>CM032795.1:9403794-19403794 GCA_019155185.1 Beaufortia kweichowensis | reverse complement strand
AACTTTATGCATCACTGCTTTGTCAACGGAAGGCTGTCAAGATACCAAAGACCTACACATATGTCAGATGTCACCAAAAATGTGACCCTTCAAACTGGTTTTCACACATAAATCTATAGAAATGACAAAGAATAACATTTTAGATTATGGCATTTGTACTGTTGTTTTGAGTTCACATCTATAATAATGTGAGACTCATACATAGATGCGATATACATTTTTAAATGTCTTCAAATTTACAATAAATGCAAATGTATGTTAATTGTTAAACCACATAACAACATGCTTGCAATTGCAATGACAGAAACAATTTTGAGTATGAGGTTGGCATCTCGCTTATAATGAAATTCAATGTAAAGGTGAGATTAGAAGCCACTAAACATATTTTTCAGTTAGCATCAGTTGTGAATTAAAACAATATTCATTAAACATCTATTGTAATGCAGGAATCATGAACTGGTATGGTGTTATGGTTTTCAGATGAGCTGTCAGGTTTGTCTGGCATTCTCATGGGATGTATGAGCCAGACATGTAAAAGCGAGAGTCACGCTGCACGGTGTGCGTGTTTTTTCAGATGGTATAGTCAGGCGATTTCAGATCCAACCACAGATGTTGGCAGCGTGCCCTATCTATGCTCAGCAGAAGCCAAGAGAAGATACCTGCAATTTGTCATCCATATAAAATAACAGCGCCTAGTCGCAGAGTCATTCTAGAAGGCGCGCCTGTGTTACTCTGGGGATAATATTCAGCCCGGCATCCGTGCCCTTTCTGCACTTTCTTTTACGATTGCGATCTTTTTTTCCCTCTCGCTTTATATTTTTACAACAGTTGGCAAGCCACGGCAGCACGTTTAATGCTGAAGAACCCGTTCTGACTGCACTGCTTTTGTATTCTGGAGGAGAAGGGCCAGAGGCCAATGCATTAATTCTTCCTTTGACGAGACTTTCGGAAAAACGCCAGAATTCGATTTCTTACATGATGTGAAAGACTCACATGATGTGCCAGTCCACATTGGGCCGGACAGATTACATGCTAGCTATTAGAGATTTCACCCTGTCATTCAGAATCAAAAGCTACAGGCGGATCCAACGCGAGGAATTGAATCGCATGCGTTACGACCCACAGAAAATTCTGTTTGCTCTCTTGCGATTTTTGATATATCGTGACAACTTGCAAAACCCTCTCAGCGGAAATGTTGGATAGCTTATGGAGTTCTCAGTTATGTTTCATTGACTTATCATGTTTCCTAGAGAGCAATAAAACTGAACATTTACACATTTATGCCTATATTCACACTTATATTATCCACAATTTGCTTTGTGTATTAGCTAGCCTCTTACCATTATAAATGTGAGTTTGGAGTGTTTAACTTGATTTATTTGAGAGAGATTGAAGGCACAGTTAATCTTGTGTTGTGTGTATAAGTGTGCTCAGGTGTAGCACCTTTGAAAGTAAATTCCTGACGGATTTCTAGCGTCCGCTTGGCCAAAGGTGACAAATCTTGGTACAGTGTACTCATCTAATCTTTAGATCTAGACTCATTAATCTTTTTCACACATGACAAATACGACAGAAAGCAAACACATTCCTGCCTAAGCGAGACATTATGGTATTATAAATTATTCTGGTCATTTATAAGCTGATCAAACAAACATGGCACCGCTGTGTTTGTACATCTATTGAGCAGGCACATTATTGAAGACTCGGGACATTAAGTTCCCCACTACAAAGTAAAACGCACACCATTATGTTATCAAAAGACAGTGATTGGTGTCTTTTTATCGGTCTTTTATCCAGCACAAGTAAAGCGTTCACATTGTATCTGAGTTTAAAAGTAAACTGAATATGGATTAAAGATTCAACTAAAATATTTTTACAATCACAAATGCTGGAATGAAATAATAAAAATTATTTCATTTACTCACCCTCAAGACAAAACTTGCATCACATGGTAATTGTGTCCGGCTGAAAAGAGAGTCATATACACATTATATACAAATATATATCATACATATACATATTATGAGAATTTTCATTTTTCGGTGAACTACTTAAAAGCAAACTGCACCACTCCTGTACTTAATCTCAGTTTGGATCACTTTAAAAGTGTTTACACATCACTAAAAGCAGATCAATGACATGACTTTTCACATCAATTCTCCTGTTGCAAAATTAACCGACTGATCACATCTCAAACTCCCACACTGCCTCTGTTCCATTAACCTCACCAACATTGTCAATTCTGGCATTTACATTTAAGCTGAAAATTACAACGACTGTTTTCTCACACATTTGAAGAGCTGCCATGCATGAAGGCCACATACTGAGCAATCCAAGCAGAAAACTTACTCAAGCAAATGTGAGACAGGCGAGCTATGAGGACAAACAGGAAGATACGGTTTACACAGCGCAGACAGGATGTGTTTTCAGAAGAAACTGATTATGACTTTGGGTCGTGTTATTAACAATAGTACAGCAGTATGACTTTAAGACGGTGTGATTGGCAGGGACCTCTGTGAGGAGCACAGCTGTAGACGGTCAGCGTTAGATTTGGAGGGCAGACGGTGCCGACTGCCGAGTTCAGCGATTCGCTTTGCTGGGCCTCTGTGGGTCTTAATAAACACATCTAGTGCCTGTGGAGCAAGAGTTACAACAGAGGATGAGAAAGAGGATGAAGGATGACAACTACTGACTTACAATTTGCCATCACAGGATGGTTAAAGAAACAGTGCACACAAATATACAAATTTCATCTTACCATAGAATACAGACATTTTTTATTTTATTTTTAATAAAATGAACACATTTTTTGTGAGCTAATCTATGGTTTGTGATGTTTTCTACATAAAATAATCCTACATATTGTAAAGAACATTTGTGAATTTATAATCTTGATATTTTTTTAATATTGACTAGGTAAGGCCATGTCAAAGATTGAAATCAATGTTTAGGAAGCCAATTTCAGATATTTGTTGTGCAAAATAATGAAACGTAGTGTCAATAAAATCAATAAGTTTTTTAAAATCAGTAATTTCAGTAAATTCAGTACAAATTTGAGTACTGTATCACAAAATCTTTCATACAGCAATAAACACACATTACCTAATTTCATAATTTTCTACTTGTATGACAATCCTAATCTCACAATTAGATTTTAAAACATTATCCTGCATTTTACAAACGGGTCACACATATGAATATTTTGTAATATGTCTTATTTTATGTTTTTATTATTTTGTGAGTCAAACAGGACTGAAACAACAGTGACTAAATGTTTTTTTTAACTACTCCTTTAGGTGTGTTTTTCCTGAATATATTCACACTTTCAGGATTGTTATTATAAGTCCCACTGGCCCTTAAGGTTTAAAACCACCTCATTTTCGCCTTCATATTCTGCTGCATATACACCAGCACTCCAAAACATCAAAGTCCAAAATTCATTTAACAACCTTTTAATTACAGGCCTTTTCTCTAGTCTTAATCCAACCACTGACCCCTTTCTTAAGCAGTGTATCCTCTCCCTCTCTTCCCCGCACCCATCAGCCCATCCTGACACGCACATCACGAGTGCCACCGCTAAATACTCGCATCAGACGAACAGAAAGACTCAATAAAGCAGGCTTAGATGAGCATGACTGACCGATATTAAATCTGACTCAGACTCTACCGCACACCCGCCACCCTCCAAGACCCATAATCCTCCTCGCTTCTCAGGTGCTGTGTGTTTAGACAGCTTTGAGAGCACAAAGACACGTAAAACCCCCGCACGGTGAAAAGATTCAGCCAAGCATCACATCTGAAATGAGCAATCTTGATCATGAAAACCACTTAAGAGAGAGAGAGAGAAAGGAAATTTGGGATTCTATAGAGAAGTGCCCACCTGTACGTGTCCCTGACAGGGCGTGTGGTTTTGTGGTAGTAAACTTTGTGTGTTGTGAGATTTAGCCGTACCGTTTTTTCAGAGGTGGATGGGGGTGTTGGCTTGGCGTCAGCTTCCATCTATGAGGCAAAAAGCCAACAGATTTTAGGAGGATAAGCGGCTGCTTTGTCCACAGACGACCTTTAACGTGTCCTAACACTGTGGGACATGAGTTTAAAGCCGGCATTTTTGGATCATAAAAGATGTATAGCTGTGGTTTTGTTTTATATTAATCTACCTTCAGGAGATGGTGAAGTGTAGACCTAAAAACTTCTGAATCATCTGATTTTGGATTCCTGAAATTTAAGACGTGATTATGTATTTTAAAGATCTCTCTTTTCATTTCATTAACTCATTATCTCTCTCTCTCTCTCTCTCTCTCTCTCTCTAGTTTTTGATTTTTGTTTGCTTTTCTTCTTGATTTTTTAAAATAATTGTGCATTTCTATAACAAAACGATTCACAGCCTAATCTACCTGACCACAAATAAACTACACAGAGTACTTGGATAAAAATGGATTATACTGAATAACTAGATTAGTATTAATATGTGGTTGCTAAGGTGTTTTGAAGTGTTTTATCCAGTATGATTTTACAAGAATTCTTAATTATTTTATAAGGTTCATCAATGTGAATCGTACAAAAATGTACAATTATTAAAAAGCAATAACAAAGCCCATCCTATAAATCTAATGTCAACGAGGAAAAGGCAGATTGTAACCAAGCAAAAAATGAGATTGAACAGTACAAATTCATATAAATAAGTCACCTTGTAACATCACACATGTGGACATGTGAATAACTAAGAAAATCTTACATACGTAAGAAAATCTTACATCATTTTCATACATGATATAAACCAAATAACAAGGACACAATAAATCAACTCAACCACTTTTAACCAACAGATGCAGTCTTTTCTTTCTTAATTTAATTTTTAAACCCTCACTATGTCATCTAGCAAATTAATTAAATAACAATAAAGACTTGTTGTTTTAGGCACATTGGTGCTACCTAACCAATTATCTGCTGTTTGTCATTCTAAACCCCAGATGTGGCTATACAAATTTCTGCCCGTATTATTGTCCGAAACCCTTGAAAAATACATATCTCAATGATCAACATAATTTAGGGTATCATTCACGTCCGTATAACACAAATGGTGCAGGACGACATTGAAAAGTTTCAAAAAGAGGTTTTGAATAAACTTTAATCCTAAGAGCACGAGCATTAGTAACAATGATATTCGGGGCTCATGGAAAATGATAGAAGGGGCGAGGCAGATCACTCAGATAATCTCTGTCTCTCTTTTTCAGTCTGTGAGAAATCTTGGCTTTGTAAATCAGCATAGGTTGTAATGGGCTTTGGAAGAATGTTCTAGTAATGCGATCCTGCAATTAGGGATTATTGTCTTTGCATAAATTTCAGAATGGAAGGAGGGAAGACTCCCTTAGGATAAGCGAGGAAAAGGCCGTCTTTGAGAGACGGCCAGACTTAGAGGCAGTTCCGTCCCCGAGGAAAACACACTGTAACCTACACGCACACATTCGCCCACTTCAGAATCCAACAGCCCGGAACTGATATACATATAGAAACACACATACAGGCAAAAATGGGACCACCTACCAGAAAAGAGCTGCCAATATGGTGTCACTTTACAAGAAACACACATTTATACACACACACATACACACAAACACCTGAGGACTGCATATCTGCGGGTCGTCTCCAGGAAACAAGATTTTAATTGTCTTACTCTTTTATTGAGTCTTGCAAGTCAGAACAAGATCTGTTCTCCCCATTCATAAGAAAAGGACGATATTTTCTTTTTTTCTAATAAAGGAAAAGAGTACTTACATGTTTTTCAGTGTAGGGAAGACATTTTTAATCATAGCGAAGACGCTCACATAAATCTTTTAAGACACTGTTATGATACTGTGAGACTTATTGATATTACAGAAATAAAACTGAACAAATATTTTAAAATGCAAGATAATATAAAATACAAATCTCATGTGTACCTTTTCATATGATCCCAGTGTTGGTTATGTTTAGGAGTGGACTTTCATGTTTGCTTTTTTCTTATTGTTTTATGTTTTTATAAAATTCACACAAAATGGCCAGATCAGGTGGATTATACAAATATAATATAATGTATTGTTTGGTTGTTCATAGTGGATCCTAAAAGTTGTTTTTACAAGCCTTTACTGTAACTTTGAAACAATGTAAACATCAAATGGAACTAGAAAAATATTACACAAAAACCTAAAAGAGAAGCGGGGACAGCCACTTCAGAGGACTAATTAGATGCTTTCATTTAAAAAGCAAGTGAAGCCTTTATTTACAGTTAATCATGTTACTGTACAAACACAAAGGATTCATAGGGTATTAGCTGGTCATTTGCTAAGCGCTACAGCCACATCATGAATCAATTCCTCCAATTTTTCGGACTTTCTTCACACTCACACACGCATGCACACAAAAGTACATACACATCCTAAAGTCACTCTCAAACGCACACACACAGTCTTGCTTTGTTGTTTTAAATGATCAATAATTGATGGTGTTGTGTAGTATGAGCTGACAGGGGCAAGCCGAACACTAAACACAGCAGTCGTGGAGAATCCAGTCTCATAAATCACAGCTGGGCTGGACCTCGCTCAATATTACACACACATACATCATACAACTTTAACTTTGCTTGTAATGCACCTTCACACAGCTGCTTGTGTAAATCACAAAGAAAATAGATGATGTGAATCAAATCGCCTTGAACGAGGACACAAGATATGAACTCGTATTAACTGAAGATAAACATGTAAAACCAACAGTCACCCAGCAAATTAATAAAAAGGAGGAAAAGAGCCCGAGTTATTTGTAATGACAACAGTATCATCAAGACCTCGTTTACCTCGTTTACTTGAGCCAGAAAGCGTGGCAACTCCCTAGCAACCAGAAAGAAAACATTAGCATAGCATTAGCATCAAAATGTTTCAGTGTTTCTGCGTTCTCATTATTACTCTTAGCTTAACATAAACAGAAACATTTTGTAACTCATACTTCTGAGAACTTATGCCACTGACTGTTTACATTGTCCTGATGATGTCATCACAGCAGGGGATTTTGGGATAGGCCTGGCACACTAAAGATGGGTTTGGTGCCAAACTCTCCAACAGTGATTAGTGAAACAGCTGCAGTCATCCTAATGATCTTTCAGGAAAGTAAAAAGATGGATCCACAGTCTCATAATAGTGGTGCTTTTCCATGAAGCCCTCAGTGGAAATAAAGTCTCATCATTAATCCACCAGCTTCATCCATACTGGGAGGAAAAACAAAAAGAGGTTTAAAAAAAGTCATTAGCTTACCAATCATTTCATAACATTTGTTACAGTTCATTACTTAAAGAGATTAATAAAGACTAATAAAAGTGAATCTACTTTCCTTGTTTCAAAAACAGCTTTTATAAATTTTGCTTGACTCAAATAAAAGTTATGTGTTTTAACCTGTTAACTGTCACCGTTCCTCAGGAGGAACACCTGTTCTTTCCCTATTATTCACTTTAATATTTCATAGCTATATTCTAATCTAATCATGACAAACTATATTGATGAAAAGTTCTAAGACTCAAGAATAAATATTTAACAAATCATATTCATAACAATAAACATACACAGATATAAAAAAATACCTAAAATGAAACAAATATTTTTAAAAGAGTTAAAAATGTTTGAAAAACTATCTAATATCTAAAAATTTTAAAACAATTTTCTCAATTTCTGCTGTGACAGTTATCAGTTTAAAAGAAAAATGTTAGTTAAAGATAAAGATTTTATCTTTAGGAGAGCTATTGCTTTAAGATTTGTCATGTTAAGAGTTAAATATAAAATCTTCATTTTCAAGCGAACTATCGCTTTAAAATGTATAATGTTTACATTCTGACACAACAAAGATGCTCATATTTGACCAAACGTGTGTTCATGCTTTCATGTGTGCATGAGAGAAATGAAAAGAAATAGTGACAGCTATCTTTTTCTAACCCCAGCTGCTGTATGGGCGAAGGTCATATAATGTGTTTATGAAATTGACAGAGTTGCAATGTGCTGTCGTACTGTAGGTGGCTGAACACAAACACGCAGCATCTGCTCTCATAAAAGCCGTATAATCCCACTGCTGTTGGAGTCAGACAGCTGCTGCCGATAAGCAAACGTGTAAAAAATGCATCTGTGAATGAGTATGATCATGTGCGTGTGTGTGTGGACAGCTGTCAGGAGAGATACAGCACACCTGCAGTGTTTCTGTGTTTCCTCATTCCCGTTATATTTCTCACCTGACTTACAGAATCCTTCATTCAAGCAGGGCCTTGTCTACCTGTACGGGTCTGTGTTTGTTAGCTCGTCTCAGACTTCTCCGCGGCACTTTGATGGTCTTGGAGCAGCTGGATGAAGGAGTCTGCACCGCTGAACACTCACCCGAGTTGGATCTGTTATGTTTGTAGTGTGTGAGTGATCAGTCCTCATCCAGTAACCTAACAAGACCCTTTTAAGAGTCTCTTAAAGCACATGTTTGAGCCTACCTGTAAGGAAAAGTCAACAAAGAAAACGACTAATAGATTCTTATGTCAGATTATACAAGCACCTGAATGAAGAATTGTTACCGGGTGGAGATGAAACACACACTATGCAAATACAGGTACATACACATTAAACGCTGCTAGGTACGTTGACAAATCTTGTGATAAGTTGAGGATTTCATACTCTTCACTTATGGCTGCGCTGAGCTGTAAATGTCTTGTGATGAAATATATGGCAATTCAAGGGGTAAGAACCAGTAAGAGACATTTGAAATTGAGATATATACATATCAAATCAAAGCTCTTGATGAGCTCTTTCTACTGCCAAAAGGATTAATATGGAGTTATTCATTAGAAATCAACAGATTTAACACTGAGACTAAGACAGCTGGTGCCAAAAGAGCATTTTTGTAATAAAAAAAAAAAAAGTAGTTTTGTTTCTAAATGAATGTTTAAATTGTTATGAAAGATCAAAATCAGTTCAAGATCAAATTTTATTCTGGTTTTCCTGTAAAGTTGGTCAAATGTCTGGTGGAATTAGTCATTAGACACACAACAACCAATAAAAATTTTATAAAAATAAATAATAATAAGTTATAAAAGTTAAGTGAAGTTTTAAATGCTTGTGTGTGTTTGTTTTATTTTCACTATCGCTAATTAATATCATTTATTTTCTCAAAAAGATGTGGTTTCACATACAGTGCAACATGACAGCATTGTAATACAACATTATTTGTGTGAATAATTGAAGAAACTGAAGAAATGAAAGGCTGAGAAAATCAACCTTGAAGATGACTTCTTGTTGTCTATATCTATTATTCCCTTTCAGGCTCAAATCCCTGAAGGGACTTTGATGAACTGAACAAAAACGGAGATCTGATACTGCTACAGTAATGCAAGAATGAATGTTCAGTATGTACAGCGTGGTCGCACGCCCCTAATATACTGGCCAAGTATTTGTCTGTGCATTAGCGAGTGTTTCCGGCCTTACGTGTTGTTTTGGTAATAAAACAGTTTCAGTTAGCATGTAAATTATAGACACTAAAGGCGTTAGCTTCAACAACATACAGCATATGCCAATTAAATACTGTTGTTCTCTCACAAACAGCATGAGTCATTTATTTATGACTCTCTCTTTCATTTCTAAATGTCCTGTACACTTCCTTCAAAATATACACACTGCTTATTAGTGCCGTATAAATCATCTCCGTCTGTACTGTCAAACTTCATAACCTTAACCACACAAGAAGCGGATATCGCCAAAGGTGTTTTACCACAAAATTACTACAATCTCAGACTACACCTCCCTCTGAGAAACAGATAAACATCAGGATTCACTTAAACGACGTGTGGTTTTAGCATAAATCGCTACCCGTCATCTTCAGCCCGGTTCAGACAGCAACAGTTGTTTAGCATTCACGACTGAGCTGTTTTTCTGACGAGACCAACATGGAGAAAGACCTGCCGTCAGTTCATCTGAGGCCGGAGATCAACGCTGAATGCTTTTCTTTGTTGATGCGGAGATTTTAAGTCGATCATTTGCATGTAATGATAAATGTTGTTTATGTTGGGCATACACACACACACACAACATGAGGGATGTGAACCACTGACTGTTACCCAGTTTATACCACCTTAAACCGTCTGATGCTGGTTTTAGGAGGTGAAGGTCTTCTCAAGAGGGAAGAATTATTATATTTATTGTACTGAATAGGTCAAAAATCAAACATTATTTTCTTCTGCAGAACACAAAACAAGATACTTTGAAGAACGTTGATAAAGTCAGGTTTGGAATGATATGAAAATGAATAAATATTGAAAGAATATTCATTTTTGGATGAACTATCCCTTTAAGCTTTGCTTTTTTTCTACATGTATCTCTCAAATACACAGCAGAATATCAATTGTCTTGCTGTCTTTCAATAGCACAGCTCTAAAGTACTAACCATACAAAAATGTAAAGCATTTGCACTTACTTTACCTTTGAACACAATTCACCGGTGTGTCATCTTGCCTTTTCACATAAGCACATACTCACACACAATTTACTGCAAGACCGCAACATGAAATCACAATGCAGTTTAGTCTCAGACGTACAAAGGAACAAGAGAAGCTCATTTTTAAAAAGCCACCACCCCATTTAAAAGTATTTCAGCCATTTTTCTTGTTAAGGAGACCCGGAGAGGCAGTTATAGGATTCGGGTCATTAAGATCACACAGTACCTCAGTCAGCACGCTCACCAGGAACCAGCACCCATTTTAACGGATTTTTCCCAAATAGCCTTCTCAGTTCACAGCGCTGGAAGGGTGTGTGTATCTGCATCTGTATTAGTGAAGTAATAGTTATAATTATAAAGGAATTTGCATACGGCTTACAACATATTGCGCAGTAAACAATGTACACAACTTACTAATTTTAAGAAATGTAGCATATGTGTAGTATAGAACAATGCATATTTTGAAAAGCAGCATGAAGTCGTGGGACCGTACTGCATTTATTTATAGTCACAAAAATGCAATTATCAAATAAAGAGGTCCACATTGATCTGCAATTTACTGACATTTAAACCTGGACATAAACAAAGTTTCAGGATTTTAAGAAATGTTAAAAAATGACATATAATGAAGGAAAAAACTTTTTTATAATATTTTTAAGATCATTATTTAAATGTTAGCAATTTGTTTTTATTTTGCATAAAATCAAACATGCTTGAGAACAGGCTGCCATTAACGCAAATAGATTACACGAATTTAATTCTCATTATTTGTTATGCCAATTACATAATCTGTATCAAAAAGTGCTGTATATACAAAGTCAACTCAAGTGCATTGCATTGTGGGTATTGTGAGTGCAGTGTGCACTGCTTGCATACTGTTAAATACTGTATAGTACAGTATGTTGTATTATGCCCAGATTTACTGTGCACACACTGCATACTACTTGATTTCAAAGTAAACATGAGTGTTTACCTGCTTTACTGTATTTCTTTTAAGAAATCTGGTGCTACGATAATGCAAACCGGATGTTTTATATTGGTGACCAGAATGAATTCTTAGGGAATTCCCGCTTTGCATCTCTCTCTCTCTCTCTCTCCAACTTTAGCGCATCTCTGGGCTGTGAACAGAGAAAATTTAGAGATTTCCTGTTTCCCACAGTGGAGTCGTCATATGAAGCCATCTAACTGCCAGCCAGAGAGCTGCAGAGGCCTTGTTTAATCTCACTTCAGCCCAACACACACATGTACTGTACATACACAAACACTGGACTCGTCAAAGCGCAGCATCTCTTTGGAAGAGAGATTTATCTTAGCTCTTTAAAACATTACTGTAAATATACATGTTGTATTGTATGAACATACTGTAAATATGTAAATAGGACATCAAAACAACGTGTTCATGTCATTTTGGAATTATGAGATGAGATTCAAAGAGCTGATAATGTCCCAGGACCCAGACAGGAGTTTATGTCTATGTTGATGTTAATGACAGATGTTTCCGTTTGTAACGTTATTGTTGATTAAAGCAAAAGACATGCATTATCACTGCATTATTTCTCATCTAGATGCGCTTGTAAAATATTCAAAGGCAAAAGAATAACACACCAGGTGCTATAAAATCGAAATATAAAAAATTGGAAATATAGAGGTAGTCAAACAACTGTTGAAACTATGGCAAATTTGATAGTTTTTACATGATTTTACAAAGTTCATTTGGTTCAAGTTAACCTGGGAGATGAGTTTCCAACTTATAATTATGAGTTTTAAAAATACATGAACAGGTTTTACTAGTTGGAGAGTCATAATTATGGTAATTCTGACAAAATGTAAACAGCATAAAAACTTCACAGAGGAAATGTTTTTTTATAGCAATGTAGAAACATTTAAAGACAGAACTATCATGATGTTTACTGAAATATCTCATTAGCCACAAACCTAAAACCACACTTAAAAAATACACTGTCACCATAGAAACCCAGTGGCTAGTGGATGCAAGCAATGTACAGCTAACTAACAACTATTAGCTTGTTACCTTACTAATATTACATTGCATGGGATGTACGGTAGTGTTACAGTATAAAACTAGAGTTTTTTCTGATAAGAAAGTCAGATGTTATTATACCATTTGCAGAGGTTTATGGCAAAGCGCTAAGATGTGCAGTCACATGCTATGGTCCATTTGGTTTATCAGCCCGTCTTGAGGCATGAAGACACCTGATGGGAAAAGAGGACTAAAGTAATATGAAAACAAATGAAATAGCATGCAGAATGAAGTCAGACAGATATGACGTTTGGTCTGTGATTCTCACATGAGCGGCGATGTTTAGTGGCCTCCAGTGAATAAAGACTCTGGGTGGGCTGTGAGAGAGAGAGCGAGAGAGCGAGAGAGCGAGAGAGAGAGAGAGAGAGAGAGAGAGAGAGAGAGAGAGAGAGAGAGAGAGAGATCACAGAAGAACACAGTGGCCAGACGTTGGCTCTCCATCTCACCTCCTGGCACTCCTCTCAGCTGTCCAGCTTATTATTGGAGAAAATTTATGGGGTCATCTATTTAACTGGATTTAAATGACATCGGTTCTGGTTGAGAAAGCTTCATGCAAACTCCAGGATCATGTGGACTAGAGAAAACAGTCCACCATATAAATCAACAAGAGGGAAAGAGAGAGAAAACAGAGGCAGAGAAAGATGAAAACATAAATGATATTCAGCTATTTCAGAACAGGTCCCAGCATCTGTAGTTTGGGTATGTGCAGGGTCTAAAGTCTATACCCTCCAAGCACCAAATATGGATACATTGGTAAATAAATAATTCAAATGTAACTGGCAAGCATTGTGTTATTAAAAAATTAATCAAGAAACTATGGTTACTATTGTAAAACCTACAAATTAATGGTTATAATACATGGTTTTGAACAAGTTATTTAACTATGGTATTTGTAGTAAAACTGGGGTTATACAAATGGCAGTCAATTCACCAAAACAAGGAATTAAAAAATAAATATATTATAAAAATAATTAATATAAAATAAAAAATAAAATAAAAAAATGAAAAGCAATCCTAATAAATTGCTTCTTCATTCTAAAAATATTTTTGGTAAATAAGCAATCTACCCATCATTGATAAAAAGTTACTTTAAAATGCAGTGTGCATGGATGTATATATGTATAGAAATAGAAATAGCAAGTAAATCAAGCATATTACACAGCAGACACTTTGAAAAAAAAAGCTCAGAAACACAGAACAGTACCGCTGCAGGGTGTGGGGGGGTTAAAAACCACCTGACCTGAGGAATTTAAAAAGTCTCAAACTGCACAGGTGTCAGTAGACGATAATCACGATAAAAGAGTTTCATCATTACAGTTCCATGCTCTGTTTGTGTGTGTGTGTGTGTGTGTGTGTGTGCGTCTATGTGTCAAGGTTTGGCTGGCACTTTAATAGTTGTGTATGCATCTGAGGGGCCTGCATCTGCTGAATGCTTGTTACATTGAGAGAGAGAGAGAGAGAGAGAGAGAGAGAGAGAGAGAGAGAGAGAGAGAGAGAGAGAGAGAGAGAGAGAGAGAGAGAGAGAGAGAGAGAGAGAGAGAGAGAGAGAGAGAGAGAGAGAGAGAGAGAGAGAGAGAGAGAGAGAGAGAGAGAGAGAGAGAGAGAGAGAGAGAGAGAGAGAGAGAGAGAGAGAGAGAGAGAGAGAGAGAGAGAGAGAGAGAGAGAGAGAGAGAAGACCACCCACTGACTGACTGACTGTTAGAGGAGTGATGAGACCCTGAGGAGATCTGAGAACTCCATCTAGAAACAGCCACCTGGAAGGAAAGCTCCTGTATCTCTCTCTCTCTCTCTCTCTCTCTCTCTCTCTCTCTCTCTCAATTAAATTTACATTTTCAATTTTACTTAAAGGTCATTACCAAAAATATATAAATAGTAAAAAGCATTAATATTACAAAATATCACAAAAAATAAATACTAATTGTAAAGTTGCAGTTAATGAACACACACATGCACTCACATGCAGAAAACAGAAATGCATAACTCATTGAAAAATGCCAGATGAATTCCATGCATTTTAAAACTGGTGATGCATTAACAATCACATCATTGTTTGTTTTAACCGTCAGTACGCTTGGCTCCAAACCGCTCCTGGCAATAGCAACACAAACTTTGGAGTGAGAGAGAAGCTATTAGTCTTTAATTACGTTTCCTTTTAAATGCAACTTGCATCTTTTCTGATAAAACAGAGGAAGCGTGTGGGTAGACAGCCACACCTCCAGATCTCTGCCAGTCTATTCCTGGAGAAAACTTTTATTGCTTAGAGATTGCTCTTTCATAGCATTTCATAGAGATGTTTCTCGTAAACAATATTTTAAAACAGAAATGTAATGATTGTTGACCAGTAACAAGCAGTACATAATCAGATTAATTTTCTGAAGTAATCTGAAGTAAAATAACACCTTACTTAATAAATGTACAAATTAATAATTACTTTTTTTTTAAAGTTAATTGTCTTTTTATTTAATTTGTACTGACATTTTTTAAAATAATTGAATTACAACTATAAATGAAAATAAATGTTGTTACGCACACTCATGCACGCACAGGAATGCTAGGCAGTCACAGATTAAAAAAATATTATATCAAGTTTAAATGTGTTTTAAAAGAAACTGAAGGTGTGTTATATTGGATATGTTAAGTTAAACACTAGTGCACAAAATGAAGAAATTTGCAAAAAAATAATAAAGTTAAGAATAAGAAAACACCTGCAAGGCATAATGCATTCCATTCCATAAAAACTTTTTACTTCTTAAGAAAGTAATTTCTTCCTTTTTTAGGGAGTAACACAATATTGCAATGCATTACTTTTAAAAGTAATCTTCCCTAACACTATTGTTTGCCATACTGTAAAATATTGAACTGTAAAACTATCGAAATCTCAACGGTTTCATTTTGATAATTTGCTCCCACATATGAAATTTGATCAAAAATGTTGAAAATCGTATAAAAATTGCAGATTTTTGTATATTGGAAGCACTGTGCCATGAAGCACAATTCACGGCATGTTTCTTTCTGGGAGAAACTAATAACTAGAAATTAAAGAGACCTCCTCTCCTATAGCTCATCATCTGTCTGTAGGTTCGTACAACCTAACCAGTTAGTGACAGAGTCTTTTAGCATCTTAATTACAAGCTTGTACCTCTGAAACTCTTTCCTGCAGAAACATCCTAACCTCTGAGCAGGGGGTCTCCTCCCCAGGACTGACCCCTGCCGCTCGAGGTCGACATTCTCAGCGTGCACACAGCCTCTGTGGTCCGGCTTCCTCTCTCCGTCGAGAAAGCAACACACGCTGCGGCCGCGGCCACTGAAAGCAAACACCCGCTGCTGGTTTAAGCCGTAGGAGCTCATCTGCATCAGCAATAATGAGCTTGCTGTGCAGAGCCAGGATAAACACTCCAAACCATCGCAGAAAGTCCAAGCCTGATTCAGCACGGCCATCACAGACCAATTCATCACCGGGGGTTTATTTATAGGGCCTAAAATGGGAGGTTTTCATTCTTTACCTACAGGAGAATTAACCTTACTGTATGTTTTTAAATGATACTAGTGGCTGCAGTCGTGCATTAATATGTCTTGATAGTTATGATCAATGCAAGAATTATTTGTTAATACTTCGCTTGTTTGGGAAATCCTTTTACGCACCATTAAAAAACGTTTCGCACCCCACCCTGTGCTCAGAGCAGCGGTGTATAAAGTCTAGATAATGTGATGTTAAGAGGCTCAACCCAACCTGATTCTGACTCTGGGGTCAGACGAGGACAAACAAATCACCAACACAACACGACCAATGACAATAATCAGCTAACAACACTCTCTACCCAACTAAAATAGACTGGAAAGAATTTCACACACTCAGACACACATCAGGATCTCACAATGTTGATTTTCAGGCTGTACAACACTGCCACAAATTAATCCTAAATCTACAAACCAATAAAATCACATAGGAAACAAATCTGACAAAATAATTTTATATTTGAAAACACTTGACGGTATTTCTTTTCACACAATATTAAAAACTATTTGTTTTAATGGCTCCTACTTGAATGGTTAAAATTAGTTTTATTATCTTAATACAAATGTAATTTTTATACTTATATTTTCAATTTTAGCCTTTTTGGTAACACTTTAAATTAAGGTTATATTTGTTAACATTAGTTAATGCATTAGCTAATGAGAACTAACAATAAACAATATTCCATTACATTTATACTTCAAAGCATTTATTAATCTTAGTTCATATACATTGTTAATGTTGTAACAGTCAGAAGTTGTATCTGTTAATATAAGCTAATGCACAATGAACTAAAATGAACAGTTGCATTTGCATTAACTAACATGAACGAAGTTTATTAAATATTAAACTATATTGCTCACTTTAAATGCATTTAACTTTTTTGTAAAGTGTAGCTTATTTTTGCAATTGTCCTGCAAAAATAGTAATAGCTTTAGATAAACTACAACATATCATACTGGAGGACAATACTGCTCGCTGCTTTACACATTGTGTCCACAACATTGTAAAAGAATATGCAATGGATAAGTTAAAAATGTGTAAAATTTTAAAGAAAAAAGCAGAAACTTTAGCGATTCTCTGTATGTTCAGGCGGAGGCAGCTGGCCTTCACAGCCTTCCATTAACACCCTGCAGGCTCCACAGCCTCATTTGCATCAGTAAACATTCACACAGCTCCTTCAAAGTACTGCGGCAATGAGCAACCATGCTGGAATGCATGCATGTATGCCTTCATTTATTGATTCATGCACGGATGTAAACTCCCTTTGAATTTCATGCTTACAAAACTGCAACAGTAATCCAATATGTATTATTGCACAACAATGTGTATTTTCCAAATATATATAGAGAGAGAGAGAGAGAGAGAGAGAGAGAGAGAGAGAGAGAGAGAGAGAGAGAGAGAGAGAGAGAGAGAGAGAGAGAGAGAGAGAGAGAGAGAGAGAGAGAGAGAGAGAGAGAGAGAGAGAGAGAGAGAGAGAGAGAGAGAGAGAGAGAGAGAGAGAGAGAGAGAGAGAGAGAGAGAGAGAGAGAGAGAGAGAGAGAGAGAGAGAGAGAGAGAGAGAGAGAGAGAGAGAGAGAGAGAGAGAGAGAGAGAGAGAGAGAATAATTGTGAGCTCTAAGTGTGTGTTTGCACATGAGCCTCCGTTGATGTCCTGCCACCCAGGTCGCATCGTCAGGTGTTTGAAAGGTGAAGTGGTCCAGAGAGAGAGAGAGAGAGAGAGTAATCTCAGGCCTGTGTCCCACAAATCTGTGTGTGTGTGTCCTAACACGCCTAATACAGAGTCACCTGATACAACATTAGAGACGCAGTGCTCCTCTGATGCTCACCGCACCACAACGCACCATAAACACAAACTTAACCCAAAGTGCCACAGCCAAACAATTGAAAGTGTGTATATGCCAAGCATCTGTGTGTGTGCACTTTAAATCTTAGTGAAGACAGCAAATTAGGCATTAAGAATCTCATGAAATACAACCACCCATGTGCATAAGCAAGGTTTATGACAAAGGTTTTGTCTAATTATGTTAAAATATTCAACCAAAGGTTAACAAATAATAAAAAAATAATTTACCATTCAGTGTCTTAAAATCCTTTCTACAATGATTAAAGAGGAAAACTAAATGAAACAATAAAAGATTATGATCTGTGCTAGAGAATCATACTTGTTTCTGGCTGATTCGCCGTTGGCTGACCTAGATCAGGGTTCTCTCTCTCCTTCTGAATTTGACTATGTCCATCCCACCACATTGCAGATCACCGCTGGACCACAAAGGGGAGCTGCAGCTTTTGGAAAACTGCAAAGCCACACACGACAAACTACACAAACACACTACCCACAACGAATGTCCAGAAATCTCTAACAAATCGACAAACCCAATACAATACAAACAGTTTTAATCATGTGATCATAGAACTTTACATAATAAAAGACAGGACGGAGGTGGAAACTTACAGCTCAGCACTAAATAAGACCTCATAAACGAAACTCCAAAGTCATAGTGACACATCGAGATGGTCCAAGAGCACAAACACACTTCAGTAAACATCATCACATGCGAGCTGTGCCAAATATCCCATCATTCCACGTCCCACACAGAACCAGTGTTGGGAAGATGAATGGAAAGAGAAATTGGACCCAAACAGACTCTCTCTTTTTTTACCCCTCGACTCATTACTGTGTTTTTACTCCTCTCGTTTTATCCACATGGGAGGTTATTACAACACACTGCAGCAAGAGGCTTCAGCCCGTTGTCTGTTTTTCTTTTCTCCGCTCGCCCAAGATTTGCTCCATATTTCAATCTGGCTGAGGGTGTAAAAAGAGTTTTGTGTGAGCGAGAGTAGAGACAGAGACAAAAAACAAATAATATGCTCATACAAATCACATTTCTTTTGACTAGTAAAAATAGAAGAAAAATCCTGAGAAAATCCCTGCGTTTTGTGTTGGTTTGGCCTGATGTTCTGCATGGCAGGAGCGTTTGTAGGGATGCATTAAAGTGAAAGGATTGAGGTGGCATGTCATGGTATTTTCTCAGGTGATGAGAGATAGATGATTGAAAATCAGTAATCCTGAAATCTGCTGAATGAGAGACAGAGAAGCCGCTTTTGCTGGCTGACAAAACGTAAAAGTGTTCACTTTTTGATATTTACACTTCAATTTAAGGTTCAGTTTTTATTTAAAGACTTGCAAAATGTTCAAGAAATGTATATTTAACAATTAACCTACAAATTCAGGATACAATGAAAGTTAAGTTCAGTTTAAAGCAATTAAATAAACAAATAAAAAATCTAAACAGACATCTGTCTTTTCTCAGAAATATACAGAAAAAAACCCTTTATACATTCTGAGCTGAAATAGAAGTAGTTAATTTGTTTGTTTATAATTATTTATAATTGTTTTTACTTAATTCTTAAATATAATGCAAAAATGTAAAACTATATAATACAATACAATACAATACAATATGTATACAAAATTACTTTAAAAGAACAAGAAAAAAATATATTAACAGGAAAAAAATACTTTATCATGTTCTGCACATTATTTAATTGAAAATAGTAAATGATAATTTTACTTAAAATATTTTACTTTATTATTATAAATAATTTATTTTTAAATGTTTATCTGTAATACTGCAAAATTGAAACACACCTGTCACAATATAAAACCAGTGAAACATCTACTGCCATATGCATCTTTCAATCTTATTTTGGAGACACATAGCAGTCATACACAGACAGTCATTATGATAGTTTCCACATTACGGTTTGACGAAGATCTTTGGAATTCAAAATGTAAATGCCACAATAGACCGAAGCCTTGTATTATCAATGCGAAACGTAATCTGCTGTACTATTTTCTCACTCTTAAACATTCATCCCGTCTTCTTAACCCTCCTTAATGAATGCAAATGAAGCAAGTGTGACAAACATAATATATGACTTGTACGTACTTTGCAAGGCGCAGCGGTCAACCTACACCATACGGTCAACCGTAAACAATCTCCCCACCCCTTCTGTGATTCCCATAACTGTCCATAAATGGTGAGGGGTGTCGTTCTGCATTACCCAATGAGCAAATCAAGCCATGATCTTCAGGGTCAGCAAGCTCAAACACACCAACTGCACACAAACACACACGGACACACTAAATAGAGAAAGCAAATCCATATCGGCACACCTTTCCATACACAGACACCTGCGTACGGTAGGCATGACGTACCTATACGCGCACATACAAAGGCATAAACTTACATTCCATGCACATTTAGGGCATGTTAGACATGAAACTCGCACATACAGTACACTTTCACAAAGGCCTTAACTGGACCACATGGCCTCTTATCCCTCACTGTCAGAACAAACTTCACAACAAATGTGTGAAGGCAGCCGGTACAAAGATGATGAATCACTCGTCCTTATCAGAACAAATGCCCTGCAATCTGATTGGCTGAGAGGCTGTCTTCTCTCTCTCAAGGCCGTGTCACATATGGAGTTTTAAACACTTTTATTGGGTCCCATTATATTGATTATATGGTATTGGTCTCATGTGATTATTTTCCTTTACATATTTGAAATTGTTGTAAATGACTTGGTTTTCAAAAGAGGAGAATTCTGAGAAATGTAGCACTCATACCTCATGTTGTACACACACCCATGTGATTTCCCGCTCTTCATCTGGATAGCAGAGATGTGATACACAGGAAACTGTAATGATTTCTCATATCTTCTGTGAGCCAGACTTTATCGTATCCGATATTTCATCCACAACAATTGTGCCTGGGGGGTGTACGGTAGAGGATCGTCATGTTAGGTAACTCATCTGAACACGAGGGTTTCTTAACACTTCTGTTATTTCACTATTCATTTGAATATTTAATAGTTGAATTCTAATCTAATTATGTCAAACTATATATTGATGAATCATGGGGATATGCTCATAAAAATAAGCATAAATTACAAAGAAAAATTTAGAAAAGTAAAAATATCTAAAATTTCACGAGTACACTCAATATGTGCAGTGACAGTTATCAGATTAAACTAAATTTCACTACATTTGTGCACTTGCTCTGTGAACTTTCTAAACAGCATTACAGACCAAGATTGCATGTATAATGAAGTAATGCAATCAATAATAAACAGCAGAAGAAAACAGATTGAGGGTGTGAGTCTGAGATGGAAAGAAGAAAATCAAAGCAGAAATACCCAGAGAGGACATGAAGTCAAATATAGCTGTTGTTTACTGTGTTGAGTTCTCAGAAATGGATTGAAGTCAGTGTAACAGAGGGGACATCGGTGGTCATCAGTAGCAGCAAGAGAGAGGAAAAAGAAAGAACAAGCAGGAAAGATGAGCTTACGATCTCCCCAGACTAACAACATGAGACCTTTGCATATTAAAATAAACACTAGCTTGTGCCGCTGAAGAGGTCAACTGGCGAGAAACAGAAACGATAAAGACTGTCCTCTTGAGCTTTAGAGCTAAGTGAGCAGTGCATGCGACGGTAACAAAGAGAGATTCCTCTTTAATTCAGAGCTTTACGTGAATTAGAGACACAAAAGCACCAGATCCCTTTCGGACAGAAAAAAGGTCTTAATTAATTTGGAAAACCACAGTGGCCCCCGATTTCATATCATCGGTTCTTTGTAACAGGAATGTCAGCTATTTACAGGCCGGCCAATGGGAGAGCTGGAGAGGGGTTAGGTGATGATGGGCTTGCCGCCTCTGCTCAGATAGGAAAAGGATACTTTTCAAAAGCTAAAAGCTTTTCCCATTTTAAAACAAAGGTGGGGGAGAGAGAGGAGACGTGATTTAAAAAAAAAAAAAATCACAGTCGATGGGACATTCCAAGGTCTGTCTGTGAAAAATGCATTTCATAAAATATGCTTTCATGACCCTTTCGAAACATGTTTTATTGGAACTGTGAAAGACTACATGGCCACATTTATCATTTGATACAATGTGGAAGAAAAACACACGCCAAGCTTAAAATAAAAAAGTTCTTGCAATTTCTGAGCTTTGTTTTGCACCTGTAAAATCATTATTGACATCTCAAACCAGTAACCAATATTTAAAACAGTAAATGTATTCAATAAATGCTTGGTGTTTTTACCTCTGAGATCTGTTGATAGCATCTATTATTATTCAAGAGCCAAGTAGATGATGGTTAGATGGCAGGACTAATGTTTGGCATGGATGAGGACGGCTGGGAATATTTTCCAGGGATATGGTCTTTTTCAGAAAAAGCTGTCATGCCTCACTGTGAGTTTGAAGAAAGACAAAGTAAGATCAAATGTGGAAGGATTATTTTATGATGTCAAAAAAGTCACATTTTGCTTTTTAATTTTAAATAGAGAATTATAGTTTCTACCCAGTATAGATCAATTCAAAATGAATGTTTCATTTTTGAGGCAAATTTGAATTTGTGGGGCAAAAATAATAATTGTTGAACAGTCTATAAAAATCATTGACATGTCAGAAAATTAATAATGAAAGCATAATGATAATAATAATCTGACTTTAAATCTTAATACCTAAAACTTGATGAACAAGATAAAAGCTGTGAAAACTGTTTTAAATGTAGGATGCAACTGATCATTTTATTTTTTAAATCCTACATTTCTTCAGCCCCATATGAGCAAAATGTGCGTGACAACAGTTGCGCTTTACGTTCAAGGTTAGTGGTCTGTTGGACACGAGGGGATAACGCTTTCATTGTGTCCATGCCCATTGTGTTTTCACGTTCACATAGTGAAATGACAGAAATAAAGAACGAACAGTTTAACAGGAAACCTGAATTTTCGAGCCAGAAAGGAAGCGTGTTTACTGTAAATGTTATTTAACTGTGCCCAGTTCGCGTAGCCAGTTATTGTCACATTTCCCGTTTCTGAAAGACAGATCCCATGACAGTGATTCTGAGCAAAAAGAAACATCACATCACCAGCTTCAGTGGAACATTTCGTTTTAAAAAAATGCTGATATCCTGACTGATATTATTTTAAACAAATTCAAGAATTATTGCTAAATATTACTATTTTTTTGGATAAATAAACAATCATTATTGTATTAATATAATACATTTGATGAAAAATATGAATGTAAAATGTTTAACAAAAACGATTTAATTGCAGTTTTGCGAGAGTGTAGTTCGATAATCATAATAATTTACTGTAATATCTATAGGCTACATAAAAAAATAAAATTTAACTTTATTCAAAAACTAAATTGCATTGCATCATTCAGAATAAAAGTAATAATTATTAATTTACTTAATTAATCGGAAATGCGTGTATTTGCAAAAACAATATTTACATTTGTTTAAAGTCCAGAACCTGGGCATCCACTTGTGTATTTGCACACGACTGCTATGTGAAACCAGCTTGGGAATCAGGGGACAACCCAACTGCCAGCGGTCAACTATTCACTTCCTGCGGGTCTTATTCTGGGATTTGGGCTAATATTTAGATAGTATAGAATTGTATATAGCGTCTCCATGTATGAATGCTGAAAATCAGCGCTGCTCGCTCCTCTGACACGCCATGATTTATTATCTGCTAATTGATCTCGGGTTCTAATTAACATATGACTGCTTTTCTCCCTCCAGGGCTTTTGTAAAATTTGAGAGATACCTGCAAACGCCTGAAGGCTGTAGACTGCACTGTGAGCTGGCTGTAGACTGCACTGTGAGCTACATGCAGTGGAAGGATCCGCTTCATAAATCTTGGATGCTGATAGAAGAAAATATGAAAAACATTTTCTAAGGCGAAACTTGAAAGCCGAGACAGGGCCTGAAATTAGGCTTGTATTTTTGTTTGGGTGTTTGCAATGTTTTTCACTGCAGATCAATCATGCTCGTACCTTTGAAAGGGTGCAGAACATGTCTTAACATATGAAAGTTTCTTGTGCTTTCTAATGAGGCATGGGTGCGAGTTCATGTCTCGTGTTTCTACAGCAGGACGCAAACCTCGCGCGCGGGACCACACAGTTCAATTCTCACTTTCCTTAACGCGTGGACGCACAACACCGAGAATTATGCCCCTTTCATTTCATATAATATTCAATATTTTCCTTAATATTTCGCTCTGTTTATTGTGAATAGGACATTTGACTACTGCATGTATAGCTTAAAAAACAGTGTGGTACATTATCACAATAATAAGCTTATATATGAAATTACTACACACTTAAATATACCGTCCCATTTGTTTCTATTTCTCACATGAGAATGCAAATTTGTCTACAGTAAGGAGATAAACGAAATATATATTTTACATTACATATTTGCCTACTGTTTTGTTAAAATTATAATATAATGTGGGATGCCATTTTGCAATTGAAAAGAACGGATATTTAGAAAACTAGCTTGAAAGTTATTATGTGAATTAACACAATACGAAGTCGAACCTAAAACTGAATTAAAATAAAGCAAACGTGACTGCTGAAGGCTATCTGCTTTGCATTATATTCTGCTGTCCTATAATGCATCATAATGCTACTTGTCATTATCTAATTTAATCAAATCTCATGGAAATTGTACGCTGTTCTTTCAATGTTAGATGCACCATTAGGGAAAAAACACTGAACTCATTTATAGACTTTTACGGGTATTCATGACTATTATTTAAAAAAAACAATTATATTTCTTGCGTGAATTAGGAGCAGTCATGGCAGAAATGCACCGTCCAGAGGATAGCGGATTGTCAACAAAAAGATGTAGAAAAAATAACGAAATAAGAAAGTTTGTTTAAGCACTGTAACGAACTATAAATTCTCTCAAAACATACTTATATTATTAAGACTTTTTAATGGGCCTGTTTTTTTTAGATTTTGTCGTATTTTCAGAAATGTAAAATCTTACTCAAAATATAAAATATTTCATTAGGGTATTTACAAATGACGCCGTGTTTGAACAAAGAATTAAGCCCACTGCAAATAACATTTGCTCTTCATTAACATATAATGTCTAAGATAGCGATTATTGTATCAAAAACCTTCTTTGAGGTCAAACCAAATGTTTGATCAGTTTTTATCGATAAAATATATCATATAAAAGACGATAGGGCACATTAAACTTAGCATTACTTTTCTAAAATATGGATTTGAAACAGAAGCATTAGTTAACTTTAATAAATCTAACAAACATCATTAGACAATTGTATGTTTATCATCACTTTACATGTATCGAAATTACAACTTTTTTACAGACAAACTAGTATATATATTTATTATGTAGTGCTACTGACTTTCTTTTTAATTAAAGCTTCTCTAAAAATCAAAACAAACAAAAACTGTAATCTCCTTCATTCTTTAAATGTAAAATACATTTAAAGAGATCCGTGTATGAACCATTGGCTGCAATACGGCAAAAGAGTATAAAGGGAGCACTGCACACACAGACAAACACCTGGTGGATTCTGGAAGATGACGCTGAGAGACAAATCAGGAAATGTGGCCCATCCACATCCAAACCACATCCAAACTAATTACGTCTATATTCATTCGACCACAACTTACCATCTATAATTCTTTCCATTTGAATTAAAAGGTTATTGGCCAACATCCTCAATCCCCAATGTCTGCTAAAAGTAACAGAATGCTTCACAACAAATTGAGATAAATTACTAATAAAATGTGTAGTTTAAATTGATTAAATTGCTTTGAATAAAAGCGTCTGCATAAAGGGAAGTTAAGCATATTTATAAACAATATTGTCTAGTTTTAATAGGCCTAATAAAAATAATACTAATAATTAGTGTTGCCAACTTTTTTTATTAATAAATATTTATTAAAAAACAGGTGAGTGACAAACGTAAAAAGGAGGTTAAAAGTACACAATGTGCATCGTTCCGTTCTTCCCTGAAGGTATTTCGGTTCATGACGACTATTAATACAATCTCCCCACAATTTTTTTTTATTGATGGATTCGTTTGAACTTGTACTTGCGGAGTATCCAGATTCTCTCGAAAATAGAAACATGTTTTTATTAAAAAAATAAGAAATTATACACGTGACCTATGCATGTATTGTGCATATAAATTACGTGTATACATGATATTCTCTCATTTTTAGAGCGCACGTTTTCCAGTTTAGCCTGCGTGTAATTAAAGTGCGTAAACTTTACGGTCTGTTCCGTTTTATCAAGCTCTGAATTTTGTCTGTTATCACCTGAGTATTTACAAAGGACGTTTCCGGCTTGTCAGTGATGAAGTGATGTGAAATCACAAGTAGTAGGCTATCAGATAAAAAAGGGAAATACTTACGTACGTGTGCTGCTTGATCTTGCGTAAAATCACCGCAGGTTTCCATTCCTTAAAATAGAAAGAAAAATAATTTAATCCAAAATAGATGCTAGATATATGCGTCAGCAAAATAGCAATTTATGCCAAGTGCATACATGTAAATTAAAGCACATTCACAAAAGTTATTTTGGAATAAATATTTAGAGTCAGTTTCTGTCGAAGGACAGAAGATCTGTGAATTGTAAATATGCTATTTATTTTAGGGACTATTGATAATAATTCTTTGCTATTGAATCAAGAGGCCACACACCTCAACTCTTCCCTTAGGGGAAGAAAAAAATCACCACAGTTGTTTATTTACGACCGACAGCATGATAGGAGTAAGATAAACATCCAAAAACAAATAGTGTTAAGCTGCAGTGAAAACAGTGGTGTCGCTAACTAGGTTATCTCATTAGTACCCCACTGCTTTTGCCTGTTATTCAATCGCCCGGGTGTAAATTAGATTAAATCCGGTTGCTATCACCGCAGGTCAACACAACATAACTTTTGTTTCTATTCATTAATAATGAACCTTGATAAGCCGATAACCAGTTAGATATTGTATACCAGAGAGAAGGGTCAAGTGCCTACGCCACGCGCTGCACTCCTTACGTTTCACGTGCACTTGGGTTTTCTGGCTGCGTGGACTTGCTTTATTTGCAAAAAGGTTCCCGAGTGTTTAGTCAAAGTGTTTTTACATGTACTTTAAAATTATACATATTTAATATTTTTTAAGCATTGGTCCAAATGTGTTGTCTTTTATATTATTGTGGAATATTGTAGAACGCACTGGATCAATAGCTCTAAAACAGTAAAACTACCATTAACACACTTATATTTTGTTTAGTCAGAAATTAAAAGTATAAATAGACAGAAAGAATGTGTCATCTATGTGCTTTAACGCACGGAAAGGCATCTGGTACCTAATGTTGTAGTTTTATTTGCCCCATGAATGTACTGATAGGTTAAACGCTTTAAGATGGATTCATTTTGCAAGCACTTCAGAGTGCATGCTTGCAATTCATTGGTGAACAGTTCAGGGAGGCTCCATGCAATTCATTGGTGTACAGTTCAGAGTGTCTGTGCATGCGACGTTATGCACAAGCAGAGGGAAAAGGCACAACGTATAATTTGTTGCAAAACTGCAGCACTTTGAAGCCGGACATCCGCGTGACGTTCTCTTTTTCTTTTGTTTTTTCTTTGCAAGTGAATTCAAATTTGGTACAGTGATTGACAAGGTCCTATTCAAATAAAACATCCCGTGTAGAGCGTGCACACTTTTTTAAGCCGCGCACGGAGGCGTGGAGCTCAAGCCAGTCTCACCCACAGTCGCTCCTCCATCGAGCCCTAATGACATTACGCGTCTAAAGCGAGAAAGGTTTTTTTAGTGGCAGAGCGATGTTTTAAAACAGCTGGACGTGTTCGAACAGATCTTTTAATTGGAGCATATAAAGCAGACCATGTCTTGCCAAATTCAGTGGGAATAGTTTGTTTTGAAAACATCGGAGTGCACCAACATCGCCAAAAGGTCCATTACCAACGAATGCAACTTCAGTAACGTTTACTTCGACTTATTGTTTATACTGCCTGCGTTCTCGACATGGAGTAGCACTGAAGGGGGGAGTACGGGGGAAAAGTTGTTCTTTGACTCGGTTTCTCGCTTATGGACGACAGTAGTCCTCTTTCTCCAAAGGCAAATGCTTTCAGTATTGCCTCTCTGATTTCAGCGAGGGAGCGAGCAGGAAACGCAACGTTTGACAAACACTGCACTGGCCTGGACAAGCAAGTGGCACAAAACTGCTCCAGATCTGTAAAAATGCATTACAGCACTGTCACGCGGGAGATGGAAGGTACGGGCACGATCTTGATAATAACCTTGTGGTTTGTTGCGCTCGCGCAATTTGTTTGACTACACACAGACACCAAAGCTCATTGCAGAGTTGCTTGCATTTTAACATTCTGTTAAACACAACGTGCTCTATCATATCCCCCAAGATACTTTCAAGATTCTTTCTTCGCACACTAGTTTATAGAAATAGCCCCAAGTCGCGTAAAGTTGCATATTACAGCTTACGTGGTCGTACAAATAGGCCAGTCATTGCAAAGTATAATCTGAACAAGTAAACAACCATTCTGTTAGGAGTGCGTGTTAATGCAAATACAAGTTTGCAAAGTGTCACAGAAAACTAGGAAAATGATTCCGCATCCAGCGCCGCGTATTGAGGGATGAGTCTGTCATACGGGCAGTATCACGGATAAAACCAACTGCAAAATCGTGAATTCATGAAAATATCGTTCTAGAAACGGACCGTGAGGTTCTGCCTTCGCTTATGTCATGAACATCACGTTACATTCGTTGTTTGTTTGTCCTTGTTGCGCCGCGTTTGTTTGCTCTGCAAAAAAGTTTACTCTCCGTCGTGCCAGCCTACCAATCTATTGTTAGAGGAGGGCGATGTGGGCGATACACTTATCGAAAAGTAACTGGGTGCCGGAAAGCCCATTATAAAGGGGCGCACTTCTCTGTCAATCAGTCTCGTCCCAAGGCGAGGAAAGGCACATTACCTGCAGTTCCTTATCTAAATAGAAATAAGAACCGGTTTTATCGCAAAGGGGAGGCCCTATGCGAGAGATAAGAGAGAAGTCTGGATTTCAGTTTAGCATACAGCAGTAGTGCGGGAGAGAGGCTGTCTGGAACAGTTCAGCACGCAAAGATTTAAAAACAACGGAGCGCATTTACGCATAAGTTTGTGATCATCGACGAGCAACACGAACTTACTTTTAAGTATATTAGGACGTTTGTACCGATTCACGAAGATATTTCTCGCGCGGGCTTACGGCTTAACTACTTCGTCTAAGCAATATGCGTTAACCCAGAAGGAGCCCTAAAGTTTTCGGATGCATTCATAAAAGGCAGGAAACCTTCAAGTACGCAACACAAGGACAGCTTTTAATTTCGTGGGGACATCGTGAAATCACTTTCTGTTTGATAACCATAGGCGAACCCCTGCATTCATTTGCATATTGTTGCATATTTGTGCCCGAGTCCTGCGCAAATTGTAAATCGATTTTTTGGAATGATTTCAGCAATATCAAGCCCGTGGCTGACGCAGCTGTCCCATTTTTGCGATGTTGCAGCCTTCACGACCAGCAGCCTGAGCAGTCTCAATACGCCCGGGAGTTACCATCTCTCTCCTTCCCCTGGGGATCCGTACAGCCACCATGAAACCCAGTTTGAGCCGTGCCCGGCAGCCCAACACGGTTACAACTATTCCGGATCCAACCCAGCACAGGCCCCGGCGCAGGGAGACACCGGAACATCCAACTGCTCCTCTTCGTCGTCAAGCTCTACACCGAACAAAACAATGGTGAAAAAGAACCCTAAAGTTGCCAATATTAATGTACAGTTGGAAATGAAGGCGCTCTGGGATGAATTTAATCAACTTGGAACTGAAATGATTGTCACAAAAGCTGGGAGGTAAGTTGACAGGTTTCTGTACTTGACTTTTGAGAGATACGTGATATTTAACTGCTGCTTCATTTTCTTGATACCTCAAGAAAATCGGTCCCATCATATTAATATAATAATTGCATTAACAAACACTTTTACATTGTATAAAGCTTAACATACCGTGAATGCTATGTAAATCATAGGAAGTGTTGGAAACTAAACTTTTATTTTTTAAACTTATACATATGACGTAACTGAAACGTAGACAGTTTTACATCTGTTCATGTTACTATTTAAATAATTGCCTCTGATAGGCAATATATAATGTTTACTTACGTATAATTATTAGTCTCAATAATAATTCTCAATTTCTTACAAGTTATATTTTCTTTTGTCAAATGGTAAAATAGGACTGAATACATAATCCTTACAGTACATTAGCTTAGCACAATCATGGCCATTCACAATGAAGTGTAAACAATCCATTGTGCATATTTACACAGTGATAAGACAGGATAAGCAGATAGTACTAGATACAGTTAAAATATATTTAACTCACCTGTGTGCTAAAGAGCTCCTGAAGTAAACACGACTTATTCACCAGTAGATGCATAGCTGTTCTTATTTTTACTGAAGTTCTGTATATTCAGGTGAACGTGGAAACTTTTGTTTGTCCTTTAATTATTAAAAACAGAATATGAATATTAACAGCTATTAATAAATAAACGCATAACAAATGATTGAATAAAAAATAGCTTCAAAACGCACACGTGTTCACACACACACACACACACACACAAATAAATTCACACGTACCTGAATATCTGGACACCAGTAGGCCATATGTAATGTTTTCTATTTGTAAATTAAATTAAAATTACACCTGGGGAAAGGCAAGAGAAAAATTGCAGTACAATTATGTCACTTATGTTAAATTCTCAGCATTACGTGGACCGTTCATTTAGTTTAGTGTTAAATGAGCATGCTATGGCTTAATTCCTCAAACCAGTTTACTGGGAAATGTTTTATACATGACATGCATCCTAAAAAATGTCCATATTGCGCAAACAAATGTAGCTTATTTTCCAGCACGCAGAAAAATATTCGTCTGTCTGTTAATATTGCACAGATTCCACACAGATGTTGCGCATAAAAGCTCAGCTCTGTAAAGTTCTTCTTTCTATTCTATTTATAATCCTTTTCCCGTTTATTTTGGCGTTGCCTCTTAATTAAACAATTGCATTGAATTATCATTTTTATTACATGATTTTCACAAGCTATTAAATTAAAGCAGCGTTGTTAAATAATACATACCTAAAGAATCTGTTAAATGCTTAATGTTTAAAAGCAATAGCCTACATTTCAGACTTTCAGTGTTTTTTTTTTAAGATTAACAAAACACACGCAATGCTTTTTATTAGTCATTTTACGAGAGTTTTAAGAAAAAGAGGCCCCAAACCTAATAAAAGTTAATAATAAAAGTATTTTAAAACTATTGTTCATTCAGTGCAAATAACAAGCGCATATGGTCACCTTATTAAAAATGTGCTTTTGGAAATGCTGCAATTTAACACTTTTAATTTTATGTTAATGCAACTTTGATGCAATGCAATGAAATTGCTTATTTGTAAAAATCATGGTGACCTTTACAAAATTAAGGCCTACCTGATGCTAAACGGTGGCAGATGCTACTGAAGCAAATAAATGTAAAGAAATCTGTAAAGAAAACAAACATTTTAGCAGTTTAAAGTAAAATTATACCATTACTGTTTGTCTGTGCTTGTGTACAAGGTCATCCGTCATTCCAAAGGAGCGCACTACATTATATCTAGGGAAGGCACTTTCAAAGCTACTTTAGCTTCACCTATCCACAACTAGCCCTGAAAAGACACTCAGGTTCACTGAACAATCATTCCAGTATCACTTTCACTGGTATGCAACTTGTGGTGTCCCTAAGCTTTAGAAGGTATCCTTGTATTTGAAGGAGCTTATTATGGTTTCAAAAGAATGTGTCTCTCGATATACTTTTGAACAACTTGTATTCCGCGAATGCAACCGTGTAATAATATGTGTGTAATTGTGTGAGGGAGAGAGAAATGTGGAGATAATTCCCCACCTAACATTAGGCCTAAATGCTGTACAGATCTACTGGTTTACCACTCGTCTGGAAAACAAAAGCATGAAAAAATTATATATGCAAAATTATCAACAGTACACGGATATGAAATATTAGGAATTTTATAGATTTATGGGGAAGATAGCCTATAATGAAGATTTACACGTAAGCTTTATGCGTTATATTATAATGAAGATTTATATGTAATTGATTGCAAAAAGTGAATTTTTGTACAAGTAAAATCTTACATTTGGACTATTTTTGCATTCTTTGCTCCAGACGAATGTTTCCTACGTTTCAAGTCAAAATATTTGGAATGGACCCAATGGCAGATTACATGCTACTGATGGATTTCCTTCCAGTGGATGATAAACGATACAGGTATGGCATTCTGTGTAATAAAATATATACTGTATTATACAACATATTGATATAGATATGAACAAAACGAATAACCCTAGCAAAGATAGCCGCTGTGCTTTTAGTAAGAACATTGGTAAAATAATTAAATTTGCATAGTATAAAAGTTTTTATAATAATTTTAATTATATGCATGTTTGAAAATTGTTCATCATTCCTTTTATTTTCTATTCAGGTATGCCTTCCACAGTTCATCGTGGCTGGTGGCCGGCAAAGCCGATCCAGCCACACCAGGCAGAGTGCATTATCATCCCGACTCACCTGCCAAAGGAGCGCAGTGGATGAAACAGATAGTTTCCTTCGACAAACTCAAACTAACCAACAATTTACTGGACGACAATGGACATGTAAGTGTTACTATTATAACTCGGTCTTACCTCAAAACTAGGTAGGTAGTAGGCCATGCACAGCAAAAATAGTAACCCTTAGGATCCACCTCTTTTTAATCCAATTCTTGCAAATGACTTGATGATGTAACCGAATGCCTTAACGTTGATTCAGATTTATTAAATTAAGTTTGATTTAAATTTAGTACATTTATATATATGCATGTAAATAACTGTGATTCCTTTTTTTAGAGAACAGCACAGACCAGTGGAAGTTTAATAAATGATTAATCTTGTCACATATGTAATTAAAGAAGACTATTTCATTGCATTTTATTATTTTATTTTATTGCAGTATTTGTGTATAATGACGTGGAAGTAAAATAATTACTTAAAAGCTTTTTTCTTAAAAAGATTTTTTAAAGTAATTATGCGGTCGTGCGTAATGATGGTTGTACATTAACTCTACAATAGGCTAATCGTTGTTGAAACGATGAAGTTAGTTTTTTTCAGTTTTTAATTGATAGTAATATATTTTTTCAAATGTTAATGTGTATATAACGAAGTAAAAGTCTTCAGCATCGACGAGAAACGAAAAACTGGCGATTTAATCGTGAAAGAACGTAGATTTACACAGACGCAAAGACTAATGGGCTCAAATGTTTAATTGTTTTAAAATTTTGATTGTTTTATCATGCTAAACTGTATTTTTTGCTGTTTTTCAGATCATCCTGAATTCAATGCACAGATATCAGCCCAGATTCCATGTGGTCTATGTGGATCCTCGGAAAGACAGCGAAAAATACGCCGAGGAAAATTACAAGACGTTTGTTTTCGAGGAGACCAGATTCACCGCCGTAACAGCCTATCAAAATCACAGAGTAAGTCTTCATGTCTGACACTAATTACTGCTTTAAAAAAATATTTTTTGTAGTCATCTGTCACACTTAAAATTGCATAGCAAGAATACAGCATGCTTAGATAAAGACAGGTTAATGAAGCAATGAATATTTTTTGGTTGAGCATGTTAAATGTCTGTGTTATTGCTCACTACATCAAAACTAAAAATCATTATTCACTTTGTTCTGATATTTACTTTTAAACGTATTATTTATGCTATTTTAATGCAAGCTTTTTGTATTTATTTATTATAATCGTTTTGCGATCGCTTTGGACATTTTTTAAAGACATGTACAATGTTAAAATACATTTTAACACAATACACTTGACTTAGATTAGAACTGAATGCTTTGGTGTCAGTGATGCTCCAGCACAGCTGTCCAGTGTTTTTCTTCTTTTTTTCATCTGTCTTTCCTGCTCTGTCTTCTATCAGTTTGACCTTTTGATCTCTAACTCTCACCGCGGGCTTTACATTTGTTTTTCAACTCATTCCGGAAAATCACGCACACAAATCTTCATCCAGCGCGTTTCCAAAGCCTCCGGCTCTTGATATTTAACAAATAGCTTAAATCTGTCGAGTTAATGCAAATATACAATCTACCCTATTGCGCGAATAGCTCACAATCATTAAATTTGTATATGCTATTAATTGGAGCGTAACCTCGTGGAAAAAAACGCGTTTACCATTTTAAAACGTCTTGTATTAACACAAGTTCCGGATCGACTTTGAGAAATGATTACTTGTATAAACAATTTCATCATCATCTGAATGAGAATAAATGAACAATTATGGGTGGTCAATACTCTAATTTGTGCATTTGGCAACTGCTGTAACGGCACGTTTTCACTCTTTCTGTCAGATAACACAACTGAAAATCGCCAGCAATCCCTTTGCCAAAGGTTTCAGGGATTGCGATCCAGAGGACTGGTGAGTTTATCTTTGCTTCTGTGTTTATGCAAATATATATTTATATTGTAATCTATATTTTTGGTTAAACGTAAAAAGGAAAATTGTAAGGGATGTGTTTAAAAACTTACTATTAAATGTCTAACTAGGTAAATAAAATGTGTGGCATACAGTAATTGTTTTATAACAGACAGATTAGTGAAATCTGATTTATTGTTCTAAATAGCTATATTTCTGTTACTGTAAACCACTCATTCATACACACTGTAAACAATGTATATATCACAGATTGCATATCTACTTTTCAGGCCCAGGAATCACAGGCCAGGATCCTTGCAAATCATGAGCGCATTTGCTCGAACCAGGAACCCAATGTCCTCCCCTCCACAGCAGAACGGCACAGAAAAAGGTCTGTATTGAAAACAAAACAAACAAAGTGTGCATTTAAAACGCTATTTAACACTGTTTGCATAACAAAATTTCTAGACGGATGGGTAGTTGATGATATTGAATGCTTATATATTCATTACGGAGCATATACTGTAGTCTGCTCAGGAATGTACACCCACATGCATTAATACTGTATTCAACTGTGATTATGGCATAAAGGCCAATTCACTAAGCCAAAATAAAAGCAAGTAAGGATCTTCAGACAAGTAATAGCTCCAGTCAGCTTCTACGTTTTGCTGGGTAAAACAGTTACATTTGTCTAGTTGAGCACTGCAAATTTCAATACACAAAGGTTTGAACAGCTGCATGCCTGGAGGACATGCTCAGACTAAAATCTCCTCTGCACTGTGTTTTTTCTGTCCTGCGCTTTGTGTAAAATGATTTCCTGTGAGAATTCGCCTCTTTGGCAGAAGGACACTTATGCCTTATCCTGCCAATCAACCACAACACATCTCATTTCGCAAACTAAATTACATGGCTTTTCCATTTGAGTTTAACCTGCAGGTCTCCATCGTATTGTCTGGGTCTCTTACATAGTTTGCATAGAGTCATTGAACTCATAATGTGTGTCTGTACACAAACACGTCTCCAATCAACAGTTCAATTGTTCAAAATAAACCTAAAGATAACACAACATATAGACTGTTACAACAGCTTACACTTTTTCTTTTTCGTCCTGAACGCAGAAGACAGCAGGAGAGAATATGACCGTGACCCCAGCGGCACGCCCATCCATTCTGATCCTGCTCACCAACTGATGTCCAGAGTTCTCAGCCCTGCCCTTCCCGTTCTCAGCGGGTTACACGCCGTACCCCTCACAGCCGGTCCCCGCAGCCCACCACACGAACTGCGCCTAGACGGACACCCCCAACCACCGGATACCCTGCACCACCATCCCTACAAGTATCCCACCACCTATGAACATTATTTGGGAGCCAAAACCAGACCCTCTCCGTACCCCTCTCCGAGCATTAGAAGCCATGGTTACCACCCCCACATGAACCCAGCCACAGCCAACATGTATTCTGCGACAAGCGCGCCAACTAATTATGACTATGGACCTAGATAATGATTTAAACGTTGGAATGAGAGCCACATGGGACAAAACATACAGGAAAAATACACACGTACCTTTGTGTCCCACACTCATATGTTGAGGTTTGGGTTGGGCACATTTTCTGAAGTGGCTACTGCAGACAGAAAGAGAAATTGCCATATTTATTGAAGGGACAAAATGTCTTTGTGGAACATAAGGACCCAACGTTTGCTCTGGCATGCCTGAGAACTTTGAATGATCAGAAGCCATGGCACAAGAATAACTTGTGTTCAGAGCAACAAGGAAAAGAGACTTCTTTAGACAAAATACACATTATCATGGACTGGATCTGAACTTTTTTGTGTTGGATGCACTTTTAGTTTTTTGCTTTTAAAAAGCCATAAATTATATATTACCCTCGAGCCATCGAGCTTCTAGATAGATGGAATATTTGCATGTCGCGCTGTTTCGAAGGTGCTGAAACGCCCTGAAATGTTTTTTTTTTGGTTGAGAATCAATTGTTTTTGAAAATGATAGACCACCCTTAGCCGGTCCGTGAAGCTTGTAATGTGGCACTGACTTACAGCAATTCAAATAAATAAATGAACAGAATGACTGTGCTGAACTTGTAAAATAAACATTGAATATTTTACCTCGAAACATGTCCGTTATCACCTTCAATTCTTCTTCATGTTTAGCAGAAGCTTCAACTCTAACTGAAGTGAAACAAATTTCATGGTTTCAATTTCCTTATAGGATCTTTAATTTGTCTGACAAATGCATACATGTAAATGTAATGGAAATGTACATTACATTTACATTTAGGCATTTTGCAGACGCTTTTATCCAAAGCAGCTTACGGTTCATTCAAGGTTTACATACAGTATATATCATTGCGTTTCCTGGGAACAGAATTCATGGAATATTATCAAATAAATAATTTTGACATTGTCAGTCTGGGCAAATTTCAACCCACAAGCCATTTGACAATATTAAATAAATTATTTGATAACCAACAAGGAAAAAACATTTAGCAGACTGAATGTAAAGAATGTAAATACTGGATGTTTCATTTAATTTCTCTCATTTAAGATTACATTCCTTTTAAAAAAGATACATTTAATCTCAAAAGGATGGCTAAAGTCGCTGCACTCATTAAATTATGCAAATAAATCTAGTCAGAGACTAAATGTATGGTAAAAAATATTTTGTCTTTTTCTTACTTCTCAATTAATGTCACCAGGGTAAAGATTTCCAATACATTATACAGAGGAAAAATAAAAACTTACACTTTACTGGCTCTCCAACTTCACCTGCAAACAAAATAAACAAACAATAATAGTAATACAAAAACTGAACAAATCCAAATAATAAATAATCATTTTGTATATCTTCTGTAACATAAACACTGCAGTAAGTGCGACGTGTTAGTAAAATTGGCTGAAAGGCACAGCGGTGTCTACTCCACTTTTACTTTACAATGTGATTTGGTTAGAGGAAAGAAACGCTTGCACACCATTTGACCTCTGACTGCTAAAGACTCTCTGAAGTATCAAAGGTTACACAATGTTTCCAGCCATTTAAGCAGCGACCAAATGAGCGCATATTTTAAAACAAATGTTGCGTTATGGGAAGCGTTCACATCGTTCTACATTAAACACTGAAAATGCTAAAACGAAATTTGATCAAATTAAAAATATGCATTTTACATTATTAAATCTTAACAGAGATTTAACGCACTTAAAATTTAGTACTGCAAAATATGCTACTAAAGAAAGCGCAATGTTTTTTATGCTAAGCTATAATTTATTTTTATTTAAAATTAAGCATTATTAACTAGACAAATATTAGGAATATTGGTTCATCATATAGATCTAATGTACGCACATGGCTATGTGGCTACGTCCATCCTGGATTTATGATGACATTTTGCTCAATGTCAAGTGATGCACAAATGTTATTTTCCTGCTCTTTTTGGGCAGGAAGAGCCCGTTTGGAGAATTGGGCCTCCCCTCGCGTGAGCCTGTTCCCGGCTGGAGGTAATGAGTTTGGCCCATCAGGAAGACGAGGACACCCGGACCCATGACTCTTCCGTTAGGGTCTACCCATCTGTGTTTTCTCTTGTGGCGCTTCGCCTTGATGTGGGGGCCGCGCAACCTGTATATACCTGCATTTATACATGACGAGTGACGGCTGTTTCCAGAACTGACCGCTTTAAAAAAAAAAGCTCATTATTTATGGCCGAATGTACCAAAAAATGTATTGTCTTTGATGTTTAAAACGATGCGTGAGAAGATTTGCGTTTGCACTTAATGTTTGATCCCAAAGGAAATACATGCGCTTTAAAAATACAGGCAAATACAGTGACAGGTTTGAGTAATTATGTGCAGTACGTTGGCCTGTTTGGCATTTCAAGGACACAAAACAATGTCAACACGTGCGATGTAGAAACAAAAAAATTACTGCTAAATTGTTTAATATTTTGGATGATTAGAAGGTCGGTAATAATTAGATTTTTAAGACGAGTTTGCTATGTGTGATCATGCTAAAAAAAATTCAGCAACGCATTAATAATAGTGTAAATTTTTGTACTCAATTTTAAAAGTAAAAATGTCTAGTATACAGACAGCTATTTATAAACATTGATTGAGCTACTTATTTAGGGACCGCTTTTGTTAAAAAATATTATATAATTTTTTATTTAGTGCCAGAATTTTTCTGAAATTATCAATATTTTGTTCCTGCCTGTTGTGATTATATATTTCAATTATCTCTTTTCATATTATATCATTTAGATAAATTTAATTATATTCACATTCGAGATTTAAAACAAAAATATTAAAATATTTTAAAATAAATATAACATCCATAATATAAATCAACGCACCATGCTTACACAATGCTCTAATTTTACTGAAAACATAAAGGACTCAAAAAGTAGCTTTTAAAAATAAAAACACAAATATCAAAAGAGGATATTTATAACCAGACAGCGAACTAAATACGCTTTAAAACAACACACGGGTTAAAAGAAGAGACACAAGGTTGCATCTGTAACATCTGTTGTGACAAGCCTATCGTTTGTGTACATTTCTCTCTTGCTTGCACATTTAAAGATGTTTACCTACTGACTGTTTCACAGTTTTCAACGAAATGGAATTTGTGCTCCATTTATCATTGCTAAATATGAAAACAAATCAAGGCCACCCTGCTGAAAAAACATTACCGATTCTAATGGTTTCCATTACAAATACTATTATGAACCATCAGGTGTTTACCATTAAAATCATTACAAAATTATGTTGTGTGTTTTAGGTCTTATTCCTAGAGGATTTAATTATGTTTATTGGTTTCTATCTGTCACATAAAATCCCACCAACAGAACACAATACATTAGCAGAGACCATTATAGCTTCCACTAAAACCAGTACAATTCCCATTATAACCATTAAATCCATTAGAATTTATTCAATGTTTTTTTCAGCAGGACAAGTATATCTCACAAAGCATCTTATTTCAAGCCAAACCAATTTCACTCTCTCTTCCCAAAAGCTATTTCCTCTATGATTAACTTGGATTATTATTTGTTAAAAACTAACATCTATTCAGCCGGTCTAAGCATAGGGAGCCAAGGGTATCTTTGAAACTAGCAACACACTCCAAATAAAGAGCATTGTGGGTGATTGCAAGTTTGTTTAAGCTGGCGTGGAATGGTCAGATGACCTCCGACCCCCCGTGCGGTACACAGGCGTATGCCTGTTGTTCTCTGAGCTGCAGGTTTTTGTCAGCGGCCCGTGTCGAGGTTCTGCTTATATTGACTTCTTAAGTGATCTATTATTGACTTGGGAGGTATGAGGCCAAATCTTTAGCAGCGGACGCTTATGCACGGAACGGATGGAAGGGACCCCACTTTGGGCTTTGTTGTACCCACCCCCGCCCCATCAAGCCTACAGAAGTAGGAAGCGATTACAAATCGGACAAGCTTTACAGAGGTCACGGACAAAGGTACGCGAGGGTCCGCAGATGACAAGGAACGAGCTAATGACCACGCGGACTGTGAAACTGTTTTGTCTTCCTCCCCGGCCGGCGACTCGCCCGCTGTTGTTTTTCCTTTAAAAGGATGGCCTCCAAGTTCCCCGAGCTTCCTGTACTGTCTGATGAGATATTTCAGTCTGGGTACATCCCTGGAGACACGTGCTTTATGCGGCAGAACGGCTGTTAGCTGTTTGATGTAAACCGACATCACTAAGATGCATGAAATCCTATTAGAGCGAGAACCACTTTCATAACCATATCCATTGATAAAAATGTTCACTTTCTTACCTTCTGCATGTTGGTCAGCTGATGATTAGGCTGTTTTAAATACAATCATGATGAATTATAAATAAAAACATGAATATGAACATTTTTAGTTTATTATAAAAAACACATACATTAACCATGTTAGATATCCCAGCACCCAATGTGTCATTAAAAACGGTTTAACTGAGAGCAACATACACAAACATTACCAGTTTGTCTTTCAGCTACATCGCAGCACAGAGGTCATCCTCGTCCTTGCTCCTTCATCAGCTCATGTGCTTAAAGGAAAGAACAAAACTCGCTCAATATATCTTTCTAACAAACAGGCCTGTCTGTGGTGCCTGAGCCCTCGTGATTAACCCGCCGTGATGTATACAGGTCAGTCCAGAGGGCAATCTTAAACTCGGAGACAGATTTAGAAAAACAGCCGTGGATTACTTTGCCGCTCAGGTGCGACTTCCAGAACAAATACGTATCTACTGAAGCACATTACCCCGTGGCAAAGCAAACACATCCGAGCGGACGGATAAGCTCTGCTTTTGACAATAAAACAAATTTACATATCAGCCATTGTTGCAAACCAACACCATGATGGAGTATGTTTAGATAGTTCTTTTTGTTTGATTCCTAATGTGAGAACGTCTCCAAACTGAGCTTAGTTTTATAGTTTTGGACATGTAAATAATGCTAATGGTGCAAGTCCAGCCAAAAGAAACCATGTTGTAGGTCCGCCTCTGACCGCTAATTTAAAAATATATTAGCGCCATGTTCAAGTATGTAAATAAAGTCAAAGTAATTTGCAACAATCAGCTAGATGGAAAGGTAAAGAGGGCCTCTGTCTTTCAAACCTCGCTATATATAGACCACACGGTGATCCGCTGGTCTTTGGACCCCGCGGCCAGAAGTCTCTGTGTGGGGTCCTGATGGTCTGAGAAGGCCACACTATTCACCATGTCAGTGTGATGTTGCAGAACGGCCAGTGGCTTTAGTTTCTTCCAACCATAAATTCTGATGTTGTTGTCCCATCCAGCAGTCGCTAGGATCTTGCCATCGGCACGGATACGCAGGTGGGAGAGCCCGGGATTGGTCAGCTGAACGGAGTTGTGCTTCTGTGAAGGAACACAAATCAGAATTAGTGTTTGTTGGATTACACAGACAGAAATGTAAATGACTACTTGTGAATATAGTGCTTTAAAGGGATAGTTCAGTTAATAATAAAATAATCTGTCATTATTTATTCAACCCCATTCAAGATCTGACTTTATTTTATCAGTGGAAGACAAAAGAAAATATTTTGAGAAATGTCTCAGTGGTTTTATCAATGTTTTGTCAATGTTGTTTGATTTCCAACGGTCTTCAGAAAATCTTTTTTTGTGTTCTGCAGAAGAAAACCATACAGGTTTTGAATGTGTAAATGATGAAATAACTTTCTCTTTAACAATATCATTACATCATGAACAAACAGACATGAACTGAATATCAGATGCAAAATGAACCTTGCTTCACCCCATTCACCAAATTGTCATTGGTTATTCACCTCAGATGGCTAGAAAGACTTGAATAAACTATTTACCAGAAACAAATGATCTTGTTGTTTAATGACCTGAACAAGAGTAAATTTAAATCCATTAAAAAAAACAAGGTGAACTGCTTTCTCTCTCTCTTCCCCAGTCATCTTTAGCAGATCTGACGATTGAGCTGCAAATGAACGGCTAAATAGCTGTTGAACCTGGCAGAAGAAATCCACACGCGACTGCAGCGCCTCAGTCATCGGCCGTAAAACATTCGTGAGGTGTGAGCGAAGGTTTGGAAAATATAGCAGCGGGGTCGGGACAGTAACTTTGTCATTTGGAGCGACGACAGTTTTGTTTGCCCTTGTTGTTTTAACGGCCTCTGGTGAATTACATGTGCATCGAAATGTCTGTTGTCAACACTGCAAAGAATTAAATTCTGTAGATTACCCTTCCCCTTTGCTATCCGTGATCTACCGTGGTCAAGAGACCAGATAAATCTCGGTAATGGGCAACAATGTGACGTATAATGAAGTATTACGGCGAGCTCATTATCTGCGCCCCCTCCTCCGAGGACGTTCTTGAGGTATTTCCTGGCAAAACGCACGGAACGTACACGTGTGCTAAGTGTGTGCGCATCGTCTCTCCGCAGGAGGCATCTGGTCCCAAAGCTGGAATCGAAGCGGACAGCGTAAAATTGACTTCATAAGCGTTGTCCAGGGAGACTAATGACTCTCGAGCGGGAGAAGACAGTGAAGAATTTGTCGGCGTGCTCCTGTTTCTGCTTGGAAAATCAGAGCCATTCACTGCTGCATGTGGAAGATATAAGCCAGTCAGGTATTCTCCACCCAGGCGGATAGAAGAATGCATCAGGAAAAACCCTAATGTCATTTTTTAAAGGGAAAGAAGAGAACAAAGTTTGGAAACAAATCACAAGTATGACTCTGGCATTAGTCTTGTTCATATCTCAGATCTCGAGTCCATATCAGCAACACGGTAATGATGTCACCTGCAAGACACAGAAAGAGGCAAAACTTTCCCACAAGGAGAAAGGGAGAGACGGGGTGGCGTGTTGTGGCCAAGAGGGACGGGGGAGAAAGATGAATCGCTCCGAGCTGTGCTTGGTATGCCTGAACTAAACGCCCATCTGGTCCATATTACAGAGCTGATAATGATGGGTTAATGTGTCTATCTGTGTTTGTTATGCTTCCCATAGTTTGTGTCAGGAAAATACATTAATTTAATTAAGAGGTCACAGCAAAGCGATAAAAAAGGTAAATGGGTGTTTATAAAGTGAGCCGTGAGACCTGTATCGTGAAATAACCATTAGAGGACAGCGACTTGCACTTGTGTGTCAGAAAAACATATTCTGGATTTTACAATCTTCACAATTCCTGGGTGTCTGAGACATTAAACACTGCAAATTTTGGGCCAAGACATTACTGATGTATCATCACCTGGGTACCTCTTATTCACATAAACACACTACTATTAAATGGCGCGTGTAACTTTAATGCATGTCGGTATGTATTTCAAACATGGTCCTTGGAGTTAGAGACTGGTCGTATCATTAGCTGGAATCCATTCTCTGGATCCTCTTCAACAGACATCAAAGAGGTCAGTCTTTAAGAACTATCCTTCATTTTTCCGTTTCAATATTGCTTTCCAGATGGAAACGCATACCAAATGGTCATCCACACACACAAGCTTTCTAAAATTAAACAAAAACAAACCTCAGAAAGTCCAGTCTCGTCTCAGGCCAAGACTGGAGGTTAAGACTCTCTCTTAACCTGTTAAGACCGTTCCACAGGTGGAACACTTGGGTTGTTTTACTATTTACTTTAATATTTCATAGTTAAATTCTAATCTAATTATGACAAACTATTTATTGATGTATAGGTCTAAGACTCGAGAATAAATATGACAAATTTTCATAACAAAAACAAACAAAAAATGTATTAAAAATTCCTAAAATTAAAAGATTTAAAAATAAAATCAATAAAAATATCTAACATTTTTAATATTGTGCTTCGGATTTTTATGTGTATGCTCAATATGCACAGTGACAGTTAATAGGTTAAGAGTTAATAAAACAAGTAATAAATGTTTTAATAAAAAATAGTTTGCAGGACACTTCTAGATGAAGACACTTGCTTAGTTTAACTATACTCAGACCAATTAAAAAGTTAACAGCGATTCAGTTTTTGGCAGCGAAGCAACGGGATGTTTAAAGTGTGTGATGACATGCAGAGACTGTAGCTCACTCCGGCCCAGACTTGGCAAGGTGAACTGCCTTCCTGCTGATCCACTGAAACCAGTTATCATCACCTGTCCACTTAACACACATGGTCCACATGACCATCCAGTACAGGTGAGGGGTGCAACTGCATTATCCTACGACTGAGTTTTCACGACACACCTCTTTCGCTCCAAACTGTGCTCTGGATTGCAACCGCATACATGCAAAACACAAACAGAAGCAAACATCTCAACATTATGGAAAGATGATATTAATATTTAATATTATGGACAAGCCATTCCTTTTCCCCATTCCAGAAGAACCCTCGGTATGACAGCTTGATCCAAGCAGAAGGGCGCTGACAGATGCAGGATACCTGAAGTATGGAGTCTGGAGGAGGGGCAGGACGTTTAATTGAGGAGGGCAGTAGGAATGCAGGGACTGTATGAAAGAGATGGGGAGATCCATCTGTGAGTGCTGTCAGCACTTCTCAAACAGCATGCATAGACAGCCATGCCTGATTTACACTAATCTTTACACACACACACACACAGAATGACACACACAGACACACACCGTCTCGGCCTCTAGGATCTCGTCTGTCCACATCTGTCAATGGACGAGAGTGTGGCAAACCACCCATAGATTGCCAGATAGACACCCATCTTGATTGCCAAATGTCTCCCGTCACACACACAGTCGGCGTGACACATGCACAACACCAGCGTCCTTACCGCTTAAGGTTAAATTAGCCTAGTTGGAACAGTTTCTGTATTACACAGACCTAAGCTAAGCTAAGCGGCATATATATTGTATATGTGTTTACGCAACTTCTCAATGCCACACAGAGGTAAAAAAATCAGTATAGGTGAAGTGGCAAGTGTCCTGAAACATTACATATACTTTGTATAATGAACAGAAACGTACGTTTCTTAAAGGGATAGTTCACCAAAAAATGAAAGTTCTTTCATCATTTATTTATCCCCATGTCATTCCAAAACTTGTATGACTTTCTTTCTTCTGCACAACACAAAAGAAGATATTTTGAAGGTTAAAATATCTTCTTTTGTGTTTCACAAAAAAAAAGGTTATGAACAATAGGAGTGTGAATAAATTATGACAGAAATGTTCTTTTCAGGTGAACTATACCTTTAAGTAACTTAGGAGCTGTTCTCTGTCAAAATAAAATAAAAATGGCCACACATCAGTTACATCAAACTTTGTGCATCACTATATTTGACTATATAATAAAATAATAATTTCATTAGACAAGTCTTCAAATGTACCAGTCAAGTCATATGGTTTACATTTAACTGTCTTTTTTACAGCTGAAAAATGTTGATAGCTGTTTTTTCACGCAACAAAAACCAACATCTGAGACTTACTCAAAATTGTTTGATAATTTTTTGTAGTTCCACAGCAAAGGACTAAATAGTGCATGTTACGTTCTAGCCAGAGCATGACATCATTATTTGACAGATGTGCCAGCACTACGGCTATCATATCCACGAGTCAGTATGGAATGGATTGCGAGCCACCCCGAGTGAATGGCTGTTTATGTGTGCATAAAAATGCTTCCCTGTCCTTCATCTCTGACACACACATAAACTTCTGACTTCTGCTTCTGAAGAGCAACAGTCTCCAAATACACCTGCCTGTAATTACATGAGACGATGGCAACCTGTCCACCTGTAATCATTAAGAAAAGCGTGATGTCAATATAATAAATATACTGTTATGCAATATAATATAAAATTACAATACAATACAGCTCACAATCCAATACACAACTAGACTAACAGTATGATAGTATCACAATATTTTGAATAATATTTAAATAACAAATTTGTTTTTAAAATATTAATTATTTTCAATAACATTTTTGCTGCAAATACAACTTGTTATAAAATTGTCAACATTCAACAACATTCTGTATGTAAATAATAAAAAATAAAAAGGCCTGTCACTAAAATTAAGATATGAATTAAGAAAGCCAAACCTCAAAAAAAAAAAAAACTTCTTAAGGCAAAATTAACAAAATATGAAAATGGGGGAGCTACAATTTATAAAATGTACATATCGTAAATGTTTTGTTTTGTGATGTATCGTGTCACAATATACTATTATTTTTGATTATTGTAAACTTCAATTTTTATTTATATGGATGCAAAATGTTGTTGAATGTTGTCAGTTCCATAACAAGTTGTATGTACAACAAAACATGCAATAGAAAATTGTTAAAGATCTGAATTTAAATTTCACCTTTATTTTTGACATTCTGTTCAAAATCTTATAATATTCATAATTATATAACTATACTGTAAACCCAGCATCACATGTTGCATCATGAGTGTATCATTACACCCCAGTACATTATATAATATATTTATTTATATTATATTGATAGCTAACTTTAAAGGCTTCTTTAAGGGAAAGGGGCTCAGTCCTGAACACTTGGATCAGATGGTTTAGTTGTATTTCGATGTGGACGGCTGGACCTAATCGTTCAGCAGCAGGTTAAGGTAGGACAATGAAGCCCTTGGCCTTGTGTTTCTCTTTCTCCGTCTCTCTTCTCTGCCCTTTGTAGAGCCTCCCACTGTGAACTACTGTTCCTTTTATTACAGATGTGTTTTTTGTTTAGTTAGCAGCCTGCGAGGTTTTGATGTTTTTATTACCTCTCGCGGGTCGTTCATCAAGCGAGCGAGCGAGAGAGAAGCAGCCACCCGGCAGATACCCCAGCGCTACCGCCACACAAAAATACTTCTGTGGGAAGATCTCACAGCGGCTGTCTGGACGTCACACTGCGCTGCACTCCGGGGTAATTTAAAAGTCCCGGCTGACTCCTTTTCCGAGGCCTTTTTTGCCCTCCCCTCCAAGAATTACATTCTAAATCAATTTTTTTTCGACGTGCAAAATAAACTAAACCGTCCATACGGCTCCTATTTTGAGAAAGTATGAATAAATGCTTTTGCAGTATTATTGCAGATACATTTTGCATGCTAGACAAAATAGGGAGGAAGGGTTGGGAATATTTCTCGTTCGTCCGTTCACGGCACTGGAAAAAATAACAATTCCTGCACAGGGCTTCAGTGTTGTATATCAGACCATTTTCACACAGATTCTCTGGACGAATGTAAAATATCGAACCTGTAAGTCGGGAAATCACCGGAGAATCGCTGTGAATCAGGCATCAGATGAGTAAAGCGTTATGGAAGATAAAACACGGCTATGGTGTGAGCTTGTTGTATTTAAAGGATAGTATGTGGACAAATAGAAAAGCATCTGTATGCACGGAGTATTGTGGGAAAACTGACATTTTTGTCTAGAAACACAATTTGGCCCAGATCTACTGTATGACATCAATGTAGCTCAGTGTCGCCAATCTAAAGTAAGAAAGAGACTGATTTACTATCCAACAGACCCTAGGAAACTTTTCCCTAACCAAATACTTTCCAAGTGTATCAGGTGTCTATATGGCCACGCACACACTTTAGTGTAACTTCTCCTTAATCCTATGCTTAATCCCATTCTGCACACATTGTTGGGTTATTCACAGTCTATAAGTTTGAAGTCTTTTAAGTCTATAAGTTTTCACCTAAATTCAATCCAAAATCACAACTGAAATTCGCAGATATAGCAGATTTACTCTGTAAACTTGTCTATGCGTTCATAGAAAAATTACACACTTGTATGTGTATGTATGTGGCCTATGTGAATATATAAATGTGGTTATGTGATGGGAGACCTGAAGGTTTTGCTGATCGTCGAGTGTCCAGGAGTGGAGGATGTTCTCTGAAGACCCTGAAATGCCTTTTGACTCCAGACGTCAACATCCAGACACATGACCGGCTCACAGTGTACCTTCAGACGGCTGAACGGACGGCGATGAGAAACATCCCATAATATTACAGAGCCGTCTTCATAACCAGCACACAGAACTGGACCAGAGTCTGCCTACAGAAAGAGAGACAAAGAGTGATATTTAAATGAATAAATCTGTGATTTTTTGTTTTTATACATTTCTATATTTAAGTTATTTAAAGAGAGAGAGAGAGAGAGAGAGAGAGAGAGAGAGAGAGAGAGAGAGAGAGAGAGAGAGAGAGAGAGAGAGAGAGAGAGAGAGAGAGAGAGAGAGAGAGAGAGAGAGAGAGAGAGAGAGAGAGAGAGAGAGAGAGAGAGAGAGAGAGAGAGAGAGAGAGAGAGAGAGAGAGAGAGAGAGAGAGAGAGAGAGAGAGAGAGAGAGAGAGAGAGAGAGAGAGAGAGAGAGAGAGTAAAGAGGACAAGGAATGCAAAAATGATTAAGGGGAGAGATGAACAGAGCCCAATAACTGAACAGAAGCTGATGGCAGGAGTGTTTATCAGAGGTTATCTGACTGCCAGTGCTCTCATGAACCACAACATTAATCACCTGATGCTAGTTGCCCAATCACAACACACCTTACTGTATACCTCTGCTGACTCTTCTACAACAGACAGTCACACAAACTGAAATATAAATGAAACCGATATGAGGTGACGTTTTATAACCACAATCAGTGTGATCTCTGACATCTCTGTTTACACTCCCTGACCTCTTCTCACTTAACCACAAAAAAAGACGACAGCTCAGGTGCAAGTACTTGTTTGTTTACTCAGATTTACAGCACCTCGGAGGATCCGTGCTTATTATCTGCGAGGAGGAGCGCCTGCGTTACATGGCTACACGCAGCAGGCTGTCTCATAAATCAGTTTAGCGGATAAAGGCAGAATGAGGAGGCTGATAAAAGCCTACGGTCTCATAACTCAGAACAGAGCCGCAGGCGTGCTGTCTACACAACAAGATTTACAACGGAGGTGCTCTTCCCCTCTTCTTTCCAAATATACAACACACACACACCTTTCTCCTGACAGATCATTCATCTCATGCAAGTGACAACACAGCGGTAACATTTACAGGATCCACCCACTGGATCTTATCAGCGTGTGTATGCAAATTCAAACCAAATAAAAACATATTTATAGCTACGTTGCAGTCAATGTATTTGGTGGCTGAAAAAGTCTTTCTTTCCACTTGCTTTGGTTTTACCTGGGAGAATGGATGAACAATCTTTACTAATCTTCTGTCCTAGGGCGATAGTAGTGTGCCCTGTACAGGCAAAGCTGGTGAAGAAAAATTCCTTCCATATGTGTAAAGGCCAAAACAGCAAATTTTTTTCCTTGTATTCACATCCTCGACCATCCTCTCAGAGCGCGGCCGATTTCTTTCCCCCGCTACGCTTAAAAAAATTTAGCCCGAATCACGAACGCCATGTAAACATATCACCAGCGAAGCATATTAAGATGAAATAAAAAATAAAACAACTGGAAATGAATCCCCCAAGCCTCACAGACAGTTGTTAAGCATTACCGTATGTTGCCCTCTGGCCCTTGCACTTCAGTTAAGTGTAGGTGCTCCCTGATTGATGATGTCACAGGTTAAGGGTCACGGAACCCTGGGTAGACACCTAATTCATTATATCCTTCATGGCTGGTCTACAAGAGGGCGCTTTAGCTGGATTAGGACTCGGGCTGCAGGGAAAGATTCATCATCCCAACAGCTGCATCAGATGGATGTTCTCGCGCGAAGCCACAACAGAACAGGAGGGAGGAGAACGGCGGCGTTCCAATGGATGGCAACAAGTCGGCGTGCACCAGCGAAGCCCCCGCTGAGCGGGAGACCACAGAGTTGATCCAGAGCGTTGCATCTCGGGGGCCTTCAAAAGGAAGAGCGGGAGAGAGGAGCTCCTTCAGGTCAAGTTGTGTGAAGGACCGTGGGTGGCTTGTATGTAAACCAACCCTAGTACAAGGATGAACACATGTGAGACAGGGTTACTAGAAAACGATGAAAGGAACGGTGGTGTTACGGGGACTTTAATGAGGAACCCAGTCTGCAAAACAAACCAATGGGAGCAGAGCTAGTGGACGGTGATGTCATGGCCCTCTCAGTTTGATGGATATCAGTACAAGAAATTTCCTCCGTTCATGCTGTAGGGCTTTCGTGTCATACATCACCACATCTCAGACACCAGAGATATCACTGAGGTGTTCTACACAACTACCCGACCAATCGGAAGCCACGGGAGCCCTCAGGTATCCAATCACAACGCTAACAGTGCAGAGGAGAAGATGAAGCCAAAAAAAGTCAAGCCAAACCTGGAAGAAAGCATTACTTAATATGGCATTTTCAATAATCTAGCACAAAGAGCTTAAAAAAGAACAATAAATCTGTTGTCAGGTGTTCTGGCAACGTGATGGAAAAGACATGTTCAAAGAAGAATGAGAAGAAAGAAAGTGAGAAGGATTGTGTATGTGTAAGGTTGAAGAAACAGCAGGTCTTCACCAGCAGGAATCGTGAGGATGACAAGACATGTTTCTTGATTGATGTGAGCGGACTGTATGTTACAACCGCTGGGCCCGTCACACCTCTATCCTGTCGAGTGACTCTGAACTCAACCTGACAATAACAGATTTTTCCTGTCTGAAAAATGAAGAACGACAAGTCAGAGAGAATTTAAAGTCCTGCTGTTAGACGTCAGCACCTACTTGCGGGGCGTCCCATTAATACTTCAAAATGATCAACTCTAATTCAGTCAATGTCTACACAAGACCTGGGTAAAGAATTACAACAGCAGTCTTTTCATGGGCCGTTTTTGATACAAACACGGAAAGCGCCTGCAGCAGATGCAGACTTCAGCAAACGCTTTGATTATGCTGCCAGTGAACTGTTGGGGAAGTCCAACCTGCTGTCGAATGACCCCACATTCATGTGAAGTTTAAGGGGAGAGATGGAAAACTCGTAAATACTGCAAAGAGATGTTAGTAATCCATGAAAATAATTATAGGTTTCTTTAACAAGAAGAATAAAATTTTCAGCAGTGTTTACTAAACACACACTTGGGCAGTTGATATACGATGGTGAACCAAAGCAGTTACAGACGCTATGATTATAGGGCAGTCTGGACAGGTCGCTCTATAAATCAGTGAACAAACTTGGCAAATTCTTTCTTTCAGAAAGTTGGAAAGCAATTCTCGATGGTAACAAAGAAAATTTATTTTAGTTTATTAGACTAACATTTCATAAAATTTGTTTCAAAAACTACACAGCCAGTTAAAACTTTGGAGACACTTACACTCATAAAACCCTTAAAAATAAAGCAGATAAAGGTTTCATTTTTAGGATTATTTTTGCAGATACAGTACATTTTAACGGTGTCTTTATAAGGATTTCTACACAAATGAACATTATTTGTTTTAAGGTTTGGTTACTAAATAATTCTCATTTCATTGTTTTCATGACTTTTGTGTCCAGATGTTTGACTGGTAGTGAATACCACTAATGTTTGATATTGCCACTGCTGTATAAAAAAAACATTAATTTCTATTCTTCTGAGCATTCGTTGTTATTGTTTTGTTACCTGCCACATCTTCATACACATCAGCATCCCCAGTTTAAGGTCCGGCTTTAATGTGCACACCTGAGTCCAGTTCTTCATCTCCACCACCTTTACCTGAAAATCAACACACACTTATTATTAAACACTCAGTGTTCGAATTTGTCTTGTCAATTTAGCAAATTTAACAATTGAGTCGTATGCTTCACTGACAGTGTTTGAAAACCAAATTCTAAAGCCCTCTGTGTGAAACAGAAAAGAGTGATACCACATAATAATCATCAAAAGAATGGAGTTCGAAAGAGTTTGATGTAGACGACTGTCCTGTTTGTTAGTGGTTTTGTTCGCAGGTGGCAGGTAAGTGCAGCCAACATTGGGCTGATCGCCAGCAGCGTCCCATTTTCCTGCTCTCTACCTCCTCAAGTCACGACTCGCCTGACACCAAACAGATGCAAGTGACTCAAAACACAATCATTTCCAACATGACCATCAATTCATAACCAACACGCTAATGCTACACTGCTAAAACAAATATAATCCGTTAATATAAAACCTGAAGCCTGTGAAATCAAGCAACAGTGCTCCAAAAGTATTTAAATATATGAATTTTATTATATTAGATAAGCAAATATCATACCAATCGGCAAAGAAACTATGCCAGAATTCTTTTCTTAAATACTTTAAAACAAATGATGATTTTATAGCAGTGTTCTTAGAGAAGAAAAACTAATGTAGATCCACATCCAAAAAGGTTCAGTAATCTTTCATTTGAAAAGGAAATGTTTTATTTCATACAAACCAAACTTATAATTGTGAACATTTTAAATGTGAAATGTGTTCTTGTGCTATTTTACTTTAAATAAATAGTTAATAGTTGGAATGCTATCCCAAATGTATACGACTTCCTTTCTTTAGTTAAACACAAAGATTTATTTTATAAAAATATCCATCACTTTATAAAGCACATACATTATAAAAGCACTCTGAACAACTCAAGTGAGTTAATAAGTGTCTTAACTTACTGATTTTTCAGCTTATTTAGCAAAAAAAAAGTAATTATCCATGTCACTGGTATGACATGAACCGTGTGTAATGCACTGATCGGTGTGTTACCATGAATACACAACATATTATTGGCTAAATAAGCTCAAAATTTGAATTGTTTACTCACACAAACATATTGTTTCGCTTTAAAAGTCATTTATTAACCCAGTTGAGTCATCTGGATTACTTCACTACGATGGATGTTATTTTTATAATAAAATTAAATGTTTGCGTTTTAAACTCAAGAAAACACAACAAAATCAATAGCTCTTAAGTTGAACGCAGAAGCAGCAATGATTAAAAACACTTCCTCATTACGCTCTATTTACATCCCTGATTTCAGACCAATTCATATTTTAACACTACAACACAGCTGCACGTTATACATGTGTTTACATCTTTAACTATAAACACAGCAGAAACAGGCAGCTCTCGTCCCCTCAGGTCAAAGCTAAAGATCTTGACTAAAACAGTCAATAAATAACACACAGTCTATTAATTAAAGCCCAACACTGTCAGCCTCGCTGGAATGCTAAACATTACAAAAACGGAAGACACAGATGGAGTTGTTGCTCCAGTTCCGGACTCCCAGCATGCCTTGCAGCATTGTTATTCGTCTCAGGAGACGTATGGTGCTGCGGTTCGCCTGCAGTTATCTTGTGACGGTTATTACCTTGATGGGACTCTGACAAGGCTTTCATTAGTCAGGGAATGTAAGAGCTGGGTGTCGTATAAGTCAATGCTTTACATTTGTTTGAACACTATGATGCAATAAGCACACTAGGTAGTGCATACTACAACATACTTAAACAAGCTACTTTCAGTAGTGCTCAAAGTCACGTGTTTTGAATCTCTGGGAACACATACTGATAAAATGTATAGTGTACAGTAGCAGTTAACTCACTGTTGTTTATCTGATGTTTTCCACATTTTACAATAGTGGTAAACTCATCAAAACTATGAACACAATTGTAACTGGGAATTTTAATGTGAATAAAAGCATTCAAAATAAAGGAACACTATGTTATATTTGATCATCTTTAATAGTAGTCACTCTCTGTCTAGAATTTGTAAAATCATACTCTTGACATTTTATCATCCAGCTTCTTGAGATCTCAACCTAAGAAAGCTTTTTAAACAGAACTGAAGAAATTTCAATCTATGCTGGACTATATTTAACATTTTAATATAGATTTTTCAGATCATAAGAAACATTTTTCTCAATTGTGTCTCGACCTTTGACTGGTACTGTAAATCGCTTTGGATGTAAAGATGCATATGACGTGTCGTAGGTAAAAGGACGAGTATAATGGCAACAATATGTCTCTGTGTTTGATCTCCGTGGTTGCCGTGCTGCTAGCTGAAGCATGCTAATGTAGATCGAGTGACAGCTCGGACTCGCTCTACTGTACAACAGGTAGAACGGAGACTGAAACATGAATCTGGATGCAATAAAGGAGAGGACAGAGCAGAACTCACACTCTCAGCTCTCTGTAACTCGCTCGACTGCGCAGAACACACACACCGTCTGACTGCAGCCAACAGGAATATCAATGATTCATAGCTAAAACACTCATTACACCGACTAAAAGATAGGAACACAATCAAATTGATCAATCATTTAGTCTGATTTAGGCTGGTGCTGTGGAATACTTGATTCTGATTGGTCAGTCAAGACTTTCCATAACAACAGGAAATGTCGTCTTGATCTTGTCGTCTTGAACCTTAACCATAAATATGATTGGCACACAGAACTGCAGTGTTAGTGAGATGTGTGATGTAACCATCATCTCACCTCCTCCATGTGTTCTGTAGGGTGGGCCAGTAAAGTATGTCCCGGTTGAGTCTCCAGCAGACAGCACTGACAAAAGCCCACACTTCCTGTGAGGAGAGAGTCTGACACCGCACCACGACCTTCAGACAGATCCCACACGCACACACGCATGTCACGACCCTGACTGACAAAACACACATGATCATAGACACAAACTTGATTGTATGTAAAGTTTCATTTGTGGGTGAACTTTTTCCATTCTTCAAGTTGTTTTTAGATATTCATTAGATGTTTCACCACACACTTGCAATGAAGATGGTGTAACAGCCAATATAAAGCAAGACTCAATAAGCAGCACTGTATAGAAAATTTGTAAATACGAGATTTGTTTTAGATATTGGTTATTGTAACGGGGGTTTGTGGAAGTCCAGATGTTTAAATATGGTACACACAAAACGTATTTTATATTACATATAAAAGCATTTTAATGCTTTTTTATTAATATATGTATTAAAATTTGCCAAAATGGTGGAAATCTAGAGCGAAGAGAAAGCTTTTCTCTAAAGCAGATTTACTATACGGTGTAAAAATTAGTTATTGGAAATAAAAGACACTTTCACAGTAAACAAGATACCTGATGAGAGTGCTGCTGTCTTTAAGGGACTGGAGCCAGATAACGGAGTTGCCAGCGTGGCTTTCTAGTACACGCTCTGGTCTTCTAGTTGTCAGATTCCAAACATGGATTGCTCCTTTACCAGATCTGAAGTACAAAGACACTTAAGATCACTACGAGAGGAAGACTGCCATAAATACAACATGAGAACACTTACCCAGAGTACAGCAGCGGTGGTCCCCGTCCATCACAGCAGAAGTGCAGGGTGTTCACTGCCGTCCCCGAACCCCTGAGGATGTACAGAGGGTCCGGAGGAGGACGAGCCATCGCCACGGTAACACCTCAGTGAGCTACATCAGCAGTGCATCCTAGAGAGCAAAACATCTCATCACATACAGTGCAGGTCATTTAAAGATTTAAAGAATTCATTCAAAGAAAAGACTTAGTACCACTGAAAGGCATTAAAATAAGATACAAATATGATGATATAATAATCAGAGTTTATTAAAAGATCAGTGACTAAATGCCATCATTACAATATTTTCAACCCCAAGGAATCATGGGTAAATAAAAAGCTGCTGTATAACAAAAGACCAGTCCTGAATATAATCTTTATCAGCACATTATGGGACTTTCATGTTATTATTAGTATTGGCTCATATATACTGTAAACACTGATATCTGTTGGTTAACACAATGAACACCAAAAGCCTTTAGGCATGTGATTATGTGTTTTATCTCTCTTTCTTCTTCTTTGTAAAAGTTCTGACGCAATACGTCATAAATCAAAAGGGTTTGGGACAGATTAATTACTGTAAACAGACAGATACTGTCTGTTTTTCATTTTTATTAACAGCTTGCAAAGTTTTTCAAAGCAGAAGCGCGTCTACTGAAGGAAGAGCCACGATAAAGATGCAACAGACCACATAGTCAGATGGAAATTACATAATTAGACCCCTTAAACGAAAATGAAAAAATTAATGTGGCGTTAAACATTAGATATCAACATCATAAAAAAAAACTTCAATCTCTCTTTCAGAAATGTTTCTGGATGAACCAATAGCGTGACAGGATTATCCGTTTACCAATAGAAAACCAATCATTATTTTTGCAATTTTATCAAATGACACACTGACCCAATTATACAAAAATAACTACACAAAGACAGGATTTCTCTCGAGTGGTGACTGATATTGCCGATTTGTGATATGGAGACGCCCGGTTAATGAAGAGTCCTCTGCTCAGTGTCATTTCTGCTCACCTCTGCCCTCGCGCTGAAACCGGACCCGCAGGTATTTTGGGCGAGCTCATTTCGGAAGGTTAGTGGTTAAATTGTGCATGTTAATCTGTCAAGCGGAGATTCTTCACTGCCCTACCTTCCTAATTAAGAGTCGAGCCCCCTGTCGCCCCGTACCAACTTCTCACAAAGGAAACAGTCACTAAACGCCCCTCCAGCCTCGAACGGGAGAGCAAAGAGAGATGCGGTGGGATTAGAACCCGTGACTATCAGTCGCCATCAGGCCCGTGTAGGAGCCAGACCCCGTCTACTGCACTTATAAGGGATGAAATGAAACCTGTGGAGCTGTCTGAATCAGTGTGATTCTGATATAATGGCTTTACCTGTTCCTCTGAAGTATACTTTGAAGTAAATAAAGTGACAATTTCATGGTTTTCGTCATACTGATAGCTCAGATGTCAATATTTGGTGGTTCAAATACTCGTAAGGTCTCCCTTAAAGAGTTTTTAAAAGCATTTTTATATACAAATCATGATTTATCATAGTCAGGTAAAGTGTGATATAAAAGTGCTGATATAATTTACTCACCCTCATGTAGACTCAAAACGAGAAACTTTGACCTGTCCGTCACACAAAGCTTTCGTATGACTTCAGAAGACCTGCAAAACAAAGCACAAGTCACTTGTATAACATTCGTGGTGCTTTTTCATTTGATATTTTTCAAATTCACCTCAAGTACAGGTGCAAATAATGACAAATTGTTTATTTTCGGTGAACACTTGTAAAAGTGGCATAGCGCTCTGTCAGACGGGTGTGTGTGACAGCAGGATTTTTGTTGGTTTAAAGAGGATTAACGTGCCCTTATTGTGAAGCTCACTGCACCGGGGATGTTTGACACAAGGGTCTGGAAATGCATGTTCTCGTTGTGCAAACACAGCGCATCAAAACATTCCTGTACCAATACGGTGCTGTCAGTCACAGATGGAAAAACTAAAGATAAGGATGGAGTGGAAAAACAGGCTGAGGAACTTGGCGGAAAAGTCAAGATCATGCTGTGGCGGGGCAACGAGCAAAAATTATATTGAGTAATATACATAACGTGGCCAGCTTTTGTTTTGACTTGCATGCAGTTGAAATATTAACACGGCACTTCAAAATTAAAATGGCAATTTTGTCAGCAATTCACTTGTTTGAATGTTTAATCTCAGTCACCATTCACTTTAATTGCATGTTATTCCATACAATGAGAGTGAATGGGGACTGCAGCTGTCAGTAACTAAAATTGCTTTTTTACAACCTCAAGTCAATTACAAACATCTCAGACAACATAAGGGCAGGTAATTGAAGACAAAATGTTTGTTTTTGACTAAACTATCCTTATAAGCTCCAGATTGAATATAGCCATATCTCAAGTCACCATTTAAAGGCCTGTATGCTGACTGTGCAACATCCAAGTCACCTACAAAAAAAAACATATACACCTTGCAAGTGTTAAAATATAAAAGTTGCATCACTTTTATTATCTTATCAAATAAGTCAGGCTAAATATTTACACCCCTATTAGTCATAACAACTGATGTTAATTGATGTGGTTCAGAATGACTCACTGGAAGTGCCTCAATTACACTGGACCATTCTGTTCTTAAAACACTAGGAAGGTCAAAATTGTGTGAAATTACGATAGATAATTAAATTGACAGCCAAAGGCAGGAATGAAATGAGAATGCCTGTTTCTTTTGATGGAACGATGCAAAAAGAGAGCAAGTTTTTCTGTGTAACAGATAAGACCGCTCCAGTAATCTGACTCTAAGACTCGGGATAAAGGCAGTTTGTCTCTTCTTGGGTCGTCTGTCAACACCTGCTTGGTAATTAGGCCTAATTATGAGAGAGAGTTCGCTTCCCCTTCATGTTATTAAATAAGAAGAAGCCACGTCAGCCAGGCATCTCTCAACACGAGCGGAGGGCCGGCGACCTTCAGATCAAACACAGGCTCTTTCTGTGCCCCCTGCGCTGCCACTTATACCAGAAGAGGGGGAGACGCTCATTTTAACATGGGCTTCAAAGATCAGGGATAGACTGTCGGCATTCCTCTCCCTCCTGTGATTTGGAATTAGTAGATCCGGTGATGGGCAGCCACACACCTCTGCCCAGGCTACTGTCATTCATAAATTAGACCAACTTAGATCATGGAGATTGTGGGAATATAGAATGTAATAATTCCTGCCAAGATTCTGGAGGAGATCAAGTGAACGTCATCGTTGAAGTATTGCGTTGGCAAAGCATCATGGGAGATGAAACACGGCTAAAAATGAAGGAGGTGTATTAAGAACACTGGTTACCAAACAACACTGACTCATATTGACAATTTTCAAACTTAAAACAACAGAGATATTTCTCAAAATATCTTCCAAAATGCGATATACAATTTTTCTGAGTAAATAAATTTACTTTCATTGAGCTATCCCTTTAAATGTTCTGCACATACAAGCACCACTTAAAAAATAGTTTGAACATGTTTTCAAATGTTAAATGTTATCATTTCACGATACAACATCAATGAATCATAATTAAAAGACCAAAGGGCCGTAGATGGGGAGTAGATTCATTTTGAAGGCCATTGGGTGGTGCTGCGCCGGTACTCCCACTTTTAATGATTTCATACCTTGGCTTCAAGTCATTCTTTTCTTTATTCTTATCTGAGCATACCCGTCTCCCTCTCTCTGTTACTTCACTGACATTTCCACCTCGCTGAGTGCACAATTCACATATGTATTAGTCAGCGTTTCTGTCCCCAGTTTACACACAACCCCCCTCACGCGCCAAAAAAAGCCAAATTGTCCCGGTGGAGGAAACAAACTTGGCGAACGGACCTCCGCGTCCATTCTAAGGGTTGACTTAAACAAACACGGGAGGAAGTACGGGGTACACACGCCCTTTATTGTGCTGTGGTGCGCTGGTAAAGGAACAGGAGGGAAGGGGGTATCTGGACTGGAAAAACAGCTCTGTGGAAGATAGAGAGCTAAAGTCAGACACAAGTGCTTCCACACCCACTGTCGCTCTGACTGACGGAGCTGAGCGACAGCTGCATTGTTTCTGACTATGGCGTGAATGCCACGCTAGGGCTGACATAGATAAGGATTGAATGCATTGCTGATCTGGTGTGTGAGGGCAGGGATGGTGGCCACTTTGTCACTGCTTCCTGACTTAAGGGGGTTTAGTGCTGATTACTAAAGAGACCTACAGGTAACACTCATTTATCTGTGAGCTTTATCACCTGTTAACCTGCAGTGGTGTATTAGGTGCTACAGGATTATTAGACAGATAAAGACGGCTTCATCTTTACTTCTTCATTTGCACCTATAATGGCCTCAGAAAGAATTTCAAGGTACATTTACGCAGAATGCACAGATTGCATTGCTTTAGACAAGAAAAGGTCAAGCCAAGCAGAAAAAATGATACAAGTTTTTTTGCAACTACTTAACTATGCACATGTTTCACTAATTTCAGAACCATAAAGTCAACAATTTTATTATATTATCATTTTAAATCTATCAAACCTATTTTTGTAAAAATTTAAGAAACTTGCACTGGATAATCTAATATAACTGGCAAATGAAATTGAAAAGTGTCCCACAACTTTTGGGTCACTGCATGAACAAATTTAGAATTAGTCTACTGCATGAAAAAAAGACTATTGTAAACAAATTCAGGATTACTGGATAAATAAATTTGATGTTACTGCTCGAACAAACTCAACATTACACACCAAAATTTGACACCACATTTGACATTTAACTTAATAGTTAGAAATAGTTCTGGCGTAATCTAAGAGCTATCTATAAAACCAGCCCAAAAATGTTCACCACCACATGATAAATGTTTTTGAACATAACAATAAATATTAACGACGGTAACAGTCATGTTATTCCACATAAAAATACCTCAGAATTTACTATACTAAAGTGTAGTATACTTTCTGGATACCATAGTGTTTTTGAACCTTACTATAGCAAATAAGCAATTCCAGCATTATGGATGTGACAGATTCCAGACATCAGAAAGATATTAGTATTAGTAGACATTATCTATACACGATCGATCTATTTTAAAAACTCAATATACATGCGTTAGGGATGTGACAAAAAAGAACACACGTTTTTGAGAGAATAAAATGTCAAAAGCAAAAATATCCAACAAATGAAGAAGAGATGACTCTCCAAAGAACATAAAATAGGTAATTTATTAAAATTTTTATATGCTCATTAATGAGGAAAACAGCACTTTACCTGACTATAAAAAACATGCTGGAGTAAGACCTCACATGGGTATTTAAACCACCAAATATTGACATCTGTGCTATCAGCATGATGAAAACCTTTTGTCATGATATGGTTGACATTTGCATGCAATTGTCCAAATATATAAAAACTACCACAGCATTATAAACTTACAATTGTTAATACTACAGAATATTGTAGTGTACTATCCTATAATACACTTAGTATAATATACGATACTACAGTATACTACAATTAGTAAATACCTAAACAGTTACCTATAGTAAACACTAAATTCACATGAAGCCTCATAACTGTCGTAATCATTCATACATGCCAGCAGATCGTTCATTCTCTAAACATGATGAATGAACGCAGCAGATCAGTGATGCGTTCACTGTTGACAGGTGAGATAAACCCCCAACAGCTTCATTACAGCAGTGATAAACTTTGGCCATAAACACTGTAACTGTGCAGACACTACCACGAGAATACTTCAACTAAAGAATGAAGCACAAAATAGCGCGAGTAACAGCATATAACAACATGATTTCATTTAGGATCAATGAGTCAATACGTTTTACACTTAAACATAAGACACTCAGCTATATGAATGCGAATGTACAGTAATACCTGGATAGACTGCTACACGCTGGAGAGGGATGAAATCAAAATACGCGACAGTGAACTTGTATGGCCCCCGCGCCGGCAGTGAGGCGTCCTCTGCGCTGCCTGATTTTTAAACATTTCGAAACTTAAATTTTATGTAAATGTAGTTTATTAAATATAAACTTATGGTTATGAAAAATCATATTTTATTATAATTTGTGTTATGTTTATTGTTAGGGTTTTCTTTCTATTTGAAAATGGTAATTCAGTCAGTTACTTTCTCTTTACTTTCTCAATGGGTGGTCAAAACAATTATTTTCCAACAAATTTATAATGAATTTATAAAGAAACCTGTATATTCTAAGTGCTTTATTTTACTGTTTATTTAACAGTAAGTAATATTATTTATAATCTCTCATTTAATATAAAATGTGTAGTTTGCATGCATACTAAACAATGGAATGAATGAATGTACAATAATTCTTTGCATTTTTTGAAAATTTTAATTAAAAGTAAAATTATAGCTCAAAATATCTCCCTCTTTAAACACACACACAAAAAGAAAAGAAATCAAGTGCATTATGAAAAGTCCCATGCTGGGTTTGAGAAGCTGTGTAAACAGCCCAAAGTCTTTTTTTTTGTTTCCCTCCTGGATTTCATCCTTTTTTCTAATTGAGAAACAGGGAGGGGAAAGTCCACTCTAATCCACAGAGCACATAGCGGCCTTTCATACCTGCACCGGGTGAGAGAGGGACCTTTATTTGTACGTTTCGATCATGGAGAAGAGGTTTCAGGCTCAGCTGAGTCTGAGCAAAAAGATTAGATGTAACCAGAGCACTTTAAACCTCTTTAGAGGCCCTGGATTAGCTCAACTGAGGGTAACTCCATGCATTTCTCCATCTCCCTTAAATGAGACAATGAGATCCATCAGGACACAGGTGCTGCAATAAATGTAGAAGGAATGTGATGGGAAGTTTGGAAATATATAAGCATCAATACATGTTTTTGAAGGGTTTTGTAAAGTCACATTAATGAACTTTTTTCATTTTAAGGGATTCTTAACAAGACCTTAATAAGACCTATACAGTCTTTGTATACAACGCTGTCATGTGTGTGGAATACCAAACCCCAAATTACAAATACACTTTGTAATTGACAGTTAGTGTATTTATTTATTTTGAAATGGGAGACAGAGAGAAAAAAGGACAATAATTAATGAATAATTCAAATCACTACATCACAACATATTGGAGCACAGAAAAAATCCAGTAGTTAAGCTACTTTATTTATAAAAAATAAATTTGTATTTATTTGATAGTATGTGACTTATTTTAAATTAAACAGCAGGTAGTATAAAGTGTGTACTGCAGTTAGTATTTCATTTCCAACACAGCCTTGGTCATCAGCCATGCAGCGATGAGATAGAAACTCTGGCAATTAATGTAAATGGAAGGCGGCAGGCAGATGACCCCACAGAGGGGGCCGTAAGAACACATCTTCTGCTCAAGGCTGGTCATATGCCATACCCCACGTTACCATGAATTATTGGTGGCATCTCACATTACCTGCAATGCACCACAATGCCAGCGCAGTCTCCCTGGGCCCAAGGAGGGGGTCCAACATTGTCCATCTTGATGGTAGAGGAGGAAAGGAAATCCACCGGCTCTCTCTTGCCACAAGGTCGTGTAGGGTCAGCTTACAGCTCATCGCTAAATTAGATAAGCTTTTAGTAAAACAACCCTCTCTTTCAGACCTGGCAGGCTTGACCTTGATATTGTTGATCATTTAACTGAACCATTATACACAGTAGGAAGTTTAGACTGATCATCATTTTTAACAGCAATTATTCGTGTCCAACTAAAAGGCACTTAACCGTGTCAAATCTTAAATTGTTAACTTGCATCTTAGATTTTAGAAATGTTTCAACAACTGAGCTAAATAAAAAAAAGGTATGTTTGATTTAGACATGCTTGCAAAGGCACGTGTAAGAAAGATGAAGTTCAGATATATCAGACTTATAACTCATAACCTTGTGTTTGTCTTGGGGTTGGAGGTGTGTGGGTGGATGTCTTCACAGAGATAGGTCCTGTGTGTGGGTGAAACATCTCAGAAAGGGTGCAGATAGACTGCTGGTGTGTGGAAGACACCTGATGGTGTCTGTGAAGGGCTGAATCTAACACCCCCACACAAGGATGGCATGACAGAGACCCAGAGCAGATGGATTGTCTGTTCCTCTCAGCACAAGGTTAAGATCCTCCCTGGAGCTGATGAAGGGGATGAGAGAGTACTGTACCTTAGAACCTCAAGTCCTTATCTCACAGGTTTAAAACTCCCTACATCTCTTGTTGATGCCCTTACCCTGATTTCCCATGATGTTTCACAGCTGGAAAACACGTATTTGTGGCATATTTTGAAAGCATATTTGCGGTTTGTATATGCTATAGTATATACAGGAAGACACTTAAGAGTCACTTAAAGATTCACTCCAAATTAAAAATGCTGTCATCGTTTATTCACCATCATGCAGGTCAAAACCTGTAAATTACATTTTCTTATCTGAAACACAAAAGATGATATTTTGAGAAATGTCTCAGTGGTTTTTGAGAAACTCTTTGAGAGAGTTTGAGAGAGAGAGAGAGAGAGAGAGAGAGAGAGAGAGAGAGACCCCAGCCATATAACCAGAGTCAACCAGAGTCAATGTTTTGGCTGTAAAGTGGGAAGTATTGTCACAGCCTGTAAAGATAAGGTGATTTATGACACAGACTGTGAGGATAATAATCACAGTGCCACAGGGGAGAGAGAGAGACAGAGAGAGAGAGAGAGAGAGAGAGAGAGAGAGAGAGAGAGAGAGAGAGAGAGAGAGAGAGAGAGAGAGAGAGAGAGAGAGAGAGAGAGAGAGAGAGAGAGAGAGAGAGAGAGAGAGAGAGAATGTTTGGCAGCGATTCTTCACCATGGTAAACCTAAAGTTGAGTAAAAGAACACAGAACCTCTGTGAGTTTCTAATAATCTGAATGAAGATTAAATATAGTGTGTATAAAAGTGGTGCTCTGTGTAAATAAAACACATAGAAAATGTAAAAATCTTCTACCATACATGAGCAACATGATGTCTCGTACTAAAGTTGAAAACCATGGATTGATCTTGAAGAACACAAGTATTTAAGAAGTTACATTTGAAGATGTAAAATTTCTTGTACAGCAAAAAAAAATTTCCACCCAAGTGAAAGTTCTGCATGCATTACTTTGAGTGTTTACTGTAAACAGCCGAGTGCAGGTTTTGGAGATAACACAGACACTGTCAGGTTGGTGTTAGAGGCATGTTTCTTTTTTTCAGGTTTCACAGGAACTGAAGCAGACGACAACAAAACAAACTCTTTTCGGCATTATGTGGTTCTATATGCATTAGTTAAAATCAAGTTCTCCAAAGAGTGCAAAAGTAAGTTCTGAAAAACAAACACAGATTGCGCACAATATACAGTGAGTCTATAAAGTTTTGCAAACTTTGGGTCAGACCTTTTTTGTTGCATAAATATCAACATACAAACCACTTGTATTATCATATTGTCAAATTATCAAATTATGCTACACCTCCTTTCATATTACTTAAAATAAATGCTTCTTGATTTGACATGATATACAATGAAAAGGGGATTTTAAGGGGATAGTTCATGAAAAATCATGTAATCTGTACTTCTGAACTTTCATCTGTGAAACACAAAAGCAGAAAAATGTCTCAGTGGTTTTGTGTCAGTACTTGGGAAGTCAACGTGGGCCAATGTTTTTAGATTACAGATGTTATTCAAAATATCTTTTGTGTTCTGCAGTAGAAGAAAGTCATATAGATTTGGAATGACACGAGTGAGGAAATGATGAAAGAAATGTGATTTTAGGGGAACTCCTTGAAGAGTGTAATATTGGAATCTCGCTGTATATTTATTTCACCCCACTCACCCTAAAGACGTTTTGCTCTGACACCCATCAGAAAAAAACGCCCTGTTCTTCTCGACCGGACCACAATCGTCCCCTATTCATTTTTCCCATAATCCCTCTTTTCTGTGCCAAACTTCATTTTTTCACACATGTTTACACAAGGCAGATATTTGCTTCTCCTTTGGACACAAATGTAAAGCTGGGTAACCACCATGATTGTAAATGCACCGCAGGAGGGTGATGAGGGCTACCTGACTCACATCCACAATAGACTGGAAGCACACAGACGCTGATTCTGACTGTCAGCCCACAATACCGGTGGATTAAGATGCTAAATATCCCACCATGACATGTTGACATGTTCTGCTAAGTGTGTTTTAAGGTGGATTTACGTACATTTGTTCCATTTCGAAGGAGAGAGGCTAAAAGCGTGTCGCTGGTAAAGGGGCTCAAGCCTTTTCAATAGGTGACGGGTCTAACTTTCGCCTTAATGGCTACGGCGAGAGCTCAGAGTTTTAGGGGTGACAACGTTAAGAGTTTCAGGGTTTGTGAGAGCCCCGTCCTTAAGCAAACAAACAGAGAAGAATTTCCACCATTGTTGTGGAGCGGGTTTGATTGACAGCTCGGCATTGCTGAGGAGTCTGTCAGTAAAGACAGCGAGAGGTCATAGCGTGACCACCCCTGCTGAGAGAGAACTTCTCAGAGGAGATGACCTTACACACTCTCTCTCTCTCTTACAAACACACACACATATATATGCAGCATCGACAAAGACATACGTATAGCGTATTTACATAAAAAAATTAAATACAGAACAGACAAATTTAAGAAGAATAAATAACATTCCTGTAGTGCAACTTGTAAATCATGGCACTAGCAATGGTGAGGTAATGGGTTCAATTCCTAATAAACACACATACTGATATAATGTATAGCTTTAATGTACTGTATGTTGCTTTGGATGTGAAAGGAATACACAGAAAAAAACAGAACAGAATAAAAGTTGTCATTACTTTAATAGTGCAGGTGTACATTTTCATATTTTATAATGACACATAAATTATACAGCACAAACCTCGATGGCAAATTAGACTTCTCTATTTACAAAATAAAATCGGACACCAGGTGACATCAGACTTGCCCTCTCCAGTTTGGGCTTTTAGCGCAAGTCATCATTATCTGGGCCCTTGAAAGTTGAACCTTGACCCTTTACTGTGTGTGTTTGTATATATGTGTGTGTGTGTGGTTGGAGCTGCTGTTTTAGGTCATTTTGCATGTTACATATCTGAAAAACGTTTATCAGCAGAAGTGTATATTTAAAAAAAATTTTTTTTTTTTTAAATGAAACAATTTAAGCCTCGGAATGAGCACATAAATCATACAACTCAAAGAAGACATGGACAGATAAACTTGTCATAACTTGAGTATTTGTGTATAAACATGAACTTAATCACTTACAAATGTCCGCATATTTCGCATTTCGCCGCAGCCCCGCCCATCAGCTGTGTGTGTGTGTGTGTGTGTGTGATAGAGCAAAGCTGTTGGTGGTACTGTGTTGGGGTCAGGGGTCCTCATTCAGCACCCCATCCCTGAGTCGAGCACACGGTACCCCCTCCCTCCCATCAGCCCCGGGTACAAATAAACCTGGTAGCGCAGTGCTCCTCTCCATCACCACGGTAACCTGTCACTCGGCTCTTAAGCTCATTAATCAGAGCCAGGGCAGATTAGACTTCAAACAAAAACAAACTCTTTCCAGCACAGAACCTCACTTGTAAATGAACGGCATTCTCATAAATCCAGCGCTGGCCTCTGTATATCTCTTGTTGAAACTCTCACGTATTTACTTACAAATGTGGCCATAACTACATCTTCAATAATCTCTGAGAAACCTGCAGTATGTGTCTAGATGAAAATTGTCATTGTTTTCTCACCCCAATGTTTTTCTAAACCTGTATGACATTCATTCTTTCATAAAAAGACATGAGGTGAATTTTGACCTTAGCCACTCTTTTCCATATAATAAACAAAATGGTCCACTACACATTGACTTTTATTACTTGGCAAAGAGTTGACAAGATCATCTTTACAAAGCTTTGCTTTGGAAAAATGTAGTGCAGGCTTAAAATGACAACATACTCATGAGTAAATGCATTTTTTTATCTATATCTTTAACTATATCTTTAAGGGTGTGACATGAAATCCTAGCAATGGAATCATAACTAGTGTTTATTAAACCGATTTCGATGTTTATTTAGCACAGAGGTGTCAAACTTTGTTCGCTTTCATCATTTATTCACCCTCATGTCATTTTATTCTTTCTTCACAAAATTCTTTCATCTCAGTGGTTTTGTGTCCATACAATGAAAGTCAATGAGGGCCAATGTTGTTTGGTTACCAATGTTCTTCAAAATATCTTTTTTTTTGTTTGGCAAAGTCATGCAGGTTTAGAATGACATAAGGATGAATAAAGAAATTCATTACATTTTAATTTTCTTTTACATATTATACTTAAAATAACACACATATTTTGCACCTTATCTGTTTGAAGAGTAAACAGTTAATGTTAAAGATTTCCTTCCACAAAATGAATGAAACTTTTGGGAATAGTTGCAGCGTTAGAACCCTCAAAGCAGGCGGTCAAACAGCTGGCCAAAGCTATTAGGCAAACACACAAACAACAGATAAGCTAAACCTATGAAAAGCCCGGTAAGTGTTCAATTCATCTTAAATTCTGCCAGTGATTAACTGTGACTTTAACTCATAATGACTAAATGGTTCAGACCTCATCCAGACATTTCCACCCACCCATATGCGAGTAAAGATCAATGGAAAAGGAAGCTAATACTGCCACCTGCAGGATGCTTGCGGTACTAACAAAAGCATAAACTATCTTCTCTGGTCTACTATTTAGGGCAGGAGGGTAAGATATTATCCCCATGCTCTAGGGAACATCCAGAAGTCTAGAACTAAACAAACGCTCACTCTGTCCACGACGGGTTCTGCGTTTGACTGACACGCTGCTCGCCGAGTGTTTGTCTACGTCCCTGGGAAATGGGGTGGTGTCACCGTAACGACGGGCCTATCCCATTCATCAGTGTCAAGACTGGCGCATGACTAATGGACAGGAAGTACAGCCAGAGAAACAACAATATTTGCAGAATATATTTTAGAAACATTAGGCCACTTTTTCTTACGGTTCTCATTTCAGCAAAGCGTAATGGGGCCTTAATCCTGATTTATGGCCGTGTTTATCCGTTCGCAGCGACGCTTGCGGTCGGTGTTGCTCTAACCTGGATCTCCACTGAGCAAACACGAGGGCGTTATTTGATTATCTTGACCCGCGGTAAACAGCTAGAAGTCTCCTGGATTTGGTTTTAAAACATTGCATCACAGTTGAGTTACTTGTTAGCTTTGACCTCTGGAATGTGACATCAGAAAGGTGAATATGTAAAACATGGACCTTCACTGTCCTAATCATAGGAAGTGGTCAAATTAAAAATTAGATGACTACTGCTGTGCTGGATTTGTTTTCGTTAGGAGGCCTAAAAGTCAAACATTTCGTGCCCCAGTGTGACATCACAATACTCTCTCTCTCTATTGGTTCCCGTGTGCTCGTGCGATCAGGGAGGGGATGCTTAACCTCAGCAGCCCGTTACCGTGGCGTCCAGACCAGAGCGTTTGGTGATACTGAGTTTGGTCAGCTCTTCAGCACAGGTGGGGTGTATCCCGACCGTGTTTCTCAGGTGAGCGTAGGTAAGCCCGCACCTGCAGATATAAAGACACAGATGTTGTATTCATTTATTCATTCACAGATGTTAATAATCAGGTTTGCATAATGAAACATCTGGGCTGAATATTAGAAATGGCATGAACAGTATAATTTTATTTTATTTTAGTATAACTGGCAGGTTAACAGAACTTACTGGAAGCCCAGAGAAAAGCCCTGTGTGACCTCGCCAGCATTCGGTCCAGTGAAATGTAGACCCAGTACACGCTGCTCGGCTTCCCTTAAACAAACCACCTGGGAGGAGAAATTATTTAATGTGTCAATTAAATCTATTGTATTTTTTAGTTTAAACCAATAAAAATGCAGGTTTTATTATATTTATATAGGTCCTTGATCAACTAATCAAAATCATGATTCTGATCTTCCCGGAAACCCAATTTTGTTGTTGTTCACCTATTCAACATGTTATTAATACAATCAAAATAAGCAATACAATATAATTAGGTATGTCTAATGTTACCTTAATGTAGCACTGACTGGCATCTCTTTGGGCCACAGTGAACTCCAGCGGTTTGTAGAACGCATGGTACACCTGTGGATTCAGACAACACACAAAAACGATCATAAATGATGTCATTTCCTGCATAATCAGGCACTTGAGCATGTCATTTCTGAGCAGCCACTTGGAAGCGAGTGCTGCTACTGATGCGGTTTGTCTCTGTGTTACTGCGCTAAACATTTTCTCTTCGCTGAAATCATCAATTTTAAACAAGCTTAACAGCGCACGTCCAGGTGTGCCGACACGCGGCTGTCAGGACCAATGAGACGCTGCGTTTTGATCATCACTCATCGACCTCTACAAGCATCAGTCAGCCCTCTTGCAGACCTGTCCGTCGAAGCAGATTCACGCCTGAAGCCACGCCCCTCTCTGAAGGCTTTAGATTTGAGAGTCATGCAGGTGTGCAGGTATTATTATACTGTTGCTAGTAATACATGTTTATGATTTTGGTTTTATAAAGGTTTATAAAAACAATTGCACATTCACCATTTAAAAATGAGTGTCCTTTATAATATTGCTGCCTTACATGCTTAACAAACATAAGTAGTCCGTAGTTACTGTAAATGGTACAATCTCAGATTTGTACTACTTTTTATTGCTTTATTTCACCTCAATCTGATCTTTGCCATGTCTCCTCTCTGCGTCTTCTTCAGACAGACCTACAGAGCCGTACTCGAGTGGAGTAAATACTGTAGTGGCCACCTAAACACACAAACACACAAAACAGTGAAGGCCACACCAATTTTCTGAACCAATTCATGTCACACATTTAGAAAATCAACAAACACATTTTACAATTATTTAACTTTTCTCAAAAATGTATTTTATATATATATATATATATATATATATATATATATATATATATATATATATATATATATATATATATATATATTTTTTTTTTTTTTTCACTCATTCATAGATATTGAACAGATAATAATTCATGCCATCTACAGTCAACCATCTAAAGTTAAAATATAGAGGAATCTAAAGGAAATATATTATCAAAACTTGCAAAAAAGAATTGTTCTTAAAATCAATTAATTAATATATAAAATATAAAAATATATAAAAATTAATATATTTAATTTAAATTAAAATAATTAATATTAATTAAAATTATAATTACAATACATCAAAATTAAATATAATAATTTAACTAATTAAAAATAATTAAAGTATATTAATTCAAATTATTATATTTATCCAATAATAATCAATAATAATTCTATACAATTTTTGTAAACATTTCATATAAAATGTTATATTTGATATTTATAAAAATAAATAAAAATATTAAAGTATTATGTAAATAAATTGTATGTACTCTTTATATATCATGTTTTGTATTTTTCCATTTTATTCTGATAACTGAGCATAATATCCATTTAATAATATCCTTTACTGTAATGCCGTGTGTTACTCTTTAGTTTTGTGATTCCAATTATTTAAAATAAATTAATTTCTAACCACTGTACACAATTACTCTCTAAAGACAATCATTTATTTCCATAAACCAGCATTAAAAACCAAATCAAATCTACTAATAGCTTCCATTTTTTAAATAATACTCATTTCACATTGCAGCAACCATTTTGTAATTATGCCACAATGAACGTTCAAGATATTTTGGCATTACAGTAATGATAATTTGGAAACGCGCTTAATTGTCATGAAAATACATGACACATTAGGACTGTATGTGTGCAAGAATAAACTCACGTTGTCATAGTTCATGAGCTCAGAGGATTGGCCCACCAGTCTGCGGGCCAGGAGCTTTCCGGCCCTGATGGCGGTCGGGGTCAACTCAGGACGACCCTGCAGCACAAAAAAAGGGTGTGTTGGGAACATTTACAAACAAACACAAATGCATTCAACAGCAAATCCAGCCTAAAAATCCCAGGCAGTTCTAATGTTTTAATGATCACCGCATGAAACATCTGAAACTGTTTAAACCGCAATTGAACAGAATGCATTGCAAACGACGGCGTCATGAAGTGTAAATCTAGCCGCGATTAGTGCGATCAGACATTTTAAAGATTAGTATCAACTCGACATCACACAGCTGTCAGTCACAGTGATGATTACAGTGCAGAGGTGGACGGCTTCCAATCAGGGTTGTGAAAAAACGCGTTAACATGCCTACAGTAACAACACAGGAACAAGCAGCGCCGGCGGGCGAATTCTCATTCACTGACTAATGGCAACAGCAACCTGTCGGATAACTTCTGTACATCCTGCTGTCCAAGAAAACGCCCGAGGAGTTTGGCTCTGCGTGTGTGTGCGGACGCCACCCAGACAGCCAGGTGCAGCTGAACATTGTGCTTTCTTTATTTAAAAGTGATGTAAAATGATGGGTAAAGAGTAAAAGAAGGTGTGTGTGTGCCAATAATCACACAGCTGCTGCGGGTGACAGGCATCTGGGATATTTGATCCCGGCAGCCGGTTGTGTCTGAGATGTTACAGGTCAATGACCTTCCAACATGACGTTTGAACTGACAGACAGGAATACGCTGTCGCTCTGGAGCTTTCCAGCTGGGTGTTCTCGATTAAACCCGGTTACTCACACTTCTACTGCCTTTTCAATATCAATCCTGAGCACGTACCTCGGCGATGTCCCCGATAGCGTAAACGTTCAGCACACATGTTGCTTCATCAGCGCCCACGATTATTTTCCCCGTTTCTTTGTTGATTTCAACACCGACTTCGTCCAAATTCAGGGTCTTGGTTTCGGGGGCTCTGCCTAAAGTCAAAAAACAGAAAGCAATGACAGGAAGAGTGATTTATCGGACACTTTTCTGGAGGCGTGAGGAAACTGTTCACTGTTTCTGACACGTCCAGCAGGGCCTGCTGGGGGATTGTAGGGGTGGCTTTACGCTTTAAGATTAGAGGGTAAAATCTTATCCAGAGATTACTAAAGAAAACACATGCACAGCTGGGGAGAGAGGTGAATGTGTGTGTGTGGTGGTCTGAGTTATAAGGAGACGTATCCCATCAGCCACCTGGGGCCTGCGGTGTCATTTCTGTCACTTCCTGTCGGAGGGCTGAGAGAGGCTGTCGACACTTGTCCATCTCCCCCCCTTCACGGCGTCTGAGACACACACACACAAATGCACAGAATGGCCAATCACACGGCTTCATAGGTATCACAATAAACAATGTTTGCAGCAGAAGCCATGTAGATGCTATCAGCCTGCAAGAACAACAAACCCTAAAGCCTCTTTTCCTGACTCCAGCTCAGGAATAACTTCCTTCTAGTCCGACACAACGAGTGAGAACCAGAGATTTAGGCGAGAGAAGGGTTAATCATGAAAGTCCTTTAGTCACTTAAAGTTATAGTTTATCGGTCAAGTATATATTGCCACACGAATATACAACAAAACATTACAATCATAGTACATTCTTTTATTCAAAGCAACTTACAGTTTGTTTAATCATTACATTTTAATTTTATTTGTATGCGTCATCCCCAGTGATCCAATCCATGATCTTTGTGTTGCTAGTGCAATGTTTAACCAGTTGAGCTACAAAAAAATACAACATGTAAAATATAACACAACTAGACTTTTTGCTACAACTTGCAAATGTTGCATACAAAAAACCTTAACCATGATACGAAGGCGTTAGGTGCTACTGTTTTGAGTGGTTGGAATTTATTCAAATTGTAAAAATGATTTATAATTTGTTTATTTGACATTGTGTCAATGTCATTTTACCATTTTATTATATACTGTAAAGGTAAGTGTAAATTGTCAAGCACTGCCGAAAATATGACAACATCAAAGTGACTCGTGTGCGGTTTCCTTTACATAAAAGTCTAAACTTAAACACAGAAGCAGTGACATTTCAGTCCAGAAACAAGAACCTAGCAACATTCTGATGAAAGACTACTGAAACCGCTTTATTTGGATATGCAAATTATGGATAGATCAAAAATCATGATTTGACATAAAGGAAGTAAAACGGCATCTCATACATGATCTCATACAACCTTATTTTCATATACTTTAAAACTGCCTAAAAAAATGAAAATCAGTTTTTGGGCAAGTACATAAAAGATCAGTGTTCAAATCATTCTTTTTATCTTACCCAGACTCACAACTGCAATCTTATAATAATCATACAGAACATAGATATCGAATTGGATTTTGCAAGAAACGCCAGTTGTTTTTCAACACTTAAAAATACTGTACGTGTTTGAAGTAATCTGCAGAGACAGTGAGACAAAAGTTACAGACAGCAGCTTTACAGGTAATTTAATTTAGTTTAATTCAATATGGAGCGATTTCAAATTAAACTCCCACATGGGCTGAGAAGAGCACAAACTATATCAACTTTCCCTGTGAAAGACGGACATTCCAACAGCAATAAAACCCTCTGAGACATCCTTCACAGCCTAGTCCTTGACTTTGGGCAACGGATGCCTAATTATAGTGAGAACATGCATTTCATTGGTTCATCTGAAATCCAGGATCTGAAGGGATGATTACAGTAAACTGAGAAAAGAGGCAGTATCTGCGTCAGACCGGAGCGGTGCATTCCTGCCTTACACTTCCTGTCTCTCCCTCTGTCTGATTTAAGCTGGGCATTGTGAAGGCTGGACACAACAACACAGAGCCGATAAGGACCATGGCTGAGAAATCAGAACCCACGCCTGCTCACACACATACAGTACACACTGACAGCACAAGAACAAAACCCGCTGTTCACGAGGAAGAACTTTCAAGGTCCACAAGCTAATAGCCACAACAATCTGTCTGGCAAGACTTTAATTGAGTCTTATCGACTCGCAGGGCCAGACAGAAGAATGGATGAAACAATAAGGCAAGATTGAGCCGACGTCTACTGTATTTCAGCCGCACGCAGAATCGGTGAGAAATCAGGAATGATTTTAAGGTTCATCCTGGTAAAATAACAGACAAACATATAGTTATAAGCAAAAACCTTAAAGATTGAAGTATTAAAGATCTCAATATGATCTTTACTGGCTCAACATTAGCATTATTAAAAGAAGTAAATGTGATATTTATTGACTGATTTCTGATTAAATCCTGTTAAGTGTTATTTCACTATTCAATTTATTGTTTCATAGTTGATTTCTAAACTAATCATAACAAATTATATTTTGATGGAAAGGTCTCAAGAATAATCAAGACTCAAGAATAAATATTTGACAAATTTTCATAACAATAGACATAAACGAAAAATGTTAATGATATTTTAAAAAATACCTGAAATTAACAAAAATTGAAAAAATTGAAAAAAATGTAGTTCAGACAGATATACCTATATCTATATCTGTATATATCGGCTATATATATATATATACAGAAACATGTACTGTTTTTATGTATATTTCCTATCTTCAACCCTCATAAAAGCTGTACACCAATGGAGGAAATGTTCATCTTCCTGGTTTTTAGTACAGCCACCTGCAGAAGGGTACAGCCCAGAGGAAGGGCAGAAGAGCGGAAGGGTGGAAGAGCTCCACTGGGGTAAGAGATGAAAAGAGAAACATGTCATGAGGGAGATTCAAAATGTCTGTGCTATATGTTTCCACTGAAAAAAAGAGCAGGACAGAGAAAATAAAGAGGCCACAGCAGGGGAACACAGCATCCTCTCTCTGGTGTGATACAGGATATCAGAATGTGAATCGCCATGGTAACAGTCAACAAAATCGGATGAGAGTGGATGAGACACAAAATGTTAAGCAGCTGATTGATATAAACAAACGTGATCACATCACATGAATCTACATTCATCAGGGTCTCATGGTCAGTGCAAACCCGTAATGAAAATTATCTTTAAATCTTTAAAAGTTATTGAAAATATCTATATTAAATACACAAGTTCTTCAAAAACCCTCCAACACCTAAAGCCACATCCCCTTGATCAGTACAGCACACCTGACGTCACCAAAGATCTCTCTGTGTCACAAACCAAGACAGGAAACTAAAGTCTCATCCTTACTATACTGTACATCCTCAAAGCAGCACAACACCGCACCCTCATCACGCCATCATCAATAAATAAACCCCCACCAGCCAGATGTTCCTATATCCCTCTCATTGTCCCTGTGACCGGAATGAGAGAAATCAGACGAGTGAAAGAGAGACGAGGTGGCATCTGCGGACGAGGATGCTGAAGGATACAGGGGAAACCCGCAGCAGCTCTGGGTGTGTTTCCGTGCGGAGAGACGGGCGGTTCAGGCAGGAAAACCCAGAGAGAGAACAAAGCGGAGAATGTGGCGACCCCGGGGCTCCTGGTGCATCCTGGTCCTGCAGAGCAGTTCTCTGTCCAATGATTAACACTTCCCCAGATAATTCCACCTCTATCTCTTTATTACCCTGTTTTCGGGCCTGTTGGTCCCTGTTTTTGCTGACACGGCTGTAGTGGGGTGTGTGGCACAATATGAGCACAAACAGATATGTGTATTAGGAGGATTTATGCTTTTAAATCGGATGCCGGGGTTGTGATGAAAGCTTTACCGATGACAGTGAATGACTTAACTGTAGGACAGGCTTCCTGTTGTATTAATCTTTGTTAATGCAGTTCTCATATACTGTATGTAAGGGATAATGTAAAGTCAACTTCACACTACTGCAAAACAAGCAATGTTTAGTAACGTGAGCTTTTAGCAAGCAACGTCTTGTATCTTGTCTTGTATCATCTTAAAGGAATGCATATGCTTATAGTTAGTGTTGGGTAAGTTACAAATGATGAAGGAATTAGTTACTAATAATTACATCACCCTTGTACTTATATTATCTAAAATGCATTAGTAACTTAATTACTCATTACTTAATGACCACATAGACAATAGAAATGAAACTCATTTGCAATATCTACACTTTCTAATCTGTTAAAATTAACTTAAATTAAACATTACCTGCAATAAATAGTCAACATTACACTTTTCAATACATTTTCATAAGAAAACAAAAAAATAAACTGTTTTCTAATGCATTTGTAACTCGTTTTAAATGCAAACACAACTAAATTTAGATTTAGATTTTAAATTCAATATTGTTTTATACAGATTTGCTGATAATACATAGAGAATGTAACACAAGTAAATCACAAGTAATTAAATTAGCTAAAAATTGTATACTTTACTTTAAAAAAATGTACATTTAAAATTAAATGAAATTAATTTACATTTAATTAATAGTAATTAATTGCTTAAGTAATCCATTACACCCAACACAGAATAAGCTAATAAATATGAACGATGTACTGTAGAAAATTGATAACCTGGGAAAATTATCAATACAGATTTTATATCTTACTAAATCCTAAATAGATCAATCAGAATCAGGTATTCCAGAAAGCCACTTTAGAGACAAGTTTCTTAATAAGTCCATATAAACTAATATAATATTACTAAATAAATATTAAATTTTACAATATTACAATTAATGAGAATAATAGTGTTGTGTATGTTTGAGACACATGGTTTTGTTCTCACCTACAGCCCACAGCACAGTGTTAAAGGTGTCTTGACGTTCGTCTTTTGTATTTACATCCGTCCACGTGACCTGAAGAAGTCCTGACGGAAGCTTTTCTATTCTTTTCGGTGTACACCTCCAGGAGAACTTGGTGCCGTATGTTTCCATGTAGTCTGTGACTAAACCTGCCATTTGCTGAGAAACAGAAAGTCATGAAAGCTTGTGATACACTTCTGGCTCTTCATCTAAGACTTCTATCTAACAGTACAAATATAACGCCTATTAAGACATTTAAGGGCTTTTCATCGCCATTTGTTATCTTAAACACAGATTTTAGTCCAATTCAGCAAATTACTCTGGGTTGTCACTCCTGTCAGACCATATTGCTAGTGTAATACTTAATAACAACATGACAAATCTCCTGTCAGAACACTATAACCATTAATTAAAGAGGAGCACGTTAAAAACAGGCGAATAAAACAAGTCTGGCCAAGTCTCTCATCCTGTTTTTGCCATGTAGATCTTTAGGCGGCTTTACCAGGATGAGTCACATTAAACCAAAACCGAACCAAAACAAGATTAAATGTCTAAACTGAAGTTGTAACTTGAAAACAAATTGCGGCAGGTGAATTAAAAAGATGAAAGCTTATTTCTGAATACATAAATGCAAAGCTTAAAGAATCAAAGTTGTGTATTACCTGATCAAACCCCCGGAGGGCGATACTGCGTACCATCACAGTGGTGTCCAGCCCAATGCCTGTGAGAAACCCAGCACATTCCAATGCCACATCTTATCAGAGTCAAGAAAAATCTGTGTATTTATAACAATTATAATTTATAAATTCACATAAATAACGTCAATGTTGTAATAAAATATTTAAATATCTTATAATTATTAATTATAATATTAATAACAATACTAATGATAATAATAACATAATTGTTTTACATTTTATTAATATTAATAAAATGTATATGTTGTATTTATTGCAGAGTGATTACAAATTATAGCCATTAACACTTTTAGTTTAAATAATAATTTATGTGACTATTATTTTCAATACTTTTTAACAATGGTTTAATATGTTTTTTTCACATTTATTTCAACTCAAATTCTTTGTGCATTTTCGCAAAGCACCTTTATAGAAATTATGTTCATTAAATATGATTTGTGTAAACAAGTATTAATAATAATAGTGTTTCTAAGGATCAATCTACATTGATCGACTTGCTCGATTCATACATTTATAATAGATACCATGCATTTACATGGTGATCAAACTGTTATCTGTCTCAAGTTAGCTATCCGATCAGCAGAATCTCATGACGTGACTCTAATAGATTGCGTGATATGGTTCATTTTAAAGACACTCCTCCTTTAGGTTTTACAAGGATACAACTTGCACCGACAACCAACCTGAAACAAAGAGAACAACAATTATAAGATAACAGATAAGCAAAGCTTAAAATCAATTATCAAAACAATGTCACAAATAAAACCAATGCAAAAGAGTCAACATCACAACGTCACAAAAACATCAACACAAAAAAGAAGGAGGAACATTATAAGCATTAAAAAAAAGTGGGGAGAAAAGACGTGTGTGAGGTCGATGCGTACTGTACATCCTGCTATAATCTGCCCTGTGTTTCATGGGTAAAATCAAATTGTTAACACAAGGAGTGATCCTCATAGATGTCCCCACACAATACATGCTGAGTGATACCTGCTTCCTCCAACAGCAAATCATGCATTTCTAGTACAACATCACTTAATGCACATCTACACGCAGAGCTCTTTGTGTGTCGGCTTATGGAGGGATTAAGAACAAATTCTTAGCTCTCTCTTCTGCCTTTTTGTCAACAAAACATGTCTCTGAGCTCTCACCCACCACAGCGGCACACGTCAGAGGAGCAGGACCTGTGTGCTGCGTGTGAGTTTGAAAAGGGTCCTTTTAGCAAACGGGTAAGAAAAATAAATGTGTTTTATGTTTGAATTTATGTATCTTAGTCTACTGGCAAATCACTTCTTGTTTGAACTTCACTAGTAAGTTAGTAAATGTGTTTTATTCTTAAAAGAAAAACAAAGCAAAAACTAAGATTAGCGTGGTACAGGGGAGTATTTACTGTATCTCACTGCATCTGTGAGTCCCGAGGCCCTTTGGATACCTGAATCATTGATGAAATAGCAACAGACATCCTTCAAAACTGTATTTTCTACATCTGTATTTAAATAGTTAGCTCAAGGGTTGCTATTGTGACTAATGTTTGTCAGAATTCTCATCACATGTCATCAGTTCTGACAGATGTTCTGCTGGTATGGGGGAAACGACTGCACAAGTCAATGTAAAAGTTTTTCCTTCGCCCTCTCGGGTGTGCGTGCCAATGCTCTCATTCACCACCGTCAGTCACCAAAGTCCTGCCACTTCCATGAGATGAGCACCGTTACCGGCAACAGTCTGAAATCACACCTGTACAGCTGACAGATCAACAGCAAAACAACATCACCTGCCCCGAAAGCACGAAAGGCCATGATGATAACTAACGCAAGTTAGAAAATATATAAAGATGTTTTGGTGGATGGTTTGATTGTGGACCAAGTAAAATTCTTCTATTGTTCAGTTTGTTATGAAGAACCTCACAAGTAACTTTAGTAATAATTATTACAGGTTAAAAGTAAGCTAAATCAAAAGTGAGAGGTAAAGCAACAGGCCGTTCATGAGGGGAAGATGACAAAGTTTTTACAGCAATAAGTGCTGCATTCTCTGTAATTACAGCTATACGGTGAAAATGTAGACACAACATAAATGTTAACATACGTTTTCTTGGGCGACTCTTTAAGCCAGAAGACATCATCACTTGTGATTCCAAACTCCACAGCTCCTGGAACCTACAATTCATCAACAATCATTGAACACTGATATTATTATTATTAAGCATAAGAAGCATTTCATTTAACATACAGTAGACAGTAACGCATAATACTGCAATAATAATATTCTTTTGCATATTTTTCTGCACTTATTTTGTGCACATATACATTTCATGCACATATAAATTAGCATACTTTGTACAATACAGAGGCATACTTTAAATAATAATACCTAGAAAAAATGCTTATAATATTACAAATAAAATCAATCCTATAATGTGAAATACATTAATTAAACTTACTAAACTAAACTAGATTTTGCCAAAAACACCATTAGGAATAAATGCCTTTAAGCAGATTTCTACATTGTTGGTCTATTTTCATTTTTATTGGTCGTGTGATGTTTCCCCAATGCATCTCCCTTAGGCTAACTCAAAAGTGAAATTTCAAAACAAATAGCTTTTGAAGAAAATGATCAAATTGTAAAATATTTGACAAGACATCTACTTCTGTTCGCCTAACATCATGCAGTGAAAAAAACTACTTTACACATGCTCATCTGCTCAGGAGCGAGAACTTACATGTGTGGGATACTTTGGCCGTCCACCAGTAGCTAACACAATGTTTTTGGCAGACACTGTCATCTGTATAAAACAGAACAAAATGGAATGATACAATAGGAATACTGTATGATGACATGATTCATGAGAATGATGGTGAAATATTATTCTGAATTTAGTACTGTATTTTTAAATACAAGCTCATACCTCTTTTCCTTTGGCATTTACCGCTCTGATCGTGTGTTTATCAACAAGACTGCCCTTCATATTCAAATACTTTACCTTCCTGTTACAAGAAGCAAAGAGATTGTTATATATCACAGCACGATTGCATGCCAACATGTGAACCTAATTTGCATATTTGCATATCTGATACTCTTGAAACTTGCAGTCAATTGTCATTAAATTCTCAAGACATGTGAAAGGTCTTTATCAACAACAATTATTATATCATTGACAAAACTTGACACCTGTGCTCTAATGTGAAGAGAAGGTGTGGGGGCATTCTGGGAAATGACATCATCACACCTGTTTGCCTCAAAGCCATACAGTATAAAAAGTGAAATTCAATTTATCATGCTGGCACATTCGCTGTGCTCATATAGCCCAAGACTGTAATTACCTCATCAGAAAGTCAGAAAGACTGACAACTAATGAGGTCTATTGAAGAATGACTGAATAACATCTGTGTAATATTTTCAAAATTAATCATGGTCATTTTTAGGAGTTAACTAATACACATTTTTTATCCAAAGACACGTATTGGACGCTAACTGTGGGGAGAATCCCCCTAGAGCAAACTTGATGTAGGTATCTTGCTTGGGGGTACAATTATGATTATGCGTTTCATGAACCTAAAATCTTTGGATTGGCATCTAAAGTTCTGGATCATTAATCTATATGACTACCCAAGTGTCACTAATATAAATGAATTTTCTTTTTCTAACAAACTAAAAGAGCAATAGAAAAGTATTGCATAACACCTGCATAATGATCAATAGCTCGAAAGAAAGAACTTTACTGTAAAATATACAATTTGAATTAGAAGTATAACTTACTTGTCCTGTAGCTGAACTCTGTGACCCCAGTTTAGTGACCTTACATGGTTCTGCACAGCTTCTGCCATTGTTGGCCTGCAACATATTACACAAAACCTCTAACAACGTTTTACTTTATGACCATAACATAACACAAAACACTAATACATAAAGTATACATATAAACATAAACATTCTGTTATACTGGGGTTGAAATTTATGTTTCATTCAAAACATATGACAAAACATCAACACTACATTTAAAATTACTCTCTGAAAGCCTAGCCTATCGTCTGGAAAAATGACTTTTTATTTAGTCATGGACTGCCCTCTAGTGAAATAAATACTGCACTTATATTTTGCCTTGCAGAAAAAATTAATTTGACCACCAGGTGGTGCTGTGTCATTTAGACAATCATGTAAGGTGCTAAAACCAAATTGTCAAAATAAAAAGTGTTCCAGAATGTTATATTCATATAAATGATATTTGACCCATTCTGTAAAATCCAAGCTCAAATTGTTTTTATGAGATTACTGTAAGAGCATCAAAGTAGTCATAGCCATAAAAATGATGAAAATAGGTGAAGTGTGTTTCTTGCTGATAGTTATAGATTATATGCTACATTTTAAGACACACTATTTAAACTTTCACTTAAAACCAATAATTTAAATACTAAAATTAATATTTGATACTACATTTTATTATTTTGCACAAAAACACAAGAAAAAGTTGTTTCTGGTCTTACTTAGTCAATATTAAATATGAAACTGTAATACTGCACACAGTTGCTCTTACTGTAAGCATTATACAGTACGTATAAAAGTAAGTGTTTTTGCTCCACGCAACTCACCAGTCATGTGACAGGGTGTCTGGGATTTGCCAGCCGTACTTCTTAGCATCTTTGACCGCAGTGCCGAGCAGCGCAGCCTGATGCATAAGCTTCTTTGGAATACAGCCGACATTCACACACGTTCCACCAAGACCCCACTTTGTGCCTATAAACATCATGAGTTATATATACATATAAATATTTTTTTAAATAGATCAGCAAAAGATGATGAAGGGGTTTGTACCTTTAAGTGAAGGTTCTACATAGTCCAGCACAGCAACTTTCTGTCCTAACTGGGCAGCTGTATGAAAGACAAAACATGTTAAGTGTTGAACTTTTAAAACACTATATTGGAAGTTATGTAGAGATATTAAATGTTAATAATTATCAGGAGTGCAGCAAAAAATATAACTATGGATGACACACCTTCTTTCGAACATGCCAACCCTCCAGAGCCTCCACCAATAACCACCAGATCATAATCAAATTTTCCTGCTGGAATCCAGGTAGAATTTTAGGTCATTTAACTACTTTAACACTTTACACCTTACAGTAAGAAAAAAAGTGTATAATCTGCCTTTCAACAGTTTCAGATAGTATCTCATATGTACTGAATTTTAATGTCAATGTATAAGAATCTTTTATATAAACAGTTTCAAAATGCAGCTAGTAAATATTAGATCAATGAACGGTAAACAAATTGTAATGTTATCTCTTAGCTGAAATTAACATAATTTGGCGAAATAACTTAATTAAAATATATCGTTTTATTTAATGGGGGTTACCTGTAAAGTTTCGTGTACATATTGAAGTCCTAAAGCTGCAGAGAGCTTTGATCTGTTGCCTGCCTCTGCTGAAGGCTGCCATGCTATCAGGAGGAAGGACCCCTGTCAGCCTTGTTAGGTGTTCTATGTGATGCCTGAAAGAATAGATTTTACTTTTTACTTATTACTAGAATCGATTTATTTATTACTTGTTTTAAAAAAGGTATTATTACAAGTGTCTCCTATGATTAGAAGCTCAGGTTTTTTTGTGGTTCAGCCAATTCGATTAAATTAAAAGGGTTTACGAAGCGAAAGCAACAAGGAAAACATGCCTCAAGTTACGTCACCTCCCAAAATATTTAACAGTTTTTATCTCTTTCTAAAATTTAGTTTTTTATTAATGATTATCATAGAGCCTATACTTATTTGTTATGTTTAATTTTTAAATGTTTCTATTAAAAGTGTTACTGTACGTCAAATCTCAAACCCAGAGGAGGGGGAAATAATACTGACAGGCGATCTGGCCAATCAGAATTGAGAGTGTTGTCGGTTGCAGAAAAGTGATTGGCTACGCCGGTAACCGCACAGTTCAGTCAACTATCACAATAAAATAACTGTAGGGGGAGACAAACTCCCTGCATTTGTTGCTGTGTCGATATTACGAGTGAGTCACCATGCCTGTGGATATCAATGAATGGACAGGTTCTTTGTCTCTCACAGAGGTGGAGGAAACACCAGCCAAACCGCTAATTGTCAAATACGGCTCTGTGGAAGTTGACGCTCTGGGGAAAGTGTTGACGCCCACTCAGGTCAGAGCTCGCGCACGCGGGCCTACCAATATCTGCATCACGCAAAACTTATTTATTCGGCTTAGCAAATTGCACTTAAAAGTAGTCGGTCGGTTTCACTGAGATGTTGCTAAAATATGTGGAAGTGACCGTGTGTGTCATATTGTTGCAGTTGCATCGACGAAAGATATTTTACCTTAATTTGTGATTTGTTATATAATGGAGGCGCATGTGTGTGTGTCGCGCGCACAACGCAGCCAAAGTTTCATCTGCACGATCACGTGATGTCTCTTGCAAAACGTACTGCAGAGCTTGTAATGGTTTTTAATGAATTTAGGACGCTGTCTAAAACAGGACAAAGACCTGATTAATGAATAGCAAGAAAAAAAATTGGGTCAAATACGCATCAATATTAGGAAGGATAATATAATATGTGTGATAGTCAAAACTTGAAATATAAATTCTGACTCCTGTTGACAGAGTGCAAACATTAGAAAATATCAGTCTAGACATGAGTTTCATTTTAAAAATTGAGAAAACACATGCTTTATAAATGTGATAATAAAGCACAAACGTTTTTGAGAGGCAACATGCTTTATAGAATTGCTGTGAATTAAAATGCACCAACCAGAAGCAATAATACCCAACAAATGGAGAAGAGATGACTCATAATATATATATATTTATGTGCACATTTATAAGGAATATGAAATGTTTTGGATGTGACGATCATAAAAACAGCACTTTGCTCGACTATGAAAAATCATGCTTTAAACATAAAAATGCTTTAAAAACTTTGAGAGAGACCTCACATGGGTATTTAAACCACCAACTATTGACATCTGAGCTATCATTATGATGAAAACCTAAAAACTTTATTTCCTGAGATTGTTTTACATTTGTTTTGCAGGTGCAGAACCGCCCCACTTCAGTTGAATGGGAGGGATGTGACCCTGGTAAACTGTATACCTTGGCCCTGACCGATCCAGATGCACCAAGCCGAAAAGACCCCAAATTCCGGTAAGCTGGTATTGTACACTACCTAAATTCATCATCAAAGCTTTATCACAAATAAATATGATCCTTTATTAACAAGAGGCATTACCTATTGGAAATGTTTCAACAGGTTAAACTGCACTTGTTTCAGGTGTATTTTACATGTCATAAATGAAATTATTTAATTATAGGGAGTGGCACCACTTCCTTGTTGTCAACATGAAAGGAAACGACATCTCCAGTGGGTGTGTCATGTCTGATTATGTTGGTTCAGGACCTCCAAAGGGAACAGGTAAGAGCTCAGATTGACTTGCATTATAGCACAGTTTTGGGCATCTGTGGTGAATACTTCTAACACATTCTGTTCTACAGGTCTCCATCGATACGTGTGGCTGGTTTACGAGCAGTCAGGCAGCATAAGCTGCACCGAATCAGTCCTCACCAACCGCTCTGGGGACAACCGTGGAAAATTCAAGCTACAGAGTTTCCGGAAGAAGTACGACCTCGGGGCTCCAGTTGCAGGGTCTTGCTATCAAGCAGAGTGGGACGACTATGTGCCCAAACTTTATGAACAGCTGGCTGGCAAATAAGGACTATTTTGAGCTGTCTATCCATGTCAAATATTAGCTTAATTCAGTTTTGCCATTGTAAGCGATAAACTGAATAAAAAACACTTGTTGTGTGATGTGCATTTGTCAGGGCATCTTCTGTAATGGCTGAAATGGAACAGAGCGAATAATGTCAAATTATGCTTTCACTTACATAAAACCATTTACAAGATGTAATTGGCTTGCCTTCAGTTTAAAGTGACTTGACAATTTGATTATAGATTCACACCTTTAATTAAAGATTCAAGTTTTTCATTTGTGGCTGCACCTTAAATTTCATGTGTTCGCTCTTGCACAGCTTTCACATACAATGCGATACTGGAAATGAAAATAAAATCAGACTATGGAAAGACTTTGCTTGTGTGATGAGCACTTTATTTACAAATATAATTAAAAGCTCTGACAGAATCATGCCTCTTACCTGAAAACAAATGTAAAGTGCATGCGACAGTAAAGCGATTTATTTACTAATTTGACTTGAAGAAATTACACAGCTGGGGAAGATGCCGAGAACCGAACAAAAACCTGGATCATGAAATCAGCATTTGGAGGCCATAGAGACAATTTCACCAGTGACTGCAAGAGGGAAAGGGTGGTGAACCATTTATTTTATATATTTATATGTATGCGTATATATAAAAAGACATTGAAATTCAGTTAAAATGCAATAGGAAAATAAGTAAAAGTTCTCCATAAAGCCTTCTATACACAAAATACAAGTCCCTTCCCTTTCAGCCCTTTGTTCAGGTACCACAGGTTAGGATTCACATATGTATTATTCACATTTTGCACCTAGGCAGAGGTGAATTACGGTACGGTACATATGAATGCAGCAGGTTCTCCCAAAAAAACCCAGATTCAGTTACCATAAGAATCTCAGTCACAGATGCAACTATCAAATATGTACATTGTTTTAATATGCAAACTTTATCAAATTTCTTTAATACTTATTAAAAGTTATTTTATTTTAATTTTCTTTGTGAATAAATACCAAATAGAGATTCAAGCAGCAATAGGCAGGAGGCTGAATAAACTAAACTAAAAAAATTCCATAAATCACACAGCCTGTCGAAAAATCAGCAAATAAAAATCTGTGCATTTGCATCGGAATTAAAAGTCGCAATACAAACCCCCCACGTGTATTGCTTTTCTCTTGAAATCTCTGTATTTTAATTTTAGTTACACCGAAAGTGTTATCATTGCACGAGAAAACATTGACATCAACACTGTGACAGGTTTAATCGTCTCATATACAATATTAATATATAAAAAGACAACTAAGGACGTTCTCCAGCATGTTATCCCATGACGTGTCCAGTGGAGGCCACCCAAACACGCAAGGCAGGCCTGTGCAAACGCCAGCCCGCGGGGCGCTGGGTCTGTCAGTAGCAAAAACAGCAGATTTGTTTTATAAAAAGTAGATGAGGTGGGAGGATGGCGGAGTGTTAAGGTCTCATCTGTAGTCGTCTTTAGGGTATTCCAAAGCACCCAAGTTATTGAAACCCATACGAAGGCTTTCCATGTCGAAGGCGTCGATTTCTCGCTCCTGGCGGTCCAGCAGGTGTTTGATTCTGTCAGTGCGTTCCTTCTGAAGAGAAGCCAGCTCCTCCTCAATCTGAAAACAAAACGAAAGATCATAAATTCACTGATTTTTACCTTTCATATGCTGGGCCTGGATAAATAAAAGGGTAATAACGGCACTGGACCTTTTGCTCAAGATGTGCTCGACGCAGCGAGACTTTCTGCTCCAGTTTCTGCTGCTCACGCTCGTGCTGGGCTTCGGTCTGGATCTTGATTTTGCTCTGGTAGGCGTTGAGTAACTCCATCTCCTGCTGCAGCTGTTGTCTCAGAGCCTGGCACTCGGCCTCCTGAGCTTCATCCAGACGCAGCTACACACAAATCACATACAAACGCGTGCACGTGAGGTTAGCTCACAATACACACACAGTCGCAGTTAACCATCAATGACCCTCTTGTACTGGCATGGGGTGAAGACTGGAATTGCAAACAGGAGGCCGTTTTTGCATTAGCCAGTTAAAATTACATGAAGACCTCCAGTAAATATGTTAATAATAACTACATTTATAGCTTATATCTATAACTTAAAAATCAGTTACTGAGAAAGTACATACAGTAGATAAGACAGGTTTTCCTGTGGTCGTAAATAATGATTAATTAATAAATTGTCGGGTACGATATTACGGTAAACATCAGTTTGACGTCATTTTTGATCCAAAGGACGACCTACTGTCAAAATAAAATCTATTTACTTAAGAGAAAAACCACATAATTCTGTTGTACTGTGATTTTACAGTCTATGTTAACCTAAAAAAAACTATTCTCAAAATCTTTGATCAAAATACATTTAAAGCAACTTTTCTGATGATCTTACCAAAGTCACACAGACTGAAAAAATTAACCAATCATTGTGCAAAACACTGGATGTTGGCTATTAAAACCATAGATTTAACACAAGAGACGGCAGTACAAATAGCCATCAACAGTTGACATGATGCTACTACAGGCATCTCTGATGGTGAAGTAAATTCGAGCAGTAAAGTCTCTCACCGCCTGTGAAGCCATCATCTCATTGATGCTCTGCTCGTACTGCTCGGCCAGGATGGCCAGTTTACGCGTCTGCTCGTCCTTCAGGGCCTTAAGCACCGTCTTGTGCTCGCTTTTGGGTGTCACTTCAAGCTGATGATGTCTCAGAGCTTTGTACTGCTTCGTCTGGACTTTACATGTATCCTGAAACTGCTTCTTTATCTGGAGCTCCATGGCCTGAAAAATCAATGTTTTATTTACATTTACATAATATATAATACATACATATATACATATACATATACATATACATATACATATAATAATATACTGTATACACATTTGATTGCAAAAATTGATGGTCCTTTAAAGATAAAACAATAATCGAACTTTTAATTTGTAAAAGTGTAAACATCAAAAAGTCAAAACATCATAAAATCATCGGCATCGACTTGAAGTTCACAATAACTGCAATAATTTTGTATTTATTCCTTATTTACTTTTTCATTTTTACTATCATTTCAACAACTAAGACTATTTTCAAATCATAATACTAATAAAACCTTATATGCGACAGTTTCTACCTAATTGTAATTTGTAAAATTGTTAAAAATTTTCAAAACCTGTCACAGAAACCACAAAAAAAACCTGATGGTTAAATTCTGATGGAGTATTTGTTTTTTACAGAGGCGATACCTTAAGATTCTTGGGCTGTTGTCGTAGTTCGAGCACGTGTTTCCTGTGCAGTTCCCTCTCACGTCGGTTGTTGTACTCGATCTGGTTCTCTAATTCTGTTTGGTGCTGCAGTCGGATCAGATCCATACGGAGTTTCTGTAGGGTCTTCAGCTGCCGGTGCTCGAGCTCTTGAGTCGACTCGTCCTGTCTGATCAACATGGCATGTTCCATTTCCTTTTGTGTCTTCTTCTTATTCAATTCCTGATGGCCAAAGTGTTATGATCACGTCAAGGTGATTTTCAATCATACTTTTCATGCCTCTAAATAATTATATGCAAACACATTTTATCATCCACCAGACGGTAAGAACTGATTACTGTAAGTAATTACTTTATTACATTTATAAATAAAATCTCTCGACAAACCACATGATGAGAGGAATCATTCATCTTTACAAACATTTAAACATTGGGAATTTTTTTTCAATTCTAATCCAAAGCTATGAGTGATGATGAACCTTCATTTCATATGGATCCTTATGATCTTACTTTGTAACAATTATGCATAGTCATGACTTTTCTATGGTCTTTAACCCATATAAGGATTTACATAATAAAACCTCTAAATGCTTCCTGCTGATTAAAATGCTGGATTAAGAGATTAACACATTGCTGCATTTCTTATTTCGAATCAGATTAATTGAACAGGGTCATCTACCGTGAGAAAATGTCATTTTCAAAATGGCCCTGGGAAAGGGTCTGTAATATTTCCATGTCAGAGAACTTGTCGGACATTCTAACCTCTCGTAACTGCTCCTGCTCGAACTCGTGCCTCTTGATCATGATTTTGCGTTTGAAGGCCCTACAGTTTCTGTCGTAGAAAGACCTCTGTTGACCCAGGAGCTGAGCTTCTTCTTCTGCTTGAGAGTGCTGGATGTTCTCTTTGTGCTTCGAAAGTCTTTCCTGTTTCTCTTTCTTCGGTGTGCTGTGGTCTTCACTCATCTCCTGACGACAAACAAAACAGATTTTAATTCATTTATAGGTATATATATATATATATCTTGAAAGACGATAGAGACGATTGTCCCTTGATGTTCATTTAACATAAAACACCAAAGTTATGTTAGATATTTAGATATTCAACAAGATTATTTTATTTGTAATCGTGAAAGGTTTTTTGTATTGTATGACAGGTGGCTCAAGATGCTTTCAAATAGGAAGTCTTGATGATGTAAAGTTTTTACATTTTGATGAAAGGTTAAAAAACAAACTTTTTTAGAATAATGTGAACTGAACAATAAAGCTATGCATTAAGGAAGGAAAGGCGTAACACAAACCTCTTTGATTTTCTCCTTGCACAGTTTGTACTGTTTCTTCTGGTTGTCCAGGAAGGTGGTGAGCTCTTTCTTCTGCTGGGCCATGATCTGCTGCTGGAACTTCTTCTCATCTGCTGACAGCGTTTTCATCTGGACAACATAAATTACATGTTTATCATAATTTATGAACAGCATCATATAAACTGAGGCAGTGTGCATGTTTGCTGCAATTTCCTCTCATTTGACCTAAATGACTTTTTGCTACTTCATATAGATAATATTTATCTATATTAAATAGCAAGACAGTATTTATAATATTCATATTACATAAGGCAATAAATGTACAAAATAACTACAAAACAACTTAGTCATGACTAAAACCTGTTAGTATAAATGTTATGTATGATGTGCTGCAGACACAATACAGCACAGCATCTTCTACGTTATCTTTTAAAAAGTTTTTATCTTTTGTCATCACCCACTTCTTTGTCGGTCTGGATGGCATGTTTCTTGGCCAGTTTCTCCAGCTCGATGAAGGCATTGTTGGCGTGGGTCTCCAGCTCTTTCTGGAGCTTCAGTCGGTGCTCGTCCATCTCCGCCTTTAGCTTGTTCTCCAGAGCGATCAGCTGTTTCTGGTGCTGTCGTCGCATGCGCTTGTAACCCGACATCTGCTCCCGGAGCTCATTTTCCTGCTCGTGTTCGTGGATCTGACGCGTTACCTGCAGAGACAGAAAAATTGTATGATGGCAATCTGGCAAAGCAGATAAATGAACTCAAAAAGCCACTGGAGGAAAATGGTGATGGAGAGAAAAAGTTGCACACAGATATTAAAATTGAACATTGCACATCTAAACAGTGACGCCTTTGTGCGTCTTTCCGAGCCAGAGGTCACAGATGGAACAAGCAAAGAGACGAAAACCCCAAACAAACCTGGAAAAAAGGCGTGTCCAAATCAAACTGTTCGTTGAGTTTCTCGTAACTCCCACCTGAACTCCTCAAGCCAAACATGTTGGCGAAGTTAACCACCCGTGAGAACATTGAGAGACGCCTGCACTACATCCCCCAAAAGCACTCGCTCAAAACCGACCGAGAGAGAGAAAGAGAGAGAGAGGGATGGAGATACAGAGAGACACTGAACACTGCTCTCCTCTCTCCTCGCAGGTGCGCTCTGAATGAAAGAGGTTTTCAGTAGAGGCCTGGCCCTGCACGCGGGCTAAGCGGCGTTTAGTAGGCCGGTCACATGAGGAGCCTGTTGAAGAGGGAAGTTTCCTAATCGCCCTGAATCAGTAACCCCACTGTAACCACATTTACCAATCCAACCGCTTTCTGTCCTAATGCCCCGTCCACACACCAAAGACGCATGTGATGAGGTTAGATCTGGGCTCTGGTGGCAATAGAGAAATATTACTTGGGCATTCTGAATTAAATTCCACTTCAGATTAAACATGAATAAAGAGTTTTGGACATACCACTTTTAATTTTAGGGTGTCATATGCATGCTAACATGCAGGCATTCCAAACGGTGTGTCAAAAAGGTAATATTGCTTTATGAGGAACAGTTTAACCAAAAGCAATTATTTTATGTAATCATTCTCATGTCATTCACGCCTGTATGACTTTACTTCTGCAGAACACAACAGAAGATATTTTAAAGAATGCTCTTAACCAAACAACACTGAGCCTTTTCATTGTATGAACATAAAACCATTTCTCAAAATATTGTCTTTTGTGTTCCAAAGAAAGAAAGTAAGTCATATACAGGTTTTGAGTAATTATTTTTGGGTAAGCTATCTCTTTATGGGTGCATAGAAAGAAAGTTATGGTAAGAAATGCTGACTATAAATCTAAATTAAAAATTATTATGAATTAGCAAATCAGCCATGCTTTATAAATCAAGATGTGTGACCGTTAGGATGCTGACTATGTAATGTAGATTTTTTTTAGAAGACAGAGTTCCAGTTCAATATAAATGCTAAAGTGTAAGCTGGAAAAAGGAAAACAAACTGTACAATTACTCTGTTAGACATCGATGGATGTGTTACATTTACATCTGGTATCTACAACTAAGACGTGTTACACCACAAACTCATTTTCATCGTAATATTATAGTGTTGGTAAAGCATCTTTATCCAATTAATTTGATTAAATACATCTTCCTTCTCCATGTTTTCCCCCTCTCTCACTTTCTCTCTACACCTCACCCCTCCTCCCTGCAGTTTTATACGAAACACAAAGAGAGTCTCTTTTCCCGCATAGCTCTGCTTTTTGGGTCTCTTTCTACGTACAAAAAACACACGCGTGATAAACAAGCATCAACGTCATTCTGGCAACTAAAACGATAAACAAATCTGTGTTGAAAGTTTGTGTAGTGGTGTCCCGTGCCCAAAAGCCAGTCGAAGCCAAACTCCTTTGTGATCAAGTGAATGACAGATGAGTGTCTGTACTGTCAGACAACGTCTATTACGGTTGTCTGGCCCTAGAGGGCGCTCACGCTCCAGCAAAACAGGGCCAAAACAGGTGACATCATCATTTAAACCATGCACACTGTGATCGACTACAGTGCCTGCCCGTGATCTCAATATATTCACCAATTAGGATGAATGTGGCTGTATTACAACAGTGTTTATTCCTTGTAATTGTGTAATGACATTTTCACACACACAGGATGCTCTGTACGGCCTTACGTCATACTGTAAAGGGATGAGATGTTATTTTTACAGGTTGTGCAACATCCCTTTGTGTCAGATCCCAGATTACTACATCGTAGTAGACAACAACACCAATGACTCGTGCTACGACTGCAGCTGGCTATTGACTGAATCACGTTGCCTTGACAACAGACGTGCGAGTGAAGGAGAAAGTGGGGCCGGTTTTTTCCTCCCCAGAATAAAGAGACAGTTAACAGGAAGAAGAGGAGAGAGAGAAACAGAGAGCTCAAATGACCGCTGAGTGTCTTACAGCCAAGAATGAAAGAAAGAGCGACGTGGGGGGGGGGCGGAGGAGGACGACAGGGGGAATGAAGTAGGGATGATATCATTCTTTTCCTCACCAGCGAGGCTGATTTAATGGTGGCGAAGCGCTCGCGGCTTTTATAGTTGTGAGCTTGGGCTCGGTCCGACGAGGACGGTCGCAGGTCCGAGCGGTGGTCCCGATGAGGAAGGTCATCACGGATGTACTGATGATCCTGGGGGGAAAAAAACAAAGTTGTTGTGCCATTCCAAACATGTATGACATCATTTTTTAATGGGACACAAAAGTAAACTTTATGGTTTTTCATATAAAAATGGTTCACAGTGAGCCACATTGTTTTTGTCTTTTTTAAGCTTAACTGAAAGAGATGCATAATAATTCTTCAAAAATGTGCAATTTTGGGTTTTATAAAATACAAAACAGCATATGGGTTGGAACAACATTTCCATTTTTCATGAACTAGTCCTTTACTGACATCAAAACAGTTTTACCACAGGAAATGCAGGCATGCAATTTACCATTGTGCGCATGCATTTTTGCACACACACAACCAATAACAGAACCACATTTAGAAACATCGCAACAGCTTCAGGCTCAAAGCTCATAAGACGTCCACAGAAGGAGTTTTATGTTTCCTCTCGTACCGTCAGATGAGGTGTTTCAACACATGTCTGTACAATACTAACACACTCACTATCATAAAATGTCTGTAATAATTCACCCGTGAGGTTTGCCCAAATCAAGCATTTCATTACTGAGGCTTTTTGTGAATAAAATCAAGTATTTTGTGAAGGGCTGTTAAAGCAAAAAGTGTGTATTTTTTATGTTAAATGCATTATCATAAACCAGTTACATATTTATACCTCCTTATTTTGACACAATTTGAACAAATGTACTGTCCATTCAGAGAGAGAGAGAGAGAGAGAGAGAGAGAGAGAGAGAGAGAGAGAGAGAGAGAGAGAGAGAGAGAGAGAGAGAGAGAGAGAGAGAGAGAGAGAGAGAGAGAGAGAGAGAGAGAGAGAGAGAGAGAGAGAGAGAGAGAGAGAGAGAGAGAGAGAGAGAGAGAGAGAGAGAGAGAGAGAGAGAGAGAGAGAGATTAATGATTCCCAGGGATCTACTAGACAGCAATTTTTGTTCCACAAAACAAACATGGGCAATGCAAAGCTAATGTCAGATCAGTGGTTAAACCCCAAAGTGTTTATGTGCTGTGAATTCTTGGCTGCCAACATCATGAAAATCAAATTCTCATGTTGCATAATAAACATTTTTTGTGTTGGATCACGACCTGTCCTGGGCCCTAAAGCGGTTGAGAAGCACAGTCACGGATGGGTTGTGAGGGTGTGTCAAACCTTTTTGTGGTGTGTGGAAGACTCTAGGGTGCTGTCGTAGTCGTGATGGAGCTCTGAGCAGGAGTCATCCGGCACCTCCTGCAGGCTGTTGATGCTGCTGCTTTGACTGCCTGTGCTCACAGAAGTGCTGGGGATGGAGTGATTACTGCCCAAACTGTTCATTTTACAGCCTGCTTGATCTCCATCCTGCAAACACACACATCCCATTAATCAATATTTATCTTTAATTATTAAAACAAAATATTGGTATTGTTTAACAAAAATTCATGTAGTATGTAGTTCTGTATGAAGTCAGTACATTTAAGTATAAGGTACTGAACTACATACTGTAGTGTATACTATAGCAGTGTCATACTTCTCTAAACCTTCAGTGTGGTTTAATATAGAACAATTTGCACAACAGGGAAGATAACACTACATAGTTTTCTATATCATCTGTGTAGTTCAATATCGTAAACAGTTCACTATATCATAAATTGTTCTGTACCGTCTACATACTGTAATACAGTATAGCACATACTACTGTTCCAAAGTCAATCATATTTCTTCCACATTTTGGAAAGACAGTAATCTCATCTATCGTAGTAAACTATAAAATAACACAAATGTAACTATGGGAATTATCTTATGACAAAACATCAAAGCTGTAATAATTTACAATTATTTCATTTATGATTTAATCTTCTTGAGCTTTGCCTCCCTAAAAAATGAAAAATGTCTAATTCTATCAAGCAGGTCTTGCCCTAAGATGCCGTACTTTAAACCGTACTGACAGTTCACATTTTCTGGGCTCTTATTGACTGATATTTCATTATTAAAAAATTACAAGGTAATGAAAGAAATCATTGACAGTTATTTTTCTCAACATGACATTCAGATATGTGCCTTCATAAAAAAGTTTTTAGGATCATAAAAAACTAAACTTTGACCCTAAACTTTTGAACCGTCAGGTAGTTCAGTGTATGCAGTTCTTTAAACCATTTAGTTCAGTATAGTATATAGTTCAGTGTAGTAAACTGTATATAGTTTATATACCTTTTGTGTAGTTTTATATAGTATACGGTTTTGTTTACTGTACATTCTGTACCTGTAGTATAGCTGTACTATCTGTTCGTCTAACAAGCATTTAATTTCAGTCCATCAATCTAAATGCATCATCAAATTACTGTATGTTAACAAGCATGTGTTACACAAAGCAAATATTCAAACAGAGGCCTGTGTTGACAAGCTGTCATCTACTTTATACGAGTATCATTACGAGCATCAAACAGAAAAGAAAGCATGAAACCAGCATGTGTCTCAAAGGGGACCCCTTAACTTCCTGTACAGGCCGAATCACTTCCTGTACCCACCTCCTCCTCCTCCTGTGACTCCCCCATCGGGCTGTTGTGTTTCTCTTGGTAGAGGATTTTCTTCATTTTACGGTACTGCAGATTGTCCAGCTCTCGGACCGCATCTTTGGTCCTCTGGATGAGGTCGATGAGGACCCGCAGAGGACGCTCTCTTCTTACAAAGTCATGCTGGAGACAGACAGATTGTTTTGTGAAATGTGTGTTTTTGCATTTAAACACATGTCGACAAGCTCAAGGCAAATGCAAAGCAACAAAATATGATTCAAAACATCTTGAGTTTATTTGTATGCGTTTATTTGCTTGGCCTGCGATCATGACTGCCATTCATTTCATAAAAACAACTATTTCAGGAGAAACATTGGGGGATTGGGCATGATGCAATTTAACTGCCATGAAATAAACTTGCTGTTTCAATTCTCACAGCACGCCGGATTACTCTGAATTACGTCATTTCATGTTTGTCCTTCTCTCACTAGAGGGAGCTCATGTGTAATGTGGTCATGGGTGGACATATGGCATATGGAGAAGAGTTTCTGACATGGGTGGCTAAATGAGGATTTGATCTCACATCCTCAATGAAAATATAAAGAGGCTGACGAACACGTGTGCATGTTAACCAGTCTCCCACAATTGTGCTTCGCCAACCACAAAACCAAGACTCTTTGAAAATTAATTGGTCTTGGTGCAGTTCTTTCCATTACCCAATAGGGCCAACTGGAGTCATTTATTTATTTGGGAGAGGAACGTTGCCAAATCGAAACAAATTCCATTTCTAGACGCTCTTAAACATCAACCTTAAATCTTTCTTCCTGAACTGCTGACCTCAACTATTTTTTCTGCATGTTGTCTTAAAAAAAAAAAAAAAATCAACCTTTCAAGGACCATTAATGAAAGTTGTCCGTTGGCGACAAGAGCATAAAATGCTTGGTAGCCAATCATATTTGCATTGAGAATTCATAAGGATTTGCAAAACAAGCTGTTCAACCATTAAGCTTGGCTAGATGGTTACAGCTCGGCTTTTCGATGATAACATAGATAAGCGTTTGCCGCTCTAAACGGACATCTGTGACCAACTGGCACGGGAGGAAACTAATCTACAGGATTATCCTTTTTAAATGGAGAAAATTGCATAATCTGAAGACAACCAGTTCCAACTGTAAGATCACATTCTCAATCGATATGACCTCTGCAGGTCAAAACTTGAGGTGGATTTAGACTCGATGTGAGATTAAGAAGCAAATGATGGGAATATCTTTAAATGCTAAACTCAGATTAGTGACCTATTTTTCATTTTAAGGAGCTTGGAGGGACAGTCTTGGAGTATTAGCAAGGAATAGTTGGTAGCAGTACATTTCTTACCAATTGTCTTGGGTCATCCAGCCTACGGGTGGCCTAAGGGTGTTAAAAATCATCGGGTAGTTTATGGATGGCGTGACACAAAGCTCTTAGTGCTAAATAGGATTACCTACGACCACCATTGGTATCAAGCGTAACCTGTAACACGTACCCACACAAACACAGCCAAACAAACACAATCCCCAACAATCACCTTTTTTTACAGAACTACACCTCAAATCCAATAATCACCATATCCCAAGTGCAAGGCTACATTTATTTTAGTGATGATATAAACCCAAACGCCTCCGACCACGGCACGATATCACGAACATTAGTCACCGCGCAGGCAATATGTCCACCTACAGCCCTGCTGATTCAGTTGAGAAAGTCATGGTTATATTAGTTACTTTAGACGCAGAATGAAAAATTCCTCCTGCTTTTATTAACCCTCTAAGGATGTAGCTGGCACAGGAAGTGAGCAAATAAAAACAGCAGAATGACACGCTCTGTGGGTTGAGCGCTTGGCTGAAAACGTGTGTGTTTGTGCGTGCGTGTGTGTGTGTGTGTGAGTCAGCAGGGAGGGATGAGTAAGGAAGTCACTGTTAAGAGAACAGGAAGTACTGATATGGCAAGAGGAAGTCCGCTTACCAACTGACAAGGGGCGTCTTTAGACGTGTTTGTCAATGTGAAAGCGGAAGTCGCTGATGAAATAAAAATATTAAATGTGAAATAAACGCAATTGGGTTAGCAAGTTACTTTGACAGATTGCCTAAGTTTAACTAAACTGCTCAGTAAATCCTGTTGTGCAACTGTAAAATATACTGTAAAAGTAATTTCTTTATCAATAGTTCGTATTCCACTAAAAGCATCTAAAGATTCCTCAAAAACAAGACTGTAAAGAATAAAAAGATATAAAAATAATATACAATACAAACTGTCTTGTGTCACATACCCCAATACATTTTGTTTGATTCATGTTGTTCACAACCTTTACAAAACTCTTGCTTTTGAGGAACATGTAAGAAGATACTTTGAAAAATGTTTTTGTATCTATACAATAGAAGTCAATGGGGGGGCAGTGTTATTTGATTACAAGAATTCTTTAAAATATCTTTTTTAGAAAGAAAGTCATACACATTTGGAATGACATTAGGGTCAATAAATGACGAACCAATTTTTATTTTGGGAGAACTATCACTTTAAAAATGATGCATTATCTGCACTGTTGCATTAACTTTTTAGGCCTAACGTTCAGAGATGCAAACATCAGCATAAACATCACCATTACACGAGTATGTCGTCTTCCCACAACTTCAAGTGTTTGTGAACATGACACAAAGTGAGAAAACTACACAACAGGAAACCGCAGCGCTGCATGTGAGGGATATACGTGACATAAACATCATGTTTATGAGATAACTTACCCGCAGGAGCTCAGCTGAGGAGGGTCTGTCCTGAGGAATCTTTAATAGGCAGTAGTCAACGAAACTCCGGAATGCATCCGACCTTCACAAAATCATATAATGGTCACTATATGTACAAACACATTAAAGCATTTTTTACATTGACATTGTGGATTAAAATACAAAAGAGGGGAACATGTCTTATTAGGAATCGATTATTTAGAAACTGACAATTTACATTTTATCTTTGGGCTTTTGAAAGAAAAGATGCACTTTTTCTTTAGAGCAACATGCACAGAAAAATAATTTAATTCCTTCAATTTCATATTTATACTATAAAACAAGATATTTAATCTTTAGGGATACTACGATTGATCAGCCACAGATTGATCATCAGATCTCACAAACTGATGACATAAAACACATCATGACATGCGTCACATATTGGTCAATGTTTAATCACACCTTACGGTTTGCAAATATTTTTAGTATGACATTGTTTTGTTGTTTTTTTTAAATTACTGTAAGCATCATAATATGCAAAAACCCTGTATTTAAAGCATTTTGTTGTGCTTGCTTATTTAATTCACTAATAAAACAATAATACATAATTACTGTAAAAATATAATCAAGGCAACACCCATAGTATTACTTTATCTAAAAAAAAATTAACAATGCTAGTCATCAGAACTCACAGTCATCAGTTATATAAGCTTGAAGGATCGGAATCGGATCATAATGTCAAGAAACCTGCTGCAAAAACCCTAATCTCAAAAGTTTAAAACGCAAATGTGGATTTTCTCTCCTCTATATCAAAAACTGTATAGGAGATTACTAAACTAACTTCATTACACTGTCAACAACTTTCTGGTACACCCAGACAACCTTTACATTTTCTATTAACTGTCTTTGAGACTGTTAAGCTTTTAGTTTTCCTGCAGGCAAACACTGAACGTTTGCTCGTGTAATTCAAGCAAGTTCAGGCTTTGTGAAGAATCAGCAGTTACAGGGTCAGGGTTATTGCATAACACTTACAGAGCGTCTGTGTTTGTGAAAGTGAAGCGTGGTGGAGAGAGTACGTGTTTGAGGAGTAGGAGTTTGTACACACGCGTATATACAGTATCTATACAAGTGAGTCATTTGCAGGTTTTAGTTGTGTAGAAGCGGCGTGATTGTGTAGACGGACACTCACCAATCGTTGGACTGTAAGGTGGGAGAGTCGTTTTGGGCGATGTGGTACAAGGCACTCATAGCGTTCATGTTGAAGAGAGGAGGCTTGCGTTCAGCTAAAAAACAACAGAGATTTGGTGAAAAAACAAACCTTTCTTTTTCAAATTCTGAAGTATGTACTTTATTATCTTACGTGCTCTACATACTTATTATGGTCAAATATCATTTGCATAATGCATACTACAATGCATATGGTAGAAAAAGAAAATATAGCTAGACATATTATAAGATGCGGACATAAACTGACCCAGCTCAATGCAGGTGATCCCCAGAGACCAGACGTCCACCTTCCCCTCATACTGGCCCTCATCCATGGCTAAAATCACTTCTGGAGCCATCCTGTGTTAAAAAAACACACACACAGCTGTTTCATTAACCTTGATTCAGCTGAATGTGACGTTTTCATAACAGGTAAACCATTACTGACCAGTATGGAGTTCCCACAAAGGAGTTGGCAGGTGAGGCGATGGAAGCGGATCCAAAGTCAGCCAGCTTGACCTGACCGGGTTCTGTCAGCAGAATATTACCAGCCTTCACATCTCTATAGGATCACACATACAGAACAGAGAGGATGAAAATGGTATTTGTGACAGTCTACTGTAGTTTTACATAACAGAAGTATGGTTTAGTGAAAATATTTAAATACAATGGAATTAATAAGTAACATTTTATATTAACGTAGATTGAAATTATATATCGCTATCTACAGCTATAGACCTATAGCTATCTTTAGTCTATATATCTATATAGTTATTTATTAATCTATAGCTACCGATCCATCTATCTATCATCTATCCATCCATAGATATTTAACTTATGTGTAGATGATGTTGGTAGATTGATAGATTGATTGATACATAAAGCTATAGATGGATGGATGGATCTATCCATCTCTATCGATCTATCGATCCATCCATCCATCCATCCATCTATCTATCCATATGCCTATACATAAGAGAGATAGATCATTCTTATCTATCTAAACCATATAAAATACAAAACGCACACACCACAAGCAGTTTTTTAATAAATTATGTCCTGCTGAGATAAGCAGACACAGTTTAAAAAGTTTAAAGATTCATCTGTCATGTGCCCACACCCGCTGAGAAAGCCAACAAGAAGTAAACAGATATCTGTTAGGTGACTACTCACCTGTGGATCATGTTATGGGAATGTAGGTAAGCCAGTCCTAGCAAGGCACCATGGGTAATGGCAGCAATTTCCACCTCTTGCAGCGGCTTCTTGTGAACTGGTCAAAAACAAATGTTTTAATGACACCATAAAACATCCATAAACAACACCGTGCAATTACACGTCTTTGTTGTTATCAAATGCTTTGTAAATGGACGTGGCACATTTTCTGTACCTGATCCGCCCTATTGAAAGGACGGAGAATGTGAACAGTAAAACAGGTTTGAATTAAACAGATGTGGCCGAAATTACTCAAACAATTACATAATGGTGAGTTGATCTGGAATTCTTACACACGCGCACACAAAGCGATAATTGAAACCAACAGTCTATCATTAAAGCCGTGCCTGTTGCCATGACAACAGTCAAAGGAAACAAAAACATGAAAGCGACGGCAGTACGGTAGTGACATTCGGATAAAACACAATGGGCTTTATAACGTGTCTGAGATGTGGTAAATAAAGGCCTTCAATACAGAAACGGCTATAACAATTATTCTGCCACTGTGTGCGTTTGTGTTGTACTTGAGGTGTGTGTGCGCGTGTCACGTATAGAGGTAGTTTGGAGTGTGAACTCACCTTCTAACAAGTCTGATGCAGAGCCCAGACAATACTCCATCACAAGCTGAATGAATAAAGAACACAGTGAAAAACAGGCACGGTTTACCCCAGGGAATTCTGGGAATCTTAAAACAAACTTCAAGTAAAGTAGGTTTACAGATGCATTATTATTTTAATATGGCAGTACGAACCCAAGCTGTGTTGTCCTTCAAGTAGCAGCCTTTGTATTCAATGGTGTTTGGATGTCGCAGCTGTTCCAAAAACTTCACCTCTTTAATGATGTCCTGCCACTTCTAAACAGAGAAACACACATACACACATCAGGACCGGTTTTGACCAACATGTTTTTTTCCGAGCAAGTGCAATGAGTGTTTGACTGTCTCATTATCTTACCATGATTTACAACGGCAGACTTATAACTAAATCTAAAATGAACAAAAAATTTTATTTATCTACTGTATCTGTATTACAAGCCCAAGCATCTAAGAATAAGCTAACACGACACAAGAGCTGTCGAATAAAGGATTCTCTGAATCTGGCTTTATACTAAGAATATACTACAAATCAAAAAAACTACAGATGGCACAGACAGCAGTGGAGTTTGTCTCTCACCTCGGTGGTTTGTTTGCCGTTGTAGGACATCTTCTTAATGGCCACCACCTCATTGGAGTAGGAGTTTCGGGCCTGCAGGGAAGCAAATCGAATTTTTATTTTTGGTCTTTTGACAATTGCATTTAAAGTATAGTTGACAGAGAGAAAGAAATGACTGAGAGCACATAGAAACAGGATGGGAAATGATGCAAGCCAGACTCGATCTCACACTGGTCCCATCAGACTAATCTTTTAAAGCGTGTGTATTAAATTACACAAATTACACATACATATACATAACATCCTAAAATACTTTTGAAAATACTTTACTTTTATTAGCATGTATGCTTTCTTTTGACATAATTATTTGACTTCTGTCAATGTTGACAGAGTTTAGCATTCTCAGTATTGTTACTATCAGTCTCTCTGCACCATAAGACCGTTTGGCCTTTGCATTTACACAGTGTAAACATCTGTCTTAAGAGCAGTAACTGCTGGTTGTTCTTCCCCCTCGAGACCAGCTCTACATCTGGATGGGCAGTCCATGAGAAAGAAAAACAGACAAAAAGGAAAACGGAAAGAAAGAGAGAGGGAGACTGAAAGGGAGACAGACAGAAAGATGGAGCAAGAGAAAAAGAGAAGGAGAGAAAGAAAGAGAGAGGGAAAAGAAGAGGGATTTGTATGACAGATTTGAGTCTTGCCACAGATTTGGACTCAGAAGCTTTAAGTTCTCAGATTAAGAAATGCACAAGAACTTGTCATGAGGCAGCAGTTCTTGCTGAACTGTGGAGCCGTTTCTACAACGAAATGACGGGCTCAAGTCTAACTACAGTTAAAGAATAGACAGGGAGAAAATAAGCCAATCAAAACTTGGGTTTTAAAACTATTCTGGTCTCTGAGGAGTCACTGTCTGCAAATGCTTGTCCTTTACAGACACTTGACTGGAAAAGAAACCAAATATATCAACAAACAAATACTACCTTTAGCTGAAAAAGAGAAATAATGCCATTTATTGGCACAAAAAGAAGATTTGCATTTTAATTAAGAAAATACATACAAAAATTGTAAAAATACTTATTTTTATATACAGTATAAGCAAAAAGGTATAGGTATTCTGGTGAAATACTCAATTCTGATTGGTCAGTTGTGTAATTCTGTAATTATGCAAATACAATGACGTCATTGCTGTTGCTTGGACTGTTAATGTTTTCCCATTATTCTCACGATCGTAGCAGACGCAGCTGGAGAGAGACATATCTCATGCTTTTAATACTCACAAAGTACACTGCACCGAAACTCCCATGGCCGATCTCATGCAGGTCGCAGAAGACTTCCTCCGGGTCATCTTTGAAAAAGAGGTTAGCCAACTCGGGATCTATCACCCCCCCCTTCCGCGTGGATGACGGCATCATGAGTTAGACAGAACCTCTGATGTCCACGTGCTTCTGCTCGCCTTCATTCAGCAGGCCCGGCATTTACCTGCTTTGCCTGTGAAGACAAAAGAAGAGGTTTATGTCATTCATCAACTGAACCCGATTTGTACAGCACATAAGACACTACCCAAGTCGACAGATAACTAGCTCGGTTTGCACGGTTTACCAAACGAACTCCAAACAAGCGAGTGCCAAAAATTTACAATTGAATTGTGCGTAAATGGCATTTAACACTGTAAAAAAGGCTGACAACTGTATACTGCTGATGGTGAATTTATTTATTTTTATGGTAATTAAAAAGAATCTTAAAATTTATGTCCCTGTTTGACTATTAATATTATAATTTGATACAATAATCTATTCACAATATTTTAAACACATTTTTAATAACATTTTTGGTTGTACATACAAATTAGAAATGACAACATTCAATGTTTAATTGAACTTTCTGTACGTCAATTCATAAAGAACTGATAAGGTATGTCAGTAAAAAAAAAAGCTTTGAAACTTTTAACATAAAATTAAAATTAAGAAAGCAATCTAAACCTTAAGAGAAATCGTCTTAAAATATTAAAAGCACAAAATTTAAACAAAACTAAAAATCATGTGTTGACACAGGTCACATGGTGGTAGCTCAACCAATAGGATTAAACAGATATTGTAAAAAACGCTAAAGCTCTACAACACATCGAAAAATATTGTTACACATCTACTATATGCACATGTGCTTGGGATGGAAAGCTGGTGTGACATAAACGTGTTGGCATGTGGGGTTGGATTGCTTAGCCATCATGGGAAGACAGCTCAACGTCTGGTAGCATTGCTCATCATGCTAACACGCGCACACACACACCACCTGTATGTAAAACTGCCTACTGAGTCACTGGACATCTGACACACAAGCGGCCATTGACCAAAGAACAAAAGGTGGTGAGACAATGCATATAATACAGACAGACCAAAAACATGTACAGAAAGATATTAGCACATTCACCATAATATAATCACCGCTGTCACTTGACATCTCTACCATCACCACCACTAACCACATTCACACTTAACTTGCATCTCATCCGTCATTTACTCAAGGCCGACCGTGATTGGACGACCCGTTCCACCGGCAACAGGCAGCACAATGTCTTAAAGTTGCATCATGTCTGTCTGACTATCTGTCTGTCGCTTTCTTACGCGAGTTGCCGCCTCGAACCTTTGCTTCAAACGGTGACTCTGAATAGAAAAGCTTTTTCTTTGACCCTCATAGGCCAAGATCCAGAGATCTTCATCCAATCAGAATTCCCGCTTTAGGACGAGATGAGAGGGGAGCCGTGGAGGTGAGATGATGCAACGCAGAACCAACAGGTTGTAAGAGCCCAACGGTGAGAGAGAGAGTTCGTCTAATAACGACACGTCCATGTTGGTTATTTAGAACGTCGGTAGAAGTGCAAATCTATGGCTGCATTGTGCCGAGCTTGAGAGATTAGCGAGCAGGCTTAGCCAGATTAAAGAAGGGTGAAATGCAGGGAGGTCCCATGTGTATTACAGCATGAGAGACTTCATCAGATGCTGACTTTTCCCCTATATAACTTTCCTTGTTCTCGTGCTGTTGAAAAGCTGTCGACATTACTAATTTATCTGGGAATGCGTGTGCGCGTATGTGCTGTTGAATAAAACATACGTTAGACATGTGGGTGAGAGAACCGTGTATGGCACCACGTTCTTAAACCACAGTCCACCCTCATGTGAAAAACCTCCACAAACATGCGAAAACACCAACACACGTGCCAAGACATCCAGTCACTGGGGTGGGTGGGAATAACAAAGACTTTATACTGAAGTATGAGTAATTCTAACACTGTCAATAAATGTCTTTTTTTGACAAATTAAAGGATAAAAGCACAAAAAGTAAATGTTTTATACATGTAAACGTATGTAACACAATACAATAAATTATTTAATTTAAATTAAGCATCAAAGCAAAAATTGCTTGTCCTGTCTGCCCTGTTTGTAAATGTCACATAAATATATCTCCCATAGTATACACAACACAGCAAAAACAATTTACACATTTCTGCTGTACCACATCATTTTACATTTATTATCTTTATTCATTTATTCAAAACATGCTAGTCACATTTGTTTAACAAATGTAATACCTTTGAAGTTTAAGGGCATCTCGACACAACGTCTCACACCACTTTTCTAAAACTAACTCTAACGTGTACACGTCACGTTGTTTCCAAAAGAAAGTTAAATTATATGTAAAGTACTGAGGATAACACTGTACATATTCAATAACATGTCAACTGTAGCCTGAGAAAGGATTCATATACATGTATTGTGGATTATATATATAATAGTCTGAAGATTAAAATGAAGAGTAAATGCATTATTTGTGCAACAGCTGTATATACTGTATTTACTGCAAACTGCCTAATAAGCAAATAATCCACAACTTAATTACACAACTGTATCCTATTAAGAAATTTCAGTTCAACAGACAATAACTGAATTGGCTGGATGCTTACTTGCAGTAAATATGTACATGCATATATATATATACAGTAAAACTTGAGTATACCCAATATAAACCACCTTCTGTGCTTGTCACTACATGTACATGCGCAAACAACAGATGCTTTGCAAAACTTAAAGCTCATTGAACAGTGTGATGGAATATGATTGGCTGACACACCCACTCCTCTTCCATCAATCAGAGCCATGGAAATTACTTCAAGAGTTCTGTACAGTAATTCCTCCATTTGCAATTTCTAGAATAAAGTCAAAAATTAGTTTTCATTTCATGAAAGATGAAATTAAAACGTGTAATGCTTTGAACAAGTATTAGAACTTTGTATGGCCCACAGGAAAGCAGTCATCAAGCTTCTACAAAAATTACTACGTTGGGACTAAAAGTGGAGCAGTTCACTAGTAAACTAGTGAAATTATTATCAAATATTCAGCTGAGAAGCGTGCATTGATCTTTTTGTGATGGGAAAAATAAAAGCGTTTTTGCTTACTACAGAGCAAGGGTTTAGATTTTTCAATTGAAACCCTGTGTGAAAAGAAAGACCGTTCTAGTGAAAACACACAACAATGTTAATAACTCTCTGGTAAAATCAATATACACACAATGATAGCAAAAAATACTGTCAAACGTGTGCGAGCGAGTCCATAACGCAACGTGTACGAGAGAGAGAGATAGAGAGATGATGTTTTATTCATTTCCCTGATGTGTGTCAGGAGATGGATTTCTTTGATATGAGTTGTAAGCAGCACTGGGATCAGTTCCTTTAATCAGAAGTATCACCATTCATGACGCCAGATGAATAAATAACACTGTCAGATCATTACAGTCAAGAGTTTATATTTATTATTTTACAGACCTGTGATCTAATATCATCAGCATAACCTAGATATCTTCTCAATTAAAAAAAAAAACAATAGTGGTAGAGAAGCATCAATGACATTTTTAAAATATTTATTATGTTTATCCTCCCTCATCAGTCTTTCTGGACCATATATGGAAACAAATCTGAACTCTGTCAGAAATTATGTGAAACTACAACAATGAACACATTAAATTATGATCATTATGAACAAATGATAAATCAAATTAAATACAATCAACAATACAATAATATTTAGAATAATTATAATAATAATCAATAATACACAGGCAGACGACCTTACCATTTTCACAAATTCACATTTTGGTAGTTCACACGGAGATGATAATGGCATAGTTGTCGTGTAATTTAAAAGGCCATAAATATTAACGGCGGATAAAGTTTTCAGTTTTTGTTATAAATGGCAGGTTATGTAAATGCCTCCTTTGACTAATATTATGGCTCTGCTCCCAAACTTGGTGAGCCGTTTACAGAAGATGCATTTTAATAAGCAAAAGCAGACATTTTTATTAACTTCACCTCTCAATGGCTAATGTTTTATACTGCTTTAATACTTATTATTAAGTATTATACTTTAATACCGATAATAAAAATCGGTTATGTAGAGCATTTCAAACCACTCACTTTTTAGTTATTATGCTGTCTATGAAGGGGGTCAACTGAGGTTTTGGAAGAGAGCTCATGAGAGTATTCCACAGTATAAAATAAAAAGGTACAAAAATGTAAATTATGACCCTATTAAAAGTGAGAGGAATAAGACAAAAATAGGGAACACCGTTATTATAATACAGTTTATCTCAGGCAGCTCACCAAAGTGAGATGAGCAACAAAGAGGTGAAACATAAACAGAGAGGAAGTGAGGGAATAGAGAGAAAAAGAGGGTCAATAAACAACCTCCTCTCCGTTTCCCAGGGCACCCCTCACATTCTCTCTCTCTCTGCCTCTTTTTTCTCTCTGTTTGTGACTCAGCAGACAGTTTTGCTCGTGGCTGGCCGAGGGAGGGAGAAAGATAGAAAGAGAGGGATAGAGAAAAAGAAACGAAAGAAAAGGGCCGTGGGAGAAAAGAGAGAGAGGGAGCGGGCCAGGACTAGAACAAGCTGGCTTCTCCTGCCTCACTGCTTTAATTCAGTATGATCGGTCGCGTTTCCACACAGACGACTCTATTTAAAGACAACATTCCCAAACGCTGCAGTATCTGTACTTCATGTGGCACGCAGGGCCGTCCCATTCGGTTGCAGAAATGGTGAGAAAGGCAGAAAGAGAGAGAGAGACCTTTAAACAAAGTGACAGAGGTAGACGTGTGTGACCTCTACTGCTTGGGCTTCTGGGTAATGATTACAAATACTGGACATCTTGCATACACAGACCAAGACAAGAAAGACAAATATAAAACAACAAACAACGCACGCTGGTCGAAATAAAAATAAGGTCAAACTAAACAACACAAGCGCTGTTGACCAAGAGCTTAAAAATGCATTTAATTAAACCATGAGAGTTTAAATAATACATGAAGAAAAGATTAATGTTGGGTGATATGTTTTTAAGACCTTGCAAATTATTCATGTTGTCTAGATAGACATTTAGTAATTGATCAAAATTATTTACAGAAATAATCAAATAAACAAAACACAACCAAACTCGAAACAACACAAAACACAACAAGAAATAGCACAACAAATCCTGTGTTTTCCTTCATTTCCCAGGTTTTCTTGCATTAAACATTTGAAATCTACTTTGCAGAACAGACAACACACAAGCTCACCCACACAAAATATTGTGACTACAATTTCAACTTTTTCATAATAAAAGTTTGTACACTGTAACTTCAGACAACTACAAGGAGAAGTGAACAGATTCGTGTTTGTAAGTTTGCAGAATGATTCACCACTTACTATTAAAAGCTGAAAGAGAATCATAAAAAGAAATCTCTAGGCAGGAGACCGTTCAGTTAAAGCAAAGCACAGACTTTACCTGGAAAAGTGATTAAGATGAATGACAGTAGCAGAGTCCAGCTCAGACCCCAGAGAGACATGCGGGTTACAGCGGGTATAAACACGAGCCAACAGGCTACTTTGCATTTACAGGATTTGTTAGTGGTTTCGATTCAAAATGATGTAAATTACACTTTAACAGTTAAGTTCTAAAGCATGACTATTTTATCTGGAAGACCAAAGTAAATACTAAACTTTAACAAAATTCTTAACGTGCAATGTGGATCAATAAGGACAACTAAATAATAAAAAAGTAACATAGCATATTATAAAAATAGTGTATTTAACCTGTGAGCTCGAAGTCATACAATAAGTAAAAGAAAAAATTACTGACTAAAATTTAGGCATTCAAATAGGACGCCTCAAGATGCATCACACCATGTTTAACAATAATGCTGAGAGACGCCGACACCAACATTCATCTTGCAACTTAATTCAATAGTCTGAGTTTGTGAATTGTATTTTTTTGGGTAAACTATTCCTGTAAAGACATTGACTTGCAGCCCACAATTAAAATCCAGCATAATGATCTAAAGCATTACAAAGAAGCCCTTTACCAATGTGACCTTCAGTAAGATGCTTAACCCCAGGTTACCCCAGGGGGCTCTCCCTGCTATTAGCCTACTGTAAATCGCTTTGAACGAAAGCATCTGGCGAATACCAGGTGACCAAGTAATTGGAAAGGATGTCTCCCTAGAGGAACCTGGAGTTAAGTGTCTGGCCAAGTTCCCAGGATGCATTGCACAGGCGGATGACCATTACAGCGATATGATTCAAAACATTCCAGCAGCATCATGTTCTCGTGAGAGTTATCGCCTTGGGTGATAAAATCTTATTTACATCCCAAACGAGACCGATATTAAGAGTAAACTGCTATTCTGAGAACATGTGGCTCATTAAAAATAAACCTCATAAATGCAATTTATTAATAACAACAACATAACTCAATCATCCAAACACTGTCAATATATCTGTGCATTGCAAAGGCAACATGTACCGGCATGACTATCTATGTAGAAGTAGTTTCAATAGAAATCTGCACACATCTGTTCACAGCCGCCGTTTGGGCCTTGGGTCTCTTCTTTACGCCTTGAGAGATAAGATAAGCATTTGAGCGACATGCAATAGAAGTAACGGCTGTTGGAAAATGCATTCATTGTTTACGAAAAAGTATGTTATAATGGATAAGATATGCAGACCCAAACCATACTTATAACAATTCATGTTTACAACATCACATGACAATATTTCTTTTGGAGTGCCACGCAAAGCAGCAAGTTACTGAAAAGGCTGAAGTAAACCTAAAATGATGCTGTGTCAGTAAAAACTACACCAGACAAGGCTGATGGCTTTAGCATTGATTGGTGGTGTTCGATTACTCCAGGGAATCCAAAATAAACCAGTAAGAAATTCCCAGCCATTGGAATTCAACCACTTACGATTTCCCCATCAGTCTGCCACACCGCTGCCGTGCACAACAACCGCATATACGCTTTCATTGCTTGTCCCACTTCTATCTCGTTTCACGAGAAAGCAGTCATTAAACAGCAAACCACTTTTCATGTAGTCATGCTGAAAAAGGCAGAGCGGAAAAGAGAGAGAGAGAGAGAGAGAGAGAGAGAGAGAGAGAGAGAGAGAGAGAGAGAGAGAGAGAGAGAGAGAGAGAGAGAGAGAGAGAGAGAGAGAGAGAGAGAGAGAGAGAGAGAGAGAGAGAGAGAGAGAGAGAGAGAGAGAGAGAGAGAGAGAGAGAGTTAATTCCCTTAATGTAATGTAGGTCAAAGGCACTGGGCCGCAGCAAAATGAAGCTTCTGCCAGTCATCCAGTATGGTTGAGATGATGGTTAACATGGGTGAGCAAACATACAGCCGAGTTGTTGGGGTGTTGTGAAGGTAAAGGACACTACAAACAAAAATGAAATTTGTCAACCTTTTACTCACAAGCAATTGGTCGCTTAACATCAAAAGACATCTTCAAAAAACCCAGAAAATCTTTTTCTAGCACAGGGTGCTGTCAGAAACAGAGCATCGATTTAAGGACACGATCAGTCGGTCCGGTTTCTGTTTATACATTGAACAACATGACTACGCTCCCCTCATAGCAGGGGGTTAACGTAGCCTGAGGATAATACTAGCCCAGATTTCCACGACTCTTTCTAATGGATGTGTAATCTGCATTCAGCAAAGAGAAAACAGAGATGGGTTTACTGTGCCCTTTCACAAACCTATGCTAAAGTCATTACAAGTCAGCAGGTTATGAGTTGTGTGTATCAGATTAACAAACAACATTCAGCTGTGTTACAACTTCAATAATTGGGAGAAAAGTTCACCAATTATTTCAAAGAAAGTGTTAATTCTGTGATTCACAAACATGAGGGTGAATAAACAATTGTTTTTATTTGACCCTTTTCATTAATACAAATCAATATTCTGTTTATCAAAGAACTTTTACACTTCCACAAAAGCAACAATTACAGTTTTGACTACATGTTTAATTGGTGAATGTTGGTGTTTTGTTGATAAGGTTAGATAAAAGATAAATGACTATAATTAAATACAAACTATTTTCTGTCCTTCTCTAGACTAAATCTTTACACATACCCACAGACGTGCAACGATGGCCAGCACACATTGCTTATTGAGAAAGTCACAATCGTAAATCAATCTGCTGTGAATCACTACAGCTAACAGATTTGAAAACTACTTTGACACAAAAGAAGATATTTTGCAAAATGCTGGTTACCGGCACCCATTGACTTCCATTGGACCGTGTGTCCATACTATGAAAGTAATTGGGTGCCGTTTCCCAGCGTTTAGCTAAATATATTTTTCTGTGTTCTGCTAAAGCAAGAAAGTCATACAGGTTTGACATGACATAAGGGGGAGGGAATAATAAAATAATTTTAATTTTTGGGTTAACTACCCCTTTAAAGCACCCTGCCAAGTGAGAAACCATGCACAATTTATCTTGATATTTCACCTGCATTGACAGAAATGTTATCATTCTAAGAACCAAATGTCATCATAACATTTAGAGCTGCAATCTGTAACTTTTTGGTTAAAAATTTAAAATTATTAACCAACTACATAAAAATATTCACAGGAAATATCAAATGACGAATTTGACTGCAGTTTGCAACCCACATAAAAGTACATGAATGAAAAACAATTTTATCTTTAAAACAGAGAATGCAATAGAGTCAAATGTTATGGATTGCATCTTAAAAACAGATACATGTTTCAATAGGAACTAATTCTCAATTCAACACTATTTACTGCCTGTAAAACTTGTAAAGCTGTCCACATGCTGTAAACAGAGTTGTGAACTTCATGAGCGATACATAATGAGTGATCTATTTTATTTTACTGTGACCTTGAACCAGACTGTAACAAGATAAAATAAAACACAACGTAGTGAACAAAGGTCCGGCATACTAAACCTTTCAATGTTCAATAGAATCTAGTTTGTTATTTGGTTACATATTTAGCAAATGGCTTTTGCCCAAAGTGTTTAATACGATAATGGAAAGGACAGTCTCTGTGGACAATCATGAGATTATCAGGCATGATGTGCCAAACTGAAAGACAGCTGACGCTCATAGGTCATAGGTCACACATAGTTATTTTTGACTTCCGTAATTGTCATTTTAGCAATCGAGAATCATAATCAGCAGATTACAATCACTGACACGTCACGAAACCAGAATCACAACCACAATAAAACTAGGTCACTGTAATAAATCACAAACATTTGTGACTTTATTGACGATCAAACGAATGACGCAGTAGTGTTTAATACGTTACGGTTGCATGCACAGAAAGTTGTGTTATAGCGACCAAATAGTTTTTTGATGACCAGTGTAATCCAAGTTCATCTCATGACCGATCTTTATTCTCTCCAATGGTTCAATCTCCCTACAGCTACTGAGTTATCAATTTCACAGTACATTGATTTCAGCCATACACACCCACGATTACACAGCATTGCAAACTGCAATGTGACACTCACAAAGGCCGGAAAGAACCTGTTATGCAGGACAGATCATAAAACATGTCATCCAATAATTTATACACAAAGATGCCCATCGTTCTGGTACAACGGTTTGGTGTGTGATGTAAAACTGTGCAATGCATACCTTGTAGTTATATGTAGATAGTATCTGAAGCAAGATGGTATGGTATAATTGTTGATCAGCAACACAGGTAATGACTGCAAATGGGATAATTCTTAAAACAAGTATTAGAAGTAAATACGTTTGCGTACTAATGCACCACGAGAGACCACTAACTATTTAATTAACCAGTAACTGAACTAGGGTAAACAAACCCAAACCACAGTCAGTCAATGACCTGCAATCAGAACTAAAGAGGAACATTAAAGTTTGACCTTTAATTGTCTTTAGGCCTCGCCTGATACTGTGGCTTATCTTCTACTTCTGTTTTGGGCAAAACAAATGATGGTTCATCACAATTTTGACATGGTCACATGCAGTACTACAATGTGTCTCTGCCTGTGTGTGTGTGTTTCCATAGGTTTGATTACTTGCCAAATATTCTGAAATGTCCTCAGAAATATAGTGAAAGATGTTCACAACAAAAGCTTATAAGTCAGCTATATCATGTTTAGTCATTTAAAGGATCCTCACAGGTTAGGTTTACAGACGGAGGATGAAAAATATCATTAGACTGGTATGAACACAACGAAAGTGTAAGAAAGTCTCACATGTCACTAATATAGTATAATATATAATCAAATGTCTCTATTCTCTTTATCTCTCTCTCTTTGACACACACAGGAGTCTACACCACACAACTTTGCATTTGTACCAGTTTTGTCTCTGGTTCATACAGGAAATCACCTAAAAAGAAGCTTGCTTCCACCCACCCTTAACCACACACATACCTTCAAATATACACAACTATACATTCAACAACACATTACACAGGCATGAAAACGTATGCAGAAACACACACACAGTGATGCTCTAGATTCAAAGAAGAGCCGTTTTAAACCCAACAGGATTTTCCAATCAGAGAGAGCACAGAGATTAATGCTGGAGACACACACACACACACACAGCTGCTTCTATAGCACACAAACCGCTGGCTTTTTACACCATCAAATATTTAGGACCTAAGGAGTCAGAATTAAAACCCCATAGTGCGAGCACTCAGAGGAACCTGCTCAGTCATAACTCCAACAGCTTTAGTGTTCTTTTTAATGTTGTCATTTACACACACACATCTTCTTAATACTTACAAATGAGAATCTTACGATGACGTCATCAGTCCCCTAGACACCCACATCCGTGGCTAATTTTCATTAGAACTTAGAAAACGGATTATAAACTACATGTGATTAGATAGATAGAAAGACACACAGACAGACTTGCATCAATGTATCCTATGACGACACAACTGACGAAGATTGAGCAAACGCAAGGTCAAAAAAATCCACGCAAACTGAAGGTTGAGAAGTAACACCAGTAGTCAGAGAGATTAAAGAATCGTCAGGAAGTAAAACCTCAGAAGAGAAACAACGTACATCTAGGCAACTGAGTCATCTCCCATGTGTTGGGTTTGTTTTGGTAAAACACACACTGACAGTATGAATTATGTACGTCATTGCAGAGGAGTTGCGATTTTAGCTTTTATCCCAAGCTGAAATTAATTTGGGAATTAAATTAGCGCACTGCTGGATCCTTCTCGCGTCCTCTACATCTCAGTCGACTCTGATTCACGTCCTTCATTTGCCTAGAAAATCAACTACAAAAGAAAAGTGTCTGCATCTAACCTAAAATTGTTTATTGAAGTAGATTTTGAGTGAAATTATTGGGTCGGCAGTTATTTTGTTTATTTGCTTCAGGGGCAAACGCATCATCAGCGGTGACCAGAAAAGACAAGCAAAATGGCACATTTTGGATCACACAATCCGTAAACATATTAGTACGCTAATACCTGCATGTGTGGCATATACCAAACATTCTTTTACCATTTCATTCTTGCTTTATTATTCTGAGGCTTCACGGTCTCAAATAATACAATGACTCGAGGCTTCTTCAAAAAAAATACATAGCACAAACTGAAAAATTAGTTTTTACTATTTACAGTCGTAAAAGCCGAGACATTACCATTCAAAACAAGTCTCTGTCCCCCAGCATGCTTTGCCTCCAACATCTGTGAAGGTAAATCGTGTCTGGAAGGCCGAGCGTGCAAAGGCAATTATGGTGTTCACCAGACAGAGCTGTCATCCATTGTTCCTGACTCACTGTTCCCTGGAGAACTTGTATACGAGTGTTAACAGGACCTCACTGCACAGGAGACCTCACACAAAAGACCTAAAACACATAAGAAATGAAGGTGTGCATCTCATCTCCCTCACTAACCCCCTCTGAATCACAAGTCGTGAATCAGTGTATCATGAACAGGAATTAGTACTCGCAGGTGTCGAACCATTAAACATCAGGACACTGATGAATCAGATACCTGTGACACGATAAATACAGCTGGTATTTAGACAACATGTCATAAAAAATATTACTGTGTGTTTTAATTTTAGAAGTTAATAACAAAGTACAAAGTTATTATAAAAGTGAACATACATAAATTAATGAGCTTTCCTTTACAATACTGATCAGGGTTTTACAATAGTAAACAAAGTTTTACTATGGTATTTGTAGTAAAACTAACCACAAATTTACCATTGCATCACTGTAGAGATCAAATCTTAACCCTAGGACTATGGTGCTACAAACAGTAATCAATCTGCCAAAAAATACATGGTTACTATACTTTTACTGTAATAAAGAAATCAATTTTCATAAGGGTCATCAAGCAAGTCTTGGACAAAAAAAGGAAACAATACTTCACTTTAGATAACTATTATTATTATTATCTTAAAGATAATTTTAAATTGCTATTTACAGTAAGAATAAAGGTTTGACGAAAAATTATGCTTGGAGACTTTTTTCTTGGAAACATTTCTGGTATCCTGGTAATTTTGGTAAGTTATAATAAGAAAAGATTTAGGATTTTGAGAATAGCCATGAATTGGACAGTTTTCTGAAAATGGACGGCACACCTCAAAAAAACAAGCATGTCCAAATATTTTCTAATGAGCTGTCAATCCTTACATGTATTCACCTACATGTTCAACTAGAACCTTTGTTTGTCTATCATCGTTCAATGTCCATCCAGCTCAGTCAGGCCTCGTTTTATAGAAAAGTGAATATACTATAAACACAAGCCATGCAAGCACTTCCTGTAAGACAGGATACGAGCAACTGCCAGGAAATAATCACTACTGTTGAGGTCAAAGGGGAAACGATTATTATCTCTAGAGATTGACTATATCCAACAGTATCTTACAGTTAACACTCCTGAACATCCTTTTTGTCTTCTAATATTTATTTTGTACAGTATTTTGTAAAACTGACTTGCATAACCTTTATAATCTACGTTCTGTTCACAAGGCTAATTCACGTTCACAGCCTCATCCGGCATGCCCACGGACTACCCAGAGTCCCTTTACTAACCATCTGATGCAAATTGCACATAAAACTGGCAAGCACTTTCTTGGTCTGGAAGCCTCTAATGTGATTGGCTAATCTGATGCAACTTTCTGGAGTCTGCCTTTTACAAGTTACCGGCTTTGTCTGTACAGAAATTCATACGTCGGAGTTAATTTTAGTTTTCAGGTTTACATGCTGGTCAAGGAATCCTTTAAAAAAAAAATGGGACAATCGTAAATCTGGCTATGCAAGGGCACATAACAAATTATTTACTCATTAAATGTTGGATGGAGAGAGAGAGTGTGTAAACTCAATGTAAATGTGAAAACAACAAAGACGCCCTCCTGACGTTTCACTGTCACGTAAAAGCATTGGCTCGTACTGATCTGAATAAAGCAGAGCATTACACTCTGACAGACACAGATGAGACATTACGAGATGTGAGCGTTCAAGATTTCACTGTGGTTCGAGCTGTCAATGACCCAGTGGGAGAGATCCAGTGGGGGAGCTGGCCTGGACCACATCACATCCCCATGGGAACATGTATTTGCTAAATGAAGTTGAAATGCAATGGGAATACAGAAATGCAACAAAACACATTCAAAAACTCCAAAAGGATATGTGTAAATGGATCAATCTAGAGTTATAGATTTTAACATTTAATTAAGATTTAAATAAATATTATGAAATAGTATGGAAATATCTTGATATTGGATTACAAAGAGACTGTAAAATATTTTATATACTGTGATGAAACATCATTTCTACATTACAACATTTTACAATAAATGCATCAAGCGTCACATGGCAAACATAAACAGCAAGAAGTTAATGTTAAATAATGTGAAAATTGATTACATTTATCAATTTAAATTGGTGTTTTTAACAATTGGTCACCATCGTTTCACAGCAATTAGCTTTTAATTATACAGTACTGGCTAAATGTATATTTTAAATAACGAAGCCTTTATCACCATGAATTCTCAACGATACGATCAATGAAGTCGTTCTAGAGCTGCTTGCAGTGTGTTGACACATCATATGGGTGAAACAGAGGGCTTCAGGACGGGGGCGAGAGACTATTAATAGAACACTACACATTACATCACACTCCCTTCCCATCGACAGAGCTGTCAGTCAAACAGACAAGAGGCCCGATGCGTTACACATCTGCGCACACACTCGCTTCCCACCACTCGCATACGCACATAAAATATTGATATATTTGTGTTTGGATTATAAATATCAGAAGGGAATCCTTCTTTAAGGCTTATATTTTAAAATGATCTTTTTTTCAACAATCGTCTCTTAAAACCGTAAATGTTTAACTTTTATTAGAATATGTGATAAATTACAGAAGGGGGTAATGATGAGAAATAATGTCTCAAACACTTTTTAAAATACTTTCTGTGATTGTGTATACAGTATTTAAATAGATACTTTTTAAATTAATTAAACATATCTAAACCGTTTAAATGACAATAAGCTAAAGCTCGAAACTTGAAGTTTTCATTACAGTTTAAATCAATAAAAGGGCATGTTTGTATTGTGCATGCTCCTACCTTACAACAAAATAAAAACATTTCTAACTAACCAAATTATTGAGAAACCTAATCAACTCTATATTTGTCATGCCTTAAAAGTGTCAAATCATTGGCTCACATAAGCAAACGTGTCTTCAGTTTGACCTTGTAACAGCAACTTAGCTCTAACATTGTTTATTTAAATGACAACAGTACATTTCTACATTACAGCGCTGAAAGAGTCACCATACTATGACAGGGTCCTCTATTGTGAACCCTAGTCAAGGCTGCGGTCAATATCGGTAACCGAATCCTCCAGAGTAATACAATTACCCAAGGCATCTACGTCAGGCGCCTTTTACGAGTTTCTACAGACAGAATCTCTTTTAAAACCACCATTAAAATCAGCACACGTGAACATCATCTTCGGGGAAAGGATTCTTTTTGTTATCCTGAATGGGGTTCTTCTGCGAGCCTCTCAGGAGCTGATCACAGATGAACATTACGACCAATGGCAGAGGTTTAATTTTTAATGCGCTTTTCTATCGGGCCGTAGTCGCCCCGTCTGACAAACACGCGTGGTTACTCCCATCTTGATGCATTTTTTAACAGAGACGTTGAGCTTACATGCAGGAGATGGAAAGAAGATTAAAAGAGTCCCAGAAGATGGGCTTGTGTGGACATGGGTGGCCCGGCCTCGAGCTGCGCTTACCTAAGGACTCGTCAGTCACCTCACGCTACCAAAAAACATTTGCAAAATTTGTCAGTACCTTGGATACAAGAGCAATGTGTAACAATCTTGTAAAGTAATCTTGCCACTAATCTTGTAAGTGATCAAAAATTTTGGGTTTAATAGACTTGACAGTAAAGAGACAACAGGAATGCAAATGGGATGAGAGAGATAGAAACAGTATTTGCTACTAAAACGCAGGTCTCCCAAATCGCTACTGACCCATACATCTACATGCAGCCCACAATATCAACCTCAGAATAAAATTAGAGAAACAGCTCAGACTCATTCACTTGACAGCCAAACTTTAAATAGCAAACCCTGGAATAAAATACATTGCAGGATAGAAGCACACATTACAACACGGGTAGAGCGGTCCATGAGGTTTAATCAGAAGCACTAATTATAACAGGCTGGGTGTTTCCAGGCCACTCTCTGACTCCCTGCGCTGCCATCAAAGAAACGGCGGAGGGCAAGTCAGCTTGAAATCACAGCGCGTACTGACTGTGGTCAACTCATTTCAAACTGCTACATCATTAACTCATAATTCAGATGAACTAAGATTAGACAACATGGTGATTTAAACAGGCTGGCATGTAAACATCTCCTTTGAAACCCTGAAGACTAATGAAGGTGGAGGAAGATTGTAGGTATCTGATCCTGGAAGGACCTGGAGTGTGAGCAGCCGCTCGCATATATAAAGATAAAGATAGATATTTACATTTACAAATACACTACAATAGTATACATGTACACTTTTTATATACACACATGCATACATACACGCATGGAACTCATTGACAAAAATGTACAGATGGCATACACTGCAAGTTGCTTTGAATAACAGGGTGTGTACCAAAATAACCCTCGTCAAACACAGATGACACCACTTACTGCATGCTTTTTAAACAAAAGACATCACCTATTACTCAACTTAGGTTCTTTAGCACCACATATTAATTAAAATCATTTCCTAACCCAAAGATATTTCTCCATAGACACCACCACGACCGATCAACTGCCACCTCAGAAACAAAAAAACACTTCTATTACAAATGACACATAGTGGCATTCATCTGCATTAATCTCTTCATTAGCCTTACATGCACTTGACATGACTCACACCGTGTCCTAATCAGGACGATGCACAGTCATTTTGAGGAGAAAAGGAAAAAAAACAAGCAGTACAATATATTACATTAACAGTGCTGTATGCCCTTAGTTGTTTTGAATTCCTATTTGTTAATGTCGAGGACCTCTGTAATGTTTCCCCAAAAAGCATTACTCTCCATGCAATTCATTTAGGAATGTTCCATCTAAAACATCCAGCAATCAGATAAGTGCACCTATGATGACACCAATAAGCTATAAACCTTGAGACCAAAGTCACATTCAACTGTCCTAAAGTTCACCTTCATTACAAGCTTGATAAGAAATGCAAGGAGATGGAAATAACAGTGCGGGCAGAAGTGGAAACACAACAGTTCTGTAATGCCTGTGTACTGCCAGTGACTACTGTAGGAGAGTTTAACAGTACAGTTACGTGTATATTGTATACTTGAATGCTGGATTTAAGCAGCATGTTTTTAAAATAATTAAATTAAATAACCATAAATAATCATTTGTCCTGGAACGGACTGGTCATCTATTCAGGGTGTATTCTGCATGCAGTATGAGATGCTGGGACAGGCTCCAGCCCTCCCATAACCCTCAGAGGACACAGACTTGGAAATTGAATGGATGGATGGATGGATAAATAACCATGGATAAAAACAAGCTAGACAATCTAAATAAGAAGTTACTACCAGACGAGCAGCATCTGTACATCTCGAGAAGGTACATAGGAAAGTACTACTAGAAAAATATTTACACCCCTTGTAAGTGATTAAATAGTTTGCACAGGATGGAGGATATTTAGAGTGCAAATGACCAAGGGGTCTCATATAACATCATGACATGCACTAAAACACTGAAATGCACCTGATCTGAACAACAGCTGAGCTGATAAGACAATCTCATGTATTCAACTATCAATCACAAAGACAGAAAACAAAAGCATTAAAGGGAAAGTTCACCCCAAAATAAAGTGTGTCACCATTTCTTCACCCTCATGTCATTGGTTTTATGTCCATACAAGGGAAGGCAGGTTTGGAATGACAAGAAGGTGAGTAAATGATGGAAGGACTTCTATATTTGAGAGCAACATCAAATTAGGCAAATGCTATACAAACGTTAAAAAAATTTAACTCTAAAGCAAACACTAAACTAATATCCCTAATTCATAAATCCAGCAACCATATTATCACTTCTATGACTTACTTATTTCCTGCATCCCAAAACCCAACTTGGATAAGGGTAAGCAGATGTACCTGCGTCTGCATGGCGAGATCCTGCGCTCCTCCATTAAATTCCATCTGACGGAATAAACGCTGCATGCGTGCGTAACAGAGAAACGCGCTGCTTAAAATAGCGACTACGCATGACCGGCGGGGGCAGAAGACGAGAAAAAGCGCCACGGACACCCTCAAACAGCCCTAACATCAGCAGCACTCACTTCTCTAAACATGTCAAGTTTTCACGAGTACACTGAACGTTCACTTTGGAGCGCGCCTTTGCGCACGCACTTTTAATATCCATATTACGCGCGTGAATTACTTAACGCACATTACCGTTACAAGAATATGTGAACGCACAGCATGCACGAGGATGTCTGAACTACAGAGGAAGTGAAATGTTGGGTGGCATATGGCTCCGTGACAAGTTTTGCGAAGCGCCCGCAAGGTGTTAGTAAAACAAAATAAATTGCTTTTTAATCTCTGCGTAAAACAACTATTGGTTACGATTAATTTATGTTTGCACGACTCTGAAGTTAACGTAGAGTACAATGAATGTAGAGCAAATACGCGTTATCTACATGACAATATAGTTAAAGATACTGACCTCTTTTCTGAAGGGTGACTGGGAGCTCAAAGGCAGAAATTACCGTCTTGAGACCATGTATCCAGTGGGGAACTGAGTATTTTAAACGTTATCATGGCCCATGTTCGTCTGTCTATCTGACTTCCTGGATGAACAACCGCTGTGTGTGTGCGCGCATAGAGTTAAGTTCACACACATACACACGGAAATAAAGTGCACGAGCGCTGTCGACCCAACACGCACACCGTCAGATGCCAACAGATCATTTAGCCAGAGCGCAATAGTATAAACCTATAAATAACCATTTATGTGTGTTCATAAAGCACGTTGATTACTCAAAAAGAAGTCATAAATAAACATTTCTTACTGATAAAACGTTTTTGCACGTATTACATATTCATACTAGAAGTTACAACGCATGCCCACTATAATCATTCGTAGTAATTTTCTACTTTATGAAGTCTGACGGCTCATCAAGGAAAAATTAATCGAGCGCAGATGCAACCTATAGTGACAATAAAACGCTTTATTTACACGATATAATGTATCGAAATGAGGAATTCCTGCGAAAAAAACAAAACACGGACAATGTCAATGCAATTAAACCGGCAAATGCCATCAAAAAATGATCTTACCGAGTCAGCAAAGCTTTATCTTTAATCCAGATCCAACTCCATAGAAGTCCGGTTAAAAGCAAACGTCTTCAGCCCAATATAAAGCTCTCCGCAATGATGCACCTTAAAAAAATCACCTTATTTCTCCAGTAGCCCTTGTAAGGTGTAATGTCGAGGGAAATAAACTTCCAAACTCATTGCAGTTCAGGTCTTGGTGCTCTTACACCTGCAAACGGCATCAACATGTTTTATTTTCGACAGACGTCACGAGTCTCTCAGCGTTGGTGTAGTAGTAAAACACGAGGATAATTCATGTTATAATATCCAGCATAAATACGGCGTAATAAACCTCGCGCGACTCAAGTATATCTCACACATTTTACGCGTTTAAAAATCCATCGTACCTGCTACAAGGTAACAGGACTAACAAACGATGCCGCGAATCAAGCGGCTTTTAAACTCAACACCACCACCTGCCGGTTAAAACGAGTACACACGACAACACAATGGAATGACACAGTGGCAAATCATTGAAAGGGTTGTAGGGTTATAATCTGGTGTAATGATGATTAGAATAATGACGGTTTTATGTAGATTATAAAGTGTAAGTAGTGGTGTACCATGTTGTCCTGACTAACGCATGCATGTATAGTAAGTTCAATATGAACACCTGTTATTCATGTCTGAATGGTACTCAGCCTAACAAAAAGCTATAATAATAATAATGTTAATAATTACTTATTTTTTATTTTACTTAAGTAGTAGTAGTTGTAGTAGTAGTAGTAGTAGTAGTAGTAGTAGTAGTAGTAGTAGTAGTAGTAGTAGTAGTAGTAGTAGTAGTAATAGTAGTAGTAGTAGTATGCTTGTAGTAGCATGAACAACATAAAGATACTCTTTCTACATTGTTTCCTATTCATTATTGTTTTGTAATGTACCATAAATGTTCCAATATTTTTCAATTAAACCCAATATTTTTAAATGCATGGCCATAAGTTGCATAACTAATGATAAATAATTGATAAATAATGTGTAGGCTAAATATATATTTAACTTAGATAACGACACTTTGAATGGAAACCATGGGAATGAATGGTATGAAACACATTGTGCACCCAATACAATATAAATAAAACCATTAAATGATCATCTCAAATGATGTATATTTTTTTTATGCTTACCTGGTCGACAAAATAATAGTAGTGCAATGCCTGAGAGGCGGAAGTGTTTAGCCTACATATAACTTCATAATCTTCTTGTTCCTTGACAGATAAAAACAAGAGAAGTCTGGAAAAATACTTGCGGGGAGAAAATACTCTCTCTCTCTCCCTCTCCTTTTCTTTCCCTTATGTCATACTTGCGCATACGCAGCGCGAACTGCATTTCCCAGCATGCATTGCCTGGACGTCTCGACCAATCAAATTAGTCGGCCTACCCTCTCATTGAAAAAAGGGGCGAAAGATTGGAAAACGTTGTCGCTCCGGTGCGATTGTTTACACTTTAGCATTTATACCTGTATTTCAATACAATAAATGGCTTCGACATTACTTTCACCCATGGTGGATTATTATAACGATGAGGAAGATCTAGACAGTGTTGATGAAGATGACGATCGCAGTTTCAGAGGCAGAGACTCGGAGGAAGGTAATTACGCACACTAACTTATTTTTATTCATATTTATACCCAGTTTGTTTATGCTTATTGTGATGTTTGAGGATTATTTGTGGCTTTATGAAAAGTTTCCTGCACGATGACTTTTAAATGTTCTCATGTGTATTTTATATGCTATACAGACTGTTGATTAACAGTTAGCAGAGTTAGCATCAGGAAATTGAGAACAACGGTTGTTAAACTTATGCTAACTTAAAACCAGATACATCACAGCAAAGATGTGCTTGTAAAATAACATGTTGGTAAATGAAATTGTTTTGGAAGGCATTTGGTTTGAACTGTTGAAAGTTGATCTTGTTAGCTCAGTTAGCCTGCTATAAAAGGGGGCTTTGCGTCAGTGCTCTGTATGTCAGATGTGTGTGTGTTTTGTTTATGTAAGTGTTTGACTTGGATCTTCTTTATTTACTATTAGTACCTGTTTTAGTTGTAGTCATAGTCGTAGTTATCTTGTATCTTCTTCTGTCTGGGCAATTGTCAAAACACAACATCTTTATCAGTTTGGTAAGATTAAGTCTGTGATCAACATGTAAATGACTAAATATCAATATCCCAAATGCAACATTTGCACATATCTTTGCACATAGATTCCTTCAGTTTTTCATTAAGTAATAAAAAGAGGAGAACATACGGCTATGGTGTTATCATGAGGAGAAAACATGTCTGTCCACTAGATGGGACTGTTCAGACATTTGTTAGTTCCATAGATTGTCAATTAATAAACATTTATGACGTTTGAAAATAAAATTTGTTATAACTGTTATTTAGACCAGACCCAAAGCTCATCCAGAATAAGTCAAATTGCACATTTTGAAAATATTATGATCTATAGAGACATTTAAATAATAATATGTTCTTTTTATATAAATAATAATGTTACTTTTTTACTGCATTTTTTTAGCCTTTTGTGTTTCAAATGTGTCCCTTATAGCTTGTCTCAATACTTTTTTTTAGACACGGAGGATGCCAGCGAAACCGATCTGGCAAAACATGATGATGATGACTATGTGGAAATCAAAGAACAGTGAGTATTATATTTGCAATACGCCAACTTGGTGTGATATTTACTAGTACATTTGCTGTTTATGATTAGTGCTGTAAACATTATGCATAAGTCTCTAAGAGATTTTGCTTTCATGTTTGCAGGATGTATCAAGACAAACTGGCATCCCTAAAACGACAGCTGCAACAACTGCAGGAAGGTAACTGGAAATCATCCTGCACCCACATTATTTCAGTAGGACTTTCTTTGTGATAAGTCGCAATTAAATACAATTATTTTACAGGCACACTTCAGGAGTACCAGAAAAGAATGAAGAAGCTTGATCAGCAATACAAAGAGAGATTACGTAATGCTGGTAAAGATCATGACAGTAATACTGTATAATAATAATGCACTGCCACTGTCTATATTAGTGTTATAAGTAATGATTATAAGAACTGAATAAAAAATAATCTCTGTCTCTCTCTTTACAATTTTGTTCCAGACCTCTTTCTACAGCTTGAGGTAAGATGAATTCTGAAATGTGACGCATATGTTGATTTATTACTCCGCTTTGACAGGTTAATTAATGTGAAATGAATATCTTGCAGACAGAGCAGGTGGAGAGGAACTACATCAAGGAGAAAAAAGCCGCAGTCAAGGAGTTTGATGATAAGAAGGTGGAACTTAAGGAAAATCTAATAGCAGAGCTGGAGGAGAAGAAGAAGATGATTGAGAACGAGAAATTAACAATGGAGCTGACGGGAGGTGAGAATGCAAGAGGGGTCGAATTATTATAAATAGTATTGCCGTTAACGAGCAGAAAATTCTTGTAGAAAAAACCCTTAGACCTTGTATCCGTATTTCTTTTTAGATTCTATGGAGGTGAAACCCATTATGACCCGGAAGCTCAGAAGGCGACCCAATGACCCGGTTCCTATTCCAGACAAGCGGAGAAAACCTGCTCCTGATATCCATATCTTGCACATTTATGATTTACTTGCACTAGCAGGCATTATTTAATTTCAGATGACCCATTCCTGACCCTTAAAATCCAGCAGGCTGTTTTTGCTACCGTACATTTAGGAGATTGAAAATGAGCTGTTTTATGAATGCTTTGGTGGTTTTGGGGATAAAGCTTAAGATGATTTCAGAGCTTGTAGCGGAAGTTTGGCTTCAGTGTGTACATTTTCAGGTTTCCTTAACCCTCCTCACCCCAGTTAAACTATTTACTCAGTGATGAACAGATCATGGAGGATCTGAGAACATTAAATAAGGTAAGGTTGCATCTCACGGAAGTGGTAATTAGATCTACCGTGCGATGCAGATGTTTCTGTGTCTTTACAGCTTGTTCTACAGCAATATCATCATTAATGATTATACATTTGCATATTCGTTTGGAGGGTATGAGATGAGTAAAAGTAGAGTAATGGAAAAGTAGAGTCCGTTTATATTGTGGGACTAATAAAACTTAATGAAAGTTTCCATAATTTCCCTCTTAGCATTGAGAAAATTAACTTTACTTTTCAAAAAATTTTCCAGTGATGGACCTCCCTAAATGTTATTGCATTTACTTAAAGTGATGTAAGAGAAAATGCATATATAATATAAAAAGAGCTGCCATTTGCAGTAAAATTGAGGTACTAACATAAAATAGCATAATGGTTTTACTGCTTTTGCTATTAAAAAAACTGCTGTTTAGTTTTTGACGGAGAAATCAGGTTGTTTGTCCACATCATGTTTTATAACCTGCATTTTGCTTCATGTCCTTTATAGCTTAAGTCTCCGAAGAGACCAGGTATGGACATTTTGTCTTTTAGAGGTGATTCTCCACACATTTCCCTACCAGATTATTCTAGTAATTAAAGCTTTTAATGATTTTAATTCAAATGAATGTATGATATTTTCAGCATCTCCATCCTCTCCCGAGCATCTTCCATCAACACCAGTGGACAACCCATCCCAGCGGTATGAAGCGCGGATAGAGGAAGGCAAACTCTACTATGATAAGAGATGGTAAGATTTTTAAAGAAATACTAGAAGCTGGTTTAGCCAGACATCTGTTTTCTGTGGTAAAGCACATATTAAAAATCTTATTTCTCAGAGGAGGGCACAATCGTTTTTATGTTAAACAGACTAGGGAACAATACATTTAGATTTTTTTATTTAAAATAGAAAAACTGAGACCTCATCTCTTAAAGCAGTGTGTGTGAGATCCCACAGGTGTCAGAGAGATTTTTGTTTCATTTTGGTAACACTTTACAGCATTGTTGCATTTGTTAACATTAGTTTACTACATAAATTAACTCAAACAATAATCAATATCTCTATAACATTAGTTATTCTTTACTGCACAAATTTAATTTTATGTTAATAAATAAAACCTTATTGTAAAGTGTTTTTTTTATAAACAATGTGTATGACAAGGAGTTATAAACTACTACTAAGGTAAATTTTTAAGGTGTGACTTATTTTCTTTACTAGACGATTAAATGTATTTGTATGATTTACACTGTTCGCATCACTCGCAGAAATAGGGGCAGTCTTTTTTTCTTTTTTTTTTTTCTTTTTTTTTTAACTAAAACTATGTATTTGTTTGCATGATCATTTGTGTATCTCGCAATCACTGTAATTTTTATACTGACCACAAGATGGAAGCAGTCTTCTTTCTAATTTCCAGTCCTATTTTATGTAAAGGACACATTGCATGGACAGATTTTTAATTTTTTAATTTTTAAGTTTTACTGATATTATGGGGCGTTTTTAACATTTATGCTTTCGGCATAGCAGACACTTCTATTCTAAGTGACTTTCAAGTTTTTATTAGCATGTGTGTTCCCTGGGGTTAAAACCATCACCTTTGTTGTTAACACAATGCACTTTAAATTTAGCTACTGGAACAGAATTATTTTTAACACACCTGAGGAATCAAACATGAGGATATTTAGAGAGCAACACTACTAGCAGATGTTAACTTTTTTGTAAAGTGTAAGTGTTGTATTTTACTCATACCTGCATGCTGAGAAAATGTGAATCCTATGTGTCTTAATGGGCTCAAGATAATCTGATCTTTTGTCATGTAAACACTCAAATATTAATAGTTAAAATAATTTAACAGATTGTTATAGTACTGAATTCTGATTGGTCAATAGCAATACTTTAACCATAATAGATCATAGCTGTGACCTCTTCACCGAGTGAAGGTGAAAAGGTCATGGGTTTAAGACAAAGGTCATGGGTTTAAGACAAAGGTCATGGGTTTCATCTCAGGATACACACATACTGATTAAATGTATGGATTGAATGTACTGTAAGTCACTTTGGATGAAAGTGTCTGCCAAATGCAGAAATAATAATAAATGTAATTATCAATTTGCTGATCGCTGTCTATGTTGCGTAGCAACGTTATGTTACTCTTCATACGTCAGGGTCTATATCTTCAAACTGAAGGGTGACATTTAATAAATGCGTTTTAACCTGGTAACTGTCACTGCACATATTGAGCTTTCACATGAAAATGCTCTGAATTTTTTAATTTTATTGTAGGTATTTAAAAAAATAACATTAACATTTTTTCATTTTTTTGTTTGTTTATTGTTATCAAAATGTGTCAAATATTATTTTTTGAGTCATAGGCCTTTTCATCAATATATAGTTTGTCGTGATTGGATTAGAATTCTACTTTGAAATATTAAAGTGAATAGCAAAATAGTTTCACCTGTGGAACGGTGACAGTTAACAGGTAATAAACATTAGCGTCCTTTATTACGTGGCGATGATAATGAAGGGGTTGCAGGGACTCATGACTATTCACAATATAACACGGCCACTTATTTAATTCAGTTCAGGTCTGAAGATGACTTTGTTTTATGCGTAAGTGGCATTAAACATCAGAAATGCCTCTGGATTTGCATGAGCGTGTCAGCATGCATTCATCCAGCCGTGCCCTTTAGACAGTGTGCCGCAGAAGCTGTCAGCGCTGCCGTCCAGCCACAGTGTTTAAGAGTGAATGCCGCGCAGGATGATACCACAGGCACTGCACGTATAATATTACATGTATATTAAATGCAGTTTTATTCTGCTGTGTTAATAATGAGCACGGAGGTTGAGCTACGGTGCTGCCTGAACTTTTACAGAGGATTGTAAGAAGACCACAATCTGTCTCTTTTCTCACACGCTGTTTTTCAAGAAATGACAAGCGCTGAGTCTCTAATTAGTGGCATTTGCTATGACAAGCCTCACGATTTTTCTGCATTATTTGTGTCACAGATCACAGATCTTTACTATTGAAGGAAGCCTGGGTTGTATTAGGGATATTAATATCATAGAGACTTTGATATCTACCTGGCAACACCCTAGCAACCACATAGCAATTCCCTAACACTATGTCTTTTCTTCACAGCCAAGCTGTTTTGTAACATCCAACAATCCCTATATGACTAAATCAATTCCTGTCTTACATTTTTTTTTTTAAGCGGTTTTAGTTAAACGTGTATCACAGTATGGAAGAAAAGATTGTCACAACTTCAGTTTCATGCCGACTTTAACCTTTTAGTTGTGTTTTTCATTACCATTATGCCATTACCGTTTTGTCTTGTACAATTCAATCAAGTCCTCAGATGTTTCCTAAAATAATGTACGTGACATCCAGTTACTCTAGGCTTAACGACAAGCTTTAAACCATTCATTCATGTGATGTTTATCAAAGAACATTCAGTGACTAATGCTTCTACTGTCCCAGGTACCATAAAAGTCAAGCAATCTATCTGGAGTCCAAGGAGAACACCAAGATTAGCTGTGTCATCAGCTCAGTGGGGACCAATGAGGTTTGTGTCTGATTCTCTTCACTGATTGGTTGTAAACAAATGACTGTGCTCTTCAAACTAATGGCCTGCTCAGAGGGCGAATAAACAGGGTTATTGAGATCAGACCGGCACTTTAGAGAGCCAGCAGAGGAGCGGTCTAATTTGGTCACTCTCATTTGTCGTAATCTGCTTCTGTACAAAGACATCCGTCCAATGACTTTTGTCTCATTTGCATCCTTTTAATGCCAGCATCAATAGACCACGGCATAGATTTGGGCTTTTAGTTGCTGAGCCAAAGGCTTTAGAGAACAAATCACAGTTTTGGAAGCTGTAAGAGGCTGGTGGAGGATAAATTCTTAAGTACTTTGTTTTGAATCTTAATTCTCTTGCAGATCTGGGTGAGGAAGACGAGCGACAGCACGAAGATGAGGATTTATTTAGGGCAGCTGCAGCGAGGGGCCTTCATCATTAGACGCAGATCAGCGGCATAGTCCTCTTCCTCGGTCCTCCTCGTCTATTTCCTGTCTGTAGATTTTTTATGAACATTTCAACGCTCTTTCTGTTTTACCAAGTGATCTAGTGCACACTGAAGCATGATCTCTCCTTTCAGTTCTGCTTTCCTTACATGTACAGTATGGACCTTACCAAAGTATATCATGAAATGTTATTCCTTCTCGATGAATTTTGCATTGTACACGCACTGCAGGTCTCCTTCACAATCTCTCCGAAGTGACGCTTGACTTCAAGCTTGTTTCATTTCAAATAGCCCCCTAAGTAGGTAAAAATTAAAAAAAATGTCAGGTGAATATTTGCAACTGTTATTTTGTTTCAAGATGTTCTCCCTGTTAGGACTCTGTAAAAGTGAGATTGACTTTGCAACTTTTAATTTTGTATTCAGTCGAATGTTAAATAAATTTGGCTCATGCAGTGCAAAACAAAATTTCATGCTGCAACATCGTTCATGTCGTCCCATTAAGACTGCTGTTGGTTGACCTTGTTTTTAATAGCCCGTATTCTTGTAAGAACAAAGAATGGCATTCATTTACATGTATAATTACATTCTTGGCAAAAGCTTCTTTAAAGAACAACTCGCAGGAAAATGCAAGTATTTTGTTTGCAATGATTATTTACATTTTCAGTTATGCACTTGCCAGATGCTTTTATTCACGATACTTATTGTGCATTCAAGGTATACATTTTATCTAATCAGTTCCATTTAGAATCAAATCTAAACCCCTTTCGTCCTTATTTGATATCAAAGGGTGACATATCATATTGCATATGAAAATTAAACATTTAAAAACTGAGCTTTGGAATCTATAAATAATTAGTCAAAAATGTTGTTTTTTAAAAACTATCAACACCTTTCGGTGAAATCACTGTTTGTTACCTTTTGCAATTCTGTTGCTGTCAGATTTTCACCCTTGCGGTTCTGCTGTCTGTTCCAGAAAACACCTTGTTTTGTATGTCCTGCCATTTTCACATTGATGTCTGATTGCATTTTCTTTTTCAATGACTCTTTCCTTTCTTCTGCACAGTTTAGAACTCATCCCCAAAACACAAACATTTTGTTGCCGTTTGTCTTTTGAAAACTAGATTGCTTGCTTATCTTTTCTTTTTTTTTCATCTATTCAAACGTATTTTTACAGTTCAGACCAAATAGACTTGAAGAAATCAAATCATGGGTATGTACAGATTAATCCCAATCTTCCCCTGAGATTCACGTTCCTTTGTCACATTCTCTGTTAAATGAAACGTGAAAATTATAACGCCACATGTAAGTGTATGAACGTTAACAAAACTTGCTTTTTTAAAACTCAACGGGACAGTTTTTTCGCACAAACTGTGACAGTCTGACAGCGAATTTCATAGCAAATGTTGCACATGAAACCGTGACCGAGTTGTTAAAGCATCACATTTGATTGATTCCCTTTTCCCCTCATATGCCCAATTTTCCAGAAGTAAAACCGAAAACATGTCTAATCTCCACTTCTAAATTCTTATTATTTAATAATGAGCAGCCCCTTTGAAAATGGGATTTCTAAATGAAACCGCTAAAACTCATTTTGTCTTTTTTGCATTTAAACAGACAGTTCCTGCAGGGCCGATCAACATTAAATAAATCACCATTCCAATCGATGAGCCCTAATTACACGAATCAATATAGAGAAGGGTCAACAAGGGTAGCATTAGATGCGAATGAATGTTTAAAATAAATTATCACTATTTATCCTTGAAGTAGTCTTTAACTTTTTATTTGCTTTTGGGAAAATGCTTTATTAGGTCTTGTGAATGAACGGTTAATGACTCTTATTAGCAAGAGCACTGATACTTTATAAATCACAATACATGTGGCTCTAACCTGGGTGGGAATTAATCATCCTGGTTTCACTCCCTTCTGAATCAGTTTCACGCAGTCATGTATTTTAGGTGCCCAGAAATTCACAAAGGATTGAGCTTTACTAAGCGTCTTGTCACAGCATGAGGATATTGTAGTAGATTAATGTTAGTAGGGGATTTGTACATGTATTTTGTTCTGTAGTCCTTTTTAAAGGAATATCCCAAGTCTGTTGATGGTATTGTTGACAGTTTGTTAAAACTTGTGTTTATAGTAGTGCACTATAATGGAGGTCTGTGGGGCAATGTATTGCAGAAAGTTTTTTAGACAGAAATGTGGAGCAATCTCTTTGTTTTTAGAGCTATAATGTTGATTTTTCTTTTCATAAATGTGTGCTATTTTCTTCCCAAAATTAATTTGTTTTATTGTTTATTTACACTGATCATGCCAATCCAAACCTGGTTTACTTTATTGTATGTAAAATATTTTGAGAAATCTTCTGGTTTTGTGTTTACAGTGGAAGTCAATAAGGGCCAATATTGTTTGGTTACTAACATTCTTCAAAATACTCAAAGAATTCATGCAGGTTTGGAATGACATGTATAATGGTGTGAGTATGTAATTATTGAATTATAAAATAATTTTTGGCAGTGGGACTACTTTTCTAGGGGGATGAATTTCTCATTATGCATTACCTGTACCAAAAAGTTATCAGGTTTACTGGCTTAACACACTCATCAGAAGTTGACCATTTTGGAAAATAAGGTTCATATTGAGGTTTATCATATTGACCCATTTGTTATGCTTTTACTCTGGTCGAATAACTTAATTCTTTCACAGACTTCTGTTCTTAATGTAAACGACACTCTTGCTTGTTTTCCTATACCTGAATCAGCACTTTTAAGATTTTACAAGCTTTGATTTCATTCATGAAAATGACTACATGTTTCAGACTGAGCAGACCTTCATGTTCTCCGTCTGTTCCTGTCATATCATAATGACTGTAGATGTTCCACACGGATGAAGAACATTCTGGTAAAGTCATATTTTGTCTTTTTGTATGTTTTCCCTATTTTCACCAAAATATGCAATGTGTTATTCAAAACTGTCATGCATGATTTGTCATCATCTACAAGCCCATTAATAGTCCTCCTCGGTGCACGTCTCTGATTTCCATGTTATCTCCGGCGTCACGTCGTCCTTGTGCACGCTGATGTTTAACAGCTGCTACATGAATATGTGATTTTTCACAAGCGCCTCTTTCTTGAGGGAAAAGTGGAAATAATGCTTTAATTATGTGTTGCCTGTGAGTCAATACACGCCTAAGAGCAATATTTGTTTGTTGGGCTTGTGAAGCGATTTTAACTTTTATTGACAGCTTGTTTTGTCGCCGAATCTTTAAAACCCTGTTTGAAACGTGCAATCAAGATCTGATGTGGGACATGATGGGCTTGAACCGCTGCATTTCAATAGCAAATAACAAACACAAGCACTTGGAAAAGCAAAAACAATGAATGCTCGCAGCGTAGCACTTGACATCTAGCTGAAGAGATAATGAGGGACGGCTGATAAATTGTCGTTTGTTTGGTGGAATTAATGTTATTTTGACAAATTGTGTTTTTTTGGGGGGGTGCTGTTTTTCTGTTCAGGAGGTTCTGCTGTCTGGGGAACGGATGGTATCACAATAGATCGATAAACCTCAGCGTGTTCCACGTGATGAAGTGGAACGGGGCTCGAGCACAGCGGTGCGTGTTGCATTTGTCGCTTGCGCACTTTCTAAAAGCCGGTGATGAATCGATCAGACCCGTTCAGTCTGATTACCGCTGGAGATCAGATCACACCAGAGGACTGCTCTTTTATTCTCTGAGAACAGATGGAGGGATGAGTCAAAATAAACAACTCCCTAAAGAGCGCCTGACAGCATGACTGAGACATTTCAGCGTGCGCGCGTTTATACCTACGTACACTGCTTGCTGTTGCTGTGTGGGCAGCTCTAAAAAATAATGTTTTTTCAACCCATGGTTGGATAAAATATGGACAAACCTAACCTTTGGTTTAAAATTACCTAGAAAGTGTCCACATTTGACCTAACCGTGGGTTGAAACAACCCAGCAGAGAAATGAAAATATGTACACGGATCTGACCAGGAGTGTCAGTGGTTTTTATGACTGCTCTCATTCAATCTCACATATACCATTTGTATGGCTCATAACACGCTGTGAATATCATCAGTTTCACACACACACACACACACACATTTAATGGATAGACCGCATGAGTTTAAGCGTGTGGTTTTTCTTCCCGCTGCTATGGACTTGTCACTTAGTCTCACATTCCCTTTATTAAAACTGAGCACAAAATTACCTCCAATTAGTGTTGCTGTGACAACGGCGAGCTCACTTTCTTTGCCAGACCTGATGCTCTCAATACCAACTTTCTATTTTTGATTAAATACATATTCTCTGAGGAAAGCCAGTCGAGTTACATTTTTCCATGTTGTTAGACAGATTGTATAATGTAAACAACTTAAACAACAGCAAATCGGTTTCTTAGAGTCTTTTTGTTGTGATTATGCTTTCTACTATAAAACATTTATATCCTTTACTAACTGATAGGAAAGCAGGGGGAATATAAAAAACATTGAGTTTAGACACATTGAATTTGTGTTTATTGCCTTAAAAAGCTTTGACATTAGCTTTGTAGACAAATATGAACCAACAAAGCGAAGTTGTTTTTGTCCTGTGCAGTATTAGTAAAACTGATAATAATGATATTTTTCTTACACTTTTTAAATGATATTTTCTCCTATTATTTTTATTACAAAAAACATGGAATTATGTTAGTTACTATAAAAAAAAGTTTTATCAGATTTGATGAACAGTATATTATAATTTATATTAAGGGATTAGAGTGTAAAGTCAGATTGAAGTTTCAAGATCATACCTTAGGGCTGGGCGATATGGCAAAAATGTAAACTCAATAATTTTTTCCCATATTGATCGATAACGATATATATTTCGATATATAAACTGTTAATGCTGCCAGCTTTAAAAGAGTATCCCAACTATGACTGAAGCCATAAAAATTTGAGGGTTCATTAATTACAAGTACAGTTTTTTGTCGACAATTTCATCATTTTTGGATAATAACTCGAGGTTAGTTTCACTTTGGTTGCTGCTTCCACTTATTTTTGTCATCCTCGTGCGAGTTTGCTTTGCAAAGTGCCGTAGGAAATTGACTTTGTTCTTTGACGTGAACGTTAAAAGCTGCACGCTGATTGGCTGTTGTCGCATATTTCTGCTGTGTGATTGGCTCTTATATTAATCCATATCGAGTAAAAATGCCTAGAGCTTATCATCGTTATCGACATATATTTTATCCCGATTCGATATGATATCGTTTATCGGCACAGCCCTATCATACCTAGAGAAAATGAACTAAGGCAACAAAGAACTGTGTGTGTTTATTTATGTAAGTGTGTGGTAAACAATATAAAAAGCGTGTGATGCAGAGATGACGTAACAAGGTGGAAATGAACCCTGCAGAGAATTCACAAATGCACTTCACTTTTTAATGGTCTGATCTGGATTATTCTATGTGTGGATTTAAGTGGGGGTTTTACCTGAAATGGCAACTCTGTCATCTCTATTGGCTTAATTTCTTCTTTAGAGCACAAAAACTCTTTAATGTTGAATATGGTGTTTGTCATCCCTTCATGTCATTAAATAATGGCAATCTTTATTCTGATCATTAATGTTTTTAATAGGCTTTCTTTTCTACAATATGACACTAATTATAATGAATGTGGTATTTTATTTGATATATGTATGATATAATCTCGCAGACCCCCACTACAGAACGCCAGAGGGCTCAAAATTCTCCATTTGATTGTTTCAAAGACACATCGGTTAAAATGCCATTTTAAGCCTCAAGGGAAATTGATATTTCATAAACAAGCGTGAATCTTTCTGTCTCTAACCGAGCAATTTAAGACAACAGTGTGAGACTAATTGTTATTACTTAGGTTGCATTAGTGAAAGCATCGATGAAACTGAAGTACAGCGTCGCAAGTAAAGGTCAAGTCTTTGATGCAACACGAGTTAAGATCAGAGAGTGTGACCGACATCATTTCTTCTCATTTTTATTTTAATGTCAGATTGTATTTTAATGTCAGATTATTCAGATTGTAAATAATGCTTATTCTTTTGTCATGTGAATCTTCTAGCACAGTTCCAAGGAGTACGGCAGATGTATAAGACAAGATGAAGGTAAACATTTTGCAACCCAAAAGAGAACACAGTACACATTTGTTTTATATAAATATTTATTCTGTACTTTCTGGGTAGCTGTATGCAAATTTGTGACATTGACCATGTTAAGTTCTTTCTTTAAAAGGTCAGATGTCCTTGTTTCAGCTAAAGAACACAGTATGTGTTCTGGAACCTTCTCAAATGTAGAGTTCATGTCAGCTTAAGCACATGCTGAGAGATGTACCTACAGTAATGCATAAACTTAAAGATATATGCAAATGTTCAGCTTTTCCTTCAAATTGTTATGCAGATGTTGATATTAAAATTTCTAATGAAAAACTAAATTAAACTAAAATGCAAATGCAAATCAGATGCAGTTATACTTAGTCTCAGATTTATCCACCCTGCTGTATTTTCCTGTGTCTAAGAATACATCCTTAATGTTTACTTTAAGTAGTTAGTCATCTATTTTTAATCACCAAGAAAATCACCAGTGGCATGTTATTTCATTTTCAGAAGCTTGTGTGTTCAGCTTTGATGTCATATTTTCTTTCTAGTTGTTGAATGTTTTTTTAACTCCAACCTAAAAATAACATATCAAGATGAGATGAATACTGAAACCAGTTTGATGAATCCAGTTTGTCTTTTATCTTATGTGTAATATGTCCAACATCAAAAACAACGGCATCAAAATGGTCAAATGTTTTGTCCTCATTGCTCCTTATTTTAATCAAAAAAGCAGTTATCCCAGAAATCATTTTCATTTTGATACACTGTGTTTCTTACTTTATGAATAAAACGACTGAACTGCAAAGATTTCTCTGTCCGTCTCTGTTCTCTGTTTTACCTTTTCTGATGCAAATACAAGTTGTACAGAACAGAGCGTGTCCCCAAGAGAAGCATATAGCTTTCAGCAGCCTTTTTTTTTTCGTCGCTAATGCGTTTAGCTGAGGGCATGTTACAGTCAAGTCCTGCTGAGTGACTTGACTTCACAGTATGCAAGACGCTTCAGTTCTCTCACCGACCGCCTGCCTGCTTTAGTCCCTACTATCTCCACCACGTGGGAGGCTTAAATCTATGTTCCTGTGGCCCTTAAGGCCAATATTCCAAAAGTTATCGCTTCTGTGCACCAGAATGAAAGACTAAAGAAAGATTTTTCATTGGTTTGAATGTATAGTCCAATGAATAAAAACATTGGGAGAAGGAGCACATGAGCAAGACATATAGAAATATTTTTATGGTTAATAAGTTATTATAGTAAGACTGTTGTTTCCATACCTTCTACATCATTTCATATGACATGAGGATTTTTTTTAAATATTAAAAAATTACAACCTGAAAGTGTTTGGACACTTTCTGCTTGTCATCTGAATGTGAGATATTTCATATGTACACAAAAAAATTACCTTTTGGGGGCCTGTTGCTTGAAATTCTAATGAGAATATTTAGCATTATGTCATCAAGTTCGTGTTAATGTTTTGTTATGTAGGGTAAAGGCAATAATACAACATTATATATCTCATTAAAAGTATAGCTTAAGTGTATGATAATTTTATCATCCTCTTGACTGTAACTCAACATTCATTGTGCACTGCAGGATGAATCTCCAGCATGCATGAGATGACCTCAAGAGTTTTTTCGACATCAGAAGTGTTCTGCTTGGTAAAAAATCCTGTAACTAAAATAGAAATAGATGTTGGGTTTTTGGCTACAAGAAACGCTTAAAAGCTGTGCCAAAAAGAGCTTTACAGTACAGATAGCGTTCCAAACCTGTGCACATGCCACATTTCTGGTTATGTATGTTTTTAATCCTGTTATTTTCTGAAAATAAATAGTAATGGTGCATGCAAACGAAGTAAGATATTTTAAATGTGTTTGATGCAGAAGTTGCACAAACTTATTTTCACCTAGTGGATGTTGCTGTGAAGTCATATGATGGTACATTAAATTCAAGTCACGGTTGACTTCAAAATGCAGCATATGCTGGACTTATTAATATGATGACTAATACCACTGTATCAATAATTCAATTAACTTTGGACAGATTCAATTACAAGCCACAGTAACGGCGTGTATGATTTAAAGTGAGGCGGCTAACATATTTTACAACCATGTGAAATTGCTGGACAAGTAGTTTTTTCTATTATTTGCTTTTTAAATGGGACGTTTGGGTAGGTCATACTGTATCTCAAACTTTTTTGAAAAAACTCAATCATTACAGATTGATTATATAGAAATTATATAGAAACTGGGCAAAAATCTATGTGATGCAAAATAACATTATTATTTTTGGTAGATTTTTTTTGAGGGTAAAGACATTTGAAATGCACACACACAAACCAAAATGTATGTATTAAATATATATATATATATATATGATTCTATGTAATCTGATTTATTTCTCTTTGAATTATATGTACGGCAGCGGATAAACAAACAAGTGAGACCGATTTAAAAAAAAAAGGCAGAGATGGCAAGTGGTTGAAATTTTGATGATATATCATTTTCTTTTTGTTTGTCCACCAAACCCACACTGGCCGATTAAAGCGAGTAAACAACAAGCAAACAGACGGAGTGTTAGTTTAAATGGTTGTCATTCACAGTGTGTGGAAGGGCGTTTCACCTGTCCTGTTCCGTTCTAAGTGCCCGGCATTACGCCTGCCGCCGACACTTTAATAACAGTGTGATGTTTGGAAAAAAAAGGATATTTAAAGACCTTTGTAAAAGACAGAAGAGATGAAAGAACTTCGTTCAGTGCATATGAACGCAAAATGATGAATAATGAGAAATTTGTTATCAAGCATGAGCAAAATGCTTGTTTTTCTGTGTTTCTATATTGTTTTCTAGTGTTTAACAAGTGATGGCAAAGTAATCTAGGAATGAAGTCTAGGAAAATATACTGAGATGTAACAACGAGTTGATAATGTAATATGTTGAGGTAAAAACATTACATTAACACACACACAAACACATATTAGGTTTATATAATTATTAGGTTTTCTAAATCTTACAGAAACCTTTTTCACATTTTTACGTCATCATTTAGTATGTTTAATAATCAAGTTTCCTGGCTGGAATGTAGGTGGATCTGACAATTTATTATCCTAGAGATATTTGGTTCTCACAACTTTACAGCATGAAGATTTAATCCCCTTTAATGTATTCATATCATGATCCACATAAAACATCATCTTTTTCACTATTTGTTTTCATTGACAATCCAAGTGTGTATGTGCATGCTAGGAGGGTTAATTTAATCTGTTGTATTTTGAGATTAAACAACACAGCTCATGCTGAAAAAGCATGGACTTTGTAAGAATGTATATATATATATATATATATATATATATATACACATTGCTTCTTTGTACATGTAATTGATTTGTCAGGAGTCTTCAGTTCTCTTTAAGAAACCTCTAAGATCTCAGCTAAGCCATGATGTAATTGAGTAGGACATGAGCGTATTCCTTCACACCAAAATCAATGCCATGATCAGGACAGTGCTTGATAGAAAGCCAGCCGGTTTTGTTTACTTGTTTAATTGGAAATAAAAATCGTTATTTTCTTTCTGCCTACCAAGCAAGTTTAGGGAAACATCTAAGAGAAGGAATAGTGACCTGCCTTAGAGCAAGAAAGGGATGAAAGGTAAAGTCAACAGTTCAAATAAACCCAGAATAGATCTGTGACCTCCTGTCATTGATTTCTGTGCATCTGTCACACTGTCAAAATACGGTACAGTCATAGGTATAGATGCAAACAGCCACATACACACATCAGAATAACCTTCTGTGTTGGCAGCATGTCAAAGCATGAATAACTCATGTTTACCGTGGTATTCCTATAGTCTTGGGATATTGAAGGGGTGGAGAAGCCATCCTCAAGGCATCCCACCACCTGATTCAGATGTCTGTAATGAAGTCTCAAAAACAATTCTATCCTCAGGGACTTAAAAAAAAGCTTCAAGGACAATTTATCTGGTAATTACAGCCTACAGATCAGAAATTCTCTAGTGTACTTGAACCATGTGGAAATGAAACAAGGTGATGCTGATGAATGTGAAAATACAAGTATAAATTAGTTTATATATTACATTTAGTTTTGGTTTAACGTCATTTATTGCTTAATTGCATACCGGGTATCACTAGTCTTAAAACCTGTACAAAAACCACACATGGTTTCTGAAGTTTCAATTGTTGACCTTAGTGGTTCAGCTTTAAATTTCCTCTGACACCAGTTTTGATAAAAATGCTAGGGAAATCATGAAAACTGATATTTACGCTTCACTGACCTGTTTATAAATCCCTGGGCGAGAATACCCATTTACCGTCCACGCATCACTCTATCTCTGCCCTCATCCCGCTATCTCTGTGTTAAAGGAAGCCAGGGAGGAGAAACGACTGTCACGAGGCCGTCTCGTAAAAGTGACACATCCCTGATTCATATCTGTGCGTGTCAGCTTCAAGATCTTCAAGCAAGAGCTCTCAATGTTACTGAAGTGAGAGATGCACGTTGATCGCTTCAAGGCGAAGAGGAGAAAGAAAGAAAAATGGCAAGTAAAAACTCTTTTAGGTTTGGAGGTCTCTTAAGCATTAAATTATAGTCAGAGATGCTTGCATTTATAATAATGCATCTGTTTCTAAAATACAGTTAATTGTGCTTGATAATTGCTAAAATATGTAAATTAAATAGATTTGCAGTATCATAAAAAAGTATTAAATGCTGTTAATATTACACATGTTGTTTAACAGGTGTTTAACAGCAACAATGCACAGTTAACATTAACATTCACAGTTAACATTCACACCATGAAGAACGTAAAAGATTTTGTTACTAGAATTTTACATTTTGTGAAGGAAATGTAAGTGGTGCTTGCCCATGCAAAATCACAGGCATGATGATTGAAAGAGTTGTTGCCATGGTTGTTAAAGCGTTCTGATGGGTTTTCAGTTCATTGTGATGCAGTTGCTAGGTTGTTCTGTGTGGTTGCTAGGGTGTCTGGAATTGCTTAAGGGTTTATTTTGGGTGGTCACTACTGTAGGGAGTCGCTTGCTTGCTCACCCCCACGTCTTTATGATATTCTGGTCTTTAACCTGATAACTGTCACTGCACATATTGAGCATACACATGAAAATTATCACATGATTATTATCATTATCTGAACTACAATGTTTTAAATTTGAGATATTTTCATTTTTGCATTTTTTAATTCTATGTATTTTTAAAAATAACATTAACATTTTAATTTTGTTTATGTTTATTGTTATGAAAATTTGTCAAATATTTATTCTTGAATCTTATACCTTTCCATCAAGATTGTTAGAATTCAACTATGAAATATTCCAATTATTGAGTGTTCCAAGGTGATAGTTAACAGGTCAATATAAGTCCATAAGTTTTCTCATTTTATGACTCTCTAGTAAAATTCATTTCTTTTGTGAATGCATTGCAAGATGATGCACAATTTTGAACTCATGGCAGGCAGTTTACATGCTCTTAGATGAGAAGAAAACATGTACTGTTTTGCTGTTGCACATCTTTGACTGCACTGTTGCCCTCAATCTGGACAGAAATGAAGATTTCAATTTCTCAAGAAACCCTCAGGCTTTGTGTACGGCTGTGTCTGTTTTACTCTAAACTGTGTGGGAGATTACATTTTGATTGTGCTGAACAACTGAGTTGAACATTTTACGTTTTCTCAGATACTTCTGGTACATAGACATTTCATAAAATAATTGCAAAAGTTATAGGCGTAAGCCACATATACAGTAAATACATATTTGAAATGTATAAAAAATTGTGAAATTGCATCGAAATCTGAAAAACACCAGATTTGATCACAAAGACTGATGTCTTGACTTTTCAAGCCCCAGCCCTTGTAAGATCAAGCCATGCTTTCGTTTCAGATTCATCCTCATGTGACCATGAAACATCAGGTCACGCCACTCATCACCCAGATGAATGCTAACACCAGACGTGTTAAGTCTGGCTTTTCAAGGTAGACTGGCTTTGGAGCTGGAATTCATTCATCACATACTTAATGGGGAACATCAGAGAAGGCTACTTCTTTGATTCAGGTGCAGAATGTGTCCTTCAGGGTGCGCGCGCATGACTTTGAGCGTTTCCGGCTATCACTGTCGCGTGTCAGCCGGTAATGGCCTGGTGTGCGTAATAAAAGAACTTCTCATACCTGACTGATGATAGTTGTTCACATGTGAGTAATGTGAAATGCTGTTGCTTTCTTACATGCAAAGTAGAAAATAAAGTGACAGAGGGTGAAGGACAGAGTCATAACAAAGCGTGAAATAACGGCTCTCATGCTGAATCAATCCTGAACTCCAGATTTGAAAGTTTTAGGTCATGAAACATTGTTTGTCCTTAGATATTAAAGGGAAAATAATGCTGCGTTCCAGACAACTCGGATTCCGGATATTTCGTCCGACCTTCCAGTCAGTCACGCGTCACGGCACATTAAAGAGCGCCAGAACGATATACATTATTCGATTTGTTTAATACAACTTACAGAAGAGACTTTGCTCATGTCCTAAGTGCAAGAAAATACCTATAATAACTTATAATAAAGTTTCGTTGTACGTTTTCACATGATGCAGCTCATTGGCAGCATCTTGGGTGTGACGTCAAATGACGCGCCCCACTGAGTTTGGGGTTGATCGGTCTGCCTCGAGTTTAAGGGTCAAATGTCCGAATTCGAGTGGCGCTCCAGACGTTTACTTCCGCGTTTGAGGTGATGAATATCCGGAATCCAAGTTGTCTGGAAGCAGAAGTCATTTAAGTTTGCATGTAAAGGCATGCATAGTTTATGTGTAAGTCTATAGTCCAGATATGTTTTATATTTTAGGGGCAGGATTCTTATCCATTAGGCTACTTATAATGATTTTCTCATCATTCACACTCATCCGTATTTCTTTTAGAAACTGCAGATTATTTGTCATTTATCATTTTATAGCAGTTTGTGTGGCATATCTCACGCAGGTGGAGATGTGAGAAGCAATTCCCTTTGTTGTAGTTCCACCCATTATCTTCCTTTACAAAACACTTGTGTTTTAAAGATTCTGCAATGTTTTTGTCAGGCTGAATCACCTCGGAAACAATGCTGAGCGAGGAATATTACTTCAGATTGATTTTATTCAGTGATGGGTAGACTGTTATGCATGATGACAAAGCAGCGGTGAGCGGTTTTCTTTCACGCTGTGCATCATTCTTTATTTTTTACAAGTTTCACATCAAACAAAAAGCTCATTTTAACTAAACCTATAATTATGAACATAACCATCTTTAGAAATGGATATTTATGCATTTGGCAGATGTTCCACCAATTTATCTACAGATATTTTGTTATTCCATTAATAATCGTGCCACACCATTGTGCATTGTGACTATTTGAATAAAATCTTTAATTTCCTCTTTGATTGAAGTTACAAACAAGTTCAGAGAACATCAGCACGACATTAATAGGGTTGTTGAAATCATCCAGTTAAATGAAATCAGTATGTTCTCATCTGACTGGTAAATGTTAAATCACTTATTGGGTTCCATCTGAATGGATCTAACTCATGTAAAATGAATTGTTATGCCTGAAGCTTAGGCCTGTAATTTGATGCAAACACTAATAGGGGGTTGGGATTAATCTGCATAATTTTGCAATCAAATCATAAGACGAGAGTATGTGTGCGTCTGTGTGTGTGTTTAATGAGAGCAGTGACAATCAAGGCCTTTGTGTGTGACACTCATTGGAGGGATATATTGGATTTCGAGAGATTCGTATAGAAGACAGAAACACTGATTATTAGAAGACGCTGGTGTTAAATGATACTAGCACTATAGTGTTAAGGTGTCACAGTTTTGTTACACTACCTAATGAGTTGTCTACTGTCTGCGTAGGAATAAAGCTTATGAGTTATTGAATCTGTAACGTGCACAAAAATATTATTTCTGATGTAAAGCGCATGAGAGACTTGCCCTATATTTAGTTCAATAGCATCTCCAAACTAACAGGGTGATACTAATAATAAGCATAAGAAACAAAAAAGTCACACATTATTTAATAAAACTGATATATTTGTTATTTGACTTGTTAATAAATTATATAAACATATATATATATATGTTTACCTTATTTTAGATCTGGGTGGTTTATGGATTGTAAAATGGTCATTTTCTATCATGTTTATTGCATTAATTGATACAATAAAGAATAAAATGAACAAAAACAACTGCTTGTCACATTCATTTACTTTATGTTTATTTGTTATGTAAATATTTCTTATATTTAAATAAGACGCTGCTGTCTGTCACGTTTTTTAATCTTTATAATTTAAAGTTAGCGTGTGTATATTGGATGAACACTCAAAATCAGAGTGCATTGTGGGTAAAAAAGAATGAATAATTGTAGGGAATGAGTTGTTCACTCAGAGTTTGGACAACACTACAAAATGGCAGACACCCTATATAGTGCACTATATAGGGGATATCTTTTTCACAGGGATGGTTTCAGTGCGTTCTGGGATTGCTGTCTATATAAAGAAAACATGCAGCAATTAATTAGATTTTGGCCAAAAGCAGGTATGCTGACTAGTTTTTGTAACAGCCTTCATGCTGAGAGTGCAACTGTGATACCTTATGTTGTGTTGTATAGGATAACATCTGCTATAAAAAGTTTTTTTTGTAGATTTTGAGGAATGCCCGGTGTTTCCTGATGTGCTCTTATTTTTTTGCATCCACACTTCCAAATTAATCTGTGGTCTGTGTTTACTTGTTAGACTGAAAAGCATGTATTTGAATATGACCGTGTCCATCTCAGGGCAATAAGAGAGCGATGTCTTCATTCTTGAAGATGAGCACTGTAATTGTTATTAGAGGTCAGGGTTGATGATGTAATCCTCTGTCCCTAAGGGAATGTTAGTCAGAGCTTTGCATAATATGATTTATAATGAAATAATACAAACATGATTATAAGGGAGAGGAAGGCACACAGCTTACAGGCCTGTAAAGACAAAAAACAATACATTTAATGTTATGAGTTGTCATGAAAAAATACTCAAGTTTATACAGTTTGCATTGATACAAAGCAAATGTAAAGGAAATATATTAATAATAGGCAATACAATAAATATATTAGAGAAAGAAAAGTTGTAGGAGTAGTTAATCATTTACATTAAAGCTAATGTCAGCAGTCTCCCAGCGAGCAAACAGTGGCGAGGAAATACTAGCGAAATACTGTATTCATAAAGACTTAACACAACTGTTGCTTCATTTTTAAAAATTAAATCTCATATTCCCCTCATGAAGAATTATTCAGCAGATGGTGCACATCTAATTACATTTTATGATTTATGTGATCATTTGCAAAGTATCCTGGGAGAGAATACATGCAGTACTTATATCGATAATTCTCATTCTAGAGTGAGAAATTAATACAAGTACTGACTCTCTGTCGCACCTCTCCTGAGATAAATCCCTGTCACTCTCACCACCAGAGAGAAATTCAGCTTCTTTTATCATCATTTGTGTAAAAATGTTACCAATTAACCAATATTTATATAGAACAGAATCTAATGCTTTTTCATCTTGAGTTTAATCTTCAGGCTTCATGTTGTTGACTTTATTTGAATTCTTGATCACGTCCTGTATTTTTGTGAGGAAGTTAGGAAGTGATAATCAGACGTGAGTTAAATACTTCTGATGGTGGATGAGAGTGTGCTCAGATCGAGACAGCTGTGAGTGAAATATTTAATGAACAGAATGTACATGGGCGATAAAATAATTCATTCAAATATGACTTGAAACAACAAATGTTGGGTTGTTTTAACTCATGGTTGAGGAAAATATGAACAAACTCAAAAAATGGTTTGTAAATGTTCATATTTGACCCAACCATGGATTGAAACAACAAAACAAATGTTCTCGCTAACATCAATTCTTCAACGTGAAGTTAATTATGTAGCATTCTGTGATTACATTAAAAAGAGCTGAGGGCTTCCAAACCTTTCATTTATCAAGATGAATGTATATTACATTCGCTTGTTGAAGTCTTGAGCAGGATTAAAGGAGATTCAGACACTCTGAGAATTCTGGGACGTCGAGTGTTGTGTCTTGTTTGATGTTTGATGAAATGCAGCACATTAATTATGAGCATTTTGTTTTTAAATATGATTGCTCGACTCTAAAACGACTCCGTTATGACATTAGCCGCAGAGGAAACCTGAACGCTGAGATTCTCTCGGCGCTTTGAAGTTTAACAACACTTTTATTCATCTTAATCAGTGTTCTTTTCTTTTGCTTTTCTTTATTAGCATTTTTTTTAACAAATTCAGATTCAGCAAGTCTTTGAAGAGAACTAACTGCAAACCGATTTTAAGGGACAGAGAAATGATATACAGTGGGGGTCCAATTGTCGGAATGGCTAGTGAAAATGCATTTGGTTTGCATTTTTTATTACAATAATTTTAATAATATTTTAATGTTTAACATTTTTTATAACTTATAGCTCAAAATGCTTTAGGTAATAAATATATATATGTTTAACTGTCACAGCACATACACATACACATGAAAATGCAAAATTTTTTATTTCAGATATTTATATAATATCTTATATTTAAGAATAACATTAACTTTAAAAAAAATAACATTAACCTAAAAAAAATATTGTTATGAAAATGTGTCAAATATTTATTCTCTAGTCTTTCTATCAATATACAGTTTGTCTATAAAATGTTAAAGCGAAAAGTGAAATCCACCTGTGGAACGGTGACAGTTAACAGGTTAAGACAGTTAACACATACACAAAGTATAAAAGAAAGCAATGATTTATACCATCTTTTTATTATATAAATAAAGATATATGCTATATGAAATGTCTGCATTTACATTTATGAATTTAGCAGACCCTTTTATCCAAAGCTATAGAGCATTCAGATGTTTCCGGGGAATTGAACCCATGACCTTTTTTGTTGCTATCACAATGCTTTACAGGTCAGGCCACATGTAGTATGTGTCAACAATAAAAAAGCTTGTGCTAAGTTCACAGAATGCCTAACTTTTGCATTTATTGTTTGTAAAATATTGGCATTTGATAATTAATGCATGTTGCTAAATTGTCTCTGCAGGAGTTAAAGTATAGGCAACTTCAGCTCGTTTCCGTGGCAGAAAATGCTTCAGGGATCATTGGTCTCCTGCAGCACAATGACATGAGTTTGCAGGGGGGGATGTTGTTCCCGGCATCAGCTGCCATCTGGACTCTCTGTTAATGCTGAACAACTCGGTATGAATTATGTTTCTACAAAGACACACACATAAGGATTTGTATGCATCAAAGGAGAAATCCAGACCAATGTGTACTGTAATTAAATAATAATGAAAAGAGAAAGAAACAATGTCACAAGCTGGATTCAAACCCTAAATGAGCACCATAGCTCAATGTGCCCATTAAAGTCATCCTTCACATTATCCTTTGTGTTTTAGATTTAAAAATGATGCCTCAATGATGGAGCTTCAGATGAATTTCAGCATCTGTTCCTCACATAACTCGCATGGCAAAAGATTTGTAATAAAGTTTAGAATGCTTGTTATTTGTATGGTGCTTTTTGGAGTTTGACAGCTCCTTTATAAACCAAGGAAAATGATTTAATTTGACACTTATTATTTATTTTTCTTTCCATGAATCGTTTACAAGGTATTCTGTTATCAAGTTATACAGTAAATTAATATACAATCTTATTATTTTCTATTAATATTATTACTATTATTCTTTCTTTTTCCTCATAGTCCTACTGCTGATATTATACCTGTGCCCATGTACAAACTGACAATATGTACACATCCCAAATGAACTTGAAACACACACGCACACACAATTCTTAATTGATTCCTACAGTACCAAACCAACAAAAACATGCATTTAATTTCTAGAAGCTGTTCTGCAAAATGACAATAATTATGAATTCTGTCTTAACCTCCCCAAACTCCTCCACTCATCCATATATCTGGCATTATAGATTATACAATTAACACTCTACACACAAACACTCTCACATTATGGCAGTGTTAGCATGTTGCTATCAGCTCCAGCACAGATGTGTGAATCCACCGCCAGCGCTGGCATTCAAAGCCCAAGCCACTTGTGAACACCAGACCCCCTTCTGTTGTCCAAATATGGAAATGCAGAATTGTGTGTTTTTGTCAGGGATAAAGGGCAAGCCGACAGAAACACAACAATAAACACAAGACAACAGTATGCACATATTCACAAACAGGTAGTTAATGTTACAGACCTTTGCTTGCCTGTGATACTGATATTGTATTCTTTAGTCTTTAAGCTTGATTACAAATACACAACATTTAACATCGGAACATATCACACACTTGCTGACTTTAGTAACGACTACAGAAGAAATTGGGCATCACAGAGTAAATGACTGAAGATCACAAACTACTTGACTGCCAACAAACTCCAGTTGGATTCTTCAGCGTTTCCATTTCTGATTAAGCTTTCGTCACATGCGCTATTTTTACATGTCAGACGTCACTTTCTCTCTTAAAAACACAGCAAAGAGGATTTTCAGGAAATAATGAATTAAAATCTCATTCTGTTTCTTATCACATGGCCTCAGAAGATTTAGAATATGATTCATACAGTATGGACTAGTTTTTATGTTTGTTTGCATGCCTTTTTAAAACTTGAATTCCTGAGTCTTCATTTATAGTGAGAAGATTAATGGTAAGAGCTTTATTCCTGGAAATAATGATAGGTTTGGGTTTAGAAGCAGAATGTTTACAGTAAGTAAAATAGTATACTTTAATATACTTTATAATACCATAAGCAAACCAAATATACATGCATTCAGCTCGCAGATAAAGGTTGCAAAAGCTACTTTGGCATGCCTGGCACATTGGGGGTGTAAAATGGCATGCTTTAGGGATGAGAGGATGGAGAGGATTCAGGATTCATTTCAGCTTGGTCTCTTGTGCATTTGAAAGGCCATATTTTCTTTCCCTTCTCTTTGCCTCTTTCGGTCTCAAGCACACACATGCTCGAAAAGTCCAACAGAAATATACCGCCCGAAATATTAAAGTCTGACAATGGATGCATCTATTATTCATTTTAGAATAAATAATGTCTCAATGTATAGTGGGTTACAATAAAAAAAGTAAATATTTAGTCTTCAAGAAAGAATTTGCATTCTATGTAATCGCATCTGCCTTATTTGTCTACGAAAACCAATAGAAAGAGACCTCATAAATGAACAGTATAGTAAAATAGTTTTTAAGTCAATTTTTATTTAATGTTGATTTAACCATAGAGTTCACTACATTTGTCATCGTTGTACAGTGTAAGAATAAATATAAAATCACATTTTTTGAACATCTGTCAATCCAAACATCTGTACATCTGCCATGAGAAACAGACATCAGGCCATCAAATTTCCATTACACGCACCCCTTATTTGTGCCAATAATTTAAGTGACATACTTCGGCCAGCGATCCCACATCTGTTCTAGTTTATAGACACTGCTCATTCACCTTGTCTGTTCACAGCATCTTGCCCACGTTCTAATGGTTTCCATGCCCGGCGCTGGAAAGCTCTGCCAATCATGTCAAAGAGGAGAGCTGTGGGTTGCCAGATCCTTGTGTTCACTCATCCAGTATGCGACAGCGCTCAGACTGGCTCACAGCTGGACTGTGGAGGCCAGACAGATGGACATCATACATGGCAACCAGAGATTGTGCACTGTTGGCACGGTGACAGCGGTCCATGACTAGGAAGAAAGAAAAGGAGATGAAAGGAGGAAAAACAAAAACAAATAAAAGAGAAACAGACCTGAGAATTGGAATAAAAGGGATGAGAATGCTCTTCAAGCCTTAAGAAGCATTTGTTTTAACTTAGATTATTTGCTTGATACATTAGAAGTAAAAGGGATTAGGAAATTGGCACAAATTTATTACTTTATAGAGGATTTCTGAAAGCTGTACTGGTAGCACATGGTGCTGGCAACACCAAGGTTATGGGTTTGATTATCAAGGAATGCACCTTTATGGCATCACTTCTGCTGTATTTTATGTGACTTCCAATTCTTTAAAATGAATTTATCCATCTTCCTTCTCTGTTTTTTGTTTAGGTGAAGGTGTCACTAAATTGTAGACCACTGTCGTCCTTCCACAGATCCACACATATCAAACCTAGATGACAGCAGTCAGATCTGCCTATGGCATCAAGGTGAGATATTTGGCATTTTGTCATGAATCAGTTTGTCTCGCGTGCCACAAAAACAGCACCTGTCACCTTGCCTGCCACCTCACAGACCTTTAAAACCACTGCAGCAATCTCTGCACATGGATGTAATTTTTAAAAAATTATGGCATGTAGAGAAAAATAATTATAATACACACTGCAATTTTCCATTAAAATTTTTTTTTTTAGTTTTGATTTCAAGGCGACTAAGAACAGTATGTAAAAATAGAAAGCTGAAATCAGCAGCACACATTAGCTTTTCATAGGTTGAAAAAGTCTTTTACAGTTTTCTGAGTAATAAGTCATATTGTACCTAAGACAACCTAAAACAAGACCAAGACTGGACAAAGACCAAGACCACACAATCACATCAAGTATAATAATAAAAGTCATTAATGGAACTTTTGTCATTAAGGGGAGTTTTCTATTGGTTTCAAGGAGCAAACAAATACAAACAAATAAACTAAAATTTAAAACTTTATTTAACACTTACTTTTAATGTTTTACCATCCTAACAATTACTGTGCAACCTTGCAAAACAGCGATGTTGCTTTTGTAATATTGCTTAATTTGATCACATATTATAATATGAAAAAACTTTAACGGAGTATTTTATGGCAATTGTAGGGAATACATGTCCTGACCTGGCACAACAGTAACAAAAGAAATCAAATTAGGAATAAGTTACTAATTGTAATTAAAGCAGCAAGTTTTACTTACAGTCATGTTGAAATAAAGTCTTGAATCCTGATGTGGCTGAGACGACCAAGACATTAAGAAAATGGTCTTGAGACCAGTCAAGACCGGTCTTGAGTACTACAACACTGATAATAGACTGTTAAAGAACGATTGGTTGGTGTCAACGATGTCATCTGAGGCTAATCTGAACAAGGTTAAAAGAAACTGGCCTTCAGCACACTGACTGCGTTACATTGTTTGATCTTCTGATGTGAAACTATTCTATACTTGCATTTTAAAATAGGTCAAATCATTTCCCTTAGTTTCCGCTTCCATTCATCTGAGAGCTTCGTGCATAGTAATGCTTCCTGGGTCACCGAGAGAATGAGACACTTTAACATTTAAACAGACCAGCCGCAGTCCACACAGACCAGAACGTACGAGACAAAAAATGAGAGCGAGCAGAATAGTGGGAATACGAAGAATAGAGAGTGTACGTGTCCTAGAAAATAAGCAGACGAAAAAATAGGAAGGGAACGAGAGTAAATTGGTCATCTGAGAACGGAGAAAAAGAACGAGCTGATGTGAGAAGGAGAGAGAAATTGATTATCCAGTCTCTGTGTGTGACAACACTCGCAGCAGCCAGACTAAATCAAATGGCATCATTTGAGCGAGAGGACCAAAGCGCTTGGCGACGTACAGTGAGAGGGACACTCGATCTGTCATGCGGCATTCACTTTCACATTCATCAACCTTCTCCATTCTCTGCTTTTCATTTAGAGCAAACAGATGTAGAGAGATCAATATGCCGCTCCTCACAGTATCGCTTTTGACGGAGGAGGGAGGGGAGGTGTTGAGGAGTCGCTCGAAATCCAGTCGCGAGTACAGCGGGATGGGCAACACAGGTGACATGAACAGACATCTGAAGTCACAGCTCATGGTCCTATAATCAGAGAGGAATCAGGTACGATATTACAAGACAATGATGTCCGAGGGGTGACGGCTTATTAAATGTTCAATAAAAACACCTAAATAAAAAACTTATAATAAAATATATACACATCATATGTACATGCATTTGACAGACACTTTTATTTTAAAGCAACTTACAAGTTTGCAAACCCATGACAATGAGCTCATGCTCTACCACGTCTATCTGTTATGCTTTTCTTCATTTTATAAGCGACATACTTCAAGAACACAAGACGTGTTTTTATGCTTTACATTGCCTCATAATGGATTAAAACACGACTCTCCTTGAAGCTTTGGGATCAAAAATGAAACATTTCCAACCATAACGGCAGTAATGGCACAACAGCTGGATCTGTTCAATATTCCTCGGCGCTTTAGATGTAATTGAAAGTAGATGAAGCGTCGTTTGAAATGGATAGTTCAGGGGCTCTCTGGGTAATTTCCCCCATTAATGAATCTGCAGATTATTTTCAGGGCAAATGAAGCGAGAACGGCACAAATGTATTTATACATGGTTCACTAATTAATCTGTTTAAGTTATAATCTCAGCAGAAGGAAACCAGTATGTGGTTCCACCTGCTGACTGCATTATACGTACAAACCCAAATATAACAGAGCACATAATACTCAGTTTAACTATAACCGAGGTAAATCTGACAACACTCTCGACTTGCTTTTCTCACCTCGACTTCTTCATAGATGGTGTTTCTGTGAAACCTTCACAAAGCATCCCTCAAGTAAGACAGATGCACTTTCACGTTCACATTTTACTCGTTTTTTTATATATTTGTTTAGTGCCAGTTAAAAGTTTAGACAAGATTGACAAAAATGTTTCTTTTCATCTTAAAAATCTATATATTTCAATGTTTAAAATTACTTACAAAATATAATTGTGTCAACATATTAATTTCATCATTTAGAAAACTAAAATTATATTTAAAAATATTTTTGAAATGGATTACTTGGAGCAAATAATAAATAAAAAGCAGTTAATATGAGTCCAGCATAGATTCTAGACAAAGGGTGACTACTATTGAAGATGATCAAATATAACATAGTGTTAATTTATTTTAGATTCTTTTAGTCACAACATAATTCTCACAGTTACAATAGTGTTATTTTATGGTTTTGATGAGTTTACTGCTATTCTAAAATGTGGAAATAATCTAAGCAAGTGTTTACAAACTTTGTACTGTACAAATATGAACATTCAATGTTACTATGCTTTGGCAATGTAAATAAACCATTCAAATAAACATAAACATTTTAAATTTATACCCCACCTTTCCAGTGTTTCACCACCTAAGTACTTTTATGGGTTCAAAAATAACCTTATTTTAAAAGTGAAAAGTCACTGATTTGCTTAAGTTGACAGGTTTCATCTGAATAGCAGATGCAATAACAGGCAAAATCTTTATGACGGGCATGTACAAGGTAACAGAATCTGCACAAGAACACGAGACAAGTATCTCTGACAGACAGCTGTCACAGCAAGACACTGGCACGCAGTGCACAACGGCAACTTTTACAGGCGTTGACACAAACACATTCATAATACGTCCCATCCCAACCTCTTACCTTCAGGGGGTCACCTGGGTCAGGATGAGTGACAGCTCTCGCCATCACAAGAGGCTATACAGCGGAGAGAGGGAATTTAGTGGAAAGATCGTCTCCTCCCTGGGGGTGGTCAAGGCCTCACTGAGAGAAGACTGATAAGAACAGAGAGTGACGAGGGACATATGTCTGTGAGAGATAAAAAACATCATGAAAAAACATAAGCATCGGAGGGGAATACTGGAGGAACTTTAACACAAAGAAGCTCTGTCCCACCGGACTGAAGGTTACACGCAACACTTAGCAGGGAGGAGGGACGTGCCGCTAAAACGGAATCAGTCGGAAAGCTGAATTTTTCTTTCGTTTTTCACACTGAGCCCATTTTCCCCGAAGGTTTCATGCCCGGGTCATTGTTCTTCTAAAATGTTTGACTGACTACTTGCCGGATTTGTTTTGATATGTCCTTAGGGCATTTTATCCATTAAGGTTTGACTGTACAATTTATTCATTATTATTGAATTAAAAGGTTTTTAATGAATTATCAAGAATTTAACCAAAAATGTGGTCTTTATATGAACTCTAGCTTTATAATAAGGCTACACGAAGTTAAAATATATTATTGTGATACACCTGACACTAAAATAATGCAGTAAAGATTGACAAAACAGCAGAAAATAAAAGAAACACTGATGATGAAAAAACTACAATCAAAAATTGATGTTCCCCAGGACTTAATATTTTTCATTTTAAATTATAAGGTGACTAAAACTTTATTAATTACATTAAAAACATAATTTTAATAGTAAAATATTAGTCAAATTTTCCAGTTGTTTTTAAATGTAATATACATTTTCACCAAATAAATAAGAAAACTCTTTTTACATCCCAAACATAAATTAAAGCCCAAATAAATTTTTGTTGCTTGATTTTCACTCACTTCCCAAAAGCCTCATGTTTGTGTCTCATTGCTTTTCTAAATGTTTACTTCAAACCAGTCTTGTTTAATACATCTTCCAGACATTTGTTGAATAAGAATTGACTGTAAAATCATTATGAAAAAAAGACCATATTCATTAATGCTTTCAATTAAAAATCAAGTTTGACATTCTGAATTCGATCACAGTCGGAGAGAAAACTAGGAAGGCTTTAATATATTAACAAACAATTCACATTCCTAAACGAGAATGCAATGTAACGATCGAGTTTGTCATCTAATCACACTGACTTTCAAAGCACAAGAAACAGGAAACCAATAAACGGCAAAAAGGGTATTTGCGGGGTTGTGCGCTTGTAATTCATACTTTCCAAAGCAACCGAGCAGTAAGAAATCGGTCACAGATTTGCCATGAACACAACATTACAAACATTTGCTGTAAAGTGGATTCATTGTTTCCCACACCACTCCTGAATGCACACAGATTCGTTTGATCGCCACAGAGTAATCAGTGCTCATAAAGCATGACCAACCGATGGAATGGAAAGGCAGTGTTGTGGTCCCTAATGTTATGACTGCAACAATAATGATATATATGAATCAGCAAGCCAGAAACACATTTCTGCCGTTGCACCAGCACAACAACCGATAAACTCAAATACCAAAACCATTAACAAGACTGAGCACTGCTGTCTGCTGAAGAGGAAATATGATGGAGGGGGAAAAATAAATCGCTTTGTTTGTTCATGCTGGGCTGATACATAGCGTATTAAGCTGAATAGCAGAGAGGAAGGGTGCTGGTTTGTTTATGATGGGCTTCTTTACTTTCAGTCGTAAAAGTTATTAAATGAAACACTCTTTCTAGGTTGAACTCTTATAGGAAAGCACACATGTTTTTATTCATATTCAAATGACAAGTTATAAACCAAATTTATTTTATCTGACATGTTCCGATTAAACTGTTACACTCTTCTGAACTGTCTAGTAATTGTGTACTGTATATATATCTATATTCTATATCTAAAATGATTCTTCATTTCCTTCTGGCTTTCGAAAGAAAGAAATGAAAGAAACTGTGTTATCGGCATAGATTTCCAGATAGTCACAGCAATAAGGCACACAAATATGAAGAATGATCATGCAGAGAAAAGGAATTATCTCCTTACTCATCCTGTAATATAAATTATAATCCATTTGTATCTGTTATAAAAGTAAATGAAAGAAAAGAGGATATTTATGTATTATTTATTGTACATAGTTTTCATGTAAAAATGTACTCTTTTCTTCAGATTGCCAAAGGCCTGCACCCCAGAGTTTCTTTAAAAATACATTCATTTTTTTAAGCCGCTGCTGACACATCTTCAAGAATTAGCTACACAAACCCTGACCATATTGAGATTTCAGGGTGAATAAAAATTGACAGAATTGTGGATTTTATCAGTTCCCTGGGCAGCAGCAAGCCTAGGTGAGGTGTTGTCTCCTAAAGGATTATACAGGGAGAAAATAAAATTTCATACCGTGATATTGATTGATTTTTATCTTTGCCAGCTATGTTGTCAGTGTCCTTCGCCAAAATGACCTCTGGAGAAAAGAGCATGTGCTGTGCTATATTCTTTCTGGACATAATAAAACATCACTCATCATAAATAGTCCCGCAAAACAAATTCAAGTATTTTGTGTTTAAATAAAGAATGTTCTAACCTTCTTATTATTTTTAGAAATTAGTATTTTTTTATTCGTTATGGTCACAATGAAACATCACTTATCATAAGTAGTCTTGTAATTCTCTGTTTAAATAAAGCATTTTCTAATATTCTAAATATTCTAAAAATAGCTATTTTTATATTCTATATGGTCACAATGAAACATCACTCCTCAACAGTCATGTAAAAAAATGTTAAATAAAGCATTTTCTAAACTTTAAAATATTCCAGCAAATTAGTATTTTTATAAAGACTAATATAAACAAAGAAATACATTTAAAATAAAAGCATCCTGATATTTGCAAGTTATTTAATACCTAAATGCTGTAATATTGTTTAAACCTGAGCAATCATTCATAGAATAGCTATATAAATGAAATAAATCTGGAAAATGATCTTTACAGCTCAGCTCATCAGGGCTTGCTGTACTTTTTCTAACTTTCAAAACTCATTAAAAAATATAGCTATTTTGCTTACAGCTGGTGTGACTGTTCAAAATAAACAAACAATTAAAAAACAGCAAACATGAAAATATTAAAAAGTAATAAATATGCCCTATAAAATTACCTCCATTAGAAATGAATGGCGAGGACGCGCCACGCAGGATCACGTCATCACAAATGGCAAACACTTGTCCATATGACCTTCTGGAAGAAGGCTCTTAGTGGAAGGATTCAGACTTCAAAAAGCTCATTTTCATTTTTAAGTACTCTTCCAGATGCCTGCATTTCCGTCATAGTCTTACGGGGACGTAAAAATGCAGATTGGATTTAACCTTTGGCAAAACACTTGGTTTATTTTGGCAATGTGGCACCTGCTAGCTTCACCTGCCTTATCCCCGCCCACACCGAAAGTTTCTACTCATCAAACAGGGAGTAGCCCCGGAAGGATTAATTGTGAAAATACGGAAGTTTTGTTCAATAAAGTGAATGCTGTCTGGAGAAGCATCACGAAAGTCATGGAAATAAAAGTTACAGTGTGTGTTCTAGTTTTACGCAGAGACGCTGTTTCCTGACATCAAGTACCGCGAGAGCTTGTACAGAACACGCTCCTCTATATGCTTTTAAATCGCTCTCGCGGTACTTTGCGGAGCGCGTAATCTAAATGATAACCTAGAAATAAATTAGTCTGTTTATATACGGAGGTTGAGTCCATTGATTTTGTACATTGTCAAGGTGGTTCATAGTCTTGTGTCACTGTGTGCAGATGCTACTGTGTTTTTTATGACCAGATAGCATTTCACTTTACTTTGTTGTTTTGTGTTATATGGTTTGGGTTTGGTTGAATGTAATGAATTATTGTGGTTCAGAAGAACCTCGGTTAGCAGATATTACTTAAACATCAGGACTGAAGCTCCAGTTTAGTGAGAGATAAGTTTCTTTGGTCAACTGGTACACATAGAAATGCAGGGCTGTATAATAATATGAATTAAAGAAATTTGTTATAATTGTTCCACTTTTTAATCAGGCTTGTTGTTTTTATGTCAATCTGTGATGTTTATGGATAACACATGGAAGTTGGTAGGTCAGATTTTGGAAAAAAGTACATTGCAAAAGGCTTTTACAGTAGTTATTTTCATGTGCTTGTGTTTCCATTCGCCATGTGTATGTATTAAAGTGAATAAAGCAGGATCTGTGACTGCATCTTTACCCGTGTTTGTGATCAATTAGAATTATTTAAAATACTCTGAAACAAAACAAACCACTTTTATGTAGACGTATATAACATTGCCTGTGTACTTTGGGTTGGACACTAAATGTATTGCATTGGCTATGTACTTGATGTATAAAACATGGTGGGTTGTTTTCAATACTTAGTTAGTTGGATTACGTATATGTTGGCTAGGGTAATTTAAATCAATAGTTGGGTTTGTCTATATTTTACCCACCATGGGTTGAAACAACCCAGCATCTTTCAGTGTAGTCTGCACAATGAGTTGATTCTAGTATAATTGAATTCATCTATACTGGCCTACATGCATTTTTAGAACCTATCCTGGTTTATGCTAATACTTCAATAATATTCAATAGGGTTTTCAATTTCTAAGAATAGCCCTTCAAATAGCATGTCAAATGAACACTTTCCATGTTTTTAAGGCCACCAGAAGTCTGTTTTTTATTATTTAGTTTTTTAGACTCTTTTTAGTTGTCAGTAACTCTGTCATAGTGAATAAATTACTTCCTTGAAATGGTACAAGAAATCAATTCTTGCATTTATGGAATCCAGAATATGATCATCATTAAACAGACAACATACAGAAAGAAAACTAATTAAGTTTCCTCACAGATGTTGCCAAGACTTCTTCGCTTCATATAACCTCCTAACCAGAGTGCAAAGATGCTCCCACCGACAGAAGCGTTAATTAAGATGCAGAGATAAATGTGTGGCCCTCACTGTGGAAATCCAGCACCATGAATTTAGCTTGTAATTTGTTATCCACAGATCTTTGCACGTACTTACTGCTTATTTATTAGTGCTTTGCAATGCCAACATTTTACCGTGTGATTAGAAGAAGCGAAAGCAAATGCCTTAGTATTGGAGGTCTATTTTTGCATTGACCCCTTACTGACTTCTGGCCTGAAAAATAATTGGCAAAACAAGCGGTAGTAACTTATTTCTGCTATAACTTTTCACTTTTCCAGCCCATGCCAAGGATTCATTAAATGTGTTAATTACATCCGCAAAACATCCGAACGTTTCAATTCAGACCTTTTTCTAACCTCAAAAACAAAGAGTTTAGTGTTGACTCCTTTAGTCTGATTTTAGATTGCACTTTTCTCTTGTTAGTAGTGAAGTAAATAAAAAGTAATTTGCCTCTCTTTTAAAAAAAAAGCCCACCATTGAACACACAATAAGCCCTTTGTTTCTGTTTGCTTTTCAATAGGGGAAAATTGGTGCCGCGAAGAAAGAGATTGTTCTTTTATTTCTATTGCTTTGAGTCACGTCTTCTCGAAGACAAACAGAAATGCAGTTTCCTTTGTCTAACAAGCAATATTGGATGAGGTTTATCCTCTAGAGACGGCCAAAGTAGTATACATGTCATTGAGGCAGTGGTAGGACTGATTGAAATATAGTGAGAGAAAGTTGGAAAGCGGGTAGAGAGAAAAGGTAGAAATGAGAGAAAGAAACAGAACATACGGGTCAATATTTATTGAGCGAACTGTGCTTGCACCCTATGGAGGCCTGTGTCAGATCTACTGCTTTAATTAGGCATGGATGGTCACTTACCTGGCTAAGACACGTCTTTTCTATTTGATCACTATTCACTTTAATATAATCAGCCCAAGACTCAGTCAGGATCGTGTTGCCTTTGTGTATAGAAAAATAACAAGTTTCCCATCCCAACCCTTGAGTTCACTTGAGCTTTAACTCAATGAACTGGGTATAAATCAACAACTAAAAGCCGGCTGGGGAGTCGGCAAACATGTTTGTGAGGGATTTTGTTGAGTAGAAGGTGAAACAGTCATGTTGTATTACTTTAAGTGATACTGTTTTGCAGAAGTACATTTTAGTGGACAAAATAATCAAATCTTTAGATTTACTATAGTCATTTTTATTATTCTTTCAAGTCTTTAAATGTGATTCTCTGTAGACTCTTGAATTTGGTTTGTAGACAGAATGATGATTAAATCTATCATTCTGTACTGTGTGTATGGTTAAAAATAATTTTCAGTGTATATCAAGATAAAATAATTGAATAATGATCTTACTGCTAGCACTGTATTCCAAAAAGCAATTAACATTAACCGCATGAAGCAATCATATAATAATTTGTGCTGTCACTTTGTCATTAACCCCATAGCAACCAATGACATCAGAAAGCTGAAAAAGAAATAGTTCTTCACACATCTTGTGTCAAACGATACTGATATCAAGTGGTTACACTGCTTTTACTTGGACAGTACATTTTGTCATTGTTTTGACACACACTAGCTTATAGATAATCTTAAAAATAATAGTCATAGTGTTTCTGTGAATGTTTACCTACACACCCTGATGTACTGTACTCAAATGTTCATAAAAATAGCTGCCAGGGACAAGTTATGAAAGCCTGAACTGTAAGAAAAAAGAAATGAGAAATTGGAAAGCAGCATGATGTCTTATTACTGCATCAAGAAAATGTGAACAAAAAAACAGACTTTACCTGTAAAATGTGATGGTCGGGCTTGTACTATATGTAGACTTTTGACATGCAGAAGGTACAAGATTAACCTGAGTAAACATAGATCAAAGTGTTCATTTAACAAATAACTGTTGCTAATGCGATTTGTATGACTTAGTATAGTACACACCTTGGGTTAAACTTAATTAAATTAAACTTAGTTTGTTATCAACATATTCTCTTATTAAATTCATTATGGGAAATAAATCACAAATGTGACAATTGTTGTCATACAGTGTATAGGGCTATACTGTAAAATCTATGTGGATAGCATAACCCAGATAATTTGGTTTTGAAAGAATGTTTTGAGAATCATTTTGAGTTTGTATTGAAATCTATGGCTTTTGATTGCAGACTTTAATATCTTGGCAAATCTGGGCACAGTTTGAGACACAGGTTGTTTTATGAAGCTGTCACAGTGGAATGTAAGCTTAGTAAAAGAAGCTGTTATATGAAGTATTAGTGAGGGATAATGTTTGTCACTCTTTATCAATTGCATGCTTGAAATATCATATTTCAGTGGAAGTCTATTATTAATTTTTTGAGTTTGTCATACAGTAAAGCAACTGTGCAGAACAGCTGAACCACCGCAGTAATTCTGGCATCTATTCATAATGCATAAAAGCAGTTTGCAGCTTAACTGTAGACAGACAAACCGATAAAAGAAAACAGATTCACTCTTATCCAATAATGTCTTGTCATAATCAGCACTGTGTCCAATTACCAGCAAACCAGTTAATGAATAAATAAACATAGAAACAATTATGCTGCAGGATTTGCTTTTATCTCGAGAAACTGAAACACACCCTTCCGAATAACCTAAGAACGGCGACCACAATGGTGATTTTGAGCATTCTTGCCAACAAGGGAGTGACTAAGGGACAGAACAACAGTCTAAAATAGCACCCTAACTCAGCCACAGAGGAGATGCTGTCTCTTTAGTTACCATTTACTGCTACCATTAACCTAACTAGGAGTGGCGACTATCGTTATGGATAAACATTATGCCCAGCCTTGGGGTGTTTCTCATCAGCACAGTTTTGAAAGGTTCCTTCTTTCTAGCCTAAAGTGAGGGAAGAATGACAGTGAGTTAATGCGAGGGGATAGATGTGTCCCCTTGCTTTGTGTGACTGCTCTTTTAGATACTATTAAGGGTAGAAGAACCACTTCATATAGTCCATAAATATCAAAATGAAATATGGATTAAAGATCTTGACTAATAAGGTAAAGGTTGTAGTGTGAGGTCACAGATGAGCCACTGTGGTCTTAAACAGTAATTGCTCCTTGAAAATGGTCAGATTCGTATGTATTGTAAGATGTTTTGAATAAGAAATCTGATTGATGATGCACAGTATAACTTGCGTCGGCACAAATTTTAAACTCATAACTTAAACTGCTGGGTTCATTAAACGCTGGTTTGTGTTTTGCGGGAGTCTCCGACTTGGTGGAAAGGCATCTCTTGATCATCAACTAAAAATGACTTGCATTTTTATTTCTTAACCAAAAACTCAATGATCCTTTTCAAAACATGTTTTGCCTCTGAAACTGCATAGTGTGTGCTCAACATCGCACAATGCATTAAAAACACTCCTTTGTAACTTCACGTTCAGCACTCAGCTAATTGAATCTTTAACTTTTCTACAGACATAGGCCACATGAATACCAACTGCTTGTAATTGGATAAATGCATGGACACACTGTTCCTAACGACAAATTTTAGATGTCTGCAAATATGGCCAGAAGCTGACACTGCCTGCTTGTGCTAAAACGCATTGGGGAAGCTTTGCATCGTTGCCTCCACTTAGAATTTGATAACAACATATTTTTTGCTACTTTAATGCTGGCTTTGCACAGAATGAGAGGACTGTGACCCTCTGTGGGGCTGGTCATTTGGATAAAAGAACTGCTGCGATCAGCATTTACAGTACGCCAGGATTTAACAAGTAAAAGTTAATTCTTGCATGTAGAAAGAGGTGAAAACCAAACAAGCTGAGAATTTAATCTAATTCTTAGATGAAAACAAAGTTGCACTATCCACCCATGTATTCACTTTACGGTTCAGGTTTAAAGGGAAATAAAGCCCAGCTATTTAATATGGTCTCAGACTTTTGAACCCCATTGTACATGTTTCCAGATTGGTCCAATGAGTTTCTGTGTAAAGTCATCCAGGGGCATTCAGACAGACAAAAGACGACGAATGATCTTTAAGACTACTGGTTCATTAACTGATTGCCTTTAGCTGCAATTTAATTTGTTCACTTTGATAGAGATCACTGGTAGTCGGGGGAGAAGGGCTATTGATTCCAGATGATTTGTCCTTATACAGCGGGCTGAGGGTACGACGTACATGTGCGGCTGTGATTCTGATGTGGTAATTAAAGAACATACTAAGGGCATTGCAGTTGGTTTGGATTTTTTGACAAAATTGATTTAATCATACAGTATAATTAGCACCATCTAATCTAATTCACTGAAAAGTAATTTTACTATATGATACAGATTTTAATGAGTGAGTGTTTTATTTGTAAACTTTGTATTTTAGCCTTTCTATTATTTATAGTCTAAACTAATTATTTAGAAAATTGGCTATTTTATTTCTATAGCATAGCTTTGCAAAATAATATTACAGTACCTTTATATTTCAAATGAATCCACAACATGCAATTACTAAATGATAAGAAAGGTGTTTTAAAGATGTCAGTTATGTCATCAAGTTATCAAAACGCATTTGCATTTGTACAATATTTTGTGCCGGAATGCACTCAAAGGAAATTAAATACGAATCAACATCTTGCCCTGGCAGTTTGTATCTAGAATGACGTTTCATGTTTCTTTTTTCTGTCAGTGATTTATGTCGCCTTTTTATCCTCCTGACGCTGCGTATGGAGCCTTCCATTTCTTGACATGTTGACTGCTGGAATTAAACAAAAGCTGACGGGATTGAGCAGTTAGCCACAATTGTATTTCATGCGGTGACAGCAACAGAACCTGACTTCTGTAGACATGATAGCAGGAAGAAAACAGAGATGCTGTGACAGCTAAAATTATTATTTATTATCACCAGGCCTCTTAACATGAGGAAATAATGTGCTGGGATGTAATTTTATGCCAGAAACAAACAAGAGCAGCTGCCTCAGGATATTTCAGGATGGACAATGACTAAACTTTCTTTTTATGTTTTGGACAGACTTGTTTTTCTACTACATTAATTCTCGATTGCAGCTAAATATGAATATGCAAATTTTATTTCCATAGCATTCTTAACTATTTTATTGGACATTGCCTATTTGTATGTTAGGTACTTATGCTTAGTTAGGTTTTTTAAAAATGTTTATTGCAAAGTGATTTTAATTTTATCGATTTTATTGTGTAACATGAGAATGGATTACAGAATTACCATAAACAATACCAGTTAAAAGTTTGGACAGACTTTGCTGAATTTTTATTCTTCATGGTTTTACCAATTTAGACATTTTAGAATAGTTTTATGTACAGATATAAACTGTACATATCTATATATTGAACTTCATGGGAAAACCGTTGTTTAAAAGTAGGAAAAGCAGTCAACAAGTGTTCAGCATGTGAGCTTTTATACTGATTATAAAAGATTAGTGTGTAATATAAGTGTGGATACTTTACAAAAAGTAACTGCAATACTTTTATAGCACACACATCCTCTTCTTTTATTGTTTGGATACATTTTAAGTATTATAAAAATATTCAAAATAAGTAAAGAATGAGAAGGTGTGTCCAAAAAGATGACATACATATGAGGAGTTTACATAGTTCTGCATTGTTGACACAAAGCTTTATGAGGTGGGTTGCTGCTATTGTCTGTGCTATCATCGCTGTTGCACTCTGCAGGTGCACGTGGGTATTTAGTGACAGGTGGTTGTTGAGTGAGAAGGAGGGGGAAGGGTTTGCTCCTGGGGCTGATGGGGGGAAATGCTTTGCCTCTGGAGTATTGTGCCTGACACATGCTCCGTCTGCTGCCTCTGAGCCGACCCCTGCCTCTTTTGTTATGCTAATAAAGGCAACAGGCACATCTTTTGTCAATGCCGGAGAACAGAAGAGAGAGAAAAGAGTAAGAAGGGAGGGATGGTCCCACTGCCTGTGACCTATAGCCCCCCAGTCTACTCTTCGCTTTAACGTCACGAGGTGCGTGCAACAAAACGAGCCATCGTCAACCGAGCTCTTCACATTTCACCAACTCGCGCACGAGGCGCGTGTCACACTCGTCCAACTCTGCAGTTTCTATACGTGCGTTTTATACGTTTTGTTTCTAACTGTCATGAGTTGAATTAATCTCAAAAAAGAACAAATATTTTGTTTTTTAGTCACATTGATCTGAAGGCGCGTGAGGGGAAGCCGAGCCAATAAATAGAAGCTGCCCGCTGTAACGGTCATCGCAACGTCCGTCGCCGTCGTGAAACTGAGGGAAAACCTGTTAACGAACGCTTGAAACGGAGTCTTAAATGAACTTTAAAACGGGCTCTTACACAACAACTCAAAGAAAACACAACGAAAAGAGCTTTTTCAGCTTAAACAAACGATTGGTTTCAGAACTTGGACAGCTCCCTGGTGCATCCGCCTACACACAGTACCACATCCAGCCACCGGATTCGTTGAAACTACAGCGCAGAACCGTCCAAGACTTCGGTTCGGTTCGAGGTCTTCTTCCGTAAGATTGTGGCGACATGGCCGGTGTACTTCAGGGAGAGAAGCAGCTTTTTGAGAAGTTCTGGCAGGGAACGTTTAAAGCTGTGGCTATGCCGCGACCCGAGAGCATCATCGTGGCCAGCATCACCGCGCGGAGAGCCGTGACAAAGTAAGTTCCCGAAGCTTCTTGTGTGCTCTGTCAGACAGCTTGAGAATTACATTTCTTAGCAGTAGTGTTCCGTTTTGGGTCTAAAAGATCCTCGAGCCATCTTGAGAAACATTGAATGTGTATTGAAGACGTATCAGGTTGTCTTTTTCTTGTATTTTAAAATCTGATTATAAACAATATTTCACTGTCCTCCATGAGAAAGGTGGCATTTGTTTGAGTCTCAGATACTGTACCTTCAATTTTAAGCGTGGATAAATGCAGTGAATTTTCACGTGCAAGATTATCTTATTGAGTAACGTTTTGGTAGCAGTGCATGCCTTCTAATTGTCTATTTGACTTTTTTTGTTGTATATTTCGACACTGTGTAATATAAATAGCATTACTATTCTTTGACATATTCAGTCTACTTTGACATACAACAGGTTAAAGTTTTAAATAATATTCTGTGTGTTCAAAAGAATAAAAACGGAAAAAATGTGATATATTATAGCAATATATATCTCTGGTTCACAAAAGTGATGAATCTAATATAACAGAACATGAGGATTAAAGTTTAAGTTTCCCAAATTTGCTGTTATTTGGTTGCGTTCAAGCCACTTTCCCTTTTAATAGCATTTCACGTCACATTGAATGTGATTTCTGCCTCTTCTCTCCATTTATCATTGGCTGTCCTTCACTGGAGGCCAGTCAGTTTCACTTGTGCACACACAAGTGCACAGCAGAGCGAGAGGCTACACAGAGTCCTAATGAATCAAGTCAGAGTAGAGCCCTTCATCATACCCTTAGGTTAGGACATAAAGAGAATCTCAGCGCCTTCTCTCTCACACATGAATTAGGAGGCATAGCAGTGTGTCAAAGAGAGAAATGCAAAAGACGAAAGAGAGAAACAGACAGATACTGTAGAGAGTATTGGGTGTTTTGTAGTGTTCCAAAGCTTTGCTTTCTTTTTCCTCTTTTCTTGTTAATCAGGATCAAGACTTACTCCGTACATTATGCCGGTTAACAGCGCGTAACTGATTTGTGATTCACTTTCCTGTCCTTGTGCATGTATCATTTATTTCTATCCTGCTGACTTTTATCTCAGAAAACTGAGATGAAACAACTTTCTGTTCAGTGATCACTGTGTAGTGATAACGTAGGACAAAGATTAAAATGGTGTTCGTCACTGCTTGCCTTTTTGAACAATATTTAAAGTCTATACCAGAAAACTTGCTGATTTCTGGTTCTGTGTACCTTGAAAGTTATGCAAATGCAAGTTCACTTTTGAGACCTGTAATATTACTGATCTGTCTTAATATTTAACAAGTTGTACATTTTTGCTATTGTCATCACGTTGTTTTCAAAGAATGATAAAGAGACAATAATAAGATGATGTATTTTTATTGTTTAAATTGCTTAGCAGTTTCTCTCATTGTTTTAGTCTGTGTCTCTCCGCCTAACAATCTCGCTGTGGAAATCTACATATTTATAAGGCTACCCAGCCTTCAGGGTACACCTGACATTGATGTTGATGTGTACAACTTGGGTAATGACAACACATTTACAACCAAACTAATGTCACAGATTTAGCCAGGGCCATCTGGAAATTCAGCGTTCAGCTACTTCATTTTTTTTTTACAATAGGCAAGCTTTACTTTTTTATGTAAAATGTTGTGTGTATAAATATATAAGAAGAATAAATAATGTATTGTCTTAGATTTACAATAACAAATCTCAGAGCAGATGTAGTGCCTGATAAAGCCTTATTTGCTTAAGGTGTTTGTTTTCTCCTGCCTGATTGGAAAAACCTAGCCACCTATCACATTTACTCTTTACTGGAGGGCGCTGTTTATTTGCTCTTGCTGATTTACAAATTCTTACACACTTTCTACTTAATCAACCGTATTTGGTTTTCTTATTCTTCTATTCTGGTGTCAGTGAGCCTATAGTGCAGGGCAATTAGGAAGGGAGGTTTTGATCGTCCTCTGTACCCCTAGTGTTCTCTGGCGAGGCTGGAGAGATGAGTTCACTCTCATGCTGCCGGAAGGTCCTGCCCCAGGCCACTGCAGCTCCGCAAGCTGTCCTTCTCAGTGGCAAACCTCATTAAAAATGCAGAGGGTTATAGTTAGGTTGAGTGTAAGTGTGTTTGTCTTGGGGTTAGGAAGCAGATGGCCCGTGGGATAAAGGGTATGGGGGGAGAACCTTTTTTCCAGCAGATGCTAGTTTAACAAGAGGAAAAATAAAGAAGATTATAGGAATGGAACTGCAAAACAGAAAAAAATGACTGTCCACGTGTGCTTTTTGTTTTTACTAAATGTTGTCCTTAGGGCAAACTTAAAATAAACTTGTCATTTTTAAACCAGCCTTAAATTGCTTTTTAAATTGACATCCTATCATTGAAAGGACCCATTGAAAGGACATATAAAACCACAAATTCTTTGAATATACAAAGGGGGCAGATTGATGCTGGAAGAGGTGAAGGCACCTTTCTCCAATGAAAAAGCATCTGAAAAAGATTTTTGAGTTTTATTTTCTCAGCCTTTTTTAAATACTACATTGATTAATTTGTCAGTGAATAATTGTTCCTCAGGTATTGATTTGACTTGGTAAATATTATCTTAACCTTCACCTCTTTAATTTTACCAGTTAGCTTGTATAATGTTTTATACATGTGTTTCCTAGGACAGCATGATTATAGTTATCATAGAATGTGGCCTTTCAGGATTCGGAAAACTGTACAGCAGTTTTTTAGCAATCCATTTATGATTGTTAGATTTCTTTGCTCAAACTATTATTAATTGCTTCTTAAATCCTTCTAATTGAGTTGTCGCCCCACAGCCAGAATACTGTTGAACAGTCAGTGATGTTAGCCTGTTGGATCTGAAGCACTCTTTCTTTCCTTTTAATTTTCCTCTGAAAGCATAAGAAACTGCAGTGTTCAATGGTTTTTATGCATCAGGGGCCAATGTACAAGCCAATCAGAGCTCTCAGTTCCATTTAATTCCAATTCAGTTGATTTAAATCAGTTGAAGCTATGATCTCAAATAGAGTTGTTACACTTCAAAGAATCTAATTTTTACATTTTTGTATTTATAAAACAATTTCTCACTCTCTCTCTCGCTCTCCTACTCTCTCTCTTTCCCTCTCTCTCAAACTCTGTCCATACCTCTGGCTGGTCTCAGAAGGGTCTGTAACCCATGGAGCTGAGCTCTGGCTCAGAGACAGCTACATAGCTGTAGAAATGCTGATATGCTTGCCAGGCCTTCAGGGTTCAGCTATAATTTCTACTTAAATCTAGCCACTGAAACATTCCAGCACATCATCTAAGAGGTAGTGGGCTTCTCAAGAAGGGAGACACATTTTATTTAGCCGGAAGTAAATCCAACATTCAGTCTGCAGCAAGATGAAAGGCACAGCTGTGAAACGTCAGGGAGGTGTTGAAATGCAATGTAGTCTTGATATGGAGGACTTGTGTGACGACTTGCTGAAGTTTCTTAAAGTATGAAGTGGTCATCTGTTAGAAAAGTGAGAGAACTTTTGACAGAATTTTTGGAGACACTTTTATGTTCTTCATGGCTGTGTTGATGTGTCTGATTTGAAATTGTAGCTGATCAGTAGAAGACATTAGTGCTATTTTTAATCTTCGCTCTCCTTGTTGTATTTTTTTCTCTGTATGTGGTCCACAAACCTCAGTGAATCACTGAAAAGCTGGAGAGATTATGGAAAATGAGAACGAGGCACAACCTGGGGTTATGTTGGAGTAATTTTACATGGATGAATAATCCATAAAGTGTTGGCACAGCAGTGCATACATTTAGAGAAGCAATACCAATTTCATTAAATATTAATAGCCATTTTTAATGAGCATAAATCCACTTATACACTTTTGTCATACCTTAATAATTAATTGAATGAAACCTGTATACATCTCAGCTAAACAAAGTTTTAACAGTGGCTCTTTTTCTGCAGATTTGGTTTAAGTCAAAGGATTTTAGCAGTTATGTATGCAAAACGGCCTATAATCTCATTATGTAGAGAATAAAAAATGCAGAGCTGTTTCTGTAAAATGTTTCAGAGAGGTGTTGAATTGAAGTTCCTGTCACTAATTGTGCTGTGAAAATTACGCATGTAAGTTTTCTCTGATTCTGTTTGTATTTAGACTTTGGATATTAAATTTTTTTAACCATTTAATTCTAGTTCTCGAATATGATTGGATGAGAGGCTCATATCGTCACCGTAACTACTTAAATGATACTTAAACCAAATTTAAAATGCATTATATACTGTATAGTCATCTATTTTATTTAAAAAAAAGCTTTGCTGTCAGTGAAGTCAAAGGTTTATTGTGCACCGATTTACAGCACAGATTCTTTATCTAAAAGCAAGTTTTGTTTTCTTTTACTATTACAATGCCCATATGCAAATGGCATCACAGCATGCTAAAACGACAGCAAAAGAGAGCAGGCAAATGAATGTTTTCAAGCGTCTTGTCAACATGAATGTTTACTCAAGGACATAACCAGTTTTTCGACTGGCAGCATGTGTAGGCAGCAGTAAGCAGATTATTGCGATTTCCAAGCTTTTTGTCTTCCTTCACGAAAAAGCCAGGCTAGCTTTAACGTCAGCCTATATTAGGGTAATTAAAAACAACTCTTTTAAAGTCAAATAGCTGCCAAACAGATGACAAACATGTAACTTCAAACCATGGCAAACAAAAATAAGAGATCATTTTTGACAAAATGTCAAGACTATCTATAATTCAATGCTACCTTCACATATACACAGGCAATGACACGTATTTGGTAATGTATACATTTTATAGGGTATAAGTCATAACAAAAAATCACAAATATTTGTGAACATATGTTACCTTTAGTGGAATTTAAGCAACAAAGAAACTTGCGTGCCTTTTCTAATTGTTTAGACTTTATATTTCTCATAGTGCTCTATTGGGCCATCAAAGCGAACTTCTGATTCATTTTCTGTCAAACAGAACATTCGACAAAGAGGCATGAACATCTTACTACAAGATATCAAGTATTGCTGAGGTAACTGTCTTTCAGCTTGTCGTCAAGTCCTGATACTCACGTGCGTTAGTTCTATTTTCCTTCCCACTGGACCCCTGGAGTGATCAAGGACCATTATTAAAATGCAAACTTATCAAAGTCAAACCTTCATCACTTAAATTAAATCATTTCAAGCTTGGCTGGCTCTCCTCTTCTCTGCCTCCCCTTCATTTTTCATTTCCGTCTCTTGCCCATCCTCATTTCAGGAAGATGATCTGCCACTCATGCAAAATTGCTTCCATTTGCATAACTGATGCTTCATTTGGGCAGGGACTGTTTCCGTGGGGATGTCACTGCACAATGGCGAGGCAGTGACAGCAATAACGAGTGAATGAAACTCTCCTACCTCTCAATTTAGGGATCAATCTTGCAGTCAAGGACAAGTGTTCCTAAAGTTGACATTTCCTTTCCTTTACTCTTTGGCTGAGCAGATGTACAGGCTTTAACTTTCTACATCACACTGATAGTGATGCCTCCTAAAATCATGTTATGGAAGTTCTTATTCAATATTTATAATGAAGCAACTTTTAAGCAAGTAAAATAAAACGAGCCTGAATATTGTATTCACTTTCATATGTTGTCTAAAGCATTTGTTTTTACTTTAGGGGATGATAGTAAAGTTTAATGGAACAGAAATATAATGGTATTGGTAGGCACATTGTATATTACTGCATATTTTTTGAGACTCATACTCGGTTGAATGCAAGTGTACAAGTTCACTTTAAGTTAAAATTGAAGCATTTTGCGGTAAGTGAAGAAAAGAGTCCGCCATGTCTGTTCGTCAGTAAAGAATTGTTAATGAGGTCAAATTTATACGATTTGTCAGTGAGGCATAAGCCATTGGAACCCAACAGAGTTGTAGCACTTTGTGTCAGGCAGCAAAGAGAATGCAGTTTGTATTGGCACTCACATAAATTGTGATGGTCTCTTAGAATGAGCAATATTGCCACTGACATTTCAGTATCCGACAGATTCGGCTGAGCAGTTCTTACAAAAACCAAAGCTGACAGGTTTGCTGTTGTTCTCTGGCCGCTATGGTGCATTGTGAAATGCATTAGAGAGATTTTCTCCCACAGCGTGGATTTTTCTAAGTGTTTTTCTCTTGCGCTAACTCATTAACCACTCTTGACTAACCCCACTTTCCACTTAACAAACCTCTTTAAAAAAAAAATGAGTTTGTGCTTGCCTCAAACATTTTTAATTCTTCCAAAGTGAAGATTAAGGTTTTATAAGATGGTATCTTCACAGGCTTTGAAAAAGATTTTTCAAGGTTAGTTTTAAACTTTCTGAGCTGTTTGCCCCTTTGATGGGGAAGAGCAAAAATGCTTTCTCATGTCTATTGTAATGTTTTCAATTTCATGTTTAAAACATAACAGCCCTTTAGATAGGTGAGCAATTTTTTTAAGTGAGTTTTTTAAGTTTTGAATGAAACAGGAAATGGTGTTACCAGAAGAGTGTATGGTATCAGGCAAAGTCATATCTCCATTATTATGAGACTTCGTGTAAATCAGATATATTTCAATTATTGTAATTATCTGAATATTTTTTCCTGTTTTTAATCTGTGACATTAAATTCTTGCATATCATTATAACTATTAAGTTAAATATCATATTCATATCCTCTGTGAACTCTTCTTATGAGAGCAGTTCTCTTGATCTACAGTATGCTTCAAGATATTTTGCTTTGATATCAAATTTTACTTTGTGTCAAATCTGCAGGGAAACTGTAGAACTAATCATGGCCATTCTTTCATCCTGTTCCCCTTTCTACTTCAAAGTATCAGGGTCACAAGAGAAAAGGTATAAGAGCTGACTTGAGTGGGAGCGGGATGGCAAAAATTTGACTGACACCGCTGAATGACTTAGCGTAAAGTAGCTGTCAAGAACAGGGTGAAATAAAGTCATTAACTTAAAGAATACAAGTGCAGTCTTTTGGGACCAACATTAATTTCTTTTGTTTCCTGCTTAATCAGATACTCCCTGTCTGGTATACTCACAAAAAAGAAATGTTGAATAAACAATGTTTTGTTCTATTGAGAGCTTCTGGATTAGAAATCAATCATGTCTAGAGTATAAATAAGCTGTGATTATTCTAGAATTCTATCAATATATTTTTCTTCTTTTAAGATGACTCATAATGTATCATTTTTAATTATTTTTGGATTTTAGCCATAGGTATAAATAGCTTGTTTGTTCTCCCTATACTTGCACAAAAAAAAGAACGTAAATATGTTAATTTAGACGATTATTCATTAGCCTCTTATAAATTGCAATTAAATCGTAATATTAATGCCATCATTTTTCTCATTAGCTTCCACTTAATGTAATTAAAGCATACAGAAGCATGTGTTGCAATATTTGGTCATTTTCTTGAGCTGCCTGAAAATTGAACGGACAGAGTTTAATTAGGCTTGTGCAAGTTTAGGATATTTACTTCATTTGATTGCCTCGGCAGGGTTTCAAGCTTACAAACCGGATAATAACACCAACAAAAAATTAATTAGACGTTCATAGATTGTACAGTGTTATTCCACCATTTAGAACTTAAATAGAATATATTTTATTAGAGATGTTTTCAAAGTATTCCTCATTACTTCCTTACTGTGTCCTTGTTTTGAATTTGTCCATAATGAACATATGACTTGTATAATATGCTATTGAGATATTGTGATTAAAAGTGACTTGTGCAAGCTCGATTATTCTTGTAACATATTCTAGATCAGATAAGTCATTTTTTTCTGTCCTTAAGGGCCCTTTTTGTAACTCTTTAAGGACATTAAAAGCACGCAGTTGCCCTTGAGAGGAAGTGTTCTTGACGAGACTCAGCAAATTGAATGAACCTCCCTCCCATAAAATGAAGATGGCTTCTTTTGTGATTGGGTACTAAATAATATGGAAGGTTAGAGGAAATAATGACAGCATTTTTATTGGTCATCCACATAATGACCTTCTGCACCTACTTATAAGGAGGGAGTTTACTGTCCCATTACTGAAGAATCACAGATTAAGAAAATGTCCCAGGGTCAATTCCCACCAAGTGCATGTGATGATTATGAAGTTTACGAGAAATAGGCATTTTACTCTCCAAATCATCTGATCTTTCCAACAGAGAACATATCATTTTAGAGGACGAATGTTTTTATTATGATTCAACTATTCCCAGACATCCTAAAAGTCATCTTAAAAGGTATAGAAATTATTTTTTACAAATAGGAACAGCAGGTAAAAAAACTAAAAGACTTGGCTAGGTGGCCTAGGCCTGTCTCCATGTGTATGATTTCTGTGCATGTCCCAGCAGCCTCCCACCCTTTCAAGCAGAACAGTGTCAGCAGGTAGCCATTACACGGGCCACTGTCAGTAGCATCCAACTCCAAAATAGCTCTTCTTGCAGTGTTGCAGCGCAGTCAGTTGCGGTCTCTGGCAGAGCAGAGAGCCGTCTTGGGTACTGTAATTCACAAAGTAGACAGATGAGTCCCGCTCGGAGTGGGGCCCTCTCTCCATCTGCCCCTGTAACAGAGCACAGGTGGGGAGGACATATCAGATACCCTGTGCCTCAAATTAATGAGCTGGAGGATGTGTGTTGTGAAGTGCTTGTTGAGTAATGCAGATAGAAATATGTAAGGTTGTAAGAAACTTTATTGCATCAGCAACAGTGGATTTTAATGATTCAATAATAGTAAACAGTTCACCTCTTGATCATTACACAAAACATTTGTAGCTGCACAGAACTGTATAATCAAGATTTTTATTGTTCTATAAAATAGTGAAGTGTTAGACTGTCCCTAGATGTTGTAGTGAACAGCAGAGCAGCGTGCTGTGATCGTATTTTTAATGTTTTTGGAAACTTAAGAAAAAACTTGTTAGTCTTTAGATGGTGTTTTTTATGGGAAGCATAGCTCTGTCAATAAAGATACAGTAGGGGATTCAGTAATAATAAGAATGCTATGCTTCATTAAACAAGAGAGCAATGTACAGTAGGTAACCTAATTAAATTCAGTATACAGTAAGACACTAATTTATTGATTAATATTATATTTATATGTAGATTATAAATATATATTTATATGTAAAGTTTTATGAATTTGGCCAAGAGAGGCAATAAAGTGAAACTGTGTCTTGTCCTTCCACCCCTCCAAAAAACTATCCATATTTTATTTGATTTCCTTATTTTCGAAAGAGTGCTGTGGTGAAATGTGTTGGTTGCTCGTAAAAAGTGTGCTTTGTGAATTATTCAGTGAGCTGTTTTGCATAGCAAAGGCCGAAAGAGAGGAGGGGGTTGTGGAGTGAGGTGGATATCGAGTCGAGGAATGACACTGTTGCTTCTTCCTCTCAGCTTCTCATCACGTTAATTACCGTATCTGGCTCTCGTCAGGGCCGCACTACTTCTTCACTCTCAGTCGCATGCAGATGACTTGACGGTGGGAAGAAAGGGATATTTGTCTTTGTTTTTCAGGAAGGGTTTAAGCAGCTAATTACCACCGTGATCAGAAAATATCATTTAGGAAAATATGGACGCTGTGCTTTTGATCATTATCTTTATTTACGTCTGTTTAACTCATCACAATAATTTCTCATTTCTGCTCGATGTTCTTCATCGGTAATTACTTTCAGAGTGGTTTAATAGGCGCAATCTGCAAACGTATCACTGCAGGTTGACACTTTGCCACCACTTTGATTTTACTTTAAATTTGCGGCAGCAATTAAACTTCAGTTTTCAGTTTTAGTGAGTTAGATTTGTTTAACCTTGTGGAATTCTAAGCCTTAATTGCCAGGTTATCAATGAGGAATATTGGGGAAGAACTTAAAGAGGGAATGAATGATTAGTGCAATCTTTTCTCTTGAGGTTTGGCATAAATTTAAATCACTTTATGTAAATATCACACCTGTGGCTGTGCATGATGGATTGGACTCAGAGATTATGTTAAGTTATTTTATAAACCTCAAGATGGACACATCTGTCTATTTTTCTCTTAATTATTCATGCTGTAATTTAATAACATAATCAAAGATTCAGTTACACAAACAGGTTGTTTGCTTTAGGCAAGTATACTCCCTGGGCTGTAGTAAAATGAACAAAAATGAACCTCCCCGCTCTCGAATGCTGTATTGTTGATAGGCTGGAATAATTAAGACTGCTGTGGTGGGGCTTGGTTTAATGACTTGGGCTCCATCCTCCACAAATGGCATTCTCCTCAGAGAGAGGGACTCGGTCAGGACTGAAATAATCAATGATTTGTGGTTTCCATTTTGAGTCTCAGTGTGAAGCTGCTTAGTCTTGCTCCAGTGCACAGTACGCTGGCCGAACCTTCGGTTCAGCGCTGTTACAGTCATCCTTTCTCTTTGACTATGAGATGTCAGCACACGCTCATTAGTGAAGCAACGACAAGGATTATCTCTAGAAGAGGAAAATGGACCAACTTCACTGCACATATTGAGCATATGAAATTTTAGATATTTAAAAAAATTTTAATGAATTTTTAAGATCTTTTTCTTTTTTGTTCATTTTAGATTTTTTAAATATATCATTTTTTATACGTTTTTTTGTTTGTTTATTGTTATGAAATTTGGTCAAATATTTATTCTAATATATAGTCTTAGACATTTCCATCAATATATAGTTTGTCATGATTAGATTGAAATGTCAAAATTAGATTTTTTTTTAACTAAATCATGTTTTAAATAACTCCCTTGTGCAATTACAAATTACTCATTCACTTTTCCAGAAGTATTTTTATGTATTCGTGATCGGTGTATGAAATTTCTGACAGTGTCACATTAGGAGGGAGCTTGCAGGGTCCATTGCTTGTGATTCTATTTTTAGTCATGCAATTTAAAGATAATAAGCTCTATTTGCATTTGCCAGTTTTATCAGACAGCACAGACTTTACAGACTTTCGCGTTTTCCTCCTCACTCACCTCAGATATGCTAACTAAACCTCTGAACAGTTTTAATTTGTACTTTCTTTTAAATGGTATACTTTCTTTTACTTTACTTCCTTTTGAAAGTTTTATACATTTAGAAATAAAAAGTGCTTTGATATGATTCATTATGATACAATTAAAATTATGTACAAGACTCCAGTCGTATCAGTTTGCCCAGAAAAAAGTTTTACCCAGTTTTTATAATGTATATTGATTTAAACATTACTTTTCTATTTTGCAGTTGAAAATACTTTTTGTTTTTATGTAATGTAGCAGAGCCTTGGTTGAAAAATCAGTAAATTTGAACATTGAATATGTGTTTGGTTTTTGCTCATCTCCTACTGTAAGCCATCTAAAATCAGCACGCTTTAAATTAATTGGCCTCCTTCTTTTAGACTTCCTGCTAAGTTCCCGTCCCTCTCCTTAATGTAAAAAAAATCTTCCCAAATAAATCAAATGGAGGGAAGAGGTACAAATCAGAACTTTCTCATCTCAAGCCGAGCCATCTGTCTTCTTTTGTGTATAAAATGGAGCCCACGGGTTTGGACCAGGCCTCTCATCTTTTCAATCAAATTCTACCGCTACTTCTGAGTGGCAACCTGCCCACTTCTAGGCCTGGTGCTCGATGGAGTTTTATGTGCTAAGACTCTAAATCTGTTGCAGTGATCCATGCCTGATGTGTTAATGGTGGACCCTTTGCACCCTCTGAAATGCCACACACCAATCATCAACCCCAGCTGACTCTTGTTCTTCCATCCTCCACGCTTCTCTTTCACTGTAATTAGCTACAGTCGGCCTGCTGATTGGCTCCGTTATTCTCCTTGTCTATTAGCCGTGTATTGAGAGGCATTTTTCCTCTCCCAGAGGCAGATGGGAAGTGTCATAGAGATTGGGCTTATCACAAAACACTACAGGAACATTCAGGCTCTATCATTGCACAACAAAGAATGCCTCATCTTCTTAAACTTGATTTTGGAAAGTAATTTACAGACTAGCTGATGGGCTTTGTGAGTCACTGTGATACAGGGTACGTTCTTCGTTGTTAACAAAGTAGAATATGTTGATGAGGGTTAGATTAGCATTGTAAATTATGACCTTATGAGACGCATTACAATTGCCTCAATGAAAGCGCTACATCACGACTTTTCTGTATTGGTGTGATTTAAAAAGAAATATCCAGGTCTTATTTTACCCAAATTGTAAATTTTTTTATTTTAGTTTGGATATAGACATATATTTGCATTTTCGTGACAAAAAGCACATTCTCACAATAGGAATAAAAGAAGTCTAAAAACTGGCTTTGGTTTCTTAATGCAAAATATAATTTTATATGATTGTGGGATGAGAAATGTCCCAGATATTTCTTAACAATTTTCCTGAGATTCACAGTTATACTGACAACAATATCTCAAAATACATCTAAAGCATATTGCATTACTTAAGGCAATAGAGAAAAAAACACCTTTGATAAGTGCTTTATTTTCTTTCTGGAGATGAACTCTTTGTCCTGTGCTGCATTCTCCTCTTTCCGTCTCTCTGCAATCATGAAGGATTTTTGATAGAAATTAATGAAATGAAATAAATTGGCCTATAATGCATGTGAGGCTGTAAAGCTAATGGAATTTGAAGAGTGTCGGCAGGAATGGGGAAATGGGGAGGAGATTGGTTGACGTCTGTGTCCCAAACACATGAAACATGACAAAGACTGAAAAGAGAAGAGCTATAGGTGCACAAGATACCTATTGAGTCTTCCTTCCTCAGATCTTTTTCACAATTTAGTCTCATAGCATAACACAGTCTTGCATATATTAGGGTGGAATACACATGTATTTCTTTGCTGGAAATGGGATACTAGGGATACTGGTTAAAAAGTAATCCTTAAAATAAAATAAAGGCTTAGTTAATCAGCTACATTAGTTTATATAGTTTATACAGTATGCTAAAAAGGTTTAAAACTAATTATTGCAATTAGAGTTACACATTTATGTTTACATATAATCACAAACGGAGTGAATTTGATCTTCCCAGGTTTTGTTTTTCAGTAATTCAGAGAGTTTGTGTAAGTGCAGAACATGTGTCTTTTAGTCTGGTACAATAACATCGAGAGGTTAGTCAGCGAAAAAACAAAAGCTTTCTCAGCAGACGCATTCAAAAATCTCCTGAGCTTTTAACATGGTCATGTTAAACACAGACCGAGAAAGAGAGGGAGAATCTGTTTCCAGTTAGAGATGATGATAGTTTTGTTGCTTTTAAGTGATGTTTTTGCATCCTGACAAACAAAATATTTACCACAAATACAGCAAAATGAATAGCAAAAAATGCATTCAGTGTGTAATTGATGTTACATGTGCTTGCTTTTATTCTAAGATTAAACTGTCCATAAATTGCAAGAATATATATATATATATGATCGATCAGGTTCGGTAAGGCAAGTAAACATATAAAAAACTGAGAAGGTTTCGTATGCACCAGTTAAGTCATTAACATATGCCTCAGCATGTTTCACCCATCATTGCACTGGGTGAAGTTGGAGTGGCAAGCTGTTGATTGCTTAGTGTGAACTGCCCTTTTCCCACAATACATCTCCACAGAATAATTGTGAGGCTGTTGTAAAGAGTCTTTGGCTTGAGTGTTTGTATGTATGTGTGTGTATATGCATGCATGTGTGTGAACATCTGGTGTTTGCCTGGCATTATTTCCACGGCCTGGAGCAAAAGTCGTCGAGAGAGAGAGAGAGCGAGAGAGAGAGAGAGAGAGAGAGGGGGGGTAATTTGTTTTGTTTGAGCAAAGGGGACGGTAAGGAGTAAAGAGTGCTTAAATTGATTGATGTGTGGTTCGTAGAGTAGTGGACCGGGCTATAATTACTCTTTGTGCCTAGCGTGATAAGGAAATTAATCAAACCATTATGTTGCTCCATTTTGTCATTAGGGTGCAATAATTGAATAAACCAACTTCACTTGTCTTCAGAATGACTTTCCTCTCTACGTGCGGTGGATTTCCTTTTGTAAATTTCGTTACATTTGTAGAAAAGTATTTTCTGAGATTTCTTCGTAAATAAGGAAATAATTTACTTTTATCATTCCGTCTGTCTCTCTGATTATCATCACACCTGTGTGAATGTGTGCATCCAATTCAGCACATCCTTGAGTTTCTCATACCAATGTAAAATTTTACTTGCAGCACAAGAAATCCAGTAAATTTCGTCTCTGACTGATTCACATGCACGGTGACGTTGTTACTTTTTGTTGTTGTGTTATACTTTCGTACCTCCAGCTGAGCAGAACAAATGTGGGAGCGCAGGAATGAGCTGCTAAATCAGCCTGATTATTCTTAAATCCTTCATGTCCACTTGTATCGTTCAGTGGATCCTTCATGCAGAGCTGGAAATAGGACAGCCAATTCTCAATTCGGTTTAGCTGTTTGCAGATTTTCGTCTCGTTGCCTATATCCTCCCTGCTTCACTCCATCTCCTTTTCCCTTCACTCTGAAAGTGTCTCTACAAATCAATTACCTTCCCCTGCTCGTTTGGGATTTAGTAAGGACATTGTCTGTGGGAGATAATGAGGCCTGATGCTGTGATTTTCTTTTTCCCATGATGCCATGCAGGTTATTTCTTAGCAGAGGCGATAGGCCTCTTATTGCAGATAGTTGCGATAGGCTGATAGGCTGGTGTTGTTTAGTGGTTTACTGATACTATTGTTTTTTAGGACTGATACTAATACTAGAGAGAGAGCAAGGTGGGCCAATTTGGCCAATATAATGCCAAGATATGTATTAAAGGTAGTAAATGACTTTTTTATACTTTTATATTACAATATTCACTGACTTAAAAAATCTGATTTGTCTCCTTTACAGATGATAGCTGATTCAGCTTGAGTTCACACAACCTCACACAATCCTCTACTTGCAATCCCAAATATCACCAAATGTATTGGTTGACCACTACTGTTGTTGTCTTTCCATTTTATAAAATATAAATGCAGAATGCTTTAGTATCTTTAGTACTTGCATTACGTAGCTACATGTCTAACATTCCAAACTTCTTGAAAAATGATTTGTATTGGTTTGACATGCCTGTTCTGAAAGTTGCATTCAGAAGCATGGCAGATTCAAGAACTGTCCCTTGGGATACTTGAGTTTGTAATAACGTTCATAACGAGACTGGAAATGCTGCCTGTTTCTAATGATTACCTATGTAGTGTGCTCATGGGATTGTTCTGCACATCTGCTGTTGTCATGTGTGTTTGATTCACTCAAGAATTATCAAAATTGTCTGTTCTATTTACATAAAATGTACATAAAGTTCCCATGATATGGTCTTTGCTTTAATGTGCAGGTCATTAATAGGATAATGGTTCATGCAGAGGGTCATATATAATATGGAATGTATCTTGACCTTTTAAAGCAGAAAGGCATCTTTTGTCATTTTGCCTTCTGTGGATTGGCATGTACAGTAAAGCAAACCGTCTAAATGACAAAACATGCTTTAATTGCCTTGTCTTGCCTCAGCATACCCATCATTAGTATCAATATCATGATGAAACGAGCCTGCCTTTTACCCCGAATGTTAGACAAACAATATCATCACTTTCCATTTTGATAGATGGAGCTCTAGAGTCATTTAATCGCTATCCGTGCTTAATTAACATGCTCAATCATCTCTCTCTCTCTCTCTACCGAAATGATCTCCCCCATCCTCCAGTTTTATGAAAGCGATTATCAGTTATTTGGCTGTGGATATGACCGAACTAATAGGACTGAATGGCCTGACTGAACTGCAGGATGGACCGAGGTCTCGTATATCAGAGGTGTCTGCAGTGGGAGGTTGGTGTCTGGTTTAATGTCTGTTGTCCTCTCACAGACCCAGAGCCCGGGGAGTAGATGTGACTGTCTGTATGGCTTTTAGTACTAGAGTTAAAGTACAGCTCTGATTTTAGGAAAAAAAAGCTTTTATGCTTTTTACTGTTTCAAAAGGATGAGAGGCATACAAAGATAAAAGGATATACTGTGGCCAAATTAACAAAGAGCGGAGGCTGCGGAGCTACTAAAATTGAACATCTATCTATAATAAAGTGAAGCATTTGTTCTATGAGTCCTCTTGTTGAAAGATAATGACACTAATTAATCTGAGTGTTAAAGCAAGTAATTGTGGGTCATGAGTTAGCTTGCGTAAAACATCTCATACTTGTTCATATCTGGCTGCCATGGTAACTAACAGCATCCTCAAATAACACTTCCTAGGATGAATCAGAACAAGTGACCTCAGTATTTAAGAGCCATGTAGTGAAAAGTAAAACAATAAGCAGTTTGTTATCAGCTCTTTATTGGATATTATGGAGGTAGAAACATTCATTCACAGAGCGGTGATAAGACACACATACAACAGCTTGCTTGCGTGTGTGTATGCAGGTTTACCTGTGCTTGTGAGGACCACGTTTTTAAAATATCCTCACAAACAAAGTTGATATTATGGTCAGTATGTCTGTATGTATTTATCTTTACATTTAGAAACTACATCAGCACTTGCATAGAAGATAAAAGCTTTTTGATATTTTAGTTGTTTTTTCTAGAAAGCAAACTGAGTGTCATGTATGTTAAGAAATTTAAAGGAGAAATATCTAAGACACTGTTGACACCTAATTGAGGTCTCGAGAAAGTTTTCGGTATGAAAGATCAACATCTAAAGCAATAATTTTCCCTTTTACAGTTGTTTTGCGGTGTCTGAAATTTATAAAGTTTTTTACTGTGACCTTGTAGGCTCGCTTTTAAGTCTGTCGAAGCTTTTGGAGATGATTGAGACATTGATTAGGATCTCCTTAACTGTTGTGTGTGTGTTTAAGGATTTTGCTCTGTCTGTGTATGTACCTGTTTGTGTTCTTTATAGACTTCTGAAATGGTCCTATGTGTTTCTCCCTGTCTTCCTTGTGTAGATTTGACATTTTTCTCAACCACCCCACTGTTTTTATGTGTGTGTTTGTGTGCATCCTGAACCATCTGTTTTCTCCATCTTCCCAGTCTTACATTCCTCCCCCTTGCCTTTCTCTCCCATCATACTGGGTATCAGTGTCATATGACAGAAGCAGATAGAAGAACCCAAACTAGAAGCTGTGACTCACCCACAACAACAGAAACGCATCAACACAAAACCTGGAGAGCTGCCATTAGCCTGCCAACGAGACACGCATCACAGCGTAAACAACACGCTATGGACAGGACATGTCTCCAACTATAGTATTTCTGACTATAATCATTTTCAGGCTACTCCCTGTTTGCTCATTAGTTTGGTCTCATGCTTGGCCAGTTATGCGTTTGTGAATAAAAGTTATTTGAGCAAAATATTTGTAAGTATTGCTTGGCCAAGTAACAATATTACTATGGCTCATGGTTGATGTAAAAAACCTAAATATGCTAAATATTCATGTTTTGGGCCAAAGTTCGACCTATGCTGTTTGTGCTACTAACATGAATGACTTTTTTACATGATTAAACAAGAGACCAGAATATATACTTTCACTTTTCACAGAAGTGAACTCTTGCCCCGGGTCAGTACACCCTAACAACCACATAGCAACATGCTGAAGTCTGCTAATTTTCTTTTGATTGGCCAATTGTGTTTTTGTGGGCATGTTTGTAATTTTCATAAACTCATTACATGGTACATTACAGTACTCATTAAAATGCAATATATTCCAATTTAATGTTGATGTCAAGGTCTCAGTTCCATAACCGCAAAAATAAAAACCCAAGTCTTATACAGTTCTGCCGTAAACACAGCTAAAAATCAAACGGCTCTCTTCTTTATGTTATTATTTTCTCGAAAGCGTTTTCCTGCTGTGATCTTTGAATAGTCCCATTTAGACCTTTCAAATGATTAGAACCATCTAGAGTAATAGATTACATGCACACAAGACAGCTTTGAAAGTAAGTAAGCCCAAACCAATGCGTGTCTGTGTGTATGTGCGAGACTGATATAAACACACCGTAAATCTGACTCCCTGTGAAATGTTCTCCCATAAAATCTGACGACGATCAGGGAAAAAGTCATTTCATGATGGGGAAATCGATTTCATTTAAAGCTCTCATCAGTGGGTCATTCTAGCTGACAGTCCGTAAAGAGCCACGGGCCTGTGCAAAAACAAGCCCGTAGAAAATTAAGAGGAACGCTTCTATTAGGTGAAAAGGCTGTAATATCACAACACTTACTGTCTTCTACAGCTTGGCTTGGTTATTGTGCTATATTTATGGATTTGTTGTCATATCCTAGCATTCTAACATTTATTGTGTGTATTCACCAGTGGCCCTGGTGCTTAAAAAAACACTGTGTAGTTTTTTTATGTTTTTTATTTAGTGTCATAGCATATTAGAATGGTGTATAGTTCTGACCCCTTTATTTTTCTGATTGATTCAGAAACATGTCTGCCTTGCTAAAATCACACATTTGTCAGCCACAGATTTGTCAGCGTTCATCAATAACACACGTGACCTAACTCGTACATGAACGTGAAGATGTTTGGGTCATTCATCCGCCCTCACGCCAACATGTTTGCACTGTTTCGCAGACTGTAATCCTCTCTCTATTATATCCTGCAGGGCGGTGTATTTTCCAATCACGTACCGGCACATTGGAGGGCCGTGTAGGGCTGCGGTGCCGGAAGGTTGACATTAATAATGTGATTGTGCTTTGCCCTCTCTTATCCAGAGGTAGCAGAGGGCAGGCCTCCTCCTGCTGCTGTGAGAGAGAGGCAATCAGCATTTAATCTGAAAGACTGATTAACTTCTCATTACAATCAGACACACACACACCACGCAGGCACTCAGGCACACAAATTCATATGCAAACGTACGTGGGAGCACACAGACGTGCACGCGCAAGCGCACGCGTGCTCTCACACTCCTGAGGAGGATCTGTAATTATGCCATGGAGATCGAGTCTGTTCTACCCACCCAGCTTTAGCAATCAGTTTTATTTATGCATTTATTTTAAAGTCTTTTGTGAAGAACACAGCACTGCCAGGAAAAGAAAGGCTCAAGTGTTGCGTCACAATCTCTCTTCGCTTAAGTGCAGCGTCAATCAGACATCATTTTTATGAATAGCTGATAAGAGGTGTTCAGTTAGGTGCTGCCAGAATTTTAATGTAAATTAAAGGAATGCAGCAAAAGCAAAACAGAAGGAATTAAGGGCTGCGTCTTTGAAACTACATTTGTTCGATTTGATGTTTTATTCATTTACCTTTAATGCATTTCATTTTTTGGCTGGTTTTCATTGCATTTATTATAGATGAGGTTAATTAAGTATATTAAAATATTATGCCTCTAAATTGACATTAAGATCAGTCACATTTTGGAAATAATATTTTATAGTTGTTGTAGTTTTGATGATGAGTTCAAGTTAAGCTGAAGGAACTTTACATTCTCTGACAATTTCTGTATTTACAGTTAACGTATAAATCGATCACCTGTGGTGGTATCTTCAAAGGCAAAGGTTTTAGCAATTTTTAAGGTTGAACATTATTGAAAGTTTTAAGCAAGGCTTTATATCAAAGTACAAAAATGTTTGTGTGCATTTTACTTAAAAACACCTAAAGTGCAAGTATACAAGAGATCACCATGACCATTTACACTTAAGCAAGCAACTCTGATTGAATGCAATTAGTGAATCATCAAACAGAATAAACAACATATTTGGCATGTATGTACTGTAGTGAGCTTAATAGCAAACATAACTTGCATGTCATATGTTGTGTGTTTTTTTATTAGTTCATTAAGGATACACGTATCACATATATTTTTGCTTTCCTCTGTACTGACAGCTAGACAGGTACATGAAGTCTCCAAGCCATGTGACTTAAAACCTAAAAATTATTTCAGAAATGTCAGTTCAACTGAAGCGTGTAAATAAAGGCTTCTCTGTTGACACCTCATTTGAATGCTGAGCAGATGACCTCTGCAATTTTGAAGGTCTGGGAAAAAGAAACATGAAAATATTTCAGTGTTTTGCAGCAGAAAGTCTTCGCCCAAACGTCAGTGCACTTTAAATTCAAGCTTTTTTTAAGCATTTCTTCAAGCTCTTATACAATGCATTTTAATATCATGACAGATTTGTTATAATTTCAGATCATTACATAACTACCTTTACCAAATTAAATGACAAAAAATGATCTGTAAGGCGACCGTGAGTTCATAAAAAGATGCTATTTATAATAAACCTACTATTATTTTATTCTCACTGTTGTTTTGTTTATCTGAGATTTAATGCAGGATGATTTCAGCCAGTAGTGTTTATTCTACCTGTTGCTCATTGAGAATACTATTTCAATGCAAACAGTTTAAATATTTATTTCTAAAAAGCTGTTGCGTTTTTCTTTTTGTCCAGGTTGGAGACAGCAGTTAACCTATCACCAAAAGACAATGAAGAGAAAGTGGAAACTAAAGACACGGTTGCAAAATCTCGAAAGAAAAATGGCCACGTAAAACACAGAGGACGTAGACATCACAGCCACCGCCGAGCTCGCAGGTTTGTATCTTATTTACCTCTGCTTCATACATATTTCTTCATGAAAGGCATTTCAGTGCTTGGGTGCTAACACTTCAGCCTTTCTGAGCAGAAACTGTAGCATCTGTAGAGGTAAAATTGCTGCTTTCCACCACCTTTGAACTGAGTGTTGTTGAAGTTGTTGTATAATTGAACCATAGAACCTTTGCATAGATAAATCTATTCCAACATGAATCTTATTTTGACCCCAGAGAAGATCAAACACGTGAAAATGTGAATCACCGAATCCACTTCTAAGCCGTAGCCTCACTCTGCATGCATGAATTATAAACTCCAAACTTTAAAGCGGCACAGACACAAACACTCTTATCTCCTCGGCACAGTGTAAACATTCAGGTGTTGCTGAAAATTTTAACACGGGCGTCTTTGATGGGACCCTCTTACTGCCCATCCACCAATATTCAAACTCCACGGTGAAAGAATTGATTCAGCACTGAATTCTTAATGCCGCAATTCCTCTGATACCTTCAAAGCGTGCGTGATAACACAGTGGAACAGCAACGCATCAGTATGTAAAACAGCGAAGACGCTTACTTGTTATCTCAAACGTACTAAACTTTTAAGTTAATGCTCAGTTTCTCTGCCAGAGAACGGCAGAGGCCTCGTCTAGTTTCATTTTGTGTTGTGTTTTCATGTTAAAAGCACACAACTGTAGCTAACAGTGTCAGATCAAAGAAAGATCAAGTCAGATCAAGTTAAACCTCTGAAATTCACAAACAGCTTTTCTTCATCCGTGATGAATTAAGAATCCAAAACGTACTTACGCATTTGTTTTCTCATGTTTTCTAATAAAACAAGAAAAAAGCTTCTTGTATATTGTTAGGCATGTTGGAAGCTTCTGTCTTTTGAAAAATAAATTCTGTCATTTCGTTGAAAGTATTATTTTCTGTTCTGCAGGTATAAAATCCTTAGTACTCAGTCAAACCCCCCTGTATGATCCTCTGCTTACAGGACTTGCTCTTAAACACACGTTTTTTTATATTGCAACAGAAAGTTCTGTATTAAGAGTTTTGTTTGTCAAGGGAAAACGTATCATGTTGCATATCTTCAAAAACATGACAGTACGTACAGCAGTGCTGCCAGTGTAAACGACGCTAAAGCCCACGATGAGATGTCCATTATCAATGCTGACAGCCTTTTAACTCTCTAACCTTGAATATTCTCCCGAGTGTGTCAGCGTTCGGTCTAACTCGCAGGACGACCCTCTCTGAGCTTTTGCTTCTGACAGCTGAAGTGATGGTGGCCATTAGGGGCGTGTTCGTCACCTGTGTGCCTTCAAGGTCAACCAAAGCTGACAGAAAGCCTTTAAAAGCCAGTGAGGAAACACACAAGCTGAATAAGATTGAATAAGATTCTGCCGTATGAATGAGAGTTGTTGTTGTTTTATTAATGCCCTCTACGGACTGACGACACGTTTGTAGTGGTAGTCATGAGTCATAAATCGTGTCACAGTGGCAATTAAGCAGTGGTCACCATATTACCCAAAGTGGCAGATGTTACTTAGTTTTGATGCTAAAAGAGCTGTTTTCTAGTGCTTAGTGCATGAACATTTTTACAGCTTTTCCTAAATCTGTTATTTCATCATTTCCTGTCATTTTCCATCATCCTGTCAGTGAAAGTTGCAAAATGGCCTAAAATAATAAGGTTTTATATGTGGGTGAGTCTCACGAATGCTGTCAAGAACATGTCAAAGAAAAATCATAATTTACTTAAAGAAAATGAAACCTGAGGGTCCCCAGGGTCTCTTTTTGCATTGCGATATTATTTTTTTGAGAGTTAAATAACTCATTTGCAAAGTATTTTTACAGTATGGTCATGTTTGTAGCCCCTGAAAAAAAACAAATAAAATTGTGTATTTTATTGATTAGACATTATTGGTTGAATATTAATCCTAAGGAATTATAACCTTATATACTTATAAGTAATACAAACAGATGCATTATGGTAACAAGAAGTTGGGGTAATATATGCTTAATTGTCTGAATATTTTTTCTCTATATTCTATTTAGATTTTGGGATAAAATATGTTGTTTTTGTTGCATTGTAATGTTACGTATGATAAGTAGCTCTTCTCTGTTTTTTCTTTTCAACTGCACTAAATAAATGTTGTTTACTCTGATAAAAGAGGCTTTCAATTGGACCAAGATTAATTGCAAAAAAAATCAAAGTTTATTGTAATGCCAATGTGTGTGTGCGTGCCTCTGTGCTACGACTGTAATGTGAGACAAAGGTTCCTAATTAAGCACAAATGCCACTTGCTCTGCTTTTAACCAGCTTCTAATGTGTTTTAGACTTGCTAATGCAGAGAGGTCTGGATGAACTGCCTTTCTATATCAAACCAAACAGCCTTTTTTACTCTCAGAGAGCATGTGAGCTGCCCGTACCCTGTAAGCACATCCCCACAGCTTGCCTGATCCACCTAAATGCTCTCCTCTCAGTGTTCATACTGAATCACTGACTGTCTGGGTAAAGCCAAAGCGACGACACACTGTAATTCATCGACTGTCACGGACAGCACTCCCCTGTGTCTATGAAATATTATTATCCCGCTGTAGCGATATGCCACAAGAAGGAAATCTCATTGCTGCTGCCACCATGACTTTGACCTGCGTCAGTCTTGTGTATTTGTCACGGTTTTTCCCTATACCCTTCTCTGCATTTTATATCTTTATAGCTTGCTATGAGGTCAGGTGGGGTGACATTGAGTAAACTCATTGTTAAACAGGCAGATTTAACCATAATGTCATTGTCTTTGAATGTCATATAGATTGACTGCATGGTGTCTAAGGGGATGTCTCGTACTATGATGTTTTTGATGTTTTTATTTACTTGCTATATAGTGCCAAGTGATCTTCACAGACGGACTCTTACAAGGAGAAAAGTCCTCACACGCTGCATTATTAGTGTTTTCACACTTGCCTTCATTGTGCTTGTTCCTATGAGACAACTTTAAGCTTAATATAGCGAGCTAAAATGAGTGTCTTTGATAGAAATAGGGTAGAAATATCAGAAAATCTGCCTTTGAAAATATCATAGAGGTCAGTTCTTCCATTCCATGGACCTTATCTGTGTTTGAATGGTACAGATTGAGGGATTTTGAATCGTCTAATGGATTTTTATGGGTTCAAAGGATTAAAAGTGATGGAAGGACATTGCTTGATGTGGCTAAATAAGATAGGGACAGTGGGAATAGTATTTGCTCATGTACGCTTTTTGGTCTTTATGTTAGATAAATCCTTTCCTTTGGGTGGGATGGAGTTTTAACCTTTGCAATTAGTTTAGGAAATGCTTTTAACTTGTTTGGCTTGCCTCTTTCTTAGTTTGAATCAGGAATATTGGTGGTTTGAGTAAAACGCTTAACGGCCATTTGATTGGACAAATCCAATCAATAACAAATGTTACACCCTGTGGTGTAATAAACCGTGATGATAAATGTGAGACGTATGTGTTGTCTGTGTGTAAGATCCCTGTTCGTAGTTTGCACTCTTTTGCACTTTTTTTACTTTTCTCTTAGAACAAATCTCTAAGCCCCCCAAATAAGGGTTAGAAAATAATCAGAGTTTAGGGAAAAGATATCAGTTAAAGTGACAAATGCCATACATTTCATATGTAGTCCCTGAAAATGTCCATGAAAAACTTTCCAGGGGGAAAAAAATTGGCCCTTAATGACACAGTTAACATTTCTGATACAAATACACAGTCGAGTCTCTCAATTGTAGATGCCGTGTGTTATCACTTTGTTAAGCCTCAAATCCTTCTTTACTTGTACTCCCTTCAATGTCATTGCTTTAAAAAGATGCCTTTCAGGTGACACCTCAGTGCTGTAGAAACGGCACACATGTCCCGCTAGGACATTATGTCCATTCTTACTGACACTACTAAAAGTAAATTGATTTTAAAAACGACCTGTCATCTACCTGCTCGAACATGCTTCTCTCTCTCTCTCTCTCTCTCTCTCTCTCTCTCTCTCTCTCTCTCTCTCTCTCTCTCTCTCTCTCTCTCTCTCTCTCTCTCTCTCTCTCTCTCTCTCTCTCTCTCTCTCTCTCTCTCTCTCTCTCTCTCTCTCTCTTCTGTATTGCTTTTTTATATCTCCATCCCCTTCAACCCCTATTTTTCCAAATGCCATGTCTGTTCTTGACTTCATGAATTTAGATGTTTTGGGCGGACAGATGTTGAATGGTGAACACGACACGACTGCATTCCAGTTTACTTCTTTAAACAGTTTACAGTTTATGCAGTAAAGTTAATGCTTCAGAGCAGTCAAGAGGAACTGTGAGCTACTCATGCAATTTCAGGTTTTTTTATATACAAATATACAAGCAGTGCAAAATTTATTTTAGATTTGAATTAAGGAAAATGTATTAAAGGATGGAATGGAAAAAACAATTGGTAAAAAAAGGTTACAGGTAATTGAACAGTACAAATAATAATAGCAATAATAAAATAATGAGTAAGGGCAGGATTGTAATAATCTGTTGTGTCAGTCTGCACTTTCAACTGGTCTCAAATGTGTGGTGTTTTTATGATAATACTTTTCCTGGAGTTGTGTATATTTTTTTGCATTCTGTCAGAAAGTGCATCTCTGTCGCAATTTTGTTTTGATCACGATGTGGACACTACCTTTCCTCCTGTAAAAACAGACATGCTTTCTATGTCTTCCTTTCTCTTTATAGTCAGTTTGTGTCCACTGAGCCTGTACCTTGTCAAAGTGCCTCTTTTTATCTGTCACCGTGTACAGATACTGTAGTCTACCATAGTCTTTTTTTAGGGACAGATAGCATTGCATTTTTTTGTTTTTGCATTATCTGTATTTCCCAAGTCATGTAATTGTTGTCATTTGAAATATGTAGTATTGTTGTGACTGAGAGCATCAATCTTGGTGGTTGGTTGTGTCAATTGCTAGCATCTGTCCTCCGTTACATCTCTCTTATGGCCTTTCATCTATATACATATCCAGCAAGAGAACTTTGACTTGTCTAAGACGTCTGAAGCTGATTTATGTTACAGACAGCTGACTCCTTTATCACATCCATTCCTAAAGAAAAACTTATTCTGACAGTTTGTGCTGTCAGAAATCGTGCTATGTTTGTCTATCTCAAACCTGACCTTTACATACAATGAATGACTGCTTCAGCAATCTAGTCATTCATCAAGCTTCTACTATTGAATAATTGTCATCCTATGACCTATAAAGTGAGAATAACAGAAAGAGATTTTGAGAAATAGGTTCTCTGTCCTTTCCTTTTCAGTGTGTCTTCTGATGCTGATCTTTCCCCTCGGCCGTTGCCTAAAGCGAAGAAAAAGAAGAAGAAGTCTGAGAGGAAGAGGAGGAGACATAGGTCAGTCAACATAACAAATGATCACTATGTAACAAATGTGCAAGGTCAAAACTAAAAAGACATTTATATATTTATATATACACGTTTGATATATTGCTCTCGAGCACCCATTTTTGCATTGTAAGTGCTTTTTTTAGTCAATGGTCCGATGCATTTTATAAGCAGTAAATTCATCCTGATTTTAATGGTTTGTCTGCAATGTATATCTGGAAACAGCTTTTAACTTTCACATGAACAATCCAAGTATATGATGAATGTAATGACAAGAGCCATTGAACAGAAGAACTGTTCTCAGCTCCTGTTACGCCTAAAAGAGGGCAGATTTGCATTTCTGTAATTTTAAATGTTCTGAATTCTTGCTGGCATTTGGGGTTTCCACGCCAGTTGATTCTGGGAGATTCACCGATTGAATCCCAGTTTAAAAGTCACTGCCAGCTTCAAACCTTATTCTGTCCTGTAATCTACAACTCGTAAAAATGTATTATTTGTAATTGTTAAGATCAGGAATTGCATTATTTGATAAACCAAACAAAGTACCAAACCATACAACACTCGATTGGCATTGACTGCAAAACCATCACAATCAATAGGATGTACACCGGGGTCTTTGGTATCCAAGACAAACATGGCACGTGTTTAACTGCATGCGGCTTCGTTTGATCGCACAGGTCTCCCTCCTGCAGTCCGTCGCCTGTGAGGAAGAAAAAGAAAAAGAAGAGCTCAAAGAGAAGGAAGCGACACAGGTAGTGATTGATTTTCACTTCGGGTCATGTTCAGAGGTTTATTTCGGACACGCTTTGCTGCTGTGGTGTGTTTGTTTTGTCACCGCTGTCTCTAAATTCAGCTTCTCTTTGCTGTAGGTCTGCCTCAAGGAAAGGGAGACACAGGTAAATCTTTATTTAACACTTTGCTTGTCTTTAATAGAGGCTTTCTAATAGCTTTTCACACAGTATAGATAACATCTGCTGATTATTTCTGACGACTTTATAATAACTCCCAAATATTGTGTAAGTGTAAAAATGATGTAAGCCTGATTTATCATTTTCTGCCTTTTTTTTCTTAGTGGTTCGAGTCTCAGACGTAAAAGGAAAGAAGAGAAAAAACATAAAAAGAGGTTGGTCATTTGAACCACAATGATTTTGGTCAATAATGGTGACAGTGTTATGGCAGATTTATTCATGGTTATTCGTACCAGATGCAGCGGATAACAATAACAAAATAACACCAGAACCAAATGTCATGAAAAGTAATTTGCTTGTTGTAGCTTAAGATACTCACAACACTGTCAAGCGCTGACAGTTTATTTAGTTAAATTCAAGTCCCTCTGTGGTTTATCATTTAGTGTCATCGAGCTCCTGCTTTGACCCCTCATGCACAAGAGTCACATTTTCTACATTAGATTAGGGTTCATTGACAGTCGCTCTGTAGTGCTCCTCAGCTTCTGATATTGCTGTGCGGTCTTTCAGACTGAAGGAGGAATAGCGCACGTCTCTGTATTATCTCAGACCAGCTCCTCGCTGAAACGGGCAAATAGCCAGAAAACAGAAACATAAACCAATTTCACGCCACTATCTTCTACACACACAGCCAGACTAGAAGAGCCTCGCTTAGCTTTTTATTCTCAAAATCATCAGGTTTTGTGTATGTGGTAAATGTTTTTACTCTCAGCTGTTTTAAATCTTTTGTCCTAAGCGATAAACTGTGCTTAAATGGGTTATGTTTACACAACCTTTTATGTAGTTTTGACCAAAAATGATCAGATTTGTTGTTACATTATGTGGTGTATATGGTTTTGCGCCTTTGCGGTTTTTGTGATGCGCCTTTACCTCCATCCTAAATATTACTTTATTAGGTGATCTACAACTTGTACTATCCGTGGTTATATTCAAGTACAAATATTATTTGATGTCTACATTACTGAAGGATGCACAAATAAAATATTTAGCAATTAAGTTGGCCAGTCTCCAGGGTTGTCCAATTCCGTGTTAAAGATAAGTCTGTATATTTTACCCCTTCATTGCTTAATTTGAGCGTCCATTAACATGTGAACTGTGTAATGTTCTTTAAGAGGTTGATAAAACACACATCAAACGTCTCCTCGGTGCCCTCAAAATATGTACTAGCTATAAAAGTTGAAGTGCTGTATAAAGTGCGTTCATTAATCACAGGCCATTAAACATGTTCTGCTCATTTTAATGTGTGGATTGTTGGGTGACTTTATCCAGGTTTAAACTTTAATTGAAATCATACAGCGGTGTGAATCTATACTCGACCGCTGATCGTGTGACTTAACTGTCTCCATTTCAGACCCAATTAACACAGTTTTACATGTGCCACATTAAATTATAACACTTCAGAGGCTCTCGCACAAAACGCTATGAGTCTTGCCGGGGTATTTTATCATGTTTTTCATTGTCTTATGCCACCATAATTACTCTCTTTCTCTCTTCCTTGCCATGATGAGATGCACCCGTAAACGTTTAACAAGCACATGTGTGGATGGTGTTCGGGTGTCCATTTAGTGCAAATAAACATGTTCTATTTAAATATCTGAACTTTATAGTGTATCAGTATTCATCAGCATAAAAGTAGGCTGAGATAACTCAATAAATAAAGTCATATATAAGGATAAATGAAGATGAATAAAGTTGTTGCATGTTTGTCTTTCAGGTCAAGGAGCCACCCTCACCGCAGACACAAACACCGGAAAGCAGAAATTAGGAGCTCTTCTTATATGGAACGCAGACACAGGTGTGCTACTAACTGAATGATGATTAAACAGAGGTCTTTCACACTGATTAGCACATGATGCTAATCATCAATAATCACCCTTTCTTGTGAATAGAAGAAAGTATATATAATTAAAATTATGAAGTGCATATTTAAGATATGGAGTGGTCAACCAAAAAAGTTTTTTTCTAAATACGCAAATGTCAAACAGCAACCTCAAAGTGAGAACGTTTTTGCAGGAACATTAAGGGTCAGTGGTATTCAGGGCTTCATGCTGGCCAGTCAGGTTTTTTCTTATCTGCAGAGAGCGTCCGGTGCTACTGTGGCGATGACTGATAAAGGCAGAGGTGACATGGAGGAAACTCTTTTATCTGCCTCTCACAGCTGATGCCCATCATTTGGCGTGCAGATCAATGAAAACTGGAAGCGAATGAAATTTAAGATCCGCCCTCACGGACGGTCGCTCCTCTTTGGAGTGGGCTGTGGGGTGACGGGTCTGAGGTGGAGAGGAAGTGACAGGGAAAGATAAAACGATGCTTTCGCGAGTAAATCGTTGTCTTTGATAATAGGTGTAAGCGGGGGTTGCCCGTAAAGCACAAAAATGTCAATCCTGTTGATTGCCGATGTACAAACGGTATGGCGAATGCTCAAACAGGAGTACATGCTTCTCTAATAGGCAAATAAGGGCAGTTTATGAGATGTTAAGCGATGCCGTTTTGTACCGGGTCAAGGGCTTCTTTGTAAAAATGTGTTTTGCATTAGATGAAGACATCAGAGTAATCACAGACACAAGGTTTTTCATGCATTAAATGTGCGGGAAACACTCTCCCAGGTGTCACGGCTCTGATTACTTCATCAGACCTTCACACAAAAGCCTCTCTCATGCATTCATCACCGAATATCTGCCTTTTTTCAAAACTAGTGTCGGACGAGACTAGGTTTCAAATTGAAATAATCTTAAGCTGGAGATGATTGCTTTTAAATCCCTAACCGATCTCTCTATTATTTGGAATTTCTTAGGGATATTCAAAGGACTGAATCATTATAGAAAGGCAGCGCAGTGAAGCTTTACATGGTTTCGGGAGCTGAAAGGCACAGGGACCTTTCAGCAGGAACAATAGCCGTCAGTCTCCATTTCCGTGAATCACTATTCACATCCCAAAGAACCATTACAGATAATCTGTGTCCTGAGCTGGTATAATTGACATGTCCTTTCATAGAAAACCATCTTTTCCCACCTTTGGCTAGTGTAGATCAGTGGAATCAGACGTCGTGTATGTTCCCAATTATTTAAGCGAATGGATAGGGAGTGGATCTCTGTGTCTATTTCAACACCTGTCACTGTTCACACAATTTACTCAACCTTGTGTTGTTTCAAACAAATATGATTTCATTGAAACGCTTAAGGATTTGTTAAGTAGAATATTAACAACTGGCAACCTTGGTCACCTTTCACATAATATTCTGCCTGATGTCCTTTTGTGCTCCATGGATAGAAGAAAGGTTTTAAACAAGGGTGAAGAAATAATGACAGTATATTTATTTTGGTTTAAACTTCGACTTCAAAGTGCTTTCAAATGATCCCGAACAGCTTCATAGTAATACTAAAGCACGACAGCTTTGACATTCCACCTAGACATTTTAAAATAAACAGTACATGCAACTCTTCGCCACTATGGATTTCTTCTCTTTATGGACACAAAAGAATATATGACCCATGTGATTTAACTTCTCACACTTTCAGACAGTGATTCAGATTGTGTGATTCAGGTGGTGACATTTACCATATGTTAACCTGCAATATAAAGGGATTTGCTTTTTAGTTCACTGCCTGGAACTTAGTCATTATACATCTGGATTTTTCTTTGCGGTCACATTTTTGCTTTTGCAGAAGATGCTGGCAACATTACCCTGATAAATTAAAATGGTTATATAGTACGATTTTAATGTGAATACATATTAATTTATTTGTGAGTCTGCTTGAAGAAGTCTATAAATTTGATTTTGTGTATTTTTTTTTCAAACAGATCTGAAGATTGTGAAAAATCTGGATTCTTAGAGAGTGGGCATTCTTCAGCTGATCACAGAGGCGATGCACACAGGTCGGCAATCAAGCTGACCAATAAAATCTCCTCTAAGTGCTGCTGCCGCTTTCCTGCGAGCACCGTAAGTGTTTTTGATGGATACCTGGTGTGCTTACAGTGCCCAACTCCTGTTCTGTTTTAGGTCTTTGCAAAACCATTGATTTATTTTTGCCACTGATGGGTGTTCAGACACAGAACAGCGAAGTTATTTTACACTTATCTGTCAGACTAATGCATTTGTAAGTGCGTATCTTTTTCCCCCATGGAGAAACATTTATTGTAAATCATTTTGCTTGCTGCTGATTTTTTCACTTTGTTTTTAGGATTTGGATTGATGCTAGCCACAGTAAACGCTTAGAAACTGTTAAAAGATTATTTTCCAATTGAATTGCCATCATTATGATCAGTAATCGTTGCAGAGCCTTGGAGTGGGCTTGTATTTGCTGTTAGTATTTTAGCACATTTGCATATTGCACACATGCTTGACACACAATTTAAACTTAAGTTAATTAAGTTTTTAATGAGAGTGCTTTTCAAGTGTTTTCCACTCTTAGTAATTATACTTGTTAAAAATGACACACAACCTACTAAATACATTCATTCGGATCCATCAAACATCATTCAAAACTCTTCACCCTAACTAAGGACATACTCCCAGATGAATGCTGAATGTTAGCTCGCCTATACCTGAAAATTTATATACTGTAATGCAATATATATAAAAAATATAATTGCTAATAGTAAAAATCTACTCTGTCAACATGGCAACATTCATTAAAAGACTTCCCACGGCGTAAAATAGAGCACTGCAAATAAATCATTTGATCACTGGGTCCCTAAAATATTAATTGCTTATAATGTCTTTCAAGTAATCCTTAACGTTATGCTAATTACATTCTCCAGTGTTTAATCATTGATAGTTTGATTTGATCATTAATAGAAACTAAGTTGGCTTTTCTTCATGAATTTATAACATGTGTAGGGTCATGTAAGGTTGGGCTTGTTTATTTGTCCTCATTTTTATTGGACATCATTCTAAGATCGTTACAGAAGGTTTTTGTATTGTACATCTAATATCGTCTCATGATCTTTTTGTGTGAAACTCTCCTTAAAAACACATTTTAAGATAATATATATGTGATGTACGTTTTATTGTTGTGTTGGCCCTGACACGGGTCCCTCTGTTTAAGCAAAGCACACATTGCATTGTGGCTGTTTGATTCATATACCGTAGCTCACAAAAAAAGCTGATGCTTTGGAAAATAAGATCTTCATAACGTGCACATAAATGTGCCAATCGCACACTTCACAGCCAGGAATCCAAATTAGTGCAAATATAGTTTTTCAATTCCAACCATAATTTCAATTTTGATTGCTTTTTGTGCCATTAAAGCATGCTAGAATTTTATTCAAAATCTTTCCATATTCTATAGTAAACCAAATTTCTGTATTCTGCCCCACAATGAAAAAAGAAAGATAATGTTAGAGACCTACAGATGCACATCTAAAAGGTAAAGAAGAGAATAGAGTGGATTTGGATTTAAAGAAGAGAGGGTTATTGTCTTTTTCTTGCACTTTACCACTTTAATGATGCACTTATGTCACCCGCTCTTCCCTTTTTCTTACACCTTACCTACTTAAGGAGGAAGTCTTGATTGGTAAGTCGATGCTATCCGCAGATTTAGGGACTTTCTGTAGGCCGCTGGTGGACTGTAAAAATCTCCTCCGACGGGACTAAAGCAGAAACTTGTTCTTTTAGTTTTTCTCAAGGATTTTACCTAGTTAGACTGATGGAGATATTTCTTTTGTCTGCAACTCTTTTTCATATATTATATCCTATTATGTTAGCTTTTATTCTGTGATGTTTGTTCAATGTTCTTTAAAGCAAAAATACTATGAAATTGGGGATTGTTTTTCTTTCTTTTCTTCTCTCTTTTTTCTGACTTAAAAGTAGCTGGAAGGTTATTCATGTAGATTGTGTTTTCTCTCTTTTTTTGATCTGGATGTTTCTTTAATTTGCCTATTTCATTAGCATCAGTTCATTGTTTACTTTCTCTTATTTCATTAGTTTCTTTTGTAAGAGTTCTTGCTTTGTTCTTCTCCTTTCTTTTAGAAATTCTCGCATGTGACAGACTTGCATGGCGTTTTTAATCTTTGTTTCTGTCCTGAAAGAAACTCGATTCATTTCCTCTCTGTGCTCTGTAGGGACGTATGTGTCTTATAAAGAGTTCTCACACATGCAGGTAGCAGATTAATAACGTTGCGTCGTTGGCTTGGAAAAACAACAGCTTTGTTTTGTCTGCTTACAGGTCTCTCTGTCTCACCCTGGGGTTGAAGGTTTAAACAAAATGGTGATTGTCCAAGACTCACTGCCCGTTAAGGGCAAAGGACACGCTGATTACGATTCGGGAAATGACACGTCCTCTCCACCCTCAAGTAAAACTGGCATCACCAGGTCAAAGGTTGTAGGAAACGAAAAGGGCTCGTGTCAGGACAATGCCTCAGATTCAGGCAATTCACTGACAAGTTATGATTCGCTGGGCAAACCAGTGCTCAGAGAAAACACCACACACACCTCCATCTTCAACAAGCTCAAAGGGTGAGACTATGTGATATTATTAGTGTTGAAATACATGAATATTTTTTTCTCTTTGCAAAAATGCTCATTTGAATGCACTCAACCGCATCATCTGTCTGAATTAATACAGTTACTACAGTGAGAGTAAGTAAAATTGATATTCATGTTGTACACCAAAGGTACTGTTTACTAATAGGAATGGAAATTTTAATATTTTTTTAGAATTTTTAAGAACAAGATATTTATAGTTATAATAATAAAAATAGTAGTTAGTGTAATGCATTTATTCAGTAGTCCAGAAAAACATTAAAATGGTTATAAATAAGAAAAGATTTTCAAGTCACACCCTGTTTTCTATTTTTTATTATGTAATCTTTCTGCCATGTCTTACATGAAGTCTGGCACTTACATAAGGACTCAACTCATTTTTTCCCCTCTTTTTGCAGTGAAGAAACAGGCCGATGCTCTGATTTGGAGAGAACACAGCCTCCACATCTCACCACTAACAGGAAACGTAGTCCGTCTTATGATAGATATCACAATCGAACAAGACCCCGCAGCAGAAGCCTATCATCCCAAAGCAGATACTCAGAACGCTATTCCAGGAGCCGATCCCTGTCCTCAGGGAGGAGGTGTGTTACAGAGCTGCTATCCATTATAAAAACCTGAACTCTGATCATTTCAGTCACAAAGCACTTCATGTTTTATGTCTGACACTCTCATGTCCCTCGACTCATTTACAGATCATATTCCCGCTCATCCAGTTACTCGCTGGATTCACGGAGAGGTAGTCTGTCTAGCGCGAGCAGTTGCCATAGTCTCAGTTACTCACCAGACAGGTGCGTTTCTGCTGAAACAAAATGTTTAATTATATCAAATATCATCGTGTTTGACAATGACTACCATTGATAAAAGCTCTAACCGAGCATCACTTCTTTTTTGTGCACGCATAAAAAGGTTTAGAGAGCGGAAGAGACACTGCAGTTCCTGCGAGAGACAAAAGCACAGCAGGAGAAGACCTTGTTCTCCAATGAGAAAGAGAAGAAGAGATTCTCCCAGCCACCTGGAAGCACGGAGAATTACAAGGTTTGTTTATATACAGCTTTTTATAGTGCCACAACACATTAAGCATATATACACAACCTTTAATCACCTCCAGGAAACACTGTTTCTATTTTTGAAATACTGCTAAGCTGCTCAAACAACTTTTAAAATAGATGCTTAACAAATATCATCAAGTGTTCAATATAATATATTTTTGTAAATGCAAGGCATGCAGGTGTCAACCTTACCAAAGGTTTTTACCAAAGGTTTTTACCATACTAATAGCTCGGATGTCAATATTTGGTGCTAAATGGTTTCTCCATTTGTTGGATATTATTGCTTCTGGTTTGTGCCGTTTAATTTTACAAATTATGTTGCTTTCCAAAAAACGTGTGTTCTTTTTTTTATCACATCCATAACATGTATATTTAAAAAAGATTTTTAAATAGATAATGCAGATGGTTCAATATATTGGTTATGAATACATTCTGTATATTTCAAGTTTGGAATTGTGTTTTTAAGTTGTAATGTATTATGGGTATGAGGGCATCCTGCTGGCGCCCCCTGTTGGTGGGCATATGCACTTCATGATTTAAGGGCAATACAAAAACTACAGATCGTTACCCTCTGCAAGTTCTGCAACACAGATTTCATGTGGGCCCATCGATCAATTGTAATTGCATGACAACTACACAAAGATAATCTGAATACTTTCTTTAACAGTGCCAGAAAGAGGCCCATCCCGTACTACCGGCCCAGCCCATCCATCAGCAGCCGTTCCTCCAGCATCCTCACTTGGCGCCTGTTTTCTCTCAGTCGCAGTCGGTCACGTAGCCGGAGTCGCAGTCGCACTTATTCCTCGTACAGGAGCTACAGCCGCAGCTCATCGTGGAACTCTATGTATAGCAGACGCAGTCGAAGCAGAAGCTATGACTCAACGGTGAGCTATAGCAGAGCCCGTCGCTAATTTATGAACGTCTGCGGGAATGCTGAGCCACAGCACAAGCGAAAACCAGATCCATGTGCGACTGGAAGCGAAATGGAGCAGCGCTAAGAACATGCTGTGCTTGGGTATGGAACACCAGGCAGTGACAGGATCATCTGTCTGTTGTCAGATAAGACTGAAGCTTTCCATATTGTTGTGTACTAAACTGTGTGCTTTCATCCGCCCTGCTCAAACGTTAAGAAAAACTTGTCACATGTCAATCACAAAGCCTGCTGATATAGAGGGTTCAGACCGGAGATGCTGAACATGTGAGGCGTGAGGATGTTGTTGTTCATTCATTACAACAGTTGTAGTAGATTAAATGGAGTCTATGTGAAGTGTCACTCACAAAATGCTTATAGCCTTGACTGTATGGATCTATCAGATTTTTCTAGTGCTTTCTTCTTTAAAGGATACGTCAAAAGCGCTCGAGGAGAACGATTTATTGCTTCCATAACAGCTTTTACTGAAAGCAGCCGCTTGTGTGTTGCACACACCTTTACTTTGAAAAATGTGCCATCCGAATTGGCCCCAATGGCAAACACACACCCCATCAGCCCAAATGCCAGCTTTATTTATCTTCTGTTGAACTGGAAAACAATTTAAATGTCATTGGCTGTGATGAAGATGATGGCAGACGGTCAAACTCTAGCGGATGTGCTCCAGCGGTGGGAACCATCTTATAGGCCGGCTGCCCGTACTGTGTTAGCAAATATGTTAAACTGCAGATTAATCTTAAAAACCTCAAGAGATGACAGGAACAGAGAAAGCACTGATGGCAAATAAAGCACTGATGTACCTGATTATTATTATTATTTATATATTATTATAATTATTGTTATTAGTGACATGTCATTAGCATGACCCCTGAGCCTTACATTTATTTTAAAATTATTTATTGTTTTTAATGCTTTGTTTTTAATCTAGTCTGTGATCATTTATGTAAAACTTGTAAAAAGATGTAATGTGCTCATCGGTATATTTTTCTATTTATTATTCAAATCATTTGAATTATTTATTAGGTGAAAACTTTATTTATGTAGAACGTTTTCTAACTGCTTTCTATTCATTTGTTTTCTCAACATCACAGACAAAATTCATGTCCAAACCTGCACTAATTAAATCACACACTTCACTTAAATTATAGCATTTACAAAAAATCATTGCTCCTCTCTTGGTGACGCATCATGCGGATAAACCAAGAAAGTGTTACAGACTGGGATAAATGTCGACAGCTGTCATAAGAAATCAGTAAGAATGTCTAGATCAAGGCTTTCTTAAAGGATCAAAGATATTTGGTGTGTGATGCAGATTAATGAGACAGCGTCTGAAATCATTACACCTTCATCCCAACACACAATGACAGTTTTGTTGTTTTATATGTCCTTTTGGAGTGCTTGTTAAGCGAAGGCGTGGTGATCTCTATGCACTGTACATTTTTAGCTGTCTGACTGTTGTGAATTTTGACATTTGTACAGATAATTAGTTGTAGATGAGAGGAATGTTTTATCTTCTTGAAATTATCTTGTTCTTTCTTCTCAAACTGTAAATGAGTTTAGTAAATGATTATGTAAATCTGTGATGTATATATGCAAGCATTTAGTGCGACAATATTAGGCATGGGCTTTATTTATTGAGATGGAGTGGAGCCGACTCTCTGCAAGACATAATTTGAATAGTTTATTCTTTCAGAAATGCTACAGTTTTGCCATGAATCCAGTCTATTTTACACAAAACCATGACATGCAACAGTCAAAAGATGTTGCCATTGGCTCCTGCGATTGTTTAACATCTGCAGATTGATGTGTTTTATCCAGAAATGTATTTGTTTTGGCAAACTTTAAAACTAACAGCAGAAGAAGAGGTAAAAATATAAAGCAAATCCTTGCTTTATAAGGTTTTTATTTTAGTACGATCAGATTTTGTTTTTTAAAAACATAATACCCTTCCTCTCATATTTCCCTATTCTACAATGTATATATTGTTGTCTATGTGCACAGAAATATTGATGTCTCCCTTGATCTTCAGATTAATAGTTCTCTGTGGTCCAAATCTGTGATAAATAAATTATTCATTGAATTTGTTCATGAAATATTTTGCTTCTTTTTATTGAAGTCTTTATTTTCTTGCATTTCTATTTTGTTTAGTAAACAGGGGAGAATGGAGTGAGATGAACCAGTGGGTAAGTTGAGCCATTCGTGGTATCTTGAGAACTGGACACAATGGGTTTGTTATGTGACACATGGGGAAACTGTGAATCCAAAATCTATTTGGACACTTCAAGCTACACTGAATAAAATGATGAATCTGGTTGAATTAGACAACATAATATATATGAAGTGCGTGTCATTTGCGTAAAAATCTTTGCTTAAAAGTATACTTTAAATAGAGTGTATCTTGATTGCTTAAAATGTATAATTTTAAGAAATTATAAATGAATATTTTTGAGAGCATGCTTTTCATCTGATATGACAGTCTATGGTTAGGTGCATTACTTTAGCCCCCATCTTGGTCTACTTTGCTGTACATGACAGATGACAGAACTGATCTTAAGTAGGAAAAGAAGATAGCACATTGCTATGTTGTGTTTCGTCACATCTCGTGTTTAGAACATTACTGTCGTTCTTCATATCAGTGTGACTCCTCACCGGCCTTGAGAAGTGACTCCTTTTCTATTTAAAAGTGAATGAGTCATGGGGGAGGGTGAGATTAGACCCGGAGCTGTCCGTAGAGCCAGTCACAGGCCGGGGTCTAAACTTGGATAGGGAGGGTCTTGAGTCAGCTGTTGTGCTCCGATGAGTACTTCTGGACTTTGTTGACCGGTAGATCCACGCTGACATCATATATATAAAGCAGAGGATAGAGCAGAAAGGTTGTCAGTAAACTTTTAGAAAGTAAGATTTGGGCATGAAACTTGGTGCGTAATTACGCGCCTGGAGTCGTACGTTAGGTTTTCTTTGAGCATAAACAGTTTTGTTTTCATTTTAGTATTTGGTGGTGGACATCTAACCACAAGCTTTTAGGACACAGTTTTCTCCAACTTTAAAGTTTCACCATGGCAGAGGGGGATTTCTACACTATGGGCAACACCAGACAGAGGGTCCCGCGGGATCCATTCAGGGAACAGTCGCTCGCGTCTGATTTTGAGTTTGGACTGCCACCGTTTCCCGACGATTTATCTATGGACTGGCCTGGCTGGGCGCGACCTCGACTGAGCGCGCGCCTCGACGCGCCGTGGACCGGCTCGTTGCGCACGGGCTTCCCGCGGACGAGCATGGGCGCGCCGCAAGGTTTCAGCTCCAGGTACAGCGAGAGCCCTCGCAGATCCAGCACTCCCCTGAGCAACCCGGACGAGCCGTGGAAAGTGTGCGTGAACGTGCACAGCTACAGCCCAGAGGAGCTTAATGTCAAAACTAAAGACGGTTTTGTAGAGGTATCAGGTGAGGAAAACACATTATTAGTTCTTGGCAAAGAGTGTGTGTCCAAAGTCTGACAGCATGTTCTCAGTAACCATAGTTTAACTATTTGTAGTAGCAGTAGTTGGTACTGCATGTCATCCCAACATGGTTTGTTGACATTTAGTAACCCACATGCACATATATTAAATATTTTTTATTTGCACTAAAACCTGTAGTAATCAATCCACCACAAATACGTGGTTAGCACATTTTCACTATAATAAAACCCAGGGTTTATTCTCCTACAGAATGACTTGCACATTACTTGTCACATGAAATCAGCCACCTGTTGAGATGCTTTAGGGATCTTTCACACTATAATAAACAACACAGAATTAGACCTCATGAAGAGTCCAATGCTGCACTTCTGCCTTTGCTCTAGATTGTTCTTTTCTCCTAAATGACTCAAGGTCACCGATTGCAAGGCAACCTCAGTTAAAATACTCAAACATTAACCTTCCGACTGTGTAAAAAGACAGGCCCCGGGGACGGTGGCTGTCTGCCCTAGAAATGCTTTTTTTTGGTGATTGTAACAGCAGGACAGAAGTTCAGGGTTCAGGAGAGAGCACATGCAGTATGCGCTGGGATTTTTATAAACGCTCTGCTGGTATGCCAGCTGGGTCATTCAGTCACTGTGGGAGGAAGGTGGAAACACACGCTGTGAACGTCACACAACCTCATTCTAGAAGTGACCACACAGAGATATCAAAGCGAGGCTCTTTTGCTCTCTCTGAAAATGACTTGACCTAAGTCCTTTTAAAGCTTAAAGTTTGGCAAAATGATCAAGCGTATAGTATCTTGATGGAAATAATTGGGCAATTCCATGGAAATGTCAAAAGTTTTTACCAAAAGTTTTAATCATACTGATAGATCAGGTTTTAATATTTAGTGGTTTAAATACCCATGTGAGGTCTCATGCTTAAATCATGATTTTTCATCGTCAGAGTGCTGTTTTCTGAATTGTCACATCTATAACAGTCCATATTTTTCATTAAAATTAAACTTTAATATATATTTTATGTGGTTTGAAGAGTCATCTCTTCTCCATTTGTTGGCTATTATTGCTTCTGGTTTGTGCACTTTTAATCAAAGAAATCCTATGTATTTTTTATTGTCACATCCATAACACATGTATATTTAAAAAAATTTAAATAGATAACTTGTGCATAGACTGATATTTTTTGTCAACAGCACTTTAGTAAAATATAAACAGATGATTCAGTATATTGGCTCTTGCCCAATTGCCCAATTGTGAAACAAATAACAGTAACTACTAAATTCAAAAGGGAGAGCCAAATTTCTTGTAGATATGTGGGTCATGCTGAGATGGTATGGTGTGAGTGATATTCAGTGACCAACAGCTGCAAAGAATAGAAAGATCTGGAAGCTTCTTAACAGGCCTGAAGTGTATACAAACTATATATACAGTATTGTTGACTTGACTTGAAATATGGAGAGATGTGTTTATTAAATCAGATTTATTAAACTGATGTTATATTTTGAAGCAACATAGCTTTGTTGCCCTCAGGCAAGTCTCTTTTTAATTTTTTTATAAAAAAAATATATGTGTAGAATGCAGAAAGGGGGCTGAGGTGTTCTTTTGTGGGGAGGGCACTCCTAAAACATTGATCTCTGTGCTAACAACTTCCATTATCTTTTCACCAGGAAAACACGAGGAGAAGCAAGACGAGGGAGGAATTGTTTCCAAAAACTTCACAAAGAAAATTCAGTAAGTACGCCGACTGCATTAGATGTTTCCCTGAACCTTCCAGAACGGTATAGAAACTTCCAGAGGAATGTCACCGTGAGTTATTACAAGCAGCACAAAGCATTTCCAACCTCCCTACCCCCCACCTCGCCTCTTTCTTCTCTTTAAAGAATCAAATTGGATGGTAGCTGGCAGGGAAAGAGAATCAATGTTAGAGATAAAATAAAAAAAGAGAAAACTCTTGTTAGGCTGAGACGAAACAACAGGCGGCTCTGATGTCTGCAGTAATTAAGCGACAAAGTGATGCGATTTTGGTTGCCATGCTGTTTCTCTGACAGAGAGAGAGTTTGAAAAAAAGTTTAATTGAACAACAGCAAGATTGTTCTAGTTTTTAAGCACGAGACGTAGAAATATAGGATTGTTATTGTGTTTCTATTGTCCGACATTTGATCTAAATTTTATCAAAATACTAATGGAAAGTTGTGTTGTTTATTTCCAAATTTGCCTTTTCATAAAATTTAAATTGCCATGAGATTGTGTTGACTCCTCACATAATGAAGTGAAGTGCAGTAAAACACACAAAATATATCTGATGGTATAATGTCGATAAAATAGTCCAAAAGTTATTTCTTTTTTATGTATTTAATGCTGTATATTTAAGTACTAAATGAAATGTAAGTTTATTTATACTCTACACTTGTCTCGATTAATTTTTTTATCATAGTCCATTATGGGATTGCTTTTTTGTGCAGTGCTTCTTAAATTTTGGCCAAAAGCAGACATGGCAGAAAGCTGAATAATGTACTAAATGTGCTACATACTGTAGAGAGATATAGAGAGAGTACTGCCGTGTATGATGTTGTGTGTCTGATATTTGTCCCTCGGCAACAGAGACAAAGCTGTATGTTTGAGTCACAGCTTACAGAAGCACAACAGGGTCAGTCCTTGTTTTTAAACCCTATTGGACGCTCTGAAAACACATGGACATGTGAGAAAGCTGTAACATTGTAGTGCTAATTGAATAGCATCAGGCCGCTGAAGTCGACTCTGGCTGCTCGCTGAGGTTTATATAAACCCCACAGACGCTTGGCAACAAGTGTACAAGCTTAAGCAGCCATATATAAGCCATGATGGACAAAGTGCTCATGACTCCTCACATAATGAAGTGAAGTGCAGTAAAACTCTCTCTAAAATAGTCCAAAGTTATTTCTTTTATCTCTTTATTTATACTCTACTCTTGTCTTAATTTTTTTATCATAGTCCATTATGGGATTGCTTTTTGTGCTCTCTCTCTTTCTCCAAAAGCTCTCTCTCTCTCTCTCTCTCCCGATATTTGCTATACTGTATGTTTGAGTCAACAGACACAGTTTTAAAACACATGGACATGTGAGAAAGCTGGTGAGTTGTCTCTGGCTGCTTGCTGACCTTTATATAAACCCCAGACAGCATTTTAACTCCTGGCCATGATGAGTGACAGTTATCATACTGCCTTTTAAGATGCCTTGTTTTGTCCAGATTTAAAAGATAGAAATAGACATTATATGGTATTAAAATGCATGGTATTATTGCAAGTAATGTACATTAATGGAACTTAACTGAAATTAATAATATGTTGGATTGTTAAAATTATGAGCTGATATAATTGATATATATTACAAATATAATTTGTAAATTCTCTGAATCTGCTTTCACCCCAGTGATGATTAGTTTTAGTGGTGGGGGTCCATTAGTGCTTTTTTCTATATTTTTGTACTATTAACATTATAAACACAAAATAAGATTAGTTACAATTTAAACACAACAGCATCACTATATATGTAATACCAATGTATTTTTGAAACTGAGCTGAAATTGAGGTTCATGAATGCTCTCTTTGCAGCACTTAAGTCATAACTTTTATTAATAAATTGTTGATATAAATTCTCTTTAAGTACAGTTACTTTGGCAAGCATCACGTTTTTTCTCCCTTTCCAAGAACAAAAACATTTCGACAGTCCGTCACCCCCTCCTCTTTCAGACTGTTGCAATAGAAGTCATAGCCTTTGCAATAGGGAGTGTCTCTGTATGATATCACAATCCATTCATGTTAAAAACAAGTTCTTTCCTTTCTCTGTAGAGTAGATATGAATTTATGGTAATCCTGCCTTAAAGGCATCACATTTAAACAGAGAGTGAGAACTCTTCTCATTAAATTGGCAGCAGACAGTCTGCCTGCCGGATGATTCCACTAGTGTGTAGATGGAAATTTCTGGTGATAAACTTTGCATCAGGAGGTGATTTGTAATAATTGGCAACAGACTCTATTTCTGAGCCCAGCACCTGGAGCAGGGTTTACACACTCTTTCTCTTTTTGCAAGTGATGGCAGGAAGACCATTCAAATGAAAACCACGAAATGCTTTGAGAATTATCTTTTAGCCACAAGCTAATTTTAAATTTTAAAGTTTGTTTAAAATTAAGCAGAACTGAGACTATAATGTGTGCTGTTCTCCAAATCTTGAGTTATTATTAACCTCAGACTCGTGCAAACTCAAGCAGTTCTGTTCATGCACGGTTTGGACAAGAAAGCTGTATTGTGTGAATTTTAAAGGGTTATTTCAGCTCGAAATGAGAATTCATAAGGAGAGATTTTTCAAAATATAAAATTTTGGAAAGCATCCAAAAGCTCCAAAACAAGTGCAATAAATGAACCATAAAAGTATATCAAAAATCAAAGGAAATATTCTTCTTTAGAAGTAAGAAAGATTAATGGGTTTGGAGTAATTGATGGATAAATTTCCATCCTTTTGTAAACTTTTCCCAGGGTAATATTGTATTGTTGGAGTTCTCAGCTGTGTTTTAAGTTGATGTTTCTCTTTTAATTAGTTAGGAAGAAATAAAACAAGCAACAAGAGACTTTAACTTTTATCAATTAAAAAAATCTGAGCTCAGTTTATGACATTGTTTAGATCTCTTATAAAACTCTAATGGAGACATTTGATTTTTCTTTGGTATGGCATTCCTTAAACATGCAGACTGAGTCACATTAGTCCATTTAATTCAGTTTTTTCTCTTTGGTTCAGCTGCATAAAGCAATCCAAATATTAAACATTTTCATGGATCAAGATCCATCAAATCATATTCTCATAGTCCTGGACTTCTTTTCACAGGATACCAACTGATGTGGATCCTGTGACTGTGTTTGCATCTTTGTCTCCGGAGGGGGTTCTTATCATTGAAGCCAGACAGACCCCTCCGTACTACCTGTACAGCAACGAGACGCCCGCAGAACCCATCGAAACACCTCAGGAACCCAGCATGACTTAAACCCTACTCTCTAAAACACGGCGCTGAAAGGATCTCATGGCCATGGTATTTGTTCCAAGCAAGTGCAAAATGTCTAGTTTTATCAGTTTCTTCCATTTTCTTAATTCACAAGTCATTAATTTGTTAACAGAGCTCGTGAAATGAGTCCATAAATCAATGGTTCCTCCACATGGTACGTGGTTGGATCAAATACCTGTAGCCTTTAGTTACTAAGTGGATGAAGATCAACAAATGTGATGAGTTACAAATAAGGTGGCAAGGGAAAGATAAAGATCAGGCCAGCTTTCTGTAGGCAAAAGTGTTGTTAGTGATGTCAGATTTTTGAAAGCCCACCCTTTAAAGACACAGAAATAATGGGTTGTAGTCAGAGATGGGGACAGGAGGACAGCAGCAGGTCACGTCAATGTCACATGTAGAAAAAATCAGTAGTTTAAGTAATACTTTACACCCCTGTGAACCATGTTTTTACTATAAATGTAAGTAAAAAGTAAAAAAGTAGGTGTGAAGATAAGATTGCAAAGATGAGATCCCGTTGACTTTAATTAACTCAGTAAGATTCAAACTTTTTCTCTGCCTTTACAATAGTTGACCTATTACAGTAAGAAAACCTACTGAAGAAGATACTGTAGATTGTGTTAATACATAATTCTATTTATTGACATCATTTTTTGTAGCTCTGTCCCTCAATTATTTTGGCCTGAGAACAAATGTCTTGTGCAGAAAGCTGCTGTATATGAGTCATCTGAACATTTGTCACATTGGACTTTTGTATGAAGGTTTCCTCTGAAAAATGACCCTGACTGCTGGAGCTCTTTCTCGAGGGCTGTTATTGTCTACTCTTTCCTCTCTTTTCATTTTTGTGTGTTCTCTTTTTCTTTATGTGTAGAAATGTATGCTGTGCGTTTTTATATTAAATAAAATTTATAAGAAGAAGCCTTTCCTTTTATTTTCTCTGCAAAGCACTATACGGTTAATAAATTCAATAAGATTAAGAGGCTTTACATATTGTTTATCGTGATACTTGTTTGTGTCTATTGTTTATATGTGCCTATATAAATTTACAATTAAAATTAATTTGACATTTAAATTCTACCCATAAAATGCTTTTACTTCAATACTGTGGATTATTTTCATAAAGGTACACATAATCTGGCCCTTTCTTGCATTTATCAAATATTAGACTCGTTTGATTAATCTAATCTCTGTTTAAGACATTTTTAAAATAAATGTCTGGTTATAAATCATGCATCTCTCTCTCTCTCTCTCTCTCTCTCTCTCTCTCTCTCTCTCTCTCTCTCTCTCTCTCTCTCTCTCTCTCTCTCTCTCTCTCTCTCTCTCTCTCTCTCTCTCTCTCTCTCTCTCTCTCTCTCTCTCTCTCTCTCTCTCTCTCTCTCTCTCTCTCTCTCTCTCTCTCTCTCTCGCTCTCTCTCTCGCTCTCTCTCTCTCTCTCTCTCTCTCTCTCTCTCTCTCTCTCTCTCTCTCTCTCTCTCACTCTCTCTCTCTCTCTCTCTCTTGCTCGCTCTCTCACTCGCTCTCAATCACAGCTGGGTGTTTGGTTGGCAGATTGGCTGTGTTTAGGAGAGATGCTTCTGCCTATGGAAGTGATTTCAGGGGAGTTGTCTCCTCACGGCAGCAGTAATTGGTTGACAGATTAATGTGGAGATTATTCCGAGCGGTTTGGCTCACTTTCAATCTCCTCCACGAGAATATGGAGAGAAAATATTGAAGAAAACTACTGATTAACTGACCTGGTTTGTCCATTGGATTTTTCTCATCAAATCGATCAAAGCTCTGGTTTCCCGTCATCTCATTTTGTGGTTTTGAGGTTAATGGATTGTGAATATAGCTGTGCTAAAAAGCCTCTAGCATTATAATCATTAGACAAAAATTACATTATATTTTCTGCCAGTTTAAAGGACGTCATAAACAACCATATTCATTACATTAAACTCTCATTCTGAACTAGTCAACAGCCAATGCGACAGACAGATAAAACAATTATCAGGCTGTTGTGAAAACTCCAAGAAAAAGCTGCCAGAGATCTTGCTGAGGGTTTTATTAGTGTGTAAGAGAATGCATTATTACAAGAAAAATTTATGGCTAAGGAAGAAGCAGGGGTTGTAGATTTGCTTTCCAAAAAGCCTATTTGGATACTTCTGTTTGTTCTACATTTATTTCCTTTTGGAGGACCATCTGAGGGTTAAAGATCTCTTGGCTTTGCCCAAAGGTGGATTGCTCATCTTGTGTCACAGCAGGGTGTGTGTATTCTTCACCCACAGACTCCTGAGGCTGGCCGTTCTCCATGACCTCCTGCTCTCCTTGCTCTGAGGTGACGGTGTCTGGAGTCTCCGGGGACCTGGGGTCTGTCTGCATAAACCTCCTCGCTGTCTTTCTCCTTGTCCTCAACTGCCTCGTAAACCATCTCTTCTTTCTCCTCCTTTCCGGGTTCACCGACATCAACTCTTTCTGCTGCTGGTTCTTCGGACAGGGCCTTCGTCAGGATAAGAAATGTCAGATACAAGATGTTCAGCTTCGGGTACAGCAGAGGGTTGTGAAACGTCTGCGTGAACGCTATCTTGAAGCTCGAGGTCATCTGGTTGTTTTTCTTCAATGGTTTGTGCTTCCAAGTCGACCTGTGTCGAATGTAAAACAGTCAAGAGTTTAAAATGCCACATCAAGACCCTAAAATGCCAAGGCCACTATGCACAAAATGATTAATTTTCCAGGTTGATAGGAAAGGCCGTTCGTCCCCTGAGGGAAAATAAATGTTTGCATTGAACCTCTTTGTCTGGTGTAAGAACAATTATGAGCCTGGTAATTGGAATTGCCGGGTGATTAAATTATGAACCGACTTCGACATTTGATGTTTTCTAGGTATTGTAAAATGTGTCTCTAATTATTCCTGAAGTCCTCTTGGCTGTAATAAAAACATTTTGTTTTGCACCCTATTATGATTGCATGGCTCAACAGTGTGCAAATTGGCATGAGAGGAAAAAGACATGCAGTGGGTAAACAATCGCTGGCATTTCTAATGTGAGACAATGCATTTGAATGACCACCCCCATATGCACTAATGCACCCAAAAAACACAAGAATTGAAATAATGGCTTTGAGCCGTCTTGCTTTGCTACATTTATAGCTCTCTTTTACCTGCAGGATTTCCAAATTACTGTCAACGTTTTACACTGGCCGGCCAATATTATAATCCTGGAGACACAGTTATGCTGACAGTTAACCAATTAGGTAGTTTAACACAGATAGGCAGTGTATTCCATGGGAAGTTTCATTAATGATGCAGTTTCACCAACACTGACAGAACGTATGATATATTTTATAATGGTAAAAATCTATCTAAATAACCAATAAACATGTCAGATAGATGCCACTAATTAGTGTCTATGGCAGCTGAATTTTAAGCTTGTATCCAAAAAGAGTAACTTTTAGTTTGATTAAAGATTAAATAACCATCAGGACCAATCAATACCTGCAGTGGGATAACGACATCAGCAGGGTGTGGAATTCTGGGTAATGCTGCTTCCACTGTAAGAATCCCGTCCGCAGACACGCATGTCTGGATGCTTTCAGCATCTACACCAACTGGAAGACTTAAGCACATACATATCTATTAATAGAGTTTTATTGACTCACAGCTGTATGACAATTATGCATTGTGAAGTATAACAAAGAACAACAAAATTAATGTTAAACTTACTTGTATTTTCTTGTGAAACATCTAGCAATGTAACCATGTTCATCTAGCCTCTCCTCGTGTTTTCCTGTGGATCAAACAAAAATATTACAAGACAAAAACAAGGTATCGACATTATTAAATATATATATATATATATATATATATATATATATACTGTATATATATACTGTATATGTGTACATGAACTAAGAATGAACAATACTTCTTCAGCATTTATTCATTTTAGTTCATTTTAGTTATGTCAATTCCATATGTTCAATTTATTTATTGATTTATTAATTATCAAATTTGTTATTTATATAGCACTTTACATAATTTTTATTGCATACTTTATAAATAAAAAGAAAAAATAATAAATAACATAAATAAAAAAGCCGTTATTAACCTGATAACTGTCACTGCAGAAATGGAGTATGCACATGAAAATGCAATTTTTAATTGCTATATTTTTTGATATTAGATATTTTTAATCTTAAAAAAAAACTTTTTAGGTCTTTTTATAAATTACAGTAACATTACCATTTTTTATAAAAAAAAATTGTTTATGTTTATTGTTATGAAAATTTGTAAAATATTTCATCTCGAGTCCATTTATGTTATATTAAAGTGAATCAGGAAATTACATAGGTATTCAAGGAAATATTTATACATCTACATTTTTTAAGTCTAAAGTTGTAACTGTTAACATTAATTAATACAAAAACGTTATTTATTATTTTATATTTATTTATTATTATTTATATGAACTAACATTAACATTAAGATTCTTGAATGTTGTAAAAATATATTCTTCGTTCTTAGCTCATTTACTGATGTTGACAAATACAGTAGAAAAGTTAACAGCTTACTCAAGTCAAAACTGTATAAATTGTGAACAAAACGTGTAAGCATGCATGCTTTCAATAACACATACTATTTTTGTTTCACTCCAGAGTCTCACCCATACCTGCAATTTCCAAAAATCCATCCTGTATTTTGACCGTGATCTCAGAGGGAGCGAAGTGATTGACATCCAAACTAATTTTCCACTTGCACATCTCGCTTGCCACTTCTGATACCCCTCCACTCATCTCTCTGTGCAGCTTAGAGATAGTCTGAGTAAAGGGAGCGAACGCTGGCGATCGCAAGTACCCGGGCCAAGCAGACGTCCCCAGCCTACTGAAGATGCCTTCCATCCAACTCAGGTCTCTAGGGTCCAATAATGGAGGCAGGCCAAAGTGTTGGTTAAAGATTACGCTGGGCCATCTGTAGCTCAGGGGATACCAGGAAACATCATGACAATATTGAGGCCTAGATGAGAACTTAATAGCGTCCGCCATGGTGGGAAAATTGAAACGGGAGGAAGAAAAGAGGTTATTGAAGGTTTCGGAGCCGATCGCTGACAATAAATAAGAGGCGAGGAAAGTTTGTGAGGGCTGAATGTGGCTGATGGAGATCTCGGCCTCTCTTTATATAGCGTCCTTGTGTTTAACACTTACTAACCAGTAACGGTGATGATGTTAGAATGGAATGTAGGGATGAAGTGATGGTTTGGTAGTTCAATCGGATGATATCGGGGGGTGTTTGGGCTCTGTAGGAGATGCTAATTGAGGATATTTATGGATCTGAAAGGAAAGCAACAAATAGCTGCTTGATGAGAATGTGGTTTATTGAAGTGATTGTTAATGACATTGTAGAAACTATAGAAGGCTTCTAAGCGCTTGTTAACTTTATTTTCTAGAATTTGACTGAAATGTGCACGTAATGGGTCCAGTGTTGCCGACTCACCCCTATTAATCTCAGTGGCGACTGCGGAGACGTGCTGCTGATTACATTTGCTTAACATTTGATTATTTTATTTTTGAAACATTTGAACAGTCTGGACCTGGTGTGTCCTATAATTAACAAGATAAAATCACAAAATGAAATACTATTTCACTTAACTGCTGCTATATTAAACCAGGACGGTATGGTGCAAGTAATATTCGCGGTGCACAACTGAGCTAATAATCCGTTCAGTGTGGTTTCAAGTACTTTGGCCACAGGGCAGATTCTGACTGGTTTTTGATGGTCTTGTTACCATTGGCGACCGCAAGACCGCTGCTTTTTTGGATAAAGTTATTATATAATCTGAATAGGAACCAAAGGAGGCATTTTGTGAAACCACAAAATCATTATATTGAGTACTGTAGGAATAGATTTTTACTTTGTGTATGTATAACGTTTTAGAATGTAGGAAGTAGTTTAAATGAAAGTTCAAATGAATTTCTGTATAGACTCTGGATCGTGCATAATGGTTAAAACTCTTCCTGTGAATAAACTGTGTGACTTTGAGATGTTTTGGGAGAGATTTCAGAGCAGACAGAAACCATTGACCCGTGGAGCCCACACTTCACCCGGGTGGTGCTGTACTGAAGATGTTTTGGAGCCACTTCACATGGAACTAAAAACACTCTTCATGAGTTATTTCGGACAACTAAAGAAGGTAAAATAAAGGTCTGTTAGTTTGTGGGTTATGCAAAATGTTCACGTGCAAGTGCATGAATTAAAATGAGTTTGATCAAGTTTGCTTAAAGGGATTGTTCATTTTAAAAAAGGAAGTTATCATCATTTACTCACCGTCATGTCATCCCAAACCTGTATAACTTTCTTTCTTCTGCAGAACACAAAATAAGATATTATGAAAAATGTTGGTAGACAAACAACATTGGCCACCATAGATTTCTATTGTATAGACACAAAACCATTTGTTAAAATATCTTGACATGAGGGAGTAAATCTGTGTAGTGAGTAAAAAATGCTGTCAATAATTTTCAAAAGCTGTAAATTGTATAGATCATAAAACTCTGTCCTGATCTTTGGACTATAAAGTCACCTTTATAGTCGGGCATCAGTTGTTGTGTCTCCATTGGGGCTTGTAGCTATAAGAGTAAATGTTGCTCTGTGGTCTTTGTGATTCTCCCAAAGGCTTTACATCACAAATTCAATGTAATGAATGAGACACAGAGGCTGTCATATGAAACACAATTACTTCTGAGAAACATTATGGCTTTCTGTCACTACATGCCTTACACAGTTATGCATTTCATGCTGATATGCAGAAAGCCTAATGCATCATGGAAATGAAGTCAAAGTCCTAGAGATGTGAGCTTTGAATTCATTATCATTGTGTCAGTCACACAGCATTATTATTGTTTCTTCTTTTGTTTTGATTGCTGTTTTTAGTTATGCATTTGACAGACACTTACAGCATATTTGAAATCAAACCTATGACTGGTGTTGCTAGAACCAGTTGAGCTCTTGATAATTCGAGTTGCAGTAGATATTCACGTTGTACTGAAACAAAGTACCCGTAAGCGACTCTCCACGGAAAGACTAAATAAATGTCCTTTGCGCTCCTGTGGCGTGCTTTTCTTTTTATTCACCACTTTAAAGTGTATACTCATCTCTCACAAGCAATAAAGCGAACATAAGCTGACAATTGTATTTGTGTAGAGAAGTACTTCAATCTATTCTAGTGAGAGTATCATAAGACACTGTTATTTATTGCATATCTTTTTACATATCTTTTAACAGTGGATGACCTTTATGGTTGCAAGTTTAATGTCTAAATAAATAGATATTGTATTGAGAATATGGAAACTATAATAATTATGTGTAATGATGATAAGCCATGAACTGTAATACTGTGTTTTTCATTATTTAAATTCCCAAATGTCATAACATCTCTGTGGTTCAAATGCTGTGCATTCGCTGTGCTCCTGTAAATGAATAGATTCTTTAAGTTTTGTACATGAAATGCATTTCATATTTTGTGGATTAAACCCCAGTAGGGGTAGAGAAGCATGCAGCCGGTGGAGAGAGATCTCTCTCTCTCTCGTCTGGCACGTCTGTCTCAAACACTAGCAGATTTACTGCAAATGAGATCATCTATCAGCAGGGAGAGAACAAGGGCACAGAGGACAGTAGAGAGGGAGCGGCCGGAGCACAGACCTCTGCCCGAGAGAGGACACATTCTTTCAGTCTCTGTCTCCAAACTTTTTCTCTTTCGGCTCCAGATTTATGGGATGATGATGTGGTATATCAGACTGAAGGAGATGCCACGCAGAGATCTACGCGCAAGGAGAACTTGTGAGGTTGTGTGCCATTCAGAATTAAAATTGAGAATGGCAGATTTCAATGTGATTGCACTTTAATAAATCTATTTTTCTGTCACTTTACTTCTCAACTTCAAAATCAAAATTTTAACTTTCAAAATTTCAATTCTCATAAGCTTTTCTGTTGATGATAGATTGAAAGTAAAGGGAAATGGGGTTAGGATATGTCACACGCCAGACTTGAATCTGTATGCCTGAAACCATCACAGCTCATTTCATTAAACCAAAGTAAATCCCTTAAAAAATGTACCATGGTTTTATTATAGTAAAAGTTTAGTAAACATGTTTTAGTAAACTATGGTTACTATAGCAAAATCACAGCTAATTTGTGTTTATGGTGTTTTGTTAGTTTTAGTTTTTATAGTAAAAGCATTTTATAACTACAGAATGCACTAACCTTTTAGTTGCTGTAATGTCACATTCTCTCTTGGACTCTTTGGATTGTTCCGCCACATGACTCTTTTCTCATTCCTATGCACCTTGCTGTAAAATTCTCCTCAAATGACTTATTGATGTTTGTTTTATTAGGCACCAAAGAGGGAGATCTCTGAAGTTGATGATGATATGGATCACGAAAGCCCTCTACATTCTTCACAGGAAAATGAGGTGCGAGGCTTTATCAGCAGCGACTCTCTCGCACATACTCAATGATTATATCTCCACATGCCTGTCGTCTTTCTGCAGCTGAGTGAAAACTATGAGACAGCAGACGACACAGCCGCAAACGAATGTGTTAATTAAAAGCAGAGAATTTATTGTGTGAAAAGGTGCGATGGGGAATGTCATATTTTGAGAAACGTGCCTATCTGAAGCCGGCTAACTCAGGAGGTCATTTTAGGACGATTGATGATTATTCTGCATGTAAAAGCTGTTGAATTAAATATTTGCAATTTAGAGAAAATTTGTTAAACATTTCTGTCTTTTTCACCATTAGTATCACCATTTGTTAGAAATGAGAAAACACCATTCTTTGCAAACACTTGCGCGTGCAAGGTTAGGACTCCTACTATGCGGTAATTATAGTTTGTGTCTGCATCAATCATTTGTAGTCTTCATCTACAGTGAGTATCATCCACACATGCTGTAGTTAAGCACTGCCCAATCAGTCAAAAACTTCTTACACAAATAATGAAAATGTTCAATATCATGTTTTTAGAGGTATTTTATGACTTCATGAATGCACAAATTTGCCTGTATTTTTACTATTTGTTTAAATCTTGCAATGCTCAAAGCTGCTGTAAGAAATTCAGAATGGTAGAAGCTTCAGATTTAACCACTCATCTAGACACGCCCCCTTTTTCTAAATCCCGCCCTCCAGGCATGTAATCAGAGATGGAGATTAAAAATTGGGGCTAGTTGTCACACTGGAAAGCTGTCAGGACTAAAATCTCAATAATAAGGTTATAAGTGAAAAATTGTTGCATAAATGCATGTTTTTCAGCAATGATCTGTATGTTTATTTCATAGTTGAAAAATTAGAGCAATGCTGTTAAATACTATAAAAAACATATGTTTTGTTATAATTGCTAGGTCAACTCAATAAAACCACACTGTGATATGTTTAGGCAAAGGTCAACTATATAATGAAAGTAGAGTCTAAGCAAAAGGTCAAAACAGCTACAATATTTTTCATAAATGTCACATTAATGTTGGAGCAGACTGTTGTGTGAGGTTTGTAATTTTATAAACTTTATTAATAACAGTATTTTGATATATCATACATCAATAGTTTGACATTTTTGTATAGTTTTCTGTGATTAATTTAATGACCGCTTACCTCCATATAATTATTCCACTGTTGTCACATGCTGACAAGGTAAATGTAATCTATATATGACCCCATCATTTACATTTATATTATACTGCAAGATGAAGTCTCATAATCTAATGATGAGATTAAGAGCATCAAAGTTGTCAAAGCCATAAAAATGATGAAAATAGGTTATGTGTGTTTATTAATGTAAATGAAAGATACATGAGATACAGTACTCAAATTTTTATTTGTAATATGACTAATACTGAAATTAATGTTTTTTTACACTATATTTTATTATTTTGCACAAAAAAGTACCAATAGTTTGCTTCTTAAACATTGATTTCAATCTTTGACATGTCTTTACTCAATATTAAAGATATCAAAGTTATATTTTTACCAAATGATTTGTTGTAGAAATCACAAAAAATGACAAAATTAAAGGGCAAATAAGACTACCAGGAAAAACATCATCTTACACCTGCTCAGCACTTTGACACTTATTAAAAGTAACAGTATATGCTTTAAATTCATATTTATATTGCCAGTATAATGTCAGACCTTTCAATGTAATATTTTATTCATTTTTTTGACAGCACACTCCAGTCACCAGCATCACATTAAAGGTAAAGCACATTAGGAAATTCATTTGTAATCAGTAAATGACATGATCCACTGTGTATTCTTGCAGTATGAATTAATATTATCTTCCGCTCAGCTCCACACCCCCAACAGTCTGTGTCATGGCCAGCAGCAATTCTTCAAACCCTGGCAGGCCTCACCGATGGCATTTTATTTGTGGGGGAATTTCAACATAGGCTGGAGGGCTCTCTCTCCATGTCTTTAGCTTCCTCTCTCGCCCTTTCTCTTGTTGTGCATCATAAAATGGTTGACATTTATGACAGACACGGTCATAGTCGAGCGTGCTGAAATATTCATGCTCAGTCTCTTGACTCCAGCTTTTCAGGACGCAGTAGGAGGACAATAGGTACTGTTTTTTAACAATTTTCTACATTCTTTCCAACCACATTGAAAAGACCAGTATTACAATAGCTGCTTACCAGCATATGATGTCACATACAAGGTTACATTTGTTTCATCACATTACATTATATTTGTGTAATATAATGTGAAATGCATTTTTTAGCTTTAATCTTTGTTTGGTTACATTTTTATTTAAACAAGACTTAATAGCATTTCTATTATTATAGTCTAAACAATAAAATACAACTTCTAAATGGCTATTTTGATGTGTACCAGTATTGGTTTTACCTAAATCCACAATTCTTGCCATATGCAACCAACAGCTGGATAACTGCCATAGACAGATGCATTCTGAGATGAGGTTGGAAAATCGTACGTTTTTAACTCTGATTGCATGCAGTAACTCTTGTATGTAAACACATCTTCCATCTTCCATTCACACTCACTCACACAAACACAGCTGTTTTGTCAGGTGGTGTGACACAGCAGCAGCATCCGCTTTAGAGATGAAATTCAACAGGAGTAAAATTCGGGCTGTTCGTTCATTTTCACCTGTCTACCGGGGTAACACGACTCTCCCCCTTATTTCTTTTCTTATTTAAATAATGCAAAAAATATTTTACATACAGTAGGTACTGGGTTGATTTGAGGAAATTTGATTGTAAATTTAAATCTGTTTTTATTGGTCACATCACATGTCAATCACACCGTCTCTGTCAAAGTGGGCGGTGCTTAGACAGATTAGCTAGGAGTTCATGTCATCTGACAAAATGTGATTCCAGTATTTTAGATAACTTTCAAATGTCACTTTCCACATGATTGCTTAAAATACTGACACACATCAGAGTGTTTCTTAACAGTTAGATAAACCCCAACTCATTTTCCCTGACACTAAAATGTTGCTCTTACAGAAAAGAAAACGCACTTACCGAGATGAGTAAAATAACGTCTGCTGGAAATATCCACAGCAATCTCAGAGAGTTTTGGCTGTGAGGGTCTCGGCTTCCAGAAAAACAAAACTCATTCAACCATCATCCTAACCCAGCAGGATAGAGCGATTACTCTCTGAATATCTTCCATCTAATGTCGTAAAAGAACTAAAAATATAAACATGGCTCATTTACAGTGTCTCTTGATGGAACGGTATGTCACGCTGGAGTCAAAGTACATCTTTGTTGCATCATTACCTCTTTGATAACCTATTTGCATTTTCACCCAGGGTACATATTTTTGTGTTTTGAATTTATTTGTGACACATGAAAATGTCAACTACAATATTTTTCATTTTTAGATATTATATATTTTTTCAAACATTTATATTAAAAAATATTTTAGGTTTTGTTTTATAAATTACAGTATCCTTAACATGTTTGTGTTTATTGTTATGGAAATTTGTCAAATATTTCATCTTGAGTCTTATACTTTTCCATTATTTTTTTGTTTGTCATGATTAGATTAAAATGAAACAATGAAATATTAAAGTAAAGTTTAGGGTTATGTCTTAAAACTCTTGGCTTGTAAACTGTTAAGGCTGTACATTTAATTCTTAATTGGCAGTGGCTTGTGTAGAAGACACAGGGCAAGTTGTCACACTTTTAAACTATTGTAAACATTTCATAGAGAAGGTTCATAAAAAAAAAAATCAATTGTTGTTGACACATATCTCAAATCGAAACTAGCACATTCACTGTTATCGCCCAGAAAAACCGATACAGTTCATTTAGTTTATATTTTTTTGTGACAACATGCCCCTTAGTTTGGAGGACAGATTTCACAAAAAAGTCCTACTTTAATTCAGTTTTGAAACTAAGAGACAAGCCAAACAAAAGCATTTATGCAATCTAAAGTAAAACGTAGGTATGCAGACCTTGTGAAACTTTCCCATGTGACAACTGAAGTGAAGATGTCAATCCACCAGACACCAACTGCACCAAAGTTGAACATTTAACCCACACGTCACAAAGCACGACAGCTTTGTACCGGGTGTGTGATGTCAAGAAGATTATTGTCTGCCAACAGTAAGTAGGTGGATCACATTCACTTGAGAATCTTAACCTTGATGTTGATGGTTAAAAGCGGACGGCAAAGCAATGGCTTTATGATGAAAAGAAATGGAGAGGAATTCATTCATACATAATATGTAGATAGCCTTGAGCTGTTTGCTTGTGATAAACTGGTCAAAATGTAAGTATGTGAGTCTTTCTCTCGCTCTCTTTCCTGTTTCTTTTTTCCATTATCTTTTCCTTTCATCCTTAAACTGTAGATTAAACACTGAAGTTATTAACGTGTTTGTTGGATTTGATTATGGTTTTCTAACAGGTTCAACAGTTAATACAACAGCCGTAAAATGTGTCTATAGTGCAGAAGACACAAATAAAGAAAATTAAAGACCTGTCAAGAAAACAGCGATATCATAAAGATCGCCTCACAAAAGCAATCCACTTTACTTTTTAAAAACTCCCACTTGCACAGAAATGGGCATGTTTTTACTACGGCTCATCCATAAAATATATAGATTTCTTTGTAAAAGGTAATTGTTGGATAAAAGATGTGCTAGACGGATTCAGTATTGCAGTTTTGTTGATGTTGTGTGACTGTTTGCTGTCAGGAGGGCAAGGCAAGATTTAGACATGGTTGCATCATTTTGGACTCCAGGGAGATTGTATTTGCATACTGGGGGTGGATTTCATTTTCTACTTCATTTTCTAAAAGGGATATGGATATATTATCAATAATTTTTCTAGAGAGTGTGTTTATCGCCAAACTGACTTCTGATGCTGGAATGTTCTGGAAGACTTGGACCTGTTACTTCCTGTTGGGATGCCAGGTAATTGAAATGTTAGTTTAAAGGGATAGCTCACCCAAAAATATAAATTCTGTCATCATTTATTCACCTCAGTGTTGTTCAAAGACTATATGTGACTTTGTCTTCTGTTAAACACAAAAGAAGATATTCTGAGAAACATCTCAGTGGTTTTGTGTCTATATAGAAGTCAATAGGGTCAAGTGTTGTTTGGTTACCAACATTTTTTGTTTCTGTTCTGCAGAAGAAAAAAAGTCATTCAGGTTTGGAATGACATGAGGGTAAATAAATGATGAAAGAATGAAAAATAATTGGGATTTTGCCCACCACGTACTGGATGTATGAACGCAGCGTTATATGCCACGTAGTCCACTTGTAGTTTATGTAAATACAAAACTTTTTTCCTCAGATATGTTGATTACACACACAAATCTCCCTCTGAAAGCATCTGAAGCAGGATGCAGGTGTTAGTTTTAAGGTTCAAGATCAAGATTGTTGGCAACCAAACCACAGATCTGTTGTTTTACTCGGGGCAATATGCTGTCAGTTGGATGTTTTGTCTTCTTGCTGGCACTTTTTTCTCCATTGCATTGACAGTCCTCACTGGTATCCCCTGAAGTTAACTGCCTTGCTGAAGGGCACGAATGTGTTCCAGTACATGAACACAGGGTTTGAACCTGCAATGTTAAAATTACTCGCCCAGAGCGCTCTACTAAGCCAACACATAGTTTTGGCGGTTTGATGTTTGCATTGTAGATTATGTCTGTAATGCCTTATAGAACTGCAGAATGTGTTTTACTCTAAAATAAAATTGTTGCATCTGAAAGATTGTAGTTTAGTTTCACTTTCATATTGTGGATTTGGGTAAATTTGATGAGAAATGTTTGAGTTCGTACTGAAATCTTTATACTGACATTTAATCTCATTAATGTCTAGGTGCAATAATTAAAGAGATATTAAGGAGATCACATCTGTGGTTTTTATTTCTTATGCGTGTTATATTATTCTATTCCTATAGAGGTGGGTAATGAATGCTCCTGTATAAAGAAATGCATGCATGTTTTGGTTAATTTGTTTCTTATGCATGTAGTAAAACCTGATGTGATGCACAAGATTGACAAAAATGCGTCTCTGTTAAATGTTGAAGCTGTAGGTTTGGGCACAGTGTCTCTCTATCACATATTTTATTGTGTAAGTGTGTAAAGTGACCCTCAATAATAACTGCCTGTGTCCCCTGAAGTCATGACCTAATTAAATTTGTACCATTTTTCCCTTATCCTCTTCATTTATAATATTTGCATATGGAAGCAGCTCATGACCTGGTTCACGCACCAGTTCAAGGAACAGCTAATGCTTTTACCAAGAAGTAGATTTTTATATCTTCTGAAGTTAATGTAAGTGATCTTTGCACATTCACGTACCACGATGATGCTGGAGTGTAAGTGGTTGCGTGTGTTTTAGCAGTTGCTAGGGTGTCATGGGTGATTGTAAAGTGGTTGCTAGGGAGTTATTCACTGGCCCAAGTAAAAAATATCCACCCCGGAGTCTCTATGATATTCTGGTCCCTAGATGGCTTTTCCTGAAGGTAAGTATGAGCAGTAGTTATAGTGATGTTTGCCTTAGAAATCACAAGTAATATGATGTTATAGAAAGAAGAGCAAACACAATCAGAAGTTAATGGACAAACGATTACATCATGGAGTTTATATGACGTTAGACAGAGGAATAGACAGTCGAAAATAGATGAAATAGGAATTTATTCCTTCATCTCCTGGAGCTACAGGTTGGTGATGGACAGAGAGAGAGAAAGAGAGAGAGAGAGAGAGAGAGAGAGAGAGAGAGAGAGAGAGAGAGAGAGAGAGAGAGAGAGAGAGAGAGAGAGAGAGAGAGAGAGAGAGAGAGAGAGAGAGAGAGAGAGAGAGAGAGAGAGAGAGAGAGAGAGAGAGGGAGAGGGAGAGGGAGAGGGAGAGAGAGAGAGAGAGAGAGAGAGAGAGAGAGAGAGAGAGATTGTAAGCAGGAGCTCCCAGAAGAGCCTGAAGGGGCTTCTACCATCCCAGAATCCAATTTCCAATAAAGTGAAGCTTTATGGGAAACGGTACAGCACGGCAGAGAGCAGATATTACAAAAAATAATGAAACTTTATCAGCAGCCGTTAAAGCCCAACCCAGGAGGAGAGAGAGCCGGGATGTGCGCATTCGTTTTTGCCCTTCCCTTAATTTTTACCGTCCTCTCAAGGTGACATATGATTTTGATAATATTCCTGGTTTGGAGTGCACATTATGGAGAGATTGCACAAATAATTAATACGTCAAGAATTTCTTTATTTCTTACTCTGTCCTTCTCTCTCTGTATGTTTCAGGGACCCTGATAGAAACAGAACCATAATAAAGAGACAAGGCAAAGGCAATAGAGGCCAAGTGGGAGCAGTTTAACGCCACACCGAAGGTTTTCTCTCCCAAATCAGCTCTTTCACACTGGAATGTTTGTGTAGTTCTGCTTCCGAGGAGGTTCTATGAAGCGTTATGTTCTTTTAAAGCGTACAAGTGGGGTTTAGATAAGTGTGATGGTCTGTTGTTTTCTTCAAGACACAGTAAACATTAGGAATGCTTACACAATGTGTAGATGTGCATAAAATGAGTCAAATACTCATTTTGCTCAATGATTATGTGTGGTGCTTAAAGATCTGAGCTGGTAACCAAAATGTTCAATGTTCAGATGCTGGAGACAGTACTGTTAATCAAAATACTTTAGCTGTATTTGAAAATAACATAAAAATCTCAAAATACAAAAGAAATAATTATAATATTAATTAATTAAATAAATAATTAAATAATTCATAATTTTTAAAGAAAATACATTTTTGGTGCATTATGGTAATAAGAATGTTTTTTGTTTGTGGCCCTAAAATATTCTCATGTTTTTTTACATAATAGAAATAAATTTTTAAATATTTTTTTATTGAATTCTAAACTTTTTCCTTTTGATTTTGGGTTAAAAAAAATTATTTTATTCTCTCACTTTACAACAGCCGCGGCATATCACATTGAGTACCTTGCATGTTTCTTCGGGCCAGTATGATTTTATCTATCAACATCATCGGCGGGCAGCGACTCCTTAGCACACTTGTGATGACCCTATTTTCAGTGAGGGCGTTGAGGCCTTAAGCGCCCCAGAACCTGATTCTGATCCTCCGCCGTCAGAATGTAGGTCACCATGGTCTTCACCTTCTCCCTATGACCTACATGAGCTTTCATGGCAAGCAAGGAGCAATGCAAATAAATTGAAATATAACCATAACATATTATATATGCATATTATAACATGAGGCTGGTGTGATAGAACCACATAGAATCAACTTATTTTTAACTAAAACTCTTTTGGTTAACATTATAACTTTTTGGTGGGTGTTTAAATCGTCAGACCTGCAGTCTTTAAGATTTGCATTCTTTACACTAAAAATGTCCAAATAAAGAATCTACAGTGGCAAAATAAAAAGAGAAATAATTTTTCTATTGGGATCAATTTCATTAAGGCTTCCTCTTGGGTACATGAGTATGTGCATGTGTTCGTAGAAGAGCGTGAAATTCACACAGACACATGCTGACCGGTTCACACCCTAAGGTACTTTCTGTAGTTGGTTCTAGAAGGTCGGGCCAAATGATAAACGTTATCTGTTTCCCATCTCACTGCCTGCTGAACTGTCACTTACCCCGCTGACACAATCACATGAAGCACATTGTCATGGCAACAGTCCGTGTCATTATTATCATTATCATGCACTTCAGTGCTGCGCTGGCGTACGGCTCTCAGGACAAAAACAGACGGAAAATATCCATCAGACACCATTAGACACTTTCAGAATTGTCCTGTTGTCATGTACATCAGTGCACATTATTTATACGTCCTGTTGTCTCCTACTTAAAATCTTATTTTTGGGAAAAAAGACAGTTTGTAGGAATTCTAGAGTCCTCCTAACCTATCCTTATTGTTGCAGAAAAATCATTTTTGAAGGATCCCTCACTGGGTTTTGTGATTTACACATTGGTGGTTTGGGCCCCATCATGAACAGACCTTATAGGAGTCCTACATTTTTGCCTGAAGATAATAAGCTAAAATCCCCACAGAGAACATCAAAGTGTTGAGTCCTGATAAAAGCTTGGAAGCTGTGTTTGTTTTTGCACAGTTATTACTGTTTATTTCATTTACGGTTAAAGGAATCAAAAGCCTTTTTAATCAAGCAAGTAGCTAATCCCAAAGATTTATGGGTGAAATCTAAGAGCTGGACTCTGAAGATATCTTTCTTTACCGGACTTTTATTGTGGCCAGTTTAATTGCTTGAAGATAAAACAATTCAGTGAAAATAATCACTAATGGAAAGACTCAGAATCTGCATTATTTATTATTAGAGCTTATATAAATGTTATTATTCCCCTTAATTTATTACCAGTGTACATATTTTAATAGATGATAAACCCAAAGGAATGCAGATGACGTTGTTATAGCTCGTATTTATGGAGCAATCTATTTCTGAGTTATGGCTCTTTGTCTCTAAAACATAGTTTATTCTTATGTAATGAAAACTCCATCCTTCACTCAAGATGGATGTGTATTGTGCCGGTTAATGGAGTGTTGTGTTTGAGGAAGATATTTTTATAGCGATTCAGTTTGAATGGTTATTAGTTGGATATGGAGCATGAATGTTTGTTTCTGTCAACTGTTTGTAAATGAGGCACAGAATCTCACGTCTCTGTCGACCAGCAGAGGGCGCAATTGGATCATTTACACGTGCACATCGTCTCCTACAAATGGTGGATTTGGTTAGCGGTGAGTTTTGGAACATTTTAGCAAAATATTAAAGAACGGGAGCTTTTTGTTTGCATGTTTAGCGTAATTAAAAAAATATGTCAGATATGTTGTTAACACTTTACAATCAGTTTGCATTTGTTAACAAGTTTTTATCATACTGATAGTTAGAATATTTGGTGCTTTAAATACCCATATGAGGTCTCTCTCGACGAGCATGATTTTTCGATTTTTTTTATGTTCTGTCTACAGTCTGTCAGAATTTATATTTCAAGTTTTGTATTGAATTCACGCTGGAATTGCCGATGTGTGTTTCAGATTTCTAGAAGTTTCTTCATGAAGCGTATCAGAGTAATGTGATAATCATGTGTGAATGTAATGATCCCTAACTATGTGTGTTTATTGAACTTTCACGTGTCTCTGTTATGATACAACAAGTGTCAGTCAAAGTCCATCTTGAGAGAGAGCAAAACGTAGCCAATGACAAGTCTCAGAGAATAAAAAAGTGTGTTTGAGGTCTTCTACATTATGACAATAAGTAATTCTGTAAGAATCTGACTATTTATCTGCTTTTTATTATACTTAATTTGTCAGTTCTGGCTTAATTTCATTATGGCAACCCTAAACAGATCAATATTACTGTGAGTCACAAAATCTAAATTATTTGCATGTAGTGTCATTAAAATGATGCAATTATTAGCGCTCATATACACCCAGTACACACACATATCAAGCCTCATACCGCTGCAGAATATTTCATAGACATTTTATTGAAATCTCCACCTACTGTGATAGTTAAAGCTTATCAATTAGGATTGTAAAGTATGCAGCATGAAAAGATTGCAGTGACAATAGTTATAAACTAAACGAGTGCAAAGCATCATGGGAATGAAAGCTGTGTTATTATTATCGGGGCTACACCCTACTTGCGTGCCAGAGCGTTTAGGGTGTAGCTCCAACGCTTTTCAGTTCTATTCCCATGATGCCTTGCGCCGTATTTAGTGCATCATTACAGTGCATTTTTCACACATTTGAATTATGAAACCGATACTGATATTTTTAGCTATACGAGAAGTTTCTCTGCGGGAGTGAGATCTGCCTCCCAGCTGGTGCATGAGAAAAAAGCCATGTTGAATAAGATAAAGTCATCTTTTGCTGACAAAGCAGGAGAGCTGATGCTTAGTTTGGCTGTTAGTTTTATCTGTATTTCTTCACTTTGAACACATTGTTATTGCCCTATTCATATTATAAATAGTTTTTCTCACTTTTGTAAGTTGCTTTGAGTAAAAGCGTCTGTTAACTCCTAAATGTAACATAATGTAAATGCAGCATTTTGCTTATACCAATGCTAAAGAAAAATAAATGTCTAAATTGAAACACTATAATCAAGGACAATTTGTATCTTAGCTATATTGTAATTATGTGATATCCAAATATTTATCCTTCACTTTGTTTGTCTTTCGTTGTAGGAAGAGATGGGATTACGGGGTCCAGCGATACCTGTCTCGTCCTGTGGACGGAGCCGTTTTGCTGTGACCTCGTAACCTCTGCGGTCTCCACGGCGACAGCACACTAATGCTGTGACTCCAGAAGATCCATACAGAACTCGGTGGTGCGTGTGTGACTTCATTGAATGTTCAGTGTTGTGCATCTGTTTCAGTGCTCTTCATAACACTGATGCTAAACCTCTTATGTGTGTTTGGTAAATATTAACCTTAATGGCCCTACAGGATTTAGTAGACCACCTAATTCAACGAACATTTGCAGGTGTAGGAGTGTGTGTATGCATTCAACATTGCTGTTTATGATAACATTACACTAACACACTCCCTGTGTGTGTGTCTGTATTATTGCTCAGTAGTCTGACCCCCATCAAACAGTCAGACAGGAAGGTGGTGTGTTTGCCGGAGAAGTTGAGTGGATTTACAGAAGGCCTTATACTGCCGGTTCACCCACACAGCTTCCTCAGGGTCCTAAACTTCTCCTTTCCTGAGAGCTCTGCTGTCTGGACTTAAAAGGTACACAGTAAACTTACTATACACTTTGCAATATAATTCGGAGTCTGCTGTTATTTAATATATATTAAATACACAAATATATATTAAATACACTGTAATATTAAATTACACAAAATGTTCAAATCAAACTAATAAATAAAATCCAATTTTGGATAACAAATCATATCAAACCAAGTGACATGTTAAATATATAAAATCATCCTTTCTTAGCTTCAACACTAGTCCTACATGTAAACATAGTTTTCTTGCTTAAATGCTTCTCATTTGTAAGTTGCTTTGAATAAAAGCATCTGCTAAATGAATACATGTAAGTATAAAAAAATAGACTTTTTGGCTAAATATTTTACAGAAAGAAAGTTTTTAAGATTTTACATATAAAATAATAAAATTATAAAAAATACAGCTTAAAGGCACAAAATATGTGGACAATTTCTGGTTTTCGTAGATGGTGTTTTCATCATTTTTAACCAAATGAAAAATTGTCTTATGTGGTTTTTATAATTTTATATATATTTAATAAAAATATTTTATTATCTTTATAAATATTTTAATATTTAAAATATCATTATTATCTAGGTAGAAAAACACCAAATTTGTGATGTCATTCTCTTACAAAGTACCATTGCCAACTACTGGTCTGGCATGCATAGTAAAGCATAATACAATGTTTTTAGTTGTTTTAAAAAGGAGATTGTCTTGACAACATTGTTTTAAGTTGTTGTGTAAACAGACCTTTCATAGAACATGCTCATATAATTAATGTGATGAAGTATAAATGTAGAAAAGAGCCAGTGTAGACAGGTATGAACAGTGTTTTTCACTCACTGTCAGCTGCTGTTATTTAATGTTTCTGCGCTGTTGTCTTTTACTTTGACAGATTAACTGCAGTTTTGTTGGCAGGACACCTATTTGTATCAACACAGCACTTCATTTGGCTTTTATCTGTGTGATAATGATCTTGTCAGACATAAATACATCAACAAGGTGTTAGCTGTAGATCACTCCACGAGCTTCCTTATATACATATATAAACTAATATTAGCTACTGTATCCATGCTGGCTATAACTGGGAACACTGGGGGATGTTGCGTCAGGACATGTGATGAGAGGGGTCACACAGGGATCCTTTGTAGTACAGCTTAATCATTTGGCCCAGGGGTGATAAGGACCCGTAGTAACATTTTAGGGTTTAGTGAAGACCCTGAAGGCATCACTGGTTTCTTTCTTAAGATGTTGGCACCATTTCCATTTTGGCCAGTAAAGTTGGATAGTATGTTACTTATTTGTAGCTTATTTTGTTTACCGCCAACTGTCCACAAAGTGTAAACACATGGTTGACTTACTTTGATTCTACTTGTTGATGTGTTTGTGATTATTAGGTTTTAGATTTCAGGTGTAGCAACTTTCAAAGCTATTCATCTCATTTAATTGTAACTGCCAAACCGCTGCTGACTCCCTTAAACCAAGTCCAGACAGGCTGCTGGTAACACACCATCATTTGGGCCGTATAATGATGGATTATCCAGTAGGGTAATAAGCTATTGTCAGGAACTGGGAGGTTAGGATGCGAGTGGGTTGTAATTAAAAGAAGTAGTCTTTTATCTATCATTTACAGATAGTGAGAGAGAATGTAGTAAAGGGCAAACTAAGCCAATCACAGACCACCAAGAGTGCTACACATAACATATAATTCATCCTCTCTTTTGCCTGGTTAAAAACTAATCTGAATCTCACAAAACAGTTACATGATACAAGTTTTAAAAGCCTATTTGTGTACCAAAGCCTATTAATATATTTTTCATTATTCTGATCATAAAATCATAAAAACACCCACCACCCAAAATTCTCTTTACTGAAATGCAGTAATAATATTATACAGTTTAACCATAATACAGTAATGATTTATACTTTTAAAAATAAAAAGCATGCAAAACAGCAACAACAAATCATAATGCATCAATACTTTATAAATTAATCACTTTAATATGAATTACTGTCATGATAATGTTTTTTTCTTAATATTACTGAAAATAGTACAGTGTGCTTAATTCTCAACAAAATTACATAACAAATTAAATGTATTTAAACTAAATATAACAAATATTCTTTTTTATTTTAGTTTAAAATGTGTTTCAGTCATGCTCTTTATGGGTTTAATGAACTTCACCAAGTTTGTCTCCATCATTTCTTTTGTCACAAGAGATTTTTTGTTGTTGTTTAACTGCACATTTGGATTATATGTCATGGTGGGACAAACCCAAAGATGTTTTTACCAGCTTTGCTCTGTTGAAACTTCTCTAGTCACCCTTAACAGATACCATGTGTTTTTTCTCTCACTTCAAAAATGTTGCTCAATAATGTGAAAAAATAATACAATTGTGCTGATTTGTGCCAAAGATTGTGCCACATTAGGATTTCTTGGAGATGTAATTGTAAACTTGTTATTTCAATTGTGAGTTTTACTCATTCTACCTGGTATTAAGACTCTATTTGACAAATAAATCCAGTATGCTTATCTGTTTCATCATGTCAGCGGTGCATTTGCACTTTAAAATCAGCAGAATTTTAGGGTTTTAACTAAATTTCTTATCAAACCTGATAAGCTGTTCTGTTTTTACCCACAGCGAATGGATCTTTGGGCAGTTGAGGGGTCAAAGCTCACTCAGGAGGTGTAGGTGGGGTTTTTTTACCAGAAATTTCTAGAATGCCTCAGTGTCTGGGTCCAGGACACTTAAATCTCTTTCTGAAGATACCATTACACTGGCCTCACAGCGACTGTTTGGTTTTATTTGGTGTAAACAGATCCAGTGCAGCTGTAGTTACATGCATGATTAATCACATCTGCCAAACACCTGAATGTAAATTTTGTGTGTTTTAAAATGACATCAGAAAAATGAAGACAGGGAATGAAACAGACAGAGTGAACTGTAGTTGTTTGTCTGGGAAGAGTCTGGCCTTGTGCTTCACCACAGTGTCAATAATCATCTAAAGGAAAATTCAATATTTACTTTTCAATTACCAGCAGCACCCTGACCCCCCTCACCAATGTACTTTATATTATCTTTGATCACTTGACATAAGAATTCATGGAATGGACTTTGACCTTTTGTTGTAATTGTTTTATGTGTGTATTTTGGATTACAAGCAAACTGATCAAAAAGGTCATACTGTATGTTCAGGTATTTTTTTACCTTAAAATCAAAAGAAAAATATATGTTATATATTATATGTTGTTTTTATATTATTGTATTTAAAAAAACAATAAAAGCATATTTTATATATTTTCTGGATTTAGATTTAACAATTATGTAATTGAAAATATCTTGTTGGTTGCTTAAACCATTAAACATAAAATAATGTACATTAAAGTGGTAGATTTAAACAAAAAATGTTTTTATTATATGTTTACAAATATATACTTTTTAGTTTATGATAGGCAGACACTTCGTAATAATAAAACTACAGCTTTAGGAATTTATTCGTTATTTGAAATTCCCGACAGTCAACATTCAACCGGCAGTCATTACGACACAGCGTTCTGTGTACACACTTGATCTTGACCTCACTGGATGGTGTCATGTGTCACAGTGGTGATGTGTGACATACTCAATGAGATCAGTCTGACCTGACCCTTATGAAAAAACTCATAGAAAATTAGCTGCAATGGGTGCATGTTGTCATACTTTACCAGATTACATCACACCGCACTTGTCTTCTGTGCATTTGGACATTAGGTGCTATAATGCAACTTTAAAGAGACAAATTTAAGCAGAATGCAAATTTACGTCAGTTTAGTAATCTTTTTGCAGTATGCATAGTGTTACGATAACCATAATGAAACCAAAATTCAGTAGAAGATGCAAATCTTCAGTTTTAAAATGGCCTTGTGTGGTTTAGGGGTTAAGGAATGCCCTAACTAATATAATGAAACAAACCTGTATGTGTTTCTAATCTAATTCACAGTCGCTCAAGCATGCTTACAACTCGAAAAACCTGGTTTATAATCTTTACAGGAAAAGCATGATTTTGTGTAATGTGTCTTCCTACTTCCTTATGTGTTCTAGTGATAGCAGTCTACAGTAAATTACCTGAAGTTCATTTTAAGTTCAGTTTAAGTTTAGGTCACTAACTTATGAGGTGAATAAAATAGTATACGGTCCCATAAAGAATATAAAAGTAGGCCAACAGTCTAATAGTTCTTGTCTTTTTTGGTTTACTTTTAAATAATTAGGACTTATATCAACACTTAACTTACTCAAATATAGTCACAGTAATGTCAGCAGAACAATTAGGATCAGTAAAAGTAAGGGCAAAGTATCTTACTTCAGTGTCTTGTTTATTGTCCTGCTCATTGGCTGGTGAGTACTGTAGAAATGTTCAGAAATGACACACTTTGATCATTACCTCAACTTTTTGGCACTGTTTTTTAAAATGTTTTTGTCAAGTTGTTAATGCTTTCTCTGCAATCGCATGCACTTTTATATAGAGGAAATGGGATGATAATATAGTGTGATTTGATGTGCAGGAACTGAAACCATGGCAACAGCAGAATGTGGTTTAATCTGTGTTCAAACTGAAGAGCAAAACAACACGCTGTCACAAACGATTTTAAGGACATCATCAATTTTTTTAAACAAATTATCCCACCGATTGTATTAAAAATCATATCGGAGGGTTCCCTTACGAACACTTTGTTTACAGGAAGTAAGATGATATCTAAGAACAGTGTCATGGGTTATGGACGTTACACAAGATTTTACTATGTAAATGTCCTTGATTTTACTTCTATGAGCAACTAATAGCCTGTGGCTGATATCAATGACCATTTCAAAAACACCAAAATTGCATTTTTTAAGTTGGTGTGTCATATAATCTTATACTATATATGTAGTATATAGTATAACATTATGTGACACACTAATGTGCAACAGACTCTATAATCTATAAACTTTTATAACGTTACATTTTATTAAAATTACATTGTCTGTGTTGACTGTGTGGAAAACATCTTAATTCAGAGTGATTGGTCACAATGGCCTGATTGGCTAAAAAGCATGTTAGTTTTCTTTTTGCTGTTATAAGTAAAATACAAGAAGTAAATATGGTTTTCTCATAAATGTAAAGAGAGGAAATAGTTTTTCAGAGTTGTCTTGTGTCAGTCATGCTTCTACTTTTAGCCATCTTGCTTGTGCTGCAGACGTAGATGGTGTTCACACTCCTTCCCCCACACGCACACACTTATGTCACAGCACACACACACTAATTTTACACTGGAACTGGTTCTTGTGGGCTTTGAAGCTTGATATGGGAGGAGAGTTTTACAAGGAAAGGAATGAAAAGATATTTTAAAGTACATACTTTAAAAACCAAAATGAAATTAATTGGCTATTTGAAAAAAAATCCTTTAATATGTCCCGCCCCAACTTCCTATTTCAATAGGAAAAACGTCAGGAACACAGGAAAGAAAACTGAAAAGATGTGTTTAGTAAGTTTTGTCAACTTGTATTTCTAGTCTTGGAGAGAAGTCGTTACATTTTGAGTCAAGAGCTACACACCTGAACAAGAAATACTGGCTGTTATTTTCTGTTTAATTGTTCAATGAGATTAATGTGTACCTTGAGTGATAGGTGAAGTATAACACAATGCTGTTAATAGACTAATAGACTAAGCATGTACCTTATTTTCAAGGTAAAGTATTTATCTTTATGTAGGAACAACATGAAATCAATCCTGGGTGGTTGGGAATTACTCTTAACATGGGTGTTTTAAGACCTTACAATGCTTCACAGAGGCATCTTGTTTCTTGAAGAATTGTAAAGTTTATATTGGTGGTTAGGTTGGTGCCCACTGAGTCTTAGTAGTCCAGTTGCCGATTTAGTTAACCCGCCGAGTAAATTTGGGCGTGTTAAATAAGGCGACAAATAAAATAAACGGGAACAATTCCTCATATCGTAGCTATATTATTGAGCATATGAAGTTTGTGATCAGATGTTAGGACAGTCCCTGAAACTGAGACTGGTGGCACTTGTGGGTATTTCCCAATGTCCATCAGCTGCTGGGCTTCTTATAGCTTTGCTGAGACCTGTAAGCTTAGAGTTACTGTAGGGTTTATCCTAATCACCAACAAGATGATGAGAGTGACATTTTGAGAGCTTTAAGACTGGGATTTTCCATTTGGACTAGACCCTCATGATCAATAATATATGATCTCATATGCTGCACTTCAAACATCCACCTCTGCAATCTTCTGACGTGCAACATAAGATGTACCACAATGTGGTTTTATAAAGAAACTGAGGGAAAGTTTGACTTGAAAAGGAGGTCTACCACAATGTTTTTTGTTCATATGAGATATCACATAAATACTGTCATGTTTATTTGTACACCGGATATTCAAAGGAATCAAACAGAACAGGGTTACGTCAGTAAAACATGTTCAGTCTTCTTGTTTTAAAAGAAGTATTGTATCAAACTGGTTTAAAAGAGGGGTGTTGCTTGGAATTTGAGCCCCTGGGGGATTGAATGCATGGATTTGGCCTCCACCCGTCATTGAAAAACCAGGTTGATTGAATTAGAGGAGGTGTGAAACATCCAACACCATCCTGTCGTCACAATCTCACCGCAGCTGTCCCACTTTTGACTGTAACAGGAACTCAGGAAATATTGCAGAAATTTCTGGTAAAGCCGCATTCATCTGATAAAACAAGCAGTTTGGACTTGATAGATGTTGTGTAATCGTTTACTTTCCAAGCCGTCTAATCTTATCACCTACTATTTTAAAACTACAGAAAGCAGATGGCAAAGTCCCAAGGACAATTCAACATGGTAGCAAACATACAAGATTGGTAATTCCTTCTGTAATGCCATATGGATAAACACTCCTATAGGTCAAGGAGAGTTTTGAAATAGAGAGGGTTTCATTTTTCTCTAATATTCTTTTGGAAAAACATGGTTGTGATGGTGTTAGGGCCTAAAGAAAAATATTCGGTTTTTACGGTGTTCATAACAAAGCTACTGAACATGTACAAAGAAGTTGCAAATGTTGAAATGCAGATGACATAACCAAGCTTTGGAACGCACTCAAATCCACTCCCTAAAGTCAAGGAAACAGAAGCAAGTTGTGCGATGCAAAATTTTTTAATGCAATAAGATTGAGGAGAGCATTTACAATAAAATTAGGTTGTACATGAAGCATTAAATCATCTGGTACAGACAGATTATAATACAGAAGACTCTGGAAAAAGAGAGATACACAAATAAATAGTTTTACTTTTAAAACAATTACCCCCCCATCCCCTTCCCCAACAAAAATACTGCTGTTTGCTTTTGAATTGTACATCGAACTGACACTTATCAAAATGGTTGTGGATTGCAATTCCCACAAGTCCTTGTGTTCTAATTCACACAATACAGACATACCGCATTGTGACAGAAGCCCTAAAGCAATGCCTTTGGTCTAAGAGGGGTTATATTCTTTTGTACATCACTATGAAGCACATGGCAATTACTTACACTGAAAAGAGCAAAGGCAGATGAGTTTGCAAATGATTTTGTACGCTTTTGTACGTTGCTTTTTAGACACTGATCAGTTGGGGAAAGAGTTCAGAAGCAAACATGTCCTCCCAAGAGCTCTCAGGGCAGAGAGGGGATGAGATGTTGCTGAAGGGGGATGGAGACCTCTCGTATCCAGAGTCACTGTACGCATCCGTCAGGTACGGAGCCTTCTCGCAGTCGTTGAAGGACGAGGCGTCGGACAGGAAGTCGTCGACCCCGTTTGGATTCTCATCCGTCGCGGGGATGATCACTTCCTCTGGCTCGTCTTTGACAGACACCGTTTGGACCTCGACCTCGATGTCCTCATCGTCTACAGAGAAGGCGACAGACTCCGGACGCTCCTCGCTTTCTACATCGGAAATGCTCTCCTCACTCACCACCTCGGCGGGTTTGGTGTAGATGTGGTCAAATTGGATCAGTTCATTAAGGGCTTCCAGCTTAACTGGTGCGGGCCCCAAAGCTGCAGGTAGGGAGGAAGGTACTTGCTCTCCTGCACCTCCACCCGGCACCAGCTGCTGCTGAGCATCCTGTGCTTCTGGGATGCCAGTCTTGAGGAAGAGCTCTGGGTCAAGGATGTCCAGAATACCAAGCAAGAGATCAGACTGTGGAAGACAAATTAAGAAAAGTGAGATTGACTGAACAGTAAATGTTAACTGTAACGCTACAATCTGAACTACTGATTCTACATCAAATTCAGTTTTACTTCATCCACTTTGATATTCACCTCAACATCTGTAGAGTCAGGACTGTGAGTATCCATGGTGAAGTCTTCAGATTTGATAACTGCTGGGCCTGCACCTGCTGCGGAGGCACACGTAGCCTGAGTACTGCAGACTCAGAAGACCCGGTTACCAAACCCAAATCGCTCACCGCGGATTCCATCACATCGACCTAAACGAAAGCGAGAGCGTTAGTGAAAACACCCATAGGCTATTTTTAGCAGTGTTAACAGCCTGCACAATGAACACAATGAACTTCTCGTTTCCCTATTCATCATCATCCTCATTCACTCCCAAACTGGTACCGATTTACCTTCTCTTTTGTTTCCAGGGTATCCAAACCCAGTCTCTGTCTCAGCTCTTCATTCTCACTCAGAAGATCACTCGTCTTCTCTAGTAACAGCCTGTTCTCAAGGTGAAGTTTCTGATTCTGTTGAGGAAAAAATGTCACTTAAAATCTTTCTACTGAAACACACACTCAAAATCATTTTTGCATTCTCCTATGACAAATTGGGAATTAAAGTCATCTGTAATAGTCAAAGTACCTCAAGCTCCAACTCCAAGACCTGCTGCTCCAACTCTCCCATCTTTGCCTTTTTTCTGTCTCTTGCCGTCTGTGCAGCAACTCTGTTCTTTAGTTTCCTAGGAATAAAAAAACATTGCCATTAGGAATCAACTTTATCAAAAAGAAGATTTTTCTCTATTGTTGTTTTTAATGTAGGTTAAATGATGTTTTTAATACATCTATATTCATAAAGATCTAAAGTAATTATTGCATTTATAATATTAATACATTTTATTTTTAACAGTGGTTAAGGAAACGGCGCATGCGCAGTCTCCCCCACAGCCCTGCCACGCAAGCAGATGTGGATATATTGATTCATAGGGGGAGGAACTGACGGGCAAAACCCACGGATCCTGGCTGACATTCAAATTCTTCCATATGGAAGGGTCAGTAGGTTCGTTTCTAACCATATTTCTTAAACAAACATCGCCACATACGTGTATAAAATACCACAAAGTAACTACTGACCATCCGGCTAAAATGACTCATTTTTACGCGTGTTAAAGACTGGCTGGATAATGATATGAAATCCCCAGACGATCTCACCTTCGAAGTGCCTTTTCCTCTGGGCTCAGATGTGTGAGTCTCTGCCTTTTACGCAGAGGTGGTCCGGAGCTGTTGGAGTCCGAGTCAGAGGAAGGCTGGTTCGGTAGCATGACAGATATGGACCGGGTGTATCCGCCCTGCGTCACGCCGGCTGAAGCGCTCTGTTTTCCCGATATCAGGAGGACTTTGTGGGCACCTCCGGCGCCTGCTGTGACTACAACCATATTGTGAGCTTTCTGGATCAGGATCTGCGCAAAGATCCTTTTTTGTGGGTGTCGTTAGGGGTGGGAAACGTCCGAAAAAATGAATTCCCTGTTTTACTTTCGCCCCTCGGATCTCTGAAAACTGAAGAAGGGGAAACGCTTGCGTGCTTTTCTACCGTCGTGGTGCGAGACGATTGGCCGTCGTGCGTGGTGACGTCATTCGACGTCAGTCCTTCCTTGGTCAGAGTAGCTGATGCAAGTTTCATGTTTATATGTAGGACTGAATTTCCACAATTTCCTGTTTGTCAACAAGTGAGAACATAACAAATGTGAAATATCCTGAAATACATTGGGATATGTCAATTACATTTTTAATCATTTGGGCAATTCCATAGAAATACTTTTCCCCCAAAGGTTTTAACTATACTGAGAGCTCAGATGTCAATATTTGATGCTTTTAATACTGTTGTTAGGTCTTTCTCAAATAAAAGCATTTTTTATTTTAAAGGAGGATTTTTTATAGTCAGGTGAAGTTGTTTTCAGAATTGTCACAGTCCATATTCCTCATAAATGGGCACATGAAATTAAAATAAAATAACTATTTTATCTTCTTTGAAGAATCATCTCTTGTCTACTCGCTGCTTTGATACAATGTCCTTTGTGAAAAGCGCTATACAAATAAAATTGAATATTTGTCTGTTTGTTGGGTATTATTGCTTCTGGTTTGTGCATTTTAATTTACAGAAATCCTACATACCTAAAAGTATGTTGCTTCTCAGAAAGTGTGCTCTTTTTTTGTCATATCCATAACATATATATTTCTGTTTTTTTAAATTGATAACTTGTGACTGATATTTTATATATTTGTAAGTCGCTTTGGATAAAAGCGTCAGCTAAATGCCTAAATGTAAAAATGTAAATGTAAAAAAATTTATTTTTGTGATATCTGGACTCTAGTAAAATGCTTCAGTGCTTTAGTATACTGTTCATAATAAATACATTCTGTGAGAATTCATATTTAATTTTTTTAACTAAAGATATCACTTCCATAATGCTGGAATTGTCCAGTTTAGTTCTTTTGGCATCAAGCACCATTGCACCTTGTCTCAAAAGTTTATACTGTTTTAAACTGTGTTTTGTCAGTTAATTCCCCTGACATTTTAACACTCAATTTTTTTTGCTTTGACACTCAATGTAGTGCATTGCAATGAAATTACATGATTTTTAGTGTCTAACTATTGCAGGTGATTGCATCAGAAAAGCTCTCTTTTTTAATCCTCTCATTTTATTAGGAAACAAGATCAAGTGGTGGTAGCTTTTGTTTTAAATGTCTCGAGTATTCTGGTTTCTGTCATTTGAAGTATGCTACATTGCCTACAGTTGTAACAGATCATTGGCAAACCTTTACTTGCCTGTTAGTAAGAACAGCTGAACAAAGGAGATGCTTTGTGAAGTACTGAGAATACTTTTCATGTCCTAAAAATCCTTTCTGTGAGTGTAGGCAAAATGGGGTTTCCTGTTTAAACGACATAAATTTGCATTTAGTCTGGGGTATGTTTGGAAAATACCTTTACATAAAATCTGCATGCGATTATTTGGCTTGAATTTAAGTAACATGTGCTACCTAAAAATGGTATGGCCTAAAACTGGTATAGTTTGAGGTGGTCTTCTGCATCCTGTAACAGTGGAGGAATTGTGTATTAAAGGTGTAGCCATGGGTTACAGTCGTTGAATGTGAAGTCTGTCACCTTAACTTCTCTAATATAGGTCTGTGTGGAGAGCAAACAGTGGCTGTTTACTTTACACCCTACTAACCGTTCAATCAACATCGTAAATCTAGATGAATATAACGCTATTGTTCACAACCAGCTAAGAATTTGAAACTTTAATGTAAAATGAATGTTAAAGATCAAAACAAAAATGTGAAATAAATGAAATAGCAACACATTTAGGATACAGGCCTTCTATTTGCTTTTAATGTGCCTTTTTTGTTGGAGCTCATAACAATTTTGAAACAACATGTTATAGTGTTACTTAATATTTAACTTACATTTTTTAAATTGTGAAGAAATAGTGACCTCCAGATGTATTCTCTCGCTTATAAAGTTAATTATGCTGTTAAAAGTTGGTTAAAAAATAAAAAAACACCATGTTCTTTGGTATTGCGTTGTACTATTTTGGTTGAGTCTCGATAAGAAAAAAGGGAACTGAAACGGTAACTTTTGGACTTCTTAGGCAGCAGGCAGTTTCCCTACTAAACCTTTTATAGTACACTAATCACAGGGACAGTCCACTTTAAAACGGCTGATGTTACGTTCACTACACGAGAACAAAATGGTGATAATGAAACTGTGATCATCTACCTCTTTTTTTGAATGAATAGTGTATTTATGGGATTACCCCAATAGCCAGACCTGTAACTATTGGGGTAGGTGAGCTCTGCAACTGTGTATATCTAAAAGAAACACATCTTTCTGTGCAATTCACTTCCCTTGTTATGTGTTTATAGTTAAACCAGAAAGTACTATGGATATACCCCAAGAGCCCAAATTTTCTCATTATGTCATATTTCTCATTATGTGATATATAATACTTAAAAGTATTTTCTCTTATCCATAACTGATTCATTGGTACTTTTCATTTGTCTATCAGCAACCTGTGTTTGAGTGAGTTTTTCAATGTAAAATAACATGTCAGTTTGGCAGATAAATAAGAATGATGAAACCAACCACCAATTCAAGTGAAAAGTGACTCACAGAAAAGTTGTTGTGACATTTTACTTACAAAGTTTGCCAATATTATGTGGGTTAAACTGACCGATGAAGAAATTAAAAGGCAGTGCCAGTGCTGCCAACACAATTACCATTAATTAGCATTACAATTCATTCACCAATGCACTTGTGTGCTCGACTGCAAAACTAAAAGTACTGCAAAAATTTCAGTTTCTTTAAAGTCTCACTTGGTTTACTTCTAGGGCTGCATTACAGTAAAGTGTTGCATGTACTGAATAAATTGGGAGTAAAAGTCCAAAAGGAAAACAGGAGCAAATAGTGTAACTTGTCAGCATTGTTTATAGTTATGTATACACATGTTTTTTTGCTAATGCTGTCTTGCATGATCACTCGCTAGCCAGCAGAAGAATTAACAGCGAGACTGCAGTTAGGGTGGGAGCGTCTGTGCCTTTTTACCTATTGTTTTGGGAGTTTAAAGGGATAATGAGGTGTTGAAGGTCACACCCATTCACAAACACACACAGGACAGAATCCAGCTGGTTTAGTCCCAAGCTTCAGACGATGTTTACCCAACCCCACATTACACTTCAGTGTGTACAGTATATGGGTACCGCCTGTTACTTTCCCATCCATTGCTGTATGATGGCAAACCTTAATTAATAACTGAAGGAATAATTAATAGATATGCTGAAAACTATTGTCTCCACCAACATGTCGTTCCTGTAGTCAATCAGGATGTATTCTTAGGAATGTGATGCCATAGAAGCACCATTTTTGCCTGAATGGTTCCTTCAACATCCAAAGAACCTTTTTGTGTTACCAAAGGTTTTTTATAGTGAAAAAAGTTACTTTAGACTATAAAAGGTAAAAAAATGGTGCTTTTAAGAACAAAAAATTATTCTTCTTTGGCATCCCTATGCAAAACCTTTTAAAGCTTGTGTAGTTTTTGTTTTACAACTGTATACTTTTTAAAGGAAAATGATAGCAAAACTTCATTTTAATTTTGTGTGAATTTTGTATTCTTAGCATTGGGTCTTATAAGTTTACTTTATAGCTATTTAACGATGTTAGATGTCCTAATGGTGTATATTTACTGTTGCTTACATCCTTATATACATGTGTTTTGTGTACTGATACACGGTCTTTGCAATCTGACACATTTCATGTCTACCACAGTCTAACTCAAGTAACAATTGTGTAAGCAGTTGTGAAACCTCTAAAGTAATGCTGTCATGACAATAATCTCTGATCAAACGGTCTGGGGTAATAAATGTCTTATTCTATTTTATCTGAACAAAAGATTATCAGCATTTGCATGTGTTTTAAATTCTAGCGGCAGATGAATGTCTTGGAGAACTATCTTAATGTTCTCAATTGTTGCATACATCAAGGTTAAATATAATTTTAATATATATATTTAATTGTTATAATACTTTTAAGAGCAGAAAAACAGCCACAGCCACAGATATTTATAATATCTGCTGTAAGTTTTCTATTTTCAGATTTTCTGTGGAAATGTAGTTCAGTTAGTGGCGCAAAGGTTGTGCGTTTGTTACTAAAAAAAAAACACACACACACACATACAAAAATGTATATTTTAAATGCTCTCTTAATTAAGATAAAAGCATCTGCCAAATGCATAAATAAAGAATTAAAGAAAATCAAACGTTTGTAATTTAGTTTATTTTGGGGCTAGACAGTGAAGAAAAAATATTTCAATCGGATAGCTGAATATTATCATGAGAGAAGTTGTCTCTTTTCATCTGAGTTTGTTGTGTAAATCAACCTAAATTTCACAAGTGGGATCTTGCTTACTGTCAGTATGCTGTAATTGTTGTTGTGTTGTACCAGACTGTTGCTGGCTGGATAAGCTGTGCTTTGTTTGTAGAAGGGCTGACAGTGTTGACTCTTTGTTTTTCAGAGCCATTCAACACCCCCAACCCCCTCACGTCTGCTTGCGAAAACAACAACAAATGTGTACTGCACCAGAAAATCAATAATAATGTTAAAAATGAGCTGTCAACTGTTGTTTTACAGCAGTAATGGAAACTAGCATTTTCCTATCTAATATGTTCTAAGCAATGACGCATTATAACCATTAAGTGGAAATTCTGTAGGCCACAGTCAATGTCACCATGGTTACATTTTCTGTCTCCATATTTTTCTAATGGAGTCATTTGGGAATATAATCTGCTCACTGTTTACCTGCTGTGGATGTTTTGTCATGCACCGAGTTGCCCTTGCAGTTAAAACCTCTTTATAAATGATACATACTGTTCTTTTCTGATGATTAACTTCTTAAGCTTTGTTGACAGTGGAGTGTTTGTTTCCTCTTCTCCCTTGATGCTTCACAGTTAAGAGGTCAAGATATTATGCTATAGTGAAAAAACAGATCACAGTTCCAGAGGTGAGAGATGTTCCTGGTACAGCAATAAATGTTTATTGCTGTGTACAGTTTCACAGCACAACCACCCGAGGATGCATATATCGCATTAAGAGATTACATAATCACAAAAATATGTGTGTATTGTATTGTATTGTATTGTATTCTATTCTATTCTATTCTATTCTATTCTATTCTATTCTATTCTATTCTATTCTATGATATTCTATTCACAAGATAGGCAGCCCAAAATGTAACAAACGAAATACACGCCAAACGAATGACGCCATCTAGCGGCGAATAGAGGAATGGTATTTTGTTTATGATGGTGACGTGGGAACTGTAAGGGTAGTTGATGCAACAGTGTGACATGCTGTACTTTGTGTAAAACAGTTTTTCAAAGTATTTCATATTTATTTCATATCATTCATATTCATTTTTCACTTCAGAACAACCAAGGTAAACTGCATTAAAATTTACAAAGAGATTAAAACGATAAAACTTATTTTCAGATGAACTGTATTTACTGTAAATAGTGTCCAAATCCTTAAGTATTTGATGATTGTTTGAAATAAGTATCATCATCCAACACATGGTTTGCATTATTTGTTTTGATCTAATTCAGACTCATGGCCAGACAGAAATGCATGACATTCACAATTAATAGCTCATAAAATTTAACATGAAATAAAATAATCCCTTTAAAGGCCTTAGCAACCTTTAAACTCAAAATCCATTTTGTAGGGTGCAAAACATCTACGCAGAAGAAATAGTTTCTTTGTCCTTGAGGTCTGGTGTATTTTATGAGCGTGTCACTTTAATGTCAATGTGTCTGGAGAAGCTTCAGAGAGATGTTTGATCTCTGCTCCAAAAAGTCAAACAACAATGAGGTTCGAATTATAATATGAGCAGTAGGACGAATTTACTGTACTAAGTAGCAGAAATGTCTGTTTTTAGTCTGTGCTTTGCCCTCTGGTGGTGAGTTCATGTTTACTACCCAATCAGAAAAAACTGATAAACTCCTGCACACATGTATAGTTTAATGCTTGAAGATTTGAGATGATGTTTGGCAGGGTCAGAGTTTTGATTTAATGATGAATCTTCACTTACTTATTTAAGAAGATGAAGTTGCCCTTGAGTAACCTACAGTCCTGGATGCAGTTTTTGGTCTCACCCTCTGTTGCTCAAAAACAAGATTCTTGAAGGAATGGATCATCAAAATCTGAAAGCTCTGTCACTGTTTAGTATTTCTTTTACAAAACTATTCGATAAAATAAGCATGAAGCAACACGAGTCATAATCAGAATTCTTAACAAATCACTTGTTGTATCTTGTGTAAAATGTAGATGTTGTGTTCTGTAACTACGAGAAAAAAACATTTTCTTTGGATTTACTATATTTGTCCAGTACCTTTCTTTTACTTGTTTCTTTTTTTGATTATACAGCCAAACATTATTCCCATTCATGCTTTTAATGTGTTGAATGTAAATTTGCTTACAGCCCTAGGAAAGAATAGCAGATTCTGAATGGTCAACATATGTTTTGATTCAAGCCAAGAAAACCCAAAAGAGCCAAAAATCATCTACAAAAACTTTCTTATGGTGATGTGACTGCAGCTGTATACAGATTCAAATACCGTTTGCTTCTTTATGATACTTTGTTTGTGTTTTTCTAAGTAATTTTTGGTTTTACAGCATCTGCTAAATTAAATGATAAATGTAAATGATGCTGAAGACTTGCTGAGGACTGACTGAAAATGTATCTTTCTTTACTTTATTTTTTGCTGGACTTTTATGTTCACCATAACATAGAAGCATGTTGGTCACAGTAATATCTTACAAGATCACAATATCTCGCTCTTTTTCTTATTTGAGTCTGTAGTTCTCCACTGAGACTGTAAGTGAATTGAGATACTTTAAAATAACTGCAAGTAATTTAAATTTCAAAGCAAATGTCCCATATAGGAAAATCCATCTTGTGGTGCAGACCATCCTCTCTGAGTACTCTATAATTGCTATGTGTGTACCATAAAATATATTCTGTCAGGGTCTTTTCAAGTTTTCTGGACTGTTGCTTTAATGTAATGTGATTGGTTAAGAAGGAGCTTTTGTATAATCTTTTGCAAAGTAGATTTTTACATGTTTGAATAGTATGTGAGTGATGCTTGCCCATGCAAAACTTGTCATCACAATACTAGTGTATAAGTGGTTGCCATGGCATTGCTATGCTCTTGCTAAGGTGTTCTGAATATATTTTTTGCATGCTTCGTGTTTGCCAGGTTGTTGTTGGATGTGGTGGTTTACTGGCCCAGATAAAAAAGAACTCACTCCTTAAATCTTAATTTTTTTAAAAAATCTTAATGAAAAACTTTCCTCCTTTACAACATAATGCCAGTCCGGGTTACTATAAATACCAGAGAAGCCATTTTGCATGTGTGATGCACACAATACTCTTGCCCGTAAATCAGACATGCCCGCTGTGAGTGAATCACTCCTTTGATGGAGTCCTGGTGACGTGATCCGCTAATGAAGAAAGGAGACGATGAGGAGGCCCTACGTTTGTGCCTGTAACTCACAACACTGCACTCTATTATTACATAAAGCAATTAAGAGGCCCTGGACACCCACTGTTGGAAACGTTTTTACCACCAACTCTGAGAGACAGAGAACGTGCGTGTTTTGATTTATTCCTGAGAAGTCCCTGCAGAAAAAACATGAGACGTTCTAATGGTTTCCATTACAAATACCTTTATGAACATCAGCTGTTTACCATTAAAACCATTACAAATTTCTTTTATGTGGAGTGCTTGAGCCGTATTTCGGTAGGAATTATTAGCGTTCCTTTGTTTCCCATCCTCCCACCAATACAGCCCAACACATTACCAGTAGAGATCTTAGTTTCCATGTAGTTTCCATTAAATCAATACAATTCACATTATTTCATAATATATTTTCATAATTTCATTGATGGTTACTATGTGTTTTTATCAGGGGTACGGCTAAACAAACTGTACACAAGCCTATTAACAGAGCTTTTAGACACTTATGTAATTGTATAATTATGTGGCTGTTGTCAAAGTCAAACATGGAGACCTATCGATGTTGTTTGGTTTCAGTTTCGCTAAATAGGCTCAAAATATAAGTTGTTCTTTCCAAAAAAAACAGAAGACATTTATTAACCCACAGGAGATGTTTGGATTACTTTAATAATAGATGTGTGTGCTTTTTGTAGCTTCAACCTATACACAGACCCAAGTAATGAATATTTTTATACAAACAATCTTGACTGAAGAAAGGAATCTGGAATGGCATAAATGTGAGTAAATTATAAGATTTTTTTGCGTGAACTATTTCTTTAAATGTAAGATCCACAGATGATGATTCCGTGACGACCAGCATAATATACGTCATTCTTATAAACACCACTAGAGGGCAGAGCTCAATTAAGTTAAATGAACGTAAACGCTGTATAACTTGACTAATTGTGTCTCTCTCTCTCTCTCTCTCTCTCTCTCTCTCTCTCTCTCTCTCTCTCTCTCACACACACACACACACACAAACACACACACACACCACCTACACTATCTAAACCACAAACAATTACAGCATTTCTCCATTCGTAAGTGTTTGTGCACAACATGGCGACCTCGTGGGCAGTCAAGTGTTTCATGACATTTGTAACCTCTAATACTGTAAGGTTGACAGGGGTTTACTTTGTATTATTTTGATATGAAAAACAGAAACAGTCTGGTAAAAATGTCTGAATCGATGAGTTATGTTAGGCTATGTATTTTGACATACAGAGTTAAAACCAAATTTACATCATTCGTCACATGACCTTCAACATGATTCAAAGCTTTGGAAATTTTGTTCAGTTCTGGTGTTTTTGTTTTGCTTTGTTTTAAGTAATTATCTATATTTCATGTTCATGTCTGACAGTAAACACACATCCCCCTTTGTTCAGAACAAAAGCACTATTCTGAATTATCAAAGGATTTCAGCCTCTCTCGGGACAATGAAAACAGTGGAGGTTTTTTGTTTATACCCTTAAGAGCCTGCATACAATTTCACATAAAAAATGACACTGGAGGGTATAGTAAACATGTATTATGATTGTTTAACTTGGATCCACTTAACTTGGTGTAACTATCAGGCCTCACATTAGGGATATACCTCACCCTACACGCAAAGAATATTTTAAGTGCTTTTACCATTAAAATAAATAATGCAGTTTTATTATAATAAACACAATACTGTGCATGCAAACTGCAAATCTTACGGCAGAGTGGAGTGACTCTGATGTAGATTTTCTTCGTCTTGTGGTAGTTTTATAACTTGCAGCTGAGAATCTTCCTCAGGAACAGATGGAGCATCGTTCTCGTTCTCATCTTCATCATCATTATTCTCCAGCTTCAATGACATCACTATCTGAAACTTGATCTGTGAATAATTGCCATGCTTCAGGCAAACCAGCCTTTTCAGAATTCTGCAAGCTCTTTTGGGCTTTTCCTGCTTTGAAGCAGAACATATGTTGGCCATTTTAGGATCCGTTGTTTCGTGCATTCCTGACCTTGAGGAGCTGTGCAGTTGGTTTTCATAAAGTCAGTGTCTTCAAAAAGACTCTAAAGCCATTTTCCTTTTGAGTATATTTGTATAATATTGCATGCAAATGTGATCTCATACTCACTGACTTTTTGAATAATGTGTTTGCCATTGGTCAAGCATACACCAAACCACAATAAAATGTAATGAAACAAACCAACCCTTGACAGCACACAAATGATGTTCACATGCATAATAGACATGCATCAATTATTGATTGTGGTAGGCATAACAGCGTAAATCTAAGTTTATTATCTATATAATTTAGATACACATTAATATAATTCTTTTCTGGGCTCTCAAACGTTCTTTATAGACTGTACGTTAATTCCAGCTAAATAGGCTCTTTCATGATTTGATACAATACTTAACCTTATCTGTTTATATAATTCATAAAACCTCAGTCCTTTGACTTATATTTACATGCAACATTTGATGAATAGTCCTCTTGCCAAAGTTTACTTTGAAAACGCACGCTTAACCCAGAGATGCTTGGGAAAATAAACAGGTTTGAAATGTAAACTCGAGCTTTCTCAGATGAAATGAGTCCAGTCCAAAGTGATTACAAACAAGTGCACTTTAAGTCCAAGGTCAAATCTTTGAATACTTCAAAGTTTCTTTTACTTCTGAAGTGTTGAAAGACCATATAACTGAATGGAAAGGGTCTTTGAGTATGTTTCATTCCATATGTGAATGAAAGGCTAGATCAAACCGTTCAACTTCTGTTTTAACGTATGCCTGGGGTAATTCTGCTAATCAAAAAGTCCTGCGTAGGAACAAGAAAGTTGTTTAAGCAACATTTGGCTTTTTTGACTTCACTCCTTATGTTTTTGTTCTACGTATAATCATTTTACATAATGTAAAGAACATTCTGTGAACATATAATCTTGATATCTTTAATATTAATATATAATAATATTAATATAGTAAGAGCATGTCAAAGATTGAAATCAATGTTTAGGAAACACAGAGACAATATGATTATTAAATTCAGTATTTAAAAGTATTAATTTCATTATTTTTAGTGAAATTGTCTGTACTGTCTCTAAAAACACTATCATATATTTGATCATTCACAGCGATAAACACACATTACCTTGTTATCCTTTATACAGTATTACTACTTTAATGCTTCTAATCTCATAATCAGATTTTGAGACTTCATCCTGGATTTTACAGACAGGTTCACATATAATAGTATATATATTGTCAGTTCTCTGTGACAAGCTTGAAAATATAAACTATATGTAAACTGCATAAAATGAGTCCAATTACTGTTGACATAAGTGAAATTAACCCAAATGAACGCTAAATAGTTTTGAGAACGTTTGTAATTCTCTTTAAGGTAGTTCACCAAAAGTTCACCAAGTTCCTTTACAGTCGATTCATTACAACTGTGTATCAACCTCTCTGCAAAAACAACAACAACGTAACGTAAATGATAGCAATTAACGTAAGTTATAACCACGCACGCAGATTTCTTCGCATGAATCACGCAAACAGCGTCTCTCCTCCTTAACGATCCAGCAGGGTCAGGAAGATCGGTGGGCGGGGTTAACCCTTTGTGGGAGAAAAAAAAATATGGAATCACGTGTTCCCAGATCAAAGGCGATCCGCTCCGTAGAGAGAGCGCGAGCGGCCAGCTAGGCACAAGCGAGCGCGCGAGCGACGCGATAGTCCGGGCTGCAATGGTGAAATAAGCCACGACACTCTTGTCAAGGACAAACTTTTATTTCCGATTAATGATTGTTACTCTCATTTCGCCACGTTTATTACGTTTAATCTTTTTCTCCCTTTTCGCTGTTCGCGTTTTTCGAGAGGGAGCTCGTGCTCTCTCGAGTCTGATTTCTGAATCGACACTTTTTTTGAAGACGCTTGGAAATTATGTTCCGATCGGCGCCGATCCAGCCGGCAAGATGATGATTTTACCGAGAACTGGGTTCGGTCGTGGTGCTGATTCGGTGGTATTGGTGTTGTTTTGGGTCCTGGGAAGCGTCCTGGCCAAGGATACTGCCTTTGTGGAAGTTGTTCTTTTTGAATCGAGCCCAAATGGTGATTATACGACGTACACGACAGGTCTGCAGGGACGCTTCACCCGAGCCGGAGCCACTATCAGCGCCGAGGGCGAGATCGTGCAAGTATGTTTCCTTCCCTATGTAGTGCACTTGCGCGAGGATTTGACGCGCTAACCGCGTGTCTGAATTCATTTCTATGCGCTGCATTCGCAACTTTACTTTTTCTTCCCTTTGAAGGGGGTGTGGGGTTGCACTTAGGATGGTACGAGACCTGCGATCTATGCGGTCGCAAAATGGCCTCTTGTCTTGCAAAACGTACGATTCCCAAACGTACTTGCAGAAAGTTACTTTGATGTGTGCTTTGTATTAGTGGTGATGTATCCTGCAGAAAAGCAAGCGCGTGCACAAACGCAAACTTTGTGTCAGGGATCAAGGCTTATCGAAATCATTGAACGTCATAATGGAGCTTTGACAGTGTAATATCGTGCAAATTGTTAGAAAATCAGTATGCATAACGTTTTAAAGTTGATTAAAGGTTGTGAAAAGATTTATTGTTGCATAAATAATATGTTTTTGGTGTATATAATATTCTGATGACGTTACATCGTTTATGAAGCTTCACACCTGTGTGCAGTGTAAGAATAATTGTGTTTTCAATGAAGAAAACCCTGCAGAAAACGATTGATTTACAGAAATTCTAATGGTTTTATTGGAAATCTGTACTGGTAATGTGTTTGGTTTGTTGTTGGGACTAAACATCACGTAAATAAACTATTTAATGGTTTTATTGCTTCTTGGTGGTATTCGTAATGGAAATTTTGTTATTTCAGCTGGTAAGTGTAGCATTCATCCTTATGATTTGTTAAAATTTGGTAGATCTCTTATTCAAAACAAACTTCAAAGGCGCAGACATTATTGTATGCAATGCCAAGAGGAATAATGTGTCTCTGTAACACTTGCTTCGAGGTTAACGCTACTGGCAGAAGTGTGCTATGTGAGGTTATGAGAGGCTTTGAATAGTGACTGCAATATGAACATTGTGCATATCTGCATGGTTAAGTGATGCAGGGATCTACTTGCAGATCAAAGTAAATGCCTGTTGCATGCATGCTTCTAAATCTGTACAGATGTCGTTTTAAGCTTTAGTTTTCCCTTCTGTACTAAAAATGCCTGATGTTTCTATAGAAATATAAATTGATTTTAGCTGTTTAGGCATTAAATTCATTCATCTTTTGCAAGCTTCTGCTATTTCTGTTCAGACAGCGTTTCTTTTACATTCCTCGCTGTGGTTTTAGTGCAGAAAAATATAGGCTTTTGTGCATGTCTGTCCCACAGCATTCACTACTGTATGTTTACGATTGTGTGTTTAGTAATGTTAGAATGTTCCCATGTATAGGATTAGTGAGTATCATATTCGTCAGAACGGCAAGTGGTGATCATCATTTTTCAGGGACTGCTGTGAAGATTGCTTTCTCTTTATGGGTTGAAAAGAGAGATTTAGTGGTTTAGATATTTAGACTGGCCATACATCCATTTATCACGGGCCATTTGGCCTGGTCTTTGAACCACGCTGAGATGTCGGACCTCAGCTTTATGTTGAGAGGCCTTTGAGGTTGGCCATAGTTTCAGACATGGTTTAACATAGCTTTTGTGGCAGAGGCCAAGTTGGACTTCCTTTTGGGGTTGAGTTTGTGAAATATTCCTCCAAAGGTTATAATCATTGTGCTTTGAAGTTTTAGATCTTTTGCTTTAACGTTTGTTCTCTTTAATTTCCCATTTACCAAGCTGTGTCACTGGATACATTCACTACAATGTTTTTCCGTGGCTTTTCAGTTAATTTTACATGGCTTTTAATTGTGTCTGAGATAAAGTGTTTTTGATTAAAGTTAAACTTGCTTCTGTTATGAGCTGAAGTGAGTGTCAACCTTAAATTTTATTACAAAAGAGTTTTTTTTGAGGTTTGATGCAGATTTTGCATAAAATGTATCGCAGTTACACCAGATGTAAAATTTAGTGTCGTCTGATTAAACTGATTTTTAACTCGCTGTTTGCAATTGTTGCTTAGGCCATATCTGTCGTTTAACCTCTGAAATTGCTTTACTTTTGATTTTTATTCTTCTGTAACGTTTGGTTTCGGGCGTTAAAAATCCAATTTATCCAATTAGTCCTTGTCTAATTGCCATGCCGCCTTAAGACACTTTTCTCCAGTGAGGTTTTATACTGTATGGACATGATGAAGTTTATTACACTTAAAATTATGCTTTGGTACATCCGTGTCAGTTTTTCCTTAAGTGTAAAGGAGAGCCTTAAGTAGCGTCAGGCCAAAACTAACAAATTAAGTAAATTTGTTTTAATGCTCAACCTTATAGGGCAGGAAGTGACTTTTATTGGCTAATACACAAAACCAACGTTCCTCTTGGCTGGAAACTCGATTGCCTCAATTTTGACTCATAATTGCTTGAAAATCATTCAGTGTGCCAGTAATTGGGCAAAACTGGCTGTCCTGTATAGTTCACTTGGTGATTATCATAACTAGAGTAATATACTAAGGCCTGACTTAATACAGGGTTTTTTTGTTTCTTTGACTTCCTCTATTGGGCAGAGTTTTTGTGTTTATAATCTTCACAAATAAAATTGTTGAACATTAATTTAAACATTATTGTAAAATTGTGTTGGTTTGAATATGTTGCTAGGAAGTGTTATCTGTCTGTCTAACATAGAGACAGTTGTGTCAGAATTGCAAGAATTACTTGATATGCTCTTGGAAGTGTAAGTTATATGTGGTTTATAATTATAAAATCGCTGTATGTCATTGTTTACAAGTAAAAAACTCTTTTTATTGTAAAACCACAATCTTTTTGTGTAGATTAGTCTTCATAAGTAACTGGTTGTCATTGATGTACCTTTCATTTCTCAGAAAGATAATGACTGTCTTTCACACTAACTGCACTGCATGCCAACAGACCAGTTCAGCTTTATCTCTCATCTACCATCATAACTAAGAGCATCATTGTGTGCGTTTGAGTTCACGACCGTTTCTGCTGAGAGTCCCTTGTATAAACAAAAGTGACATTAAATGATGTGTGTGAACGCTGGTGGTGCAGGTCGTGACGTGTTATTTTCACGCTTTTTTCTATCGTCTTGAAGTTTTATGCAGATCTCAAATTAGCAGCTGACACTTTACAATGTAGATATTGACTATCTGTTTTTATGTATGAATGCAAATAAGAGATTCTCACTTGGATGTGATAGAAAATGTGTTAGCAATTCAAGTTGACTTTAAGTCGTTTCGTGCAGCATTTTTGTTGGATTGTGGAATCCTTTGCCTTTGAGAGACATATGCGAGTCATTCTTTTCTTTTCATTTGTCATTCCATTAGTTTTAAATGCTTGGCACATCTGACTTTGATCAGGAGGGATTTTTGAAGAGAAAGAAAGCGAGCGAGAGAGAGTGACATAAAATGTACTAAAATGTGGTGGCGACCATATGAGAGTCATAGTTTCAGTCCAGAGAAATGTCAACTTGCTGTATTCGTGGTCCTGAGAAAAGAGAAGTAGATGATTGGTTGTGACTCGGTTCATCATTTTAAGCTTCAATATGCCACTTATAGTTTGTATTATTATTACGGTCCTAATGAGAGTGAGTCTTTCCTGATATACTTAATAGACATTTCCTATGTTGAAAATGGGATATGTAGCTATACACTACAACAGGATTTGTGAAATTGTTTAAAAGTCAGTCCGCAATCTGTGGCTGGTTTGATACAGAGAGTCGTTCTTCAAAGCTGGCTGTAGTCGTGCTTAAATTGGGACTATAATGAGAGCTTGGTTTGGCCTGAAGATTCAGCACCCTTTTCCCACAGATTGAAACCATGGGAGTCCAGAACGGTCCTCCACGAGACAGTGGACACCCGACGACAGCGGCCCCTCCCTGTCCACAGCAACAGTAGCAATATTCAACAACCGTGGGTTTAAAAGGTTAAAAGTGCTGTACGACTTTTTTTCCATTTATTGGTTTTGTGGTAGCAGCTGTATTTTAAGACCTATCTACTCAAACCGCTAACCCGTGGGCCTTTCATAGCTATGCCAAAGTAATTTGAGGCTGTTTTTTCTCTTTCTTTTGGAGTAGAAAGATTAAACTGTTTTTGTCTTTGCTTTCTTCTTTTACCGCTCTCTGACGCATTTGAAGAAAAATTATGTTTGTTTTCTTAAGGGGAAAATAGTTGAATAGAAAATTTAGACAGTAGTCCGCATGTCTTTGGCTTCAGTTTATGCAGAACATCAAAAGATCTACGTGCTCTTACTGTGTTAAAAACATTACAAAATCTAAGAATAGCAAAGACACGAGAAAGCATTTAGCATGGCCCTTGAACCTCGATTGATGTGCCAATCAGAGCTCATTCATCTTGTCCGGAAGTTTCTTTTGACAGGCAGGTATGGTCCTGATGCTGACCGACAATAAAGATCGATTATCGCAGCTCATCGTTTTAGTTGCTATGGTTACAGCACAAAATGTACTTACGAAGAATGTATGTCTTTAGAAGTAAATAATTAAGATATTAACTGATCGTATGGGTTATCGTACCGTCTCTGACAACATTTGTAGGTGCAGAGGTTTTGGAAACGCCAAAGCTTTCATACACAGTGGCTCAGGCCTGCTTGTTACCGATCAGGAATGTGCTGACGACCGACCGAAGCCCAAAATGCATCCCCATTGTTTTTGCAATCTCTGTCAGTCTTTCCCTCTCTGTGTCCGCTGTTGTCTCACTTCATTAGATGCGTTGTCATGCCCGACTCTCTCAGCATCTGCTTAACAAGTTAGCTTGGATTTGAATCTTTCTGCATCACTCACTACTTGCTCATATCTTCCCTTTCCCTCTGTGGATCTGTTTTCCATTGTGCCCTGTGTGGAGAAGGTCTATATCAGACATCGCTTTAAGGTATTAAGAGATTTGATTAGAGAAATGAAGACTTGAAATCTGACTAGGGATGGAAAGACCTGCAGCAAATCAAGTTGTGATTTATTCAACTTTATCAAGTTGTAAATTTAACGTAGGCTACTAGTTGTTCATTTTTAAGAGTTGGTGTTTTGAGTTATTTTTCTTTCATAATGTTGTTGATGTAATGTATTGGGGTGGTTGACAAATGTCATATGGTGTGACATACAAATAATGTAGAAAAAAACCCCCAGTAAGATCTCATCCTATTTGTAACTCTAGCAAAGAAGATAAATCTCTCATGCTGTTTGTATATTTTTATTTTTTTCTACATTTTTGCCATCACACCATAGGACACAGTCACACATTTATTTGTCAACTACCCATAGATCAACATGTAAAAACCCTTATGTATTGTCACTAAATATTCTGGGTATATCAGCATGTTAAGTTTATCAAGATTTTGTTACGTTTTGGGATGCACTTAGAAATAGAAGTTTTATATCTTGTCCACCAACAATTTATGTAACTCTCTTTCTTTTAAATTGGTTTTGGACAGTCTTTACTGTTAGGTCAAACCCTAGTCTGCCAAGTTAAAGTCTTATCGTGAGTTATCAGCTCAAGTCTGAGTCAACCTACAATTGTGAAAAAATCAAAGCGTCTGTAGTATTGTGCCATGTCGTATATGAAGTCCTCGAGTATTAAGACCACACATTTCCTTATCACCTCTGCTGCCTTCTGCCAGGGTTCAAAGTATACCGCGGCACAAACAGCATTACGTAATACGCCCTAAGATTTACACAGGAATACACCTAGTTTATTACAGACACTGATTACTAATGTTAACTGTTATGTTTCCTGTTTGTTAAATGATTCTGATTTCTTTTTTTTTATTACTTTTTTTACTTTTTTTTTTGGTCCTAAATTTTCATAAAGTTCTGTGTGTTCTCTGGTATTTAAAGAAGCGCAGACAAGCTGATTTTTTTTTAAAATTGTCAGTGTTAACCCAATTGGCCACTAAAGGTACTTATTTATTTGTGTTTCTATTGTATTAATAAATCCTCATCTCTCATTGCTTGATTGTGATCTATCATCAGTTGTTCTAGCTTCTTTGTTCACTCCAAATAGCTTCTGGATAATTGCTCCCCCGTTGTTTCCCATAGACACCAGGTGTTTATTTTGTCATGGACAAATAGATGTGCTCGCTGAATCCAAGGCATTGCTCCTGTGTGCCTTCCGAAATAGACCTGACAACTGTCTCTTGACTCCCTTTTAATGAGATCCTCGCCGTCCCATCGGTACAGCGGCTTCCATCTTTGAAATATTTGCTTGTCTGGTTTAAGCGGGAAAGTGGTCCTATTGTTTAATGTTCTTGCAATTCCCAGTTGCTTTGTCCTGTATATGGAGGTGAATTTATCTCTACTGGGATTCTAGAAACCCCTTTCCTCTTCCCACATATACTCGAAGGGATAGTTTTTAGGTGAGACCCAGATTTGTCACTTTGCTAAATCTTTTGTGGTTGCCTGAATATTGTGGTTGCTTATTGTGTGTAAGAATAGTTCAATGTAGTAACTGTGTCATGAAAGGTATAGTTCACCCAAAAAATTTTATTTACTCGCCTTTATGTAATTCCAAACCTGTATGACTGTCACTAACATTGGTGTTTTCTTCATTTAAATGAAAACTGGCAGCACATAGCAAATTTGTATTTAAGATATATTTAAGAGCCCCCCAGGCAGACCCACGTTGAATCGATTAATGTGTTTTTCCCACACACATTTACTTCTATAAGATTTACTGTCTGCATTAAGGCCCTTCCCTCTCCTTTTACCTCATTACCCATAACCAGTCAGACCTGAGAGAGAGAAGCGGCTTTGGAATCTGGTTCTGGGTTGAGCACAAATGTGCCGCCTGAGCTGATAGGATCGGCCGGGCTGGGAGGCCACTGAGCGCGCTCAGATCAAAGGCCTCTGGCGGGCTCTTCAAAGAGCTGGCTGAGCAATGCCTGACTGATAAAACTGCACCACAAACCGCTGGTGATGTAATCGCAGGCCTGCAGCGAAATCCACCCATGCACAAATAAAGGTGGAGGTGTTCGTTGGACAGAGAGAGCAAAGAGATGTTCTAAATCTAATTTTAGAGCCCTGGGCAATTGGGGTTCATCTCGATTTATGATATCATTTCAGTTTGTGATTTTGTCTCTCTCTCTCTCTCTCTCTCTCTCTCTCTCTCTCTCTCTCTCTCTCTCTCTCTCTCTCTCTCTCTCTCTCTCTCTCTCTCTCTCTCTCGCTCTCTCTCTCTCTCTCTCTCTCTCTCTCTCTCTCTCTCTCTCTCTCTCTTTCTCAATCTCTCTCTCTCTCAGTCTCTCTCTCATTCCACACACCACATACTGGCATTTGATGAAAGTTTCCAACAGACTAAAGAAACTCGAGTGTGAAGTTTTTATCAGATTCGGTTAATCCACTGGGCGTTCCTAAAGTACACAACAGGTGGAACAGTTGACTTGGTGCTTTGTAAAGTTTATACAGGAACAGCATTGTGTGCGTGTGCTCATCTGCGTGCATGTGTGCTCTTTGAAGTATGCGCAAGGAAAACGGCAGCACTCAAACAGACGGCCAGATTGTTTCGCTGATAATTTATTGACGGCTTCCACTAATCCTTGCACACATGAGCACAAAAAGGAATTTTCAGTGTGCTATTTTAAAAACTAGTAGAACAGCGTTAAAACTTTTTTTTGACACCTTCTGTGTTTAATGTTAAATTAAACTGTTAACTATCGTGTAATGGCTTGTGTAAAGGTAGTGCTTTTTATGTAAAAGTGTATTCTGTATGTCATGTTTCTGCATGTTGACGAATGCATGAATGTAAAGGTATGACGCATTTGTGCATATAACTAGCCACAAAATTTAGTTGAGAAATACATTTCAATACAATCCAAGGAATTTCATCATTTTGGTGTTTAAACTCCTAGGGTTTAGCACACATTTTGAAGTTTTTACCTCTTTATTACCGCAGAGATTTGAGACCGCGTGAATCAGATGTGAAACAGTTTTATACCAAAACCATCAAACACGTCTATTGTGTAACTGGTATAATGAGAGCTGGTCTTGCAGGACTTTTGAGAGCAGCTGTTTGTTGATACAACAGTTTCTATAGGTTATAAAAATTCCCCTCTCTGCTTCCTTTTAGTGTCTGTAATTCAGTGTATTTATTTAACACTCTTTACAGCTTATATTGTCAGGGCTTTTAGCCCTTTATTTTATTTATTTATTGGAGCGAGATCCCGCTAGGCCTCGGGATACTGACCGAGACCACACATGTGGTGTCGGTATTCGCCGTGATAATTTGAGACGGTCAGGATAGGAGCACAGCTTTAAGGGCAGTCATTCATGAGGCCGTATGACCTGGAGAGGGTCTTAACCTTAGATTTAGTAGAGAATGGCCCTCCAGTGTAGAAATAGACTGCATAGATTTTCTTTCAACATCACTGTTCCTTTGAAATTCAGCATCTGTTTTGTAGTTATTCTTATGCATCATTATCTATATAGATATATATCTGTTTCCTGTTGAGTTGATATGGTAAAGATTTAAAAACAATTTCAGCATGAAACATTTAAATATTATTTTCCTATAGTGTGCCATTTGTGTGTTTTGCTTTACTCTTATGTCAGTATTATTATTTTTGAGAATTATTTTGAACTCTGTCATAAAGCATTGTTTATCATGTTTGTAATATTTCCACATTAAATCCTGCAATTGTGATTTGTCTTGGCATATTTACAGCTATATAATTTGGAAGTGCTGCTTGTTAATTGAACAAAGGTTATCCTCGGTGTGATGGACTGTCAATCTGTGAACTCCAGGGTTCAAAGGTCAATCTTTGAAGTCACAATGTGAGTGTAACAGAGTGTGTTTCTTCCACATTTTGCCAAAGGTATTAGTGCGAGCAAGGCTGTACTGACCCAGTTACACCAGAAAAAGGAATTTTCGTGCTTTTTTTGTGACCGTTTGGCAGAATCGGGTTGCCTCCGTATCCCCTTTGACTTGGCTTTAAAGACTGAACTGTTGTAGCAGTTAACCTCTGGACCAAGGTTAGAACTTTCCTTTGATTCTGCTTCTCTCTTTACCTCATGCTGGCTTGGTTTTGAGTGGTTTAATAGTGTACTTTCTCTCAAAGGTCTTTCAGGAAAGAAGTTTAGACTTCTGTCTGTTCTGTGCCCGTAAGCCTGTTTTAGTGGTTAACCAGAAGTTTACTGATTTGATCCCACAATCCCAGTTGTAGGTAATGAACTATTTATTTTAAACTATTCTTTACCACCAGATATCCAAAACCTTGACATTACCAAATGAGTAATAATAAATGATGGATGAACAGAATACAAAATTAGCCATTGTAGATGTTCTGGTCCAAACACAAAACACAGGTCAAAAAAGGTATTTACAAGCCTTTTTTGTTCTTTGTTTGCATTGCGGGTTTTGTCTTCATCTGCATCTTTTGCTGTCAGCTTGGCATCCAACCCGATGTGTTCCTCATCACAGCTTGTATTTCCTCTTATCAGCCCTCTTGTTATCATAGCGTGGCACACAGGCCCAAGAGAGGCTTGCTCTGATGCTATCGCCGGCTGCTGAGCGAGCCACCGAACCATCATCACATCAAAGCGGCTGCGTGGGCCGCGCTTGTCAGTGAGAGAGCTCACAGGATGGGTAACGGCGAATGGTATGTGCCCCTCTCGGCATGCCGGAGATGAGCTCTGATAGGCCGATGGCCAAATGGAGAGAGGAACGTTTGGATTGGTACTGGGGCTGCAACTAACAACTACTTCGGTAATCGATTTATTTGTATATTCAACCGCCCAGTTTGTTAGACCAGGAAAAAGGAAAATAGTTTTGTGTGAGTTACCATGCTGTGTTGCTCACCTAGGCAAGCGTAGTAATCCTGGGGCTGTATACAAACATCTGTCAGATATGATTATCATCAAGGCCGGGGCGGAGTTGATGTTGAGATGTCAAAAGGTCTTTGTGAAAAGGATGAGAATGTAGGGAAATCTGAATCATGTTAGCAGACTGGTTTACTTCACTATTTCATTACTCATAGCTGCTTTTTTACAATGTTTTTCTATTGTTTTACAGTATAAATGTCTAAACGTCCTTAAAATAAAATGCATTTACTTGAAAACCAATATGACGTGAGGTTATTACTAGTGAGGTTTATACTTTGTTTTTGCATGACCTTTCATGCAATTGTAAGATTTCTTAAGCAAATGTATTTTGTTTTAAGGATAAATACTGAGCAAGAATGCAACAAAAACAGAGTAATTAATTTGTTACTGTGCATGTAAGTCTGTATGTAATGTCCAGGTAAATTGTCCTTGTTATATGCTGCAAAAATGAATTTCTTACTTTGTATTTTTGTCTAGTTTTCCAATATGCATATATAAAAATATCACATGCAAAATTTCGAAATAAACACTTTAAGTAAGTTTTCTGCATAAAAAAGCAAAAATATTTGCCAATGGAGTATGAAAAATACATTTACAGGAATTTTAGAGGTGAAACCTAAATTAAGTTTATTCTTCTTACCCCATTGGCAGATTGTTGAGATTGTTTTATGCATAAAACAAATAAAACAAGACTTAATGTTATTTTGCTTATCAAAAAAATCTATTCTGATTTAATTCTTGCAAAACAAGACAATACTAAGTAAGAAATACATTTTGCTGTGTAAACTAAATGTGTAGATCATTTTATTGAATGTTGTGACCCACCTCGTGGTTTTACAGTGACTTATAACTGCTCATTACGAAGACCGGGTTCAAAAGAATGATCTGTTTACAAATTGAACATAATGACTTGAAACATGCCTCTCAAAGTTTTAAAATGAAAAGACCGAGTTGCTCATTACAACCAGTAAATTGGCCAAAAAGTTAAAAAGCCCATTTTCCTACAATATCACCATTAGTGGTAGTTGACCATTAGCTCACCTTTAGAAAACGGCCCTTCCTGTGTTCTGGGAGCGTGTATGTATGCGAGCATTGTTGACGCGATTGATGTTTAACTCTTGAGCGTTTGAAGCTCTCTGTCTCCTCAGACCTCTCTGTGTTTGCCAAGCAGAAATACTTGGCTTACCTTTGGCAGAGCCTTCTGTAGCTTTCTGGTTTCTAACAAAGCGCTGTTTGTGTAGCCCGCTCTCATTGCTGTTACACAAATGTTGGGTGGAATTCAGTCGACCAACCGTGTCCAGCCCACCGCTAACCCCAGAAGACCTTCTGCAGTCCTTAAGAATAATAGCCTTGTTTTTTGAAGAAACCATAGCGGTTGTAGATCAGTTTATGTTGACTTTTTCTGGTGAATTCGTAGACCGCTTAATTTGTTCTTTCACTTTTAGAAACTCTTGAATTTGCGTGTTTACATAGAATTGTGTGTTTATGTGGTGTATGTTTGTGAGTGTGTTTATTATTGTGGCGTCTAGTTCCCGTCAACAAATTTGACTTTCCTCACTAGAAAGACTTCACGCACATTTGGATGAGCTGCTCTTTTTTTTTTTTACCATGGAAAGCTTCATTTAGAAGCTGTTGTAGTTTGTGTCCATCATCTTTTTCACTTGACTTTCAAAAAGTGGTAGGCTGATAATTGAAATGATGTTAAAATCATGCTTATTTTACACAATATTTACTTAAATGTAAAAATATTTTAAAAAATAATGTGTATTATCTGTTATCGTTTCATCACATTTTTAATTTTTTAATTGTGTAATTCTCACGCCCCTAGTGGCACAAACCGGAATTACAGGACGTTTGTTTGTTGGCTCATGGACGTGTTTGCAAGATGTTTAAAAACGATCAATATTTGTGCAACTTTGTTTGGTGACACTAGTGTCTCAGAAATGACGCACTTTAAAGGAAGCTGATTCATTTCATAAAGTTTCTTAAACATTTCCTCCTTTTATTTTAATCCTCTCCCTCCTGCTCGTTCCTCTCCCTCGCCCTTTTTGATCTTTCTTTTCATGTCTTTCTTCTTATTCATTTTTGATCTGCCCCGGCCAGCTGTTTTTCTAGTGTTTTTGCTGTTTTGTTCTTTGTGACCTCCAGGGCTCAGTAAGGGCTCACCTCACTCGGGTCTGCCCAGCGGCAGGCGGCTTGATCTGGACATAGTTTCGGCTGCAAGCCTTTCTCTCCCAGGCAACCGCTCTCTTTGTGTTCTGCCCCTCGCTGTTTGCCTTGGGTCTGTTTCTCGTCCCAAGGCCTCATTTGTTTCTCTCTCTTTCTCTCACTGCTGGTCTCTCTATCGGACTCTTTCTCTGGGGATGGTCCCTGTTTGATCACTGTAGGGGGCGGCTAAGGGCCCCAGGGGCTTTTGATATGGTCACTTTGGCACTGGCCACTTCATCCGGCGTCCACTGAAATGACTGGCCTCGGGTGTTGTAGAGGCCTTTGATATATGTATTTTTTTTTGCTGTATTACTGGATGGGTAGGACAGGATGGGAGCCCTCCCTTTGAGTCTTTGATGGATGCTGGCCCTGTGAATAGAGGCTTGTGTTGGAACAGATGCCTGTTGCTGCGAATAGCTGCCGTCACAGCTTTGTTTCAAGGGTGAAAGGCGGCACTAAGAGAGATGCAGAAGTCTCTGATGTAGTTCAAGAAGCCACCAGAATCTTTGTGAAAAAAGTTGTGTTGAAGTGTCTGATTTCCAGTTGAACTTATCTGTTTGTCTGAGACAACGACATTGGCCAATAGCATCTGTTTGTCCAACCAATAGGCGATAGATAGATGCTTCTTTGTCAAGGATTTGTGTTGCCAATAATAGTTGTTGACTGATATTGTTTGTTTATTGACCTATACAATAACTATAATTATGGTTGATGTATGTTTATGGGCTAATACCATTTTCTTCTAGCGTTTGAGAGATGGGCAATTGAAATGCAAATGTCAACTTTACTTAAAAGTATTTTTCAAAGGTTTTGACCCATACTGATAGCTTAGATGTCAATATTTGGTGGTTTAAATACATTTTGTTTGTTTAAAGCATGATTTTGGTTTTGCCAGGTGCTGTTTTCAGAGTTGTCATATCCATGAATGAGCAAATGAATAATAAAGTAAAATAACTATATTTTATGTTCTTTGATCTCTTCTCCATTTGTTGGGTAAATATTTTGGCTTGTGTTCTTTTTGTCACATCCATAGCACATGAATATTTCCATTTTTTTAATGGATAAATTGTGCATAGACTGATATTTTGTTGATGTCTGAACTCTATCAACAGGGCTTTAGTAAAATATCAACAGGTGGTCATTTATATTTTATATTTCAAGTTTTGAAAATGTCATCGTCCTTAATGCTGGAATTGCTCATATATTTTGTTAGAATTTGCTGAAAATCTATATGAATGGAGACTGCAAAAGATCTTTTGTCAACCCTGCATTTTATAGCCCAACCTCATGGTAGTCAAATAAAAATATATCTCTGTAGTCGCCCTCAGGTGAAATCGTATATTTAACATGAGTTCATTGGGACTTAGAGGTCCACACAGGGTGAGCAGCCAGGCCGGGTGTGATGCCGAAGGAATGACTCTCTGCTAATTAAAAAGCGTAATGCGAGTCGTTGAGATGGCTGATTAAATTCGTGCAGGGATTAGGTCTGACCGCGCAGCTGATCTCCACCGGCAGAGGGTTTTGATGTGGGCCGCCGCATGCACGGAGGAGGGACCAGGGCCTGCCAGGTCAACGGCCACAGATCAAAGCCATACCATTCATCCCATTCCTCAACAATGTTTCCATAATGCTGCTTAAGACTGATAGCAGAGACTGACCGCACGGGCAGCTGCAGAAGAGATGGAATGGAGCTCTGGGGTTTGTTGGCACGTGGGAACTGAGGTTGAGATGTGTTTGATTCACGTCTCTTTCATTGTTTGGGGCTTTATATCTTTACATATCATGGGGTGTCAAGTTTTTAAAAAGTTTTTTAAAATAAAGCAGTTTGATGGTAGTATGAAACATACTGTTAAGATTAATTTCCCTGTGCATTTATTTTACATTTGGCACAAAATAGTTTTAGATAACATTGTATGTGGGTAGTTATACAAATATATATGTAAATGTATTCTATGGTGTGGCAGCAAAAATGTTGAAAAACTCTTAATAATATACAAATAGCATGAGAGAGATTTATAGTCATTGTTAAAGTTACAAATAGGATAAGCGAGATTTATCGTTAATATTTTTCTTTTTCCTGAATTTTTGCTGTGTCACAACATTTATGGTATACTTGTCAACTACCCATGTGGACCTCATAGAAAAATACATTTCATAAATGTGTAAAGTAATTTTTTGTAAGTTCTGTTTAACTTTTTTGTCTGTTTTGTGTCTTTTGATTTATTCTTCAACATCCCCCTTATGGTTTGATCTGTGACAAAAACCTCAAAACATAAGAGATTTTATTGAGAGAGGGTTCGATTAGCTCTGGCTTTTTGTTACAAAAACCTTCAACCACCAGCAAGCAACCAACCGCAACCAAATCAGTGTCAATTTAGGTCGTTTTCTGGCTTCACAAAAGCGTAAGATTCTAAACCCATGAAGCAGAAAAAGCTGATGTAATAGGTTTAAGAAAATCTCCAAGTGGAGAAAGACCCCAAACCACCCCGGATCTCTCCATCGCTAACAACCAAAGATGGGTATCTTTAATATTTCATAGGCAATTCCTCCTCTTTGCCAGTTCACATCCGATGCACCAAGAAAAAGATACCCGCTCTAGTGGAAACATTGGGAGGAGTAAAGTTTTCTGATTCAGTAGTTTACTGGTGTTTGGTGTGGGGGAGGGAAGGAAACGGGTGAAAAGGGTGTGGGGGGGTATAAGAGAAGAGAAATCCCAGCTTTGGCACTTGCTTACGGTCTCTCTTTTTTGTTCTCTCAGGCTGGCAGGTTTCTTTTGTATTGAATGCTACGCCTACAGATTCCTTATAGTCGAGTATCAAAGACATGCGCTGATTCTGAACAAGAGACTTGTGGGTAGGACGGGTGTGAGCAAGCCGTGAACTCAACACAGGGATTGACTCAGTGGGGCTGAACTCTGCACGGACTTTGTGCAAATCTCTTTTCTTAGGAGAAATATTGGTGTGACTGTGTTAGCACAGTAGATCTCTATATAAAAGAAAGCCATTTTAGATAAAGGAGACTTTATAAAAACACAGTGTTGTATTAAAGTACAGTGTTTTATTTGTATTGGCTACGTCCTTTAACCTGATAACCGTCACTGCAAATAGTGAGCGTACACATGAAAATGCACATTTTATTTTTTAACATTTTAAAATGTTTTTTTTATTATTTTTTAAATTTTATGCTTTTTCTTAAAAGAGGGAATTAACATTTTTATTATTTGTTTTAGTTTGTTTATTGTTATAGACATTTGTCAAATATTTATATTTATTGGTTTGATTTGAGATATTTTTTTTTTTACTTTGTTTTTAATTTATTTTTAAATATAACATTATAATTTTTCCCCCAGTTTTTTATTGGTATAAAAATTTGTCAGATATTTATTCTTGACTCTAAGTCGGTGTTTCTTAGCCTTTTTTTGATAGTCCACTCACTCATAATTTCTTTCTAATAAAATGATTTTAAATAAGACTAAATAACCATTTGATTGTGTTTATACTGAATAAACATTCTTCTAGTTATTCCAAGCTGTAAAATATTTTTAGTCATCTTGAGACCATCTTGAAAGTTGGTTGAGGCTTAATTTATTTTTATTTTTTACATACGTTTTTTAATTAAACTTAAACTTCCTTTTTGTTTATGGTTAAAACTTCTTAAAATTATTTAAAATATTTTTTCTTGAGTCTTACACTTTCCATCCATATATAATTTGTCATGATTTGATTAGAATTTAACTATGAATTATTACAGTGAATAGTGAAATAAGTGTTCATCCTGAGGAACGGGTTAATGTTAAACCACACTTCAAGATTGGTACACTAGCTTGATATGGTTAGCTTAATCCCAAAATACACGTGTAGATTGTGCTACGCTCCACTTACTAATAAAAGCTAATATTTTTATCTTTGTACAATGTGAAATCCTGTCTTCCCCTTTGAGCTACTTAGTTTTTTTCCATTCTTGGCATTGATACAATAATTCCAGTTTTGAAGTGCTTCCAAATAGCTTCCGCTACTCCTGTGTTTAGCGTCCAAGATTCTCCCTTAAGGAATATAGCAGAAGTCTTGGCTGTTCTCAGATCCTACCTGCCTTTCCTTGTCGTGCTCTCGTAACCCCAGGAAATGGCTTTGTTTTTGCGATCTTAGTACTTCAACACGAGGTAGTTTCTGGAATTGTTTCCTTTAAGGTATCTGGAAACCAAAAAGAGGCTTCCTCAGTTATCAAGGCTTCCAAAGTATCAAGATCCAGCAACTCTGAGATTTATGGAAATTCTAGAAACTGTACTCGGCAAGTCATGCCTCATTAAAAGATTATTGCCTTATGTCCTCGCATACTTTGAATGCAAGCGTAATGAAATTGGGCGTGACTTTCAATTCAATCCACATGTTGCATTAAAATGCTCTCTCTCTTTACTCTAGCCCCGTGCGGATAATCAGAACGTAGGCTTTGACCTGGAAATGAAGAAAGGTAACCTCTGTTAGACCTCTGTTAGAAGGAAAACCAAAGCTAAGGCAACAGAAACTCGATCTAACTTAGCGGCATAGCGGGGCTGGTTAGCGTGAACCGGAGCGTACCCTCGGATGTGCCAGAGGGAACGCTGGAGTAAATGATTCCGCGGAGGTGCCGAATACACACTCCCATTCGAAAGTGTATCGTTTTCCATGGCCGTGCATTCTTGAGGCCTATCATTCAACCAGCATTTATCTTTGCAACTTGAGCCCGAGCGAGTCCAGAGGCTAGAGTAAGCTTTAAAGGATCTGTCAGGGATTGGCTGAGGGATACTCCACCCCCTTTTTCATGACTTGTTTTCTTTTTGATTGACAGGTGGTATTGGCACAGGAGCGACTTGTTGAGATCCTCCGCTTGATGGCGTGCTGAATGACCTCAGTCAGTGGCGTTGCGGCCGAGCCAAGCGTTATGTGTGTGTAGAGGGGCGGAGGGTGATGCTTGCGGTCGAGTTATGTATGTGTGAGGTTGTCAGGGAATGGGTGGATATTTTGACTGGTTTGTCTCTCGGGAACTGTGTTTTTGCTGTCTTTGAAAACAAGTTGGAAAGACGAGCCGGAGCTCATCTGTTTTTCCGTGAACATGCATTGCAGCGTTGTTTTCGTGTTTTTAGGTTTTGCTTATCATGCATCACCATCCCTCGCTCACTTTGGGTTGTACATGCTGCATGCAAGACGAGTGAATGGTTGAAGTCAAGAGAGTTGTAGATGGTTTGTGTGGTGTTGACCTTTAGAAAGAGAGCTCCACGGATCAGCCCAGTCATCTCCAGCTTTACTTTGCCTCTTTCAAGAGCCGAGCCAATAAACGAGCACTTGCTCGAGTGGTAAGACATTAAGGTCAATGTCTAGTATGTGCGAGAGACCACGTGTGTATAAATAGAAATCTTCGGCCTACATGTGCAGTACACATTTAGTTTTTTAGTTTTTACACAAACAAGCAACTAATGAAGGCAGTGTTCCGTTTAGTATGTTTGATTGTCTAAAAATGTTATATGTATTAGTTAAAAACATCATCATTTATAATGTTCTTACAATTAAGAGTATTAAGTCTTAAAATGAAATTAAAGCATCAAAGTTTGATTTCACCTGTGAAATCATAGTCATAACTAGTCACTATTAAAGATATTGTAAATAACAAAAAAATGACTTTAGCTGGGTTTTCACAGGCAGGGTCACATTTTTATTTTTTTATTTTGTCTAGGCACATTTAGGCACATTCCTTGTACATTTAAACCCACAGTAGGTGACAGTAAAAGTCTGACTCTGACATGATAATGAAGTCTGACTTCATTGTCTCCTACTATTGTAAGTCGCTTTGGATAAAAGCGTCAGCTAAATGTAAATGTAAATGTCTGATTAAAGATCCGAGTTAACCCGACTTTGTCCTGAATCTGCTCTGACAGTCAAAATATGGACATGTATTGTTGCTTTTACACATTTTCTCATTACTTTTAAGTGCTTTACAGATGATAGACTTCACCACAAGTCACCATGAAATCAAAACTGACTATTAATATGTTTTTTTTTTTATTGAATATTGCAGTGTTCATTAGAAATAATTTCTTTATTTACAGCATTACTTTTTACTTCATGTTTTGTGTCTCAGCAAAGGGAGGGACTATACTGATTGTCCAGGATGTTCCAACATCCAAAAGATGAAATATAGTCCCAACCCACATTTTTCATTTCATAATTTGTTTCATATTACAGTAGAGAATTTAAAAGTTTCATACATGCTGTTGTTTTGTGTAGAAAGTTACCAAAGCGGCTAAAACAAACATCTACAACAAAGTCAAAGGCTCATGCAAATGCAATTTTTCTATTTTGGATTGAATTTTCCTCTTCGTTTTCATATGTGTAAGCTGTCTTTGATCTTCAGCACAATTAACCCCAGGGTTTATTACAACATTGAAGATCTTATTCTTTGCCGTATCTCTTTATTTGTCCCTCTTATCCAATGCAATCCAAGTTCTCTCTATGAACTATATTTTAAGGGTGCCAGTGCTTTGCCATTGGTGATGGCAGTCATGCCTTGGCGCGGGAGCCCCGGTCCGTTCCAGCGCTCTAATCGCATTCCAGCAGGCTGGGCAGCGGCTTGCTTCACATTCCACAACTTTGGGGGCTTTCCAAGAGCCCTGCGCAGGCATTCCTCTTTGCCGGGACCTTCAAAGCGAGGGAGGTACTTCAAAGAGATCACTAAGGCTAGGTGTTGATGACTACAATCCTCCCGGGCACACATTTACCCGCCTCCTGAACTTCAAGAGCAGTTCGGCTGGTATTCTGGCTTGTGCTTTTGCCTGTCGTGTTCATAAATCATGTCCGGTTAATTCTTGACGTATGCTAGTTGTTTTGCGCCTGAAGGTTGGAGAGTGACGGCCTGAAGTGTGCACGTTGAAGTCAAGAAGCTTCTGGTGTGACATTTCAGGTCAGATTGATTTAGTGGAAATGCAGTTCTTATTAGAGTTAACATGTAGTTCCCGAAGGCACAAATACTTAATGAAAGGAGAAAGAAGTGCGCACATCCATCCAAAATATTTGAGAGGTGCAGGGGTTAAAAAAGTGAAAATAAACAAGCAAAATGTCAATGTTTTCTCATAAATTACATCCTAGTTGAATATTTTATATTGCTAATTTAAATGGATTTATACAATCACTGTATTTATATAAATATTTCATAGTATGTTTAAACTGTGCTTCTATTTTTATTTTATTCAGCGTCATGTGACAGACATTTCTTTAGTCCTCTCTTTAAATCAAATTGTTATCTAGTGTTACATTATCGTCACCTTTAGTTGTCTTGTTCCTGTGCACTTGGTGTTGTATTTTGAGTGCTTGACTTCAGAGTGACTCTGTCATGGAACTTCTTCACACCATTGACGGTTTCAATCTCTACTCACAGTCTGTTAATAGACTCACCAGTCAGTCACTTCCCCTCTGCTAAAGCCGTCCACCCGGGGGCTTGATGACACATATTTGAGTATTTACATGATATTAAGTGTTCACTGTGTTCTAAATTGCACCGTTTGTTTGCTTATGTTGTCACCAAGGAAACGGTTTGCTGATGGTTTTTTTAGGGCAACTGCAGCAGGAGGTTGTAAAGAAATTGCCCTTGAAAAGCCAGTTGCACGGTGGGCACAACCTGTTCTTTATACTTCAGGCGAAGCTGACAGAAGATGCCTGCGATTGGTGCCTTATGATGTCACCGCCTTCACGGTATGCGCTTTATTTCTTAGGTACGTGCACGGTTGGTGGGGACTTTGTTGGCCAGAGGTGACTTTTGCAACTGTCGTTCCATCGTTTTTGTCTAGACCACAAAGGAGAGGAAGTCGCCTCCTTTGAAAAAGGGCCCAGTCTCTCTTTATAAGATAATATTACACCGTCAGAGCAAGCCCCACCTGCAGTGCTTCTCCAGCTGCCACACTGTAACTCTATCTGTGCTCTCTTCAAGGCTGCCATCCCCTTTGAAGTTATTTCCAGAACTTGGGAAACGAGAAGACACAAGCGATCAGACCGGCAAGCTCCTCCCACTCTTTTCTGCTTTTTAAAATCTGTTTAGTGGCCAATGGTCCACATTCCCCTTGCAGAGCTGTTGCTTTTAAAAAAATATATAATTCTCTCTCTCTCTCTCTCTCTCTCTCTCTCTCTCTCTCTCTCTCTCTCTCTCTCTCTCTCTCTCTCTCTCTCTCTGTCTGTCTGTCTGTCTCTCTGTCTGTCTCTCTGTCTCTCTCTCTCTCTCTCTCTCTCTCTCTCTCTCTCTGTCTCTGTCTCTCTCTCTCTCTCTCTCTCTCTCTCTCTGTCTCTCTCTGTCTGTCTCTGTCTCTCTCTCTCTCTCTCTCTGTCTCTCTCTCTCTCTCTCTCTCTCTCTCTCTCTCTCTCTCTCTCTCTCTCTCTCTCTCTCTCTCTCTCTCTCTCTCTCTCTCTCTCTCTCTCTCTCTCTCTCTCTCTCTCTCTCTCTCTCTCTATCTCTCTCTCTGTCTCTGTCTCTATCTCTGTCTCTATCTCTGTCTCTATCTCTGTCTCTGTCTCTATCTCTGTCTCTATCTATCTATCTATCTATCTATCTCTATCTATCTATCTATCTATCTCATAATTTGGAATCAATTATTTATCCTGTGTAGTTTATGTAAATATGTCTGACAGCTTCATGAGGTAGTATTAAATGAAAGAAATGCATTGCATTACTAGTGCAAAGGTCATGGGTTTGATCCCAAAGAACCCGATTGATTGCACTGTAAGTCGTCTTGGATATAATGTATAAATGTCAGTAGTATAGATTCTGCACTACTGTGTTCAGTTTTTTATTTGTACCTACCTTGAATTCCCCCCTTGCAGTGTTTATTCTGATTGTGATATTGCTGCACTTGCAGATCAGACAAGCATTCAACCGGAGTGTGAGATTATAAATGTCCGACAGCTTTATGGCTGGAGGATGAAAGGCAGAGAGGAGGAGAAAGATAAATAGTCCGGGGCAGACAGAGGAGAAGCTGTAGGCATCCGTCCCTTTCAGTATTTCACACTCTTCTGATAGACAAACCAGAATAGCGTTGGAGTCTGTGAGTATATCCTCTGTTTGGATAGTAGGTGGGAGTTCAGGCGACCAGCGCCAAAAGGAAATTGGCTGTGTGTACCCGATGCAAAGCTCTTTCCACTATGTGTGGGCATTTTATTACAAGAGGGCCTTCCAGTTTTACAGATGAGGAAATGTTGGAGACATGCAACAGCTGAGACGGACGGGGTTAAGCTTTGGTCGCTGGTGTGAAATGCTATCTGTCCCTTTTTACACAGTATATAAAAATGTGCATTAAAAAATCTGTGTAATAGTTAATGACTTAAAACTAGTTTTAGTCATAAAAATCTCTGCCCACCAACAAACTACAAACCGATTTGGAAGCCAACGGTCGTCCAAAGCTCCTGTGCACATGGCGTTGGCTAGTTTTGCTCGGCACGGCCAATGACTGGAGAGCTCTCTCAGCACTCTTGCTTGTTTGAAAGGCTCTTGGCCTTGTTTGAAAAGCTGCCCGGAGAGCTCCGGCCAAGCTGAGTTTCTGTAAGAGGAGGGTGGGGGTTTTGTAGCCCACTTGTGGCTTTGATCAAATATTCCCCCACCTCTCCTGGCAGGACGGTCTGTTATTCCAGGAACTATTCCGTACTCCCGTGGCGAGGGGGCGGGGCCGGGCGACGGGCACAGGGTCAGAACTGGGGAAAGGAAGGCGGGGTGAGAGTTTACATGGGGGTGGGTTGGTGAAATGAAATTGCCTTTTTTCATAGTGCATGGAGTATGGTTTTCTCAGCTTGTTGGCGTGAATGATGTATTTGTTTCCGTTGCGGTTTGGTTGTTGGTTTTTGTATTCACTTATATAAAACAAAAAATCTTGGTAGTGGTTTTATAGTGGGATGTGAAGTTTTCGACAGCAGCCCGTACCCTCGGGCGAGCAGGGCATTTTGATTGTTGTGGGTGAAATTGATACTGGCCTTGACCTAAATGCCATGCCTGTGGCTCATCTGTTCTGTGTTCTGTACTACTGGACTCCAGCCACCGTGAAGGCTCGCTGTGTGTACCAACAACTTTAGGTCAGCTTTAATGATAAGAGTCTGGTGTTTTTACAACATTTAAGCTACTATCAAGCTCTGTTTAGTGTCCTTCAGTGCTGTAGCCTTGGGATCAGGTTGATATGAAACGCATAATACATTTAAGAGAAAACAAGTTTGTGAAGGTTTTTTTTCCTTTTGAATGCTACTTTGTAATTTATTATGCACACAATCATTTATCATCTCATTTTGAAGCAGTTTGGCTTCTGTAATTATAGGATTGCAGCTCAGTAATGGCTCCTGGGTCTCCCTTCCCATGGAAGGCATTTCAGACGAAGGAAACTATTAACGTGTTGCTTTTAGATTGAATTGCAACCCCTCCAGAAATACATGTCTCCACCAATCCATTAGATTGTCAGAGGTATTGAGTACCTGCAAACACACACTAGCGTTGAAGGATGTTGAAGGATACCAAGTGTGTAAACTGATTTTGGAGTTGAATCTGGCCTCTCCTTGTGTTATGATTTGGCCGCAGGCACATACACGGCTTGCTTTGAATTACGAGATTCTTTAAAACCCTCAATGCTTCAGACAAAGGAATGATTGAAAATTCTTTGTGCATCTTCCTTAAAGAAAAACCTGTTACATGAGCTCATTTTACTGAAGGAGTTGGAACAGTTCTTGATGATCAATGCATGTATGTTTGAGTTTGTTGTTGTGATTTTTAGGATGCAGTAAATTGACCATGTTACCAATGTCAATGAGGTCAGGCATCATTTGGGATGAAAAGGTAAAAATAACGTTTGTGTGTTCTGAGAAAAGAGATTTATTGCTATTACCATTTTTGACGTATGATGATGAATATTTTCCTCCATGTGTCATAATTTTAAATGCAGCTTTAATGGTTAAAATAATAAAGAAGAGTGAGTTATTGAGCAAGTACATAAAAATCTGTCTCCTTTTTCCAATTCACAACGCTAAGCTATTAACAATGATTTATAAGTTGAACTAACTGTTGGGTACAATTTCATGGGAAATTTCAGTTTAACATCACTTGGGTAAAGAAAAGTAAAGTAACCTGCAATTTTATGTTTTAAGTTTGTGCAGCCGAGAGACAAACGAACATGGGGTTGAAAAGCATGATGCTGGCAGTTGTCCATTTTTTATATGTAAAGACATAACTTGTACACCCGGCTTCATTGAGTAATGTCAACGTGCATATCTGCTAAAATAAGAAATGTTGAGGTGCTCTCGTGGTGGTTAGGAAGACATGGCCGGACACGGCGCAGATCACAAGACCGAAAGGGAACCAGGGACCCGGGGCCTCAGAAATGTGTCCAGCTGGGCATGTAGCCAGTTGTGGGTCCTTCTGGGAAATGATTATGTGTGTGTTTGTGCAAATGATCACGGGTGTTGTAGAAATCTCTTCCTCTTTGGTTTTGTATTGTAATACATTTCAGTTATCAGAAATGAAGATTATAAACATGACATGGGGAAGTAACAAACCGCTACCATTTCTGACTCCCACATGATGCTCTTTTGCAAGAGCACAATTGATATGCAAGGCATTGAAGAGATGCTTTGTGGTCCGTGTTTAGTAAAAGCATCATTTAATCACTGTGTCTCAAATCCAGAATTGTTGGACGGGCATCAGAGGTCATCCTCAACTCTGAGACAACCCTACAAAGCCTGTTTAATACAATGCAAACCAATACGAAGGAACTGTATTGTCAGTCTAATGGGATAAAACATCACATCAGTTTTGCTAACTTAAATGCAAATGCTCAATCCAAGGCCTCTTGGGACCTGACGTGGCTTTTGAAGCCCGAGTTAAGATGATAATCAGCTTTTTCAGAGTGTTAATCCAATTTGTGTCTATTTGGAGCAGCTTTGCCTAAAGCATTTCTTACCCAGAAAGTCTCAGCAGTGGGTCACAAAGGTTTGGGAATACAAAGGTACATTACTTTAATAATGTTATCTTGAAACTATATTGATATATTTACTTTCAAATGCTGTATTTTGGTTGGAGTATTTTGTTATGCTTCAAAGCTGATTTTCAATTCTTTTAGCATAAAATCCAGCCTACTAAAGCTAATAGCACCAATAAACTAATAAACATCTGTCCTCAAACAATGTGTGGCCTCATTCAACAGTTATGTAATCGTTTGATAATCTTTAACCTAGTGCTCTCTTTTTTCAAAGGCTTTTTATCTCCCAGGAGATTTTTCATTGATAAACGTTCATGTTGTCAGTTTTCAACACATCAAACGCGATGGATTTCACACTTTGACTGATAGGAAATGTGCCAAATGTAGGATAATCTTCATGATATTTCAAAGTTTCTTTGTCCTGGGACAGTTTGAGAGACCTCTGTGACTGTTTATATCTGCCCGCTTGTAGCTTTTAAGGTTTTTAAATCATTTTCTGGGTGTGACATGGCCCTATATGGTGCAACGACGTGAATAAAAGTTATTGCCTCTCGTGTAAAGGTGCCCATTTGCGTAATGTATTCAAAGATAACGCTAATGTCCCAATGACTATGAATAGATTTATTCACCTTTCCAAAATTTAGCTCCATGTACTTTTTAGACAATTAGCAGCAATTTCCCAAATTATTTTAGGAAAGGGTTGAGAAATGGGCACGTCGGTTTATTTTGGATTGAATCCGGTATGAGACGTTTATTGTGTTTTTATTGTGTTGTAGATGCACCCTTTGGGCCTGTGTAACAACAACGATGAAGAGGACTTGTATGAATATGGTTGGGTGGGCGTGGTCAAACTGGAACAGCCCGAGTTGGACCCCAGCTGCCTCACTGTACTGGGCAAGGTAAGGACACCATTAATGATGCTTTTCATGTTTACAGACAAAAGTAAATTTGTTTACAATTGTCTAATATTTTGCTGCTTAATAGGTTAAGTGTTACTAACAGTTGTATTCATAGTTGAACTGGTTCTCTTTTAACCATTGGGCAGTGAATATGAACACAATTTTTGGCAAATGTGATGATAGATAAAGAATCGATTTTTTTTTTTTGTGTGACATTTTGTGTTTTGCATAAGGTTTGTAAAAGCTGTTGAATAGTAGAGTTGTGTAGTACTGACATATATGATCCTGGTAGCGTCACATGACTTACTAGAACTGTGATGTCATTATTCTTAGTTTACGACAGGAAATGGTGGTCTAATGTTTTCAGTGTGAGTTAGGTCACCGCCACTGCTAATGAAGTGTTTCCTACTTGCCAGAGCTTTTCTCTGTCTCAAGACACCAATATCTGATTTTTTTTAATGTTAAATTTAAGGATTTCGCCTCATTTAGACTCGGCAGGACACTTGTGTTTCATGTCTAATGCAGGAATAGGATCGATGAGATTAAAAACTCATTCTCCTTTTTTTGGTTATCTTTCTTAAAGGGATAGTTCACCCAAAAATAAAATTTATGTCATCATTTATTCAACCTCATGTCTTTTAAAACCTGTGTATGACTTTCTTCTGTGAAATGCAAAAGAAAACATTTTGAGAAATGTCTCGGTGGTTTTGTGTCAAAAGTCAATAACGACCAATGTTGTACACTTACCAACGTTCTTCAAAATATCTTTTTTCGTCCTCTGCAGAAGTAAAAAGTTATATAGGTTTGGAATGACATAAATGAGTAAATGATGAAAGTATTTTCTTTTTTAGGGTAAACAATCTACTAACTACAGCATGTGATTTATCGTAATTTTAAATGTGTTTTACGGTAAGTTCACATTAGGTAATTGGGGGTAAACACATTCCATCTTTTTTCCTTTCGTAATTATGAGATAGAAAAACATCCTTTGCTTCTTTTGTGCTGATGCTATAATTAGTGGATCTACTATCATAATCGGGGCTCTGATATAAACTCTCGCTCAGCTGGGGTTCTCATTTTGTTCCCGGCACCAGTTTGTGTGTCTGCCCAGTGCCACCAGTGTCCCCTTGACCTGCTTGTGCCAGTCAGTCCCTGCTGTGCCACCCTGTCTCTTTTCGTTTTCCTCTTTTGTCTTAACATAGTTTTTTTTTTTTAATACAGACTGTCCTTTTAGATAATTCTGGCTCTGCGATTCTCTCTCTGAGAGCATAGGAGTGTTTTCAGAGTTTTGTGGATGGTTTGTAAGCGCATACGTTCATAATATCCATATCCTTTAAAGATGTTAATATCGCTTGGTGTATATAATGTGTGATTTTTGTCTGTTCAATGTGCTAAGACTGGTTTCATCCCTCTGTGTGTGTTAGTGAGAAGGTCATGTAGGTTTCTTTGATTTGTGTAAGGTCTTGACGGTGTTGCCCCGCTGACACATGTATGTACACAGTTTCTTCCTCTGTTTCCTGTCTCTGTCCACTGAGAGCCATCGTTCTGGTCACCTCCCACCTCTTTTACTTCCTCTCTTTTTCTTTCTCTTTCTCTCTCTCTCGTTTGGTGGCACACCATTCTTTCTCACCTGCGTTTTGGAGAATTCTCAGGAAACTAGTAAATCAGATGATGGATGTCTGACCTTGAGCTTCTGTGCTGTCACTGTCATGGGTGCTGGGTTGTTCAGGGGCCAACGGGGGCTGTTGTTAGTCACATGAATCTCTTAAAAATAAAGGTGCTTTACAAGGTACTTTAAAGTTCCTTTTAAGGTTCCGTGGAGAATCAATTTCTCATAAGATAAAGAACCTTTTTGAACCATTTATTTAAAAATGGTTCTTCTATGGCATTGTAAAGCATCTTTATTTTTAATAGTGTAAATGTGTTTCTTTACTGAAGATTTAACAAAAATGCTCAAAGCAATAAAACTCTCACGTCTCTTATTGCTGTATAATGCGGGGTTTTATTTTCTTCTTCTTTGGTGAATATTCTTTATACTTTCCCATCATGTCCCTCCTCTATTGAAGCTCTTAAACTGTTTGTTGCTCTCTCTTTCTGTCTTTTTTGTCTTCTTGCCAGCATGATATCCTCTCTTTCAAACAGCGCTCTGTTCTGACACATGCAAAACCGGCGGAGGGGTTCTGTTCTTTCATCTGACCACATACTGAGTCCTCCCATTGCATCAGTACACGGCTCTGTGTGCGTGAGAAAAGACCTTTTGTATAACCCATGGTCTTGCTTGTTCACTTACAGACAAGTAGGTACCATGTTTTTGGACCATAGTGTTTTCCCCAAATATTGTAGTATATTACTTCTAAAAGTAATTCATTCTTCTATAAATCACTATACCATGGTTCCACTACAGTATTTAGGATTGGGAAGTGGTTTGGAAGTGATAACGGATTGCTGTTAGAAATTAGTGAATGTGTTTAAGAGAAAGTGTTTTATTAGCATGTGTAGATCCATGCACACTTGCGTTTTCTCATCTTGTTGTTTGATGAACTCTTTTATGAGCTGAAACATGTGCATTGAACAAGAGAAGTTAAATCCTGATGTAGGCCAGAAGCCACTTAAAGCTCCTCAACCCACCTGATGCTTTACTTCACAGAAACTAGAAAAGATGTTTGGTTATGTTAAGTTAAACTTTGTTTAATATCTGATTTGTGGTAACACTTTACAATAAGGTTGTATACACACGTTAATGCATTAGGTAGGTATTGTAAAATGACAATTAATATTTTTTTATTCACAATTTATTAGTCTTGGGACACCTGTTAACTGTCACTGCACATGAAAATGTGAACTATAGCTTTTTAAAAAAATTGGATTTTTTTATTTTCTTTTTATCTTTTTTTTTAATTTGAGGTATTTTGAAAAATATCAATAACAATAAAAAATGATTATTTTTTAGTTTGTGTTTATTGTAATGAAAATATGTGGATGTGTAAAGAATATATTTTTTATTTATACTTTAAAATATATTTTTGAGTCTTATACCTTTCTATCATTTTGTATGTAGTCATGATAAGATTAGGAATGGTGACAGTTAACAGGTTTAATGTTAATTCATGAATATACTGTTAATCGTTTCTTGATTATGTTATAATAATAAACTTATAATAATGTTTTTAAAGTTGAGATGATTTTGTGGAAAATGTCTTTAATGTGAAAAAGACATACAAAAAGTACATAAAGTAATGTGAAATAAAATTTTTCAAGCAAAGATGGCGATATGAAGGCAAAGTTATGAATTGCAGCTTTTTACCAAGACTAATAAATGCTGTAAAAGTATTTAAAAAAAATGTTTGTGTACGTCTTTTGTTGTTGTTTTTTCAGGTAGGAGATGTGCGACATATTTAAGTGGTTGTAATGAAAAGCGCACGTTTGGTTTTCTTTCTAAACAGCAGTAGAATGAACAGGAGGGGCGAGCGGGGGGACGGGTAGCGTTTTTGAAGCGTTGAGCTCTGATGGGGCCCTAGCTCTGGGGTTTCTCTTTTATGTTTGTGTATGCCTCAACTTGCTGATATTATCTCACTGGGTTTTCCTTTGCTTAGTGTCAAAGGTTCTCTCCCACTGGGCGGAGCCTCTTTCCATTGGCCCGCAGGTTTTCCATCCCTCCGCTAGTATGAAATCATGGCTTTGGAACCCACTGAGTGAGTTGCCATGGCCACTGGGAAGCTCCCTGTGTCATGTGTTTCAAAGTGAACCGAGGCCTGGCAGAATTACCCGGCCTTCAATGGGAGGCAAAGTGACCATTATTAGACTTCACAGTCCTGGCTCTCTATTTAAAAAGAGAAGAAAAGAAACCCAGGGAGCTTAAGACAAGAGCTTGAGGAAAGGAGGGGTTCGAGAGGGTAATAGAGAGAGAGAACGGGGAAGTTGGGCGGTATTTACGATTATGTTTTTACCTTTCCCGAGTGGAACTATGTGACCCGAAATTCAGATCGGATATGCTTTTGTGTAAAATTTTCATATGGTGCAGAAGCCAGATCATTAGTGTGGACAGGTGAAAATTTGATTTAAAAGAAGAATTGTGGCGTTTCTAAGTAACTTCCTGAAACCACCTGTAGATTTTTCTAAGCGGTTTTTTTTTTCATACGAATCACGTAGAATATCTAAGCACGTCTCTTTAGGGTGTCGCGGCGAGCTGCGTTGAAAGAATGCGAACAGAGCGTGTAATGTTGTGTCTGCCAGGCGCGGTAATAGTATGTGTGTGTTTCTCTTTGAACGCCGTGCCACGCTGGGATGGGCCGAGCCACTTGGCGGGCTTTTTCTTTTGCTTTTCTTTCATGGATTAAGTTCCATCCCGGAGTTTTAAGACTCTTTTATTCTCTGGAGGGGGTGGTATCTGTGTGTGTGTGTGTGTGTGAAGGGTTGTGTAAGGGGGTCAGCTGTGAGTGACTTAGAGAAGGAGGGAGGAAAGTGTTAGCACACCTGCTAATTGAGAGGAAGTTGAAGATTTGGGGTTGGGAGAATTTAGAAGAGAAAAATACGAAGCTCACTGCCGTCCATGAGCAACATTCGAGATGTTAAAGAGATCTCGTATGTGGTCTTGACTATATAGCTGGTGGTATGAAACTGAGACCGGCTAACACACCTGGTAGCCTCAGGTGCACAAAGCCGCCGGTTTGTGTGTCAGGTAAAGATACGGTTGTTAAAGTGCGAGACGTGTGAGCGCAGGGTGGTTGAATTACAGCTCTCTGGAGCAGAAAGAACAATGGACCAGGAAACGAGAGAAGATCTATCCCTCTTGCTTTCTCATACAGAACAGCCTTGAGAGGAATGGATGAATGAACGTGTGAGAAGATTTTGTAAGATTCCTTCATTCACCAAAAGAAAGATGCCTCGTTTCTTTTAGTTTTATCAAAGTTCTGCCCCGCTTTTAAATCTTGCTGCAAGGGTTAATCCAAGTCTTGGAAAGTCGTTGTGGCCTTACAGGCCGAGTCTAAACCTGCTGTTCTGTTTGCCCGGGGAGAAACGCAGCTCGCCAAATGCAGATCCCATTACAAAGACACAGACGCACACACAGTGTGTCTCCCTCCCTCGCTCACACACACACAGAGAGAGAGAGAGCCACTTCAAGGGAAGGTTAGATTAGAGAGGTATGAAGGCTCATGCTCCTTTAATTAAAGTCATTCATGTTCAGCAGTCCTCACGAGCAGCTCTGATCTGATGATTTCACTTTGGCTTTGTGCTCTTCAACTCCACAACCAGTTCAATCACATTTGCAAGAATAATTGAGCATGTGGATTAATTTGGCGGCATGCATTCATTGTTTTGGTGTTTCTATTTTATTTTTCATTGATTTTTTTTTTTAGAATTTCTTACATGCATGCACATTCTTATATTTAAATTTATTAAATATGCAATACATTTAATAAAACTTTTTTGGTTTTGAATAAACAGTAGTATAGTTATTGAGTTACCTGAACTATTTTTTTTAGATATTAGATATTTTTTCAAACATTTTTAAGTCTTTTTAATTTTTTTTTACAGGTGTTTTTCTTAAATGACAGTAACATTAACATTTTTTTATTAGTTTTTGTGTTCATGATTATTGTTAGGAAAATATATTTCATCTTGAGTCTTAGCTTTCCATCAATTTATAGTTTGTCATGATAAGACTAAAAGTCAATCCTTACTTTATCATGATTCACATTGGTAAACTTATAATAATAATTGAGCTGTTGGTTACAATTCCATCAAAGGATGGACTTTTTAGACTTTTTTAGACTCATCTTAAGATGTCTGTAAAGTAACCTGCAGTTTAATGTTTTAAACAGAGATGGCGATGTAGACGCAAAAGTTACAAATTGCCATTTTAAATTGGACTTTCTTGATTCTGATTGGTCAATCTAGCTCTGTATACCCTTACAACCATTTACTCGGGTAACTATTCTTTTTGACATTGCAATAGTCACTACAAGAAAATTGTGAAAACATGATGAACAAAATTTCATTGGTAATGTTCAATTTTACAGTAATAGTGAAAGCTATAGTGGTATTTTATTGGAATCTCATGGTGAATTATGGTAATGTGACTGTAATTTGTGGATGCCTCTGTCTGCAGTTTAATCTAATTTCTACCTCTTAAACATTATATCTGTTTGGGTTCTGCTGTAATTTTCAACATTTTCTCCTATTCCATTGATGTCCAATAAAGATGCAAAAGATTAGTAAACGATTTACAAGGCAGATGTTGATTTTAAAGTATGTCAGCTGGTTTTCTAACACAGTTTTGGTGATTGTGAAGGTAGTTTAGATGCTGACCTCTGTGGGACAGCACATTTTTAAACTCTCTGTGACCCCGGGCGGCTCTTTGTGTCTGATTGTCTTAAGGCAGCGTGAGCGGAGACTCTATCTCCAGCGTTAACCTTATTAAATCTAACTCGAGTGTGTGTGTTTGTTTGCCTCGTGCTGTTTTACCCTTATTAAATCTGGAGTTGTCTGGGTTGAGTTGTCATTGACAGGGAAGTTACAGCATGCTTTTCTTAATAATGACTTCTTTGATAAAAGCACTGAATGTGTCACTGTACCAAGCAAATGTCTGAAAGATCTACGTTCCTCTGGAACATTGTTTAGACTCTATAAAATGCTATTAGCTTCATTTTTACATCACAAAGCTACAAGGACAGGCTGTGCTGGTAATATAGCGTTATTTTAGAGAAAATCTGTTTGTGACAGTAGATTTAAAAGGATTTTCAAGAAACGACTTGTTTTGTGCAAAATCAGTTTCCACATTCATTTTTCACTCTTGATGCTGTTGAATCTTGTCATGTTTTTTCAGAATTCCTCGTCTCAGATACGGTGCAGAGAGAAGGAAGAGAAGACAGTATTGTTTACTTTTCCTGTGTATGGTTAAAGCTGGAAAACCGGTATAAAAACAAGACATACACCCAAAACGAGCACAGGAAGAGAGGAAAAACACGGGGGAAATTTAATTAGCAGTTGTCCATCCTGAGGCGCAGGGATTGAGTTAGCGGGATGCCGATGGGCTTTAAATTAGTGGCTGTGTTTTTTTGACTGATCTTTGAGTGAACGGAAAGGGGGGGAGGCTTGAGAATGATAAATAGAGAAAAGGGCAATTTTACGACCCCTCAGGAAGTCAATGACATAGTTGGGGATCCTTCTGTTAATGAAAAAATAATGACGTAGGTTTTGCTCTCACAGTAAGTTGTATGACATCATTATCCCCACTGTTATTCAGTTCATGGATCTCATGGTTGTCATCTGTGGAGGAATGTTTAGTTTACCTATTTGTATGAAATTTCTATACGTTTGACCACTAGTAACGTAACGTTCTTGATGTAAGTCTGTTTTAAAACCAAATCTGTGAAAGAAGATCTCAAAATCTGTTTGTTTTGCTAATGTTTGCCCATCACCAACTGTTTCTCCGTTGGTATAAGGATGTCGTGTTGGGCTTTCCGTCCGTTTCTGTATAGTTTCATGTAGCCAAATTAACATTAAGACTTTTAAATGTATGAAAAATAAGAAATCAGATAATCTGTAGGTGTCTAATGTGTACGTGTAATATTGTGGTTTTGAATAGGAAGACACGTGTACATCTCTTCGTGATCTCTATTATGTGATTTTTTTTTTAAACTTGCACGCATTTCATAGATTTCCATTGTTTTTATTCTTGGCTAAATACGTTTTTAACATGTGCACACACATGCACAGTATATAAGTATATAGAATATATAATATTTGGGTGTGAGACAGGACTATAAGTGATCTGTAATAGAATGCATTGACATTATAATGCTGTTTATCCTGGTAACCTCTACCTCTGTGTGTACCTTATCTTCAAATCATTAATCACTGTTATTGCTTGCAACTAAAACTGGTCTGAGAACAGGTCTAAACAAGGTGCCGACCCGCTGTCCAGCATCTCCTGATGCCTTCCCTGAAATTATCCTGTGTTAGTTCTGCACTACTTAACAGGGGCCTCCGATGAGTCCGTCTCTCTGTTAGGTCACTGCATCCACAAACCGAGCCAAAATTAAGACCCGTTTTCGGGAAATAACCAATGACGACATGAATTAAGACCGTCAACTCTCGCCTTCAAAGAAAATACTTTGTAACCTTTGTAAAGCTTAGTTAAGCCACACAGAAGTCCTTGAAACTACTGTATAGTTCTTGGAGCTGTTTTGCTGTCCTGCCATGAGTATGAATGTGACCCATTTAAAGAAAGTTATAAAGCTTAAATTCCTATTCAGCTGGGATGTTTGGTTATTTTTAAAGCAGTTATCAGAACTGACTAACAGTAACTTTTGTGATTCATCATTTAATCAAAAGCTAGATTAGACGTAGTGATTATCAAGGATTCAAAGAATAGAGGAATTTGGGTGTGCATAGACTTTCTCCTTTAAAGAGACATTGCCTATTTTAGAAATTAGCCCTTTGTCAAACACAACTCATTGAACCACCCATCACTTAATCTTACCTTTTGCATTCATATGAGCTATACAATACACAAAAAGAGAGCATTACTCACTCCATTCTCAGGCAAAACAAAACAAAACAAAAAACGTTCAAATAGGAAGATTAGATGGCGACTTCAGTTTTACTGCAATCTTGTGGTTTTGCTTTCTGGTACCTGTTGACAGGTTTCCAACGCAAAAAGCTTGAAAACACTGAAAAAGAACGTGTTTTATGTCTCTTAATCTCTTAAATGGTCTGTTATGTATATTTCCAGTCAGTTTGCTGAAGGAAGTGTAGTTTAGAACTAGGTTTATGCTGTTATTTGTGTGAAACATGACTTTTACAAGCTTCATAAACATATTTCACTCATAAAAATGGTTTTACATTGTAACACGTCCTCATGGTTGCTGTAAAATGCAGCTGCTGTTGCTTTAATAGACTCTTTTGTCCGAAAGACAAATATTAAACAGTACGAGTAAAGCCCTTGAAAGCTCTGTGTGTGTGTACGTGTGCACGTGTGTGTTCTAGGTGAGGGTTCTGGCTTGTTGGCAACATGTTTTGATCGAGTCTTTAACACCGTTTCTAAGAAGTAGGACTTGCTTAAATCCTAGGTTTACGTAACGTCTTAAATAAAAAAACATCCTTTATTTATGGCATTATTAGAGTTTCATACCATGTTTTTATTTTATCTTTTAGAGACAAGTTTCATGTAAACCTGCCAGTCAATTTTCTGTGTATTTAGCATTTAGTAATATGGTTGTAGTAAGTATCTCCGTGCAAGTTTGTTTTGGATTTTCGCATTAAGTGTAGCCCGGACGAACTGTTGCGAAGGTGCTCGGATCTCCACAGACTGTGAAAAACCAAGGGACGGTTTTCATTTTTCCCTCAAAGAATCTCAGACCTGAGGTCCTGGCACATTCTGAGAAAATGAACGGTGATAAAAAAATCTCACCACATGCAAGTAAACTCTAAATGAGGAAAGTATGCCCTTTATCTTTGAGGAAACCCAAAGGCCAGAAGGCAGCCTGAAATTACAGTGTAATGGAAGAGCTTTACTTTCTGAGGACTTAATTATTTTAATTATAGCAGTGCAGAGAAAGAGAGACTGGAGGATTGCTGTAATATAGAAAGTGGCCAGGAGGAGAAATCAACAACCAAAAAGCGGAGAAAATCTGATAATATGGAGGTGATTGACTTTTCATTGCATCTTTGGGAGCAGGGTTGCATTTTAATGTTTTTCTGTAAAGTGTTCCCCGTTTGTCTGTCACTAAACACATATTTTCATATTTCAAAGTGCATCGTGTGTGGCACTGAAAGGGGCGTCGACACTTTTGTCTGGTGGGCGGGGTCTGTGCTAAAGGTGGGACACCTGAAGAACGTGGGGGGGTTGCGTGGTGGTCTTCGGTTCATCTTTTTATTTTTCCACAGTGAGGCAAGTTGCTACATTACAGAGCTTGTTCAAAGAAAATTCAATGTCTTCACACGTGCTTTCTCTCTCTCTTATTCTCGCTCGCCCTCCCTTGCTCTTTCAGCGAACCACCCCCCTTTCCAACCCCTCGTTTTCCTCCTAAAGCTCTTTTATCAAGTGCTATTAATAATTAACTAAAATTGCCATCTTCAAAAGAGGCGAAACCCAGCTGAAGTGTTCCAAGCACATCGATGTGGAGCAAACAAGGTGGAGAGAGAGTTCAGACTATTTCCGCATTCCTTTGGATCAGTCAGTCAGCTTAAACGGTAGTGTGAATCTAAACCCTGACAAGACATAAACAGTCATTAACTTCCTTTTGCTTTTCGTCTTTCGAAGTATTTCCTCATTTAGCGTATAATGAATAACTTTGTGTCCTTTGATTTCCTCCTCATTCGGGTATTTACTGAGCATATTCACTTTTTAAAGACTTGATTTGATCAAATAGTCTACAGCGCATGTTGTGGTGTAATAATAAAATATTTGGAAACGTTGCATTACTCATTTTAAAAGACCTCGCTTGTCTTCCCATCATGTTGTCTTAATGTATTGGAGTTAAGGGCATATGTTTTGCAGAATATTTTTTTTGTTTTATTTTGCCTCTTTGTAGTAACGAACACAGCTGAGGAATGCTGGGGAAAGTGTGTGGGACGGGGACACAATGTGGGACAGATTTATTAGGCCACAACAGTGCCAGTAAAATGTGCTTTTCTTGTGGGATCGTAATGAACTGTTAGAGGTGGAAATGACTGAGCTGGTATAAACGCTGGCAGATGAAACTGATTGTGTCTCTGAAATGCTTTGAACGATGTGGGCTGATGAACACAGCGGTATGGGTGAAAGAACTGTGTGACATACTACATGAAATAAGTTGCATACATCGTACTACTATTTTTAAGAAATAACCAGTACAGAAGTATGCTGCTAGCACACGGTTTTTACACAAATAATCCCAGAGAAACAGATGTTGCTCGATTACTACGGTTCATTATTAGTCCCTATACATGTTGCGGTCCAAGTGTATGATATCACAACTATTAGACCTGTGATTGCTTCCCATGGGTCTTCAGTGTAATGACCTCCTCCAGCTTTGCTTCCTTTTTCAAATGCTGTGGTCAGATGATGTCAGAAATAGAGATGAAGTGTGGGTTTAAAAAAAAACATCCAACGTTTTTCTTCTCAATTTGAGGTTGAAGTATTTTCTATATTTACATGTATTTATTTAGCAGATGCTTTAATTGTGCATAAATGGATTTGCAGGTAATGTTGTGATGAATGTCTGCTCTTTAAAACAGCTTAGACATCGTTTAATATGTAATTCATTTCTTTGCAGAAGAAAGTGTGACAGGTTTAGAATGGCGTGAGGTTTGTTGAATATTATTTTTTGTCTCTTTAAATAGAAGTTGTACTGTGGACTTTCGTGTGTCATGTGTTATTCTTTCATAAATAATGATCAAGTCATCAGTGTATCAATTTTTACTTTTTTTTTTGTGTAGACGTTACTTTTTGTAAGATCAGCATAACACATCACTATCATCTTTAAATACGATGTCATTTTATATTATGATAATGCTAAATGAAATTTGAATTAAAATTCAATTGCTTTTTTTGCTTTGGTCTATTTGTTAAAACATGGTTTGGTGTTAATGAAATGTTAGTGGGACCTTACAGTGACACTTGATAACACATGAAACTGTCTGTGAAAACTAGTGTAAAGTCTCAATCTATTTTGAGATTGAGCATCAAAGTTTGATTTCAATCATTCATTTTACTACAACTTCAATCTTTGACATGTGATTACTCTGTCAGCTTTAAATTCATCAAGGTTATGTTTTCACTGAATGTTTTTTATATTATGTTGAATGATGTAATTACATAAAATCACAAAAAATTACTTAAGCTGGGTTTTCACAGACAGGGTCACACATTTCCTCTTTACAAAACTATATTAAAATAAAATGTTGAAATCTGAACTAAAATCTGGGTTTAGCTTGTGTATCATATGCATTACAGTTGTGAGCAGTCATTGTCACTCGCATAAGTTTTAAAAAACCGTGTATTTCATAATACCCAGAATGCTTTGGGCTTGGCGTGATGCCATCCCTTTCCTGCTCTGATAACAGTTATAGTACAGTGCATTGTGGCTTTGATCTTTTTATTTTCCTTGTTAGTTTCAGTCTCTTCTTTTCTCTCGCGCATGAGTGGAGTTGGATCGTACCCAGCCGTCGCAGTGTAAACAAAATTGATTTTGGCTTACACTATGTCCACCATTTATTAAACAAACAAACAAAACACAACAAACATCAGGAAGGCAGTAAAACAATAAAGCAATTTCCGCTCAGCAAACTGTACGTGATCAGAGCTTTGAACTGTAGTTACGTACATAAAACCTCTTGAACCATCACAAAGTATCTTAACAGTCGTTTCTCTGCACGCTGACTCGCGTGCGCTCGGTCCTGTTAAAGTCTGATAAAGAGCGACCTCTGTTGGTTGGGAGTGAAACAGCATTTAATATGGTTTGGAAATATTTACTTAGGCCTCAAGGAAGGAGCAGGTTGTCTTTAAAAACAAGCTGCTTTTAAATGAAAGTGGATCATTTTATTTAAGAAATGTTTTGATGTGGAGTGAAACGTTGCTCCTGCAGTCTGACATCTTGTCAGATGTGTTGTCTTTTCCCATAACTGTTGCCAATACTATAAAGCATGTTGTGATTTTCTGTTGCTTTTTGCGTTGAAGTGTTGCTAAATTGGTTTGTCTTGTTTGTTGTCTGTCTTGCAGGCGAAGAGAGCCGTTCAGAGAGGAGCCACAGCTGTCATCTTTGACGTCTCCGAGAATCCAGATGCCATCGATCAGGTGAGTGATGGGAATGTCAATAACATCCGTGATGTCATTATGACTTCAGCCTGATTCTAATCTGTTTTTAGCAGTTTCTAACAATTGTTTCCGACATTTCCAAGATGTTTCCAAAGGAGTACAGCATTGGCTGGGTTTACAACAAACAGTATAGAAAATGTTCCTGTAGCTCAACTGGTATTGTGTTAGCAGGTCAAAGGTCGTGGGTTTGAATCTTAGGAAACACATATGCTGATAAAATATATAGTTTAAATTTACAGTAAATCGCTTTGGTTAAAGTAAAATGTAAATGAGTTAAATTGAATATAGATGCATATTTTTAGTTCAATTATTATAACTATCAGTACTATTACATCGCATATAGAGTTTAGGTTTACTTTTTTTAGTAGGGCTAGTATGTGAATTAAATTTACGCATGAATGAAATCTCTCGCTACTTTTACAACTTTCCATATTATTATCATTATCATAATATTTACCTTTTAACTTCTATATACTTGAGAAAACACATTTCCAAACCGATTCAAGTCTGTCATCCATTTATTTTCATTTACTTAATAGATCTGCCATCACGTCGCAGCATCTATTCTCACCGCTGTCTGTGGATAAGGGTACTTTTCTTTGTCTGTGCTTTTCAGAAAGCAAGGGTCTTTTTTTTCCACTCCCCTCCTTTTTACTGTGGTATTTTTCTCGTCCTCGCCAGGCCCAGACTTGCTGTTCTTTTTTCCTCTGGCTCGTTCAGTTGTAAACGGTGTACAGATGAGATAAAAGAGCTTCTGTAAGACCACATGAAAGGAGTCGTGGCTGTGCATTCCAGAGCCCGCGCCTCTGTCCAGACTCATTCTGCCGCACAGATTACAGTTTAAACCCTGCAGGCTTTGGGGAGGACGAGGAGAGTTTGGTAATCGGCAGTGCGTCAAGGCGAAAGGCTTTCGCCATCATCCTGCGCTACTTTTACCTTAAGATCTTTACCTAGTTCTGTCCGTGTTCTCTTTTATTTTTAAGAAGGTGATGCCAAGACTTAAGCTATACTTTGTTATGCAAGGCTTATCGAGGATAGGTGTGCTATTGTGCATGTATGCGAACTCACCTGGTCGATGAAAAATGGCACATGTTCAGTATCATCATCACATTTGATGCCTTGACTATTGCAGATAAAAAGTAACATTTATAATAAGATTAATAAAGATGCAAAAACGTATGACAGCCACGACACGCTTGAACGTACTGAATTAGGAACGTGTCATTTCAAAAACGGCGAAACCCGACTGCAATGGAACTCTTCCGTGCATCTTTTCTTGAATGAAAACCCAATAGACCCGAAAAGTAAAAGGGGAAAATAAGACTCAAATGACTATCTTTCAGCTTCCCATATTTCACATGGGAGACATGACGACAGAGAAAGAAATAGAGGCTTGAATATCCCTGGTATTTCCCTCAGGTTTTTTAAATTACAGACTGAAGCTGAAGTCTGAGGAGCTATGAGGCTAAATCGAGCATCCACATTCGCAACATGCAATTGGTTTACTACTACTTTCTCCCTCAGCAGAAAAAACCCGACCACAGTTTCCATGTCTGGACTCTATAGGTTGCTTTTTCACATGGGTTTATGTTGTCGTTGAGAGTTTTTCCCCGGCAACCAGGTCCACGTTGATTGGGCGAATTGAATAATGATTGGGAAAGTTATTCATTCCAATAATTGCATCTCAATTGCAATGCTTTTTAATTGATGTGTTTTAATTTGTACCATGTTTCAACTTTTTAAATTGATTGTATTTGGGGTTTCAAGTTTAGGCAATGAAAAGGTTTCAGCAAAATTGTAACACATTTGTGACAGATTAAAACCCTTAATTGTGCGATTTCAATTGGTGTAAATCTAACAATGTTGACGATAAAAAATGAAAAAGTGTTACTTTTGGGGTTACTGTATTAAGGATCTGGGGAGAATTATACAGGGTTTCCAGCGAAATGTCTGACACGGTTTACTGTTGTGTTGGTGCTTTAGATTATAACTAGAAATATGTTTTCAGCAATAAATTAAACATTAAATGTATAATACGGTTCAGAAGATCAGGTTCATTGAGATTAAATCGCTATTTTAATGTTGCAAACCATCTGCTTTTCATACTAGGTCGATTTCATGCAAATGTCAACCTTATCATGAAAAAGGCTTTCATCCTACTAATAGGTCACATGTTAGTAGTTGGTGGTTTAAATACCCATGTGAGGTCTCTGTCAATGTTTTTAAAGCATTTGTTTATGTTTAAAGCATGAATTTTTTTATAGTCAGGTAAAGTGCCGGTTTCAGAATGTTGAAAATAGTGCTGGAATTGCCCATTATGTTAAATAACTTCTGTCTGCATTTTGTTTGTTTATGTTTAGCTCAACCAGATTTCAGAGGACCCTCTAAAGAGACCCGTGGTCTACGTCAAAGGACCTGATGCTGTTAAACTCATGAATATCGTCAACAAACAGAAAGTTGCACGAGCCAGAATCCAACATCGACCACCAAGGGTGAGAATATCATTGAGCTCTTACTGTACATGAATTAAATACAGTGACTTGTTTACATTCTCTACCGATGCCATCCAACAATTGTATTTTTACTATTTATGTACAGTATTTTGTAACCGTAAATATTGCAGAATATAGACGAAAATGTATATCTATAAGCATCAAGTGTTGCTGTGCTTAAAAATCATAAAAATTAATAAATGATATGGAAATTTGTACGCATCATTGGCATTGTTGCATTATTGTGCCAGCGGTTTAATTTCTGTGTGTTGTGCAGCCTACAGAGTATTTTGACATGGGAATCTTCCTGGCATTCTTCGTCGTGGTCTCTCTGGTCTGCCTTATCCTTCTCATCAAGATAAAGCTCAAGCAAAGACGCAGTCAGGTGAGGCCGTACGTTTTACTAACGTTGACCTTGTTGCATCATGCAAATTGCTCGTTTACAAACATGGACCTGCAGACTGAGAAAGATCATTTATTCTTCCTAATTTGTTTGCCCATCATTTTTTCTTCACCTCTCAGAGCTCCATGAACCGGATGGCCATCCAGGCCTTAGAGAAGATGGAGACACGCAAGTTCAAGGCTAAGGTGAAAGGTCAGCGTGAGATCAGCTGTGGAGCGTCTGATTCGCTGAGCAGTAGTTCCACATCAGACTGTGCCATCTGCCTGGAGAAATATATGGATGGCGAGGTAATGTTCTTCCGAAAAACACTATTTAGTGAAGCATACATAATATTTAACCTTATATTTGTTTGACAAAAAACAGACTAACCACAACGGTTAAACCTCTTTTTATAGCCCCTTTATTTTGGTCGATTGATTATGGGGTAAAAAATTCTCGACTAAACTTATTTATAATTTCTGCTGGTTTCTTAAACCCAATGATGGCAAAGTCCACTTCTTGGCCTCCTTTGGAGTCTCCCAGTACTCCAAGATGAGCGCCGGTGTTGTCTGCTGCAGTTTTTTTATCCGCCTTTGTGGTTGTGTGTGTCATGCTAAAAAAAGACACACAAAGAAATCAAGGCGTCTGGGAAGCTCACAGGAAGTGGCAATATAAAAGACTCAATGGCATCAAAGGCTTTTTCTCTGATGAAGAAAAGCAACAAAAGCAGGGCGGAAGAAGGGGGGGGGTGAGTCATGCTTGGGGACCAAGAATGACTTTTGGTGGGTGAGATCCGTTAACTTGAGCATTCTGACTCGAAGATCTAATGGAAGGGTTTGGGAATTTGAGACCGTCTTAGGTCAGACTAAAGGAGGCATATTTCTTTTTTTAAAGTAATTTCTCGGTCTAAAACCTGTAGCACTTTGAAAATATGCAATTATTTTCACAAACGTTGGTTTCAGGATGATTCATGTGCTACAGATATGGCACCATCTACAGTTTACAAGGATGCTTAAACGTTGCATTGTTAAAGGAGAAGTTCACCCAAATATGAATCATTTACTCATTAGGCTTTATGCATTTTTTTCTGTGGAGCACAACATTTATTTCTATGCATTATAAAGGGATCCAAACTGGCAAGTTTTAAGTTTTGGGTGAACTACTCCCTTAATGATTATTATGCAAATATGTTTTCAACCTGAGGATCATTTAAGAGTTAATAGATGCTTCAAGGAATGCATTTTAAATAAAACCTGAATCAGATTTTATCAGGTTTGCAATTACTGCATTATCTATGTAGGGATAATGTACAGCCAGTCAGTTGTTATTGCAGAATAAACCCAGAAAAAGTGATGCAAAGCCACTTTTTACACAGCATGCCACATAAGTAAATTATTGAATACAAAGTATTGATTTGAAACATATTGATTTGCCTATTTGTAAAGAATATAAACTTTCTGCAAGGAAAACGTTTGTTTTGTTGCAATTTAGTTGAATTATTTGTAGTATAATTTCATATATTTCATAAGTTAATTCTTTTTAAATTACTCAAGTTGACTTGCAGTACCCGGATGAGCCTGCGTTATTTAGTTTTGAATGATTCTTAACAGGGAATAACATACTCTGGCCAATCAGAATCAAGTATTCCTGAGTGCTGTGTAATAAAGATGTAATATAATACAATATGAAATGTTAAGATTATCTGTTTACCTTTCTATCTTTCTACTTTAATCATACAGGAGTTAAGGGTGATCCCATGTGCGCACCGCTTCCATAAGAAATGTGTGGACCCGTGGCTTCTGCAGAATCACACCTGCCCACACTGCAGACACAACATCATTGGTGAGCATCTCAAGCTAACAGCTAAATGATAATAGTTCCCTGTTATAACTTCAACCATTCAGTTCTAATCTGAGTGTTTTGGTTCCCTCCCCAGAGCAAAAAAAAGGGAATCCAGGTGCTGTTTGTCTCGACCCAGGAAACCCCGTGCACAGCCGCCAGCAGCGAGTCATCCTCCCCGTTCATTACCCAGGAAGGGTGCACAGAGCTGGACAGGTGACGGCCTACCCCACACGCACCACTATGGATCCCCACGGCAATCCCATCACCGTTCTAACAGTGGACCAGCACCCCGAACAAAGCCTTTATACATCCCAATCCTCTTTTATACGAGGTTACCCCGCTCTCCACCTGGACCACAGTCTCAACCCGCACCATTGTGGTCTGGAGCATCGTGCCCCCTCTTATCCACAAACTCATACTTTTAAGAGACCCAAATTCCACGGACGGAACTTTTCCCGTGCCGCCTGCTTTTCCCAGTATGAGACCATGTACCAGCACTATTACTTTCAGGGCTTGACTTTTCCGCAGCCTGAAGGTCAGCCTGGTACTGGACTCCACAAAGGTCACAATCGACCCTTCCAACCAGGACTCTTGTATCCTACAGTGGTGCACATGGCACCACCTTCGTCTTCTCGCCCGGGTGACTCTGGAAGCACCTCAGGACTCAGTTGTTACCACGGGCACCGCTCTGTGTGCAGCGGTTACCTGGCGGATTGTCCTGGAAGCGACAGCAGCAGTAGCTCGGGTCAGTGCCACTGTTCCTCTAGCGACTCCATGTTGGATTGCACGGAAGTCAGCAACCAGGGCGTGTACGGAAGCTGCTCGACGTTCCGTAGCTCGCTAAGCAGCGATTATGACCCGTACGTTTACCGCAGCAAGAGTCCGTGCCGAGGCTCGGCCGGAGAGGTGGGGACGGCGTTTTCAACTGTTCCTGCAACGGAAGATTCGCCGGCCCCGCTTTCGGGGGCGATGGACTGTCTACAGGCCCCGGTCGGGACGCGTTACGGGTCCAGGGACCAGCTATCCAACTGCAGCCTGGAGCCCAGCTGCTCTTCGGTGGAAACCAGGGAACTAACTAGCACTACCTCAGCTGGGCCCTCGGAGAGCGCTGCGGCTGAAAGGAGCCACGGCTCTTTAAAGCATTGCGGAGAGCAAGGGGTAGCGTGCAGCTGCTGTTTTGAGGTACCTAAATTAAATTTGGAACGTACAGGGCAGGACGGAGAAGGACATTGCAGGTGGGGCGCAGAATCCCAAGCTCTCACGCTCGGTTCTCCGCAGAACTTTTATAGCGTTAGCACCGAGCAGCTGCCTTCTCCGGATCACGTAAGCTACGACGGACTGCCGTGCTGCTTTTACACAGAAATGACTGTACACCGTGGAAGTGCTAATCATTATGCTGAAGACTGTTCGGTTAACGTACAGTATGCCCAAACAGACAGCGACGGCTGTGTGGGACAGGGCTGCTGTGAACTCTCGCAGCGGATACCCATAATTCCTGAGGATACAGACTGTGAATTAGGCTTGGGTCCAGAATCACAAACGAGTCTTCTCCCTCCTAGACTTACCTTGGAGAGGGAGGAGAGGACTTCTGAGGAGACTTGTGACTTGTTTTACACCTCAGGACAATGTAGAGGTCAAATTTATCAGCAGCCACAAGATGAAGAGGCCAGAACACTGTTTACCCCTCAGTGCAATGGCGTGTCTGACACACAAGGGGGCGGCAAAGCGTGTTTCGACGGGTCGGGGCTCTGATGGCAAGCCCTGAAACACAGAACAGACTCATGCTCTCAATGTAATGGTTGTGTTGTCAAAACTCTGGAGTGTACTTATCATTTGAGATTTTACAATTGTATTTGTTTCAGAATGCTCATCTTGTTCATTCCTGTGGCCTTCACGACAGTTTTAGAAGTAAGAAAAGGTGAACATACAAAGCTACATTTCTTTTTATTTTATTTCACATGCTTCCACGTGCTACACAGTGTCAGAAATGTGAGTCATACTTAGAGGGCTTCTCTCTCGATCGGATCAGGACCAGCGAAACATTTGTAAATGTAAATGACTAACTTTTTAAGTGAGTTTAGATTAACCATCATGATTTGAAAGCTCTTTTTTTAACTTAAAATCGCATGCATGCGAGCGGTATGAAATCGTACATCTCAATCAAGTAAATGTTTTTGTTTAAAGAAATAAAAACCAAAATGGAACATTTGAAGAACATGTGGAAGGGAGCGCACGACAGGTGCTGAGGTCATTTATCGAATGCTTAACTAAAACTTAACCTCCGTCTTTCTGCTTTTCTCAGGGCCTTCTCTTTAGTGCAGAAACAGACCAAGACAAAAAGCTTTTTTTTTGAAATCCATATAGTTATTATCAGTGGAGACTACTGAGCTGTATGTACTTCACACCAAAATTTAGTTTGTCTCCAGGGTTCAGTCCAACACGGTCTGACTACTCTAGTGTTAAAAGTACAGGACTTCTAGTATTTGACCCCTGTTTTTTTTGTTTGATGTAATATGTATACAAGCTAACAGTTTGTCACAAGGACGCCAAAGTATAATAGTTTCAAGATATTGGAATGCAGTGGTATATATATTTATGTGTGTATAAATATATATATATATAGATGGCAGAAACGTACATGATTACCTTTAATGATTAGCTACTACACACTTGCACCTGTGCTTTTACAGATATACACCATCATATCATCATGCCTTTCTGTTTATACAGAGTATTTTATACTGTTTCTATGAAATGTACCCATACAGCTTACACAGGCGGTCATTTTAAAGTAACTTTATTTATACATAGACTAAAACAGTGCCGTAACACGAGAATCTACTCTTGCCTTGCATAGAGATATGTACTGCAAATATAGCATTTTTTCTGGGTACTTGAGTCACTATTTAATATTTCGTATTGTTTGTAGCACTTAAGATTGTATAAAAGAAAATGTGTACAAAAATTAATATTTTTTAATTTTTTTAAAGATATAATTATTTTCTCCATTATCGTTTTACAAATGTTAAAGGTTAGAGCTTGATCTGTGTATATTTCTGTATCTGTATAGCAGCACATTTCATAAATGGAAATATGTTCTCTGAATATTTATTGACTAATATATTTATCTTTAAGCCATGTCTTATGTTCAGAGTGTATGTGAGGTTTTTGTTTTTCATTTTTGAGATCACTAATAAGAGACTTTGTAAATACATGGTAATTGCACACGAGACGATTAAATATTCTCTGACCAAAAACTGATTTAAAATTTTTAGTACAGTTTTGTAACAAAAGTGTACAAAGAGCTTAAAAATATATGGTTTTATTAAAGTAAACACACATTTGGAGTCTTTCATTTTCCCAAACCCATCACAGCTGTTTTTAAGTCTTGGTGAAGTTGAATCGTCATGATCACAAACATGGAAAGACAGGGTTTATTTATACATCACAGTTCATACACAAATTCAACTAAAAATGTTTCACCAAGAAATCATCATTTTTAACAATAAGACACATAGACACAGTAAAAACATTAAGAGTCAAAGTGTTTTACAAAGAAATTATTGAAAAGACAATATAGAGCACAAAACACTCGATGAGACTCACCACTTCAATAAAATATTTTTGATGACTATTTACCTTTTGCTGAATAATGTTTATTTCTTACTGACATTTATGGGAAGTTACTCTAAATTGTACAATACTTAACAGCATAGTGGGGAGAAAAACACGTAATTCTGCAGGATGAATAATAATAAATCCCCAGACGACCAGATATGGCTGCTGACATATTGCGCAGATGACGTCATTTAGAACCAGACTGCGCAGCAACAGTATGAAAGCCCCGCCCATACGCCGAAGAACTCATTATGTCTGTGTGAAATATACCGTCATAGAAAAGAAATGTAAAAATAAGCTTCAATCTCGTCCCGAAGATCCTTTCCGCTGGTGCCTCTGTGACTTCTTTACTCAGAAAAGCCTTAAATTACAGCTATCAATCATGACGTCACTTTTCCGGTCTTATAGCGTCAAATAAATAAACTTATTTATTTAAAAATGTTTTAATTATTAAATTGTCTAGAACCACAGAAACCATTCATGGTAAAATATCTGTAGAAGTGTAATCAGTTCTGTTTAATCACGTTTGCTCACATCCCATTTGTTTACATGGAGGGGGCGTGGTTTATTACCTATACTGCTGCCAGCCGCCAGGGGGCGATCGAACCGCTTGGATTCACTGCTCAGCACGTGTGCGGCACGACTTGTTCCTAAACTGTGTTGTTCGTCAGGTGATATTTTTATATTGAAGGCAGCAAAGTAGTTACGGTTTGCATTGAATTTAGAACAGCTGGACAGCTGCTTTGTTAAACCTGGTGCGGTTGTAAAACCATAAACAGATAAGTACCGAAACAGCTTTTAGTTCAGTAGCGCCCTACACACTTTAAAGAGCAGATCACTTGATTCGTGAACTATGAAGGGAGTAGCGCAATTATGTCTCATAGTGTGGCCGTTTGAGCGAATAGAGTAACGGAAACCATTTTTAGGGCAGATCAGCTATAGGTGTTAATGAACCAGCAGGTGTTAACACACGGACTGCTCGATATCATGAACAATGATCCTAAAGATGATTTTAACTTTAGGTAACTGTATGATAATCCCACTTGACAGTAGTGTCAGGACATGTATAGTGCTGTCTGTGAGTAAAACGCCATCTTCACTCAGCTTGAGTTCGTTTTCACTTTTTCTCCACTCTTTCCAATTCATTCATCCACTTGCCTTTCATTTGATCAAAGTTTACTTTATCGTAGTTTTATCACATTATCACAGTGTATTATAATGATGATTAAAATCGCTTGTCTTACTGGGGATTGTAAAATTAGCTAATGAGGCAGGTGGACCAAAAATTCAAGCTCAAAAGTCAAAAAAATGTTTTTAGATGCAGATCTTCCCTAAAAGTCATGCTCAGACACATGTTCAGTGTTAAAGTTGTCATTGCATGACATGGATCCACAAATACAGAGCAAGAACTGACACAACACCACAGCAGAGTGTCACTGAAGCTCCAAAGCACTTGCAGTAACTTCAGTTTAATGGTTTTAATGCACATTGCTTCAAAAACATCTGCAAACAAGAGAACTCTTGAAATACACAAGAGAACACTTAAACTAATCTGTTTGAATGCAGGATGGATTTAATTTCGTACGGCTTTAAAAATGTTTAAGAAACATGACACATTAATCAAAAGGGAACATGCAGTAATCTCTAAAGTGTGTTTTTCCAAAGTGCCGCCTTCTCTTTCCTATGAATGAGATTTCACTGTTTACCTAAAACAATCTCCTGAATTAATAATATTATGCCCCAAAGCACGATTCATCTTTCACCCCAGAATTCTTGTGGGACCCAGATGCCCCGCAGATGTGTTCAGGGGAGGGAGCTCAGTTCTGTAAATCTGACGCTTTAATCATGCGCAGCCTGGAGCAAGACAATGCCACACTGCTGTCCTAAATATGTGATCTTTGGCAAAAGTATGATCGTAAATCTGTATCTTATCTGTTATTTAACCCTATTAAATGGTTTTGCAATGGTTGTGACTTTTTGATCTCAGTGCGGTGCTGTGTTTGGCTGTCACCACCCTATCATGGTCAGAAGGAAGGAACCTTCTACCTAGAAGAAGCAACGGTCACATTTTCATGTAATGATGGTTATCGTCTCTGTGGGTCCCAGAAACGCACCTGTCAATAGGACGGCAAGTGGTCCGGACAGGATACAAACTGTGTGGCTGATGGGTAAAGTATGATTTTAACTCTTTACAAATGTTTATGCATGACACGACAGCATGTGGAAATAGCATAATGGCAATGTTTATGGGTCATGACAAAGAGGATGGATGTGAAGCTGAGTATGCTATTAAAACAACCAGTATCATCCAGTGTTTTTATGCAATGATTTTATCAAAGAACGTCACCAGATGGCAGTGTTTCTTTTTTTTACAAGTTACATCTTCACATTGAAATTTTTTAAGGCCATTAGGATATGATTAAAAGTACAGTTTTGACTATTTTTTAATTATTACTTTAAATAAATGGAAGATCTTTCACATCTAAGCCAAACAGTTGATGTCCAGTTTCTGTGTCTTAGGTCACTTAAGACATCATACATCTCCCATAATTTACATTTTTACATTTACATTTAGGCATTTAGCTGACACTTTTGTCCAAAGCGACTTACAAATATTAGGAGACAATGAAGCGACACATCAAAAGAGGCAACAATAGTACGAAGAAGTGCTTTCCTAAGTTTACAATGTTTTGCAGTGCTAGATAAGTACCTGTAGAGGAAAGAAAAATTTTTTCAAATACCTGTCCATCAGACAGACAGGTATTTACACATTCAATCCATCGATCCATCAGTCACACAGACACACGGTCCATCACACAGACCCCAGCAGCTCTACAGACATCGTACCGACAGACCTGGATGTTCTTTAGCTTGTTAACTCTTGACCTCTCAGTCTCATTAAAGCAGAACCACATACTTCCTCTCGATACAAATCTACAGGATGAATCTGATCTGGATTCTCTCCATCAAACACACAAATCACTTATCTGCTCCACAGCTGTTGAGAATTCATCCCCCCCTGATTCGCTGCCCTTTTTGGGGTTAAGTTTGGTAACCAGAGAGCCTAAACAAAACAGCGTGCTTTCTAAAAGCCTGCGAGCCAAGTGATCTTTCACCGAAACTATTCATTTATTGAATACACATTATCTCAGACATATTGGATAAGTTCTAGTGAAATGTGTCCAGTTGTTGGTGTTCAGCCAATGCAATTTGTCAAATTTGATATTGATCGGTATGCTTCAGCTAGCCTTTTATTCAAATATAATCTCATTCACAAAAAATGTAAAGAATTTGCATGCTTAATTGTGCAGAAAATTAAGCAAAGACACGGCAATTACATTGCATTCCCAGATAAAGTTAGATAATTATGAATTTATAAATTATATATTAATATTTCTAATTTCAGTGTTGGTAAATTGGGATTATTGTACATAATGATAAATATATACTTTTAATTCAGTGGCTTACTACATGACCACATTTCTTAAATGTGTCTTTTTTATGCACAAATATGTATTTTGTGACTGAAACACAATGTGTTTGCTGTTTTATTAATCATCATATTTGTCAGAACAGGCTTTTCTCTTTCTCACACACAGTTACATGCTTGTGTGTTTTTTGTTTACCGTTTGTGCTCAGAAAGTAATTTCCCCATTACTAAAGCATTACTCCCGGCCATTGTTCACTGTCCAGCATCTCGCACAGCTAAATAGATCATTATTTAACATTAGGAAACAGTCTGAAAGTGTTTTTCTTGATATTTGGGCACGCACTACCTCTCACAGTACTGTGATGAGGCAGGTGGGTAATGCAACAGCCTGAGGGTTTCGCAAACCTTTGGCACTGATGTTGGCATGTTGTTAAAGTCTCTTTGGCAGTGCATATGTAGGCAGTTAGATGTTTTGTTACACCAGACAATGTTTCCTTCCAAGGAGTAAGTCTTTATAGTCGGTCTCTCTCTCTCTCTCTCTCTCTCTCTCTCTCTCTCTCTCTCTCTCTCTCTCTCTCTCTCTCTCTCTCTCTCTCTCTCTCTCTCTCTCTCTCTCTCTCTCTCTCTCTCTCTCTCTCTCTCTCTCTCTCTCTCTCTCTCTCTCTCTCTCTCTCTCTCTCTCTATATATATATATATATATATATATCTTTATGCCACTTGTGTGTTTATAGACATGAAGGTTGGCCTATCTCAGACTGCCTGCTCTCATTTAGTGTCTTCATGAATGAGAAGCCCCGGGCGGCACCTTCGCTTTAAATGATATTCTATTTAACCTTGTTTACTACCATGTGCCAAGATAATGTGAAGTCTCAGTGACCTGTCTCCCTCTTATCTGTTTCTCCACTTTCCCTCTTTCTCCTCTCATTCTTTTTTAACGCTCTCTCTCCTTCTCTTTCTTTTGTTTTTGTTACTGGCTGATAAAGGTTGACATTCTAGCCCACATCCCCTGCAAGCGTGTCAGCGACAGTGAGATCAAAGAACTGCCCGGGCCTGTAATTGACTACCCATTATGGCGCTCTGAACCCCCAGCAGATAACCCTCAACGGTTAGTTATTTGCATGCATTCCGGCACAGGTCATATCCAAAGGAGGAAAAGGCAGGAAAGTGAGGGTAAAATGAAAGAAAGATGAGAGAAAGGTGCAGGTAACAAGATAGTGTAGAAAGATAATATTAGTGCGTGTTTTTATTTTCGTTAAAGAAAAGGAAGTAAAAACATATTTATTTGCTAATGCAAATGTAATAATGTAATAATTTAAAGAATTACAACTGACAAAACTAAATTGGAAGGACAATAATCAACCACTAAACTGATTTGAATGGATGTTGACGAGTGAGTTGGACTGTGCAAAGCCCATCTGGAGTGTGTAAATGTGCTTCACTGCATCAGAAAGTGTCCTACATCTCAACATATGTCTCTGCTTTTTGCAACAGCATTTTGATTTGGCTCTGCTTTCGATAGTTTCAAGGTTTTCTTCACAATTTAGGGTTTTCACACGTATCCACTGGCTATTCAGATAGACTCTAGTCTGAGATACGCTGCATTAGGAAGGTTAGTGGAAGTGAAATAAGAAATGAAATGGCAGTTCCAGGAAAATAGACATTCATGAGGTCAGATCTGAGTGCACATCCCAATGAGACAGTCACAGACCCAGAAGGATGCAGAGAGAAGAAAGAGGGGGAGGAAGAAGTGACGAACACAGCCGCTGGTCAAAATGTGAAGTGTCATTGGAGCGCAGCGGCAGTGAGGGGAGGATTGTGACAAAGAATAAAACTGATGGTTTAGCTGCTGTCTTGCTTTTTTTCCTGTTCCCAAGGCAACGTGTCATCAGCATCAGTTAAAGGTCTTCTCACAGCTTAGATGCTTGTGTTTGGCTGTATGTTGAAACATGGTTTTGATTCTGTCTGCTGATGGAACTGATTGGGTGAAATTTACCAGGATGAACCATTTACAAATACTTAAACCAAAAGTGTCTATCACGCTGCTTTCCTGACTTTCCCTTTTAGGCATGTCAAATATTTGGCATGAGACTATGGCCAAATGTGACTTGTGTTTTTAATACAGAACACCATTTCATTTTCATTGGCATTTCTATTGATTATGTAACTGGGTGTTTATCACCAGAAAGATCCAGACTTGCCTGGATGAAATGCAAAGTACTTGTTAGCTCTATGCTTGGGGTCAAAGCCTTTATCCAAACTAACTTACAAATGAGGAATACAGCGTCATCACTAAAGATGAGTCGCCGATGGCGCTGTATTCCTCATTTGTAAGTTAGTTTGGATAAAGGCTTGTGTTGTGAACCTAATGTAAAGAATGTAAATGTAGTGTAAATTTGTATGCTAGAAGTGCACAGGGGCGTATATTTTTATTTCAGCACATAGGGCACAAAAATAAACTCTTTTTCCCAGTGTTATTGTTATGATATTAACAATTTGATTTTTCTTTTGTTTATGATCTACAACCCTATGTGTGTAACAATTGCTCTGTTTACAGTTACTTAGACCAATTTAATACACTGATTAAATGATTTTTGTGCAATGGTAAATAGTTGGTACTCTGTGGTTAATTAAAATAATAGTGTTACCATAATACAGTGTACAAAAATCATATTAGTGTCGTAATAGTGTTTTTGTTTGGGCTTTCACTATTTCATATTTATATTACACAGTATCTCATCAGGTGTGTTTTATTCTTTTATTTACAGATAATACTCTGGCCATTTTGTTGGGTTGTGTTGGTGTGGTGTTGATGGTGGTTGTCATGGTGATTGTATGGTTGTTTACACAAGACAACAAAAAGGTGAGTTTAAATGTGTTTCTTTTGAAGATTTGGATTTATTTAGTTACATTATATCAAGTGTTTGTTGAAGTTGTACAGTTTAACTGTTGTGTTTTTAAAATATGTTTTCCTCTACAAAATTTGGAGAAGTTGTTTAATAAACTGCCATCTTACTGTAGGTCAGCTTTATGGGGTCTCTTTACTGTAATTTATGGTACAATACCGCACAAATATTTCATGTCATAATTTGTCTCAACCTTCCTACTAAGATGTCTAGCCATGTCATATATAATCTTGATGTGTGTTAAAGTCATAAAACTCACCTGGGCCGGAAACGGATATATATTTTCATGCCAGAACCTGTTCAAAGACTCAACACAGATTTTGATATTAAAAAGTATTTTTTCTAATTTCTCATTTTTTTGCACGTATTCACTTTTTTATTCGTACAGGTCAGTTGTAGCCATCTTAGCAGTCGCATAAAAATATGTTGCCATAATTATAATCGAAACGTTAACTGCCGTTTCCCCATCCACTTTCCTCCAGTTGTATAGCCTTTAGCATTCAGTTAGATCACGTCTAGAGTTTCAGCCATGGGGGGTAATGTGTCTCACCTGCCCCTCATAAAAGCCATCCCGCTTTCATCCTGTGGGGGAAGGTCATGTAAGAGAATACAAGTCAAAGGTGCACACCTGTATAGAGAGAGAGAGAGAGAGAGAGAGAGAGAGAGAGAGAGCATGAGGATGTAGCGTTACAAATGCGCTGATAAAACTAAAAGGTGTGACGCCGTGCAGTCATAGAGCCCTATATTTGTGGTCATGAAGGTAACTAGCAAAGCTGATTTCATCTCGCGCTGTCTGTCTTTCTGTACCTGAGGGCATTTGTGCTACAGGTCTGTGACTAATGCTACAGTAGTTTATCTGTATTTGTGTCTGTACACATCACACAAGCTTTCTAATGCTGTTAATTCATCACCCAAGAGTTAAGACCCGTTCACACCAAGAGCTGTAACCATAATGATAACTATTTCAGCATCCACACCAATAGATGATAATGTTGTTTATTGTAAGCTCACGTGCTGCAGTTTTACATTTCAAATGCACTTTTGGCTCTTTCAATTTGAATGGATTTGGTTTGGTCTAAAATCATCTAGAAAACAATCACCCTGATGGTGATCCCAACTGCATTTTTCCTCTGTATCTTTATCATTGTAGTTGTGTTGTGGACTCCACTGTTCTTTTAAATTCACGATAATTAAATTCAGTCATCCTTGGTGTGAATGTGCCTTTAGAAAAGAAACTTTTAAATTGAGCAGAACCTCATTACACTTTTTGTGCGGCATGCACACTACACTAATAGCACTTCTCACATCAAGTGCACACCACTTAATTTGTTTTTAACTTGGTTGGATGTTTTTCTCGATTTTTGTTTGCTGTCCTGCAAAATAAGAACTTGGTATCTTGTGTTAAAAGGCCACATTAGGTTTCCACCCATTACATTTCCTATATATCCTATACACTTTTATTTTGTCAGTCATCAATGTGTCTCATGCAATTGGACATATTGCAGCAGGCCTTTGTCCTCCAACTATATAGTACATAGTTGGGTCAAATATGGACATTTTGTGGGTTGATTTAAACCAGTACTTTGGTTTGTTGATATTTTATAACCCAGCATTTTTAAAGTGTTGTTGAGTGATTACATTTGGAATGAGTTCATACGGGTATACAGTATGCTTTGAATATAGGTTTATTGTGTGTACACCTTCATATTGCCACATATGTATCTGCGTCGGCATCAGCGTATTTCTTTTGTTCTTTCTTTCATCTGTGCATGTAGGTGTGTATCTGTATTTGTGTGTTTTACATGCTTCAGACAACCTGGTACTTTCCAGCGATTGGGTTTCCCAACAAGTTTCAGCAGGTCTCTCACCCTCCCGCTGCAAAGTCATTAACACTAACACACATACACACACACACATGTTGTTATGGTTCCTCATTTTGGCCCTGTTACACATCAAAGTCAGAGCGGGCCCGCACAGAAGAGATGTTTATCAGTAAACACTTTTACCCTCTTAACGTTTTCTGTATCGTATAATTATAAAGGCTGATAGATTTATGAAGTTTATAAACAGTTAAAAAAATTAGTTTGAGTAAAGCTTATCTTTGATCTGTTTGAATTCAGGTTGTGATAAAAATGTTTGGTTACAAAAAAATGTTTACTATAGGTAAGAAAACAGATCACCCATATCTTCAGTCTTTATAGGACTGTTTTCGAGTCTTTTTGAATGTCATTGCTTAAAAAATAAAGATTGTTACTCTGTTCTACCAGGTTTCTTAAGTTGCTACAAGGTGCTTTGAAGATGTGAACAATTTGTTTTGGTATCTGTAGCTTTGCAGAATTGTTGCATTAAAATATGAGTTATATGTTATATATTAAAAATCCAACAAATCCCAAAGTCCAAGTCAACTTTGGAAGTTTTGAAATGTTGTTATTTGTTGGGGCAGCGTGTACCAGCCTTTTGTGCTTAAGAGAGAGACCAGCCCTGCTTTAAATCGGTTCTCACAGCCTGGACCGATGGGCGGTGATTTACACGGGCAAGAAAAAGATGATAGTCTCTAATGAGCTCTTGGAATGCCATATAGAAAAAGCCTTGGGGATGTTTCTGCAAATAATGGCGTGGACAGTTCCTAAGAGACAAGACATTCTGTACACCTGTGGGCAGCCAATGGGAGGAGACCTTTGTGTGCGATAGCGTGCAAACGTGCATTCTCATGCAGACCTGCAATTTTAATGATTAAAAGTCTTGTTTAGAAGTTCCTCATCTGTTTCTGATCATATACCCACAGTGATGTTACTGCATATTAGTAATGATTTGGTTTTGTTATTCTTTACAGGGAGGCAAAGAGACGACAGGATGATAATGTGACCTATCACGCATCGCAGGTGATGATGTGTGCTGTGTACAGATGTTTTATGTTTCAAATTTCATATATACATTTTATTTAAGAATGCATATTGATCATTAGACAAACTAGGCACTGACTCGTGTTTCTACATAAAACCCAGATTTGGATTTGGATGTGCTGTGGACTGCACATGAGAGACGTTAATATCTTGTGAAGTCTAAAAACAAAATCCTAGTGAGATGTCCACAATCTAAAAAATGGGCAGTCGAAAGAATTGCTTCATATGCTCCTCATCCCTGTGTTTGTTCAAATGAAATAGTTTGGATAATTTTAGTTATTCTTCCATAAAGCATCTAGTACTCCGTGTTCCTTTCGACATGTTTAAATTTATTCTGCAGATGTTGTTTTGAGCTCCTTAAGATGGTTAGCATGTTGCCTAAGAAGGTAGCTGCCCATGTAAACAACAGCAGTTTTGAAACTGAGCTATTTTTAAAGGGATAGTTTATTCAAAATTATAAATTCTTTCATGGTTTAGTCACTCATGTCATGCCAAACCTGCATGACTTTATTTCTTCTGTAGAACACAAAAGTGGTTGTGCTTGTGGTTTTGTGACCATACAATGGTGCCCAATGTTGTTTGGTTACTAAACTTCTTCAAAATGTCTTCCTTTGCAGAAGAGTGAGTAAATGATGAATGACATTTTGTACAAAATATTTAATTTGTTATTTTATTCTTCATGTAGCCAGTTTAATAAATTAATTTAAATGACTAAACAAGACCTTAAACTGTTTTTACCGTCTCATTTTACACTTCAAGTAAGCAAACCACAAAAACATTGGTGTAAAGGAAGCTGGCTCTAGATCAGTGTACAAAGGCAAACATCCATTGAAAACCTATCCATGTTCTGTTCACAGCTAGCCACAGATCCCCACGTTCCAGCTCTCGCTGGAGTAACTTTTACTTTCGGAAAACAAACATGTGGAATATGAAACAGGATATAAGGTCTCCACCCTGATGTCTCTGAGCAATAGATGGCAGTCAGTACTGTACGTGTGGCCGCTGTTCACCCCAATTAAAATAATCCGGCCCGAATAGTGTGTGTTTCCACCGTATGTGTATCATTTAGAAGTTTCTAACTTGGGTTTGATTTCCAGCAAACATACAAACTAAAACAATGTATAGCTTGGATGCTTTTAAGTTGCTAAAAAGCATCTGCCAAGTAAACAAATATGAATGGTAACCCATTGTGGAGCTCAACATCATGGTACAGATAAGGATAATCAATGTTTAATCATACTTTGTACCCATTTCGTATCTTTTCATGTTTTGGGAGGAGATGCAGAGAAGCAGGACTCATTCAGGGTTGGTCATGGTTCTTTGTGAAAGCGTCACATTTGTTTAGCCTAATTAGTCTTAACTGAAGTCAAATACAGGGAAATCTCTCTGATTTGTTCTGACCTGTTTATTTTCAAAGGAAAATTTCTCATTACATTATCATTTAATGATGGTAAAGTGTGGGATTAAACCCAGATCTTTAGGCGGTGGAGTTTTGCTTAAGTTTGTCTGTCACTACTATGCAGATCTGAATGATCATAGAGCTCATGTCAGTTTTTCTCATAATCACTTTTGTGCATCTCAGCCAGCAGATATCCAGCCAACTCAACACAGCTGGAAACTTGGGATTCCCAGACTCGACTCGGTTGGGAATCGAGTGATCGATGACAAATGGAATCCTGGAAATTCCATTCAGAATTGTAAAACATGTGGACAAGAATTCCTCAGTTTCACAGTGAGCTCCAAAACCTGAAACCAACAATCTATTATTAAACTTTATTTAACAAAATATCTTGAAGACTTGTCTTGGAAGTGAAAAACTAAGATATACTGAAATCCATGCCAATTTTTTTAGGAAACGTTTTATTTATTGTGTCATGTAATATTATTTTAGTTAAAGAATTTATATGAAATTGAAAAAGAAACATTTTCATTAGTACTCTCAGGATTTTGAAACCCACTGTATATTGATAAGCTCTTGAAGGTCCATCTTGGTGTTATTTAGTAAAACTATGACTCATATCAACTGTTCTCTATTTTCTCTTTTTTGGGCCAGATGTAGTTTTTCCACCAGATTGATCAAAGGAGGATCACTCGAAGCTTTGGCTTCTGCTAAGGTGTGATATTTTTATCAGATAATTTATTTATAAAAAAGATTTGGACATCCTGTCCGTCTTTAACTATTATATTTGAGAAGCAGAATAAACTAGAACGAAGCAGTTGGTATTCTTTAATGGATTAAACATCGAAGTCTTGTTTTCACCTAACTGTGAAATGGTCTTAAATGATCCTTATACTACCAAAATTGTCCCCAAGCTTGAATCACTGACGCCTTATGAATCTCCATCCCCACCAGAACTTTCCAGAACTTCAGGAGCGAGCAGACAGTATGATCTTTCATCATCTCCTGAGTCACTTCTGTTTTTAACGTCCGACGTCATTCTGCGGAGGCCACAGGAAAAGCCTTTGCCTCACTTTACTACACCGCAGAAGACGGGAAACAGAGGGAAAACACGCTCGCTCCTCCCGTGCAGATGTATTCCCCGGTTCCTTACAACGGAAACCATTAGAGCACCCATCAATCTGCCATCGGTAAAGCTCCAAGAATAGGAATTCAGAAGCACTACGACAGCCGCAAAGACACACGGTACCAGCTCAATAAAGATTGTGAAAATATGGAAACTTGTGTTTCTAAAAAAAGAAAGCGATGGGGCGATCAGTTTGAGAAAAACAGATGCGACTCTTTTGAGAGACCTGGGCTTTGTGACTCCGATGTTTATTGTGACATACAGTATTTTGGATAATTTCTTTTCTAGTATTTTTTTTTTTTTCATTTTTGAGGATCAACCTTTGCAGTAGATGCCGTAAAGGTTGCTGTCTAATTTCTAAATTAACCATGTTTTTACTATAATAAAAGCAGCATATTCATGTTTTTTGGAGATTGATTGGGAGAACTGTATCGCCACAGTTTAAAACTAATATCATGATCATTTGTGGTTACCAGGATTTTACTCCAAAGAAAATAAAACAACATGGTTAATTTTTGTAACGACACCAGTTACTTGTTTTATTTTATTTTGTTGGATTCCTAGTTTAAGGGCATGCAAATGCTCTTAAACTAAAGTTTGTTTTTATCTCTCTTTTCCTTCCCTCTTCATTTCTCTTTGCCATTTAAGCTTGAAGACGGCATGTAATCTCTGGTCTCTTAATTCAATTAAGCCCTATCGAGTTTCTCCCATCCCTGGCTTACCACCATGAACGTGGAGCTCAGCGATTGCGCCACCGTGCCAACTCAAACAGCTTTGTTTTTACAGAAAGCTTTTAGATTGTTCTGTCTCAGTTCCTACAGGTTGCACTTTAAACTCAGACATGCTCAGACGCAAAATCTTCAGTCTTCTTTCTGATAGTTACCATGGATTTACATGAAAACATTAAGGATAGAACGTGTTTCTCAAACCCAGTAAATCTAACTCTGATGAGCAGCAAACGTACAGACGTATGCACATGAAAGTTGATTTACGCCACTGATGTGGCTAAGGCCTCTCTCTCTTTAAAGACGATCTAAATCCATCCCAGAATCCCCCAAATCTGGTAGAGCTTTGTCCCTGCCATTACAGATAATGACTTTGACCCAGCACGGATGATTAAGTGTAATGGTCTAGTTGAATAGGGTTGATCTGCCAAAAGCAAGTTGAAAGAAAAGGAGCACAAAACGGGTTTTCCCTTCTCCATCTCGGCCATTAATCAAGCGCACATCTCATTAGATGAAATATGACTTTCTCTGTAGTGTGGAAGAAAAGAACTACGTGTCATGTGTCATAAAGAATATTAAATATTCATCAGTAAAGGAAAAGCTTTTAGCTTGTTTTGAAGGGTGTTCAAAACAACACGTGATTGGTGTTCTCTGAATCTCGTAGACTTTCATCCCTACACAAGATGTACAGTACCAATCGAAAGTTTGAAAAAGGCTGCTTTTTATTCTTTTTTTATTCATTTTCATTTTTCAAGTTTAAAAATATTTTTTCAAATAAAATTTTAGTAATTTAAGAAATTAATATGTTGGCACAGTTATATTTGTATAATTAGAAACATTTTTGTCAATTGTGTCTAAACTTTTGATTGGTATTTTTTGAAAGTTACACATTAGCTGTACTAGCAGTAATGATAATAAAACATGCGAATAATATTTTTGCTATCTAATATACTATCTAATATTGATAGTCACATCATAAAGTTAAGAAGGGGTAAGAAGATAATTAACTTTCTGCTGCTCTAATTTCTAGGTTTCTACAATCATTGCCATAGTAACCTGACCGCATAACTTAGTGAGGTCATGTATGATTACATGCTGATGACTACCTGCACACAACTCTTATCTCTTTCTCAGTTTTTCTTTATCTTCTGAACCGGTCTTGTCCTTTCTTTGTTCATGTAATCTTTGTCATCTCTGCATGACTCTCTCATGAGTCTGACAGAGGTCTTCTCTGTCAAGTGCTTTCTCATGACTTTGACCATGTATACCAGTGATTGAGTTTTATCGTGTACTCCAAGATTAATGGATGGTTAACAGTCACCAGCGGTAATTATTTATAGAAGGGTAGATTTGTCCTATATACCAATTAATGGTGACTGATTACATAATAATTTGCTCTGTATAGTGCCTAAATGTATGCATTTGGTAAACACTATCCAAAGTGACTTTCAAAGTATGTATGTACTGTATGTATCTGTATATGGATTCTGTGGGAATTGAACCCAAGCCTTTGGTGTTGCGAGCACTATGCTGTTGAGCTAGTTGTCTGTAGATTTCTATAATGTAATTAAGTGGTTCTCCACTTGATTTGCTTCAGGGCCTAAAGTTTACATTGGATGACCCAACAATTACCAAAATTGTGTATTGTGCATGTCCTTTAAGCTTTCCATAGAAAAAACTTGTTACATGCAAATCCTCTTTTAAGTGCCAAATGTATAAAGGATATATAATGCAAACCTTGGAAATGTATTATTATTATAATTATTAATAACTGTATATACTGTACTTTTAACAATATCCACAATTATTAACATGGCTGAATTTGTAACTGCATTGACAATGGAGACGAACACTGGGTTATTAGTAACACATTTTATTTCTCACTTTTCTTCTCCAGTGATGCATCCCTCCACTATTTGAACATGAGAACTGAAAAATTTTCCATTGCTTTTTATTTTTAATGAAAGCAAACAGGAGAATGCTGCATTGAATATCTTTATGCCACTTTACAGATGAAAACCTTCTCATTCCCATCAGTTCCATGAAGATTCCAGATGGCTTATTCCTGTCATTTATTAAGGATGCACCTAAACAGCTGCTGTGAGTCTCCAGGTATGTGACAGACAGATGAAGTGAGTAGATGTAGAAACAGTAAGCTGATAAAATGCAGTGTGTCTAAAATAACATTACAACTTCATTATGATCACCATCTAATATTCACTCGAAACACATTATTTTGTTTTGTAACTTTGATGTGGCCTCTTGTATATCTAGCCATTGGAGTTTTTTTTACCTTTTTCTCTTTTCTCATAAATGTCAGTTCGACATTGTTGGAAATGTAATTAGTTCAAAGCAGGAGATGTTTTTTCCTCAAACAAATGCTTGAGGTTTCACAGCAGTGTTTTAGGATCACCCTTTAATTAGACGCAGAACTGGAAAAAGTAGGAGCAGGATTCTCAGCCGGATGCAGAGTTTACAAACCTCTCATGTCTCAAGTTTTTTGCACGCGTACTACTCAACCTACACTATTCATTGTGCTGCCTGATATAACAACTTTTTTTAACTTATAATGTTGTGTATTTTAACCTACACTAACAACAGCCAACTGAAATTAACTACTGTAGGTTTTGTTTCAGCAAGCCGCCGTGCTTCAGATAGAACCGAGGGTTCAGTTTCTGTGCCGCCGGTGAAAAGGTGTTCTTCCTCCAGGTGAAGCGGGGAGGAGATCAGAGAGCGTGATGAGGAGCATCCCGGCAGGTGTGAATAGTTTCTGTGGGTGTTCTGCTTGTGCTGGGCCACAGCTCAAAGGTCTTAAAGATGAGAGGTAATAATCATGAAGCGTTCCTCTGTGTGACATTGTGCTTTAATTAAAGAGCTCAAAGCAACCCGAGGAGGTGTGTGTGTGCATGTCTGTGTGTGTGTTTGCAGGCTATATGGTTAAGAACACCACTTTCATCTTTCGTTTGAGAATGCAAGCATTTTAGAACCCCAGGGGCAAAGAAGACATACCCAATGTATATATTTGTTTCTGGCGGAGACGATGCAATTTCAAATAAATGAAGGAAAAGAATTTATTTATTAAGAATGTATGGTTGCATCAAAATAGTAAAATAAACAAGTAAAAGCATGTCTAAATTAATTGGTACTTTTCGGGAGGGTGTACATATTATAGTTGTTGTGAACATAGTGTCACAATGAAAAATCTTATTAGAAGAAAAAAATGAGCTTTTAATTTTTTTGTTTAAGTGCACAATTTGTAAAGATTTATTAAAAACTATTTTTTTCCTCTCTCTCTATGATAAAAGTTTGACCTGGACAAAAACTTTAAACACACACTGTACATTTTTTTGCTGCCTTAAATTTTAAAGTACAATCAACTTGGCTTGGGACAATTTCAATTTATTTGTGTAAGTAAGAACAACTCAACCCTGGCCAAAATGTAAAATATGAAGTTGACATGACTTGTAAAGCCAAGTTGATTGTACTTCAAAATTTAAGGCAGTGAAGGCAGTGTAATTTTTCTATAATTAAAATTTCATCTGTATTATACTGTATTTGCATATGGACGGTTAACTACGCTAATCACAGATATTTCACACATGTATAACAGGAGCAGACATGACAGTGTTGGTAGTTGGGCGTACACATGTATTTTCCTTCATAAATCAAATTAAAACAAGCACACTGAGGTGAGAATCATTACACTGTCAGTGATAAAAGATTAGAGCTTAAATTAAGGTAAGAGACAGCCAATAATTTTGTGGCGCAGATTCAGTATCTACCTTGGCATGCTGAAGCATCTTAGACTGCATATTTGATTAAAAATGAGTCTGCATAAATAAATGTAGGACTTTCAGTCGACCTGTAACCTGCTTTTAACAAGGTATAACAAGTACCGTAAATCCTTATTATCTACTTATATCTTAGGCCAACGTATGACAAAGTTGTGAAACATGTCAAATATAAAAATATCAACGAGTATTTGACCCTCCTAAATATTTTGTATAGGAATCAGAACAGAAAAAATTGTAAATTATCTTTTTAGAAGAACACTATAAAGCAGACTAGCTTTTCAGGTTTCCTTGACTTCTAACTGATGACACACCTCGTGTGCACATGCAGAAATGCTCTGTAATTGACCACTTAAGGTTTGTAAGCAGTTTAGTTACCCTGCCCAGGTACGATTTAACCTGTGCTTACCATAACCGAAACTTCACAGACCCGATACTCATCCGGTACTTTTTCTGCTCTTTAATTACATGCATCTTGCTTATACTGTATTGTCTTAGACTGAATACATCTGGTTCTGCTTTTTGATCTGTAGGATGTGTGTAATGCTTAGAATAAAGTATTCACTAAATTGCTCGTTTCATAGATTAATACGTTATTTTTTTATCCGTTTACACAAATTGATACGGAAAATTGCTTCTGCGTAAAGGTATTTCTGAATCACCATATATTTAGATGATTTTCTTGGTGTTTTAAACTTTTCACATTTACAAAATTAAAAAAACGAATTGTTTAATTTTGAAATCAGTACAATGTATATTCATTTCCATTATTGTTTTTACATTGTACATTTACATTAAGACTTTTTATAACCCTGGCAATTAAGCCAGTACCAGTTGGGCTTAAGTAACACTTAAAGGATGAGATCATGTAGGTCTGCTGCTATATATTAACAGGGGAGTGTGTCCGTTCTCTCTTAAATGTATATAATTATCACACACTTGCAAACATCAGAAAGAACCAGAGAGACTGTCAAATGTCTAACTGTCCTGAATGCACCCAAGTCACTTGTTTTGCTTTCCCGTCTTCTTATGATGAGACCACATGATCTTATACTTGTGCATTGAATATGACTAGTCTTGGTCTATTAATCCTAATAACTTTTAGTTTTGTTCCCAGTATACTTCAACTGGTTCAATGTAACAAATGAGACGATCTCTAAATATGTGACCGTCAGTGAAAACTAGGCTAAAGTCTCAAAATGAAATTATGAGATAACAAAGTTTGATTTCACTTACAAATATCACTATGATTTTAATCTTTGACATGTCATTACTCAGTCAATATAAAAGATACCAAGGTTATGTGTTCTTTACATTATGTAGGATGATCTACACAGTAAATCAGCAAAAAATGACTTTTTTCAGGCAGGGTCACATTTTTGTTTGAAAAACTAAATTTTGTGTATTTACTGGATCAAGCCATAATCCCATCTGGAGACAAAATAAGCCCACTTAAGACACCATCTTTAAGATGTCTTTCAGCATCCTCTCGATAATTCACCTGCTTATGGTTGTTTTCATACCCATCCAGATCATTTTAAACTTTTTAAAACAGACAGCAGGCAGCTTGTGTTGTTTTTACCAAGCTATTTGGGGTTTTGGGTGAGTTCGTTTTAATTGCAGCGGTCATTGAATGGGTCTGTTACTGCTGTTGTCCTGGACTCACCATTTATATGATCTCCCACTAGAGAGAGACATTCTGCACAACTGATGTGGCTTATTTTATATGAGCAGTATCATTAACTAAAAGTGTTGACAGCTATAATATTGTGGATATGGAGAGTGTTAGTGATTCAGCATAATATGTTTAATTATTATATACTTATGTATTTCTTGATCATTGTTGTTCTATGTAAAATCTTTACTTCATTTTATTTTGCAGATAATTAAGTAACTTTAAATCTATCTATCTATCTATCTATCTATCTATCTATCTATCTATCTATCTATCTATCTATCTATCTATCTATCTATCTATCTATCTATCTATCTATCTATCTATCTATCCCTCTGTATCAACAAAGTGGAGATACACAAAGTCTTTAAATCTTATTCTCCCAACTCCGTTTTCTTACACGTAACTATTACGTTTCTGTCTATCCCACAGCGCGCAACAGGTATATACCCCAAGCATGGGGCAGGTTGAATCTATTGCCCCGATTTCCTGTCACATGGTTTGAAATAGGATCCCTACTTTTTCTGCTATCATCTGTGTGTCTGGGGGCAGCGCCGATCTGCCTAGAAGTTCAGACGCTCTTAACGCGACGCACGCCAAGATTGCGTTACATTCAACTCCTCGCGCTTCAGCCCGACCGCACGAACACTGACTGGACCAAACAGTTCACCTGCGAGAAGACACGAGAAGAGAATCTCAACACAAGACAGAGATGAGTCCTTGGAGAGTCGCTGCTTTGCTCCTCGCCGTCTGCTTCCCCGCGTCAAGCTCTACCCAGCTGGATACGGGTTAGTCTCAAACTTTTATGACTTGTGAATTGTGCATTTAGACGTTTGTAACTCGTTATTCCGACTGAAACATTGTTGCATTGCAATGTAACGTTGTAGCGCAACGCGATCACCGCGCAAAACAAGACTCGAGATGAGCATCAGACTGCTTGCAGTTTCTGTCACTTATCTTGCCTCATGTTTAACTTTATGAATCACACAATCCATATACTCTTAAACGTATTTAATATTAAGCTTTGCTGAACGCTTTTTCGCTTGTGTTTACATGCTTACGACACAACGTAATGATTCCACCAAAACGACATATTACAACTGTTGGGTTAATGGTTAAAATTACTACTGCACCACAGTTTTCTTTCAGTAACGATGTAACTTGTAAACGACTGGCAAAACGTAGTCCTATCTATAATAGATATAGATTATAGTGTCACATAATACACATCTGCTTCAACTTTGCCATTACAACAAAACTCTCCCGCTATCTCTTATTGACAGATTAGGTCTCTGCACTCGGTGCAGTGATGCGCAGCTGCGCGTCTTTTCGGTTCGTCTCAGTCCTGTTGGAAACCTCTTGTCCTTTATTGACAAATTTTGTTTGTAGTTAAAAGATGCACGATGTGTTATGTTCGTGCAGGAAGAACAAATCTGGAAACACTTTACATGCAGCGTTTACAGTATCTCTGAACTTGAAATCTTTGCTATCATATTTTAATATTTGGTAAATAAATGTAATCCACAACACCGTTGAATCACGACCAGAGGTTAATCTTATACATCTGATCAACACTATACATTACGACGACAACGTTTGTGTTATGATTATTAATGCTGTACGGTGCATAGAAACGCGACGCCACTAAACCAGAACGCGTTGATTGTAATTGGAGAGTTTGTCGTGCTCGTGTAAGCTGTCATTTGTGTTGTATTTCAAGTCTCGGAAGCTCTCTTTTAATTTTTCGTGTCTTAATAATAGCCTTTGATTTAAATGAGGGGTTTGGATATCTGGCCGATGCGTAAGCACTGCCATCTGTACCTATTCCTGCTGAAAAAAACTTCTGATGGTTTCCATTACAAAACCCAGTATGAACCATCAGCTGTTTATCATTAAAACCATTACGAAATTCATTGATGTGGTGTGTTTTGGGTTTTATTCCTGTAGAATTTAGTGGTGTCCTGTTGGTTACCATCTGCAAGATAGCATCTTAGTAACAAAACCAATTACATTACCAGTAGAGACCCACAGAGTTTCCATGCAGATTAATACAATTCTCATTATAACAGTTTTATCTATTGCCATTTCTGTGATGGTTTCTTCTTGATGGGTTTTTCAGCAGGATGTGTATTAACACTATTTTCTGTAAGTTGCTTTAGAGAACATGACAGCTCTGAGTGTGACAGAATAGCGTGTAATTGTGACAGGTGTTGTAAAATTATGAGAGGACAGGAGGTTTAATAAGTTGCTAGAGATAAAATCTCATTTAGGTAAATGACTACAGTAGATGGCTCACTGGATGTTAATGTGCATACATGTATGCAAGATAAATCTATACGGGCCATCAGTCAAAAGTTTGAACAAAAAGTTTATTGGGATCTTAAAATCTTTTTGATCTAAAGGCTTAATGCTTGAAATTTGCTTTGCAGACACATGAATCTCTTTACCAAAGCACAAGTTTTATATGTATTTTTATGGGTAAGTTGGACCAGGTAGTGAAGGAAAAGCAGCCATCAAGTGGCCAGAATACAGCACATGGGAACTCCTACAATAGTTTTATAAAAAGAATTACAGACAGGATCTCATGAAGTTGTTTGAGAGAATGCCCAGAGACTGCAGAGCTGTAATCTAGACAGCTTTGAAGAACCTAAAATATACGATTTGATTTGTTTAACATTTTGTGGTGAAGTCACTACATAATTCCCATAGTTGCAGTTGTGCTTATTTGTAGTTTGATGCCTTTACTGTTATATAAAATAATACTAATAGTAGTATATCATACAAACAATTGCTTTTTCATTTTCTGCATCTTTATCTCTTCTGCTCTTTGGCAAATTAGTTATTGATATCTGATGAGTGAAAAGCACTTGTTGCTCTTGTCTATGTCTGATGAGACGTGGGAATTGAAACGTGTGAGTGATGAAACTTGCAGAGTCACTTTGCAGTATAAATGAAGGTCTGAGATGTTTCAGAAAGAGCGTGTCTGGAATCTGTGATTTTTCATTATCGGAGATGTTGTAAGAGATTCCCAGGCAACAAGGTCTGTTTATGATTTATTTTTATTTCTGTTATAGATAGATGTTGTTATTTCCCTCACATTTTCCAGTTAAGGGTGGACTTGATGATACTTGTTTTGCTGTGTTTTGCTATGAAAACAGAATGTGCAGATTGTGAAAATGATTGGAATGATTCTGGCTAAAGGGCAAACCGAAGACATCAAAGCGTCAGTCATTTTGCTTAAGTTATTAAATCCATGTCATTCCTGTCTGTTGCAGAATCGTAAAGTTATCTGAAATGAGATCAGCACAGAGCGTTTAAAGTTATTTTTGTTCTTGAGTGTGAGTAATATCTTACATCAGTGTTTAATCTAGAGACTCGAAATAAATTTTCGTAATAGTTAAATTATTGGTTGTGTATTGGATTCCTCATTTCTTTGGTTTGGCTGCTGTTTTTGCATTGTAATCTGTGGATGCAGTTATTTCTACCTTATCTGACCTATAAAAATGACATAATAATATGATATTTAATCATAATAAATGATATTGTTGTTACACGACTCAGATTATTTAGGTTACCCGACAACACAATTGTTTTCACACAGTTTTCACCGTGTGGCCAAAGATGGAGCATACCTTTTGTCTGACTTTCAAAATACAGATTTATGTTTTATTAAAACATGCATCAACAGAGTCAGTCACCCTGAGTATTAGAACTGCACGTCTGCCGCAGGAAGTGACATCATTGCCAGTCGACCAATGGATAAATGAGATATACAGCCACACAGCAGCATGTGTCTTTCACCACACATGTATCGAGAATGGAGGGCTGTATCTGCCGCCTGGAGGTTTGTTGCCAGATCTTCTTCCACAGAAGACAGATCAGCCCCCCAAGCCTCTCCTCCATCTCCATTCTTCCTCATTGTTTTTCTCTTTCTAGCCAGTAGATTTTGGAGAGCGGCTCCTGCACTGTGTCAAGTGTCTTCTCTCAAAAAGGTTTTGACAGTGAAATATGGGTTGGGAGGGAAACAGTAGCCAGGTGGTCGGAAACGTGGGCAAGAAAAGAACTTTTGTATTTTGCTTTGTCCCCTCTGCCACTTCCTCTTTTTTCTTTTTCTTTATGTACACCTGTTGACAAAGTGCTGCTGCGTTTTATTCATTTGGACTTCATGACTGTATGGCGACTATTATTATTTATTTTTTGAGGCATTAGAGTTTAGTTTTGCTTTTGTGCGTCTTTGTTCATCCACATAAATGCTGTTGAGAGCGTTCGGAGACATCGACTCGTTTTTCTTGTGAGACTTGCTTGCCTTGGCATGTTTATGTTAATGTATGCTTTGTGTGAATGTACAGTAGTCCCGAACACTCGTTTCAATAGTTTCTTAAACCCTGCTCATTGTAGAGGAACCTATTAATCAAGTTTTTTTGTTAAAATGTAGAAAAAATTTGATGAGGAATCATTTTGAATATAAATACTTTTCTCTTTCAACGAGTATGGTTTCTAGTGACTGAAACTGTGTAAATTTGTATAGCACTTCTTATATTATTGACTTCTTACGCTTTATTGTTTATATAAAAGCAAATGCCTAAATGCAAATGTAGAAAAACTTGTTTGTATTGAAATTCAGACTGTAGGAAATGCAATGCTTTGGCAAATCTGAGCACATTTTATGGCATGCTTTTAAAATATGAAATTCAATTATTAATTTTAGAGTTAAACCCCTCATTTCCTCTGGTGTTCAGGTATTTATTAACATGTGATGTCTAGTTGACTTAGTTTCCTGTAGTGAGAAACAGAGATTGATAGGGCAGCGTGGCCAGTATTCCAGTATTCTGTGTCACCCTTGGTTACAGAGGCATCATTGTGTTCCATGTTTCTCGGCGGTTGGTTCTGGATGGGATCAGCTGGGTGGGTAATTACAGCCTGTTGTGTGTAAATGTGAGGATATGCTGGCAGGAAATGGGTGGAAGGATTTTTGGGAAATGTAGGGACCGAAGGAATGCCTGTGCCCTCTGAAACGACACTCTCTGATGTGGGTATTTTTGTCGCTAAATTAGAAGAAGAACTCTCCACCGCGAATGCAGATAGAGATATATTAGCTACTTTTCTTTATTTGCGTGTGTTCAAGTTTGGCTAAACTTAGAAGGGCCAAAAGTTTAAAAGTGTGCTAACAAATATAGTCAGACATGTCAAAAACCGACCGGTTCTAGGTAATTACAAGGCGTGTGTTTCAAATCAAAATATGTTTCGTCCTAAATCTAATAATGTCAGTAGGGCTGTGTGTCTGTGAGGTTAAATAATTAGCATTTTCTTTCTATTAAAACTATTACTTTAAAAGGTTTTCACTAATATTGATGGTGGTGTGGTTAGGCGGAATGAATTAAAGTCACTTTAAGTATACATTAATATTGCTCAGAAATCATACATGTCATTAAGAGTCTTGGGTAGCCATGTACATAAAATGATATCACAAGGCATTAGGTGGAATAAGGAGTGAGTTTAAGATTTCAGATGGAATGTGGGTGTGCACGACAGATTTACGGCATCATCTGTGCTCCTCTTCTGTGTCCTTTGATGTTACACCCAGGGTCAAAGGTCAAGCCCAGGGATAGTTAGGTGCACGCTCCTGTTCTGTACCTGCGGCCTGCTCAGACCAGTTCAAAGCACTTTAGCTCCCGGCTAACTACAAACCTTTCCCCTTTTCTGCAGAAAAATGTATTTGATCTTTTATTAGTGGTGCTTCCAAGACGAACATCACTATTACTATTTCAGTAAACGTGATATATTGCATGGTCTGCCCCATCATTTTTTACATTCAAATGCAATCTGCAGCTAGTAGGACAAAGGGCAAAACTGGCATTTTTTCCATCTTGTATTGCACAGTACACAGCAATTCTTGTGTTTTGCTAAAGCTATATCTGACACTGTTATTTTCTCAGAAGCATGCGAAGGTCAGTGAGAGGGGAGAGAGACAGTGGGAGAGAGAATGAGATCTGTCTCTTAACCACCATCATGGCATCTGATGTGCTGAGATATGTCTGATGCCCGGATTACGAAAATATACATATTTATAAACATGGATTTGAAATGGGCTTTGGTGAAGTTGGCGAGAGACAGATACCTCAATCTCCTCCCAGTTTTCTATCTGTGGCAGTTTGTTCTGGCTCAGGATGTAACAGTTGAAATGCCATCCACTCCACAACTTCCTGTTGACCTCTGATTGGTGTCCTGTGGACTCTGTACAGGTCAAAGGGTCGGCTACATCCTCCTGTCTGGTAGGGGTGGATCAGTAGCTGTTTGAGATTAAGCATTCTAAACCCTCTCTGATAAGTTGCATTTCCAGTTGTATTTTTTAGAAAAAATATGATTTATAATTTTTTGTATTTAATTTTTTTTAAAATACTGAGATAGATGCTCCCAAGACCTGGCAGAGCACAAGCGTTTTTAACATTTAGATACAAGAAATATTTTTTATCCTAAGATGTTTTTAAAAATATTTGTTTTCTATAGTTAAAGTTATACTATGTCAAACTTTCAAGCAGTGCAGCACATTAAAATAATATAAATTAGTCCATATGATTTAAGTTGCATATTGTAGGTCACTTTATGTGATTAAAAAAATTAATTTAATTAAATTAAATCATTGATCAGAGTTTGCAAAGTAAGAGTTGTTCTTGGGTCAACATAGTTTGTTAAGTTTTCCTTAAACTCAAAGGGTTTTAGATGAATAAAAATCACGTATAAGCAACTAACCCTGGCCTAAACTTTATCTGAACTGTAAACTTATCCCTCAACTCTAATTAGTTGATTAGAATGTTGTACCAGGGTCAAGTGTTGTTGACACAAGAACATCTCTCACTTGCAAAATTATGTAAGCCATAATATAAAACCTTGGTTTGTGTATCTTGTGACCAAATGCCATGACATCATGATGCATGAGGTTTGATATTCTTGACGTATTAGCTCAGCTATTCTTCAAATAATCGTCTCTTGTTTTTGCAGAAGAAAAAGTCTTTGCTAGAGTCTGAAACTGCATCAGGGTGAATAAATAGTAGCAGAATTATTTCTTTAAAGACTAATTGGTAAAAATAGCTGAAATAGTTTTCAGAAACACGTTATGCACGTCCCTGCCAACTTGATCTCCAAACAACACACATCTGCATTTGTCAATTTTACATCAGTGCTCTTACACATAACTTAGACCGTATGTGTTCGATTACAGCTGTGATTGTTTTTCTTCGTTAAGTGCCATGTTCCTGAGAGGATTGAAATGGCTTACAGTTGTTTAATCAATAATATCAGTCGTGATCCAGCTGTCAGGGAATGATGAAGTGCTGAAGTGAGCAGTTCCTGTCACCTGATGATCTGATAACACCTGACAAGAGTGATATCTGTTTGAAGAGCACAAGTGGAAAAAAGAACAAGGCCTCACAACTGTTGGGATTGTCATAGTGTATCATCACAGTCTGATTTAAAGGGACAGAGGAAGATATAAGAACTTTAGGCTGTCAGGCAGTCGCTACTGTGTCAGGAAGTGTGTGTGAGCGTGTGGTATGTCATACACACCTGTGATCATTTGTCTGTGTTTACTAGGAAGTTTAATGATTCAGGTTACAATTGTTCTTAACAGTTAATGTTAAAGGAGTAACTCAAAAAATAAAAATTATTTCATAATTTATTCACCCTCATGTTATTCCAAACTTTTTTCTTCTACAGAACACAAAAGTTATTTTAAAAAATGTTGTTATCCAACCTTTGCTTTTTATTGTAGGGACACAAAACCACTGAGCCATTTCTCAAAACATCCTCTTTTGTGTTTCGCAGAAGACATGGTTTTTTTGTGTGTTTTTGGAAGTGACCTTTGTCCTCTATGAAACACACAAAAAGATATTTTGAGAAAAGTCTCTACAATAGGTTTGGCTAGGTTACAAAAGGCAAAGGTTTGAATAACAACATTTTTTCAAAATATCTTTTTTTTTGGGTTCTGCGGAAGAAAGAAAGTCATACTGGTTTTGAAAGACATGAGGTTAAGTAAACAATGGAAGAAGTTTTATAACAGTTTAACAATTCTTTTACTGTTTTTTTTAGGAAGAAACATTTTGAAACATTACCAGGGCCATGTTCATAGGTGGGCCGTCACCACAGAACCCGGGATAATCTTCCTGGTCATCCCCCCTCCTAGAGAAACCTGTTCAGCAAAAGGATCGAGATTCACACATATTTTCTGAAAAGCTGATCTATGAACAACAAGCTTTTAACCGACACTAATGGAAGATGAATCTAAACATAGATTGGTATCTACAGAGTCTTTGGAGTGTGAATGCAGTGAACTGAAATACAAGAACTGCTTCATACTTCTGAGAGTAGAGGAACATTTTCCTTTTATTATTTCTCATCACGGTAGCCTGCCTCTCCCTCTTTTCTCATCAGTCCTTCACTCCGGTTTATCCCCTTCTCCTGCCACGGATCGCTGCGGTTTTCATCAGCACACAGTATTGTCTGTGCAATATTCACAAGCTTCTTTACTTCCTTTTGACATTTGCAAGTGCCTGCAGACAGAGCATGTCACCTTCAATTGGAATGGTCTCACTTTTTCTGTCTTTCACTTATTCCCTTTAACTTTTCTTAAACTAAACCAACTGCATGTAAAAGTCTTGTATGCAGACAGCAGCGGATTCTTATCAAGGAAACAATTCGTTTATATAATCGAAACTGTAGCCGAGTCCATTTGCATAGAGGACGCCAGATGGACGCTCCAGGAAAAATGCAAAACAGCGCATGAAAACTGTATGAGATAATGACTGTTTTCTAAACAAATATTGATTTATTTGGCTAAATTAAAATCCATATCTCGTATTGCCGCAGTGCTTAGAAATAAAACGGCCACCAGCATGCAAACATCTGTCTGTACGCTCAAGGCCACGAGTGTTGTTATCTACACCGCTGTTCCACACAAATGCTCTTTTTAAAGCAACAGTGTTTCATAATGGCTTATTCCACTCCAGGGGCAGAATGAGATTAAAGACTTCTGCAGACGATTCTTTGAGGGTCTTTTTATTCTGTGTCTGGACTTACAATGGAAGTAATAGAGTACATGCTGTTGCACATTCAGTCGGGCCATTTTAATGCAGGAAAACTTAGTAGGTACTTCAAGGGAATGGTAATAGGACTGGGTGATGTAGTCGATACGGGAAAATTTAATCTTATTAACTTTTGGTGTAGAATGATAAAAAGGATGATATCGAATCTTTAAGCAAAACAGTATGTAGTGTACTCCAAAAATGATAATTGGTTATTTAAATAACCAAAAATGGTTATTTTTAATTCATGGTTGGGGCAATAAGACACACTATCAACCGTTGGGTTAAATTAACCTAAAGATTATCCATTTTTTACCCAAGCCAGCATTTTAGGCTAAAACAACCTAGTATAGGTTTATTTATGACCCAACAGTTGGGTTTGTCCCTTTTTGTCCCAACAATGGGTTATAAACAATGCAACGTTTTTTAGTGTAGGAAAGACCAATGGATAAATGAGATATAGTGTAGGAATATTTACCTTCATTTATATTTTACTAAAACATGAATATGAAGCCCCAATAATGAAGCCTCACACCTCTCAACCAAGCAATCACTTGCATGAAATAAGATCTTAATAAAATGTATAATTGTATGAATTTATTTACTAAATTATTGTAAAAATTGTTCAATTGTGTTGGGTAATAAGACATATTTAACATTTTCCTTGCTGAGTAACAGAGTTTATTTATGAATTGCTGTTATTGACCAGCTCAGTATTCTTCCACTTGTTGTGTAACAGCTGGTGTGTGGTGTTCCTGTAATGCCCTTGATCTACAGGAAGTCCTCTAACATTCCCACATCTCTGTAGACCAAATCTAAATCTCTTGAAAAAAGCAAACTTGTACTTATGTGGTGTTTTGTACAGCTACGATTTTAAGAGCCATAACCAATAACATAATAGTAGGATATTGAATAGCCACAGAAAGGCATGTGACCTGTCCTGTGAACTTCCTCACTTTTAAGCAAACGTTGTCTTTGCTTCTTCACCGCTGGCCAGCTTGTCCTAAAGGAAGAAGGAGGGAGGAGGAAAAGTCAAAAAATAAAACGGTTTTCCCCGAATCCGCTCGCTCGAGTGCCCAGAAAACTTGCGGCTGAGGAGCAAATTGTCACCTTCTCTTTTCTTTTGGCGGGAAAGTGTGACATGGAACAACAGGAAGATCATTGTGGAGAGTCAGATGCTTGTGGCTCGCGTGAAATAACTTTGTGTTTTGCAGTTTGAGCTAACTCTCAATTAAATGAGACTGACACGGTTTTACGCGGCACGGAAACTTTCAACTGTGTTTCATATAGTTAGATTCATTTAACTTGAAAGCAGCCCGCGAGTTGTTGAGGCTTTTGTTTTAAATTCTTTTCAATATATTTAAACATTTTCTATTCTATGTCACTCACCTAGTAATTATTTTCTTTTTCCACGAAATCCAAAAAAGATTTGTATCAAAAATAAAACCTGGTCAGAAATACTTCACCAAAGAGCATGCAAATAATCCCAAAATGTTCATTTTTGCGTGCACTACTACTTCAACCGTGTATTGTGGGTTTCAATTATTGTTTGTCCGCGAATATTGAAATGAGCGTGGTTCAATGGCTGGTTATCTTATCTGGAGTGCTGGCGTAGTCTTTTTCTCTGTGTATTCGGGATGAATGAGGTCTATTCAAGCGAGCGCCCATAGAGGCCTTCCTCAGGTCCAATTCAAGCAGGTCACTCATAGTGCCATGTAACTAGATCTCCAGGCTCTCAATAGATTCCTGAAACCGATCCCGTTCTCATGGAGGACACAAGGATGCCCTGGACTTTCTTTCTCACGCCTTCTCTCTCTCTCTCTTCCATCTGTTTCTCTGTTTCTTTTATGTTTCCCAGGATCTGAGCAGATGAACTGAAGCAGGTTTTGCTGGAGATGCTGGTGATTGTGTGTCTTGTGTGGATGCTTTTGTTTGTGATTCTCATTTCACAGAAGGCTGATATACGTTTCATACAGTGTTGGGCTGCTGTAAGTGGACCTGTTCTGGTGTAATAGAGAAAAAAACAAAATCTGTCTAGTTTATCTTGTCTAACAAAAAGAAAGAAGAGGACAGAATGGTTAAATGAAAACCAACAATAGCAATATTGTTGTGAGGTGCGTATTTTCTCCTAATTCATAAAGAAAATAAGATCAAGAACAAATAAACATGGCAACGAGCTCGAACATATAGCCCCGTAGCAGCATTTTGCATTCGCAAACCTTACACATTTTTGATAGAAAGCATAAAAAGTCTAGTTTAATTTATTTACGGCTGAACTTTCTGGATTAAAGCATCTGCCAAACGAGGAACTGATGAACCTCATATCTGTTCTCAGAGCAGCTCTTACAGAAAACCTCTCATTTTATAGCCTGCATGAGACATTGGACACAGATGGTGCAGATGGTAGATGTTTGTGCAACACGCATGCATGCGCTGATTCCCTCCTGATGCCAAAGGCGTAAGATTATTGACTTTTTTCGGGTAATGTCTGTACCTGCACTGTGTGCTAACCGCTCATCTGCTTTTTACAGATTGAATTGGTCCCATACTACATCCAGCGTAATTAGTTTTAATGAAAACACACGGGTCCCAGTGATTTTTAGACATGTTGGAAAATTAAAACGGAGTAAAATGAAATGAAGTATTTCCCCCAAAACCCTCCTTGTGCCATGTTTAATTGAAGCTTGAGGAAAGCGTGTCAAACACATGTAGATTTGACAGCCGCTTTAGACGGTCACTTTTAATTTTACATGTATTTATTCACTTTTGTCTTGCTTGATGTTAGAAAGTCTCTCTTTTTGCTCTCATATTGTACAAACAGAAATGCATTGAACACATTGCACTGATTGAAACAACATTCTCAGATGGCTTCATTGTGTCGGTCATTAGTCCTCATCTGTTGAGTCATGATCCAAAAATAGGTTGCAGGTCTTTTCTAAAACTCAATGCTTAATGTAGATAAGTACCTGTAGCTTAGTACTGATTCAAGAACCTTGAAGTAGCATATGCGAATATGGTAATCGTTCAGGACATACGACATCTCAGAATTACCCTTGTGTTAACTACGGAGTGGAAGGGTGGAGATGAAATGAGGTATTCCTCTGTTTATAAACCCTTGATTGATTTAACCATTGATTATATGCTCTTTCCAAAGGAAAGACGTCCATTGGAGAGGGTGACCAGATGAGGAAATGTTTAAAATAGCACTGCTTTGCAGTATTTCGGTATTGTGAATTAGACAGTTGTTTGCAATAAGGTAACATGAGACCCGAAACGGTGCTGTTTTGTGGTCTGTAATCACTGTTTCTCAGTATCAGAAGGGCTAACGTTGCACACACATGCCCTTCAATGCACCCGCCACATGTCTGCCTGCCTTAAACCACATATAATTAACATTCTTGCCATACCAATAAACCTGAGCAAAAACAGGGCGATGCAAAACAGGTGTGTGTGCACGTGTAATGATACACAACGTACCTTCTGAGGTGTTTCGGGCAAGTGAGTTGTAACTTTGATCTGCTTTTGCTCTGTTTTGGACAAGGATAGATCAGGATGGATTTGTGCACATAAACTAGACTCTCGTCAGGTACTCAAAATGAAAAAACACATTGGTTATTACCTTACCTGATAAATATTTATGTTTATTAGATATGACCGATTGAGCAGAATTAAGTTAATAAGTTTACATTTGAGCAATTCCAGCATTATGGATGTGGCTTTTTTTCACAATTTTCACAGAATGTATTTATTATTTTTTCAAAACATTGAAATGTACATTCATTATGGATGAAACAAAAAGGATGCATATTTTTGTGAGGCAACATCCTTTGTAGGATTTTTATAAATTAAAATACACAAACCAGAAGCAATGAAAAAGAGATGAAATAGTTATTTTCTTTTCATTTTCAGGTGCCCATTTATGAGGAATATGGATTGTTATGGATGTGACACTTTACCTGACTTTACGAAAAATCATATTTTAAACATTGAAAATAGACATCTGAGCAGTCAATATGGTTAAAACCTTTGGTAAAAAGATCCTTTTGCATGGAAATGCCATTTGCACATGTAAATCCGACTCTATAGGTCATCCGAGTGTTGTAATGAAGTGCAGAAGGGCTGTGAAGCATAACTAAGACCGTTTCATTTTTAAAGGGGTCATATGATCAAAAATCTTGTTATTTTCATCTTTTGAAATGGAAGATATCAATTTACAATACTGTGTAAACATACTAATACTTTCAGAACTCAAAAACTCTCTCCCGGTCCAAAAAGACCATTAATGGCTTATTTTGAATTTCTAATCTCAGAAACCCAAAATTATTATCTGTATGTAGCAGCGGGTCAGCGAGCTTTAAGATAGAGCAGCTGAAGTTTACAGTTTGATTTGCAGAAAGGCTTTAATCAAAGGACGGCCGTGGAATTGAAGCTGAAGAAGTGTTTACACAGATGTCTTAAAGGAGCAACAAATCATTTTATTTTTAAGGGTTAGAGCGAGGGTATGAAATAGTTATGGCTAACATTTTAAATCAAGAATCATCAGATTGAAAAGTTAAAGAGTAGTTTTTAGACTTCCCGGACAAGTGAAGCCGATGGGTTTTTTGGGTACTAACGCTTAAAATAATCAGGTCTCTGTGGGCGGATATCCGCTTGATGTAAGGGAGCACGTGCAAATGACACTAACGTGATGAGGTCCTGTGGGAACAATGAGCTCTAGTGTCCTGACAAATCCTACGACGTGACGGCAGTCTGGAGCTTAAAATCGCTCCTTTTATTCTACTCCGGTAAATGAATGCGAGTAAAGACAACGCTGAAAAGAGAGTATTGTTGTGGGAAGAAGCTAATGCATGTTGCTGCGTTGTATCGGCGGTCTCTGTATACCAGCTTTTGTAGGAGTTGCTTAACGAAAACGTGCTTTTATGCAATAAGAATACGCCCACATGCGCCACCCGCTCTGCCATTAGAGAGAGTGAACCGTTGGGTTTGTTATCATTGCTGATGTATGCAGATACTTAACTTCTCTCTGAGCGAAATCGAAACTCGGGGACGACAAAACTGGTGTCAGTTCAGGACGCTGGGTCCACAACAAGTGCATCTACACCCTCTGGTAAAGCTGACAAGTCAGACTGCATATTTCAGCTTTTCTGTATACATCAGTACAGTTTTCACATATATGCACACACACCCTATGCATGTCTTACATTCTCATGCGTGTTTATATGCTGGCTCATTTGGCAGTCACGCTTGTACTTTAAAGGCTGACTGGAGCAGTTTCAGAAAGGGAACATGACCCTGATGTGCGTTATCTCTGTGTTTTACTGTTAATTTTACAAGTGTTGGCTTTGTGACCTCCTCAGTAACAAAAGGACATGTAAATTGAACCGGCTGTTACTTTACTGTTTTCTCACAAAATTAGGACACTTGAAAAGAAAAGAACTATAAGATATTGCACGTCTTTTTTTCTATCCACCCTTTCTAGCTTCTTTGTTTTGTTTAGTTTCTCTTCACTTATGAATTGTTGTAATGTTTATCATTACTGAAATATCTGACTCGAAGGTACTGAATGAATACCATTTGTATATAGGTTTCTACATTATAATACATAACCATGTTTTGATACCTTTCTTCTGTTTAATGGATAAACATTATCCATTAAATACTTATAATGTGAGGCACTTGTTTAATGTTGTTTGCATAAATGATCTTTTTATGTGGACAGTATTGCATTTAAACCACAACATATTCATATTAAGTTAAAAAAGGGCTAAAAAGAAAAAACATAATGGTACATTAGTTTAATTTTCAATATTGTTTTATGTTATATAAATGTTTTGTTGCCTAGCAGTAGTAAAAACCCTTAACATGCTTCTCATTGTGACTAACTAACAACATTTTAAAACAACTTTATTCGCGTCTGAACTTGTTTGGTATATGTCAGGCTTTGCATATTTCTTTTTGTCACTCTCATTTGTGGGTAGACATACGGCCGTACCGTGGTATAAACAGTATAGGAAAACCCGTAGCGGTTTACACAATTCGTCATACCAACCAGCCTTACATGGTGTGATGGTATTATTCTGTTTTTTTTGGACATGATTTGATTACAAATATGTAAATGGTAATTATTCATTTTTATGGCATATACATTGGCCCAAAAAGGACACTTACAGTAAGTTGCGAAAGTCTAAATGTCATTGATAAATGCTTTAGATACAAAACATAAAATATTGGTGACCATAGAAGGAGTTTTAGTCCTTTACATTGACTATGAACATGTTAAACATTTAGTTTCCAAATGTCACTTTTAGAGCTTTTAGTGCATACTTGACCCTGTTACTTTAAAACATTTCTAAGTGTGTCTTAAGTGTCTAAATGCATTAAGGCACCACTGTATAAAAATACCACAGTATTATCATCTGATTTAATCACAGCACCATGGTACCACCACATTACTTCTGTTTGTAATAGACTCGTCTCTCCTCTCTGCGTTATTCCCCTGATGGTTAGTTTCCTGTCAGGATCGGTTTGGGGTGTTGTTAGTGGCGTGTGCTAAGTTAGTCCGCTTTTCCCGGCCATATTTATTTAACCTCCTGTGGTTGACTTTCACATCACGGCCTACGAAGCTTTTGTTCCTGTATGGAATGCAAAGATGAAAGATGGTAGCAAATCCTTGTGGATTCTGTGACAGTTTTCTTTAAAGAATCCTGCTGGATGCCGCGGGCTCAGATGTAGCTTTAGAGGTTCCCCACAGCAAAAAGGGATGTCTATGCATGAAATAACAATTTCACAGTGTCAGGCACTTGTGTGTGTTGGCCAGAACACCAGCAAAACCCCTGTGACCGCTCATTCAAGACCTTGATATTATATCGCCCAGAACCCACTCGTATGTGTCCATTCAGCAGCTTCTCTTCTTCCTGAAAAACATGTGCTGTGGTTGGTGAATGCCAAAATACTCATTTCCCACCTCTAATAAAGATATTTTAGATTAATTGTCACCTACGATTGAAGTTGCAACAAGTAAAATTGCCTGTTGGCCTACAGCTCCTTTCGTTCTATTTATACTCTTCAAAGGCAGCACTTGGCCGCACACGCTGCTCATTTTTTCATTAGAGGAAACAGGATTGAATAATTCATGGTGTATTGGGAAACCATGAAGAGGTTAGAAAAGGTTCAATCAGGTTGACCCCATTAGATTTAGTTGCCTGAATACATGCCTGACAGTTTTCTCCTGATACATTTGGAATTATGGAAGTGAGAGCTGCTCCAGATCAGATCATTTTTTGTTTTATTTTAACATTTTTCTGTTTATTGTTATGAAATTTTGTCAGTTGTTTATTCTTGAGTCGTAAACCTTTTCATCAATATATAGTTTATCATGATTAGATTTGTTTATAATTTGTAGAATGTCATAGTTTTAACACAATGCAGAACCAAGTCATTTTGATGGTTTATGATCTCTACATCCAGTAATTCACTGCCCCAGCACAATTTGTGGTTGGTACATCCAGTTTATCTTTGCTGCAAGTAAACCTGTATTTCATTTAGCCTGGGATGTATTTTTTTAACTTGTCATTTTGTTTGTAGATTCAAGAATGAGGGAATGTCACACAACCTGTCCATATTGGCATCTGTGTTATATGTCTGTCTTTTACAAATGACAGATGCAGTTGTACCTGATCAAACACTGTTGATGCACAGGTTTTTAGGATAAGAACAGAAGATAGGATCCATTTTTCCTCCATAAGGTTGTACAAAAAAGTATTTTGCTACCCTAACTATACACAATTATATGGTTCATTGCATTTTATAATTCACATAGCATTGGTTTTCCACAGCTGTATGTGACCCTCTCGAAACAGACATGTGACACATTTTTAGGATGTGAATTCTGGCCAGCACTGCTGTTAATCTCTTGAAGTCAAGTTTTTTTACTGGGAACTGCATCACCCGAAATAAATCTGCAGGGCTTCTGTTTACAGACCTAAAGTGGTTATTTGTCCTTGAAGTTTTTCCAGCGGTTTTCTGTTCGTTTTGTATGACTACCACCTCAGGCAGACAGACTGGGTGAGTGTTTCTTATGTTGTGCTGGATGAGCAGATGGTTTGGCACTGTCACTTTTATACAAAATCATCATCTCTACTCGTCTCTCTGCCCCGTCACGTCCTTCAGCTGTGCCCAGGGCTAACCAAGCTAGCTGGAGTGGGAAATAGTTTTAGCCTCTGCTGTCGTCTTCTCACTTCATTTAATGTGACACACAATGAGACCCAAAGGAAGCACAGCATCCTATTGCATTTATTCACACCCTTTTTAGTACCACAAAACACAAAACCTTCCTACACAATGTTCAGTTAAAGCATGTAAATATGCAGAAAGCAATTTTTTGCACCGGTCACATGACTAGAAAGTCTGTCTGCCCATTATAAAGATGAGAGTAACAGTCTGGAAGCAATTAGCAGTGAATCTGTACATATATAATAACAGGGCTAGTAGTTCTTTGCAAATAATCCACTTCTGTCCGTTTTTAAGAGTCTCTTGTTTCGGGTTCGGCGAGGGCGGTTCCTCGTGATCCGGGCTTCTTTTTCTGTTGATGTGCTTGTGTTTTATAGGGTTTTTTTCCGCTCGCCCTTTCATGCGGCCGAGACTCTGTTTCTCATCAAGGCCTGTGATCCGACCACAACAAAGGCATCACATGGGGATACTGGGGAAACTTCGCGGCAGAGCGGGGAACAGTCAGAGATTCTGTTATTACGGCTTGCAAATGGGAAATCTCGTCCTCACGAACCTACGAGTGCAAAACGTCACGCTTCTTCCAAATTTGGTGTTTCTTTGAATGCCGCTCAGAAAGCCACACTGGGTTTTGACTACCCATTCATCTCCATGATGGACCTTCTTATCTGGTTCTTCTGCTTCCCTACGCCGCCGCAACTTAATGATGCCTCCCGACCACATCAAGTTAAGTTGCTGCTAATTGCTACCCTTCCCGGGGCCCTTTCTTATTTCAGCCAACCCGTCTGGAAACCTTTTTTTGCAGAGGTTAGCCACAGCAGCATGATGTCTACCAGTCCGCTGGCCTGCAGCAGCGCTTTACGTCTCGTTGTTGGGGTGGGGAAGTTGCTCTTAAAGTGACTTTTGTCCTTACTGTGTTGTGCCGGTGTGCGTGAAGAAGTATAAAGAGGAGTAATGAGTCCTCTGCTGTGAGGATAGTGGGTATGAAGGGCATCTCTACCATTAGTAATGCATGGTTTGGCTGGCATTAACTTGGCACAAAATTACAAAGAGGAAATCATGATTGCTTTGGGAGATGTGTGACTCACCGATGTGCCGTAAAGTCCTTGGGCTCTGCACAATGTCAGAAGATTTTGACTGACCCCTAGTGCATTATTTATTATTTAAGTCAATCCAGAATTCTAATCTGTTACTGTTAAGTGTTTTAGGATGAACATTTATATTAAAGTGATTGTTGTGCCAAACCAATTGGACTATCTCTCTTCTGTAATGCACAAACAATTGACTTTTTAAAGAATATTTTCAGATTCCAAGTGTTCGTAAAGCTTCAAATTTTTGTGTTTTATCCTGATATCTGTCACTGCACATATTGACTATACTTATGAAAATACAATTTTTTTTAAATTTTGTAATCTTTTGATTTAAAAAAAAACATTTTTATCTATGTTTATTGTTATGAAAATTTTACAAATATTTATTCTTGAGTAAATATTTATTATTAGTTTTAATATTCCTAAATATTCATATTTTTAATAATAATGTTTATTTATTTATTCCTACATCAATATATAGTTTGCCATGATTAGATTAGAATTCAGATATAATATATTAAAGTGAATAGGGAAATAACATAAGTGTTCCTCCTGAGGAACGGTGACAGTGACGGTTAAAGAAGAAAAGAAAGTTGGATATGCAGTGTCCTAAGGATGAGTACATCATGACAAAATTTTCATCTTTGAATAAATTACTTCTTGACAGACTATGAAAACCTAATAGCAAATCGTATTCAGACTTATTTTTCTAGATACTTTCCATAATTCCAGATACCCAACAGAATTCATGTCACAGCATGGGCCGGTTGCAGGAGTCCTGCCACCTGCATGAGTTTAATTAAAACCTACACGACACCCAAAAAGCAAAGCCTGTGATTTCACCATTTAATAAGGCCTGCTTTTCTTTCCTTGATTCCAGCAAGCATGACTTCCACAGTGCCGTCTGGACACTCTCCAAGTATTCTGTGGTTTTTAGGCCCGTGTTTTCTGATTGGATACAACTGTTTTGGTTGTGCGAGCAAAGTGCAAACGTCCCTGTTTAGCTGCACCCAATGTTCGTTTCTCTCTTTTTCATCCTTTTATTTAGGCAGATAAGCTTCACACAAAGCAAAATGATTATCAGTCAAGATTAATTTGAATGTAGAGGTATGTTAATTGCATTTGATTATTGCCAAATTACAGCAAATTTGTGTAGGGAGATTGTGTGGTTTTATGTTTTTATAATTTTGTGTTGTGTGACAGCCTATTTACTCCCTGAAGTAAGGGCTTGACGCACATCATTGGAACATCCAAGTAATTTCACCTAGAAAATTGAGGTTAATTATGTCTGAATCTTTCCTAAAGTGTTGACAAAATCAACAATACTTCAATCACTGTTTAGTAGTGCGTACTATAATGCAGACATCTATTAGTATTACTATAGCACATACTTGGCCCATGGCACAAAATCTGCCCAGACAGACTCACATTTTCTTCAGCTTGATTTAACCCCTTATTATTGGTATTTTTTTAATAATAGCATGAGAGACATGTCGTTTTGTTGGCTCTTGCAGCAAATCTTAAAAATAACATTTTATAAATCAATATGAAGATGGTATCAGGAGCCATTTGATGAACTCCTCATATGAAACTCAGTGTCTTAATCCCGCCTCTCACCACACACCAGATTGCTCATTCAAACCAGAAGTCAGTCCAAATGAAACGCTTTGAAGTCTGGTGTAGAAATACCAACAGATACTCTTTGATGCAATAGTTATCCTCTTGTTTATTTTGACTGTGCGTAAGTTCTGTGTTTCTGTTGTTTTTGGTTGAGAAATAAAGTTCTTTTATCTGCTATATGGTTTCCATCTTTAAAAAGATGGTTTGGGTTTCGCTAGGGGTTTTAGAGACTATTCTCATTTTATCTGCAGAACTTTCTGACAAAGTGACGGCTCAGGTCATACTGACAAGATAGCAGCAGTTAAAGTGTGTCTCACAGAAAGTGAAGATAAATAGACCTATCTACAACACACTCCATCACCACCATCTTAAGCACATGTCAAATTTATAATGTAAATGTCTAAAGATGCATCAATTAGGGGTGGGAATCTTTAGGTACTACGCGATCCGATTCCAAAACGATTCTTCATATAATTTTTATAATTTTTATAATTTTTTCATATAAATTTGCATTTTAAATAAATAAAGAGTTTTTATGCTTTTTGTTTATAGTTAGAATCTCTTTGACAGTATTCCCATCTTGAAGTTTAATTTTATTGCTTTTATTTTAACAAAGTTATATTCAGGTTGAACAAGTTCTGACATAGAATCGATTCTGAATCTTTGAGAATCGATTCAGAATCGTTAGAGAAAGAATCCCGATGCATCGATGCATCGATTTTTTTTCTCCCACCCCTAGCATCAATACATTTGCAAAAACGACTAAAAACTCTTAAGCGGTGATATAATAGTTTGACTAAAAATATTCTTTCTTTGTCTTTCAGAGTGTTATACGGCAAATGGAGAAGACTACAGAGGTCAACAGAACCGGACCAGTCTGCAAGGAGGAAGGCCTTGTCTCTTCTGGAACGAGACTTCTCTTTATCCCTACAATACCCAGAAATATCCCAATGGAGAAGGAGGGATCGGACCACACAATTATTGCAGGTTAGCCAGTTAGAAATAAAAGTTTTCTTTGATTTATTGGAGTAAAAAATATTAGCCTAATAAGAATTACTTTTTGGGATGTATTGGGAAAATTGTAAATACTTTCTGCATTCTTAAATTCTAATTTCTTTACTTTTTGTGTATCACAGTTTGAACACAACCCTGTGCCGGTCGTGTTTTTCGGTTTCTGCCCAATTCTATGGCTAGGGTTGAATCAATGATTGCCTCATTCATTGTATATACATATAAATTATCTTAGAACTATGTAAAAAAAATGGTAACATGGTTTTGTACTTTTTTGTTCGCGTGTTGAGATGTTTGAAAATGTTTTAGAGAGTGTCGTCGCTTTACATGTCCAGAAAGAAAAGGCCAAAGAAGGGATGTCGTAAGTGACAGTGTGTAAGAATTTTCATGACATATTTCTCAGATTTAGGGTGTTTTCTCCACACTATAAATAATTTTCACATTACAAATGTGTTATTCAGTCAAAGTCTCTCCCCATTTGATTATAAAACATTTTTTTATCTCTATATGCATTTAACAAAAAGATGTACAGTACATTGATCAGACGGAACGATGAAATCGTTTTAATGCACATTTTTTTAAGGAAGCGTTAAGATTTGGGATATTTCTCACAGTAAAGTCTCACTGCAGTATTTGACTGTGGTCCATGTGTGCAGTTTATATTTTCTTTCCCGCTATTATGAAGACTCAGCAGGGCTTGAAAAGTTTACTTTTGCAAAGTCGCCACAAATCCCTCTGTACCAAAATACATAGTGGAGCGACAATGTGGACGACTGATAGTGTTTTATGCCATTCTGTTAGACAGACAAACACTTCAAATACTGAGTTTGATGTGTATATAAAATCCATGGTCCTGGTTCATCAAAGATGTAGATTTCTACATGATTCATTTGTTTAATGACTCATTCGGCACCAAACAAAACATTACCATCCTAGGCTTGCTTCCATAATAAACAAATGGTCATCTAACCAACATTTAATCACTGTTGATTACAAAAGTGTTTGGTTCATTCACACATGTCGCAATATCCCACCCTGGCAATGTTTACAACGTTTGTCTGTTTAAAAAAAAGCTTTTTTCTTTGGATGTAAATATAACAGTGTTACATGTAGCTTGTTTATAGTTCATCATACTGTTGTGTGTTCAGCTGTTATGTCCAACTCAAAAACACAATGAAAGAGATGAAAGATGGTATTTAAAAGCCCACTACTGCCATGACATCATCATTAACATTTCATTGGTCAAACCCCAGAAAATCATTCATACCCTATATGACTTTTTTCTGCAGAACACAAAAGATATTTTTAAGAATGTTGGTAACTAAACAAGATGACTTCCATGGTATGGACACAAAACCACTGACACATTTCTCAAAATATCTTCCACTGAAGAAAGAAAGTCATAATGACATTTGGAATGACATGAATGTGAATAAATGATGACATAATTACTTTAAGAATAATAATATACACTAAGGTCTGCCTTATATTAGTCTGTTATGGTGACTTTCAGCATGTGTGTGTCTAGGTCCAGCAGACTGTATGATATGGGAAGTGAAAGCCGGATTCAGATCGGCAGACAGAGATTAAGTGTAGAGAGAGAGAGCTCATCGTCAGGAACGGCAGTGTTGATTTTAGGCACATGGTTGTGTGGTGTTATGTCTGCTGGGTGTGTGTCTAGGAATGTCTTTTTATGTCGTAACAGACATTGGATTTGGAAGATCCTGCCAGACTGGCTAAACCAATATCATAATCAGACTTTATCTAGAATATACTTACATACTCATTGTTTTTAGTTGTCTCTCTCTCTCTCTCTCTCTCTCTCTCTCTCTCTCTCTCTCTCTCTCTCTCCTCTCTCTCTCCAATCCCTGATCAAAAAGATAACAGAAAGAGCAGACAGGTGTTTTTAAAGAATCATGACAGTTATTATTTGTGTAGAAGTTGCTTTATTGTCCCAGTTGTGTGTAAGTGAGGATTGGCAGGGAAAGGCAATTGTGTGTGTTATTTTAATGATGTCATGAAGTGTGTTTGTATCTCTTTGTTGGCTTGTCTACACGCCATTTGACTTGAATGGAGAAAGTGCAGTCTTGGCATGTTGAGAGAGAAAGAAAAAATGAAAGTTCCAAGTTCTAATATCCCTTACATTTCATCTATATTGTATGCTGTAAAATAATCACAACACTGAAAAATTGGGCTTAGAGGAAATGTCTTTTTAATTGTGAATTAAAGCATCTGTAAATATTAGAGAGTCAAAACATAAGAAGATCTGTCTAACATGCACAAATATTTATTATAACAATGAAACCTAAAAAGTATAGTGAATCAGTCAATTCTCATCACCTTAACCAAGCAAATTGTCTTGCAGAAGTAATTTCATGATGACTCCAAGTGCTTGTAGTTTAAACAAGTTATTTCTTGTATGTTGCCAGATTGTCTCTCTCAGTCAGAGTTTTTAATGTTTTGTTTTGATCACATTTTCAGTCTGTCAAGACTTCAGCGTGGGTGCAGGAAACCATTTGGTAGATTTGCTTTGTTATTGTTTACACTGTTGTTTGCTTGGCTGTGAAATCGAATGCGTCATTATCAGCTTTTAGACGTGTGTGTATTGTGGTGGCTTTGATTGCTGTGCCTGTAATAACCAGCAGTGTATTCATATATGACATAGACACAATAGATTGTGACAGCTGAATCTCTCAAAAGCATTATATGAGCATCTCAAATTATTTCATAGTCTGTGTTTTCTAGCCGCTTCTATTCACCAGCAAAGAGAACATGGCCAAAGTCAGTTTATAAAACAACCATATAATATACATCAATGTCTGTTAACCTGCTGTTTTTTACTTATTTAACAGTTATATTCTTATTACTGTAATGCATGTTTGCTGTATTGACCAAGAAAAGAGTCTGAGGCAAAGTTACCCAATGTTTGCTTTGGATACTGTTTCACTGCAGTGGGCTAAAAATGTGGCAGGGCTTGGCATTCAGGAAAAAGATATTTTAAGGTTTTTCTTACGCTTCTTAGATTTTACACGCTTTTGTTGTTAAAGATTCTCAATGCTCTGCGCCAGAATGTTTAAGTTTATCATAAATTTTCTGTTTAAGGCACATGGAAAGCGGCTGTTACAGAAAAGCTTTTGAAAGCGGTCCAGACACAAACAGCTGGTTTTTTCTCTGTTCAGATGGCCAATAATGCTGAAACAAATTAGAGAAAGAGAGAGACAGAGAAAGGGAGAGAGCATTGAGTATACACATAAAAATGCAGTATCCGAACCACATTTTTTTACATTTTAGATATTTTTAAAAACATTTTTATTTTATCTGTTTTAGGTATTTAAAAAAAATTCTATTTTGTTTATTTTTTTGTTCTGAAGATTTGTCAAATATTTAGTCTTAGACATTTCCATCAGTATATAGTATTCATATATGTCATGATTGAATTAGAATTCAACTATGAAATATTAAAGTGAATACGGAAATTTATTAAATAAAATTCAACTAGATTTGTGTTGACAGCTTGCTCTATATATAGTATATTTAGTCATTGAGCAAATGCTTGCATTATATAGTAACAATAAATACAACAAACACACAAGAATAAACGTTATGTGGCTATTTACATTGTCAAAGTCATCTTTTCATTTTTTATGGGCAGTCGTAAACGCCCTAGCCATCTTCTTTAGAATCATAAACCCACACCCCTGAAAGGCCGGGGTAATTCCCCATCCCATTAACCAGCCAGGACAGATGATGTCGTTGTGGTAACACATGAAAGGTGGACTCGACCCCGCAGGCTTATCTGGACACACACACACTTATCATCATAAAAATACACACACACACATGTCCGCACATTTCTAGGAGACCCCGAGGGCAAACGGGGCTGTTCTTTGGTGATCAAAGCCACCTATTATATCTGGTCTGGGAGCGCACTCCTGTATTCTGCATGGCAGTACTTTTCTCTCACCCTTGGGGGAAGGAGGGCAGTGATTAGAGGTTTTAAACAGCAAGATGAATTAAAGTGATCGCTGAACGACCCCAGAGGCAGCCTGGATCAAATGAAGCCATATAGGAACTTGGCACAACGTTGAAGTATGTTTATGTGTGCGCATGAGCGAGGGGAGGAGGTGGTGTGTGTGGTGTGCATGCTTCTTTTATATCTTACAATCTAATCTTTTCTATTGAACCTCAATTGCCCCGAAGACCTAAACTCCAAACAGGTGTCTGAATCTTTTATTTAACAGCGGCGCAAAGATTCAGATTTACTGTATATAGATGTGTTGCTCTTTATGGTTTCCAGACTGACTTTAACAGAAAAAAAACAATGTTTAGCTGACTCCAACCTGAGGTTAAGTTTCCCGGACACAAAAAGCAGCACATGAAAAGACGCTTCACTCAATACACTTTCCTGTTGTGAAGAGAAGCTAGAAAGTGTTTTTGATAGGGGAAGAAAAGACCGTAGCACGCCCTTTTGATTCCTCCTCACAATGGCTGAAATCAGATAGCTGTCGCCTCAGGGTCCAGTTCAAGATGTTGCATTGTGACTTCTCAAAGACGAGAAGAATGGGTCTCCTCGCAATTATCGTCATTTCTGACGACGCGGGAACCCGTCGATCATGTGACGGGGAGGATATCAACCAATCACGGTCTCGTCTTGCTGTGTACTTGAAATCAATACTTCTTGGGGTTTGGGGGAAGTTTTAAAGTACAGGCTAGAGAGCTTAAAGGGGTTTGAAGCAGACAAAGACGGGTCTGGAACAAAAGCCTTTCCCTGGGTTCTCTCGTAGACGCCGGCCTGAAGGTGGACATGCTTGGATTGGCAGGACAGGAGGAGAGGAGCTCAATAAAGCACATAGGTTCCCTGTAGGGGTGTTTCTTTCTGACTGACAAGCCGTGAAGAGGCTTTTTCTTGTGTGACAGCTATGCCTGAAGTAAATGATCTGATTTAACCGTCTGTCTGTCTCTCTCTCTGTCTGTCTGCTGCAGGAACCCTGATGGAGATGTCCGACCCTGGTGTTACATTTCAGATCACGAAGATGGAATCTACTGGAAATACTGCGATATTCCTACCTGTAAAAGTGAGTATTTCTGTAAAGGATAAGCACAGTGTTCCCATTATCTTCATTCAAACTGCATATTTTTAAACTCTTTTGGAAAGGAGGAGTGTAATTGCTCCACGATCACACTGTCCCGGCATGCACCGATACTTTTGTGATGCCTGTCATCACTTGATGCTTTTGCTTTCTCCACCCAGAGATTATACACAAGCGTTTGTGAGTGTGTGAAATGGTATGCACCTGAAAGCAGTGATGATTAGATGGGTTATCCTTGTGAGTTAACTCCTATTCAGTATTATTTCAAAGAATCAGCATTGAAAGATCTTCTTATGCATTCGGCAGATGCTTTAATCCAAAGCAATATGCAAAATGTTATTTCCTATGGATTAAACCTACCTTGGCTCTCTCTCTCTCTCTCTCTCTCTCTCTCTCTCTCTCTCTCTCTCTCTCTCTCTCTCTCTCTCTCTCTCTCTCTCTCTCTCTCTCTCTCTCTCTCTCTCTCTCTCTCTCTCTCTCTCTCTCTCTCTCTCTCTCTCTCTCTCTCTTTTTCGCTGAGTAATAATGAATAAGTCTTCCTGTGCATGGCTCAAAGGCAGATGTGTGTGCTTGTGTATACTGGTGCAAACTCATTTCCCTGTCAGTCACATTTGTATAATCCCAGTAAGCATGTTTTTTACCGTACTGGCAGAGAAAGACAGAGAATGTGTGTGTGTGTAATCAGATTTTTTTTATTTCATCTCAACATGTTTATCACACCTTGTAAACACAGTATCAAGACTTACTGTCATAATTAAGACTTAAGTCATGATTGTTCATCTCCATTACCTTGTGATTTTTAATTTTGCCTGACATATGATTCAAGCCTATTACATCACAACTGAGGTTGTGAGAGATATATTTAGAATTTGGTCCTGTTTTTTGTCTTGATTTTTTTCTTCTGGAGAACACAAATGAAGATATTTTGAGGGATGTCTCAGTGATTTTGTGTCCATACAATAAAACCAATAGGCAAATGTTGTTTGTTGACCAACATTCTACAAAATATCTTGTTTTATGTTCTGCAGGAGTCAAAAGTCAAACAGGTTTGGAATGACAAGAGGATGCATAAATGATGAAAGCATCTTTATTTTTGAGTGAACTATCCCTTTAAATTGAACTTTTTGTTCAGTCATATTTCTTGTGTCTTGGATTTTTTTCTGCTGGGTTTTTTGAGAGCTTGATGTTTATAGCACACCTCAGGGATAACTTTTTAGCTTTTATTGTCCTCTTTCATCTCCACTTTAACAAACAGGGGACTTGCTCATAGTACAACACAATTACACAATTGCACTCACTGACCTATTTCACAAAAGTTACGTACACATTCATCTGTATGGATGCCCCTTATTTCTGTGCCTGAAAGCCCACCCAACAATTGGCCTTCTGGGCTGAGACTGTTCTCGAATTTAGGACAGCTTTTGTCACAGCTAGTTGTCTTCTGTGTTAGGTTCAGTGATTTGACTCTGGTTTACCGTAAGTGTGTACGTGCGTCGGGCTCTCTGGTTTGTAACCCATCCGGTTGTGCCGCGTCCTAGATTCCCGTAAGTTCTCGGGGCATCGCCCGTATCAAGTACAACCCTCGCACGCTCCTGTTTCAGTCTGGATATCATGAAATTGGGCTTGGGTGGCTGTGTGGTGTTCCTAAACAAGGATGCACACAATTTTGGCATTGAAAGCAGGCCGATTTGTTGGACCTTTTAGCTCCGGGCAGCTGTTATGGTGTAAAATCAGAAAGCAGTCGGGGCTTTTGTAGCATCACAATTGACACGCGTACATACACCAGAGGCTGTTTTTCCTATTTGTTACATTGTATGAAATGATCACCATTATTCATCTGAAGTTTTTTGGTGTATCTCGTTTGCACATAATTGCAAATAGAGTATATAGTGCTCATAGGGTTTTAGAGCAAATGTCAAACAAATTTGTGACGCTTCACACATTAACAAATTGTATGATTATTATTATTTTTAATTATGCATTTGTCTGCCAACAGTAATCTTATGCATTTTCATATATTACGTTTTTGAGTGATGACAGCTTTATCGTGTCATTTGTGTACAATGTTTCCGCCTGCATAGCTCATTAGATCAGGAAATAGTCATTATGCAGGTGATTATTACTGTACACTTCAGTTCAGGTGATGTCTCTATGACATGTTCAGAATGACTGAAAGAATGTATAAAAGCTTACAGGTTTAGAGTCTTGTCTTTAATGAAGGGGCTAAGAGTTTAAATACATTCATTAGGCACTTCGCAAATTCAAATAACACAATGTACAAAGTTGACCTTAAAACAATTTTAGGTAGGGCTGTAATGTAGTTACTCGTCTTGCAGCATACCTGTGGATATTTAAAACTTACCTGTGGTTGAGTGCCAAATTATTTGTCTGGTTTTAACAGACTAGTGACCTAGAGAGATAAATTTCCTCTCTCTCTCTCATATATATATATATATATGTAGACATGAAATTATGACATCATCATTTTATCATCATCATTATTATCATCATTAAAACACAGAAAGCAAAGTCACTTCTCCTACCCCACCCACACAGCAGAAGATACCAGACAAACTTAATGTTTGGGTGATCAAAGATCAAAGACGCACATTATTTTTACATGACCCTGGGCAGGGTTGAGAGACGAGATCTGTAGCGCTCCTGTCATTCTTCATTTGTGTCTTTTCTGTCGTCCGCCCTCGGAAAACATTAATTATTTTGTTTCTATTCATAACGACTGTCTCTGTCTTTAATTAAGCTTGTACTCGCTCCCCGAAGGCTGTGGCGATGAAAGTATTGATCTTGGACTCATTCGTGATGTAACACGGCCTCCGGCACGACGTGGTGAAGCTCATGTGGCCCTTACTGAAGAGCCGCCGGTTTTGTTTGTTCTTTGCGTGACGTATTCCAACTCAAGATGTTTGTAATCGCAGCTGCTGAATGTACGATAGGTCCACGGCTCATGAACAAAGTGCAGGAAAACACAACCGAACCTCAGTTAGAAACGCCTGCCTCATAACCAGAGCTATGATGTCAAATTAGCCTCCTAGCAGAAAATAAAAACATATTAATAGTCTGCTTTTTATAGAACGATCCACAACATCAACACATTAATTTCACTCCAATGCAGATCCAGCTGTCGTAACTGTAAGAAAAACTGTAAACCAAAACACATGTACACTGGGCTGATGGGGGATGGCGGCCAAAACTGGAACACAATTATCTAAATCTGAATTAATGACAGACAAGCAGAAAACGGATGTGAGGACTCTATTTGAATGATTTACCAACAAATAACCAAACCTCAGCTGCTTAATATAGTCGTTTTATAGGTGTGTTAAACCAAACTGTGAAATGTGTAATTGCTGGTGTTAAAAACTATTTTCTGCCCCAGCTGAACTGCTTTTTTTAGCGTAACTAAGTAAATTTTAAATCTTATTTATACATAAAATTGTGCTATTTATGTTCTGTAGCTCAACTTGTAGAGCATTGTGTTAGCAACACAAAGGTCATAGGTTATAATGTAATGTAGTTTTCTTGATATTTTGTTCGCCATTAGTCACCCTATTTTATAGATATTGCTATTAGCAGTTTTAGTCATAGTGGTCAATCACAAGCAAGATGTAGAAGATGCTGTAGGAATGTCTAGAAATCCTCCAGCAAAACAACAAGTGTGTGAACACCCCAAGGTGGATTCTGGAGCAATGTGATGTCGACACGATCATAAATTTGTTAATACATTTATGTTGTGGCATCAAGAGGAATGTGTCTGCTGTATAAATCTGATGTTTGAGGGATTTTGCTGTGTGTGGTTTTGTGTAGTGTTCACAAAGGTAGACTGTTGTCATCTGTTTTGACTTTATTGGTGTGACTCTAACCCACACTCTAATCCTAAAAATAGAAAACATTTTGTATTTTTACAATTGAAAAAAGCTTTATTTACTTTTTAAATTTAATGTTATTTTTAGTTTTACAGATTTGTACAGATTTTTGCCAAGTAGGTAAACACACACACAGGTTTGTCACAGGACATCTGTTAGATTTTCATTGTTTTCTTACCAGGCTAATTATATTTTCTACCACGCTAAACCTAAACCTCAAACAAACCTGTGGAGATTATTGGACATTTAAAAAACATGAGTTTTCTACCTAAAATGTCCATGTTGTTTTTGTGAAGACATTTTTGCAAGTTAAGCCAACACGCATATAATAATTCAGGCTTCGCTTTTTTAGTTTAACATTAATGAGGTCATAGTAGGTTATCTGTAAGCAGCCACAAATGAAACTTTCATAAAGACAGACCGTCTTATTAGCAATAACAATGGTTAATATGTTATGTCCCCATCTCTGTCAGCTCTATCTCAGCACTCGGTTAAAAGTGTTCCTGGCAACGTCTGCAGGGTGTGGCGCAGAAAAGAACTTATGAATGTATTTTAGAGAAAAAAGAAACACCCACAATCCTCTGCAAAAAGGAGAAGAAACGTACCCCCAGATTTCATCTGAATTTATGCCTGTAATTACCTTATTTTAATAACAGAGAGAGAGAGAGAGAGAGAGAGAGAGAGAGAGAAAGAGAGAAAGTGTGTTTGCCAGAGAGACTGCACTTTGATCCTGTTTTTCTTTGCCATCAGGGTGTGCCAAGAACTGCAGCGTCTGATCTCTCTCTCTCTCTCTCTCTCTCTCTCTCTCTCTCTCTCTCTCTCTCTCTCTCTCTCTCTCTCTCTCTCTCTCTCTCTCTCTCTCTCTCTCTCCCCCTCTCTCGCTTCTTAGTGCTATTATGTCTGCTTCTCTGTTTCTTGACTTGAGACTTGAGACACGTCTATCACACTTGCGTCACCCCCATCAGACCCTGCAATAATGAAACTTTGGATTGAGTCACTGTAGTTGAGATGATGGCCCATATAAGGCCAAGGACTATCATCATAGATCTGGACAGTATTCCAGCGCTCTCTTACGAGAATTCAGTGGCATTCGGTCACACTGTACAGTTTTTGAGGATGAGCGGGAGGAAACTGAGGGCTATTGTGGAATTATTCATGAGTGCTGCTGGTCTTGTGTTTAGGGCTAGAAATAGAAAGATTGCGAGAAATACAGGATATTCATAGTTTACAACTGAACATCACTATTGAAAGTCACTGTTTAAGTTTCCCAATACACTTTCATGGTTTTAATGTGAGTGATTTATTATCGAACGTTATTCAGAAGAAAAATAATGTTTGTCTTTGTAATGTTTAATCAAACAACGGTCTTTTTCACCAGAGCCAAGCGATGTTAATCTTTTTAAGCACCTGTCATATAGAGATCATGGGCGTGCGTTATATCACATATCACATGTTTTTGGGACTTTTTTAATAATTGTATGTATTTAGTGTATTGTAGACCCTACTGTGTTTAATTGAACATTTTGCATATGATTGTGTACATGTTTCATCTTTCCACCGTGAACGTGTGTGCATCTGGATGGAGGCCAGTCCGAAGGAGGTACATTAACAGTCGCGTTTGCCAGCCAAGCTCCTTATAAAAACTTCACATTCCGACATAGACTTTGAAGTCAATTGTTTTGCTTTTAAAGCGAAGGTATTTGCAGCTATTGCCCTTGTTCAGCGTATCTTTACAGCGTGAGGTGCGTTTTCGATAAGTCGTTTGAAGTTTTGGAGGTACGTTAACTCAAAAAACATGCCGTGGTGGTCACACCAGCTGTGTTGTTGAGAGAGATGTGCCGTGGTGGGGAACCCAGTGTGTGATGAAAGGTTAAACACAGATGAATTAGTGGTGAAGTACGATCCCTCCGTCACAGTCTTTAATCTCTCGTGAGCCTCGAGAGCAAAACGCTCCTCCAACGCTTTTGCCATTGAAGTGGTGAAGGAGTGGTCCGGAAAATGTCTTTTCCACTTCTCTGCAGGCGTCTGAGAGTGAGAAATGTCTTTCTGTTTGCTTTAAAAGCATATCGGTGTAATTATGGCTTTTGTCCTCTAACTAAAATGATATTTACTGTTCCATTTAATTTCCACCCAGAAATTTCTCGCTTCATCTTTAGATGAGGTCCACTCGAACAGGCCTGTGTTTGAACTAACACACTCGTTTAGACATTGTTCTGGATTTATGAAGGGGAGGAACACGCTCCAGTGGCAACTGTGGTGTGTTTTTCTACTTTGGATTAATGAGAGGAACAGACTGTGCATTATACTGTGTGTATTGTCTTTTTTTAGACACTTAAGAAAGTTAAGACCAGTTTTTGCCTTGATTGCGTACTCAAAGTGCTTTACATTTATGTTTATTGCAGTTTTAAGGATTCATTTAAAGGGGCCAAGCGCTGATTTTCTTTTTATTTATTTATTTTTCAAATAAAATTATGTCAGGTACATGGTAAATGGTACTTTAACATGACGTCCTCCTTTAGTTTATGTTTAATTGAAAGGGTTAAGAATCATTTCAAATTTCAAAGTGTTAAAAAGTACTTTTAAAACTATATCACCATGTCCTCCTTTAGTTTATTTGTCACTTCAGTGTTACCTCAAAAGGGTTAAAAATAAGTTCAAAAGAGTGTAAAAACCTGCCCAATGTACTTTACATTTTTTGATAAACTCTTTTAAAGGAGTTAACATTATAATGAAAATTGATCTTTCAAATTTTCATGTAAAATATTCAGTTTCATGTACCTGGCAAACTCTTACACCATGTCCTCCTTGTGTTCATTTATCATTTAACGTTGCCATAATAGGGTAAAATGATCATTATTTACTCACCCACATGTCATTTCAAACCCGTATGACTCTGTCTTTCTTTCACGAAACATGAGGAGTAAGTCTGAAGACTGTTAATGCTTGCTCTTTTTGTCATACAATGAAGTAAATGGTGATTGAGGCTTTCATTTTGCCTGCCATCTTCACGGATAAAAAGTTGTGTGGGTTTGGAACGGCATGAGGGTGAGTAAATAAAGACAGATTTCTCATTTTGGAGGAGGTTTCAGTTTAACACTCACTTTCTGTAGTTTTGTTTTCAGCTAATCAGCTCAGGATCAGTTCACATGCAGATCAACTTTAGAGTCTGTGCTTGTGTTTTGACTGACTGTGTAAATTTCTCACTGCTGTAATTTCACTGTCCATCAAACTTTTGCATATGCTGCAACATCGTGTATTTCTGTAAAGAAGTTGTTGAGTTTAAATAGATGATTAACCTTGTGGGGTTAATTTTTTGATCCCCGTGAGGAAAACAACTTATAAATTATAATAGTTATGTTGATTTGAAAATGTAAAAATGCAGAAAGGTTTGTTTGAGGGTTAGGTTTAGGGTTACAGGATACAATTTACAGTTTGTACAGTATAAAAGTCATGTCAATTGAAGGTCCCCACAAAACATGGAAACCGTGTGTGTGTATGCGTGTGTGTGCGTGCGTGCATGTGTGTGGCCTGAGTCAACCTCGTGTGTATCTTTTGAAAACAAAACTTTTCTTTGTATCCAGCGAGCAGAACAAGGCCTGACAAGTACAAACTTGTGCTGAGAATGGATTCTTGAAGTATTCTGGAGTAGATGTCTAAGAGTCTGCCTTTTAGTTCTTATCATCAGTCTGTGATCAAGCATTTCTCTTTCCTTATTTAACATTCATGCTCATTAAAACTGTTCATCATGTGAGTTATACGTGTGTTTTCAAACTGTTTTTAAACACAAAATGTTGTTAACACAAAAATGAACTTTTCAAAATTATTTTTGGTAACACTTTACAGTACGGTTGTATGTGTTAACATAAATGCATGAGAAGTATAGTTTTTCAGCATTTAAAAAAATTTGTTTAACTAAAATGTTAGTTAATGCCAATACAATTGTTTGTGTTAGTTCATTGTGCCCCATCTCATGTTAACAATTTTCATTTTAAAATTGTATTCGTAAATGCAGAATTGAACATAAACTAAATGATGTAGAAGTGTTGTTCATCATTAACTAATTCATTCATTAACTAATACATTAACAAATACAACCTTATTCTAAAGTGTTATCATATTTTCTAAACAAAAAGATTGAGTGATTCCCAAATCTGGGTAATATTTTCTAGTCTTATAATATATTTTGCTCCCTGGATGGATCAGATCTGTCCTTTTGTCATCTGTGAAATTGCTGATTGCTTAGAAACGTAATATCACACCTCTCCTCAGCAAGCTGCTCATTTGAGATGTCATTCATGTTCATAGTATGGGATGCATGTCAAAGTTTAGAGCGGTTCTTTTACTCTTAACCCTAAATGTAAATCAATCAACAGGATCAGACAGCTCTGGGTGGCCTCGAGCAGACTGTGTTTATCATTTATACCAACACACACACACCACAAAACCTCTCTCTCTCTCTCTCTCTCTCTCTCTCTCTCTCTCTCTCTCTCTCTCTCTCTCTCTCTCTCTCTCTCTCGCTCTCTCTCTCGCTCTCTCTCTCGCTCTCTCCCAGAAAGCATCTGTGCATTCCCTTTCGATGATGTTTAGTGTCATACAGCACTTTCAGTTCTCACACTCATGATGCTGTGGTACATGTGTGCATGTTTTAATCATAGTTCATAAAACAAGTTTCCAGACGATTTACCGGCAGATGGAAGTAAATGATTTGCAAGTGCGTCTGTGTTACATTTATTAGTGACTGTAGTTTCTACACCTCAGCGTGGGCACAATGCCACAAATTCCCGCCGCATCTGCAACTGTTTTTACAATTGTTTGTACACATAATAAACATTGTTAATGATACTTTGATCACATGCAGTAAAGTTGCTTTGTTTCTTTTCTAGTGCCCGGTAATCTGGGCTGTTTTAAGGACAGTGGCGATCCAACACCTTTATCTGGAAGCTACCAGACCTCCACCAAACTCACCATACAAAGCTGCATCAGCTTTTGTCGCAACCAAAGATACAAGGTATGAACCTTTAGGGACTGTGATTTTGTCCTTACTTGGTAAGGGTTCATTAAATGACTTAACAAAAAATCTATAGTTGTTCTACCTGCGTCTGCTCGTGGGTAAAGGAATCAATAATAAATATTGCATTTTGCTTGTTTTTCTGACCTGGCATTAGAGAATGATGAGGTTTCTGACCATTTGTGGTTTTTCCTACAGCTTGCCGGTATGGAATCAGGCTATGCTTGTTTCTGTGGTAACGACCTTGATTATCATCGTCACGGCGATGCACCGAGCACGGAGTGTAACCACGTGTGTTTCGGAGACCATACCCAGCCCTGCGGAGGGGACGGTCGTGTCATAGTCTTTGACAGTAAGTTTTGGAAGCATCTCTCGTTGCTTTTGCACAGATCACTGATTGACAAAGTAAAGGATGCTAATGATTGTTGTATAAGCATGTTACTTTAAACTAATTAATAAAAAACACTGATCTACAGTCCGTTTCAAAAAGCACCTTTAATATTTGAATGGTATAAGAAAGATTTTCTTATATTTGCATACTGCACACAATGCATTTCCTCACGTTTGGGCCTCACGCGTGTAACCTGAGCAGAACACGTTTCAACGTATGTAAATCCTTTATAAATCCGATTTTATGTAAATTGTTGTGTTGATTTGACTGTGAATGGTTTTCCACACAATTTGCACAGAAATTTGTTCTGCCTCGGTTTTACGAATGAGATCACTATGTTGGTTATATAGTTTTTATGCTTTCTCGGCTCATGAAAAACCTAGGTTTTTCAAAGGCAAATTTTTATAAACTAGGAAGTTTTAAAGGCAAATTTTTATAAACTAAAAGTAAATTGAATATTGCTCATCTGTAAAAAAAAAAAGGTGAACCATGGTGATGTGAATAAGTCCAAGTCTCCTGAACCGGAAAATTCATGTCTGTAATATAAATGATTTTTAAAACTGTTATCCACTGGTCACAAATGAGTCATGTAAAAGTCACAGAAGCTGTTATTTCAACAAGCTCTCACATGTCGATTAAGTCTTTGCTAGACTTTCTTATTCAGCACATAACTGAACCCGTCACTTCTCTTACAGCAAAAATAGGAGCCTGTGGAGGAAATTACTCGGCATCCTCTGGAGTCATCTATTCCCCCGACTTCCCAGACAAATACCGGGCTGGCAGGGTCTGCTACTGGACCATTCAGGTACATCCAATGCATTTAATTCCTTAATGGAGGAAAACCTCCCACAGCCAAACCACAGCGAAAGAGGAAGTATATTTCTATGGCATAATGGCTGCATTCACATCTTGGTCATTTTGTTCTCTCAGGTTCCTGGTGCTTCTGTCATTCTATTCAATTTCACCTTCTTCAGTATCGTGGATCAGACCGATATGGTGGAACTGCTAGATGGATACTCCAATCAGGTGGTGGCGCGATTCGACAAGCGCAATCCGCCACGGGGCGTTGTAAACATCACTGCGGACTTCATCATTTTGTACTTTTTCTCGGACAGGACGAATGAAGCGCAAGGCTTTTCTGTCGTTTATCACGGTGAGGATTCTTTTGGGCTCTTTACAGGGTTAAAATTGGCAACCATTTATAATAACTTTCATTAATAAGTCATTAACATTGTACCATTATATAATGCCCACCAGAGCATCATTTATAGCACAATTAAATATGAATATACAGTTGGGTCTAAAAGTCTGAAACCACACGGAAAAGCTGGGATTAAACATTTTCTTTGGGACGTTTTCAAATCCTGCTGTGAGCAGTTTTGGACAAACGTGTGTTGGTGCCAGTGCAGTCAAATGCTCTTATTAAAGCAAAAAAGGGACAATGTTTTTGTTTAATTTTTCAACCATACTAATAATTTACTTGAACAAAAATCTGCTTTAAATTACAAACTTTTGGACTCATTTGAATTTAATGACATTTTTAGTCATTGGTCAGTTTCTAATTCTATGCTAAATGATCTGTTGAGCATTACATAATGTAATAGAGATAGTAAATGTTCCTGACGATGATAATGACTCATAATGAAGTGTTAGGCCATGGCTTAAATGAAATGGATTGACCCCTATGAACTATAAACTTATAAAATACTCAATATGCAGTGTCCTGATATTGTTTTTAGGGAACTAAAAGAAATGAAACTAAAAGCCCATTAGAAAGAGGTGCTGCATGTGGTAAACGTGATTTACATACGCACGTGTTACCTGATGCTTTGACTTTATTCCATCTTTGCACCTGCACCCCAGTGGCTTATGGGTAATTTTATCTGCTGAGAGAAAAACAGATTGGAAGAAAACAATCCAAGATACTGTCTACCCGAGTAATTGGTAACACCAATTGCATTTTTTTTTTTTTTAGGAAAACTCAGTTTTGTTACAATCTACTTGAAGATGAATCTGATTATTTGCAGCTCTAGTCCACATTAGAAAGCAATTCCTTTTCAATCTGAATTTATTTCTGTAAAAATGAGACTGATCAAAACCGATGCATCAAAATAGAGTGTTGTATTAATATTCATGAGATGTAAACAGTCAGAGAAGCAACTATGGGTAAACATTGATCTGCTAAATAGGTGTCTATCTGTTTTATTGCACTTGGCATGCTCTGAAGTTTTTTCAGATCTATACAATTGTAAGACACGCTGTCACTTTCTGTTTTGTGGCTTTGGGAGGCAGAGTTCACTAACCACAATCTGGGGAGGAATAATACAGAATGGGAAGTATGAAATGGAAAAAATGTTTTGCTGAAAGAAAAGGTCAGCGAAACAAATTGGCTTTCACCATCCACCGAGCTTTTCCCCCTGCAGGCGGAGTTTGATTCAAACGCCACATACTGCCTTTATATCTGTCTGCATGGCGTGATGTTATTTCAGGAGGTGAAAAATTTCTCCCTTAAGATGTTCAGAGGTGCATAAGCACAGTTGATACCTGGAGGGAAAAGCATATAACCTCAGAATTAGGCAAAATCTCTTGTCAAAAAATTGCCTTTTCTTATTACAAGATTATATTTTACAGAAATGCACATTATTTCTATCATTATTTACATCATAAACAATGAAAACAATCATCCTGGCATCGCAATCCAAAATTGCAAGAATTTATTTTGTATTATTACTGTCTCAGGTGACAAATGTTTCATGCTATTTTCAATTACATTTTGCAGCAAGTGAACTTGACTTTCCTCCTCACAGCTTTGACAAATGAAGGAGACATTCCCTCCGAAGAGGATGATGATGGTGATGAAGGGCACATCAGCACAGTGAGGCCACATACAGGAAGCACCACAGCAAAATCCAATACCAGTCAGAGTGGAAAATCCTCCCTCCTCTACTATGTAATCACATCAAGTCCTGCAAACATGCCAGGTCAGTGGCATGGATCGGGTCGGACCACGGGCCACAGCACCAGTATGTGTCCAGTTCTTTTCATTACGCTTTACCTGCACTCCTTCACCTTACTCCTACACTCTTCGTCCTTGCTTACTTTTCTTTTCATGGATATCATTATCATTCATGGCACAGCCTGATGCTAGTGAGATTACGTATTGATTCATTGTACACTAAATCAGAAAATGGTGATTTATCACGTTACCTATAACAAAATATACAGAGGTAATCATAGTTTTTGCTAAAATAATATAGTTAGTACTAGGGCTGGGTAATATACTTCTCAGCTTTTTTGTGTACAGTTTTGCTCTGAAATGGCTTGTTGATTTCCACTTTACAATAAAAAAACACAATTTTCAAGCCTTTTAAGTAAATGTTTTAGTGTAAGAACACAGTAAAAATTTACTTAAAACCCAAGTTCTCTCAAAATTAGCAAAAAACAGTCTTACAAAAAGTTAAAAGAGCGTTTTTTCAACCTAATATGTTTTGCTAAATGTTTTAAAAACTTTATAAAAACTTTGAGAAAAAACTTTATTCTTACACTGCAACTCAATGAGAATTGAGAATTTTTGATAAATGTTTGTTTCCTATGCATTTGTCTTCCAGTATTTACTAGTAATACTCTTTATGTTTCTGTACTTTTGTTCTGCTGTCAATAATAAACTCTGTTTTACAGTGTGGACCATCTATGCATTAGCTGCCCTGCTAACGCTAACAGTCATCGCCATGGTAGCGAAGCTGCTACTGCATCTTACTGTCAAGTAAGTACACAAATAAAAACCAAACATTGTAGTTTTGGAAGATCTTCATTTTAGGATGGATTTTAGGATAAAACAGAAGCAAATTTGCAAATTTACCTAATCCCCGTAAAGATGTACTGTAAGAGGGATTATACTGTACATGGCAGCTTTAATTTGCACCTTTATCAGCTTGTGCTCTTTGATTTATTGTCTCCATTTTACTGTTAAGGGATGTTCCCTGTACATTTTGCATATAATTTGTTTTTTACAAGGTGAAATGTAGCATTAATTAAAGTTGTATTTGAATTAGCTTCATTTAACCTGCCCTATTTTCTCAGATCTCCGTCCATTCCCTCAATCAGCGGTTCGGATTCGTGCTCGCAGAGCACTACGTCTGAACCTTGGATCATCTTCTACAGGCCTTCAACCATCTCTCTGTTTAAAAAGAAACTCAAGAACCACCATGGAGACCTCAGCCCTCTGGTGGGAAACTAACCTCAACGCCTCTGACCTCTACGGCTGCTACGCACTAGCCCCATGTAACGAATGCACACACTGTACGTAATGCTGGGCTACGAAACGGGAGCTTACGGTCCCCGTTAACCTAAAATAACCACCGCAAGGCCCGGTCAATAAAGTTGATCGATTGTTGGCAAGGAATGGACTGCTCAGACTGAGCTTGATGCTGATGCGTTGACTCTCAATTTGCATCTCAACCTGCATCACAAACAGCGTGACAGGTGCACATATAACCCGAGTGATTTGATTTGCAAAGAAATGAGACGTTTGGTTTCCGTTGCCATGGTAGAGCAACAAATCACAACAAACTTTTTCGGGTGTTTTGCAACTTTTCACAGAAGTGATTGACCCTTGATAAGCGTCTGTAAAAGAGGCCGAGACTCCCTTTGGACCACACTGAAAGACAAAACCACTCACATAGCCAATATAATGCCACTGTGCCCAACCAGCCCCTCCGGAGGAGAGATACGATCCCCCAAACCTCTAATGTAGGTCACCTCTTGTTGGGAGTACAGAACTCCTTTTTACCGGGGTAAGAGAGCTGCCTGTACCGGCAGAGGATTGATGTCACAAACATGTAAAGGACAAAGTGATTCTGAAAAGTCTCAAGAGAGTCGCAGCGTAGACGACTGGACATCAAAGCCTGCGATTGCTACAAGTTAGGCAGTGTTCAAATCAAGAAATCCTCATGGACCTCTCCTACTGTCTTTTGTTATTCTTGGTCTGTGTTGGGATTTGATCTTTCTGTATTGCCTTCAAGTGCCTTCAGGACTGAGTAAAGCCTGTTTTTCGTCCGTCTTCTACACTGTCCCAATGTCTGGATGATGTAAACAAGCATTGATCCTTTGGAGCTTTGAATTGCAAATGAGAATAAGCACTGGGGATTTTCACATGATAAATGTAGTCCTGTGGGTGTCATTGGACCATATTATTTGTTTCAGGTTGAGCAAGAGACGCATTGTGACCAACGTTGTGTAATTCTGTGTGGGAATGATCAAACGTCATTTCATTTTCATTCCTAACAAAGACAGTGCTGAAATTCTTCCAAAACAATTTGCTCTTTCTCCCCCGTCGCCCTGGCCTTAGCTTTCAGATGTTGAAGCACTTTCCAGTCAGCCACAAACCATCCGTAGATCGCAACACTGCCAGCGGGAGAAGATGGAGGTCGGTTCAACAAAGTGCAGTGTGGCATTTCGTACCTGTATGACCAGAAGTCACAGAACAGAAGAACTGTTGTTAAGAGTTTTGTACTCGATGTGCTCAATGTTACTGTACAGCGTTACATGTTGTGAAAGTCCTACATTTTAATGTCCACTTGGGTATATTTTGTAACTAAAAAGACAGAAAAAGGGTGATCAGCATTTATTTGTGGGAATGTCATTATTGCCATACTTGCCAACTAAACACTATCTGTCAGATTAAAAAAAAAACTCAAGCACTGTAATAAAAAATATATTTGAAATGACAATAGGGTAAGTAAATAATCATGTTTGGTTGAAATATTACTTAAATTGCAAATAACAAAATCACTACATTATGCACTTTAACTTATTACTGAAGTACTTATCTTGTTTAATGTTTTACGAGCAACCAAAAGCATTTTGTACAAACATTATATTTCAGCATATCCCTCTTGAAAATCAAATTAAATCTTACAAATTGCGAAATACTGTAAAAAAAAAAAACCTGTAACAAGACCTCAGTTGAGCAAGACGCCCACCCAATGTCCTGTTCTTCCTCAATCCAAGTGTATTTGGCTGACCTGATGCTGTATTTGGGTTGTGTTCTCATATGCACTTTGTGTTAATTATAAAACATAAATACTTCAGAACCAAAGTTGCACAGTGCCCGGGGCTGACCACGCATAATAAATTGTCACCATTCACGACGAGAGAGAGAGAGAGAGACTGTTAAATCACAGAGAGACAAACCTAAAGTGACAAACCTAACAAGGTCATCTATGTCTGGAAAGACTGGTGAATAATGCAGAATCCAGGCATCCTGTAATATAGCAAATCCTGAATGCTATAGCACTTTTAGCAGTGGAACAAAAGTGTCAAATCTTTCTGCGGTATATCAGAACATCAGTGAGCTTTGCTTCAGAGAAACCAAGTCCTACAATTTTGGGGAAAGAGTACTTACAGGGATATGAAAAGATGTTGTTTTCATTGAATTGTAAATAAAATAGTGAGAGTTTTAATTTATACCATAAATTATTGTTACTTTGGATGTAAAATGGGATATATTCTATCTTTTGTACCTTTGTAGTTTTTATTTAATGTGTTCCGAGTGCAAAAATAAATATGCATGTTTCTAATGTCGGTCGTGTCTGCATTGTTTTCAATGAATTGTCAACTATTGCCATTTTTAATAATGAAGACAGGAATGATTTTACAGAGAGAAAGCAAAAGGGAGAGAATTTACAATACAAATTAGATGCTTCAGGACACTCCTTAATTTGTCTGCGAGATAGTTTCCGCAGGGTTTCATTGAAAAGATATGACAAATGAGGAAATATGCAAACAAACATGCTTATGAAAACTATACAGACCTCCACAAACTCAACATCTGGTTGTAAACTTGAAAAGAAAAAGAGAAGGAAGGAAGAAATTCGGCTCTGATGTTTTTTGTGTTGCTGTACAGCTTATCAGATAAAATGACTACCAGACGCAGTGGATGCACAAACAAAGCCTGTGTTACAGGCCCCATGTGTAAGCCATTTACCCTCTGTGTGTGTCTGTGTGTGTGTGTGGCGGTCTACTGCCCACCTGCAGATGTTCGTGGAATGTGAGGTGAGTACATTCACAAATGTGGATTACATAGTAATATTAATAAGTCAGATAAATGTGATTCATAATAATACAACTAATGAATGAATCTATTAAATTCAAAATCATTTGTTTGATTACTCCATAAACCCAATCCTCTACTCGTTAAATAACCACATACGATAAAAGCAAAAAACTGTTTATCATTCATTTACAGTATGCTGAGTTTAGCCAGAAGTGTGACGTGTTGTATTGAGTATGACTATCCTAGAGTGACCCCTACTGGTGGAGGATGATAAATACACGTTTTTGTCATAAAAAGTGTGCGCGTGCGTGCGCCACACAGACAGAAATACAAACAGCATGTTTTACATGTTAACATGCATCATTTCTGCATCTCCAGTGTCAACAAAAAGGTTTGCCATTAGTCATTGGAACTGTCATTGGAATTTCAATGTAATGTGTGTTTTGGGTATTACAAACAGAAAATACAAAACGAAATATTTTCAGTAGTTGCTGCATGCAGTTTACATGCATAATTGACTTCATGCAAAGTAAGTCTTTAAAAGAATGAATATTGTGTGAGTTGTGTTAAATGCATCTTTAATACATTTATACATTTAATACATTTTTAAGCTTGACAGTCCCAGTCACCATTCACTTCATTGTATGGAAAACAGCAGCTAACTAACAGGGGGCAGTTTGTAACAGTAGGATAATCACGTGCTCATTTAACAATAAATAATCACCAATGTCATTTTGTTTTATAATCATTAAAGCACTTCAGTAGGCGAGTGTTCACTTTGGGTGTCTTATTGCGACATCTTGTGGCGAAATTGCAAACGTTACGTGTGATTGGCTGGAACGTTGAAGTCGGAAATGGGACATTAAAATCCTCCGACTTCGTCTCGAAAGCGGAAGGGAACAATCATTCATTCTGACTTTTACACATGCCTTTCTTTAAACAGTCTTAATAAATGACGACGTACTTTAGTATGCAAGATTACAAATACAAAAAGTAGTTAATGTAGACGACCTCAACACTAGTTCACGTAAGCATCGCTTTGATGAAATCGCGTGCTGTAGGGGACAGATTGTGAGCAACGCATTTACTTCTATTCACCAGATATTACATGTTCCTTCATAAACATACATTAATCAATATTTTTTACTCATATTTATATATATTTATATACATTATTTATATTTATATGTTTTTTTCTCTCCACCTGTTACACCAAACAGGTTTGATGACGCGCTAAATGTGATACTGAGAGCTCATTGGCTAAAAGGTCGCCTCTGATAATGATTGGCTATAGGAAAGCGGAAGGCGGTACTTTTTTTGTCTTTCGCGCTTTTTCGGCGGGTTTAAAAGGCTCTGCGTCAACTGCGCGCCATTTGCTTGTTTGTTTGGTTGTTGAGAGGATCATTAATGCTTTGGGCTTCATCTGACTACACGATTAAAACTTGATTCATCTACCGCGAATAAAAGGAAAGCAACCCTTTAAGTGGTGTGTGTTTAACTCATTGATTTTATTTTATCATTTAATCTATAATTTAGAGTGTTGTTTTGTGGTTGAGCAGCTTTCTTCTTTCAAATAAATGGGAATTTCATTTTGCTGCCTTCTAAAAACTGTATGTGCTTAAGTCTTGTTTATATTTGTGATGGACTTGACTTTATATGTCCCACTGAGTAGACCTTGTCACAGGCACGGTGAGTTTCAAGAGTCCCATTTTCACAGGCCTGGTCAGTTCTGCTACAGCCTGATTTCCACAGGAAAGGTGAGTTTTGCTTTAGCTTGATTTCCACAGGCACGGTGAGTTCTGCTATAGCCTGATTTCCAAAGGCATGGTGAGTTCTGCTACAGCCTGATTTACAAAAGCCTGGTGAGTTCTGCTACAGCCTGATTTACAACAGGCCTGGTGAGTTCTGCTACAGCCTGATTTCCAAAGGCCTGGTGAGTTTTGCTTTGCTTTAGCTTGATTTCCACAGGCACGGTAAGTTTTGCTTTAGCCTGATTTACAAAAGCCCGGTGAGTTTCCTTTAGCACGACAAGTTCTGCTATAGCCTGATTTCCAAAGGCCCGGTGAGTTCTGCTACAGCCTGATTTACAAAAGCCTGGTGAGTTCTGCTACAGCCTGATTTCCAAAGGCCCGGTGAGTTGCTTTAGCCTGATTTACAAAAGCCTGGTGAGTTCTGCTACAGCCTGATTTCCAAAGGCCCGTTTTAGTTGCCTGATTTACAAAAGCACGGTAAGTTCTGCTACAGCCTGATTTACAAAAGCCTGGTGAGTTCTGCTACAGCCTGATTTCCAAAGGCCCGGTGAGTTGCTTTAGCTTGATTTACAAAAGCCTGGTGAGTTCTGCTACAGCCTGATTTCCAAAGGCCTGGTGAGTTTTGCTTTGCTTTAGCCTGATTTCCACAGGCAAGGTGAGTTTTACTTTAGCCTGATTTACATGGACACGGTGAGTTTTACTTCAGCCTGATTTACATGGGCTGATTTCTGATCTTTCCTGATTGTCTTAAGTAATGTTAATTTTCTGTTTCTGACAGTCACCTGAAGATCTGTATTAAGGTGCTTTTGTTTCTTTCAGGTCATACATTCAGTATCGGCTGTTCCAGTGATTGGAGTTTTCATATGCCTCCATCTAGATTTTTGCTGACTTCTAAAGTGTACAAATACTACAGGTAAACAAATCTCCATTTAATGCTACATTTTTCTTTCCTTGGACTCCTTGGTTTGGGTTTGGGTGAAACTTGAATGTTAACTGCTAATAGCTGTTAACAGGTCTATGTATGTCATGTGTATTGATTGGTGTTACTCACTTCAAATTCAACTATTTTAAAACTACATTTAAACTAAAGCACCTCTAACAACTTGTTGAACTATTATGAAGTGCTGTCTATAATTTCTGTTTTCTTGGGTTTAGGTTACTGGAGACCATCTTGATGTTTCATCTCTGCCTGTTCACGTGTCACTTCAGCTCAGATGACTGTTGTCTGTGAGTATCTCGTCTGTTCCTATAGACCAAATCACACCGGAGACAATGTAATTATAAAAAGTTTTAGCTGATTGATTTTGACTATACTGTATTAGTTTGTCACAACTGAAAATGCTTCATGGACCACAAATCCAACTTTAACTAGATGTTAATTTTGTTCTCTCTATATGCTCAAGACTCCAGAGCCCATCAGTTCAACAGCGAGCTGTGTGTTAAAGTACTGAAGATGAGACACTCCAGTCATCACTGAATGGAATTTCTGCACGTTGTTTCTTACGGCTTTCAGAACTTGAGGTTTTGCAACTTCCCTGTTTTAAACATTATCTAAAAGCCTCAATTTAGATAACATGTGGCTTATTTATTGACTTTGTGGTGTTTAAAGACTATGCTAATCCATATGTTCTGTTCCTGTCTTTTTGGAGTTTAATTTGACTTTAGCCATTTACGTCTGTTGATATCCCACATTTCCCTGCCTGTCACTTGTGTACAGTTTGCTCAGCTTTCCACTGAATTCTTTGCAGTTTGTTTTCTTCTGAAAAGTGTATTTGTTCAATTACATTGTTTGCTGTTCCCTGTTTTCTTGTATTTTAAAATGTATAAATAAAACCTACCAAAAGTTGTGTAAAGACCTGTACAGTCTGAGATGCCTGCAGACAGCATGTTAAGTTAATGTGTTCAACCTTGCTTGATCTTTAAAGACATTTTAAATGGTAGTTATAACTTCAGCTTCACAATGAAAATTGTTTGACTTGGACACATGGTTTATGCTCTCCTCCCCAATTGCCTATTTCTCCCCTCAGTTTGTTTTGGACATCTGCTATGCTATCATTTCTCTTTGTTCTTCTCTCTCTGTATGCTCGTTTTGGGTTATTAGAGACCGCAGGAGCTCCAGCTTTAGATCCTGCTTAATGTGACTGTTTATACTGGCCAGATGATGAGCATTACTAGAAGACACGGGTTCTGTAATGACATGGTTGAGTCAATGAAAGAAGTGGGGTAAGTGTATCCTTGGTCTACTTTGAACTTGTCAAATAAAATTAAAATCATTTTGACGCTCATTTTCAGTGACTTGTTTCCCTAACATTTTTATTGCATACAATCACATTTGACAATGTTGAGTTATCTCCATTCATGTGCATGAGGTCTCAGGGCTTTGCTGTTTTGGGGTCCTTCAGATGAACAATTCTGCTGATTTTAGCTATTTCTATGGTAGATACACTATTTCAATTAAGAGGTATTTACAAATTTACAAACGGATAGAAAACTTTTGTACAGCTGAATATTTTTATAAATGAACTTTTTGGAAATGGTACAGTGCCACAAAACGCATGTAAACTATAGCCAACACGAGCTAACCTTGAATGAAGAAACTTAATGTGGGCACAATAAAATTACTCCACAGTATATTTAAGCTCCATGACTCTATTTGTGAATGTCTCGCCAAGAAAAACATTGAGTTTTTTACCATTACTCACTTTGGAACAGTTTAAGCCAACCTTATCTTTTCCAGTGAAGGATCCTGCTAATCACCAACTTTGATAGTTTTCTGATTGAAAGTTTTTAAGAAGAATAACTGTTCTTTGTCTGCTTTTACCGTACCTTTACCTTTTACTTGACCTTACTTGCCTTAATTAAGAACTTCTGTATATTTAGATCTACAAAATACACATTGTAGCACCATTATGTGTCTGCTGTGCATTTGTTTTCAGCAAAAAAAATGGAAATTGAGTATACTAATTATACTATACTCATTTATACTAACTGAGTTTTCTGTTGTTTACATATAGTACATATTAATATCAGTGCTGGTGATTCTTCATTTTGAAGTTTAATCAGCAGTTATTTGTATGACTTTAAAAGGGCAAAGTAGTGGGAATAGAGAAACACTGTTTTAAGATTTTTTCCAAATATGTCCCTGTCACTGAATATATGATGTTTTACCTCTTTAAAACCAATAATTTTTACATTTTTGTTAATCAATCATGAGGTGGGCCTATTTGACAAACATGTGGGCTTAATTGGTGCCAAGGTACCAACACTATGCCTTTATAAAATATCTTAAATTTGTATTTGAAAATGTATATCTAATACTTTCTCAAATGAGAGAGATCAATCTTGCATTTTAACAAATTACTTTTCTTATAAACCATGTCAATATGAAAAACACTTAAACCTCTCATTTACTTATTTACTGTCGAAAGATTCAGCATTTTAATTCACCCGCAAACAGTATGTTTACTTACGTCACGATTTAACAAGCGTATAATGGTAACGGAAAGTGTCACATATATTCTATTTGCATTAATACATTGTGTGATTTATTTCAAATCGACAGATTAGAAAGCAGTGATGCGCTTTCTTCCGTGCACGCAAGATCTCTGAGAACTACATCTCGTCGCGGGTTTATGACGCAGGCGGTTTCGTAAACGAACTCGAGCGCAAGATGGCGGCCTCCATTAGGACACTTGCCCTTAGAGTTCTCTCTGAATCCACGCGAAATATTCATCACGTTTCAAGTTGTCGAGTCAAACAATTATGTTGTAGCGGTTGGGTCGCAGTATATCGCGGCTACAGCGATGGATCACAGGGGAAAAGTACCCACTTTGGTTTCGAAACTGTGCCAGAGGAGGAGAAAGCAGACAGAGGTGAGTTAAAATACATCAGATTGTTATTTCATTATTTAACTGTATGGCCAAGATCAACAACACAACACTTTTTGAAGGTTTGAAAATTGTATAATAAAAACTACAGTTTGAGGATGTTACGTGTACCTCCTGATTGTCCCCAACCTGCTTATACTTTGAGAAGTGGTGCATGTATAATTTAGATTGTATACTTTTATATATAAGGTAGAGGGTGCTAGAGCGTTTTTTGTTTAGGCTTGACATTTACACTTATCCCTTTTTCCTTAAATGACCAGTATATAAGGTATTTGAAAGTGTGGCCAAGAGGTATGACGTGATGAATGATGCCATGAGTTTGGGAATCCACCGACTCTGGAAAGACTCACTGTTGCACATAATGAACCCTCAGCCTGGACTACGGCTACTGGACACGGCTGGTGGCACTGGTACATCACATCTATGGTTTCTATACGCACAAATTTTCATCTGTGTTTAGATAACCAAGCATGCCCTTAGTCCTTAATAAAGTTGAAACTGTGTTGTGTGCATTGTACTTGTTGTAACATATAAAAGCTATCTGCTTTGTGCATTAGGTGACATCTCTTTTCGCTTCCTGGATTACACACGATCAATGTATGAACGTCAGCAGCGTCAGAAAGCACGGTCCAGTCAGACACCTTCATGGAAGGACATCGCTGATCATTATGCGACAAGCAAGACGGGTCTCCCACAGTCCCGGGCGGTCGTGTGTGACATCAACAAAGAAATGCTTAAAGTTGGTAAACAGAGGTCGAGAAAGCAGGAATCAGTACAGGTACACACAGATCTTCTGTATATTTTGACAACAAAATATACAAAGTGCAGTTTTATCATCAAGTGTTTGCAGGTCTGTCATGGGTCGTGGGTGATGCAGAAGAGCTCCCATTCGATGATGACAAGTTCGACATGTACACTATCGCATTCGGCATCAGAAACGTCACTCACATAGAGCAAGTAAAGACACTAAATTACGCTATCTGTAATCATTGTAAGATTGATCATTTTATGGATAGTAAAGATGTAGTTTTGTCTGTTTCTAGGCTCTGCAAGAAGCTTACCGTGTCCTTAAACCAGGCGGACGCTTCTTGTGTCTTGAATTCAGCAAAGTGTCTAATCCTGTGCTTGCAAGGTTATTTATTAAGACTTTATTTATTCAGCTGTTACCTGCTGTTGTGACGGTCATTGTTTTTAAAAAACTTTGTTTTATATGTGAAAAACATATTAACCTTTTCAATGGTCTTTTGTAGGCTTTATGATGCATATAGTTTTCAGATGATCCCCGTGTTAGGAGAGGTGATCGCAGGAGACTGGAAGTCATATCAGTATCTAGTGGAAAGCATTAGAAAATTTCCAGACCAGGTAACAAATGCACTAGTCACTTAGTATGGCAGGGATACCATAAAAACTTCACAACTGACTTTGTAGAGGACTGAATTAATTTTCTTCATGCAAAGTTTATCTGTTGTGTCTAAAAGATGATAATCGTGTTTTCCACAGGAGACATTCAAAGAAATGATTGAGGATGCCGGTTTCTTTTGTGTCCAGTACTTCAACTTGACAGGAGGAATTGTTGCTATTCATTCAGGATTCAAGCTCTAAGTGTTTAATTCACATGTGTGATCAGTAAAGTTGACTTGAAATGAACTCTGACAAGAGACAGAAGAAACACAGCATCAGCATCTGATAAAACTGTGTGGGTCAGTCGTCTGTGCTTATATGGAGACATTTTCACTATGTGAAGTGAAAAAGAAAGCAATCAATATGTTGCTTAAAGCATTGTGGGTTTCATTAAATGAATGCATGTGGTGCAGAAACAACTTTATTGTTAACAGCTGTCAAATTGTGTTTTATTTAAAAAACTGGTTTGGTTCCTGGCACTGGAGAAGTCGACTAAGTAAACTGAAATTAGGATCAATGTTGACAAACATTTAAATATCAATTTCCCAAAGATGTCTTTGGATTTCTTACACTGTACACTGGATACACTGTTGTATTCAAAGATATTTTGATGTACATGTGTTGTACATGTTTGCAATAAACCATTATGGCAATGTTTGACAATTTTTTTATAAACCTTTATCATAATAAAGGTCTTTCTGTGTAACTCTTCTCACTGGCCTTACAAACATAAGACAGTCAATCAGAAATTAATTTATTCACAAGACCTTTATCAGGTATGTAAAAACTATTCAAACACAAACTCATTTAAAAATACCACATTACCAATCACAATCAATGAAGAAATTACCTTAAATATTTCATTTTAAAAACTTGGTCTTATCCAATAAGACATAGAAGAATGTGTTTTGGATTTGTTTTCTTTTTCAAAAGATCAACATGTTTTCTGGGAAGAGGAGTTAAATGTTGCATTAACGCACTCAGTAGGGTAACCTATCCTAAACTTTTTTTTATATGTTTTAGTTTCTTACGAAAGCTCTGAACCCTACCCGAAAAAAATTTCCTTATATTCCTTCCTGGAGCCCAAGTCCTAAAGATTTTCTTCTTTTGAATTCTTTTCTCTTCAAAATGTTTTTGCCAGACAATACAAGAAATCAAACTCTGACTCAGTTCTCAAACATTGTGCCATTATTTAATAAAGACAATATAGCCTACTGTACAGTGAAATAAAAGCATGCAACACAGGTGTAACTTTATACATGATAATGCCATTTACAGGTTTATTTCACAAAATAAAATCATTTTGAATAAAAGAATCATTGCACATGACATGATGTGCTTAAAATTGCTAAAAGTTCTGTAAGTTCTTAAAACGTAATTTGCATAAACAACAGTATAATATGATGAGTACAATAATTTATATAACAAAATCTATTATGTCTAATCTGCGTAACTAAAAGAATGATATTAGGAAAACAATGTAATCAAAAGGTATAAATCAAGTCTTATGAATCCCTCCTCTATAAAGAAAGCAAGTCAGTGAAATACAGAGATGAAGGACCATGTAATACATTATACAGCAGAGTAAAAAGTGTAGCGGAGTCAAGACATATTATACATGTCAAAGCGTTATGCATTGATAAAAAATGTTTTTCAAGACAAAAATAAGTTTTCATTTTTTTTTAAGAGGATAAAAAAATTAAGAGAAATAGTTTTTTAAAGAGAAAATATTTTTTATCCATAAATGTTTTTTAGCTTTAAATTTGTTTCCTCTTCAAAAAAAATATTTTCTCTTACATTTTTTTTCCTTTTCTAAGTTTTTCCTTAATTGTTTTTTGAGATGAAAGATGAAAAAACATGTAAAACAATTTTAAAGAGGAAAACACTTTTTGAAGAGAAAATGTTTTTTTTAAGACAAAAATATGTTTTGATAATTGAATGTTTTTGAAGAGGAAAAAAATGTTCAAGATGAAAAAATGTTTGAAGATGAAAAAAATTTGAAGAGGAAAAAAGATTTTGAAGATGAAAAAAATTATGAGGAAAAAAATTTAAAGAGAAAAAAAATTGAAGATGAAAATGTTTTTTTAAAGAGAAACAAAATTGAAGATGAAAAAATGTGAAGATAATTTTTTGAAGAGAAAAATATGTCAAAGCTTATGATTATGGCATTTGTATAGAAAAATAGAAATGTAAAAAAAATCATGTAGGTTAAAGAAGATTTAAGCCCATTTTAAAACATTATCAATGCATTTTTCGAGCATGTGATTATTTTTCTTCTGGGAGAAGCTGGGATTTACCTTCTACCTCAGGGACTTGGTAACATTACTTTCCTCTTCAAAAAAATGTTAAACTTAAATTTTTTTGTTTTATTTTCATTTGTTTTTGGAGGAGAATTTTTTTTTTTAATTGGAAAAAAAAACATTTGAAGAGGAAAAAATGTTTTTCAAGACAAAAATAAGTTTTCTTTTTTTTTTGAAGAGGATACAATTTTTTAAGAGAAATAGTTTTTTAAAGAGAAAATATTTTTTATCCATAAATGTTTTTCATCTTTAAATTTGTTTCCTCTTCAAAAAAAATATTTTCTCTTACATTTTTTTTCCTTTTCCAAGTTTTTCCTTAATTGTTTTTTGAGATGAAAGATGAAAAAACATGTAAAACAATTTTAAAGAGGAAAACACTTTTTGAAGAGAAAATGTTTTTTTAAGACAAAAATATGTTTTGATAATTGAATGTTTTTGAAGAGGAAAAAAATGTTCAAGATGAAAAAAATTTGAAGAGGAAAAAAGATTTTGAAGATGAAAAAAATTATGAGGAAAAAAATTTAAAGAGAAAAAAAAATTTGAAGAGAAAATATTTTTTTTTAAAGTGAAACAAAATTGAAGATGAAAAAATGTGAAGATAATTTTTTTGAAGAGAAAAATATGTCAAAGCTTATGATTATGGCATTTGTATAGAAAAATAGAAATGTAAAAAAAATCCCATGTAGGTTAAAGAAGATTTTAGCCCATTTTAAAACATTATCAATGCATTTTTCGAGCATGTGATTATTTTTCTTCTGGGAGAAGCTGGGATTTACCTTCTACCTCAGGGACTTGGTAACATTACTTTCCTCTTCAAAAAAATTTTAAACTTAAATTTTTTTGTTTTATTTTCATTTGTTTTTGGAGGAGAATTTTTTTTTTAATTGGAAAAAAAACATTTGAAGAGGAAAAAATGTTTTTCAAGACAAAAATAAGTTTTCTTTTTTTTTAAGAGGATAAAATTTTTTAAGAGAAATAGTTTTTTAAAGAGAAATTTTTTTATCCATAAATGTTTTTCATCTTTAAATTTGTTTCCTCTTCAAAAAAAATATTTTCTCTTACTTTTTTTTTCCTTTTCCAAAACAAAGTTTTTTGAGTTTTTTTTCAAAGTTGTTTGAGATGAAAGATGAAAAAACATGTAAAACAATTTTAAAGATGAAAACACTTTTTGAAGAGAAAATGTTTTTTTAAGACAAAAATATGTTTTGATAATTGAATGTTTTTGAAGAGGAAAAAAATGTTCAAGATGAAAAAAATTTTGAAGATGAAAAAAATTTGAAGAGGAAAAACATTTTTGAAAGAGAAAAATATGTTTTCATCTCTTTTAATAATGGAAAAAATAGGAGGAAAAAACCTTTTTTGAAAAAGAAATTTTCTTTGAAGAGAAAATAATTTTTGGAAGAGGAAAAAAGATTTTGAAGATGAAAAAAATTATGAGGAAAAACAATTTAAGAGAAAAAATTTTTTTAAGAGAGAATATTTTTTTTAAAGGGAAAAAAATTGAAGATGAAAAAAAATGTAAGATAATTTTTTTGGAAGATGTAAAAAAATTGGAGGAAAACAACTTTTTGAAAGAGAAAAATATGTTTTCATCTTCATTACTTTTGATGATGAAAATATTAATATAATCCTATATTAAAAACATAATATTAGAAAAATCTAAGAGAAACAAAGTCTGATGCTCATCTTGAGACAAGTCTTGTATTGATGCTGCGATACTACTGTAGGATATGCAATGCAACAATGTTTCAGTGAGACCATGAGTGAACTAGCCTTTTCAAAAATAATCCAAAACTTTCCAAACGTAGTGAGATGAAATTCATTCTTGCTGCTGTTTACATGATGCACTAAAACGAAAAAATTAAATATTAAATATTAAAAATAAGTACTACATGCTTATTGGTAGAATAACCAAAATTATCCAAAATATTTCATTTGAACAAACAAGGGATGATGAATAAGTAGAGCATTTTTCTCAAGTCTACCATCTTGGTTCATTCTTTGGATGTCTTGAAATTGTGTCTAGGTGGACATCTCACTAGGATTTTGAACAGGGCTTTACAAGATATTCAAGTCTCTCATATGACAATTCTAAATCATATGGGTTTTAAGTAATAACACGAGTCAGTGTTTAATGGCTAGATTGTCTAATGATCATTATGCTGTACATCCTTTAATAAAATTTCTAAATGAAAATAATGAAATTTGAAATTAAACATTCTAACACGGCTAATAACACAATCTGTACAAAATGTATAAAAGATGGACATCTGATGCATTTCGCGATCATCACAGGTTTGATGCGTGATAGGTCACCTTGTCCTGTTGTCTCTTTGCCTCTCTGAAGAGAGAAACAAAACAAATCATTACAAATGTGTAGAAACATTAGTGTAGCTATATTAACAGAAACAGACACGCTGGCCACAACATAAATAACAACATCTCAAAATGTCCAAATGTTGCTGTTGGATTCATGACAGGAAATAGGAAAGCATAACAGCATTTTCACATCCCAACAAACACCAACACGACTAACAAACAATACCACCATTTTAAAGGTCCCAAAATTGTCTGTTGGATTTATATTATATAACATATATTTCAATGTGACATCAATTTCTACCACATCAAATCATCAAACACTTGATGTAATGTAACTAAATAAGTACAAGTCTTTAAAAGAAACATGATTAGACTCACCTTTTTTGTTGCTTTTTTGTGTAAACAACGATTGCTATCACCATGATAACTAGTGCCAACACCGCACCAACACTACCCAACACTATAGCCAGTGTATTATCTGTAAACAAAAAGAAAAAAACACACCTGATGAGATATTGTGGTGTGATGTCATGCATAAAAGTCTGTATTGGGAAAACGGGTCTGTCACATGACATGGAGTTTGCACAGCCTTGATTAAATTTATGGATACTTGACAGAAACCCTTTAAATCATACTTTACCCACCAGCCACACAGTTTGTATCCTGTCCGGACCACTTGCCGTCCTCTTGACAGGTGCGTTCCTTAGACCCATAGAGACGATAACCATCATTACACGAGAATGTGACCTTTGCTCCTTCTAGGTAGAAGGTTCCTTCCTTCTGACCATGATAGGGTGGTGATAACCAACCACAGGACCGCACTGAGATCAAAAAGTTACAACCATTACAAATAAGTCATATAATAATACACCATATCACAGATAATGATATTTAATAATTAATAGTCATATCACAATTGATAATTATATCACAGATTTATGATCATATAAATCTGTCAAAGATCAAACTTATAATAATGTGATTTAATCTGCATGTGATGATGTTTAAAGTTCAGCATTTTGTGATGACATTGCAGTGTTGACATTAGTCTTCATCAGAATCACAAGATATAATACACTGTGAACATGTTTAAATATCCAAAACATGTTGTCTGGTTCCTCTGAATACACTCACCAGGTCCCAGATCTCTCTTGATGGACGTATGGTGACGGAAGGACAGCAGTGTGGCATTGCCTTGCTCCAGGCTACGCATGATTAAAGCGTCGTATTTACAGAACTGAGCTCCCTCCCCTGAACACATCTGCAGCGTCGGCTCCAGCAGCGGGTCATCTGGGTCTTCATCCACAAAAAATACTGGGGTGAAAGATGAATCGTGCTTTGGGGCATAATAATATTCGTTCAGGAGCTGGGTTGAGTCGTAGGTAAACAGTGAAGTCTCATTTGTGACGGCCCCTGGTGAGGAAAACACATATGATAACATATGAAAGAAAAGCAGGCACTTTGGAAATACTGCGCTTTCTTCTAATGGATGTGATTAGTTTTAAAGCCTAATCAAGTTAAAAGACTTTTATAGTTTGCAGATGTTTCTGAACCAATGAGCAAAAGGTTTCTGTAACTGCTTTGAAGCTTTTCATAACACACTGAGTGAAGTAAGTAAAACTCACAGGCAGCACTATATGTGAATATGTCCTGAGCACTGCTGTTGAGTGGGATCATCACACCGTTACTGGAGGTAAAATCATCTTCAGGATCATTGTTCATGGTACCGAGCAGTCCGTGTGTGTGGTTCTGAAAGTCATGGGGCAGTAGAACAGTAAGGGTCATGACCCCTGCACTTCCTCTGACCTCAATCCCTGCCCCAGACGGAAACATCACTGTCACATTAGAGGGTTTGGGGGAGAAAACAAACACACCTAGAAAAAAATACAACATCATAAACTCAACAGGACAATACAGATACAATGCATACACAACCACACAAAATATCTGTTGTTTATTGTGAACAGTATGTCAATGAAGATTGTAAAGTTTGTTTTGGACTGAACCAAATATTTCATTAAAACATAATCAAAGAAACCATGTTAGTTGTATAAGTGAATATATATATGTGTGTGTGTGTGTGACCCTGCCTGTGAAAACCTACCTAAAGTCTTTTTCTAATCATCCTACATAATGTAAAGAACATTCTGTAAAAATATCTTAATAAATCTTGATATCTTTAATACTGACTAAGTAATGCCATGTCAAAGATTGAAATCATAGTGATATTTATAGGTGAAATCAAACTATGCCAAATATATAGTTTAAATTCCTCTTATACATTAGGAGTAAACTCATGTTAATACCAGCATACTTCCTCGCAAACTCATAAGTTGTTGATTTTGATTCTAAATCTATAAAAAACTGCTCAGTCTAATATGTCGAATCTAAACAGTTCAAAGTTTCACCTTTAAGGTCCATCCATTTCTGCTCAGAGAACGTAAGCACCTGCTGATTCATTAACACCTGTAGGTGATCTGCCTGGTCTCCAAGTCGCACCTCGATGACATCAGAGTCTCTCTCTCTCATAGCCACAGAACATAGTCGTGTCGCATTAACTGAACCTGAAAGTACAAAACTTTGTTGACTCCCATTGAGAGGTCCGAGATTCATAAAAAACTCCACCAACTCACTATTCGCTGATCTCATTGGCTCGGTCCTTCCTTGCACGGACAGCTGATAGGTTAAAGATTGAACCAGATGGTACTCTCCTTTCCCATTGAAGGTGAAAGTCACGCCGTCAAACGTCACAAAGTGGGGGTCGCCGAGAACAGCAGCTATTTAAAAAATAATGAAGAAGTTTTGTGACATTTATCAGTTTTATGATGTATAAATAAGCGATCTAAAGTAAAGGTTTTTTACCCGCTCTTGGAGGACGATATGTTCTGCAGTCACTAGATGGCCGGTGAGTGAAGTAATACTCGCAGTTATCTGACCACAGACAGCAGTAGTAGAAACTGATGACGTCATACTTCCAGTGTGAGGATCCTGGAACTCGAGGTGGTTTTTTGTACGGCGGTGCACCCCAGTCATGTCCTCGGTCAGGGGTGCTGCCGCCGATAGAGTCTCCTGTGAGCACCTGAGCTCCAGTGCTGTCATAACAACACTGTTGACCGGCCCCATACTGAGGACTACAGAAAGACACATGATGATTCACATGATGGTTTCAACACATCAAAGTACATTAGACTAGATTTCTTTCTAGTGACCCACACATTTATTGATTTCTCAGGTGATTTTATCCAAAGCAACTTACAGTACTGGGATTTAAACCCATGACATACTAGTCTACTAGTTAAGCTATAGAGGAAAGCTGCTTATTATTAATTAATGATTAGTTTAATTTTTGACATAGTAGTAATTAAACAATTAAACAATCTTATTTATGGACACATTGAATGTTATATGTTTTAAACAAATAGATAAATAAAAAAATTAGATGTGGTTTTCTCCCATATACAGCTATGTAAAAATCAGTGTAAAATAATTTTTAAATTAGTGATTTATTGGTCAGGTTAATAAATCTGATATTATTTGGTCGTTTTTGGCATGGAATAATACTCTGTTTTGATGGAAAATTAACTAAAGTGGTTACACTTAATATCTGAATTTTAACTGAATTTTAAATAAACGTTGAATAAAACTAGTGTTTTATAATTAAAGTACACTTTAAAAAATGTTAGGTTATTGCATAACCCATGGTTGGGTTAAAAGGGACAAACCCAACTGCTGGGTTAAATTATGTAGAAAATGTCCATTTTTGACCCAACAATGCAAAAATAACCCAGGATTTCTTAGTGTGTATCTACAACATTAGACATGACAATAAATTTGGTTAGTTATATTGGTCGGTCTCCTAACGGTCAAATTGTGATACAAGCTTTAGCCATTAAAAAAATACAGTTCATGATTAATTGAAATTGTGATCAGTGATGTCATACCTGCCTTGTATGGCTCTGACACAGTGGACGGCACCTGGGTGATAAGTGCATAAACTGCCTGCCTCAATATCACAGCCGTAATCCGTCTGTAATTCCAACACGTCTCAACATAAGTGACCTTTGTACAGTATTTTACAGTAAAATAAAGCCATCACATTTACTTGTATAGCAGTTGTTCCCCCTTTAATCTATGTCTACAAATGCCTAAATCTGATCGGTTGAGGTCTTCAACAATCCCAAATAATTATGATGTTACCAGCAGTAGCACAAATGAACCGTAAGCAAACATCCACTCACATGAAATCTCCCGGTGTCTGCGCGGGCCTGAGCCAGCGTGCAGGGGCAGTCTGTGATCTCAGCCTGGAAGCTGGGCATTGCTTTTTCCTCCTGATCCCAAATGAGACATTTCTCCAGAGCCCAGCCCGCCGAGTCCTTCCTGAAGGCCTCGTCTAAATGCCAGGCGACCGCATACGCTCCAGTCCACAAGGCGTTCACATCTCTGTACACAAGATGAGAGATGTCATACAGAAAGCTTATACTGTTACCTGATTTATCTCATATCTATTTACCGAGCTCCGTCTGGTTTGTTGCTGGGGGTGACTCGCATGCTGCCCAGGTCCCAGAGAGAGAAGGGCTTTTCTGCTGGATGTGGCGTAAAACTGAAAGTGCCATTGTTGGGCACATCTCTGCCAACCGTGTAGAGATACTTCCATTCTGCCTCCCAGTTACTGGAATATGCCGCACCTGTTAACATCACAATAATAACAGTTTTTCTTGTAATTTGTGTTTGCACTTTACATAAATGTGTGTGTGCTACAAATACAGTCAGTCAACCTGTTTTACAAAAGAGGGATCTCACAAAAACTTGAAATCATCCCAAAACAACATTTTTAAGGTCTTTGTATAGTATAAAAGTGTGTGCTACATGATTAAATGTAAAAAGCAAAGAATAAGAAATTACATTTCACTAAAAGAAATCAAAGCTTATTACAGTACCATTGCAGCAATAAAAATTTCGGTTGGGGAAATTGTCATGTTGTAATACAAAAAAGCATTTGATTTACTTTTGTTTTTTGCTAAAATGCGACCTGGACATGCTCTAGACAGGCTTTATGATAATTAAACAATTATAATATACCAGGTTACATTTTAACCAAATTTATATGGCATTAACCATGTGTGTTGCTATTTTTAGGCTTGTTTTATTATGCAGTCTAACTTTTAAAACAATTACAGAACAAAGTTCAATGTCATAGACTTTAGCTGATCTGTTTAACCACTAATGGTTATTATAGATCTAGGGTTGACCAAACATAGTAAAAAAATTAATAGCTTTTAGCCTTTCTTTTTTACATGCCTTTTTTACCAGCTACTTAAATAAAGTAAAAGTGTTATTCTGAACAATATTAAGACAAATATAAACAATAAGCTTTACTCACCAGTCTCATTGTAACCCCACAGCTCGACATTCACTCTCTCTGCATTTATCACAGATGTTATCCATATCATCTTTAATTCTCCACCTACATTAGGAGTGCCGTAGTATTGCCACTGCGTTGCATTGGTCAGAATGATCTTGTAGAAAGGGCTCAGCTTACTGTGATGAACTAAACAAACAGAGAATTAATGATTTAACAGTCAGCTATTAGCAATATTGTTATACAGTACATTAAAACATAAATGTTACCGTAAACTAACATCTGTATCTAATCAGTACTTACATGTAATAAACCACATAACTGATTTCGTATCAGCTAGGAAACAAACATGAAACAATTTTCCTCGGTTTAGTTTTATCAACGTTCTGTAAGCTGTGTATTTCAAAATGTGTAGGCTTGTCTAAATTCTTAAACTTTAGCAAAAGGACTGTTTAAGCAAGATGAACGTTTTGTGGTAACCAACAGTACAGTAACAATGATGCCAATAAAGTGGATAGGGGTGGTTGACAAAAGTCTATGTCACATGGTGTGAAAATGTCAAAAAATGTAGAAAAAAAAACAATTACAGTAAGATAAATCCTTCTCATCCTAAAGTCCAGCAAAGAAGATAAATCTCTCATGCTATTTGTATATTTTTTATTTTATTTCTACATTTTAGCTGTTACATCATTGGACACAGTCACATATATTTGTCAACTAACCATAATCAACATAAAAAAATTTCCAGGATAAAAAAATTAATTTGTTGGCTTAGTGGTGTCTGAAGCTCACCTGACATCCATCTCCCTGATCTTTCATAATTAACTCCATCTGTGGAAACCTCAAAAGGGATCCAGCCCGACTCATACAGCATAGGAGATATACAATGACCCACGCCATTCTCATCCACATAGCCCTCCGTCAAAATCTCAGAGTTAAACCTGTGACAGAAACATGTTGTGCTCAGTAATAATGCAGAAAATGTTTTTCCTTCTTTTAATTTGATCTCATTTGGTATATCTGGTATATTTGGTATATCTCTCATGGTATATCTGATCTGATATACCAACTTCTTATCTCAGATCCTGTCCTTGAAGATTTGGGTAAAAAGTCTCACAACTCAAGAATCTATTGTTCTACGTTAACTTTCAGTTAAAATTTCCTTCAATACTGTACCAGAAAATTAAATAAACTGATTGTTACATCTTGAATTTTTCATTAACGGTAGAAAAGTGAATAATATTAAGTATATGTGTCCCTGTCTGTGAAAACCAGGCTAAAATCAAATTATGAGATGACAAAAATCTAAGTTTGATTTCACCTATAAATATCACCATGATTTTAATCCTTGACATGACATTAGTCAAGATATCAAGGATATTTTTCACACTTTTTTTAATGTTTAAATCATGATTTTCCTAGTCAGGTAAAGTGCTGTTTTCGACATAAAATAATAATAATAATAAAAAGATAAAAATAATACATTAGTCATGTTTTACAAATAAACACAGCAAAATATTGTTTGTAAATGTTACAGTGACATTACTTTGATTACACTTTTATCCAAAGAGAGAGCAACTGTTTCTGAGCATATAACTGTTTATTTTGTTGTTTATGTGGGGTTTGTGTGCAATATAAACAGGTTTCTGGCACACTTACCTACAAGTCAGGTTAATGTTTTGCTCAAAAGCAACGTGGAGAATTTCAAAGTCAGTTCCTCCCAGCAAAGACCCGGAGTGTGGTTTAATATCGAGGCAAAATTGTTTATAATCAGCGCAGCAGTCCTTTAAAGATTGACATGTTGCGTGACAGGAGCATGTGTTCAACTTCTGACCGCAGCTGCGCGCACACGACTGCGCTGCGAGGAGAGAACACGTAACGTTACACTGTGGCACTGCGTTTTAAACAGAGAAAATATCAAGCTTCTCCAATGCATAATAATATAAGAAATAACACATTTGATTTTTTTTAAAACTTACCAGCAGTTTTGGTCAATAACTGAAGCAGCACTAAGAGGAGGATTTTGTTCTGCATTGCTTCGGGTTGGAATGACAAGAAAGGTTTTTAATAGCAACTGGTGTGGTATGAGACATGTGTGCTTTACAGTCATGACATTGTGACAAAGGTCTCGCTCTCTTTCCAGCAGTAACTGTTTCACAGCCAAAGTCTCAGAGTCTCCGCTGCTCGAGGGCAATATATAATAATAATTATAAATAAAACTCATCACACAAAAGAAATGTGAGACGTATATACATATCAGATATTTGCTTAAATTGCTTTCTGTGCAAAATATTATCATTGCATATGAGCACGTGTAACAACGCTATAAAGTTTTAAACTTTCGGAGTTGTCGGAGCCCTAAAATAGAGCAAGCCTTCAAAATAAAAGTCTCCTGAACGAACAAACAAATTCTTCAAATGCTATTGCTTGCCATCCTTAAAACAATTTTTGCAACCTTAAATGTTTAAATTATTTGTATATATGTAAAATAACATCATTTTTTGTCAAGGATCCCCAGGTGAATTATAGAATGATACAAACTACATTAAAGCACAAACGTAGGCTACGTCAAAAGTACAAGTTTAGTACAAACTAATTATAACATTTAAATATTTACTAAATATTAGCTTGTAAGAGTTTTTACAAATATTTTTAGGATACATTTAATTAAATTAAACAACAATCAAATAATCAATCTACAAATGAATGAGTAGAAACATTTTTATCAGATGGTATAATTTTTCTTCATTGCACAATGAACTGAAAACCCATGGCTTAAAATTTTCAAATGAAAATAAAAAACATTACCAGCAATCGGATTTCACATGTTGCACAATTGTAACACAACACTTGAGATGTTTACAGTATTTAAAATAACACCTTCATCATAACTGTATACACTAGCTTTGACCTTCCACTAAAACAAACAAAGAGAGATGTTCATTAACTCACATATGCTTTTACAGCAAAAAATAAAAACAACTCTCCTCTTTTCATTTAAATACAATTATTGATGACAATATACATAAAATAACAACTCTTTAAAATCACAGATGATCATTGACACAAACTACACTAAATTTGTCTTTAAATATTACTAATTTACTATGAGGTACAAAACCCTAAAACATTTGACCATTTCATGAAGGTATCGAGACTACTCCTCTATTTAAGGCATAAATTCACTTCAGAGGACGCGTGTCAATGCATAGAAATTAGATGCAAACTGAAAGAATGTTGCAACCCTGCGTTGCCTGCGAAGCTGAATGTAACTTTTAGATATGTAAGGGGACATTAACTTTGATAGTCTAAAATGTACAAAAAAGGTAGGGCATCTTTACCTACATCTTTTGACCGTATGTCAAAGTATAGTGTTTAATCTATAAGAGCTATATAACAAATGCACATAAAAAACTAGCAATGCAAAAGCACTTAACAACATTACCTAACCAACATGAATAAGCAATGGAAGTACAAAATGGAAGAATAAGTTATATGTGGAAGACACATGATACAGCCCATTAAGGATTGAAAAAAAATAGATCTGATCGCATCTACAACTGTAAGCAAAGGCTGAAAAAACTAGAGAGAGAAGTTGAGATCAACTTTTCAATATTGTCAGTTTTTACTAATCATTGAAATTGTACTTTGCTGCATAGAAAATGTAACATATCTATATTATGAACTATAGTGTATGTATGACTATTTCTAACCGACTCATGTCAGCTTTAAAGCCAATGGCATACAGCTTGTCAGTCTAGATGATAAATTAGTTCAGTATTCTACAAAAAGCACTGCAGAACGCTAAAGAGGGTCAATTATAAGGAATGATACATGATATTACTTAAGTATTCATACGCCCCCATTTTGCTTGCAAAACTTGCTTATCATTTTTTACCATGATAACAATCAAACAAAAGAGGGAAAAATATCATGTGAAACTGGGATATTTTTCAAAGCAACTTTAAAAAAAAAGAAAGAAAGACGTAGAGCAGCTTACAGTTCTGAAATCTAGAAGAAAATGACAATTCCTATGGGTTTTCAGGATGGACATTAATGATTTATATTATTTAAGGTCTAGGATTAATATTAGACTTTCCTGACAAATAACATTTCTCAAAAACAGCCAGTGTTTTTCTGGTGTTCCTGTGGCTTAACTGGTATAGCATTGCGTTTGCTACACAATGGTCATGGGTTTGATCCTGAACTCACACACTAATAAAAAATAACTTTGGATGAAAGCTTTGGATGGATCAGTATACAACCATCCACAGTCCATCTATCCATTAATTCGCATAAGTTAACAAAAACATGAGAAAATTAGAATTAATTTGGTTTCAAAATACTGTATACATAGCAAAGACAGACAGACCACCACCTATTCTGGTCATATGAAAGGAAAGAGAAGGTGGAGATCTTTCTGATTTTGTTTGCGCTAATATGGAATGACATTGGGAAAGCAAATAACACAAAATAAAAAAACAGTTGTTTGTAAGAAAACTAAGAGCTACGTACAGTGCGCAACTGTACACCGTATTCTTTACTAAATTAACATTATATCATTAAACATTTCAGTGCCATCTAACATCTATATAGTTTTTAATTTCTCTATAGACTAACTAAACAATTTGGTATGAAGCATTGGAATAAGTCTAACCAGTTTAAGGGAAGGGAGGAACACATCCCCTGTGTCACAGTAAAAAAAAAAAATGCAAAAAAGGAAAACATTACAAATGATAATGAATGCCCAGATGTTCACAATGGTGTGATTGAGTTCATAAAGCAGAAGGACAGTCTTAAAAGCGAGCGTCTTAAAACTTCCTTTGAGACAAAAGGAAAAGACGAGGCCTAAACTAGACAAAAGGTACACGCTCCATCCTAAAGTCCTGGGTTTTGGATGAATCTAAATGTCAGTCACTTCTACCCTCAGGGTTTATTCTGAGCCCAAAATAAGATCATACTATTTCACTGTCTGTCTTGACCTAGTCCAGCTGGGCTTTAAAACAAGCCAGCGCTGCTGGAGGTTTAAAGATTAGCCCATTAAATCTCAGGTTTGAGTCTTTGATACGGAGTATGTCCTTTTGGTCCTCTGCTATCCAAGCTGTATCTGTCCAGAGTAGATTGTGAGTAAAAGCATGATGGCAAAACCAGTGAGCAGTCCTGCGTTCTGAATGGCAAAAGTGAGCAGAGAGCCACTTCCTCCTGCTTCCTCTTCCTCACGACTGACCTCGTTCATCTCCGGGAACTGCACAGACGGCAGAGGACAACACCAAGATTGACACACAAAGATTTTGATGAATAAATCAAAAGCATCACTAGGAAGATTATTATAATGCCAATGCTTTCATGTTTTTTATGTTGCTATAGCTCAACTATAAGATCACAAAATGGGTTTGATTAAACTGTCATGATTAGCTTAAAAGATTCCCTACAGCAGATTAAACACTTGCATGTATTTATCAGTTTTTTATCAGAGAATTTTCATATTTTATTTTTATTATTAAAACTATCATTAACATAATTTCAGTGAGGTCCAGAAACATAGCCCTATGATGCAAGACAAAACCAACTGGATAAAAGAAGATAAATAAACAAAAAGCAAGAGGGATTAGTGTTAATATTTACACTCTTTTACTTTAAAGGCCTCCAACTTTTTTGCACATGTTGGCCTTTGCCTTTTATTTACAGAGTATTATTAACTAGTGTTGGGATGTGCCGCCATCTGCAGGTCTTTTTCCAAACAAACTCAGACTGGATTTTGCCGATGAGAAATACTACAAAAGCATCAATTTCTACGCTTAAATATACAATAACTATTAGCAGATACTCTGGTATCTGGTGCTAGACAGACTAGATTCACGTCTCTTACCATATCAGCCAGGGCTATGTAGAGGAACATGCCTCCAGCTAAAGCAAAGATCCAATTAGGAGAGAAGCGATTCCCAGCCAGGATGCCAAAGCCCATGCCCAGATAACAGCAGCACGCTGACAGGAAGTTGAAAAAAAGTGCCTGCTGTATGCTCATGCCAGCATTTAACAGGATTACAAAATCACCTGGACACAAATAACAGCACTGCATTAAAATCACTTTTTTGATTTAGACAAAAAATGTACATTATTGGAGGATAGGATCCTAAAACACTTTAATTAAAGTATTTATATATAGTGAAAAAAAACAACTTTTGCAGTGCACATCTGTCCATAAAACTGCTTTTACAAACAAAAGGTTAAGAAAAAACTACATTTTATAATTATAAATTTTGACATTTATATTAAGCTTATCATTTTCATTGAATAAAATGCATGAGTAGTTTATAAAACCTCTATAATGGATTAAAGTCATTCTCACCCAGTTCATGTGGAAACTCTTCACACAGGATGGCCACAGATGTACTGATCCCCTGAAACACAGAAGCTGTAAAGGAGGCTCCGATAGCCAGACCATCTATGAAATTATGCAGGCCGTCGCTTAGTGTGATCATCCACGCCAAAGTCCCGATGTCAGAGTACGCCCTGCCTTTCAGCCAATAGCATCCACCTGTTCCAGCTCCGCCTGAACTCTGAGAATCCTGCAATAGAGAGTCCCGAAAACAGGAAGAGATCAGAAATAGAAATAAAAAATCAGTTCTGGTACAGATTTTTTTTTATATTTTTTATTAAGATTAAAGTTTTAGATTTTGTTTAGCAGTTTGTGGTTAATGATGTCAAAGGAAAAAGGTGGAAAATTAACTTTATATCTCTTATGTTATATAATATAATATATAAATAGAGGTAAAAAAAGAAGCAAAAGAATTCAAAAAGTGTTTTTGTCACCTGTACTGTCGGCCCTGTGCTTAGCATTTTGTCGTCTTCTCCGACTCCTCTGACTTCACCTTCGGCTCTGGGTAAAGCCGCTCCTCCAGCCTCTCCGTTCTGCAGTTTCTCCATCACTCCATCCTCCAGATCACCATTAGAGCTGGCATAGCGCTCAGCAGGGAAGTGACTGTGCCCGTGACCATGTGCTCCCTTCGGGCATAACAGAGACAATTAGACATAAAATTTCTTGTTAATTCTCACACAAGAGGGCGGTGTTTTCCAACAACTCTCAGGGGCAAACGATTCAATTATTACCCTAGTGCATGTAAATTCACTGGTATTATACATACTGTATACTAGTTTATATTGTCTAAACCATCTCAACAATACATAAAATGAACAGGTTTTAAGCTCTCTTTACAATCTTTGATTATTTTGTCAAACACCCAACTGGAGAATGTAATCATTCAGAGCACCTTACCGTGTTACATTCCAATGCAAAACTTCTTAAAATAATAGTTTGGGTGCAGTAAAACAAACACTACTCAGATACTGACACGACATCACATGGCAGGGAACCCGTGTCACAGTGACAACGTCAAAAACAGGTATTTGCCGACACCACAAAGAACCTCCATGTTTCACTAGCAGTGTAAAACTCACCCTGTCTTTTGGTTTTAAGATCATCTTCAAGACTTTTTCCATAAAGAAGAACAGATAGAATCCTCCGAACACGACAGCAGACTTGGACACGTAATAATCCTCCATGGGGTCGAATCCAAAAGCCTGTATACAGAAAAAGGTCTTTAACAAATGTGAAATGCAATTGTATTAAACTTAATAACAATTGGTAATACATTTGAGTAATGATACATAAATGTATTGTATGTAATCACGAATATAATTGTGCATTTTAAAAATGTTGAATTATGTGAAATCTGTAGTGCATTATATGTACGTTTAGTATTGAAACAAACCAAACAAACCCTCAAACGCTCTCCTAGACCTAAGAAAATTTGGTCTGAAATCATCATACTCTTGTAATCAAGAATAGCATTATGATTAAAGAATAATTATGCCACAATAGTTCGAAAATGGTCTAGAAAAGCGAGTAAGGGAGTGACTTTGGATTGAGTTTTTTGCCTTAAGTGTCCCCCCCACAGCCTGAAAGATTTTTATTTGTGTTCAGGATCATCCTCACCCAAAAAAAATTCTGTTATCCTTTACTTACCCATGTTATTGTGTCTTACTACAAAAAATGTATATTGAAAAATAAAGCTTGAATTTAAGTAACACAACGGGCCGAGTAAATAATGACAGAATTAAAATTTTTGGGCGAGCTATTCTGTAGATTGTCAAACTCAACATGTCCACACCATTAGCTCTCTAATTTACATTTCTAGAGACAGTCGAATCTGAAATCTGTTTTTAGTCTGGCAGTGTGGCACACGTTTTTTGACCCCTTTCCCCCACGTGTCCACTCTACCTCTGGGATTAGTTGAAAGAGGGCGTTGGAGTACAGAGTACCAATGGCCAGGGCAATGAAGTACAGCAGCAACCGCTTGTAAAAGGTTTTCCTCATGAAGGGAACCACACTTGCCCCGACCAGTGAACACAGAGATATCACTGTCACACACAGGAAACCATACCCCCAAACTGACCACATGACCAAAAAAAGAGATAGAGATAGAGGAAAAGAAAGAGAAAAAAGAAGAAAGAATATTTGAATTAATTAGCAGAATAATTAATACTTGGTGAAACTATGATATTTATCATTTCAATAGTGGAATTTGTCCTCTGAGGGGAGAAAAATATTAACAAGTAATGCGACCATTAAAGTTTGACATCAATTCATGCAAACTGAAATTTGATTCTTTTTCTTCATTTTATTAATTACTTCAATTTGTATTTATAGCTCATTTAAATAATGAATTAACAGTTTCAGACACAGAATCAATTAAGTTCCCTCTTACATCTTACAATCCATTGCGTTTTATTCAAAGAGGAAGTGGTGGGAGACGGCTTCCTGATACAACATGATGGTTTAAGAGAAGAGGTCACATGATCTTTTACACCTGAGGGGATGACAGAATACCCTCCATTCTTTCTGCATCCATCCTGAAATTTCCCGAAGGCAACAGAGGACACCCCTATTTATGTTGAGCAGCCAATGAACCATAAACACCCCACAGACAAGGGTGAACCTGTACCTCTCGTCTGTTTGACTGACATCAAGCTCAACGACCCAGCACGGGAGCAGGAGTTCATTATGGTAATGCTGGAGTTCATTAGCTCTTTAAAATTTTTCCAATGAATAAACACAGAAATTCTAAGTGACCTGTTCACACCAAGAACAAAAGATAAATGAGTTTCCTCACCACAGGATGATGACAATGAGTTTATTCTGAGCATGTGTTGTTGTTATGTCAACAGGATGGATTTTGATTGGCTGTTTTTATTCACATGCAAGTCTCTGGTTTGAACGGAAAAGAAACTCAACTTGTTCTTTTTTGTTGTTTTCTTTAAAATGTCTTTAATGAAACGTTTCAATGCTTGTGTAAACACTGAAAAACGTTGTTTTTTAATGTTAGAAGACTAAAAGCAATAATTCACCCAATAATGAAAATTCTCTTATAATTTACTGACCTCATGCCAAATTTCATAAGCTGAACACAAAGTTTTTTTTATAAAAAAAATCCATAAAATATTTAGTTATATCCATATATATGGCACAACTTGTGTAAGCTCCAAAAAGCACAAACAATTTCAATATGTTTTTTAATATATTTGTGAGAAAAAGCAAATTTTAAACTAATTTAGCAAAATTGAAACCAAAATAAATGGATCTATTTGCCATAAATTTTTAAGGCCATAGCATTTTTGCTATTGTTTTGGTTTGATTTTTACTAATAAGTTTAAAATTAGTTTTCTTTCACAAACATATTGAAAAAAGTGTCAAATATTATAAAAATAAATCATTTGCTCAATAATTATGGCTGTAATGACATACACAAAAAACTTCATCATTGGTCGATGGCACAAAGGCGAGTAAATTATGAGAAAATCTGCATTATTGAGTAAACAATAACTTTATATATAATATAACCTGCAATAATCTGCAAGTACTAGGTGTTTTTATTATTAAAAATGACATCCACACAACTGATTTTATAGCTTGTATAGTTCCAAACTGTACCTACAGGACAGAAATTAAAATCACCTGAAAAAGGAAGATGTTAAAGAGGAAATCCCCAGACTAAAAAGCATATTTGTTGTGGACTGGACTTTTGTTTTGTCAAAAGGTGAAAACATTGCATAAAGGAGGAAAGAGGGAAAAAGAGACGGTGATTCCAGACACCCCGTGAGATTACTCTTGATCCGCGGTTGATTCTGTGTGTTTGGGTGGAGAAAGGTGGATGGATACTGAACCTCAGGCAGTAGCTGCAGGATGGCGGTGGACAACAACGTTCCGATGGACAGAGCGATGAAAAAGACGAGCGCTCTGCGCATGAATCTCGTCCTCATCAGGGGAACCACAAAAACGCCAGTCAAAGCGAACACACTAACCAGAGTCACGCTCAGAGTTGCGTAACCCCACACTGCGGGACACACATACACACCCTTTAATAACATTACATTATACCAAACACATCTCACAGTTATTATCTGAAGGTAGATTATAACATATATTACAGCGCTGCTCGGGTTTAAATCCAGCCCAGCTTGAATACCTGGAAATACAAGATCTGTGATTTAAAAATAAGCACACGTGCAGACTGCGAGAGACACCGTCATTACCTGGAAGGGAAATGTGGCAGGTGTGTGGATATCAGATTGCACATTCAAACCTGCAGTTCACCTAAAGGATTATATAAACAAACTGATGCTTTTAGTCAAATCTACATTTGTTTGTCATACAATAACAGCAACAAAAAGACGTTAGTAAAGCAGATTGCAAAGACACTGCTTGTTAAGACATCCAGTTGTTTTACACAGTTTGCATAATTCGTTCAAAAGTCCATTCATAAATAAATCAGCACGTTCTATGGCACTATTTATATAAGAACAAGTTAATCCTCTCATGTTTTATAAATGAGGTCCATTCATGGATAGTAAACTAGAAAAGAATTATCAGAATGCTACAAGAAAGACTATGTAAAAACCTACAGCATGTTGAGCTGTAAAGTTTATATGCATTATATTAGTTTTCTTTATTTTTATATTTTAGTCAAACTCCACTATATCTACTCAAAAATATTTTTTACCATTGTGGTAGGCCTAACTGTAAATACTGCAGTACTATTATAATTCCATAGTCCTTTTCATAAGAGTTTCATAAGGGCCCTCCTCTCTCGCCATGAAGGATAAGAAGTGCCAAATATCATAAATGTCTCGATTTGACAAGGAACCGCATCAGAAAAAGTGAAAAAATCCAGACAACCGATCCAGACAACATGATGTAGTAACATTCAATGAGAATAAAACACATGCATATAAACACAAAATTCACAATACAAGACATTTTTTGCAATCTGAAAAGCATATATCAAATGATTTCTGACAAAACAATTCCGATTATAGGTCTGTGAAGTTGTTTCCTGTCTGACTTTCTTTCTCAAAATGTCCCGGCAGACTTCACACACGCCCATAAAATTCCTGAAACTCGGTTTCTTGGCTTTTTATACCTACTGCCTACATATTATATTTTGGTTCAGCTTTTTAAAAGACTCCCCATGCAAACAGCCTCCCTTAAATTCTGTCTGGCCTGCTTACCGTGATTGACTCCAGATGTGACTGGCATCTAAAATACACAAACGTGGCCATTTCACAATGCCTTTTAACCTTGATGATAAACAATGCAAGTCTATTTTATTTTATCTACTGTATTTAGAAACTGCCCTTGAAAAGTAACTGGACACTTAAACTATGTTTTAATGTACCTATGCATTGTATTGCATTAGAAACAAAAGCAGCACATGTAAACCAACTAGGTAAAGCATTTCACTTTCCTGAATCATATTTAGATACAGCAACTGGCTCTGAGGTCATTTGTAGAGGATGCATGAGGATGAAAGAGAAACTTTAACCCAGCTGATGTAAGGCGTAAAGCACAAAGGCCAACATTAAGTCCAAATGTTGATAGTTTGTTGAATGTTTAACCTTGAAGGCGTTTGTGCCAAATGCTTTAACTGTATCTAAAGTATTTTACAGTCCTAGTCTACAAGAAATGTTGCTAAATCTCACTGTTTTAAGTTGCAAAAACAATTTTTTAAGAAGCATTTTCATGAAATTGTGCTTTGGTTATTTTTCTTAAAAAACATTTTACTATTATCAAATGCAAACACAGTCAATTTCAATGTGTGACTAAAGTGTCTATTGAAAAGACACCAGGATACGTGTTGCATAAGGACTGTTATCCAACTCTGCAGACTTTTGCCATACTTATGATCACACATTAACTTGAAGTCAAGACTTAATACAGGAGATGTTAGAAACAACAAGCGCTTCCATCCGGCCGTCTTGGTCACAGTTATACTCAGCTTGCTAATTACTGTATTTTTCCTAGAATTTTAGTGGCTGTCTATAGCATACTGCGCTAGTAAATGTGTGACACCATTTTTTGTACTTTATCCATACTGACAATTACGGTGCAACATTCCCTGTGGACGTGCAGAACATGTCGTCATTAAAGAAAACATTAAAAGACGTGTTTCATGAAAGGATGAAAGTCCAACAAACGCGATCATGAAAAAACTAGTGAGTGCATTTATTGATTTCTCTCAGTCTTACCCTCAGCGTCTGTGGGTCTGGGGCTAGTCTCGGGTTCTTGGTCCTGTTGGGTTTTGCATGCCTGAGAATCTAGCTGCTGTATCATGGTGGGACAGATCTCCTGCAGGCCCCGTCCATCTACACGAGACTCTTCACTCATCCCGTACACGGCCAGAGCATCTGCTGCCAAACACTAAAAACACATGACAGAGGTTTCACTTACAGATCCCAGAAGAAAAGAGTTGTATTACAGGACTGAGAGTTTGTACTGGAGCTCTCACACCACAGGACACAGATCCCTGATTTGACCTTGAGGTCACATTTCAAGTCGGAACTGAAAAAAAGTCAAGACTGAAGTACAGAAATACAGATAGCAGAGTTTGTGGGACTGCACCAAAAACGCCAATATCAAAATATATAAATGTGTAGTGGACAAATAATTACAGCCGATAAGGACTTATCACCACAGACAATGTGGTGAACAGAACAGCATGTTACTTCAGGGTAATTGACAGCTTGAGAGAAGCCACAACAGAAGATATGATTAATAAAAGACCAAACCAAAGCAAACACAAACATTTGTGGCTTTGCAGAGACTGGGTGTGTACACAAAATGAGCAGAAGGTAAATTTACAGAGCAAAACAAATCAAGATGTTACTTGTTCAACAAAACAAATTAAAGTTATTTCTATAAAAATGCAACACGACGGTGGGGTGGGCAAGTTATGCATTCAGTAGACGGTTGTAACACTGGAAACACAGACTACCGGCCCAAGCCTAGTAACCAAAATACCTTTTAGCTACAGGAATTAAATACATATAGGCATGGCATTTTATGACAATACTTCTCACAGAATGTACTTATAACCAATATATTGAACAAGCTTTTAAAGAAGCAATAGTACCCAACAAATGGAAAAGGAATGGTTTTTCAAAGAACATAGTTATTTATTTTATTTTCAAGAAATATGGGCTGTTATGGATGTGACAATTCTGAAAACAGCACTTTACCCGACTATGAAAAAATTAAACCTTAAAAATTCCTTTAAAAACTTTGAGAGAGACCTCATATGGGTATTTATACCACCATACTGACATATGGGCTGCCAGTATGGTAAAAACCTTTACAGGATTTGCCCCTATCATGTCTTATAACGTATTTCTGGGTGATTAACCGAGTCACGAGGGGCGACGCAAAGCTTCGAAAATATTCAAAACATTCTGTGCAAACCAAATCATGTGAACAAAATCAGAGAATCAAGACCTTCAGAACGGCACATGAGAAGATTATAACTTAACATTAAATAAAGAGGTTTTACAGCCCTTGTTCATAAAAACATAAGATTGCTACATTAATGAAGACTAAATAAATGAAAGTTAAAAGATACAACAGAACTAATTTTAATAATTATGAAATTATTGTAATAATATTAGTATAAGTTAATCACATTTCTTGACACACGTTTGTATGTGTGTCAAGCGATAACGTTCCACTTGAAGATCTGAACAGCCAATCAGATGCTCTGAACCTCCAAACAAACTACCAATCAGACACAAAAATGATGAAGGTAGCAGGTGTTCATTACACAGTGACTTAACTTGAAATAGTCTCACCTTGGAGGCATTGGTTTTGGCAGGCTGTGTTTGTACGCTGTGGTTTTCGCTCTGTCCCGCATTTAACCGCATGAGGAGCGACCGAAGCTGAGGAACAGAGATGGTGGTGTTGTCTCCATATTGTGTCAGCAGTTCCTGAAGAACTTGAGCAGGAGATGGTCTTTCCTGGCCGCTGACATCACTTATCGGCCACTGCAGCAGGCCGAGGGTCAGAGTCAGGCCAATGGTCAAGATCAGCTGTCCCATGGTCATGACTGCGACACTTCAAGCACTACAGAGAGAGAGAGAGAGAGAGAGAGAGAGAGAGATAGAGAGACAGAGATAGAGAGACAGAGATAGAGAGATAGAGAGACAGAGATAGAGAGACAGAGATAGAGAGCGAGAGATAATGACTGGTTATCACAGCACTTGTATCTGTAATCTACCACATAATAATGCAAACTTGTTGTCATAAAACTGTTGCCAAAGAAAGCCATTACAGAAAACTGGATTGCATACAAGCTTGAAATCAAGTTTGTTTTCTTCAGTGGTTTGGAGCTTCACTAAATTTAGTTTTAACATAACTTTTACCATTCAGTTTTAAAATTTAGTTTCATATTAAAAATATGGCAAGCAGTAATTGTTGTTAGATAGAAAATGTGACTACCAGAAAGAGAAGACAGGATTAGAGAATGTTGACAAGCGGGACTCAATCCTGTATTACTCACCTGAGCACAAGTATTAAATATTCTTTCAAAACCATAAACCCGATTTGATTTATGATATCTGTAGTCTAAACTATCTTAACTAGCAGGTAGACTGTGCTAAAGTTGAAGTTTCTTCAACAATGAAACTGTTGATTCAAGCGTCTGCCAGACAGGTTTTTTTCACCACAGACTAACCATTCATGACTCGGCGGAAAGACTCGACGTCTGTGACGATTTCCATTCATTCTGGTGCCGTAAAGTTTCCAAACAACTGGAAACAAGGTCCAGTTGAAAATGAATTAACTCTAGTTGTCACACAAGACTGGATGATTCACAAACATAATATAATTGGCCCCTAAGGCCACCCTTTGCTAAATCCCCAGATGTCACTGTGGAAAGGGAGGTGTAGAGTAAACATGGAATCAGTCAGATACAACACAAATGATTACGTGGCAGATTTATTACAGCAAAAAGGTTGTTTTAAGAATAGTGAAAAGGAGTATGCAATAAATACAAGTGCCAAAAAGCATCTTCTATTATCTCACTAAATGATTATATCTTAACAACCGGTTGGTTGGTAGAAACCTAATCATTTGAAATGTTTAAAAAACAGACATTTTCATTTTTATAGAAGAACATTTTGGCAACTAAAACCATCTACAACCTCCATATGTCAGACACTACAAAAGACTAAAAACATACTGTAAATGATTACTTTAAAAGCATAGGGAGAAATCTGTGTTTGCTGTCCTGCGAGTCATCCGTAGCTGGTTACATCAAAAATGCTGAACAACCAACAAAGTGCCATTAAACCTTTACAAAGGACCTTTAAGTACAGGTACTGACAGGCTCACCTCGCTTAACCCTAACTGCCCACTTCACTTCCTCACATCCTTTAAAGAGCAACGAAGTCAAGAAACAGAGATGATGAATTACAGTAGAAAACAAAAATGTCAGCCAACATTAGTCAGATGTGCGCTTGTGAAAGAAGTAAGATCAATACGAGAAAGATTATTCTTAACTCTAAACTTTCAATTTGCATAAATTCAGTGTTGATTGCCAAACAAGGTCAGGGTGTATATTACAGCGTGTTTGTGTATTAAATTGTATGGCAAGGTTTGTCGGATATATGTGTGTGTGCAGTACTGTTGGCTGACTGTGTGTGTGTGGGATGAAGACAAAGGTAATGTGATTCCTGCTGACTTATCGATAATATATGAGATACCTCCAAAGGCAAGGCAATGCTTGTATAGTGCAGCACACACACCATAGCACCATTATTTGGTTTCTGAAATAAAGGTCAAACAGGCCGGGCATAACTTTAAATGAACTCACAACTTGAAGTGAAAACAATGGTGCAACATTCGCACATTTTCATAATTCATGAAATTGCACCTTGAAGTGACTAAAACAGGCAGCAGTCAAATAATGTGTACTATTATAACTAGGACAGAGTGTGATACTTAATGTGATAACAGATAATCACAGGGGTCATAACAACCCGGTCTAAAGAAGATTCTCTGTTGTTATTTCAGAACATAAGATAAGAAATGAAGAAGAATGCCTGGCATTCAGAGTCTAGAGAGTGACTGCAGATGCGTTAAATAAAGCTTAGAGAAATCATTAATAAAATCAATCGATCTTTAAACACACATCATACAAAGTAAAGAGGACATTGCTAAACCAAAAGCAGAACCAAATCAATTCTTTAAATGCATGTTAATCACGAGCAAAACCACAGGAAACGTATTTAATAACATTAAAATAATATTATCAGGTTCCAGTAAAAGTGAAGTGCCCACAGCTAACTTTAACATGGCTCACTGAAGTGCAAAATGCTAATTTAATTTTAGGTACTTTTTATAGCATTACGGTCTTCTCAAAGCATAATATATCACCAGAAAATAAAAAAATCCTTCAGTACCTTTGGAATGTCAAGATCTTTAGATCTTTTATCTCTCGACAGAGAGCAATGTAAAATATTCCTCACACTTGCGGAAAGGAGTAGACAAACTTTCATACACATCTCATCTCTGCTGAACAGGCGGGTTCAGGTGATAACCACGTGACAGGAGATCTCCTTATCAACCGCCACATCACATCTGTTTTTAAGCAGACACTCCACGAATACGCAAATCACGTGGGGAACAGACAACTGGGAAAACAATTGGCGGATAACAGAGGGGCTATAATGGGAAAGCTCGCTAAAGAAAAGCACTGGGAAAGGCCTTCCTGAGTCACTAGAGGAAGTGTACAGTGGCTTTCAGAAAGGTCTGCACAATAAAGCTCCAACAATAGCTAAACCAATCCAGCTGAATATGAACAAAGCTGTTTAAGCAAACAGACTAAACTTACACACATGACTGAGTTGTTCAAGCATCAGTATTTGAATATTGTCATGAGGTGGTTGAAATGCATAACATGAGTATTAAACTTACTTCTTGGTGGACAATAAAATGGGAGAAAAAAAAATCTAAACCAAGCCATATCTTCGCTCCGGGCTATTTAACCCCATAGCAACCACTTAAAACTGAATAGCAACTGCATAGCAACACCCTGGCAACCACCAAGTACACCTTAGCATTAGCACTCACAAATGTAAAAATATCATTTTATCAATACATTTAAAATATCTTTCAAAACAATTTGCCAACCATAACTTTTGGTGATCTAGAATTACTGCTTTCTAAAATGTACACTCTATGCTGAACAATTTCTTTTGAAGGTTATAAGGAATTTGAGCACTATGACTTCAAGACAGATTTGCTGACAACTGGAATGCTGTTGTTGGCAGTGTTTCAACCCCTTTTTACAGTTTGGCATTCGAGTTCCTTGTATCACTCGAAGATGGCTTTGAGCAACAGCATCAAATATTTGTAACAAATATTAACATCACTGGAAATCTGACATATAGTACCAGTCAAATGTTTACATAGTCACAACATAATTCCCACAGTTACAACAGTGTTATTTCATGGTTTTACTGACTGGTACTGTAGTTTACGCAGTTATCAACTTTTAAGACAAGTTGATTTGCATTGAAGCGTCTACTAAATGCATACATTTGAGTGTAAAACACCATGCTAAAAATCCATAAAAAGAAAAGCAAGTTTACCTGTTGATCATCTATTTCACGCACAGCAGTTCGTCTTTTGTTACTGTTTACAGGCACGTAAATGCTGAGGAGGATTTCAGTGATGAAAACCCCTTTATACAGTAGACAATGAGGGGTTAACTGAGACTGTAATTAAATCGACAAACCTGTCGTTAACGAAAACGATGTAATGCCAGGGAGTCCTTCCCCTTAGCTTGTGAGGGCATTTACAGTTGTAATTACCCTGAAGTAACAGGGCATCATCAATCAGCACCAGCTAAAACCTTGTGCTTACCCACTAAGCTGGAAAAATGCATAACAAGCAGTTGTGGAGTCTTTCATAATACGTCAAACCTGACGAAACCACAAAGATTTGGTGAGAATCCTTCAGTCATTGAGGATACGTCAAAGTAGTAATCAGCCCTGTAATCAGTCAGTTATATTTGTTTTGCTGATAGCTGAGAACAGGGACTGACACATTAGACCACAGGAGAGAACTAAACATTTGTTCAGTTTTTAATCCAAAGTACTGAGACTTTGTCTTCCTCTGACAAGTTTAACTCCTAAGAAACATATACCCTGTATAATGATAAAATGTACTTGAATGCACTGTAAGGTGCTTTGGATAACAACACCTGCCAAATGCATAAATGTAAATGTAAACTTATGTTTTAGTCTTTCATTGTTGTTATGAGGGTTCCCCACCACCACTGACCAATTGATTTCCTAAACTTTTCCAGTTGTCTGTGATTTTTGGATATGGATTTTTAATCATTTTATTGACGCACACCAAGGCAAATTTAAGGATAAGGATGCTTCGTTAAGAAAATAATAATAATATATTTAGGCGCATTATAAACAATATTGATAACATTATATAACAACTTAATTGCTATATTAAAACTACGACACTAAAGCTAAATAATGCGATATTCGATACGATATTCCTATTTAAATTATATTAAAATATATATATTTTTTAATTATATAACCAACATACTTTCATATTTAATGGAAAACAAAGCATCAACTGGCAATGAAAGCTTTGCGGCCTGTTGACTGTCTTGTTATCTTAAACCTAAAACTTTGACCATATGTTAAATAACTTGTTTTATTGCAAACCATTGCGATACGCATATTGCGATATTCACATTTGCGATATTTGGATATATTGTGCAGGCCCACACTGTATTAAATATTATATACTGTACACATTATGTGCCATTCAACCTTCAAATATTTAACAATCCATAATACAGTCAAACTGTACATTTAAACAATATATACAACACACCCTATGACACATGAACAAACATTTTATCTTAACAGACCAGTTTTCCTCTAAAATGTCTAACTTTATAACAAACATTGTTACAATAAAGCACACATTCATTCACAACCATGTATGACTTCTTGCTCTTGAAAAGTAGTGTCAACACTAGCAAGGGGCTGACAGGAAAGATCTCAAATACTGGAAATCAAAATAGTAGCTGGTCAATGATATAAACTGAAACGTTTAAAGATGTGAGAAGTCAATGTGAATAGGTAGGTATATTCACATTGTGTCGTATACAGATAAACATTAAATCACGTCTGCTAAAAACAGGCCATCAAAAAACCTCTGTATAGTTACAGCCCGCGCACACTCACTAATAACAATAATTACGACATTAATTTGCCGTCTAAAACACGAATTAACCTGCCACGGACAATAGCAGTAAACCACATTGACGTGGTTAATAGTTAGCCAGCTAGCCGGGTAAATCAAATACAATAAAAAGCAACACACCTCACGCAATTTGCGATTTCTCGATCCGTGGATGCGGGTCCAGTCCGTTAACTGACCGTCCAGAATGTACGAAGGGACATGAGGTTAACCCGTTTAAAACCCGACGCCGGATGTCTTTCCTTTTTTCAACAGTGACCCATTCACAAGACAGCAGCGTGTTTCTGACACGTAAGGCGGGGGGATTGCGTCATTTCAAAGCGCCGCCTCGTGAAATTACGAATTCAAATCAATATTTAGTAGCAAAGACTTCCCATTGGATGACAGAAACGTAACGTCAGAGTTCCCTGATTAATATTTAGTAAGCAGTGATGTTCCATTGGGAGGTTAGCGAACACTTAATATAAATAATATCCATATAATTAATATTTAATGAGCCTCGAGGTAGGAATCGTACATTCAGTCTGACAGAAGCGTCGTTTGCAGAACACGTAAGCACAACACAGAGGTCAAGAGAGTTTATTATAGTTATAATGAAATACTTTTATACAGTTATCGCACACGGTGGTTTCTTCGAAAAGTAAGATGCACGTTGTTCATGACTTTATTGTCTTCTGTTTGCTACACGAGGTCCGCTCTCGTGTAAATAATATATACATTTTTAATGCATTTTAACAGGTGTATGTAGTACGTGGTGGCTTTCCCCCACTTTGTTAGCCTTTGTCCCACCGAGATAAAGTTGGCTCGACGTAGAGACGTTTGTTACGTCTTTGTAAATGTTCAATAGATCAAGTTTTAGTTTAATTTTTGTAGTCACATTTTCCATCGAAATTTAGAAGACACCACGCAATGTTTTTATGTGTATTAATATCTTGAGGTTTAGCAACTAATAGATCTTAATGTAATGATGGAGGATAGGGACCGTTTACAAAGTGCAAAACGCACAAAATATTTAATCCAAATTCTTCACTCTTGAAAATCTGGTAAAATACATTTCAGGTGAATCTCAGATAATGGGAGTGGTATGTTGCTGTTTCCTAAAAGACAATTATATACCACAATATACCATATATATATATATACACACACACACACACATATAAATATATATATACACACACATATAAATATGCATTAAAATGCTTTTACGTCAATTTTCAAGGGTGTGTCTTTTAACTGTTCCCTAGACAAACATACTATATTATATATATTATATATCTTTCATTTACAGATCTATATCACATCGCATGCTTTTTGTAATGCTAATATTAATCGTTTCAAAACAAATATGCATTACTATGTTAACTTTAAAGGTCGTGTCTTTTTACTGTTTGCTAGAAAAACATTTACATGTTGGTTTTATTAACAGAACTGTAGCACAGCACTTTAAATTAAAATGTGATCAAATAAATGTATTTAAAATAAATATGCACCTCTATGTCAACTTTAAAAGGTGTGTCTTGTTACAGTTTCCTCCAAAAAACATTTAGATGTTGGTTTTATTTACAGAACTATAGCACAACAGATGCTTTTGAAATGCAACAATTGAGAAAAAGCTTTGCCACAACTTGCAAAGCCTCCAAATGATGTGCAGTATTAATGCCCTCTAGAGGATTATTTTGCAGTTGGTTTTACTGCAGATGTTTGAAGAACCTTAGAAACAAAGTTTTCTTTTTAAAGCAAACAGTGTCTGTGTATTATCTGACAGCTGACTGAAATATGTCTCTAGAGGACATGTCTGGGTTGTATTGTTTTTTTTTTTTCTTGTATTGATCCATTTTTATATATTTATACTTCTTATTTTTATTATTGTTTAATCTTATACCGGGTGCTGTATTGTCTCCACAAGTATAGAAAAAGCAATGTCTTAATCTCAAGATGTTTAACTTCTTTAAAAGAAAAAACTTGTTTGGCCATTTGTGCTTTAATATTACTATCATTGTAATTGGCTGTTTTGTATGTTTGTGCTTAATTTCCAATAACACACAAAGGAAAAAGTGTGGAATGCAGAACTTTACTTGGTAATGTTCCACAAAAATGAACAACTAAAATTCACAGTAAATAAACTTGAACAGAACATTCTTTGACGGTTTTAAGAACAACAATAAAACAAAAGGAAGAACACAAAGACCACTCATCTGTGGTCACGTTGATAGCGTGCAGTCTTGATTACAGGAAGAACAGTTTTTCTGAAAGCTGGATGGCAGGCTCTGAATGGAGGTACTGGCCAGAGAGGAAAGCTAGTTTGTGGGCATACTTGCATGGTGCGGGGACACGTATCGTTCCGGGCCAGTTCCAGTACAGATGACACATCTTGAAGGTCAACCTGCGAAATGCAAAGCTATTAGCGTTACAAGCATCAATGACTTTATATAACTGTGTCAAAATGGTTTTATTTAAAACCAGACTGTATTCTTACCTCTGTAGGTGGTCAGGGGTTAGGTTAGCTGTATTATACACAGTGACGTAATGAGTGGGCAGGCCACAACCCTGTCGAACTGAATGAGCCATTAGGTAGAAATCCACCCTGAAGAAAAAGAAACTGATTTATACACTACATTTTATTTCTAGTTTTGCAACACATCTATATTTAGGACACTGCTAAAGCCGTTTGCTAAACTGCCTGGCCTGTTATAAACCAACCAGTCTCTGTTTGTGACCGTGTGATCCAGTACGGTTCCTGGTGAGGGTGTGCCGAAGTGGTCTGAACCATAGGAGTACAAGGTGGTGCTGATTCTTTTCTGGACCACGATGAAAGCCAGCTTTGGCTCGTAGTTTGGTATCGTCTCGAAGCATTTCAGAATCTGTGGAATCTCGTAAAGCTCCACGGTCTTTAGCTGTCCGTCTGACACGCCATCCCGATAGATGACAATCTTCTCTGGGAAGGTGTGGTTCACCTGTTTGCATAAAGGGACATGTTATATGGCAGGGGTTTTTAAAAGAGCTCCAATCCTAATCAAACAAACCTTAAGCAGCACATGAAGTGTTGACATTTCTATTTGATTAGGTTTGGAGCTAAACCTCATGATGCTGATCAACTTCACAAGCAGTGTCCCACAGGAATCCAATTTCCACAATTTTTTGTATCCATTAAAGGCCGATAAAAGTGGATAAATACTTTACCTCACGCTCTAGGGCTTTGACCTTACTTTTAACCAACTCCCTTTCGATTACGGTTTTTAAAATGGTATTAAGTATTTTCGTTATATAATATGAATGTGTGATAAATAGCTTTTTACCTCATAGTACTTCTGCAGGGCTGCGAGCAGGCACACTCTGAAGCCATTGATTATCTCTTCGTGAGGCATTTGGAAAGTAACTCTAGAGTACCATTTGGTCAGCATGCTGTACCGTGACAATAAATAACAAGAAACATTTGGTGAAATTAAACAGGAGCTTCATTGAGGAATGAAATGCTGGTATTGTCTGATATATAAATGCTGGTATGTCTGATATATAAAGTGGATGGATCAAAATTTCAACCTATGTGGTATTAAGTTACCTGTTGAGACTTGCCACAAAGCCCATGACAGATCTGCTTTTCTTGCTTGCGTCATGGTGAACATCAACTCCAATCACCATCAGATATTTCTGTCAAAATGCAAATCTATAGATGTTGAGTGTCTCTTTCCCTAATACAACAACATAAATCCGCATGGGAGAGTAATGCAATCCAGTAAAGGATCATCAGAGCCTTCATCGTACAAATATTCACCTTGGTGGAATGAATAAATGCAAACAATAAACAGCTTTGCATATATGGAAAAATACCGCTAATCATACTCAGAAGAGATTAAAAATAATAATATATAAATATTAAATTAATAATTTATTACTTATTGTTAGTCAATAATTTTGAAAAATCAAGGATTCGAGTGTTACTATGTAGTTAAACAAAAAATGATAATTTTCACCTCACATTTTTTTGCACATCCAAATCATAGCAGTATCAAATCTTATCAGCAACAGCCAATGTTTACATTAAATATGTAATATTAACACTGCTATAAATGTCATTTTTAAGCATTAACCAAAAATATTTGGCTAAAATATTACTGATGGGCACTGATGGGACACACTCACCAGAGGAACACTAACTGTCCACAGCTCTCCTCCCAGCTTACAGTTAATCTGCAGGAGGATTTTCTGAGCGATGCTACGTAGCTTCTGTGGCTGAGAGATGGTCCGCACGTTGATGGCCTGAAAAAAATGACAGACACTGACATGTACAATGTTATGCATTTGGTTTCATTGATTGCCAACAAAACAGGCCAGTGAATTAGCATAAAATGTAATAAAAATAAGAATGTAAAGGTTGCAATTGAATGAAACCTGTGATGGTACTGGACTCTGAATACAGCAGAGCTTTTTGATGGCGCTGTACAGGTCGTCTCTATTCCCCGTCATAATGCAAACAACCAGCTGCAAACGAGGCTGAAACAGACAACAGAGCCAATACTACAATCTACTACTTAACATTAGTAAGACTAAATAAAAAAAATCAGTTGTGTTAAACATTTTATTCTGTTGAACAGTATACACCTTCATACCACCCTTCTTTAAAGGGATAAATCACCCCCAAATAAAAATTCTTTATTTACTCACCCTCATGTCATGTCAAACCTGTATGAATTTCTTGCTTCAGCAGAACACAGAAGAAGATATTTTGTAAAACGCCCGGCACCCATTCACTTTCATAGTATGGACACAAGTTACAATGGAAGTCAATGGGTGCCGGTAACCAGCGTTTTGCAAAATATCTTTTGTTCCACAAAAGAAAGGGTTTGAATGACATAAGGGTGAAAAAAATATGACATAATTTTTATTTTGGGGTGAACTATCCCTAAAAAATTTACATTCTATAGTATTTACAAGGTACTATTGGATACTTCAAAGAATTTCCCCAAAACAAGATTAATATGTTAGATGTAAGAACAGCAAATCTCTTTCATGTCTAACAGTATTAATAGTTCCTCACTTCACTGGTGAGTTGAGAGTGAATGCTCTTGACAAAGGTTTCAGTTCGGTCGTCTCGTAGCTCAGTGCGGATGGGCCGGTTGATTCTGATGCCCATGGGTCCAGCCACCCTTGAGAAGGTGGACACCAGCTCCTCTGCCTGTTCACTTGCTCGTCTGGGATAGAAAATAGCCCAACAGTTCAGAGGGATCTAACAGAAAGAAATCAAGGGAAATTATCCAATTATATCAGTAGCAGTTCATTTCCTTTTAATTAATTAAAATATTGTTGCTCAACCGATAGGGAATTGCATTGCGGCACAAAGGTCATTGGTTTGATTCCCAGGGAAGTTGCTTTGGATAAAAGCATATGCCAAATGCAAAAATGTAAAAGATACAGTAGAGGTTCTGCACAGGGATAAAGCAATCATTGTAAATATCGTTGTCAAACAAACAGATAACCGTTCTATTTTAAAAGAAATGTCTTTTAACCTGGAGTGCGTGTTAAGATGTGAATTTCTTTCTATTCTACGGCCTTTTAACGGCTCCTGCTTTTAACGCTCCTGCAACCCGCCTCCTCTCAACGCCTGACGTGTGTTGCACATGTGCACTCCCTCGCAAATCGATGACTCACAGCAATTTTATGTCTGCGATTTTAGATTGTGCTGACTCACAGTGCTGATGGAGGGGTCTCGAACCACCTCTCTGGACCAGTCCACTGATGAAGACGTGACGAAGGAGGCTGAATGCATGCAGATGGTCTCGCTGGGCAGTGTTCTTCCTTGAGTCTGTGTAGGTAGGAAAGTTTGGAGCTAGAATCACGACAAGCATTAAACTGGATGCCAATCAAAATAGATAATACAACTAATTAGGGATGCATTGCATCAGTGATGTGTGTTAATAATGTAATATATGTAAATCAGTTGATACTTGAAGTCAATTATATTTTTTATATAAACAATACACTGAGATTTAACAAACACAAATAATATTTATACATCCTTTCCTACATTGCACATTTCCTACAATTCTACATTGCACATGATTGTTTTGTGAAGCCTTTTTAGTTTTCTTTGCTGTGTAAATGTATTTTCTGTTAAAACTGGCAGTAATTTTATACAGGCAGAACATTTAATTTAGCAGAATAAATAAAGCTTGAATCTCATGCATGCACAGCTCTATTCTGACAGGTGAAACATTAATACATGTAGAGGAGAGTAAAAATCTTGAGTGCAGTTCCAGAAAATGAAGTATGAAATAAAAAATAACACAGTGTAGATGCAGGTTTATGCTTCCATTCTCACCACTAGAATCTCTGGGCTGATAATGAGACCCCACCGTGCAAGCTCACGAAGAGCCTCGTCATTGCTGTTGATGTTCTGCAGCAGTTGTCTCAAACTCTGGGTGTGTTGTTCGGCTCCCACATTGATGTGCATGGTCAGATCCTCGGATAGATGCAAATAAACAATGCTTTAGCATTATGACAACAGCTTTACATGGGTAGAGCACTGTGTTAATTGTGCAAAGGTTATGGGTTTGAACCCTATGTACAGAAAAATTCCCCATAAGTCACTTAGGATATAATCTGCCTAGGGTTCGATTGGTCAAGGAATCATACCTTCATTGCTCTGAAGTCTTTCCTCATCTTCTCAGGAATGCCGGTCATGAAGGAGAGTTCAGGAAGCAGCAGAATCTCACCTGTTATAACCTGTTATGAAACAAATCCTGCCTGTATCTTAATATTTATTGCAGTCATTTAGTACTCATTTTCACAGTTATTAAAACAAATAAAGTTATTAACGTATAATAAATCAAACATCTCCCTGTACATTAGTATTGTCCGTAATTGTTGTACACTTTACATTATGTTGGTTATAAAGTCAGATTATATGCCAAAAAAATTACGGTTACACCAGCGCAGTACCAAATGACACCAGAAGATGGCAGTAAAGGATGAAAATTCAGCCAGAACCTGACTGAAATGGAGCTAAAATGTATCGTTTCACCTTCCCTCCAGGTTTGGATCTCTCCTTCGGTCGATGGATGAGAAGTGGTTGGTCCAGTTCCTTTATGTCAATGCCATAGTTTTTCCTGTGCATACAATAAACGACTTAGAAAACGTCAATTAAAATCCAATAAATAAGCCAATTAATGTAAGCTGATAGCTCTCATCATTTCTACCATCTTTCAGTCTGGAATTTAAAAACAAGGCTTTCACAGCATCATGCGTCATCCAGTTACTGTCAAACTGTTTGTTCATGCTTCCTGGCCCTTCCATTACGACAGATCGAAGTGTTACCAAAATAGCATATGAACCTGTAGTAGTCAACAAACGTGGTCACTGTTCCATCAGCCAAGGTGAAAGTGTCTTTGGGAGACTTGGACCACTCAATGTCGTCGATACGATAAGTGCGGTTATTATAGCGTGTGATAACGACGGCGCCCACAAACTCCTTTGTGCACTCGTCCTGAAAGCTCTCTCGACTCTCCTGGTAAATCACATTCCTAGAGCACACAAAAGGGTTTTGAAAAGACGTCAGGGTTGAGTAAATGAGATCACTGCACAGATTTCTGCAAACAAATCCTATTGATTTTAGCCTGGGGTCCAAAACAACGACTGTCTAGCTTGTATCTATGAAGATATTTTACTCAGATGAGCCCTGTTCCCAATCTCAGTGAGGTGGATTGTAACCTACGTACTATATAGGCATCATAATCATATAACCCCATAAACAGGCCTGTATGGAATCTGTGCCAAAAGTCCATCATTTAGAAAGTGTGCCACACTGATAAGACTAATCATACTCACATGATGTCCAGCACAGAGTCATTGCGCAGCACCTTATGCGAGACGTCCACAACCAGGTACAGACCGCCATCCGTATGCTTGATACTGGTGGAGTAGCCAGGCCACACCTGCAGCCTGAAGCACATATACACGAGTAGATGAGGTACAAGCACTCTTCAACAGAACAACGGGTATGCAAACTGTTATTGCAACACAGCGGTTCACAATGAGCTTCTGGTAATGACAGGGCTGGAGACTTCAACCGGAGAAAATACCGAAGCTCAAGTCTAGATTTATTCAGCGTGATGCTAAACAACACAGAGCACAGCAATTCTGCTCGGATTGCAATCATGGACAATCAGGTCGGTACAAAATACCTGTGTTTGCCTAGAATCACAACAGCGTTGGGGTCGTAGTGGTTTCTGCCCACCAGTTTCAAGCCCAATATCTTCATCACCCTGGAGTAAGAAAGAATGAAAATGAGGATTGTCAACAAGCTGTTATTACTCAGACGCATCCTATACAAACAAAAGAATACGGCAACTGTACGTGAGGAAAAGACTAAAATGTGGGAGTCTTTGTTCCCTTCGGCTCTTTACATCACACACTTGTAAAGATAACACGATTAGGTTTATTCAGTTTGGATAATTCCATGATGACTCTATAATCTTTAAACGTTTCCCAACAAGAGAAGAGACGGCCCAGCAAGAGACGGCCCAGCATGCATTGCAGGGGGCCTGTTAGTTCTGTGACAAATCAACGGTAGTATTTTAAAAGAATTTTAAATACATAGAAAAAAATATGTTTTCTCTTTACTGAAAAGAACCAAAAAACCATTTGAACAAACATTTTTTCAAATAATTATCAGAAAAGAAACAGGTTGCCATGGAAACCGGTAAGCTTGCAGACAGAGGTACTGTGTCAGCGAGCAAACGGTGTGGTTTGAGCAGAATCTCTGACAAAATACTCATTCAGCTTAGATATTAAATTTACAGCCTTGATATTGGCAATAAGGGGACAATGGTACTGTATATTTCTAAGCAAACATTTATAATAATCTTGCACTGGGGTAAAGTTTTTATACATATGCCGTCTTATAAATAAAAATGCCATATCCTAAATTGCCAAATACTGATATTCAGAGCTCAACAAGGGTTTAGAGGAAATGGAGGGCGCTTGTCTGAATGGCAGGTGCAAGTGAGCGATCTCTAAGGAGCATGTTTTCACTCCTGGCTATCAGCCCCTACAGAGACCGGAGCTAATTGTTGATTTCAAACATGGATGACTTGATACAGACTCAATGCTGACACTCCAAGACATCACACGAGAGAATCCGCCAAGTGATATGACTGCTAAGGGTTTTGTCTGTAACAGAGAGAATTCTGTCTACTGAAGACACAGGAAGCGATGCTGTACTTTCCTGTACGCATGGACTGAATGACCTAGTAAATTTGCCTAAATGTGCAGCAGACAAAAGCGCAACGCACTGAATATCATATCCCACACGCATGCACTTCACTCAACCTTACACTTTCAATGTGGAGGAGGAGCGGCAAGTAATATCAGCTGTGTAATATCACCTCTCATTTTCTGACTCATTATTCAAGCTGATACGAGTCAAGAGAATTTTCTACAAAACTGGGTTACAAATGCAAAATAACTTAATTCTCAAAACGGTAACTGCGCATCACTCACTGAATTAAACATGTGAATGTAAACGTGATGGTGGGTTTTACATGCCGTTTTCACAAAATACTTGTAGGGAACGGTTTAGTGTGCAACGAACTGTGGTGTTACAGTTTAAAAACGTCCATAGTGTGTTGAAAGGGCAATCCTCGACACGTTTACAGAGTCGACTTATAATGTTAGTCAAAGTTTTTCATAATGTCATTCTAAATGGCCATTAAACAGGATGCAAGTAGAATCAATAAGGCTATTTTATGTTTTCTATACTGTATGTAAATGACGTGTTATAATTAGCTAACCTCTAGGTAAAGTCATAGTTCACATTGCTATTCCTCAGAGCAGGACAAGCTTTTGAATACTGAACAGGCGTTTATATGTAAATGAGCTTGGTCATTTGTTCATTTCTAAACTCATTTTTGTGCAGCTTAACAAACGGTCCGATTTAGGGCATTAGTACACCATTTAAATATCTCTTTTCTTCAAAGCTTCAAACTGTCCTGTGGCAAATCATTAGTTTTGTTGTACGTTTATAAAACAGCACATATTTGAGAGGACATTTCTAATCATGAAAGAGCTCAAATGTGTTCAAAACAAATCGAATCACTTTCACGCATTGAAATCATGCATTGAGAACACACACCTCCTTAGGACGACATTATAAAATGGGATACACAGGTCTGAGCTTGGTGGCAAAATCTTTGTCAACTGAATCTTGATGTCGATCTCCTGGTTGTCTGTTTTTCTTTCAGCTTTAAGATTAACAATCTGTTAGAAACATGGGAAAAAAGTTTAATATGCTGCAATTTATATATTTATATAATGAGCTGTATAACACCATCTCCTAGATGCTGTGTTTCATGTGCCTTGTATAACTCTCCTTTGTCTTGCTTGCTATAATCCCATTAAAAAAAACTATTATAACTCAAATCATTATTTTATAATGAATTTTATATATTAATGTAAATGTAATACATGGGATAATGTACAGTCAGCTGATCTTTATTGAAAATTAAAATTAGGCAGAGCAACATGAAAAACAAGAATCTAGAAGTTAAGAGCCTTAAAAAAGTTTGATCACAGTTTTATCATAGGATGTCATCACTGTATACCATGATACCATCCCGGTCATGTTTTTGTAAAGGTGAACTTACTCTCCCACTTAACTAGGTATACAAACCTCCTCGAGACGTTTGGGCAGGTAGAGGATGGATCCATCAAAAGCCACAACCTCTCCTGTGGTGGATCGATGTTCCTTCATCATGCCAAAGCGCATACCAATTGACTCAATGTTTGGGCTAAAATTGCAGATACAATCGTTAAAGACATTATTCATTCATTTTCAAAAAAGTGCTGATGTTGTTTATCATTATTCAATCAATACTGGCCATAACAGACACCTGTCTAAAATTACTGAGGATCAGCAGAATTAATAATTCAGTTTGAAAACTCATACCTAAAAGAAACCATTCTTAAAGGAACATACAAATCATTTTTAAAAACAGCTAAGAACTTTAGACAATTTACTCCTAATGTCCAAGCAAAATTTTTCTGAATATGAAGACTCACGTAAAAGTCACGTGGTACTGAAACACGGCCTCGTTTTTGCAGCAGATGGGAATGTAGTTAGATCCGATGGATATGGGATTGCCTTTAGTGCCAATTTTCTTCAGTGGCTCCCTGCAAAAGACTCAGACCAGTTTATATACACATATGATTCATAATTCATATATCATTGAATGTTTCATCATTCATCTAATCATTGTTTAATTTATTCTGGAAAGAACAACAGGAGATGCAGAATTATAGACTGTCAACCCCATTTAATTGCATTGTAAAAAATAAAGTAGCGCAACAAATTCCTGTTTTTGTGGTCCATGAAAGAAACATGAATGAAGTTTTGTATGTCTTCAAATAACTCCAAATAATCAAAACTCTTACCCCACTGTCTCAATTGTCAATTTCTCTTTAGGAGGTGTTCCTGGAGGAGCTGGGGCATCTTCGGAGACGGAGGGCACAGCCGGCAGGGATAAAGAGGCGGTAACGGGGATAAACGGCCCGGTGGGGAAGCTGGGCCACGGCCTACACCAACTTGAGGTAATACTGTTCTGCCGAGACCAGCAAATCCTCTGCCAAGAAAACTGTAATTACGCAGAATTAAATTAAGCATTTAGATACAAAAAAACAACAATTAACTGTTACACAGAAGATCTTCTTCTAATGAGTTCATCATAATTCATACCCCACTGTCTCGATTTGTACTTCGGCTTTAGGAGGTGTTCCTGGAGGAGCTGGAGCATCTTTAGAGACAGAGGACATGGCTGGATGGGATAAAGATGTAGTAACTGGGGACACAAGACCCATGTGGGAAGTAGGGCCACGACCTACACCCATGTGGGGCAAACTTGTTCTGCCAAGACCAGCAAATCCTCTGCCGAGAAAACTGTAATCATGCAGAGTTAAATTAAAATGATCAGCTATTCATAAAAAACTGCTATGCACACATTCTTTACTTATAAATAGCAGTGTAAAAGATGTTCAGAATTCACCCGAAAAATGAAAAATCTGTCAACATTCAATCACCCACGTGTTCCAAACCTGCATGCTTTATTTTCCATGAAACACAAAAGAAGATGTCAGAATGTTTGTGATTGACAGCCTTAGTCACCATTTAATTGTACGGTAAAAAATGACAATCAATATTTTTCTCTTTATGTTCATACAGGCTTGTAAATGATGACAGATTTTCATTTCAGGTGAACTAACCCTTAAATAACAAGAATAGAGAATCAACTTAAAACAGCACCAAGCTTGTACTGTATGTAACATAATCTGCTATCTAAACTAAACTAACACAACCGCAAGCCAAACCTAATAGTTTCCTCTTCTTTTTCAAGACCCGAGGCTGTTGCCCCAACAGTGCTCATCTTAGATTGGTCACCTGCTCCTAAATCTCCCACTGCCCCCCGTCCTGCATCAGACAAAAACATACAAATAAATACGATGGTTATAGGTGTATTTGTATTATTTCCTCAAAGTCAGTAAAGCATTGTGACATTTTTGACAATGTTCATTTCAGAATAAGTGTATTAGATGCATTAAAAACATCATAACAGCAAGCAATGGTGTATTATAATCTTGACAAAATTACTAAAAGGTTGAAAGTCTTATCATAAAATGTCATGTTTGCTTTAAAAAAAACAAATGTGTTTAAGTCAGACAGTTTACTTTGAAGTGGGACTGAGAAAAGCAGAAGAGCCACAAGAGTCGTGCGTGAGAAAAAACAGACAAGAGACGGCATAAAGGTCATTGAATTAGAAGCGACTGAATATTTCAAGCACTATTTAAATCCTTATTAAGTAAAGCAGCTCTTTAATGTAAGCAGATAAATGAGCGTACATTTATGATTTGTATTTACATTGCGGATTGAGTTTGTTTTCATTATTTGCTACTTGACCTTCCTGCTGTCTTCAGCAGTAAATTGCATGTCTAAGTGGTTGACTATTCAACTTTATTGGTGTTGCCAAGGATACAAGGATGATGGAGCACAATTTAAAGCCCACTGCAATCACCTAGCGTTAACATAAATAGAATATAGTGAAACAGGTATGAATTTGATTAAATGCAGTAAACAGCAATAGTAATGCCTTACCACTTCTTATGGCACCGGTTGGATAACATAATTTTAAAGAAAACATTAAGAATTATTCTGATTGCAAGGTAATTAATTATTTAATCATGCATGCAATAAAGGGTTTTTGGGTAATTGCTTTGTTCTCTTTTTGGACATACCAATAGGCGCCGCTCCTCTGCCCCATGTCTTTCCCGGCTCGATGCCCATCCCTCTGAACATGGACACCAGTGATGACCCTGGCCCGGGAGCATCAACCTAACAAAATCAACAAGCCATGGCTGAGACACAGTGCACATATCGAACGCCAAATCTTGCATGACTCAAATGTCAAACTCAAGCTATAGCCAAACTGCACCTTGCTAGACACAGGGGCCACCGGCTCTTCTGACTGCAGTTTTGGCATCTCCTCCCGTATATCTGGTCTTTTAATATCTAAGGCAGGTACAGCTCCTCTACCCATCCCAAGAATGGGTTCAGAAGGGGGCATAGAAATCCTCTGCCTCTCCCAAAACCTCCCTCTTCCACCTTGCCAACCTGAGGCTCAGTGATACCTCGTCCTACTCCTCTGCCATATGGCGTACCGGGGAACGGTGGCTGTTTTCGGTCCATTTCTTCCTGTATTACGATTTACTGTAACTCACAAAACAAAGCACACAGTTTAATTACGTTTTTTGCATGATTTTTTGAGTATTTTGTGAAAGCAGTGCAGGTGCTAACGACATTAAATCGCACTACTCCCTGGTCACGATGCAATTTATGATCTTTATATAAGGATTAGCCCATTAGCATTACAAATGACTTGCGAACTGTATGCTAATTATTTTAGCAGTTTGTTATTTTGGTCGGTATAAACATCCGTTTGACACTCAGCCAATTTGAACTTTGGCCAGATTTGAAACTAAATTAAAGTTGTATGTGCAAATTCCTGCGGCGAAAATTCACTTGGATGGATCTGCATGTGCAACGTCACTGAGTGAGTAAAACAGAGCTAAACATTCGACAGCAAGACAGAAAACGTGAATTACTAAATGAATAAAAACTGTTTCAAACCTCGTTAAAGTGTAAAAAGATAAATGTGTTTAAACCTACCTGTAGATTTAAGCAATGCATGTGTGAGACGACGCTGCGCCCGTCCGAACACTTAACCTCTGTCAGGTAAAACGCTGAGATATGTTCGATTCGTGATTCCTCAAACGACTCATCAAACCGATCCTTGCTGATTCGCAAGAACTTTGTTAAATGCAAAAAGTGACATATGGGAAGCAGTAAAAAAAACATCAGTATTCAGCAAAATATGTATTTGAGCAACGCAGGTCTTGAAATAGTTTTAAGTAATTGCTGAAATGAATCGATGAATCGTTTCTTCCGGACCGAGTCAAATGAATCGGTCTTTGCGATGCACGGGGGGTTGAATTAAAATAAAAGGTTGTCAACTTAGATCCTTAATGATCCTAGATCCTTGAAGTTGAAACGTTAAAAAGTTAACATGCGAATTGTTAAAGCCACAATTGAATTAAAGTTAACCATTTTAAACCAAAAGAATGATTTTACAAAATAGACGATGATGCTGCAGACTTATTTATTTCTGAAATAAGCTGGAGATGTATTGTATTGCATTTCTCCCACCACACAGGATCAGAGATAATAATCAGATAAACTACCACTTTCACCTTGACTTGTCCTATATTTATCTTTTCTCATTGTATTACTAGCCCATATCTCAGAAATATTCTTCAGGTTTGTTTTTTCCTACTGCTTTTTAAAATTGATTTATGAATTATACTAAAATGCATTTAACAGTCAGCTCTGTTATTTTCTTCTGACCACCACTGAGTTATCAGAAAAAAGACTCTGAAAAGCTCTATTGTGTGTGATGATAAATACATAATCATTTTGACAGTAACAATTAGCCAATTGCTGCCACACATCATAATTTGTGAAATGTTTAATTTACTCTGCAGTTGGGACATTTCTATCGTGTTCCTGTATCCCGTTTCTATAGCCACCAGCATTGCTATTATGGCATAAAACACACAAAAAAATCTTTACAAATTGGAAATATCTTAGTATGACTCACTACTGTATGACTAACTGAAATAGCCCTAGACAAGTGTTTGAGCTCACCAGAATTTTTTATTAATGATGAAAATTTTTACAGAGAGAACAAAACTACTGAAAGCAAGCATGTTTGTATTATCTGGTTGTGGCAGATCCAAAAAAGGGCTCTAAATCAAAGCAATGGTTGAGTTAATATTGTCTATGTCTGGATCTGGCTGGTTGGGATGCTCAAACAAACAGAGCAATGTTTTAATTTAGCTTCAAAATGACAGACATCTAAATTACCATACTTCCATAGTATATACTGAATTGAAGTACTTCATTTTCAGCTTTTCAAATCTGATGACTAAGCTCGTGTTTTCTAATGGTTAAAGTGTGTACTTTTGGTTATTATTGTACAATCTCAACAGATACATCACTTGGTATTGTTTATCTACTAAATACTAACCTTTCAGATGCCAACTAAAAACAGGCTATTTCCAGCCAGGAATAATCAATTTATGTGAATGAAAGTCCAGATTCAATAAAACATCTTTTTGGTACTGATACGAGTCTTGATCTCATGTGAGTGTACAGTTTTTCATTTCAAGTTTTTTTAATGAGGACAAAAACACTAAGTTAAAATACTTTATTTAGTTGTTTAAAATTAAATGTCAATCATAAAAAATGCAATTATGTACTAGAATTATGCTGCAGTGCCCCTGTAGAGATGCTAGTTTAAATCAAGCCTATATAATGTTCTGATCCAGTTCCCCTAGGAAAGAAATGCATAATTAATATCTTTATCATAAAATGTGATTATATTGTACACATAACACAGATTAGGCTTGCAAGTAAACAAAAACTCTTCACAGATCTACTGACTCACTAACCACTAAGGAGACTCATAAATGCATAGTGGCATCTCAGTATAAACAGGGTAATTTCAGTGACAGCAGCGTCTGTCACCAGAAGCAAATTAGTGCACAGAGTTTTAATTTGAGCTGACACTCATCATTAGTGCTCTGCCCATCAAACTATGCACTGAATATTGACCAATGAGGCTTGAGGGAAGCAGAATAGATTCTGGGTAAAAGCAGCCTTTGGATTTTATCTTTTCAGCATCATTTGACCCAGATGCAGAAGTTTCAGAAGTAGCAGAAGAAAAGTCAACAAGTTTTATCAGATAGCGAGCAACTGGCAAACATTTACTGACAACTTAAAATGTCTCTTGGAGCATTTTTAGGATACTTTTATGATGCCTGTTTGGCAATTCTGGAGCTTGGCACCCCTTTCCTTATATGTATGCATTTAAGATATTCTTCAAAAATATCTCAAAATAATTTAAAGGGTTTAAAATAGCATAAGACTATAAGTATTTTTTATGCAAATCAATCCTTTGATGTGTATGAAATATACAGTAGTGATGTATAAACCTCTCATCCTAATTTATATACCCATGCAGAGGAACCGTCACAGGAATTATGCATTCAGATTCTCATGAAGGCCCTGGGGTGACATGCCCCAGCTGTTCTGTTCCATGGTCACTGATTATGATGGTGGTCTTTCTACAGTGGCCTGGGAACAAGATGTCCTTTCCTAAGCCATTCTCTGCTTCATTACAGATTTACTTTTCATGCCACATACTGTAACTCCACATGGCTGAGTGCTCACCATGTAAATGAGAAAATTCACATACAGGATGTGTTTTTGTTTTTTGTTGAAACAGTGCATTCATGCCCATCAACCAAACAACTTTTGAAAGCTGAACTTTTTCGGGCTTGGGTTATCACAGAACTCTGCATGGTGTTCTGGGAAGTCTAATATGATAAGCATTTTTTGCTGACATTTTCATCCAAAGTGACTTACAGTACACTTATTGCACGGACAAACTCCCCTGAAGAAAACCCCTGAAGTCTCTTGAGCTCAAATGCTTTGGTTTAGACACAATGGTGATAGGTTACAAAGCAACACTTGGAGGATCTTTTTTTGTTTACCTGCCTAGACCACAGCAACACTATCAGATGTTTTAACTGTAGACCCCCCTAACAATCCTTTCATCCGCCTCTCTCTCCGAAACCCCACCCTTCAAAGACATGCCAGCCAATCAAACATCACCAAACCCAAAACAGAAATGTCAGTTATATCTGTTAAAGTATAGACCTTTAATTTTTTTCATTTTATTAAATTCCATTATTTATTTTTATAGAACACCAGATTTTTGTTTGTGACATAGGATTGAATGTTACCACCCCATTTCCCTTGTCTTTAAAAAAAGAAGGAACCCCCCCAAAACACAAAAAGACTATCTGAATATTTGATGGAAATAGATAACATTATCTCTTGTTTTTCTTCCAGTTATGTAACAAGGAACACAACTAAAAAACATAAGGAAAACAGTGAGCATTAGTAAACTGCTTCTAAAGAGAGATAGACATCATACAAAGCAAACACTGAAAACCAACAAGTGCAGTTCAGTAGAGTTTCCTCAGAATTAAAACAAAAAAAAACAAAAAAGAAAAAGCAAATATCTTGAGAAAAACATGTAGGTGGAGCGGAGACCATCCTCTTCCTTTTGATGTGAAAGTTACGCATTTAACCTACTAGAGTGCGCAATTCTCACACACTTCCCCGCACGAACGGCGGAACTGTCACTTTCATCAAGCTAAGGAGTGCTCAGCCACCTTAAACCACAACCAAACCATCCACCTTAACCTTTATTTCACTTCTCCTTTTCTGTTTCTTCACGATCTGCGTTATTTTTTCTTTTGGAGTGCTGGAAGACCCCAGATCTACGCTGCGCTCTGGGTTCAGCATGCGTTTGGCGCACGGAGGGGACTCTTGGCGAGCTTTCGGGATAGCCTACTGGCGCGGGGATGATGTTCAACTCATCGGGTCCATTAGATATCTTCTCGATTACCCACCCAGAGGTCGTGTCGGAAGTTCTCAATGGTTCTTCACAACTGTTCTTTAACGTCTCAATGGCCATGTGGAACAAATCCTGCGGGGAACAGTTACTCGACTTCACCGCGGCGGAGAAGATCGTAATCGGATTGATGCTGGCTATCATCACCACCGTTACGGTCATTGGAAATACGCTGGTTGTGATCGCGGTGTGCGTGGTTAAGAAGCTCAGACAGCCGTCCAACTATCTGCTTGTGTCTCTCGCGGTGGCGGATCTTTCCGTGGCGATCGTGGTCATGCCTTTCGTGATCGTGACGGACCTAACGGGAGGAAAGTGGCTTTTTGGAGAGGTCTTCTGTAACATCTTTATCGGGATGGATGTGATGTGCTGCACGGCGTCTATTATGACGCTGTGCGTGATCAGCGTGGACAGGTAAGTTCAGGTTGGATTAACAGATGCCTTTTGCCAATGTGCCTTTTGTTTATTAAATCCAATGGGATATCCTTTGCACTATATGCTTCATAAATCAACCTTTAAAGTGTCGAAAGCTGCTATTTAAACTTGTATTGTATATTTTTATATACAATTCCTGTCTATTAAAAAGGTTTAAGGTAGATGATTGTGAAGCATAGATTTGCAGTGTGGTTTGAGACCACCTACTGTATTGCTATAAATATTTATTTTAAATTTCTCTATACAGGTCACTGAAATAACTAGATTCATTTGTAAAAGTGCAATATTCAATGTAGTGCATGAATGCATGAACAGTATTGAACATAGTTGTAGATTTAGTATAGCATGGCACACTGCATGACATTGCTGTCACTACTTGACATGTTATGTCAACTTTCCATCTGCTCATCAATGTTTCACAATAGTGTTGCTCATTTAATATTACTCACCAGATAAATTAGCATCACTCATTGTTGAACTGCAGTGCAAACGTCCCTAATTCAAATGTCAAGGCAACTATCTGGACGTGTCCAGTGTAAAGCAGAAATGAAGTCCGACAACACTGTGTCCATCGTCATCCTAGAATAGGGTCAATACACCTGCAGCTTCGTCGGCCATGTGACAACACGAGGGTTACAGGCAGACCCTGATTTGCTCTGACATTTCTGAAGAAGCAGTGTCCTTTGCCTCCTAAAGTACTAAAGAAGCATGTTGGAAAAATGATGTTGGAAAATCTGTGGTGTAGTGGTGGCAGTAGTTATCTGTAACACAGACAATGTATTTGTTACACTACAAATCAAATTTAGTATAGACACACTGGTATACAAACATACTTTTTTAAAAAATATGTTTTATAAAGTAGCTTTACTGTATATATTAACATTTAAAGGGCAGAAATATATAATAACTCCAAAAATTGATTTATTGCTTTTCAAACACATGAGGACTCATGTTTTAAAATGTCATATCCTATGAAAATATGTAAACAATACGAACATTTACTTCAATTTCAGAAATTAGAGTCACTCAGTGCCCTGCCTTCCTCTAACCTTTTATATGTACGTTTCCCTCGGGATAAAGGAATTTGCTATCTGTTAATTATAGAAATGTATTAAAGGCCAGCTGAATTATAGACCATAAAAGGTTAGTTTATTATAAATCTGAGAAATTATTAAATCGTTAATTCAGTTAGTCTTTCAAATGTATAGAACTAGGCCATTGACATTCAGTTCAAAGTCAGTTTTTTATGAATGACAGTAAAGACAACGGGGATTATAATTTACAGCTTAACTACAGGTGTAATTTGGTTTTTGCAGTCGTAGTGGTTTTGACTATACAGCTTTATCCTTTGGCCTAGGCCTTGATGCTCAGGTTTGTTGTTTTTCAAAGACAGACATTGGCACGCACAATGTTTTTTGAAGGATGAGATGCTTAAGCAGCTCAAGGAAAATGTCCCAAAAGATGCATTTCTTTTTTCCAGCACATTATGTCCACTATCATCTCGCAATCACTTTAATCTATCACACGTGTACGCAAGCATGTAATCTTTCAAAAGACTTTGGGTGTTTTGAAGGATTATAAACAAGCCTACAGTAAATGTCTCATGTGACGCTTGTTTCTGTTTGAGAAGAGCACGACTGGAATTATTTAACTGTGGGATGGACAGGCAGGTGTTTAGTGCTGTTCTCTGAATGAAACAGAGAAATCGGTCAGGTTGGTCTGATTTGTGTTTTTTACTAATGATTAAATGACTTTTTTAACTAATTCTGATAAATTGAAATGCCTTTAGTTAGAGTTTGCAAGGCAGCATGGTATTAATACACTTTTGGAAACGAAGGTGCTACAAAATGTTCTTCACAGTGATGCCATAAATGAATCATTTTTAATTCCCCAAAGAACCATTCAGTAAAAGGCTGTTAAAGTAATTATTTCCATCTTACATTTTACAGTCTTAAGAACCTTTTTCCACTACAAAGAACCATTGTTGAAACAGAAGAGTTCTGTGGATGTAAAAGGTTCTTTATAAAATCATTCAGCCGAAAATGGTTCTTCCATGGCATCATGAAGCACTATTATTTGTAGGAGTGTATATTGTGCTTAGAGGAATCTGCTAAGATCAAACCTATTTGACACTTTTTCTTCTGTGGAATACAAAATAATAATTTTTACAAAACTGTCTTCTTCCATATAATAAAAGTGGGTGGAGATCAGGTTGTCAAAATATAAAAAGGACAAAACATGATAAAAGCATTGGTTATCACAATTTTAATTGTGAAAAGAACAACTTGGACATTTCTCTTCAGAACTCCCTTTGTATTCCACAGAGGAGAAAAGTCAGATGTGTATCAAAGGACATAAGAGTGAATAAATGATTACAGATGTTCCTTTAAAGTTTTGCAATTAACTCGGACCAAGCTTAACATACACACTCCATTCCTACTTTGAATTGATGCTAATTTCAGCTGTTTTTGTAAGAAAAGTAACACTACTTTTTAAAAAAATGTCTCATTAAATTAATGACAGAATGTGCACACTTCAGAATAACAACAGCATTGGCTTCATTATACTATTTGCATACAGAATTAATATTAATCTTCCTAAATCACTTTGCAAACTGAATTGTGATTAAACTTTTATTTATTAACCTCATGGCAGCCTTACACTGCTAAAACAATGGCAAGAAATGATAAAAATTTTAAAAACTTGTTGGCGAGCATTGCTAAACTGCAAATCTATCAATAATAACAAAGCTCATCCCGGGACTTTTCTGTAGGATATCTCCAAAAGATTATGATCTTAAATTAATTTACAAAGAAGCTGCAGAACTGGCTCACAGAGAGGGACGGAAGGGCCTGTAAACCCACCATTATAATTGTCTTGACAAATAGCTTGACCTTTGATTCAGTGCTTATAGATCATTTCAATAATGATACTTAAACCATTGCCTGTTCCCCATTCATCCTGAACGCCTTTTTCTAAATGTCTTTTTAAAGAACTATTTATTTGAGGCGTTTCCATCTCAAGAAGGTTCTTCAAAGAAACCCTCTTCTCTCAAGTGATTTACTGTCCATTAACCAGAAGAGGGAATAAAGAATCCTTGTCTGAACTGTCCATCCAGTCTGCAGTTCACAATCACAGTCCAATGAGCTCCAGAGACCTGAACCTTTGCACACTGAGTGAAGACCTTTATCAGACGAGAGAAAATTAGGAGTGAAGAAGAAAGAACAGACACATGACTGACAAATTACCACAAGTGTAAGAATTCAGGCTGATAAGGTTAATAGGGTTTGTGCCTATGTGTTAAATGTTTCTCTAAATTTTAAACTGTTTATATCTACCAACTATAACACATTCACTTAATAAACAAATCGTATTATCTAATTATGGAAAGTGAGCGATTTGGCAATGTAAGGTGGGAAATCAGTATCAGTCGTTTAAAGAGACGTATTAGACCTCAAAATGTTTCTCTCAAGGACGTATTACAGACAGGGCCAATACCCTGAGGACCCAGACACTCAGGACCCACAAGATGAAAGACCCACGGTGACCTGACACCGAGAAACAAGCCACTGCCACTGGAAATTGATATAGACGAACAGCACTTGAATGTGTGTCAGTGTCTGTTGAGGTTTTGTGTTTATTTTTTGCCTGCAACCTTATATTACCCTGCTGCAAATGTAATTCTTATATTTATTATTGATTTTAGCCACAACTACTAACCACATGTTACATCTAATAAATATAATTAGGTGAGGTCAAGCTCCTGCATCTCACAGTTGGAGTTGCATCCAAAGAGACCGGTCCCGCGGTCTCGCAAGACTATAATCTGCACTTGGTTATACTAATGGGCTAAGTGTTACCATGACTAAATAAATCATCATTATTACTGCATGGCCCACAAATACCACAATTAAGTTGTCCATGTGGGAGTCCAAATATCCATCTTACTGAGACAAGGGAGCCTTGCTCTCATTTATGAGCATATTTTAGTTTCATTACAGGACAGGGTGACAATGATGAAATGTTGTTCTAGTTTTAAGATGAATGAAGGCGAGTGCTTTGTGCACAAGCTGTGTTAATTACTTTGTTAAAGTAACAAGAAGCCACACAGCTCTGAGCTGACTTGAGTTTTGGGTGCCGGAAAGAGAATGTAAGCACAACAGGAAGTAACAAGACTATTTGTATATCGCATGCCATAGTAACTGGGTTTATCTATTGTTCCAAAGTTCATCTAAAGTGCTAATGTGAATGTGTGCCATTTTAAATGACAATTCTTGTTGCGTTATTTTAAAAGAGTGAATCAAAAACTAGATGCTTGGCTGTGTTTTAATGCACTGGAATATTTACATTACCACCATACTATTTTTCACAATTCTAATTCCTAATTCTTAAAATACTTCTGAATTGTTTCAGAAAAAAAAAAAATAAAAAAAATAAATAAATAAAATAAAATAAAATAAAATAAAATAAAATAAAATAAAATAAAATAAAATAAAATAAAATAAAATTAAATTAAATTAAATTAAATTAAATTAAATTAAATTAAATTAAATTAAATTAAATTGTCTTAACACTGACTTCACTCACCATGAAACAGCTAAAGTCACCCACAATATTTCTTTCCCTGCGTGGTCACCTCTAGTCTGATGTTCTTCTTGAGATTAATAAATTGTAATATTAATTATTCATGAGAGTGACATTAATAATTTAACTCTAGTATAAGTAGAGGAAAACTGTATTCTTAGAGGTACTGTATGTAAGAGTCTATACTCTTTTTTGTGTGGGAGAAAAAGTCCCGTATTTGTTTGACAGGGAACGCAGTGCGTGCAGATGGAAAGGGACGGATCTGCATTAAAATTGCAAATGAGACGCATACAGTCTGGCTGTCTTTGGGAATTTAGAAATGAGGACGGAAAGAGATGCAGTTTAGGTTCAAAAAGCAGGTTTTCCCAGTGGCCCTGAAACTAGCCTCAGGTCAGTTGTGTTCTTGTGGCTCCGTCCCTGAATCTATGTGCTGTATGACACTGTCAGCCTCTCTGGCCGGTTCTGCCAAGCAAGATGGAAGCCCGGAGAGGGGTACCTCTGAGGTAAAACTTACCTGAGATGCGCCTGACATACTGAGTCACACCTGTCAGTGCTGTTTCATGTGTTTTTGACCATCACCGATTCTGACCGGTACAGAGAAAAGGAAGGGTAAAGGGGTTATTGTAGATTTCACACCAATATTTTTATATTACGGGATAGTTGTCACACTTCTACTCCAGTGAATGTTTTTTCTGTAGGTTTATTTTTGAAAGTTTGTTTCTAGATAGGAGAATGACCCAAAAGTCTTGGCTACAAAAAGCTGTTGCCATCTGTTGTCGGGTAAAAGAGAAACGTATAAAAGAGTGCACTGGTGAAACAGGCTTTTCAGCTAAATTTAAACACTGAAAAAAAAAAAAACTAAAAAGACTAGTAAAAAGTATTGAACACTGGTTTTTGCTTTTTAGAACACGCTAAGTTCAAATAAAAATGTTATGATATGGCTCAACCTAATATTTATGAAAAATACGTCTTTTTTAAATAAAGGCTAGCTAACACTTAATGTATGTCAATGTGGTTTAATTGTGTTGCAAATGTAGTGAAAACATATATTTCTGTATTTTTAACTGTATTTACTGACAAACTGTATGTCACAGTCACATACGGTCTCCCAGTCACTGTAAAAAGTGTTAAAGCGCTTTGCTGCTTTAAGAATCCATTATACTTTATCTTTTTCTTTGTTTGTCTAACCTGAAGTAGTCAGACTGGTTATATTATATTAAACTAAAATGAAGACGAATTAATATAACCAGGTAAATTATGACAGACTCAATTACCATTTACTTTCATTGTTTGACAGAATTTTCATTTTTTCATTTTGTATGACAGAATTTTCAAGTAACTTAATAAAACATTGTTACAATGTACAATACATACCTACTACCTGGAGTCATGTGGTACTGTATACTGTATATGCTGAAGCAAGCTCGCTCAAATAATTTCCGAAATAATTGGGTATCACCTTGCGTTAGATGCCCTAACCAGGATTGCTGACAAGTGTTAATATGCTTTGTTCCTAAGGGAGGATGGAAAGCGGGAAAGCATGCTGTACGAGGCGTAACTGAGACCTCCAGAGCAGCATGTGAGGAGAGAGTGAGGGAGGTTGACATAGATGATGTCACACAGGAGAGAGACTGAGAAATTATACAGTTACACACGAGGTTTCTGCTATAGATGTTATAGATGCTATAGAGAAAAAACTCACCATAAAAGGAGATGGAAGTTTTTCAACCTTTTTGGCTCTGAACCAAATGGTACACTTGATGTATACCTTTTGAAATAATGCACACTGGAATAAATGAAATAGAAATAAAGTAGAATTGAATTTCAACACTTTAGCCACAACACTTTCACAATAACAATATGCTAAATTATCTTGAGGAAAATTATAAATTGCTTGTTTGTAGTCTAGACTTTAAAATATGTGCAAATACATTTATTTATTTATTTAAAAGGAAAGCCTGAAAATTAATCATTGGACGATGTATGGCAACTAGCCCCGGTCTCTATAGTATATATTGAACTAGACAAACTTCTAGTTGTCATACGCCTCAAATGAAGACACTAATGAGATGGGATCATTTCCATATTTCTACATCCGTGTGAGTTGTGATAACAGGCTCTGTGTAAAGATAATAATTGTATTTATATTTGGTGTACATTTCTCTGCTGAAGCTGTTCCTGAACTGCAAACAAAGATTGCAAGTGGAGGTGTCGGTAAGACCGGTAATAAGGAAGCCAATATAACACTGAAATGGTAGTGTGATAAAAATACCCTGGTTATGTCATAAACACATAAAATAACTCAGAAAAGATACAGTATGACTGAATTTAACTGAAGAATACAATGAACAAAAATGAAGAATTCAATGTTCAATTTCAACTTCCTTTAATTTTCACTTCTTCCCCAATTATCTTCCATGAAAATAACATGCAAAAGATTCAGCTAAAGGTCAGTGGCGTACAGTATTCACAGAACGTTGCCTTGTTACAATTAGTGCTGATTTTAAAAAGTTAAACTTTTAAAGTTTTAAAGACACAACAGTATTATCATGTCAAGCTCTTAAACCTTAAACACTATTGCAGGTGCAGTATCTGCCTTTTGATTACCTTCATTTTCTTGGACTGGAAATCGTTAGATTTCACACACCAGCCTGACATCTAATCTCAGTTAAAATGTGTTGACACAAATCAATAAACTGTGATCCGTCAAATCTACTGAAGTTCTCACATGCCATGCAAGTCGTAAACGCATCTTTTGCATTTTTCCATTTAGGCTAAATGTGATGTAGTGAATATGATTTGAATAAATGGTACAAAATATTTTACTTAAAAATGAAGATTCTTTCAACATTTACTCACTTTCACGTCAGTCGTTTTTGTGGTAAACAAAAAAAAGACTACTGGTAACCAAACAGCACTGGTCCCTGTTGACTTTATATACAGAAAGTCATACTGTATATACTGAAAGTAATACTGTATATATACTCTCTCTCTTAACAAAGTCTAAATTAGGCAAAAGATAAAGAAGAAGCATACAGTACATATAGATTGTGTTTCAAGAATCTTGTGTTTCAGTCTTAAAGGGATAGTTCACAAAAAATAAAAATTATGTCGTATTTTTTCACCCTTATGTCATTCAAACTCTGTATATGATTCTTTCTTTTGTGGAAGATATTTTGCAAAACGCTGGTTACTTGCATCTATTGACTTCGATTGTACCTTGTGTTTCACATACTATGAACGTGAACGGGTGCCAGTAACCAGCATTTTCCAAAATATCTTCTTCGATGTTCTGTTGAAGCAAGAAAGTCATACAGGTTTGACATGACATGAGGGTGAGTAAATAATAAAATAATTTTTATTTTTGGGTAAACTATTCCTTTTAGTCTGTTTTGCTCCCTTTTATTTAATCTATCCATTTAATCATTTTTACTTTCTCTCATGATACACACTTGAAATGACATTGTTACTTTAATAAGGACAAATGTACTTCCTTAGAGAAATATGTAATTTGCCCCAAGCAGATTTTTTCACTGCCGTGACATTATTGATTAATCTAGGTCAATTGGTCAATAGTCTATTGGCGCCAAGAGATAGCGGTCCTCCTGGTTTTGCTGTTTAAAAGTGTTGAATCAATTGTGGTATTAATTGCATATTAAGTATAAATAGCCGCAAATCTACAGAAATCTGATCACTATATTCAGTTGTTTTCTGTGATTCTGTAAAGAACTTGCTGTTTGTATGTGTATGTACTGAAATTTCTGCAGTCATGATGTTCTCATTTGGAAATAGTTAAGAATCTGACACATCTAAAAGAATAAACAACCTTTTGATTGATTTAGTAATTTTACAGAATCACAGATGTCATCCTATCAACACCTACAAGAAGTTTGTTTTTCATTTATGTAATTTGACTTTCATGACGTTTCACATAAATAGATTTAGCCTTCTGTCAACTTTATCTAGGCAGAGTTTTGTTTATCCGAGAAAGGCATACAAATAACCGGACTCGTTATTGAAATGAATGTTTTCAATTTGATTCAAAATGACTAAAATATGAGGCACTGATAAACATAAATAAAACATAACATACTTGGAAAAAACGTCCACTGAATATTGCAATGAAGTGTCAAAAATGAAATGGCATCAATCTACAAGATAAACAGAAATGTGCAGCTATGTTCATTATAGATTTAATCTTCCAATCTATTTAAAGGGTAAAGACTGGTGACATCTGTGTTAGTAGACAAGATTCAGACATAACAGGCATTTTCTGAACATGTAACTGTGAGTATTTACTAAGATGCATTGTGATGGTAAAAAAATTTTTTCTCTTAATGTTTGACTATGTGCCATTTGTAATCTTTAATATACTTTGTGCTATGCTTAGAGCACAGTATTTGAAAAAATATTGTCCTGATTTCAGCTAATAACATAGCAGATGACTATGTTTATATGCGTTTGGGGATGCATGACTAATTCAATCTTTGATTATATAAACTTAGTATTTAGTATTTATACTTTCTATGCTTATAAGGAAGTTCATGTAATGCTTAATTACCCAGAAGGGTTTCTGAGGATAAAGTCAAGATGTTAGGCTAGACTATAAGCTTCTGGAAAAATGATGCTATATGCATGAACATCTTCAAGTACACATACACAAGCACTATAGTTTTCACAGTAGCACTTTCTCGGGCTAATTTATCTCATCATTTACACATTTTCTTGTTTGATTTGCTCTTTTTGCAGACATACGATTATGAGAATTCATTGCCAAAGTAGTCAGCTAACCTTTCATTTAAAATAATTTACTAAATTAACTTGTATGCATATAAGCTGGGCACATTTTTGGATGCATTTCGCAGCTTAAATGCATTTTTTGTCTTTACAGATATGCAGGTAGACTCATTAACAAAAGTAAACTAAACAGAAGTGGTTTAGTTTAGCATATAGACTTCCACATATTTAACATGTCGAAATTTGTTTATTCAAAGTTCAGTACTACACACTTCTCACACTTCTCATTTATTTTTTACACACTGAGGGAAATGTCAATATGATCAGTCACTGACAGTATGCAACAGATGTGATCTATTGATAATTAATTAAAAATACCCCGTAAAAGTCCTCTGATGCCATTGTTGTTTTCTACGGTAGTTCTTATTCTTAAGAAAAGCTCATTGGTCATGTTTGCTTACATGCAAAAAATGTTTACTTTTCATGCAGCAACATATGTGTAGTAATCCACGTCCACCAGTATTTATGAAGCCCACAACTAATATACAGTACTCAAATATTTACAGTTAGTCCATACCCATCTGTAAGCATCCATATACTGTAATACCCCATATAAAGTAAAAAATGCAGTATAGTGATGTATTTATTGCCTAATGAAATTTTAAAGCAAAAGCAAACAAACAGCTGGCACAAAACAAATAAACTAAATTCTTATGCTGTTGCGTGAAGTGGAGCAAGTAAAACAGCTAGTTATTGACTTGGCCTTCCAAATTGAATAAAACATGCCGCTAATGCACTTCAGGCTAACAAAATGTGACCACTCAGGAAATGAAATTGCAGAGATTAATGGATAAAAGTAGATGCTCTAAAAATCTGAAGATTATAGTGAAGCAGAAGTCAGAATTTTTTTTAATATATTTGCTTTAAATGGCCACACCTATTCCTTCTGTATGCAAACAGAAACAAATTAGGACAAAACATGTATTGTAAATATATAAACAACCTAAGTTTATTGAGTTATGTCCTTGCAAAGATGATGCACATTAGTAGTAAGTGTTCACGCATTATTATGAATGTGTGTTGACATCATTAGTACAAGCTTTAGTCTGAATCAACATTGCTTTTCCACTGTCACTTCATCATGTCTCCTTGGGGCTTTCCCTGGGCTAATGGCCAACGCTTTTGGCCAGACGATTTCCTCTCCAAGTAGGTCAACCGGGAAATGAGGCGGGTATGATGTCAAAGGTGAAGTTTACCTGAGGCCAGTTACATACTCAATATACCTGGCCTAATTAATACAAAACTGAGTAAAAGTTAGAGCATTTTGGCATGTTATTTTATACATGGTTTGCTTATGTTCTGGTCCTGTTTTTCTAGTCTTGTGTAACGGGGTGTGAGCTGTGCAAGTCTTTAAAAAAACTGAACAGCAAAGAGTAGTTTGTTAGTGACATTTATACCAGATTTAGGACAATGGGGATGCTGATCAATTTTGGACTTGGCTGACAAGTTAAATGCATTGATGACTATTGAGTATACCCGTAGTTTACATTTATCATGATCAGAATACAAAAAAGACAATTGTCCCCCATTTAATTCATAGATAATAGTGGAGATTTTAATAATATATTGACCACATCACTGGTTTTCATTTTTGAAATCTGGTCACGTTTACAGACTATGAATGTTAAGCTACAATAGAACAGTATGGACTAATACATCATCATGTTGCCGGCAGACATGCACACATGCTGGCACTAATAAATTAACTATCAGCACCTTGAAGATGTAATGATCAATTACAGTAATCCATGTGACATTTAATCATTTATTAAATCATAATGGACATTGTTTAAAGGTACTTCAATTAAGATTATATAGTAAATCGATTTTGCTTGGTGCCATGGGAAAAGGTTGGCACGTGCAGCTAAGAAAACTGGATTGGATGTTTAGGTAATATTTTATATAATTGACTCTGTGGGCAGTAAACACTATAAACTGAACATCGATCCTGCACATCAAGAATTGGTGCTAGTAGAGGTCTGTGAAACCAGCAATGACAGTCAAATAAACACAGTTTTTAACTCTTATATGAGAGCCATATGAGAGCCATATTTATTCTAGTCACAACCTGATGAACTTTTCCAAAAAACATTTCTGATGCATACTTCATGTGAGTAATGCATGTCTTTTATCGACTCGCAATTCTGTTTCACTGTCACTTTAACAAAGCAAAGACTTCAAGGTGTCTTAACTTAAATCATTGAAAAACGTGCAACTTCACAGCACTATAACCCTCGAGGGAAAACATTGCATACTGCAGTAAAAACCTTCATAATATAAGTTGTGTTAGTTTGTTCACGTTCACTATCCATATACAGTAACAGTATTTATACTCCATATCCTTCAAGTATATACGACTACATTACCATCTGATTGTTCAGTAGTCCTGCAGCTCTGGTGGAAAAGCATTGCGTTAGCTGCTAAAAGGTCATGGCTTCGATCCCTAAATAGCAACACAAAATATATTCTGTGTAATGCACTAAAAGTTGCTTTGGCTCAAAGGATCTGCCAAATGCATACATGCAAATCTATTCCATGCTGATAATTCAGTGTATTTACAGTAAACAGACCATGTACTAAGTGATAATAAAAGTTAATCATTTATCAGAACATGTGTGCCAAAAACTGTATTTAATAACCAAAATTAATGCATAATTATTAAAATGGGAACAAGTAAAATATTATTGGTTAAGGTAATTTATGAATTTGCAAATTGCAAAAAGAATGAATGAATAAATAAATAAAATAAACAAATAAATAAAAATATAAAAAATATTTGTATCTGTAAAAATATACAAATAAATAAATGTGCAAATATGCAAAATACAGAATGAGTAAATAAATGGTTAAATCTGTGATCCACGTGTGACATCTTTGATATAATGTGTTTCTGTGATATCGCAACAGAGGGCCTTAAAATTATTACAATTTAAATATTTTCAAATAAGACAACAACTAACATTAAAAAAGGTGTAACTTTTTTATTTTTTAATGGTTTTATAAAATCCTTCTAGTTATGCCCATCTCTAGAATAATGGGTAAATGTGAGGGGGTGTCTTCAAATATTGTTGCAAACAGAAGTCTTAAAGGCCTTGAAGGCAAAAAGGTTAAGATCCACTGCCACTTAGTTTATTCCAACATCATGTTTTATATGTCAAACAATGTTTGTTTACAGCAGAAAACATTTATAATGCCAGCTGTTGCTTGTGCGCATATTAGCAGCACTGTGAAATTTGTTCAATTAATTAACTTCATTAATAATGAGCTATTGGTGTTTATTGCTTATTACCCAAGTAGGGCATGTGTCATCTGACATCTTTACAGAGCAATTAGCCTCTGAATCAGCATCATAGCATTAAGCAGAGATGTTATGAACCCATCAACAGTTATGTGATTAATGAGAAATAGCGAGCTGTTAAAATATAGCTGCAAATGGGACTGGAGATTTTATGTATTCCTTGTGATTTTATGACTTTCCCCCAAGGAAAGTGATGTTTTTTTAGCTTCTGTCTGAGAAATTTAGCCATGAATAATTTGATCTTACTTGAACGTGAACATTAAAAGTACTGATAAATTAGATGATACTAAGTGTGAGGATGTTATGGATTAAATCAGTACAATTCTGAATAGAAAATTGCTAGTAAATAAATGTACACATGGATAAATTCATCTACCAAATGCATAAAAGTTCTAATGACTTTGTTTTTGCGTTGTACTTTGTCTTAAATCCCACACATAAAATCCTTTAAAATCTTTGTTGTTAAAGCTACAACTGAAACAAACTGTTCAAAGGAACCAATTCACGTAAACAAGTCACGTAAACAAGGCATCCCGTCACGGTATTAAACATTCCGGGATGCCTTACAGCAGACGTTCAATGTAAGTGTAACCCAGCGAACACGATTTGTGTTTGTTTGAGTCTTAACTATTTTCTCTGGTAATCCGTGACAGCTGAACCTGTATTGAAACCAGAACATTCTTTTAAACCCCGGCTTTCCTTTTTTTAGCAAACTCAGAGTCTTGAACTCTGCTATTCACCAAACATCGCCATGAATCCATAAGACTGCAGAGTTCATTTAACATTAAAAATCTCTCATATATCCTTCGCTTAAATGGAGCTTCAGAGTAAGCGACCGTACTCTTCTTAAAATGTCAGGCTTTGTGTAAAGGGTCAATCTTTATATGGGTTTGAACCCAGGTCAGCGCTACTAAAAGGCTTTCACACGGGTTATGTCATATGACAGCATCTCTTTCACTCGACTGAAGAATGTTCCAATAGTCAATGGCTGGTGCATCACGAGAAACTCGTCCAAAATATCAAAATCTCTGATGCCTCTATGCTCAAGGTTATGTTGTAATCAGACACAAAAGGGTTTGGAAAAGGAAAGGAAGTGATGAAATACAGATGTGGATTCATGTTGGCCATCTGGTCCACATGGAGCTTCTCACACACACAGAGAGAGAGAGAGAGAGAGAGAGAGAGAGAGAGAGAGAGAGAGAGAGAGAGAGAGAGAGAGAGAGAGAGAGAGAGAGAGAGAGAGAGAGAGAGAGAGAGAGAGAGAGAGAGAGAGAGAGAGAGAGAGAGAGAGAGAGATGAGGTTATGGTCCAAATAATGTAGAGAAACAAAAAGAGATGATGATGCTACAGTAGATGGTCATTAGAGTTAGTTTTTATGAGGAAAAGAGCTTCAGATGTGGAGAAAAAGCAAAAGAAAGAGCAGTGTTTGATCTGAAAGTCTTTTGACCCTGTATGTCACTCTTCATCAGTTCATTTAGAAGCAAATGCACTACCCTGCCATTTCTCTTTGTGCATTAACCCTTTCACTCTCCATGGACTGTACAATTACCCATGCATCTGATATGAAAGTAATGTGGCTATAAAAATAATGGAGAAAAGGTGCTGAAAATGGACATTGGCAACTGTGAATAATGACTGCTTTCTTGTAAAAAGCTTAGAGGAAGAAATTTTAAGAGCATTGATAATGTTACTGTAATTAGATATATTACATTAAATCTTGAAAAACCTGTTTTTACAAAAGTAGAAATTACATTTGTTTTTCTTAGTCTCTCATACGGAATACAAAGACATAAATGGTGCTTTTTACAAAAGGCCTTTAGAAAACATTACAATAGATATCATTTCACTGTGCTTATGCAACCTGGTGGAAGATAAATATCCTCTCTTCATTAAACCTGCCTGTAGTTCACAAAAAAAACCACGAGACAAACAAAACCACAAGAGAGGAAAGGGTAGATAAAATCGCTGTCTTGGAATTTTCTGAAAGTTCATAATCTCATTAACATCAACATCTGTAGTATCCCATGACACAACATCAAAACAGACCATCTACAACTGCTATTTTGGTGCACTTGTGGCTTCCCATGCTTACTATATCTGACTGACATTAAATCACTTCTGAAATGTCACTTCAAAAATGCAATTTAATACACTGCTTTAAGAGTAAAAGGTTGCTTTGTGCTAAATGGAAGATGTGCTATATGGTTTTTCAAGCAAGATGTTTGCAAATAATTGACACAACAAAAAAGCATAAAAGCATTAGCATAAACTTTTTCCATATTAACAAAGTGTCACACCAAAAGAAAGAAATGTTAATTTTATACATATATTAAAAATAAGATACACTCACATGAGATGATGCTTCCAAACACTGCTTTCTGTCACATAATCCATGTTTCCTCCTCCATGGAGGCGGCCATGTTGAGGTCACATGACCTGCAGATGATCTCATCCCTTTAAAAGATCTCATGAAGATATTTTTTTATTTAAAAAACATAAAAATGCACAAATTATACACAATTATACATATAGTTATTCTACCATTGTATTTTCTTGGGCCATCTGTGTAATTAAGGAAGTGATGACTTCATTATTTACATGACCTCATGACCTCCAAGGTGCCTAAAGCAATGGGTGCTTGACTGCAAAGCCTCTTAGACTGACGGTGTCATGATCTAGTGTATGTAGTATGATGAAGAGTAAAATATGTGAGTTTAAGCTGATATTGCACATAGGGGATATAGTTTCTATTTTTACATTATTGTACATGTGCTTTACCTACATGCACATCGTTTACGGTCAATTCACTTGCTTTCATAGTGAAACTTAACAGAGCATCTTTAGGACAAAGTGCCACATTGGTAATTTGTGACCTTTATGAGAAATGCAGAATTGTGTCATGTCTGTATTAAATCTGTGTTTATCTGGTTTGGTTTATCCTGCTGCTCAGGCAATACAAACAAAAACAGTTTTAAAGGACAGAGATTTTATAAGATAAAATTAATAAGTTTTGTGCATATTTGAATCAGATTATTTGTTGTCTATACAGTACATAAACCATGCAAAAAACTAAATCTAAACCAAACTTCAAGTTAAAGTTAAAAAATCAGATCTGATTTCAAGTATTTTCCTATTTGCCTGATCAATATTTAGTTATAAATCCTCATATTCAATATCACTGGATTTACACTATTCTTAACTCACAGTTTTATGTTTCTTTGTAGTTTTACTATGGCTATAGAAAGACAAAACTGCACAGGGTTTACACTGAGATCTTTATGTAAAGCACGTTTTTGCTGTAAGTGTCTCCTGGGGTCGGATGAAGCCTTAATCAAACCTTGAAGTGCCGTAATCTTCTGCTCCGTAAAAGCGGCTATAACTTTCGATTAAGCCACAACAGATGCGACAATGACTTCAAGGTCAATTTCCTCAGCGGCACAAGTGGCGATATTATAATTGATCTTTTTTCACATATTTTTCTCAAATTCAGCGCTCCTCTCATCAACTCAGCTCAAGTGGGCGCTGATTGGTACAGGAGAGAACTTTTCACACTAATGCAATTTGCGCCACCACACCCTTGCTGCGCTGTAAGCGTGCCGCTGATGCTAACTTAATTTCTCATTTCGTTCTCTTTTGCCGCAATCATCTTTGTAAGTGCCTTCTATTGTCTTATTGAGTTGAATTCTTGGAAACAAGACCGTAAGGCGAGATCATTCATTTGCAGTGCTGTTTTCTAGCAGTGATGCTTTGGTGGATAAAACTCATCAAAATATCTTACCCAGATGTTTTTTTTTTTTGATTGCAGGTATCTTGGCATCACCCGCCCTTTGACCTACCCCGCTCGGCAAAACGGACAGCTGATGGCAAAAATGATCTTCGGGGTGTGGCTCGTGTCTGCCTCCATCACGTTGCCGCCGTTTTGCGGATGGGCGAAGAACGTCAACACCGCCGGTCGTCTGTCTGATCAGCCAAGATTTTAGCTACACCATCTACTCCACCGCCGTGGCCTTCTACATCCCCATGATCGTTATGCTCTTCATGTACTACAAGATCTTCAAGGCAGCTAGAAAGAGCGGCGCCAAGCATCGCTTCACCGACTTCTCTCGCCGAGAACGCCTGGAGACGGTCGCCAATGAAGCCCTAAGGATGCAAGGGCTCAAACCCCAACCCGGCGTCGCAGAGGAGTGCGTTGCTCTTTCTCGCCTGCTAAGCCGTGAGCGACAGAACATCTCCATCTTTAAGCGGGAACAAAAAGCAGCAACGACCCTGGGCGTGATAGTCGGTGTGTTCGGGATTTGTTGGTTGCCGTTTTTCATTCTATCTACAGCGAGACCGTTCATATGTGGGGTGAAGTGTAGCTGCATACCGATTTGGCTGGAGAGGACGCTGCTGTGGTTCGGCTATGCCAACTCGCTGATGAATCCCTTCATTTATGCTTTCTTCAACCGGGACCTGCGCTCGACATACAGGGACCTGCTCCGCTGCCGATATCGAAACATAAACCGGCGTCTGTCGGCTGTTGGAGTTCATGAGGCTTTGAAGGTTTAATAAGGCAGATTAAGAAAGGATGGAGAAAGGATATGATTGCAGTCAAATGACACAGAATTCAGATGGGACTGAATCATGTCATCAACTAAGACTTAAAAACCAATTAAATGGAGAACAATGTGCAGCGTTGTGATAGACTACATTCATTGGCATGTACTGTAAATGGACAGAGGGAATTCTGGGATACATACAGGAGATACAAATGACAGGATCAAGCTCTTATTTCTTTAGAACACTGATATTTCAGTTGCATTAAAGCATTTCTTTGGTCAGTAGATGTTTTAGCACTGTTGTTTTTTAGACAGTAAGGTATACCATATTACAAACCAAATTACAAACACCAAAATTCTTAGTTATTAAAATAAATAATTAAAAATATTAATTAAAAATAGGGAATGCCATGAAAAATAAATAAGTAGATAAATAAATTACAATGCTTACAACTGTGTAAACTAGACTAAGCTGATTTTCTCTTTTAATTGGTCCGTGGCCGAATGGGATGCTAAGTCTAATTTAAAGTTTTGTTCTCAGCAAGAAAATATTTGTGTGAAAAAGAGTTACTGAGAATTTTATTTAAACATCAGAATAAACACTTAATTTAATTAAAATAAGTATATATGACCCTGAAAACCCAGCTAAACATTATTTGTGATTTCTACATTAAATCATCCTACACAATGTAAAAAAAACATTCTGTAAAAATATAACCTTCATATTTAATATTGACTAAGACTGAAGATTGAAATCACTGTTTATGAAGCAAACTTACTTTATTTTTCGTTGCAAAATTATAAAACATAGTCTGAGTAAAATCATTAATTTCAGTGTTAAAAAATATCATCGTACTGTATTTATACATTACCAAGACAAAATCTGTACACCTCTGTTGTTTCTGTCTATAAATTCAAAGCAGTCGGCTAATTTTTGTGTGATGATACGTCCTACTATCCTCTTGGCCGTTATTTCCTCAGGCCTGTAAATTTTCTCATCATTAGAATAGACCGTGTTACATGGAAGAAGTGAAAATCTTCACACTTGTGAAATCCTGCCCTCTTCCCCTAAAGCAGTCATTGCTAGAGCTGCTGCATCTTTCTCTTGTATTATTGTTCACAAACCTTAGAAAGAGAAATTAAAACACACACAGATTCTGACCAGCGTTCTGAAGAAATATGCAGCCACTAAATGAGATGTTCTGTACATATCTGGTAGACTCGAGAGAAAAATAAGGGCTTGTGGTTAGTTGTCACTATGAGACTTGACTTGTATTGGAAATCCATCAGTGTGTGTATGTGTGAGCGTGAATCTCTGCTTCGAGACATTGAGAGACGGAGCGCTCACCTTGCTTTTCCGATGACTCAGTCCATCTATTTTAAGAACGTGGAATAGCTGCCTGTCTTTGATGGAACATCTAACTCCGCAAGTCTTTGTGCATAACCTGTGAACTGGCATTGTCAATTTTGTATCTTTTTTTGACCCCGTGTGGCAATTTAAAAAGACATTGAATGTCTTTAAGTGTCTCTTGAGCCATGAATGATGAAATTCGTGGTAACTGGAAGGACTGAAATTCTTTGAAACCTATAATGATGGACTCCTCTAAGGAGAAAAATTATTGACAGAACAACTTAACACGGTTGTTTACACAGGAGGTCCTGGAGGAGAGTTGTTTTTTATGTACAGTTCTATATGTACGTTGCCAAATATTTGTGAGAAGCTTACGAAATGTTTCTTGTCACATTTAACCTTGCATCAGAAAAGTTGCAATTGTCTGAGTTTTTTGTGTGTGTGTTTGTATTACCTTTTCCCACAAGGATTACACTAACTGTAAGTGTTTGCCAAGAGCACTGATGTTAAACAAAACAGAGAAAATATACAAAACCAACAAATGGATGGATTTTATATTCATACACAGATTTAAGGAAACTGGCTTAAATCAAAGTCTTCTTGCCAAAAATATGGAAATGTATTTTGCATTCTCTTATTATAAAATACATTTTTCTCTTCATGATAATGTTTTCTCATTGCACATCTGTGACAAATAACACAGGCCACCATGACCGGAGTCAGTCTCTTATTTGGACCCCGGCTAACAATCTACAAAAGTCATCATGTTACTTAAACTAAAAGCCTGTTTGTTGTTGATGCAACTTTCATAAGAGAATTAAAATTCATTTGTGAAACACTTAAACGATCTAATAATAAGAGACTGTAGGAACACAGCCAGACAGAATGAATAATAACAGGTCATTAAATACAACACAAGACAAAAGACATGTGAATCATGCAGGAGAGCATAGCAGCATGCGGCAGAAACTATATAGGGTATTATATATAACGCAGAGGTTTTCAAGGGCATACAATTTATATAACTGTGAAGAAAAAAACACAGACAATGAATGAAACATGATTGATGTGCTGCGGCGTAAGACATGTCATTATCGGGTAAAGCGCTGATGTTTAGGGTTACATTAGCTGTGTGCAATCGCTTGGAAATAAGTGCTTTTTAACCTGCTGCCCAGTGTTTTTATGCTGCTGTAGAGAATAGTTTGATAGGAGGAATTGCGGGTAAAATCATACGGCTTTCTTCTCACCATTTCATTTTGCCAGACAGCAGTGACATCAGTGTAGTTATATAAGCAGAATATTGATGCGTGTCATGCTGTTACTTAAGACGTGGAAATCAATCTGATTGTGTCGGCCTAAAGTTATAGCTGCCATGTATCTCATCAATTTATTAGTTTGTATTGATGTCTGGTATGCAATTAACTATGTCTTTGGAAATCAACAGCTTAGAAAAAGTTTGATTGTTATACCATCATTTTTTAGACATTTACCATATTGAACTCTGGTGCCACCACTTGATTTCTTGTAAGGATCTGTATCGTCTTTCTTGTTAAACTTGTTATGGCACCATATTGGACACATTATTTGTAAAATATAATACAATAATACAAAATTACTTATTTGTCAAAGTGCTGCAAAAGTTTCTTCACAGTGATGCCACAGAAGAACCATTTTTGGTTCCTTAAAGAACCATTTTTTCTTACCTTCTCACAGTCAAAAACAGAAAGTTTCTGCGGATGTGAAAAGTTCTTTATCGAACCTTTGGAAGTCAAAAATGGTTCTTCTGAGGCATTTATTTTTTAAGAGCGTTTTTCTTTAGCTGTCACATTAAAAAATAATTAAATAACTGTCCAAAAGCTTCAAAGAACTGCATCTGTCATGAGAATTAAGATTTGGTGCTTGCCAATTTGGTCCAATATCTGACAAAGAAAACATTTCTAACAATATCTGTATCTGGTCCAGTCTGGCTTAGGATGAAGTTGGATCTAATTTCCTAATTCCATTGGGAAAAACAGTTTAAACAGGCTTTCTACTATGCAATGTCCCTTAGATTTACATTTCTAGGTTGCAAAACTCTAAATAATTGACAATGCAGGACAAATTTGACCATATCTGGACAAAAAGGATGAATATGTATTTGGCCCATTTCAATATATATATATATATATTAATTTGGCACATGATCATCATCATTTTTTTATCCTGAAGTCATTCCAACACTTTATGTTTTATTATAAGCACAATATAAAATTATATTAAGAAACCCTTATGTTATGTATACATGGAAAATGGATGGTGATTATTTATGCCAAGCTCCAAAAAAGACGCAGTATAAAGAAAGTAGTATGAATAACTGCATTATAGTCTAAATCTTCTGAAGTCATATGATTGAAACAGACTAAAATTTAAATTAATATTCATATAATAATTGTAATAAATGATCTCCTCATTGTCAAATTACATCCTCATTTGTGATTTTCTAAACACATCAGATCTACCAAAGCACATTACAGGTAAGAACCACATGACCCTTTGACCCTAAAGTAGCATGAAATGCATTTATTTTATTTGAAGACAAAGTTAATAACATTTAAGAGTCTTTAATAAAACTTTTATGATGTATTTTTTTACATCATAAAAAAGTTCTTTTTTTAGAACTTTACACTACTGTATAAATCACCATCTTTGTATGAAAATGAGGTAATTTACGTAGATAAATATGTCATGGGAATAAAATGAGGACGGTAAATGCTGACAGATTTATTGGTTGTTCATGTACTACATTTAAAAAGTTCTTCAAAAGTATCTTTCCACACTTCTGAAAAAAGGTCATACATAATGTTGGCTGTCTGGTGGACGAGATGAGTTCAGATCACATTTTAAGGTGCACCTTAAAAGAGAAGTGTTTGAAGACAGCTGAGGTTAAGAAATACCACATCACATCCGACACAGAGCTCAAAAGCAATATGGAAAGGCAGACAGATGATGCCAACCTAAGTTTTCATTGTGTGATGTGACATCAGAATATATTCAGGAAATCCATAAAGGTAAAGTGATTCTGAGAGGATTTTTTTTTATTAAAATGATGAGACAGAATGAAGCAATAGATGAAAATGTCTTTGAAAATAGGCGCCAGTTTGAGTGCATTCATTTGACACCGGCGAGGCACTTAAATTCAGTCTACTGGTAATTCTGTATGAATCATAAATTCAAAGAGCTACAGCACTACATCTCCTTGTTTGCTAAAAGCTTTGCATTTTTTCCCAGTGCAATTCATGTTTTGTTAAACGACTGGTTTCACAATACATTGACCATAACATGCATTTGATCAAACAAACCATAAACCTGACCCCGTGTTATTAAAGTCACAGGGTTATTGAAAGCAAAGTTTATGCTGACTGAAGTGCTTCCTGTTCACACATTCATGCTAACAGGATGTTGGCAAAACAAAGAAGCTTTTTTTGTTTGGTAGTGATAAAAGTCATGTTGTATATGTGTGTCACATGAATCACCTGACAAGTGCTTTCTCTACCTCAATATATATTTATATATGGAATTATATATACACACACCCTTAGGTCAGAGCTGCCTGTTCTGTGAACTACATCATCATAAAACAGTGATGAATGAACATGTCAATTATTCCTGACAGCATTTAAAGTCTCAGAGAAGTAAGATACTTTTGCTAGAGGAAAGATACTGTATTATTTACAAGATAAGTTTCCAAGAGGGTCTCAAGATGACTGAAAATAATTAAAGCAAGCATTAAACAACACCAAAATCATTGCTGCCTTATTTTTTTTTTAAGTACAATCAACTGTTTTTAAGTAATCTAATTAAGTTTTAAATTTAAGGCAATTTCAACTTATTTTTAGTTCAGTCAAGCATTGAAATAAGCTACATTTTTTTATGTAATATATTTTTTAACAAATTGACATCTTTCTAGTTATGACAACACTAATATTATGGCAGTTTATATGAGGATGCTAATTTGTATGAATTCATACAGTATCATTGTATGTTTTAGTATGATTTGCTTTGCGATGGTCAGGATTGGTGTGCAGCGTTATTATTACTTTTTTCTAATAATCGCATGTTTTTGTATGATTGCATTGTACAAATTCATACAAATTACCTATTTTTGAAAATTACAAATCAGGCTGGTTATGCCAAGCTTTAAAATATTTTTTGGTTGTGTTGGAGGCCTTTAAATATTATTCAGGAGGAGACTTAAACTTGTTAATCAGTGTCATAAATTGAGTGTCATCAGCTCAAATCCCAAAAAGTATGACCTTTTAAATGACTTAAAGACCTCCTGTTACCGATTCTAAAATAAACATCACAATCTGTTAATATTTCAAGACCTGAGGGGTTTTTACCATCTCATGACAAAGCTAGAAGATGCTTTTAGAACAGCGAGAAATCTCAGTGTGTTAGAAAAGTAGGAACGCTCTGACCCAAAAAGGCCATTTATTTTTCTCTCCGCTTGCAGGAAGATATTTTATTCAGAGGTTTTAAGGCAGATGCGCTCCTCGCATGGCATTCCTGAATAGCACTTAGAGAGAGCAAAGCAATCAGAAAGACGATGCTTGTGTAAAATCACATGCTTTGGCCAGTTTCAGGTGCTGTATTGTTAGAGTACCCAAAAAGAGCTGAATCAGTGCTATATAATGACTATATAAATGATGTCAATGTCATTCTATTCAATGCTAATGCCTCCTTTCTATGTAAATTATATAGACAGGACATTTGCATATTATCACTTCATTCACAGAACTCTGCGTCTGGTGCAATTAATGTTGTGTTGTGACCACCCACGGCACGCAGGCGGTAAACTGAATTTCATTAAAAAGAGACGTTTGTGTACATTTTCTGTTGATGGTGCCAGAAGTTATTCATCAAATGATTATCAAATGATGGAGAAAAGCGTTATAAGTGGACACATATCCAGACACACAGTTCGGTTGAGTGCTCTTTCTGAGATGTGAGTCCCATTAATTTTGCCAGATCATGCAAGACTTTTCTACGCAATAAGATCATTTACAATTTACAATAAAAGACAACAACAGCCCATATACTTACAGTGATGGTCTTTTATTCTTTTTAACTATAGGCAACCACCCAAAACACCCTAGCAACTGCATAGAAAAGTGTTAAAAACACCTTAAAATGTCTTGGCAACAACCTGCAACATTTACATTTGACAGACACTTTCATCCAAAGCAACTGTGCATTCAATCTACATGTCTTTTATCAGATTTGTGTATCAAACCCACAGCCTTTGTGTTGCTAGCATTGTACAATGCATGACCGGTTAAGGTACAGGAATATTCTAGAATTATGGTTATGAAATGGTCTCGGACAGTCAAAATCTACCTCTATATACATAATGTCAGATTATATTGTGTTTATTATTGTTTTTAATATTATATTGTGTTCCTCACTATTGTAAGGCGCTTTGGATAAAAGCATCTGCTAAATGCAAATGTATTATATTTAAGTCGTCATATTTTATGCAATGTTTTTTTTATTTATGGACATGCTGTACATACAAGATATACACTTCATCATTACCAATACTGAAACACAATCATATACAAATGAGTAGAGGCACAAATGCCATGTCTACCTACTGTATACTAAGATTATTACAGTAATCCAAAGATTAAAGAGCTGTCAATAAACATGCAGCTTTCACGCAGCGTAGAGCTTTAGGCCTCAGAGAGACATTCAGAGCGATCACATGCATGTATTGGGATATATAGGGCAACGGGCAAGAGATTAAACGTTCCTTGTGACCCAATAAACAAGTGTCAATGTTAAATGACAGATTTGAGTATGTGATGGCGCTCTTAACAAGATAAATGCAGAGGAAGATGGACACGCACACACACACGCCACGCACACACACACACACACACACACACACACATACACAAACTGCCTGAAGGAGAGACAGCATGAGCTTTCAGAGGGTCACATCAGGACAATAATTCAGTATATTTGCTGGTAATTGAAAATGCAAAGTAAAAAGTGTAGAAGAGGTAAAAATCAGGATGTTTTTTCACTATGTGCTGCTCAGTTTGTGAGCAGGTAGATGCAATTAGCATTGAAAACTGACCATCAAAGATAGAAGCAAAAACTATACGATTATATCAATATATACTGTAATCAACCCACCAAATATGCCATACTAATGTGCCATTTTCTAATTGCAAACATTCCGCTCAGGATTATTTCTAAAAATATAACTGTTGATTAGTATGAAATAATCCTATTTTCGCACAGCGACCCAAAATGTCAAAGTCCTCCCACCAGAACAGATTTTGGCAAAGAACAGCAGAAACTGATATCGACGCTGTTGGTGAGTCACATGTTAAGTGCTACTAAATTTCTGCAATCTGGAGCCGTGCATGACCACTGACGCGATTCGGGTCACGTTCACACTAAAATTAAATCATTTTACTTATGTGGTATTTATAGGAGCTGGATTATTTATGTGCTGTAGGGTTTGGTACGTGTGTGGATGCCGAATGCAGCAGAAATCCTTTTTGGTGGTAACATGGTGTAGCAATGATAGCAGAACTTTATTAAATACTACTGTGGTACTGAATGATTACCAAATTCATGTACCAAAAGCTTATTCACATAATCTTTAAGGTATGTCAATGAACACTATGGTGCAGGTAAAAAGAAACATAATAGAAAAAACATTATTATGATGAAGTACCTTGTGGACTATTGGTGTATTCTTTTGTGCCCTACATTTCAGCCAATCTGTGTTGGTTGGTTAACACATTGACTTCAATTTGGGTAATGTAGCCCATCAGACTGAAAGCTTATTCTCTATTCTCACATGCCATTTTTCACCAGGATGGAATCACCTTCTCCTATAGATCTCACTCTCTTCTTAGATGAATAAATTACAACAGACACCTGTGACATAAAATAAGATACATATTGAGACATATTTAGCAGCTTACAGTAGATTGTGAAAAACTACTACAATAAGCTATATATATATATATAATAAAAAGCTATAAACTACAAACATATTTTTCAAAGTATAAAAATGTAGATATAAAAAAGTTTTTTTTAGTCACGAAAGACATCATGTCTGATTTGTCACAAATGAAAAGTTTGGTTAGTTACACTATTTAAAGGCCTATATCACATTTTTGGAAGGTGTATCTTTATTGTTGCATCACTAAAATTTATAATTAATTTTTGATTAATTAAGTGTTGATTATTAATTGTGGCAACAGTCTGTTTCTTAAATTTGCAGAACTTTCATTGAGGCAATTAAAAAAACATAGATGCAACAAGTCACTAGAATATTTTAAGTTGAATTTTTATTTTATTTTATTATTTTAAGTTATTTAACCGCAATACTTCAAAAATGACTTGGATAAACACAGACTAAATAACAGCACTGCATAACAAATGTATAGGCGAAATCTAATCCAATTCTTATATAATGAACACCACACCAAAACACAATAAAATAACATCTATCATTCACATTTTCATCCTGAGCAATCACTAAAAGTTAACCTGAAGACTGCTGCCTCAACCTCCACAATCTTGTGGATTAAAAAGGAAAAATGAACATTCTTGTCTCCATCGTCATTACAGCGGATGGCATCAGCCATGCTTCACTCTCACTTCCCGTTATACACAATCCCACAATGCAATGCAAAATGCCATGACTTCCATCACAACTTTGAATGACGACTGAATGAATGACGACCCCTCCGGCGTAACTGAGGTGCAGTGGATGGCCTACATAAATCACTGGAGCTTCTGGCATGCAAAGCTCGTATCTCAGCATAATCAAGGGCTTAGAGCTAAACATTGCTCAATCATATTGCTCTGGATAATTAAAATATATATTTTTATGTGTGTGTGTGTGTGTGTGTGTGTGTGTACACACCAACATGACATTGTTCAATGTTCGGGGACATAATTCAAGGAATTCATCAGTCTGAAAGAAAGCACAATAAAGGCACAAGTCTTTTCATTGAAGGTAATGTGCAGTTTGCATGCACACGTTATATGCAGTGGTCAAATATATTTTAAGGTCACTGTATATTTTAACTATATAACGTAAAATGTATATAGACCAACAAACAATCTAATCAGAAAGAGTGAAATAAATGTTTTCTCCTGTAAGAAATTGAACAGTACCTAATACACTTATCTCAGCGAACAGCAGTGTGATGAAGTGTAGTGTCTCTATTTCTCCATGTGGAACTCTCAGTGTCAGAAGTCTTCAAGGACGCCGTCAGTCTGTGCTGCGCTGATGTCAGTGTGCATTGGTTTACATCCCTAAAGAAACAGGACATGCACCTGACGGCACTGATGCCCAGCCAGTCTTTCTGGCCTCTTTCTCCTCTGAACTAAAGCCACGGATTGGTCACACACCGATGAACTGAATAAAGTAAACACGTAAACATTTCATGCACTATTTATTTTGTATACCTGTGGATTTACTGAACAGCAAATAGACACTTCTGTGATGCTTTATGGCTTTCACTGGCCAGTTTTCACTTTCTGGCATTTGGTAAAAATCACATGGAGCACAAAGCTGAATAGTATTTGGACAGTTAAGCAACACTTACAATGTACAGTATTAATTTACTGGCATTAGATAACAGAATATCAAACCATGTCAAATTATTGATGCTTTTTCTTTTTTTGTGGAGGTGTGCTTAGCATAAATGCCAAAAAGTGATATTTTCTTTTCTAACGCAATGAAATTCCTATTCGAATTGTTAGTGTGATACAAATATAGTAATGAAATCACATGTGGATTCTTTAATTTCAACCCAATCCAGCCCGAGCTAATCTGCATTACACTTAAAATACTTTTAAAATCAATTCAATTCACTTAGGCAGTGAGTAAAACCGTCAAGGTTTCACACAAGTCTGTGATTGATGCTAGTGAGAAAAGAGTGAAACTAAAAGGAAGTGGCAGGGTACCAGCATTTCATCTTTTGAAAACTTTCAAAGGTGCTACTCGCTGTGGCATTTCTGCATGGCTGGTCCTCACATCTTTGTGGTTTTGAGAGCAAAATATCAGATGCAGCGGGGAGGTCGTAAACTGAACATTACACGCTGACCTTCAGAAAATGTGGACATCAATGGAAGTGATGACTTCTGAAGTGTAAGGGGATGTGAATTTCAGCTGATACACATACTTCAGAGCTGCGGCTGTAAGAAAAAGTGAAAAAGTTGTTAGCAGTCATTATTATAAATTGTAATTCTTTCTTTTGTTTTGTTATGTTTGTATACAGTATGCATGCAAATACTCTACTCAACATGCATGTGCAGTCCAGAGTCGACTGATTGGCTCGTTTGGCACGGAGGACGTCCAACCCCCAGGGTGATCTGTGTAAGTATGCTTACAGAGGCTTAGGTGAAATTGTTTTCATAAACTGATTTAAAATGAACAAGCCGGCATTTCATCAAGGTGACTTACTGTATCTGAGGCAAGTATTCTCCCTTGAGACAGACAGACAATTATAAACTTCCTTCTTCGCAAAGGACAGCTGACCTACTGCTACTAAAGCCTGAGTGCAGACATCAGTATCTGGAGCTGTCCTTGAAGTGAACGCTTTCTTAAAACTTAAAACATGTCAGAAGAAACATCACTAGTGCACCTGGAAGAATACAGTATGTCACTTTAATGTGCAGGACGCATGAAAATTGAAAAAAGGTCTTTAATTATGGAATTATGGAATCAAGTGTCATTTGTGTCTCTGATAAAGTATAAATATTAGCCCACAATAAATTAAAGACCTTGTCTGTGTAAATCCAGTTAAAGTCATTTATTTTGTGATTTACTGTTTTCAACATAAAATTATTATTATCCTGTAAAAGATTAAATGTTTAGGAAACCAACTTCTAGTATTTTTGTGCAAAATAATAAAACTAATAAAAAGTGTTTAATAACATCATTTACAGTAGTAAACACACATATTTTTCATATTTTTTGGCTATGACTTCAGTATATGATGGATGTTCATCTCATATTGTATATAGTGTTGATCTTTTAAAGGGTTCCAGCATGAGACAGTGTGTGGAGATAAAATAATTAAACGGCATCATGGACTCACAGCCTCAAATGATTAAGCAACCATATTCTTCTGGGTAATGAATTAAGTCTTTTGATCATTCCGGCCCATGCATGAAGCATATTCTTCTGGGTAATGAATTATGTCTTTTCATTCCGACCCCATTCGATAATTTGATTTCATTTGTGAGAGTGGGGTACAAAGACACATCTGAGTGTCAGAAAAAGGGGAGAAATGGGGTTCGTCTCAACCCGTGACAGTTCTGATGCGGTGTCGTAGCATGCGAGAGTGGCTGAACGTATTGCGGATGGAGTCGTTTCCATTTACGGCCTTGTCTGTATGCGGCGAAGGGAAACACCGGATAGATTTAGGAAGGCAGAGATGTTTTCTTGATAACATAATCCTGCTTTATACCGGTGAAGATGAGACTAAGACCTCTATTTAGTAAAGTCAAGCTGCTTTCAACACGGTGAATATATAAATCTGCCGCATTATTTTCTATCAGAGTCACACAATGTTCTTATCTACGAGCGAGTTGTGCATGCAAGAGATAAGTATTTTATTTTATTCTCAGATTTTGCACTTATGTGACATTAAAATATTACTGGGAAATGATTCAGACACCTTTTGTAATGAGCCAGATGGGAAATATGACCTAGTGTTAAATAAATAATATTAATGCAGGGACACAAACAGAAAGTTAAATGGCTTACATTACACCAATGTGTGTAAGAAAAACAACTTGTGCAAAACAAAAGTGCCCAAAATAGGTGTGCAATTAATTTTTTAAAGAGTGTAGAGAAACAATACCACTGATTTACACCAACAAACTGTGCATGTCAGATTCCCACATTCCCACATCCTCTGCAGCTGACACATCAAAACAGATCCTTGACACATTTAGCACAATGGCTGCCTGCATGAACAAGCTCTCAGCCAATCAGAAAGAAGCATTATGGACACTTTCATTCATTAGGGCGATGAGGAAACGTTACTGAAAGGGCTGTATTAAAAATGCATAAGACCTTGTAATACTAATTCCACTCACTTTCACATGTGACCTAGACAGCAATAAGATTAAAGCCATTTTTATCTCCTGCTTCTTACATTTTTTCTTCTTGTCTTGATAAAGACGCTGGAAATTTTTTCTCAATCTAACATGCTGTGTTCAGATTTGAAATCAAGAAACAGATTTCAGCATGAAGTCAGCATGATTAAATTCATCCATATGACCAAATGATCTCAATTTACTCATACATCAACAATGATCCCATATTTTTTTTTCTTTGAAAAGGATTTTAAAAGAAACACCTGATACAATGACTATATTAAACATTACATTACTTAGTAGGTACCCCATCTTTTAACAAAAACAGCCAATTAACGTTTTGACGTATCACCTGGTTTTTACTCACCTAGGCTGAATCAGCCTAAACATTTAAGCCAAATAAACAGATTAAAAACATTTTTGTCAGATTTCATTGCTGTTTTTTTGTATATGAAACAAATTGTGATCCTGCTTGTGAAAACCCAGCTAAAATAATTTTTTGTGACTGTTTTGTACATAAAATCGTCCTACACAATGTCAAGAAAATTCTGTTAACATATAACCATCTTTACTATTGACTATGTAATGACATATCAAAGAGTGATATTTGTAGGCGAAATCAAACGTTAATACTCATTATCTCATCATTTGATTTTGGGATTTTAGCCTGGTTTTCACAGATAGGGTCACAATTGTTAGTAAGAATTTAAAGATTTTAGTCTTTCCTTATTCATGCAAATAGCAGCTGTACTTACATGACAGCACAGAAAACAGCTGGCCGGAAACATTGCCAAAATGAGACCCAAGTGTGGCTTTGCATCGACTCCAACAGTTAATGAATGGCATCATACTGTAACTGTAGAAAGAAAATATGTGATAATGATTTGTGAATAAAAATGAATATAATCTGCTAATTTATACTGAATTACAAAATCATCAAGTAAAGAATTAACACGCTTGCCAGGATGTGAATGTTGAGATAACAACATGCTGACGCACAAACCAAGAGCTAATACACAACCGATACCTTGAACAAGACCTACATAAATGTTAAAATCAACAGGATTGCTGATTCATTCAGCATAGTATAAATATCAACAGGAATCAAGCACTGGTCATCGCCCAATGAAGAGAAGGAGAACGGACCACAAACATCAAAATGATATGACCATTTTAGGTCTGCCATGTGTACTGCAGCTCAGTGTGAGCAACATGACGTGAATCCGCCTTCTTTTTTCACACCTTTGCAACAGAGTTTGGTCCAAAAATACATAACACACAGTGGATCACTGATATTTCACAGTTTCCTTGGAGGTGTTGCATTTTTCAGTTCTGGTGTACATAGCTTTGTGCCGTCTCCTCCAACCCTGTTTCGATTAATGCTAATTATATTATATGGAAATGAGGAGACGTGGATGAGTCAAAGCAATGTTAATGGTTCAAGAGGAGGGTCTGCGCCAGGTGCTGCCCACCTAATGGACATTTATCCAGCTGTCAATCTGACTGTCAGTTTACTGTATACATGCACACACAATCAACACACAATACACTTATACACAAAATATCAGATACAATCAGATTAATGACTCGCACCTGCATAAATATTGTGCGAGGGAGATGATAATAAATCAATAAAGCCATAAACCATGAGCGCATTTTATGTATTTGGCAGACGATGACTTACAGTGCATTTAATCTATTTTATATATACTATATACAGTATACACTCCCTGAGAATTAGTAAAATATGACACAAAAACACACAGTTGTGTGTTTGTAGAACTGATAAACACTTTTTAAAATGAACACATGTAAATGTGACAATATGACTAAAATGTTTTACACTAATCGTGAGATTTACAAATTAAATCATTTACAAATTGCCCATTGGTGTTGTCTTTGGCTCATTAATCCTATTTTTGATATTCAAGGTATCTAATATTCCTATTAGATGTTAACCTTAATATTTAATATTTAAAATATTCTGCAATTTTATATTGTCAACACATTATTTTATTGATAATATTGTTATAATTTCATATAACCCTAACTCTATCCCTCAGCGCTTTTGGTAACTAAACTCATTTATTAGATGTATTTACTATATACATTTGGGACAACAGGAAAAGTGCGTTTAACAACGTACCTTAACCATGTAAATAAATAGACTATGAAATTTCTCTGTAATATGGCGAATACTAATGCAATATTTAGCTTGTGTTTGTTCTGCGTGTTTGGTTGGTGAATCACACTCCTGCTGTTGTTTATGGATTTACAAAGCTGTCAATTTTCTCATTCAGTCAATGTTGTGTTGGTATTTTTGCATATTGTTGGGCCTATGCAGGTAAAAGGTAATTTGCATGCATCTGTATATTAGATTTTACTTCACTATAATAAAAAGTTGCCACCTGTATGTCCAATCTAACATCTGGGCCTGGAGGCAAAACCAGCAGAGAGCCAAGTGCAAATCGACTATTTTACAATGACTCGTCGGAGCCACAACTGTTTTATAATGTAAGATATTCCTTTATTAAGACGTAAAGCCCAAAGTCCATCTCATAAAGTACATCAGACACTTTTACTCTCTGTGGGAAGAAGAAAATGAGGTAATATCAAGCCACTCTTTTATCCAAGAACATGCACCCACCATATATCTGCACTTTTCATTTTGGTCACAGAGTTGAATATTCGCCTGGCTCTCAGGCCATAAATCCAGCGGGCTGATCTGTGACAGGACCTCCGCTGCACTGTAACAGAGCTCTGAATACAACAAGAGGTACATCATGAGGAATTTTAATATGCTAATATTCATTTACATTTTCATATTTAATATTTGAATCATGATGCATTACTCATTTGCGGGGCAAAATATTATTTTGCCACTTTTGGAGAATGATTTAAATAAAATCATGCGACATACAGAATCACAAATGTCATTTACAGCGATAAGCAGCCGAATGCACTGAAGCATTGAGGAATGAAAGATGTGAAAGAGAGATGAGCGAGTTTTGCAGAGAAGACAAGAAAAGAATAAATGAAACGTCTGATGAATGAGAGGTGATGTTTTTAATTCTTTTTTTAATGTTATTCCCTCAAAAGGCAGTTTCAATCTGAAATGAATGAGCTCTGGTTATTGAGTTTTTCTCTCTTGCATAAATCTCAAAGATGACAATAGAAATGTATTAAGCGAGCAAGTCAGTGGAACAGACAATTTGCGTGAAAAGGGATTCGAGTGCATTTTCAAAGCTGATCCTACTGGCTGTCAAACAAAAAAGCAGACAAATGCATTTAAACTCCAGTCCTGACTGTCACCAGTACCTTAATTGTAAACATTGTTAGTCAAGGCTTGTTACAGAGAAGTCAACACCACAGCACAGGAGAGAAAATAATTATTACAGACACCAGAGATCCAACCTAGATCCTTTCAAAACACACAAAAAACATGTAGGATCTTGCCAACATAAACCCTGATTAACTAAAGGTTTATGTGTAAAAACATGCTAGCATGAACAAAAAATTCTAACAACATTCTCGTCTACCGTCAATGGCATTGTACATGTAATTTATGGTGATTAAAGTCACAATTAAATAAATTTTTACTTTAAGTATGAATACGTTGAAATATTTATAAACTAATGTAAAATAGACAAAAAACTAATTATTTGATGTAACATCAAAACAATTGCGCAACATATACAGTAGCAGTCAAAAGTTTAGACACAACTGACAAAAATGTTTCTCATGATCTTACCAATCTTTTAATCTGAAGGTGTATATTTCAATGTTTGAAATTACTTTTGTAGACAAAAATATAATTGTGCCAACTTTTTTTTTTTATTCAGAAAACTAAAAATTTTTGTAAGGACCAAATAGTAAATAAAAGCAGCCAATAAGAGTCCAGCATTGATAGAAATCTCTTCAGTTCTGATTAAAAAGCTTCTCAGGTTGAGAACTCAAGAAGATGGATGATCAAATGCCAACAGTATGATTTTGCAAATTCAACAAAGTGTCGACAAAGTGTGACTACTTTTGAAGATGATCAAATATAACATAGTGTTCATTTATTTTGGATGTTTCAAAGTGCGCATGCAAATAAGTTCCCTCAAATTAGTATCATTAAAAATCAGAATGGCTCAAGACAACCTTCTTTCATATTGCAGTTTTTCTTGGTTATGCTTTAATGTGAAAGGTCCACAGCAAACCAGTTCTCATTGCAGCTCTCTGCTTATCGTGAACACAGAGGTACAGCTGTAATTACGTTCGGTGCAGAAACAAAGCAGCACCGTATTGATTGGATTCCCGCTGACATGCTGCTTTCTTAACACCAGCCCAAACCAACATGTGTTATCGCTCACCGCTGGCAAGAAAATGACACGGACAGAAAGGAGACATAAATGAGACTGTAGGACATTATGTGATCGCTCATAAAAGCCACACATTGTATAGCAGTTTAAAAAAGCATCCGGCAATATAATGCGAAATTACAGCGGGAGGCTGAAAAAATTATTTTACACCTGCTGTTTTAAAAAGAGATTTTGATAATGAAAAAGTACACATATAGAAACTTCATAGAAGTCGTTTTAAATCATAGTGAGCCTCCTTGCTGCCTACATAGGCTGCATCTTTCTAACCCAGTAACCTAACAGAGAAGAAGAAATGACCCTATAAATGACTGATATAGAACGTTGTAATGGACCAGACAACATCTCCCACTGAGATTTTCATGTTGTGCCCTTCAGGAAATGTAGGTGGGTGGGTGGATGAATACATGTGTCTGTGTTTGTCGGGGAACATGTGCTGGTACAGGTACTGAGGCTATAAATGACTCACAGGACCTAGTGTTTCATTAGCCTTTACTAAAATACAACACCAAGAATAACAGTGCAGGTTTGTGTCGTTTAGTTTCTGAGGATTAAAGTGGGTTACAATCTGGTCAGTATATTGTTGGAGCCATGCTAAAAAAACAACCAATAACATCTACAAAATTGATGGGGAATTTTTAACCCATGGTTGGGTCAAAAAGAACAGAGTTATGAATTAACCTATTGTTTTAACCCATATTGGGTTTTTCAACCCATGGTTGGGTCAAATTTTCTCAGTTTCTCAGTGGTTGGATTTGTTTGCTTGTTTGCTTTTTGACACTTTTTTACTATGGGTTAAAAATAACCCAGCATTTTTTTAGAGTGAATGCACAATACTACACTAAAAAAATGTTGGATTATTTCAACCCATAATTGGGTCAGAAAGTGACAAACCCAACCGTTGGGTTAAATAAATCCAAAAAATGTATCTGACCCAATCATGAATTAAAATAAAACCAGCATTTTGGGCTAAAACAACCCACCATGGGTTAATTTACAACCCAACAGTTGGGTTTGTCCATTTTTGACCCAACCATGTGCTAAAAATACCAAAGAAAACACTTTTTATTTTATTAAGCAATTAAAGCTAAAATCTGTACCTTTTTTGATTAAAAATTAGTTGCTTTATTTTACACAGATACACAAGGGTTATTTTAAAAAAAATTGAATTTGAGCTGTTGGGACGGATTTTGTGGGAAATTTCTGTTTTTTCAAACACACGTAAAGACAAGTACATAAAGTAACCTGCAATTTTATGTTTTAAACAGAAATAGCGATATAAAGGTTAAGTTATGAATTGCCTTTCATGTAAACTAATATACAGAGTGTATTGTAAGTAAACAGATTTTATATTTTTCTTTTGTGTTTAACAATTCATGCATCACAAAGTTACTGTATACATAGCTTTGACTGCTATTTTGATGTTGTATACTTTCAATTCCATATAAAATGTATCTGTAGTCCAGCAAAGAAGTGCCTGTGAAGTCCCTAAATATTTATATACCACAAGATAACAACCTAGAATCGACTCTAATCCAACCATTCGAACCTTGGCATGGTTTCTAACCCCCTGCTCCTTAAAACTAACAGCTTATATATTGGCGCTCCCATCCTCAGATTCCACCATCAGTCCTGCTGGTCCTCAGCAAGATTTCTAATTTGCGACAAATCTGCTCCTATTTCCTGCGTCGACCCCCGAAGAGCCCGGAGCCGAGCGCACGGTAAAGCCCATAACAGCAGAAGCAAACTTAAGTGTCTGGCTGATGAGAAAGAGTAACAAACCTTTCCGCCGGCGCTCCACAGGCTTCATAGCAGAATGTCAAGCTTCTGAGCCGGTGGGGTAGAGTCTGAGTCACACAAGACCAGAGTAATGTCACAGCAGGGACTGAATGCATGTGATTTTTCACAGGCGCATGAGATACACGGAAGACACAAACATCTGACGGGTTCTTCGATGCCATCAGGTTTACTGCCAAGATGGTGAGTGTTTATCTATCAAAAATTACAAACCAAGACGTTACAAAAATTGCCATTATTTACTCCAAACCCATATGACTTTGTTTTTCCATGAAATACCAAAAGTAGAAATTTTTAAAGACAAAGTAACCAAATCTCATTCTTATCCATTTGAGAACACCTAAAAAAAGCAAAACAAGAATTGTTCACCCAAAAATGACCAAAACTGACAAAAATTACAGTTTTAGTTACAGTCTTTATTTACTCCAATCCTATATGACGTCTTTCCAAATCTTTCCAAAGAATAACTAAAAGAAAAATTTAAAAACTATAAAAAATTATTTAGTAACTCCATAGCAACACCCTGGCAAGAGAGAGAGAGAGAGAGAGAGAGAGAGAGAGAGAGAGAGAGAGAGTGAGAGAGAGAGAGAGAGAGAGAGAGAGAGAGAGTGAGAGAGAGAGAGAGAGAGAGAGAGAGAGAGAGAGAGAGAGAGATACTACATGGTATTTTCAGTGCTTAGGAATACATTTAAGAAAGGGTAGGGATTTGCATACCATTTGTGCCCTTGGGCCACAAAATACAAAAATTACATTCAGACTATCAACACATTTCTATTTTTCAACTGTGGTTTGGTGTTTTATACACTAATCGGCATAATTTATTTAGCAAAACAGTAAAAATGGCAGTATAAAGATGTGCATACTGTATATGTGGAGACCTATGCTGTTTGAGAATTAACCCATAAGACATGAAACAGATAACTGTAGGTCTTACAACAATAATGACAACACATAGGGTGGAAAAATGATGGCTCACCTACGCTAAAGTGGTATGTAATTCAAGCCCCATCTCTTCAGGTGACACGTCCTCATATGGTAACTTATCTTAAATTGGCAGCTTACTGTTTCCAACTTTTGTTCTGAAATGATTTAAACACCATTAATAAGTGTATTATCAAACCCAAACAGAAGTTACAAACTAGTTACAAAAAACACACAAGTGTGACTTTTCTTTTTTTTTCTATGAAACACAAAAAACTTTTGGTACAAATTTCAACTGGTTTCTTATTCAAAGAAACGTCATCTAAGACATTTTGGGTAGCCTATTTATCACAATTTCTAAAACAAATAGTTCTAACTCTCAAATCTGATTGGATGAGCCAATACAAAGATATTCTTCATTGACACAAAATGCATAGAGACTGAACTGTACATTCAACATTTGCATTTCTTCCGACAACAAACCTCCTACTGTGGCAATCCCTCCGAGCTTAACAAAAATCCCAAATCTACTAAATATTCATTTCAACATATCATGTGCGACCTCTCCCGCCTCACTACCGTAATCTGCCTCGCGGTAGTATTCCAAGTCATTTAGAGCGACAACAGCTCCCACAGTACTAACTAAAATTTAAATGCACCCCACCTCTACAATATCAGGTACATTTATTAAGTCAATACCGGCCTCAATTTCAGTTTCTGCAGGTGCAAATATGTATAACTGGTGAATCACATGTCAGATTAGTTTTATTTTGCAAAACTGTTCAGATCTTTCGGAAAGCAGGTGGTCGCCACGTAACATGAGTCATACTTTCTTTTTTTGTGCATGTAAAAGGGGGAGAAGGGAGGGTAACCCGTGAGTTAATTAGCCATCATTAACCCATCTCCTCCTTCCTGAGTGGGTGCTGTGCTTTTGTCCTGTCCTATTAGCATCTCTAATAGAACCGCCACCGTGACTCATGCCCATCAGTCTGACACTTGGCTCGGCGGCGGTGCCACGCTTTATACTCACAAACACAGTCACAATGTCACCGATCTGCGGAGACTGAGAGAGGAAGTTGAAAAAGGTGAAGACAAAACCCTCAAGAGCTGTAGAATATGTTCATTTAGAAGTGAATTAGGCTTTGCTTTATCCAAAAACGTTTACAGTACATGAACAATCGGCGTTGCAAGCAATATGCCCTAACAGTTGAGGTACAGGAATATACTGTAAATTTAGGCCATTAAATTCAATTTCCCACATAAGAAATAATATTTTAAGTTTCTGTGATTTTGTGATGAAACACGCATATGACAACTACTTATGAGACATAAGAACCAATGAAATTCAACGTTATGAATGTGCCACCATATCTGAACTATTCACTCAATGAACAGCTGATTTCCATGGTAACAAGACATGTCGTCATTTTCTCTCACAAACGTATCATTTCCTTTCATAACACATTTATTATCTCAATGGATTCATTTAGATTACCTTCATGATGGATGCATGTGCTTTTTCAAGCTTCCCATATACCATTCTGTATCCCATATAAGATAATAAAATGACAGCATTTTAATATAAAATTATTCATATAGAGCCTTTGGTTTCTTAGTTAACTTTAACAAATGTATTTAAGATGAACTATGATGACTTTTTAAGACCAAAGAAATCCCTTAAAAACACATCAAGTATCTCCAGAAGACAGCAGCACAGGTACAGTTTAAAAAACAATCACACCATAATACACACGCACGCACGCACGCACACATATACTTCAGTGTATCTCCAACACCCACCTCTATCTGATGCCTGAAAGGATTTCTCAAATCTCTCGTCCTCTTTCATACACACACAACCTTTAAACTACTTTCATCTAAAACCTCTCCAAACAGGCCTAGACTCAATCAGCAGGGGTAATGGAACTGTGGCCTTTATATCTTGAATCCAGCTCTGTACAGACAAAAAAAAGACACAAAGACAGTAAGAACATGCTCATCATTTTCATATTAAGATCTAGAGCCGTGATATACACACAGAGCCAGATCCTGTCTTGAGAAAAAAATGATCACATCCAGGGATTCATTGCAAGAATCATTGCAAAGACCTTATTGTTTATTATCTTGTTTATCTACAGTATTTATTTATTTATTAGATTTAGGCCTATATGTAGGATCTACACGCTAACAATGGCAAAAACGCTTCAACTTCAACGCTTCAATGATTGTAAATTTAACCAGTGAAGGTTAGATGCATAATTATATTCTATGTATTAGGCTAATAATTCTGATAAAGTTCCAGCTAACTGGCTCCAAACTCCATTTTATTTACTCGCATTTGGAACTTGGCAAGTGTTCATTTTGGACCCCGCTTGCTGCTAATTGTCAACATGTTTGGCATGAAATGTTCATTTTGGAGTGAGCTATTTGGAGTCCGCAAAGAAAAAAAACACTTTCACAGGAAGCGTCTTTAAAATTATTAATTTACAGTTTTTTTCATGAATCCGTCAACAGTTACTGACTCACACCATGAATACAGATGTAAAGGTTGCCGTTTCGCCTTTATACAGGAAAACTCTGAACCAATGGTGTCAATGATATAACACCTTAGCATGGTCAGGTTAGACCTACTACATCACCAAAAATCTTATTTTTTCTATTGCAAGCCAATTCAGATGTCAGATTATCTGGGCATTCAGGATAAATAAAGTTTTTTGCAAGCAACATTTAATGATTGCTAACATTTAATAACATTATAGTAGTTTTATTTTTATTGTATGGTAAAGGCTTTAGTAAACAGTCTATGTGACCTCCTTGTTTCATATGGGTTTTAAGACTATGTGAGAAAAAAGCTTAAATTTTGAATTTGAGGGAAAATATCGCATTAATGCTGATGAGGGATTTGAACCCCAAACCGCTGAACAAATTCTCTAAGCTCTCAAACACCCCAGAGCATTTTCTGCACACACATTCCACAGCATTCAGCTTTTCACTAAATATCAAAGGAATATTAATATCCCGAACTTCATTATACAAACAGAAAATTCAAACATTCCCCCCAGAATTGCAGGAGGGCAAAACATGACACTTCATTAAAAGCAACACACAGAAATGTGAAATCTTAAGCATGTCTCTTTCTCAGACAGAGTGCAAAAACTGCAACTATTTATAGTGCAAAAGTATAAAAAAACATATTGCACCAATGCAGGACAGGTACAAAATGCTGCCTTGACATTTAAAGAATACAATTCTCTGTTAAAATGCTAAAGAAGTAAAACTGCTGGACTACTTGGTTTTACCAAGCCATGCAAAAGAAAGTTCTCTCACGTTCTCTCATTCGTAACATCTCCTCCAATCACTTCCAGCTCCTGAAGATGACTACAAAAGGCTTTCTCAAGTATTCGGCTTTTACTCCCCTGAGGATGGCGAGAATGCCATTCCTTTCAGTATTCTGTTGTCTGTTCCCTGTGGCAGACAGGTGCCCATGTTCCTCCCGACATCTCCATACTGAATGTATTATTAGCACTTGACCACAAAGCAGAATGACAACGCAATCACTCAGGTGCTTAAAATGATTAAAAGAACTGGCATAAATCAGATCAATTAAATCACAGAGGAGCAGCAAATCGTACTCGGAAAACGGATTAAAGAACACGTTGTCTTCTTGTTGGTTTTGTTTTTCTTGCTATTGACGGTGACCTCTGAAGGCCAGGGGCAGATGGAGAAGTAATGGAGGGTCAGTTAAGGGGACACAGACAGACACACACGGAATCATCAGCTATTATTAGTCCTCAAGACAACCTTGTTTTAAGTCAGATAGAAAGCTGTTTACGTAAACCCAAAGCACCATTTGTGCAAAATGTACATTCTCAATCTATTTATCATTACTTCATTGCTATCCTATTCATTATCACACATGCACTTAACATATTAAAGGATACAAACTATAGATTTTCGAAGATTAGAGATAGACTTTTCTGCTTTACTACTTTCAAATCTGGCGTTTTAAGAAACAAGCAGAGATTCAGTAATCAGTAAAACAGCATGCAGTCCTCTCTTCTCAATCATCAAAACAGCCGCTCAATATCTGCCTCTACACAATATACAAACAATAAATGATGAATCGTATCTCATTTCATTTGAATACGTTTAAATGAAGAAGTATTATTGTAATTATCATTATAAATTCCTATATAATGCATCTTTAGTATCTCCCTGTGAACTGACAGTCAGACAGAAATAATCATATGTAATTAGGTCTTCTAGGAGAGAAATCAGCATGCTATTATAGTATTTAAACTAGAGATCTAAAAATTATAATGGAATGAGACAGAGTTAATAAAAGGTTTGAAACTTTCTACTATTTCACATCTAGTTAAAAAGTAAGTTCAATCTGTTATGTACATAAAAATATCTTATTATTATATATTATTTATGATTATAATGTGGTATATATTCTCAATATTGAGCAAAACATTGGTTCACTGAGAATTACATCAGCAGGATTTGCATATCATGAAACAGATTATGAACAGAATTAAGAGCAGGAGAAACATGAATGGTCTCAGTTTTACTGATGCTGCCATAGGCCAAGATTTAAAGGGATAGTTCACCCAAAAATGTTTAATTATTTTATTATTTACTCACTCTCATGTTATGTCAAACCTGTATGACTTTCTTGCTTCAGCAGAACACAGAAAAAGATATTTTGCAAAACGCTGGTTAACGGCACCCACTCACTTTTATAGTATGGACACAAGGTTCAATGGATGTCAATGGGTGCCGGTAACCAGCGTTTTGCAAAACATCATCTATTGTGTTCCACAAAAGAAAGAATCATATACAGGGTTTGAATGACATAAGAGTGAAAAAATTATGATATCATTTTTATTTTTGGGTGAACTATCCCTTTAAACTCTGTCATGTGAAGATCTCAGAGAAACACACAACACAAACACTGTCCTCTTGTGGGCAACACAGACAAAAACCTCTCACTTCTGGGTCTGAACTGATAAATGTAACAACACACATTAAAATAAAAATGTAAGATAAAAAAGCATATTTTACCTGGTACTTGCTTCTGAAACCTGATAGAAAGCTGACAGTTTTAGGCATTCATTACACTTAAATTAGACAAATATTCCTACATGCACAAAAAAAATGCATATAAGACTCCAGATTTTCAGTTGTTTGTCCAGGAATAGAAAAACCCCAGGTGCACAGAGCTTTCTGATGCATGTGAAATTCATGTGAAATGACTCATAGCTCCAACAAGAAAGGTTATGCAGTTTTGATGGTAACAAGGCTTAAAATACAGCAAAAAAGCTTGTGTCAACACCAACTTACATTTATCTGCAATTATATGTTATTTCAGAAAGCTCTGTACACGTTAGACCACCAAAACCTGACAATTAATTACATTATGTATATGTTAATGTAAGGGTTTACATCTTATTGATAAATGCATACGATTCTCCACAGTGTTGCTTTATTAACTAAAATGGCTTTGCTTTTTAAACATCTCAAATGTTTAAAACAAATCAAATTTGTTCTCATGTGGAGTCATGGGGACAAAAACCCTGACACAAATCATGAAATACGGATTTATTATGATTTGGGAATAGAGACTTACTGAACATTGTCACATTGTGATGATATCTTGGTGCAGGACAAGCATATTATCGCAAACTTCTCGAGGCAACATTAATGAAGGCTGTTTAACATTTCAAGAATCCTTGATCAAACATCACGCCACTGAGACCAAGATCTGGGAGCTGCTTTAATTAATAACTCTTCATAATAAAACGTCTGAATACCTGATTCGCAAACTAAGCAAAACATGAAAGACAGAATTACTGCTGGCAAAAATGTTATATATGTCAAATGATTAAAAAATGTTAGTCTCAATACGTGGAGAGATTTCTTTTAATTGGCAATGTGTGAAGAATTTCAGTAGAGAGGTAATTAAGCTGCCAGACATGCTTTTCTCTAACAATTATCACAGTAACACATACTGTAGGGACAGAAAACATCTTTACAACTGTGTTATATATTCACCACAGCCCATCAGTAGTCTTTCATGGACATCAAACCAGACATGAATTCCTATTACATCATATTAAACTAAACATCATTTATAATTATTACTATTATACAAAATAAAATCAATATGATGGGACATTTTATTCTACTATAAATTTCATATTTTAATCTCATATTCTTATAACTCAATTGGCAGAACACGCATGTATGCAACTGTATGTAGCTTTGGATAAAAGCATCTTCCAAATGCATAAATGTAAATTGCGATAATTATGGTAAGTCATTTTAATCCATTATGTTTTCTGGCTGATTTAAATACCCTCATTTAAAGTCTGAATCATAGCACATGTGAAGCACAACGCAAAACACTTACTTTCATATTTGGATTGCTTTGAAAAGCAAACATTTGCATTTGCACCGAAGATGTCTAAAGCTGCTTAAGAGAAAGGACCTATTGGAGGTAAAAAAGGACAAACTTTTTTAAGTTTTAAAAAGCAGTCAGCCCTTGTGAAAGCGCCCCGTGAACTGCTATTCATAAGCATGCCAATGATAACCTGATAAATGTGTGCATAATGATACTGGTTTTGACATTTTGAGTATTGTATTGATTGATTATATTCCAAGCTGAGCTCTTCATTTTAGATGACACATCATTAAAGGACTGTTTCACTGTTTTCTGTTTTCAAACTACAATGACATGTCATTTGTCTCTTTGAAAAACAAAACAACCTTTTTTAACTGGATACAAAGCTGTGTATCGCTCAGTCAGAGCTTTTAAATTAAAAAGTTATTTATCATTACTGTAATGTAATAAATAAATAAAACAATGACATAATTTGTTTTAGCTAGAGATGCCGGGATCGGCTCCAGCACTTCCTGCACTTATCTTTCTTTATAAGATAAGTGGCAAAGAGAATGAATGGATCATTTTTGTCCAGGCAAAATCATGTTTTATATTAAATTAGGCATGAATGAAATTACACATTTTGAGAATTGGGGGAAATGCTCTTCATGCATAAGATCTCTATCTTTTGATTTAGTTTATGTTGATCACACATGCACTATTCACTATTCAACACACAAGACTTTTTCTAATAATCTCCCAGCTAAAACTAAATCATTCATAGAGTAGCAGCTAATGTTTGTGTTCCTTATATACAAACAGTGGCTCAATACAGTATCTGCTACTACACACTATGCAACAAATATTGTTAAATACATTTTGTTAAATAGATATGAACAGTCCCTGTCTGTAGCATCTGCCTGTAAATGCATTGGTGGTGCAATAAAAATGATGTCTGAGATGTAACAGAAATGTCAAAAATAGAGAATAGAAAAAATGAAAAATGACAAGGCAGAAGTACAGAAGAGAAAGATTGCGTGTACAGTGAGAGATATTCAGTCCAGTGGCACCTCTCTCACATTTGCGGGGTGAGCTGAAGCCTGTTTGGACTCTTTCATCTTATCTAGGCCAAACAGCAGGTCCAGTTGAGTCACGGGCCTCAGCTGTGTGCCGTCCATGTGCCTGAGGAGAGAGCAGAGGACAACATGGAGGAAATCAGTTTAAATGAAGAATATATTTTGAATGCACTCATACACAATTACACCGAATGTTACATTTCAGCACTACATCCTCCAAAATATGCAAATGTAAAGTTTACTTTGGTGTTAGATCTCATCAGATACAGTGGGGTCTAAACCAATGAGATGTCACTGTGGGCGGGACTACCAGTAACTATTAGTGACTGCGCACCGGTTTGGAGAGACACGGCTTGTTAAAACAAAGATTTGTAACACGGATTAACATGATTTGCAGCTCAAGTGTGAGAGTTACATACTCTTCCTCCTCATCCAGCTGGAACTGCTGCACGATCTGCTTCATCTGCTGTTTGCGGACGTAATCCCGGACGCGGTACATGGCAGCATCCCTACACAGCTCTTTCAGGTCGCTGCCGGAGAACCCTTTTGTTTGTCCTGCTATCTCCTTCAGGTTGATTGCATTACTTAGCTGTAAAAGGGAAAAATGCAAACCCATGCAGTATATTTAGTAAATTTATACATTAAACTAGCGGCAGGAAATGAAATTAAAGTCTGTTTGAGGGTGACATGGCAACACTAACTCAAGTTCAACCAATGGCTGTGCTTTGTGACTTACCTTTTCACCTGATAAAATAAGTCGAAGGATTTCTTCTCTTTGAGCTTGATTCTGAAAATGTAACAAAACTTGATGAGCAATGAAATACTTTGAGGGCCAACCAACTTACAAGGACATACTGGTCCTCATAAAATTACCTAAATCATGATTTTCTTTAAATCTAACAATGTGCACATGTTTCTGTAAGGGTTCGGTAAGATAAAAGAAAAAATCCTGAAACAAACAAGACTTACCGGGAGTCCTACAAGAAAGGAGACTGGCATTCGCCGTCGTATTGCTGGATCCAAATCCTGAGGTCTGTTGGTAGCCCCCATCACCATTACCTGAACATAACATCACATTTAAATGTGTTGTTTATATTCTAACACAAAGCTTTGAAGTTTGTTGACATGTATGAGGGTGTGAATGTGTGTTACCTGGCTGTTGACTCCAGTCTCTAATCCATCCCACAGACTCATGAACTGAGCCTTCATCATAGCAGTGGCCTCATGATCAAAACTGGAACGGTTCCTTAGAAACGAATCTGACACAAGAAAACATTCATGCACAATTACATATAATCACAATATGGAACCAGTTTGCAAAAATAAAAAGCAGGGAAATGTTTTAGATTTCTTCCTTTTGTACCTTTGAGGTTAATTAGTTGCACAAATAACAATTATTTCTTGCAATTTATTATGTTTTGAAAGAAGCATGAATAATAACTACAATCACCTGTCACTGCAGTTTACGTTTGGTAATAATGAGCAGTTGTATGATGGGTGCATTATTATTCAAATGTCACCAGCATGGTGTTGAGAAAACCCTGCCATCATTATGCAAAAATGTGTACCACATTTTCCATAACAACCCATCATGAATATAAAATACCTGCAAATGCAGAGTGATTACAGATGGGATTATCACTGTAGTGCCATCTGCATGATTCATTCAGCACCTGTTTTTTCATCTGTCTGGCATCGTTAACTGTGAAGAATTTGAAGACGTGATTTACCGCTTACCTATTTCATCAATGAAAATGATGCAGGGTTGAATCTTGACAGCCAATGAGAACACAGCAGCAGTCAGCTTCTGTGATTCACCGTACCACTTATCTGTCAAAGTGGAGGCCTGGAGATTGATAAAACGGCATCCAGATGCTTTTGCTGTTGCTTTGGCAATTAAAGTCTTTCCACATCCCGGCGGTCCATACAACAGTACACCTGGGAATGTAAAGCGAAAACAAAATTCCTGTTTTCAGTAAATAATTCCTAGTTGGATAATGTTACTTATTTCAAATTTAACATGAAAAATGTTTGAATGAAAACAATTTTATGAAACATAAAAAATATATCTATTAAAAACACAACAAGTCTTCTAGGCTTCCCTACTTTTCAATGTTTTACCTTTAGGAGGCTGAAAGAGCTTTGAGCCACGGAAAAGGTGGTATTTCTGAAAAGGTAAGATGACAGTTTCCTGCAGTTCTTCAATGACGTCATCTAAACCAGCAACATCTCTCCAAGTCACCTTACAAGGGAGGAGAATATTACATCATGAACCAATTTATATAGTTTGAATCTTGTTCTGTTTATTATGATTTCAAATGTATTTTCCTTTACCTTAATGCTGCGAGGATCTATGAGAAGAGTGGCAATGTTCATCTCATACTCTGTCAGACTCACACCCTCCACACCAATCTGCTTCATCAACCGCTCTGCCTGAAGAGAGGGACACGTCACAGGATACAAAAATATATATCATAAACTATTTCAAGTTTACAGGTATTTCTAATAAATGTACATTTTTAAAACTTTAAATTAAATTTATTACACAACAAATATATTAAAAACGTTAAAAATGATTACTTGAATGTACATGAACTATTGATGTTTTATATAAATGTCAGTGTCTGTTAATAGTAATCATAGTTTTATTTAGATAAGATCCAAGAAATGAATCATCTAATGTTAAATAATGTGTTATACTAGTTCACACTGTATAACTTTTCAGTCCTTTTAGGTATATAATATTTACCTTTTGGTATAAAACAAACAAAAACAAAGAGCATTTGCATTATGGAAATTAACAGTAACAGAAGCACTACTCTCTCTTTTGCATTCCAATTTGTTTCCTGTATGAAAGGTAATCTATAAACGTAAGTACAGTTTATAAAAACCTAAATGTGCCATTACAAGGATGTTTACTGGAAATGACATTTCATTTGCACATTCAGTACCAGAGAGTTTTTTACCCTTTTCTTGGCTTGTGATTTTTGTTTCTGTGTCGGGTCCAAAGCTTCCACCACCCAATTGATGCTGTAATATGTTGCAGCTCCAAAAATGGTCAGTCGCACCAGCAACCCCACCACCTCATTCCGGGTGAGAGGGCGGAGGAGGGCGTCTCGTGGGATGTTACTCAACATTATGATGGCTCCCACTGTCAGCCCATTGGGCGAAAAGAGCAAACTGGGTGAATCTGTTTAAAACAGTGCAGGGGTTAAATGATCATCAGCTGATTAGCTCAATGACATTTAAGCATTAAATAAAAGGTGGATTAAAAATTCATAACATACGCATGTCTATATATTTAAAGTCATATTTAAAAATGCATAACCAGTAACATAACCAAACTGGCCGTAACTAATATAATTTTAAATAGAACATATAATATAAAAGCAAATAATGTTAATAAAAAATGTTCACATTCATAACTATTACCTATATTAAGCGTAAAGCATGTAATAATAAATAATAAGTAAAAATGAGCGATTGCAGATCTTTAAAGAGACGACAATAACAAAAATCACATGCAAGCTCAGAACACAAACTTATCCAACATATATACATTGCTAATCACTGAATATCTTGATAAATCTTACATTTTTCACAGCATAAATAAAATCACTAGCCTTCGACTTGTGTTACCGCAGCAGACGTGCCGTCCGGAAACAATGACTGCCAACATATGTTCCTATGTCCGAACCTTTTGGTTCCTACATCCAAACAGATAATTAAAAGTTCAAGGTTTAAAGCCTTTATTGTCACAAGCACAGTGTACAATGAAATTCTTACTTTGCTTCCCAGATAATTATGTGTACATGAGTGTGCCGATGTGCTGGATGAACATAGCCAGATCTGGTTAAACGTACACCATTTAACAAAAACAGAATATCCGACACATCAAAATGTTATATCTGGTTGTTTTGAATGATGTTTTATTGGATCCCATCCAACAAATAACATCCCACCAACAGAGCCCAACACATAACCAGCAGAGACTCAGAGACCATTAAAATCAATGCAATTCCCATTATAACCATTTGGATTTTTTTTCCATCAGAAGTAGGCCTACTTTGTTAATTTCTAAATAAATCATACAAAATGTGCATATAGTGCAAAATGAGAGCTGATCAAGCATTTTTATAACCATCAAATAATTAAAGAGCAACAGCAGATGTTGTTTTGAAACTTGAGGAGGGTTTATTACAGAACCACATCTGTTCATGAAGAGTGTGTAGGATAGCAATACCTATGCATTTCTGCAATGCAATTTACCACCCAACAGTCACAATAAACCACATCTGCATACTGTACATCATTCCCTAAAGATCTATGAACAAGGCACGTGTGGTTTATCTAAATACTATAATTGTTACAATATCATCATCATGAAAGGTAAAGCACATTAGCTTTGCTTTACAAATGTTATCCTGCTTTGATCTTTGGATGATAGTGCTATAACTTTTTAAGCGTCCGTTTGTTTACGTCAGTTCCTTCTATACACCACATGATGGCAGTCATGTGTCATTTTTCTTTAAATGCCAGACAGGGAACGACCGAGCACTTGCGATTGTATCAGGCTATCAGCCTTCAAAAGCAAGAAGCACGGATGCATTAAATATACTGAAGGTTAATTAAACTGGAGAATAACTGTTTGCTTGCATCAAGGACTCATTATCTTGAAGAACAGGGACTGGTTTTGGCAGCAAGCCAGAGACTAAACTAAGGATTGTTGTGCTTGATTAGTTGCCATGGCACCTGCATCTTCATGTGATTGATGTAAACTGGGAGATGCATTCATCTAATTTCTTCAATCTTTCAATTAGCGGAGGAAATAATGTGCACTCCGATAATGCAACAAATGTTTATCTCTGATGACACCCGCACACAAGAAACAATTTTTCTGAAACTGTTTGTCTTACCGTTAGGCATTACTGCCAGTACTTTGTTGGCTGTTTTTTTAGAGATATCCTAATGAAAATTAGTTTTTTACTTGAAGCAGTTATAAAATCTGTATCTAGGCTGAATAGAGAGAAATAAATACATACATATATAGTTTCAATTACTGTAAATGTTGCCATATTCCAAGAAATCTAAATTTTAGTTATGTGACATTGAATTATGTTAGCTAGTATCATATAAATGTTGGCATATTTGGCATTTTCTTTTATAAAACAAATTAAATTTTGTTTATGTGACATTTAGTTACCTTTGAAGACATCATTATTGTATCCTTAAAAGATGACAAAATCAACTTCTGATATAGGTAAATATTAGCCTATATTTTTGAAATTTACTTTTGTTTTTTGTTTTGACGAAAAACTGACCCCAATTATTGATGACTCATCATCCATATAGATATCCATATTCTTGTCAACATAAAGGTTAAAATAACAAAAAACCTACTTTGCATCAGGTATCATTATGTTCTCTGCATTTCTAGACTCTTAAAACTGATTAAAATACACAGCAGCAGCCACATCCCATAATAATACACTGGCAGTGAAGAGTTCAGCGGTCTGTGCAGTATGACTAAAGTGCAACAAAGAGACCTGCTCAGCAACCTCTATCATCTTAGCTCGACACCATCCACTCCCCCAGGACTGAAAGTCTCTCTCTTTTCCCTGGCTACAAGCCACCGTTGTATTGTACATGACTTAAAAAGGATCAAGCAGTTCCTGGGGGAAATTTTTACGGTGATTGTTCCTGCCACCTCTCTCCCCTCTGTTCATAGCAACACAAAATATGATAGTAGTGTACACTTTGGAGAAAAATTGATTCCCTGCGCTGCCAAAATCTAATCTTTTATAATTTTGAGGAATGAGGCCAACTGTTTTTTATTTTGCCAGTGTAATTAAAAAGCTAATCAAATTGCATGGTGAAAAATGTAGTGAGGAAATACAGGCATCTTCTTTTTAATTTGAAGTGATAAAACAAATTGAAGGCATGTTTCCCCTGTCACAGTTTCACATAAAAATGTTTTAATTGTATTATCTGTAATGATTTGAAATTGAAGAAACTGAGAAAAGTAAAAAAGCTGACATTAAATAAGCAGTATATTTTTTATACTCTGGAGGATATTTTAAAGATTAGATAAGTATATGTTCCTCACAAACCTTTATTTAAGAACTAGATTTGTTCTCAAGGGTCATTGCATACAACATTAGGCAGATAAAATGTTGTGACTAGGAGCAATTATGGGTGACAATTCTTTAAAACAAACAGAATAAATAAGGCTGGTAAAAGCTGTAACAACTGAGAAACCACAAATTGTGTGTGCTTCTGTCTGCTTATTGTTCACTGCATTTTTATTGCTAGTAAATTAAATCAATGGTTGTCAAGTGACAATATTGTACACCACAGATCCATTCATATGATGTAACTATGAAAGATCTGTTTTCACACATTATTTTATGGTTTGCACTTAAGACCATAAGGATGATGGCTCACACTTGTCCGTATGCATGCTTGGCTTGTTCCGTCTTTGCTGTAAATTGTAAATTGCTCTGGATTAAATTGTTTGCCAACTACATAAATGTAGGAAAGAAGTCTACAGTAAATACAGAGAGGTCAAATTAAATCTTTATCACAAACAGACACATACACACACATTAAATTGGATGACCAGTGTGAAAGCTTAAAAGTCAAAGATGCAGTATCAATTTGTTGAAGAGCATTAAATGACCAAGCTAAAACTAAGCAAAAAGCAGCAATGTTTCACATGCTTTAAATTTTATTTCTTTATTGGCAATATGTGCCATACTAAAATTTTTCTCCTAGTTTTGCTGGAATTCTTATTTCTCCCATGTGATGATTTCAGTTACTTGCATTAATCAGCCAATTCTTGATATTCATAAGCAGGCCACCTGCCTCCACCTTTTTTAATACAGATATCTTAGGAAAACTCATTTCTGTATGATGGAGAGATAGGATTGTCTATTAGTGCAACTGGAGACAAATTTGCAGAATAATGTTTTTGCCAGACAGATGCACAAAGCAAACCAGTGAGGGAGTCGCACAATCAGGGCTACAGCAGCATAGCTCATTTCACTTCTCATGCAAGAATGCAGAAATAAACATCTGATTTCCCAGATGAGTCTTTGTACAGACTTATGGTAATGTCGGGAGAGGGTTATCACTTTCTTTGTGAGGGACGTTTGGGAATAAAAGCCCCTTACTGAACGAATACAATTGGCTCCTTCCAGCTCCTATTCGTCAGTGTGACAGTTCTTGTCTGGTGGAAATAAATGGATAAATAGAGACACATTTAGTTTGCAGATTATTCATAGCGTACAGAGACAACTCAGGAGACAGTGACAGCAGGCGTTTAGCAGACCCCAGCAATGCATTGACTGCATTGATCCAGTTTGAGCTAGTTTAAAACAGTCAGTGATATTAGTTATTAGATATTAGTGGGTATATTAGTTGTAATTAATGACGTGGCTATTTTGTATGCAAATGCAACAAAATGTGTTTCATTTAGTGTAATGTGATCATGTTTTAGCCTGGTCCAGATCTGGATGGGATACCTTCCAGATAGAACTAGGAGGAGCACAACCTGAAGTCAACATGAGTCATATAACCTATTATTATTATAGCGAAAATATACAGTAAAAACGCACTGGACTCTGAATGTTAAAACAAGGAGTATATCTTAAAACGAGAGATGTAAACCGAAACCAAATCCAATCTGGTTACGTCAATCCTCATGCACTGCATATCATAAACCCCGCCCCCTTCATGTAAACCAAGGGATGTGAGGCAAATGAAACTTTAGATTTTTTTTCAAAAGATGGTTTCTGACATTTTTTACGTGTTTTATCGCGATGATGTAAGTGTTAGTTTTATTAAATAAGCTTGGTTTTTGTTAGTTATTTGAAGCTATAAAAATGGAGGTGTGACGTCATGATCGACAGCTGTGATCGTGAGCTTCTCTGTGCAGGTGAATGAGTCACAGAGGCGCCAATGGACTGTTTTCAAGATCTTGTATTTTTACAGTAGTAGGAATGGGGGAAATTGTTTATAGATTTCTCAGGTTGAAATGTTCTGATACATCTTGGATACTGCACATTGGAGCTTATCTGTAAAAAACGTATTGTTCTGCAATCAAATTGGTCGAAATGTACATAATAATACAGTCATCCATCATACCATTTGCAGCTAACTTAAAATGAAAGAATTATTTTTTAAAGATGGTTTAAAGAAATGGATCCTACATATACAGTCCAGTATTTGGGTTAGTCTTGACTTTCTGAAAATACCTTTTCACTCTCTGCTGGTTTGCTCTTGAGCTCTGACCTCCTTCCATTGTTTTATTGATTATCACAAACCCCCAGTGCCACCCAGATATCTGTTACCATAGTAACCCCATAGAAATGGTGCATTCATGACAAACAAGCGATTGCTTCCACATCCTCTTTGTACATACTGATGAAAAACGAATCGGCTGATTATTACACACTTTTCTGCCAAGTGGTTTTTAGTGTTTAACCTCCCATTCCAACATATAAAGCTTAAAATGCTTCAATAAGCATCAACATTTCAAATACCGTAAAGTTGGCTGTTGGGTGTGAATGTTAAGAAACATGTCTGTCAGTTTCACACTGACACAACCAACTGGTTAACACTTTTCTAGCGACTGTTGGAATATATATTAGTTGTTAATACTTTTGTATGTAAACTAGCATTAAAATAACATGGAAGGTGATGTACTTGACTAAAGTAAAGTTCTTAAAATCTAAATGTTTAAAGTTGACAGAGCTACTAAACGCATCAGCAAATGAAATTCCTCAGAAAGTTGAGCTTCTGAATAAAATTAAATTTCATGCTACACATATTTCATCTCAGACCGTTCTGTCTTTGGTCCAACTCTTCTTCAGGTTGCAGACAAAAAGTGACTTTCATTATCTCCAGGGATACTTCATCCGAGCAGCATCGCTCTTGGCGTGACACTCCCATCATAAATTTCAAACCTGCCGTTCCCTGTCGGCCGCTTTCCTCCCAGAGTCCACCAGGTGGCTGAACTAACAGCAATAAGTGTCTCTCTCCAGTGAACAAGCCACCATATTGATCACTGCTCATGTTTCTTCTGAATCAATCTCCATCACCCAATAGCCATTTTCCACATCATATTTCTTTCCAAAGAGAGACCGATGTCCCTGAGGCTTTGAGACCAGGCCAGGGTCTCATACAAGTAGATTCCATCAAGGTAAAAGTCCCAAACTCAGGGCACCATCAGTAATGCAACCCAACACATCACTGTCATAACCTCAGGTCTCTCAGGTGTGCAAAGACAACAATATCTGTAATGGATTTAAAAAATGGCAAAGTAAGTTAAGTGCCTTTGGCATGGCTCTATGTTTTAATATTTCTTATAAAAATACAGTATATGTGCACATGAAAGCTGAAGGATTTACAGGGCAAATACTTTTTCAAAGTTGGCCGATGCATAACGCCACCATGAGGCTAAAGTTATCATGTTGCTATGCAGTTGCTAGGGTGTTGCTATGGCACTGCTAAAGTGTTTGGGGTAGTTGTTAGGTGGTTACTTCTTCTTCAATGTCTATAAATAGTTTTATTGTCTAATTGTTAGAAAATAAATAAAAATAAATAATACACCAGTCTTCATATTTGATATCTGGCCATATAACAAAAAGTGTTTTTTTAAACAAGGATTTTAAACGAATCAGTAAGAGTGTTGGAAGTAATTACATTCATTATTAAAGTGCTTGCAATCAGTTGTTTAGTCAAATAAGGTACATAGAAATGCGGTACAGCTGGTTGTTTGACTCTCTATAGTGTGATATAAGGTTGAGTTTCTATTACTTTTCTTATCTCCAATGGCCGGTCCAGCTCCAGAGATTCTGAATGGGTTTTCAGCCCAGGGAAAATTAATATTGACTTTCCGCTGACACTAAACCATTGCTTCAGGTCTCGGGTATTGTACCCAAACGCATTGTTTTCTTCTGAGACAGTTTGATTTAAATTTGTGGTCTGGACTGTAAACCAGTTACAGAATGTGTCGACGTGTCCTGCAGATTTTTTATTCATTAGACACATTTTAAAGTGGCTCCTCGACACTGACAAAGACCGCTTTTAATTAAATTTTCACAACATTCTAATCTAGGCTAATTTAAGCCATTAAAAGGTCACCCAAAAGATGTAAATCACAAAGATTTATTGCACGGGAAGAGATACTTGATAAGCAGCATGAAAATGTCATTGATCATTCCTGGCATGTTATTAGCGTTAAATAGCTATATGCATCAAGCATGCAGAGTCTCTAAACGCCTTAAGATCAATTCCTGCGTCCCTCTGGTGTCACGTTATAAATAACAAACTGACAATGTGTTTGTTTTCCTAAGAAAGGAAAGTACCCAAAGAGCAATTTCTGGAAAACAATTTTTGTCTAGCACTGTCTACCTTTTTCACCTTTTAAAAACGTGTAAGAAAGTTTCTCAATTTGTGGGAAGATTGCACTTTGTCCACTTCAATTCGTTTTTCTGCCTTGTCTATAAAAATATCAATTTGCTATCCATTATGAAACACTGGGCTTGTCAGCTTGAGTCAAATGGAGCTGTCAAGGAACCATTCTCTCATCTGGCACACTCGGTTGAAATGCTGTACGGGGACAACTGACGTTTGGATAAGTAGTCAGTGTGTTTACAGAAAGGTGGCCCAAAGTTTTTGGCTTAGGTAGAAATCCCAACACTGACATTTTGATTAAAAAACACATTTGTCTTTTCACAGGCTGCTGATGTGAACATCACCGAGCAGATCAGATTATATGAAGCACAGGCAGTAGAAACAGCTGATATTGAGGTGACTTTATGAATTGCTGTGAGAAATGAAAGTCAGCGTTATGGCTGTGAGTTATGTTGGGCAGGATAACAGGGCCTTTAATCATGCCTTAGAATTCTGTGACACAATTCTGCCATAGTATAAAATATCTAGTGTCTAAGTTCATTACGTAGATTTGTTACTGACCTTGTGAGACCAAGATGGATGACATGCAAAATACCATAATGTTCTTGTCGAAATATTGTGCATAAAATGGACAATAAAACTTCTTTCAAACAAAATCTTAACGTCATAAATGTTGAGAATGACACTGAATCACTAACGTTATGCACATTGAACATGAAGGTGACATTAACATGCTGAACTTGCTTTGAAATATCCCAAACAACTTATTTTATTTTGACACTTTGCTGTAGTTTTAATTAGACGTGTGTGTTCTCAAAAAAGGCACAAAGCTCCATCCCGTAGCAAAATAACTATACTATGACTATAACACAACCTCTTATGTCTAAACTAATATGTCTAAACATATTAGACCAATAAACTCTACCAACAACTGTCAGTTTTTAATTCAGCTAAAAACATAAAATAACATAGTACAATATAAAATAACTCTTCAGATAGATAACACCCCCTGCACAGTTTCAGTTAATGCCAATGAAAATATATGTAATCCCAACACAAAGTAAACTTGTATTTTACTAATGTAAGTAATCACAAACACTACTGTAACATTTAGTAGTTATATCATGATCTAAAACTGTGTTGCATTATTTTATTTTAAACTAAACAAGCCACAATACTGACTTCAAATCTAAAATTAATTTAATACACATATTTAAATGTGCTCCAGGATGTCAGAGGTGTTCAGATGTGTGATGGTGTTTGTCTTAAGTCATCTATGACACACTTTTTAATCACACAATGCACTTTGGGACCTTTAGGCCCATAGCAACCGCTCTGCTCTGATGCAAGAGTTGCACACACAACGGAAATGATTTCTGCCGTGTAGCTCAAAGACATATTGTGAAGACCTTTCCCAATGTGGATGAAGGCTGGACTGAAGTCTTTCTTATCCTGATTCTTTCTATTCATCTCACCCCTCAGACCTCACTTTCTTAGGTTTCTCTCTCTCTCTCTCTCTCTCTCTCTCTCTCTCTCTCTCTCTCTCTCTCTCTCTCTCTCTCTCTCTCTCTCTCCTCTCTCTCTCTCTCTCTCTCTCTCTCTCTCTCTCTCTCCTCTCTCCTCTCTCTCCTCTCCTCTCTCTCTCTCTCTCCCTCTCTCTCTCTCTCTCCTCTCTCTCTCTCTCTCTCTCTCTCTCTCTCTCTCCTCTCTCCTCTCTCCCTCCCTCTCCCTCCTCCCTCCTCTCCTCTCCTCTCTCCCTCTCTCCCTCTCCCTCTCTCCCTCCTCCCTCTCTCTCCCTCCCCTCTCTCCCTCTCCCTCCCTCCCTCCCTCCCCTCTCTCTCTCTCTCCTCTCTCTCTCTCTCTCTCTCTCTCTCCTGAGAATGAGATTTAGTTACTGTAAATGTTTTTCATTTACACAAGGCTGTGCAACCAGTGGGAGAATATCAGTAACAGTCTGATGAATAATACATATCGCTGTCACATTTATGGGCTATGATGCTCCACAAGCACAGGGTTCACGGTGAGGGTAAACAAGTTGCTCAACGCAATAAACATAAATTGTCCTGCCATCTCAGCTATCATTGACATTCTGATTGAAAACATCTTTTCTGAGAGGTTAAACATGACAACAGTTTCAGACTGTATGTTATAGAGAAACACATGAAGAACAAGCATGTTTAAAGGATTCAGCATTGACGTTTTGTCTGTTAGTAACGTGTAACGTGCCCAGGTTTATTTACTTACTTGAAAAATCTGGTCTGGAGCTATCTAAAAAAAGATTCTTGGTCACAGTCCCCATCAGCAACGTTTGTTCATTATGATGTGTACATTCCAGCTTTAGTGGGTTTTCTCACCATCCAGACTATCGAGGTCAATTTGCACAGAAGCTGGATCAAGGCAATCCTGATGGGAAAAAGCAAGATTTTGTTTGTTTGGTTTGACTGTGAATACAACTGTAGGTTAAGTTCACATCCTGTGAGGAGTTGAGATTTTGTTCGGGAGGCTTCCTTCGGTTTATACCTCAAACAGAAGCTCATCTTCTGAGATTTAGTTCTCAAACACTGTGTACAGTAAGTGTAGTGTTTCTAAATATTTCATCTGTTTGGGGAAATCTCAGTGAAATGTGTGTTATGGTAAAATGTGTGTTACCTGTGAATCGAACCCACGATCTTTGTGCTGCTAACACCATGTACCATGTATTTACGTAAAGTAAATTTTAGTGAACTGAAATGCAATAAATGAGTTCAAGAACTTGAAAGTTGTAACACAGGATGCACAATTTTGCAGGAAAGATTAATGAGCATGTTGGATGTTGGCCTATCTTTGAAAGTCACATAAAACGTTGTAATGAAAAATCATTTGACAATCAGTGATTATAAGACTCAAATATGAAATATTTCTTTTATTTATAAAAGTAAATTGTATGATTATGATAAATGGCTCCTGGCCTCCGGAGTTTGTCTTTTGCTTAGTTTGCATCTTAGGAAAGTATGAACATGATGATGCATTTGGAAAATGAGAGTTTTAAAAACACAACATCACCCCATGTCGCATATGCATTGACACACTACAGAGCATCAGACAAATTCTTTGTACAGAACAAAGAAGCTAAAAGATAAAAACTAGAGACACACTTTTAATTTTTCAAAGAGAATAGACAGACCAAAAAACACAAGACAGTTTAGAAACAGTGTGATGTTCACACAATTAGTTCTAGCAGAGAAAAGATGACCTTACCAAAGCTGGTGGGACGGACACTGTCTCCATGTCATCAATCAAACTCAGAAAACAATTTAATGCCTGTCAATAGAGAATGTTGGATGCTGTTCAGCACAAACGACTCTAGAAGACATGAGTAGCCATGCACACAAGTGACACTTTCTCCAAATAATCTTTTCAAGAGGTGGGATCAAAAACCTGAAACTGATCCTCTTCACCTTTATCCAGATATGTTTAACCCTCATGTTCTGATACGACTCACTTAACTTTCTGTGTAGTAACTAAACCAATAACACCTGCAAGTTTATACATCAGAAAAACATGAATGTAAGTCTTTGTGGAATACATGGAACCTAAATGATATATTTTATATAATTGTCTTGACAGCTTGAACATTTTTCAGTTCTTTGTAGAAAATCTATTCATGCGTTACAAAAAGAACAAAAAACCCTTTCTTATTGATGGTTTTCTAAGGACAAAATGCCTTGATCTTTAAAGATAAGAAGGTTTCCTGGAATGGTATAAAAAGACTAAATTCACTGCATTTTTTCATGGCAATAAGCCCCATAAAAGCTTTTGGTATTGGAAAACTCACACTGGCTATACTGAGAAAAGAGGAATTATTGTGATATTCTCAACACTGATGGTCTAAACAGAATACAAATAATTTCTTTCTTTCTTTCACCAGTTCTCTCACAGACACATAACCTGATGTGACGTTATGTTCTGCTAAATCATTTGCTCATATTCAACTAAAGCTATTTCTGGTAATCCAGTAGACCGTGACTGATTTTATAGCATTTTCCCAGCGAATGTTTGACTATTTCTTGCCATATTAGCAAAAATTGAATTTGCACACATTAGCCTCAAGTCCTTCTTGTGTTGAACCACTTTTTATATTGATGATGATCTTCTTCTCCAGAAAGCTTGGAAATGGTGATTAAATGTTGATTTTCCATCAGTGGAGCGGCAGATGAGATTTTACATCTCTGAAAGCAGTCAAGGACTGATAAAACGAATGATCTGAGAGCAATATCTTATGTTTCAGGGATGACAGGGTCTGTTATTACCTTTTTAAATGATGGTAAATAATATTTTGCATATTTACACATGCAGTGCTGTGGAAATGTATGTGCTTTTATGTAAAGTATTCTCTACTACATTCCATTGACTGAATGTTGTACTACATTGTTGCTGCTACCACCTCTATATCTGTCATTATGAACATATTATCATATTCATATGCATTCTTTGTGTTTTATATCTTCTTTGTCCTTATTACATTTTTTGTTTTGTAAATTTTATTGTTATATAATTTCCCATATCTCTTAATTCAATTTTTGAAATCTTAAACTATTACATTCTTTCTATTTTTCATTTTTACTTTTATTTTACTCCTAATCTAAAACATTTTTTATAAACCATGGGGAGAGAGTCATACTAAGCATTTAACAACTTGTTGTAGGCTACTGTGTTTGATTGGGTATTTGTCCAATAAAACTTGAAACTTGAGGTTATGGAGGTTTTAATTGCATTTTTTATTAGTACAGTATAAGTTTATTATTTAATCTGATAACGGTTACTGTACATATTGAGAATACACATGAAAATGCACTATCCGAAATTTTAGAAAAACAACATTAATTAACATTATTATTATTTTTTTATGTTTTTGTTATAAAACTTTGTCAAATATTTTTTCTTAAGTCAGACCTTTCCAGCAATTTATAATGTCGTCATGATTAGATGAGAATTCAATTATGAAATATTAAAAATAAAATAAAATAAAATAAAATAACAGTTAACAGGTTAATATAATATAATATAATATAATATAATATAATATAATATAATATAATATAATATAATATAATATAATAAAACAAATAAAAAATAAAATAAAATAAAATAAAATAAAATAAAATAAAATAAAATAAAATAAAATAAAATAAAATAAATAATATAATATAATATAATATAATATAATGAGTGTATTTAGCTGATGACACCAAAATGTTTTTCAACGCCTTCCCTGCAACCACCTGTCGTAAAGAGACCGGCTAATTGTGCTGGTCCATTCTGTTATGGTCACCAGTTAGTTTTCAATGTACAAAATCCAGTCCCTTCCATATTTTCGTAATTTCAGCCAGTTTCATTGTAGAGAAGACAAGTAGCATTTCATGTTTTTAGGGTGTTATTCTGTTTCTGATGTTGTACTGTATCTGTGTGCCACTCAACAGATTTTTCTGTCATCCCTGAGTTTCCGCACACTGAGCCTTAGAGGTGAAAGAAACAGGCAATCAACACGGCGTATCATTTATCTTCGTTTTTCAAGTGTACAGCCTGATGAATCACTAGAGGGATGAGGGTTGCTTTAAAAGCAAGAAAATAATCGAACGCTTTTCTTTAGCTCACAAAGACGGCGCTTGAAGCCATCCATGCCGCTCCAAGTCAGATTCCCCAGTCAAAACATTTATCTAGTCTATATCAAAGCTAAATTGCCCACTTCAGTTCCATATTTTTGTTTATGAGATCATCATTAAGGGAGGTCCGGATAATTCCAGACTCGGACACAAAACACATTTCATTTTGCCTGTGATGTCAGGGAAGATGGAGGGCTCTGCAGTGTATCATTTCGGGTCTGGGTGGTGCCCAATGAGAGGACGGCAAGTCTGACAATTCAATTAAATCACCCAGAGAGCATGCCGTGGCCAACTGACCCGCTCGCCCGCGCTGAGGCTGAAACAAAATGATGGTGTCATTTGAGTCAGTGTTAGAGAGTTAAAATCCATTTAGGCAGCTCGAGTAGCTATTTATCAGGCTAACTAGAAAGATACTAATAGAAGTCAGTGAGCTGGGAAGAAATCCATACAGTATGCACCACGAAAAAAGAGGCATTGTACGATGTCCTCATTTCATTCGCTTGAAAGAACGACGTGTTCTTTTTCCATTTTTGTGCCACTCGAGCGTGTACAATGCCGCTTAATTGTGAAATGAGGAGCTTTTCTACTAATTGTCCTACACAGTGAGGGACTTGCCTCAAGGGCTATATTGCCAGTGTATCTCCAACTTCATTAGCAAATTGTTTCACTGTTCTTACTTGCGGGAGACAAAATTACAAATGACAATGAACGAAGTGTTTGTGTACAGCAATGTTCAGGTATGCATGTTTATGCCAATGCAAATAGTTTTAGATAAAGTGTTATACTGTGTTAACACATATGGGTAACACTTTACAAAAGGTTGCAAAGGTTGTATTTGTAAACATAGTTAATGTATTTTAGCATTACCCATGTGTGTTTATTGAGGTGGGTCAAGTTTGTCCTTATATATGAACTGTTTATGTTACACTCTTCTAAAGAATATTCATCACTACAAATTCATATATTTACAATTAGTAATAAGTAAAAACGAACACATCTTTACAGAAAAGCCAGAAGAATTTAATACAGTATGTAAAAAATATGTCATCACTTTGGAACTACATTTATTTGACCCATGTAGTCCTATTGGATCACATGTGGTGACATCATGTCCACATATCGTGTGATCACATGTAAAGAACATATGAAATTCAGATTCAGAGACAGAGACAGACAGAGAGACAGACAGAGAGACAGAGAGAGAGACAGAGAGAGACAGACAGAGAGACAGAGAGAGAGATCAATTATGGACATATGTGGACATCATGTCCACATATCGTGTGATCACATGTAAAGAATATATGAAATTCAGATGGATTTAGAAAAGTTTAGAGATGATTTCTAAAAAATACAATTTAGAAAGCAGTGAAAAATAAAATAAAATATAAAATAGAGTTAAATATCATGAAATTGCATACATTAACTATTTACAGGGCTTTTCTGCATGCAGGTGCATCAAACAAAAACCTTTTTTCTTCTAGTAAGGTCCTTAAATGCACTTTAAAATAAAATATGTGAATCACATCCTGCAGTCGTACATCAGAGAGCTTCTCTGTTTTTAAGCCTTCTAAGAGGCAACCATTATAACTGTCACTTTTCATGATGCATAAAGGACTGTGAGCCTATTGGATGACCTTGGCAGAACTCATTTGCATAACCCCTCAGTACCCCACCACCCCTGCCGGCGTGCCATTCTCAGTTAAGGCATAAAAACAGCTTGAGTATTAAAAAAACACACACACACACTTTTCCCTCCGCACACAAACACTCAAAGACACATTTGCTGGAGATAAGCGTGAGATCTACATTTAGCTGTAAATAGAGAGAGAGAGAGAGAGAGAGAGAGAGAGAGAGAGAGAGAGAGAGAGAGAGAGAGAGAGAGAGAGAGAGAGAGAGAGAGAGAGAGAGAGAGAGAGAGAGAGAGAGAGAGAGAGAGAGAGAGAGAGAGAGAGAGAGAGAGAGAGAGAGAGAGAGATCATATTAAGTCTCCTTATTGTGTTTTAAAAAATCTGTTTTTAAAATCTATTGCATTTGCAACTTCCACAATAAATCACATTTACAGATGATCCCTAACTTTTCATGAATAGGTGAATAATTAAAGTGTCTCTTAATTACATTTTCAGTCTCAGTTCCTCTATATCCTACAATAGAGATTTACATTTAAATCGACATCTCATCCTGAAAGCCTGCAGAGGTGCTTTAGCACAAAAGAGGATATTTCATTCACGCCGAGACATTAAGTGAAAAAGGTTCAAAAGCTTTTCTGCCGCTGTTGAATTGAATGCATCAGATTTGTAGGCAGGGTTTTCTGTATAGGAAGCACAATTAGCATTGGCCATATAGTATCTTTGAAAGCACTGTTAGGATTTTTAAATACATTTTCTGTATCAGACAGTTGGATTGTATAATATACTTAAATAAGTGCTTAAGGTACAGTATGATGTGAATGAAGCTAAAAACGAGATTCAGTGGAATGGACCGTAGCTTTTATACAAAAGTCATCGTTTTACTCTCATGTATTTGATGACCTATTTCCCTCAAATTTTAAATCGTTTCAAAGACAGACACTTAAGACAGAGCTGCGAATCGATCGAAACTCAACTATAACTGTTTGAAAGCCTAGAGCAAAAACCCTGCTACAGATCTCTTATGAGACAGAGTGGCCCAGTATTGTTGAAAAAATGGGGAGTGTAGATATTAAGAATCGTATATAAGAGCTCTTACGTACTCTGCACCCCACTCAGAGATGATCCACTCAGACTCTCTCTGTCAATGACCTTGACATCTCAGCCAAAAGAAATCCTCACATCTAATCACTGTGGAAAAAACACAGATGTGAGACCACTGGCATGCTATGATGGAAGGAGGCATAAGACAGGCAGAATTCATCCAAAATATCATTTACTCACACTCATGTTGTTTTAACCCTGACACCTACAGTATGTAAGAAATATTTAGACACTTAAACGGAATGGTGACTGAGATATTTTTGAGAGATTTGAGCTTTTTATTTCTTCATTCACATGTTCAATTATTCATGTTGAAAATTGAAATTGTAACTTTTTGCTTTTGCATTGATTGATTATTTTACCATATTTTTCTGCTTCTACAACTTTATCAATATCTATATATTTAGATCTTTATCATTAACATCTATATCTACATCTATATTTATACATCTATATAATCTGCATCTACGTTTACCTCTTTATCTATATCTAAATTATCTATAATATCATCAGATATATCTATCCATATCGTCTACGTCTATCAATATAATGTAATCTACATCTATATATCCATATCTTTCTATATCATCTACATCTACATCCATATCCACATCAACGTCTGTTTCTGTCTATATCATCTACATCTACAACTACACCTACAACTACTACTATATCTGTATCATCTATACGTCTATATTTACATCCACATCTACATGTGTATCATCTTTATCTGTATCCATATGGTATATCTATAAAACCATATGACAATTATTTTAGACAGTAACAGAAGATCAGAATTAAATATCAAAACCAACATTTCAACATTTCAATAAACATACAATCTAAATGCAATCTACAATCTATTCCTTGCACTTCAAAAAGAAAATTCCAGACTAAAGCAGATAAATAGAGAAAAGTCAGAGAACCAGCTGTTTCTAATCAAAACAGTCCAGCCGATATCATCCAGGTTTATAAAAACAGGTCGTTGACTTGAAATTAATTTTAATTGCTGTGGGGAGCTGGTGCAGAGATGTGAGCGTGCAGTGTGTCTGAGGTGTAATGTCTAAAATTTATGAAGGTTGAATGCAGGTCATGCAGTGATATTCTGAATGCTAAAACACATTCACAACAGCTTAACTGGAGAAGTGAGTTTGTTTTTTATCTCATGGTGGGATCTGGCAGTAAAATGTGACCAATGAAGGTCGGTTGACGGACAATTCCTCCACTGTGGACACCAGGCAACAACTGCGACCTTCTGAGATTAAATCAGAGAGGTTTTCTTCTGGAAATAAAAAGGGGTCTTAGTCTTGTTTATGAATGATCTACAGTGTATATGGGTTCTAGTTGTCCCATGTTTCTATCACTGATTATTATAAATTACCGTGCATCTGAAAGCCGAAGATACCAAATTGCTATTTATCTCATGAATGTTTCATACGGTGTGTTGTACGAGATAATCTATGTGGTAAACAGCTAAATGTTTACTGTTGCTACTGTATTATTTTCATAATCTCCCAGGTACATTTGCATATAAATACACACACTCATACTCGTACACACATACACAGTGGGGCTGGTCTTAATTGTGTCTTGAAGCAGTGTCTCTCTCTTTCTCCTCTGGAGATCTCATTATAGTTTCTGCAAGCTGTTCAGTCTCAGCAGTTGTCACACATGCTCATCATTATAACACGGCTTTACCCACTGATCTGAGGACAGTTCTGGTGGACCGCCTATAGTTTTTCAAAATTATGTTGAAAGTGCTCGTTCAAGAGCACACCTACTGTAAGAAACCAAGAGCAAGTGAATGTCAACTGTATGTTTCACCCTGTGCTTCACTTTTGCATTTCCTCGCTAGATCGCCAGAGAAGAACACCAGAGAATGCGATGCTTCATTTGTACACGTACAAATTAAAATTATTGTTGTGATGCGCCTTCTTATGTCGCCGTCACACTAGACTTTCATTTATTTGTATGCAAATGTAGCAGAAAGGAAACACAAGACCATGTAAAAAATGCATTTTGCTGTGTTTCAATGGTCAAGTTTGGTCAACTTTCATGTGAATTTGAGTCACATGACAGTGTGTGACCAATTCAAGGTCAACGGTGTGACTTTTTCAGTTGGAGGAAACATTTACTTATTTAGCAGACGCTTTTATCCAAAGCAACTTACAAAATGAAAAAAGCATTTAACATTTTGCCAGCAAGCGAACAATAATTGCAATATACAAAACTAGTGTTGAAACTCTGATAATAACAATAATTTCATTGATTTAAAATATAAATAACAATACTATATAAATAATAAATACTATATAAATAAAAAAAATGAATATCTTGGCGTGTGATATTATATCCGGTTCCTGCCCAGATTTGTGTGTGACCGCAGCATTACCTCTCACTCAGTAAGCAAAGTCCTTTCTGATTGGATGAGACTTTTCCTTCCAAACCAACAGGAATGCTTTACACAAATTCCCAGACAGTATGACCTGCTTCTCTCCTTCGATTGTATCTATGTTCTCTTATTCCCATGCTGTCCTCCTCTTCAAATCTGCCCATTACTTTCCCCTGCGATCCATCCTGTGCGTCAGAGAAAAGAATGAAACAGTAACGTGAGTCATATATCAGTTTCCAATGTCCTGTGCTGTGAGGGACACTGGCCTTGTGTGAACTTACAACAGACCTCTTTGGCTAAATTAAAAGTTGTTTCTCTTCTTTTGTCCTCTAGGATGGGAGCAAAAACATTAACATTCTACGGCTTGTGCTTCTATCCTATTTGTTTTTGCTTTCGCTATGACATGAAAAGGACACTGATGACATTTATAATCAGAATCTATAAATGTCTCATAGTATGCAGACGAAGGCTGAGGCTTTGCTTTGGATGCAACAAAGCTTAAAATGGTGAATGTTTGTTTAATGAATCAAGGTTATTGCCAATTAGCAGGTACATTTAGCAGGTGTGTTTATTATGTTAAAGTCTTATAAGTGGTTTTGTTCACTTCTGCAGTTCTTTATGTTTTATAGACCATCCTTATGCCTTGTGCTCCTAAACAAACCTGATGTAAAACAATAAAATATGAAACTGGCTATTAGGAAGTATTTGCTGTATACAATTTTTCAAGACACCTATTTTAATAATATTTGTCAGATGGTAGATACAAATTCATGGTGCTACTGAAGAAAATGGCATACGGCATCTCCTCTCCCAGTTTAATGTGCAGAGACAACCAAGTAAGTCATTGTTAGGTTGATTTCCCTGAAGACTGTAAAGAACGTGGCTCGATGCAGCTGTTTATCTGAGTGGTCCGACGGGGCAGGAACAACATGTTTTTGCCCAAATAATGGCATCATTATTTGTGTAATTGGGATAGAAAATCTCAGTGGGGGAAGGATCTTCAAATTGAAATCCCAAACGCAATCCTTAGATGTGGATTTGACAGCCAAACCAACATTTCTGAACATTTTGTCTTACCATATCTTTCAAAGTTTCAAAACTAAAGCTTCTTTTTACCTCGATGCAAACATACAGTAACAAAGAATTTATATTTCTATACATCAATATTTATATGTATATCTATGTGTTCATCTGTTTGTGTTTTTACTTACCACACTACTGTACTTTTCGTACTTCAGTTCAGCTTTTCTTTTTTTCTTTTTTGTTGCACATTTTAAAACACTTTTATTGCTTTTTTATTGTTATTTTAACTTCTTGGGTATCTTTAGCATCATGTTTTATGTCATTCTTTGAATTTTAATGTTGTTTGTTTTCTGCAAATCATTTTTATCTAAAGCACCTTGTATGAAATATGCTATATAAATAAACTTGCCTTGCAAGTATGTAGCATTATTCACACTATATTGTGTCCTTTTCTTAAAAGCAATATGTTAAGCTATTAATATAAATTTAAAAACCAACAAGCTCTAATGTATTTTTCATTATTATTTAGTAGTCATCACTTCTCTATTACAAAATCTTTCCAAGTATCCCCTGTAACCTTCTTAAGTACCCCCTGTGGTAGAAATAGTCCGGTTAGTAATCACAGCACTACACCGCCATCACCATCTCTCCTGCACGTGGCTCAGAAGTGCAGCGCTCAGTAGGATGCAGGCTACATTAGGTCATTTCAAAGGAAGCAGATGGAGAAATGATTCACTGGAACTCACTCACTGTGAGTTTCCTTCTATGACTTCATCACTGAGAATAATGTGCGAAAAGCTTTAGGCATAAGCAAAAACACTAATGTTCTTTTACCGCACCACACGCCCGCTCTTCACGAATCTGTCGGGTCTCTGGTGTGGTTTTAAACAAGATCTTCCTCTCGTACTTGCTCTTTATGAAATCATTCGAGCCGAACAGCTGAAGCAGGTTTCTGTGATCTCTCCTAGTAAACAAGATTGAAAGCAAATTAAAAAATGCCTCGAGTACACACAGGTGGTCACACGCTCACAGTTGGATGCCTTTTCGTTTTTCTGCCATTGTCGGGCCCTGTGCGCGACATCTTATGACAGATACGTGCTGGGGAGGAAAGATGGGATGGCTTTCAGGGCAAATAAAAGAGGAAGCACACTTGCTTTTAAAGGTGTGAGATTTGGGATGAATTTGATAGCTGTTTGTTAAGCTTACGGGGTAAAAATGGAAACGCAAACAAAGATAAAACTTTTTGTGCGAAGCTGTGTGAATAATGATGCTAAAAATCAGGTAAGTATGCCAAATAACATGATTTTAGCAAAAACTGATGTACTTTAATAAACATTTGATGTTTTCTTCTAATTGATCATCAAAATTACAAATTGTAAAAATGTTGATGCTTGTAATTGAACCCACAATAAAAAAAAACATTTTTGTAGTTTACTGCATTATATTATATATATGCAAAGTAAAGGAAAAATGTACAGTCAAGCAGTCTATAACCACAAAATAAATTTTAAGTCTCTGGATTGACCATTTCAGAGTATTTTATGAAATAAAATACATTATGCATTGTACAAAAAATGTTTTTATTGTTTCGATTATCTTGGCTTATCGTGTTTTGAGTATTTTACAACATGTCTCTATATAACTTTTTAACATTAATTTCAATTCATTTAAAATCAAATAGTTTGTACATGCTCAGGGATGAACATTCCCTGTTCTGATGGAGAAAGGCACATGAGTTCTTGGGTGAACACATGGTTTTGTTGTGCATTAGCAAAAATAATCAAATACAGAAAAGAAAATAGAGAACGAGCTGCAACTACTGTGAAAGATTTAAATCTAAACTACTTTCTTTTTCCGTAGCACTTGGGATATACATTTGAAGTTTCAACACGGATAATAAATTATCCAAAGCATTTCACAGCCTGAAGAAATAAGTGTTGATATGGCAATTGATAAGAAGTAAAACTTGAGACTTCACTCGGAGGGTTTGCAAAGTTTGCTCGCTCTTTGTTCGTCTCTGAGTTTCACTAAGACAGCTTGTCAAAACTTCACCCCGAAACACAGAAAAGCTGCTGTACGCCGGGAGTCTGTACAGTGGACTTGCTAAGAGTTTTCGACAAGCGTTTAGACAGCGAGTCTTTTCCCGGTAATTATAGCCTTTTGCTTCAGCCTCCCGCTTAGCAGTAAACACATCCAAAGATTAGATTTCACCTTTGAATGCTTCTGTTGAAAGTGTTTTACCCTGAAATTGGGTGCTGGAGCTATTAACACTCCTCATGTGAGTTCCGCTCTCAACCCTTGACTCAGGGTTCGAGTCTATGGCTGCTCTCCAGCACAGGAAGGTTGTTTGTCAGGTCAGATGGTTCTCAGTGTCTGGGGTGTTTGATCCAGTTTCGAATCATCCATTTCTGCCCTGAGCACCTCTGGACCACCAGCCGCAGACCGAAGTTTGCCTCTTTGGACATTTCGACCTCCAAACACCGCCCTGTGTCTCGACTTATGATGGGGCCGTTCTGAGAAACAAATATTCAGGATGATAAATTATACATTTCTAACATACCCAGGTCTCATAGCAATGAAATTTCATGAACTCTGCAGTGCCAGTCATACTGGATAGGATTTTTTACAAATATTTTACAAGAGATTGCACTCGGATAGGGCAGTTTCTAACTAATGAGATATTTTATAGCACAGCAAAACTATAAAAGCTTTTAAAAACTTATAAAGATTTTTCTGAATTTCATGATCCATATTTACACTCTTAAAAAATTAAACTTTTGTGCTTATGGTTCCATTAAGAACCTTTTAAAACCTGTTAACTGTCACCCTTCCTAAGGAGAAATACTTATGTTATTTCCCTTTCCACTTTAATATTTCATATAGTCTAATCATGTCAAACTATAAATTGATGGAAAGGTAAAAGACTCGAGATTAAATAATTGGCCAACAATAAAATAAAATAAAAATGTTAATGTTACCGTAATTTGTTAAAATACATAAAATGAAAAATATTCTTTAGAAGACTTAAAAATGTTTGAAAAAATATATTATATTTAAAAATATATAAAAAGTGTAGTTCACATGTGCATTTTCATGTGTTTATTCAATTTCTGCTGTGACAGTTATCAGGTTAACATTCAGAGAACCTTTCTGTTTTACAATTAAGATACTTAAGAAACTTTGACTGGATGGTTCTTTGAGGAACCAAAAACGGTTCTTTTATGGCTTCGCTATAAAGAACAAATGAAAGCACTTTTATTTTTAAGAGTGCAAAAACAATTTAGAATTTCTTGGATATTTCCAGGTTTAACATGCATAAAAAAACATCATCATCTTTCAACCCATCCATTCTCAAATTATTTCATGTTTGTTTTTAAACAATTACTTTGCTTTTATGCAATCTCCATTAAGGAAATCAAATTCTGAAGTCTGAAGTACAAAAAGAAATATTAATATGAAGAGGAAAATGAACTAATAAATAATGATCTGGTGTAAGTACATACAGTACAAGTGTTTCTTACCTGAGTAAAATCCCAAAGCCTCTGTGAGGTCCTGGTAACAACATCACATTTTTTCAAGCTTGGAGTTCTTCCCCTTCCATCATCTACTAGGCATTTTGTGTCGGGCAGAAATGTGGTGGACCCCAGGGGTCCTAACTGCAACAAGCCTTCGGTGGTGTACCTAGCCAGCTGAAATTAAACATTAAAACATAGTGCATAAAACACTGGCCAGAATAGGAAGTATGCGATGTACTGTACAGAATGTCATAAAAAATGGTTTTATTTCTCTATAATCTAAGTAGTTTACAGTGTCAAAATATCAGATAAAATTAGATGAAATGAGCTGTTTTAAACATGTCGTTGTCATGACACTTAAATCTTGTTTTTTTTGTCTGCTTTATATGAGCGCCAACACAAAACATTACAGATTTTACCAATTTAAAGGTGACAATAGATTGTTAAATAGAAAGAAAAGACCAATCATAAAGCAGTATGCAAACAGATTGAGAAAGAGGATGAATTAGAATGAGCATCATCATAATTAAAAAGGACGTTTTAAAGTATACTATGATTTTTTTATATTTACCTACCTAATATTTAAAAAACATATTTAAAAACATTTTAAATAGTATTGAAAAAGTTTACAAAAAGAGCAAACCTATATATTATATATTATACATATCTGAGAAATATAGCCTGTAGAAACAAAACCATTAGGAGGAAATTTGATCCATCATTGTAAAAATGAAAGACATAATGGAAAGCCCATCAGATATGTGACCACAGTACTTACTGTACATGTACTGTATAAGATTATCATTACATCACAAAGTACACTTTATTTTCAATTCTAATTCAACAAGACTTAATACTCCGACATCTGAAAAGATTAAGATAAGTTCAGATATCAGCTACCTATTACTGTAAGTACACGGTACTGAATACCACAGGTCAATAATTCAGCTGAAAGTCAATCTGCAAGATATCATATCCCAAGGTCATCAAATCCTAATGAAGTACAAGCTGACATGCAATAGAAATCAAGCTTGCTCTATTGTGTAAAGTTAATCTATAGAAGCGAGGGTAATTGTCTGCTGACCGAGGTGAAAATAGCAGTAGGACAATACAGCGAGCTCATCTTTACGCACACAGTAAGCTGATTCCAGTTCACAAGAGACAGATTCATTTATATGACCACATACAGACCGATTCACAGTGGACGCCGCAACAGGGTTTGCATTGAAAGGATGACAAATAGGAGACACGGTACATTTTAAATAGGCCCAACACTCCCATGAGTACACAGTGGGTCACAGCGGTTTTTTTAGTTTCCACAGGCAGAATTTTGGAAGGTGTTTTGAAATCCTGAAAAATAATTTATTAATTGTACCACCAGCTTGTAATTACAAGAAATATGAAAAACCCACAATGCATAATTTCATTATCATTTTGAAATAATACATTTGTAAATACTAAAAGAGAAAGCAGGCTTTATTAAAAATGTAAATTTCTAGATTGATATAAGCAAGCAAGACGTACAAATGTTTGAAAAACAATTTAAATTATTAATAATTTTTGTATTACAATTATTGTATTTTTAATGTATTTATTATAATATATATATATATATTTTATATCAATATTTTGTACTTCACCCACCCAACTTCATGTACTGCGTCACATCAGCCTAGAAAAAATGTAAATTAATTAAAAAATAAAAGTAAATTATATATTAATATTTGTGTGGTTGTGTGTTGTATGATTACTGAGGCTTTAAAGGCACACTGGCTCAAAATTGTTCTGCTTTTTAGTTAGTCTTTGGGCAGGGAGATGAAATACATGGACAAAATGAAGCCTAGCCGTATCATGTAAAACCAGTCTTTACTGTAATTTGATGATACAATGGGAATATACTTCAATTGCTTTATTTCCCTCAGGCCTGGATTATGGAGTGGGACTGTCATTCCCTTACAAAGAGTGAGCGAGAGAGCGAGCAAGAGAGAGAGAGAGATTGTATTTCAAATTATTTAATGGATTATGCCTCTACTGTGCATGGATGACAATGAAAAGGTCAGGGCATGCTGTCAAAGGTTACAGCTCAGCAGGAGATCTGTGTGAATGTTTCATATCTATTTAATCCAAATAAATGAAAATATCAAATGTTAAAGTCACATCTGAGCTGGAGACTTATCCACTCTTTTACCCAGCAGGCAGTTATGAGCGGACAACGAAGAGAAACTGAGATATGATCTTTGGGTAATTCTACCCCAAGCTGCTGTTTGTCTCCAGGCAATGGTGCAATACACCAACAACATGGACTATATCGAGTCTATATTGGGGTTGAAAGGACATGTTTCAATTACAAATCTCATTTAATTCTTACGAATCACATCACGATGTTTGCGCTGAAGGAAATGGCACTGTTACATATGTCCTAAACTTCATTTCATTAAACAGCTTCACAAGCGTTGAATATGCTTGGCTGCAGACTAGAACATAAAGGTAATTTAAATGCAATGTAATGGATTTTTGAAAATGAAATATAATCCTTTAACAATCCACTATTAAAAACCCTATATCTGAATATTTCCGTTATGTAACAGTTTAACTTAAAAAGGCTGTCAATATCTTTTAGTATCAACTTCAAAATATGATCAATAAATGTTATTTCGGCTCAGCTGTATAACATGTTCAATCCAACAACAGATACAAAAAACAGGACAGTATCACAGTTTTGCACAGATTTGAATGACTAAAAGTGAAAGTGAAAGCATACTAACCTGTGACGACATGCCGTGACATGGGTAAAGTATTGCCCTGTCATCATCCTCTGACCCCTGGTCCAGACAGTAGCCGCTGGCTTTACTGTTTCTCACCTGAAAAACAAATAAAATGAGAAACAAAGACGAGCTAAATTATGGAATCAAAGTAAATCTCTGTTTTCAGGTTAACTGCATTACATCTGCTGGAATACTGTACATACGCAATTTAAGAATCGCTAAATACGCTCGAAAGCGTAATTGTTTTCGTGTATTGTTTTGCTTCAGACGACATTTATTAACCTACTAAAGGATAGATGCACATTTTAGACCTTCAAAAACTTGGCATTACAAAGCAAGCTTTATGCAGTTTATCTGGGATGTCATGAGGTTAATATTTGGGCGTACTGTTCCTTTCATAGCACAATTGTTTACTATAGTTAAAGAGATTTGATTTTTGGAACAAGAAACCAAATATTGCCAAACCTGACCATCCATAAAAGCTAAAACTGGAGGCAACATGAGACATGCTGAATCTGTGGTCTAACAGGGATATTTTCAGAGAAAAACTACAGCAATGAGTCCATAGATTTTCTACCTCTGCAGTTACAGAGATCAATTTAGAAATGCAGGTTTCATTTCTTTCTTTCACAAATTGAAAATGCTGTACGATTTCTGTTCAGGGCTGCTGTAGAAGTAATGTACACACACAGTACTGTCTCTTACTACCCACTAACACTCCAAAGCTAATAGTGGTCTCATTAAATCCCATTATGAGGAAATTGGAGTTAATCCCAATGCTTGCTACAGTGTTGCTATGGACACTAATTATCTTTACATATCTGCTGTATTGCTGCTATAGACCAATTCATGCTTAAAATGTGAATTAAGGTTCTTGCCTAATCCAGTCATGTGGTTATAATATGGAAACGAATGGAAAAAAACTAATCAAAGTCAATTTTTGATTGCTGTGAGCATAAAATAATTAAAATTTAATATGCATCTATCTTTTAATTCAACTTGTGTGATAATAATAATTTTGTATAATGTTGGGCCTATGCAATATTAATAAATAACAATCTTTGATTGTATTGTTTATTTGATAAAATGACTTATAACGTTATAGTAAAATGTGGATATTAAAACTTTAAATTAACACTGTCGTTTAAACGTCTCCAGCCAGCAACTCTGGTTCAAAAACATCTGCCAAAAACAATGTAAGTGAATGACAGATTGTTCGTATTCTTCATGAAAGTATGAAGACATTAAACTAACAGCGTGTGAAAGCATGAACCTTTCCATCATAGGTTTTATTGGCTTAAAATGTGCATAAAAGGTTGATGTGTCTTTATTACCTCTCCATAAGTGATGGTGTTATTGTAGATTCTCATCTCAGGATAGACATGCTCCAGGTACCAGTGAAAGCTCCTGCAGTTCATTTTCTTTCTCAGCGCTACACGCTCCGACACATCCCCAAAATCTACTCCTGGGTTCTGGATAAACACAAACAGATACTCTGTGGTCATTTTGTGTGCAAAACAATTTAAATGCACTTGTTTTCGGGAACACAAAATATAATATTTTTTCTGCTGATTTACATAAAATGAACGCATTTTATACCTGTGAGCCGTCAAGCGTTACAGAAGACAAAACAAGCAGTAGAAATGTAGTCAATATGAGTTCTCTTTACTGAAGTCATTGGATAGTTTTAAGAAGGTTTTTTGGGCGAATTGTTTCTTTCAATATCATCCACATAATGAGAGCATTCATGTAAAATCTTACAAGCAAAATCAACGACCCACATTAAGCAAAGTGTTGCTGAGACAGACTAATAATAAAGTGTTATGAAATAAGCTCACTAAATACTGTGCAAGTTTACTTTTTATTAACTAAATACTGTACGTAGCTTATGGCATTCACAATTTTAAATATCGTACTCATCGTCAGGTACTCATCATCATCAGGTCATAACATATAAACAAAAGAGCAATTTTCTACATGTCTTTCATTAGGAGCCACTAACATACTAATCATCTGTTTAATTACGAGCGATTGAGCTCACGAAAGCATGAAGAAGTGCTCAGCGGATTGATCCAAACAACTTTTAATAGGCATGCAGGTATTTAAAAACACGATCAGAATTTAAAACTTTATCTCTGATGTTCACAGAATTAGTAGTCAAGCGGTCAGGGTTTGGATAACCAGCCGGTAGATAGCAAAACGATACCAATCTTGGGACAAAAAGCATCTTTCTCTAATGGCGGTTATTAAATGCACAGTGTCTGTACTTAAAACATGTAAAATCACTAAAAGTCTTTGTTAAATAGTCCATGACCGACTGTGAAAAGTCTCAAAATTAGATAACAAGCTTTAAAGTTTGATTTCACATTAATATTACTATGATTTCAATGTTGACATAAACACTCAAGGTTATAATTTCACAGAATATTCTTTACATTATGTAGGATCAATTTATGTAGACTTTAACTGGGTTTTCACAAGCAGGGTCACCATTTTATAAATGCCCTATAGACCTTCGTGCCCAGAAGTGAAAGCTCATAATAAAAAGCAGCTAGTTAGTTCACTTCCACTGAGATGAATAGAAATGAAAAGTGTTTTCCATGTATAGACTTCCTTAGAATAGAAACAATACTTAAAGGTCTGAGCAAGTGCACGATGGAAGAAGTGTTTTATGAATAAATGTTGTCTGAAAACCAGTAAAACCTGCAGACACTGTTGTGTTTGACTACAATACAGACAAAGGGGAGAGGAGAAATTCTTATTAATAATGAACACTTGCTACTATAAACTATTATGTGCTTGTTTTCCATTTAAAAACAGTGTTGATGCATAGCTGTTAAAAGGTGAAGTATCTCATTATATTTACTGTTCAAGGCTATTCCTGAAGCACTTTAATGCAATTAAACCTTTTAATGACTCAAGCGCTGGCTCTTGATAAATGCCGCTTTTGCCGCTTTATCTTTTGGAGAGAAAAACTATGTTTACAGATCACGAATCATTAAAATAAATTACAGTGGATTTAATGAATGCCATTTTAGCTGAGCTTAATATTAAAGCGAACAAGAGTGTGGATTAACAAGATCACAAATTACCTGTTGGGATACAATGATCATAAATATAATTACACAATATCTGTCTGAAACAGGTGTTTCTGTAGCTCGATTTGTACAGGATAAAGCATGAGAAGTGTCAAGATTATGTGATTCTTAAGGAACACACAAATTGAGAAAATGTACACCAGGAAAGCATTGTAAAATGATAAGAAGAAGTTCATTTGCTCTCTAGTAAATCTCAAAAATTGTCAGATGATGACTGCGGTAATTGCGTGCAGATTAAACCGTCTCTGACAAGTTGCCAAACTTCATTTACACTCTCGCTCTGTGTATTGTGCCTCACGTAGAGGATGCGAGTAAATTAATCAAGGCAAAATTAATCACCGCAAACATTTTTCATTAACCATTAGCTGTCTAGAGTCGATAAATGAGGTTGGGTGAACTGTAACTTACATTCATAGGAATATTCCAGGCCATGTAAACATGAGACTTAAACTCATCCATCCAGACTTCGGCCGCTCTTAATGCGTTTCGTTTGGCGTAGTAATCGATGTCATTGTTGTACGGTTTCTTGGTGCGTTCGATGTGAGCCACTCTGGCACACGGAAGGACCTCCATACTGCCGCCACATTGCCACACCTGTCAGGAGAGAGAAAGTGTAAATAACATTATTCAGCAAATATTTTTGTTATTCCTAAAAGAAATATACTCCCAACTTGAGAACTCTTGGGTGAACTGTCCCTTTAAATTTTAATGCGCCATCAATCGCTTCCGGAGTAATTATAACAACAGATTTTTTTCCAAATGTATTTTTCTGCTTATTTTTTGCATTTTTCTGTTGACTATCCAAATTGTGACAATAAGCATAAACCCATCGAGAAGTAATATGCACTTTATAGCTGGTGAAAAAACAAGACAAGCACTGCATCTAAACTCAACCAAAATGAACTGCTTTTTATTTGGGGCAGTTACTTCTCCATTAAGGTTTGCCCCCTTTATAATACAAAGTGTGTGCGCTCGCTTGATACAGCAATTAAATGTTAAGGGCCATTAGTTTGTGCTGAGATGAGAGAAACAGGAGTGATAAATGAATGCGTGGAAGAACGAGCGTAAATATGGTTTTCCCCCCGAGACCCACCAGTCACGCTGTTATGCTGACACAGGCTCTGCGTGTCGGCCTCCACATCGCAGAAATATAGAAAAACAAGCGCAAAACGAATGCCATTATACAACACAAACAGTTCTGAAGTGATGACAGGTGCATGAGAACGTTCAGAGAAATCTGCTTTGTGTGGTTTTGTCCTACGATTGCTTGTTACATGATAATATTAGACCTTTTAGTGACTATTTTTTTCATTATGTATAGTATACTATATATCTTTACTTTTAACTTGTTAACTGTGAATGTTTGCACTTGGGTTAGTTCCCTATTCACTTTAATATAGTTACATTTTAATCTAATCATGACAAACTATATATTGATCGAAAGGTCTAAGAGTCAAGAATAAATATTTGATACATCTTTAAAACAATAAACATAAAAAAATTTAATAAAAATGTTATTTATAAACATACCTAAAATAACAACGAATATCTAAAATGTAATTTTTTATATTTTTTTTATATTTTGATATTTAAAAAACTATTTTCAGGTTAAATTAAACAAAATGTACTTGACAACAACATGACAAAGTAACTTATACAAAGAAAAAGCAAAGACACATACACATAAAAAGTAACAATATATATATAAACTGTATGTATAAAGATATACTTAGGGCAAAAGAACAATGTAATGTAATATACAGTAACAGTAGTTATTATTATTTACATTTTCTTGTGATAATATGATCAAAAACTGTACCTTGAAATCTTTTGAAGAAAATGTGACCTCTAGTGAATAGTACTCTGTATCTTTAGTTGCTTCACTGAATGGCTGAAGAGCTTCTATAGAAGCATGCTTATTTTTAAAGCTCCGTCTCTTTAAGAGCTGACGGTCTTCTATCTTCCGCTAAGCATGACATTAATGAAACCAGCTCTGCATTCACTGACTTTCATTAACTGTGAAAATACTTTAAACTTCAGCACCACTGATCCATAGTGTGACCTGGGTGTACAAAATCAATCTCAGACTTCTGTTATGGTCTTGAGTCGCAGGTCTGACTCTTTCCCGCTCTGTTTCTTTCTCCCTGCATTGAATACTTCACCGTGTGCTTTGTTAAAGCTCAATAAAAGCCTGATTTCAGCCATGGAAAAGACAAAAGACAACAAATTAAATTGTTAACCTTCAGTGTTGAGGATCAAGTAAAGAGACTTGAGAGACACGGAGGGGGATATTGAAAGGTCTCGAGTTAAACATCATAATGCAGAAATGAGTAAATCAGCGCTTGTGTCAATTGAGACACCAACCTTGCACTTTCTAGATAACACACCAGTCTTGATAACACACTCCATAATGACAACATAAGAGATTTGTGAATTTTACTCTATGTCTGTTAGTCTTAAAGCTATCTATACTCATAATGCGGACACAAGTGACTATTGACTATTGAAAAGTAGTCTAATTTATTTTATTAATTGAACTTGCAAAAAATTTATTTAGTATACTTTATGTAGTAAGTACTAGTACTAGTATACAGTACTTGTGTCAAATTCAATACTATTTGGGAACTTTTTAGTTTATAAAAGTGTACTTTTACGTACTTTAGAGAAGTTATATTTTTGAGAAGTGCATAAAAAGACTAAAAGTATATTTTAATTTAAAGAAGTATACTACATGCTAATACTAAATATATAAGTGTACCTATAGGTATACTTTAAGTGTAACAGTAGTAAACTTTGACTACACAACTACACCACACATGGGTTATTGTTAGCCCATTGTGGGTTCAAAAAGGCACAAACCCAACCGTTGGGTTAAATAAACCTAGAAAATGTCTATATTTGACCCAGCCATAGCTTGAAACAAGTATACTTAAAAGAAAAAAACAAATATCACACTTGAATATACTTATTTTTTGGAAGGGATTTCTAAAATAATGTTGCATCAGTACCAAGACTATTCTTTTATAAAAGTGCCTTCATTGCCTTCCTGTATGCTAAAACAATTAAAGTAAAAAAGTATATATATATATATTCAAGTTTGTAAGTGAAATCATAAAAACGGTTATTGCATTGCATCACAATGACTCATAAACACACACCCAGCTCTCTCAACAACTACAGGACTTGGATTTCAGCGAATAAATCTGCATGCATTTGGACAAGATATATTCTATGAGATCCTGACAGCCATAATAACAGGATGTCCTCTGTAAAAACCATCCTCTCCCTGTTTAGATTTGACCCTTTCCGCATACGTGTGGAAGCGATATTGTACGATTTCATGAACGTCATGCAGGTCACGTCACATCTTCCTGCCGTCTTCAGAACATTAGCAAAACAAATCAGACAATGTCTCGCTCTCTCCCTGGCCACAGGAGCCATGTTGATGAAATGATGACTGCTGAAGAGAGGAGACAGACGCACATTTAGCTCATGCTGAGAGGGGGGACTGTCATTACTGACTTCCACTTTTCTACAGCTGTAATTAAACTGACTAAAGAAAAGACATCAAGGTCAAAAACACATGTGGAAGAAGACGGAGACAGAACTTGGCCCTCCAGGTGTGAAAACTGGATGCTACAACCACGTGAAATGACATTCACAGAACATTGTACTGTAATTTCATAACCAAATATATTTCTGAATGTTTAACATGATGTTTATTCCTCAGAGGCTTAAGCTGTACGTCCTTTCTGGACACCCTGACTAACCGTTTTGCAGCATTTTACTATAGTACTTTCGGACACAGAAGTAAATATATTTTTTTATTATTATCGTTATTTTTTATTATCATTTTAACATTATTATTGTTATTTATTTCTGTTTTTTGCATGTGCACTCCATGAGAGTTTTGTTGTCTGTTCTGTTAATTTTTGAAAATTCTAATCATTTAGAAAAAGGATTTGAACATGATGTTTAATTTTGTTTAAATGAAAATTTTGTTGATAAAATCAACTCCGAATTAAACATTTTCAAACTGCTCACTGCTCAAATCTGTAAATTTATCTGGTTAAAAATAAACAAAGAATAGTTATTAAGCAGGTACATCAAAAATAAAACACTCGAAACGGTCTCCTGACCCTGATTCACAATGCTAAGCGGATATAATAATGATTGATAATTTAAGCTGTGGGGTACGATTTTATAGGAAATGTCATGTTTGACATCATTGACAGATTGCAACTTAAACTAACAAAAAACAGAGCTGCTTACAGTATTTTACAGTACCAAATTTAAGTGATGTCTTTTCATTCAGTCATAAAAGTTACATAATCTCATACAACAAATCTCCTCTTGCTCTCTGATCACCCCCCCTCTTCCTCTCTCTCATTCTTTCTCTGACAAAGCTTTGCCATTCATTATTTTAATCATGTTAATTATATCAGACGGCTTTATGTGATGTGCGCTTCAGATCAAGCACTGGCTAATTTAATTGGACCCTCTTGCCAGCTTGTGCTCTGTGAGTCATATTTCAATGATCAGCCTTTATTGATGATCATTAGAATGATAAAAATAGCAATAAAAGGCCGGGACTTAGCACTGTCACACTTATGAAGAGATGAAAGCCGCACGGTAACTCAAACGGAAATGTGGAAGAGCTGCGAAAAATGATTTTGACCTCATGTCTCGCTGTATAAAAAAGATTGTGAAGGATTGAGCACATGTTGTGTTTTGGGTGCTGGTGTCACAAGCTCACCAGCAAAATGTCTTTGGCATGATATAAGCTAGTCTTTTTAACTGGTGGAGTGATGTAATGTCAATGGACAGCCTGTAATACCATGACACCTGAAATATACTACACCCTTTCTCATTTATATACCATGAAAAGCTATATCACGAATTATTATGAAAGTGCATACCAAAAGAACATGATAATATCAAGGTACTTTTAATGTATGCTTCACTAAAACTCAACCTTCAATGGTTTCAGACAAGACCCAAATAAAACAGAAAAGTTTGCACTAGGACAGAAAGAATACATTTGGATAGATATGTCTGGCTGTGCTACTGAAGTATGACAGAGACGCCTTGAGCGTAAAAGCTTCTGTCCACTGCGAGGAACTCAAAAAAGATAATCGTGTCCCCATCGTGCCCTTTGGGGACATTCTAAAAAAACTGTTTAGGATTTCCAATTACATATTAATTTTTTCCTCACAGTCATGATCAGAGATGCGCGGGAAGCGTTTCAGCCTGCGAGCTTTTTTAAATGAATTATTATTCCCCCCGTCAGCCGTCACTAACTGTGTTTGCTGAGGATCTTTAAACTGTTTGCATTGAGTTGCACTGTAATAGCTTTTGCAGAGACGATCAAAATGAAATAAAGAAATGCAGCTGGAGGATCCTGTATGCTAATATCAGATTAAAAAAAAGACGTACCTCTGCATTCAAACAGCACTTAAAAATGATGGTCTGAGGATCACTATATGTATATTTTAGTTAGAGCAAACATTTGCTCCAATTCGCTTTGTTTGAACAAAAATTTTATATCCATTTCTAGGTCAATCGTGCAGGTGAGGTGCTGTGGAGCGTAGCAAGAAAAATAACAGTCTCACATGGAGCATGCGATGATATATAATACAGTTTAAAGGTTAATGAAAAGTTTGGGCTCAGGGACGTTAGATCTCCAAATCAAAGCTTGAATGTAAACTGTGAAAATACTGTAGACACACTAACATGAGTCCAACATGATATGCAAATGTGTAAATCTATCCACCCATCTATTCTAATCATCCATCTGTTATAATTTAGGCATCTATTAATCTATCTATAAAATTATCCATTCGATGATCTATTCATCCATCAATCTTCTGTATACATCCAGCTGTCCATCCATCCATCCTTTTATTCATCCATCTATTAAACCCCATAAAAGTTGCGCTTCACAACAGTAAACAGATGAATGTTTAAAATCTGCTCATCATCTCCTTTCTTTGCTTTACAAATTAGATAGTAAAATAATCTGCAGGCTTCACCCAGCCGGTGCAAGCTGCTGAATAGTCAGGCAATACCACACCAGCCGGGAGAAAGTCCATCCAATCCTTCCATTTTAACATGTTGTCAAATCTCACCGCTGTAACTGAAGCACGAAATGACTCGCTCTCCCGTGCAGTGATGGCTAGAATGTTATTTCATAAGTTACAGCACAGTAAGAGGATCTACACAAACACACGCTGCAGAAGCAGTCCCGTGAAACAGCATGATCTGTGGTATGCATCTAAAACCTCATATTTGCTATAACAGAGCCGATCTCTGGAGCCCCGGTGCGCCTGCGTCTCTCATTTCTTTTCTCTTCAATAAACAGAAAACAGGGGAGGTAAAATGAGTTTGTTTCAGATTCACAGGGTGAGCTAAGCCTAATGGAAATTATAAAGCTCAATTTTGGCTTAAAGGGAAAAATCTCATCGTGCAGCAAAAGAAACATCAGAACAAACATCTCTTTAAGTGCTTCTTCTAAACGCTATTATTCATTTTGTCAGCTGTCAAACAGAATCGAAATAAATCAGCATTTCACTTAACATTACTGTATATCAGAGCACATAATGAACATTAAAAATGACAACTGAGATATCTGAACATATAATGTATTGTGTCTGATGATAATGTTTTGAGTATGAGTACTGCACAGTATATAAGAATGAGTTTTATTATATAATGTTTGTGAATCTAAGCTTGTAAATACTTCAAAGTTCAAAAAATTTTTGTTACAAAGCTAAAGGTTTATGTAAAAAGATGTATACAAATTTATTAGTAAATGGTATTTCACAAAGCTTTCGTTGTTATGAAAGCTTTACTCAAGATCTGAATGATGATCCATGTTGTTAAGATGGTAAAATATGCCTCAACCAATTTTCTAAACCAACAAATAAATATATCCCTTGGAAGTCCAATTAAAGAAAAAAGCTGCACTGATTAATATGGTCACTTATCAGATACTCATGCAAATGAATTCTACCCGTCTACATAAAGTTCATACTAAGAAAGATCCATCATAAACAAGTAGTTTTTCAAACCATAGTGCATATTAACAAGACAACATCTATGCTTTTAAGTCCATTAAACTGAATACTATTGACCAAAGGGCAAACCTATTGCAAAAGTACAATGTGATCTAAAGCAAAGATGCGCTTTGAAAAAAAAAAAGAAAAGCTTTACAATTTACCAGCATGATCCAAAGGTCACCTTCTTTCTCTTCCATCACTGGTCTGTTTTGTATTCTGCTCTTCATGGTGCACATATGTACATGTGAGGAAGTGTGTGTGGGAGTAAATGAAGTAACCCTGGCCTGTCTCTCATTATTGAAAAATAATGCTTTCTCTTTTGAAGGTTTAAGGCAAGAACAAAAGTCAAAGCTGGCTAGTGTGGGTTCAGGTTTGGCTTTATAACTGATTCAATAGAAAAATATGAAATTCACCTAATTAAGTCTTTTTTAAATTATTAGTATAGCGTCTGTGGAGGCATTGCAAAAGCAACATAAAGGTCATGGGTTCGATCCTCAGGAAACAGATTTACTGATGTGAAATTTATTTATTAAATGCAAAATACAGTAAATTGCTTTGGATAAAAGGATATATATACTGTAAAATCTACTTCTGAGATTATGTAGAATGATCACAAAAATTGACTTTAGCTGGGTTTTCACAGACTGGGTCACACAAATATATACAGTATAAAAAATATTTTCAATTTCATATATATATATATATATATATATATATATATATATATATATATATATATATATATATATATATATATATATATATATATATATATATATTTATTATTAATATAATATATTATTAACATTAACATCTGAATGCTAAAAATGAAATCATCTACTGTAAGCCTATGAGTGATTTACATGTAACTATGCTTTAGCTTACTCAACTGCCCAAAATAGTTCAGAAAAATCTGCAGTCTAAAACGAAAGTAAACAAAATTGCTAATAATCCTCACAAGACCAAAAACCACTAGCATGAAAGCACCAACATCAGACTTATTTTCTGAAATGACCCTCCTCAGACCTATGAAGTCCTCATTGCATTGATGAGCAGGATAAATGTCACTTCAGTATGAAATTTCACCGATATACCCTAAAATGCAATTACTCTGGGCTGTAAGTGTCAGTTCATCTCTTTCTATGGCACATTACTGCAGTTTTAATTTCCCTCGTGGGTATTTTGTACTACTGTACTCTCATCGTTCTGCTGCGTATTCCGCCTAATGTTTTTCATTCTGCCTAGGTTCATTCACCTATTTCATATGTATTAGACCAATGTCCTCACATCAACTCTAAATCAGATAAAGTTCAACAGCTGCATGCCACAGCAATACATGTCTGAAGGACTTACAGAGACAGACCGGCAAACACATTCAATCTCTACCAGAGAATAATGTGCCAGGTTGGACTCTGCACCTTCGAGTACCTTTTCAAAGTGCATTAAGCGGGTTGTCTATTCGGTGTGGCATAAGGTTAATTATTAAATATGTAGCTGTCAGTCAAAGCTATCCCTCCTGAATGCACTGCATCAGCTTTGGAGGATTACCGGAGGCTGAGATGGACCATATGTGCACATGTTCAGCATCTATAAGCGTCTGGTGTATTTTAAAGTGGAGAATTTGATGTATTTGCTAAATTGGAAATTCTGTCATTTTTTATGCTACAAGAAACCTTTCACAGAAGGTAATGAAGGAATAAATGAAATTCACATTGAATGGTTTCAGACAAGCCTTTTTATATTGCTTACATATGAAATACAATTTTTATTAACAATGAAGAACTTATTTTATCTATACATGAGTATACGATTAACAAAGACTATTAACAAATACAATATTACATGTACAAAAGCACTCAAACTACAACAGATAACACAAACCAGAAGAAAGACAAAGTTGCCCTTGTTTATTATTAAAGATGAAGTCAATATTATATAATTTTGCTGTTTCAAGTTGTTAATCAATGACATTTCCATTTTTCCATTTAATGCCACACATTATTCTAACAGCTGTGACTGACACTTTTGGACTAATAGACAAACATTATATACACTATACTATTCATCTCTATAGTTCCAGCATCACCCAGAAAAAAATTCAGTCAACCAACAATAAAACTGCATCTCTAAAATAAATTAAAGGATTTTTAATCCAAATTATGCAAATCTACCTCGGATATTCAACAGCCCACGGAAGGAACATTTTCCGAATATAAATAAGTGTAATTCTCCACCGGCTCACAGACCACGTGGGCCATGAAATGTTTTCTTAGGGTTACTGCAAAGAAATCTACTACCCTATTGCCTTTAAAGCATTCAAGCCTGTATAATTCAATGCAGAACGCGATCGGTTCCTGTAGGCGACACATTTACTTCTCGATGGTGTGAGGGATTTGCATGGCTTCACATGCCTTTTGGACCTTAGTGTGAATATAACCTGCATGTTGGGCAAGGGGCTGAGGTGTTTGTGGTCTTTGTTTTGGGGAGGGGCACTGAAGCGATGTAATTAAACGTCCGTCAAACGCTGAGGGTTTGTAGATAGCGTTAATTATTTCGTCACCTGAGATTATACAGGGAGGGTGGCCACAACGTTGAATTGTAATTTCTGAGAGGCTATAATATGATAAAACGGCTCCATGCTCGATGAATTCCAATTACACGAATTCACTGGAGTGTTATTGTCTCAGCTGAGCAAAACAAACAAAGCGGACTGTTTGACGCCCACTATCTTAGAAAAAAATGGAAAATATTTCATGATCAAACTGTACATACATCTAAGAAATAATAATGTAAGTTCACGGACATGGTTTGATCTTACTTACCCTCATACCAAGCTCGATGTTTTCTCCTCCATAGACCTCCTGAGTTGAAGAGAGAGCATGCCTGGAAAGTGGTATGATAATCGCCAGTGACACTTCTCAGTGATTACACTGGGTCAGGTGGGATCGCAAGTCAAAGATGATCACCAAAGTCCCTGCCCTGCTGTGGTAAAAAGAATCCAATGATTCTGTACCAAAAGATCATGGTACCACGGGTGTTCCACACCTGGCATGCAAAGAATGAACATATGAAGCTGTATACCTTCAAATCCTAATTGCTGAAGCTCTATGCAAAAGTGGAAAGAACCTTGAGCAAGAAAGGCCGTCCCTCTTCCTGCTGGTGAATATGAGCAAAAGAGGAGAAAAGGACCTGCTGCTCCACATCTCTGATGGCCTGGATATACTGGATAATTATGGCTGAAAAGAAAGGGAGATGCAAGGTACCAGGGTGCAAATACAAAAGCCAAGTGCGAATGTGATGTCCACCTCTGTTTTACATCCACCATATACTTTCTTGAGGTTTCACACAGAATATAAGTGTGCTTTGGCACACAAGTTGTTACTATAACCAATAACACACAAACATACCCCAGCACAGACACTTATTTGGATGTTGGTTTATGAAATGTAAGAAACGTTAATACACAAAATAGCAATTGTAATTAGTTTGTTTATTTTATGTTTGTGATTGGTTGGAACAATTTGTTATTGTTGTTTGTTGAAATAAAACCTGTTCCAATACATATATTGTTTGTTTTCCTTATTCCACTTTTTAGAGAAAACCTTGGTGTTTTATTACCCTCATAGCACATTGTTGCCCTGAGGCAACAAACCAGTATCTGGTTCAGGGGTGGGGGGGAGACACTTTTTTATATTAAAATATCTGTGCAGGATAGCGCTCTCAGAGACAAGGACAGAAAATGACTGATTGCAAATATATTTCAATATATCCATCTATATCTATATCTCAATGTAATCCCAATGTATATCCATCTGTCTGTCTATCCATCCATCCATCCATAGTACACTAGCTGGGACCAGGCAAGACTTCACTAAGTTGTGCTGATGAATTAATAGCTTTTAGAGAGCAAGAGAAGTTGACTACAAATCATTCGTGAATCAGAGGTTGCAGAATGTTGCCCTTTTACACAGAGATCTTTCTGCTGAGTGGGTGTCTGATGAGCCAGAAGACACACAGAAGAGACTGAAATACACAGTAAAAACACCGTCAGTAACTCTTCATATAATCCAGAGTGTTTGTTTGCTCATTTAAGTGCTGCTCTTTTGTCAAAACTCTTTCTTTCTTTCTCAGCTCTATATACGGCGGTCTGCTGAGATGGCACTTATATATACTGTACAGTCTGTCGGGTCAGAGGTACAGCGGGTTAGAAGCGCGCCTCAGGGTAAAAGGCCCTCAAATACAACCGCAACACTTTCCAAATCATCTTGCTGTCGCAATGCACAAACATTTTGCTGATCCACAAGATGGCTGAGCATTTAACTTTATATTTCTAAATTCTGATGGGAATTACCAAAGATATAATAGTTTAACATTAGTTGTTTATTTTTCTGTTCCTGTTTTTTACAAAAAGTGCAGTGTTGATACCATGGCAAAAACAGGGGTTGAACAAAATAATGTGGGAAATGAATGATATTTATTTTTTAACCTGTTTTTTAACCTGTTAAAAACAGGTTTCCCTATTCACTTTAATATTTCATAGCTGAATTCTAATCTAATCATGACAAACTATATATTGATGGAAAGGTCAATAATATTTGACACATTTGCATAACAATAAACCTAAACACAAAAAGTAATACAAATATTAATAGTAATGTTACTAAAAATACCCAAAATAAGAAAAAAGAAATTAAGTCAGATGCTCGTGTGAAGTGACAGATTGACAGATTAATCAGGTGCTGGACCACCATTTATTTTTAATACAGCTTAAAATCTTCTTACAAGTGATTCATACAACTTTCAAATAGTCTGCAGTCGAAAGTTGTAGCATTTGTCTTAACATCTAGTTGTTTCAGAGAGATTACAGCGAAAATAGGAGTTTAAGTTACAGGTGCTCCCATGATTTGTTCCCTTCGGAAATCTGACAAGTCACCCATTTCCCCAATTTCTTGTATTTCCCACTCCTGAACACAACTGGTTCTGGCACATCTTGTTCAAAACCTTATTTTGGCATGCAACCCAGACAAAATACAGAAACAAGAAGACGTTCGTTTTTTCCCAGTAGCTTACACAAATAATACTAAGCTCTACAGTATATCAACGGGTGTTCATATTATTTTATCCAACCCCTGTAGATGGAAAGAGAAATATATTTTTATGGTTTTGTGTAAGCTCAGTGTGCAGTATAATTACTTTGTTTAAACATTTGTGTCATAACTACTGAAAGTTTGCTTCTTTTCACAAACTTCTGGGTCAGATGTGAGGTTTGCAGTAATCAAAGCACAGGCCAAGATGATTTCTGTCAAATCTCTATACAGACAAAAGTTCTGCTGTGTTTCATAAACTCAGGATGGGTTTTGTCATGTTGGTGGGTTAAAACTTAATTGTTTGTTGGATAACCACGGGCGGGCTTTCTTGAGAAGCTATGCTATAAACAACAGTTACTATGCTTCATTCTTTAGAATACAAAAGAGACAAAATCTAACGTCTAAAATCTAAAATATTTCATTTCATTTGTTTAGTGATATTGATTTAGAGTGTACAGCAATTATAGGTACATTTGCAAACAGCATGAGGTTTGAAAAGAAATATATCTGTTCACTGTAGCAAGAAAGTGTGCTATTCTAAGATTATGTTTTGATGCTTCACACACCAACAACAGACAAACAACCGTGTTTCTCAAAACATTAGACATTCATAATGATAATCTTCTATTTATCTACTCCCTTCGGCTTCTCAATGTCTTTTTTACAATTTATGTTCTGCTACAATATCGACCCACCAAAAGAAAACTTTCTAGACAGCGGTTTATTCATACAGAATTTAATCGAACCTTCCCTGACTACACACAAATAATCTCTATTTGATTATTAATGTGAATACAAATTCTGCTTTTACTTTGACTTTAAAGGTGACTTTTTTTTTCAAATATTGTCATGTTCTCTGACTTCCATTTATAATGTTTGCAAGAATTTTACATGACCAACATCATAATCTAGAAGTAATGGGTTATTTTCTATCCTGTTTTTGATCATGATCACATTTAAAACTTGGTGCAGTTATGTGTCATTTTGGTTAAAAATACAAATGTACAATGCAACCTCTAGAGTGATGTTAAAAAAAAAAAAAAATCAAGGAAATTTTGATCTCTAAGTTAATGACCTCATTAAAGAGTCATTTTCTCTTGAGCACCTGAGTTAAAGTTTCCTCTTTTTTGGCACGGACTGCTTGTTTACAGGCATTTGAACAGGAACGTTAGCTTCATCTAGCAGTAAACATGAGTGATTTAAATAAACACTGTTGCGGTGTGGCATGAGTATTGGGATGCTCAGTACTGAACAGCCACAGGCAGTCTGAGCTGCAGTAGATACACACAGAACTTTGGAGAAGCCAAACTGGAATGATTTCCAATAATGCAAGTCATTGACACGCCGCGGGCCTGTGGGCGTGCGCTTTAACCTGTCAATATAAACACTTTTGATGAGAGCTGCATGGACAATGACTGCTTCCTTCTCTGTAATGACATTCAGGTTAACATATACATTAACCTATAAAATGTCCATATTTGACCCAACTACAGTATGGGCTGAAACAGCCCAGCATTTGCAACCCAACGGTTGAAAATATCTCAGTAAAAATATCTCAGTATATTGTTATCTCAGGTGAAACATATTTTTTTGTGATTGAAAAGTGAGGTACAACATGAATCAGTTTGAGCAGAATAATCATGTTAAATTGGTTTGGAAGGAAGATGTTTGGTAACACTTTACAATACGGTTCCATTTGTTAACATTATAGTTCACTACATTAACCAAAATTATTAACAACATTAGCTCACATGAAATATGGATGTATAGTACTTCTGCTGTATTTATTCATCTTAGAAGATACAATCTTATACATTAATAATGGCATCATATTGCAGGTTACTTTATGTCTATATCTTTACATGGATTTAATCAAATTATGTCAAAATGACATCTGTCTGAAATCAGACTCAAATTATAAATCATTATTATAAGCTTTTATTATGTACATAATAACTGATTTTTGTTTATTTTTAACCCAAAATGTTACAGATTGAGGTTCTACGGTTATTTGCAATATGCACTATTACACTTCAAAATAAAATGTTTACCTGTTAACATTAGCATCTACTACTGTAAATGAATCAATTTAAATATAACATTATTTAATGCACAATGAATTAACATAAACAAACAATAAAAAACTTTATTTCTATAACTAACATTACCAAAGATTAAAAATGCTGTAACAGTATGTTGCTCATTGTTAGTTAATGCACTTATTTTTACAGTATTTCCTTGTAACAAATGCTAAGAGGTATTTTTTACTCAGCTTTTACAAGTTTGATATTACTGTAAAAGGAAAAATGATTACTTTCAGTAACCAGTACGAGTCATCGAGGGGATGGACTCCAGTTATATTGGGCTGCAGGCCTAGTTTCTCCTTCCAAATAGCTATCAGTCAGACGGATGAATAATGAATGAGATGTCTGCTGTGCTGATACTCTCACACAATAGTGACCTTAACCAGATTTCATATGAAATGAAAAAGTTCACTCTCTGTTGGCAGGGCACATTCACGACTCCTGGGGTTTCAGACTGAGCTGTATAAAGCTCACGTTGCCAAGTTGGTTTAAAGCATAAAATGCGGTATTTTACCGTACAGTAGTAGCGGTAGCGATTTGAGAAGTGCATAAGAGGATTTATGCTCTTCATGAAAAAAACAGTACCATGGCGAGAAACTTTTCTGTCCGCTTGGATGATTTTAAAGAATAAATAATAAATGCACCTGAAGGTCAATCAAGGCCATGCCTAGGACACAGATTATTCATTTGTAAAGAATGATAAAATTGAAATTTTTAAAAAGATTTCAAGCAGTTAAAAACTGCCCCGAAAGAATAAGGGTAAATAAAAACATGCATTTCTTGCAAGAAAAAACAGTAAGGTAAACCCTACTTATCACTTCTAAAATATTAAACTCTTATATCCCTGATCATCTATATTTCAGAGAATGTCTTCATGCATTATAAAGTAGACCATTGGCTGCCCTTACCTGATGGGGGCAGTCTCATCTCCTTTATCCAACCAATCCTGAGGAGGTATGATGTACATGCACCACAGGCCCCAGTTGTATCCGTGAGCCGCATTAGCGTATTGCTGCACCTCAAACGTGTTGTACTTGATATTATCTATCGCTGGAAGGATAATCCTGGTGTGATCTTCTTTCACTCTGGTGAGGATAGGCTCCGCCCTGAATTAGTGATAGAAGAGAGAGACGGGATAAAGAGTTTAGATGTATCAAACCTTTCTTACCAGATGTACAAATAGGGCTTGAAATATTCCTGACTGCACAGAGCAACAAGAGAGCAGGCGTTAGCATGTCAATGTGAAATGTTCTTGCATCACAAAATTCTCAAAACATCTACACCAGAGACGTACTGCAGGATTGACGGAGAACTACATAATTCTGCTACAGGGAAACATTTCAAAGTAAAATGTAGCATTGCAGTACAAAAAAAAACATATAAATATATGCCGGTTTGGTCTGTATTAGCAATGATGATGGGTGTTTACAAACTCTCCTTTCCTTTCCCTAAGGAATAAAACAACATTCAAACCAAGTTCATATGCTATTCAGTGCAAAAACGTGTATACTAAACAACACTGTCCAAAGTCTATGTAAAATAAATGTACAAATTCTCAAATCAGTATATATGATCATGCACATGTTTGCATCACACATTTGACATTTACTAATAATTGGATTCCTTGAAAGCACAGTGCTCGACTTCAGTACATTAGCTTAAAAAGCATTAGCGGGAACGCATGGTTATATCTATAAGCAACTCTAGTAAAGAGTAAAATTCCTTGGCAAATCACGTTGTAAATGCATTAAACTGCCTTTCGTGACTATATGGCTTTGTGAAAGTGGGTTCTCTGCACTTACTAGAATAAATAATAAATGCACAGACTGTGTTGAATATGACTTAAGACTTTACTCCAATATCACTAGTGCAAGTTATGCATTGTAAAAGGTTGTGGAAACACAAATCTAGCGTCCGTCATTGCAGCAGGCTTGCTGAACCCTAAACTAAAGTATAATAAAAATATTTAGAACACCAATGTCTTAATATAATATTAAAAAAATAATTAAGGGAATAAGAACAAATTATTAAATGACATCCTTTCATTAGTAGATGCATGCGAACAGTAACAGAATGTATGGAGATCAGCTATTATGTGTAGAGATATTAAATGCATCTCGATTAAGATGTCACAGCTTTGATTTACTGTAAATAAAGCACTTATATTTCTATATCTGTTCTGTTTTATCCGTTTTATTTTTTTAAATGAATAATTAATGGTGTTATATTTCACACAAAACCTTTTAAAATTAGTAAGAAATACAGTTACATGTTGAACATTACACTTTCACACACTTGATTAAATGCACAAACGTCTCTAACAACTCATCACTGTAAATAACTGAAACAAAATGAATTTGCTTTTCAACATTCTATTTCCTCACGCAGTATACAGCCGCTGTGTTAACACTTAAAACCATGTGGCTGTTTCCAAGAATAATTCAAGGTAGAAAATTGATTTTGTCATTTTTGGAAATAAGCTTGTTCTCCATAATCAAAATGATGTTGGGTTAAATGAAGCACAATCAAGTCTGACAGTGTAATCATCACATATTGACGTCTTCAACAGAGGCAAACGCACGACTAACAGGAAAACCAGCAGAAACTCACTGTCAAGACCTATTTGGAAATGTCCATCTGTTCTTTACTTATCACCTCACACATAATTTTCAATCTTCCCTTATTATTTAAATAAACTGCTTTGGACTATAGAGGGGACTGCGATTGTAATGATATTTTTACATTTCCTGTCATAACCTACATTGTAAAAAATTGAAACTCTAGTGAATTGTTCCATCAAGTTGGAGAGGTTTCAAATTTTTACAATGTAAAAACATATCTACAGTACTCTACCTGTCATGTTTTGGTATAAGAATCACATTTATGTGTCAAAAAATACCTGTACTGTTTCATAAGCCCTATTCGCACGGGTTTAGTATTATCTAGGGACCTCTAGTCATTTGTAATAATTGCGGAGGTTGTCTGTGATCTTAATCCCGTGCGAATCGGCCATGTCTGTAATTTGTAAAGTAAAAATTCCCCCGCAAATGACCTACCATATTTCGCGAACACAGAGGTTCTGTGATAATATTAGTCCTGTGCGAATCGGCATCTCTGTGATTTGGTCAACATTTGGCGGTCATATATCATAAGTTTTAAGTGTATTTTGGGTGCTGGATATCGCTGTACAACGATACAATCTGCAGAAAGAAAAAGCTGAACACCACGAGACGAGAGGGAAAAAAGAATGAATAGATGGATGACGTATAGCGGCATTCTTTTTATGATATGACATACATACCTTTACATATATGCCTATAATATGCCTATAATGACAGGACAATAGTCTATTCAAAATAGTGCACAATCAAGCGAGGAGGTTTATATCATAATTCGAGGTTACGGTTCCATCTAGTCGCCCAGTGAAACCATATTTCATATGTTACGTACTGCTTCGCCATCATATCCGGGAGATAAGTTGGTAAATTTGAGTAAAATCACAGGCTTATCCGCGCTTCCCGTGCGCCACACGAAAATCAGACGCGGGGGTAATTTCTAAATCACACAAGGTCCCCAGATAATACTAATCCCGTGCGAATAGGGCTATAGATGAGCTAAAAGAGTTTATATTAGATCAGAGGAAAGTCAGAGAAAAACGTCACACATCCATAACAATTTTTATATTTCAAAATCATGTTTAACATCTCTGGCACGATTACACTACTTTTCCTCTGACAGTGAGAGAATTTAGCACTATAACATCTCTTTCTTTGGTGTCCCTCCCCTTTGTCTTCTATTATGTCTTATTTATTAAGGTTATCCTTAAAAAGCTCAATCACATTAAAGCTATGATCACCTGTGAGAAATGACTTAATGGTGCTTTGAGTGGGTCTAACAGAGAAAAACAACATGCTGAGAGGATTCTTAATGTGGATGTCCATCTGGCACACCAGAGGCATTTAAAAGGGTTCGATGGATCGAGATTGTGGAGTATTTTCATGCCAAGCAGGTAGTCGTTAGGGGACACGGGCTTTGCGTCACTTCTAGACCTCCGTCCTAATGTCTCTCATAATCGCATAAAAACATAAAGAGTTAACAATATAAAACAGAATCACACTGGAGTCAATAACAAGCTTTAACTAGAAGAATAAACGCCTGATCTTTTGCTCAAGTACAGTCCAGAAATAGCACGAGAAGGACGCGGCACATATGGGGGAGGTGAGAAGGTACTGATACACTAACCTTACAGGAGAAACCATCTCTCTTGTGAATCTACACATTCATCTTCTTCTGTCCTTGGGCCATCGGCATCATAGCCCAGACCAGGTACATGTAAGATCCCCAAGGATCCACTCCCAGCTATAATAAACTACGGCTGTGCAGAAGAGATTCTACACGTACTGTTGGCATTGATGGATATCCTATCTTGCTTTGGTGAAAAAAGCTGATCTGAATATAAAGAACAGCATCTAATAACCTGATTTAAGTTCTAGTCCTACGCTCAGCTATGACGGGAACTACCAAAACAATATTTGAGATATTTGGAACTTTACAATGCCAATGGAAATACAGAGATGCTAATGAGGAAACTTGGCAAACATTTACCAAAGGTGTTTGCCAAATAGACCAACTACGTCAGGAGCACACACAAGAGAATACATTACATTCATACATTTTTCATAAGCTTGATCTCATCATCCAATGTTATTATATTATCGTCACAGGATACTGGTTATATTTGATATGTTGGCTGTTGTTTTTGTAGTATCTTGTGTCTCCTGTATTGATCGTTCCCTAGGTGTGTCTTGTTAATCCATTTGTCCTTGTGTATTTTAGCCATCCTGTTTCCATTGCTTTCCATTGCTGGTATTCTGTCACCAATACATAAGACCCTTATATTTAGTTTCACATTTTAATAAACATTATGTTATTTTCAATATTTATATACTTCAAAAAAATATATAAGAAGCAATTACCATAAAAAAATTGGATACATGAAAAAAAGGGGAACAATCAATACTAGAAACAAGACACTACAAAATAAAAGCGCACACATTAATGCCATTTTTAAAATTGAGGTGGGAATATTAATTTAAATGTCCCACTTTTGACATCACACCAAACCAGTATTTATTGTTTGAATTTAGCAATAAAACTTACAGAAGAACCAATTATATGAATGCATTTACAGTATGTGAAACATAAAAACAAATTTAAAGTAGATTTAAAGTATTTTCACAAAACAAAAATCATCTTTGTTCTGCGAAAATACTTTAAATGTGCTTTAAATTAGTTTTTATGTTTCACATACTGTAAATGCGAATCTCACTAGAAGCATCATGGGCTTAATGTCAAAGTTCACAGGTCAGATGTCAAAGGCATTTTCATTTCTGAGTTGTCTCAGCATTTAAAACAAGATACAATTTCAACACTGTTTTATACTGTTCCTCTTTAATATTCAGACCAACAAAGCAGCAAAATATAACCTGTCGAACTAGTGTCACGAAAAGAAATGTTATGCCCCACGATCACACCAAAACAAAGGATGAGACAAGGGAAAACAGCACATAAGACTCAATTCAAAACAAACATATCCAGCTCCACAGGACAGTATGTGACAGGAGCAAACCTTAAATCTTACTGAAAACAGACAGCAACAGAAAACTGTCAGCAAATTCCAACAATACAATTCACCTGGTATCATCCTGTATTTCTGCCCTTAAACTGAATGTTTAACTGTGTCCCTGTACCAATACCGCTGTCGGTAATTGGTTGGAGTAATTATAAAGGCAATCTCATTGGACAGAAGGGCAAAAAGTGATCAATTGCTTAACCCACAGGATACATCACGACAGGAACAGGAAAATGACAGACATCCAACAAGAATAAAGAGAATTTAAATCTGCATTTAGTCTTTTACATTCTTAAAAATAAAGATGCTGAAAACGACTACAGAAGAACTCATTTTGGTTCCCCAAAGAACCTTTTAGTCAGTAGTATTTGAAAGAACCATTTCACCATGTCATCTTTTGGAAGTTAGTTCTGCTGTATCTTTCCTGTCCTTTGCCTTACAGATAGCCCAGGAACACAGTCCACAGAGGATTAGCCTTCCGTTCTCCACAACGGATGAAACGTCTGTGTGACATATCTAGAATTAGTAAACTTCCTCTCATGTGTCTCTATCAGAAAATGAAATCTTGCCTCACTCACTGTTAGGACCCCATGAACTGTCTACTCAGTGTGCCCAAAAAAGTGCCTGCTTTTAAAAAAGCATTTCCAGGGTAGCAGGATTTTGACATGCTGTTTTTAAACACATTATGGATCTGATGAGCAGCTTACAAGCTGAGATTTATCCCCTTTGGACATGTGGCTTGTCACAGTACAGCTATGATAGCTTCATCCTGTTAAATGTTTTACTTCTATCCTTTCTTTAATGTTATAAAATGTTTTTCTCACTTTGCAAGACTTTGCTCCAGCTGTAATGAGTTTAGATAGTAAACTAATTACGTTAGATTGAAGACCGCCCACTTTCAGCATTACCCAAATTCATTTGCTTACCTATAAACACAATGAATTATCACTCGGTGTGATTAACGGTCCTTTTATTTTCAAGTATTCAACTAATCAGGCCTTATTTGCTCTCTGTGCCATGGTTTATTCAAATCCCAGCTCACAAAGTGGTGATTTGCTGGACCAAGATTACGCCCACTCTCCAAATAAATCCTTTAAATGTGTATTAACAACAACTGCGTTTCGGGAGAATAATTTAAAACAGATCAAGACTTGATTCATTGGAAAAATAAACACACCCAAAACATTCATTATTACACAAAGACAAATGAGACGTGCCCCAGACATAGGTTAAATCCAGAAATAAGTGTAACATTAAACAATGCAGCGGAAGGTAATTTAAGTCAGGATATTGCTATTCACGCGTAGCCCAAGGACGTCTATAATACCTGGAGAAATCTTTCCATTAGCGTAAGCCATTCATCTCCACTTTAGTTGCCTGGTGGCGAGAGCCACATTATTCACTATTATTATTAATAAATGTAATTATTTATCGAACATCTGTGTCTTTTATCATATTGATATTGCAGCATTTTTACTTCACTTTTGCCTCTGAGTTACTTTGCTTTAATAAAATATGTGATCCAGCCTGTGAAAACCCAGCTAAAGTCAATTTTTTTGTGATTTACTGTTTTCTAAATGAAACCATCCTACATAACGTAAAGAATGTGAATATATAACCTTGATATCTTTAATACTGACTGAGTAATGACATGTCAAAGATTGAAATCATAGTGAAATTTATAGCTGATTACATTTATGCTTGTTAACATCTCATCATTTGATTTTAAGACTTTAGCCTGGTTTTCACAGACAGGGTCAAATATATGAACATTTTCTTTATCTGAAGTACATTGTAAAAAAGTTTGTTAAAAGTTAAAAAGAAAAGGTTAAGTTTGCATTTGTCCATATTTGACCCAAACATGAACTGAAACAACCCAAACTTTTGTTAAGGGCACCGCAATTTGGTTTGTAAAAATGTAAATGTTAAATATATAAATGTGAAGTAACATCATATGTATAAGAAGAAAATACATCCTGAACCAAACATGACTATTCCAGATGTTAAGGATTGGGATGTTGTGATGGAAATCACCTCTCACATTGAGCTTTTAGCACCGTTTTGCAAGTGCTGTGTTTGGATCTTCCGTGTGACTGACTCCAGCTCATCCCTCATACTTCATTAGCTCTAATCACTTCAAATTTTCCATCTGGAGTTCTTCATCAAGTTCCAGTAGATTAGTGTGGTAAAAGGTGAATCAACAATTATGTAAAGCAGCTCTAGGAAGTCTTCAATAGGGCATGCAAACAAGAGAAAACTGCACAGGTCTCCGGTTCTGTGCTCACATACCGGCAATGTCACATCTGAATAATTTTATACTGTCTGTAAGGGTACAGACATAACAATAATACTTACTGACATATGGAACGTCTTATACAGGTGTCCAAAGCCATTATGAGCTAATAATATCATGATTTTCAGCTACTATTTACACACCAACCACCTAAATTCACCTAAATTCTCAAAAGCATTTTCTAAAAAAAATCATTCATAAAATCATTTATAAACCATTGTCGGACAGTGCAGCCTAATGTTTAAAGATCTGCTGTAATAATCAATATGTCACAGGTTAAAACCCCGCACTGGGTGACTTTTGCACTATTACCATTAACACATTACTTGAGAAGTCATCGATTATGTCCGAGCAATCGAAAGGTGATTCCAACGGTGTGATCGACCTACACAAAGAATGGGTTACATTGTGAGGATCAAGGCCGTGAATCCTTGGAGGGTTGTTTAAAAAGTTCATGTGGACTACGGAAAAGATCAGGCCGGTAAAAGCTAGATATTGATTAATGTTTTCATTGAGACGCTGAGGTCAGAGAGAATAAAAGCTGCCCTTTAAGTGAAGGCCTAGTCAGTAATCTAATTACAACCCAGTTCTGCTGAAGGAGCCCTTATATCCATCCTGCATAAACAGCTACTGTAACCACTGAATAAAGCAAATAAAACACGAGTGTATATTAAGGCTATTGAAAGATCAATTAGAAATAAATTGTCATACCTGTATACGTTTTATTTAATTTGCAAGCAGTTGGCAAAATACTGTTTGTATGTGCAACACACACATTAATATACAATAATCTTGGAAATGAATGGAATGATGGAAATTGCTCCATCAAAATATCAGTCATATTTTGCATCCACGTTGGAAATAATACATTTGGGTGACTACAGCATACATTTTGCAACCAGCACACACTCATTTTTACCAGGTAATCATGCTAGATTGTCTGGTCACGTCGCCTAATTAATTAATAATCCACAAATGAATATTCATGATCCCATGCCATCATAAAACTGACATTTAATACTAAAAAATCTTTCAAAAGTCATTAATATTCTGTATAGAAAGCTCTGAAATCTCAAAACTAAAACGTCAACATTAACATTAGGAAAAGATTAGATATGACAAATAAATAACTAAAACAATTACAAATCTCATTAATCTCATCTTAAATCCCATTTCTGTTTTATTGTTTGCCAATTTAACACAACAACACCCAAATTCACAGGTGCCATAATGGATTTGCCAACTTAAATCTTCCGCCTGCCAGAACATGGCAACACAAATGTAAAGCTTGCTTTGGCATGTGTTCGATACAATTTAGTGCTGAGCGTTTTCTGATTCCCAAACCTGCCCTAAAACTGTCAACAATCGTGCTGTGGGGATTCAAAATGTCTGTGGAGAGATGCTTACATCAGACATCTGCCAAAAAAATTATGCTTGAACTCAAATGACATGTTTAGCATATATAGCCAAATTGTAGACTATAGAACTAAAAATAATGGGAGGAAAGACATGTTGGGTTTTATGTTTTATGGCGACTTCCAATACATATAATGACTTTATACCATACAAACTGTATGTGTCCTGTAACCCTCACCATACCTCTAAACTTAACCCTCCCACAAACCATTTTTACATTTTTAAATAAACATCATTTAGGATGATTTACCAAAACAATTCACACACACAGTTCTAGCTCTGTCACACACCCACTCTCTCACCTCGAGTGTTGCCAGATCCTGATCTCCTCTGTAACAGGGTCATTGTCTGACCCACATAATCAATCACAGTTATCAGTCTCTGCCACACTATATAGCCATAATATGAAGAATAGGATATTTTGGCACCTTTGCTTATGAATATATTTATGGCTGTAGTTATCGCATCCATTGCAGCAAAGGTGAAGGCATAAAATGGCCCCTTCACAAATCATCTAATTCAGCAACAATTAAATATTATTGCTCGCTTGCACTGTACTCGCACATTACATAAGAGGCTTGGGAATATGTTAAGATAAGCAAAAAATTCAATTCACGTACACACATTCTTCATATTTCAGATGAACAGGTGGCGCAGCTCCAAACTATTTGTTAAGCCAAACATTGACATGTTGAGCTGCTCAAATAAAAAGAACAATGTTTTGTAAGTGCCACAATGTTTACAGCCTACAGGGAAATCAACCTACAAATGGCTTACTCACATTCGTCTCTAGATATTTAACTAGTATTACACTGGGACATCTATTAAATTATATAACAGTTCATCCAAAACTATTATTTACAGTCAAGTAAAAAAAATACTACTAGAATGAAACTATCAGAAAATACAAGTCTATACAATTCTTTTCTGTAAGGAACAGATACAAATTTAAGTTAATATCCACAAAAATGTCTAAAGGTAGCGTGTAATTTCTGTGGCATTGGCACAGAAAACGAAGGTGGTTTCCTGTCAAAACAATTCACATAAGAAGACATATCAGAAATTATGGGACAGATTTTTCTGGTTTTGTTATTGAACTCTAACACCACATATAGTGAATTTGAGGTTTTCTGTTGTATCTGTGTGTGAGAGAGAGAGAGAGAGAGAGAGAGAGAGAGAGAGAGAGAGAGAGAGAGAGAGAGAGAGAGAGAGAGAGAGAGAGAGAGAGAGAGAGAGAGAGAGAGAGAGAGAGAGAGAGAGAGAGAGAGAGAGAGAGAGAGAGAGAGAGAGAGAGAGAGAGAGAGATGAGAGCAAACAAATGAAACAAGAAATGCTTTTACATGACGTATTAATGACGTAGACACACACCGTTTCAGGATCCAACAACAGGGCATAATAGGCTCACGTCATCATGAATAATCAATTATGTTCCTACAGCGAGCTCCTGCTGCATTCACACAATCACAGCTAATTCAGCCAGTCTGCTGACCGCTGTGCTGGGCGTCACGTAAAGGTTAAATGTGTTTTATTAATAATGAAAAACTGTCCGAGGCCTGAGGCTTTTGTACAGACATGCACATACAATTCACAATCAAGTGGGTTGTGCAGGACTCGGCAGACTAAAGCAATCTTTCATCATATGTAGAGAATGTATAGTACAGCACTATTGTTTTATCACAAGTCCAGGTAAGAAAAAATGGAAAATTATGCTGTTCATCATTTGATTTTCACAATCAATAGACAACGTACAAAAACATTTTTTTGAAATAAAATTTTACTGCCTGCTTTTCGAGGAGAGCAATAGCTTAACCTTATGTGTTTCAATTCAGCTATAGATACACTGATTTATCTGGCATGCCATGTAAAACATACACTGCAAACATGACTTATTTTGGTCTAATCTTGAGTTTGTGAAGCAACTTTTAACACCTACTTTGAAAATAGGCTGTTGCAGTTTAAAACTATATAAAACTGTATGGCATATCTGCAGCTCACGTATGATTGAAATTTAATAAAAAAAACAAAAATACTTTACTAAAACTAATGCATGTCTTTTCTGACTCATTTTACGTCTTTACTGAGCTACACGCTTTCAGCTCATAGAAGGAGAAAACATTTAAATGAAATAAAAATCTACATTTTGCACGAGGTAAGCTATACTCTAGTGAAACTCTAATGAAATTATACTGAGGTTTTGGCTTCAAAACAAGAACAAAAAAACTTTCCGACCACAGATTCAGCATCATGTTCCTGAGGCGGAGGCTTCCTTCAGTGATCATCTCTCCATTAAATGTTTATGTTGTGGAACAAAGAAAAAAAGCTCATTAATGGTTAATCCATAATTCCCAAATGGAGGTCACACTACCCCAGTGGGAATTCCTAAAAATAATTTATCTTCATAGCTGTTGGGTTAAAGGAAGTGACATACAAAGATGAGAGCTCAGCACATGAAAGCCGTTTTGTGGTTTTTGATGTAGCAAACAATGAATTTATTTTTTATTACTTAGACTGACTGAAAGAAAATAATACGCATGTAGCTCAACTGGCAAAGCCAAAGTATTGAGTTCGATTGCCAAAGAATCAATAAACTTGTAAATATATACTGTAGGCTGAATGTAAATCTTTACAGAAAAATATTGAACTACTTGTGAAGTTTACATTTTTTCCAATAGCTTAAACAAAGTTCAGTCAGAGATCAAAGATCTCTGCATGGCCAAATTTTGTGTTGAAGATAAGATTTTACCGCACAATATTTGCTCAGAAATAAACTCTTTGTTATTGATATTCTGAGTGTGCCGAGACAATGTCTCATCAATAAAAGAGATTGAATCCCACTCACCAGCCTGTGTTGAACTCCACGTGGGCGTCAAAGAAACCGACGACAGGAGCGGTGGCGGCGTTCCAGCCATGAATCCTCGCCCGTATGAGTCCCTCTCGCTTACTGTTCCTCACGATCTTCACCAGCCCTGGGTATCTCTTATTCACATAATGATCCAGATTGAACTTCAGTTCCACTATGAGACAAAAACAAAACTAACAGAGTCAAAAATGAAACTTTTTTGTTATGAAGGTTGCTATTGAAACTCTTATTAATATTATGCCTTAATAATGTATTTTTAGTATTTTTGTACAAAATGTAATTTGATTATTTGATACCCTCATGTCAAAGCCAGGCTTTCAAAGTAAAATGATAAAAATCCATCATAAAATATGAACTATTTCATTTAATAAATTCATTTAATGTATTTCTATGCAGAGTAAAATAAATAAACCATTTCAATAATTATGCCGTGGAAACAATTATGAAAAAAAATCAAAATTTTTACCTACGTAATCTTTAATCACAAATATTTTGCTTTTAAATTGGCGTTTTTATTTTTATTAATGTATGCCAATTTACAACAGTGTCATTGACATCAAATATAAAAAACGCCACGTGTGAATATTCTTGTCATGTGTCTTCATATTCAGGACACCACGCTGTAATTTTGTGAAAATATGAAAGTGTGAAAATATACTGTGTGTATTTAAGCATAGCAAAACAAACACTTTATCCCAAACATTTTTTACAATACAATAACTGTGTGAAAGGAAAAAAACAAAAGGTTCAGTGGCGTTGTAGATGGAAGTAAATAAATCTGTCTGAATCTCCCACACTCCTTCAGTCTCAGAGCTATAGCCATCCATCCTCATTCAATAAGAACTCTGGGAGGTAAACAAATGGAGTGCAAGGAGAGCACAGACACACTTTAAGAAAGACACGCACGCTCAGGGAAGATAGATGAGTGTTTGGTCTCTTTTCTGCAGGTTGCTGAGCGCTCTAGTTTCTAAGGGAGAGGAATATGAAACTGAGGAGTCTAAGTCACCGAAGCAAAGCTTCCGCCCCTTTCATTCATCAGTCCTGGAGAATTAACATTTTAATGTTTTAGTCATATATAGTCACAATTGTATAAGCTGTAGCTCAAATGGAGGAGGATGGTGTTAGCGAAACCCAAAAATTATGGGGTTGAATCTAAAAAATTACACATAAAAATGATACCTAAGAGGCTAAAATAAAGAAACAGGAGGCAGAAATAATTTATAAACCCACACTAATCAATAAAAAACAAATATTCATCCATCACAGTGCGAATCACTGCAGAAAAACGAATAAAAATTGAGCGGCATGAAAATATTTAAAATGCATGCTGGTCGTGTTAAATAAGCTATGGAAAGAAATTGCTTTGCTTTATTTAATCAACATAAAGGCTTCTTCATTTATCTATATAAATCAGAAACTCAGGTTCGATATACAACCAGATACAATAACTTGTGAAAGCCGCATATGAAACTAGAATATCACTTAATTAAATCCGTGAAAGGCACGCTCCTCATGAATACACACGTGTGCTGTTGTGCTTGCGGGACAACAAAGCTCAAAACAAAGTCTTTGAATATGCATTACAAAATAAATGTTACAGTATACTGTTGGGAACAAAGCCAGAGGTCATTTACTAGCTGATCTCGCACAAAGAAACATCTTTGAAAACTATCCAATAAAAAGCACCTGCATTTCTATTCATTTGATTTGAAATCCATTATTATGCGTTTACAACCAACGCCTAAATAAATTGAATTTCAAGGACGCAATACTCGACTGTGTCTGATGAGATTAAAAACAGACACAACGTCCCCTAATAATATTCACAAGGTGAGAATAAACGTTACCACGAGTAACAGGATTCAGCTGAGATTAATCCAAAGAGACAAGGATGATGGAACGAGAGAAAAGGACGTTAAAACCTTATTGGTTCAGTGAATAGTGTAACACGAGAACGCCACTCTATTATTGTCTTCACAATGGACACGAGACTTAGAGAGACACGCTCGCTAAGGTCAATTCATTATTCAAGTGGCGAGGGCGTCTGTACCTCCAGTCATTCCTTTGAGCGCGGATGCTAAACAAGAAAGGACAAGCTACAGCGCCGAGAAAAGGTCAAGTTGGCAACCTTTGCATGTTAACAGTTTTAATGTCAACCGAGAGAAGCTGAAACATCAGCGGGAAATTAGCATATGAAATTAGAAACGCTCGAGTATTGTAGATAACAGCAAATTGAGAAGAAAGCAGTAACGCCAACGTCACCAGTTTCTACCCTACGAGCTGCTTTCTTAAATTAGCTGCTGATGTCCATTGTTACTTTGGTACCGGTAATTGTTTCTGGCAATTTATGCCACATTTCAACTAAAACATAAGCTATAATAACTAACGCTTACTGAAAATTGTGCTCACATGACATCATTATGTTGCTTTTGAAATCCAGTTATCATCATGAAACTACACAATCATTTTTTTGTATTTTATTTCAAGTTTCAACTTATTTTGAATAATATTTGAATAATATTTGATAGCAAGTAAAATGTAAGTCCCCTCAGGGAAAGTCGTCGCACACAGCCGCCATGTTTGCACGTCATCCAAGACTATTCATGTCCACGTACAAAAATAAATAAATAAAAGATAAAGATAATACATAAAGATGCTACAGTCACAATAAAACAACATATTTCTGACCAACAATTAAACCTGGCATTAACTGTACTATACATTTCTTGAGTTTTCTCAGATGAGTTTTCTTCAATAATTTTTTGTGGTAATTATGCAAAGGTTGCTCCAGATTTTACTTAAGCTAAATACTGCTCGTCACCAGCTAAGAAAACAACAAATGAATCAACTGCAAATGTAGGTTAAACTAATAGCTATATAAAACCCTTTAAAATATAAAATTCACAGAAATCTCATCTATGTCTCTGATGATCTCGCATGCGATGGCAATCTTCTATGCGAGAAACTTTGGTCTATTTGGCATTACAGCAAAGTGTGGACGGCAAGGCCGAGGGCAAGATTTGGGACAGGGCGAGTTAAGAATAGCAATAGCCAGTGTGATTGATCGTTGCCTTTGCTCACTTAGTCTTAAAGTTGTTTGTGATAAGTAATGTGACACAGAAACACTGAGAAAATAGTTCACTAATAAAAAGGCATTTTGGAGTCGAGAAATGTAGTTAAGTTAACGTCACTACTTTGTTAAATACTTTTGTGCTTTCATCTTAATCTCTCCAGACAAAGGTGTAAAACAGACTAAACAACTGTTAAGGTGTTTCTTTAAAGAATGAAGAATCTTTCTTTTTATAAAAAGGAGTTGTGCTCAAGAGTACCAAACAAAGGGTTTATTCTGATTCTCAAGCACTTGTCGTGCAGTTTTTAACCAAGACGCCAACAAAATAGTTTAGTATTAGAGCAATGAAATTGTTTTTCTATTGCTCAGACAAAACACAAACCATAACCACAAACAGCTTTAGAAGCAGTCATGTTTTGTCTGGAACATCTGAAATGACAGTCAGTGCAGGTTTATAGACTTCAATCACAACACACAAAACCAACACAAACTAAATTGACAGATCTTACCGCTGTCGCTGTTGTCATCAACCAGTATGATTTCTTTGAGCAGGTGTGCTGGAGTGTGGTTGACCACGCTGTGTACGGACCGCAGGATGACAGACAGAGCTTCATTCACAAAGATGAAGACCACAGAGATCTGAGGAAGGTCATCTGGGTAGGTCAGCAGCTTACACCTGGACAAAACAACAACACATTTAGTTTCAAAAAACTTACACCCCGCGTACATTTACCTAACCATACATCACATTCATTAAGATAAAGCTGTTACCGATTGTCTCAATATATTTACAGACAGTGTAGTAGTGCTGGTTAAAAACACATGAATAAAAAAATCCTGTCAAATCCTCCTGTGTTATCTGACTGCACGCAGGGTTAACATCCTCCTCTAAAGGAGAACCAGGCCAAGACACCATGCGTCATTACCCAACTGATCTCCAGTAGCTGCAAGCAGAGATGAATAAAATATTAAACACCCATGTGAGCTGAATTTTGTACCTAAGCTGAAAAAGAAATGGGCTCGCTCTGTTTCCCCTGATCAGGTCAACCTGCCATGGTAACCATGTTTATATATGGATTCGGTGTTGCTATACTTTTATGTACAAGAGTATTTCAAGACCACTTGGCTGAATTTAACCACACAGCCATATCTTATAGACCCCTGAGGGGAATTTGTGCACATATAAAAGGAAAAGGTGGCATCTTTCTCTTTGCCACGAGCAGGATCCCAGCTGGATTTTAAAGAAAATAACTTAACCACCTTATAGCAGATATCACAGCTGCTCGCATATTCTTACGATCATGATAAAAATTACACACAGACCGCAAGAACTTCAAAGGTGCTTACACATATAAATGTATTGAGTGATATGTTAGATACAGTCCCCGTGTCCAAAATCATCACTTTTATACTACTGTTGCATGGTAAATTATGCAATACTAATTTAGTACACAAAATAAGTATTATGTCTGAAATCTCAGTATGCATTTTTATTATGATTTTATGCATTTCTATTCTATTTAAAAATACTGCAAACTGATACAGCATAGGTGCCAAGAAATGTACTTTTTACGATTAAATTATATTTGTTCAAGAAAAGAAGTATATTGATTATCATAGGCAAACAAACAAATGACAGGTCATATAACAGTAAAAACATGGCACATATGTCTGGAATGAGGGCATACTTTATATAATGTAATGCTTTAATGGTCAAGAAGTACAAACTTTATTTAATTCAGCACATACTATCACAGCACATGATTTCAGACGCAGGGAGTGTTACCTGAAATAGACATATTTAAAACAGCTCTTTAAAGTATCTACCTGGAAACAGCCATAGGTATATACCCGGATGACTCTCATCTCTTTATCACGAAGTTAGATGCAAAATCTAGTGCAAAGTTTTATTAGAAACAAAGGACTTATGAAATAAATGAAACCCTGCAGCGGTTCAGAAATGGGTGCAAACTACAGAGCACCTAATCTGCTAAAACACTTTTTGTATTATGTGCTTGACAGCACCTATAATGTCTTTTTAAAGGGGAAACAGATATCATATACTGTATGCTATTATAATATCTGATATAAGATCAGAAATATTTCTCAATGGTTCCCATGACAACCACAAGGACTCCATCCCCCACCTGTCCTGATATGTAGGAAAACAGCACCGCTCCCATCCGTATGGATTTTACGTTCATCGGTTTTAATATGGCCGAGGATTATGGGGCTCGGGAACAGGTTATATTTCATAAAATACGATTAGAGAGACTAGCTTTGGCATTTAACAGATTAAAATGCTCAGAGCAGTCACGCTATTGAGCTGTTCCATCGCTGTTTGCACACAAAAACATATTTTGAACAAATAATTCATCAAATTATACACAACAAGGACAGTAAAAGCGAATGTGCATCAATATCACATTAAAAAATCATTTGGAGCTTCGAGATGCACTCGTAGTGGTAAACAAATGGCGGTCTACGGCTAAATGTACGGAAAGTACAAACACAAACCATTTATTATTTCTCCATTACTGTAAGTGAATTTAGGTTTGACTTTTGTCTCTTTAAATATATTTTACGTTGATAATAGAAGTGTGGAATCAATATGTGACTCAGGTCCTGATCAATACAAGATAACACATCCAGCCTCTGTGGACCATTTCTGCTAGGATGTTTTGATGCAAACATGCTTACACAGAAACACATACAGTAATGCTTCTTCACTTTAATTTGAGAGTAATTCAGAAAACATTTGAAAAACCTCTGCTTTGAGTTCAAGGCGCTGGATGAAAAGGCATAATAAAATGGAATGAGGTGCATTGTGGAAAAGTGTATATATGATGTTTTTGTGCAATAGCGCACACAAAAAGAATAATATTGAGTGCAGACAGAAGCTACTGAGTAAACAAGCTCTCGAAGCTTTTATGACACACTACTAGAATGTTTTGAAACTTACAATATAGTATGAGGCATTTCATACAGCGACCTTCGGTTACCATTCAGTCCAGTTCAATAAGACTAATTACAGGACAGATTGTAAAAAATATTTTTTACAAACAAATTGGCTTTAGTAATTTTAACTCATGTAACTATATGTTTTAATATACTCATCAATAAAGTTAACAAGCAATTTCAAGTTACAGCCTGAAAGTGAAAGTAAAAAAATTAATTTGCTTGTACTTAATAATTTAAGGCAAATCTTTAATGATTATTTTGTATAGGGTGGAGATATACAGATTTCTGCATCTCCTTCCCAGGAAAAAAATCTGAGATGGAGACGTAAGCAAGACTTTCAAGAAATGGGAATGCTCCCCATTTAATCTTATGGCTGTATAGGAGAAACAGTTATAAAGAGATCTCATCTTTTATTTATTCTTTCTTGTATCTTATCTCTCTATCAATCAAATACACTGTTTTCTCACTCGTGAGAAGTGCCATTAAAATGTCAGATGAGTTTTTATTTGCAAAGCCAAATCAGCAATTACAAACCACAGAGGTGTAATGGTCCAGTAAAACAATGAGTGTGGATACCAGAGGGGAATTTATGCACAGCCGTTTTCCTAATTACAATATTCAAAGAGAAGCGATGATTGCGTGTAAACTGCGTCCAGGCCAACATTGTCATTCGACTTGTTTAATTTTATCGGATTACTTTGATTTCAATTGACTAAATCTCACACTTTTGAGTTACTTAATGCTTGAATAAATTCGACAATGTACAGAAGCAGGTGCACAGGGCGGATTAATGCTCTCTTAAAGGGGGCAGCCAGATATAAGATTATCCTCCAACAGCCCACACCTTACACCAATGTACAATATCTCTAATCCTAGCATAGTCTTGATACATAACAGCACAGCTTTTTCTATTTTATTTGACATGTACATTTTGTACTGTTACAACTGCTTGTTTATGCTAAATTTTTTGTTTAGTTTTTTTGATGCAGTGCATAGAATGTTCCTATCACCTGACAGACATCGATAAAACTGCGCAGAAAAAAAAATCATACTGTAATCTCTATGACAGTCTTGGGTTCTGTAAACATGGCCCAACCATCTGTCAGTCATTAGACAAAATCTATTTTTAAGAGGTTGATATGTGAATCAACCTCCATTTTTATCAACCAACAATTTTTATGAAAATAAAAATGAAATATCATTTGTTGTTAAAGGGACAGCAAGACGCCTAGCAAGTTAACATGTCTTACATCTTAAAATTATGTATATAAACTATACACACACACACACACACACACACATATATACAGTACATATAAATATTTATATTATTAATACATTAAAAAACTAACATTTGTAAATGTTCAGTTATAGTCAAGTTCTTAGGCCAGTTTGGCATAAAAATATTTTCCATCCACAGATGTGAATAGTGTTCCATCAGCCCTCACACACCAGCCAATAATATTTCACATCTCTGCCACCCTTAGAGAAAATCTCCTCAGCCAATCTGCTGTAGTAACAGCTTTCTGTTCCTCGTTCCAATGCACTTATGATTGCACACACACACTAACACACGCACACACTCGCAGGTCTTAAAGCGCCACTGTTTTTATGAGTCAGTGATGGTGATGTTCAGTGTTTTGACAGCGGGGAGGGCCGAGCAGCTAAAATGATTCACCATTTACAAAACAGACTTAGTTTACGCCAACATTCAGTGAAATTGTATTTTTGGCTTGTCTCTATATCGCCATCTTTGTTTGAAACATAAAATTGCAGGTTATTTATGTATTAACAAGTTAACATGATATTACACATAAAATTGTAAACAGCTTAACTTGTAAATCATTATTATAAGCTTTCAGTTGCAAATCAGGGTAGGATAAGGAGACAGTTCAGGTTTTGATAATTCCAAAACAATATTATTCCTTAATAAAATAATTCGTTAAGTTTGAATTCATGAATTCTAGAAACACTTTTTGTGTTTTGCAAAAGAGAAAAATAAAACATGAATCTCATTAAAATTAGTAACTGATGACAGAAATCTTTGAAAGAACTCCTGCTTTAAATTTCAGGCATGAGGTGACAAACCAAACATTCATTTCTTTCATGTACCAAACACAAAAATAAGTCTGATATCCAGCGTCTAAACAAACAATTAATATAATAGCTACACTGACAACTGAGCAAATATCATTCAAAGCTTTTTATAACTGTGGTTTTCGCAGGCACCGCAGCACAGAGGAGGTTTGATTGATCAGCCTATTAAAGCACTTCTTTCTCTTCACAGCAGGTTGCTATTTTTCTAATGGCTTATTTCTTTTTTCTCAATTGTTCATGCACAGTCCCACGAACAAAAAACTGATGTTACCAGCAGTATTTTTCAATAAAATGTGCGCGTATGCATGCGTTTTTAAAACAAATTCATGTAAATCATATTGCATATTATCAAAGCTGGGTAAGCACAGCTGCGCTCAGGTGAAACGGTAATATAAAACATAATGGCACAACCAACACGGTAAAAAAAATCATATTCTGAAAAAATATCTTGTTGTATGAGTAAATATATCTAAAAATACTTAGAAAAGCATTTAAAATGTTTCCTTAAGAAGCTAAATATCCTAGGAAAAATGACTGTAATATTCTAGTTCCATGTGTTTAAATGTGCTGAAGACATTCAAAGGCTGATTTTAAGTCTAAGTTAGAAATGTTTAAAAAACCTGTTTCAAAACAATTCAAGCATTCTGGATGTGACATTTTCAGTCAAAAGCTGAAATATAAATCCTTACAGAATGCATTTTTACCAGTATATTAAATCATCTGTTTCTATTCTACTAAAGCCCTGTTGATAGAGTCTAAATAGATATAAAAAAATCTGTCTTTGCATGAGTTATCTATTCTAAAAAATATACATGTGTTACGGATATGACAAAAAAACGTTTTTGAGTGACAACAATCCTTGAATTAAAATCCACAAACCAGAAGTAATAATACCCAATAAGGAATGGCTCTTCAAAGAACATACTTGATAATTTTCATGTGTCCATTTATGAGAAATATGGACTATTATGGACTTGACAATTCTGAAAACAACACTTTAACTGGCTATAAAAAATCATGCTTTAAACATAAACAAATGCGTTAAAAACTGAGAGAGACCACCAAATATTGACATCTGAGCTATCAGTATGATGAAAAATCTAATTTTTTTTAGTTTGCATGGAATTGCCCAATTGGTATATTTGCAAGTGTGTTAACCCTAAAATGGACTGGTCACCAGTCCGATGTGTTTCTCTGCTTTGGCCCACGATAACTGGGATAGACTTCCCGTGACCCAAATAGAACCAAGCAAAATAAATAATAAATGAATGTTATTTATGCAATTCCATTTGGTGTCACTAAAAGCCCAGAAAGCCCATTTAAGGATAAACCTCGCCACATCTTATATACTTTTTTGCAGTGTAAGCTGTTTTAACACTGACTTCCAAAACCAAATTCATTTATACTGTATGCAGTTTCAAAAAGCAGAGCGGTTCTGAACATAGTTGTGCTGGTTCACTTAAATTCATAAGTAATGCTACACTTTCATCGCTCTAGTTACTACATCCAATCTAGGCCATTGCTCAAGTTTGTATCTGTACCGCTGAACACTAGCGCACAGGCAGCGATGCATTGTAACGAGATGAGAGATGGACTCATCTGTGTGCAATAGAGCTAAAGCTGCTTGTCCAGTTTTCATAATTTGACCTGGAACAAGCAAGACAGAAACAGACACCTAGATTAAGACTTATTCCTCTCTCTCTCTCGTTCGCTCTCGATTCATTTCTCTCTTTGAGACATTTCACATTAACCTCTAACACTCGCTCTCTGCGTTGGTTCCAGTCTAGGAGCAACTTGCTGATTGCGATCGTCCCTGTACGAGAAAACACCATCAATTGCCATGTCACTGAACTCCGTTTACACTGATAACATCTCATCGGCAGAAGAAGCGGTGTTGATGCATGTTTGATCTTTTTCCCCCTAATCAAAGACTCAGGAGAAGTCTGCCATCCATCTATTTAATTGCATTTTTTTAAGAGATTCAGTTTCTAAACTTCTTCCTAGCAGAGGACCAAACTATTGAAGGTAATTACTGACACAGAATAAGCACTGTATGATTGAAACCGGGTAAATACATAACCAATTCCTCCATTTCATCCTGTTCAATTTCCCCTTACACACTTTCATTCTTCATTCTTTCCTGAGTCAATAATAAAATGCCTCCTTGATGTAGTTCTATTGATTTGTTTTCTTCGGCTGGTGGTAAATTAATTTGCATCAAGTACTTTGAGGTAAGGTCAGCCTGACATTTTTAAGCGACTGCCTCGCTTACATTAAAGGATGCGTTCTTTGTTTGAAAAAGCACATAAATTGAACCTTCATCCGGAAAGACTTTAGAACAATGTATTCCGGGCATCTACAATTAAGCTTACTTTAAAGAGAAATGGCCATTAATGTATGAGCCTTTCAGGACATCAAAGACCTCTGAAGAACGACTCGACAATTAGCTAATAACCACATCATACGATTGTAGGATTGGCATCAGAGACACAATGACACTCACAGGCTAAATGTGACAGCCTGTGTAACCCTATCTATCTATCTATCTATCTATCTATCTATCTATCTATCTATCTTATTTCTTCTAAGCAATCTTATGAGACTGAGTTGATCCTTAAATGAACTGAAAACTACAAATCTTATCAACCTCAGAGCAAAAACATTTCTCTCAGGGCTATATCTCCAGACATTCCAATATATTTTGTTAAAGAAATCACAGTTATGATTATAATTCATAATGTGCACTATGATTTAATAATAAAAATGGTCCCTCTGGCATTGTAAGTGGCGTATTTCCGATGGTTTGAAATATATAAGTCAAATAGAGATATCTAAGGTAACACATGTTTGTGTACAAGAGCGTGAATGATTTTGTTTATCAGAGACACAAACAGGAAGCATTATTGCCAAGACACACACACACACACACACACACACACACACACACACACACACACACACACACACACACACACAATGACTCGTGATTTATGCATAGCTTGAACTAAGACAGAATAGCAATTACAAGGATTTGCAATTCAACCGCCATCATACAAGGCTAAATGAGAAACAAAGCCATCATAACCTTTTTGAAAGAGAGCTTTTTTTAGTCTTGGTCTTTCCAAAAATTCATATTTTAGCTTGTTTTTACAATTCTACCAATAACCAAGAAACACAAGGAACCATAACAGCAACCAAAACATGTTGCATCTCTATTCTGTTCTTAATCTTAACATTAAGATATAATTTAATACTACATACTGTCCAGCCAATATTATTCCCTCTCAATCACTGGATCTGTGCTTTGGGTCATGTTCTAAATATATACCTTATTATGAATGACCATTAATATTCCAGCACTTTCACAAGTCGTTTTTTTTCCATATAAAACACCCCTGGATGGTTAATGACTATTATTAACAGTCTGACCATTAACACTATCCCAATAGGCAGAAATACTATTTTACTATTCCTCCACTGTGACTTTTCCTTTGTCTGAAGGTTTTTCTTCTCTGCTACCTATTGACTATAATTGTGTTTTTCTTCTGAGGGGACTTCTAATGCTAAAATGTGAGAAATGATTCAGCCACTGGGTTATTTAAAAACCCATTCCACTAGTGTAAACACGTTGTGAAACACCACCCTGCAGTTTGTTTTAAAGGGTCGTGGCTTTCAGACCACCACAAAAATGTATAGCCACAAGTGACTTTTCTGAGATATCTACATTTTAAACATGATGTTGTATGTAGACATGTAGTAAAGAATGTCCTTACTATGGTAACAATCATAAACTTATATATATATATATATATACATCAGGTACATAAAGTAACCTGCAATTTTGTTTCAAACTGAGATGGTGCTATAGAGAAAAAAAGTTGAAGATTTTAACTTTTATCACAGAACCTTGAAGGAATAGTTTACCCCAAAATGGACCCCATTGACTTGACCACAGTAATTTTTATTCCTACTATGGAAAGTCAATGGGGTCCAATTTTTGGGTGAACTTTTCCATTAACACAACTCTTTAATGTACAGTGCAGCATGCCTCAATGTCTATTCTTATCTTAACCTTCAAGGTTGTGTTTAATGTCACTGCGTCATACTCACTTTTTCGGCCTGTAGTCTGGAATATTTCTGTCCAGGGAGATGCGGTCACTGAGTTGGGCGTTGTAGCCGTACTCCTCGTACCTTCCTTCGCTTTCCCGGCTGTCTTCTCCTAAAGTGGCAGCTGCGCCGCCTTGTCCTAGACCTCCAGGACCTTCTACCAGACCCATGGGCTTCGCTAGACCTGCAGCACATCGGGGAAAAAGCCATTTAGACTTTGGATCACAGGAAAAAGGTTGGCATATCCCATAAGCACAGTCTTCAAAACTGGGTTCATTACTGCGGGGAGGACCCACTGGTGACACGCGGAACACAGCGGGTTAGATAATTGGAAGCTAGACACCAAAGCACCATCTTCATATTTTCTTACCCCTTTCATGGGTGGAAAGCAAACTGAACTGTGTTTGAAAGCACATTTTATTTGGAAATAAACTGAAGAAGGACTTATTATCTGTTTTCTAGCTTCCTGTGCATGGTGTGACACTTCAGAAATGATGATATAAAATAAATTAATTACATCTGAGAACTTGGACTGCGACTGCCAGACAGATTCTTCACATCAGAATCCTTTAGTCTTTCTATTAAATGTTCCTTTAAACCAAAAAAGTTTTGGTCTGAATAATTGACATCTTATTTGAAAGACAGTTTCAAATAAGTTCAGTTCTCTTATTAAAAGATGTAACTGGGGTAACAGATCCATTAAAAATGCTCTTTGGTTTTGACATTTAAAAGAGCAAAATGGTGTGTATCGCTGAATTATTAAGAGCTACATAAAACTTCTATCCGGTTTCGAATGCATGATCCAAGGATGTTCATTTTAAAGTCTTAATCATACATAAAACATGTTTTCTTCAAATGAATGGAGAGGTATTTTGTACCTGATTATGATATTCATTTAACATCCTGTCATTCTTTTCATAAACTGTCGGTGGAGCTAAATGAATATAATATCGTTCAAAATGATTTTGAAGGTCAGTCTGTATAGTTCAGCTCTGAGAGATAAGTGTGCTTGGCAACTGAATGTGGAGAATGTGTGTGGGAATCCAAAGTAGTCCCTTTCACAAACACCAGTTGGTGTGGTATTAAACGTTAAAGCCTGCTTCACAGCGAACGCTGAAATGCAAACACACAAATGCCCATTGGAAAGAAAAAATTCAAATGAGATCACAACAATATCTCCACCGTTTCTCATTTTACTGATAGTCAGTGGAGATCAGATCTCTTCAGAAGACATCTTAATAATCTCTCAAACTGTGCTCAGAATTGTCTACAGTAGGAACTCAACAGATTCCATCATAACTAGTTCATACCTTTTAAAAATTGACAAATTTGAGAGAGTGATTTCAAAGAACATGAAGAACAACTGAAATAAAACATCTCCAACAAGAGATGTCCTCCAGGCAGCCGATCTAGGGATTTCCAGGAATTTCAGGCCTTTTCCTCATCTCGCAGCATTCAGGCCCCCCAGAGCGTCGACGAGTCTCTAAAGCCGGTTTCCTGGATCATGAGGTGTTCTCACAAGCCAGAGCTGAAATGGTAATGTGTCTCTCTGCAACCGTCTGAGGCTCTGTGTCTCTTTCTCTGTCATTGTTATTGCCATTGTCTCGCTGTCTGCCTCTGCGGGCTGTTTTGAGAGAATTCTATTACACTGCAGCCTGGCATTTTGACACTAATCCCTGAGAGCCAGCTGTCTGTGGCAGAGAGAAACTGCATATCATAGACTTAATGCTGATTCCTGCTAATACAACACAACATATTGCAGAGAAACATTCATCACTTCACACTGTGCATATTCATACACGCTCGTGAGAAGTTATCAAACAATGACATATAGCGGGTTTGAAGAGCCTGAAAGGGAAAATTAACTTTAAAAAATAGTTCAAATGTTGCAAATGCATAAATGCAAAACTGAAAAAAGAAGTTTTAGGATTTTTAACATATGAAACAAGGAAGGTAATTTAAAAAATAAGAGAATTTGTACTAAAAGTGAGATTTCCTCATATTATTGGTTGCCTCAAAGGTTTGAACTTTGGTTTTCAAAAACAAAACTAACAAATTTAACAGAGTTTAAGTGGCTGCTAATAAATTCTGCAAAAGGAGAATTGTGCCGTTCAGGGACGCTAGTTAATCTTTGTCTATGTAAATATGTGTGCGTATGTGTTTGTACTTAGATAATAATATGCTTTGAGGGCTGTAAAGACGCGCAGTGATTAAAGTGAGTTGCAAAGTAGAATACTGAAGAAAGTAGAGGATTTGTTTTTGGATAAGCAATTATGCCTCCTTTCCTCCTCTGCTTGAATATGTGTCCGTCATTATTACATCTTGCAAATAAAAAGACCAAACTACAAACTGGCGATTTGCATTTTTCCAGTTTACAAATCAGCAATAATGAGAAAAATGTGAAGTCTGTAAACTAATTAGCATTGCATCAAAGCAAATGTTGGTTAGCTGTGAGTTTAGCTCTTAACCATTTGTTCCATTTTCTTCTGCTGTACATACGGATAGTTTTTAAAAAAAAATGTATTTCATTACAAATTTGTGCTTAAGGCTGTTGTGGAGCTGCACTGGAAATCTAAGAATACAAACAACTACAAATCTAAGAAGGTGTCTTAAGCAAGTATACACATTCACCGTTTCACTTCCATCAACAAGCCAAAGATACGAAGATAATGAGAACAACCCTCCTAAAATATCAACCGCCATGGCTGTGATATTTACAGTAAGTAGTACATCATGGTTTGGCCAGGCTGTGACCAGCTGTTTTAACAGTCCAGTGCACGATATCTACTCAGATATGAAACAAGAGGAAAGTCACACAATCGCCCGGGGCTGTGAGTCGCCCCTTAATCCTCATCTGACAAGCATTGCATTTGTTCAATATTTACCATTATATCTTTTGTTCAAATTGACAGATGAGTAAATTTTCTGAAAAGCATAATTTCAAACAACAACAAAAAGACTGGTCATAATCATATAATCATGGAAAAATTAAGATTTAATTATTTCCCTTGTGATTTAAGAATTCATGTGTAAGAGTGTTAAAAATTGACAAGCCCTTCAATATGTCCTGCCTGACTTTCCTTGCCTGAAGCAAATACATCAACAGGAAAGAAAACCATGTTTGTTATGAGGACTTAGAGAACAAGTATTACATACAGTAATATGAAAGAGTCTTAAACAGAACTGTACATGTCTCCCAGCATTTGTGGGATTATCCTCCCCTGTGACTGTCTAAAAAGTATAAAAACAAAAGTACAAAGTACAAAGCTGAAGGACGCACGTCTTACATTCATACTACTACTGATAAGACAGACACAGTTCCCACTCTCTCTCTGACATTCTCTCAGAGAAACGCGCTGGCCTTTCCAGACTCATTATATTAACAGGCTGCTCGGTCTGTCTTTGAAGAAAGGCTTATGAACATGCTTTGAATTTTCTGACAGATAGCTCTAATTCCACATTCGGCTGGAAGCATGCCTCGCTCATGTGTGCTTAGCCACTTCAGTTCACCAACATCAATACTTCACTTACCATAAAGCCATAGTCCTAAAGTGCAGAATACAGATTGCAGACTTGCCAAGAGAAAACACGTTTCTGTTTCTCAAAAATGTTTTAATTAATAAATAGCAAATGTCTCAATCTCCAATTGATTTAATTGCTGTCTATTAGAAAACAACTGAGATGTAAAAGAAACCAAAGCAAATCTTTTTTTATAATATCATGTGCACTTCTTTACAATATAATTTTTGCATTAAGGTATAAAACGCTGCTGCTTCTGCTGACCGTCTTAGCGAACACACATCTATCTCCATCTATCTAAACATCTTTAGCCAATAATGCAGGTCACGACCCCTGCGGTGTCTGACCTGACCTCAATGGTTTAATCCACTCTGTGTTCATAGTGTTGTTTCTTCTGTTCCAGTCTACGACAGCTTTAAGCAATACTGACTAAATTCTCCATACTGCCAGTCAGATTTCCTGTAAAGCGCTCTTACGGCATTCAGGCTTGATCCACTTCACTCAGAATTGCTTTAAATTATGAAACAAAATGTGAAAAGAAAACTGAGCTTTATGGGTTCTAGGCTTAAAGACACTCTTTCTGAGGTGATTCAAGGCTGAATAAATATACATGCATGTCAAATGTGATGCCAACAGGGCATAAATATGCATGAGGATGATGTGGTTTGGGGACGTGAATGGCAGATTTAGAATCCTCAGAGTCTACTGTGAATGCATTAGATGCAAAACTGAGCTTAGACTGGAAACACCTGTGCAATGATTCGATTTACACCCAGAATTTGGTAAAACAAGCCATGCACTATAAAAAGCTGGTTTGATTCCACTTGTAAGATCATAACCATAACCCCAGATAAATACATCAAGGATAAATCTTAAACTATATTAAAATCATACATAAACATATTTGAACAATGTGCCAGAGAAAATGTAAATCTATTGATTCAACAGGGAAGGACACGAGAAGGATTTGCAGAATCCTGTAAATATTGCGTTTTTATCTATCATGTATTTCACCTTAATGATATCTTTGCATAACACCATCCAATATTTAAGATTTTTTTCTGGGGGTAGTATTTAAATAAACTATTTTAAAGTGGTTAAAAATAATAAACATCACTTCTTTACATTAAAAAGAGGTTCTTAGATTTCATTTGAATAGTCAAACAAGAGCCAGTAAAAACTACATTATACACACTACCGGAACACTGTACAGAAAGGATCTGTGCATGGTTTTCTGTTTATATAATTTCCTGCTAGAAATCCGTTCCATCTACCGCATCTGTGTTTGTGGAGATAGAGTGAACTACAGCTGTAGAAATTAAGCACACTTTAGCAGGAAAGCGTACGGTAGATCTGCTGCCTAATCAAGAGGCTAATTGCACATTCTCATAGCTTTGCATTTTTAATAGCATTCAGATAAAGGCTCTTTTCACATTGATCCAGCTTTTCTAAACAACCGAGGTGGTCTCGCTGTCCGTCCACGACCGGACTTCTATCTGCACTCTGGTTATCACTGTTAAATAGAATTGTTTATTTTCGTCCATTGCATTTCCAGTGCTGGCTTACTCGACTTGTACTGTTGCAGCTTATATAACAGCTTGTGACGCGTTTAAAAAATTCATTAAAGCAACTCCTGACACACTAGGTACTGAAACTGATTTCCATTAATTATTCAACTAATTGTTTAACCTCTTGGGTTTTACAGTTACATTTGCACGTCACAACACTTTTTTCGTACTACCTTACAATGATGAAACAGGATTTATTGCCACATGTGAATCTAAAAGCAATCTATACAGCAAACAGTAAAGATGTGAACTGTAAACCTGATCATCAAGGGACTTTCTGAGACCTAATTTAGCTGCTTAATTACCTGTCACGAACACATGACATACACAGCACATATCTGGCAAGAACATCCCTGTAAAGGTAAATGAGAAACTATAGAAAAATCTATACGCTAGTGGGAGAAAATTAATAAGAAACTAATTATCCTTTGATTCTCATTTACAATGTTTTGGGTGGCAAATATCACAAATATCTGCCCCGGACCAGAAGTACTGTCCGTTATTATATATTATATGTTCTCTGGGAAATTCTTCACCAACATAATGGTCAGCAAATAACATTTACATATTTACTGGGATGTTGCAGGGGATGAGCTTGCCAGCGACAGCCAAACAAATACTGCTTTCTAGTAAAACTCACTGTGCCCTAGAATTACAACAATTGGACCTCGGTGTAATCTGTTGGGTCTCACTCTCGGTACAATAAACATCTAAAAAAAAAATCACTTGAAACCACCATTGGGAAGAAAGAAAAACTATAACAGGAATTCAAAGCCAATTCCAGTCTCAATACGATATACAATTATCAGCAGCCTCACACCATTTGCGCATCAGACGAGTGTGGCATCCATCAGATAAATGTGTGTTGAAATAAAACTTATAACGGCCATAACATCAAGAAGATTTGTGACAGACTGGTGAACTCTACTGAGTGGATAAGCCTCCGGGGGAAATATGTGGTGGCACTTGTGCAGAATGAAAGCCCTCTCGTTCAGGAGGGTGCATTAGAGGGCTTTTTTGTCAAGCAGCGCCTCTTGGCTTTCCTCCAAATGCAAGAAGGATAATTTAATCTGACAGAGTGACCCCCTTCATATACAAATGGTGCTAGTCTTACAGAATAACAATCAGAGCCAATAGAAGCAGTAAGCAAAGCAAACAAGGAGCGAGGGGTCTGTTAACCCACTTTAGAAAGAAACAGCACATCGGGCTAACTACGACCTTTATAGTGTGTATGTTCTCAAGGAGAAATGCATCATGGTATGAACATGATAACTGAGAAAATGGGCTTTAATATTTTAAATAAAAAAAATAATATACTGCAAGATTTTTACAGACTGAGAAATTTAAAATAGTGATGACAGTTTCATACAGTATCTCTTAAGGTAAATTTCATATACTGGCAAAAAGTAGTAAGGTAAATAGGTACTGTAAATTCATTATTTTTTATCTATTTTTAATTATCTGTATATTTATCAATAGTAAATACAAAAATCTTAATAAAACACCTTTATATAAGGCCCTGCACGAATGCATGACTGAAGAAGTTTAGTATTGTAGGTTAGACAAAGGTTTATAGCTTGTGAAATGAACTGACCTAATTAAATTAATACAAATATCAAAAGATATAACATTGTCTACATTTGTCACAATACAGATGTTGATATCAAGGTTGCACTCATATCCGTGACACAACAAAACTTTCAATACTTCTGCAGTCTCTGTGAGAGACACAGGTCAAACTGTAAATGTCACAGTCAGGCACTGACTTTTGTGAACGACTTGAAAGCTATATCATACAAACAAGAATTAGCTTCATGCTTAACAGATTACTGCATTTAAACTATGAGAAAGGTCTAAGAATATGTAACATTGGGTCATTTGGGACACCTAATCTCTAATGTGCACATTTTACAAGACTATGTTAACATTAACAAAAGAATAATTTATAGTCTAGTGCGAAACGACAATCACATTAAACTTCAAAGGTCTTCAGTGCTTCACAAAATTAATTTGTACTTCATATTTAATGTGCATAACGATCTGTTAAGCAATGCTATATATAATGTAAGCAAATGACCTTTCAATAAAACCCAACATACCATTTAACTGGTTATAAACCACATCTTCCAGTCGCTCCAGCCTTTTGAGAATGGACTGCCTGTCCATGGAGTTCGTAACTTTGGCATTCCTGCCTCGCAGTCTCTGATCCGTCAGCCTCCCGATCTGCACAAGCTCCTCGGATCGGTCCTGGATCCTGCAGTAGACCGAGAACAAGATGATCCCGACGAAAACGAGAATGTTGACCGTCAGCAGAGTTTTGATCTTGCGTGCCACAGCCATTAAAGCTAGAAAGCGACACTGTCCGAGTCCTAATATTGATCCATGTAGAACTGGGATGTGACCCCGCCGAGGTGGGAGCTGTCCTTTCAGCACCACACGCAACCCCTGCGCCGCAGTTTCACGAGCTTAACAGCTGATGTAGGTGCTTTACGTTGATGTACGTATATAAACGACACAAGCAAAGACAGCTGATATAAGATGTATAAAGGTTACGATCAAATCCCACCGCCTCCGGTTCTGTCGTTGACCCCCATTATAAACGTTTAGATGTGTCAGAGTAGCCAACAGAGATTATGCTTACGATACGCCTTCGCCGCGAGACATAAAGCACGCGTTTATTCACGCGGTGCACTGGCCAAAACTAACACGGACGAAATGCACGAGATGTTCATTTTAAATGTCAGTGCATGTCAAATAACGATCGTCCGTGTGCAGCATCCTTTACGCGGCTCCGCTTCTTTCCGTTAAAGGCGCTTAGGAAAGAGGCATCGCAGTCAGACATCGAAACGAGACGCGATTTATTGCACGATCCTCGCAACGAAAGTCCAAATTCGGTTGCCAAGACGCTGTCATGCGATTCCCATCCCGTTCGCGCTTTTCACGGTAGCGTTCTTGTTCTCTCGCGCTCCCCGCATGCTCCCTCCCTCTCATCCCGCCCTCGGTGCGCGCTTTTCACGAGATGCTCAGCGCTCGGGTGACGTCGGCAAACTCATGAATATTCATCAGACTGTTTGAGGGATGAAAGCCTGGAATATGATAGATGATGAGGATAGTAGCAGTTGGATTGCGTTTTAATGTTTTTACTGCGTTTTAATGTCAGATTGAGTTATAATTTGCGGACTTCGCTGAAGAAAATGGGTTTTAATGATATGCACAAGCGTGTGTAAATGATATAGTTCGGACTCTAAATTTAAAGTTTGAAGGTGTTTATATGCTGATAATCGTGATTGCATATTAATGCGCCAAATTGCTCAGCAACCGCACACAACCAATAGATAACAGACTACTTTGCGAGGCGAAAGAAATATTTACTCTCAAAATTATAAGCAATTAACTAAAACACTCATTTAACATTAAAATCGTTTGTATTTTGGGGTCGGTTAATAAAACAAATCTGCATGTTATAGTGATAAATTTATAGTTACGTCTAGCTCACTTTGTGGGGCAGTACCACAAGTAAGAGGGTTAAAGAATACCCATGTAACACATCCCATCTCATAGCTTCTGATATAGTAACACTCATTCACACTTAAACAAACCAGTCACATGCGGACAGCAATGGGCAGTTCTTGCACCATGCCGAGTTGAATGTCTGCCATGGGAACTGACTGACCTGTGATTCAATCTAAATAATGAATTCAGTAAATTGCAGCAGAACAGATGAAGTGATGGAGAGAAAGAGACTGATAAGTGTGTAAAACAGAGAGCAGCATGTTCTAGATAGCATGTCGTCATGCTATTTACAGTACTTCGGCAGGGTACAGTATGCTGAGCTTGGAATGTTAATTTGTCTTTTTATATACCTGGACAGCCTACCACATCTTCAAACTACAAGAGCACATTGCTTGGGTTTCTGAATTGTATCAAGAAATAAGCACAATCTTTATAAACTGTAAAGTATACCAAATGCTAGTATTTCATTACAAACATAACCAAAGTGCGTGTGTGAGAGTGAGAGAGAGATTGAACTATGCTTTCACCTGATTACAATCACAGTAAAGTGGACCACCAAATTAATTTTCATTTCCAAAGATGTACTACAGTTTATAAATTTATGTTGGTTAATTTTATTTAATGCTGGCACAGAAAAGTATCCTCTCTTATTTAAAGAGCAGCTGGGGCAGAAACTGTGAGATAGTAAAACACGTTTTTTTTCTCCATCTTGCAAGGATTTTACACATTACACTGCTGATAGTATCACCAAATATAGTGCCTCATAGGCAACTGCTACACTGCTAAACTAATCAATTACAAACCATAAAAGACTAATCAAAGTATAAATTCAAGAGTATGTAAAGATGCATCTTCACATTGAGAAACTGGTAGAGAAGAAGTCTGTGCCCTGTTTGTGTCAAACTCAGATTTGTTCTAGCTGTGGAACAGAAGCTGCAAACTCTAACATCAATTTTACGACGTGCAAACCTTGCCTGAAGGTACTGGAGTTTAATCCTCTCAAAGCAACTCATGCTGCCTCGCTAACACTGCATCTGAAAAATAAAATGTCAGTAACACCCCGATGCATGCATACGATGTTAGAGAGAGAACGATGTTTGGCATGTGTTTAAAGGGCAAACTGAAACAATGGTTGCTGTGGTTTATCTCTTTTCTTGTTTATATTTATTTGAGTTTATCTGCTTTAAAGACGCCACAGTCCTCTTCCTACAATTATAAAGTTATATGTCTTGTTTATTATAGCTGTCATTAATTCTCATAAAAAAGGTTTGGCATAACTTGCTTTCTTTGGAGAATCTAATGAGTTTTTTCTGCTCAATGCGAGTTGCAGAAGATGTTGATTAGGTTTATAGAGACGTCTGCTATAACAGATGGACCCGAATAATGGTTGCATTTTCTCAAAACAACCAAAAACGAGTTTTTGTGGCACTGTTAGTTATGACAGCAGTTTTCAGTTCTAGAACAACAAATAACTGTAATGATAACTTTCAGAAGACAAATAAACTTAATGGACACACTGCCAGCAATATCATAAACCATGCCAGCAATACTGGGTGAAATATGTTTGGCAGTCAGTATCTGTTTATAACTCTCAGTGCTATTTTCATATAGACTCAAGGCCGCTTTCTGTTGTAAATTAAGGATAACAAACAGGTGATGTATTTCTTTCCTTTTCATTCAAAGAGGAACAAAGTTTTTTATGTGCTTTTTGAACTTCAATAGCTAAAAATAGAGAGATAAGAGCACCAAGCTGATCCTCTGACATTCTTTTATTTGTTGTGCTTATAAAAGACGCTAAAAGCCGATCCCACCTGCCTTTCAGGGCTTTTAGCAGCATTAGCTCAGGGGGAAGCCAATCTTTCCTTGTATACCCAGTTGTCACACACCCATCTCACCAAACCTGAGAAAAGAGGGTGCTTCAAGCAAGAGTAAATCTTCTGTGTCTGAGTATACGACGGATGTACTTAGAAGTAACTATAAATGAAACATGAAAAAACAAAAGAAGTTACACACTGAGAGAGATGAAGTAAAACACATAACATTTATTTTGTGAGTCATGTCAAAGATTTTAATCATATTGATGGGTGAAACCGAACTCTTATGCTTACTATCTCTCATAATTTGATTTTAAATCCTGGTTTTCTCACATATAATATACTTTTAATTAGTAATGTGATAACAGTTTACATAGTTAGTTGTATACAGAATAACTGTATAAGGTTAACAGGATATGCATGTTAAAATAAAGTAATACTTTGACTTCTTTCTGAAACTACTCTCTCTCTTTTCAATCTCTCTCTCTCTCTCCTCCTATCCTGAACTATGCAGAGTAATTGTTACGGATACTCTCTCTCTCTCTCTCTCCACCCCTACCAGTCACCGGGCCCAGTCTCTCTCTCTCTCTCTTCTTCATCTCTCATCGGCTCTTTTCAAGGACTCTCATTTGTCTGTTCCATTTGTGTTTGTTTCATTAAAGATACCTTTGTTTTGCTCTGACTCTGACAGAAGACTGGACCACCTCTCTCTCTCTCTTTGAAGCTGAGCAACTGTACTTCCATGCCCTTCTGGTTCAGTGGGACCCAAACTTACTTAATCAGCAAATTGAGCAGTTTGCTTATCAGTTGTGCTCTCATCAGCAAGTTAAGCAACTAATTTCCTTATTTCGGACTTGCGGCTTTGTTTGTTTTGAATCCCCAGGTGAGGTTGCACTTCTGTGTCTGAGTATATCCATCCTACGGCCACTTTGGATGTACCGCCGCTAGCTACAGTAACTATAAATGAAACATGCTCCAGTAAATCTGCATCTTTAAGAAAAACAAATTTTCTTGAAGTTACACACTGCAGAACACATTTCCATTGGTAATGCGTGATCCTAACTGTGAAAACACATAACATTTATTCTACATAATGTAAAGAACATTTTGTGAAAATATAACCTTGATATCTTTAATATTGACTGAGTCATGTCAAAGATTTTAATCATATTGATGGGTGAAACCGAACTTTTATGCTTACTATCTCTCATAATTTGATTTTAAATCCTGGTTTTCACAGACAGGGTCAGTTGCCATAATACCCACCTGGTGCACTGCTTTGTGGCCAAGTTGGACAATACCTCCCCGCTGCCAGCTTCACTCATATAATATACTTTTAATTAGTAATGTGATAACAGTTTACATAGTTAGTTGTATACAGAATAACTGTATAAGGTTAACAGGATATGCATGTTAAAAATAAGTAATACTTTGACTTCTTTGCTTTTCAAAACATGAAACTAAACCCTAAAGCTTAGCAAATATTTCTTCTAATCATTTTCAATTAAATGTGAAGCATTTACCATCCACACCAAACAGCAATGCAAAAATAATGGTTGGTTAAAACCCAATGCAATTACAAGCCTTGGCCACCCAGGGGCCAATGACTTGCACAACCGCTTGGTGGCCCAATGGCTGCCGAAATCATTGCCGTCGAGAGTAACCTCCTATCTGGTCAGACCCCCTATCTTCAGTAGAGTAATATATAATGACACTAATCCAATCATGGAGGTATCTTTGGTCTGTGTCAAGTCTGCCAGAGTTTGTACCTTATCACTTCCAGCTAGCCTGCGGCTACTAACTCGACCCCAGCCCTGTCTTCTTACGTTATTATGCTTATTAAATATGCAAGGAGCATCTTCATATATACAAGGAAGTTCATCAAATATTCTGGACATAGCAGAAGCTTCCAACGGTCACATAAAATAAAACTTTATCATTTAGAAACAGCAAAAACATCTTAACGCCCAACTCAACTACAGTATAAAGCTTACCAGACAGGGCACAGCATGATTGATGTGTAAAATATATTTTAAGCAACTGTCCTTTTGTGGTTGGCTGCAATCTGCTGGCTGGAAAGAAATAATTAACATTAGTGCATTCAGATTTACAGGCACATGTTGTACGGCATTGAGAATATAAACTATTGACTGATGCATAATGTCATTAAACTGATGCTTTGACAAATATATAACTGCTGTATATACTGATGTCTAATTCACATTGTTTAATTCTTGACAATAAAGATGACACCAATGTACAACAAAAATAGACTTGGCACCATATTCAGCTTAACATGAATGAATCAAAGATTGAGCACCTGGGTTTCTTTTAGCCAGTAAGACACCACATCCACTTGGTCCAAACGTCTGGAAAACCTGAAATTAAGACAATTACATGTGATGTAAGACACTACTGAGCATATTGAACAGACAGTATTTCTATCCATAGCAGCCTTGTTTTTGTGTTTTTTCTAAAAAAATAAAAAAAAAAAAAAAATAAATCTAATTTTGGACACATACTGTAGCTTCCCGCACACAAGCTGCCCAGGACATGTCCTTTAATGATCATGATGATGGTATTTATTAGGCAGAGGATTAAGGCGGCTGTCTAACCGAGAAGAACCAGCAGACTCTGGCTGTGGATTTGGCCCGCAACCATGTGCACTTCAGCTGCAATTTCACTGTAAAACTTTAAATCTGGCAAGCGCTGAACCTGCCTGCTAGTCACCAGGGAAACAGGGCAATATGTATGAGCGTGTGTATGTGTGCGCGAGAGCGTTTAGGGGGATGTGCACGCTCTCTGTCCATCTGTGGTCATCTCTAGACCAGCTGCTATTGTCTCGACGGTTGTGATGTGTTATATACACATATCATTTTATTGCAGACAGCGGGACAGACACTTAACACCCATGCATACAAACATGCACATATGGTCAATCCCCTTCATCGTTCCTTGATCACATACACACAGGCACGTTCGCACACTCACACACACACTTACAAATCCCTCCGCACACCCTCATCCGAGCGAACGGTTGGGTGCTGGATATCAAACAGCGAGACTAAAATGCACGATATTAGAGAACAAGCTTTCAGTGAGCCAAGAGCCACACCCATAAACCAGCCAACTGATCTCATCCCCATAACATCACACAGTTACCACGAACGCAAATCACAACTGACAGAATCATATCACATAATTTCTGCATTACACAATCACATCATTACACAATTATCAATCTCAGCATCCCTGCACCAACCCAGCATCACACAATCCCACCTCAAATCACAATACATAGTGACATCTCACATTGCCCAATCACAACACCACAGCCTCACACAATCGCAATATCATAATCTCACCACAGCAATACACAATCACAATATTGTAATCACATTATGCACTGTTGTCCAAAAAACATCATCTCACAATCACAACAGAAGAGCGGCCCAGTTACTGTAATTGGTTTTCTCTGTACTGTATACAGTATACAGGAGGACTGCTTTGAGATACCATTAATCACTTCTTTCTATCCAACAGACATTGTTGAAGAAAAGATCAAAGTAGCGTATAGCTCCACTCCCCCTCCCTTATCCTCCCCATCCCTGTCTTCACATGTGATTGTAATTAAAGATAGAGGTATTGCATGGTAGTCCTGGAGAAAATAATTAAATGAAGCGATGGAGGATGGTTGTACTTTAGAGAAAGAGGTTATTGAGGCCACTTGGAGAAAAGAGGGAGAGAGAAAGAGGAACAAACTGGAAAGCAACTGTATGTTACTAATTGGGGATGTTGGTAAATAATAAAGAAATCGCAATAAATATACTAAAAGTAAATGTTTGGATAAAACAACCAGATTAGAAAGATTGCCAAACATTTTACTATAGACAAATTTTGCGAGGAAAACTTTTTCTTTCAGCTTCAGACGCAAATGTCAGCCAAGACACAAACAAGACAAACGAATTTGATTTAATTATTTTTGTAAAAAAAAAAAACTCAAATATGTAATTAATTAGGCAAATAGGTGAATTATTTTCAAGGTCAAGTCGACTCCCAGATGTGGTTGTGTTACTAGTTTTGAGCTGCTGTTATCAGGGAATGACACACCTTGGAATGTCATGACTGACCAATCAGAATCAAGAATTCCGTAATAAAAACATGCTGATAATTTTGTTTGGGAAAAGTCAATAGTAAACAAGTATGTGTCGAAAAGCCCTTTGTGAAAATGAATGGCACCCAAGTTACACTTCATCAAATGCAAACTACAGGCTGGACAAGTGGTAAGATTTTCTCTTCAAGTCAACATGAAGCTATTTTTGAAAAACACACAATAAGTATTTTGCTGGATTTGTTGTAAATTTGCTAAGGCTGTTCATAAACATCAGGGTTGCATTAAACCAGCACAGCTTTTATGTGCTTTTAAAAGCTTAAGGCATTTCAGTGGCACAATTCATAGAAGCAGTTTACGATTATGCCTTCAAAAACAAACTGACCCTCGGTCTGAACCTTAGTTCCTATACCGGGCTATTATACAATGCAATAGTGGCTGAAGACAAAAAACAGCACGTAAATGCAAATAGTATTTTAGAATAAACAGGATCATTATGTGCAAATGGCAAAGGCTCATCTGTTTTAAGCGTTTAAAGTAATAGTTTCCAAAACACCTTTGCCTATGAAGAATGCAAGCGTTAAAAGCAAATGCATACTGTATGAATCACATATTCTGACTTGTTTTACATGCAATTTGAATAATAGAGATAAAAATGAATCATTTCAATGAATGTTACTCTCTGTCTTGTGATTGAATCCAGATAGACAAAGAAACTTTTTAAATTAAAACAGAAATACCACTGAAAATTTATATACAGTACCAAAAGTTTAGAAAAACTTACTCACTGTTGTTTTGATTTTTCTCCACATATTAGAATAAACTCAGCAAAACTATGAAATACCACATTTGCAATTGTGGGAATTACATTTTGACTAAAAGCATCCAAAATAAATGAACACTATGTTTTATGTTATATTTGATCATCTTTTTAAGTAGTCACCCTTTGTCTAGAATTTGTAAAATCTCATACTCATTGACATTTTATCACACAGCGTCTTGAGGTCTCAACCAAAGAAGATTTTTAAAAGGCACATGAAGTAATCATGCTAAAAAATATTTTTTAAAATAATAATATTTTACTTTTTTTAATACAACAATTATATATTTCTCTACAAAATTAATTTTAAACACTGAAATATACACCTTTAGATATAAAAGATTTTTAAGAAAATTTTTTGTCAAACGTTTGACTGGTACTTTGTCATAGGCTAAGAACACAACACAATGCTAATATAAATGTAAAATGCTCAAATTAAATTACCCACTAACCATGATTTAACAAAATACCACAAATACCCTACCCGTCAGCTATCAACAACACAAACTGTCAGACATTTTATGATACACAAACTAAATGTTAACAATACAAGACAACAAAGACAGCACTTGTCTGTACTCTCGGTCTCTGTCTGTTTCTCCATCTGATTGGCTAAAGCTTGTTATCAGCAGCTGTCATTGTGAATCTCTTTCATTGACTTGGCAGCATGAGTATTAACTGTCTGAAACGATCTCATCTTATAGATCCTCCGCACAGAGAGGTGTGTGCTAGCACAGCATCTCTTAGCCAGATGAAATCCCTGTCATCTATCCTACACCAGGTAAAGTCTGACGCTGATCTGATCATTCAGAACAAATGATGTGTAATAAATGACAGTTCCAAACTGAGACGTGATCTTGCGAGTGTTATTTCACTGTTACGTGCCAAATCGATTGTAAGAATAATCATTCACAATATGTATATTCATCCAAAGAGACTTAAGAGTGCATTCAGGGTATGTGTTCTCTGAGAACCGAACTCACGACCTTTGCACCACCAAGCAATGCTCTTCCACCTAATAAAACATTATTGTACAACAGTTTGTGACAGATTATACATCTGAGGCATTAGAAAGTGCTTTTAGGCCACTTGTTTCTTCCTCTCTTTTTCCATATTTTCTGTTGCCCTTTAACAGGTAATCCCAGCATGCTAATATTCATTTACAACATCACGACTGTGAATGTGATATTGCTTTTATACAGTTCAGCGGACAACTGAAAGTATGTAAAGAAGTGAGGAAAAACCAGGAAAAATAAGTGAGAAAAAAACCAATACGGCCATGACACACTCACGCCTGTGTGATACTGCATCAATATATTACAAAATACTCCCTTATTTTGCAGGTAATTCATGTGAGGCAGCATAGGGTCCAAAGCAATTCACAGTCAAGGTGCATTTCACAGTTTTTCCAATCCTTGGTTGCATCACCCTGCAGGACTTCTCTGGTCTAATAAATTATAGTGTCACGGTGACTGCAAGGACAGTCGAGTGGGCTGGAACAATAGAGAGAGGGTATATCTGAAAAAAAATGACAAAAAAGAAACAGGTGATTTACATGTTTTGCAGGGCAAACATCTACAGTATGATGTAGACTTTATTACAGTTATACATCAAAAGATCAGTTAGTGTACCAAACTGCTGTACTTCATACAATCTACAACATGCTTTTTTTGTTTAAACAGAATCAAAATAGACCATATTGAGAAATAGTATATAGTACTAGCATTGTTTTATAAAATGTGCTTTTTGTGAAAAACTACACTCTCTGTACCCTTCAAATAAATTTTTCATTTTCAGATTTGGTTTGGATACTACACATGGTGTTTATACACAACACCATCCATGTTTGAAACAATTCAAGTTTGAGTAAATAATCGCAAATACATTTATTTTATCATTTATTTTGGTTTGTAAAATCCATGTAAGCATGTCAATTATATCAGAAGCAACATCTCGCGTTCAGGTCTCACACTTTGCGACAGTATGTTTATTTCGTTGTGAATAGACATACACATGTTATCCGCGTAGGGAGTCTGTGTCTACATCTATTGCAATTTGCTATTATCTCATGAATTCATTCTAAGCATGTGCGTTGACTGATTGTTTGTTTAATTCCTGCAGCGTAGCAGTGTTTCAATTCTGCTCAGCGGCCAACATAACAACATCCAACTGCTGAGCTCTTAATTGTAGTGACCTCCGTGCTTCAAAAGCTCACGCTGCGTATGACGACACAGCTGATAATTAGCGTGTAATTTAGGCCACTTCAGTGAATTTGTCAGTGAAGTGAAAACTGATTTGTATGGATCTATGGATCACACTGCGCTTCTGGAAAGATGGATCAATACAGAACAAAAGACATTGACGCATGATTCAGGTGTACACGCATGTGCATATAACAAAGACAACAAGGGGGGTAAGGGAGTAAATAAGAAGAGCGGCATGAGATTCTTTGAGAATCACAGATTATCCATACTGCATAAATTCATGCAACCCTCATATATGAGCCTTAATAACTCTCAAGCATTGATTTCAAATTCTGAAGGCAACGGAGACGTGCGTCCTGCTGTATGTTCCCCTCAGGGGGTCTAAAAACCCATCAATATAAGATTTCTGTAAATGAATGCAAAAGCTGGCAAAGACCGGTTGGATTAATTTCTAGAGATGTTGCTTCCCTGGTGCAGACTGGTGAATATTTAAGAAATCATTATAAAAGATTTTCCCATTTGAATCCAAACAGTCATGAGACCGGTGAAGGCGTTGCTGTGCGAGACACGTAGCCTAACAATTTGCACTTTAGAGTGTTATAGAGGTATTCTATCGTTTTAATAGAAGCTAATTTTTTAGCTTCCTTAGCTCGGGGCTTTCTCTGAGCTTTTACAATTCCCCCCATTTTATAGTCCCATTACTGCAGGCAATAACTGTGGAGGTGGGTGTTAATTCACTGGCAGTAAATCCACTGGAACAGGTATGTGTGCGGACAAAACCAGATTACAATCTAGTTGAAAAAACTAGCACATTCATTCCTCTCTTATACATAACAATATATGCAATATAAAAGGTGTCATTTTAAGCTTGTAACCCGTAAATCCACATAGGGTTTTTTATAGCTTGCTTGAACTTTGAAGGCAAAACTAACTAAACCCCAAGCGTATTATTTGGTATGGCATTTACAAAAGTATGGCACAGAATTTATGTGCTATACAGATTAAGGAATGGAGATGTATTTTACTTCACACATATAACAACTCAATGCAGTATGCAACCAATCCTGTTGTGCTATTAAACTCAATGTGTTATTATTCCGGTCATTTGCTATGGACATGTCTACACTAACCTGCTCAGAAAAATTTAACTGAAACTGTTGTTCTGTCATGACAGCAGCTGACCTGCAAATAAAACAAACCAGTTAATGCAAATACATGGTGTGGCGCCCCCTGTGGCAACATTTAAGAATGCAACTGATATTATGTTACGAATCGCAGTCACATTTCAGAATGCAATTTAGCGTTTGCTTTCGTATACACTATTAAAAATAAAGGTGCTTCACTGTTCAATAGAGGAACCATTTGTGGATGAATGGTTCCATAAAGAACCTTTAACATCTTAAGAACCTTCAAAGACACATTTTTACAATGATTAACATTACATTAATGTTTGTTTGTTTTTAAATTGAGAATTGATTAAATTGTCAATATTAAAAAAAGACTACAAAGTGCACAAACCAACGCTGCTCCACATACAGATTGAAAAAGAACATGGACTGAAACAGCAGGAAGCTCTCAAAGTAAGAGAAAACCTCAAATGTGAACGCACACACACACACACACACACACACCAAGTCTACCTTTACATGAGAGGTGAGATCACTCAAGACAAGAAGATCAGTTCTTTCTTACCTTCTTACTCGCATTACTCCATTACCCTCCATCCTCACCGCAGTCCACCCTCTCCTCAGCATTACTGCCTGAAAATGAAATTATGTTTTATGTAATATACTCATATGAGGTAATTAAGTTCTCTATTCTAGTAGAATTTCTGACACAGAAATGTTCAGCTCCTACAAAACATGAATTTTCTGCAGAAAGCTTCGAGAAGACTGAAATCAGTGCTACTGTGATGAAATCAATTTGCTTTACGTATTTAACTTTCATCTGGTTCCCGTGGCCTTTTGCTTTCATTTTGATGACATTTATTTTAAATGAATGTTTTTTTTCTCTTAGGACTCACTCCCTGTTTAAGGCTTTAAAACTAGACAAGCTCTGGAAAATCTGTTACATGCTGTTGAGCAATTCAATTTCACATTCCAAAGGGTTTAAGCAAAAATGTGCAGCTCATATTTTAAGCAATGCCATGAAACTGGTTATGTTTGAAAGATAAAGCAATAAAATTTGTTTATACAACCTAATTATCACAAGATTGTCTTCAAAATGACTGTATAAGTCATTTTTACTAGTAAACCTTCAGCAAACCTAGTGGCAACGCAATGCAAACTATATTTAATAGTTTATATACTTTCTTTGTAAATGCATAACTGTAATGTGATTTTTTTTACCAGCTATGTTCTGTGTTGACATCAAGTCACAGATGCTGTCCAATAAACATACTAAACATGAAACATGTCTTTAATTGCATCTTGAAAGCATTCAAGTGAATCAAACTGCTTTACAAACTGACATTTCAAAGCTGCTGTTTAAAGTCTGATAAGCGCTGGAGTTCGACACCACAATATTAGGACATCTGTGATGTGAATTTCCGAGACGTGGCGCACGCGTGCCAGCCCCGATTTCACGCATGTGCGCCGACCACATTGAGAGGGCTATCGGGAACCATCACATTTCTCAACGGGATACTCATGTCATCCCGACACGACCAAATCCAAGCCGGCAGATCTGCCTGGATGAGATTGCCACTGTCAGAGACATATGCGTACTGACAGCTGCGTGTTACTGAAGCAGGACGCCTCCCAAAACTAAAGTGAAATTATTTAAGTCCTTCTGCAGCTGCATTTATACAAACCATCTTATTAACCAGTTACACTTTGCTTTGAGGCCTAAAATAAGCTCCACTGTCACTTCTAATTGAGATAAAAATTTATTATGTGGCATTTCGCCTGTGTTTGTGTGCTACGTGCGAGTTAGCTTTAATTTGTCTGTAATCCGTGGATGAAACTGGGCCAGGTGTTCGGGGAGTGGTGAAAGAGAAGCCTCAGCACTATGAAAGTAATGTTCCCTACTGCAACACTGACAAAAAAACAAGAAGTCTATGTTATTCTAGCACTCTCCCAGTTTTTCACACAAAACTTTAAAAGTTGGTTGTAGTTTTTGGGTCCAAAATTCATATTACACACATTATACATTATTAGTTGTATCTAAAGAAAGTTTTCTTTCATCTAACTTGACTCTAAAAAACTAACCAGGTTATCGATAAAGGTGTCTGCTGAATAAATAAATGTATTTCTACATTCTACAGCAGTTTGATTATGAAGTAGACAGGACCACGAAGATGCACTCTAAATGCTTGCCAGGGCATTGCTTTTCAGTTGCTACGGTGTTCTGAGTGGTCTATAGTGCGTTGCTATGGGGTTGCTAGGGTAGACAAAGGAGCCGAATTAGAAGACTGTATAGTCTTAAGATATGGCCTGAGATGCAAGTCAATCTGATGTTTTTTTTAATCATGCACCAGACAATATTCACATCATAATTATTCAGATAAATAATTATCGCACAACTTTGTGCGAAAGGAAGTTCATTAGAAAATTTAAATAGGAAAAATAGACTTTAAAAAAATAATCAGACCAGCAAAATCCATATTAGTATGCAGGACTATATTGTCCCCATTGTCATCATTTTTATATGTGGATCATAAATTTGCACCCAACGCTCCTGTCTGCTTTCAATGCTATGAAAGATTGTAACTTTAAATTCAAAAACAAAACATCAATGCTTAGCAGATGTTTCCTTCATCCAAATGTCAGACTGTGATGCTGAAATCTTATTATTCAATAAGACATATCTCACAACTGAGCCAGGTTAAGGAATCAATTTATTTAAGGGTTCAGACAGGAATTTGATTTTCAATCTCAAGGGTGCACCACCGTCTATAACAGGGCCTTCTTCCCATTACCCAGAATGCACCAGCATATCATTACAGTGCCTTTCAGAGAGAGGAGGGTCAGTCGTATCATAACAACAGTGACTGTGATTGTAAATCTAACCTTGTTGAAATTCAATCACCATACAGTCAAAAAATAAATATGCTTTTAAAAAGGAGGGGAGATAAAAACTAAACAGAATCATAAAACAAAATCCATTATTTATTAAAATTAGGTTTTGGAAAGGCTTTGTGAATTTTGTTTGGTGTGCTGTAGAAACATCAGATATCACATATGATGACCAAAGGAAGCTGTCTGTCTTCTGTTGCCTCGTGTTAAAGGCACAAGCATCAACAAGGGGATTTTTGCTACCCGAGGCTCAATGTTTCAGGATGACTTGTGTCAGCACCTGCCCTTTCTGCGCTATATGGATTTACACACCACTAGGCAGCAATCTGTGATGTGACTGCTGGCCCAGGGTCCTAAGTGTCACTCTGAGCGATCGAGCAAGGTTGCAAAATGGTATGAGACTTCCAAAGCTTGCTATATAGCCTCAAAGCAGAACTGTGATTTCTATATTTTTGACTAACCAGAAATTGTAACATGAATTTACAATTAAATCAATGAGAACATAATGAAAAGCCTGTAGCATCTCACCATGTTTTTTGGATTGCTGGATCTGGACGAATCTCTGGACAAACCTCTGGACAAACCTCTGGACGAATCAAATGAATTTGACGAAGTGGAGGAATTACTAATAAATTAGATTAATCTTTAGTAAATGTCTACTCTATGACTGAATCCATGACAAATCAGATAAATTTGTAGTTCTGCTGTCAAAAATAACTTTTTCTACTATGCTTTATTCTCCAAAAATGACATTTTTGACTCCAAAACAAGCTATTGCACATTGCATGCTAGTCCAGTGGCACAAAAATTACACCATCTCTCTCCAATACTGTAATGAGGCTACTGAATGCTAATGATGTTTGACTGTATAAACAGAGATCTAACCTTATAATTGTCCTCTCTGAATCCATGTCTATTTTCTGGACTGCATCCAGTCAAATAGCCTGTCGGTATGAAACATTTCTGGAGTACTGATGAGGCGGCTTGTGGGAATTCTTAATTAACAGAGTTCCACCATTAATATCTTGAAGATCAATAAACGACAAGCGTGGCATTAATGTAGCATTAACCCATTTATGGAGATTAACAGCACTTCAGTGCATTGTTCATTAACACTAACCTTCAGATGTTCCATATGCACTTGAAAAACACACACATACACACAATTACATCGCGTTCAATCATGCTGTCGGTACATACTGTTGCTTTTTAAACACAAGCTGCAATGCAAGCACGCACGTTTATTGAACGGCCACTAATAATTGGAAAGCACACATGTATAAAAATAACATGGCAAGGGCAACACTGACACACAGAAAATGCCTGATGGAAAGTCATACACAGCAACCAGCAAGAAAAGCTTTGACATGCTGACACACACACGCACATAGACACACACATCCCCAGAAGAATGCTGACAGCAAACAGTGTTTTCTCCTGGTACGAGCTGAGCTAACTCATTCAGTCACTCACCCGGTGGGGTCTCGTCTGGCCTGTCTGAGACAGAGCTCAAGTGATTGCGCCTCTGTCCTGATGATGAGGTAAGAAAGAAAGAGAAGAGCATTTGCATCCTCGGTCGGATTGGATATTTTCTGACCTGAAGAAAAAGATATAAAGTTCAAGATTTTTGCGCAGTTTCATATCATATTACATCTATATCCCCCACTGCAGTATTACACCCAAAGTCTTTGCATTGTAAATTTTGCACAAAAGACCCAGTAAAAAAATGTCTGACAGTAGTTCAGTCTGCATTTTGTGCTGATGTACTTCATTTACCCAGAATAAAAGAGACTATAACGTTTAAATGTAATAACTTACTAGGTAATTTAGTCAACTTTTAGGAATACATACAGAGTAGTTGACGTTAAAAGGCATGGACTCATCAAAACTCATCTTAAAGATTTTGCACTGCTACAGTATTTGCTGCAGTAGTCAAGAAAACATTTTACATACATATATATTCATGATATATTACATAACACATTTTTATTGTATACTGTAGGTTTGATTATTATTCACCTTATTTAACTATATCATAAAGTAAATTACATATTACTATAATTGTAAAAACCAACCTAATCTCATTTTACCTGTACACTGACAATAAGAAATGTAACTTAACTTGTAAGTTTATTTTTCCTCACAAAACACACTATATGAACAAAAACACATGAATATAACATGCTGCCACATGTGATTACATGTAAAATTCATGTGTTCAAGCATAAGCCTCATCTCAGGTCGAGTGAATCATAATTATAATCAAAAAAAATGATTTTGTGTTTTCGAAATGAAATGAAAACACCAGTGTATAGGTGTTTTTCTGTAACATCCAAACAAGCTAACAAACTCTGGTTGTTTCCGGGAGACTATATGTTGTTCTGGATAATAAAGCAACTCATATGTATATAACTGTTAAGAAAGACTGAGAGAATCAGTTTGCCTTCATGCAACGTGACTGTGTGTGATACTGTCAGTATGTTTTTTACAGCAGTGAGGCGGAGGGGATGATTCAAGACGAGGAAGAGATTAATCCTACCAACAAACACTCACTCATTCGTCTTCCAGCACATTCCACAGCTTGGCATGAGGGTGGGGCTCTCTGCTTTGTCATCTTATCAGACGAAGTTCAAAATCAAGAGCAGAATAATGAATTAGAATAGAAATTCTGCTCATTATCTTATGAGAAGAATCACTCTAAAAGCAGTTGGGTAATTAAAACTCAAAAAGCGGTAGCTTACCTTGAGGTGCCATTCCAAGGCATGCTGGGAAGTGCTGGGACGAGAATGTAAGCATTTGCTACCCTCTGCTGTTCAGCTGCAGCACTAACAAACACACACATACATACAGTGGAAATGCAACAACAGCTTGTTAAGCAAAATCACTCAGGACTATAAACAACAATCTTTGTGGCAAGCAAACAAACAATAAGGCTCATAAATACTCGCACAGGATTAGAAAGAAAAATTAAAATGTCTTTAAGATAACAAGACAATGTATGCCTATGCACAGGTATACTACAAATTAAAAGATATATATGAAAACATATATGGTCAAAAGTTACAGATCTTTTACTGAGCATATCAACTGATCATTGTCAAGTCTAAGTTTGTAAATCTGTGTGGCATAAATAAATCTACAACAATAGTTATGAACACAATGAAACATAAATACAAAATACAAAACAAGTCTTTTTTATGTTAATTTGAATGGGTGTGTGTATGCGATTGAGCATGTTCCAATACTGAGCACCTAACTAATTTGTTTTGACCGTAGTTTCACGCCAATCAACCAATTGTTGCAATCTGCCTCCTGAAATTAGGGGAATTGCATTGCTTGCATAAAAATGTTGTGTTTAGTATTAAAGACTGTAGACATTTCCAACATCTGACAGATCATTTAAATTCTTCTGACGGTCTGTTTGATTTTGTTTGCAAGCCATTACATTCCCAAGTGTTGAATTTCAATCAGGGCTTGTTTAACTTACAGGAAAATGTGCTATTTCACATTTGATTTACGCTGCCACAAGGTAAATGTATAACTCATTCCATATTGGGAGTATATTAAGGATAGATTGCATTGTTAGGTCTTTATTGGATTTTATTTTGAGGGGAAAATAACTCGTGTCAGCTTTACGTAAACAATAATAACTATTTTTCTGCATTGTTGGCTTTTTATCTTAGCGACCGACAGTAAATCCAAGCTAGACTACAAAATATGTTGTTATGTTCTTGGAGCTTAACTAATAAAGCATGAACTAATAACATCAAGGTCAAGGGTTTGATTCCCAGACACACATCTCATAATGAAATCAACTTGGATAAAAAAATAGATCAACAAAAACAAAAAGCTTTTCAGCTATTTGGCAATCTAGTATAAACAGTAGTGGTTAAAAGTGATGTCAGGGAGGGAAATTTTAAAAATATGCTTTTAATAACCTGACAGAGTCAAGTAAAGCATCAAAACATTAGGTGTGTGGTACAAAATAGAGCAAAAAAGGAAAGAAAAACAAAAAGGAAAATAAAACTAGTTTAGTAGATAAACTAAACCTTTTTTAAAAGGATCAAATATGGACATTTTTTAGGTTAATTTGAACCAGTGGGTTGGGTTTGTCCATCTTTTGATGCATAACTCAATCAACACTAATTACTGTACACTCCCCCCCGATGAGACGTGGGGTTAAGTGCTTTACTGAAGAGCAAAATGTTGACAGGGCATCACAGTGACTCTCCGGTTGTTCACGGGTCACCTCTACCCAGGATCAAACCCGTGACCTTCTGCGCTATCAGCATAAATCTTTAACCACTAGGCTGCCTGCACAACAACATATATTTTTAATACTCACAAGCCACATTTGCTTCAGTCTACAGCAGAGGTCCAAAGGTCTCAACTCCCTTCTCAATGGTAGGGCCAATCATCAAACAACCATCTGGTGCTCGCACTACAAGGGGGAAAGATTATTCTCGATATGGGCAATTAGAGAAGTTGTTTGTTGGTGCGGATCACAGAAGTAACAGGAAAGACTCCTGTGGTTAAAACTCAGAGGGACGGCACAACCCGCAGCATCACATTTTCACCTCTTTATGTTATGATGTTTAGCTTTAAAAGTCTGTGAAGTTTTGAGGAAAGAATCTGACAAAGTGAATGTCTTGCACCCTGTTTTAAGGAAGCAATTAAGTCTAACAAACTACTTCCTGTTCTCTGTCCTGTGCTATATCATTTCTTTTTGTAGATGCTGCAGATCTCTCATCTCTGTATCCACAAACATTTCTATGTTTTATGTTGCTCTTTATAGAAGCTTTAGCATTTTTAGTTTGGCCCTGGGCCCTTTAGTGAGAAAACCAAGCATCCCCTGAGGAAAGAGAAACAAAACCATTGCGGTAATCTCTCTATTGTAGTTAAGGGAGGAAGTGGTGTAGACATGTGAGACGCTTTGCAATCATAGAGGATGTTGATAGAGAAATCCTGTTATTTATATACTTGCACAAACATATACTGTTACCCATGCTTGCGCTCACAGACCAAACAAAATGATATTTTAAGAGATTTCATTTCAATTCTTTAGCTGCCAGAACAGAAAAGAAAGTTGTAAAAAAGAGCAGACGAATGTTTCAATTTGCAATGCAGCGCAAAAAAAAAATAAGCAAGAAAAGTCTAGGTAGTTTACGACTATTTGTTCAAAGCGTCATCAGAAAGATGTTTGTTATGCAGACACAGTGACTACAAGAGAAACTTTTCCATAAAGGCAGTTACTCACATTGGAAAAAGCGTTTCCACCTATTTTAAAGGCAGTTTAGCTCCTCAGATGTCGAAAACTCTGAATCTGTGCAGAAAAGGTCTCCTGCAAAACACAGAACTGCACAAAGCACAGCTGATGGGCAGAGACAGAAATTCATTCCTTTACAGCAAACAGGATTAAAAGAAATGATGTTTGACACCTCTGGCCTTGCTCGTCTACATCCATACAGCTTTAACATGTTGACATTTCTAAAGGTTGTTTTGTCAGACTGCTCTCCAAAGCTGAAACCGGAAAGAGTGACTTATCGCAGGCCGCGGGTAGCCACGGTAACAGAGCCACAGGCGATGCTCCTTTTATGAGGCCGTCCAGAAAACATTAGCTCCACCAGAGTGGACCACAAATCAAATGACCTCAATGCTCAGATGCTGGCTAATGTTGGGATGGCTGCAGGTGAGCCGGGGATGAAATGTTTCAGTGGAGCTCAGCGATCTGGATAGACTGAGGGAAAACAGACAAATGTTAGAAGTGGAAAACAGAACATTGCAGTTTACTCTGAGAATGCTCACAGGCAACAATTTTTTTTAAATCCTTTCACAGTTTTTCAGGAAGTTACAAGATGGGGTGGTGTAGGTTGTAGATTTAGTACCTACATAAAATGGTCTAGGAGCTTTCCAAGTTGAGTCTTTGGTAATTGTGCAAGCTCAATGGTTTTATCATGACACTAATAATATAATTTAACCCCAAACTGTTTAATTGTATTATTTTCTTAAGTAAAGGGATTCCCACACTGACACCAATTAAATTGGTAAATGTGGCAGTCTGGTTGTTAACAGGAGTTTCTTCTTGACCTCAGTATCTACTAAATCAAGCAGTAATTTGTGGTAAAAAAAAAAATAATACACACTTTAAACCAAAGACTAAGATGTAACAGGTATCATGAGGGATAAGATTAAATTTAATTAAATTAAATTTTAATTAAAAACATTAAAGGAGAAACTAAACACAAACAAATCCATTTAGGTTTTCTGTACTCTGGTGTATGTGACAATTATGTCATTGATTTGCTATGTGTATGTGTTGTACTATCTTAAGTTAAAATAATATTTTAAAAGTTTATCGTCAGGTTACTTTTTGCATATTACTGTCAGTGTTTAAATAGTTAATAAGGTTTGGATTATTCACAAAAACAAATGTACCGGGATCAATCATATAAGAGCACTATTCATGTGAAATTTTGAGTTTTCATTCACCCAACCTGAATTCTTTAACATTTCTATCAAACATTAGTGTGTCATAAAACATAAAAAAACAACAGGGTAAAAACTAAATAATATTTGTTTAGTGTGTGAGATTACTCATCTGCCTTTATTAATATATATGTGCAAAGGCAAAATGGAAATGGAACTGAGACAGGAGCGTAATTAAATCTACATACGGTCCGACTCGCCACATTTCATTTGGCATTCAAATTAAACACTGTAAATATGAAATCACAACAGTCTTGTGTGCAAAATCATTTCTCCCCTAGAGATAACAAAAAGAAGCAGAAAGGTTTATTAGCAACTCAAATGAGATCACAAACTCTGTATGAGGTAATTGTGAAATCACAAGCTGTGGTAAAATATTGTTGCCAGATGAGTTTTTTTTAAATGTAGTCTGCACTCAATAGCCTGATTTGAGCGAGTAAAGCTCTATTTGCGGAAATGAATTAGTTGGGCTACATTTTCTCATCAGTGTTGTACGGGAAGAAAGCCTAGCAGAGTTATGGGTAAGCCAGTTGGAAAGGGCATTGTACTATAACTGTGCCAGCTGAGACATTTGAACATTTAGAGTTGAATTTCATAAAACAATAGTCAAATAATAGCTTAAAGACCACATTAAATTGTTTGATGAATGAAACTATTCATCCTGCATTGTCAAATGTCCTGTTTAAACAGGAAGTTGAGATAAGAATTCAACTTCGCCATTTTTGCTTTTTTGAATAGCCAAGTTGTCTTTTGCAAGCCTGCCCACCTCCTCAGTATAATTCAGTATAAGTAAGTTGGCGAGTAAACTTTGTTTTTAAACCGGTTAGTTTGTGGTAAACAGCTGAATAACGAGATGTGCAAGCAACCTTAAAGAATGTCCACTCGACTCGACAGAGACTGACATGAGAAATTTACAGAAACAAAAAGAGGTATATTGATGTCTGACCTGACGCTGCCTGACTTGATGTGACATCACGCATCAGTAAAGCAGAAAAAATACAGGGTAATTAAATAAAAGATCCACTTTATTAACAATAAACAATGCAAATGTAATACTCGTCTTTAGCACAGATTGAGAAGTGCTAAATGTAGACTTTTTGGATCCTTTACATATCGCAATCATCAAATTTTGTCCATTATCAAGGTGAGACATGAGCCTAAAATTTGGTTGTATTATCCTGGAAATGAAACAGTACAAATTAAATTTTAATTGCACACATATAATTTACTAAAGGATTTAGTAAGGTTTTGGGATTACACCAGCACATAGGCCCCAAAGCTATTAGACATTGACCAAAAGCAACAAAACTCATTTTTATTTAATGGTTTTTTTAACCCTGATGTGCCGATTGTAAAACAAGAAACCAAAGAGAGAATTGCCAGAATGGGTTAACAACTGATAATCCCTATTCTGATAAGTGTCTTATGGGTTCTCAAAACAGTCCACTTCCAGCTTTAAATGTTTGAGAGCTTCTCCCGAGACTCCTCAATTAAAAACAAACACAGATTTTATGGAAGTGCCGGCGACAGATTTGTCGTAGTGGGACTTGTTGCTCCCACATGGATATGAATCATAGACTTCAAAAGACCACTAATCCTTCATTAATGAGAGCAGAGGGGGTAACCTTCACATGTGACACTCACTGTGTCAAAAACTAAATTACAGGCTGCTGTTTCTGCTCATGAGATATTCTCTAGAGACAATGTGATTGTGTAACTGTCTACAAAAACCAAAATGTAGAGACAAATGATTGTGCATAGTGCAATTCACAGATTAGGTCACTTTACTACCTATAATCCAAGGCAAACATGGTATGCTAGTGCAAATCTATTCATGAGTATTCTATTTACTGGCATAAAATAATGACATTTATCATTAAAACCTTAAAATATTACAGTATGAAAGCCAAACATCCTGCAATAGTGTTACGCAATAGCCAAATAAACATTTCTGACACCAGATGGCAGAAGAAGTCTATAGTCTAATATAGGCTCTTTGGTTACTCGATAAGTCCATGAAATGAAATATCACATCATATTGCATTTTACAGTGCTTTTCCTATAAAAATGAGTAAGCTTTTCTGCTGTTATTAAATAGATTCTTATATCACTTACTCAACCTCATGCTGAGTCAAACCTGTATGACTTTTTTCTTCTGCAGAACACAAAAAAGACATTTTAAAGAATTCTTATTTTGTGTACCACAGATGAAAGAAAGCTATACATGTTTGAAATGACATAAGATTGAATAAATAATGAAAACATTTTTAAAGATTTTCATCTTTAAAAAGGTTTTCATTATTTATTCAACCTTATGTCATAATCAAGGGATATTTAAAAAATATTTTCTGCTGTTCTTGGAAGAACATGACGACAAATGACTTTTTAACTTCTCTCTTGGTCTCTTGGCCAATCTAAACACAGTTTAAGACACTGTTGAGACCTCATCTGAAACTTTGAGGACACAGAAACTTCAGGTCTTTTTTAAGATACAGTAAGAAGAAGTGCTCAAACACCTCCAACTTTCTTTCATTCCTATCTAAGAGAAACAACTGAAACAATCTCACTTTCAAACCATGACCTTCTCAATTATAATTCGTCACACTTCAGTTTTTTTAAACCATGACTCAAATATAATATATACTGTAAATCAGATAAGATCTCAGATGTCAGTGAAATGCAAACAAATGCAGGGATATGGTGAGATACATTAACCATCACTCTCAAGACGTGAAACTGAGAGGAAATGAGCATGAGAACATCACACACATTTTCCAGAAAGACTTAGCAGTCTAATTACTTCAAAGTTGTGTTATGGTGTACACATTATGCTACTTGCAATTTAACAAATGACAGGTTTATTTTTAGTGAGATGAGATGCTCTCTCTTACCACACAATCTTCTTAGAACAATGAGTTTCTATCAATTTGTGAAATATGTCATTTAAAGGTCATGTTAATGAGTTTTATCAATGCACTGCGCTTTAAGTGTGTGAAGTTAAGCATTCGGGGGAGTTTGGCTGAAGAATTTGTGCTAAAGGAGCTTTGAAATTAAATAAGCCTTGTAGTTTGCCTACAGGGCTTTGTGATTTTATAATAACAGGAAAAACTGGTGACATTACCAATATGCTTCTGTAAAATACACCAGGCTGTTTCCATCTTCCTAACTCTGTTTACAGTAATGCTCAGCCCAGGGGCTTGACTGAGACGTGTAGACATTAAGCAGAAGGTATTCGCACCTGAGCACCTGCTTTTAAAACAGCTCTGTTTGTTTTTCTGCTCTTTTAAACGTTTTGAGAAATCACTTAGCGTATATGATTAGAAAGCAAAAGTACAATGTTAATCAGACAGATTGTGTATCTGTGAGTGTATCTGCGTGGATGGGCGCTGGTGTGTAATCAAGTGTGTTTCAAGCATGCATGAGACTGCCACTGCTACCCAGTAAAGGTTAACAAGTTTAAATACAGCTTAAATTGAGCTCATTAAACGAGAATTAAGGGACTCTACGGAACCCGGAAATCTGCAATAAAGCCATTTAGAAGCTAAATCTCGTTAAAAATACACTTTAAATGTAATTGTAGACCTAACTGTGAAATATGAATTGATTGTGTATTCAGGCCTAGCAAAATAGTCAACAGAATCTACATTTACATTTATGCATTTGGCAAATGCTTTTATCCAAAGTGATTTTACAGGGTGTAAACTTTATCAGTTTTTGTGTAACATGGGAATCGACTTGAGTTACAGCAACTGTAGTACTACAGTATATAGTTACTGTATACAGTACAGTTACAGCTGTACTATTTGAAATTAAAGATGTCCAAATGTCCAACAAGATATGAGGGTGAAATTCATACTTTAAAACGCCCAAATATTTAATTCCACTATGTATAGACCATTTCACAAGATGTAAACAACACTGGTCCAGAAGCACTTCCTGTTTCAGTTTTTTGTATTTCACATTTGTAAATTAACTTAAATCTTAAAGATGTTTGTTAAACAAGTCAGTTGTAAATGTTCTGTTGATTGTATTTTGTTCTGACATTTGTGTAGTGTTAAAAAACTGAGACAGGAAGTGCTTCTGGACCAGTGCTGTTTACATGAAATGGTCTATATTGTGCAGAAAACAATGTCTATTTTGTTTTATTTAAAATGTTAAAGTTTTAATGACAATTAAATGCAAGATTCTACTGAATTCTCATTATTGCAATGTGAAAAATATCCATTATGTAAATCGTAAATTACAAAAGTAAGCTTAAATCATGGTTGCTTTTTCTTTCTTTTGGGGTGAAATATGACCCAGATACTTCTTTGTGAGACTCAGCCATTAATCTACATGAACATCAATGTCTTTACACCGTGTTCTGTTAACTAGCCCTTTAGAGTGTGTCGGCTCAAGATAAAAGGTGCTTTTACCTGCTTTTTGATCTTACAATCCACTCTAGCAGGTTCTCTGAGACCTCTGGGAAATACAGACAGAATAAAAGAGAAGACAGGTCACATTTGACCTCAGTGCAAAGACATAAATAAATTATAAAAAACATGGCGATTATGATCTAGAAATCTACAAATTTGACTTCAATCCATCATTATCTGTAAACATTCACCTGTTTGTCATCTGCATATCTGCCTAACAATACTGTCCTGTCTAAGAATCAAACCCATCACCCATGGTTTAACTTTACTATAGTAACAATATTCCTTTTTTCATATTCTGAGGTAAAATCATGGTAACCAGAAATGATAGGCTATTGTAGTATAGTTTAATTTTATCTGTAGTTAAACTTTGTTTACACTGTACAATGTGTTCTGTGGTTAAACCGCCCAAAATTATGGTTAAACTTATACTATAATCAACTATTTTTACTTAATGTATTTAGACAATACCTTATTTCTTATAGCGGTTGAATCATCCGTTTTTTACGTGAATGCAGTGAAAGTTTCTGGCGTTGTGTCGTCATGCTTCTTAGTCTGCGCAATGCGCATGCTCAATTCATGCCCAGCGCTCAGTTCGCGCAACAACAACTCTTCACCTGTATATACGCTGAATGCTGTCAGTTTGATCTAAAGGGACACTATCGAGTGTGAGCACATTATTGGATTAACCACAAGTCATTGCGACGGTAAATAAACACATCCTTTTGCCATTTGGGAATCGGAAAACCCCATTGACCTCCAACAACTTCCGTGAGGAGATTTAGGTAATCCGTTGTGTGAACGTGTGTGTGTGTATGCACCTGCATTTATGCTATATATGGAAACATCGAAGGTGAAGTGTCTCACTTCTGACCTTAATGTATTTTAGCCACATTGAAGAACGTAAAAACGGTTTTCATTGTTTGTGTTTTATGATAAAACTAGCAAAAAAGACCTTGCTTTATATCATTTTGTGCAGTGATCATACTTTAACGTCTGTTTTAACGTTGCACCTGTTACGCATTAATCTTAAAGGAAGTATCTTGCGCGTGTCGTCAAATGACGCGCATTTTGTTGGTCTATGGTCATACGCCATTTATATTAAAAAAGCAAAATCTTGTTCTATCTGCTTATTATATTTTCCATAAATTTATATGATGATACATAACTTGGGAATTTGCTAGTCAGGAAACACATCTGCCAAATTACTACTTACTAAATGACTGCTTCTTTTTTTGTGTTATTGTAATTACAATAACAAGATGTATTAATATTTTGCTATATATTTTACTGCATATAGTAATTTTGCAAATTTAATGTGTTCTTTTATCACCCTGTTATGGATCATTGCTCACTTATAATGAGTCTTTAGAAGAAATTCCTTCACCAATGTAAGCCTACATAGTATTGCAATGATTGGCAGCATATTCTTTACACAGCCTTACATACTTGAAGCAGATTGGATCAGTCAAAAACGTGGAAAAATTGTATTTGAAGTTTATTTCAATGTCATTTTTGACACATTTCTTCCTACAAGACCCACTCAACACTTGACTAACGCTTGTCTCTGCAGACAGCCAGGCAGGGTAAGGTGACCGATCAGACAGGATAACAGCCCAGCCTCTCAACATGCTGCTACAACACCAGCCACCTGTGTGCCGTTAAACAGGGTTTCAGACCTGTCCTGTTTCCACCCGTTACGTTTGTCAGTAAATAATTCCTGACAGACATGGCGTCAGTGATTTGCTGAGGTAATTTGGTTCCCTTTCATCCAGACATCTCAGCAGGCCGCACCTCCCTCTCCCCCACATTCATCAAACTGCCAGTACAGCTGATGTTCTTATTCCTCACAGATAGCTCTCTCTCTCTCTCTCTCTCTCTCTCTCTCTCTCTCTCTCTCTCTCTCTCTCTCTCTCTCTCTCTCTCTCTCTCTCTCTCTCTCTCTCTCTGGCTGGTCTCTGTTGCATCTGTAGGAGGATGTGGGGGTGAAGTTCTAGTACATTCTAACATAAAAAATTTACTATTAAGGGCACTGTTCCCCCAAAACTGTAAATTCTTTCATTATTATTCAAGATGCATCGCCAAGTTTAGTGTCTTTCATGGCCAATCGTGACAATGGGCAATTCCTTGCAAATGTCAACCTTACTGTGAATAAAAATATTTTCATTATACTGATTACTCGATGATAATATTTGGTGGTTTAAATACCCATCTGAGGTCTCTCTTAAAGTTTTTAAAGCAAACTGAAGAGTTTAATAAAGTTGAAAAATTAAACATTTTGGGTGAACTAGCCCATGTAAAATGTAGCTTAAATCTCGATTTACCCCTCTATACCACTAACCACTGACTTAAAACATTTTAATTTGTTTGTTCAGCCTCATTTGTAAACATAGAACAATGTAGTTAATGGACTGGAGCAAAATGTAAAATAGCTTTGATATGTAGATGTTAAAATTCCATTGAGTAACATTTCAAACACAGCAGCAGAATATGAAACGAGGAAGATAATGGTTTTGTTTCAAACATCCCTCTGGGTTTTTAACAAGGCCAGACAATAGCCGTGGGTTCGATTTAATAACGCTTGTCCCATTTCCCCTCTCTTAATCCGAACTAATTAAGCTTTTGGAAAGTTTCGCCTATTGAAGTTCACAGAGTAATTCTCTATGAGTGGTCTACTTCACTGTAAAACTAACAGAGAGAAACATCTTTTGTTCACCACATGTCTTCAGATAACTCTTTAATGGATAATAGATCGCTTTTTAAATGGCTTACGCTTACTCTCCTGATCCCCGAGGTGAATTTCAGTTATTTAAACAAGCCGACAATTTGGCTTCATGTCTCATTTTACATGATTTGTGCTATTCATATGATGGAGAATGAGTTTATTTCTGAATTACCAACCTATATCACATAAACTTTTAAACATGTATAGAAAATCAAGTACTTGAGTCTTTTAAAGGTAAATTATACAGCATTGTTCTCGCAGTAAAAAGTAAGTAATTCCTTAAAAATGCCAGCTGTTCTTTTACTTTTTTTCATTGACACCGATTCACATTACAGTATGTGTGTAAAATAATCTCTGTCCTCTCTTCAAAAGTACACGTCTGTGGTTTTGAGTTGAGAAACCACAGAACCCCTCAACAAATATAATGTTTTATACTAGAAACTCAAAAACCAACAATCCTGTTCAGATTTTATCTAAAATAACTTTAACTCAAGTGCCCACATCACGGCTGAGGGATTCTGCAAACATGGAGTGTGAGCCAGCCACAAATCTTTCTGCTCCATTAGACTAGCCACCTCTCCTCCTTTAGTTTTTCTCTCTCCTGCTGTTGACTCTCAACATGTGCATTTACAATCACCCAAACCTGCTGCAGGGGTGTCTGCATGACTTCATGTCTCTGGCATGTGGCTGTGGAGAGTGGAAAAGATGAGGTTTGGCTGAGTGAGGTCAATCACGTTTCTACAGTAAGTGATGGATGCTGGATCGCGAGCTGTTGCATATAGGAAACCAGCTCAGGCCTCAACGAGACAGTGTTTGTACTACTACTACTAAGAGTTTTAATAAGATAGCTGGAGACATCAAGGAGCCTAAAATAGAGTTTTTCCATCAATCTAACATAAACACTGTTCCTTGTTTTCAGCTCTGCACAATGATGACTGAAGGAAAGAGTATTTTAGGAACTCAGGCTCAGACAGGGGCAGTATTTTTCTTAGAGAAAGCTGAATGTTTCTGCCAGTGTTGACTTAGCATTAAAGACAGACCATTACAGTGAGGTTCATAAGGAGCTGGGGATTGTGGGTCGCTGGGATACACTCTCTCACTTCATATGGTTTCCCTTAAAACACACACACCCAAACACGCTCATATTCTCTTACTAAGATCTAAACATTCATGCATGAATACACACTGTACAGCTGTAGGGTTGCATCATTTCAACACTGGAATCTTTCTTTTGCTATTTTTCTGACAAATTGTGTCATCATTTACTCACCATCATGTTGTTCTAAACCCATATGAGCTTTTTTCTGCAGTTGTTGTTTTCTGATGTTAGGCAGAATGTCTTACTGTCTTAGTCCCCATTTACTTTCATTGTAGAAAAGTGATGTCCCTAACAGCTTGTTTTTTGTGAGAGGTGAGTATAAACAAATTTTAGAATTAAACTATGCATTTGTGCGAGTGTTTCTGGAAAAAAAAAGTTATATAGTGAAACATAGCTTACACAGTATATGTTTTATTTCATAAAATAGTAATGTGATCATCACTGATGGATTCATTGTGGTGAACAAACAGATGTCTTTATTTGTTGTGACAGGTGCAGATGGAAACTGGCTGATCTAAAGTGATACAATGACTATGGGTAAGACATCAAAATAGTTCAGAAGGATTATGGAAAATAATGCAAAATAGACACTCTCTGGTAAGAAACGTATATGCTGATCAATTTTCCTCAATTTCCCATCATTGTTTATTTAGATCTATCTGTGTACTCATACACTAAAAGTCTCTGTTTTTAAATAGACATTTTACAGTGTGTGGCGCATTTTTTCTCTAAAATGCATCCAGATGAGACGAATACAAGTAAAGTCAATGCACTCTTTGTATAGCTGAATGTAATTATCACAAAAGCTCAACAAGTCTGTCACACATCTGTCAGTGTTACTGTGTAACATTAATGTGACTGTCATTTAATAAACAGGCCCTTGACTTCGCAATCTCAAAATATCCACACACAACCCCTGGGAAGGATCAAGCTAAGTGCTTCACATTTTGACCTGTATTTCTATGTAATGTGATTTCTGTCCTATAAGCAACAGGAAGTGGTGGGGGGATGTGGCTGTGTGGGCCGCAGCTGCATGTGGCACATGGGTGTTATGAATAAGATATGGAGAGAAGTGGGGGACTGTTTCAATCATAGCTGTAAAACAGCTAAGTGAATAAGCCTCCACGTATGCATGGTAGCTGGCAGACAAGCTCTACAAATACTTGGCTCCAGTTCCACAAGCTTCATACCACGGCTGGACTGACGTTAAGCGTGTCATTGAGCATTCAGTCACTCATCGGTTAGCTGTTATTCCAGCCTTTAAGGGTTTTATAATCTGCAGTTGCCATTGTTATTGTTCGAAGGATATGCCGTTAGGTGGGTATGAATCTGCACTGGTGTAACAATGATAGCAACACTCACAGCTGCGGGTGTCTGTTTCCACTTCTTTTCTCTTTCTCCACTCCTGACTGTGTGTTGAAATGCTTTAGGCAATTCGTCTCGTAGTCTATTTATTCGACAGCACACTGCAATATGTTGAGAAGAGTCCTGGTGGATGATTACAGGATGTTCTTGTTAGGTTTTTCGGCATGAGATGGACAGTTGGTAAAATGGACAACAGACTGTGAACAATCTGTGTGGAGCCTTTGACAACCGTACAGTACACAAAAGCGTTCATTTGCATATTGCTGGCATGACAAGAAAAAATCTATTCTGCAATCAAGGGCCAATGTTTTCCCTAAAATATACAACAGAGCGTTTCTTGTTCAATGATACCTCTGTGTAGAATAACACGATATATTTTCCAATATTTTCTGCAAGTGTGACAAAGAGATAAACTGTGTCCCTCAGCATTGATGCCATCATATACATTCATCAGAATGTCAAAGCTTGTCATTTAGGCCTTTAAATGAAAACACAGTTCGCTAAAGCACTTTTGAATACTGTGAAGTTGCCAATGCAGATGGCCTAGCCCTCATTACTATTCATTGCGCTTGCATGTGTCATTTCTGATCTAATTATGACCAGCCTGACGGCAATAGCCAAAACTAACAGGCGCTGGATATTTTCTCTGTTAGAAAAACATGACAAATGTGCTGAAACACCATCTTTTGTAGGACTTCAATTTTATTTCCAAAATTGTTCAATTTTATTTAAGTCACAGCATGCAAACACGCCTTATATAACTTATATAATAATAAATGTAACATATATATTAGCCTAATTAATGTAACATGCATCACATATTACTATTCATAAATACTAAAGTTTGTATAATAATTACAATTTCGAATACTCTCCATCCAATACGTAAACTTGAACGCATCTGCGGTCTCACGCATGCGCAATGCAGCCAAGCACGCATTTGCCCACATGATACGCAGATTACGATTTTATCCCTTCATGCTCCCAGCTCAGTTTTAAAGCAGCGCTCATATGAAAGTATTGTTTTATGCTGCAAGTTTAAAACCAGGAGGTGGCACCTCCCAGCGTTTGTTTGTAACCAGTAACTTCATCTATTTCACATTTTGGTCAGTGTACTTCACTAGTTTTAACATCGCGAGCGCCTGTGCTGTTACGTGCATGTCAACGTGAGCCTATGCGTGCAGGTATGCAGTGCGCATGCGTGAGCGCACCTGCCTCGCGCTTGCTGTATTGAATGCGAGGTAAATAATCGCTAAATACGTCTTCAGTCATGTTTCGATATTTATCTTTGTTTCTGAAGTTTTTGAAATTGTACAAAACAGATGACTATTTGTTGAGGTAAGCACTAAGAAGTCATACAAGTTTAAAGTTTGAGTGTGTGATTTTCGATGCAGTGTTTATGGCGGTGTTTACTAACTATATTATTATAACTATAACTACTGATTCTATAAGTTTTACAGTTAATCTTGTTGAACTTTGCTTTCCCAAAATTGCATCCACATTTCTGATTTAAGAAATCTCTCTCTCTCTCTCTCTCTCTCTCTCTCTCTCTCTCTCTCTCTCTCTCTCTCTCTCTCTCTCTCTCTCTCTCTCTCTCTCTCTCTCTCTCTCTCTCTCTCTCTGTGCCTAAAAATGCATGTCATGCTCTTAATTATGCATGTGGTCTGAGCAATCGCTCTCTCTTCCTCTTCACCCTATTAAGATTCCTTTCCTCCTCATCCTCATCTTCTCCTCCTCACCTCACCCGTATTCTCTCCACTCCTCAGCTCCCCCTTTCAGGCCTGAAGGCTGATTACCCAGTTTTGGCAGCAAGTGCAAGTAAATTATTTAAATCTCCTCAGAACATACATCAGTGTGAGAAATACTGTAGATCACACATCAGGGTCGAGGGTCAATTCTAATTTAAATTGCAAGTAAAATCCAATTCAAAGCTCATCAGCGATAGACCTGACAATGAAACATAAGGTCTTTCATGGCCCTTAAGGTTTGGAAATAGCAGGAAATGTAATTGCTGCTCTATGAAATGAAAATCGGGAATATTTGATTTTGATCATGCATAAATTGATTGTTATATTGCAAAAAGTTAAAAATAGTTTCAAAACAATGTTATGTGGTTACGGAGCCTCTGTTTTTCTATTGTATGTCTTTCTGCTTCTGGTGGAAATTACAAACTGTGGCAGTTCAGAAAAGTGGGAAGTAGTGTTTTGTGCTGTCTGTTTTTATCTTTGATATAATGATTTCACATTGATATTTTACCAATTAGACTAAGTTTACATGACAGTGATGTAGTGAAAAACAGTTTAAACCAAAATCTCTTTTAATACCCCTTGCATATATTATAAGCATATAATTTAGAATTTGGCGTATGTAAGTAATGTTCTGGTGGTCATACAGTAGTAGTGCAGTAAATCTAGTTTTTGCTGAAAATACGTTTTTTGTATTTTCAAGTGATTAGAAAATTGGAAACATCATGGGGATTTCAAAGGTTAGATTTAACATAGTGATGTAGAGTAATCGTTGTACTTTGGCAATGGCACAGAACTTCCAGCTGGGATTTGTATGTGGCGACTCACAAAACCACATAACAGAGGGGCAGAGATTTCATGGCGAGAGGCGCACTCATCCTTGAGTAATCTCTCCTAATGGAGATTTTTGAGAGCTAATACTGGAATCTAAAACAAATATCATCAGTCATATGCACTGGCCTGTCCATTTCGATCACTGTAGACCTGATTTCAGAGGAAAACAAGAAGTTGGATGAGTGAAATTAAAGCTTATAAGATAGAGCAAGAGCTTTTCAGCCCTTTACCCGTCAGACCAGCCACCCCAGGCTTTCTAAATTGGCCTATTCTGAGACCCACAGAAAAGAGGTTGTGACAGTTCATTGGGAAATTCATTTTTTTTCTGGGTTGTTTTTTTCTGGGTTGGGAGTGAACTTTATATAGCTCCATAATTTTCACAGTTCTGACACCTTTGCATCATACGAAGGCCTCTTTCTGCAGTCTTTCATAATTCTGTCTATGACTATATAAGGAACTAATAATTGTTTTCTTAGTTATTGAGTGTTTCAGATCACCTGTTAATGTAATCAAAGCTAAGTTAAATGAGTCATTATGCCAGCTCATTGGATGAAAAGAATTGGACTGATAGGTCCATTGAAGTGATTCTAAAGGAATGGCAGCTACATTAGCACAGGGTCATGTCGGGTAGCTGTTTCTGCCTGTTTATAAAGCGAGGTAAACTCAGGGCATGCCTGTGATGGAGGAGACGTCTAAAGGAAGACATTGTGTTTGAATTATAAAGCCCGAATGCCATTTTATGCATGAGAGACTTTATCTACAGAATGTGCTGCAGTGTTTTAGTGAGCAATAAAGATGTAAAATATACAATCTGGTTGTTGTCATTTACGCCAGCTGGTTCATGTTTGTAGCTCTCATAGTTTAATTCAACAACTCTTGCGCTGTGCATATTTTTTACGGATCCATAAAGGGAGAGAGACGCTTTTCTGCGACGTGAAACAAATAAATACATATTGTCTGTGTATATGTTAAATGTGGTGCATTTGCCAGAATCTGTCTGCTTGAATATGAGTCATAAATATATTATTGTGCTTTGCAGCCCGGGGCTACTGAGACAGAACAGTCTGAAAAACAAACAATGGTGGAACTTTTTAATCTAATTTGATTGGCTTTTCTAAACAGCTAAGAGCTTTACACTTTATTGCAGTTTACAATAGACTAACCACAAGAACTGCTATTGTGTTTGGTGTGAATGAGAGCATACTATATATGGGAATAAAATCAAGTTATTCTGGTTGTGGAGAGGATCGTTTTCATGTTTCTGTAAATAGTTTACTATTACAGTTTTACTTATCCGCTTACCAAGGTTTGAAATCAATGGTTTCATGTGCCGTTGGTATTTGTAGGTTTTTTAAAAAGATCAGGTTAGAAAGAAGATATGAATCGTTTGGTCAGTAACTAGAGGCAAAGGAGGACATGGCGAGCAGTTCTCTGACAGCATTTGTTAGTGGGTTTTAAACAATTAATGGAAAGTTTTTGTGTTAATGAGACATGCATCCTTTTCACCAGACCTCCAGCTGTGTTTTGATTGATTTAATATAAAACCAACCATTTTCTCAGGGCCAAATTGTTTAAGAGCTCCAGACAGCAAGTCTGAACCTGCATCTAGCCAAATAGTCAGCAGATGAGGATTTTGCCACAAGCATCTAATTGTTAGGTTGTTTTTAATTTTCAGGGAAATCTGAACACTAAATGAAATTGTTCTGATGGTAGAGCACTTAACCTAATGATAAACAAAGCAGATTTTAGTGAAACACGGCCTCTAAAAGGAGTAACAGGTTAACATACTCGGCTGTGGCAACAGAACAGCTTTATCAACAGGCCAAAGTCAGTCTTTTGTTCAGCTCTGTGTGTTTCAGAGAAGAGGGATGTAGGCTATCTGTTTCTCCGGAGAGCTCTAGTTGAGCTGTCTGCAAATTGGCTTGTTCTGCTGACCTTTCGCTTTGATTAATGCAGCCGCGCTGCCCCACTTCATTGGTGGTTAAAACTCCTCGACCGCGAAGCACAGACGTGACGGGTCCTTCCCCATCGGCCCTGCTTCATGCAGAGGGACAAGATATTCATCTAATGTAGTTATGGTGGAACGGTGGACTGGAAATGAACCGAAAAGCAGCATGGAAGCGATAACAACCTTTAACTTGTCTCATAGTTTTTTGGGATAGTTTACCCAAAAATAATGTCATTCTAAACCTGTATGACCTTTTTTCTTTGAAACACAAAAGATAATATTTTAAGACATGTCAAAAGTGGTTTTGTGTTCATACAGTGGAAGTGAGAAATGGGGCCAACATTCTTCAAAATATCCTTTTCTATCCAATTTTTTGATACTGTATAGCATAGGACAGAATTTAGTAAGCTTGTACTCTATTCTGATCACAGCCAAAGACCTTCTTCTATCTACTCTTCTATCAGATAAGATCACTCATGCTAGATTAAATGTACAAATACACCTGAGCTGGGCAAGTTCAGAATCCAATTACCTGTAGTGCAATTTCCAAATTGAATTCACCTGACCAGCGACTCCATATATAGGACTGCTGCCCCTTTAAATTACCCAGCCTTCCTGTCTCTGGTGTCTGCAGAAAGACCAGAATTAGGGATTTGGGAATGGATAATCTTGTTTGGCTTTTCCTCTCTTGTATTATGACAAATTAAAGAGGTCTAAAAGTCATATTTCTCAGAGTACCTCCTTAGCTTGTTATTATCTAACAGACTGAGGAATTGATTAGTATTGATTTGCTGTCACACGCTCGGTCTTGCCAGTTCAGTTGCGGTAAGCCTGTCAAAGAGCAGGAATAAAGGTGAACTCTTGTTCTGGTTAAAGTATCAAGCCAATGAAAAACATCTATCCATCTACCTGTCTAAAGTATCTGTCTATCTATAGTATTTATACTATAGTATGTATATATAGTATCCATCTATAGTATCTATATATGGTATCTATCTATTTATAGTATTTGTCTATAGTATCTATAATATCCATCTATAGTATCTATCCACAGTATTTGTCTATAGTATCCATCTATAGCAGGTATCTATAATATCCATCTATAGTATCTATATATAGTAGGTATCCATCTATAGTATCTATCTACAGTATTTGTCTATCTGTCTGTCTATCAATCTGTCTGTCTCTCATAGTAACTATCATATTTGTTTGTCCATCTGTTTATTTACAGGAGGTGAGTCTTTGCCAGAAGCCACACTGTATAAGGTGAGTAAGGTTCGACTGTATAAATTCTGTTCATCTGCAGTTCAGTGGCCTAAACCCTCTGGCTCTGGTGAAAATGAGGATGACATTTATTGTCCACATTTCTGTCAGCTCACTCTTATCCTCCAGCTAAGAGGGGAGATACGGTCTGTTAGCCATCAGAGACAGAGTTTTAGAATTTAGTGATTTTTGTTCCATTTTTGGCCGTGTGTTTTGTTGTTGTCATGGTGACAGGAAGAGAGGGTTTTTAGGAGCATCCTTTGGCAAACAATCCATTCCCTCTAGCTTAGTATGGATGGTAAGTGTGGAATGGGGATGTTTTCAGATACAAACTCTGGAGACAGAGATGGACAGCTTGATGGGAGAAATTCTCATTTCCCTTTCATTACCAGGGTATATGAAGTAAAGAGTGATTTCCTCTAACTGTGGGTTTTCATCTGTTCCATTTCTTTATAGATGGCAGGTTAAAATAAAATAGTGTGTCTTGAGCAAAGCCAAAAATTGTGTGTTGCATGGATAACTTTGTTTTTAGTCTCCGTTTTCTTTTCTTTTTCAAAGCATACATATTTTCAGGGGTCTGCACCCATATTTTGATCACCAGTAATGACAGTACTGGCTTACTCGATGCCGTATGAATAAGATGTGACCAAAGAAAAGTATTATTGTATAATACTATATAACTTATAAAGCATTGGTGTCACTGTAATCATATATGATGGAAACATTTAAAATTCCCTTGATGTGCATAAGGATATGTCCGCTTGAAATATATATGTGCATATATACAGTATATACAATACTTATGCACGTTGTTGTTTTCGAAAATTGTCAATTTCTAAACATTATGATGGCTTGAAAATAAATAAAAAGCTGCTTAAAGCATCTTGGATTTGCATTACAATTTCTCTGTACAGTATAACATGGTTCATTTTATTTGGTGTTCAATTAAATCCTTAGTTTCCAAATTCAAAGACGCCATTTGAGATTTATGATTGCTCATTTTGTGTTATGGTTAGTTTAATTCCAGTACTACCATCTTGTTGTGGGTTTGGATCCCAGTGGACTATATCATAAAACAACATAAAATGCCACACTAATGTGCCCTATGTAGAGGAAATACCACCACTGACAACGACCTAAAGTCTTGTAAAGCTTAAATGTTGCAAGCCAAATAAACATGGTTGATTTTAGTAATAGATTAGTTCATTCTGTTGGTACAAGCTGAATACATTTTGCTATGGTTTTTCTCCCTTACAAGCATCTAAATAAATGGTTCCACTTTGCGGTAAGCCTCACACTCATTAGGCCTGTCTTTGATCCTCGGCCCTGAGCACAGTTCTTTGTAGTTTTGGCGCTTTTAAAGCATATTGTTGTGTACCGTGCATGTATTCATTACCAGGACCTTTAAACAGTGTCTGGTGGAGAATATGTTGATATTCAAGTGGTGCCTTGTTATTGATTTTCTTCCTGGCCTCTGCTGCACATGGTCCGTTCAGTTAATGTGGCCTTCAGAGCAAAAAAGCGCAACTAATGATACGCAAACAAGCTTGTAGGTCATTTTGTGTCAAATGATATTGATGCACTTTACACAAATTTGCCTGTGGTGCACAAATATAAGAGCATTAAAGGAGAAACAATATACATAATTGGTCCCTCGTGATCACATCTGATCACATCCTCATCAGCCGGCACTGAAATGAGATGTTTAGTTGGTGCTGAATGTCCCGCTGTGAGCTTTCTGAACAGTTTATTATAGCTCGGAAAGAATTTTTGAGAAATTAAAGATTTTGGGGGAAATATAATTGTCCTACAAATCAAGTTATGCATGTGAAAGACTTTGTTTTAGGACTATTTAGATTTAAATTATGTTGTTGTTGTATCTCTCAACTGGATGATGGCGTTTAATGATTTTACTTACACATTACAATTATAAGAATAATATAGGCTTTGTTTATAATGCAAGAAATATTTCATTTCTTGTTTCGTCAGGTAGTGTGAACTGAAAAGATGCTGACATTCAAAACAAAATTTCCTAACAATAAGTAAGTATTTTTAAGCATTCTTTCCTGCATGTTATCATACTTTTTGATTCACCTCATAGACTGATCTAGGTTTATTTCTGTTTTTCACATCGACCAATGACAGACCTCAGAGGCCTGTAGGAGTCTTTGTATCTCATGGCTCACAATGATTCTCTGCTTGTGTGATCCACACGGCACTTTATCAGAGAGCACCCTGCTTCACCCCAGCCCTTTCATGTTAATGTCCTCTGAATAATTTATCTTTTGTCCTCTCTACCTCTTTCACTCCCCTCTAGCACACAAATCAAAGAGTTTTTTCTCGGAGGACATTCTCTGATTTACAAGCAAACTTCTTTATATTGTCACGAGTGGGGTTTTTGTCTGTGACTCATTGCCAACACATTAGGCTTCCTTTAGGACGGCAGAATGCAGTAGCTCTTTTATCACATGCCTCTTCTGTAATAGCATGTAAAACGTTTAGAGCACAAACATATGCAGGACTCTTAACAGAATAAGATTTATATACTTTTATAAGATTTATAAATTTCAGCTCTGCCCACACAAATTTTGAGGTTTCTTGATTCTGGATGTGTTTTTCTCATTCATTCATTCCATAGAGATTTACAAAAAAGTCCTTCATTAACCTGTTAATCCACCCCCCAACTATAATCCCATGAAGCATTGTGAATTATGTGATTAAATTATAAAATGGAATACTATAAAACTATTGACTTCTGCTCACAATATACTTTACCTTGAAAAATATTTAGATGTATAGTAATATAGTAGAGATGCAGCAAAATGAAAATTCTGGGCTGACAATGATCACTTGGCTAAGTTTTTGTATAATTGTATTACTATTAGACTACCACAAATACCAAATTTGGACAGAAAATACTTACAGGACAGACAGGGTGACGTTTGTTTTCTGCTTTTTTATTATGCCAAAAACTGATTTAGCCATTCCGTCTGAAAATTTTGGCTGTCAAAAATTCGGTGCATCCCTAGAACACAGTAAAGTAGTTGGAGATTGTATGAAAAAAAATCAGCTACATTACTTTCAGTGTTTCATTGAGCTGTCATTGCTCTTTTTGTGCAATTTGTTTGCTGCAATTCTTTGATTAATTATCCTTTTCCCTGGAAAGTCTATTAAACGATGATGTTTTTTAAATTAAAGTTGAAATAACAGAGATTAATGGCTTTAACAGTAGCGCACCATCGATTAACAGCCTCAGAAGTCATGCGTGGTCTGTTTTTAAAGGTTTATAAGTTATCCTTAAAAATCAATTTCCTACTGGAAAAAGGATTTTCTTTCTGAACCCGACTGTTGCGCTCTATTGTCACTCAAACTTCTTTCAATTTAACCAGGTCAACATGTTTGAAGAAGGTTTATTGGTGAGCTGTTGCAACAGCTGACCCACATCACTTCAGATCCTTGAACACACAATGCTTTTCAAATACACTGTTTTGAGGTTTAAAAGCTTTTTAAACTGATCCTGACTTCTTTTGTCTTCACTTTACTTACAGGCTCTCTCTATTGAACACCAAAAGGGTTTATGGTTTGACCAGAGAGAAGCAGAAGATGTCCGTATGACGGGAAGCATGCCGAGCAATCTGTAGACGCGCATCGACGTCAGGGGTGGTAATCCATCTCTCCAGCTCTGACACATGATTTTTTACTACGTAAGGAAGAACATATTTTCACAAAAAGACTTAGAACGTTTGAAATAACATCAAGAGACATAAACAAGTCTATATGTGACCCAGTCTGTAAAGTTTTATTTTGTGAAATATAATCTTGATATGTTAAATATTGACCATGTCAAACAAATGAAGCCAACTTCTTGTATTTCTTGTGCAAAAACATAAAAAACGTAAGGCCAATAAAATTATTAATTTTAATATTACAAATTAGAATTTGAGTACTGAATCTCGAATTTTCAACAATAAACACTCATTACCTGCTTTCATAATTTTAAGGCTATGACAACTTTAATGCTTCTCATCTCATAATTATATGTTAAGGCTTAATCCTGGATTTCACAGACAGGTCACATCTTTCTAATTTTCTGCTTTGTCATGTATTTTAAGTTGTTTAAAGTTGTGTTTGTAGTTTGTTTAGCTTGATAAGCTATTGGCACACTTTGAGCACACTGATGTCATCACAGCAGCTGTCCTCATTTTCATGCTGGTTTCATGGCAGACTTTGTCTCAAATCTAACTGGCCCACTTATTGGCCCACCTGTCTAATGCACCAGTAAGAAAAGCTGTGAAGGTATGAGCTCATTTACTGCATCACATATCCAGCTCGAACCGTTTTATTAAGTGTGTTCATTCCAGATCTGCTTCACTGCCAAAACAAATATGTGTACATTCAGCATTAAGTGTAAATGAATTAGAGGACAATTTGAGCCAAACACCCTGATAGATCCCAGTCTGTGAAAACCTAGCTAAAGTTTTCTGTTTCTACATAAAATCATTCTACATAATGTAAAGAATATTCCTGTGAGAATTGAACATTGATATCTTTAATGTAGTCTGAGTAAGGTCATGTCAAAGATTGAAATCATAGAGAAATTAATAGGTGAAATCAAACTTTGAGGCTCGTTATCCAAGAATTAGATTTTAGACTTTAGCCTGGTTTTCACATGTTCACATATCATTTGCTAAATAGCCAAATAAGCAATTTGGGTTATTGTAATGGTTGACATACAGTATGTGCTTTTTGAGTTTTTTAGAGTCCCACTGACAATTACATAACAATTACTGTATCAACTATCATAATTCATACATCTGGTATGGCATGTGGGTGAGTAAATTATGAGAAAATGTTCATATTTGGGTGAACTACTCCTTTAACTAGAAGAAATACTGCTCATTTATAATAGAATACAAAAAACTGGCCTCAGGTTAGCGTGTAAGGTCGCCGATCATCGGCACAGTCTCGTTCGAGTTTAAGGTCATAAGCGGATGCATAAAGGTTGAACAGAATCAATGTGATTGCCTGGTGTTTTGTAATGAATGTGCAGAGGACCTTCGGGCACCAGAGGCCTGGAGGAAGACAGAATGAAGGACAGACTAATTAAACACTGTGCAGGTCCACAGGACGTTTGCCGCTGCGCTCTGCCCGCTGCCTCTGCGTTTGATTGTTATTCATCCTGAACGCTGCCCGATGACTTGAACATGTGGGCTAAATATGTACATACTAATGCAGTATGGGGCGGACAGCAATCTGACTCAAATAAAGATTATACAGATCTATTTTAACAACCGTTATGAATGCGCATGGTCTGTATATAGTCAATGTATTATCAGAGAAAAGGTTTACTTCTTTTTTAAAGCTTTGGCTTCCATTGTATGGGTACAAAACCACTAAGACATTTCTCAAAACGGTCATAAGAGATATGTAAGTATATTTAACACTCAAAAGATTCATATACAGGTTTAAAACGACATGATGATGAATAAATAAGAAGATTTTTGGTGCTACTAAAATAACCAAATTCTAATTCGAAGATTCTGATGTTTTAAGGTATTTTTTTTTAAGAAATAAAATGGAAACATATCAGGCAGTTATATCAAATGCATCTAAATCATATAGCTCAAGCAAAAAAAATGAAATCGGCATAATTTATTTATATAATGATTTTATATTAATGTGATTTTTAATTGCAGATTTTGGTCAATTCAAGCAGTTTGTGACATTGCTAAGATCTCATGAGACACATTTGAGAGTATTTTATCTCTTCTATAATGTAGGTGACTTGATCAAGTCTTTATCTGCTCTTAATTTCATCCTATTGCTGTCTTAAAGAAACAATGTAATATTATTTTTATGTCTCCTAATACTTGTAAGTCGCTTTGGATAAAAGCGTCAGCTAAATGCCTAAATGTAAATGTAAATTTTTCTTTCCATGCATGCATTTTTGTTTCTTATCACTCCCAACACAGAGAGAAGTTCAGAGTTGGATGCTGGTGTAATCTATCCCATATGTTGGCATTCCTGAGGAGAACTGAAAGCACACAGTTATAAAATTCCACTCTTGTGCAGCAACCCTTTTCCCAGCTTGTGAGTAACGCCACCAGCTTGACTCTTTCACAGCAGCCCTGTGCCGAGCTAATGAATAATGCCACCGGCTATACACACAAACCTCTTCCTCTGGATTTGAAAGATGTGTTCTCCACAAGTTTGCAGCCAACAGAGTTGTTTCAGAGAAGTCCTGCCTCTGCCCTGAAGGCTGCGTGTGTGTTAAAGGATAACAGATTGCATACTGTAGATTTATTTCATAGCTTTTAAAGTGAGCTGATGGTGCCGCCCACAGCCTCAGGCCTGTTGTTTCTGCTTTTTTTCAGTTTGCTATCTTAGTCAGGTGAAGAACGGAGTGGACAGGACCATCAGACATCACTGGATCTTCAGAGATGAGGAAGAGCAAAGTCTTGTAATGGTAATAGAAACATACATTTTGTAGTTTCTGCCTACTATAAAATGGTTCAAATATTTATTATAGGTAGAAATGTGTTTGTTTTTAACATTTAGACCATATTATGCCAACATATTGTTTAGGTGACAAAAAGGGAATCTCTTTGGAAAATAATCATTTTTTTCCTTGTTACAAAAAATTCATGTTAAAATGACCAGGCATTTCGTAACTTTTGCCTCTATATCATCTTTGTTTAACACATAAAATTACAGGTTACTTTATTCACTTATCTTGTAAAATTGTGTCTAACAGCTCAACTTATAAATCATTGCTATACGCTTAATTGCTGTAAATCAGGATAAGAATCATGTACTTGTCCAATAACTGATTTTTGTTTATTTATAACAAAAAAGTTACAGCCAACTGTAGGCCAAAATAACATATACACAAATATAAATACAAATAAATCTGTGGTAACTTACTTTTGGCCACCAGTGTTATCCAAACTGTATGTAAAAATTATCCAAAAATTATTGTTTACAAAAATAATTTGAATGTAAATTTATAAACATCTTAACTGTTTGGTTGGAAATACTATTTTATTTCCATCTTTGTTTAACATAAATAATAATACTATTTTATTTCCAGCTCATCAAACATGTTTTTGCAAGCCCTCTGAATAAAGTATGGTACCACATGTCATACATGACTTTCCTGCAGCTTATATCCTAAAATTATATTGTTAAAAAGGGTGTAGTCTTGAATTTTGCCGTGATTATCATGGCATACAGCTCTCAAGTGGCTCAGATGCCTCAATTTGGTCAAGTTCAAACATTTTGCAACTAGACAGACCTGTTAAAGGAATAAGATTAAAACTGGTTTCGAAAAGTCTCATCCTAATCTGTTGTCATAATGTTTGGCCTTGGGTTTGGTGTCTGTTCATTTGAACCGGCTCATCTTAGCCTCATCAACCAGGTCATTGCTGTTTTCTGCAGGAGGACAGTCCCTGGCAGCGTGACACCGCTACCCGCCCTGTTACTGGCAGCTATATAGTCCACAGTAGCAGCTGTGACTCGCCTCGGGGAGAAAGTGCCCGTCTCTGCACACATGACCACGTAAGACCGAATTAAATCCAATGCCAAATACAGTAACTGAGACACAGAGGACACATTTAAAGGACATTTGCTTTCCTTCAGGGTTGAATTTGTTTTGAAACATCTTGTGTAGGGTTTTCACTTTGCGGCTGTGTTATTAGTTGAAATATCATGGGGGTGATTTACTAAAAATTTATTGCGTCTGTTGATGGTGTTTATTTGCTCAAGAGCTTTTTTGACCCTAAGCATATAGCATTCAGCTATCTCTGAATGAAAATCATCTGCTAAATGACAAATAACTGCTGAACTTAAATCAATGTGGCCTTAGTGAATCTCTGTATTCACAACCCAAGGCAAACATCAATAGAGCAAGAGCAGTCCATTTAAACAAGGCTCTCTGCCAAATACCACAACAAATTGGCGAGTTTATGCATTTTATATGAACACTAAATGAGAGCTTGAAATCAATAGCAATATGATGTTACGTTTGCCGTCATGTCTACAGGTCAATTAATTAATATCAGAATATAATCAGAAATTGAACTGTAAAAGGTGTAATGTTGTGATTAACATCTTCCATTTATTCTATCAGGCCGTTTTGAACAACACTTTTTCTGCCTTGATGTTTATTTTCTTGTTTCTCTGTTCATTTAAAAGGAAACTAAGGGGTATGGAGTTCATATTGTTAGCAGTTTGATTTAAATCTAAATCTACTGCCAATTTATAAACCGCTTTTCCTCTAAAGTGATTAAGGTTTGCCAATCACTGGCAAGGACAGCAGTGAGGAAACTGAAACCAAACTCTCTACACCCTTTTAAATATGGAATCTATTAAAAAAAAACAGCAGGCGTTTGGGTTGGTTGACTAAATACTGACGTGTAGACAATCTTAAGGATTTAGGTGAGTCTTTAGTAGATGCGTGTCTTGTTTTTGTACTTTTACTCAAAAAGCAACAGACGTGCCCTTGAGCAAGACACCTCACCCCTAATCGCTCCCAGTGTGCCACTGGTAAACTTCTAAGTAGCTTTGGATAAAAGCATCTGCTAAATGAATAAATGTAAATGCCATTTTAAAGGTTAAATGTCATTTCTGTGCCAGTAGTGGCACCAAAATGAAATAATAACAGTCTCCATAAACTCCTCCATCTGCTATTGGTTGGCAAACAGATAGTCCCACCCCAAACTCACGCTATTGGTCGAACCCAAAGTGCCACTGAGCCACATTGTTTACATTCTTCAGGAAATGAATCTATGAATGACTTACTAGTTGTTCTTGTTACACATCACCTTAAAGCCATCATGCATTATAAATGGATCATACTGGCAGCAGCTGTATCAAGTAATTCAACACGTCCTCTCTGTAGCAGCTACGCACTTTAATTTAAAAGGAAATGTGCACACAAAAATGAGCCGATGGAGTTGGTATTCAGTGACATTTGTACTGTGTTCTTAATATATGTGTCTTGGAAAGAGTCTGGACTTCATCCAAGTTCATGAGGGAACTTGGCCTTGGAATTCACATTGTATTCTGCTTCATCCAGGGAACCAAAACCATTTCCTCTGCTCTGTTTTCTCTTCTACAGTACTGTTGTTGCTACCAAAATGAAAACTATGATATTAGGCGTATTTGAGTTAACAACATTTTTAACTAGACTACAAAAGCAAATTGGAGAAGATGACCTTTTTTATGATTCTTGAAAAAATTTGTCATTTTGTAGCATTAAAAATATTTCATCTGCAGTCGAATTGCATTATGTCTCCTTTCATATTTTGTTAATTCTTTTATTCTTTTTTTTGTAAGTGTGATTTATGTATTTAGATTGCATGTGTGTGTATGTGTATCCTGGTAAACCCTATAGATCTACAAACCTTATTTGTAAAAGCAGTTAATAAGTAAAGCATTATTGGTTCATCTATTAATTCTGACATTATTTTAAGATTTAAGTTTGTAGCAATTACCTTATATAAACTCATTATATGTCCATGAAATTTTTCCTTTTAGACAGATAAGTAAAGGTGTGTGCGTGATTGAGTGTAAGAGAGAGAGAAGATTCACAGGTAGCGGGCAGTAAGCTTTGCAGAAAGGCATGTTATGACTGGTTAAGCAATCAAACACTCATTTGTGTGTGTATGTGTGTGGGTGATTCACACTTTCTGTATTGTAAATATTGGGGTTAATTCCCATGGTAAATGGCAGCTGCAAACCATCTGTACAATCGTTAATCACAGCCAGTAACTTGCCAGGCATGGCCACTCATCTTATTTAAATAGTGCTACCGAGCAAAAATACACGCACTGCTCTGTCTCACATAGACAATTTACTGTTTCTGGCAAACTCAGTCAGGCACTGAGCCAACATTAATGGGTGCTACAGCGAAAGTCACACACATTAGTGAATAGATTTTCTTTTATTGAAGTAAATGTTTGGAAATAATGTTTGCAGTGTTCTTCCTAAATCATGAATCAAGAGCTCAATCAATTTATAATATCTCATACTGTTTGCTTCTTATAGATTTCTTAGATGCGTCGTCAGTCCTGACAGATTTTCCACAGGAGATTTCTAAGATCAAAGTTCATTCTAATCAGTGTGCCATTACATAACCTTAAACAAACAGAGCAACAACATCTAAACCCACATAAATCACTTTCTCAGGCCGTGCCTGCAGTAGCTCCTGTATTACAGACCAGGTTCGCTTTGTCCCGTCTCTGACGTGGCTATTCTGCATTGAAGTCTAGCAGGTCAGCAATCTTGTAAAGCTCAGTTTATTTTATAATTCATGAATCTGAGATCTCGCACCGGTTTCATCGAACGGCTTGCTTCCAAGAAGGGCAAGGAGAGTCTGCTGATAAACACTCGGCATGCTTATCACACCATAACTTGTGTATAGACACTTGTGTATTTGTGTGCACACAAGTGTTGGACCTGTTTTTACATGACACACATAAGCAGCGTGTGTGCAAAATTACTAGGAATGGAAAATACTATATAAAATAAGAAATAAATCAAATTTATGCATATGATTAAATAAAATAACAAATGTAGACACTATAGTGAACCCAAAACTTAATAAATGTGCAGAAATATGAAAAAATGCAACCAGTGGTTTACATTAACCTAGGAAATGTCCATATTTGACCCTGGCTTTGGGTCATAAATTATATCAGGCCATTAAAAATGATTGAAAACTTGGTTGTCTTGAAATTTTCCTTACACTGGGTGCACTGTACTTAAGCTATGCAATTTTGGCCGGACAAATTTTAAGAATCTTAAAAGATGCCTGTGTTCCAGGGCAAAATATGTCGTCTTTGATCGCTAGTTTAACATGTTTTCGATTAATGACCACTGTGATTAAAATTTTCCTTTGACAAAATTCTGGCAGAATCTTTAAGATGCAGTCCTGCAGTGTGTCTACTCCAAGGACAATCTTTGACGTAAAACTCTGGACACGTGTCTGTTTTTAAAGTCTTTATTGTCCTGCAGTCTGACAGCTGTCTGACGTGTTTGTACAATGTGACAAGCAACAATCGTAAATAACTATTTAAAATCGCACAGCGTGTGCCCGGCTTTAGTCACTTTCATATTGGTCAGATGGCAAACAGATTAGACACACAGAAAAAAGCTGCAATGTGGACTATGCTTTCTAATATCAGTCAAAAGTCTGGCTACAAGACACTCTGTGATAAATATATCCCTGAAATCATTCAAGACTTGTGCAAACGCACAAAATCCCCTCAGATCCTTAAAGCTTTGAAACGCAGCCCGTATGGATTGCACAGCCTATTGGCACAGGGTCTCAAGCAGCATGTGTCACAGAAGTGGCACGTGTCAGACTCTTGACCTGTGACCTGTAGCTCATGAGGTGTCATCTATTATTTCCTGTGGCACATTCTCTAACAGCTTCTGCCTATTCACACTTTTATTTTACAGGTGAACGTTTTGTGCAGACACAGAGAAGGTGCTCCGGAGAGGAGAACAGAGCGTTGATGTGCCAGTTTCCATGACTCCACTGCAAAATGGCAGCAATGCTCCAGTGAGGACCTTCAGTGATCATGACAGTCTGGTTTGGTCTGTTATTACTGTACTGTGGCTAACCACGACACTGCGGGTACACACACACAAACAATCACACACCTGAGATGTTTTTGGCTTCCTGAGAGCTGATATTACAAACCTGGCAGGCTGTGTGAAAATAGCTACTTTATGTGGCCAAAGCATGCAAACACTTGAGAATAGCACCCATATGTGCTTGTTAAACATTGATTTCTGGCATTAATAACGTTTGGGGGTTTTTTAACAGCTTCTGCTCTTTTGCTTTTTACCAGAAGTTGGAGCATGGCCATGGGGATTTGCTCTTATTCAGACGGGAGAGCATCGGTGAGGTCAGATGCTTATGTTGGGCGATAAGGCCTAGCCGCAAGCCAGTCAACTTCTTCCAGACTCAGTAAATCATTTCTGTACTATGCTGTGCATTTAGAAACATTGTAAAGCTGAAATAGAAAAGGTTAGACCCAGTTTATTACAAACGTTTGCTTAAGAAAATTGCAGAGTTGATTGCTTGTTTTTATGTACCAAATAGGCAAATGTGTTGATTAGAAGGGGGTGTCTGTATACTTTTGGCTGTGTAGTTTGTTTATAGCACTGGTAATGAATCTGTTGTCTTTACTTAAGACTGGGAAATAAGCAAGTGAGTTATAGACTCTCTCTCTCTCTCTCTCTCTCTCTCTCTCTCTCTCTCTCTCTCGCTCTCGCTCTCGCTCTCCTCTCTCTCTCTCTCTCTCTCTCTCTCGCTCTCTCTCTCGCTCTCGCTCTCTCTCAGAGACCATACATAAACAAAAGCTTAATGGATAATTTGATCATTAATAAGCTTTCGGGAAAATCAACACTCGCTTTATGATGCTGACTCGCACTGCATCTCTCTCTCTCTCTCTCTCTCTCTCTCTCCAGATCAATGGCAGCTTCACCCTCTCTTTAAATGATTCATAATTGATGAGAGCCTTTAGCACTGTACGGGTCGATCGATGAGGAGAGCGGGTCTCGCTAACAGCTCAGTAATCCTCACCGAATGTGGCGGTAGCCCGACGGCTGTGGAGGAAATTTGGCTTGCGGCGTGTCCAGTTTGTAAGAGCTAGATTTCCACGGGTCATTAGTCACCGGTTGCTACTCCTGTAAGTAATTCAAACAGGCAAGGAGTCAATTAGCAAGGACACTGCTTCTCTTAATTAAACCAATACATTGTGCGCACGGATCAATGTGGACACTCACGGGGTGCAGTTGTTTTATGTATGTTTGGGTTTTTCGGGTTATTATTGATCGATTTTGTTGTGCAACACACAGCTCGACCCCTAAATTGCTCTTAACAAATGCAAGAATATATTTTTTTTAATTGTGCATCGTAACGTGTAATGGCCAACATTACACATATTTACACATACTTGGGTTGGCACTTTTGTGACCCTGTCTGTGAAAAAAGTTTTCTTGTGATTATTGTTTTCTACATAAAATCATTCTACATAATGTAAAGAACACTGTGTGAAGATATGTGAAATATTATGTGAAAAGTAAAACATTGATATCTTTAATATTGACCAAGTAAGACCATGTCAAATATTAAAATTTTAGTATTGTAAAAATAATTTGAAATCTATATCATATTCCTTTTGCAAAATAAAAAAGTGCCAATAAAATTATTTTGAATGTGGGTACATTGTCTCCAAATCTGTCACATCATTTATTTTTTACAGCAATAAACACATTACCTATTTTTATCAATTTTATGGCTCTAGTTTGATGCTCTCACCCTTAGATTTTGAGACTTTAGCCTGGATTTCACAGACATGGTCACCTTTTCTTAAAACGTACCGTAGAGAAGGGGAAAAGTGAGTTTTTTAAAGCAAGACTTTCCATAAGAGACTGAAATATCAAAGCAAACACTGGGCCGAATGTAAGAACGCTGCCACGACGTGCATCTGATCCTCGATAACAGAAACACTGTTTTAACTAAAGAGGCCTTGGAGTGTCTGTGAGCGAGAGAGAGAAAGAGAGGAGAGAAACAAAGACAGCAACACAGACAGAAAATGCCAGAATGAGAAACCCCGCTGGGAGGACAGTCAGGGGCCATTCTCATCTCTGTCTCTGTTCTGTTCTGTGAAAGCACAGCAGTGTTCACACACCTCTGTCACATCTCTTTATTACAGCAGTATCTCCGCCGCTTTGCACAGGATAGAAGAGAAACAGCCCTGAAGCCCGTCGGCCAGAATTCCTCGGTGGGATTGTACAGACATCTGTGGTCTTGAATGATGTTCTGAAATTATATTAAGGCTGAATATTTTTCTTCACTTAAGTCATAAGTTTGTGTTTTACTTTGGGTGGTAAGAATTAGGGTTGACAGTATGATATATCAGCTAATTTAAAACCTAACCTAACAAACATCTTACCTTAAAGCATCTGTAAATCCTTAAGTGCCTTAATTGTCCTGTTTCACTGAATTACATTACAGCAATAATGTACACAGACAGACAGAGCATTCGGAAATGTCAAGAAAATGTATACAAAGCCAGATACAGTATAATTTGTTTACCTGATCCTGTTAGGAGAGATCTGCTTCAATTTGTCTGATTTTTTCAGTCTGGCTTTCACAGTTTGTCTTTGTTTTCCTTCATCCATATGTACAGTGTCTTTGTATGACTCCAGGGCATTTGCAGTATATATACGTGTGTGTGTATGTTGCTTTGTCTCTAAACTGTGAATCGTGTGAGAGAATGTTGCTACTCCCAGTTCTTATGTTTTCTTAAGAAGCAATTACAGGGGCCGTCCAGGGAGAGGAAGACGCGCATCATGTTTTGACGTATTCCTTAGACATCTCCATGGATGAAATGCTGTAAGCATTAAGTCATCAACCTTTGTGCCAACTCTGATTTCAGGCTCTGGCTTGCCAGATTGTTATCAAGAAAAAATACAAATGGTTATCACAGGAAAGTACTTCACAGACTGTTAGGAGGATAACCATCAGTATGTTCTGCGGAATCAATGGAAAGCTCAGGTAAGTTAAATTTGTCCACACTTCATGGAGGGATCTACTGTATATGCTCTGCCAAAGCCTTATTGATTCGTGTTGATATCCTCAAAGAAAAGCTGAACTGACATAACACAGTCTGTCGGGGTTTTAGTTTAGCTCGGAGGGACGGGGAGGCAAAAATCAATAGAACTCATTTCAGAATTCCTGCAAAAAAAAAGGGGTCTTGACTGACACTGATAAGAGTTTAGCCAAAAAGCAAAGCCATTTGCAAATGAAGGTGTTATCTGTTAAACTTAGAAGAGATGCAGATCAGAGAGAGAATGAAAGAGTTGGATATGTTTTATATGCTATTTACTTTGACATTTCTATTTGCCAGCCGTGCATCACATCCCATTTCAGAGAGTGACTAATCTAATTTAGAGTGATGTGTTCAATAAAACTCGAGTCAGTTTCGAACGCCTGCCAATAATTTATGACACAGTTTTATTGAAATAGACACAATCTCGCATCCATTATGTTTTTCCTCAATGATAATGATACATATCTTAGACCCACCGCCAAACCCTGCTGGCACTTTCTATTGCACATTTACCCATTCCAATCCCGCAAAGTTTGACCTTTGCTACTGTAACAAAGCACATTTTTACAGATAGATAGATGTGCTAGGATACAAATTCAAATCAATCATGACTTTGATGATGGTGATACTGCGTGTGTGTGTGTTCTCTCAAGAACAGATGTTCACTTGCTGCCTTAAGGCAACCTCTTGGTGAGTAAGAGCCAAATTATTATACAGTATGGAAAAGACTGCAGGTAAAAAAAGTCACCGTGACCTGTTGCAGTACAGTTTATCTTTCGGGGGCGCGTGACATCATGCACACTTAAAACAAGTACATGAGAATGAACAGCTTGTGAAGCTGTATTATGGTTATGACACTAAAGACCCAGCAGGCGGTTTGTTTTGTCACTGCAAGTGCAATCTGATGCTGTGTGATTATATTTGTGCCACATTCATCTAACATGATTCCTTAAATTTGCACATCAACCAAAACGTAATCTACAGTATAAATAATGCATGATGTTAGCAGTTTGGAATAATTCATTGCCTTTAGATTGCTTACCTGTAATGCATGCACATTTGAAAAAAGTATAAGTTGTAAGATATGTACATTCTAGAATAGTTATTGTTAAAGCATAATCACTTGAAACATCAGAAAAATGTGAAAAATGAAAAATGTTAGATACAAAAATGGTGAATGATTTTGCCTGGAAGAAAGTATGTTGAAACAACATGAGGGTGAGTAAATGATGAGAAATGTGACTTCTTAGGTGACCTATCACATTAACACACTTAACATGATTCCCTTTAGAAATTAAAGGATGTGAGACTGTGGGCTGCTTCAGACCAGTAGTAACTCCTGTTGTTACTGTAATGCTTTCCCTGTGGGCTGTGGGTGGCAAGTGTGGCTTCGAGGGGCTCATGAACTTCCTCCCTTGAGCTTTGTGTTCACAAACCTAAACTGAGCTTGTCAACATGATAAATGAGTTGTGTACAGACACGCAATTCATCAGAAGTCAGGTTTTTAGAAATTTATTGACATTTCACGAAACAGCTTTAGTGGAGCGAAAACAGACACAGAGAGCTGTTTGTTTGATGTAGGCTGTTTTGCAACTTGAGGATAGATGGATAGATGGATAGATGGATAGATAGATAGATAGATAGATAGATAGATAGATAGATAGATAGATAGATAGATAGTCAGCTGACAGCTCACTAACTGCGCGTCTCTCCACCCGCAGATGACACCCCGTCCGCGTGGAAAAACCCCATATTAATAACATGCCACGAAAAAATAAGTTCCTCGGCATATAATAAACCAGCTCACTTCCTCTGGCAATCGCAGAAGTGGCGGAAGTACGTCAGTTTGCCAGACTCCGAGCGTTTACAGTTTCTCTGATGAGTGAGAAAAGAAACGAGGGGAGATCTGAATCATCTCACTGTCTCTTTAAAGCCACTTAGCGAAGCTTTGCATATTCGGAAAAAGACGCCGACGTCTTTCCCGTACGCCGCAGCGCGCGCGCGCACGCACGAGCAGCGTTCAGGAATGGATACGTTCAACTCACTCTGTGCTGGATAAGAAACTCTTTCCTTGTTGGGAATCGGATGCGTTTCGGTGGATCTTGCGTTGAGGAATCGCTTCGGAAATAGCTGCGCTTCCAGCCTGACGAGAACGCGTTGTGTCGGAATGGTTTAATGGTGTCTCTCCATGCGTATCTGCAGATGAAACTTGGCAATACTGCGCGCATTACAGAATTGTTTGACAAACACACGGATATTTTCCGGATCGTTATTTTGCTTTTTGTAACACTGGCTCGTGCATTGGGTGGAAAAGCAGGGCCAGCGACATGAATTCAGCGCGCTGTCTGCGGCACGCAGACGTTGATGTTGTTTTATACGCTTGCAACAAAGTTGCAGTGTGAGTGCAATTCACACTACTGTCATTAAACAGCCATTTTGCACCTGTTTAAACCAAACAGATCGCGTAACGCTGCGTTTCGACACGGGTTTGGATTATAGTCGCCTCGACCTGCATGGATCAGTTGAACATTTGTTTATCATATTACGGAGCTTTACATCCAAGGTCACGCTGTAAATTGTTTACCTATTGTTCATAGGCGCCAATGTCTATGGGTGTGTTTTATTGATCGTCGGGAATCGATCGATTTCACGTAATCGAGTGTGCTTTTTCTTTCGAGGTGGATTTTAAAATGGAAGGGAAAGTAAAGCAGAGTCGCAGATCCCGTTCGCAGCGGGAGAGGGGACGGAAACGGGAGGCGGACGCCGGGGAAGCCCGCAATCGGAGCCCCTCGTCTGGTTCCGAACGTGGGAGAAGTCCCGGTAAAAACGCACCTCCGCGTTCGTCATCCTCGAGCAGAGCCCAGCGACCCCCCAGACGGAAGAGACGCGAATCGAGTTCGCAGGAGGAGGATATTATTGATGGATTTGCTATAGCCAGTTTCGTCAGTTTGGACCGTCTTGAGGTAAGACGCTGCTTTTATATATTCCGAACACGTATGGTCGTCTACGACCGACGTCTGTGAAGTTTTTTTATAGGTTCGCTAAAGCTAGCGATGACATAACGGCTTGTAAGGATGCTAAACAGGTGTTTCGTGTTGTCACAATTTGTTGTTCCAGACATTCCACCGCCTTTGAAAATTCTGTCCATAATGACGTAATGAATGTTTTGAGTGATGCTAAGATGTCAAACAGGTGTCACCGACAGGTCACTTCTAGGAATACAAGGTGTCTCTTGTTTACTGACATGTTTGAATCACAAGAGATTCAATTTCCACTTGGGTTTGTCATCTTGTCAAAGTGCAAAAATGACTCATGACAAAACTTGTGGTGTTTATGTTTTTGGGGTTGATCTCTTTTTATCAAGGATAGTTGTACTGTTAATGTCACTTACATTCTGTTTTGTGTATTATTATGTTTGAATTATGCCGGTACAGAAAATCCCTGTAGTGTGTATGAGGAACTGCATTTGTTGTGTGACAGCCAGACAGGATAATTGTTTCATCATGTAGTGAGTCTAAAGCTATTTGCACTAACAGAGAGGCAAATAAGGGCCAGTGAATGACAGCTATGCGTATGTGTTATGTAAACAGGCAGGAAGAAGAGAGTTATTGGCTGGAGTGGGTATGTGTGTGTCAGTGTGTTTGTGTGGGTGCTTAACTGTAAATCAGGGCTCAGTCACATAACCACTCGTAATGTGAAAAGAGTTGTCATAAAACTTCTTGAGATCAAATATTTTATTGAATATGTGTTATGTAAACAGTCATAAAGAAGGGGGTTATTGGCTGGAGTATGTGTGAATGTGTTTGTGTGGGTAAATAACAGTAACTGTAAGTCAGGGCTAAGTCATATAAAAACAGAGAGATATACTTAAACAGTGACTGTTAAAACTTTGTGAGATTTTTTTTATTGAATGTGTGTTCACACTCTGTGAACACCAGTAGCTTGATTTCCAGCTGAGCTGTTATTTCTTTATTTTCCCTAATAAATAATAACATTGACTAATAGATTCACATAATCTCTCATATCGCAGATGCTGCTTACTTTTGAGTTGCTTACATTGTGCTAAGCGGGAGATTATTTTTGACAACAAAGAGTGATGATCTGAACTCCAGAGACCACAGTTTGGAAGATGCGGAGCTCATGATGTGACTAGTTCAGAGTGTAAACACTCTCTCTATATACAGTGCCAGTCAAAAGTCTGAGTATTTTGTGTATAAAAATGATACGATCAGCATTGAAATTAGAGTTTGTAATATGAATTTCATATTTGATTTGACCTGCTATCGCTTTAATGCACTGAAGCTGACAATGACTTGACAAGACGTTTGTGCAAACCTGATGTCACATGATTTAAGATTGCTGTAAAGAGCATCTTAAGTGCTTCAATGAAGGCAATTATATTGAATAGTGACCAAGACGTAACTACAGAATTTTACATATGTCTTCTTAATTAACTTTTCTGTTTGTGGATTTAAATTAGATTTTAAAAACCTGATTTTTTAAAATGTAGATTCAGACATTTAAACAGCACACTAAGTATTTTAGAAGAGGCACTAGTTGGCATGATCCTTTTGAGATTCCACCCACATAAAGCACAGACCACTGCAGATGAATACAGCTTTTTTGGAACTTTTACTTTTATTTGCATGACTAATGAACATTTAAGTGAGCAATGCTTTCTGCAATCCGACTTAGGACACATCCATCAGGTGCAGTTGTTTACTGCTTAATTATTTGCTGCTGAATTAGTTTACCTTTATAAATGAAACTTCGTGGGTGAGGTGGTGATTTAAATGTCAGCTGTGATGTGGTGTGGCAGAGCCGTACTGAAGTTTTAATATGCATTTTAGAAAAATTACATAATGCCTCCCAGCTCTTCAAGTTCCTCTGTGTAATGAAGTATTTAATTGATAAGAATGCTGGTTGTTTTCCCCTCATGAGGAAGAGGAAGTGTGTGTGTAGGACGCCTGTTGATACTTTTGCTTCTATATTTCTGTAGGGTTAATGTTATTCATGCTGGAATTGTAGTTGCATGATTTTACATGTGATGTGAAATTATTTTAAAAGTTTCGCTATTTTCTTCTTTTCTTGACTATCGTGCAGATTTCAGCTTGTTTATTCTCATTATAATTTTGGCACATTATCACACGTTCTCACTCTAGACTAGGGTTGCAAAATAACATGAATTTTGGAAACTTTGTATGGAAGATGAGTCAGATGTGGAGGAAGTGAATATGTTTATAGTTTATATGTTTTTATATGATACAGTTTGTATAACTTCAGTCACATTTTCAGCTTATTGCCATAAATTCCCAAGTTTACAACTTGGAACATTTCTAAAATATTAACTTAATATGGGAGGAGTGGCTGATGATGTCATAATAGAAGTTAAATAATTTCTGGGAAGTGCCTTAATAAACCATCGGAATGTATTCGGTCCGGTGATTAGTTGTTTAAGAGAATAATGTTGAAGTGCTTCTTTCACAGATCTTATGTCTCTATATGCCAGCATGATATAATCATATTCCGTGTTTTTTTTTTCTAATACAAATTTACTGTCACAGTAAGATAATCGTTCCACCAGCTGGTGTCCACACTTTCACATTAGTTGCTCTAAAGGCGTCTAATCTATTGATAACTGGTCCAAATTGAGTCTCCCAGACTGCAGGAAAGAGGGATGCGGTGGGTGTCGGATAGAGATTGTAAATGGGGACATGACCTCCGCATGTCGCCCCTTTTCTAAGTGAGAGAGAGTGAGTAAATGTCAGAGATTAAGAGGTGAAGAAAAAGACAGAGTAACACTAAGTGAAAGATAATAAGCACTTTGGTCCTAAACGCCACTGAAAAGATTTCATTGAAGTCGTGAAGTTCAGCAGCATTATTCTCTTTGACATCAATCGACACAATGTTCAGCAAAAGTCAATAAACGCTAAACAATAAACATTTCTAGGGCCCTGTTCACACCTTTTTCCAATTCGCTTCATTTTCCACTTGTACCATTTTCCAGCAATTTAGTTTGGTTTTATGAAGCACCCGCTGGCTGAGAAGACTGTTTCAGCGAGACAAAAAACGGCAGACTAGCGCTAGTGCTCCTCTGAAAATTGCAATAAAAATAATGGAGGAAGAAATTGAGAGAAGCCATAAGTGGCTCATTAAGTAATAGAGTGTTTTCTTTTTAAACAGGCAGACCTTCTCCAGTCCAAGTCTTTCATGCAATGAAAACGATTACCGTTAAACGCTTGCACGTCGAATTCGCGCATACATTTTTTCTCATGCCGGGATTAATGAACATCTGAGTGGTTTTGACTCCTGCGTCTTTATCTTTGACAGTGTTTGAACGTTTGCTTTGCGCTTGTTTCCGACACGTCTGAGCCTGTTTTGACTTTCGTTTTCAATGCTTCTGGGTTTTCGGTGTTGCGGTTGTGGTTTTGCTGTTTGTTTCTGGATGATGAAGAATGTCAAAGGTTTCAGATCATTTTACATAGCCGACTAACTAAATTTATTCAGTCAACAAACCTGTTTGTGTGGCAGCTTGAGTATTTTTAGATAGCACTGTCAATTGATTATTTTGAATAACAGGCAGTCAAATGCAACTTGTCAGATTGTTCATCACATTTATAAAATGCATACAACTATCCGTTGTTTTATTTATAGTTTTTACAAACTGCCACAGTTCTTGGAAAACCAACGGCCCAAATGTATATATTAAATTTGAGATTGAGATGTTCACAGACCTCAGTACTCAGTACTACACAGCACTTCAACTTGTAACCTTTTTAGATAATTTTATGTAAACGTTATGTGTAAAACCACAAAAGATTAGCTTCCAAATGACAGGGTTTTGAACTGATGCATTCAGTAGCACATTTACATCATTGTTTCTTAGTTGACACATTTACGATAAGCATGCATGTCTGCGAGCGTTCTTCCACTTTGATACGTTGTGCTTCCGTGTGTGTCTTTGAGCATGTTTTCTTTATAAATGACGCTTGCTGTGAAAGCAATTAGCGTAACGGTTGTCGACAACCTTCTGCTCTGAACGTGAGATAGCTGCCTCGGCTCCACAGGGAAAAGACTTTATGGTCTGACTGATACTAACTATAATTGCTGAGAGTGCTGTTTTCACATTGAAATAAGATATGGAGATGGAAGAGGTTCTCAGAACCCTCGCTGTCGCTCTCACACACTCTCTCTCTCTCTTCTTCGCTGATATATCCTACTGTAAACACGGGACATTTAGCAGTCAATGGCCAGTTGGCCCGACAGGTTAAATTAGGAACAAGAGTGGGAAAAAATAATTCATAAATGTAAAAAAAATATTGGGTTATAATTTATTTCAATGCAAGCACACTTACTGTCTTTCTAAATGAGGTTTGTCTGTCGCAGTGGTGATTTTTTTTTTTTAATATGCAATGTTTGTGTACATTTTTGTTTGATTATGGCTGCAGTAATTTGTGTAATATTCTTGAAGATTGTTATGTCTCGTCATAATTCAGACATGTGTTGTAGTCAAGTGCTTTTTATAGAGTCGATTTAATTGCAGATTTTAGTAGCAAAGCAGATAACTACATTAATCTGCAATAAATGTCAGTATGTAAATTGTGTTCTGCACAAATTTTCTGTCAGTTTAACATCATTTGACTTCAACCCATTTAGAGATAAGTGCATAAAATAACTTCAAATTTTATCGTTCTAACAGAGATGGAAAAGTAAAAAAAGTGAAGCTTTAAGGTTATTAAATCATCTGTGTTTACAAAACAGTGAAACCTTGATGTACAACGCATCATTTCCTGTGTAACCTTTTCCGAATTAACCTTGACTGGTTGTGTGTTAGCAACGGAAAGGTCACTAAGAAGTTCCTTTCGCTTCCTTCTGATTATTTGTTGAAGTATGTGTTCCAAATCTAAGTTTACTGGTTCATTCATGTACACGGCTCATTTGCATGTTACGATGCCCTTTCTCTGTCCCTCGAGTATGTGTGTCACGTACGCAAATGACACAGAATTAACCGCCATCGACATCATTAAACCGAAGTCGAGCATCCGTGCTGCCCTGTCGACATAGACGCTTACTGCTAATTCTGACTTGAAAGCATGGGCACTTTAAAAACACACAGCACAAGCTCTTCACTTCAAAGCCGTTGTGTTTAAACGTACAGACGCTGCTCTGCTTGAGAAGTCACAGTTGCCAGCCTCTCTCTGTATTCTAGCTCACAGCTTAATGACTTCCTGCCAGGGCTAAAGTATGCGCTCACTTCATAAATCCCCCCCTATTTTCATCCCGAACCTCCCCTCACGCACCGCTCCAGGTGCTGATGAAACCGTTCCCCTTCTGCATAATCATATTTCCTCTAACATGAGCCAAAAACAGCCGGAGAACTGCTTTTTCTCTAAAATGTTCTGCAGTGGTCTTCTCTCGTGATCCTTTCAGTTTTTAAATGGACGGTTGGGAGACAGAATATCACGTTTGCAGAATAAGTATCGGTCTAGTGGCACATGCAGGTTTAGGTTTAATGATCGTTTTTTGATACACCAAGAAAAACTGTGACTGAACCTTACAGCCAGACGTCATGAACGTTCTGTTGACTAGTATGGTTTTTTTTTGTCGTGTTATATTTGTGAGGTGTGAATCAACGAGTTTGTGTGCGGGTCATAGGTCATTTTCTTTAAGCATTTGAGACCAACTTTTCCAGTTTCACAAATGTTTTTATGGCTATCCAAACAACTCATCTTATATATCATCCTATATATGTTGTTTTTTTATTTTTCTTGAGTGTGAAGCATTTTATATTTCTGTAACGTGTGAATGTTACATCAAAGCCTGAAGTATATGATCTCTGTGTAATTTGTAGCCATGCGTACACACATTCAACATTTTGTCAGATTGATCTGCTGTTTTAAAAAGTCTTCATGTCATATGATTTAAGATGGTACATTTTAAGTGGGATATTAAAAATATCTTGTCCTTATTTTAACGTTACAACGTTGTTGCTGTGTTACTGTTAATGTTACTGTGCAATGTTGATATTGCTTCTCCGTTGTAAGTGAACATTAGAAAGAGTTGTGTAGTAGGGCTGGCCGATATGGCAAAAATGTGAACTCGATAATTTTTTCCCATATTGATCGATAACGATATATATTTCAATATATAAACTGTTAATGCTGCCAGCTTTAAAAGAGTATCCCAAAAAAAATTGAGGGTTCATTAATTTCATTTTAAAGTATAGTTTTTGTCGACAATTTCATCATTTTTGGATAATAACTCGAGGTTAGTTTCACTTTGGTCGCAGCTTCCACTTATTTTTGTCATCCTCGTGCTGAGTTTGCTTTGCAAAGTGCTGTAGGAAATTGACTTTGTTCTTTGACGTGAACGTTAAAAGCTGCACGCTGATTGGCTGTTGTTGCATATTTCTGCTGTGTGATTGGCTCTTATATTAATCCATATCGAGTAAAAATGTCTAGAGCTTATCATCGTTATCGACATATATTTTATCGCGATTCGATATGATATCGTTTATCGGCACAGCCCTATTGTGTAGCATTAACTTTTTCAGTCTATCCAATCTGTGACTGATGTGATGTGATGCAACATTGGTGGCAAACACTGTGTTATTGTCTGAAGTTTTAGATCCGAGGCTGTTGCCTTGGAAATGGTGTAGTGTGTTGTAGAGCATTCACCAACAATCACTTAGGTCTGAAATTGACATTTTACAACAGGACTGTTGCGGTGCAGTTGTTTTTTTCTGTTTCACAACGTGGTTATTGTCTCATACTGCAGGAATGGAAATGCCATTTGGTATTGTAGAGCATGTTTTTACTGCGGTAAAATGTTTTTTTATTGTTGGGGAGCTACTGTTACAGTATGTTGATGTTAGAGGTTTTAGGCCCTCACAGTCTGAGTGCATTGACGCTGGAAATAGCACACGCACACACACACACACACACGCACGCACACACTTGAATGACACAGTACTGGAACTCCGCAGAAAACCGCACTAGTCTGTGAAGGGAAGGGGGGCGGTTGTGCTTCTAGACTGCTGTCAGTTCTGACTGGATTCCAGTTGTTACTGGAAAATTGTCTTTTTCACTGTGATGTTGTGAGTCTGGTGAGAGAAATCGAGCACTGATGGATGTGCTCTGTCACACAGCATGACTAGAACATCCCTCATTACGTTCCTCGTGTCAGGCTCCTCAGACTCTAAAACATATTTTATTGGGCTCTGCTGGTTTTAATTCCTTGAAGAATTTTATAAAAGAGAGCTTTTAAGTTTTATAAGCTTAGATTCTTTACATATTACATTATTTGTCATAGAAGCTGTAAGATAATAGGTTGTTTTTTTGCTTGCTGTGTCAGTATCCTAATCCTAGGAGTTTGAACATTATCACCATTATTTTTGTCTGTTTCATCGTAGTAGATGGTCTTTTGGAGAATGTTTTCCAACAGGGGTGTCACTAGGGCTGTGCCGATAAACGATATCATATCGAATCGCGATAAAATATATGTCGATAACGATGATAAGCTCTAGGCATTTTTACTCGATATGGATTAATATAAGAGCCAATCACACAGCAGAAATATGCGACAACAGCCAATCAGCGTGCAGCTTTTAACGTTCACGTCAAAGAACAAAGTCAATTTCCTACGGCACTTTGCAAAGCAAACTCGGCACGAGGATGACAAAAATAAGTGGAAGCTGCGACCAAAGTGAAACTAACCTCGAGTTATTATCCAAAAATGATGAAATTGTCGACAAAAAACTATACTTAAAAATGAAATTAATGAACCCTCAAATTTTTATGGCTTCAGTCATAGTTGGGATATTCTTTTAAAGCTGGCAGCATTAACAGTTTATATAGCGAAATATATATCGTTATCGATCAATATGGGAAAAATTATCGAGTTTACATTTTTGCCATATCGCCCAGCCCTAGGTGTCACAATATTTTAATACTGACAATAACTTTGACATCAGTAATTTTTTATGTCGTGGTACACAATATCATTAATAATTAAACAGCAGTGTGTGGTTAACACTTCAACATTGTATTGCATTTATTTAACATTTTGCTTTAAAAGCCACAATGATCACAAACGGTCTCTTTCTCTGCCTCCCTAAACCTGTTTCTGAAAAATGAAAGGTGAATTTGACTAAGAGCAATGTTTTTTATTATGAATGGTAATGAAAATCGTGTAGTGAATTTTTTTTTGCAATAAATTAGAGGAAATCATTTTTCATAATGTGATCCTTTAACATCTTTAGGGAAGAGAGAATGGTCTTCTGTAATTGTAGCTCTCTGATATTTTTTGAATTGGCTCTTAATTGTCTCAAAAGGTACAAAAGTGGCTTTTAAAGACTTCTTCAAAGTCACAGTCTGAGCGCCTTGAGCAGTTTTATTCTGCACATCTCAGTGAGCTCTTCAGAACTGGCACGTTGTCTGGCTGTTTATTGGTTTTGTAATGGGATCCATGACAGGAATTTTTGGCAGACAAAGAGTAAATGAGCTAACACACATTTGGACCTCACAGGCTACATAAGATCTATTGTTTAGTACAGAATGCACAATAGTGTTTCTGTTTTTACACCACTGCCATAAAATCTCAGAGAGAGCGAGAGAAACACGCAAGACTTCACTAAATTAACCGCTAATTGTGTGATTTCCTAACCTGAACTTTTAGGAACGTATATTTAGTGTCTGAACTCATGTTGAAGCTCATCTCTGATTGCGCTATAGAAGCAGTTTTTATTTGTTCTGTGTTTTATGGAAGGGTAGGTGGGGTGGTTGGCATCTGCCCTGCAATAATCTCTCCAAACCCTGCTGACACATGGGTGTGGTACACGTACACGCTTTACACAGAGCTATAACATTCTTTGGTTCTTTGAAATCTTCTTAGAAACGTTCTAGGCTGTTGGTTCTTAAGGGCCGCTGGCAGAAAGCGCTTCTTAGGCTGTGATTCAGAGTGGTGCATTGTGGGCATTCTTAACATGTTCACATCTAATCACCTCGCTGTTGAGTTCTCCGGACAGTTCTTTGGATGGAGAATAAAGTCCTGCGCTGAATTTCACTTTTATCGAGTTACCAACACTGAAGTGTCTCAGACGAGGAATCTTGTGATGAATGTTTGGCATTGTCGTGGTAAGTCCACATGAAATTATATTTGCCACCATATTTACTGTAATGTGAAACATGTTGGATGGGACTTAAATGGTGAGAATCTATTTATCATGACAAGTGGGCACTTAATTCTGAAATGTAAAAATGCATCTCGCTGCATGTTTGTGTGACACGGTCGTTAGAAGAGTTTGATGACGTCAGTATGTTGTCATGTTGTTTTACAGTAAGACCTATACATTTACAGTACTTTTCCAGAAATCATGTTGAGTTTAATTGTGCAGTAACCTTAAATCCTATAATAATGTAGAATGTTAAAAAAGTGATTTCCAGACCTGATGTATCACAAGACTCTTGGGGAGGGAGGGGAGGATTTTGGAGTGCTGTGTTTTCATCTTGATTGAATATATGATTTGCACAGAACAGACAGGCCTGCGTGACGATCTCAAACGTTTCAGTAACATATATTTGCACATTCTCAAGGGTTTTTCATATGCAAATCTCAGATAGTTCTGCAGTAATCAGAAGGAATGGCAGCAAAATTTCATGCTCTATCCGTCTCTATCCGTCTCTTTCTAAACGGCTCAGGTTTGTAGTGTTTATTTATGTTATGTCTCTTAAAAGCATCTTGTTAAAGATAATAAGTGTGTTAACAGGCTGTTGGAAGCAGATGTGTTCACAGGTACACACATAGTAACACACAAACAAACAAACTCTGTCTAGGACTCAAACCCTGACAGGAAGCCAAATGTGGCACAGATTTTATTCTGAAGGCAAAACAAGACAGCAGTGACTGTAATGTTGAAAACATAGACATAACATTGTGTAGTTTGTCAGGGTGCGTGCATTAATGTTTATCATGCGGTTTCCCCGTCCTTGTTCAATGTGTGGCTATTTTAACATGGCAAACATTAAATCATTCTTCTTTTTCTCATTTTCATTGATAGGAATGCATTTTCAGCATTATATGGATTTTTCTCTTTGCAGTATTCAAGCTGGTGTATTCGCTTAAAAATTTGTCATTGAGTCGTACAGATATAATAAGCTCTGCAAAAGTTAAAAGTGTCGACCTCAATTTGGATGGTTAACTTGTGTTTTGCACGTCGTTGTGATTTGGCAACCAGCAGTCATTTTCAGTAGTTCAATATATTGTTAATAAATACATGAGAGAATTTATATTTCAAATTTTGACTAAATATGTCACATCCACATAGCCCTTTTGATCTTTTTTAATGGTTTTAGTGGTTTTGGTTAGGATTTATTTAAATAATATGGGGATTCCAGTCAATAATATCTCAGCACACCTTTTTATCCCTGTAGTTGTTTTACATGAGCAAATCCAAACCAGATGGTGATAATAAATTTAGTGGGTAACAATTTAGAAGTGAAATCGTCAGTGTCTTTAAATAGAACTACGGCTTTGCAAACCAAGGCAAAATAAACACAGACACGTTCATGCAGTGCATGCTGATGCAGCCCTCCGCTCTAGGTCACCGACTGTCCCAGTCAAGCGATGGATGACCTTTCCCGGGACGTGCGCTCCTCCTGTACCGAATATATTCGGGGGGGTTTTTCAGCAGAACTCCATCAGTATTCAGCAGAACGCTGGTGAGACTGCATGTTTGAGTATTCACCCTTGTAACGCATGTTTGTGAATGACAAAGATAAAAGACGCAAAAGAAAATAAACCAACAAGCCCCGGCGCAGGCCACGTCTGAGAGATTCTGCAGGGCACGGCTGAGGAGAGCACAAGGACGCTTTTCTAAATAGCGTTTAGTGTTGTTTTATGGCTCTTTGCAAACAGAAAAAAACGAGCGAGGGAAATCTATGCATCAGTAGATTCAAATCTGTTTAATGCCTAGAAGGCATTCAAGACTTGTACACTACAGAGGTTTTTTTCTCCTGGTTTACTTTTTTTTTATATCTCCACAGTGTCTTGCATTACACGCAGCTTGATAACAGTGAGTTGCCAGTTTTTGCTGCATCCACTGCAGAAATCTCTAATGAATATTGATAGATTGTTGTTTTGGCAACAGTGAGGTCAGAGTTCCTCTCTTTCTCCCCAGAGGAACAGAGCACTGCCAAAGCGTGACAGATGTGATTGCAAGCAAAGAGCTCTCCTCTTCTTTCCTGTTTTTCTCCTCTTCTCTGTTCTCCTCCTCTCTGCTCTCCTTTTTCTCTCCCTCTCCTCGTTTCTCCCCTCTCATCTTCTCTTCTGTCCTCTGTTCTCCTCCTCTCTGCTCTCCCTCATCCTCTATTCCACTCTTCTCTCTTGTCCTCCCATCTGACCTTCTCTCCTCTGTTCTCCCCATCTATTCTCTTCCTCTCTCCTATCCTCTGCTCTCCTTTTTTTCTCTCTCTCTTCTCTTTTCTCCCCTCTCGTCTTCGCTCCTCTGTTCTCCCTCTTCCTCTCTCCTATCCTCTGCTCTCCTCTATTCCCTCCCTCTCCTCTTTTTTATCTCCTCTGCCCTCCTTCTCCTCTTCTTTCCTCCTGTTTCTCCTCCTCCACCTCACCTTATCTTCTCTTCCTCCCCATCTATTCTCCCCCTCTACTTTGCTCTCATTTATTCTCCTCCTCTCCTTCATTCTTTTCTCTTCCTTTTCTCTTCTTCTCATCTCTCCTCTTCTCTGCTCCTCTCGTGGACAGCACAGAAGCATCTGTCCTTGAGAGTAACAGTCACTCTATTAGCGTGTTTATATTAAGGCTACACTATTTATTGTAGTTTTTATGCTTGACTAAAAAAAGTAATTGGTTCATTGTGTACACTGTTGAGAATAGGAGCGAGGAAGTGATTTGTCATTTAGCCGATGCTGTCTTATGCAAAGGATCTTAAACACTTCAGGGACAGTTCACGCTACGAGCAACCAGACTAGATGTCTTGTTTAAAGATGTGTGCTAAAGTTCATGAATCACTGGAATTTCAACCTGTGAATTTCAATTACTAGATCTTTAAAGACTAAATTAGTAACACGGTTAACCTTTCTACTGGTGTTTTCTGAGTAAAATATGACTTTCAGCAGGTAATAATGTAGGGGTGGGATTGTGTTATACATGTTGTTTCACGAGTCTGTGGGTTAATTGTGTTTTTCGCTTATCTGCACAGCCTATATGTCAGCAGTAGTTTTGTGTAGCTTAATGGATCAAGTGGGACTTTTTGTATATGGTAAAAATATTATAAAGTAAATATTAGATTACATTTACATTAATGCATTAGGCAGATCCCAAGTGATTTATATTCCATTAAATTATTAGTGTTTTATCAGTATATGTGTTCTTGGCAATGCTAAAGCATTAGAAATTGAGCTGTATAAAGCCTTAAAATCTTGCTAATAGATGTATTTGGGGTTTCTGCTGTTTCCTGGTGTGGTAGACACAAAAGGAAATATTAAGCAAACTCGATATTTCTAATTCCCTAATACACCAAAAGTTGAATGTCACATGAAAATAATTGACTCGTGTTATATAAGACAAACACTGTTTTTTGCACAAAGCATTTAATAGCTACTGTTGAGACATGTGACCTCCTAATCGTCACTTAAGATGATTGACAGCCAAAGTGTCCTCAAGACGATAAGATTCTCTCCTACTCCTAACTGACCTTATGCTGATTCTGAGGAATAGATGTGTGTCCGTTTAAATATCCATTTTCAGTCCGTGTTTTGATTGATGAGTATAAACGTGTTGCTGAAATATTTCAGTGTTGACAGGTTAAATGTCATACGTTTTTATTTCTTTCTGTGTCTCTGTGTTTTTTGACTTTGTTATTGGAACAGAGTTGTTTTTCTTTCAGACTATCAATGTCTGTGTGCGCTCATTGACGACCGTCTGACTTTCTGTGTAATTGAAGTTCCAGATGCCAAAGGCCGAATGGCATTAGCATTCATCTCTGTCTGTCTGTGTGTGTGGGACTCTCACAACCGCTGTTTTAAACACCTGCAATGTCACACACTGTAGCTCAGCTGGTAGCGTATTTACTGGTTAGATATACAGGGGTGCAGTGAAACTTTTTGATGCATTAATTAGATGTTGGTCATCGGCATGCATGTTGTCTCCCGTAAGGATGGATCTTGCAGAATGTGATGTTGTAAACAATGTATTGATTTTATACACATTTGTAAAAATTTGCATTTACAAATATTATCTAATACCAAGACTTACTATTTTCTGTGGCTGATCTGTCATGATTAATATGCTGACAGATGATATTAGTGTTTCAGTCTTGATGGTTTTTGTTAAACAGTTGATTAGTAACACCTTATAGAAGCCAATAGTACGGCTTCTGTACGCTTTGTTTTTACAAATTGTTTTATTTTGACCATGTTTGTTTATTCTCTCTCTCTCCCTCGCTCGGTCTGTCATGTTTGTTGTTAGGCTGTAAATTGTTGCGCAGCTGTAGTTGTGGTGTGATGTGGGTTTCGATTTCCATCTCTGCTGGTCTGTTGAAAGGTGAACTGCAGTCGAGCAGAAGCATGAACCGATTGTAAACCTCATGCAACAGGGAGAGAATACAAACCACTCTTTTTGTGAAACATGGAGGGGTTATATGGCAGTCATCCATATATGATAAGCAGAGTAAACACACGCACACATATATCCTAACCCTGAGCTAGAAGAAAATGCTAGTCGACATCCTTGAATAATAGATTTTCGTGACTTACTCGAACACTTATCTAGTATTAGCCCTTGAAGGAAAGAGGGAGATAAATTGTTGTGGACCGTTGCGCTGTTCACACATAACCCTGAGGTTATAGCCACTTTAAACCCTGGGTCAGCATGTTAACAGTATGTTCACCCTTGTCATTTTCGTAGGCGATCAACATTGCAAAGGTCTCAACGGGGACAAAAAATCATTGCGAACATCTTAACTTTATATAATCTGCATATGCATGTTTACAATGTGATTTGCAACAGTCAGAGTAAATTTACGTGGCAATGTTTCTGTACGTGCACAAGTAGTTATTGAAACGGATTGTATGTCAGTCTCAAGATCTATTCATGCAATCAATGTTACTGACCTCATAAATATGCAAATGAGAGCATTTGCTTTTGCAAATGTACAGTGTACACATCTTATAACCTGAATACTCAGGATTAAATACTAATCTAGAGTAATGAATGAACAGTGGAAAACAAGATCATATTTATTTACTTACAGTAATAGTTGACTTGTTTTGGGTGCCATAAAATATTGTTAAATGTATAGTGAATGCATACAAATGTAAAACTACACGATATTGAAGAAAAGTGTGAAATATAATAACGTTTATTATAATGTGAGTCATGATATTTTAGCAAAATCCATTTAAATTACATTAAAAATCTATTTAAAAATCTATGTAAATTATATGAAAAATCTATTTAAATTATATTAAAATATACAAAAAAATGAAAATGACATAAAACATGTATGTTATGTGATTATATGATTGTATTCTTTCCTAGAACAAAAAAGCATTATTACAACTTCTGAAAATAAACAGCCACACTGTAAAAAATTCTTTGCTGCTTTTCAACTTACTGTCCAATCAACTTACTGAACTGTTTTTACATGATTTTTCGTCATTTTAACTCCCAAAACAATTGAAATGACTTGAAAATACTAAGCTCATTGAACTTAAAATTTTAAGGCAGCAAAGAATTTTTTTAAAGTGAGTGCTTTACTGTTTCTGTTTATGCATTTATATGTTGCAAATCATAATTTTTGGATCTGCTATACAGTAACTTGCTTGATTATTTTGAGGTGTAGTTGCAGTAGTGCTTGGTAAATGTTTGTTTTTTCCTCTCTGTTCACATTACACGGGTCAATGCATTACCAACGCCTATGTTGTCTCCCTTAAGGATGGATCTTGCGGAACGCGATGGCCCGCAGCGGGCTGTTTGTAAACACGACTTGCCTTGCGCAGGCGCATCTGCACAGAGGCCTATTTTAATCTCCCCTCGCGGGATCCACAATACACATGACACCCACACACACACTTGGCTGAGCTTTATTAAACAGCGCTAAGTGTATTAAACGGCACTCAAAAGCCCAGTAAAGCTTTCAGGTTCAGTGTAGTAGCCGTGAGGTCAGGATTTAGGGTGTGTGAGATCTATTGGCCAGAATAGTTAATCCTTAATAGTAAATGGAAGAAACATCTGTTATCATTTATTTGTTATCAGGATCTTCAGGCGTGGGGTTTTCGGAGGGTTTGCACTTCAGCCTCACATCTTTTGAAGAGAGGAAGTGACGAGGCGTCAAGTTCAGCTCTTATACATAAATGCTCATCTTACTTGTGTTTATAGTATGTCATAGGGCTTGACATGCAAATTACTGGAATAGGAATTGCTGAAGAAATTAATCCAGGCCTAACGTATGATATTTTGGCAGACACAACGGTTACCATGGTAAAGGATTGCAAATTCTGATTGTTGACATCTATAATCTAGAGAAGAGAATCTGAGCTTGTTGACTGTGGCGGTATTGGTGGTTTAATTTGTCACCACAAGTTCACCACAAACCATCTCTTTATATCACACACACACAGCAGCACAGTCTTGTCAGAATGAAAGGGAGAAGTTTGGCCATCTGCTAGCAGTAGGAATTCACAACACACACAAGAAGCCATTGTTCGGGAGCACTCCTAAGCCACTGCGATTTGCACAGTTTCTCTAAAGCCTATTGTGAACGAGTTAGCATGACGCTAAAGCTGCGAAGCTCTCGCCTTCAGGGGTGTGAGAGAGATTTTCCTTAAACATTATGGAGAAGATCGGTACTGTCTGGACAAAGTTCACGACAACAAACAGCGGGATGGCAATGATGTCTAATTGTGATTGAGTGTTGTGTTTGTTTGTCATTTACATTTATGCATTTGGCAGATGCTATTATCCAAAGCAGCTTGAAGTTCATTTCATCTATTCATGTTTTTTATTAGTTTGTGTATTCCCTGAGATTTAAACCCATGATTTTTGTGTTGCTAAAAATTGTAGTTCCAACATATTAAACATCTTGTACTTTTCTTTATGTGGGTTGATTATTATAAGCTTACCATTGTGATTTGGGGTAAGATAAAAGACAGTTTTAAACATTTTTTAATGTCATACAAGACCAAAGCACAATTTACTTAAATAGAGGAATACAGGTATCTGTAAAATCGCTGGCTAAGGTCACAATAAAACAACGTTTCTGACCAACTATCAAACTTGACGTCAGCTGTACCCTAAATTAAATTTTTTAAGCTTAAATTGCCCTAAAACACTTGTTACTGATCATGTTTGCTTTCCTATAGTTCAGTTGATAAGAGCATAGCGCATAAGGTCATGGGTTCGAACCCAGGGATTGTACATACAATAGTATAATGCACTGTAAGTTGCTTGCGTCTGTACAGAGCGTCTATCTAAGAAAATTGTTGGTCTTTAATGATTGCTGATTGGCTCTTTTTTTTTTTTTTTTTTTTTTTTTTGGCCATATTAAGCATTGCACTTTTTTGTCCCATTCGTAGCAATATAGTCTGGTTTAATGAAAGTCTTTGGTTTGCAGAAAGGTTTCCGTCTTGGTCCGGAGTTAAACAGCTATGCTTCAAAACAGAAATGGTTCTTGTAAGTAATGTTGAGTTGTGCTTCTTTGAGCTGCAACCCTGAAAGCATCCTGCAGACGGACATCAACTGTCAATCATTCCTCCCTCTCCTTCGCTTTATCAACTGTCCTGTTTTTCCTTTTCATGTCTCTATTTCTCTCTCTATCTGTCTCTCTGACTGGTTCTGCTCTCTCCATCTCTTTAGGCTACAGTACAGAAAGTGACTATAGAAGCTCAGACATTCATTGCAGCTGTTTTAATGGCTTATTTTTATTAATCCGTCCTGAAGTTTCAGGAATAGACTTTGTGCTTGATCAATTCTCTTGACTGAACAATTACAGGTGCTTTATTGTTAGAGGTGTAAAAGTAAAAGTTTCGCGGTCGGCTGTCTGTGGATATATACTGAGATTCTAATAAAACTTTACAAGCTTCAAGAGCAAACCCGATCAATCTCTGGAGATACATTTTAGCAGAAGCCTCAGTTTAGAGAGGAGTTATGAGCGCTGGGCCTGTAGGTAAACCACCTCTACAAATAAAGTTTAATAAAACACTGGGGTTTGGCTTTTATCTTCTTCAAGAGCAGGAAAATTGAGCTGTGTGTAGTGCAGGACATTGACTGGATTTCATTGTGCCTTCATATCGGTTGCCAGGAATTGTGGTTTGGTTCTGATTATCTTTTGTGCACCTCCACTTACCCTTTCAATGACCTCTCTCTATATATATTTCTGTTTTCATGCTTTCAGGATTGCTGTTTTCAGAGAAGTACTTTAGATCCTATTATACATTGGATGGTTCAGACTCTAAAATCAGAAAATATACCAAATACATTGCTTAATAAAACCATTTTTCCTTAATAATTACAATTCATTAAATCTGTTTAATTAAGTTGTCATCTATATAGTATTTTATGATAACATTTTCTTTACTAAAACTTAATTGTATTGCATATTAGGGCTGTGTCGATAAACGATATCATATCGAATCGTGATAAAATATATGTCGATCAACGATGATAAGCTCTAGGCATTTTTACTCGATATGGATTCATATAACAGCCAATCACACAGCAGAAATATGCGACAACAGCCAATCAGCGTGCAGCTTTTAACGTTCACGCCAAAGAACAAAGTCAATTTCCTACGGCACTTTGCAAAGCAAACTCGGCACGAGGATGACAAAAATAAGTGGAAGCAGCGACCAAAGTGAAACTAACCTCGAGTTATTATCCAAAAATGATGAAATTGTCGACAAAAAACTATACTTAAAAATTTGAGGGGTTCATTAATGACATTTTAATGGCTTCAGTCATAGTTGGGATACTCTTTTAAAGCTGGCAGCATTAACAGTTTATATATCGAAATATATATCGTTATCGATCAATATGGGAAAAAATTATCGAGTTTACATTTTTGCCATTTGCCAATTCAGATATATATGGTATGGCAATTGTTTGATTATTTATGATTATGTTAAAATTTAGTTTTACATTTTTTTTAGTGATACACCTATTTAGTTTTCATAAATGTACATGCAGAAGGTTCAGTTAAACCTTAAATGTTGTCAAATAACACAATAACAGCTTAATTGTTGATGTTTTAGAATCAGTCAGTTTATTTTTTACATTTTGTTCAAAACTGTGATGCAATTAAAATTGTGAACTCAGTGTCGTGTATAATATCATACCGTGAGCTTCATATGTTGTTTTATAAGCAGAATAAGTCACAGAAGAGATTTTATCATGGTTAAAGTGTTTTGCATCTGCCCTTTTGGAGCTTATCGTTTAGTTTACTACAGATACACTGACAGAAAACAACCTGTAGCATCTTTTCACCTCGGCAGAATTTAGCAGTAGCTTTATCTTTTCTTTGCACTGATAAAAGTGTGTTTTCTAAGAGGGTGCCCTATAAGCTGGTACTGGAAAACATTTTAAACCCTTCCTGTTCTCTTTCCCCTCGCTGCACTCTTTCCCTCTCTTTCACCATGTAAGAGCTAGTTGTCACAAGTTATGTTTCCAGAGAGCTGTAAGTGGGGGGTTTTAAAGAAGCTGTCGCTTCCACCCAACAATTTCATGCTAATATTCCAGTCACCCGGCTTTTTGAAGAAAGGCAAACTGAGGAGAGAGAGAGACAGATAAGTGTATACAGGTGGGCTGTCATAGATATGGACAGCTTTTGCTGTCAGTTTGTTTGTAAGTGAGAATTTGTTTACAGGACTGTCGCTGTGAAGTGTGATGGCTTTGGTCTGGAGTCACCCGTTGATGGCTGTGTAAAGAAAATACATTCGCTGTTTAGAGCGCTTTTGGGGGAGTAGATGAAGAAATGTGTTGTGTAGTCACATCTCAGATGTGAAGGCAGATGTATAAACACTTATTACTGTATGTGGGGCATTCTACATGTGTATTAAACCCATCTATGTGTTCTTCAGACCTGTTTGTCGTCTACAGGGTCACGGGACTTTCCCATCATCACAGTCTGCAGGTGGGATACAGTGTGTATAAAACATTATTTAAAAAAGTCAGCATTCAGTTGTGAAAATGTCAACCCTGTTACAACAAATAATTGTCAATACAAATAATTCAAAAGTAAAGTTTGTTGAAAAAGTTTTCTTCTGCATCTTGTACAGTAGTTTCACCACCATGAGCACACAACACGTAATGTCAAACTGAGATGTCAACCCTGTTAATTGTCTAAAGGCTAATTACATTACATTAGTCCAGACAACGATTATAGTGATAACTGTATAGAGGACACTATTGTTGGGATTACTTTCAAAGCATTTTTTTTCTGCAGATATACAATAAAATATTGTCAGTCAATCAAAAAAAATTGAATTTAAAGGGCTTGCACATTTAAAATGATATGCAAATGCTTAAAATAAATTAAACATCATATACTGCTAATATAGTTATCTTTATAGATATCATTCTTGGTGTGAATGGGCCTTTAAATGTTTTTAAAAAATTTTAGACTGCAAAATGTGCCAATTTAAAATAATAACCCATGGGAGTTCTTCAGTTATCATATCACTTTAGCTTGACATTTAAATTCTGTTTACTTTTATGTTAAAAAGAAATAATGAACGTGTGTGTGTCTTTTGCATGAAGCGAGTTTCAGTCAAGTCTCTAGAGAGCACAGTGGATTTTCTTTCTGTTTGTTTTAAGTTTGATATTTTCTCTTGCCGTTCAAGATGTGCTTATTGATTTTTGAAACAATGCGTGTCTGTGAATCCCAGCAGAGACTGCTGTGGAGGGCTGTGTGTGTGTGCGCTCATGGACGAGTTAGAGATCTTGGAGCGTGTGTGTATGTGAGACACAGAGGTACTGTAATTTGTCTCTTTCATCGCCAGCATTTTTATCCTTAAGGATTTTCTCCTTGGAGAGATTTTATTCCATGTCTGTTGACTCTTATCTGTTTATTTCTTCTGGAGCAGATATTTCTTTAAATCTGGTTATATACGCATTGCCGTGTCCCTTGTGTTTATAAATGCAGTCTTTGACAAGCACGACCTTTAACCTCTCTTGTGTTTGGGCTCAGGAGACTGCGCTTCTAATTAAATAACTGGCCTGTTATTGACTGTCACCAAACCAGTTTATTCTCCTCCCTTTTTAAAAGGAGGTGTGAGACTTTAAATTCAATTCTGTCAGGCTATTCATGTGAATCATATAATTGTACAGGCGTGATCTGCAGTCAGCATTACAAAACATAGACCTTACTCATAGACGGGCAGTGTTAGACAGAGCCAGTTCTCTCCGCTCTGTCTGGACAATGATTTGTTTGTTCTCCTCTCGACCTTTTATGACACTCAAAACAGAGTATGAACAGAAAAAGAGAAGTGAAATAGATTGTTTTTTTATAGCTTAAGTAAGTGTTGGACTTTCAGTACCACAGAATATCTACTGTATACTGTACTACTGTACCATGGTAATATTGTACTTTGTTATTCTTGGACATCCCTTTAAGTCATGCAAGTCCTAGTTCTGAATATAGTATTTCATGGTAAATCGTGTTATTGTCTTCTGATACATCACTGTACCATAGTATCACCACTGTTTGATTTATCTAGGTTTATTTGGAAACTTAGTATTGTCATATTTACTAATTTGCCATATTAATATTAAGATTTTACATATGTTAGTATAACGTGCCACAAGTAAACATTTGTATTGTCCATGCTTTACCGTGGTACCATCACAGTACCTTTTTGTAATGATGACCCATGGTTTTATTCAATCTGTTACATAAAGCGTGTCTTAAAAATCTTGTTTTCTGTTTCAAGGCAAAAAGAAAGTCATACAGGTTGGGAATGACATGAGTAACATGGTATACATCATCTAATACCATCGCTGTATTGTTGTGCCATCACAGTCGATTTTTATTTTCGGTAGTGCTTCTTCTGATCAACAGCTTTTTTCAGGACAAGACATTAAGCCTGTGTGCGTGTGCGCGTGTGTGTGTGTATATCTGTTAAAGCTTAAAGAACAAGTGCTCTCAATCTCACGGTTGTAATTCTATGAGATCAACAGGTTGTGGCTTGTTTAAGCTCTCTCTCTCTCTCTCTCTCTCTCACACACACAGACACACATTTAGTCATTACTGGCAGGCAGAGCCTTGACATTCTTCTCTTTATTTGAACTTGACTTGTTCATTAGTAGTTTGCCCTCTGGGCTCTGGTTAGTACATGAGAACACCCTGTGTGGAGGGAGATGGAGCTCGATCTGTCAGTCATTTATACACAGATCATAGAGCACATGACACCTGCGGCGGAGCAAGAAACGCAGAGAAAGAGACAGATTAGTGCTTGAAAAGAGATGGTTGTATTGCTGGGTTGAGCGAATTACAGATACACAGAGAACAATAAAAGAAGGAGTTTAAGTTGTAAATCAATGTAAGATGTGGTGCAAATGGAATAACACAGATTCAATAACATTGAGCGCATGGCTTGGGCATATAGTTTATCAATATCTACTATTACACATAAAATATTGATTTGAAATGTTTTATTAGCTTGTTTGTAACAAATACAAAACATGCTTTGTAGGATTTCTGTGAATTAAAATGAACAAAGCAGAAGCAGTAACAACCAATGAATGGACATTAAATAGTTAGTTTATGTGTCTATTTATGAGGAATATGGATGTGACTATTCTAAAAACAGCACTATACCTTTATAAAAAATGCATTAAAAATAAAAAAATGCCTTAAAAACTTTAAGCTTTTTATTCAACTTGGTCAGTGTTCAGAGTTACAAAAAGTCAGAACAGGTCAAAGTTTCAATACATTTTCTTTTTATAGTTCATAGTTACACTTACATTTATGCATTTGGCAGACGTGTTTATCCAAAGTGTCTTAAAATGTATTACGTTCAATATATTTTATCAGTATGTGTGTTCCCTCGGGATCAAACCCATGACTTTTGAGTTGCTAACATAATGCCGTACCGGTTGAGCTGTCTGGTTACTGCTTTAGGAGTATTTACACAGTTTCTTCCTCGCCATGATGTCTGGACTTTAAATCTCACATTCTCTGTATATTTAACTTGAGCTCATGAATCTTTCAGCAGGGCTTTGATTGCATAGATTGCAGAAGGCGCTTTGTGTCAGCCAGCATTTACGCTAACAGAGATCACATTAGAGAGGATGAATAAGATATAAGTGACATGTCAAAACGCACACATGGATATAGTGTCGTTTCAGAAAGGTCTGCAGATATACTTTCAGGTTAACACTTACACTGTCGCTTTTGGACACATTTTGAACATGTATGAATTTTGTTGCATTTCATAGACCCAGGTCGCATCTATAAACAAATGATGCTTGACCTTTTCTCAATAATAACTTGATTTATTAAGTAACCAGTTTAAAATCTGTCAAAAATGCAATGACATTTATATATGTTAAGAGTGTCCCAATATTTTTAGGCACTTTTAGGCTGAGGAAGTTGGTCCACCTGAATGATATTTCTACTGTATATAAAAGACTGTTATATAGAAACAGACACATCTCTCATCCTGGAGACCAGCATCCAAAACAACATATGCTAGTGACCAGCCATGCTTTTCTTTTCAACATGGTGCTGTTTTATGAGAGAAAGTAATCACTGTAGGGGAGAGCAGAAGATAAAGAGAGTAAAGCGCAGAGGAAGAGAGGTAGACACGGGAGGAGGGTTTTATTAGCCCTTGTTGATCATTGCCAGGGCAGAAGCAGACTTATTTTTGCCCCCTCCTAATCACTTCCTGGAATCCCCTGCCACACACACACACACACACACACACACACACACACACACACACACACACACACACACACACACACACACACACACACACACACACACACAGGAAGCTCCTACCAGCTTTCCTTTCCGCACACTAAACAGAACAGGAAACATTGGTGCAACAGAATGATGGCAGCTATAAATCCTTATTCATTCATTTCCTCCCATTTCTCTCTCTCTCTCTCTCTCTCTCTCTCTCTCTCTCTCTCTCTCTCTCTCTCTCTCTCTCTCTCTCTCTCTCTCTCTCTCTCTCGCTCTCGCTCTCTCTCTCTCTCTCGCTCTCTCTCTCTCTCGCTCTCTCTCTCTCTCTCTCTCTCTCTCTCTCTCTCTCTCTCTCTCTCTCTCTCTCTCTCCTCTCTCTCTCTCTCTCTCTCTCTCTCTCTCTCTCTCTCTCTCCTCCCTCTCTCTCCTCTCTCTCTCTCTCTCTCTCTCTCTCTCTCGCTCTCTCTCTCTCTCTCTCGGGCTCCTCTCTCTCTCTCCTCTCTCTCTCTCTCTCTCTCTCTCTCTCCCTCGGGCTCTCTCACGCTCTCTGGCTCTCTCTCTCTGGCTCTCTCTCTCTCTCTCTCTGGGCTCTCGCCATCAGGGCAGGCTCTCTCTCTCTCTCTCTCTCCCTCCCCCTCTCTCTCTTTCCCCTCTCGCTCTCTCTCGCTCTCTCTATTGCTCTCTCTCCCTCTCTCTCACACACAACCCTTTGCTGCACATGATATCAGGGTTTACACACTGTAAGGCTGTGGATGTCATACATTAAGTAAATTGTTTAGTATATAAATGTGTGTAATTTCTTGCTTTTATCTGCATTACCTGAGAAAACAACATTACATTATTGTGGAAGATCAAACCATTAAATGGATTACAATGGAAATTGTATTATTTGTCTTTCAGACAAATACTGTGAGTATATACAGTATGGAAATGTGCAGCAACAGTAGTTATCTGCAGTTAGATTCAGGGACTATTCAAATGTTACTGTGAGTTATTGTGGATTAAGATAAGTCTATTTGGTGTTACTTTAAAACATTGATTGAAGTTTGGAACCTGGTCATCCTATCACTCAGAAACACTGAAGCACTTTTTCAATGTGGTGTGAGACTTTTATTTAATTTTTACACGTATTCATAGTCTGCCCGCTGCTCCAACATTTCACTTTGTTGTTTTCTGTACTGTACAGTTCAGTGAAAGGTCTTTAAACCATGTCTCATTTTTAACTAACTAGTAGCATTGCTTTCATGACATTTATGGCCCATTGAGATGGAGACTAGGATCACTTGGAGAGTGCTCAGTGTTTGGAGGGATGCAAGCGTGCCCACTACATCATAAAGACTAGAACATTCTCGACTGTGTCATATTTCCCCCGTGGTAAAGCTTGAGACAACATTGCAGTACATGGCAAATAACATTACAATGATAATGCAAATGGCATGCAATGATTGAATAAACAGAAGATGTACAGTACCACTTACAAGTTTGGAAACACTTTCTCACTGTTGTTTATTTTTTCCACCTTTTAGAATAGTAGTAAACGCATCAAAACCATGAAATAACACTACTGTAACTGTGAGAATTATGTTGTGACTAAAAGCATCAAAGATAAATGAACACTGTTTATGTATTGGATCATCTTAAAAAGTAGTCACCCTTTGTCTAGAATTTGTTAAATCAGACATTTTATCATCCAGCTTCTTGAGGTCTCAATCTGAGAAGCTTTTTAAACAGAACTGAAGAGATTTCTATCTATGCTGGACTGTTTTTTATTTATTATTTGCTCAAAAATTATCATTATTTGTAAAATACATGAATTATTTGAGTTTTCTAATTAAAGAAATTAATATCTTGGCACAACTATATCTTTTTCTACAAAAGTAAACATTGAAATATACACCTTTAAATTAAAAGACCATAAGAAACATTTAGTTGTGTTTAAACCTTTGACTGGTACTGTATATTAATATTTATACTACTTTAATTATTGATTGCTATCAGGATGTGATGAGACTCTCCATCAATATAACAAAAATATATATGGAAAACCTTTGTTTTCAGAGTCCAGTATCACCATTACTGACCTTAATTTCTGCTGTAAAGCTTTCCAAGACCCCTACCGCACAAACACACACCGTCTGCTCTCACCCTGCCATATTTTCTTGAAGTTATTGCCTCACTGGCAGTGGATGACTCTCTCATGTCATAAATATTACAGGAGCGGCGAGCTGAAGGACAACTTCAGTCGGGATATTGCTGGTCTTTTAGCTTGGGCTTCTGTTAGTTTACCACTGAGAAAGCACAGACACATAAGATTAAAGATACAACTAAACTTTGTACTGAAATGAAAGGAGTTTTCTGAGATATTTTTAACTGAAGCTTTATGGACGGCGTCTGTGGGATGTGGTCAGTTACCACAGACAATGATTTTGATTTCTCTCGGTTAGTAAAAATAAACTGAGACAAGTTTACAGTTTATTGAAAGCAGAACTGGAGTGTTTAGGAGAAGAAATAAGAGCTTTGAATAAAAATACATTTGTTTAAATCTGGAGATTGGATTTATTATTCATAATGTATGTGCATGTTTCAATTTTGTTTGAAGTGGTAGAACATCTTAAGAGCTTGTAACTAAATGTTGATTTTTTTGGGGAGAAATTTACCGTATTAAAGCTAAATTATATGTTTAGTGAAACTAATTGAACCCTATTGACGAAAGTGCAGGAGTCCCATTGGAGGTTTTTCTGTTCCCATGAGGAAAACGGCTTATAAATCATGTAAAAAGTTTATTTGAAACTGTAAAAATACAGAAAGGTTTGTGTGAGGCATACAGGATACAACATACTGTACAGTTTGTACAATATAAAGTCTAGGGAACATCCCCGTATGTGTGTGTGTTGTTTGTTAAATGATTAGTTATGATTTCTACAGTGTGTTGTTGTGAAAAGGGTAAATAAGGCAAAGACTGCTGTTTAAGATATTATCTGACTGTTGTCCTGTGATCTGTGATCTGGGCTTCATGTGTTTTGATTTCCATCTGCTTTTGATTGTGATCTTCAGGGATGAAGGTTTCTGGAAAGGACTTGTGTTGATTTGATTTGGAGATCCATAAGTCAGTGTGAATGAAGCTTATGAGAGCAAGTAACTGCCAAACACGTTCTTCACATTACTGCATGTGACAGCCGGACCGCTCCAGTCATCTCTAGTTACTGTACTAGACTGATCTGAGATTAATCTGCATCTTTTAGTCAGTGATCTGGTAAATGTTAAATAGATGCATGGATAACACGGGCAAAAGCTTTAATGATGTGGAAATGCTTTTAGCTTTTTCGGCATCCTCCAGGATCTGTGCAACTATTACAATAATGATAATAATTGATATCATTGATATCAGTCTGTATTTGTTACTTTTTATTTTGCAATAATGACCAGCTCAATAACTTTCTCCATGAACTGTTTTAATAAAAGATATAATGCTTGAAGTAACTCTTCAAGATACTTGATTCCTCTAGGAATTTTCCTAAATGCATTCGTGTACAGATTCAAGACAGGCTGCTGATCTTTGAGTGATGGATTAAAAACCAACAGTGACACAGTCGCAGCTTTTCTTCCACAGGCAAGAAAAAAAAACAACTCGACTGTGCGTGTTTTTCCTCCCATTCAGCATCTCTCCATGACACTTCATTGACAGGGAGACTTCCTGCCTGTTAATTGAAGGAGAAGCAGCTAATTAATCACGTTTAAGTACCATCTCAGTCTCCACGACAACCGGATGCTTACAGGAGCATCGGCGTGACGTGGACGTAATTGAATTATATGAATTTGAGTGTTGCTCTTTTTGGAGGCTAGTGGACGCTGCTGAGATGAGAGGATGTGATTTGAGGACGGGAGAATAATTATAGCTATGGTGGAAATGATGGTTTATTTTCTTGACCTCGTTCTGGACGTGATTCATGTGTTATTGCCATGGAACGTTTCCAAAAACAAAGCAATACAATTGTGCATGTCCTAAAAAAAGTCCTACAATCATGACATTACCATTTCTATTATGATATTCTGTTTCTGTGAAATCCGTGTTCATCTAGATATAGTATGATTGGAAACTCACAACATGACACGCAATGATTAGAAGTCATTTCCAGTGGACCTTTACTCTGTGAATTACAGCTGGTTAAGATATCATTTCCTTATGTCATTAACCTGGTCCTCACATTACTATTGGAGGGTATGAAAAGGCGATTTGGAATCGTTTAAAGCATTATGGCTCATGTTTTATGCATTAAGCAGTTGATTAATATACTCGCTCTCTCCCCAGTGATCACCTTATGTGCGGACCAGAGGACAGTTTTTATACAAGATGCTGAATTAATAATGAAAGCAATTTCCTGTGTGGCCTGACGTGTTCTGTTCCTGCCGTGCTGATATTGATGTGCAGTTTTGTTGGGGACACACAGGCTTATGAACACAAAACGCTCGCAGCACTGATCTGATTTATGGAGGAGAGAGAATGCTGTTATAATCCGTTGATAGGAATACTGTCGTATCACTATATCATAATCATAAACATTGTCAAAATGACTTTATGTACTGTATTTGCAGACAAACAAGACAGAAAATGATCAAACAAACAAAATGCTTTAGAAGATTTCATTTACAATCAAATTTTATTATGAGTAATATAATAGCCTATTGTGATTTTGCAGTGTTTTACTTCATACTGTACATCCCTATTGGTTGTTAAATTCATTGATTATAAGATAATTGTGTCAGCAGTGCAAAGGTCATGGTTTCGTTTCCCAGAAAACACACTGGAAAGTTACTTGGGATAAAAGTATTGGCCAAATGCATAAATGTAAATCCATTGTAATTGCATGGAAAAGAGCTTTGCAGTTGAATCATTTCTCCCTTTGTTTTACAAGAAAAGTTGAAAAGGTGAAGGTTTAAAATTAAACAACACAAGAGTGATTGAAATGAGTTCAACCTTTAAGAAGTGTTTGCTGATTATATTGTTAGAATGTAATCTGTTTTTAAAGGTCTGGCCGTTGCTGTAGATGTTTGTTTTATAGCGTGCCGTGTTGTATTTGTTGGTATCCATTCGTTTAGCAGCTGTGGTCTCTGGCAGGACAACATGTGTTTGATGCCAGTAATACACAGCTCTCTCGCTCGCTCTCTCTCTCTCTCTCGCTGTCATTTTCTCTTAGCGTGCGGTTTGTAGATGGGTTTATGATTCAGAAATAACATTCAGGGAATTATTAAGTGGAAACTCTGACAGGCTGATAAGTGGCATATAAATGAAGGCTGATTTAGCTTTGTTTAGTTTGTGATGTTTTGTGAAATAATGTATTTTAGACAATTAATTATTTAAGTGTCCTACTGCTATGATATTAATTATTATGTATGTTTTTTTAGTTTGAAAAGTTTTAGTTGTTTACATTTAAATTTTGTTGCAAAATGTGTCCATCAGTTTTAGTTATTATTCAGTTTTAATCACTGTCACCATGTAGTCCAGAAACCTGTTACCAATTCTGAAGTCCTGTGGTTCCCAGCCCTGTTCCTGGAGGACCCTTAAGGTTTTGGATGGCTCCTTTATCTGACATTGATTTCATGAAGTGCTTTACTAATGAGCTGATGACTTTAATCAGATGTGTTTGATTACAGAGACATCCAAAATATGTACTGCTGGTGAAGCTCCAGGATCAGGCTTGGGAAGCTCTGCTGTAGTCTGTTACAAAATTTATTTGAAGCACATGTCCAATCATTCATGTATGAGATCGCTTCACCAGGGGCATGTTTGCTATAGTTATATAGGGATCATTGTTTTTAATGTAAAACGTCCCTTAGGAAAATTAACCATGTTTTTATAATAGTAAAAGTATAGTAACCATGTTTTGGGGTTGATTAATAAATAATTGTATAACCATAATTTTTCTATAATATTGACTATAAATAAAACCAAAACAACTATGGTTACTATAGTGAAACCATGATGTCTACAGCTTTTTTCATGGTTATAATTATGAGACACTGCCTGTGAAAAGCCAGCTAAAGTTTGATTTTTGTGATTTACTATTGTCTATAAAATCATCCTATGTAATGTAAAGAACATTCTGTGAGAATATAACCTTGATATGTCAAAGATTGAAATCATAGTGATATTTATACTTGATGAAACTTTAGCCTGGTTTTCACAGACAGGGTCACATATGTGTGAGCTCCCCACAGTGAAAATGAAACATTTGATATCGTTTTTTGTCATTTTAGTAACAGGAATGACTTTTCCAACTCTTTTATAATGTCAAGTGAAGTTTCAAACACTTATATTTAGCTACAGAGGTTTTGACTGGCAACCACAGGCTCCTGGTAGAAGTTTAAGTTTAGTCTACATCAATTTAAAGTGACGTTTTGCGAAATATCCGACCAAACACGAGTTACTTTCAAAGTTCTCTCTTACAGTTCAGTCTTTTGAGTCTTACATGAACCAGTTTAAAAGAATGTTTTGCTTGCAAATCAAACAAATATTAAGATTGTACACACCTATTTACCTTTAAAACAGTGTACATCAGTAAGAAACCTATTTAGACAGTCAGTGTACTGTATTCATCAGCTCTTTAATTATGCCTGAAATGTAAAGCGGTCAGTGAATCAGTTTAATTACTGATCTATTAGAATAATGGACCATAGAGAGATTGACAATGAAATGATTATCTAAGTGATTCAGCTTTATTATTACATTTTTACACTACATTACATTTATGCATTTAGCAGACGCTTTTATCCAAAACCGTTTACATTGCATTGAAGTTTTGTGCTCCCTAGGAATCGCATCCACAATGCTTTACCATTTGAGCTACATGAACTAAGTTTTATTCTGTTGTTCAGTATTCAAACATGCCCTATAAATACAGAAAACGGGTTTTAAGGGTTTTTGAAATCCCGCCACATCTTGACCTCCTTTTTTCCAGAGCATGTGATGCAGGTGACACAGATCTTTCTGGCCGATCTGCTGGAGTTCATTAACAGTGTTAGTCTGTGGTTAAAAGGGTCCCTGAAGCCCCGCTGCTGTCCACAGTCTCTCCTAATCATAAAGAGTCATTATTTCATCAGGATGATACAGGAGGGACACTTGAGGAGAGAAGAGCGGGTCTTCTAGGTTTGGAGTGATTGTTTTGTTTTTTCATTTGATAGACACTTCCAAATCCAAAGTGAATTACTGTAATCAAACCCACAACCTTTGTACACAAGCGTGTAGTTGGAAATAACACTATAGATTTCCATTAATTCTTTGCCATTAACTATATTAATCAAGATGATACAACCCATACAGATATTCGAAACAGGTGGTTTCACAAAAATTTTATTTGATTTAGTTAATTAACCCTTTCTCTACCCTCAATTTGGCTTTAGTATGTGCCAATGAATACATGCGATATGTGCATGACATTTGACCTCTTTTCATCTTAGGTGAAGCTTCACAATCTATGGGGTGTTTGCAGTTTCTTTTTACTAAAAAGTAAGATTCTATATAATATATACTGTAATACTTTATATAAACCAGACTCAGCTTATAATATGATAACAGGATTCAGTGAAAAATCATCCCATCTATAAGAAAATAAATGGTATGCATCTTTAATTGCAGTGCGTGCTGTCTGTTTAATCCTTAATGAATAAAATCTCACTTTACAGCATTTTTACAGTGCTGTAGTTTCCAAGTAGCATTTTGGACATGTTGGTTCGGTTCTTATGAATAGAAGCTGTCTCAGTTTTCTCCGTCTCTGCATGTAATCCCAGTCTGCTGAATTCATAAATGTAACACATCACCCACACAGAGCAAATGTACTAACCACAGCACCACAGCTTCATATTGAAACAATATTTTCAGACAAATTCAATCATGCAAATGTTTTTCATGCCTTTTGTCAGGCGGGGAATAGTAGAAGGTGCATGCTGGGGAAATGGAGCATTCGATTAGTTAATGTGTTTTCCTATTCCTCTTACCTTGCAAGAAAGTTTTTCTTTTCCCGCCCGGAAGCTAAAGACATTTTTATCAAAACATTGAAAGGGTTTAGGTGTGTTTTATATCAGGATAATCTTCTTCCCTACCATTCGGTCTCTGCAGGAAGTGAATGGATTGCTAATGGATGTCTTCTGTTAAGAGCTGAAAGACAGATGCACAGACACCTTCAGCAGCTCTTGAGAAAAGCCGTGGCCTGAAATAGAGGCACTGCTTTGAATACCCCCAAATTTAATCTGTCTGTTGCTTGTATTTTAAATTTGGCTTGAATTTTTGTGGTAACAGTGTTGAAATCTTTCCAGAGGGAAATGTTGTTGTTCAGGTGTTGCTCTTTTTTATAGTTTAGGAGATTTGATGGAGTTCTCAGTTGGGTTTTATTTAACTATCAAGTCTCAGATACTTCTCCTTAAATTGCTCAGGAGAAATAAAAACAAAAATAAATTAGACAATTGTTACATTAGTAACTAATAAGTGTATGTAACTGTAAAATGATTGTACAGTAAACTGTATAGGTAATATGTATAATTTAGAAAATTAACCTTAGTAATATTGATTTTTCTGAAGAGAATAACTGAGCAAAATTAATCTTATTCATGTCTATAAGAAAGTATCTTTAATATTGAGATATTAAAGAATATTTATTTTGGGTTTGCCTCAGTTATTATGTCCTATTCTTTGTTAAATTATTACCAGTGACAGAATTTTTAGGTTATCAGCCAGGAACTGACCCTTATTGACCAGTTTAACAAATGTCTAAATGTGCAGTTTTAATGTTTTCTAAAGATAATTCGAACAGTTTCTATTAGTAAATTATGCAAGACTTTATATAGATTAACACTAATTTACTAATTGAATTGATTAATCTATGATTTTGATATCTATGAATTGACAGTGAGGCTATCATTTCTCCCCTCTTTAGTCAGATGGTGAATGGAGATCCTGCTGAAGGGATTTGGCCTGTGGCCTGTTTCTCTCTCTGTCACTGAACCTCCACAGGTCCTTCTAAAGAGACACATTGCCAAGAGCTTTCTGTCATCCATAATAGATAGTCCTTAACATCTCTCTCTCTCTCTCTCTCTCTCTCTCTCTCTCTCTCTCTCTCTCTCTCTCTCTCTCTCTCTCTCTCTCTCTCCTCTCTCTCTCTCTCTCTCCCACATACAATTAAACAAAAGCCTCGTCTCATGTAGAGAAGCCCACTCATTTTCTGCTGTGGCACTTAGACTTATTCATAATTGTCGCCTTTGTGTGAATAGAAAACACTCATCAGGTGCGCTGGTCTTTTCAGCATGAGCTCAGATTTCCTTTCACTTATTTGCATGTAGTGACATAATGTTAACAAAGCATCCATTTTCCAATTTCTTGCATTTTGTTTTTTCAGAGTCACCTGGATTTAATTCATGTGTTGTAGTCACTTGTTTTTATAGGTGTGCAACCGAACATGTGTTTAACATGGCGATTTGAAATAGTTTCTCAAATATGATATTTTGTATCGTCTTTCTGCACTGTTAGTTTGCAAGTGATGAAATCTGATCCATTTGTTCAGCGTTGTACTTCGGTTGCCATAGTAATCACACGATGGAAAAAATATGTCCTAATACAATAACTGAGAGTAGCTGTTGTTGTGGAAAGAGAGTTGGAAAAAAACAAGATCTATTAGATATATTACTGTATTTTGTACATCTGTGAATATACTGATTCAAACTGTTTGTTTATTGAATAAGTAACCAAACTAAGTTAAACAAAAAAATGTGACTTTAGACACAGCTGTTGACACTTTGTGACACATTACACGGCTTGATAGAAAACTGCTTCAGCTCACTACAATATTATCTTTCTGTTGGAAAAGTTTTTTTATCTGGTTTCAAACCAGATGGAAATGCATTTGGATTTGGTTTGTAAAAATCTAGTGGATTTAGTGGCTGTTTTTTCCTGTTTAGACTATAAACAACTAAAGGATTAAACTTGGATATACTGAAAAAAATTCCTAATGTTTAAGCAAAACCCTAGAGTAATCTGATTTCTCAAAACTTCTTACTGGAAACATCTCAGGCTAACAAAAAAATATCCTGTTGACCCGTAGCTGCCGGATAAATATCAGCATATCACCTTGTAGACGACCTGTTTTGATGGACCTTTAATGTCCATTTTTAATGAGCGCTACATTTTACACCCTGGCAGCTCAGCAGGTAATCATCCAAGATTCATGATTTAAGAATGAAAGAACTCATTCTTCATGAGTTGGCATATGTTCAGATGTAATAACTAGAAATGGCAGACTGCCTCAGATTATGTGGTGTGAGGAACTGGCAATGGCACACAACTTGGTTTTCACTGCACTCTGGGGTGCCGCTGCACGCTGTTGGGAAACCGCTGGGCTATGACATCACGAAACGGGTCGTGCCGACTGCTTAAAACGTACCCGGGCTTTTGGAGGGCACAGAAAGAAAATAAACTCTGCTTTGACTCCAGAATGAGAATACCTGTCTGGAGAGATCTGTGAGCTTCAGATGGAGAAGAGGTTTTTTCTTCTCCCTTGAGAAAAGTTGAGCTGCTGTATGAATAAATTGTACACAGGCACGGGGAGAGACAGGGTCAAGGGTGTCTTCTCCAGAGAACGATATGGTAGATATGAGAGGAATATGGATGGTTTAGGTTTCTCGAGGTGAAGATTTGCTTAAGTAGCTTTTCTCTCAGGGAGTCACAGTTTCTGTCGTACACATGATAAATATTCCACAGAACAGATGAGATTGTAACTCTTACTTAACCTTGTTATACACATGTTTTTATTCAATGCTTAATTGAAGGAGGTGAACTCTTTCCTCTCATAATCAAACTCCATTTTACCACTGGAGACCTTAAATAGTCTTTTGTTAGATTTAAGGTCATACCTTCAAAGTCTTAATGCACAGTTTTACATAATGAAAATCATGTTAGAATATAAATGCTTGTTTTTCATAACTGTTTGTTAGATGTAGAACAACTTTTTACAGGCACAATCTCCCTGAAGCGATCTGAGTTTAGTCTTAGTCTTGCTCAAGGCCACAGCGGTGAAGGTTCATGGCTCTTTGCAGGGATCTGATTATAAACACTGAGCCTCATCACCACAAACTAAACTACAAATAACTGAGAAGATGTTTGCAGTATGTAAACTGAAAACCTGATGGCAAGCTAATTTTTTGTATAGCATTATACTGCTAAAAACTCTTCAAGTAGTTGCTTGGGAATTTATAAGCATCATGTCTCTTGCACATGCAACACTTGTTGCTGTTAAATTGAGCAAATAAACAGTAGCTGTGCTTTATTATTCGCAGATGTCAAGCTGAATGTTTGTTCAACAAAATTTAAAATGAACAAAATTTATTTTGGTGCAGCGTAGCTAAACATTTGCTTAATGATGTTTCAATCATTTAATTATTATTTTTTTACTATTTTTTCTTATTTTTTATTAGAATTTTTGTTTTCTAAATAAATAAATTAATATGTTGGTACAATTATATTTTTTCTACAAAAGTAATTTCAAACATTAAAATATGCACTTCAGATTTTGATGATCTGAAGATTTAAAAGATTTTTAAGATCATAAGAAACATTTTTGTCAATTGGATCTAACTTTTCAACTGGTACTTTTTGCACTGCAAGCTGTAAGCTTCGCATTTGCTATCTACCGAATCCTAAACATTTTTTTATTGCATTTATTTTGTACATTTGCATTTACTTAAGAGATGAAACTGAACCACTAAACATCGAAACGGCTAGTGACCAGTGTCTTTAATATATCTTATCTATCTTTTATCTGTTTATCTCTTATATAGTCTGTCAGGAGTGTAAATTCAGTGTCATGCATCACTTCAGAATGGCAAAGTAGTGCAATCGCTCTGTAACTGAGATAATAATCAAATATGCAGTGAACATGAATCCGGCTGTGTGATTTAGAAATGACTCTCAGATCTCAGATGAAACATCAGATCACAGATTTGAGTCACTTAAGGATAAGTGCTGTTATATAAGGCTCAGTCAGTTTGACAGTAATGGCCTTAAAAACTCACCTCGGCTCTTTTTTCTGGTCTGATTGTTTTGCAGTGTCATTGTCATTTGCCTCTGAGCTCAACCAGTTCTCACAGTGAAGATCCTCACAGCAGGAAACGGTTCCACAGTCACTGGAGGACGTCACGCTGGGCTCTTCAGCTGTAGTCAAGCATGGGCTAAATTTGCCTAGCGTTCTGATTCCTCTTAAAGGAACAGTACGTTTATTACAGAAGATTTACATTTATGCATTTGACAGCACTACCATATATGAAGATACACAGCAAAACCAACATCACTTTCTGCGGTATGCTTAAATGTTTTATTTCTCAGTGATGGTTATTTATCTGTGGCTTTTGCCGAATACCTTCATATCCTGCAGTGCTGTGGGGTCTAAAATTAAACCTACAAACTCTCTGAATGTTAAAATCAATCTACTGTATCAGATGTGATGATAACAAGGAGTGTCCCGGTGGATCCGTCATCTGTGGAGTAAACATCCCATCTGCTTCTTCTGCAGTAAATTACATCTGAGAGTATATTAGGCAGTTTATTAAATATAGTCTAAAGGTAGCTGGTGTTTATTAGGCTCATAGTGGTTTGTAGGATCGTGCGCAGTGCTTTATTGGCTATTAAACCAACAATGCATTACATTTTTCAGGCATGTTAGTTGACTGGAAATGTTTGCGTTACATTAGGTTTATGCATTTGGCAGATGCTTTTATCCAAAGTGACTTGCAGTGCATTTAAGGTTTATGTTTTATCAGTTTGTGTGTTTCATGGGATCGAACCCACGATCTTTGCTTTGGTGATGATGTTATTCTTATTCTATGGTCACACAGTGCAGTTTCACATTTTTGAATACATGTGCTCTTTATATTCGAATGGGTTTTTATTGACTGTCAATGTTTTTAGCATTTATGAGCTGGCAAAAATCATTCTCGGTGTGATTCCAACAAAATAGCCTATATAGTTGTGGATTTGGCTATTCTCTTAAGATTTTTTAAAACTTGATCTATATAGCTATTCTTATTCTTGCTTAAGAATTCTTAAAAACATCTTAAAAACAGTAAGACAAATGCCATAAAATTCAGATTCTAGAATAGCATTCTTGATATTGAATATCTGAAATGATCCTTGTAAAACTCCAACACAGTCAGTGAATTCAATTGTAAGTGTCTCTGTCTGGAGGAAAGCAGCTGTTAAATCAAAGCTTTTGTGCGAGCCAGAAAGCGTCACGGCCGGCCGTGGCAGTAACCAGAGGAGCTGATTCAGTGGATTCGCTAGATGAGATAGGGAGAGTCATGGATGTGGAGGAAATGTTTTTTGATGGAGATTCTCCTGCAGAGCTCCATGGGGAATTGCAAGTAATGAGCCAAAACTCGGGGCCATCTCGGGTCTCTGGATGCGTTTTAATGACTTGGAACCAGCAGCCTCCTGCTCGGTCACTTACACAGAGAAGTGCAGATAGAGAGGAGAGGAGGGAGAAATAGACAGAACTCCTCTGAGCAGTCCTGCCTTCATTTACTAATGAGAAACCTGAACTACATTCACCTCCCTCCGCTGTACTGAAGGCCAATTTACACTAGATTTTTAGTTTGAAATAAAAATGAAATTAATCCATGTGAACTTCTTCATACCAAGTCCAAGTTTGTTTTTATGTTTTTCCTCAGGATCAATAATTATGTTGCCAAGGTAAATAACCAGCTGACCAGACAGAACCAACAGAAACAAAATCCCTGATAATGAAATTTGCCATTGAACTTGGTGTGATTATTTTATACTTTTTTTGCATCTCAATTGCATCATATTTTGTGAATTAATAAAAATATTTATTTTAATAAAGTGAGGATTAATGTACATTAGAATCTAGGGCATATCATGGCTGGAGGAATTCATAATAATATGTTTGTGATCAATCACACAAAAAACAAAATTATTAATAAATAAAATTATTCTAAAAGTAATTCTATCAAATTTATTTTAAAATATATTTATATATATTTTTTTGTGATTTCTCTTTTTTTTGGCCAATGAATACCAGTCAAAATATAAGTCAGAGAGACAGAGTTTATAACTTTTCTTTTACATTATCGTGTGTTTATAACTCAATATTGATAATCATGTTTTTTTAATATCGCTGGTATTGCAAAATAAACCTCAGACTTCAACACAAAGCGGAGACAAACGTATTTATCCTGAAAGAGTTCATTTTGCAATAATTCCCAGTGTTTTATCACATACTTACAATGTAAATAAATGTACATGAAATATTAATTTAAGTAGAAAAAAAATGATCAGAGTGATACAAGACATCAAACTAGCGCAGTGTGAGGCTATATAGAGAGGTTATAGTCATTACACCAAACAATTATCAAATTGACCTATATCAGACTCGAGCAGAGCGCCGTGGTAACTTCTAATATGCTCCATTTGCCCCCTCATGAACATGCAAGCTGTCAGAAAGTCATAATAACTGGTTATGTGCCTTTCACACACATAGGTTTCATACCTTGTTCTAGCGTCTAAAGCCCAATGGCTAATGAATGTATCGCTCGCAGGTATATTTAGCTGAGAACACATAGTCTTTTAATGCCCTGTCAGAGCTTTCCGTTTAAAGCAAAGCTCCGCCTGTGCAAGTCACTGTAAATAGTGCTTTCAATGTGACTTAATTAAAATGTGTGTGTGTGTGTGTGTGTATGTGTGTGTGCATGTATAGGAGTTGACAGCTCCATTCATTTGCACAGACTGCCAGCACATTGTCGAACGTACGGCTAAATCAATGCAATTTAACTCTGCTCGCTAACGCTGTGATTTATCCCGCCGATGTAAGCGTGTGCAGAAACAGCTCACCATATACACATAAATCTACGGCAGCAGTGCCCTCCGAGCACGGATAAATATTTCTGAAGTGCTGTAACAAATCTCTCTCTCTCTCTCTCTCTCTCTCTCTCTCTCTCTCTCTCTCTCTCTCTCTCTCTCTCTCTCTCTCTCTCTCTCTCTCTCTCTCTCTCTCTCTCTCTCTCTCTCTCTCTCTCTCTCTCTCTCTCTCTCTCTCTCTCTCTCTCTCTCTCTCTCTCTCTCTCAAAAACTAATTGATTTTGGCAGATGCGCTTTTGCCAAAGCAACAGCAGTTAATGCACAATTAGCATAAAACCATTTAAAGTTGCCTGAACACCCACTTAAAGAGTGTAGTTTTATCATTTGTTACAAAACCGCAATATATGGAACCATAATGAAATTTCGTGTGTAGTGGTGGGTTGATATAGTAATGAAGGTCAGTATTATCATATTAAAGCTAAAATACCGTATTGTCAAATATATCAGTTATAAAGTAACTGTTATGTTGCCAGACTAATGCTACTTAATTAGTTATGCTATAAAATCTTTAATAAGGGTTAGAGAGTTAATGGTTGTTGATTTTGGCTTATGAAAGAGAGACAGGTGGTGCTTGTGTTAGACGGACATTTAAAGTCATGAATATATAAACCAATAATCTATAAACCTGTATGTTCCCTTTTGGAGTGTGTAACTTCATCACTGTAAATTTTCCTAAACATAGTGTAAGTGTTGTTTGCACATGCAAAACGTTTGTGGGTTGCCAGATCATTGCTGTATGGTTTCCGGTCTGGATGAAGTTGCATAGAGCCAAGTGGAAAAAAGTCTTTTTGACATTATGATCTCTTAATATTCCTCATGGCCATTCATTCCAAGTCTATTATTGATGCAAGGTGGACCGTTTTAAATTATTTTTGTTCATGTCAATCTGACAACCACAAATTATACGTAATTACAACCCGTGTTTAACAATTTCATTTATGTGGTTGAATCGAGTAATCTATGAAGGATGTTCTGTATTAATGCACTATTTTTCCTGTTCTTCCCAAACAGATTAGTGTATGTTGCAGTCTAGGGGGAATTTATTAAGTACATTATATTTGTCCCAAATGGTGGTTTATTTCATTTAATGTAAAACTATTTGAGTTGCATGTAGCTGTGTGTAGCGATGAGCATCTTTTAAAAGAAAAGTATGTGAAATGTTTTAAACAGTTTTCTTGTCCCCCTGTTAAAAATGGTAATGATAAACAGTTGCCATAAAGCATTACTGCACACCACACACTTGTGAGTATCATTTATGTGACATAGATGTATCGCCTCTTACAAAACTGGTAACGAGTAAGTAATTGGTCAGAAAGTTGAAAGGAGGTTTAAGCGAATGGAGCAATGCTTATAAAATACTGTGAGCCATAGTGTTTATTTTGTAAAATCAACCAACTAATGGCTAACTTACAGTTGTCTTTACACAATAAAGTAGAAAAAATAACACACTTTTGATTCACAAGGTAATGGCTAAAAGCCTGGGACCTAAATGGATCCCATTTTAAGCAAGACATTGTGTCATTTTTTAGGAAAGCAGTATGTAAGGATTGCTGTGCATGAACAGCCAGAGGAATTCTGGGGGAGTGGGCCTTTCAAAGGTTCCTGCGCTCCATTTTAAATAACAGTGTTTTCTATTCTCAACATCTATTCACTATTCATCTCGCTCTCGCTCTCTCTCTCTTTGAGAAGGCAAAGATCAGTAGCTGCCGGCTGCACGTTGGGGAAAACATGAAAATGCCGAGATGTGAATTGCAGTTGACATGCTGTTTCTAACCTAAAGCAGGCACAGGAAGTGTCAGATAGTGCTGGTGTTTCTCTAATGATGCCCTGTTGACTTACACAATCAAAGCGGTCCTGTGTAAGATGTCTTTATGCCACGCCAGCCCAAAAAGTCCTTGCTTTACTGAAGTCTTGAGAAATAATACAGTGATGAGGCTTATTTTAGTTGTTTTGGCACAGGATGTGTTTGGAGGGTTTCATTGAGGCAAATGTTGCTGACTTTAATTTAGAGCAATTATCGCTATCGTAATGATCACAACAGCACAGGAAAATGCAATTCAAATGAGACCTTTTATGAGATTTTTTTCTTTCTTTTTTTATTGTCTCAATGTATTGTGGTGCCGTATAATTATGCATTCGGGATAATAATGAAGCTGTTTGAAGGATTATTTATCTCAAATAAGTGTACATGTGGTTGATTTGTGGTTGATCATCTGTTTTGTTTGATGCAGGAATCAATAAAACGGAGATTATTTGAGACACATTCATAACTGCAGTCTGCTGTTTTAACAGCTCATAGACTTAAAACAGCTACAGCATGTATTAAAAATTGTATTGAAAATCCAGACACACAGCGTGTCTATCTTTTGATCGTCTTTTATTTAGAGGAAGCCACTGTGTCATTTGATCAATATTTAATCTCTCTCATGTCTCCTGCTGCGGCCGCTCAAAGAGAGATCAGGTTAACTCTCTCTGAACTGTTGATATCTCTGCTTTTGTGGTGACTTTATTATATTTCTGTTTAGTATTTTACTTTTATTTCTGTGTTGTTGTTGTTTTTTTTTTAATGCATCATGCCGCACATGGTTGCCAGATATTGCTGTGTTGATGCAGGTTGCCAGATTTCAGGACATGCTTTTTTTGACCAGATGCAGGTGATTTAGCAAAATATTGTGGAATAAGTTCACTCGCTGCATCATCTCACCAAATCTCAGTGGGTTTTGTGTTTGCTGTTTGAGGCCTTGTGGTCGATCAGAGCGAATGGGTTTAATTTACACCACATGGCCCTGCATCCGCCAACCATTTGAAATACCAAAATCTTTCCAGATGGAGTAAGATTTTCTATTTTTTTATGTTTTCATGTTACATTTTTGTCTTTACTTTTTTGTTTGAGAGAAGATTTTTGGAGAGTAAAATGTACCGTAATTTGCTGTAGTTGACAGGAATGCCAAGAAACCGACAGCATGAAATCCTTCCTGTGATACTTAATCCTATTGGTTAATGAGTTTAAAAGATTTCTTGAATGTTTTCCTCAGTTTAATATGCAAAGACAGCTATAAATAAGATATTCATAGATTGATTTATCTGAAAAGTGTGAATACTTTCAGACGATTACTTGCTTTATTCAGACAGGCCAAGACACAAACACTGGCTCAGCCAATGAGTGTTGAGTTTGGAAAAAGATCTTTTTGTGGTCTCAGTTTCAATAATCCTGGTGGCACAGCAATTGAACACATTTCCTTTAAAGGGAAGAGTTTGTTTTAGGGGTTTATTTGAGACATAATAAGTGAAATTATGTGTGCATGAGAGAGAGAGAGAGAGAGAGAGAGAGAGAGAGACAGAGAGAGAGAGAGAGAGAGAGAGAGAGAGAGAGAGACAGAGAGAGAGAGAGAGAGAGAGTTTTAACCATTGCTTTCATGACAGACTTTTTGTCCTTTGGATGTCCTGAGTTAGATAGGTCATGGATGAAGGAGACTATTAAAGGGCCTGATTGGATTGTGGGTCCCAGTGGATGTGGATGTACAGAAACCGAGATAAGAACAAAATTGCTTGTCTCAAAAACATGCCATGTACTTGGTATCTGTAAGCATAAATCATTCGTTCACAGAGTTTAGGTTTGAAATGGACATGTGTGGTCATGTATCTGAAATATGATATGCAATATTTAAATCTCATATTTTGTCTTGTTTATGTCAGGTAAACCTGGAGCTTGACCGGCTTGTTAACTAGTCAAATCTTTTTAATATTTGTATGTACACCAAACGTGTACATGTTTTATGTAAACACTTTTTTTGTTGTTCTTTTATAAGTTGATTTGTTGAACATGTTTTTTGTTATAAAAATTCAGACATGGTGCGAACAGGCTTTTATTCTGTGAATGAGAACCATGTGTTTGTCCGACTGCGAGTAGCTGCAGTCAATTTAAACAGACCAGGCCGGGTTTACACAGCATTACAGCGTTTTATCATTGATGTCTTGTTGAGTTTTGTTGGTAATCACACTTTAATTGAGTTGAAACAGGGATTGATATCAGGCCTGCAGGGAAAGACCGCTTCTGATTATCGTGCCGGACTGTGCTAATTTCACATTTCTTCTACTTCTTTAGATTATTTTCCTTTCTAATCTTTCTTTCTTTTGTACTCTTTTCAGAACAAACATTCATCGTTAAAACTGGAAAAGAAAAGATGGGACGAGATCGTGGTTAAACGACAGAAGGAAATGGAAGAGAGTGTGACCCCTGACATCGACGGCTTTGGCGATCTGGCCACCAGCGTCAGGCGAGACCAGGAGCGAGCGAAAGATCGACTGCTGAAAAACACATACTCCAAAAAGAACAAACGGGTGAGTCTGTTGTCTTTTTCAGGTGTCTGCCAGCAGAACGACAGTTTGATTGACAGCGGAAGCGGAGCGTGAAGCCATGTGTGATCTTACGCCTGTCCCGGAGTGTTGACGCTTTTCAGCCGTGATGACCGTACCATTACGGTCATTACCGCACGCCTGCTGTTTCTGGAAATGGTCAGTGAGGTGTGCACATATAAATGTGATAGCAGTGTATCAGCATCTGTCAGATTACCGGTCCAGAGCTGTAGTTAACCCGCACAGCACGCGGTTAATGATGAAGCAGAACAAATATAACCATCTCAGCTTGTTGTTTTCTCCGTCTTCTCACTGTCAGCGTGTCTCTCACTCTCCTTCTTGAAATATTTTTGGCCTTTTCTTGACAGTGATGGTGGAAAAAGACAGGAAATTGTTGGACTTGCTTTGGCTGCATGATCATCACAGTTAAATTTTCATTTGGTGTGATCAAAGTTTTACTGAATCGGTGTGATCATTAGAGTTTTATTTAAATAGTGTGATCATCATAGTTTTATTAAATCGGTGTGATCATCATAATCTCTATTCAGACAGTAATTGGTTCTCATAGGGACGTAAGATATTTGTACCATTTAAAGGGGGTAAGTCATGATTTTATTGTTGTCCGAATCCAAAATATTGGTGTTTTTCGCCGACCAAATTACCTACTGTTTTTTTGACAAACACCAAAGGTTGTGATTTGTGAAATTTAATTGCCGTCCGAATCTAGTTTGTAACAGGTGATCAGTTTGAAAGTCATTTGTAAATATATCTTCATCCGAACGCTTGAGTTTAATCACCGAGGAGCCGTGTTAATTTGTTTGTACAGATGTCTCTACGAATAGGGCTTTAGTTTTATTGAATCATTGTGATCATCAGAGTTTAATTAAACCATTGTGATCATTAGAATTGTATTGAATTATTGTAATGATCAGAGTTATATTGAAACAATTTGATCAGAGTTTCACCAAGTCAGTATTAATGAAGTTTGACTGAATCACTGTGTGCACACGTTTACTGAATCAGCTTGCTCATCAAAGTTTTAGTGAACATCAGAGTTTGACTGAATCATTATGATCTTCAGTGTTTTACTGAATCAGTTTCATCATCAAAGTTTTAGTGAACATCAGAGTTTGACTGAATCATTATGATCTTCAGTGTTTTACTGAATCAGTTTCATCATCAAAGTTTTAGTGAACATCAGAGTTTGACTGAATCATTATGATCATCAGAGTTTTACTGAATCAGTTTCATCATCAAAGTTTTAGTGAACATCAGAGTTTGACTGAATCATTATGATCATCAGAGTTTTACTGAATCAGTTTCATCATCAAAGTTTTAGTGAACATCAGAGTTTGACTGAATCATTATGATCATCAGAGTTTTACTGAATCAGTTTCATCATCAAAGTTTTAGTGAACATCAGAGTTTGACTGAATCATTATGATCATCAGAGTTTTACTGAATCAGTTTCATCATCAAAGTTTTAGTGATCATCAGAGTTTGACTTGAATCTCTGTGTGCACAGGTTTACTGAATCAGTTTCATCATCAAAGTTTTAGTGATCATCAGAGTTTGACTGAATCATTATGATCATCAGAGTTTGACCGAATCATTATGATCATCAGTGTTTTACTGAATCAGTTTGATCATCAAAGTTTTAGTGAACATCAGAGTTTGACTTGAATCTCTGTGTGCACAGGTTTACTGAATCAGTTTGATCATCAAAGTTTTAGTGAACATCAGAGTTTGACTTGAATCTCTGTGTGCACAGGTTTACTGAATCAGTGTGATCTGTTCTTTCCTGAGATAGAAAAGCGGTAGAATATTATCTGAACAGAGTTTAAAAGAAATGGACAGACAGGGCACGGTTCACCCGATACACCTGTCACTTGTCTCGCCCTGGAGACATGTGATTACCCTCCCCTGAAGAGTTCTCCATCACTATGGCCCAATGAATATAAATCAGCCTCTCTCCAGATGGGATATCTCTCTGATCACGAGCTTTTGTGCGCTCTCCCACACTGGCAGCGTGTATAAATGCAGGGTGCCGCAGCCCGTGTGGGTGTCTATCAGACTCATACACCCGCTGGCAGCTCAGTTTCCCTCTCTGATCAGAAATAATGGGGAAAAAGAAAAACACTTTCATATCGCTGTAATTGCAGAGCGGAAGGCTCTCCACAAAGCAGCCATCTGGACGGAGGAAAACTGAACGCGCATGGGCCGCCGTCGTGTGTGTGTTTGTGTTTCCTAGTTACAGAGATGCGGAGGGACGCACACAGCATGCTTCTGATCAGCGTGTCGGGATTTTGATGCGCAGCTCGGCTTGATTTAGGCTTCTGAACGGCCGTGATCACACTTAAAGGCAGAGTCATCAAAGCGTTTATGCGTCGGGTCTGTTCGTGCATGCAGGTTTTAACAAGTGACTGAAGCGCATTCAATTATTCAACTAGTCATATGCTCGGATTTCTCTTTAGGAAAAACAGATCTCCATGCAGTGCTGTGTGCGGTCCACGCTAGCCCACATGAGCGCTGTAGAGGGATTGACTCGCATCCTTTCTGATGAAAATAAAAATCACCATGTGGAATGTCATATGTTCATCCGAATTTTATCAGTGTGCCTTGACATATTTACTTCTATTACATAAACTCATAAAAAACTAAATAGCGGGTGTCAATCATTTCTCATAGACAGTTTAAATGGAGCGCTAATGGAGCCTTTTACCTCTCTGTCTGTTTGTCTACTAACAGGTTAAATCTAAAAGCATCAAGAAACTATCTCTAAACATGGTCTATTCTCAACGAACGCTAAATTAAAAAGATAGGTTTTTAACTGAGACTTAAAACCTTCTAAAGTTGAAGCCTGCCGAATCTGCAAAGGGAGGCTGTTCCACAGTTTTGGGGCGATGACCATGAAAGCTCTATCGCCCCTAGATTTTTTTTAGGAGCGGGGAACTGCCAAAAGAAGTTTATCTCCTGATCTCAGAGACCTGACTGGAGTATGGTCCTTTAAGAGGTTGGTGATATAAGTTGGGGCGATGTTGTGAAAAGCTTTAAAAACGATCAATAAAATTTTAAAATCAGTTCTATACTGGACTGGAAGCCAGTGAAGAGTAGATAATACTGGTGTTCTCTAATTTTTGTGCCTGTTAAAAATCTGGCTGCCGCATTCTGCACTAATTGCAGACGAGATCTATTGTGTTTACTTATCCCAGACATACAGAGAGTTGCAATAGTCTAGTCTTGAGGTGATAAATGCACTATGACCTGTAGGTCTTTAGTATTAAGGAGGGGTTTCAGCCTCCTTAGTTTGATATCAAGATATCAAGGTTATATTTTTCTTTACATTATTATGTAGGATGATTTTATGTAGAAAACAGAAAATCACAAAAAACTTTAGCTGGGTTTTCTCAGGCATGGTCACATATGTTTAGAAAGAGAAATATGATCATAATTCCTAAAACATGAATTCTGTTTTTCATAGTAACTTAAGGACACCAGACTGCTGAGTGTGTGTATATGTTACAAACAGTCTCAGACTGAGGTCACTGTGTGCTAGTGGGTATAAATACAAAGCACAAGGATTAGGAAAAGAGAGAAAGAGAGATTGCGTGATAATCCACAATAACAATCTCTTCCAGTCCTGCTTTCATGCCAGAAACATCATTTTGAGAAATGTGTTGTGTAAAGTTCAAAGCAAATCTATCCAGTCACAGTCATTTGTCTCATTCCTCAGGGCAGATGACCCGCAGCACTGTAAAGAGGCTATCACATGATATCATATATTCACTCATAAGCACACAAGTGTTAAAATCCAGTTGTTAAAGATTTAAGATGCTTTTCCAATGGTTTAGAATAGTCTACCTTACGCCTCTAACCAAAACACTTGACCTCAGGTTGTTCCAGTGTTTCTTTCTGTTAATACTGTACAAGCCTCTTTTAATTTGAGCCATTTCAATATGCAGAATTGCTTACAGTGGAACAGTTTTGACAACAAAATGAAAGATCTCATCGTAAAGTGTTTTTCTTATAGTGTACAAATACTGTAGGATACTTTATTATTTACTGTAGTAAACTGTCATCAAAATCAAACTGAACAAAATTACATTTTGAGACCAGGTTTTCACTTCCAGGGTCACATGTATGACAAGTATAATGTAAGGATACAAGGAAAAGGTTTAATCTGTTTGTCTCCATTCGTGCTTTTACATGCTATTTTGTCCCGTTTTTTAGTTATCTGTTATTTTAAAATATATAAAAATACTTAAATTAAGATGGATATGCAACCTAAATTTGCATTTTCTTGATATGCAAAGTTAGTTTATGATTTAAACCAGCAAAAATATCTGCTAATGGGGGAAAGAAAAAGAAACTTTAATTTAGTACTTAATAAAGTTAAAACTAATTGTATTTTTCTTACCCTATTGACAGATATTTTTGCTTGCTTTAAGCATAAACCAACATAAATTTGATATTTCTTTTCAGAAAACATGATTTGATATCGAAATTGTATCCTGCTTTAAGAATTTTCAGATATTTGTGCTGCAAATAAATGTAATAGGAAGTAAGAAATGTATTTTTTGCAGCATTTTGATGAAGTATTTGTAAAACAAATTCATATGCTCAATACAGGCTTATTCCCACATGATAAAACACTGTTGAATACTTTAGTATTTATTGTAGTAAATTTGAGGATATATAGTAAATAATGTTCATATTTTCTGTCAGTTTATCATTTCACTATACCACAAAATAATTCATATAATATGCTATAATATGCTACAGTTTAGGAAACACTAAAGTATACCACAGTATTTTTCATGTGGGTTGAATTGCATGTTAATGGTTTGGATATTACTGAGTTTGTACCTGATGGTGTAGAAATCGTGTAGATATATTTCATAGCTTAGTGAATTGAGGCTAAGAAAGAAAGCTGGATTGACACTTAATCCTTCAAGGCTATAAAAGAGAAACACACAGAGTGCTTTATTTTAGATTGAAGTATCCTTGAATCACGACACATTACTATTGAGAGAATATCATAATTCAGGGCATGCACAGAAACTCACAAATAACCTTGAAGGAGCCGTGTTTAGATCCAGTGTTTGACAAACATAGTTAAAGCTTTCCTTCTTTCTTGCTTCTTTATTCTAGTCATTTTTGTTCTTTTAAGTTGAATCTGGTTTAATATTGAACACTCCCCTCCTGTGCAATTGATGGCCTAGTGAATGTGAAGCGTCCGTCACTCGCTCAGAGAAAGTGTGAGCTGTAATTTTACCCGGGCTCAGGTGTCTAATGATAGTGATCTGGCCAGCGCAGCGTTTACTGGGTTGTGAATAAGCCGTACAGTCTTTATTCAGATATGACTGATAGGATCTGTTTGTAGGGTTGGAATGGAAAGCTCTTTATTTTTAAGTAATGCACATTTATTCAGCATGTTGGTGCGATTTGAGTTTCTGCCAGAAATGCGGCACGGCTATAGTGTGAAAGGTCATAAAGCTGTCTTCTTTTATCTTTAGTTTAACTGCTAAACTGAGAGGTAGTTGGCATGTTGAGCAAGCTCGCTTTCTGCTTTCTAAGCTGACAGCTTTACATCTGGTTTCCTTTAGCTGTTCTGATGTGTGTTGGTTGTTACAGTTCTGTATATCTCACACAGTATCTGAAACGGCAACGGTTGCTGTGAAAAATAGGTTGAGAGTTTTAGGTGCTTGACAACAGAGTTACAAAATTCTTTGAGATCTAGATGTTAAAACTTTGATTGTAAGTAAGACAATCAATTTCCTGACACACAGGTCTTGTCCACTCTTGTTTTTTGTTTAAAAGCCTTTTCTCCTTATTTGTCCTACTGTCCACACTGAGATAATCAGTTTTAACCAAAAACAGTGTTAAAACGCTCTTTAAAGTGGATTAATTTGAAAATGCGGTGATACAGTAGATTTTTAGTCATGTGACTCAGCCATGTATTCAGTCCAAAGCAAGATGGTGGACGACATTGTATTGCAGTTGTTTTGGCTGCTGTCTAGTTTGATAAAGTTGTTCGTCCACAGGAAACTTTTCTCAACATTGCAGTGACATTTCAAGGCGGAAAGTAAATAAACACTGTTCATTCAAAGTGTCTTATGCTTTTAGACATCTTATGGTTTCATCACTTACTGTAAATGACAATGTGGTTTTTAAATGTATACAGATTAGTGTATATGTAGCCATAGAGATGCACCATCTTTGTGTGTGTTGCATTTACATTTACATTTAGGCATTTAGCTGACGCTTTTATCCAAAGCGACTTACAAATATTAGGAGACACCGACACACAAAAAATGAACAAACAAGTTCTGAATAATGAAGTAAAACAGAATTGCCGGATGTTTTTGTTTGTTTCCAGCATAAACTCGCATTTGATAAAAAAAAAAAAAATTTTCAGAAAACAAGGCTTAATATTTTATGTAAAATGTATCCTGCTTTTAAGTTTTAGATACTTGTACTGCATAACAAGACCAAACACTAAGTAAGAAATTTTTTGCAGTGTTTCTAATGAGCTACATATTAAAAGTTATTTTGTGGGATTTCTTCTATGGCATCAGACAGTGAAGCTGTTGTTTGTAAGAGTGTAGAATATAGTTTAAAGAGAGTCTGAGACTTGTTTGTTTGACGTACATCAGATAACTGGCTTCAGAGTAAAAGTCAGTTTAATTCAGAGGAACTCTTTGCATTGCAAATGATGCAGCTCTGCTGTGGGAGAACGTGACCAGCACATACACTTCTGCTCTGTTCTTTAACATCACATGTTGCCTTTTCTGCATTTGAGAAGATGTGATACATTTTTCACAACTTTGTCTTTTTATATAACAGCATGCATTAATTGACTCACTGTGTGCCAGTTTAAGCATGCATAATGCATGCACATACATGCTCTTTCTCTTTTCCTCAGTACATTATGTAATCGCACAATGATCTTTGACCCTATCAGCCTGACGCATGCATTCATGCATGTCTGTGTTGTGAAACGGCTCATCTGGGGTTGTCTTCTGTTGTCTCTTATCTTTCTATATAGATTGTTGAGAGAAGCTGCCGTAGACTATACTTATATACAGTACATCAGTCCTAATCTCTGAGACCACATTGAAGATTATTTTTGAAACCTGAAACATTAAAGCAAAGTAATAGTATGATGTTATATTTAAAGTAACAAATTCAACAGCTGAATATAATTCTGCACTAGTTCTAGGTCACAAAGCGAATAAGCAAATTTGAGACATTGACTGTGCCTACACTGTTGTACACAAAGTGTACAAACTTGTCTATGCACACTCTAGTGCATACTAGACAGTCACAGAAAAATTACAATTATCCCATAATTTACTCACCCTCATTCAATCCTAGATGTAAATGATCGTCTATTTAAAGCCAAATGCTAATTATTAAAATTGAGACATTGTTCTCTCTCTCTCTCTCTCTCTCTCTCTCTCTCTCTCTCTCTCTCTCTCTCTCTCTCTCTCTCTCTCTCTCTCTCTCTCTCTCTCTCTCTCTCTCTCTCTCTCTCTCTCTCTCTCTCTCTCTCTCTCTCTCTCTCTCTCTCTCTCTCTCTCTCTCTCTCTCTCTCTCTCTCTCTCTCGTTCTCTCTGTCTCTCTCTGTCTCTGTCTCTCTGTCTCTCCCTCTCTCTGTCTCTCCCTCTCTCTGTCTCTCCCTCTCTCTCTCTCTCTCTCTCTCGTCATAGTTGTTTGTTTTGACAGACCGACTTGGGGTTGAAAAAACAGACAGGCTTGTTACAAGACCCTCCCTGACACTCCATTACAAGCGTGCTTTTGTGTTGTGTGGAGAGCGAGAGAGAGCGTTTCTCAGAAGGTCTTACATTCCCTGAGTTTGTGTCCGTGACCCTGTAAAGCTGCTTTTAGATGATTATCACTTAACCAAATCAGATTAAACTCGTTCCCTCAAGCTCATTCTTAAGCACTGATCTGAGGTCAATATCATACAGTTCTTACTTGCATAACACAAAGAAGCCAAAATAGCATCTACAGAGCACACTTTAGCAACTGCTGTGTTCTGCTGGATCTGTGTATTGTACAACACTGCTCTCTGCTGGTGAGATGATGATGTGCACATACTATGTGGGGGTAGGGAGAGTATTGCAGTTTTGTAAGATAAAGCTTTTGTGCCGGTCTGTTTAAGCTGTGTTTCTGGTGTGTACCACTTGGGGGCACTGTGTCTTTACGTTAGGACCCGACACGCAACCTTTCCAAACTGCAGAGACAGCACCGGTTTTGTGTTCTTTTGTGTCTCCTAGTCATGGGCATTTTAATTAAAGGAAGTCAAGTACTTTTTTTATGAACACTCTTCATTTTTGCTTTTATTTTTCGCTGGTTTTGTTGCATTTAGTGATACATTCACTTTTCACATTTAAATGAAATTTATAATGCATTCACATAGGTTTCGATCATATTAACTCGATTAAACTTTTTTGGCAGAATCAAATGTTTTTTATCACATTTAAATGCATATTTTTATCTAATAGTCCATCTTATGCTGCAGGCACATTGTGGTACCTTATACCTCTCTTTACAATTCTCTTCATTATCCGCTCCATCGTTTGTCATCCAGAGCTAAGTGTGATGTCACTTTTATGAGCTCAGGGGACAATAGAGGGGTTGAAAAGGATTACTGATTCTTTGACGGCTCTCTGAGGCACAAAGCCCCGCCCCCTGCCCTTTCCTCTCCCCTCCCATCCCTCTTTCCGGCCCCATCTCCTCCCCTCTCACCAGCCTCATCTCCACCCTTATCCGAAGTGTGTCGTGTACATGTCAAACAATGTGGCATCTGTCATTTGCCAAACAAAAGGTCCGCAGATTGATAGGCCACAGACAATAGCTGGATGGGCGAAGGGGGTGGATCAATGCTCCTGTCCCAGGGGACAGTGTCCCCAGATGGGGTGGTCACGGAGGCCCCTTGGCAGACTGTGAATGTTGGAAGGTTTGACCCGAGCTCTGACGGGAGATTCAGATTGCGGTTCAACTGTCCAACTGGCGATGGCGACCAAGCGAGCAGGCTGCAGCTAAGCTGATTACCGAGAGAGCAAGAGGCAGCGCGTGTGGCGGCGAGAACGATCGCAGGAGGGTCTGACAGGCGGGGAGGGAGAGGAGGGACTGCAGGAAGTGGGAGGGAATACAGATTTGGGTTAAAGTGTTAAATATGTGGTAAGACCTCATTTAAGGCACAGGCGACATGTTGGGCGTGTGTGTTTTTGTGTTCCTGAGGATGAAATGGGTGTGTGTAATTACATTCTTTTCTGCAGATTTTGTGTTTGAACGGTTCATGCAGGAGATTGAATAGATTTGTTGTTCTGTATCGTAGCTGTCTTTGGGTTTGGCCCTGTTGTCATCTGCTGGAGCTCTTAGAGGTGACCCTTCTTAGCCGCGCACGTGTGCTGCGTGATTGTGCGGTCATTGCACGTTCAGAAATGCATGTTGCCTTCAATCATGTCTTTTCAAAATGGGCAGTGTGGTTTGTTGTGTGGTCAAGTTTATTTATAGTGTGCTTTTTAAAATTTTGCATTTTTGCAAAGCAGCTATACAAAAATTGTAAAAAGCACTATATAAATAATGCTTATATAGTGCACTGTAAATATAAATATACTTGCATAATACATATGTGCATGATGGCATCATTTCTTTTACAATTTAGCGTTTTTGTTGTTTACACAAAAACTTTTGTTTTTGTTTTTTAGGCTCCTAAAACGCCATTGTCATCTAAACAGAACCTAAGTGTGGAGAAATATCAGTTAATATATTCAGTAATGGGAGGGTTAAAGGCATACTGTTTATCTTTCATAGACACCCAGCAAGGCACCGCCTACTTTTCTCTATAGTCAACTATTTTATCGATGTAGCTGATAAAACTGCTAATAAAGTGAGAAATCTCCCTTTCCCTCTCTCTCTCTCTGTCTGTAACATCTGACAGGCTCATGGCACGTCTCCTCTGACACGTCTGGCCTTCGGAGGCCGAGGGCTCAGCGTACTTATTCCTCTCTCGACAAACGAGGGCGACCCGCGCGCTCCCCCGCCAGCACTCTGCAGCATTGATTAGAGATAATTGGAGGGAGTCAAAAGCCGAGAAGTGTCACTAAATAAATTTGGCTGCGTTAATTGCAGATTCCTCTGGATGTGGAAGAAACACTTAGCCGCAGGGCCTGACAATGCAGGATTAATTGGCCCCCTTCAATGAACATAATTAGAGCGATTGTTAAGAGATAAAGAAAAGGTTTAACAAGCGCTGCTGCAGTGTCAGAGAGAAAAGCGAACATTACAATCTTTCTGCTTGACATCTCGCTCTCTCTCTCTCTCGCTCTCTCTCGCTCTCTCTCTCTCTCGCTCTCGCTCTCTCTCTCTCGCTCTCTCTCTCTCTCTCTCTCTCGCTCTCTCTCTCTCGCTCTCTCTCTCTTTTTCTCTCTTTTTCTGTTGGCCTGTTAATCTTTCTTGCGCTTTCCTTGTTAAAGTAGAACATTGCGTATTCCGATATAGACTCGCGTAGCTCTCTTAATTAAAAAGTGAAATGCATAATAATTGTGTGTCAATTTGTAACTCATTATTAGTTTATTAAAAGCAATGAGATAATAGGTTCAATCTCACAGAGCATGAAGCTTAGTAATTATTCTTAATTTTTATTTATGGATTTAGAGACAGGTCAGTGTGAACATCATCTTCTGAAGAGGCGTTTAACAAACCAGAATATTGCTCGTTTTAGATTTCATTATGTGTGCATGCTTCAGCCATCTGTTGACTAATCGCGGCCCTTTGTTTCAAATCCGTCACAAGCTGTTTTTTCTCTTATAGCGTAGGTATGCATGAGACATTATAAATGCACCTTTGCCCGAGATCTCGAAGAGCCATTTCAGGAAACTGTGAAAAAAACCTGACTGCAGCTATAGAAGCAGAATCCTAGCTGTTTCCATGGACACCGAGACCAAGACCTCTCCCCATTGGCCTGCCACTGATCGGGAGCAGTTGGCCTCTATGTCAGACTCCTCTTGACAGCCTGCTGCCTCCAGGTGAAAAGCATTGTGGGGGATGGAGTCCTTGACCTCTGAACTTGATGGTTTGATAAAGAGGGTTGGCCTTCTCGCTGATATACGAGGGAGTAGTGCCCGAGGAGCACTTACGCCTGTGGGAGACGTTTTGATGTAGGATTTCTGAAATATAACAGAGTTGTTGAAGGATAAGTTATGCTGGGGAAATAGAACAGGTAGATACGGTCTCTGTTGGCTGTCAGCGGTTGTACTGCAGGCACCTTTAGCACATGAAATACCTTAGACTTTCTTTTTGGATTTTAACAATGCTGTGTAGGAAAGTAGTTGTTTCCCATGTTGAAAGGGGCATTTAAATATTTATTGAGTAGAAAAATCTTTAAAAAATCTTTAAAATGCTCATATTTATAGTGGTATTTAATTCAAAAATTTATAAAATTAAAGCAGGTAAACAATGCATGGGCTGCAAAAGGAAGACTGGGGCAAGTTGTCACAAAAGTTAAATTATACAGATGCTTGTTTTTTGTTGTGCGTGTTGTTTAAAATGAATAATTTTGTATAATTAATTACAGTTTCTATGAGCCAAATCTATTTAATAGGCTTTGATAAGCTTTTTAATGGCATTGGTATTATTGTGACAACTTGCCCCACGCAGTGTGACAACATGCCCCAATATAGTGTGCAGCTAAACTGAACACCAAAATGGTGGTTTATATACTTTCATCATGCCAAAGTTTTGTAGAAACGGACCATTTTGAAGAAGTATTCTTTTCAAAAATGGCCTCATAAATAGATTACAGGCCTCACAGTGCGTCATGAAACAGTCTGGTCACTTCCCAATCTTACTGGTGGTTAAGGATGGGGTTGCGGCTTCTGGATTAACTGCAGTATTTATGAACCTGGCTTGTCTAATAGCAGACTAGGAGGGGGGAAATATAGCTCACTTAGCAGGATTACTGGATGCAATTGGGCCCCAAAGGGCCGTCTTTACTGCCTGCTGTAAATGTTCCCTCAGAGAGAGGAAGCATCTAGGGATTGATCGCCATCAGGGAGAAAGTCGATCCGTTTCCTGTGTTCCACGGAGAACGCCGCTGATGGATGTTTCTCAGGTGCACGGGTACTTTTTTCCTCCATCTTTCCTGGAATGATGGAAAGCAGCTAGGCCCTGTACCCTCCCTTTCTGCAAAATATTGCCAAAGTGTGCCTGTCCAGAAGATAGAGATGAGCAGAAGGAGATGACCTTGCCATGCAGGTCTATCTAGTGTAGTGCATTGTTTAAGTTTCCCAGACATCCATTTTTAAAAACCTGCTGCTTTTGTACAGGAGAGATACAAACTAGCAACATTTTAGCTTGTAATTTAAAAAATGATGCATAAGAGATACTACAGCTTACCAAATGTAATTCATTTCCAATGACGGTTGACAGTTTAAGGCGACCGTTGTTAATGAAACAAGTAAGACAGAGTCAAGCTTTATGCAAATGAGATGTGACATGATATGGCGACTATCAAGTCGAGCGTAACGTACTTGGAGACCAGTTTTTCATTTATTTCCAGTCATATTTCTGGATATGGAGTTAGTACTTTTGTGATTTTTACCAAAATTACTCAGTGCCGAGTTGTTGAAGAAAAGTGGAGCCTAGTAACATTTATGATTCATGTCAAACAAAAGCAGTCCCACATCTCTTCTTTTCTACACAGTTTACATGACTGTACGAGTTATGTGGAAAACTGTTACGACCCCTCCAGTCATACAGCTACAAATTACAGACAGACTGTCAGAGAGTGAGAAAGACAAGGCTGAACACAGTTGTCAGCGCATGTTTGCTTTGGCCGACTGGCATGTATTCAGGATATTTATTCACAAGTGTATCTTGAATTTCACCAAAGCGTTCAAGCTGTTCAGGACCGTTCCAAAAGGCAGCTGTAGAGAGAGAGAGAGAGAGGCTTTTCTTTTCTCACTGCGTGTCACGCCGCTATTGAGTTTCCTGTTTGAAGGCTAGCGCTGAAATTCAATTCCTGCATTGACATATTCACCATATTTATGTGAAACATTTTGAAGCCTGAAATTTTTATTTGCTTGAGTTTTGAATAGTAAATGGTTGAAGTCATGTACCGGTCTTCATGTTATTTGTAATGTTTTTTCCTGGCTTATACTGTAGATGTGATCGCCAACAAAATTGTATAGATGTTACAAGTTTCCACCAAAATAGTTATGCCTACTACTGTAAATATGAAACATGTAAAAAGTTGTTCTTTTTTTCTGATTAATCTTCTATTGTTTTAATAGTTTGGGTTTTGTTTAAATTCCTTAGTTTGAGCAATACTAATAACCATTTTGTAAGGGAAATCGGGATTGTGACTTGTGCAAGCCTTACACCATGTTCTAACCAGCCACGACGCAATTCTACAAAATTTATCCCCTATTTTTTTAATATCTTTTGTATTTTAATTTTAGGCATTTTTTTTAAATATAATTAACATTAAACATTTTTTATTGTTATGAATATTTGTCATATACTTCATATTCATATTTTTATTTTTTAAATGTTAGATATTTTTAAAAATATCTTTTTTTGCCTTTTTATCATTTTTGAGACAGGAAAGTGTAGAGAGGCAGGAAATGAATTGGGAGGAGAGAGAGGGTAGTGGGCTCAGAAAGGACGCCAGAGCCGGGATTCGAACTCGTGTCGCCATGCTCAGTTGCGCTGTATGTGTGTCTGGAGCGCTGTCCACTCAGCCACAGGCTCCGACTAAAAATATCATTAATTAAAATTTGTAATTATTTTTGTTTATATTTATTGTTATAAATATTTGTCAAATATTGATTCTTAAGTCATACACCAGATTAGATTAGAATTCAACTATGATATATGAAAATGAATAGTGAAATAGGTGTTCATAACTGAGGAACGGTGACAGCTATTAGGTTAAAGAACGTTTCTAATATAGAATCCACTCGAGCTCATCACATATTGCCATCGTGATTGGGTACGACAAAAACTAAATAACATGAAAAAGATACCTTTTCTGATGCGTTGTGACATCACATTGCATCTGAATAGGACACACCAATATTTATTATTATTTAATATATGCAGCTTTCCTGCTGCAGTTTTACGTTTGAATGCGTGAGCCCTTTAAATGTGAAAGGATTTTGATTGGCTAAAAAAAAATGCTGAAAAAACACTCTGATTCCAACCATATTGTTATTCTGTATTGTTATCTTTATAGTTGTGGTGTGGACTTCTCACATTTCTTTTAAATTTAGATGATTTTTAAAGCTTTATCTTTATTGGTTTCTTCCTTAGTGTGAACAGCCCTTTAGCATTTCATATCTCTTCCTCATTTCCCCATCAGTGATTGAAAGCCTTATCATTACAACCTTTTACAAGTACAATCAGAGAAAGCAATATGATTAGTGCTTATGGAAATGGACTGGGATCAGTAGCGATAACACCGCAATAAATGAAGATTAGGAAACAGGAAGAAGAGGCTTGTTTTGATAAAGCGTAGCAGGAAGGCACAGGTCACTGAAGTGGTCAGCAGCGGTGTTAAAGAGGCCGCTGTCAAACTAAGTTTTTCCCAGTTGACTTGAGTTTGCACAAAGCAGCAGATGTGTCCACAAATGTCTCGGGAAACAAACACACACGTAGAAAAATACTCGCTCCCTGTTTGTTTTGGCTTCTTTTCTTTTGTGTCCGCCAGGCCGCAATAGCCATGATGACAGATCAAACTACACCCAGCCAGAGAGCAAGTGTGTGGTCTGGCTTTAGTTTCAGGGTCACGTAACCTTCGTGAGCGCGTGTTTGTTTTACATCTGTTATTTCTTAAGTCGCAGTGATCTGAAGTGCCCCCCGTCTGCCTCTTTGTCTTTATTATAAATGAGCAGAGGAAAAGGGAAACAGACCCCGCTGCGGTCGCTCCACTCATACGTCCCATTCTTCAGAGCCAATAAATGAAGTGTTGAGTATCTCCAGACACACACTTTAGAGGTTTTCCTCCATCGGCTGACATCATGGCTTTGAGAGCGTTGGGGCAGTGCTGTACTTGAGCGGCTCAGAGATTATGATGTCACACAAGGTCAACATCGTGGGCCGGCCGCATACAGAAACACAGTTACAAGTCATCTTTTATCTCCTGATCCATTGATGATGTTATCCTCCAAATGAAGGGATAGTTTACCCCAAAAATAAAAATTATATTATAATTTACTCACGCTTGTGTCGTTCGACCCCTATGTCTCTCTTTCTTCCTCAGGACCAAAGCTGAGATTTTTTCGAGTGTTTTTTTTTCTGTTTTGAAGCTTCAATAGTTTGCAAAAAGCGTTAACAAATACTTTCCATATTACTGTATAAAGGATTTAATAGAACCCATGTGCAAACCAAGGTAGTGCCATATTAGAAAAATTATGTCTTGTATCTCTTTCAAACTCTGCAGAAAACTTTATTTTGACAGAATCTGGTTGGTTACCATGATACATTTTTATGAGGAGGACTGTGTGTTCATCAGGTGTGTGTGGACTGTATTCATAACAGAGAAACCAAGGGAGAGAGTCTTATGTGTACAGTACAGTATGTGTTGGAAGTCTGTGTGCATCTGTATTTAGAAATGGCACGGCATGTGTCAGTGTTTTTATAGATTATACAGCTTTAAATTCAGGTCATGTTACCGCATATATAGTGTATCGCAGCGTGCGATGTGAAATGCTGTCATGCCATACTTTTGTTTAAGACATCAGTCTGGTTTATTTGCTTCAGTCACTTCATCTGGGTTTACCTCTTTTGGATGACATGGACCAGACCCAGGAAGGATTGCCAGGATTTGTCGTTGGGGTAAACTTGTGCTTAAAACATACCATCAGGCTGTATATTTTCTTTATACAGTCATGGATTTTGGATTTTAAAAGTATGCAGATGCATGCGTATATACATAATGTATGTCAAAACTTGAAACAATATATCGCCTCAGATAGACATTAGACAGAATGGTGGAGGATGTGTCTTATTAAATGCAAATACACATTTTGACTGGGTCTGATGCAATGGCAGGTCCATACTGACCCAGAGGTGATGGTTGTTTTGGTGATGAGGTGATTGAGGTTTTTTGGTCCACAGCAGTACTATGTTTCAGTACTAATCTTAATTTATTGGTGAATAACTTTTAAGGTTTTAACATTTGATGCATGTCAAAGAACAGACTTAGATCAGAAATATTTTCATTTTTGTTTAACAGTGCAAAAATTATCACCCCCACAGCCACTTCTGATAGTGAATTGTGATAAGTGATAACTATCTGATTTAATTAAAGGAATACGTGACAATCTCAAGTGTCATGTTTAAAGCTATAGGTTTTAATCAGCTGTCATTGTATAGTGTGAATGTCACACTTAAAAATTATTTTTGCCAGAGGCGATAAGTTATACAGTTTTAATAAAAATAGCAATCGACTGGTATTGCACATCTACTGTATATAAGGTTTTTTTTTAAATCTCCATGCTGAAAATAAAAAACTTTATAATATTATGATCGAAAACCATTTTAATCACATTACTAGATTACATTACTTTTATATTTTCATTTTTACAACATATTATTCCTTTGTTTATATTATGTTTGAAGGTTTGTAATTCCATAGTGGTCTTTGGTTTGCTCACTGATGCTTTGAAAAGCTCTGTAAAGATGATTTGGCTTGATTTGTATTGTGAAAAGCACTATACAAATACATTTGAATAGATTTAAATTGGATATTAGTATGGTAGCACAACATTACCATTGTGCTTTTTAGTACATTTTTTGCATTCGTCAATTTTCTTGACAAACTACAGTTGGCATTTATGTACCTCTTCAACAAACGAATAACCAAAGCGAATGATTTTTTCCTGCCACAGTCAGATTGATGCGTTTTCAGCAGGCGTCCTCACACCAGGTGTGGTTTTATTGTACAAATCGAACCAATTTACACCGTATCCATTCGAACAGCTTAGCAGTATAGATTACAAATGAACGCTGCAACGTTTGTTTAGTACCAGATGTTTCTGTACCAGCCCGGAGGCCTTTTTGTCTTTGTAAAGAATTTAAAGCTGAAATTTTGCCTTGCAAATGAGAGCTCCAAGTGGGCTGCATCACAAAGACGCTTATTTGAATTTGCCCCATTAGTTTTCATAACAACTTGCAAAACACGTTTCTTCTTTCAAGTTTAAAATTTTGTTAAGAGCGCGGGAGGAAAAACAATGCGCGCTGCTGCATTAGGAATGTTGACAAACAAACTTGCGTTTTGTTTCATCCGCTTTGTTTCCAACGTCTCTGGCGTAGTTGCAGATTCATTGTGGCGAAGTCCCAAAGGGTTTTAGTAAACACCAGGGGCGACATTTGGTCTAATTGCCCTCCAGGTGTCACATGTGTACGTGTGTGTTTGGTTCCGTGTGTAATGTATGTGTTTCTGTAGTGGCCCACAATCCCCTCGAGACGGCTGGTGGCAGAGATCATGTCCGTGTCTTGTCTTTAAGGCATATGGTCTGTGTGTTGGGCGTACAGACAGACAGGCCGGCATCTCCACAGGGACCACTGATCTACCCCTTTCATTAACCCATGGGCCCTCAGAGACTTGAGGTCATTGGGTAGAGACACCGCTGAACATGATATAATGCCATATGGGGGTCCTGACTTTCAAAAGCACTTAGTGTGTGCAAATCTGTTGTGTCAAAGGAATTAAGGGCAGCTTTGATTGGTTGGAGGCGGTTGTTATGCTCTAATTACTGATCTGAATGCTGAAATGATACATGGATTACCTATACAAATTGCCCGCTGATGTCATTGAACTACATTGTTGTTGCGGTTAAGTTTCAAATTTCTGCCTCTGAAGCACAAAACATAAATTTTTAACCTTAAGCATAAAGTAAATCGTTGAACAAGCTTGACTAAGTCAGATGTTATGAAGTTAATCCTTTAATGAACATTAAATCTGATTAAAGGTATTTACCTAATTCACGCTTATTTAATTGTTTAATCAGTGCATGTTATTAAAAAAACAAAATATCTTGCTCCACCTTTAAATGAACTATTTTCTTTCTCATCTGATGTTTTTTCTCTTCAACTTTGTTCTTAAATGTGTATTCGTTGCTGTTAGCTTTGTCCGTCTGTCAATACTTTTAGTCTCGCAGCGCACATATTCAACAGCCACACACAAATGAAGTTAAGTTTTCCATCTGTGAACGTGATTTTCAGTCACAACCTAATGCAAAAGCCTCTTGTCCTGTAGGGTCACCGAATACACAAACAACTCACCGTAGCCAGTGCATTTGTGTAAATTTGCCTCTGTGCCACCCCCATCTTACTGGAAAGCACGGGACACGTGTTTGGGGTTTCGAGCCATGTAATACGTTCGGCCACATAATGTGGACGTCAATCATACTGATCTAGGAACAATGCACGGCGATGATAGATGCTTAAAAGTTGCTCTGGGACTCGTAATAAAAGCAGAAATCCATTTAGCTTCCCAGCAGTGTATATAGTGCTGCGTCTTTGGGATGCAGACCAGGCCAGCACGGTTGTTTAGGTTTGTGTAGATGTGGGTGGGATTTGGGATAGAAGTATGCTGTGGTCACATGGTTAAGAGATTATAGGGAGAGTTGACAAAATGGGGTTTACTAATGGTAAATGTTGATATCTTGAGTAGAAATGGCGGATGTAATGCAGATGAATGTTTTTAGATTTATTACATGACTCTGTGGAATGCTTGATTCTGATTGGCCAATCAGTCATCATCATAAACTGTATAAGTATAATTTAAAAAAGCTACACTGCGGTCTTTTGAGTCGCAAGTAATGTTCAGTTATGCATTTACTCGATGAGTTTTATTTATTAATTTGTAAGGAGTGAGATGATATATTTTTATATTTTGAATATGATGTTTGATCTGTTTAATCCTATTGTTTGCGATACCAACATATGACCTGTGTTAACAATGTTACGTTTGTTTTTCAATAGGCTTTTACTGCTAAGTTAGAAGTCTATTGAATTTTTCTAAATTGACAAATAGAAGGTTCATTTACGCTTTAAATATTGTCACTTCTTGAATAAAATAATAAATATTATTAACAATTGTTAAAGATAAGACAAAGAAATCTGTTGTTAGAATTTTAGTTTACATTTTTTACATTTTGTAGAAACTATTTTTATACAGTCGTGTTTGTGAACCCAGTATTGTGGGTGGAGTGTATCGTTACACCCCTTAAAATTATGGTGCTTCATTATGCCATAGAAATATTTTTGCCTGATTTTTTTTCCATAATGAACCTTCAACATCTTCAAGAACCTTTTTGTTTAACAAATGGTTATTTGTAGTGGAACCCAAGAACTAAAAACTTTGGTTCTTTGAGGGAACCAAAATGGTTTTTATATGGCATTGCTGTGGAAATAGTTTTAAAGCACCTTTATTTTAAAGAGTGTAATTTGCTAGTGGTATTTGAATGTTTTTCAGTTTTAATTTATTTATTGCCATTGCACAGTTCAGAAGACAGGTGGTGCTGTACTAGGAAAGAAGACAAAGCCTTGAATCTCTCACACTCCCGCCCTCTCTCCCTCATTCAATCCACCTCTCTCTGAGCAGCTGCCGCTGTCGAGACAGGAGCAAATGAGAGCAGATGAATCCATTTGGCCCCTGGCCTTGTCGCGGCCCTGCCGTGCTCCGAGCGCTCTGCTCTGCTCTGGGGCGACTCCGGGATAATGAGCCTGGAGATTGAGCCACTGTAGAGGCACCGCTGCCGCTCTCTCTCTCTCTCTCCTCCCTTTCTCTGTTCTTTTGTCTCCCTCCCTTTTCGTCTCTCTTCAGTCTCGCTTTGGGTTAATAGAGGTGAGACTCCTCTAGTGCGGGACACTTTTTCCAGCAAATTAGGGGAAGGATCTGTGTCCCCAGAGCCTGCCCTCTGTTACTCTATTCCCATCCGCTCGTCGCCGCCGGCAACGCAGAGCTTTCATCCGTGGGGAAGGGGTGGGCTTGAGAGTCGGGCGGGGACATAACAAGGACTGACGGGGTTTGATTCCAGAGCAAAGCAGCTGACAGGTGAAAAAAAGAGAGAGAGAGACTGAGATAAAGTGCAAGTGAGAAGGGCGAGGTTCTCAGGCTAATGGAGGTGGGACTTGTGGCGGCTCAGGAGCTCTTGGTTGGAGACAGCGGGCCCTTTGAGGTTAGACAGGATCAAAAGAGCAGAATAACATAACAGAGGAGCTTCACCCCAGTACGGATCTCGGCACGGCTGCCCGCTGGTTCTCCCTTCAGGGCAGAGATTCAGCAGCGTGTGGGAGAAGGGCTTTACCTTTAGAGCCCAGCGTGAAAGCATTCATGGCCGTTACTCCCCTTGTCTTTCTTGTGTCTGTCTTTTTCTGTCTGGTTTCATGTGCTCTTTCTCTACAGTCAATCTGGTTTACATTGTATTTTTTTAACCTCTCTTTCTTCAGTGTTATAGTTGTGCTTTGTTGTAGTTCTTCATTTGTGTGGGTCAAATTAAGTGCCCTTTGAAGGTAACGAAAGAAAAAGTGAACACAAAAAAGTAAAACATTGATGTTAAATAGCCACAACCTTAAAATAGCATTTGCAGCACATTTAAAGAGATAATCTGTCATTATTTACTAACCATCATGTCATTGATAAAAGAAGATTTTTGAAAAATATTTCAGTAGTTTGGTCTCCATATAATAAAAGTCAATGGGGGCCAATGCTGTTTGGTTACAAACATTCCTTAAAATATCTTCTTTTGTGTTGCACTGAAGAATAAAGTCATACAGGTTTAGGGTATGATGGTAAATAAATGCTAAAAGATTTTTTGTATTATTAGGTAAAGCAGAGTACTCATTGAGAAAGTAGGGAAGGTGAGACTTGATTGGGACTTATGAAAAGTAGGCTAATATTGTTTGTTTAAAGTTCAAGTTTATTTGTATAGCGCTTTTACAATGTAGCTCTGTTTAAAAGCAGCTAGAAAAATTCAGCTTGTGCAGAATTTATAATTATTCATGTTTTTAATATTAAGAATATTGATACGTCATTCGCAGGTAAACGTATTAAGCAATTTTCATTTTATTTTGTTTTGTTTTTTTTGAAAACTTGACAGAAAGATTTGCCCTTGTACCGATATTTGAAGTTAACATGTTTGACCTTGTAGCACTAAACAAGACATGAATCCATAACTAAAATCAGAGAACGAAAACAAACATTTGCATTTCAAACACTTTGCATAATTTGACTCTGAGGGGCAAACCTGCAAAACCTTTGGCTTGCTATGTGCCAAAGCACAACGCCTCAACTAAGACCTTCAGGACACTGACTGCATACATTTCAGCTTTATTTGAAGTCTCCCAAAACTCACGTATGTCCAAAAATGCATTTTAAATCAAGACAGTTTTTATTTGTTTCCACATCGGTGAAGCCTGGTAATTTCAAAACATTCATATTCTTACCGTTACGCCAAACAAACAAAGAGTAAACAAATCAAAACCAGGTTCTTGACACGCGTATGCACGGCACACGCAGAGCCCACACACTTCACCTGTTTTATAAAACACCAACAATTTTGCAATTCTCTAAGCATTTACATCGTGATAGCGGGACTGATTAGCTTGTCAGCGTTTCTGACAGATTCGAGCTCCTGTCTTGACTATGGCAAATTACTCTGACTTGATTAGGCCCACCTGCAGCTTCTTACGTTGTGCCTAGGTTGCATCTCTCCACCAGCAGTCGCGTCTGACCTCAGCTGAATAGTAATCCATTGTGCCAATCATCCACCGTTGGCGCGGAGTCATTCCTGCGTTGGCTCGGTATTGGCTGGGGTAATTAAACGGGGCTTCTGGGAGGGGGGGAAGGAGAGAACGATGACCAGGTGGTGGCAGAATGCAGGACCTGTCAGACTAGCTGATGACCATTTTAATTCTGCCCTGCCTGGGGCTATAATTGATATTTAGTAGAAAAGGTTAATTGTAGCTGTGATCTGTTTAAATTAGAGTAGAGATCTGGAGACTAGGGCCAAGACCTTGTGAGCCACTGGGGATATAAACACACACACACACACACACACGTGAAAGAAAAGGTTTGCATACTGTACATGCATACTATCATACAAGCTGGTATAATGATAATGATGTGGCAAACCATTACACAAATCTGCTCCATATTATTTTCTCTGTTGCCTTTTCTGCAGATTGTCCTCCAAGCATCGAACAAGGTCAGTTAATGTCATTTTAGGTGAGCTGGTTTTTCTAATGCCACGGCCTTTTGCATGCATGCAAATCAGTGGATCTTTAAGTGCAGGTTGAGTTTTTATAGTGTCTCTAAACCCCTCCACCAATCAGATTTCAGGAATGCATAAAGCTGCCTACATCACCACATACATTTTACTGTTTCAGCAAAAACACTTGTGTTCTCTTGGGTTTGATGGGCTGATGCTCTGTACACATATATTAAAAGTAGTAGGTCAACACTGCCCTGCAAAGCTCTGGGAAAGTGGAGACAAAACTTTACACACGCAAGGTCACGGGTGTAATTCAAGGGGTACGAACTGATACAATGTGACTTGAATGCACAGTAATTTGCTTTGGATTAAAGTGTCTGCCAAGTGAATAAATAAATGATTTTGTTGCTTTGTAGGAACGAGGTTATGCTGGAGGATACAAGAGTACATAATTTCACGATGGTACTCGAAACAAATGCGTGGAGTTTTCTGGATCAACACTTAAAAGGCTCTTGTCCTACTTCTAAAGTGTTATGTTTTGTTTTTCTCTGTCTAGTCTCTGAGTCTTCTGAGCCAAGCTGGAAGGAAGATGGAGGAGCCGGAGGTGAATCGCGGCACGAAGGAGCAGCTCTAAAGATCGGCTCAGCGAGGTGAGCACAGATTCGTGCGCATCACATCGTATGACATCACTATGACAACCAATAGGAAATGGCTTTTTGACCTCAACTTTAGCAAGATAGTGTTGTTTAATTTGCATGCGCTGTCTGTATGAAAAAGAATTACGCAAATTAGGTAATAGCTAACAATGAGATTCACCTAATTGGCCTAATTTTGACAGGTGACTCTTGTTTCGTCAGCTAAGAGCGTCACCATTGCCAACGTCTTTATAGAAAAGAGATTCCTAACATCTCTCTCTGAGTAATGTGGCGTAGTATTGAAGAAAAAAAACTAGCAGTAGGGTTCATTTGGTAGAGATAATATGAAGAGGAGAAGGGTAATGAGAATTTGTGTCTAATTCCCTAGAGACTCGTTGAATGCTCGTCCCTAACTAATGCCTGTCAAACGCGTGTCCGAAATCCCCGGGAAAATTCACTCGGATGGATCCGTAACGAACGGGAGATGAAGGGGAGGAGGAGATGATGAAAAGAATCAAATGTTTTTAATGAAGAGATTAAATGCGACGCTTGGGCTTTTCAGATTCCGAGGGAAATTTCAGTCTTCTGTCCCCCTCCCACCCCTCGCCGATGTCATTTATGAATTTGCGCAAACGCCTTTTTTTCAGGGAAAAAGTCAGAGGAAGAGAGGGAGGGAAAGAGAGATACGAGCTCCAGGCAGATAAAAGCGTGATCCAGGCTGACAGTTTTGACAGCGAAAAGCGACAGAACAAGGAACGGGCAGAGAGAGAGGAGAACGAGCTGAAAGACGGTAGAAAATTGCAGACTGTAAGGGCTGACAGCGCCAGATATGACATTTCCTTCTAATCTCCTGCCAAAGAAATGGTGCTAAAATGCAGAGCGCAATATCCATGTCATCTGTAGGCCTATCTGTCCATCTGAGAGCGAGAGAAAGAGAGACAGCACGAGATCTAGGAAGCCTGTTCGTCTCCGTCCCGCCGCATGAGGCCCGGACAGCGGCGCTAACGCTAGCTTTGTAAACAGGATCATCTTTCATCACTGTCACTTCGTTAAATGGTGTAAAAATCTTCCCTTGTGATTCGCAGTACATGCTAATTTCTTTGCATACCAAATGCGCTTTTCATACTCACTTCAAAGCCGCCTATGCGTGCGCGCCGCTAGCTAACGATCTCTGCGCTTCAGAGGCGGATAAAACTGGATTTCTTTTTGTCGCTGGAGTTGTCAGAAGGAAATGGAAACAAACGAGGGGGGTGGCGTTGTCTCACAGAAGTGAGGGCAGACACTGAGTTTTTAAAAACCGCTTTAGTAGTGCATGTTTTTGCCATGTTCTTTTTATTTTGGAGTAATAAATCAACTGGTTTAACACGGGTTGTGAAGATGTTAGAGAAAGACGAAACAGGATATCTCTTTAGTGATAATGAATTAATAAGTAGAGACCGTAGTCATAGACGAGACAACATTTTTAATTTGATGTGAACCAGAATGAGACTGTGAGATGCAAAGTAAAGCATGTTGAATTTTTCTTATGATTTTACTGTCACTGGTCACATTTAATTATCATTTTGTTTTTTCATCCACCAGGAATTTTTAATGAAAGGGCATTTTAGTGCACTTTTTAATCAATTATTTACACAATTGTACAACTAGATTTTCTTTTTTCAGAGAAAAATGCAAGTCATATTAGAGCGTGTAATTCATGTTGTCATGATGCTAGAAAGTGATCTGAGTGATGAGGGGTTGCTATGTAGTTGCTAGGGCATTGCTAGAATGTTGTGGGTGGTTACCAAAGTGATCTGAGTGTTGTTGTTTTTTGAGGGGTTGCTATGTAGTTGCTAGGGCTTTGCTAGAATGTTGTTCTTAGTGTTTGTTAGGATGTTGATTAAAGAGTTGACCTAAAAAAATTAATTTCTGTCATAATTTACTCAGGGTGGGTTAACAAAAGTGTTCTTGGTGATTATTTTTTTTCTGTAGGGTTGCTGTGTGGTTGCTAGGGCGTTGCTCGGAGGTTGTTCTTAGTTGTTTTCAGTTGTTTGAGGTGTCGTTAAGTAACCATACCACAGTATTATTTAGTGTTATCGTTTCATTCACATCAAATAATTATGGCATTCATTCTATAGAATATGATACATTGTGTGTTTGCTTTAAGTGGTGAGGATGATTTTTAGTGGTTCTGGCAACACTGATAGTTTCGAACCCACCCACTATGTCACAGAAGCTGCCCACAGAGACCCGGCAACACCCATTGCATCTCATCCGTCTGTTCTCTCGCTGACTTCACGCTCCGTTGCGTCCCGATTGGCTTCTTTTCATCCTCTGCCCTATCTTAACCAATAGTCTTGTCCGTAGCTTAACAACCCGCCCCCTCCCGCTTGTCACCAAATCTGCTGGGGCTCAAGAAAAGTGTTCGAATAAAAAAGCAGGTTCACTCCCATTTATTTTTAGAGGGGTTGTTTGGTTAACCCCAAAACAGCTGCTGTTTCACTCGCCCCGTCGCCCAGTTTCTCTCTCTCTTTCTCGTTCGTTTTTCTCTCATTCTCTCCCGCCCTGCATCTTAATCCTTTTTTAAAGTCCTAAGTGCTAGGAAAATCCATTGAGTGCTGTGTATAATGGCCTTTAAGGGAGCGTGTTTAGATGTGGCCCGGCCCCGTGGCTTATGAACCGCGGCTGATGTAATGGATTTTTTCTCCTCTTTTCGCAGCACTAAATCCAACGCATTGTTCCTCATTATCATTTAAATAAGTCTCCCTTTCAGGTCTGAATGTGGTGATGTGAATGAACCGAGGCTTTGTAAGGCTAACTCTGCAAATTTTCGGCCTCCCAGTGAGATTTGCGCCCTCCTTCATACGTTACGCCTTCTCGCTCTTCTGTGAGAGAGGGATCGAAAGAGGAAGGTTCTGGAAGAGTTGAATCCCGCCGTGCTGTCTTTCAGGTTTTCTCGGGAACGTTTTCCTAATTGTCACAGTGGGAATTTGTGGTGAGTGTGTGAGGGAGCAGTTGAACTGATGAAGGTTAAACCCATGCAGCAGGTGTGTGGATGTGTGACTGAATCCTGTGCAAGGACAAAATTGGTCTTGCGGAAAAGTCACCCCCTGAGACAGAGAGAGAAATTGCCAATCGCATGGAGGAAACCGGCAAAAAGACTTGTAAAGATTTGGAGATTGGTATTCAAGGCTAGTCTTGTACTGGAAGAAGGAACTTGACTTTTAGTCTTGCTCTGAGATTGCTGTAGGAGACTGTGTTTCTGTTTTTCTGTGCCTTTGATGGTGAATTTTAGATTAGTGAGGGATTTGCTTCATGACTTGAAGTTTTAGTTATACTTTGAACATATTATGGAGGTTATGGAATGGATATGTAATTTATTTATTTTTTATATTTTGTAAAATACTAAATAATTTTTTTTCTATTTTATTTTCTATTGCTAGGTGATGCCAAATAATCGGAATCTAATTAGATATTATTATTTGCCCTTTAGTTGATCGCTAAAGTATTGCAGTATTGTGATGAAACATCCAGCGATTAGTTTTTTGGTAGTCTTAGGGTTGGTGATACGACCAGAAACCACGATATGAGTCATTTTATTTTGCTGTAATGTATATCACGATATGGTTATGTAAATAAAAACGCAAACCATGTTTACACCACAAGTGTCACACCTTTTTAATAATAAGCGTGTCCTCCTCCTCAAGATCATCTTGTGTGATTTGTATGTTTATCTTTTTCCATGTTTCTTTGTAATGCTAACTGCTCGAATACACTATGGTGATACAGCAGGATTATAATGCCAGTGACTAAAGAAACTTACATTTTTCAAGTCTTAGTCTGTAACTGTTTACTTAGGGCCTTCACGCAATGGATAGACTGTTGCGTTGTGTTAGGATTGTTGAATTGTTTTCTTTTGAGTTCAACATTGTTATCTTTTCGTGACGGCTCCCTTGATTTATTTTCGTTTGGTGAAAGACTTCGCATTCATCTTAAGCTAATGTTTGGAAGTCATAAGCTAGGTTCAGAGCTCCGCGCAACTCGCAGTTGTTGACGACTCATTCAAACAACCCTCAAGTGTTTAGAAAAGACCCACATATAAATCTGAATCTAAAGAAGAGCCTGTCATGCCAAAAGAAAATACTTTCATTTCCCCTCATTTACCGTAAACTGACGGGCTGATGCAACGGCGTGGAAAATGGATGCAAACACTGAGTGTCTTGGGTCTGATCTGAAATGTCATTTCTTTTGTGATGGCAATCCATGACAAAGTTCTAGAAAATGATGTAACCAAATGTGTGAGCTCTCTGTAAGCAGAGTAAATGTCAGTGTTTTTAGATGAATGCAAAGTATGCTTAAATGTTTTTAGTGATAGTTGCTGAGGCAAGTGTGTGGACAGGATACAGTACCTCATGTTTTGTGGCTTGAGATGAGATACTGTTGGGTGTTTTTGGAGATTACATTAGGGCAATTCAATGTTTTTACCATAATGATAGCTCAGATACCCATATGAGGTCTCTCTCAAAGTTTTTAAAGTATTTTTGTATGTTAAAGCATGATTTTTCATAGTTTTCAGAATTGGCACATAACTATCCATATTCACACTCTTAAATCGGCACAATAAAATGAAAATAAAATAAATATTTTATGTTCTTTAAAGAGTCATCTCTTCTCCATTTGTTTGGTATTATTGCTTCTGGTTTGTGCATTTGAATTCACAGTAATCCTACAAAGTGTGTTGCATCCATAACACATCCACCCACATCCATAACACATAAATATTTCTATTTTTTATACACATTTTTAGAAAATTTGTATTTCATGTTTTGACTACAAATAACCCATTTTGATTTACATTGCAGAAAGGCATATAATATATTTAGGATATATAATATGATAATGTCCTAGCACACCACATAGCAACACCCTGGCAACCCTTTAGCATCACCGGTGAACGTCTAATACTATTTCTCTGCTTTATTGCAGGAGACCATAGGCCAGAAGTTTTTCTAGATTAACCTTGTAGGTGTTCAGCTAAAAGCTCAATTCTGTTGAGATAATGCCAAGGTCTGAGAGAAAAGAAAAGGCCTTGGGCAGCCACACCAATTTGTATGAGGCGGTATTATGCTGGAGTCATATGGGTCACTGGTTCTAGTTCTGTCTGAGAGAGAGAGAGAGGAGAGCTTGAGAGAGAGAGAGAGAGAGAAAAGGAATGTCATTAGGCATAGAAGAGGAACCGAGGGTGGGAAAAAGGTTAATGTGAATATTGATATTAAACTGCTAGAACTTCATCATGTGTCTGTCATCTCACAGTATCCCTCAAAGGTCAACGCTGTTCTCTTCCTCTCTCTCTTTCTCTCCCCCAGAGCTCCACTCACTCTTTGTCAGGACGAGGGTACTCGGTAAGTGACATTTTTACGCTCTGCGGCTTTACGGCAGAATTACAGTATCCTCTCCCTCCGTTTATGGCCCCGGCAGCGGACATTTTAATTATGTTAAACAGAGAAATGGTGGATTCATGATATTAAGGACATTACTCTTGGGTGACTGACTGATTAAATGGTGAAAGGTGTCCCGTTGCACCTTGGGTAAATGAGCCTTTCTTTATATTTACGACCATTTTATTTCAGTGCTTGGGCAGTTAAAAGTGTCACTGTCGACATCTTTTTCTAGCGTCCGCTGCAGTCGTTGGGTAGGGCTCGTCTTTTGTAAGCCTAAAACATCTTCTACACAAGTACGCAGAGCTGTGTTTGTTTCTTTCTAATTTAAAGGTTAATTTCACATAGCTAATGCTCTATTAAATAAACTTTTATCATGCAGTCGATTAAAGTTACTGGATATATTAAAGCTAAACTGGATACATTTTAAGTAGCTACCTGAATAATCACACATCCAGGTTTGTTATAGTCATGCAAACATTTGTGTAATTTTGTACAGCAAGATGGCGTGCTTGCAATGCATTAACCAAACATTTGTATCTAGATTTTTCTGCGTACTGCGTACGAGTATGTTTCTGGTTTCGATTAAATTAGATTAGCAGTCTCCATGGTCATTCTGTTCAGTAGCTTCATTGGAATCATTTGATGCATTCATAAAGTTTTCATGCATCATAATTGTTGGTTTGTGTGAAGCAAGTTATCCACATTTTTACACACATTAGACTGTAGCATAATCATATTTTATAAACCTAGACTCATAATTTACTTAAAAACATACTTTCCACCTTTTATTCATTGTTAAATGCATTACACGAAAAAATAACTTCCTCTCAAAGCAAACTGTTTTTATTTCCTAGTCAATACGTTGTGTGCTCGCTTTGGAAATTGTCAGGATTCATTGTGTTATTGATTTACTGTTCTCGTTCTAAAGATAATCATATTCTCTCTAAATATATTTTCTGTAGTTCTTTGTTGGAAAATGCAGATGTACCCTTGACACCGAAGCCGAGGGGGTAAAAATGCGCCGCACACCCTTGTGAAATATTAAAAAGCAGCAGTGCATTTTATATGCAAAATATCTGCAGGGATGTCAACCAACATGTCACCGGATCACTATTTATGCATGATAGAAAACTCACTTTTCATCAGATGCTCAGATGTTTGTGTTTGCGAGCGCACACAGACGCATGCAGATGTGTATTCTTTGACATTTCCTGTCACCTTAGAATGTCAGCTAATGTCTGCCGCTACTGTATGACTACCTGCCAGGTTGTTTTTTTCATATGTTTTGTAAATGTAGAGAGACGCTACTTGAAAGGTTTCAGGACTCATTCTGTCATGCTGACTGTCAAAATTTAACATGTTTTATTTTGTTTGGCCATTTTCATTAAAAATATATTAGTAAGTATTTAAACATTAGTTTAATCTGTGTAGTTAAAACATTTATAGCATTATGATATCTCTCTGAAAACCAGGACACAACAATGTTTGTTTGTTATTTTCCCTCGTGGCGACACCCCGACATGGACGTGAAAAGAGAGACGGCCTGTGGAGGCTATAAACCTCAACTGTCATATTGGTTTATGTAGAGAAAACATGACTGAAGAAGCACAAGCTCGTCCTTCGTTTTAAACGATGATGTAAAAGATAAAAGAAAGAATGAAGAAAAGTCTCAAATTAAAGACTAAAACACTGAATAAACTGGGATGTGTCATTTTGACACTGTATTTTCTATCAGTTCTGGTTTTGTGCAGTTAGGCCCTTTTGGAAGTGTGTGTGTGCAGTTGTGTGTACAACACACTAAGCGCTCCAGGCACAAGTTTGTGTGTGTGTTCTTGTTTATGTGCTCGGGTCGGTTATCTTCAAGAAGTCAAGGCACAGTGTTACGGTCAGGGGCCCTTGGGGGCCACTCAGACACTTCATGTTGTGTTGGTAATCATCTGCGAGGAGTGAAAGTGCTAAAGGCTGAGAGAGAGAGAGAGAGAGAGAGAGAGACAGAGAGAGAGAGAGAGAGAGAGAGAGAGAGAGAGAGATGGAGTGAGATCCTGGATAAATGGGCCAGTGCTTGAGAAGTTTGTGTTTGGTCCCCGTTGATGGTGGATATCCAGTTATGTATAAAACATAAAATCTGAATTTGGATTTGGATGAGCTGCTTTCAATGACAAAAGTTTGTGTTTGGTCCCTTTTTTTAAATGTCCAACGCTAGTTATGTATAGAGTTTGGATAAGAAACATTCATTGCCATTTTAGCTGTTAATAAATGTACACCTTTTAAGTTATTTAGTATGTATGCAAGTTGCTTGCCAACTGTAAACAGCAATACAATTAGATTGTAAATTATCGTTTTTGCAAGTAGTATTAATTATAAAAGTAACCATTTATTGAACTTTTTAGTTATTAGTTATTCGTATTATGAGCACATCTGTAGAAAAATGTCTATATTGTCTCAAATGTATCTTATTTCTTTATACAGTAGTTTTGTCTTTGTTATTCAGGGTAACCTTGTTAGAAACAAGGTGCTTTGTAGAAGTTGTAACCCCCCCAGTTAGTCTGTCATTTTTTGTGTCTTACATGATGTCTAGGAAATTACAGTAATGATGTACATGCATGTGTACAGTATATAGAAAGATGCACCTGCGTATACACCCTAAATCAAGTTTTCTACAATAGATGTTTTACACAAATATGATCCAAAATGACATGTAAACACAGCCTCCATCTTCTTGTCATGGATCAAACGCCTCCATTCTGTATCATACGCCCACCTGTGTTCAGATCTGTGGCACCTGCGGTATAAAATCACCACCTACAAGGAGAACATGGAGAGTAGAGGTAACATCAGGCAGAGGAACTTATGTTACTTGGTGTTACTTCATGAGCTTTAGATTTTTTCATGGATTTTGCATTATTCCTGTTTAACTGGCAATAGGTTTTGCTATCCTCTCTATGCACAAATATATATGTTGTGATGTTGCATGTGACCACATCACAGCAAACCCGGGTTTTGTGTCGTGACCCACAGGTTTGGAGATATGGTCTCATGTCGGCCCCCCGGCGCTTTTCAACAAGATTCCAGTGGAGAAACGCAATGGTTATAGTTTGATGCTCTGACAATATCCTGCACTTTGTGTGTGTGTTTGTCTGAGGGGTGTGTTTCTGGGTGAAAGCCATATTTGTTTATCGCTGTGTGCGGCCCGGTCCTGTTTCTTCCCTCGCACCGGGAAAAGCGGGCTGTTGCTGCTAGCAACAGATAAAAAGTGCTGTTAACCTCAGCAGGGTTTCAACACATCAGTCACACGGGGAGATAAAGGTAGAAGCTTCAAGGCCTCACACACACACAGAGGCTTTTCGTTTCTTCATGGGAGCTGAGATGAAACACACACTAGCATAGTCCTAAAGCTAAACATGAAGAAGGCTCAGAGACATACAGACTGAATAGAAAACTGGAAATATTTTTCTCAGACTGTGCGATGTGGAGAAAATGTGCTGTGAAGATTTGTCTGTTTGAATAGTCACTTGATTTTGACCTTGCACTGGGCTTTTTTGTCCCTCCCTCCACCTCTCTCTCTCTCTCTCTCTCTCTCTCTCTCTCTCTCCCTCTCCCTCTCCCTCCCTCAAATGGAAAGGAAATGTGAGTGCAGTTAAGATGTTGGGAATTAACAACTAATTGCTTTTCCTGTTTAAGCTTTCTTTCTTAATGCTGTTTAGTCTTTAATTATTCATGGCTGTGCAGTCCGGCATGCTTTCTGAATTAAGCTCGACAAATGGAAAATATGCCTGCAATGATTGTCCCTAGCTCTTACTTATTATGCATTTCGCAAAAGTTAATGCATGTTTAAAAGGTTCTTTTTCACCCCGTTTCAAAACGACATGGATTATGACATCATCAATTACGATGTAATTTTGAGTATGAAAAAGTCATTAATTTTATTATTTATACATTTCATTATTATTATATTAACACTGTGAACACTCATTATTATTAAGAATTATTAACGGAAATATTGCTGATCATATACCATTTGTTGGCCAATCATTTTTTTACATCCTCTATATCAATTAATTGGCCCATAACAATATTCATAATGACAAAGCTCTGTGTATTCTTTCTTTATTGTCATCAGTTCTTCCTGTTTTCTAAACGTGCCGTCAATAGCAATACGCTGCATCTTTAAAGCATCTTTGAAGCTAAATGCAAATAGTGACAAATGTAAATTGCCGCTTTACGTACCGCGTGCTATTGCTCAATCAGGCTTTAATTACATGTTGCCTCTGCCTCAAAAAGCATTTAACAGAGACTTGAATGCCTTAATGAGGAGCGTAATGAACTCTTCGAATGTTTGGCTGTTCCCCTGCATATCACCGACAGGTTTATAGACTGTTATAAAATACCATTTGCATCAGCAAATTACAATGGCTCGATATCGTTATACAAAAACGACCCGATCATAAATTACACCTCCAATTACAAACATCTATCTGAGCGGTGTGGTTTTTATTCATTCGGAGAGAGACGGAGATGAGGGATGCCAGGCACCTTTGTAAATTATTCTCTGTGGAGGCATTTATTCACTTTATTGTTTGGCTGCAAGCTCGGTCTCCTGACTGAAACTGGAAGCTACATTAAAAGCTCATTACGGCAGCGTGCGGCACGGCCAGAGCGAGGAAACATCCGGTAATGCTGGACTTTCTATTAGGCAGACAAAAATGTTTTTAGCAGTTAAAGGTAATGGTTCACTAAAACATAAATAGCTTGTCATTATTTATTTGAAGTGTAGCAATGCACAGTACTGGGGTCGGGAATATGGTACCGTTGCAATATTTTGAACAAACAATTCTTACAGAAGGTTGAACGTTGTCAAATCTTTATATAAATTAATAAAAATTGAATAGGTCTGTGAATTGAAAAACGAAACTCAATAATATATATGATGAGACATTATTTACTCACCTTCATTGTGCTGATAATTTTTAGCTGAACACAAAAACTTGAAATATTGCATGTATAGTTGTTTTGGAGTCTTGGTCACTATAAAAACTCAAATTGTTAAATATTTCTGCATTTGTCCATAAAAAGAAATAACATACAGGTTTAGAATGGGCAAGAAAGTGAGTAAATAATAACCAAATTATCATCATCAGGTAAACTAGACTTTCAACTACAAGATAAGAGGTTATAATGTGTAAGCCAAGAAACACTTCACAATCTAAATTTCTTAAAGCCTCGTAGAGTAGAGCTTTGTACTACGCAAACACAGAAATGTGTTTTAGCTCAGATCAATCTCTTGATATGTAATGGGCAGCAATGTGAATTGGAAGTGAAGTGAAACTGTCTCCAGGCACTCCGATTCATTTCCGCATCTCTTCTTTCTGTTCTCTCCATTTCCATGTTTCTCTCCTTTCATCCTCTCTTCAGTGTGTAGTTTCTCTTCCTCTGTGGATCTCCTCTGTACCGCAGTGTGATTACACAGGAAAGGGAGCTCTATAAATCATGTGGATTTATAGCGCTATAGTTAATAACGCAGCTGTGGGCGTATAACACGGTTCTCTCAGGTGTCTTAAACGCTCGGCGCCCGGAACGCGTCAGCTCTCTGACCACCCCGCTGGGAACGGCAGCACATTAAACGTGGCTCATTATCAGAGCAGAACCGACATTTAACATTGAACTCCCTTATCATTTTAACATTGACTCAACCTCATCCATTAGGGTGGATATGGTTGGACAAAGAGCGGTTTTATATTAAACCTTCCGGCTGTTTTGTTCTGGGTTTAGTTGCCCGGAATGCTGCATTATTTCTGTTTGAGATATTTTATATTCAAGGCATTGGTAGAAGAGCAATAACAGATTTAATATAACTGCATTCATGTAAAGATGTATGTATTATATTTATATATAACACCCTTTTATATATAACACCCTAGCATCATGGTGAAAGGTTTTGCACATTCGAGCTCTCTTCACATTTTGTTTAATAAGCTTCATTCAGGATAAATTGGTTTTGGGTTGCTTAAGAAGTGTCTGGTAAATGTAAAAAGTCTTCACATTAATGTTCAATTTCGTTTACATCTGCATCTTTGTTCAGTATTCGATGATCTCCACATCTAACGCGCTTGCTACCCGACGCAGTCTCGCAGGAAATACCTGCGCAGACGTCTGGGTTGCGTTTCAGCCCGAGAGCCGTTGCCAAATCTCGGCACGAGGGGCGGAACAAAAGCTTTCTCTGAACAAAAACGCTGGAGGCGTTCAGCAGACCTCCTCTACAGCGATACAAAAGACCCGCAGGCCCTACAGAACCCTGAGAGCCTCGCTGCCACCCAAACAAAGGGAGAAATTAAGCAGCGCTCGGAGCGATACGGCTCTTACACACGAGCTAAAATGTTTCTTTTATAGCTCCAGTGGGTTTCAACATGGCGTCTCGCTCCTGTGGGCGGGTAGGAGCTCTGACTCCTGCTTTTCGTGAGGGCTCGAGGGAGGAGAGATGTATTTCATCATCCTTTTTTCTCCCATTCTTTCCTACCTGAGATTTTCGCACCTCCTGTAACACTTCCTGTGTTAGTTTTATTAAGAGCTCAGAAGGCTTAGGATTGTAGCCAGCTGGAGGTGTTGTGAATATTTTTTGCACATGTCAGGACTATTGACTTGTCTTGTGTCTTGGCCACGATTTCTTGTTATTTTTCCAACATTATATTTTTGTATTTATTTAAAGTCAGATACTTTGTTTTGATTAGTGCTCACCTTTCCTAAGGTCGTTTTTCTCACCAGTTCGCTCTTGAAATGTTTATATTTAGAAGACCAGACCCAACTGTCCCCTGAGAACCTAAAGTGGTAAACGTCAAGCACCGGTCGCTTTACACGAGCGCAAGTGTGACATGGAAAACGTTAGAAAGTGCTAGCAGAAGTTTGGTGGTTTTGACACTCACCTCCTCTGCGGCTTTGCTTCAGGCTAACAGTTGCACCCCAGCAGGTACAACCCAGATTTCCTGTAGCAAAGCGAGCGTGTTTATCTGCTTTTGAGGCGTCTCCTCTCAGACACATATAACCTCGCACTAACAGTCTCGGTTTTAAGTTTAACCCTTGCTTGTCATCTCAACCTTCTGGTCAACGGTAGAACCGGCACAGTCTCTTCTGTGGATTAGTGTCCCAAACATCCTCTGCTACGTGCATTTCCTCATGTTTGTTAGATCTTTTCGATTGTAGAGGCGTTTGAGTGTTTACGAAAGAATGAAATTGAATTCACATAGGCCCTGAGGCAGACCAGTTAGAGATGGATTTGCCATTATTTTCATAGTAGTCTGAAAAAAACATCTTTTCATGTTTATAACTTCTTAAATAATATGTGAACCCATCTGTGAAATCCAGTCTCTGGGTCACAAAAGTTTGGTACGAGATTAGGACCAATACAGTAGTAATGCCATAAAATGCCTTTTTTTAAATAGGTGATTTGTGCTGTAATGATAGATTTTGAGATGCAGTACTCAAATATTTAAGTTCTTAAAAACTGAAAATAATAATTTTATTGACACTACGTTTTATTATTTTTGCATAAAAAAAATATTTTTTATAATAATTTATTTATATTTTTCATGTTATGTAGGTAAATCACTAAGCTGGGTTTTTACAGAAAGGGTCACATATAGAAACTGTATAATGGATAAATTATTGTGTCCATACAATATGACAATATCAGATTATTTGAATTTTTTTTTCATCTGAATGTCAAAATGTGACTCAATTTTTAAAATTTAGTTTTCTTTTCTTGACTTTTCTTCATTAGTATAATTTGCATTGTTTATTTAAGCTAGCCATTATCATTTATTGATGTTTTTTGGCATTTCGATGAGTTAAGCACTTGTTTTACAGTAGATTCCAGACTGTCCACATGGTTTTTTGCAGCTCAGTGACCAGACTAACTCCCTCCCGCTATGTTATTAATACAGTCTAAGGCTCCTGTCTGTGCGGAAGTGCCCTTATCATAATGAAACCCACCATGCGGGAGGACTCCCATAGCGAAAGCTGCTCCTCTCAGAAGGAGGCCGTCCATATAAAGCTTAAGCACCTCCAAACTGGCTTATCAAAACAAAATGACAATCTCTTGATTCCACAGGGATCACATTATCAAACAGTGTCACCGGTCCAAATTGAAAACGCATAGTCTATACGTAACACAGTTATCTCCTATTAAAAGTCTCCAATTATTACCGACCCAATGTCAGAAAACCCCGAGACGGCCTATCAGGTGTCTGCCATGCTCTCAGACTCAACAGCAGAGCATCCTGGCTCCTCTCAGATTCATTACACCAGCCAGATGGGCTGAGAATTAGATTCCAACTCCCCCTACAGAGAGAGAGAGGTAGGAAGAGAACAGGATGGCGGGTAGGGAGAGGAAAAATAATGGTTTTTGTTTTCATTTACATTGCAAGTTATTACATTTTAATGTAACACCTCTGGGACCCAGGAGCATTAAATGGCTGTTGTTGAGTAATGGAGTCTAACTGCCGGTGAATGCGGAGGGAGAAATGAAATTAGCGAGCACAGCAATTTGGCACAGTGATTATGGGCTCCGCAGAGGCACTTCCTGGTGATTTAAGAATGCTAACATTTAAGCATGTCAGATCTCATTATTCTTCAAGGTTAAATCGAGCCGCTTCCAAGGGGATGCGGCGGTGAGAAAACGAAATAACTTTGCCTATTTAAAGCGGAAGTGTGTCGTTTCTGTGCCACTATGGTCAAAACAGAAATGTAATAATGATGATTACGTTTGAGCAGGTTTTACGATACGCTCCCCATTTGGTTTGCCTTTGGTGAGGAAGTAGGTAGATTTGGGGTAGTGCAAGATCCAAAACGTTCTTTCATCTACTGAAAGATCTTTGGAGCTCATCCTGCAGGTACAGCGAGCAATTTTCTGCTGTGCACAGCATCTTTTGTCCTCCATATACTGCTGTTCACATCTGCCTTTATCTGATTACGCACCACAACAATGCTTTACTCTTCCCTAAGCCAAACAGAAAGCGAAGGGCCATAACCAAACAGAAGCGTTTTTTCCATTATAGGGCGTCAAATCCTTTTAAAGGTGTTTACCCACTAGGCGTTTTGTCACCCTGTTAGCGAAGGGCTCAGCTGGAAGAGCGAGTCGTCGTGGGGATAATAAAGGACTTTAGAGCCGCGCGAATGCAAATGCACTTACTGTAACTCAGTGTGATGAATCCCCAGTGCTGCTCCGCCAACCAGACAGATGGGTTCTGCTTTTATCTCCATCCATTCAAGGCTGCAGAAATCAAAACAGAGCATTTGTTTCAGAGGAGAGAGAATTTTTCTATTGTTTTCTCTTGGGAGACTGAGGTCGACAATTGTAATGAGACTTTTTTCAATTCTTATGCATTTTGATACTGTAAAATTGTGGATAGTCATAATTTTTTGGGTGAGCCTTTAACGAACTTTAGCTGCAGATTTGATAATGATACGGTGTTTTCAATGTTAAAATACCTTCTCCTGTATCTGATAGTTCACCCAAAAAAAGAAAATCATTTATTCATTTATTCATTATCATTTATTCACCATCATGTCATTCAAAACCTGTGTGACTTTTTCTCATCTGCAGAACACAAATGAAAATATTTTGAACAACGTTGGTCACCAAACAACATTGGCCCCTATTAACCTCTTCCAAAAAAGAAATAGTCATATACAGGTTTTAGATCTACATGAAGGTGAATAAATGCTAACAGAAGTTTTATTTTGGGTTTAACTATCCCAGACAAATATGCACAGACAAATATAAGGATTTTGTAACTTGATTACCTCAATAAAAACATTAAAGCATTTCTCTGTTTCAGCATCGCAGTCAGATTAACCTTGCAACATTGGACACATTTTGAACACATTATTTGTTTTTATAGTCCATTTGGTCTTGCAAATTGCACAAAAGTGGCCCAAAAAGTAAAAAACAAAACCCCACTTCTCACTATAAAGCAGATAACACATCATAGCTCTCAAAACATTTCAAGCATGTTTTACAAATACATTCTTGTTTAGTCTTGCAAGGCTGAAGCAGACGTCACAAGTTATTCTAACCCCAAAACATGCATCTTTTGAACCGAGACTAAACCAAAGTCACCCAGACACATACAGTATGTTGATATTAGTCCTAAATGCCTTACTATCAGACCTTGTGTTTGATCAGAAGAATGTGGATCTAAGAAACACTTGATACTTACTGGATTGAATGCGCATAAACTAGCAAATTAAAGTGTTCAGTATTACAATTTTGACAAGTGACAATTTTACTTTAAAAAAGCCAATTTGATTGTTTTAGTGTTTTTCGTTTATGTTCAGATCAAAGTCAAATTCAGCAAGAAAAAAAGCAAAATCTGTTAAATTAAGATAAATATTGTGGTTGCACTTCTTCTTGTATTCTTGTATTTATTGTGTCTCAATTTTTCAAAGCCCTTGTTAGATCTCAGTGTGAAAGAATAATCAAATTAAATTCAAATTGCTCATTCACCCAAAACAAAAGCTCCGTGTCCCTTAAAGATCTCACGTCTGTTGTGGAATTCGCCGTGGCAAAGTCGATCCCTCTCCTTCTGCTAATATGCATTATGGAGGCCAGGGGTGCCGCCGCTCGGCTCGTCATGCTAAAGTGCCCCTGACAGGACTGATGGAACGGCTCGGGCCCTGTGCGGCCAGTCAGGCTTAATGCATCTGGAAAGAGGCTATAGGCTTGACAGAAATGAAGACATGGACACAGACTGAGAACAAAAGCAAGAAAAAAATCTGCTCTACAAGAGACGACATCTCATTCCTGAGGATGTACAAATGGTAACAAAAATCTTGTGTCTTTGTCTAAATTGTAAACCATATACAGTTGGGTTGGGTAAAATGTGGACAAACTGTTGGTTTAAAACTTAATTTTATCATGAGTGGGTCAAATTTTATTGGTTAATTTAAACCAGTGGTTGAGTCTGTCCATGTTTTAACCAACAAAGGGTTAAAACAAGCCATCATCTTTAGGAGTCTAGCTTTCAAAACGGCTTAAAACAGATGGGTTCGCTGCTCTTGGCTGGTCTCCTAGGCTATTTTTTTAGAGTTTGGGGAACTTTTAAAATGTTCAGTCCAGCAAAGCAGATTAGACTTGTTTAAGATGTAGTTAAACGTGAGTCTTTTGTTGACTCAAAGCAAGCAAAACACCTAATTCCTGAAGTTGGGAGACCGAATATGCCATGCTTATGGTGTTTAATCCAAAAAGTGATATCTTGATGGTGCAGATTAGCTAATCGCAAACCTTTCCCTTACATCTATTCTAAGCCGTGGGTCTATTCTCATAAGAGTCAGTATTTCTTAGAATGATAAAGCTGATAGACACATGTTTTTCTCTCACGCCATTTCTCTGTTTCTATATGATGCACATAAATAGCTTTTATGTTTCACTGTAGCAAATCAGTCTCACAATCGCAGAGTGGAAACACACACAAAACATCAGAGAGGAGCGAAATAGAAACAAGGAGGAGAAAAAACTGTGAGTTTCCACTGTGGGTTTGAGTATTGACAGCTGTGTGTAGTTTCTCGCCTCGTCTGAAACCAACCGCCCCCCTCTAAGTGAAAAACGTCCCACCACAAGATAAGCCGATAGGCACACACACTTGTTCCCACATGATGATAGCAGTTTGGCCTGATACTATCACACCTGAGAGAGAGAGAGAGAGAGAGAGAGAGAGAGAGAGAGAGAGAGAGAGAGAGAGAGAGAAAACAAACAACACCTAACCCTTCCTCCCTACTCTGAAGTGAGCTTTTGTAAAGGATTTTCTTTTGAATTTTCTTAAGATGCAATCTGGCATCGTTAAAAATATCTATACTCATCATGGCATATAAACTTTGTATAGAAAGACGGGATTAAATATTTACACCCATTCAAGGGTCTGGTACTGGTCTGGTATATGAGTCTGTCTCCACGTAGGCACTGCCATGGTCTGAAATAGCAGTACAGTACAGTCCCCATGAGAGGAGATGTGGTACACGGCACAGATAGCATCAAACCGCCCTGAAACTGATACATGCCTTTGAGCGCTACAAGTCTTGTCTAAGTTTTGTGTGTTTGTTTGTTTATTTGTTTGCTGATTCTGACTGACAAGGAGGATAATAATCAGGCAATAATCTTGCGGCTAGTTTGTTTGTTCTGCAATTGTATTTGCTTTTATTTCATTACTGCAGATGTGTAAGAAGGACTATTTACTATAGGAAGTGTTTATGGTATGCTATCGTTTTTAAGGTTTAGGACATGGACTATTTTATACTATGCTATTTTCATTTACTAAAGTATTAATCTCACTAAACCATTGTACTGCCACAGATATTCTCATTCATTTTCCAAGAAAATGGCTTTTTTCTGCAAGCTGGAATTATGGTAATATGAAAACAACACTGTTAGTGTTTTGGTGTCAGTGTGTTCATCTGTACAACTTTTGTCTCTTTCTGGAGTCAGTCAATTTAAAATCACTTCATCCACGATCTTTGTGGTTAATGGAGGAAACATTTGCCACAAGAGCCAATGAGGCGTCTCCTCGCATTAGGACTATCACTGTCTAATGTGATCCCTTTGGTGATCTTAAATGAGCAATGAACATTTAATAGTCTAGTTGAAGCTGTTCACAACTTGGCCCACGGTAGCTAGATGACAGAACAGAAGATTCGTGTAGAGATTATCGCATCACTTTTTTGATATATTATGGATGGATGGATAAATGAATGAATGGATAGATGGTCACAGATAGAAAGATGGATAGATAGATTACATTTTTCCAGTTAATCACTTTGCAAAATTATTGCAATATTAAAAGTAGTAATATTACAAACAAATTTGAAATAAGAATTTATTTTATCATTTAAATAAATTATTTATTATTGTAATCCAATTATTTGTATTTAATAATAAATATCATATAATAAATAATATAAAATAAATATATTTATTTGTGTTGGCTTCGTAAAGGTTGGGAACCACAGCTGTAGATGTTGTGTGTTACATCATTGCTATAGCGTCACATTTACTGCCCTCAGTGTATTGAATACACACTGACATTAAATTAAATACAATACTGTGTTTCTTTGTGAGCGTCATAGGAGCACTTCTGTCTTCTAAAGTTCTATCACCTGACGTTATTTGATCGATATGTTCTCATATAAAAAAGTCCTTTTGAAAATCTCTCTCTCGGGGGCCGAAACAGTTCCTGTTCATTAACTAAGTTCTGTCTTTAAAACTTCTGAAAGCCATTGTGTATCATCACTCGGGCGTTTGTCTCTGACTGAAGGCATAGTGAAAGATGAAAAATACTTTTAATTTCCTGAGCACGGAACCTCACAGCGTGATGGTGCACATCAATCGTGCCAGACGCCTGTAGTCCAGTCTAATAGAGGCACTTCCTTTCTCTCAGCAAGTTTTTTTTGTGTGTGTCTGCCTGTGGCACTTGTAGGATCATTTGATTTGGGTTTGATAACTGACGCTAGCCTCTGAGAACGGCTCGAATGAAATCTTCCTCTCCCTGGGTGCTTCAGTCAACCGCATGAAAGAGCCGTCCCGATGTTTTTTGCTCATAGCGGGCCATGAAATTCGCTCTCTGTGGAGCGATGCCAATTCCGAGACTTCTTTGTTCGCAATTACTCCTTTTTTTCTAGCCAAAAAACGTGTCTGGTTCCTCGCAGGAGGAAATCGTACCTCTTTATCTGAGTCGCTCTCCCTTGGTCCCTATCAAGCACACAACAAGCCACTTGAAATTACTTAGCATCTCATTTTCTTACATTTTTTTTCTTTTGGTGTAAATGAAAACACTTCCCTGTTGACACGTTTGTAACGTGCGGCTTTTTATTAACACAAGAGAGAAATGTGGTAATGAACTGTGAACGCAGTATTTTCTCTCATTTCCAGCCAAGGTACGTGGTACATACACCCGCTCTGTCACATTCTCCATGTACTCGTCGGGTGCCAGCTATTCTTCCCCACAAACACACACAACCCCATGTGGGGCTTTCATTGTCGTTTACAATATTAGTTGTAATATCTTTTTTGATTATTCCAATCACTAAGACGATAATAAATGAACTGTCATCTGTTTTCCCATCATCACAATCAGTTTGGGTTGGACTCCCTGTACAGATACTTCTCAAACATGAGCTTACTGTGAAGCGTGATCGGTTCTCAATAGAGACGTTTTCTGTACATTGTAAATCCACAAACACACCTCTCACACTGGTGACTGTTCAGAATTGTCTTCATACCGTACCGCTATCTGTAAGCGTATAATATTGATTTTTAAGTCTGAGCTGTCCGATTAAGATTTTGTGGGAAATGTCAGATTGACATGAGCATTGAAGAAAGCATGGGCTAAAACGTCTGCTCTTGGGTCTATTTTAAGACATTTTTGCACCTTTTTTTTCTTTGTGTATGTAAAATAAAAGCAGTATTTTTAATAGACCTTTTTTGTTGTACGCACCTGAGAATTAAGTAATCTCTTATTTTTTGTGCGCAAACAAATGCTTTTTGATAAATGTCAGTTTGACGTCATTTGACTTCAACCCACATAAAGATAAGTATGTAAAGTTCCCTGCAATTTTGTTTTTATTATATTTTTTGTAATAAAGATGAAAAGTTATGATTGCATCTTAAATTTTTAGTTTAAGTTTAATCTCTAGCAACATTAGATTTCAAGAGTTCAAGTATGTGTTCTGTAGGTTGTGTAAACACTTTGACTGTCTTAACATCAGTTATTCGCAGATGATTGATTAAAGAAAGTACACGGATTACTTTAAATTTATAGCACTTACTGATAAGATTATAACATGAGTCATTTATTCCATAAATCCACTGATAATAGGGGTGTTGCCAAGATCAGTGAAACGATATGACTGAATTTATGTGAGTATACATCATTTTAGAGATCTCTGCCAAAAACAGTATTTATTTCATTAGCTTCAAAACTTAAGAGCTGGATAAATGGTGTAGTCCACCAGCAACACTTGCATTGCATTCCTGTAGCACAGAATGACTTTTGTATATTGTAGGGTCTTAGTCTGCAGACCTGACAACCCCAAATGAGCCAAAGCCTCAATTACACAGTGTGAGAGGCCGGTTGGCGGGAAGCAGGGGAAGGCAGAAGCAGTATTCCCCTCTCTGGTGATGAGATGTCTCGCCTCTGGCTCAACGCCTCCTCTCTGCATCCCCGTCCCTCCACGCGTCTGCTCCCTTGGCTTGATGGGACAGCTGTAATTAGGGAGTGGAGGCTAAAACAGTGAGACATTCTGGGTTTGTGTTCACAAGAGGGAGTGATCATAGTGTTTAGGAAATGCGTGAAACAACAGGGTTCAGCGGCTCGTCTTGAGGAACACACGGACATCTCAAGTACACACACACACACGGGGCTGGGTGATATAGATGAAACTATTATATCCTGATATTTGTAAGGCTTTTTAAAATATGTTTTATTATAATGAAAGTTGCTTTGGATAAAAGCATCTACCATGTTTTATGTTTTTAATATAAAACGTTTAATATTCATATAATTGTTATTGTACACATTGTATTATAAGAGTATTTGTGGAAATGTATTAAAGGGATAATAGAAATAGAGATTATTTTATTATTTACTCACCCTCATGTCATGTCAAACCTGTAAAACACAAAAGATGTTTTGCAAAACGCTGGTTCCCGGCACCCATTCACTTTCATAGTATGGATTCCACATACAGGGTTTAAATGACATAAGAGTGAAAAAATATGACATCATTTTTATTTTTGGGTGAATTATCCCTTTAAACTTACTACGGAAGATTAAGTCGTGCACACAGAGTTTGTTTAAACTCTTTCACATCTAGATAGCCATACAACTATATTGCAATGGCCCCTTTAATCACAATATATAAAATCATCACAATATTCACAATTTTAACTCTATCATGAGAAAATGATCTCAGATTCTTCATGAATATTCAGTATATCACCCAGTCTTATCACACGCACACACATGCACCTGGTTCTGTTTTAATCCATACATTGAACAAGAAATCATCTACGGTTTGGGCAGGCCATTTATTAGCAGGCTGAGAGTCCTGCCCTAGTTAAAGTGCTGTGATTCATCAACACCTGTCAGTGCTGTCAGAATGTGGGCTGGAACAGCATTAGGAATGTGGAGACCTCAGGGAAGTATATTTTAGTGGTCTGAGCTTCATACAGTGCATACTGTAGGGGTTTGAAGGCTTGTGGGTTTATGTCTGTCATGTTGAACTTGTCCACCTTCTGCTAAATTTTCAACAGATGTTGTAGGTAAATTAGGTGCAGGTGAAACGGTGGCTGCGGGTTCAAGTCTAGGTGGAGCTCTTGAGATCCTCATTTAACCGAGACTTTTCCTGCGATTAGTCTAAATCTGCTAAATAACGAAGAAAACATATGTCTGCTCAGGTCTTTTTTCATGTGTCGGAAATTTCTTTTCAGTAGTTCATCTGGTCCTGCAACGAAAATGAAATTAAACATAGACGGTATTTACTTTTTTAACATATTGCATTGCCTCTGAAATGGTTTTTCTTTCAGCTGGCGTGACCAAACTCACTTATTTTTATCTCCTCCCCTCAAACCACTTGTCAAACAGAGACTTCTCACAATCCAGACAGTTCCATGTGCATAAAGTCGAGTCAGATTCAATCTTTCCTCTTAAGTGTTTTATTTGAAATACATCAGGTTACAGACATAAAACAGGTCGCTAACACTGTTTCTTGCCGACTAATTTTGCATAGTTTGCACGTCTTTCTACACTTTTGTAGCATAGTTAAACGATAAAAGAAATTAGTCAAAAAGAAACTGGTCTGTCCACCAAAGCTTAACATGTATTCATTCGGCTTGCCATTTATCTGTCTTGAAATTTCAGTTGACACCTCCTTGTGGTTTAAAAAAGACCGTTTAAAGCGACGCACAAACAGAAGGAAAACATTTAAATCTTCCCTAGCAATTATGGTCTACGTGGTGAGGTCGACCATAAATAACCAAATTAGCATTCTTCTGTTTCAATGACTACCACATCCATAAATGTTCTACAAGGCACGAGTAATTACTGCTGTATGATTCCTGTTACATACATTGAGAATTTTTCTCTGAAAGATATGTGGATGTTCTGGTTAGATTTAATGTTGTTTACTTCATAAAGGCAGGACAGGTTTTACACTTTGAGCACTTATCTCATTATCTTATTATCTCAAATCACTACACACCTCAGTATAATGAGTATGTTGACACTAAGTATGAAACAGTTAAATGTAGCTGCAGCATTCTTCAGGGTTTCTTTTTATTTTGTGGGATATTGAATTAACTTGTGGAATGCATAAAGATTGGTTAAGCATGCCGTGCGTATCGCTAATGTCATGTGATGCATCAGTGCATGTATTTGCACACCAGAATTTGATTATTCTTTAGAGCATATTTCTCTTTTATGAAAGGCCACTCCTTGTTAATGTTGCTTTCGTGAAAAGTTTATTAGACAAATCATGTCTCTGGTTATGTCAAGCATGAGTGGGTGTGAAGTCACAAGATATTACATTTCTAGGAATAGTTTGTCAGTAGGCAAGATGCTGAATAATGTGTTTGTGACACACAGACACACAGGAGAGATACAGTGGAAAGTATTACGTGATTTCATATTTAACCTTCTAGAATTAACCGCTGTTATGAACATAAATAATATGGATGATATGTTGTGATGTTTATTTTGAAATGCCAGTGAGTAGTCTGTGCTAAACGCAATTTCTCCTCATTTTGCAAACTAGATCTGAGTACCCGGGTTTTGAAGGATACAGTACACTACCAAATCCCAAATTGTGCGTGATGTCAGGTGGGCGTCAGGGGGTGTTTGGGTAACTAGGTGCTTTTCTTGTAATGATAGCTCTCATAATGACAGGTTTACTCTGTGCATGTGATTGAAGAACTGATGGGGAGAGTTTGGCCATAGCACCTGTTCTTCTACACCTGCGTGTGTGTGTACATATCGGTTTGTTAGCGTATCTCACAGACATGTGCGGTAGTCTTCACAGGTTTGACAGCAGGTGTCTGTGAGTATTTATTTGGTTAGTATAGCTGTAAAGCTGCTCTGTAATCATTGCAGCACTGAACACTTCAAACCTGGAGCCACATTTATCTCTTGTTGTTTAGTAAATGAGCAGCAGTGATGGTTTGACTGATATAACAAAAGGCCAGAATAATTTATGCTGTTTTTACCTGTAGTAAAACATACAGTAATACAATGCCGTTATACTTAAATGTAATTTAGCGCAATGCTAATGATATAAATGATATAATGATATAATGATATAATGATACAAAAATAATGATATAAAAATAAGGTAATGATATAAAAATACTAAATAATTAACATTTTTTATATATAATTTTAATATATAATTTATAGTTTTTAATAGTGTAATTTTAATTGAAATGATAAAATATACATTTATATATACTGTTAAAATTAATATGATTTATATATAGTGTGACCCAGACATGTTCTTGACTATTTCCAGCCCATCGATTTTTATATTGATACAGTATTTCATCACCACATTTACGGTTTATCAAATGACATCTTTATAGGATTACACATGTGGTTGCTATTTACTGGAGGCGTCACATTTTATGAGGCATTTTTAACGGAGTATTTCTCTGTATACAGTGGTCTGGAAGTTAAGTGCAGCTTTAGATTTACATTCCCTTTTAAGTAAACTTCATTTCCACTTAATCACTCCATCACTCGCACTGACACGCAGCTCTATAAATGCACGCTTGCTTTCCGTTAATGAATCACTGCTTCTAAATGAATGAGCTTGTAAACTTGCTACCTTTTAAGGTTCATGAGAGAGGTCAGTACATCAGAGAGATAAAGTTGCCCTTGTAGAGTAAAACCAGGTGTCCGTCAAAAGCAACGTCCTTCTGGTTGATTTTTATGATGTTGGTCAGTGCAAGCTGTATTTTTCCGTAATATTCAAGCTTGTTAATGATGTTCAGCTTCAGTCTCTGTGGGGTAGATGGCACATCAACGGTCTGTCTGATGCCTCTGGTGAGAGGAACAAGAGCTGATGCTGAGCAAACAGGAAGCAGAATGAGCACCGCTGTGTCCTAATGAGAAGTGTGTTATGGGAGTGAGGGAATGTAGTAGATGTTTATTTCAGTTCATTTCAGTTGTAGGTGTGTGGCAAAAGAACAATGTTTAACATTTGGACAATTCCAGCATTATGGATGTGACATTTTCAGTCAAACTTGAAATATAAATTCTCACAGAATGTATTTTTTTTACAAATATATCGGCCCTGTTAGAGGCCAGACATTAAAATACTTTGAATTAATTTGATTTCTGTTAAAATGCACAAACAGAAGCAACAATACCCAACAAATGGAGAAGAGATGACTCTTCAAAGAACTTAAAATAGTTATTTTAATTTTCATGTGCCCACTTATGAGGAATATGGACTGTTGTGGATGTGACAATTCTGAAAACGGCACTTTACCTGACTATAAAAAATCATGATTTATACATAAACAAATGCTTTAAGAATGTTGAATATGTATATAATATTAAGAATATGTTATGGTTGACATTTGCATGATATAGCTCATTTGCAATATAAAAGTTATAAAAGTTTATTTGCTATAGAGCATTGATTTCTGCTTTGAATAGCAGGTGGATTGTGAATAAGATGCAAGTATTTTATGCAACTTCAGTCTGTTTGTTTAAATTTGGAACGTATGGGAATTTACAATGGAGCATTTTATGGTAAAACACATAAAGACACATCAAAGTTGTTTTATTTGTTTGTTTTTGGGATGGACGGTAATGGGGAGGCCGAATAAGAGCAATGCAAATAACATTTTATTATTAGAAGTATCCAACACTATGACTTCCAGCGCAGTTGTTACTTCATTAAGATTCTTTAAATGCCCTCTGCTTCAGTTCTCATGATCTGGAATTTAGTGTCGTCTCTGTTTCCGCCCCGGGCGTCGTGCCTGGTTTTACTGCTCGGGTTTACAGCATTCATTATGCACACTTAACAGCTGTTGTAACTCTCTGCGGCGACGATGTGTGTGTGTGTTAGGTGTGACAGGATTGGCCGTTGGCCCGGACAGAAGGATCACACCACTGACCTTTCGGTTTAGACATGAAAGATGATCGTTCTCTCGCTTGCAGGACAGGTTTCATATTTTCATCTGGCACTTAATTCTGTTCTCATTTTGTCCTGCCTGCCTTCCTTCCTCTTTATCACGTTTGGGTTGTTCTATCTATCAAGACCGCAATGCAATTGGAATGTAAAGATCACTATCGTATCTCTCTGGCATTAGCGTTGGTACTTCATAACGAAAATAAACAAAAGAGGAACGACAGGGTGGCATGACAGGATTGTTATCTAGTTCTTTCGAATTTCAACCAACAAGTTTTGTTTTTTGCTTATTGTAGTGTTTTCAACCAATCATAGTATTTATACATGAAATATAATTATAATAACAAACACTGAGTTTTTAAATATTGTGCTTCTAAGGAACACATTTCCATGGTTTTTCTATGTAAACATGCACAAGATGAATGTGTTTGTCCATTGTGCTCATGTCTCACATCATTTGCAATGTCTCATACACAAGTGCTGCATTTTTAAGGCACCTTCTTATATTAAAATTGCGCTTTTTAAAACAATTCCTGAACACTGCGTTTCACATTTTTAGATCCAAAGACGCTTTCTGTGCAATGTCCCCTTACGTTTACATTTTTTGATTTTTGCAAAGTAGTATAAACACCAGCAGTAGTGTAGGTTTTTAAATATTGAGCTTTTTACTCAATTTAGTATAAACACTGTAAACACAAACTATACTGAGTATTTATATATTGTGCTTCTTTTTTAACTGATGTTATTGGTTATACACAAATATCTTTTTGCTCTTTCACACGAAGCTCAATGTACCGTAAGAGGTTTTAAAGAGCATGGAATGCCATTGTGATCAATAGGACGTGCACAAGTGGATGATTCAATGGTTGTGAGTCAATAAGTGACTTTTGTCAATTGAGAAACTCCAAAAACACAATGTTGAATGCCAGGCAATGCGTTTTTTAAATAAAATCAAACGTATCACATTTCCTCTGTTTCCCGTATTTTCCCCATTACCTCATATAGCTTTACAGGATGCCTTTAACATAATTCAACTACTTTACATTTTTCAACTCCAACTCAGTGCTCAAGAGTAGAAACAAAGTATTTCTTGAGGCAAAAGTAAATTTATGAGAGTGGTAAATGCGGAGTCATGTGGGGATAAGGATTGTAATATTTTATGTATGGATGAGCCCTCGTGGTGGAAATGACATGTGGACCGCTGAATTACTTGGTTTATTTTGTGATGTAACTTAAGACATGATATATGACTAAAGGAGTTATTACGCTCCTCCAGACTTGGCCTCCTCCCGATGTTTACACAACCCATATTCTCCGCGAGGCTTCTACGGCTACTTTTGCACACGAGATGGAGAGATTTGTGGTTTTAAACCCTGAGGAGAACATCTGCCAGTGCTTTAGAATTTTCCACCATATCATTACATTAGGCTGCTGGCGCGGAGCGGCGGTAATATTGAGGTTGTGTTTTATAAATATTGACGTGAGGGCACTTTTAAGACTTGTAGAACTTCAACAACACCCTGGACTGCGGCAGACGGCTGAGTTTATATCACAGTCGCTTCAATGCAGCTTAAGTCTCTGCGTGAAGTTTTGACGACCTCGTTCTCCAGGCTCCAGCAGAGGTATCGGTTTTTCGGAAAGTGCCCTAGGAGGTATAAATCTAGACGACAATGACCCTATAAACTATGTTGACCTCGACAGCGAGAAAAATAAATGAACCGCGGACCATAAGGTAGATACAAACCATCTCATATTCACAAAATCAAAAAAATTCGTCATTGATACCTATTTATCTGTATAGGGTAGCATAAGCTTTTCTTTTTTTAAGATAAGTGGTTTCGCTGGGTCTCAAACGGTTAATCCACAAGACCCAAAGCTCTTTTTCCTTCTTGTTTTGCGTGTTCTCTTAAGGTATTGTGAAGAGCCCACTCAAGGCCTCTTCTGCAGCTCCAGATGTTTTGTGTAGCTATTTATTTAGCTTGTAAACAGGCCGCCAAAAGCTACCCCCATAATGATGGAGAGGAAAACCGCAATTACATTGTTGCAGGGCCTTTACAAAACAGAGCTGGCTGTTGAATGAGACTCTGTGCTGGGGAGAACAGGTTGTTATCGCTTTACAGAGAGAACGAGAGGGTTGCCAGATTGAAATGCAAATCTTAACATTTTGCAATTCATTTGGGGAAAAGCAATAACTGCAACTACAAAAACAGGAGCGGGCGAGTGGTGTGGCACAAAATGAGAGAGGATTAAAATCTTTCCTCTTTTGCTGAGCTTTCTGTGGTTGTTTTGATCACTTTCGTGGTGCAAACTTACCTTTTTGACGCGTTTGCCAATGGTAAGAAAGTTATCTGACATAAAAATGACTTAATTAGGTAGGAGAATTGTTTAGCTGGTTTTACTTGGTTTAATGACGATAAAGAGCACAAATCATTACCACTCACAGTATCTTATATTTTAACTTTACTTTGTCACAAAGAGTTTATCTGAGGACAAAACTGTGAATTTATTCTTCATATTTTCTTTGGTTTATTCAAAGAATATGTTGTTTTATGTTTTATAAGTGCCTTCAGTCCGATCTCAATTTATCTAAAGTTAGTTTCCCTCATATTTTTAAAGATATTACCTTATTTTTAGTTTCAGACCTATTGATTTGTATTATATGATCTGTTTTATGATTAGTTCTTTTTATTCTTCAGCAGATTAACATGCTTTGGCAGTGTTAAAGGCCCTCGCTGTGTGTGTGTCATGTAAGAAGAGATTACTTTGATATTTAACGTCGGCTTGCCACTCGCGTTGACCTTTTAGTGTAGCACATTCCGAGGGCGTTGTAATTAGCGCTGGTCAGAGAGAGTGAACGAGAAAAGGGCGAGACATGAAGGCCAGTAGGCATGTTTGGAAGAACACGTATAAGGCGCTTCGTGTGAGACCGCGGTCGCCCGCTGGGCGTCACAGCCCTTTTCACTTCCCATCTGCAATTATTTCCGTCTCCGCCACCGAACGGTCTGACCGCTTGACAAGTCAATTAATTCTTAATGGGCCCTCCATCTGGCCCAGTTCACTCGGAGGTCTGTAGCCTCTCAGCACAGGGACCAGGTTTAATGCTAATGACTGATGAGATTTTGTCAGGTAAAATCACCGATGGCGGGCACACGGGTGTAGTTTGATTTACTAACGATTAACAGTCTGGAAACTTTATTGTGTGCCCTGCTGAAAACCAGTCTAAACTGGAGGGGTTTGAGACACTTGGGTATCCAACTTGACCAATCCAAAAATGAGTAAACACTATAGAATTAACCTGTCAATTCACCGGGTAATTGTTTAATGACCTAAATGAAGGTCCTCTAATTCATATGACAGTTCCTATTTTCATGCACACACACACACATCCGTGGGTGCATGGGTAATCTACTTCATTATAAATATTTATGTTGCTAATTACTCCAAGTGCATTATTAATAGCTCTGAAATTTTCCTCAAAGAGTATGTAATTAGGCAGGAAAATTAGTGGAAAGCTAATAATGCTGGAATTTAAAAGGCATTTTTAAGCCTAGCTCATTTCTGCTCCAGTTTGCAAAACCTGCAGCTCTCGTTCATTTTCTAGTGACAGCACGGATCCGTCAAATATTAGCTCACATTCCATTAGCATGTATTAGCGCGGTATGCTAGCTTTAATTGGGGACAGCTGTGCACGTTTAATGTGATGTTTGTTTGCGCTCTTTCCGTATTTACTGTTTTGATTGGTAAGCAAAGCAAACTATAGATGTTCAATGAACCAGAAAAATAAATAAATTGGCAGAGCTATGTGAATAATAATGCCATGTTTAAAATTGTGAACTGTGACAGTACATATTGTATTAAATAATGTACAAACTTTTTGACCGTATGTCTACTGTACATCTACTGTACAGTATGTGTGGGTGCAGTACTATATTTTCTTTGTAATGTGTTATCATTCATCTTTGATGAAGTAATTTTGCATATTATATAGAATGAAAGTTGGCCTTTTTACATAAATGGATGCATTTAATCTGGTAACTGCCACTATTGGCATATACATAAATTGCACTATCCATACTACAATCTTTTAAATTTAGATATTTTTTATATTTTTTTATTTTTTAATTAAATAACATTGACATTTTTTTTCATTAATTTTAAACAAATATTTTGTATTTTTTTTAATGAAAATTTGTGAAATATTTATCCTTGAGTCTTGAGACCTTTCTATGATTAGATTAGTCATGATTAGATTAATTGCATAAAGCATGATTTATATAAAGCAGGTCTTATTATTATTTATTATTTTTTTATGCATTTCTGTATGACTTATTTGATACCTAATTTTCAATATCTTGAAAAGTATGCAGTTAAATGAATCTGTTGTTTTTTTCCCTGCTTGTTCTACTATGATATTTTTCTCTCTCTATCTCTCACCATAAAGCATTTAGAGTAACTGGGTTGTCAGTCTAACGGTTCCATTAACACACCAGACAACAGGCCATTAGGCTCCAGGAGCTTAATTGCTGGTTAATTGGCTAATTAGTGCTCTGCTTTGTTTTTCACTCTCCCTTGACTTCTGTTATTTGCTTTTTATATCCCTCCGTTCGCTCACATTCTTCACCTACCACGCTGGGTTTGTAAATGCAGGAGTGAAGGTTACAGTGGATCAGGAAAGATAATGTGCACCTGTGCTTGATGCATTAACAGATACGTTGTGACATCAATACATTGTGCTTCTCCTGGAGATTCACTTTCTGCATTAAGTTTGTCTTAATGTTTGCTCAAACACACCTGCCAGTCATTTGCAACCTTGGCTGTACGTGAAACTACTAAAGTGTACAACAGAGCATACAAAAGTCAAAGTATGAAAAAATTGATTGTTTCAGATTTTATTGTATTAGTTTATATTGGCAAAAATCACATTAAAGTCTTAAGTTAAGATTTTAAAATATATTAATTTTAAAATATAAAATGAAATATATTATATATTAAAATCATGTATATTGCTTTGAATACGTATCTGAAAGTTATTTAGTATAATATATACAATGTCATATGTGCAATGTCAATTGCATAATATCATTAGAGCTAATACAATTTTCTTACGTTCTCAGTCAGCAGCTTCTTTAAATTATAACTTTCACTTTAAAATGTAAAGTTTTTGCGTAGCCATGGTCATTTTTGATTGAAAAACACAGTCTGATAAGTTGATTTTGATGCATTTAGTGTCATAAATAAACTGTACGGGATGGTGCATGTCCCGCAGCAGAATTCAGCTCTATTTGAACATGACTGGCAAAACTTTACAGCGTAATCATTATCCTAAATTTTACAAGCTGCATTTTAAAATGTAGCAGACGGTTGTAGGATTTACAAGGTTAGTTACACATGGGATGGAAAATAAGAACTAGAGACTTAACTGACCACATTATGTAGAACTCTATATACTAAAGACACACTGAATTATGTATTGGTTACACTTTACAATAAGGTTGTTTTGTTAACATTAGTTAATACTGAATGAACTACCATAAACCATTGTACTGGCATCAACTAACATTAAGAAAGCTAATGCTGAAAGACTATATTGTTCATTGTTAGTTCACCTTATTGTAAAGTGCTACCTGTATATCTGACAGTTTTTTTATTTTCCTATGTATAAATTAAACGAATAAATGCTTTTTTCTTTTAACAAATCGCTAATCACAGTTTTTTTTCCTACTGGAGTTGCTGTGCATTATAGCCAGTGTGGGTGATGGAAAAATGTTTTCATCATTTATAGACAGATGTGTATAAACATGAACATTAAAATAACACGGCTTAGTAGGTTTGAAAATCAGCAGCACCGCAGACATCCCGCCTACAAGGACGCTGTAGTGCATATGCCGCTATAGCATGGGTAACGTTGCCATGGAAACACATCATGAACCTGTCATACGAACATCAGGAATTAACATACATTTCTCTTTCTGTAAGTTTGATGTATATTAAGATATTGAAATCAAAGCCAAGACTTATTTGCATTGCATTTGAAAGCAGCATTAAAACATTTCAATTGTTTTTTGTTGTAAATAGTAAAATTTGTAAATGGCCATCTATGGAGAAACATGCATTTCCTCTATAATACATTATAACCAGCCAAATCTTCACTCCTAGGTTACAAGCTGTGATGTTTTACATAGGTAAATCCGAAACATCTTCCTCTTTGGGAGTCATATCACACATTTTTGGGGTGTTACGGGTGATCGTGCACACAAGTTTTAGCTCCTATGAGCAGAAACACATACAGATTGACCTTTTCTGCTCATCTCCCAACACTACCACAGTCTGCCCTTCTCATTATCACGGGAACGTTTCACACAGTATTAGACTTAATAAATGACTTTTCCTCTCCTCCCCCTTCTCGCCTTATTCCCTCTTGGCGCTCCGCTTGCTCGCTCTTGCTCACTTTCCTGCTCCTGAGCCGATAACCCAGAATCCCCTGGGGCTTGGCCTCCATAATCACGTCAGTTCACAGCCCTCTTATTTGAGCGGAATTGTTTAATTGGTATGTGTTCTACATAACTGTCAGAGTATTAGACTCACAAATGAAGGTTAGAACCTCGGTGCTTGTAATCGACTGAAAGAAATTGATTTACGCTCAGACGCTCTACAGGGAGAGAACTTTACGGTTCTCTAAAGAAATTAAGCTTTTTAATTGTGTTTTTTCTTTGTTTCCCCTCCAACAGAACACATTTCTTTATTTTTAAACATATTTAATAGACAATAGACTCGTGGGTCATCAATGGGTTGACAACTTTGTCAGTTCAGTCAGTTTAATTTTACATTTACATGTATGTGTTTGGATGATGCTTTTATTCAAAGCGGCCTTCAAGGTCGCATTTAAGTTAAACATTTTTTGTCAGTATATGTGTTTCTTGGGCTTCAAATCAACAACTACCAATTGAGCTACATTAACAATATTTTACAGTATTAATCAAAAAGTGTTTTTATAGTGGTTTTATAAAGTCAGGATCCACCCTACCCCGCTTTCATAAATAATATGATCTCATACAAGTAGTTTTGTAGGAAAACTGTTTTGCGCTTTGATGTTTGTGAATAGTTTATGTGGGTTTTATGATTATTGCTGTAATAGGCCGCTGTGCATTCATTTAGCTCTAAATATTAATCTTGCTTGAGTCGTGTTTCGCTCAGGCAGGGAATATTAAAATGCAATAATTTCATTTGTAAGAGTTGCCTTGGGTGAGAGAGATCTGATATTGAAGAACCCCAGCATCGGTTAACAGATGTTATCAGAGTTATCAGTGGGTTTCCTTATATGAATATTTATGTGATTATTATAATCAAGTATACCAGACGAGGAACAGCCATAGTCTCAGTTGGATGTGTAGCACATAACTTATGTGATGTTTCAAGACAGCAAGCAGATGGTTGGTCTTGTCATGTACTAAAGCTATGAACAAGATTTTTTCTATAGGAATATCAGAATTCTATAACGGAAAAATATGGTTTCTATGGGTTAATAGGGTGCCCTGATCTAAGAAAGAGAGAGAGAGAGAGACGGATAGATTTAAAGGAATGCATGTTTTGGAGATTTTAAAAAACCTTTGATTTGATATGGCGTGATGGGCTTTATTATAAAATTTTACAATCAAGCGTAGAAGGAAGAATTGTGATATTATTAAGTCTGTGTATTTAGAAAACAGATGTGAAGTTAAAATTGGTGACAAAAGAACACAATCTTTTACTCAGGGCCATGGAGTGAGACAGGGCTGTAATTGGAGTCCAACTTTGTTTAATATATCTTAATATATCTTAACATTTATCTTAATGAGAGAGAGAGAGAGAGAGAGAGAGAGAGAGAGAGAGAGAGAGAGAGAGAGAATTAAAAAGTCCCTCATGACTGGAGTGTTTAGGAACGGTGTTGTCTGACATTAAACCTAAGCCTCAGACCAAATCATGTTAGCAGCATCACTTGAGCATGTTGAGCATTGAATGACCATAAGATTGATTCTGGTTCTCTACAGCTCTCAGAGGTCTGAAGTCAAGGCTAAAGTTTATGTGCTTGCCATTAGGCCTGTCAGCACTTTAAGACCTCAGGGAAGTGAGCCGATATGTAACATGCAATGCAGTTTGCAAAAGTAAGGATCGCTACATGTGTATAGTCACTGTGTGCTAGTTTTGCATTCATTTACTTTATGCATTTGGCAGATGCTTTTATTCATTCAAAGTATGAATTTTTATCAGTATTTGTGTTGACTAGGTTTGAACCCATGACCTTTGTGTTGCTAGTTAAAGTTTTTTATTGCATGTTTGTTTGCAATAATTAGATTTTATTGCCAAGTTAGATGAATATTAAACATTATTATTTTATTAATTTGATCTATATTTTTTCTTTTTATAGGCACAAAAAGCACATCATAAACTCTGATTTACGTCAGGATTCTTGGCATTAGCATGCTAGTGGTGACTGATCTTCCCTTGATCTCTTCTAGGATTAGCCGAGCTCTTCGCATTTTAGCTAATCTGGTTAACACCTGTTTTTATTGACACTTGAGCTGAGTTTCAACAGTTCCTGCTTCCACGCTCTTGACTCCCGATCTGTCTTCACACCCCCCCAACATATCTTATCTGGTTTTGGGTTGAGAGTTTTGGCAGATCTTTTTTTCAGAAGACAGATTTATGGGTTTAGACTTTTGGCTCCAGTGTTCGGATCTCCAGCATTCCCTCCGGGAAGTTCTTGAGGTCTTGTAATATTTGGTTGATGGCTTTGATTTCGATGGTGCTCACCTTTTTATTAGTCTTCATTTATGAAACATGGCTAGCAATAAATAGATGTAGAACATGATCATTGCAGAATTTGAGCCGGGATTGGTTGGATTATTGACAAACGCAGCTCTAGGCTTCCAACATATGGTCTGTTGATCCTCTCAACGTTTCAAACGATCAGCTTTATTAATAAAAGAAATGGACCGCTATCAAGTTTTTCCAGGCAGCCTGTCTAATGTAACATTCCATGGCAGCGAACTCATCCCATAATAGCTGTTGTATGTTTCTGTTGAGAAAGCTTAAGGGTGCGGCCTGTGAGATGGTTGTCTAAACATTGACTTAATTCCTTTTGACGGTGTCAGTAGATCTGCTGCATTTGTCAGGGTCAGGGCTCACGCTTTGAAGTGCTGGTTTTGGGATTTGGCTAAATCTTGAGAAATGGATCGACTGAAGCATCTTTGGTATTAACATTTAGCTTAGTGCTTTCTTGGCCTCCATTAACCTAGATCCATGACTGGGCTCGGCCCGCGAGTGCTTCGCTCTGGGGTTGGAGGAATATTTTCATTCCCTCTCGTTTTGGGAATGTGACTGGAAGATTTAATTTATAATATGATTTATTAAAGACTGTCTTGTGTGTCATTAGGGCTAGTGTGAGTTGTACCGCTGGGATTTGTGTCTTTGTTTAGCACTGACCATCTCCCCTTTAGCAGCAGATGAAGTGCTAAAGACTTTACAATGCTAAAAATGTTCTGTTAGGTAAACTAAAAATCAGTGTGCTTAGTGTGATGAAGTGTTAATGAGCAAGTTTAAGTTCCTATTATTTAATATGAGTGAATCCAACTGTCTAGATTAGGTTACAGTAACAAAGTCATTTTGAAAGGTTGTTTCAGGTACAAATTGTACCCTAACATAGTAACACCCTGTAACCACTTTTTAGGGTGCGTGACATGTCGATGACTCATTTTGTGGATGATCAAAATTCTGTTGTTGTTTTTTTCAAGCCAAAAACATAATTTATTACGTCTGAATCTACTTGCTTTTTTATGTTATATCAATGTTACATTTTAACTGGTTTGATCAACAGAAAATAGATTCTCTATTTTTATAAATGTTTGAAAAAATAAAATAAAGTTACTTATCTTTGCAGATCATGTCATACTGACATATCCAACAAAATCGCACCCAACAGATCAATTTATAAATCGATATTTTAACCTTACTGTTGGATATTTTGAGACAGTTTTGAACACTATTTTTTACAAACTTATTAATAAAATATCAGATTTTTATTTTTAACCCCCCAAAATTGCCTGTGGAATCTTTAACTGTTACATTTTTTAATTGTTAACGAACAACAAAAGGTTTGTTTATTCAAGGCCTTTTCTGAATTAAAAAAAAAAGATGATCTGATCTTCCTAAACCTGAGCTTAGTATTTTGTCTGTTCTTGTTTCCTATAATGTCACAGACATAAAGATCTTCAGTGCCTCCATTTTAAATCTGCGATTCAGAGGCTGAATATAAAATGGAGGGGAAAAGGTGCATGCTCATCGGTCAAGGCCCTGTCTCTCACCCAGCTGAGAGGAAATCTGGAAGGGAAATTAATTTGCCCCATCATTCTGACAAAGGGAGGTGACGTGCCGTGCCACGCTTCATTGTTTCACATCTCAAGTCTCATAAATTTGCACGGCTCTCGTGAAAGAAAGCAATAACGCGTTATCACGTCGCCAGCGTAAAACACTGTAATTAACATTCAGCGACTGTAACTGATCTATCTTTCATTCTCTCCTTTCGGAAACTGCCTTACCGTGTGTGTGTGAGAATTGGTTGATGTACTTCCATCTTAAGTCTGCCTGATGTTTTTCCGTACGCACCCGCTGCAAATTCCCCCGCGTTTAATCGCAATCCTCATCTTTGATCCTTACGTGTTGACATTCTGTTTGTCTGGAAATGGCAGCAGTCGTTTTGAACGGCAGGCGTGTGTGTTAGTACACTCAATATCACAGTAGGCACCCACTCTAACAGGACTGACAATTCTTCTCTTTCAGACAATGTGGCATTAGAGCTTGTTAGCTCCACCATTAGCTATAGAGCTCTCAAATTGATGCTTTGGCCGAGGATGTGTTTGGCTGGCTCCGCTTGGAATGGCGTACCATGTATTTACTCCTGCGAGGAGAGTATTAGAGGGCTGCTTCGTTGAGCTCACGATTACTATAATTACAAAATTTCAAGTTGACGCATGCCCACGGCGGAGGAGAAATGGAAGGTGCAATTATTTAAGAAGCTCCTGTTAGTTCTTCTCAGCCATGCTTCAGTGCTCCTCAGCCTCTCCACCTATTCTTCTACAACAACCTGTAATTGTAGCGCTTGCTCCGATCCATTTAGCGGGACGTGGCTAGCCAAAAATCTCTCGCCCGGAGGAGGTCTTGTTTATTTTGTCATGCAATTCGTAGCTCTCCGATCAAAAGAATATTTATAATCAGCTATTGACAGGAAATATGCACACTAGAGCATCATGTATGTGTTATCATGTAAGGCGGTGGATTTTAATCTGTTTGACTCGCAACAATATTGCAAAGGTTTGATCTAAGAGGAAACACGTATAATGATAAAAGACGTGTATAGATTGAATGCACTGTAAGTTGCTTTGGATAAAACGTCTGCCATATGCAAAGGCCCAATCTCTACTCATATCAATATAAGAATATACTTTCATTATAAAATATCTTGCTTTTTAGTAGTTTCATCTTATTTTAATGCTTGTTTGGTTTGTTTTGAATAATTAAAATCACTTTAATCTGAGAACCGTCACTGCACAAATTGAGCATGCGACATGTTTATGCATGAGCATAAAATGTGCTTTCCAAACTACTGTTTTTATTTTAGATAGTTTTGATTATTTTATAATTATTTTGGTATTTTCAAAATATTAATTATTTAACATTAATTTTTTTTAAATGTTTTTTATTATGAAAATTGGTCAAATATTTATTCTTAAGTCTTATACCTGTTCATTACTATAGTTAGTCATGATTAGATTAGAATTTCAATATAAAATATTAAAGTGAATCGTGAAATAACATAGGTGTTCCTGTTGAGTAACGCTGACAGTTAACAGATTAGGGCTCCCTGATTTACAACTTGAAAAAATCTGACTCTATCAGGCATATTTTTATAATGTCACAGATAAACGTCTAATGCTGTTGAACTCATTTGTATTTTAGGGACTGTTAATCTGGCTTTGCAATGATTTTCCCCTATTGCAACACTGAATAGGAGCAATCATAAGGGATATTCAAGTGTGAAGTGCATTCATTTAGCACAAGCCTGCATCTTAAGATTTAGTTTCCGGTTTCTCATAACGCCTCTCTTGCAACTTTCAGGTGTGATAACCCACTGGTTAAGGTTGGCCCACACGGTTGGTCTCAATATGACTTGTCTCTGCTTTGCAGGCGCACCTTGAAAACCACAGAAATGGCTCTCCATCTCACAGATCGCTTGTGTAAAAAGCTGATTACTGCTTTTTTAGTTTTGCAAAGGAGAAGGCCGAACCGCAGAGTTAACCACATCCTATGGCTTTGTTTGCAAGGGTGTGAAAGGGTTTAATCTGAGCAGTATTACCGCTTGTGCTTTGTGTGCATAACAAACAAAGAACACATTATTATCAAAAATAGAAAATTTGGCTAATGTATTGGTGAGCACTGTTTTATATTATTATTATTCATATAAATATATATAAATATGTAGATATTATTTGTATATAATTTAATATAATTCAATATAATATAATATAATATAATATAATATTACACGTATGTAAGTCTGTGGCTTTCGGTCAACAAAAGTTGAAAGAAGTGCCTGTTTGCCCATTTAACAAGTTACTGTTCATTAAATCCCATGTTTGTTAAACATAAACAGAGTATTATAAGAACAACCGTTTTCTTGATTTCATGTACCCACAGTCTGAATGACGGAGACGGATAAACAAGATTTAATTGCGTTTAACCATATTTATCCCCGTGGTGAAAGACCACATGGTTCTCCAAAACATAGGCAGTGGGTTTAGTGACGTCAATGTTTATACTTTAATATCATTTTTCCGCTGGAGGTTATTGGCATTATTTCAACACACTATTACTGTCAGATGATGTTTAGGAGACAAAGAGCAGCTTTCATTAAGACTTTAAAATCGTTACGTACATTTTCACGCTTGTTTTTATGGCTTCTTATCAAACCGATATGCTTGAATCATCCAGGCCATTTTTGAATTTCAGTGCATCTCAAGAATTATAATATAACACTTTATATTGAATAGATTTTCCAATTTTTTGTGAAATAAGACAAAAAGGGAAGTAAAAAAAGAGGAAGCAGTACTTTCATATGACTTTTTATTAGAGTGTTTAAGACAGATCTAATTTAACTTAGTTGTCGGCTGTGTGCGTGTCTCATGACCGGCTTTATGCACTTGCTCTTTGGTCTTGTGGTTTCTCACATCACTTTCAGTTTATAAATGAGCCTCAGAGGCTGTTGAGGTAGTTTTTAAATGCATTGCCTGCTTCTTTTCAGTTCGTGCCCTCTTTCAGTCTTTCTTTTAATCAGTTGCTCTGAACATGACCCTGTTAACATCCTCCAGGCCTGTGAAAAACAGACCGTTGGCCTCTGTTTGCCCGCCACTCAATCATTTTAAAAGGACGTTTCTGAATCATTTTCTTCGAAAAATGTTCCTCACATTTTCCTGACGGCAGTACCAGCAGGTTTCGCTTTGAGGTTTTGGTCAGGGTCAGACTTTACTGGGTTGGAGTCAAAGATGCGACGTGAGATATTTAGACAAAACTGAAAGACTGATGTTACATCTACTTTGAAAAGATGATTCACACCTTTATACAGATCAAGCCTTAGATGGTGGTTATTGATATAATCTCTCAACTCTATAGCTTGTCCAACAAACCGGTGAGTTTTTATTTGCGTAACTTCTCAGAAAGTGATGCATTGAGATTTCATACAGAGTATAGATAAACTTTAATAAAAGATATATCCTATAAGGAAAAGACTTTTCAAAAGAAAGTTTGAAAAGAACTGATATTGCACATACTAAAAGTAAGTTCCCATATTATTATTTCAATAAAGTATTTCTGGTTAAAAAAAACATTTCCAATAAGAAACATTTATGGCAGGAATTGAAAAGTAGTCTTTATATGAAAGTTGGTTGGAGGGGAGGGCTTTGTGATGTCATCAAAAATAAAATAAAAAATGATTTGATGATTTGACTAAAGTAACCATAACTTTTTAGTTTTTTTTGTAGGTATCTGTAGTAAAACTATGATAATGCTCATGGTAGTCACTTTGCAAAAAACATGGTCACTACACTTTTACCATGATAAAACCATAGTTCATTTTCCAAAGGGTGTTGGTGTTTTGGAGTAAGTACACTAACAGTACAGGACACTACCAAACTGTTCTTTATCTGCCAGGTGTAGTGTTTGTTTGGCACTTAAGTAACCTTTACCTTCATATGTTAGTGGCTGGTGAAGCGCTCTGACCCCAGCGCGGATGTCTTTTCTTGGGCAGCTGTTGGGTTTGGCTTTCTGCAAGGCCAGAGGAAAAACTGCTGACCACAGCAGATACCAGATCTTTATATAGCACACAGTCATCCAACAAGTTAGCATAGTAGTCACAACCTGATTAATGGCCCTTGTCTTATTCTCTCTCTCTCACCTTCTCTTTATTCCTCACACATCTCTCTCTCTCTCTCTCTCTCTCTCTCTCTCTCTCTCTCTCTCTCTCTCTCTCTCTGTCTCTCTCTCTCTCTCTCTCTCTCTCTCTCTCTCTCTCTCTCTCTCTCTCTCTCTCTCTCTCTCTCTCTCTCTCTCTCTCTCTCTCTCTCTCTCTCTCTCTCTCTCTCTCTCTCTCTCTCTCTCTCTCTCTCTCTCTCTCTCTCTCTCTCTCTCTCTCTCTCTCTCTCTCTCTCTCTCTCTCTCTCTCTCTCTCTCTCTCTCTCTCTCCTTCATTACACTCAGTTTGCTGCATTTGTTTATAAAGCTCCTGTGGGAGGTTTATAAATTTTGTCACCGAGGCATGTCAGTGCGCAGTGTGCCAAGAACCATTTAGCAAAAAGTTTGTAAAGACCATGGTAAGAGTTTCCTGCAAAGTTTTAAATTAATGTTATCCATGAGTTTGAATGTTTACTTTTTTTACCACAGTTTGTGATGACTGATGATGTAACATCAAGTAAAGTTGCATTATTTTTCTTTATAATCTTATTTCCTATTCTGTGCAAATATTATTATTTTTAAAATTTTTGTGTAGATATACCATTAGATATTGATAAGCTGAACTAACTTTGACATGTGATTGGACATCTTAATGACGTTGCCAAATATACATTATGTGGATTATTATGTCGTTTTTACAGATTCAGACCCAATCAAATGTCACCCCATAGATTCATGTATAAAGTATATTTGGCCCATCACCCAAATCATCCCAAAATACAGTGTTTTCCAAATAATTATTATCATTCAACTCATTCATTGTTACGACCCATCTTTCACCCAGATAGATTACCATACGAAATCTCATTTGTTTTAAAGTTCCTCCCCTGCTTTTGCATGGAAACGCTATTGCGTCGTACATCAAGATCTCTTGTCAGCTATTCAAAATGCATTAGCACCGTGTGCTCTTAGCTCTGCGTGATGGATCACATTACTCGTGTGCTGTATTCAGGCCATAGCTCTGATGGGATTTGTTCTTGTTGTTTCCAGATAGCTACTCCCCCTCTGCCCTCATTTTGCTTTAATTGAGTCCTCGTTTCACAGGGCCGCTTCTGTGTCTGGGATCAAACTGGGAGCTCCTTCCAGACCAGCGAGACCGCAAACCTCATGAGGCACGGAGAGAGAGAGGGAGGGATGTGATGAGTAAATCTCTCCGGGCCTATGCGGGCTGCTATCCTCCCCTGACTCACCATGTCTTTATCTCCTCCTCCGAGACTTCGTTAGCTGTTAGCGACAGGTTTCCGTTGGTAACGACACAGAGGATCCACTGTATTTTTTGCCACTTTTATTTAGTATTTCCATAGTGTAGTGGAGTGTATGGGGAGGTTATCTGGGATTATTGCATTGCATTGGGTCACCGTTTGATGTCCAACTTAGAATTTGGATCCTGAAACAAAGCCAGTTGGGAACGATTCAATCTAGATCATCATCAAGTTTTAAAAGTGAGGATAAACACTTCAGATTCAGATTCACTTCAGTTGTCACAGCGGGTTTCCGATCTCTCCGTGTCTGTTCGTTTATGTTCAGCAATTCAGAGTTAGAGTTAATGAGATCCCCATAGGCCGCCCCCAACGGAGGCTTTCTACTGCGCTCGCACTGTAATGTACATCATGTCTGCTTTCAAATCAATTACATTTTTATCTGATAAAAACCTAATGCGGTTTGATTGAGATTTCAGCGCAGCAGTCGACAGTGTTTTCACAGCCTGCAATGGGAGCCAATTATAACAGGAAGTTTAATCAAATTAAATTGCACTTCATCCAGATGCACTCTTTGTGGAATGTGACTGAAATGTTTGACTTAATTTGTTTTTGGTACTTTTGTTGACGGTTTCGGCGGTTTGATGAATCTCTTTCCCGAATAGGAAATATTTTGAAGTAAATGAAGCGTGGCGCAGCGGTGCATCAGCCGATGATGGATTGACTCTTTATTTCTTTGCAAGTCGCTCTTTGTTAATTTCAGGGAATGGCATTTATTTATTTGTTTATTTATGATTTGGTTTTTCAAAGGGTTTTGAAGTATGTGAATTGGTAGATGCATCATCAAGTGCTCAATTCAAGTATGAGCTCTTTTCATTTTCTTCCTTTTCATCTTGTAGCTCATCAGTGTTCTTCTATTATTAGGTAGATTCTTATGACTGTAAAAATACGGATATTTTCACTTTTATGTGTTTTAGTCATAAGTTGAATCATTGAAAAATCTATGGCGCTATGTTGTATATCCAGAGGAAAGTTTTATTGCTCAGAGATTGCTCTTTCAACTTTATGTAGACAGTACAGCAGCCCAACAGTGTTTAAAACCGCTCATATGACCCTGAATTTTATGCTTCTATGGAACATTGTATAATTTATATATGGCAATTATTATTATTAATATTCTTCTCTACTGTAATTTCACTCTGCTCTCTATTTCTTTTTTCAAGGTCTGAAGTTATTATCATATCATTGGATGCAGCTAAGACTTACTATATGCATTGCCTTAATAAACAGTGATTTAGCACTGGATCTCTCTCTCTCTCTCTCTCTCTCTCTCTCTCTCTCTCTCTCTCTCTCTCTCTCTCTCTCTCTCTCCACCTCCTTTCCAGCCTTGCACATAAATCAATTGAGATGAAAGTTCCATAATTGTGCTTGCTGGGAGGGATTTGAGCAAAATTGCGCTATGAATTTTTTAAAGGGAATTTTTACTAGCTGTTCTGCAGGATTGGAGGCAGAGGAGAGGTGAGGCCGTAGAGGATTTATGCGCCTGACTTCTTCATTACCGAAGTCATTTTGCTGCAGATGATAGTGTTGAGCCCGAGGGGACATTGGTCCCAGCACACTAACTCAGATTTTAAACCTGCCTAATCTTTCGAAGAGAACATTGCACCACAGCGATATTAATGTTGCATTAGGGGTTATATTTGTCGGCATGTGTTGCGTGAGGTGGGAGACTGTTACATTTTTGCAAGATTTTTAAAAGCGGATAATGAGTCCAGTTAATTTGGATACAATTAGATTAAAGTGTGTGTGATGGTAAAGAGACATGGAAATTGTATTTGCTGTGTTTTGATGTATTCTTTAAGAAGTTTCAGGTATCTTTTGCTTATTGAAATACTTGCTGTAATCACCTTTAAATAATCCAGTTATCTATTGCATCTGTTAAATATGTCTGTCTGTCTCTCTATTTATCTGTCCGTCTAACTTTCTTGTCTCTTTCTTGTCTCTCTCTGTCTCTCTCTCTCTCTCTCTCTCTCTCTCTCTCTCTCTCTCTCTCTCTCTCTCTCTCTCTCTCTCTCTCTCTCTCTCTCTCTCTCTCTCTCTCTCTCTCCACCCACCCACCCAATTAAAAGCAGAAAATTATATGTATGTGAGATGCCTTAGCTTGAAAAGCACCACAAAGATCCTCAGCTTCCAATTTTTCCAGGTTGGGGTCAATTCCTTTGATTCGCAGAGTTCAAAAAGAGGGGAATTTAATTAATTAGGCGACTTGAGTAACATACACAGTATGTAGGAATGAATCCATCACCTGCTCGCACTTCATTGTGTCTCCTGAATTGGAACGAAACTGACCTGATCTCTGTAAATTACCACTCTGTCTTTCTCTAGAAGCGTTCTGTCCGTACCTCTCCGCTCTCAAGGTTAACACTCTAAACATGCCAAGTCTCATTCGACCGCCTGCCCTGCGAACGCTCAATTTAACAGCCCACTAGGCTGAGGAACATAGGGCTAAATCTCTCTCTCCTGGAGAGGAAGGAGAAGTAGAGATGATTGTATTAGCTTGTCAGCACCTAATGCTGAGCTCAGTGGGCAGCAGAAACAGGCAGATATAATTAGCTGCTTTTCTCTGGTGGAGGTGATGGCGGGAGGTTGTGGAAGTACTGCAGTGGAAACCGGAATTTTAGATTTCGCTGCATGAAATGTCGTAGATTCTTACTGTTGATCTGATAATATTAGCTAGAAATGGAGCCATTCAAGATCATATCTGTTAGATTGGCTTGTGTTGGCCCACGTCCAGCATAGCTTGAATATTGCTACACAAATCCCTGGTGTAATTGTAGTGTGGGTAGAATTTATGTAGCGTTGTTTATTTGCACGTGCTTTCTGCGTCGTTTTAACACCCAACGAAAGAAGTTATGCAAATCGGGTACCAGCGCAAACATGCCAAAGATATTTGCAGGCTGCAGTTTTCCACCTTACTGGATTTTTGTAGCGTCACTACATCACTGTGATCAAAGTCAGATCCTTAAAAGGCTTAATATGGCCCATTCTGTGCTAATATCAACCATGAAAATAAAGTTTTTAATAGCTTAGATGTCAGCATTTGGTGGTTTAAATAATAATGTGTAGTAATGTGTAGAATACACTTTTATTTTAAATGACTTACAGTGCATTTAAGCTATGCATTTTACAGTATTATATGCTGTATGCTATCTTATCCGTATCAGCATTTTATAGCTTTTTTCAAAGTAAATAATTAGCTGAAGTATGCTCAATTTATTGCATGAGAAACATATTCTGAGTCCTGTCTTTATTAGATTGTTTTGTGCACAGCATAGATTTCTGCAAGACTAAGCATGTTAGCTCCAAATGTTTTCAACAAGTGTTTGTTATCCATTCCTGAGTAGCAGCATATGGTTGGCAACACCATCTTGAATTCATGTGGTTTTGTAACAAATGAAAACCCAGATTGGTTTTAAATAGCTTATTTTATTTCCATTTAATTTAGTGCAATGAAAGTCCCTGTGACCCAGGACAGCTCGAGTACTTACTCCATATGTCTTGGAAGAAATTGGGTTTTTGATGCTATTGGTACCAAAAAAGCTTTAAGGATATTAAGCGGTTTCATTCATAATTTGTTCTGCAACGCTTTGTTGTTTCCGTGATGGAAATCTAGATGTTCAAGCACTACTGAGTGTGGGACTTTCTGTTTGTAAGCAGAATTCGCTCAATGGAAATAAAAGAAGGGTAACACATTTGTTGCGGAGTCAAAGCGTGGCCAATGAAGGTTGAATGGAGGGTATTCTCTAGGTTTAGTGAAAGAACACCTCCCGACCCACCCACTGGGACTTCATAGTCGAAACGTCCACCCCCCCATATTCCACCCCCCAGCCAGACCTGCTCCATCCAGTGACCTTGAAAATCTGAGGAAACACTTTGTGATGGTCTCCCAGGCAACGGTATAGGTTCACATGGTAACTAGCAGCTTGACTCAATCAATCAAGCCTGGGCTTAGACTTTAAGACAGATTTGTGAAACAGACCAAAGTTGGGAGGAACAGCCCTGGCAGGCATGCAAAATCTTTTGGAAGGCGATCAAGAGAAGAGTGATGCGCTAATGTACTGATGTGTTAGGTTTCCTGGGTGTTTGTGAATAGGAAATCCTTGCTTACGATAAGACAGAATATTTACTTCCTTGGATGCAACGTAAAAGTACAGTGGGTGTGTGTTGATTTTTAATGTGGTTTAGGGATGGGTTAAAATGGTTAACATCTACACTATTAGTTAATTATAGATAGATAGATAGTTAGATAGATAGATAGATAGATAGATAGATAGATAGATAGATAGATAGATAGATAGATAGAAAGATAGAAAGATAGAAAGATAGATAGATAGTTGTACTGTAGTTCTCTTTCATTCATGCTTTCAAAAAGAAATCCACTTTACATAAAGTAGCTGAATCCTATAAATCTTATGTGTGTGTGTGTGCTACACAAGTTTAGCATACAACCACACTGACATCTTCTCCAAGCTGCATCTTCTCAAATCAGTAAGCAAACCTCCAATCAGACTCAGCCGTCATGAGACACGTCTCTGCCGGTACATGAGACAACTTTGCGGTTATCAAATTCAAGACTATCAACTTGACACTCGATTCCCAGGTGGGTGAAAAGAGAAACACGACGCACCCCGGGAGATGAAGAGAGAACAGAAACGACAGGCAGAAGACAGACAGTGCTGGTAGAAAATCTGAGTTGTAGCAGCATTAATTGATGGTGCTGAGTGCCATATGCGTGGCCATATGGAGCCGAGCCCCTCAGGAGAGTTGTAATAGACAGCCTGCAGACACTCACGCAACCTGGCACATTTACAAACAAGGGACAAACCATTAATATATGCCCAGAGAGAGAGAGAGAGAAAGAAGGGGGCTGTCAAAGTAGCTCAATTTGTTGATTTTTTTAAAACCTGGTTACTTGTTTGTCTTTGTGTATTTGCTAGTGTGAGTGGAAAATAAAATACATTTGAGCATTGATTTAAAATCAGGTTAAACCAATTAAAAATGAATAACTATTATTTATTATTATTATTTATAATTATTTTTGTAAATGATAGTTTTTGACAGGTCTGAATCTCTGTAATGGATAATACAAAAAATATATATTTTTCGTTTTATTTGTATCAAAACCATAGTAAACACAAATTTATCATTGTCGGAAAAAATCAGTGTAAAATGTCTGGCTACTGTACTACAGATTAGTTCATAAACACAACTCCGAAATATGAGTTCATCTCATCATTACCAAGTTTTCTTTAGAGTACTTTAAACAGATTTTTTTAAAGAGTTTAGCCCATGTTTTTATGTCCATTTGAGAGCGAGTCTTCTTTCTTTATCTCACCAACTTGAGTAGTGCTGAACAGTGTAGTGCACCGCCATTGACTTTAACCTCTGCTTATTCAGGTTTATTCAAAAGAACATGTAGTTGTTCAAAGTGGCCTTCATGAAGAAGAGTTGTATTGGTCAAAAGAAATTACAAGAAAGGGAACATGATGAGGAAATTAGTTAGAGAAGAGTGATGCTGAAGAGAAGATAGACGTGCTGAGATGAAGAGAGAGAGAGAGAGAGAAGATAAGTAGACATGCGATGAGTCAAACTGAGCTGTCAGCCGTTCTGAACTTCTTCAGAGGAATGACTGAGAACTGAGAGAGAGAGAGAGTCTGTGATATTTCTGGTTTAGTCATCACACTGGGTCAAACTGCCAATGTTTTACTGTTGCTCTTTGTTTCGTCTTCCCTTTGCTCCTCTGAATTATTCAACGCCTGAGGCTCGCTCGCTCACTCTCCGTCTCATATATTGCCTTTCTTTATCTTGTTCCTACTGTGTTTCTGTTACTCTTTTTGCATTTTATTTCAAGAACACTTCATGTGCTGCTGTGCTCCGGGTTTTCATCAGTTGAAGCTAAACGGTGATGCTGCATGAACATTCAAAAACTGTAAAAAATCAAACCAGACTAAAAAAAGCTGATTTGCAGACACAATGCAGATCTTTTGCTAATACTTACCTTCCACATAAAACTTGTCGCCTACCTAGAGAGCATAGCTAGACAATCATCATATACATGATGCATATTATGATGCATAAGCTGTATTAAAAGTAAGATGGCACAATTATATTTTTATTATGATTTTAATTATGTTTATGTTTTTATACATTTTACAGTTACTTGTTTATCTCTTACTATATTTATCTTTTACTTACACTGTCTAGCTATGTTCCCTCACCACTGACAGATGTATTATAGCCAGACATTTGAAAGACTCCAAGAACATGTGCTTCAACAAGGTATTATGAGCACTGATCACATTACTAAATAAAAGTGTAAGAGAAATATTTAACATGTGCAGAATGTCTTTGCCCATCCTTACACACATGCATGCACACTACTGAGTCTTGACCTGCTGTTTGTCGTCATATTCATCTTGTCAGGAAAGACAAGCTTGAGATCTGGACCTGCATTAAACCACAGGACTCTCACTGGTCATTCTTTGGCCCGTGATGGATGCCATTTGATCATCTCTGTGGGGTGGGGATCTTCTTTAGTTTCTGGTCCTCAGTGTGAGGAGTCCTGTTGTTGAATGACAAGTCGGTGTGAAACGGCTGGCGGCCCCTAGAAATCAGAGCTCTGGCGTCTTGGGAAATGATACACGCACACACACACACAATCTCTTGAGACTCGTAGAAACCTTGCAAGTTTTTTTCTCACACTTTCCGTTTTAAAATTGTTGTTTTTTTTCTTGTGTTTACTTCGCGAGACTACATTTATGTCGCATGCATGCATTTTGCAGTTGTTTTATCCAAGACAACCTCACAGGAATTCATATCTATTTTACGTAGTGGCTAATTCGTATAGATTTTTATTTTTACATTTGTATGTTTTAGTACGATTTGCATTCTCCCCAGTGATGTTAGGATTAGGGGTGGGATGTTGTTGTTGCTTTTTTCTAATAATCGTATGTTTTTGTATGATTCACATAGTATGAGTTCATATCAATTTGCGTTTGTTAATTTAGTATGACAAAAGTAAAATCACAGTGACGAGTGAAAACGGTGCAAATACAAAAAACTAATAATGTTAAAGCTGAATCCCTTTGTTGGTTAATTAATCTTGTGGCACTATGAAAACGTAAACACAATGTTTGGTCAACCTATGGTGTGAGTTTGTTAACCAAAAATAAGTTTCTTGATTACAATAAAGATTAGAAGTATGACTTAATGTTTTAAAATAAGCTTCTCAAAGGTTCTTGAAGTGTATTTGAGATGTGAGGATGTAAGGAAGGGCGTAGGGCATCGTTTGAAACAAAGCCAACAAGAGTTTTCATTGTTTTTATACGCATGATGAATATGCTTGTTTTTGGGGTTAAAACCTTTCGCAGATGTTCTGGTAGCCCTGTCCCAATTTTGTTTTGATGACATCATAGGCGCCTATGTCTACCTGTTTCTATATCAGGGTGGCATCTGAGTCGGTACCTTGTGGCATTACTACATACAGGTCTGTCATGGTGTACCACATATCATTGCTCTTTCAGATAGATTTGCTCTCTCTCTCGGTGTGCGTGTAATCTCTGACACATTCATCCTTGCTTTATTCTCAGTGTTTTTCAGCCCACACAAGGCCACAGAAGAGAGAGAACAGGCAGGGAGACGAGAGAGAGATATTGAGGAAGAGAGAAATGCCCGTAGGCTCAATCTGTTGTGTGGTGCGCTACACGCGGGCCGTGGGGAGACCTCTACTCACTCCATCAAACTGTCACACACACACATTCAGAGTGTAGTCTGTGCTGCCCTGGAGGCCGGTTCAAGTCAACATCCCATTTCCTTCCCTCCCTGCCTAATTTCTTCAGCACCCTCGCTTAAATACGCTCCTGCATGCTGTTTATGTGCGTGTGATCCAGCCACTTCCTCTGTGCTGTGTTTCTGTTTGTCTGGTTTGTTGTAGCACTTTTGTGTGTCTCCCCATATAAGTAAATACTCTCTGATGATGTCACCCGTAGCCGACGACTCCGGGCTATCCTCATAGGCTGCCTGCTGAGAGCTGCAGGTTACTCAATCCAGCAGATGTTAGTCAGTGGTTACAACCAAAATCCTCGGTTAAGCACATTTAGTTTTGGTAAACAACATAAAATAGCATTTGCAACCCATTTAAATACTGTGGTGCGTAATATTTGTAACTAAAACAATATGATTTTATTTATTAGAATTTTATTGGACCCTTAACAGTAAGGCTAAAAAAAAATGTACATTTATATTTATTCAATAAGAAAGCATTTGAATTTTGTGCACAGTAAGATAAGTAAATAAAAACAGATATCTGCCTTTATTTATTCACGTCAATTTACTTTTTTTATCAATTTACTATTTGCAATATCTAGCATTATAGATTTTTAGTAGGTTTAGTGGTTAATAATGGTTTGTCAGATATATATTACTTCATTTTCCATTTATAATTGTAAATTGTAGTAGCTGTGGGCATTTGCTAAAATATAATAATTAGTCGACATAATTAGTATCAAAGAGTGTTTTTGCACAGAAATCTGACACAAGCTTAGATTATGATTTCCATTACAGCTAATGTCTGTTTATGCATATTGACAGTTTTGTTATCTAATTTTGTTGTAAAATACATAATCACCTTGGAGGCTCAAAAGCAGGACCCTAAGGGTTTATTTCTCTCATAGGAGTATTATCTCACTTCCCTTAGACAAGTAAATCTGTATTTTATGGTTAGGTTTGCATATTTTTATCAGGTCATTGCCTGCCATATGCATGTGACATACTAAAACATATGGAAAAATGAACCTTATCCTTTTAAAATCTAATAACTCTTAATACTTAACTATTTACAGTTACATTTTAATTTCCATTAGCAATTTACTGCTGTATTTCCTTGCTGTAGCTCGTATCAAACAGGCCCATCAGGTCGCCACCCACCAGTTATGACTTTTCTTTATCATCTTTCAGTCTTACCTCGCTGCTTCTTTCTCCGTATCCCTCCCACGTCACTTCACCCTCACTTTTTCCTATGTGTATCATTATTTCTCTCTCTCCACCTCCATCTTCAACCTCCCATCAGATCAATAGTTCATAATCCATCCGCTTTAGACCTGAGCTGCCCAGTCACTTCCCATAATGCCCAAAGGCAAAGTCACATGTCAAAGCGCTGCATGAATGTGATGGCTTGATCAAATCAAAGTGTGGGCGACTGCTTTTGATCCATCATTTATAGCGAGGTCAAGGAGATTTGATGTCTCCTCATTTCTAAAGGCTGAACGACTGAAATATTATGCTGGTAAAGTTCTGTAAAAGCACTTTGGTGACCTCAAGTCAGGACGTCGATATATTTATAGAAATAAATGTTTTGTTTTTTTTCTTGCCAGTGTAAATTGCCATTTTTGTTGTGCTTTTGTTTTACAGAGGCCTCAAGAACCGGTTTCCCTTCCGTTGCTGAAAGTAATTTATTTAGCATTAATCTTTTAGTATTTGTCACGCTGGTCAGACAATACTTCAATCTTCGCTTAGTCCCTTAAGACCTTTCAAAGTGACTTATCAAGTTTCTCCCAAGTCTTGAATTATTGAATGCATGTAGTGTCGTACACTTCGAGACCTGGTTCTGATCTTTGACCTTTACCTCTGTTTGACCTTTCAGGAGAAAGTTAACCTTTGAGATGTATAAAAATGGTCAATATGGAAACCTATGTAATGACCTTAAGGTTGTTCTCATCAGTTGACCTTCAGACCACTTAGAAGAATTTTACAGGTCCTTAAAGGTGCTGCTAGTGTAGCAGTTTGAAATCAGGTTTGCAAATCATTTTAGCATTTAGTAGTTTAAGTCCTTTCAAAAATTTTACATTTTTATAATAAAATACATATTTTTATTGAAATATTCATTCTTAATTTAAGGTGAACCTGAAGCCCAATTAGTTGAGCATTTCATTAGTAGCACAAAGGTTGTGGGTTTGATCCCCCCCAAGGAACACACATACTGATAAAAATGTATATCTTAAATGCACTATAAGACCACTTTGTCTGCCAAATATACACATAAATAAATGTGTTGCTGCGTTGTTACCCTCTACACAATTTTTGTCTGAGGGATTCCACAAAACAAATATTGTGTTTGTACTTTGGTACAACGGTGGTATCAGATGGTAAACCATGATGTAACCAAGAATATGGTATTACTGTGGTAACATATCCAAAATACTATAGTAGTTTTATGGTGTTTTGTAAGGCCCTCCTTTTGCGGTTTGTACAAACTAAAGAATTCATTTAAAACAACAATATTCCCCATGTAAACAAACATCACTTTGCCTGTGAAATCCAGGCTAAAGTCTCATAATCTAAATTTGATTCATTAATTAATTTCACTTATTTCAATCTTTGATATAGTCTTACTCAGATAGATATCAAGGTTATATTTTCACAGATTTTATGTAGAAATTAGCTGGGTTTTCACAAGGTATTAAAGGCATACGGTCACATTTATTAACCGTTCCCAATGTTCTGTTCTTTGTAATACGGATCACGAGGTGAATATTGTTGTTTGGGATTAGCAGTAGACAGACAGCCCCCATTATTACAGCACGTGCTGACAGCCCCGATGATGTCACTGTTGTTCTGTTGCCATGGCGCTGACACCAAAATGTATTCGTGGAAGGCGCCGAGATCTGCTTTTGCATATTTTTGGTCTCTCTGGCATCCTGTACTGCTGGAATCAGTATTCATCCAGACATCCCCAGGCAGACGCTGATGTTGAGCCAGCATGGCTGTCGTCAGGCTAGTTTCTCACTCCCCCTCCAAGGCCAATTCATTCCCAATCTCCTCAGCGTGTGACAGGTGCAACTGTGTTATTGATTTGGGCAGTCGGTTTTAATGTGCTCCGGGATGCGCAACGCTTATTGTCTTCCCCCCTTGGTGTGCGTGTCTATTAAAATGCTGCCAGGAAAATGTTCTGAAATATTAGACAGTTCTCCCCCCTCACCTCCCATTTCAGCTGAAATATATGAGCCCGTCGGCAAGCCAAAACCGAAGCCACGGGGTCCGGCGTGAGACTTGCTGTGAATAAATCACATTCGCTCACTCGCACACACACAGACGTGCTGCAGCGTTCACGAGAGACAGTAAATAAAATACACGCACCAAATGTGAAGAAAGCTGTTTATATGTCAAAACCGTCTTCACAGCAGATGAAGGGAGAGACTGTAATGTCCCGTGTAAACATAACACATTTCATTGTGTCACTTACTGCGTCTTACAGTGTTGTTTTCTCTCTAAATCGGATTTCTTTTACACAGCATTTAATTTCTGTCTTTGTCATTGCTGGTAAGAAAGTTTCTGATTGTTTTTTAATGGCTCAACCAGTAGAGTATATTACTAGACATGCCAAGGTCACATGTTTATTTGGCAGGAAACTGTAAAAATGTACCTTTAACAGAAATGCTTCATTTTTAATACCACAATATTACATTTTATTTTTGGATAAAATAATATATATATATATATATATACCTTTACATAAATCCATAAATAAATAAATAACAATAATAAATAATAAATACAAATCTAACAAAAAATAACTAACTTATGAATAAATCTAATTTAGTGTTATTAAACCAAATCTCGTTTTTCCCCTTCCTCTTTCATATACCTTGTTTAATGATCTAGTTCATATAGTGTATTTTATATAGCGTTTGTGTCTTGTGTTGTGTTTTGTGCTTTATTTAGTGTTGTGTGTTCAAAGCACATTCATACAGTATATACACCCACACATGGCAGCACAATGGACGCATTTTTTTATGGTTTAACCGTAGGACAATCTTTTATCTTTTTGTTGCATTTGCCTACCAGAGCTGAGAAATGTATCCATATAGTGTGTTTGTTTCACTGACGAGGCTGTTTAACATCCACATCCCCTAACGAGAAAATCCCACCTGAATAAAAACATGATTGACAATTGGCTAAGCCACTTTGTTTGCTCTAATGCTTTGGACCCACAATGAATGACTTGTGACAGGTAGAGCTGAGCAATTAGGATTTGTTTAGCTAGTGCTGCGTGGTGTTGTAAAGGGACAGAAAGGGTATGAATGGACCCTTTAATCCACAGCATAGACACAGAATCTACACTGATAAAGGTGGACTGATAAACGGCCGGAGTTTTGTTAAGTGAGTGCAAGAGTTCCTTGCAAATTTTTTTTCATGCCGCAACACAAAAATGTGCTGTAAAATGTTGTGTGGGAGGTTGTATAGTTGTATGCACCACTACACATGCACAAACAAATTAATCCACAAAAAAACTTTTTAATGAGGTTGATGGTTTGAGCACGGCCTTTGTTGGGCTGAAAAGGTTTCTTTTGCTTTTCTAGCATTTAACTGGGCTGGGTGGTATAAGCATACATATTGGTATTATAAAAAAGTCATCCGTAACATATTTGTCTATTTTGTTTATACTGTGGTATGTAAATCAGTGGGGAAACATGAAGAAAAAGTAATTGTATATTGTGGTTTATCATGAAATTAAATAACAACCACATTCAGCATTTTTTTTATTTGTTTTATTGTTTACATTTACATTTTAAATAAGATATTAACAGCTTTGAACAGGGAACTTCTCTGCCATACTGTTGATTATTCAAGAACCGTGCATAAAAAGAGCCAGACATTAAAGAGAACTGTACAAAACTCACATTTAACTAATTTGGCATAAAAAATCCACAAATTCATTTCTTATCACTACATACACTCACACTATGATGTAAACAAATGATCCTACACTTAATTGAGTCTATAGAAAGTTGAATGGTTGATGTGTAAATGAATGGAAAATTCTTAACAACAAACAACAAAATAACAGATGAACTTTTGATCCTCATTAGGAAAACAGAAGTGAGTGGTTGCGAACGCTCCTTAAAGTGCAAATGGTGTGTAATTGCTCATTTGCATATGCGTAATTGCGGTCCATTTCTGCAGCGAGACCTGAAATGTCCTCGGCTACACATACAAATGAAAGGCGAGAAGCACAGGAGTGTGCGTTAATGGCCTGGCATGAAATATTTATGTAAGAATATGGCACTCCAGTGCCTGCTAAGTGTTGTTGAGGGTATTTTGTAACATGAAGAGAGGGAGACTGTGTTTCCTAATTTGATTTTTTTAAACATGTTTTAAAATTTGTGCCGTAGCTGTTTTCGATGCTGTTACTGTCCCCAAAAATGATCGATTCAGTTAATCCTATTTCTGTTCCTTTTACACGTCATATATATCAGTAACATTTGTGTTATTTTTCAGATTTTTCCCTGAATTCCCACCCAAGCTGTCAGGTAGCTTTACATTTTTTCAGTAATGTGTCAAAGTTTTGCCATATACAAAAAAATCCCCCTCAACTTCCTGTCTATTATTACTCGTTGATCTCCTCGCATCCTATACCGGCTTCTAAAAATGATGGAAAAGTTACGTTTTACGCCATCTCACTTTTGAACCATTGCAACCTCTTTCCAATATATCACATTCTCCCCTCCATCACCTCCATTTTCGTTGAAAGGTGTCACTGAAGGAGAGAAAGAACGTAAAAAAAGAGCAGCGGTAAAAATCATACCTGAACCGATAATGAGGTCAGAGAATGAATGAATAATTCTCTCATATCTTTCTCTTTCTACAGTGTGACAGCGAGAGTGACATCGATGACAAGGTAAGAAATCTTTTTATGTGTGTGTTAATGTGTGTCTGTTTACCTAACCCACCTTGGAGTGCATGAGAGTGATTTTGGAGTTTATAGTATAAAAAGGCCGTCGTCTATCCGCTTGTGTTTGTGCGTGTGTGGATGACAGAAATGGCTGCCAGACTTATGATTGTTGATTTATTTGCATATTACAGGAATACAAAGAGAAATGCGGCGAGACGGCGAGAGATTACATTGTATTGCAGAAGTGTTTTAAGGTGTCTGTGCGATGTCCTTGTGTTTGGGTTGTCAATTTAACTACTTAGTAGTTTAAAGTGAAGAAGAAACGTAGTCGCTTGATGGCTGTTATGCTGCTTAATTCTGTACAGGATGTACCATTGTGAAGTCGGTATTAAAGGTTTAAATATAAAGAAAAGGTGTGTAAGACACATTAGCTTATGGAGATCTCAGTAAAGACTAATACACTTTTACTATAGTAACCATGGTTAATTATCATATGGGTATGCAGGGTTTTTTATGAAACCTGTTTAATATTTAACTTAAAAAATATAAGTTTCCTAACAGCATAATAAAGCACTTTCTTTGTAGACAGCTTTACTAGATTTTGGAACATAGCTGTTGTTTGCTCAAGTCATTTTATATCATTTTAATTTGAGTTTTGTTCATAGTTTTACAACTATGATATTTTTGTTAAAGGGAATTTTTTATAGTAAGCCTTGCTTTAGAAACATGAAACATTTGGATGCAATTTCCATGAAAGACAATATGTGACCCATGCAATAATGGCTTTGCTCTATAAGGCATTGCATTTGCATACATTTGCAAACATCAGCTCCAACCATATAGATCCACCTCAAATTATACCATTATGTCTGATTTGTTATTCAAATGCTCTCTGGTCACGAATGCTTTCGAGATTTGGTTAGCGGTTTGTAGGTTGCCAGATCCTTTCCGGTGAAGTGTTTTTCCCGGCACCTTTGTCGTTTGTTTATCTTTTAATATTGATAACCCTGATATGACTGTCACCCATATAAACAGCGTGTAGCTGCTGTGGAAGTGTAACACATGTTAATTCCCCTGCAGTTAAGCAATTACTCCCTGTTAAATGAATGTGATAGCATAACTAATCTCCTGTAAGCCAAGCTCCCAGTTCGGTGGAAAACATCTCCGGCTCGCTCTATAAATAATACATTGATAGCGAGCAGCAATTTGCATTAACCGCAGCCCGCGCTAGTCAATAGGCTTTTATCTTCCTCCTCATTGAGGCAGATGGTAGAGAAAACCTCTTTGGATTTGACACCATTAAGAAAGGGACTTTTAAAGCACCGTGTTCTTTTAACACTTGTAGGCTTCAGATCAAAAGAGAAAATCAGGTTTTCCAGACTTATTCGGAGCCTTTCACTTTCCTTAAAGGATGTCTGGCTCTGTTCTTTCAACCTGTTTAGATTTCAGTTTCCCAGACGAAGGTTAATGCATCTTATTAGTGACGTGACATTTATGTTGCTCATGTGCTTTTAGCATTTAAACTAATCATTTCAGAGCCAGAGCAGAGGAAAAATGGAGACGTTAGACGTTTGTGTTATGCAATTTTGATTTTGACTAATTCTCTATTGTTCCTAGTGTTAGTTTGGGAGATTTTTGTAATCTTTTGTTATGCAGTTATAGACAGTTCTGCTTTTTTTTTGGAAATTTAAGGTACAGAGTCAATCTATACATATTAGGGCTGCACAATATATATAAATGTTCAAAATATCGCAAATGTGCATATTGCAAGATTTGTATTGTACTGTCAAACAGTAGAAACATAGCTATTTCTTTTCAGACGTTTTACAAAAAATAATTTGTCATTCTCATTTTTATGTATATATATTTTTAATATAAATTAATTTTTCAAACCTTACGAATTATCATATCACATATAGTATAGTTAATATATTCTGATATTATATTACATTTTATTATATTATATCATATAATGCATTTTTCCTCAATATCGTGCAGTCCTAATGCTCCATTTATTAGTTTATTCATAATTAGTCACTTCATGTGTCTTGATCATTAAGATCTATGTATTCATAAATTAGTCTAATATATGTCAATGGAAAAGGTGTTTAATGAAAAATGTTACTAGCTTAACATTTTGTACATTTCCTTGGATTCTCTGCAAGAGAACAAGCTGTTCCTGCAAAATCCCAATCAGCAAGGCTGCCATTCTTGTCAAATTTCTGTTGACTTTAGTAGAATTTGACATCTGCCAGACCAGTTTTTTGGTTTCTTTTGCTGTGTTCAAATTCAGGATTACAATTACAGAAAGCTGCTCCTAGATCAGTGTTTATCGCGCCACATTCGGTTTATCAACAATGCTCTGCATGTTAAATGAAACTGCAGATGAAGGTTGTTTTCACACAACTGAGAACATGTGGAAGCAATTGCAGGATTTAAAGCGGTCTTGTGTTCCTTAGAAGGAATGCATCAGGTCATGTTTTTATGGGTCTTCTTCTGAGAGCGTGGGTTCAGGATAATAGTTCTGGGTGAGAGATGGTTGGGGGCTTTGAGATGATGCTTTCAGGTGCAAAGCTCCAACAGGAAGAACATGTTAACCACTGTAAAAATCACTTTCTTTTCAAGACAATATAAGGATTAACACTGTTATTTGTAATTGTATACATTTAAATCTACTGTAATCCATTCATTTTTGGTCTGAATAGTAACAGGTGTGTAGGGTTGAACAATAGCTTCTTTGAGCAGTCGTGAAAAACTTCTCTCCGGTGGCGTTTTTAAACATTACTACATTATAAACCAGCCTGCAGGTGCGCCGCGGGGTGTTATCAGTTGGGCTGATTTGAATAAAATCGCTTCATTTGTAGATCAAGTCCACTTATTAACAAAGACATCATGACTCGTTTAAAGAAAAAAAAACACCTCGTGTTCATGACAGATGATGATTTTTGAGCGTTAGATCCAGCCCTGAAATTACATACACAGTTGTGTCCAAAAGTTTTGATGCTGTCTGGTAATAGTGTGCATCTTAGATTTGTATTCATGTTGTGTGTGAGATTTGTTCTTATTCTTCTGGCTGTTTTGAAACAATCATTTCCTGTTTGGCACACAGCCGGGAAGAACGCAAGATTGGCTGCTGATAAATTTATTCCAGCTTGTGGTGGTTTCGGTGGATATGATTTTTGTGATGTTAAATATGATTTTGCACCAATGTAATTTCCAAACAACTTATTGTTGGCTAGTCTGATTCAGAAGTGTCTTGCGCCATTTTACTGTACATGTTTATTTTTTTGAGTAAAATCATTTAAAGCTGCACCTGTAACTGTATCGCCATCTCTGTTTAAAACATATTGAAACAAAATTAAATATTACTGTGCATACTTATCTTTCTGTGCATTGAAAAAACTTGCAAAATCTAAACCAATAACTCAAATTATTATATAAACGTTTTGGTAACATTTTACAATAAGGTTGTATTTGTTAAGATTAGTTCATGCATTAGCTAACAGTGAACTACCAAAAACATTTGTGTTGGCATCAACTAATATTAACAGTGAATAATAAAGCTATAAAACAGTATTGCTTATTGTTTGTTCATGCTAGTTTTTGCATTTACTGATGTTACCAAATATAACCTTATTGCAAAGTGTTACACAGATTTTTATGTACTCAATATCTGCTCATATTTCACCAAAACAAGTTACAGATTGTAGCATTAAAGAAAAAAATACATGTACAAAGAAAATGACAAAGGTGTGAGGTCTTGTTTTAAAGATGTTTATTCTTTTTTGCAGTGAATAAAACATGATTCATTTGAGTCTGCTGGTTGGTAAATGCTGGTTGGCCTGCTTGAGATTTAGCCCTCAGTCACATTAGCTGTCGGGTAGGATAGTGTCCCTGTCCTGACAGGTGACCACTGAATCTGTCTATTTTGTGGTGAGGCTTAAAAGGATTTCTGTTATTTCGTTTCTCTCGTCTCTGTTTCCCTCACATCAGTGTGACAGCGTGTCACATGACACACCCCACCAATTCAGCCACTTCAGGTAAACACAGGCATTATTTCCTTCTCTAACCGAAGGGCTTTACAGCTGACGGGCGTCGCTGTCTTTATTGACACCCTAACCCTTCTCCATTTCTGTCACCATCTCAATTTAGGCTTTTTACCCTGTCAAATATCATGTTGTTTCGTGTGAGACTGGAATGTGAGTATTAGAACCACATGACTTGCTTTTATCTTTGGATTGGTCTCAGTTTGACAGACTTGTTGTGTAAAAAAATTATTATTAACTCTTTTGACTACATAGCATGTTTCCAAACCATCTTGTGTGACTTTTAATGAGAAACATTGACTTTTAATATAGTTACTGAACTATACTGAACAGACTCATACTGTTCTATTTTGAAAAATTCCTTAAAAAATGTTTAATGGAATTTAACTTCTGTCAAATAAAGTTGTAAAGAGCCGCTAGGAGTTTCGGTGGTCTACAGGAAAATATTGCTAGAGCGAAAGATGACCAGGCAACAAAACTTTATGAAGCGTGTCTCACGTCCCAATGGAGTTACAGTGTTTATTTAGTCCGACTTAGCCCGATTTTATTACAAAAGTCATTTAAAAAATTATGCAATTAATTTTTAGTTTTAACTCTTGTGTGGGGTTCTGTTTTTTTATGCAATTAATTTGTTTTGTTTTTTTCAAACTCGGACATTTATATTTTTTCAAGATGTTTTTTCTATTTTAGTAAATTTTTTGGCAAAAAAAAAACTAATGGCACCGTGTTTCTTAAATGTTATTTTAAAAAGATAAAGGACAAATATTTACAATGTATGCTTTCTATGTTACATATGTAATATGTTTTGTACATGGATTTTTTTTTCTGTATCGATTTGAAAACCAAATAATGCTGTTGTGGTTCCACTAGACCCACAAATATTGGTTGAGTAACAAAATACTAAACACCACACCAGGGTTAAACTAACTAAAGCTGACTTCAACTTAAAATTCATGATAAAGTCAGATTTTTATACAAACTGTTTTGATAAAAACACTCATTAACTGAAATCACAGGCTCAGATTGTCTGCATAGAAGTACGTGAAGCACCTGTCTTCATTTCTTTCACCTTTCTCCTGCAACACTTTCAGTGTGAGACTCGGCTGTCTTTTTGGCTAAATTTTCTCTTTTTTCTTCCATTGCAGAATTTTCTGGGCGATTGATTGACATATTAATTTCTCGAGGCCTTATCTCAATCTGAATGTCGTATTACACACGCTTTACTCCTCTGAAAGCCTAGCAGCAGCGCCCTGTCAGGTGGTATCCACCTCGACGATACGCCGCACGTCATATCAGAGCCATTGCACACATTTCTACGATACATCAATGTCTCTCTCTCCTGATAAATACTTTCCCTGCTTCTCTTCCGTAGCGCCATTTCTCTCCTTCGTTTCAAAGATCTGAGGGAAGTAATGATGTGTAATGTACCTTCTACCCCGGACCCCTCTCATCTTTCTTTTCTCACTCTCATCTCATCCTCCTTTTCTTATATTCAGTCATAAACAGGCCACCCACAGGCTTGCTGACAGGCTCCTAATAGTTTTTTTATGGAGGTGAAGATGGAGCGGCTTAATGTTTCGACACAAGCAATCATCGCTCCTCATCTCTTTAATGAAATTAGATTAAGTGCACCTGGGGAAGGGCTGAGGAGAGGGAGGCCGAACCACCGTTAGAGCGCTAGCTTTCATTTAAAACCAATTTGTCTGCAATATTCCGCCATCAGCCTGGGATTCGACGTGCAGTCGGAACGGCGGGCGAATGAGATCACACCGGCACAGACGAGTTTAATTCTCTTCCCCGCAGGCGGCGTGAAATTATAACTGACACATTCGACATGCACTTTAATATGGAGATGCCATTTTCTTCTGTCCGGCACGACTTTCATTCCCTGTATCTCACTTTTGGCTTGCTCGCTTTTACTGAAATTCTTTCGCTGGGTGTTTCTGTTACACTGTTGCACCATATAATGCTACTTCTGTTTTGTCTCTGTTATGTTTTTTATCTAATTTATATTAAGGCTGTTTTTAATATTCCCTTCTCTGAGAAAATGTATTTTTTCTGGATGTCAGGCGTTACATCTGGTCCGCGTTTTCTCTGCTGTGTTTGTGGTGCTACTTGTACCCGGTTTTATTGCGGAGGCAGGGATCTGACCCAATAGTGGAATTTGAAGATGTTTCTCATTTGAACTTCTGTTTCTCTTGGAAGTGATCTCGACTGAGAGTGTTTTTTTGTCATGAATTTTTCAAGAGAAAGTGAATGTACTGGACTCTTGCCTTCCCACACTAATGATAGCATTTAAGATTTAAAGGAGCAGTTCACCCAAAAAAATTGTCATACTGACCCTCGTGTTTTTCCAAACCAATATGACTTATTTTCTTTCATTGACATGACATGTTTTTGGATTGTTCTAAGGTATTAAAATTTCATATATGTCGTAATCAAACATAGTTTGCCAGATGGAATACATGGAATGGAAAATGACATTTGACATTTATTCGCTGTTCTCATTTTTTACAAAATAATTGATTGCATGGTTTTGAAACACTTAAAGAGGAACATTTGATATTGAATGAATAGTTAAAACATTGTAGCACTTCTTATATTATTGGATCTTTAAGATTAATCGCTTCATTGTTTTCCTCATTTCATCAAAATCATCTACTAAATGCCTAAATATACATGTTATGGTGCTTTGCTGTTAAAAATAAAAGCATACACATTTGGATTGCCATCAGGGTGCTTTAATGCATAAAGATATTTGGTTGTGTTGACAGCCTTTTCATTACATGTTTTTGACTTTACTGTATGAGTAATATATCCTGTTGGGTGTACCGTCAACTTCATTAATGCTTCACCACTAAAATGATGTCGTGACTCCACACATCATAGGTTGTTGGCGTGGGCACGTTCCCTTTGACAGACTCATGAAATAATGGTTGTTATATTGTCTGTATATTTTGGCATTAAGAAGAAGTTGAGTGAGGCCAAACATAATCCTGATGTGAATGGATTATGTAGGGATGATGTAGAATACTTTGTGTGAGTTTTAGTACAAGTTTGGACAAAGTGGAACCCTACAAGATCCGTACCCAAGAAAAGCTTTGGTTGGTGTGAAAGCAGTTTTCTGATCTTGTGTAAAACTGCATTCACATTAAATAATCTGATTTGTGTCTACGTATATATTGCCATATATACTTCCTACAAACTTAATTTCTAGAATAATTTCTTTCTGTGCTTATGGTTTTCTGCCCTTATTCTTGTTTGTACTGTTCTCATCAAAACTCGGGTCTTTCCCGCAATCTAAACACGTTAATATCTGCTTTTCGAGGTGGATTGTTGTGGCAGCCAACCCAGTGTTTTAGTTAAGAACAGTGTGTGAATTACAAGCCAAGCGCTATAAACATTTTTCCACATCAGTAATAAAACTAAAATTGAGTCATATTGGATGCAGATGTTGTCTGCTGAGAAAACATTTGGTGCATGTGTGTGCGTGCACGTGTGTCAGTGTTTCTGATTGCGCATAAACTTGATGCTAAAGTGCCTCTTATTCAATAAACGTTGGCGGACGTTAACCGCTCTCAGCTTGATGCCAGCTTTGTGCGTTTCCAACTGGAGCCTGAAAACCAAGATTTGTCCCAGCCAGGGCTTGTCTAGAGAAGTTTAACATAAGGTTAACGTCGCTTCCAAGAAATGACACAGACAGTCAGAGGCTTAGAGAGGCTCGCTGTGATTGTTAACCCGTGTCATTGATTGTAATGCAGCCTGTGAGAGATAGCCCTCTCCATCAAAAAGCTTGTAGATTTTCAGGGGTGCCCAGTGCACTTTGTGAAATAGATCTGAGTGGTGTTTTTAAAAGATGTCTGTTTGTAATTGTGAATGTTAATTTTAGGCTGATGTCACAAATTGACTTTAAAACAAATGGTATTTTTTAAAAGAATAGTTGATCCAAGAATGTGAATTATCATCCCATTACTTACCCTTATGTTGTTCCAAAACATGACATTCATTCTTAAAACAAAAAATGAGATTTTTTTGAAAATGCTTGAAATGTTTGAAGTTGTCACAAAAGTTTTTTATCATACTGATAGCTCAGATGTCAATATTTGGTGGTTTAAATACATATGAGGTCTCTTAAAGTTTTTGATGTATTTGTTAATGTTTAAAGCATATTGTTTTTATAGTCAGGTAAAGATGTTTTCAGAATTGTCACATTCATAACAGTCCATATTCTTCATAAATGGGCACATGAAAATTAAAATAACTATTTTATGTTTTTTGAAGAGTCTTTGTTCTCTTCTCCATTGGTATTATTGCTTCTAGTTTGTGCATTTTAATTCACAGAAATCCTACAACGTTTGTTACCTTTAAAAAATGGGTTTTCTTTTTTCATAACGCATGGATATTTTCATTTTTTTCAATAGATAACTTGTGCATAGACTGAACATTTTTAATGTCTGGACTCCGTCAACAGGGCTTTAGTAAAATATAAAGAGATTGTTTCAAAATAAATACATTCTGTGGGAATTTATATTTTAAGTTTTGACTGAAAATGTCCATATCGCTGGAATTGCCCAGTAAAATGTGACCATGATAAAGTCTTCTAAAACCATACGATAGCTTTGTTTAAGGAACAGATTGTAAAGAAAACATCTGTTACACTTCAACATTGGTTATGTTTAACATTTGTAGCAAAAGTTATAGGCTAAAAGATGAGTTGAAATGCTAAATGTGATTTCCATCCCGTGAAGCATCTATTTTAAACTTACTAGCCTGTAAAATTTCCAAACCTGGCCTGTGCTACTTTTCTTTCTCGTCTTTCCGTGCTGCAGGTATGTTGATGATGTATGCAGAAAGAGGGAAACCTCCAGAGAGCGAGCGCTCGGAGATGACGACCAAAACACACAAGCCCGACTGCTTTCAATTATAGCCTGGATCCAGCGATCGAGTCCCTCATGAAAATAATAAAGTCGGCTTTGATCTGTTCCACAGAGGGGAAAAGGTTGCAGACTTTGAAAGATTACAGGAAAAAATAATTATTGTATCAAGGAGACCCGCGTAAAACTTTATAGAGGCTTTTGAGGCGCAGGGGGTGAAAGGAAGCGGGTCCTAACGATGGCATTCACTAGCGCTTATTTGCCGATTTCTCCTTTTTTAGCAGCTTTTAATGACACGGTTATAGTCTGGGCTGTTTTAGAACTTAAGGTTTCCCAGCGCTTTTATTGTACCTTTGAGGAAAGCTAACATACCGCAACTTCATTTGTGTAATTTACTTTCATCTGCTAGCTGGCGTGTGCGTGTTACCGCACTTAGCGGCGAGCGCTAACTCTTATGAGTTCTGACAGGGTTGTTCTGGAGAGAAATCAGCGGCGGGCTGGCATTAACCCCACCTCCCTGCTGGCAGCGCAGATAGGTTAGATGGGGCCTCGATTAAATTAATTTGACTTCATTAGCACAAACCTGCTACAGTCAGAGCGCCCGCGGCGATGCTGTTGAGGGGCATTGGAAGTTGCCTGGCAGAGGCTCGAATCAGAGCTAACACATGGCCTTGACAGCTGGAATATGCAAGCCCGACGCTGCCAAATGAGTTCGACGTGCGTCAGTAGCTGTAGGGGAGCGCCATCAACGCCTACCCTTAGTCCTGATGTCCCGTAAGGCTGCGACGTTAAGTCTGTTTTAACATGCTGGCATTAGTTATTTCTAAACTATGAAATGGCCTGACGTTATGATGGGCTAATTCTGTCCGTCTATTGTGTTTTGGTTACAAGCAGGGATACTTCAAGTGCACTGCACGGGGTGATCAGGGGTTTGTGAATATAAATGTAATTGCAATAGTACTTGATTTTGGTTTTCAAAATACTATTTTGCAATTTCAGCATTATGGATATGACCTCTCAGGTCAAAACTTGAAATATGAAATCTTACAGAATGTTTTTTATTACTAATATATTGATTCATCTGTTTATTATTTTACTAAACCCTGATGCCCAGACATGAAAAAGCAGTCTATGCACAAGTTATCTATTTTAAAAAGGGGAAATATGCATGTCTTATGGATGTGACGAAAAAGGCAACATACTTTGTAGGATTTTTAAGCAATTAAATGCACAAAACAGAAGTAATAATACCCAACAAATGAAGAAGAAAAAACTCTTCAAGGAACATGAAAAAAAAGTTTTTTTCATGTGTCCATTTATGGATGTGACAATTCTGAAAACAGCACTTCACACCTCAATTCATGCTTTAAATATAAAAAAAGTTTTAAAAAGTTTAAGAGAAAACTTCAATATGGGTATTTAAACCATCAAAAATTTTAAATCTGGGCTATCAGTATGATAAAAACCTTAAGTACTTATAAGTATTATAAATATAAGAATGTAAATTTTTATGGGGGGGGTTTGCAACAGTCTTCACAGTGAAATCGTAATACTTTACCAAATAATTGTATTTATTTTACACTCTAATATTTAGTCATTGTAACATTTTAATTTGTCACATCATTTGCTTTTAGGCAGATACAGAAGAAGCTGTGAATCTCTGATTGTGATAACCCCATTGTATACAAGACTGCAATACAGTATTCCACTTTATTTAGCTACCAAGCAAACTTTGTTTATGCTTGAGGCCTAACATTCAAAGAAAAAACATTATGCAGCATTAGTAGCTTCAACAACTTTGTAAAAGTTGAACAGATGGCTTCAATTTATCTCTTTCTTTCCTTTATGTTTAGCTTGTCGTCTTGCTGGATGGTGAAGGCTTTTGAAAGAAAGCAAATATTTTGTAAATATTTAAATGTACGTCAGAGAATTTTAGAAGGAAATGTGATCCGTAATTAAAGGATTCACAGTAGGAACAAAAGCCTTGAACGGCTTTCATCTCAACCACCGCAATGTTTTTAACAAGCAAACACACAGACACTGTTTCAATTGCTGCTTTTGTTAATCATCGGCATGTATTTTAGTCAATTTAATGTCAGCGTTATAAGACAAGTTATTCTGAATTGTAAAGTTGTGGTTTGTGTTTGTGCCTCTCTGTCAAAGAGTGACATACAAACCGGCGCCAAACGTGGGTCCCTGGGTTTTAAATCACAAATGTCTCCTGGCTAAACTTAACCATGTAATGAAAGAATAGCTTTATGGCCTACAGAAGCGGAGACGAGGAGAACTTCATTCTGAGCTGACCTGTGCTCATGTGGGAGTGCAGGGATAAATAAATAACTCTGTAAATAAATAAATAACGCAAGCGCTCACCCCAGCTTGGCCCGCGGTAGCCAGAAGGCGGTAAGTTTTCTCTGTCTGCCGTAGACGTGAGAGCTCTTTGATCAGAACAGCGTCTGAAGATACGCTCCACATCTGCACACGGGGAACGAGCCACAAACTGCCAAGAAACGTTTTAATGACGAGCGGATTAAGGAATGAAAGGCGGCTCCAGATGGTGGACGGCACAGAGCAACGTCCACGGTGGGTTTTTTTAACTGCTTTTTTATTGATAAAATATGGAGTGAAAAATTGTGCGGGGCTTATTAGGCGTCCCGCTGCATTGCGGCTCAGCTGGCCAAGCTGTTCGCCGTGGCCTCTGTCCAAACACGCTTCCATAAATTTTTAGCAGTGCCTTTAAATCTACGAGATCTCTGCTTGTTAAGCCCAGCCCACACTCCCGTCTTTCTCTCTCTGGTGTCCTTCTCGCCCTCCCACAGGCCTTGAATGCTCAATACAACCATCCAACTCTGGGTTTTTTTTCACCGTATACTCCTTTCGCTCGGGAGCTCGTCTCGGCTGAAAGCTGTTGTTGGCATGGTTCTGAAGATTGAGCACAGAGGAGCAGGATTTGGGGAGGTTTGGTTGGGGAGAATCCCGAGTTTCAGGCGCGGTACGATGAGCCAAGGAGTAATGTTTAGCCTCTCGACAACTTTATTCCTGCATGATTTTGTTAGTTGCCGGGCCCATCCTGAAGTGATTAATCAGATACACACAACAATCTGCCTCAGCTACTGGCAGGAATAAGAGAAGACAAAAATAGATATGTAGAAGATGGAATAAACAGAGAGAGAGAGGGAGAGAGAGTGTATTTGTGTTGACTAGGTGTGAATGGTCTCTTAGCTTGATGCCTATAGATTACAGGAATAGCATTGAAAAGTTTTATGCTTTACAAAAAGTATCTTATTAATACTGAATTATTTTGTACTTGTTAAATGTTAATGTTGAACAGGATCCAGCTGGAGCTAGCAAAGAGAAAATGAAATGCAGTCATGATTTTACCCATTCCTTTGCATGCTGTTTTTAATAATAAAAGTCTCAAAACAAGGCCACATATTTGTATTCACAAAGAGAAAAAATATGTATGACATAATTTCATAGATGGCTCACAGTTCCATTCAAATCTAAAAATGAATGAAATGAATATAAATCTCTCTCTCTCTCTGTTAATATTATTGTATTGGCTTAACACTACTCATCATTAATACTTAATCTGTCATATTCCTTGAGTCGGCTCGACGAGATCAACATCAAAAAGAGCAGTTACAACTGACAACATCTCAAATAACAACCCACAATTTGTCTTTTTCCTTAAAATGTATCACAGCATCCCCACCTCTGTTTACCGCCGACAGCTTAATGGCCTAATTTGTAGCTGCGATCGAGGGGGTCGAGTTATTGGATGTGTTATTATTTGACAGGGAATGTCAGCTAAGAGACGTTCTGTGATGCCTTAACCACTGGTATATCTATTTCCCTTACACATTTCCTATTCCAGCCATTTCTGTGCTTTTTCCTTCTGAGGATAGAAAACAAGGAATGGTGAAAGAGTTTTGGAGGAGTTTTGATGTTCAAAGCCCACCAGGCCTGGAATTCCCCAATCAATTTCACCCTTACTTATTTTTTTTACCCATATTACCTCCATGTAAAGCCCGTAGGGGACTGTTCTTTCTCAGAGCTGATATTGTCTGAAGCCCAGGACAGATGAAGACCCCTGGGATTGTGAAATGAATGGAGTGGGGGTAATAGAAGACAGTTTTGAGGGCTGAAATATGAGTTATTTATCAGGTTTGTGTGCGTTTGTAAGTGTATAAAGAGGGAAACGGAGCGATCGAGGCTGAGATGCACTCAGAGCTAATGCACTACTTGATGTTGGATCGTTGCACTTTCAGGAAGTGGAGGAATTGGCACAACAGCCAGGCCACGTTTCCACCGCGGGGCGTATAGCAGAATGTGGCACAAAAAGGTCTCCTGCAGTGAAATCTTAACATGATGATGGGAAAATTAACATTTGAACATAGTCATTTGTGTTTGGAGTTGAAGTGTAATGTGTCAGCAACAAGTCCAAAAAAGCGTGTCTCAAACTGGCTTAAGTGTAGTCCAATTGTGTGGTTCACTTCTAATCTAGACTGCATGTGTTGTAAAATGCAGAAAAACATAAGAATAACATTTTACATCTTTCATCTGTTAATGCCCCTGAGATGACCTTCAGTTCTGTGTGACAGAACACATATTTGGATCGGATGTAAGAGTATTTCCTTTAGTCTCAATAAGACTCAATATAGCATTTTTGTCTTTTTCATAATACTGCCATGTTTTGATTTTCGTATTGTCATCATGACATTGATTGACACCAATTTTATTGCCACTTTTTTGTTGTCACTCACCAGATATTGCCAGAAGGCCAGCAAGTGTGAACTAGTTAAAATCAAGTGAAATTTGTGTTTGTTTGTCTGTTTAAACATTACGTCTGTTATGTAGGGATACACAGTCTGCATTTTGGGACTCAATTGAATATTTTGGCATGTTAGATTATACATAGCTTCCAGGATTTATTAGTTACAGTATATGTCAGTATAGTAAACTTACTTAGAAAAGATCAGATCTCATTAGATGTTTTGGCAGAGAGATCTGTATTTAAAACCTGATAGCTAGTTCTTTACACAATCCAAGTGCTTTGACATTTACATTTAGCATTAGTTTTTTTTCTTTCTACTAAAGTGCATTGATGAATTGTGCATTATGACAACATTACCCCAAACAACGGTTTACAGTTAACCACATCTATTGTCAAACTAAATTACATACATTCTGTATTATGATGATTTTCCAGAACATATTTTAGTTTGTAAATGAGGTAGAAAAGGACACATGACGTATAACAGCTGCACTGTCCATGTTATTGCATTTACAATCACCATTTAGTGTGTTCTCACTGCACCATCAGCTTTAAATGTCTTTTAAATCTTTTTCCAGTTCAGGGACCCATAACATTACAGTGAGCAAATGCAATTCAGACAGATTGTTTCATAAGGTCACTTACTCGCCATTGCACACGTCTAAGCTCCTTTTGTCTGTCTGTGTACAGTGTGTTAAAGTGAGAGAGAGAGATTCACCCAGAGAGATTTTTTTTTCACCGGCCTGGTTATTACCCCTGGCTGTAAATATTAGATGTTCCTGGAAACGTGTCTGTCCTTGTTAAGTGTGAGCACCCCCATCATGCCTCAGGGTTAATGGGAAGAAGCTAGACTGATGTTGTGTAAAATGCTTTGATGGAGTCTGGTGGACACTGGAGCCGTGTGCTCGGGGACTCATTGTAAAGACTGCTGTATATAAAGGTCAAGCTGGTTAAATCGAGGGTCAGCCTCTTATATGCCTCTTATGTTTTCTGAGAGGCTGGCTTGTGTTTATGTAATGCATAGATGCATAAAAAAAATCATTTCTGCTTGATATGAGCTCAGATTTTTACACTTTTATATGTGGCATAAGCTTATGTTGCAAGAATGTTTTAACTTTGAAATAAAGTAGGCTAAGATTATTATTCCTGACATTTTGGTGGTGTATTTGTACAAGGGAGTTTGCTACAGCCCAATTGTGATACCATTATGTGGATTGTTTTTAAAGCAGGAGAGTTTTGGCCTTTAGTATTCTTCTAATAATATTTTCAATTTTACTTTTAACAGATATAAACATTTGGGCAATTGGTAAAATGGACCCAAATTATTGATGACTTACCTTGCACTGCATATATTTTTGTCCAATCAAGTATTTGTTATAATGAGAATCCCCCAATCACACCTTCATAGATGCCACATCTCTCTCTCTCTCTCTCTCTCTCTCTCTCTCTCTCTCTCTCTCTCTCTCTCTCTCTCTCTCTCTCTCTCTCTCTCTCTCTCTCTCTCTCTCTCTCTCTCTCTCTCTCTCTCTCTCTCTCTCTCTCTCTCTCTCTCTCTCTCTCTCTCTCTCTCTCTCTCTCTCTCTCTCTCTCTCTCTCTCTCTCTCTCTCTCTCTCTCTCTCTCTCTCTCTCTCTCTCTCTCTCTCTCTCTCTCATATATTTCCAATAGGATTTATATATATATATATAATCCTATTGGAAATCCATTACTACAGTAAAGAAGAATGCTCTTTACGCTGGGGTCTTTACAGCAAGTCTTAAAGTATTCGATTGTTTGATTGTTGCAGTTCGACTGTTATGTGCTAACATAATGTTCTTTATTATCTGCTCTATCACGCACAGTTTGCTGTTTACTCAAGGCAGTATTTCAGATCTTTGAGGTATGTTCATTCTGACTGTGTCTCACTAGTATTGATGTATATCTGAAGCTACAGATAAACTCCCTGTTGTGCAGCAGTCTTAGCTTTCACCGGGTCATCACAGAGGACATACAAACCTCTGGGCCTCGAGGGCATTATGGTCGCATAAAAGACACAGACTATGCACATACAGATAATGCATCTTGTTCAGAATTTACTTTGTCGCCTTTTATAAGAAGTTGGATATTGAAATATTTGCTTGACGCTACTGTTTTCTGACAGTAAACACAATTTCATTTCAATTCCTGTGGATATGCATCTGTTTTCCATCAATATGATTGCAAATCATACTGCTACTGCTTTGTATTTGAAAAATGTAGCTTAAAAACTAATCCATTGTCGTTTCTGCTTTCCTGTGCAATCTTTTGAATTATGCGCAAAATTGGCATTTAATTTTTAATGGCTGTTTTTTTGGTAATTTAATGGATGTTGTGTAATTATTGTAAAACATTGAACAATGGATAAAGCAGTCACACTAATCACATTACAGTAATGATTATGATTATTCAGCAATAGACAAAGCACACAAATATTGTATTAGAAATAAGTTAAAAATTACAGTAAAATTGCATCTTTGCATTTTTTAAGAAAATGTGGGTTTTCATGTGTGCAAAATTCACAGACACAGTTTTGGTTGTTGCAGATGGTTGTCAGAGCATTGCTATGTGGTTGCTAATGGGTTTTAAAACGTTCCTCTCTAGTTGCTTTAGTGTTTTTATACAGTGTATTGGCCATAAGTCTATATAGACTATATTTTGCTATGGCTATATACTATCCCATAGATTTTTACATGTACTCTCACAGCCTGACAATAAATAAATCGGTCTACGTGTGTGTACGTGTAGGAAATGTGCACAGCGATGGTGCATTATGGGTAAAGACGAAGCGTGGAAGAGGGAAAGGCAGTGTAACCAGCTCTAGATTGCTAGTGACAGGTTGATACTTCAACACTTAGGGCTGCAGCTTTGATTTAATCACAGACCTGTCGTTTGTTATTTGTCTGCGTTCCTGCACCGGTGCCGCGGCTGATCAGCGGCCCCTTCCCTCGAGTTCCCTCCTCCGTTACGTCTAAATCCTCCATACAAATTGCCACCGCCCTCCACGGGCTGCTGGTGAGGGCGGTGATCAGAGATGGACAGACAGGAAGAATGGAGTGGGAAGGAGAAAAAAACAGTGGATTTGGAGAGAAGAATTCGCTCAAGGCCCACTAAAGATCATTAATAGGGCCGTCAAAAGCCTTGCCAGTTGGTTAGCTTCTCATAAATAAGAAATGAATTCTTCCGCACCTTCATTAATAATGAGTGCTGTAGCTATTTTGTTGCAATGTAACCTTAAAAGGGAGAGAGAGAGGGTGGAACCAGGGAGGTCTTGTATTCTTACCGGTAATATGAGAAGTCAGGACTCCAAATTAGCGGCAAGTGTGTGATAGCAAACCAATGTCAATGACTCCGTGCGTGTGTGTGACTGCACTCAATGAACCGAAGGGATAAAAAAAATATATAATATATCTATATATCTATATGTGTACGTGTGTGTACGTGTAGGAATAATATATAGGAATGATATATATATATATATATATATATATCATAACAGAATATTTTGGACATATTGTAGATATGTCCAAAATATTATGTTATGGTACAAGTAATTTGACTGTACTGTATATCATTAGATTAGATAGATAGATAGATAGATAGATAGATAGATAGATAGATAGATAGATAGATAGATAGATAGATAGATAGATAGATAGATAGACCTCACACTGTTTCATTCATGTGTGGAGGAATACAAAAGAGGTTGTAAATGATCCCTAGACAAGAAGTTAGGGGGCTGTCAGGGTCAGCGGGTAGGTGAGAGGGGAAGATTATTTTATTAAGGCTATTTTAAGCTGTCACAACGTTAGCAGTCAATGAGCTTCATTAACCCACAGCTACACCCTGAGACGTAGGAGACTAATCAAAAACAATCTGGTCTGTTTATGATCTCGCCCTTTCTTTAAAAGCCCTTCTGACAAAGTTTCACCTTGATCTCAACAGCGTTCTCCTGAAACCCTGAAGGTACAGAAGATCTTTATTGAAGCTTTCAACTTTATTTTGTGTATAACCATAAACAGACATTTATATTAGGGACAGATCCCCTAAAGCAACCTGGGGTTAAGCTTCTTGCAAGATTCTGGTAGATATATATGGAAGTAGTATAATGGTATTTTTTAAAGTGCAAAATGATGCAGTAGTAATATAAAGCCAATATGGGATGTTGCAGGTTATGGATGTCATGTCATGTTTACAAAGAGACAGACAGCAGATTTACATGTACAAACAAATGTTATATCCTAGATTTGTGTGTTGATAGTGTTCTAGTGTAAGTCAAACAAATATTGTCAGACCTCTGCCTTTGTTGTTTTAAGGAGATTAACCGTTAATAAAGAAGAGATTAGCCTTCATCTTCAGACTAGTTTCTCTCTCCAGTTCCTCCCATTAATAAGACCTGTATCCTCTGCAGAGACAGGAAACACAGTAAAGTAATCATTTTACCTCCCCTCCAACCTGACCACAGATCTGAAACACTCCAGCAGTCCTGCAGGCCTTCATCTCATCTCTTCACGTTCACGGTGTGTTTTTAGTTTCACAACGCAGCCGATGTGCGGGTGACTTATGGAGTTTCCCAGAGGAAGTCAAATCTCTGTTGTAAACCCGTAGCTGGTCGGCTTTGTCGTGCTGCCAAACGCTGTGTGATGTGTAATCTCTGGACACAGCAGAGGCAGAGAGATTCATGTGAATTACTCATGTGTATTACTAAAGCTCCTAACCTTTAATCGACTGCTCTCAGCAGCTGGTTCTTCTTAGGGTTCTGGAGATGATTGTTTTTGTTACAAGTATATCTTGTGTTGTGGCTAGACACACACAGGTATGCAGTTATATAATATTTATGAATCCATATCTACATAAAACAATCTGTCTGTGGATTAAAGACGATGTGAAATGAAAGCATGTTTGGTTAGGATACGGTATGTTTGGCAAGGAATAGTTCACCCAGAAATAAATATTGTGGTGTTCTTATGTCGTTTCTAACCTGTATGACTTTCTTTCCTCTGTGGAACTCCTAAAGAGTTAAAATAACTAAAAAGAGTTAAAAATAAGATTTCAACTTTATCTCTGCAATGGAAGTGAATGATGACCACAGCTGTCAAGAAAGATTTCAATGCAAGACTTTTTTAAATATTTTTATTTCAGACATCCAACGTAACAAAGATGTCACATGGGTTCAGAATAGCTGTAATATAGTTTACAATTTTATACGTTCCACTTTAATACTTTTATGATATTTTTGGTTATTTATGGAGTTTGCTAAACTCTGGTCTCCAGTCACTTTCATTAACTAACTACAAATCTCTAAATGCTAAAGTCTCTTTTGGTGTTCCACAAAGGAAAGTCATGAATGACATGAGGGTGTGTAAATTGTAGTAATAAATTGTAGTAAATTGGGGATTTGATTGGATCATTAAACAATCAGTCATGTAAGGCTGTGATACTATTGGTTAATAATTATCTTTACCACCCACACAGACTTCATTTTAGCAGTGACAAAAAGTTTATACTGTATGTTTTAATGAACCATTTTGAAAATAATAAGCTTTTTTGTGAATAAAATGTGGTGTTTAATTGTACACAGCAAGACCAGAGATGCGCAATATAAGGAACATGGTACACATCCAACATTTATTACATCTTTTTCCCCTTTCATTATTGCTTCCTGGCTCTTAAACCTGAAATTTGAATTGAAAGAAAAGTTGCGTAAACACGATAAACATCTTAGCTTTGGTTGGGTATAAAAATATTACCCGGCAGGCTTGGCACTTGATTAATTAGTTCAATTTTTTTTTTTTAGCCCCAGCTGCTTTCTAATTGGTAATCCAGTGTAGTAGTCATTATCTAAAACCTCTTTACGGTGCCACAATTTAAGCTCTAACTGTTGGTAAACCAAGAACAATTAGCTCTAAATAAGCTTGCATACAAAATCACAAACCTTTTGTTTCCCGGGGAATTGCTTATTAATATTCATGAGGTCCATCAGCAGACCCGGTGAAAAACACGGCATTGTGCGTCAACTAAGCTCTTAACTAGATTTATATTCGCGTTATATTCAGAGCTACTTAATCCGTATCTTTTTTTCGCCTCCAATCTCCAATTATGAATGATCACCCCCTTGCTTGCTGTCATCTGCTTGTTAAGACCAATATTGAAATCCTCATGTGGATTTGCAGAGAGAGATCTGCAATGGAAATCAGACGCATCTGTTTGGAGATGCCGGTCTGAAAAAGAGCGAATGCATCTCCCAGAGGATCCGCGGCAGCGTCACTCCTCAAAAACACCAGCTCGTCGGTGACAAGTAAACCCAAATCATCACTGATGTTATTTATTTTCAAATGTTCCCCGCCTGACAAGCGACATCTTGTTCGGCGCCCGTCCCACGGGGCCCCGCGTCTGCGTCTGACGTGTCTGCCTGACACCAAAGCGGCGGGAAGTCGCCGGAGACATGTTTGGGAATTTGTCACAATACCGAACACACATGCGCGCGGAGGTTGTTTACACACCTACGGATCTGTCGACACGACTGTTGCGCTTGTCAGCGTTTGCTGGAGTGCGGTAAGGACCTCTGTCGAAACAAGGCCGTGATTGGATTGAAAAGATATAAAGTTGTGAGAGTGCAAATGTAGGCCAGCCATTTACATGGTTTTTGCTTGTGTTGTGTTTTGAGAGTAAGCTAAATTGGTCAAAGTGGGCTTAAAGACCCAAACAACCTCGATTGCAAATGTCAGATTGCTTAACACTACTGTACACAAGAAGAAATTCTAGTAATTCTAGTTTTATAAGTGAGAAAAAATGATTGAATTACTTCGTTATTTTGTTTATTTTGCATGCATAAATCGATTAAATGTGGCATTGGATAAAAGCATCTGCCAAATGCATAAATGTAAATTATGTTTACAAACTACGAAGCGTTGCTGTACTGTTATACTAAATGTCTCTTGTCCAAACAAATTAAAGGATTAGAACTGTTGTATAATTTAATTAAAACTAACAAACTTCTAATGACCTATTTGTATTAGACGGTTATGCCTCCTGCACAGCATGAGTGTTAAGCCATGTGTTTTTATATTAGCACAGTTGCCAAAACAAACTACATTAGAGCAACAAAGTCACTGTCATCACGTTTTGATCTATTGCCGTACACACTGACTTCCCTGACTTTCACGTCTTGGCAACAACTGGGTCGCTGCTAAAGAATGTGTGTGTGTAAGAAGCAGGATGAGCGAGTGAGCGCAGCGGCAGGTAAACGAGGCGTGAGCGCGGGGTCCTGCTCCCTGAACGCAGCCCCTGTCAGACAGTCCATTTGTCAAAGCAGCCCAGCAGAGCTTTCCAAAGGCCACGTCACTTCCAACCCCTGCAGGGAAACCCCACATATCGCACACAGTCCAAGAGCACAACATCAGAGGATTCTAGGAAGCGTATTTTGAGTATTATGTAAAACCTGATGACAATGTTAAAATAGTGCCCAAGAGTTGTTGGTTTGATGTACGTGAATGCAATAAACTACATCATTGCAGCATCTTTAAAATACAATTCTTGTCAATTTTAGGGCCTAGCATGAGGTAATGATGAACTGGAAATATAACTAAATATATCTTGACTGCTTTAGTTCACTTGGAAAGGACACGTTGTACTTTCTGACTGTTTTTTGTATTAAAATTCCGCACTGTCAGTGCACGTCACGTGGCACGTCCAAGATTTATCCCTAGATGAAGATTGAAGGTGATGTGCGTATTTATGTTGAAATCATTTTACGTTTACGCTCATGCATTTGGCAGATGCTTTTACCCAAAGTGATTTCTGCTGCATTACAAGGTACACATTTTTATTAGGATGTGTGGGATTTTTACCCATGACATGTGTGTTGCTGACACAATGACCATGAGGTCAATTTCCATCTCAGCCAATGGCGTGAGTCTTGGGGTGCTTTTTACCAAGTTTGGGAAATCTGTTTGGAAGCAATAATTTTTGTATTTGGGTTTTAAACAAAGATACTTAGTTTGACGTCATAGAATTGATAGACATGATATAATTTTGACCTTTCAATAAATATTTAACCTTTGGATTTTCCCCTCAGGGCAGATGCAGACACTACACATTTGTAGATAATGGTGCATTTTTCATTTTTAAAACAGGAACTAATTTAATGCATCAACAGCTCTTCACTGTGTGTTTGGCATTTTAGCTCTGTAGCGCTAAGCCAAGTATTCCTCTGTGGTGTCCTGTCAGTACTCTCAGTAGAGATTCATTTATAAAGGCACTCTTCTGGCTGGCCCAGTCACGCACTGGTGCTTTGGACATCACTCCACTAATGGTCTTACTGGGAGAGGTTCTGCATCCCGGCTATCCATCAATGTGTCAGGGTATGTGGAGATAGTTGAGTGTTTTACTTTGTGTGTGTGTGAGGGAGAGAGAGAGAGCTGTGTAAGTGTAATAAGCTTTTATGGATGTATGTTAGATAGGAATGAAAGTATCTATTTGTCTGTTTTACTGCCTGTCCAGTTGTCTAAAACTGGTTCATCTTGGGAGGGATGTTTCTTTGCTAATTAATTGTTTAACCTGATAACTGTCACTGAACATATTAATCACACAGTGCACAAAAATAACGCACTATCCAAAATACAATTTAGACAATTTATTTTTTTATAAATAACTCAAATATATAAATAACATTATAAATAACATTAGCATTTTTATTCTTTTTTTGTTTTATGTGTATTGTTATTAAGATTGGTCAAATATTTATTTTTGAGTATTATACATTTCCATCAATATATAGTTTGTCATGATTAGAATAAATGTCTCTGCATATTACGCTAGGGTATGAGAAAATATTTAAAAAATCGATAAACTGACATTTAGGAGCATAGTGAGCCACACGGGAAACTTGATTCACTCCAAACCTGTGGTTTTGTTCGGACTCAACCTTCTCCTGTCCGCTCCTCCATTGATTTACTTCTGGAAGCTTGTACAGTTGCTCTCTCTCTCTCCTTCTTTCTGTCTTTCTCTGCCTCTCTTTCTCTCTGTGATGCACTACTCGTCCTTGGAAGTTGCATGTGTGTTTGGGCACAGTAGCGGTATAAATCAGATGAAAGGTAGATGCTGGGCCTGCAGGGTTGTGATTTCCTCTGGAGAATACTGCAGCTCCAACTGAATAAATGGGAAGTGAAATGGCATATGGAGCCATAAAGTGCTCAGACTCGAGACTCAGCCAATGAGATTAGATTTACACACACAGGCTTCAGATTCAGATGTTTCCTCAGCAGGCAAATGTTGTACTTTGCACACACTTTGTTTTGCTACATGTTTGAAAAGAGTTTTAATATGAAGTATAGTACCAGTTAACAAAAATTGACAATTGACAAAAACAATGTTTACATATCTTTTAATCTCTAATGTTAATCTCTAATGTACTTCTTTTTTAAAATGTGGGAAAAAAATCTAAAAACCAGTGAGAAACTTTTTCCAAACGTTTGACTTTTACTGAAGCTATTTTTACGAAAGCTTGTACAAGAAATCTTCAAGAAAAAATGAAACATTAGTATATTTATTGATAGAAATATTACATTTAGAATAACTAAATTACAATGAAGGCGTACAATGTGTAATATTACAATATAAATGTAATATTACTACCATGGATCTAAATATAACTACATATAAATTGGGAAAATGTTCACTTTGGTTTGGAGAGGCACAGAGAAAGAGAGAAGAAACATGAGAAACAAGACCACCGGGAGACCCAGACATCTTGTTTAAAAAGCAATTACATGACTACTTTCTACTTCCTGTGTGGGGGGGAGCAGATGAGGATATAAAAGCGAAATGGACACCAAAACATACCCTAAAGTTGGGCAGGCCCCCACTTATTAATGCAAAAACAATCACAAGATTTATTTCCTAATTCCTACCCTGGCTTAAAAATAGCCTTAGTCACTTCCATATGTGACCTCATGGGGGAAAGGGGCTGACAGGACCTTTCCAGGTCTATTAATGTCTCTGCCCAGTTTAAGAGGCCAGAGTCAAGGGCTTCTGAGAAGGGGTCTGAACCCTCTTGAGCTCAATTGGTTGAGATCACAGATGGGGAGCTCCTCTGAGGCCGGACTGAATGAGAGAGTCTCTTCACATGGAACGCTTTGGAACAGAGAGCTTGCTGTTTCCGTGTTCCTCAAGAGGAAATAACTTATCCTTCAATCAAAGGTTTAAGCGATTAAATGAAACACTGTTGATGAATTTTAAAAAACATTAGCTTGTTTGTCTTCATGATCAAATTGCAATGGGACAGATTTTACAGTTTTCTATTAGGTGCGATTTAGTGACCTGTTTTGTTCATTATGCACGTTTTGTGAGAATCTGATGAGAAAATGTTTATGTATTTTGGCAGACGCTATTACCCAAAGCAAAATGCAGTAAATTTTATCAGCATACAGTACATGTTCCCTAGGGATCAAACCTATGACCTTTGTGTTGCTGACATAATTCTCTTCCAATATAGCTCTAAGATATGCATATAAAATCTTACATTTTACAGATGTTGTAAAATGTTGTTCTTTATTTGTTTTTCACCCAATTAAAACAACATCTACAGTTTTGAGAGCTAAAACACATAAACACAAAAAAACTATAAACCATAGAAGCATCATGCTTATAAAAACATGACAAGCGAAATTTAAAGACAAATAAAAAGTCTTGTTTTTAAAAATCAGCCATCATTTGGTAACATGACTCAATTTGGTCAATCAGATAGGTCTTTCCGCTGCTCATTTGCATCCACCCACCTTCAATTTTTCCATGGAGCAAAAGCAAGCTGTTCTATTAACAAACCAAATATACACAGTGATCATTGGCTTTCAAGGTCAGTTGCAATTTCTCTCACTTTATTAAAACCTTTTATGTTACAGTTTGTTGGGATTTGAACCCGCGTCTCCTTTCACGCTAAGCAAAACTATAATTAGACTATCCTGCCCTACAGCAGTTACATAAACAACTACTGATTAGTTAAAAAGTGTTTTATTTTCCCTTTGGTCATGTCTCGTGACCTAGAGCACCAGGATGGTTTAATGCAGATGGTAGTCTTATGATCAACAGGGAACGTCATAACATTTCCAAGGTTGGGTTAAATGAACTGAGGTATCTGAGGAATTCTCACAATGGTGAAAACAGCCAGATGAATCTCAGAAGGTCATTTGTTCTTTTCATCCGAAAACTCTAAAGAAATAAAAGAATGATAAACCATCTAGCCTTCTGCTTTTCTTTGGCACCTCAATGCAAACGTTCACGAACAAAGAAACCGTCGTAGATGGAAATATGTGTAACCATCTGCAAGGTCACAGTTCCTTTGATTTCATCGGTGCTGTGGTTTCACATATGATGCCGTTTTCCCCTCTAGCGCTGTCAGATGTCGACTACTGTTTTTTTTCTTTTTCCAGTAAGTATCAGGACTTAATGCCTCCCAGCATGGCTACACTTAGTTAGTGCATTTCAGTGTGTTATTGAGTTTAAATAACCTGTAAAGTGTGTTTGCCAGACAGCTCGGCATTATGGGACTCTCCCCAGGCTTCTGACAGGGAGTAAATAGGGTCAGGAGGAGTGACAAGAGGAAAACAATTACATTTTGTCTAATATTTCATACTGTGGATAAGTGAATTAGGTGTTTTTAGTCAGGCGTCAGTGGTGCGTAATGGTGTGATTTTTTCCATTTATGTCATACAACCACCAAGTAGGTGGTCTTTGCTTATTTTGTTTTGGCTTATTAATATATATAACTATAAAATAGGTTTTAAAATTTGTTCAATCGTATTGTGTTGCAGTTTCTCATAAAGTTACCAGCCAGCTGGAGTTGGCGCTTGGTAAGTGTTAATTTTGGACAGTGTATGTAGGTCTGCTTTTGTAGGCAAGAGTCTTTTACTATGTATGTTTTTCTTCTTTGTCGTTATGCGTGTGTGTAGTCTCCACATGTGTTAATAAAACACTAGTAGCAGGCATGTTTGCGTGTGCAGTTGGAGCTCTGGGTAATGCATTATGGAACAAAGAAACAAAGGACCAATATGAACTCGATGTAGACTGTTTCAACCCGTCTCTAGGGCTCTGTACCACTAATTAGAGAAAAGGCCTCTTGCCCTCTGTCCTCTCTGTATTCCCCCATCCCTATGGATGTTCAGGAGGAGGTTGGCAAGGGCACCCCCCGTTCTGGGGTCTTTAAGGGTTGGTCCCACAAGAAAAATGGTGAGATAAAGTCATGTCAGAAAACATTGGGGGAAGTGATGATGAACATTAGACTTGGAATATTAGTGACATCTGATGCTGGTTGTGTATCTCTGCTGTTGTCAACAATAAAAGAACCAATGATATAACCCTTAATTCCTGCATGCATTTTTCTTCTACAAAATTGTTTGTTTTTTAATCATTTAAGATCATATTTTGTTCCTTCAAAGATGCCTTTAATTCTTCTTAACCTGATACATATTGAGCATACATATGAAAATGCACTTTCCAAACTTTTTAGCCTGTTAACTGTCACCGTTCCTTAGGAGGAACATCTATGTTATTTCTCTACTCACTTTAATATTTCATTGATGGAAAAGTACTCAAAGACTCAAAATGAAATATTTGACAAATGTTCCATAACAATAAACATGAAAAAAAATGTTAATCTTACTGTAATTTATAAAAATACCTCAAATAAAAAAAATTATGAAGACTTAAAATGTTTGAAAAAATATCTAATATCAAGCAATTTAGAATTTGTAGTTCAGATTTTCATATGTATACTCGATTTCTGCGGTGAAAGTTAACAGTATCAGTTAAATACATATTTTAATTTATTTTTTTGATATTTAATTTTTTTATTTTAATTAATTTAATCTTTTTTATCTGAGGCATTTTTTTAAATAAACATTTATTTAAAATTTAAATAATTTTTTAAAATAATTTTTTGTTTGTGTTTATTATTATGAAAATTTTGTCAAATATTTATTTTTAGAATTCAACTATGAAATATCAAAGTGAATCGTGAAAGTGTTCCACCTCTGGACCTACAATAACTGTCAATGTTGGCTTTGGTGTCTTACCACATTTTCATTTAAGCATCTTTCCTTCATCTAATGGGCCCTAAAAAATGAGTAGACATGTTGTTTAAGATAAGTCTTTGAAAGCATCAACGTAAAGTGCAAATAGATATAAACATGGATTCGGCTATTCCTCAAGATCCATTCTGACAGCAGGAGACAGACGTTATTTGGCAGCAGGATTTGTCCTATGACCAGCCTCTGTTAAAGTAATTTCCTTAGGTTGCAATATCGAGTGCTCTCTCAGATTTGACATAAAATAAATAGTGTTACGTTTGATATTTTCGGGTTTGACTGCCACTTAACTCCACGTAATGCATCAAGAGTTATCATGCAGTAAGCAGTAAGCATTTCGCTGATGCATATATATCTGCCAAATATACGTCTGGGCAATGGAGTATACTCGACTCAGGAGTGGGTAAGCATTTCTCATTACACTCTAAGTCCTTCAAGTAAGTACCTTGAAAGCATTGTTACTGCAAGCCTCTCAACTGACTTCATCTTTATATCTGCCTCGCTGGCATCTTCTGTCTAGTTCTGATGTTTTCATGTACCACCATCTTGATGAGAGACGTCCGCCCTGCGCTTCATTCCAGTAATGGCCTCGCTTGACTGTATATCATACGCCGGGTGATTTAATCTGCCACTTTGCTGTTAATGCACAGAAAGTGACTGAAATTTCATGGCTGCTGGAGTCGAGCCGCGGCTTTATTGCTGTTAGCATCGTGCCATTACCACCGCCTCTGAAAATAAGCAGCACAACACAGCTATTCTTCTAAATGAGCACCAATGGGAACGCAGGGGACAAACTGTGCATGGTTTGTATGAAAATTGTAAACTTAAATAGGGATTCTGATTTAGTCAGGAAAGGTTAATACAGCCAACCAGCCAGCAGCCATGCAAACCTGCACGCAAGGACTGCACTTCACCTCGTGACTTTCTGTTCGTTCCTTTAACAAACAATTCACAGTTCACCTGAATTTGATTAGCCGTCCCTGAGGTTTGTTTACATTACGTTTGAGAGGTCGATCGGTGTTCCGATCAGCCGGCTCCCAGTTCGGCCACGGTTCATAGAGCAGGGCCGTGTAAACAGCTGGCTTGTATTCAGTAATTCGATTTGAAATCTACTGTCGTGAATTTAATTTAATGATGGTAATGTGATATTCCTAACTCAATTCATTTCATTCGCTTGCTGTTGATTTGTTATTCACCGGAGGATTTTACACTCCCTTAACTTCACATCTTCCTTTTACTTCTTGGTTTTCTGCGTGTTTTGTTTTGTTTCATTTCAATGAGGTCATTGACTATATAAAATACAGAATTTTTGTATCTTTTCAACACTTTTAGCCCTGCAATTGTGTTGCAAAATACAGTCCAAACTTTTGCTTTTACAGTAAGTGAGGGATAACACCAGACAGTCATTATTGCAAAGTAAACCCTGACAGGAAGATCAGGAATCTTACATAAAGGGTCTTTTATAACCCTAAATAGTTTGTGACCAGCTGATTATTCAATGACATTATTCTACTATATATACAAATAAAATATGGATTTAAATTATTTTTACTTAAAGAGTAGCTCAATAATTTTGCACAAAAAAATAATCAACAATCGACCAGCTTGATTTTCTTTTCTGTCTCATGCTAGTACTAGTTTCTTGAACTCATGTTGTAATTTTCTTATTTTAACTCCTTTTAGCCAGCTGTTAAAGGTTTTATGCTCATCATATATTAAATTAAAAACTGAAGGCCTCCAAGTCTATTTTCTTTTAGTCAGTAGTTAACCATTTCGGGTTGCAATATGGCTCCAGTTAGATTGCAATCTAAATTGCATTGGTATAAAAGGAAAAAGACAGCAGATACAAAAGATATGACATTGGTATATTGCAATGGGCAAAGGAAAATACTTTAGTATTCATTATACAAAAAAATGACCACAATATCTATTTTCTATCCATTTAGTTTTCACATTTTCTCAGTAGAAAACAAGGGTTATCCAGTCATACATTTTAAGTGTTAATTGACTGACATTATTGACATAGCAGCCGCTTGCAATAGCTGACTCAAATCTCCCATCAGAAATCAGTCGTATGCTAATGCAGCCTCCAGCGCAACCGCTCTGTTGTCTTCCTCATCTTAAACCTTCGACACTTCTTTTTTCCATCACTTGCTTTTCCTCAAGGGGTCTTATTATACACTTCTGGAGCTGTATATGAGGAAGCAGGGAAGCTCTCGGTGGGAAGCCTGAAAGCCCAGTTTGCGGCTGGGGCAAGTCTGCAGGAGCATCTGCTGCCCGCGGCTGCACTGGAGCTGTGACGCGTGGATCTGGAGAACTACTTCGGATCGCTGTAGCTCAGATGAATGCCAGCGGATTAACATATCTAACACAACGGAGGAAAGCATGGCTGCCGGGGGGTGGGGGTGGGATGCTTGTGTCCGCATTCAGATGTGCTAGCGTGAAATGCAGCAGCATATGGCAGGCGAAGGGACGCACGTGCTACGGCCAGATACATCACAATTGTTTCTCTTCTTTCTTCATTCCGTCTTGTTTTTGCTTTTCAGTCTTCTGTCTGTTTCTTTTTTCCTGTTGCGCACAGACTCTTTCCCTTATTTGTGTCAAACGTGCATGCAAAGTGGCTTATGCAAATGCTCGTTTACACAAACCATGTAAAACCATATGGATCTCTCATACTACGATAAGAGATGGCACACAGTGCATACCCCTCACCCTTACGTGTACACGCACGCCCACACATGCACGCATACTCGCATGCACAAAGAGAGAGATTTATTTTTCACTTCCCCTCCTCTTTTTCTCTTGTTTTGGCCTGACATAGCCCTTGGATCTATTCCCAGTGCTGACCCCTTAGTGGGGACATTGATGTAGGCTTGCTAATGATGAGAAATGGAACCATAATGCCGGCTGTTAAACCTCGGGGGCGCACAACAAATGTGCTTCCGAGACCCGGCATTTGTCTCTGAATAGATTAGATCCTAGCTGTGGTAACCTTATATTTAATCTCTCTCTTTCTACCCTCTCTCGCTCTCTCACTCGCTCTCTCTCTCTCTCTCTCTCTCTCTCTCTCTCCATTGGGCCAGTAGCTGTTCCTCATGATAAATAATACTCTATCATCCACTGCTGCGGGTAAAGATGGACTGCTTTAACTATTGCTTTTCCGTGCAGAACGGTATTACGTGTCTTTGCTGTGCGGTAAAGGAAATCAGGTGTTAACGCCAAAATTGTTTTAAGAAGCACAATGCTTGTTGTTGTGAATTGTTAACCTTCTCATCCACAATTTATGACCTATAAGCTGTTCACCCAGGCATGCAATTTTGATGTTCTCTTTATGAAGTAACAGCATTCTGTATGCCCTAAAAATACATGAATTTAGAACATATGTTGTTCAATTGAGTCTTCTCTTCCATCTTGTTAGTACGTCTTTTCTATGTTGAGTACTAGAGAAATGAGAGCAAGTTATATTAAGCATCTCTGTAAAGGTTTTTCCATCCAGTCAGTGTAAATCCCTTATTCTGTGACAGTGTTCTGATAGCGACACGCCTGTCTGCTCTCTGAAAGCGACATCATATCCTTGTTATTTTCCTCAGAAAAAAAACAGGACGGCGATGACATGGAAATCTGATAAATTGGCGCCACAACATATTAAATTATCAATGCGCATGAAAAATTCATTCTAGAATGCCTTTCACACTTTCTGAGTCAGTGCGCAATTTACTTTTATCTTGTTAAGGCAGGAAAATTTTATTATGGAAAAATAATGCCACTGTTTTTTTCCCCCTAGACTCCCTCTTTCGTTCCCAGTTTCTCTCTCTGATCCATTTTAAATGGTTGCAGTAATGGTGCAGAAAAATACGCAGAAAATGAGAAATCGCTCATGAGTAGTTATAAATATTCATGGAAATGATAACTGCGTTAGGCTGCTTTTCTGAGTTCTTCTGTTGTGAAATTCTGTCCCCACCGCAGAAGCGAATGTTCATCTCGGTAGGTCGTGCTTGGTCTCAAAGTTCTGGCAAACTTCTGAAAGACTGTGGTTTCATAATTCAAAACTCGTTGAACATGTGTTTATTGTAAAACATGATTGCTGGAATGTACAGTTCTGTTTATATAATGTTTAGCCAAAAGAACTTCAAGATGTAATTTTGTTGCTGTGGTCAAACACAGCGATTAGAGAAAAGTTGGTGAATGCTGTAATAAATCACTTCCTGAATACTGGAATGACTTGTATTATAATATTTCAGGTTCTGATTACACAAATAATGTGTTGTAAATGTACACACACATAGAATGAATGTCTTTTCAGACCAAGATATTTCTAACAGTATGTCCAATAGCACACAATAGCAAGAGCTGAATGAGTCATTTATTATAGAAATTCATTTGTATTTTTGTGTGAACTGTTCCTGTTCCTTTAAATGTCTAGATCAGAAACAAAACCATGTAAAGTAGATGCAAAGGTCTTTAGAGGAGAACAGAAATGACCATGTCCTCCTCATTTGTCTGTGTAGGACATTCGTCATCATTTACATAGTAAAAATGACAAAGCAAAAGTGACATTAGGTCAAGAATGAGGACAGATTACATGTGTGTACAAATGTGACGTTAAATCTTCCTCCCTCTATGCTGATCTGCCATGTTTGGTGATGCAAATTGCTGCAACTTGCCCAAGGTATTCCATCATCAGAGGAGTATAATTATCTTCGGCAACAACCAATATTGGATTGTTAAGCCTGAGGATGAGATGCCCAATGAGGCCTGCATTCTTTCTCTCTCTCGCCTGAGCTCTGACAGATGAATCTACAGGGAGAGATAGCTGAAAGGCAACCTGAGGCAACTGGAGTGTCTCTCACTTTTTCTCTCTCACCATCTCTAGCCCTGTCTCGCTCTCTCATCTCTCTTTCACTTATGGGTATTTATCCTTCAGAAACACTGCATGTCGTGCATCTGATGCAGTCTGCCTTCTTTTTATTGCAAATCAGCTTTTTGTAGCTTTACATGACTTTGAATTGCCAGGTCTGTTTTTCCTCCTCTACCCATGATAATAGCTACAGTAGCCAAAGGAAAGTTAAAATGGGTCTCCTGTCATCGGATGTGCCCTATAGCAAAAATGGATCTATAAACAGATTTTCCAAGAGTTCCCTTGGCAGAATGAAAATTACTGTCGACAGGTAGCCTGTCTGCAGTGCTAATCTAAAATTCGGTGTCTCAGTACTAAGATTAGTGCCATAACATTATTCTGTATTTTATAGATTGACATTTTATGCATTCCCCTCAGAGATCTGTCATTTTAATCTCTAAAAAAGATGTGCCAGTGGGAGAAACTGTAGTGGTTTCCAAATCATTTAAAATCATATGTTAGTTCATGCTTTGTTCTTCCTTATTTAACCCAGACTACACAAGCTATGGCTGGTACTGTGTCTATTATTATATGTGCATGACACTGTAATTTGTACAAGATTCGTTACCTTCTTTTTCAGAATAGTGAACCATTAAGGACAAGTGTAAAAATGTGACATTACCTCCAAGGCATACATTTTTTCAGTGTGTTCTCTGGGAATCAAACCCAAGATCTTTGCACTAAGCATTGCTCAGTTGAGGTACATTGGGGATGTGGGAGTGTGTGTGTGCTTTTTTTTCTGAATGCCTGATGGTTTTAATAGGAAGTGTGTAGGAAAGGGGATGACCTGTAATCACAATCAGCTGGTAAATAATTACATGCTTCGCATTCCATGCAGAAATTTCCTAGAACCTCCACAGACGTTGCATGATTTATGCAACAGGCAAGATCAAACATTTAGCCACTGGACACAACAAAACAAGAACATTGGTTAGTTTGTAGCACTGTTTTATGGCTTAAAATATTTCCTTCATTTGGTTCCCATTAAGGCCCATGGCAGCTTAAAACTCTTAGTGAGAAAATTGCTTTGATTCAGTCAAGCTGTAGTGTATCATCTGAACAGTTAATAAGCCAAGCATTCAATGTTTAAAATTCCCTTTAAAACAGCTAAATAAGGTTCCTGTTTATAACTTTGTTCAACACTTTTGAGTGTGGATTTACCAAGCTCTTTTGATCTTAATTAATTCACCCACAGATCGGACTGGAACTAATACATTTTCATCAGATCTTTCACCAGTCTCTTTTTCATGTCAGGTTAGGCATTTTTAGGGGGAAGTTGCCATATCAGTTTTACATTTTGTACATTTATATGACTTTATTACTACAGTTTCCACTTGCACATACAGGTACCTGTAAGCACCTGTCAAGTACAGAATAGTATAGTATAGTAGTCAACATTATTTTTGTACCTAAAAAACTCATTTTAAACACAAATATTCACTAACAAATGTGACAGCTAGTCCCTATTATGATTGTAAATAGAAACTTTGCAAATGACATTATTGTGTGAAACTATTTGTTTGTCTTTCATTCAGTTGGCATTGAATTAGTAGCTTAAATTAAAAGACGTCCTTATAATATGCCCTAAATACTTACAAAAGTGAGAGAAAAGCAGAAAAACAGGACATTGGTATGAAATAAACTCCGCCTCTCATACATCGATTGCTTTGGTCTTGTCCTGTGCATTTTTTTCAACACACCCAGCTGAGCGGTCGCTTGAAGCGCGCTACAGCTCGCGTGCACAGAACACTCGCTCCCGTATGTGCCTGGAGAGCCTCGCGCAGCGGAGGCGCCGGACGCGCTCATTTCGTTTGGGGACTTTTTAAACCTTCCAGATACGCCGAAAACGACCGGATTCGTTCATTTTCTTCGAGACAAGCGAGATTACCGCGAGCTTAAATCCATGGATTGTTGTTTTGCTGTGTTTTTGGCTGTGAAATCGAGCGGTACTTCTGCTGGGAATCTATTGTTAATGATCTGTCACAGGAGCTTGGGATTCATATCTGTCGCTTTTACCTCAGCCTGACTGAAAAGCTGATTTTATTCACTTGAATGAGGAATGTATGACTCATTGCTGGACAGATATCAGTCTGTCGTTGAAAATAACCTCCGCTTCTGACAGCTTTCCCCGCCGCAGCCGTTAAAACGTTGCCCTCAAGATTTATTATCGGGACAGGTTCGCATTTTGTCGTCCCTCGTCGGTCGATAACGATCGACGCGATCTCGGTATAATCTGCCGTATCTTTTTTTTTAAGGCATATACTGGATGTAACGGAATTGCATTTTTTCTGTCACGTTTGGCGAAATCGCTTGAGCATTTTTTCCTCTCGGATGGCTGTTGTCTCGGAGAAGCGCATCTACTACAAAATTCGGTAAGAATATCATTTTGTAAAGTACGAGCCTATTATAGTCAATATTTTATGAATTATTATGAATTCCTGTTGTTTTGCAGTAGGTCATTTGATCACAATGTACTCTTCGTGCAATGCTGTCTTTGTAAAGAAAAGAAAATAATACATCGGATGTGTCTGAAGTATTAGAAATAAGGTTTTTTTCGCGAACTTTAAATTATTTGATTAAAAACGGAACCTGATAAATTCGTATAGCACGTAATTTAAGTTGATTTTAGATTGCGTTTAATGCCGTTATTGTGAGTCGAACAGTATGTTTTGTGTTAGATCAATGTTGTGATTTAATTTTGCATCACATTACTTTCTTTTTTCTTTCTTTCTTGAAATTAAATTTTTCTTTTTTTCTTTTCTTTTTTTACGCGTAAGGTTTACATTTGTCAAGATCTGGCTTTGTATATAAAGATTAATTATATAGATGTTTCATATTATATAGAATAGTTTGACTAATGTACCATTCAAGGTTACTCGTAAGTCCTTCACATAGCTGTGCTTTGAGCGCATAGGCTTCCGCAACCGGCCATTTGACGCTACGCTACCTTTACCAATTGCTATACTTTGCTACAAAGCTGGAATCTCATATAAGATGTTATGCAAATTGTGACTTGAATGTAAAGTTATTGTATGCGTTTGGAGAATGGTTAAAACTTCATTGACTTGCATAAGGTGATGTAAACAGCTTGCCCCAGACAGGACTGAATGTAGATCAGAGATTATATTGGATTTTTTTGTCTGCCTGCATTGGACTTTGAATGAGATTTGCATGGAGGATTTGCATTTAAGATTCTTGGCAGCATCACAAATCATGCTTCTTGGTTTGCAATGTGTCTTTTTTATGACAGGTGTGTCGTTTTATTGATGTATGATAATTGTATGTTAGGTATCTTGCATAATATTGCCTAGCTTTGTTGAACACACAGTTATTGCACCAAATTACCTTTGAAATGACTCAGTAATGCTCAAAATTGTATGATGTTTTTAATTGCAACCTTTGCAAGTATAATGGTAACTTCATTTATATCAGTGTTCCTCCTCTTTTTACTGCTAGGGACTTTCGAGACTGGTCAGGTGGCTGTGTTAGGTCCCAGCATTTACTTGGTAAATACTGTAATAACATTGAGATTGTAGCCCTTGGCATGTGCACATAAGATAAGATTTCCGTTGATGAATGCAATTGCTAGAAATTTCACAAAGTTGGCGGTCAAATATCTGCCGTTTTGGTCGCAAGATTTTTACTCTAATTTATTTTTCCGTTACACCATGTAGAATGGCTTGCAGAGTATTTGCGATATGTAATAGCAGAATTTTACTGGCTGTTCAAAACACCTAATTCGAAAGGAGCCAGTTCACCTTTACCTTCCTCCCTGATAAATCAAATGTATATTTCTTCTTTTTCGTGTGACCAGAGGCTAATCTTTAATCTTGCGCAGATGCAGCTCTGGAATTAGCTTGCAAACGCTCTCTCGTTCATATCTTCAAACCCTCCACTTATCAGGCGTGGAGAGCTGATATGGCGGGGCCTGGCTTGGCAGTCCTGATAAGAGGGTGAGGAAAAAGCTGCCAGCTATTTGTAATATAAGAGTCGAGACAGATCACAGCCTAGCCTGATATGACAGACCTTCCGGCTTAAAGCTAACATCTTGAGTCCTCTTAGTACGAAGAGAAATAAATGGAGTTTTGTAAAGGCAAAACGTGATAAAGGTAGACAGACACGGAGCAGTAAAGCCCAATCTCGTGTTTGTGGCCCGGCTCCACAGTAAAATGATTCATTCGGTTGTAAACAAGATTCATTAATGTTGGTGATTAGGGAGATTTATTTTATTGCTGTTGTTAAACTTTAATGGTATTAAGGGTGTTTCTGTGTACACTAGTTATCATATAAGATTAACTGCTGTTAGTGGTGAGAATGTGTTATTCTGGTTATGAGCTGAAAGAGAGCAGTTTAACATTTATTTCTATTTTGTCTGTTTAGGTTATTTTGGTATTGTTAAAGCACTTCATAAGTAGAGTAGATCTATGCAGATATATAGTAATGTGGGCTATTTCTATAAGGCAATACTTTCCATTATACAAAGTGACCTTTTCTATGAGCAAATGCATTTGAGTTTAAAAATGGCCAGACAATAGACTGCCACAACAATACAGCCCATTTTCCACTTTCTTTTCTTTCTCATTCCCCCGTCTTATCACTTTGCTCTCGGCGTAACCCTTTAGCTTTGTGAAGCTGGTGTCCCATTCGCCTTTTCCCCTTGTCATTTTTTTCTTTGCTAAATGTCAAACGCTCACACACAGATGCAAGCGCACAACAGCAGTGTGCCAAGGCCTTTGAATACCTCCAGGTATTCTTGAAGTCATAGGTCAGTGACTCACTTGCCGGGTGAGCTGGCCGCACGCAGCGGATGCATCTGAACAGGGCCCACTGCACACGGCACATAGTGTTTGTGTGACACAGAGACGCTAAAGCTGGATGTCAGGGAATTATCCTCTCTGCTTGGGTCATGCTGTCCGGCTGTGCTGCTGTTGTTTTGTCAAAGCTTTGCAGATTAACCACAGCCACTACACTTCAAACACTGAGGCAGGCGGATAAATAATTCTCAGACCTCTCTCTTTAATCTTGTGTGATCCTGTTCCAATTAGCCATTGTGCATAGGATCATAATGCTTCGCTTTTTGTGCAGTAGAAGAATAGAACACCAAAGGCGTCCTGTCTCTTTTGTGCAGGGTGGCTCGATCTTCACCTTGAATATGTTTTTTTTGGAAGGTATGACTGATTCGACCACCGTTTCTCAGACCTGAGAAATGCATCCATAGATTCTTGAAAATGTTTTATTTGCCCTTCATGTGCTGTCCTGAACCTCTATTATACCGTCAGCACCCTTTCCTGCATTCTTCAGCCCTGTTTTTCCGGTCAGGCACTTGTGCATCTTTTGTCACCTTTATAGCTCATAATTAAATGCGCCTGCCTGTGCGATGTGGAAAATTATGGAAGCCCGTGGCCCAGACATGCTATTTACCAGCTGTTCTTTCCCGCTAATAATAGTGGAGAGAGATTGAATAGGGGAGGAAGAAAGGCTAACGGTGCACGCTACCTGAGAAAAGTGCCACATTGGTCTGAATTCACAGTGGTCCTGTGGAGGACATTCAGAGTTTTTGTACATTTCTCACACCTGCTGTGTAGATAAGTGCAGCTAGCAAAAATTGGAATTATGAATTTTAAACTGACATTATTACGCTCCCCTGGTCATTACCTCCCAGCAAAACATATTTGCCAAGTAAAACGTTTTGCCATTGCCTTAATTATGAAAATTCTGGTTCTTGTTGTGACCTTTTCTCTCTGCATTACTTATCTGAAGACTATTTGTGAGCTCGATTTTAAGCCTTTTTAATGTTATCTTTGTACTAGGCAGCAGCTCTTTTAGTGAAAACATTATCCAAGCCTCAATTGACTCGCCGTGATAGTTTGTAAAAATGGACTCAGGGCGAGATCTCTGATTGGCACAGTATTATGGTTAAAAGTTAAATGAAAACTTTGAATTGTTTAAATTTAAAAGTGATTGTTTGAAATGATAATTGATGTTGTAATGTCAAGTACCAAGTTGCATCAGGTTGGAAACTATGAAATATTCCTGCTACAACACACCTAGGAGGCTAAACAAAGTCTCCTGTTGAGGTTTGTCCCTTTTGGATGGCCATGGCTACCAGGTTATCCAACAGAGCATATGTTGTGTGTATTTTATATACAATCAGATTGATATTTGAAGTAAAGAGTTTTTTATGTTTCATCTGTTGTTCTAATGTGGTTGATTAAAGTTGATTTGGTACAAAATCGAAGCACACTAATGTTTCATAGAAAAACACTTTCATGAAAAATGGCACTCTCTTAGCTGGATGTCTCGGAGGCTTTTACAGATGCTAAGTCAGATGTGAAGCGATTGTTTCAGATTTGCCGCTTTCTATTCCATTCAGGGCATCTGCATTCTACCATTCACTGCTCTCATATTTCCTTTTAAGCCCTTTCACTGGCACTGGATTAAATCCTTGTTTAATCTGGTCCCTTAGCCTTCTTCTCTCCTTGCTAAGCAGATTTGCACAGCGAGGTTTCATTAGATTTGTTATGTAGCTTATATGGCGGGTGGTCTGCCAGGTAAGAAACAGGAGATGAAGGAACAGAAAGAAGAGAAGGTTAGGGATGGCGAAAGGGCACATGAGAAAAAAGCAAGGGGAGGGAGAACGAAAGATGGCCAACATTAAAACCATAAGGCCTCTTTGTTAGTGTGGGGCTGACAAGCTGCCGTTCACATTAGGGTAATTAACACCACCACAGATTGCACAACAGCTGTGCAGTTTAGCACTGTGGCAACATCACAGAGCTGAGAGAGGGAGCCTCTGCAAACAGTGGCCTGTGCCGGGCTAGTTAGACTAGCAGTATTTTGATAGGTGCTCAGACCGTAACCGATAGCACGTGATACACCCCCCGCCCTGCGTGCACTGCGGTGAAGCTTGTTTTTTATAGCCGTGAAGACTTGCTTGTTTGAAGTGTTGCTGCAGTCACGGTAAACTTGAAAAGGCCAGGCAAGTTTAAAATTGTAATTTGCACACCTGGAAAACTTAGGGAAATTATTAAAATGATTTAAAGAGAATTTCTTTATATTATTTTATTTTCTAAATCAAGCCTAGTAATTTCAAGTGACTGGAAAAGACTGGAAATTGTAGGAACTTGTAGAAAAATGTACATACTATTTTAAGTGTATAGTGTCCTCGAGCACTATAGGATTCTTTATACATTAAATTATAATCAGTTCCAGATATTACATTAGACTATAGATATTGGTTTCTTGAAGCATTTACAGTTTAAAACAATATTAAAAAAACTTTTGTTATAAAGAACATAAGCCGATGTAAAGTTTGCCCTTGAACTCAGCGTGTAATATGAAGAACATATGTATTTTGTTAGCTATATATAACATTTCATTCTATTGTGCCTTGAAGGGTAGAAAAGGTAGATTTTGGAAATCCCCGTCTCCCAGCCTCATGCTATCTGAAGACTTTAGCAGCTCCTAGCAACTATGTTTGCTGTAGAGTGGACTGTCTGCAAGGCTTTGGACTTGCTTCATATAATTTGAGTGCCCTTTCATCAGTCTCTTCTTGGAGAAGTCTGGTCTTGCTTCCTTAAACAACAAATTATATGTGAGAAGTAATTCAAGTTGCCTGTTCATGTTTCTGATTCTTTTTGATTAAATTTAATGTGTACTGTTTCCATATTTTAGCTCCCTGTGTTTATGTTTTTCCTTGGCACTGATGCCCAACATCTGGATTTGGGTTGTGCTGTAAAGCGTGTGTGTGTGTATGTCAAGTTTTTTCTAACACGCATGAACAGAAAACCGTGACGTTTGGTTTGCCCAGCAATTATTAGTGTTTTAAACGAATGAATTGCATGGTGCGCTTAAAAAAAACATTGTTTGTCCTTACTGGAAATGTTGCATGAGTATGTTACGCTGTTTTCAGTCTAAACCAATGAAACACTTTCTGTGAGGTGTGGAACGTTGTCAAAACTGTCAGTCATACTGTCAGCGGTTTTGCTTCATACTTCCATGTGTATTCATTCAAGGTGATATGCGGAAAGTTCTGCAGAATTCCAAAGCCACATGTAAGGAGTTTTCGATTTCATACTTAAAGAGAAACAAAAGCGTTATTGAATTAAATAACCAGAGCTGGAGTGGTTTATGATTGTTCCATTAGATAAGCCATATCACTGCCAAAAAAATAAGATTACCAAAGAAAGGCTGCATTCATAGATAATAATTAAAAAATTGTGCCCACACATATACAAACTTGTTTGTTGTAAGGGGTGGAGGGGTGCCTGGGGCTGATGTTAGTTACAAGTTACAAAGCATTTTTTAATGTGTTTCTATTTTAATACACCCCAGGGTTGCAGAAAAAATGACTAAGGGTTATGAAATGTTTGGTCATGAGTGTCTTAAGAGTCTTATTTAGCATTATAATTTTGTAAAGTATGCTTATTAACAGATAAGCTTTATATTTTAACAACCCTGGTAAGCTGTAGGTAGGCTATGCAAGCCCTCCCCAGCCCCCCATAATTCACACCTTATTTGTTATTCTGTTCTGTGCTTCCTGTGCTGCTCTGCGCAGGTGGATCTTGTTGAATTTCAGCAAGAGTGTGCAGACTTTGAGGAAGGAGGTAGACATTTCTGTCCCCCAGTGGTAAACCTCTAACAAGTGACAGTCAGCCGTAATGGGAATGGGAGGCAGGAATAGGTGGAGAGATGTCAAGGGGCAAAAGGGGCTCGGTGGGCTTACCGTTGATTTGTCTTCAGCGTTGTACTGGCGGTTTGAGGGGCACAGGTAGGCTTCATGTACAGAAGAGCATTGGGGGAATATAATTGGGCCACATTCAGTTGGACTCCACAGTGCAAACTTCTGTTCGACTCTGATTACCCACAGGGAGTTTTCGATCATAACTCACACGGTGCCTGCTCACCATCAGTAAAGGGAGAGAGATGATTCTCAGTGTATTTCTGTCACCCCCTCACTGCTGTTTCTTTGATCTTGGGAGATTTTCTCAGTGCTGAGGCAATGCAGCTCTGGTTGGGTGATATATGGCCTCCAGGTGGGCGGGTTCAAGGCCTGGGCTTGATCTGGCCAGTGTTCAAGGTGCAAGTATTTGCTATGAGGAGCATGCCACCTGCTAATAGAGCATGACTGAGGGAATGGATCAGGGTTGAGGTGATGATAGCTTGCCATTGGTCACAGATTTGAAGATTAGGGGATTTGTGCTGTAGTATGTGGCTAATGTGTTTCACATTGAAGTGACATCATTGTTCTTTACTTACTCTGCTACATTTCCTTCCATTTTTAAAATTGTTATAACTAAACTAGATTTTTGCCTGTGTTAAGTGTAATTTTGGCATTGTTGCACATTATGACAGCCTAAGTGATTGTTCTCTCATATAGTTCTTTTTAAAATAGGTTGTGTAAAGCGCCACAAGAACCCACTTACTGCTTTTTCTTTTATTGGGTTTTCGCACCAGCCAGGTCTCTGTATGAGGCGAGTGTTCAGCATTAGAAAGCTTTATCATTGTAAAGCCATTTTTATTGCTCAGCAGGGAAACATACAGTACATGCCCCCCTCCCAATGCCAGCCTCCTCACTCTCCTCATTTCTCTCCTGGTGCGAAGAGAAGCACAGAATTTACCACTTAGTTAAATCCCCTTCTTTTTCGCTGTAAAGCTTTTAAGTAGTGTGGGGATAGAATCGGGGCTCTGGAGTTACTCTCCACTGCAGAATCTCTGCTAGCAAAAGGGTTTTTCTGTCACTCGCGCTTTGCAATTGGATCCAGGATGACGGGTTAAGGGATTCTGGCATTCCAGGATTATCCGCCTTTTATCTCTTTGCTATTTGCCGCCAATCCCAGAAGGGTGTTGAGTGGAATTCCTCTTTATGTTCAGAGGCATGGTATGCAAACAGACTACGTCTAAACGGCTCGCCAACCCGATTTCTTATAGATCCATAAGGAAAGCATGTGTCATTTGGCTGAGACTTGGAGGATAATCCAAGTGATGGATGAAAGGAAAGGGTTTTTCACTTTATGGCATGTTTGCATCACCAACACTTATCTAACTTTCGAGGCCAGGTTAGGTTTTTTTTAGTAGAAGGTTAAAGTGATCCATGTACTGAAGGCTACACTATGAGGGAAAGTACAATTATGCTTGTATAAACACTTTATGTTGACAATTGAGACCCAACTTCTCAGCAAGGTGATTTGTTTTATTGACAAGGCGTGGTTTGTGCTTGTTCGATCAAAGGCCTTTGTAAATAGCTGCTAACCTTGTTTTTTCCAATAGGAAGCAAGTCAATTGGCCGCATAATGTTTTTGTGCCAGGGTCCATAGAGAAGAAGTGCAGAGCTTTGACTGGTTTGCATTGTGACGTAAGTTGTGCTTGATGTACTTCCATCGCATCGCACTGAACTGATGCCAGGAGCCTCACAAGTACTATTAAAGCTTTTAACAGGCAGAGCGAGAGACAGAATTTTATCCTTTCCATCATGTGTCTGCTAGAATATGGGCCGAACACTCTGGGGAAATTGTTTGCCAGTTGATGTTTTTTCTCTGTCTCCCTTTCCACATGAATAATTGAAAGTTTAGCATGTCAGACAAAGATGCATTTACTTGCTTCATTATATTTAATCCGCAGTGAACAATTTTACACATTGCTTTCTTGGCAGTCGAAGCAACTTTTAATTTTCTTCCACTGGGTGTTTTGTAAATCAGCTCGCATACTTCGCCCACACACACCCCGATCTCTCTGAAGCCTTTATTGCACTTTTCAACAATGTAAAAATACTTCAGCACACAGGTGCTAATTGGCAGTGCTTGTTCCAACCGATATCAACGGTTGCTCAATGAAAAAGGCCTCGCTGCTAATAAGGGTGTTGCTTAGTTTCTTGAAAAGGAACCTTTATTCTTTTAGCTTTTTGCTGTTGGGAATTTTTATGTTTTGTTGAGCTGGTTTACACAATGTGTGCTTTAGCTAGTGTGGATCACACTTTCTTGTGCAGCCCTGTAATTACCAGGTGTTTATTGAGCACAAAAGACTGTAACAACATGAACAAAAATGTTTACGGCACTTTGCACAGTAATTGTTGTTCCCTAACTGTCGTCAGGTTACCCTTAACTTGAGTGTAGTGAAATCAAAAGCATTGGCTTCCTGCAGTTTTCAAACACTGTAGTATGTAAAGTGTGCAGTCTCACAAAATAATTTGTTTATTTGCATACATGGTAAAATAAGATGAACTAACTAGCCACCATTTAGCTTCTAACTTTGCCTCAAGTGATGCAAATTCTGCAACGAAACAAGTTTGGGTGTAATTGAAAACCCCACCTGGAGCTTTTCAACACGAGGTTGCCTCAGTTGCTGGTATGTGCAGGCGCAAGTTTCAAACTGTAAGTGTAAAAGCCACAACCATAATCTCTCTCACAAGGTTAGCACAGTTGTCAGGTTGATGATAAACGGACAGGGTGTTGCACTTTGTCGCAAGGTGCTTTGCTCACTGGGCTTGCACAGCCAGCGCTCATGCTATTCACAGGAAATTTCTTAAGCGTTTATTTATACACCTTAAGCCCTCATGCTCTGCACATCTGGGGCCGGGGTGATAAAAGAAGCTCTGTGTGTTAGCGTTCGATAAATGTGACATGCCTGGGGCAGCTGCTGCAAAGTCCTAAAGTTCCCTCCATAAACTGGCTGTCCGGCATGCTTGAACTATATCTGCTAGTTTCCTAGCAGTGAATAAAGACATCAGTTAGGCTATATAGAGCTTCAAATAAATGCTGTTGCTGGTGGCTAGAATGTTATAGGACTAAACTGGGATCTAGAGGGGTTACCAGGTTGATTCGCCTTTGCAAGGCATAGTTTCACAAGTAGGGTTTTGGGCAGAAACTCGCCTGGAAAGAGAATTGAAAGGGTATTTTCATTGACAGTGTAGCGTATTTTTTATTGAGATGGTTTTAACATTGTCAGACCGAATTGAGAAGTATTTTAAGACATTTCTAGCTGTCAGACCTTATTATAGACTGCAGATATAGAAGATAAGCCTACAGGTTTCATCGCTTGCCTTAAAAGTGGCCTATACAGTTATTAAAGCCAATAAGAAACTGATGTGCTTCTCTTCCCTCTATTTTAAGGACAGCAGAGCCGCTGGGGTGACTTTAAAGGTGCAAGTGGAGCTGTGTGACCCGCTAACAGGCCGTGACATGGTGATAGCATTACAGCGCTCGGTAACGTGAGCAGGGGTGTCTGCTTTAAAAGTAAATTCCACTTAATGTGGCGCGTTCCTTTCCAACAGGAGCCTGGCTTAACTGTGAGCTTCCTTTATATAGTACATTCCATGTCTGTTTGTGCTGTGAGGGGTTGAGGGGATTAGCCCTTGGCATGTTGTCAGTTTCTACCCCTGACTTTTCCTTTTCGAGGTGCTTATATTGTTTCTGCTAGGGCCTGCGCCTGTTGGCTTTGCTTGGTAGATGGACTTTTAGAATTACACAGCATCCGAAAGTTTAAAGGTCAAATGGTTACTGGTGTACTGGTGTGACTTCTCGATTACATAAGTGCAATGTACTGAACTGGGATTCGTGGTTCCTGAATGCACCCTTGATTCAGGTTAAGATGCCTGCTTCTTTTGGCAGAACGTGTATTTGTGTTACAAGGGGATGATTCATGTGCGATTCACATGGCTTCACAGTCGGGTGAAAACAGGGCGTCTTGCTTTGCATTTTTTCCTCTCATTAAAGGCGTCAGTGCTTGGCAGAGCATGTCACAGACTACCACGCAGTAAGACCGCCGTGCTCTGTGTCTAACAAGACCTTGAACAATCCTCATCATCCTCTCTTTTCTCTCCGTTCTGCAGATGAAGGCCCAGCAAGGGGCATAGTCCCTTTATTGTCCATGAATTATTCAGCGTGTGCTGGGTAGGTTTCTCTTTTTAGTGAGGCAGATGTGCAGAGAAAGTAACTCTCCTTTGCCTTCCTTTTTGCTTGCCTGAGGTGGTGAATGACTCAGACGCTGTTCTCATTGAAGAAAACAAGGTGAACAAGAAAGACACAGAACAGCGCTTTAAGCATCTTACACGAATCACATGAGGCTGGTGGGAAGGTAGTCTTTATCTCAAATGTTTTTGCTTCAGTGTTTTGTAACAATTTTAATATCTTGTTTTGTGGTTTGTTTCAGCAGTCTTTAAAATATGTTTTTTATATATCAGTTTTACCAGTTTTCTGTGATCATCAGATGACAGGACCATCTAACAGAAGTGTCCAGTTAACCACAATAGAAGCTTATTTATCATCTCCTCGCTCTCTGTCTTTGCTACTTGTCTTATCTCGTCTGTGTTGGCAGCAGTAAGAAACCCTTGGCTGAGATCTTAATCTGTAGTATATACTAAAGAACAGGCTCTGATTCTTCTGATACTGCAGGTTTTATCTTCCAGTGCTTTCACATTGAAGACAATGCTGCTCACGGGAGCATATAGCCCATGACAGGTCCTGTGTGGCTACTGTCTGTCACCCAGGAGCATGGGAACACTGGGTGCACGTAATAGAACTAGTAGTTGTCACCATTCTTTACCAAGATTTTCTTGCCAGTGTTGTCCTTGGTTTGCTCACTGAATGATTTTAAATACTTAAATCCTTATAAAGGCTGCTGGTAATGTTGTAAAGAGCACTACTGAAATAAATTCAAATTAATTTGTAAAGACTCGTTCAATACTCCAAGTTATTGAATGTTAACTTGTGTAGTTATGTGTGGGATTTTGTAGCTATCACATAAAGTAGCACCCCATATGCAAAATAAGTCGATTTTCATTTATATTAATGCATTTGACTCATCGCGTATTTCTATAAATATCTATCAGTTCATGTCTTCAAATCCCAGAGAAACATGAACAAAAAATAATGTATAGAAATGATTTGAAAAAAGCATCTCCCTAATGCATCACTCACCCTGTTGATTCTAGTAAAGTTTGGCATTAACATGTTGCGTTACTTAACCCAATACAACGGTAAATAAATGAAATTATAAAAAATATTTAAAAAAATATTATTATCATTATTTAATTACTCATAATGTACTCATAATTACTCATAATAAAATTATGTCATTCCAAACATGTATGACTTTTCTTATAATTTGAGATATGTCTCAGTGGTTTTTTGTCAATACAAAAGATGTCAGTGGAGGCCAGTGTTGTTTGGTTGCTTACATTCTTCAAAATATCTTTTGTTTTCCACAGATGGAAAAAGACATACATGTTTGGAATGATATGTGGGTGACTGAAAGAATGTTAAAAATGATGAAAGAATTTTAATTTTGGGTACCATTAAGCTTAACAAACACGCAGGCATTTTTCATTACATTCTGCACTGCATTCTGGAATTGGCAGAATGCAGACTGCATTTCTGTAATTGACATCTTTGAATGCAATAACTTTTGATTGCTTGCTGGATACAGGTAGCTCACTAGGTTTCTCCTGTATATTTTGCTTTTTGTTTCCATGTTTCTCCTAACGTGTTTATTCCTGGCCATTTGTCAAGCCCTAAAGGCTGCTGCAACTGAGCTGATTTGTGACTCTGTTTCACTATTTGGCTTTAGTCATACCTTGTAACACATCTTTAACCTCTCTTTCTTTCCCTCTCTCTCTCTTACAATCTCTTTTGCCCTGCGCTCACCCATTTCTAATTTGTATGTCACACTTACAGACTGCAATGTTAATAGCTTGTGACTGCTCATAAGCAGGTGAAAGTGACTGCAGGAAGTAGAAAGATTAAATTATAGTGAGCAAGATGGAAGAAAGGAAGACACTGTGTGCAAGAAAGATTAATACAGAAAGATAAAGGAAGAGGGATCTTTGCAGTGATGGTGGTAGAAATGTAAATGAAGTAACAGCAGGGGAAGAGGAGAATTAAGGAAAAGACAGAATATAAAGGAGACATCACAGGAACTTGAGGCGATTTAGATATGCAAAACACATGAGCAGCGATTGAGGTTGTTGCCAAGCGAAGTTCGATGGAAGAATTGCTCCCTAACCTCGGCCAATCACGACTGACGTAGAATGTGCCGCTCGCGGCGAGCAACACAGACTTGTGGGTAGGGCTACATTTTGCACGGTCACCCAGTGGAATACATTATCATCTTAATGATGCTTTAGGTGCAGATGCATGTCTAATGCGCTGGTGTGGGAGTTTGTGTGTGTGTGTGTGTGTGTGTGTGTGTGTGTGTGTGTGTGTGTCACTCTCCTGTGGAGTGGAGAGGGCAGAGAGCTGTAATCACTCTCGCACACACCTGTTCTGACTGGAGGCGGTCTGCGGCGCGGCTGATAGGATGAGAGCGCAGAGGGAGAGATGGAGCAGCGCTCATGATAAACGAGTACGTAGGAGGTCATTAAGCAGAGCAGCGAGGAATGGAGAAAGAGAGGAAGGCAGGGGGCTGGGAGAGAGAAGGACAAACACAGCGAAGATAATTAATTTGGAGTTTCATTAGCAGGAACTTGTATGCCTGAATGACTGCATGTGTGCAGCGGCAGGCGGACACGCGTTACCCTGCGAGCACAGTGTGAGGTTTAACACACAATCACACAGCCCTGCGCATCCGCAGCATACGATCACACACGCTTAATCACACAACCCTGCGCAACCGCAGCGTAAGACCTTGCAAAAGACGGCATTAAGGTTAAAAAGAGATTAAACTGAGACATGAGTCTCCTGCATTTCTCCCCGGTGATCTCACATATATCTCTTCTAGGGTTATTAGCATGCACACACCATCACACAACTCTACACACCCACAGTATGTCATCTCACCCACAATCGAAGACTAGAACAGGAACCCACATGCACTTGACATATGATAAAAATCAAGCAAAATGTTGAGGTTGTTGTGGTGTGGCACTCGGCTTTATCAAGAGGGTGATGATGGAGATGTTTATTAGCCCCCTTCAACATGGTGTTACATAAACAGTGAGAAAATAGAAGGCTTTAAAGCTTCTAGACGACATTTTGTGATCACTCAAAACAAATTTGCAAACCTGTATAACATTTTTGAAGGAAAAACTGAGACATTTGGATGAAGTTACTGAATGGACTTAAATGTAAACTGTTTTCACACAAAGCTGTTGTGCCCGTGTAGTTTTTACAATGCATCTTTTGTGTTCCACACAATAGGAAATAAAGTCATCTAGTCAGAGAGAGGAAACAACTACAAAATGTTTATTTTGGAAAGAGCTATTTCTTGAAAGAAAAAGATAGGCACAGGGGGAAGAAGATGGGGGAGGAATGATTGCTGATGAGTAGGGGAGGATTAGGTGTCTGCCATGACAGTGATAAAACATGGCTCTGACCCACATGATGAAATGTGTATATTTGTTGTAGAGGTCGAACTGTTGTTGTCAGTTTAATCTAGGGGCTGAATGGCAGCCTATGCTAACGGCGTGACCCTCTCGCTCTCTCACCGTCTGATAATTGATGCCATCTGCCCAGCCACTGGCAATGTGACATCGCACCAGTTCCACACCTTCCTTCCTAAAGCCTCCAGTAGCCCCCGCTGTGCCACCCTCTCCTGGCACTGAATCTACAGGGTGTCAGAGAGGCGTGAGGAGGGAGGAGTCAAAAACAGATCTGGCAGCTTGTTTTTACTGACCTCATTGCACATTATAGATATTAAAATACTATGTTACTTTGGAGGATTAAGTAACTTTTATGGTGTATGTTATAATTTATATATGCATCTGCATAATCATAAATTTTTTAAATATGTGTTTAAAATAGAATTTTAGTCAGTATATTATTACAGCATTTCGTACGTTCTTTTTTCTCGTTTTAACTTTGTCTACCCTTCAAAAATAAATAAAGTCTAGGAACATTAAATGAGACAGACTATCATCTGCTTAGATGTTTGGCTGTTTTGATCGTTTCTTAAAGGTTTAGCACCCTTCTGCGGGGATTACTTCTGCCTCACCTCTCTGTCTTCTAAAAGAATCCAGTAGCACTTTACAGCTGTAGGCAGCAGGTCTCAACACAGGCACATGACCTCTTTATTTGTCTTTCTCTCTTACTCCCTCTCCCCCCTCCGCTGGCCGTCTATCTTTCTGGTTCCTCTGAGAGTCATGGTTCAGAGTAAGCTGTATTATTGGCTCTAGTTAATGAGTGCAATGGGAGAATTGAGCTGAGGGCTGTTTCGATGTCTCAAAGTCCCAGAACCAGTCTCTTTGCCTCCAGATCCAGTATCACACGTCCTCTCGGGTCAGGCCTCCTGTGGCCCCGCCAGCCCTGTTTTGCTCCCAGCAATGTGGCTTCAATTTCCTTCGTTTTGAAATGGTTATAGTCCCTGTGCGTCCATCAGAAGTCTGGGTCTTTGTTTTGTTTTCTTTCTCTTTCCTTTCTCCTCCCTGGCTCATTTTGATCATTCTTTACTTTAATCACAAACCCCCTGTGTCGGAGGAGTGCAAAGAATTTGTTGTGAGTGACCCTTAACCTCCGGCCTATAGGGACACAGTTTAAAGGTTGCTGCGTAGAATAGCTAACTAGCAAAAAGAAAATACATCAGCTGAATTTAGCAGGCACCGTAAATTTGATTTTTTATGGTCTGGCAGTTGCTTTTCTGTTTCAGGCCCTCATAAGATATTTCATAGATGACTGATTGTATTAAAATTTTCTTTTCGACTTTAAGGCTTGTGTCAAAGGAACATTAACGACAGGCTTTGCTCAAACCGACGGCTGTTACGTATGTTACGGACCCAGTTTCATCTGAACCTCTTTTCTTTCATGTAATCCCACGGGTATGTGAGCTAAAGTGTTCCAGCGCTCTGACACAGAGAGCTTGTGTAGTGAAAAATCCTGCTTGCTGAAAAATTAGTCCCTTGACGTAGTGAATTATGGGTCTGAAATAGAGCTCTTTATTAATGTAGTCCAGGATTCACGTCAGCGGAGGTCTCAGAAATTATGCCACGCTGTGGGTCTGGTCTCACAGGAGGGTTCAAATGTTAGACTGAGCACACATTATCGAAGCGAGCTAAAAAGTTGCCTTGGCGAGTTTATCAGAATTTCCTTTGGTTTGTTAGTCACTTTCAGTATTTTAAATGCTGGTGTGTAGAAGAAGAGAGGTTTTGAGCATAAAGTTGCATCTCTAAGTTAATCCCCTTTAAAGCACCCCACTACAGCTATGAAAACACCTTTTAAGACAGGAGCTGTCAGACTTGAAATAGCTTTTGAAATGTTTCTTTTACTCATAATCCATAGATACCTATTTTGCTGAATATCTTCTCTCCTGCGGGTTCATCTTAACAATGCCAATGTTTGCTGAACCTGACTCTAAAGCATCTTTAAAGGGATAATTTACCCAACAAAAAACATTCATCATTTTCTCACCCTCATTCCAAACTTGTGTAACACAAAAGAAGATATTTTGAGAAATTTCTCCCTGGTTGTGTTCATACATTAAAAGTCAATTGGGGCTAATGCTGTTTGGTTACCAGTTTGGTTAGCTTTTTCTTCCTCAGAAGAAAAAAGGCATTCAGGTTTGGAATAACATGAGGGTAAATGATAAAATACCCTGATTTTGCGGTTTAACTGCCCCTTTAAGATGTCATTATTTTTCGGGCAACTAATTGCTTTTTAAAATGAGTTTTGCACATCCACAGATCTCAGATCTTTAGTCTTATTAGGTCTGGGTGAAAGACATCAAATATGAAATAGCACACATTAAAAAAGATAAGCACACACTAAAAACTATGGCCTCTCTCTCTCTCTCACTTTGGATGTGTAGTGAATGGCTTAAATTGATAGACTGCGTCTCTATTGTAGGAACATGACTGAATGTCTGTGCTGATATTCTTTACCACTCCTGTGTATGGTGTGTGGGGAATTTAAGAGGTCTTTTCATTAAAAGCTTCACGTCCTGCCTGTCAGTGCGTGTGTGTTTTTGTAAGCGTATGGCATGTTTACTTTTACTTACTGCTTGCCAGAAACTACACACTCTTGTACATGGAAGGGAAGGAAAAGCATACTTATGTTTAGTCTACATAGCACTTAAGTCACTTTGTAGGGAGATTGCTTTTTCCTATTTTAATCTGAAGGTAGGATTTATGCATCTGTCACAATACATTCGTGTCTTGTGATTAAGTCATTCAAAATATGGGTGTGGTAGATTGTAAGATGGCTTAAATAAAGTTTCTTGATATGTATAGTTTTACTTTTTCTGATAGCTTGTTATATCATAACTTTTTTGTTTTTGGGAAGACATATTTTGGGTGGCACAACAGTGCCCCCCAATGTTGTTGTCTTCCCCCAATAAAGGAGCAAAAGGAAAGTGTTGTTGAAAAGCAGCTCATTTCATTGCCAATAACGTGCTCTGAATAATTCCAGCTTTCTAATAACGTGTTTCGTTTCTGTTTTGCAGGCATCTGATGTAGGATCAGAGAAGCTCTTCTCACCTACTGCACCAAAAGGTAAATTGTTGGATTTTATTTTACATTACTGTTACATTTATGGCATTTTAATAATCATTTGTGTTCCCCTGGTGTTAAAACCACAACCTTTGGGCTGCGAGCCAGCATAGCCCTGCGTTGGATGTATGTTCATGTATGTAATCCATTCACAATAACATTTTCTATGTTGCAGGATAGGTGCCGTCTTTGTCATTTTTGTCATGAATGGTGAAGAGTACACATAGATATAGCACAGTGCTAAGTCACCCTTGTTTTAATGGCGTATTTAGGTGTACACTTACAAAATAAATTTGTAATCATAGGGGAACCACTTTAAGTGCTACATGCATCAAATAGTACTATGTAAGACCATTAGATGTGCCATATAGCACCTTTACCACTCCAAAGAACCACTGAAGAACCATACAGGTGCTTAACAGGTTCTTTATGATATCATTGCTATATAGCACCTCTATTTGATGAAAAAGTTTCTATATAGCACTTAAACCACTGAAGCACATTTTTTTGGTGTAAGTGTAGAGTACAGAAGAAAGGAACTTTTGGGTAATTTAGGTACAGCATTTGTGGTTGTAGGTCCCTGATGCTCAGGAAGAGACTGCAGACCTGTTACCTCAGAGTAGGCGGAAGTCCTGTGTTTATGTACCGTTTTTACGCTTAGGTGGGTTGGTTTTACATCTGTAGCCAGCAAAATCCCTTTCTATGCAAAACCCTCTTAAAATGTTAAAAGTACATCAAATGTAGTGGTGCATATTTGTTATATGTTTTCAATTTGTTTTCAGTCAGCCACTGAAAGATGTTTGATTTCAAAGCGGATCTGAGCCTTCTTTTAATGTGTATCCAAGTTTAGATCAGAACAGGAAGGCGGCGGCCCTGGAAGTTTTAAGCTGGTTCACGTCCAGACTTTGTAGCGGAACTAAATTGTGAAATGTATTCAGCTTGTTGCACAGCACAGAGAAGCTGTCTGGGTTTAACGCCATGGTTTTGATGCCTGGCATGAGTCCTTTAGAAAGCCTTTTCCCTCCCCCATTGAATTAAAACAGAAATAAGAGGAAGTGAGAGAAGACACATGCTCAGAGGAAGGGTAAAACTTGTGACCAGTGTCTGGGTTTAAAATAAAGTCATTTTAAGCATATTTGGTGATGATTTCCAAACATATGAGCAGGGAATGGACTTGAGCTGATGTAAATGGTTGTTGTTACGTGTCTTAATCTGGGTTAGTGTTGATGCAGAGACTAACCCCAAATCCTGCTAATGTGTGTCACCCAAACATGCATCTCTGGGATTATCGCTGGAGAATTACACTCCCAAGAAAATCCCATTCCCACGCTCCGAGGATCACACGGATGACGCTGAGAAAGGAGAAAGCGTTAGGGAAGTGCCAGATTAGGATTCGAAAAACCAAAAGTGGAAATATGTGGATTAAGTGATTTAAGACTGAGGGGAGTAAATATTATCATACTAGCTTGTTGATGCAGCCTGGTTTATGTAGATTATGGATTTTGCAGGGACTTCTGATATGCATTTAGGTTTTCTTAAACACCCAGATTGGACTATTTTTTTCTCTGTAGTTATAGTTTGGACTTTAGTAACAGGTAGTTAGAGTTTGGCATATATCAGCTCATTTTAGGTCACAACTAGAAGCTTTTGGCTCACTTTTCCAGAACTCACGTACTAAGATTTGGGCCTCACGTTAAGTGTTTGCCCAAAATTGTAAAACAAGGTTGTTAAATTTATTTTTGAATTCCCTGTGGCACACATGCCCTTTCACTTGCTATACCAGTTGCTATAATCACTCTTCTTACAATAGCTTCAAAAGCACTCAGCGAGGACTCTATCATTACCCTTGTTCTCCCGTTGTCGCCGTTGAATACGGGTTTTTCAGACCTTTTTCCATGGAATGCAGCATTCCTTTGGGCTGTTATTCTAGATTTGGGAGCATAGTGGCATATGTGTCCCATTACAGTTCGTCCACCGAGACCAATCTAAAGCTCGCTCGGCTCTGATCCCCAAATTGGTCTGCCCTGAAGAACTTCTGGCAGAGCGATCATTCACTTGGCTCAGACCTTGCATTAGAGAATTGCATTACAGGGAAATACCTCGCCACGCATGTGGTGCTGCTTACGCAAATATGCATGCGTCTTTGTTTCTCCGAACGTATTTGGCATGCGCCAGTGCTCGATTTGATTTTTGTGACATACGAGTTTTGTATTGGCTTACTGTACGTTTAGTTTTACCGTAATCCATGTTTATATAATTGTCGTGCTGTTCTTAAGTTACAATAGGTTTGCAATACCAGGTTTGTCTTTACGTAAATGAAGGCATACTGAATTTGTTTTTAAAATTGGACACAATCGTTTAGCGTAATTAGAGATAAGATTATTCTAGCTGATGCAGCTTTTATAGCTAGACAACCAGACTAAATCAAGGTCCCTAGTGTTTGTAAATACTTAGTGTAGTACCTGCTGATGCAAGGAACACAATTAGAGACCATAATGGGCTCTTTTGACTTGTGCTAGTAAGCGACTACCTAGAAACCTTGTCTGTCTATCTCTAACCACACCACACATGTATGGTATAGAGACAGACAGACTATACCATACGGACAGAGATACAGTTTGGTGTATTACTTTTCATTAAATGAGATGGTGAGCAGCTAATGCAGAACTGTGTTAGGTGATTGTTCATCCTAAAACTGTGTGAGACATCTCCTGGCAGCACAATAAGGTTAGAGGCGGTTGGGAGGGGCTTAACCCATCAGTAAAGCAGCAACGCACCCATTTTGTGAGGTCTGTCATGCAAACCTGGGGCATGCTGGGATAAGGAAGGAAGATTGTGGGGAAAAGCCATTTGTGAAGTGGATTTCTGGTTTGCTAATCCTGATTAATTTTGACCCGTTGTGCTCATTTTAAACAGGGCATTACTGTACGCGGGAAGGCACCGCCAGCTTCGGGCCAAACTGGGAGCTTAGCGGCTTTGGAAGGCTTAACAGCAGATGGCATTTTAAGCCGGACTTAATAAATTGTTTCCATTAAACTTACCGGCCCACACATACTGGATTAAGACTGTAGAACAAAGGAAGAAAGAGAGTGAGACGGCAACAAAATAGGAGGGAGGTAACAGCCATCGCCACAGCCGTACAAGATCAGATTGATAATGCGCCTCAGCCATGCAGGTTTCGCTCTTAATCCACCGTGGCTAAAAATCAGTCAGTCCGCTAACCCACTAAAGCAAATTTACCTGTCCAATCTGTAATGAATAATATTTACAGTCCATACAGCTCACTGTCATCACAACGTATGTAATGCAGGATTAAGAGCTATGTCTGGCCGTCACACGTTTTTCATTTTCTTGATAGCATTTGGCCGATTTAATTCCGTGGAGGATGGATGCTGCTCCCGCCCTCCTTGCCGTCCCCGGGGAGCCGCAGGGTCGTTCTCTAAGCACTCATTATATGCTACACGGCTCAGGGTCTCCGTGTCGAATCGCTAATCAAGCACTCTGTCTGCAGGCCCACGATTCAATAGCCGTTGAGTGGCCTTTGTTCCTACCCGCTATTTGCTGCGTGTCAATAAAAGTCTGCTCCCTGCTCCGCCTCGGCGGAGAAAACCCCCTCTGCACACGCCCTCCCTCTTCACCCCTTCAGAATGTAAAATGCACTTGCTCCCCTTTCCTCTTGCACGGGTGAAAAGTAGAGGGGGGGGGAATGAGCGGAGGCCAGCAGGGGTCAAGGGATTAGGGGGAAGAGATGGAGAATGCCAGAGTGTTTGTATGCGGCCCTTCAAGTCCACTGAGGTTAATGCTGATGTATTGCTAACCTTAGCTCTGCGGTGTTTGTGGCCTCTTGCCCATTAAATAATGAATAGAGGTTGACCCCTTGACCAGCTAATCAGCTTTGCAGCTGTTGGATTGTGAGAGCACGGAGAGAGAAGAGTCAGGGTCGCCCCCGGATGGCTGACAGTAAGAGCGTATGGACTGGGGGTATTTCCAGATTAGCAACTAATATTAAATCTGAAGTCATTGTAGATGTTTCTATAGCCTGTACGGGTGGAATTGGATCTGTGGATCTTGTATGCAAACATTGTAGGTATCCTTGATCGTTTGTCTGAGTGCTTACAACAGTTCAGCTAGTTGTTTTGCCTTGTGTGTCATTTGATAATAGAGTAGAGAATGTCATTGTCTTTTGTTTGGTTGATTGTTCGTGCCTGTTTGCCCTCTACTACTTCAGCTCTTTGTCTACACACAAATGCGCCAAAGCTTTTTATATATATTCAATTTTGATATTTGCAACAAGAGAGCTATTCGCCGAATGTGATGGTTTCATAAATGTCGTCAGCTCCCACTTGGCTCTAAAACAGAACTGCAACTTCAGCTGAAATGGAAGAATGGCATTCATATCTCTTTATTATCTACAGCCTTTATTATTTTCGCCGTCGTTTCAGAGCGCATGACCATTTGTTGTATTGGATGGCTGGCGGCGTGTGCATTCATTTCTGGAAAGCGAGCGTTATGAATGTTTCTCTATATTGATAGCGCTAACCCTGTTTGTGTAGTTCTGGCTGTCAGAAAGATGAAAATAAATAGCAAGAACGTGGAAGAGATAAAACATGTGTTTAATTATTAATTGAGCCATTACTAACAGAGATTGCCTTTTTGATAAAAGCAGGAAGCCGCTTCAGGGGTAGAAAAAGCAATTACTAAAGCTATCTACCTCTTTCCCTCCGCCTGCTGTTTTGCTCTGCGCAAACAGAAAAACACACCCTGTCAACCAACCTCTTTCATAAATTATATATATATTTTTTAAATATTTATGACGTTTTATATTAGGATTCCATTGTGATTTCTCTTTATGTGGAGATGCAGCAGGGCTGTGCCATAACTACTCGGGCCATAATTAACTATTATCTTAACTGGCAAGAGTTAAGAGTTTTTTTTTTACTGGGTTTCTGAAAATAATATTACATCTCGGCACGTTCGTTTCCACTTTCATTTCATTCCAATTTGGTTGAACGACCGCACGTAGTGTATTGATTTTGTTGATGCCTGGCCATTTGCTGAAATGCTATATCAGTTGCTGTGCATTAAAGCTGACGGTGCATGAGGTATTGATATTGCAGTAGCTTTAATTTGTAGAGATTGTTTTGACAGGGGTCGGTCCATAATTTATGAGATATAACTTAACCTTTTGAAATACTTATGCATATAATGAACAACTCAACAGAGTACTGAGTTTTTATTTGTAGACAAATTACGTTGGCAAATTAAGTCTATTTGTTATTATTTTTTGCTTAACATTGTAGCATTGGTAGCTTTTATTGATGGCTGAAAACATTATTAAACTGATAACTGCATACATATAAAAAACGCACAAATCTGAATTACAATATATTTTTAAACATTTGAAAATTATTAATTATTTTTTAAATAACATTAATATTAACTTTTATTTGTTTTGTTTATTATTATGAAAATTTGTCAAATATTTATTTTTGAGTCTTAGACCTTTCTATCAATATAACGTTTGATTAGATTAGAAATCATCTATAAAATAATAAAGTAAATGATTAAAAACTCTGTGGTACAGTGACAGTTAACAGGTTAAGTTAGACAAATTATGTTCTAATAAGCATGTAAGGAGCAGGCATGGGTAAACCATTCAATTTTTTGGAAATTTGCAAAACCTTTTGTGCAAAAAACATTTTTTTTACTTGATTTATAAAAACAGCATTGTTGCTTATGCTTCATAGAAAGCTTAAGACCAGCCATCCCAGCTTCATCCTCAATAAAGAAAAACTAAAAGTCTTGCACTTCACATTAAGCTTTCCCGGGACTGCCAGTTCAAGCCTGTTAAAACTATCCTAACCCTGTATCATGGCTGCCCTGAGACCAGACTGTGATGAAGCACTGCTCTTGAGATGATCTAGTAGCCCTACAGTGAGGAGTGCAGCTTGTAAAGTTGAGGTCAGGCCTCCTTAGAAGTCTGCCAGTGTTTTCGCAGAGTAATTTTAGCACTCGTGGGCCAGCTAATGACCGGTTGCTTTCAAGAGTTGATTGCTGGAGCTCCTTTAACTATCCCCAGTGTGATCATTTCCACTAGGCACGGGATAACTATCAGTTTAGCTGCAGGGTAGTGGCTTTTTTTAGCAAGGGAGTCTGTTTTTTTTATCAGGAGGGCTAGAACATGCAGCGAATATCAAATGTGTACGCTTGGTTCTTTATCGCCCATTTGAAGAAGATGCCTGGATGAGATCTTCAGCGTTTTGTTTCATTGCGTCCTGTGTTTGAAGTTGCAGAGAACATTGTTAGGCACGCTAGCAAAGCCAGATGGTTGTTGCTTGTGGCCAAACATGAAGCTTGGATAATGTTCAGTCACTGGCAGAGACGAATCGCTAGACTAGATGGATATTGCAAACATGCTTGTAATGGATTCGACATTTCGGGAACCAGTTCAGAAGGATCCTACAAAGACCGGAATCCTGTGGCCGAGCACAGGAAAGAGGTTAAATGAACAGGATTCCATGACCAGGCACAATATGAAGACACTTCCATGCTTGTTCAAATTCAGAGGATCTAGATACAAACAAATGTGGTTGTGGTATGTGATATGTAACTCTGCCAGTGAAAACCCAATTAATTGTAATTTACGCTTTCCTGCATAAAATCATCCTTTATAATGTTAAAACACATTCTGTGAAAATATAACCTTAATATCTTTAATATTGACTGAGTAATGACATGTCAAAGATCATAGCGTAAACTTTGATGCTTGTTATCTCATAATTTGATTTTGACACTTTATCCTGGTTTTCACAAACAGGGTCACATATGCTAAAGTATTATTCACATTGTGCAGGTCTTTACATTCATTTGTTAAAAAATGTACATACAACACGGGCTTCTGTGCACTTAACTAACTCCGCAGGCACGTTTTTCCATCGGCATTCATCACACCGAAGTCCTGCAGCTCTGAGACGCTTTGTGAGGTTAAGCTAATTAGCCCTGAAATCAGCACATGGTAGCAAACCACAGAGGGATGCTCTTCAGTGAAAGATGTTGAGCTAAGATCCGTATTTTACGTTCAGACGGTCATTAATCGTTTTGAGCTATGCTAAGACACTTGCAAATACAGCACGGCATGAGCCTCTCGTCGCTGAAAAGAGAAGGAGAGGAAAACATTTTGAAATCCCAGTCTGTGTGGTCCTTTATTAATCAAACAGGCATCTGTTCTCTCTTGCGCCGAACTCAGGATAGCCTCTTAACAGCCTCCTCTCAAATGGCCCCATTCAGACCCAGAGTGGTTGTTATTTTAGCACCACGCTGGAGAGCAGCTGGCAGAGTGGGACGCTGAACCCCACTGATGTGTTGCCTCGCTGGGGAGAAACCGGATAAGAGGGTCCCAGGAGTGGATCTCAACTATGAAGAGCAATTTAGAGGTAGACCTCAGCGCCTCTCTTATGTGTGAGGGGGCACGGAGTTGAAATAGGTGTGGAAAAGATAGACAGGTATAAACCTAGTCCAGCTTTGTACATTATACTGTAGAAGTCAATATACATTTTGGAATGCATTGTAGATTGTTAATACATTGTAGAACAATTTTTTCTTTAGTCTCTCTGTATTTAGTTTCGTCTTGTCGAGAATTAGATTAAATCAAAGCAAATGGAAACTGCAGAAGTCTCCTTTCCATATGATTTCAATTTGAATGTTTCTCATCAGATCCTTTCAGCATCAAATAATGTGAACTACAATACAAAAAAATGTTTTCCGGCCTTAAATTTATAAGTAAAATCATCTTGGCTTTGCCTTGATTAAAGCATAACTAAGACCTTTAGTAAGTCTCCTGAGATATACAAGAGCAAACTATAAGCAATAGGATTTTCGTCTGGGCAAGATATCCTTGATGAATACATTCAGCTTTGGTATGAACCCCTGTAGGTTTCAAGAAGAGGTTAAATTTAGGTTTTGGAGGTCTTCTCTTGAAGTGTGATTGGCAGTAAATTGGAAACATGTCACAGAGCACAGGAGGCCCAGCTATGGCGTACATCTACATGGGCAGCTGAGATGCTTTATTATTTTCCCGAGGCTATGGATTTTCTTTTACTAACACCATGAATTTAAACCAGAAGCAGTGAGAACATTAGTATGGCCCAAAGGTTCTTCAGTAAGAATGAACCACCTGGGTCTCCCTTTCAAACCAGCTTTAAAATGCTGCTTTTGGGAGGCTTTTGGTTGCCTATTTGCACTAGCACAGTTTTTATTGGGAACAGAGATAAATCTCTGCATGAAAAGATACATTTTGCTGTAGACATGAACAAAGACAAAAGGCTAAATGAAGCTACACCTCTTGCATTCAATATTATACGTTAAGCAGAACCAGTTCATATGTGAAGGAACCAACCCTTTAAATGCTGTCATTATAAAAACTACATATATATTTTTAATAATAATTTGTCAAATTTTGTTTATAGCTTTTAAGAGCCCAACACTGTAAGTCTAGGGTGCATTCTGGAGCAAACTGCCACTTCGACCAAATTATGAAGGGCTCTTTTCACTGCTTTGACTGTAGTAAGGCTGTATATTGTGTATGTGTGTGTGAAAGAGCTGTAGCAGGAAATTAGAGGAGACACGCATGTTTGAGCGAGTCCCCCTGAGCGGAGCTGGAGGTCAAGACACAGGGCCTGTCTCCATTAGTTTTACTGGCATGCCTCCAAAACCTTCCTCACCCCTTCAAGACTCCCTTTTATTACTTTCCTCGCCACTGTACTTCGCGTAGTCCATACAGATGGGTTAGTCTGGCCTCATACGTTTTTAACATTATAGACCGCGGTCAGAGTAGATGCTGTGTTTAATTTGAAGTGAAGGAAAGCAGAGCCATAGACCGGTCTTTTCTATATGCGGTTCTTCTGTTGTGTATGACATTCAAAGTTACGTCCATATTTTTGCTGTTAAGCTTAAAAAAAACCTGACAGCCATCATGCCCGTCTCCCCCCGCATTGTGTTTTGTTCTGTTCTTGCATGAGTGAAGGTGCTTAAAGTAGTGTATTTGCTAACCTGATATTTCCCTGCAACCTTATCCCATGTCTTTATCCTTGTGTCAAACCAACCTGAGCAGTTTCAACAGGAGGGTCTCAGAGCTGTAATTTAGCCCTTGCCTACATGAAAGGACACGCTTGGCTATTGTAAATACTTGGACGTGGCCTTTAACATGGTGTCATGTAGAACTGATGTATTTCTAAAAAGGACTCTTTCCTACCCGACAGCAATGTTTTAGCATCCGTTTGGTGTGCTGATAGGACTAATATGGTAGTCCCCCCTCATTTCATTCTTAGCTACCTGAAAACTAAGCCTTCAAGGATATAGATTGGGTGATAAGATTGTAAAGAGACAATGAATGGTTTGTTTGGGGTTGTTTCTCCCCTTTAGTAAAATGAAGAGTTTTGTTTCCCAGTACTCGGTATGGTACATGGGAAACTACTTTTTTCCACCTGCAAGGCATTTTTTACTTCATCTGTTATGTTATTTAGGCGTTACAATTTCTGAAAGCATTCATAGAAACTACAGAATAATGAATGCAATGACATGTTATGCTCTCTGCAAGCATCTGTTACGGATTTTATTGGGAAGAAGGAATGCTTTTATATGGAAACGGACCATTTAAGAACAGAGGTAAACAAGAGTCTTTATAATAAGATCTTTGATCACACTGAAACCTCAGTTTTTCTTCCTTAAAGCAATGTTTGAATCCTTTGAGGAATAGTTGGCAATCTGTTCTTCGACTGTTGCTTGACCCTGGTTTATGTCATGCCTTTTCTTTAATAAACTTTTATCTCATTTCCATTAAGTCACGCTATGAAAGATACAATCAGCTGTGCTTAAAGCCGATTATCCAGTTTAATTTGGCATGAAGATGTCGAGATATCCTTTGCCTTGAGATGGCTGTAATACTTCATAATGAAGTCACAAGGCAAGTCATTAGGGAGGAAAAAATCATAAGACGTTTGGAAAAAAGCAGGGAGGTGTTTGCGGTCGTTCACGTGTGCCATCTTGTGAGGTGTGTGTTTGCGTATGCTAACCAAGCAAGTTTCCGTCCAACACACTTTTTTTGTACGAGCAGTTAGGTGAAAAGCACTTCAAGAAACATTATCCATATGAAAATATTTACAGTATGCTTATACACCACCTTGCCACTATAGCCACAACGTCAAAACAACAAGTCAAGTGTGACAGACAAAAGAAGGGCCGCCAAACTGGGATTGTTCGTGCAAGTTTACCGTGATAGGAAATCCAGTTCCAGGTACACAGAAGGAGGGGCAAGAAAGCACAAGAGTTCTTTCAGAACTGTGTTATGCTACTTGGGCTGTTGAATCATTTCCATTCATTCATTTCCACAGCACAGTAATCAGTTACTTGCTGAAGGATGATATTATATCCACTTAGTGTCATACAGGTTTAAAGCAGGTCCATGCCTGATAGCATTGTTAAAGAACACCTTTATTTATACTCTTGCATGCCAAAATACACACTGCCCCAAATGGCTTTAGCCCATGTTGATTGGCCTGTTTTTCTCTTTTTATTCCTTGCCTTTTTTCCTCCTGTTTCACCTCCTGCTTTTCTGTACAGCCTGTAAATCAGGGGGAAAGCAGCTGGCAGTGCTAATAGAGGATGCTCTCCTGCAGGGTAACAAAGAGGTATTGTTGGGTTTGTAAGGGCATTATGCAGCTAAATAAAGCTGACATGCTGAGGTGGAATTATTGCCCATGCTGAGCCTGGCGCTGCCCTGTGAAGCGAGGCTGAGAGGCGGCTGGAAGGGAACCAGAGAAGGAGAACCGGAGAGAGAATGGGATGCCATTCCAGAATGTTGTATAATGGCGGCTGTTCTTCGTTGTAATGGTCAGTTCACAAGAATACTTTGATTATAGTATCAAGTAATTATATTTTTAAATAACACTGTGCTTTGAAACACCCTTGGTTAACCAACCTTAGTAATGTGTGTAAGGTATAGAATGTGTAGAGGGTATAGAAAGGGACAAGCATAGAGAGTATAGAATGTGTGGAGATTATAGATTGTATAGAATGTGTGGAAATTATAGATTGTATAGAATGTGTGGAAGGTATAGAAAGGGACAAGCATAGAGAGTATAGAATGTGTGGATATTGTAGGTTGTATAGAATGTGTGGAAATTATAGATAGTATAGAATGTGTAAAGTATAGATTGTGAAATATGTATAGAATCTGCAGAAGGTATAGAAAGTGTATACAGAGTGTAGAAGAGTGTATAGATAATATAGAATGTGTAAAGTGTATGAATGTGCAGGGAGTATAGAATATGTAGGTAGGATAAAAATGAAAGGTATGGAATGTGTAGAGAATGTAGAATGTATATATATTATAGGTATTGAATGTGTGGGTTTCTATAGGGTAGTCAAATAAGAACAAAGGATGTGGTCTTGCTTCTTTAGCTGAGAACTAGTAGTTGTGTGGCAACTTATGGGTGGGTTTCATATTTAAGCTTTGACTCCAAATGTCAAAGGGCGAAGAATCACGATTCATCTGTTGTATTGAGTCTCTGCTGATTCCAACACCCTGCTGGGCCGTAAGACGAATCTTTATTAGAGCAGACAGCCATTGTCTGCAGTCATCTAGATAATTGCAGCGCTGGGTCCTCTTCTCTAATCAATCCAGACAGCTGCTGCCGTGCCTGCCGCGTTTGCCAACCGTGCAGCTCTAGCTAATTAATGAAATGATGAGCCGTTTGGGCACAACGTGGCTCGGCACAAACAATCTGGGACGTTTGGAAATGCCCAGCCCACATCAGAGGCATGGATAGATTAGCGAAGCGCTTGTATTTTTATTGCCGTCATAAAACAGAATGCTTTTGACGTGCTGCATTCTCACACTAGTGTAGTTTCAAACAGCAAAATTACATTCTTTTCATAGCTTTGAAAGTTAGAGCCAATTAAATGAAGTTAATTGGACATTTTGTTTGTTATTGAAGTCATCCCATAGGAGAGGAAAATCACAAATGAGATCTTGTTAATGTCTCGGTTGTTTCTACTAGACATTAGCGGTTTGCTTCTCAGATTTTTCACTCCTGAAAGCAGACACCAGTAATCTCACATGTCTCTTGCTGTCTCTTGTACTTTTAGAAGAGATAAAGTCTAAAACTGTACTCAGATTTGCCAAGATACATAACATTTTATGTTGGAACATTTGAACTGATATTTTAGATATTTTATAGATCTAGACTCTTGCTTTATTTCAACAAATGACTAGCTAGTTCATGTCTATTTGTATTTTCCAAAAAAGGTAATAACTTTATTAGGTCTCATGAGTTATTAAAGAGCCGTCTCTAAATTAAATTTTACTCTGCGGTTGCTAATCAATGCAGCTAACCAGGCTAAATAAAGTTAAAGTTGCCCGACGGTCTTCACTCTGTCCATCAGTAATCACGCATGGCATGGAACAGGATGGCATATGCCGCCCGAGCCATATGGGCACAGTGTGAGTCTGTTCCCAGCATGGGGAAGCAGCGGTTCACGGAGGCCATGGAAAGCGTCCAGATCTCTGAAATGAACAGTAGGCGCTCACAGATTTTCTGTGTGGGTTTCATTAGCCAACATGTTGCAGCTTAACACCCGGAGAGCTCTGGTGCCACCTCGCCCTGTCCTGAACAGAGATGGAAATAGAGGACTGATGTCTTCGCACCAGCTGTCATTGGCCCTTAAAACGTCTTGAAATGCACACTGTTTTTATGCGTCTGATCTCAGTAAGGAGCTAAACCTAAACGCGTAGTATGTATGTGAATGTGTGGTACTGTGGATTGTAGTGTTATTAAAACTTACAGCGTTATTAAAACGCACAGTAAAATACTAGTCGATTACTGATAATGGGAATACTGGTTTGATCACTGAAATATTGTCCATCCCTAGGTGCAGTGTTTTTTTTTATCACATTCTGGCAGCTGTGAGCTAATATTCAGGGTAATAATCAACATTTTTGAAGCCAAAATCTCTCATATAGTAAAAACCACCCTGTTGCAATGTTTTGGCATTCTTTGTTCTCGGTTGGCACAATGCAATAGAGTTCTCGGTGGATTTGAATGATAAAGAGGTGAGAATTTCCTAGATGCAGCCAATCTGTGAAAAGATGACAGATCTCCATGCAGCACCTGTTCAGGAGATAAATTTGTGTGTCTTATTCCGTACATTGACTTCATTAGCTGGAGGCGGCTGTTAGCTGCGATTTTATTTCTTTGTTCATTTTCTGCGTGAGCATTAATGTTTATTTTTTGGCACATGGCAAAGATGAAGAGATACCACAGAGTTTGACTGGAAAATGAGCTCGCAATGTGCACCATTAGACTGGAGATCTCTTAGCAGAAGGCGGCTTGGTGAGTGTGTATTTGCAGTAAGCACCAGTGGCCTCTGGTCATTTAGAGAATTTGCATCCCCTGCTGCCTTATCTTAAGACCTCATTTACATATGAGCTGTTTTTATTACATATAAAACAGACGCAGACTAAGACGTAAATCCATAATCTCCCATTTGCATGAGCAACAGGAGACGGTTGAAAATAAATTATAAAAAGAGGAGGAGCTTGGTCATCTGGAACCAGACATGGGCTGCATCCTAATTCTCTTATAATTTTGTAATTCGTAAGATCTGCTGTGTGTTTTTTACTAATGCAGGTGACACTGTTTGTTACGTCATAAGTGTAGACGAGTAGATCAGAATGGTGCAGTCTTCCAACATGAGAAAGACTATTTCTCAGAACACTTGAATAAATTTCCTCTGGTATCCTGTGCCATCTGTCTACACTTTCATCATTCTCTTCTATGTCTGTAATAGGTAGAGTACAGCAGCCTTCCAGATGTACCAGGATGGCTGTCTGAGCCTGAAATAAGGTCATAGGTCAAGGATATTTGAGTGGGACAGCTGTAGGGCGATGCTGGGGTCACCTCGCTTCTGCTAGAACCATTTGTCATTAAAACTCGCCCCCCACTCACTTCAGTGGTGGTTCTTGCCGCAGTAGGCACGTGTTGAGGCCAAAGTCCCTTGAGGGATCGTACCATGAGAGAAACAGCAGGGGGAGAGGCTAGATCAATAGTCGGCTAAAGTGTCATCTGCTGAACAGGACTGCCAACACGTCCCTAGAGAGTGTCGCTCCCTCCTCAGAATGCAACCTTTGACCTCTACAAATCTGTGGGTGTTCCTGAGAGGTCTCTTGTCTGTGCGGCTAAAAGCGTTGCTGTGATTTCACTCAATGTGAATGATCTCTTTTGTTTTATGTTACAAACTGAATACACCACTCAGAGCGCTGTGTAAAAGTGGCAAGGCAAGATTTTAAGAAGTACTTGTTAAATTATTGAAATTATTTCCTAGTTGAATCAGCGGTGCTTGCTAAGCACCCAGAATAGCCGTATATCAACTGGCTAAAACACCTTAGCAACCACACAGCAATGCCTTTGGCTCACCCTCAACGCCCTACCGGTAACAGCTACTTTGCACAAATCCATTGTCTTCAGAAAAAAGACTAGTCTGTTAAACACTGGTTACACATATCTGCTGATGATTACAGGCATACGAGATCTACCATTGAACTTGGTGTTGAATAATTAGGCCTTCTGCTTATTTGAAAGATTTTTTTCCCTTGAAGCACAGTCAAAACCAAAGGAGTTACGAGTTTATTTGGCTCTGTTTTCTCATTAAAAGATTCCTATGGCTGAATTTCAGGGCTAGCTGTCACAATATAGGATGTTTTCAGAAAATTGAAAGCCACACTTCTTTAATGTGTCAACTTTTCCTATCTATAATCCGATATGTCTACACTGAGGTTGACACATTAACAATTCTGCCAAACCCGTGTCTCTGCCAGTGGTGTGACATTACCACACAGACTGCCCTACCCCGTGCCATTTTAAATGACATTGTGTCACATTTTCTGCGAAATGATCACGGCCACACTCCCGACTGTGCAGAAGTCTCTTCGTTATGTGCAGCGGGCATCCGGACACATTTGCAGGGCCTTTTTAATGAGAAAGAAGCCAAGCTTGTATGTCTTGCCTGCTAGCTGCCATTATGCCCCATTAGAATCATCATTAAGAGATAGCACAGGACTCATTGTGCCTAAAGTGCCACAGTCTGCTAACTGAGAAGCTTGACTTCCACTGTCCGCTTTTACCACTCGAATGTGCCTCCGAGACTGGTTTCCAAGGCAACGTCACTGAACGGGCAACGTTTTTCTTCTTTGTGCTTTGTTGGAAAAGCAGTAGACGGGGTTATCTGTGAATGCATCTGTTTAGACCTTTGGATAAGCCATTGGATAGAAGTTCTCTTTTATGCTAATCTTGTACTAGGTTCCCGTCTAACATATCCTAACCATTTTTTAAAACTGTTCTTACATGCATTAAAGTACACCACCCTTCCTGCATTAAAGAAATTATTTATAAGGACATATTCATTTTGAGCTCATTTTTACAGATGCGTCACAAGGTGATACTGGGGGGAACATCAAAAGCTTGTTTTATCCCTCAATTATTGGTGTTAGAATCTATTAGTGATTAAACGGTATGTTAATATGCTGCAGATATTCAATTAAGAGGGCCGGTTTAAGGTTTTAATGGCCAAGGCGAGAGAGTATGTGTATTCCAGGCTTTCATAGTCTTTGTTTGAGATTGCAGTGAGCTGTTAGGAATGAGAGATGCATTTGATTAGTAGCCTGAGGAAGATGTTGTCTTAAATGAATCTGTCTTTTTTCTCGCTCTACCTATTTCCATCGCTTTCTGTGATTTATTTGAGCACTCTTGCAATTAAAGTATATACGGTTGCTCTTTAATTCTTTTTAATGTTAATTAGATGCCAATTTATGAAAGTCCCTTGAGGCAAGTTAGTTCACGTGACGGTCATCTTGGCAATAGGCTTCTGGGCATCTTCTCTGTTCTAAGCATTTAACTACAGATCTGTTTGAAAGAGAGTAATGAAATCGGTTGGATGGAAAGTTCTTTTCATTTTGCATACTAAATAAGTATAGTCTGTCAAATGCTGAAGCAGAAAAATGTCTTCTCCTGCACCGTTCTCCAATTAAGTAAAACAGAGATTCCTCAATACAAAGACTCTGGCAGTGCTAAAATAATCCATGGAAATATTTCATGAAGGGGTGAAGGAGCAAGCATGAGGGAGGGAGGGACTCTGAAAGGCCACTATAAAGTGTGCATGATCCCTTTTCAAAGCACAATTGAAACATAATTATTTCATGGCAGACTGTGTGCTCTGTAAATCTGTGAATGGGAACGGCATTTAACTTTAATTAGCTCTGATTTATTCATTCTGACTGGATTGCTTGCAGAAAATTGGATCATCTGATTATAGTCAAGCATGAAAATGACCTGATTAAACACTTCATAAAACCCATGGAGAGCAAGAAATGAAACCTGGGATAAATCGATGAAGGGTGATAAGAGAGGAAGGTTGAAAGGCAGATGTGGACGTGTTTGGTGTCCTGGCATGTGCCAGTGTAGTGCAGGGTTGCAGGTGGCACAGCTGTTTGCCATTCGCCATGCTGCAAACTAATGGATGGATTGGCAAATGAATCTCACGCTATAAGTTTTGAATCCAAACTGCATGTGCATTCAATTTGAGATGCTTATATAAACTTGGACAGAGGTCTGCAGCTTTAAAGGTGTGTCTGTAAAATGGACAGCAGTGTTTTTGTCTTCAGTATGACGTTGAATACTCAGAAAATAATTCTGTATATATGAGGTTGTCATCAAATGAAAGCATGCAAACTGCATTTGAAATCTAAATTATACAAAGTGATGTGTAACAATGTGATTTAAGCACTGAATCGACCAGAAACTCGAGCATGAACGTCAGATTTTGAAGCGCTTATGACAGACGTCATTGCCTTCATTACACAGCATGTGGCTGCCAGTGTACATGCACACTTGAACTCTTCAATTTCAATTACACATAATCCACCGACAGTCTCAAATCCAACAAATATGCCAGACATGACATCAGTAAACGTTTCAATATGCTCTTTTTTCATTTGTTTCCAGTTACGACAACGCATGAGAATCTCGTGTCCAAGACTTGCAGCTCGACCAAAGTGTCCGGTCTTCAGCGAAGCCAGGAACAGAGTAACGACGTTTCGTTTGTCCCACCAATCTCAAGTCCGACTCCAGCGTCGCCCCCTACGGGGTCTCCTGCCCCTGCTGCGGCGGCAGCCCCCCCGCCTAGACCACACCCCATCTCCCCGAATCCTCTGAGCATCAAGAAGGAATCTGTGCCTCCTATCCCCACCCCTCCCCTTCTGAGGAACCAGACACACCCGCAGGAGCACAGGATCCCATCGCACCACAGTCGGCCAATCATCAGTCATCATCATCCTTTGCCTTACGGCAGTCTTCACGACATCAGGTTAATAACTTTTTTGTATCTCATAAACACCTTCATGTATCTACCTAGACAGCATTTTTTGGCATCAAAGACATTATAAACATTAGTCTATACAGATCTGCTTGTCATAACCGCTCTTTAAAATTAACTTGGTTTCTCATATTCTCTTATTCCTTCCTAATAGCAACAACCCATCTACTCTTCCTCTCAAACACCACCTGTCTCACTCTCCTCATCATCTCAGCAGTCTCGCGTCTCCTGCTCCTCCTCTACCTCTGTCAATAGCCGGTCTGCCGTCCTCCCACTACTCCCTTCACTCGCCCTCCCACCTCTCCAGCCATCCGGCCATGTTTGCCACTCCCGCGACACTGCCTCCTCCACCCACCCTACCGACCAACAGCCTGGTGGTGCCAGGACACCCTGCCGGACCACCCTATCCAGGTAAGAAGCCCTTCACTGGGAGTTAAACCGTGTGTGTTTGTGCAGAGCAGGGCTGTTCAGCTGCGGTCCTGGAGAGCCATTGTCCTGGGTTTACTTCCATCTATAATCAGACTGACCTGTCTATAATTTTCAAGTAAAACTAAAGAGTTTGATTGCGGTTTAGCTCTGAGCTCTACAGGACAGTGGCCCTCCAACATCAGAGTTGAATAGAACTGACTACTGAATATTAGAAAATATTTTCTTCACCTGCAGTAGGTTTCTTTAGTTTTGACAAATTGGTATCAACATTACATTTGTTTGGGCGTCTACACACTAGAGTTTACGCTGCATCGATCTGTTGATTTCACAACACTCCAGAAAATGCTGGGTTGTTTCAAACCAATGTTGGGTTAAAGTGCAACAAACTCAACTTTTAAAACAACCCAGTTTTTTTTAAATGTAGGCACGATGCATCACAGATGCATTCAGAAGTGTGTTCATCTACATGTTTTTACTTTACACATACATAATGTTGCTTTTCATCATGCTCCAACAGAGCTGTCTCTAGTGTGTAAGCGCTCTAAAGAGATTGTATCTAGATACCATAAAACTACAAACAGCGTGCACTCAAATGTACTCAGGTTCATAGTGTACTTGTAACACTAAACACTACATAAAATATATTTTCTTATTGACAAATTGAAATTACCCATATTAAAGACATTCTTCACAGACAAAATATCCAGTAACAACAGCCTTGCTCTTAAATTGCATTTTTTTCAAGATTTCTCAAGAGTGAGGCGAGATGGGGCACGCATCAGAGGTCAGCATATGAAAAATTTGACTTATATCCAGTTGGCTCCTATTGCTATGTAATAAAAATGACATGAGCTGTACTGTTCATTTCTAATATCCGGACCCATCCAGTAACCTACATTTGTATATCTGTGTTGTATTGGGTATTGTTTTAAGTTTAGCAATAACTCAGTTTTGAGCACTATTTTCATTAAATGCCCAGTTTGATACAGTTTATACTAAATGCTAAATTTGAGATGAAAATTATGCCTGTCATCTTCATCTCAACCTTATACGGTAAGTGTACTTTTTGTTGACAATTGCCAAGATAGCTTGGCTTTTAAATGCCAACATCCTGGCATTTTGGAGAAACATGCTGATCCAAATCTAGGATATAGGCCTAAAATGTAGTTCATATAAAGACTAAAGTATGATTATTATTGTTGTTAATAATATAAATACCAGGCATCCAAAGTGTCATTTCACTACCATCCCAAAAGAGATTTTTTAATTTCTATATATTTAAGAAGGCTTGTTTATTGTACCACTGAAATAAGTGTAATTTCCAAGTCAAATGTATAGATTGATGTCTTTTAAAAGCATCAAGCAATACTTAGTTTAATACCTAGTTAAACCTTAAATACCTAGTTTCATCTGTGCACGTCCGAATTATAATGTGTCTGTGCAGTTGAAGAATCTGAAGGCACTTTCAGAGTTTGTGTATTTCGGGTCAAGTGTGTGTGTGTTTTCTGCTGAGGTGACTCTTGGTTCTCTCTTGTCTTTAGATACCAGCCTGTTGATTTCTTTCAACCAACCAATCATGTATTGCCAGCCTCATTCGGGGATTCTGATTGGCACATTGTCACAGGCAACTCTCTTACCTCCACCAATGAGTCCTCACGTAGAAAACCCTCACACCTTGAATTGGAGAAACAGAGAAAGCCAGGTGACTACCCTCTTTCTCTTGCTCTTACCACTGTTGTGAAAACTCACTGGCCGGTCGTGCTTTTTTTTCTTTCCTCCTGTGTCTCCTCCCTTTCCCCCTTCGCTCTCCTTTCTTGCAGAGCATGATCTTCTGCGGCAGGAGCTGAACAACCGCTTCCTGGTTCAGAGCTCGGAGCGAGGTCGGGGGTCAGCGCCGGGGGCGACAGGGTCGCCATTGGCCCCTGTGTCGCTCCTCAGGGCAGAGTTTCACCAACATCAGCATATGCACCAGCACCAACACACGCATCAGCACACCTTCACGCCTTTCCCTGCCAGTCTGCCCCCAGCAGCCATCATTGGGCCGCCCACTGCACCTCCCATGGTGCGTACCCCAGCCAGAAATGTGAGGATAAGTAGAAACGGATAGATTTTACTCCCTTCCTACCTCCTTATTCCCCCTCAAAAATGACTTAAGCAAAACCAAATCCCTACTTTTTGGCCTAAAGATTCCTCTATTCTCATCATGTTTTTATACCAAAGTTATATGAACAAGAAGTTCATTTTAATTCATTTATAATATGGACAGTTGTTTTGTCCATTTTTTACGCAAAAGTTACATAGAAAGTTACAAATGACTCTGGTGTGTTGGCAAAAAACACACAGACTGGCAGGATATGGACAGTTATGGGGGTTAAAACAGTTTTACAAAACCATCTCAGTGACATAACCGATACCAATCACCCTAACAAGATAAACTGCTGTCCCATGACAGCTTCAAATTTTGTGGCTCTTCCCCTGATAAAAACCCTTTTTGCTGCCATGTTGACACAACGAACGTCCTGTGCTTTTATAGTGTGCGCCAAAGATGTTTTATTACTTTCATATGAGCAGAATGATGATGTTTTTGAGTGCTGGGGGCTGCTCGAGGCACATCGAGCCCTGTGGCGTGACTGAGGTACAGACAGGACTCATTCTTTGTGACACATTCAAAGCTTGCGGTCGAAGCGTAATGACCTCACCGCAGATGAAAGTCATGACATCAACAGGGCTGTTTTGATAAAGTGTAATTGCTTCCGTGTGTAAAGCAGCTATTAAAGGCAAACTTTGGCAGGCTGTAATCAGATTTCAGATTTCAAATTCAGCTGCTCAAAGTTAGCCAGGCATATGAAATGCATTGAAATCTTTGAAACATATTCAGAGAGGAATCAGAAAGTCTTATCTGCGTGCTATTTTTCATTATGTCAGAGCACTAGATGAAAAGTCTGTATTTATGAATTGTAAGATTTTAATCTGTTTACATTTTTGGATCATAACGTGCTGTATGTTTCATAGATTGCTGCTTGCATTTCTTTGCTGGTTACAGATTTGTTTCATCATGATAAACTGAATCGTTATGAAAACGTTATGAAAAAATGGTTTTTGGTGGTGTGTCTTATCTCTGAGGTTGGTTAATAAAGTCACCACCACACCTTCCTCAAATGTTTTACAAGGTACAAGGTTTTATTTGCCAAACTGTCATTGTTTCTTTCAACATCATGTGATGGTTTTTTACTGAGATATAGTAGATTTAATGTCTTATTCTAACAGTATGAATGAATCAACATAAAACAACCAATTTTTATGTACTTATGTATGATTCACTGGTTTACATTTTTCCACAGAAAAAGGTGTTTGTTATTTTTCATTAGACTGGAATAACTTTTCAATTGTTCTATAATTTTTAGCTGACATTATCAAACATTTTATAACCCTTTAACGTTTACAACCACATGTCTGAATTCTGGTATGTAACACCCACTTTTCCTGATCCAGTCAAATCCAGATGGGTAAACTCAGGTCTCACCTTTTTCTCATTTTACTTTGAATACAGAAGTGAAATGTTTTAGTAAATGTTGTTTTGTGTTGACTTTAAATAACGCATTATGTAATGTTTTTCTTTTCTTTTACTATCATTTCTCAAAAACAGTATGAAGATTTAATCGTTTACAGATGTAATATTGAACCTTGATTTACCAAAGCTGTTTGTTATAAAGCACCGACGGGGCTGTGAATTATGAAGCACTGTTTTTTATGGGCTGCCATAAACCTTTGCTGTATTTACTCAGCAAGTGTTAACCGTAAAACAGACGTTCAGCCCTCAGAAAAAACACAGCATGTAATATGAAGGGTTGCCAGATCAGCAATTTATTCAGCCAGGGCAACCTCATGTGTTTGATTTAACTTATGTCACCACACATTCATACATGAGGTAAAAACTGTTTTTGCCTGCTGATATGAGATTGTGTATGTCTTTATTATCATCTTCTGAGACCTCAGACTATGGACTTTAAAAGCAATACTAAAGAGGGTTTGTAAAGGATCTGCTTGTTTACTTCAAAAAAGATAATTTGCACTCTTTAGAGATTACTTGGTTGTTAAAGCAAATGAGAACTTCCTGGAGGACCTGCTGGGTTCCCATAAGTGATGATGAAACGTCTCTTGTCATGAGCTAAGTTATATTGGTCTCACAGTGTTTTATTTACACAGCACTCCTGACAACAGCATATGGTAATTTTACTACAGTTTGGGGGTCAGGCATGATGAAAAACGATGAGTTAATCCTATCCATGTGTGTTGACGACAGACTTTGTTGGCTTTTATTACACACCAGTCTTCATCTGGTTTTGTCTTGAATGCTGGAAATTGAAGTTAATGGAGTAATTATGACAGACACTTAAATGTTCAGCCCTTGAATTTAAATTGTGAATATGACAAATATGTTTTATTTTGGGAAAAATAACTTGTTTTCTTTCTTACAATTTCATATAATAGAGTACACATACCCTGTCAGCCAACTTTGGCACATCATCTTGTATGAAATGCATCTTAATCCATATTTACATGCTAAATAAGATTTGACCTGTAACTTTGTATAATTTCCTCTAACATTCGCATTTCTATTCATTTGATTAGCAGACGCTTTTATCCAAAGCGAGTTCAAATGCAGGTTCATTCCACTATAAATGAATCTAAATGTACAAAAGTCTTATGTCAGTGTAATTGGAAGTGAAGGGTGCTTTCTATTTTGTAGCGATCTGGTTTGACTTTTGTGAGTATATTCCCATACTCCACGTCTGCTCTCTGATGCCTGTGCCAACTGCGGCTGCAGTGGTTTTCTTTCATGTGACATTGAATGGCTGTTTTACTGTGTAATTGTTTTATTAGAAGGGTGTAATTTATTTGAGCTTCATCTGCTTTTCATTTGTCTGTGTAAGCACACTTCAGTAAAGCCTCTTATGTTTTTGGTCACAGATGCCTTTGATTTTGTTGATATGTTTTTAATTCGGGTCCTGTCTCTCTTCTTTCTTCTCCTAGTTCGACAAATACGCTCCAAAGCTGGACAATCCCTTCTTGAGACATTCGAACGTAAGTGTCAGCTTGTTTTGACTGCGTAACTGTGGATTAAAGAAATCACTTTTCTTTACACATTTGTAAACATCGTGTCTGCTTTTTATTGATGTCATCTTCAAAGCAGCTCAGTGGCAATTAAAGATTTTTGTAAACTTTATGTTGCAGTTCTTTCCCTCCTACCCACCAGCGATGCCAGGCATGCCTCCATTGCTTCCACATTCAGGACCCTTCAGTTCACTGCAAGGCGCCTTTCAGCCAAAGGTTAGACATCAGCTCACACTATAAACTCAGATCTTGTGGAAATGTAGACAAAACTATTTTGACTTGAGAAGAACCAGTTAAGGCACATGTGGTTGGGTGTTTCACATCCTGCTTTTCAGAAGACTCTTATCATCACCCACACAGACACCATGTGGAAAAGTGGCATGGGGCACAATAAAGCATATTTCATTAAAAGTCAATTGTGCTCTATTGTTATTTAAAAACATCCCCAATGTATCTTTACTATCATTAACATTGTGCAGACTGTATGTTTCCTGATTTATAGCCCAGCCTTTCGTCACCATTAGTATTCAGAGTGCATTTAGATATCGCACAGCTGCATTTATATTGCAGACAGCCTGAGAAATCCTCCTCTGACACTTTCCACACTAATGGAATATGCAAAGAGCCACAGGCTCAATGACCTGCTGGAGGCTTTTGTGTTCATTTTAAAGTCTTGAAGATTATTCATGTGTGTGTGTGTGTGGTTTCCTCTTTGCTGGTGTAATGTTTTTCCTAAAATTTTTCAAATAACTCTCACTGTTGTGTTCAGCAAATGTACAATTTAGAGATTAATGAAATTTTGAGTATCCTCAAAATTTGCGAATGAAGTGATGTTTTCAACTTTTGGCCACACCCACAACGAGTCATGTGACTTAAAGAATACATCAGCATACAGAAGCCACAGTTAATATGTAGGATTTAGCTAACCTAAACCATTAAATATTTTCACAGTACACAACTTTAAACTGTCATTTTGTTTTCTGACCTGAATGGTTAAAATGGACATTGCAATCTTTTTACATGCATAAGAATTGCGTGATGATGTATTATGGTGAATACATACACTTAATCTCATAAACAGTAAGATTTATCTCACAAAAAGTGCACTTTAACTTCAGTATGAAGTCAATAATGAACATAATGTCTCGAGGTGTTATTAGTCTTGTGTAAGAGAATTTACATTTTTCTCCAGGCCTCAAACCCTATAGATGTTGCAGCACGACCAGGGGCGGTCCCCCACACACTTCTACAAAAAGACCCAAGGGTAAGACATTTACTGACCAGATCCATCTCATTAAAAGCACTGTTTTAGTGATTCATGAACTGTTAATAATATCTTCTTTCTTATTTCTGTTCTCTCATAGATAACAGATCCGTTCAGATCCTCAGTAAGAGTAAGCATCATTTTTTCATTCTCTTCCAAATCCCTACATTTTCACCATAAATGTCACAGTGTTTGTGCTAATGCTTTGATTTTTCCTCTGTGCTCACGGCAGAAGCCTGGTAAATGGTGTGCAGTGCATGTTCAAATCGCCTGGCAGATCTACCATCATCAGCAGAAGATGAAAGTAAGTTATCATGGAAGCCATGGGAAATCTTTTCCTTCTCTTTCATTCTTGAATATGATATACGATCAGAAAGAAACAAAAGGATATATAAGCCAGACTGTACTGGTTATTGTAGATATTCATGTGTTCTTTATTTTATGTACATGCATGCTTTGAATATGTATTAATTTAACTAAACATAATGTTTGTCTTTCAACAGCAGATGCACTTGGACCCCCACAAACTGGACATGAATGGAAAACTAGATCTCTTCAGTCGGCCACCGGCTCCTGGTGTGTTCCCTGGGTTTCCTTACCCTCATGATCTGGCCAGACCCCTCTTCTCATCAACAGGTACGTGTGTGTGAAATGTATGTTTTTAAAAAATATCAATGAAAAACCCTAGAATTACCTGAAAACGACCACAGTTTTACGATTTAATCAGTCCTGGTACCAATTCCTGGAACAACATCGACATATTGTTGATACATTTATTGAAATACACGATGCTTGTTAGATAACCATTTGATCTGACCAATAACAAATATTCTAAACTCAAAGTTTAATTTGTAATATATGATCCATTTACATTGGTTATTGGTATGGCTTCAGTGTAATAATAAAATGAGATTTGTGTCTTTTTCTCAAGCTTTTTGCTCACTCATGTGCATGTTGTTATTTTAAATGTTGTCTTGGCTCAACAATGGGGCCACAGGCATGAATGCAAATGCTTTTGCCTGATATAATTGACTGGTAACTCTTTGTTGAAGGGCATCATGGGCGTTTCTGCCCTTTAGATTGTAATTATGCAGCTTTGTGTCATGAAGGAGCCTGTAATTGGTTTTTTCATTAATGATACACACAAATAAATGACATGTAGTTAGGTTAAGACTGAATAGACGGTTGACCCTTTTAAAATGTAACCTGAACACTTAATTCAAGACAAAATTCTTTCAGGCGCAATACACGGTATAAAAAGTAATTGAACTTATTGTATATATTTATATTCTAAAGGATCAGGACATCCGGCTGCTTCACCATATGGGCCGTCTCCTCATCACCCTGGCTTCCTGCCTCCCAGCCATTTGGCAGGTAAGTGTAAGTAACCCACAATTTAAGTACTACTTTTTCTTTTTTGTTTCAAATAGTACATCTTCCTCTTTTTTTTGTAGACCTTAGTCAGAGTGCATGACATTTACATATATGCATTTGGCAGGCACTTTTATCCAAAGTAAGATACCAGTATGTGTGTTTCCGGGGATCAAAACTATGACCTTTGCGTTGCTAGCACAGTAAAAGTAGAGTGAATTTAGGTAAATTGGGACACTTTTATAACAGTCATCCAAATGGCAAAGTTTGGGCTCTGTAAGTTTGTAAGTCCTGCTCTTTATTCAAAAAAGGATTAAAGATTTCTGTTATTTGGATTCAGTGCTGAACTTCATGGGAGCTTTTATGTCAATTTGAGATCATAAAGCTCAAGACTCAATTCTGGTTTGATCCCTGCAAGCAAATTATAAACTATTACAATTGTTACAGTTGCTCTAAGGTCATTTTTAAATTAAATAAGTATGCTGTAAGTTGCTTTGGATATAAGCATTGGCTAAAAGACTATTTATACTTACGAAATACATTCAGGAACAGAATTATTCTTGAATCCAATTCTAGATTTCAGAAATGTAAATTTTGGTACTGCATAACAAATGTATGTAGTACCAAAACACAAAAATTGTTTGCATCAGAGTTTTATTGCATTTAATAAAATACATATTAATGCAACTGTATAAATTGGACCCCTTCATCCCCAGTGAGGTAAGTTTTAATACATAGCAAATTATTTTACAGGAATAACTAGATGGGGAAAAAACTTCTATAGGACATGAGCTGACATTTACTAGCTTTCATTAAAACGCTTTTTTAAATCTGATATCTCAAAATGCCCACAATGGTGCCCGAGCAGTTGCACTCCAATCAGGTTTGCTCTTCACGCCAGCGCCTCTCGCTGCTTAATCCGCAGCCGGTGAACACTCTCCAACAGTCTTACTGGGAGAAATAAACAACCCTTAGGGAGTTAGAATAGCTGCAGTAACAGTGACGCAAAAACAAAGCTGGCTTGTAAGAGAAAAGCCGGTTGGAATGGTCGAGCACCTCCGGCCCCGCGTCGCTAATCCCTGTTTGGCATTTTGCAGATCCTTTCAGTCGCTCCAGTACCTTTGGCGGCCTCAGCAACCTTTCAAGCAGTGCCTTCGGTGGATTAGGCAACCCAACCCTCGGTAAGCCCCGGCCTCTAGCTCGACTCAGCTTAGCTCTGGACCACAGAGAGCGCAGGGGGAATAAAAAAGCAGGCAATGAAAAAGGCACTTAGCTTCGTAGCAAATGCCAAAAAGAGTTTAAGGAAGTAGAGAAGCAAGCGTTACAGCGGTCTGGTTTAATCGTACAACAGCAGCTTTTGCCAGATTTACACCTTTGCAGCCCAACTGGTTCAGCATTATTCTTGGAATAATTAGTTTTCCAATGCTCACAAACTAAACACTTCTTTTCTTCTTTCTTTCACCGTATCTTTTTCTGTCCCTGACTTCTTCTTCGGAAATAGATTCTTTTTGGCACACTTTTTACTTTGATTGCTCTTATACTAGTATACATCAAAACAAAGCGTTTCCCTACAACTTATGGTTTGTGTCTTTTTATTTCAGGGGCAAACAGTGTGTTTGGACCCAAAGAAGGTCCAGGGTTGCCAGGACTCAGCAGTCCCCATCACGACTCCTGGAATCGGTTACACAGGACACCACCCTCCTTCCCCACCCCTCCACAGTGGCCCAAATCCGCAGATGTTGAAAGAAGCAGTTCTGCAAACAGTCACGACCGAGATAGAGACCGGGAACGAGAGAAAGAGAAAGATAGAGAGCGAGAAAAAAGAGACTCTTCTGTTGGAAAGGACGAGAAGGATAAGGACAGGTTGGTGTTATGAACAAATACTTGTTTTGCTTCTTTTTGTCCCCTTACTTTTTTAAATGCATGTTTTTCTCTTTCATTCCTTTTGCAGAGATTCATTGGATCGTAATCGTCATTCAAACCGCTCCTCTCCGGCTTCTGCTCCGGTCAGCTACCAGATCAGCAGCCTGATCCGCTCAAACTCCACTGACTCGGGCCGTCACCGCAGCGGTAGTGCAGACCGCAACCGTGAGCCTGAGAAAGAGCTGGACCGCCAACGAGAGGCAGCCATGTTGGGAGACGTCAAGGTGAAAGAAAGTCGTTCTCCAAGCAAGGAAATCACAGACAGACGATCTTCGGATGACTTGTGCAAGCCCATTCAGCGGTCACCATCTCCATACTCAAAAAATGTCCTTAATGATGCAGGAATCAAGATGGCTATTCCACCATCTTTACCGCTTAAAGACAGTGATAGGGATAGAAAAGAAACCAGCTCAGTGGATGTGCTACACAAAGTGAAGAACGACATGAAGATCAAAGAGGAACGTAAAGAGGACCTCGAAGTGATGGTGGTTGGATCCGAAGCAGCACCTAAACCTCACGCTCCTCCCCCACCTCATCAAACCACACCCATTGCTCATCACAACCCTTCACTGCCCCATCAGCATCCTCCACCCTCTCCTCGCTGTAGTGACCATCCAATACCCGCTTCACTACATGGAGTTCCCATGCCACACTCGCTGCCCCTTTCTATGAGTGCCATGCACCAGATGGGAAGTCTAAATGTGCTGGAACGCACCCGCATGGCGCCTTTTATGGGAGTCAGCCCTCTTGCGGCAGGACGTGACCGCCTTCCCCACCCAGCTTTCTCCTGGGATCCCCTACGGGAGGCATATCGGAACCTGGACCTGCAGCGCCGCATGGACTTCCAGCTTCGCTCCGACCCTGGACACCGCTTTCCCGGCGTCTACGATCCAGAACGACCCTTTCGAGATCGAGAGCCACACGACTACTCGCACCACGAGCACCTGTTGGAAGTTCGGCGGGAACAGGAGAGGTTAAGGCAACAGGCGGAAGAAAGGGAACGGTTGCACTTGCGTGAGGAACTGGATCGGGCGAGGCTGCACCAGCTGCACCAATCGCCCATCGAAGGACATTTACCCCATATGCCACCGTTTATGTCGCACCTTGGTGGAATGCCATACCCAAGGCTTAGTCCTTCTACGGGACATAATGGACTTCTTAACCGGACACCCCCGACTGCAGCACTAAGTGCCCCTCCTCCTCTGGTACCGTCTGGTGCTGCAAGACCGGTGTCGCCGAGACGGACTACGCCCATCACCACCCAAGACCCTCGAGAGTACTCGCCATCCCGCAACCCGAAAGAAGTGGAGGCACGGTAACGCACTAAGGGAAATGCCTCGCTTCAGTTTCACACAGGCAACATGCACTTATTTTCACACAAATTAAAGTAAATAATGAATAGATATGTGTAATTTGTACAAAAGATTTGTACCTTGGAACAAGCACATCACCATGCTTTTTTAATCGAAAGAGTTGGCGGGAAGAGTTGGTAGCTCTGGACAAATGGCGCAAACGTTAACTACCAACCAGAAATTTGATATTAATATATTAATCCAATGCCTTTTCAGTTTTTTCATGTGGAAAGCTATTCTGAATGAGTTTGTACATTTCCTACCCTTTTTCATGTACAGGCATTTTTTTATGTATTTGCATAAAGTTCATTCGTTCCCTGTCCTGTATATTTATCCTGGTGAGCTGCTGGACATGGATGTCTACATATCTGAACTGAAATGATCTCACTGTCTAACAGTTGATGTGCTCGATGGTACCTGGAGATACTCAGTGCTGACCATGTACAAAGTTACAGTTTGGAGGTTTTTGTTTGCTTGGTTTTCTTTTTCGAGATATGCAGACAAATATGTATTAAAATATTCTTGTTTGATTCTATGTAAAGTTTAAAGATATTGTAAATATCTTGTTGATATTACTTGGAACGAAATTACATTGTACATTTGTTAGGCTTTTTAAATGTTTCTAAAAAAACAATGAAATTAAACAGAACCACTTCCAGGTTGAACCCATGGCAACGCAACTGTCCAATTAGAGAATCAGATGGGGGTCAGGTCATGGTGATGCAATCTATGCAAAAAGGATAAAGAGAGTTCTGATTGGACAGTTATCAGAATGGGAAATTTCACAGAGACCCTGGATAATTGATTTTTCCAACGGAGAGCCAATGAAACAAACCGCTATAAACTTCCAGGTCATAAAGGAACCGCTTCAGCAGAGTAACTCTTCTCCAGCCACAAAAACTAGACAAACATATTGAAACGGTTGAGGTGGCAATAGACTCTTTCTGTCGACCTTGTGGTGTTGTGCAGTTGTTTTTCTTAGACTCTTGTATACAAAACAAGTAGAGCTTTAGGCGTGAAAAATGAAAATGAACATTCATGGTTTAAAAATGTATGGAATAAAGGTTGGACCTTATATCTGCACACCCGAGTGTTTCTGTGTTTGTGCGTTGTATTTACAGTATGGATGTCCGGTCTGCGTGTCACCCCAAAAAATTATAAAATGCTTTGTATAAAATATAAATATAAAATATACATTTTTAATGTAAAATTAAAATCATCCTAAAGTAAACTTGGTACAGCAACAAAAAAAAAACATTTGTATTCTTAGATTTGTGCTAATATTATATCTCATTTTTATTATAGAAATGAGTATGATAACTCAAATGATAAAATGCTTTCTATAAAATATCAATATAAAATATGAATTTTTAATGTAAAATTAAAATCAACCTGAAGTGAACTTGCTATAATTTATGCTAATATTAAAACTCATTTTTTTATTATAGAAATGAGTCTGATAAATATTTACATTCATTAATATACCAGATGCTTTTATCCAAATTTCTTTATGCAAAATATTTTTTTATTTTAGGTAAAATTTTTAACATAAATTTTGACATTTTTGTGAGATTCACCCATAGAGCTATTGAGGCAACAAGAAATTATTTCACACAAGAAACACATGCAAACATAGAATTTAGATCCTTTGTTTAGAAAAGCAGGCCTTTGCTGGTGATGAGAGAGACCTGCAACACGACATTGATTTTCTGCAAGCGCAGCCTTTGGGTGTTTGTGTTGCAGGTAACTGGTATTGACCGGGGCTAGTGCTGTATTGACCTGCGGTCTGCACTCATTAACAGGAGTGACGACTGCTAATGAGGGATGGATCGAGAAAGAGAGCGATCAGAAGTGAAAGACTAAAAAAGGTTGTCCGTCCACGTCACAAAACAATCAGAGGTCACTATCCCTCTAGTATTGACCGAGTCTTGCCATTCCATTCTCTATCTCTCTCCATCCTTCTTCCCGACTGACAAACAATTCATCCTTATAACCGTTCCTAACCGGCTCCATCTGGCACGCCACTCTCGGGTCTGCCCTCAGTCTCAGCTCTCACCTCGAGTAATGGCAGCATGCGTCAGGCGGTGTGCGGTCATTAGCGATGTTATTGAGAATCAATGGTCTTACCGCTGTGTCTGGCAGCTGATCTGGACATCGGAGAGGTCCATCGCTGGAGAGAGAGACATGCTGGCAAAGCCGCCGTGAGGTGTATTGGAAAGAGAGTTAAATCGGGATCCGTTTCAATTTGGCCGAGCTGTAATTGAGAGGGTTATTCCATAGACACACAGCATCTGCGCCTCACTGGCCTTCTGCTGCCTTTCTAATCAGCTAGTTAGCACTTTCAAGACCTGGACCTTGAGAAATCACAGACAAAGTGTTCACATGTTTGTACTTTCTTGTTTTGTAACAAAGATGAAATTGTCTTCAAGGACTTGGTTTGGTGTAGAGATTTTGCTCGAATGTTCCTCAAAAGCATCAACATTTTGAAAATCCTGTCATCCTTTATTCACCCTTATGTCATTCCTCATCTGTGTAACACAAAGGACGATATTTTAAGAAATGGTTTCGTCTATGTTTTTTAGTTTTATTTGTAGTAAAACCAATTTTAATAAGCAACATCAGTATTGGGTTAGGATTTGGATTACCATAATCTTTCATGAAAGACACACATGCAGGTTTAAAATTAAAAAAGTAAAAACAAAAATATCCTCTTACCACATTTACTTTTCCATAACATCATAATAGTTTGTGGATCAGACAGTTAAGCAGTGACCTCAGACAGCATGAATTTCAGACTCAAGTGATAAAGTAGCATCTACTGTATGTCTCTGCACCTCTCGCCATATACAGTTTGACACACCTCTCTTAAAATACTTCTGGAAATATCTACTCCAAACAGACAGTAAACTGAGAGAAAAACAAGCAAGTCACAGAAATATGATGATACAGAGGAATAAAAATGAAAAGGTAATTGCTCTTTCACACATTTAGTTTAGTTATGTTTCAGTGTTTTTAATTTACCTTGACATGAAAATGTTCCATTTGATTTCTATATATTGTTATTACTGTCCTGGATAAACAATTAAGACATTAAAGATCTCATTTGTAAATGATTCTTTCCTATGGGTCAGACTGTAGCTGTAAGGAACAGTAGAGAAACCCACGACAGAGAATTCCAGATAAACCAACTTGAGCCCCAGAAGCCAAAAAATCGCTTTTCCACTTTCATTTATTTTCAAAATGATTTTTTCCTCTTTGTTCTTGGCTCAGTGAAACCTCACTGTCTTACTTCTCACACTCACATACACAGGCGTCATTGTGTATACAAACCATAAAAGCCAATGAGAATTTATGCAGCTGGGTTCATCTGGCAGAGACGGAGGTTATGGTGAAGAAAAACTGGCATGATTTTCAAACGACCTGCAATCTGTGCTGCCAGTAAGAGGGTGGAGGCAAAAATAGATGACGGAGGAGGATGCCCTGCTCAAGAGAGAAAGATGTAATGAAGCATTATTATTATACAGGGACAATTTCATTTGTTTGAGTATAATGTCACTAATGCAGTGAAGTTCTCCATAGATTCCCGGAGATGTCGATGGATTCACCATTGAGAAGCGAGACTCCTGATCTATTCTATCAAGCAATGTGTGAAATCCATAAACATTTACCCTCTTTGACTCTCACAAATAGACGTCTGTTTCCCTGGCCATTGTAAATAAGGCACAACCATTTTAGGTCAAGAGCCAAATTCAGAGATATTTTTCAAACAATATTTTAATTTGAATGTTTTTCCACACTGTTTTTAATCAACAATTTCATCTCATCCTGTTCTCTGTTATTTCTGTTAATACTGATATATTTTCATCACTTTTCATTTGTAATTAGGCAACACAAAACCAGTGTGTTTACTCTAAGTACCATTAGATTATAATGTTTCAGCATTCAGTTTGTAAATTTAAACTACTTTATTCAACAAATCATTCTTTAGATGAAGATGTTTAGTCTAGGATAACATCACAGTCACATTTCTCATAAACTAAATAACTACCATAGCAACCACATAGTACCACCTGACAACCGCTTTAAATATAACATAATGTGACTGCAGAAAAATCAAAAATCGATTTGCTGTGCTAATACTCATTTGGTCATATGGAAAGCGCATGTGGTTTTGGCCTGTGATGCAAATTTGTGCTTTCAGTACTGTAATGAAAAAACGAATAATCTCTTAATCGGTGTGCTTTCATTTCTGACATATGACTACCAACAAACATCTAAAATCTGGCCTGTACTTGACCCTGGTCTTTTTAATCACACACCGCCTCTGCGCTGTGTGATTGGTGAAAAGGGATGTGGGAGGGTGCTGTATGCACACCCTTGGTTAAATGATGGCAGATGCCTGGCCACAGCTCAAAAGCTCTACATTCCTCCCCTGTCCAAGAGACATTAAACAAGCTCTGCTTTGGCAAATACTGTCTGGCTGCCTGCTTTGAAAAAACACTTATCTGTTATCAGCACATGAACATATAACAATCCCCATATCTTATCTGGCCCTGTTCGCTAATGTCATAGCTTAAGGGCAGGTTCTGTGTTAGCGCTAACGTAAGCGTTTGTACATCTCGAATGCCTGGCCAGTCAGCAAAGTGCATTGACCCGGGCATGTTTATCATTTCAAATATTTGCATTTCCATAGAACTGATTTTCGTGTGAAGAGACAACATCAAAGGTTGCACGCATGCGTGCAAAACACACACGTTCAGATACGTAGAAGCGTCTTACCACTCGGCTGTAGACATCCCGCTATCATCATAAACCCACTATTACTCAGTCAGTACACGGCTTCTGTTGACAACCGGCTATTTAACACATCAAAACAACAAGTGCTGCTATCAAACCCAACCTCTCCAGGATGGGTCACTGTGTCGCCCAAGAATGTCTCTTATCTCTTGCTCTCTGTTTGCTGGCTTTAGTCACACGGTATGCGCTGACACTCCCTTTGTTCTTGCGAGCTGTAATGGAAAGGTCAAAGTAAAAGTCGGCCGTCTTAAACACATACCAATGGGATTATGCAAAGGCACGAATAGGGTAATAGGGCCTGAAACTCTTACAAGTAAAAGACATTTTTTGTTCAGAAAATATTGGTATTTACGAAGAAAGAGTATGAACCATTTCAAGGATAGTATGGCACAATTTTTAAGGAATGTTTTATTTTTTGGAATGGAGAGGAACCATGCTGTAACACGGTGGCCCTAAGAGAAAGACGCATGAATTTCACATTGGTTTCACATAAAAATGTTACAAAACCATGCTAAACGTTTTTGGTAATGATTAGACTTTAATAAAAATACTTGTCTCGTACTAGGTTTGCGAAACATCTGAGTGATTTATATGCAAGGGTCACAAGTAAACACGTGCACGTCTCATAAATCCGCTCTCAGAGGCTGTTTGTGAGAGATAAAATGTCCATCATGTATAAAAATAGCAACTGCTCTATGGCCCGTCTCTGTTGTCTTCCGGTGCATGTGCCGTTTGTGCTGGAAAATCTCACATTAATTAACGCTGCTCTTTCACCTGCTATCCGATTCTCATCCTTCTGCGCTTTCATTTGTGTTCCTCATTATTTTCTCTCCCTGAGAAATATGTCTAATACCTACAAGCTGTGCGCCGTCACAAATGGCGCGCACCCCGGCATCATGTCCTTTGTTGTTGCCAAATGGTATTTTAATGAAAAGTTTAAGAGGGGCATAATTGCATATCTGAGGCTATTGTGAAATCCAATATTACAATTAAAGTAATTTTATTTGCTTGTAATCTCCCTTCACCAAGTCTAATAAGCGTTTTGAAAGAAGGGCAGGCGCGGGCTATGAATGGTTTTTTTAAATGATGTTGGGCTGTCTTTGCTCAGTCTCACTTTTCTTGCTTTGTTTCTTACTGCCGTTGTGAGACTGGGAGAGGAGTATGGGGGGATTTGTTAGCTTGTGATAGTATGTGCACTGAAAGAAATTAGTAAATTAATTTTGATAATTGAATGTTTTTGGAAACCGTCCTTAGATGATACGCCAGTATAACCAGTCATCTGTTGTGTTTTGGACACTGGTGTGCTGGTTTGTTATGCTTCCTAACCACAGCCAGTCACATTAGAACCAGCAAGAATGCTGGTCAACCTGATGAGTCACCAGTTAGATCAACACCAAACCAGTACTAACCAGCATGAACCAAACCTGCCTGAATCCTCATTGAAATTCATGCTGGTCTGAATTGGTCCCTGTTTGGGATATTTTGCTGGGAGAGAATTGAACGAAAAACGAGAGCTGTGGATGAGGCAGACACCATTTACAGTATCTAGTACATTTAAAATGCCAATAAAATTAAGAAAAATGTTCTCATTTATTTTCATTTGGGAATACAAATAAAACAATATTACCCGCAGTACTATAATAATCCTGCTTTCGCAAAATAATCACATATAACAAAGAGCTGAAATGTAATTTTGACTATGAATATATATGACCTGACTGTTGTGCCTCTAGGTTGAATGCTTAAGCGTACTTACGGCGAATGCAAATTATGTTTAATAATGTGAACGCATGGGTTTTGAATAATGTGTAAATCAATTTCTCTACATATTACATAAATGTTTCATTTTGTTAAATTATTGCTAAAAAAAATATGTAATCAGGAGAAATGTATCAAAAATCGTAGGGGTTTGTGCCTTGAAGCAAATGTGCGATGATTATTTTGTCATGGAGCAACAGCTACCCCTGGTGGTTCAGGTGTAAAACTACAAGTAGGTTTGAACACTTAAGAAGACATCATGTAAATCATGAAAAATTATATAAATGTATAAAATAAAGTAAGATTTTTTTTGTGTGGATATTTTAATGAATTTTTTAGACGTTTGGCAGTTCATAAACAGTCATGTTGTGTGATAAATACATAAAAGTACAAATATTCCATATAGTCTTTTAATTAATGTGAGGTTATAAAAACATGCATAATAATTACACAAGAATTATAACATGACATCACACAACAGGAAATTACTTTCACTACTTGAAATATTATATCATTGTATAAAATAATAACATCAAGACCAATGCATTACTGCATATTAATAAATCTGGTTTAATGTGACATTATCTATTTCTATAACCCCATAACTCTAAATATTTTATTAAGTATCTATCACATCAAAGCATGAGAAATTATATAAATAAAATAAAATAAACAATGAATTAGTTGAAGAAAACTGATTTCTACTTAAGTTGTGGACACCTGCCAGGTTACTTTTTCTAAATCCCTACAGTACAAAATGAAAGGCTTCATGAGTTGGCAAAGACTGAATGAGAACAGACAGGCTGACATAAAACTGCCCAGCTCCTTATCAGAAGCAGACTGCACAGGCACCTTCACAGCCCTTCGAGACACTCTATTCAATCTAAGAGAGCTATGAAAAGCTAAGTGAAAGCTTGCCATAGAGCCGCGGCCAAAGCAAATGACCACAGTCTTGCACCTTGCACACACTGTGACAGTTCTAACAGTGACACAAGATGTTATCAGCAATCTGACTCTCTTAGGAGAGATTCTTCTCACTTGGTAGTTAGATACTTTTGCTGCAATGCCACAAGAGTGTTTTTATTATTTTCATTTTTATACAACTCAAAGACACAAGTGTAATTGTGCTATCATCAGATGGGGATATCTGGAAACATTGTACGAGGCCTTATGATGAGAGGGCCACACCCTTCATAAGAATAATCTGAAAAAAATGTGCCGGTGCTGTACCACAGACTTCACACCTAAACCAGTGTTTAGTTTTCATGTAAATAATATTTACTATATATAGGCCTAAATGCTGCTGATTATGATTATTAAATAAATACAAACCTACAGTGTGAGTGTCTTATAATATTTAGTTAACCTATAAATACAGATTCTTTTATCTTTTACTCACCCTTGTGTCAAACCAATATGACACACTTAACACAATTATTTTAAAGAACGTTGGTAACCAAACAACATTGCTCCCTATTGACCTCCATTGTATGGACACAAAACCATTGAGACATTTCTCAGAATATCTTTGTTTGTGTTTCACAGAATAAAAAATAGGTTTTGAATGACATGATGGTGAATAAATGATGATAAAATGTTTACTATTCTCCTTAACTGATAAATATAGACACACTTGAGTTTTTAGTGTACTATTTTACTCCAAAGCTGCATAGAAACAATATTGTGAAAATACTGTATTGTATATTGTAGTAAGTATTTTGTCTGGGAATCTCAAATATGTTTATGTGATAAATATCTTATATTAAAAATGTATTAACTAGTTATATTCAGTAATATAACTAAATGAACCTGATTGCTATGTGTAAATTGTATAGGTCAGATTGGACATAAGTAGCTCTTTAAAGAACAATTGCACTGCTATTAATACAAATAAACTTCACTTTAAAATAATTACATTATCTAGATGATATTTAATATAACAAATTAAACGTACTGTATAATTTACACGATTAATTTGGAGGTATCCAGCTGTAAAATGTGAAATTGTCTGCTGTCTAGACATCCGTCCAGACAGGTTTTTGTTAAGAGCTTTCTCATAACCCAGACACAAGCACGATGACCCCCTGCCAGCCTTCATTCCCACAGACTCTCTCTCTCTCTCTCTCTCTCTCTCTCTCTCTCTCTCTCTCTCTCTCTCTCTCTATCAGCTGATGTCTGGAAATGCCACAGCACGCAGGAAGTGCTACAGAAGACAGAAACCGAAGCACACAACGGATTAAAGTCAACATGCGCTAATGCTGTGGCCCCTGTCGGACTTTTATTAGGTTAGTACACGTAACACAACACATTGTGAGTATACACATCACATCTGTTTGTGTTTTTAACAACAAAAACAATGTGCGCTAGCGACTCAGCGCTAGCAGCGACTCGGGTAAACATCGCTTCGTTTTACGTCGCTTACGTAAAGAATACGCTGTACTGTTCAAAATAAAGCCGTCACCTAAACAACTTTGACGTAAACATTTCGGACCTTTATTTGTGATGAATTGTTTTGGTGTGCTTTCGATTTACACAGAGCCTGTCAGCAGCTTCAGTTAGCTGTTAGCACACTGAGTTAAACAGTCGAATAGCTGTGAAAATGACTTTTTAAATACAGCAGATTTGACTAAACTTGTCGTGTTACACGTTGTTTAGTCATGCATACTATGTTTTCAATATGTTTTAAAGTGTTTTGACTGTGCAGAATGCAATGCAAAACATCCTCCCCAACTTAAAGAACCAGGAAGCTGTTTTGTTTTGGGTTATGAACGATGCATTTTCAGTCAAAACTTTCAATCTAAATTACCAATATATTAAGTCATCTGTTTATAAGGTCTGTTGATAGAGACATCAAATTACCAGTCTATGCACAAGTTATCTATATAAAAAAAAGAAAATATACATGCATTATATGATGTACAATAGTTATGTTATTTTAATTTTCATGTGCCCATTTATGAGGAATATGGACTGTTATGGATGTGACAACACTTTACCTGAATATGAAACTTTTGATAAAAACTTTTTCATAAGGCTGACACTTTTATTGTTATTTGACTTCATGAAGTTATTAGCAAATAACTGAGTTTGTAATCATTGTTTTATTTACGCAGGTGATGCAGGAGAAGTAAAGAGATGGCTCAAGCCTGGGGTAAACTGGTGAAACTGAATTCATCTCCTGAATCTCCCGAAGTCTTGCTTATAAACAGAGAATGCACAGTGGGCAGAAGAAAAGGTTTTTATTTATTACAATTATTATTAAAGACTTTGTCAAGTGCTCTGTGTTGTTTTTGTGTTTGGGGATAAGACCACCATTTCATTTCCCTGCTGAAAAAACAATACAAACCATCACAGTGGATTTAATGGTTATAATGGGAACTGTATTGATTTTAATTGGTCTCTGTGGGTCTCTGCTAGTAGGAACCAACAAAACACCATTACATCCTACTCAAAACACTTTACATTACATTGTAATCGTTTTATTGTTAAACAGCTGATGGTTCATAATGGTATTTGTAATGGAAACCATTAAAATATGGATTGTTTTTTTTTAAAAATCGTTTGAAAGGTGTCTTCACTAGATCTTGTATTCTGAGTTTAATACAAACTTTCTTTCCCAAACTCTTATCTATGATTAGTTACTAGAGCTTTATTTCTGTGAAGGTCTGTGTGATGTGTATGGAGTGTCTGCATGTATTCATCGACCTGAATGACTCTTTAGTTCAGCACATGTACCCCCTCCTAAATAATGACAAAGGCGTCTATTGAAGACTGGCTCTTGGAATATTAAGTAGTTTTTTTTGTCTTGTGGTTTTGTGCAGGCAAAGGTTTCTTCCCTTTGACTCTGTCTGGTTTTCCCGCTTTCATTAATTTTATTCTATGTGTCTGATTCACAGCGACGGTGAAGATTTATTAGCAGAACTGATGCATTTCATTACTACAGTAATGAAATTTCATAACATAGTGTAACATTTTACTATACTATACTATATATAGGCCTTACATTGTTAAGAGGACAGAGAACATAATGAGATAAAAGAACTTGAAAAGAATTGATGAAGAATGAAACATTACTTTAGTGAACACAAAAAAGTGTTTGCTTTTTATTTTACTGTTTTGGCATTTTCAAGTGAAGTGGAATATTCAATAAGAAATAAATGAGTGGGATTGGTTTTATTCATTAAGAAATTTGGATAGGAGGAGTTTACAAAGTAGAAGATAACATCAGCTGAAAAGAAAATTTGTTTGAGAAATGATAACAGGTTATGAATACAAAATGTGTTTTCTTTGGAATAACTTGCACTGAAGAATCATCCAAATATATGAAATTAAAAAGCAAACAGGGTCAGATTTTGTTTGCATGATGATCACAACTTAACATATTATTTTTGTTTGTAGGATGTGACCTCTCATTCCCTGCTAATAAACTGGTCTCAGGTGATCACTGCAAAATCACTCAAGATCAAACCTCAGGAAAGGTGTGGCTGGAAGACATGAGGTATGATCACTTGTCTGACATTACTGTTATTCTTTTACAAAATCTTTCTAAGATTCCTCAAGACAGATTAATGATTAATGTTGTACCAATCATTTGTTCCTGTTCGTTCTCTTTGTGTATCATTTTTATACATATCCTTGTTTTTAACTCTTAAGCAGAAAGATCTTCACAGAGTCTATAAGACTTGTAGCGTAAAGAAAGATGTTACATGTATCTTTAAAAGAACAAGCTTTCATTGACTTCAGTTCATTTAGTACTATCGAGTCTCTGCAAATTATACTAAGTGACTTTTAATTACATTAGAAAGTAAATTAAATAAATGAAAAGCTCGGCCTGAGGCAAGAATATATTTAATTCCTTAATGACGTTTAATCTTTGCTTTGGTGAATAATTAGGAGTAATTTGGTTAATAGTCAGTGGTTGGAGATGCACTGGTTAATTTTAGTCTGTATAATGACTTTATTTCTCATGTTTTTGAAAAGTCTATTGTATTGTCATAGCTGTATATGTTAATCAAGCTCATTAAATTAGTGTTTCTGTTATTTTACACATTGCTTAGTCAGCAACATGTACATTTGTGATAAATAATTTTACACAATTAGATAAATTTTGATTATTTATTCTCATTAAAGGAGTAATAAAGCTAAATAAAAATCTCTTATAATTTACTCACCCTTATGCCAGATGTAAATAAATGTCTTTCCTCAGCTGAACACAAACAAATCATTATAATTATCACTTTTTATTTTTAGCGCTGATATGTGATTGTTTTTTTTTTGTGTTGCCATTTTCTCTTACAAACATATTTTATTTTATACAGTATACAATTGTCTCTTTTATGTTCTTCTTTATTATTTCTTGTTTTTCTCCACTGTCCCTTAAAATAAAAGTCATTAAAAGGCCATTAGTCGAATCTCATTAATATTACAAAAAAGATGTAAACAGATCCCTTGATGTTGATCTGTGTTTGTTTGCATCAGCACCAATGGGACGGTGATAAACATGTCCAAACTGGTGAAGAAACAGACGCACTTACTGCAAAACAATGATGTCATTTACTTTGTGTACAGAAAGAATGAACCCGAACAGAGTAAGTTTATTTTCACATTTGTTAAGCATTTGCTGCTTTTGTAGTTCAGTGTCATCTCAGTGTCATCTGTTTTGATTTGTTTGCCGCATCGTCTGTTCTCTGTTTTACAGACATTGCTTATGTTTATCAGGCCATCAGGCCACAAAAAAGTGCCTCAGAGGAGATTGAAGGTAAATAAACAAACTAACATTTCATACAGATTGTTAATGTCACAATGGGTTAGTTCAACCCAAATTGCAATCAGATTTCCAAACCCGTATGACTGTGGAAGATTAGAGGTCTGGAACAAACTGTTGTGTATTTGCTTATAGTCTTCAACTTTCAACAACTCACAAATTTGTGTTTTCATACTTTATGGTGTAAAAGTGAATGCCAAACGCATTTCTTGCATGTCTTGCAATCAGACACAAAGCACCAAGCAGGAATACATGTTAGATGTAAAACGAGGGAAAATGTAATGCTTATATCTAAAGCTCATCTTCTCACAAAGCTAAAGGACGACTGAAAGGCTTTTATGTCATTCTTGGAGATGAACTATTTCTCTGTATATCAACTTTCATTGTATGGATGTATGGATTTTCATGTTTACATGATACGTCGTCAACTAAAAAACGGCGTTTTCACCATTTGCTTACATGGCAATGGGGTTTCAAAGTACACACATTATCCTCTCCTTGTAAAAAAAAAAGTCTGGCATGCATAATACAATGTTTTAGTCATTTTCCTGGATCCGTGTGAACAGGGATTGTTTTGACTTTGTTTTCTAAAACATTTCTGTTTGTAATACATTGTTGTTGTGTAAACGTCAGTCGTTTTCTTCACAGATACTGTAGGAGAAGAGGAATCCGATCTGACGGAAACGGAGAGTGAACCAGCTCCTGTAGAGCCTGTTATCGTGAAGCCTTTACCTCAGTGTGGACATGAGGATCCTCAGCCATCTACCTCCACCTCTTCCTTTCATTTTTTCAACATGCCCTTATCTACATGCCCTGGTAATTGCGGTCCACATTGTATTTGCACTTTCTTGCACGTTGGTTTGATAAGAAAGTACCGTTTGTATAAATGTAAATGCAACAGACTGCTGTGCTGCTATCTATAGGAAATGCTTATGTCATCTCATCTGCATTTTAATGCTGTTATTGCCAAAGAAACAGCTCGAGCAGCTGGTACTATATCAGCAGACTTTACCTCAGATACGCTTTATATTAAAAGGATTTGCACTGTATATACATTATAGGAACTTTGTACTGTCTGAGCGAGTTTGTGTTCTTGATATAGAAGTCTTGTCAGGCATATGGGCAATATGAGATGACTGTACTTCTCTTTTATAGGTTATGAAAAAGAAAAGCCAATCGAGTCATCAGCCTTTTCTCAGAATGCCGTAGCAGGCGGTCCGGCGGAGACGGGCATGAATCAGCCCTGCCTGAAGAGATCTTATTGGACTGACGGAGGACAGATGGTGCTGGAGACGGAGAGAAAAAGAAGAAAAACCGAGAGAGGTACAGTAAAGGGTTGTTATCAGTCGATTATATCTGCCTGATATGAACAATCTGAACATCTGTATGTGCTGCAGATATTGTCAGTGATGAACTGTTTTTTGATGATCAGAGAAATGTAGTTTAACTTATTTACATCAGGGTTGTTGATTGTATTTGACTTATTTACTGTACAATTGTTTTGTAAAATTTAGTTTATAGATGAGTTTTGTGTTTTTTTCCAGATGATCAGGTAGCATTTGGTTCGGCTAACAGCGACTCCACTGTTTCTCCAGCAGTTCCTCAGCTAACATGTAGAGGATCAGCTGGGAAAGAGAAAACACAGGGAGATAAAACTGATAAGATGGAGGAATCCCTCACCTGCATCATCTGCCAAGACCTGCTGCATGATTGTGTCAGGTCAGTCCCAGTACAAAGACTAAACTAAATCCTGATGGATTAAAGCATCCTTAAAGAATTCAATGTAGTATGTTTCTATAGTCTTCAGCCCTGTATGCATACGTTTTGCGCCGCCTGTTATTCTGGTTGGATGGAGCGCTCATCTCTTTGTCCCACCTGTCGCTGTCCTGTGGAGAGGATCCGTAAAAACCACATCCTCAACAACCTGGTGGAGGCGTACCTGATCCAACACCCTGGTAATATTCACAAATCACACTAAATTTAAAGAAATTTAAACCAAGTGTGATGCAGAATTTTCTTCATTTGCTGCCAGATTAATCCTGGCATGTTATCAGTAAAAAATAACATACAAATTATCTATCCGTCATATTAGAAAATAAAATAGCAATCACTCTTAAGTTGATATTTTGCTAATGCTGGGAATTAAGACTTGTAAGTGATCTTCAGCATCTGCATCTGAGCATTTGTTTGTGTCACAGAAAAGTGTCGCAGTGAAGACGACTTGCGCGGTATGGACGCTCGGAACAAGATCACACAAGACATGCTGCAGCCCAAGATCGAGCGCTCCTTTTCAGATGAAGAGGGAAGTTCAGACTATCTGTTTGAGCTCTCGGACAACGACAGCGACACTTCTGATTTGAGGTTGTGCTTTCAGAGCCAAAACGAGTCATTTCTTGTCGAAACACGATTGGACTGATACACATAAACCTGTTTGTGTGTTTATAGTCAGCCCTACATGACGTGTCGACAGTGTTCGGGTTATCGGAAAGAGCTGAATTCTGCCCTGTGGATCTGTGAGCCGGCTTCATCAGAGGGACCAGCTAAAGCCCCAGGAGACGGCCCCTCCACGTCCTCTCATACCAACACACGTAATTCATGCTCGTATTACATTGAAATATAAGAATTCAGAAGACTTGGTTGCATTGTTTTCCACTGTGTATCTCCTGCAGCTCCTGAAGAGTTCAGATGTCCTCCTCAGGGCAGTCATCTCATCTGCACCTGCTGTCTTCAGCCCATGCCCGACCGACGCTCTGAACATCTGCCTCCTCAGATATCCCCTCAGCACTGTGAGTGACCCTGACATCCATCCATCAAATGACATCATGGAGTGACCTGCTTATTGTTTCTTTGACTTCTGCAGGTATGGTGTGCCAGAAACCCTACTGTCACGTGTACTGGGGCTGCCAGCGGATTGGTTGTCAAGGTTGCCTGGCCCGTTTTAGCGGTAGGTTTCGATTGGTTAAACTTGAATTGAATGTTATTTCTGTATTATGATGATGATGATGGTCTGTTTACAGAACTCAACCTGACTGATAAATGTCTGGATGGAGTTTTGAATAGCAATCAATACGAGTCAGAAGTACTTCAGGTATGTGATGGTTATTTGTTGATTTTAGGGTGTCTGGAGTACATTTATCAAATTCCTGCTTATTATCTTATTTAGTTCACTGCTTTTTTCTGGTTATAAGTTTGATTTTCAGGGAAATCACACACTCATTAAACATAAATTGTAAATTGCTTTAGATTGAAGTAAAATGCATGAATGTAAATGTAAAACTTCTTGGCATATATCCCAAATGATATATTGTTGTTTGCTTGAACCAGAACAACTGAATCTTTAGCTATCTTTAAGATTTGGTTTCTTTTTCTGTTCTTTCTGTACTTAAAACATAGTTACATAAACATGTTTATGTTAACTGAGACCAGTTTTCCGTTAAGTTGTCTTGATTGCTTTATTGTTTGTCTCACTTGTAATTTGCTTTGAATAAAAGTGTCTGCTAAATGACAAAATATAAATGCAAATGAATTGTAACCTTCTCTTTCTTCCTTGTAGAATTATTTGAGCTCTAGAGGAATGACCTGGAGACACATGCTACAGGAAGCTCTTCAGGCTGTACAGCAAGGCTTGTATCATCTGTCTGGTAATTGCCTTTTGATCATATTAATACTTGATCTGGCGGATGTTTAAGTGGTGGGCGATACCCAGTAAGCAGAAAGAAAAATCACAATATTTCTAATTAATTGCAGTTTATCATTTGATCTGTTGGATCACCTCTACGTTCACATCACATGTTACCATTTCTTTAAAATTGTCTCATGTTTGTACGTGCTTTGTTTCAGATTATAGAATTACCACCAACTCTTTACTGTGCTACTGCTGTGGGCTTCGTACCTTTAGAGAGCTCGCGTACAAATACAGAGAGCGTATTCCCCCTTCAGAGCTACCAGGTATAACCTTAATACATTACATAAATACAATTACACAATAATATATAATTATAGTCATTCACAGACAAGTTGGGAACATCAATCAGGTCAATACAGTTAAAGTGCAGAAGTAAAGATTTGTCTTACTGTGTTTGTTCCTCAGATGCAGTTACTGCAAGACCAGACTGCTACTGGGGACGCAACTGCCGGACACAAGTGAAAGCACATCACGCTGTGTAAACACCTTAAAGCTTATACTTTCCATTAATAAAAAGTAGCTGACTTTCATGGAGCACAGCAGTTTATTACACTCTGTTTGCTTTAAATAATACGGAAGTCCTGAACCGCAAACCGCAAAATTCCTTCCCGGAGCTTTAGACCTAAAGATTTTCTTCTCTTCCAAATTTTTTTCACCTTAAACATTTTTTTTCCTGACTTTTTTCTCCTTTTAAATTTTTTTCCTCTTCCAAAAAGATTTTTGTGTTACATTTTTTTTCCATCTTCAAAAAAAATGTTCTCCTAAAATTTTTTCTTCCTCTTAAATTTTTTTTATTATCTTCAAAAAAAGTTTTTTTCAAACATTAAAAAAAAATGTAATGTCCAAAAAAAGTTTTTTTTTTTTTTCAAAAAAAATCTATCTTCCCTCTTCAAAGGCAATTTTTTTTTGTCTCTTCAAAAATGTTTTATACCTCTTCAGAGACTTTTTTCATCTTCAAAATGTTTTTTACCTTAACATTTTTTTGTTTGTTTTTCGACTTTTTTCTCCTCTTCAAAAATATTTTTTTCTCTTCCAAATTTTCGTTTATATTCAAAAAAAGTTTTTTCTCTTCAAAAATGTTTTATTCCTCTTCAGAAACTTTTTTTCATCTTCAAAATGTTTTTTACTTTAAAATTTGTTTTTTGTTTTTTTTCCTCTTTATAATTTGTTTTTTTATCTAAAACTGTTATGTCCAATTTTATTTTACTTTTTTTTATGTTTTCCAGTCTTTAAATTTTTTTTTCACTTTTTTCCTCTTAAATAATTTTTTCCCTCTTCCAATTTTTATCTTCAAAACTTTTTTCCTCTTTACATTTTTTTTCATCTTCAAAACATTTTTCATGTTTGCATTTTTTTTCATCTTCAAAAAATGTTTTTTCATCTTAAATTTTTTTTCTCTTCAAAAAATGTTTTTCATCTTAAAAAATAGTTTTTTTTTTAAAGAAAAAAATCTTTAGGCTCCAGGAAGGAATGTTTTTCTTCACCATGAATTTTTTTATGTTGCGGTTCAGGGCTTCTGTAAAACAAGACTCATAACTGAATAGTATATATACAGTATGTATTGCATAAACTTCCAAAACTGACAAATCTATTGACTTGTAAGCACTAAATACTTTGATCTACCAGTAGAGGGCAGCTTTTGAGCATTTATGTAGGGCACTAAAAGAATAAACTCTTTTTTAACAACATTGTAATTTTTTTTAGTACATGCATTATAATCTAAAACGTCTTTACAATAATTTATAATCATGTATCTTTCTGCTTTTTCAGGAAATTCAACCACATATGTGAGCAAACCCGTTTTAAGAACTAAACCTGGTGAAATGCTTGTTGTCGATCTTGTGGCAAGATTGAAAAGCTCAGCGTCTTCAAAGTTATCCCAGTTCTTGGCATTTGATTGACAGATCTGAGTGGGCAGGTGTAATACCTCTTTTATCCTCTAGATCTCCTCTAGTTCTTAGTCTAGCCATTTACATATGCAAAGTCAATCAAATGAATAATGCTTCAGTCTTCTTTGAGCTGGATTAAAATATAATGTCAGCATGTGGAAAAACTTTCTCTGGATCTGCACTTTGTATTTCATTCCACAATGCTCTCCACGTTGTTTCATGTTTCCCTGGTTTTAATTGTGAAACGAGACAAAGCTGGCAATCAACACAGTAGATTATGCACTGTAAAATGTTAAACAGTTTTCATGCATAAAGCTGTTTTAGCTTGAATATTATACATTATACAACTAAAGGAATAGTTTATGATATAAGGAAAATTCTGTCATTATTTATTTTCCCTGGTGGCATTTTAAACCGGAATGCTGTTTTCTTATGGAACACAAATCGAGCTTTGGCGGTTTATAGTGACGCTAAAAGTGACAACCTTTTATTAGTTAGTGTTTATGGCATAAGCTACGTAATGATTCTTTACACATTTTTACTTGTGTGCTCCTCATTCAGAACAACAGCATCCAATTTTTTTCATGTCACAAATGACAAAGTTTCATTGTTTGAGTGAACTACTCCTTTAAAAATGTTTTAATCAACAAACCTTTGGTGCCTAAGACTCTGAAAGCATGTGTCTCAGATCATACTGTATAAGAAATACTCTAGTGCTTCCATAAATATATGGTGTCTCAGTGTAAAACTATCTGCTCAACAGCTTTTACAAGGTTAATTTATGTATAAAAAAAGGGATAATCATGCTAAAGAGATCATAACCGAGCACTAAACTATCACACGCAATTAAGTATTCAGCATCAGTAGCTGCTTTCTCTGTTTTCAGTAGCTTCTCTGTTTTACTAGTAAAGTATTTTACACACTTTTAGACTAATCAAAATGTTTTCTACTTCTCCCGCTCATTGTTTCTTTCTCTTATCACTAAGGCTGTAAGGCATGTGAAGTTGCAGTTGTGTGTTTGTTCACTCATGTTGCAGGGCTGTTGTAAAGGGATTTGATAAAACAGTGCTGAGAGATTATTGTATATTTCAGGGCACTGCTGCTGAAGATAATCAAGTCAAATCTGATTTGTTCTAAAGTCTTAAATATGTTTCCACATCTTATAATTAAAATATTTCTGCTATTGCCTTGGAAAAATGCACAGCAATCCCCCATTCAGGACATAACTTCATAGTGCAAAAAAGCCAGTTTTAGCTAGTTAACGATCTCCCCTTTTTCCCGGTATTGTTTAAAGAACTAATAATGTTTTTCTTGTGTATGTTTGTTATAGGTGGAGGATGTGGCCATATACTAGTTTAAATAGTTACATTTGTATTTCTGACCTATTAAAATAGTTGTTTTTTTTCTCTTTTCCCTCGAGTGTGTTTCGATTGGTACACGCTTTTAAAATTCTCTCTGGGTAAATCACATTGTAGTTGTTTATAGACTGTTTTTAATTTGCCATCTAAAAATAGTTTTTTAATTGATGGGAATATTGTGTACTTACAAGCCAACATGATCAATTTAATAATTACCACAAAAAGTATTTCAAACATTTGAGGCTTTAGCCTTAAACTTAAAGTTCAAGATTTTGTTATTTTATAGTTTCTTTAATAATATACTTTATTTCAAATTGTTTTTAACAGTTTGTGTAACTAGTGCTCCAGATGTTTTTAATGCCACAGTTGTTGCAGGAACTTTAGCGTTAAATTAACAAACTGATATTGAAACATAAGAGGAATGCCCTTGTTAATACCATACGCATGTGTGATTTCACCTCGTGTCATGACATTCCTCAGAGGCTTGGATTAGACTTCCTAAAACATCAGAGGTCAATCTTCTTCGGCCTCAGCAGAGCCTTAAACTGCTCTTTAATGAACAAGGACAGAAGGCCGCCGTGCACTAAAACCTCACATACTGACCTAATGGCACCTGATGAACAACCACGTTTGGTGGATTTGCAACACGTTCAGTGTAAGAAGATTTAAACAGGACGGCTCACATTGGCATTATGTTGGTTTTAGTTTATTTGGAAACATTAAGGCGAACTGTTTTGTGCCTGTTTTTCATTTTTGCATTTGCATCTGTTTATAGAGTAATTGCCCTTGATGTTCGTGTTAAACGGTTTCTTTTTTTTTATTTTGCACTCAACCTTTTTTAATAGCCAAACGCATTTTCTATGCGTTTTCTTAAACAGCCCATTCATTTTGGTGCCATTGTTTTAAGGCTTAGACAGATTTTGTCTCGTTATTTCATATAATCTACAGTGGGTCCATTGTAGTGTTTGTGTCGTTAGTCTTATACTATAGACTTGTAAAATCTTCAGGAAGTATCGAGGGATTTTTTTCGGGATCAGTCCTGTTTTAAAGAAGCTTTCAAGGCTGCTTTGCATTTGCTGAAAGCGAAAAAATGTACGCCACAGCAAATATTTACTCACTTGGTTTGGGAGATTTTTTCCTTTCAGAAAAGGGGGTATTTATTTCTACCTCATCAAGTTTCAATTGGGAAAAAGTCTTTGATTAATTTCTTTACCAGGTTTTTGAGTAGTGTGTAATAATAAGAAAGCACATATACTAGCACTGTTTTTGTTTTATAGAATTGAGCTTGCTGTGCCTTGTAATGCATGTAAACTGTCCTACTGCACTAATAATAAATAACTGCATCAAATCTTGTTGTCACTGTTCTTTTTAGCTACCCAAAAAAAAATGTTATTGCACAAGATAATAAAACACCCAAATCATTTGACTATACAATAACATATTTATTTGTACTAAATGTGAGTTACTGCATTTTACAGGTTTGTAGAATGGTCAGTTCCCTTTATAATCCATGTCTCACGGTTGACAATATTACTGCATTTAGATAAAAATGGCATACTGTATAATGAAAACACTGTTGTAGCATATATGAAATTGAATACATTGTAAAAATAAGATTTAATTATTGCATCAGTACATATTTAGCAGCATTGATAGTTGCCACAAGGCACAAAGTAAGAAGTGCTACAGGACGTAAAAAACTGAGAAACATCATAATCAAATAAACAAACGATAGAACAATCAACCAAACACAAACACACATTGTCACATTGAAACAATTTACAATTAATTTGTCTTTTTTGTTCTTTGTTAAATCACTTGAGAAATAAGAATACAACCAGTTTAAAAATGCTTGAACTTGATGAATGAAAAAAACATGAATGAAAGTCGTGTGAGATGCCAAGCAGCTTTTCACAGACCTGCTAATCTGTCTTCCACGTATTGCAAAGGGATTATAAACCAGCTTGTTCATAAAACAAACAAAGAATTTCAATAGTAACAAAGTAACAATACAATAAATTTAACTTGAACTTAAACTCTAATGGGTGAAAGAAACATAATTAATTAAGTGTTCATGGTTAAAAGCTGATCATATATACAGGATTAATTTCAAAACAAATGTTACAAACTATACCGATAGTTGTTTTCACATTTAGCAAATAAACTCTGTGAAGAAACAAACCAAGCAAAAAAAAATGAAAGAACAATAAGTGCTTAAACACAGCAGACTTTTCATTGATGATGCCAACATTCATACTGGCTGAACTGGTCGCATGACCACCACACTTAAACTGCACGGCACTGACTGGCATAATGAGCATACTGTTTCACTTTCTTTGTTTCTGGAGTCACTGTCAACACGTAAGAGACAACACCCCACCCTGACCTCCAGTTAGACCTCCATCACCCCTCGAGCGATCTGTTGGCTGAACAGTTGGGACTTTACCTGTTGACAGAAGTGGTATATTTGACCCTTCGCACTTCGGTTCGCTCGTCTTCAGAGGCATGTCGTGATGTTCTGCTAACACAAGAGGCTGTCGGTCTTCCTCTTCTGAGATAGCAAACACCGGTACGGTGACGTGGTCGTCCTCACCACTTAATACCTGGATGTGTTGCTGACCAGAAGGGGTGCTGGTGATCTCAGAGAGCTTTGAGGTTGTAATTCCATTTACAGAGGTGGATCCCTGTTTGGAGGATTCTCCAGAGAGCAGACCAAAGCATGGTGCATTGAAACGGGCACGTCGGAGGTTGCTGGTGGAGTTGAGCCGGCGTTGACGCTGGGCAGGTTGAGTCAGCGGGTATGAAGCGTTGCTCATGAAGGAGTCGGAGTGGCAGCCCTCTGCAGGACTCTGAAGCGGAGCGTCAGAAAGGATCTTTGACCTTCCACCATCTGTAGCTGTGCTTGGGAGTCCCTGTGGAAATGCATTTCAAGGTTACACACACTGAAAAAAATCTGTTGGATTAACATGTACAAAAAATGTACATCAGTTGCACATAATAATTTTTACTCAGCATAATTTATCTGTTTACATTTCCCAATTTATGTTTGTTAAACAAATATGATTTTTATGTGTAAAACTTTAACATTAAAGTTCTTAATATATTTTTAGTTAATGAAACATAAAATTTTCAAATCTTTTACAAGATATATATTTATCTTATGCAAGAATCATTCATGTCCGAATTTAAATGGATTATATTTGGGGACTTAACAGGAAAATTCATGTGACAAAACAATGTGAGCCCTGAACTGCAACGTAAAAAAAGACATGGTGAAAAAAAGAAATTGTCTTTACATTCCTTCCTGAAGTCTAAGTCTTAAAGATTGTCTTCTCTTTCTTCAAAATTTTCATAAAAACAAAAAATCCTCTTCAAAAAACTTTTTCATCTTTTTTTTTCATTGCCAACCTTGACCACCAGGTCAGTAAAAATCATTTTGAAGAAGAATTGTTTTTGGAGATGATCTTTTTTTGGAAGATGAAAAAGTTTTTTGAAGTTTTTTTCATCTTCAATTTTTTTTTACTTTAAAAAATGAATTTCTTCAAAAAAAGCAAGCAAAAAAAAATCTCGGGACTCTTGAAGAGATAAAACAATTTTGAATAGGAAAACATTTTTTGAAAATGAAAAGTGTCCTCTTCAAAAACAATTCACCTTAAAAAAATATTTTCTCTTTTTGCTTGCTAATTAAAAAAAAAATTAAGGATGAAAAAATTTTGAATAGGAAAAAAAACTTTTTAAAGATAAAAAAAACACTTAAACTCTTTAAAAAAAAATCCTCTTCAGAAAACTTTCATCTTCAAAAAAAATTTAATCTTCAAAAAGAAAAATCCACACAAGAGAATTTTGTCATTGCTAACTAACAATTAGCATGCAGTGCTAAACAATTTTGAATAGGAAAACATTTTCTGAAAATGAAAAAGTGTCCTTTTCAAAAATAAATTCACCTTCAAAAAAATATTTTCTCTTCAAGAGCCCAAACAAGAGAAACACACCAGTACAAATGAAATCTTGTGCTTTTGTTGTTTTTTGAAGAAAAACAATTTTAAGATGAAAGAAATCTGAGGATGAAAAACAAATTTGAATAGGACAAAATTTTATTTAATCTTTAAAAAAATTCCTTTAAAAAAGATTTTTTCATCCTTGAAGAAATAGTTTTCTCTTAAAGAGTCCACACATAAGATTTTTTTTAGCTTGCCAACTAACAATTAGCATGTAGTGCCAACCTTGACCACCAGGTCAGTAAAAATAATTTTGAAGAAGAATTGTTTTTGGAGATGATATTTTTTTTCGAAAAAATTCATTTTTTTTTTAAAGATAAACAAATTGAAGAAGAAAAAAAATCCTCTTCAAAAAACTTTTTCATCTTCAATTTTTTTTATCTTTAAAAAATTCACCTTAAAAAAAATATTTTCTCTTCAAGAGCCCAAACAAGAGAATCTTTTTTTCCTTGCTAATTTGAAATTAGATTTTTTTTTTCATCTTCAAAAAAAAGAAAAATCCTCTTCAAAAAAACTTTTTCATCTTAAAAAAAAATCCTCTTCAAAAAACTTTTTCATCTTCAAAAAAAAAAAATCCTCTTCAAAAAAACTTTTTCATCTTCAAAAAAAAATGTAATCTTCAAAAAAAAATTATCTTCAAGAGTCCACACAAGAGAGATTTTTTTTTATCTTTAAAAAAAATGAATTTTTTGAAAAGTGTCTGAAAAGTGTGAAAACTTTTTCATCTTCAAAAAAAAAATCCTCTTCAAAAAAACTTTTTCATCTTCAAAAAATCCTCTTCAAAAAACTTTTTCATCTTCAAAAAATGTAATCTTCAAAAAAAAAATTATCTTCAAGAGTCCACAAAAAGAGATTTTTTTTTTATCTTTAAAAAAATGAATTTTTGAAAAGTGTCTTAAAGTGTGAAAACTTTTTCATCTTCAAAAAAATCCTCTTCAAAAAAACTTTTCATCTTCAAAAAATTAATCTTCAAAAAAAATTATCTTCAAGAGTCCACACAAGAGAGATTTTTTTTTTATCTTTAAAAAAATTACTTTTTTGAAAAGTGTCTGAAAAAACTTTTTCATCTTCAAAAAAAAATCCTCTTCAAAAAACTTTTTCATCTTCAAAAAAAAAATCCTCTTCAAAAAACTTTTTCATCTTAAAAAAAATGTAATCTTCAAAAAAAAATTATCTTCAAGAGTCCACACAAGAGAGATTTTTTTTATCTTTAAAAAAAATTACTTTTTTGAAAAGTGTCTGAAAAGTGTGAAAACTTTTTCATCTTCAAAAAAAAAATCCTCTTCAAAAAAACTTTTTCATCTTCAAAAAAAAATCCTCTTCAAAAAACTTTTTCATCTTCAAAAAAAAATGTAATCTTCAAAAAAAAATTATCTTCAAGAGTCCACACAAGAGAGATTTTTTTTATCTTTAAAAAAATGAATTTTTTGAAAAGTGTCCTCTTCAAAAAAAAATTCACCTTAAAAAAATATTTTCTCTTCAAGAGCCCAAACAAGATCATTTTATTTTTATTTTTCATCTTCAAAATAAAATCCTCTTCCAAACTTTTTTCAAAAAAAGAATTCTCTTTAAAAAAAATGTCATCAACATTTTCAAATTTTCACCTTCAAAAGAGTCCCACACAAGAGAATTTTTTTGCTTGCTAACTAACACCTAGAGTGTAGTGCCACCAGGTGTCACTATCAGTACGAATGAAATCTTGTGCAAGAAATCCTGTAAGTTTTTGAAGAAAAAAAAAAATTTTTGAAACATGAAAAAATATTCTGAAGATGAAAAAATTTGAATAGGAAAAAATGTTTTGAAGATAAAAAAATGTAAATAAAAAAAAAATCCTATTCGAACCTTTTTTTCATCTTGCAAAAAAAATTTAAAGATGGGAAAAAAATATGAAAAGGAAAAAAAAATTTAAGGTGAAAAAGAAAAATGTTTGAATAGGACAGAAAGAAAGGCTCCAGGAAGGAACATAAGGACAATTTTTTTTCTTCACAATTATTTTTTTTACATTGCAGTTCAGGGCTTCTGTAAGAAACAGTGTTGAATTAACTTGTTTAAATTAAGTACATTGGCTAAGTAGCAAAATTACTTTTTTTCAGTGGAGCATCATCAACACCAGCATCAATAATAGTCATATTATCTCCATCTTGCTCCATGAAGAGGATCAAACTATCCTAAATATGTTATCAAAAAGTTTGATCCTACTTTATATTAAGTGTCTTTAACTACTGTGCACTTACATAACACAACATGTGGTACACTGTACTTATTGTGTAGATAGATGGGGTGGGTTAAGGCAAACGACACAAACGGTTATGTACACCAGTTACATTTTGTTTACTTACCACAGTTCTTAAAGACACCTAATATAAAGACACCTACATAAAAACCTCATAGTTTTAAAAAAATTTGCAGTTTGTTTGAATTGTAGCACATGAAGATATCATGTATAAATACTCACACTGTCTACCAGTTTGGTAAAGGGGCTCGTTGAGTTCCAGCTGCACCATTTCTTATGGAGTTGAGGAAGTGGAGGAAGAAGATCCTGGAAGGTTCTGACGCTCCACGCTCGCGGCCGTGAGCTGCTGCTCTTGGTCACGGTAGGCGGGGCTGAATCTGGAGATGGCCAATCGGAGAGACGGCTGGGTCCCGTGTCACTGTGTCTCAGGAAACGTTCTCGTGGCTAAGACAGAATATAGTTAAAAATTAAGATTCTTTATTATCACTGACAAACACTATAAAAATCTTTCAATAATAAACACAAACAGAAAAATCCACCAAAAAAAAGGATAAAATCTCTCGAATTCATTCTAGAGTAAATGCATCTCATACACATTTTAGATAAATGTGTGAAGCGAATGAATGTTATTGTTCACTTGCATAATTCTGTCATCACTATGTAGTGGACAATCGGTTTGTGTGTATGTGTGATAAACAAAACTTTTTAATTGTCGTACACAAATCTGATTAGCTGTTTAATATATTTGGGTTGAAAAACAGATTCATCTTAGATTCAAACTCTATTTGGCACCAAATTAAAATGTTAGACCACATAATGGTTGAAACTTTCACCTGGAAATTGCTTAATTGGCTTATGGTTTTGGTTACAAGAAATAATTTGGGATGGATCTTAAGCTTTCAGATCAATATAAACTTGCTAAAGTACCTGTAAATGTCCAGAAAAACTGACTTTGGCAAAATGAATATTTCTTACAGTATTTACTAAAGGCAGGAAAAGAAATCAATATGGGAATCAAAACCTTAACATAAATAAGAGCGATGCAGTTAATCAGGCATGTGTTTGTAAGCTTTAGAAGGGGTTTTCTCATCAGTAAGGGTTTGACAGTTCTCACACATGATCTCTCGGAGCTCCCCATGTCTAGACGAGTATTATGTAGGGTTTTAATCTTGAGCTGTTCTGGCATTATGACATATTCTAACTAACACAATACCAAATTGTTTGGCTTTGGGCAAAGGCAAAATAGGATAAAGAACCTGCGGTGCCAAACAGTTAGCGGGCACCCAGCAGGAGACCGCGGCGTCTCTGTAAAAGATGCAGGTTTCTGATTCTTCCCAAACCTCTTTGGATGAACACTCAGCTTGGCAAATTTTTCATGGCACAATTTAGAGCCAAAGCAGCATGGACCACACGCACACACACTGGTACAGAAACACACAGAGCTGGAGCTGGGAAATTGGCTACGGGCGGAAAGCATTCATTAGGCAAAGCTATTAGTGGGCCAGCGCTCCGTTCGTCTGCCAGAGTCTCTCTGTCCCAGCATCCTCCAGTGAAGAACGGACTCTCTGAGGCCAAGTTTCTTGGTGTGTGGTGATGTTCAATCAATGCAGTACACTGCACCGCCTATTCATGCTGAAAACTATTCAGAGTCACGAAGAAAGCTGGAGACTACCAAGCGAGAGTAAACAGAGAGTACAAAGCCATCGGAGTACGACGAGATAAATATGCATTTGAAGAAATATAGTTGCCCTAAAAATGAATACAAAACATAAAAACGTATGTGACTAATTATCAAATAAATTATGCTAAAACATTTCTTCAAACTCAAAACTACGTTGTATCTATTTTTAAAGGTACTTCTGAGGTAAACAACCAGTCCATTTTAATATTTATGTATTGTCTCATCACTTAAAAATCAGCAAAAGCTTGAGTTAAGTTTCCTTAAAATACATGTCAGTTTGTGATACAGATTATGCCTTCAAGTGTAAACTTGTAGCTTAAAATTGTCCAAATAAAGTATAAAATAAAAAAATTGAAAAGTAATAATAGAAAATTCTAAACTCTAAATAGTATGAAAATGTCATAATTCACACACAAATGTTTTAATTTAAATCTAAATTATGTATTTATCTCATTAAAAGTTTGATTAAAAAAACACAAACATTATATCACAAACACTTAGAATGGATTAATTTTCTTAAATATGTTCTTTCTTTAAAATCGAAACATGTATGGAATCTATAAGCTCTCTTGATACACCGTCTTATAATGCAGATAACGAATGGGACACATGCAAAACAAGGAGCAAGTTACATGAAGAAGTGAAAACCATGCAGACAAGATACAGGCAGATAAGGAGTAATACACTCCTTGTAAATTAAAATGTGGAGACACTGAGACACATGCAAAAGAATGAAAATAATGTAGTAAAATAATGTAAGTAAATAAATGAAGTACAGTTAATGAATAAATGTAGAAGAGGGGCGAGGTGTGAGATACTCACTGTATGTGCAGAGAAAGGCACTTTGGCTGAACCGGGTGCAGAAACATTGACAAACACCTCATCTGTGCCCAGCTCGAGTTCTGTCAGGTCACTGGAGAACATCTCTAAAGCCATCTTCTCTGACAAATCACATTCTGCATTCACTGATGAGCCTTCACATAACAACACAAAAGCAAACATTACAGATATAATATATCAATTAAATTACCATCAGGGGACAAATCATGACAAAGCAGATATATAATGCATAATAACTTTTCGGATGGTGTCCCTGTTTTGTAGCCGATATGACAAAGCCAAGCAGTGCGATGCACTGTTTAATTTTGTTTGGCAAATATATTATTATTATATATTAATATATTGTATTCATTGAAACCACCTGGAAATACACTTTTAACATAAACTACACCATAATAAAGCTCTTGTACTATTGTTCTTTAATAAACATAGCCTTTTATCTGTCCCTTGACAACACACAGTACAGGTTCAGAGAGAGGACATATGAACTCATCAACAGCTTTAGTCAACACCCAGAACCCAATAACCCCAATGTTCCCTTCTGACAACAACAAAAACAATAAATTGAGCGAGAGAGAGAGAGAGAGAGAGAGAGAGAGAGAGAGAGAGAGAGAGAGAGAGAGAGAGAGAGAGAGAGAGAGAGAGAGAGAGAGAGAGAGAGAGAGAGAGAGAGAGAGAGAGAGAGAGAGAGAGAGCGAGAGAGAGAGAGAGAGAGCGAGAGAGAGAGAGAGAGGCGAGAGCGAGAGAGAGAGAGATATTGGACACCTGTATAAGACAGACTGTGGTGGAGGGAATGGTTGTTGTTGTCGTTCGCTGTACCCGTCTGCTGCTCCGAGCGATTAGAAGAAACCATCTGCAATTCACTAACATCTGCTGCTGAATTCAAAACTCCTTCTGGAACCTGCAGCAAAGGGAAAGATTTTTCAGCCCTCTCCCACTTTCTCCAGAAAGAAAGAAGATGAAGAAACGAGCAGTAAAGCATCGTCTTATATTTTATGTTTACCTCCGAGCTGATGGATGAAGCGGCAGTGGTGTCCTTCACACATAGTTTTGGCCTGCCAAACAACAAAACACAAATAACATCATCATGTTTTGTCTATTTTTATTGGCTCATCAATATAAATTGTTTATTATTAAAATCTAGTAGGACACACAGCAAGAACTCAAAACTCATTTCCGGTGTGTTTGCAGTTGTAATTTTGAAAAGAAAGTTGCAATGTGAAACCGGATATTTCAATCTGTCTGATTTCTCCAGTGAAATCGATTATAATTGCATGACCTTTGAAGACCAAAGCTTGAATTTATAACCGGACCTTTAACAGGCTCCAGTTATATTGCTTCTATTTCCTTCAGGGAATGGTCAGGACATTGAAATAGTTTTGTAAGCCTTACTATCCTGAGAAAAAAGTGCACAACTGATGCTGGAACTTAACATATACCTAAAGCTTTTTTTATATTACTAATACGTGTTTAATCATATTCAAAAGTGAGTCGTGTAATCTGATGAATTGGATCCCATATAAACTTGTATTGAAATTGGATCAACTGAGGGGGATGGAAATACATCAGGTGTAAATGAGGCCAATGCAAAACATTTACAAAAAAACAATTCAGTTCAGATAAACCGCTCAGCAACCTTGCACTTCAATACAAAGATTCATTAAACACAAGTGACAAGAGTCACAACAATGATTGAATCATACAAGATGGATTCCTTTGGTTAAACACAAGCGTGACGTATCAATTGAAACGTTGTAGACAACAGATCTCTGCTCTCCTCTCTTCTACTCTTTCTCCCCGCTTCTTATATTACTTTTCTGTCTATTGTGTTGCTGCGCTTTCAAGCATCCGGTTTACGGGCAGGTGCGGCACCATGAACACGCTCGGGTATGAATAGCGTTAAAACATCAAAGTGTTTCTGAACGTGTAGAAGAAAGACTTGGGTTAAGCTGCCAACAATGGGAAACAATAGGTCCAGCTGAGTCAACATCGACTCATGTGAGATGTGAGATGTCTCGGACATGGTATCGGGCATGTAACTCATTCTAAAGACAATGAATGCGAGAGTAACTGTGACAGCTGTTTGTAATAGAGCAGAAGAGCGAGGATATGAAATTATGAATACATAGATGTAAGTTGCAAGACAGTTCTATATACAAAACAATTAAAGTGAAACATGACCTGGAAACGGTACTTGCCGGACTATGTATAATTTGAACAGCCAACATGTTTGCATTGCATACCTGAAAATCACACAGAGAATGCCAGCGAGACACACAGCAAACACCACGGCTCCACTCACTGCACCCAGCAACACACCGGTGCTTCTGTCTGAGGACGATACCGATTTCTGTCGTCCCATCGTGGCCGCCTGTGTCTGATTCTGATAATGAAACAGCAAAGCAAAACCACGACCCCAATGGGTGGTCGTAATCAACTCCATGATGACCTCCACCATGTCATCCTCTGATCCGAACACCAACTGGCTGCTGGAAGGGCGTCTGGAGCCACAGAATCGTGAGGAGAAGGTGATGAGGTCGGATATGTAGAGGACATCATTGGGACAGGCGTCCATCAGAGGTGGCTGGGTGTAAGAACTCACTTCTTCATTCATTTCGGTGGCAGTTTGCATGCTTGCAGAAACAAAGTGACCTAGTTTATCCGTAGGGTCACTGGCTGCTCTCAATGCCTGGAGTGAAACAGAATTTCTGACCTTCTCTTTACTTTCTTGATCTCCGGATAATGATCGAGAAGGTTGTGGAGCTGAAGCTACTGAAGAGGGGAAGTCGGAGAGCATTTTGGCAGAGTTGGAAACTTTGGTCATCTCCATTTTGGTGGACTGCTCTTGGACAACCACTTGCTTGACCTCTTCTCTACGTGCAGATTGTGGTTCTTTAAATGGACCTTCTATGCTCTGACTACTAAATTGGCCTTTCGATATTACGGCACCGTCATCTGTTGGTACCTCATCCACAGAATCTGCCCATGTGGTAGTAGATCCCGCAAGACTGTCAGGACTCTCAAAGACATCAAAATCAAACATCTCCATGATCAGCTGATGGCCAACAGGGATGAAGAACTGCCACACGCAGTGAGTGCCAGATGAATAGTTATACGGGAAGCCAGGAGACAGAATGAGACCTTGGACATCCACAACGTCCACCTTTGCGCCACAGTCAAAGTAAACCTTAAAATCAAAGACAAAATATGCATATCAGATACATTTTAACACCACGGTAGAGACAAACATTTATTCTTAGAATACAAACAGGATCATGGGCCAAGGTCTTTGAAAGGTAAAAACCATTTTTTTTACTTCTACAGAGTTTAGATCCAACACTGCAGGACAGTGTAGCAAATTTAAGAGCAATGCTTCGCACGATAGTAAAGAAGAGGTATAAAGATTTTTGCGTACTCCTAGAGTTTAACAAGATACACATGTTTGACAATTATAGTACACTTAAAACCAGTGGAGAAACAGCAGACTGCTCAAGGTAATTCTTCCCAGAACCTGCATCGAAGGGGTTCGAAGGTTTAAAAACATCTTAAGAAAGTGGAGCCTGCTGTAGTTCAAGCATTGAAGGTTCAAGAAAATGGCACATGTTCAACAAACCAAGAGGCAAGTCTCTCATGCTGCTTCAGGTTATTCAATGCCACATTAACATCAGTAAACAATTTTGGCAGACGCTGATGGTCTGACGTTAAGCAGCAAGTCTAGATGTTTTTGAAAACTGTGTAAAGAATAAAAATTGAGCCAATTTTAGAGCACTAACAACAAACAGCTGGAAAAGAAACTCGCCAAGCAGCAAAGCTAAATGTTTTGCTCAAAAATTAGCTTCGTTCTGCCTATCCCAATTTGAACTATTCAACCTTTCCTCCTTCATTGGATATTGCCATCTTCTCCCAGTTTGAAAATATTGGAATTAGGGGCAGACCACTCTAATTCATTCATTTATGTATGGTCACCCCTCTCAATTCAATCAAATACATTTTAACTGGATAAAAAAGTCCCAACATACATATTTTTCTTTGTGAATATACATGTTAATGCATCATATTATGGAGGTTCAGTGGGTTGCAAAGGACAAAACAATGCGTAAACGTTAATGACATCTTTATGAAATTTGCTTTGATAAATCTGTGTTGCATTACTACCCTTGATTCTCCTTCAAGTTGTTTGTCAAAAGTAGCTAAAAGTAATCAGCTTGTCAAAGTCTGTCATGTGCTACTATGCTCATAATTGCGTTCCACACATTTAAGCCGGTCAAATGGCACTCACTGTAGGGAAGTAAAGTAAGCCGGTTAGCACAACAAGAAAGTTGAGCAATGCACATGAATATAAGAAACAGAGAAAATACCTGTAGCAAGAGGTGAAACAAGGTTCATATAAGGTACGATGCAAGGGTATGAGGGGGAAAAAGATTTTTTTGGGGAAAAGAGGATAAACCACCAATTACAGCAAGACTACGATAAGTCAAAACATACTGGACATTCAATCAGTTACTTCTATTCATTTAAAATCTAGACTTAGAAAGAGCAAAGAATATTATTGCATAACTGAATAAAAAATAAAAGCACTGACGTACAATACAGACAAAAGAGATCAAAAGAAGTAAAAGACTGTTGCATAATCACAGTACTGAATAACTAACATTAAACAAACAATTGCAATTAGGTCATACTGTACCATGACCCAAATATAAATATAACATCAATCAAAAAATGCTGGGTTGTTTCAACCCGTGGCTGGGAAAAAACTTGGACATACCGAACTGTTGATTTAGATGAACCTAGAAAAATGTGCACATTTTACCCAACCATGGGCTGAAACAACTCAGAGTGTGCCATCCCAAGTACAAGTGAACCTTTGATGATTGATGAACCTTTAAAAGAAAATTATATTATCCAAAGAAATGCTGCCATGTACCAACTTAAACTACAAATACAAAGTGCTTTGCGCTTCTGAAACCATTTGGTCCAATCATGTCTATCCTGGTCTCTTCTGATTTAAAAAGGACGAAAAAATGTTGGCAGTGATTAACGTAGAAATTTCTAAAGTAGCTCTTTGAACGAATAGAATTGGGTCATTACGGCGGTACTAAACTATCTGCTGGTTAGGGCCGTGTCCCATGCATGGTAGACTTCACATGAATGGCGCCCAAAGTACCACAGTGTGGTATAGAATATGGGACATTCTTATAATGCCAAACATCTCAGCTTTGTTACATCATTCTGCCAGACTGGTACTAGGCGTACTGGCACTCTCATAAGGGACATTGGAAGGCTTTGCTGTTTGGTTAGCGAGCGTTTTAATGAAAGGAGGGTAATAAGTATGAGGCATTTACATAATGTCCCACTGGTCATCATGCTCCAGTTGTGCTACACCAAAAGAAGACCAAAAACCTCCTTCATCTGTAAATCACACAAACAAATACAGCTGGTTTATAGTCACATGCCTTTCTAGTACTTTATAGGGCCCTTAGGATTAGGAGACCGTGTCACTGAGGGCGTGAACAGTTTAGAGTTGTCATCTCATAATTACAGTAATTCTGACATGACGTGGCTGCATCACAATAGCTATTTATGCATGGTCACATTACGGAAGAAAAATGAGCTGAGAATGCCAGTCTATGTTGACTTAAAGTTTGGGTATCAATGTCTAGTACTCAATTTTATAAGGTCCTAAAGTTATAAGGGCTTTTACTTTACTTTACTCAAACAAACGCACTTCGCCACTTAACATAAATGTACTGTATGGTCATCCTTTTGTAACTTACAGTACCCCTGTTATAATTATTGACTCTCTTGGCATATCCCTTTCTTGGCATAGGCAACAATGCTGAATAAAATCACTTGACAACTGACGCTAGTGACACTTAAAACTAGTTGTTAGCTACTGTTGTTGATTTATAGTCACTATAACGGGAAACAATGGAAAAAAGTGAAACGGAACCAAGAAATGAGGGCACCGGTAACCCTCTGGGCACTAAGAGATTACAGAAACTCTGAAGGTAAAGCAGTAGGACAAAATCAAAAACATGATATCTATGGGGTTTTCCCCCTCACAGAATGTAAATGATGATACTGATGAGGAATATAAAAATTATTTTTTTATATTCATATATTTTGGGGGTGCAAGGCAAAGATTAGCAAATAGACTAATTCTGTATGTCATTGTCAACAAATTCAACTTTTTTAAATAAAAATAACAAAAGAAAAAAATTTGATACATTTTTACATGTTAAATTGAAGTAAAAGTTGACATAGTGCCGTGTTTCTTTAAAGACGCAATTTGTAACTTTGGCCTCTATATCACAATCTCGGTTTGGAAAAATTGCATGTTACTTTATGTATTTTTCATTATGTCAAATGACAATTCGTACCCGACAGCTCAACCGGTACGGTATATATAAACGTTGTGAATCTCAGTAAGGTAAGATGTTTTTCAACAATATTTGTTCATATACTTGCTTAATAACCTACAGGTACTTAAAGGTAAAAAAATTATTCAGTGCAAAAAATCCATATTGAAATTTGCTGTCAATTATGTGACACAACTACTTTCCTTAAACAATAAAGAGCAATTCTTTCTTTTCCTTCCTTCTCACTGTCTGTCTGTCTTACTTTCACTTGCTGACTCATTACACGAGTGTGACTAAAACACTTTCAGATAATCTCACAGCTGTTGCAGGGAGCAGCCGATTTCACAATGCAATGTGAAAAACACGTCAAGTGTAATGTTATGCACATCTGTCTCATCTTTCACTCTTTTACGGCATTTCATAACCCTCATTACTTTCGTTTTCCAGAAATCTCTCTCTCTGTGTATATCTTACCAACATTATTTGCCCTCAGACTCATTCAACAACAGTCCCAGAAAATCATGACTCGATATGAAACACTAGACGTCAAGTAAGCGAATAACCTAAAAGTTTACGTCCGGTCAAGCTTTTGTGCTCTGGAGCGTTTTCACAAAAGAAGGTTCAGAGATAATATGAGTTGACAATATGACTACTGAAATTGTGTGAGCAGATAGTTAAAGCCCCTATTGCCACACACACGCTCAAATGCACAAACACCCCTGTAAACATGCTATGGGCCCCTGTAAAGGGGCTGCCAGAGGAGCACAGCTATTTATTGGTTTTGAAAAGTGAGACTGTTGAGAGACTATGAGCCTGCGATGACATGTTACAACCGGTTACATCAGTCATAACTGCTACTGGACACATAGCCCAACACATTTTAATATTTCAACATAATATTGTAAAGAAGAGGCAAGTGATACCTGCTGCACATCATTTCACGGTAATAATTTAAATTATTCTGCCCTGTACCATCCCAAAAGAGAATGTGAACTAAATATTAAATTTTACTGTTTGATTTTTCTCCAAGAGGCAGCTGCTGCTCTGATTTAGAAAAACAACACGGGTCAACACATAGCAGACAATTCCAAAAATATAAATGGATAGCTGACAAATAACATGAATGTATTAGGAAAGTGTTTTTAAATCCAGTGGCTGGTCTCAATGACTTGATGGCAAAGATTTTTTCCATTTGTAAGTATCCAGCTCACTTAAAGTACATAAGTGTATAAATATTTGAAGCTGCAATCTATAACTTTCACTTCTTCTGTATATCACCATCTCTGTGTGAAACATAAAAATTGCAGGTAATATGAGGTCTGCATATTAATAATTGTGAAAAATGAGAAAAATTCTGCTTAGGATAGCTTTAAATAAAGTATTGGATTTCACATGCTGTTGCATGACCACTGCTTAAATGTCTGAGATAATTACAGAGTTTTATTTCAGAGTGACTTTAAAATCAACAATTCATTTCCATAATCATTGCTCACACCCAGACCAAACAACTCACAGGAATAATTGTGCTGTACTGGTCTCAACAAATCATTTAAAACAGTTGTTTGAAGTGTAGTTTTCTGGCAAAGCAAGGCCCATTAGTGGTTAGCTCATATTAAAGCTGTTACTGTGTAAGTGGCTTTCTCCATTCTCAGTGAGGCCGATGAAAATGTCAGAACTGTGTGTGGGCGTGATAAGCATTATTTGTTGGGTGAGGTTAAATAATTAAGAGAGATCATTCACAAGCCACAAGTGTTTTGTGTAGACATGTGTGTACACAAATACATGCAACACAAATACATGCATACAAGCAGGAGTTTTAGACCTACGAAGGCAGCGCTGACTGAAGAATGAGAGAAATAATTGTTCAGAAAACAGATGAATAGAGGCCTTCACAAACACTCTCTTATTGCTACTGAGATCAAATCGAAGTTTCGCAACCTTGCATCTTACATGACACAATGCAGGTGTCTCAAAAATGAATGTAAACTTCACCGTTAAATGCAGGAAATACAATTAAAATTACAAAACAGCAACTACAAACTGCAAAGCTCATTAGGTGATAATGTTAAATGTTTAGCACAATGTTTGCACAAATGCACTGCAAGTGATGTTAGATAACAGTATTTGACAAAATCATAAATGTAAAATTGGTTTTAAAATGTTTCATTGTTTTTCTTTTCTTTTTCCTCCTCACTTTTAAAAGCTAGATAATTGACTTAAACAGCACAAAAATCCCCCCACAAAAAACCCCAAAACAGTTAAAATGGCTGAAGTTTACAGTTACTGATTGCATTGTAGAAATAATATTTCTATTTCTAGTTATCCATAATTCATTTATTTTGCAGGGAAAAACTACAATACTAAATTAAGTTAAAGTGAAGGATGATCTCATGTCTGCCCCCATGAGGCCACCCGCTCTATGTAAATAAAACTTTTTATTAGGCTACTTACAGTGCATGACTTCAGTCTTCTATCACACCAATGTATGTCATTTTAATCAGATTTTTCTAATAAATTTTTAATGTGTACAGTTTTTGTAAGGAGGGAGAAATTACAGAATGCACCTTTAAAATTGGATTAAAACGTTGGATGATTAGGGTCCTGATAGTATGTCATGTTTGGAGAAAGGGATAAATGTTGCTGGAAGGCAGCATGTGGAAATAACCACAGAGCAATGTGTTTAATTGCATGAGTGGAGCATGGTTTCCACAGGAATCTGGTAATGACTAAGAATCTAAGATGACTAAGATGACTAAGACTTAAGACTAAAAAAATACAGTAAGCCAGCAACTCCAACAACACAAAGTCTGTAATAAGCTGATAACAGTGATTGTACAATGCTGATATATGTATATGCACACATTCAGTAACTGCAGATAAGTTTGTGGTGTAAGAAGTGGATCAAATATGAAAAAGCATTATATGAAACATAAATATTGTGTCATTCTGCCGATTGTGTTGTGCAGATCTGTACATATTTGAGTCTGTCAGGCTAAAGTCACCTATTAATCACACTATGATATATATATATATATATTTATTTTTTTCACAAAATGTTCTTAACATTATTTATGATTTTAAGATCCCTAACTAGACACATCTTTGTGTTAATTTAAAAACAACACATTTTGTGTTACTTTTAACTCAACTTGTGTTACTTTCAACTCAACATGTGTTGTCCCTTTTATGTATTTAACACAAAATGACACATTATGTGTTAAACAGCATAACACAAAAAATGTGTTAAAAAATAACACATCCTTTTTTAGAGTGTAGAAAACAGTAAATCACAAAACGTGACGTCAGCTGGGTTTTCACATACAGGGTCACATATAGACAGATCATGTAAATTAAGGGGAAAAATCGCTCAAAATCTTAAAACAAAAATCCCACAACATGCCTTATTGACTATTTTTAGCAACAAACATTCTGAGTTTAAGCTGTTAAGACAAACTTGTTGCTGATTTGACAAAATTATTTAATGATTAAAGTGAATTTCACTTATAAAAAACATTTAACTACATTTTAATTTAATTTACATATGAAGAAAATTTTAAATAAATAAGTGAATAAACTATTAAAATTCATTATATATTTCCGTTTCGGTTCATTTTATAGCAGAGCTCACCACACCGTTGGCCTGAGTTGAACTGACCCCGTTCAACCGAACCGAACCCGGACCACACAACAAGTTTCATCCCAAAATCCACTACACCTTTTTCACGTTTAAAACACTTCAAACCAATACAGTTTCCAAATAACATATAAATATATACGACATCCTTCAAGTCGTGCAAGTAAACCACGCAAGAAAACACTGCGCGACTTCTGACAGGACGAAACAACTCGCAAACAAACAAACAGGGAAACTTGCCACACACATGAACTCACTTTCTGCGCGACACATCCACTCATCCACAGCAGACAGACTGTCACGTACACCCAAAATCCACGAAACCCCATTTTAGTCACTTCAGTTCGTGTGAAGACGCTGACAGAGACTCGTCTTCTCTCCCCATTCACCTGAGGGAGCGCGGGGGCGTGCGTTCATTACGCGCGGACACGCACGCAGTAGAGGTCTGCTGTGCGCGTTCACGACTGCGGAGATCAAATAGTGAGGGAGAGAGAATGGGAACACTTAATACCATTGCACAATGCCTTAGGCAGAGGAATTACCTGCGTCCAAAAATGCAAGATTATGGTTTCATTTAGGTTCTTATTTATATTGTGAAGTTTATAAAAAAATTCCTGATAGCATACCTGCCAACTTTTCAAAAACCTTGGAGTGAGATTTTGTCAGGGTTGATCAAAATTATGCCTCACACACAGCTACACAAGTTGGTGGCTCAGATATCAGAGATTTGGGATTAATTTGATGTTGTACCCTGCATTCTGGTGGTTTGTGGGGAGGCCCAAAGCCGTTGATAGGGGCAGCCTACTGGAGATGGACAATATTGGTTACATTCTGTGAAGCAGACATAGCTGAAGGTCCACCCATAGGAAATTTTGGATGAAGTAGATGTGATTTCCGGCATTCTAGTGGATTTTTGGGTGGTATGCTAAAGATGTGCAATACCTGAACTTATTCTGATTCATGTTCGTCATCATGCCTTCTAGATTTGAGCTGAGCATTCAACCAGAAAACTATTGTTGTGCCTAAATGACTATGTACCACAATAAAGCCTTATTCATAGACCAGTGTTTAAGATTTGACCTAGGTAGGTTGATTGATATTTTGATTAGAATGGTATTAAAACTCATTCTTAACTGAATTTAATTTAAAGGTATGTATTTCAATGATTAAATACAAAAGTATAATTGCAGACCAAATTTTGTAGCCCAAAAATATTTGTGCCAACATATTCATTTCTTTCATTTAAAAACTAAATTTTATATATACAAAGGTACATGGCTATGGTAATTATTCAGTAAAATACCACCTGAAGTGACCAACATTTTTAGGTATTCTGAATTATATTTATCATTCATTTAATGTGGGATAAACTTTTTACTTGTTGTCTAACATTTTACATAGTTATGTCAGTATAGTTTGAATTGTTATATGCATAAAAAACTGTTTATAATTTTATTTCATTTATTTAAAATATCTGACCTAAATGAACATCAGCAATCTGTGTTTCAAAAGATTTTGGAAAATAAATGTCTCATAAAGAAAAGATGCTCCTTGAAAATAAATTTCAGGAAGCACATATTGTGACATTGTCAAAAATTAAACCCATCCATCTCTTATCCTTTTCACTGTGTGGGAAAAGACAAAAAGGATTTACAATGAATTACATGCTGTATCTCAACTTTAATGCTGATAAATTTTCATAAAATACAAAAACACTTTTAGTTGATGTCAGAAGTGTGTAATTTTAAACAGTCTCTTGCCAGCAAACAGCAATAACAAAGAGACAGAAAGAAATGTTAAAGTTATATTTATTTTGCTTTTTTTCCTTGATGAACAAAAATAATAGATGTACCTTGATATGAAACTATAATGTCTTCATTTCATCTGAACGAAATACTTAATCACAAAAAAGTCCCAGTTGTTTTTTACTGTACATGTTTTTTTTTTACAAATAAAGATGCGCTGTGCCAGACAGCAGCAGTGATGAACATACTGTAGCACACCTCCATCAGGAGCCGTGAAGTCATGTGACAAAACACAATAAAACATTCACAGAAATGAAGCCTAACCAATTGTAAAGGCCTTTCCATAAACACATGAACTGTATGCACATCATCAAAGAGCTGTTCGACTAAACAAAGTAGATTTTTCACACGAATCAAAGTCATGTACTCTTGTCAGTGTCTTTCTACAGTCTGTTAGACCCCTAAGGCAGATCTGTAAGGAAATCACAGATTCCTCAAAAAGACATCTGAAGAACTTTGGGCCACTTTCATACTGTAGTCGAATGGTTCTTTAGTCTGCAGAACATCTACACGATCAACATTTAATTTCAAAATGCTCCTTATAATCTTAGTTTTATTACAATCGTAAGGCATGAAACAGCCCACTGATGTTCTACTGTGAGCATGTAGGTAAGAATCTTACATTTTTGTTCATGCAAACTGATTTTATTTAAGTAACAAAATAATGTGTAAAATGTGGTTCAGGTTACGGGCCTCTTTTAGTCTCCTTAAGTTTTAATTTTTCTGCATGAGGTCTCCAGGACTGCTTAGTTTAACCAGTAAATGTTTCTAATAAAAGGAAATGAGTGCTTATAGAGAAACATTTAGCACAATGAAAATATAACAATTCTTAATACATTTCCTCACTTTAAATGTGATCATTACAAAACTCACCAAAATAATACACATTATCCAGCATTCCAAGGCATTTTCACTTTGTGTGTAACTTTCTTGACCCCATCGTTTGCTTTCAACACTCATTCACTATGCAAAAAAGAAAAAGTCCTACTATCACGCTTCAAAAACAAATGACAATGGATATTAATTTGTACAAATAAATTATAAAATGAAAAATACATTCACACTAAATACAAACACCCACTCCTGATCTAAACGTCAGTATAAAAAGTGATACATAGGAAACTATTCAAAGAAAAAGAAGAACAAGGCAAATTTTAAAAACAAAAGCAATATGTGTATTGTGTATTGACTGACTCTCATAAATCTTTTTTGGGATACAGCCATGGATTATCATTTTTTAGTCTACACACAGAAATGATAAAAAGCCGGTTATTTTAGTTTAGACCTAAATTCAGTACATCTGGACAATTCATCCTCAACCCCAAACTCAAATGTTAATAAAATAACTGTTGAAAGACGAAGAGCATCATTGTTAAAATATGATCACATATGGCTTTAACATGTACTGCAAATAGACAGTGGTGCGTTGCGGTTTACATATTCACTACTTCCAATCTCTTCCACTATAAAATACTTTTACAAAATAAAGATTTGAAATAAAGTTTTAACAAACTAGTGATAATGGTCAGTATCCATCCAGTCAACATACTAACCTTGTTCTTTTTCTTTGTATTATACACATATATGTTTATCATTATGGCAGCTTATAGTCTTACATTATAAAATGTGTTTATGGCCACTATTCGAAAAATACAACTGTGAATTACACAAGTGCTGTTATGCTTTTTTTGGATTCTCATAACTGGGTAATGTATGAGATGAAGGAAAAACCCCTGATCTTTTTATTTATCAGTATTATGATTGAAATATATTAGTAATGGCGTTATGGGGATGTATATGGTATGCTCACATTCAAGTGTGTTACTGAGACCAAAAAGATATTGACATACTGAGCACCTTTGCATTCAAAAATTGACCTTTGAACTTTTATATACAGAAATGACTGTACTGTACATATTCAGACATGACGACACTGTACATATTCAGCCCTTAAATGGTACATTTGTGTAAATTTTTATTATAAACTATTAAACCAGTATTTTCTGTTGTGTGTGTCCTGAAGGCTCAACGTGACATCTTTTATATTTTACACCGGGCCACATGTAAAGTTGTCGACCATCTCACCTGTCACAGAGAGTATGCGTCTCTCCTGATTGGTCAGTTTAAAAGTGTCCTGATTGGACGGTTTTTCCCTTGAGCACAAGTGGAGGTGGTTTTGCCATGGCAGTGCTTATCCTTACAGGGAGCGTACAGCTTTTTTTACAGTTGTCCATCAAACAGAGATTTCATAGGTAGTTCCACCCACCCCTGTGACCTTTTTGACATTGGTGTGTCTGCTGGGACTCAGTGAAGTTCCGGAAGGTGTCCCTAGATGGCAGTCACGTGCTAGGCTGTGTTTAAGTTGTCCGTTGACTTTTCCTTGACCAAGGTCCTCTCTATGTAGACAAAAATAGCAGGAAGACATATTTGAGGATGCTCTTTTCCAACTGTACTAACCGTTATCCTCTTATGCCCTTCATCAGACAGGTATAGAGATTCAAAAGTACTAAATGGATTAAAATGTTGAAAATGAATTGTTTGTGAATAACAAGACAAATCAAATGACAGGATGAAAGAGTGTTAGATAAGGAAAGGTATGTTACATTCAGTACAATTACTAATATAATACAACATAATTATAGTAAATAAAAAATAAAGGCTTAATAGTATAAAGGACCAAATCATGCATCCTGATGTTAGTAGAAAGCAAAGAAAATGAATATACACATACACAAGTAAACATGATGTTGATTACAGAGTATCTCATGCATAAAAGTAAGAGAATACATGAAAGTAACATAATCAAAACAAAAACTCATGAGCCAGTATTGAATCAAGATTATTGATTATAACACACTGATTTTCTGACAATGTGACAGTTTAGGTAGAGATGATGCAAATGTACATAGATAGGTGCATAACGTGGCACATTTTGAATGCCACATTAACAGGCATGCAGAAAAAGAAAGATGATAATGCAGAAGAAAAGTGAAAATTATACATTTATTTGGCTAACAAACACATATCCACAACACACTTTCCTGTTCTCTGCAGAAAGGCAAAATCATTTTAAAATTTGGAAAACATAATTAGCTTTACTCACTTGCATGTAGCTAAATAATAATGAACAAAACAAATGCAATTCAAGTACAAAACAGTATTCAAAATTTGTATTCACCATTATAAAGACATCTTAACTCTCTTTTTTCAAGTCAGTTGACCCAATCGGATCAAAGCATTTTTATCTCTTTGGCATATTTAGTCTATACAGCATGCACCTCTCCTCACCATGTTTGCTGATTGGTTAAAAGTAGATGCTACGTGTCATACCTTGTACCCAAGTGTGGTGACTCCGCCCTCTCCAGGGCGCTAATGAAGGCGATCTTCTGATGCGTGTACGAGGGGGAACGGGGCACAGTTGTCGGGGAGTGATGCGTTTGGTGCATCGGAGAGCGATACTGATGTTCGGCTGTTCTGTTTCCTCCATTGCTTCCATCTGTGTGGAGAGATGTCGTGGAAGTCCTCGGTGCTCTGACCAGCGAGGAGGCCGAGGAACGAAGAACGGGGGTTCGAGGAGGGTATCCGACAACTCCTATCAAGTTATCCCGAGATCCACACATGGGAGGGGTGGGCTCTCTGGAGGCGGGGCCTCTGTGGCCATCAGGGTAGCACACCCCGTGTGGAAGTCCATAGGCGGCTGCAGAACAGGTGTCAAACACACCTGAATCGTTGGCGTAGGTCATTGATGCTTGAGTGTGCATGAGCTTCTCTCTCTCCTCCAGCTCTTTTCTCTCCTGGATGGAGGCCATAATGGTTTTGGAGAGGTTGTCATAGCGGACGGGAGAGGGGTCTCGTTCTCGCTCTCTCGAGTGTGGTGATTGGCGGCCATACATCGCACCTACATGCACAGGGCTGTAGCACGGGGCGTGCCGCTGAAGCTCGGGTCCTCGCACATGGCACATTTTAGTAGGCAGGTAGGGTGAGTGGAATCCCATGGAGGGCACTCCCGGGTGAACAGCACACTCGCCCACAGATGGCGTTATACTGGGGGTCAGTAAGCTATCGTAGGACAGGCTGCCATTGCGGCCAGACAGGGTCCCGGGTGAAAAGACTCCTTTGTGAGGGGTGGAGGTGACCGTTTCAGGTTTGCTGGCCCCTAGTGGTACACGGTCAGACCTGTTAACGCCCTGTTTAAGACTGAAGGAGCGAGAGGTGGTGCTGAAAGAGTCCAGCTGGAAAGGGGAAGATTGGTACGTTCGATGGAGAGGAGGAGTGCGGTAGTCCGGCAGATCCAGATTTGGTTCTGAACGGTAATCGTGACCTCTCTCCTCTAAAACTGCAGAGGGTTTACCGTTGTCTGACATTACGATCTATGAAGACGGCAGAAGAATTATGAGAATGTAAACAAAACTACAACAACCAGTCTTAAACTTCACAAATTACAGTGTGGTCCAAAAGTCAAAGATGACTATTAGCAATGTTTCTATTTTGCATTTTGCAAGTTGAGAGATATCTTTAAATAAAAACCATAAAAATACATTCAGTATGTCCCAGTTTGCTTACATTTGGATAGGAAGGTATAAATAGTGCAGAATCTTGAATATTTTATCCTAAAACATTCTTACATTTTGGACCCAATGTGATGTCAGATTTTGGATCTGGATTGTGGTCTGTGCAACAGTTATACTAAATATTTATGATTCATTCTGATTATACTGATGATCTAATTTCATTATTTTATTCTTTATTATCTGTTTTATTGTGTCTGCGCTCTGAAAGCTCTAAAACCAAATCAAATTTCTTCTGTGTGTAAGCATACTTGGCAATAAAAACATTCATTTATTTATTCATTCATTCATAATGAAAAGCAGCATAAAGTAACACAAGATTAATACACAAGTTTGTTTCTCTAACCTTCTCTCCTGTTGCGTGATAATGCACTTTAGGTATAGTGCCGAAGGAAGGTCTGTATTTGTACATTGCTGGGGTGGATGGATTGGTGGGTTTGCTGGACAGGGAACTCTCTAGATAGTGTGACACAAATGAATCAATGAGTCAACAGTGCCACAATAAAACACACCACCAGATGGCAGCAGAAGCACAGTTGAGAAAAGAAAAATTCACTAACACCACAAGCAGAATTTAATGATGATTCAGACTCTTAAATAATTGGGTGAATTAATGCGTCTTAAATGATTCTTAAGTGAATTATATGGCTGGCTGATTAAAGTGTTACTTGCCTTCACTGGAGGTGAGTTGACTCTTCAGCTGGTTGTATCGGTCCGCTTTGGGCGGTAGTGGTGGTTGTACATCTAAACTTTTATCATCCACACCATCCAGACTAGTCTTGGACTAAAGCAAAAGACAATTAGTTGACATATTCATGTATTTTAGAAAGCTGAAGAAACAGACATCACAGGTTTCAAAAATTTAATTTTTATGTAAACTCCATCTAGTCAGGAGTCTGCATGGATGCAATCGTAACTAAAATGACTAACCATTAACCATTAACCAAACCATTAAAAGTCCTGGTTATAGGCTTTTGCAGACTCACTTTGGTTAGAAAGACGTTGCTATGGATACCATTGTCACTGACTTTTACAGTGATGTGGCGATTGGAGAGGTCAGGACGGAGAAACGGTGGTTTGATAGTGACAGGAAATTTCTTCCTGGGATCGGAAATGTATCTGCAGAAGGAAACACAAGAGCAGATGTGACTCGTGGTGAGAAGCTAGAGAGATTCTCACAATCTCTATACGGATCATTACAAAACTGGCAACATACAGAGATTAACAAAATTAGTGTTTAACATCCCTCTGAGCAAAACCATTCATTTTTAAGCACCTTGTAAATTCACTCGGGCCGTTCAAATCAATCTATACTGCAATCAGACCCCCGCAGGTATAATCAGATCTAATCCGTGGTGCTGTTGCCTGTTTTTTTTTTATTATGTCCTAACAAGTCATTGACCTTGGCTCTGATTTGTTAAGTAATCACTTCTCCTCCCATTGTTTCTAAAACTGATTAAAATCTTAGCACTTTATGCTCTTCCTGCTTGAAGTTTCATAACGCAGACGAGGAAAAACAGGACACTACTTTCCTACAGGCCTCCATTCTTCTACAAACCCCACTAGATATAAACAACCTATTTTTCCACAAACCCATTCATAAGTATGTCAGTAGTTTGTCTGTTACAGTAACCGTGCATAACATGATGTATTTAAGATAAAAAATATCACATGATCTTTTGTTAACCACTTGAAAAATAAAACATTTAACATTGGATTCTTCATCACATGTTTTATTTGCTTTGTAATTACAATATATCCTTTTCAAGTCGTGAACTGTAATGAACAACGTAATTTAGTGTGATTTAAGTGAAATAAACACCCAAAATGACTCACAGCAAACAAGAGCCAAGCAGCCAGCTGTCAGAGTCAGTGGAAACACACCAAAACATCTGATGTTACTACTGACATTCACACTTCTGATTGCTTGCATACATATATATGTGTGTGTAGGAGACAGTATGTGTCAGTATCTCCATTACCTTGGAGCAAGCGGACTACACAAGACATGTTTCACGTTGCCACAGCAACCCCGAGTGAAGGGATTCACTCCTCCTCTGAACTTTCCCGTCACCTGAGAACAGACAGAGGAATAATGTTTTCATCAAAGTGGAAAACAACTGTCCTTGACACACAGACCATGATGCATAATAAAAAAACAGGTTGCGTAACAGATGTCGTGATCGAAAAACAGACGGCAATCAAGTTGGAAAGACATCAAGGTGATTGTGAGTGGGAGTGAAAGCTTGTGCATGTGATTCTGCCTCCACTTGTTCTCTTGTCGTTGTACTTTAGGGCTGAATTAACATATTTTGTAATGGTAAATGTGCGCTGGTGTTGGTGTACGTCACCTGTTCGTTGGTGGTGCGTCCTCGGACTACTAAAACCATGTGAAATCCTGTGAGGCCCATAACTGGGATGAAGAAGAGCCCAGTCACACACATAACCACTATTCTGAAGACAGCAAGGGTTAAGGAGCACAAAAACTCGAATATAACACCTTTTTACAGCTATTTGTTATTTTGACGTGGAACTACTTTTCTTGCGGAAGGATACGTGACAGTCGTGTGGAGCGCACTCAATTTCTCCAGGTGGTGTAACACGAACAACAACCCGAAGGAAAACACCCCCACCATGTGAGCACTAAGAGACAACAGGAACAAGAAGAAATAGCGATAATTCCTCCGGCCGATGCAGTTGTTCACCCACGGGCAGTGATGATCAAACTCCTGCAGAAAGAAGGAAAGTTTGCATGTGTTTTTCCTCCACACATGATCATTTTAATGTGTGTACATGTGTGTGTCTCACCTCTACGCAGTTATCACACACACTACAATGCGAGCAGCGCGGCGGTCTGTAAAAGTGGCACGTGGCGCACCACTTCATGCGCACTTGAATTCCTTTTATCTCCACGTTCTTGTAAAGTGGAGCGCGGAAATCGTCGTCTTTATCTTCGTCCTCGTCCGCTGGGAAAAAAGATGTTTTAACGTTCACATAAACATTATTGGTAGATGCATTAATGCGTTCATCTGTAGAATGGCTGGTTTTCTAGACATGGTAATCCAGGGCCCACTGCTGCATATCTGATCTCCTGATATATATAAATGGGAGACTAAATTAGAAAACATAAACATGACCGCACCGTACCTCTGGGGAAGACTCCTGGATCCATGAAGGTGGCCATGCTGAAGTTGGCCAACACAAACAGAAAGACAATGCCATTGTATAGAGGCACAACGGGTGAGATGGCCTTGGTTAACCACGGACACCTGAGAGGGTAAGAGAGAGACAAATGGATTATCAAAACTAATATTGACAGTTTGATGAGAAAAAGTATGTAATTGTTCATTTCATTCACTTCAAATAAATCCCTGGATTTTTTTCTAGTGCAAGTTTGAGATTTATACAAACCTCAAACTGATTTTTTGTGAGCTGCTTTAAGCCACTTTATGCTAAACATCAACAGAATAAAGTAAAAGCAAATCTGTGCTGTTGTGAAATATAAATTTTCACGACTGTATTTATTACCAGTATATTGAACCATCTGTTTATATTTTACTAAACTCTGTTGATAGAGTCCAGACATCCAAAAATATCAGTCTATAAGTTATCTATTTTAAAAATGGAAATACACATGTGTTATGCATGTGACAAAAGGCAACATACTTTTAGGATTTTTGTAAAATAAAATGCACAAACCAGAAGCAATAATACCCAACTAATGGCGAAAAGATGACTCTTCAAAAAACATAAAATAATTGTTTTAATTTTCATGTGCACATTTGTGAGGAATATGGACCGTTATGAAATTCTGAAAACAGCACTTTACCTGACTATAAAAAAATCATGTTTTAAACATAAACTTCAACAAAGACCTCACATGGTCCACCAAATATTGAGATCTGAGCTATAAGTATGGTGAAACCTATGGAATTGCCCATAGACAAACGGCTTTAGTGCAGAAAGAATTATTTCTTCTAACCAGATACAGTAGATGTGAATAGGACCTTTAACACAAAGATAAAATCTTGAAACCCAATACCTACTGTAGGTATCTTAAAATACTGTAAGTCATCTTATAATTATCGCTCTCACTGGGCCCTGCTCAGGTCTTATTTAAGCCGGGTTAACAGGCAGAGCAGATCATATATTTGAGTATTGCTATACTTGGACCTGAGGCAATGCCATCTATTGCATTTGTTAGTCTCCCTAAGGCATCTTATTCTGGCTAAGAAGCACATACTTGGACAAAAAAGATCTATGAGACTAACATTTAAAGCAACCAACAGTTTGTATTATGCATTACATGCCTTTAAAGGGCAGGTTACACTAAAATCATTGACACACAAAACTGAATAGTTCAATTCATTCCAGTTTATTCAATACTGAGAACGCAGAGCTCCATTAAACACACTGTATGCATACGCAGACACAGACATAATGAAGTGGAAGATAAGAATGATAAAGAGGCCAGATTTACCACCCTCAGACAAAACGGAGCAAAATGTATAAGCGAATCACAAACACGTGACCTCAGAATCAATGCATGCAGTGGGCGAAGAAATAAAATCCTGTTTTATCGCCCGCCTGTACATCTCCTTGGGGGTAAACAAGAACGTCTGGGAAATTATGGAATAAATATACCGCCTGTGTAAAGCAATAACCCTTCAATCTGCGAGCATCTCGCTGTCTGTATCTGCGTTTATGAAGTTGTGTGCAGCGCCGCATGACGAGCCCTTCATCTGAAAGTGAAGTGCTGTCGTAGTCGCATCAATTCTTAATTTGCACATCAAACCCAAGAACTGATAAAAACTTAAAGCTTAGAGCCATGTATACAACATATGGAAATGGTTTATAATATACTAATTCTCCTCATAAAGCTCAGTGGTTCTATGGTTAAGTGTCGTGGTCAGGGCTGCAACAGGTGGTCTTTGTGATCCTCCATATGTCATGGGCCGTTGTGCAACTGTTGTGTTTGCTACACAGATCTCAAACCTTAAGTCTAAACACACCTTCTGGCAAAAATAAGGAGCAAACCATTTTGGTGACAATTACACAGTCGTTTTAACAGTCAATGGGGTTTGCCGGAGGGGTGTATTAGGCTTAATGTAGGTCATGGCCTGCAGTGTGTCTAACGCCTACCTGCTACCAGCATTAGCATATATGTGCCAGAGGCGGTCACTTTAAGAAGCTATCTATTCCTAAAATATAATATGTTGGCAAGATTAATGCAGATGAAAGAACAAACCTGTCAACAACAATGTAAGAGAGAACAAAGCTTTTAATTGCATAACGCTTTGAAGATACATATATTCAAATAGGATCTATGTGCTGGGAGAGAGAGAGAGAGAGAGAGAGAGAGAGAGAGAGAGAGAGAGAGAGAGAGAGAGAGAGAGAGAGAGAGAGAGAGAGAGAGAGAGAGAGAGCCAGAGAGAGAGCTGAGAGAGAGAGAGAGAGAGAGAGAGAGAGAGAGAGAGAGAGAGAAGCGAGAGAGCCAGAGAGAGAGAGAGAGAGAGAGAGAGAGAGAGAGAGAGAGAGAGAGAGAGAGAGAGAGAGAGAGAGAGAGAGAGAGAGAGAGAGAGAGAGAGAATTGTAATAAAATGAGAAGCAGAGATAGAGAGCAGAGAAGAGCTAAGAAAGAGACTTTAAAATGCTCATTAAAGCTAATAAACTACTTTAGCTTTTTAAAATCCATTTACCAAACGAAATGTGGGTGGTTCTTGTTCATGCAAAACTTGAGGACATGACCAAAGATGTTTTGGGTGAAGTCCATTCACTTACATAAGTACCATCACACCTCTCTTCAACAAAACACGATGTAACATATTCAGTCTGTACAGCACGTGAATTAACCTAAAGTATCTGCAAAATAAACATAGCAAATACTGTTTGTTTGGATGCAAAAGATAACAAACTATGTTTTTCTGCATGAAAGTGTGGCATCATTGATATGCAGCAAGCATCCATCCATGATATACACCTCAGTAGAATGATGGCTGTATTTTAGTCATCCAGATCCCATTTGACTACACAAATAACAGATCCAAGTGCCAGAATAGTGGCAAAAGCTTTTGAAGTTCAGCCTATCATATCTGTCCAAGTGTATGTGTTTGTAATACAGATTGTACATGTAAATGGACGGATACGAGATTCAGTCTAAAGAGCTCAATTACTGAACCGTGGGAGTCTTGTGTCACAATAAACAACAATCCATTAATCAACGTGTGTGAAATCGAAATGCTGTATAATACAGAGTCCAGAGAAAGAGGGAGATGGTGATGAGTTTGCGTTCAGGAGATCATTAATCAATGGTGTGCAGATCCACCCTGGAGTCTCTGATAAATCAAACCCGTTCTTCATTAAAAGGACTCCCTGCGATCTGTACTGGCATGTTAAAAGAAAAACATTTGGCCTACATTTCTCTCATTATGACGTTATGAAAGTAAAATGACCACTCTAGAGCAAACTAGGGCCCTAAGAGCCGTTTAGAAAGCGTCACCAGCGTTTACTAAATAACACACTGAGAACCATAATATACAACACAATCTCGTTGTTAATTCTGCCCATCTCCCTATTGTAAGCTTATTTAGCAATTATATAAAACATAATATAGATGCAGTGTTGTTGAAATTACTAAAATGACTTCCGTTAAAATGGAAAGAGTAATCATGTTTTATAGTGTATATCATTTGCTTTAGCAAAAGTGTTTTGCGGGATGAGTACATTCTCATAGCTCTTATTGAAGTATCCATAACCAAACAGTATAACATAATGAATTAAAATGCATATTATATTTAATTATAGCCTACACACTATTTCTATCTATTATAATTTACAATCTAATTATGTTGTTTTTGTTGTTTATTTTTTGGGTAAAAAAACACCTTTGTTAAATGAAAAATATGCATGCATTTTTTATAGGAGCAAAAATAAATGCAACTAAAAACAGCCACACCAGCTGACAAATGTTTCTTGAGCCTTGAAGATGTTGTGGAAAACACAAACAATCAATCCCATATTACACATCGAGCCAACACTCATAACCCAACCGGAGGGAGTAATGCAGATTCAACAGATAAAATGTAATCAATTATATAATTCAACCACAGATTAAAAGCAATGAGCGCAATCACATGATGCTTTAATGACATCCCATACCGATCAAAGAGATTATATTTACCGCTAGCCCTTTAAACAATTTAGTAACGACAGTAAAAAACACTGTAAATAAGGTCACAAAGACCCAGCCTTGAGTCTATCAAGCTTAGAAAGGACAAAAGAAGAGATAACACATCCCTCGTTCCTCGTATAGATCTGCTTTAAACAGACTCGACAACAGCAGCTAAAATGAATACCGGTTCACATTCAGAATATACTATTCATCGAAACCACTGTAAATATATCGATGCCGTCACATCCCGGTAAATTTGAAGCAGGTTTAAACACACATACAAAAACACAATTATACACCCAGCTACATTTAAGCCGTGTCCTGACAGAGCATTTCTGAGTGACAGTTGTTGGCTCGCCCCACGTCACATTCCTTACCATGCGTATTTTAAGGCCAGACTGCAGCTGCCGTGGTTTCATGCGTGGCCAATATCGGATAGCCAAAACCAGGCCAAACAAAAAGCACAAAAGAGATTCATGTTCAAACTGGAGAATCTCTATAAAATCTGAAGACATGCTTGTACTCGCGTATGAGCTGGTATTACAGTATTCGATCATGTTCTCAAAAACAAATCCTGCACTTTTATATCATTTTTAGCATGTTTTCTGTGGACAAAATGAGACCTTATTTACTACATACCATTAAACTTTCAAGTTGCTTGTATGCACGACTGTTTCGTTTTGGATGCAATAGTATTATTCAGTATTATAAAGTTAAGCCTATCGGGTCTGATTGCATGGCAGCAAACCAGTTTGCATCCTACAGTATGAATCCTAAATAAAATGCAAAACCAGAATTCACATCCCAAATATGTCAAGGAGTCCTTAACAGTACAGGGATTGCAATAGTATAACAACACTATTCTGAGGGATTGATAATGTGAACTGATTTAGCTAAGCACTAACATGTAACATAATAAACCTACAGTAATTTGTAATGTGGTATTTCCAAATCATGCCACACTTTGCACTTGTACCACAGACTGAAAAGTATGCACTTTCCTCATTACCAGTGAAGTAGTTAACAAATATACCGTAAATGAGTCACACTATGGTTTGACAAAACTATAACACTAAAGATAAATCTCTCTTATCCTATTTGTAACTCTAAAAGTGAAGATAAATCTCTCTCATATTTGTATATTATTAAGAGTTTTTTCTACATTTTTGCTGTCACACCATAAGAACTTTAATATTTCATGACTCCTTATGGATAAAATCAAGGCTTGATCCACATTATTTACAAATAAATATCCTGCTTCCCTCAGATTCTCTCTGTTGTAACTGCACTTTATCACAATAATGCCTTTCTCAGGTTAACTTCCCAGAACTTCGAGGCTGTAATTTTCATCATCATTTGCATGACACACCAGTAATCAGAATAACACCCCATCCGTTCCTACTGTGAGAATCACAGTATATGGTCTTGGTTAGTGACCCGGCTGGACTTGGAGCAGTTGCTAAGAACTGGGACTTCATAATATCACCTTTCTCCTTGACCTTAGGAGACACTCCATTTATTTGTGTGCTCCCTGCCAAAATGACAGGACACAAATGCGTAGACACACACATCTATCGGTATCTGTGAACCTTTCCAAGTGTCTGGAAAATAGTCACAGCCATTTTCCAGCCGCTTCCTGAACGGAAATCCAGAGAGTGAGTCTAAATGAGAGGGGGGAAACTGTTAACGCAGAGCATTGTTTATTCCACTTCTGCTTAGTGTCAGACTTAATTCACTTTAGTGTTCGTTATGAAAAGATAAGGTCCAAGATTTCTTTAAATGTGTTTAGAAGAATGAGAGTGGTCAAAAGCCACTGAACTAAAATCTGCGTAGTGTTCTCTCTGATGATAGTGATGAAGAATCATCACCATCTGGAGGCAAACTCTTCTCACAAATTAAACTACTTGGCAGAGGAAAACCTCACTTAATAAACTTAATTAAACATCATCTCAACAGCTATTTATAAACATGGATTAAATACTTGTGCTTTTATCTTTTTCCCCAAAAACGTTGAATATTTCTGATTGAAAAGAGAGTGATTTTTTTAATATGAATATGCCTTAATATGAATTCAAATCATGTTAATGTTTACACTTGCACATAAAATGCAGGAGAGTGAATCTAGATGTTGGGTGGAAAACAGCAAGGAAATTTGTACCATCATATCATTTACACTGCAACAGGAAGACAAATGTGATGAAACAATATATCCTTTAATAAATATGGTGGTAATGTTGACGGGTTCATATAGAAAAACAGACACAGATCAAAGAGGATCAAAGTAAACTCACGACGACAGCTCGGTAATATTACCTTCCGTTTCCTGTCTTCTCAGACCGGATCGCACGCATACAAGCCCTAAAATTAAATATGACAATCCAGCAGCTGGGCTGTTTCTGTAATAAAAAGAGGCCAGAAAGATATTGCCTGCATTATCACAGAAGAGTGGGCTGAAGGGGGAGAGAAAGACCATCTGAACAATGAGGAGCTTTCACAGGCTGAGAGCCCAGAAGAGACACAACAATAACTCCCTTTAGCAATCAGAACTCCACCACAATACACAATCTATCTATCATGAACTACAGAGGGAGGGTGGGGGAGATGAAGACGGAGAGAGAAGAGAAAGAGAGATTGTGTGTGTGTGAGCATAGAGATGGTGCTGGTCCAACAGTTTGGGTCATCGTCCCACCAATGAGAAACACAAATGAACTGAATGTGAATCCACATTAAAATATCAGAAAATCTCAAAGTAATAGTTCAGCCAAAATGTTTTCTGTTATCATTATCACGTCCAAATCAGTATGACTTTCTGTTTCATGAAACCCAAGAGGAGATGTTAGGCACAGGTTGATGCTAATTTATTTTTTGGTGCTTAAAAAAGCCTCAGCATTTGTACAATGATGTCATACATCTCCTTTTATGTTCCACCGAAAATATATGGACTTGGAACAACATTAGAGCAAGTAAAGACTTTTCAAACTTTTCCATACAAAAACTGCTCCACTGCCAGTATCTAACATCTTCTTGCTCGAAAAACATGTGCATTCATCATGTCAAAATCCTCAATTTGAAATTCAAGTGAACAGATGGAATCCAAACAAGGGTTCACTTCACTTTCAGCTAACAAATGACAAAAATCCAAAAATAAACTTGTGCGCTGTTCACCATCTTTAGCATTAGTTGTTTCCATAATGAGGTTAATAAACAGCGTCTGTGACATGATTCAGCATGATTTACACACTGATACTATAATATCTGCAATACACTATGCCAAGGACTAAGACTGTCATAAAAATTTTATCCCAAGTAATAAAAATCATACAGTCTTAGACTGTTGCTAGCAAATAATTTCTCTTGTGAAGCAAGAATTAAAACTCAAAATACCCTATTAAATATATTTTTTATAAGCAATCAGATACAAAAGCAATGTGCTAGCCATGTGTTTAAAAACCTGAAAAATAAAATCAATTAAATGATATTTTCTTTGAACATTAATACATTTGACAAACATCTGAAGACTTAAAATAATGTCAGATGTAATATGTAGGTTTTAGGAATATGGTTCCTTATTAAACTGATAACTGTGTGTGTGTGTGTGTGTGTGTGTGTGTGTGTGTGTGTGTGTGTGTGTGTGTGCGTGTGTCTCATCCAACAGACCAAAACCCACACCAAGCCATCTGGACCAAGAGAGAGACTGCGCAAGTTAGTGAGAAGGAACACAAAGTCACGCGTGTGTTCCCAACCAGGGATGTATTCTTCATGAAATGTATGTGTACATTGTGATATTCAGGACTGGTGCTTTTAACCCTCTGACAGTTAAAAGTGTTGGCTCATCTGTCCAGTAATACCTCTATAAACATTCTAGTAACCACAGATTATAACACTGAGCAAGGTTGTAAGAAAAATGGGCCCCGGGTAGACCTGTGAGCGTGAGACCGAGTTCTTGCTGTCAGCCATGAGCTGTGTTTAAGTTTCTATGGCCAACTATATAGTTATAAATACCTCACCACACATGTCTGTTCAGATACACACCCACACTTGCACGAAAGCGTGCCAAACAGTGTTCCAATAAGCTGGTATTTCAGGGCACTACAACTATTGTGTAAACCACAAAATAAAAAAGTCCAAAACATTAGACTGTGCTGTACCTAAAGTTAAGTGGCACTGGATTTCAATAATGAACCATTTTTAGCTTCAGGATTATATCAGTGGCCATACTCAAACATATGGCCATCATCTGGCGTGAATAATTGGCCACAGTCACATTATGATGCTCTTTTAATGTACAAAAATACATCCCCATATGTGCGCTCTCCTGTTACTACAGTGACATGCGGTCTCTTTCTCTTTCAGCCACCAATCTGATCTTCTAACTCCCATATAGTTCCAACTCGGAGGCAAAACACACACGTAGGACAACTCCTTACGCCCAGAATAACCCTTTGCTTCCTGATAATCTCTGCTGAACAGGTGCTGCTATTTACAGCACACAAGTCCAACAGAGGAATGAAGGATAGAGAGAGAGTGTGTGAGAGACAGAGATGAACAAAGCTGGAAAGTCTTATAATTGATTATGGAAACAAAGAGAGAGACAGAATCTCTGTATCAACACACCTTCCAGTCTAGCCTTTGGCATTAAACTATGCATGTTAAACAAATAGAAGGAAAGGACAGAGAAAAGTCAAACAAAGAAAAGAAAAGAAAGAGAAAGTCAAACAAAAAGAGAAACAGTTTACACAATTACAACAGAGAATGTGTATAAGCCATATGGAATAGCTATTTAAAAAAAATTGCTTCACTTTAAAACTGTATGGCAAAGGAAACTGTAAAAAGACATTACAATAAATGTATGAAAATCATGGGTAAAACCATTTTACAAGTACATCTTAAAGTTTACTAAACATTGATGGTTATTATATTCAGTGATATAAAATACAAAAATAAGTCCTTGACTTAACATGATTCTGAGAGTAAGAATATAATGCTGTCAGTATAATCAATTACCAAATTTGTGACAATATTAAAGAAAGAGAAACTAGACTGTTTGGAAAGAAAAAGGTGAGTGGTTGCATGCTTGCCCAAGTCAAAGAAGCCCATCCACAAGTCTGGTTCCTACATTATGACTCGGGTCTTTTCTTCATGCATCAGACACAAATTTCAAGTCAAATTGCTTCAAAAATTATAAACAAACTTGTTAAAAGGCTGTACATTATCCAGCACATTGCCACATAAATACAGTAATAAATACAGTTAAATAAATAAAAATCACTATTAATTGCAGTTTATACATATCTAAACATCTGGAAGAACCTTCTCTGAAATATTCTGTTTAACTAGTAATAATACATTCACCGTGTTTCATTCACCGTGTGTTAGAAGAACATCTGAAATACAAAAAGTTCCCTTTGAAGTTTTAGTTTTAATTTGCATTATAACTGATGTTTCTAGGACACGATTCTGCACGATAAACCAATACACTCATTAAACAGAGCATGAATGCATGAGGTGTCCTACCAACGCATAACGAACGCATAAATAGCACAGAAAGACCCACTGTAATTAGTACAGCATGGGAGCTGATCACAGGCCTCCAGTGTGGAGAGAGAATAAAAACCAGAGATGAGGAGCGGACTTGATCTCTGTCTCTCTCCGAGTACCACACTTCCTCCTCTTCTATCTAATCTAATCATTAAGAAGTGCCTGAGACATTTCCCTATATAAGAATGGTAGGAAATCAGTTTGGCTGCAGCAGTAATGACCGCTCAGTGGAAACCTCTCTAAACTTTGGTCCCTACAGCCTTTGTTCCAGCAGGCGATGATAGACGAGAAAGAAAAAGAGAAAGAGAGAGACCGTTTATTTTGGCCCTCTGAAAGCACCTCCCTTCTCTCCAGCTGACAATGATTGACATCTCCTTGAGAGAAATGACGTACAACTTAGAAATTAGTAAACTCAAGTTAAGCCAAGGGGAAATGGATAAGACGGCAGAAATAAGAAAACATTCTGAAATTTATGTGCATGGGTAAAAGTGTTAACCTGGGATTAGACACGCTCTCTGTGGGGAAGAAATAATTGTATGAAAAATTTCAAGCATTGGTTTTCTCTCTTTTTCAGTGTGAAGCGAATGCATTAAAAATAATATTACACACACAAAACACATAGTTTTAATTAAGGTGCAGCATATTACCAGATAAGCAATTTCAGATTTACTATTCAAACATTTTTAAAAATAATAATCTCTTTTCAGCTTTGGGTCTCTTTATCTTTACAATAACCACCAATCCTGGCTATGCTTCCCCTTTAGAAATGCCAATATATTAGCATAATTAAGAGCCAGATTTAGCAAATCCTTTACCAAGGGATGAGATAAAATCTTAGGAATAAAATCACGCTTTTGATGTTTTAACACCTTAGACATACTCACAGAGTTCTGTACTCTAATTCTGTATTGTAATTTCTGCAACTTACATAAATGAAACCTTGACTAACATTGAGTGTTTTACGGTAAATTATCTTCTCCGGCCATGTGAATTTGCTGAAGGTATTGACTAGTGTTGATACATAAACATGTCATATGTAAACTGGATTTAATCATGGATGTGACATAACAACCCTGCAGCTTAGTTTCCACAAATATGGTGGGTGTGGGTGACTTTCATTATCAAACATTTTGTCACATTTGTGTATTTGTGTCATATCAGGCGTAAATCTATTGCCTAAAGAGCAATAAAATAAACTGTGAAAAGGGACATATTTCTCTGTCAAAGAAATATGAACTACAAGAGTTAAAGGAAGACAAGCAATCACAAGATGTTTGTCACAGAGAATCTCTTCTCTCTCCCCACAGACATTAGCAAAAATAGGACACCGACTCTGAACACAATCTCTGTTTGGTCTGCAGAAATGACAACGAACGCTGAGGTGCAGGAACAGGATAAGAGAAAGAGTGCGGTGGTGTTTGTACATATAGCAAGTTTTATTCCCAGACTGCACTTTCTGTATCTTACGTTTTAAACAAGACCTGAATAAAACTTCCTAAAATTTAAGCAGGAAGACGTTAAAACACTCCTCATATATCTATCAACATTTCCCTTTGAGGGAAAGGACAGGTTTCATGGCAGTGAAGAGACTGGTGGATGTCTATTGACACTGAATTATTGACATGAAATTGCATTTCTCTAATGTCTCTGTAAAGGTGTAAATGTAATTTCTGCACTACTACAAGACTTAATTTCTCTCTAATTCTGTCTCTTTCAATTTTAGGGAATTCTTACAGCACAGCTGGAGCAGATGACTAGGGGATTTGCATGGATCGTGGGACTACAGCAACCAGAACAATCCCTCTTCAGCACGGACACAATGGATGGCACAGATTACCGATGCACAATAGAGCTAACACTCATTGTTAAATGAAAATGTGCTTCTGACATCAGCCAATTCCCACACTACATGTGCCCCAATCCAACTGCTTTGTAAAATAATGCATGTTACTATATACTGATAGGCGAATATGCTTATTTAATTAATAGAAAAAAGACCGGGACACATGGCATAATATAGGCTACATTATGCCTAATTATGCATGAAAATAAAAACAGAATAAAGCGGTTTGTTGTGTAAAAAAAACATGAAACCATACATACAGAAACAAATAATATCTGCTCAGTTCATTTAGCTGAACACCTGAAAACTGGTCCAGAATCAGTAATATCAAAACTGAAACATTAAAGTGACATGGCAGCCTAACGTCACTATCTCCCAAAATCAAATTAAGACCATAGTACCACCATAACAACGCCATGTTGAAACACCTCCTTGATTGACATGCAGCATATATCTCTATAAATGTCTAATATTTTTAGATGTGATCCTGGGTTGTGATAATGTTCAGTAAGTCATTAATCAAGAATAATCAGATATTCACATTTTGTAAATCCTGGGGTTAATGTTTTTTGCATATTTAAATAAGGTTAATAATATTGATTGGAATACAAAGCTTGAATTATCACATTTGCTGTCCTTGTTTAACATTTTTATGGTTCATAATTTTCCCTTAGTCGCTTAAACTAAACACAGCATGATAGAGAGTCTGAGTAATTAAGTACAAAGCAAATGAGGATTTAATATGACAATTTGTTTAGTTTATAATTGGTTGTTTGTTGCTGTGACATTCAAGAACTGAAAGCAACACAAATATTTCATAACTCGGGGCTTGTGTGAAACACGGATTAAACCTGGGTTAAAAAGACAATGACCCATACTAACCCAGAGTTCAAAAGCCATTATGGAACGCAACACTGTTCCTGTTGATCTTTGCCATGATGTTTAATGACACTTTTGACAGCTGCACAACACATGCAATGCAACAGTCAGCCCACATCGGACAAAACACAGCGGATAACAGGTAACACAAACAAAAGGGTCATTCCCATCTGTCCTGAATGCTGACCTTTAAAAACTGAACACTGTCAGAGCCGTGACCTCTCTCTCCCTGCAGCTCCGCAGAAATGTTTAATATATACTCAAAAGCAAAGCCTCCACCCAGAGTCATATAAACAGAACACTACAGAAAGTCTCTGTGCACTGAGGGCATAACTGGGATACTCACGCTATTGATACTGGCAAAGACTGTGCAGAGGACAAAACGGCCTGGGATCAGATCTTTCTCAGTCGTTATGCCTTTGAACGAGACACTTAAAGGGCTTTGTGCATTTAGATCTGCGTTTACAGCTCTTACAAAGCAAACCATTTACTGCTGTTGTGGTCTGCGCAGATGCAACATATAATTACACTTTTGAAGAGGTCAGGCTACAGCGTTAATGAAGAGCCTAAAAAAATGACCCTAGGGAACAGCTGTTCATGTGTTGTGACTGCTCTCGGTGTCTGTTTGACTGGTGACGTGGAGGAGAAGCACGCGTTCGCAACAGAAGAACGTGCAGCACATGCTTAACGTAAATTAATATGGCTGTCTTTGTACTAGTATGCTGTGTTAATGGGTTAGAGAGATTTCGAAGGTTTCAAAATGCGAAACATTAAAAAAGGAAGAAACACAGCATGTGCATGAATACAGTGATCAGGATTTAATTAGGGTGTAAAACGGTTTAATTATCACGTCCAAAACGATCCAAGGCCATTGGGCGCAATACAGTGGCATACCACTTGACAATCATACAGTACAAGAACCGATTTATAATTTACTCTAGGAAATGGAAATACTCCAGCGCACCTGTGTGCATAATGCACAGTAACATCATTTCCTTCCTATCCTTCAGCATCTCTCTTGATTGACCAGGGCACTTAGAGAATTACTCGTCTTTAGCGAAGCTCAGCAGATGTTCAGGTGAGTTTGAAGATGACATGCAATACACTTAAAATTGCATTTTATTGATCATGAAACCATCAGGCAGACAGCAAGGCTACACTACAATTAAACATGCTTTGAAGACCATCGGCAGCTGAAATATAATGCTGTCCATTACAATCCGATGGTACGGTTTATAAAAGCACATCCGCTGCTGAACAGCTTAAACTGCAGTCTGTTGGGAAGAAATGTATGACCTCTGAATGAAGATTTAATACAATTCTTTAATATTCAGAGTTCAATAGAGACAACGTCACTCGCTGCAAGCATTCAATCATTCATTTAATCTCACATTGCATTGTTCTGCTCTTATCTACAGGATACCTCATCCTCAATTAAAAAGATAGTTCACCCAAAAATAAAAATTATTTTATTATTACTCACTCTCGTGTCATGTCAAACCTGTATGACTTTCTTGTTTCAGTAAAACACAGAAGAAGATATTTTGCAAAGCGCTGGTTACCGGCACCTATTCACTTAAGGTACAATGGAAGTCAATGGGTGCCGGTTACCAGCGTTTTGCAAAATATCTTCTTTTGTAAATCATATACAGGGTTTAAATGACATAAGGGTCAAAAAATGATGACATAATTTTTATTTTTGGGTGAACTATCTCTTTAAGGCTTACACGGCTACATAAACCCTTTCTATGTCCGTCTCAAAAGGTTTCGCATGAATGAAGCTCTTTTGAGTAAAGCAGCGTTCCTCCCACAGTGGAAACTATGACAGGCAAGAGCCAACGGCAGGTATGAAGCTACGAGTCAGTTAGTCTCTCCAGTGGAAAAAATCTAGAATAAACCCTTTTGGGTGTTTTCATACTATTATAAGGACATGTGGTGCGGAGATGGTTCAACGACTGAAACGATTAGCACTGCGATTATGGTCATACTGGTGCGATTTAGGCAGATGTGCAGACGGCAGGGGTTATATTTCTCCAACAAACATCACCTCAAGATCTTGATGTCATTGTGGCTTATACAGCAGGGCTGTTGAAGGCTAAGTCTAAAGTAACGTTCAATTAATTAAAAAATAAATATATACACGAGAGGCAGATTTATATGAAACTTTACAATGAAGTAATATTCCCGATCAAATAGAAGTTATACACTAAAACAAACAAACAAGAAAAAAAAAGTGTGTTGACGGTTGCACCTACAATGGTCTACAGGCCAAGCGTACATCAGTTATAAACAGAAAATTATTTGCGGTAATCAACAGAATGCCACAGATGCTGTACAGAATGAACTTAACTATATTTAACACTTCTTATAATCAGAAAGTTTTGTTGCTTAGATTCGAGAGACAACGTTATTTATATGGACAGAGGGGAAAGAGCTTCCATAAAAATTGACAAAGTAAAAGTCTGATCTGTGCTGTTCTTAATTAATTTTAGGAGTCATGCCTTCCCATGGGACCACTCTCCCACTGCAAACAAAACCGGTCCATTTTTTAGAATAACAAGCACAAGGGTACAGAAAAAGCTGCACAGCAACATATTAAAAGCTTTCATGATGATACACATCCTAATTATGGACAATACGTAGTTTACTCATACAGTCACTTTTTTGCATTTTTGGAGAATTAAACAATGAATAAAATTTTCATATCTGCAATTTTATCACACATTATGAAGTATTGCACAAGATGAACACACTTATTTTATACTGGGCCTCGTCTATGGTACTAAGCATTAAAGGGATAGTTTACCCAAAAATAAAAATTATGTCATAATTTTTTCACCCTTATGTTATGTAAACCCTGTATATAACTTTTTCTTTTGTGAAACACAAAAGAAGATATTTTGCAAAATGTTGGTTACTGTGACCCATTGACTTCCATTGTACCTTGTGTCTATACTATAAAGTAAACTGGTGCCTGCAACCAGCGTTTTTTTTTATATCTTCTGTGTTCTGCTGAAGCAAGAAAGTCATACAGGTTTACCATGACATGAGAGTGAGTAAATAATAAAATAATTTGTAGTTTTTGGGTGAACTATCCCTTTAAGCGTAAACTGAATTTGTTACATTTGGCTGGATGTATCTATGGCTTGTTGCTAAGAAAGATCTAATTTTCATTTATTTTATTCTTTGTCTTCTGTCTCTTATTCACAAATTACTCCCAATCTCTCTTACTGTGGTCTGGGGATAAGGTTACACTTCCTTTAATGTATCAAATCATTCACTGAATGCATTAATTTACTTTGGACGGCTCTTTAATTCAGTTCCTCAAATACTCCAGCTATGTAATCATTGCTTTAAACCAGCACACACGGACACTCAGCTCTGTTTACATAGAGCACTTGTGTTGTGTTAACACACCTGATAAGGGTCTACGTTTTACAAAACTGTCTGGCTGAATTTCCAAAAGATGAAAAATTGGTTATTATTGTAATAGTATGGCCTATTTCTTATTGCATACAGTGCAGTACACTAAATATGGCCTGCCAATTTTAGAAGTAGTATCTAATCATGTGTATCGCACTAAAAATATATCAGGTCATGCAAATTGCATTGTGTAATACAGTATGTTATGGACAGTTTACTGCAGAAATAGCCTAAGCTGTATGAGGAAAAAAAGAAAAAATCATTAAGCACCCCAAAAATCACAAAAAAAAAACCCCAATATCACTGAGCCAATAGTAAAGAAGTATAATGCAATGGGTCAATCAGAAGGGTTTTCCTGCAATACAGGAAGAAGACTCCAGTCAACAGTTTTTTTAGGTATCATGTCTGTGGAAATGTGAAATTCTGATTCATTCTAGTTTCTATAGTCATTCATTTAACAACAAAACCATTCGTCCAGCTGAGAATAATTATCTAAAGGTGCTGTAAAAACGCTTATGTTTAGATGTATATTTTCCAATACATCTGCTAAATTCAGAACATGTGTAATACCCAAAAATGTAGGCAATGGAAAAAGTTGCAGAAGAGATGCTGAACAGGCAGATAAAATCATCACTTTAATCAATCATCAGTTTCATAATTTCTTCCATTTTCCATCATATAAAAATACTGCCACACACACACACCACAGATAAAATCTGAGTGATTTTCAGACATTCATTGTTACATGTAAGAGGTTTGGCGGCATGATTGATGTCAAATGTAAGAGTTCCAATGAAGATTTTAATTAGTGACCCAAAAGCCTTGCGCACCACTTCTGCCGTCAACCCATTCATCTTCACAAGAGAAGAAGGGAAAAAGAGAAAGATGGTGGAGTGGTTTGTATTTAATCAGACTGCATGACAGAGCAGAGAAAAAGTAGATGAAAGACAAGAGACAAGAAAAAGGAAAAACTAAGAGCTAAAGTGAGGAACAATGTATGAGAGCCCAAACATATTTCTAACCCAACATCAATTTATAATAATTACAGGGTACATGATCAGTTAATGTTGTCTCTGTTTATGTTCTTTGTTACCTCTTATGCCAGTAATCCCATTTTGTCTGACAACATTATCATACAACAGTCCCGTGGAGTAACTCTGGTTATCTCAAGGGCACAATGGTTTGCATGGTTTCCATTTTTCAGCCCAGGGTTTAGAATGACATTATAGGACAAGTAAATAATGACAAATCTTTAAACTTTGAGTGAACCGTCCCTTTAAGTGTTCCTTAATAAATCTACACACAAGTTACAGCAAGCATTAAGAATGTAGGCTTAGCTTAAGTATGTGATGTTGAGAGACACTAAACAGTGACTAATAAATGTTTGAATTATGGGTAACTTGTCTTGAATAGCTATTATTAAACATCTGTGTAGCATTGTAAAAACAGAAATACGTTTCTAATAATTATTCTTTCCACCCCAAATATTGTTTAACCCAATCCAATATAGCAGTGAAACCAAAACAAAGAAAGGGGAAGGAGGGCATTTTCTTGACCTTATAACCCCTCAAGAGTCAAAAACACATAAGCACTCTGGTGAATTTTCACAACCACCGGCCTCTGACCCTTGAACTCATGTCACATGTGAAGCTAGTCTGTACTGTGGCTTGCCGGATACAACATCACCGTATGGAAAGTACAAGAGGGCCAGAGGTACAACATATTAAAAATATATGTCTGACTGATCAAAAGGCATTATTTGGCTTTAATCTACCCATGTGGCATTTAAGGGTCAACACTAAGGGTTAGCCACATCAGCGCAAAACGGTGTTTTCATATGTAAATGCTTAACAACACACAGACAGAGGAACAGGTGCGTTTCTGATGGAGCAGCTAAAATCCTCGTCAGCCTCATTCATTAGTCAGCAAGGCTTGTCTGACACGTCAAGATTGTTTTAAATGTCGTGTTGACAGCAGGTGCTGTGACATATGCAGTGAGCTCGAAAAATCTGCTCTGATCTCCAAGAGAAGATGGAAGAAGCTCAAGAGGTGCTGCAGCTGCCTCACAATCACACATGCTTTACCCAGGAAACGTGCGTGTTTCTCTCAGGAAATGTAAAGTTTGTATTTTATATTAGACTATCAGAATCAACAGATGTAAAAATAATTTTATCCTGAAGAAAAATTTAAGCGCTAGACTAGACAACTTTGGGATGAAGTAGGGATAAACATGAACCTAGGACAACTGAGATCTTCACAATTTGTTCAAACATATTAAAGATTCACTACAGATTAAAAGCAATACAATTATTTTTGTGCAAAATGACAAATATCTTATGAGCCAATAAACTTTGCAGACTAAAGACTACAGTATATTTTAAAGTGAAACAAAGTCTTGCCCCTGTTCTGCAGGCCTTAAAAATAGTGTCCAGTCACCGCACGGTTACCATGCTGTTTCAAAACAAAACTCCTAAATGGCCTCTTAAGTGCATGACTGTCCTTGTCATGTATCCAAGAGAACACTAACATTAACGCCAGACCTTGGGTTAAACTGCCGCAATGATTTGTGAGAGCAGCCGTTGAGCTTCTAACACGGGAGCTCGAGCTGCTGTGAAGTTTAATCAGGTTTGAAAAAAGACAAAGCAGCTCTTGAGTTAAATCACAGACAGCGTAGGCAGTAAGTGGGGAAAAAATCATTAGCCATGTTATACAGCACCTAGCAAGAAAATCTTACAATGGTATTTTCCTTACTGTAAGAAAAAACTGTGCCAGAGGTGGCATTAAAATAAAAATAGAGATCATATAGGCATATATTTTTATGGATAATAGACAAACCAAAAGTATTATACGAGGTTTATTCTATATTCTGAGATTACTGGGGCATATACTGTACTACAAATTAAAACAATTAGAATATATACTGTATAAACTATAATCTGGAATTAAAGGGAAAATACACTTTAAATTCATTAAATATATAGAGACTATATGTGACCCAGCTTCTGTCATTTTAGCCTGGTTTTCACAGACAGGGTCACATATAATATATATATACACACAGTGAATGTGAACTGTGCCATTATAAATGTGAATACATTTTGATCATGGATACAAACAAATAAAACTACTTAAATAAAACTATAATTCATTGTGTACAAAATATTCAGGGGAAAATCTTCAAAATGTATTAATAGGAACAACACAAAGCTTTCTAACCAGAGCTGAAAAATCATATCACAGGTCAGGGCCTAAACAAACATTATTTAGCATGTTAAACAGACTAACAAGTTATGAATATCTGCAAAAATTGCATGAACCATTGCGTCGTAAATCGTCTTGAGAGACTAAAAGTCATTAATTACTCACAGATGTGCAGCACAGATATAAGCAGGATTGTGGTTTTCTGGTTCTGCTTCATTCATTAGTTCTCAGGCAATGAGGAAAATCAGGCAACGAGGCTGTGTCTTTTCTCTCATACTTGCAGAGTTTAATTAGCAAGAGCTTTACTCTTGGTCCATGAGCTCATTCATAATGATGATTTAAACACTGACACTAAGCACATTCACAGACACAAAATGAACACTGCCCATCTTTTCCACTTAAACGCTTGGCTTCAACTTTTTATCTTGCCTTTCCAATCAATCTTAAAGCACAAATGTTTTAAGGGTGTTTTTTGACCATATACTGACCATAAACGGACTGTAATTGTGCTAAAAAATCCATAATAATGCATGGACACTTTTTTGTTACACATCAACACCATCTCAATCCATCACCATCTCTGGGACTAAACTCAAGAGTAATACTCACTCTTGTTACACTAAAGTAAAAAGCATCCCACTAAGACCTCAGGATTTGTGATATTTGTTGACAGGAGGATGACTTCTAAATACTCTTTGACCGTTCTGTCAACACCAATAAAACATTCGTAAACAACTGAAAAAACAACAGGACAGAACTGCAGACCTTGTGTTTTTTAACACTCATCCACACAACACACTAGGATCAGCTGTCTACACCATCCTTTGACCCCTAACGTACCTTCAAACACACATGCTTCTCTCAAACATTGACAGTTCACTTACTTGAACTGAAAACTGCTCTATAAACAACTCCAACAAAACCAACAGAGCAGGTCTTTCTTTTTAAAGGAAATCAGTGACGAGAAGGCAAAGAGAGAAAGGTGTGTTATTTAAGGACAATGACAGTGAACTTTACAGTATGTGACAAGCAGGAGTTAGTGAGTGCTAAGCAAATATCATGTAGACACTTGACACCAGATATGACATGAGTGGAAGTGCAGGATCAATTCATTATGTACACACACACACAGAAATAGAAACAGAACTCGGAGTATCTCTATCGATTTGCCTGGTGTAAACACAATCATATAAATGCAAACACTAAAATGAAAGATCAATAAAATCCCAACTAAAGAAAAGCAGTGTAACTACAGACAATGCAAATGTAACAGACAGTAACGCATAGTGATACACACTTTACAGACACACAAAACACATTACTGTCAGACATGGTTTTAATCCAGCAGGCCATACAAAACACAGTAATGTTTCTTCAGCTGATTTTGGCCACACATTTTTGGCTACAGCACAAAAGAACAATCTTGAGAAATCTTAAGAAAACATAAGCTGTCATAAGGACCCACCCCAAAGGGATGTTCGAAGACCGAATGACAAAGCAAGAGCGAGGAGAAAATCTGAAACAAAGTTCTATTCAATGTTCCAGACAATCCCTTCAACAATGATGTCCCAAAAGAGAAGAAAACAAACCCTGTTTAGATAAGACAAGATGGTCCTTTATCCGTTCCACCTCCATATGTTTGCTGCACGAACTGACACAAGCCCTTGCCAAAGGAAAAAGTGTTTTACACCCAATATAAACCCAAAAGGCGCACAAAAAATATACGCTACAGCAGAAAGGCCCTCACACGCTTGGGCACAGAAAATCCCTACTGTGAACACTTGTGACTGAGGATTCATGGGGTTTAGTTTTTGGCAGTGTTCGATTGCTCAAGCGTGTTCGATTGCTCAAGGTGTGTATCCAAAAGTATGGCTAGATTAAATCAAAGAGAAATCTGGAGACTATATAGCTCAGAGCCATAAAGCTGTTCTGGACCAGGTGGTAAGATTCACTTGACTTATCCTACGATAAGCATTCTTCATGATTTTGTTACCTGGATTTTCAACAAAAACACATAAGCAGCACCCTAACTGAGATAAAACCTCACAATTTACATTGTCTTAAAAGGATTTTAAGCTTACTAGACTAGACTTCAAGCTCAGGGCTCAACTAAAATGTTTGCCAGGAGACAATTTTAGTTTTTTTAACAACTTTAACATCTAAGCAAATTTAAGATGTAGTGACACAGTTGCAGAAAGAACAAGTCAAGTTTCTGTCAACTGGTACTCAAACTCTCTCCCAATAGTTCCAAAATCCTCATTGTTGGCCTTGTCAATTGTGCAGTTTTACAATCAGAATCCTACAAAGACTGTTCAAGCATTGTTAATCTCTTGGCAAGGAAAAGACCAAACTCTAACTCTCAATGACATCGAATTTTACAGTCAAATTATATAGATTTGCATTGGGGATTCCATTTCATCAAAGCACTGGGCTGACAGACAGCAGATCTCTCTGGTCTGTGTGGTCACTTTTCATTTTAATTCCAAACCTCTTTTGCTTTTGCTTCGAACTAGCTTGATTAAAAATGACATGGCAGCGTGAGGTGACGAATACATAATGGCTATTTAGAAATGATGTCTTTCATACACAAGCAAACCTTCAAATCTTCTTTCTTTCAAACAAGACATAGTTCAGAAAAAATTTAGGGGATTTCCCACTGCAATTTCATTCATTCTGCATTACTATGATCTATGAACTAAACCATGAAGTGAGCTAACTTGTGAGCTAACTATCTGCTTTAATTTATTATCAAAGTCATTTGTTAATAGCATGCACTTAAGTCTCTGCAAGTCATCACAGCATGTTTGCATTAAGCTGTGTAGATTTTACAATACCTGTTTACTGCTTACAAGTTTGACCAGGATACTGAATGTATAATTTAAAATAGGGACCGTGTTAGATCTTTTCCATCAAAGCACCAGAGACTATCTGCACCTCTTTCAACAGCTTTCAACAGTTTGAGTGACAGCGAGAGAGAGAGAGAGAGAGAGAGAGAGAGAGAGAGAGAGAGAGAGAGAGAGAGAGAGAGAGAGAGAGAGAGAGAGAGAGAGAGAGAGAGAGAGAGAGAGAGAGAGAGAGAGAGAGAGAGAGAGAGAGAGAGAGAGAGAGAGAGAGAGAGAGAGAGAAAATGAGTATTGTGTAAATTTGTAAATGACAATAGCATGAAGGCAATGACCAATATTCAAATTAAATATTTGGCCAATAGAACTCATTGCAAAGGACAAAAGCATGCTTCTTTTTAAACAAACACAAAGTTGCAGTACTGCAAATGCAGAGTAATATTGAATATAATAGACAGAGCGTGCAAGGGAGTGTAGAACGGATGGAAAAGAATGAGAAAGGAGGGTGGAGACAGCTCGGGTGGGCGCAGTCGAGGTGGTTAAATGTGTTCCACATGTTCGTAAAAGAGTCAAAGGCTTTTCCAGCTAGTGGGCAGATGAATGGTTGGAAAGGGGGATGGAGAAAAAGGAGTCGCCTTTACTCGCTCAAGTCCCTCCCTGCCTGCCCTTTGTGTCTCTTTCTCTCTCCTGCTCCACTGTTGCCCTTTTCACCTCAGAGGTACGCTAGATCCACAAACACACACACACAGCTCTAGTTACCCCAGCCGGTCTGCACAGGCAGTCCCTGTGTTTTGGGGAACGTTTCCAGGCAGGCTATGATTACGAAAGCCAGCAGAGGTGTGGCTCCCAAGTTCCTGATGACCATATTTTTAGCTCTTGAGTGGTGTCAGAGACCTTGTAATGATGTAATGACACAATGTTCACCTGGTCCAAAAGCAACTAAAATCTGAATTTAGGTCCCAGCACCATCATATACGCTAAAGACTAAATAAATGAACAGCCAAAAACGGACAGCCGTCCAAAAAACGTTATACCAGGGCGGATGAAGGAAATCAAAGGCCAGCAGGAGAATTAAATTCATTATGAGGCACAGAAGCCGGTACAGCAGGGATCTTCAAACCTTTAATCAGAGGAAAAGCGACTGCGAGGAAGCAAATAATCCGGGGAGCTACATGCCTGATACATCCTAAAAATATCCCATTGCTGTCTTGTTACCTTCAAATTATGCACACAATAACACAGAAAATTACACACTGCTTTAAATGTAATGTCATGATCAAACCAGTATAATTATGTCTGATTCATAACATGGGTTTCCTCTAGTATTTACAACAAAATTGCACGAAAAGACATTATGTTTTTAAACCATAAAACTCACAAAAATTAGAAGGTTATTTCTTTTGGCATATGAAGCCGACACAATCAGGTAGAGACAGAGTTCATCACAAATACTCTTGTATTCAGATCCAAGAAATGGAGTTATTCCAAATGTAAAAAGGTGGACTTACAGAAAACACTGAAGCAAAAGGATGACTAACTTTCATAATGACAATGCAAACTCTTTGGTGTATTTCTTCATCAAAATGAAGAGTGCTTTGCCAGGCACTGACATAAATGTAATTTCGTTGATTAAGGACCTAGGTCTTAATCTTCTCAAAATCCAGGTTAAATTACTCATAGATGCTCACAAATTGGATGATAGATCCATTCACTATCCAGAAATGGATCATGCTTATAACAGTCAGTAAATCTGGCCTCCGACCTGCTGAAGAGCTCAAAGTATAATTCACAGCTGTCAAGACTCCAAAATCTTTTTGATCTCATCCAAACGTGATAAAATCTGCTACAAAATCTTCCTCCCACTAAGCCATCGGATTTCCATTTAAGCTGGCAGATCTTTAAAAAGTGCCTTGAATGACCCGTGCTGCCTTGCTTGTGAGCAGAAGATGTTTCTAATCGTAACGACTGGTGTCGTGATCTAACCCCAATAAATCGCTGGTTTATGATGCAGCAGGGCATCAGAAACAGAGAGAAGTTCAGCTCCTTTACAGATTGCAATACTGTCTGTGTCAGTCGGCTATTATGGGTTTATCTACTGCCATAATATACTTCACCACATTATACATGCACAGCGGCACATTCTCTCCTCATTACAGATGTCAACACCCTGCAGTGTTGCCTCCAGGGGCAAGAGTGTCAGTCATTTTCTTTTCAAAGCATCACGGCATATTTCTTATAGAAAGTAATGGCTGTAGAATCCACTAATTTGCCACACTGGGTAGTAATCGTGGATGTATGCCCAAAGATTTCTTTTTCCATAACAACATAACAGCCTTTACAGTTTTGCCATTTAAAAATAGACTTTTAATGTTTTTCCACATAAAGAGCTGTTTGTAAGACACTGCTTCAGTTTTTGCTCAAGTCTTTGATATTTGGCCTACAGCTATATAATCCTAAAAAACACAGAATAGGGAACCAACACCGAAAACACTTTCAATTTTTATCTTACCATCATTAAAACATTTAAAAATACAATAGTACAGGACTATCTTCATTTTGACTAGTTTGCAAGCTACAGTCTCTCTAAATGCATCACACAAACAGCATGTTGATCCTTCAGCATCATCTGCATTCAGGAATGGCGTGATGACAGTGAAATGTGGCTGAAATGAGATTAAATGACCTGTCTCTTATTCATTTATCTCATTCTCACAGCATTAATACACAGACAATGATGCTATCTGTCATGGCTTAGTGCTGATAGATCAGCTGAAAATTGCATCCATCACATTCCATCATAGATTACAACTTTGCAGGTCTTCCTTGATAGACCTGTTAAGTTAAAGAAGGTAAAAGGCCCAACCGTGTATTAGTCGACTGGGAGCCATGCAGCTCAAGATTTATGATAAAATAGTATAACTGTAAAAGACTAGTTTAAGATGCAAATAATCTTCCTTCTCCAAATGAACGCCATTACTGGATCAATCTTGATGAGGAACTCTTTCACCTAATACCAGATAACCAGGGGAGACAGATTTGATCTCATTTCTGTCATGTAGCCTCTGGCTAGGAATACATGAGCTATGATGTCCAAAATTAGATTTCTACATCAATTTTAAAGCAAGTTCCACATAGTGGTAGACTGCGACATAATTGCTACTATTGTTTGAAAGACTAATATTATTTGAATCTGACTTTAGATAAATTTCTTGTAGTGCTTGTGGGTGGTTGACAGCTGTCATATGGTGTGACATACAAAAAATGTAGAACAATTACAGTAAGATAAATCCATCTCATCCTATTTGTAACTCAAGCAAAGAATATAAATCTCTCATGCTATTTGTATATTTTTAATTTCTTTCTAAATTTTAGCTGTCACACCTTAAGACACAGTCACATATTTATTTATCAACTACCCTTGAACACTAAACAGAAACGATTAGCCACAGACATATAAGATAAAATACACAATTCAGTTTCCTTTGCATAATTCTACACCTGAGAAGAAGTATTAACTTGTTTTATTAAATATATAGAGATAATAATCTAATCATCGACTGCACTGTTCAGAGGCTTATTTCAGCAATAAAAAGCATCAACATAGTACAGCTACAGGTAATCCAAATTAATACAAATTATTTAAGATGTAGTCAAGTCTTGTCTGCTTATGGTTTAATTAAAGTTTATGGGCTGTATTTACAGAGCTTGTTAGAGATCTGAGGTCGAGTTTTTCACTTTCTTCATCATCTTGAGGAGAATTCAAACCATCCAACAAATCAAAAGGACAGCACAAAACTGAAACCTGATTCTCAAATGCAAACCATATTCATAGAGCATAATTTAATAAATGAGATACACAGTTATTGGAGCTGTGCATATTTCAGTCTCAGACTCTTCCCTGATTTTAATGAGTTCCATAATTACAGATTCATGGAAATTCAGCAACATTGACAGCAGCAAAATACTGCTCAAATGAAAACAAAAATGACCTACATTGAAATCTTATTCGTAAGGAATGTTTAACTCTATAAAGGTGAAGTGTGACATCTGCCAGTCTGGGCTAACCAATGATATGTAGTGACCCCAATATCTGGATTAACCAATTGTCCAAACAATGATAGTCAAGTGTTCAGGAAACGTATGTGGAAACAGCTGTTATTTTTGCAATTCTGTTTGGTGTCACTAAGTGGCACCTAAATTACACACTACAGCATTATTCTGCATTTGCTTCATGCGTTCTTTTACATACTGCTAAACATATTTTGTTGCCAAATCTTCAAAGTGACAACAAGCAGCAACATCTTCATCCTCTACCCCTCAAACCACCTTCCTCATTTTATCACTTTATCTCGTTGCACGCTGCAGGTTTTGAAAACCACATGCTGATGATATCTGCTGTTCTGCTCCGTTTGACTCTTCAGCCTGATGAATTCATTATCATCAGAATTATGTGCACTTCATCAGCCAAATATTATTCTCTCCCTGACAGTGTGATAAACAATAACAGTAATGAACATTCTCAAATCTATCTGTGTTATCAACCACTTGAATTAATAGATCTATCATTTTATTCACATGACAAACAACCAAAGATTGATTTTCTAAACCACAATTAAACAAAAGAGTTCTTATGTGTATGCGCATGCTTATACAGAGTCTAAGTGTGCATTACTAAAACCTAACAGGGCATCTAGAGAAAATTGCAGGCCCATTAAGACAACGCAAGCACAGCAGGGAACAAAGATTAATATAAATGGAAATAAGCACTTCATTAAAGTCTTTACATTTAAACTATGGCCCATTATGTCATCATAATGTTTAAAAACACTACAGACCACAGGACATCTGCACACAGACAGCCGGTAATATATCCCCCATAAGGGAACAAGGGAAACGAGGTTTGACACAAATGAAAAGAGGTTCACTATCTGACCGTTTAAACCAAATCTATTCTTTTTCGTTTTAAAATTATGTATAACAAAGCTGCTAAAACACAAGAATGAAAATCTGAAGTATTTACGGTCTAAACACAAAGCCTATGAGGTGTTGTGAAATAAATAAATGGTTACACCACAAGGTCTTCATAGTCACCACTGCTGTCCTTAACATCACAGATCATCTGGGACAACCAACTAGAAACAGCCTTGTTAAAATCTGTCTGACACTCAAATCCCCCATCACTTCTCACATTTATACAGAAGAGTCTCTGTTGCCTCAAAGGTCTTCTCTAGTGAGCAGTCAGTGACTAAGTATGGCCTTAGGTACTGACTTTTACTTCAATGACACCACATCTAAGCAATGTTTTAAATAGAAATGGCATTGTGGTTTTGGAGGTCTGAGGTTGGACATAGATCTACCTTCCAAAGGAAACTGGAAAACCAGTTTTTCCAATATTTGCATGGGAAGTTTAGCATGCAAATGTCGAGTACTATTAGAACTACCCCTGTTTTCAATACAGTGCATTAATCCAGAGATCGTCCATCTGCTCAGGGCTCACGCTCCTAAACCAGGACCTCTAGAGTTCAAAGATGTTACAAAGTTCATAATCTTTCATCTATAAAATGCTCAAAGGGAGGAAGCAGAAGAACAAAATGGTTTACAAAACTTAAAACACCATAGAACTTCTGTAGAGTTTTTGACTTGTTTTGTGTTTAGTACAAATTTGTAAGAAAAAATTTAGTATTACTAATCATAATGTCCTTGCACTATTATGGTATGGTGATACATTGAATTAAATTATGACTTGGTCACCCTTTTTGCTACTGGGTGTAAAATGATCATGTGACGTGTCTACAGGCTGATCAAATAAAGTTCTCTAAAGGAAACAGATAAAGCAAAAGTGGTCAAAAGAATCAATTTCCATTGATTTTTTTAAATGCTAGAGTAAATCAAGCCTGTCAAAGTTGACTCTTGTAATCTATTACTCACTGTTTGACGAATGACACTGCTTAAAAGCTGTTTCCCAGCTATCAATTCAGATTTCATATCAAACTGAAATGATTTAATCTTAAGTAATCAAAACCAATTACACTCATTGAAACTCTTGAGTTGCTTAAGATCATCATTGTTGTCTTTTGAAATGACTTTTCCAATGCACAACTTAAAAAAGCTTAAAAGACAAAGATCAGCATTGATTTACTCTGTGTAGGTTTACAAAATCCCAAGCATCTGTGTTGTTACAATGAGCATACCACCTCTCTCACCAACAGTTTTATTTACAAATGATTTAATGAAAAAAGATGAGCTTCCACTAGCTGCATATATTAAGTCCTAAACATTGTTTCAATAAGTATCATTATTTTTTGCCAGTCAAACACTACAGTTCCACATATGACCAACATCATCTAGTGTTTTGTGACCATACACACATATACATACATACACAGACACCAAAATGCACCCTTTGAAATGAAAACAAATCAAAGACATAGATCAAAGCATTTACACTGAGTCGACCACAGGCCTTGTGGCCATTTAACTGTCATGAAACTTACTCCAGTGATCCAAATGCAGCTTACAACCATTCACACAACCTTTCCAAACAACGTAAGAAAAATCACAGCAAACTTACGTGAAAACAAAAAATAAAGTAGTGGATCCCACCAGAAGAGTGGCGGCAGTGGATACCGGGATGTATTTGGTGGGTTTAAATCTTTTTCCAACGCTGTTGGGCATTCTGTAAATCCCACATTCCTCGTTTATTTAATTCCTATCGTTAGAGGCTTGCAAAGACGATCGCGATCCCGCACCGTTCAGCACACACCGGCGAAACGCTTATTCGTCCCTTCACATACACCGTTAAATCGTGATCCTTGAATGCGCGTTAGGGAATACGAGCCTGAAAATCCCACCCAGCTCAATTCAGCCCACTGCTGAGGTCACTGCAATGCTTGAAAGGTGGAGCCTCCGCTACGCAAATAGACGAGGCGACACACGCGCCGTCAGTGGCTTGATGGGTCTTTTTTGTGCGGTGTGAAGAGATTTTGAAAATCGAGCTTTTTTATTTTTATTGCGTTTACTGTGATGAAGATATCACAGGTACCATATCGATCCTGTTTAAATTCAAATGTCTCTTTCGAAGTGGGTGCAGTGTTTAAAAAGAGGAAAGCATCAATAATCACATTTGATATTTGATTAATATATGGAAGTTACCAGTTTGTGTAAAATATTTTGGAAGTAGACCAGCACCCCTTGAAAAACTAAACTTTCAATGAGTGTGTATGTGACGTAAGCGCTGTATGACATCTTGTGGCTGCTTTTGAGAATGACGTTTGCTGGCGTGCATAACACTTGAAGGAGCCTGATAAGGTTATAATTAAAAAAGGCACAACCAAATAATTATTGAAATTTATTAAATAAAACTGTATTAATTTTGACCAAATAAAAACTGTGTAGCAGGTCATCTGAATCACTACTACTAATATACTATATCTACTTGTGACTTGTAGTTACATTTTTTATTTATATCAATAATATCTATAATAATTGATTTAATATAATACATAGTGTTTTAGTAAATAAATTCAGAACACAATCATTTTGGAAATAATGAATTATTATAAACGACATTTCGTAGTGCAGTTTGGAGGCGCTTCTACCGCACTTATTTTATGACAAATATGTATTCTAAAATGTCTTTTGTGACACAAATTTTTTCGAAATAATTGCGATATGTAAAAATTATAATCTTTTTCTGACTGAAAGCGCCCCAGCTGCTGTTGCTATGGTTACCTATTTTGGCGAAAGCATCTGTTCGGGTTCGTCTGTTATACAAGTAAAAAATAACCTATCTGACTTTTTCACCCATGTGGTTTCTTAGTCATTTTTAAATTTCATTTCTGTCTGTTTAAAATGCAGCTATACATATATTTCTGTCTCTGTGTAAATGTTTCCAAATAAACAACTGCGGATGTTACGGGACTGTGTATGTGAATTTTAGCTTGCAATAAATTACGTATTATAGATAGTTGGAAAAGTGGTGTCCATATATCATGTCTGTATTGTAGGTTGTGGCAGAGAGTTTTGATTGTATATATCTCTAATGACATCTCTGTATCTCTGGAAATCTCATGAAGTTTTCATGTATTTAATTTTGAGGGCTTTTATTTTGCAAATTCGTCAGCGTAGCACACCGGATATTTGCGCAGAGGGTTGTGATGAGTTCTTGTAAAGCTGTTGAACATCTGCTAAAATATTCAGTATAAAAGAGGTAAGATCATTTTATTAACTTTAAAATATGGACATTGCTTTCAAAGCTTTATAGTAAAAATTGAACAAAATAATTATTGCCATTTAAATGCAGAAAAGCTAACTTTTTGTTCTTTTCCTTATAGTTGTCTTAGTGTCAGTAGCAGTCAACAGACTTTTCCCATTTTATAATGTCTGTCTTTTACTACAGTGGTTTTCAGATAATAAAAAATTGCCTTGATTTTGTCACGTTCCTACATGTTGCTGGATTCGCTGACACGGACAGAATTAGCCAAGCCGCTAATACTAGCAGCCAATGATATTATAGTTAGCTCACAGATAACCTGTCTGTTGTGTCAGAATATTGTTCTGGTGTTGTCAACCTTTCTATTGCTTGTAAATCTATGGTACATTAGCCTGGCCTTCTATAACTAGTAAAAAATCATAACAACTCAAAATAGCTTATGATTAGGTGTGTCGATTAATGCACAATGTGAGCCATATGTGGAGCAGCTCTGTCCATGTCTTATTTAACTTGTGGCTATTATTTACCTTTACTGTACTTCAAATACAGTATGTCCAGTGATCAGACCAATGTGGTGATTTTCTGCTCGTGTGTCTCTTCAGTAGGGCAGGTCCAGGTGGAAATGGCGTGTGCAAAAGTGCCTTTAGATGAACTGCATGTAACTGAGCCCTCTGGACCACTGGGCAAAGAACGCACCTTACCAGCACTAGTGAGTGAATGCATTAGTTTACATCCATAGTCTGCATCATTTTATTATAGTTTGGGTCTAAGACCATTACTTGAGTCTTTTAATCTGAATGATCAATGTCACTGAAATGCTCTCCTCAGCATCCTGACCGTAAGGAGGAGAGATGTTTCTTAGCATATAAACCCCCGCCTGAGGATGGCTCTTCTGCGCTAGTCGAAGAGTTCCTTGAGCTTGCTCAGTTCATCTCAGAAGACCTGGAGTGGTTGCTGGCTTTACCCCATGACAAGTTCTGGTGTCAGGTACGTATGATCAACAACCACTGATAATGAGAGTTGTGCAAAACACTTTAAAACACTTTTTTTGGTACAGCATAGTACTATAATAATGTTTTTTTTGGACAGTTACAGGTATTGCTAGACGGCTGTTGTATTATCTTGTTTTGTTTCAACTTTCTCTGATTAGGTGGTGTTTGATGAGTCATTACAGATATGTTTGGACTCGTATTTGAGGTACGCTCCGCGTGGTTTGGACCCTTCTTGTCTCTCATCCACTCCAGCTGTAGCTGACATGCAGAAGAACATTCACCGCTCTGTGTTCATGGTCTTCCTAAGAATGGCTACACACAAAGAGTCTAAGGTGCACAAACATTTTTGTGTACTTTTTACATAAAGTTACTAAATATAATTTATTATACTTTATTATACAGTGTAGTTTTGAATTACCATTATGTGCGTTTGGCTTCAGAATGACTAAGTTAATTGTGTGCTGTTGGGTTTGCAATCATTTAAAATATTGTTTTTCTTCTTTTTCAGGAAAACTTTATTACTCCTGCTGTGTTTGCGGAGATTATTTACAATAACTACATATTTGACATTCCTAAAATTTTGGATCTGTGTGTGTTGTTTGGGAAAGGAAATTCTCAACTGCTTCACAAAGTGATCGGTAAATACTATTTGATAATTGTTCAAAATATGTTTTACATTTGATCTTGATAACTACTAAAAATGCCTTACGGACCCACTCTATGTCTTCATTTCCAGAGAACATTTTTACTCAACAACCAAGTTATTATGGAGACCTAAATGAGACTATACCCTCCATCATTCAGGTAGGTCATGTGATCCTGTGCAATCAGCAGTTCACTAAAGTCTGCTCAGCTACCTATAATGTGTGCATGTATGTACATTCTAGGTGTTTGATACAGTTTTGGAGAAATGTGGAATTCAGTCAGAGGATGCAGCTGCCAGTCAACCCCTCAAACTGACTGCAAACCGATGCCTAACTCCCATGACCATGCCAGAGGAGGTCAACAAAATTTCAATTTGTTTCTGTACATGTAAATGTAAATGACACAATGTTTGGTGAACCATTGATAATATTATAGTGTGACTATGTGGTTTCTCTGTGCGTATATTTAATTATATTGTATGCATTTGTTCATTATTAGGAGCTTGCAGATTTGATGTTGTACATCTGTGACACCTGCACAACTATCCACTCTTTCCTGGACATCTTCCCTGAGGCCTGTTCTTACTTTAAAGAGCACAACTTTCTGAACAGGTGTCACAAATACAACTAACATGACAACTTTTAACTCATACAAAATCCTTCAGGACAATAAGTCACATGGTATATATCATAAATTCAGATATTATACAAAAAACACTAGGAACAACTCTGTGAATTTTTTCTGTTAATTTAGATTATCGTCTTTCTATGAGATGGCGGTTCCAGAACTGGAGAAGGCAGTGAGGAAGAGAAATTTTAACAAAAGGTTAGAATGCAGAGTTTACATCACACCAGTCTTTGCACTGATGTGATGTGCTAATAAATGTTGACACTCTTTCAGAAGTGTGTATGCGTTAGAGTAATTTGGTGTGATGTCTCAGTTTACAGGTGGATTTGTGGAGACGAGCGTCTCATTCCAGAAAGAAAATGGTAGAGATTGCGCATTTGTTGCTCCAACACACATGTTTACAGCCTATACTGGAAGGGTGAGGAAAACAGACATACTCTTAGAAATAGACAAACACTTCTCACTTCTCACTTCTTTAGTATGTGCTCGTAACCAGTTTTACTCTTTTCACAGTTCTGATAACATGCCATCCTGTGTAGAAGATCTTCTACAGAATTTCACAGCTTTCCTTCAGGATAAAAGGTGAGCTAATCAACTATGCAGAGATGTCTCATTAAGTGTATGTCAAATACAGTAAATAAAATTTGTCTGTTTCTCCTTCAGATTCCTGGCAGATTACGATGAACAGTTTCCTATAGCTGATGATGTCAGTCTTCTCCAGCAGGCCTTCCCTCACTTGTATCCTTTCTGAAGGCAGATGAAACATCTTTAGCAGAAACTGATTTTAAAGGGGATTTTAAAGTGTCCTAAATGTTTCCAGTAATACATCAGTCAGAAATTGGTTCAGGTTCCTGTCTGTTTTAGAACAGAAGAAGTTTTCTGAGCCTTTTTAGAAAACATATATGGCCTCATTCTCATAATATCTCCATCTCTTTTATTCTCCTTCATCGTCGGGCTCAGAGATGACACCAGGACATCATACCTGTTGCAGGGAGTTGAGTCTGCCTGGGAAAGTGTGGGAAAGAAGAAACGTTTACCTTCTGCATTCTTGTCAGCCAATCACAGCACAGGGGCCAAGAGAAAATCTGGAGGAGATACGGCAGCTTCCCAGAAGGAAGAAGCTGGAACTTTGGGAGTCAGAGAGGAGCTGAGAGGAGCAGAAGCTATGACTGATATTCTTCGTAAGGGTGACAATGTAAGTTCACTAAGCTATTAAACAATTATACCAAACTTAACGTATGTATTTTCCACCTCTTGTCACCTGTTCAGATGATACATGGTGTTTTTATCCACCTTCTAATAGGGGGCAGTGTGCACAGTAAGTGCTGGAGAACTGGAGTCTATGCTGTCTCATATTCGAGAATTGCTGCCGAATTTGGGGGAGGGATTCATACTAGCGTGTTTGGAAGAGTATGGCTACAATTCTGAACTTGTCATCAACAACATCCTGGAAGATAAACTGTCTCCTTCACTTGACAAACTGGACAGGGCGATGGCCAGGTAAACCTTGTGTTGAAGAATTTATGGTTTACTTGAGAGTTTGATTCATTATTGTCTAATGGATTCGTAACGCTGCCCCATAGGCCCGTGAAGAAAGAGCTTCCTACAGTTTTGAGCTCCAGATCGAATGTGTTTGACGATGACGAGTTTGACGTATTCAACCGTGACCGAGTGGACATGAGTCGTGTCTGGAAGGGTCGAAGGTTAGTTCTGTAAACCCACGTTAAAATAAAAAAATCAGTCTGAAGGCTAATTAAATATTCAGCTAAAAGTGAAAGCCTATGCACATTACAGACAGGGCGAGAGTATGCGTTCCATGCTCGATGACAAACAGCACATAGAAGAGCAGAGAGCGAGATATCAAGCCTACCAGATAGTGGTGGATGAGATTCCCATCACGAATGACCCCTCTGAGGACCACGATGATGCTTTTGCCTTGGACGTTTACGATGATGAATATGATGACACGTATGATCTCAACCAAGTAGGAGCCAATGATCTAGATGAAGAGGATGAATTGTTGAACCGCAGGTATGAACATGTACATACACATATGTATGCATAATATTAAGATGTTTTGGATCGTTTTAAGTTTGTAAAAACTTACTTTGATCCCATTAGGCCTTTTACTATTCCACAAGTGCTCAGAACAGGAAAACAGGCTCGGGAGGTGGAGAAAGAGATAGAAGAGGAAGAAGAGGATAAGGTGCAAATGTTTTGCTACATTTAACTCATTTTTAGATGCTCTGATGTGCTCACAAAATCAATGATTTAACAGTTTTTCTTCTGTCTGTGGATTTGCTCAGGATGAGTCTGTGAAGAGGGATCTTTTCGTCCAAGATCCAGCGGTGCTCAGAGAGAGAGCCGAGGCCAGGAGAGCAGCCATGCAAAGCCGGAAAGGGTAAGAACACGGACATCATGTCTAAACGTTACGAATACTGTATAACTCGAATCACTTGTGCATATATTTGTTTTTCCTGATAGCTATAGACCGGCTCCACAGAGTCATGTGGTAGGAGGTCAGAAGGGACAGGGACAGTCGCAGGAGACCGTCCTGGACCGCCGAAAGAAAGAGGCGAACAAGGGTCGAGGAGCCAATCACAATCGCAGAGCAATGGCCGACAGGAAGAGGAACAAAGGCATGATCCCCTCCTGAGTCACAGATCACAATGACTCACAACTGAAGAAGAGCAATGCATTATGTATCGATTAGTGATTTTTTTTTTTAGCTTCTCATTGATGTAAAATCAGAGGAGCATCAGAAGGACTGTGAACGACTTTTTATTTCTTTCAGAGTGAAACGTTTTGATGGGTTTGTAATCTGTTTTGTTTGAAGTATAAAGCTGCAGGCTGGTGTGGTAAAGTGGGAACAATATTATTGTATATTTTAAATTATATATATTTTTGCTGATGACAGTCAACATAGGAAAAGAAACCAAAGTGCTTACAGGGCAAATGTTTTTTTTGCCATGTAACACAAGTTTATTGAACAGATTGGTACAAACAGTTATTGCACTGTTAAATAAAATTCAATAAATAAAATAACATGAGGTTTGAGAATGCAGACCTTTGTAGCATTGCGGAAAGATGCGGTATGTTACACTATTGAAACAAAAATAAAACTAAACATTGCTTGTAAGACTTGTATCTGAGCCAGGTGTAGTTATCTAAAGGTTCAGAAAGCAATTAAGACTCGACCTAAAAGGAGTCTTCTGAGAAACCTCCAAAATTGAGGTTGTACAAACCAGCTGCAGTCTGATTTAAACAGATTATATTCGTGCCAAAGGCTATAAACATTTTCCATTCTGAAAAGTGAAGAAAGGTTTTTTCTCAAATAGATGCTTTAGTTTAAGCAAAGCTCTTTTGCCATGTAAAGCAACGTATTTCTACTTGCTAAGATAAATTAAGAGCATTTTCTAACAAAGCATATTTATGAATGCTTTTGAATTTAAAGTAAAAGTTAAAAACAAAACATGAATAAATACTGTTCTTAAGACTCTGCTGTATTTTCTTTTTGTCCGTGTGTGTAATGAGATTTTTGACTTAATAGTGTTTCAACAGATACACTCCTGAGATAATGTGGACCCAAGACATCCTATGTACAATATCATGATTAAAACATGATAGATGAGATGTTTAAGACTTGACCTAAATAGAGATTATGATTCCAAATAGATAAATTCCATTAAATAAATATTCTGAATGGTTGCCTTAAAATCCCATATTCCTGTTTCAGTTTATCCTCTCTAGATATTACACTTAATATGGTGAAATTCTGTGTATTTGCAGCAAAACGATATGAACATCCCTGCAGTGATCTTTTATAAGAATACCTTATGCATGTTCATGTAAACTACCTTATCGGGCAAGTGCAGAATGATTATATACATGCAGTCTGCATTTCAGGTTTATGTGGCCTCCTGTGGTCTTAAAATCTAGTTCAAGATAAATATAAACCAACTCTGTTGGTCCAAAAATAGCATTTTATCTGTGGAAACAGGTGGAATGTGGTCATGATGGATATTACCACCTGCACATGACAGGTTGAGTGAGATGCTACTGAAAGTTTTCTTACGCAATGCTTAAATGGCATTTGGTTATTTTCTTTTAAACAAATTGTATTGAGTATGCATGATAACTGGTTAATTTAAAGAGTTCTTCTGAAGCATTATCAGGACTGGTAAAGAATCTTTGAATGCTGGGCTGGTAAAACAAACATCTCATGTGCGAATCCCTGCCTTTAAAGAACTTCTTATTTGACAAAAGATAAAGAACCCAGTCCTGTCTCTTCGGGTCATGTAAGAAATCAAGGTTCATAGTCTTTGGAGTGGTCAAAAACATTACCCTTGAGCCATCCTGACTGTACAGTACAGATGAGGGGTTTAGTTGCCATGAAAATCTGAACCACTGAGAAGAGTCAGTCTTATTCCACCAATCCAGACTAGTCCAGAATCTCAAAAATAATTACCTGGAAGGAAAAGAAAGTTATGGAAATATGACGAAAACAGGACAAACTTATATAACATTTTTATGTTGATAAGTGGTGGGTGTTTCTTTCTTACCAAGTACACTGCGCTTGCACAGAGGGCAGGTCTGCTGCAGTAGAAGCCACGGATCCACGCAATCTCTGTGGAACTCATGGTGACATGGTAACACCCTTAAACACTAAAACACACCCACAGAGAACAGCAGGCGTATGATGTTATTGGATCTATTATGAAATGAACAATAACAACTAGGAAAACATAAGAATATGTGACAGATATTTTACCTGGTTGTTGTTGTATTGCTCTAGACAAACTGCACAATTATCCGTCTCCACTGGCTGAGTTTTGGCAGAGTTGTGATTCTTTCTGGGTTGCCGATATATCCTAGTCTTCAGTGCTGATAGTCTTTTTAAAATGTCCTGCTTGAGGTGTGACTGTAAGACAAAAGCTTTGCTTGTTAATTATTTTCATTTAGAACAAGAATTTCGACCTGTCTGTATCTGACATTTATCACTGCACATTTGATCTCCTTATTCATATTTAAAAAGGTTAAGGAGCTCTTAAAAAAGGCCACAGGGTTCACCTCTAAATCATCATTAAACTGGTTGTCCTGGAACTGCCAACGTGCTTGAACTATGACACCAGTGCAGAGGACCAGAGCCACCAGAACCACAGTGTTCCACAGCTGCTGGAGATATTTCTGGACAGACAATGGACAGATAAAAAATTATGTAAAACATTTAAACATGGACAATATCTTCTGCAAATAGAAGTAAAAAAATAATTTAGTCAGCTGCTCACATGCAAAAGTGGCAATAATAACAAATAAATCCTGGATTCTAGAATATTTCTCTATAACATTCATACCTGGACTTGAGAGTTGGTCTCTCCGGTGCATATGACCCCCTGCCACTCCCCGTACAGCCCACTTCTTGAACGCCCACAGCTGGACCAAAGGGTCAGGGTTGCCCCCTGTGACATTGCATGGAGAAATATCACACTCTTATACTAATGAACACAACAAACATAGAACTAAGCTACTAATATTGCCAAAGGTTTTGATCAATCTTACCAGGCTATCCTGCAGAAAAGTTTTATAAGTGATTTTTGCTGTTGCATGAAGGCCCCTAATTGGATAAAGGCAGAAAACAAGTTATAAATGTCTTTTACCAAAAATTCAAGGTAGTTTCTTTAGTCAGTAGATTCTTCATTTAAATGACCGAAGATGTTTAACAATTAGACTAAGATGAAAAGTACCTGAAATGATTACCTGAGGAGTGCTCCAATGAGCTTGGTGACATTTTCTGATGTCTGAATAACAATGATTGGCTTAGCGAGGACCTGAGAGAGATCCATCTATAAGGAAAAAACGCAATATTCCAGCTATTATATCTTGTCATGTTCATGGGACACAACACAACAGTTATGCCTGTACCTCTCTGACAGTATTCTGGTTTAAGGCCAGTATGATCAAAGCAGATGCGCCCAAAACAAGAGCTCGCTTCATCTACAGAGAAAAGAACGATCAGTTTAATCAGTAAATAATCATCATGTTTCTCACAATGTCTTGTTACCAAATACTGTACCTTATTAACCACAGAGGCAGCGAAAGACTCTTGGTTGCCGTTTGTAGAAACGGTGCCCTCTTCCATTTGGACCGGTACCACTCCTATCCATGGGTTCTGATCTTTATCATTATTGTTTTCACTGTTAGTTTCAAGGGCTTCATCTTTTATCTGCATAAAGGAAAAGAACAAGCATGTCACCTGACATGTTGAGATACCGTCTGTTATTAAAGTCTTTTTTTAAACAGTAAATTATGATGTACACCACCCACATCCCCTAAATATGACCACGCCAGACTAACATTCATGCAGATAAAAATATACACAATTAAGAATTACTAAGAAAAGTACATTATCATTAAAATGCATGCAGTCTCTTTGTCCCTGTATTCAGGAATTAGTGATGCATCTAATTTACAACTTACAACCAATTACTTTATAAATTTAATGTAAAAAAGCAACTATTTTAACATTATGTACTGTATTATGACTGCATACTTAGTTAGTACTTACTAAAACCAGATCTCCTTTGAGATCATGTTTCTTCTTGCTCTGGTTTTCCACCGGGTCGTTCTCCAGACTCTCCTGGACCACCTCTCCCTGCAAAACATCCTGATGGTCTTCCAGAAACACCTCTACAAATGCCACCTGTTCACCGGACACCAGTGGACAGAACAGTAACCAGTACAGCACAGACAGAAACGCTAATGCGCCCATGACTGCTTGTCATTGGATGTTACATGTCACAGTGAAAGTTTGCGGCATATTGTCTCTGTTCTGCCACCTCCTCCTGATGTAAACAAAGCAGACGTCCGATAGATTTCTTCTTCGCTTGCTTTTCCTGTTTGAACTTACAAAACTGAAGCACGGTAGAACGGCAGCTGCAGGGGAGTGCAGCTATATATTTATCGCCTCTAGGGGCGCTGTGCGGTCGACGCATTCAATATGATACAGTAAGCTCCGCCTACTTTGGATCTTGCGATCTTTACTTGACATAGATCTGTTTTGGAGATCCGAATATATTGTACGTACAATAGTAAACATAACCAAACATATAAGTGGTGTATAAAGAGACAAAAAGAATTTCCCAGCAACAGAAAACATTTTAGAATGATGTCTCATATGCTTCTAAAAAATGTAACTTCTCTAGTGGAGTTGTGTGTTCGCCACCCAGTGGGGAAGTGTTACTGTAAATAGTATTCCAGAAATTACTTTTCTGCAGCACTGATTATTATAAAATGTGTACACTTACAGTATAGTGTAAAATATATTTATTTATGCATTTTGTGTATGAACGTTTTATATATGTACCGTATATATTTATAGTTTCTACCATAGGGACCAAATCTTTTTTTTGCAGATCACAGAAGATAGGTCTTTATTGATTTAGGGACACACATTTCTGAAACATTTCTCTAAATATCTTGAGTTTGGAATGACATATTTCTAACATGTAATTTTATGTTTAATTTATTGTTGTTATTATTATTATCATCCTAATAAAAAACAACGAGAATAACAACATTATCATTATTATTAATAATAATAGTAGCAGCAGCTCTCAGTGGTAGTCAACGCTCTTTATAGTTGAAAGCACCCGGGTTACTTCGCTCTTCTCCAGCATTGTAGCTATTTAAGTGGTCTTCTGCTGGATTGCTGCTAATATTATTATCTCCATCGCTTTTGTTTGCATTTTCCACCTTCATAACTCGATTGGAATAAAAGCGTCCGCTAAATGAACGCAGGTAAACAAGGAACAAACAAGTTCGTTCTTTGTTTCCAAGGGAACTTCTGAGTAGACGGCGAACTTCCGGCGTGACTTCAGCCGCTGCAGCTTTACGCTCAAAGAGTGATGAGAGAGAGACCCATACACACACGGAGGGAGAGAGAGACAGAAATGGAGTTCAACTGAGCAACAAAGTAACGGATGAGCCGCAGCACTTGAAAGGCCGGGCGGGCGGACGCTGGAAACGAGTTTCATCGGGAGCGCGGAGGGAGATCGCGGGTTGCAAAAGACAGTTTTATTATTGATCGGCTTCGATCAGACTGGAGATGAAGCTCTTGAAGCCGAGTTGGGTCAGTCACAATGGTGAGATCAGCAGCTCGTCTGTTTGTGCAGGAATCCGGGGATTCAACTTGCGCTTTTGTTATGTGCGGAGACGGATCGGGTCTCTTATGTAGGGCTGTGGTTGCACTCTTATGCAATGATGCACGTTTTAGCAAATAGGAATAATAGTAACCGCCTATTTTTGAGCTTGCCTGATTTTTAGGAAGCAAAGTGTGAATTGCATGATGTACACACCACCCATTTTGAAGTTGCAAAAGCTGGGCAGAGCTCTGACAGGGATCGATAAGATGGGCTTGATGGGTGGAACGACTGTAATGTTGAACAGTTTAAATGGAAGTGTGGATTGTGTCATTTTTATCATCATCGTACTATAGATTGTAATCAAACATGTGGCATTCTTTATTAGAGATTTGTTAGCATGTTTGTTGTTAATGCGAGTTAATTTGCATGCCTTTCTTAAACTGCTTTCAAGTGTGTACATTTCTTAATGCTTTTCAACTGTGTTGTATACAAAAAACAGGGAATATCTCTGTGTTATTCTTATTTCTCTGCATTGATAAATTGTATTTATGTAACTTTTTTAGGTAAACCAATATTTTCAGTTGACATCCATCCAGATGGAACCAAGTTTGCCACAGGTGGCCAAGGTGAAAATTCAAAGTCTAGTACTTTATTTTCTGTCTTCTATCTTCTATGATACTTTAGCCAATAATGCTCTAGCTTTATTTTTTCTGGCCATAAAAGGTGAAAGTTTTTGTCATTAGCGTCACTTTTATGTGTTGTTTAACAGGTGAGGACTCTGGAAAGGTGGTCATTTGGAACATGGCCCCGGTTATCAGAGAGGATGATGAGAAGAATGAGAATATTCCCAAATTGCTTTGCCAAATGGACAATCACTTAGGTACTAACTGATTCTGGATGTGTGACAATATGGCCAAAAATAGACTAATTTGGCTATTAATGATGGCTGTAATTAAAAATGGATTATTGTTCTCATAATAATCTTTATATCATCCTAATAATTCTTCTTTAACTGTTGCACATATCTTGTTTAAAACCATCAGAAAGAATTATTGAGAGTTTGTAATTATAAACAATTATATTAACTATAATAATAGTTATAATACTATAACTAATAATAATTGTCATTTAAATATTTGAAACGGCTTTGTTTTTTTTTGTATGCAGGATTGAAGTGTATTGGCAGGATGTGAGACAGAATGTGTCACACTATTGAATATTCAATATCTAATCAAATGTTTTATGTAACATTTCAGCATGTGTGAATTGTGTGCGCTGGTCAAATAATGGCTTGTACTTGGCGTCAGGAGGTGATGACAAGCTTGTCATGGTGTGGAAACGAGCTGCGTAAGTAAAGTCGACCAGTTCTGTGTGTCACCGTCTTTATTTAGTTCTCTTGAACCACGCACTATTTATTTTCATACCTCTGAGTGCAGATCATCCTCTTTCTTTTGTTAATGCGACACTAATGCACACCACACGTCCATCTACAGACAGACTTCAAAGGCTTTATATGCTGTTTCTGTCGTTGAACAGTTTCATAGGTCCGAGCACAGTGTTTGGATCCAGCAGTAAACTGGCTAATGTGGAGCAGTGGAGGTGTGTCACTATCCTGAGGAACCATACGGGAGGTGAGAAGCTCAGCTCACATAGATATTCTCTTAGTTTTTGGCAGCAGATGAAGCGCATGTGTAATTCTAATTAAATTTAATTCCAGATGTGATGGACGTGGCCTGGTCACCTCATGATTTCTGGCTCGCGTCGTGCAGTGTTGATAACACCATTGTTATCTGGAATGCACGGAAATTTCCAGGTGTGCCAATAATTAGCAGAAGTATTTACTTGTTGGTTAAAGTAAAGCGAAGTTATCTCTTTGTCTAATGCAGTGATATCCATTAATGTATAAAATAATGTTAAATATAAACTAATAAAATATGTTTTGGGCTAATAAGTAATAAAAGTAATAATGTAATAAATAGGTCTAATGTTGTTTTATAGATGCTGGGCTATTCATAAGTTTCATAATCCTGTCTCCACAGCTCCAGCAAACAAAGACTGTTTGTTTGATTGTGCTTTTGTTTCTGTATGTCACAGAGATCGTGGCCACTCTAAAGGGACACACGGGGCTGGTCAAAGGTCTGACGTGGGACCCTGTAGGGAAGTACATTGCCTCCCAGGCAGATGACCACAGCCTGAAGGTCTGGAGGACCATGGACTGGCAGCAGGAGACCAACATCACCAAACCCTTTAGTGAAGTAAGACCATAACACTCTCCAAACGCCATCAGTTCACATTCGGTCACAAATACCAGCTTTTGATTCGATTTACTTTCTCTGTTTGTGATCTTAGTTTTGTTTAGTTTGTTTCTGCTTGCCTGAAATTGTTTACATGCGCTTGACCCTGCAATATTTCCCCGTTATTCATCTCTCAGTGTGGCGGCACCACACATGTCCTGAGGCTGAGCTGGTCTCCAGATGGTCAGTACTTAGTTTCCGCTCATGCCATGAATAATTCTGGTCCCACGGCTCAGATCATCGAACGTGACGGCTGGAAAACCAACATGGACTTTGTGGGTCATCGAAAAGCTGTCACTGTGGTGGTTAGTGTTGTCTCGCTTGCAGTATTCTCTTTCTTCACAAACTCTTCTTGGGCCCGATTTATGAATACTTCTTCATCCCTCTGCAGAAGTTCAACCCTAAGATCTTTAAGAAGAAACAGAAGAACGGCAGCACACCTAAACCCAGCAGCCCATACTGTTGCTGTGCCGTGGGTAGTAAGGACCGCTCGCTTTCTGTATGGGTATGTTACACTTCACCTTTATTTTGCCTTGATCATTGATGCATATGTTCTGACTGGCTGTGATTTTTCTCACTTCGTTTGATATTTTGCTTTTAGCAAAGACAGAAATGTTTTCATTTTATCAAAAGATCATACCTTGAATCATGATTGCTGTTGTTTTTCAGCTCACCTCACTCAAGCGCCCCCTGGTCGTCATCCATGACCTTTTCGATAAGTCCATTATGGATATTACATGGTAAGACCTCAGTGTTTGTACAAATCCTGTGACAAGACACTGTAGTGTGATGATCATTTCATCCACTTGACAATGCTGATCTTGAGAGTATTGTGTCTTGTCAGGACGTTGAATGGTCTAGGACTGCTGGTGTGCTCCATGGATGGAACCGTGGCCTTTCTGGACTTCTCTCAGGATGAACTTGGAGATCCTTTGAATGAAGAGGAAAAGGTAGATGTGTGGGAAAAAACAGATACTGACACATACAATTTAGTAACCAAAAACTGGCATAGCCTAAAGGTTAAAAAGGTTAAAAGTTGATAACTGTACTGGATGTCGTTATGGATGAAAAAGTAGCATTCAAATATGATTGTTTATCATTTGTCTCATGTTTCTCTTTCTCCACAGAACACTATTCATCAGAACATCTATGGAAAGAGTCTGGCCATCACAATGGAGTCACAGCTTTCCAGTACAATCATCGAGAACCCGGAAATGCTCAAGTATCAACAAGACCGGCAGGGGAACCAGAACCCTAATGAAGCTCAGGGAAGCAGCACTGAAAACCAGACACCCAAACTCACCAACGTGCTCAATGGAGAGTCCCTGGAGGACATCAGAAAGGTTGGAAGAAATAGCTGCTGTATAATAGAAAAAAAATCCATGTAAATGGTGTAATGGTAATACAATCATTTATCTTTTGTTTTATACTATCACCCCTATATATTATCATATTGCACCCAACACATGTGGGTATGTTATATATAATCATTTGCATACACATTAAAACCCATAATGTGTAGGTGTGTGATATTTATTCATTTGCATATGCCCTTACATGCATCTACTTTTGTATAAATCTGTGTTTGGGATTTAAGTATCATTGGATGGGCTGGCCATGTTAATTGTATTTGATGTGGCTGTATATGAATTTAGTTTTCATGAAAGACATCAATGTTTCCATTGGGCAGAACCTTTTAAAGAAGCAGGTGGAGACCAGAACCGCAGACGGCAGGAGAAGAATCACACCTCTGTGCATCGCGCAGCTCGACACAGGGTAACAAACACGCACAACAACACCTCTAAAATTACCATTTAACTTTATCGCTGCATGCATTCAGTGGTTGAATTGTTTTTATTATTTACCCAGGGACTTCTCGCCAGCATTGTTCAACAGCGTGCCGATTCTTCCGGGGTCATCCGCATCTACCCAGCTGACCCCTCAGATCTCTTCAGATTCCAGTACGGCCAACTCGCTGGGTCTGCGTCCGTCTCATGACCCCTCCACCACCTCACCTAACAAAACTACAGAAGAGAACAAAGACAGGTGAGCGTATGAAGAAATTTAGTTGTGGAAAGTTCATACAGATCACATTTTAAAAATTCTTTAATACATATATGTAATATATTTTCACAATATAATATATATTAACATTATATAATTTATATCTTATAAGATGTATACATAATGTGAAATATATTAATAATAATAATAAAAATATGTCTTAAAATATGTATGAAGCCTAAACAGTTTAATCTGAGAAAAAAATTTCTTTCCGTCTTTCTCTCTCAGTGGAGCCACACCTGTAAACTCGGTTGGTATAAAATCGAATCTGCTGTTGACGTCCGCCGTCAAGATCGAGCCAATGAAAGCACTAGATTCACGATTTACTGAGAGGTCAAAAGTCACACCACTTCACCCCAGTGTACCCACCACAACTTGTATCACCCCACTTGACGGGTACTAATATTTTTTTATACATTGTGTTCTTCACAATTTATTTATATCTTCAATGAATATTTACTTATTGGAAAAGGAAATAACTGAAGTTTTGTGCTTCTCTAGTAGGGTAAAAGATGCTAGTTCTGCAAAAGAGCCAAAAGGTAAAGAAGACACCAGCAGTGACAGTGAAGACAAAAATATGGTAAAATCGCTCTCTATGACCAAGAGGAAAGGAGAGATGGAGGGAGGAGAGGTGGTGGAGAAGAGAAAGAAGGGAAGGCCAAGAAAAGATGCCAAAATGATGATGCCCATATCACAGCCCTTTCCACAGGTGACTGTCATTCACTGTATCTGTAATATGTCTTTAGCGTAAATGTGATTCTAGAATATCAGCATTACATTCAATTTAATTTTCTTTCTGATTGGTCTGTTTTCTTATAGACTCTCGTCTCTGTGGATAAGGAACCGACTCGTGTAGCAGCACCTGTGGTGGTGTTAAAACTTCCAACCCCATCCATACAGAAATCATTTAGCACTCAGGTGTGAACAACACACAGCTACAAAAACAAAATCTGTAACTTGCTAATTATATTAGATTGTGTCTTCAAACTGCTTAACTCTTATGTTTAGGTGGGTACGGAAACCATCACGTATCTCGAGGTGGAGAATGAGGTCTCTGTGGTGTCCGGGGCACGTCTCAGTCAGCTAAAATGGAGCAGAGAGGGTCGGGATTGGGAAACGCTTTTGCCCAGTCGCATCATCATCGCCACAGGAAGCAGGTGGGCACATGACCCCAAGATAAAATGCCAAGCTTTGCTTCTAGTTTTGACCTCTGACATTAAGTAAACGTCTCTGTCTTAACAGCGATATCGTCGCAGTAGCATGTGAGGACCGCACTCTGTCCGTCTTCTCGGCATGTGGGAGGAGATTAATCCCATCAATCGTGCTGTCCGCTCCCCTGTCAGCCCTGCATTGCTCGGGTCACTTTGTCATGGCGCTGACGGCATCGGCCACGCTATTTGTCTGGTACGTACTCTGTGAAAACTTGCAAAAGCTCTTCTTCTTTTTTTTAGATTTTTTAAAAATATGTTTTCAAGGAGACAGTCAGATTTGTAATTATTAAAGTAAATTAGTTTATGTAGAGACTGACATTTCTGTTTTGTTTTCTTTAGGGATGTTCAGAAACAAACGGCCCTGGTCAAAAATGAATCTCTGAATCCAATCTTATCAAGTGTGATTTGTTTCCATGTTTTAATTTATTAGTGATCTTATTATTTGGTGTTTAAATAAGTTGACATCTTACATATAAATGTACTATATCATATTTCTGTCTTTATCTCTGCCCACTCCAGGCACAGACACTACAGTAAATCAGTCTCTGTTGACCCAGCAGGGTGTAGCTGTGGTTGGTTTGTCAAATGGCAAAACCTACTGCTTCAACTCATCACTTGAGACCTGGTGAGCACTTGCTTACCTCCTATAGAGCTAGAAAATTCTTATAGTTTCAGGAAAGGGGTATGATTGATTTTGTTGGTGGTAAAGCTGAGGTCATAGGAGGAAATAGAAATGTGCTGATCTTCTAAATCTGGTTATTTTAAAAGGATAAACATACAGTATGTTACAAATAAATGTTGCTTCAATTATTAGTTTTAAACTTTTAAAGGAATAGTTCATCCAAAAATGAAAATCGAAAATTTACTCACCCCAGCTGTATGTGACTTTCTTTCTGTAAAAAAAAAGTACTGGGAAAATTATATGGTGTTCAAAATAAAAAAGCCCCAAAAAGCAGATAAATGCATCCTAAAAGTAATTCAAATGACTCCAGTCGGTTAATCTTCTGAAGTGAAAAGATAAGTTTGGAATAGAATATGATTGGTTAAATATGGACACGTTTGACTTAATTTGACAACTAAAAAGTATTTAAATAGTCTAACTAAACTAAATTCATTAATCTGTGAAGCGTTTTTGGATCCACTGAATGTTTGTTCTCTGATATTTGGTATATTTTCCGTTCGTGTCTGCTAGGAATTTAATCGCAGATAAGCAGGACTCTCTGGTACAGTGTGCAGACTTCAGGAATTGTGTATCCTCTCAGGATGCTCTTGGCTCGGTGGGGCCACTCGCCCTCTCACAGGGCCGTAATCTCAGGTAATGGCCTGTAGACGCTGAGCGGCTCTGCTGTGATTGGATAACAGCTATATCAGTGTTTTTTAGTCTTCTAACACAATCTTTTCTTTCTCTGTCAGTGCGGGGCGGTTAGCATCTCGTCTCTCGTCCGCTCCTCACCAATTGCAGCAGGGAATGACTCTGGCGTTCTTGGAAAACCAGCTGTCCTCCGCCCTCATCCTTCTCTCAGCGAACGAGTACAGACACTGGCTTCTCATCTACACTAGATTTCTCGTAAACGAGGGTGAGAGAGATGGAAAAGAGTCGAAAGTGACGTTCTCCAACCTTTTCTGTCTTTAAAGTTTAGAAATCTGAAAATGATGCATGTCTGCAGGTTATGAGCAGAGGTTGAGGGAGCTTTGTCAGGATCTACTGGGACCAGTTCATAAATCCATTAGCAGTTCCTGGCAGCCGACAGTCCTGGTATGAATATGTTGCAGTTTTTTCTGTTACATTACAGATTGTTGTTCTGTGCCTTATATATCACTTTTTTACTTACTATTTTCACTTGTCTCTGTTTCAGGGTTTGAGAAAGAGAGATCTGTTGACAGAGGTAATGCCTGTGATCGGTCAAAACTTGAGGTTCCAGAGACTTTTCACAGAGTACCAGGATCAGCTTGAACTGCTGCGTCTAAAATAGCACTTCACCTTTGACCTTTTAATGTGTCACCCTTGAGCCCTTCCTCGCCTGTACATCAGCTAACAGTTTGCCTTAGCTTTTCCTGACAGCATCATCTGTGGACGCTAATTAAAATGGACAACAATGTTTTTTTTTAAGAATTAATTTGTTAAATAACACTTATTAATTATGTTTGTGTCTTCTGTAAGAAAGAGAAGTTGGGATTATGTCTAAAAAATTTTGGGATCATTTTAGATCGAGCACAAAGTTTAAATGGCAATCCTGGTAAAACTGGATGTTTTACTTCTCTAAAACTAAAAGTTGACATGATTAACAATCCAAATTTTTCTCCTTCTCTTATTTTTTTTTTTCCTCGCTCCTTTAGTTCCAATTTGTACAGTCACTTGTCATTTATTTGTAAATGTTTGTAAAAGGCAATTTCGTTTTTTCTCCGTTTTCTATAAAATTAAGAAAATGGTAAACCTTCAATTTAAAAAGGAATAAACAATTTACCAGTCCTAAATATGTGTTGCTCCATTTGTCTCCCTTCTGAAAGATGTTGTACTACCTGGATTTAGGCAGATGGTGGTGGTAGAGGTTCTTGTTGCTAAATGCAAAAAGAAAAAATTTGTTGACCATTACCTTTTTAACAACATATTGTATGATTTAGGTCTAAAAAAATAAAATGAGGGATTCTCAGTTTTTAAGGGTAGTTAATTCATTTTAAACTTTTAATTTAATTCATAAATACACATAAAAAGCAGAAATACAATGAAAAAGTGATGCTGTCTAGTGGAATTCTCACATTTTTTAAAGTCATCTGTTCTCTAATGTTTTGCTTCTATCATGCATCACAACATATAACACGCGGCTACTTGGAAAAAACTATTTTAGTAACTTTATGGGCAGTAGTTTTCAGGAATTTTGTCTTCTTTTTAAAACTGAACATGTCTTTCAAAAGTTTTTTTATAAAAGGCTTCTGACATTAGTTGGTCTATTCTCTACAGGATCGCAGAAGGGCTCGAGCTTAACCCATCATACCCTCGATAGATGGCCTGTAAGATGTTGTAAATGCTATTTGTGCAAATCTAATGTAGTTAAAATGCACTCTTGTGTGAAAACATTGATATTCACCATCGTCCTTACTGCTTAAAGCATATTGATTTTTTTCCCAGAGCCCCTTGTGACTACACATGGACAAATCTCCTGCATTACACCACCAAAACAAATAATTAAATTCTTAGTCTATAAATCTGTGCCAAAAACAACTGCTTATGTCAAATGCCTCTTTACCCCGAGACACATTGAGTACCTACATGCAAGAATATGTACGTTACTACAAAAGCATTTCATTTATAGGACATTGTCATGCATAAATCACTTTATTTTCAAGAGTTCTGACCTTTTAGGCGATAAACGGATGACTTGGCATCATGAATGAAAAGGTTTCTTTAAAGCATGAACAGCTAAGCTTTAACACTGCAGGATAAACACCTGAAACACTCACATGAATGCATAAAGAGACCTCTAGCATGAGAAATATACTTCCTATAACTCTAAAAATATCTGTGTTTAATGTTTAGAAGACTTAATTGCTAATTTACACGTCTGTGCTCAGAGTCTTTGCCTGAGGGGTTTAGGTGTCAGCTCTCTGGGGCTGAAATGTTTTCAGTTCTCTTTTGCCATCAGATAAAGACACAGCTGTAATGTCTCCATCTTGTTAATCTATTTATATAAATGCTAGGAAATGTCATGTAGGGTAACGCAACTTTTTGTTACGTGTCTCCATTGTCTCCCACAAAGTATTTCGAGCAGTGTTTGGTAAACTACATTAAATGTTTAAATGCCGTTGCATTAGATTAGCGAAATATCAAACTAGGTGGCATTTATTTTGAAGATAGCAAAAGCACACGTCAAGCAAAACATTTCACAAAAGAGCTGTTAAAATATCAAACAATATGTATACTGATGTATGTGTAACATTTGATGTGTACACATAAAATGACCTCAAAGTAAATTGCCTAAAAAATTGAAGTTAGTTTTGATAAAAAGTTTAGTATAAGTAAATAACAGATTCAATTTCTTTTCATGCATTTTAAAGTGTGTGCGAATACTTTTTGAGGCCCCTGTATGTATAAGATATTGATTTGACCATATGAAATACAAGAAACAAAGCAATCCATCTCTGAAATCTACAGTCTGGAGCAAAAATATATGGTGTGTCTTTAGATTAAGGAGGACAGGAGAGAACCAGAGAGAGGACAGAGAAAGACAGAAGGATAAGCGAACGTGACACATGTGCAGCCTACATTTCACCAGGTCTGACTGTGAGCTAAACACAATCTAAAACCTCACACGCAGCACATTTGATGATTTACACACTATCACAGGCGAGGGCTAAGACTGATCGCTCGCTGCTTTGGCTGACTCTGTGTACAGAGAGAGAGAAAACCAGGCCAATGGGGAGGGAACATACGGCCATGTTTGTTTAAAGGTAAAGTTAGTTTAAAGTTTGTTATTTTAGTGTATTTGGTCTTGGCAGAACTAGATCTGCTTTTGCTGCTGCTGATTTTGCAGAATAGGAAGAAAAAATCATCACACTGTAGTCCATGTGATTCGTAAGATATACAGTACCAGTCAAAAGTTTAGACACAATTAACAAAATAGTTTCTCATGATATTAAAAATCTAAAGGTGTGTATTTCGTGTATATAATTGTGTCAACATATTCATTTCCTTAATTAGAAAACTAAAATTTTACTTAAAAATATTCTTGAAATGGATTACTTGGGCCAAATAATCAATAAAAAAATCCTTCAGTGCCGTTTAAAAAGCTTCCCAGGCTGAGACTTCAACAAGCTGGATGATAAAATATCAAGAGTATGATTTTACAAATTCTAGACAAAGGGTGACTACTTTTGAAGATGATCAAATAAAAATAGTGGTCATTTATTTTGGATGCACACAATTCCCACAGTTACAATTGTGTTATTTCATGGTTTTGATGAGTTCTAAAAATATGAGTACGTGTTTCCAGAGTTTTGACTGGTACTATATAACAAGTAGTATAACAAGAAGTCATCATATAGCTTTAAGTGAGAGAACATCAAGTGTGGATTAAAGAGATTAAATTTGGATTTAAGTCATTAAATTTGATGAATGGTATCATTAATAAACATAGACTTTGTGGCTCTGTCAGGACTTTAAGCTTTGGACATGAGATGCCAATATCTGACAACATCTTAAATGGAGCAGCTTTTGAAAAAGACAGATGCTGTCACCTATCAATTATCACTACAGTAACACTTTGAAATGAACACAGAAACACTTTATGAAGTGAAATGAGGTTTGTTTGCTTATATGGGGTTGTATATGAATTATGAATGGACAGGTGACATTTGGCCATGCTGCCTTTAGCAGAAACAGACAGTGGAGGTCAATGAGCGGTCCATCTGTCAGAGAGGAAGCCTCACGGGAGATCTCAGCACACAGGGGCTGTCGAGGGCAGAGTCTCTTACCATCTCAACCTGTCGACAGCTTTGATGGATATGACAGCTGTGCACTGTACTGGAGCAAGACAGGATTTAACCTAAATCTATTTCAACACTCACAGGAAAATGAGCTTTGAATTCCACTTTCATTTTCATCTTTTACACTCTCTCCGCAGAGTCATTTACCTCGAACTGGGGAACCAAAAACAGAACAATAGAATAATAGAAGCGGAACCATGGAAATCTATAGTGACGAACTGATCTGAAAACAGTTTGGGGTTTCATTTAGAGTTTAGGAACATAATAGGCTTTTCAGTTTTCAAATAAAAATGTTATGCCAAGGGCGTTTTGAACATGATCCGGTGTTATTTTGTTCCATGTTTGACAAAAGTAATAAAACTTTAGACATTTGGCACAATATATTGGGTACCCCCTTTTAAAATGTCAAGTGTGAAATGTTGCCTGAGTGAGGATTAAGACTGGCCTTAACCTGGGGTTAAAAAAAGATATTACCAATATAAACCCTATGAACATAACATTGTTTCTACATCCCGAAATGCATAATTTCCTGCTAAACAGCATGAAAAAGTGTAATGTTAAATATCTAAAAACTTAGTATTAATGATACAGTAGGCAAATTATAACCGGATAGCCAAAAATGTATCAGCAAAGGATGCTTTGTTGGCTAAAATAAAGTACGAATAAACCAGAGTCAGCAGTGTTATTAGTGTCTAATAGGTCAAAGTCACTCATTTGCATTGTAAAACGGTACACGTGGATTCACATTGGATCACTTTCACCAGCAGAGCCACATGATGGCAGTCAATCTACATCTTGCAATCTAGTTTTGTATGCCCTTTATTTTCTCCTGTGCCTCGAGAGAGCTGTAAGAGCAGGACAATGCTATTGCTCTCAAGGTTGACGCCTGGACAGAAGCAACCTCAGTGTGTCAAGACTGGCTTTAATACAATATAAATCCTGCCGCTGAAAAGGCTTAGAGTAAAATATATTAGCAGTGTATCACACCGTGGCCTCTGCCCCCTCCGTCCTTCTTGACTCAGTGAGGAGACGCTTTCTAGACAGATGCTATATGAGGACTGTAAATAATGCAAGGATACTGTAAACATGTTTTTATTCATTATGAATGTTGGGCTGACCTAGAAGTTACCAACATTAGCGTTACCATATGTATGCATTAGGTAATGCTTTCTGGTAATACTTGTCTATCTCATTGTTATGAAATGAAGTGCTTCCTGCAAACAAATAACGCAAGACCAAATAAAAATAGATTTATGTGCAGCTTGTGACTGAATTCAATACAATTCATATATTATTCAGGGTGGTTTAAGTGCCAAAATATCTTCTGGGGTATCTGTAGATTTATTACATTTGCATTGTGTTTCTCATGTTATATGAGTACTGTTTTATAGCATGTCATTTGTAAAATCGCAGCAGGGCCGAGACACTCCTGACGTGCTACCTATGATACCAGTCTACTGTCTAATTTAGGCATCAAAATGTGACCATAGCAATTGTATGTGTCCAAATAAATCCCTTGAAATAGCACAACTGCCAAGCTAATACACAATAACACTTTCATCAGCACTATACTGATTTTCATTTTTGTGCTTTCCGTAATGAATTTGTATTTGAATAACCATACTGTACGCATGATATAGTCACAGCATCTGATGCAATTGAATACTCTTTTCACATTTATTGTTTTTGCAATCATAAATAATACCTGAATAACGTTGCTGAACAGATAGCGTGTGACTGCTGCTTTGACAGAGATGGATCTGTTGTTTCTCAGATGTCCAGCTCAGACAGAGTTCATGTTGTGATTTCCTTTCAGACGGAACATGATTTGCCAAACTTTCCTATGAGGAACGATTCAAAGATTCAATATGAGTTAAACAAGTAAGACTTCACAATAAGGTTGTATTTGTTAACATGGGTTAATGCATTAGATAAAATGAAGTAACAATGAATAATATTATCTTGGTTCATTTAAATTTTAACATTTACTAATACTTATTTAAAATCAAACTTTGTAACATTAGTTAACACACAGTGAATTAACATAAACGATTGTATTGACATTAAGTAACATTACCAAAATTATTAAATGCTTATTGTTTGTTCATGTCAACAAATGCAACCTTATTGTAAAATGTTAACAAAAACAATGGTAAGTTTTAAACAAAAGTGACATGTGACAAAAAAAAGACATTTTTTTGAATTTTTACATTCATAACATTCAGTTTTTTTATTTGCATTATTATTGTAGGAGTCTAAAATACCAGAAAGTAAGTCAATGGCTTTACTCACAGAAGTCAGATTAGTCTTTCCAGTTTTTGTGCAATATGCATCACACAGTTAGTAAATGCAGTGTGGACAGTCCATGGCTGAAGCATCTACCCTGTAGCCTGATATCCTGTTGGATAAAAGTAGCTTTTGTTATCCTTTACAATGTTAGGAGCTGTCAACACATACCCAAAACGTCTACTATTTCATCTGGACTTATAAATGCATGTTTGTCTACACGGGCACCAGTCCAAAAGTTTTCAGTTTTACAACAGTTGACAAGCTCTTGGATGAGAGAGACAGACGGGGGAAAGTGGGAGGATTCACTCTGACAAAGCAAGTAGCAGTCAATCAAAAAACTCTTGGACAATAAATCAAAACACAGTCATCTGGCTGTTAGAGGAGCCAGACTGATCACATCCGAACATAAAAAGAGTCCAATCAAATAAACAAATGTTATAAAATTCTCACTTTAAATGAGTAGAATTTCCAGCCCACTTATCAGTTCAGACATTTACAAACTTGAAAGCACAAATCTCCATCTCAGACACAACAAACACCTTAGCTCCATCTGGAGCATGTCTAAAAACAAAAGAAAAAAATAGATTTTTGTGTACAGTTTCGTGTAAACTGTGAAGTAAGTGGAATAAACCTTCTTGTTTAGTGATTATACATGAGATATTTGACCTAAGTTTAATGCGAGATATTTGTCATTTTAAAAAAAAAACTGTTAGACTAAATGTTCTCTATACATCTCAATGTGGTTTTTATGTATTTTGTTTATGGATTTGTTACTAGTCAATTGTTCATTTTACATAATTACACATTTTTGTACACAAGAAAAACCCTGTTTTGGACCCAGTGAGCTCAGAGGAATTCAGTATTATGTGTGTTTGCTAATAAAAACAAACAGAAGACAACAAACATCAGTCATGGCATGTAGAAGAAGAGCCAAGTCTATTACACTGCAACCCTCTGATGTGTCATTACAAAGAAAGACTGACACTAAAATCAAAATATATTTGCAAAGCCTTCATATTCACATCGATTTTACTGGGAAATAACACAGTGGGAATGATGCAAGACAGCAGATGATCTGATATCTGTTAGTGAAGACGGAAGATGCCGATCATTCCAGTCTCTGCCAATTTGATTTCTTTGAGTTCATTTGAAGTTTCATAGTCTTGAGATTCACAACATGTTTCAAAGTGGAACGAATCCAGTTACGCCAGTTTGATGACATCAGAAATGATCAGATACCATTGGCTCTTGCATGTCATGTGACAGATCGTGGCAAAATGTAAGAGTCATGAAGGGGATTATTTTCAGTTTTTGATCTATTTGTCACTCAAAGCTATTGTATTGTAAGAACATAGTGTACTGTATGAGCTTTTTATGGTGATTTTTGTTTAATTATTGGATTATATTAGTATGATTTGTATGTTAGGGTGTCAAAAATCTTTTACATTAAAGAATTTTTTTTGCAAGAATATTAACCAATAATTTTACAGATCTTTCTATCTCTAAAACACAATGCAATGAAGTGCAAAATTGTAATATAAGCGAAACAGCTGTAAAAAAAATTCAATACATAATCCAATATATTATGACCTATTTTTACAGATTTTTTGTAACAGTCTTGTGGTGCATTTCTAATTATTACAGAACTCGTTCTCTAGCACTCAAAATAGACACAATCGTCTTATTTTACCCACATCCCAAATGAGTCAGGCATCCTATTTTTATTACTTTTTGGCTGCCCATTTTCTCTCATACCTCAAACCAGTTCATCTGTCATCAGACACACGATACCCCCAACATCCCAAACACACACATCTTTTCTCTGATTCCCATCATGCACAATTCCCTCCTCTCCTGCTATTTGCATTCTGGAATGTTGAGAAATCATTCACACACTCACACGGACTGAATCATAATTAAATCCATCAGTCTCTGCTTCGCTGAATGTTAAGTGTGAGAAACAGGGAAACAACAAGAAGTCTGCTTTTTTGTTTTTGGGTACATCGCTTTTGTTTGATCCTGAATCCAAATGCTGCAACATCTGTGGGATGAGGTCAAAAACCTTCAGCAGTGAATGAGAAATTAACAAAAAACAACCGAAAACCAGCATTATAAAAGAGAAAAACTACCAGTTGTGATGCAAGGAAGAGCAGTTCTGAGTAAATCACTGACACTGCCACAGGCCAGTTTTCTCCTCTTTAAAAGTGTTGTGTGGCATGAAAAAAGACACCTTCATAATAAGTTCAATCCTCTGAAGTGCAGCTTCAACTCTGATTGCTTTAAAGGCAGTGAAAGTGGAAAGAAGCAAGTGGAACGAGGAGGTTTTACATGCTTTTCTTGCTCATCAGGAACCAAAAGCCCCCTGTATTCACAATGCATTATGGGATAACACGCAAAGTCCAGCTGACTCTGAGTGGGATTATAAAAATCGTGGGGTAAAGTAAAAGAAGTGTGTGTGGGTTGGTTTTAGTCTAGATTTCTAGATTAGGGGAAATCAAATACAAGAAGAGTAAAACTGATATTAGCAAAGGTCCCAAAGAGAAAAACATCTTAGTGTAGCACTGGGGGTGGACAATATCATTAGCTCAAAAACAATAAAAGTTAAAGTCTACACTATAGAAATACTGTCTAATAGAGGAAAAACAATTGTGTGTGTGTGTGTGTATGTGTGGTCCTGGTAAACCCTACATTGACCTTGTGTTGTTGATCCCCATGAGGAAAACAGCTAAATGATGTTTATTTAAAAATGTAGAAAGATTTGTGTGAGGGTTACAGGATATAATATACAGTTTGCACAGTATAAAAGTTATTATATCTATAGAAAGACCCCATAAAACATAGAAACACAGTGTGTGTGTGCGTGCGTGCGTGTGTGCATGTTTCATAAAGGACCTTAACAATTTGTTGCATGTTATACAGTAGTTTTACATTAGAAAATAATAGGGTTAGGATTTAATCATTAGAATTGGCTTGTTTTAATAGATGCAAAACAAACAGAACAACACAAATCAATGGAAGGTCCACACCATCATAAAAAAATAAAAACATTTCTCGTCTCTCATGTTTGCACTCCTTAAACTTTAAACAGTAGACAAGGTCATCCATGCCATAGCTCCGACATGTGTGTCTTTCAAAGGGCTAAAATAAACTGTATCAGCCAATATACTGAGCAAACCCCCAATCCCAGACATTATAACCAACATGTTGACTTGTCCCAACTTGCTTCCTGACAAAGAGAGAGAGATTGAGACAGAAAGCAATTGAGAAAGAGGTAAGTACAGAAGAAGAAAGACAGAGGGATTGTGAGGGAGAGCGTGTCACGCAGTATTCAAATGCAATCATTTTAAATTATACCCTCTGCTGGGCTGCTGCGGCTTTCTGATGAACGCTCAGACTCTACGGCCGACAACAAACAAACACACCCATGCACATCCACACGAGCAATCAGAATGTGAAGAAAAGCTCGTGTTCTACACCATATTCATTTTGCTCTGTCTTGTCTGTTAAAAACCGGCTGTAGGGCTGTGATCTGACAGCAGTCAGACTGGATCAGTTCTTTCATACATCATACACAGACGGCCAGAATAAACCACACTAGATCTATTTTTTATTTTTAATGGTTCATGTTTAGATCTTAACAACTGTTAGGAAATGGTCTATGATGATGGGATAAGACTTTGAACCCTGTGGTTTTGCTTCTGTATGCTTTTTTTAATCCCTATCTGCTGTAATATTTCACAGTTGAATTATAATCTAATCATGAAAATACTATATATTGGTTGAAAAGTATATAAACTTAAAAAGAAATATTTGACAAATTTTCAAAACAATAAACATAAGCAAACAAAAATTATATGTTAATATAATATAAAAAAATAATGTTCATGATATTTTCAAAAACAAACAACAAAATTAAAAAGATAAAAATGTAATAATACTAATAATATTTATAACATAATATATATGTATAAATATATGCAATATTATATATTAAATTAATATTAAATATTATTATGTAAGTCACATAAAACACATCACTGACATGCAACAAAAAAACTAATTGGCTTTAACTGCCATGCAGTAATATGGTGAAGGTCATAGCTCTGTTACCATATTATGGACTTAGCATGACTGGAATGCCATATCGTCCAATCAGCATCCAGGAGAGGAGCTATTACTCTATAATCCATGAGAGGATGCAGATACAAGCTAAAAGATAATCTGTCTTCCTCTTCCGTCTCTCTTTATCACTCTCAGGTAAAGCGACAAGGTGACCCAAGTCAATCAGTAGGCGTGGTGAATAATCAGGCTGTTAGCTTGCTAATACGAGAGAGGGAATTCTCCACCGTATGGACCCCTGCGACTCCTCTCTCATTACACAATCCCCACAGGAGATCTTCAGCTGTCACTTTCACACCTAACAATGAAACCGTCCTGTCTTCTGCTCTATAATTCCTGATCTGAGACCAGTGATTTGAAATATAAATGAAAAACGTGCTGATCTGAGAACAGAACCAGAGGATTCTGTCTTATCTATCTCATTCAATGCCCTTGAGGTTTTTTTTACAGTAAAACTTAATTGTACTTAATACGGTACATCACTACTGCTATTTTAAAACTGTGCTCATATGGTTACCCTTGAAAATAAAATCTACAGCATGCAAAATGAAAAAAATATCATTAGGCTCTAAATATCTAGTATTGAACGTTGTACAGTACTATGCATAAACCTGATACTTTCATGGCCATGTGCAAATGATTACCATTAAAACATCTTGTTTTTCATAAGTCCATGATGCAGTGGATTGACAGTCCAACGATACACACTAGTAATTGAAAAAATATTTATTTAGATGATGACTCTGCATACTAGAATAGATCGGGCCATATGTCATAATAAGAAAAGTTTCTTCTCCGACAGAAAAAGGGGTTTATGTTAGGGAAGCAGCATGATAATTTATCTCATCCTGATTCATTGTTAAGCTGTGGTGTGTGCTTCGTATAAATAATTAGTGGCTTGTTTCAAATCCATTGCCACGTCATGAATAATGTATGAGAGGGGTGGGAAAGGGCGGATACCAGTATAGAAGATCAATTGATTGACAGTGGGAGACATCATGGCCAATGTGACCTCTGTCGGATTTATCTGGCTTTTTTCTTTCCATCCTAACCAATCCTGCTAACTTTTAACTTGAGCCATTACTCGATTGATGGAAGTACAACAAAACTAGCTACTGTAATTTAATGTATTTTTTCAATGGGCAAATACCTTCTCCTTCTTATATCACAGAATATTTTGCCAAAAAAATATTTTAAAAAATTAGACTCAAAATGTAATACTGTATGTTGAAATGAATATCATTAAAGTACCATAATGTGTTTGTACTCAGATGTACAGTATGTACTTTCCCATTACAAAGAAATACATATTAGTACATACAAGTTCATAGTCTAAGTAGGCAAATTGGCATGCAGCGAATATTACAGATGACAGTAGACAATAGAAATAAAACAGAACTGTTATTATACATCACAAATGTCACTTTATTTTTAAACTGGAAACCGCTGTGATGATTTAACACTGACGAAGGCCACATACTGAAAACATCATATTACGTGTTCCCTCTACACTCAACAACATCAACAAAACAAACCATAAGAGAGCGGTTAACAATAGACCGTACAAACAGACGCTTTGATTGAAATCGAACATGAGCACAGAACATTACAGTAGCTACTTCATGCTATCAGTCAAGCCACGATTTACTTCACAACTTCCAATTGTTCTTCCAACTTTTCCAAAGTTGTAAACTTCTGGCCACTTTGTCACCTAATATACCCCGAACTCGTGAGCTTTTGAGACACGCTGGATTTAACATGTGCCGTTTTTTAGCATTTGTTTATCGCTCATTCATTAAATCTCTGCCTGAACGGTTGGTTGTCCACACCCCGAAGGACAAATGAAAAGGACCAGGTGTTTTAAAAATTCCTTCTCTTTTTTTTCCCTCCTTTATCCATCTCTGTCGCTCTCTTTCTTCACTACATCTCAACGGCGTTCATGCTCTGAGGAACAACTGTAACCTCTGGTGAAACATAAGCAAGAGGAGGTAAATCATTCAGACCGCATCTGGGCTGAAGTCTTTTTGCTCAGGTCTGGCCTGAAAACTAATAGCAATGTTGTAAAACCATAAAGCCACAAACCACTTTCCGATTACCTTCTCTGATTGCTCCACCGCTTTACTTCTCGAACCGTGTAAATTCAGCGATTTGTCTTTAGATTGAGGCGATTGTTTACCTGTGTATGACTGATGGATGTATTACACGTGCTGTAAGTCAAAATTTCAATCTGAACTACGATAGTGTACAAATACCAAAGTCATACAACGAGGGTTTATATTTCTTCGAGATTGTATTTTATCCAATGCATAAGGTTTTCTGTACTTTTATGCTAATACAACATGGCCAAAGATTGTAGAGAAGCTTTCAAACACCATGGAAAGATCTTCGGGCAGGATACAGAAGTGTTGTCGATAGCATCCCATCAGCCTGTGTGTAATCAGACAGAGCCGTATATCGTATCATTATTCAAATGTCTTCATCTCATGCCAGGGAAGTCAGAACCATTTCAAGTACAGGCAGGATATCCTTTCACGGATCAACACGTAGGAATTGAGTTCAGATTAAAATCGTTATGTAAATTGTAAATGTGTGTATGGAAAATATTTAGGGGATGTTTCACTGACAATGACAAAATGACCAGAAGTTATATATGAATTATTCATTAGAGTTGTTGATTTGAGACGATGATATGAATGACAATATAACACCAGCATCTTGCTGCTAAAAAAACAAATCCTAATGGTTTCCAATTTAAACAGCCTACCAGTATTTGACAATTAAACCATGACAAAATTGCTTATGTAGTGTGTTTTGTGTCTTCTTTCAGTAGGATTTATTGGTTGCCATCCTTAGATGGCTAACATCCCACCAATAAAAAACACATAGGACCAGTAGAGACCCACAAAGACCAGTATAGTTTCTATTAAAACCAATACAATTCCCACTATAACCAGTAAATCCATTAGAATTTCTGTGATGGTTCAACTACTGAGCAGTTGTTTTTTATCTGTTTCATCACAAAAACCTAGAGACAAAAAGGTCAGTTCATAATGACAACCAGGACAAAAAAACTTGATCTTAATACAACAGCAGCAAGACTTCTCCATCATACATGAAACTCCAATGTCAAACACCTTGTTTGAAATATCTACCACCACCTTACTGATCTTTACTGTTTTGTCATTGAGAAATGGTCTGATGAACTAGAGACAACCGCAGTGCTCATATCTCTGGCCGCTCAATACTCCGAGTAAATTACCCAGAGCGGTAACACAGGTGAACATGAGAGTGGCCTCTTACAGATCTGCTGTTTGTTAATAGCAGAATAAAAGCTTTCCCGGGTCTCAAGGACAGCACAGACGGACGCGCGCGCGTTCACACGCTCCAACTCACAGCTGAGCTGCGACACCAAACGAAAAATCAATGAAACAAGTTTCCGTAATTGAATGCGAGATTCTCCTCTGGCTCAGAAGCTCCAGAGGAAATATGACCGTAATCAACGTAAGTGCCGTCATACAAAACCATTTAGGTGTCAATTTGAGGCATAAAGCCAACGAGATCTGTGATGGGCAGGGGAGGAAGGGTCAGAAACTGACCTATGGAGAGATGACCCCTGACCCCGGTAAGATCCCTATGAAGCTGAAGTGCAGAATGATGTCATAAAAATTGCAGATCCATGTTGCTGGAAGTGAGAGAATGGATGTTTGGAGTACACTAGTTTATAGATATCTTTAAGAAAAGCTCACTGTCTCTCTCTCTCTCTCTCTCTCTCTCTCTCTCTCTCTGTGTGTGTGTGTGACACAGCAGAGCATAAAAGGTCATAGCGGGGAATGAGCAAAACCAGCAAAGAAGATTAGAGTAAAATCAGACGCGCTTCACTGAAGTGCATCTATGTTTGTTTGTTCTCCACTGATGTGTGACTGTTAAGAGTTTGTTTCAACACGACTCTTTGCAAATAATCCTCTGATCAAATGTGAGGTGCCTGCAAAAATACATCCAGGCTCTGCCCTCAGACAAACATTAGGATTTATTGAGAACAATCCTTTAGAAATATAAAACGGAAACACACTCGTGCCAATAAAACGAGACACCCACAATTTTGAAACGTCAATACAAGTGTGTACCACAAGAGGGCGCACGACAGCCACAGAATACAGGTACAATCATTATAAAAGATTTACTTTCACTACAAAACTTCTCTCACATAAATTAGGCCAAAAGTTTACACAGTCAAAGCTTTTAAAACTACAGGAGACATTTTTGTCAAAACTTTTTTATGTTGTGTTCAAACAAACTCAAACCAATCAATCAAATTGCTGAAGGGAGACCCAGAAACGCTCTGTCGAAACATGGGACCTCATATCAGGCATTGACAACACTGATCAAACAAAAAAAAATCATGTGTAAGAGCTAAAACCCTTACTTTATTTTTCAACAAGCATCTACTGGTGAGAATGGCTTTCATATGAAGCAGAAAATTCTGTAATTACAGTAAAACTGCTTTGTAAAAACGCCAAAATATGCATTTCTAAGATGACTGTATTGTAACAATATTTAAAAAAAGTTAAATAGTGATTTTATTGTATTTATTTTATCGGTCTCTATGTGCTGTGGGTGTCATCGAGAGAGAGAGAGAGAGAGAGAGAGAGAGAGAGAGAGAGACTCCTGGAATTGGATAGCAGAAAATATGAGCTACTTTAACAGTCGTCACTTCTACAATTTCAGTAATCGTGTGGTAAAATGTTCTGGAAAGTGAACTGGGCGTCTGCCTTGTTCTAATTTAGACTCTGAATTGTTCTGTTTGGGTTGTGATTTGGCTGCTGTTGTTGTTGGTGGACCACCAGAATCGGATCTAAAAATGGAGCGCTAAAGCCTTCAGAGGTTTGTTAATATCCACCACATTAAACTTATGCTTTTTATCATGCGATTTCACAAGCGAGATTATACTGAATGCAGTCATAAAGGCTTTTAATCTATTAGCCTCCTGCTGCTTTGTCATCTCACAGCTAGAAACAGGCCAAACGTTTCCCATTACACGTTCTAACTGAGTGTTTGATGTTAATGATTTGTTTAAGGACCATTCAGGAAAATGCCTGATAAATAGTAATATTAAAATGAGTCTCTGGCACCTTTAGAGCTGGTATTAACACGCATTAGTTGATCTGATCAGATGTGGTCAGTGCTAAATGCAATAATCAAAACCACATTTGGAGGCCGTAACATGCATGTGAAAAATATTTAATACATTTTATATTCAAACTAACTTTTAAGTCTTGTTCTGTGCCACTTTAACTTTAAAGGCTGTGCATCGTCCCTCCCGCTGCTTCAACGGTTGTCAGAGGTCCTTTATTCCGAACAGCCCTGTCATTCGTACATATGTAGCGTTCAGTTATCTGGACCCCCCATCTCACCTCACACTGTGTGTTTCATCAGTCCCCGCTATCGAGGAGCTGCCCTGCCCCTGGTCACGATTAATGAGCCCAACGCCTCCTGGGTTAACAGAAATTAATAGGCAGACAGAGATTTACATTTCCATTCGAGGGCAAAAAAGAGCGCAGGATTGATGTAGCCCATTACTAAAGTAGCAGAGAGAAAGAAAGAAAGAAAAAGATGACAAAAGGACCTGCCATAAAAACGTATGAGGTGAATTTACGAGTGATCAGATGTGTGAGGTTTGGTGATCTGGTTATATTAAGATTGTAAAGATGTTGGCCAGGTGATGACAGCCTGATGTGTGGATGGTGACACTTTCCTGAACTCGAGGTCCCTCATTAAACAGGCAGTTTTGAGGTTAATGAATGACTTGCTCTCTTCACAGTTTGATTAATTCTCTCATAGAAAGGTGAGAGGGTGCTGAATGTGCCTTGTTTGAAATAGAGCTGGTGATAATTTGTCTTTATTAGTGTGCTTCGTAACGTCGTGACGTAGACTAGTGGTTCTCAGTTGAGTGTGATTTAGGAACCAGATTGCACATGACGCAACACGGGACCAAACTGCTTAAAGTCAAGAGAATGGAATGAAATAGAAATTCTCACACAATGTATTTATTAGAAATACTGAACCATCTGGTTATATTTTACTAAAACAGATATTAAAATATATCGGTCTACGCACAAGTTACCTATTTTAAAAAATGGAAATATCGTGTTATGGATGTGAAATGTAAACCAGAAGCAATAATGCCCACTAAATGGAGAAGAGATGACTCTTCAAAGTACATAAAACAGTTCATTCATTTTAATTTTCATGTGTTTATTTATGGGGAATATGGACTGTAGATGTGACTTCTGAAAACAGCACTTTACCTAACTTTGAAAAATCATGCTTTTTGTTTTGAGAGAGAAAGAAAACTTTGAGGGAGACCCCACACGGGAATTGACATTTTGCAAGCTTTGATAAAAACTTTATTTTCTCATGGTAAGATTGACATTTGCATTGAATTGCCCTTATGTATGTTTATCCTCTTTGCATATGAACCTGATCTTTTTTAATCGTATGTACTTTTGTTCATGCTGACCATCTGCTTTATTTGGCCGCCTTCTACCACATAACAAATAAATTTGACAAGTTTGATTGGAAGCCCAACCTCTGACAGCAACAACACACAATTTTTTTTTAAAGCTAACAAGTCTATCTTTTACTTAGTTGCATATTGTATGCAACTATGCAATTTATTTTTGGTGGAGCAACCATCAAACCCACTGAAGAAGAATATAATTTAAGAGTTGATAACCTCCACTTTAAAAGAGAAAAAGCACGTTAGCCCGAGAGAAACGCCTCTTCAGCAAGAATTTAATGGAAGAATAATTAATTGGGTCTTTGCTGTTAATTGATGTAACGGACGCGTGGCCGCTCTCCAAAACTACACGCACCTCATCACCAGCATCAGTGAGAAGAGGAAAGTAATCACCACTGTCTCTAAGCCAATGAGAGCATCTCTGCATATATTTCTCCTTCCTTATTTCCTATCCTGCCTGTCCAATCACAACAGTCTGTAGTTTTTTCTCTTCTAAAGTCTGAAAGCAAAGTGACATTCCGCTCAACCTGCCAAGCTTTTAATGCTTGTTTTATGTAATTCGGACACATGCTTGATTTTTTTCCTTTCATTTTTAATGTGCTTGGAAACCATGAGCCCAGCTGGAGAACTTAATTATATTGCTCAATGTAGCTCTTCCACAACAATTATGGGACAATAATAATTGGGCAAAGGTTTAATGCACCATTTACATATCGGTGTCATTCACTGGTGAGAAAACTTTTAATGCTTGACTCGTCAAATGGCTGTTTAGGGTGATTTATTTCCAGCACCAACAAGCTAATCTTTACAAATTTACTTGATCTCTCTCAAAATGTTTAAAATAGTCAGGTAAAGTGCTGTTTTTCACATCCATAAATCATGAAGGAGCACATGAAAACAGAAATAAAACAACTTTTCATCTCTTCTTCATTTTGTATACAGCCGCTCAAAAACGTGTGTCCTTTTTGTCACATCCATAACACGTGTATATTTCCATTTTTTAAAATGGATAACTTGTGCATAGACTGATATTTTCTTGATATGTCTGGATTCTATCAACAGGGCTTTAGTAAAATATAAAGGGATGGTTCAAAATATTGGTTATATATACATTCAGTGAGAATTTATATTTCAAGTTTTGACTGAAAATGTCACACTTGACTTTATAGCATCGCTGGTGACACGTTCTACCAGTTCAGCAACAGAAACAACCTGATGTTGTTTCAAATCATGTTGTGATTACCCGTCAGTCCAGCCATGTTTACTTACATTTATAAAACAAGCTCCATCAGGATTCTGTTTCTACATCTAACACACACCGGGAAAAGTTTCTGTTGTCCCCAAAACTCACCAAGAAGTGTCTGAAATAACCAGGTAATGTGCAGTTTCAGAAAGTAAACTTCTACAAACCTTTTTCTCTTCGTATGCGTAGAGTCGTCTTCTCCTCTTTAGACGCAGAACAATGGCAAGTGCGTAACTTCGGATGGCGAGTCTTATCTCTTCAGCGTCAGAACTCCATTTCAGCTCACGACGCTGAATATTCGGACCAACTCATTACCATTCAGAGCACTGAAATAATGGAAATGCTTAATTGCAAAGATGCCATCGGTTTAATTGAATTACCAGCCAACAAAGCAATAATACAATTCCTAATGGTGCACAGAGGAAAGCTCGGCAGATAAGGACTAACTTTGTAGAAGAGGACAGGAGAGAGATGTCTGACATGGACCATCATGTCAGCTTTACAAAGTCATTTGTATACAGGCCTTCTCTTCTCATTTCTTTTTTACACTTACAAAGCAGAAAAGACGGGTCATCCTATATTGAGAGCCAAGTGAAGTGTATCCTATTCCAGCCAAATTAATGAATATGAATATTCATTATATGAAGTAAATGTAGAGGTCTGTCCTGACTGACTGATACTGTATTACAGTATTAGGGGATATACAGCTGGTTGCTCTGCAGATTTTCTCAGCCCTTCAGTATATATATGCCACAAAACCTGTAGTCCTGTCAAAGCTTTCTGTCTTACAGAATGAAATGAAAAATATTTCTGAGTCCTTGATTCCTGATTGGCTGTTGAGCTGCAGATGTGAATGCTGATTGGTTGTTTTTTAGAATTTATAAAGTACTACTATTAGCTCTAAATTACATGAAGTTACAAAAATATGTTTAGGAAAATCTTGACTACAAGTCCAGTTTGTCTTGTCAGTGAAATATAAAGGAAACGGCACTGATAAAATTTGTTGTTTTTTTATTTTTTAAATTGCGTAAAAAGCACCTGCTAAATAAATGTAATGAAGTCTCACATACAAAAATAGCTGGCAATATTATTTTTAAGAGCAGTGTATAAATTATTCAAGGATTTCTGGGGGATGTACTTTATTTAATATATTTCCACAGAACATTTTGGCAGCTGTTTAGGTTTATCTTGCGTTAAGTCTTTAAGTGAACAATTATCAATTTTACAATTATTATGCTAAATGCATTTTCTGTTGTTATCTAAGGACTTTTCTTAACTAAATAAACATTTTTAAATATTTAATATTTGTCATATATGAATCTAATAGTGAAAAGTATTACTATAAACTTATGTTTTGTTGATAGTAACCTTTGGTATACATAAAAAAAGCATTTGTCCTCCCCACAAAGCCCTCCATAATTCATAAAACTATATAACTTATCCCTCAAAAACAAACATAATTTCCCCTGTAATTCAGAACCGTGTTTTTGAGTAAATTGAAATGTAATCAATACAGTGAAATAGGAAAAACAACAAGACTGATTCGCTCCAGCATTTTACATTCAAATTTGTTTTCTCTGAAGACACTTTCTAACCAAAGTGAGTTGGCAAACATAGCAAGCATACATTTACTCAGAAAACTCATTGATTGGAAGGTTCTGCCATTGCTCATTGTCTAAAATTCACCAAGCAGAATTGCATTTGTCGTTATCTGGCCTGTGAGAGCTCCCTAGAGAAGCAATCATGAAATTCTGTATCGCATCGCTATTTAAGAACGAGCAAAGCAGCATTGTTTGTAAAATATTGCTTACCAGTTTGGGAAGTGACTGTAGATACTTCACAGTTTGAAGAAAGCCTGTAATGAAGACACTTGGGTATGCTGTGGGCCTTCTGTCTATGATTCTGGTCTATGTTTAAGTTCCAAACCAGCTTGAGTAGTAAGGACCCAATCCAGCGCAGGGGTGTAAGGAAATGTTTTACCAAAGTTCATCCAGTTGATGATTTAGAGATGCAGTTTTTCTGTATACTGCTTAGATGAGGCCTGTGAGAGGTTACAGATGATTAACTTTTTTTTAAAACAATTATTTATTATCATAAGTATTACTGCATTTCAGATTAGGAGACATCTCAAAGGATAAGCATGTTGTGAAGTTTCCGATGTTTGTAAAGTGTGATCAGAGATGCTGGAAGAAAAGCTTTTCAGTAGTTTGTGGTTTGTGTTGAAGGTGTTCTGAGTGATAATAAAGCTGCCGAAATAAACATAAGAAACAACAGTCCACCATTGATCAGATGCCCATATACACACTACACATCATACATTATATAACAAAATATCAAGCAAATTAGCATTTCATGTAAATGTTTTAATTAACATTGGATAAACTGTTCAAAATAATGACTGTAATGCATTTGAGCACTGATTTTCAAATTAAGTTGAATATGTCTATGGCAGGCTATGTGTGTTATTAACAAACTTATTTATTTAATAAACCAGATTAATTAAAACACTTAATACAAAACTTGTGCTACAGTAAGTCTGTCTCCTTAACTGTACATAGTTTTATTAAAATTAAGTGTATTCTGAATTTAGTTTTCCACTATCATTGTCTTTGTCCATTTAATCCATATTATGTGTTTTCTTTGTAACAGTTTTTCCTGTTGGAGAAAACAAAAAATGTAAAAACATTGCAGAATCAATGCATTTATCTAATTTGTGCAATTTAATATGCTTTTTAGTTTCAACTTTAGACCATTCATATTACTTACTTTACTTTATAATTTACTTCCATAGGGATGAACTACTACACACATGTGGTTCTTCAGCTAGGACACTTGTGTGAACGATACAATGCAAAGACATTAACAGAACAAAATATCCTGAGACTTTTGTTTAAAAGCAACTGTGAAAATGGTAAATTCTGACATCATTTGCTTGTGTCCCCTTAGCTTAACTTTCCCAGGAAAAGGGCAAACTCATTTTAAAAACCGTATACATTGAATGCATTATAAGTTGCTATAAGCAGGATAAAATTATTTGGACAACTGGATTAAAAAAGTTGGTGCACAGATGGTGCACAGACAAACATCACAGACAGAGGGTCACCGTGAGGAGCTCAGTGGTCTTCATCTGACCTGTGTGGAGGACAACATTTCTTCTGCATTTGATACAGAGCTCTCTCTATCTCTCTCACATACACACACTCAAACACGTACACAACACACACTGCGATTTGCACAACCAGACGCCAGAGGAAGCCAACGGAAAACCACTCGCCGTTCTCCACATGCCACAGGCACTGAGATTGCCTATCAATCACTGAACAGTTTTCTCTTTCTCACCCTCTCCTGCCCGATCCGCCCATCCTCTCCGGTCCAGTGTGTGTAGGAGAGAGACAGCAGAGACAAATAGGGTCGTATTTAGGGAAACAGAATATCAATAAACAGCAAAGGGGAAACGCATCTACATCTCGCCAAGAGAAAAGCCACAGGTCTTAAACAACACGACTGAAAAATGAGCCAGCTAGAGACCAGGAGACCGATTAATCACACACTTGTCTGTCTGACATGTACACACACACACACAATAGTAGCGCAGTGGATGCCACACAATAAAACATAAATAAACATAAAATGCGGTATATTTTTATAAACCTGCATCAAAGTGAGGTGAGAGAGACAAAGACGGTTAAATGTTCATCTGTGTGAGAGGAATGATGGTCGTGGGCCTGGGAAACACAGGCGTTGAACGGCGGGCAACACTTGCTCTTTTTAAGTGTGAGCCTGACTGAGTTGGCATAAAAACACGGTGAACGCTGCCGATCTGCATTGCTAATTTTGTGTGTTTACGTAACACGGCGTGGCATTCGTGCTCTCTCATCCCCCGTTTCTCAGCATGAAATCAGAGCAGGTATGAATTATAATGAATGTTGTTTACTAACCTGTCAGAAGAGTCGATGGCAGAATACCATTTGATCTTTTACAGCATTGATTTTATTCCGATCTGTTTCATTACTTTATATCCACAATCTCGGTCAAAGCTTGCTTTTTATGTTTGAGTGATGTTTCCTGTAAACTTATAATCATAAAAAAATATCAGACATAAACAATAATCAGACAGGATTATTTTCTATAAATAACTACATTTATTAAATGGATACTTCAACAACAAGAAAAATGATGTCATTATTTACTCATGTTCACTCTGTTCTTTTTCATGCAATACAAACATAAGGGGACCAAGGGTTTTTTAGCCTCTACAAAGAACAAAAATAGCACCATAAAAAGATCATAATAGTACTTCACATAATATATGAACTATATGTTTTTCAAATCTGCTGCAGGAAAAACTAGTTATGTCTGAACATGGCTAGTAGGCCCTATATTTAAATTTGAGAGCACATGTATTGTTTCTAAGTGTAAAATGAAATGTGTTTTAGTAAAAGAAATCTTAGTTCACATCAAAAAAGACAGCCAGAAGTGAAAAAAACATGCAACGTTAAGGAAATTTCTTGCTGGATTGTACGATAAAAAAATGTCTTCCCTGCTCTCACTAAAATGCTGTCTCAGCTAAATCCAGAAAGGATTTGGATTTCCTGACATGTCATGTGGGGTTTTGCTAATGGTTTAGCACAGCCTGAGTGATTTTAAGTCCTTAAGCTCTCAAAGGGGATGCCAGTTTTACATTATAGTTTCTACAGACATGACTATCTGTGTTTGATAGCTTTTACTGACAAGTCGGCTGCTTAGAGACAGATGCTTAAAGTGTTTTCTATGCATTGCAGAAGCCACGCGAGCAAACCTGAAGCTGTTAAATTTACTGTACAGTGATGTAGATAAGTTTTACTTCTGAAGATTAATGGAGAAAACTGATTCAATGGAACCATGCACATTTTTGGAAAATGTCCTCATTGTCATGACTTGCAACCCTGTTTATCAATATACAAATGCTTGACAAATGCATTAAGGAATAAACAATGATACCTAAAAAGATTTCAAGTGTATAGTTATGTATTGCATATTATAAAAAGTATATATAGAGATATTAGCTATATTAAATTTATGTTGTTTATATGCCAAATTATTTTTTAACCTTGAAGGAAACACTGAAAATGAACAAGTTAATAAATTTACAAATGATGTATAAACAAGATAAAGGCTGAAATTCTTGATAAATGTGATAAAATCAATAAAATTATCAAAACCAAAGTGAGAAAAGCAGTCTATCTTTAGGTAACAACCAAATGTTATTACTTCGACCTTAGACCATACAGCACTTAAAGCCCAAATATGTAGTAGTTTATTTGAGAATAATGTTGGAAAATTGTCAGGCATTCTGATCAGATAATAAAAATTGTAAGTTGTCAATCTAGCTACAAATTTCATGCCATCATTTGCTCCCTACACTTAAAAAAAACAATTTGCTGCTTGCTCAATTTTCTTAATTAAAATAGGCAAATGCAACAGAATTCTTGAACATTTTGTCACAACTTAATTTCATGGCATGCAATCCATTTAAATTGGTTAAACAGAAGTTTACTTCAACTAATTTATCTTTTTTTGGGACTACATGAATAATTTCTGTTGGATTAATGTAGCATTGCCACAATGGGGCAGGGGATTTTCAGCTCCCAGCATGCTTTACATGGGCAGAATAAATACTGAAATGAAGTGTTAAAGTGAGTTTAATAAACCCAAGTTTTTGGGTTTTTTATTATTTTTAAATCTGGAGCTTTACTGTACGTTGAGCTAGTTTCTTTAACTTTTATGTTCCTGCAAAACATTTTGGATAGACACTGAACATGGATGATGGCTAGTAATTAACAGCAAGAAATTTACAGTAGTCAGGCTACTGTAAGTTGATGTGTTATATTCATAGTCATCATTCAGTTATGTTTTGCTATAACTGGATTACAGTTTAATAATATTAATAAAACAAATTTCTGGTATGTAGAACTAAACAACAGCTGCCAAAATAATGCCTTTCATTATTTCTAATAGGCTAACAACTTCAGTCTATTATATACCGACCTTCATCATGGCCTAAACCAACAAATGGAAGTCATTTACTGTAACTTCCTTTTGGTTTCCTCAGTAGCTTTTGGCAGAAATGATGAAATATGGAGTGGAATGTGGCCCATTATATTTGAAGATCTCCATTTTACACCCGAGTTCCTCCAGTCGAACTCATTAATATCGTAATAGGGTGCTGAGTTCAGTTAATACCCCAAACCGGCTCGTTAGAGTTACTTCATTATAATGATATGAATTTAAATTAATGATCTCAGCTTGGCATTATCCGTAAAGCTTGTCAAAAGTCTGTGTTCCAGATGAACAGGATATCAGGCGTAGTGTTAATCACTGGAAGTAGCTCATCGCCACAAAACTATGTACCGCACATTTAACATCAGCTCCACACCGTGACGCGACATCATTTGTTTTTGTTCCTGAAACCGAGAACGAATCGCTCAAAGACAAAATAACCAAGAGGCGAGACATTTCATTAATACTTCATCCATTGTTTTTAATCTAATAGCACACATGCGTGTAAATTTAATTAGAAAAAAGCATCCTAGGAATTAATTATTGTGAATCTCAGCATCTTTTGTTTTGCTTTGAATACACAGATGGGGACTTTTCTTACTGGAGCCTTGTGGGTTTGACTTTGATGTCTTAATACTTCCACCCATCCCAAAATCACACACAGAAAGCAGGACGCCTATAACAGTGGGACATGTTGTGATTGGAGCGTGTTGTCGCTCGAGACAATAAAAATCACTAAGCAAGCAATCACAGTGAAAAGTCATCCTGAGGGACTTTGTGACAAACAAACTATGAATAAAAATATTAAAACAATTGTGACCAAAAACACACAAATAATAAACAAAGCAAAAAATGTACAGTATTTTTCATCATTAAAAATGACAACAATAAGTTCTCATTAGTTAATGCATTAGATAAAATGAACCAACACTCAGCAACATATTTTACATTTTATTTTCATGTCAGTCCACTGTACATTTACTAATGTTAATGGTTACAAACCAAATAACTTTTACTGCACATATTTACATACACATGAAAATGCACAAACTACAATTTTCTAATTAAAATTTTTAAACATTTTTGATTTTAGGTATTCTTATAAAAACATTTTTTGATTAAATTTTAGTTTATTTTCATTGTTTTGTACATTTGTCAAATATTTATTCTTTTCATCAATATATAGTTTGTCATGATTAGATTAGAATTCAACTATGAAATATTAAAGTGAATAGTAAAATTAATAAATGCTGTAAAAGCATTGTTCATTGTCAATTTATGCTAACTACTGTATTGTAGAAAAATATAACCTAATTGTAAAGTGCTTTTGAGCGCAACTGTACCTGCATCGTGTGATACTAGGTTTTAGGTCACAGGTTCGAATCCCAGCGAATGTATGAAGGTATATCCAAAATGCACTACAAGTTGCCTTGGAGAAAAGCATCTGCCAAATACAAAACATAAAAGACAATGCGTTCATGAAAAAGAAATAAAAAACCGGCGCAGAAATACTATAAGATTTCACAGTGACAGACTGATGCAAACCTGTGCCGGGTATACTGCTGGTTCCAAGTGACATTTTCTTTCTCAGTATGTCTAGATGATCAGCTAATTGCTATTTAGTCACCTAATTAGGTTCTTCATCAATCAAATTTCACACTAATTACTTACAGTAGATCTTTAGTTCTGCTCAAGAAATTCAAGCTTTGAAAATCTCTCTCTCTTCATACCGCCACGACAACACATGCTCTGCTAAATAATTAACCTTTCATGTTTAGTAATCCAGGCTGATTTACATCAACAAAGACATTAAAATGAAACAAGCGATGCAACAAGTAACAGCTGATTAAAGAGGCAAATAAATATTGAATAAGAAAAAGCGTTTGTGTCTGTGAAGGTAAATTGCTTGTCAAGGCAACGAGATCTGATTTTGAAATGATCAGATTTTATAACCTTCATTAAGGAATTTCAAACCATTTAAACACAAAAATGTTTTTTACAGAATGTCCCACCATGAAGGATGTGTCATGGTTTTATGTTTTCAACCTTCCCTTCAAACACATTTAACTGTGCTCTCAAACAAAACACTTCTCTTTCTCTCTATCCCACATGTGACAACTCTCCGTCTCCTGTGATTGGTTGAGCATCCTTCTCACTGCTGGACCAGCGAATAAATCTGTATCCGCTCCACTCCTTTATGGAGATGGAGTGTCCTTGGTTAGAGTTTGCGGCCCATCTTTTATCTTTTACACAGGGTTATTTGTTAAAGACTATGCCCTCTCATCCCCTCCATCTCTCTGGATGTCTTACAGGACCAGAGGCTGGTTTTCTATTAGACACAGCATGAATTATGAAATGCAGGCGGTCGGGAGGCGACAGACAATGAGTCATAGAGCACATACAGAATGGGTGGGGTCGCTGTAGCTGTTTTATTATGTCAAACGTGTCTGAAGGCAACCCCAGAAAGGGGAAAACGCTTCTTATAAGAGAAAAGTATCAGATCACGCACCGTGACTTTAATTCAGTCAAACTAGTGCATTTTCTGAGAAAATATCATTTTACAGAAAATACAATCATTTCTTCACTCCCTCTCAAGTTAATTGCCACTAACGTGATACAGACACTGCAAGCCGACCCGTTATCAAAACAGACCAACACATCCCGTGCAGCTCGACAAATACAATATTTTTCACTGAAAATTGCATATTGTCTAATGGGATCCGTTTTTGTCTGGTAATTGTAAATCTACAAGGGGATCAATAAACAGCAGGATTCATTATGAAGCGCAGAAGTAATTACAGCTGAAGAAAATCTCTCATATTAACTAAACATCTATTGAAGGCTGCTGTTTGTCTAGTGGAGTGTTTTGAAGCAATAAGGCCACTTGAGAATGTTACAATGACTTCAGCAAGGATAAGAGTTTGTGTTGTTAGACACCGACAGGATGATTCACGTCTTTAAGGGTTAGTTCTCATAAAAATAAAAACTGGAAAGACTACTTATATGGTTTTTAATGTCATTTTGTGAGTTTGACAGAGTCACTGACCTTGCACTTTCTTTATATAAAAAGATGGGCCAGTATATTCTTTAAAAATCCTCCAATAATCAATAAATAAATAAATGATAAATAACATTCCTACTATTTAATTTAAACATCGTTGTTTATTATTTTAGTATTTTCATAGTTGTTATATATATATATATATATATATATGGACTCATCCATTCCAATTAGAAATAAAACTCATTCATTTTTAACAAAGATTTAAAACTCTATTTTAGTTCATGCAATTGTAAGTGTAGCGCTGAAGAGGGTTCAAGTCCTTGAGCTGTAATGTTGTGTTGTGTCCGATATTAACTTTCCTAAAACAAGAACGTATATTCTTCTCTTTACAGGAATGACTCATCTGTAATGCTTCATCTGCAGTAACACCTGAACATGAAGCTCAGATCAACACACAGATTGCTTGACTTTGATTGCTTGAGTAACATATGGATGAAGATATAACAGCAGCTGTACAATTCATCTGCTGGGTACTACTTTAGTTACTCAATAACATCTGAATTAATAACTCTCTTTACTGTAGACATATATACGGGACCCGCTCTGCATCACTCGAGCATTTTTCTTAGAAGTCTTAGTGTTCATCCCTCGCTGATATGAACACAGTTACTTGGTAATGGACTCAAAATCATGTTGTTTCATTTATGAATTATGAAAAAAGTACTAGTCATTTTTTTATGCAATACACTTAATGATGGCTTTCAAACTTTGACGAAACAAAAGCACCAGAAATTATTATAACAGTAGTCCTACTTTTGACTCATGCTTTGTTTTCCAACTTCCCACAAGATCATTGAATCCGGGGGTTACCAATCTACCAACTGAGCTACAGGGACAGTAATCAGATTTATGAATGAATCACTCAGATGTGTTTGGTAAACTGGAAAGTTCATGATTAACTTCAGTCTATTCTTAACACATTCAATTGTTTCACACAGACTCTTATGTACTACATTTCTAAAGCCTGAATGCAGTCCCAGTTAAGGAGCTTGTTCATTATATTTCCAGATTATTAATATAGATGTGAGTCCAGAAGAAAGCCTAGAAATAAGATCTGAGACAACATGAGGGTGAGTATGATAGCAGCAGTTCAACAAGATGTCCTCTCTGTCCTGGAGAGGTCAAAATCATAACCTTACTGTAACCTAATCCTAACCCACACTCTAACCCTAACAAGATAATAGATTTTTTTTATTTATTTAAAAAAAAATCCCTATTTTTTCTCTACAAATGTGTATCTACAAATGAGGATGTGCCCAAAAGAAATGCGTGTTGCTTGCTTTTAAGGTATAAATATGGTCCCCAAAATATACACACACCCACACACAAACAATATAACCCATTTTCATTTTTTACAATTTAAAATAACTTTATATACTTTGTTTGCCTTGTTTATATACTGAATGTTTTGCTTTGATTTGGTCAATTTTGGGTACACAGTAGTTAAGTGGGTACACATACACAACCACACACCAACAGAAGGCCAAGTAAGATAAATCATATAGGATCAAAAAAAGAGTTAATTCTCTCTCTCTCTCTCTCTCTCTCTCTCTCTCTCTCTCTCTCTCTCTCTCTCTCTCTCTCTCTCTCTCTCTCTCTCTCTCTCTCTCGAGTATTGACCTGAAGAGCCGAGTGATTCTATTGGACAGAGAGAGAAAGCACATTATTCACTGCTGAGCATCCTCGTGCAAATCATCACTTCACACTCCTGCCTCCCAATTAGCAGTAGAGATATAGGTCAATAGATGCCTGCATGCCATTAGAGAAAAATGAACAGCAAACGAGCCGCCCTGGGCAAAAAGCTGAACAGATGTTCTTTCAGTAGAGGATGCACAAAAATAAGCCCTGAACACAGACTTTTAAAACCAACGAAAAATATTGAGAATATGTGTCTTTATCTGTACTCTTCCTATTGTCTCATTGTAAGGCAGGTGCTGGAGTTTTTAAACGTGCACCGTGTGCAGCCTTCTGCCCTGCAAAACGTTTAGATTGAGGTGGGATTTACCCAGAGCTCAAGGTAAATGTCCCGGGGTCTAATCCAGGCTACCTTATCCCAGCTTGTGTAAAATCTGTCTGGGGCCTAATGGATTCACACCCAGGGGCCAAAGTCAAGCTCGCGATCCAGACAAATCTCGTCTTTACCTCATTATTGTTTGCAGTTCACTAGCTGGAACACTTAAAAATAGGGGGATACAAATTGTAAATCGAGAAAGAGAGAGAGAGGGAGAGCCCAGAGAGACAAGTGGCAATATAGCCCTGTCAGCAAGGCTGAAATGATAAAGTGCTCTCAAAGATAAAATAATGGAGGGAAGGGGAAAAATCAAAAGGGAGAGGAATAGAGAAAAGGAGAATAAAAGAAAGTGAGATGGACAGAGAATCTCTTCATTACTGTCAGCAGCTTATCAAGGTGGGAGTTGTAACTCAGGACCATTATCCCCCACCGGGTTTGACAGCCAGCCGCTACGGAGAGTCCAGAGGGCAATTCTTCAGACTAGAGGAGCATAAAGTTTTGAGGATCGGTTGGAGAGAATGAGTGTTTTTTGTGCTACGGCCCTGTTGAATCAAGAGTCAAGTATCGGGGTCAAGATGTAAAATTAACAAAACTAATTGAGCTCTCTGTGTAACACACTGCATGTTGAAAACAGATAAATAAAATAATATTTCAATCACTAATGTCGCCGCAGGAATGATTTTTCTTTCCATGCTGTGGAGTCGGGTCAGGCACAGAGCTCTCCCTAACTTCACGCTGTCTATTTCTTTTCTGCAAAATTCACACCTTCCACTTTACTGCTGCTATTAATAAATAAATGCACTTTTCAAATGTTGAATTTGCATTGTGGCACGGAGACCACCCAAGTTCCTCTGCGTTCTGTCGAGTCGTCAATTTGAAGATCTTTAAGGTTCCACTTCTGAGTGTTTGTGTAATAGTCTGTGTTGTGTAGAGGGCAGACAGTAGTGTGTGTGTGTGTGTGTGTGTGTGTGTGTGTCTCTCTGGTGAATCAGAGATGTAATTAAGATTGGCATTTGCTTGGCAGGATAGAGGCGTGCCATTGCCAGAAGCACAGAAAACAGGCCTTCTTTAATTAGGACAAGTCTCGGTGATGTAGCACCTTCTGTGTTTGTGTGTGCGTTCTCAGACAGAACGAAGATGTGTGTACGTCGCTCCACAGAATAATGGCGCTGTGGTTTCTTACCACCGTGTGTATACGTGTCTTGCGTCCCTTCTATGCTCACTGCACCTGATCCAAAACGACAAAAGCGCCGGGCGGTTTCTTAATTAACATTGTGACCTTTTTGCATGCTTTTATTTAGCCTTGGTGATTAATATAGAGACAGAGAAAGAGAACGAGAGACAGAGCAAGGCACGGATTAAGACCTGGTTTGAAAGAGGAAGGAAATAATTAGATGTAACTGTGAGAAGGTGAAGCACTGAAACATGAATCTAAAGCTGCTATGAGAAAAACACGGAAAGGAACGTCAGCAAGTTCTCAGCCCCCCTCGTCTACCTTCTGGAAACCAGGTTTTAAGCTCCTATCAGTTTCATTACAGTAATCCAGTTTAGAGAAGATACTGTATCACAGATATCAAGGGAGTTTTGAACTAAAAGTTTCTCTTCGTAATGGGTTCAAGGTGTGACACAGTGATATATCAAATATAAACTTAAAGTAACTGATGTGTTCTTAATCGTTGGTCTTTTTGCTGTGTATAAATGTCCAACAAAATCAGTAAAGTTACAAGCCAGACTTGAACTCATGTCAGCCACACAAGCATCACTGAACAATGTGTCAGACACACACACACCCATGACTAGGCAATATATCTCCAACAAAGAAAAAGTATATTTACCTTTCAAGCAAGAAGGAAGTTTCTATATCACTGCCAAGTGAGATGCTAGACCCATTTCAAAAAAGTGATTACATCACCCCCGCTGACACAATCATGTGAACCAGTGAACAGAAAAATAAAACAAGATATCCATCTTACAGAAGAGTGATAACTACTGTATACGTGTGCACAAATCATTCACATAGTGCCCCAAAAATCGGTATTATAACACCTAATACACAGATTAATGAAAAATTGCCATTGCATTAGATAAAACAAAACAAAAATCAAATCAGAAAAAAATCAAGCCAACCGGCATCTGCACACAAATAATATTTTTCTTCAGATTTTAAGGGAATGATGTATTGTATTTTTTTCTGATTCTCACACATATCCATTACTTTACTGCCAACTGCCATTGTGTAGAAAAGTACTGTATCAAGATTCTTAACCTGATAACTGTCAATGCACATATTGAGCATACACATGAAAATACACTTTTCAATATTTTATGTTTTTAAAAACCTTTTTATTTTTATATTTTTATTTTACATAACCTATTTCAAAATTATTTTTGGGGTTTATGTTTATTGTTACACTCTAAAAAAAGGATGTGTTATTTTTTAACACATTTTTTGTGTTATGCTGTTTAACACATAATGTGTCATTTTGTGTTAAATACATAAAAGGGACAACACATGTTGAGTTGAAAGTAACACAAGTTGAGTTAAAAGTAACACAAAATTGTTTTTTAATTAATTGAAAGATGTGTCTAGTTAGGGACAACACATCTGTGTGTTGTCCCTAACTAGACACATCTTGTGTTATTTTTAACACATCTGTTTTTAGAGTGTATGAATATGTGCCAAATATTTATTCTCGAGTCTTACACTTTCCATCAATATATAGTTTGTCATGATTAGATTAGAATTTAACTATAAAAAATGTGAATATTATAGTAAATAGTGAAATAACCTAACCTGACAGTTAACAGGTTAAGGTTAAGTAAATGATAAAACAATGGTGAACTGTTCTGTTTTTGGTGTCTACAGTATCTGCGTCTAACAGAACAACCAGCACAATTTTCTTAATTCTTGTACCAGTTCTTGACAGTTTTGTGCTGTCTAGTATCAGAAATTAGCCTTCTAGGAACACTCTCAAAGGAAGACGGCTAGAAGAAGCTTGGCATCCTGCCACACACAAACACAGACAAATGCAAATTTGCTTTGTATATACACCCTAGCAATTAAACAGCACCAAACCCAGTTCATTTGTCAGCTGGATTATCTAACGCTCACATTGGAGAGTCCTTTAATTATCAGCCATTTACACATTATCAGAGATAAGACGGGAGGAATGGACTTGATGTTTCCTCTGAGACTGTGAGAAAGGGTACGAGAAAAATAAAGGACAGTAAAGCAAAGAAAGAAAATAGAAGAAGGAATAAGGCGAGAGAGAGAGCGACATGGGCGATACGGCCTATTCTTCTTGGCAGCAGTCAAAACACTGTGTTTACTGTCTGTTGCTGAGATATGACAGTCCGCACATGCCTGAAGCTGTCTCGCTTAGACCTCCTGCAATCACTGTAATAACATTTCTGCTTACTCACAATTTTTCCAGACGAAGGCTGTGCCCAAGTTACCATGAGTGTTATACAGTACACGACAGAAAATAATGTGTCTAACGGTCTGAGGCAAAGCGTAGGGGGACCTCCATTCATGATTCTCGTGTCTTTCTATAAAAGAGAAAAAATACAGATAATATCTTTTTAACATCTCAATTGTTTCTTTAAGAGAGCACTGACATTCCCCAAAGACTGAAGAGGATAAAAGGCAAACAAATAAATATATTCCTTTTAAAACACTGATTTTATAGCTTTATACTTTTACTGTATGTCATCAATTCTAGTTCATCAGTTTAAGTTTTCTTAATAACCCATTAAGTTTTTTGTCTAGCTGCAGTTAACGCAATTTTCCTCTAGTTTTGGTTAAAACGGCGTCTAGGTCAAACATGACAGTAGATCTCACCAACACAAAGACTCCACCGCTACAATATTTATTATGTTTGACAAAATGTCAGTTCAAATACTATTCAATCATATTTAAATGTATATGACTTGTGAAGTTGTGAAGGCCACATGATTCATCTGTATTGAATATGCTTCCAATAAATGGGGTATGATTTACAGTACATAGTCTTATTGTGCAATCGTTTTCATTTTTAAGGTGACAGGCTCTGAAATTTAGCAGCGAGTCTGTCATTTAAAGTCTGATTTAGCTTTAAGCCCGCAGACATCTCAGACCTTCTAAAACCTGCGGATGAGCCTGTGCAGGTGTGTTCTTCACTCCCACTGAGAACTGCAGCGTGCGGCCAGTCAGACCTCAATGTTAATTATCCAATAAGGTACGAGAGGCTGTGCCATAAGTTCACACATATGGCATGGTCTCGGGTGCCTTATTACTTCTGAGAAATGATTATCACATAATAAATATATACAGATAGTAAGTTATTATTAAAGCTGCATTCTGCTGTTGATTAAACAAATAAACCAAAATCGTACCCTGTTTCACAAAAGTAAACTTGGAAGTTAAGCTTTCAAGTACAATTTTGAAATGTCATTTGACTTTAACCCATGTGTAAATCAGTATGTAAAGTAAGCTGCAATTTAAATTTGTGATGCTGTCTGAGAAAACACAACTAAAGTTATTTTTTGTGATTTATTGTTTTCTACATTAAATAATCCTACATAATGTAAAGCCATCCTGTTAAAATATAACCTTGATATCTTGATATATTGAAATCATACGTTTCTTATGTCATAATTTTAATATTATACATACAGTCTCTTTCATGTGAACTGTAGCAAACTGTTGTTATGCAACAAAAATGCGTAAAGCATCCAGTATACAAACTACCAGTTTAAAAACTTTGCAAATCTTATAAGACTGCAGTGGTGTAAAGAAAGTCTGTTCTGCTTTCATTAACCAGCCTGGTAGGGAACACACACGCACACACACACAGAAGAGATGTTATCATACCTGCAGGAACCCTGAACACGTTCCCTCGTGTAACCTCACCTGTCACGGACACGCTTCATCAAACACATTCATCTCACGTTCTCATTACCGTGACACTGTTCTGTTCGCTGTTCCTGTGTTAGGATATTGTGGGATTGTGGGATATATAGAAGTGTCTCATTTGTGAGATCAGATCAAGTGATGACTTTGCTTCTGTTAACCTGATGTTACTCGCTTCTGGAAAGCCTTTAATGTCTGCGGTCTCCTAAGCAGCTATATTTGCGCAGGTATCTTGTTCATTTTGAAGGAAAGTGGAGCAAATGTGTGGAGAGAGAGAGAGAGAGAGAGAGAGAGAGAGAGAGAGAGAGAGAGAGAGAGAGAGAGAGAGAGAGAGAGAGAGAGAGAGAGAGAGAGAGAGAGAGAGAGAGAGAGAGAGAGAGATTGCAGTAATGGAGTGGATAGAGTCTTTATCTTGATCTGTGCACTCTAATAAAGCTCAGATTGAGCTGTCAACATCCTGTTTACAAAGACATTAAGCCAAGCGCTCCTTTTCTACTTTCCACTTTCTACACATGAATAGTTCTTCATGTACTGTATGTTACACTTTTCCCCCACAATCCTTCACTTCTAATGTTCTCTCAATGTGATATCTGAGTACTAATTTACATAGATTAATTGGTAAAAGCACAAAGGTCACAGGTTTAATCCCATAGATACAGACAAAATGTGACCCTGTCTGTGAAAACCAGGCTAAAGTGTAAAAATCTAATTCTGAGATAACGAGCATCAAATTTTGAATTCACCTATTAATTTTACTATGATTTCAATCTTTGACATGACCTTACTCAGACAATATTAAAGATATCATTGTTAAATTCTCACAGAATGTTCATTATGAAGTATGATTATCTATAAAAAACAGAAAAATCACAAAAAATGACTTTAGGTGGGTTTTGCACCTTGCATACACTTGTAGTTCACTTTGTAAAAAAGCGTATCCCACATGCATAAATGTAAACTATAAATAAACTGCTACCCTAAATTATGTTTTTCGTTAAAAAATATTGTAAGAGAAATATTTAAAACCTTTGTGACAGTGAATAACATTATCTTCATTTTTTGGGAAAACCAGCTGTAAAAACAGAGCATGATCGAAGTGAATAAGATACAGTATCAAAAAATAAATCTCAACAAAATCATTTCTCTTTATGTATTATGTATGGCTTAAGTGACCTTTCCATAAATCACTGTGTCAGCTCTGACTTTATTATCTTGACTCTGAAACATAAAAAACACTGAAAATATTATAATCATCATCACCGCTGACCTTCAGCTACTGTACATTAACTTTGTAAGCACATATCTAAAAGAACAATATTCAGCCTTTACTCATAACTTAAAGAGATTAAAAATGAAAAATTTCTCATCATGTACTTGCCCTCCTGTTGTGTTAGGAAAACGAAATGCATAATATTAGAGACTCAAACAAACATCCTCAGTCACTATTCACTTTCATTGTATCTTTACTCCAGTATAAGTAAATGGTGACTGAAGCTCTCAGTCGCTAAAATCTCAGTCATTAAAAGTCAGGAACAACATGAGTGTATGTAAATAATGACAATTTTTTTATGGTGCGAACTGTCCCTTTAAAACCAGATCTCATTCTGAGATTATTATATACCAAAGCTTTTTTCCCATCTTAAATACCCTACAGCAGCACACACTTCATCCTGTGCAGCTCAACATCAATGTAATGAGTGGTGATGTTCTGGACCATGTTCTACATTGTATGTTTGACCGTAATTATACTGCGTCTGGCCCGCCGGGCAGTCAACCCTTTCCCAGCATCCTCTGCTATCAATTTAAAGAAAAGTCCTGCCCTTCCAATGAAATATAAATGGCACACTCGAAAATGCAAAAGGAACGAATTCCACCAGGCTGGTCTTACCGACAATTTTAGTTTGCTTTTCATCTGAGACAAGATTAGACACTTGACCCAAATGCACCCCGACAAGATTAAGTTACTCCTGCTGGACTGAAGACCCTGAGGGTTAAAGAACAACACACAGAGAATGTGTGAAGAGACAGACCATGTGACTGTGTGTGAGAGAGAAAGAAAGAAATGAAAGGATGGCGAAATGGTGAGTTTATTTGCTTTAGTAGGTACCTACAGTACAAAAGGAAAATTTGAGAACATTTGAAATGCCATTTAAAGTCATCATGAAACAGAAGTTTCAATTGTGTTTTCTTCCTTATATCCAATTGAAACATTTTTAGCAACTGAAAAAAGTAGGGTGGGACTTCTGTTCTTTGGTAATTCTCCTCACCTGTCCCTTATATCTAAACATGATGACTAAAAACCCCAAACTTCCCTCTCTTCTGTTGTTGTGCCAGATCAGATTAGCTCAAAACTTTTGCCAGCATTCAAACACATGACCAGGCTCTTTCCACTTCGTGTTCCTGACAATCTCTCTATCTAGAAGTTCTGTGTTGGTTGGTCATTATGCCCCATTAAACTTCAAAGTGGCAGTCTTCTCAAAGTATCATCCAAGACCATCTCCCATAACACTGCCTAATGTCATCTTAGGGACCATCACCTCTCAGCATGCTTCACTTGAGAGAGCACCATTTTGTGAATGCCCTTTTCCACCGTGCGAGAGGAGCTTGTTCTCTGTAATTAAATGGGCTCGCGGTTCTGTGTCTGAGTCCATACTGCTCTATTCAGAGTTCTGCCCTGGGGCTCCAACACTCAAATTAACCTTTCACTATTATAATCACCTTGGAGACTCTCTCTCTTTCTCTCTTTCTCCATCTGAACTGGGTTATTGAAGCAGCTCATTGCAGTTAAGACTGTACGGAGAATTGACAAGTGACACGAGACAGATTTTCTCAGAGTCGTTTTAAAATGACGTAAGCTAGTGCAAGGATGGATGTGTCACACTGCAACTGATATGAAGGATGCTGCATCTGTGTCCTGCATTTGCATAAATGTCTTTAACACTGCTAGAAAAGGTTCTTTACAGAAAAAACATTTTTGGTTCCCCAAAGAACCATTTAGCCAAAGGTGAAATACAGTGAAAGACTTAAGAATAAGTATTTGACATAATTTTAGAACAATAAACATGAACTAAAAAATTATGTTCATGTTATTTTTAAAAATAACTAAAATAAAAATATTTTTAATTAAAAAAATGTAAGTAAACTAAAAAAATATCTAAAATTAAAAAATAGCTCATTTTCATGTGTATGCTCAATATGCGCAGTGATAGTTATCAAGTTAACCCATGGTTAACCAACGCACAAACCTAAGCGCTGGAATAAATGAACGAAAAATGATCCATATTTGACCCAACCATGAGTTGAAACAACCCAGTAATTTGGGCTGATGTTAAATAATTTTGGGCTCAGTTCTTTAGCAACTGCTTTAAAACAAATAATAAAAACCACCCAAGAACGAACTACATGCCCGAGAAAATCCTTTGTAGTATTTGAGCAAATTCCTCTGTACCTTTTCCCTGTTTCACATTTCAAGAACCTGACAAATGTAATAAATACAGACCACCCCTGAGGGCTAATGTAATACATCCAACCTCACAAAGGCTTCGTGAGAAATCAGCTCAAGACGATTCAGCCTGAAACTTTGACCCATTCATCTTTATGTAACAAGATTGAGAGGGGAGTGAGAGAGAAGTCCAAATGACACAAGCGCCCTTGAAAACAAACAACGGCAGGTGAAAGTCCAGAAACAGTGGAGAAGAGATAGCATACTGCATGCAACCTGCATGGCACAAAGGTCCCAGCCATCCAGAGGTAAACATTCTGCTGCCACATATCCTAAGACAAGCTGAAATTGATGTCAGGTCTCTTGGCACCGCCGAACCAACAAAATAAGATGGAATTTTTCATGCTAAGAAATAAACACATCAGCATGTTGTTTTTGGTGACCTCCCTAGACGTGGTGTGATTATTTATTCAACAGTATGAAAAATTATAAACATATAGGTGAACCGCACAAATGTTGAATCAGTGAGAACAGATATTTGTACATTTCCTCATCTCAGTTTCACCTTTGAGGAAATAAGAGAGAATGAAATCAGGTAAGTGAAGGTAAGATAATATAAATTAGACGCCAGCACCAAAATGTTACGGGATCTAAAGAGTAATTCTAATAAAACACGAACTTCTATCTAACAAGTCTTTTTAATGTTTAAGTAATCACGTTTCAATTCGAGATTGAAATTAATATTTAATAGCAGACATCAAAATAACTATTACTGGTAAATCATACACCTCCCAGTAACCCCAGCATGCAATTCTTTTAAATTCTGACTCTTTAATGTCTAGCAAAGATTTATTGCTCATAACATGCAGTTTCTCTCTTTAGTATTCAGTCTCCATCTGTCTCACCCACTACGCTGCACTTGTTTTATTCATTATGTGTTTTAAAAAAGTGAATTAGTTTTGTTAATTTAATTTTTTTGTGCTGTAAAAAAATAGCAAGATACAGGTTTGAAACAACATGAGGTAAACTTTGAATTTGAGCCTTTTTAACTTTAAGCCTGTGCTAAAATTCCACGTCAAACTTAGTTGGACTTTTTAGCCTAATGATATGGCTAAGTTTATTCCAAAACTCTTCATCTTTCTCGCCATGCTGTCAGTGTTAAACTCAAATAAGTCTCCTGCAAACATCTTTTCCTCGCCTCCAGTGAAACATGCCACTGGACTGCTGCACATTAGCCATGGATCAGCTGGCCGGGTCCAAATCAAACTGAAGCCTAACTAGTTTATAACAACCGTGTAGACGAAGTATCTATTAATCAAAGATGTTATCTGTAGTTTAATGTTGAGCTCCACACAGCCTATGCCCGAGACATGCATCACTTTCAGCATTAATGAAAATGCAGAAAACACATTAAAAAAGTTTGTATTTGGGAGCTTAGGGAATTTATATTTGAATCCCTGTCCTAACATACTGTAATATTAGGTTTTCATTGCACAACACGTTTTTAACCTTTTAATGCATTTGACCATTCTTTACACGACAACTGGATTTCAGGAAAAGGCAAACTTTTAAAATAATCTCTTTGTAAACTACAAAAACGCAGACACCAAACAACAAAAACAACTAATACAATGTAAATAATAAAGTCAACAAACTCTAAAACACTTACACTTTTTACTTATGCTGCAATGTACTGTACGCAGGGAGCATGTTGCACAATATATAAAAATAGCTGTACAGATTTTTCTTTAACGAAAACAGTATTAGTGCTGTTTTTACAGTGCACCAACAGTCACGCTCAACGTACAAGACTTTTTAAAGAGGTTCTCTGAAAACTGCAGAGTGAAGGAAAATTGCTTTCTTAAAATAAGGTGGAAGCAGTTTTCTGCATGTCATGACATCAAGGGCAGAGCATCAAGCATCAGAAAAGACACACTCCACTTTCAGAGATGTACCATCAAAGACTGTTGAGAGTTTTCTTCACTTCAACTCTACAGAGAGATGCTTCTATTAACTTTCAAGGTTCTGCAACAGAGACCATATACTGTAAAAATAAATTAAGCATTACTAAAGGTTATCAATCTTAAGAGCATAGTTTTGCATAAAGTCAGTTTTGCATTTTCTAGATAAATGCCATGCTCTCGACCTATAAGGCTTTAGCTGGAACAGAAAAATATGACGTTTAAAATCTATTTTGTATTCTGCATTATGGTCTTTTGCACCCAATTTGTATAATTAACTACACTGAACTGATTCTGGAGAAAACAATAAATGTCACTTAAGAAATAAACCTGCTCACTAAAGTCCCTCTGTCAGTATCAAAATTAATAACTATATTGATTGATTTCCATAAATAATTTATACCTTATAGGCCTATTACTGCAAGACCTGTTGGGCTGGTAATTATAAGCTAGGTCTTCTGAAAATGTCAACAAGCAGGGTCAAATCATTGATTTGTTTACCTTATTCATCAGGATTTGTGCATAATTAAAAGCACAGTCAATGGCAATCCAAGAATCACAGGCCAATCACTAACATACAGTGAGAAAACAATTGCAAGGTGACATTATTATGGAAATCTGAAGGCTACAGTATTTTATAACTGTGGCTTACCTGTCAAATGAGGTATATATATATATATACATTGTTTTTTAACTATGCTTTGGTAAGTCTACAACATCTCTATTTTTATTTGCATCAACTACAAAAGTTCAGTTTTTAAACACACACACACCATGTACATAACATTTTAAAATACAAAAATAAAATTAGAAACACTATATGACATACACATAAAATTAAAAGTTCTGGAATCATGGCGGTGTTTGCATGTGTCGTTTTTCAATAAATTAAATTATTATCCACCAAACCAAACCAAGTTTCACCTCATGAGGGTGGTGGTCATGATTTCACCCCTGTAGCTATTTCCAACTGGTTTAATGGATAACCCCACTGATAAGACTTTCAGGTCTCCCACTGTGTGAAATATTATATCACGTACAACACATTCGCCATTTTACACACCTCTTAAACTCTATGTAGAATTATTAATGTCTTTGTTTCTCCTCTCAGACCTGTATTAAAAATGAACATCATAGTTCTTTACACTGTATTGTAAACAAATCTTACGATACATATCCATTAACTCAACATTAGGGTAATAAACTGCCTCTCTCAGCACCAATTTTACTGTCCTTTTGTGCCATCAAATGAGATATTTGAAAGCCTGCCTTAATATCATATTTCAAACGTATTATAAAAGGCCCGTAAGCATATTCAATCTAATCAAGTGGGGATTTCAGCTGGAATGCATCCAAGACATTATTTTCTATTTCCCACAGGGAAATACAATCTAATAAACTGAAGAAAAAAAGAAAGTCAATCTAACAAAAAAAGGTAAATAAGCCCCCCAAAACCCTACATACCGCTTCACTTGATTAAGGCAGAAAGGCTAATCTTTACACAGAGGCAACAAGCATCCTAAAGGGTTTTTCTTAATCACACTTCCTCTTAGAATCGCTACACCTCTCTGTGTTTTTATTTAGAAATGACTGCAAAAGTATGTCTGGTGCTTATAATTGTCAATGATAAAAAAAACGCAGTGAAGCATTTGTTTGTCTCACTGCAAGCGTCTATAAACTGCACCAGCATTTATGTGAAGATATTAAAGTTTGTTGGGTGTCCAGTCGTGTTCCGCTCGTGTACATTACTGTCCGTGGTTGTGAGAGGATGTAAAGACTGTGGTTAACCACTTAAATTCCCATGACAACTGAAGACTTGCTTGCTGAACGCTAATCCAAACAAACAGCTCGAAATCCAAACAAATAGCTCTAAATACAGTATAAATCATTATTATAAGCTTAACGTTGTGATTCAGTTTAAAATAATGAGACTAATTTAAACATTTATCTTTTATCTTCTTGCTTAGCAACTGATCTTTGTTTATTTTTAACATATTTAAAAAAAAGTTGAAAATCTCTTAAAATATTTTAGACAATTGCACAGTAAAAGTAAAACCATATACAGTAAAACTAATGTTTTACAGTGTAAAACTAATATGGAAACTTAGATCATTTAGTTTTGGAAGAATCGTCTTCATTTGTTCTTCATTTGATCTTTGGCATCTTGGCAAATCAGAAAACAGTTTGAGAAACTCCAAAAGTCACATCTTAGATTAATTGGGACCCTTTCCAAAAGATACAAACCTTTCATGTCAAGGACAATTATGAGTCTCTATTTAATCTCATCACCGTCTGAAAGAAGCAAGTGATATGTTAAAGAGATCTTAATTGTGATTTTTTTTTCATTCCTATGGGAAGAAACAAACCAAAATACTTCAGTTACAGCAACTGCTGGCTCAAAACTGGCCTGACATTGGCAACGCTGGCAAACCATCAGCTAAACACTGGCTCTGATCCATACTTTTAACAAGCGTCCCAGCAGCAGAAAGCTCTGTGTATCTCTGGCATTAAGGTGACATTCTATATGGAGATTAATGCAGCCTGACAGGAATATTGATCAGACAATGCACATTTCACACCAAAGGCCCTTGTGTTCTGCAGACGACTGCTACGGGACCTTTATCCGCCTAATCATCCTTTAACCTTCTGTGAGTGCCATACATCTTCAAAAACAAGGCATTATGATTTGTTTTTCCTTCTCTTTACTTTAATTGAGCAATTTTTCCTTTTATGTCTTCAATTACATATGATTAAAGGTAGAGGCTGTTTTTCTACGGATTTCATTGGCCTTCTTTACAGGCTATTTTCCTTTGAAAAAAGTTAGAATACCAATCATTTATTATATATTTATGTAATTTCCCAGCATCAGCATAATGATTAGTTACATGACACTTAGGGCTTGATGTGATTGGTTGAAAAATGCAACACTGTATAACACATGGTTTAATCCATGGTTGGGTAAATATGCACAAACTTTGGTTTAAATTAACCTATTTTGGGTTGTTTCAACCCCAAATATGAACATTTGCTAAGTTAATTTAACCAATGATTGAGTCTGTTCATATTTACCCAACCCTAGGTTGAAACAACCCAGCACCTGATTACTTTCTCAATTACACACAACTCTTTTGCTGCAGAGTTTGTTTCTAATCTTTGCCCAAATCCACACAACCATAGGAAGTCATTTTCTACCCCAAACACCTTGTACACACAGACAGATGAATTACAGTGTGGGTGGCTAGAATCCTGCAGTTTTGAGGTTGCACAGCGTTACTCAAATTTCCCCCCTCTCGTGGCCGTCTCCCTCTCTCCGTAATGGAGCTTCCTGCAGTGACAGACCCCACGAGATCCCAGCCTCCTCTTTCAGCCCGACACCCTATCCATTCCCCTCCACCCTCTCATCACCCACAGCCAAACTACACCGTGCCACAACGCAATAAAACAAGATGAAAGCCTGGTGTGGAAAGTCAATACGAATCTTTCAATAGCTCGTCTCTCTCCGGGGACCGAGAGGGAATGGGATCATAAATACAAGCCTCTCTCTCTCTCTCTCTCTCCTAGGAAGATCCTAGGAGTGTATTGATCAGACCGTGGCTCTAAAAAGCTTTAATTGGCCATCTCTTATTAGTGAGAGTAAAAGGTAAGGGTGAGAGAGGGGCAGAGTCTGCTTTCCTCAACATACTTCCTCATCAGCTTATTTAGTGGGGGAAGAATGTCAAGACCAAGTGTAAATGTACTCTTTGATGTCTATAAGACAGACCACTCAAACCTCAAGATGCAACTTAACCTAAGTGTGTAACTGCATTCAGTGCTTTGGACCACATACAGTATCATTTTAAACCACAGGTCGTACACTATCTCAAGTATCTGAATGCTGGTAGTTTATACTGTATGTAGTTTAATACTGACCTATACAGGACATCAACATTGTTCACCTTTTGCATTCTTATTGCAAGACAAACAGTCCTAAATGGTAGATTGATACAGATGCTCAAGCGTCCTGGTTACCATGGTGATAGACTTGACCGCAAGCATCCCTGACCGCAAGCATGCCAAAAAATATGCGTCAAAATCTTAATTTTTTTAAAGGTTATATATTAAACATACAGCAAGAGTCACTTCACAACCAAAATTTGTGTCAGGGGTTTAAACAGCACAAGGGTGAATAATGGCAAAATCAAAACTATCCCTTCAGGGTTAAAAATCCCTTCTTTAGAGTTATAAGAAACCAAGAACGATACTGTTGCAAGCACCATGTTATGTCATGGTTGAGCTAAAGGAAAAGTGTCTTATAATGTGCCTAAAGCACAACCTAAGTTTTTAATTTTTTATGTATTATTAGCAGCAGCAACAAGAAAAATTAAAAAAATATTCTGCTAGTTAAATTCAGAATAGTCATACAGACAGATAAGAAGTCTGCAATTAAAATGAAAAATGAAAACTGGGGGGTGAAATTAGACTACATACACAGTGGCCTGACATACACTATCTTATCTGAGAACGTCAGAGGTACGCATTTCCAAAGCATAAAACACTGCAGGATTCTGTGATCAGAGGGACAATAACACAACAGAATGCAATTCAGATACACTAGCCTAACGGCCAGATGATTTCCTTGGTGCTGATGGTGTTAAAAGCTTTGAAGTACAGGTGAAGTGCTGTTATAATTACTGTCCTCTCCTCCTATTTTTCTCTGTACTCTTTTATCTCTCCCAGCCACGATAATACTGTACATTCTGAACGTGAACACCACAATGTACTTCTCCCAAAAACAAGTCAAATCATTCCTGCGCTGCCACCTCGTGCTGCAGAACAAAGCGAGGCGCACCGTTCTAAATTGCTGTGGCTTGTTGTAGTCCCTGTGGCCATGTTGTCACAGCTTCTCATTCTGGAGAATAAAGACGACTGATAAGTCACACTGGCATGGTCTGCCCCTTCAGGCCCAGAGGAATGTTCAATAAAGCAATTTAGACTGCTCAATAGCGCTTTCTCTCGAAAGGATTGGACGACCGTTGGTGACATCACGATATTGAGAAATGATCTGTATCCGACAATTCCAACTCTGTTCGAGTCTAAATATCATGATGCTTATGGTAAGTTAAACTAAATTTAAATGTACTGTAGAACAAAAACTGGAAATTGCTGTAAATTACTTTTATTGTATATATAATTTCTGAATATCATGAATTGCACGTTCTCTGACAACCAATTTCTGGCATTCTCTCCTCCAACCTGAATCCTCCTATGTTTAATTTTCCTTGATTTATTCATTTTAATAGTCCAGGGGCTAGCTCAGAGTCTAGAAAATGAGCTCCTAGGAAAGGAAAATTTGTTTAGTAATTGTGATATTTTGGTGTACAGTATTCAGTTCAATCCTCTGTCTATTTAGAAACTGACTACAATCTTACAGTCAATAATTTGTAGAATTAATATGAATGATACACATCCCATAGGTTTATAAGGAGTATGAATAAACAGTCTGATAAAATATAGTATATAAAGTATATACATTGAATATACATAATTTTGAATAGTACATAAATTGATTATTATTATTTTTGTTGCACTTGTTCAACCATTTCAATTATTTATATTAAGTTCAATTATTTATTTATTAAAATTAATTATTTATTATTTTTGTGAATTGTTTATAAAAAGATTTTGTATACACTTGTGTGTCACTCGAGTCACTTGTGAGTGATGGGTTTATACATCTAATTGAAGTTTATGCTGTTAAATAAAATAAAAATTGCAATAATACCATGTTTCTTACATATTTACAATTTATTTTTATGTATAATTTTATGTATAATGATAGTATATCTATAATGTACTATCATTTTTACTTATTTCTATACTGTTTTTCTATATGTCTCTACGGCCTGTACAGCTATATATTCAGTCTAAAACTGTAAATGTACTTTTTATTATAATATTACATATAATGTATTATATATATATATATATATATATATATATATATATATATATATTATAATTTATTATATAATATTATAATTTCTGGAGGGTTTTTTGTTTTTAAAATAAAGCAAATAGGGAGTAAGCTATGAATAATGCCTTATAAAGCCCACAATACTGTTTGCATCTCTCTCTGCCCTATTTAACACGTCTGAGGCAAAGATGGCCTTTGACTGATAATATCTGGCACTTTCTCTTTAAATGCAATCTGACAGACAAATGATCCTTCAGTGCCTCCTCCACTGTCCAAATCATCCAAGCCAGCGTTGACTGCCTCTGCGGTTGGACAATAACCCTCTATTTATTGCCTAAATGATTTCGGCATTGACAAAACACATTACTCCGATTAAATGCCTCTCCGCTCTTCAAATAGACTGGAGCCTTGCTGTCAATCAAAGACGGGCATTGTGCGGTGACAGCATCAACAGATCATTAAGTGCCATACCCAACGACCACAGCGCTACTAAATCAAAGCGGTTGCTATTCCCACCCCACAGTGATATACGAGCGGTATCATATTTTAATACTATGACACGATATGACAGAAATAGTATTAATCCAATACTTTCTAGATATAAGCGAAAAGCAGTCAACATGGCAGGTTGCAAGCCTCTCGGCTGTCTGTACATATTGATCAGTAGGTCCCAGTTAACTGTAATGGAAAGTCTGGGATGTTTGACATGGAGAAAGCTGCTGTTGGGAGAGACATGTGAATGTTATTGAAATATGGATTTACTGGTTGCTTCATCCCAACATACACAGGAATAAAACTACTGTTGCTGTCACCAACAAATCATCTTTTAATATAGTTTACGCCGCTCCGAATATACAATATCAGTGAATAACTAACCAACTAAAACTAAGAAAACTTACAATCCCCTTTTTTCATATATATATTTTTGTAAATGTAACTACAAATATTGATTCGATACAGTACTGCAATGCTTATTGAAAAAAATGATTTTCCTCTACCTCCAGTAACATGGCAGACAACACAAGATCAATAACAATGAAAAAGCATGTTTTAAAAAGCAGCTTACGTACTTAAAAAAACTCTTTTTGCAGTTGTTTGCTCTCCTGCAGGTTTACAGTTGAACATTTATTATTATTACTTTTACAGGAGCCTGATCGAATTGCATCGTAATCAAAAAACTGCCAGAACATCTATCAAAGCAGGTACAAATAAAATGTCCTGTTCTGTAAGGTCGCCGAAAAGAAATTAGCCAAATAAATGATTGTCCCAGGTTTGGCCGTGGCTATTTGTTTCTTGCGGATGATGAAAGCGAAAGCATATTTGGGGAGACAGAGGAGGATGTTGGGTAGGAGAGGGCTGTGGCTTGTTCAGGTGCCCAGGGGACGAGGGCAATTTCTCATCAGGTGTTAAGACCCTGAGACCCATTCACTCTCGTCGATGAGAACGAGATGAAGAGAAGGATGGAGAGCTGGATTATGCCACTCTTTGATGGCAAACAGCCAGACTTTTCTCAGCAAGAGCAGTCAGAGGAAACACGAGACCTCAGGCGGATACATGACATTCTAAATAACTAAAAAAGTAAAAAAGTAACTCATTTTTAAAGTAAGAGACATTTGCATTTAATGCTGCTGGAATGCTGTTTAGCATAAATAAGTAAAGTTAAGGTAAAATGACCAAAAATAAATATTTGCAACAGCTGCAAAATAAATCACATATTTCCAACTTGGAATAAATTTCATACTTGTGAGTAATACATTACTTAAAGCCCGTGTATACAGTATATAATCAGGTTTTATATGCCAGCAGTATTTATTATAATATGTATATTATGTACATTGCAAAGTATTACATTGTACACTGCAGTATAGATAACTAATGGGTGTTACAATAGATTCAGTAATACACTAGTTTCATGATAGTATTGCAAAGTTTAAAATAAAATTTAAAATAATAGTTAAAAAACCTAAATTATTAAACTGAAATAAACAAAATTATTTCAAAATAATTGAATAAAATAAAAGGTTAATTTATTTACAAAACTAGTTTTTTGTTGTACATACAACTTGTTATAGAACTGACAACATTAATTAATGAAGACTAAAGACTAAAGAAAATTATTTATTAATTTTCAATTAATAAATAAAAACTAATATTTAAGAAATATCTAAAAAGTACAAAATAAGAAAAATTGTGTAAAAAATAGTAATTAATTTTAGAATTAAAAAAATGAATTAAAAAAATGCATTTTCAAGTGTATGCTTAAAAATGAAGAAGAAAAGGTAAACCATAAGAGAAAACTTCTTAAATGAGTAAAAGCACAAACATTAATGTATGTTGATGCAGGTCAAGTGTTGGCAGCTCAACCAATAGAATTTACAACAGGATACAATTGTAATGAAGTGTAAAGTTTTTTGTCTCGTGATATGTCGCTACACCCTATATATGATTATATAGGCCTACTGTATATATTTGTAGTATAAATTCAGTATGGTTAAACTGTGCCAAGCAACAACTATTTTGTAAAGCTAGCTTCTCTCCATTATGCATAACACAAAATAAATACATTACAACATGTCTGACACGTACCCCTGAAGTTGTTGGGCGACTGTATGTGAAGTCCACATCAAGTCTGCGTGAGATGGAGATTGAAGGACAGTGTCTCTCTCAAACCATCTCTCCTCTCATCTGTATTCACTACACAGAATCCATTCGCTTCTCTATCCACTATGAACACAGAAATCATCCTCTCTCGTTCACAGATTGAGAAAAAAACAAATGTGAAGTGCAGTGTGGCGTGAGTAGGGACACGCCATTTAAAGATGCCTGACGGACGTCAGGATTCTGCTAGAATAACTGAATGTTTTCCCAACGATAACAACTGTCAGAGAGGTCACTTTAAATACATTTTGAGGCAAAAAAAATGCAGCTATTTATTTTGTCCATGTAACACTGTACACTTGTATGCTCCCATACATGTGACCGAGTCTGTTTGCGTATGTCTCTTATTGCGCATCCATGCAGAACAGTGGTTTTGTGTAAGCGTATATGTTGTGATTCAAAGGTCTCAGACTACCAGGATATCTGAGGTTTTTAAGGAAGAATGAAGAAAAGTTAATATGCAAAATAAAGAAGGCATTTAAGGTTCTGTTCTCTTTCTAGGTCATTGATCAAATGTAGGCGAATTTATGACACTGGGCAAGTTAAATCTTGCGTACAAATTTAGATTTCTTTGCTGCCATTGAATCACACAAGATACTCTCTGGAACATTCTCAAATGACGCCGGGATAACATGGGTCATCAAGTTTTGCACTCGAGCCATTAAAGTACAAAATATTAAAAAAATTCACAAATAGTCTCAGATTTTGCGCCTCACTGTCAATGTCTTGTGTACGTCTGCAGGTTTGTCTGTTTAGCGAGATTAAAGGTATAATAAAGCTATAGAGGTCACTGCTGACAGATGTTTGAGCAGGTGTCTCGTCTGTGATTCTTCTACTGGATGTCTTCCAATAAAACCCCCAACAGAGCTGCCGTTCATTACCCATAACCCCCTGCAACAGCCAGGGCTCAGGGGCCGCTATTAATATCACATCTGTTGAAAATGTGTGACTTTAAATCTTTTCTATTAGAGAGATATATTACCAGATTCCATAATACACACAAAAATGAAAATCCATCCATATGGTTTTTTTTTTGTATAAGATATATTTTTACAGGGCAATAACCTAAATGTTAAGCCTAGAAAATGCATTAAAAAAACACTTCAGTCTGTATCTCATCCAAACCGTGCAAGTACAATTCTTATTAAACACATACAAAGTGTGTCATGCAAATTGATAGGCACAAATCCTCTGCACATTTATGGTTGATTTTCTTTCTCTAAGAAGTCTAGAACTGCTTTGATGTGAAAAAACAAAGACACATAGGAAAAATCTTGAGAGGGAGGAGACACAGCAGGCGGTCCTAGAACTGAGAGAGATCTGCTGTTTCCTTTAAAAAGCAGGGTTCAACACATCCAGATGGAGGAAGAAAGTTGACAATGACAGAAACTTTGACTTTGATTAAAAGCCTCGCTATTCAAACACAGACTTCCGCTGACGTACACAAATGCATTGATGCACACGTTCCTATACAACTTGTACCAGAAGCAACATTGCATATGTTTGTATTTAAGTTTAAAGGGATATTCCACCCCAAAACGACAATTCTATCATTTATTTACCCTTATATTATTCCAAACTTGTATAACTTTTCTCTTTTGTGGAATATAAATGAAGATATTCAGAATGTTGGTAACATAACAATATTGGCTGCCATTGAACTCAAAATATCATATTTTTGTTATACAGAATTTTTTTTATACAGGTGACACATAGGATTAAAATGACATTAGGGTGAGTAAATGATGTAAGTTTTATTTGAATTTTTATAGGGGGAAACTTTCCCTTTAAGAAGGGCAAGCTTTATGTGCTGTAAACACTGCAATACTGCTAATATAAATGATAAAATTTCTACTTTAGTTTCTGTCTACCTGCTGGCTAAACTGCAGAATGTAAATCTTATATGATAAAAAATAAGTTTAGGTTACAGTTTTATAAATAAGATACTCATAAATTAATGTTACACAACAGTAGCCCAGAAAATTGTAAATTGCTGTTCACATCTCACCATAATTCATGACTTTTTTTTCAGAAAAATTACTGGCCCTCACTTCCCTAGTAAGATAAGGGCACACATTTTTAACTAAAAAGACAGCCTAAAACATAGTACTGACAACATAACTACAAACACACTCCTGAAAGCACACACAATTACACCCTCATCCTGCACTGTCATCATCATTTCCACATTCACACTTGGAAAAATGAGTACAGAACAAATTCAGCCTATGCTTGTTAATCAGCTTGTTTGTGTTAAACTGTGACCTAATATTAAAAACAATACACAAAGATAAATGACAGCCTAAAGCATGGGTCTGCAATAGATCAGACCCTTGGCGTGAGCTCCGTCCTCCCCGCAAAGACAAACATGTCGCGGGTTACCGGGTAGTGCCACGGAATCAAGTGCCATCTAAAGTGAGTGCTCCATCGTGTTGAACAATGTCAAACACATTTTCTCTGTGATCGTCGGTGTAACGGACAATATCGAATGCCAGAAAGTTCTTCCCATTTCCCCCCAAAAAGTTGACGCAGATCTACTGTCTGGTGCTGTTTATCAATACGTGCGCTCTTTTATCACTCTGAGGAAGATTGAAGAAGATTGCCTGAGTGTTTCTTTCAGGAAGAATGTGCGTATGGAGGGGGTTGTCTATTGGCGTCTAGATATATTAGGTGCTACAGGAGAAATCTATATTGTTGAGTCTGAGACTCCTATGGGAACGGATAGATAAGAAGCAGTCCTGTAATTTATTGAGCTTTTGAAACTGCACTTATAAAATTGTTTGGCCTGTTCTATGTGTTTTCCTATAGTATTCTAAGATGTTTAGTGAAATGTAAATATTTATGGTTTTATATATATGAAAAGTATTTCAGATTTTTCTGATGTTTTTTTACAATCAGAAGACTCACAGCCACAGTAGTTCTGACAGATTATAATGGATTAACTATTCATTTAATGCCTGCAATGAAGAATACCATCCATGTACTGTACTGTATGTGCAACAGCATCAGGTTTATCATGTCTCATTTGTTACTCTCCTCCAAAAACGTACAATATCCGAAGTTATGGCTTTTTAGTCTAAGCACCTACTCCACGAGCAGCCAAAACTCACTTTCTGAGTGCCCTCAAATTGCTTCTGTAGTAGAGTTATCAAAAACCGGCCTTGAAATTGCCTTGTGGGAATGTTTTCTACACAGAAATGCTAAAATGCAGTGACTATCCACCATCTGTGAATGCAGATAGTTTGTCTAGAGAAAGTTTGTCTAACAACCAGAAACAACTTGTTTGGCCCTTTCTGTCATACAGCAAGAACATAGCATACACATAGCCCCTGACAATTAAACTTCAATTTTATTCTTAAAAGACACAAACAACCCATTTATATATATCAAAGATGTACTTTTGACTTTGACATTTGACAAAAGACAAATATTGACTTTTCAACCAGAAAAAAAGTAGTTATACTGTATATCTACCCACAGTAAGGTTGTATCAATTCACTCGACTCACAATGCAATACGATTCACAATACTGATCTCACGATAAGACTTTTTTTACAAAATCAGTTGAGACAAATTAGAAATGAACAAGTGCCTATTTATTATTTCTCAAATGCTGCGCGCTTCTTTGTAAATAAAAAATCTGTTAAATAACAGATTTAACAAATGTTAAATAACAAAACTAAAGTGCAATTTTAAAACAAATTCCAAAAAACAAATAAAAAATGATAATATACAAATAAAAAAAGTCTCTTTAATAAAAAAACTTTGTCTGTGCTTTTCCTAGCTTGTATTTTTTAATTTTTTTTTAAAGAAATATCAACATTTTCTGTCATAAGCTGAGACATACGAGTCGTTCGTGAACGAGAACGATTGATTCACTAAAAAGATTCTTTTAAAAATGAACGATTCGTTCGGAACGTAACATCAATGTCCCCTTTGCAGTAAACACAGCGGCTCCTGCTGTTCAACACATGAATCGCGATTTGTTTTGCATCACAACCGATTTGAATCGTCATGTATTTTTAATCTTCTTTTAACCGGTTCACGGTGAATCATCAAATCCCTAGCCGCAATATTCAATATTCAATATTCTCCTGTATAATAATGATTTTCCTCTTTTGTAAGTCACCTTGGAAAAAACTATGCCTGACAAATTAATGTACATATTTATTATATGAACTGAAACGCCTTGTTACTCACTAAAGGGATAGTTTTGTGATAGTTGGTCTCAGTGATGACTCATCCTGTTACAGATACATTATTCACTATTCACTGGGCAATAAATCAGATGGCAAGTTTCTACTCTGTATCACTTCAAGGACCTGTTAACATCCACACCAATTTCCCCTTCTCACTCTTTTTATCTTTTCTCAACTCTTCCTGTCTGACTCAATGACAGCTATTGAAACTCCCTCACACAAATGAAAGGCACAAAACACATTTCAATTAAGATTTTCCCCGTTTTTCTTTTCTTTTCTAAACTGATAACTGGAACCATTGAGCTCATCCTGAATTACTGAAAAAATAGGTCATTCTTATGTAATTTCCAATAAAATATTGTATGACCTCTGCAAGACTACATGTACAATCTAAAAGCAACACACTTATAATTAAAAAAATGAATGTGCCTTCCTAAATATTATTGACTAATTTGCTTTTAGGACTGTAGGAGTTTGTGCCAAATACACTTTCTATGAATGAAGCATTGAAACACTATGATAGTTTTTTACATCTCAATGTTTACCTGGAATGCCCTGCAAATTGCTTAAAAGCATTTACCAAATGCATAAATGTAATTATGGCTTAACAGTTGCACATTTCTCTGCCCATGAAACAGCTGCAGTCAGAGGTTCTGCGGCCGCCTTGGCTAAATCTAATAAAAACTCGCCATGTGTGGTCATTAACTTCATTGACAGGAGGCAGGATGACACAGTACAGGGTCCTTAGCCAGCTAACAAGTTCCCCTCACCGCTCCCAGATGGTGCTCTATTGTTTTAAAGAAGCCTTGTGTCCTCGTTAGACTCAGAGAGCCAGTGTAAAGCCAGGTGAGTCACACCACCTGTCCGCTCGAGAGACGTCTCACAGCAGGACAGGTAGAGAGGACACCTGACCATAAGGCAGTTTCATTACAGTAAAGGATTCATTAAATGATGACATTGAATTTCACGCACGTCATTTCACGATGGTGAATGGAGTGGTGTATGTCTCTATCTATTTTATAGTCTTTACATATTATATTCAGAAAAGACACTTTTGACTTATATGGCATTCACATCACTGTCTCTGCACACAGCAGGAACTGGCTTGACCGTCTATTTCACTCTTCTAATAATGGAAGATACTGTATGAGAGAAACGCATAAAAACATCCCGGTCACATGTTGCTCCAAAAATGAAAAGAAAACTATATTTTACATGAAAAAGAATCCAATTTTTAGAATAAATGATGTTTCTTTAAACATAACAATATTTTTTTGCAAAATTGCAAACATATCGTTTATATTTTTATTACTGTAATCTAGACATGTTTTTGTATTTTCCAATATTGTAAATGATTATTTTTATTGTATTTAACCATTCCTGTTAACTGTCACCGTTCCTCAGGAGGAAGTTCAATTTCAATTTCAAATTTTCATAATAATAAACATAAAAATGTTAATGTTATTTCTAAAAATACATACAACTTAATAAATTTAAATTTTAGCGTACTTTAAAACATAATGACAAAAAAGACTTCCATTATATACATATATATAAATAGCAACATAAAATTCTTTCTCAATACAGAAATGAGAATAAGTTTTGCAGTAATAAACGTGCAGTATCGGGAGGGTATGGCTATTATTTAAATGAAGTGTAATTGCATGAATTTTATGTGCGAAATCCAAATCCCACCGGCTCAGGGACGCAGATGCAAATTGTATTTTCAGCTATTGTTTTTGGATCCCCATTTTTCTCTGAGATAAAGCTTTGGAGTCAGCAGAAATTTCCTCCAACAGTGGGAAGACGGAGAGAGAAATAAACAAGGAGAGAGAGGGAGAGAGAGAGAGAGAGAGAGAGAGAGAGAGAGAGAGAGAGAGAGAGAGAGAGAGAGAGAGAGAGAGAGAGAGAGAGAGAGAGAGAGAGAGAGAGAGAGAGAGAGAGAGAGAGAGAGAGAGAGAGAGAGAGAGAATCTGTTTGGCCTTGAACTGGGTTGACTGCTTTTGCAATGTATTCATAACAATACTGCACATTAAACTTAAACTCATGTGCTTACCTGGCAATATTTTACATTTCATCTACATTATTGATGTAAATACTGCATAGGGAATCCACTAATAATGAATCGTGGCTACAGACTTTTGCATATGTTGTATTGTTGGTGCAAAAAAATGTACAGTAGTTTAGAAAAAATATGCTAAACACAAGAAATGATGTAACATACTTAACCAGGACTAGCATCACTTGATGTCTCTCAGTTACACTATATATATTATTTAATGCTTGTCTGATGGTTGTCTAATTAAAATGAACAAGATTTAAGATTTTTACTCTGAAGTACATTACTGTTATCACAAGTCATCAAATAAGTGATCAAAATCTAAAATACGACATTGTGTGGAAACTTATTCCAAGTCAAGCAAACCTTTGCTCTGAACTTCAGAATTTCACATTAAACCACATTTCAGTGACAATTAGCTCTGGTTTTCCTGCTTCCATATAATAAAATCTGAACTTGTGTGTCCATTTTATATGGGCTATTTGGTTTTGTGTTCCAACTGACAACATAAAGTTACTGTGGCCATTCCCTCAGGTCTTTAGCAACATTTTTTACTGTCATTTTAAATAAAGGGCTCGATCAACAACAACTTTCCCATTGAAGAATTTAATGAATTGCCAGGTTCGGTCTAAAACTGCCTGGTCCCATGAGACCCAAGAGAAACAGAAAACTGAGTCACTTTCATCGTGTTTTGATCAAGTGGGCTCCTAAATCAGAGAGCAATCAGACCACATTGATTTTGTTTGCCTCTGTGGATTTTTACAAGCAAAATTCAGCTTAACGCAAGAGATCTACAATCTCTCTTCCTCACCTTCCAGCATGAAGTGAAAGAAAGATAAACTAACATTAATTACAGATTTGAATCCAGGGTAATTGCCAAGACCTTTATCTCTCGCTCTCTTTTACACCCCTCCCTTAAATTCATGTCCTCATTGACATGTCCTCATCTATCTATCTATCTATCTATCTATCTATCTATCTATCTATCTATCTATCTATCTATCTATCTATCTATCTATCTATCTATCTATCTATCTATCTATCTAAAAAGATCTATCTAAAATCTAAAATAATTGTCCGAGCACTATATAACAATTACAAATGCGGCATTATTATATACTGAAGGTCTGTCTGTTTATATTATCCTGTCTTTGTCTATCATTTTCTAAAATAGCTAATTGGTCATCAACAACCTTCACACAATTACACATATGTCACTATTAGCAAAAGGAAAACTATGTCTTCCTGCCCAATAACTGTGCTTCTGATCATTTTATGGCCTTTGAGATTCAGCTTATTCCATCGAAACCCCAATACTGAGCTGTGTAGTAATGAATGCATTAATATTCTGTTCAATATTTATGTTGTTGCTATCTCAGACCCTCAGATCAGATCTATATGGAGAGGAGCAGGCCACAGGATTTCTTTTGGGATGCAAATAAATCAATTTTGGTAATGAATAGCTCAACTAACCATGTTTTTCTCCGCTGCCCAGCAAATGGCAGGCAGTGCCTTTAGATAATGGTTCAGAAAACAACATAAGAGCAGGCTTCCATCTCTGACTGCTAAAGGACAGGTACTGTACAGCAGATAATCCCAATTATAATTCATCACCCTGTTTCATGTCTGGAACAAATACACCATGGTAGGCATGTGCATCCCGAATACTTTGAACTTCAATATGGGCCTTCAAAGCTTTTAAAATCATTACTGAAAACTCAACAGGCATATATTTCATACATTTTTGAGTAATGAAGTAAACAGTAAAGTACAGTGTGTGAGAGAAACAGCAAATTTGGAAATGTACGGTGTAAACAGTTAACCTGTTAACTGTCACCGTTCCCCAGGAAGAACACATAGGTTATTTACCTATTCACTTTATTATTTCATAGTTGAATTCTAATCTAATCATGAAAAACTATATATTGATGGTAAAACTTAAGAATAAATATTTTACAAATTTTCATAACAATAAAAATAAAATAAAAAATATGTAAGAAAAAGGTTAATGTCAATGATATTTTAAAAAATAACTAAAATTAAAATTTTAATAATTTAAAAAATAAAATAAAAAATAAAATAACTGCAGTGCATTTTTATGTGTATGTTCAATATGTGCAGTGACAGTTATAATATTTACTTTTTACATTAGAAATAAAACTACCGTAATTAAAACAGAAAATGTTTTTAATACTTTAAGAGATTCATACTGATGTTTTATATAATCATCTCTGGCCACTTAAAGGAATAAAATAAAAATATACAAGGTGCAAATCACTCATAAGTCAGCATTGTTTAGTCCAGCATAAAATATCTAACAAACACAACACTGAGAAACAAACTTTCTGAACAAAAGAAGAGTTGGTTGTACTAAGCTATGCTATCTTTCTCTCGCTTTAAAACAGTAAATCTGTTATCTGCAGTCTTTTCATTTATTACTCCAACTACAGTATCCTGCATTTCACTGTAAAACTCAATCAATAAGCAGCCCATCCACCTTCACTTTGAGAGGCCATTTGTCAGTCCGAGTTGTCTTTCACCAGCCAGAGTAATCCCATTTCCCCTCCTTTTTGTGTTTTTCTTATTTGTTTTTTCCTCAGCAGTGGTGATGTGCTTTAATAGATTGTGAAGTGGGAATGTCTCAGCTGTAGTTAACATCAAGCTGCTTCTCTTGTCCTACGCACACAGACTCGGTCTCATCGCAGAATCGTATCACTTACAATTCACAGCCTTTGCATAGATTCAGATCTAGCCAGTTTACATGCTCTAAGGCTCAATCTAGACTCATTATCAGAGACACTTGAGATAAACAGAAGCTGGTATCTTGAACAGACAAAATCCCGAATGTTTACGGCAGTAGAAACCGATTTGTAGGAATATCATTCACGAATGCTGTCTCTCTGTATCTGCTGATCCTCTCAACCAGACTACCGTTATGAGTCACGTTGGAGTTATGTTACAGTATGATGCATAGCACCTTTCCTTCTTAATCAAACTCCAGCTGGGTAGCAGTCATAATAAACATAGTGTGGGGCAGTAAAAACATGCAAAGTGAGGTCTCCAGAGCGCTCTGTGCTCTCGGATTGAAAGCAAAGCTTTGAGGCACTGGGTTACTGTTTAGGTTTATATTTGGGTAATTAACTTCTGTATTTAATGTAATTCCATATTGCACGCGACCCCTGTGATGCTGAGACTTTGCCACTTGCTTTAAGAGCTTTAGGATTATTGCATTTTGCTGTAATTATTCTTTAAAGTCAGAGTACATGGGTGCAGGTTGAGGGTTAAATAACTTGTATTTAAACACTATTTAAGGGCTGGCAAACTGTTTGTAGTTATGCTTATATATGACCCTGTCTGTGAAAAGCAGACTAAAGTCTAAAAAACTCATTTTAATTTGATTTCACCTATTAATTTCACTATAATTTCATGGCCTTACTCAATAAATATTAAAGATATTAATGTTGTTTTTTTAAAGAATGTTCTTTACATTATGTAGAATGACTTTATGTATAAAACATTTACATTTAGCTGGTTTTCACAGACAGGGTCACATATGATATTCTAACTGTAAAGTTGTGAGCTAAATGTCTATTTACACAAAAATATAAAAATATACTGTATTATTTCCATACTCGCAAGTAAATTATCATATTATCTCATCTTATCATCTTCATATTTTTGCAGAAAAACACATTCACATTACATCAAATGGAATTTTCTAAGTGAACTGATTTTATGCAAGCCAAATATATTTTGAAATAAATCAGGTTACTCCAATAAACACACATTTTTAACAGTTAAGTCAAATCTATATGAAGATGCTACACAAATACCTCAGCAAATACCTCATACATACAAATTGTGCAGAAGATTACATAGTCCCATGAATAAATTGGCTTCCTAGCTGTTTAAAACTCATCATTTTACTGGTAAACTGTGTTTAATTCTTGGCAATCGTTGGGAGCCATTTGTTTCAAATCGTCCAATCGTCCAAGACAAAGGGAAACTTTTGTTGTGTTACCTACGGACCATCTGTCATCCATAGAAAAAACTCAAAGGATGAGACAATATTTTAATTACTCCCAAGAGGGCTGCTTCAAAGACATTCGAAACATACCAAAACCTGGTATAGAACAGAGAGCAGGTGGTGAGAATGACTCTTTCTCTTGGATTGCAGAGCTGGTAAAATTATATTTATATACATGCAGTTCAGGCAGCCAAGCATTAATAATATTATTTTTAGAGATATGTCCATAGACATTGTTAAAACAATACAAAATGACAATAATGAAATGTGTGAACATTTATATATAAATAAACGTTTATGGGAATGTTTCCCAGAAGTCTGGTCTTTATTATCTAACTATTTTGGAGAAAATCTAATAAATGTACTTGATCTATTTGCAGTAGGGGAGGAGTTTGTAGATAAATTTAGGCTATATAATTTTATAAAAAGTGTTATTTATGTATACATGGGTCATACGCATTTTACACTATTCACAGTAAAAATGTTGTCATAAATCTTTCAAAAGCAAAGTGACAGTGAGCAGCACAGGGAAAAACACAACAAAATACAACTTCTCTATCTGAGATGTGAGGTGCGTTTAATCAAAAAAGCCGCTTTTAGAGACCACCAAGACATCATTAAATCATCAGGAGGCTCTGTGGAGACTTCAGCTAAAAGGCAGCAATAGTTAACGTGTAAGAAATTAAACATTTCCCTGCAAGCATCAAAACACCCTCTACATGCAGCTTTTAATCTTTGTGAATTGCTGGTTAATTTTCATTTCTTACACGTACAAACTGAATATAATTACTCACTGCTAACATATCTGGTTTTATTTTTTCTCAAAAGCTATTTTTTTGGTCAATGTGGAATGATATTAAATACACTGAATCTCAAACCAACAACTGCTAAACATAAACTTGCATCAAATGTTTTCTGTGTCCTGTTTATAAGTAGGACGGCCAGGGTTACCAAAAAACTATTTAAAACATGCAACAGGGATGCTAATCCTGCTGTAAAGGTTGCTATAAAAATGACTGAAACAGAAGAAAACACTGTGATACTGTGTAAACCCAGCTTTTTAAGTCTTGTTAAGGCCTTTCTGAATTATAAAACATTAAGCTGCCATGAGGGATATGAAGTATGCTTGCACGTATGTTGCAGAAGAGCATATGGCGATGGTGCAGTGCAGAGAACAAAAACACATTGAAACGCAGAACTCAAACATTTCTAGTTTCCAGTTTTCCATAACGTGCTTATTTTCGTGACTGGTTATGTTATATCAAAATGAACGTGTTAACTTCACTTTCTGGTTTGCCATTCTGACTAAGCATAAACAGAAAGGAATTAGATAAGGACGAAGGAATGAAAAAATGAGCACTGGCAGGGGGTTGGAGATAGGAGAACATCAAAGGTAACACCACCCTCGTTCTTGCTCTGCATCCCTTGTTTTTCCCTCTCCGTCACACCTGTGTATCCACAGGCCTCGGGAAACAATAGGCCTGCAATAATTGTTACTAAAAAGCCCAGAGAAATTAAAATAAAACGCATCACTCAAACTCTTTATCTTCACTGCACCCGAAACGCAGCAGGCTTCGCTTCATAAAGAACCCGGAAGCTACAGCTCTCTACCAACCTCAAGGGAGGAAGTAACAACATCCAGCTAAACTGTGAATAAAATTTCACTTTGTGTTCAGCATCATCAACTAAATCACTATGTGTTTGGAATATCCAAATAGAGAAATTGTCTGTGCTGGGTAAAGTCTGGTCAAAAACAGGAGTCTGAATCAAAGGGTGAAAGCATTAGGTTACTCACTTTCATGTTGTTTCAAACCCATATGATATTCCTCTACCAAGATATTTAGGCAGATTCTTATGGATCTGACAGCATCAGTCACCATTTACTTTCATTGAATGGGAAAAGATGCAATGAAGGTGAATGGTGACTGAGGTTGTTAGTCCTTAAAATCTTGGTTTTAAGAAAGAAAATTATGCAGGTATGAAAGAACATGATGATTTTTCTGTGAAAATTTCATTTAATTGAATGACTTTAAAAGTACTTCTTTATAATTATAAACAACAAAAACTGGACTGCATACAGGCATTTTTTCACTGTTGACTTGAAAGCAGAGAAATGCCATTCCTCATTACCACACAATAATAAGGCATTAGGGAAGTTTTACTGAACTGCTCAACAGGGAATTCAAGACAATTAAAACACTACATAATAGTTTCTGTAAAACTGCAATGTGAAAAGCTCTATACAAATAGGCACTATTGACTCCGGATTGTATCCTTAAGCCAAGTACTTAGTCGTACAGTAGGTTACTCTAGGGGCAATGTCCCTTCTAGTTTATTTTTTTCCTAAATGATTACTTGCACACATGAAAAATTTTGTTTGAAAACTATATGATTGTATCTAATGTCTTGAATACATGTTATACAGAGTATTGACAACTTTAGTCACTATTCACTTTTATTGCAAAAAAGGAGCAACATCTATATTTCCTACATTATTTCTTGTAACTTCAAATAGCATGAGGGTGATAAATGATATGTGAATTTTCATATTTGGATGTACTATCCCTAAAGAGCTTGTTCAATTTCCTTTGTTGTTTTGTTAGTTGTTTTTGTTAAAACTGTGGTAGGGGAGTAAAGGTAATTCAGTAACCAAGTGATCCTAAACAGGTAACATGGTAAAATAGTAGTTTTTAATCAGACATCTCTATAGATGACACTTTAAGACCTGATTCGTCCTTGTGGTTTCTCCTACAGTATGTCACTCTCTCCTGCCGAAAGACCCAATTCTCAGTCTAACGCTTGATATAAACGTACTCTGGCATTTCCAAGGCTTCTGGTTGAGTGTTCACAAGAGTAAACTACAGAGAGATGAAACGAGACTTAATGAGATTTAGAGTGTTCGGATCTCACTAACCCTCCCGCCATCTGCTTCCTCTGATGCAGGCCTGCCGAACCACCACGACAACGCTGGACAAATACAAACGCTAATACTCTTTTAATGAGTTGTGTTATGTGAACACACATGGTGACTGAAAACAACTGTAAGTGTGCAAAGTGTAAGGATGCCATGCGAGTGTGGACAAACAAACGGCAGCACAAAAAGGTATCGAGTCATCGATTTGCATACATTAACTCCCCGTGAACTCGCATAGCATACTGCGTAATGCATTTAAATTTCAATTATCGAGTTCAGCTCTGGGTTTCTATATTGCCAGTCTCAGATTGCGCGCCTACGGCCCACCCACAGAAACTTCACTGACCGTCTGATGGATATAAATAAAGGAAGAGCCATCTGAAAGTTGCAAGCTTTAATCTGCTTGATTGCCGAGAGTCAGAGTCAAAGGGTCATATTAATCTTTGGGGAAATAAAGTCGTTTTTAGAAGTCTGCAACAAGTAGCACTTTTGAGGAACTAAGCACTGGGTTTGTGTGATGTATAGCATTAAATCTTGGCATTAAAAGATGTTCAAGAGCTAAGACACTTTGAAGCAATTAAACAAAATATTCTTGAACACACAGACTTTTTATGTGTTAAAAAAGATATTCTCAAGAGATCTCCCAATCAGCACTTTCCCACTAACCACATGCACAGTTTCTCTATTTAGCACCAGTGTTGTATTGATTTTACTGAACAATAATAAAGCCAATTTCATCTAATTACATTCAGCGCTCACAATTATGCCCGTATTAAAACAATCACTGTTAATCTTCCATCACATCAGGACCTTATTATAGGATTGGGGTCTTTAGGACCCTTTTTGTGCTGACCACAATTACACAAAATTACAAAAGAATTAGTCTTCATCAACTCTCTCATTTCTTCTACCCCGAACAGTCTGCGCAAGCATCTATTTGTGCATCTGAGACAACAAGTTACAGAGTTTGACGTGAAGCAAACATGGCAGCAGATGATTTCTCCACCTCAAGTCGTCCTGATGCATCCAATCACCAGATGACATATTGATAAGGAGATAACCAACAAGACAAAAAAATCTTCAAATCTGTCCAATTTTACTCTGACACCAGCTGCTGTGAGGGCTTGTGTGCCACAGAGTCATTGAATATGGAAATTAATAAGGAATGATTGGGCATGACAGATCAGAAATGTACCGTAAGACCAATTAAAGGCGAATCGGTTTGACACACACTCACCTCCGGATTAGCAGAAGAGGAAATCGAATTACTGCCGTTACACAGGAGGAGATACAGACACAGCTGTGGTCTGTAGGAAAAAAGATATATGGTGAATTTGGTGAAAGTATCCTGGAGAGGATTTTATTGAGGCGGAGACAAATTACACAAGAGGTGGTCAAGAGGGAGTTGGGCATTTTGTTTTTTTAAGAGCTGTGGGTGGGCAGGATAGGGAGAGGAGTGAGAGATACTGCTTCAGTGCAGGTGTTTGTAAGAGGTGTCTAAAGATGGTGAGAAGGTGAAAATCAGGTAGTCACGAGATGCCTTGGTACCCTAAGGGACCTGGGTTAATTTTGCTCAGTATAGAGAAATTTATAAGTAGACCCCCCCCGAAAGCTTTCTGCTTTAGTGATATTTTAGACTGTGCTTCAAGGGGGGATGCGAGCACAAAATAATTTTAAGATATAATTTTAATATTTTGTTTTGTTATTGTGGCTAAAGCTTCAGTCTGGTAACTGAAAGGTTGCTGGTTTTAACCCTTACAAGTAGCACTCACAGGAATAGTTAAGCGAAATGAAAACTTTCATAATTAATTTACTCATGTTGTTCCAAAACCATATGACTTATATCTTAAGTGGAACACAACAAAAATAAATACAAATACAACGCGTTTCAAAAAAGAAGCAAAAGCATTAAAAAAATCTAACTTGTCATCAAAAACATTGAAAGATTTCAAACAGAAGTATTGTTTGAAATAATACGAAGGTAAGAAATGTCTTTAAATAAAGGAGCACAATACCTTTAATAAATTATTTAGGATATCATGCCTTTCTAAAGTATTGATTTACAGATTGTAAAACCTGAACCTCACTGTAATCTGTGTTATTACTTTTACTTTTTTGCAGAGAAAAAATAGTTCTTTAGAGTTCATCTCAACAAGGCAAGAAATTTTATTATTTAACTGTGAGACTGAGCATACAGACACGCTTCAGGGCCTTTTCTTTAAGCTCTAGGCTAGAACTGAACTGCATTTGGAAACAAAACGTGTCACAGAAAGACGTAGTAAATAGTGTGCGCGTTGTCTGCAGGGACCGTTTGCAGTAAACACTATATGTTTTTGATATGATGGAAAACCTCTCCACCAAACTCCCTCTTTGTGGTGTTTTTATATTGTTGCATAATTTTAACACCACTTCTATTTAGGCAAATTGTTTTTCATTTCAGCGTGTGCGCATACGTGTTACAGCTGGAACCATACTGCTCCAGGACCATTATCCAGAGAAAATGAAACACCTCTAGATCGCCTGAGACCATGAAGACTGTGAGTGAGAGAAAGCGAGGAAAGAGAAAAAGATTTTCCTTCAATGAAATACAGAGAACACAAAGGCAGGAAAATGAGTGTATCTTACAGCTAAAACAATTGAGAAGATGCAAAGATTATGATAGTCAGAACACTGTTTAAAATGAGAAGCTTTTACACCAAATATCTTTCACACATCTTTCTCAAGAACTGTTAAGGTTAGGTTAGGATTCTGATGAGAATTCCTATGCAATTTCTGGGAAAACAAAGTGCACAGGTTATTAATTGGAAATTTCCATGTTTACAAGGTACCAGGATGCTACAATGAGTATCGGAGAAACAACTGATCACTAGGTATTTCCAAAGTTGGCAGGCTTACTGGCATAAAATCTTTTAAGGATAAACATACGATTTGATTAATACACTAAGAAGCACACAAACAGAGCACCTTCAAACAGAACAGTACATTTCTCTTGGATTGTTGTGGTCGGCCAAACATTCTCTTCCTAAATGAACAGATCTTTGCTAGAAATAGCAGAAAAGCGAACCACACTTTGTGCCAAAGTCCTTTCTGTTTAAGCATTTTACAGCAAAGTTCTTTTTAATATTCTGAAACATAATATTGTTTTAAAGCCAGCCTGTTTGTTTAGCATCAAACATTTCGTGCAGACTGATATCAGCACTGTGTTGACATGAGCACACTTTGCAAATGCCAATCGGAGATAAAGCACATTTCAACGCAATGCCAATAGATAAGCTAATCACACAGGTGTCAAATTTATTTCTCATTTCTGTGTATTTAACCTACATCATACCCAAATGTCAAATATACAAAGTGTAAGAATAGACTTAAAGTGTATGTCAATGACTGAAAAAACAAACCCTTACATGCATACACACCCTTTCAAACACAACACAACTTCCAGACACACCAATACACTGCAAAGCTTCTTCTCTCTGTGACTGGCTGACTTTATTACTGAGCTGTAAAATACTGTATATTTACATCCGTATTTATAATAATCGGTCTGTAAAAGACACAGATTGATTGAGATGATCGAGAAGTCTGAATCACAGGAAGCCCTTCATCATTTTAAAGTGGCCTAATAAATGAATATTCTAGCGTTTCGTGAACAGACGTTTCATCTGATGCCATTTGAATGCCATTTCCTGGCAGCTCTGATGACTTTGGCAGGCCAGACAGATGTGTGCACGTGGGCGCTCGGGTCCCCACCGGATGCGTTTATCAGATTCTCACAAAGGCCTCTGGGGCAGGCTGCCACGCTGCTGATGCCGACATGTGGATGCTTGCTCGCTAAGTGAGATGGATGGGATCGGCACCCGCTCAAACAAAAGTCTCACTCTCTCGCGCGCACGCGTGCAGACGGACGCGCACCTCCCGAACTGTCACACACACTTCACGATGTCATCTATCTCATGCTTATCCGGCCTCGACACACACACGTAACTGCACTGTTACGGCCTTGTGTCCTGGTCAAAAAATTCTAAATGACTTCTGCTTTCTTCTATCTTTGTTCCCTGATTCTTTTATTTTTCAGGGAAATGTCTGTGCAGGCAGGCCTGTCACTTAACCTTTATTTCTCTCTTTTTCTCTCTTTCTCAATGTCTTTCTCAGAAGAAATAAGGAGAGTATGTGGAGATGCGATATCAAGCTATCAGAGGAAACAGTATGGTATATAGACTACTCTTTCATCATAGCTCTTGAGACATAAATGAAACATAAATGAGAACATTTAGCATTAATTCAATGTTCATTAGAATAGGAAGATTACACATTAGCAATTAAGGTAATGTAGAAAGCGTTATTTAAATGATTAGCTTTTGGAAAAACTAGATGAGAAATGTTTAAGCTCATATGAAAATCTCTGTCTTTTAATTGCAGATTTTGCCCTCCGAGTCTAAGACATCTTTTGAAACTAAGAGACACGTTTGATTACAAGACTATTTTTCCTCAGGAGGAAGATCTGAAAAACATAAGACTTCATCTCCATATTCTTATTGCTAAGAAAAACATTTTTGATTTTTGTTTCCTATAGACAGCTATAGGATACCTAGGATACCATGTCTCTCTTTATCTCTTTCTCTCTCTTCCCTTCTGACCCACAGACAGATATAAATGTTCACAGTAAGACACTGGGTCAGATAAACATTTCCTATAATGCATGAAAAGGCCATTTATTGTAATGTAGCATCTGTAGGTCAAAACTAATTTTTTAGGTCAGTGTAAAGGTGCAGGTGATGCTTCAGGTATGTCAGATTTTCACTACATGACATTTATCTGGACACTTTTGTGCGTTTCGGTATGTCAGGGATCTGTAAGTCTCCAATAATAATGTGCCACATATACAGTAAACGCTAAAATTAAAATGTAAGTGCTTACCCATGCAAAACCCACCGCCATGATGTCTGGGTGGTTGCTTAAATGTGTAGATCCCCTTACAAAAAACACTATTTACTGTAAATAAAAAGAGTTGCATGTCAAAATAAACCATGGCAAATAATAAATAAAAACAGCAAACAAGAAAAAAATATAGGTATTTGTTTGTCATCTTTTTCATCAATTGAAATGCATTTTTTGTTTGTTAAAACAAACGCTTTGTAATTTAACATTTTGCTGTGAAAAAGTCATCATAATTAATGATGTTGTTACAACACTGTAGCCAGAAGTAAAAGACTCATACATTTTCGACTAAATTAGGAGGTTTGGAGAGTGAGAAATGATTTTAACAAAGAAAGACTCGTTACATAAATCATGAACTTAATGAACCGTTAATAGATTTAACTGAAATGAAGACTTTCTAGAAATAGTATAGAAAAATGTTTGAAGAGAAATCTCTTAACTGTGTGATAATCAGAGGAAATCCCCGAGTGAGTCACTAGAGGCAAAGATAAATAATTATGGTATTTATATATTATGCATGGGCTGTAAGATATGTAAATGCTAACGTCTAATATAGAATTTGAAGACATTTGATGACTCATGTTATTAACTTTAATATAGTGAAACAGAACCGAAGCACGAAAACATACTGTAAGAAATGTAATATCTTTGCATCCTGTGTGGTGTTGCCCATGGTGATATTTATACAACATACAGTAGTTCAAAGGTGGATTCTCATTACAATTCCAGTTTTAGAGGATAAAAGTAATAAAACTTGCTGCTATACGTGTATGTCCTAAAAGCTGGAAGTAAATTCTTACATCACCAATGACAAAATGATTTCCAGAACTATGCAAATCACACACATACCTCACGTTAGTAACTTTGTCTAAATATGAATGAATGCATAAATATTTAACATTTATCAGAAAACCTTGTAGTACAACAATAACTATGTCCAACCAAAAACAAAGAAAACTAAATACATGCTGATTAAAATTCAGGCAGTGGAATTATTAAATGTGCATTTTTGTCTGAAACTTATAAAACTGTATCTTCTAAAAGAATGGCAGTTTTTTAATGGAAAGATTACCAGAAAAAGTGTTCATTTTGTATCATTTGTTTGAATAAATTAGAGCTACTGAGCAATCAAAAAGAAGGATTACAATCTAATAACAGTAAAATGCCAAACTGAGCTTTGCACAATACTGTGGAGAATAAAACTCTCCTTCAAAGAGAAAACAACTTCCCCAGTAAACCTCCCCGGCAACAACGTTACACTTTTTAACAGATTTGGCGTCTGCATTATTTTTTGCACACCACTGTGGAATTCAATTTTAGCAGTAACATTCCCGTGGTAGTTGGTCTGTGTACTGTCCTTTCACAGGATCCCAATTATGTAAGAACTTTCTCTATTTTAGCTTGGCTATATACTGCTCGTCTAAAATCTGTGTTGACCAGCTGATGGTAAGTTTGAGCACAAACTTTGAGCACGGAATAAATGGGCCACTTGGTTAGCTAAGACAGCAGTTAATAACACTAAAAGTCTTTAGAAAACGGTCCGTAATTCAAAAGCAAAAGAAGATAGATGACTAGGCAATGAATTATTAATAGCACATCTGCCTTAAAGCCACCTAACATGATTGATGGTATTGCTTTTCTCCATGTTATATTTGGAGGATTCTGTATACGTTTATATGGAAAGTGTACACTTTTCATTTTGGGCAAGAACTAAATCTAACTTTTAAATTTCACACTGCAATGATATTTCCTTTGACCTGGTTTACTCTTTAAAGGATACCTCTCAATTGGAAAGACCACAGAACAAATCACTCAAATCCCAGACCGAACATTCCTGTAATTTTCTCAATTTTCTCAATTTCGCTACAAAATAAACTATTTACCGTGTACATCACCTTTCTGTAGAAAGATACTGGTTGGTAAGGGAGGCTTCATCCTTCAGCGTGGCCTAATAAAGCCAGTGTGCCACGGTCATAAAATAACCTATTTCCAAAGCATCAGCTATAAAAAAGGGGTCATAAGAAATCCATCCATCACATTCACAGTCAGTCATGAACCTGCACTATTTGCTGAAGTATAAAATATTTATTCATGTCGGCTTAATAACTTTACATATTTTACCTAAAGACGACACACTATATTGACCCTAAACAGTGTTTTACATTCGCACGTATAATGTTGTGATGTTACAATCTATACAGCCGTCAGACACTTCCTGTTTTATGTAAGGAATGATAAATATACATTCCTGTTGAGTCTCTCTCTGAGCCAAAGAGTCCTCATTAATAAATTCATGTTGTATTTACCTGATGAATTCAAGCATCGCTTTGAATTTGTACCAGCGGCATCCAAGCCCCTTTTGAACCGTGCGCCGTGACAGTTGAAAGGAAACGTGCTTTCAAAGGGCTTCAGGATCCAGCGATCAGCATTTAGCAGTGCAGAGTGACAGTAAGTCCCGACAGATGGCTCTAATTATTTATTGCTCCGAGCTCAAGCTGAGATTTATAATTGATAAAAAGATCCTACTGTAGGTCCAAACCTTTCTGTCAGTATAAAAAACATAAGCATGCACACATCTGGGCCATCACATTTGACATCATACATAGCATTTGATAAAAGATGCCGTACAGTCCTGGTTTAACTGCTTACTATAATTTGGGCAGACACACAATCTCACATGGATATTAAATAGATACAAAATGAATATTAAACTAATGAATCTAAATTGCAAGAGCAAGAGGTAATAATTAGGAAAATGGAAGAAAAATTACAAACAAGATTGTTTTGCCTAGGCAGCAATAGGAATAATTAAAAAGCAACAAGATCTTTAAATCTCAGGTCTATCCACCAAATTTTACCGAATCCCTAAATTGTGCTCAGAATACAAAAATCTGCAATCAAAAGTCAAACATTTCAATATTAACTCAAACCTTTTCCTATCCAAGTTATGCTATGCATTTACATTTATGCATTTGGCAGATGCTTTTGTCCAAAGCGTCCTAATTTATGAGTATGTGTGTTCCCTGTGATCGAACCAATTAAGCTACAGGAACAACTATTTTTACTTTACTTATTTCATTTTTGATTTTGTAAGTTAACAATTGTCTCTTTTTTTAGGAGAAATTATCAGCGACAAAATGTGTTAAATGAAATAACCTCTTACCCTGGGAGCTATGAGCAACAATTAGGCAATAAAATGTTTTTCTGGGGAGTGGTACAGCAATGCAATGCACTTGCCTTCCAGCTCATAGTGAAATTTTAGGAATTTTCAGAGCTCTTATATGGATTAATGAGGTTATCTTCAAGGTCTTGAAGCTCTGGCAGCACAAGTGTGCGGTGAGAGCCCAGCCACTGAGCTGTCAGCTTAGTGCCGTCAGCGCGCGTCTGATAGCATCGTTAGCTTGACCACCTGCTGCTCAGATGCAGAAAGACATTGGCAACAGGTTGTTTCTATAAAGAGTAGGGCTTTAAACAGACACAGAGTGCACCAAAGCAGAATGGTAATTTGTTAGGTCTTTCCTGTGGAGCACAGAAGCCTGGAACACCCTGCACAGAAAGGGCATGGCAAATAAAGTCATTTTAATTTATAGCGGTGATATTTTTGATAAATTTCAGGGTGGAAAGTCTTGGCTCGAGAAGTCAGAGTATTAAAGCCGAGGCTTTGGCCTTTCACTCCAGTTTAAAACTGTGAGGCTTCTGCATTGCGAAGAGACATGACTCTGCAACACAAGAGCGGTGGAGAGCTCCTCAGAGGTGAAAATAAGCCAAAGACAGATATAGTTTCCAGACTACCAGACAGATATTCAGTGCTGATTTAAGAGGAAATTTGTAGAAGTCTACTGAAGGATTTAAACATGGTTAAACGTGTCAGCTCACCATCTAACATTTGTCAGGGTTCGGCTGAAAGAGTTATTAAATTAGACAAACTTTACCAAAGTGTTACTGTAGGTAGGATGGCCAAATACAATAGATCATGCACATACAACAGTGAACAGCAAAGGTTCATGCTACAGTTTGCTTTAGCTGTGCTCTTAAAGAAGCCAATGACAAAAATAGATTTTCCCATTAAACCACAGTGGCATTGACTGACTAATTATCCATACTTACAAATGACACACAAATCACTCTTATTATTTATCCATTTTGTTCAGATAAAGGGGCACTATTTATTTATTTATTTTTCTTAATTTTTGCTGTCACACCATAGGACACATTTACATATATGTAATACATATATGAAAACCAGGCTAAAGTCTAAAAACTTAATTTTTAGATAATATCACCTTTTTTATTTCACTATGATTTAATTCTTTGACATAATCTTACTCAGTCAATATTAGACTAAGAACAAGATTTCAAAGTTATATTTTTACAGAATGTTCATAACACTATTTAGGATGATTTTATGTAAAACAGTAAATCACTAAAAATTACTTTAGCTTGGTTTTCTCAGGCAAGGTCACACACATTTGTCAAATATCCATATATACGGTCATTTTCTTCAACAAAATCAATTACTATTCTGTCAATATAAAACATAAACCCTATGTTTCATTATTACGTACACATACATAATAAAATCAGGAAATAAGTGTAAAACTTATTCAAACTTCAATACTCATGAGTACATTTTCATTATATAAACTATGTCCATAAATTACATTTACTGCACATAAACTAGCAGAATGGCACTCACCGAACCAGCATTAATGACGTGAACAGAAGTACATGTTCAAAAAGATGTCTATTTCGTTTCATCTCCTAAAAGCGTCAAGCAGGTATGCATGAACCGACGAGCCCTCAGCAATTTCTCAACCAAATCTAATTTAGTTCTTTTCTCCCTTTCTCTGTCTCGCAAACATGAAAGGGTACCTGAGTTTGCAAGGTGCTTCTGGAAAGGCCAGGATGTTAATTAAGTCCCTATCAGAAACTTTTGTTAATTTTAATAGTTTTAGGAATGCGGCTGGCAAGGAAGCGACGGCAAGGTGTAATTTCACGGATTAGGCGCAGTGAGAAGGCTGCCTCTCTCCGACCCCGTGGCGTTCCCCACTCAGCTTTGAAGATAACTTTACCCATTATCACAACAATGGCACAAGGATGCAACGTAATTCATGCAGAGCAAGCTAACATGAGGATACTAGCACTTACACTTCTGGGGAATTCAGAGAGAGAGAAAAGAGAGAGAAAAGAGAGAGAGAGTGAATGATTATTTTCTCTGCCGACCTCTGAAGCGCAGACATAGCCTTGTGTACTTTTGCTTCCCGGGTGGTGCAGACCATCCACATATGCATCTCTAGGATACACTTTATTGCCTGCCTTCCTCTTCGCATTTCTCTCCCTCTCCCTCTCTCTCTCTCTCTCTCTCCTCTCCCTCTCTCTCTCGTCCGTGCACGGTGATGACAGGCCTTTCAGATTGCAGGAAATGGTTTGGCTTTGAAGTGGAATTGGAGCCTGTGGAGCTGTCTAGAGTCTTGATTAATATGAGAAAAAGCTAAAGATTGGGGAAGAAGATGACCATCCACACTGGCCGTACTCTTTGGTGGGCAAATAAAATTGAGAAAGAAGAGAAGAGCGATTCTAAGGAAGTTCAAGGATATAAGAGAAACACTGTAAGGCCAAATTGTCTATTACTATCTGTAAAATATCCATACCACAGAACACAACAGGGTGACCAGAAGACCATGATGAAATAGATGAACTCGGACGTACGCCTTGTGTGAAGGTAATGTTTTTGTTCACATTCACAAAAATAGTTTATGGAGATATATATTATCAAACGGTGTATGAGATTGTTTGGTTGTGTAGGTGAGTGGGAAGACCGTATTTCTTTATTTTATTTCACAACTCATTTAAATTTCTTTTTACCATTAAGACTACAGTACCAAAAGATAAATAAAGAAATTGTTTTAAATCTAAGTATTTAGGTAAATCTAAATCTCTCTCTTAAATCTCTCTCTCTCTCTCTCTCTCTCTCTCTCGCTCTCGCTCTCTCGCTCTCGAAGCATACGCATAACTTTGTTTGCTTGTATTTTGATCAAAGGTGCCAGTGGGTTGGATTCTAAAATATTTATGGTTTCCTTTTACAAAGGTGGAGAAGATATAAAGAAAAAAGAGGAGGAAGACGACCTGTTAGAAAGACAGAAACTGGAAGACGGTCCAATTAGCATTAAGTGCTGTCACCTCATCACAGAAACAATAGTGTAAATACACACCCATGCATGCACATGAACACACACACAATGCAAACAAGCAAAAACAGAGCTGTATACCACTGGCATTCACACACGTATTTCCTGTCGACGTACCCTGTATGCTGAATGTTTTATATAAGAAGATGCAGTTTTTTCCAGTCACTAAAAACTAATTATTGCAGGTTGCTGTGTCATCCCTATGTTACTCACAAATAATCCATAATAGAGAAAACATGACTGTACAGAAAATATTACTTTTAGAAAACATTACAGCATCCATAAATAATGATGCAATGAAAACACATTTATACTCAAGACTGTCACCCAAAAATGACAATTCTGTCATCTTTATGTCAGAAATTGCTTTCTTCTGTGGATTAAGACATGTTGGAGAATCTTTACATTGCTCTTTCCCCACAAAATAAAAGTAAATGGTGGCTAAGGCTGTCAGTCCATAACATCCCACCTAACATCTGCTTTTGTGTTTCAAACAACAAAGAAAGTTACACAACAAGGGTAAGAACAACACGATTGTGAATAAATGATGACAGAGTTTTTATTTTTAGGGTCTCATGTCATGTCTTTCGACATGTAGAAAACTTTGCTAAACAAGTAAAATGCAGGAATAAAAATGTGCACTTCTCTGCATTCATGTTGGAGAGTTTGAGGGATTTTTAAAAAAGAAGAAATTGTGTCTAATGTAAATGAAGCCTATTTCAAGACAAATAAGCTTTTTGCTAAAAATGACATTAAAAACACGTTCCGGGTTCAATACGAGTTAAACTCAATCCACAACACGGCATAATGTTAATCAACAAAAAAATATGAGAAAATTATAGAGATTAGTGTAAGAAGCTTACAATTGAAGTGATAAATCCATAAACATTAAAATACAGTACATACTGTTTCAAAAGTCTAGACATGAGATGAAAAACGCTTTGTACATATTTTCAATGTGTTTAAATCACTTACTTACCTCGGCTGTGTTAAGTTATATCCAAAAAAAGACATAAAAACATAATGCTGGTAAAGTATTTTTGGATATAATAGATATACTGTAATATTGGATATAACTTTACACACAGAAGGACATAAAGCTTTGTTTACACTGGAGGACATGTAAAAAATTTTACCTAAACCAGATTTTTTTGGACCGACTGTAAGTTATGTGTGACATTATCTCATGTTTTTCTGTTTATATTGCATTCATTTTTTTTAGCACAGCCACACTTGTTGCCATAGTAACAATGCAAATTTGCACTGGTTTACCATGTATGAAACTTTCGCAATCAATGTTTTGTCATTTACTTTTTTCATGAGCATAGTAACCAGGACATTTTCTGCAGATAACAGTGTTAAAAACATGGAAGCACATGCAATGTTTGCTGGTGCTGTCATCACAGGTGTCACAGAAAGATGGCTGGAGGAAACGTGTTGTCTTCAGGACTTTTCAAGAGGAGTTTAGTTGTCACAACAACTGACATAACAACCTGTTGCCCAATTAATGACAAAAACCCACATCAAATACAGTCTGACCATTCAAACTAAGATGCATTACCATCAAACTACCAATGAAGGTTTTTGGACTGGTCTTGTATAAATCATATTTCATTTTTTGTTTGTGTTCAGACTGCATCCAACAAATGTGAGCTAAAGGTACCAATAAAACCAATTTTTTTCAACATGAACACCGCCTAAGCACTAACTAACCCGACACCCGGTGTTTCTCCTGCCGATCATATTATTGTATGAGTCACAGAGATTTTGACAATGATCACCTGGGCGTGATGAATGTGCTGCACCTCTGTGATGTGCTGTATCCTATGGAGAATATGCATAAGGGTGGAGGACGTGCTTCCAATGCCAGAATCAATGACCTGCCCATTTATCAAACTGCGTTTCAGTAGAGGTGAAGAAGGCTCATCTATCAGCCCGAGATGGCAAATTCACTGAGGCAACTTTTACAAAGTGTCTTGTTCTAACTCTCCCTCTCCTTAAAGATAAATGCTTCTACCAATTTGCGCCTCACATTTGAGTTCTGCCCCTGCTATGAAAGACACAGATACGAAGGCTGAAAAACTTGACTTGCCGCGGCCACATTTTTCTTCTGAACCTGATAAAAAAGCGAATGGCACAATAGGGGGGAGAAGAAACGCGCAGAAACGCAGAGCGAGGACATAACGAGAGAAAAACAACCTTATCTTTCTTTTTCCCTTTCCGTTCAGGCGCTTCCGAGGACACGGCTCTCACCTTAATGTAGACAAAGCAGGGCAGGGCTGTTATCGTCATGGAAACATGTGCTTCCACAGAATGGAGTAATGGCTGCCTACCTCTACAACACAAAAACACAGCTCACCTCTCGACGGCAAATCTGATAAAAAGGGAACATGAAGGAATCACAGGCATATGCGTTAGATATGGAAATATGATGGAATAATCTGTATTCTCGCGGACATACCCGTTGTACCTATCTCGAGGTGATTTGCCGAACCAAAAAGCCTTGTAGTGGAAGATTATTATCTCTTGCTACATAAATCTTTGTGTCTGTATTTGGAACAAAAAAGTATGTGATAATCATGACTCTATTAGGACGGTTTATAGAGGATTCATGCAGATACATTATTAATAACTGCTGTTTCAGAACTGATGAAGTTTTGCAAAGATTGCGTTTTCATATCTTCAACTTTGTGATAACGTAACGGAAGTGCTATGTAAAAAGAAATGAAGGCTGTCAATTTACCGCTCATGAAAAGACTATTTTTATGACCTGCATGCTGAAAGAAAAACTATTGCTTTTTGACATTAAACAATTAATGTAAGGTTAAATGAACAAATAAACAGAATATACAGTACAGTGAAAGTACAGTGACTGACAGAGAGAAAGAAAGAGCGAGCGAGACAGAGAGAGAGCGAGAGATGACTTGAGGCTGCATTCATTGAGAAAAACATGTTTGGCAAAGCCCCGGGATATAAACTCAATTACGCCAAATCAAATTATTAAAAACTAAAAGTAAACAACAGTTAAGACATTGGACTGGAATTACAGAAAAATACAACAAATTGCAAAGCTATCCATCCAACACAGAATACAAAGTGGCAAAACGCTGACGTACTGTGAATTCCTCTCTGTAGCTTTTCAGAAAAAACAAACAGATACAAACAGAAGAACTGGCTATGACAAAATAAAACATAATGAATATTATACCAATCAAAAACACTATTCACTTGTATTCACTACAAATCAAAACAATTCATTTTCAATTACATTTGTATTTTTGTTCATTAAATATATCGCCATTGTATAAGTCACTGTCCACCGCAGTAACACTATTGGAACCGGTCATCGAAAAATCCATATCGGTCAAACACTATTACTAAGACCCTGCAATGCTGTTCACTTCAATTTAGTGTCAGACACAAGACAGACCAAGACCTCATATGTTGGCTCCAGGGCTTGAATCAGTAGTTTCTGTCTGAGACTTTCCTCTCAGTTGGCACAGACCCGACAAACCATTTTCTGCAAATTCTCAGAAGAGAAAATTTTCCTCTCCTTCAAAACTTCTTCCATCTAAATGTAAATGCTGAAATCATCATAATAGCATTCCAAAAGCATCTTGCCTTCTCTTGACTCTAAAAGTTAAAGTTGCCATTCGTAAAAAAAAAGACTCGAGTGTTTATGAATATGTGACGGGTGTGCGGTGAGGTGACAGATTTGTTAAGCGTGCGCTGTATGGGTGCCTTTGAGAAGCAATAACGTTTAGCACAATTGATGTAATTGCGTTAATTAGCAACATCATTACAGAGTTTTCATGCACAAACCGCTTTTTTTGGAGGCGATAATGAATGCACACTTGTTCAAACGATTGCATATGCATGTGTTTATGCACGTGCGCACGCATGCACGCACTGTACATCTATAATCAGCTGTAATAATCTGATTCAAAGTCATTATGGCATCTGGTATCAGGGTTAAATACACAATGAGGTCAAATTCATTTAACCTTATTGATTACACTTAGATTATCACAGCCTCTACGCTCCAATTCACATGGGTCAGCCAACGCTGTCAGCAGCCAATTGTTTAACACAACTTTGGGACTGAACGTACATCCACAGCTCCCGATAATCTCCACCCAGATAGACAACTAATTATGTGGAAAAACCAAGCATTCACATACGAGACAGCTGGCTTCATCCAGACAGCTGAAATTGGCCGTGTTTAATATTCGGAGCTGAGCTCTATAAACCTCTGGCTTTTATTGGCACTCCAGATTTTCTTTGTTCAGCAAAGTCTGTTTCGTCTAGTACAAGCCTGTTTCAAAGATATGGTGTCACCAAGCAGCGTGCGTCAACTCAACAGAAAGACTTCAGGATATGTCAGCACTTCTGCTTAACATCTAAAGTTAAAAAGAGGAACATTCATTTAAAGTACCACATCTAATCTTCCACCTATAGGAGCATCTACAGTATATAAAGCATATATAAAGCCACAACTGAACAAGCGACATGCCTGCAAAAACAAAGTATATCCGTACAGACCCCCTACTTTGGGTCCAATAGCTCTATTATAGTGGCAATTTCAGCATAGAAATGGCAGCATTTGTCTGTCTGGTTAATATGAATTGTCAAAGAAAAACCAATATAAAAGCAATGAGTACTGTTATTTTTTTCTTTAAATGTTTGCACATTCAAATTATTTTACTAAGAATTGAATATCTGGTATTAGATCATTCTCATGTTGTGCAAAACCTGCATGGCTGACACAGAAGTGAGCAAACAGTTATACAATTTTCACTTCTGGGAGAAATACTCCTGTAGTATGCAAACGTTTAAAGACAAAAAAATACTGGCCTCATCACTATAATATATTTTAATAACAACGTTAATGTATTTTCCATACTGCTGATATCAGCCCAGCAACTGCTGACACAGGTCACTGTATCCTGACCAACCTCCTGAAATCATGGTAACACATCTTAAGACATAATCCCACAATGAATAAGCAGTCTTCATTAAATTCACCTCACACAGAATCAATACTTTGCAAAGATTTACTTTGTATACAGTGCTGTGACTTAAGAAAACTTCAGGAAAGGTAAAAACTGTCAGACACTGACAAAGGCGTATGTTCAGTGGCCAATACTGTAAGACTCTCTGTACTGTAAATGGGTTCAAATTAATGTACGGTGCACCTAATACATATTACATCACTATCTTGCTCCCTGGCAGGAAGCCTATCTCATCCCCTTTAGTTTATGCTGAAACGTAGATGCTCTGATGAACGACCTACTCGCTCGCCCGCCCGCCCCCCACCAACCACCTTCCCGGCTGCCAGATTGGACTAAAATTCCTTTCAAGCGGCAGGAAAAAGGGAGGAAAGGCAAAGCTGAGCTCCCTCCACCTCCCTTTCCCCTTTGCCAAATCTGAAAATCAATAAACTGTTTCTTTCGCTGCACGACTCGCTGAATCCATAAAAATGAGTGAGTGACTCTTGTATAAAGATGACGAAAGGAATTCAGATGCCCTCTTCACTTACACAGCCTGCCAGGGTTCTGCTCAACACGGCCAATAGAGGAGGGTTTGGAGTTACGTGCTGTGATTGTGTTGAGGGCGTACAGATGTTTTGGCTTGGCCTTCTGCATCAGAACCAATAAAGATGATGCATTTCAGATAAACAACTCATCCAGGACATTGACCAAACCACCAGCGTGTGGTCACTGAATGGTTTCGCATCCAGTACAGGTCTACTGTATCAGAATCTACTAACAGTAAATTAATTTGAATGCATATACTGTACAAACACCAATTAAAAATTTAAGGTTGACTAGAAATACATACACATACACACATATATATGTGGCTTTATATATGTGTGTGTGGAATGGATGCTGTATATACATAAGGTTTGCTATTCCTGCTCTAACCAATTTACTTCTTTTATCAATTTTCATGATTTCATCGAGGGAGCAAAAGCCATCTGCAAAGTCAGATCAATATGATTATGATTATGATGAAAGGATGAAACTGGAGGGAAGGAAATACGAAGAGAGGAAAGAGGGATGCGGGGACGGTGCTTTTGAAGCGAGTAAGGCAGATCGTTCAAAAGCCATCGCTTTTTATGGATATTTGTGTAATCAAACCCTAACAATATTAGGTACCTATCTATGTACGCTGAATGTAGTTTTTTTCTTTTTGTTACAAGAAAACCACTTATTACTGCTTAGATATTGTGTGTGCAAGAAATGATAAATTAATAAACTTGTTTAAAATATTTCCTATGGTCTCCTATATACCTCTATAGAAGTTTTAAAATATCTTCATTTCTCATTCCAAATGCAGTTATGTAAAAGGCGTCTATTGTTCTTCACATAGAGGACCATTGACCTTTCAGAAGCTGGACAGAAGACATACCAGCTGCCACCAACAGATAATGAGCCTGCTACAGCTGTGGCAGCTATATTACAGGCCAAAAGCTACAGCCCACAGTCTTTCACAAGTAATCTTGTAATAAAACTTACATTTGCCCCTTATGATAAATGCTTTGGGTATTAATATCAGCATCAAAAATAAGCTGTTAATTATATCAGTTGAACTTAATCTTCTCAACAATTACTTTGAAGTCCAATGATACTGTAGCTTTTTATTTAGTACAAATGTATAATTTACAGTTTTATATTCGTGTTGCAGAACAGTTGCTTTCAGTGATAAAATTAGACCAGTGTTATCCACTGCTAAATGGACATGTTTTAATAAAAGCCATTTTAATTAATTGATTTTTCAAAGGCAATACGCTTTCTGCGCTTTACAGCTACTTTAGCTTTGCAGTTTATTATTGGCATGCAGTACCTGCAACTTCTGTGGTCAGCTGAGAGAATAATTCTTAGAAAAACGTAATTTCTCTTAATTATACTTCTGGGTAAAATGAAATAAATTCAGACAATAGAAAGAGTTTCACCATTATTAGCACATATCTAATCTTTAGTTCATGGGCTTTTTCTGTTTCCTCACGTCTTTGACTGACACATTAACTAGCAATAGAGCAGGTTTCTTCTTTTCTTTTTAATAAAACACACAGAAGTAAAGTCACATCCTTTTGGACCAAAATATTAAGCCATGAACAATCGGACAATTGGACTTAAAAGCATTCAGAATTGTTCAGTGGGCTGTAAACATGTGGCATGTGAATAATGGAAAAGCAAAATAAGATTTAGATTTACAGTTTGCTGGTAAACGTTCAATGTATTTTAAGTCGCAGGACAGCTAAAATGTATACACACAATGTGACCATTTTAACATTATATGACATGTGCAATACACAAAGCATAATCCCTTGATTCAAAACACCCATACGCATAAACAGCACCAATAAGAAATCCTTTTTTTTACTTTTTAACACTCACTTGTGTCACACACTCCATGTCAACCTGTTCACCTAAAGCAATTAGGCTGTATGTGGGTACAGCGGCAGGCCTGTGACTGGATTTGACTGTCACCACACCTCTCTCTGCATTTCTTCCTCTCTCTGATATGAGTTTCATTAAAGTGGCAATCACACTCAGCAGGAAACCGACTCTTACTTTTAAAATGAAAGCTTTCAATATACTCATTTACACAGCAAAGTTAAGCATCATAAAATTAATTTCAGAGACGAAGAATTGTAGTATTTTAGGTACCCTTAGGAAAAACAGCAGGGTTTGTAAACTGGTTTAATGTTTTTTGCATTTAGTTTTAGCAGTAATATTTCTTTAAAGACCTATGCAACCTAAAGCAGATAGTAAAATAATTCTGATTTGAGAGTAATTTGGATTGATTTAAACATAAACAAGCAAAAGATAAGAGACTGATATGAAAACTGATTGATTACTGGTTTATTATGCCACATAGAGATGGGTTAATCCGAAATTATATCCCAACAATACACCAACGTGAAAAGTTTACTTCTGACTCTATAGACCATTTCACAAGATGTAAACAGCACTGGTCCAGAAGCACTTCCTGTCTCAGTTTTTAACACTACACAAATGTCAGAACAAAATACAATCAACAGAACATTTACAACTGACTTGTTTAACAAACATCTTTAAGATTTAATTTAATTTACAAATGTGAAATACAAAAAACTGAAACAGGAAGTGCTTCTGGACCAGTGTTGTTTACATCTTGTGAAATGGTCTATACATGGTTGCACAGATAGTAAATAGTAAAAACTTTGTATAGACTGCTTTGAATTTCTACCTGCCCATAACCAATGCACATTATTTTATAACTCAGATTTACTGAATATACAGTTGTGCTATCTAGTTACTATTTACTGCATTAAATTCTAATTCTAATAACTCTAATACCTTTATTTAATTGATGCAACTCTCCTGGCCAAGGTTAAAAACTCTAATGATCATTTCATCTTCAAAAGTGCTTATTGTATCAGGCTGGTACTTTAACTGATTAAAATCTTTTATTCTCAGAAGTTGCATAAAGTCAGTCAATCAGATTACAGCTCACCAGACATTTTGCAGTTTTGTGTGCACTGAATGGACTGTTGGTGGCCAGTGGGCGTGCTGTCTCAGGGCAGACTAGGTCTTTCTGAGTTAGTAAAGAGTTTAACATTTTCTACCTAATGTCAAAATGTAGGCATTGCTGGCATATACCTTAAGTACACACACACACAAACATACTTTTTTCCCTTTTTCAGCTCTACCGATCCCTCTGACAGTGCGCATAACTACCAGAATTCATTATGGTTCTTGACGAATGTGCCATTAAAACGCTTACAGTTGGAGCGTGGTGGCAGAGAGGAAGTGACAGAGCTCCCAGCATCTCCGTAGCGATAAGAGAATTTCTGAAATTCTAATGGGGCCATTACTGCCACGACCACTCCACCCGCTGTCTCATGCTAACATCGACGGATCAGCGATTCAGCATTTAATTACTGCCGTGACACCACTGTCTCGGGTCTCGCAACAGGGATGCTGGGAATATAGGTAAAGACAGGCCTTAAATTGGATTTTTGTGAATCTTGAGGGCAATCAGTGACAAGAACTTGGGGATAAGCAATAACACTGTTTGGAAAACAAGGGATTTAAATTCGAGAGACCTGCTACTGAGGCGACCAGAGAGAGAGCGGAGAGGAAGTATTCAGTTTGTCACTTTGTGTTATTCTAATGATGTCGGTTCATGATAAAGCGCTTCCCTGACTCCGGAAAAACAAACACAAACAATGTGTATCTATTTGTCCCTGGCTATTATGGGAACGCATCGCAGCGCAGCGGTTGAACATGCGCTGCTTGAACAAACTCAGAAATGCGCCGGCCTCGGAGCTCGGAAAAAGCTCAGAGGAAATAACTGGACGGAAAACATTTGACTGTCGTTGAATAGCGCTTATAGCCCTGCCAAGCGTCTCATCATTAAATGCATCTGTTACTGCAATGTACAACAGGGTCACAGCTATAAGGGAACATACACAGTCTTGAAAATTTGTGAATATTATAAATGTAAAATGACTGAATGTAAATATTAATAGTAATACAGCAAAAGTAACCAAAAGTGACCAGACTCTGTTATGACCTGCAAAGTCACTTTGCCTATAAGAACTTCATACAATAGCCAAATCAATGGCAATTCAGCCAATTTAAATAAAATAATAATTATAATAAAATAAACACATCTAAAATTCTAGACAACATGACAATATGATAAAAACAGGTGGTTTATAATACCTGGTTGTTAGTTGCCCAACTGCAGTGCGATCCAAATTCAGGATTCCCAGAGCTAAGTGACAATATGCAGAGCTGTAAGGTCAAAGCAGATCGAAAAAGTAAGTTAAGAGCCTAGAGAAACATCTACAATACAATAAAATATTTAAGAGCATTATATTAAAAACACAATATCTTGTCAACACACTGCTACTTTTGAAACGCCATCAATGGGGAAAAATTGCCCCCAGAATGGTTTGGCATCTTGCATGGGTTTACTGGACCAGACTAACCTGAAAAACCTCAATAAAACCTGCAGAAAGCTATCCATCTCCATTAATTTAAGCATTTGCATCATGCATAAACCTAAGCCTAAACACTTTCTTTGTACACACTTGTTTTACATTTACACAAGCCATCTAAAAATGCCACTTGTTATCTCAGAATTAGATTTTTAGACTTTAGCCTGGTTTTCACAGACTGGGTCAAAATATACACCAAAATAACACCAAAACACCAGATGGTGTAGTTACAATATCTACCAGCAGGGGCTATAAGGGCCAAGATACCCAAACAAATCTTAAACCATGAACCAGGTCAGGCCAAAAACTGTGTACCACATTTTTGGTATTATTGTTGAATATTGCTTCTTCCACCACCAAATCTTCCACATGAATAATAGCACACACACCAATATGCATTTTGCCAGAAAGGATAGATTTTATTGTGTTGTGATACTATGAGTATACTCTCATATCACTGTGTGGGCCAGTCTCATATTTCTCTTCACTGGGCAAAATATCAGATTCTTTCACATGCTATATTGGATTACAGAGCCTATTTTTAGTTAGTTGCCTCCAGTCCAGGTAGTTTAGAAACAACACTGAGAGGTATTGGCAAGTCACCTTCCTCTGCTCAGTACTGAGAGAATTTACATTGAGCATAGGAATTGTTTTACTGCACCAATTTGTTCAGTCCTCTAGCATTAAAAACCTTTGTGCATGCATGTGGATATATAAATAAACATGTTAAGAAACATATTGCATGTCCTTTTAGTTTTAACATTTCCTAAATAAATGTATCAAATGAAAATGGAAAGATACAGTAGGAACATATGGCCATATGGAAAAAAAGATGTGAAAAAATGATCTACATGGGATCCATATATCTGTGATATAATTTTAATGTTATTTCCCTTTAAAAGCCGATGTTATAGGGTTCAGCACTATTGAAAACTGTTACATTTTATTTTAGATTTAGATCACCAAGTGAAAAGAAAAGTTCTGTCATCATTTAGTCACTGTCATGCAGTTTAAAACCTGTCTGTAACTTTCTTAATCTGCATACCGCATAAGGAATTTTGAGTAATGTCTCAGTGGTTTCATGTCCATACAATAGAAGTCACTGGGGGTCAATTCTGTTTGGTCTCAAATGTTCTTTACAGTATATTTTTTGTTCAGCTTTTGTGTTCACTTTTGTCGTCTGCTAAAGAAAAAAGTCATAAATACCTTTTATCCCCAAAAAACTTTTCCTCGCAAACCATATTATCATTTTAATTTTTTAGACACAGCACAGAAAATATTATCATTTTAATTTTTTAGACACAGCACAGAAAATAAAGACACTATTTACATTAATCAGCACCAGAGAAGTGTAACAGATGTCGGCATGAAGCCATTTTGATTGATTACTTGATTTTAAATACAGACTTTGCCATTATACATCATAACAAACATATAGTTAACATTATTTCAAACATATTCAATGCTGGAGGTCTATTCAACTGGCTCCTCTTGGTGCCTAAATTACACGCAGACATAATTAGTCCACAAAGAAGTACACTTACGAGTCTTAAAGCATTTACATATGAATATTATTACTAATTATAATATTACAAAGCCAAGCCAAAGAAAAATTATGAACGATGACTAAATCATTTACACCAAGTATTTGGAAAATGCAGTTATCCAAAGCAACTTCACAATAAATTCAAGCACTAGACACAATTCTAGCATTTAAAAAGATAAATGCGGGGATTACGATGCAAAACCAAAGCGTTCTTGTCAAGAATAATTATTAAAGTACATACTAAATAATGTCTTTGTTTTAAGTCTGTCAATGTTATTGCCACTTCCAAGTCTAAAAACAAACAATACCATTAGCTAATGTAACAAGGTCGCATAACCTGTTCATTTTAATGAGGTATTGATAGTTGTGTCGATGTTACTGCATATATTGGCCGTATTCGTTATATTACTGCGTTTGTAAGGAACATATTCCTTAAATAACACCTGCATTACCTGGAAAGACTTGAAACGTACCTGGTGCGGATTTGTCAGCATGTTTAGTGCTGTTTACAGTTCAGCGCGTCAAATATTTGTGTCAGTAAATCCCTGAATGATGGTTGAAACAGACGGGGAAAATGCCTTTAGGGCATTATCATGTTGGCGGTGTAAAATCCCTGCTGTCACACACTCTGAAACGCCAACTAGATGAGAACTATACGCTGCGCAGACTGCTCAACGCATGACATAAAGTATCGCGAGAGTGATAGATTTGTTTTAGAAATGCTCTCGCGATACTTTGATGACTCGTACGTTGATCGGTCTGCGTAGCGACGGAAACGAAGTCGACCGCTTCAACAAATCGAGTTTATAAACGATTTTATGGCGTCGCCACAATAAATAATCAGACAGTTTTGTAGTACTTATTTTGTTTTTGTACTGTTACTTTTGTACGGTTACTTTCTAGTTCATATTTGAGGTACTGCCACCTCGGAAGCTTTGTCCCTCACAGCACACCAGAGAAACGCCACAGCTAATGCTAATTGGCAAGTGGCACTGATGCTAATCTAGTAACTAGTGGAGAGATGTGAATAACTCGTTCTTTATGAGAATATAACCCAGTGTCCTCTGGCAGGTTGATTAGTTTATCCATTACTTAAGACTTAGTTTCTTCCCGGCAGCTGTTTGGAGAAGAAACGATGGCTGGAATTTCTCTCCACCCACGGACATTATCTCCTCCACCTGTCTTCACAGCTCAAATTAACATGCTGCTCCCTTTGGGGCATTCTTGGAAACAGACTTGAAAGTGTTTGTGTGTGCAATGTGCATGTACAGGGTATTTCGGATATACTGTAGGATGATAGGGACACATTTTAGAAGAATACAAGGTAACATGAAACGAATATGTTTAGAGATTGTGCCTTGAGTATAAAAATAGACATTGGTAGACAAGTAAACAATATCTTGCTTTATATATTCATACATTGTATTTGTGGCTAATGTAAGGCTTTACACAATAACAAGGAATGCTTTCAATATGAATACTTAACTAATTTCAATCTCTTATTGGTTTTAGAAAAATTAGATTAGTTACATAACACTACTATAAATATAGTTTTTTTGACGTTACCATAGTAATACCATGTTTTAGACACTTTTATCTTTTAAATTGGATTACCATTTAAACACCGTGTACATCAATATTGTTATCATATTGTGCCATGTTAAATATCACATCTCTATGGTAAAATAATATATGTAAAAATTATCATATATTCTTTATTAAAATTAGAAAGTAGACTTATATATCAGAGAGTTTGTTGTGAATTTCTGCACTGTTGGTCACACTTCATACATCCCTCAGTTCTTTTTGTCTCCCCAAATCCACATCTCCATCATTAATAGTCTCTGCAGGATGTTTAAGTTGTAGACTGTTTGTTCTCTTGCCTTTCCCCATCGGACTCTGTGATTAAAGAAGTATTTGACTGAGAAAACAGTAATTTGAGGAAAACAATTCAAGTCTGCTGTGATAAATGAGCGTTGCAGGGAACTTTCCAACCGGCCCAATCACAGTTTTAAGTGCAACAAAATGATTTTGATCAATCAAGAAAGCAGTTAAAGCATTTACATAAAATTGCAGAGCAAAAACAAAGAATTTTGATGACCTGGATGCAATAAACAATACTGACAAAAGCAGCAGCTCACCGCACTTACAAAAAAGTAAAAATAATCCTAATATATAATTATCTAATAAAAGTTATATTCCTATCAGAACTGTTTAAAAACAGAATTAGGACTGAGGCAAGTTTGTTTATGGTAGTTTTAAACTGTTTTGGAGCTTTTCCCATGAGTATTTTCATTTGCTGGCTATAAATTGCTTGGTGAGATGGTGGAAAGGCTGGTTGATATCTACGTATAGAGGAGGATCAAATGAAAGCCTGCTGAGAGTCTCAGAGCCAGGATACAAATCATGGTAGAATACCAGAGTAAAGATCAAGGGGAAAGACCACTGAAATTGGATTTGTGTAATCTTTAGAATACGAAACAAACTGTATGTCTGCATTTCTATGTGTGTATTAGAGCTGGATAGGCTTGTATGTGGGGCAAATTGAATTAATTGTTTCTTTGCTTTTGTGCACTGTACATTAATTAAGTCATTGTCTGTATTTTCAGTGCAAAACAATTATGCATAATATTGATGCATAATAATACATTTACATTTACATTTAGGCATTTAGCTGACGCTTTTATCCAAAGCGACTTACAAATATTAGGAGACAATACAACAGAGTTGTTCAGAATGCATAAGAAGTCAAATGAACTTTTGTCAAAAACAGATTCAGTCCTATCAAACTATACATTACCACAGTATCTCCACAACCTTACACTTCTTGTGTTTTCATTAAAAAGGTTTTCATTAAAGAGTTTGCCAGTGAGTTGTATTTAAATGACAAACGCTTTTAGATTGAGGGATGGAAAACAGATTGAGTAGCCTCTGTAAAGTTCCCACTAAATAAAAAAGAAAATATATTTGTGTACTTCAGCATGTATACACATCTGTCTTTTTCAATCAATGCCAGAATATTTTATTCCCAGTGACAGTCCATTTTTTTGTATAAAAGCTTGACAGCACACACCACAGCTGTTGTATACCCTCAAAACACAACAAGCTTTTAAATATGCATGCTAAGCTATTATGACAGATTTACATTCCCAAACCGTTTCTAATGCTTGTCTCCTACTAGAAATACACCCATGGGTAACGTCTGAACATCTAATATGCTCCAGAAATGTCAAGATGATTTTCTGAAACATAATAGGCAGAAGAAGCATCTATCTCTTTGACCTCAACACCAGCAGCTATGGAGCAGTTGGCCTTGTTCAACAGCTTGAACAAGAGCTGACGGGAAGCTGCTGTAAACCCTAAATAGAGAATGGACAGAGGTAAAATAAATCAATAAAGGAGACATCCAAACACATTGAGATGTCTGTGACATCCCTGTGCCCTTTGTGACCTGGGCCGTGTCACACAGAGCCTTAATCATCCAAACTGGCAAAACTGACTGGTGTGAGACTGTTGGGTCGTTGCCCTGATAACTGGCAGAGGGGGGCACTAAAGCTTTGCCCATTTCAGTGATCAAAGACTTCATTCTTTGGTCTGGCGAAGAGATACACAGTGTTTCTATGCAGGAAGCCAAGTCTGACATCTCTAGGTGGTTCCATCTTCTTTCCAGCATCTGGTTTTTGTCAGCACCACAACACCAGACAGCCAATTCAACCCTCAAAATAAGGCCAGCTACATAATACAAAATAATACTAAACATTAATAAAACAGCTGAACTGAAAAAAGCCATACAGTGCATGTGTTCTTAAGAGTGCAACATAGACATTTACTTAACCACAGAAGAGAAATTTCCTAAATTATTTCTAGGCTTGGGAAAGTATTTGTCTGTGGTTACCTAAACAACAGAAGAGAAAAAAGCTGGAGGATATAAAATGAACAACAGCTAGATGTAAAAAAAAAAAAAAAAAATAAAAAGATTATACACTTCTGTGACTAAAAAGGTAAAGCACCTTATCAGTGTGTAAGGAGCAAAAGGACAGTATTTGTGTTTACTAAAATACTAAATACAGACCAAATCAATGAATGAAATAAATGTTCAACTAAATTTCTAAATGCATATAGAAGTTAAAAAATTAAGTGTATCTATAGTGCACATGCATTTATAAATATTAGCCTTTTTCTGAAATTAAGCACAAATGGAGAAAGCTGATGTCACAAGCTTCTGTATTCTGTATATTTTTCATTAGTTCACTGGAGTGAAACAAAACAAGAATAGTTTGCAACCACAAAATACACTGATGAATATACAAAGATTCTGTACTAATTCTAGATCACTCAAGCGAATGTGTCACACATTTTACAGTATTAAAGCACACAAGTCTCTTTCAAATATAGAGATTTCTTCAGAGATCCTCAGGTTTTGTTCACTTGCAAGTGCATGCTGTCTCATTACAGTAAAAGTGAGGCATATCACTAGTATCATCATTTAACTGTTCAAACAAATCATTATACTTATAATGTAATTTGTAATGAAAACCATTTTTAACATAGGCTAAACCATAATGTAGAAATCTGTCAAAACATCCATCACAAGTCACTATTTAACTGATGTATTTAAAGTTTTCTAATCTCAAAGTTAAGATTAAGATACAGAGAAAATGCTGAGACAATCACAATCGTTTGTTGAGATGACCTGTACAGACCTTTCACGCTCTCAAAGACACACACTTTCTAGACAAAATGAAAAGACATGTGCCAACCCAAAGTTCTTCCTGAACCATGGGAGTGTCAGAGCTTTGATTCAGAGAGAAAGATGAAGAATCAAAGCCATTTCCAAACAAAGCCTCCTGCTGGCAGAATTTGAAGTGATAAACTTCTGTTCCACTCTGTTCTATAGGGAACAACACAAGGAGCTACAACAGATGGAGCTCCACCGGGTCATTCAGAGGCGAAACGCGACGGAGAGGGGATTGGGCTGACGGGGCGGAGTTAACACAATCAGCATCAATAACTGACACCATTTGATTGCTAATATTTGCCTGCCACACCGACTCTTGTTGACAAAAGCTTTAATTTTTCCTTAAGTCTGATGTCTGTGAAATACTCACAGTTTGAAACTAATCCCCCATTGTGTTAGCTTACTGCTGTGGATTTCATTTCTCTTTGTTGAGTGCAAATATTTGATTAATACATTTCAGTACGTTTTAGTAGATTTAGTCATAGGGTCTGTAACAGTCTGATACTGAAGGAGTGATTGAATGTTTTAGTAATAGCTTTAGCATTCAGTGGCAGATAAAATATTTAGATATGATAATAGCAAGCACAATAAAACAGTTTAATGGCACAGTACTTTCAAATTCTCTCAGGCATTGAGGGCCATTAATATTCTGCATGTTTTTATACAATATTTCCCAAAACAACAGGTGGCACTGTAGAGAAAAAATTCAGCTGAACCAGCACGAAACCGCACTCTTCAGACATACCATAAACTGGACGTTTTTTATTTTCAGTGAGTTCAATGAAGCTGGAAACTGCTGTCTGGGTTGATTACATACAAAGGTTGTATTTGTTAACATCAGTAAATGCATTAGCTAACATAAGCTAACGATGGGCTGCATGGGCAGAATCGTTTTCCAGAATCACAAATTATCCACAAACCTTGTTTTTATGACAAAATCAACATATATGATGTGAGATTATGTATGTTTTTTGTTAGACACCACATACAGATCGAGCCAGAGAGAATTTCTGTAAGGTAAGTTTTACAAGATGGCCCTGTGTGGTAGGCGAGCCCGGAGAGACTGACTGCATGAGAGATTACGTGCGAGAGGAAGCCAAATATACATTTTAGCTTAGTCAAGCATGGAAGTGGCATGAAAAGCTGAAATGATGAATGTTACTGCTCAGTTCTTGCTCCCCCACATCGAAGATCACCTCAGAGAACAGAAGCAAGTGGGGTAATTAAGACTAACGCAAGGTGACTTGAAGGAAACACGAGTTGGATTTATGTTTCTGTATATGTACTTAAACTAATATGTAATTTCTTGGAAAACCCCGATTATTTGTGGGTAGTTTTGGCCCGTTAAACCTGAAGCTTGAATAAAGACGTTCTACACAGAAGTGTCCCTTAATCTGCTTTCATGGGGTTTCAGTGAGTTTGTAAATTACGCAGTTTGGACAGGCTGAGCCGAGAGCTGCGTCTCCAAACGCTCACTTTCAAATCCCCATATTAACAAATTAAAACTAATGGATGGTGGAGAAACACATCTTCCTTGTTCCTCCACAAAATTCCCTCGCTTTCATTAGGTTTGTTTTTCTCTCACATACAGCGCCGCATGTGCAGGCTTTTCTGTGTCCCCTTTGGCTTTTATCTTCTTTCTTTATTTCTGTTGGTTCAGTCGCAGAAGAGGTGCTCATGCGGTTGCGTGCCGCTACGATGTCGCGCCTTTCTCGGCAGTGGAGCTTAACGTTGACAGCAGCACAATAGTGGAGAGAGCCGGGGTGCTGGAGAATGTGGGAGTCCCATTTTCTGCCTGTTAGAGAGCGGCTCTGTTGATCACAGTCCTGTTTCATTTACTTTAAGAGAGCAGATTAGGGTCTGTATTTAAATACACGGCCAGTGAATTATCACGCATTATAACTGGCTCTGGAAAATACTGGAATTTGACTGGCTGAAAGGTGTAGAGTAATTATACTCTCCAAGAAACCTCAGGTTACCTTTTCATGACTCATTTATTCTCATGAAAAACAGCAGAACACATTTACTTAACATTCACAGAGTATATTCATGCACAGTCAAACAGTAAAAACTGGATTTACACACATCCACGTTAATGTTAACATTACAGAATCACAGCAGCACTGTAAACAGTGTAAAAAATATAAAATAAAAAAACAAATATACATTTCTTGGTATTTACATTTTCTTAATTTCTTAAGCAAAATTACTCAAAATATTACTCAAAATAAAGCAAAATATATTAAGTCTTATTTTATGAATAAAGTATTAAATGCGAGTTTGTGCTTAAAAACAAGCAGAAATATCTTCCAGTGGTGCAAGAAAAAAAAAACTTGAATTAGGTTTTACCTCTTTATTAAGTACTTAATTCAAGTTTATTTTTCTTACCTACTTATCAAGAACATGTATCCCTTAAGAATGTTTCTATATTTGTAATGCAAAACTACTAACTAAGCTATGTGAAAACCTGTAATAATTACTAAATATACAGCATAAAATAATGAGTTCTAAATCTACTTGTATTTGTTACGTAACACACATTGTCTGGATCTGTAACAGATATTTATATAATTGGTCTTCTATGTCGAAAGATAAAAGCTTTATTTGTGCCTTATACATGTCATTAAAAACAGAAAGATCACCATTTAGTTTTAATAAAATCTGTTTGCTTTTGTGGTTGTTGGTTACGATTAAACAAAAATTGTAGTGCATGATGAGTCATCAGTAATTTTAGTTCATCTTAATGAGATATAAAAATCTGTTAAGATACAGTCAGTAAAATATTTAGCTTTTTCTATTTTCACTACTTTGTGTTTTACATATATTCCAAACACTAACAAACTCTCTGGTTTGAGTTGGTGGAGATAGTGTTATGTGTGTTATGTCTCCAGTATTAAAAAAGGAGAAGATAAGAGTTTCAACATAAGGAGGAGAGATGGATGCCAAAAGACTACAGTGGAGGTGAGATGACAGACTATGGTGTGTTGACAGGTGCGTGTGTCATTCTGACCTCAACTCGCAATGCCTCGCAGCTCAAAATGTTTGTGTGTGATAGAGAGAGAGTATTTTGTGTTGAGTGCACTAACCGAGATCACTCCTGCAAACATTTACACCGGAAGAGCAAATCTGGAACAACAGTCATGAGCCAAAATACCCAGCGTGCTCAGCCAAAATCACAGACCAGATCAAACAACCTTCAATGAACCATCGTCCAGAATCTCTATTCAGCAAATAAGCCCAGAAGGATATTTCTGAAAAACAAAGGCAATATTATGGTCAATAGACTGAAAATGTCAGCTTTACTCAATTATAACAACCAATAAAAAGCTTTAAAAGTCTTCAAACTGCTGTGACTGATATGAGTAAATCCGTACCAAATATTTACTTATATGCACATGTAAAATGTTATATTACAAGAGTTGCAGGATATTCTGGGAAACATAAAAACATGCTAAACAAATCTACTTTTCTAACTATAATAAACAAACCTCTTGAACCCACCACTTATATTCCTGCCATTGTTGTGGCTGCAATCTAGATTTAGTCAATGTGTATTTAAGGTTAAGTGTGTAATCAGAATTTAAAGCAAAGTTTTTATATTGGCACAGAGCAACAGTGTTTATTCGTATGGGGAAATCAAACTACAAATGGCTTTCTTATACTGTAGTGCATAATAAGTTGAGATCTCTACACACTGAGAAAAAAAACACCTTGAATGATTCAAATTGCTCTTTTTATTAATAAACCTAATGGTTCATTTAGTATATACCACAATCAATATCCATTGTCAAATGTATTGATTCTGGCTGGGCATGCTTTTATCTTGCTTAAAAATGTAAATTCTGATATATTTGCAGATCTCCTACCATAATCCTCTTCCTAACAGCCATTATGGTCAATCAATTGTAAATGATCAATCAGGGGATGTATGTTAGTTTCTTAAGGGTAATCAAATGAAACATAATCAATTTATTGGCAAAAAACAATTTGAGTGACAGTGTTTTTACAGTGTATGTGACATTTGTTTGTATCTATATTGTTTGTTATATTTTAAATGTAATAATTATATAAGATTAAATATATTTATAACCACATATATGATTTATTTTAATTCATATATAATTTCTGAATCATATTGAATCATAAAATTTCAGTCTGCAGAGTAAAATAAACCAAACAGCACATGTTTTAATAACAGCTGTGAACAAGAGATCACAGCTGCTTAACAGATCACAGCTAAAGAATCTTGCAGAATCTGCTAAATGAATAAAATTAGCTGGTAAATGCATAAAGTGCAAATCAACACTGCCTTTGTTTCCGCAGTTTGCATTCAGAACAGCCACTTTTATATGAGCAAAATATCTTTGTATTTGTATGTGTGCGAGTACCTGTGCTATATATTCAAAAAGATCTCTGTCCTTATTTTAAGGATGTGAGATCTAAGACGGCTCACCTCCAAAGAGGAAGCCTTTGATTAGAAGCATATCATCACAGGTGACGCTGTGCACCAGCTGCTGTCGTCTCAGCTGACACGCTGTCAGAGAACAGCAACACGCAGCTTCTAATGAACCTCAGGCCTACCTGCTTCAAATATATCTCGACTCTGTTTTTCAAAGACAAGAGGCCCAATACTATCTCCAACAAACTAATTCAAAAGTTTGGTAGTGTTGAGAATGCACATTAATTAAGGCTCATCACAATATTGAAAACCATGAAGTTAAAACTACAGTTTTGTGGCTTTTAGCTACTTTTTAGTACTGTACATTTAAAAGTTGAAAACATTACGTTTTACCAGTACATGCAAAAACCTTCTTTTCTCAGGAAAATGGACTAAAAAATTGATGACGCATCATGCACTATGAATTTTTTGTCCAATTAAATGCTCTCTAAAATGAGAATGCCCCTCCCCTAACATAGCAAGCGGCAAATAATAGTTCATGGATGTGTCAAAACTGAAGCTTACTGATTTAAATATATATATATTTCTACAATATTTCCTCAAATTACTTCACAGAGTGTTTAAGATGTCATGAAAATCAACACAACATTCACAATGATCAAATCCTCGAACCTTTCTGAGGAAAATGAAATTTTGAAGGCATTACTAATTTTTGCACAGCGACTGCTTTTAGGACATCTCAATGTATATGATATTGGGGTGGACAGAAAGATCGGCTTTATAAAAACTTTCAAAGATAGAGTTACTTACTTTGACTGTTAGACAATGTTTTGACACAAATCCTAATGAAAGCAGTTACGTTATTTAATTTCAAAGAGGACTTCTCCTGTCCTCTGGCAAACCCAAACTCTTAAGCTCCCGTTTCTTTCTGATCATGGGCCACCAACACACCGTCAGATCAGCCGGGAAATTACAGCAATTCACTCGGAATGAAAACAGGATCAAACAGAAAAAGGGCTCAGCCGGAGAGACCTCGAGCATATACTCAAACTCACACGTCTCATCAGCAAGCAAAAATAATAGAGATGAAAAAAGTTACGACACATCTGAAATTATGACATCATGCTCGGTGGTGACTGGAAACCGCTAAGTTTTCTTTCCTTTTTTATCTCTTAATTCTTGAATCAAATCCAGGGTTCTCAGTTTCACAATTCAAATCGAGCTGCAAGCACCCCTGCCGAGCTGTAAACCCTGTGCTGTATGGGGGAAGCTAATTACGTACAAGCGCAGGTCCTGGTGAATAGCTTTGTTCCCGCGCACAGGTTTACGTCTAAGGCGTAAAATCACGGGTGATAGAAAATGCTAATGAAAGGAAAATATGTTTTATAATTAATAACGGAGGAATAATTGGCACTGTTATGAAATTCCAGGCCGGCAAGTGAAGCATGATGACTTCTGATTACCCCAGACATCATATATCACATTTCCTCAGCACTCCACTAATAAACTGATTAAGTTTAGTTGGCCCAGCTGTCCCTGATAGACCATAAACACGCCGCACGATCGCGGTGAGATTATTTACAACCAGCCCAGCAGAAATACCTCAGTCCTGAGAGAGGATATTAGAGACGCCCGCTGCAGTGTAACAGAGATGCACTGAGATTAACAATCATAAAATAATAATAAGAAGTGCCACGAACTCTCTCATTATGCTCGGCTTGCAGATTGTGCTAATGGCTCCGTGAGGGATGGTCGCACCCCTGCTGTAAACAGCTAACCATGAAGGCTTTTTTAAGGGGAAACTCGTGCAAAAGAGATCACAGTAAATAATCACATCCGTGAAAATGCAGGTAATGCCCGATCCACGGTATAAAACATTAATCTGTGGTGCACATGTGGGTAACACAGGTTTGAGTCGGCTCACATTCTCTTCTTGCCATCATGTACTGTCCTTTATCCTAGTAAAAAAAAGTAGACAATAAGATTATAAAAATGTTGCACAACATTTTGTATCAGAAGCCATAAAAAAAACCTGAAAAGTAATATGCATCACATTTTAATTCAATGTGTGTGCAACATAAAATCAACTAATGCCTCATTCTGGTTTATATAAAAATGCATTAATTAGGTAAATAAATTAACCACATTAAAAACTGTGTTAAACCTTTTGATCCTGTAGCTCATTTGGTACTGTGGAGCATTGCAATAGCAATGAAAATGTTGTGGGTTTGATTCCCAAGGAACACAGATAATAATAATAATAATAATAATGAAATTATACCTTGAATGCACTGCAATCACTTTGGATTAAAACAAAATGGAAAAAATATTTATTATTTATTATTTAATTAATATTGATTTATCTGACTTGAAATTATCCTTAGCATCCTTATATGCATACAGTGCCTGTTTTTTTGCCTTAAAACGAACTGTGTACGCTTTTACTGACTGAGCTCTGTCCAAATCTCTTTTAATCAGGTGTTGTTTCCGGTTTATTTTTAGCCATTTTAAAGTGATTTTGACGGAGAAAGAGACACTCAGATATCAAAGCAGTCACTTTCAGGCTTGCCACAGGTGATAATGAGCATCTTAACGAATTAGTAAAGCTGTTCTCACCTTTAGCTATTTTCACCGTTCCTCATCCCCTTCACACCCCCATCCCCAAATACCTGTGCCAATCTGGTCTGTCAAGGTACCATTCCCATTATACATTTCAGAAAATCAGATAATTGATGTGCATTGAATAATATTGATGCAATAGTCTCGGTGAGCCCACGGCACCACGTCCAGCCCGTGACCTTCCCGCTCATATTGCTCACACTCCATTGACTTGGCCCTCTTTCACCATGAGGCTTGCAAAGATTAAGTGTTTCTGCCTCTCCGCTGGATGATTTCTAAAACATTAAGATAGATGGAGGTTGAGGATGAGGTTGGGCTGTTTATCAAAGCATGACGTACCTGGCAAGACCTGGGAATCTAAAGTGGAGGGTTACCAAATACCACCCAGAGCTATCATATCACGGCTTCTTCTTCTCTTAAGCTCTGATTTATTGTGAAATATTATGCTAAAGAGCTTTTGAGCTACACATCCATTAATCAGTGCAGATGCATCCCGTGTGTTTCATCTCGACTCCTTTTCTCCTTTTATAAATGTGAGGGGGTTTTTTTTTCTTTTGGTGGAACATTGATCAATTTACTCCTCTTGGTTGGTTGACGACAGCGGGGAAAGATTACAGCTGCCCTGTTGTGCAAAATGTTGCGGATTTTGCTCAGAGAATCTGATAAAACTCACTGGGTGTATCTGCCTGTTTCAAGTGGATGTGATTTTGTCTGCCACGCCTGCTGCTTTAAGCCTCAAAGACAATCATGTAGCTCAACGTGTCATATGATCCACACGGGTTCCGTCCTCTCATCTGTGCCACAGAAAGTCTTCAGAGAATTAAAGTGATTTTACAAGTACAGAATTTGAATCCTTGTGCTCATACTGATCAGCTAAACCAGAACAACATTAGCGGGTCTATAACAAGTATTCAGACACCTTAAATTAAACCATTTTGTTGCAAAATATAAAACCTGATCTGCAAACTATTATTTTAGACCTATTCACAGAATTACAAAAACATTTTTCTTGGCTATTTTTGCCATCCCTTATAACCAACTGGCCAAATGTACAGTAGGTTAAAATTACATTCTGTTACTCTGCTTTTGTTGTATTGCAGTTCTTGGTTTGATATTGTTTAATGCAATGTGACTAAATTAGCAATTGTTGACTACTCAATCATAGCTCACAGTGTTTTTTCTATAAAAGACAAAAAGAGATGTTAGACAGAATGTTGGGGACAGCTTCAGTCACCTTTCACTTTCCTTTAATGCTTCATGTAAAAAAGAAAGTCATACAGGTTTGTGAAGACATGATGAGAGATTTTTGGGTAAAGCCATAATTTAGAGAGAACATTTTGTAAGTTGAACATTAGACTGACTGTAGTTTTTACAATACAAGACAGTATATTGGAGAAAGAGACAGCGTGTGTGCCAAAATACAGAGAGAGTGCACTAGAAATAGATAAAGACAGAAATAGAGATTAATAGGCAAGATTGTGATTTTGATTATCCGCTGTAAATCTGCACAGTTCATATAAGAAAGAAAAAAGATGCAGAAAAGCACAAGCGGGCGAGATTTAATAAGGAAAAGATACAGGAAGTGCACAAGGCGAAAGAAATAAAGCAGATAATGGATGAACGCCAAAAAATCTGAGAGAGATGGAGAGGAGAGGACGGTGGGGGCGGAGGGGCTTCTCTCTCGTGCGTCTGGCGGGCCAATAAACATATCATACTTCTATAAAGGTAAGAGAGCCAGGCGAATCTTTAAATCCTCCAACAGCCTGTCTAACAGTGACTCTCCAAGGTCACTTTATTAATGAACAAATAGTGAGAAATCGCTGCAGAGAGTCTGGGAAAACCAGGAGACTTCACACCAAACATTCACACACAGGCATTAGGCTTTCAATATCCTTCCTTTAACCTTGAATTAACAGGAGGCTGGATTGACTATGGTTGATTTAATGGGAAACCAATTAAGCAGATGAGGTTCTGCAATCTTCATTTATATATTTCACTGATATTATTTGGGCAAAATATATAGCTTAGCAGATATTTTTATGAACTTAAACATGAAATTTTCAGGCCACTTTGCATTGATTACCTTTAGTTTTGCACCTTACTCAAACCTAAATACTGAAAGAAATTAACCAGATGAGGCCATTTAAAGGGATAGTTCACCCAAAAATTAAAATTTATTTATTTATTTATGCAAAACCTGTATATGACTCTTTTTTGAGAGGAATGAGAAAATGAGAAATGTCTGATTTTGTGTCCATACATTGCAAGTAAATGGGGACCAATGTTGTTTGGTTACCAACATTCTTAAAAATATCTTCATTTGTGTCTGGCTGAAAGAAAGAAAGTCATACAGGTTTGAAATTAAATACAGTACATGATGAAAAAAATTTCTTTTGGGTGAACTATCCCTTTAAATTTCTTGATTGCTTCTCCTAGACAGCAATGGGATTATATAACTCCCAGTAATTTCACATGTGTCTGTTCTGAAGTTTCTGAATATAACAATGTGGTCACAACTGTTTTGCCAAGATTTGCCAAGATGCAACATTTAAAATTCAGAGATTTCTCAATATTTGTCACTCCCAAAACAAATGATTTGGGCTTTGCTATCCAAGTTTACAGTCAACAAAACAAAACTTTGACCAGATACAGCACTGTAAAAAAATCTTTAAATTAAGTACAATTTTAAATTGAAAAGTTTTAGCAACTCACCACAATTTTAAGAAGTTAAAACGATTTGTAAAGTTAATTGTACTTAAAAATGTAACACTATTTTTAAATACATGTTTTCACCTATAAACTGCACTTTAAAAATGCTGGATTCGTTTGTAAACCATGGTTGTGTCAAATAGAGGGAAAAAGTCCTAGGAAAAGTCCATATTTCCAACCACGGGTTTAAACAACCCAGCACTGGGATGAAACAACCCAACATAGGAGTAATTTATAATTACTATAGAGTAATTTATAACCCAACTGTTAGGTTTGTATCTTTTTGACCCAACCAAGGCTTATAAACAACTCTGAATGTTATAATCATTTTCATCATTATAATCACTCTGAATGTAACTAAATGTTATAATCACTTTGATTTCTCATGAGGAATTTAAGAGAAAACCACAGGAGGCGATGTTAAGATACTTCATTTTAACTGAGAACTCCATTTAGTCTGCTGAGCTATGAAAGAGAAATCTCTGAGCAATTAAATCTTCCTGTGTGAAACGTCCTGTGGTAAGCATGTACCGTCCTGTCAGCAGTGTTGGTTTTGGGTGAGAGTGGGTGTAAAGAGCTGATTTAGGAGTTCTAATGAGCTTTAATGAAGGGGCGTGCTGTAGAGACGGATATTACAGGCTGGATTTTCCTGAGGGATTTAGTTTTATTCCAGACTCATGACATTCAGTCCGGTGTCGGTGGGTTTGGCGAGGTGTCGGGGCACTTCCTGTCTTTGCAGTGTAATTTGCCCAGGGCTCACACAGCAAGAGAGGAAACGGCAGAAATCCCATTACAATGGCCTTCCTGCTGCAGGAAAATGACTAAATATTAATCAAACATTGATTAAAGTGTTAAATCCTGCTCTCATTATTCACATGCTCTATTAGGTCTCTCATTCTCCATGTTTTTAAGCACATCCGTGCGCAGAGCGAAGAGATCTTGTCATGTGCAGTTGAAAATAAATCCACAAAGGTCGCAGAAAAATTCTTACCACTGAAAAAAAAACGAAAAAATAGGAAGATGGATGGATGGATATATGGATAGATAGATATATGGAGAGAGATATGGGACACTATTGACTTTGACGGATGAAAAGTTTTAGTGGTGAAACGAAATTTTACTGCGGCTGTGAAAGCAGTCTACAGGCTTATTCTGCACTAACAACATTTGTAATGGTCAATTTTCTGTGAAAAATACATTGGCACAGAAACGAATCTGTTGGAAAAGCATTTCATATGTTTTTATCATTTGTGCTTTTACATTCTCACCATCACTGCCATACCAGCCTTGATAAAGTTGACTTCCTCCACAATCTGAAATGAGAGAAAAGAAGAAATGACATTAATTAACAAAATTAACAATTATTCACTGTTAACAACTTTTAATTAACAACTTTATTCATTATAATATATAATATAACTTTATGAGACAAAGTAATGCAAAGCAGGACTTAATAAATAATATAATATACTTAATATAATATTTTGTTATAGACTTCAAATACTACACTGTTGCTTGAATGTTTTAAATGAATTTTTACGGGTTCATATCTGAATAAACTGATTCAATACAGCACATAAAATCATGCGTATAGCTACTTGTTAGAAAAGGTGGCTTCTCACTAGAAACGCTGCAAGAAAAAATTCATACGAGATGTCGTGTCGGTCATTTAACTGTATCTCATCTCTGTTGTGCTTCAAGAGCACATCTGTACATTCACATACACCATCACATTTTAAAATTGAATATCTGTCTGTGTTTCTGCAAAGGACTCCCAACAAAATAAAACTCTCCACAAAGGTTTTATTCCTTACTTTTATATAGCTTTATCTATCCTGCTTTAATTAGTTTAAGTAAAAAAAGACTCCTGCTGAAGCTATTATGGAGCAATAAAGAAGCCTTTTATGAGTTTATCAATAAGTAACGTTTAGATTTCCCCATTGAAGAGGAGAAGAAAAAGGGGAAAAAACCAAAACAAAAGACGAACGCCAGATAGTTCCTGCTGAGGTGAGCTATTCACCACCAAGTTAATTCATTCACATAGTACCTGTCCTTTATGTTATCAAGTTGGCTTTGAATTTGACTCAGCGCTACTTAACACACACTTGTCCTTCAGGATAAAATACCCATTCAATCTAAGACTTAAAATCATTATATTTGAGAGGACAAGTCAATGCGTTGGAGCTAAAGAAACGTGTGAGCTGCTGTGTGACTCTGCATGAGAAATAGTTTTATAATGTGAGTTTTTCCCCAAACACTTCAAAACAAAAAATAAAAAAGCTTCACTCACATGAGCATTCAGCAAGGCATGGAAAAGTCATTTCCACACTGACTGCACAGCCTGGGAGGACGGGGCCTGTTAATCTGTTTCAGATCCTTTACAGGGCAGAATCTTAGATGTAGTGTTTTTCCCCGCTCAGTCTTCCAAACTCGCCAAGTAATCTGCGCTTGAAACAAGCTATACATCACGCAGATGGGAAGGCAGAGGAGAAAAACTGTGGAAAGAGCGGCAGGCAGAACTAACTGTTAGATTCTCATTTCTTTGCCAGTGGAAACCAAAATGTTTTTCTGTGTTTATGGTAAACAAACAAAGTTCTTTGCATACAGATTTTAAACGACATGAGAGTAAATAAATGATAAGAGAATTCCCCGGGGATCGAGCCCTGGACCTTTGTGTTGCTAGCACAACATTCCACCAGCTAATCTACAGGAACACTCAAATTGTGGATGGTGAAACTTTGATATTAATATTTTGTACTAAAATATTCACAAAAGTAGCATTGCCGTTTTGGGAATCTGCCTTCAAAATGGCTTGTACCTTTTAAAGAATGGTTTGGTATTCTACAGCCAGTTCTGATAAAGAAGCAGCATGTCAGTGATATTAAGGTGTCCTGCCCCCCGTGTAGGACACCATCTATCTTTCCATAAACCACCCTGCTCAGCTGCTCACAATCTTTATGTATGTGTGATTACAGTATTGTGCTATTAATCACAGCAATGTGACATTTCATGTCGTAACCCCACAATGCTGTTGAGAATGTGACCAATTTCTAAAATAGCTGTGCGCAGTGAAACGAAGTTTACTACGGATTTTAAACAGCAACACTTCCTTAACTTCTGGAGATAAAGTGTCATTGATGTTCTCTAAAGCTCTTTTTAAACCTGGGGAACATCTACAGAAAAGAATAAAAAATAATATTTCACACCTTCATGTCAAATAACTATTAGTAAAAGTAAAAGTTACTTATAGTCAGTAGAATGTCCATCAAAATCAAGTGTTAGCAGATATGCAGCAAACAGTTGAGAGTTAGTTGGCATGTAGGTTCAACGGTTTCTATATTTAACAGAATGTCTAAAGGTGACCATCAAAATAAATGAATACCTGTAAAACTAGAAAATATCTAACATACAGAAATAGTTTACAAGGTTACACCTTGCCCTAATCATATACAAGTTTCTAGGGTCAAAAAATTTGCCTGCCCACACAGAATGCAAAAATACACAATAACAGTTTATCAGAGCATATTTAATGTTTAATATTCATTTAAGTGTTAAGGAATTTGAACTAATGGGACATTTTGTGTGGGTGAGTTATTTTTTGCATCTGTGCAAAACATTTAAATATACATACATATATTTATATATATACTGTATATATAAAGAAATATCTTGTCTTCACTTGTTAGAGCTGGTTTAAAAAACATTTACTATAAAGAATATAGCATTTGATATGTGTTATACTTAATTGTATCATATCTGGTTAGCACATATTATGATGTTTGCATCAACATCATAATATGCATATTCTTCATCATATCAACATCAACAGCTGCCAACAGAAATATGTTCATATAGACTCTCCATTATCAATAAAAAGTGCATAAAATGCTTAGAAAACTAATGTGCAATAAACAATCAAATATTTACACCTTTGTGTCATAGATGCACACTGAAGCACAAAACTGTCTTTATAGGTTGTGCATCCATGATTTACGCATCATGATAACAATATATGGGGAGAGGAATACAAATACAAATCACCATATAACAACTGGTTTCAATGAATGCACATTACAAAGCATCTTAAATGGCCTGGAGTGTTATCTTCTATAAATCACGATCAGCATGCAGGTAATGACACATCAAGGCTGCAATATTAGTACACTACCCAAGAGAGGTATGGATAAATTAACATGCTAATAACTCAATCACAAAGTCTCCTGAATAGGTCTGAAAGTGAATATCTCTGGAAAGTGCTACTGGAGGAGAGAGGAACTCTATTACTGGACTTTCACAGTAATTGTTAGATACTTATGTAAACTCATTAAATTGCTCATCCTCTCATTTCATACATACCTTTAAGTTCTGTCTCCGTTTTCCCAGCCTTACACACACACTGTATATGGGTGAAAGTAGAGAGCGGCAATGAACAGACAGGTGTGATGCGGGCCGAGCGTTCCATCAGACCTGAAATTCAACATCAAACCAGTTAGAAGAAGAGAAAGCACAATATTATATCTAAACAAAGCATAATTTAACATTTTCTTCACCCTCATTTTGCCTTAAATCTTAGCTGCTCTGACTCTGTGATATTCTTTTTCATTCAAAATAAATACAGAAATTAGTCACACTTTCTCATTAAAGAAAAACATTCAAGTGTATTCATCTAACCACACTTTCTAAAACACATAACCCTTAAAAGTATCCCAAGCTCAGTTTGTGTCATCCTTGTGAAGAACAAAATGGGAATTTAATTGAGCTGGTTTGTGAATTGAGCTGGTTTGTCAGTGTTAATACACCATTGGAGACAAACTTTCAGCTCGTACGCCATTGTTGTATGGATTGAATTAGCAACGCTGCTCTCCACTTAACGTCACATTAGATCTCCACACACACAGGAGTCACTGTCTATATTAGGAAAGGGACTGACTGAACAGAGCTCTCTGCGTTTAGCTCACACTGGAGGTAATGGACCGTGAGGCACGGTGAGATGGACACGAGAGAGAGAGAGAGAGGGCATGAGCGGTGCACTTTCTGATGATGTCTGCTAACAGTTTTCTGCTACGAGAGTAAGTGGACCTGAATCTCTCAGGTTGTACAGTCTGCTCTTCGTTCAGTTAAACACAATGAACAGAATATGACACACGTCTACAGTGAGTTATGCATTTGACAAGGGTCATTTGCCAAGGCTAAATTCATACTCGTGAGTTTTCACAAGCAAACAAAACAATGAAAATGAATTATTTGTACAAACGTTACGTTAAATGAAACGTCATACTATTGGGCCAACTCATGGACAAAATTTATATTGGGTGTCAAAAAAGGTTTTTTAAACAATAAAACACTTTTTGAGGAAACAATAGCAGTTGCATTTACATTTATGCATTCGGCAGGGCTTTGCATTTTTTTCAGCTGTACATGTGCTCTCTGGATAACAAACCTACAAACCAAAACTTCAAAAAATTTTCAAAATGAAAACATTTCCTGAAGAGAAGTTGTGTCAGATTTAACTAAATTCGTAAGACCACACACACCCCAAAAATAGACCACAAAGATATTTTTATGAGTCTTAAATCAAAAGCATTTAGAAAAAGAAAGTGAAGGTCTTGCTCTAGGCAGTTTCTTTCCTCTCATGAAGACGCATTGCTTTAATATTATGTGAAGCACCATTTATAGGCAGGAAAGCCGGTGCAGCCATTCACAGGTAACATATAGCACTTCTTTAGTTTTGAGTGGCTCTGTTTATACTGACAAACGCACACACACACACACACACACACACACACACACAAGTTAAAGCACACTACTGACAGCATTCAGTAATGAACGCAAAATGAAAACGAAAAATGTCATCTAAAGACACAGGCCACTTCCCATTGGCTTCCTCAAACATGGTCATTTTTCTTGTTAATGTAGCATGTCGAATTTGTAAGGCGACGGTGTGAAAATGAAAGGTTGCATGTCTCACTTGGTTGGCAATATGTATTTGATACCAGCAGTAAATCAATGCTCTGTGCAGAAACACATGTTAATAGAAGCCACTAAATTGAAATGGAATTTGTTTAGAGAGGAAAAAACACGGAGCGGCTGAAAGTGCAAGAAAACTCAACCATCTGTTTTATGCCACTGGAAAATGAGACGATTTAAAAGAAGAAGAGATGTGTGAGGAGAAAGTAGTTTTCTCCTTTAAATTGTGTGAAGGTTTTTACAATAACAGGACTGTTTATTGATTAATAGACGTTGTATATTATTGATTTGTGCAATTCTACATTTTATTTATATCTGTATATCTTCATGAAATATTTTTTTTACAATTGTTACTGTCACTGTAAAGTATTTAGAAGTGCTTGTACAATATGGATAACAGTTTGCAGAATTCTGCAAACTAAAAAAACTTCTTGACCCAGTTAAATCTTGAAATCCCCCTATCCAAAACTATTTACAAAGTTCCTAAACAACATGGTGGATGGTTCTTGGCCAAAAAAGTCTTCATGAGAACTTTTGCTGCTAAGGTCTGGCTGTGTTATATCATTTAGTCGGAATATTAAAACTTACCAAATATTACTTTTTCTCTCTTGATATATTGCAGCAAAAATCCAACTTGAATGTTCATGGCTGGGAATAGCAGATAAAGGAGACATTTTGTTTTGTACCAAAAATAATTTAATATTCCTTAAAAGCCCCCTTGACTAAAACTAAATGAATGACATCTATTTGGTAAAACAATGATAATACAGGCCCTTACCTTTTCTCAGCGCCTCTGAAACAGCTGCATAATGTCACTTCCATCTTTCCTAAGAGGGGAAAATGGCTCCATATTTCAAAAAATGACTTTGAAGTCCAAGTGGAAGATAGTGATGTTCATTACAGAGTATTTTTCTGCCATCTTTTGTTGAAACAGTCCAAATGGAATGTGTACATTTTATCACATCGTGCCTCACGCAGACTTTTGTACCTTGGCTGGATGTATTACTGGGGCTAATAGTATGTCTGTTACCAGAACTTTAGTCATTGGCATACATCAAAGCTGCTCTGCGTGTACTGAAACATAAAAGACATCGAAATTACAGTATATAAATGCACAAATATGTGACCATGCGAAATTGGTTTCTGATTCCTTCGTCAAAACAAATTTTATACAGAGACTGAATTATATAAAAGAGATCCCGAATTAAAATACACGATGATACATTTGTTTAGCTGAAGCAAAAGAACAAAACAGACACAAGCTTTACTAAAACACTAAAAAACTAAAGAAAAAAGAAGATTCATGTTAGTGGGCAACAACTTTAATGTCACAGAATGTACAGAATAAAGCTAATAATACTGAACAAATACCAGAAAGTGACATTAACAAATGTTGATGTTCGGTTGGTCTTAAACCTATACATTTCTACAAAATCGTGCCTTTTTAAGATGCTGAAATATATTTATAGGTAAAAATAAGGATTTGTATACATAGACATGAAGCGGTATTATCAGACGAATAAATTTATATGAAAAACAGGGATTCATATAGCGGGATATGGCACGGCTTATGAGGAAATGCTGATCATTTATGGATTTATGAATGGATTAACTAAAACCATTTCAGAATATTATTCTGAAGTAATAATATTATAATATTATGAATAATAATATTGTCGTCTATAGTGAATACGTATAAAAGATGAGTTTGTATTTTCATCATCAGACACTGTGACACTGCATCTAAGGCCTCACATGTATGGTATATAATCTTAAAGAAATGATTTATTGTCACAGAACAGTGTAATATCATCTGGATGGTGAGGTGTCAGTGACGGCCTTGACATATGAGCTCTACATCTCTCTCTCACATTCTATTACTGTATACGGTTTCTCTATAATTCAAACTCACAACCCACAATATACTAGATAGTGCTTAAACCAAGCAACTTGATAAGAAAAAACAGTCGATCTGCTGAGAATCAAGGCCAGAAGAGAATGAAACTAAAGCGTTAATGTCAAAGCAATCCTATGAAAAAAAAACCTAAGCATGATTTCCCATCATTTTACCTTGGCTAAATTGAGGTATGTATGTTCGGGAAAATGAATGGATTAAAAAACACCTTTAACTTGTTGATTAAATCCAGATGCATGTCAGTGCAGTACCGCATAATTTTCATCAGACCAATGGACTCACACGTTGCTTTTGACACATCCGAGCAATTTCGAGCACCTTTAGTTTAGCTTAAAGTATTCAAACACCTTTGAAATGAACAGGAATAATATATCAAAGGAAAAGATTGAATCCCGTATAAATGGAAAATGTGCAAGCCCTGACAAAACCCATGACATGAGCTTTGTATATCAAAGCATATCATTTTTATTCCCCCGGGGGGAAATCAAACCTTGACACAGAAAGTGAAACACTAAAATGTACTCATGTAGCCGTCTTGTAGTGTCCACAAGAAATTTGAATCATTTTATTTACATCCTATCTCATGTTACACTTACAAATAAATATTGCATTCTTACAATCTACATTTCAACTTTACCGCTTCTCGTCCGTGAGCATATTTTCACCTGAGCATTCAATGAGAAGGTCCTAATTTTGTCCTTCTCTACAACTCTTTAATAATATAAACAATAAGGGTTCAGGAGACGGGGCGATGTGGGGTCGGTGAAGCAGAAATTGAAAGTTGCTTAAAACCTAAGACATGTAAAAACCACGGGGAAGTGTAAAAAAGGGGTAAATGATGTACATTTCGCCTTGATAAAAAGAGAAACATTCATACAATTACCATACTGGAGAGTAATAGACCAGTTCTATTCTGTATATTAATCTATCACAGCAATCATATGGTTTTATAACAAACACGTTTTGCGGGTTTGTATGTCTATACGGTCTGTCCGATATTCACCGTCATTGGTTGAGACAAAATACCTTACAATAAATTTATTGTGCAAATGAATATTCCAATCCCAATTTGGCTTAAAAGAAGTCCACCATCTTTTTTTCCCACATTCACTTGAACGCATGAACATATTTCTATTCATATGTTGCTTTTTATTGTTGTTGTTTCGAGTGTTTTTCTTCCTAGGAAGAAATGAGGTGTGGATACAGATCCAGCTGGGGATTCCCACACGTCCCCCAACCCAAACTCTGTCAGAATCCACGCAGGAGGACAGGAGGTACAAAATGAGTGTTAAAAAACAAACTTGCACCTGGGTTTGGGTCTGTGATGGCCTGTTCTGGTCTACTTACATACTAATTTGATCTGGAAAAGCCAGTAACTATCTTAAAAAATAAGATCTGCTTGTATTCATCCATAATTTTAACCAGAAACTAAATTACATTAGCCATAACAACCCCGCTCGTTGACTTTAGTGGATTGTAATTTTCTGTACAGCTGTCAGGTTTGTTATCTATCTTTCTTTCTTTTCTCTCTGGTCTTGTTTAGACTTGTTTGTTCAGGGTGTCGGTAACTGGCGTTCTGTCCCCGCTCTAGCCAATTGGCAGCTGCTCTCTTTGCGCCACCTGGACTGCTTGTCAGAGCCAGTAGGAACGTGCCAGTCTCTTTCCACCCATTTCCCCTTTCTGTGAAATTCCTACTTAACTCCGGTTTCCCAATGGATTTCATTCCTTCAGACTTTCTGTTACCTATTCTCTACACGTATCCACTGTCTATGCATCACTCCTCGTTTCTCCTTTCCTCCCTCAGTGCAAAGGCATTTCTGGTGAGTTTTTGTGTGTCCATCCTCCCTTGTCCTCCCCTTTCTCTTTCTCTTATCCGACCATTCACAGATTGTCTTGCAGTCTCTCCATGTAGCTTCTGAGCTCGGCAGACTGTCCCAAATCCATGTCCTGACAGACCCATTTAATGTCATCTTCATTCCCGATAAGGATGGAGTTGGTATACGGCCCTCCTTCTTCGGGTAGCACGGTGGCAAAGGAGGTAAACTTGACCCTTTTGCGCTTAGCGGCGCTGGGCGAGTTGTTGAGGGGCTCTACTTTACCGACGGGGTCGTTTCCGGAACACGGCCGCGGATCGGAGTGCACGTGGGGTATACCGCGCCCGTGCAAGGAGCTGCTTTTCTGAACGCCACTCCCGTTGAGAAGGTACTTGCTTTCCTCGCACCCCTCGTTGCGATCGATGGCGGTCGTGCACTCGTCGCTGTGCGTCAGAGGCCCGTGCTCACCGTGGTGATCCATCAGGTCTGCTTCGTTGCCGAGCCAAACCCAGTCGTGGGCGTGGTTCATGTTGCCCTGTTCCAGAACAGGAAGCTGTTTGTGGCGGTAACGAAAAGCGAAGCTCACACAGTTGATCAGGAAGACGAGGATAGCAAGACAAAAGACTCCAAGCAGGGCGTACATGCCGATCTCCAGGTCTGATAAACCTCTTGGACTCTGAGTCAGGTCACTTTCCGCCCCGCCCGGAAGATCCACCTGCGCTGGGTAACTGGTGTAATCCACAGGGTTGTTGTTTTGACCACCGCTCTGCTTATTGCCTCCCGAGCGGCTGTTCAGCGTAGTCCTTGCGGTGGTGCTTACTTTCTTTACGGATCCCTCCTCTCTGTCCACCGCTGTGTTTGTTAATTTCCAGCTGTCTCCTCCGTTTGTTTTATCCGCTTCTATAACCTTCTGTCTCTGTTCGTTTGTGCTGTTGTCCAGACTGTTCTCGTCTTGAGTTCCACTCCTCTGCTCTAGATCATTCTGTCCAAACTTCACCTGTACATTTCCTATTCCCATTGCCAAAATGCTCTTCCTCTTCGATTTCTGGCAGGTTTCAGAGATCATCATCTCCACTCGCAACAGCGCTCCTTGGCCTTCGCCTTCCGCCACTACTACGGGCCAGTGCTGGGCTTGCTCCTGATAGGTGGAGACCACGGCCTCGTCCAATGAGGTGATGGTTAGGGTAAAGTCTTTGGGGTCGTAGATGTCGAGAGGCGTTACAGAGCCATCGCTGTACTGAATCCACGCGCTGATGACAGCTTCCTGTTAAAGCAGAACAGACAGATGGGTAAGCGAGAAACATTTTCATTTCTATAGATATCGCATCTGTGTCCTTGATGAGTCACAAAGCTTTGACACACACTCCACTACATTGCAAAAATGATGCATGAAAACCGATTCAAAACAGAGACTTCCTGTGATTTCATTTAAACTGACATCTAATAAAGCAAGGGTGTCAAGGTTTTCTTAATAAATGTACACAAAACTTCACAATTGTCTTTGATAAATCCAGGAGTGCTGTAAGTTAGTTTATTATCAAAAAGTCTCTTCCAGGAATAAGGTAATTATGATGGCATGCTGAACACAATAATCTTCCTCTTCACTTCACAGAAAGGGGTTAATGCACGACTAAGAAAAACTCTTAAAAGCAGAATTGAAAGGCATTATATTTACAGGATAGAGATGCTAAACCCAGATCAGTAATGTTTTGTATAGTCTTAGAATCAGGGTTGCAGTATCATCACCTTCAACACCTGTAAATTATGTGTTAAGTACACGTTTACTGTCAGATTAAAAGAGGGTATAATGGGATTAAATAGATCTGCTTTAAATAAGCATAAAAATACTGTCATCATTTGCTCACCAATGTTTTTCACTCCATCATATTTAAACTTGTCTGTTTGCATTCATGGTAAGGTCATCTGCTATCTGCCATTGTTTTATGGCTCACAGATTAACCGTTAAAAATGTCTTTTTTTATGTGGAAATTTTTCCTTTAAGAGATTATGATATCACATTTTTAATAAATATAAACAAATATCTGTTGCAGCAGTTGAAGCTGTAATATTAAACTGAATTAAACTAATGCATTGTTATTGTATCCAAACTTATTTAAATGTGAAAAAATATATGTTTGCTAAAAAGTAAGAGAATGAAATTATATCAAATTATAGGATGTACTGTATAGTGTGTTGTATTAATCATGATTTGACAGACTAAAAACTGCAGATCAACTACTTTGTATCAATAATTGCGTTTAAAGACAACCTCTATTTTTTTGGCCAAATCTTGGCAGTTTCTTCAAATGAGACAAAAAAAGTGTTTTCCTTAATATCCATAATTGCCAACAACTCAAAATGAGACTCTTGCAGTGTTTTCCCACCCACTCTCATTCACTCATAGTTAACCTTGGGCCCTGTGCGTGGGAAAACGCTGGCAGAAGGCAAGGAGAGGGTTTCGATATTTAGCAGAGCTGCTATTTTAGATACTTTAATCAGATGATTCCAAACAGCACTGTGGGGAGAAGGAGGATATTAGAGATATTCACTGCTCGGTTATAACAGCACCTGCCTAAACGAACACCGGTGCCTCCAGCGAGAGGGCTAATGGAGGCCAGAGATTCTTGAGGAACGTGTTTGCATAAAAACAAATTATTTCTCAAATAATATCTGTGCTGTTGATACAGAAGGTATGCTCAAAGATTAAAGGTAGATTTTAAGATTAAAGGTTTTAAAGTGCAATGCTCAGTATTGGTGTTTTAGTGATGAAAGTCCCGCCTTCCAGTAAAAAAGAGCCAATCATCATTCGTTAAACCTTTGCACATGTGCAGAAAAGGATGTGTAAGTGTTTTACTTTCAGTTTCGTAAACGTTAGATCCTCTAATATCTCTTCCTCTCTCATTAGCCACAGGCTCTAGTGCAAACTTGGCCCTTAACCAGGTAACACCAATGAATATTTATTCAGAAGTGTGACAATATTAAAACTGGACGATTTTGTTAATCAGCTCCAGGGTTCTTAGCACCTGCTAAACGTTTTTCAACAAATGCTTTCAACTGTATTACTCTGTGTAAATGAACACATACAGCACTAAGAACTAACAAGCTGCAGATGTCGTAGTTTTGCAATAAAAATTCGGTGACCTCAACTTTTTGTCTTGACGTCACGATCCAGATAACGCATGGTAACCTCAATTTCAGCTTCTAGAAAGTTTCCAGCCTGAATTTCTCAAATGTGAGTCTTTGTAATCTCAGTAAACATTAAACGGTGTATTATTTGTTGTGGTGCTCACCTGTTTTGGTGTGTGTAGCAGGTCCTGAGCGGTGGTGGTGATGTAGAAGGCTCTGTTATTGGTGGAACTGGGTTGCAGAGAGAGACTCAGAGATCCCACCAGCTGAACTCCCAAATCTGTGATAGTCACTTTATCATCCAGCACTGTGATCGTCTTTTCAGCCAAAATAGAGTCCGACAGAGGGGATATCACCTGGGAAATACAGAGAAATGCCTTTAGGACGCACAGTGATCCAATCCTCACATAACTCTGATATTGACTTATAGATTTTGACTTTTTCACTGAAGAGATTTGAACATGATGACAAATATATCTTTTCTACAACACGGTAATCATCTTCCTGTCTCTGTCTGTCTGTCTCGAGCTCTTTTCTCAGTTTTTTCCCCTCTTTCCTTAGTGGTTATTCATTAATAAGATCTCCTCTGTTTCTCTATTCATTATATAATACCCTCCAAAAGTAACGCAAAGGCGAGAATATACAAGATGACAGTTTGCAACATAGCTTGCCTATGACAGACAGACAGCATGACAGGTGTATAGAGAGCTCTAAGAATCAACGTGTCATCGTCAAACACCATCTCTTCTTACCATGGACAAAAACTGTTGACTGACACCATGAGGATTCCCAAACTGAGGGGAATAACACAAGAAACCAGAATGACAGGAAATCAAAGTGGCGAAAAACCAAAACCACAGGGAGAGATTCAACGCGCAACCTCTTCCAAGATTTATAGCAATCGTTTAGAACGGTTCATCACACATTCATTGCAACATACAACACGTGATGAAGTTTAAATAGACAGACAAACAAGCACATGTGTATACAAAAGGAAGTACACAAACACACATGGGCCTATGAGTCAACACAACACTTCACACAGAACTGAGCATTCAGCACCTCATTTCAACACCTGGAGACAAACAAGCTTGTTATCACTCACATACAATGGCACTGGAAATATTTCCGTCGTGTTTAACAAGGGAGGTGTTACTATCTCTCAGGTTCTTTATTTATTTGTCAAAGGTGAGTCTGAATAATGTGTGCTCGCTTTATTTAGAAACTGAGCTGCTGAGTTTAAATATATATTTTGGTCCATATACATTGTGCACATCTTATAAAGCCGTATGATAGCTGTGTTAGAGAACAGCCTGAAATGTAAGATTTTATTTACTGATAATCTTGCCGTAGCAGTGGTTTTCAAATGAATGGCTTACTGGAGAGAATGTTAAGCCTTACTATTTGGTATCTTTCTCAAATAGTGTTTTCATATATCTTAAGAAGACTTGGAATATAGTGCATAGGGTCATATAAATAAAACAAAGTCATATGGAAAAGAGGGGCACAACAATTCTTCTGAAAAATAATGACAGAACTGTAATAATTGGAAGGACTATTCCTTTAGACATTTTGGTGCACCACATACATTTTTTTAATCATTATTGCAAGTTGAAATTTAATATTTAATTATTTACACATATTTTAAACTGTCACCGGTCCACAGAGGGAACACTTATATTATTTCCCTATTGACCTAATATTTTAAAGTTGCATTCTAATCTAATCATGACAAATTATATAATAATGGAAAGGTGTAAGACTCAAGAATAAATATGTCACATAACAATAAACATGAAAAAATTATTTATTTATTAATGTTAATATTATTTATAAAAATACCTCAAATATATATATTTTAAATATCTAAAATGTTTAAAATATTAGTTTGGATCGTGCATTTTCATGTGCTTAAAATTAGCAGTGAACAGGTTAAAAGCTTGACACATTTTTTTCCTTTCTATATACCTGTATGGTGGTGATGCCCAGGTCTCGCCCCACCAGTACCCTCCCATCAATCAGTCGAGCGATGCGTGTGTCTTCCACTTTCAGGAAGTCCAAGACCATCTCAGTGATGTCAGCTGACCAATCAGAGCCCAGCATGTGCACAAGATCTCCACCAGGGTCAGATGGTTCGGCTACAAAGTGTGTGTGAACTCGCACCAGAGCATACTGATACTGCAGGGCACAGCCTCTGCCCTTCCTCTCGTCATCCTCATCATCGTCGCTGTCACGTGTCGGCCTGGGGGAAAGGGAGGCAATTAGTCAATAGGAAATAATACATAAATGTAAGTAAATAGTAACATATTCAGCCTCTGATTAATTCACATTGATTGTCTGACTAAGAGTAGTTTGAACTTTCTTTTGTGTTGCATGGGGAAAGAAAGTTTGCAATAGATTTCGAACAACGTGCGGGTCAATAAATGCTAAATGCAGAAGGTAAATTTTTTAGATGAACTATCATTTTAATCACTTTTACAGTACACTAACAACAGATGTAGCTGCTCCAATCTTCATTATTCTTGGTGTCCAATGTTTGCCATACAATCCTCATTGTTTGTATTTCAAGGCACCTTTCTTTTCTCCACTTTTATTTCTCTTTCTGAGGCTGTGATTACCTTCAAATTTCCTGTTCACCTGGGGAAAGCACTGTGTGTGATGTGTGTGTTTTAGTGATTCCTGTGGTGGTAACGGTGGTTTTGTTGTTATAGGCAGAGAGACAGAAATTGGCTAAATTGAAAAATGGGCCCAGCAGACAGACCGAAGGCCAACAAATAGAATTGGCTAGTGAAAAAAACACACATATCCACACACACTAACACGAACATGAAACGAAGAAAAAAGTGGATCTCCGGCAGCTTTAATCAACATAAAGAGTGTCCTTTTTCTCCTGAATAAGATACACACATACTGTATATATAAATCTGTCGCTGGCTAACACACACCTCTTATTGGTGATTATAGGTACCCTCCATCCTTTCACTTGGCTGAGTTCTGCATCAGAAACATCAATCTGGAGCGGTAACCGCGGCACCCAGACGGTGAGCTCTAATTGGCTGGTCAAATAGAGGTAGGTAAAGTTCACTTGTAGAGAGACACGCCCCCTCATTTCTTTTCCATTCACCAACACCTCATCACAACCAAGAGACACCTGCAGACAGAGAGAGAAAACCAAAACAACACAAGTAATGTCAGTGATTGTTTTGTTGGGTTGGTAATGGCTGCGGCTGTAATTGTTTTTTTCTTCTCGTTCCTTTGCGCTAACTACAACTGGATTTATTTGAAGAAAAATGCACCTTTTGACATAATTATAGGGGAAAAACACTTGGAGGTGCCTTGTTTTCTTTCAATGATCAATCCGGACTCATTCCTCTGTTTCACTCGCTATACTGATCAATGGTGCTCTATATTTAACAGAACGATTTTTGACACCATGATGGGCCGCGTCTGTGTGACGTTGTCACTGCATGCCGAACGCTATCATTTTGCTAGCGGCAAGTCGCGCACACGTACACACGGGGGAACTCAGGCAGCGTGAAGCAGTCACATCTCACTATTACAGCTCAGGGTCACCGCAGGGGCAAACTGAGGTTTGAAATAAATGTGTGCGGGTGTGTGTTCATGGATCATATATAGTTCAAACTGTGAAGCCTTCATGGTTTGTTCACTGCTGTCATTTTATGAACACGTCTCCGTTCATACTTTCCATCAAGAATCATACAGTGTAGAATACAACTGCAAATCCTCTTTTTAATCCTATTTTGGTTATTTACCGAAGCGACAAGTACACTCTACAACCTGATTCACTACTGATTTGTTGCAACTAGTTGTTAAAGCAGTGATGTCAAGGTCCGTTTACACTAAAGTCAATAACTATAAAGATCAAGTTTTCTTAAGAGAAGTTAAGTCCACAGCACAACTATAACCATATAGAGGAACGATATTGTTGGAATTACTTTTAGATGGATTTTTTTCCAGCTGATGAACTATAAAACATGGACCAATCAAATTCTATTTAAATGGTTTGCACATTTAAAATGTGACACTGCAGCATGTGAGCTTAGCATAAACATGATGTTATTGACCATCGGTGTGGACACTTATATACGTTTTGTTCTAGTTATCGTTCTTACTGTGAACGGACGTTACAGACGTGGAGAATAAAAAACCTAATTCAAAATAAAAAAATAAACCACGTTGCAATAGCAGTCTGATATTTAGGATACAACCTTGACTAGTTTCAGTATTTTGTTGTATTGATGTATCAAACTGCAGAGAGATCTGGGAACAGGGATTTCACAAAAAAATTGATCTAATTGCCTTTCTGAACAATTTAACAAAGACTGTTTTAAATGCAAATGTAAACAAATGCACTGCGATTCATTCATTCCCAGCAATTAGGGCGATAATATGGAATAAAGAAATACCATTTCATCAGAGCAAATGCACTTACTATAGCGAATCCTGAAAATATAATATAATAAAACTCCTTCTGTGAATGTATTGATAACAACAGTAATGTACAGGATATACTGTAATGTTTGGCCACACAGGCTGATAGTTGATAAAAGAAACCTTCTAAAAGCCCTCAAGTCTTTATGTGTGTGTGTGTTTGACTCTGAGATAGCAATTACCCACAATTCCCTGCAAGGACGACACGCTCAATTTCTCTACCTTTGCTTCCATCTCTGCTCTTGCAATTTGCACCTTTTTCCACCCATCTTTCTGATCATCACCAGTGTTGTTCTAAGAGCCTCCACCCCCGTCATTCTCTGCAGCAGAAATGACTCTGTCAGGTCTGAGGACCGCAAAGCTAATGGAACACGAAAATAGCCGCTAAAGTGGCATGTGGTCACATCAGAAACATGACATGAGTGAAATATGTTGTTATCTGGTACACCGTGTCACACCTCTCTGAGTTTGAGCATTTTATAAATTAGGAGGCATATTTAACACGGTTTGCATTTCCAGAAAGAAACAAAAGTGGTTGAGGCTGCGAAAGAAGAACGTTAATGCTGCAATACAGAACGTTTTTGGTTAAAAATAAAGAAAAATAAAAAGTTATTGAGCAAGTACATACACAAGTCAATTTTTGGATAAGAATAAATTTAGGATTTTTATTCTGTGCAAATAAAATGCCAACAGAAAGTTTTCAATTATCACAGATCCTAAAAAATCTTTCATATTTGCAAAGACAATACAGCATATAAATTGATTATCATCACACAAGATGAAATGCTTGACCTACAGCAGTACTTTATGACACTGGCCATAGACTACATTTCAGGCGTGTTCTCCAGCTACATTCCTCCTGTCCTGCGGCTGATGGTATATTATTTTGTGACTTCGGGTAGAGACCAGTATAAACACTTCCCTTCGTCAAATCCAAAGAGCTGAGCCATGGATTTGATGACACTGAAAAATCGATTTAATCTCTGTCTCTATTTTAAAGAGACAGAAAGAGGAGACTGGGCAATGAGATAGGGAGAGTTGAAGGCCATGCTTTTCTTCTAGAAAAAAGGCACTATAAAAAAATTATGTCTCAACAAGAAATGCCAAACAACCCTTTAAAAAACAATGCATTCAAGGGCGGGTGATTTAACAAAAATGATTTAACAATATTTAAAAAATTTCCATCATCTGTATACATGCATGTATACTCATTTTAACAATTTTCTTCTTTGCTGATCTCAGTGGCTTGTCACTTGTCTACCAACATATTGCCTCCTCTGTGTATCTTCTTTTCTCCACTCATATCCATCCAATTCTTTCCGTTCTGTGTCTTCATGCACACTTCACTCGCCTCTGGAGTGATAAATCACAGATTATTTGGCTGACAATGCAAAACACTGCCAGGTGCCGCAATCCACCAATCCCATCACTGGCCCAGATCGCAAATTACTTGGAAGGATTGGCACTTGCCTCTCTGCTGCGATGATGAGAGAGAGAGAGATGCAAGAGAAACACAGACAGTACTGCTAGAGAGAGAGAGAGAGAGAGAGAGAGAGAGAGAGAGAGAGAGAGAGAGAGAGAGAGAGAGAGAGAGAGAGAGAGAGAGAGAGAGAGAGAGAGAGAGAGAGAGAGAGAGAGAGAGAGAGAGAGAGAGAGAGAGAGAGAGAGAGAGAGAGAAAATGTGGGCATCATCTGGAATGGGTGGAATCAATTTGCTGGACAGGCAACAGCAGATTTGGTCCAGTGGTTGCCGAGCAATACTCAGAGAGAGAAGAGGTTTTTTAAAACTGACAGATGATGACTGTTTGGTTTTGATACAGCCATGTCTGCGTTTGATTGTTAAAAGCATTGAGCTTGGAAAAAACTTTGGATTATTATCCAAAAAAAAAAAATCACTATTGAAGTAGACTTCCATTAAACTAATGGAAGTCTACTTCAATGGTGATTTTTTGGATTCCACAAAAGAGAAACACCATTCAGGTATAGAATGGCATCAGAATAAATAAAAACATTATTTACAGGTGAAGTGTTTCTTTTAATACTAAGAAAAACTCAAAGCTAGTTTGTACTCACACACACGCTGGTATAATGTTACAGTTACCCTCCATCCTTTCCAAACCTGCCATTCTTAAAATCAGTTTATGGCACAATTGAATTTGAATTTAGAGCGTTTCTATTGCAGAAGGTGATAAATTCAAATCTCGGGTTTTAAATGTGACACCGCCCGAGGTTAAAAACTCCCATTGGGCCTTGTGGCAGTGTTAACCGAATATTATCAGTTTAAAATTTCATCTGTCAATCTTCCCCTTTAGGGGATTTCTCAAAATCCACATGCAGAGAGTAAGGCTTCTGATATTAGACCCACATGGTATAAACTTCTCTCTTATGAAGTACTTTAGGTTAGCAAAATGTGATTTGTTATGATTGATCATAGAGCTCATCATTGTCTGTCACCTTGTATTCATAACGTGGGACTTAAAAGCCCAGCAAATGATCAAGAGAAGAACACATGAAAAAGAAGAAATAATGAGTAAAGTAAGAAAGAGGGGAAATGGAGTTGAAAAGTGTGGTTCTAAGCTCAAATCTAATCTCCTAAATCAATCAGAGAGTATCCACTCATTTACAGGCTTCTCGAGGAAATGGTTTCAGCTACCTCCAAATATCCTGAAATGCTTTTTTTACCATAAAAACAGCTGTTATCAGACCATGAAATACTCACAGAGTCACCAGCCCAAGACATGAGTCACACAGCAGATGCTTTTATCCAATGTTATTTAGGGTGTACAAAAGCAAAGACGATCAGATCGTGACAGAAGATCTTAGTAGCTCTCTGGTTCATGGTTCATAACCTGGAATCAAACTTACAATTATTTAGTTACTAACACAGATCTTTAAAAGGATAGATCACCCAAAAAAGTTTCACTCACATTGTTCTGAATCTCGCTTTTATTCCTATTTTATTCCCATCACGAAAAGAGATGTTTAGCTCAATGTCTCCTCAGACTGCTCTTTTGAAAGTAAGAGAATAAAATGCCTATTAAGCTCTAAAAAAACACCATAAACACTACGAAAGCCAACATCTGAAGCACTATAAACCATTTAAGTCATTATTTTGATGAAAATCTTTCCCTTCGCTATAAAAGTCTTCAGTGACTCTCTTTACCTCAAGAAGAGGGCCGGTTGATTTCCGATTTGGTTTATCTTAGAATGGGAAACCAAACCTTTTCAAACTTTTCAAACTGATATGCAGCATATTTACATAATATTTGCATAGGAATATAAGTCATGTGTGTCCTCAATATGTCTGATATTATTATTAGTGGTCTAAACCTTCATCAACATATCCTCTTTGGGAGATGAACTAAAAAAAACAAAGTCCTTCCTTGAGACAAGTCAAGACACACACATATACATATATCCTTAGGGTCTTAAAAAAATGGAGCAATTTTGTCCAGATTTTCAGCCTCTCTTTATTCTAACATCAACAATCCTGCGGAAACGTTAGCATTTTCTGACAGCAAACTTTGGACAATTGTCTTCTCAGATATCCCATCATCTCAGCTACAATCTGGCATTGTTTCTGATAAACACCTTTAAGTGACGCTTCCATCTGTGTAAGCGTGTGTATTTGGTTACATTACACAATATTGCCATCACATCATTTAGAGTGAAACTATCGTTGCATATTTGATTAGACAATACTGCCATCACAGCACATCACCAGCAGCTGTGCCACTTTTCATTTGATTTACACGCACGCACACACACAACAGAGCCTTTTAACACAACAGAAAGTTTTCCATATGTCTGTCTATTGCATGTCAGATAACACACAACAGTAAACACACAAGAACTCAAACAAAACCAAATCATTCTGTCGTGCATTAAACTTCTATTGCCTTTCATGTAGATGTGGCTGTTCACAATGTCTAGTGAAACATATTTAAAAGCACCCGTTGGAAAGATGAGGGTTTGGGGAAGAAGGTTAACTCATACCTTCCCGATCTCTCACGTGGGCTTGGAGAAAGAAAAAGGTCAGGTCAAAGGTCATTACCAGAGTTGGAAACCGCTCCTTTGACGGTCTTGTTGGGTCTATTAGTTGTGAATTACGAGTCCACCGAGCAGACACTAGAGACATTATAGGAGTGTATAGTATTTCCAGACCATGAAGAAGCCATCTATTAGGTTTGAGAAGGGCTTTACAGTAATTGATTAAAGGCTGAGATGTTTATGAGCTCATTAGCAGTTTATGTCCATATTATATTGAACATAATTCTGACGAATTATAACATTCTGCCAAAATCACTGGACCAAAACTAGTGATACTTGTTTGTTCATATATTCAAACTACTGTAGTATGGTAAAAACAGCATTTCAATAGTGTTGTATTAATGTTTAAAAAAATGAAAAAATGCACGTTGACTTATTGAGCAATAGCACTTTGAGCAACCGAAGTTTCCCGCCTCAGGGTTCTTTTCCTCCTCTTTTTTGTCTCTCTTGTCCTATCCAACAAAAGCTATAAAATCCAAAAAATCACTTTTATGGAAAAAACACTTCATCAATCATAAAAATTAATAAAGCAGTTTTGGACCCCCAGCGTCTAGAACAAAGACTTTCTAACCTTAATGAAAGATTGATCATAGTTAAATAATGAGATCTGTTTTGAAATCACTGTCACCCCTCACTTTCTCCATAACAAATATATCTCATGCGTTTTCCTGCTCAGCTATACCTGAGAATAGAATCGGCCTGCAGCTCTTAACCTGATCAGAGTTTTACACGATTACAGGCTTGCCGGATATCTGCCCGCCTGTCACCGCAAAGTGAATGACTTATTAAACGGATTAGCACTGTACACCTATCCACACCGCTCTCTCTCTCCTGATCTTTCGCTCACTCTTTTGTACACAAAGGACAGCCACAATGTCTCTAATATCAGGGATATATTAAAACGCAATATTTTTTCACAATAAATGAACAGAGAGACGAAAAAAATGTTAAAGATCGATTAAATAATCCTCCTTGTTCAAACATATACACACCCACACACCCCTTCCGCCATGTCCTGTCCTTGTTCTATGTCAAATTCAATTACCGCACACATAACTGAGGGAGTCTTCACGAGAAGCAATTAAGGCCATGGCCTTCTTCTTACTGATGCTGGTTAAAGAGTGAGATTTCAGCATTAAAGCCTATGGGATCTCTTTAGCCGGCTCTTTTATTTATTTGATCAGCCGTCATTACGAGAGCCCTTCAACCTGCACAAATGCGGAACTGATTAACCACAGCGTGTGACGGTAAAGATAAGATGGCATGCAACATCTGAACCTGCGAGGTGACGGTGTGACAAGGTGACATCTATTAAAAAGGACGTTATCCTGAATGAATCAGTTTAGCATTATTAAAAAAAGATTGTAGTGAAACTATGGTGGTGGTAAGTGCTGGCTGCCGTCACATTACAGATTTTCTGCTATAACAATATAAAGACTCTCAAGATCCCACTGCTGGAACCCTCTTAAGAACCTATAGAACTCATTTAAGGACATCTCAAGTATTATAATTACTCAATACTTTAACTAAAAGAACTGTTTAGAGACAATAGAGTCCTATCAGGAGAAAACGTTAGGGTTAGGGTTGATAGAATCTATCTATCTATCTATCTATCTATCTGTCCATGCATGTCCATGCATGTCCATGCATCATTTGTTTGTATTCTCTGTGTCTTGGAGTATTTTCTGTGCACTGAAAGCTTCTGTCACCAGGACAAATTATTCACGTGCATGAGAATCAAGCTTACTGCAGATTCTGATTACAGCTTTTTATAATGTGTATACTTGAGTTTTTCTGACTGTGCACTTTTGTATCTCATCCTCAGTGCAACGCTGTCATGTTTCCTGTTTACACCTGTCACACACATCACCCGGAGGTCAAACGCAGCATCTTTACGACTCCGCAAGCAGACAGGTACAGCTGCGGCAATTTCCCCACCACATGTTTCTGTCATGAAATACGTTCTGTTCCTCAACTGATGCTCGTTTTTATCCTGGCACAACACAACAAATCGAGGCTCTTTTAATTTCCTTAATAACACGCTCTGTTGTCCAACTTTGCATTAAAGCCCTGAAATGAGTTTTTCATTGTTACTGGGTATTGATTGTATTTAAACTACATATTGCTGCTTGTAAATGGAAATTGCCTCGTCGTAGGGACGGTCTGATCTGAGGTATTAGCTCAGAGCTCAGGAGAGCATGACAATGCAGATTGTGATGATACTTTCCCATTACCCCGAGGGGTAAATTTGATCATCGCCCCAAAAAGTAAGTGATTAATTTGAACAATGACAATGCGTCCTGCATTTATATACTTCATGCAATAGCAAAGTGCCAAAACACAGAAACCCTGAGGAACTGTTTTTGTTTATTTGATCATAACACAAGCGTTCAAAGAGGTTTTAGTCATTAAATACTCGAAAACTTCTTATTGGATTTTAGAATTGGGCTATATATTTTTCTAATAAACTAAAAAAAGGCATTCTAAAAATGAGCTTTCCAATTAATTGAAAACCTCTATTCTTAAAAACAACCATTTCACCACATTCAAGTATAAATAGTTTGAAAGTATTTATATAAAAAAAATCAGACAGATAGGCTATGACGTAGCTGCTTGTTTACATTGTTACATCTTGTTACATCACAATTTTTCATTATTATCATTCCATCATCCATTCTTGTTTTCTCTTTTTTATGTTATCTTTTGTGCCTCAATTTACATCAGCTTGCTTGTTTCATCTGACAGATTTCTTTTGTCTTTTTAACTATTATTCACTTCAACTGTATTTTTGCGTACATTTGTGTGTGTGAATACCGCCTGAATTCCTCTGCTTCCCAAATCCACTTAACGGAGGACAACAGGCTTTTTCAGGCCCCTGCTGTTTCATTTGTCTGTTCATCTCCTCTCTTCTTTCACCCTGGGCTTCCCCGAGTCATACTACAGCTTGTCTCATCTACTTTCCACAAGATGAAATCTACAGACAGCACCAGTCCTGTCCTATATTTTGATGAAGATTTGGGGTGCAGGGGATAAAGAAGACACCATGCGATGAAGAGAAGCTCTCACCTTGAGGACATCCTCATCTGTGGAAATGCAGGTCACGGGGTCGTCCACCTCTCTCACCGTTCCATCCTGCTCCACCGTAACAATCTTTATCGGCATGGCAACACGTCGTCCTGTCAGAATGGCAGTGTTCAGGATCTCCGTGTCCTGCGTGAGACAAAAGAAAACAGAAAGACTGTTACATACTTCTTCCACATTTGAGGGACAACGAAGAAATCACGTCACATAAACTTTCCAGAATCATTTTTTCTGGGAACTTTTTAGTCTTGTCATTTCAAATCATCTTAAATGGAATACGTCAGCAACAACAAACACCAATAAACAGATTTAAAAATTTCAATCTGCCATAAATGGAGGTATAGGGAAGGCAATCGCCTTTATAATAAAAAGCTTACGGCGGTCAGCACAACAATGCTTCATTCATATCTCACAATTGCTCGGCTTTGACAGAGCGCAATTATCATATTCTCAATTATACAATCATTTGATCACATTCAGAGAGGGTTAATGGGTCTTTATGTGTGGTCTAGGCTCTCTAAATTCATCTCTTCAAGTATTTACTGCATAAATATTTAATATGAGAACACATTCCTCTGGGGAGAAAACACTCCTTTTATTAGAAACGAATGAAAGCGAGCGAGGGAGACAGAAAGTGAGAGAGCTGGGAGGGGATTGGTTGTGACCATAATTGACATTTTAACTTCATGAAAAGGCTGGTAATTACAGAGAGGAGAGAGGTCAGATATCACAGCTCTTTTAGCAGTATCTGTAACAATGAGTCCAGAGAGAGAGAGAGGAAGAGAGACATTGTAAACATAAACAAACTCTTTTCATTGTAGTGTCCAGCTCTTATTTAAGTTTACACATCTTTGAAACTCAAACACATACAAAGACATTTGATTATCCATCATGTTGGGTGTTTTTCATTGATTCTATTCTGTTGTCATATTATATTTATAAAAAATATAAAAGATTATTTTTAATAGATTACATAATAGAATGCATTATATATAATTGATACATTTGATTTTCAATCCCCTCAACTCTCGCACAAACCTTTCTGCACTTACATTGTCATTCAGACATTTTTATAAAAATTTTTTTAACATTGTTACTGAAATCATTTTAATAGTTGGCTGCCCCACAATGAAGCTGAATCAGTGTATTGTAGTGTAGTCTACATAGTAGACTTTTACTTTATGCTACAATGTATCTATATATTGCTTGCTGTATCTAAATAAGTGATGGTAGAGAATTTGTTAATGTAAGAATTTCAGTCAATGAACATAATGAAATTCAAATGAATGACAAATACATAAGTGCCATAAAGTTGTTATTTGAGGGAACTGTTAATGTGCATATATTGAGACTATGCCTTGGATATTTAATCCAGACCACAATCAGGCAGGCAGAAACCTCCCAGAGTCTGAAAAATGCCAGGGCCAAAACTATGAGACCTACAGAGATAGAGAGAGAATGATAAAACAGCCGTATGTGTTTGTGTGTACTGTGTATTGAGGAGAGGGTAAAGATGGAGAGAAAGAGAAAGAAAATAGAAAAATGAAAGAAATGTAACCTAATACAATACCTGCCATCAGTTTTTCATCTGGAGTCCTGACATATAAACATGATGAATGGATGTGAACAATAGGTTCATATCTGTAGCCTGCCTTTTGAGAGGATCCTATCTATGATACTTTAAACCACTTAGCTAGATACAAAACAAAAATACACAACAAAAAATATGTCCTCTGACATGCCAGTTTAATATAAGAACACTACAGACGTACTGCACCTACGAGGCAAACAACCACACGAATCATAAAGAGATAAAAGAATAAATTCATCTATTGAAATGTGGGAGCAATTTTGTATGATGACATGAGTAACAAGCCTGTAAAAACAGGAAATAGAACCGCTCTCCGAGTGCCTCTGCATGAATGAAAAAAGACACAAACGTGCACACAAACACAAACACTGCACGCAAACACACACACTTCACATTCAAGACATCCAGCTGCAGCCCTCTCACGCAACCAGACTGAATAAATCATAATTGATATCCATTACGTCACGTTCCTAATCTCTTTATAACCATTCAGCTAATGAATTTCACGCTCCTCGACTGGAGAAGAAAACGACGCTGTAATAGCGCAAAGCGGCTCGTACCTCCCGGGTGTCGCTGTGACATTGTAAATCATCTCCGTCAGACGAGAAGCATCTTTAAACAACTGCCGGCTGGGTCAGACAATAGGACGGATGATGCTCTCTGACTGGTCACCTGTCTGGGCTGTATATGTTTTATGCACAACAAAAAATCTCTTTAGGACTGTCTCGAGTTCACTTTCACTACTATTATAAATGAGTAATGGTGATGCCTTGCTATTGACTCTAACAGTAGGAAAAAATCCATCCATTTAGTTTCATTCACCACTGACTGGGTTATTGGGTCTCATAAAACATTTTAGATTCCTTGTTCCCACAATCAATACTCAGATGTGCTTTTCTTTATTTACCCCACACATTGAAATAGGGAACACTTCAGAGTTCATTAGACAGCATTCATAATGAGACGCGTCTGTGAGGCATTACAAATCCTTAAATATCAATAAATCTGAAAACCGCCTCTTTGTAGAATGAGAAATACATCTGAATGAATGCAAGCCAGCGGTAATGCAGGATGATGTCTAACCGCAGGGACATCTGTCATAGCGTCTACTTCTTCCTCTCTATTGCATAACCTGGCATATGTGATGATAGTTGTTTTGTCAGTTGGCTTGGTATGTGCGAGTGGGTTGTAACGGAGGGGCTGTAGAAACTAAAACTGGGGGATTTTATTTCCAAATTTGCCAAACCCTGTAGGCCAGCAATTCTGCAGCTTGTTTTCTCTCGCCGGCGGGGTTTAGCGGAATAACTGCGGCAGATTCGGCTCTGTGTTTACAGCTCTGTACGGATGCCATGCTGTCACAACTGGCTGTCTCGCAATTTTAAACAGGAAGTGCAAACTGGGCATGCAAATGACAAGTAATTTATTTTATAGCTCAAATTACAGATTCCTCCAGTAATTTTGGCAGATTTTTCCAAACTGAAGTTCAAGTTCCACAACTAATTAGCAAAAGCATCAGACCGGCTTCCAGAAAATTATTCACTCATCCATTTGTGTTAAAATTTGCATCACATCTAATTAGGTGAGCAGTTTCTTACCTCCTGACCAAGACGTGAAGTCTGTGACACATGACAAGAGTTAAGAACTTTATGCAATACAAATTTAAAAAATACCTTTAATTTCACAGCTGCAATCTGTAACTTCTTTTTGGTTAAAATACAAGTCAGGATTTCAGGCAAAAAAATAATGTGTAAAACTGTCTCTTTTTTATCTTTATTCACAACTGTAAACTTATAAAATGATTCATAATCTGAGTAAAAAGGAACGATTTCGAGGTCACATCAGTTAGAATTGATCTGACTCTATGAGTAACTTGCATTTTTATGTTTTAAACAGAGATGACAAGAGAGACAAAAGTTACTGCAGCTTAAAGATAAAGTTCTGCTAAAAATCTGAGACGTTCCCTTATGCAACTTACTTTTAGTATAAATTAGGTCTGTTCATCCACACAAAGCTATTGTTTGACTTTACAGGACTTGAAAATGTAAAACTTGTACGAAGCACTTGTGGAAAAACTTTTGTGAACAATTCCATTGTAAACAAATTCATTCACAACTACAAATATAAAATTGCTTTAGTTTTCATGTGATTTATTAACAAATTTTCCATTAAAAACCCCCAAAACAAACAGATGGCCAAGAGATGAAGATATATCCTGAACTGCAGTCTTTGTGTGCACTGCATCAATGTATTTCATTAGAAATAATGAGCCTACAAAACATGCTAAAAATAAACTGATATTTCTAGTTTCATTACATGTTCTTTATTGCCTTAAAGTAATAGGCAAAAATAAATGCAAGACTGAACTTTAACACCTAATCTTCCACCTCCCTGTCTGCTGGGGAAAATGTCCCATTTAAAGGGCCAGCGTACACGCAAGCACCAGTTGAGAATTGATGAGAAGCGTGGGGTGTGAAGCGGAGGGGGTGCAATAATTACTATGCAGCTGTCACGTCAGGCCAATATCAGTAGCCTACTGTGCGTCTTATGCTAATTTCAGCTTTCCTGCCCCCAGGGCCAATCACATTCCCATCCTTAAGACCATTTCCTGTTTTCCCCTTTGCCTTGATATCCAATTTTCCGTGAGCTCCTCCTGCCATAACGGCCGCTATTGCGTACGGCTCCAAATATATCACAAAGCGCTAAGAGAAGAGAGGTGTCCATGGGTGCAGCAGTGATTTATGGGTCGCGTTTCCTTTCCTAAATAGAGGCTGGATGGAGGATTGGATCAGATGGGCAATGGGCAACAAACGCAAAGCTATAAAATGGAGAATGTCTGTGTACAGAGGATGAAGTTTCTTCACAGTAAATAACAAACCATCAATCAGGCGCCTTTAGCATGAGACGTGTGATATTGGGTGGAGGATAGTGAATTTTGTTTTAATTTGTTCCAGTAAAGCGAGATGGTTGTGATCTGGGCCTTATTAATGAATCTGTTAGCTGGGAAATGAATGAATTGCTGGACGAATTACAATCCTAATCAGAAACACCAATTTGGATATTTTTTAATGCTCATTTAACTCTATATGGATTTTTAGCAAAGACTTGCTAAAAATCCAACAAGTTCAGAAATCCAAATCACAACATTATAAACCTAAAAGTAAAAAAGATAAAAAAGTAAAAATCACAGATAAAGACAATGGACTGTGTACTTTAAAAATGGGTAATGCTTTGCAACATGGTTAAATCTGTTAACATTAGTAAATCAAGTAAAAATTAGACTACTTTGCAGTATTCAATGTCTAAAATCGTATTTGGGAGTTTGAGAGAAATGTTATCAGTAATTCACAGGATGAAATAAATAATTATTTTTTTACCAAAATCATATCTATAACCTCTAAAGAAAAACTAAAAATAATTTTAGAGTATAATTTTAGTGGTCCCTTAATTTTTGAATTTGTTAACATTGGTCAATGAACAAACATAAACAATGAACAACTGTTTTGGTATTAACAAACATTAATAAAGATTATTAAATTATGTAAAATTTTGTTGTTCTTTGTCACTTTATGTTAGATAATGCATTAGTTCATGTTAATGACACATCATTTTAAAGTGTTTCCAAATTTTTTAATAAAATACAATACAAAGACAAAATATTAATTTATGATTATTATCAATTATGATTATTAAATGCCATATACTTGAGTTTGTTTGAAAGGGAGAAAGTGGCTAGAGCGGTTAATTTTAATATCTAGTAAATGATCAAAAAGAAATACATAAATAAAAATGTACTTATTATTTAAAAAAAACTATTGTAAAAATGAGGCAGCATATTTAAGTGTGGATATGGTGTGTCTACTGCCCAATTACTTAGACAAGCACAATGACCTCACCACACAGACTGCAGCGAGAGCGCACAAAGAACAGCATCCATCACGGCAGTCCAGAGATCAGAGCTTCTCAGATGCTGACCAAAGCCTGAATCAATAAAGCATCAGAAGCACCATAAGCCAGCATCATTCTGTTAATCCTCGTAGATTCTCCTCTGTAGCGCTGTCTCTGTAGGACACAGCGAAAAGAGCATGTACACAGCCACACCATGAAAGCACAGATGAACCTGACAGGGGAGTCTGTCAAGCTCTGGCACAATGTAAAAATTTGGATTTTATCCACAATTCTGAATCAGTCGCATCTACAGTGAACACGATTTAGAATAGATTTTTAGGTTTTTCTAATTTACACTACTGTTCATAAAGTTTAGGAAACTTGACTGAAATAATTATAATAAATATCAAGTTTAACCATCTTTTGATTTGAAGGCATGTCTCTAAATGTAATGTAATGTGTGCCAAAATTAAAATTTCTTTCATGACAAATTTTATTTTAAAAAAATACTTGAAAGTGGGTGACTTGGACCAAATAAAAAAGAAAAAGTAGCCAACAAGCACTCGGAATAGTTGGGAATTCCTTCAACACTGCTTAAAAAGCATCCCTGTATGATAGATCAAGACGCTGCTTGATAAAAGTTAACATTTTCTGCTAATTCTAGGTAAAGAAAAGAGCTGCTTTGAAGACGCTTAAATATAACTGCCTGTCAAAACATAATTCCTAGTTCTTAGTTAAAGTTATCTGTTATTTTCAAGAGGTAACTGAGTTTACTATTATTCTAAATTGTGGAAAAAACACAAATCAAAAATGAGTAAGTAACCCTCAACTTTTCAACCCCCTAGTATGAGCAAAATGATAAAAGCAAAATGAATGTTTATTTTGGCAAACATCACTAATTAAAGATCAGAGGTTAATGGCATACACATGACTCTGTCAATATGGATTCAACAGGAAACATGTTCTACTTTTATTTACACAGCAAAAGAGCACTGGATGGAGACTAAAACAGTCCCCAATTAAAGCACTTTAACACTTTCAGGAACTATCAATACATGCCTCTAATTATTTTATGGTCAGGTTCGGGTGATTCCAATGCCAGACGATTCGATCCGGTGCAAATTTGGGGGTTATCGACCTCCAGAGGGGTTGTAAACGGCACTCGAGAAAAGCAGGTTGGCACAAAAGGAGGTCACGGTAAATGTCAGTATAATTACATCGACGGCTCATTTAGTTGCTTTCAAAGTAAAAATCGGGAAATAAAATTATACTAAAAGATAAATAAACAGGAGGCTGGGCATCATCTGATCCCCCACAATGCACTGTGTCCGAGTCACCGCTGGCTGTCATTATCAGCGGAAAGCACCTGCTATGAACGCTATGCCTTTCATCCTGTATTTAACAGAAAGCTAAACAGCCATAAAATCGGTGAGGTCACAAACATCTCGCTGCACGGTTCACCTCTAAGGCTTCTGTGGCAGCTTATAACAGCCCGTAATTAAGCTTTGAAATACAAGCTCGTAAAGGCGACAGGTGCTAGTGAAATGTGTAGGTTCTAGTAGGTCCACATACTGTTTTCTTAAAGAAACAGAACAGAGCTAACAAGAGCTAATGAAACAAACTGAAAAAATCAGACTAATGCTTTGCCGTCAACACTGTAACACAAAATGCCAAACTAAAATAACAACAAATATGACAAATGATGCATAATAGCTAGTTAAACAAATGGGAGGAGCCAGTAATTTTACTACACGTGTACATTAGCATAAAACTAAACACATGTCTGACGGCTGTGTGCACACTTCAAGCTAACCTCTAATTAGCAGATTCATTACATTTCTCTTCCCTAACACACAGCTCACTTCAACATGTCAACATCCAATTAGGGAATGCCTTTCATTGTGTGCGTTTCATTTTCTTGTTTCTTATTGTTGATAAGCAGAGCCCTTCACAGGCCCTGTGAACATCTTCACAGTAGCAGTCTACAGTAACAGCCTTTATATCATGGTGTAGTAATCTGGTAAATGTTAGAAACACAAAAATGCTGGGTGGATAAAATATCTGCAAACCCAACTGTTGGTTTTGAGCAATTTAACTATGGTTTGGTCAAATATCAACATTTTTCTAGGATATTTAAACCAACAGTTGTTTGTGTCCATATTTTACACAACTATGACTTAAAACAACCCAGCAGTGTGCCAAATGTTTTGTTCAACATCAAAGTCTTTCTTTACGTCACAGTGTTAAAAGCTTGTGACATTTATATCTATTCTGAATACAAACAAAGAAAAACATAAGCAATGTACTCAAGGAAATTCTATAAAATTGAGTTTAAAATAATCTGAGGAATAGTGCCTGGAGAATGTTTATAGTGTTTACAGTCTTGGAGGCTGATGCTGCTAAAATCATTTAAAACTTTAAGAGAGGACACAGCAGGGAGACACTCGACATCAATATTTCACACATTATGTTTTCATCTCTTGAACAAGTGTGAACTCTTCACACACACACACCTTCTATACTGTACAAACTGTATATTCCCCACCCTTCCCCTGAACCTAAATCTTACACAAATCATTTAGTGTGATTCATAAGATGTTTTTCTCATGGGGATTAAAAATTTCCCTACACGGTCAAGAGGAACACACACACACCTCACTTTTCTTCGAAACATATAGTTTTCCTGATTAAATTTGAATTACGTATACACAACATTTAAAAGACAATTAACCTCTAAAGCCTCCCTCAAAACATCCGCTGTTATTTTCCATTCTTGCTAGTTTCCAATTGATAAGCTGTGAGGGGTAAATTGGTGAAGGCACTTAGTGGCGATTTACTGCAAACCCATTAAACACACTAAGCGCTAGAAAAGCGAATGCTTGGGTCCCCGCCGAGCACCACGCCTCGCACGCATTCCACTTTAAATGCTTTTATGTACCTTTCATTTGTTCGAGCAGTCCCACAGGCCCACCAATAGTCAGACAGAAATAAGTGAAGTTACAAAGAAATTAAAGAGAAGATCCACATTCAATTAACATTAACAGTAGACGCTGCGGTTGGGCTGGGATGGTTGTGCTTTTTTCTGACTAATGTGACCTACTTCTGTTGTCCTGACAAGCCTTATCAACCAAAACACTAAAGAACTATGCCCTAGCTTTATGGATTTGTGTGGGGAATACAAATACAGATGGGTAACAATATCTAGCGAATCATTCTCTCCATTTTGGTTTCTCTTTCACAGACAAGCACACAATTCCATTTCGCCAAGGTAAATTGCTGTGCAACAGTACTACTTTAAAGGAGAATGCTTAGAAAGCTCTAGAGGTGGAGAGACAGAGAGAGAGAGAGAGAGAGAGAGAGAGAGAGAGAGAGAGAGAGAGAGAGAGAGAGAGAGAGAGAGAGAGAGAGAGAGAGAGAGAGAGAGAGAGAGAGAGAGAGAGAGAGAGAGAGAGAGAGAGAGAGAGAGAGAGAGAGAGAGAGAGAGAGAGAGAGAGAGAGAGAGAGAGAGAGAGAGAGAGAGAGAGAGAGAGAGAGAGGAAGCACATTAGACGGCTCGTGGCAGGTCTTGGCAGATCTACTTCTGAGACTGATACATCAGATGTAATTGACAATTAGCTTCATGACACTTTGAATTACAGGCCCTCTAATAGGGCCAGAGACACAGAAAAACTTCTTCCAATACTGTGTTTTGGTGGTGTGTGTGTGAACCCCCGTGACCCTCTGGTGCGTAATGATTCCACTAACCTAGCCGTAATATCCAGGTGAGTCAGCGTACGGGTGTCTGTTTGCTCTCTACAGTAAGCCGTTTCACTGACACACACAGCGTGTGCTCTTTTCTCCGCTCTGTGACTTTTGGCTCCATTACTCTGCCTTTTGAAGAATTACCCTCTGAAAGCTTATGAAACCTACTGCATGAGTGTGCGTCTGTGCCCTACATCTATTTATCTCACTGCGCTACCTGATGCCCTCTGGACTGCCGGCTGGTCTGCAGTAAAGCGGTGAGTAGCTCATGTCAGACTACCTACTGTGTTTAAATAAGCTTTATTTGGTTGACATGTAATATTATTTTAGCAGGATGTCCCAGGAACTGAGTTCATATGGGGTTGTATTTTTTAAATATTTAAAATACAGTAAAAAAACATTAAATGTCACCAGTCCACAGGAGAAACACTTAGATTATTTTACTAGTTACTTTAATATATCCTATATTCTAATCTAATCATGACAAATATTGGTAGAAAGGTCTAAGACTCAAGAAAAAATATTTGACACATTTTCATGACAATAACCATAAACATAACAACAAACTAAAATAAAAAATGTAGTTATTTATAAAAATAGCTAAAATTTAATAAATAAATATGTAAATTAAATGTTTAAAAACCTCCTCAAGAAACATGAAACTCTTTTAAAAAGAAAAACTACTTACAACTGTAATTTTTAAAATGTGATAAAATGTAAAATTGATTATTAAATATGTAATATATTAAAGAAATTACATTTAATATTATATTTGTGACAGTAAAGAAACACAAGAAAATATTGATGACACAGGCCAGACTCGAACCTGCATCCCCAACAATGTCACCAGTGTGCGCAAGAGTAATTGCTCATGATTATCTTTCAATAGATAGTTAAACAGTCCATAACGATCAAGTTTGCATTCCCACTAAATCCCTTCCACAAAGATTCTGTTTGCGACATTTTTAAAGCGCTCTTCCGACCAAAACACGCTCCCTATTTTTTCATTTGATTACTTTGTTTACCCTGCATCTTAGCCATCGATTGCATTTACTTCTTGATGGGCTTTATTTTATTTTGTTTTTACGTCGTTGATTCTATTTACAGGGTAAAATGGCCTCTGAAGTGGGAGTGATAAATCTAAGTTGGCAAGGCAACAATGAATAGAACAGTGATCAAAGCCCTCTGTGGACTGCGTGTCTCCGTTAGGCCTGTTAGGGGTTTGGGTCCCCGGAGCCGGCAGCTTCCAGGCCCTTAGAATACAATGCTCTGTCTTATTTAAAAACACAAAGAGTGCGACTATTAACCGCTCTGGGAAAAATGCAAAACATCACCATTTACGCTCTTGTTTTAAGACTCATTTCTTTTTTCAACGCCACCGTTTCTTCCACTCTTTCTTTGACCTGTGGGAAACATCCATTCATCATACTGTATTATTAAAACTAGGCATGGCAGGTCCATGTACCGCCCGTGATAAATATAGACAAGATTGCTCTCTCTCCCCCTGACTCTCTTTCTTGCGTTTTTTCTCCTGAACATTCTCACTGTGAGCTAATGAGGAAGAAGAACAGGGAGATGGAAACCAAGATATTGTATATATACAGAGACTTACGTTGTATGAAGGTTCAGCTGAGAAATGAAGGTAATGGCTTAAATGAAATGCTGCAGGCAGGACAACATTCAAGGTTTTTGTCTGTAATTGCATTAATGTCTCTCATTAAGATAATTAAAGGGAGGTAATGGTGAAATACAGACTAAAGTCACACAAATGAAGGCAGATGTTATTAGCTCATCACCTGCTCGATGAGATAAATATTTTTTCGACTGGTTAAGTTTTGAAAAAAGTTTAAAACTCATTAATGCATAAACTTTTATGTGACTTTGATCTAATAAATACATTGTATGTACTGTAATGTAAATATAGGTTGGTGTCATGTAAATGGCATTCCATTTACCTTTAAACTTTAAAAAGTAGAACATCAAATGCAAATGGAACACAGATTTACATTGGACTAAAAAACAAACCCAGAGAAAAGACTGCCATATCATTTTTAGAAATCGACCGCACGCCGCTGCTCTCCATTTACTGTTTTTCCTAATTCCTCATGAAACACATCCATCTCTCTCTCTCTCTCTCTCCCTCTCATAATTGTCTTCATATATTTCCATACATCTCCTTGGCTGTAACCCATTTATCATTCACACAACACGAAACAGTAATCGAAATGAACCACAATACTGCATAAGCAATTCACTAGCAAATCTCTTTTTTCCCATCTCTCATAGCGACGGCTCATCGGCGTGCAAATCTGTAATTTCATACACAACCGCTATTAGACATCGCTCTCCCGTCTCTCTTTCGCTCTCGCTATCTTGTCCTAATGTAAACAAACACAGGCAGACCGCCGCTGAAAGCCCCGCCTCTCTTGTAGCTGCATGGCCCCTTCGGGTATTTCAGCAACTCATTGGAATCCTCAAACAACAAAGATAAACAAGTGTTCCAATTAAGAATTAATTACCATTCAGACACTCAAGCGCTTCCGCGCGCTCCGCTGGGAACGGCTCTAAAAGCGAGACAACACAGACACGGAGAGGAAGGAAGCAGGAAAGAGGGGTCAACGATGAGACGGGAAATAGAACACATGTAGAGGAAAGGTGAGAATGAAGGCAGAAGGTACGAGAGATGGAGAAAGCTAAAGAAAATGGCCTGGAGGTATTACAGCGCTGGGCTTAAAACACTCTAACAAGCCCAAAGCAGAATTACAGCAGATGCAAGGAAACAGCTGATCCAATTTATAACTGGCTTTCAACACCGAAGAGATGAGAGAGCGAAATAGGCTTCTGCAGTACACACTCATTGTAGGTGAAATAGCGTCTACACAGCAAGGCAAATTACAGCTAATAGGTGAATATCTCCACTGGAACTCACGAGTGCTAAAAGCTACTCTGAGCACAAATATATCCAGTTAAGTGCTTATTTGTGGGCCATATATATACAGAATGGATTTCGGACATATTAGTAATTGCCATTGGTGTATAAACAGACTTAATCTTGGACTGAACTATCTCTAATGTTTACTCACCTATCTACACTTTTACCCTTTACTTTTAATCTTTTCGCATTGGTAAGACTGTCTCTAGAGTGGGCTAGTGCTGCTTTTGTGGATTTTTCTTTAATCATCAGTATTGGGCCACTCCCACATAAAGTCCAGGACAGGACTCCAGCACGGGTCGCCTTTCTCTTGACTTTTTCTGAAGTGATGTCTCTTGTGTCACGTGTCTTTCATCACTGACAGGTACTCTGGGCTTTAACAAGCTGTAACTTTAAGAGGTTTGGACTGAATGTCACTGTGGATGATTTTGAATGAAAAGCTGGAGACAGAATTAGACAGACGGACAAGCATGGAGACGGACAAGCATGGAGACAGACCGGAGAGAGAGAGAGAGAGAGAGAGAGAGAGAGAGAGAGAGAGAGAGAGAGAGAGAGAGAGAGAGAGAGAGAGAGAGAGAGAGAGAGAGAGAGAGAGAGAGAGAGAGAGAGAGAGAGAGAGAGAGAGAGAGAGAGAGACATAAAACATAAAATCTACATAAAATCATATAACATTGATATCTTTAAAATAAAGTAATGTCATGTCAAAGTTTGTAATCATAGTGAAATTTATAGGCAAAATCAAACTTTGATGCGTGTTATCTCATAATTTCACTTTTTTACAGACAGGTTTTCTTAGACAGGGTCACATATAATATAATTTAGTGTTATTTTATAATTTAATTGTGTAATGACACATTCTTGGAGGCACTGGGACACATCTTAAAAAATATCTTCCTGACTCTAGTCTCTACATCTAAATGACTTCTCTCACAGTGGAAACAGCTATTTAGCACTAAGTGAGACTGCACGTGGAGAGAGAGCTGATGGGAGCATGCTGGAGTCATGTACCCCAGCAGGGCAGCCCGGTCTGGGGCCATGAAAGTCACCTCTCCCCCCGCCGTAGTTACATGTATCATGGAGCTCCAAACAGCAGGGCAGCAACACAAGACCTGAACTATCAGAAGGTCAAAACACACGGGTGAATAAAACATACAAAGGTGGAGAAGTCATGGCCTGGCTGGTCAGGTCTGATATGTTGATCTGTGGCACTTGCATGGAAAAGGAAGGTTTAAAAATGTTGCCATCTGTGTGCATTTCTATCAATAAAAAATCTGAATCATAAAATTATAATTTATCATAAAGTAGTGAAGTTAATCATAATAGTAATTTACAATTGAACTGAAAAAATATTAGGGAACATGACTGAAAAATGTCCATCCAACAATTAAATCAAAGAGTTTGTGTGACATTAATCCCACAACAGTTTAAACAATCCACACAAACACAATATCTCTTATCTCTGGTACTGACTGCTCATGCTGTGCTGTAGAGAGCACAGATATGCTACTGTCTATTTGCTAAAAGAGCGCTCTGTGTTTTCTGATATGATATGACAAAGTACTGCTGTTATATCACATATAACCACAGGAAGCTTGCTTGTCTAAAACGCTCAGTTAAGTCTGTATAAAAACACAGTTGTACACAAGTGCATGTTCCTAAACAGTATTTTAAAAGCCAAATGTCACTAAAAACACTGTGTTGCTTTTCTTCCTATATTTGATTTTTAATATACAGTAGTACACTATATATTTCACTCGTCATGTGGCACAGGTGCTTGCTTACGATTAAAGCAGAAACTGGGGGAAAATTGCTTGTGTACAAGATAATGAGACACAGCAATCAATCCAATATTTCTTTGTAAAAAAAAATAGTCAGTTTAAAACTTGAACTAATAAAAATAAGAGAAAGAGAAAAAAGATAAGATAGAAGAACAGGACAGAACACAAGAGAAGTGAAAAGAACAAAAGAGAAAAGATAAAGGCAAAACAGAAGAAGAAGAAGAAAAAAACAGAAGAGGAGGTGAAAAACGAGGAAGAGAGAAAAGGAGAAAAGAGAATGTGAGAGATGAGAGAGAAATGAGTGGAAAAGAGAAAAGTAGAGAAGAGATGGGAGGGGAGAAGAAATCAAAGATGAATAGAAAAGAAGGAAACACAGAAAAAGGGGAGGAGTGAAAAAGAGAGAAAAATAAGGGAAGAAGTGAAAAAGAAAACAAGAAGAGAAGAAGAGGGGAGCAGAGGAGAGAGAAGATGGAAAAAAAAAGAAAGAGGATAAGAGAGTTTAGTGAGTGTTAAAATTTGGATCCTGAATTAGTAAATTAAATTGCAAAGTTTGAAAGCAATGTGATATGATTTCCACACATATTATCAAACTCAGAGCCAACAAAAGCAAAGAGCGAGACGCGTGGTGAATCCTCACCTCAGCGAGGGGTACGATACCCTGTATGTCTCTCTGGCTGATATAGACGGTGGTGATCACTTCAGCTGACGCTCCGGTGGACGGATACTCGATCTGCCAGCGGACAGACTGAGATGACTGCAGGTTGATGAAATTGTCAATCTCAAAGTCCACCCACATGATCTCATAGAAGGAACCATCAGATCTGTGGAAGAAAGGAAAAGAGTGAGAAACCTTTAGATCAAGACAGGGCTTTAGTGAAGCATAATTGCTGCTTTAGTGCCACGAGTCAGATTTTATCTTGTGGTTTTGATGCGAGTCTCATATCCTCTAAGCAGAAAAGACTATAACATCACGCTTTTTAAACAAAACCAAAGAAATATTTAGCGCTTATTTCTTATTTAATCATGTAAATGAACTTAAATGTATTTTATTCAATGTAATTTGTATTTACTTACAGCTAAAAAGACATATTTAATGCCTTTAAAACTTGATCTTTTGAATGCATTTTACTAGACAGAATACGACAATGTGATAATACACAATCCTGAATGGAATAAGGCCCACCCAATGCTTCACACATCAACTAAAATTTCAATTTAGATGTTAACAAATTGTGAATATAACCACCTTCATTGTTTTGATTCTAGATGGCACCAAAGACTATTAGATCAATTGCAGTTAAATGTCTCATGTCTCATACATATAATATATCTCAAGAGATGTTTAGAATATGAAGTGTTCCCTCAATGTAATCAGATTCGCAGTGCAGACGAGAAACTGATCTGCAGATAATTAAAGCAATAGAAATCCAATAAAGAAGCTTTACGTTTGAAAGTCGTAGCAGACAGAGCTCAATGTGTATCAATCCAGTTTATTAATAACTTAATAGAGCAATAGTGAAGATAAGAGAACTATGAATAAAAACGACAGCAGCAGAAGCTCAGTGTTACACAGCTTGCTCACGGGCCGCTGTGGGCAAGTGTTCACTGACCGTCTGATAGATCCACACAAAAATGACAAGAACTGCTTCTGGGGTAGAAAATTGTATTCTGCTCTATATTATTGCAGTTACTGTACATCTTTGAAATCTGATTCAAGTCTCCACACATTTTTTAAGTAAATCCTCTGATACTGTATATGCTATAGAGAATGACAACTTTTAAACAGACGATTATCATTTTTGTATTATCATTACTTTATGATTTACATGATCAAAAATGGCACATAAAACAAATCAGTGATTAGTTGCTTTACGACAGTCGGATAGACACACGCACACACACACACCTCAAGAGCTACAAGAATAAATCATTATCATGAATGACAGGAAATCCTTCTTGATTCCTTCATTCATTCTTTTCTCTCCAACAAGCACCCACAGTTCGCTTAGACCGCTTTAAATGCTCCATCTTGACCTTTGACTTCACACAAACGGGGCCAAATAACAGACTCCCCCTACTCCATTCTCAATATGACACCATCAAAAACGAGTTCAATTACAGTCGCCCAATCGGCCGCTTGATGGATGTTATGCCGTCTGACCCTTCCTCCTTCAAAAGGACTCTTCTGGAAGCAGTAAATGAATCAATAAGGCAACAGACAATACTTTACTGCAGAGATGGCATATGTCTGCAGGGAGAGGCCAGTCAGAGAATGAGAAATAAATAATGTTATGGAGAACGAGAGCACGGAAAAAAGAATCAGTCACAGCCACTCTTTGTCTCTCGTGGTAGCGCAATGTCATTTCTCTGAATAGCACCGGCGTTTACCATTATTCACTCAGGCTTTGAGTCAGACAGTGATCTTGGCCAAACACTGAACAATGAGACGCAGACACACAAACCACACACGCACACCGCTTGCACAATTATACACAAATGCGCTGAAGAGGACGTTCAGAGGCGTTAAGAGGATTAGTTATGTAGAATCCGGCGAGTAGCGGGGAAGACAGGGAAGTTATTTTGTATTCGAGGAAAGTTGTTAAGCATTATAAACGGCCAGGAAATAAGCAGGGCAGGAGATGTGCTTAATGGAATTTTGCATTTTTATTCAGGAATAGTTTACTCAAACCTTGTGGTGTTCTAAATCCATACACTGCAAAAAACTAATTTCTTCATTTCAAAGTTCTTTATTCCTATAAAAATATCTAAACACCTTTGCAATCTGTAACTTGTTTGGGTTAAAAAAATAAAATCAGTTATTGAGCAAGTGCTTACCTTATTCTGCTTTATAATTTAAGCTGTCAGGCATGACACAGGAAATGTCACTCTGACGTCGCTTGACATGCTTGGACATCTCAGAAACTCTTATGCAATTAAGCAATTACCTTTTATCTATTTACAGTCAGATTTAGAAGGAAAAAACAGCAATCAGGTCATCAGAGTCTAAACACAAACCAACAATTACACGTTTTGGTCTCTCTCTCTCTCTCTCTCTCTCTCTCTCTCTCTCTCTCTCTCTCTCTCTCTCTCTCTCTCTCTCTCAAACATAAGAGTAGTAGAGTGGACAGTCTTATTGTCCTCAGTATTAATTAGCCATCATTGATTAGTTGGGGTTTTGTGGCCGCCAGAGTCACGGAAGAGGCAGGAGTTACAATCCGATAGCGGCTAAGAGGAAGAGACGCCACTATACATCACTCGCCTGTTGTTTAACCTCTTGTTTCAGAGGATAGGAAAGAAGAGGTTCAGTCAGCCAGATTAAAAGCAGCATTTGTCACCCTTGACGTGTTCACTCAGGTAAACGTGTATTTCAGCACATCGCTGAGAGAGATAGTTCCTCTGCAGGTGTCCATAAAAAGAGCGAGCCGAGAGAGTTTAGTTGTCACCCATGTCATCGCTTTTTGTCACTGGAGTTTTCAAGGCTCATTCTGCTGGAAGCGATTAAACTATAACAAAATATTATTAATTAGTCAATATATTTATCAACAGAGGAAAGTAGATTTTTCAAATTTATAAAGAAATTGCTAGTGCTTATAAACTATTTGACTAGTTAGATTTATTAGCAAATTATCTTGACTGCGACATAATGTAAATGTTCGCATATGTGGTGCTCTTCCCATGAGGCAATGAGGCAGAGATCAAAATGTCTTTGTCTTGGCTGAGGCTCAAGTTCAACCCAGCACTGAGGAACAATCGCTTCATAGAGGTTTGCTGAACTAAATATAGTGCCAGACATTGACCTAATTGCTATTTTTCCAATGCACAAGCAAGGCAGGTTAGAGAGTCAGCATTCAAAAAAGTGTGCATCTGACCGAGAGAGAGAGAGAGAGAGAGAGAGAGAGAGAGAGAGAGAGAGAGAGAGAGAGAGAGAGAGAGAGAGAGAGAGAGAGAGAGAGAGAGAGAGAGAGAGAGAGAGAGAGAGAGAGAGAGAGAGAGAGAGAGAGAGAGAGACAATGTCATATCCTCATTACTGACCGCTGGCTCCCAGCCATGACTAAAGATGTCACAAAACAAAGAAAAAGAAAAAAAAGAAACGGTGAGAGAGAGGGCCAGGGGTGTGTGTCAGAAAATTCCTGGTTGCCGTGGAGTTCCAGTAGGTAGCAGACAGTAACCGCGGTGACAGACGGGAGGAGCACAGCGGCCTGATGCAGAAGTCCATTCGGCTACACTGCCTTATCATACACGGCACACAATAGCATACAAGCGTGTGTACGCATGTGTGTGTTAGTGTGTATGGCCAAGATAGCCCAAAAGAAACAGAAATGTCAAGCTACATTTTCTTTTCCTCTCTCTCACCTTCACTCTCATTCTTTCTTTCTCTGCCTGGACTAAAACACAATGCCTCTTCCTCACTGTCATTTCCCCGCTGAGACGCTCTGTGGTATTTAGGTCATAGTGAATTTGAATACAGCCTCATAAAGCATATTCGCACAACAATAACCCCACTGAGTGCTCCAGAGGGTTCATATGCACGTCTGTTCAAAAACAGCAGAAGTTTCATTAAATTAAAATCAACCACCAACTGTCTAAGTAAATGCGGCCTGGTGTGATGACAAAAAATGTATAATATGTTTTCAACAGGAAATGGTTGTGTTTCAGTCATGGACAGCTCCACTAATCACAGAGGAGCATTACACTGCCACAAAGCACAGAGAGCAAGAACCTAAAGTATCAAACAGACAAAAAGAGCTTATTATTTTTAACAACTGTTTTTGGTAGAGATAATAAAAAAGTGGCCATAGATTACAGAATACAGGTTTATGGCAAAAAACGGGTTGGGTTCAAACTCAGGTGTCACCCAGGTGAGCCCCACGGGTCTACGGTGACTTCCTTCAACATTTCTATAAGCAAGATTTTTGGGTTGAGAGTAAGACAATATATAATGTAATAATATAAAAATGTTTTTTCTGTGCTACAGTCTTAAGAATTAGATTTGAAGTTATACATAAAAAAAAAATTCTTGAATAAACACAATTTTAAATTCTGGAGATACTGAACCAAAAACAGAAAATCAGCCTATTTCTGTTTGGAATAACTGTAAATTCTCTATTAATGAAATCAGTACTACACAATTACAATTTACTACACAAAAAGAATTTAGTTGACATTGCAATATTCAAACAAAGATTTTCTCTCAGTGATTTACAGAAAACAGGACACTACGGCCTCAAAATAATAATAAAATTAAATAATTTGCCAACTGATTTTTTGATGATAATAATAAAAGCACATCTGTACCCCACAATTAATTACATGAGATGTTGTGTTAGTCTCTCACTATCTGTATAATTCATGAGGCAAACAAGTACTATACATGTGTTCAATCTGTTTGAGAATAAGTAATGATGTTTATTCATCCGCCAGAATTCAAGATCTGTCACTTCTACAGAAAATGCAAAAAATATTTATATATAGCGTTTCATATTTGACATCTGTCACACGTGCATGAAATGCGAATTGAACATGCTTCGGTAGATCTTGTCAAAGTTTCTATTATTGTTACTCCATCGCCACAGTGGTTAAACACATGAGGAGTACCTGTGCTAACCGATACACCACAGCACCAACAGACACACAAAGAGAATGCATGAACGACGTTAGCGATTCAGTGATGTACAGCTATTCAAAGAGAAGTACCACTTTGTCTGACAAAGTGTTTAAGTGGTGTGCTGGTGTCCAGCATGCACGGCTGCAGAAGTTTATTACGGGGAAATTGCCTGAAGCTTTGGAAACTCACCAAGGCCAGTAAGTCAGCGCTGAGCTCTCTTCAGTACTTAAAGGTCTACTGTAAGAGCGTGTACGAGTGTGTCTGTGAGAGCTTGAACACCTTTAAATCAGACGTCCTCTTCCTCTATTTGTGACGCCCACTCGATGTTAATGGCTCTGAAACTCAGCCAAGATTCGGTCTGGGTCTTTTACTTAATAACATGCACAAATGCTGTACACAGATACAGTACCTGCCAAAAGATACCAGGGAGTGCACATGTATGCACAAGATGTGTGATGGTGATTGCAGGTAAGAATGAATTTGACTCTGCAAAAAATGTAAATGTAGTGTTGAAATGAGTTAAACAAGTTTGAATCATAAGTAACACATGCCGTCAAGGAAAAGCTAGTAAACTAGTAAACATCAGTAAACATCAGTTCTCTCTCTCTTAAGAGGCGAACACAGATCTCAGATATGCATATACTCAGGTGGGTAAAGTGTCCATCAAACAATCAGCGGCGCGGTGTGACAGGCCGGATCACAGGCGGTCGAGCATGAAGGAGGAAACGGACCTGTCACACGTTCACTGTCATTTTCTCTCTTGCAACATACTTCCCACTATGCACCTTCTCCCTCCAGCACCTTCCTGCTTGCCTTCGATATAACCTGTCAGTCATCACCATGGAAACCAGGTAAACTGCATCATCTCTAATCAGCAAGTGTAAGTAGCTGATCAACAGCTCTGTTCTGTCCAGTTCTCCGCTGCGGGATCCTGCGTCCGATATGTTCTGAGAGACTTCATAATGACTTTTACACTACAAATAACAAGTTGGTTTTACAAAAGCATCTCTTATGTAAGCAATTATAAGCACAAACAGCCTGTGACACCAGGATAGTCCAAATAAATTAGTTTAGGATATATTTGAACACTTCAGTCAGATTTAAAAATGGAAATAAAATTTTATAATTGAAATAAAAGGTGTTTCTTTTAAAACTGACTTTACATTTTTAAACTATTTTTGTAATCACTTTAAACCAACTGGCCCCAAGGTCATTTTTAGTGGATGTGTAAAGCCAGCTTTCTTCAACACAAAGTTACTTTTTTCATGACTACAAAATTATATAAAAAAAATTGCAGTCCAAAAAACACTGCAAGCCAAGCATGCAAAAAAATTATATAATTTTATTTTACATTTTCCTCTACAAAGTAATATTCATGATCATATATTGTATAATAAAAAATCTGCATTGATCTAAAATCGAATCTATAGCTCAAATCCATGGATATGATTACTGTGGAATATTTTTAAATGAGAAATAATAAAAAGTGTGCATTTTAGTCCAGCAGGTTTACATACCCGTGTGTATTTTGGCTTAGTTAAAGCACTCCTGTGCAGTGGGGAACAATGTGTCCCCTCTGAGCCGCTCTTGACCGCTCTGGCCTTCAGCGTTGGCGCCTATTTTGCCTGTTTTGGCTGAACTAGTGTTTTTTCATTCCCCTGTTCTCATCTGCATTCTTCACTGCACTCAGATGGGTGACCGTTGACCTTTAGTATGAAGGACTAACTGTCCAGAAAATGATCCAGTATCTCAGTTCACACACACACACACATCAATGTCTGTACTCTGTCACTCTGTGATATCAAGTGGCTGCCATAGTTGTTTACATGCCACCGAATAAAACAAGAGAATCAAAACAAAGACAAAAAACAAACACAAGCGGACAAATGCACAGACCGTCTAACAAACAAACAATCCAAAAAGCTCAGGCAGGGTCGAGAGGCATTCAGAGACAAAAAACAGAAGGCATATTAACTTAAAGAAAACTTTACACTTTAAATAATAAACATTTTAAGAACATAATTAATATAAGTACTTTAACAAACACATACATTATACTGCAGTGTTTACACTTGCATCATGGGCTTCTATTATAAGGGCACACTGTACATGTGTTTCTGCCGTTTTCAAAACACGAAGAACAATAATAAAACAACAATGTGCCACAAATGCTGTCGATAGAGTTTGAGAGAGAGAGAGAGAGAGAGAGAGAGAGAGAGAGAGAGAGAGAGAGAGAGAGAGAGAGAGAGAGAGAGAGAGAGAGAGAGAGAGAGAGAGAGAGAGAGAGAGAGAGAGAGAGAGAGAGAGAGAGAGAGAGAGAGAGAGAGAGATCCATCATGATCCCTTTTATGCTTCTTTGACAATTGTTTTTTTTTTTTAAATTAATTTGCTTCATTTGCATGTAAATGTTTTGGCAATACTAATGTAAAATATAAGACATGCCAATAAAGCCCACGCATTTTCAGAAAAAAACTAATCAAACAACTTCTGATCAAACATTGTGATGAGTTTAGTTTTCTTAGGTTCTCTTTTAACTACCTACATTGCTTTATTAAATACAGAAATTTAGTGTTAAACACCAGGTATTTACAGTGCGCCTACCACTACTAGAAAACATAGTCATCTACATATAGAAAATTAGAAAATCAAATACTTTTACCTCAGCTTTTTAATTTAAATAAACACACAAAAAGCAAATGATTAATTGAACTGATCAGGTAATTGGTTGGAAAGGTGGTATTGGACTTGATGTCTCCTGTTAACCTTGTCTGAATCCACATTTCTACTAAAACATAGGGTAATATATAAAGGCTTTGAAGAAAAGGAAAATACCTTTCTGGCACAAGATGGAGTCAAGCTGTGACTTGCGAAGGCACACTATAAAAGAGGGATGACAAACTTATCTCCTGTGTGAATGTTAACAACAGAAAATACATTTTTTCGTCCCAACACGCACTCTCTAGCTCTTTCTATCATCTTTATAATAATATATTGATTTTCTGGAAGGCGGAGCTATAGCCCTCCCTCACGTAGCAGTTACAGAAGAATGGCTCTCGGTACAAGGTGAACTTGAACGTGAGGGAAAGTTTGCTTTATCTTTGATTTACGTTCTTTCTAAAATTTCTTCGGTGGATTGATTATGACGCTGGTACAGTACGTAAAGTTTGGAAGGATTACATCAATACAAAGAAATGATTTATTGCCCTTTATAGTTTGGCAACAGCTGGGACCAAATGAGAAATAAGGATATTTATAGCATTTTAATTTTTTATATAAAATCTTCAGGATACCTTTAAACTTTCACCAAATAAATGAAACTGCATTTACATTCTTAGTTACAAAAAAATTTAATGCAGTTAATCATTTATACAAATCACACATACTGTAGCTTATAACTGGCTTAGCTAAAAGATCAATGAGAAAACAATAAATAATAAGGACAAAATCTTTCTTTCTTTAAAAACTATTATTTGTGAGGTTCTATGTGTATCTACAAGTAAAGGTTCACCCTGTTTTGAATATTCTGAGTTCTGCGATTTAGAAAGCATATATATGATTATCTTTCCCTTCAGATGTTGGAGGCTTGTGTCAGAAAGGATGTCATGGGTTGCTATGCGAGACAGAAAGCCAATCCAAACCTGATTTGGACCTTCAAGAACAACCGGGACTTTAATATGCTTTTTTCTTTGTCGATGGTAAAAATACCAGATGTTTCTGACACTCCAGGAACGGTGCTGCTATAAGGAAGGCAATAAAAAAATAAAATATTAAATATAATTTGAAGGAGAATGTTGATCAGAAACATCACTAAATGTGGATTTGGTTATATGTAGCCTAAAGACAGTAAGAAAATATAATAAATCTTAAAAACAGGAACGCAAGAACGTCTTATGAACTGTATGAAAGGGATTTTGCTACCAAAAATTGTCGAAATATATCTGCATTACATTTATGCAATAGACGCGTTTCATGACCTCTGCGTTTTATGCCAGACTCCAGTTACCAGAGCTACAGGAACCTAGGCAACAAAATAGAACAGATCTCCACTTTATATACTGTTTGAAAACATGTTAAACAAATCCAATGAGACCAATGACAAGTCCAAAAATTTCTAAATCAAAATAGAAAGTAAAAATATGCTACCATCTATCTACCGCTACTATCACATGTACAGAACGTTGATTATAAATATGCATTTCAATTGCAACTAAAAGTATTGATAAAAAAAAATCTATGCAATTAAAATGAAATATATTACCCAATTTTCCTGTGCTATGTATTTTAATGCTTATTAGAGTATCATGTCATTAGCTCAGTAAGATTCCAACATTAAAATCTATCCAAAACAGATGAGTGATGTAGCATTCCAAAACAGTCACTTTAAACGTTCAACGTTTGTTTGAATACTCCCTTAGATGACAAGTCAACAAACTTGATTTAGTTACAGAGCTAATGATGCACACTCCAACTAAGACAATGTTGGTTAATAAAACTGGTTATTTTTAAACATCATGTCTGATTTTCCATCTTTGGCTCTTGAGTCCCTAACGGCCCCAGGATTTAGACGTTTGATCATTCCAGCTGACACTCGGAAAATATGCAGGGAGGGGTGCGTGAGAGAGTCTGCGGTGGGCCGAGGGTCAGTAAGGATGCATCTCTGGAAAAAATCAGGCTGGATATTTAGGGAGTAATGCATGCAAGTGCTGCAATCAAAGTGACTGAATTAGGCCAGGTATCTGGTCTCCTGTCATTGGACTACACACACAGGATATACACACTCAACCCCCTAATGACTGGCCATCTCTTTCCTGTCCTGCTCCATCACACACAGACATTGTGACCGCTCTGTAACCACAGCGCACACACACACCTGCCAAAACAGACACTTCAGATACTTCAGACCGTGTGTCTGGTCAGTGCTGGGTTTAATGTCCATGTGGGTCTATCTGTTTTTTGGGCCAGAGAAAAATGTTATTGTTCAAAGGTTTCTCCTTCATATCTCTGAAAAATTTCATGTTTTCTCTGTAAGGTTTCATTTACACAACTTTGTGCCTGCTAAAATTCTTTAAAAACACATGAGTTCACATTAAAATCACATTAAAAAGTATTTAATTTGCTAGGTAACTTTTGTTTGAGCAAACCTGTTTGAACATGGTTAGGATCTTTCCTGAATCTGGGTAGGGGACATCTTAAAATCTGAAATCAAAAGTACTATATACAGTATATAATCTTGCCGATGTCTAAGAGAATTAACTGAAACATTTCATTTATGACTATTCCTTCCTATGGAAAATTATGTGTGGTACAATGAAAGTCAAAAATAAAACTGGACAAAAACAGGCTGAATTGTGAAATAAAGGAATAAACGAATGTGCAGGAGTGCAAGAATGTGCATCTTATCCCGGTCTCTTTGAGGACAAACAGTCCACCAGAATTGGATTAGTCTCTTCCGGTGCTTTTAGTGTAAGTGGTGGGTTTAGAGAGACATGTAGCAAATAAAAACCCATTTTTAATCTCTTATGAGAACTTAAAATTCCCATCCAGCCACATAGAAGCCACTTACTCAATTCACCTGTACGCAAACCACACCCAACCATCTAGGAAAGAGAACAGAGAGGTGGAATTAGATTGAGGGAGGGTGACAGCTATACATCTCTTAAAATCACTTGAATCGGCTCATTGCATTTAGGCACAAACCGAGATGCAGTTAAATTGGGGTCAGCTAGGATGGAAAAGTTTGGCACAGGTTAAAAGCGCACATCCCTGCTGATGCTTCAGGGAATGAATGGTGGACTGAAAGTCTGATCTTTTTAAGTGTTTGGAGACTGGAGGAGCATTTGATGTTGAGTCGCAGTGCTCGGTGGGTGTATAAGGGTGGTGTGGGATTGTGGGAATAGAGAAGTTTAAGCGTATGGGAAGGAAGTGACATCAGAGGAAAGTATTAATGCATCTCAATTGGGACAACCAAACGCTGCTGAAAGAGAAAATAACCAATAAAGATTCTGAATAAACATATGCTTGAAACGAAAAGAACCCATTTACTTTCACAAAAGATTAAATAAAGTTTATGCTTTTTATATAGTGTATGTACTACGCAGTGTATGCTAGGAAGGAGGATATTACTGCAAATGTATATGGAGAAAGCAGGAACACAAAACCTTAAATTTCCCATAATGCCCCTAAAGGGACAAGGTTTGCTCACATTCTTCTGTGAGAACACAAAATCCTCACAGTGGGTAAATAGGTATCGATTAAACCTGGATTTACTTTAAGGCCAGCACATTTAATGAAAAAAGAATGAAAAAATTGACCTGATTTGGCCTGCCACAAGTCGCCCAAGATCGCAGAGAGCACATTAGTCCAACAACAATCCTATTCATCTGCTTCCAAATAGACCACACAGCACTAATATCCATTTACCGAATATTCTGGATTTTTAGCTGAATGATATCATTGCAATTGCATTTCGCAACAATATCAACAGGCACGTGTTTATCTGCACCTCATACAAAGCTTAACTTATTATGAGCTGGGTTGTGTAAAAGGAGATGAAATTGGAAATAAACTTGTTTGGACCAACATTGTGAAGATAGAGAAAAGTAATTATTATTTGAAAAAGAGGCAACATGCCCACAAGCACGTTCACACTGAATAAACTATCTGGCTGAATTATCTATAAAACACACAGTGAGTGTAATAATTAATGACCATTATTGTTTGACTTATCTAGAGTCCAAAGTTTATACTTGCTATGTGCAGACAAGTAAATATTTTTTGCAATACTGGTTACTGTATTAAAAACATAAAAATTTGTTAATAGCAAGTCAAACTAAGTATGGCAGCCTGAACCTCACATTTGTCATATCACCAAGTTCTGAAAGATATCAGTTAAATTACTTTTATCAACAATTGTCTTTTAATGAGCAATCTGCAGTGTCACTAATATGCAAGTAAAACACATACAGTAAATAAAATACATAAATACATATGTAAATAACACATATGTTAAATGAGTAATTATATGAAAATCATTTAGCCTGTAAACTGTCACTGTTCCTCAGGAGGAACATCCATGTTATTTCCCTATTTACTTTAATATTTCATAGTTGAATTTTATTCTAATCATGGCAAACTATAAATTGATGGAAAGGTATAAGAATCAAGATAAAATATTTAACAAATTTCCATACCAATAAACATGAACAAAAAAATGTATGTTACTGTAATTTATAAAACACCTAAAATGTTTTTTAAACTTGTTAAAAAATATCCAAAAATTACAAAAATTGTAGTTCAGTTTCATGCATTTTCATGTGTATACTCAATTTCTGCTGTGACAGTTATCAGGTTAAAATTGTAGGAAATATTTACAGTTGGTAATTTTCTAACGTTGACTATTTTTATAACAGTTAAAATGAATGAATAAGACAGATTTAGAGAGATGTTACAGCATGACGTGATGTATGGAAGAGGCAGAAAAACTGAAAAAAGGAAGAGAGCGTTTGCAGAGGGAATGGAAAGCGAGAGAAGTGTCAAACTCAATCACATTAGATATGCGGTCTCTTCTACCACAGCTGAGGCATTTTTAACTACACAAACACGCCAGGCTGAACACTCACCCCAGGGCTAAACAAATTACGATTCATCAGCCACAGATCAACGCAGAGTGATATTTCAAGAGTCCATCAGCAGCAGGAACCAGCCAACCTCACAGCCAGCAGTGTTCTGCCTCCTTACGTGTGTGTGAATATACCCATCATCTTTAGTGTAAACGCAAAGTTAAGTTAATCATAAAATAGTTTGTACTGGTATACTGTATGCTTAAATAGTTCAGGACAGAAATGAATATTGAGAAATACACAGAAAGACTTGTGATGCACTGTAAGTCATCACAAGATGCACAAGTTCGGTCTGACAAAACTGTAAATGTAACATGAACGTTTAAGCAGTGGAATAATGTACACTTTGAAAGAATCTATACAGTATAAGTTTACATTTACGCATTTGGCAGATGCTACCCTCTCTCTCCTCCCCTATCACTTGCTGTCTCGCTCTACTATCTAAAATAAAGGTGAAAATGCCAAAAAAAAGCCAAATATTGACATCAAAACTATCCCATGTTCAGCTGTAGATTTCTGTACTATAACTATTAACCTGTTGTTCATACTTAAAAATCAAATCAAAGTTCAAATCTAATAATAAAAACCACATTTATTATCATAAGCTCATTATTTGTGCAAATACACAATGATGTAGCACACGATTAGCTGTGAAAGCCCTACACACCGTTAACCTTGTGTTTACAGTAAGTTCATGGTCAGACAATGATGCAGCAGACAAAAGCTCTTCACACAGAAGTATTCGCTCAACATATTTTTCAGCATTATTCAACCAAAAGCTACATAATGCCAATGTGTGTGCAGCTATATTATAAAAACTAAACAGAATTCAAGTGAATGAAGTACAATAGAACACGCTTACACAGATATTCTGACATTTAGAGGCCTTTTAAATGTCATGCTGAATAAATATTAAGGATGTGCACCTAGTTTACTAAATCTATTCTCTCTCGCCTGCTCACCTTAAAATAATTAGATGTTTGTAGATTAGTATTTTTTTAACATATTTGAAATATTTTTTTTATCTGAATTTCTCCACTGGCATCTCACCGAAAACTCAGAGCTGATACACGTCTTATTGTAAGTGCATTTTTTCCCCAGCATAATGTATATCAGATAAAATTAAATTACAATGATTAAATTCAACATGATTATATACACATTATATATGCACCAGGACAATTTTATGTTCACATTGTTTTTTCCAACAGTTTCTGACAGATCTATCAAATATTTTTGGTGTTAAAGACATTTTAACCCTTTACCCTCCTCTTTGGCCTGGATTTGGACTGTCAGAGCATCTCTGTCACACACATACAGGTTCTGTGTCATTTGGACTTACTAATAAAGAAGTCAGTTGACCTTGTTAACTATCCAGCACAGCTCTCCAGTTAACAGTCCTGCCCATGTTCACGTCCTCTTCCACCTGCTGCTTTTCAAGCCATTAGAGACAGAAGTGTACTGACCCTGAGATCAATCATTTTAGATCAACGCTAATGTGCCCCATTGGCAGTGTGAATACATATGTGGTGGAAAGCGCGTAGGGGCGTCCCTTTATCTCTAATCAATAGTGTGGATTCGGCTGCACAGCCATTGGTTCGCTTTTGCATTGAATGACACTTATCAGTGTAGTGACCTGTGTTTTGACATTAGTGATTAGCAAACAGCCGCTGGGCACATGCACTTAAGTGGGCCTAATGCTTTCAACATTAACCAGTAACATCTGCACGGCACAGACAGATTATCAAACAGGCTTTTTTGGGGCATGTGCCCAGGGTCTACGGGCTCGGTCTGGACTGTGAATACAAATAATGCATGTGTAAAATAAAGTTTAAAAAAATCTTGAATTTCAAGTGCAAATCATAGTGAAATTTTTCTTACAATCCTTACAGTGCAAAAAGTTGTGCAACTACAGTTTCCAACTGTTATATAAAAAGCTTTCCTTCAATAACTATGTATATGCTCATATTTATGTATATTTTAATGCTCTTTTAAATGTTTTTTATTTGAGGTTTACTGCTCAGCTCCTCTGAAATTAAAGTATGTACTTGGTATAGACAACTTAAAACTAGTGATGGGGATGGCCACGGACTGTCGCTTGAGCGGATAATGCTGTGGCTACTCCTATTTTGTAATGAATTTGGCTGTTAGTGGTAAAGCTAATGTCTAATGTTTCGTGATGAATAGGACTGCCACCACTGAGGCTAATGCTTAACGCTTCCTGATGACAGGGGCTGCTAACACTGAGGCTAATTTCATGCATGAAGACCCATCCGCATCTCATCCGCTCTACTGGCACACTGATGCTAATTACAGCCCAAAACTGCCTGATTCCTGCCATCATCCCAAATCGTTCTGCTATATTTTACCCAGCAAAACCATTGAAGACGTGCTGTCGGGCCCAAGTGGGAAAGTGTGTTTGTGTGTGTGTAAACGGAGCTCGTGCATGTGATGCTGTGATTGTGACTATATCACACTTTAGGGGTGTGAGACAGAAAGAGAATGCCATACAAATATAAGCCACGCCTAACGCTTGCAAACACGGACCAATATATCTTATTAATGCTTTCTTGTCTATTCGCTCTATTTCATTCCCTGTCGTGTCACTCTCTCTACAGGTTGTAACTAAGCAAACTTCTAAACTAAGTAACTAAACTTCTTTTCTTAAAGAAACGAGCACATGCTTGTTAGTGCACTTCCTGTCCAGGTAAGAATCAGCTGGCGCTCCAAGCTGATAATTAGTCTCGAGAGCGAACAATAGCGTGATTCAGTATGCATGATGTAAAACGAATAAGCAACATTGTGCACACTGAATATGTAATGTCGAGTGTTTGTGCATGTCTGGGTCCATTATTGGTTCCGGTGTCTGCGTGCGTGCAATAGTGCGTGAGGGAACAACAGGCATGAGGAAATTGGCCTTTGCATGTAAGCGATAATAGTACACAAGCTAATCAGACAAGTGAATCAGACAAGCAGTCAAAGGCCTGGAGCTGATGGAGAGATGAGGTCAGAAAAAATGAGGCGGAGGGAACTTTACAACATTGAATACAAAGGTGTGAAGGAAAGAAAGACCTGGTTTGTGGAGAAGAACATAATATGCCTGTGTTGAAGATGCAAACGCTGGTCTACATTGCGATATCGGTTGTTCATCGTCCACAAATTAAACAGGAGATGTCATCAATATCTTAATTCTTGTCACCTTGAAAGCAGTGATATCAAATGGATACTTTAGCTCAAATCAGCTTCTTGATATCTCCTCAAAAAAAGATCACACATAGTTTCTGTGCTCATATTTGCCAAGAAAAGTTACTTAAAACTATTTCTTTGGTGATTCAGTGGCACATAATAAACTCCTAAAATATAAAATGGCAATCTACAGAAGCATTACAGTCGCCTTTACAAAATAAACTAAAATAAGAGAAAATATTTTAGCATTTAAAACAATTACACGCTTCACCTTTTAAGCAGGCAACCATATCATGAATAAAAACAAACTGAGATGCCTGCGGCATTCAGCCCAATCATGAGCGGATATTTCATTAATGAGACAGAGAATATTAGGCATGAAAAGTCTAAATGATTATTCGGAAACCAGCGGATATGAGATTGCACCTGTTCAATCAGTCTGATTTTCCGGTCAGAAAAGCACAAAGAGACGTCAGAACAATGAGGCTTGAAAAAGATGCCAATTAAAAGGCCTGTCATTTTCAAACTGTCTGAAAAATGCATGATAACAGAAATCAGGCAAACAGTAATTTAGTTGTGATGGCACCAAAACGGACGTGTGGATTTGTGTGATTAGTCAGAAACCGGTATTATTAACTTGACTGATAAAAATATAAAAGCCATGAATCAACTCAGAGCATTGGTTGTGGGTTTGATCCCAGGGAAAGTCGCTTTGGACAAAATGAAAAAACATATAGTACAATGTGCAATTTCTGTGCCACTAGTGATGCTAAACAATATACTAAAAAATAAAACAGCAGAAAAATTAAATTACACCTCATCTTCTAAAAACACAAATCTATGCAAATATTCAAATTTCAGAGAGTGCTATTAATCTTTTGCCCTTGTAAATGTTCACCTTTTTATTCAGAAGCGAACAAACCAAACTAATAACTCTTCACTAACTCAAAAGAGTTGAAAAAGGCACTAAAGATGTGTGTTATCTGCTCCCCTGTGTAAAGCCAGTCCAGAGAGACAAGAGGAGGCACAATCAGGGACAAGGTCGTGTTTGATTCACATGATGAAGAATATTTTTTATAAAAGCAAGAGAGCTTTTTTATTTCTTTTTGTCATATCAAGTGAGAGGATGTAAGAAAAAGTGATATTAGGATATTAAACACCTGAGGAAAGTAGAACCGGTGTAAAACTGGAGAGTTCACCCATACATGAAATTTCCATTATTATGTAATCACCTTCATGTCGTTTTACACAATGAAATAAATTTGCATTCTTGTGGCATTCATTTTTTTTTCTGCTAAATAGAAAACATAACAACAGTGCACAGGTTTGAAACGACATGAGGGTAAAAACAGCATTTTTACTTTGACTGGGATTGTCTTATTGGCTGGATTTAAGTACACATATAGACTCATAACACATACAAACAAAGTAAAGAAACTGCAGCTTAATCACACACATACCAAAAGGTCTCTCAAGGCGAGAGAAAATTAGATAAAGAGAGAGAATGTGAGAGATCACGTTCTTTGGGTATTTTCAGATTTATGCACTAGAAAAACAACACTCACCTAAGTCTATATGTGCAATACCTTCAAGCTGGCAGAAGGAGAGTATCTTTTGCTCTCTCTTTTCCCCTTTGAGATAAAAGGAGTCATTTATAATACTAATTAGCTCTAATAACTGTATCATGAGCGGAGCGGAGTAACATCTTTTACCTGCGCTGATTTCTGCTCCATTAAACCCATTCAACAACAAACAAACGTACATAAAGACTTTTCAGAAATAAATGTTCTTGACATGTGCAGGTCTTTTTTAAAATGTTTTTAATTCTAACACGTAATGTTTGAGAGGGACGCTCTTATCCAGTGACTTGTGCTTTTAACCAAATGAACTACACGTACACAAAATACATCAGGAATCCCCAGTGCTTACAATACAAATATAATGTATCCCTGACCATTGTGAACACATCATAATTTACTTCCAAAATGCATTTTTTCCTGTATGTATTGTCTGGATTAAATGACAAGTTGGATGTAATTACAAAGTGTTAATGGGGCCTTACAATCTGATCTCTGATAGACACAAACAGATGACAGATAGACGCCATCACAAACAGAATAAGCACACTATTAGGGCATACATGTTTTTTTTCCTGCACTTAAAATGTTAATAAAAGCTAATGTAAAAGCAGATCTATCCCTTAAAATGAGTCTTTAAGACTTCTGTATGTAAAAAATTCTTGATAATGTACTAACTTCTTTGTCTGTGAAATGCTGAATACTAAACAGGCAAACTAACCATACTGACAGTTTCAACAACTTTAAAATGACCTCCTGCATGTTTCAATAAATGGACTAGGAGTGTTGCATTAATAAAACACCTTTATTTCTAAAGAGTAAGGAAATTCATTTTAAATCCGTTTTTAATTTTTTGGATGCACTATTAAAATGAAAGTTACACACGAGTATTTCCAAAGTAATACATGAATTATTTGACCAGCGGGCCATTTCTAAAACAGCATGTCCACTTTTTCACTGTATCCCCTTTTATGACAAATCCTGCTCAGTTTAGCCAGCTCTAAGCCTGGGACAAATCTTCTGGGGAGCATGACAATGTGTGCCCAAGCTTGAGACAGAGTCATGAACAAACTCTCCAGCATAATTCCTTTGCTGTAAACTTACATATGTATCCTGCTGATCCTGTTTCAAGCTACGTGGTCTTACTCAGAGACTCAACTTGTCATGCATTTCAGCACAGGAACAATATAAAGAATACATGTGTTGAAGTGCAATTAAGTGTGGTAAGTGTAATTAAAGGAATAGTACAATCTGAAATAAAATAATGTCATTATCTCCCCTCATATATTCAGCAACATGTATGTATAAACTAACTTTATGGCGTAGTTTGGACAATTTAAACTCCAATTTCTTTTCTCTTTACAGCTGCTGTATATGTAATTAGTTAATCTTTCTACCATTTACCGATATAAGAAATGGGCCACGATTTACCTACATTCACCCGAATTCACTTTAGGGGAAAATTAGCAAAGCAAGGTGATGATAAAATGTTCTGGGTATGCGTGTCTTGTTAGGACATGAGAGGTAGTGCTCGAAGGAGGCCCGGATGTGTGTTATTTTTAAATTAACAAAATTAAAAAAAAAAATACACACCTGTGTTTCGCACAAAGCCCCTAAGCAAACACACAAACTCAAAACTACACAAATAGACAAACAGGCCCCTGAGCGACTTCAAGAGTGAAGACACTTCTGTGGCCGTGCACCTACAGGGACTTTCACACTCTTACACATCCATGACCTAAGAATACTTCTGCCTCCAACCACTCCGGACACAAACTTAGTTATATTCATACAATTCTCTGAGCTACCAGAGACAAAGGCGGAAACCTATTTACATATTCCTACTATGCAGTATAATATTTTGATGCTAATGGGTAAGTGTATACAGACATTATAAAATTCAGCACTAAAGAAAACTATCACTTCATTAAACATGAATTAAGTTGAGATAATGTACAGTCAGCCAGACATGATCATAAAATAAACCCTGATGGTGATAAGGAAGCCAACAGCTGACTGCACATTTTTCTGTTTATTATATGCCTAAAAATATAAATATATATGTGATTTTAGTAATATTAATATTTAGCAGTATATATATATCTTTTTTTACCTCCTAGTTATGTACTTAAGATTACAAACTAATCCTATTTTTGCATAGTAATACAGATAGTAAAATACAAACTGGGATTCAGCCACATAAATTGCACACACATTTATATCCATTATAGGCACTTATCCGTATCTAAATGTTCTCTGGGCCGTAACCACCACAGGCACAGAAATCACCAAAATCTGTAATATTTGGTTACACCCTTGGCACTTGGCCTTTGAAAGCATATACTTCAGAGTATAAGATTATTCATTCTTTCTTTGCGTCAGTAAGCCTGACTGTGCCCTGCTCTCCGAGGAGCTATTTGTAATAAAACATTAAACGGAACACAGATCATACACACACAGCACTAGTATAAGCTATAAGTCAGTGCAAGTACTCCCCGGGTCTTTACTAACATTTTATCTCGCACACACAAACACAAATCTAACAGGACAATCTGTGATTTAACCCTGGAGAACTGTAACATGCAGCAGAGAGCAATTTATGATCAGAGAAACACTAGGAATGGATTTATAAACTCGCAGTGGAGTTGCTGTTGGTCTAGAATCACTTATGTAGCCGAAGTTAGTGATAATCAAATTACCTGAATGGGCACAAAAAAAATGTTCAGCGGGAGACTGTTTGGTTTACTTTGCCCACAGTGAGGAATATTTTTCAAGTATAATTCCACAAAGGCATTTATCTGGCTCAGCCTCTTTACAGCAACCCTGAAGCAACAGTACTTATGTGACACGTATACACACGGGAGGGCTGGGGCACAATATGAGCACCAGACTATAGGAATGTGCTTAAAAAAACCTAACGCCCCCTGGTGGAAAGGAAGGGAGGTTGGGGTAGATTATGCACTGCTTTGTATGAGCTTATTTTATTTCATCATAGTGATGTTTCTGTCCTTTTGGTCCTCATGTGTAATCCACCCTACTGCCTATCCCTAATTTACAGTCAACGCACAGACAAAAGAACAGAAGTGAAAAGGTAACATGGTTCATTTTAAAGCACGATGATAAAGTAAAAACTGTGTCTCTGTAGACTTGCATCTAAAAGCATTTGGTTAGTGTTCATTTAGACAGACTCTTGTAACTCTTGTAGGGTCAGGGGTCATCGTACTACAGCAGTATGCTTTTGAGGAGCTCTCTCTCTCTCTCTCTCTCTCTCTCTCTCTCTCTCTCTCTCTCTCTCTCTCTCTCTTTCTCTCTCTCTCTCTCTCGCTTTCTCTCTCTCTCTCTCTCTCTCTCTCTCTTTCTCTCTCTCTCTCTCTCTCTCTCTCTCTCTCTCTCTCTCTCTCTCTCTCTCTCTCTCTCTCTCTCTCTCTCTCTCTCTCTCATTAATACACTTGTTAAAAACATGATACATCAGTCACACGGTATGTGGTAAAGCTGATAACAAAGTTACACAAGCATCTCCTGTAAATCCGCATTTCACAAGCAATGAAAACCATCCTGATATAATTTCGCTTTCCATTTCTTGTCACCTCTCTACTTAATTCAGCAATTAAAGTACCACAAAACACCAAATCCAATTAGTAAAATGAATAAATTGCAAGAACGAAACTAGAATATAAAGTTACTGTATTTTTTAAAACCACATGACTTCCATGGATGAAGGGATACAATGATACAATGAAATGACTGACTTAGTCAATCTCCAAAAACACCATTAAGCGCCATAAAAGTATCATAAAGCAGTCCATATGACTTACACATTCTACATATTCCAAATCGTTACACATTTTATGATACTCTTATGATGTTTTTTGACATTTCTGGAGCTCCCCATTTAATTTTATTGTATAGATTTCATCCTCATTAATTCTTCCCAGCATCTCCTTTCACGTTCAGTGGAAAACACCAAGTCAGACGGGTTCATAACAGCATGAGCGTGAGTAAACTATTCATTTAAGTAAGTAAGAAAGCACTGGAGTTTTCATAATGATATTTACTCATACATAAACACACACAATCCAAACGCAGTGTATACGCACAACTGCGGTCTCCACTCTCTGTCGGCTCTCAATGACCCATAGACTTCTCTAATTGTATTTCCCCATATTTTCATTAGCTATGGCTGCACAACCAGGGGAAATACATTCTGCCTGCTTGTGTGTGACAGTAAATCAATACAGTGAACGCTAGTCCTCTCTTCTCCTGTCATCCCTCTCGCTCTCTCAGTTTAGATTTCTCTGGGTTATAACAGTCAGACTGATAAGGTGTGACCTGAAGGTTACCTGCCGCAAACATCCAAAGGTATTTGGGTATTCGGAAGGACCGTAGTCCACGATAAAGGTTGGTAAGAGTTTGTCACTGACGTGTGACACACAGCTTCTGAAACTGTAGCTTTACTTTCTATAGCGGAGCTGTGCTGACTTATTGGTACTGTGATTAAAACCCTATTCTGCGAAGGAAAAGCTTTTAAATGAACAAGTTCGAAAATGTTGGCAACACAAGAAACAGCTATGAAATACAAAAGCAAGTGTTGCAAATGCAGTATCTTCTCTCACTGTTGAATTACTTCATAAATGTTTGAAGCACATAAATGTTGATAGCACATAAAAAAATCTATAATTAAAATGAATTTGCAGGTAGAAAAGTAGAGTTGATAAAAAAGTGATGGCTAACGAAAAGTACAGTGGGTTTAGATGTACAAATAATTTTTCTTGGTGTACTGATGCTTAACAATGACAGTAAAATAGTGTAAATAAATAAATAATTATATATAGTAATTAAAGAATATTTATAAGGCTACGAGAGCATAAGTAAAAAAATACAGCACAAATATAAAAATATAAAAAATGCAACAATTCAGAAATATTAAAAAGAGATATTAACTTTACATTAGTTATTAGTTTATTATTTAAAGGCATGCAACAAAGTGGAAGTCCATGCCCGCAACCTTAATAATTTGCACAGTTTAAACTAAAACTGTGCCTTGCAACTCTTAAGCGCTGCTGCGTTACCACCACTGATCAACATAGAAAGAAAATTAACCCTAATAATGCAAACATTTGATTTGGCAGATGAAAGTCAGAGACATCAGATTCATTGTACATGTTAATTGCTTCAAGTGCAAGAAATGAACTTGATTACATGCGCAAACTGGCTAAAATTTGTCTTGCATATTATAGTGTAGCACTGCAAAGCCTTATACAGGTGCCGTATTTATGCGACAGCTGAACGTGCGTTTGGAAAAACTAATAAACGCAACTCTTTTTTTCTCTCATTATTCATCTTCTCTTGCTCTATCTCTCCTGTCAACGTGTGACTCACAACAACTGAATCAGAGAAGCATTTAAGTGCAGGAACCAATTTTCCCCACCGTATAAAAACCACACGAGTACGAGAGCTGAGCAATTACCGGCGACGATGACAGCTTTAGGGTGACGCTCGGGTCGTAAATTTCTCCCTCTGCATGCCGTTGGGAGATTTCTACATGCTTTGGATATCAGGACAGACTCCCATAAATCGCAGAAACGTCTATTAGAATTCCCATTCGACGTTCCTCTCTCGTAACGCCGCCCGGGGAGCTAACCTAGAGCGCTGCTAACGGTGAAGCCGCCGTCAGGGTGACTGCTACAGAGAGACGAGGGGGCCGAGAAGAGCTAATTTGCACGGGAGGAGGACAGCTAGGCTGAGAAAACAGGCGAGCAGATGCAGAGGAACCGCTGAATGGTCGAGAACGTGGATGTCTACGACGCTGCAAACGTGCTGGAAAATTCAGGGAGGACTCGTGGGGCCTAATCAATCAAAGACTGTGTGCGGTGATTAAAAAGCACTCAGGTGGAATTTGTTACACTGAAGAAGAGCCTCTTCTCACAGGGAGAAAAAGAGCATGTGATTGGCACAAAACGAAATAGGAGTTCAGATTAAGAAGCCTCGGAGCTAATCGCTCCTTCTGCAACAGTCTAAAGTGACAAAGGCGCTTTGTGTCTCATTTCCCCGACCAACCTCAAAAACTGAACAGAATGAAAGAGCAATAAGACCTCTAACCATTTAAACCACTGCACAACACATTTTCTGTGACAGAGGTAAAAGATTACTACCATGGCATATAAAGACTTAAATGTAAAAAAAATACATTTCAATTGTAAAATCTTGTTATACTGTAACAGTGGGTGACATCACAACAGTACTTACTTCTCATTGGTGGAGCTGGACTTCCTTTGGCAGTACATGGAGAGGGAGGAGGAGCCAGGCACGACTTCTTGCTTGATTTCCCACGCCGCCAGATTACTGGGTTTCACCACCATGAAATTAATGCCCTCTCCATACTGGACTCTAAGGAAATTAAAAACAGTATTTCAACACCCTAAACAACACACCCTTAATTTATGCTTAATGTTCTTAGTATTAACTTTACACAAATTATGCTCAAACTCACATATTTCATTTGAAAATGACCGTCCCCTAAATTATAACCTATTGCAACTGTTTAATAAATGATAAGCTAGTAATAGTTATAAAATCCCTGGCAAATGACATGCATTAATATTTAGTACTAATTCAACATCCAAATTTAGAAAAGCAACCACAGGGGGGTGCAGCTTTTTCTTGTGTCATCTCAAGACTGCTTTAAAACTCCGCAGCTCTGCAGGGAATGTCATTTTTAAGCATGGGTGCTTGTGTTTGCATCTCTCTTATATACAGTATACAGTTCACAGATGCAAACATGATGCAAATAAATGCTCCACCTGCATTTATATTTAAATAGACAAGATAGTAGATCTAATATTCTAGTTTTTTTCTTACAACCTACTGGTTCCTGCAACTTCGGTTTGTATTTACTGCATGTACTATAGCAAGGTCAAAAAAAAACTTACAGAATAAAGTCAAAAGTGACAAAAATGCTCAATTTATTTAAAATGTATGTAAAAAATGCCACTATTGTAAACTACTGCTGTTTTATGTTATCACATTTAACTTTATTCATAACATGGTCATTGTGGGACCTATATATGTATATAAAGTGATTGAAATTTATATTAAAACATTGTGGTCAACAAAACAAACTGAGATATGAATAACTGGGATGTCATGATGATGAGTATTTTCTTTTCATTAAAGTTAAATTCTGACACTGACTAGCGCGGTCCATTGCATACAGTCCAGTATATTGTTTAGATTATATAATAAGTGTGTATGTGGGCTATGTACACAGTGCTTTTATTAATACAACGCTGTCTGCTCCACCTGCATGCTGACTCAGGTGTTTGTCACCTTGATATGACACTGCAGACTTTATTAACACATTAATGCCTTTCAACGACTCCCCAACTTATAATGTACCCCATTCCTCTGTGGTCTCTCTCACTTCATTCTAAGGGTTAGCCAATAATATTTATTTAGTTCTGTCAGCACTCAGAAGAAAAGTGTTAAAACCTACTTTAAGAACACGAAAATCCCTTCAGACATGTACAATAAGATGCAATAGATGATGTCACTCTTAAGCGCTATGTAATACCTGGAGAAAGCAGTTTGTTAACATCTCCATTTCATCTCAACGCATGACCATTCAGACATGCACAACCCGCTTTTTGCCATTGTTGTTGCTGAGCAAAAACAACTTTTTGAGGGCAATCACCCGAGCCATAAATGGCATGTGACTAATCACTTTAGAGACGCAGGAAAATGACATCATGACAACGCTGATGGCACCACAGGAATGTGAACAGTGCCAAACCTGTCACAAGCAACTATTCTTGGGTAACACCACATTAATCTGTGAATGTATCAAACTCACACGTATAATTCTATTTCTACACCAAGCAGTCCTTAAAACAGATTTATAGTGCCTCCTATTTGTGAGGAAACCAGGTGATGTAGATAGGTTACTGAGGTAAAAGAACATGACCTTTAGTAGCCAGAGACAGAGAGATTCATTAAGTGTAAACATACAACTCTGCTCTTTTCACTGTATAATTAATTGTATCGCTGTATCCGTGAAATAAAGAAAGAACAAAACATAGAAATGTCTTTCTTCTGAAAGCAAAAACTCAGAGATGGTGCTAAGAGTACTCAGAGAAGTATAAATAAAAGTAAATCTTAACTGAACATTCAAGACGAACATCAGGTTAAGGCAAGTTATGACGCTTTGAGAAAATGTTTAAAAACATGTGTTGCTTATTGTAACAATGTTTTCTTATGTTCCCTTTTTGTTTTTCTTGCTTTGTCAAGAATAGTTTACCCTTTAAATACTTTTAATCTGATCAAATAATGTTGCTGACTTAAGATACTTCCCTCTATAAAAATAACAACTTTTCAAAAATAAACCCCTGAAAAATAGTCACTGGAGTTAAAAGTGTGACCACTAGCCTGTTCAGCCCTATAGGTTATACGTTTGAATAATACAACAAAAAAACAGCCACTGCACGGATTACATGACGTCTTCACTTAAAACATTTCAAAGCTCCTGTTTTTACAATCTTTTGCAAAGAGAAACATCTGGGTAAAATAGCCTGCTGCCATAGTCCCAACACAGCTGTTCCTGACCTCTTATATAACTCTTTGACTATTGTGTAACACGACTAAAAAAAGCTTTTGTTTTTATAGCATGTCTGTGTGCATATACAACAGCAAAAGAGCAGATGAAAAATATATGTAATGAATGTATTCAGTTGTGTGACCTGATAGATAAAGACCTCAGTTGGTAACTAAAGGGAGTAGGTTCAAATCTCAAATTCATAAGCTACAGTACCTCCATTGTACCCTTGAGCAAAGCACCAGGCTGCTCAAGGGGGCGTCTGCCGAATGAATAAATGTTTGTGTAATGTATCTCAGGTCGATGATCACGTGGTTTCTAATAGAAAAGTCACATGGCACATTCAACTAGAGCCTTATTATCATTATAATTAGTGTCACCGTAAATCTGCATTATTAAAGAACAGCAGTCAATCATAGCAGCATCGCCAATCGCATACACGGGCACATAAATAAGATTCTGCCAATTGATATTCCAGTTCAAAAGCCTCCCCAGCCACAATGGAAAAGCACTGTGGTTTTGCAGATGAGCACAACAGCGAGAAAGGTCACATAATCATGTGTGTGTGTGTCTGTGAGTGGACACAGCACAGGAAGCATTCGGGTCTACAGGCCAATCCAATTGGCATTTAATTAACTGGGGACTCCGATCGGGGAGTTTACCCTTCTAAATCAATTCCCTATCCTGAGACTAAACGCTCGCACGCGTACAAACACACGGTGGATTACACAGGTGGATTAGCTGGGTACGTCTGGCTGCGTGTCGGTTTGAGATGAGTTTGCAGATTGTGGCGTAAAGGGCGAGGCAACCTCAGCGCCCAAACAAACAGCCGTGTCATTGGGTGCGTGCACGACAGACAAGGTGCGATATCAGCTTGCTGTAATTCTGCATTTACCGCAAATCTCACACACACAGTTTTACTTGGAGTAAGTTTTACCACATTAGTGGTGTTTTGGGACAGACAGGTGCTGATCAAAGATTTATGTGCTCCCTCTGATACATATGGATTTAAAGCTGAGGGTGACGCATTGGGCTACCATTACAGGAACAGTGTGGTGTAAGACAGTCCCTTGGAGTCGAACCCCTGTCTGGTTTTGTATGAATGACGGGAGCGGGACAGGCGCTATGAGAGGTGCCTTGGCAACCCTCTTGGTCCCCGTGGCAACCTCCTATTCTGGAGGATTCTCATTGGCTGGCTGTGACCGTTCCAAATGCCACTGGGGCCAGTCTGAGATGCCAGGTCTTTATCGCTCACCCTTCACAGAGAGAGAGAGAAAGAGAGAGAGAGGAAGTGAAAGAGAGAGAGATTTAATGTATATACAAATGTAATTTCCCTTTGTATATATATTTTGTAACTCATTTGGAGAGATATATACAGTATGTTGTTATACACACACACACACGAATAGTCAACAATGGACTGATCGTGTCTCCTGCAATGGGGAGGCGAACTCTCCCCATCTTCTTAAGAGCTTGATCATTTTGACACAAGCACACACAGACGTCCTGCATTCATTACACCGCTAAATTATGCATGGCTGTCTCTTCTGCTCTGACAAACTCACAGCGTTACTCTCATTCAGAGCTGTCTTTGGAATAGAGGATAATGTAACCAATCGGAGATGAGCTTTCAAAACAGGATTACATCACTGTAATCATCAAGGGGCAGTTCACCAAAAATTAAATTCTGTTCATTTACGTACACACATGCCACTTTAAACAAATTGAAATAGATTTTTTTTCATTAACCGAATTTAATGAATTTCTTTTATTAAACACAAAAGGAGAAATTTAAACTCATCTTTTAAAGCCTTACGGTTTTATGTAAGAAACAGACCACTATATATTTAGGTAAATGATAGTAAAGTGTCTTATTCTTTGGCAAACTCTTTCTTGTACTTTAGGCGAACTGTAGCTTAACTTTGTGCTTCTGACTCACCATAGACACGTCTCCTACTCACTGCTTTATTGGTTAAGAGCTATACAAATCTTTCAAAAGTCACACAGCTTTTCATTAACAGAGAGTGAAGAGAAGACAAGAAATTATTGATGAGAAATAAGAATGGGGTCAGAATTTTACACAAGCCAAAATCAAACCCACATCAGTCTAAAAGCAGGTGTTCTAAACATAAAGCCAAAGTCTCTTTTATGGTACCCAAAATATATTTTAAAACATTTATTTAAACTCGATGTTGCTTCCATATCACAAAAAAAATCTGTGTTAACATTCAAAATGTAAAAAACAATAACACTCTTAACAAGAAAATGTCATTGGCCACATACACATGAAGAGAAGATTAGTTTTGATTATTCTGCTTCAAGAGTCTAATGTTTCCCCCGACAGGGTGTTTTCCTCATGCGTTTGTTTCATCCGTGAACTGGCGTACCGCTAAATTAATGTTGTCTGAAGAAAGAAAATGAGCCATATTAACCTTTTTTACCACTCATGTGAAAAATGAATCTAAAAATCTGTAAGCATGAAATAAGAACAGTACACATGAAACACATTTCCTCCAGTAAATGAAAATAAATTTCCATCAAATTAGCTGCGCGCCCACACTCCCATTTCTCATCTCCAAACCACCAGGTGATCACTGTTCAGATAGACCCAATGGTCCTTTCCTGGTGTGTGTCTGACTGCATGTGTGATTCTTCTTTGTTGTAATTGTGTGTTTGTGTTAAGGAGGTGTGTGCGTCTCAATCAAAGATCTCAGTATGAAACTTCCATTAGCAGTAATATGACAATATCCCAGCTAAATTGTGTATGTATAAATGTTTAATTTAGGGTTGGTACTGACACACTGAATGATCTAAAACGCTCTCTTTGTCCTAGCTAATGGCAGCTCACAGGGGTTCAGCTTTTCTTCCGTTTAGAGAAAGCTGCATTAACTATTTACACTCTCTGAATCAGTCTGTGAATCCGAGTTAATCCATCTGTCACACACAACAAATCATAGTCTGAAATAGTCAAAAGTAATGCGAGAGCTTACTCAAAATTTTTGTATTATATACAGGTATATATATATATATATAACACACACCCCCGCTCAAAAGTTTGGGATCAGTAAAACTTGTAATGTTTTTTAAAGAAGTCTCTTACGCTTATGAAGTCTGCATTTATAAAAAATACAGAAACATATGAAAATCTGTGTGTGTGTGTGTGTGCGTGCGTGTGTGTGTGTGTATTTGTATTTTCTGTATTTTTTATAAATGCAGACTTCATGAGCGTAAGAGACTTCTTTAAAAAACATTACAAGTTTTATTGATGTGTATGTGTATTCTTTCTGAATTTGTTAAGGCAAAGACAGAGAGACAAAAAGAAAGAAAGAAAGAAAGAAAGACAGAGAGACAAAAAGAAAGAAAGAAAGAAAGAAAGAAAGAAAGAAAGAAAGAAAGAAAGAAAGAAAGAAAGAAAGAAAGAAAGAAAGAAAGAAAGAAAGAAAGAAAGAAAGAAAGAAAGAAAGAAAGAAAGAAAGAAAGAAAGAAAGAAAGAAAGAAAGAAAGAAAGAAAGAAAGAATTTGAAAAAATTTGAAAGAAAGAAAGAATTTGAAAGAAAGAAAGAAAGAAAGAAAGAAAGAATTTGAAAGAAAGAAAGAAAGAAAGAAAGAAAAGAGCCACATTAATGATGGCGTTAACAAGGAGATGTTGAGAGTGGCACTCAGAGCAGGACGATTAGCCCTCAGAGGCAGAGCTCAGGCATCATTATACATTCTATTATGCAAAAAGTAGTTACAGGGGACTTTAACACCAATTAGGGAATCATTGTTGCCGAGTAGATGACTCCCATCTGAGGATAAACAGGAGTGCTAAAGGAAGAAAGAATAAAACAGAGACAGGGAAGGAGAAAGTTAGTTGTGCATAGTTATTATTTGCCCTCCGGTTCGGTGTCACACCATTCACACAATCCTCTGGTCAAGAAGAACCGCAAATGAGACGCATGTCTGTGCGAATGCATAAGCAGGTGCGTGTGCATGTGCATGTATTATATGTGAACGTGTTTCCAAGAATATAGCCAGGAAGTATTGATAGAGACTGAAAATAAGGAGTGCAGGATGGAAAGATGAAACAGGAAGAGAGCAGAAATGAGGCAAAGGGCCACACACCCCCACACACACACACACACACACGGCTGAAGTGAATGTCATCCAAGGCTTTGACCTTTTTGAATATCATAACACACAAACAAATACACCCATGAGAATTTGCATGAGAGCAGATGAGGCGTCTGCAACACGGGCCTTGTTAGGGAGACAGGTGGTTTTTGTTCACTCTCTCTCCATCACACACGCACACACATCTGTCCAATATGGTGCTGGTGATAACCGCATGCTTACTTCTTCCGTAAATACAACCACTATCACTAGTCTCTTAAAATGGTCTTCTCGTAACTTCTATAGCTACCCGGAACTATGATACTAATAACATCACACTGGCACCTGTAGTCTGCCCTATTGAAAATACACATTTTCAATAATAATATGTGACCCTGTCTGTGAAAACCAAGCTAAAGTCTAAAAATTTAATTGTGACATAACAAGCATCAAAGTTTGATTTAACCTATTAATTTCACCATGATTGCAACCAATATTGTTTAAACACTAAAAAAGATACTTTCAGATATTTTAGTATACAGAGATAGTGGATTTTTGAAGTTTTGAAGTTTATTATTTGTAACATAACATGTCAAATATTTACCTAAAGCATCTGTAGCAGAACCTGTAAACCCATCACAGTAATCTCTACACACTCCCTCTCTCTCTCTTAGGCTCTCCACTGCTGCTGTATCCCTTTTTAAACACAGTTCATTCTATATGTAAAACATTAGAATTACTGCACTTCCATTCACATCGTGGTGAAAATCGTAGGTGCCCAGATGGTATATTATTTTTCCAGCGGATTGTTTTCTCAAGTATTTGCCTGTGCTTGCTTTGTAGACTTCTTTTAGCATCTTCAGAAATATAGCGAGAAATGTGGTGCTGTATAAATGTGCTGAGGAAGAAAAAAATGACTTCAGGAACAAGAGGGTCTCTGGATTCAAAACATGTATGTATCCATACTGCAGTACATTATGAGGCGTATGTAATTTTCAATAGTCAATTCCTGTAGCTCAGTTGGTAGAGCATTGCATTAGCAGCGTGAAGGTCATGGGTTTGATCCCACTGGCAACACATACTAAAAAAATAACGTATAGCTCGAGTACACTGAAAGTTACTTTGGATAAAAGCATCTGCCGACTGCATAAAGGCAGATTAATCTGTGCATGCAGCCACAACTAACATGTGTTTGCTCTAATTTTATACATGCTGAGCAAAACCTTTTTCTTTGGCCACCTGAGAAAACATGTTAATTCTTCCCAAAAGAAGAGGAAAACTTTGAGCAATTGTCTCAAGACTTGATTTAACACTAAAAGATTACTAATCATTAAAATAATCAACAAGCATGTGGTTAGACTGCATTAATTTATTCTGCCTATAAAACTCTAATACACTAAATCTTTACCTGTAAAATGCATATTTTGAGTCTGCCTCCTGTTTTTTCCCATCTGTCTGAGAGCAAAAGCAACATATGTGGGGTTTAAAAAAGCAGACTTGTTTTAATGCATGTTTCAAAATTGTACCATGCAAATAATAATGGTGACTCTTTGGCTAAAAAGTATCATAGACACACAACATGCATGTATCCATCTCTCTCTCCCTCTTTCTCTGAGTTAGCAGCACAGCGCGCCATGAGCTTGACGAGTTTCTGACAGCGGGATTCAGTCTCCTCTTCGTGCTAATTCCTCTTTCACAGTCTGTATTCTGGCATGGATGTACCATCAATCCATGCCACTGACATGCACACACACCACAGCTGTCCATCAACTGCCAGTCACAGATGTGCTCCCGCCCACACACCCTCCAGGACACGCCCCCCACCAAGCAGCCTGCATGAGGATGCTAGTGGAGCACATATGCGTATGTTCTTTTGGTGTATACGTGTGTGTGTTTATGCGCTGCCCTGCTGGATCTGAGCTATCTTGCAGAGTTCAGAAAGACACCAACTCCATCTTATTTTACCAAGACGCCTGGGAGTTCTGAGTCTTTTTCAACAAGACTTTTCCCCTTAAAGTTTTACCTGTATTTTCCTGGCATTGACAGAATTTATAGTGCCAGGCCTCTTGAGCCCTTTGTCAGAAACCGTGTGTGTCTAAGTTTAAAATACCTTCCTAGAAAACGCTGTAGTATTTACTCATCTTTTGCTGCACTTTCACAGAATATGGGCCATGTTGCATCCTCAACGCATATTTGCAACCAAACGTCTAAAAAAGAACCATTCAGAAAGGCCAAATGCTTGTCGTGACATAAGCTTATTGATCATGTTTTGACCTAAAGCAGGTATTTATCTCAAGAATATCAATGAATTAAAGCAGGTGTGAAATTAGACCAAAACCCCTTGAAAGTTTTATGCTAAACAGATTAAGTACAATGACATAAATGTGCCAAACCTCAAATACCTCTAATAATTTTGCCTATGAGGTATTGAAAGTGGCCCAAATGGAAATGCCAGAAAATCTGATCTTGAAGGTCTTTTTGCCACTTATCTTTTAGCTAGGCATTAAATAAGATCCAGCCTATGCCAGATGTCTGGCAGAATTGGTTGACAGCGTAAATATAGCCAAATGCAGTAAAGATATGCTTGATGTTGCTTGTTTAATCTGTTGAATTATCTGCTGAAACTAAAATGTGCATGACGTAGAAGAGGCATTATAAATAGTTTACACTTTTTTTCTTCCAGCTGTATTTGGGAATGATCATGGCACCCGTGACATCACTTCTCAGAATCACGAGTCACGGTTTCTGCTACATGCACACAAGACCTGAAGTGACTGGATAAACCATCACTAACTCTGTCTTTTCATCTGATGTCTGTGTTAACAGATAGGGATTCTGACCTTGTCTGTATCTCTTTTCGTTTCTATCTGTTCCATTCCTCCTCCTGTGATGTAGGTTTGGCCTTGATCCACCACACTGGTGGTAAACACACTACGGATGAACTGGCATAATGTTGCAGAAACTCATTACGTGATTGCTAAATTTAGTTATTATTAATAAGGTTGTTCATCTAGAAGGATTAAACTCAAACGCAACAGTTAAAATTACTTTAATTAAAGCATCAGCCAAATTAAGGGAAACCAAAGTGTTCTTACAGACAATGTCCTTTTCTGAAACTTCTGAAAATCTTTTCAACAATACCACAGCACATCCCTGTAATGAATGACATTGATACAGTGAAGCACCAAAGACAATTAATGCCCAAGCAACAGGATCCTACTGCGTCCACTCCTGCTGGCACATCCGAAACGGATCACTGCTGTCAACGCTGACTGCAGACACACTGTGGAAAAACATGTCGGATCTAATGTCATCACCATAAACTAATAGAGCGTCTGTATTTAAACCTGTATTAAAAATTCTTCTGTATGTTAGAATCTAAAATAGGTCTTCAAAACCATACTGTCAGTGTGAATTATACACTGAAATAGTTCAATGCTGTACTATGTACAAACCCCCCCAAGCACAGATTAAAAATCGTGCTGATTTATTTGTGTGTAACCCTATTTATATTCATGAGCTAAACCGCTGCCATTTTATGATGTCACAACCAGCACGTCTATAACCCCGCCACACACACACACACAGCCCTCTGCTTTTAAAACAAAGCGACAACGGTGCTAACACGACACTTCAGACGAGTGTAAAAGATAGCACTTGGCATTAAGATGTTTGCCATTTAGTTCACATCGACTTAATTCAACCTCTGATTAATTTATAGCGTCCTCTGAATAATAGCTCTCCCGCTGGCTCAACATACCACTAGAGTCATTCAGGAAGTTGTTCTGGGTCACTGATCTTGTTGTCCCTCTATTTGCCTTTTCCTATAATTTTCCTGTTTAGCTCCAGCGTAGTGTTCACGTAGGCATGTGTGTTTGTCAAGCTAACCTTTCATTGTAATCTTTCGAACCCCTCTCTTTGTTGCCTTTGCTGAAAAGAGTTTGATAGTTGTTTAGTTGACAGCCTTTATTGGAAAATGTGACACATTCTTTATTTTTCTCTAGGAGGCAATTTTCTTATCCCTTTTTGAACCTTTTTAAGTGTTATTTTTCTTTTTTGTTTAAAAAGAAGCTGGCGCATCATGACATGCAGCAGCTATAAGCACGAGGGGAGGTAAAGACTGAATTGAAAAAAACTGGATCAAAGAGGGGAAAAGACAAAAAAACATAAAAGATAAGGCTTACAGTCTGCCAAAGAGCTTGGACTTATTTTAAAGCATGCAGATAAGAACAGATGAGCGTTTATGGTATATGTGTGGTGCAGCTTTTCAAACCAGAATCATGATGGTGACAGAAATGAACGCAGAGAGATGTAGAGGTTAGAGATCTATATCCGTGCTCTTCGTGAGGAGCTTAAGTTTAACCTCCGTAAATCAACCGAGACAAAGATTATCCCATGTACATAAACAAACAGTATGATTTCATTATTCCCACTATGAAGCATTTAATTTAATCCACAGAGAAATAAGCACTGATACTGATAATAGTTTTAACAATTATAATGTTACAAAATGTCATTTATAATACAAATGACTCATCGTTGTCATTGTAAGCGATGAAGTCTGAAACACTTAAGATTCTGGACTACTCCTACAGTACATCTCATTAACCCCCTATTACTTACCATAAAATGCATATTGCTGTAAAAGACTTTCAGTAAACTAGAATGTTAACATCTTACTCCTACTATATTCTTCTAAGCTTCATTAGGCTTCATATTCACCTGGAGAAGTTTACAGTATATAAAACTAAATGGATTAGGTAGTGTGAATAACATTAAAATAAAAACAATTCCACTACATTTTAGAAAAAAGTCTCAAATTAATTTTTTTGGTAAAAGTATTATAGGTCAAATGCATTGCTAAAATGTTTTAGATAGCTTAGAAATGTGTCATTGTAATATTGAGTGAAAAAATTCATCTGAGGGTCACACAGATCACAACATAGGAAAACAAATTTGATCTTTAATCTGAAATATGGTTTAAAAAGCTATACTATAAAATTATACTGTACTCTCACATCTGAAAATTTCCTCCATTTGTTGAAACTAGGCTCATTCTGACATCAGAATTCTGAATCCATAAACACATGTCCTCCCACACTGACACATCAACAAAGCTTATTCAATGTTCAGTAACTTAGCCTGCCCGGTCATGGTAAAGTAATGAGGAGGAAGTATGACACTTACTATTACATCAACAGCTAAAACGGCAAATAAACTTAAGGTTTTCCCATCATTCCGTCTGTGTTATATTTGATTTGTTCTTACTGCTACTGCAAATCACACAAAGAGTTGCCAAGAAAAGCTTTTACAAAAACAGAACAGATAAACAAAACAAAACCAAAGAAAATGTAAAAACGGGGATATGAAAGTCTTGTTCAGTAATCTGTAAGGATGAGTAAATACTGCACCACTTTCCTGTGACTCTTTCTTTCTCAACCTCCATTATTCAGTACCAAGAGAAGAAATTACAACAGTTCTCTATTTAAAACAGCCCATAATAGAATTTTGATGCTGTCAAGAGCCACATTTTATGTAAGTACTCCACTTGACAGCTCTCTGTTCTAAACAAAACATACACACACAACATCCACCCACACAGGCTATACCATCCATTTGATTTAACAACACTGTTGTGTGTGAGAGAGACAGCTTGATGTTTTCTCTCTACAATACTGATCTTTTTTAGTAGACGTGTATGTGTGTGTGTGTGTGTGTTCAATGCTAAATGACAAAAGCTCAACAAAATAACATTTAAGAACCGCAATAAAATTCCTCACAAATACACACACACACTTCCTGTGCATCTTAATTGCTGCCTGTTTGAGTGATGACAGCATTTAACATTTAAGAAAAAACAGTCAAGTTTGCCCTCTTTGGGAAAAACAAGCTTTTCCGTTCATCTTTATTCTCTCACACGCACAGAAACTTTTTCTGTATAAATTAAAAGTCAATCACACATACCACATACTTACCCACACTTTCTAGAAACGGCGACTGTTTTTACATAAAACTAACTGTAAAGGCTAAACTTAATGCAAACCCTACTCTTAAATGAAAACCCTGAGGGAGACACTGACAAGTTCGAAGGACATCAGATGACAATCTTATCCTCCACACAATATATCCAAACTATAACATCCATACAGAGGACAAAATCTCTTCGTATGTCTATGGCAGATGCACTGAAGTTACAGAGGACAGTGAAAACTTTTAATAAAATCATACACTAACACTAACACTTGCCACTGTCTTGTTCTTTTGTGTGCTCTTCCTTTCCGGTAGCAAATAATGCTTTTACATGCATATTCATGAGTTCAGAGATGCATGCTGGGATACCGGACAAGAGGAAAACTAGAGAACAGAAGGAGCTGTCAAAGCAAAAACAAAAAAGAAGACACTTGCTGGACTGGGTGACACTCATTTATTTGTTCCGCGAATACTAGTCACTATCTTCTGATACACACACACACACACACATACACACAAAGCATTCAAACTGGGACAACTAAGATGGCAACACTTGGCACTATTGCAGATGGATTGGATAGTGTGTCAAAATCAAAATTTACTACAAAACATATAGCATATTTCTTCCGTTTATGGTGCACAAAGGGTCACATGTCCACTGAATTAGCAAATAAAGCATTTTACCATCAAAGATGTTTAGACCAATTGTTGTATATTGTTTTCAAACTCTTTAGTAATGACAGTACAGGTAGGTGTCACACAATATACAGTTTGATTCTATTGAGGCAAATCTTGCTCTTCAATTTCCTATCCAGACAAACAGCAGGGGGATTCATACTCCTGTACAGACCCCACACAGTATTGAAAGTGCTGATGCTGTGGATCAGAGGACAAATGGATCTGAATTGCCTGACTCTGGGTTCACCTACAACAAAGGGAAAGATAGTGAGATCTTTACGAGATCAGACTGCAGCCAGTTACGGTCTCATTCACTTCAGAATTTAAACCCATCACTTCACTTTACTTCAACTGCCAAAGCGCCTATTATCATGAAAAATAAACAAGCAGGAAATGAAAGAGTAACTGTATCTGATGGCACAGTAGAGACTGGAGAGAGTGAGAAACAAGTGCACAAAACTGCCATTCTTTAAATATTGAATCAAACTATTTTAATCTATATCAAGTATTGAATGACAGACAGATGGCTTTATGGGAGGGGAATTATAATCATTTTAATAAGTATTATTATTTAGAAAGAAAAAAAATATATAAAATGAACTATAAAGAAAAGGGCAGTGTGATAGAGAGAGAGATGCTTTGAATAACAAGAATCTGCAGCGCATGTATCAAGCACCAATCAATATTCAAGGTATTGGAAGACATTTAAGAGATTCAAATCAGATAAAAAGTATCTATTTCAATCTGTTTAGAGAGACCTTTTTCTAGCACGAATGGCTTTGTGACAAAGCTTTTTTATTGAAAATCAAACACAATTAAAAACTATGAATAAACCAATCACTAAATAGTCTTATTAGAAAACTTCTGGATTCTGGATCCGATGGGATACATTTGGAAAAAAGTGTGTGCGTGTGTGTTTCATCTTAGTCAAAGAAATGATTTAACTGAAAGCAACCGTTCATAAAGTGTAACACAAAGGCCTAAATCTTTTTTATACAGACCAGTCCATACAGCTCCAAATGGACAGGTCACACTTGAGAAAAACTACACAATAAGAACAGTCACTGGCTATGGCTCTTTTCCACTGAGGTGATGGACAGTTCCTATTTAGCAAGATTTAACACAGAAAAGTCTGCAATGGACTACACGGACGACATACGGATGCCAATCCTGTTTTACAGTGCTAAATGCAGTCACGTTCAAACTGGTTATTTACGAAAGTGTCATGCATTTGGACAAAATTTAAGCAGTGATGGAATCATCCTGTAGTATGTAAAAAACATTGTGTTATTCATGTGATAACAGGGGACATACATACTGATTAAAACAATGTATAAACTGAATGCACTGTCGCTTTGGATAACGATGTCTGCCAAATGCAAATACCCACACACGCACGCACAGTCTAGCAGCAGTCACACATGACTGACTAATAACAGCTGAGCAAAATCCTTCAGAATGACAAGTGTTTGTAAATATTAGCATCACGATTCTGTAATGAACAAAGGAAGGCCTGTTATCTCACACAGACTATACATGTTTGATTAACAACACTATCATGACTTCTATTGTTTCAGTACTGAGCTAATGATATTTTTAACACCTCATCTCTACACCCTTATACAAACCCTTCTGCATTTTTAGTAAGACATTAACGTCCAAGTTGTTTTCCTCATACGAACTGTTGGCTGGTCTTCACAATACAGACGAAGAGAAGTTGACAAACGCGTTTATATGAACTTTTGGTTTTAAAATAGTGAAAAGTTTTTGCGTGGGACAGTGATGAAAGCTGACATCTATATTGATGTTCAGTAATCTTCTAAAAGCTTTCTGTCTTTCCTGACTGTAATTACACAGACAGTTTGATTTTGTTGGTTTCTCTTTATTGAACTTTCTCTTCAGAGAGTCTTATTGTGATTATATCCGCTTATATCTGCCAAAAACATCCCAAAGCATCTTACACTGGGTTTTTCTGAATTCACCTATACAGTTTTATTTTTCACTTTTATTGGCTGTTTCTTATGAATACGTTTCCTTTAACGAACAGGCATGAGACAAAGAAATTTAAAGTACAATAACAATGCACTCTTGTAGTAGATTAGAATCAATTTCAATTTCTACATAATTTACATTTATGTATCTGGCACATGCTTTTATTAACACAACTTACACAACATTCTTATCCATATGTGTCTTCCATGGCTATTAAAGCCATGATCTTTACCAAATGAGCAACAGAAACAGTAATAATACTGTATGAAGAAAAAAAATGCACAATAACACCTGACATACTAATTTGTGAATCTTTAAATGTAATGATATTTTCTACAAAAATCACATTTCTCAACCATTTAAGGAGAAGTTAATTTGGGATCTTGAGCCAGACGATTTACCGTGACTCTGACACCATTTAAATATCACCTCCCTTTTCCTCTCACATTGTCCATGTCAAAACAAATCCAAATACAGACTTCAACGAACTAAAAAACAAAACAAAATCACTCCATTAGACACTCATCACATCCACAGTTTAAGTAGTTAAAAACTATGCTTAACAGTAGAGTGCATTTGACATCACAAACGAATCGCAAGGTGAAAAACTAACCATAATGAATTTGTGACAAACCTGCGTGCCATTAAAACCATGACCATTAAAAGCCGATACGCCTGTGTCACCAATATGACAGTGCCCAGAGTGGCCTACCTGGAACTTTGCAAGAAAAACTTCACACACTGTTCTCTCACACTTAAGAAAAGGGGTGAAATTTCATTGTGGAGAGTGACAGAGCGTGGCTGGAGAATAGAATGATGACCAGATCAGATTCGTTCCCATTCCACACACAACATCAGCTCAAGAGTTCAGAAAATGAACCGAGGTGCTGCAATAAGTTACACGGCCCTGCTTCGAAATCACAAAGGTGATTTTGTGTATAAAAACAAGTTAGATAGTGTTATCATTACACCAACTAACTATAGCTGAGGTTACAACAGAGATCTGGACCTGAGAGTCAAATTTGCCTTGATTTAGACTGCGTTAAAGCATAGGCTGGATTTAAGATTACTTTCCACTTACTATGAAGTTAGCCCTTAAAATTAGGTTAAATCACAGCTGGACTTAAATGTGTTGCTAAAACTCTTAAGGGGTTTCAACAACACAAGAATAAGTTAATAATGACAAAATTTTCACTTCTGGGTAAACATAATTTTGATTAGATTGAAGTAAACCAAACTCAAACTGGCATTATCCAATAGTCATTTTAAGACAGGTCTCCTAAAAAGCATAGCCAGACATCAATCAAGACTACACTATGACATGACCTACACTAAGGTTATGCAAACTATACGAAGGTTAAATAGGAGAAAGACTTAAAGGTCAGTGCACAATTGAATTACATCAATATGAAGTGCATAAAAGCCCCATCAGGCCACACAGTGTTTTCAGTGAAGACTAGTTAAAGATCTCAGTCAGGTAGAGGATCAAACCAGAGAATCTCCGCTGTCATCACACTGTCAGATAAACCAGCATGCCTACAGGAGCGATGGAAGTGTCTTGTATGAACTGACTGCTTCTCCCAGTCTCTGATAATCTGACTGATAGATGTGATGCCACTGTCTCTTTATATTAATAGGCCTGCCATAGACTCAAATCTGCTGTAAGACTGGTGCCAAGATGTCCAAACCAACAGGACATCACATCCTGGGGAACAAAGGACTCTTTCCAACATATTGAGTTCCCCACAGAGTTTGCATCCCCATCTCAAATAGCACACCTCAAAGGATGCTGATTGCGAACTCACACCTTCACATCTGTCTCTTTCTCCCCCTCTCTTCATCTACTTCCCCTTAGCTCAGAGATCCCCAAAACTCATCAATGAACTGTATTTAAGATATACCACATTCTGTGTGATCAAAGTATCTAAATATTCATGTCTCATATCATTTGAAATGTCTCAGTGCGACTTACACAATGGTCCTATCCCACAACAGTAGAGCAGATCATAACAAAGGTTTAAGGAGTTTGGAGATATTCTGCTCACTGTTGTGGGTGTGTCCTTCCTGGGCTCTTTCATGGAAATGGCCATTTGGGCCTGATCAGGTTCAGAGTCTTTTCTATGTAAATTACATCTCCATTTGGAGGAAGTATACTTTGATTTGGGTATTTAAGGGAAGCAAGCAAAAGGTTCTGGGAGTCTGTAAACGGATCTCCCGCACATTCGCTGTAAAGTAGTTCTTATAGTCGAGGTCTGTAAACGGATCCGCACAATCACTGTGTGTAGTTCTTATAGTTGGAGTCTGTAAACGGATCTCCCGCACAATCACTGTGTGTAGTTCTTATAGTTGGAGTCTGTAAACGGATCTCCCGCACAATCACTGTGTGTAGTTCTTATAGTTGGAGTCTGTAAACGGATCTCCCGCTCAATCGCTGTGCGTAGTTTTGATTGTCAGGTAAACATTTCTAAATTCTCTCATTTCTGCATTATTGACTGTTTCACATGAATTGATCACTTTACTAAATTGTTTGAATTAGATATTGAATCATTGTTGTCGTTTACCTGTTTAATAAATTGTTATGTTTGTATCTATTCTAAATACTCTGAATTATTGGCTTAGTAGACTATGATGCATCCGTGTTACCGCAATACTACGACCAGGGTTAAGTATATTGAAATAATTAAGTTGTTATGCAGTCGGATTTTGTGTATCCTCTGTTTAGTCAGAGAAGAGTTTTGTGTATCCTCTGTTTAGTCAGAGAAGAGTTTTGTGTATCCTCTGTTTAGTCAGAGAAGAGTTTTGTGTATCCTCTGTTTAGTCAGAGAAGAGTTTTGTGTATCCTCTGTTTAGTCAGAGAAGAGTTTTGTGTATCCTCTGTTTAGTCAGAGAAGAGTTCGATTGTATGGGGGCTTTAGCCATAACCTCTGATTATCTAAATTACTTAACTTTAACTAAGTTGTTATGCAATTGCATTATATAGGTGATTGTATGGGGCTACATGGGTACCTTTTAACAATAGTAAGCGGGAGCTACATTGTTAAATTGCTTTAGCCATAACCTCTGGTTATATGGTCGAGTTTGTGATCGTGGGCCCGCACACAGCCGGTGCGAGGACCCTGTGCGACATTGAGAACCTTGGTGTACAAGTCCAATAATAATAGTGAGTTGAATAGAATGATAAAACATTTATCTAAATTTAAGAATCTTAACTTAACCTTTACAAGGTTTTATCTTTTGGAGTCAGATAAAATTGAGGAATAAAAGTAAAGAATAAAGCGCCAGGAAAGACCCGCCGCTGAAACCTTCGCCATTACCACTGGACTCCTACGTTGGGCCAGTGGGTGGTTTTTGGGTGGCTTTTCCCATCCAGCCTTACACTGCTAACGTGCAAGATATGCACAACAGTAAAAGAGAAAGACATAATGGCCACTAACTGCATAAAAAGGACAAAACTGAAACGCATCAGTGCCAGAAAAGCAGGAATGAAGTCTCTATTCGTCGAGATATTGAGAGCCTCTGACATCATCTGTTCTCTTCTGATAAAATCCTGCAAATAAATAATGCTTTCACCCTGTTGTTATCTGTCAAGCTAACTCTGATGTGTGAAAAAGGTAAGAGAACTTTACACAGCCACACACACACATTTTATGTAGTAGCCTATGGGTATAGTATATCTCATAGACTTCCACTGTTTAATACTAGGCCTTTATACTTTACATATACAGTAAGGGCACACACACGTGGCTACATATATAATTATGTAAAGCTAATTATAATTATTAACTAACCATAACTCTTTATTTAATTTTTTTAACTTTTTAAAAAATTAAATAGGATGTTTCCAAATGGGAGGTTTTGTCAGAATTAGCTCACGTTTTTTGGGACATTTTTTGCCCTCAGGCTATAGCTAACCACACACACGCACACACACACACTTTCATTAAGAGATGACTTCAGCTCTCCGCTTCTTCATCCAACTATTGTGTTAATGTTGCCCATTCTGTATCCCACAGTGCACCAGTGCTGCGCCTGCCAACCAGTGTGGCCTAACGTTCAAACACCCACTTTACTTCAATAAATCTCTCTCTCTCTTTCTCCCTCTCCACGACAGTGCGTCTTCTCTCTCATCCTCATTAGCCAACTCTAAAATATTCATTTGAACAGGCAGTGTGCATCATTAGTTCCTCTTAGAAGACATGAAATATAAGGCAAGAAAAAGATACAGACCTACAGGATCTCAGGGGAATTGGTCCTAATGAAAATGAAATCCTACTCTGAATTTATTTCATTCCGCTCAGCCATACACAGACAATTTCGCTGATGCGTCCTGTGTGTGTGTGTGGTCGACATGACCTGTTCATTCATTTAAAACTACAGAAAGCGCTGCCTTCTCGCTCTAAATGTGCATGTCTGTATGGTTAAGCTGGGTCGTTGATGTGATAAGTGCAGGACTGCTGGGTAATTATGTTCCACGGGAGAGGCGACGGCAAGCTAAATGTGTGCGTGTGTGCATGATTACATTAAACAGCGAAGAAGATTGAGGGTCAGGAAGACTTGTGGCTTTCCACCTGTGCTGAAGCTTGTCTTATTACCCGCCTGGTCTCGTTCGGTATCGTTCTAATCTCGAAAGCACTTAGCGTGGCGCTCCCGAACACAGAGGGCAAGACCTGCGGAGAAGGAACGTCTCTAACAATCTATCCTGCAACCTTTTTTCCTACTGGTTATACCCTCTCTCCCTAACCAAGACACACACACACACATATTCAACTCCCAGAACAGCCAAGAGCTGTTTCTGATCTACATGTATCTGACTTCTGATAGCAGCATTGAGCACATTCAGTATAAATATATGGGAAGGAAAGCAGCCCCTGGAGGCCTATGGAGCATTCATCCACGAGTCAAACCCATTTAATTCTGTTCCCTGAAGAACTACAGTATCTAAATCACTGAGCGCACCGTGCTGGCTTGTGTACAAAAGGAAGGGGTCACGATAACGTGGATGCTTTTTTTAAAAGCTTAGCAAGCACAATTTATTCTTAATGCTAACTAGCCCTAAAATGCTATGTCTTGATAATACAAAGGTTTTAAACTTTATTGATGTAGAAAATAATTGCGGCATGTAATTAAACAGACCTTTGTGTAAATACACGTCTATGCTTTCCATTAATATTTAAAGCTATAATCTGTAACCTTTTGTCAATATCATCTCTGTTAGAACGATAAAGCTGCAGGTTACTTTGTGTACTCGTGCTTACGTGAGTTACTTAGTTATTTAAAACATTAACTTGGAGTAAACAAATCCTACTTAAACTGACTAAATGATGTGGGAAAATGATTGTGTGTCAATAAATCAATATACGTTACACTAACCTAAAATAAATGTGTGGTTAAACTGACAATAAACAAACATTTCCAATGAAAATCCACACTGTTAGATATATACATCAATAAAGGATAAAACTAAAAGTCAAACATCTCCTGTTTGCAGGTAGTTTCTCCCCTAAGGAGGCCTACAGGAACATCTTGACCCTTAAAAGAATCACTTGCACACAAAACAACAAGAATAAAGAAACTCCTACTGTATACTGAATACAGTAAACATCAGAAAGTACAAATCTAGCCGTAAGATATACAAGTTCATGCCGTCACGAAGGTTTACCAGTGAAACACAGACGCAAAGTCACCTACAAAAATATTTTGATTTGAATATTTATTTCCTAGTTCAAGTGTATCACATGGTGGATAATGTCGGCACTTTGTTAAAAGTGTTTATTAGCATGTGCAACCTCTGTAAAAGTCAGTTTATACCACAGCAAAAATTGCAACAAAATGAAGTGAATTAGGTAATGGAATTTTAGGTTGCTAAAAAAGATGTAAAAAGGAGATTTAGTGTTATATAGCAGTATACCACAGTATTATGTGTGTGTTTGTATACTTGGAGGAGAGAGTCAAAATAAAGCAGATGACCCATCTAACTGACCCTGTTTTTGTGAGTATGTGTCTTTGGGGTGATTTTAACAACATTTTGAGTGGAATAAAAAACCTGAAATCAGCTACATTACATACATAAAAACGATTTGTACGTAATAATACAAAAAAGATTTCTGTGAGGGTTAGGCCAAATCGTAGTAAAATGTGCACGCGTGACTTGTTTTGTCTAAAACGCAGCATTGTGAGGATGCATAAGATTTGTAGCTTTGTGGAATTAGCATCGTAAGACTTGCACTAGACATTTCTTTGGCATCTAAAGCTGACACAAGCTGATGATCTCTGTCATTGATCGACCTCCGTCACTGAAACTTATACTGCAATAAGTCAAAAAACTTTACCAACTTTAATTGATTTGGAACAGTTATCTGTAGCTGTCTGCAAATATGACACGTCTTTAAAACTTGGAAGCACACAGAGGATCATTTGATGACAGTGACTGCAAGGATCTTTGCAAAAACATAATGAATTCATAAATTTGCTTACAAGAATATTTATTATTGAGCCAGACTAATCTTCTGAGAAAACACAGAAACTGCTGCTCATCTCGATGTAATTGCAAAATCTAGGCAGTACTGAATACACTTCAAACATTTCTCTTATTTTTTTTTTTACTTAATTAAAAAAATGACATTTTTTAATTAAGGCCTAAATCTTAAGCCATACTTTGTGCAGAAGGCAGACCAAAATCAGATTTTTTTTAATTTGCATAACTCCTGTAACCTTTCTCATCTGGAGCTCAACCTCCTAAACTACAAATTAGTTCAAAGTTCTCAAAACACACAGGCCTAGCCTTGCAAACTGTGTGAAAACAGTACAAATCTGTTAACCAGCAAGAAATGCTAAACAGTTTAGACAGCTGTGCTTACTGATTTAAGAACAAGTACCAAAATTGTAGAAATGTGGCAAATCATTTGAGAGAACACAATTTGTTCAACAAGCATCACATTACGATGTGTAAATGCGTCTCCTTTAGAAACAGTTTTGACAGCTGCGTGGAAGGCACACATGATGGAGGACAGACAGAAGAGTCCAAAAATGTGATCAGATTAGATGTTCTACATATATGATGCATACAAACCCATAAATTCTCCTAGAAAGATGCAAACCAAATCTTCCCATCCACCCATCTGACAACTGACAACAATGTCAGTTTGTCTAACAGCTTGTCATAATATTTAAAATACTGAGACAGGTACGTTTATTAACACAAATATAGCAAGGTAGTAAGCTGTGCTGAAAAAGAACTAGATTCCATCCAACTGTGTCCTGTTTTACATCTATCCATCCCCTACCAACTCAATTCAGAGCTAGCTCATATTATACATTTTCTTTAACTGTATTTTTGTACAGCAATTAAAATTCAATGTTTAGTTAAAAATTATAGAAAATCTGATCTACTCTGAACCAGCAAGACATTTACAACTTTACAAGAATTGTATTCTCTGAGTTTTTCTAGGCTGCTCATCCAAACTGTAAAAACTTCAGACGTGAAAAGATCTCGTCTTCGTTAGGGCGATACAACCATATATAAAGGTGCACTTTCAAAGGCCCGTGTCTCTCCACGTGTACGGCGCACAAACAAGCAAAACACAAACTATACTAACTCGGTTTTGATTTTAGGAGAACAAATGCCGTTATTTTTAGCTATTTCAATCTCCTCCTCGCAACAATGAGGGCAGAAATTTCTGCTTTTCCAGACAAACAAACAACGGTTGGCAGATTTTCCCCATCATGGGTAGGAGGAAAAACATTTTGATTTCCTCTATCTAAACAGATAGCAGGTGGCGAAATGAAAGACATCACACATCTTTTATAGACCCAAACGACACCAGCAGGAGCGTCTTTGATGTTCCACCATCGTTCAACTAGCAGAGACAATAGCATCTCCCTCTGCCAGCGTGTATCTGTCTCCGTGCTGACGGAAGTTAATTGAGATGGGAGAAACGTTTTCCATAGCGATTATCCTGCAGATATTCGTAATCCCAGACACAGACGCACAAAGATGGCATCGCTCAGACTTAAAAAAATAACTGGAGGATCTATCTTAGTTTAAGCAGTAAACTTTGTATTTTGATAGGTCTGAATGACCGGTTAATGTGACATGCCTTTCTAAATCAAATGCAATTACGACTGGGTGGACATAAACATGCAGGTAAAAATGCTGACCGTAGGCAAGACGCTGTGTTCTGTGCTACATGCCTCCCGAAACAACCTCAGAACAGCCTTTCATCCATTTTAATGATTCTCATGAGCTGATGGCTGAGACTAATTATTGCCCATTATAAAACTCAACAGCGGTGATAGAGAGGAGCTGGAACATGTACAGCAGTAGTGTGGAGCTCTGCTTTATCTGTGCCGCTGATGAATAAATCTAATCTATCATATGTCTGGGAAAGCCCCAAGGCCTCCGGTCTGGAGTGCTGCCAGCGAGCAGAAGTGTATAGGCTACGTATATGTGAACTGTGACTTGTTAGGTCGCAGAACTCTGTCCACACGTATAAACGTTTGTGCTGAACGCTTCTGATTCAAGCCGTTATTCTTTCAATCTGAAATTTGGTCTCAGTTTGGAAAAGAAATTAAGTTGATTAATGTAAATAATGTATTACACTGCATCAAAGTATATTTACACCTCTAACAGGTGTAGCATGCAAGCAAAAGATGTTTTACACTAACACAAAAAAATGGTCAACACTGATGAGCACATCTTTTCTTACAGTGTATGTGTGTGCATCATCTTACCTCAGTGTAAACTGCTCAGTGGTGGCCGCAGAATTCATTAGCACTTGAAACCCCACAGTCTGTCCCTGTTTAACCGGGCTGGGCGGCACCAGAATCTCTATGTCACCGTCCAGTCGGAGTCTGTTTTTGGGCTCTTTGTTCTCTCCGGTGACAAGAAGCACAGTCCCAATCCTCTGCATATTCGCCTCCTGCACAAAGGCCTTTCCAAGTACCCTACCTGCTACACACTCTTTTCTGTGGCCCTCTGGAGGAAGGACGGTATAGTGCAGCTCCACCGTGACAGGAACGGGCTCTTGCATTCGTCTGCGGGGCGGAGGGGGAGGATTAAACCAGCTTGTAGGGACGGCAAGCTGGGCTACACAGATTCCCATGTTTCCTTCCAATCGGCATGCGGTTGATACGGAACCTTCCCCCGGCTCACGGATCCCAACGACGCGGACGCATGGCAAGAGTTCAGCGGGAGGATCCGCATCCTCCCACCTGCGGCCTGCAAGGTAAAACAACACCTGGATCTGTGCACGGTCCACCCCTACCCTCCTGTTTACTAGGTGTGCTCTAACCTTCCAGCCCAGTGTCACGTGTGTGGAGGTGTGGAAGGCGCGTGGCAACGTCCCCTGAAGGAGATCAGGTGGTATGGGCGTCTCCGCAGTGAGGTTGCCATAGCTACAGTTGACCGACAAGAGGGGAGCGGGGCCAGCATCGGGGAGGTGGAGAAAAAGGGGCTCGCTGCGTGTTTGCAAGCTCCCGTTACGCATCACTTCCTGCGTGGCCTCCCGGAGAAAGAAGGATGACTCAGCACCCTGCAGCTGGCAGGACACGGGGAGATATGTGGGCAGAGAAGAGGAGAACCTGGGTGGAAGATCACTGCCTCCACTCCTGCACTCGCACACTGCAGAGAGAGAGAGAGAGAGAGAGAGAGAGAGAGAGAGAGAGAGAGAGAGAGAGAGAGAGAGAGAGAGAGAGAGAGAGAGAGAGAGAGAGAGAGAGAGAGAGAGATTAGTGAGTTTATTTAGTTTCACAGACATTTCAGAGCACGTTTCAGATGTGATTACGAAGTAAAATAGCTCTTGGTTCTGATTTAAAGTGTCCCCTGGTTTTTGTTTTATTTTATGCAATAAGAGCTTTTATTTACAGAGATTCAAGAGGCACAAATGAAATTAGGGCCAAGGGTCTTTGGAAGGATAATTGTCTGTGTATGTGTGTGTGAATAGTAAGTCAATGTTCTGAGTGAAACAGATGGTACAGTGAGGAAAATGAGATTTAGAGCGAGAGAGAGAGAGAGAGACAGAATGAGAGCACATTTATTAAAAAAAACAATACCAAACATACTTCCATGTACATATGCAGCAGATGCTCTAATCTAGACAATCTTGACAACTACCTCGCTGTACTTTCAGGTCCAACTGTACTGTATGTTAATGTCATCAATACAAGTACAACTGTGAGTATTATCAGATGTGATGGAACTAGGTAACACCAAATATAAGAATGAGCCATGCATATTTGCCATGCACAAAACGTGAACGCGAGGGCAAAGCGCAGCATCGTCCTGCATACTCAAGAAATGTTCTGATGCTTTGGGATGGTGCTATAAAGTGCACAAGTAGTAATATCTTAGTCTACAATCACAAAACATTCCCATAACTGTAACTGGCTATGGATAAAAGCTTTTGTTTAATAAATAAATCAAATATAAACTTTAACCAGCGGCAGTGGCTCAGGGCACTGTATCCATCTCTCTGTGCACGTCCTGCTCTCTAGTAAAGCACCCTCGGGCAAACTGCTCTTTTCATTTATTTCAACAGCAGGAAACTATATAAATGCACACATAAATAAATACAAAACACAAGGATATGAAGTATCAATGCAATCGTACGTATAGTGTATGTACATGTGTGGGAGTGTTACGGTGTGATGTGATAGATGAAAGACCTCTGTTTGTGCTCAGGGACAACTTTCCTCAAAACATACTGCAAAAAGTCAACAAGACATAACTGAAATTGAAATCTGTCTTTTTGTGGACATTTTCATCCAATGCAAAGGTCCCTCAGGAGCAACTGAAGGCTAAGTGGTTCGCTCAAGGGCAAAATGGTACTACAGCATGACTGTGACCTCAGTAAGCCTTTAGACTCACTTTCATCCTAAACAACTTTTGGATAGAAAACCAAACAATGGGAGACGATTTTACACAACTAATCTACAAATCAAAAAGAGTATGACATCATTTTTCAACCTCCAGTACCTAAACCAAATACTAATGTGCTGTCCTCTCTAAAATATCCATGGTATAAATACATGAGGATTTTTCCTTCAATATATGTGGACATCTTATTGTGAAAACACATGTTCACATTCTCCTTTAAGTCTGTGACTGGATCTCATCAGATTCCTCTGCCAATCAAATGTAAGACAGTCTGACAGACAGACTGTGCCAAATGCTGCAATAAAAACTTTTACATTTGTACTAATAAAAATATAATTTGCATTTGTAAAAGGAAATGTCAGTGCTTGCAAGATAGCAAATAAATGGTGCTAAAGTTTTATTTCAGTTTAAATTCTGTGAAAATGTTAAGTTTTATACAATACTGTAGATGTTAACAACATAAAATAAGACCAAATGCAATTCTGTATGCAAATGTCATCATTGCATCATTGTAAAGGCAAGAATTCATACACAATGTGAGATTTGGGAATACAACAGGAACTTAAAAGGGGTCTGTCCTTTAAACTGAAATGATTGAAGAAAATTGTATAAAAAAATGATAGAAGCAAAAAATAATAAAAAATAAAAGCAAATTATAGCAATAAAAGAAACATTTTAATAAAGCACTTAATTAAAAAGACTGTAATTAACATCTTCTCATCTGTGTCTATTTTTTTGCATTATATAACTATAAAACATCAAAGAATATGACCATTGAACAATATCACGCATTTTACACAGTAAGAGCTTCGGCCTTAGCTATGTACAAGCCAATAAAAACTGCTACAATATACGTTCTCAGTTCTTCAATATGTTTGTACTTTTTATTTGTTTTCTCTCTTTCTTTTTTTGCAAAAAATAGACGCATTCTCTGCTTATTCAGAGTCTCATTTGCATGTTTCGAAACAGTGACAGAATAGAAAGTAACCCAGCATCCTAGAAAGGAGTCGGAGGTTTATTACATTAGTTCATATCGATCCTCAGGTAGCGCGGGTAAAGCATGGCAAAGGTGTGAAAATATAATGAAGATCTGGTACGGTGCTGCGTCTCACACCAAGACTTTAAACACATAATAATCCCTTCAGAGAGAAAGCGAGAGATGTACATCTTCAGTGATTTATTTCAACAATCAACAGTGAGACGAACGTGATGCCTTGTGGACCCAATGTCCTGAGGAAGAAAAGGCTTAAAACAAGAGATGATTAATTTAATGAAACATTAAAAAACATTCTGGGTTGATAGATCGTCAGCATTTGCCCAACTATGTTAATAACCGTTCAAAATAACTTGTCATGTTGTGTCGAATTCTCTCATGAGGAAACTACAATGAACAAACCCCCTTCCGCCTCGTTCCCATTGATCGCAACATAATCGCAGCACCCTGTGGCCCAGAGGACTGACAAAAAAGAATTAAAAAGTGGAATGTTTTGTGGCGGCCCTGGGGAGTGGCGATACGGCGGTCGCACGCTATAAAGCACACAGCTTCGGCAGATGGGGGTAACAGCGTCCGCAGAGCAGCATCTCTCTGTGTCACAAGCCCATTCTTTATGGTGCTCTCAGGGCTACAAAGAGGACCATAATTCTGACTCCAAACACCTCTGCTCTGATTTGTTTCAGCCGCTGGGCTCAAGGCTGACGACACTCGGCACATTGCTAACCTTTCGCTTTCATTCCCTCTTTCTCAAGCCACTTTTCAAATGTCAAACAGTCTCGGAATGCTGAAAAATTCACTGCGCTCCCTTAGACAGCATCAGCCAAATCTTGATGTTAAATGTATATAGCCAAGAGAATTCAAAATCCATTTAAATTACACCTCGCATCAATTCTAAGTCTTAAGAAGATAAAGCGACAAAGGTCAAATGCAGCCATGTCAAGTGACAACTTGATATTGCTCAGGCTTATGAATAAAATAGATTTTTAACTTGTTTTATATTCACATGAAATATATCTGAAAACAGTTCGTACCACAGCATCAAAAATGATAATGACATGGCAATCATTGCAAACAATTGTATATAAAATATAAAAATAGGAAAAAAATGTGAACAGAATTTCTGTCCATGCAAACATCATCTGTACAGACTATTTCAGAGATATAACGACACAAACAAAGCAGAACAGTTCTGCTTATAAAGATTACTTTAGCAAAACTGACAAATTTAGTGATTGTTCCTTCATCATCCAGAGCACTCGCTTGTGTAAACTTTGAACCCTGTAAACGAAACGTTTTTGTATTAGTCGGTCTAAAAACAAAGTTGTGATTTTGTGCTTCACCAATCAGCCAAGTCAAGACAAGTAAAACAGGCTTCAATCTCTACATGGTCCTGGAAAAACATTCTTAATAATCAGTCAGATTGAAGCTGGGGTTGGGACTTCTCATCAACTTTTTATTTTTCTGTAATTTTAGTGGTAGGGTTGAGATTAGGGATAATGTTAGGGTTATATTACATATAATTTTTTATAAAATGTTATTTCCACAGACCGTTACAAAGCAAAATTATTTCCACATATACTTTAATATTTCCCAGTTGAATTCTAATCTAATCATGACAAACTATATATTGATGGAAAGGTTAAAGACTCTAAAATAAATATTCAACAATTTTTTATAACAATAAACATAAACCATAACATTTTTTTAAAAAATTTTAATGTTAAACATATTTTTTTAAAAACACCTCAAATTAAAAAAGATATGTAACAAAAATTTAAAATATGACAAATAATAAATATAAAAAAATATTCAAATATTTTTTTAAAAGTGCACATTTATGTGTATACATAATATGTGCAGTGATAGTTATCAAAACAAAAAATTATGTAAAAGTATCAGAAAGTGAGAGAACACAAGTAAGGATAGAAAATGTCTTGATGCAGGAACGTTGTTGTGTTTGGTGGGACCACTGAACATAAGACCATACCTTCAAAAGCAAAACTCTCTTTACACAGCCTTTTCAGAGCACAAACAAACCATGATGTGAAATTAAAGTCACCAGGTGCTATTGCAACACTTTTAAAGTCATCTGGCCCCTCATTAGCCTTCACCATTATCACATCCAAAGCTGAATCAAACAACTGCTAAACTAAAGTTCAAACATAATGGATAAGACCAGAAATAAGACAAGGTCAATAAGCAAAAGCAGCAGGCTTTGAAGATCCAAATAAAGAGTCTGAGGAATGCCAGTATGTGTTGATATTGTTTAGACAGTAATGGAGTTGATGCATCATATGGTATTTTACGCCTGGATTCAACAATTCTCCTCTGGCGTTTGTCCTTTGGCCCCTCGTGGCAAGCGCAGCTGCTTCTTTCTACTTCCAAAAATCGTGACCTTGCAGCTAGCGTAAACTTGCGCACACTCACAAACACGGTCTAACTTTCTGACCTTTGCTACGCCACACACACAGTCTCAGTCTGTATCAAAGCCAGACACACCCACATCACTGACATCAGTACAGACATCCTACAACACTCAAAGGAGAAAAAAATGAATGATTTATTGCTCAGTTCAAGACATCATTTGGACCACTTCAAACACACACACTGCGATGGCCAACCCTGCTGGAAGCTCTTCGGGTTAATCGGCTTCCTGCCTCCTACAAAGCGCTGAAACTATTCAACACAGGGATGCCCCAATAACCTCTGACCTTTTCATAATATGTATAATGCCAAGCCTATCCATCATCACCTCACATTTCTTTCTCCATCTTTCTATCCATCCATCTACTGTATCTTTCATCTCACCTTTCACATCTGGTGCTTATGTGCTTTTATCCTTATTACTAGTAATGCAAGTTTGCTTGCATTTCTATGCTGCAAAGAACTAAGAGAAACAAAAGTAGAATAAATTAAAGTTTATGTTGTTATGTCAACGGCTTTAATCAAAAAGAATGCGCAGGATGGGTGCAATACTGAACAAATAATTACAAAGTGTTTTTAAATGAATGTGTGTACGTTCTTAGTGAGAATGTGTAATGTTGATTTTGGGTTACGTCATTTTTACGTCAACTTCTAATATACTGTATGGCCTATTTATATTTTGTGCCCTCAAGTAGTGAATAAACAATCATTTTTGTTACATAGATTTTTGAAATATGTCTTTACCATGGTATTTATTGTTTTTAGTACTAGAGTACCAAAGACCATGTGATATTAATATATTCTTTTAATATAATAGGATATAAATAAACAATTGCATGGACTGACTGGCAAGACAAAAAAAATCTGGTGTGAGTTACAACAAATCGCACAAACACAACAATTAACATGTTTTTCAAGAACATGCTGTAATGACATTTCACATGTTTTTCTACCTTCTCATCTACCCGTTTTTAATGATTTGTTATCATAGCTGTCTTTTATAAATAATCAGTTTGGACATCAGTGAGTGTGGCAGTTTCCTTTGTGTGCCCTTCTTAGTGATAATTGTAAGGGCATTACTGCTAAGGGTTTTCTTAAGGGGGTCCAAACCGACAATTTATAAATCACAGCAAAGAGAAGAAATCAGGAACATGAAATTAAAGCCAGGCAGAAAGAGAAAGAAATGTAAAAGAGATAAAAGTGTCATTATATCACTGCAAAGCATGTTGCATTTTGTGTTTGTAGTCAAGAGAGGTGTGCTGACTTTGATCGTCACCACCTTGTGCAAATTGATTTGGTCGTAATTGAACATTTTAGGAATCGATTAAAATGTGCTGTGCAAACACACTTAGAGAGATCCATCAGATTCTGAGCTGGCTCAAGCAGAAATTTACACTCACGACTGGAGCTAAAGCCAACATTGGCACGCTCCTACCATCTGTATTGTGAAGGCTTTTACAGATTGTTACAGCAAATCTGAAACAGTATCAGAAATAAAACAAGCTGATGAAGTAATTCATTTCTGTGGGAATCACCAAGAGTGCAGGGTCACCAACTAACAGGGTTAACTAAACCAATATGAACTACACATAAAAGTACATTCTTAAACAATAATTTGCAACGGTTTAAGCATCTCTTATATTAAACAGGTGTCTTTATTGCAAACACTTTAAATGCTAGTTCTTCCAGAAGTCCACATTGGCAACGTATCCTGTGCCATCAAGGTAAAAGAAACAAAATGTTTCAATATTTAGTTATAAATCACAAAGTTTTTACACTAACTCTCAAGATGCAGCGAATTAAATTGACTCACACCATGAAAGAAACAGAAACTGTAAAAAAAATTTGAGTAATTTAGCTGCAGATCTATTACACTGCTCTCTCATGGGTCCCTCACACTGTGCACAGGTAAACCTAAACCCCGTTCCCACCAAAGGTGTGAAAAGCAATTTAAAATGGCCGATGCCCACTGGTATGGGACGCACCTCTGGAGCGGCACTTAAACAAAACTCACCGAGGGGGGTGAGATGGAAATACACATCGGCTGCTTCTTGTGCCAATCAAATCCCCTAATTGTACATTCAGACTTCCACCCTGGCTGCCCCAACACATAATGAAAAATACTTCCAATGGCTTATTTTGCCCATGTTTTTATTGCAGAGCATCCTGCTGTGACAGAGTTACTCCAGGGGCTTCAGAGCTACACTGACTACAGTATATACAGTAGATGCTGCCTACTAGTGGATCTGCTGGTTTCGATTCAGGACCCTGTTAAAAATGCCTTTAAAATGGTAGTTTGCCATTGCGTTGTTTACCATTAGCATTGTTTTCTCTATTGTCTGTGATCCTATCAGAAAAGACCTCCCATTCATTTTTGAGTCAGTTGTGAAGCACTGGTTTGAATAATTAGCATTGCCCCTTTGTATCAACACACAAACAAAAAGTGACTATAAATGATTCAACATTCAGACAACCACGATGAAAATATCCGATTCACTCTCTTTGCGTCGGTACAATAGCACAGAGGCTTGTGTGTCAACGTGATAACTGCCGTCCCATTATGCAGCCAGTAGCAGCTGATTCATAAGCGATCATAATAGACATCTAAATCAAACAGCTTTGGGACTTCTTTGTCCTTTAGTGGATTAGTGAAGTGAGAAAGACAATGAAAGAAAATGATATGCTGCCAGGATATTTAGTGCTGTTATAATCTTTACAGTAATTACAGAAGACGATGTAATCTTGGCATAATAAATGTGATTAGAATGTATGCTTCTGTATAAGCTCAATGTAGTCTGCCAACATTAGGCTGTCACTTGAGCCAATGTTGGGTCAATGAAAGGCCATTAAAGTCAACCAGAGCCCAAAACACTGTATATACAAGCACATCTGATCATCACTGAATACAAGAGATCATTTAGATAGACATCGACTTCGCTTAACATCTTTTTACAACAGTTTTTCTGATTTATTACGGGTCATAAAAGCACCTAACACAGACACATTGGGTTTGTTATAATACTGTACTGCTACATTAAAATCTAAATGTGTTCATACCCATCCCATACAACTTGAATCAGTAGTCCTTCTCTCTGTGAATATCCAAGAGGGGACAATATTTATTTAAATGTCACCAACAATATACACTTAAAAATTCAATATTAATATGTTTTATTATAATGTTTTCTTTTTTTTTTACTGAATACCATTTCTGCTTTTGTTTATCAAGTTTAAATCAGAAAGGCAACTAAACCATATCTGACTTAACAGAAGATTTCACAAAACGTTTTTGTAAAACTACAGGCATGACTTTTAAGGAAACAAAAAGTGCATTTAAACCAGCAGCAAAATTATTGTGAATATTTAATATACCGTCCAGTCATAGCTGGAATTCACGTTAGAACAAAACATTTAAATGCCAAACTTTCCAAACAACATGCCGGGTGTAGAATTCTCCAGACAGCTCAGAATTCTGTACTAGCTGTAATTCATGAGGGAGAAATCGCTGAGCAGAACCAGAAGTAAAACAGTCAGTCTCTCTGGCCTTTCTGTTGGCTACTACACACACACAAGGCTGTCATGGCACAGACAGTGAGTGTGTGTGTGATCAGAGTAAAAAGAGACAGATCCACAGACAGTACCAGCTGTTTATTGAGTTTCTACTGTATGCTAGATTTCAAGTTTTGCATTATACGAGAAGGACAAGTAGACATCATCTGCCAGCAAAGTCTTTAGTCGAACGCCATGTTTAATTTGACGCTAATAAAAATGAAGCTCTTAGGAATAACGATGAATTTAAAAACAAACTTCACAAGTATGGGAGCCTACATAAGCCTACGTCAAATGAAATGTGATGAGTCTACGGAGGTTTTCATTTGTGTGTTTCAGAGGTCTCCAATCCTGTACCTGTCCAGCAAAGATTAGCTTTAAACCAATTGAGCTACCTGTATCACCTAATCAATGTCTTCTAGAATACTTGAGAATTACAGATTGATGTGTTTTATTAAGGCTAGAGCTGAACTCTGCAAGACCGTGGCCCTTCAGGAGCAGGACTGGAGATGACTGGTCTAAGATGCTAGCAAATACAGGTATAACAAAAAAGCCAACCTCAAATTAAATTGCTACAATTATAATCAGTAGAGCAGTTTTAAAGCTACCACATGCAAAAAACATTTGATTGCATTTACTATACAGTAAACTACCCATCCATAACTGTTAAAAGCAAGTCTCTAGATAATTAAAATACTTGCAAAGAACATTAACCAATATGGTATATATAAACAAAATGGTATCACTTCTCCGTATTTAGATTGAATCTCTCTGCTAAGACATGATCAAGTGATGATAAATGGCACAATTCACTGCAGAAAAGATTTCGGGGTCCATTACATTAATGGCAACTGGAAGAGCACCAGAGCTTGATTGATATATGATGGAATAGACTGACTTGAACCATGTTCAATATTTATGCCTTTAATAAACAATATGCCTCAGAAAAAATAATCTGATACAATACATGGAAAATACTCTATTCTCTATTCTAATTTAACTATTCCTTAAAGTATATTTTTAACGTTCCCAACCAAATGTTCTTACACATCATAAAAGTAAACGTTAGACATTAGAAACTCATCTTCTATATTATTAAACCAGATGGTCAAATACCTCCAGACAAGCCCAAATACACATTGACTACATTAACAGTGCTGTGAATGTCTGAATGTTTCATTTCAATGTTGAGGAAGGCTTTCAAAGGAAACATTTTAACCAGAGTATCATGATGTTAATCTCAAATTGTACTTCACGTACTGTAAGTGGCCATGTTTAAAACAGAACATTTTACATGAAACTCTTTAGTACAAAAACATAACCATTTAATAAAAGATCAGCATCTTTTACATGTAGTTCATTTACATGTAAACCTTATTTTAAATCCATTTTAAATCACTTTTTTATGATTTCCATTTACCACCTTCTATTGTCCACATTTACTATAAGGACAAAAACCTTGTTTTCAAATTGAAGTCTGTTTAATGGTGGTAAACAGTCAACTATTACAGTCATTTTAACAACCAGCTTTCAAACTACACAACGAAGAGGACGTCTAAAATGTAGGTTTACTGAATTTTATTTGAAGTAATGATAGGTTATATTGCCATGTAAAACAAAATGTTCTACCTGCAATAGTTCTGCAAGCAAAAACATCGTACCTGAGTGCTCAATATTAGAGGGCGGAGCCGATCACGAGCTGTAATTTAGTGCCATTACTCCATCTTTCTGTTGTCATTGGCAACCACAACCACTCAGAATCCACTCCATTTTCCCTTCTCATCAGGAGTTTAAACTTTTTAGTTTTTTTTTTACCTATTCTTTTCTTTTCTGCCTCAAATAAACACAAACCCACATAAGACACACAAAAAACACACACAGTCACCAAATCACTTCTGACTTTTGTCACCTTGCACCTCGACCTGCTGGTGTGTCTCCTGCTGTGGCCCACACTGTCACTTCCAGTTTGCCTATTTTTACAAACCCACACCAAGCAGCCACACAGCAGCACCTCAAGCAAACCTTTGCAACTTTATTACACAGATTACATCTTCTACAGCAAATGTGATGCCCATGAAAGTCGGTTAGTTAACCACATTTGGTTTGTGTACGTTTATCTAGATATGTGTAGGTTTATCAACCTGTGGATAAAGGAATAGATGAAAGTATTTTAACACTGAAAAGATTACAAACTTCAACCTTTAATATTCATGGCTTTAAAACAGCTGGAGGGGATTTTAAGGTCACCCGTCTCGTCATGGAAACTCATCTCTATGTTGAGCTGCAGATAGGAGGAGATTGGAAACGGAGAGAAAAGATGCAAGCGGGAATAAATGACACGACTCCACCTCAGTTCAGCATCTGTGCCCGAGCACCATCTGATAGACATCTGGCATGTGTGTGTCAGAGAGTATGTGTGTATTGATTTAATGTCTGTCTCGCTCTCTCTGATAGATGACATTGGATGTGATTAATGTCCACTCTTCAACACAGTGAAATATGAAATATGAAAACTTCACACACACTCAGACACATTTTCTCTTCTTCTCCATTTTTTGGTTTATCAGTTCATGTGTCTCCTACTCTGAAAAAAGAAAACAAATCACAGATCTAGTTCCACTTTCTTTCTCTTTGAAATAGTTTTTTTTTTTTAAGTGATCACGGTAAATAAACTCATCACAAGGGTTTTGTAATGAAATACAGCATGCAACTAGTTGACTAAATAAATTTAACCCACAGTATATAAACAGAACTACATTAATCCTTCAAGTTCAAAAGCAGAAGAACATCTGTGACTGTGTTTAATGATACTGACCTGACCTTTGGATAATGGAGTGGAGAGATGTGAATACTTACTGAAACAAAGAGAAAAAACGATTTTATGCCAAAACCTGTCTACACCACAGGGAATACTCTTTAAAAACATTATTTACCTTCGATATCACCCACCATATTGTGCAGGTATGTCAACGCACATGCTGTTGCATTGGATTGTATCCTTCCCTCCCGACAATCACAGTTACAAAAATGGAAAAAACACGCTTTTTTCTATTATAACTTCAAGCCAGAGAATGCTGTCTAGCTTTATTTTTATATCAGTGTACAAATATGACAGCTGATGCAGTAAAAAAAAGTCAAGCATAGACCTTTTTATATAAAATGTTGATCAGTCAAAACAGAATGTGTAAACTGTGAGTTTCTTGAAGTGTTGTTAAAATTGGGAGAAGTATTGCTTTTCACATTGTGTTTATGTGTATGATTAATGAATCATTTAATGGACTTGCAGGCTAAATGTCCATGATGAAATTCCCTAGAGCTTTACAGTCACTGACCCTTTTAAAGGGTCTGGCTGGATGCTCAGCCTCTTCAAACCATTCATATACACTCTAATGAGAGATAAATATAACCCAGAAAGAACGAGAGCAAAGCATAGGAAGAGAGATGGAGAGAGCATTCCAAAACTTGATGTCTCTCTAACAGAAATAGACCTCTGAAAGGACGATAAGGACTGTCAATTACACATAACAAATTGTCAAAGAGAAAAATTAAAAGAGAAATTAAATCAATCAAAAACTAAAAGTTTAAAGTTATTAACCGAGTTGCAAAAAATAATATTTGCTTTTTTAAGCATCAATGTGGAGTTTGCCATCTTCACCAAAAATCAATAACAATCAATAAAAAAAAAAAATGTATGCATCTCAGCAGAACATACACCAGCTGTCTATTTAAATATTATACAGTATTATAGGTTTTTGCAGTATTTTATTTTCTTTCCCTGAGGTCCACTTATAGCATTAGTCTTAATTTAGTTTTACACAGCCTTTTCCAATCTTCTCTCTAACCACTAGAATAAAACAAGTTGGTGCTAATATTGTAATGTCAAGATTGGTACTTGAACAATGTCACAAATGTACTTCATTGCACACAATCAATTTATATTTGTGAAATGGAAGTTTTCTAATCGATTTACGTCAGGAATACATGAATAATTCTTATTGGCTGTACAAAAACCAGATCTAGACAGATACACAGTGGAAATTGATATTTTTTAACTCTAACATATTCCATCAATGCAGCTTATTTAATTTCATACTCTACTGAATTAAAATATGGTTACTTCTGTATTTCTTGTTGTATACCAATAACATCTGCTAGGTGCATCTCAACTTAATTCATTCATGTTTTGACTTCACTATCCAATTACCCTTTCAGCTCCAGCCATCAACACAAGCCCTCGGTTTGTCAATCAACACAGCTAAAAACAAGGTAATGTTTCATAGGACTCTGTATGGCTTAAAATGTATTAGATCCCACACATTGGATCGTGTGTAGATTTCAAGAGTGATAACTGCACACAGACCTGGGTGATTTTTCAACGGTGACAAGTATCACAAAAAGTCTTGTCAGGGAGGACTTATGTCTGAGCGCCAGCTGAGAACGAAGTCAGATCAGGTCATGATGAGACGCCAAAGTGCATTTTATCTATGTTGGCTAACAAAACTGAGCCTGATCTGATCTACTTTATCTTCACAGGTCGGAAAAGATTCTTTTCTCTAGGCTTGTTTGTCACGTATCTACACATATCCCAGAATGCTTTAGGGCTCAAAGAGCATGCACATTAAAGAAAAAGAGGAAAAACACTGCAGATCAAAGTTAGCACAAATACCTTAAAGAAAGGACACCCAAAGTGCATCATTCTATCATCTCATTGCAAACTTCTATGAACTTCTTTTGTGAACACAGAAGCTCAACTTATGTTACATTCAATGTCTTCTAAAGCCATACAGCTTTGTGTGAGGAACAGACATTTTATAACGTTCCTTCAATGCTTGACAGTATTTTTTGCATTGAGCACATGTGCATCACTCCCTGAGGGTAAACATTAACCTCACACAGATTTACACAACCATTATTTACATTTACACCACAATAATACAATGAAAATGCATTCAGTCACATCGATCCCCGCTCTCGGCTATACTTTTGGCAGGTCTGCCCTTTGGGAAATTGAAAATGCCCACTTATGTTGTTCGAACAAGATTTTCCGCTGCCCATTTTCTGATTATAAAAAAGAAAATGTTTTTTTTTCAGGCAAAATGTTCCAGAACTTTCCCTAAATCACCAACAGGGAGACCCCAAATGTTTATTACCAGCATCTGTCGCCCTTAAACGCTGGCTTGTGGAGAGGAGCTGTTGTTCACTCATAATAACACAACAGCAGAAATTGTGTCTATTGTGATAACCATTATTCATTAATCTTCTGCAGATCAGACACTTTTTATGCTAATGAACAAACCATTATCTACAATCCACAAAACCATGAATGTTAGATGAACAGAAATTAATTTTTTTCATCATTAGTGGTGTTTATAGACAGAATAAATATTTCCAGTATCAATAAAAGATAATGCCGATATTAAACTACATGTTTTAACTTACTGTAGTCATTTAAAAATCTCTTGTTACTAGAATTGCAATTAATGGCAAAAATGGCTCTGATTTCAGGAATAGCGAATGTGGTAAGGGAAAGACAGACAGCTTGGCTCCGTTTGAAAAAAGGTTCCACTTAGGACCACTTTATGAGGACAACATGCAAAATCCTGGACCCGTCGTCTTCCCTTTCACGCATTCTCTATTCCTGCATGTCTTACTCTCACCCCTTTCATTTCCTCCGCCCCGCCCCCTTTGCGGCCCCTCGCACACAGTAGAGTGATTGTGATGTGGAAAAAGGGGACCAGTAAAGTGGTGTTAAGACGTGGATGTGCACTGGGCCCGTGCCAGAGCTTTCAAGCACATCTCCTCCTGAACCACTGAAGCACAATCACAATGCATTTCTGCTGTAATTAACACACAAAGACAGAAAGACAGTCACAAAAGTGAGGAAAAAAGAGCCAGTGAGAAAGAGAGAAAACTCAGTAGGATCTCAGCCAGTCGTTTTAAAAGCAAAAAAGTCTGCTTGGCCGGGTTTCCATGGAGAAAGAATCCGCCATCCCTGTACGGGTTCCAGAATCTTTGTTGCTGTGGCGAGACGCAGACCCGAAGTTACAAGGAAGTCAATGAAAGGAAAACAAGGAAGACAAAGGAGGCCCTCAGGCCACTTCAACCATCACAGTTTATGAACACACAAACAGAGTTAACCAAAATGAGAGAAACATCCGGCCTTGGTCGAGTTGAGACCTTGTCTGTGAGTATTAACAAACTACATGCCACACATACACAAAAATCATCAACCCCTACCCTCCTCTTGGCTGTCCTCTATGCTAATCCAAACAGCAGGGTTGGATGCCTCTGTCCGACCACCACGGTCACAGTATGTATGTGTGTGTGTATATGTTTGGACCCTAAACGTACTATTGCAATGCCAACACAAACAGTGGCACTTCCAACATGCAGGGGAGAAGCACGCTGGAGGTCAGACGTTACATCAAAGGCCACAGCATGGCGAAGGGAAGACAGAGGGACGAGTTACAGATAATGCCACACTTCAAGGAGAAGCAATGTCATCTCCTCAACTACTGTGTTCAAACCCATAAACAGAAAATAAAAGGGACAAATACACTAAACAATTGTGCAAATGGTATTTTGAGCACAAGAACTCAATGTGTGTTCATGTCTGCTACAATGACCCTAAAAGAAATGAACCAACTTCAAGAAAAAAAGAGGCTGTAAATCAACATGATCTGACCTCCAAACACTTCAAGCAGCAATATCACTGCATAGCTACTTTCTCGTCACACACACCTGTCCTTGACCTCATCTGTTACTGTTCTTTGGATAATGACGGGTGGTAAAAGATGAACATGCTCTCAGTTTTCTGCATAATCGTGCCATTGTACATCCATAGAGACCTATAAAGGGTATGTGTGTGTTTCAGCTAAGAACCATCTGAATAAATGGCTACGCTAGACAAAAGATTGTTAATGTCACTCACTTAATGGATTAGAATAGTGGTTACAATAGCACGCTTATGGCGCTTATGGTTCAAATCTGGCCTGCAAATTTGTTTACTGCCAATACAAAGTTGAACTCTGAAACTGAATACACAATTCAGTAAAAGGCAGCCAAGCTTCACAGTTATTGCATGTATGTATCGGCCATTGCCTTTTTAATGCATTTTGACTGTTGTCCCCCTCACCATCATTCCTACTTTAAGTGCCAACAAATTAGGATATACAAGTCAGCCACCATATGCGTTCTGTTGCCTTTTTTAATCTGACCCATAAAGCACTTAATACATGGAATGGGGCCAAAGATAACCTGCGGTTCATTAATACCATTTCTTAATGTTGCTTTTATAGCTTATACATTACAATGACAGCGGATCGTTTCCTTATTGGGATGTAAAATAAATGGGCCGACAAAAATTCTCTCAATCATGGTGTCATCCCTGCATTTGAATGTCAACAACACCAGACTCGGTTTGACTATCCCTAGAGATACAGCTGGCTGTAGCACATGTCTGGGCAACCTTGGATCTGGGCAAACTTTTACACAAGGGCAAAATTTGGTTTGGATCAAGCCATTAAACAAAGTAAGAAAGTATTCCAAAAGATTCAGATCAATCCCAAGGAAGCAGAACGACCTACCAAACAGGATGTAACCGCTTGATGACACCAACAAGTGATGGGCAAACTGGCCTCATCTGTCTACCAAAACCATTCAAACCAGTGGGATAACTGCAAGTAACAGCAACATGGCTAAAAACAGTTTTCAGAAAGAATTCAGAAAGAATTTCCATTTCACACAAATAAATTTTCCATTTCACACCCCATTCCAGTTAAACATCTAGTTAAAAGCCTTCTCAAAAGAGTTTTGGTTATAATGCTGCTTTACTGAAGAGCTTTTGAGTTGTAGAGGGTAGAAAAACATAAGCATACTCAATCTTTCACATACACACACATACACAAACAGTGTTGTTCCCTGAGGCAGACTGTGAGATGTTGAAGCTCTTGAGCTCATTGTGGGTGCTCATCTCACGCTCATCGCTTGCACAAACACACAGATCACAGGGTGGTCATGGACATACTGTATGTCAGAAAAATGTGAAGTCATCATTGTGATGTTATGAAATCATCAAAGATGCTTTAAAGGGAATTCCGTTCTAAGCATTACATCACTAAACCAAGTCACAAAGTATGGAGTAGCATAAATTAAACTGGAAATTATGTTGAAACTTGTAAAATCTATGTTATGTCAACACAATGTTGGATTTATTTTTCCTTATTTTTTGCTTAAAGTCATGCATTTCAAGAAATATAAAATTATATTTATAATATTTATAATTATAAAATTATAGTTTCCTAATAAATTAATATGTTTAAACAATTCAAATTTAACCATACACCTTCAGATTAAAAGTTTACCGTTTCAACTGGATATCAAGCAGAAAATAAACTATACCTGTCAAGTCATTTAATTGTGTTTTTAAACATGACGCTGTTCTGCCAATGTTGTGTGAAAGTTGAGCAAAGACATCCTGCTAGTCCTGGTTGTGTGGCGATAAACAAAGAGATTCTACAGATTCTAGTCAGGAGAAAACCACCTCACACGAGGTAATTAGACAATTGTCTGGCAGATAAAATGCAATAATTTAACTCACAAAGCACCAGATCTATTAATGAAAGATAAACAAACAAACAAACAGATAAATAAATAAATGTACTTTAGTGCTGCCCAAATGATAATATAAAACAAAATGGTTATTAAACAAAATGGTGAAAAAATTAGTCTTAACATTCTAGCAGGAAACAACATCTGTGGTACTGCTCTTTTGTTAATAGACGAAGCCAATGAAATGTAATGTTTATATCAGCTATTACAACATAAGCCGCTTTCCGACAGGGTATTAATGCTATCAGACTATTCTGCCTGGATTAAAGCAGAGAATCTGCCATCGCCATCCCACTAATCTGAAAATCCAATCGTGCCATGATGCTAATCTCTGCCTAATCTGATGGGAAATGGTCTATCGCTGCTCGGGGCAAATTAGTTTGTCTTTGCTCCCATTGAACCATTCACAGCTTTTATTTCTAGGAAGACCTTACATTGAGATCCTGATCAAAGATGTCTTGGAAGAAAAGAAACACACATCATGACTAGCACACAAAAATAAAGTTAAACAATAATAAGAGTATATTGTGCTTCCAAAAGTCTTTATCTTTTTACGCTACATCATTAAAAGAACAAGAGATTTGCATCTACTCTCTTCTAATGGTATCATCATCATCACCACAAAAAGTTCTAAAAAGCAGTTTTATTATCTCTTCATCCAAAACCTTTTATCTCTTCTGATTATGTCTGGCATCGCCTCACATGAGATCAGTCTCAAGGAAACCCTGTTTTGAGAAAGTCTGAAATTCTTCTTAATTTTTTGTTATAATAGTTCTTAACTACAGTCCTCTTCAGAAAATGATGTCAGTTAAACTAGTGCACAAAAGCTATGAGATCTTCTCTGTAGACTAGCTAAATTGTGTGCTGATGGATTATTAGAAGTTCTGCTTATTGCAGAAAAAAGGTTTAGTGGTTTAAAATCTACGAATCAAGTTTTTTTTACTGCAGATTGTGATGCGTCAAACACCTTTAATTCCTGCCTCCCCCTTAACAACGTTCAACGTGTTAATCTAAATATTTAGAAACAACAACAAGATCAAATTTATAGCTTTATTGCATTTGTTCTTGTCATGAATTGCTACATAATGAAGTCGTTACTTAGCACCAATCTCCCGATGATTTAAGATCACATACTTTCTGATATGGCATATTTTTATCCAAGCACCTCCATTTCTGCCTGTGTCACTTCCAAAGCCTTTCTGGCTGCAGTCCGCCAGGCCATTCATTTGCTTGCTTGACTCATCGTTAAAAAGCATGCTGTGCCTTTTTGGCAGTGGGGCTCTAGACCGTGTGCAAAAAAAACCCACTGACGCAATTCAAGACAGCTGGATTCCTTGGAGCACTGTCCAATATATTCCCGATGACTGATGAAGTTTTGATTGATAACGCCTTGCACATTTTGGACATGTCTAGATCTCAAAGCAGAAATTCACCCAAAATAAAGAGCTACCAAAGTTTCACAAAGATGTAAATCCAACATAATTTATGACCACCCAAATATATATAATATGTCCCTGTAAACCTTTCGTTGTCTTCAGCCTGAGTCTCAGAAGGCAATAAATCAGAATGAGATCTGCATGTGTTATTCATAAGATCATACTGCACTAGAAAATTTATTAAAGTCCTCTCACAGAACCCACCTTTAGAGTATATTTGCTGCAGAGAGACACATGAATAGATATAAAGTGACTGGTTAGGGAAAATATCTTTGCTGTGTCAGGATGATGACTAGTTCCTCTGGGACTAACTTGGAAGTAGTCTGCACTGTAGCGGATGTTGTGCTCTCTTATCTATAATCTTCATCGGCTGTCTATATACATTACACACATTCTGTAAAAGAGCTGTGAAAGAGCTCTTCAGAAAAAGTTGAAAGGGCAACTGGCGAAGGTCACGGCGAACAACCAAAGGGTTTTCTCACCCTAAATGGAGGTAAAGTACCATTAGCAGTTTGTGCTGACATAAAAGGGCAGTCATGCTAAAAATAGGGCCTATTGAGGGAATAGAGAAGTCTCGTTGGACAGTGATCTCCCATTAAGACTAAATGACTGTTTCATTAGATGGATCAACTGGGGGAACTAACTCACTAATCATCAAATTCATGCACTAATGCGTGAGATCTGGAGTCTGTAAGGGAAGAGGATTGCTTTCATAAATCTCCCTCAGTGACAATTTGATCACTGGCATGTTAAAACAGCGTGTGTGTGCGCGCAAGTAAGTGACCGTCCTTTTCGGTTCTTAACACACACTGATGCTATCTGTTCATGTTTCCCTTAGGTGTTAAGACACCTTCCCAATTTCAAAATATTCCTGAAATAGTACATTCAAGGTGAATATGAACTGACACAACCATATAGGAATGTTAGTAAATACATGAAATGTCAAAAACCTTCAGAATCTGACATCTTGTTTGGACCTCTCTCTGGTATCTCTGTGATAAAGTTTTCAAAGTACTTCATCCTTGCTGACTGTTATTCGTGCACACACACACACACACACACACTGACCTCTGCGTCTCATGCATCCTTCCTACCTTTCCTGAGGAACTGTCTTGGAACTGTCAAATGCTGATCTCGCTGAGATTAGCATTTGTCTCATTTAAGTATTAATTTAGTCTGTGATGTTTTTCTTTAAAAAAAATACAAAAAGTTGTTGAAAAAGTTGAAAAATTGTTGGCAATAATACAGAGCTTTTACAATTAATGAAGATTGCAAAGCTAAGATCATTTGTTCTTGGCAAAATTTGATCAGAAATGTTCACAAAGGTTGATTACAGATTAAACATCTTGTCATGATCTCTTCTGAAACTAGGATCCTTAACAGGAACTTAAAAGGAAATCTACTTATCCTCATGTTGTGGGGAAAAAGCCCCTTTCTTCAAAATTTCTCCTTGTGTTTAATGAAAAAAGCCATAAAGTTTTAAACCATGTGAAGATGAATAAATGACATGAGCAAAACGTGCATTTAACATCAGTAATGTTAAAAAAAATTATTTTCATACTGTATTAAGTTTTGTCTTTGTAATAGATGGTGAAATGCAATTAATGATTTTCTCCATTATCACCTTTTAATCCAATTAATAATATGCTACAAAAAAAGATTAAAAAGCCAACAAGCTGGCATGTGATTAACTTAAATAAAACAGGCATAATGTTGTAGGAAATGCATCAGAGACCAGTGTCACGTGACCAGTCAGTATGTCTGTTTCTGTTACCTACCCCTTTTCACCGCACTGTTAGTCTCAGACTGACACAGATGACCACAGGCCATCTGTTAACCATCACACGCATACCGCCTAAAAAAACTAAAAACCACTTCTTAGTTGAGTATGTGCTAATCTGACTGACATTATGCAACATCCATGAATGTTATTTAACATACCAACAGTCTCTACCTATATTCCCAAAACTGTGATTAATCACTTTACAGATCACTAATCCAATGTAAGTGGATGGTTCATGCTAGAATAAAATAGGACACTGATTATAGTCTCATCTGATTATGGCTTAAATAAAAACAAGGCTAACTGAGCAGGTCAAAGCAAATGGCAGAGCAAACTACAGAAAAGATATGCAAAACAACTCATTAGCGTAGTAGTCACTATTCTAACAACCTACTCAACTACACACTATGGCACACACAATATCTGTGTTTACAAAAGCAATATCTGTGAAAGTACAAGACATACTAGCAGCACCCTATTTACATAATTTTGCCAAGAATGATAAGATCATGAGGTCAAGATTTGGCTGGTTAACACAGCCCTGTTAGCCCCTGCTGGTAGATGTCGTAACTACACCATCTGGTTATAAAAAAACAAGCTCTCGCCACTCAGGGCCAATTAATCTGAATTCTGACGTAATTGTATGCAACATATGTGTTGTTCATTTCATTTACAGCAGATGTTTTATCAATAGCAAATTCTTCTAAATAGGTCTCTTTAGGCATAAAATTAGGCTTTTAAATAAACTGAAATTAATTTTTCCAAGACAAAATGTTTATTCATGAACATGTCTAACAAAACCACACTGACTCCACCTCTCGATAACCTATTGACCTACTGCTATTTATCAAAACAGATGAAATGTAAAAGCAGCATTTTAGGTACAACAATAGTTCTTTACAAAGCTGTTAAAAATTCTGTCTGTCCTGTTCCTTTAAAGACAACTGCTCAGCTTCAGCAAGCTGATTCACCGTCACCATACCTTGCATCATTTGTAAATCAATTTTTCATGCCCGACCTCAGCAACCCTTAGCACGGTAAGCTTTGTTTAACAGACAGGAAGACAAGATCAAGACACACCAAGACACCAAGCGTGTGTTCCAAGTTCCTCATGTGATGTAACTTCGCAAAAGTCAAGCTTTGTCATATACACGTACAAACACATTGATTAAGCCGATCCCCACATCGATCTAACGTTCTGTTTGGTGTGCGTCTTCCCCCCTCCTGTCCAAAGGAGTTTATTTTGGAAAAATAAAAAGACTCTTTTATTCTCTGCTGGATGGAGCAGTGAGAAGAGATTTGTAGCGCTCTCACACACTCGGTGGGTTGTGCAGAAAATACACCCCCACACATGCAAAAAGGCAAATGCATAGAGGGAATGAAGGCACGATAAAGGAAATAAAGGGAATGGGAGACTTCTGTCAGTGACAGAAAAATCATAAAATGAAGAAAAGCATTAGAGGCTAAGGATAAAATGGAGTGCAAGCTCACTATGAACATTTTACATCTTCCAATCTGGCTTACACAAGCTATGTGAACATTATCCGTCTGTGGGGGTCAATATAAGCACAACTATCCAACTGAATCCTCAAAAGACACTTCATTGGCCAGCACTTCAGGAGGCATGAAGCAGACAGCAAGTGATTGGACAGGCCGACTGAGACCCAAGAGAGACTCGTGCGTCCAAAACACCACTGGACAATGGCCATTTTATTCCGTCCTCCTTCTTGGTCTCAAGGGACTTGTCCAAAAAACACCATCTGAGAGCCACGCTGGTCCAGCCAACCGTAAACGCCTGCCAAGCGGTCCGTTCTGCACAACATGTACTAAGAAGATGAGAGATGGCAAAAAAAAAAGGGAGCGTTACTCATGGGGCATGATACAACAACTGTCTGGTGAAGAAAATCTCTCGGTGAACAGTGCTTATGGAGCAATTTAAATGTGCATTGGGTCAGACTTTTGCGTAGGATAAACCCATCAGTGCGTTATTTACTGCCAAGGAGTGCAGCAATAGAGCTTCTCTCCACTTATTAACACCCCCGCACCATGATGGGCCTGTTACTTGTTCATTTTGAGCAATGAGACCTTTGTTAAGAAATGAAGATTTTAAGGGAAAGGACATTGGACATTGTAAATTAATTTAGTCATGTTCTGGTTAGAAGAGAGCAGAGGATACTGTGATTTTTTGTACAATTTAGAAATATTTTACCTTACAGTAGTGATAAACATTGATTAATTTTGGTTTGTGTCTGGACCTAAAGTAATAATGCCATTATTATTCATAGTTTTTCAGTCTAAAATGTAGGAAAAATGTTAGTGTAATTGTTAGTATTTGTGCGATCAACCCTGATGATTTTATTACGGATGCTGCCCAAGGTGACGTCATGACGTCCTACTTCAGCAGACAAGAGTATTGCATTATTACAGCCGACTCTCACACGTACATACACAAAAATACTCTCTCAGAAGCACATTTGAGATGTTTACTTCACACTTCAGTGGTCAGCAGTGAGATGTTTACAATGTGTGAGGAAATTTAAAAGATAATTAAGTGGGTCAAGTCCTGGGGTTTTAACACAAACAAAAATAAATATTTACATAAAATGATTTTTTAAATGAGACAGCAATATTTATGTTCTGTTATGTTTACTGAAGTAAATCAGACTTACCAAAGCTAACATGCATCTAGAAACACCTACATGGGGGTCAGAGAAAGGGCAAAATGTGGTCATAAAAACTTAATTATGTCAATTTAAAAATGAAAACCACACAATAAACACTGTAAGTGCACTTTAGGGGAAAATCTGCTATGAGAGTGTAAAATGTTTTCCTTAATAACACTAGACACACACAAACTCATACAAGCATATTAACAGGAGAATGTTCGCACACACATTCAGTACGTAGACTGGCCCGTTTCTCCCTTGGGGCCGAGAGACCAGATGTAGTTCACTCACAATACTACTAAAAATACAGCTCTGACTAACAGAAGAGATTAATTAAAATGAACATGGTTCACAGACTGCCCCTCCCTCTCTGTTTGTCTTTCTCTTCCTCTCATTCTCATACGCGTGTGTCCCCTCCTGTTAAACTCTTTTTCTTTGCTTTCCGTCCTTCTCTGTGTCTCCGCTGGGATTTCACAGAGTCAAATTCAATCAAGGTTAACGTTCGTCTGCATTCAACTCTTGGAGATTCTCTTCTCAGAAAAGCTGAGCCTCAAACGAGGACGGGCGTCTCTCACCTGGGATGTGAGAGAATACGTCAGGACTCGCAGGTGGGGATTTGAAGCGCACATAATTCGTGGCTGTGTGTAACAGACCAAAGCAGTTCCACAGACTGAGCAGATTTTCACAGCGAAAGATTCTCCAGACTTTGTTGGAGTGCTTTTAACCCCTGCTACAACAGCTTTACAAAAATACCTCAGGCGGCGAGCTGTCACACAAGATTCAGCTCTTTGCACACGCACACAAGATATGAAAGATCAACCTGATGTTGTGGCCTATCCACTACAGACAGAGAAAGGTCGAAAGGTGCCCAAAATCCCAGCTGCCAGACTATAGCATCTCTAAGTATGATTAAAAGTGATGTATATCCTGGCAAATGAGCCGATGAAAATGTTTGGATGGGTCTTTGGACGTTGGTCTCTTGAAATGACTGTGGCCTTCAATGCAACACCGATCCAAACTGTAAATGTCAACTGCTTCTTTTAGCCTTTCAGCTTTCTAATAACAACAAATGCTCACCTGTAGAATACACTGGGTTAAAGCATGATTTAAAGGCATAGCTCATACAAAAATGACACATCATCATTAGCAATACCATTAATGATGCATTTTTAAACCTGCATGATATTACAAAAATTAATTTTGGCACAACCTACTGGCGTCTCGTCAATATTTCTGGTTAGATTTTTGGGTGACCTTATATTTTAAAACATTTTTTGTGTGGTTCTGTGCAAATGCATAAACAGACACACACACACACATATACTGTACACAGACGGAGGCAAAAAGAGAACTATTAAAATGCTAAACTGAATGAGCAGTCATCAGGGTGCTTGCTGGTTAAGCTCCAAATCTCGAAAACGTGCTTACTCATCCAGCCTGAACTGCACTACCCAGAATTCTCTGATGTGTTTTTAATTTGATTGCTGCTCCAAATATCTGAGGCACCACATTATGCAAGAATGAAAATATTAGAGGCGCAAACATGAAAAGAATTAGACAGACAGGCACATTAGCTCAGTGACTCCTCATCACAGCATGACTCGCCTTGGGAGAGCAGGAACGACTGAATTTGGGATTCTCTGGTTTTTTTACTGCTGAAATGTCCGCCCCCCCTCTGTCGCCTCTAAAGTCATTACACCAATATTCATACTATTTATTCTCCTGCCTGGTAACGGCTCTCAGTGGAGCCATGTTTGTCTTCATACAAACGAAGTGCTTTTGTCTGTTTGTTGGCTGTTTAAATAAAAACTCAAATTTAAGTGTGCCACTGACACAATCTTAACCGTGCTATTCTCTCTCTCTCACACACACAAAACACTTTGCCAGTCTGGCCTTGTAATACCCTTTGGCAAATGAATGAACTCAAACTCAGGCACATACACACTACACCAATCTGATCTAATCCAAATGGAGTGATGATGATTTATAATCTCTGATAATGAATGTAATTTTATTTTTATCCCAGGGACCTTGTCTAAGCATGCCTAAGCACCTGGTAGATGTGTCTCTTTCAAGTGCGCACACATACACACACACACACGTTATTACAGACTTGCAAACAGGGGTCCTGGTAACGTAAAAGACTGATATTTAAAAAGGACACAGCCTCTTGCTTTTGCTTTCTCAAACTGTCTGCTGGTTCTGTAGCATGAGATGGGTGTGTAGGCAGATAGAAAGGAAATATGAAGAAACCGTAAATCCCTGGGTCCTACCAGCTTTCAGACAATGCTGTGCTGGGTAATAAATTGCAAATCTTGACATTTTAGCGCCTACTGTAGCACTCAATGAAAACACCTCCTTAAATATGAGCTATATTCAGAATGCATCTTTGATATTGTGGGCTCTAGATATGGTTCAGTTCAGGACTTCAACTACAAAGTATATGGGATTTTGTCACCCGTTTTATCATCCACTAGGCAAACAATTGCAAAGCTTATCAATTTAAAGTGAGGTTTAGGTCGAGAGAAACGTGAAGATGCTGAGGAAGAAACTGATGCCATTTCACTCTTTAACTCTAATTCTGTAAGCAGAGACGCTTGTCATGCCAGATTATCTCAATCTTCATGATCAGATCTGCATAAGGCTAATTAGTCAAACACACATTCACATCCATCTATTCAGAGGTCAGGTACAAAAAGAAGTTGGCCGGAAGAAGAGCAGATGGAAGAGGTTATTGAGGTCCTCTAACTTCTTGTTAGTCACTCTAAAACTTTTTTAAACTACTTTTTTTTTAAGTCTTGCAAACACATTTTTATACACGTACATGCATTCTGCTCTTATTTCTGCTCTTATCAAGATCTACATCCTTAACCTTACATACTCTCAAACACATTTTTTCCCATGCATGTTTGTGAATGAATAAAGGATATACATTCAGTATGAGATACTTCTGTCTTCCACACACAACATCTAACCTCTCAACATACAAAAAGCACACACACAAAGCCACCTGGAAGGCAACAAGCTGTAATCACACTCTTAAAGAACCTCTTTTGTATGTGTGTGTCATGTATACAGCTCTTCCAAAATACTTTGGAAAGTAACTTGGTGGTTCATGTCTGTAAAGCACAGAAGGCAGAACTGTTTTATCAATGATGAGAGAAATGTGAAAGAATAACAGCAGAAGGTAATAGTATCCTCTTCTTCTGGTTTCAGGGCAGACAGATACAGCTCAAAAGTCTTTGCTGAAAAAGATTCTGACTCATCTACAGAGAAGTGCACTAGTCCTGAACAATGACTTTCTCGTGTTTCGCTCTCTCAAGAGAAAGCCGCACAGACTGATGTTTTATCATCGATCTTTTCTCTGCTTGTAGGGATACTTTTGGGTTAAGCCCTGGGCTAAACTCTACATTCCCATACCATTCTGAATCTCTTTTCTGCACTAACAGAAGAGAACAGTTTAAAGGGAGGCAGAAATGAGACACGGCAAGAAAGACGGAGTGTAATATTGAGAGCATTGTGGAAGAGCTGTATGACAACAAAAATGACATCTAGAGAGGGAAAAGGAGGGATGAGATGAGGGAGGCAGGTGGAAAAAGAAAAGCAGGTTGGGGAGGAGAGGCAAACCGAGCGTTCGGCTAGAACTCAGAGGTAATAAAACCATCTCTCTTTCACAGCATTCACTCTCTCTCTTCTTTGTACCATCCTTAATTACCTCTTGCAGGAATGGCAAACGAGTAAACAGCACTTAAACAGCCAGCTGGGACAAATAGAAAGAGAGACAGAGAGCAGAGAGCAGTTTAACAGCTCGTGGATTGAGAAGCGGAGTCGGTAAACGTATGCTGAGATGCAATTGGGCAATAATACTAAAAATATAATAAACAATATGCATTAATTTTTAAAAGCCGATATGAAACTGTTAATACTGCCCATGTATGTTTATGACGTGATGGTATTTAATAAAATTAAAAATCCATATGCAAAATGGCTGAACATAAGCATAAGTTACCAGCCATTGCAGATAATCTAAAAATCAGGTCAAATAAAAAAAATACTATTTTCCCAGCTTTGTCATGTAGCAAAAAACAAAAAGATGTTAGTATGTGTGCTCTGACATCACGTTGTGAGGTGGTGATTATGGATGGGTGATCAAATTCTCATCGTTTAGGTCAATTTCCGCCTAATACTGTGAATAAAAATTCAAAAAAAGTCAAAAAAGAAAATTAGTCATTCCATGAGGAAAGTAATACATGCAGCATTTGCTTCTTGGCTTCATATCAAGATCACTGGCTTCGCACCATTACTTACATCCCCTTAGCAGAGTCTCTCAAAGCAGTGGCACTTTAAAGAGGCAAAATTTAAAATCTTTAAAAGTGATGGCAGAATCTATGTGAAAGCAAATATCATAGGTCTCTCCCACTGCCTTTGCAAAAAGTTCCCTAAAGATTACAGCACTCTCTCCCCCTAAAGCAAAGTTTGAAGAGGAGAGAGAGGCAGGAGAGAGGAAAAGGTAAGTGGTGTAGGTTTGTCTTATCAGGGAAAAGCAGGCAGAGATATCTCTGAGGCCTCAGGGTGAAGGGAAAAACGCTCCTGCCATTTCACCCAGAGTAAGAGAGGGAGCGATAGAGAAAGAGATGGGGGCAAAGAGACAGATGGGTTGTGGCACACACAGCCAGCGTCCGCTGTACCCTCTCCAGTGCCCCTCTGCCATAATGAATAACATTATGGCTGCATGAAATGTCACCAGCCCCACCCCAACGCCCACCCTCCTTCTCCTTCTCATGACGAATGGATCTTCAAAATGTCAGATGTGCATCAATATCATTGTGAGAATGTGTGTGTGTGAGGTACGGGCATGCTGTAGGTGTTGAGGGGTATTATTAAGTACACAAACACAGACACAAGGATGTGATTTGTAATGTCATGGGATTAGTACAGTCCGTATGAATGCCAACAGTTTATTAAGGAAAGACTTTACTATCTACATTATGTTTATAATCGTAATCTGTTCTGTACTGTAAGCCCATGTTGACACTTTCCAGATCTTTTTTGGCATGGGGAGTGTCACAGACATGTACTACTCAACACAGAAATCTGTTTTAATTTAAACTGTTCAAAGCATTGGGAACTATGGCACCATTTTTTTGTTTTAAAATACAAATAGTTATGACTGTCTTTAATATACTTTAATTTTCTTTGGAGCACTTAAACTAACATTTCATTAACCACAATTTCTGCTGTGTGCAGTATTGTGCATATGATAGATAAACATTGATTTGACCACACTGAACCTGTTCCTAGTCATTCTTTCCTTATTATTTGAAGAAAATTGTGTTTTTGTCCTATTAGCAGAGCTATTAAACAGAACAAATGCACACCGGGTCGTTCATCTGGCCACCAGCAGAGAGAAACGGAAATTGTTTTTTAGACGATGCGAAACATTTAGAACAGATTCCTGCACCACACGGGACGCTAATTTGTTTATTTCTGTTTTCCTTCCGTAAGTTGTTTTGCCAAGGAGGCTTTTTTGTTGTGACCAGAAGCATTTTTTGTCCATTACTGCATCACAGGCGTACAGGGAGCAGTAAGGTCACGCCAAGCAGACAGACCATCTGACAGAACTTATGCCAGGCAAAGTGACGGAGTGATCCGATGCCAAGATCGGCCACACGCATGCACACACAACACTGTGGTGGCACTCCACCCAACTCTGAGCAAAGTCACTCGGGTCTTATCATCCGTGGTGTGTGTGCGTGTGTGTCAGGGTGCCAAAACTCAGCCGGACAGGCAACATGTTGAGGACTAATCACTCTCCGAGGCCTGTGGTTAATGTGAGCCTCGATCCATCACACACACGCCATGGCCTAATAGAGGTCAGCGGACACATAGACAACCCTCAAGACATGCACAAAATGTTTTGAAACTACATAAAACCCTATACCTAAAACACATTTCACACAGTCTCGACTTTTAGCACTTTAAGCTCCTCTGCAGACCGCTACAAAAGTGCTCTCTAGAGGAACAGTGAGAATACTGACACATCAAGTGTTCTTTACCATGGCACAATGACTTCACAGTGTCAGCTTTTACACCGCAGCTTTTTTACCCATAATGCTAAAGAGTTGTTTTTCTTGGCAGCACAGTACCCTAAAAGTCTCTCCACAAAGTCTCTCCACAGTGAAATAACTCGAGAACCATTTCATTTTCTTCTTCAAAATGGAACGGCCTATTTATTGCGGTCTGAGCTTATATTTAATTACAGATTATATTTCATTCGCTCTCGTTTTTCTTATGTGATTACTTGCTTTTCTCTTCACAGCTCTGAAACAGATTGTCCCCGACTGCATACTTCCCCTCTCCTCATCACCTCATTATCCCCCTTTTCTTTAGCGTCTCTGCCTATCTGTCATTTTCTTTCTCAATCCGAGGTCATCGGTACGGCAGAGATCAGGTAAACACTGACAGAATCGCACTTCCTCCCAATTTGCATAATGAGGCCTATTTGACTCTAATTATCCTAACAAGTAGCACCACCCCTAAGCCTCTCATCACCCTCTTAATGAGCAATAATTACTCCATCTACACAAACACGAGGCACCTCTAACATCTCCAGTACCCTTACGTTTTGTGTCTCATTCCCTTGTTCAATAGCATCATCACGGGAAAGGGAAAACCAGCACAATCGATACAGAAAATGGTCACAGTGAGAAGCAAGCAAAGAATGATGGCTAAATAGTACCACAAAAGTGCAACTTTAATTTCCAGAGCCAATACCATATGGCTACAATACATCCAAAGAGAGTACGTGTAGAGTCTAGCTGATGGTAATGGCAATAATTTTTACAGGCGTACTGAGGGCATGTACATGTTAAATGAACTGTAAATCATTACTGGTGGGGACACACCTTCCAGCAGCCAGTAAATACAGAGAATACAAAAACTTTCTATTAAAAAAAGATCAAATAGATTCACGGCATGACAAAGAAATAAAACATCTCTATTTATTTATTCCTTTTCTTTTGTCTAGCCATCAACTCATCACTCTTTATTCTGCTTTGTCTTACAACCTGTTTTATGGTCAGCTTGTAATCTGCCTTTAAATTTATCTCTGTCCTTCCCTACAGCAGAAATCTCACATGTTACAGCCTTTGAATGAGTGAATGAATAAATAAAAATAAAGCGTGTGTGCTCACATTAAACACACTAGGTGTACTATATGCAAACTCCAAATGTTTCTACGGCACAGCCACGCTCCAATGATCTAATGATTTTCTTCTCCTCCTCTTCATTTATCCTTTCTGAATCTGACTGAAATCAATTTGCCAAGATGAAAGTTTTCAATTTTATTACGCTTGCAAAATAGGAACTTGCTAACTGGTCTTTCTGCAGTTGGAATGGAAAATCATTTCCGTCGTCCCATACTTTTTCTTTCTAGCTCTGAGGGTTAGATGTGACAAAATAACATTTACAGACTGTGTATGGGAACACAACGCAGTATATTAAATAAAACATTTACCTTTAGACTCTCGAATAACAACATCCCTCTGTTCACAGTTTTCAAGCAATCTTGGAACCACGGCTATCTAAACTGATGAAATTTCATGCAGTCATTTTTACGAAATTGAAAGACAAAAAATAGAAGGGAAATGACAGTAAGGGGAGAGAGGGAGAGAAATAGAAATCTTTCATTTGGGAGTTTTATTGTCTTCCTCTGGGTCATTATCTCAATTAAAAACATGGGGGATAATGATCACAGTCATTACTTTGACTCATCTACAGCCCTCCTCTGCTCTCTCTCTTTTTCCTCTCTGGATGCCAATCTGTGGGGAAATATCTTCTTGATTACCCCTCTTTGAATATAGATTATTAAAAGCACACATACGTACGTGCCACGCTCACATTTACACGCTCACACACTAGCTCTACGCTTCACTGGCTTGAATTTAATCTGATGAATTTAAGAAAGTCTGAATAGTATTCTCAGTAAGAGGTTCTATTTATTGCTTTGCTAGAAAATTTGTCAGCAAGAAAACTCACAAAGGGTGTTTGTGCGTACGAGCATGCCTGAATGGCTGTGTGTGTGTGCATGTGCATACTGAATGTATGTGTGCAAGTAGAGAAAGAGATTTAGGCTTCACAGTCTCCCTCGAGCAAATCATCTCCCTGGTGTCAGCCAACCCTCCAACATATGGGTCCCCTGCTCGGCCCAATGTGTCTTTGCCTGCATGTATGTGCGTATACGCGTGCATGAGGGCAACTGTGTTTGACAGCCCGATAGTCTGACAGTTTTAATCACACCTCTGGTTTTGTTACAACAGTTCAGACCTGAAGCCCTGAACCACACAGAAATCTAAAGATATCCCCCCTCAGACGCTAAAGGGAAGGATGCTGAAGATGAGAGGCGGAGAAATGTTTTACAATCATCTTTCACAGAGCTACGAAAGCAAGCTCAAAGGCTCATTGTAAGACTGTCCTTCTGTAAACATCCATCTGCTTTTGTCAATTAAGCTCCTAAAATTCCCAGAAGCAACAAAAACCCTTCATTCTGTGATTTATTGATGCTGTCGTTGAGAACAGGTGCGTATTTGGGCCTTCAGCAGACAAACAGCAAATTTGGTGTAATTCACTCACAGATCTGTCTCCCCTACATTTGGCTCACAACATTATACAGAAACGTTTCTTTCTACCTCTTTTTTCTATTCCTCGCATGCCACACAATTCAAACAGTCAGCCTACCATATGTCAGCAAGTCTGTAATTACAAAAAAACTAAAAAACAATCTAACCGGCACTTTTATAATAACACTGACAAATCTGCCAGGTATTCTTGTGGATATTCCACAGCTCGTCGGACACAATTCCAAGGATTTCAACCACATAAAACCTAAACTTGCAAGTGATGTATTCGTTGCCTGCAGTTTATTACGCACAGCGATGTGAGGCCACCTTTGCTGCGGAGGCTGAATAACAGTAATGATGATGATGACAGTTTCAGTGCTAGATCAGCAAGTGCTGTCTCCAGAGTCAACCTCTCTGATACCATCTAAACCCCCCACACAAACCAACACACACACACACACAGCCATACTTGTCATTGCTCACGTTCAACCTGCCCCAAGATCTTCAAGACATACTTTCTAATTTTGCAGTCCCCTATACTCTCGACTTTCTGTCCATCTCTCACACCCACAGCCTAATTGTTTGTTTGTATGTCCAGTTCCAGACTTGCTGGTATAGTGCAAGTAAAAATAGATATGAAGGCCACTGTGGGCTTCCTCAGGTGGAGAAAATGAATAGAAACACTACGCTGCTGGGACACGAGTCTGGTCATTTCATCACTGTCTCTTGCATCTGTAGAGGTTGAAAATAAGGTGGCTTACCTACAGCAAATATCTCTGTATTCATTCAACGTCAACATTAAGATTTAAGAGCACTGTCTAACTGAAAACTGCACTATATAGTAAACAATATTTTAAAAAACATAATGAGCAAGCAAGGTACATCATATGACTTTACAGACACAGTTACTCCTGAGGGTAGTAAAAATGAAATAAATGCAAAGCATTAGTTTCGTGCAACATCTGCTAATCTTGCAAACACTTACTCAACAATGCATATCATTTAACATGCTCAATTATAAATGAATGAAAGAGAAAATATTGCGGTTTGAAAAGCGTCAGTCACACTTCAAAAATTAACTTTGAATAGGAAACGTTTTAGGATTTTGATTGAAACTAACTCAGTTTCATGTAAAGCATAATATTCCTTTCGTTAATAATAAAAAATTTAGCAGTTTTAATACAAAAGGATCAAAAGCACGCACTGTTTTTTTTAATGCAAGAAATAAAAACCAACTTTGATAATCTGTCAAAACTGTGCATTTGATTCAAGGAGAACATCCCATATCTACATCTGTCTTACTAGCCAACTACAGGCATACATAATTAACGTCAAGACTGCACAACAACAAGGTGAGAAAGCAACATTTCTATTATTTACTACGCTTGGCACAACAAAACCACCCAGCCGCTGTCATCGGGCACCACAGCCTATCAAAGACCAAACACATATACACCACTGATCAGAGAAAAGCGTGTATTGCTGTATATATATTTTAAGTGTAAATTAAGATTTCAAAATGGGTCGAGTTAAACAGAGAAACACGTGAAATACAGTAACTTTTTGACGTACAGTATGAAGAGCTGAAGGAATGAAAGCGCACTGTTATTGTTCTTTAAACCAGTTAGTTAGATAACAAACAATAATTGATTCTTGGCTATGTATCCAGCAAGATATAGCGTTTATAAAAGTAAACGAACAGTTTGGCAACAAGTTATTAATGTGCGTAAATGTTTCCTCACCTCGGTGGAGAGATGCGACGAGGAGCGCGTACAGTAACGTCATCCTTTCCGCGATCATCTTTGGCTTTCTGGATAATAGTATATTGTTCACAAACATTATGGATAGTTAAGTCTGGTAAGTTGTTGAATAAATAAGATAATCCTCTGGAAACTCATTTGAGAATGTAACTGGTCTAACAGCAGATTCGCGACGTTCGCGTTCTCCCCAAATTCTTGTCCGTTAAATGTCACCAAAATTCCGTTAAAACGAGACTCGCGGATCTCAGTTAAGTGGTAAAGCCGTGTTAAAACACGGGGAAAGTCACTCTAGTGTTCCTTTGGGCTTATAATTCCCTTCTATGTGAAGTTTATAAACACAAGTAAAAAGCTCCAGACCGGTGGCGGTGTGGCAAGAATCACGCGCCGCAGAAGTTGGCGTTCTCCGCGCGACAGCAAGCTCGTGGGGTGGAAAAGACGCGCGTCCTATGAATCCGAATCTTGGCGCACAGGAGCGCAAAACCTCCGTCGTCCGCCGCTAACTCTCTCTGAAATGTTCCCATCGCTCCAGTGACGCTGGTTTTGCGGTGACATGTCTGATTTGTATCTTCGCTGTAGCTCAACGAACTTGGTCGCGTAGTTCTCCAGAGACAGAAAGGCCAACAGTCAAGCTGGTACTCCAGCGCGGAGAGAGGAAAGCGCGTGAAGAAGAAGCGTAAATGATTGACGTTTTAAGCAGCCAATGGTGTTTTCCGAGAGAACAGGTGCACAGAGAAGCCAGCCAATCACATGCGGAAAAAACTCTCATGCCTGCATCCGAGGAGGCAGATCAATTTAAGACAACTGAACAAAGAATACGCAGAAATGTGTTTTATGTTTATTTAAAGAGTAAAGAAATTAATATATAGAGTAGTATTCATTTTATATAAATATATACAACATTTATGTGTAGAGTGAAAGTTATTCCCTTTTCATATCAGCTTATATGACGTCCATGATTTAACAACAACAGCCATAATAATAATAATAATAATAATAATACTAATAATAATTTTTTTCATTCTTAAGTAATAGAGTAATTTTAACGTTAAAGTCAGGTTTGCATACTGCATAAACGTTATAGAAAAGACATTTATCCTAGAGTTATTGTATGTCTGTACAAACGTGACTTTGATTGATATGAACACGTTTGACCGGCTTAAAATGCATTTAGATTTTATATTTACACTTGGCAGGCTTTAATACGTTTTCTCGTGCATTCCCTGAGATTCAAACCAGTGACCCTGGTGTTGCCAACTCCATGCTCTAGCTAAGCTTAAAAAACGAATTATTAAACATCTCAGGATACATTTGCAGTATAAGGGAAAATATCTATTTAATGAACCAATGCGAGTAAGTTTGTTGCGTACCTAGACATCCCTGTGCAGTTTCTCCAATAGAGGTGTAACAGCGACCCCCGGTGGTTACTAAAAGCTTGTCTCTGTGTGTGGCCCAAGCAATGCAGTGTAAAAGGTGACTCAACATCATCAGTTTTATCCCTTAAATCAAACCACGAATCTATTATCAAGAAAAGATTATGTATAACAAAAGACCTATTGTTACCTGGTCTTGGTGACCTAGGTGATCTCCTTTATACAGTTTTGCCATTGTTTCCCTATTGCATCTTTCTCCATTTCCTCTGTTGGAATGAATGCAAATGTAATTTGGTTTAAAGACGACCTGTTATCTATTTTGTTTGCATTGTACGCTAGCCGTGCTCATTTTTTTGCATGAGGGTGGAATATTTCCAGCTCTATTGAGTGTGTGAATGATGAACGGAGAGAGTAAATATGATGCATTCTGTTTCCTTCCGAGTCTCATCGCCATGCTCGGCTTTAGGGAATCAATGTTTTTGGCCCACATTTTTGGGTACACTGCATTGTGCATTCACAAGAAAAATATGACTGGCTCTCATCTTTGTCTCACTTTTTTGTCTTTTTGCCCTTTTTTTGTGACACACACACACACACACACACACACACACATTAGCACACATTTAATTCTCTACTAATTTTTTATTAGGAATCAGGGGAACATGTTTAAATTTGGGAAATCCTGATCTTGACAGATAATAACTGTTTGTCAGTGTCATGATACTGTGATAACACTCAATTTACACTTTAGTCCTTTATGTAACTAGTCATATACCATAATACAGAAATCCATCTTGGTACAATACAACCTATGGGAGTATGTTTGCAAAATTACAAAGAACCGCGTTTCTTACATCTAAAAATAATAAATGTGGAAGTTGCTAAGGGAAGTTCACCTGTCTTCAAAGAGGACAGGGATCAGCAGAAACTAAGATCATCTTCATTAGAATAAACACACACACACACTATTGTCAGTGATACACACACACACCCATGACACACTGAACATGAGCCCTGGTGCAGAAAGGCAGCTTCGTGCTTGTTGAACCGTACTGCATACATTAGAATCTCATTAACAGGGGGTGAATTGCAGGGCTCAGAGGGCATGCTAGCAGGCACATCGCTGGGGCGGACAGACGAGCAACACTGCGTTCCACACCGTAAGGCTCTTATGAAATACTGTTCATTAGTTTGCAGAACAAGGCGTTGTGAAATGACACCAACATCCCAATTACACAGCCAATATTACAATTAAGAAGGCAGAGTTAATTAAACTATTAACTGATGGAAACTAATGTTTTTGTTGTGTATTATGTGTGCCATGTAACTCATTGTGTCTGCAGTGTACATCATTTCTTGCCCTGTGCTAATAGAGGAATAAAATTGAATAACACAACTGACACCCATAAGTTGGTATTATGTAAATCTGCCATATTTTATCCAGAAGAACGTCAATAAAGGTACAATGCCTAAAACAAGCTCGCATGAGTCAATTTAAAAGTGTTTGAAACGGATGAAAAAGATCCTTTTCTTTCACTTCAGGTCACAAAGAAATGAATGTTTTCCTGAACAGGCCTCCAGCCCTTTCAGGATCTCTTACATTGAGATCAATTACACTCTTGAAAAGCTGTTGTTTAAACGCGCTTCTCCTCAGGAGATGCAATTTACCACTGAGCATAAATCAATGGTGACGAGAAGGGCTAATTCAAAGCCCTCATTTGATGTCAATTTGGCCCTGACCGCGGCCCGTTTATAATGACTAAATGTGTTGGGAGTATATTACCCAGAACAGAGCCACAAAGCAGCGTAGTCATAACTTCCTGATGTTTCAGACATTGGGAGCATGTTTCAATATTGCGCCTGTCTGGCCTCATTTGTTTACAAGCCTCTTCAGATGAAATAGAAGCACCTCGAGTCATCAATCTGCACAGGACCAGAGGTGTGAACGTTTCTTTAAACTGGAAAATGCGTTCAGAGAAACGTGAAATACTCGAGGATCTCACAAGGGAACGTTCAACTGATAGTGTCCGGAAAACAGCCAAATCATTTTCATGCACATATTCTGCATCAGTCTGTTACCCGCTCTTCTGAAATCCATAATCATAAAAACAGAAAACCGAGTTGAGAACCAGTACTTGACCATGTGATTCAGTTAGAGGGGTTGTCCAGTTTACTGGAATTTGGCAGACTGTAGATTATCTTTATCAGCATCTGCAAATGTTAGGGATATTTTACATACTCTACATGTGGTATCCTTTGACCCTGATACATTACATCTTACATGACCCAAGAAATAAATCACAGGCCAAGAATTTATGTAGAGTGCAGAGGTGAAAGATCAGAGGTTAAAGTGAAGGAGGAAAGGACCTGACAATAAAAAAACAGGACCTGTCAATAGGTAATGCAAAATATGGAGATACTGCCTCATAAAAGTACATGTTTTCATGATTATTAGGTCTAAAATGTACAGTTAGGGGGGAAATTAATTTAAAAAACAATTCTTTATTTTCAGCTATCGGTGTTTCGGTGTTTCCCATGCAACTAACATAATGACCTACTGGTTTGGTTAAAGGCAAATCCTTACGATTAATCATGGTAATTTTGTTGAATTTAAGGTATTTTATTAGTACATGTGTTCCCTGGGAATTAAAAGATGATTTTGTGTTATTAACGCAATGCTCTATAAATTGGACCACAGGTACGCTGACGATTTTATTGTCATACACAAAGTCACAATCTCAAAAGTAGATTTTTGTGAAATGGAAGAGTTCTGATGGAACATTTCGTTTTTTTATGAAATTTATCACAGTTCCATCCAGGAGTCGCACAGTTTTGTTCCTCCTGTGATAATTAATCCAACATAATCTGAATTAAACACACTGTCAGGCTTTTCTCGGTATAAATCGACAAAATAAAGTGATTCGAAGAATAAACACGACCCCTAATCCACGTGCCAATCATCTCAATAATGACAATTGCTTATTACAAACACAAAATAATAACAATAATGACACATTTTCATGATTCTGTTAGCGGGGAGCGTCAATGAAGCGTGATTCAAGCAAACATCTCACTTGCCAGCAGATTACCCCAGAGAAAGCGTGCCACCTGCAGAAAGGATGGGGAGATTGACGGATTTATTAGGAAGAGTGTAAATATTAATTTTGATCTCGTCTCACGGTGCGCAAGGACTTAATTGCCCTCATTTGCATATAATTGTGTCCCGTGGGATGGCCCGTGTGGCTTGATTCACAGAGCGAGACGTTGTTTTGCTCATCAGTTTGGCTAAACCTTGCAGTGCGATGAGGCGTGCGGAGGTGTCGGACTGCGCATGCTCAGTACACATCGACGAGTTGAAAGGAAGAACAGTCCGTTCGCCTTCTGTCCCGTGATAGCTCCAGTGTTGCGTGTGTTAATCAGCAAAGTCTTGTAAAGTTATGTAAATAGAGTGATTGAAAATACACACAAACTGAGCTGAGCAATCTTGCAATCAAAATGACAATTTGCTGCATTGGTAATTTGCTTTCCTAGTCACTCACTGGCATCAAACTCATCTGGGCCTTTGTGAATAAGCACGCATTCTAAATCATCTTGCAGATCTATAGATGGTTTACTTACTTATTAACTCTGGAAAATAAGCTTTTAAACTTTAAATACAAACTTTATAATTTTTAGAGCTAAAAGGCACATGGTACATTTATGCATTTGGATTTTTTTCAGGGTAGAAAAACACAGAAAAATAGATTAAAAATATAGTTTGCTTTTAGTGTTTTTTAGATATACTGTCTCTAAATATATATCTAAAATGTAATGTAACATTTTTCATGCAGGATTTTGTCTGTTTTTGTTTGCATATTTCTCACAACATTTCTCAAGCTATTAAATTACCTTGAGATCTTTCAAAACCCACATAATATTTGTAGGTAGACAAGCCTTCAATCACTTGACACACTGTAACGCACAATAAATTTAATGATGCTTAGTTTTGACAAGAAAAAAAAGAATTTCAACAGAGCCGCAACATCCATGAAAACACCTTTTTGGCATGAGGACTTTGACCAGTAGAGCTGTTTGGGTAATGAGCCGAATGTAACACTCCGTAATACTGTAGAAAAAGCACATTGAGGCCTGATCCAGAAACAGCCTTCACACATTTATTCTCAACGCACAAAGGCCCATTAGTGGGTGCCAGGAATGTTATATGACTGTTGGATGACCAGAAGGAGTTGCGCTCACAAACGGAGGGAGAATAATTGTGCTAATGAACAAAAAGGAGGGATGAGACGCAGACCATTGTGTGACAGATGGCTGCGGCGAGTTGCAATTACAGAATGATGGGGTGATGCTGTGTGCATGAATGCTAAAGATTGCTGTATTTGAACAGGTTCAGGTGGGCTTATCATGTAGATTAATGTATACAGGTGGACACATATAATTATACTCAGACTAGGTCTCAACATTTTATTTTGGGGGCGGTTTGTTAATGTATGCAGAAAAGTGACCTCTGACAGAATCTGCAGACTTGGAAAGTAATCTATGAAATTCTGCTGAATGGATTTAAATTGTGTTTTCTTACTGAAGCTGAAAAAATTATTAAAGGTGCTGTAAACAACTTACGCAACAGCACATGACAGATATCATTTAAATAAAGGTTTCTAAAATATCATCATTGACTTTGTGACAGATGCAGACTCTGTAAACTGCAAATAAAAAAGTTTACAGCGGTAAGATTCTTTATTTAGCCTGGGAGAACACTTTAAAGTGCTTTTCGCCTGTCAGTTGTTTTGCAAATAAACATTGCAGCCCATATTTGGAAAAACAGGAAAGATAATTTATTAGTTTATAATGAATCTTATTTTGCTACCCTTTTGACAACTGACGTAGTATGTTATAGTGTAGTTCTTATTCTGCAAAAATTTCACTATTAAACTCCCATTTAGTATATGAAACTGAACTATAAGAATGAACCTAAAACACTTTGAGATTCTGAGTCCCAGTTTGTTCAGTATGCATTGAATTTGGAGTAAAGTGAAAGTCATCCAGGTACTGTGTGGTATGTCTTTTGCAGTTTGTATGTAAAACTGCACATTTTTAACATTTTGAGTCGTATAGAGAGTTGAACAGCCTCTCGTGCAGGACAGAATAATATCTGATTTGATAATACAAAGCCAGGACAATCTGTTGCATGCAGAGCACGGCTGGTGGGTGACAAATTGGTAGTGCACAAAACCACATCCAATGCCAGACTAAACAGGTGACAGACACCCCACTATAATGTTTCATTATTTTTTGGGATAATTATCATGCTGACACAACAAACAAGTTTGAGTTTGAGAAGTTTGTCAATATTAACAACAGGTCAAAAGGGATGTTTTTAGGAAAACTGATATTATAAATATAATGCAGCTTCTAAAGTTTGCAATTTCCTCCCGCAGTCTACAAGGTAAATTAGTTTGAAATAATAAAAACCAAATATATTGTTAATTATTTTAATTACTGATGTCAGAAGACTTTTAGACAACAATAATAATTCACAAATGGCAGTTTATTCTAGTTTTAACAGGACGTACAACAAAATAATTTCAGTATGATTTTTTTCATGAATCTGTCACAGTCTTGAACAAGAAAACAAACCTGCAAGTAAGTGCTGTTACTCGTTTCATAAGTGGAGAGGGCGTTTAAAGTCTTAAATGCACAAATAATTAATTAAAAATGTGATTCTAAAATGTGAAAAATGATTACAAATAATTTACTTACATTATAAATGGAAGGATTTACATAAAAATTAATAAAGAAATGAAAAAATCTTTTTAAACTATATCAAAGACTGCAGATACAGTATATTGAAAAACAGGTCAAAACTATTGAAATGTATCACCCCAGCAGAGTCACGTGTTTATGAGGCTGGACTGTGTGAGGACTGTAAAATCTGTAATTAAAGCTGATGAGGGTTATGCACTCAACACACCACAAGTTACTGTCACCAAGCTGTTTACTGGAGTCACAATGAACCGGAGAGAAGAGCTAACAAGCTGTCATCTCCCGGATGCTTTGCTCATCACAGAGGAAGATGAGTGGAAAGAGGGAGAAAGGAGTGATAGTGCAGGGGGCGAGCGATGGATGACAGCGTGTGAGAAGAAACAAGATGGTGAGAACAACAGAGAGAGAGAGAGAGAGAGAGAGAGAGAGAGAGAGAGAGGTAGAAGACAGTTAATAAACTTCTGTTTATTAACACAATCACATCAGCTGGCGCAGTTGATGCCATCTGGTGTAATGACCTAGGTGCCGTGCGCCCCCAGGCAGATGGTGCCTGTTTTACTGATCATTATTACACCATCAGCATGGGCAAAGCAGGAGATGGTTTGAGGATTGCATAGGGGTGTGCATATAGAGTCGATGCCACACCCCCTCACCCAACACTGTCACCTGCAAGGATCCTTCAAGGTGGTTTGTGCTTTTGCACAGTGCAATTAAAACCACAAAACATTCAATGGCATAAACATTTGTCTCTTCACTTTTAAGCTGCCCTAAATAAAGGCTCGTGTTTACTAAAGTGTCTGTGTCACAGATTGCCGTCTAATCCAGGTAATAGCCATTAAGCTGCCATGTCTGAACAAAAATAAGCTCCGTTCTACAAGCCAAATGTGCCTGTGACATTTTTGGATGCAACAACACCCATAGGAATATATCAGCCCGCCAGACACACCCCAGTCTTCCCGGAGTACGGAAACGTTTTCTCTCTGGCTGTCAGTTGTTGGATGAGCATCCGGTAAGTGGCAGGTTGTCATGAATATTCAGCATACAGTGTTTCCCGCGTGTCTGTGAGCACGAGAACGAATGTGCCGCGGATTCCTAATGGGATAACGGGGATCATCTGAGCGGTCCGTGCAGGTGGCCGTTTTGAGGACAGACTATGAGAGGCTTGAAACTAAAGTCTGTGTTTACACAAGGCATAAAAATGCTTCTAGAAGCACTAAACACTCCTAGATGAAGTCACCTACAGAGCTATGGCTATCCAATTACTCAAGATGTAGTTTAAACAAGACCAAACAGCCCACATGGGCACAATCAGACCTAGCTTTAAAATGTCTACCGACATTTTAAACTATTGTAACGTTTCCTAAGACTTAAAGGTGCCGAACAAGCACATTGATGGGTACACACAGCTTGTTTGCAGAATAACTCGATTTTTAAAGATGAATGGTGCAATTGGTTGACCATTAGTGACCAAACAAAATTGCTATTTAGATTTTTAAAACACTCAAACAGGTTAAATATTACACTTGACCTGTACTGCTGTAATGCGGTGAAAATGTGTTTCGTCCATATACTCAAAATCTCTATGCGCTAGTTGTTCATATACACACAAGTACGACAGAGAAATGACAACAGGCTGGTGCATTATGTATGTGGTGTGCTATCAATTTTTCTCATCTCACATCAAAATCGATTCAGTTACCAATGCAACAGCATATCACAAGAGTCTTGAACTAAAATGTCATAACTCAACTCAGTGAAGGTCTTCTTACATCATTAAACCCAACAGAACATGACAGAGACAAAATCACAACACACACGACATTTGTTTCCTCATGTCATCTTTAAAGATTCAGAGCTTATTGATTTCATTCAATTATATGTTGGTCTGTTCCTCCAGTCTTATTTTATCCATAAATCACATACCAACGCAACTAATTTAGTTGAATCAGTGTATCGTGAAGCAGACCATTTTCTGCATCAGCCAATTTACAGCCAACAACAAGCATGTTGACACTGTTCTGATCTGCATGAGGTCAGACCAAACATTCACAACCCCTGTATTTTCAGCCAATTAAAAACGTCCCTCTGTCTAACTAATGACAATATCTTTATTCTTAGTGTTCATAGTAATCCACCAGAAGGACAATGAATGACACATTTATTATACAGATGGGGTTTTGAAATAGAATTAAGTGCTTATTTTTTCTGGGCTAAAATATTGACATCGAGTCTGCAGTTTGGAAGCTGGGTGAAGACTCCAGATGTCTTCATTAAGGCTGACAGTATCGAGTTTCCTACTGACCAATAGACAGGAATGCCCTGTAAAAAGGATTTCATAGGATCTTATAGGACACAAGAAAATCTAGAAGTAGTAAACTAGAAGAAAATCCATAATTTGCCACAACCATGTCAAACACAGTAAAAACACAGTAAAAATGAATATATGAAGGTGTTAGGAAGGACCCATTCCCTTTTGATGCGTAGTTTTAAATGGTTTTTAACTTTTTTGGCATTAGTTTTTAGATAATTTATGTGATGTGATGTCTTATTTATGAAAATAACCCCTTATTAGTTGTTTTCCTGTGGAGAGCATTGTTAAGCATTAAATTAAACAGATGAAAATAATAAAGTAATTCTTATTTGCAAAATAAAATTGTGAAGCAAAAGCATTTTTTGCAGCATATATATTTACTTGTCTGTCTGTATCTAAATCTACCAGTGTAAGTCGTTTAAAACATTCCCAATACATAACATTTCATAGCACTTGTATGTGAAGAAAGCAAAACCCCTGACTTGCTGCACTCATCTGACCCAAATCCCACATTTTATGAACTAGAATACATTGTATATGCATGCAGCTGCATGTGCAACATCGTTCGCAGAAATTGCTTTGCACGTACATGCATAAACATGCATATAAAAACATACTCAAAAACATCATGACCAGTCTGAAGAGCCATGGAGCAAGCTGAATGTTATCTTTCTAATCCAGACAGGGTTTAAAACCGCAACACCTCAGCAATGCTTCCAGGAACACCCCGCTGGCCTGCAAACAAAGAAAATCTCAAAGCATGAGAATAAAACATTCAAACGTTACAGCTGATGTTGTGAACAAGCTTCATAGTCACTGAGCTTTAACATCCGCTGGCCTGGCACACGCTCAAAGTGGCATGTCATTTTTAAGAAATGTAAAGCATTTCTTTGTTGTCAGTTCTTTTTTCAGCTAGGAGAACAATATTTTGTCCGTAGCAAATCAAAATAATACAAGGGAGAAAACAATACAAGCTGTACCATATGAAAAATCTGTTCCAGAAATGTAAGTGCAAAAAAGTTCTTTTTCAAAAAGGCCAAAATTGCTAAAGGTTGGATGGTTGATAAGTGTTTCTATTTCCTAATTATTATAAAACATTTTTTTTGGTTATTTAGCTCCCTTTTCTCTTTATTGTCAAACATTCCTGTTTTTTCCTCTGTCCAGGGTTGCCAGATTTGTATAACAAAACTAGCCCAGTGGCCAATCAAAATTAGCCCACAACTAGCCTCAACAAAAACTTTCTCACTCTCATACTTAAAATACACACCCTATACCTTAGTCACCATTATGCATTACACACAATTTCTTACAAATCACTGTATAGTAGTTATCACAAACACAGTTTGATTTCATAAATCATCTTACTTTATCTTGCACAATAGAGAGGCCGCTGATGAACAAAAACTTTAACCTTCCATTTTTAACCCACAAACAGTTAGGTAGCTCAATTCTGCAGAAAAACTGTGGACTTGGCAACCCTGCCTCTTTTTATGTTTTTTCTAGTTGCTAAATCACTGAAGTTTCTAGGTTATGGTGTGTGAACGCATGTTGCTCAACAAGTATGTTTGCAGGTATATAAGGTTTCTCATGGATGAGTGCATGTATGTATGTTAATGTCTGAAGGTTTGTGGCCTCAGCAGCTTTGACATTGCCAAATGTAGTTCTGTCAGAGCGGATTACACCGCTAGCAGCAAGATCACCAATGCAAAGAGGATTTAGTAATCATTTCCCAACTCCACTGGCAACTTCATTTATTTAAGCTTTTCCCCACAAATCGAATGAATACATAGATAACGGTAAACAGATGTTGAACGGCAAAGACTATTCATTTGGAAAAAGGCGAAACTGCTGAAAATGACTATATGGCCACCTGCATTTTAATGGCAAAATGTAATCCAAATTCATCTCAGGCTTTGTGGCTGTTGTTTAATGTTAAAATAAACATTTGCATACTGAAGCCTTTCTAAATTCTGATAATAAAGTTTAAAAAAAACATCACATTTCAGTCAAAAAGCCTCATCTGAATTGACTGCTGATGGTGTTCGTCCTCAACAATTGACTGCAAACTGGGATTCAATTCTGTTTCCATTCTGTTATGGATCTTTCACTTTTCATAATCTAATAAATTCCTGATGGATAAAATCACATTTCTTCCTTTTATCACTTTCCTGTTGTCTTTAGAAGGATGTGATTTAATTGCATAATAGTATCATACTTGTAATAAAAAGCACCCACATAAGCAGGTTAAAGTTTTAATAACGATATAATTATAACATTTTAAGAGGAATTTCAATAAGTGAACTTTAAGTGGAATACATTTAATTGACTGGATTGTGTTACCAATCCCATTAATAATTTATGTGGATTACACTTAATAACTTTAGTATGTGCAGTCTTTACAATTGGTTGTAAAGAATTTGACTGAGAAAGTCAATATACATACTGCATATGTTCAGCGTTCTTAGGTGGAATACATGAAAACTTTTTTGACCTATTCCATGAGAGATGCTGAAGTACTGACTACCATTAGGTGTGGGTAAGAGAGAAAATAAGTGGCAAGTCAGTGGATCTCCGAAAAAGATTATTATGGTTAGAATAACATTTTGTGAGCATTTTAATTTGTACTTTTAAATATAGTTTTAAATATAAGTATTAATGAGTATTAGTCTAATTTAAAGTTCAAAAAATTACATGACGCATAACTATAATTACCTCATTTGTCCTTGGAAAACTTGTCCTCCTTGAAACTGGCCCCCTGATGTACCTGGTGTTTGAAAGGCAAGCAAGCAAGTTGTATTATTCATCATTACATATCAAGCTATTGGAATTGAAATTTAGAAAAATAATTGACAATATTCAGAAAAAAGCAAGTAAAAACTAGCAAATATACAGTATGAGCAAGCAGGTTTTATGCATGTGTTCAGAAGCCTCATCACATCAGGAGTTTTACACTGTGCTATAGTTTGTCACAGAAACCAGACAAATCAAAAGATGACTTAATGGGAAGCAGGAACATCTCCATCAGCCCACCCTCCCCTCTGTGTTAATGTCTCTGTCAGAACCTGTCTGCTTTCTTCCATCCGCTCTGAAATGAATACCCCCTACCCTTCCATTTAAACACACACTCCCGCTCAGATGTAAAACGCTCTATGCAAGTGGCCGGTCGGCAGATTACATGTTGAGCGGAGGCAATTTGCAGACGGACAAGCCTGAACGCTTCAATCATGTCGAGAAAGACGGGTGACAATACATCCCACACACAGACGCACTTGTGCACCTGACCCATCCTCCTCCACGTACCTCAGAATTGAACCTGTGCAAATTTGCCTCTTCTTTTTCTACCACAAATGACGGCATTCATATGGGGACGGCGTTGTCTGATCTTCGAAACCTCTCATTTAAGTTCAGGCCACCTCTCGCTCGCTCGCTCTCTCTCCCTCTCTTTCACAGATAGGATTTCATTTTGATCATCACATTGAAAACATCAGGGTGGAGAGATGAATCTGGTTTGAAATGAGACGGCCCAAGCGTCTGGCTGGCACTTTTATTTTTGAGAGGTCTTTTGGAGTCCTGCTGTGACAGGCCTTTCGAAAAATGTACGCTTAATTTTAACACAATGTTTAGGAGCACAGAAAATGTTTATTCTACAAAAAAACATGGTTAAAACTCACAATCCAAGCTGAATAACATGAAAACACGGCACAATGAATTCTTAAGCATTTTTTAATTTTGAGCACAATTAGTAACTTTATACATGAAACACGTTCGTCCATTCATATATAGACATAATATATTTGTACAAATATATTCTCGACTATATTAGTATTCATTATTCACATTCACATATGTGCAACATTTTTTCAAAGCATGAATATTATGCGAGCCGTTGAGAAAGCTGCACCTTTCCATTACTAGTTGTACACCAAATACATTTCATTTAATGTAATACAATATTAGAGACCCTAAACAAAACCTTAAGGATAAAAAATTAACTCTAGTTCTTTCATGTATCAAAAAGAAAACAGGAACAGGAATGTTCATGAAATTGCTGATAGTGTAGAAAAATGATGAGGTCAATAGAGGTAGGGGAGAAAAATGAATGAACATACAGTAAAATCTAGGGTGACTATCAAATAAATAAGGTTTTGGTAGCTTCTCTTACATTCAAAGCTGATATGAGATGTGGCATATGGTGACACATGGGTGAGCATGAGGTGAAACAGATTCACCCCTGCATGTCTGAACCGGAAATAAGGACTGATTTAATTCAAGCGTCCGGAGCAACTGCTTACCATCTGTACCATTATACAAACTGACTTTCAGTTGAAAGAAAGAGAGCAGTTGAAGGGCTTCTCAATGCTTTTCATTATCATCTTATCTTTTCCCAAAAGCGTGTAGTCTGCAACTCAGGCCTGTAAAAATGTATTTAGTAAGCGAAATAAGGGATCCTCATTGAGGTCAAATGGATTTGAAAAATCTTTTTCCAACATGCAGACCCAAATAAAACACACGCGTCTTCAAAAAAATTTAGTCATAATGTTTATCAAATACTAGCCTGTAGGGCTTCTCTGTTGTAAACAAGTGCTAAAACGGTATCACGCACAAAATGAATGCAAAATTGTTTTAAAAAATTGTTTCGTTAAAATGCCCCATAGTCTTTGGCCTTTGGAAAAACTGAAGCGCAAACTTTCTTTTGACTTAAACTATGTATTTGCTACAAGATGCCTTTCTGCTTGTTTCAGTTATGTTGCAAAACAAGTATAAACGCATAATTAGAGCAGAAATAGACATTTTGTAGGGCTGAATTACTTTACGAGGCTATCTGGATATTATTTGCTGAAACTTTCATGATTTCTGAATTTCAGAAACTTAGTAAACAAACACAGCTTTCTTAAACATGTACACTGTCCAGATGATGAATATATTATAAAGTAACAGAGGAATCGGTCAGTGGCGTTACCTTGATCTTACATGTGATAGACAGCATCATAAAAGATTCATACGCTGGTAAATACATCACTATATGATGACGGCATGATGAACTCTAATCATGAAGCCCGTTCCATCGTAGTATCAAGTGTACCAAAAAAGAGAACAAATACGGTCTCATATGTTTAACACATGACACGAGCAGCTCATACAGAATCTACATATGAAAAATATAGGTACACTTTTTAGATCTTTTTATGGCGTTTTATGACATACTCTGAAAAATACAGCAGATTTGGTAAATCACCAAATAGTAACAGTATATAGTAAAATCTTAGAATATTATAATCGATTCCAGAGAGCAAGTCAAGCATACGTTCACATTATTTAGTAACATATCAGTGTATTTGACTCATGAAGATGAGCAAAATTAGTGTTAATTACTTTAACAAGACTTAAAGCCAAAACTGGCAATGAATCAGGAGAACAGGAGAGTTAAAATACAGTACTGATATGGTAAAACTGATTCGGGAAAGAGGATGGACATATATTGTTTGTAGGTTTGGAAAGTCCCTTGGGAAGAATATTTGGATGGATTCAATCACAGAAGAATTTAATAAAATGTCTCTTAGAGATGCAAGTAGTCTGGAATCTCAATGCCGTACTCAACTTTCCACACGGGAGGAACTAAATTACACTTTTGTGGAAATATTATTTATGTACAGACTCGAGCAGTTTCCCAGGATAGCTGTAGATGTCACAACAGGTGGATCTATAGATCCTGCAGATGGTCCAAAGTTCCCAGAGTTGTCTGAGAATGTGAACCCTACAAAAAGGTCTCAGAAATGCTGGACCCTGGGTCTGGAGTTCTGTAATTTGTACCTTTTTCACATGATCAGAAGTTCTGGAGTTCAGGTAAGTTCTTGTAGAGGTCCAAGGAGTCAGGGTTTGAGAAGGCACCTCGCTGAGTCACCTCCTTACCTGCTATCACCTGCTTTACTGCAACTTCCACTTTCTTACCACTGATTGTGTACTGCAGACAAACAGAAGAGCAAAATCAATACAGCTGAAAAGGGTAGAGAGAAAACAGAAGTAGAAGAAGAAGCAGCAGAGAAGAGAAAGAACAAGTGCAACTCTGCTCACCGGGATGTCCTTGGTCCCCAGGATCAAGGCTGGAACGTGTCGGGCGGAGAGAGCTACTCTGATAGCGCTACGGATCTTTCCCGCTAGCTCTTGACTGAAGGTCTTACCGGGTCCCATCTTCAAGAACAGAATCACCCTTTCCTCTCCGTCTTTGTTGTATTGGGGGACACAGAGGCTGTCGGATACTTCATCAAAAGCCTCCACTGGTAAAAAGAGGGCATGTGAAGTGAAGATGTAGCCTCATCAAAAAGACAGTCTACAGACCAGGTAAGCTTTGTATTGGATATTCTAATTATGGTTTTAAGTCTAAAACTACTTGAAACCACCAGACAGATCCAAAAATGTCTAAACTGTTTTTCATTAATAAAACTGTCAAGATTATATCTCACCAATGTTATATATTTCCGAGCTCCCAAACCGAACACCATTAGGATTCAAGGTTCCATCACTAAAATGAAACAGACAGATAAAATATTTTTAGTATGTGGTGGTTTTGTTCCTGTAGCTTAATTGGTAGAGCATTGGGTTTGATTCCCAGACAACAAATATACAGAAAAATGTATACTTTGAAGTTGCTTTGGATAAAAGCATCTGCCAAATGCATTAAAGTAAATGTAAGCCAATGTCAGAAATGTAGGTAAATTATTAAAAAGACATATCTGTCCCTGGCAATCACAGTTAATTAAAATTTCAATCAATTCATTAACATCTTAGTAATTAGGCTGTAAAATTATATCATTAAAACATAATGTATGTAATAATATTTTGTGCATAACTAGGACTACACTAAAATGTTAGGAAATAAAAAATTATGTTTTGAATTTTTAGAAGCGTTTTGGTCACTTTCAGTGACCTAATTTACATCTGACCCTTATAATTAATACTTTAATACTAAAATCTAAACCATAATACTGTACAATAACTTAATAATCTTAAATGAGCCCTACAAAAAATGCTGTGAAAGAAAGCGAGACTGACCTTCTTCCCAACATGACGACTCCTCCTGTCTTTGGATTTATCTTACAGTAATCACCATGAGCCCAGACTCCTGAATAACAAGACATGAATGAATAAACACTGTACATTTGAGCAAGATGTACAAACAGGTATAGACCGTGTGTCTGAGACATTTAATGAGGCTGAACTGTCCTGATTGGCCTTTTCTTGCATTTTAAAACTGACAGAAATCAAGATTCAAGGAGACTTTTCTCCTGCTCCTTTTTTCCTTTTTATCCTCAGAAATCAATACAGGGGAAAAACAGCAGTTCTTGTATAACCTCCAGCAGCGAGTTTGTTTTTCTAATCAAAAGGACGACTTGTTTTGTTTTCTAAATCGGATAATTCCTGCTGTGACCACTTCATAAGTTAAGAGCTTTGAAGGGACCGAGTGTACGTGAAGGTTACCTGGGAAGGTGGAAAAATAGGCTTTGTGGTATTTGCTGCCGTTCTCGTCGTTCCAGAAATAAGTCGGCTGGCATGGGATGGGCTTTAAACACACCAGCTCTCCGCTTTCACCCCAAACTGGTTTACCTGAGACAAGTATAGCAAACACAAGACTATTAAAGCAATGCAGGAATTATTTTAAAAAATCTTCATAATTAAAAATCTTTGATAATGTTGCAAGATACAATATGTAAGTGCAGGTACATTAACTGTAGGGTGTTTACAATTGCCAAGCAATATGCCCTTTTGAAAATGACCATGATTTTACTACAAATAACACCAAAATCAACCACAAATTATTAACAATAGTTTTTGTTACAGGAGCCATAGTTTACCCATGATATTTGTAGTAATGGTAACCAACTAACCCTAACTTTTACTATAATAAAACCATAAGAGTAATACAGAATTCAGGTGAAGTCACAGGTGTGACAATATAAGCCATCACAATGGCTTCACAAGCTCATCAAATCACCACAACTATCCATTCCAGAAAAAAAAAACATCCACACAGTGACCATAAAATCAGAAAATCAATTGTTAGTCATATTTCACCTTCAAGGTTCCAGGACTCCACAGCCATGCCCAGGTTTCGGGCCTGGATTTCTCCTCTGTACACTGGCACCGTCATATTCTGACCCATGAAGCATGAAATAATGTCTGTGCCACCTGAGGAAACATTTAAGATGATATGATACAGTCTCAAAGACGGTCAAATGTGAGGGACTGACATGTACCGTTGAGGCTCAATCTACCTTCTTGGCTGAAGATTTATGCATATTAAAGTATCTTCTCCAATAACTGCTGCATCGCATCCAAAGTGACATCCGTGGCAAAGCAAACCACTCAGAGGTTAAATGTCCTCAACTTAACCGTGTACTTAGTTTAACTGAGACTAAACCTTCAATGTGTGAGCCATTAGAATGCAAGAAAAGCAGAGAAAGATATGAAGGAGGAAAGATATTTGATAGTGCAACCCAAAAGAGAAAGCCAGACAATCGATAGTTTGAAATAATGAGGTTTCGAGGAGATTGATCAGAGGCGAGGGTAAACAAAAATAGGACTCTGTAATTGAAAAATGTAATGATTTTAAAGCTTTAAAGCACACAGATACACATTCATCAGCCTGTGTATTGTCCCAGCATCCTCTCCATGTCTGTGACAGATGGTGGGCGATATTAAGGGGGGTCCTATTGGATTCAGGTGATTCTGGGTGGCTGAAAGTGTTAAAGTTTCCTGCCAGCTGCCAGTCGGAGCTCAGGAGTCTGACTGGCACAGGAACAGGAGCGGTGGGAAACGCTCCCGTCACATATGCTCCGCTCCACACCGAGGTCAAGGTCAAATCCGCCTCAAGTTGAAAGAGGTCAGGCACCTGAGGGGAGCGGGCAGCGGGCTCACACTGGACACAAAGAGCTTTTTTTCCGCTTTAGGGGGCCGAGAAGCTATCTGAGCTCGGGGCTGTATCTCGGCTGTTGTTGTCTTAGCAGACATCTTTAGGTAGCTTGACATTTGAGAAACCTCTGGAGTCAAGAAACGTCAGTCAAAGCGTTTTTTATAGACTTATGAGTCTGCGAACATGTCAGAATGTGATGAGATCGCTGCTATCAGAATTGATCCAAATGGCAAATCAAACGAGTTTTATGCCAGATTTATGTAGAAACGTTTTTTGAAGACTTTCAAAGCTTTCTGTCATTCATATGAGACAATTTGATTACATTGTCTATGACTTTAGATTCTAATATTTAGACAGAAAGTCTAGATTTAAATATAATTACTGAATTTATTAGATTTATCAAAATGTACTTTTATTTAAAAAAATAAAAATTTATTTTTGCAATTATAATGTCAACTAAAACATCATGTTACAGTTACTGTAGAAATAATATTTTACCATAAATTATATAAATTATATATATATATACATTTTTACCATAACAAACATAGTATTTTTTTACTAAAAGGTAATTTTTCAAAATATAGGGCAATATCTCCACAACCTAAAAAAAAGCAGTTGTGTCTCATCTCATGATTTGTGCATATTAAGGACGCTCCGCATAAGAAGTTAAATAACAAATAGCTTTGAAAGGCTCAGGCTAAATAACCTGACTGTAGCCGTCTGTCGCTGACCTGCCATGAGAGCAAAGCTCATCTGGTGAAACCGCAGGGAGAGACTGGGCACAGGTGCTGTGCGAGAGAGCCGTGCTGCGAGACCCCAGTCACAAACACACACGCACGCACACAAAACCAGCAGTCCTCCACAGCTGTTAGCGCTGATGCTAATTTGTTTCCGCAGGGCCCGGCGGGCATGAGATCACACGGCGAAACACACACATACTGTACAACTGAAGTGTCACTTCAAAAAAGTAGGAAAGGATAAGTGAATGAACGAAAGGAAGAGAAGCAAACGACTGAATTAAATACAACAAACATGCAACACTCAAACTTGCATATGTTTATATAGTATATTTATATATGAAGCTCACCTGATATGGATCCCAGGAGCATATTGTTCTTAATACAGCGGTACACATAGTCATAACTCTGAGGTTTAAGTGGAGATCCTGTGGACAGGAGGGTGTGAAGGGTCGCCAGGTTGTGCGTGTTTGCTGGAGATAAGACAGAACAGTGGGACAAAATATTTAAGTGGGAACAAAATAATTAAAATTTAATAGCTAAACTGTGACACAGCACAAAAAATAATACAAAACACTTTCCTATTCTAGCTTTATATATACAGACAACCCAAAGTAATCTATCTGTAGGTTGTTTTTTTCAAAGAAAGTATGAATTTTAAAAAATTAAATCAAAATTGAATATTTTATATATTTTATATATAACATGAAAAATATATTTGGAATATTGCAGTGTTTATCATACAATTTGTCATATTATAAAATATGTCATATTTAAAAAAAATAATTTATATGTATAATTTCAGGGAAAATATTATGATTCTGCTGATGACGTATGTCTCGGCCAAAAGGCGGGGATATACTGATTGTCCAATGACCAGATGTCCAACTTCCAACCATCCAATCAATTCTTTAAGAACAAAATTAAATCCCGTCCTACATTTTTTCTAATTCGAGAAGCTGTTTCACTCGCATATAAGTCAATATAGGGAAGAAAACACCATGGCCAACTTTAGGCATTTTAGCAACATCCCATTAGTATGAGTTTGGGGCGGGGCTTTGTGTTTTTCGACCAATGAAAGACAGAGAGAGAGGAAACCAGCCTGAAAGGTTTTTTTGGTCTGTAACAAAACATGAATGCCAACATGGTGAATGGTGAAGAGACAGCATACACTTTCACAAAGAAACACATTTTGGCCTCATCTTTAAATCTATTATCAAGCTGAAGAAAACTAAAGCTCAGCTCACTGTAATCTCTATTCAGGCAGGTTTGTATTCTGAAGGCAGGCGGGTCTGGATCACAGTGATCAGAATTCAGCTATGCTGCCTGAAATGCATGCAGGCAGGACGCCAGGCCACCCGCCTGGGGTCCCGTGTAGAGAGGCTCTCTCGCCCTGGTTATCAGAGCCAGTGCCACACCCCACAGGCTAACAGGTGTCGCTCTAAAATGTCAAGCAGCCAGAAAGGGCAGCAGAGGGCCAGGAAACACTAATCTGAACCCCAACAAACACTCATACACAAACATGTGCATAACCTTTACACATGACGGGAGATGGCATCTGCCAAACACATTTAACTTGCATTATGTGATGCATGTCAGAGTACAACAAAATATTAAACAGAAAGCGCAATTTAAGGGCGAGATTTCATTGGATATTGGCCTTGGTTATGTCCAAGATGTCAAGGTTTGGCTGGTTAAGACGGGTGTAAATCCACACCAGCTGGACTCAAAAAGCATGTTTTGGCTATTTAAAATTAACCATGTATTTAGAGGATTATTTGAAGGACTCTTATAGGCGTGAAACTGACAAAAAATAAAATCGTTTAGTTGCACAATCCTGCACAGGAAACCATACATACTATAGTGTATATAACAGAGTTGTTTCCTGTAAAACGTTAGTAGAGATTTCTTAATAAAAAAAAACTTAATTCAATCGCTCTCCTGGCAGTCGTTACGCACAAACTTCTCCACCTTCTGCTGTAAATTGCAATTTAATTCACTTCCTCTCGCTCGCATTATTGTTATATATTCATAAGCACGCACACGCGGTTTAGTGAATGAGTCAGTGGTATCCAGAGACTGAAGAGAAAGAGGAAAAATTAATGCGCACTATGAAAGAAAAAGTGAAATAAATTAGGGAGGGGGAACGAAACAGTGAGAAGATGATAGACAGCAAGAGAGAGATTGTAATTTTTTAATGGGTGTTTTTGCTTACCTGGTTTCAGATTTCTCTCTTCTAACACAGACAGCCATTTCGCTCCAGTGCCAAAAATTGTGATTCTGTCAACAAACAATGCAAAGAACGGCAAAATAAGAGGGTTGACAATTAGCTGTATGTTGAAAATGCTCTGTGACGTAACGTAAAAACAATGTTGGAATGCAAATGACTTTACAGTGGTTTTGCATTTAGAAAAAAAGGCAGTCTGAATTTTCTGAAGTACATTTATGGAGACCCATCTTTAAAATGGCTATAAATGTTAAAGAATGCATATGCATCTACTCGTGTATCATTGCAAGTCTTGAATATGAACCAGTTCAATGCTATCCCTTGCCGTCAGCAAAAAAGTGACACCTGGAGGTAAAAGCTTGTTTACTAAAACCTTCACCCTTACTGTGCCTTGATGATGCAATGAAATCCCAATCTTTACCCCTCCCTCAAAAAAATCTATTGCAAACAATATCAAGTGCAAGTTATATTCATAATTCCATTTAAACAGATAGTAAGAGATCGAGAAACAAACTGGCGCACACACACGCGCTACCCGTCAGACAGCATTTCCAACAAAACGAAAATCTGATTTCCACAGCGCACTTGATCTCTGAAGTCTGATTGTAAGACACAGCGTGTAACGGCTCAGTGTCAATGAGGTGGAATTGATCTAAATGGCGTGTTGACCTGCAGAGGACTCGGTCAGCCATCTTGATAGAATCGGTCGGGGTCAGAAATCAGAGGGCGGAGGTCACGACAGTGCAATATCTGAAGAGCACAAAACGGGCTAAATGCTGTCAACAACATTGTGGTTGTGTTCTCCATTTACAAACCAATTGAGCTACTGGTACAATGTAAAGCCTAAATAAATGTGATTCAGAAAACGATAGATTAAATAATGACCAATGTTAACAAATCAAGTCGAGATGTTAGTCAATCATAACAGAGATCATTTACATATAAATGTTGAATTTAGTTATTTAGGAGCAAAAAATGAAACGGCACATACATGCAATTAAATATCCATCTATATTTTCAATCTTTCACCAATTGTCTTTCTCCGTTTCCAAAAAGAAACGTCCCTTGTGTGGGTGTCATGACAACGTCCTGCTCGCGTGTGATTGGTGGCAGCTGGCAAAGCCTGGTTAGTAATTGGTAGCTTAGGATGTAGGAAGAGAATTCTATATAAAAAGAAATGAAACGTGGTGTCACAAGCTAGATATCAGTCAAGGAAAAATGGGAAAACTTGCCAACGCCAATCTAATAATATGACCAACTACTTGTGTGATGCTTCACTGATGTCTGTGGATTTAAGGGGCGTTGGTTTCTTATACAATCATAGGAATCATTCCTGGATTGTCTAGTTTTGTAATATTTAAGCACTCAAGTGTATCTAAATATTCAGCCAGTTGATATCTTACAGGAAATTGCTGCTTTAATGTTCCCATGTGGTTGTAAATAAGAAGTGGGAAATGAGCAAAGTACGCAAATAGAAATCTCAAGCAAATATCATTAACTTAGACTTCTGCACACTACATGCAATCCAAGGAAATCCTTGAAGAATACATAAGACTGAATTTAAAGCTGTTGAAGAAACGCATTCACCTTAAACTGTGGGCAAAGTATTGTATCTGTTGTTAAACATGTCAATACAATCCATAAAGATATTCTTGCTTCTTTTACTCCTGTCTTACGAAAGAAAAACACAAGTGCCATTTTCTTTACCAAAACAGCTTCGGCCAGGATCGACAATATGAGACAAAGACAGAGTTGTCAAGCATGACCGAGTCTCACAATGGCCCTTTGTGCACAACGTGTTTCCGCATCTGCCCTAAGATTGAATATTGATCATTTATAACTATAAAACACAATTAATCTGTAGAGGAGCGGCACAAGATAACAGTTAATCCAGGATCAGTCTATCCGTACGACTAAACACAGTGAGAGAGACCATGTTTTATTCAATGTGTGGTGGACGTTCTAAGAAACATTGATTTAGTCAGAGTTAATGAATTGATGACTGCTGATGACACAAATTTACATAGTACAATCAAATAGTAGGCAGCGTCTGAAGCCAGTGCTAATATTATATACAAACAGCCGAATTTGATTTTGAATGGGAGATTGAAACAGGATGTTTCTAAATAAGACAGTTGGTGTGGACATTATTATAGCGATTTATATCGTTACAATAACATAAAAAAACACATACCACGCCAACCCTTAGGACTGAGGACTCTGGGTCTATTCATACAGCTAAACAACAAAATTAAACTTCTTTATTTCATTACATGAAGAAGCTGTAAATAAACTCATACGGCCCAGAGGAATCATTTAATTGGTGTCACCGAAAAGTTTGCAACTACAACTGAAAGAAAGACAGACACTTAGCAGAACAGAAAAGCACAGGTGCTGTCTGCTCTGCAGAAGAACTCACAAAGCTCAGAGACAAATCCAACTTGTCCCTATATCAAAATATATAAAGAGACATATGTTCCCGAAGCTATCCGAGCAACACACATCTGGTGAGTAATGGAAATGTGTGTGTGTTCCGGCTTTCCCAAAGCTGCAAGAAAAACGTCTCTATTTTCCTCCTCTTGGGAAGAGGCGAGACGATGAGAATAAGAATAGAGACTTTCATCAGCAGCCAAGAGAGCAAAAAATGAGCAAAAACACACACACACTTCAGCACAATGAGTGTTATCCTGCAGAACTTCAGTGTCTGTTGCTCTTCGATCACGTCTGATCAATAACTGGTAAACTCTGAAAGGAACTCAATGGCACATTAGAGGCGGCCAATTACACCGGCGTCTTCAAAACAGTTTGCCGCAGTGATCCGGTGTCATTTCCACAAAGGGCACAACAGATGCTGGTGATAAGCACCGCCACATCTCGACCAATCACGGTTGGGTGTTAGAAAAAGACAGACCGAACCTCCTGACTCTGACACCTCTATTATAAAGCGTCTCACACGCATACACTTACCCAATGCGGTCCACCAGGTCCCAGAGTACATTGGGACTGGGGATGAGAGGAGAACCATCATACAGAACTACAGATGCCCCAACAGCTAAAGAAGTCACCAGCCAGTTCCACATCATCCAGCCCGTCTGCAAACACAAAAAACATTACTGTCATATCTGGTCCGATTAGGTAAGCATAGTTGTCATTTATGCATCGCAGATACATACCGTAGTGTAATATATGATGACATCATTGTGAGTCATGTTGCCATGGAGGATGTGTTCTTTAAGATGCTGAATGAGAGTGCCCTGTAAAATAGAGAGTTAAAAACACTTAAGTGCAAGTACCTCACGTTTGTCTTTATGTCATCTTTTATGCATACAAAATTTTCATACCTATAAAATTAAAGTTCAAATCTGTAACTTTTTTGTTAAAATAAACAATAATCGGTTATTGAGCAAGTACATAAAAATAGTGTTAAAAACTGTCTTCTTATTTAAATATCTTTCTCCTGTGCCAGTGTCGTACGTTCAGAGATATTTTGTCAGACAGGAAACAACCTAATTACCCAACTAAAGGTTCAACAACACTGCACGGATTAAAAAAGGAACACATTCCTCTTTTCTAACACCGTGCCCTGACAGCGATGTAACACGTAGGTAACACGTATCTTAGTGAAAGCCTTAATTACGAACATGTTCATTTATTCGCTAACTGCCATAACATAATATGAGTATTGTCATAAGGGCAGAAAGAAAGAGAGAGAGAGAGCGAGAGAGAGAGAGAGAGAGAGCTGAGAGAGAGAGAGAGAGAGAGAGAGAGGGAGAGAGAGAGAAAGAGAAGAGGAGAGGGGGAGAGAGAGAGAGAGAGAGAGAGAGGAGAGAGAGAGAGAGAGAGAGAGAAAGAGAAAGAGAGAGGGGGGGGGAGACGTAGAGTGAGAGGGAGAGAGGGAGAGAGAGGGAGAGAGCGAGAGAGAGAGAGAGGGAGAGAGGGATGTGTGATTGTGTGGATTTATACACACAGCAGTCTAATTATCTACCACACGAGTGAGACACAAACGCAGCAAAAGCTGTAGGGAAAAGCTGTGAAATATGACAAACAACTGTAGAGTGCTAAACACACACACACACACACACACTGACCAAACACATAAGACGGGTACAATCTAACTCATGAAGGCCTGCAACCCTGATTAAGCAAACATGCCTGTAATCTTTACAAGTGTTATAAGTAAGAAATGGGTAAAAATGAAAACTGATATAAACATGGACTGTTGTGTTATTTATGTTGTATTATATAATGGGATTATCAAGAAAATGCACAGGGAACCAGGTGTGATGCACACACCCTGAAAAGACTCATTCGCCCCCTGGTGGCTGGCTGCAGTATGGGTCACAAACCCCACCCTCTCGATGTAAACAAAATATTTTTTACCCGAGATAGTTCCTGTGATTTTGTGCAGTTTTTATCACGCTGATATAAATTCAAGTGTTTTGAACATTGTGTCAGTGAAAATAAGTTTTGCTTTAGTTATTATTTTGTTAGTTATTAGAAAACAGGGATGTGACGTCATGTTTGACCGCTGTGATTAACAGCTTCACCGAGTTATGAAGTCACGGAGGCACCAACAGACTTTATTCGGGATCTCTCCGTTACTTTGATATCGCGATTCTACTTCACGCTCACTACTGCGCAGCCAGCTGCCATTTTTTGGGACATTTTAGATTCATTTTTGCTACAATGAAAGTAACTGGAGACACGTTGTCCATCTTTTTAACAGTCTGTGCTGGGAAAAGGATGATAAAGGCACACAGGCTTGTTGTGATTGCATGAAGAAGTTAAAAATTGACTATTACTGCCACCTGGTGGTCAAAGTTGCTACATGTAATGATTAACATGCTTCAGAAATAATGAATTCCAATGAACTGAACACTGACTTAAAAGCTGAAGTATTAAAAGCTCAATTGAGCATGCTGGAACCCTAATTAGGAGCAGTTTTTCAGCATTAGATGTTGACATTGCTACACACACACACACACACACGTTCACTCTCTCTCTCTCTCTCTCTCCTCTCTCTCACCCCAGCAGAGTGCACCATGCATTTTGGGGCTCCTGTGGTACCGGAAGAGTACATGATGAAGAGAGGATGAGAGAAGGGCAACTGCTCAAACTCCAGCTGAGGGTCCTGATCTCCCTCCTTACCAGTGGCCAAGAAGTCCTCCAGGAAAACACTAAGACAAACAGCAGAGAGTTTCTAAAAAAGTATGGATTTGTTCAACCAATGGTATGGGTTTGGGTTGGGACCATCTGATGGTCGACAGGAAAGTGTTTTACAATGATTATTTGTAATCTTATTTTGGTGATTATAATGCCACTAAAAAGCACATCTTTAATTTTTACTTATTTATTAAGCAGATGCTTTTGTATACTGTGACTGATAGATGAAGAACACATGAACACATATGACACACAGTTTGGCATATATTAAGTACATCCACTAATTAAGATTACTTGGTTGCTCATTGTTGAAATAAAGGGCATAACATAAATAAATAACAAAATCTGGTTTGAAAATCTAAAGTATTGATTGAATATAATAAAAATAAATCAAGTTATATCGATATACGATTACATCAGCACAGTGTAAACACACACATACAGATGCACAGACCTGTTTGGGATCTTGGAAAGGTCTGTCTCATGTCGAGATCGAACATATGGAATGACCACAACCTTCTTCAGGTCAGGGAGACCTGAGAAACATAATGAAAAAATTAAAACAAGTGACACACCCTGGCATGCAGATGTACCAACCAGATGACAAGATGAGGGGAAGTATTTGTGCGTGAGCTGGAATGTGTCATGTACCTTTAACAACATTCTGTAGTTTCTCCATATGGTCGTGCTGCTTGCCGTTATACACAACAGCTGCTACTGAGAAGATTAACTTGGGCTGGATCTGAGAGATCCTGTCTAGAACCCCCTAAGATAATAAGACAAGAACACAGGACATGACACCTTTTTTTCTCAATGACATGAATCCCCTTTGCACGGCTATAGTGTAGTTCTCTGTCTTAACCACAGGGGGCAGCAGTGTATACAGTAAATGACATTGTTTTATCTGCTAGAGTCTGTCCTATTTATGGAATAACCACTGCCCTGAGGGGTGTGCAGACTCACTTTAATCTTTTTAAAGAATGTGTATCTGTGTGTGTGTAAGAGAGAGAGCGAGAGAGAGAGCGAGAGAGAGAGAGCGAGAGAGAGAGAGAGCGAGAGAGAGAGAGAGAGCGAGAGAGCGAGAGAGAAAGAGAGAGAGAGAGAGAGAGAGAGAGAGAGAGAGGTGTGTGTGTGTGGTCTGGGCCTATATTAAATGCCCCCACACAGAAAATATTAAAAGGAAAGTATATTAGTGTATTAGTGTATATAGCTCAGGGGACAGAAAATGAAGCATGAAAATATGTGTGTACCGGTTGGGCTTTATATATGAGGGCAATTTTTTTTTAAATGTCCCTATGCAACATTTTTGGAATTTACAGAAGTAAATGTTTTGAAAGTTTATGTTTAACTTTCAGTTCAATACTTTCGAAGGTAGACACAAAACAGAAAATATCATCTAGTATGAACACAATTGAAGTCTTATGTGTGTGTGTGTGCCCGAGTGTCTAACATAGCTTACAGGTCACATGCATCTAGACTGACTGTGAATTACTGGTCCAATGACCTACTTTACTGAGCTCAGATATACAACAGACACATATGTAAAAAACCTGACTTTACCTAAACTACCCCAATGAAACCTAAACTTAATACACAGTAATTTGTGTATTAATGCATGTTTTGTACAGTATTTAAAGCATGTAAAGCTCTTACATTCACACCAAAGTCTGGAGAGGTTGAACTCCAGATGGCACCTATACTGGCTGCAGCGAGCATTGCCTCTACAGCATGAATCCCATTGGGCAGATATCCTGTGAGAGAGAGAGAGAGAGAGAGAGAGAGATAAATTCATCTAAAACACACATACATACAGCAAAAAATGGATAATCTGCTATTCTTATCCTTAATTCTTGAATTTTGAACACAGTCTAAATCCTCATTCAATTCATGACAACAAAACTTCAGAGATCTAACACCTGACATTGATCTGCTCCTGGACTATATTTCAAGTTCACTTGACATGACTTCTATCTCTAACCTTTTCCTTGCATATTATTACCTCAGAATACTCCCTTACCCATAAGTCACTTTGGCAAAAAAGCCCCTGCCCAAAATATTTATGATATAAATGTAAATGATATGGAATTGTATTGAACAGAAAAGAGAGGGAGGAGAGATAGGATGAGAGACAGAGAATAAAAATAGTGTCCATTAGCTAAATGACACTGCGGCAATAAACCTTGGACCTCATCTGTGAAATGGCCATATATTCACACACACACACACACACACAGTAAATCAATGGGACAGCTAAGGCCACTTTATAGAGAAACACACTTTTTATATACATGAACACAGACACACATAGAAACACAACTGCCAACCTTACAGAATCAATAAACTCCTGCAATGTAAACGTACCACGTTTTAGCTTCATAAAACACACACTTTCACAAAACAGACACACCCCTGTGGACACAGATTCGTGTTCAGGTCCACGTAGACGTTTGGACATAAAGCACCGCAGAGCTAGTATTCACTCGAGGAACCTGTCAGAGCACTACAGATATGTTATTATTCTACCGAATAAACACACACTCAACGTTTGCCTAAAACCAGCACGAAACTTTTACATATACTTAAGCATATGAAAACCCAAAGTATTCAAATTGAATGCATAAATTGTCTGGCACCATTTGTGGTACAGTCATGAATGTAATCTTAAAATGTGTGGCTTGTTATGAAGTTATATGATATTATTTTTCTAAACAATATGATATTGAAACAGGCGAATAAAACCTGCTGTCTACAGAGAAGTTTGAAATGAATAAATCTAGTTTATTAATTACTTTTACTTTAAATGTATTTAAAAGGATATTGTCTGATTCGAACAAGGACATTTGAGAGTAAAGTAGTTACAGGTAAGGTAGAAATATATAGAATGCAATCTACTTTCTTATCCTTTATTACTCCATATGGACCCATATAAATGTGTATGTGGCAGTGAATTGGCCTCCACCCATTTACACCTATTACAAGAAACAGTCAGAGAGATGTTCATCACTGCACTAATGAACGCAGTGGCACTAAAATGACGTCACCCATCACGCACACACACATTTTTCCCCATTACATCACCCGCATAAAAACAACATTACTCACACACGCTGTCACAATGAAGGCCAGCGTTAAATTAAAATAATTAAAACTCTACTTTATCACGCATGAATCAATTTCACAATATCAGAGATGTTGGCTTGAAAAAACCAATTACCCCCGCCACAGTTTGACCTTCTCTTTGTCTCTTGACATCACAGCCCGAGTGACCCCGGCTCAAACCCAAAACCGAGGGAGAAAAAGAGTGCTCGGCTCTCTTAGAGGACAGAGACATTCAAGACAAACAGGTGAAGAATGAAGAAGGACAGAAATAGGGCAGGTTGAACAGGTTAAGCTTGATGTAGTATGATGCACTACAAGTCCAAAAAAACCCACAATATATATATGATAATATATGTCATTTTAGAGTCTTTAAGCACATTACACACAGTAAACACTTCTTTTTAAACTCTGTGACATTCTTTTGTAGTGTTACAGTATGTAAATATAACAGTGTATAAATATGGCAATCATACCATGATTAATATAATCTTCATATTATGATATTCATATTTATTGGGTTTATACTAAAAGCAAAATGTTGTACAAAGTGACAAAATCAAACCAAATGTGATTGTAGCAGACTAGAGTGATGCAACAATGCCTTGTTGTGCATTGTTTGTTGCAAGGAAATATCACTTGTCGCATCTGGTTAAGACACAAGGCAAGTATGAGAGATAAATTAACAGAGAAAAGAAGACGCTCACCTACAACCCTGTCTCCAGTTTTGATGCCCATCTTCCTCATGGCTGCAGCAAAAAGAGCGACATCATGCCTCAGCTCTCCAAACGTCACCTTGACAATCTCCTCATTTGCTTCGGCTGTACAGGAAATAAACAACGCCATTTTAACACATGCTCAAGGACAGAACATGAGGAAGTGTGTAAATACAAATATTCAGATATTGCTGCCTTAGATTCTCCTGCTTCTTACTACAGATTACTAAAAAAACAATTACTACAGTTATGGTGCATATAAATGAAAACTATTATTAATTACTCTTTTTATCTGTTCATTTATTGAAAAACATGATTATTTTTATTAATCTTGCATTTAAACATTTTAAATCGACTTGGCAATAATAACAGTTTTCTTGATACAAATATAGTAAAATAATAAAAAAAATATACATATATAATATAGAAAATTATAAATAAACATAAAAATAATACATGTACATAAAATATATAAAAAAAGCATCAGAAATATAAAGAGACAATTTATTAGCTTTAATGAGAAAACAAGAATTCACTGCCGGCCGAGACCGTGGTGCACTTGACATATCACAGTCATCGTGGGTAATGTTTTTCATTATAGTATGTAATCAGTAAACTAAGTGTTTAATTGAATTTATGCTCCAGACCAGCGTCCGATCTAATCTCCGTTTTCAGGTAAACCCCCCCAACTCTTTCATTGAGAAATGAACTAATGACGCAGGTACGATTCTGAGCACTGCCACTTTGGTAATTACATCCGCTGTGTGCTGGACCGCATCAGGACATCCATCACAGTATAGACACAACTACACGCCCTCCTGCCCATACACTAACACTAAAACCACAAATTAAATTACCCGGAGTGTAATTCATTTAGTGTTACATTAGCCAGAGTACAGCAATGACAGATCTTATCTATAAAGATAAAATATATACGTAAACAGTGCTGTTGCTATTTTAAAGTAGCCATTTGTGTATAAGGTCAGATTTGCAGTGGTTCAAGGAGATCAGATACTGAGTCATGTTCTTGGGGAGAAATCTTTCTCTCTCTTCTTGTCACACAGACCGTTTTATTTATTTATGATCAATATCGAAAGTTAAAAAAAATTTAGTGACTAAAACAAATTGTTACTAAACTTGGTTTTCAGGTCAACTACTTTTTTTTTACCAACACATATCAGATTTTGGTGGTCATGTTCAGGTGGTAAGAGCATTGAATTGAAACAAAACTGTGCTCTTTGTAGTTACTGAGTAACACATTGGACAGGCCTGTTTGGACAGAAACACTTACTCGCGGTGTAGAGAGCCACTTTGTCCTGGTCTTTATGTTTGAGCAGGTTCTCTGCATAATTCAGCTTGCTACCTTTAAACCATTCAGGTACATCTGATATCCTTTTAGACACATCAACCACCTGAAACACACAGAAAGAGAGAGAAAGAGAGAGTGCTGAGATCAAGCACACACAGTCATTTCAGCACTTGCCTAAAAACATTTAAACAAACGCTTAAGCTTAAGTATTAAACTGCCACGGACATAAATGATACCTCAATCGTGCGGCTTGGTATGCCATTAGGTGTAAAATGTATCTCATTTTTCCAAGCCATCGTATTTACAAGTTATGTGTGATAGATGATAAACCATTAAAAAAATAATTGCATAAATGTTGATGGGGAACCGAGTCACGTCTATGGATCTGAATATGATAGACTTGAGGGTTGGGTTGTTTTGACGCTAAAAGGCAACCATTAAGCAACACAACAAAAATAGCTAAAAATAGTTCACAACACCTTAGCAACCAAATAGCAACGGCCAGGAAACCACCCACAACTTTCTAACATTTTGGCAGAAAAAGATGACCAAGTATGTAGGTATGACTAAGTATCTATGACCAAGTGCAATCGATGTAAAAATTATAGTAGTAATCAAATTAATGAGTAATTGAGAGTGACATAATGAGTAAGAAATCAAGAGATGACGTGCTGTAAAACTGGGAAGGCTGAACACAGCCTGTAGATTATGCCTGTAGAATTTATTATGTTTTTTATTATTTTACTTTGACTCACTCCATCATTACAACTGAAACTCTCCAGTAATGCTCCAGTAACACACCCACTCCGGTGTAAATATTATATGATCTGATTAGTAGTAGCAGTTCAGTACAGTACAGTAGCTCTAAATGGTTATAAATATTTATGAGTACGGATTATGTAATATGACTCATATGTGACTAATTAGTCTGTCTAACATCTAAATCATTGCTTCCACGTATACATCCGGGACAGACTGATATCCTGAATCTCTGTAACATATGACAATTATGTGACAATGACATCAACAAATTTCTTCAGTAAATGTGAGGCATCATTGTGTCGTTGCGAGTCAGGTATTATTCATTATACAATAGAAATGTTTTGATCTGCACTTTAAAATTTAGGTCAATATTCATAAAAAACGCGAAAGCCTGGACAGAAAAAAACCTACCTCCTCATACATTTTTGAGCAGGTGATACCACAGAATTTCCATACTTGTGCCCAAAACTCAGGATAACTGTCCACAGACCACTGATACAGGTCATTATAATTCGCTTCAGAATAAAAGAGAAAATCAAGATTAAAGTCACATTAGGCATTTGGATTAGATTTGACATGGCAACAATGTCACAATTACACAATACTTTAAAGGACACATTCACATGAATATTCAGATTTGCAGTCGAAATATGTTGATATATACGTTTCTATGGTTGAGTAAATTTGTATATAATCCCAAATATGTGGCTAAATCTTTCGCTGCAGTGTTAAACTGGATGTTGCACCAGCAATGTGGTCCACAATTACATCTCACTTGTTGAACAGAAAGACTTCGACAACATTAACTGTGTCGCGTGGCAGTGTCTATTGATTCTTATCATGTACATTTGTGAATTGTATGTCTGATCTTAAATACAGGTTCTACAGGTCTTAATGTCTATGCATGCATACTGGAAATATGTAGCTAGGCATGCATTCCCATGCAACTGACAACGTTCATTGAAACCTATACAAGAGAAAATGCAATGGGCCTTATAAACAGAAAAACTGGATGATCACAGCATCTTTTGTTGCATGCATGCACAGCCCATGACAATCTCAGGATGAACTATTTATGGGATTAACGCCATACAATATAGTACCACTGAGTATTTTTATCTTACATGCTACTTTCCATTCATTCTAACCCAACATGCTACTTACCCAGATTAAGCCCGAATGCCTGGTTGACCTGCGCCCGGAATCGGTCCGTTTGAGTGTTTCGTTTAGAGTCCGGATACCAGACAACCTTCGACTCCATAATCTCCTCGCTCTTTGCCTCCGTGTCTTTAGACATGATGGGATGACACGCGCCCTGAATAGCCTACGAGGACCAAATGAATCACGCTACGGTAGTTGAACGGACCGGTCCGGTGATCGGCACTTACAGTAGAGTCAGTCAGACCAGACACATGGGTCACTTCCGAGCGTCAGTCGCACATAATCAACCAGCAGCGGCGCAAGCCACGCCCACCACGCAACGCAACGCCAGACTGCCAACCTCTTGATATCCTTCCGCTTTTCATACAAACTAGTTTGTGCACATATCTTTTTAAACTGCGAATGTTTATTTGTAAATAATTTATAAAGATTAAAATAATAAATACACCTGAGTTTGTGTGAATAAGAGTTTTCGATTCATAAAAGTTAACCGTAAATTCTTAAAGTTCATAATGTTAACGTCAACTGACAAGGGTGATATGATGGAGCATAAATATATGTTTAATAACTTTAAATTGCATTTTCATAACGAAATCCGTTGGAACAATACAAAAAAGCTGGAAAAATAATTATTTAGTTTTATAGCATAATGGGTCTGCAATGAAAGTTTTTGAAAACCTTTACATAATATCTCGTTCACATAGAATATATGATATATTTGATTAACTATTGAAGGGATAAAGCATTTCTGTCAGTGTTTAGCGGAGGGATAACTGACTGTGCCGTGGTTAACATGTCTTTTATTCCATTGGCTGCTGAAACTGGTCTCACATCGGCTGATACGGCAGCACGAGAGAAAGCAACATGGACAGACGGAGAAACGAACCAATCAGAGGACAGCAAGCCGTTTCGCCCATTCGGCAACAGAGGCGTCTGGCCAATAGGAGGCGAAGGATTAATGGAGCATTTTAGAGGTGTGCCCAATCCAGTGCCTTTAGACTGCAACCTGACTTGAAGGGAAAATATAATGAATTGCTTGTCATAGATGATGTCATAGATGTCTGTCTATTTCACATACACAGGTTTATTTGAACTTTTGCAGGATATTTAAATGATTTTTGGCCAAACTAGATTTTATATAAATAGTTAGCAGTAGTGATTGCTCAAAACCAATTCTATTAATATTTGTATCATTTAAGAAATAAGTTACAATGGTTGCTTCATAGATTGTGTATAAATATAGGGGTGATTTGCATTTAGACTTTACACTTTGATTTCTTACCAAAAAAAAGTGTCTGTGCTGCCTTTCAGTGATGCAACATCACAAATAGTAAAATTTCTTAAAGCCAAGAAACAGTTTCAAAAGAATTCAGTCAGAAAACACTAAAACATTTCAATTTCACTGACATGAAAATATTTTTTCAAACATTGCTCAAATGCAAATTGAAAGAATACAATAGAAGTGCAACACTTAGTAAAACTAAATCCGACTGTGTTGCCCTTTGCATCCTTAGCTCTCGGCTAAAACTATTTTACAAATACAGTAAAAGCCCATGCATTTACATAAACACAAATACGCAAAGCTCCACAGGGAACATTTTCTGAATTTCACGCCCAGAATTTTAGGTTTTCTTCCAAAAGGCATGAAGAACGTCACAACCCTTAATCTAACTAGAATATATTTAGCATGCCAGAAAAAATCTTATTCATTAGGTCAGGTTCAAGTTGTCTGTGTGTCACTGTAGATACATCAGTTTACCCTCTAAAGACTGACTAGAGTTTAGCGAGTTTATCTAAGGGAATCTGAAAGAGACAAATGAAGCAATGTTCAAACAGAAATCTCTGTTGCACCACACACACTCTACATTATAAGATGGTGCAACATGAACTGCAATGTGAGCAAACATAATCAATGACACATTAATCACAAACAGGTGGGGCTCACAAAATATAAAAAAATCAAAAGGCTTTTCAAGTCAAATCGCATAATGTTTATTAAATCATTTTTTGGACCACCATTTCATCAGAAAATCTTTTTTTCCAAAACAAGTATCATTAACACACAAATGTTACAGCGCAATTAATACCACAGCAAGCAACACTGCAGGTGAAGAATCCTGATGAAACTTATACAGTACAAAAGCAAACCTGATAGAAATCTAGGCAATTACTACGTAAAAATACAAGTTAAGGTCTAGACTTCACAAAGATTCAGTGCTTTTTATTAAAATCAGTCAAAACATAATGCACAACACACAATACTTGGCACTGGCGCAGTCATTTGGGATCTAAGAGAGAGACTTTAACTAGGTCTGTTTTTAAGTCAGTATAACTCCCTAATCTTTGAACAAACAAACAAAACTGATGTACTTATACAATAGACACACAAAGTTCCAAATCTAGTATTTGTGATTCAGGACAAAAAAAGATACATTAAAATTTGGTCAAACAAAATAATTGGTCAAACATGTTTTATAAGCACTACAATCTGGACTGAGATTCATTATGTCACGACAAAGAAATAAAAGCACCCAAAGCATTTTTGGGAGTGTTTGTTTAAACATGTAGATGTACTGTATAGCTATTATTAGTTGCCCCCAGTACTTTAACAGTAATGCTGGTATATTGTAATTACAAGTGTTTATCATCTGGAAAATTACACAAAAGCTGGTGCTTGTATTGTATGATGTAAATACCAGGTAACATCCTTCACAACAAATACAGCAAATCTCTAGTGTACAACAGACTGGAGACATCCATAATAAAGCAGTATTAGATATAATTTGAAAATCAACATTGCTTGCAAAACAATTAATCCAGAAAATGCTGCCACAAATATCAAATGTTTCCACTTTCTAAACCTGACAATCTTCTTTAGGATTTACTTGAATAGAGTGTGTAAATATTAATAAAAAAATAAAGAAAAACATGGCATGGAATGATAATATACCTTAACACTGATCATTCATAATACTTTTAAAATATTGTAAAACACATTTTAAGAAAGGAACAACTAAAACTGGTCAAACAACAGTAATATTCCATCTTCCAGAAGGGAATGAATGTATATAAACATGTATATAAACATGCCAAACAGCATTGTTGTGGCAACCAAACGTCAGTAGCATGCACACTTATAAATACAATATGGGTTAAAAATAGATGTACAATCAAACTTCAAAAGCATGATGGAATGAGCGTGAATTCTGCATGAAAGGCAGACATGCAATAATGAGGCATTTTGGGACAGGAATTTAGCTGATATTTAGGTATACAATTTTATCTAGATCTTATTTTCTGTATAAATTAGGTAATCGTTAGAGAAGTAGGATTAAAATATTAGTCAAACAATCCCTTTTTATACAGTTATATTAGAATAGAGTGTATGCACAGTACAGAAATCAGGTAAAGGACAATTAGCACACCTGAAACCAATCAGAATCTGTTACTCCCGATCTCCTGCTGAGAACAAAGTGCATGACCAGGTTTTACCCTGTACTTAGTTATCTTACCACATGAGAACCACATTCTTTCTCTGAATTAGGACAAAGATACCAGTGTACATTGCAGCACCGTAATGTTGCTGCCAGGAACAATGGTCAGATATTCTGCTGACTAATCTGAAAGTGATTTCCAAATACATCTCTACTATCGATAGTGCTACATGGTCCTGAACTCAGAGAGACCCCTGGTGACGTCGTAAAAAGAGACAAAATGCAGTGATACAGGCTATCCATTACACAATCAACGTCTTCATAGCATTGCCTTCATGACTGATAAATACACACACGTACAGAAGGTGTCTGTGACAAACTAAAAAAAAAATATACCAAAGCTTATGAAAAATGGACAAAAATGGAATTCCACACTTAACTCAAGGCCAAGAAACTGAGTTTCAGACATGTACAAACTTACTATTACACACAAATCCACAGAATACAAAATATTCCTGATATTTTCTCTGAGAAATGGATGGATACAGTGTAAATGGACTCTAATACATTCTACAAAAACAGGGCAAATGTAATGAACACTTTTAGTCTATTGACTTGCCAATTAATGAAATTTACATACAACACATCACATACAATTCTTGCCTGACTAAAAGGTTTGTTTGCAATGATGATAGGTATTAGGAAATCCTGAGAAAAAGGGGCAAAAAAGAAACATTTTTAAAAGAAAAATCACCTCATCGTATCACACAAACACCAGCTTCATTGGTCACTAGAGCGTTCCAGGTTTTCAATCACTCGGCTCAAACGAATGTTAAGAAGGCGGATCTGGGTATCGAGGTGGTCTATCTTCTCCTCCAGAGTTCCGGATCCACCTCCTTTCCTCCAGTACGCTCCCACAGGTCCAGTCATGAAGTAAACAGCCATGATGAAACACAGAGGTAGGACGGCCTTTTCTGGGTCACCCTCGAACTTCTGCAGAATGTACAGGCATGAGAGAGCGAACAGCGCCACACGTGCCAGCCAGAAGAAACGGCCGAACAAGGCATGCAGGATGTAAAAGAAGCCGCTGAGGAACAAAGACAGGAACCAGTAAGCCACCAGCAAGGCTGCGACCAGGAGGAGAGCACGGGCCGGAGAACTGGAAACGGAGGACAGGCTGAAGTAGTGAGTCAGGTTAGAGGCTAAAGAGAGAGAGAGAAGACAGGGATCAAAAAGAGGAGAAAGACATTTTTTTTGCATTCCACACATATTTAAATGAATGCAGCAATAATGCAGACTTACAGTCAATCCCTACAACATCCAGAAGATCCACCCAGAGTTTCCACAGGGTGTCCAATAATGAATCAACTCCATGGACAAACCTCTCTGTTGTCTTTGAGAAGAACTACAACAAATACAATAAAATGATTTTATTAAATAAAAAAAACACAAGAACTTCTAAAAGACAATATAAGAATTGTTCTTATTGTAGAATTGTAAAGTAAACACTGTGGTATTCACTGTAGTAAATTGAAGAAAAAAAATATATATATATATATATATATTATATATTTATATATATATATATATATATTATATATATATATATATATATATATATATTATATATATATATATATATATTTATATATATATATATATATATATATATATATATATATTATATAATACTATATAAGATTATATTACATATACTCTATATCATATTATATATACATTTACCATCTTACTATTTAATTTTACAAAATACTATAGTATACCTTAACAGCTACAAATTAGTAACAGTATACTAGTTTACTAATATACAGTATACTAGTTTATTAATTATAAGTAAATGTTAAATAATACTGCAGTATTTCTTCATTTGTGCACAAAATGCATTACATTATAATCTTTGTATATCTCAAAAAATATATTATAAAATATCCCTCAAATATATTTCTTACTGAACAAGGACACTGGGTGCGTTTAATACCTAATACGCTGCCTTGGTAGGGCAGTCTAACAGATGTTAAGACACAATCAATGACAGCTGCTGACATCTGCAGGCCCAAAACGTGTCTGAAGTGTAAGCATCAGCATTGACCTTATACAGACCTTGTACAGAGCCCTGATGTTCTCCTCTCCGAAGACGTTACTGAGGGTTTGATAGAAACCATTGGCGGCCCTCCTGAAGCTGTTCTGACTGCTCGAGTCTCTCCTGCTCCGCGCCGACTCCGCCAGAAGGACACTGGACAAAAGCACGATTAAAACCACTGCCAACTTCACACCCTTCATCCTCAAACAAGACCTGCAACCGGTGATAAGATGTGGGAAAAAATGCTGGATGGCAACCGTCACACAGGGTTTATAGTAGCCTAAATAGTTGTATAATGTGCCCGGAAGATGATGCTCTGGAGATGGAGGAGGAAGCTGCGCAGAATGAGATTGCGAAGCAAGCCACTTTAAAGAGCAGCCGAAAGCTCACAATTTTCAAAATAAAAGTTAGTAGTAGTTTAACAATTTTTTGTATTTTTCACTCCTTAAACGAGAAAAAATTTAAATTAAATTTTTTTTGTAAATATTTTGGCCCTGATAAAACCAAAACAACCTTCCAAAAAAGGAAATTTAATGTGGTAATTTTGAATGTGGAAATGTAATTTGGTAATTTTGCCACATCTCTTATTACAATGTATATTATGCACATTTCAAAAAACATTATTCTATACTAAAAAAGTGAGTTAAATAAATGTATACAACTTTTATTTTACTGTAAAAGATACAATGAACAATAACTACATAACAATTTAATGCATTATAATGCTTTATTTTTAACAAGATTTTTAATTGTTTTAAATAAATGAGTTTTGAAATAATATACAACTACAAAAAGCTAGTTAGTGTAATAATAAAATTACAGTTTCAGTCATTTTGTATTGAATGACTTAATTATATCTTTTTTAGATTTATTTTAAAGACATTTGTTTTGTCATCAAAGTGCAATTATTAAAAGAATCTTAATAAACAAACAATATACATAGATATTTCACAACCTTCAGGCTTATTTACAATATTTATGTAACACTTTTATAACATCATAAGCAGGCACTGTAAGTGTTTTGACTTTAGTTAGGTTTGAAATATTTCATAATTTTGTTACACTGGCTGCTTTTAGCAACTGTCCTTTTGTCTCTGGTATTGGAGGTTTTGTGTGAATGCTTCGAAGGGATTTTTAGAACAGGCTTCTGTTGTCTCCATTCTGTCAGTAACTCTCTCTGAACATCAGCAGGAAGTTGAGAGAACACGTAAGGATCCACGTCTGGGGGAACATCTGATGTTTGAGATGCAGGTGGGATACCACCACTTTCAGTGGCTTTGCCATCCTCAGAATGTAATTTCACAGTGGATTGAGATGAGGAAAAGGTCTTGCTGAGTTCACAGTTATGAGAAGTTGAATTTGTGCTGTATTTTTGTGCTGATTCACAACTATCTGATGTCCTTGGTTGGCTGAAATCTGCTGTCTCGGCATGTTTGGAAAACGGATCAGCTGATCCATAATTAGGTTGTAGTGAGTTTTCATTCTGAAAACTTGAAATGAGCTCCATCTGAATGTGTTCAGGTAAGAGTTTGAAGACTTCAGGATCAACACTTTGAGGCAGCTTGAAACACACTCCCTCTTTGGAAGCACCAGTCATACAACAATCTTGTGTGTTCTTGCTGGTAACACGTGACTGCTCATTACACATCAGCTGCCTGGAAGATGTGGAAGGTTCTGGGTTGTTTTTTTGTGATATTTGGGTGGGGGATGTTGATGTGTATTTTGACATGCTGTTCCATATTTTATCTTCCTTTTGTAAAACATCAGCTTGACTGAACTGGGAATTTCCTGCAGACTCACAGAGATTAGGTTCCACCTGGTGACAAGGAAAGAATCAGATTTTAAGTTATGTTGTTTGTTTGTGTTATTGCTGCTTTGGTATTGGCTGAACATAAAAAACACCATCATTATTTAAATAATAGTGAATCTCTAAATGGTGAACTTTATAATTAACAAAATCTTAAACTAAATAAAACCATATTAAGTTGTTCTCTTTGTTGTTAAAGTCATTTTTTTCTATTGGTCTACGATAAAGCTTGAATAACCATGACCAAGTTAAGGGCACTAGCATTACAAATTCAAGCGGATATATTGTTTATTTATTTAAAATACAGGTGTCATTTTAAATGAACACCTATCATAAGTGTCATACAGTCTAACCTGCCGCTGAGATGTTGTTTGTGCTTCAGCGTGAGGTTTCTGTGTGAAGAAAGAGATGATGGAACTTCTGCTGGAGGATTTGACCTGCAGGTTACTAAAGCACACGTTCAGCAGGGTCAGATGAAACGGCTCACGTGTGTCCACCATTTTGTGAAAGAGTTTCACTGCAATGGAAAGTAACTGTTGCACGGCCTCACTGCTCCCTAAAAGACAAAATAAAGTTAAATATAAATCCTAATAATTTTATGATGTCACAGTCATCTTACTGCTAAGCAGACAACTGTACCGCATGTGATCTTGAGCCCAGTCTGGTTGGGAATAGGGCATTGCCTGCTCTCTCGATTGAACCAGCGATTAGTGGCCGAGTATCTGCGAACTGTTAGTCTGAACGTGTGCGGCTGCCTGCCGTCTTTGTACATCCTAAAAAGACAGAAAACAAATTACAACAAAGAAACACATCAGGCATACAGTATAAACTTGCCAACAAAATGGGAATCTATTCTGTTGTTATTATGCTAGACTGGTATTGCATATAATTTACCTCTCATTAAGGCAGGTGAGCAGATCCTCAATTTTACTTGTAACTTCTGCTAGTGTGGAAATTTTCTTAAACGAGTCCTCATCACTGAGAGACTGAAATGTATTATAAAGAGAAACTGATTTTGGGGAAAAAAGTGTATACCACAGTATTAACACTGTATGTAAAATAAAGCTTAAAAACACTGTTACGAATGAAATTTAGGGGTTTCTTTTTAGAAACATGTTACAGACTAGCAAAAAAACACAGTACAATAATGCATAAAGGCATAATTGAGACAAAAAACCATAGTACCTAAATACCATCACTGGGCTGTGACACAACAAAGAATATTTTATTAAAGAAAGGACTAAAAAATGTGACTCTGTCTACAAAATCCAGACTAAATTTTCAAAAAATTATAAAACAGGTCATGTGTATGTATTGCAATAAATGAGTACAGATACAGTACTCACATTTTTATTTATAATACAAAAATTTATGATTTTATACAAAACAATACAAAAGATTGATTTCAATCACAAAAAATGACTCACATGCAGCATCACAAATGAGTAAACAGGGAAAGCTTATATCTTCAATTGTATAATGAAAATCAAATTCATGCCTGTGTAGTCTGTATATATGGAGAATACCTGAGGAGGGCCTGCTGGAGTGACTGGAGAGTCATCGATGCCACACGCCAGATTCTGAATCCTTTTACCGGTCACTTCCCCAAACTCCTTTATCAGTTCAGGCAAAGGATATAACTGCAGATCTATCACACTGACCAGACCCATAGCCTTTAACTTCTCACCTGTTCTGTACCCGATTCCTGTAAACAAAGCCAGTTGCACTAAACAACACATTGCACTAAACTAAACATACCCAGTAAGATATCCTGTTAAATAAAATGCTGTAGATGAGTCTATATGCATTTATGTACATCCCTGTACAATCCCTTACGTATCTTACCAGGCACTTTACGCAGTCCCGTGAGGCTGCTCATGAGATCAGCAGTGCTGTATGGCAGAAGTGTGGTCTGCTGGTTGGGTTTAAACGTGCCTGATACCAGTTTGGCCAGGAGTTTGTTGTTGGCGATCCCAGCGCAGCCAGTTAGACCTAATGTGTTGAAAATGGCTTGCCTCAGCTCAGCGGCTATCATGGAGCCCATGGCCAGTCTGGAGTTCTCCTCATCAACCACCACACCTGAGTCAAACCACCACATCATTTCCTATCCAAAGCACCTTGCAGGGTGAGTCAAGTGCTTGAGGTTCGGATTACTTACATTCATGTTTGTATATGTGCCCGCTAAAAGTGACATCTGAAATATGGGTCTCCTGTAGTCTTTTCTCCACCATTTCTGTAACGTCCATGAAGTTTTCATCAAAGCCAAGCCTCTCCACCATGGGGAGTATGACATCAGCAGCTCTGGTAGAGGTAAAAATAAAGTTTATTTGATTTAGTTAAAAAAAGACAAAGATAGGATTTGCATACAATAATATATCCCTTTTTATGTATGCCTGTAATGAGTGAAACCAGCACTAGATATCAGTAGACATCAACTTTGTCACAAGCCATAATTGCAAGTCACAATGCATGCCTAAGAGAAAATAGATATAGAAGAGATTGGTACAAGCCTTACAATGCATAATGTAACTGTATGACATGTAATACACATCAGGGTTGCCAAGTCTGCAGATAACCTGTGGAATTAGGTTACTCTTAAATTGTTGCTGTGGGTTGTTTTTTATTTTGCATTTTTCATCAGCCATCATTCTTAGGGTAGGATGAAGTTATTTATGAAAGCAAGCTGTGCTTATGACTACTATTATACAGTGATTTTCAATAATAAATTATGTGTTATGCACATAACAGTGACTGCAGAATATTTTGTGTTTTGGTATGTGGACTGGGGTCGTTGGGATAGTTTTGACTGGTCATTGGCCACTGGTTTTGTTCCGAACATCTGGCAACCCTGATGCACATGTCTATATTTTAATGACACTACACAAATTCTTAATGGTTTTTACCTAGAGGTTTGTTCCGAAGGGCTGGATTTCGGATCATCTCAACTTGTGCATAGAAACAGTCCAGGTCAAAGTGCAAGATTATCCTCTGAGACATGCCTGTTACCCTGTCATTGCCTCCTAAAATCAACAAACAAGGCATAATATGGTCAGACAGATTGGAGCACCACAAAACTGCCTTGACTGCGACACTGCAAAATAAAATCTAACATGGATATCTTGCTTAAACACTGTCTAAAAAGTTCATACGATCCTCTTAGATCATATTTATATAGAGATAACAGACATGCAATAGCTGTCCACGTGAACCCACCAGTCTCCAGCATGTCGGACTCTAAGCTGCGATCCCAATCATTTTCATTTTCCTCGTCCGTGTCCATATTTACTATACTACGGTCAAACACAAACGCATACAAATAAAACTACAGAAACAGTTTTTTTTTAAATCAACCTCTGCAAAACATGTCGCCACTAACATCAAAACATAAACACACTGAAAATGGGCAACCTCTGCCACCTATAGGGCTGGAGCAGCATACAGAATAATAGTTTCTATAGAATATACAGCATTAGTCAAAAGTTCGGAAACACTTTGTTTAGATTTTTCCCCACATTTTAAAATAGCTGTAAACTTATTAAAACCAGGAAATGACACAATTGTAACTGAGGGCATGTTGTGACTAAAAACATCCAACATAAATGAACACTGTTATATTTTAGCATCTTCAAAAAATTTTAGCACCTTTTGTCAAAATCATACTCCATTTTTATCATCCAGCTTTTTTAAGGTCTTAACTAACTGAAAGAATTTATGCTGGAATCTTACTGGCTGCTTTTTATTCATTATTTAGTTCAAGAAATCCATTTCAAAAATATTATTTTAAATAAAATTTAGTTTTCTAATTAAAGACACATTTAGATGACAATAAGATCAAATATGTCTAAACGACTCATAAAACGATTAAATTTGGTTTAATTAGACACACAGTTTTAGCTAGTTTAATTACTTTTAATTAATAAAATAATTTTTCATTTTAAAGACTTTTATTTTGATAGGCAATTACACTCGCATCTCGTTTTTCACTGATCTAGTCGTGACTCCGCTAGTGGAAGTTCCGATTATACTGTAAAGCTTGTATTTCTGAGATCTGTATACGTTTTCACGCGTGGTTTGGAAACAGCAATACGTACTTGTCATGACTGCATGTTCATGGCGTGTTATTATTAAGCTGTAGGTAGTTTGAAAGAAGAAAGCGGTTTAAGTTTCCCAACACTCAGAGTCGTTGTGCGTCACAGTCGCACTTCTCCGGTAGTTTCTATTCATTTAAATCATGTCGTTTCGGAGGGCGATCCGGTTGGCGTGCGGGTTCGCTGGCGGATCTGCGGTGCTGGTGTGCGCGGCGGTCGCGGCAGACACACAAGGGTTTTTTGGAGAGCGCTACCGGTTCAGACAGACTTCTGCTGTCGTGAATGCAGCACAGCCTCCGACATGGCCCAGTGTGAACGGTTGGGATAATAATTGGGACAAGTAAGCAATATTGGATTAAATTATGGTTTAATAATGTATTTTTAGCTTTTTGACTGCTGAAAAAAGTAATAGAAATCTAATCATTTCTATTCCAAACCTTCAGCTGTTTACCATTAACCATTACAAAATTAATTTATGTGTGTGTTGGGGGTCTCATTCCAGTTCTGATTCTTCCCATCTACCAGATAACATCCCACCAACACATTACCAGTAGAGACTCACAGAGACCGTTATAGTTTCAATTAAAACAAATACACTTCCCATTAAAACCATTAAATCTATTAGAATTGTTCTGATGATTGAAACTGGTAACATATTTTTCACCTTGTAAAAGATGACTCATCTGTGTTCTGTATCTGAAACTGTAATTAATTATTGAGTTTTGATATAAAAAAAATGTCCGTAATGAACATTACTACATGCATTACAGTTGGATTGAACAGTATTGTATTTTTTACAGACGTGACCCATCCTCCATGGTGAATGGGAGAAGAAAGGAAAGCGCTGGTGACAACGGAAGTCCAGACGTGGAGAACCACAAACCCAAAGCCACACGACACATCTTCCTCATCCGACACTCTCAGTACAACCTCAGTGGGAATGGAGACAAAGAAAGGATCCTTACTCCTTTAGGTACTGTTTTATTATCTTATATTATCTGAAACAGCAGATTATTAACCATTACTAGATCAATAGCTTCCCCAAACTTAAATCAAGCAGTGCATCAATGTACTTGTTGGTTTCTTTCTTTGCTGCAGGGCGTGAACAGGCTGAATTTACAGGACAGAGATTATCAGCCTTGGGACTGAAATATGATGTGCTTGTACACTCCTCCATGACCAGAGCTAAAGAGACGGCCAACATCATCAGCAAACACTTACCAGGTACAGTCTCATTCAGAAGAGGTTAACTAACATGAGACTTTTAAGCAGTTGAAGAGTTATCAACTTGAAATACTTATGCCAAATCCAAATGATAAATGCACTTTATAAATGTAAAGTATAATTAAAATAAAAAGAAAGGCTTATTTGATTTGTTTGTATGTGTTTTAGGGGTGGAGCTTATAAGCTGTGATTTACTGCGAGAGGGTGCGCCCATCGAGCCAGTGCCACCTGTCACTCACTGGAAACCCGAGGCTGTGGTCAGTGCAAACACTAACATCTATATAAAAGCAATTCCATGCAAATGTCAGTCTTACCATGAAACAAATCAGGTTTTATCAAAGGTTATACCATACTGATAGCTCAGATCTTTCAAATTGTGAGAATTTGTATTTCAGGTTTTGACTGAAAATGTCACGACCATAATGCTGAAGTAATAAAAAGTCATAATTCTTGTTTTTGGTTTTCCTCACATGGATGGTTGTGAATGTCTTATGCTGGTTTCAGCAGTACCATGAGGATGGTGCACGGATCGAGGCGGCGTTCCGTCGGTACATCCACCGAGCTGACCCCAAGCAGACGGAGGACAGCTATGAGATTATCGTCTGTCATGCAAATGTCATCCGCTATTTTGTTTGCAGGTTTGTGTTCACTTGCATTTTTCCCTGTTTCTGCCTATAAACAGTCCTAAAACTGTGATTTTAAGTATGCTTTTGTTACTTTGTACCTTATGTAGAGTACTGTGCAAAAGGGACTTTTATCCAGGATAGTTCATCCCAAAAAAAAAATTGTCATATGACTCTTTCTTCTTGTAGAACTCAGAAGAAGATATTTTGAGAAATACCTCAGTGGTTTTGTGTCCATACAATGGACGTCAATGAGGCCCAAGTATAGTGATTGTAACTTGAATATGTTTGTCTCAGGGCTTTGCAGTTTCCTCCGGAGGGTTGGCTGAGGATAGGCCTGAACAATGGCAGCATCACCTGGCTCACGATTCGTCCCAGCGGTCGAGTGTCTCTCAGAACTCTGGGAGACTCTGGCTTCATGCCTCCAGATAAACTCACCCGGACATGACCTTCTTAATCTTAAAATAAAGTGGATGGACAGATGTTAGAGTTGCAAAGTGTCAGAATTTCTCAAAATGTTCTTCTTAAACATTTAATTATTCATATTTTTGCACAAAATTCCAGAAATGGAATTATGGAATGTGATTTTGAAGGACTTTCTTGCCAAATTATTGCTTATTAATAAACATACATCACTGCAATTTAGGAGAACATGACTGGGAAAATTTCATTTTGCATTCTATCATCTGGTTAATATGGAGATCAGTTGTCCATAAGTGTCTTAAGTGTTGTTATTTTGTATTTTTTTTAATCAAGTTGAAGGGATATTGATATTTCTTCTTCTTGACATGAACACTCCTGTGCCATGATGTATCATCTGTAACCGTGATGGGAAGATGCATTAACCAGCAAGTGTACTTGACCAGGAGCTTTATGTAGACGTCTGAAAGCCTTGCTGCGGCATCTGTTGCAGTTGATGTCTCAAACGCTGTTTACTTGGAATTATCTGAACGTTTTAAAGAAAATGTAAACATTTTGCCTGGAGGTTGAAGATGAATCTGTTAATGTTTGCAAGTTGTTTGTGCACTTGGAATTTTTTTCATTTCAAGTTTCAATTAAAGTTTGTTGCCAGACTAGTTACATAAACCACCATGTCTGTTTTTTGTTCATTAATTAAATTCTTCTACAGATATCTTTTACAGTAAGAGAAAGTACAGTACAGTACATTTACAAGACTGTGCATTTTATTTATTCGTTCGTCAACAGAACATCAAATACTTTCCTTTGACATATACTGTAATAAAATGGAACTAGAAATGCATGCATAATAAACGCCAAGAAAACTAAAATATTTCAGTTGTCAACAATAAACAGCAACTCATTTTCATTACACCAGTGTCAGCACTACAACGCATTATTTAACAAAAAGTAAGGCTGGCATTGATACAACACTAGCAAAAAAACTAAACCGTAAACCGTTTTTCTTCTCTTACAATCTTATTTAAGAGGTATTCGGACACTGCATATGCCAATGCTACTGGATCTTACACGGGGAAACAGAGGGAAAAGGTTTATTAATCGTATGGCCAGTGTATTCCGACACCGGGGTCCACAGGCCCTTCCAACCAGACTATAATAAAGGCACTAAAGCTTTACAAATCAAAGATTAACACGCCAGCACTATACTGAAAAACAAATTCTGCATTAAAGTACCATGATGGATGTTCTAGAGAACATCAGTCTCATTTCTATCAAAGTATTGAGTTTGACATCCTGTTTATAAATCGATTTTAAAAGCAAATTAGAGAATGACTTTGACACAATTTGACATGAATTATGTGCTGAGAGACGATGCTCTTTAAGAATATGTTTCGTTTACAACACTCTTGATCCATTATCACGTTGATCTTACAGCTATTTTCACATTTACGCAACAAGTCGGTACCGACTTACCACCCACATTATCAATCATTTTCCATGTGTTTAGATGTGGCACAGCTAACATTACACTGATACTCTCATCTCATCATAATGAACGACATCAAACTCCATAAAAAAACAAAAGTGCAAAACAAATATGTAATTAGAAATTATTATAACATTTATTGAATTAAACAAATAAAAAGGGGAATATGTCACATTCTTTCCTTTATAGACCTCTTTTATATTTTATCCCAATACATAAGGCTGCTATTAACAATGCATAAATGAATATTAAAATTTCACTTGGTCATTCTTTTCAGAAATTTAAGGCAGTTTCCCAATTAAAGAATAAAAACAAACCCTGGCAGTCGATTGACTTTCTTCCTTAAAAACAATTAAATACCCACTGAAAATGAGTATTTTTTGTGCTACTGACAATTAACAAAAATAATTCAATAATTTACTACTAAATGAATTAATTTAGCTGTGGGTTACTGTCTATGTTGACGTATCTTTCCACCCAATTTAAGTTACTTTTAGTTTGTATTAACGACAGCTTTGTAAATCCACAGAGAAATTTCCCAAACATACATACGCACACACAAAGATCAGGAAAATACAAAACAAAAGTATTAGAAAAGTCTATATGACCATCACAGATCAACACACTGGGTGTCATACACAGGAGAACCAAATATACATGTCAAGATTCAGGAACCCCTGGGAGATGTGCATATTATCAGAGTTGTGTTTATGCTAGAACCTACAAGCATACAAACTGAAGATCCTGCAGCACATGAGTTCAGTTTGAGCTGATTCAGATCTCACAGCCTATGCTGGATTTAGTTATCAATTGGTAGAAATTCAAGTTGAAGCTGGCCAGGAAGGGGAGCGTTTGTTAAATGGGGGCGTCGCTGAAATGTTTAAGACGGATGCGTTGGATGTAGCTCACAGGGCTATAGTTTGAATGGGCGGGGCTGTAGCTGGAGTGTGCCGGGCTGTAGCGTCCAGGGCTGCAGAAGTCTGGAGAACCCATGTGACGGGCTGGGCTGAAACGGCCGGCGGGGGACATAAAACTGCTCACCGGTGATCCAGGAGTTACAGAATGAGCCCTGAAATGACTTCTGCACACAGCAGGTGTCTGCCAGCTGTAAATATAGCGAAACAAAGAGCTTTTACTAAACATAGATGTTTCTATAACCTTTGTGTGGTTTTTATGTTTTGGTTACTTCAGCTAATATTCGCAGGTCTAGTAGACCTACAGGATTGTTTCGGTTTTCGAATCAATATAAGAAAGCCATAAGAATTCATGTAAAAACGCATGATTATAGAATAGATGTTTACTTTATCCCAATTACAAGCAACAATATATATAAAAAATATTTGCTATATGCCTCTGTTAAATCACAAAGTGATTTTTGTGAATTCTCACATAACTTCTCTTTTATTAAACAACAGAAAAGGATCCAACAGACCTAAACACCACACAAGAATTAAAACACTTACATTTAGAAAACCGACGTGTTGGATAACATTTTTCTTGCTCTTAAAAATATGTTTTTGAACATCTTAAAGGAATATAAACAATACGGTCTGAAATACTAAATTAGTCATGTAAATATTTTTGGTGCCAAGATTTATAACTAGCGATATACATTTTATACAAGGTATAAAAGCCTAATTTATGGTCTATGGAAACTTGGTAAACGTGTGTTAAACGGATACTTACCTTTGCATTTCTAACTGCGAGTATGTCTGCACTGAGCTCTTCCATTTGTGAATGCTGGGATACTTCAAAGAGTCGATGTCTGCGGCTTCTAAAGCCAACAAAACCTCCCTGTCCAACTTAGTGGGCGAATCTCTGGGAAAGATGAGGTCACACAATGCAATAAAAATAAACCAGCACATTTATGTATAACAGTTGTTCCGAACAGAACATGGTAGTTATGCAATCAATTCTCGTGACTTTCCAGTCACACATCCAGTCAACAACTGGATGAAAATAATAATACATAAACATATTTAAAGACAAAAGTTGTATTTGTTAACATTTTTAAGTATCAGAGAGATAAACAGAAGTCTCTCTCACCCTTCGATGAAAAGTCTTTTCGTCGCTCTGGGAGGAGTCCTCAGTATGAACTCCTGAGAGCTATCTAGAGATCTGTAGGAGCTGGAGGAACTTGAGGAACTGAGGTCTCTACATCCATGATCCCATGACTTTGATCTGGCGCAGACAGTGCGTTGTCCCCCCGGTGACTCTACAATCCGTTGGTTTAGAAGTTCTAGCCTCTCACTGGCCAGAAAGTATTCATCCGAACTCGCACTGGACCTCGCATCTTCATTTCTCATCTCCACTTCATCCTTCTCCACTGCTCGCAAGACAGACGTCCTGCTTTTGTCAAAAACAGAGTCCTCTTCAGAAGACAACGAGAGACGACCCAACCCTGTCATGAGTTCTGTGGACTGGGCGTCTCTGTGACGCTTCCCCCCGCTCCTCCTCCTCTCCCTGTTGGTCCTGTCTAGATCATCGTGCAGGGACATTCTCTCAAACTCTGCCATTAGGTTTGAGATGGGTGACAGCATACAGGAATTGGAGGCACCGCAGATACGAGGGGACATTTTGTCCCCGTTTGGAGTCCTGTCTCCATGGCCCTGCTCACACAGGCCGTTTTTACTGCTGGAGATTAAGGGTTTGTCAGAGAGCAGCAGATCCTGCTCCGCCGCCGCCTCTATGAGATCAGCGCTGTGGGAGACAGGAAGGATGTGAAACTCAATTCCCCCTGCCGCCCCCTGCAGACCGTCTTTGGAGCAGACAGAAGAGATGCTGGTGAGGGCTGCGTTCTGCCTGTTTTTGATCTCTTCTAGACTGATGTCATCACCCTCGTCCAGAAATGCTCCCACGGAGATGGAGTTACAGAACTTCTTCAGTTTACCTGAAATGTAGAAGCATATCATGGAAAAGCTAATCTTACACATAAACCTCACAAACCTTCCCCTATTAAGAAATTACAACAGGTCATGAATATCAGAGTGTCAGAAAAGGAAAAATGGACATGCAAAACTAAATGCAAGAAACCTTGTTAAAGGGATAGTGTCTTTCATTACCTTATCACCCTCATGTCATTGCAAACCTGTATGACTCAACACTAAATTTCTCACATTTCTCAAAATATCTTCTTTTTGCACTAACCTGGTGATGGGGTTTTAAACCTGTTGCTAGTCTCATTTTCTCCGGCGTCCTGGTGAGCATGTTCCCTGAAATCTTTTTTACTGAGGTATTCTTCAAGTGATTTCAGGCCTTCAGCAGATGACAGGTCCACAAAACTATCCAGGAAATCCCAGTATTCTGCCCAGGAGTGACCGAGCTTATGGGCCAGATCTCTGCACAAGTAAACAGGGTTTTCATTAAACATTAACGACTTCTAAAGTTTGTATTAAATCATTTACATTTCCTCAAACAAACTAAATATAAGCACATAATAATGTACATTTTTTCCAGCTTTCTATAATCATAACACTAACCGTCCAACTCTTTCTGCACCACGGTCCGGGTCTGACTTTAAAATGTTATGAATATGATCTGCTCGTTCCCTGGGAGGAGTCTTCCACGCCCGTCTGAACTCATCAGCCTATAAAACACAATTTTTTACATTTTTAATTCCCTATAATGACAATATTTGACTATCATTGAATATCTGTTGAAATATTTGACCAAGACTTTAGACTCACTTTAGATGGACTTAAAGGCCCAGCAAAGGCCCTTACTGCCATAACTGGATCTTTTGGGCTTCTGGGTAACCGTGGCGACAGGCTTTCCATTGGCTCAGGTGACCAAGGAGCACCAATCACAGGTTGAGAGGAGTTATCAGTGGCTCTTAATAACGGTATGTATAATCGATCTGTGATCAGAATTTACTGTAAGAATATGCAATAACTCTTATTTGTACTTGAGTAATTATTACAGAAAATATTTTAAGATTTACAGTTTGCTTACCTTCTAAATATTCATTTATCTTCTGCTTTATCTCTTGACTTTTACCCTTTTCTTTCATTCTTTCACAGACAACCTAAACAGGAGGAAAATTGAACAGATAATTGATAATTCAGCAGTAATATATGACAAAGTCTTGACAAAAGCAAATATATTGGGGTTGACATACCTCAGACGGCTTCTGGTTGTACTTATTCTTGCAGTGTTTGTCGATGTCGGGATGAGAACAGAGTATATTCACCACATCTGGGCAGCCAAACTTACAAGCAAAGTGGAGAGGCGTCTCGAACCCCTATAAATTACACCGGTTTAACCTGCTTGTATATTAGCTCAGTCACAAAATCTAGCAAGCAGCCTTTCTAGACATCATTTTATCCAAGCTCACTTACAGCTTTGTCTGGCGTATTGAGATACAGGTCCACAATATACCGGATGCGTTTCTGCAGCATGCTGTCCGGGTCATCCGGGTACATGAGTCGCATGAAATCTGGGTTCTCCAGAGTGTCCAACAGGAGCTGGACGATTCCCGGCTGGTTTTCCCTAGCGGCCACATGCATGACATTATACCTGCAACCCTCCTGCAGACACACAGCAACAACAAAAATGAGTGGAAGGACATTAAATAACAGACTATATAAGCATGAACAATTTTTGTGACATAACAGTCCGCAACTGGATTTATGTCACAGTGATTTGGAAAAGATGCAAAGAGACATTACAGAAAACAAACAGTATATAAAAGTCTGTGCAATCTGATCTTTATATGTTAATAAAATCTTTAGCAAAATGCTCCTATCAAGCAGGTTCTGGTCTCACCTGGACTACAGTAGGGTTATCTCCAGACCCGATGAGGTATCGAGGATTGCTCCAGATAAGCTCAGAAAAGGTCATCTCATCTCCCTTTTCCACAGCTTTCCTCAGCTTAGCCGTCAAGTCTTGCGTCCGAGGGCTCTTGAAACTGTTTGCTTTCTCCCTGTTGATTGTGTCTGACTCTATGAAAGACGTGTTGTCTGTTTGAGAATAAAAAAGTTCAAGGTGAATCATGTGTTTGTTTTATTACAATTTACAGTATCAAATGTGCTTTACATTTAAAATAGTGAAGACTCACCTTTACCAAACACCAGGCCGGGTTTGACGGGAGAAACACACAGAGTGCTTTTACTAGGTGAAGGGTAGTAGTCACAAATGCCTTTTGCAAACTTTTCAGCATCCTCACGATTGGAGAAAGCTTTAAATCGAGCCCCTTTCATCATTTTAACAGCCTGCAAAGCTTCTTTCTTATCTGTATATACATGGGCTCTCTCTATAGAAACAAAGAAAAAGAAGGAACGGTTTCACAAGACTGCCTATCAATCTTTTTTATCATCAAATTACATGTATACATCTCTGTAATTTTAAAGTTAAAATAGTACCAATAAGTATCGTAGTGGTATTATTTAATTAATAAATACTATATATGAACTGTATATACTGAATACTGTATATTCACTTTCATGGTGTTTCTATTTTTGTTCATACATTATACTACCACAGCACTTATTAGTAAACATTTCACAAAAGAAAAATGTTTTTATTAATCACCATAAAATGTTAACACTCCTGGTAACGGCAAGGTTTTGTGTATGATTCATATAAAAACACACAACTGACAAACTTTATGCCTTAAAGCACTTGTAAGTCTCCTGGGATCAAAGCATCTAGCAAACAAAACTATAAATCTATCTTTCACTGTGTTGTTGTCAAGGCTAAACATATCCTTACCATTCCTCGCCAGCACATCCTCCCATAACGGACACACTCCGTAAAAAAAGGTGGGTGAGGTCTGTGCAGTTTTTGAGGGAGTCTGAGAGTTCTCCACATTAGATGAACACACCGTTCCACTCAGAGCCTCCTCCTCCGGTGGGTTAAGACCCAAAGCGTACCCAAAATCCCCGTCCTGATCCGAGGCTGCCGATGTGGCACCAGGTGGCTGTTTGGCTGGAGAGTTGCCCGTCTCCACGGAGGCTCCATTGCTGTCAGGTTCGGTAACTCCAGCTCTCTCCAGTAAAGACCTGGCCAGCTTGCGCTCAAATACGGCTCTAGTGGTGGCAGTGATGGGGCCACACTTCAGGTTGGCTTTAAGGATCTCCTCCCTCAGCTCATCGGCACTAAGACCTTTCAACCTGCTCAGGACGGCGTCCATGCTTCTGCTGCTACGGCTACCTAATGGGACACACAGACCACACATTTGTGGAAAATCAGGATTCGGTTACAATAAGTGGAGTAAATGCATAAATGCAATAAAGGATCTATAAAGGAATGGGATGTGGGCGGGATCTTGATAGTATGACATACATACATGGTCCTGGCCTAAAATCATGATGCTTCTGATACATAATTTACTTCCTACATCGTCATGAAATACCGCGTGACGTCCCGACGCGTCATCAGAGCGGTTTGATTGACAACGTCAATCCAACATCTCCTTGGCATTGTTTAAAAACATGAAGTGCATGAATCGTGGCACCGGTAAACTCATCCAAATTTACTCCACATTCTCATTTACGACATTAAAAAGTTTACGTGTCACGCCCAAACTATCATCCATGGTAGTGTTTTGTCTGTTTGATCTTACACGGTCGTAATTAATGATGATGGCAAATGTCAAAAGAAAACGTGACGAAAATGTCATCCGTCGTTTCTGCGGCACTTACCATCTATCAGCTGAACGGTGATGCCATGTGTGATGTGAAGGAGCAGATGTGCGTGTGCGATAAATTAAATATCTGTATGAAAGTGAATCGTTTGGACGCTCTGGAAGGGTCGCATTGTTTACAGCTCGGTTTGCGCATGCGTGCAACATACTCTGCGCGTGCGCAGAGCGCGGGACGGGTTCATGTGTTCTATACGTGCATGCCGGGTGGAAGATCTGGTTAACTTTGCTAGAACCAATTTTTTGAAGGGGATCCAAATGGTTGTTTATTTTAATAAACCTAATTCTTTTCTTATGTAGATTTTATACACATCAATGCAAATATGTAATTGTAAACCTATTTTTGTAGTATTTCTACCAGAGATAAAACAGTTTTTAAATCTTTCTATTTAATGTTACTCTTATTTAAACTGATACTTTAGTAGGATATTCAATAAAGTATTATTTAAAAACTAATAAAATCACCTAAAAAGCCTGAACACGTGTAATGCTAAAAGCACTAAAATGTATGCAAATATATTTGTTCGGTTTTTTCTGGAAGCTACTACATTTGTTCTTATGGCAGTAAATAGAAATAAAAAAGGCTTCACTAAAAACATGCACATTCAGACTCAACATACTGGTTATGACACACCATAAAATAGCAACCACTAAAGCCAACTTAGGATTTCATGACATTTAACAAACCTAATACTGCTATATTGACAACAATGGAGAAAAAGCTAGTTCCAAACCAAATATGATGCGAATTACCTTTGCTTCTGCAAGCAAATATATGAAGGGCGCAGGTGAAGGGATGCCAACCATGAGTCTCCTTACATGTTTAGTTTCCATACAGCCATGCCTACTGACACTCCATATAGCAGAACAGCAAACAAACAACAAACAGTGGCCGCTAAAGACTCTTTCTATAAAATATAGTAATAAAAAAATGACAAATGGGGTTCTCTGAAATTACGACTGTCCCTTCAGTTCAACGTTTAAATAAAATGTGCTTCCCGGAAGTCTCTTACTCGTTGCGTCTTTGCTGGTTTGGGACAGGGTTGTAGCAGCGCTCCCAATGGTCGCCCTATGTACTAATTATAAAGTAGCACAAGACGGTGACTGTGTTCTGCATACTGAACATTGTGCATTATACACTGTATTTTACAAAAAAGAATTGAAGATCTCATTATCATATTTGACGCATTATGAGTTTTGACCAAGATTTACTCTAGGATACTAAAAGATTTTTGTCAGGCTCTAGTTTAATGATCCACAAAACTTTCTTGCACATTTACATTTTACATTTATGCATTTGGCACTAAATGAACCTATTTTACCTCTTTAAGGTAAAATACAGTGGCGCAAAAATGGGGTATGCAGTAAATGATTTTTGAAAATCTTTTATAAAACGTTCATCTAAAATATAAAACATTTAAAGTAAAGAATTTTAAATGAGTTAAAAATCTATTGATTGATATCACATGACCTAGTAAGGCAGAAAACTGTATTTTGTACAATACATATCATTTAATGTAATATGGGGGGGGCTAATGAACCACAAATACCAGCAAATGTGTGTTAGGGCTTAAGAATATTGGTTAAATATTAGATTTATTAATTCAATTTTAATTACAGGCACTAATAGAGTTCTGAGGAAAAAACAGAGTTTGCTAAAATTGTTGGGGATGGGGAGTGAGCAACATCACTGATGGTGCATGTGCCTCAGCAAATGTGCAGTTGCGCTCCTGGTGAAACATGTATTCCATACCATGAAACTTTAAACCATTACTCACTCATTTCATGATGTAAACATTTCCACAAGGCTACTCTAGATTTTTTAAAGAGAAATTTAAAAGTCCCCGATACATGTTTTAACTGTGCCATCCATACCAGAAAGAATAAAAACCCAGTAGTATAAAGTTAATAACCTGACTTTACCTGACATAAAATTATATCCATCCCCATAACATTACATAAGAAAGAGAGACAAGAAATGATGATCTTACAGAATTATTTATATCTTACACTCAATTATGAATATGGCAAGTTTCATAAAAATGTTCAGCAAGCAAATAATTAAAAGTCAAACAGTTTTCTTCTTTGTAACATTGAACAGAAACTCGTGCTTTTAACGTTCAGTACAGTATTTAACACAGTATATTTCAATTAAAAACAGTTCCCTTCCATTTGTTGATTAATGTACATGTCAGTATGTAAAGCCTGATTTCCCATTATGTCCTAATCATTTAAACATTATTACATATCTCAGATCACAAACAGTTCAAGCCAATAACACAGTTAAGTTCAGCTCCACTGACAAACAACAGATAGAGTTGGTGAAATGCAGACATCAGGGGAAAGACAAAATGATTACCCAATTACAATACACTTTTCAAAATATATACGCATACATCTCCAATAGTTAAGGCTGTAATGGCAAACCATCCGTGAGAATTTTGAGAAGTGAAAATGTTTTTAAATAAATGAACAGTATCAACACGGGCAAAAAAGGGCATCAAAAAGTAACAATATTTTACATCGGTCCATACCTGAAAGTCAGTTTTCTTTCTTATATCACTTGTGCAATGTAAGTCAATAATTATATATTATAAATATATACGTAAAACAAACTCAACAGCGCTTTCAAGAGCACATTCATTCAAGATAATTATTTTACATCTTTTCTCAAGCTCTCTTTTTACAGACATATTCATCAGTTCTTTCATGCAACGTGTAGCTGTATCTCACATTTGCAAACCAGGAACTCTGGAAAAATTGTCAGTTGATATTGGATGACCTGATACTGTATACGAGTTATTATTATTACCCTGTCCACAATTCCACTCCGAAAGCCTCACACTTACACACAAACATTGACACATTCTTGGGGCTTCATGTCCTGAGTTTGAAACTGTGGGCATTACAGCAATAAGGAGGCCATGATGGAAATTAGCTTTTTTTAATACTCACAATGAGACAAACCAGCCCACAGAATGTGAAACAGACAGTGGGATGTAAAATGAGACCTGTGGGTAAAGCAGTACACAGTATATATATAGGATGTTGTCAGCATTGCTATTACGCTCCAGTCCTGAAAGGGCAACTGTCCCGCAAAGTTTAGTTACGACCCCTTCGACACACAGCTGACCAAACACCCTTTTCAGGACTGAAAAACAGAAATTTGGAAAGGGGAATGCTGATATGTTCTTGATAGATATGGGGTCTCTTATCGTTTTGCTTATAATGAATGAATTATATTGCGGAGAACAGCTCAAGATCGGCTCACACAGGTATCTCTCCAGTGACAGAACGAGAGATCAGCTCATTCACAGGCACAGAGGAATGGAAGAACAGTTCAGCTGCTAAATTCTCCATGCAGGAAGTGAGAACTATCACCAGACAGATATGCGCCGACCAGTCAGGTCGCTAGTTACTATAACACTGAAAGTCTGGTGCCCTGGATATCATCTGTTGATTTTTTCACCCCTGCAGAACTAAGCAGCTTAGCAGTAGCCCTCACTGATCCGTTTCCACACCTCTCGTGAGATGAGAGAGGAAACGACTTGAAATCAAAACGGGAACGTCGGGCGACTACTGTGGAATTACAAGCGGCGAGATTTTAGAGAGAGCAGCTCTATTAAACTGATAATAAATAGTGACGAAAGAACAAACAAAAACAAACAAACAAACACCAAAATTACCCCAAAAGAATAAAGCTGTGGTGCAAAAATCAGTTTCACCTAAACATTCTTGGTGAAGATGGTAAAGGCCAAATAATGGCAGTTGATATGAAATAAAAAATTTTTATAAGTGCCCATTAAGATAAAACTGAATTCTCCCAGCCAGTGTCTTTAAAGGATTCTTTGTGCATTATGAGGGCTGCATCTCTCGCTTCACGTTATCATTCTCCTTTTTATTAGATGAATCTTCGCTACTATCGTTATGGAGTGCCAATCTGTTGAGGTGCTCTTCTGCGTTGGTCAATGACGTCACCGTGACCGTGTGTTCCTCCATCTGCTTCTGAAGGCTGTCCATCTCAAGCCTGCAAGAAAAAAAAATCATGGAATAAGTAAGGAGATGTATATAACACAAGCATCATCTGCTCTCTGTTCGCGCAGCTTCTTATCTATAAAACATATATTTTATATTTATAAAACAACATAGAAAGCCTTACTTCAGCTGTCTCAGGCAGTTGTGGAGGTTATTGAGAGGTTCTTTATTAACAGATGTCGAGGGCTTTAACAGTTCGTCTAACAGCGAAGCCGGTACAGGACAGTCTGGGATTTTTACTGGCGTTACTGGAGTCGACTCCCCCTTAAGTTCCATCCTCTGGTTTGGGGAAAAAAAAAATTATTACACACTTGAAGAAGTTCATTTCCAAGTTTGTTAACAAAGCCAATCATGACTTAAGTTTAACATCTTGTAAGAACATCAGTGTTACCTTCCTGAGCCTGCCATTTTTGAGATCCTGTTTGAGCTGGTTGTTCTGCTGAAGAACCGTCTTCATACTATTCCTCAACTCCACCACTTTAGCCTGCAGCATGAACTTATCCTTCCGTGTGCCGTTCAGCTCCTCCTGGACCATCTCCAGCTCCACCTTTATTCTCTACACACAGAACAAAATATTTCAGCTTTGTAGGAAGAGCTACACAAACATATACTACATCAAGAAAACCCTTCTCTAAAATTGAGCAAATCAAAACCACATGGTGGAGGTCAGACCTGCAGGGTATCTTGAACAGTGTCCATCTCTCTCTGATGACACTGTTCCACCATCTCCAGTTGCTGTTTCTGTGTCTCGATGTCCCGCTGTCTCTGCTCCACTTCCCACTTCAGATCTTCCACCTGCAGGGAGAAAACATTAGGGATATAGCCAATCCAAAGTGAGAACATAAAAGTCTACATTAACATCCCAGACACAACATACCTCTTGGTTGGTAAGCGGCTGTTTACTGAGCTCATCGTCAAGTTGCTTTTGAAGGATCTGGAGTTGTTCATGAGCATCAGCTAACTCCTCCTGGAAATGAGCAACCTCCTCTGAGTGCTTCTCATCTTGAGCTCTGTCCAGGGAAATGAAACATACTTTGTGTGTAATCCAAACCAACAGAACAGTCTCAATAAGGGCAATTCTATGCAAATGTCAACCTTACCATAAAAAACAACAAAGGTTTTCAGCATACTGATAGCTCAGATGTCAATATTTGGTGGTTCAAATACTCATGCAAGTTTTTAAAGTTATTAGTTTATGTTTTAAAGCGTGATTTTCATAGTCAGGTAAAGTGCTGTTTTCAGAATTGTCACATCCATAACAGTCCATATTCCTCATTAATGGACACATAAAAATGTAATATAATAAAAACTATTTCATATTCTTTGATGAGTCATCTCTTCTCCATTTGTTGGGTATTTTTGCTGGTTTGCACATTTTAATTTCACAGAAATCCTACAAAGTACACTGCCTCTAAAAATGCATGTTCTTTTTTGTCACATCCATAACATGTGTATTTTAATTTTTTTTTTTAAATAGATAACTCGTGTATAGACTGATATTTTTAATAAAATATAAATAGATGGTTCAATCTTTATACATTCTGTGAGAATTTATAGGTCAAGTTTTGACTAAAAACATCACGTCCATAATGCTCAAATTGCTGATACGTTTTTAAACAGATCCTTCGTGCTCTATAGTTTTACATTTCAATTGTAGTGATTTGTAACTTACGCAAGCGTCTTAGCCTCTTTCTGCAGTGCTTTGACCAGCTCCTCTTTGGTCTGCAGATCTTTTTTGATCTCGCTCAGTTCCAGCATGGCCGCCCTGTAGTGCCTGCGGTTATGTGCTGCCTCCAGTTTGGCCTCCGCCACCTGCATAAAGCATACAAACACACACATGACCAAAACAAAATAAACCAAAGCCTTCAGGAGCTCTAAAGGGGAATTGTTAATGTCACACAGCTGGGATTTGTGACCGTTTCACAATGTATTAACCTGCTCTGTCAGATCCTTGACTTTGATTTTCTCTTTCTCCAGGGCAGCCTGGAGCGTCTGCACCAGCTGTCGCATCTGTTGGTCCTCCTCTTCTTTACGCTTTAATACAGCTTGAACCTGGAATGATTCGGAAAGATCACCATAATGTCAGAATCAACCAATATTAAGCAAATTCGTTATATTCTTGCTCATTAACGATTAGATTACCTGCAGGTTGAGTTGCACCAGGTCTGCTTCTCTCTTGGCTAGTGCAGCTTCTAAAATATTGGCATGTTCACGCAATGCACTATGGGATTGCCCAAGACCGGAAAGTTTGCCTTTCTCATGCTCCAGCTCAAGCGCGAGCTTCTTATTAGCATCCTCCAGGCGACGAATTCTCTTTTTAAAATTGCGTGATTCTTGCAGCTGTGAGCAAAAGAGGGGACATTTTAGTTTAATGAAACACAGGCAGCTATGAAAAGCAAAACTCAGTTTATACGTTTTTGCTAACCTCATCTTCCAGTTCCAGAACCTTCTCCTGATATTCCTCCAGCTCGTTGCTGGTTAAGGTGATGACCTCCTGAAGCTCTTTCTCCAGCATGGCTTTACTCTGGCTCACTGCCTTCAGCTCTCCCTGCAGGGACTTCACTTTGGCCTGATACATCAATAATAAATACACAAAAAAAAAAAATCACAATCGTACAAAAAGCTTTTAGCATCTATACACCTTTAAAACCAACTTACCTGAAGTTCCAGGCTATTTCCTCCCTCTGAAACCTGAGCTTTGAGTTTCTCGATTTCGGCTTCTGCCGTCTCTTTGGCCGTGAGGGCTTCCTGCAGCCTACGGCTCAGGATGCCAACTGCATTCTCATAGGCCTTATGCTTGACCTTCATGTCCTTCTGCGCGCTGGTCAAATCTGTGCCCAAACGCTTCATCCTAACCTTCTGCTCTGAGATGGCCCTGCAAGAGGAAAGAGTAGAAGCATTACCAAAAGTTGATGGCAATACAATCGTAAGATCACTATGGAAACCCTTATTGCAGGGGAGGATGGTGTGATGGTGACTCACTTCCTGGCTTCATCTTGCATTTGTTCTATTCTCTTCCTCAGATTTTCATTCTCCTCCGTCACTGCAGCCAGCTGGTTCTGATCAAATTGAAAAGCCTAAAGCAAACAACATGGAGATCATCAAACATCTGCTCCAACTATGTTGATCTTAGCATCACTACCATGATGTGTACCTGCAATTGAGAGTCAAGTTGGTCTCTTTCCGTTTGTACAGACTGTAGATGAGCTTCCAGGCCGTTCATTTGCCGTTGGACTCGCTCCACTTCTTGCTGCAAGCGAGACTGTTCCTGCTCGGCACTCTTCTTTTCTCCTTCCATTCTCAGAAGATCCTGCTTCAGATCTTTGACCTCCGCTACCAGACGCTTCTTAGATGCCTTCAGCTCAGAGATCAGCTGATCTTTGGAGCTGGCGTCTCTTCTGTACGCCTCAACCATGACCTTTAGGGATGAAGGATAGTTTTGAGAAAAAGAGTGGATCTGATTTGTTTTTTGATGGACTTTGAAGATCACTAGAGGACATACCTTTTGCTGCATGAACTGCTCTTTCAGTTTCTGTGCTTGCCTTTTTAAGGTGCCATTCTCTTGTTGAAGAGATTCAATCTTGAGAATAAAATGAGGAAACCAATCAAAACTTCACACACCAAGTTCATATTATAAAAACTCTACAACGAAAAGCTCCACAATCCCCAAATTCATCTGTAAACAGCTCACCTGTGTTGCTTTAACCTGCACTTCTTGTCGGAGTTGATCGAGTGTATCCGAGGCCACCAAAACTCCTTCTCCAAGCCTCTCTGCTTCTTCATCCAGCTCACTCTTATCTGCACGGGCCGCCTGCAGAGCCACCTCCAGGACAATTTTCTCATTCTGCAGATACTGCAAGGTTTCTTCTTTAGCAGTTGCGTCAGTCTGCAGCTCCTCCAGCTGGGCATGAAGTTCCTGGTATCGTGCTTCCAGCTGGTTAAGGGCCTGCTCTTTGGTTTGAAGATTCTCCTGAGTAACGGTGAGCTGCTTCATTAGCTCTAGGTGCTCAAGCTGGAATGACTCCAGCTGGGCGTCTTTTTGGGAGAGAGTGAGTTTTACCTTGAAAGAAAGGAATTATCATGTTAGTCAGTATGATTCATTCTGAGAAAACTATACACCCCTTTTACTACACCATTCGCCCCTCGGAAAGCTATAAACCAACAACCTAGCAGTCAGTTAGTGCTGTAGACTTTTCTCAGTTTGTGATTCTGGATGTACCTGCTCCAGCTCTCTCTCCAGCGTTGTGGCCGTGTTGGCCAGTTTGAGTAGATGCTCTCGTTCCTCTTCAAACTCTTCCAACTTGTGTTGAAGATCTTCCTCCACCATCGTCTTGGCTTCATGAATCTGATGTATGGACGCTTCTTGCGTTAACATATCCGCCTGAACAAGAGACAGCGTACAAAAAGGTGGATATGATTGTAGAGAATAAGACATTAAATCACAGGACATATGAATAAATGACAAAGAGAGTCTGTTCCAGACCTCAATGCTCTGTAATTGTACTGCAATCCTTTCTTTTTCTTTTATAGAACGATGTTTCGTCTCTGTGAGTTGGTGAGCCAGAGTAACATTCTCCATCTTTAGATTTTCCAGCACGCCGATCTGAGTCATTTGACCTGCCTGAAAGTAAATATACAAATAAATGCACAGCACAGATGGCCATTTTAGATCTGAACAGTTCTGATAAAAACAGGATTCTAAAAATGCATACTAGGGATGTATCACAACTACACATTTTCAAAAATCTAGTAGTTGGTTGACTTTTCTTGACTCTTTCCTAGTAAATACATACGTTATTTTCTTATTCACTTTAATATTTCATAGTTGAATTTTAATCTAATCATGACAAACTATAAATTGATGGAAAGGTATAAAGACTCAAGTTGAAATATTAACAAATGTTTATAACAACAAACATAAAACTAAAAGTTTTAGTGTCATTTATAAAAAATAGACTTGAAAAATTATAGCTCAGATTTTCATGTGTATACTCAATTTCTGCTCACAGTTATCAGGTTAAACATATAAACTAATTCATATTAGAAAGGATAAGTATACCTGCATGTTGGCCATTTCTCCCTGCAGTCGTACACGTGCCTCCTGAGCCATAGCGAGCTGCTGCTGGTACCAGTGGCGGAGCTGCTGTAGGGAATCCACCTCCGCCTGTGAGGTCTTCAATCTGCTCTCCAAAGCGTTCCTCTCGCTCTGGACCCGCTGCAGCCGCGTCTGCAGGCCGCCCATTTGCTGCCGCAACTCAGAAACTAGGTGAAGAAATTAAGAAACAAACATCAAACAGCTGCTGGTCTGTAAGAAGCATGTTCATATCTTTTTAGATATTGTGGTGACGCTTATAGATACAAGTTCTTAATTAGCTAGAAAGCACATTTGAGACAGACATCTGTATATATATCTTTCTCTAGCACTGGACTCTCACCTGTGTTGTCCTTCACATTCAGACTCTGCTGCATCTCCTCCACTTTACCCATCAGTCTCTGGTATTGCTCCTCAGCCAGTTGCAGGTCGTTTCCAAGCGAGGCCAGGCTGGCGTTCTTCCCCTCCAGACTGGCCTGTAGGTCCACCATGGCTTTCTCCAGCGCCGTGCAGTTGGAGCGTAGCGTAGTGACCTCAGAGGTGAGGGTGCTCTGTCTCTCCTGGCTGGTTTGGGTCTGTTCCAGCTGGGCCTGTAGCTGAGCGTTCACCGTGGCCAGCTGGGCCTGGAGCTCAGTCTTTTCTTTTAAAGCCTGAAGACATGCAGGTTAATGACAGCCATGAGTATGTAAAATGCTGAGTTGAAATTAGGCTGAAAAGTGAGGTCACAAAGTACCTAACACAGTAACTATCACAGATATGTGGAAATCTGACTGCAGATGCTAAATATGTCCATAACATGTTGTAAATGACCAATCACAATTAAGTATCACAGAAAATCATAAATGCATTTACCATTTTGGGAAGACACTTTAAAAGTAATCTTTCATTAACATAAATACAGTAGTGGTCAAAAGTGATGTCCAACTTGTCTTTGCCCTTCACTACAATAAATTATTAAAGATGTACTAAAACAAAGCATGTTGTATTTGGAGTGCAAACAGGTGCTCATCTTTAAGAACTTAGCTTTTTAGAGGGATCAACAAAATCACTTTAAACTGTAGTTAATGTATGCTGTATTTTTGGTGGGGTTTTTTTGCCATTTCTTTTTTTAGAATTTTGTCAGTTTCGTTTTGTACCATAGACCTCATACATGATGGTTTAATCTAACTTGAGGTGACATTAAAAGCAAACATTGTACAAATGTAGCCCTCTGGACATCACTTTTGGCCACTACTGTATATACCGTAGGTTCTGTTGTATATTTGGGAAGTATATTTAAGCAGGTAATACTTTGGACTCTATTATTAACCTACCTGACTGGCCTCGGATGAGAGAGACTCAAGCTGTCCCTCCAACCTCATTTTCTCTTTCAACACCTGCAGCATCTCATCATGTGTGCCCATCACTGAGCTTCCATACGACACACTGGCAACACACACAAATTTAATTAGAAGAGTTACATGATACATGTATGATATGTCCCTTCAAATATTTCAGGAATGGAATAAAATAATCATCAGTCCATACCTGCTAGAGAAGCTGTCTCTGCGACTCCGCGGCTCCACGCTGCCTTCTCTGTCCTGTTCCAGTTCCTCCATGTGCCGCTCTTCAGTGGCAGCCTGCAGGACTTCCTGTAGCGATGGAAACTGACCCATTGCCTCTGCAGCGATCTCTCTCCCTTCTACAGTATATGGAGCTCTTGGCCTGTTCACTATTGCAGCTAACATATTATACGTCCCCGTAGTAGACACGCTACTGTAGGACGAGCTGTCGCTGTCATTACCATCAACCCTGAAACCTGATTCGCTACCGTCCACCTCAGAGACGTTATCTCTGATTGGCGGAGATGATTCTAAATGGGCGTTGGACTCCAAGCTGATGCTGATTTCAGAAACCGTGGAGACAGAGCTGATGGTGGAATGCAGAGATGTGAACGATGCGTCGGCAGGTGCGGAACCCGCACCTCTGGATGTCTCTGCACTGTTAGCGTCAGATTCAGGAGATTTATAATCGGCGAGAGAGTGAATCTTGCTGGTGCGGGAATGATTTGGATTTCTTTTCTTTAGTTTGGGGGATTCCCAGGCTTCCTAGTTTGGGACCACGAGGAACACTGGTGCGCAGGAAGGAGTATTCCTTCGTCATGGCAACTGCACTGGCCCGGGGTAGAGCCTCGGGATGGAGCATGAGCTCCGGGTCCAGAGTACTGAATGGGCGGCTCTTGGGGGTGGAGCGATGAGTCTGAGGGAGATAGGGTAGCAACCATTACACACAACAGCAAACCAAATCTGCAAACCAAATCTACAAACCAAAAATAGGCAAACACTGTACTCTTCATTTCTTAAGTCCACCTACATTCAGCATCAAAGGAATACTTTAATCAACTGTTTAATTGTCATTTTTGAAGTTCAGCATGTAAAAAAGCATGTAAAAAATTCTATTTGTGTTGAATAAAAGAAAGTCACAGAGTTTTAAATGCAAAAATGTCAATCAGTTATAAGCATGTCATTTACTGACTCACCCTCTCTTTGTGCCGCTGTACTCTGTATTGTTTAAGCTGTTCCTCCAGCCGCCGACGAGCCTCCTGACGGATCTTCTCTTCATTTTCCAGCTCCATAGATGGTTCTTTAGATGCTACAAAAGCGACATGGTCAATAAACACACAAAGAAACCTTCCCACAACAAAACAGTCAGATGGGAGGTTTAGATACTGTCAACCAAGCGTTAATGTATCAGGCTCAAAAGACCATTGATTTTCTGGGAGAAAATAACAGCTCATCAACTCTGAAACATGCTTGTTTGACAATGTCTTTTCTAGGGGTGGGAATCAAGAGATGGTTCCATAAAAATGACATTTGTTTCCACTTACAACTCTAGAAGGTCTAATGAAAACAGAAAATATATAATGGTTTCACAGTTAAAAGTCTTTGTAAATGAATTATGTGGCACATATGTCACCTCTATGTCATTTTAATAGATGCACATGCCTGATATGTTTGTGCAATATGCAAGAATTTGTGAATGGGTAAAATACCATTTTTTGTTTTAGCAAAATTGTTTCTTATTTCTGATGTAAAATGAAAAAGGATGTAATTTTTTTACAAAAGGCTGCCAACAAACACTGTACATTCGTTCTTCATTAAAGGTAATAAAATCTGATAATAGATTTGGTAAGGAATCAAGATTATCAAAATTCCCTACATTCCCATCCCTAGACTTCGGTTAAGAATATAGTTTTCATGCTGGTCCTGGTGTTCAGCAAACAACATGTGAGCTTTGCATTCCATAAAAAGTCATTCCAAATGTATTAGTAAAAGAAGTCTTTTTTTTCAGCCACAGTTAGTTCTTAGTACTTCAGCCATATGCCACATCAAAACTGATGTAAATATTGACAATGTGCATTCAGAAACCTCATTCCCAAAAATTACTCATTCTGAATCAAAGACATTGCCAGTCCTCCAAGGACAACAACCCAGAAACTGTTAATGCATTTTTGAACATCACCACCAAAAAACACAAGCAGAGATTAGAATCGCCATCAAAATCAATCATCAAAAACCTCAAAAGCCGAATGTATTACGCAACTGAGGAAGATTTTAACACAAGAGGGACATTTCCATAAAAATCTCTTCGCAAGCCAAAACAGAGCAGGCAAAAATAGGTTACACCAATCAGGGAGGGTTAGCCTATATTAGCCTCAAAAGCCAATCTATTTATAAACCGGGCAATTATTAAAAAGAATAAGGGAAGGGGTGACTTGCGGGGGGATTATCCAGTATCATGTGCTTACACAATTCAGTCTCCTGCATAGGAATACTTAGTCTGAGCGATTGCAATGCATCGCTCGTGTGAACAGAGCCCTCTGCAAGAACAGCCTCAGACTTCTCTAGGTTGTCAGGGAAACGGGCCACACCTGGATCCGGTTCGGCGCTCAGGGGGGAGTCAGAAAAACAGCTGCCCGGGGAAGGAGTTGCCGGAGGTGGGGTGTTGTCTCCGCCAGTTTCTTGACCCTCCACCACGGCCTCTCCGTTTGGCAACGACTCTGATTTGACATGGCCTACAACAAAGAGATGAGCATCAGGATAGAGTTTTCCATTTACAATTCCATCCGATGTCATTTTTCACTTATTTGCTGGCTAATAATACTAGTGATCCACAAAGCTGATAACATTTTCTCATGTCTTATTGTCAACCATGATGAGTTTATCTCAGTAACCCCTCTATTATCAGATACTTTTAACTGCAGAATACATTAATAATCAGAATTCATTAATGAGCATATGTAACTAACAACCGGCTTTTAAAGGTTACTAACATTCAGCATAGTTTGAAAGGCACAAATCTCGCAGAACAAGTCAAACGGCAAAATCTAACTAGTGATAGAAGTGGAGGAAGTGTGTCGATAGATCTAGAGCAAAAATATCTCTTTACAAGTCAACAAATGGCATTGATCAAAAGTAAGAAAAAAGATCTCAAAGCCAAGTGACGCAGTAAACAGCAAATGCTCACTTTGAAATCTTGCCAGGTTTTGAATAAAACAACAAACAAGCTTGGCCATGCTCACAATCTGAGCATAAATTGTTTGTAACATGTGTACCATGGAATTTCAAATGCACATCAGCATGCAATTGTGACAGTAATCATAAAGTAGGAAAAATATTAACCATTTAAATACTGAGCAAAACATCTTTACAATGTAATTATAAACTAGACGAACTAAACACTAGAAAAACACTCACCATTAGGAATTTTCTCTGTTAACGGTGATTTGTCCCATCCTCCAGGCTTTAGGGATTCTACAGTATTGCTGTCTGGCTGGTGAGGGCTGTTCTCGACCACTTCTGCATTTCCATTTTCCATATCGCTTTAAATACAGATGCTCCTCCAGCATCCATGTACATAAAGTGAGTCTGACTATATGCCTTTACTTCATGCCTGGCAAACTTTGGTTAAGACTGTAGGCTGGGCTGGATGATGGTGCAAATATTCTTAAGTGCTTAGTAATTCTGTGGAATAAGAACATATATTTCAGTAAGACTGTAAGTTTTATTGCCCAGTTAAATACCAATGACTAAATGCTAGTAAACTGTTTAGTCACCAAGTTGACATTTCTATCTAACACAATACACGTAAATATAAGAACAATTGCCCAGGAGCAACCTAAAATGTTGTCTTGATGGTGTTGATCAAACAAAAAACTTTCAAATTATTTATGTTACATGACAGAAGTGATGTTATAGCTTTTATATAACACTTGTTTACATAGCTGTGGTTCAAATGACATACGATGTATTTCTGGGTCATGACAACCCCGTGTCTGACAGGACATAAGATTTTTCTTTACTCCTTTTATAAAAAAAGGCAATGTCCGGGTCATTCAGTAATGCAGTATTTTAATTGTAAATGTGATTTATGTGGTTTATTGAATACATCTGTCAGTCAGACAAGCAAATAAATCTGACATTACTTCGATCTGCAGTTACCACGAGCTCAGTCTGACACACACATAAACCTACCAGACTGTCAAAAGCATGAAAAACCAGTCTGATTAGCTTTTACTTTAAAATTCCATGCATTTGATTTTGAAATAATGAATTAATCTTAATGCACTGATGCAAAAAAGACTACTATAAAAATTAAACAGCAGCATGAATGTATGTTTCAACCTCGAGTTTAAATGTCAAAGTGAATTCATTTTGTATAAATCTCTGATCTCATTAGCATCAGTATGTTAGCAGCTTAGCTACCATCGCGCGATATCCGCAAACCCTATGCAACCGATGGGTGACATGCGACACCGCTAACTGCAATAATCGCTTCAAATAAATGGTGAATAATTAGTGTAGTGATAAGCACAGACAACTTAAGTAATTCACAACCAACCTTTCAGACGTTCCCCTCCCCGAACTACGTGGCTGTTTGGGCTCCGTCTTTCAAAAAGGTCTCACTTACAACTTTCCCTGAAAAATAAAGGTTCCGCCTTTAGTTGCTGCGTAGTTCAAATTCCGTTGCGTCGAATGAAAGTATGATCATCGGAAGGCAATTATCCATATAAATATTATCCATATTACTGTTATATAACATTACCCAGCTAGTAAATACAATGTTGTATATTTTTATGGGTAAATAGTAAAGTAGTTTATTGTCTTAATCTAAAGGTTCTAGCCAATTGTGTGTGAATATATTGTATTTAGGTGTATATACAATATGATATAGAGATAATATCATAACTGTTTAATTAGTTTTAAAAAACTCTTTGTAGTGTATGTTTGATATTATACTGTCAAATGAAACAGACGAGTCTTAACAGTCTCATGACAACAGTTTGTAATTAATGGCAAAACATTTTAGATTTATCCCATTAGGTTTTAAATGGATGCAACACAGACACTTGGATATGAATAAGCATCAGTTTTTTAATTTGGTTTGTTCACAACCCTTTTACATTAATAATAATTAGTTACCACTAGAAAATGTGAGATTTCAAATCAATCATCAAATGCCAATATAATTTGGGGGGACCTGCAGCTTTTATCAAAAACGTGGAATGTGGGAAACTACAAGATATCAAAACTGAAATCACTAAAATGTACATTCAGTTAAAACAAAAAGTCAAAAAAAAAAAAAACCTAAGAGCCATTAAATTTCAGTGTGCAGTCGTTTTAAGATAAACCTTAGCTATCTAAGTATTTTTGGAATGATAAACATTATGGATCTGTGACACCAGTACCTTCCAATTCTAACTTTATTTTTTGTCACGTCAAAAGCACTGATTATTTTAAATGTACAATGCAGATCCACCTGACAAAATTTTAAACCCTTTCTGCTTCTTCAGCTTGTGGGAGCACCACAAACAGTAAGCAACAAGCCAACTCCATACTTTGCTGTCTGGATTACTATTTTAAACAGAAGAGGGTCTATCAAAGAAGGTTGATAACTTCCTTTAGTTACTGATGACAAACACTTGCCAGATCCACCCCTCCAGAGAAAATGTGTCATGTAAAGAATAGTATATTAGAGCCACAGAGATCAAATGTTCCTCATGTGACTTTATTGTAAAGAAAAGTCAGAGATCTCAGATACTCACACTCCCTCTCAACTCACACAACCTGCTCTCATATCAGACAGTGCTCATCTAGAAACTCTCAATATAACTCTTTAAAGTACAAAAGAAAATCAAAAAACAAAAGAGGTTACCCAATGTGGGAATCGATCAATAGCACAAGCCTTGTATTCATAGCATGTCTTGTCAATACACAAATACATGATATCTGATGACTGGTCCACAATGTATGAGAAAGTGAAGGGCGATATGAGTTTGCAAATGGGAGAGATGTTCACAACAGCTTGATAATAGAGAAAATGGACGCATTAAGAGTGGCACCAAGGTCTTGTGAAGTCAAGAGGCCAAAAAGGAAAAAAGTGTCCAATTTTAATTTTCAGAGTCTGTTGTAGAAAAGGGGAAAATGGCAAGTGGAGGATCCATACGACAACGTTCCTAAGCTCATTTCTTCTCTTCCTCCCCTGCTTTCCCCTCTTTCTTCTCCTCCTTCGCCTCCTCCTTCTTCTTCACATCTTCTGAACTCTTCGTCTTGTCATCCTTCACTGAGAGCTCCTCCAATTTCTCTGCCACTTTGTTTGGACTGTTCACGCTACCTGAGAGACAACATTAAAAGAGACACTTACATTTACTCATTCAAGCCTGCATTAATAGGGCTTTTCATGATGCTGTAGTAATTAAAAATGTCTGAGAAGATACAGTCACCTGCAAAGTGAATGGCAAGGTGGTTTGTAATATTCTACATGTTACTTTAGCAGACAGAAAAAATTTAAGGCTGGATGTTGCAGCCTTAAACAGAGTGAGTCTGCAATAAAACACGTTAGAAATGTACAATCTTACCCTCTAGAGACTTTCGGACCTCCTCTTTGCATTCATCGAACTTCATCTTGAACTTCTGTGCATCTGAAATAGTGAACATTAATAAAAGAGAGGCACAATCAAAAAACATTTGAGCCTTCTTATTCCATTACTTTAGTTAATTACTTTTAATCTCATTACTTTTAATGTCAAATGTTAAATTTGAAAATGAAATTTAGGTTAGGACCAATATTAGTTTTCAATATTACAAAAACAGCTTTAAACATCTTCCATTCTACCACAGCACAACAAATTTCTTTGCTTTCTAACAATCTGCATTATGTTTAAATTTGCAGATTAGCTAAAGAAACTAAAGTCACTGCTGCTGTGTCTAAAACAAAAGAAACTACAGTGACTCTAAAAACTTTTATTGTAATTTATACTCACTCTCTGCATTAAGGAATCTGATAGCCAGCAGCTCTGGTTTGGGTTTTTCATCTGCAAAGTCAGCATGTGTATTCCACACCCAGGCCCTGTCACTACCTGCATTGGGCTTCAGCTCCATCAACGGCATAACTAGAAAATAGATGTTTTAAGTTAAATAAAATAAAACCAGCAAAGATCTAAAATTAAAAAAAATAATGATGTTACACTTACTATTGTGGTTGGCACAGATTTTAAGAGTGCGATCTCTTCTCATGAGAAGGCGGATGGAACCTTTCTCTTTGTGCCGGAGGAGTTTGACATCACCTGTCCCACGTTCCTTCCACTCAGGGGGATCGTTCTCACTGGCAAAGCGGTACAGCTTTGCCCTCCTAAGCAAAAAACGCATGTCAGCCATCAAAACCATGTGACAAAAAAACAAAACAAAGCACAAATAGTTTATAAAGTTTAGTTTTTAGTAGTCCGTCATAAAAGGCTTACATCTTGAAAAGTTCCTCTTCATCCTCCTCTAGAGTTTTGACATCCTGCTCAGGTAGCGAGACTATGGGCTCAAATTGGGGGTCATGGTTGGCGTCTTCTACATTGTCCGTGGTTGTTTCGTGATCGTCTTGTGCCTCCTAGGGGGCAAAATTATAACAGGTGACACAACAGAATTATCATAATGTAATGCAAATTTACAACTGAATTCCTAACACTACTCATGTGCTAAGCTGTGCACGGTTCTGATCTCTGGTGAAGGGCTGAGCTTCCACACCACTCATCAGATCAGTGAAATGCTGTGGGATTTGGAGGGAGTTTGGCCTATTGTCTCTGAATATCTGCTGCTGCAACCAAACTTGCACCCACTGGTGCTGTGCGGGGAACATGAACTCAGTGTTGACAATGCTGGGTTATCCCACTCACACATGCACTTGCTACCCACTCAGACAATATAACATCAATAAAGGCCTTGCATCTTAAATTGTGGGCTTTGTGACAAACTCTGACTGCACATACGGAGCTTTACAAAGGCTTAACTGCTGTCAGTTGAATGTGTCCAGTCACCAAAACCAAACTAACTGCATTCTACTAAATGCCAGACTTCGCATAGGACCTGTTTATGTTTCAAAGTGCGATTTGTATCTTTCTTAGTAGTAGACAGTCAGTTAGCATCCAAGTTAGCAGTAGCTAACAAGCGCCCCGAGAGGCCTAAAAGCACTGAAGTGTCTGGATCTCTCTCTCATGCCTCAGTTTACCTCGTCGCATTGAGCCAACACTGTCTAAAACACTGAAACCGACCAAGACATGCAGGAAGGGTGTGAATAAACCGGCTTTGAAATTCACATGTGCTGCAGTTTAGTGATGCTATGCTAACTGGGTCTTAGCATGACAGCATTCAATTTAAATTACAATGAACCATATTTACACAGCACATAAACTGAACATTATGATACAATATTTGATATTAAATATGTGAATTTTTACGTTATTAGCCAACACAGACGTACACAATAAAATGATTTTGATGGGCGTATATTGTAGTATAACTGTAACTAAATAAGCAACATTGAAAACGCGATTTCAAACGGAAAATGAGTTATAAGTATTTGAAACTGGGCGGTTTTATAACATTTTATCCAAACGTCTGAGTTAAGAAAAAGACAAGAACACCACCGGCATTTTCCCTCTCCGGTTAATACGGCCCCAATAAAACATTTACAATTAGCAAAACTCCCCAAATAACCGCCTCTTGCAGTTAAAAGGGGGTACAGGAAGAAGATGACAACATTCATACCTTTGTGTCCGCCATGGTTTTTGCAGATGTTTGAAGATTAGAGGGAGTTTCTTTGGGATTTGATCAGAGCGAGCTCGTGTGATTTCACTCCGATACTTTCGCGCGCGCCTAACCGGAGTAGAGAAGCGATGACGTCACCGCGCCCCGGCAACCGCGCGACGTCAACGTGTGCTTTGGGCTGCGCTCTAATTGCGCAGACATAAACAAATTCGGATTATTAGGCCCTAGTTGAAGTTAATAGATGTTGTGGTTGTTTTTGTTTGTTTATTTCTATTGTTTGTTAAATTGCTTTCAGTAAAAAATATTGTAATATGATACAATACAAAGCTGTGTTAAATTATGAACTTGAGAAGTCCATAATTGTGAAGGCATAGGAAAGTACAATTGGCATTGTTGGTCTGGCCAATTATGATGAGATGTTTCCATACAGAAATCTAATGTATAAAAATGTGTTTTAAACACAAAAGTTCATGTCAATATATCAGGTCTCTGTATGGATTAATAAGTGGGCATAATTCATTATAATTCACAATATTTTCAACCTCTTTTTATGCCTTTTTGTGATCATGTATGGCAGGTTGCAGATAGTGCACATTAATGTATGCTTTATGTACTGTAACTGTTTTTTCATCTTTTTTGCACAAGCCATTCAGAGTGACCAATTATTTAAGATTCAAGATTTTATTTGTTAGATACAGATATTCCAGGTAATCTAATAATGAGGTCACAAAACTTCCATGCCTGGAGTGCATTTTCTTATGAAAATGTAGGGATGCCTGACATATACGGTAATCATTTATTAATGTTATTATAAAATATTTTAAAAGAGAAATTAGTCCCTAAATGGCAGATTCTTTTTATTTAATTTAACTCGTTAGTACAATGCACTAATTTGAGATACTCTTAGTCTAAGTGTTATTGAAATATACTTTCTTGGTTGGCACCACCACGAGGCAGTTAGTGGCGCTGTAACTCACTTACTTTACTGCTGTTAAGATCATTAGCATCCAAACAGATTTCACTATGCAAGTCCAAAAACTGTTTACATCCATAGTAGGAAGTCATATGAGCAGATAAAAATCTACTCTTGGTATGAAACATTAGCTATGCTTTTACTAAATCTGTTGTAAGTTATAATGCATTTATTGATCATATACAGAACTCACATGAGCAAACCCTGGCTTTGGTTCTCACTTATCTCATGACAAATCAGCCAAACACTGGTTTCACCCGCAAGTCGCAGAGTTTATTCAGTTTTAAAATATACATAAACAACATTTTCTTTTTAAATACCCCAGATTCCCTCCCTTTCCTCTTGTTTTTATGCCCACCCTCCTCCCCTTTGCCTAAATCATTCACTTGGCATTTTTTTTCTTCCCCCTCCCTTCTAGCAGAGAGGGCAACTACTACCTCCACAAGAAAGAAATCACTCTAGATGTGCAGCATATTGCTTTTTTCTTTTTTAAGACATTTGCAAACATAAATTCTACAGTTTGTTCACTGTTCTGGTGTTGGACTGTTAAATAACAGAGTAAGTTGAAACAGCAATGTCCTTCAAGCTGCCCTTCCACTACAAAAACATCCAAAATACTGAGGGCTATTCTCCTCCATACCACCCATGCTGTGGTTAACACAATGCAGCGACTGAATGGATGTACTATCAATCCTCTCATCAGCTTTCTTGAACTTTCTTATCCCCTCCAATGGTCGATGTCGGTATCCATTGTTGAAACTCCAGTCCGGTCCCTCCAACTCCAATCCATTCTGTGTTTTTAACAAAGTCTGTTTCCATTTTACTTCACTTTTTTCTGTTTACATTCCTGTTGGTTTAACTGTACATCTAACCAGTTCTCTCAATTTAGTTAGTCCGCATTTACCGATAGCATTTTGAATGGACGAGGTTATGATTGGTCCACAGTGGGTGGTTGCAGGCAGGGTGAAGGGCAAAGCTTAACTGTATTACGGCACTAGAGGAAAACTCGACTTAGTCACAAGGCATGCATGTTACATACTCAGTTCTAGAGTCTGCCCACCAAAGGGTGCGTAAATCTGTCTGTATGTACACACATCTGTCTGTTATTTTATGTTTGTTGAGTGCATGTGTGTTTTCATATGTGCAAGTTCAGTCTTTCAAGTGTATTGGTTCTTTTGTCTTGCTGTCTTTATTAATGCAGTCTTTGAGCCCCACTGTAGCAGGGCATCGCAGTCTCATACCCTGGGGGAGTATTTGGGGTTTCTTGGCACCTCGGTGAAAGATTTCAGCTCGTAAGGAATCCCAGCATCCACTTCAATGGACTTACGGGAGAATAGCAGCCGGATATCATTGTGCAAGTAGATTTTCCCAGATTTGGAACTCTGGAATCTGAAATATGCAAACAGAAGGGTTATTCTGGGGAAAAACAGGGTTATTCTGCATCATCGCTTCCATTTTGATTTCAACTACTAGGTAGTAGTTTCATGCAAAATTAAAAGAAAGTTATACTGCAATAATTTAAAGGAACTGACCATATTCTTCCACAGGTTTCAAAATTAAATTAGCAATACTCAATCTAAGATGAAGTTTACCTGAGGTGTATCAAGTAGCAGAGAATCTTCTTCCTGTCAGACAAGGAGCTCTCCTGTCCCTCTCCTGACCCCTCCGGCTCCTCAACAGGCACCAGGAAGATACGATGGCGCAAGAAGGTCATGTGATTAACGGGCATGTCCCCAAAATTATACGTCACCAGAAACATTTTAACCACAGTCTTATTAGGGTTAAATAAGGTCTGTGAAAAAATGAAACAGTATTTTAACTGATTTGACTTGTTATTCTAAAGGTAAAGCATGTCATTTTGTCAATGTTAAAATACAGTCTCCTATTCGATCTTAACAGGCTGATTCCCATGAAAACACAGAGGTGTCATTATGTTTCTCTTTTTGTTTTAGCATTCTTACCAGCCTGATGTAGTAACACTGGTTAGACCAATAGCATGATTTTGGGTTGGGGTTATCTGTTTGTTAGACCAGTTTGCGGGAGTGTTTTGCGGGCAGTTTAAAGTATTTTTAATGGAAATAATGCAACATTTACATACTTCACCTTTAACTGAACAGTTACAAATTACAAGATGTGCAAAATTTAAATCATTAAGATTAAGAAAAAGAAAGAAAGCCCACCACTTGAATGGTCCCTGCTTTGGGTACACTGTATCCTTTCTTCCCAAGTGGCTCTAGCAAGATTACCCCCTAAACATGGAACAGAAATATGTTAAGATGCATTTTGAAACAGTGAATTAAATAAAAGAAGATTAAATAGAATAGACAGAAGCAGATAATTCACTAGTTCATACATTTTGTCCCATAGGTTTCTAGTGATGGGTGTTTATAATAAAGGCATAATGTATTTTACATCTCTCATATACACATTTAAGAGTAAAATAAGTACCAGGAAGGGGGAAGGAGCGCTGTGCTCTGATGTGTCATAGTAAGTCACTTGCACAGGTAAGGTGGCGTGTTGCGGGCAATAGGAGCCGCTTGCCCCGATCTCTGCCGTGAAGCCCTCTATGTGTCCGGATGGAGTAAATCGACCCTTTAGGATTGACTCCTGAATTTATATTCAAACACAAAACCAATATGAAATACATTAATGAGTGATGAAGTCTCATAATTATATTAAATTATTCTGATCCCACGGAGCAGTTGGGACTAATGGCACAATGAAGATGCACAATAAAGATACACAAATGCTTTTACGTCAGACTTATTAATACCTCAAAGTTGCCAAGGAGAGGTCTGCTTATGGATGATAAAGAGGAGATGGAACTACAGGAGCGACTGGTGTCTGTCCTGCGTCCACTGCGCAGTTGTCGTCTGTAAAAACAATAACATCCACAAAAACATTTAATCATAATAGCTCATTTTTAAAAGCGAGAATCCAACATTGTTGCATGACCTCATTTTAATCAAACAATGAAAATTGTTGACAAAACGTACGATTTGAGACGACTCCCAGCTTTAAGCCTTCTGCCTGCTCGCGTGAACAGTCTGTAGCCGTCTAGAGAAGAGAAGATTTAAGAAAGATTTTAACACTAAGGAGTGAGAAGTCTGACATCAAAAGTCAATTATGAAAAACTGGACTAACATCAAAAGACAACTGAAAACTACTGTTAAGGTCCATTTTGTAATCAAGTGAAACAGATAAACTTCTAAACTACATTTTCTAATTTGCAATGTTTGACATTTCCATTTAAGAGTCTTTGACAAACTGATTCAGGAAAGTGAAAAAAGCCCATTATGACATCAACCATTAGAACATTAAAATAGCCAATGGATGATGTTTAAATTTGAATGTGCAATTTTAAAGTGTATGAGGCTGATCTACAAACTGCAGAAAATAGTGGAGAAGAACATAAAAGTAAATGTTTATTGAAAAATTTCAATACAGTGCTGCCTTGCTATAATTACTATAATTACTGTATATCAGCTACAAAGAGTCCAAATTAAACGAGCAGAATTCTGTATGTTATTTAATGCAATGACTTGATTCAGACAACAAAACTGTAGGATGAATACTCACAGATGATGAAGTGGCTACAGTTTCACACATACTGAAGTAATCCATACTATCATTCTGTTAACCTGAACTAGCGTTATGTCAGCTTGTCTCAGTGATAGACCGTGAATCAGAGTTGTATATTTTCATCTATTCTTTGCCTTTTTTATGTCCATTCATCTTTCGGTTTCTTTTTTCAAAACCCTTTCCACTTATTTCTCTTTCTACTGTTGTCTCATTTCTTTGTCTTTCACATTCTGTTTTATTCCTCCTGTTTGGCCTTCCTTCCGTCCTGAACTCGACCTTCAAGCATTGACATTGTCATGGTGAATGTGACAGCATGTAAGCCTCTGCAATCTGTTTAACTCCTCTGACCCCAAATTTAGTCATTCTGGAACTGAATTTGACCAGAACAACCTGTATGCACGTATGTGTTAGGTCAGGTGAGGTCGGTCTCACCTCTTGAACAATAGCTCTATCAATGGGCTTTGTTATAGTGGCCCAGTGCAATTCTAGTGTCGTGGAAAATGAAGAGTATATTTAAAAATGTCTAATTTTCTCCACCTTATATGCTATCCACCAAACTATAGGTTTCTTAAATGAATCGACATCCCAATTTTCACTCCTATTGTAGTTATTGAGCCTCCTATTTCTATTTGTAAAGAACATCTGGCACATTTGTTGAGTTGATGTACATTAATGCCTATTCATGTGACTCTTAATAGGCCTCTAATTAACCTCTCAACACGAGCAATATGTGCCACTTAATAACGTTTGATATTAGCGTAATAGCTAACACAGTACCTTGATGCTTGGCAAAATAAAGTTGAACTGGGGAATGTTGATGTTAAGACCCAATGAAGTGTTGCAGTTTGCATTCTACTTAATTTGCTTTTTACCTTTGTGTTTTCCCTTGCTGATGGTAATAGATGGTTCCAAAACGGTGCACCCTTGGCATCAGTGCTGCGACAGGATGCTAACCCAGGCGTTAACAGTGCCAGCCGACTGCGTTTTGAAGTGGATGGGCCCTCATCCTCTGAACACGACTCTCCTGTATCACTGGAGGACAGAAGCCTTTTCTTTACCTGGCAAGCAGTGGATGACCCTAATGTCAGGCTATTTGCTTCCACTGGAGTTTTCTCAAGAGAACTCAGTCCATTAGAAGAGAAGGTCTTCGTTTCTGATGGTGGAGGAGAGGATTCGAAACTAGCCCCCCATTCGACAGCTTCAGCTGGTGTTGAAAACGGAACAGGTGCCCAACTGCTCTCCGTGGTGCATAAGGTGCCCTTGACCTCCACTGATTGATTACTGGTGTTATGGCCCTCATCCAGTGGCCCTTCTTTGGAGTCAGCTGGGATGTTTCCAGCAGTGGAGGACTCAGTCCTTGGAGTAAGAGGTGGAGGACTCCCCTCACAGTGGCCCCAGGTGGAGTGATGCCCCTGGTGGTCTACCATGGGTGGAGATTTCGGGGAGAGTGGCGTGAATGCGTCCGGGATGGGCCTGTCGTGGTTGTGCTGGGCAGGCCGGCGACCGGGTATCGGTGGATGTGATGGGGAAAGAGGAGGAGACCTAGGTGTTTCTGAAGTGGAGAAAAGTGGTTCCACCCCAGAGCCACACAGCACCTCCCCTTCAGACTCATCATCATCATCTTCATCCTCTTGGAACAGCCGCTTGTGGGCAACAGGCACCGGTGTACCCTCCAGGCCACGCTTCATGCCTACTCGAACTGGCCGCAGTGTCTCTTGACTTTCCCCGAGACCGCCTCTTTGAGAGAGGATGGATAGCTGGTAGACCTTTTGCAGTCTGATCTCTTCTTCTCCAAAAGGCCTGGGAGCTGCTCGTCGTACTCCAGGCTCGGGACTTTCGCTGTGAGTGTCAGGCTGAGGTAAATTCCCAGCCTGGGCTGGAAGCTCAACGGGTGGCTCTTTACGAGCCAGTTCCACGTGGATGTGACGCATAGTGACTTTGCTTGTGCTGGATGATTGTTTTAAGGGAAGTTGTGCAGTGTTAAATAATACAAACACAAGCTCTAGAGAGTTCTAGAATGTCTGAAAGAGTGCAACAAGGCTTTAAGTATAAAGTAAGCCTCCAGTCTCATAGACGGAAACCTCTATAGTCCATGGGTCGGATGTGGAGTTAGCACAAGCTGTTTTCCACAGTGCTCACAACTTCTGCAAAAAACAAACAAGCAGGTAAACCAATATGAGAATACATTTAAATTTTACATGTTATATAAAGAAAGTTTGTGCATGACTGTTTTCAACTTACATGCTTGTTGGTGCCTGAAACTTGGCTGCAGTGCTCTCCGCATCCACTACTGCAGCTTTTGAGCTTTTGTTGACCCTTGAACTTTGACCCTGACCTTAGCCCCTGAGTTTGGCCATCTCCAACACTGCCCCTCTGATGCAACAACAGCATTACCAGACACACAGGCAGCGAAGAAGGGCCTGTCAAATGACAATAAAGAAAACACTCACTGACTGACTACTATGACTAATTGGTTAACTGATTAACATTTGTTTAGACACAACTGTTTGTCATTAATCTCAATAAACTCAAGACAATAAGTATTCACTATTTATGTGCTATGGTCAATGCTAAAAACAGCATGTAACTTATATAAATAAAAGATTTAGACTGCTAATCGATTACTTGGTTGTATTGTTTTAGTTTTCTTACCAAGGGCGGAGCGTCAGTGAGGTGGGAGGAGCTTTGTGGAAAGTGCCAATGAATAGGTAAAATCCTTCCTACAGCTCCACCCAAATAAGGCCAGCGGCCAATCACGCCTCCCCTTGTCTCCTGAAAGGAGTGAACTGCTCAATGACTGCATCCTGAGCCAGGCATTCCAGAGACACAACCTATCAGAAAACAAAGCTGTTAATCAACAACAAATTAAATCAATGAACAAACATGTGGACTGATGAGATAAGATGCTGCTTCATATAATTAAAGACTTTTAATCAATACATTGTATAGGTTATATCAGTCAAATCAATCCAACAATAAATTATACAAATAGAGAATATACACAAAAATCAATCATATGACTGACTGGACTCATTTTGTGGCATCGGTTGAGCCATCTGATGAGGACACATGTTTGAACAGACTGTGTACTGCATGACTCTGACTGGCTCTCTGTCTTTCCCTAATCCCACGACTCAAATACACAGACAGAGGAACGGCCAGACAACACACTGAGACACACAACAGAGCCTTTGTACTGTCTTACATCACACAACGAGCGGTCAGGCTCATTAATGACAAAAACAGGAGTACACACATGAACACGCAAGCCTGTGTGGATATAAGTGAAAAACATTCAGATCTAATGCAGCTTTGACTGTGGCAATCCAAACATCATCTTATCGTTCCTTATCATGTCCCAGTCCCATCTTCTATTAAAAAAAGTTTGATATTTAAGACAGAATGTATGACATCAGGAGGAATAATACATTTGCTGTTTAATAAAAACAAAATCTACTTCTACAGCTTAAAGCAATAATAGCATCATCTTTATTATAAATGCAGAAAAGAAACTTGCACCATGCAGCAATGAAGATGGCACACTTAAATGACACATTGCAATGCATGATTACAATGTAATCAAGCAAAATTAGGTCAACCTCAAAGGTGAAGACGACTATAACAGCACAAAACATGCAATGAATAGAATCTGGCCTTTCTAAGAGATGCATTTGCATTACACTGCTTGAATGAAGTATTCAGTGGCCTCTCTAGGGAGGGGCGTATCACAGTTTGATGTCTGTATGAGACAAGGCGTATATGGCTATGTTCGGAATGGAACACTAGTGTTCTGCATACTGCCTACAAATTAAAGTATGTGTTGTCACATTGTCACATGACAATGCATGTTTAGTGGAGGGAATCTAATTTTTTTTATTCTTCCAATCGAACAATACATTAAAAAGTGGGTTTAAAAATATTAACAGGCCTTTGCTATTGCAAACACAACCATAGAGAAAGGAAATGGACATAAAAGGTAAACAAAGGGTGGGCAGGGACTAGTTCCAACCTGTTTCTTGACCTGCACAAACAATGTTCCTCATTACTGCATTTATAAAGTTACACAAGACATACGAGGTCGAGGTCTAAAAATATTTTTGACATTCCTATGACAAACTGCAAACGGGAAAGACCTCACACCAACATAAGATCTAAAATAACATACACTTGGTTTAGACATACATTCTGAACATGTCAGCATTTTGGAGTTGAATACAAACTCAGATAAATGCAAATCTGATTTAATTTGTTTAACTCGTTAACTGTCACCGTCCCACAGGAGGAACACTTTAACTATTCACTTACAGTTGAATTCTAATCAAATCATGACAAACTATATATTGAAGGAAAATGTCTAAGACTCAAGAATAAATATGACAAATGTTTAACACAATAAACATTAACCAAATATATATATATATATATAATATATATATATATATATATATATATATATATATATATATATTATATATATATATATATTATTGTTAATGTAAGTACCTAAAATTAAATAGAATAGAATATAAAATATAACTAAAATCGTAAATAAAAAAGCAGGTCTTTTATATACTTAATTATAATCAAGTGTCCTTTATGTTTTGGCAAAGCACACAGTGGTCTGTTGCAAATGATGTAAGCTGGTTGCTGTAAATCTCTCAAGCTCAGATGGGACGAACCCTGAACCCCACAGCTGAGTAGACACAGACACACACACATACAGCCGCTAACCTGCTAACACACAAGTGTTCCACACCTACATGTTGCCCGGGGGTGTGGTGGTGTGTTTATTCTGAGCAAATGATGCCAGTGTTATAACTAAACACCCGTAAGCATGTAACATCCTCCTCATCTATAGACTGACTAATCACCACATCATAATTGATAAATGATGAAGCAAATATTTTACTTTTTTCTAACAACTACCAATTTGAAAAGTCATTAAAGGATATTGCTCCTTGATTGCCACTTGGTTATTCAAATTCCTGAAGGTCTCTCTTCATGCAAATCTGCATATTTTTCTAGATGTTTGCGGATGAAGAACTGGTAAGAAGTGCCTTTTAGGTTGTTTGGATACATTCAAGAGGCATGGAGAGTTCAGTTTAATAGCTTTGCTTTTGAAAAAAAAAAGGAATCAAGAATGTGTACACCCCCACTCACAGAGAATTCAATACTGAGTGAAAAAATAGAGAGGGGAACCAAACAGCCCAGACTAGCGTGGACAGCTGTCAGCGTGATGTTGTTTTTCCTGGTTACTAGGTTATTTTGAGCAAAAGTAGCGAGTCAAAAATTAGACAAGTCATTCTCATTTATATAGCATGTTTTAAAGCAGAAAGTAATAGCCCCTGTGATCATGACAAAAGTGTTTGTGGCGAGAAAAACCTCCATGAATTAAGGGGATATATAAGAAGGCTTAACCCGAAATTATGACCTCTAATAACTTACAGAAACATTACAACACATGTTTTAAAAGCAATCTTGAATGCATAGATGCACATCTGTTTATAATGACAGTACAATATGTTTAAAGTCTTTTATGAAGAAAGTGAAAACATTTCTTCCTACTCTAGGAATTTTATATGAAATGTTAAAGGCACAAACCAACATTGACAATTAAAGGACTTAAAGAGTTTATAGCCAAACTTTAAAATATATATAAGAATATATAAATACAATATATAATATAAAAATATACCACTTTTACAATGAAGAAGTGCTTTAAAACAAACACAATGCTTCATTTAGCCAAACTTAAACACGGCAGAAAAACTCAATTCCCACACTGGATCCTCATGACATCACAAAGCCACACACATACCCATGTACATCAACAGGTAGATGTTGATACATAAACAATAAAGACAATAAACTGATTATAGTTTCATGTGAAAGTCTGAGTCAGGGGTGCAAATATAACCTCTACCCTTAAGCCTATACTGCTGATGTATACAGCCCTGAAGGGTTTTGCAAGAACACCTGGCTTTTACAACATAGGAAGTCACAAAGTCTTAACAAACTACATTAGGAGGAAAGACTAAACCGCTCACAAGCACACCTCAGAGTAAAGCTTATCTCCCAGCAGCTAAATGCCTGTCAGTTAGCATAACCAATGCCTGAAATATTATCTCTAGAGACACAAGGGTCATGATGTCATTCATTTGTGCCTTGACAGCTATGGCATTAGAAAACAAGAGCGATATTCAGACAGCTGGTCCTTTGAAAAGTTTTGGCTCATATGGGTAGATGACATAACATGCCATGGACTTTTTTTTATCATTTCCAAATCAAGATTTTAGGTTAAAATGTAACTTAATGTATAGCTTTAGTTGGCGTAACTGGTCACTGTTTTAAATAACCTTCCTTTCAACGAATATAAAGCCATAAAAACTGGATGTACAGGCTAATGGTTGTACAAAATACAAACTGTACGGCTTGACATTTCATGTCAACTACCCAAGAACACAAACACAATGCAAAGTTCATTGTAACCTCCTGACCTACCTCTCTAGGAACTCCTGTCCTCTCCTCCTCGACTGTTTCTTCTTCCCGTGTCCAAACTCTCCGGTCGTGGTTGTTATTGCTTCCAACACTGTGAGGAGTTGAAAGGTTACTTGTAAGGAATGAGGGAGTACGGGACTGTCCTTCTGTTCCTCCCCTGAGAGAATGAGCGAGAGAGAAAGAGAAACACAAGTCTTATTTAAGAGGTTTCTGGCTATAAAGACACATCTCTCTGTTTATGCTCTCGTCCCTGCTATTCTGGTATGCCTACCCCTCTCTCTCTCTCCTCCTTCACACAAAACCGCTCTTTTTGGCACATGCATATAAACTCTGTAACCCCCCACTCTTTGCTTCTAGCTCCCCCAAGCATTTCGCACTCATTTTTCCCCCTTAAATAACTTGAAGACAATGAAAGCAGCTTTGGTGTACCGCTTCGGCCCCCCTCCCTTTTGTGCTCTCTACTGCTTGCAAAATTTCTCACCACTTGTTTTCTCTCTCTCCTCTGCTTTGCCTTTACAGCCTACTTCCTCTCAGCTGGTTAGTGAAGGCGTGCTCACTGGCTCACCCAGTACACAACTCGTGTAAGAATGAGGGGGGTGCTGTACCGTGATTGGCTGGAGGGAGGGGAATCAGATACCATAGCGACTGCTCTGATAGGTGTGAGGTAAAGGGAAACATTGAAGGTCCCGCCCACCTGTTCTGCTTGTTTTGCAATTGCAGCGTATTCCCTCATAGAGCTTTAGTGAGTTATTGTGTGTGTCGGTGCATTCCAGAGCAACCAAAATGTGTTACTTTGGAGGCAAATATGCCAAAAAAACCCCAGATTTATTTTACTTTTGTGATGTAGAAAGTCACACACGTCAGCCAGCAGTTCCCACAAGGGAAATTGACTATTAAACATACTAAATATAAATGTAAAATACAGTTTATACACAATTTGCAAGACATTATGTTTGTGGAAACAAAACCTAACATGTGTGTGTTATATAGATATAAGTAAAAGACAAAAAAGGGAAGCGTACAGCTGAGCGGATACATCATTGCATGAATCATGTTATCAGCCCTTTCACAGACTTCTGAGACTTCTACTGGGTGTGAAGAAATGGGTGTGTGTGTGTGTTTGTGTATTTGTGTGTCTGCAGGCACTAGCTAGACCTCTTTCAATTGCATGCGGCATCTTCCAAATAAGGATCTGTAATTCCACATGCACTTAAATGAAAGCAGAAGCACATGCACAGTGTAACGCACATACAGACACAGATTAATTTCATCTCTTTACATATAGCCAGTGGGGTAGAGGGGCTAAAGAGGAGTGGGGGAAGGGGGTGCAGAGAGAGAGAGAGAGAGTTTATATTGAGAACGCTTGAGGGTTTTCGTGTGTATGTAAGTGTGAAAGGGTAAAAATGGTCATGGTGTCATAATTACAAACACAGCTTTGCAAATGGCTCAAGGTGGAGGGTTGATCACACAAACTGTTGTGAGGTGCTAAGCCTGGTGAAGTTTTGATGTCTTTTACGGTTGCGGTGTTTAGTCGAGTTTAAATTAAAAACATTCCTTGAGGAGACGCACAAGCACTTCTCCTTTAAGAGTGCTGATGCTCCGTGTCCATATATGGAGTGCTTGGGGGCGTGGCTTGAGTCATGGGCTCTCAGCTGTTCTCTTCAGCAAAACACAACTACAAAAGTGCACAAAACACACACACATACTTTTGTTGTACACTGCTGGCAAAATGCTGAAGTAAGTGACACTGTTGCCTTCAGCAAGAAGTCAAAAACAAGTTTTATTCTCCTGTGAAGATTTCCCCAGAGCTATTCTGAGCTGGGTCTGTTAAAGCTCACATCTATATTCCTTCCTTTATACAGCTGTCGTTCTTTTTTAGTCAAAAATATTTAAAATATCCCAAAAGCCTATTCCAATACTGGATTTGACAAAGCCAACAAGACATTTACATTTTTCTAAAGAAAACATGTTTGATACTAGAGTGTTCTTTCTATTTGCTCTGTGGTTAACAGGGTGTTTTGTGTGGTTGCCAGGTAGTTATTTCCTGACCCAAGTCAAAATTACCCACCCTAGCTTCTATATGGCCGGATCCCTCTCTGTAAGGAGACAAATCATTTATAAAAAACAAATTACCAGAAAACGTAAACCTGTCTGTAAAATCCAAGGCAAGAGTCTCAGAATGTAATTATGAGATTATAGGAGCATCAAAGTATGATCAAATGATGAAAATATGTTTATTGCTGTAAATGATCTATTTTATGATAGAATTCGAGATACAGTTCTCACAATTTCATTCAAAATATAGATATTAATGATCTTTGTGTAGAAAACAGTAAATCACAAATAAAGACTGTAGCTGGGTTTTCACAGAGAGGGTCACAAATGGTATTTCCAAATTAAATAAATACCACGACAGCTGCCATTTATTAATGTTATATATACAGTGGTTATGAATACAAGTTGTTAACAATTTAAGTTTACATGTAATTTGATTATAGTAACAGTTATTTAAACCAGATTTCAAGTCCCACCAGACTGACACAGTTATAGTCAGCTGCTCAACTTCCTGTTTTCCACTTCAATGAGCCAAGTGAGAACACACAAAAGCTACAGTCCTATACTCTATGTCAAACTGGTGCAAATACATCAGTCTAATGATGTTCTCACACCATCATTCTCATTTGTGCAAAGAAGAAGAGAATAAGGAATCTCCTTTAGAGATGAGCAGAATGTTCCAGAAGAAAAGGTGCACAGAAAGCAATGCTATTTAAAGCAGTGATACAGCAGTGATCACACTCGCTCCAAATGTCAATCAACAACATGTGTGTGTCTGTCAGATACACACCTCTATAACATGCCATATGTTAAAGTATGCACACTATAAACAGACAGATAAAGCTTTATAATAAAAGGTAATGAAACAATGAGGCTTTATAAAAGTCTATGATATGTTAGATTTGGAGTGCTGTTCAAATGTGGTCTGTATACTTTACCATAAAAAGGTTACACATTTTGTATAGATTATCACCTGACACTAATAATTGATGTTGGTAACTAAAACATGCGATTTAAAAAACATGGTGTATTTGATGGCAAAGGTACAATGTAATTTAACTACAAACAGAAAACAGTGCATACATAGCAGGTTTTTCTAAAATAGCCTGTGACAATACAGAGAATAAAATACAACAGCATATGATAACAACATTATAGGCTTAAATTAAATTCAGTTGTATCAGACAATTTAATAATAGCTATAGCTTATGGCCACGATTGACCCACTAATAATTCTGCTAGTTTGATGGCTGTAGTTGTGTTTAAATACATGATAAACAGATTAGGACCTTGTTCTCACGCTGACATGCTTATATCACACACGTGCACATGCTCCCACACATACACAAAAGCACATGCCTGCACTTGCACACCCATGCATTTAATCCTGTGATACTGGGTAAATCCTCTGTTATTTAAATCTATATCAGAGCCATAAAGGGAGAAAGCTGAATGTTGACCTTGGGTAAATATTCAGGCAGGTGACCGCCAGAATGGGTTTGGCTATCACAGTTAAACAACCATGGCAGCTCTAGGGCTATTTAAAGAAGTCAAGGTACACACACAATCTATCTAAAGGTAAAGTCAAGTCAGATCCTTGTGCGTGCACACACGATGTAAATGTAAAGCACATGAAAAATGCTCTAACTAGATTTTTACATTTTTTGTTTAGTTGTGCTTCGCCCATGCAAAACTTGCCACCACACTGCACGCATTAGGTGGTTTCCATGGCATAGCTATGAGGTTGCTAAGGTGATCTGAGTGTTTTTTAGCATGTAACATAATAGTTACGTGTTAAAGTGTGTTTATACTTGAAATTAAATAGGGTTTGAAACTTGCCTTTGCATGCATTACTATTTTCACCTCATACTGGAACAAGCATCAACTAATAATCTAATAATGGGTAGCTGTCGTGAGAATAATAGAAATGAACCAGCACCACCCTCGTTCTCATCAGAAAGAGAATACACTGTGTTCGAGGGAGATGTTGAATTTTAAACCCCTCATTCAACATTTACACGTATCACTTGCAGAAAGGGAATCGCTGCAGGCCTTAATGGCACATGCTAAGCCACCTCACACTGAATAACGATCTTCAACATGCTTTTGCTTTGTACACTAGCTTGACCTGGCTTATCTTCTGATTTGCAGCAGCTATTCCTACCATGCATTTTCCCAAACCATCCCAGTGATGTAACACATGCTTTTGCTGATAGCCACACTAAAAGAGGTCACCAAGCAAGGGCATTAGGCGCCCATCTCTTAAAATTCAGACCAGAGGACTGGTGATAAAGGGCAAGGTTTCAGGACATTCATTACAGACAGAGCACTGCTGATCCTCTGATCTTTTTTTTGGGGGGGGGGGATGCAATGGAAATCGCTCTGCAGCTCTTCATTGTGCCGTTCCATTGACGTCCTGTCTGGCATTAGTAATGAGCAGGATGGATACCGTTTACATTATTCTTACATTATTCACACACCTGTGCACAACACACCCACTCTCAAATATCTCACTCTCTTTCACTTTAATATAAATATTAATATAGTTCATAATATCTCTCTAATTGGGCTACAAAGAAAACATCCTCTCAGTGTTTAGTCAACAGAATTCTATTGTGAAACATGCAAGCAAACCCTTATAACAGGATTTACAGTACAAATATGTGTCCATGGCTAGAGGTGATATGCATCACAGAAATATAATCATACACATTTTTAATGCAAAAAACATAAATCAAAATGTAACAATAGAACAAAAACTAAACACAATGGGGAAGAAAAGGAACATGTGCACTGATGAAAGTTGCCCTCAGTGCATGAAATAGCATGAATCAGACAAAGCAGAAACGCCCCCCGCGCATGAAGCAGCTCCAGTATGCATTGTGTGTGATTCATGATCATGCCGTGATTAATCTGCCATTATTATACACACGTGAGATCATCTCAAATAAAACACGCAGTGAATCATTACACCAGCCTAGAGAATATTACATCAATTAGGCATAAATAAAGATTAATATGGATTATGGTGTATATATGATTGATCAGTGAGACAGATCTAAGAGGTATCCTCTAATATATCTGTATATTATCAGACTCTATACATATGATATATATATAAAATACACAGTGAAATGAGACTGATGGCAACACAAAGAATTAGATTGGTTACTTACCCACAACAAAGATATGAACGCAATGACTCAAGGGTTGCAGCAGTCAGCAAAACATTGCCATCATATATGAAGGAAGAGTTTGATCTTATTTTAGACAGCAGACGGGATCTTAGTATCTTCTGTTGAATCGACGCCAAACTATCTGTGCGGAAATCCAACTATGTAACAAAGATATTTGCCCGATGAGGATATAAAAACGTAGACACGAGATCCTGGTTTTCAAAGGTCGCCAAAGCTATTTTGACGGCCTTTCTTCTCCTTTTTACGTCCTGTAACTGCCACTGCCAACGGGCCTTTCTATTTTCTGCTTGACTGTTGGTCCAAAGCCCTCGCCCATTAAATGATCCTGTCCCTTTAAAAAACAATACTTCCGGGATTTGCTGAAAAATAACTCGAGGGAGGGACGTCCGAACAGCTGAAAGGCTGTCATTTAAGCGATTGGTCGCTTTCTCGTCCCTAAACCAATAAAAGTTGGTCATTAAGACATATTTTGAATATATTTGCATAAACATAATATATTTCGACAAAACGCGCCTTTATTGGTTTTGTGGCAAGTGACGTCTTGACAAGCCACGCCCACGTACACGTGCTATTTGTTCCTTTTACTCCGCTTTGGTGGGGAAACGTAGAGATAACAGGAGACTGAAATAGGGTTTATGTAACGATGCGTTAGGAATATTTCGATAAAATATTAGCACTGGTTAATTTTTACGTAATGTTGATAACTAAAGGCACAGCAGCAAAGACATGACAACTTGGATTTAGTTCATATTTATTTATATAGCTCTTTTTGCAATATGTTGCATTGTTTCAAAGCAGCTTTACAGCAAAAAGAATAAGACTAGCAAAGTATTAAATATATAGAGCAATATTCAGAACTAATATTAGTCAGATAATAAACAATTCCAACTCGCAAATGTCAACATTATAATGAACTTTGTTCAGTCTTATTTTTGCCTATTTAATAGATATGTTCATTTTACCAGGATTTTATTTAACGACTTCCCATCCAAACGGATCTACCCAAGTATATGCGTTTGAATCAAACGAAGCAGCATAAGTTGTCCATTAGATGGCGCAATTGTACTTTAAATGAGACCTCAAATCACGCCTGTAGAGTCCAACTGACGTAAGATGATCATTATAATAGAAACTGAGATCAATAATTAAAATTAAAACATCGTTCGCATCTATTCTTGCTGTTGTTGTTGCTGTCTTATAGGTCGTTGCAGTTTTAGTTACGTGCACACAGGATGTATTAAGTGTACAAACAAAATGTTTTTCTTATTTTGTTGGTGTCTCACCATATCAACCTGTTAATCCAATTAAATTCAGATCCTAACGTTAATTAATTTAAAAAAGGGTAATAATGGTATGTTTTCTATAGGATCGAAATAAAAAAAACACGAAGGTACATGTAGGTAAAGTGGGCTTTTCACACCTGTGCGCGTCTGAAACGTTATTGGACGCGACATATTTTAGACCCGCCTAGATTTACAGTTTACAGAGTTGTATTGGTTGGCGCTCACGTCACTAACACCAAGGGAATCTAAGCGGTCCCCAGGCTCACTGCAAACACACACGGTAGTTCACGTATACCTTTGTGATGTCTTTTAACAACTACGTTTGTTTCTCGCAACTTAAAACATCGTTCAGTAAAGGGAGGAAATAATACTGCCAATGCCAAAGCAGGTTATCAAGCCAAAACTAACGGTGTGCTTTGCTGGACTTCAATCTCTGCTATGTCGCTTCTGTGCGTGCGAGGCAAGTACTTGACACCTCTTAATATTAAACCATATTATGTTCTTTACCTCATTTTGTACGTTCTTGAAGATTTGCATATCAAATATTTAGTTGTAAATGGTGTGTTAACCATCTTAAACTTATATTACAACCCGAAGCAAATGAAAGCAACAGGTAACAGGTTCTAACTGTCGTTTTAATTCAGAAACAGTACGTACTACTTTCGTTGTATCAAAGTGTATCACTCAATACTCAGTGGGTTTTTGTGTTTTTAGTGGATTGGAAGCGATTCATCCTCTCATAAGACGCTTAACGGGTTTTCCCGGCGGTGTTACTGTATGGTAGTGTGCACACTTGTGTTATTGTTTTGCTATTCACTAAACAACGTCTTGCAATGTGCCAAAAAACATGTGACCTTTATTATTTGATGCAATTTAAGATTGCATTTAAGATGTATAAATTGCATATGGTGGACTACTGACAGTAAGACTCTGAGCATGCAGTTTACCTGTCTAAAGGAGTTTCCTCTCTGTATAAATCTGCTTCAATTATTTTTTTTAATTTACATGTACATGTACAGTAAATCGCAGTTCTATAGGGTCTTTATATCACAGTGATCTGTCATGCTGTCAGCAGTCATAAGAGCGAAGACATGTATAGAAATCAGAAGTGACATCTCAATGGTGAACAGAGAAATATTCTGGAACAGAAGGCGCAGAATGAATATGATTTGCTTTAATCGTTAATGTATTGGGCATTGTTATAATTAGTATTTAATCCCAGTGTTTTGTTTTACATTGTTTTATAGTTCCTTTAAAAAAGTTATGAAGTGCAATGCAATGTGCATGTTGCTGCATATATTGAAAATGCACCAGTGGATGTGTTTTGATGTGGATCAAAACTTGTTTTTTAGATGTACTGTAGAGAGAAAGCACGGAAGCACACACAAGGGAAAGTGATAAGTTATAGAGATGTGTATAACATAATGCTGGTGTTGGGGGAGGATAGATTCATTGTAATCCTCTAGCCATCTGGTGCAGCCTGTGTATGCTGCCACTGGTAAATTCTGTGATTCCTGCGTTCTCTTCTGATTAAAATAACACATCAATACATGCAGGACATCTTTCTTGTTCAAACTTTGTGCGTTATTTGCTTTTCTTAGATCTCTGTGGTCTTTTTAAAAGTCTGTAATAGGCAATGACATGTTATCATTTGCATAATACTGTAGTTCATAGGTACATAGCTTCAGATCTTGTGCTTTAACATGTTTAAGGGTGTGGATTAACTAGATTTTCTAACCCTTGTCTAATGTATCCCTGCACCCCATCAGTAATGCTAAAGTACCCCGTCATCTCCACCAAATGTGTTTCTTTTCCCTTTTCACTTGTGTAGCATTATCAGTCATACTGTTAAAGTGGCCATTATTATATTGATTCACTTTTAAAATAACAACAGTCAATGTCTGAAAAAATAGGTTCATTAAGTAGTTTTCTCTTTTTTAGATACCAGAGAAGGTTTTTACTGTTGGGGCAATTATGGAGTAACGTGAACAGTTAATTTATTTATAAATGCAGACCAGATGGGACATTAATGACAGTAAATGAATTTGTTGTCTTTTATGGTGGAGTTTAATTACTCTCAAAGCTCATAAATGAATAGTTTGTATAATTTTAATGAGAAGTTATGACTTACAGGTAACAAATACGTGTAAGTTTACCAACGCAAAATCGAAATCCTTCTGTGTGCCTCCCGGGGCCCATGTATCCCTGGTTAGGAATCAATAGACTATTAAAAAGCATTTGATAAAAAGAAATTGCTGCTAGCTGGGGGCTGAAGAAACGTGTTGGTTCCCATATTTGGAGTTTGTCCTGTATTTAAACTTGTTCTGTAGTTTATTAATATTTTTTATAAATTTTGTGTTTAGTATAAAGTATAATATACTACTGCAAAAAATCTCACTGGCCTTTACTTACTTGTGTTTTTTCTTCTTTTCTTTTTGCAGTGAAAAAAGCCAAGCTACAAGGACCTCAAGGTAATGATCTGTTTGCGTCATAAAACAGTTGTGCTTGTTATGGCTCTACAATTACCCTAGTCTCAAAGAGGAAAAAAACATCATTCAGTGAATTATCGTTCAGATGAGTGTTTGGTGCTAAAATGAGGTACTTGAATCAGACTCTAGCTGTGGCCCAGTTTGCTGTGGACTGGAGAGACACAGTGAACTGGTTTACTGGTTAGCCAGCAGGCAATCACTAGACCGTCAAGGGATTTGTAGTCTGTATGTTACACTCTTTAACCAGTTGGGACACATTCACACATCTAAAAAACAGCATTTTTGAGAGTCAGGGTGCACCGGTTTAACAGTCCGCTGAGAGACAGCATTATATTTTTATAAGAAAAAATGTAGTTTTGAGGTGAACTAGGTGCTGTTTTGTGATTCACTCAATTCACTCAAACAAAGTCTTGGGTATCTATCAAATCTGTAATGTTACTAAGAAGTTTGTAAGGTGACATTAGGCTGGTAGGTCAGTAAATTGCACAGGATAATCAAAACTGAATCTATACAGCGGTATCTTTCTGTCTGACATTCAACAATCCATTTGTGCAGTACAAGCAGTTAATGAGCTGAATGTGTTTGTCGCAGTTTGACTCTTCTTATTGACTGTGTCTGGCTCTCAGACTCCATGTGCCACCCACACCATAAATCTCTTGTTCTGTTTCATACTTCCATCTACCTGTTTGCTCGATGCCTTAACTCTTATCTGTCTGTCTGGTAGCGGTTCAACTGTATCACAATATTTTAAGCATTTGAGCATGTAGAAAACTTTCTCCACACACAGTTTTATGCTTATAATAATAATTAATATTTTGAGCTGTCTGGTACAGTTCTGCGGGAAATGTCAGTTTGATGTCATTTGACTTCAACCTATTTGAAGATAAATTGCCTGCAGTGTTTTGATTCAAACAAAGATGGCAATAGTGCCAAGAGTTGTGGATTGTATGTATGGCTGTGATATTTGTGAGAGGAAGAAAATAGAACATCATTCAACTTTGATTGAATTATTTTGATTCGACCAAAGTACGGACTTAGAACAAGCCAGAAGCATATTTTCTCAGATCATTAAAGTCAAATACAGGGGAAAGAGAAACAGCTGATTATTGGATTGCAAGATTTTAACTATACACTTGTATAGTAATTTACAGTAGATTTCAATATAATCTTGTATCGGCAGGTATATACTAATTCTTACCCCATCCATCAAAATACAGAAACCCATGTCTAGGCATGTTATGGTGTGTGTGTGTTTATACATGGTGAGTGTTAATTAATCTAATAAAGAACCTTGTAGATGCATAATTAATGATTTTTTGATTTACCTCATGTAGAGTGACTATTCCATAAATGAGAGAGAGAGAGAGAGAGAGAGAGAGAGAGAGAGAGAGAGAGAGAGAGAGAGAGAGAGAGAGAGAGAGAGAGAGAGAGAGAGAGAGAGAGAGAGAGCTGACAGAGCTGACAGAAAGCACCAGTCTGCTTGCATGGTCCATATGACAGAGCATCTCAGAAATCTCATCTATTCCTAATAACAGCAAAAAGCCTTTTCAGCTCAGTTTCCAACCCACAGCGGAGAATTCAATAGTATGTCAGAATCAAATGCAGTTTGATTCCTAATAAGATTGTATTATCTTTGCCGCAGAGGGATTCTTACTGAAAAGTGTAGGTGGCTCACTTTAGTTTAACAGCTGGAGATCCTTAATTGCATCAAATGAGCATGCAAGCATGTTATTGACACTTGTGAAAGATGATGTTTAAATTCCTGCATTTCTACAAACTTGGGAAATATATTGCTGTTCGCCACCTAACTCAATAGTAACATGCATTTATATTTTAGGCATTTTATTTTTCTCTTACACTAATGATTAAATATGTGTCTGAAGTGTAACTGAACTCTTTATGTCACGTTTTGGTACATAAGTGCTTGTACGTTTTAACTTGCATCTGCATTAGCTTTTAAATGTCAGCTGTACAGACCCAGGAGTGTGAGAATGACTTATTTAGTTTGGTATACATTATAAAAATGAAATATTCATCAGGTAAGGCATCATTGGGGGTCCCTTGGCACTCTTTGGCAGGGAGCGAGAGAGCAGATTAATGCCGTTTTGATCTAAAGTGGGTACAGATGTAAAGATGAAAGGTGGGGTATTAATGTATAGTTGATGGGCTATAGGCATCATAATTAGCTGTACAGAGAGGTAGAGAGTCTGACTTATATCGCAGTAATTAGAGGTCTGGGAGATAAATTCAGAGTTATATTAATATTTGATCATTTCGCTGCTTCACCCTAGGCCCAGATTAGACCATTTTTCACAAAAACACACTTCATTTCTAAATTTCCATTCAGAGATTCTCCTTCAAGCATGTGCTTAGCAGTTTAACAGCCTTTCTGTAGGGTCTACATAAGGTTTCCATAACAGAGAGCTGAGGTTTGAGATGAAGATTTTCTGTGGTTTTAAAAGGCTTTGTTCTTTTTTCTTCTTTTTCAGCATGGATTTCTGTGCTATTTATGCTGGTTTGTGATTGTTTTCTGCAACCCGCATAGTATTCACCCACAGGATTTTTGTTTCTTTTGCCAGCATGAAAGGTTTCCTGGTTAACTGGAAATCACAAAAAAGTATTACAAAAAAATAATAATAATATTAATAATAGTAATTATTAATAGTAATAAATTAAAGTAAAAATACTTAAAACACCTACTTTCCTCAACCAGAGGATAAAAAGTCCAGGCGACAGCCTTGTTGTGTAAGATAGTTAAGAACTCTTGCTAAGCTGGTTAAAATGCCACATCAGCAAACCACCGTCCATGTATACTGGTGAATAGCTCAATGATCTTGTTTATTTTGTTAATATTGTTATTTGGTTATATTGTTTAGCAGATTATTCGAATAGAGGGAATTTTACCATACTTGCTTCTCATTCTTTATGAACCTGTAGACTTTGGATTAACAGGGCTCATTGATATATTATTATATAAATGAGATTTTCATATTTGCTTTGCCACTTGAACTGAAGCCCTTTTTCAGGTATAACCTTTTAACAATGATAGACACACACAGACACACATGCGTGCCCGCACACATAGATAGATAACCAACCCAGCCAACTCTTAAAATCAATTGCTGTGCCCTGACTTTTTTTATCTCCTCCAGCTCTATCCCTCCATCTCTCTTTCATTCAGACCCAATTCTGCTCTTCATTACGATGGTCATATCAAGAGCAGCCTGTGGCCCTCGGTGCACACAGAGGATAAGGATGGATCCGTAGGGACTTCGATTACACACAGGGTCTTACACCCTGCTGCAGAAAGAAATTGGAGGAATTCTCAATAAACTAGCATTACATATTAAGAAAAGCTGTCTGATTCTCATCTATACAGAACAACAGATGACAACACGTTTTATCCTCTATGAACACATTAGTGCTGATTTATGCATACACACCTAGAGGAAAATTGTTTTGATCGTTGTGTGTCATAGGTGTCTTTGTGTGTCTTTAAAGGAAAAAAACATTCTGGTCAGGTGTGCCAGATGGGACGTGTATGAGATTACTAGGGTTTTATACTCAAGAGAAGCACTTGAGAAGTAGACCTTTGCAAATTTGTTCATTTGCTCTACATTTATTCCCACCGTGGACTAGGAGAAATAATTGTAAAACACAAGAGATCTCATTTGTGATTTTTCTTCTGTTGTTCCATTTATTTCTTAGGACTGAGGGTTGAGATAAATTGGACTGAGGAGTGAAGGGTCGTGGGTGGATCTAAATAGGTTTAGGGTTGGAGAATTGAAGAGTTAAGATCATGACTGTATACTTGTCAGCTGTGCCAGGTAATCTTGGGTGGAAAGATTGAGACGTCCTCTTCAGTGAAGTACACAACATTTTCTCTGAAATCTTCTATAAGGTTTATTACACACCAAGCTATGTTGAGATAAAATAAATCATGTGGGAAAGCAAAACAAGAGGAGGTGGTCAGCGGATACTAACGTTCAGATGATTTTATTGAATGTTTTGTTTCAGTTATTGTAAGAATGTCCTCAATGTAAAACTGTAGAAAATAAATGGGCTTCATTTCTGTGAGGTCTTGTCAGGCCAAATTTGATTGGATGAATAATGGCGTTGTAGAGAAATGCCATTGAGCAATCTACTGCTGATTAATTTCCCCAGATAAGAAGTTCTGCCCATGCTGATGTTTATGTGCTAAATATAGAGTAATGACAGAGTCAGGACACGCATTGTTTTATGGAAACGATAATATCTGAAATAATGTTTCCTGCAAATAATCTAAATGAATTAGATAGGAATAACCCTTTTTGTTTGATTAATTGATTTTCTTTCTTTTTCTCTCTTCTAAAAGACAATGTGCAAGACTAAGTCAAACTCTCTCTCCTTGTTTTCACCTTTTCTTTTCAGAAAGGCCAAAAATAAGGCACTTTGTTAGTTCAGTAATGTGCTTTGAGATCCTCATAACAACATATTATTTAGTTTGATTTATTTATTTATTTTTCATGTTGAATAATATAGTTAGATTGGCTTTGTGCAGAGTAGGGCATATGTTTAAAATAGTGCTTTTCCCATGATAACAATTCTTCTAATTAATACAAATATATAAAGCAGTTTCTGTAATATAGTACTGTATGCCTGTTGTAGTTTATTTGTGTAGATTTTGCCTGCATGATGCAAAAGTGTTGTGGGTGGTTTCTTACTGACCTAAGTGAAAGTGCACAATGCTAAGATTTATGTTTACAGATCAGATAAAGCTTGCAGGTCTGGAAATTATTTGTATCTGTCTGATTGCATAATTTTAATAGATAATTAATAGTTTAAGGGGGATTCCATTCATGCCATATTTTTATACCCTGCTAAATTTAACATGAAAAGGATCTCCAAAGTAATTAGATTCATATAGAGAGTTGCTTTTATTAAACTCCAGACAGACAGTTAGGAACACCTTCTGTACTCAAAGCTTTTGAAGAGCTCTTGTGGCAATTTATATCAAGCTTTAATTATGCCTGCATGCTTTGACCTCTGACAGCCTTTTTTACCCTGTCTGTGTCTCTGCACATAATATCTATTGCATTTACATAAAACCATGAATATTTAACACGCACAAACTTCAACACAGAGGAAGATGTCACATCTCAATTTTCCATTACAATGCTTGTCAGGTTATCACGACGTTGCATGATTTGCTTTATTCAATACATATAAAGAATTCCTGAGTCTAACTTAAGTTCTGTATTCTATTGTGTAGTTTTGTTCCCAAAACTGAACATTTCTATATTACTGTATACTGAAACAGCATGAGGGTCCATAAATAATGACAGAATTTCTAACTCACTTCGATAAAATAATTACAGAATTATTGTCTCTGGCATTTAAGCTTGTTCTTGTGTTCTTTTACAGACAAGTTTAATGTGTATGTCACACTGAAGGTCCAGAATGTTAAGAGCACGACCATCACCGTGCGAGGAGACCAGCCCTGCTGGGAGCAAGACTTCATGTTGTGAGTATTGCTGGTATTAGTATTGACTTTTTATGCTTTTGGGCTTGTCTGTACTACATGATGTAATCTGTGGCTTAATGTAAATGTACTATGCGACTCACTACTGCTGTGAAGTATGGAATACTGTTTTTATTAATACAAGTGTGCTTGGATAGGTCTGATGTTTTCCATTTTAAAAAGATCAGAATTGCTGGACATCAGTATGTTGTGTTTTATATTCTTGCACCCAGTATGTTATGCTGGTATCTTTTTTAAAGTTTATTTAGGGAAAAGGAATTGTCTTTAAAGATATAAAAGTTGCATAAATATCACATTATGTTGTTTGCTTATAGTGCAGACATGGTGATTGCAAAGATTGCTTCTTACCCCACACTTCACTTTTTCTTACCTTTGACCCTTTTATGTCAAATTGACAAATGGTAAATTGTTTTTGATGGTCTCTCCAGAGGGTTTTTGTGTCCCAGAAATTGTGTCCGATTTTCTGGTTGTTCTATAGACAATTTTGGCAATTCCTCATAAATAGGTCTGAGAATCAGCTGCTGTTTCACTTTGATTACGAGAGAGAGACATAGAGAGAGAGAGATAGAGAGAGAGACATAGAGAGAGAGAGAGAGAGAGAGAGAGAGAGAGAGAGAGAGAGAGAGAGAGAGAGACATAGAGAGAGAGAGAGAGAGAGAGAGAGAGAGAGACATAGAGAGAGAGAGAGAGACAGAGAGAGAGAGAGACAGAGAGAGAGAGAGACAGAGAGAGAGAGAGAGAGAGAGAGAGAGAGAGAGAGAGAGAGAGAGACAGAGAGAGAGAGAGAGAGAGAGAGACACAGAGAGAGAGAGAGAGAGACATAGAGAGAGAGACACATAGAGAGAGAGAGACATAGAGAGAGAGAGAGACACATAGAGAGAGAGAGAGACATATATATATATATAGAGAGAGAGAGAGAGCAGTACAGAGAATACACAGATCACATATGCAGGCACGTTGGATTAAAGCATTTTGTTCCTCCTCCAATCGAAGAGCACATCTGTTGGCTTGCACGTTCTCCATTTATCACATGTATAATGCTAAATGCATTTTTTCTACATAAAAAGCTTTTATTTTCATTTTTAATATCACGTATTAAGTATTGAACATTATTTACATTTTGAATTTAGGTGTTTTATTACTTTTTATCTTCTTATAGCACATTAATTTAGCCTTATTCAAAAAATTATATCAAAAGCTGTTATTTTAAATTATATCAAACCAGCAAGTGTTTTTTTTTGGAATTATAGGGATAGAAATACTAGGCCAGTAGCTGCGTGTGTGTGTACTGTTCAGAGGAGATTCTCCGTGCCTGGATTAATTTTCTACTGATCACCAGGTTAAAATCCACACACACAATTTCACAAATGGATTGAGGAAGCTCTCTTTGTATGTAAAGAATGGGTTAAGCGAGTGAAGGAGAGGCAAATTATTAAAGAAAGAAGAAAGATTGATAAAGAGAACGGTTATGGAGACACATAATGCAAAAAGTCTGTCATGCTATCATATTTAGAGCAGACCCAATATTCACAGCTGTCATTTGAGTGGTTGTGGCTAGATTGTTTTGTGTTGCTGGATGGGTAGTTTAAATAAATTCATTATCATCACCGTGTCAGGGCGTCTCCAATAATAAATTAGTTTACAAACATGAATCTGGGTTACACACTGATTTCACAACAATTTGTTTTGAAAACTGTCCGTGTCTCAGTGTTTTGCCTATGTTGATATGATATGCTCATAACTTGGATCATATGCTTATAATTTGGATTATATGCTCATAACTTGGATAAAATGGATTTGTATTTGTATTTAGTTCTGTTTTTCAATGAATGGAAAGTGCAGTATATTTGTTTAAAATTAGGCATTTGTAGACTCATTTATTGTTGTTACGTCAGCTGTCAATGGTGTATAATAATTCAGCAGATACGGGCTAAAATCTGACCTCTCATAAGAGGCTTATGTGTCCAAAAGAGAGGATTTGGTGTGGTGGTTATTATCGAGAGATCACGAATGTGTTTTGAAAGTTTTCTTTGATGCCTGTGTTTTTCCTGATGCCTGTGCTTTGTGAATTTATAAAAACTGCTTCACATTAAGTGATGCATGTACAAAGACTTTGTTTTCTATTAGTGGTGTGTGTGTATTTAGTTTAATTAAAAAGCATAATGAGTGTTTTAATTGTAGTTGTGTGTCTTGCAGCTTTAAACATGTATGGTCATGTAAATGACATCTGCCTGGTGTCATTGTCAGTAATATTTCTGTAGGATGGTTCTTGATCGATGTTGCGATTAGGATATAAAACCACTGAACAGACATAAGAAGTGCATTTTATAAAATTATATGGACTAGGATGAATGAATCGCAACAGGCCGTTAAATGACTTAAAGAGTGAATAACATAACCATTTATAATATTAAACTTTTATTTAATGATAAATATTGAGGAATGTAAAAATTGTTCATGTGTTTGTGTGTTAGTGGAGTAGTTCAAGGAGTAGCCTATAACTTTGCAGCGAACAAGGTTTCTGTGTTTGGGATTAAAAGGATGAACTGTGAGCTGTTATCTGGTCTTTGAGGAGTTAACATGTGACACGTGTTGACCTCACATGCCAGGGATCAGACTAGTAGATCAAGAGATCATTTAACTGTGTTAAACTAGACAGACAAACTTACTGCAGACGGACAGAGGCAGTAAAACCATTTGCTGAACAAAACTGTAAGACGGTGGTTTGAGGTTATATGAGCGATATAACATCCCATATATCTGTCTCTCTCTGTGCCGCTCTAGCTGTATATATCATTGAAAGCAATGTTTCTGTAGACAACAATCATTCGTTTTGCTTGTGTGGCACATCTTGGCATCAGAATATCAGAGAGACATGTGGGTGGTATTGTTTGACTTGGGGCAGTATACTGAGGCATTGTGTGGGGTAATAGAGACCCCGGGCGTCCTTAAAGGCTCTTAGGGTCCCTGGAGGCTCCTCAGGGCTCCAGCTATACCTCAGCACTAGAATATGACATGAAACATGGAACTGAGCTATCTTATGATTTGTGGAAATGTACTGAGCACCAGCACCATACTCATATTTTTGTTCAGGAATTTAATTTATTTTACTCTCTTTCTCCATGTCTCTTTTTCTCACATACAGATTCATCTTTGTAATGCAGGTGGACTGTGTTGTATGGTGTATGTCAAAATGTCTTTCGCTTTGTATGTCTGTGTGTGGAGTACGGTTAGAGAACACATTGCATTTTTGGCTTTTAAATGTCTTTTTTTTTATCCATTCTTTGTTGAGAGAGAGAAATGGCACAGAGTGAACAATGTGTTCCCGTTTTGGGAGTACTGGTGTATGAATTTGTGGAGTTTTTAATAATTAATTGTGCCATTTGGTTGAAAAGGGGATCTGGATGCCTAAAGGTTTATAGGTTAAAACTCTGAAAGGGCGTCATTGTGACTTTAGTGCAAGACGTGCGTGATTGATAGCAATAGTCTCTCATTGTGTCTTTTTTGCAGTAAGTAGTTTTGGAAAGCGTTTGTAAAATGAAGAATGTCATGCATTGACTTCTTACTACTGGTGGCAAGCTCTTTAGAAACTGCTAAGAATCATTGAAAAGAATAAAAATATTTAAAAGTGAGGTTGAGACTCTTGACAAATCCCGATGTTCTGATCTGATCCAAGAGATCTGTAATTAATTCCCTGTTCATCTCTCGCCTCATTATAGAATTACTGTCTTTATATTAATGAAGAATTTGTTGGATTTCTGTAAGGGACAATGTGTGCTTTCATAGTTTAATGTTTCAGAATGTGACTTATTAGTTTAGTGAGTAATAAACCAAAAATTAGGTCAGGTAATCTTTCATCCCTCAATCGAGGTCCAGAATTAACACTTGGCAAGCGCTAAATGCAATTGCGATTTGCCTTTGGCTAGTAATTAAATCTTTTTAGTTGGCTGATAACACAATTGATGAATATAGTATATTTTGAATTTTTGAAATGAAAAGTTTTTTCCCATAGGGACAAAATTATATATTAATATGCAAAATAGAGTTTTATGGCCTGCACAAAAAATCAGACAAGATTTAGCCTATTTTTAAGATGGAAGAATTGGTATTTATTTATGATTAAGTTTGATGGTTTAATTGTTTTTTACATTTTGTCCATTTCTGTATCTGTGGTCAAAGTGAGATTAATCGTCTGGATTTGGGTCTGGTTGTGGAGGTGTGGAATAAAGGACTCATCTGGGACACCTTGATAGGAACTGCATGGATCCCACTTAATACTATCCGCCAATCAGATGAGGTGAGTGGGCACCATTAGCCAATCACATTGCAGATATTAGTCTTTCACGTTTCTGCTCAGCTTTCTGTCTAGTGGGGCGTGAAAGTGGCACTGTTTTACACAAGATGTGAAAACCATCTGAGTTATTCTCAGAGCTGGGCTGGGAATGCATTAAAAATGGTGAGGATGTGAAAAAGGGTTATTTCAGAACTGTCCAGGAGTATTTTAGGCATAGACGTAAATGTAATAATAACTGTCTGTTTAAGTAGAAAGCCTGTCAATTAAATTTTGGGAAGTGTAACAATATACTTTGGCGTACTTGCCAAAAAAGCCCAACCACCCACATGACCCTAGCACTGTATGTGTCAGCATTGACCTGATCAAGCAAAAATCTTTAGTTGAACTTGGGTGTCTGTTATGTGTTTTTCTGCTGAATGACTCTCTATCTCTGTGTCCCCTTATTAGGAGGGACCTGGTGAATGGACCTCACTGGATTCTGAGGTTTTAATGAAGGAAGATGAGATATATGGCACTAAAAACCCTACCCCTCACCAAGTGCTGCTGGACACACGCTTTGAGCTCCCATTTGGTAATCCTTTTATTTTGTCTATATGGTGTAAAATTTACTTCATGCCTTATCAACCAAAAGGCATGTTTTTTTTTTACTGGAGGATCGAAGTATCAGTTGAACATTTTGATAGAAACTATTTTCATTTCTTTTCTTTCTTCATCTCATGCCATATTAAACATGGTGAATAAAGAATGTGAAAGTGCCGTAAGACCAGACAGATGCAAAAAGAAAACCTTTTGAGATGTAGTAAAAGAGAAGAAGCAGGAGTTTTACAAGTACATATCTTAGTTATTTTGGTTATTTTGCACATTTTGCTGCTTGTACAGATATCCCGGAAGATGAAGCTCAGTACTGGACCACAAAGCTGGAACGCATCAACTCTATGAGGATACATGATGAGGTATAATGAGGTGTATAGGTTCAGATTTTCAGATAAATTTAAGAAAGTGTTATTTTATTCTCATCAATATTGATTTCATTGAGTTAAAGGCAATGAATCATTTTAAAGCTGTTTTGGTCTTCCACTGCCACCTGCTGATGAGTCACTGCAGAGACCTCATTTCACTTCAGGACCCAGATTTTACATTGGGCATTTAATGATCCAACAATGTATCAGAATTGTATGGTTTGTAAAAAAAATTAGTTTGTAGTTTTGCTCTCTGCACCCAGTTACCTAAAGTTACAAATCATGCTGATCACAAATTACATCTTACTGCTTGTGAACTTTATTTAGTCTAAATCGTTTTTTTTATGTATAATGAGGACATATGACAATCTGTCTACTAAATGACAGATGAATTTATGTAAAAATATTGTAGATTTTGATTGTACGCACAACCTTTGACGTCAAGAACAAATATATGTGATGCATTTAATCCTTTCTTTTAAAAGCACATTACGTAGCTTGCTCAGTAGACATGGTTTTACATGGTCACCATTTAAGCTTTACATGACTTATTTTAATGTTGATTACCTTGAGATGAGAAGATCAGGTGATATAAAACTCATGATAGCTTTACACAACTTGTGTCATCATGCTGTTTCAGGCCATTTTTTATGTAACTTGCTTTCCATCTTTATAGTATTCACTGCAAGATGAAGCACAGAGAGGACAGCTACCCTCAGTGCCCTCCCAATGCTGTAAGTTTTCTCATTTCAAATTCTGCCTTCATTTTTTTCATGTCCCCTTTAAACCAGTAGATGGCAGTAGTTTATAGCTATTCTTTCTCCACACCACTAGGCAACTGGACATACTTTGGATGGAGTGATCAGCAGAGTATGTACTTTATGTCCATTACTTGTCATTGTCATCTCATCATTGTTCTTTCTTTACATGAAAAGAGAATTTATGTGCAAGACTATAATACTTCAGCTTAAAATGTGTACATAAAACAAGGTTAAGTACATGTACTGTCTATTGTGCATAAAATAAATTTGGTATATTGGGTGGAGTGACTTGTTGCCATTTGTATCATTTTAGTTTTTTGTTTTAAAAAATAATGTCACTAAAAAAAACCTCATTTTTGTTAACTACCATTTTGCATCTTGTATGGTTGGGTCTCTGCTTTTTTTTCACACTTCCATCTTGTTGTTCATCTTGTGTGCAGAGGTTTAATGGGATGACTATGTCCCCTGTCCAGCTCTTGTCACTGCTGACACTTTTTCTCTCTCCTCTATTTGTGTGTGTTGTAGATTTTGATGACCATGACAGCGCTGTGGATGACAGGGACAGCGATTACCGCAGTGAGACACACAGCAGGCCTCCACGATATCACACCACAGCCCAACCCAATTCTTCAGTCCATCAGTATCCTATAGGCCGAAGATTACAGCATCAGGTGGTGTCAAAAGACTCTGTCCAGGGTTATGATTTGGATTATAGAGAGCCAAGGTATATTGAACACATTCTTAATTAAATGTATTGCTAATTATCTTCTAAAATGCTTGCAAAATTCCTTGTTACATATTCATATATTTTACATTTTTCTTAATTAATCCATTTGTTAATTTTATTTTATCAACTTTTATGTTCTTTCTGTTTCTTTCTGTTTTTTCTCTTTCTGTTCACCCTCCTCCATCCATGCTTTTTACACTTTCTTTTTGAACACCTGATTTACAAGTGGTAGAGATAGTGTCAGAATAATTCCTGTAGATTCAGGCATGGGAGTTGAAGATTGGGAGACCAAGTACAAAATGAATGACAACATACTGGATGATTACCTGGAACCAGCGCAGAAGACATGGGATGATGATGATGACAGCAAGAATGAAATTTACAGAATCGTGAGTTGCCAGGGTGACTCCAGAGGCAGTTGTTTACACCAGACAGTGGAGTGTGATGCAGTGTCCCCTGAGCCTGAAGTGTATGATGCATCTGAAAATCCCGTCGGAAACATAGTGGATGAAATTTCCACCCCTGAGATTTCCGTCATTCCCTCAATTAAGCAACTTCACAAACCAAGGGCATGTCAAGAATCCTATAAAGAGGAACTGTTGTACAAAACCAGAATGTGGGCCAAAAACTCATTTGAAGACACTCTTGAGAACTATACTATTTATTGTGAGGAGGAGAAAGCCAGGATGAAAGCAAGAAGTGAATATGGGTCTGCAGGGTCTGATGAAATGCAATTCTCTTTCGGGTCTGAGGAGGAGCTAGATGATATGGCATTTGTAGAAGAGGATGTACAATATGAATATGACAGTTATTACAACAGTGGAAGATGTATGCCCCCTTATGGTGAATGGTCACATGGCTATTATGAACAACAGAGGAATGTTTTCACAGAGGACCAAGATGAACTTTTGTCACCAATGAAAGAACCAAGTAATAAATATCATGATACTATGGATGAGCTTCAGAACTTATATGACTCTGTATCAGAGTACCTGGCTGGGAGAGAGGAAGAAATGAATAAATATGAATCAATGCAAAAATCTGTAACAAAACCAGAAACAGTAAGTGAAGAAAAGAAATCTGAAGAAAATCAGTCAGCTGAGTTAAAAGAGGAAAGTGCTGTAGAACAGGGTATTTCAGGAGTTAAAAATGCCATGAGCTCATTGTTTAACACAGTTACAAACACAAAATCAGCAGCTGAGAATACAGAATCAACAACAGCAGCAAAAACTACATCCCCTGTTCCCCCTCAAGCAGAGTCAGGTATTTTAAAACTGTTTTCTTTCATGCCTAAATCGACTGGTAGTCCAACTCCTGTAGCTGTTGTACCACCTGCTAATAAGGAAGCTAGTGCAGACAAGAAGTTCTCTTTGCAATCACTTTTGCCATTTCAGCCCCCAGAGCCCAGTCGTCCATCTAGTGCCACATCACTGACTGATGCTACAAACAATCCTGATCCAAGTGGTGCTCAAACTCAGGAATCCACCTCAAATCAGCCACAAACCGTGGTCGATTCAGTTCTAGGACGATTGAGCCCTTTTAGACTTTTTGGAGACAAACCCAGCACAGAAACCACTTCACAACCAAATAAATCTCAGGAAAGCACAGAAGCCAAAGAAGGATCTTTAGATTATTCCAAGAGTTTATCTGTAGAGGGTTCTGTCACACAACCTGAACACCAGTCTTCATGCGGGGGATCAGGTAGTGGATCAGTAGAGCTCTTACCTGAAACTGAGTCCTCTGGAGAAATACCTGATGCAATGCTAAGAGGGGCTTCATCTAAAACAGAAGAAAGTAAAACTGAAGCAAAGTCTGCTAGTCAACCACCAGCTGAAGATTCTGGGTTCTTCAGCCCTTTTAAAAAGTCACTGAACTCGCTGATCTCAACCACTACACCTGATGATAAAGCAGCTGAAGCCTCCACAGCCCCCTCAATGTTTTCTATTTTCAAGTCTGCAGAGACTCCAAAATCTGAGGATGTGTCAGGTACATTTGGCAACAAGCTAAAGCTGTCTTTATTTTCCTCAGAATCTCCAGCCAATGCTCAGACGCCTAAACAAGAAGGTGGTATGCTCTCTGGGTTTCTAAAACTGGCTACAGGTGAGGATAACAATGCCCCCAAACCTGGTGCACCCCAAACTGGTGCTAAATCACCAATGTCTAGTCGTGCTTCACTGCTTGAAAGTGTGCCGAAAGGAAATACAGACACAGGATGGTTTTCCAATCTGTTCAAAACAAGTCCAGCCGAACCACCTAAGGCACAAACTGTAACCAAAGCCTCAACAAAGCTATCAGAAGATACAAAATCTATTCCCACTGTTGTTATTAATCCTGAAAAAACTGAACCTTTAGAGGAAAATTCTGTAGATATAGTTACAGAAAAGGGTACTGAAAATGCTACTGAAAATCAGACTGATGTGAAAACACATGACACAGAATGTGAGGCACATCAAGGAACTGAGGACCGATGTCACCCAAAGTCTCAGATGCAGCCACAAACTGATGCACAGACACAACCTGAGTCACATAGTTTACTTTCTGGTCTTTTATCTGCTGGCAACAGATCCCAAGCAAATTCTAGTCAACCTCAACAGGGAGGATTACTTTCAGGGCTACTTTCCAGCGTTACTGACCCAAACCTGTCTCAACCAGGGGGCACAACCCCTCAGTCAGGAGGCTTGCTGTCTGGAATATTGAAAATGGCTGCCCCAGAAAGCTCCACCACAAACACTCAACCAGCAGCTCCACAACATCAACCAACCGCCCATGAAGTAGGACCGGCAACAAATCAAACACAGCAGAGTTCTGCTCCTCCCCAGACTGGTGGAATCTTATCTGGGTTATTTAAATTGGCCAGTGAAACTGTTGCAAGTCCTCAAACCCCTTCCACCCAGTCTAAACCAGAACCTGAAAATCAAAGTGAGCCCCATAATATAACCACACAGGGGAATTCTCCTGAAACATTTCAAGGATCATCACCTCAACCTCAGTCAGGAGGCTTTCTTTCTGGACTTTTAAAGTTAGCAGCCCATGAGAATGCCTCAGCTACTGAGCAAACATCTGAACTAAAAAATTGTCAACAATCAAATAATCAACAATCAGACACAAAAAGTCAATCACAGCCTCACGTACAACAAGCTGAGCCACCTCAAACAGGAGGACTTTTTGGAGGACTCAGAAAATTAACAGAGAATGCTCTTGCTGGACCTAGCAGTCAGCCTAATCAACAACAGTCAAGCAAACCAAATGCACAGCCACCACCTGCTACTTCAAGTGGAATGTTGTCAGGATTTTTAAACAAGTTAACAGCACCCGAGAATGCTCCCCAACAGCCACCTCCTGGAACTAGTAGCCAAACCCCTAAGCAAAGCCCCGCACCTCCCCAGCAACCACCACCCTCTCAGCAAAGTGGATTCCTCTCTGGTCTATTTGGCATGGGTGCCTCAGATGCTAATAATGCTAAAGAACCAGCTGCTCAGAATCATCCACAGCAAAAGACTCCATTTTCTGGTCAATCTAATGCACAACAAGCACACAGACAAAACCTGCAAAGACAAAAACAAATTCCACCTCAGCAGGTACCTCCAAGTGGGCCAAGTGGAATGCTCTCTGGGTTGCTAAATAAAATTACAGAAACTGCCACTGCTCAACCTCAATCACCTGTTCAAACCACACAACAAAGTGCCCCCCAACAGTCTTCTAGCCAACAGGGTGGGTTCTTATCTGGGCTTTTTTCATCCAACCAGTCACCAACACAAACACAAGGACCTACTGGTCCTCAAACCAGTCAGCAGCAGCAGGGAAACAGACAGCCCTTACAAAGACAAAATCAGATTCCCTGTCAAACTGCAACCCCTGAGCCACAACAAGGGGGGTTGCTTTCAGGCATTTTCAACAAACTGGCTTCAGTAGACACTCCAGCCCAGGCAGCAAAATCTGTTCCTAATAATCAGCAATCAAATAGGTCAGGTGCAACAGCACAGAGTCAAAATTCACCCCAGCCGTCACCTTCTCTAAGTCAGTCAGGTGGATTTCTTTCTAGTATTTTGAAAAAAGGTTCAGAGACTGCAGGACAGCAAGTGACTAATCAAGGCCAGCAAGGTCAGACTTCAACACAACAGCAAGGTCAAGCAAGTAGTCTACTTTCTAGCAAAAAGGCCATTCCTGATGATTCTGAGCAACGACAGACTCAATCAGAAAATCAGCTATCAAATAAGTCTACTCAACATACTAGCAATCAGGCAAATGAGTCTAGTGGCATCCTATCTGGATTTTTGAGCAAACTTACTACAACAGCAGATGAACCAATGACAACAAATGAAACACCTGAGCCAAAAGAGCCAAAACAGCAGCAACAAGACCTTCCTGCTATTAAGCCTAGTCAAGGTCGTCCACAGATTCAGAGAACCAAACCAGTTGAGCTTCAAGATGGAGCTGCTGAAAAAGATTACAAAGCTTCATCACAAAAAGGTTTATTCTCTGGATTATTTGGTACAGTTTCAGAAGAAGAATCTTTAAAGAAATCTCAATCTATTTCAAACAAGGAAGAATCACAAAGTAGTTCTGTTAGTGTTACAGGTGTGCTTTCTAGTATTTTTAAATCAGGGGATAGTGATAATGGCTCCCCAGCAAAAACTAAGGACTCAGAAAAGGGCTTTTTTGATATTCTGAAGTCTAAGCAGAGTAAAGGTGAGGCAACAGCTCCTGTTACTAGCAGCACATGTAGTTTAGACCAATCTGAAAGGGAATCTTCTGAACATCCTGTTAACTTGCATCCTGCAGTGAGGTCAACACAACAATACATGGAAGAGATCCATAGACTTTTATATGGTACAGCTACTGAATATGGCTACCAGGATCTATTGTATACCTTTGCTGAGCATGGTGTGATTCCCCCAGAACTGTATGAACATCAGTGTATCATAGAAGCTCTTCTTTGGCAGCAGTTAAATGATTATGCTGTATTAGAAACTATTGCAACACAAGCTCAGGACTGTTATCCTGCAATTCAAAGGAGCACACCCCCAACTTCTCAACCTGTTGTAGAGACATCTGACTGGTGGAATTTAAAAAATATAGATCCTAGTCAGTTCCATATACCTTCACATCCCTGGCAAGATGTTTTCAGTATGACAAATAGTCTTCCTCTAGCAAATGGTGAAGACATCATTGTATTTGATATGAGTAACCCAAACAAGAAACTCTGGAGTAGCTATAACAATGCTGATGCTTCTGTAAACCCAACTGATGTACCAATGGATCATTGCCAGTTAATGTTAGACTATAGCCTCAATGCCAAGAATGACTCCAAAATGACCCAAAAGCAACATTTTGACTTAAAATTTGACTCAATTTTTAAACGACTCACAGCCAGAAAGGGACCTTTGGATTTGACTCCAGGTGCCGTTGACCTCAGTGGCACTGCAACTGCCAGTGGAGATGTAGATGATGATATATTTTTTGAAGATTCTGAGTGGTACCAGCAATGGCTGTCTCTGTTGGAGCAAGGAATGTGGTGGCCGGCTGAGGTGGGAGATTGTGGTTATTATGTATATATGGATGAAGAATACATTTACTCTCTTTTAACTGATAGAGTTGGAAAGCACCTTTATGCATGTGCAACTCCAGAGGAGAACCGTGTTTTACAACAAATCACTGAGAATATCTCAAGTATTTTGCAGAAAAAAACAAACCAAAGATGACACTTTGTGGCTTTAAAATTCCACTGTTTAATGATGATGAAATGCTTTGGGTACCAGGGAAAAATCTGAATGACTCACAGCTCCTAAGTGCTCCTGTTGATCTGTCTTCAGCTCTTAAGAAAGGGGATAGGATTATGAACATGAACCTTGAGCAGTTCTCACAAATGTTTCAAGAGTCGATAATTGCAGAGACAGAGCAGCCTGTTGACTTCAGTATGTACAAGCTCAAAAAAGTCAAAGTGGATTCACAAGAGCCAAATATGATTTCTTTAGAGGAGCAACTAGATGCAGCTGACCTCTCAAGTAAGGTAACAAATACATACCATGAAGGACCATATTGGAAAAATCAAGGGATTAAGAATCTTATTTCAGAGATCTCTACGGTTTCTTTTACTTCATCAGTTTCCTATAGACAACATCCCTCACCTTTAAAACTTTCAATTCCTGACATCAGGATTGGGCATGTTGATGATAAGCCTGTTGATCAGAGAAATCTGAGTAAACACACAGTCAGTTCTATTTTCTCAACCATTGGGAACTTTGTTGGAAAGACAACAGTAGCTGATACAAATACACCTGCATCACAGACAGCAACATCTACAACTTTAGCACAAACAATTACTCCACAGTCCCAGGCCACATTTACAAATCTTACAGATTCACTGAAATCCAATGGGATGTCATTTAAATCAAATAGGACACTCCCTGTAACACCAACCACAACTCCCCAAGTGTCACCGGCTGCACTAATCTCAGTTTTGAGTCCACAATTAACAGCAAGTACAGATCATGCCTCCAAGTCATCTGTTTCATCTCAGAGACATAAATTGGCTAGACAGCCATCACAGTCAACACAGTCTCCTTCATCAGATCCATCAGATCTCAGTAATTTTGCAGGCGCCGAGACTGCAGTAGTTCCTATGGAGCCAAAACATGACACATTTAAGATGTCAAATAAAAGACCATCATTGCCACCTCCACAGAATTTACTTTTCAACAAACCTCAGCTGGCAGTAGACACTTTTCTTTGCCTTAAACCTATGGATTACTCTAGCATCAAAGACAAAGCTAATGATGTAAAAACTCCACTAGCTACCCATGCTGAAATCTCTATTCAGGATATTATTGACTTCACCAAAGCGAAACAAAAAAAAGCCAAAAAGCAGAATGAAGATACATCTGAAATGACAGCTGTTGATCTGACTGTGGAATTGGAAGAGGAGGTGAGCAAAATCAGTGTGACATTTCCAGCTCTAGAGGTCCACAAGTTTTACATAACAATGTCTGATGTATCTGCCCCAAACCTCTGTAGAAGCAAATCACAATATTATTCTTTAGATAGTGGTATTCCCAGACAAAATGATAGCTCTGGCAATAAAGCATCCGCATCACCTGGACAGAAACCCCTTGCTAGACAAGTCTCAGTTCAGATGTCCCAATCAAAAGTCCCGGAGGACACATCCCCAACATTGTCTTCAAAAGTGGAGTTTAAATCAACATCTGCTCATCCTGATGCACAAGTAAAATGTGAACGAAGTGCCAAATGCAGCCAAGAAAGCTTAGTCAAATCTCATACATCACATAAAACAAGTCCTGAAGTAAGATCATCTATGTCAAGCCCAACCTTACAGAAGCCTGCTCAAAATAAACAAACTGGTCTAATGAGACAGCCTTCAATTTCTAGTGAATCCACAAGAATGATTCAAATAACTGCTCCAGCTAACTCAGTCAGAGCAACACTGAATATGACATCAAAGTCAGTCACAAAGCATATGGAGAAAACTATTACTGAAGCATCAGAAACTGAAGTAGTACCCCTTATAAGAAGCAGACAAACCTCTGTCAAAGATGCTGATAAAGATTCTGTTGGTTTGCCGTTGCTTGTAGAGCTGTCAGCATCAGAGCTAAATATTCTCCCACAAAGAAGTCAGTCATTACCAAAGCTTTTATCTAGTGATTCTTTACAGCAAAGGTCAGATAAGGCATTTTTTAAAGAAAGCTTTGATTTTTACAGCCACACATCAACAGCTCCAGCAAATACTATTAAAGCTACATTAGATTTATCTGGAAAATCTATCTCTTGTTTGGCTACAGATACTGGGGCAGTTCAGAAGGAAGCTCTGGCACTTGTGAGGTCAAGATCAACATCACTCTCAGATGGCAATGAGGAGTTTGTTGGTGTTTCTTTAATTGTTGAACCTTCAACCCAGCAGCAGAAAGCTTTACTAAAGAGTCATGAGATACAATCAAATGTTACACCAACTGATTCTTTACAACACAGGATGAAACTTAGTTCATGTCAGAACAAAGCTGGTGTATTACAAATGACACGGCAAGCATCTCTGTCAGGACTGCCCTACAATGTACCATCAGCACCAGCTAATACAATAAAGGATGTAGTTGACATGTCTCCAAAATCCTCATCAAAGACATCAGGGGTGCTTTCTGGAGAGCCTAGAATTGAAGCTGATGTGCTGTCACTTGTGAGTACCAGACCAAACACTGATGTGAAAGATTTGAAAGGCTTAGCTGGTGTACCTTTAATTGTAGAGCCTCCAAAGCAGTTTCAAGGACAAAATATGTCCCCTTTAGTTGAAATGTCACCAATTACATCTTTGCCTTGTAAACCAACTATACCTCAATTAATAAAAGTACCTTCAGCACCAGCTAACTCTGTTAAAAGCACTGTTGACATGTCTGTGGTTCGATCAACTTATAAAACATCTGAAGAAACAGCAGGAGAAATGCTATCAAATGAAGCGATGCCTCTTGTAAAAGATAAAGCAAACACTAACAGAAGTTTAAGAAGAGACTCCGTTGGAATGCCATTAATAGTTGAATTGTCATCACCTCTTGAGCAGATCCCTCAAAAACAATTACAATGTATGTCCCCACCAGACCAAAAAAGCAAATCAGACCAACTGCAGTTATTGAAAGGATGTCATACTACAGAACTGTTTTTGCATCAACAAATCCCTACTTCTCACAGAAATGCAATCTTCTCAATCTCAAAGACACAAACAGATAAATTTCAAACTTTTAGCCAACCTGTGGACTTCTCTGTTGTTGTTTCTTCTACAAAACAAACCTGCCAAAATATTCTGCAGAATGGGCATCCTATGGATTGCACTAAATACACTGAGATAAAATCAAGAATTGGAAGTAAATCTCTAAAAAATAGTAGTACAGCTTTTAAAAAATCTTGTGTTGGGCCTGTTGACTTGACAGCTGACACATTGGTTAAAGTCAATAGAAACAGAACTGATGATGAGGTCAAAGATCTTTCAGCCACAAGGATTACCAGTACATCAAGATGTATTTCATCTCTTCAAAGTTACACTCAAACAAATAAACAACCTTCTTTTGAAACATCAGGAAATCAGGAACTGACAGATCACCTCAATGGAGCATCTACTATAGTATCAAATACACCAATACATATAAACAGTTGTTTGCATAGAGCTGATTTGCAAGATCAAATTTGCAGACCTTCTGAACAAAACTTGAAAGTGCAAAACAACCTGCAAAACCAGCACAGCTGCTGGATAAACATGTGAGTGTTGTTGATGACTTTTCTCATCTTTCCTCCAATATCAGTGATTTATCTGAAGTAGTGACATTAAATGACCTGCCCTGTAAATCTATGTCTCAAATTTACCTCTCGGAACACACAAGTTCACAGCAGCCGCCTGCTCAAGGGCCAATCATGAGTGCACAGATAACAAAACATACATCAGTTTCCTCAGCACTGACTAAGACTGAATGGAGTCAGCAAGTTCAATTGGCCGAACCTAATTGTCCATCTACAACCTCAAAACCCAAAAGTCTTGTCAAACAATCAACAGTGGAAAGCTTTGGAGAAGAGTGCATCCCTCAAAGTGAGACAACTACTCGAAATGGAAAGCCTCAAGACTTAACTTTTGTTTATAGTTCAGCTAAGACAATTTCCCCAACTATAATGATTCAACATGATGTCTCTAAAACAGACCAAGATGTGACATCTAACCTTACATGCTCTTCTGCAAACCTACCCATAAGTTCTGCAGTTGTATTGGAATCAGTAGTAGTTGTACCCACAAGTTCTATAAACTGTCCAATATCCATGGCCAGTGCAAGATCAATTTCAACAAATCCATCTGTCAACCTAAGAAGTAAAACATCATTGCCTTCAACTATTGTAGATAGTTTTTCAAGTCAAACCCCTGAGTCAAGCTCAATCACAAAGAGGTCAGTCAAAGGATTGATATCATTGTTTGATGCAAAAGACATACAAACAACCACAGCAAATGTCTCTCAGAAAAGTGATGACATTAGAGGGTCAGTTGTCAAACCATCTCTTTATCAATTGCTTGAACCCATCCAGGAAATTGACATATCGCCAGACCTCACAGTGGTGACAACAGCAGACACATCTGTGAAAGGCTTTGTGTCAGTGTTCAGTGGTAGCATATCAACAACTGTTTCAGCACATACTGCATTACCTTCCTTTGCTTATTTACCCACAGATCCTCTTCCAAGTCCAGTATGTACTACACTGCCTTCTGTGTCATGTCCATCAGCTGATCTTAGTAAAGTTCAACCAGTTCCTCCAGCTGAAGTTTTTCCCACTGACCAGTCACAACCAACTCAATGTTTGACCCCTGAACCAAAAACTGTCACACCTGAAGAAAGCTCACAAGTACAACTTAACAGAGAGTCAGTTCTTCAGATCACTGAAGCATCTTCTCAAAGTTTGGTCTCATTTAGTGGCAGAACTTCTCAGTCAGTGAGTGTTTCTGTAACACAGGCACAGTCTCAGGAAAAAACTTCTGGAAGCGTCTCTTTAGCTGATGTTTGCCCTGCTATGTTATCAAATGAGACTATAATTACCCCCTTAGAACTTCAAACACAATGTAAAGAGATTGATTTTGTAGTTATGTCAAGCAACCAGACTGATTTAAGTCAACCAGATGAAACCTCTTTAACAGACGAAACATCAAACCAAGGTATTTTGCCTAAAGTTAGCAAACCTGACACCCCACAGGCCTCTGGAACTGAAAAAGCAGAAATGCCTCAACCTACTTCAAAACCAGATATTGAAAAGGACTACAGTAGTGAATTGGATGCTGTTGCCCAGCAGCAATTAAGAACTGATCTTGTTTTGTCAGAGATGATATCAGTTGAAGAAAAACTATCATTTACTCCTGTTTCCCCGACTGAGCTAGAGGGACGATCATTAAGTATTTCAGGTTCGCGTCCAAGAAAGATGCTTATTCCTCAGATAATGATTTCAGAGGCAAGCAGTCCTGAGGATGACTATCCTAGTGAAGAAGATGTGATGACAGATGTACCTGATACTATAGATGAAGGTGATTCAACTTTCTCTTCTATTGAAAACATGCCTGTGGAAAGCACTGAACCTGCTCAAGACATAAAGACTTACAGTTTTGTTACAGAGGACAATGAAAAATCTTTCACAGTTGTGACATCTCAAGAAACTAGCAGTCAGAGCATTGCAATGGCTATTCCTAAGGAAGCAGAGGTTTCTGAAATTAAATGTGATGAGTACATTGAGCGTTTATCCTCTAATTCAGACTTATCTTCAGACTCATTTGTGACAAGCACTGATAAACAAAATTGCCTAAATACTTTTTATTCTGATATTTCTGTTTCTCCTGAGATGCAAGAAAGTAATGAAAATGTCTGCCATGAAACTGAAGAAGCTGGCCGTTCTGAAGAAAACTTGGTCCAACATGAAGAAAAATCCAAGGAGGATGCCAAAATACCCAGTGCTTCTCGACAAAAGTCTCTAACTAACTTAGAAGATATAACAAACTCTGAATCAAGAAAGTTTGAGGAAAATGTAAAAGATCAAGAAGCATACTCTCAAATAAGCAAAATGAGCAATGACAAAATCCCTCTGAGCCAGAAAAAATATCATCAGAAGATACATCTCTTACAGACTCCATATCAAAGATTGAACAAAGTACAAGAAAAGTGGAAATTCAGATTGCAGACACTGCAAGATTACATAAAGAGGCAACACCCACCAGCAGCACTGAACCAGTTCCTTCCTGCACTTCTACTGACACACATGGTGATGAGCAGTCTAGCAAAGGCATATTCTCACTTTTTGGCACTTCAGGTGGCACATCTCAGCATCAGAGTGGATCATCTATTCTGGGAGGCATACTTCCTGGGTCATCATCCTCCAAGGAAACACCAGGATTATTTTCAATGTTTGGCAGTTCTGCTCCTCAAGCATCTCCTGCAGCATCTGCACCCAAAGAGTCTCATGGAAAGGGGTTATTTTCTATATTTGGTGGATCTAATACCCAACCACCACTTCAACCGGATGGTCAGCAGGGGTCTGGCTTGAAAGAGTTACCTGTAGGACCAAGAGGAATGTCTATTTCAAGAGCGGCTGCAGGACCTGGGCCAAGAGGACCATCAAGCATTGGACTTAGAGCTGCTCAAGGCACTGACCCAAAAAGTCCACCAGCATCAGTTCAAAGAGCAGCAGCAGGGCCTGGACCAAGGGCTCCAACTCCTAGAGGGCCTGCTCCCAAAGAACCACTGGGTAAAGGATTATTTTCTGTTTTTGGTGGGTCTTCTCAGCAGACAGCACCTGCAAGCAGAACAACTGCAAGGGCATCTGGGTCTGGATCCTCAATTCTTGGAGGTATTTTGCCTGGTTCTGGAGCCAAAGAAAATAGTGGGCCTGGTTTATTTTCTATGTTTGGTGGTGGGAGTTTTCAATCTGAAGCTCCAACAGATGCTGCTCTGGCAGAACCTGCCAATAAAGAAGCAACAAGTAAAGGACTGTTTGCCAAGTTTAGTGGACCAAGTCCAATTGGAGGCTCTGAAGCAGATAGTCTCTTTAAAGTTCCTTCAGTTTTCTCTTTGGGAGATTCTTCTCACCTAGATAAAACAAAATCTACTAAATTTAGCCTCATGTCTTTCATGGATAAGAAATCTGATGATCCAAAACCTGTAGATGCAACCACTATGAAAGAGTATTCTCTCATAAGCCAAACAACACCAACAACTACAACAGATGTGATTAAAGATACAATTGTACCTTCTTCTCCTGAAGAAATAGACCCGAAACCCATTGGTGAAATTAAAGAACATGATAATGCTGTATGTAAGACTGATGAAATGCACTCTGAGGATATAAAGTCTCAAATGACAACACAAATTAGTGAGGCCGATAAGAATGAACATCTAAACAATGAAAAAATGGCAGTGATTGACAAGATGCATGAAGAGGAAAAAGTCATAAATAGGCAACTTAAAATTGAGGAAGATGAAAAAGAACCTGTAGCCACAAGTTTGGAGAAAACAGATGTTGACCAATCTATGCAAGAACATTTATCAGATCTGATTGGGCCTGAGAAAAAAACAGAAGTTTCAGAGTGTGAGAAATTGTCTGAATCACAGGAGACTGACATGCCTTTAGTAGCTGACAAACCAATCCAGTTAGAATCAGAAGGGCTTGTGGAATTGGACAAATCTCAAGAAACTAACAAACCTCTGGATTCTGAGAGACCCACAGAAACCGAGAAAACGTCAAAGAGTAAGGAATCAGAGAAGGATGAACATGTAAAAGCATCAGACAAAATTTCAATTGAACATGAGACAGACACAGATCTAAGCAACATTTCTGATGGCCAACAAGCAGAACTTGACAGATATCAAGAAACCAACAAATATCTGGATTCTGAGAGACCCACAGTAACTGAAACAACTTTGAAGAGTGAGGAATCAGGGAGGGATAGTTATGTACAAGCAGATCACAAAATGTCTGAAATCATTAACAAAATGTTTGACAGTAAGCAAGTAGATCTGGAACAATCTCAGGAAACTAACAAACATTTGGATTCTGAGAGACCCACAGAAATTGAGACTTTGAAGAGTGATGAATTAGGGAAAGATGAACAAACAGCAGACAAAATGTCAATTGAACATGAGATGGGCTTGAACTCAATTTCTGACAGCAGGCAAGCAGAACAGGAAAAATCTCAAGAAAATAAAAATTGTGATTCTGAGAGACTTACAGAAACTGAGAAGAGTGATGAATCAGGCAAAGATGAACAGGTACAAACAGTAGACATTTCAATTGAATATGAGAAAGACATTAACATTTCTGACAGTCAGCAAGCAGATAAGATTTTGGAAGCCAAGCCAGATGAAATTACAAACTCAGATGAGAGTGAAAAATCATCAACAGCAGCACCCACACAATCCTCTTTAGATCCACAATCTATGTCACCTGTTCAACAGCAGTCACTGCCCAAGCAAGAAATTACTGGACCACAGCCACCAACACAGGGTTTCCCAGGTCAAATAATCCAAGGACCTTCTAATCTTCCTAGACCACCGGGTATGTCAGCACCAAGACCTGGAATTAGAGGACCAGTGCCTGGAATGTCTGGTCAACCAAGACCAAGAATGCCTGGCTGTCAAAGACCCCCAGAGCCAACTGCCTTCTCTGGCTTTATGTCAATGTTTTCTGGTCCAAGTGCTACTAACAAGCCATCAACTTCAGGTTTCTTCTCAGTGCCCCAGACCTCTTTCTTTAAGTCATCCCCTACTCCTGCAACACAACCACAACAGCAAAAGAGCTCATTTTTTAATTTGCCAAGCAGTCTGCCAACAGAATCACTTACAGGCGATCTGTTTGGACTGTTCAAGGGTACAGAAACAACAAAACCAGATGAAACCATGCAGCCAATGCAGTTGGAGAAATGTGAAAATAAAGACCCTGATGGAGTACAAGATGCTAAAGGGCTCACAGTTGATAAGTCAAGTGAAGTTTCTGAGTCTGACACAGTTACTGAAAATAATGATGAATTGAGGGAAGGTGATTGTACTGTGGAGGTTGTTGAAAATCAAGAAGTTCACTTTCCACAAGAAACAGCAGATGACACCAAAGAAGTCATGGATGAATCCCAAACTCCTCCAAAAGGGATAGCAGAGTCAGGAGTCCAAAATGATTTACCTTCAAATGTACCACAAGAAGACACTGAAACCACACCATCTACACCCACAAAAACACCTGAACATCTGAGTCCAAAAGGGATCTTTGCATTATCTGGTTTGTCAACATCCTCTTTTGGTGGTTTGATGTCTGGTGCAGCAGAGACAACAAAACCCTTCAGCGCTTTGTTTGGCTCCTCCACTCCAGCCACTTCAGTCAGCCCCAACCTTTCACAGCCACAAGCAGAGAGCGGTGGTCTGCTTTCTGGTTTTAAAGGCCTATCTGTGGGCCTTTTCCAAGAGGAGAAGTCAACTGCTGCAAAGGAAGATACAATCTCTGCCCCATCAATGTTTGGAAGGAAAATAGGCTTCCCATGGCAAAGCTCACCTCCTCAGAGCCCTCCTGCCACCCAGTGCAAAAACACAGACATAAAGCCTGAAGAAAACAATGAACCAGAGGCTGAGAAATTGTCACCTGAATCAGAGGTTACAGGCAGTGCAGATTCCAGTGATGCAGAATGTCCAAGTGACATCTCTTCATATAAGCAGCCAAGCTTTGACATAAGTCCAGAAGGTCTACCAACCCTGAAAGAAGGTGCTTTTAGTCTTGAAGTGAAAATTTGGAAAAATCTCAGATTTTTCAAGATAACGTAGTTAAGAACAATGACCAACTTTGTATAGATTCCATTGCAGAAAAGACACCAGAGAGCCCTCTACAGCAAACTTTTGACAAAAGGCTAGTAAAATTATAATAAATGGCTGTTTTGGTGCCATTTATTATGCTTTGATGTGAAAGTTACCCACCATCTTCCCAAAATATATTAATTTGTGTTGTGTTTTCTCATTTTTAGTTTGTTTTTTTGTTATGTCATAAAGTGTTTAAAGTGTAAAGGTCTTCTTAATTTTTGTCTCTTAAATTGCAGAATAATACATAAAATGTATAACATTAATTATTTAATGTTAATTATTTATTTATTTATTGTATGCATATAGAAAATTACTGAAGTAGCCCAAACACATTTTAAAACATACTTTTAGACTTGAAATGGATTACTAAGGTTTAATCTCTTAATTCCAGTCTGTACCCCATACTATACCATCAGCCCCTTCCAGATTTTCTGTAAATATCTACTGACCATAAATTCCATAAATGTCCATCCAGTTTACTTGATGTGTTCTTCTTCTTCAGCCCGGTTGACAGTTCCCGATTTGGGTCTTCTGGAAACCTCAGCCAGGCCAGTTCTCAGTTCAGCTCTGAACCAGATGAACAATCCGATTCAGACACACAAATCAGGCCTTCTACTGTCACACATTCTTTTCCACCCTCAGTTGAAACCGAGAAAGGAGAAAGAGAGATACAAGCAGGTGTAAAGAAGAAAGTAGAAGAGGCAAGTGTGCCTAAACCACATCTTAATCGAGGGAAAAAGCCTGAGAGGCAACAGAGGTATGTGTTGCACCATCAATTTTCTTTAAAGATTATATAAATAGTTTTTCATTTGTGAAACTAATGAGTCATCTTCCATTTAAAGCCATATCTTAATGTTTGTCCAACAAGTAGTCTAGAGTAATATCCCCCTCAAAAACATGTAGCAGAAATCTGTCATATCTTTTCATGGGATCTTATAAGTGTCCTATGTAATTGTCCTTTCTCATTCAGTTTCTGTGAGGATTACCCACCTCCATTTTCTCCTTCTCGTCTGCGCTGGTTGAAGGCCATCAATAAAGTCAGAGTTAAGCTGCATGAGGTAGGAGGGAGAGAAATCTTTTTACATGATTGACCTGATTCTTGTTTTCTTTACTTCTCTTTGTCCTCTCCACCATGTGGTGTCCTTCACTTTACTTTGCTGTCGTTTGGTTGATTGAGATTCATGTTTCACTAGTTTTACTGAGGTAATTTGCTTAGTTAGAAGAAAATCGTGACGTCAGATTAAATGCAGTAGATCTGCAAGACATTGAGATACAGTAGGCAATGTATGTATATATGTACAGAAAGGGGTAAATTAAACACTGATATTTTGCATTTAATGGAATCCATTTTGCAAATTATATTATCAATATGACAATGTGGCTGAAAATATAAATAAGAGTTGAGAGTTTCTTTGTATTTAATACGTCATTCTTTTGCTTTTAAGGACAACAAGCACTTAAGATGGCAATTTTAAACGAAATCTGAAATCTGTTATCCCAAAATGATTTGAAAGGCGTCATCTTGTGTTCTTTAATGGATGCAAAAAAAATGTACAAAAGAGTTACAGATTTGTGTCAAATTGAAATCTCAGATTTTCAGTGTGAAACTCAATGTTGCCCATTGTATTTATTGTTTGGGAGGTTTTTGTTATGGTTTTTAATTATTCTTTTGTAATGTTGAGTGCAAAAAATGTTTTTAAAGTGCAGGAATAGATCTGTGTGAAAACAAAACAATGCCTTTATCGAGCAGTTTCTGCAGACAAAGAATATCGAACAACTGGATTTGTTTGTCTTGTTTTCCTCAGATTGTGGAAAACGTGCTTTTATTATTTAAAATGATCAAAAAGAATGTGAAACTAGAGACATATAGATATAGATAGATTGTTGTAGATATAGATATAGATGTTGTCTACATTGATGTTTTCAGTCTGCCACACCAGCTGTGTCTTCAGCTTCATGCAGCTGCTGTAGGGAGGGATGATATTCTGAACTAAAGGGTGGTTGCTCTGTTGAGACAAAGGCTGTGACAGGGAAAAGTGTTGGGCGGAACACTCCAAATGATCACTATTTTCTGCTGACATTTTAAATAGTGCCTTCCGCACTTTAATTTTTGACGTATTTGTACGATTTCTTTATTATTGGATCAGAGTGCAGGGGGTGTTTCTCAGCATGTTGTTTATATGTTTACCATATGTCCATTCCTGAAGATTAAGTACAAGTCGTGCTTGAGTCTTTAGACTCTTGCTACTATGACTCAGATAATCTTTAGTGCTGGAAATAAGTAAGGCACGTTTCTTTGTTTTAAATAGCCATTTTTTTCTCAAGAAATAATTTGCCATGGCAACTAATGACATTACTATGGCAACACAATCTTGATTGTTGCATGATTTTTATGAAACCGCCCTTTGATTAAGTCAAAGAGATTAAGTAAATGAGTAACAAAACCTAGCCATTTTTTTCCATGTGGGCAATTTCGTACAAGAGTTAAAAAATGCACAGTTTAGATTTCTCTTTCAGATAATTTGATTAATGTCAGTGTGGTCAACAACCTCTCTGCTAAAGTCGGAAAGTAGAAGAGTGTTTATTTTGTCAAAATAAAAAATATCAGACATTCCAGCCCTTCTTTCTTTCTTTCTTTCTTTCTTTCTTTCTTTCTTTTTGATGCTGACTGCTTGTTGTGGTAACCATTAATATCTGTCGTCTTTGCTTTCATGAAAAGGTTCAAAGTGGTAAAATGAAATCAATCAGTGTGCTGTTGTCAAGGAATTTGTAAAGTGCTTATAGCATTAAAGTATGTTGCCTTATTAATCTGTTAACACTAAATGCACATTATAAAACTCCTACAAAGACCAATTTGTTTTCATAGTAAGCTTTATTTAACAAGTGTTTTTTTTCTGCAAGCTGCAGTAAACTAATTGCAGGGAAAAATTCTTGCTGTGGTAACCTGGGGTTAAAGTTCATATCCAAGGGTAATATTCAGTTGCAATAACTTTATATCCTCGCTCATTTGCAGTTTTGGTCCTTTATTAGAAAACTGTCACCACATAGTAAAGACTTGGTCATCAATGGTTATTTTTTAGTGTGTGATCAAGTTTTTCAATGCTAAATCAGTAAATGTTGCCTGTTGTGATAAGGGATGTGCTTTGACAATTAGAATGATTACTCGCTTTGCATTGGGCATAAGAACAGCCTTTAACTGCGTTTCCAGTGGCTAATTTCCTAAAATAGCATTCTTAACAGCTGGCCTAGCTTGTTAGCTTGATTAAAAACAATTAACTTAATCACATACTAGTGATGACCATGCCTTTTATTTTGGTGATGTAAAATAAACAATTTTGTGAAACATTTTTCAAAATGCAAAGCATCACTGCATAAACTAAGCCATATGAAACATAGGTCACTATTTATGTAGGTCATAGTTACATTTTCTTAGAATTAGGACAGGATATATTTATTTATATTCTGGACTGGATGGACATTAATATCCTTCAGATTTCTCATCACTATGCCGATTACAATAGTCTTCCTTAAAGCTAGAAAAACCCTAGAGAGATGGCAGAGGAGGATGTGTCAAAGAGAATCAGCGCGATAGAGAGAGATAGAGGTAGAGGGGAGAGAGAGAATGGTGCGAATGAATTGGATAAGGAAGAGTTTCTGACTCTACAATAGAGGTATGCACTGAATACTAACAGGGCGTTTCAAAGGCCTACAGGATGACATTGGCTGAAAGTCACCAAATATATTCACTTCTCCCAATTTTACCTCTCCTACTCTGCTGATTTCCCTACAGCTGTGATGACATTAGGAGTTTGGATGTTCAACTAGACCTGTTGTTGTGATGCCCTCCAGTGCTGTGTGTACAGTTGATGGAGCATTGATTAGCTAATGAAGAACGTTGGGAGGTTAGAAGTGAGATTTATAGAGCACACATACAGTATATACATCCATTATAGTACTACTAATTGCATTTACTACTGCATTTACTAAGATCACACAAGATTCAGTTTTTGATACTATTTCTATGCAGATTAAGGAATTTCATATTGCCAAAAGTGATGCAACTTATTGGACCCAGCAACAAGACGATTGCATAGGGCAAGAACGAAGACCAAGTTGTAGGAGAGATGGAGTGTGCACGGTCCTCCGCAAGGGGGAGGAAAAGAGAGAGAAACAGATGGATGGAGAAGTGTAGTGTGAATAGAGAGAGAGAGAGAGAGAGAGAGAGAGAGAATGTGAACACACACGCACACAAACTCACAGCTGAGTGTGGATGTGTTCTTAGCAACAAGCCAGAAGAGTGTAGGAGGGAGATACTGGAGAGATAGAGGAGTGGAGCTGTGACACAAATGTGTGTTAAGAAGGCACGAAAAAGAATTGCCTGTATATCTGAATGAATTACAGTCTGTCTGTGTTCCTTTAATAGGGAAGATGACAGTGAGGAGCTTGTCAGGACTACAAAGACTTATTTAACTCATAAGAATAGAGAACGACAGCTGCTGTTATCATTTTAAGTTAACTTGTTGGATTATTGTGGAAGCTGCCTGGAGGTTCTGAAGAATGTGGGCTTATGGCTTGATCAAAGATGCTGTCATGTTCACTGTGTTTTTGACACATATTTCATCCTTGAACTTGATCAGACCGTCTCTTATGGGTTTTGTATAGGGCAGTCGGAATATGGAAATCTCTGTTTATTAAGCTCTTTAATTGTTTATATGCACCTGTGATTTAACTGATCTGTGCATCTTCAGCGGTAAGTTAGATGTTTTATTTCATTAATGTATACAATATATAGAAATTGGCGTGCAAGAATATAATGTTTTCTCCAAATATTGATTGGATGTGAATATTCAGAAATGAAGGGTGAATAAATGTATATTGTTTTTTGGGGAATAATCTTAAGTTGTTTTTATTACGTTTCCCTCTCTTATCAAAGGATTGGTTAAATTGGTTGATAATTTGAATTATGATTTAAACAAAAATTATTTTAATAAATGCAACTTTTGCACATAAGTATAAAGATTGACAGAATTTAATTTGGGGTTGAACTGTCATTGTAAATTCCATGGTGTTTGGTCAGTAATAAGAATAATCTAATAGTCTCTCTCTCATGTCATATTACAGCATGTAGTCAACAGGTTGTCGTTTCAGTCTCATGTTTAGCTTTCACTTTATATGTATATATTATGGCTGATTTAATTTCTTTCTTCATTAATGCTTTTCTTTGAAAGACTCCATGTGTTACAGCTGTTGCATTTATTGATCAGCTGTCGGAGAGGTCTTTGTAGATGTTGTGCATTATCATTCTTTAGGCACAGTTTCATTTTTAAATGTGCAAAAGGTTGAGAGCTTGGCACATCTGTGACCTTTTTTTGAGGAAATGCAGAGTAAAACAGAATTACATTATGGTGATTAGCTGTACTGTATTTGTGTGTGTGTATATGTGTGTGTTTAGTTTAAACATGTGGCGCACAAAATAAGACCTTGTAAAAAGAGTCGATGCTCTTTAACACTACAGCAGTTATTGAGTTTCATATATAACAGTACATGAGACACTGTTTACCGTCACTTTAACTTAGCTGTATCTTTTAAAGGTTTGATATTACTGACTTGACTCTCATTATAGCAGCCCTGTACTGTACCATATTTCTATTTTAACAGAATAAAATTGTGCACACTGATACATGGAAATTGCATAAAGTTAGCCAGTAAGATCAGAGCTTGAATTTTTTAGAAACATTTTTTGTGCAATAAGCATTAGACAGTCTGTGAACAGTCCTGTCAGAAAGCTTTGAAACTGCATGTCTTTGATACCAAAGTTGTTGTGTGTTGCTGTTCTCTTTGGACTCCTCTACTTTTGCCTTGAAAGCTGACAGGGTTATGTACAGACAAAATAAAAGATCAATATCTATAGACGGCTGATTCATTCTAGTGCAGAATAAATCTGTCAAGGACATTTGCTGGATCATTTGGAGAAAGTACAACAAGAATTTTTTACACCGTGTATTAGGTTGAAACTAGGCGGATGAATGTCTAGTTGTTCCACTTGACTTATCTGAATGAAAAATTATGAGAAGGCATATGAAGAACAGAGTAGATTGATAAAATACAAGTTTGCAAATTATGCAAAAGTATGTATTAAAAGTAATATTTTTATCTTGTGTAGTTTTTCTATTAGTCTGTTAAATATTTAGTGTTCTACATACTGTAGTGTGTCATCTGTAAATAACAAGGACACTGAATGTATGGTTTAGTGTTTAGGCAGAAGGACATCAGCTTACCTGAAAGCAATTATTTTGCTCTAGGCATAGTACATATGAATAAAATGAGAAGAGATGTGCAAGGCTGTCGAGTGTACTGAAAGGCATTAGCCTGGCTGTATCAAAGTTAATATTGCAGTTAAGTTTGTCTTTTAAAGAAGATATTTTAATGAAAGCAGCTTCTCAACTCAGCCTTCTTTACAAACTGAAAGGCTTTGGCTGCCCTCAGATAAATGTTTCTCAAATGTTCTTAGTTGTCATTGTCGCCATTCGGTCTATTGCACATTTTTCTTCCCCCTAACTACCTTTCCTCTTTCTGTCTCCCATGACGTGTTGGTAAAAGTAAAAGTGTTGTTAAAGGTAAAAACACCTACTATTAGATGTCAGTCTTGTTAATGGTAGATCATCATCTGCTTTTTTGTTCAGCATGCTCTTCTACCCAGTGTGTTTGTTATGGACTATTGTGTTCTACACGTTCTGTCAGACAGAAAACAAGGATTTGTCATTAAATCGGGTAAATGTGTATAGTGCTTACACAGGAGTGCGAGAGAATGAATTTCACACTCTCTTGTAGCTTGTGTGCTTTAGCGAATACGTCAGTGTTTTTCTTAACCCGTTCATGTGGATGAACATCCTTAAATGCAGTGAGAAAAAGAGAGAGAAAGTCAAAGACATAGAGATGTGAGAGGAGGCTAGTGAGCTGTAATGTAAGATTATGTAAACAAAATATTGAATGACACACAAAAATATTTGCTAATTTAACTGTGCAGGTGTTGCAAGGTTGTGGAACAGGAAGTTGCAGATGGTGAATGGAGTAACTGGATTATTTATGGCAAGAAATTAACATGAAGCTGATTATCTGCTTGTAAATTCAGAACAGGAGTGTATAAATAAGCAGTATGCAGTCACATAATAAGAGACTTTTTCCTGAATCCTACCATCTTAACATCTGTAAGACTCCCTGTGGATTGTTGCTGGTGTAATTGTCTCATTTAAAGTGTAATACCGTCTGATGTAGCAGGTAGTGGAAAAGTGAGAAAGAAACGTAGTATTATAAAAATGCAAAAACTGTATATAACAAAAGAAAAAAGATGAGGGAGATTTGTAGACATGTCATTGGGAGTAAAACAAAATTACATTATAGTGCCTATGGCTGTACTGTGTGTGTGTGCGTGTGTGAGTTCATTTTAACCCAGACTTTGTAAACGCTGCTAGCAGCTTGACTGCTGTAAATAATTGCCATAGGTGTATAGAGGCATCTTTAAATACTGAATGCAGGTTGCACATGGTTTCCATGGCTACTGTACCTGTGTCCCATGATTTGGCTGTAACGTGACATTTTCTCTGCTTAATTGACACTCCAGGAGTTTTCGAGGTGCAAGTGTGCTTACCTAGCTCTCCTGAAACTCAACTGTTACTTCCATACAAAAAGCTCTATAAAATATGATTAGTAAATAACAGATTTTGCATTAAGTATCTATGTAGAATCTTTTTTTGTAGAATATCCATTTCAATTTTTTTTACATAATAACACTTTATATATGTTAATGTGTATGGGTTTATGCTTTGTGCTGCTCTCTGTTGCCATGGATTCAAGTGAACTCTCTAAGCAAGTGTATGGTTAATCTGTTGCACTTATATTTTATTTTTGTTTACAGTAGACAAGAAAAGCTGAAGTTGCTTTTTAGTATTTTAATACTATAACTGTGGAAACAGTACTATAAGTTCATTTATTTTAAGTTTTGTAATGTAATGTTTTTTTAAGGATATTTTTGTTTTCAAATCCAACTGTTTTTTTTTTTTCAGTAGCTTGCAATGTGCAATGTATAGTAGCAATGTGCTTATTGTAATACATTTTGCGGTCAGTGTTACAATGCCTGACATTCATCATAATGTGTTTTATTTTATCAAATGTTGCAAATCTTTTACCAAAACTTTGATAAGTGAGGAAAGTATCAGGAAATTAAGTATCTTCTTAAAAATATATATATTTTACTGGGAACTCTGTAAACGGTCATGTGAACCCTGTCTGTGAAAACCAGGCTAAAAATCGAATTCTGAGAATTCTGAGGGCAGGGTCACATATTAGTAATGTTTTATTGTTTTAGAATGTCCTTTTCACCCATAACCGTGTCTTTTTCACTCGCATGTATCATCAGATGTATGACTTCAATCCTGAGTAATGTGATTCAGCTCCACATCACAGGAATTGGGAGGCTTTTCCTCCCCATTTGCTTCAACTACAGCAATCAGAGATGTTCTCCCGGAACCGCTGCAATGGACAGGACAGCACAGGAGTTCCTCAGTATCCCAGACCCAAAAAGAAATCTGCTGCTCCGAAGAGGAGGCAGCCCAATCCCAGAGTTGCTGTGGTGTTACGTGGGAAAATCCACCGTTTCCTGCAGGGGTCTACAGATCATACTGTCCAGCCTTCTGGGCTTTACTATGCTGGAATTGAAGAAGAGGGGGAAGATGGGGAAGAAGATGTTGAGAAGTTGCAGAATTACTACAGGAGAGGATTTGATTCAGCAGAGGTCTACTGTTCACCTCAGGTTCCAAATGGGCATGTTCTGGGAGGAGCAGTTTCTGGAGCACCATGCGTAGGGGAGGTGGAGCTGAATCGAGAGGGAGGCATCAGGATTCCATGTACTTTGCAACACAGTAGTACTCTGACAGTGGTTCAGAACCAAATGACCCAAGATCTAAATGAAACTGAGTTTGCATCAGGTGAGGGATTCGGTGGAGAGCCTCAAAAACATAAAGACTCTATGCTGTACAGGTTTGATATGACCATGCAGGATAAAATTGTTGAGGGGAATAATGAAGACTATCAAGAGGAAGAATCAAGTGCTGTCATTGAACACATCCTTAAGGAATTAAGAGGGATCAACAAAATTCAAGAGGAGATTTCAGACTTAAGAGAGTACCTGTCATCTGTACGTGGTTCAGTTGAGGAGGTGTCCAGCTGTGTGGATGCTGTCCTAATGGAGATTGAATGCATGAGATCTGGGACCAAATCTGGTTTGGAGACCTGGCCTGGAGCAGTTAGTGGCACTGATGGTACCTCCCATCATCACAAATCAAACAATACCTTTACCCAAAGCTGTTACAAGCCTTACATAGTTGAGTCTTCAAGTAGCTGTTGTAAAATACTCTCTGACTATCAAGTTCTTGATGGAAAATGCAAAGAGGCGAGCATATGTCACTCATTGACATCCCAGACTTCAGATTGCAATGAACAGATTCCATTTGCTGATCAAAAGTCAGATCCTTCTCAAGCTGCAGGAAGAAGGAAACTAAGCTTTGGTTATCTTGAACACCAGGATGGACAAGACTTTCCAAGCACTAGTTCGCTCTCTTCAGGGCAGAGTTCTAAGTCCGGGTCTGATCCTGAAAGACTGGCCTCTGGGCAGGGTGATACAGGTGTTGAAAGTCAAAACTGGAACCAAGTGGCTGTAAAATGCAGTGGAAGTGAAGAGATCGCATGGAGTGAAGATGATTTTTGCTCTAGACAAAGTAGTATTAAAGACGCAGAGTGCTGGAACCCATCAAGATCCAAGAATACTTTTACAGTAGGCATCTCAGATCAACCATCCATCATATCTGGCAAACACGACAACTCCCCTCCTAGTACTTGCAGTAGAGAGGATTGGAGAACATTAAAGGAGTATAATGCAAATATGTTTTCTGAAGAACCTGAATTGGGTTATCATCAGTCCACAAAGTTTAGTGACTGTCCTCAGAGCTTTGTTTATCCTACTGCTGACATGTATGGTAAGGAGAAGGTCTATGCATCATCTTTGAGTCCAAATAACAACTTGACTACAACTGAACTTAAAGCAGATTTGTGTGAGACTTTCCCAGTAAACATTGCATTTAAAAGTGAGCCAGTAGAAAGTGGCATTGTTAAATCATCAACAACTGACAGGAACCTTTTTAATGAAGACAGTTTACTTTGCAGTAAAAATGTCCCTGATTGGGAGACGGACTCTTCTGATGCCAGTAATGTGACCTTCAATGTAAAAAGGTTTGGTAGGGCAGTTTTTGATTTTAAAACTGCCTTGCGGGGCGCACTAAAGAAGCTAGATGGACCTGCTCTGCCTGCTGAAAAGGTTGAGATGAAACCTCCCACATCGCTATCTGAAGAGCAAAAAGCAATTGTAAATGTCCATGATATGAGAACATCAAATGCAGATGTGCCCCAAATTGAGACTTCAAATACAGAAACCCATTTTTCAGAGCAACCTCAAGACGCTAGTACCAACAGTAGTTCTGTAGAGATACCTGAATGCATCTCCACCCAAGAAAACACTGAATCTCAGAATGTGAGAGATATCTCTTCTCATCAGAATCATATTGAAGATTCAGAGCATCCAAACACTCCAGAGATGGAACCATCCACCAACAATACATCAGATACATCTGAACATCTTACCAATGTTGACCTCACCCAGTGCTACTCTACAGACATCATCCCACAATCTCTCTCCTTTGAGGAACTGGCTGGTGAAGAGGAGCAAAGAACATTAACAGAAGAAACACAGACTCCCACCGAGTCATCTTCTGAAGTTGGTGGTAGTGAAACGGAGCTTAGTCAGAGAGATGCACGTCGTCTGAAGTGCCTCCGAAGTTTTCAGCAGATCCTGAGGGAGAAGAGAGAGTCTAGAAGACACCTCAGTATGGTGACCATGTCAACATTTTCTGAGGATGATTTAAATCCAGGTACATTGGGTTTTAGGGCCCAAACCATGTACGTTAATGTGTGTTTCATTGTTTGTGCCTGTATTTGCAAAATATTGGTAGTTGATGTTTCTTTGAGCTCATTCAGTATTAAATGTATTATGTCAGAAATAAAAAGTAAGTAATTATGAATAATTTGTCAGTGGAATTTACATCCAACGTGGCTAAAACTGTACAGCAGATATATTGTATAGGCATGTTGTATCTTTTTCTTTTTTCTGTAAGAAACTGCTGACTCGTGTAGCCAGTGGGTGTTTGGTCCTTTCCTACAGATGTATTAGCAAGCACCCTGCTGAGTGTTAAGCCTTTTTCCCCAGGCTTAGGACAAACTAATTATACTCATTGAATTCAAATGAAAACAAACCTGACATGAAAGCAGAATGTAGGGATAATTTAGTAGCCATTATTAATGCAATTAATAATGCATGTCAATGAAACTTTCATGAACTCTGTCTAGAACAATTACAACATTTCTAGTAATGCAGTTCAGACCGATGGTCTATATTTATGTAAGCTTATAATGCTTATAAATTTATCTGCAGATAGGGAGTTTAATTGCTTTATAGTTTTGTTTGTTGTCTGGTTAAAGTGTGTTAAAAATGGTGTAAAAATGTATGATTTGTTATTTTCAGATGGCAGCCAGGATGATGATCAGGTTATATGTTTTCTATATTAAAGATGCTTTGGTGTCTGTTTGTGTTTGTTTGTTTTTATGATTTTAATTTGCAATGATGATGATAAATAATAATAATGGATAAAGATTTAATGTGCATGATGCTGACATGCCCCTTTAATCTGAGTTGATTTACTTGTTGACACATTGTGTGTTTTATTTACTTTTTATTACATGGCTTTTTCTTATTGTTGATGCTGTATTGTAAGTACTTCACATATTTTTGTCCGTGTTGATTTATATTATATAAAATATGTCACAAAGTAGAAAGTGTGATTGCAGATAAATCTTAACGTCTGCTGCTGAAGTTGCTGAGTCAGAGTTTTATTGCAATGGTTTTTCCACTAGCCATTTTGCTAATGTGTTTGGCATGATTGCCACTTTTCTTTGCAAAAAGTTAAGTCTGCAGTTTTCTATGATCACTTTGCTTGAAACTCTATCACCTTTTCTCAATTTTACATTTTTTTTTTTTTTAGCAAAACGTGAACTCAATATGTAGTTGGTTTTTGAGCCTGACTTTAGCTGTGAAACTTAATCAACCAAACATCAGGGCTTCTTCTCTGTTTCTTTCTCCTCTTTTCATTATTTGTGGGTTTTGTCTGTGAATCAACATTCATGTTTATAGTTGTGAGGCATGACAGTATGATAAACTTCTCATCTTCTACAGAATATCAATGGAGAGCACAACAGACATCCATGTGCCAAACCTGGGTATGATCTCTCTTTCTCTCTCCCATGCTCGTGGTACAACATAAAGTACAATAACAATAGTGCAAATACTTGATGTTCAATATCACGTCACGCATTAGCAGTTCCACATCCATTAATCTCTGTTTTTGTCTTCAGTGGAGGAGGATTATTTGGCATTGACAGCATGCCTGATCTTCGAAAGAAGAAACCTATCCCATTGGTTAGCGAAGTGGTAAGTTATTGCATTTACGTGTAAACACAACATTTTATAACATTCACATTATTTAGTAATGTTTATCTCTACATTTAATCTTATAAAGCTCTTGTCAAACCAAAATCATCTTCTAATAAACATGGTTTTCTTTTGTGTTTTTTGTCATGCTTTCTCTCATTACCAGGCTATGGTAAGTTTACATTTGCTAATTAGTCAAAACATTACTGTTATTCATTTTTTTTAGTTACATTTTAGTTAAATTAGTTATTTTTTATTATAGACAACTAATAATTTATGTAGGTGTCTAATGCTTTATGCACAGTAAATGACTGCAGACAATTTCATGTCTCATGATCGCATATCCAATTATACTGACTAGCCGCGTGCTTCACAAAAAGGTTTAATATTACATGACTGAATGGGCTGTTTTGTTTATAATGCATTTCATTCATTTTCATCTTTGAATCCATATTGTAAACAACTTCTGTAAATTGAACATCTCTTTTTTGACGGATGGCTTACATGGCTGAAACATTAAAAACCAAGTGACTGTGCAGATAGTTGAGCGATGAGGCTGTGCTTTTATCGAAAATGCTTTTATTTCTTCTTCTTTAGTTCATTAACATGCTGTGAGTCAGATATAGAGGAAATTTATTCATCAGGCTTTTTGCTGTGACACAATAGAACTGAGAAACATTTGTCATGCTGTGGAATAAATAAAAACACGGGCTTGTTAACTTGCAACAGTTTTCATGGCAACGAATGCTGGTGTCTTTGAATAAATATATGTGTGAGATGTGTGAAATGATGAATGGAAATTAAGCTTAATTCGTAGAAATTGTATACGTCTGTTGTATTGATTATTGTTTTAAGCCTAAATAGTCCTGTTCACTTTAATACTTTTAGTAATAATACTTCTAGGTGCCCTATCAAAACACTGAATGAGAAATACAAATACTTCGTGGAATGTGATGGGATTTTTATGATCCTATTGCAAACTGAAAATGTTATTTTTTTTTTCCCAATTGAAGCAACACTTTATCTTTGTGCCATTATTCTTCTACAAAATACAGTATTGATCTTTGTGTTTAGCTTTGAGAACTGTTTTTATTGCATCAACTGAACAAAGTTTTTGGCTGAACCTCAGCTATGACCTGCTCAAAAAACCCTTTATAGCTCACATTTGACTCAGAATAACTGAGCACCAGAAGAAAGATAAAATCCAGTCATTTGTTTCTGTTGAATAGCTTTCATTATCTATGAGAGGCTAAATTGTGCTCTTAGCCCGCTGTCATGGCATATAAATCTAATTTTTAGAGTAATGGTCAGCATGTCACTTTAATTGTCTATAGGCTAGCTATTGTGTGTTTTGCCGCTATTATTTATTATGCTGTTGGTATTTAGTAATTCAAGGATGTTAGCTGTGAAATGCTAAAAGCTATTTGTTAAAGTGCATATGGCACCCTCAATGGGCAAATAGTGTTTAGCATACTAATGGGAATGCCAGCAGATACAGCCATGAAATAACGTTTGCAAAATGTTCCATAAATGTGCATAATCAGTGTGATAGAATTGTGTTTAATTTCTGTTTCCTTCAGTCTCTGGTGCAGTCCAGGAAGGCAGGGATCTCACACGCATTATCTGTTTGCTCTTCACTGAAGGATGAAGAACTGGTGAGACGTGCACACAGACTTTCTGTCTGACATTTAGGGCTGCATGATTTATCACATTTTAATCGCTAAAAAGATTTCTGCCTCCCACAGCTAATTAGGCATAATCATTCTAATGTTAACATGTTAATACCAAGCACAAAACATCATCATGGTAAGGTCAGAAATTGTTTGTTTTGGGACGGAGTGTACAGATGATGCATGCTTTGAAATGCGGTGTTGAAGGAGATCAACAGGGGAACATTGTGACATGTATTATTTAGCTGTAAAGTTTAATTAATATGTTGAAATAACAAGTTGACAGAACAATTATAATTGCTTATCGTCATTATCATTTTAATAATTTAACCAGAAATTAAATATTTGTCATTGCTTTTGCAAACAAGTAAATAATGGCGATTTTAATGTATGAGCAGATGGTTTCTTATAAGTTGTCTTATATCAGTTCCACCCTGTTTCAAAATAGCAATTTGGCTTATCATACTATATACTGTGGTGTACACCCACATTTTATTATTTAGTTACAGATATCTAATGTCATCATGTTAACATTAATCTTTCCACGTTTCAGTCGTTCTTAACTGCTCTCTGCTTTTTCATTTTAGCACATCCTGCTGGGCTTTGTTTGTTGTGAAATGTTTGTCTGTCAGGGTTAAATCCAGAGCAGAAATCCCTGGCAGAAACTCTTTTAAATTTCTTCTTTCTCTGTAGAAGAATCATGTGTACAAGAAGACCCTACAGGCTCTGATTTACCCTATTTCTTGCACAACACCTCATAACTTTGAAGTGTGGACGGCCACCACGCCCACCTACTGCTACGAGTGTGAAGGCTTACTGTGGGGCATTGCACGGCAGGGCATGCGCTGCTCTGAGTGTGGGGTCAAGTGCCACGAAAAATGCCAGGAGCTTCTCAATGCTGACTGTTTACAAAGTGAGTCACATATCAAATATGGAAAACTAACAAGAATCTTTATTATTTTATGCGTTTACTACAATACAAACCTTTTTCTTTGTAAGTAATTGTGATGCTGTCATAGTCATATCTCTGTTTAATTTAAAATTTAAAAGTAAAGATACAATATTACTATTACTGTACTGTATGCAATACAAAGGTTTCGCTCAACTTCATAATCCAAAGGCTGTGCATTATTCTTCTTGTCTTGCTTTCTAGAAATTATCATTTTTTTAAACCATTTATTTTATTGTAAGACAACATGACCATGAAAACCATACTTTAATAATGCATGGCCTTTGTCTATTTTGATTTCTTTGCAATTCTAATAAATCCCGAGATCACACGCTTCACCTTGATTTCCAGGAGCCGCTGAGAAAAGCTCCAAAACAGGAGCAGAGGACAGAACCCAACATATCATTTCAGCTATGAAGGACCGCATGAAGATCCGTGAGAGGAACAAACCAGAGATCTTTGAGATTATAAGGCTTGTGTTTAATATGACCAAACTGAACCATGCTCAGCAGATGAAGGCTGTCAAGCAGGCTGTGCTAGATGGAACGTCCAAGTGGTCTGCTAAGATCTCCATCATGGGTATGGAAGCCAAGGAAATTTTTATTTATCTCAGTACTCTTAATTGTCTTCTGATTGAAATACGTGGAGATTTTTTTATGCGTCTATATATTACCATTTGGGGGTAGACGTCTCTAGACGCTTAAATGGTATGTGTGTGTGTTTAACAGTGGTGAGCGCTCAGGGCCTGCAGGCTAAAGACCGAACTGGTTCCAGTGATCCGTATGTGACTGTTCAGGTTGGAAAGACTAAAAAGAGAACCAAAACCATCTATGGTAACCTCAACCCTGTGTGGGAGGAGACATTCAACTTGTGAGTTTCATACAATATTATGATTTCTCTCTGTACTTTGGAATCCTCTCTCTTTACCGCTTTTCTTATTTTATTATTCCTGTTCATTGTAACCAGACCACATAAATTAATTTTTAATGTTATCATTCTTTCAGAAGTCAAATGTATTGCTTAGTGGTTATGCAAGACTCCTTATGAAGTTCTTATATTTTATTTAAATAGAGTAAGATTCAGTTTCATCAATGTGTATTAAATATTAAAACAGCAATTTAATAAAGAAATCAGTGGCTATTAAATAATAAATTTATGTTTATTGATTACATTTTCTACATTTTCTTTGATTACATTGATTACAATTCTTCCTCTATGTAATAAAGGTTAGTTAACTGTTGACTGAGGTTGCCAAATGCTGTGAGAACATTAACGTAAAATTCTATTTCTAGAGTAAATATCTAAAGTAAAATTTTGTATATGGTTCATCTAATCAGATTTTGGAGAGTTTGATCTATCAGTTTTCTAAAGTTTACTCTTACCACCCCAGCGAGTGCCACAATTCGTCTGACCGCATTAAACTGCGTGTTTGGGATGAAGATGATGATATAAAGTCTCGGGTGAAGCAGCGTCTGAAGAGGGAATCTGATGACTTTTTGGGTCAGAGCATCATTGAGGTCCGAACCCTCAGCGGGGAAATGGACGTTTGGTACAATCTCGGTAAATTCCTCAATGTTCTTTGTGTTCAGGTCATAATCCTACAATGTGTGATGTTACTAAAATATGAATTGTAATCTATTATATGTTTTTGATTTAATATTACGTTTACAATTACATTGTTAATGGTGATATAATGAAGATAAAATTGAGTCTTGTGCAATATATCTTACAGTCAGTTGTTTTAACTGTAGTAAGTAAAAAGCAATTCTTCAGATTGGATTTTCATAAGAGCTCAGTATATTTATTGTCTAGTCGACATCTTTTGCCATTGTCTTCCATACCAAGAAATAGTTTGCTGTAAAATATTTATTAAAAATGACATAAATGAGGAGCATTGCATTAATTTTGACCATACAGTACAATTTGTTTAAAACAAAACTGAAAGATGTCACTGTTCTGAAGTCAGCCAGACTTTGGTCAAGGGTTACTATTTAGGTTTATGTTCATCCTTCATGCAAATGAATACCTCTGTCTCATAATTGCACGATAGCGATATGTAATCTCTCATTGTCATACAGAGAAGCGCACAGACAAGTCAGCAGTATCAGGGGCCATCAGACTGCAGATAAGTGTGGAAATTAAAGGGGAAGAGAAAGTGGCTCCATATCACGTTCAGTACACCTGCCTTCATGAGGTAAATAAACATAAATATTCAACATTCAAAGGAAATCAATCATTTGCATTTCATTTCTATTTATAACTAAACCAGTGACAACAAAGATGCATCAATAAAAAACAGGAAAAGTAAACGCAAATAATTTTTTAATGGAAAGGATTTGTTTAATCTCATTCACCCTCTTGTTTTCTAGAATATCTTTCACTATTCGACTGACATTGAAGGTCAGGGTGAAGTAAAGCTGCCTGCGGCACGTGGAGATGATGCCTGGAAGGTCTACTTTGACGAGATTGCTCAAGATATTGTAGATGAGTTTGCCATGCGCTACGGGATAGAATCCATTTATCAGGCCATGACGTAAGCCCTGGAGCTTTGTTGCGTGTTTGCTAATGTTTCAACATTTTGGTTTTTGCTGTTGACGGGATGTTTGTTTACTGAACACAAGCGTTAAATGAGCCAATCAGTGTTGAGTGCTGAAATGTTAGGGTGTGACATTATTACTTGATCGTCTCTCTACAGACATTTCGCATGTCTATCCTCCAAGTACATGATGTCTGGGGTTCCTGCGGTGATGAGCACGCTGCTAGCCAACATTAACGCATTTTACGCTCACCCCACTTCGGTCACTAGCGGCACCGCCTGTGACCGCTTCACGGCCTCCAACTTTGGGGTAATGTTAACTCAAAATCACATCCTCATTTAAGAAAAAAAGTGCTAATTGTCTGTTTACCACTAACTTGTTGTCCTGTCTTTATACGCTACAACAGAAAGATCGGTTTGTTAGATTGCTGGATCAGATCCATAACTCTCTCCGCATTGACCTGTCAACATACCGAGTGAGTATTGATGTTATAAAATGAAAATCAGATTTTACTAACATAGGTTACTCAAAATTTCATGTGTGTTAGATCTATAGAAAAATACATAATAAAGCACATACATTTTTGTTACTCAGGGTTTATAAATGTACATTGTGAAATTGGTTTGTTACTTTGCCATGGTAAAAAAGGATTGTTCAGCTGGCCAGTAACTCTGCAGGTACATAATGGGTGTTTATTTTGTTAAGGTCATGGTAAAAGCCTCCTGTGATATTCTGCTTGTCTCTCTGATCTCCAGAATAATTTCCCTGCCAGCAGTAAACCTCGTTTGGCGGATCTCAAATCCACGGTGGATTTATTGACTAGCATTGCATTCTTCAGACTGAAAGTAAGATAACGTGCTTTAAATCACATCTAGTGTCTTGTGTCATTTATAGGATGGAGGTCTTATTTGTAATCCAGATATTGAGTGACACATACTAAAGAAATAAGAGATTCATACAGTGTTAAGTTGACATTCTGTCATTTCTGTCTGCTTGTCCTGAAGCTTAAGATCATGCAGGAAAAAATGATAATAGAAGGTTTAGATAAAGATTGATTTCTTTGTGCTGTAAGAGAGTGGCTTTTGTTCTGGCTTTCATAACGGAGATTAGTCACTATTGATTGAACAGCTCATCGCTTGTCGGCTGGGGTTATATCATTCATGTATTTGTTGTCCAAGGAGGAGAGTGAGAGACATTTTGCCAACATCTGTGCCTCAGCAGAATGTTACTTTAATAGTATACCTTGAAATGCTCCTGTCTTCTCTGACGCCCCCTGTGTTTAGGTCTTGGAACTGCAATCTCCCCCACGTGCGGCACATGTTGTCAGGGATTGTGTGAAAGCATGTCTCAATTCCACTTATGAGTACATCTTTAACAACTGCCAGGAGCTGTACAACAGACAGTTTCAGCCAGCTGTGGAACCTGTGAGTAAACACATTCATGTTATACACAGGTGTAGTATGTTTGTATACACACACAGATGCATGTTTACATGTCTGTATGACAGTAAGTGTGGACATTTCTGTTTAGATTATGTCTTTTTTAGGGGTTGAATATTCAAGTTCAGGGTTATTTTATTAATAAAGCACATAAAACACAGAATTTCTGTACAATCTAAAAAAATTACCAAAGTGATGTACAATAAAAGAGATGAATAAAAGAATACAAAATAAATAATATATGGTATTTAGTGGGTAAATGAGTGATGGGTTGTTGGCCAAATCTGAAACACCAGCTAGCATTGGATAAAATGAGAAGTATTTTATATTATTTATTTGTTACCGTAGAGACCATGAGAAAGTTAGTCATATGTGAATCTATAATACGTTTCTTCTGTATTCTTTCCTGTGGAAGTATGTCACTCAAAAATGTCTGTCTTCAACAAACTCAATTATCTAACTAACTAAATTTTAAGATTTTTATTTGTCACACAGTTATGAAAACTATACAACTTGCAGTGGAATAAATCTGGCCAACACACTAGACAAAAATTATAAAAAATGCTGAAGTAAAATATACATCAAATGAAAATATAAAACAAAAATCTAACTTAAAACTAAAGTATATATATTTATAACTAAGAGAAAAAAAACGTAAAAAATAAAACAAATGTCAGCATAAATATCTGTATGAATGAAATCCAAACTCAGAACAAGCTCAAGATATTTAAAAGAAGCTATATCATTAAAAAGCTTTGTAAAGGATGGATAATTTTTTTCTGCTATCTCATTGCAGAAACCTAAAGAAAAGAAAGAAGACGATGAAGAAGAGGAAGAGAAAGCAGAAGAAAAAGAGGAAGAAAATGCTACTACAGAGGAACCAGGACCAAGCGTCCAGAATCTGGACTTCTGGCCCAAACTTATCACCTTAATAGTTTCCATCATTGAGGAGGACAAGAACTCTTACAGCCCTATAATAAATCAGTCAGTCGATGCTCAGAAACACACAACATAACACAAACGCATAGAGCTGGTACAGTAAGTTTTATCTTCTGTGTATCTCACGCAGGTTTACTCAGGAGCTGAATGTTGGGAAGGTCAGTGCTGAGGTCATGTGGACACTCTTTTCTCAGGATATGAAGTATGCGCTGGAAGGTATGGAGATGTGTGTTTGTGTTGGATGTATGTGCTTCTTTTGTTTATGTATCACAGATCATTTTTGTTTATTCTTCCTAACATTACATCATCATCTGCTTCTTTCATCGGTGTTCAGTGCTTGACCACATCGCCCGCAAACATTGGAAGAATGGTAAAGGTTATAGGTTATAAGGCCTTGTCCATGAAAGTGCGACTTAGATACTTTTTTTTGCTAGAGATAATAGCATTTTTTCTAGTATGTGCTGTGTAGTGTGTTTACTTTACAGGGGTCATATCCTGCACAGTTTAACAACATTTTATTTTTTAGCGTTAGGTCTACACATAATATTTCTTGCATCATATTATTGTACAACACTCTGAAATGCTTGATTCTGATTGGGCAATCCTGAGATTCCAAGGTATATTACAGTATATCCTGATAACAAACTGCTAAAAGATTGTTTTTGGCACAGTCTTTCTTTTATGGATACTGAATATATGTAAATAATAAATGTGAATAATCATATGTGAAAGTCTGGTTGCACTGGATGGGAGTTTTACGTTTTCAGAGTACAGTGTCTGTCTGCCAGAAACTCTTATTTCATAAGTGAAGAAAAAAATCTTGTTTACTATGATATGACTCCTGTAAATATTCAAAGCACTCATTTTGGTCTCTCTCATGGCCTCAACACACTTACAGAATAGATTTCCCTGATTTCACTTTAGATGTGCAAACTGAAACGAGACCCCTTATTGACAAGATTATGTTTTTATCTTTTGATGCCAACATCATTTTCCTTTGAAACCTCCTCATTCATTGCACACCTGCACTCGTTTTTTTTTCTCAAGTGCTCTTCATCTGTCATATCTTCTTTCTCTCCCGCCTCATTTTCTTCTGTCCTTAGCACCTGCCACATTCCATATTCGCAGACTTGATTTTTATGCTGGTAAGATATACGGTTAAGAGACTATGAAAGTGTGTGTGTGTTTATGATTAATTTCTTTACATCAGCATCCTTTAATGGGTACAGCTGGAGACATTAGTTTGTAGGTCTAATATGTTGAAGCTGAAAAGTATAAATGTTTACAGGATGGGAGCCGACTCTGGCGAGGGTAACGCGATGTAAAACATGTCGACTTGTGATTGTTGTTTTCTCAGAGCACGAGAAGCTCAGGTTGTGTAAAAGTGCTGACTACATGAATCTGCATTTTAAAGTGAAATGGCTCTACAACGAGTACGTCCATGACCTGCCCGCCTTCTCTGACGCCGTCCCAGAGTACCCATCGTGAGTCATGCCGCTTTCAAAACTCTTTCAAACACTCTTTAGCTAAAGTTTTGTTTTCTTCTTCAAATGCTCTCGCCATCATCACCTACAGTGAAATTTATCTCAATGTTTATCTGTTGCTTAAACTATCTTGACTTCTTTTCTTTCACTTCTCTGTTTGTTTCTTGATTTCTCCTGTGTAGGTGGTTTCTGCCATTTGTTCTTCAGTGGCTGGCTGAGAATGAAGAAGTGTCAATGGAGTTTATGCATGGAGCTCTTGAGAGAGATAAAAGAGAGGGGGTATGCTTCAGTAACCAAAACCAAATTTCTCATATTTGACTCCCGCTGTGGTTCTGCTGGATTAAAACATGCGTTTACTGCACTATATCTACCTGTTAATTGCTTTAAATGAAACTACCAAGTAGGGCTGTCGCAAAATCTAATTTTTACTATACGATTATTGGCGTAAGAATTCATGATAATGGTATTATTTAGGCATCTGTTGTTTGTTGTTTTTAGAAATCAGTTTGTCTTTAGTTCAGTTTATTTTGTGTTTTCTCTTTTTTGACCAATCAAATCACAATCTAAATACTCCACTGCACCTCATAGGACAAGATGGTTGTTGAGGTGTCAGATACTGACTCTAAATTATTTATGATATTATCATATGTGTAGTATTACCACAACGTCAGGAATTATAATTTTTAGAATACAGGTATTTTCAAATACAGGTATAGTGTGACATCCATTGTACCAAGATGTTTTAGGTTGTAGATACTTGTTGTTTATCTGCATCAAACAGCAGGTAAATTTGATATGATAATAGCACAATAATAAATTAGAAATGGCTAAATATGGATTAATATACAGCAGACTATATCCAACAGAGAAAACAGATGTTAGTGGGATTGTGTGTAGACTAGATATACGGTTCTGTTTGTGAATTTTGAGTTTGCTTGCTTCTGATTGCATCAAACTAAACTCAACATATTTTTGGGAGATGTGAAGCTAACAAGCTTTGACAAAATCCAGTGATTAGTTTTCCTCGAGTGCTCATAATATCAACCCAGCCCTGAAAACACAATTATTTTGACTGATTATAAACCTGCAGTCTCTAACTGAGCAAGTCATCAACCACCAAGTATCATCACCAAGAACGTCCTTGCGTGCACTGACAAACCAAAGCAACTGGCAGACAACACCCTGGCATCCACCTAATGATGCCTTAACAGAGACCCAGTACAAAGATATAATTATACACTTTGTAGTCATTGATCTCAGACTTCTTTTCTTGTTTTTTAACAGTTCCAGCAGACGTCTGAACACGCTCTGTTCTCCAGTTCGGTCGTGGACATCTTCACACAGCTTAACCAGAGCTTTGAGATCATCAAGAAACTAGACTGCCCTGATCCTAGTGTCGTTGCCCACTACAACCGGCGCTTTGCTAAGGTGCAGACAAATATAAACTGCATTGTAAATTGTCATTTATTTTTTTCACAGTTTTTGCAGTAATTTGCATATTATAGTTTAGAGGAACAGGAGCATAATGCGTCTGCCTATTAAATATTCATTAATTTTCAACAACGTGAAGTCAATTTATCTGCCATTTCAGATCACCAGCTCAGTACAGCGTGTAGTTCATTTACTGTACATACAGTTTAGATGTAATTTTTTTTTTTCCTCTGTCAGACCATCACCAAAGTTCTCCTGCAGTATTGTGCTATTCTAAGCAAGAGCTTCCCGTCCTACTGTGAGAAAGAGAAAACTGTGAGTGTTCATGAAACAAATATTACTTTGTGTAGTGTTAAGACTGAGAGTGTTATATTAGGTTTACATTCTCTCTCTTGTATATCCTGCAGCCCTGTGTGTTGATGAATAACATTCAGCAGATGCGTGTGATGTTGGAGAAGATGTTTGAGTCTATGGGGGCCAAACAGGTGAGTAAAACAAAAGCAATTTTTATTCAGGCATTCCCTGTGTCCATGATCTCGTCGTTGCTTTCGCTTTTGTACCAACCAAAACGCCATTTAAAACCTTTAAAAGTCTGTTTCAAATCAGTCACTTATGAGGTTTTATACAAATTGGGATGCTGCCTTCGCAGGAGTAGATATCTATGTAGACAGCAGAGAGGTGGAGTAGCTCACTAGTTTCTTGGATCTAGTTTCTGTCTGGCAGGCCGTATGAAGCTGAGAAACTGAAGCGTATGGTTATGTTTAGATGAGAGATGGGCCTGCAGAGCTGTCATTGAGGTATTCTGCACACTTGATGTATTTATAGTTGCCGCTGAATTGGATGTCATAAATTCATCCATAGTTTCTGGTGAATCATCTACAAAAATGTCGTTTTTTTGACACTAGTCTGTCTCTCATGCGTGTGGTCTGGAGTGTGTTTCCCAGCAGGACTAACCATATATCTGTTTTTTTGTGTAGTACACTGCTGAAGAAGAGCGGGTAGGTGAAGAAATATGTTTTTAGATGAACTTTAACCCACTTTTACCTAATGACCCTTTGACTAGATGAAAGTGTCCTACTTGTGGTTGATTCCTCTGTAGTGATTTAGGACAGAACGCTTAAAACTACTTAACTTTAGTCTCTTCCTTCACTGCCAGCTGGAAAATGAGGAGGAACCAGAGGACGATGAAGAGGAGGTGTGTTAGAAAAGAAAGAGAGTGTGTGTTTGTGGACTGGGTCCAGAATAAACTGGTTTAAAAAGGCACTTTGTACTCTTGGTGCTTGGAGATGTTTAATAATACTCTGACAGTGTAAACCATAGTTTACCTTTGGCTAGTAAAACATTTAGAGATAAAATTAAATTGTGAGATTTCTGTCAGAGAATTGTGTACACAAGTGTTTGAATATGTTAGTGGTTATTGGAGTTTATTAAAGTATATTCCTCAGTATCTTGACCTAGCCAGTGGTATAAACTTTTCACAAAGTTTCTTTCATTTGGTCTTTCCCTCTTAGGCCATCACTGATGATGAAGGCAATGAGGTGTGTAAAAGTGCAATAGAGATTTCAAGTGTGTATTAGTAAAGAAGTTTAGTACATCAACTAGGCAGTGAAACATTACAGCCATTACAGATTTATGTTTGTTTTTGTTTACCTTCATGCATCTCATTTCATATTTTTCATTACCAGTCAGACGAATCGGATGCCAAGGTGAGAAATGTGCTGATCTGTTTCGTTATTAAGCTCTTTATCAAGCCTAGCAATAATTATAAAGTGGTGATCAGACTGATAGCAAATTACAACAACAACTGTTTGTCTTCTTTATTGTTTCTTGTTTTGTCTGTTCATTCTGTTCACATCTTCAGTCTGGCTGTTCGGATTCAGAGGGTTCAGAGGTACGTCACTAAATGACGTCAATGTTGTCCTTTGATTGGACAACAATTTGTGTAGTGCAGGATGAGTCATCAGTATTTGTGGTCTGTGTTCATGGTGGATAAAAACGGTCAATTCTAAATGTTTATTTACAGCTGCAATTTGTAACGACTGTCTCTTTATGACCAAAAATTGACATTTTGTGCAAAATCACATCCGACAGCTCAACTTAAAAATCATTTTAAGCTTACACTTGTGAATCGCAATGAAGTAAGGAAAGTGTTTTGAGCAGTGATTTTTCCCGAATTGCAGCTTTGTAATCATTACAGAGAACATTTGCGTATACATGGTCTAAAAGAAATCGCACATTAACTTATAGCTACTTTAATTTTTTCACATGGTTAAAGACCAAAGGCAACAGTAAAACACGACTGAGCGGGATTGATTTGCATGTTAAAGCTTAATTGACCTGTGAAATGTGAGCAGATAATTAAATGCAATCAAATGCTTCTGCATTAAAAGAAATCTGAATCTGAGAGGAATGAATAACCTCTTGATAGGAGTTAAAAGTAGTGTAAGGCATTAACTAAGATAAGACACATTAATTAGTCATGTGCATTTGTTATTTTGCTAATGGCATCAGACACGTGTGTCTAGCGTGAGAGGGGGCAGGTGGAGTTCCTGTTTGGATGTTATAGACTCCAGCTGTGATGATAATGATGGCAACTGGGTTGAGATCAGTGTCATTAATAAAAGACACAAACTTACATATACTGGGTAAAGTGCAGCAGTGTGAAAGATCTGCAGGGTTTATTATAGCAGTCGTGTGTCAAAGATCTACAGTCAAAATGTACTGTAACTTTCTTTTCATTTCAAAACGACTCATTGAAAATTAAATTCCTTTTTTTAAAGTGCAGATGGAATGGCATAAAGACCTAAATCAAGGAAAACTTTTGTTATCGTGAAACTTACTGTTTTAGTTTTTGTTTAGTTGATTTAGATTTAATTTTTTATTTGTAGATTGACAACAAGGAGAAGGAGAATAAGGTTGGTTTTGTGCCAAGACAACATCCCCCTTAACATTATGTTTCTCTTTATTGCCCAGTGTTTGTGTCCTGTGTATCTTTACCATGTGTGCTTGTGTCAGTTTAATAAATGCTGATTTATTCAAAGTTGTCTTCTCTTCACTACTGTATTAATAAAAAGTGGGCAGTATGAAGAGAGGTTTAGACAGCAGCAGTTTTTTAAGGGTTTAGCAGGACGTCTCTCTTGTTCGTTCTGCTGTTGTCACACAATAATGATGAAGCGAAACATGTTTCAGGGATTTTAATTTGATTTACATCCCACATAGTTGTTTATATGTTTACATGTTGTGCTTTGCCTTGCGTGTTCTTTAAGTTAAATAAATTTTCTTCCTTTAAGATGTAAGGTTATAGCTAGATCTTCCGCTGTCCTTGTTGCAGTGAACCTATTGACTTTTTGTGTGTTTGTTAGAGAAACTAATACAAATAGAGAGAGCGAGAGAGAAATAAATACACATCACCTTGAATTCTCTTAGTTCGCGTACTTCATGAGCTGTTTCTGTTTTGTTGCTGTTATCCTTCACCTGTTCACCTCCCTCCCAGTTTATCTGTTATTCACAGTTGTTTTTATCATCGTTCTTTTTGGGTTTACGTGGGTTTACGTAAGCTAAATGATTTAGTTTGATGTATGACAGTCTCAGTGGAGTAGTTAGTGTTGTTGTGAGTATCAGGTGCATTGAGGATGATTCAGTGTTTTACAAAGGCAATTTCTTTTCACAGTAGATTTATTGAGCCACCTAGACCTTTCATTCCCTTCAGTACTGTATGTGGAAAAATCCTTTAGGTCACGATATTGTGTTCTTCTATGTGCTTATAAACATCAGACAACATCTCAGACTGTTTTTGTTTGTCTGTCTGTGTTTGTTTGTTCTGTCTTTCTACAGTCGGTTGCCAAGAAGGAAAAGGTGTGTAGTTACATAACATTGATAAGATAATGTGGATCACAATGACAGCTCAATGCATGTGCTGCCTATAGCAAAAGAAAACAAACCAGATACTAGATACTCATCTTAAAAAAGCAAAATACAGCAAATGTAATCTGATTAATCTGTTAATCTGATTTTTTCGTAAATAAATTCTTATGAAGGTAAAGTCGACACGCAGTACCCAGATGAGCCTGGGTTATATTGTGTATTCTTCAAGTGGTGTCGTTTATTTTATTCTGTTGTATGTCTACTTATTTACAGTTAACTTATATGTTTATTTACATTGCAGTGTTTGTGCTTTTTGTGATTGTGTGTGTTGATTTATTTTTATATTTTGACATCAGGAGGAAAAGAAAGACAAAGAGAAAGAGGTTTGTACACACACACACACACATGTGCAGCCACAATCTGTGGCTGTTGTTTTATTTGCTTTATAGTCAATGGATCAGCAGGGCTCAGTGTGATACTGAATGTCATGTTGTTTCTCTGTGTCAAGAATGAGAACACGACCACAGAGGAGAGAGAGAGAGAGAGAGAGAGAGAGAGAGAGAGAGAGAGAGAGAGAGAGAGAGAGAGAGAGAGAGAGAGAGAGAGAGAGAGAGAGAGAGAGAGAGAGAGAGAGAGAGAGAGAGAGAGAGAGAGAGAGTGAGAGAGAGAGAGGGTACCTGTACCTTATTCTTATACTCATGTTTTTTGGTGAGCTTATTCTTCTCCATCAGTGACCTGATGTAACACAAAAGAATTAACTAGAATTCACTGTTTAAATAATGACTCGCTTTAGGCACGTTATATATGATTCACTGCTGTGAAGTGACCTTCGTTTGGAAACCACTGTACCAAAATCCATTCTTATGGTTGTACAGCATTATTTATGTACATCATGTCATGTACATTTGACCAAGCAACCATCCGAAATGCATCTTAATTTTCTGTTCAACTATAAATGACTTACTTTAAATGTAAAACCTTTTTATTCATCTTTTATTCTGTTCTTCAGCTCAGATATGAGGGAACAGAGGTGCGTCTTTTTAGATGTTAGACTCTTCAGTTTAAAGTCAATCATTTCACCAAAATTGTAAGATATGTAGTGAGGTTTTGCTCACTGTTGAATATGTTTTCTCTCTCTTTTTGTTTCTTTTTTTTTCTGGCTCTCTTAATAGAATGAAGCAACAGTGAACACAAAAAAGGTGTGATGATCATCATGGGTTTGTGTGCGTGTGGTGTGAATGTGTATGAGGGAGTCGTGTCATATTGCTCTGCTGGAAATCTGCCTGTCTTTTTTCTTTACCAGACACTTTTCCCATCTCTGTGATAATGTTTAGACACATGCATTTGTGATCTGTCATACCCTGGACCGAAAATGTGTTTTCAGACACTTTCTGCTTGTCAGATGTAGCAAACCATATCCATAATATACAGGGAAGATTATAAGTGTGACCAAATACTTTTTGAGACAATTGAAAATGAAGGTGAAGAAGATTTATCTATATTGTGATACTTTTGGACTTTTATTATCCATCAAACGGGACACTAAAAGCATTCAGGAATTATGAGCTTTTGTGGTTATTGTTTGATGTATTGTAATTGTTAGTCCTGCATTTTCTGAAGCAGTGAAGTGAATAAACAAATCTTTTTCTTGTTTATAATGGCAATGAACAATAGCTTTTGTTGACTTTCTATTCTTCGGCTTTAATCAAAACGTTGTTGGATCATACCTACTTTACAGAATGTTTTCTTACAGTAATTGTTGAAAAATAGCTTTAATAGAAAATGATTTCGTTTTGTTCTCCTACTCTCTAATGTGCTTGTAGAACTTTAACAATTAGAAATGCAGTTATTTTCCCCTTATCCTACTCCCGCTCTCTTCTCCTTTCCTCTCTCTTGTAATCAAACTAACACTAGGTTTTGTGTTTGTAATTCTCTCTATAGCTTGATTCAGAAGCTGCAGAGATCCTCAACGACCTGCAAGGGAAACTGAATTCTGTTCTGGATCATTTGAGTGCCATGTTTGCCAAGAGGTACACTACATTTTCACACTCAGTTTATATATCAAGATAAAGCAATACATATCAAGAATATATATATATATATGTGACCCAGTCTGTTAAAACCCAGCTAAAGTCATTCTTTGTGATTTTTCTGTTTTTCACATAAAGTCTGTTTTTCTACATAATAAAAATAATATTCTGTGCAAATTTAACATTGATATCTTTAAAATTGTCTGAGTAATGTCATGTTAAAGATAAAAATCATAGTGAAATTAATAGGTGAAATCAAACTTCGGGTCACATATATTATTATTTGTATAATGTTTATTTTATAATGAACTATATATATATATATATGTATATATAGATCTCTATATAAATAACATACTATGTAAATAATATATATCTCATAACATTTTTCTCTGTCTTTATTTATGTAGTTTCCAGGCTCGTATAAATGTGTGTATGCGGCAGATGGCCGAGATCCTGTATCAGATTAAAGGTCCTCTGAATCAGAACAATCGAAACACGGCAGAGGCTGATGCAGACAATGCCCTGCGGCCCCTTATGGAGTTTCTTGATGCAAAGTCAGTTCAGCTCATTTTACTTCACTTACAATTAAACCACATTTCAGTATGTCTTCTTGTAGGCGTGCTGAACAGGAAAAGAATGAAATATATGAGTTAAAATGCTACATGGTAAATTAAATTTGGAGAACACACAAACTAATAAAATGTTGTATTTGAAAATCCATGATGATCTTGATTGCTAACAGCATGTGTGTTTGTGTGGGCATACACAGCCTCAGCATCTTTGCAGACATATGCGAGAAGACGGTGTTGAAGCGTGTACTGAAGGACCTGTGGAGAAACGTTCTCATCTGCATGGAGAAAACCATTGTATTGCCTCAGAGCAGCGACAGTATTGTGAGTGACTTTAACTTATATGCAGTTGTATTATTTTTTAGTAACAAACAGAACAAGTCCACAAGCCCGTGAGAAGAAAATAAAATAACGTTAGTTATTTGGTGATTTTGTTTTTTTACTACAGGGAGCTCAACTTCTTACTGCTGCTAAAGAACTCTCTAAACTTAAGGTACTAAGTGTAAATACACGGGTGAAACCACCAATGACAACATGTGCATGCTGGTCTATTTTAGGCCACATAAGGCAGTGGGTGTGGCTAATGCTGTCACTGTTTGTCATAGGCAGGGGCGGAGCCGAAGAGCTTGTCACCCAGGCAATGTTTGATCATGGAGGCGGCGCTGGACGCAATCAAGGTGTGTTGGTGGAGATGGCCTGCCCGCTGTGTTACAACACGTTTTACTGTCTGCTTTACAACACAAACTGTTATGCCAAGTCAACATGTTGCAGTGTTTAGCCTCGTTGAGTTGGTGTGTCATACGGTAGACGTGTGTGTGCGTGGGAGAGAGCATTGCTGGGTTTTTTTTTTAAAGATCTGGACACCTCTAGAGTTTGCTCTACAAATGAGGATTTTTTGTCATTTTGACAGATGGGTGAGAATTTTTCCATGATAGATTTTACTTGTAATATGCAGTAATTCTTTATCATGTTAATGTGTGAACCGTGTGGGATGCTTGTGTTCTTTGGATCCTCACTCGTGTTTCTTATTGCCTCTTTTTTTACTTCTGATCTTTGTTTAACTTACCAAAAGCAAGACACATACTGTAACAAGTTCACACATAACAGATCAGACAGACCAGTGTTACTGTTTGTGAACTTAAACACCTTTTTCTAATGAAGTACTGCTATCATAAAATTCACAATTTCTCTCTCCCTGTATTTCTCTTTTTCATTCGTGTATGCTGCTGGGTAGCTATTTTTCCATGCTGGTGGGAACGGTTTAAAGAAAGTCTATCTGGAGAAAAGCCCAGAGCTGTCATCCCTGCGGTATGCTCTTTCCCTCTACACGCAGACCACGGATGCTCTTATCAAGGCTTTTGTGACAACACAACATGCTCAGGGTAAGATAAATGCACAAAAATGTCACGATGCCCATTTTTCTCAAGCCTGGATACTATGTCACATACACATGTTTTTAAAATGCTGTTTCTTCTTGCTCAGTTCACAATGGCATGGGCATCAGAATCACCCCGAAAGAGAGCGTTCGACCTGACAGAGGTGAGCCCAATATTCATTTCTTTCTCTCTCTCTCTCTCTCTCTCTCTCTCTCTCTCTCTCTACTCTCCTCATATCTCTCACTCTCTGTCCTGTCTCTGTCTCATATCACTCTCTCTCTCTCTCTCTCTGTCTCTCTCTCTCTCTCACTCACTCACCTCACTCATCTTGTCTCTCTCTCTCTCTCTCTCTCTCTCTCTCTCTCTCTCATGTCTCTCTCTCTCTCTCTCTCTCTCTCTCTCTGTCTCTCTCTCTCTCTCTCTCACTCTCTCACTCTCTCTCTCTCTCCCTCTCTCTCTCTCTCTCTCTCTCTCTCTCTCTCTCTCTCTCTCTCTCTCTCTCTCTCTCTCTCTCTCTCACTCACTCACTCACTCACTCTCTCTCTCTCTCTCACTCACTCTCTCTCTCTCTCGCTCACTCTGTCTCTCTCACTCTCTCTCACTCTCTCTCACTCTCTCTCTCTCTCTCTCTCTCTCTCTCTCTCTCGCTCTCTCTCACTAACCCACCCACTCACTCACTCTGTCTCCCTGTGTCTCTCTCACGTTTTATTGAGTTGGTAAACTGCTAAATATTATATTAATAGCTAAAAGCTGTTGAAGCATTACAATTTAACAAGGGGCATTAGAAATAAAAGTCAGGATAAAAAGGTTGCCAACCCCAATACAGACACCACATAAAAAAGATTATAAATAAAGTAAGTAAATAAAGAAATGGGGGAAATAAAAATAAAGCATAAGGCATTGAGGAATAATAAAATATCTTGTGTTTCCCTCTTATTCTATATGATATGTTGACACATTTCTAGCTGCTAGGGTGTCTTTTTCCTTCCAACATGATTTTATTTTGTCATTATTTGTAAGCGTAGGCAAGTCTGAAGGATATTTCTGGCAATGTGTGAAAAGTGATGTGTTTGTAAAGTGATGTGGTGTGATTGACAGGCTCTGGGGTGGAGCAGCCGATAGGAGAGGCCGTGATTCAGTTGGATTTGTCGCCCCCTGCTGGAAACACTGAGCAGAAACTCACTGTGAGAGGTGAGAGCACTACAGCACCATGAAAGGTCTAAAATTAGCAGGGTTATCTGTAGTTATTTTGGTAGATGTTAAAGAAAATCTGTTGTTTTGCACCTTCTTTGCATTCAAATGAAATCTTTCTCTCTCCAGTGATTGCAGTAAATGACATGAAATGGCAGACGTCAGGTATGTTTCGTCCATTTGTTGAGGTTAACTTGATCGGCCCGCAACTAACAGAGAAGAAACGGAAGTTCACAACTAAATCTAAAAACAACAGCTGGACGGCGAAATACAACGAGGCCTTCCAATTGTAAGTGAAGACAATTCTCAGCTATGAATGTTAATTATTTTACTGTTTTGGTTTAAAGTGCAGATGTTTTCCGTAGATTAAGTAGAGGAAAATGTACAGTCATCATCAAAATGATTTGCAATGATTCACGTTTATGTTCATTTTTTTCCTCTGAACCCATTTAGTGTGTTGGGTAAAGGTGTGAGTCTGGACTGCTATGAGGTTCAGATAACGGTGAAGGATTACTGTTTTGGTCGGGCGGACCGGGTGGTCGGGATTGTCGTACTACAGCTGCGTGACGTTGCAGACCGGAAAAGCTGCGTGTGCTGGTGTCCCCTCGGCCCGCGTATCAACATGGACGAAACCGGGACCACGGCGCTACGAATCCTCTCTCAACGCTCGGCCGATGAGGTCGCCAAAGAGTTTGTCAGACTAAAATCTGAGACACGACCTGTGGAGGAGGGAAGATGAAAATGAGAAGGCACATTGCTGACCTGTTAATGATAAAACAGAACAAGACCGAGAGGGACTGGTGGGACTGGTTAATAAAAAGACTTCTTGACCGTGTCCAATAGGCAGACACGTGTTTACAAACTGTACACACAAGTACCCACACTGTTTCTAAAACCGTGTATATTTATACAAAGCCTTAAGAGGTACATAACTGTTTCTCTGACCTTGTGTCACGATGGTCAGCTGGATGAAGTGTTCATGCTTAAATCTAAAAATTGTAAGAATTTATTGGAGATTGTTTAAAGGAGATTTTTATTATGGGAGATTATTTAAGGCTTTATGATGGCATTGGTGATTTCGCATAAAATATGCATGTGGATGATACAAGTTGTTTTGCCAAAACACAAGTTTTGTGGCTCATTTCACACTGTTCCATGTGGCCTTTAGAGTGGGAGGAGTCTTTACAATAAGGGGAGTGGTCTAACATGAAATATCTACAGGATTCTCAATCTTTGAAAAACATGTTCTTAAAGGGATAGTTCACTCAAAATGTATTTTTTTCCTCATTTAAACCTGTCTGACTGATATTTTAAATAATTTTGGCAACTAAACAACATTTTCAACCATTGACTTCCACAAAATGTATGGACACAAAAACAATGAGACATTTCTTAAAATATATTCTTTTGCATTAAGATGGTGTCCAAGTAAACTGATAGATGCTCAAAGATACACATTCCTAGTGTGATTCTGATTTTAAATGTGTTCTTGAAATTCATCTCTGTAATACATGAAGCACATTCTCTATCATTCTTTAACTTAAATGATATTTGAAGTGTGATCATAAATTTCTGTTTGATTTAGAACAGCTTATCCATTTACAAATGGCCCGAAATGAACAAGTACTGTAGCCAATGAGAAGAGAGAGGTATGAAACTTTGTTTACCTTGTGCCAAGTAGTTTGTATAGTCACTTTTTGGGGTGTAATAGAAATATGTTGTTTTTGTTTTATGTTTATTTTAATATATGCACAATCAAGCAGATGCACACATTGTGTAAAGTAGATCTCGCACGTATTTATTGTAAACAACGAAAACTGCCGCTTTTGATCAAATGTTTTATGTTTTGTCAATAAGTAAAAAGTTATTTATGTATTTAAGACTGGAGATGATTTAGTTCGACTTGTATTGATATTCTGAATTAATTTATAAATTATTTATGAATGAATGATTTTTGTGTGAATTATTTTGTTCTGGGAAGGTTTGTTTAAATCTCACAGTAAGTATCAAACTTTGGCAAGAAGCTCATACTACATTATTTGTGTTATGGACATGAGATGGCACTTCTTCAAAAAATGTAAGTGTATATATGTCTGGCTTAGTCAGCTATAGAGTCCATCACTAAGATGTAAGTAAACAGATTTGTGTGTTTCCATCTAAATGATTGAGTTTATATGTTGTTCCTGACGGATGCTGTGGAATCACATCCTCCGTTCTGTTTTCTTTAATATTTAATAACATTAGTGTTGTTGTGTGTGATCGTGTTCCTCTCTGTAGAAGTTCCTCTAGAGAAACTAATCCAGACATGATGGTTCCAGCTGTACCGAGCTTGTTCAGAACCACCAGGCCGTTTTATTCCCGGTCTTGAATGATGTGACCATTGAGAAAAGTTATTGCAGCCATTGAGGTAAGACTTCCAATATTATATTACAACTGGGGTTTATATTGGATACAGATCATATGTGGTGGTTTAATGAAAGAGACAAATGAAATACTAAAACTCTTATATAACTGAAACTATTAAAGTCACGTCATGTTCAGCTTGTCTCACTTCCATCACATATGTAGTAATGCTGCAGTTTTCAAGCAGTTGCTTTGTAGCTTTCTTTTATTTTCAAACAGATGGATGATTGTTTATGCCGTGTGTATACAACCTGGATAAGCATGAATACTTTTATAAATGCATAATGTAAATATAAGTGGAAATGGACACATCCTTTAATGACTGTGTTTACTTTGTGTGTGTGTGTGTAGTTTGCTCATGAATGTCTGTGTTTATGTGTTAAAAAAATAAAAGTTTACTTTTTATGTTTTCTTCTCTCCAGTTTTCAACTTTTTTCTGTTAATACGATTATCCATAGCAGATGTTTCTATAATAAATAGTATGTTTGCTATAAACGCATACATGTGCAGATTGCACATATATGTGCTGTATTGTGTCTTTTTAAGGATTAAAAGATTGCTTATTTAACTTCTGTTAGGAATTTTTGCCCCTAAATTATAGCTAAAGCCTTTCTTTGATGGAGACATTATTTATTACACAACATATTCTTTTGTTAAATAAATATTATTTGCAAGGAATTGGAAGGGTAGTGTTAGATTCTAGGCATTTTAATTAATTATACTGAACAAAGTAGATTGTCAAAATGTAAAAATGCAGAAAGGTTGTGTGTGGGTTAGTTTTAGGGTGATAAAACATACAGGCTGTACTGTCTATGAAAAGTGTCCACAATGTATAGAAACTTAACTTGTGTGTGGCTTTGTGGTTCTTGTGAACATGCTCAGTACTGCTGTTTTCTGTCAGCGGTTAGAGGAATGAGTAGAAAAAAAGTTGCTTCCTTTTTTGGTGTGCAGGAAATTGATACTTTACTAGTAAGTGGTGGAGAGAGAGAGAAAAAGAGGTGTGGTGAACCAAGCAGAAGTTTGACAAAGTCTGAGTTTGCTACACAGGATAATCGTACCTCCGAAAGATAAAGTGTCACAGGAGAAGCCGTGCCAGTTCCCGCCACTCTTGTTTATCTTGTGTGTGTGTGTGAATGAGTCTACGCTGGATGCCTGCACTCTCTGTTTCCCATCAACGCAAAGCCAGAGCAGATGGAGGGCTGAGGAGCGGCTGAAAGAAGGAGGGGATAATACGAGACAAAGAGGAGGAGACTACAGCTGGCTTTCGTGGTCACTAGTTAGAAAAAGGAGTGTCTGGATTACTCTAGATCTGCACACTCTGAAGTGTCACTGAAGGACGCTTACGGTAAGAATCCTGAGGGGACAAGTTAGGGGTGCTGGAGGTCAAGGGTCAGGGAAGGGGAATCGACAGGAAGTGAGATAGTGGGTGTGAGTTTTAAATGAACGGCTGAACGAGGGAGAGGTTTGTGCACAGCCTGGGGGGAGTTTTTGTTTTAGTTCCTTTCTGAAGTGAATTCTGGATTTTCTTTCATTCTGGTGGACTTTTCTGCATAGTGTTACAGTGTTTTAAACGTGTTTTTTCACCAGGTGAGACTTGACTTTTTTCACTACATACATGTATACACCGTATAAACCTTCTGTTTTTATAATTTAAAACAGATTGTGACAGTGAATAGTTGGTCACTGTCGTAAGTTTTAGGATCTAGCTGAGGATGGAGACAGTAAAAATATGTTATCTTTCAATTCCTTACTGTAAGTCTTCACTAAAGTATCACAACTTGTATTATTATAGTACTATATGCCCAAAGATAACTTTGTGTCTATCTATTCGGTCTTGGAGAGCTTTTACTTCATCGCCTCATTATAAACTAGATATTAATTTCATGAGAGAGTCTGCACTGAGATGTTTATACATTATCTCTGACAGCTTTAAGTGGTTTGGCATTAGTCTGTGTGTAGATCATATATCAAATATTAGTGTCATGTACTTTCTCAATGAATTCTGTTGATAATAATTTGGTACGTTTTTATAGTTGATGAAGGTATGAGAGTTCATTCAGTTGAATGTCTGGCTGTATCTGCCTTTCTAAAAGATTAGATAGGCGTCTGTGTAATTTCTGATTGTGCCACACTACAAACTCCTATTAGTGTTGCTTGCTATAGCAAGTATCTCTATTGCACATATAGTTACTGTACAAATACTGTAAACTGATATTTAAAGAAGGACTCGAGCCATAACTAACGATCAGACTTTCATAGAGGTTTTATAAAAGGTAAGAGGTCATAGAGATTTATAGAGATCATAGAAAGTAGAAACTCTTTGTTTTTTACTCTTACATTCACTGGACGTAATCTGGCGTTTTATAGAAATCTATGTACGTAAAGCAGTTAAGGTTTAAATCACCTTATAAAAAAACATTACATAAAAATACTCGCTGTTACATTATATAGTTCTTTCAGATCAACTTTATGGGGTGGTTTTAGGTGTTTGTGGCAAAGGCTTCTAAAATCTTAATTTTGAGTGTTGGAGATCTTAATAACTGGTGATGTGTTGGTAAAGTTTGATAAAGTCCATCTCTGTGAATTTTATCCGTGTTCTGTCTGTGACTGAATCGTGACCCCGAGTCCCACCGGCGGCCCATATAACTTCATTGTGGAATACATGGTATAAATAATGCAGTGATAACAAACAGCAGGTTCTGTCTGATCAGACATGATTCTCTCTCTGACAGACTGTTATTGTTAATGGATAAATATTTAAAAGGTCATTAGAAATGACATGCCTTTATCTGGTAAAGTGAGAAGCCGACAGTCTGTGCAGTTCTTTCGCTATACCCGAGCGCCGCTGTAAAGATTACTTGAATTATTCAACCGTCATTTGCTATTCATTTGCTGAAATGCTATTTTCCATTTAGTCAAGATTGATCGATTTGATGCCTTTATTACTGTAGACTATGATGTAATCATTTGTAGCAACTCTTCGTTGGATTCATACATTGATTCATGCATACTCAGTAAATAAATAACAGGGAAGTTTAAATGTTATACTTATTAATCTCATGATTGAAATTGGAGAAGAAACAGACAAAATGAAATAATAGTAGCACAGTTCCTTAAAATGCTTTTTGTGAAGTGCAAAGTAGAAACAAAGTCAAACAGAAAAGCGTTTACTGTAACAACATTTTTATTCTCTCCAACATTTTTAAATGACCTGCATCTAAATTTTTCTGTTGGCTCAGTGAAAGGTTTGCTAATTTTACAAATGTCTGTTGAAAAGACAAAATAATACATTTATGAAAATTGCTGTAACAGTTATCAACTAGTATAATGACATCTAAAAATGAATGTGCTTGTTCATTCTGAGAGATTTGTGCTAATATGCTTGACTCATTTCTGCTTTGTGAATGAATGAACAGGTGGGAAAATCTCATAGACTTATTTAAAAATATGATCAAATTTAGAGGTTGGTCTTTTGCACAAGCAATCACCGCTCCCATTTTCTTAAGAAAATGCTATAATCTTATTCAATGTGCTTTTATAGTATTGTAGTCATTTTTAATAAATTAGACTTTATGATTTTATGCAAGATTAGCTGTCATTCGTAATTAGCAATTTGCAGTAGATACATTTTCAAAACCAGCGGCTGTATTCAATGAAATTTTCTTAAGACAAAAAGAAAAAAAGGGTTTGTAAGAATGAAACTAAATATATTTTTGGTACATTTTGGTAGGTTTTAAATTAGTAATTATAGATTTTTTCCTACTGTAATTTTACATTTTTTTCAAAGCCATGTCACATCTATATAGCTGTAGTCTTGTATTAGATCTCTAGCATGATGTTTTAAGCTTGTGCACAGGTTCAGACCTTCAAACCAGTAATCAAAGAGCTCCAGAGCTGCCCAATACATTGTCCTGCCCATGATGCCCATCTCTGTGTGACTCAGTCAGCATGTTTCCTCCACACCCCGAGAAAATGATGAAATCACACCGCAACAGGGCCACACATTTTCATACCTTCACTGGGAACTTTTGTCTTTTAATCTACAACCAAACGATCTGGCTTTTCTTATTGCATTAGTGCATTAGCGACTGCTTGGGTTTATTTGTTGTGTTCTGCTTGGAGAAAGATGACATTCCTTTACTAATTCTGTCTAATCTGTAAACTACAGTGAATGTGGTCTTTCTCAGCATGAGTTGTCTTGTGTGTCATCTAGATTAATAAGTATACAGCAGCGGGTCTATCAGTTCTGTTCTGTGGATGGTTTACATGTCTAAGGGACACTTTCCTAAACACAGATTAAACCTAAAGCTTCAGTCACAGAAAACTCACTTCCTGGGCTGTAAGCTCCTCTACCGTTATCTTGTTCATGACATGATGTTAGCTTTGCCGAAAATAAGCATTCGGTTCTTCAAATTTGGAAGTGCATCTTGTGAACGGTAATTTTTTAAGGTTAGGTTTTTTAAAATATAGATTAAACATTCAGCAGGCATCAGTAGACATCTCCAAACTGGAGTTACTCTGTAGGCAGTTACTGCATTTTTAAAGAATCCTTCTGCAAGTCTAAGCATGTTTCAGACTGTCCTGAGGTGTATGCATGCGAAAAGCTGAAGGTGACTCAAGACTTCAAACAGATTCATTATGTAGATTTATAGTATGGATTAAGTTGTGTTTGAGTTTAGACTTGCTCGTGGTGTGTACGGTACGGTGTTGTGCTTGCTGTTTGTAATCTTTTAGCTTTCCCAAACCACGTTTAGTGCACAAGTGTTCTCTTGTTTTTCACATACGCTTCCTTCTATTGTGTGAACTGTCAGCAGTTAATCAACATGCTGCCAATCAAAATGTTTTTTCTTGTTTCTTTCTTAAGTGTTCCTGTAGATCAGTTAGTAGAGGGTTGTGTGTTTGTTACCCAGAAAACACAAATACACACATAATAAAATGTATAGTTTGAATGCACTTTCAGTCGTCTTGGGTAAATGCGGCTGTCAAATGCATAATATAAATACAAACTTACCTTACCAAATCGATTTTCGAAGTCTGAACTGTTAATATTTTCATATTTTGTGGCACTAAAAGGCACAAACAAGCTATTACTTCTTTTACTTTTGTCTTTATTTATCAATACACTGACCTACTTTTAAAACCACAAAACAGTTTTAATATCTGTATTTCCACGTTCTTGGGATTTCCAAATGTCCTATTAATTATTTTTATTTAAAAGAAAATCTATTAATGGTGAAAGTAGCACTTAATGTGTTTGTTTTTTAACAATGTGCTTTTAATGAAATTCTAGTCTGATGAAAGTTTATTTCTGAATCCCCACTTTCTTTGTGGTGACACATTTACAGTCATAGTAAGTATTAAAAATACTCTTCAGAGCACTGTACTGTAGATTATCTCAAGTGTGATCAGAGCACACGGACTAAAACTGATCTGAGGTCAGCAATGTAGCCTTTTTCAAAACATGATGCCGCATTTCACTTTTACACAAATACACTCTTTTTGTTGTAAAGGCAAAGAAAATCATTGAAAAGTTGTGTTTGGCTGTGGGTCAATAGGAAAGGTGTAAAGCAGGACGGCACACAATAGTCCCTTTTCCAAAACTTTTGCACACACATGTCATTTAACTTCTAGACTGCAGACAGTGTTTGTAAAAATGCCAGGCATTGTTCTTCCCTTTGCAGAGAGGAAGGTCATTGAGTCTGGAAGATTTCAGGGCTGATGCCTTTCAAATCACCAGATCATAGATGTGACATGAATTTTAGTAAACGTGCATCACTTACATTAATAGTTTTTGCATTGTGTATTTTAGGGGATTATAACATTGTTTGTGTTTTTTTACCTTACATTGAGGTTACAGCCAAAACATGATAAGATGAAGATGTAAAAAAACATTTAGGATTTTTGTTGTCAAGCATGCACTTCAAAGCATTTGCATATGTGGTTTGTATGTGAGTTTGTGGTACGTTTTTGGAATTGTACCTTCTTGTTTCTGTGGTTTGATTCGACCCATGTTTTTTCCAACCGCGACCTTTGTTTTTTTCAGTGACCCCTTTTCCTTATTTTGCATATTCTGACCAATAACCTTTGTTGTTGCTACTCTTGCAGTTTTTGCAAGTGAAATATTCCTTTAGATTTTCCAATTCATCTCAAGTAGGACATGTATACTTATTTGTAACAGCTTAAGTATTTACTTTTGGTCTTTATAATGTCAAGTTTTTTTCCAGCGATGTGGGCAACCCATCCGAGCCACAGCCGCAGTGGAAAACAGCACTTCCAGAGGTGCTCCTGATGCATCGTGCCCTTTAAAACACACATTCTTAAACACACACATATGGTTTCTATAAATAACATTTGTGCTGAAGTCACTCTGGAATCCGGTCCAATGGGCGGGTTTCATAAGTGCCATTTCCAGAACCCCTAATGTGTGTGTTGTATGTATTTTTGTTTGCATAAAAGGTGTGGCACCATCATTAAAAATTTCTGCATTGCTTATTATTTGTGGTTCCTCTTGGGACATCTTGAGGTTTGGGTCATCATCATTTTATGAATCAATGTGGTTTACAGGTTCTCAGACTGTTATGTTTTCTTTTCACAGAAATGATGAGCAATCTTTGAGAAGGAAATAAGGAAGCCATGTCCTTCTTTGGCTTAGACTGGAGACGGACGAGAGAGAGAGGTAGATTTACATCACACAGCTCCACATCAGGTCAAGGTTTCATGCAACTCGAACTTGTCAAACCGCAAAGACTGATGTCACTTTAACATCTCTTTTTTCTCTTTGATTCAGTTTAATTTTGAAATAGTTTTTTAGGTTTGCTCCTGGTTTGATTGATTTTTTTTAATATTACGCTCAGCTCACAATACAATGTGTAATACTGGGTTCACGATTACAATTGTATCATAAATATTTTGAACAAGGTGTAAAAAATGAAACAGATTTATTTCCAAAACAGTAACAATTTGGACAAATGAACAATATTTTAGGATTAACTGAAACTTCAGCATGTGAATTAATAGAAATTGAATATGTCTGTCACTGAAAATGAAAGCTGAATTTTAATCTAAAATGATATGTTACCAATTGTAAAACAATGGCCATAGCTCTGTGATGCATATCTTAATTCTTAAAAAAAAGGAATAACTTCTTTTACATGCTCATAAAAACGTGTAGTATAATTAATTGGAAAGCATCTGCAAAATACATAAATGTAAATGTTGTATTGCAATAAGCAATACCCTAGTGGCCTAAATATGAAAATAATTTATATTAAATAATAAAGCATTTCTTGAAAATTATCGACTAACTGTTTTCATATCTAGTTTTACACACTTCTCTTTATATTTGTTTCTAGAAGCGGAGAGGAAAATCCGAGCAAACGACAGAGAATATAACTTATCTTTCAAGTATGCTGTGAGTATCAGCTAAAGAAAATCCCACCAGTCTGACATGATTGCATCACAACAATATTTAATAATCACTATAGGTTATTATTTACCATTGTCTTTCTCTCATTTTTCCCTTGAAAAGACGAATGCCATCAAGACCTCTAAATACAACCTCTTCACCTTTCTGCCTCTCAACCTGTTTGAGCAGTTCCAGAGGATCGCAAATGCTTACTTCCTCTTCCTGCTCATACTACAGGTGTGTATAAAATATTTCTTTTATGAATTTATCAATATACTGATTCACTTACTCATTCATTTTAACTTTGCTTTGGAATGGAAGTTTGTCTGGGTCGGGGGAAGTGAAATTCCTTATGGCAGGTGGTTTCCTCATTTTATATTTTAGGAGTCTTGCATTTTGCAGAGAATGTGGCCAAAACATGACCTTGACTTCCTGTATCAACCAGCGTTCCCTTTATGTGTTGCTAAATGATTACACAATAATAAATGTCTCATGACTTCAGTAACCTGATAACAGGAGTGACAAAGCTACTTCAATCTCAAAACATCTCTGTTTGTATTAAATATGTATGGATTTTATATGTATGCATGTGTGTTTTGTAGGTTATTCCTGCTATTTCCTCTCTGTCCTGGTTCACAACAGTCGTACCTCTTGTGTTAGTGTTGTCAGTGACCGCCGCCAAAGACGCCATTGATGATATTGTAAGTATTTCACATACTCACACTCATGTGATTGTCCACAAACTTAAAAAGGGTCTATTCATTCTGTACACGTTTCTTTCTTCAGTCCCACATTAACTGAAACCAGCGAGATCTCATTATGCCTTGACTTGTTTATCCCAAAGGGCTGATTATATTATCTTATAGTCTTGTATCTTCCAGAAGCCTGTAAATCTGTTTTGACTTTAATACCAAAGCACAAAGCATGTAACTGTTGTTGAATTTATTGCTTATTTTTTGCTGTCCCACTGTGATCGAGAGGAACTTCGGTTTTGGCCTAAAAGAGAAAAAAATCTGGTCCTTCCTCAATCTGGATGTGAATCTTGAGAAAATAAACCAGCATTTCCTGAAAGACTAAGCACATGTCTGATTTAAATGCCCTTTTCTTTGGCATATGGGTGTCACTTTAAACCTCAAACAAACTTTCTTCCAACAGCAGAAACTCATAAAGTTAAAGGTTACGGGTCTAAATTTCTTCACTTGCGGACTGGAAAATATGATACAGGGGAGCTACCTCACCGTCAGCTGGAGCACAATGGTCCTTATGTTCTTGCTGACGGGAGTGAAGGGAATCACAGCACACCCTTGTACTCCTCCTTTCTCTCCCTTCCTTTATAAAACAGGGACGAGTTTCTAAACACAGCAGATTTTGACATTAGACAAACTTTTTTCTTTGCCTTCACATTTACTGTTTAAGAAACGAATACTGTTGCTGTAGTATGCAAAGTTTCTGCATGCTCGGATGACCACTGTGCCAAAATGTGAAGTATTTACCAGACAACACTACAATTTAGCCTACAAGATTTTTTGTACTGTACTTTACATACTTTTAATTACGATTGAAGGCAGTTTAACCCTAACCCTAATACAATAAATACTCACCAAGTTTATAGTTAATAATGTAGTATTTCATTCTGAACACAGCCTGTCATTTATCTGTTCCTGCTCTTATTTTTCTTCACAGAATCGTCACAAAAGTGACCGTAAAGTGAATAACCGTAAAGTGAATGTGCTGATCAATGGAAAGTAAGTGGTTGCGATATTTGTGTTGTTTTGGCCCTTCTTTCTGTACTATTATTTTGCGTTGTTGTGTTAGGTTCAGTGGTACTGTATACTGACAGGTGAACAGTGTTTTATATTGGTTCCGGGCTTGTTATCACACAAGAGTGTCTGGCCCTTTAAGAGAAGTTTGTTCTCTCTGTGTTGCGCCTCTTGACCGCTCTTATCTACATGAAAAGAATGAGGCAAAAATCTCCAAAATATGACAACAGTAGTGTCATAAATACTGCCAAATAAATCTCAAAAACATATATTTTCAGCTTGGTCCAGCTAATGCACATGATGTTGAGAGCTATAAATAACAAGTGGTGCTTTTTTTCTAATAAACGTTATGGCTGACTTAACCGAAAGGTGCAACTTTTGGTTTGTTTATACAAACACATCAACAGGACACAGCTGCAGACACACAGACATCTTCTTCCTTTTGTTCTTACCCATGTCAGTGTGTCATAATTGTATTAACAACAAAACCATACCAACCCACATCTAATAATGGATACTGGAAAGATAGCTCAGATTTCTGCGCTATACAGTCAGTTGTTTTAAAATAGTAAATGTGTATCCTCCACCCATCACTTTTATTTTGTAAAGTACATTGGAATGCACATTCATATATTACAGAACATCAGATGAATTGGAAACATATGATGCACACGCCCTGTTGAACTTTTAAAAAAAAATGTCTCTCTCTTTCCATTAAAGGCTGATAAGCGAGAAATGGATGAATGTGCAAGTGGGTGACATCATCAAGTTAGAGAACAACAAGTTTGTCACAGTAAGACACTTAAAGATATATTTATACATTTACACATGTGACGGATGCTTTTATCTGAAGCAGTGCATAGTATATATTTTATTATGTGTGATTTTTGGGATCAAACCAGGAAAATATACATACACTGTATACATAAATATAAATAAGAAAGCTATAGTATATTGTAGAAGTATGAAAAACTAAAGAGTAGATATAGATGGTGTTAACAAGAACTCATCTCTCAGTTTTCTTCTCTTATAGGCTGATGTACTTCTGTTGTCCAGCAGTGAACCTCTTAACTTAGTTTACATTGAGACCGCAGAGCTGGATGGGTGAGTGAGCGAGTCTTTGCATCTCTTCTATAAACCAGCGTGAGGTGGTTAGCTGACTTTAGAAAGATTTGGGGCACCTGTTAGCTGGGCAAGTTAAAAGCTAACCAGCTAAACCAGAGAAAGACAAGTTTGGCTAGGCATTAAACATTTTTCTGCATGGTATGATTTAATGTTGCTTTTCCACACAGAGAAACTAACCTGAAGGTGAAACAGTCTCTGACTGTAACAGGAGACATGGGTGATAATCTGGAGGCTTTGGCTGCGTTTAATGGTGAGGAAAAAAGAACTGGAGATTGAAAGGATTCATTGCTTTTGCTGTGTTACAATGAAACTCTACAGCATATTAACTTGTAGCTTTATGCAGTGGTTTCATTTTTTTAATCTAAATTTCATTTACAAATCTATCATTTATGTTTGGAGTGTTTGATTATCATAAACACATACTGTACAAACAAAGAGCCCTGTAATCACATTGAAACAAGCTGACTAAAGTTTACTTTCCTCTAAACTTTCCATGCTGACAGTTTAACACGTTCAATTCTGGTCAAAGGAGTGTGTAGTACCACAGAACCACAGAAGGTGTTTATGTAGAACCAAAAGGGGCGGAGCATGTCTAAAATCCAACCAATAACAGTCCCTGACCTCATTTTATTTTGATGGTTCTTTCTTCTCCACCTCATATGATTCTTTAAATTCACAATATAAACCTATTTCACTTATCACTTATTGACTTACTTTTATGAACATGCAATTACTTTTTTTTCTCTTTGACTTGTCTGCCCATTAGATAAAAGTCACAAATGAAAACTTTATTACTTTATTAAATAAAAAGCAAAAAGAGACTTTTGCTCAAAAATCTGTCTCCTGTGATAAAGGCTATGGTAATAATATATGGTTAGAAGTACAGATAAGATCTCAGTTAGGTCTTAAAATGTGCTTCAGTTTCACAAGACACCAAAGTCTGTAAATAGAAGTTGGAGTGAAACATTTCTCACTTTTTTTTTAGCTATATGTTGTCAACAACTGTCTAATTCTGTTCTAATGAAATGTATATATAGCTCTGAAAATCATCTGAGCTATAAAAGAACAATCTCTGCTAGCAATAATGTTTTTCTGTGGTCTGCTCTGTGTCTTGCTTTAGGGGAGGTATGTTGTGAGCCTCCTAACAACCGTCTGGATCGCTTTACGGGCACGCTGACATGTGGTACACAGAAACACTCTTTAGACAATGAACGGATTCTGCTGAGGGGCTGTACCATCAGAAACACAGACTGGTGTTTTGGCCTGGTGCTGTTTGCAGGTAACCGGAAACATCATAAAAAAATAACTGGAACTGTGTATATTCTGTTCATTTTAACTAAGTGTGTTTTTTTAGGACCAGAGACCAAGTTAATGCAAAACTGTGGGAAAAGCACCTTTAAAAGAACCAGTATTGACCGATTAATGAATGTGCTGGTTCTCTTTGTAAGTTTCAAATCCAAAACTCTCTCTAAAAGAGTCTTTTCATTAAATTCTTTCATTACAAATATGTGACCCTGTCTGTAAAACCCAGCTAAAGTCATATTTTTGTGATTTACTGTTTTTGTACATAAAATCATCCTACATAAAGAGCATTCCTTGAAAATGTAACCTTCATATCTTTAATATTTACTGAGTAAGGCCATATCAAAGATTGAAATCATAGTGAAATTAATGGGTCAAATCAAACCTTAATGCGTGTCTTATAATTTAATTTTTAGAGTTTAGCCTCGTTTTCATAGACAGGGTCACATGTGGCATTTTATGTCTTTGTTCTGTAGATTTTTGGGCTTCTGGCTTTGATGTGCATTATTCTGGCGGTGGGTAATGCAATCTGGGAATACCAGGATGGGTCAAAGTTCATGGTCTTTCTTCCAAGGGAACAGAACACTGCGTTTTCTGCCTTCCTCACATTCTGGTCTTATATTATAATCCTCAACACCGTTGTGCCCATCTCACTTTATGTCAGGTATGATACGTTCATGTTTTCTTGTTTCTGTATATAATATGTAGTAGTGCTTTAATAAGCCAGATTTGAAGAACTGTGATGTTTCATAAAGACATCAAAGAACCATATATTCAATACTCAATTATTTGTTAAAGGTTCTACAGAGAACAATTCGGTTTGTTCAAGTCTAAAATGTTTAAAACCCTATAAATACTGGTTTGTGTTGCATTGCAGTATGGAGGTGATTCGTTTAGGCCACAGTTACTACATCAACTGGGACAGAAACATGTATCATGCTCGATCGAACACACCAGCTGAAGCTCGAACCACAACGCTAAATGAAGAGCTCGGTCAGATCAAATACATCTTCTCGGACAAGACCGGCACCCTCACACAGAACATCATGACCTTTAACAAATGCTCCATCAATGGGAAATGTTACGGTAAGACCTAATGTTACATCCTTGCATTGAAATATCATTTCAGAAGAAGGTTAATAGATATACAGAGACATACTGTATTACCCCTGGAGTGATCAGAACAGAAAGATGTTGTTTGAACTGTAAAATGTAATTCTTCTGCCTTACAGGAGATGTGATCGATCACTACAGTGGACAGAGACTGGAGATCACAGAGGTGAGATGCAGATTCATAATGAAACGTTAGGGTTTTTCCAGAAGTCCTCTGTGTTAATGAGTTTGTATGCTGGAACAGGACATGAGGCCCGTGGATTTCTCCTTCAACCGGCTTGCGGACTCAAAGTTTCTCTTTTATGATCACGCTTTGGTGGACGCTGTGAAGTTAGACAATCCAGAGGTTCATGCTTTCTTCAGATTACTTGCTCTCTGTCACACGGTCATGGCTGAGGAAAAAAAGGAGGGTGAGGCTTTTATCATATAATGAAACATGTACGATAGACATTTTGGGATTGAAAGATGGGTGGATGGATGGAGACATTGACAGATTGACGGATGGATAAATAGATGGATACATGAAAAGACTGATGGGTGGATGGGTGGACGGAAATATGGATAGATGGACGGATAGATGAATAAATGGTTAATGAATAGATAAATGGGCAAATGGAAAGATGGATAGCTGGATGGATAGATGGACAGATATAAGAATAAATAGTTAATGGATAGATAAAATGCTAAATATATTCACAGACAGACAGATACTATGGTTCTTAAGTAACAGCAGATTTGATCTCTCTCTGCAGGTGATCTGGTGTATCAGGCTCAGTCTCCTGATGAGGGCGCTCTGGTCACAGCCGCTCGTAATTTCGGGTTTGTGTTTCGCTCTCGAAGCCCTGAGACAGTGACAATAGAAGAGATGGGGATTCAGAGGAGCTATGAGCTGCTGGCCATCCTGGATTTCAACAACGTACGCAAGAGGATGTCTGTGATCGGTAATGTGTACTGCCATTGGCATTAGTGATTTAAGAAGGCTTTTTACCAGGCATTTTCTTATGTGGTGTATCTGCGTATTTGTCTTTTAGTTCGTAATCCCGAAGGCAAGCTCACGCTGTACTGTAAAGGAGCAGACACCATCATATACGAGAGACTGGCTCCTTCCTGCAGTAAACTGATGGAGGCCACCACTGAACACCTTAATGTAGGTCAACAGCAGAGGGCGCCAGTGAGACGGCAAACAATTTGACAAAATATGCAAATTAATAGTTTCTTAAAGTTTAACACTGTCTTTGGTCAAAGTGTGTTTGCATGCCTATAGATTTATGCCAACAGAAATGTATCTGTGTGTGATAAATACACTTAACAGTGTAATCTATATACATTTCTTTTTGTTTTCTGTTTATCATTCTCCATCTGTAGGAATTTGCTGGTGAGGGTTTGAGAACTCTTGTTCTGGCTTATAAGGATCTGGATAAGGAATATTTTTCTGAATGGAAACAGCGCCATCATGAGGCCAGTGTAGCGCTGGAGGACCGGGAGGAGAAACTAGACAAACTATATGAAGAGATAGAGAAAGACATGCTGGTAATACACTCACAACACATACTGTACACTTATCCAGAGTGCCTTTTTAAATGTGTCCAGCGTCAGTATATTTAAACATATGATTTAGTAAGTTCTTTAGTAATGCTTTTGACCTCTGTGTCTGTTGTGTAGTTGCTTGGGGCCACAGCTATAGAAGATAAACTCCAGGATGGAGTTGCTCACACTATTGAGCAGCTGGCCAAGGCAGAAATCAAAATCTGGGTGCTTACTGGGGACAAACAAGGTACTTTTGTTTCTTTTGTTTTATACCCATCAGTTCAACCATCAATGTAAAATCTAGGTTTCCTTTTTTCTCACAACTAACCAATATTTGGGACTGTTTTGGTATTAACCAACTTAATTGACACGAGTTAAAGGGCTAGTTCACCCCAAAATATAAATGATGTCATCATTTCTTCTTTTTTGTCTGGAACACAATAAGATATTTTGAGAAATGTCATAGAGGTTTTGTGTCCATACATTGGTAATCAATATAGGTCAATAGTGTTTGGTTACAGACATTCTTCAAAATATCTTCTTTTGTGTTCTGCAGAAGAAAGAAATTCATACAGGTTTTGAATGGCATGAGGGTGAGGAAATGATAAAAGAATATTTATTTTGGGTAGATTTTGGTAAGATATTGTGAAGATTTTGGAAACTATTCCTTTAAATGACTCCTTGGAATAATGATCCCTAAGGAAAAACTTTAGAGCCATTATATTTGCTGACATGATTTTTATAAAACTTTACAGTATTTGCTTACTTATGCTTCAGAAGATTGCATTAAGTATCAGAATGATTTCGGATATAAAAATACAGGGTGCGTTATGTTAAATAACTAAATCACTGTACTAATGCCAATGTAAGTTTTTTTTTAATGATCATTTATCAAATCTCCTTCTCAAACAGAGACGGCAGAGAACATTGGTTACTCCTGTAATCTACTCCGGGAGGAAATGAATGAGGTGTTTGTCATTGCAGCTCACTCACCCGAGGAGGTCAGACAGGAGCTGAGGTAATTCACCCGTCATACGGATGCTTTATGTTTTAAGTCCTAAAACACAGGCTTTTATTTCTAAACAATTTCTGTTTTGTGTTTATACCTTATCTCCCTCTTTTGCAAAAGGGATGCCCGTCTAAAGATGTGCCCTGCTACGGAACAAGATAAATTCCTTATTCCTGAGATAATGGGAAACACTCCTAAAGTGGAGCAGGATGAACATGCCAATGGAGAATATGGATTGGTGATAAACGGACACAGCCTGGTGAGAAACACAACCTCTCTGTCTCATGTCCTTATATAAACGTGCCCTTGGCACTAGGACGGGTGTGGCTGCCCGTAGGGAACGTTTAATTTCATGATGTCACTGTCTGGGATCTTTTGTGTGTTTCGATTATAGGCGTTTGCTCTGGAGAGCAGCATGGAGGTGGAGTTTTTGCGGACGGCGAGCATGTGTAAGACGGTTATCTGCTGTCGGGTGACTCCTCTGCAGAAAGCTCAGGTCGTTGAGCTTGTTAAGAAATATAAGAAAGCCGTCACTCTCGCCATAGGAGACGGAGCCAATGATGTTAGCATGATTAAAGGTAGAGCGTTACACAAGCAGCAAAGGTCATGGTTTGGATTCTTAAGGAATGCAAGTCACTTTGTATAAACGATCTGATGCTTATCTGTCTCCATCTGTTTCTGTGCAGCGGCTCACATCGGTGTGGGCATCAGCGGTCAGGAGGGGATGCAGGCTGTGCTGTCCAGTGATTTTTCCTTCGCTCAGTTTCGTTTCCTGCAGCGCCTCCTGCTGGTACACGGCCGCTGGTCGTACCTGCGCATGTGCAAGTTTCTGCGCTACTTCTTCTATAAGAACTTCACCTTTACCTTTGTGCACTTCTGGTATGCATTTTTTTGCGGCTTCTCCGCTCAGGTGAGACAGTTTTTAATGCCTTACAATTCTCATTTCAGAGTCATTTATGAATACATATAAATACATTTGACAAGCTTAATTTCTTGCAATTAATTATTTTATTATTGCTTTGTTTCTACTGTGCCTCTCTTTGTAGACCGTATATGATGAAGGTTTCATTACTCTGTATAATTTGGTTTACACCGCACTGCCTGTTCTGGGAATGAGTCTGTTTGACCAGGTAAAATATGTGTGTGTGCGCGAATGTGTACTTGTGATATATGGTAAATATATTCACAACCCTGGAATATATCAAAGTATGTTTCTCTGATCTGAAATTAAGAGGTTTGTGTTTATGTTCCTTCAGGATGTGAATGCAGCCTGGAGTCTTGAGTTTCCAAAGCTGTACGTACCAGGTCAGTTAAGTACGTTACTTCAGCAAGCGCACTTTCATGATGTGCGCACTTCACAGCTGTTACAGCTCTTTAATGCTGTTCTTCGTGCCTTACGCCGCCACGTACGACACCGCAAGAAACGACGGAAGAGATGGTGCAGATTATCAGTCATTCGCACTGATAACTCAGACCTGCCTCACCATCACCGTTTGTGTGCAGGTCAGTTGTGTGTGTGTGAATATTACAATTGTTTCAACAACTGGAACTCATATTTCTGCAACCCTCTTTTTCAGCTGAGCCTGGACCTTTCGTACTGGACTGTTGTTAACCATCTGTTTGTTTGGGGAAGTTTGGGAATGTTTTTCATATTGACATTTACCATGTATACAGATGGACTTTTCCAGTTACATCCATCTTCTTTTGCATTCATAGGTAAGGAGGAGTTGGATTATCCATCAGTGTGACAAATGAACTGATTTGAAATTTAGTTAAATATAATTTTATTACAGGAACTGCTCGAAATTGCCTTAACCGATGGAATGTGTGGCTGATTGTTGCATTGACGGCGGTACTGTGTGTTCTGCCTGTACTTGCTTTCCGCTTCCTCTACAGTCAGATCTCTCCTACCATCAATGACAAGGTATAGACTCACTTTTATTTACCAGATTACAATTACATATCATTTACTTTGATATACACCAATAATTCCTGGAATATTAATCACTGTTAAAAGTTTGTAACATTGACACACTTTAAAATATTCATTTTTAGGTAGTTTATTGTTTTCATTGTGTAACGAAAATAAATAGTAACGAAAGTACTCTGGATGGATAAATGTATAAATTATACTTTCTTGGTTGTTAAATACAGGTGAGGTATAAAGTCCATCAGAAGAAGGAACCTGCTCCCCGTCCACGGCGCACTAAGCTAGTCCGCAGGAGCACACGCCGATCTGGTTACGCCTTTTCTCATGCGCAAGGTTTCGGTGACCTCGTGACCTCACGCAGATACCTGCGTCGCCCCGCACCTGCACGTTCCACAGGATTCACTCCCACAGGACGTTCCCCCGGGTTCAAGCCCACAGGTCGGTCTGCAGGCTACAGTCCAGTCGGGCGAGAACAGAATCCTAAACAAAAAGTAGAACCCACATCACTGCAGATGTTTCGTGCGTTTAAAGACTCTTCTTTTTGAGGCTGGAATGCAAAAACTAACTGTTGCACTGCTAGAACCACCACCTTAAATGTTGTTTACAGGGTTTGAACTCATGGGGATGATTTCACAGCTGCTGTGATATGTTGATATGTATGTAGAAGTATATAAACGCACACTAAGGGCTTTGGACTTCTTTGGACTTGGAATATTTAGTGCCTATTAGAAATTAAAAATGCAAATGTGGTTTATAGCAAGGACACAGGAAATGGAAATGCTCAGAATGTTGAAGGACAGTGAGTGCTTGTGCTCGCTATTGTCATCATTAGTAAAAGCAGCAGACATACTGGACTGTGAAAGAACAAAAACAACAGAAAACATGATGTTAGATAGGAAGATAAAACAGTGAAAGGTGTGATTTAGTACACATGTTCAGGTCAAAAACATCTATGCACAATGTTTTGTGTTCTCTTCTTTTTCCAGATACTATGTCTATTAACACTCACTGACAAGAGTCCTGATTTCATTTCATAATCATTCCATATCACTGATTTCATACCCATTATTTTTTATATTTTATACAATACTATAAATAATACATTTATAAAAATTTATTATTGATGTTATACAATACTTAAAGGGGTCATATCATATTTTTATCTTTTTTTTTTCATTAGAGCTCTAAATATTAATAAAGTATTCAGTGTTGTGTGTGCTATGAACAGTCATAATTTACTTTTATTACTGTACCTTTGCTCATCGATTTTTGGACCTTCCAAAACTTAACAAGCTTTAAAGACCCAAGACCATACCAAAAGAAATGCCTTTAGAAGAAGACGTTTTAATAGTTTTAATAAATTTTATTTACAGTATGTTTGCGTACTACATAAACTCTTTTATTTGAGAAAATTGAAAGAAAATTTGAAGATTTTTTTATGATGTGACCCCTTTAAGAGCAAAATACTATAAATAGACCAACTTGAATATAACTATAATATACTGTAATTTTAACTATGAAAACCAAAGCGAAATCCATTTTGTACAAATAAACAATTTTTTACTATTTTAAAGTGTACGGCAGAACCTGTTTAGTTGTACACAGCTGTAAATCTTTGCATATTCTATATTATATGTGTCCTTGTTACTACACACAGTCATTCAGTGTATGAATATTATTGCATTAGATAACATTGCCAGATGCCATTTATTAATTATTATCTTCCCAAAGGGTTTTTAAAAAACATGTTTTAAATTATAACAATTAGCTTTAAAATTAATAATCTATCTATCTATCTATCTATCTATCTATCTATCTATCCATCTATCTATCCATCTATCTATCTATCCATCTATCCATCTATCCATCTATCTATCTATCCATCTATCTATCTATCCATCTATCTATCCATCTATCTATCCATCTATCTATCCATCTATCTATCCATCTATCTATCCATCTATCTATCCATCTATCCATCCATCTATCCATCCATCCATCCATCCATCCATCTATCTAATCCAATTATGAGACTACTGTTTAAGTAACAAAAATGATTAAAAAAGTGAAATTAGTTCTTACAAAGGGTCTAAAACGGGTTATTTAAAAATATGAGAGGATTTTAATGTTTGAATATTTGTGATTTTATTTCTGTGGCTGATATTGTGTTATGGGTTTAATCCCCAGGGAACACGCATATTGCTAAAACAGTGTATAGATTGAAGTCACTTTGGTTAAAAGCATCTGCCAAATGCATAACTATATAGGCTAATGTAATGAATTTAGGTGGGTCCCCAAAACAGTTCCCGGACCATTCATGGCACCTTCAGTCCCTAAAAGGGGACAATGAGGGAACAATGAAATGCATCTCCTAAGTACTGTAGCCCCACTGTTTGACTCTCATAAATGAACAAAGAACTGCCCCGCAGGGAACCCAACACCCCACCCATCCACACTCGCACTATTACCACACAGATCCAACACCAGCCAACCGGACCCAATGAGAGACGTGATTTGTGACCCGGAATTACAGCCAAGACGCTAAAGTATGCATTAGATACTGTCAAAAAGAGACCCTGCAAACGGAGGCGAGTCCGCATCGCCCAGAGATGCGCTTCATCATGACGTCGCGCTGCTCGCGTCGCCCCTGCGCCGAATCTGTTGACCAGAGAAATCAACCGAAACGTGACGATCGTTTAGTGTGATTTGATCTTGTGATCTCAGTGGGACATAAGGAGATGCTATATATCCTCAAAGTGAGTAGAAAATTGTCTTTTGTTTAAGAATTTTACGGTAAATGTGGTAAACTCGCTGCGTTGATAAACGGACCCGAGGCGTCGATGTAGAAACGCTGCCCGCTGGCAGATCTTACATCATTGCTGATTCAGATTTAAGACAATGCTTGTTTTTCTTATAACGAATTAACCTTCATACCTCGTTACATGTGTTATCTATTATACAATGTTATGCGTATTGCACGTTTTAACAGACAGACATTTAATTCAAGAGACGTGCACCGTTATCTCCGCTCACATACAACGTTTATATATTTTGCGATAAGATTTACAATCTTATAGTCGTTGTTAACAGACTGTACTGTTGTTTTTATCATCTTAAAGATTTATAATAATGTCTAACACGAATCATTCCCCTAAATGATCATAATTGTGTTTAGAAACGAGGACGTGCGCTCGCTCGCGGCTTGGTGTTTTGGTGCAGATTTGACATTATTTATTTATGGCCTTTTATGTTCATGCATCGCATGTACTGATGCATTTACAAGTAAAAGACACTAAACAGACATAAAAACGCAAGATGTGTGATTGTTATATCCAATATAACGCCGTGATTTTCTGTGGGCGAGTTGGGCCTTGTGTTTGCGCATATTGGGCAAAGCGCACCAGCGGTTCGTCACATCATCAACTAAAATTGGCTTCATCATGTACAGTGTATAATAATAGTACAGTAAAAATAATACAAATTGACTGGAGAAATAAACAATAGACCGAAACGCCCTTTTAATACACGCTTACATGCGCATGCTTGTTATTTACATCATTTGACAGTCTGTGTCAATACGCATGGCGCAGGTGTTATTTTTTGTAAGATTGTGGCTGTGATTTCCAAGGTTAAAGTAAGACTTTATTTCAATACAGGGACACACAGTTCAATGTAGTGTTTATTTTGCCGTTACATAAGCCTGAATTCCTGAGAGAACTTTCTAGTCAGAGTTCAATGAACAAAAGCAGCTGGTGCTCATAACGGGACCTAGACATGATTGAGTAACAACTTTTGTGACTTCTTATGTTTTACATTTTACAAAGATCTATGACTTTATTATTAATGCCCATAGATCAGAATGGATGTTTAATAATACTCTTTGGTATTTTAACAGGAATGTTGTAGTTTCTGAATGTGTTTAGACTACAGTGTTGCCCAGATTTGTAGACCAATTTGATCCAAGTGTTGTATTTAACCATTTATAGATGCACAACTGTTGTTATGGTCTCATAAATACCACAGGTGCACTATGGCTATGATGAGCTGGTGTCTAGTCTTTATTTGTTTGTGGTCAGATCATTTTGTTAAACAAGAGCTTGATGTTTATCTTCATTCCTAATAGGCTTTGACTCTCTACATGCATGAAAATGTAAGAAACAGAATAAGAAAGTCATATATTATATTAGTAGTGAACCAAATACACAAAACTGCACAATTAAACTGCACCTAATGTTGCTTACACATAGCACAAAGAGCAGGACAGTGCATTTTGTATATTCTTTAACATATGTTTGTAAACATGACAAAGCGTGTATAAGTGTCAGTGTGCAGCTGATCTTGTAGCTTAACCCCCATTGCTTAGACTATAGTGTCTGTCACGACCTTTAGTTATATAACACATAGAGAGAAATAGAGAGAGAGCATTTCCTGCTCTCTTAACCAGCCTGCCGGACTTTCTATTCTGGAATAGCCAACAAAAATGTTAAACCTTTTTTCTTTTATGTGCTCTTCCCACTGCGGTACCACTCGGGTAATCATGTTTGCATATGCATTCAGTGCACAGAATATCTCAGTAGGATTGATGTCAGTAACATTATCTCGTGATCGATCTTTATTGACCTTAAACGTAACATGGTGCGTCTTCCGTGAATCACATTTTGATTATGTTTTATGAAGTGTCTAAAGTAAAGATTTGCCTGGACACTTTGCAAAATCACCTGCATTCGCGTTATATAGAGGAAAGAAAGTTACTGGGTGGACAGTTCCTTTAATATAGCAAGAGATCAGGGTGCTGCTGTGACACAGTATAGTGTATGAGTGATTAGACAAAGTCAGGCGTAACTGACTCATTGCTGGAAATAGCTGTCTAAGACAAAATAAGTGTCAGGTTTAAAATACATTTCAGTGTATCTCCTGAAGTATCATCTTAAAAATGGAATTCAGCTCGGCCCTGTGTTTTTTCTGTCATTATTTCTGTCTGTCTAAGTTTAGATCTTATAACAAAGAACAAGTAAACTTATTTAAACACAGTGTATGACAGTCATCTCTCACACTGTTTCTAAGAAAGTACTTTAATCTTCTGAAAATATTTTGTTTTTAAAACCTTGGAGAGATTTATAAGGAAAACAAATCTTTCATTAATTTCTTGCCCCTTAAATTATTCAATATTAATGTTTGTTTTCAACACACCCTCACTGACACAAACACGAGATGGCCAGACATTTGCAGGGGGACACAGATGGTTTACTGAGGGTTTGTATTGACAGATAATGTTAGCAGAGGATGTTGAAAAGAACCGTAACAGAGAACACTTATACCTGAACGTATTCAAATATATTACGCATAGCTTACTAATATATTGCTTACTTGTCAAAGTTTGGAAAAGAATACTCCACTTTTCTTTGGATAATAGAAATCTAATTATCTATCTAATCTAATAATCTAATTTTAAATGAATTTGTTTGTTGGTGTCCTGTGACACACAAACACACACAGTGGTTTAAAAATGATGTAATGTATTCCACTGCTTCATGGGATTATTTTAGGTCATTGTAAACGCTCTTTACATGCTTTTACTGTCTGTCCCTGCCCACCCAAAACTCCAACATTAGGTCACTGGCTCACAATCATTTCCTCTTTCAAGATTTCCTCTTGTCTGTAAAAAGGTCAATCTAAACCACCCACCCCTCTCCATCTCTCTCTCTCTCTCTCTCTCTCTCTCTCTCTCTCTCTCTCTCTACCCATCTCTGTTTACATAGACTGGCAGATCAGAGAGGAAAAACTTATACATTAAATCGCAGCATCCTGTGGTGCATTCTGCACTTATAAATCTGTATGCAGTTTTAAAACTGTATAATATTGTATCAATCTGTATTAATCCAGAAACAATCGTTTATAATAGAAAGGTGTTTATATTAACAGTGTGGATAGTAGTAAACAGTGTTGCTTAATATCATGTACTTTCCTATTAAACCCAGATTTGCAATTTGTATTCTTTTTTTTCCTGCTCCTTTTTGAAACAATTTATATTGAGAACATTTTTTATATTTCATATTATATTGAATTTGTTAAAAGATATGTATCAGATAAATAGATAAGTATGTACAGACCATGTTTTCTGTACATTATATTTATATTAATATTTCTTTTGCTGGAAATTATGCCAGAATAACACTTAATACAAGGATTAGATTGAAATGCTTTGACTTGCATGAAAATAATTTAAAACTTATTCCTATCTCTTGTCTTTTCCAGATGTTGTCCTTCCAGCAAGAAATTTGCTTTAACTATTTCTTCAGTGTTCCTTTCTCTCCAAAACCACGGATTGGCATTGGATGTGTGAACTAAAGTTTTTGACAACCACAGTCTACAACTGCTCAAACAATCTTTTTCCTCACTTCCCCTAGAAAAAGATGGACAACCCACCTAAACTATCTGGGGAGACCCTTATTGTCCACCACATTCCACTGGTCCACTGCCAGGTCTCAAGTTCACGACAGTGTTGTAGTAGTCCATTGAAGCGGAGCGGTAATCCCTTCAGCTGTCCAGAGAACCTGGGACTGAGTCGGACTACCTCTTTACCTGAGAGAGACATTCTTCAGCGGGAGGCGCTGGTGTACAGCAGCCTCATACAGACTTCCAGCAGCAGTCTTAGCTCCAGTGACACATTTGGGGATGGAGGGATGAGAGGAGGGGACAAATTGAGACGAGGAGGGAGAGAAGGAAGTATGGCGAGTGACACTTCCTCTTTTACATCAAGCAATTCTGAAGATCAAGCTCAAGTCCTGCCAACGAAGATTCGTGAACGGACAAACTCACGACGTAACCCTTTTCTGCTCAACGCTGATGATGATGACGACGAGGACGAGGACAATCTAAATGGATATTTGGAAGACTCCTCTTTTCACTTGCATGGAGATTCGCATGAACTCTCAAACGTGATGCTCACAAATGAAGACTTGCCGCCTTTCCACCTACATGACCTTGGTTTCACCACTGAACCTTTTCTTTTGCATGCCTCGACAGAGGAACAGTGGTGTTCTGTAAATGGCTCAAGGGGACAGCAGAGAGCAGAAACAATACATTGGGTGAGACGTTCCATTTGTCTTCTCACTTGGAGAGCCTGAACTTACTGAGATTGGACAGCCAGCGACGTCATGGCAGCAGTGGTTCCACCCTGTCAATGGACTGTGGGGAGCAAGAATGGGGTGAAGAGGATGATGATGATTATGATCACTCCATGCAGGGTGGAAGAGGAAGCTCACAAAGTTCCAGTCTGACAGCACCGCACTGCACATGTTGTGGCCTTTCCCAGCCGTACCCTGAACCTTTCCATGAACCATTTTCTGAATGCCACCAGGGCTACGGTAGTGATTCTTCTTGCAACAGCTCAGATGGAGTGCTGGTTAACTTCAGCACCATTTACAACAAGATGAACAATGTCGTCCCAGCAAAACCATCCCGCAATATCAACAGTTCTGCCAACCAATCCTGTGCCTCATCTGTGTCTGAGCCCCAGGGGAAAGAATGTAGCAATGGTTGTGGTGCTTTCTACCTGGACTTACACACCTCCCCAACAGAACCTCCTCAGCATCCCTCAGCCTCTCAAGAACATGCAAACTCTTCTTCTGTATGTCCCTCCCAGCCACAAGGTGCCATAATGGAACTAGACGCAAACTGTAACTCATACCACAACCACCTAGAAAGTGAAGGAGCCGAGACCTCCTCCAATGACCTCATGTCGTGTTTTCAAAGCCAGGCCCGCTTGGTTGTAGCAACCCAGAATTACTACAAGCTTGTGACGTGTGATATTTCGTCCCAGTCCTCTCCCAGTCCAGTGGGGTCTTCCGTCACAAGCTGCTCAGATGAGCACAGCAAAGGAAGTCCCCCTCAGCCAACAGAGTACTACCTATTCCAACAAATGAAAGAGGATGATGAAGAAGAGAACACGGAGCTGGTATAGTATTTGCTTTATTTGATGTTAGCTTGTATTTAGCATTTTGATTCACTGCACAGTATTTTTAGTGTTATTGCAGTTCCTCTTAGCAATATCTCACACTCAACCTCCTTCTTATTTTCTGCCCTTCTTTTTTTATCAGAATGAGGATAAGATGGGGAACTCTACCCATGAAAATGTAATCGAGGGGCAGGTGTATATCAACATCTCTCCACCTATGACCCTCTGCAGTTCAGTTGTTTCCTCCGGGAGTGGTCGCCCTCGTTCCCGCAGCTATGACCGGAACCTAGATAAGTCTCCGTCTCCTCGTCTCGGATCGCTGGAGCGGATGCTCAGCTGCCCCGTTCAGCTAAGTGAGAGTGCGGCCCCAAGTTCACCCCCTCCACCACGTGTCACTTCTTTTGCAGAAATGGCAAGGAATAAGAAGAAAACTGGAGGGTCACCATCACAGAGGAACGGCTCAGAGGCCACTTCCACACACTCTCATTCTTCTGGAGAGTTTTTGCCCATACTCGAAGACCTTCCACAGGGTCAAAGCCACAGTCTGCCTCCGCTCACTCGATGCCACAGCCAGGGGAGCTGTGATATGCCCTCCCCACATAGATCTAGGAGCACACCGCTGCGAGAATCACCGGGGGGAGCCGGAAAACATACTCGAAGCAAAGCAGAAGGTTAGGGAAGGTTTTTACACTATGATGTACAAAAGAGAATGCTTGGATTTTGTGTTAATGTGTTGTTGTGTGCAAGAGCTGATTTGTTTTGGCTTTTGCTGTTGTGGATTGACTGCACTGTAAATGAGTTGTCTTTATATGTTAGTGCCAGTTGCTCGATGGATACAAGCTTAAAATAAGAATGAGGTGTAAAGAGGCTATTTAATCTGCTAATGTTGATTAATTACCAGAATGCTGTCATCTTTTCCTTGTCTTTTTATGAATACTGCCATTGCAGCCTAACTGTAATTTAAGCAATTCTAATAATTCTAATTCAACTGTATTTAAGCATTTAGTAGCAGCATAAATATAGATTTTAATGGTTGTATTTATTTTGAACAAGTTCTTTTTTGTATTTTCAGCATTGCCATTAAGATTGTGCACTTTGTTGCAACACACTTTAGTTAACATGAACTAAAAAGTAACAATATAATATTATTTCCTCGTATTTTAGAGTTTCTCAACCAGAGGGGGGCAAGTAAATATACCTGTACATCTTTCTAGTCATATGCCTAGCTGTAGAATGTAGTATATGGTAGAAATTATAAATGGGAGGCCTTCAAATATTGTTGTGGGGGACAAAAAGCTAATAAAGTTTGAGACCCATTGCATTATTTTACCATAGCCGTGTAAATTTTAGCCGTTAGAAGTTTGCTGTGGTTAAAAGACTTTTCCTTGTGGTTACTAGGTGTTTCTAGGTGCTTCCTGGGATGGTAGTTAGGTGGTTAATTACTTTAAGTAAAAAAAGCCTAGCATGGATGCCTCCTTGTAGCATGGGATGTTTTCGGCCAATTTTGTCATCCTCCAGGTGATTGCTTGGACAAGTAGTAGTTCTTCTTTCCTCAACAAGCTGCACCATTTGTGATATCAATTATTGATTGTCTTTTTTATTTACAGCCAGGTAACACATGTGCTTATTATAAGCAAATAACTCAGTTGGTAAATTCATCACTTTGTGTGATATTACTGGTTTTATAGTGAAACAAACTGCAGTTTGATTACAGTATATATAGGTTAGCATGTGTGTTTTGTTGGCACATGTATGTGTATGTTCTTTGTGCTGTGCTGCCCCTGCTGTTCGTGACTGTGTACTGCAGTGTACTGAGAGCTCTGTCACCTGACTCCTCAGACGTGTGGAGGAAACAGATTGCGTAACAGCTGCGTGACGTTTCACACACACTGTGTACTGGTCAAAGCACATATAAACACACAGCAGAGGTGTACACATACACAGAGGAGCAGTAAAAACAGCCTTTTCCTTGTATGGGTCGTGATGTCCTGTTTTTGTGTCATTCTGTTGGAAAGTCATTTTTTGACGCAGTGACTGCAGGTCTGTGTTAGACTGAGATGTTCCTTATGTGTCTGTTTCTGTCTTGCTGATATGCTAGCTCTTGTTTTGTGTCACTGTCCTCGGTTTTATGCTTTGTCATGCCTTTGCCTTTCCAAGGGTTTAAAAACAGTTATTTCTTGTTTTTTACGATCTTATACAGTAGGACATTAAGTTAGTTTAGTTATAATGATTTATCAAGTACTTTAAATACGATTAATGTTAATACTAGTGATGTTGACTTACACAGGCTAAATGCTGTACTGTGTACTGGTTTATCTTTAGTGGTGTTTGTGAAGGATTTTAACAGACTCATAATCTTCAGTATTAAACATAGATGCATGACTTTCTCTGAAATGTTTGTGCTATGGACATAAATGATAGCAAAACATATCTTGCAGTTTGTTTAGGAGAGATGTTGCACTTTTCCAAGCAATTGGATTGACAGTCCTGTTAGATAATAAGATGCACATGAAAAAACACATTTTTGCATTGAAGAACCCCCCCATATTTTGTGACAAAAATATATATGCTGTTTCAGTTAGATATACATTAAAATAAGAAAGAAAACATCATTGTTACTTGTGCACCTACAATAGATCATAACTTTTGTTGGCTTTTGCAGGCACAACTGACATATTCTTGAAGAAAAGTACAAATTCTACTTCTGATCTTTATCTCTGAGATGTTCTCCCTCATTTTTTTTTCTGATCTAATTTCTTTCAGGTGGTTTGTCCAGCTCCACAGACTCCTCTCCGGTTGTCGTTCGCTATAGTAAAGATCAGCGACCGACCTCATTACCCATTCAGCCCTTTACTTTCCAGCACCAGTTTGGAAAGCCACAAGCAAAGCCCCTCCTTCCACTTCTGGACGGTTACATCAGCCAAATGCAAGCTCGGGGTCCGCAGCACCTGAAGGTGGTGAAGATGACTCTGAAGAAGACCACGGACGAGCTCACGGTGCTTCCGATGTCCCAACAACTGTGCGGCCATCTCCACTGGGGAGCTACTCTCCAGTCCGGCTCCAGGGTGCACCAACCTCCTCTGGAACCTGCTCAACATGCACTCCCACCCCGAATGGTCCGAGACCACCACGTTCCATCTCTTGCCCAATCTCTGCAGGTCTTTTGCCCCAGAATACCCCGCCTGGACTGGCTGTACACACAGACACTCAACCTAAACTTGCTCCATTACCTCCTACACCGCCGCCTCCTCCGCTGATGAAGCAGAGCCCACTTATGCCCGCGCTGCCCACTAGAAGCCACTGTTTTCACCATGGTGGTTTGACTGGTTTACCAACACTTAACAGCTCTGGTCTCAGTTCTCTTGGAAAGTTGGAGCCAGCGCCACAGGAAGAGCCGGTGAAGGTTTTACCTACACGTGTGACACAACGACAGCCTAATGGTGGGTCAGGTTGAATCTGTGCTTGTTTGTTGATGATTTAAAGAAATAGTTAAAGGGATAGTTCACCCAAAAATGAAAATTGTTTCATTGTGTACTGACCCTCTTGCCATTCTAAACCTATATGACTTTTTCTTGAAGTATAAAAGAAAATGTTTGAAGATCTGTTTAATTGACAAAAATAAATTCTTTCTCGCATATAAGAGTGGATAAATGATGACAACATTTTCCGGGGTTGGTTGAATTAACACTTTTTTAGCAGTGTGATTTTAAAAAATTTTTTTTAGGATCTGTGGATTTTGTGTTAGCAAACATAAATCTTCCTTATTTAAATCTTTGCTTTTCTTTCCTTAAACTATTGCTAACAACTTCTCTTTTCTTCTCTTTTTATCTCTCATGTTTCTTCCTACATGTTTTACTTATGTTTTGTTTGATCCTTTTTTCTTCTTTTTCTTCTTCTTATATCCACCCATCCCTCTCTTCACCTCTTTCCCCCTTATTTTCCATCTTTTGCTTGCAACCTTCCCTCTTTCTTCCACATCACTCCATAGTTCATCACCTCTCCCCGCAGGCACTGAAATGGAGAGAGTACAGGCGAAAGAATCCACTGGGTGTGGAGCGTGTTAAAGACGTCTCCGCTCATTCTCTGTCTTGCGCTCTGCAAACCAAGAGACCTGGATCTCGCGTCACGCGACGCAATGTGTTCGATTTCCCTTCGACCAATCAAGTGCTCAGCTTCAGCAGATTGAATGGTGCTGAACCAATTTCAGTCATCCATTGGGGAGGGAATAGAAAAAGAGGATCAGTTTGTGTATAACAGAAATAGTTATGTCGTCTTTTATATGACATCATTGGGTAGTTTAATTTCCTTTTATAGTAATGGTTCTCTTTTGGTCAAGCTGTGTGATAGTTTCATGTTGATTTAATATGTTTACATGTTCTGTTTTGTCCTGTTTTTGTTTCTAGGTCAGTCATTGAGGCAATTACCACAGTTCTACAGCGACTTCCTGCCAGATTATTTTTCTCAGACAGAGCGCCCCCCAGAGGAGTTCTGCTTATCTCCAGATGCTAACACTGATGAATCCATCTCTATAGATCTGTTACAGAAAAGAGGTTTGTGTGTTTTCATTTCCAACCAACATCTCTCTTCTCTCGTCATGTTTTTTGCTTTATTAATGTTTTCATGCTTCAAAAAAGTGCATGCATGGTTGAAAGAAGAAAACACGCATTGAAACTAAACCTGTGTAGATAAGGACAAGATAGAGACACTGATATAGAAAGGAATAGATCATTTAGTAGATGCTGTATCTTTTTTTGGAACGCAAAATTTTGCCAAATTCTCATTTAACATACTGTGATCAGGGTCTGTTATATATTTTATGCATTTTGAATTGAAATAATAGTAATGTGTGAGAAATTTGAAGTCTTGTGGCAATTTGTAGATATTTTACGAGTACAATTAATCGCAATTGTACGTTTTAGTGTGATATACTTTTGTGCCAGTGACAGTTAGTTATTTTGGGGCAGGGCTTCATTATTGTGTTTTTATACGATTGTATTGCCACCTCATAAATAAGTTGTGAAATCACACAAATTTAACTTTTTCTTTTAGGCATTTTATCTATTTTTGATCTCTGGATTTTCTCTTTGTAGTCATATATACAGTATTTAAATATGGATGTGGTTAATGTGCACCTCATTGACTTACAGTGAGTGGTGTAGTTCATCATCACTCCCACATATGGATCTGCAGAGAATGTTAAATGTGCCCTAGTGTGTAAGGATTTTAAAGAGTTTGGTATCTCTTGATGTTATTCCCACTGGTGCCACCTGTCAATCAAACAGCCCATTTGCTTTACCTTTAATCTCCCAGACTGACATTCAGTAAAAAAACTGCTTTTGTGCATGATGCAATGATGTCTGTGTGGGTTTCATTTCATTTTTGTCTCCTCTGTTTATATGCTTCTAGGTTTGGTAAAGGCTATAAACACAGCAGTTGATCTGATAGTTGCTCATTTCGGCACCAGCCGTGATGCTGGCGTTAAGGTATAACCTTCATTTTTAAGAGAATGTAAAAGTGAAGTATTTGAGTTTGTGTCTTACTATACATCACAAAAAACTTCTCTTTCTGTTTAGGCTAAATTGGGGAACAGTTCTGTCAGTCCTAACGTTGGTCACTTGATTCTGAAGTACCTGTGTCCTGCCATTCGTGAGATACTGCAGGATGGACTGAAAGCTTATGTGCTGGATCTGATTATTGGGCAGCGCAAAAATCAACCCTGGAGTGTTGTGGAAGCCTCTACACAACTTGGTAAGAGATAAATGTGAGGATGGTGTTAATGGAGATATGCAAAAGGATGAAGAGATGTTGAAAATATTTATTTCTTCTTTCGTTTCAGGTCCGTCTACAAGGGTTTTGCACAGCCTCTTCTCCAAAGTCTGTCAGTATTCAGAGCTGATCAATAATAGTATGAGATTCAATGCCTTCATCTTTGGCCTGCTAAAGTAAGATGAGTTTTTTTATATGTCTCTCTGTCTTTACACTGTGTTCGAATGACATTTGTGATATTAAATAAATTTACTTGAGCAATGTTAATTACTCATGCAAATTCCAGTAAAGTGTTTTAGCAAAAACACAAATACCTTATAAAATATTACATTAAATAATTTTATTTTATTATATTGTTACTTTTAAATATCAAATGAAGTATATTTTGTACTATGTAAGTATTTTGGACTTTCACTGAGAGTATTGCAGTGCATTCTGGGATTGCATTCTTTCAAAATTGTCAACGAGGCAAAATAATTTTGCCTAATTATTGGAAAAGCATTTGCAACAGGAGCATACCTGTGATGATTTAAAATGCTTTCTAGATTAGGTTTTATCAGCACTTTAAACAGTCAGACCTAAAAATGTCTCATCTCAAAGTTCTGTAGTGCAGTTCTTCAAGCCTTTAGAAATCTTCAAAACTTCAAAGGATTCAGTTCTGCTTTGATGGGCCTTGACAACTTTTTATACCCCACCCCAATCAAACTTAAAATATTGGGACACACGGAGCTTTGATCATGAGTTTTAATTATGAATTCTGCTGCATGTATTTCTATCTTTGCATACCAGTGTTTCAGATCTGTGTGTGTGTCCTCTATAACGCTTTCTTTACATTCACTGTTTTTCAGCTTGCGATCTCTAGAATTTTGGTTCAATCACATCTATACACATGAAGGTAAGGCAATTTTTATAATAAATCACCAACACATACACATAAATACTCCAGAGCAGATGGCTGTATTGAGAAAAACATTTTAGGTTTCTGATACAGAGCCAAGATGTTCCGGGCTTTATGCACTTATTTTGTCAGCATTATTCTAATCGTTGGCATTTGTTGTGTCCGTCTGTTTCTTTCTCATTGGCATGCTATTACAGACATCATAGCAGCACACTATCAACCATGGGGTTTCCTACCACTATCTCAAGGGGCTTGCCAGCCACTATTTGAAGAGCTTTTGCTCTTATTACAGCCACTATCATTGTTGCCCTTTGACCTTGACCTGCTATTCGAACCACACCTGCTACAAAAAGGTGAAGAACATATGAGGCGAAAAGAACAGCTGTGCTCTGCCCGGCAAGGTGTCGATCAATCCGATCGCTCAACCTTCCAGCTCATGAGAGGCGGTGGATTACTGGAGTCTGGTACACAGGAAGTGGAGATGATGACTCAGAGAGAAAGGTTTATGATGCGAGAAGAAAATGCCCAGTGCAGGATGGAGGGAGCTGCATCTAAAGTAAAAAGAGATGGGCGGAGGTGTGATGGATCGAGCTGTGAATTACTGGCTAAGGAAGCTGGCAAAGAGTGTTTCCGAAAGAGTGAGGCAGGACAGATAGAGGTTGGAGGCAGGATGAAGGGGGTCGGAGAGGATAGTGAAAAAGGAAAAAGGAGAGAAAAAGATGGAGACACAGCCAGACAGAGGAACCGACAAGCTGGCTGGTGGTACCAACTGATGCAGAGTTCACAGGTTTACATTGACAATTCTGCCGAAGGGTCAAAGTTTGTAAAGTGGGAGAAAAGGAAGAAAGGAGGCATTGAGAGTCATAGGCAAAGCCATCCACCTCTTAGAGAAGGTGTAGTTGAGGGGGCCGAGGCTATTCAGCAAATTGATGAACAGGTGGAACACCGTCGGACCAGCAATAGCAGTATTAATAGCATTGACAATGGGATTCTCAACCACTCAGCCGTGTCAGAACCCCCAAAAGCCATAAAAGTGAGGCCATCATGGATGGGAAGTCCACCAGAATCAGTTCTCGCTGAGCTGAAGAAGAGTAAGGAGAAACAGTCAGACTCTCAAGATGCAGATGATGGGGGTCAGAATCAAGCAAGAACAGGGGAAGATGGGTCAGCGCAGGCCATGCGTTGGGGACGGCTGTTTGGAGCCAGAAACGCAAGCAAGATTGTTAAAAGTGAGCAGAAATCAATCAGGAAACAACGGTAAGTAATAAAGAATTTTGATGGAGATGGTACACAGCCTTAAAAAAAACATTTGTCTTTTAGAATAGCTGTTTTTGGATTTGCTAAAGACCAAAAATAAAAATGTATAGTTGAGTTACAGAGTCTGTGATCATTGCAGGTTGCCGTCCGGTTGGTTGAGTCTGGACCGCTCTGTGTTGGATCTGGTGGCTCATTCTGTTGGAATGGGGAAAAAAGCAGAGCAGCAATCTATCACCTCTCAAAGCCAAGAAACCCAACTTGGCACAGCTGAACAAGCACAAACACAGAATTCACAAACAGAGAGAAAAGCCCCACGGTAATATTATTGGACATTCAAAGCTGCAATCTGTAACTTTTTTTTTTTTGTTGAAAATAAAGAATAGTCAGTTATTTATTTTTTATTTTTAATTTTTATTTATATTGTTTATAATCTGAGCTATTGAGTAGAATTTTGTGTAAAATATTTTATGTAATGTGACTTCAACAAATATAAGTATTCAAACTAAGATGGTAATAAAGAGACAAAAGTTACAGATTGCAGATTTAACTATCATGATAACATAATGAGATAATATTGATGTACCTAATTAATGTTTTTTTTCCCACTTTCCATTTCATCCTTCTCTTTCAGTGAAGTGAAGGCGTTGTGTCATCATATTGCCACAGAGCCGGGTCAGCTCAGTTTCCATAAAGGAGATGTACTGCAGGTGCTCAGCAGGGCAGACTCTGATTGGCTGTTGTGTGCTCTGGGGGACACCCATGGCCTTGTTCCCATCATATACGTCACCCTGATTGAGGACAGTCAGGAGCCCCAGCATTGAAACTGTTAAGCATGGACTCCTATAAAGACAGGTGTAAGATGGGATCGGACACCGAGAGAAGGTCACTGCTTTTCACAATATAAAAGCTGGTTCACAACTAGATTTATTTTCTGCATGTGTATGTAAACATCAATACACACTGACACACACAGTTATGACAGTTTGCTGTTGTGAACCCACCCTCTTTGTTTCCGTAAACAGCAATGAGCTAAGCAGTGATTAGAAAGTGTAGATCTAGTTACTTAGTAGTGAAATTGTTTGCGATGAGCCATCAGGTTTTGCAACTTAGCTTTTAAATCATGTTGATAGCCTTTTAAAAAAACTAAAAACCAAATGTTGTTAGATACACTAGACACTAGGCACACATGCCTTGATTTACTGTAAAATACTGTATTATTTTATGTAATCTAGATGTTAACTTATGTATGTGTTGCGACCTTAAGTTTGTGCACGTGCCTGTCAGAGGTCATTCGTGAACACCTCGGTTTTACACGCAAGTGATCCCAACTGTTTGTGCAAACAATTGTACAATATGATATAAGTACATAAAGGGAAATCTTGGTGGCAGTCATTCAAATGCCCTGCTGTTTAAAATCTACAGGAATTTACTGCATTAACCTGATGAAAAATTCAGCCTTTAGGACAAAGACATAGCCGGTCCATTTCCAGGCATTGTGTCCGTGAAAACAGGTAAATGGTCTTCGTCATGGTTTCCACCACTTCATTTCATGTTTTTCTCACTTATAAGGGACAATTTATAGCAAAGGTGGTCTGTGATGTGCACAAAAATTATTTGCATCTTAAAATCTGAACTGGTGAGTTCTATATCCCTTCCTAAAACCACTTTTGCACCGTCTGCAAGAGATAAAGAAAAGGAAGATGTTTCTACTCTTTGTCTATTTTAGACTATTGTTTTGGTTTAAGGAGCCTTGGAGTTTTTCTGTGGCCTAGATTGATTATAATGATAATGTATGATTCAAATGCACATGGAATTGAATGTCTGTACAGTTAAGTAGTTCAACAGATGGCAAACTAAAAGACTGGTGTTTAATGGGATTTGGGGTTGTGTATAGACACATTTCCTCCAAACACACACATTAATATTCATAATAATATTTATTTATTTATTCAGTGTTTGCTTTAGCTAACACAATGAGCTTTAATCACTAATGTTTGAATATTATACACAGACAACTATCTCTCTGCTTTTGCAGAGGACAAGGAGAGGAAATTTAGACTGTAAAATACCACATAGAATATTTCGTTGGTACCCTGTGTGCATTTATGAAATTATGACCATTTGATGTGCTACATTTAACTGAAGGTGAGGCCTTATGGATAGGAATGTTTATTATGTATTAAGACATTAAAAAGATGTTTCACGACTAGTATCATCAGAAATTCTATTTCTGATGATAATCAGAAATTTTATAATCTTAACTCAGTAAGCCTTTTTATATGATTTTGCTTCAAGAAAAATCACATTATGATTTGATTTAATCAAATTGCATTATCAAGAAATCTGTAGATGACAATGTTTTTGTTAAAACAGTTTTATTATGATTTTATTATTTTCTATTTATAAAATGCATTCATAATTTTTTTGTGCATTTGTAAAAATGTTGCATACTCATATTGACATTATTAACTATTTGTTAATAACAACCTATAACACATTGTTATTGTTAAAAGTTAATAAAGAAACTATTCAGATAGTGTGTACAATATATTGTTATGGGATGTTATAAGTAGAAGAAAATGCTCTCATGCAACAAGCTGCGCATTTTAGATTATAGTGCTGCTTAAGATATTTCCTTTGTCACTCAAGAGTTGTATGTCGGTCTTCCAAAAATGCTTTGCTTTTCACTAAAATCAAGCCCATAAATATCAGAGAGAGATTGTGAGAGAAAAAAGCTGTCCAGTGCCTTTTTTGAACCAATGTGTGTATTCGTAGGAGTGTTTATACTCATTTGATCTCCTCACCAGTAGTCGATGACATCCCAGTTCTTTTCTCTTATGTGTGAGCACCGGTCTTTACAAAGAGTTTTAAGAACCTGGCATCAGTTTTAACTGGTAAAGGATAAACACCAATAAGAGGAAGACTTGGTTGGGTGGTTGATGTATGTTTGTGTAATGATCTCTCTCTCACTTTCTCTCTACCTGCTTTGGTCATTCAAGACTTTTTCTTGCCTGGACTGTATATATGATACATGTAGCCCACCTGGCTCTTCTGTTCCCTTGGTGTGATCATGCTGTGCTTATATAACATTATCACAATGTATGTATATCAATAACAGAGTGCTCATGTGATCACTGATCTGACGTCTCCTGTCCTTTTTTCTCATGTTGTTATTGTAAATGAAAATCATGTGTTTGTAATGATGCATACTGGTTGTTTGGATAATGTTTTGAAAGTTGTAGGTGCTACTAAATTGAATGAAAGAAGCAGATTTTTACAGCAAAAAGTTGTGATAGAAGTTATAATGGATTTAATGGTTATAATATGAATTGTATTGGTTTTAATGGAAACTATAATAGTCTCCAGACTATTACTCCAGATATAGTCTCTAGACAGGTAATATTAGTGTTGGGTTTTATTGGTGGGATGTTATCTGGTGGATGGGAACCAATAGACCACTATTAAATCCTTCAGAATAACGCCCAAAACACAACAAACATTATCATATTTGTAATGAAAACCATTACAGTCTGTATAGTTTATTTCAGCAGTGAAAATTACAGCTGTAATGCTGCGTTCCAGACGACCCAGATTTAGGATATTTACCATCTCAAACCCGGAAATAACGTCTTGATTAAGTATTTAGTAACATTAAAAGCATTTAGTAACATTAAAAGCATTTAGTAACATTAAAAGAGCACCGTTACAGACATTACTTCCAGGTTCAGGTGGTCAACATCTTAAATCTGAGGTGTCTAGAACGCAGTTTATATATGTAGTTTAAAACCACGCCCTCTTTGTCCCTGTAGAGATTTGACCAATAGTATTCAGCCAGGAACATTTCGTCATACAATGTCGACGCGTTCAACATTCTGGACGGGTAAATAACAAGGTATTTATTAAAACACACACACACAACTAGGTGCTGAAGAAAAATAAGCAAGGCAATACAATTACTTTATGTAAGTATGTATTTATGTTGTATATTGTGTTATTGAGTGAACATCCACCGCGCAGCAAAACGTTAGGCACGTGCTTGTGTTGACAAATAACGGTATTTAAATTCTAGGAACAAGGTGACAACAACTTGTGGAGACTGAGGTGAAGTTAACGCTGTAATATTCCTTTACAAACGTGAACATAATGTTCAGAGCAGTTGGACAGATACTCTCGGTTTCCACCACATGTTGTTGTTTACAGAGACGCGACGTTAAACTACTTACGTCAAAATGCAAACTGACAGTGTATTATTGTGAATTACACATACATAGCAAGTAACAACAGAACAATCAGAGAATGATGTAATATGTTATTTGACTTTCGCCCTGTCTGACATATAATATTTATTAATAATCCTAAGAAAAGTTCGTAAAAAGTATTCGTAAGTAGCCTAACAAATTAATGACCTGTATTTTACCTATTCAAAATTTTCCACAATTTGACTGCTTTAGACAGTCCAAAAATGTTTTGTGTTTTGAATTGCATGAAAAATATTAGTTTTTAGGGCTGTTAATAGAAACCATCAGAAAACCTAATGGTTTTAATGGATGTAATAGGAATTTATTTAATGGGTTTTAATTGAAACTATAATGGTCTCTAATGGTAATGTTTTAGGTGTTAATGGTGGAATGTTATCTGGTTGATGGGAACCAACAGACCACAATTAAATCCTACAGGAATACGACAAAAAATATAGTACATAATAGAATTTATACTGGATTTTACTGGTTTGTAATAGCAACTATTAGGATTTGTATTGTTTTTCATCAGCTCTGTAGACATCACACTGCCTTTTACTCTAGAATATGTGTCACTGTACCTGCTTATGTCATGGTGGAGACCGGTGTCTCCTGTATCCAGTTACACACCACATGTCTCCTGACCTTTGATGATGATGTTCCTATATTGATGGGTTGTTTGTGAGAACTACCATTCCCTCCCCCTCATTTCTTACCCATCATGCCTGAACTTTCCCCTAGATCACACACACACACACACACACACACACACACACACACACACACACACACACACACACACACACACACACACACACACACACACACACACACACACACACACACACTTGTGTGTGTGTGTCTTGTTAACTGGCAGTGTGGTGTCTGTGTGTTGGGCAGTTGTAGTAAGAAGATCATTGAGGACTGTGTGTACACATTCCAGAGTGGTTCTGGAGACTTTCTGTCTGTTTCAAGGTCTGTTTCAATGATTTAACTAACTACTGTATCTTTTCATTGCTTAAGAATATGTCTTAATGAATGTGTAAATAGATATAGACTAAAAGTTCTGCATGTGGTTAATTTTTAAAGGCTCGTGGTTTTGTGTACATTCCTTGTCGGGCCTCTGCTTTGTAGCTGAAAAAGTTTGGAAAGAAATTGCTGCACTGTTTAATTTCATCAAACAAATAGAATATGTCTTAATATGTCTTAAAACAAATAGAGCTATATAAAGCATGTCCTAGCATGTATGAAAGTAATGTTGTCTATATATGACAATTATTTATAAAAAACATTTGAAAGTTGATTTGTTAAAACTAATGGCCTTTACATTTGAGTTATTTTTATTTCTGTGTATTGTATTTGTAAATGCAACATGTTCCACTGTGTAAATTAATGACTGTTATTAGCTTTTCTTATAATGTATAATAATATAAGCACACTGATGCCATCTAGTGTTGTGCACTTCCGATATTTCTGTGACATGGTTTCTCTTTCATTTTGCAGTTATTAGGAAAAATTTTGTAATTATTTCTGATCATATGTATTTGTTTGTTTGTTTGTTTGCAGGCACATGTAAATGCTCCCTGACCACAACCACTATATTTAACTACTGAAATGGCATTTGTTTTTATAATCATAGTAAAGTGATTAGTGTATAACATGAAGCCTGTTTAAATATCACATCAAGGTCTACAGGAAGTAGCAGATGCCATCACAAACACCCAATACCCACCGTTCAGAGGAGCAGACTCCAATGGATCAGGAAACATCAAGAACCTCAGCAGGAAATGAAGAGATTCCCCCATCAAAGATCAGTGAGCTCTCTGATCAGTCAGAAGGTGCTTCTAACCCCACGGCTGAGTCTGTTAGGCCCAGGTTCAGTGCTGGTCTTCAAGCCAAAGAGAGGCTAAAGTTTATTCTGGGAGCGTCCGAAGATAACTCTTCTGATGAGGAGCCTGTGCTTATGCGGCAGACAGCCAGACCTCAGCCACAAACCACACAGCCAGCTAAAGAAACTACCACAGGCGTATTAGAGGCACTGCCACCCCCTGTCCCGGCTCCAAACTGCAGTTTGAGGTGAGAATCTCAACTATTTATTGTTGCTAAGGAGTGTGTGAGTTTTTTGTTGTTTATGTGTTTTGCAATGACTCTTTTATAGTTGTGTGTGTTCCTGGTAAACCCTACAGTGTGCAGAGACCAAATGTCCCCATAAAGCTAGTAATACCAGTAATTTTTCAACATTTTAGAGACACTTTTGGTCCCCATGAGGAAAAGAGCTTACATGTATAAATCATACCAAGTGATGTTTATTTGAAAATGTAAAAATGCAAAAAGATTTGTGCTTAGGGTGAGGAGACAGAATATACAGTTTGTACAGTATGAAAATATGGTATTCCATATCATGTATATGGAATGTCCCATAAAGCATTGTGTATTGTGGGGAGAAATGTATACCCTATTTATAATATTATATATTTATTATAACATGAGCAAAACCTGTCAAATCCCCAAAAGCTTCCTTTGGGGACATTTGTAAAACACAGTTAATAATGTATAAAATATAGTTAATAATGTTTATTTTAAATTTGTAAAAATTTCTCTATTTTTAAATTTTTTTTATAAAAAGTTCTCTATTAGGTTTAGGGTTGGAGTACAGTTTTTTAACTAGTTGTCTATAAAAACAATAAAGGGCTATTGAATGTCCTCATTTAGATGAATAAACGTGTTGCGTATGACTGGTCTAACAATGTAAAGTTGTTGAAATAACATGTACAGAACAGTTTAAACGTTTCATGCACTTGTAAAAAAGATTCAAAATCGATGCCATGAATCATTTATAAATTAACTTTATACAAAGTACATTAACATCTAAATCAGTGAGTGGTCAATTCTCAGATACGATTGCACGGACTTGAATGCAGTGTGATTTAAATGCAGAACAGTTCACATAAATTTTTTTTTTAACTATAGCTTCAGTTTCTGAAATGCTTAAGGTCCCCAGTGAACACGCCAAATGTGACTTTGGCAAGAAACAAACTACAAAAGATGACAGTAAAGAGAAAAAATCTTTGAGAAAGACCTGGCTTGGCCTACTTCACTTCCTCTTAAAATCACTAGGGGGAGCTGTCCACCACATGATAGTGTCCAATGTCAAATAGGTCAGAGTTATGGACCTGAAGCCATATGTTCATTCTCAGCACACTCTCCGATCACCTGACTTTCTCATGCTTGTCACCTGTTATTGGCATGCCACACATTACTGTACTATTATTGGAAGCAATGCTCCTGATGTTAAGGGCATTCTCTCAGCTGTTAAGTTAACACAAATAAATAAAAGTTATCCTTATTTTTTTTCTCGAGTCAAAATACCATAAAGTATGTTTATGGGGTGAGAGTTTGTGATGTGTTAATGTAGACTTATTCATGTGTTATTCATCTTGTTGGAGGCTGTTGTCCTCTTTTAAAAGTCACCTACTTGATAAAGACTCAGCTGTCTTTGGCTCAAACAGAAGCTATGGATTGTTGGTGCATAGCGGTACACAGACCGTTTGTTTTTGTACCATAAATCTTTCTTAGGTTCGCAATGAGAAGAATACTTAACAGGCCGAGAGGTAAGAATAGATTGGAAATAAATCTGTTTTTGATTGTAATGGTGAAGCTGTGAATTATATCACATCTTACTACTTGTACTTGTACTTTCAGCAACAACTGTAAACACTGTTTACTTTATTTCACATTGACATGCCTTGAATATAAATGATTTGCAATGACCTGCTGCTTGTTGGTTATTAACTAACTGGAACTATTGTAGGTTAACAGAAGTTTTAAAATCAAGCTGTTACCAAAAGTAAAACTTATGATAATGAACATCTTGAAAGGCTTGAACATTAGATTGTCTGAGAGTCAAGTCCTTAAAGAAATGGGGGAGGGGACGTGAAAGAGAGAGAGAAAGAGAGAGCAAAAGAGGAAAAGGGAGGGAACATGAAGCATGCTAGATGTTGTTTTTCAATCCCCTGCTGTATTATCTGATACTTCGCCATGGACGGTGAAACAGGGCGAACGCTTAACTGGTTTCAGTGTTTAAAGAGGTCGGTACGGTACCTTTCTAAAATGCACTTTGCTCGCTGTGTCCTCTAAAACCTTAAGTGAACAGTATGTTCTTGACAAGAGAACTACACTGAAAGTCTTAAGGGGCGTGGTTTAATGTATGTTGTTAAGCCAAGTGTGGCGTAACAGAAGCAAATGAGTTTGTCTTTGATGTACCGTAATGTGAAAATATAGTTTTGGAACGCTGATCGTTTGCAGGATTTGGTTAAAATGCAGAGCGCAAGGCGGTTCGAATTGTGTATGTGTTTTGTTATGTAACAGCTAGATGATTTTGTGCTTATATCAACTTACAGAACTGCAAATGTAATGGCAATGTTTAAACCTTTAATATACTGGTTAATAGTAAAAGATGCGGTTGTTTGGAGGCAGTTTAGATGCTGTGTGGATAATTGAATACAGATGAAGTATGAGAACGTAGCAAAATCTTTTTCTCAGACAAAGTCAGTTTTGCTGTTGCTTGTTTCATGAATTTAATTTATATCTTCTATAAATGTTATTGAATGTCCAGCGCTAAATAGGGCACATCCCAGTTCATTTCTACTTACAAATGTGCTGTTTTTGATAAGTCTAAATTTGCTGAAATAAAATAAATTAGTCATAGACATTTGAAAATCTTAAAAGGTGGTATGCTCTCCTGTAAAATATTTTATTATCATAAATGTGAAACAAATTATAAAGATAATAGTCAGCATCTTTTTAATTTGCATTTTAATTTCACTCAAATAAATGTGAAAATTCTCACATAATTGATATAACCTCGTACCATCCCAACTGAGCAAATAATTTTAGATTAAAGTTTGTTTTTTCATACAGGCAAAGCACCAAAAAACATTTATGTCAATCATTAAAATAATCCAAATGACTTCAGTGGGTTAATGGATGTCTTACGAAGTAAAACAATATAATTATGAGAGTAAATGATAAATATCTTGAGCTTATTTAATGAACAAACCAATCAGCGCATACAGGTATGACGGCATGTTGTAACTTTGAATCTCATTGGTTCTCACATTTCTCATGACTAGTTGTTGTATGCATGTTTTATCGCGATTGGACATGAGAGTAAGTTATTATGAGATAAGTTTTCATATTTGGGACAAATATTCCTTTAAGCTGTTCAAACAACATACTTTATCATATGCACTCTGCCTTGTACATGCATTACATTTGCCATATGCATCTGCAAATAGATCTGGAGCAATGACTAAAGTGTAAAGATAGCAGTCGTTTTAAAGTTCAGAGTTAAGTTTCACCTTGTATTATCTGTAGTCTTAATGATAACACATTAAGCTGTGATTGGCTGTTTTGCTCGTGTGAGCATGTATATTATAGCACACTTGAGGTGAAGAGTACAGAGGCCAGACCGGCAGAGAAAAACAACTGTTTATGTGCACGGATCAAGTCTGGTTTGATGGGTTTTTACCAAGTATGTTGTGCGTTTTATTAACATGTGGTACTGTGAATTACTAAATACATTTATTTTTCAGCAAGTTCCATGTGCTCCATTTACAGTCATGTAAACATTACGGTATTTGTTATTGAAACCTTAATCTGGATTCTATTTTGGATTTATAGTAAGTGATGCACTATAAGTAGCCAACTAACTTATTCTGGATCACAACTGATTGGATTATCAAAGGGTGAGGTGCTAAAACACTGCTGTCTGTACCCATTTGCATCAAGATGTTATTATTTTTGAAGGCCTAGCATGTCAGGACCCCACCTGCTAAAAAAGGGCAAAGAACACAGAAAAATGGACGTGCACAGAGACTTCACCGTCGCCTCTCCTGCAGAGTTTGTCACTCGCTTTGGAGGAAACCGGGTTATAGACAAGGTCAGGACTGCATGCGCATTTGTGTTATGTAACTGTCTGTAAGACTTTAAAGGTGTGTCTGTCACTTTAAAACCTCTCTCATTATTTCTGATCTCTCTCACGTCAGGTGCTGATCGCTAATAATGGCATCGCTGCTGTTAAATGTATGCGGTCTATTCGCCGCTGGTCCTACGAGATGTTTCGCAATGAGAGAACCATTCGGTTCGTGGTGATGGTCACACCTGAAGACTTAAAAGCCAATGCAGGTTAACAAAAAAGAAGAGAGCAATTAATCATTCCAAGTTAATTTTATTTTGTTATTTATTATTGGACTTGCATATCTTTATTTGTTTAAATCATTGGCTTTGTACATTAACTTTTGTTTGTAGTTTGTTTCGGACAGAAATATTCAAGATATGCGTTTTTCTCCAGAATACATTAAAATGGCTGATCACTACGTGCCAGTTCCCGGTGGCCCGAATAACAACAACTATGCCAATGTTGAGATGATCGTCGATATTGCCAAAAGGATCCCAGTGCAGGTAGTGGCCATCAAACATCTGTCCTTTGTGTTTGAAGGATTCATTCTTCCCTGTCATCTTCCATAATGATCTTTTTCTTCTTTTAAGGCGGTGTGGGCTGGATGGGGCCACGCTTCAGAGAACCCCAAACTACCCGAGCTCCTCCATAAAGCAGAAATATCATTCTTAGGTTTCTCTCTTTGAAATTATTGAAGCTCTATAGATCCTCCTAATCTAGGTGTAGTGCATTAAGACTAAAAAATTTTATTTTTCAGGACCTTCCAGTAAGGCCATGTGGGCATTAGGAGATAAGGTGGCGTCTTCTATTGTAGCTCAGAGTGCACACATCCCCATCTTACCCTGGAGCGGATCAGGTCAGATATCTCATTTGTTATTTTATAAATATGCCGGATGTGTAGCTTGAAGTTTCTATAGATAACAGAGTCTACCAAATGCAAACTGGAAATCTCTCTTGCTCGATTTTATCAGGTCTGAAGATTGAATGGGCTGAGGAAAATCAGAGACATGGTCATGTGATCAGTGTTCCTCCTGATCTTTATGTGCAAGGCTGTGTTAAAGATGTGGATGAAGGACTTGCGGTATTTTTCCAATACATACTCTATTCTAATAGCTGAGAGATACAGTTTTGAGTAGTCTTCCATTAACTAATACTTTATAATGTGAGACACTGGCTTGTTCTTGCAAACCATGAAAGCAAACATTATGTTTTCTTTCCGTTAGAGCGCAGAGAAGATTGGCTACCCCGTGGTTATCAAAGCATCTGAAGGAGGAGGAGGAAAAGGCATCAGAAAAGTGGATAGTTCTGAAGACTTTCCTGGCTTCTTCCGACAGGTAAGCATCTGAGTACCATATATTAAGCAAGTTTAATCTTCGTTCCTTTACATTTATTGACAACATTGATGTTTGTTCTTCAGGTGCAGGCGGAGGTGCCAGGTTCACCCATTTTCATCATGCAGCTAGCCCAGCACGCACGTCACCTGGAGGTCCAGATCCTAGCCGACCAGTACGGTAATGCCATCTCTCTGTTCGGCAGAGACTGTTCCATCCAGCGACGCCATCAGAAGATCATAGAGGAAGCTCCTGCCACCATCGCCTCCACCAGCACTTTTGAGCAAATGGAACGGGTGAGAATTGATAATGAAAAGTGTGTCTATGTGTATATCTTAAATTTAGTTACTTTTCATCACCTGATTGATTATCAAACAACACTTTTATTTGTAGTTGCGTATATGCAAAAGTATGGTAAAAACTCGATCAAACATGATGAATGAGTGTTTAATTGCTGTTCTGTGTGTCAGTATGCAGTGCGTCTGGCTAAAATGGTGGGCTATGTGAGCGCTGGTACGGTGGAGTATCTGTTCTCCGAAGATGGTAGTTTCCACTTTCTGGAGCTGAATCCACGGCTGCAGGTGGAACATCCATGCACTGAGATGATCGCTGATGTCAACTTTCCTGCTGCTCAGCTCCAGGTAAAGCAAAGTGCACCTGCTCAGAAGAAACATATAGTAAACCTAACTTTTATTTTTGAGCTCAAGTGTTTATTGATTAACAGGTTAGAACCAATATTACCCTGATGTGTCGTATCTTATTGTTTATTTGTCTATATTCTCTTTGTGTAGATAGCGATGGGGATTCCTCTGTACAGAATTAAGGATATTCGTCTTTTGTATGGAGAAACGCCGTGGGGGGACACGCCCATCAACTTTGACTCTCCGGAGTGCATTCCCTGCCCACGAGGACATGTCATAGCTGCACGCATCACTAGTGAGAACCCAGATGAGGTGGGAAATTATTAAACATTTATACTGATACATTGTATATAAGAAAGTACTGTGCAAGATTTGCAATAATGTTGTCTGATTTGTTTTTATGTACTGCAATAGTAAACATGGCTGTTCATCTTCAGTTATGATTTAGTAAGGATGCTTTCATTTCCAGGAAGGAATATGAAAAGTGTGGCTTTAATGAATTTCAGTATTTCAATTTAAAATTATTTTACAAATTTAGTTATCTTTGTTAATAGACTTTATTTTATCTGTTTTTCAAATCAATGAACAAAAATGTAAGATTCATGGTGTATACCAGCATTTTAAAAATAGGTTTTCAAGAATTTATACTCTTTCAGTGCTACTTTACTTATTTATTTATTCTTTTTTTTTTTCAAAAGGGTTTTAAGCCGAGTTCAGGTACAGTTCAGGAATTAAATTTCCGCAGCAGTAAGAATGTTTGGGGATACTTCAGTGTGGGAGCAACAGGAGGACTGCATGAGTTTGCAGATTCTCAGTTTGGACATTGTTTCTCATGGGGCGAGAACAGAGAAGAAGCCATCTCGTAAGACCATTGAGATCTTAATGAAATGTTTCATTTTACCAGCTTTGTGCCTCTTCATTCTCGTTCTCCTCTCTTGGTTATGATGGTCTTCAGGAACATGGTGGTGGCATTGAAAGAGCTGTCCATAAGGGGAGACTTCCGGACCACCGTGGAGTATCTTATTAAACTGCTTGAGACGGAGAGTTTTCGGAACAATGACATTGATACTGGCTGGCTGGACCACCTTATTGCTGAGAAAGTGCAGGTAGGACATTCTGGACGTAATGTATAGCCTAAATGCATTTAAGTTGCTGTAGATAAAGACGTCTGCCAAAGATAAACTCTTGGAAAAAGAGTGACATTTGTTTTATTTTGTTTTAATGCATGTGTATTTTAGGCTGAGAGGCCGGACACCATGTTAGGAGTGGTGTGTGGAGCTCTACATGTGGCTGATTCGAGTTTTAGAGAGAGCATGTCTGATTTTCTGCATTCCCTGGAGAGGTAATCTTACTACTATTTAACAGAAACCTTGAAGTGTCTTAAGGGAACACACTACTGCTGTCTCATTCTGTGTTTTAATGCACTTGTGTTTGTATTAGGGGACAGGTGTTGCCTGCTGTCAGTCTGGTCAACACAGTAAATGTTGATCTGATCTATGACGGAGTCAAATACTGCCTCAAGGTAAGCTGTAACGTGCAAAATATTCCCAGTGTCCTTTGCTAATGAAGTTACCACCTCACTTATGACATATGTGAATGTATGTGTGTTAAGGTCGCCCGACAGTCGCCCAACACATACGTCATCATTATGAACGATTCAGACATTGAGGTTGATGTCCACAGACTCAGTGATGGTGGTCTTCTTCTGTCATATAGTGGCAGCAGCTACACAACCTACATGAAGGAGGAGATAGACAGGTTAGAAGAGTTCTTATGTGCTTGTGTTCCTGTAGCTCAGTTTGGATGAAAGCATCAGCCATGATTGTTTTTTGTTTCTCTGTCTAATGATGTGTAGCTACCGCATCACAGTTGGCAACAAAACATGCGTGTTTGAGAAAGAGCGAGACCCCACGGTGCTCCGGTCGCCCTCTGCTGGAAAGCTGCTGCAGTTTGTGGTCACTGACGGGTCTCATGTTTTGGCCGGACAGCCTTATGCAGAGATTGAGGTAAATGGAGCAAAGCAGGATTTTTGTTTTACATGATAAATATCACCTAATGTGACAGAGATCTAAAAGACTTTGATTCATTGTTTTTCCTTTGGTTTTCTCATAGGTTATGAAGATGGTGATGACTTTGCATGTCAAGCAGTCTGGCTGTATTCACTTTATAAAGAGACCTGGAACAGTGTTGGAGCCCGGCTGTGTGGTGGCCCGCATAAACCTGGATGACCCCAGCAGTATTCTTCAGGTGATTCAGCATATGATGACTGTTTAAAGTTTCTGTGTATTCGGCTGTATCAAGAATAGAAAACTCCATAATAAAAAAAGAAAACTGTTAATAGTTTTATGGCAAGGAAGAAACTAGCTTTCAATTAATTTCTTAACAAATTACAAGTCATAATTTCTTTTATTAAAGAAGCAAAAATCTAAATATCAGAAGTTCCCCCTGGCTGGACATTTGTGATTTAAAAAATAACTGATTAAGAAAACACATGGCTTAATGGCTTGGAAGGTTAATTTACTTCTGTGAAAATGTCCAGCATCATGTGTTTGTAGATGCCACTTGGTTTGACATTTTGTAATCTCGAGCAATGAAACTTTTTTTTAAAAGAGTTTTTTTCTTTTTAATGCATGTGATGTTTTATTCTCTCAGGTGAAGCCAAACACAGAAGCATTACCTCCCCAGGAGCCTTTACCTATCGTAGGGGAGAAGCTTCACCAGGTGTTCCACAATGTTCTGGAGAACCTGGTGAAGATTATGGATGGATACTGTCTACCAGAACCATACTTTAGTGAAAAGGTCAGAACACGGATCCTGTTGAGATTAACATGTGGCACAATGGGATACTTTGTGGGACACTTTTATTGGTTAATATACAGTACAAGACTTATCTGTCCTTACCTCTGTACAGCTGAAGAAGTGGGTCGACACACTGATGAAGACCCTCAGGGATCCGTCTCTGCCTCTTCTTGAACTGCAAGAGATCATGACCAGTGTGGCAGGACGCATACCAATCACTGTAGAGAAGGCCATTCGAAAAGTTATGGCACAGTACGCCAGTAACATCACATCTGTGCTCTGTCAGTTCCCCAGCCAAAGGGTGAGTGATGGAATAAATCTATTCCATTATTTTTATGCCACTTGTAATCCGTAATTAGAGGAGTTCTAAAAATGTGCAAAAATAGTCCAGTTATGCAAGTGAATATTTTCAACCGTCTCCATCAATATCTTCCTCCAGATAGCAAATATCTTGGACAGCCACGCAGCCACACTCCAGAGAAAAGCCGACCGTGAGGTGTTCTTCATGAACACTCAAAGTATCGTGCAGCTGGTGCAAAGGTGGTAAATGCCAGATCGTTGCCCTTAAGAGTTTAAGCTGATAATCCAATAGGTCTTAAATATATATCTGCAGACTGTATTGTTAATCAGAAAATGTCAGCATGGCCCTGTTTGTTGTTCAGGTACCGCAGTGGCATTAGAGGTTATATGAAATCAGTCGTGCTGGATCTGCTCAAACGCTACCTGCAGGTGGAGATGCAGTTTCAACAGGGTAAATGACAAAATGCACCACTGTAACGTTGATTTTACTGTGACAGCAGAGCAAACTTATAATATATATAGACAATATTGTTTTTTACTACTTTTGAATTGAAGTTTTACCATAATGAAAAAGCACTCTTCATGCAAACCTTAAAGATCTGAAAAAAATAAAAGGTGTATTTTAATAACGAATGCATTAAAACATGTTATCATTCTCTCCCTCTCTCTTCCATCAGCACATTATGATAAATGTGTGATCAATCTCAGAGAGCAGTATAAGCCTGATATGACTCCAGTACTGGAGTGCATCTTCTCACACGCTCAGGTGTCCAAGAAGAACGTTTTAGTCATCATGCTCATAGTAAGATGCATAACAAGTCATTATTATATTGTGTTTTTGGCATTTGATCTGAAAATTAGGAAATGGAAGTAAAAGTTAATGGCAGAGTTCAGTAGTCAGTGTATATATCTTCTTTTTTAGGACCAGCTGTGTGGACGGGACCCGACCCTTGCTGATGAGCTCATGGTGATACTGAATGAGCTCACACAACTCAGTAAAATGGAGAACTCTAAAGTGGCCCTCCGGGCCAGACAGGTGTGAACTGAACCTCAGGGATCATAACCTTTGACCTGTGCTAAATTCCAGCTCACATAGATGTTGGCCCAGTTCAGATTAGATTACTGCTATACTTTTTGTGCTATTTTAGCAGTAAGCAGAATACTTGAATGACGTTTTACATTTGCTTTAAATTTTAATATAGAGCAAGACACACTGTGTAGAATACTGTATCCCATGATGCAATGCACTTGATAAATCCCATGTGTTTAATCCAATAACATCTCCATGTTTCTCCTCAGGTGTTAATCGCCTCTCATATGCCCTCATATGAACTACGCCATAACCAAGTGGAATCCATCTTTTTATCAGCTATTGATATGTATGGACATCAGTTCTGTCCTGAGAATCTTAAGGTATTCAGATTTTATTTTCGCTGATTGTTTAAAACAACTTGTTTGATCTCTAACAGTCATAAATCCTGCAGAAACTCATCCTATCTGAGACCTCCATCTTTGACGTCTTACCCAGTTTCTTCTACCACATCAACCGTGTGGTTTGCATGGCTGCCCTAGAGGTCAGTAGAGTTCAGTAATGTTTTCAGCTTGTCTGGACATCCTGTGAAGTGTGTGTTATTTCTCAGGTATATGTCCGAAGGGGCTATATAGCTTATGAGCTAAACAGCCTACAGCATCATCAGCTACAGGACGGGACGTGTGCCGTGGATTTCCAGTTTATGTTACCGTCATCCCACCCAAACAGGTAAACAGCACATGTAGATCTTTCTCTTGAACAGGGCTTACAAGTGTCTGTGGATGAGAATTGTTGCAATTGTCAGACAGATTAAATAATAATTCATAATAATTAAATAATAATAATGTCCCTGTATGGTATACCCTGTATGATTACTTTACCATATACACAGGAAACCTGGTTCGATTTTTTTTGCCCTAAATTGTGTTTTTTTAAGTGGATTCATTAGTACCTTATTCAATGTGATAAATGTTAATCATTTTAAAAAAAAGTTAAAAGACTTAGAAATCTTTTTTGCATCGTCAGGTTTTAAAATAAGCTTTTTTTTTAACAAGAATTATAACGGTTTTGTTTTAGTTACAAACACACTTATTGTTATCTATTATAATGACTGAGACAACATTTTCATAACACATATTTATGCTGTTTTTTCATATATTTTTCTCCTGAAAGAGAAACTTACGTCACATCAAGCCAGTCCAAGCCCAAACCCACGTAATACATCTCTGTTTCTCAGCATCCCTCAAAACACCAGCTATCCCACATCCCTAACTTATCCCTTTGGGTGAAAGCCTGGTTTGGGTTTCTTGTACTAAGTTATAGTGGTAGTTAGGTGTGATGAGTACAGCACACAGGCAAAGAGATTTCACAACATGCCACTGGTGTGATTTAGGTGATCGACCAACTTGCTTTGAGTATGAAAAATTAAAAGGAGTTTATTTTTACATATGATTTTTGAGATTTAATAGGCATTTATTAACAGGCAATTATTTGCTCCTATTTGCTTTATCTGTTTTAAGTAAACATAAAATTAAAATTGACCGAGAATTGTTTAACACCTGACAGCTTTTTACAATACAAACTCTTCCCAGTGGATGCAGTATTCTACATATATTTTACTCTGAGATGTTATTTTATGGAAGTAAAATGAGTGAATGCTGTTTTATGTTGACTTTAAATGTAGTTTATTGTACTTCATCTAAACTGTGCTTTTTTCCCAGCTAAAATATGTTTAGCTACAAGTCAAAGCAGATTGGTTTATCACACAAAGTCACACTTTTGTGTTTTTCACCCAAAAATTAAAAGGTCATTATTTATTCACCCTCATGTCGTTTAGACTTGTATATGACTTTCTTCTGCAGAACACAAAAGAAGATGTTTTGAGAAGTGTGGTTTTATGTCCATATGATGGAAATCATTATGGCCCAATGCAGGTTTCTAATGACACAAGGGTGAACAAATGATAAATAATAAACTTTCACTATTCCAGTTTATTATTGATCATGTCTTTAGTTGCTTTAACATGAAATACAAAAAGTGATTTCTTCACACTTACATTTGCTACATTTGATTTATTAATCACTTCCATTTTTTTCTAATGATCAATGCATAACGGTTAACAAAGTCATGTTGATTTTGTTTGCTATTAAGACAGCAGAAACATTTCTACAAGTGTTTATCATAATCATGATAGTAAGAGATCCGAAACATCACATCACGAACCAGTGCTAACATTCCCCTGCTCTTATTTCAGAGGGAGCAGTCCTACTTTGAACAGGTAGAGTAAAGTCCTCGCAGACATGCAGTCAGTCAGCTCTCTGTGTGCAGCAGTGCATGCTAAATGCATCCCTTTCATGACTGAAATATGTAATGGGACCTTTAATGGGCCAAACATGGAAATTGGATTTAATTTGGATTTAATTTTTTACATAATTTGTCAGTTATAAGCACATTTAAAAACATATCATCACCTGAAATGTGCTTCCAATCAACATTAAATTCCCAAAGAGCAAAATCTCAATTTATGTCTGTACATATGATGCTTGTCTAAATTCATAAATGTCACTTGGGATAAAAGCGTCTGCTAAACGATTTAATGTATATGTAAAATGTTTAGACAGGGACTGTAGAAACAGCGTTGTAGAGCTTTTTTGTGTCGGCACAAGCAAGTACATAATTGATACCTGTCATTTTCTCCTGTACACTCATTCACGAACACACACACGCATGTGTATCCTCTTCTCCTGTCAGAGTTTCTGTTCCCGTGAGCACGTCAGGGGAGTCGATGCGTCGACAGGGCAGTGAACTCTTCCTGGAGGGGGCGCTGTCACCCCCCTGTCAGAGGATGGGAGCCATGGTCGCCTTTCATAGCTTTGACCACTTCAAACGGTAGAGTCCCTTCAATAGTTAAGCGTAATGGAAACGTCTTTTGTTAAGAGAATATTGTTTGGGATGAGGATCTTTGATCAGGTCTGTGGTGTAATTGTGTTGTAGGTGTTTTGATGAAGTGATTTCTCGCTTTGCTGATCCACTATGTGAGAGCTCTCTGTTCTCAGAGACCTGTTCAAGCTTCTGTGATGAAGAGAACTGCAAGGTGAGAGAGAGAAAAGTTTGACTCATTTACACATTATATGTATATATAATATATACATATTTTATGTATCCTTTTAATAAACCTTTAAATAAATGCCTGTGCTTAAATTCTTGCTGTGTATTAATACTGTTTGTATAAATGATGTTTGTATCTATGATCTATATAATCTATATATTTTGTGTTGCTGTTTAGATTGCACTTGCACTGTTTATGCTCATGTTGTGTCTCTTCGCTTCAGAACATGAAGGAAAACCCCATACACATCATCAACGTTTCAATCAAACAAGCGGACACTGAAGAAGATGATGCACTAGTTTCAGCATTCACAGCATTCGCTCAATCTAAAGTAAGATTGTGAGACATGTAGCAGTTGTAATTGTAGTTGTGTGTGCTGGTTCAATAACACTCTCCTTGTCTTTCAGAAAGATTTGCTGCATGAGTATGGAATCAGAAGAATCACATTTTTAATTGCCCAAAAGGTGAATGCAAATTTCTGTTTATTTAATTATGCAATCAAACATTTTAAAGTTTGTCAATTCACAATGTTTATTTTCTCACACAGAGAGAGTTCCCAAAATACTTCACCTTTAGGGCCAGAGATGAAGTGAGTGATGCTTTAAAAAAATGCATGTAAATTGTAATAACTTTTCACAGATTAACATTGCCTTTCTTTTTTTTCCTCTAGTTTCAAGAGGACAGAATCTATCGTAATCTAGAGCCGGCTCTGGCCTTCCAGCTTGAACTGAATCGCATGCGTAACTTTGACCTGACGGCCGTGCCTGGTGCCAATCACAGGATGCAGCTTTACCTGGGTGCCGCCCGCGTTGAGGAGGGGGCTGAGGTCACAGATTATCGTTTCTTCATCAGAGCTATCATCCGTCATTCTGACCTCATCACCAAGGTAACCGGCATCCCTGTTTGGAACATGTTTCCTGTTTTGATAGATTTTAAGCCGTTTCACATATGTTTACAAATCAATGTGTGCTTATGCATGACTTACAATGTTCTCTTTCTCTGTAGGAGGCTTCATTTGAATACCTGCAGAACGAGGGCGAAAGGCTGTTGCTAGAAGCGATGGATGAACTGGAGGTGGCTTTCAGTAACACACCCACTCGTACCGACTGCAACCACATCTTCCTCAATTTTGTGCCCACGGTCATCATGGACCCCTCTAAGGTTCATTCCTTTACTAAACAATGTCATAGATGTTTTCTCTTGGAGGAACTATTGAATATGATTCTGTAGATTCTGAGGTTCTTCTCTCACCCTACAGATCGAGGAGTCCGTCCGCTCCATGGTAATGCGGTACGGTAGTCGTCTGTGGAAGCTGCGTGTTCTCCAGGCTGAACTGAAGATCAACATCCGCCTCACCCCCACAGGTGATGCCGTTCCCGTCCGCCTCTTCCTCACCAATGAGTCTGGCTACTATCTGGACATCAGCCTGTATAAGGAAGTCACTGACCCCATTACCGGACAGGTACTCTAAGAGCCATCATGAACGGGTATCAGGAACTCTGTCCTAGAGCTGACAGACTTATTTCTGTTCTGCAGATCATGTTCCTGTCATATGGAGACAAACACGGTCCTCTGCATGGCATGCTCATTAACACACCGTATGTTACTAAAGATCTCCTGCAGGCCAAACGCTTCCAGGCTCAGAGTCTTGGTACCACGTATGTCTATGACTTCCCTGAGATGTTCAGGCAGGTGAGGTGATTTAAGCTTACATTTAACCTCGGTATCACAGTTTGTGGACTTGTTGAACTGAGCTAGTTTCTGCCGGTAGGCTTTGTTTAAGCTTTGGGGACCAGGAGACAGCTACCCTAAAGATGTGTTGATCTGTAATGAGCTCATCCTGGATTCTCAAGGCAGACTCGTGCAGATGAACAGACTACCTGGAGACAATGATGTGTGAAAACTATTTAAATTCCATCATTTTTATTAAACATTTAGCAAAGCTTAAATATAAGCTTTATGTAATTAGTTTTCTCATCCATTCCCAGGTTGGAATGGTGGCCTTCCGGATGAAGATGAAGACTCCAGAATACCCGGAGGGCCGGGATATCATTGTTATCTGCAACGATATCACTCATATGATCGGCTCGTTCGGGCCCCAGGAGGATCAGCTGTTTTTACAAGCGTCTAAACTGGCCAGAGAAGAAGGCATTCCGCGTATCTACATTTCAGCCAACAGCGGAGCTCGAATCGGCCTGGCGGAGGAGATCCGTCACATGTTTCAGGTGGCGTGGATTGACCCTGATGACCCCTATAAGGTGAAGCAATGCTTTGAGCAGTCACAACGTAAAATCCAACTGTTTTAACTAGTCCGGGTCTAACTCCGTTGTTCTGTTTTATGTCTGCAGGGCTTTAAGTACCTCTATCTGACGCCTCAGGATTACACTCGCATCAGTTCCTCCAACTCTGTCCACTGTCGCCATGTGGAGGAGAATGGAGAGTCCAGGTCAGCCAATGATGGCGAAATTATTTACATATATGTTTATGCATTTGGCAGATGGTTTTATCCTAATATATTTGAATAAATCCTTGTTTGTGATTGTGTCAGGTACATCATCACAGACATCATAGGGAAGGAAGAAGGGCTTGGAGTGGAGAATCTGAGAGGTTCAGGAACCATTGCTGGAGAATCTTCTCATGCTTATGAGGAAGTCATTACAATCAGCATGGTGAGACCTGAAATAAACTGCTTATCTGTGTCTGTGTTCTGTCTAGTATGTGCCTGATATCACTAAAAGATTGTGTTCATTGTAAATATCATAAAAAATAATCTGTGTACAGCTAGAACTTGGATATGGTTCCATTCGGTGCACCTAGTAGCAGAGAAATGATGATTGAACACAGAAAAATAAAAAAAATCTATATTGTAATATGTATATGATGTCTATTTTATATCTGGTTTGGACAGTTTTAGAGTATTTGTTGTTCTTCTAGGTGACGTGCCGTGCCATAGGAATCGGGGCATATCTGGTGCGTCTTGGACAGAGAGTGATTCAAGTGGAAAATTCCCACATCATCCTGACCGGGGCAGGAGCACTAAACAAGGTGTGGAATTTCAACCTGTTTTCCATCTCGCATGTGCCGTCACACCTTGCCCAGCATAATCTTTTTGTGAACTACATTTCCATGATTCTCCATATATCTCTATAATATTTTTTCATTTAAATTTTATGCATTTAGAAGAATCATTAAGGATACAATAAAAATAAGGTTTCTGAATGGATTTAGTGGGATGTGTTTTGCAGGTGCTGGGTCGTGAGGTTTACACCTCTAATAACCAGCTGGGAGGAGTGCAGATCATGCACAATAATGGAGTGACACACACCACTGTGCCAGATGATTTTGAAGGGGTGCTCACAATCCTACAGTGGCTGTCTTATATGCCAAAGGTTGGTTATTATTGTGTGTTATGTTTTAAACATCTGCCAACTGCGTGAATGTAAATATAAATGTATTTGCTTTTATCATATAGAACAATCAAAGTCCAGTCCCAATAATGCCTTTGACTGACCCAGTAGACAGAGAGATCGATTTTGTTCCCACCAAAACACCTTATGACCCCCGCTGGCTACTCTGTGGACGACCTCATCCCAGTAAGTTATGCACAGATTATGTACTGTACTGTCTCAGGTTGATAATGCATGCTTAGCTTTCTACACCTGATCTTATCTCTGAATTTCATTTGTGATGACAGCGGTGAAGGGAGCATGGCAGAGTGGATTTTTTGATCATGGTAGTTTTATGGAGGTGATGGCCACCTGGGCTCAGACTGTGGTTGTGGGACGAACCAGGTGAATTAAGCAAACACTTCATGGACATATTTTGTGTCATTGCTTTATTATGCACAAATCAAATCACAAGAGATGTTATCGGTGCTGTGCAAAGGCAAAATTTCACCTCATGACACCTTTAATCTCCCACAGGCTTGGTGGGATTCCTCTTGGGGTTATCGCTGTAGAGACCCGCACTGTTGAAGCTGCTATTCCTGCAGATCCAGCCAATTTGGATTCAGAGGCCAGGGTACGTTTTTTTTCTACACACTTTTAACGCTTAAAGATCATACTGATTCAAAATTAGCTGGGATCATTTCTGTAATTATGAGATTGGAAGCATCTAAGTAGTCATAGACATAAAAATGACGTAAAATAGGTATTGTGTGTTTACCTCTATACATTATAGATTGTGAGATAGATTTTGAGCTACAGTACTTAAATTTTCATTTATAATATAATAAACACAAATTTTATTGACATCTTATTATTTTGCACAAAAAATACCAGAAGTTGGCTTTTCTAAACATTGATTGTTTCTAAACAATCTTTGACATGGTCTTACTCAGTCAATATTAAATACAAAAGTAATTTTAAAAATCATTATTCATGGTTTTGGTTTTGCAGCTTGTGCAGCAGGCTGGTCAGGTTTGGTTTCCAGATTCTGCGTATAAAACCGCTCAGGCTATTAGGGATTTCAACAGGGAGAAACTTCCACTGATGGTGTTTGCCAACTGGAGAGGCTTCTCTGGGGGAATGAAGGGTATGTAGCTGTTTTTAATTGATTCATTATCACATTAAAAGATGATACATTTTATCTATGAAAATTCTTTTCTGTATGTCAGACATGTATGACCAGGTACTTAAGTTTGGTGCTTATATTGTGGATGCCCTGCGAGAGTTCAACCAGCCTGTGCTGGTGTACATCCCTCCCCATGCTGAGCTGAGAGGAGGATCATGGGTCGTGATCGACCCCACTATCAATATCCAACACATGGAGCTCTATGCAGATCGAGAGAGCAGGTGTCAATGACAAACTGTTGTTCACTTTTCCTATTTCTCCATTCTTCTTTTTTTAATTTGTTCACCTTAATTTGTCTCTTTGTTTTCAGAGGTGGAGTTCTGGAGGCTGAAGGCACTGTGGAGATTAAGTTTAGAAAGAAAGATCTGCTAAAGACCATGCGACGGATTGATGCTGTGTATTCCAGCCTAGCTGAGCACCTTGGTACATTTCCTATAAGATATATATTAGTTTCTTTTATGTTCACCTTTCCTTTTAAACTCTTTTTGGTAATTGGCTGACACACTTGCTACTGTTGTAATGAATATAGGCAAGCCAGAGTTACCAGCTCAAGAACGAAAGATTTAGAGACCAAACTAAAGGCCAGAGAGGATTTCCTTCTTCCCATCTATCATCAGGTGGCTGTGCAGTTTGTGGACCTCCATGACACGCCAGGGAGAATGCAAGAAAAGGGTGTCATCACGGTATAAACAACAACAAACAACAATGAACTTCTTATTGCTGTGATTCATATAAAATATACTAGGAACAAAACAGTTATAAACCTGAAGCTCCATGTTTTAGGACATTGTGAACTGGAAGAATGCACGGTCGTTCTTTTATTGGCGTCTGCGACGTCTGCTGTTGGAGGAGATGGTGAAGGGGGAGATCATGCAGGCCAATAAAGACCTGAGCAACGGACACATCCGGTCAATGCTGCGTCGCTGGTTTGTGGAAACAGAAGGGACTGTTAAAGTAAGATGATCTCATGTTCAAACATACATGTAGTCTAAAATCTACCTAATTAATAATAAATAATTATTGTCCTGCAGTTTGATGTCCTGCAGAAAGGCAGATGTTTCAGACTGCAGCTTTTAGCTAACTTTGAGTATCTCAATAAACCCAAATGACTTGCCTGTTCAAAAGGATTTATATTCTGTATCACATGTTGGTAATTGTTTGCTGATGGAATCTTTCAGGCATACCTGTGGGACAATAACAAAGTTGTTATAGAGTGGCTGGAGAAACATCTCTCGCAGCAGGATGGAACACATTCTGTCATTAAGGAGAACATCAAGTACTTAAAGAGGGACTATGCTCTCAAACATATCCGCAGGTAATATTTTGTTCACTACTGTTCATAGTTTCAAAGAGACTTAGCTTAAGATAAGTTGAAATTTATGACAAACACCATAACCGACAAATTTGTGATCGGGAAGCATGCCTCTTTCAAAACAGGAGACTGGTGTATCTGTGAAAGTGTTTGTCTGACAGAATTCCACTGCATTATATGTTTAGTTTAGTTCAGGCCAACCCAGAGGTGACTATGGACTGCATCATCCACATGGCACAGAACATCACTCCTTCACAAAGAGCCAAAATCTGCCACCTGCTGGCCACCTTGGACAACTCCAATACCAGCTGATATCATGCATACTCAAAAACTTTTAATAGTTTTCTTCCACTACAGAAAGAGAGAGAGGTGTTTAAATAGTGTTTAACAAATTTTAATATTTAAAAAAAAAAAATATATATATATATATATAAAGGGACAGTTTTGAACTGTGTCTTGGATACGGGCATTGGGCAATAGCCTTAAACGCACAATTTCAACTATCCAAAGATCATCTAGTCTACTCACTCGTCATAGTGTTAGCATTTTTCTCTTACGGTTGGCCAGTAGTGAGCTGACTTGTATAATGTTCACTGACAAGAGACTGAAAACTGTATACACTGTAGTATTTGTCTGTGGTACATTTCTGTGCCTTTTGTGTCATTTTTATAGAAATAGTCGGCAGATGAATGTACAATCAACTGAGAAGACTAAATATTAGCTGATATTTAGGGAATTAATCATAGGTGTAGTGCACCTACACACTAAATAGTGTTTCCTCAGGAATATTTACAATAATTCAGCAATAGAAAAAAATGGGTCATTTCTATTATTAGAGTAAAGTGACAGTATTATACCTGAATAGAATCAATGTGCCTTTACAAAAAGACTTGTTTGCATTTGTGTAAATATTAGTCATTCTTAATAATAACTGTTATTTCTAATAAAATAACCAAACATTTCATTTTTAATACTTAATGAAATGGTTAAGTTAGTGCCACTGTTTTTATTCCTAGCCTGATTTTGGGTGTTTGTACATTTACATATTTTACGTAACTGCAGGAAATGCATCTGTTGATATGAATTAATCTATATGTACTGTACTGTACACAATAGTTATTTCTGATGAAAGAAGTCTCCATCAGAATTTGTGCCTTTGATTAGATGCTGCGTGTTCCTATGAGACCAGAAACTAAGCTAAGTGCCTGTTTTTATTGGCTGTTTTCTGATATATTATACATGAAATCCATAATTATACATAAATAAATCATGCTTTCATCAAAATTGAGTTTTAGTTTTGTCCTATTCATTAATTAAATATAATATAAATATACTGATGTTGATTTATATTCATACCAACATGTAATGTACGGAATATACAGATTTTTAAAATGATTTCAATTGTTGCATTTTTCTATTCTGCTACCTACCTGCTGCTAACTAAATTGTTACTAACCACATTGTGTTTGAATGGTGGCACTAATGTAAAGAAATATTTCTTAGCAGCAGCTGAGAAATATTTTATTTGAGCAGAATAACCCATATTTTTTCAATATTGTGAGACTTTATTGCTTGCAGTCATTTGAAATATTTAGATATGTACAATAAAAATGATTCATGTCACCATTTCAACTCTTTTATAAATATAAATAAACACAAAAAGCAGATACAGAGTCTATCACAATACAACAAAAGACACACGACTACAATTACAGGGCTAACAGTTAAATGGACAAAATCAGAAGAGAATACGTTTCTTTTATGGTACAGCTTGGCGACAAACCCAGAATCATGATTTTCATTATTATTTTTCAGTTTAGTGTTGTGGCTAATTCACTACCTGAATTAGATTTGAAAAGAGAGCAACACTTTTACAAATGATGATGTTTGGCCACAATGTCAGTACAACAATCGAAACTGGACTGTTTAAAAAAACCCATTAAATTCCTTGAGTCACTTTCTTGCGCCATGTAAATTGTACAAAAACATAATTGCTCATTTGGTCTTTTAAATTACAGTGATTCATGTACATAAACAATGCTGTCATCACAGTTTGCTTTTAAACACTGTTGCTCATTAATACGTCATAATGAACACTTTCATTTCAGTTTACAAATTTATTTCTCTGCAACTAATTCACAAAATCTTCTGGCTTTCTGTATTTTGGCTGCCTTGAAAGAATTTTGCCTTGCAGGGAATTTTTTGGAGTCACCACACTAGGATTCAAAAACCTGAGCCAAAACTTTACAGGTGATCCTGATGAGTAAAGTTTGGCTTGATTCATTTCTTGAGATTAAAGCAAAACAATAGGCTTAGTTCCTCCTTGTGTGTTCATATACTGATTAGAAAGGGCATCCACAGCTGAGTATGATGAATAGAGACCTGTCACCTGTAGGTCTGGGTAGGGCAGTCCTCCTGCGTTAGACACAGGAGTGGCATTGCCAGTGTCCAGGTCACAGTCAGAGAGACGAAGTGGAGAATTACTAAGCGTACCTAATGCTTCCAGGTTAAAGCTATCATCCTTCATATCATCCCACAGGTTTCCTGTAATCAACAGAGGACAGGATATTTAGACGGTTGCTATCTTTACACATATTTTACTGCTTTAAATGTGACTCTAAATGTGACCAACCTTGCCAGGAGAAGTCCATAATACTCGGGTCAAGTGCGTCCACCTCTGAATTAGCATCTGTGTGAATGGTGTAGAAGTCACTGGACTGTTTAGCAGTATGCTGGGGTAGGGAGGTGTTCATCAGGTCAGGGACTGTGTGTAGAGGAGGGGTCTGAGCAGGAGCAGGGGAGGCAGGAGCCAGACGGGATTGATGCTGGAGCTGGAGCTGAAGGTGTTGGTGCATGGGGAGGCACTGCAAGGACAGAGTGACCATCTGCTGGGGCTGCAGCTGTGCTGGTACTGGGAGAGTTGGACCCGGAGTGCAGCTGGGCAAGCGAGTCATGCCGGTATCAACAGACGTCTGCCTGCAGCCTTCTGGTCTGTCTGTAATGAGTTTGTCTAGTTCATCTGGTGAAAGAAAATTATTAGCAATTATGAACAGGTAATGAAAGGGTGAAAGATCCATGGGTCTGTTATAGTTTGTAAAGTCAGGCATTTCAGACCTGGATTGGCCATGCTGCGGCGGATAGCTGGAAGATCTTTGCGTTTCCATTTCTGCATTTCTTCTTCCATTTTGTCAATCTTTGCAGGGTTGAGTGCCCACAGGCAACCCTTTCTGGAGGAACCACTCATCTTGTTCTCTACCTTCTCAAAGCACTTATTCAAGGATAGGTTGTGACGTACCGAATTCTTCCAGCCATCGGGTGCTGTCTGTGGATCACAATAACATACAAGAAATTGTAAATAACATTTAACAGATATAAAGGTATGTTAATTTTACTCTACTAAAGAATAAATGTCTTACCTTGAAATATGGGAAGTGCTCTTTCATAAAGCTGTAGATTTCACTAACAGGAAGGCTGCCTGTTTTGCTGTTCTTTAAAGCCATGGCAATCAAACAGCTGAGAATAAATCATATGAATAATGAATCAAATCGTTTTAAGATATAATATGCTAAATTAATTTGTGTTTTCTTTAATTATAAAGGTTCAAAATTATTTTAGGAGATCTAAAGTCACCTGTAGGAGTAGATGGGTTTGGGGAAAGTCTTGGGCTGCAGGTCTTGGTTGTGAGCATTCATGCGAGATTGAGGGTATAGACCCTGGCTGTTATAATTGCCATAAAGTCCACCTGGAGAACACTGAGAAATACGATACACAATGAGTTTTTTTATGGAGTGCTACTGCTTACATCAGCTCCACACAAATACTGAATTCTTTCTCAATATTCCAACTCATTTAAAATCATTCTAACTATTAAACTAACCTGTTGGTTTGCCTGAGTGAAAGTGAGCACTTGTTGAGGTGTGGCCTGGTACACTGAGGCAGCACATGGAAACCCAGGGGAAAACTGGGGCATCTGCACAAGTCAAAACACTTTTTAACCATAGCGACTGGTAGAACACATGATTTGTATTTATGTCTTTGAAATGTGAGTGAATCTGAAACATAACTTACGCTGTTGATGGCCAGAGGGCTGTGCTGCATCTCACTCTGCAGATGAATCGCAGATCCTGCTCCTCCTGCTACTGTCATGCTGTTCAGCTGAGCTAAAAGTGTGAGAATTCAGCAGTTTAAAATAAGTGTTTTACACACAAATTCAGAGATACAAATTTCATATATGCTGAAGAATAAGTTAAGATAAATATGTGAATAAACATAAGCATTTAATTGTGATAAATTCGGTTGAATTTGACTTTGCTCATCATAAACCCCATTTTTTCTAAAGTTTCACACATCATCTGTCCTTTCAAAAAAATGTCAGAATCTGTCATAAATGTAACCAGCCAACTATGAGACGTAGTGTGAATTTCTATATTTCTTAAGACAATTCTTTTGCCATTAATTGTAATAACTAAAAGTGTCCCAATATGTGTGAATTAACTCTACTATTCTTTTTAACATATTGTGTGTAAAGGTTCTGACCTGACTGTTGCTCCAGCAGACTGTTCTGTGCAGAGCTGCTAAATTCAGGCCGTCTGGCCCCGATCTGCTGCAGCCGGGGGACGTCCACAGAGGTGAGCCAGGACAGGGACTGAAGATCACCTGGAAGCTCGTCCTTCAGCTGTGAGGGGTCAGTAGTCAGGAGTCTGTAAAAACAATGCAACATTCAGTATTAAAGCATATACCTATATAACATATGATCAAGTTAAGTAATTGTAGTCATCAGGGTAAACAAAAAATTAATTATATTTTATTCTATTAAAATTTGTATTCTTAAATGTTTTAAATCTAAATAATACTCTTCTCTCTTTTTTTTAGCAAATACACAACAGAAATAAACAAATCCTCTCACCCCAAGATCTAAACCACTGTAGCGAGTGTTATTTACTCAGCCATTTCTTCATTCGGACTAAGCATCAAGTGGGGAGAGAAACCCTCTTGAATTCTCTCCAGACTTCCCTACACACTCACTATTCAGTGCAATAATTGGGGTCGCTATGACAACCCTCACTTTTCAGTTATTTTGTGTGTCTGGACACTTCAGCACCCCCCTTCTCCATTAAACCAACCTCTAACAGTGGTCAGGTGACCGCTGCCTCCTTCGCTGTCATTGGCTGAATCGTATGTAAACAACGCATGAGATCATTTGAAACATGGGTATGTGGCACACGTTGCCTGCAACAGTTGGTCCAGCCCTATTGAAAAATGATCACCTATTGTGTCCCAAACGACAAATCTGCACAGCGGCACGTGGCTCTATTGTTTCCCCCCAGACCCTTCCTTGATTGTCTTTACCGTTTTTTTAACCAACCCCTTGCATTAATCTACTGGAATGACAGGCCTCACACAACAGAGAAAAATAGGATGCCATCTGTTTCCCTGTCCCTTTCCACCCAACCCTTGTCCCCTTTTGCCCCCTCCCCCCCGCCTGGAGGCATCAGACAGTACCTAGGGGGGTAGATGGGAGGGGGTAGTTGAAGGAGTTGGAGGTCAAGCCACACTGCACACACAGTCTGCCACCTGAATAAATTACAGCATTGAAGGAAGAACTTTGGGACGTGGCCTTGAGCACCCTGGTTGCTCTGGTTCAGAGTTTTTGAAAAATCACCCTACACACACACACACATCCTCTATAATATGAAACCTTAGACTGTGAACATGACAACACTGACAGCACTATACCGTCACTACCATACACTTTGAAAAATATCCCTAACACCCCTCAACAATACAAAGACATGAAAGAGGAAACTTGCTAATGTGCACAAATAGCAGGACGGTGTAACAGTTTATGAGTTTTGCCTCTTTTATGAATGTCAAGTAGTCCTTTTCTGTTTTGTAATAGCTGACTTCTCTATACATCTAGCTTTTCTGTTTTCTATTTATGCATTTGATAGACACTTTATAGGCGACGTACATTCATTCATACTTCAGTTTGTGTCTACCTTTGGAAGTGCTAGTTAGTTTAGCTACATGAACGTTTTTCAGTGGCTTTTAGTATATTATAAACTTACACTAAACTTATAATAAAAGCAACATATTTGTTTTCTTAGTAATTTTGTGCCATAAATTAATTCAATTATGACTATTTTCAAACCTGTTAACATAAAAATAGTTTAAAATAGACCTTTTAACCATGACAACTGTATTGTGGCAAATATCATGCTAACACTTATAGCTAAGTTCTACACTTGTTATTGCCACAAGGCATATTAAACCCTCTATAACGTTTAACATATATAGTGGTGTAATGGCACTTAAAGAAAATTGCTATGTGAATAAAATGCTTTACACAAGTCCTAAGATGTCCAAAAGATGTCCTTTAACTAATTTTTGCCACAAAAATAGCCATCTAATGTTGCATCTATTTGTTTTGTTGCCATACAATGACTGTACAGTAATTTTAGAATCTGACAATATAATTTTTAAAAGTGTCTACAAAGGCCTTTGCAGAAAAAATGAATGGAAGAAAGGATTTCAAGGGATAGGTTACCCAAAAATTAACATTCTTTTATCATTTACTCATCCTCATGTCATTCCAACTTCTTTTTTTTCTGCAGAACATGAAAGAAGATATTCTGAAGAATGTTGGTAACAACACAACATTGGCCCCCATTGACTTCCATTGTATGGACAAAACCACTGAGACATTTCTCAAAATAACTACTTTTGTGTTCCACAGAATAAAAAAGGTTTGGAATGACATGAAGGTGAGTAAATGATCTTTTTTTTGTGAACTATCCTTTTAAGGTCTTTAGTCTTTAGAGTTTATCTTAGTTTGAGACAACTATAGGCCTTTCACTGCAGTTCTGAAATGTTCTTATGTTGATAAATATGTCTATTGTCTATTATGACAATAATAGTGTTCATTATAATAATGATTTAAAAATGCTTTTATAATTAGGAGAAGAGGGGGCTTTATTTTGTAAAGCATTTATAACATGTCGTATAAACTTAAATTTTGGATCATCAAGAAAGGGGGGCTTACATCCTTGTACCTATTAGCATTTCTGAGGTCTAATTGTAAACCCAGCTGTGTATTGTACCATTTTTTTTACGGTCATTAGGGTTCGGTTATACAAGTGGAAGAAAAAATTATTTTATTTGCTCATTGATGCAAACCATTACGTGTCCCACAGAAAGGGGGAGGCGGGCGCACACAGTCACGGTTTATTACAGCTCAAGTCGCCCTCGTTTACATTCTAATTGGGAGCCACTTCTCCTTGGTGACCCATGGGGGCCCCCGCCAAGGTCCTCAATCCCTCCGTGTGCCGACAGCGGGCGTGTAAACAGAGCTGATGCTTTCTGACAGATCCATTCAGAGCAAAGATGATGTATTCTCTCGCTTCTTTCTGGTTTCACAAACAACAATTCCTTGCCTCTCAAAACACACCTTTATTTTACAGAATAGGGAAGGTGGGGATTTTATTAAGATTAGCAGCACCCCTCTTCCTCCTAAAATGATCTTTTTTATTCTCTAATCTGCTACAATAACAGCGTTCAAAAGCAATGCGAATCAGCATCAAAGGCATACTCCCCTACCTGTATTCCTGTGCAGAGGTGAGGTGATTTTGTCCAGGGTTCTCATGAATTCCTGACATCCTGGTTGTAATTCCACTTTCTATCATCTTCTGGCAGACACAATTAAAATCACCAAGCAAAAGAGAAAATAAGAATGAAATTTTAATTACTGAGAATAAAACACACCGAACTGTATAAAAAATATTGTCTTAGATTAAACTTCTTTAGATCAATTTTAATCTATTTATTTATGTTAAATATTTATTTGATAATGTATTACATTTGTATTGTATATATTTATAGTTTTTTACTAATATTTGTACCACCAGCAAAAAAGAAAAATACAAAGCATATATAAAAAAGTAAGGAAAAGAAAAAATTAATAAGTTTAAGACAATTATTATCCAAAGGTATTTGCTTTGTTGACTTGACTGAGCTTATCGGACGTCATCGGTCATCGTTACCTGTCAGTCTGCTCGCGCGTCTCAATATTTCAGCATCAAATCAGTTGTAATATTTAACAAAAACTTAACTGCATTATACACATATACAGACCGGAAACAACCTGCAGTTACAACTAAAAACAACCGGCTATTAAATCTTGACATCAAGCTATTTCAGACAGCGCTGTTGGGACGTTATAACGTCAGCAGGTGCGCAGCCTCCTTTCGATCTCTAAAATCAAAAATAAAATACATAGGGTAACATAAACTGTATCTTACCTGTTTGTGCTGTAGTTGCTCTAGGGTGCGGATAATCTTGGGTAATGAGACGGAGGAAAATGTCTACTGTTGGTTCGGGCACTTGTTCTCCCGAAAGAAAAAAACCGTTTTTAAATTTCCCTCTCCGGTGCGGCTCGCTCTCGTGTGTCATGCGCACTGTGCACACGCAGCGCGAGCAGTGAAGTGGGAGGGGGTCTCGAGCTCTGACAGCTGTTGCCACTAAAATCACGCAGACTATCTGTCAGGGCATCTCTACCTGCTGGAAGTTTAACGTTTTTGTAAATAAATCAATATGCTCGATTTTGCCTTTTACATTCGCAGCACGCTCAAATCCACAGGTTAGTCCTCAGGTGCACCTGTCATAGGTCCTTTAAACCACAGTGAATGTAGGCTATCTGTGTAGTATTGTCCAAAATAAAAAAACAAAAGCTTTGTTTAGCAAAATTCCTCCTCAGTTTCTGTTGAAGGCATATCTCCGTCCTCTCAGACCTATAAAGTCTTATAAATGGTCAAAGCAAACACGGAGAAAATACTGAGACCTGTATTTCCACGTCCCTCGTAGTCATTGGCAACATATAATAACATAACAGTTCCTGATATTGTTTTTCACCTGCCGACATCTAGGCCTATTTTGTGTATACTTCTAGCTAAAGACATCCTCTTCGTGCGGTTCTGTGTGATATTCTGCACTAATGTGTGCTGTAGTGCAGTGTAGTGCTTCTGATTTAACCGCCTTTGAAGGCGCGTCCTTTGGATAAAGTGCGGCGGGAAAAGCGCGCTGAGTGGCGGGCGCTGCAGGTGACAGGACATTACGGCTCATTGCCATCAAAGAGTAACCTGTAAAATGAATGTAAATGACAACAAATAATTATATAAACTACTGCACACAAAGTGCATTTTAAAACTGGTTACAGTAATTAGTATTTGAGCACACATGACATGAATGTTTATTCAACTAATAATGCCATCATTTACAGTAGAATACATACAAAGGACACGAGATATACGTGATACCAGCTACTATAATAATAATAATAATAATAATAATTAATAAGTCATTTAAAAACCGTATTGATTTAATTATAATACGTCTAACTATTATTAATTTAGCCTGTATAACACAAATACAATTCCATTATTCCATTTGATGATTTCCAACTTAGAACAAAACTTCAGAAAATTGTTTTGAAATGAAACTGGTTTTAAATTCAGTGTTAAGTGAACTGGCCGGTGACGTTAATTGACTTGAACCACATGGGACACTACAGATGGTAAATCGCAAAGTCACAATGGTCACAATCAATGCGCACTTGCAACGGACAAAAAGACGCTCCAGGAAGAAGAACGCTGGGTCCTAAAGCCCACGAAATCCATCCACAGCCACTGAGTCGGCAAAGCACAGCAGACTTTTGGTAATTTCAGGCAGTTACATTACATTGATTCTTCTATAATTATTATGCATGCAGTCTTTATGACATCATTTTATTTATTGACTACATGAAATATTTTACGTACACTCTCTAAATGCATGAATCTCTTTTAGTTCTTTTAAAGATTTTTTAAGCCCCCTCCTCATATTGTTCTTTAAAAGTGTCATCTTTCATTTAACTGTAACTCCCCAGAAATTTTAGGATTGTGTTACGACAAATAGGGCTAGATAATTGGCAAACAGATGTCACAATGCCACTTCAGACTTCATTTTGAGTTGTTTTGATTTTAATATTGTTTTAACCCAATCACTTGTAGTGGGAGGTCATTCTTTCTCTTTCTTTGCCCTTATTGGTTTATTCTGCTGCCTGGACTAATGAGAGACCTTTTGTTTGACCTTTTCGATGGCTGTCACACAGACTGAACCCAGAATGACACTGGGCTAGACCAGCGTTGACTTGTAAAGATCTGTCCTTAATGGGTCAGAGGGTTCATCAGAGGTTCTCAACAGTTGTTTGACACAAGACTAATTGAATAGATCCTATGAGCAATGAAGTATAATGCAATAAGTACTGTGTTCAGTGTGATGGCTGAAAAGTTTTAAAAAATGTGTAATTATACATTACATTTATATTAGTTGTAACACTCAAATAAATTGATTTAACCCCTTGTGTTAGTGGTCACCTCCCATTCTTTTAATTCTGGTCTGATCTTTAAAGTTCCAGTTCAAACACCATGTCTCTGGGGTCACCAATCAGGTCACCTCTTGACATTATTCTTTTGTCATATCAACAGGTCAGGGCTGGTCTAAACTCTGACAGGCAGAGTGAATGAAAGCTTTCTTTTTTTAGCCATTCATTCAACGACTTGTGTTGTCCCACTTGGCTCATGTCAGAATGGTTACTTTTTGGTTGATTTGTTTGAAGATCCCTCAGGCAACCTGTGTGTGACAGAATTTAGGAAGAGCTAGTCTCTCACGGCACGACTTTGACAGATTTTTAAATTAAAAACACCACAGATACTCTTTAGGAAAGTGTGGAAGATGTTTTACTATGTTTACTATTAACAGATAGTTTAAGAATTAAAGAATTGAACTGATTGGCTGATGTGGGACTGCTGATCTTAATGTAGAGTAATTTTTTTCCCTCAATCATTATAAAAAAAAAGCACACAGCTAATACTGAGAAAAAGAGCGAGGTAGGATTTTCGGTGGGAACGCGGCAAAGCCGTGTTATAATACACTCTTATTCTCCGCTTGGAATCTCTAATGGGAAAATCAAGTGCTGTGACTCCTGTATAATAGGATTTGCCGGGTCTCGTGCTGCATCAGGGCCCAGTGGGCAGCACAAAGCCTGTTAAGGCTGGACAAGCATTACTAGAAAGGGGGGTGTTGAGCAGAACAGGCCCGTGGTGTAAGGGGGTGAAGGTAGCCTTGACAACAGAGGTTGTGAATGGGACAACTTTGAATATGACTGTGGATAGATGGGTGTGCTTAGCCCATGTGCTACCTTTACAGTACTCCAACCTGCAGGGGTTTGCAATTGATACAGAATCATAGGACCAGAAATGTTTTGAGCAAGGTTTAATCAGGGTTAAGTTGTTATAAAAACGTTTTAAATGGTGTCTAGGGTTTCAGTGCAAACCATGCTTTCATTTTGCAATGTGGAAAGTTAGTTAGAATGGCATTTTTAATGCAAGCCTGACACAATATATCACATTGGACATCCACAGCAATTGCTTTAGGAAACTCAATCTTTTTGACTGGATTATTTGGGTCATTAGTAGAGCGAAAAGAGACACCGTTAATCATCTCAGACATGCCTCGGATAACTAGGCTAAGGGGAAAAATAAGGTTGGGCTTGGTTGGATCTGTAAACAGTCACTGTCTAAATCTTCTTCCCAACTCTAGTTCATTCAAAAATTACATGAAAAGTTTCAGAACAAGCTGTGATTGAATGGCTATAAACCAGTTTATTCCTGAGCTGGTGGCCAAAAACACACAAAAGTGCTGTTTGTTCTGATGACAACTTTATTGACACTCTCAAAGTCACTGGTTGTATCTACAGTGCTTAATTAGCCATTAATGTATTTCTCTAATCAAAGATCAGAAACAAGAGCTGCCCCGTTGTAGTGTTTGGTTTTACCGTGGCAGGTCTGGGGGAAGGGTTGATATCCACGTTTAGTCGGATTGTGTTTCTTTATCTTTGTGTTACACCTAGGGCAGAGGTAGACACCTAGGTAGGCACTGAATAAGATCTCTGGTCTTCTGAACCCCCACCTGACTGGGCCATGAATCATTAAGCACCCAGGCCTTGCAACCAGAACATGGGTCATTACTGTGAAGAGCACAGGAATAATAGATGGCCGTCCTCTACGTACCTGCCACCTAATCTTGAACCGGTTTGCACTGAGTGAAGACTTGTTAGAAACATGCGGATAGATGTTAGGGGAGCTTTTGCTGTCTGAGACTTTTTATTTCAAGATTCAGGATGAAACTTTGGGATGTTCAATGGCAAGTGTCGGAACCTTAGGATTTGTTTGAGCTTAGGTGTATGTTGAACTTATCAAGGAGAATTTGGTCTGGATGTGTGTAGTTGAACTTTTTTGATCAGCGGCTAAAGCTTTCAGGATGCAGGTATGATCATTGTGTGTGTGCGTGTACTTAATTTAATTTTTTATTCAATGTGCTGGCTTATATTATTGGATTTGGCATAGTTCTAACTGCTTTAATCTTTATTTCAACACACAGTGTCTTGCACCAAAGAAAAAATTAGCATTATAGTACTGATGAAAACCAAATATTCAAGTACTTTCAGTATTCAAACTGGCCATTACAGTATTCTTAACTTAAATGTTTTAATGCATTGTCAAAGATGGCTTATCAGCTCACACATGTCTTCTTGTTTATTGATCACTACCTATAAAACGTCAAGTCAAATCTTTAAGTTTTCACTTTAAGAAAGAGAGAAGTAACCAGACCTCACAGCTCACTTCAAGAGAGTGCTTCTATTGCCTATTATGTCTAGTCTTTCCTATTCTTGGCCAGGCCTTCAGGAGTAGGATGTCTTCAATGTATCTGTCTTTACTTATCTTTCTCTCTCTTCCTCCATTCTTACCAAACTCCTTCCCTCCCTTTCTTATTTGTTTGAGGTCATCTTCAATGTATCTGTCCTTACTTCTCTTTCTCTCTCTTCCTCTATTCTTACCAAACTCCTTCCCTCCCTTTCTTATTTGGTTGAGGTTATCTTCAATGTATCTGTCCTTACTTCTCTTTCTCTCTCTTCCTCTATTCTAACCAAACTCCTTCCCTCCCTTTCTTATTTGGTTGAGGCCGTGACTGACACATTAGACTGTGTTAAAGGACCATCTCTTAATTAAAAGACAATAGCTTCTATACTATGAAGAAAAGCAATGGTGACACCTGATGCGACAAGGAGCTATATATAGACTGTTTCTAAGACTTTATTATAGAGGAAATGATTAGTGCTTATGGTTAAAATATTTGTTTTGTAGAAAATTATTCATTGTGCCTCTATACTTTATTGACAGAATTGAAAAGAAATGCATTATTTTATATATTTATTATTATTTTTTATTGATAAGTGAGAACATCTCAGGGCAAGAAGTGTCTAGCATGCATGGAAAATACATCAGTACTGTTTAGGAGGGATTCCAGATGGCACCTCATGACGTTTGGTGTACATCATGGGGTGATTTTTCTTTGCTGACCTTCGATTGAGCATCATGATTTAATCATAATATTTTATTCACTATTAAAATGTTCATCTTCCATTTGCTTAATCCCATACTTTTGATCATTTAACTATTATTGTAAAATATGTGGGTAAGACTAATAGTTTAAAACTGATAACATAAATTGTTTTGTAGATGTCTAGGAGTAATGGCATGTTTCTAAGAAGAGGAACAGTCTTTTCCTGTGCTGATGTCCATGCGTCTTATCACACCGAACGTGTCACACTATAAACATTAGCATCCCTTCTATCCATTGTTGCTCATGTGACATTGAGTTCAGCTTGTTCCCATGTGAGAAGAGAAACCAGAGAGGGGGAGTCTCCACAATAACACTGAGATTGAGATTGGTTCTGACATCTCAAATAGGGGATCTTCAATGATATTGTTCACCTGCCCCTTTGGCTTAAAGCAGGGCGACCGGAGGAGGGGCATGTTTTGGGGTTGTCGGTGAGGACGTGAAATAGGGGAGAGCATGAAGCAAAGTGTGTGTGCATGTAGCGCAGTGAAAATTGGCGGACAGGTGGGAGAAAATCTCCCATCCGAGAAATACCTCCCCCACCCCGATTGCACCCGCAACACCCTTCCGTACGGTGTTCCTATAACTGCACCGTTCAGAACAAGCCTCTATTGTGTGCCTGGAGGGCATGCCAAATGAGTGTCTTACAGATCAGCGGGGCACGGACCGTTACAGCACAATTTAGTCTGTCCTGTTGTCTCAAGACGGCCCCATTTCAAAATTCTCAGATCAGACAAATATAAGCAACCCCCCCTTCCTATGTCCCACCATATCTCTCTCTCCCTCTCTTCTGCTCCTTTGCACTCTCCCCCTCTCTACATCCTACCAGCCCACACCATCCCAAATAGGCCAAATCTCATCCATTGTCCTGGGACTGCCCAGTGTGAAATTCAGTGTGACATTAAATGTTTTCTAATGAATAAATTTTGAAAGGATATGCAGAGAGAATATGTGTAATGGAATGTAGACTGCATTTTAAAAGCTTCTTCATTGTCCATCGTCTTTGGAATTTACAGGACAAAAAACGGCCTCTTTCAAAGCTAATGAGGTTTATGGGGGTGAAGGCAGGGGGAACAGAAGAGATTTTCAGGGGCTTCTAGTCGTTAGATTAGACTTTGGTTTTTTCCACCTTTTTCTGTTTCTGTATTTAATTCGCTATCTGAAAGTCAAATATAGTATGGGGAGGACAAACTTAAGCAGATTTCTGATTATTTCTGGTAAATGCAACATCTAAAAATGCTCAAGAGTAATGTGTGTCTTAAAAGTATCTTTCTTATATTGTGAAATACACAACTTTTTTAATAACACTTGTTATTGAAAAACATTGACTAAAAGCTGAGGAAGTAACTACAAAAAAATATAAATATATATATTTGCTAAGAAATTGCTCAATGTTGTGGTAAACCTCTTGCAGGATTCCTTAGAAGTGTGAAGAAACTGAAGATCTCTGTAGAAAATGTGCAATTTAAAGACTTTGGAGAGTTTAGTAATTCTGTTCATTTACATAGTTTAATCTTGTATCCTTTCTAACATAGAAAATGTGTTACCATTAATCAAACCCAAATCTCAGTGGAGTGAAAGAATATCCATTCTTGGCTTTCATTTGCTTCCCAGAGCCAGCTTGAAAGATTCGACTGTCTGTATTTAAAGTGTACTGAATGCTATCTGATACGGTCTGTGGAATATATCCAAACACAACATGTTGTTCAAGCAGGATTCTAAAGCTGCCAGTCATAGAGGGACGCTGCAGATAATATCTCATTACAATGTACTCTACAACAGAAAACAGCGCTATATAGTACTTAGTTAAACATCAGATTAGGATTATGCGGTTGGATGATTTTAACTCAATCAGAGACCTTATAGACCCCAATTCTCAGTCTTAGTGTCAACATGACAGCAAGGTTGTTATAAAAGAGGGAAAGAGTCACTAGGAGGCTCAGATGTTGATTTTATCATATCTCTAAAATCTTTTGTCTTTAATTGATAGCCCCTTGAGTGATGAGTCGTGGAACTGAATATCATTTGACCAAAATTAATATTTAGGTGTATTTTTTATGAATACAGAGGGACTTACAAGACAATCCCTTGAACTTGATCAGTTTAAAGCAGTTGTGATCACCAATGTTCTTGTCTGATTGGCAGAAAGGAAAGGTTAAGCTGGGTCAGCTGGACTTGGAAGGAGCCCTGATTGCCAGAGACCGAGTTGGCATCCAGGATTTTGTGCTTCTTGATGCCCACAACAGTGAGACAGCCTTCCTAGACAATCTGAAGAAACGATTTTCAGAGGATTTGATATATGTAAGTAAAAAGTCAAGCCTAAGGTCACAATGACTATCACTGTTGTTGTATCTCATACAAATTTAGGTCAAAACCTCTTTATAGACTTACATAGGTACTTTGCTGATATCTGTAAACCCATACAAAGAACTGGACATCTACACCAAAAAACAGATGGATCTCTACATGGGGGTGAACTTCTTTGAGCTTCCACCTCATATGTAAGTAAAGCTTTTCCATCATTACCAAGCCACAAAATAAGACAACAAAAAGAGCCTTAAAAGACTATATTTATCCTTCCTTAGATATGCATTAGCAGATAATGCCTACCACACCATGCTAACCGAAAACAACAACCACTTCATTCTGATATCTGGAGAGAGTGGAGCAGGTAAAACAGAGGCCAGCAAAAAAATCTTGCAGTATTATGCGGTCAGCTGTCCCAGCACTACATTACTGGACACAGTGAGAGACCGCATGCTCATGTCTAACCCTGTACTAGAGGTCAGTCCTTTAAAAATCCTCTTCTTTGGAAAGATCTAAGCATTCACTTTGTATACCATACATTCATCAAATGTGCTTTTAGGCTTTTGGAAATGCAAAGACAATGAAGAATGACAACTCTAGTCGTTTTGGGAAGTACATGGACATCCAGTTCGACATCCAGGTATGATCTGATAGAAGAGAACAAATCAGACTATTTTTCTGTAACATACAACCGTTTGTCAAGGGGGTTCATAGCTGTCATTTTTAGGGAGATGCTGTTGGTGGTCATATCCTCAGTTATCTGCTGGAAAAGTCTAGAGTTGTCCATCAAAACCACGGAGAGAGAAACTTTCACATCTTTTACCAGCTGGTGGAGGGAGGGGAGGAGGACCTACTGAGGCACCTGGGATTGGAGAAGGACACCAAGCGTTATAGCTATCTGGTGCAGGTATGATTTGATGAGAAAACTCCAGTAAAAGCCCAAAGGGAAATCCAAAAAGGGTCAAATCTTCATTTTTCTTTAACCCGCTACTTTTGTTGCTGTCTTTCCAGGGAGAATGTTCCAATGTGAGCTCTATCAACGATAAGAATGACTGGAAAACAGTTAAAAATGCTCTACAAGTCATTGACTTTGATGCTAATGACATTGAGGTAAGAAAAAGTTCAGTGGAAGTGATTTGTGATTTAATTATGTATCTGTGTTAGAGTGAACTATGAAAAAACTCAATGCTTTTGACTGTAACTTCTTTTCGTTAATGTGCTAGCACCTCTTTGGGATCATAGCTAGTGTTCTCCATCTGGGAAACGTGCACTTTGATAGAGACATCAAAGGTTATGCTATTCTAAACTCTAATGCAGCACTACGCTGGGTATCCAAGGTCAGCTTAAATTACTTTAATTGTCTTGCATTGACATCAACTCTTAGTAATGAGGTCATTTACACAATCTTTCCATTGTTGTCATCTTAATGTTCAGCTATTAGGCGTCCATGTGCAGGTGCTTCATGAAGCTCTTACATACAGGAAGATTGAAGCTAAATCAGAGGAGGTAAAATAAGGGCATATGTGTAATGTCATGTAATGTAATACTGTTTTAAGGTGGATTTGTGATAAGTGTCTCTCTGGTCCTCAGGTCCTGAGTCCATTTACCGTAGACCATGCTGTCTATGCCAGAGATGCCCTGGCCAAGGCCATATATGGCAGAACATTCACATGGCTGGTTAACAGGATCAACGAGTCTCTAGAGAATAAAGTAAGACAACAGAAAAAAGTTGAAATGAATGAAAACAAATGAAATCACACAAATAGTTCACTTGTGAGGCCAGCTTGGTTTGGTTTTATTGGTTAATGTGAAACCGTTAGGATTTAGCTAAAAAAGGTTTATTTAATTTTAATCAGGCAGCATGGCAGAAACTATCCATAAGAAAGCAATAATGTCTCATTTCATCTCTATTGTTATGTTTTGGTGTTTAGGACTTTAGCAGGAAGACCGTCATTGGATTGTTGGACATCTATGGATTTGAGGTATTCATTGTCAACAGGTATGAATTTTGGAATTAAGTGCCTCATTTAATAGCAGATAGATAAGGATGCACTGACATTCAGAGAGACAGACACGTCAGTTTAAACATGATCTTACTTGGGTCATTCAGTTAACATTTGATACAGCTGATAGAGGCATGTGTTTCTTATAAAATATATACAATACCCAACACACCTCCTGCCAGTGACATTGTAATACAACTTGTACATACGTGTACCTATTGTAAATGAATGATCTTAATCCGTCTGTGTTTAGTTTTGAGCAATTCTGCATAAATTACTGTAATGAGAAGCTACAGCAACTCTTCATTCAGTTGACGCTGAAGGCTGAACAGGAAGAATATGAAGCGGAAGGAATTGAAGTAAGAGTACACAGTTGGTTACTATCCCTTATATCAAACTTTTTACTGTTTTTTTAATGACTTGCCTTATGGGATTATATCCTAATGTTAAATTAAAGACTCACTTTCTCCATTTGTTTGTCAGTGGGAGCCAGTGCAGTTTTTTAACAATAAAATCATCTGTGACCTGGTGGAAGAGAAGCACAGAGGAATCATCTCTGTGTTGGTATGGAATGGATAAAAACACTTTCATGACAAGCATCAAATAACACACACGATAGGCAAATCACCAGATGTATGAAATTATTGACTTTAATTATTGAGTGTGTATGTTCCTGTAACTCAGCTGGAAGAGCACGTTGTTGGACACCTTAAATTTACATTCATGCATTTGGCATCTTTATGCAAACTGCAAATTCACAGTGCATTTGAGATACGTTTGTCAGTTTGAGCTAACAAAATGAAAGTAATTGAGAGGACTTCTGTATATTTAATTTCAGGATGAGGAGTGCCTGAGGCCAGGAGATGCCACAGATCTTACGTTTCTTGAGAAGCTTGAGAAGAAAATGGGCAATCATCCGCACTTTGTGACGTGAGTTTATGTTTGATAACTGACTCGATAACTCTTTTGCTTACATATTACTTAATTAAATCATGATTAAAGCTCTCAGTAGGATGATACTTAAGTACATGTCACCAATGTTAAAGACTTAGTCAAGGTTGAAACTGAAGCGTTTGCCCCCTGGTTTGGCTACATTGTTCCCCTTAAGCCTTTTATTGACTGATGTCCTGATGAAAGTACTCAGCATTTTGAGAGACAATGAGATTCATGTTGTGTTACTCACTCTTTATCCAGATCAAAGACAAATTAACTTCCTGAATTACTGAGCATGTGCCAAAAACCTTCAGAAAAAATCTCATGTGGCTCGATTGGTGGACCTTAGTAATGTAAAGGTCATGGATTTGTTTTTGTTATTCTGTCAACTAAAGGCATAAACTGGCTGATAAGAAGACCCGTAAGACTCTTGAGAGAGGGGACTTTCGTCTCCTTCATTATGCAGGAGAGGTGACCTATTGTGTTGTGGGTAAGACAGTAAAACATAATTTACAATCTGTTTCAGATGTCACTGAAAAAATTTTGAATTACTCTGACAATCTTTTGTTAATAAATTTTGTCTTTCTTTCTTTTTTACAGGGTTCATTGACAAAAACAATGATCTTTTGTATAAGAACATCAAAGATGTAAGTGAATCAGGGGGCAATAAAGGATAAGGCTCTTCAGAATAGTTTTTTTCAAAATAAGTCCTAACTACCAACTTCTTATTTTTGGTTCTTATATTTTTGACCTTATATTATTTTTGGTTCATAATAATGGTAAATTTTACTATTATGTTCATTCTTATATGTCTCTCTGTGTGTTTGTAACAGGTGATGCGCATGTCAAAAAATCCCATAATCCAGCAGTGCTTTCCAGCCTCTGAAGCAGACAGCAGGAGAAGACCCGAGACTGTAAGTCTGTGTTCAAAATAACACACTAATTGCTACTGTATAACTGAGCTGAACGCTATGTAAAATATAACTCTGAATTCAAAATGAAATCTGAAATCTGTAGGTGGCAACTCAGTTTAAGAATAGCCTGCTGAAGCTGACAGAGATCCTGATGGCTAAGGAGGCGTGGTATGTGCGATGCCTCAAGTCCAATGATAATAAGCAACCAGGTGAGAATCTGGTTGATGAGTGCTAAAAACATACATACATTTAATTATAGTGTAAATCTTATTTAAAAAATCATGTCTTTTTATCACAGGCAAGTTTGATGAAATTCTGGTGAAACACCAGGTGAAATATCTGGGGTTGATGGAGCACCTCAGAGTCAGACGAGCTGGATTTGCATATCGGCGTAGATATGAAGTTTTCTTAAAGAGGTAGATTGATACACAACACCCACAGCTGTTACCTATTTAAAAGAAATAAAATACTAAGCTAATGTCATATGCTGAAGGTATAAACCGCTCTGTCCTGCCACGTGGCCTCACTGGAGGGGAGTACCTGCAGATGGAGTGGAAAAACTAGTTCAGCATCTGGGCTACCAGCCTGATGAGTATAAAATGGGCAGGTGAGCTGGTAAATAGGATTTTTGTATATTAACAAATAAATAATTGACAAATTAATCTCAAATTAAATGTATTGCATCTTATTTAAGGACAAAGATATTTATACGATATGCTAAGACTCTTTTTGCAACTGAAGATGCTTTTGAAATCTGCAAACATGAATTGGGTAGGTAACAGATTATCTCATTATATTATTTTATATGGTATTATGTTGTATGTAACATTATATAAATATCATAATATAAATATAATATTGCATTATTTTCTATTGCATTATAACATTCCAAATGTTCATTTTATAGCTACAAGAATACAAGCCAAATATAAAGGTTATAGAGCCAAAGGAGAGTTCAAAAAACAGAAAGAGGCTGGTGAGAAAAATATTTTATATTATACACAAACCACTATGCTTATATTATACAGTGTCTTTACAACATTATTTTTGCTATATTATATTACATGTTCAAAATTTGGTTCCAGCCTGAATTAAATATCTAATCAAGATCTTTTCTTTAAAATCACAGGCAGGTGTACGCAGGGTTAAAACTAAACTATGCAGGATGGTGGTCCTTTTAATACAACATGAAGTATTAGATTTGTTTCAGTTTGTTGTGCTTTTTTTAGCTACAAAAATCGAGACTTGCTGGAGAGGTGTGCAGGCTCGGAAGGAGAGAGACCGCAGAGCCTGGGCTGTCAAAGTCATTAAAAAGTCAGTAATTATTAATGTTTCCTATACCTGTATGCCTCTTCACTTAAAAGATTATAACATAATTTGTACTCTGTGTAGGTTTATTAAGGGCTATATGACACGTCGTGAGGCAAAAACTACAGACAACTCGGAATACCTGGCTTTCGTCCGACAGAGCTACCTAAATCGACTGAAAAATAACTTACCAAAGACTGTACTGGACAAGACCACGTGGCTGACCCCACCTCCAGTTATGATGGAGGTATTCTGAAAAAGTCTCTTGTTACAATTTGGCCCAATGGTGGGTCCATATTCTTACGTCACATAAAATATTGAATTTTATCGCCATCTGCAACTGGTCTTAAGGTCCCATTTTTAGTAAACAAATGTTCAAAAATTGAATTAAAATAGTATCTAGAGCTACTGTTTGTACAGTTTTAAGAGATTGTTTATTTAGTTGAGCATTTAATACGTTTTCTGACACTGTTCTCTTTAGACCTCTGAGATTCTGCGTCAGCTGCACACTCGTATGATGGTGAGAAAGTATGTGCGTGGACTCACACCTCAGAAAAAAGCCCAGGTTAATATCCCTGTCATCATGGACTTTGGCTATGGTCAATTTAATGATGCAATGTTGAATGAATTGTCAATGATGATGTCATTGTCTTTTCACATGCAGCTACAACAAAAAGTTGTGACCAGTGCCATGTTTAAAGGAAAGAAGGAAAGCTATCCTCAGAGCATCAGTGTACCTTTTGTGGACACCAGGATCAGTCAGTAGATCAGTAGTATATATTATCAATATTATCCATAAACAGCAATTTTGCACATTTGTATTTTTAACTAATGCACTTCATCCCCAACACGCTGACAAGGTGAACAAGACATAAATATGAGGGTTCTTCAGACCATAAGACATGAACGTATCAAGGTAAACCATACTTATGCTGAGGCATGTCAGTCATGCAGAGAAGAATGAGAACTGACGTTCTAAGCATGTTCTCCTCGCGTTCTCTCTCTGCAGTACAGTGTTCCTGTGGTGAAGTATGACCGGAATGGATTTAAATCCAGACAAAGGCAGCTTATCTTTACCCAGACTGCTGTCTACATGGTGGAAGAAGCTAAGATCAAACAAAGAGTGGACTATGTGTCTTTAAAAGGTAACCACTTGTAGGGTAAAGGTCAAATTCTAATAGAATGAAAGAGTATTAAAGTTATTTATGTGCATTTTTAATCATAACAAATGTATTTGCAGTTGACATAATGGCGTTTACAGCATGTTGAATTGATCTGTATGGTTTACCCATAACTGCAGGTGTATCTGTCAGTAATCTGGGAGACTCCATCATGATTCTCCATGTTGCCTGTGAAGATCCAAAACAAAAGGTGAGCCAGCCAAACATCAAGTTAATACATCTAAACATAGTTTCAAAGTAGACCATGACACAAATTTGTGTTTATTTGGATGGGGTAATGTTGTTCTTTGTATCCAAGGGTGACCTGATACTTGAGTGTGAACACCTCTTTGAAACCTTGACCAAACTTGCTATGATCACAAACAAGCAGAATAACATCAAGGTAGTTCAAGGAAGGTAAGAAACTCTCATATAACCTGAAATAATGTTGATAAAGTCATGTTGGGATAAATAAAATTATATCATAAATAGAACACAAATAGAAGTATTTTTCAGTGTATTTGATTATATTGTTTATGTACATGTGTATGATATGCGAGTTCAGCTAACAGTTATTTATTTCTCTCACAGCGTAAAGTTTGAGATCCATGCTGGAAAAGAGAACTGTGTGGACTTCAGCACTGGGCAAGAGCCTATGGTTTACAAAGGCAAAAATGGACATCTGATGGTGGTACGTAATTAACTTTTAAATTAACATGACTGTTTCTGTACTGCTTGACAACTGTACTAAAGACACTTTCATTATCGAAGATGGCTCCACGGATCAAGTCTCGGTGACCTAAATGAGGTGATTTAAATTGTGTATATTTTATGAGGGGAAACCCATGATGGAAGAGGATATCTTACTCCACTCCCACAAATACCTAAGAGCTCAATATATGGAGATATAAGAAAGGACTTATCAATGATATGACACAAAAAGGACATAAAAATAAAAAAATATTATCTAAGATATCTTTATTAATGCTGCCCTTCAGATCACCATTCTTGCAATGACTTTGTACATTTTTACAGAATTGTATTTTAATGTTATGGTGCTAACTAGTTACATATTCATATTATTTTATATTAATACATACAAACCTCAGAAATAAAAGACAAAGCAGGTGCATAGTGCAATTTGTAGAAATCTTTATTTGTGATAACGTGTGTATAAATAATTTGTATGTAAAACATTTTTATGTGCACGTCTGTACAAACTTCTCTACAGTATTACAGATTTCATAGTTTTTAATACACCTTTTAATAAAACTAGAGAGCACAAATGATCTGTGATGCTACGCTCTGCCGCAGAGGAGAGCATTTTCTCCTGGACTTCTTGAAGCTTTTCTGACAAGTCTCTTATTACACTCCTATACCTGGTGTCCATTACTCAATTACACATATACGTCCGAACACTCCTGACAACATCTCAAAGTCTTTGTCAAACCCAAAGGCATAATTTACTTTTAAGAATTAACTTGAACGTTTTTAATACCACAATCCCGTTTGCATTTAACTAGCAGGTGTAAGAAAAGTTTAATGATTGTAATGAAGTAATGGTTTTGATAATCTTGAAGTGCCTCCCTGACACCATAATACTACACTGCCCTCTGTTGGCCACAGTTCATAAGCTCCACTTCCGAAAATCCAACATGCAAATCCTTTTGCACAAAACAAAATATGAAATAAATGTCCTCCAACGAGTCCTGTGACATGAGGTCTGGTTTCATCAGCTTCTGCATTAAATTCTTCTTGTAAGGCAAAAATAATGACCTCTCAGTCTCACTCCTTCAATGAACCAATGGAGTGGAAAACCATTTTGACTTGTTCCAAGACCGACAAATGGTCTTGTAGCTCACATCAGAACATCTCAGTAAGACAAAACAGCATCGTGAATTTCTGTCTCCAACACTTTAAAGCAACAACAGCAATCAAAAAAAGAATAGGAGATAAACTAAACTCAAAATCAACAACACACATGAAAAGCACAGTATTAACCTATAAGGCACCTGGAACCCTACAGTCTTCACTCAAACAGAAAACAGTAATGACGCAAACCATTAAACTAGACATAACACAAATCCTTAATAAAGGGAAACTGGCTGACACTTCAATTATGATAATATACATTAGCTGCAAGTCCATAACAAATGACAATTATAATAGTAAATTTGATATATTCGTTGGATTTTGCTTTATATAGAGCAAATAGGGCAAAATGTTCAGGGAATGTCAATGCAATTAAACTTTTCATAAGTTCACTTCCGTTCACATTAAAAAATCATCTCATATCTTTCAATGAGGTCCACAAAAGTTAACAAATGATGTTAAAAATCAATGCCCATCTTTTGCTAATGGCTGGAGCATGCTGCCCTATATGCTATATCCATACTTCTGTGTGTGACCTATCAAGGTACCAAACACTTGCTAAGAATAAAGAAGCAGACTCAGCGCAGTATAATCTGACCATGTCCATGTGCAAATAGAGGGGTGTAACTGAAGCGCTGGTGGTTGTTAAGGCACTGAAAAGAGGGTAAACTTAAGCATCACTGATGATGGTGAGTGCGGTCATCAGGACGCTTGATGTGAATCCTCCGCACTCTTTCGATGCGCTCCCTCTCTTCGTCCTCATCAATGTGGTGGGAACGGCCTGCAGCGCCCCCTGTGGCCTCCAGAAGTGCATTGTCTGGGCCACGGCCATCTTGAGACTCGTAGAGCAGGATGTTGAGGGTCTCTTCATAAATGCGAGCCTCTGGAAACTCAACCTGAGAGGGTCATGAATGGGTAAGTGACAATTTTGACAGAAGCCTTTCTATAATTTGTTTCTCGTTTTGTTTCTGTAACATCTATCATTACAGATGTATTTGATCCTTCTTGGTCATTGATCAAATCATGTTTTGAAAATAAACAAGATCACAGACTGTGAGGTACAGGTGGACATTTACCTTGGTCTGCTTCTTCTCAGTAGCGTAGACTATTGACGTGCAGCACACCTCTGCAATCTTCCTGCCCTGGCCATAAAAGGACCAGCAACAGATTTCATCGCCAATCACATCCTTGATAAAGAGCACTCGACCGTTAAACCTCAGAGACAGCTTGTCAAACAGCTCAATGTTCTTCAACATGTTGTCATCAGAGTTGCTAGAAAGACAAAGTGGATCAGGTAAAACCTCAAAAGTAACCGTATGTTAAATTAGCTTTCCAACAAATCAAACATTGTAAGCTGTTTATTAACATAATCTTACCTTGTGTATGAATATTTATTGTTGCTCCTATTGTACAGCAGTTTTACTGTAGGCTGTGAACACAGAAAAAAGATGTCAGTGTTTAAGGATCCATACTGCTAAAAAGCAAACATCACTTCCTTTAGATAAGAAAGACTGTGAAGTATTAGTACCTTGTTGGCGGTGGCAATAAGTCTCTGTTCCTCTTTGGATGATGTCACCAATGGAACTTTACAGAATGGTTCATATGCATCTTTGTTCTGTAAACAATTATAACCATTAATGGAGAATGTAAGACTAAAAATCACTACTGCATACTCAGAATGTCATATAGTGTATATGTGGAAAGTTTTGTAAATGGTACCCTACCTGTAAAGCTGCCTGACATTCGTCCACCAACCCCTGCACCAGGTAATATTTTGCTTCTGCCAACAGCTCCTCCGTCTCCCTCCGACTCTCAGGCAGCGGGACGACACCATCCCTCAAGTAGTTCAGGATGGTCCCAAAGTGCTTCCCACACCTGTCAATAAGAATCCAACCTGCAAAAGATTCAAGTGGACGAGTCATGCAAACACCTGTATCCATATTGTTTATCATACTATTTAAAGATGCATTATATTATATTTATTATATTTTATACTGCATTATATTTACCTTCACTATCTGTGAGGACCTCCATACGGCCGCTAAACATGGCCTTCAGCATGGTGTCCTGCTTGGTCAGGGTCTGCATGGTGGTGTAGTAGAGCGCTCCCCCAACATTCAGCTTCACATACTTGGAGCTAGGACTGGACCCTTTAAAGGAGGTGGTCCGTGTTGTAGCTGCCGGCACAGCCGAGCTCACCACACTTTCTCCTGACATCTCTTCCTAAAGATCAGATGGGGTGGGAAAGAAAGAAACAACATAAGGTTTGAAAATATGTAGGACACATACAATGTACACATAAACAAAAGAGTCTTTCAATTAAACTGCAAATTTACACGTCTTCCTTTTATACATTGTTATAATATTTATCATCAATTTCTTTAATACAATTATTTTAGTTATTCAACCATTTAAACTTGTGCTGAATACATTATAAATGGACAGCCAACATTACACTAAAAGGTTAAAACAATACAACATAACATCTCTCATTCAATAAAAACCAAGTACATGACGTCATATCAAAAGATCTTATGATACTTCACAAATTCAACTCAGTGAATTTTAAAGTCAACTTATTTCGTTGTATTTGTGTGTATAGACATCATCAGACAATAAATATGAACGAAGCAAACTGTTTTATTTAAAGTTACTCATCAGACACAGACGAATACAGGAGCTAAATCAGCTAAACTAGCATGCAACTTATTCTCTTCACTTCTTTACGGAAATAAAAGTGCAAATACTTAACAAAAGCTAACAGTAACAAGACCGAATATGTTATAATTAAGAATGGATGGGTAGATCGACGAAATTGAGTGTAAAATAGGATAAATTTTATAATTTACCATAGAAATCCCCCGATTCTTTCGGGCCTCCTGGAACGGGTCTGGAATTAGATCACTTCCGGTCGCAACCCAGACTCGACGTAAAATTTTAACAAACAAAAATTATAAATGATAAAAATGTATGTAAAATACATGTAAAACATTGTATTTTCATTTATGCTTTTCATTACAGTAGATGGAAACTAACCATGTGCCATCTCCGTTAATTGGTCTTCCTGTTATTATATGAGATGTGTCATTTATTTGAGATCTAATGGTCATGTTAAAAAAATTCCAAGGGCTAAAATTACTGTATTAAAGAAAATATCAGAGTAGAAAATTATATATTTTTTTTACTCTGATATACTGTGATAAAGAAAATAGCAGAGTAAAAATTATAAATTAAAACATCACATCACAGTAATTTTAGCCCTTGGCAACAAATTTTAACACGAACATCAAATCTCAAATATATGTATAATAACAGAAAGACCAATTAACGGAGATGGCACATGGTTAGTTTCCATCTACTGTAATGAAAAAGTATAAATGAAAATACAATGTTTTACATGTATTTTACATACATTTTTATCATTTATAATTTTTGTTTGTTAAAATTTTACGTCGGTACCACTTCGATTTTATTTGTTACATAATCATAAACCACATATACTAAGATATATATTTAAACAAGTTTGAAATAATATATTAGTCTTATATAGTCACTAACATGTTAACAATAAATGAAGCACTAAAAAGTAACTGTTATGATGAAGACAAACGGCATCACAAATGGTTCCGCCTACTACAAAATAGATTGTCTCTTCTCTGTTAGAACCTCATTATTCTTGAACACGTGACAATAGTGCTAGATCTAAAATAGTTTCACTACTGAAAAAACATGCATGCACTTTTAGTCAGTTAAAAGCATAATCCACGTTTTTTGTGTGAATGTAGATTGTCACATGAGAAGTGTTTCTCCGGAGGGATTGTGAGGTTGCACCGTTGATGGATTAGAGCTGCGGTATCTCAGTCGCGCATTTGTTTATCTCTGTTTTTTCTTTGTTCTTAAACGTTGAGGTAAGGTGTATCCCTGTCAAATAAACAAAGGCTTTATATACATTTTGTCTGTAACACATGCATTCCGTGACATTATTTCTTAAGCGTTGCTAGCTCGCTAAATGCTGTGGTAGTGTTTGCTAGCAGGTTAGCTAGTGGGATTGTTATTGTCTGTTTGGATAAATTCAGTCAATTAGTACAGCTTTAAATTTTTGTTTTAAACGTCCTCCAATGTGAACCTGACCTTCAGTGTTCATATTGTTTTAATATATCACTTATCCTTTGTTGTAATCTAAATGTCATCTGTGTTTGTAGTAACTCGTTGTGACTGTTTATGTTTTGGTCTGATCAAAACAAAAACTGTTCTTGTTCCTGCTGATTGGTGATCTGTTGCATGACTAAATGTTATAGAGGAAGCTATAACTTCTTTATTATATTTTAAATCATTTCGGTAATCATGTTATTTTATTTAGGTATATGTTTTTTGATGTCAGGACTCGAGTTAGAAAAATATTTACCTGGCATCTACACTTTTTATATGACACTGTTTTTATGGCGATAAATAGTTTGCTCTGTTAAAATAAGTTCTGTGTTGTAGAGTCCAATGGACCCGAAGGACAAATGTTCAACCTGTGTAAATATGCGATAGCATTAATGTGACCTGTGAAAAGATATTTTACCAGTTACTACATTGGTGAAAGGTAACACTCTGTTTTTATTGTAGGTTTTGCATGTTTCATGTGTTAAATAAAAGTTTTTAATAAACAACGCTTCGAATAATATAAATATAACCTCTGTACTTTGTATTTGTTCCCAGTATTGATGTAGTTTTCTGGAATTTGCCTTTTAAGAAGAACGTCATTACATCCTGACCATGACGTTTTTATCTTTAAACCATAGTTTGGAGTGAAAACATGTTTACCGCAACCCAGACCTCCAAGACCCAGTTCCTGGATAAAGCCAGGATGGCTAGGGAGGAAAGAAAGGGCCATAAAGAAAAAGAAAGAGCAGCCACTCAAATCCAGGCTTTGGTTAGGAGATTCATCTGTCGCTGCAAGCTGCAAAGGGAAATCAGGTTAGAGCTGAAATTAAACATACAATCACCAAACTATTCTTTGGAGAAGTCAACAACACAACAATTAAAGGTGAAATGTGTGATTGGAAATTTAATGTGCATAAAAGTCGTAAGCCAAAGGTTGACTTCCTGTTTATCGCTATTTTAAACAATGGAAGATGGGGTGTGGTGTGAAGGAGGTGGGAGAGTGTTTAGAAGTCCTCTTGAGAAAAGATCATTATATTTGCTGCGTTATATTCCATTTGGGATCACTAATAATGAAAAGAAAATACACACTTCCCCATTATTTTTAAATCCCATAATTTAAATTCCAAATTTTACATTCATGATAAAGAAATGCATCATACATTGTTTTTCTTATGTATTTACTTATTGAGAGTTAATTAACTGTTTCAGGCAAGAGGTTGATGATTTCTTTGCGGCCAGCGATGCAGTTTCAGCAAAAAGAAATGCATTATCTATCTTCAAAATTGCAAGAAAGTTGTTATTCATATTGGGCAAAGATGATAAATTGGTAAGCATAACTAATAGAATAGTATATGCAGTGGTTTAAGATTATTAAGATAAACATATATTTACTTATAAATATAAATATTGTGTATTTTAATAAAGCCAATGTTGTTTTCCAACACAGAGATTCGAGAAGCTTTGTCGAATCATACTAAGTAGCATGGAAGCTGAGAACGAACCGAAAGTAAGTCTTCAACCAGGCAGTGAGCAAACACTTTTTGGCATCACCTGTGATACATTAAACCACATTTACTGAATTGTGGCATGCTGAATATTTCTCTAGGTGTGGTATGTTTCGCTGGCCCTTTCAAAAGACCTCACCATCCCTTGGCTCAAACAGGTCAAAGACGTGCTCTGGGTCTCATGTGAATTCTTGAAGAAACTGAAGGTATTTCTCATAATTATATTAGTGTTTTATAATCGGTCAAAACACATTTATTTGTTCAGGTTCTGTACTGGCATATTTGTTCAATTTTGACTTTGTCAGTTATCTGTACATACAGGTCACATTGTGCTTCTTAATGAATGCTTATTTCCTGTTTCCTGTCTCTGTCTGCAGCCAGACATACTGCAAGATAATAAATTGGTTACTCTCTATCTGACAATGCTGATAACCTTCACAGACACATCCACATGGAAAATCGTTCGAGGGAAAGGTTTGTGTCAAATGTAATCAGAGCTAGTGAGATGATTTACAGGCTCAAATAACCACAGCAGAATTTTCTGTTCATGTTTTTTAAAGGCGAAGCCCTCAAGCCTGCTTTAAACAGGATTTGTGAGAACATCATGGGATATCTTAACCAGAAGGGCTTTTACTCTGTACTTCAGGTACTGCTCATTGACCCTTTTACTTTTTAGTTTAAGATTCAAAAGGTTCCTGGCCTTTTGATGCAGTTTTGCTATGTGAGAGTAGAACCTGAAATTAAATAGCCTGTCTTTCCCGTCTGTCCAGATTCTGCTTACCAACGGTCTGGCAAGATCTCGACCCTCCCTTTCCAAAGGAACCCTCACAGCCATTTTTACTCTGTCACTCAGGTTGGTTGCTACGGAAATTATGTCTACGGTCTAAGATATTTCATGACAGTTTGATTACATAAAAGCTCTATTTCTGCAAAGTTGTCACAGTGACGTGATTGATATGTTGCAGGCCTGTTATCGCTGCACATTTTTCAGACAACTTGCTGAGATCTTTTCTTCTCCACATCATGTCCGTTCCAGCATTCGTCTCGCACCTCAACACGCTTACTCCAGATGTAAGAAAGTCCAATTTGATAAACAAGTATACAATACATGATACACTTTCATGCACTTTGTAGTGCAACATGAAATCAATATTGACATGAAATGTAATATTTGTACTTCTGAAACATGTCAGCTAGGCTAAGTAGTCTATTGGTCAATGTTGACCGCAATATTAATAGTTAGTAAGTTATTTTTGGCCTTTATAGCTTTTTATTGATCAGGACAATTGAGAGAGAACTGGATATCATACAGGGTGAGAGAGGGGATTGGGCAAGTCAATATGGTGTTTAAAGTTAATTGAATGTAAAACCTGTGTTGATTGGGGAGAAAGTGAATTCACTGATTTTGTGCTCTGTGCAGTGTATGATCACTCTCCAGACTCACGACTTCTTTCGCAAGTTTGTCTTATTTCTGAGTCGAGAGGAGCAGTGTTTGGATATCTGTGTCTGTCTGGAAGGAAGCCACACTCTCTGCTTACTTGGTAAGGATGTGTGCTTCATTTGACTATGTGTTTTATTTTAATAATAATAGAGCCAACTGAGCAAGTTCTTAATTTTCATGACTTCCTGATTTGTGTAATCATCTCTCATTAAATCAGTAATCTTTTATATATTTCTTATTCAGGTAACCTTATTCAGCTGGGGTATTTCAATGTAAAAGTCCTGGAGCACGAGGCAAATCACTTTGTCAAGGATCTGACAGAGATGCTGTCATACTGTCAAAGATACGTCTCTCAGAAGAAATCCAACCTCACACATTGGCACCCAGTTCTGGGCTGGTTTTCCCAGACTGTTGACTATGGGTATGTCCATATTAACACAATACAGCAGCTGACACTTCTTGGAATTGTATGTTGTGCCATCATCATTCTCTCTCTCCTTCTGTCTAGGCTTAATGAGTCTATGCCGCTGGTAACTAAGCAGTTACAGTGTTTATGGGGGGTGCCTGTGATCTGCACACTCTTCTGTGATGTTCTCAGCAAAAAGCTGGAGACTCAAGAACCCACTCCACCGCCCCTTCCTCAGCCAACCACACTACAGAATAACCTGCCTGTCAAAAGTGAGAGAGTTTTACATATTTTTTATATTATTTTTCTGTTAATGCTGTTTTTTACCATTGATTATCACATGGTTTTCCATCATTCCCTGTTATCAGTTTCTAGTGTTATCAGGTCTGTATTTATCATGCTTGCACTGATGAATTCCTGTTACATCTATCTATGGTTAGATCTGTTCAAGCGAGCTTTCCAGAAGTCAGCGTCTGTGAGGAACATATTGAAACCAGTTGGAGGAAAGCGAGTTGACTCGGCTGAAGTCCAGAAGGTGTGCAGTATATGTGTGCTGTATCAGACGGCTCTCACTACACTGACACAGATCCGCTTGCAGATTCTCACAGGTACATGTCAAACCATTTATGTCATATTTGAATGCTTATACAGGCAGATGAATAGAGTAATGCTTCATTTATTTTGTATTTTGCCAGAGCCATACCTTAGTGGATAAATTGTGGTGGTTGTTAGCCATGGTCTTTAAATCTTTATTTTGCAATTTCCTAATAAACTCCTTTCAGGACTGACATATTTGGATGAGCTGCTGCCCAAGCTGTGGGCGTTCATATGTGAGCTCGGGCCCCAGGGTGGCCTTCGACTCTTTCTGGAGTGTCTCAGTAATGACACAGAGGAGTCTAAACAGCTCCTGGCCATGCTGATGCTCTTCTGCGATTGCTCCAGACATCTCATTACGTAAGTGTTTATGACTCGCATACATATACACACTATAAAACTAATCTCATAAGTGTTTTAGGCATACAAGTTCGCTGACCTTTCTTCCTAATAAACCTTATACATAATTATCACTGCCAATGTTTGAGATGGCAAATAATATGGGTGTCTTATTAATGCTGTGCCACAGGATTCTGGATGACATAGAGGTATATGAGGAACAGATTTCTTTCAAAATGGAAGAGCTTGTTACTATCTCCTCGTTCCTCAACACATTTGTGTACAAGATGGTCTGGGATGGTATTTTGGGTAAGCAAACGTGAGTTAGTCTGTGGCCCTATAGATCATTTTTAGTTTCTGCAGTAATGTTCTGTGATATTAATGTGTTATAGAGAATGCAAAAGGGGAGAAGCTGGACCTGTTTCATAGTGTTCATGGTTGGCTGATGGTTCTGTACGAGCGAGACTGTCGCAGGAGATTCACACCTGAAGATCACTGGCTACGCAAGTATGTTGTATCACACTTGTTTCCTGTAACTCAGTTGGAAGTTGGATCATGGTGCTAACAACACCACTGTTAATTCCCATATATAAATCCTCAAACAAAGAAATCGGTGTCTGATTGCCTTAAAATAATAGGCAACCGCCTACAAACTAATGGGTTTGTTTGTTTTGTCTGATTCAGAGACCTGAAGCCCAGTCTATTATTTCAAGAGCTTGAGAAAGGCAAGAAGAGAGCACAGCTGCTACTTCAATACATTCCTCATGTCATCCCACATAAAAATGTGAGTCATTTTCTCCTGGTCTCCATCGCTTGACCATTCCAATCCTTTTGTATTGGTACATTAAGTCTCAATGACATGTATTTAAATCATAAATGGTGGTATGTATGGACTGTAATGTCTTTCACTCATCGCAGAGGGTGTTGCTGTTCCGGAACATTGTGACAAAAGAAAAAGAAACGTTAGGATTGGTCGAGACAAGCTCCGCCTCTCCACATGTTACTCACATAACTATTCGTCGCTCACGCATGCTGGAGGCAAGTTTTCTAAACACTAAGCGCAATAATTATTAGGCTTATAAAGGTTTAAGTATAATATTTACATCTTTCTTTCTCACTTTCTTTAAAGGATGGTTACGATCAACTGCGTCGTCTGCCTGTGAACTCCATTAAGGGAGTGATCCGAGTGAAGTTCGTCAATGATTTAGGAGTGGACGAGGCTGGAATAGACCAGGATGGTGTATTTAAAGAGTTCTTGGAGGAGATCATCAAGAAAGTTTTTAACCCAGCACTCAATCTATTTAAGGTATAAAAAGGACACAAATGTTGTCCACTGTAGTGCTTTTATCTAGTAAGGAGTTCTGGTCTTTTCAAGAAGAACTTCAAGCACTTTTTTTCTTTCAGACCACTAGTGGGAATGAGAGATTATACCCCTCCCCAACCTCCAGCATCCATGAGAACCACCTTCAGCTGTTTGAGTTTGTTGGAAAGATGCTGGGAAAGGCCATGTACGAGGGCATCGTTGTGGACGTGCCGTTCGCATCCTTTTTTCTCAGTCAGGTTCTGGGTCACCATCACAGCACCTTCTACAGTTCCATAGATGAGCTGCCGTCCCTTGATTCAGAGTTTTACAAAAACCTCACTTCCATAAAGGTCAGTGCCAATGTGAATGGATTACCATTCTTACCTCTGCAATATCTTTGCTAAGGCCACTCCTTGCATAAATACATTTTCCTTCAATGATGTATGGATGCAGTTGTAAAACACATGGTTTAATAAGTACAAAAATCAGTATGTATATGTGCAGACACTTTCGTGTTTAGGTTTTTAAGATCTGAGCATGTAGGAGAGGTATAAAGTTAAACATACATGCATTGCTGTATGTCTCAAAAGCTAAGGGTTTAATTTCCTGAGCTTGTTTTCATTGGCACAAGAATGAAAATGGTTATCAAAATTGAATCCTAATTAGCAGTGTCTAAAGCTTTGTAGCTGATAGGTCTTATTTGAACAGCCTTGTTGCTGTCTTTGTGGTTTTATAGATTTTATGAATTAGGACAGTTTAAAAATGACAGAAAATAATGCAAGGTGAGAGAGAGAGAAAATGGAATCGGGGAACAACCTCAACCTGGGACTCGAGTTCTGATTGCTTAAAGCGCTTTTGTGCAATATGTCGACACACAGACCACTTTGTTATTGTCACCAACACTGTCTGAACTTTATATAAATTGTTATTGTGTTGTAATGAAATAATACAGTTATTTGTTATGTAACACTTCAAAACAAAAAATGTAAATATTTTTGTATGTAATGTATATAAATGTATCATAACTGTATGTCGATTTGATTTTTTTCAGCGTTATGATGGAGACGTCAGTGACCTGGGTCTGACTCTGTCTTACGATGAAGAGGTGATGGGGCAGGTAAATGTCTTTTGTCCTAAATCTGTTGTCTTTAATCTTGTGACTCGCGTATACAGCATCTCTCATTTCTTTTTCTCTCCATTGCCCTCTTTATCTCCTCACAGTTAGTCTGTCATGAGCTCATTCCTGGAGGAAAGACCATGCCTGTCACTAATGAAAACAAGTGAGTCCATTTTCTCCTTTCGGTCAAGTGTAAATAAAATTTTCATGGCACTGCTGCCTCCTTTCTCATTGCATACAATATAAAGAAAGCTCTTGATGAAAGAATGCATTAGTAGAGAAAGCAGAGTGGTTTAAAAAGCAGTTAGGGATTAGAAACCACAGACAAATGCATTAGGGCAATTTAATTTATCCATTAAAGCCCTTTTGTTTTATCACAATTAGATTTACAGACGTCAGCAATTTTCAAGAATTAAACAAAAGAGGGTCATTTGTACAATTCACATCGTGTTAATGTGCCTCTGGAGCAAAATGTCAATGAAGCTAAATCTCTGTCCTCTTTCCCCTGATCCAGGATCAGCTACATCCACCTGATGGCACACTTCCGCATGCACACCCAGATCAAAGAGCAGACCGCTGCCTTCATCAGAGGCTTCCGCAACATCATCAACCCCGAGTGGCTTCACATGTTCTCCACCCCCGAGGTTCAGAGGCTCATCTCTGGAGATAACGCTGAGATAGACCTGGATGATCTCAAGTGAGCATACACTTCTAAACATTGGCCTACAGGGCTTTGCATATCAGTTTGTTGGTTTTTTAAACAGAGTCTCAGCTGATGATGAACATTCAAGAACTTCTACAAGGATTTTTTTTTCATCATCCATAACCTGTTATCACCCTTGCATGTTTGTTTATCCAACTGTTTTATTGCTTACAACTACCAACAGGAAGTGGTTCTTTTACATCATGTCTAGACTGAACGCAATATAATGCAAGAAGCTATTTTTTGCCTGGTTTTGAAGACCAGACAAGGAAAGCTTACTGATAATGATGCATTATACCCTCAGGAAACACACTGTTTACTATGGAGGTTTCCATAGCAGCCACCGAGTTATTCTTTGGCTGTGGGACATCCTCTCCAGCGATTTCTCCCCCGAGGAAAGAGCCATGTTCCTTAAGGTAATACTCATCACAACTTAGTATGAAGTCTTTTAGGATTATCACATCTAACATTTTTGTTTTCTTCTGCAGTTTGTCACCAGCTGCTCAAGACCTCCTCTGCTTGGATTTGCCTACCTCAAACCCCCTTTCTCCATCCGCTGTGTGGAAGTGTCGGACGACCAGGTGAGACATTAGCTTTCGTTCTTAAAGGTGCCACTTAGATAGTTATCATCTTATCTTTTAGTTATCATTTCTTTTGTTTATATGTGTGCGTAGGACACAGGAGACACTTTAGGCAGCGTCTTGCGTGGCTTCTTCACCATTCGTAAGAAGGAACCAGGTGGCCGTCTGCCGACTTCCTCCACTTGCTTTAATCTTCTCAAGCTGCCCAACTACAGCAAGAAGAGCATCCTCAGAGATAAACTCCGTTACGCCATCAGCATGAACACAGGCTTTGAGCTTTCGTAACCTACGTTGCACTTTTGTGTGCTGGTTTATCCCACAAATGCACACAAACATATAAACACATACGTGCAAAGGACTGGCAGTAAGTTGGCCATTAATTGAAGGTTTGGAGTCACAGGAACTGGAGATTTGCTGGCAATCCTACACTATCTGCATTATGACCTTCAATAAAAGGACTTAATCCCAAATTGCTCAAGAGGAACGTTTCCATCAATAGGTGTACTGTGTCAATGGCAAGCAAATTAAGAAACTACCTAGCTAATGATAAAACTGAACTGAACTTTGGACTCAAACTTTGAAGAGTTTGACCGCTGAAGTATATGTATGAGAGTACCCATACATATGTTACTGACACAGAATTTAGACAAGAGTCAGATATTAGTCTTAAATTGAGCTCTGATTTTTAAAGTTCTTTTGAAGATACCTGTTCGACTCAATACTGTCACGACAGGCTTGTTTTGAACAGTATATAAAAGCAACCCGTCAATCTGAGAATGAGAAGACGGATACAAACGTCGAGTCCAAAATCACTCCAAACTAAATGTATCAGTAACTTTCTTTGAGAAACGCTCTAAGACCTTCTCTTGATGCAACAGCAGAGTCAACAGTGGATGTACAGTTGGAAGATCTGCAGAAACATGTTCAGTCGCTCAGGTCTGCATGTCTCACTCCCCTAGGAAAGGGAAAGCAATACTAATGCAACACAAGCCATGCAACTCAAGACACAAAGAATTATTTGCCTGTTAGTATGGCAAACGCTGTCAAACCCATAACGCATATTGCTAAACTTCTGCTGAAGGGTAACCGAGGACTGAGGTCAGAACTTTTGAGAGGAAACCAGGCCCGATTGATCGACTTCAGCGAGGAAGAGTCAGCAGTATAATAGATAAAAGATGTCAGGATAAAAGATACACATCTCCTTTCCTGCATTCTCATTCTGTACTCTTCATGGCCTTGAACTAGTCAACTTCATCAGTTACAAAAACAGCCCAATGTCACATTGTATTTTGTTTTAAATTCAGTGTTCGGATCCCTAAAACTGACTTCATGAGATACTAAAACACAGCTTCTCATTGACTTTTTTAATTGAAGACAAAGAGGCAGGACACAGACTAACCAATGCATGCAAATATGATTTTACATCAACCCTCTCCATGTCATCGTCACCAGTAACTCTCCAACCATCATGTACTGTAGGTGTGTATACTGGAATTAAGCCATACAGTGAAGATGACCAGCTCTCGTATGGAAATTTTCTTTAAGGAAGAGAAGTTTTGTTACAGTGTGCTCATAGGATTGTTATGAAATGGTATTTCAAGTGTACAGATATTCTTTCAGGGTCTCTCCCTGTGCATGATGTCACTGGATAAAACCTGTGATACTGTTATTGATTTAGAGATTGCTATAGTAAACCAGCTTAAGATTTATTTGTCATTCTCATTCTGATTCTCATTCATGTCTTTCTCCATGACTCTGTCAGCACAACTCTGTTTTAGTTGCTGTCAAGATATGTCTGGGTCATCTTAATCTGAAAGAAATTTTTTTTTTGTTTGAGTAGAAAATGAATCCTGTACAGACTAGCCCACCCTAAATTTGGATAATACAGTTCTAATACATTTCTTCTAATGTCATATTGGTATATGCTAAAATTATTTTAAAAATAGTAGTTGTGGTTCAGAACAGGATGATTTTTTATTACCTCATTTCAATATATTACCTAAAGGGAATTGTCCTAATATTACTTAATTATATTAATATATTATTAATATAGTAAAAATATTAATTTTCCCCTTGAATTTGACACTAAATCCGGACATTTCTTGGAGATGTTCAGCCATTACACTTGTTTTCAGTTTGGTTCTTAAAAGCCAATAGAACATCAGTAGATTACTCCAAAATGTTTAATGTATGCAAACTATCTACATTTTGTATTCAGCATATGCAATGTTATACTGGCTGTCCTCGCTTTTGTCTTGATAAATTAAGGTTTGAAAGTATTCTCTAATGCTTTGTAGATGGAAATTGGAAAAACTGTGGCTAAAAGCTCTATCACTTGTAAGCACCTGCTCTTCTTGTTAAGTTATACATGTATTGTCCTTTAAAGCACAAGGGCTTTGTCTGTATCAGAGTTTTGTATTTAAATGAACTGAAATTGATGTAGTAAATGAGGATATGCTTTAAGCTGTAAATGCAAAAACCATTTACATTATGGGCTATTGTGGTCTATGGCTAAGTGTGTTGTGATTCCACTCCTGACATGATGTCACACCTGAATTTCATGATGTCACTGAATCTTGATCTCTTTCCCTCCTTAATGTTATGATCCTTGGAGGGAGATGCAACAACCTTTAAAGCATCCAATCATCTCTTTTTTTATTAGCCTGATGAAGAAGTGTCTTTTGAATTTGGCTGCACTACGTGAACTGCAGGTTGTTATATATACACAGTATATTACAAAAGCAATGTCATTGTAAAGTTATTCATGTGTACAGTAATTTTTTCTCTGTAAAATGTAAACTGTAATTGTTGATTAACCATGTAAACATTTAAATATCCAAATCTAAAAAAATGACTAAACAAATAATGTGCTCTGTCATTTATTATTAGGATCTTATTATTATTGGGCTTATCAGTCCCATGTCTGTAAATCTGTGTATATAATACCCTCTTCTGCAATGTATTCCATAAGAAGCTGGAGTTCAGACAGTTTGCCTCAGTCTTTGTATAGCTCACTGCCAGAAGAGGTTACGGTCACCTGTGGTGCACTGCTGGGTGTGATGTGCTCATTCTCAGGCTGTCTTTAAAACCAAAGAACTATGGGTACCCCACCAAGCCAATTTCTAAACAGATGGTTCAAAGCCCTGCAGAGGTTGGTACATTTTTTAAAAATGTTAACTTTTTGTTTTTTTAAAAGTGTCAGCCAGCTTCCAAGAAAATGTCTTTAAAATGTCATTGCAGATGCCAAAGAATCCCATCCTGCTGTGCTCTCCAGAAAACCTATGGCTTGTAACTCCAGTATATAGGTCATTTTGTGAAATACAGTAATTAAATACCATAAAATCAACATTGTTTACTGAGTACAGATGATACAATGAAAACAATAATTACAATATATATTCAAGACAAGACTACTATTTTAATTTACATTAACATATTATATAACTTAAAGATGCTGGGACAGGCTCCAATCCTTCCATGACCCTGCAGAGGCCAAATAGTTCACTATAGGCATGTTGAATATACAGTGTACTGTGGTAATGTTTTCGGATTCAGGTTCATACAAGATCAAATTGTAAACAGTTCCTCTGTTGTTCCTTTCCTACTCATGTCGTTTGTAGATTCTTTCTGCATTGTCCTCTTTCATTGCTGCATATCTAGCCAGTGTGAACAAGTAGTCGCTCAATCTGTGAAACCAAAAACGGTCCATTAAAAACAAATTAAAACCTTTAGTGACAAACAATGGGTGACAAATAATAGAAGAATACCTGTTCAGATATTTGGCAACTTCAGGATCTGCCTCGCCAGAACGGACAATAGGAGAAACACTGAAATTAAAAACAAGACCTTCAACTTACTACGAAACTAGAAACTTTTGTGAATGTTTACAGTTTATATATTGAATGATTTAGAAATGGGTATGTCATACTGACCAGCGTTCTGCCCGTCGACAAACCGCTCTGGCCACGTGTAAAGCTGCACTGCTTTTACCTCCTGACTGCAAATTAAGTAACAGGTTAACTGATTTAGTTGTATATTACAGGTGCATACAGGAGTACTACAAACAAACATGTTACTAAAACATACATACAGGTAGTATGAAGTTAGTGAGTGGAGGCAGCTCCTCTGTGAACGAATCAATCCATCTCTCCAGTTCAGTCACAGACTGGGAGCTGAACTTTGTCTTCTCTGTATCAAATGGGAACATTACAATATGGCTCATGTATTACTGGCTATCTACCTATTGCAATAAGAGAATGTATTGTGATGTTACTTACTGATGTGACTGTCTCTTGCTGATGACAGAGGAGTAGCAATGTTAGATCCCACATCCTGCAGGACACATTGGATCTATACAAAAAACGGGCTCAATAAAAATGCACTGGCCCTCATTAAAATTAGACAGACTTGGACAAACCTTATCCAGCTGATCTGTGAATGAATGACCTTTGTCCAAGCAAAATTCTCTTGCTAACCTGAAAGAGGAAATTTTAACAGGTCTTATTTACAAGTGTTAATATTAACAATTAATAACTAACTCATTTTATGCATTATGCAGATGTCCATTACCCAATTACAGATGATAATTCATCTGTTGTTCCCAAAGCATCAAATATATGATCCTCCTTTGGTCTCCTCTCACCTGTGAAAGTACTGGAGAAACCTAACGAGGGTAAGACAATATATTACAAACAACACAGCAATATCACTAGCATATATTTAATGATAAACTATGCTGACTTTTATTATGACAAGGGCTGACAGCATACACCCACAACGTGTATAGTGAGGGTTGAAATAACCTTTATCTCCAGTTTTTGTGTATATCTTTGGGGTTCTTCTGTCTTCCTCTGATGTGCTCAAGTGCCTTGCAAAGATCAAATAACTTCAATATACAATGTATTTAAACTGATACATTGCACAATGCTATATTAGCATGGAAGCTACATATATGATATCGATTTTTTTACCTTCTTATATCGCAGCACACAGACTGCGTCTGCTTTATTCTCACGCTTGTCGCCAAACAAAAGACACGGTGAATATTTGTGTATCTAGAAACAAGAGATGCCATTGCAATCGCGTTTCTGTTTGTTTACCATCGATCTTTTTTGACCACTTTTGCTACCGGTAGACGAGCTGACCGGGACTTGGTCATCACGCAACCAATGACGCGAGGGTGGTGCGCTTTCCGATTGGTGAATTGAGAGGCTGTGCCTATGAGAGGTTTATAATGATTGGCTATTCAAGAGACAGTGATGTGAGAGCTGCAATCTGATTGGTAAATAGTAAAGCGAGCGTTCACGTGTGAACAGGAATCTTTTCTGAGAAGGGAACAAGTCAATTTTAGACATTTGTAGTTGAACAGGTGTTTTCGCTAAAGTGATTTTAAATATATACATTATTTTTTTTAAAACGTATACAGGAACAGCAAGCAGAATTTTGCGTCGAGAATGAACCCTTAGCAAGTTTTTTCACACCTCTGGCTCATCCGCTTATAAATAAACACTTGTTCTTGGACATTTTTCGTGCATATATTTTGCTGAATTATTATATTCAGAATGCATACGAGGGAATGCTACGTTTCAGCACCGGGTAAAGCGATTCTGCACGGTGAGCATGCTGTGGTACATGGGAAGGTATGTGTTTAATGATATTCATTCAGATACAGACATGAATACGTTAGTATTTAACACAAATAAACTGTGTAAGTAACAAGTATACAGTGTAAATGTATATACAGTACCAGTGAAAACTTCAGACACAACTGACAAAAATGTATCTTAAAGTCTTTTAATCGAAATGTGTTGTACAATGTTTGAAATGTCTTTTGTAGACAAAACAATATTAGTTTCTTGAATTAGAAACTATATTTCATCTAAAAATATTTTTGAAATTGACTCCTTGGACCAAATAATGAATAAAAAGCAGCCAGTAAGAGTCCAGCATATATAGACATTTCTTCGGTGCTGTTTAAAAAGCTTCCCGGGTTGATACCTCAAAAAGCTGGATGATAAAATGTCAAGAGTATGATTTTGTCTAAGGATGACTACTTTTGAGGATGTTTAAATGTAATGTAGTGTTCATTTATTTTGGATGCTTTTAATCACAACATTCCCATAAGTACAGTTGTGTTATTTCATGGTTTTGAGTTTACTGCTATTCTAAAATGTGGAAAAAAATCTAAACAACAGAGAGTTACTGTTTCCAAACTTTTGACTGGTACTGTATGCATTATATTATTGTCAAAATTACACCCTGTTAATGTTTACTATAGTATTCTGTAGTACTGTATGTCAATGTGAAATAGTGAAGTGTATTGATGTAGTAAATACTGTAGTATGCTGTAATATTTGCCTTATTAGTAACTTTACTATAGCAAATACTAAAGTGTATTACAGTGTTTTTTCTTAATTCATTGTAATCCCTATTCACCCAGTTTAGTGAAAGACAAGTTGTGTGTTTTAACAGGTTGCTCTGGCTGTAAGTTTGAACCTGCGCACATACCTGCGACTGCAGTCCACAGCAACTGATAACGTGTGCATCAATCTCCCCAATATTGACACCTTTCTGTCCTGGGAAATAACTGCACTTCAACCTCTACTGGATGGCTGTAAAGGTGAGTACAGACTGGTATTATTTTACGTTATGATATGATGTTTTTAATAAAATACCCTCTAAGGAAAAGTCCACACTGTAGTGTTTCATGAAAGAAAGTCATAGAAGTTTGTAACAGGTGGGGGTGAGTTAAGGATGGCATCATTTTTATTATGGGCCGAGATAGTTTTTAAAGTTGTTATATTGCATTTCATTTGTTCTGTACTTGTACTCTAGACTTTGACAATAAAGTTGAATCCAATGCGCTGTTAGAAAGAATTTACTTCGGTTCATGCTTTGACTGTCAAGCAGAACATTGGGATCTGAAGCAGGAACTCGATGGAGATCTTTTGAAGAGGCTACGGGCATTTACTGGCATTTTAGATGATTCCACGGACACAAGAAGCATGGCTGTTTTGGCATTCCTCTATATGTACCTGTGTGTTTTTGCTGAGGCAGAGTAAGAACACAATTAAACTTAATGTGTCAATCATTATAACTGCATATGAACTGAATATTGTTTTAATAGGGTCTTTTGACCTGCTGTTTTTTCAGGTCTCTGGCCAGTATCACAGTGTCTGTGTGGTCAGAGTTGCCCACAGGAGCTGGTTTAGGCTCCAGTGCCGCCTATAATGTTTGTCTGGCTGCTGCGCTGCTGTCTGCCAGAGGAATCATATCCTCTCCTCTCACACCCCAACAAGAGTCAGCCAGGTAACAACTCATGTCAATTTTACTATTAAGTTAACACTTCTCTCTTTACATTTATGCCATTGATAAATGCTTTTATACACTTAAAAGTGCATATAAGACATACATTTTCGCAGTATGTTTGTGAATTTGGAACCCATGACTGGTATTTCTAGCACTGTTGTGCACTAAAGGGTGCCACCTAAATTAGCATGATATACTTATTTATGACACCATCGGTAAAATCTAGGCTATAGTTTAAAAATCTAATTATCAGATTAAAGCATCAAAGTAGTCATAGCCAAAAAAAATAATGAAAATAGGTATTGTGTGTTTATTGCTGTGAGTGATGAACGAAAAATGAATGATTTTAAATGCTGAAGTTAATTATTTTATAGATACTTTTATTATTTTGCACAAAAAACTGGAAATTGGCTTCCTGTATCAATCTTTGACATGGCCTTATTCAGTAAGGATATCAAGGATATATTTTCACAGAATGTTTTTTACATCATGTAGAATGATTTTATGATCAAAATGGCAAATAACAAAAAATACTTAATAAATGAAATAGCTTTTTTTATCTTTTTATCCTTAGTATACTAGTACATTAGTGATCCACGAAGCTTGTCTTTCCTTTTAATTTTCTATTTCTCATCCAAGGCAGCTGCAATCTTGAGGAAGTAAATAAAGATTTAGAGTTAGCTCTTTGGTTCTGATCTTTGCAGACAGCTGAATTTGTTGTTTTCTTGTATTGTGGTGAAATGAAAATCTCCTTTTTGTGTTTAAGGTGGAGTAAGGAGGAGATGGAGCTGATTAACAGGTGGGCATTTATGGGTGAGAAGATCATTCACGGTAACCCATCAGGGGTGGATAATGCTGTGAGCACGTGGGGTGAGACTCTTAACCTCTGACTGTTGTCATGAATGTGCTTTATTTCATTTAGTCTTTTTTTTTGCTAAATGACTCTTTCCTGATTTTTCTATAACAGGTTCTTTTTTACGATACCATGAAGGGAATATAACTCAACTAAACAGGTAAAACACCCATGTTTTAATTTAACCAAATGATTCTGAATAATTAGGCAGTCTATATTTACATTATTATTTGTTAATCCATTTTATTATGCAAGTATAATGTGACTCACGTTATGTTATTGAAATTGAAAAATGTGTATTTTGCTGTGTGTTTCTTCTGGTAAATGATTGTCAGGTTCATTTACTCTCCAGGGTCCCTGTTCTGAGAATCCTTCTTACTAATACCAAAGTACCACGCAGCACCAAAGTGCTTGTTTCTGGAGTTAAGGACAAAATTAACAAGGTAGTAAATGGCTTTCTCCCCCCTCCGTGTTTTTATTCCTGTGCCCTTCAATTAGCATAATGGCTGGTGTGTGTGAGGGAGGAACGCTCTGGGGGCCGATGCTGAGTGCCTTTTATAAGAGCTCCAAATGAAACTCTCTGGTGACGCTCCTGTGCCCCGTTACCCTGACAACGGCAGCAGGTAGCCGCACTGTTGGCATATCCTGATTGGTGAAGTGGAATTCTGTGATGATCGGGGTGAAAGAGAGCAAAGAGTCAGGACAGGCTTTAAAGGGCCAGTGCTGCTCATTTATCATGTTGCCACTGTACTTTAACTCTGCTTTGGTAATGTGTTCATGGGTGTGACATCATAACCATGATAATTAGTTTTAGCAGATATTTTAGTCACAGTTGTATGGGGGACATCCTGCTTGACTTTCAAATAAGTGCCGATTATAATTGTCTTTTAATGTGACAAGCTTTTAAAGCTGATAATTTTTCTTCAGGGGTAATTATGAGTGATTATGTTTTCTCATCAAACTCTGACATCATTCTGTCTTTGCACAGTTTCCTTCTGTAATGAAGCCGGTGTTGGAGTCGGTGGATGCTGTGTCTTGCACCTGTGAACAGACTCTCACAGAGATGTCTGCACGTGGACCTTCAGCTGAGCATTACGACATACTAGAGGTATTAAACGAAAATATTTTTCGCCCAAAAATAAATTCTATGATTGGGTATTAGTGCGCAGTTTGAGTTGTGGTACTCATGGGGGCGATGCAATTTGACTCACTGACTTTCTGTATGTTGGTCATCAGGAGCTGATTGACATAAACCAGCATCATCTGAACGTGATGGGTGTGGGTCACTCATCTCTGGACACCCTGTGTAGGATCACTCTGACCAGGGTCTGCACAGTAAACTGACGGGGGCTGGAGGCGGAGGCTGTGGAATCACTTTGCTACGACCAGGTATCTTCAGCTGTACTGTTCATACTAGAGTGCCATAAAAAAGTGCCAATCAAAACAGTTGTATAGTGATGTGGAATGGATGTTGCTATTTAGTTGCTAAGGTGTTCTGAATGTTTTTTAGCACATTGCTATGTGTTGTTAAATGGTTTCTTATTTAGTCAGAAAAAGCTGGAAAGCAAACTTCTGTAATTATCATTTCCATCTATGTCATTGACCGCCAGACAGAAATAATAATCCCAGAGATTGCACATACTCTGAAAAATTTCTAGTATAATGCAAATAAAAGTGTCTTCAAAGTGCATAAATGTAAATGCAAGTTGCTTTGGATAAAAGCATCTGCAAAATGCATAAATATAAATGTTCTTTTACCAATCATAGCTGTTTTTGTATGCACACTCAACCCCACAGTGTATATCTAAATATGTTACCTGTCATTAATCAGTCTGATTGCTGCGTATTGTTTAAAATGTCTCCATGAGGGCGGCACCCCGCAGAGCGTCAGACTGTTCTGCTCGACACGTTTTCATGAGGTGAATTTGACCTGTCACTCTCGTCTGACAAAAGCTAACAACGTGACACATCGACTGTCAGACTGGGCCAGACTCTTTGTTTATGCCTCGAGCCAATAACGCATTGAATTTTAATCAGGATCTTAGAAGTCTCCAAAACAGCCTCAGATAACAAGGAAACAAAAAGCAGAAGGAAGCCGAACGACATTTCCAAGCTTAAATATGTGACTGTGTTTGAGTCTCGTTAAAGCTGAATTGAGATTTCTAGGGTAAAGGTCTCCTCTGCTTTTAAATCACAGACAGGATTGGGTTCACTTTTCCCCATCCTGTCGCTGTGAAAATCAGGCTGTTTACTCTCTCCATGCCATTTAAGCCCAAACTAGGTGTGTACATGTCAAAAAAGGCATTCAATTGCTCCTCCACTTGACACAGCAGGGGTCTTTTTTTTGGTGGCTAGCAGGTAAAATTATACCCATTTTCATCCTCTAAAACCTTTAGAGAGGCATTATTTGCCACCTGGAGAGTCACACACTGATTCTTTGTTGGTTTGGCAGACTGTCAGGCCACCTGCACGTGGTCAGTGGTCCAACAAATGAGAAGTTGTGTTTCAGCTGAAACGGTTGTTTAAAAATGTATGTGAAGATGTAAAATATGATTAGTCAGATAAAACATTCAACTATTTTTTTCCAATGTTTTTTTGCCCTTGGTATTGATGGGTATGGTTATTTCCTTTGTGTTTGCAGAAACGGATGCTTCAGCGATCCAAAGCACCGTTAAGGATGTGCAGGCCTGTGGCTTTGACTGCTGGGAGACCAGTATTGGAGCTCCAGGTGTACAGCAGCACATTTCTGACGCGCTTTCACAAGACATACTGAAGATACTAAACAGCTACTGAGACGCATCGAAAATACATCCTCATTCATTTGAATGGACTCTGGATCAGCTGAAATGTGGGAAGCTCAGTTGGTATTTAGAATAACACTGTAAATTTTATTCTCAAATTGAAATCAGTCTGTTATATGAAGTTGAACAGACGGATAACATCACTAAACCGTTCTTTGGTTATTACATTTAAAAGTGCAAATGCATTATGGATGTAAGTGGACACTCACAAAGTATTTTTAAAGCATCTTTACTTAAGTATTTTCATTTTAGAAAGGCTTTAACTCTACTACATTTCAAATAAAACATGCTGTTCCTCATTATTTTGAAGCAAGAAAATAAGTAAAATGAAATATAGACACCAGTAAGCAAGCCAATCAATGCTTATTGTATGTTTCCTACCATCCCAACTCTAAAATTAATATATTATATTAATTAATATATAATTAATATAAATATTCACACTTTCACATATTCAAAATTTATGGCAGATTTGGAGTTTGGCATCTTTTATACAGATGTCTATTTAAATCTCCTTGACTGACTGTCGCTGGTTAGACAGACAGTTCATAATATCAGAATCTCTCTTTAAGTAAGTATTATGAGCAGGAGAATGGAGAATATAAAATAAAAATAAAAACTTCAGTTCTTAAACTGTAGATTAATATTTTAATAACTACTAAAATCACAAGTGTGTATGTTTGTACTGTTATATTTTCATACTGCCATTTCTCATATCAAATTCATATAAAAGTTAAATATTGCCAATAGAGGGCAGCAGAGTGTAGGACATTGAAAAAATGCCCTCAAGCTTTAGCAAATATATGCAAACAATTACATATTCAAAAATAAATGAGTCAATAATGATAATAATATATAATATATTTAATGTATTAATATATCCCTCTATTTCTCTTGAAATGCCATGTTGTCTTTCTGTGTATTGTTAGTCATTGCTTAAATAAAACCTCACATTTTTGACCAGAACTAGTACAACTAAAAATACTTGGCAGAGAAAGCTGTCGTATTTTCAGTGAAGTCAAAGTAATTGCATTTCAATTCTTTGTCTGAATTTCTACACCAGAGATTGGATACAGGGATGCATTTGGCTGTCGACCAGAAGCAGTCCAAGTTGATCTGTGAAGCGCTGTGATGTAATAAACGCTTTGCACTTAGCACGGAGCAAATTTCCCCACAGTCCCAGGAGATGGATGTAATTTTAGTGGTGTTTAGTGAGGTACAGATAAAGAAGGCTATCTTCAACGGTCCAGACCTCGAGCTGGAAAACAGAAAATGAAACGGCACAGAGTTGTATGTGTTTCTTTATACAGAAGGTCAGACTCTTTGCTTTAACAACTTTACTTTGAGTCTTTCTGTGGAGGTCATAGATGTGAATGAGAAATGCTGGTTTATTGTAAATCTGAAGGAGTTGGTATGTTTCTTTGCTGATGTTATTTTTTGCTATCTAGGCTGAATGCAGAGACAACTATATGAAAGTCGTTACCATTGTGTTGCTTTATAACATTTTTTGATAATTAATTTTGCTAAAGGCAATGGAGCGAGTTTAGGGCAACTGGAGATCATTTGGGAAAACCTGTGTCAAACCAGTAATTATTTAAACCGTAAACGTCCCAGTTTTATGATTAGAAAGATATGTCACATGCCACTGCTTCTGGGTCCAAACGCTTTATCAGATACTTAAAGTAAACAACTAAAAATTCTGCACATACCCTTATTCTGTGCTATAAAACTACCAAAAAATCACTATCCTAACCTTTATTTCCATACTGGAATCCCAGATGGCCAGACAGTGATGTTTCTTTTATGACACTTTTTATTAACCATTAAATATTAGTGTCTGGGATGCCTTCAGTGTGTGTAAAAGCTTAGTTTATACACAAAAACTGCTGATATAAACTATAGAGGTTTAAAAATCTGGCTTAGGAAAACCATTACAGAGCTCACAGGAAGTTACCTCAGACCTCTTTGCTTGTCAATTGTGGCATGTGGCATTTATCCATGATTTGGCCACCTACCTAAAAATACACTATGATTATTGCGTTTCCTGATTCCATCAGCCCCAAAGGGTAAAAATGAGTCTCATCGTCTTCCTTTCCGATTTTAGCCTGCCTCCAATGCGCCACGTCCACTTTAGCCAGATCCAATTTGGATCTCATCCTCTGACAGATTGAGGAATCGCTTTTCAATCTCTGATCTGCCGTAATGAAAAGAGAGAGGGTACTGCCTGTGAATGCGGTAACCGGATTAGCAGAGAGACGAGAGGGCGGTTCAGGCATTTGCTAGAGAACAGATGAATGAGTAAAGCTGGCTTTAAACAGAGGAGGGGCCCTGCGTCCCCGCTCCGGCCCCTTCACCAAATCCTGCCGACCTGCTGCTAGTCATGCGTCGCGTGTTTGTGCTGACAAACAATTTCTTAGAAATGGCTCGCGGAATCGTTATTGACTTTTCCCCTCTTTTCCTGCTCTCTTTCAAACGCGGGAGCTTTTGATAGCGCAGGCTATGAGTTAAACACTATTGGCAGTTTTGAAGTCTGTCCAACAAACTGGCAGTGGATGTTGAAGAGAAAAGGTCAGTTTGTGAAATCTGGAATGATTGATTTTTCCCTTCCTTCTTTCTGTTGTTTTTATTCATTTCCAAAAATGTCAGAAGGCTTTTGTGGAGTCGTAGAGAGACAGGTTGTAAGATTGAATGAGAACCGGCCGCCCGGGCGGCCTCTCGTGAACCTTGACCCTTTGTGTGGCGTCCTCTGTTCTGTCAAATCCATGTCGCTGCCCCTCCCTTAACCCCAGCTTGAATTTAATTACCACTGAGCTCTTCAATTTAAACGCATTGATGAAGAGGAATGAGGAAGAGGGGGGCGAGCTCTACCTCTCCGTCTCTCCTCCCTGCGAGGCACAGATGGTATTTTTTATCAATGTCACAAGCAGCTTCTTGCAGCTCTGCTGAATAGATTGTAAAGATGCCCTGACGTTATTTCAGATAACTGAACGCAGCCATGAAACGGGGTCAAGGATGGATATAATAAAACAAGCATTCAAGCCTCAAAGTGCTTCATTCTGTTTGTCCCTTGCATGTTCGTATGCATAAAGTAATGTCATTGTAAATGATTTCTCCTTGCCTGTGTTGGTTTAATTGAAGTTCAAGAGCGACAGTTCAAGTAATGGATAAATGTGAGGATGTGCTGAGTTTTCCTTTCTCTCTGCGCATGTGAATGCTGTGTGATGTGACTCATTCTCTGCAGGGATGTGACATTGTGCATGATAGATATGAACTCTGCATTCGTCTGTGTTACTCTCTTGTAAACAGATCACAACAGAAGTGGATGATGGCAGCGTGGGGCTTTCTGAGAGAGTCGCAAAGATAAAATTTATGTCTGACCAGCCCTGTAATTGTGTATCAAAAATCTCAAAAGCAGGATTTGATATTTCAATTTATTCTTTTCTGTTGTGTTCATTTCTCAATTCTCATTTTCCTCTTCCTTTCCTTCCCTCCCCAAAAGACTAGTTCATGTTTAAGTTTTTCATTTCTAACTCCAACATTTGAGACTGTGGTGATATTTCTGGACCGAATCCTGGTGCTGTTCCAACTCGAGAAAGGCTTTTGTCTTGCCCACCCATGACCCCTCTCACCTTCCTTCAAGAGCGTGTGGCCCTGCAGCTGAGCAGGACTCTTTTCTCCGCTCCTCTTGAGAAGATGCTGCACGGGGTCAGGGTCAAGGTGGTGTAAAATGAGAGCGTGTGTGGGAGTTTGTGTGTCTTTCAGACTGCAGAAAGGCATTCCCCTTCTGCCTGGCCCGGGTGAAACGTAAGAGCAGAGGTCAGGTGACCCCATTAAGACTGTCGGCTGCGGAAGAATCTGGCACAGACCTGCACATGTCGAGAGGCTGAGTCGCGTGTGTGTGTGTGGGAGAAAGAGAAAGAAAGGAAGACTTCGTGTGAGTGATGAATCAATGGTGAGATGAGTCAATGAGCAGAGAAGACTAAAGCGTATGTGTTCTATAGGTTGATGAATTCACTTAAGATCCTGTATTGATTAAGTAGGTTTGATCTCATTTTAAAGCATGTTTGATGTAATATCATAAGCATATCAATTTAGTGCTAAATAAGGTTTGGCAGTATGTGATTTTTAATCGTAGTAGAAAGTCTTATTTTATAAATAGGTCCGCTTTTTGGACACAGTACCAAGGTCTCATTCATTAAAGAGATAAAAAAAAAATCATTATTTACTTACCCTTCATGTCATTCTTAACCATTATCATGTGAAATACAAAAGATGGTATTTTAAGAAATGTCTCAGGGGTTTGACAATGAAAAGTGAAAATGAAACAATGAAAGTTAATGGTGGTCAATGTTATTTGTTTCCCAGCGTTCTTCAAAATATCTTCTGTGTTCCACACAAGAAAAAACACAGGTTTGGAAAGACATGAGGGTGAGTAAATGAAGAATGAAATAATGAAAGATTATTAAATATATGTGCAGCAATTATTCGCTTTTTATTTCCACTGTATTCAATGTACTGGGGTTTATGTGCTCAAAGTCAGATCTAATTTATGTTTTATGTTTTAATGTTTTGGTTGTACTGTAGCTTTTGAAGAGATTTATTGATTTTTTTGGTAGCAGTGCTCATCTGTGCTTGGCTAGTGCTCAGAGCATGAAACCTGTCAGGTTTTTCCTCAGAAAATCTTCCTGAGCAAATCAAAGCAGATAGAAGAAGGGCACCTTTACTTACTCTAAACACTTACACGCTTACAAAAACATCTAAAAATGTGAGTATATTTTGTTGCTGTTTGTTTTTGCACCCATTAGCCTTGAAGAGAGGAATTGGCTTACACTTATTGCAACGTCAAAGCACATTTACGGAGCTTTCATAACTTCACTGTGAATGACGGGCAATTGCACGGTTGATTTTTTTTTCAGGTGTGTGCATGCAGTCTTTGTGGAAGAAGTAGACACGGACGCACGTCGAAAATTAATTAGCGTTTACTTAATTCCTTCATCCGACATTTCCCTCGATTCTTTCTCTCCTTTTTAAAATGCAGATGTTCATTTGATAAGAGAGCGTCCTCTGCCCACGGAGATAAGTGTAATTTAATCCAATGCAAATGCAATTGCCTAGCCGCTTAATGGAGAATAGAACATCCCACTTTGATTTCAGCTACATTTAAATAAAAATTGAAACAAGCAGTTGGCATCCATGCGAGTTCAAACCCTTCTCGGTCACATCAACTGATTTGATCTGCATTTGAATACATTAATATGGAACAGCTCCAAAACCCAGTCAGCTGAGCTGCCTCCGTGCTCATTCCCTTTGTAGGCAGCATCCTTATTAGGTAGCAACCTATACGGCACAAGTCAAAAGAAAAAATTATTAAACTAAAGCTAATTTTTATTATGTTGTTAATTTTTAGTAAAAAAAAATCCTTCACATGGTCATTTTGTATTTTTTTTTCACAATTGTTGTCTCCAAGGTTTTGGAATAGAGCAATTATACCATATACCATATCAAATGATATTTTCTGTGACTGCACCATTTCATTTGCGGCAATCAGTTTCACCCACAAAGATACATATTAATTCTAACGCTTCATTTTCAGTGACTCGGACCGTGAGCAGGGATTTGTCCGGCGGTCACCTTGCCTTCAAATTATGTGTGCAAATGACCTGCGGTGGGGCCTGACTGTGCCAGCCCTTCTCTCTTCCGTCTGCCCACTCGGCTGCTGTAATTAGAGCCGTGCAGGTAGGAGTGTTCAGATTTCATCTGCTGAATTCCTGATAATATCTAATAATCTGAAAGCGTTTTAAAATTGGTCTCTTGCTCTCATGCGTTATGCATGAGGCGCTGATTGCTTCTTTGCATAGATTAGCAATCATTTTACAGATATATTTTAAGAGGGAAAAACGCGAGATTCTTCTGACGTTTATAAGGACGTGAAGGCTTTGGCTTTTGCATTGGCTTGCATTTAAGATGCTAGTTACAGGTAATTTAGGCCTCGCTCTGTGTCTCTCTCTCCTCTCCGCCTTCTGATTTCTGCACATCATCAGTGGAGGAATGTCTCTAATTTCTCATCCTCTCTTCTCGTGATTACTCACTTGTTGAGCATCCAGGCATCTGAACAGCTCCTGTGCCGTTTCCCAGAGTTCTCTAGTGCTGTTGAGCAATCAGGAGGCGCCATCATCTGCATGTATGTGGGGCTCGAATCGCCGTCAAATACTTATCCGGGGTGACCCCTGCCTGCCCCTCGCGACCGGCGCAGATTGGCATGAAACAGAAGGTGTGGGTATGGTCTAATGAGCGGGAAAACGAAGCCGTAACCTGGCCTCTGCCAAACGTCCCAGGTGAGCCGTACCGCCTCCGTCTCCCCGGCAGTCAGTTGACCTGTTCGCCGCTGCGTGCGTTCATTTATATTAATGCTTGCGGTGTTAAATGCTCTGAGTCACCTTGGACTTCAATTGCTGTCAGAAGGAAGGGCGCTGAAACTTGACAGTGATATTCAGTAATAAAAAAAAATGTTCTACGGTGCTTTCGAGTGGATTTAAAGAGCGTTTCTTAACACATTGTGTCACAATATGAGTGATGCGCAGCCAGCCGCAGGAAAACTGTGGCACAGCACAATGCAGACCCTTGAAGGTACTCTAAGAAATCAATAGTATTTTTGAAAAATATGTATGCACGCCTAAGATGAAGACTTCAGTCATCATCAGTGACCTAGAAAAGCTTTTTTATTCAGTATGAGATGTTTGTGTAGCTCAGCTGATGCTGCTGGCAATACTAAGGTCATTAGTAATGAATAAAAGCATGTGCCAATACCCTTTATTATCCTTATTATCACACATTATAAACACTTTTGTTTTGCATAAAAATTAATTACACCATTTTATACCATTTTTAATAGGGTTTTTCTGCAATGCTTTCCGTAGAAAGAAAATGTTTGTTTTGAGCGTGATGCAGCTAAGATCACTGTCATGTGAACAAGAAAATCACTAAAAGTATGTACTTTACAGGTTTAAGTATATAGTAAGACAATGCAGTAGTTTTCGAACATACTCCATGTCTAGCTAAATTTATCACCTTAAAATTCATCATTGCATACATTTATTCATTTATTGCATACATTATGCACTAAAATGTGTACTTCAGTAAGGCAATACAGTATTATACTCCATACTCCTAAAATGTTGTCTAGCTAAACTAAGTAAAATTCAAATTACTTAAAATTGAAATTCTTAAAATTCATTATTACATACAGTACATTTCTAGTTTCATACTTTAGTTTCAAAATTGTGGTATCTTAGGCCTTCCATTTCTTAGCGATTCAACGGGAAAAGTCAAGAGTTACTTCTCAATAGTGCACAGATCTGCGGAGAATATAAAAAAGCATCCAGACTTACATTTATGCATTTGTCAGACACTTTTATCCAAAGTGAATTACAGTTTATTCAAGCTATACATTTTATGCGTATGTGCATTCCCCTGTGAATCTAGCTCATGACCTTGGCATTGCTTCTGGCATGCTCTGCCAGCTGAGCTATAGTACTGTCTCACTAAAAACAACCTTTGCAGTTATTCACCTCCAAACACGAGTCTGCTCTCGACACCAGATGATCATCGCTGCCTCACCTTTACTCCCAGACATTAACCGCCTTAAATCTATTGCATTCTCTGTCCTCTCCAGCTCCATCTGACTGTCTGAGCTGCAGCCCTGCGGAAGTCACTGCCCTCTTACTGACAGTCCATCACTGCATGGGGCCGCCAGAGCAGGATTTTACCCGTCGGAGACAGAGTGTGATTGGGAGCAGTGTGTGAATGGCCCTGTCACACTCGATAAGCCGGCAAGACGCCCAGAGATGGGGACATATGGCATGTTTGACAGGGAAAGAGAGGGTGTGAATGGCACAGAATGATAAAATGGTGTTTTTCCCCCTTTGGCAATGTCATGCTTTCAGGGAAGAGAAGCGTGCAGAGGGGCTGACCGCTATTCAGCCAGGCGCAAGACCGTCTCAAGCCCCTCGACTGACATCTCCTTCAGAGTCATGAGGTTTCTTTGCGCTCTCTCTCTCTCTCTCTCTCTCTCTCTCTCTCTCTCTCTCTCTCTCTCTCTCTCTCTCTCTCTCCTCTCTCTCTCCCCCTCTCTTTCTCCCTCTCTTTCTCCCTCTCTCTCTCTAAGTAATGCAAGATGCTTCCTCATTGTCCGCTTTAATGCAAGTTTAGTTATCTGTTATTATTATTCAAACTTATTATTATAATTTTTTACATATGACATATGTTTTCATTTTGGGAATTTTCAAAAACAGCCTTAACATTTTTACAAATTTGTCAAATATTTGTTCTTGGGTCTAGTTTTTACTATTTAAATGTTCTTTTAAAACTTTCTAAATGAGATGAATAAGACTTACAATTTAAAGTCTTTGAAATTGAGTAGAAGGATACACACACATACATAAGCTAATGCACAATTAGTCATTGAGACCTAGTGTGATACAGGTTCTGTTGTCTTACACACGTCTTTTATTCCATGACTGAGATGTTTTATGTGTCTACAGATGCCGAAATTCTGAAAGCACATAAATAAAACACAATTACATGTGTTTAATCGTCCTGCCAAAGTTCCTGCCGTCAAGAAGTCCTGTTTTTACTTGGGCAGTGACTTAGACCACTATCCTTGTAACTTGTCACAGAGTATATGTGTCAAACCCGAGTGCTACTGCTCCTTTAGCTTTCACTCAGCTTTATTCCCAAGAGGCCTTCAGTCAGAGAGTAATCACACACACACAGCATTTATAGTAACACAGTGGAGAAAATAGCTTGGGGACCTTTTGAGGACAATGATAAGAATACAAGCTGAATGTAACACACATACAAGCTTAGCAAATTGCGATTGGTTACAAGACATGTGAGAAACAACCATGTCAAACCTGGTGTTGTGTCCTTCTGCTCCAAGTTATGTGCAAGGGCAAATCGGATAAATCAGTTAAATAATTTCAGTTCATAGCAACATTTACGTTTTTTTCTCCTTTTTAGATATTGGCTACACCATGGTCATTTATTGTATCTTCATTATATGGAAAGAGCAATGCAGATATTCTTCAGAAATCTCACTCTCTATTGGATTCCATGGAAGTAAGCACGTCATATGATGGGTAGGTGGGTAAGTTACTACGGTATTTTTAGTTTTTGGATGAACTAGGTTTGTACCGTGTCAGACCTCAGATTCAGAATCCACTTGCAGAAAACTTTGCATCAGGTCTTACAATGAGAAAACAGTAATGTTCAACATTGGTGTACCTCATGCTGACTTTAGTAGTCTCTTTTAGTTTGTTGAGAATTAGCAGCTTTTTTCCTTTTTGAATAAAACACTTAATCAAAACAAAACGTTTCCCCAGGAGTGTTGCGGCATGATGCCTTCAATCTCAGCAGGACAGTCGGTTCGCTTAGTGTTTTGATGAACAGGAGGCTGTTAAATAGACAAATAGCAGCTGAATTAAAAATGAATGTTGTGAACCTAAATTTACAGTGTGCCTCTTTCATCTCTTTTGACAGTGTATGAGAGTTTGTGCTGCTGAAAAACTGTTTTCAGGGTGTATGTAAGGGATGTTTTTTCAGTTATGTGAGTTATAATATGCTTAGTCTTGCAAATTTAGTTAGATCTGATGGCTTGAAAAAATTTTTATAACTCAAGTAACAGTAATTTTAGTATTCAGAAACTGTGTTTTGATCATAGTCTGTTTAGCTGTTAATGTTTTTCAGTTAGCACAATTTTCTGATTGGACATTTACACGACACTGTGTTTTTTTGTACATTTGGGTGTTTAGTTACATGACAGTGGTGTTTTGGAGACTTGAAAATGCAAACTTATATAATGCATATTATTGAAAAATATAACAATATTTTCTTATTATATTTTACTAAGTGCAGCTTTATGAAACCAGTGTCCTCATGTGCATGTGCTGAGTAAGATGATGATGTCACATGACAAGAATGTTGAATGAAACATTTCTTGTATATTGCATACATTTTATACATTTTTATAAAACAGTATATATTGTGCAGTATGTTAATATTCCATTCCAAACATATCCTCTGGTCACAATGTCCGTGTCAGACGTAAGTGAAGGTTGAGAGAAAGAAGAGAAATCTCTGGGTTATGATTGACAGGCCTTCTGCTCCTTAGAACCAAGGGCTCGGATTCTAGAAAATACAGTCAAAAGCTTTTCATGACAGCTAGGCCTCGCGGATAAGACGCTCCTGTGCTCCTCTATTCTGAGATGTACTCATAAAGTCTGTCCCTCACCGAGCACAAAAACATAAAAGAGTCTGCCTGATATTCCTCTCACTAAGAAAAACATCTTCTTAACTGTGCGTGTCATTCAGAGACCTGGGAAATGAAAGAATCCTCTTTTATCTGTGTTCAGCTGAACAGCCTAAAGCCACTAAGACACATTACTGTTCTCAGTCATAATGCTCATATTTCCACTCGCTGTTCGACTTGATATAGATGGATGAGATGTGATAGAAATGAGCGGTTGAGTGAGAGATTATGAATGGAAAGTAGCGGAGATGTTTTTTGTTTCCCATCCCTAATTGCCTGGCCCTCTGGGTGCCGTTCCCTCTGCTTGCCTTGGGCAATTACAGGAAGCTGTTTTGCATCCAAATTCTCAAATGTGATTTCTCGCATGACCAGGGTGTGAATAATGGGGGTGGTTTTGGTGGAGTCCAGCCCCCGTTTAGGGCTAATCATAGCAACGATATGATCGTCAAGAGCTTTTCTGTTACCGAGTTTGTATGGGACAGTATATTGAGAAAATGTACTGTGAATATATTTATTAATTATTTTACAAATATATTATATACTTTTAACACAAGATTTATTCTAGTGTAAAGATGCATTAACACAAAAAGCTCACTGGAATGAAAAGAATATATCGAGGAGAGGAAATTATAGATTTGTTTGTTTTTGATTAAAAAGCAATTCTTCTGGGCCTTGATTTAGTAAACTTTGTGCACGTGTTGTGTGTAATTTTGTTGCCAAGCCTCCTTAAATTCATCTTAAAGCTGAGCTTCAGCTACACAACATGCATAAAAATTTTTACAAGTCATGATTTTTAATGTTTGAATAAAGGTACCTTTTCCAAAACTGGACATCACTTCAGACCACTAATGTAAAAAACTATATATATGCTTATAATTTGATGTCTAACCCAAGTGTAAGAGTACTAAGTAATGTAAGTGTATAGTAAGACTCATGTATATTACAATAATACAATGTTTCTCTTGGCTGTGTTTGTACATGGCGTAATCGTAAGTTTCGCATGACGTTATCTAAGTTCATTTTAGACGATTTGTTTTTGGAGCATGCAGCAAATTTAACACAGAAAGCAGCATGTACTGTAAATTGACAGTGACACTCACACTGCCGAACACTTCTTCCCATCTCTGTAATTAAGAGCAACATTTGGTAGTAGATTACAGAGAGGCCAAGTAAGCCTTTGTGCCGTTCTGTCTGATTAATAAAAGACCACTAATTTCAGTCGAGAAAGGCTCTGCGCTCCACAGCCCCTCCTAATTACACATTAGGGGTGTGAAAGGCCTTAGCGCTTCTGATCGGTGGCTTGCACACACCCACACTAATGCCTGATCGGCCAAATGCAACCAGCCCACCGGCGTCTCCACAGCTGTCAGATCACAGAGGGATGAGATATGAGTGTTTATACAAACGCAGATAGATAGCCAGATGTAGAAGGCACGTAAGGCAAAGGCAATGATGCCAATGACCGTGTTTACGTTTCTCTCAACGAATGAAGCAAATTAGGGATGAGAGGAGAAATCAATCACTGTATAAATGTAACCATGCAAGACTTTATCTGTTTTGGAAACCATTATCATCTGTCAATGGGAGGATTGATTTGGGTGTCAGGTGCTGGACTTAATGTTAATCTATGTTTTAATTTATTATTGTAGTTTGCTACTCATTTTACTTTCGTGATGTGATTAGAAAAATGCAGGGCGAGACTTGATTTTATCCATTTGAAATTGATGGGATTGAGAAAAAATAACGAGGTAAATAATATCACATGAAAAACAGATGTTTGACATTTTTGATTTAGTTATTTGGCGAGGGCTCAGTGTACTATGAACTCAGATCTTCAGCGTTATAGATGATGTTTGGGAATCTGAGAGTGGAAGCGTGGCACATTTGTATCCGAGCATTATTGCGTTTGATAGACGGAGGCGATGGCAACAGCTGCAGACGAGAGACGAGTCCACTAAATTACACCGGTAGGAAGCTGCTGGCTAACAGGCTGTTAAGGTGACAGGGAAAAGCAGGTTTTTATGGCAAGCTGCCGTCATTAACAGAATCAAGCTGGCTCTCTTCAGACTTCAGTCCTGTCTGCTCTGCGTCATCTGCTTGTGTGTCCGTACTCAAGTTCACTCAGAAATGCATCATTTACTAACACTCACGTCGGTCCGAAGCTTTTCTTTTTTCATGGAACACAAAAAATTATTTTTGAAGATCTTATCTTAATAGTCATATGATACTGCGTGTTAGAGTAACGGACCAAAGAGTAAAAATAGCATTTTTTACTGATACTGTTCCATTCCAGTAAGTAGTTCACTTGAGATTTGCTGTGACTGGATTGTTAAGTCAGTGAGTTGAACTCAAGAACTAAATGAAAACATTCAATATAAAGAAGTTCAACTTACTGACTTGATCTTATTTGGAGTGAACAGCTTAACTGACTGCAACAGTTATCAGGGAATAATGATAATAAATATATTGTCTGTTTCTTACACTAAGCCAACAGATATGGAATAGAAACTTTTGGGGTGCTTTTTGTTTTTTTAGAGAGATTTAGGAGGTTTTATGTGTTATTATATAGAAAAAAGTAAAGTTAAATATCTTTGTCTTCCACTGAAATAATAACAGCACTTTGAAACATTTTGATCGTTGGTGAAGTATTCCTTTAATGCATTTTAATAAATCTGTCTCCTAAAGAGATAAATGAATATTCTTTCATTTATGTACTCACTCTCATGTCATTCCAAATCTGTATGACTTTTTTCCTTTTGCAGAAGACAAATAAAGATATTTTGAAAAAGTTGGCAACCAAACAATATTGGCCTCCATATGGACCCAAAACTGGAGTAAGTAAACAATAAAATAATCTAGTTTTGGGTGAACTATCCCTTTAAGTGTTATGCTGTACAGTGCTGATTTGTGTACTGTGTCTTTGTGAATCTGGCAGTGCTTTCTGTTCTGGGTGGAGGAGCGAGATTTAGCAGGGCTGACTGGCTCGCTCAGTGTCGGACTTCACCAGATGTGATGATTGAATCAGACACCCTGTCAAAGCTGATGCCAAGCCTGTGATGTCGTCTGGTTCTCGGGCAGCAGGTGTATCTCAGCGCACCTGGAGACCTCCAGGGTCATATGAAGGGTAGGAAAGGATATACGAAGTGGGTAGAATTGGGAAGTGTGAAAGACAAATGAGAAACGGTGGGGGTCACGAGTGTCTAAACCGTGCTGGATCTCTTTCTGCGTCTTTTTCTCTCTCACATCCTCACTCTCTTCCTTTCATCCATCACAAAGACATGACAGCAGAAAGTCATTCTCCAAAGAGGGAGCAGAAAGCAGAAGATAATCCTTTTTCAGGCGCTGATAGACTGTGCGTTGAGGGTCTCTGGTCGCAGAGAAATTAGGTTAAAACTGTAGGGGGGAGAGCAGATAATTGGCCCTGTCTGTCACCAGGACTGGCCCCTCTGCAGTCACTCACGCAACCAATGACATTTGTTTTCTCTTCTAATCCACAGCAGTTGCTCTGAAACCTTGTGGATTTCCACAGGCAATATTGCAGAAAATATTACAGCGTTCCTGGACAACTAAACATGTTTAAAATTCTGAAGTAAAAACAATGTTCCCAACAATGTTACAGAGTACAAAACGGATGCTTTGGTAACACTTTCCAGTTTTTATTTTCAGTTCATGTTACACTTGCTGGTTCACAAGCTGGGTTTTTGGTAGGGTTAACCTTACATGGAACGGGATGCCAAAGCCATCTAGAAGCCTAAATACCATGGAGACTTCATTGTAATGCAAACGCCTACTAAAGCAACACTTTTGCAAAGACAATGCATAGTTTTGAACAGTCAAGCACCTCTCAGAAAATCTGGTTACATTGGTAATTATATAAGCAATGCGAATTTACAAGCAGTTCTGCAAAACAATTACGCATGAAGTACATGATGAGCCTTTTTCTTTCTCTCATTATTTCCTTGTTCTCTGGGGTTGATGGTCCAGCATCATTTAGTACTTTTCGCACTCATCTTTTGTTTCAGTTTGCTATACTTTTGTTCCAAGAGGCTTGTTGGTCCAAACGCCCACCCGTGTTTGAATTAAGAGCTTGGTCAGCAGAAAGTGCAGACCGCCATGCGCAATTCAGCAAAATCTTCATCAGAAAGAGCTCTCATCAACATATTGTACTTTAATTACATCTGATTGTCAGATTGAATCTTACGGCAGTTCAAAATGAGTCATTACACTGATGAATCCATTAAAGCAAAACCTATTACACTTCACTAAACTCGACTTTACTCAGACAAAAAATGGGATTTATTGCCGGTAAATATAAGATGTCGTTCTAATTTGACAAGGAATCTGTTTTCTTGCTGCTCAAAATTAACATTCTGGAGGAGGAAAGTGTTTGTATATAAATTGCAGAAGCGCATGATGCATCATAACATAAACAAGATGAACGATTATCACTGCATGAATCACATGCATTTCACATGCATCATTTTTTATTATATTCCTCCTGGTTGGCATCATACATAAATCAAAGAACAGTGAAATCACTCAGATTAAAATGAACTTATCCTCTTTTTTTTGCTGACACTCCAATACAGTATCTCACAGGAGTGTCCTCTAGGGTCTTTAATTTGATTGGTAGTCGTCACATTGAGTTACTGCTTTTCTTAAATTTGTTGCTGGACATTGATTCTTTTGATATGATGCATTATGAGCTGATGTAATTTATATGCAAGAGTTTCATTTTATCAAAAATGTGGTCGCTCAATCAATGTGGACTGACATGGTATTAATGATGTTCATAAATGTTACTACGGCAACCACAAATAGGAAAGCCCACTAGCGACTAGCAGTGACAAACTACCTGCTTGGCCACTTGTGTCAAAGGCAGATCTGGGGTTTGGGTCTGTGAAAATGAAATGCCTTAAAGCTGCAAACTTCTCCTTTTCTTAGAGGTAAGCTTGATTTTTAGCCGATAGAAGATATATTTTACAAATTTTGTAAATTTTTAAAAGTTTAATTTTATAATTTCATTATATTCTTTTTCTGTATTTATTCATAATTTTCCATTTGGAACTTTTATAACGTTATTTATGTGCTTGTCCACATCTGAGCTGCAAACACTCATAGCAAGCAAGTGCCCTTTTGTGCCAGCTTTGCAGTGTAAATATGGTTTATGATGACTTAAAATGTTGCAGCATTTAACATATATTGTCTTTATTTACATGTACTGACTTTCTTAGTTTCTTCTGCAGAATTTCCTCCTACCTGCCTATGCAGTTAATTCTTTACGTGGCATGTGTCGCTGCATGCCATCAAAAGACCCAGGAGAGAAGGGAGGTGGAAACGAAAGACCTCGTTTTTCTTCATCCCAGGAAGCCGCTCGGCCGCCATGCTCGCCGCGATCCCCCCGCCGGTACCCCGGGCGGCTAAGCCAGCTGGTGTGTCCTGCACCGACGACCAGCCATTCATTTCCCCAGCCCGTGATTTATGGTTTGCTGTGTCCGTGTGCTCGAATGTGTGTACGTGTTTGGCACGGCGGAGCGTTTCGCTCGCTTGAGTTAGTGCACTGTCCGGCCTCGTCATGCGTTGCCGCACAATGGTCCGGAGCGGCTAATTTACACGGGCAGACAGTCACATATTTCAGGTCTGCGCCTGCTGGATGAAGATGGGTTGCTTTCATGAGGGATTGTGTATACAAATTGATTTTCACCGGAGCCTGTACTAAGGCGTTTTTGTCTTTTTTCTATTTTTTCTTCCTTAATCTTTCCATTTCTCATTCACTGTTTTCCTTATCTCAGTGGGTCTGTGTGTCTCTCGTTTTCTCTTTCTCTATCCATCTATCCCATATTGTGTCTGTGTGTGTGTGTGTGTGTGAATGTAATGTTATGTGATTAGGGTGAAGGTGGCCCACGCCAGTGTTTACTGGCTGTGTGCTTTCGCTGAAGGCAGAGGGGAGGAAGGTCAGGGCAGGGCAGGGTAAAACTGGCAGCCTGCAGTCTGGGAGTATTAATGCCTCTCACTGACCCCTGTGCTCAGAGAGAACTGGACAGAAGAGCATGTTTGATTCATGAGAGCCCTGCAGAGGTGCTTTGGGCTTTTGGCCGCACTGTCCTTTTAGCGTAAAGAGAACTGGAAGAGAATAAGACCACCCCCGAGCTCAGCATAGCACCGAGGATCAGTCTGATGTGGGAAAGTGGGCGAGAGCGACTCTGCCCTCGGGTGAGGAAATCACATACACGTCTAACTTTGCAGGACAGAAAGTTTAACCTGGCATAATGTTTCCCCGCAGAAATAGTTCAGCTGCATCGTAATGCTTGTAGATTTGTGTCACACTCGTTTCTGTGCGCTTTTAAAGAACGAGTGGGTCGGTTCTCAGAGGGAGGTCATGAATTTTAGAGGAGGCAAAAAAAACCTAGTTTGCTTAGGTTGTAGTGCGGTTTTTGCATTTCAAACGATATTAAGATGCATCCTCAGAAGGCCACGATTCAAGGGTCACCCAAAGTTTTGTTCCGGGCTGAATCATTCTTTTATTCTTCTCCAGCACCCAGAGGGGGATTAAAGCTCTCTAATCCTAACAAATGCTGGTTTTAAATTCAACCTCGGCTAAAAGAGAGACCGCATAGACTCAGCTGTTGTGTTCACATATGCAGATATTATAATTTATGTGGAGCATGGATGTGCATTATTTCTCTTGACTTAAAGAGATCAGACTTTTATAAGACTTTGAATGACACATAGTCAGCGAATGTCAATAGACGTCAATACCTTGTCAATATTTGTTGTATTGTATACTTAACTTACTTTCCAAACCTGGATGACTTTCATTGACAGATGTTTAATATTTTGGGTTACTTTTTCTTTAAGTGTAAATTATAAGGCAGCTTTATTTTATACTGTACGCACAGTATATATAACGCATTGTGATACGTGCTCATTGTAGTCTATGCAGTCTAGTTTTGTGGTAGTGTTCATAATGACTTTAAAACAATGTGGAGTTTAATACAAATCTCAAATCCCTCTTATCCTTTATTTCCTGCCTCTCTTATCCTTTCTCATTGTTTCTTGCCAGAAGGTTATTTCGTTGGACTGAAAACTCATAGCTTCTATTCCTCGGTGTGTTTCTTTTGCACAGGCTTTTGTTTTGGCTAAGATTATGTCCAAGGATTAAAGGGAAATATTCTTACTTTTACTGTTGGTTTTGACCCTGTTGAAAAGTGATATGTTGATTTTTCTTTTTCATTTGTGCATAAATCTATGACTCTTTTTCACAAACAAATGCTAGTTTTTATTCATTTTGAACTTGTTTTTATTGATATGTTTTCGTATTAAACATTTATTTATGTGTTCCTGTAGCTTAATTGGTAGAGTATTGCGTTAGTTGCACAAAGGTTGTGAGTTTAATTTCCATGGAACACACATGATGAAATGTGTAGACAGAATGCACTATATGTCACGTTAGATAAAAGCATTTGCCAAATGCATAAATGTAAATTTGTAATAACATTACTTTAACATTCGTTCACCTCTTTAAAAGTATTTTTCTGGTTGTAATGCATTCTGGGATTGCTTATCTGCTTAGGTTGCATTTAATACTGAATTTTTAAACTGAAACTCAAAAATGTGAAAATTTTTGGCAAACAATTTGAATTAGAAAAACTTTGCCTGTGTCCTAGAAAGCAACACATTTTTACAGTAAATGCCTATGATGTTTTCGACAGCTAATATGTATCTACATGCCACTGAATCGAGAGCAAGCTTGGCATTGCTTTTAAGGAACGCTTTGAACATCAGCGTGTTTGATTTATTAAGTTCTTCAGCAGTTCTGTCTGCAAGTACGTTATCAACTAATAGGATCTCCCCCTCCCCTCTCCCACCGCCCGCTCTGTCAGATGGTCGACTAATACTGATATTAATGAATTCATTGCTTTAGTCAGAAAATCAATACACACTCTAAAGCATCTGTGGATCTGAGCGTGCCCGGATACTGACCCAGTTCCCATGTAAAGCAACAGTCAAAACACATCCTGCGGTTTGTTTACCAAAGCAGAGGATACGCCTCATAATACCTACATATTATAAATGATGAAAACTTTAGAAATTATGGAAAAACTGGGGCGTTCTGATTATTTTTGTAGCTGACACAGTGTTAGGCCAAGAAGAAAAAGTAGAGAGAAAATTCTGTTGGTTAGCTGGATGTAAGATGTCAGATAAGACAGATCGCCGTTGATGTTGGTTTGGTATGGGAAGTAGACCTTTGTGTAGGACTGCTGTGTGAATATGTTAAAGGTCAAGCAGCAGGGACGGACGAGGTCTGCTCAGGGGTCAAGCAGTCTGGGTCATTTACATACGGCTCGGAGAGAGATAAGAAAAAAGAAAGGGAGATGGTCAGGAGAAAAGGAAAGAAAGAGCAAAGATGAACAATTGAAAAGGAAGCAAAAGGGGAGAAAGCTCTTATGCCACATAATATACAAATGCAGTGAAATTACTTTCTCAAAAGTGCTCATTGTTTCAACTTCTTTCTGCAGAACAGGACTGCTGAACAGATGTGCATGCACACACAAATTGTGCCACCATCTGAAAGCCTCCTCCATCCCAAACAACCACGCAAACTCTATATTATCTCTGTGAGATTAGAATAATATTGTATAAGTGAATACAGTATGATTAAACAGTAGTATGGCTGGTGCATTTGTGGGATTATTTTCTTCACCCAGAACCAGGCAGCTGGATTAGCACAGAGCCATTTAACTACCAGCACCGGAGCATATTTTTAGGGCTTTCTAAATTTGGAAATGAGTCATTGAATTATACTTTAATTTAATGCATGCCATTAATATAAAGTATTTTAGATGGAATTGAAGTGCTCTACATGATGTCTGTACTTTTAATATAGATAGAAACATAGAACATGAAGATTATGAATTATTATTTGTTAATAATCTTCATAATTATTATTATTAATATATATATATATATATATATGCTAATGTAAAAAATAAAATTATATATTTTTTTAATAATAGTTAAATATAGTGTAAAAGTGCTGTGCATAATTGTTATTTATATAACAGCTTGTGATCTACCTTACTTTTTATGTTGCACATGTGAAGGATATTAAATTGTTTGCAATACAGAACAAAAAGCATACAGTTGAATCACATTCAGTTGTGAAATCCTTCACAGCAACATCAAAAAGCAGATCAAACACACTGACTTTCCCCTGTCTTCTTTGTCTCCATCTCAGCATTTCTCTCTTCATCTTGACTTTCTTTGCTTCAGTTGTAAATGCAGTTTCTTGTCTTTTTAGCATTCAGCTGTGTGACCATGTGTATCCTGGTATGTCTTTCACACCAGTGGAGGGCGTTCCACAGCACTAGACCCTTTTCACAGGCCAGTGTGACCTCCCGACCCCCGCTGAGAGGCGTCTCTACAGTGTCTGGCTCCTCTACAGGTCTGTGGGACTCGCCTTTGGTCTGAGGGTCAACTCCAGTGTTCCGCCCCGGCTGTGGAGAAAATAATTGGGACACCGTATCAAAGATGATTTCTACGGTGAGTTAAAAGAGACTTAGACAGTATGTTTTAGGACAGGCTTTATTTTTTCTATATTTTAATCAGTAAATGACTGTTTGGCTCATGTAAGGGGGCAATGGATCAATCAGATACAGCTGAAGGAACTGAGGTTTTGAAACGGGCCGCAATCCATTTACTGCATTTAGAAGCGGTGTCCCCTGGGGTTGATGGAAATGAATGAGCACAGACTATATGATACAAAGTGGATCAAAAAATAAGACATTTGGTTGGTTTTTCTAAAATGCACCCCTGTAATTTTCCTCAGATTTTACAGTTTGGACCCTGAGGGGGAAACTAGGCCGCCCACCCGCAACTCATTCTTGGTATAAAGTGAGCTGGGTGGGGGGTGGATGAAGCTTTTCTTCTGTCTCTTCCGATCATTCTTTGCTTCCATCGTGCCTGCCAGGCCTCATTATATCAGTCATTTCTCTCGCTTCATTCATGCTGTCATCATGCTGTCATTCACTCATTCATCCTGTCACGATTCATCCCGTCATCTCGGGCATTATGTCTTACAGTCGCTGTCACTTCTCAAGGGCTGTTTCCTCCGCTGTCTCTCTCTATTCTCGCTGATGCTTGTTCAGCATTGTGTATTTATCTTGGAGTATATTACAGTGAATTTATGATTAGTTTCATTTTTGGCACCTAATAATGCAAGTGTGCAGTTCTTCATTCTATTAAATTATCACTTGTTCACTTACTAAATGAAGTACAGCCAGAAAGAAAACTGTCTTTATTTACTCATCGTTTCAGGCCTTTCTTCTGTAAAACACAAAAGGGGAATATTTCAAGAATAATTTAGCATTATATTAGCATTATAAAACATGTTATATTCTGAATAATTTTATTTAAATGAGTTTTTAAAGTTAAATTGTCTGCACATTTGTGAGAGTAGCTAATTTGCAACCAATTTGTGTGAGTCATGTCTATTTAATAAAAAAGCTGATCCATCTCACAAATTTGGCCTGAATGATTACAATTCAGTGTTCAAGTCACAGACACAATAATCTGGTACACTTAAAATGAAAGACGTTTAATAGACAACTTTTTTGCTTATTATTTGGTATACTATTATTATGATATTTTTATTGTAATTTTAGATCTTGACACAAAAATAACAACAAGATTTTTATTTTTAGGTTAACTGTTACTTTAAAATGTCCATTGTTTATTTATTTATTCATTCCTCTTTTGCTGCTTTTCTTTCATTTACCGTCTTTGTTGTAGCGATGCTAGTGCCTCTTAGCGTAGAAAAACAGCTCGTATTCAGCTCAACAATGTAACTATAATTACGGTGCAATTACTTATTCATCATTTCTGCCAAATTCTGCCAACAGCCATGTGCTTGCAGCCCTCACAGATGAGACCGAGCTGGGGCGCGCTCGAACGCACCATTCCAAATTGGAGCCGGCCTGGCCCCGAGGGCTCGGAAATATAGGAAGAAAAGTCAGACTACACTTTACTGTGGACTCCAGAGCCACTCCTTCGGTAAAGTAATTAGGTCTTATTCTCTAGCGCACAATGGAGGCTTTTCTGTGCAGGGGGAGGTGGGTAACAATTGCAGGTTGGATCCGGCCTCTCTTTCTTCCCCACATCTACGGTTTCCCTCGGTAGATGCATCAGCGCAGGAAGTGTGTATTTAGTGTGTATTCAGGGGTCGGTCCGGTGCACAATAAAACTGAAATTAGAGAGCCCGAGTGAGAGCCAGCTGTGACACAGGTCGCCTTGTTCAGACACATGTGCATAATGGATCGGTTTCATTCCACAGCCGTCGCATTTGCACACGAGAAGAGGGGGAGAGAGAGAGCGAGAGAGAGAACAAATGGGCATGGCTGTTAAATTAAGTGTGGAATGAATGCATTATGAGCTATTAGGGCACAGATAAGAGGTGTCCTAAAAAACACGACCGCATAATTGTAAATTCTGATGCTGGAGCGCGCTCAAAGCCAGTGCCCGGGGGTCGGATTTGGAACGGAACGGGGGTTGTTGGGGTGACGGCTTTGTGCGGAAGAGTGGCATAAGCAATTTTTTCCAGCATTTGGGTCAAACTTTACCTCTGGTCTTTATTCCATCTGGCCCTGCTGCTCTAGTGAAGGTGCCCAAAGCCATGGGGTGGCATTCTGGCATTTTCTAAAGTCACGTACCCCGTCGAGTAGAGATCAGCCCAGCGTGAGATTTTCCTTTCTTAGTGTGACTTTAATGCAACGTTGCCTCGCAGCACGCCTCTTCCTGTACTAATAGGTAAGCGGCCCACTCTCGCATCTGCGTTTTAGGTGTTTTCTCTCTTTAGCGGCGTTCTCCGGGGAGCCGCAGCCTGAATGGATTAGGCCACGTTTAGACAGATGACTGCTGGCGACCGAAGCTTTAAATGTATTAATCCCTCTCTTATCAAGCAGGAAATGATGAATCGCACGAGCCCGCTACAGGCCAACCTCTGCTGTCGTTTGAACTGAATCAAAGCTTTAAATCACACACTGCAGCACCTGGCGCTGTGTGTTTTGTGTGTGTGTGTGTGTATTGTGCCCTGTTTTAAAGTGATTTAGCAATGCTTTGATGGGGTGAGGGAGGTTAGGAAATGAGTAGGAAAACTAAATTAAGTATTCTACACAGGCTTTAATAAATAGAATCGCTGAGTAGGGAAACTTCTGCGGCTGTTGTCGCGCCACATTCAATCTGATAAATTCCCCCGTGGCTGCGAACCAGAAGCAGCAGTCAATCAATGCTTTTTACAACCTCCTTTTCACGTGAATTACGTGCTTTATGGCCCCGTCTGGCACCTGTACTCTATTTCTCAATGCCCTTGCCCTGTACTTCCCCGCGCACTTCCAAAAAGAGGAACATCAGCACTCCGATTGCTCCCTCTCAGGAGGCCTTTGCCCGCTTTCTCGTTTATCATTTGTGGCTTTAGGTTAGCATCCCGTCTGTGAGCTGATAATGTGCCACAAAACTATTACAGCATTGCACCTGAAGCATGTAATGTGAGGGTTTGGTATACAATATGAAGAGTTTATAAGCACCAAAATTGAAAGCTTGATGGTTCTGTTGTTGTTGTGACAACTTACCCCATAGAGTGTGATGACTTGAGCGTGTTGTGAAAATTTTTTTCAAAAACATTTTTAGTAGCCATAATGTTAAGTTGTGTGTTCATGTAGAAATTGACTTTTAAAATGACTGAATATTTGATGATGTAAAACAGTGTGACAACTTGCCCCAGCCTCCTCTGCTCCTCTTCAGAAACAGTGCAATTAAATCTGGAACCTGGTTTTTCATGCAACATTTGTCAGGGGACCTAAAGGCTGTGATGTATTTTCATCTTTTAAAAGTCAGTCCCACTACAAAAATGTCTTAAGGGCAGCAAGACCCGAGTTCACTGATATGGCCACTTCAGAGAGGACTTTGGAAAGCCAATCTAAAGTGTGTCCTGTGTCTTTCAGATATTTTGAGTCGATGAAAAGCAGCATATAGTAGATTCACTGGACATTTCAAGGTGTACCAGGTACGATTTTTATTTTAAAGATTGCTGCTGTATTTTACTGTGCCTGTCGGATTAGCGTTATGTAATTTAAACCTTTCAAAATACAGCCAGGCTCATCTGTTAAACTGTCTGTTGTGGCATTTAGAAGTGATGGTTTGATGATTTTTCTCACAAAGCATCAATCAAATTTAAATGTCAAGTCTTCGTGGTGAAATTCAATGTCACTTTATTTCATTTCATAAAGTTTGCAGCTTCACTGTAATTTTTATGTGCCAGAACTTTCCTCCTGATGGCTTAATGGTGCCTGCGGACGCATTATTGAATTTGCACATTTAATCATATTTACATGTCGTTAATCAAATGCCACTTCGATTCATTTTCATCCCAACACGAACCAGACGTACATGAGTATGTTTAGAAAAATCAATGTGTTTGAATGACTCACAGTAGCTGCTTTAGATTCGAATAGAAAAAAGGCTGTAATATTCATGTATTTTTTTTACAATATTTTATCAACTAGTGCAATCTGTGGTTAAAAATAAGTGAAAATCAGGTACAATCAGTGTTCAAACCCATCTCTTTACCTTAACCATAATGGTAAGCTTATAAATTTAAATCTATAAATTGACCAGGTCAGATTTCTCTGGAAATGTCAGTTTGGTGTTATTTGTCTGTAAGTAACATAACCTGCAATTTATGCTTCAAACAGAGATGTTGACAGAGAGGCAAAAGTTACGGATTCCAGATTAAATTCGGGTATGTGTGCATTAATATTATTTACCATTCAGAGCATCTCTTATTTCAGAGAGGAAGTGTTTAAAACTTATAAGTAGGCCAGTAATTTGTTTTATTCAGCATCAAAGAAATAATCATTTCTCTATTACATTTTTCACAGCTGAAGGTGAATATGTATGTTTGTGCGCCTCAGTATAATTTAATATAATCTCTTTATCTGTATTGTTATTTTTTATCTCTCAGTAGATTTAAATGAATCCCGTGGGGGACATATGAAACGTCAACTACATCCCAGCTAGATTTCTCCTCTTGAATCAATAACGCACCTGTCAATCAATCTATAAGCTGTATTGTTTCAGCCACAAATTCTAAATGAACGATTTTCATTGAAAGCCAGACTGCATAAAATATAGAGCAGTATTGACTTTTGGGCTGCAGTGAATTTTAATACGTCCCAATCTGCATTAGGCTCGGGGGTTTGTGGGTAAACTCGCGGACACAGGAGACCGTGCAGAAACGAGAACTCTATTTGAATGTGTGGAGGTCACAGGAAACATTTGCAAATTATCTCACCGATGCGTCTTTCTGATCTCCTCACAGATACTGGAAAACCAATCTGGCCTGCTGATTGGTATCTTATCTGACTGCACTTGGGAAATGTTCGCCGTTTGGTATGGGGACAAAAAATTATCCCTCGCTTCTCTACATACGTAGCATTAATACTGGCAAACAAATGTGTCTTTTTTATTCTTGCTCTCTTTGAAAGACTATGATAAATAAGACAATGTTTTAGCATTAAAAACCCCAGCTAAGAGAAAATTTAGACACGATATACCGAGCGCCTGTACGTCAGCCTGATTCATGCGGCACAAAAGACATCCTCCATCTCGCTCTGTTTACATTCTGCAATCTCATGTGATGTTCTTTAAGTCACACCGTAGCTCACCCTGAACAAACTTGACTTAAATTTCAGGCTTGGAGATGAAGTATTTACATGCTTTGTTCTTCAAAGCAAGCTGCTGTACAGACAGACTGTGGGCAGTGTTGACTCTCTTCCTGTTATCCCTTTGATGAATGCTTCTGCCGCTGTGGGCATTACCTCCCTTCGTGCGGGGCCTATTGATCAGGGCCATGGCAATCTAGTACCTGCACAGGATTACTGTCTCCACCGTTAGTCACAATCAATGACTCAGAGACAGCCACGGCTACAGTGTCCTTACAGGAGACAGAGAAGCTTCACTTTTTGTTTATTAAACAAGACGCACATATGGAGAACAATAGCGTGCGGTTGACATCTGACAGACTTTACTGAGATAAACTGCCTGTATGAATTTTTGTCAAAGCGGATGTCAGTGAAAGTTTTGGAAGGGTGAATTTTTGTTTTCTGATTTGTTCAGAGTAGAATAAATGTAGCTTTTCTAGTGTTGAATGTTTATATTTTAGGACATAAGAAGTTTGGGGTTTATTCAATAGCTACAATAGGTTCACTGGTTGAGCATGGTGCTAACTTATGACGCTGAATTATTGAATTATTTTATTAAATTAACATGAATAATTATTTAATGAACATCAATTCTTTATGACAAAAATAAAGGTGAGCTGTTTTTGTTTTTATTATTACAGGGACAAGCCCACCTTTGGGGATCAATCGATTCTTTAGGTTGCAGTGATTTGGGGTTTGTTGTATACAGTAATATTTGTGTCATGTGCTTCTTTTGGCATTTTAATTTTGTGGTCTTCAGAGGGAAGAAACGCTTGCTGATGGGTCTGAGTTCCAATAAAATAGGGTACTTATTCTTTCTAAAAAATTATTGATGGTGGAAAGAAACTTCTGTGACATGTAGAGCAGCTATTGTGAAGAAAATAAAAACTATATATTGTATAAGTAGTTCAAAAAGATGTACAAGAATGTTTACTGAAGTCTTGCTGAAGTTAGTTGGCCTTCACTTAGGTTTTGATGTTTCTCTTCATAAAAATAGGCATGAAATTAAGACAATTAGTATGATAATATAGGCCTATGAAATACTGTATGTTTGGTTTAGAAAATGGGAATTCTTCTGAAACTCCACAGGAGAAACATATAAGACATTGTTGTTTAGAAGAAAATCTTGAAACATAATTTGTGTGATTTTTCTTTCCTACAATTTTACCAGTTTGAAGTGCTTCCTACTTGAGAACTTGAGGAGATAACATCTGACGTTTGAAACAATTTGGAGAACACAGATGTGAAGCTTTGCCAGAATATCTTCTGTTTTCATGAATCATTTCAAGCTTCCAAGGTGGTTGGTGTTTAGTTTTGAAATGTCGCCAACAACACGAGCCAACAATATAGATCGCCATATTGACACCATACATTGCCAGCTGTTTTTCATATGACATGAACAGACACACAATGATAACAAGATCTGGGAAATCAAGAAAACTAGATTTGACAATTCATTTACCATACATTTCACTGAATGCATGATTAAAAGTGACAGTGTTATTGTATATGGGATTTTTGCATGGTGTGTAGCCTGTGCTGAAAAGCAGACAATTCGCTCTGATCCTCTTCAACCCCTATTTTAAATGCAAATGAGGAGTGTTTATCGGAGCTTCTTTGCCTGTTTTGTGGCAGTGGGTTGTTGACCTTAAGGAAATGGAAATTTGCCATCAGTGAAGCAGCAGCCATCTGCCCTCCATCTGCAAAACACAGGGAGAGATACAGTATCCCATTCCCTGAGAGAGATGGACGGAGAGATTATACTTGTCTAATCAGAATAATGTTATTAGACTTGCAGAATCCGTGTAATTTTGTTAGAGTGATAAATCTTGCTAGATCCACTATTATAGACTGTACAGAACTATTAGGGCCTTGATAATGGAGAAAAGTTTATTGATCTAAGGTTGCTCATTCGTAGCTCAGGTGATATGATGGAGTTCTGAGTTCTATATCAGTTGAGTATCATCTTGGTCTCAGATGTTTCTCCAGAAATAGCTTAGGATAAATAGAAATAGAAACAAATAAGATGTTTTCAAAATACATTAAGAGTACAGAGTTGTAAATTTAATATAGAATGTATAGGCAATCTGTAAATGTCACAAGAAATATTTAAGTTCATATTAATAATAAATACTGAATTTTATTGCATTTGGCAAATCTGTTGAAATCTCTTCTGAAACATTTGTGAGATTCCTAGGTCGCATCCTCAGGACAAACGTGTGAGATGCAAGAGACTTAAGCAAAGGTTTCAGTTTGCTCTCTATTTAATCTCACTGATGTCTAGGATAAATAATTGAATTATTAAAGACATCTGATCTGTGATTTTTCTTTCTTATCGGTTAGCAGAAAAGATTTACATCAATAAGAAATTGCCTTTAAATTCCAGAGCTCTTATGCGGACATAACCTGCTTATTGACTTGATCGATTAAATTGCATTGATCCACTTGACCTCTAACGCTTTCGCGTTCCTAATCCTGCTTTCTGTGATGTCGACTTTGAAATGATTGACTACATTCTTTGTTCTCAGCTAATCCAAACAAAGTAAAAAAACAAACGATATATTCCAATAAACGCGTCCCATTGTGAGGATTCTCCTGTCAATCAATGAGCGAGTTTTAATGAATATGTGACTAATGCTGTGCCGTGACCCATTCTGTTCCCTTTGTAGTAGGCGTCTGCTGAAATATTTTTGCATTTTTTAACTTGATGTAAATTGGGGTTGATGCACAATGAGACACATTCTGATTGGCTATAAGCAGAAATAAACAGGAGTCACTTGTTTGTCTGTTCACAGCTGCAGGCTTTAATTGGATCTGGAGTGAGTGACACTTAGATTGTAAAAAATACATCTGGCCAGCTGTCAGCATCTGTGATCCACATCTTCAGTCTGTGCCCATTACTCATAAATTAGCCAGCAGACATGAAAAGAGGCTCTTCGGTGAGACGAATGGCGATCTAACCAGACCTGCATTGTTCAGCATGGTGACTGGTTTGCTGGTTTAGATAAGTCTCTTAATATGTTGTCATAGACTGTTAAAGCTGTGTAGAAGAAGTAGTCTGTGTGTGTGATCTATATTTGTAGATATTAGTGAGGTTTGCATGTTCAGCATGCTCCTGTCTCCCGCTGTTTCACTCCAGCAGGAAGTGAAGTTCCCGGTGAAGGGGTGGACGACAGTATCAGAGGCATATGGGTAAATTGAGCTGCACAGCTGGAGCTTCCCGCTGCGTCCTCATTGGCCCCCGCAGTCCGTTGCCACGGTACCAAATGCCCAGCCATGAAATATGGATTCAGACCAGGCGGCATGTTGTCATAATAGAAAATAAACCCAAACCTGAGAAAACAAAACTCGTAACTTCAGAGTACAAAATAACAACCCCCCCAGCAATCAACTTTAATTTTGCACAGATTCAGATTCCTCAGTCTGACCCCATTATGTGCAAAAATCTCCATTACACCATATCATAACTGCTGGTGATCTGTGTTTAGTTCTGCTGCCGGCTGCTTTAAATTCAGTGCCAGGTGTAAATTAGCCACGATAAGCCCTTCGTGTCATTCTTCTGCTGTTATGACAAAGTCTGCCAGACAAAGCATTCGGATCAAACAAAAAGAAAATTTCTATAGCAAAAACAAGAGGTTGTAAATGTGTGTGTGTTTTGAAGTCGTACCTTCAGTCCCTTATATTTCTCAGGCCCGCTTTGAGAGCCACACACATGCTGCTTCTTTAAAGCGGTCGTATTATCTTTACTACGCTTCACGTCACATTGAATTTCCCCTCCATTTGTGCATTTCAGCAATTAGCCACGGGCTCAGAGCAGCTCTTTGTACAATGAACCCCCCGGTGGTTTGTCTTTAGCTTTGATTACCAAATGCCTCAGGAAATACTTTCTATTTAGTGATATTAAATCAGATTCAAAGGTGACCGCTATCAACCGTATATATATAAGAATTGAGACGCCCCACAGGGAAGGTAAGAGTCATGGTTCATGAATCAGGGAAATGGTTTTGAGGATGATGTTAAAAAGATGAATTTCCTCACTACTAAGTGGAGGGTGAACTTGTATGAAATGTCAGTAATAGTTACAGACATGCTATTAAGATAATTGCTTGGGAAATGGTGACCATATGTATCTGATTACTTCATCGGTTGACTTCGCTCTGTATACGAGAGACTTGCAAACATAGAAAAAAAGATTTATTCATGTGACTAATTATACAAATGATTAAAAAAGCTAGAAATAGTGTAAAAAGTCTCTCTCTCTCTCTCTCTCTCTCTCTCTCTCTCTCTCTCTCTCTCTCTCTCTCTCTCTCTCTCTCTCTCTCTCTCTCTCTCTCTCTCTCTCTCTCTCTCTCTCTCTCTCTCTCTCTCCCTCCCTCTCTCTCTTTATGTCTCTCTCTCTCTCTCTCTCTCTCTCTCTCTCTCTCTCTCTCTCTATGTATGGTAACAATATATATTCACTTGTTATGGTTTCTGATGAGCCAATATGTGATTGTATCACTATTCTTTCTGAAAATAAATTTTCTTCTCTGAATCCATTATGGAAACAACATTCAATCAATGTTTTTTAATGATTTGTCCATACAAGAGGGAAATGAGCCGTTGAAAGTTTTTGTATTCCTATAATTTGTCGACTGTTTTCTCTACACAGATCCTGCATGACATCTAGAATATTCTCTGCTGTTGTTTAGGGAAACAGTCATCTATGGATTTGTTGGAGAAACCTGTTCAGTCAGACATGTGACGAGAGGAAATGACACGTAGCGCCTGGTAAAAACGTACTCCCATCTGACTTAATGACCATCCAGCATGCACACACACATACAGGAAATTATATGCGAGGTGCCGGTCTGCACGCAGGAAGTGGAGGACTGCATGTCATTATGGATTTATATTGGTGGGTTTCTATCGACAGAGAACTCCCACAGTTTCACTATTGCGTAAAATCTGCCACAAAACATTTTGAATTAAAAGTAAGGGTGTAATTATTTTGGTCCGATCTGAAAATATAGATTGTTTTTGTGAAAAGACTCCAGATTAGTGCAAAGCTGTGTTATTATGTGTTATTTTTCCCCTTTTTTGATTATGACTGAAAAATTAAGTTATGTTCACGCAACGTCCCAGCGTATCTCAATCATTTTCTCTGTTCACCTTTATAAGGGTCAGAGATCAGTTTTATTTAAAAATCACAAAGGCCATTTTGCATTGACACGTGGCATTGTTCATACAAAATCTAGAATAATTGTAAACAACACGAGACATCAAGAGGTGTCGTGGCGGCCGTAATGATTTCACTGTGAAAATCCCTCATGCATCTTACAAAAATCAAAAGCTGTTTTCCAAAACAAACTTTGCCATGATGAATCACAGCTGCGTTTCAAATCCCATTTAAAAAAAATAATAAGTAGAGATGAAATGTCAAAAACTACTCCCACTCTCTCGTCTGCATGAGGTTGTCTGAAGAGGTGAAACCAATTTGTTTTCGATCTGAGAACAGGCTCCTCTGATCCCCATGCGTTCTTTAAGACAGGCCTTGATTATTGTTCTACGGAGGCCTTCAAAGTCAGCCTCAACAAAGACCATCACACAGAGGTGTCAAAAGTACAAGGTTTCACAATAAACACTGTCAGCTTTGACAGTTTGCTCAGCATGTTGCCTTTGAATGCTATATTGACTAAAAAGCTTAATTTATTCATTAGTCTGTGAGAAACATTGCAGTTTATTGGTGATTCGTCAAACATTAAAGAAAACATGAAATAGCGTTTTGTTTGAGAAGAGAGAATGAAAAATTCATTGATGAAAGATAAGGAGGACAAACTTTTATTTTTCTTTGGAACAATATCTTTAATAAACCCTATTTCATCTCATGTTGACTTTAAATTGTTTTTATTTAACATCTGCTAAGCATTAAATAGATGCGAGGGGTCGTACAATATCATTTCACTGTTTGATCTGTAACCGAAGTTGTGGACTTCTCTCGCCTCTCCCCTCCGGAGGGCCGTGGTTGCCGTTCGGTTCCTGCTCATCTGCCACATCAAAAGATCTCATGATTTGCTATCCAACCCTTCTTTCTCTCTTCCTTGCTTTACATTAAAACACCAAATCATTCGTATTGTATTTACAATAGTAGATGTCACTTCACGTTCTCCTTCTGATGTTGTGTCTCTTCAGCCTCCCCCAACCAGCCCACCCCAGACGCCCATCTATAAAATTCCCTTTTATTTATGGCTTGTTTGCTTTTTATTAGGTGACTGCGCAGACCCCAGCCGCTCCCCTGCCGTTTGATGTGTGCTGCTCTCTTGTTACTGATTACGATTCACATCTGCAGGAAGACGGAAAGGAAGACGGGCTGTTAAAAAGAAACGAGAAGGATGCCAACGGTTTTGCGGGTTTATTTAACATCCAGCGAATTGTTTTGCAGGTAATCGAATCATTGCTTTCATAGTGTCCGAATTTCTGTTTATAATATGAGACACACCTCTTGTCTCTTTCTTCCTCTACAGGATTAAACAGACCTGCGGGTTGGTGGAGGGTTCCTAAATCACACCCCTCTTTCTACCCCAGTATGAGCCACGAGTATTTACAACTGCTTTGTTGCCTTTTCTGCTCCGAGCATATCTGTAAAATGGGTTTAGGACTGGAGATGAGAGATTGCTTTTGGATTGGTCTCAGCTTTCTAATCCTCTCTCTCTATCTCAGTCTCTCTCTCCCTTCTCCCTTCCTGCTTGGCAGGCCCACCTGGAGTCATTAATATCAGCAGTTCCACCTGTTAGCTCCAGGGCGGTGCGGCTGCAGCCAGGGCTGTCATTAGCCTGAGTGAGGTTGAGCTCCCAACCCGCGACCTGCCTCGTTTGCCTGCCTAATTTATTTACTGCGCGTCAGTGGAAGCGCTCCGGACTCGCCAGGGTCTTCCGCAGAGCTCTGTTTCTCTCTTTGCTTCTCTCTCTCGCTTTTAAAACCAAAGAGTGTGTGCTGTAAATTATGTGAATGGAGCTCTTTAACAGGGAAGGGTGAGCGGAGGCAATGATTGGTCACAGTTTAATGGGACTCTGGTTGTGCTTTAGAAAACTCTTAAAGCTGTCCAGCTTTGGGTGCTTTCTGCTTCACAGCATGCACAAGCACAGAGTAAAGCAACGTCTGACACTCATAACAATACATGTCTAGTATGGTCAGGTTGTTTCTTTTCCTGTAGGTTGTTGGGTTGTTAAAGTCAGCATGAATTATATTTATGTACTCTATTGACTTCCCTAATATGATGAATCTGTAATCAGTTAAATTAGGATAATCTGCTTTACCTCTGAATAGCCTCTAGCCTTTAGCTCGAGCATGTGGATTCACATGCACCAGAACGAAAAAAAATGCTCTGAAAATTATCCATCCCAAAGTAACAATATCATTCCTCTGTATCTTTAAGAATTATTTTTAAAACTTTATTGTTTTTGGCATTTACACACCTCAATATCAGAAAAGTGTAATTTTATAGGAACATGTATAATAAATTAATTCTAACTTTGTGTTGGTTTGAGAAATATGCAAAATGACAATCAGCCTTGTTGATCTCACGGGAATTTATGTTTTACAAGCTAACCAATTCAAGCACTGTAAAAAATATTTGCTGCTTTAAATTTTAAAGGACAATCATCTTTGCATTACAAGTCATTTAATGTTTAAAGTTTTTTTTAACTCTTTAGATTACGTTTCGCCTTATTTTTTAAATATGAATTATTTTTACCTGAATGGTAAAATTTTCACATACACATAAAAATGCTTTCTCCGAACTACAGTTTTTTAATATTTTTAATATTAGATATTAGATATGTTTTATATTTTTAAATCTTTTTTATTCTTTTAAAAAACATTTTCATAAATAACATTAAAAAAAAATTATGTTTATTGTTATGAAAATGTGTCAAATATTTATTCTTAAGTCCTAGACATCATAAGTAAATTAGAATTCAACTTTGAAATATTAAAGTGAATAGTGAGAAAACTTAAGTGTTCCACCTGTGGAATGGTGACAATTAACAGGTCAAAGCAACTTACCACTGGCCAAAATTTAAAAAAAGTAAGTTGAAATAACCAAAGCCAAATTGATTGTACTTAAAAAAAAATTAAGGCAGCAAAGAATTGTTTACAGTGTATACATTTCTACAATTGTTAGAAAAAAACTAATGTCACTGACAAACATATGCATATGCATAAGATCGTAAATTTATACTAATAAATCACCTTGTACAAAAGTGTCATTCACATCTGCATTCATATGCATTTAAGGTTTTTGGTCTTTTACGCTCTCTTCACTTCTAATTCTGTGCAGAAGTTGTGCTTGTGAGATGAGTGGAGGGCTAAAGACAGCACAGTGACACCATGAAGGTTCTTTGAAGAGCAGAGACTGGTGATTAATGCTCTCGTAAAGGGTGAGAGCTGATTTTGATGGAGGACTTTATAGATCCTTCTGCCTTGCAGGGTGGAGAGGATTCTTATCCATTTGTTCAGCATTCAAAAGGCATAAGAAGAAATGCTTGAAGGGAAGCTGATGAATATAAGGTTTGATAACTACCACCCAGCTGCATGTACGGTGGAGGTCCGCTCAGTATGTCGGCGTGGGTCATCTTGAATGCTCAGTTAGACGCGTGGTCTCTGTCTATCAAAATACACACACACAGTCTCAACCAATCTGGCCCAAAGTGCAGCTGTTTGTCATATGGTGCTATCAAGAGCTAATCATCCAGGAACCATTGGCCTCTAACAAACAATAAATCAATAGTTACTATGGCGATGGAATCCGAGGGAAAACAGCAGGGCCTTTTGACGTAGACAGGTAATGAAATGATAATACCTTGCAGATGGAGCGGTTGTCAAGGAGTCGCTGACCTTGAGTGGCTTTGTTACTTTTCCTCCGGGTGAAAGAGAAGAGAGTTCTGTCAGCGGGGATAGAGGGGCATCTCAGGGGACCATTTGTGCACCTGCACTGACAAAATTATTATCGTGTGTGAGAGAAAAAGCATGTTTAGCTATGAAACAATGTCTTTGTTTCAGGGTTCCTTTTGAAAACGGTTAAATGTCCTTCAGGTAGATTTTTGCAGTTTGACAAGCTTTGCATTTTTTGAGCATCTCTCTGGAGACTTTTTTTCAGAGGTTTAAAAACATCAATACAAATGAAACAGTAACAACTTTTGTGTAATTTTTTGTGACATATGGTGTAGCTTTATGTATATATATATATATATATATATTTGCTCTTTTTTTACAATTTGATGTGACCCTGCCTGTAAAAACTGGGCTAAAGTCTTATAATCTAATTATAAAATTAAAAGCATCAAAGTTGCATTTCAATATTTAATGGCCTTACTCAGTCAGTATTAACGATATCAATGTAATATTTTCAGAGAATGTTCTTTATATTATGTCGAATGATTTTACATAGAAAACAGTAAATCATAAAGATGACTTTTACTGGGAATAATCTGTGTAATATACAATCGAACAACATTTTTATATATCCTCAGGTGAAACCCTCAGGTGAAACTTCCCGTCCATCTGAGTTCTCGGTGTGGGGCGGCGGTCATGCAGGGTGAAAGGTCACACTCCAGGAAGCACTTCAGAGAGGAAGCCAAACCGGGAGGTTGCATTATAAAAACACGGTGGGTGACCGTGAGTGTATGTGTTTCTAAGGGTGACAGATCAGTAGAGAAAGACTGATGAGGGGTAGACAGTCAAAAACTGCCTTTTCGCTTGCTGATGAAATTGAGGACAGTGTAGAGTTGGGTGAAAATCGGTGGCCGTGATGGAGCACTGCTCAAAATTGCTTCAGCCGAAACTCTATAAGGAGGAACAGATAGAGAGAGAGAGAGAGAAAAAAGAAAGATGGGGAGAGAGAGACTAGAGACAAAAAGAGAGAGAGAGAGGGCTCCCTGTAGGCCTTGGCAGCTCAATCCTATTTATTGATTTTCTGTCCACTCCTTCAATATGTGGAATGTGCGAAGGCCAATAGATGATGACAAACGGGGCCGCCAGGGACAGCAGCGGCTCTAATTGAACTTGATGGAGTACAGCTGAGGATCAAAGGTTGCGCACACTCTGTGACATTACAGGTTCTCCTCTGCTGGAGAGAGAGATGGGCTGTGTCCAAAACCTCAAAAACGCTGCCTTCACAGGCTGTATGTCAATTCAGTGTTTGTGTCACTTTACCATGTGCCTTGATGATATCCCACAATTACTGTGTGGTTTGTTGGTAGAATTTTTTTTTCCATTTACGTTTATGCTGCTGGCAGACGCATTTATCCAAAGTGATGTACAGTGCATTCCAGGTGCATGTTATTATTTTGTGTGTTCTCTGGGGATCAAACCCATGACCTTTGTGCTGTAATGCTCTCAGCTGAGCTAAAGAAATGCTAAAATATTTTAAAAAGCATTTGATAGAGTCGTTTTTTTAAATCTTACATCTGTAATTATCAATAAATATGTCCATGTTAAAGGGTGATGCCAAAGTACTTTTAGGGTGTGCCATAACTTTTGTTTCTTAACCTGATAACTGTCACTGCACATATTGAGTATATACATGAAAATGCATCTGAACTAGTTTTTTTATTTTAGATATTTAATTTTTTTTAAAATATTGTTATTTTAAGAATAACAAATAAAAATTTTTTAGTTTATGATTATGAAAATTTGTCAAATATTTATTCCTTAAGTCTTAGACCTTTTCATTAATATATAGTTTGTCATGATTAGATTAGAATTAAACTATGAAATATTAAAATGAATAGTAAAATAACATGGGTGTTATTTTCAGTTCCTCAGGAGGAACAGTGACAGTTAACAGGTTTTAAGCTGAAATTGCTCACTTGAATTTCAACGTTGTCTGATTTTGAATGTTGTCTGTTAACATTGGCTCATTGACCGGCTGCTGTGACCTTAGGTTTCAGACACATCCACAAAGCGCATGGGAAGGAGAGGAAGTGTGATCTTTTCCTCCCTCCTCTTCCTCCTCCCTTTACTTTTACTACTCGGTCAAGCACAATGGAACCTGGTGCTTTACAATAACAGCCTCCTGCCAAAAGCACAAAAAAACAAGGGGAGAAGAAAAGCTCTGTGCTCTATTTTGATGAAAGTAACAAGCACAGCTTGTCGTAAATAGGCTTTCTGAGGCCCAGAGGCAACTCCTCCCCCAGGGGGAGCCTGCCTCTCTCTCTCTCTCTCTCTCTCTCTCTCTCTCTCTCTCTCTCTCTCTCTCTCTCTCTCTCTCTCTCCCCGGGCTGCTGTCGCCAAGAGGGCCTTGCAGCTGACACGGGAAAAAAGCACAAACAAGAAGTGTCTTCAGCTGTTCTGACAGAGGGAGGAAGTGATATTTTCTGGGAGAATGTTCACTTGCTCACTCAGGTTTTGCCTCGCTCCTCTCATGAGGGAGTAAGACACAAGTATGACACAGTGGAGAAGCCCAGTGTGATGCCGCGTGCTAGTGTAGTCTTTAATTTGAGGTTTTCTGGGAAGTGAAACCCCGCTGACTTCTGGAGTCTGGAGACTTTTGTTTTGTGCGTCTGTGACTGTGTGTGTGCTTAGTTTTTTATGTCGTGGTTATGTGTTGAGTTATATGGATTTTGCACAGTGCTGTGTTGTGGTTGTGAGGTGTGAATGTTTTTTTAAGATTTATGTTTTTATTTATTTATTTACTCGCTCATTTATTTCTATTTTAAACTGTTATTCACTGTTACATACTTCTGTATGCTATCCTACATTTTGTGTGTTACATGTGTTGTCTTGTGTTCTCTGTGTTAAATGGGTTGTGCTCTGTTGTTTCACTGTGTTGTGTGTTGTTACATGTGTTGTGTTATGCTGTTTGTTGTGTCATGCTGTCTTCTGTGGCTGAGGGCTGTTTTGTGTGTTACATGTGTTGTGATGTATCATAATGTTTTGTGCTGTGTGTTGTGTAATGCTGTATTGTGTGTGTTACATTGGTTGCGTTATGCTGTGCATTGTGTCAGGCTGTGTTGTGTATGTTTTGTCATTATGCTGTGCTGTGTTGTGTAATTCTGTGTTGTGTATGCTACATTTGTTGTGTTGTGTATAGTACATGTATTGTGTTCTGCTGTGTCATATTATGCTGTGTTGTTCGCATTTACTACTGATGTGTTATTGCCGCGGTAAGCCGTTCTGTGTCATGCTACGTTGTGTTATTAACAGCTCTACTGCGTTGTGTTGCGCTGTGTTAAGCTGACGTGTGCTACGCTGACTTGCGTTGTGCTGTGCGGTTCCATGCCTCACTGGCAAAGGCCAAACTCAGCTCGTCACGCTCTGCTCGTCTGTGTGCACAGTCTCCTGATCCCTGATAACCCAGATGTGTGCTTATTCAAATGGGATCTGCTCCAGGCTCCCCCTTGCAAATAAGGGGCCTTCCGCACGTATTGTCACACAAATTAAAAACGGCAGTTTGTCTGGCGGATAAGAGGCTGTGAGAGCCGCGTGTGAGTGCGTGTCTGCGCTGGAGAGATGGAGAAAGGTGTGGACACGCTCCAGACGGGAGTCTTTGATGTGCACGCCCGCTCTCCTCCTCCACTGAACCTCTTCCACTTCCTCCTGTTGCTGTCATCTCCGTCCCTCCAGAATAAAAGAGGGGAAAAAAGAGAGAGAAAGTGATTTTCTCCATGCCGCCACCTGCATTTGAGAGCCTTGAGATTTCTGGGGGCTCTTTTTTCTTTCTGAATAAATCTTCACCCTTTTCTCCTCCATTGACTTGAATCCCCCACCGTATAAGCCAGGCTGATCCTTCCCAATAATAAAAGTATTGCCGGCCGGTCTCTGTGAAAATGGGCTCTGCACATATCTAATTCACTTTAATTACAGAAGTTTGCACACAGTCCTCTGGAGGTCAACTTGTGAAAACACACACACGCAGGACAAGCTGTGCTTTTGCTCAGGTTTTGTCAGTTTGTGTGAATTTTGGCTGTGAACTTGATCTATAAAGGGTCTGGATGTTCTAAAACTGAAATTTAAATCCACAGTCTTTCTCTTTTTATCTACCTTTCGTTTTACCCTACCCTTAGGTGATACTAAAATCTCCCACAATTCCACACTCTCACCCTCCCTCTCCGTTTCTGTGGCTAACAGCTGGTATCTGTGTGTTTCCAGCTGTAAAGTCTGTGTGTGTGCTTGTGTAAAATCTCTTTGATGTGTTCTTGTAGCTCAACTGGTAGAGCATTGCGTCAGCAGCGCAAAAGGTTGTGGGTTTGATTCTCAGGGAACATGCACTGATACATGATGCATAAAATGAAGTCATTTTGGATAAAAGTATCTGCCAAATGCATAAATGTAAATGCAGAATCTATGTAAAATCTAGTAGTGGACTAAACCATACAGGCCACATTAGACAGATTGATCCTGAATCAATGGCATGTTAAGGTTTAAAATGCCCTCTCGGCTCCTTTTGAATTATAGTAATTGTTATTATCTTCTCCTCTGAGGAAATATCTGTGTTAAAAAGATCAGCATTGCTAACCTGGATGTTATGTTATAAAATAAATAATGATTTTTTTTGTCTTGTTGTCCAGTAAACATAACATACAGTATTATTTGTCTTCATAAAATGTATTTATTGAAGTGTATTTTTATCCCATCTCCAAATTGTTATTTTTATGTTCCAAACATATGTTTTGTGTTTTATCCCCAATTGTAGTTACATGTGTCTTAATTTGCCAATAAGGCTAATTAAAAAACAAATCCAAATCTATCTTATACAAGTACATTGTTCTTGTTTTAGGTGTGAATTTTCTTCTATTGTAAAACCAAACAAACTGCACAAATGCAAGGGTATATTTACATTGTGCCCACCAGCATACATTGTATTTTACAATTCTGGCGTGCTGATCTTATTCATCCTGGTCTTAGCTGCTCTTTTCAAGCAGGAATAGATAATGACAAACTTGCTTACTTTGCATACTTTGCTTTTTGTGTTCTCTCAATAGCCCTGAAGTCGTCCCAGATGTCAGGCTACAGTGAAACAAACAGATATGTACCTTCTGAGACTGACTTGGGATTTTACCAGTCCTTCTCGAAGAAGAAAAATCATGTTTAAAAGGTACTGGGGCTGTTAATGGGAAGACTAATCATTACATGGTGAAGTTTGTGGCATAAATCTTTAAAATCTTTTTGTTTGAATCTAGGTGACCTAGAAGTAAGTAAACTAGATATCCAATGAGTTATGTCTGTACAATAATCTACAATGATCTGCGTTGTTTTCATAGCACCATAGAGACGTAGTTTTCGAATTACAAACTTATAATCACCTATCCAAATTAAGCTAATTAAGAAACTTGTCCAGTAAAAGTACATATTACCTTTTAGTTGGTTAGCATTTATTTTCAGGCTTTTTGATTAACTGTCCCACAAGAAAAGACAAAGCATTTCTTTTTAGAAGAGAGATTGTGTGTTTTATTTTGAATCATCATCTTTCTTTATGCATTCAGATAAAATCTATCAAATAGACAGTCACTGACAGAATCAGTCTTGACATGAAGCATGAAAGAGGAGTATGACAATATATCTGCCACTTCTTGTAAAAATGTTAATCCACCACACCTCTCTGTCCGTGACCTCTCTCTGTTTAGAGACCACATAGACCGTGAGGTCAGATTTATGAAAGGACTTAATGGAGTTCCAGGTGGGAGGAGCATGTCCATATAAACCTGCCAATCACAGCGATGTACAAACAGTCAGTAGCCTTCTTCAAGCATTTCTGCTCCATCTCACCACATATTCATAATTTTTTTCATGCATACATTAAATACATGCTATAAAAATACTTTATTGGCATAGTTCTATAGTAATACTATGGGTTTCCTAAAGGTACATTACAGTATACCTTGGAGTATTATGTGAAGGCTATAGTATCTGTATAATACAGTGCAATGATAACAATATCCCATCTGATACCATTATTGTGTCATGGCAGCACTGCATGATAAAGTCTTTGCACAGAAACCGGCAGGAATTTTTACATTTGCTATACTGCTAACATTAGTAAATCAGGTTCTCTTATGTGTTTTACTTTTGTTGTTCTCTCTGCAGGGCACACTGGTGATGTTTCAACGCTAATGGCATAAACACAAATAACTGCTAAGGGTGTGCATGACACATGGCCATACATCTGAAAACCCCTCGGCAGTGTGCGTATCGTATGTGCGCATATGAGAATGCGTAACAAGCTCGGCCCACAGTGTGTACGGGGAGCTTCAAAGCAGAAATGTGGCAACAGTGGTGATTTATCTTACGCTCACCCCACCGAGTGGCACACAACCCCACCACCATATACATGCTGTGTTTAATAATACAGGTGAAATAAATACAGCAATTCCCTATAGGCAGCGTGAATACATTGCTTGTAAAAAGAAGGCAAACATGCACGTTTTCCTGTATAGCAAACAGAAAATACAGTATATAGCACTGCACGAAAAAGCACGTTCTTAATCAGTATTTGTATTATTTTAACACCAGAATTTGCTATTTGGAAAGCTACATTTTAAGGTATGCTTTTTTTACACCATTGACAAACTCTTTGGTCTTGAGGTGAGAGTTTCTAATTAAAATCTGATGCAATTTAGTGAATCTGTTTTTTTTATATATTTTTACTGGAAAATAATACTTATTGAGAAAATCATTTTTTGCAGTGAAAAATATAAAAGAATGCAACTTTTAAATCATTATGCACAGATGCACATTTCCCATCAGCCTTAGCGACAGTTTAAATATGATTGTTTCAGCAGTGAGCTTTAACTTACTCTGGATGTTTGCTGGAAGATTTTCCATCACGGCTGTCTGTGTGTGACAGTCGCTAGCGTTCAGGAGACCGTTTGTGCCTCATATTTCAGACAGGTTTCTCATTAAAAGGGCTAAAAGTGCAAGACAAAGCACTAAACTCTAAGAGTTGTTTAAAGGCAGTTTAAGTTGCTTTTCCTCTACACTGTGTGTGCTGTCTGTCAAAAACCCGGAGCATCTCAGTTTGACACAGACTAAGGAAGCGTGACAGCTATTCCATTACACACATACACATAATGTCATACTTCACTCATTTATTCTATATCTTCCTTTACCATACTTTATCCATACATACAGTATATCTATATTTTTCACACTCTTTATTTTTTTTTAGCAGAGAGAGAGAGAGACATCCATTTATCCATTTTACACCTCTCAGAATTTTCATGTCGCTTCCCACTAAAGTAATAGTTTCATCCCACACAAAAACATCACTGAACCCTGTTTGCCTGCATTTATTGCTCTCCCTTACCTGTCTGCATATAGAACACCAGAAATGCATTAAAACACACACACACATACATTGAGAGTGAAGCTGAAAGCTCCTTCCTGATCTGATCTCACAGGTTAATTACATTGTTTTGTTGGTATGTTTTTAAGTTTATTCAGACAAACAAATAACGCTCATCATCTCTGTAATAATTAAATGGACCTCAACTCTCCCTCCCACTCTTCCCCTCCCTTTCTAATAAAAAGGGCTCATCTCCACAACGTTCAAGTGTTCTCCACTTTGACAAGTGTCATTTAAAAAACCTCGTTGTTATGGCAACCACAGACTCATTACAGTTAATTCACTAATTGCTAACTGGAGCTCTGATTGTTCGAAATTACCTCAGGGACGTGGTTAACCCTTCACTTGGTATGCAGATCAGGCCGCCTGTTAGTTGCTGCAGCTCATAAAGGACTCTAATTTAGCACAATGCTCTTTAAATTCGCTTCCTCCCCCCTCCGGTTTTTCTCCCGTTTTCCGCTGGTCCCCGTGCATCCCGAAGCCCCATCATGCAGTTTGTAATCAAGAGGCCGGTTGCCATGGTGATTAATCGTCGCATTTTCTGTCAGCAGTTTTTAGAAAGATGGGGCTTGATGTTTGTTTGTTAATGGGCCGGTAAACAATGGGACTAGAGCTTTTTTTGTTAATCGCCTTCATGGATTTTCCCCGGGAAAAGCTCACTAAACGCTAAAGCTGATGTTGCGTCCCAATTCGTCTACTTACACAATGCCTTAAAAGTGTGTACTGTTTTTGTTATAGGAATATATCTGAGTGTGTACCAAAAAATAATACAAGTGCTGGGACATACTAACAGGTAATGTTATGTATGTTTAAATATGTGATGTTTACTATATAAATTAATTGATTCATTCAATTGAAGCATCGTTTGTTTTATTTATGAATTATTTATGAATAGTTAGCTACTAAACTTCATCCTCTTGCAATAAATTGTGGGTAATATCAGTCACTAAAGTATGCATGGATCTGCAATTCTGGTAGTTTAAGGATAGTCATTTCAACATACTATTATTTGGGACATATTAATTCTAATTTTGAATATTATTCATGACGGATAGTATGCAAACTGAGATACAGAATGAGTGAAGGGTGTTCCCGACAAACCACTTCATTTACATTCTTTGGTGAAAGAAATGTTTATTCAGTCAGAAGAACACAGGAATGTTGGGTAAAGAAGGGAGAATAAAATCAGAAATGTCACAAGCCAAATTCAAACACAAAATATTGTTCAAACAAAAGTCACAAAAGTGTATATAAAATGTCCAAGTTTTTTCTACGCTACACACAGAATATGCAGTTAGTACTTACTACAGTGACATGAACAGACACACTGATGTCACACCTAGGCCACGCCCCCATCACCTTCAGCCAGAGATGGTGACCAGCCAACTCGAGCTTTTTTCGTGGTCGGTGAACGTACAAACACTTAGGTCTGGATGACATCGTGCCTGTGTGTGCGTGTGTGTGTATGTGAGAGATTGAGAGAGCCCTTTGAAGCACACACAGCTCAAAGGCCAGAGAGGCAATCTGAGAACTTCACAGGCACACAGGATAAAATTGCCTTGAACCCAGAGGTGCAGGGAAAGAGCAATTTGTGTTCCATCTGTTCGGGTACTACCTATTAAGGACATGGGCACTCTATGCCTGAGAGAAAGAGAGAGAGACTCTAAATCCAATTATTTTAGTATAGTACTGCGCTTTTCCTTTTGAGGGGCAGAACGTCTATGTTTTGTTTTGATGTTGTGTTTTTTCTCCTTAAAGACCAAGCCTCTGTCATGCTCTAGACAAGAAATCCTCTCATACTCAGGATTATAGTGCATGAAGTGTATGATACAGGTCAGGAATATTGTGCTAAGTCTGTGCTGACGAAACAGGAAAATATAGAGAATGAAATAGGATGTCTTTAGGTTGCATTAATAGTGCAAAGTTGTGACTGATAAAAATGTATACAAGTATGTAAAAGTGCTTCAAAAGATTCTTCACAGCAGTGCCATAGAAGAATCATTTTGGTTACCTAAAGAATTTTTCTGTCAAAGGTTCTTAAAAGCACCATTTCTTTTTTTCACCTTTCATAGTCTAAATAACCATCATCTACTACCTTTTGTGAAACAGAAAGGTTGAACTTTATTTGAAACCAGGCAAAAATGCTTCTTCTATGGCATCATGAAAGCACCTTTATTTTTAAGAGTGCAGGTAAAATGCATTGTGAGTTGCTTTGAATAAAAGATAATAATATAACAATTATTTTTTTATTAGATTTTTGAGTTATGTGTCTTCAGCTTACCAACATGTTAATGAAATCAGAGAAACACAATCAGGGAGCACAAGTTGCTGTCAATGCAGAATGTTTTTCACTTTTTATGGTCCCAGTTAGGATGCTTTCTCACAAGTCAGCAGGCAAAAGACAGCTCAGTATATTTCAGAACAGAGCTTTTGTGGTGTTAAAGATTTGTCTCCCTAAAATGAGTGATGTGAACGAATTGGTTCTCTTAACTTTTCACCCTCTGCTGAATTAACATAACACTAGCCAGGAGGGAAGTGTGTTGCCTGGGCAACGAATTGCCACTATTTGCAATGGGATCAGAGTTGCAAACTGCGAAGGGTAAAACCTTTAGCACTGGGTAAAAGACAGGGCCAGACGGTCTTATGACTGTCGGAGCCTCCAGAGAGAGAGGGAATTGAGTGGTGGAATTGCTTTGGCAGTTGATTACATGGCCCCAAAAAAGACTAAGAGATTAAAATGCTGCATAAAGTCACTCACCCAAAGGTAATCTCATTTTATCTGATGTGACTGCAGAGTTCTGCCTCTTTTCTCAGCAGGAATTCTCTAAGGATCGCTGATGGAAACAGAAAAGGCCTGAAATCCTGCGAGTTTTATGTTCCTCCCGTCTTCTAAGCGAGCGACGCCTTGGACTTCGAGAGATTCTGCGCTAATCAGCCGGCATGTTCTCTGTGGGAAACGGTGGCTGATGAGAGCCACTGCAGATTAAAATGACACGTGATTGTAGATTGCGAGAATTTTAAAGTGTCTGACATTATAGCTCGGATGCGTGATGATTCCCCTCACCCTAGGCAGACAGGAAATGCTGTTTGTGGCTGCGTTTCTCGTCCAATCACGGTCACATGATGACAGTGACATTCCTCACCTTCGCCCAGAGGTGTGTGTACGCCCGCGTGTGTGAGTTCTCAGCAAGAGCCCAATTAAAGCATGTCGGGGGAAGGATTTCTTGACCCTGCCCTGCATTAGTGAATGTCAATAGCTGCATTGAGAGAGACGTGTCTCCCGACAAACTGATTTCCAGGTGCTAAACAGGCTGCAACACCTAAACGCCTCCTCAGGAAAGAAGGAAGAGGTGGGGGGGAGAGACGGGGTCTAATTCACGGTTTGAGTTATTAAGAGAGGCAGAGGAGGTGCAGGGATGTGGGTGGACAGACGATTAGCAACAGCGGTGCTTTGCAAGGTGGGGTAGCTGGCCTGTCTTCACGCCAGCTGTGAAACAAATGGTGTTTAAATGCAGTAATGCGGTAAAACCGGGGCAAAAGATTCTGAGATTTGCACACAAAGACAGATTGACAGATGATGAAGGAGGAAATGCAGCCAACCTTTAAGAAAGCAGAGGGGAAGGAAAGACGAGTTTGATTAATAGATAGGCTCAGGCACAGAGGATCTTTCGGGAGGCATTAGACGGGGAGATTTTCCGGGTCAGAAATGAGCAGGTGCCGCTTCGGGGAGGTTTGGAAATGGTGGATGTGAATATTGAATACTGAAATACTCAGCAGCTGAGAGAGAAAGAGTGGTAGATTTAAAATGAACACAGAAAAAAGAAGGTGGGGGTTAGTGTGCGGGCAAACGGAGTGGCATACATCAAAATTGCATTGAGAGGAATAAAAAGCACAAGACGGAAAGTGAGAAAGAAAGCGAGCTGGAACGGTACGCAGAGACACCGGGCCCCCCATCAGCCAAGTGACACAGTGAACTGGGGAGGTGGGGGCCGGCGGAAGAGCTAGCATGGAAATGAGCACCTGGAGCTTATTTATCTAAAAGCTTCTTTCTGCTCACACTTTTTATGGCATAGCAGGAGCTGACTGGCAATAAAAACCACTTTGTGAATCAATTATGTCCCCGGAATGCTATATGGACTATTTAATTGTACAGCTCTCCATCCTGCAACTTTACTAATTGCACAGCGCTTCCTTCAGCCGGCCCCCCACCATCCACTACTGATTGCATGTTACTTTTTTCTCCCGTTCTGTTGTGTTTCTAGTGGTCTGAGATAAGACCCATTCGCAAAAACAATATAGGGCAGGTAGTTAATAATGCACATATTTCAGAGCGAGCGTTTCATGCTGAAAGCGAAGAGACTGTGACATTTCTTGTTTTATTCAGGTGCAAACCTATTCTGAGAAAAGCATTCTAATAGAGCATAAGGTCATAAGGTTTAGCATCTGCAGGCTCTGTGGAAAGATTTTTTATGAATGGGGCTAATAAAAGTGCCTGTTTGACCCTAATCAGACACACAATTGATCACTTTAAAGCACGGAATGACCATAAGAATGTCTCATTTTAGATTCAAAGGCAAACTGAGAATTAGTTGAACCAGAAAAGTCCTTTCAGAGACGACACAGGGGTCTGATTATGAGACCCAGAAAAAAAACCTTCTTGAATGTGATCAGAAGTGCACACTAAAAGGCAAAGCAGGGCTGAACATTCCTCATTTGTACTTTTCACCTGCTCTGTCTGCACCTATCATTTTTAAGACTGAGAGGTGGAGTTGGAAAGAGATGATGATGCTTTGAAACAGATGGAGAGAGAGAGAAAGAGCACTTAAAATCCCAGATGGCAAAAAGAACCTGTCAGAATTAATGGTCCTGTATCAGGTGAGAAAGGAGGTGTGAAATTGGTCAGAGCAGAATGTTCTCCAAAATCACACATGATCATTTTTTATCTGACCTCAATAAGGTACAATAATGATGAACTGCACAACTTAAAACACGGGATCATAATGGTTATATTGAAATACATTGACTTAGTACTTGGCCATATTTATATACTTTGGCCATATTTAAAATGTGCATCTGCAAACAACATTTTTTCTCTAACTCTCCTTTCCTTGAACTGGAAACAAGGTTTTTTTTAGGAGATCTTTTTTAGGAAGTCAGTATATCCTTAAAGGGATAGTTCACAATTTTTTAAATCCATCATTGGGATTCAATATCATACCTCATGTTATTCCAAAGTTGTAACAAAAGAAGATATTTTAAAGAATGCTGATAACCAAAAAACATTGGCAACCATTGACTTCCATTCCTCACAATATCTTTCTTTGTGTTCCAGTTCACAGGCCCTTCACATTAACACTAAACATTGTGCAACAAGTGCAACAAAGAGAGATTCTTTTCAAAATCTTTTTTTTTAGCAGTGTGCTATTTTTTAAAATAAATGCTACAAGTGTTGCACTTTGGGGAACCGTCTTTACACATCCACTGAAAATTACCTTGGTACCAGTTAATAAAAAGCACTTGCAAGAAAAAGATTTGCCATTTTGCTATTTACTTTGTTATCTAGTGCAGTGACATTTATATATTTTACACTACAATGTAGCACCCCAATATTTTTGGAGTCACCATTTATACCCTCTATAAATTGCATAAATTCTTATAAAACAGTGCACATAGTTTATCATCATCTTAACTAATGTTACCATTCCACACCGACTGCCTTATGACTGCTGTCACACACAGAGATCTCTCATGCTGCTGTCAGACACATTAATGCCCCGTTCTCTGTGTCAGAGTGCCTTTATAAAAGCCAAGCATGATGCTGACACACGGCCTGGTGAAAAAAAGACTAAAAAGCCTGTTGTTGGCAGATCTGTCCAAATCAGCTGTTGATTACAGAGAAAACTGGCAATTCACTGGTGGTTTCTGTCAAAATAGAGACACTTGGTGTCTGCAAGAGTCTTTTCTGTGTGAGGACACAGATCTCGTGATCTTTTGTTCGGATCTTTGGCCGCCCAGTGCAGCTTAAAGTCATTTTGCATTTTAAAGGGGGATTGAGTTGTAGAAGCATTTTAGCTGCTTTATTTTGCCCAGGTGGTTGAATTTCCCTCCACATTCGCAGGTAATCAAGGTTAAATTCGCTTTTCCACACAGAATGCTCTTATCAATATCCCTTTGTTATCTTGCCTAGATCACACCTGTCCTTTTGTTCTGCAATGGAAAGCAGGGGGAGTAAATCACCTTTAACAGATTCCTCAGGTAAGCAGACTCATCGGAGCCAGCGCAGGCCTTCACACCTAAAGATTTAGTACTCACACAAAGCCAAAATCCTCAACAGCACGTCTCTTCGGTTATACTATCAGGAAAGGCAATTTCATTGTGCCAATAAAACGCCCTATCTCTATTTTCCATCTAAAATGCAAACTTTACCTATTGTAAAGTTGCACACTTTTTCAACCTCCTGCTCTCCTAAAAGGGTGTTATTAAGATTAAGCAATACGTTAAAAAGATGATAAAGTGACACCAGGACTATTTAAATATTGAGAGATTAAGAGCACAATGGTGCCTTACAATGTGTCCTAACCAGGTGCGATGTGACAGGTTTCCATCGAGAGGTAATTTGTCTGCCCACACTGCAATGCTGATGTTTTGTATGTTGAGGACAGCGTGTCCGGAACGATGAGAATTGTACAACTGACGACTGAAAAATGATAGCTTGAATAACTGTAATGGTGTAGTTTCTACTGACATCTACTTTGATCAATATAATTTTAAGAGGTAACGTGTTTTTCTGTTTTAAAGGGGTCACGCAAAACACTGCACACAAATCAACTGCAGTCGTTGATCTTCATGGAAAACAAACATCTCTCTTTGACCTTTACTGTTGCACCTGAGGCCACAAAGCAGCAAAAGGCACCTGCAGTGGTTTGTGTGTGTATATGTGTGTGATATTTGTGACCCTAAACCCAACTCCCTATTTCTCAATCTCATCAGATCAAATCAGCAGGTTTTTTTCAGCTTGATATCTATTTGCCCTTGCCCTCCTCTGTGCACTCCGTCATCACATTGCCCTCTCGCCCTCCCTCTTTCTCTCTTTCTTCGCTCCCTCTTTCTGTGTCCTCTGACCACCTGACACCTTTTCAGATCCTCCTGTGTTGGCAGACAGCACACGTTTCACCTGGCAGCAGAATTCAGTGATCCAGTCCTATTGATGGCAGATAAATCAATGTTATCTCTTTTTCCCATGCCTCTGTTTCCATCGATTTCTCTCTGTTACCTTGGTGTTTGTGAAGAAGAACCTCGCTCAATTAAACTGCCTTACTTTGCCCAAGGAACAAACTGAAACATAAGGCTGAGGACTCTGGAAAAGGCCGAACACACATTATTTTGACTGGGATAGAAAGAGATCAAGGAAGAATATAAAAGAGAGTTGCTGCAGTTCTTATTGCATTTTGATTCCAAGTGACAGTTTTGTCAGAATGAACAATTTATCCAAAGCACTTATGACACATTTTGCCATTGTGCATCCCAGAAGCTGGTGAGTCACATAAATACTATTTACCAAACAACATTTCTGTTTTGTGAAATCTCATCGATCACAAAAGTGAAAACTCAAAAGTCTGCTTTACTCTTACCCATCTTCTGATCTTAACACAAAATGAATAAAACCAAAAATCATTAATTCATATATTAAAATAAAAAGTTTTTTTTAAAGTTTTGATTTCTGCAAAGGCACAGACTATTCCTTAAAGTCTTGGCTACAAAATGTAAGATTTTATGTAAGTTTTCTCCCTTGAAAAAAAAAAGTTTTGGGCTTTTGTGACATCTTGCCCCAGTAGTGTGTTGCTCTAACAGGCAGGTTGTCATAATAGATGTGGCATTAAACAGTCCGTTACAAACTTTTGGCAAAAAGGAAATATTTAAAGTTACAATATATGAAACATGCAACAAGCCCTGATCTGATATTTATGGCAAATAGTTTCATAGTCGACTCTTGCCCAAATGTATGCCAGAGTGATTTTATGACCTTCACATGTTTATTCACATGTTTCTTCACAGAATTTGCAAATGTATTCTATTTAATAAAGTTTTGAACTAAGTTTTTGGAACCAACAAACCAAACAAAAGAAATAAAGTAATCATTAGTGCAACTGGTCTTTAAAAATATTTAGTGATCACCATTATTTTTGATGTAGTGACATTTAGCCCTGGTCTTCCTTAATTGTAGAAACATGAGATATAAAAAGCAAGTCAAATATAGATTTTGCAAGTTAATAAGAGCGGTGAGTGCAGTATTACTGGAAAAACTCATAATTTCTCTTTAATGGTATGATTAAGATTATAATGCTTTTAGCTGCCTCATATCAATTTTACAATTCATTGATAAAAAATAAAAAGATCTTCATATTAAGATCGAGACTGTGTGTAATTATGCTTGGTTGATTTCAGATGTAAAAAGCAAAAAATAAAAGGCATTAGTCAGAGCTGCAGTCTTATGTTAGAATCTTTCCTTGGGCCATCAGGTCATCCTATAGGATCAAGCCTTATAATTCAGTCAATGTCAAACTCACTGAAGCTTAAGGGAGAATTAATGGCTTTGACTGTGTTTTTTATAGAATGAATAGAATAGATTTTCTGAATTGTATTCAGTCTCAATTATTAATCCTAAACAAAGACTGTTTCTATTTCCACTCTCTCCCACCTGGTAACCATGCAATCTCATCTCTTTGAGAACGATTCATCGGTAATCAATTGTGCTCCAGCTATGACATGCATGTGGGGGAGCATTTTATCTGTTGATTCCATAAGCAGATGACTCGACTAACATTCCGCACGTGTTTGCTCAAGTTTGATTAAAGTGGACGCAATTTGCAACAACGATTGAACGCGAGCAGTCTGGCTGCATGAGGGCGCATAAAACCAATGAATTATTTATGGCCGAGACAAAACAAATGTGTCAAATGTCATATCACACTGGATAATTTTGAAGAAAATCCCATATAACAGATTAGAAATACATAAAATGGTTGAGAATGCATACTGGTGTGTGATTTGATCATCTTTAATGGGTTGCTGTATACTGCACCACAAATACAATTGTAGTTGGTGTAAGCGTAGAGTGCATGAAAATTTACAAGATCCTATTGTGCATGCCAATAAAGATTTACACCTTCATTTATTATAAAAGTAGTTACTGGTCGTGGCCTGTAGAGTAATCTTAGTTAATGCTATTTCAATTTTCCAGTTTTACGGATCAACGTCCCGTCCCTTAGTATTTATAATTTCGCAAATAACAAACGTGCTTTCTAATATGACGTCTGGACGCTGACAGCGTCCCCGTGGTAACAACCCTCAATTACCCATGATTGGCCGACCCGTGGGAATATTTAAATTTACCCTGTGCGCTGATTGGCTGGGGGGCGGTCTGTGAAGCCGTGAGAGTCTGCAACGTTCCGGGTTATTGTCAGTCTCGGCAGCCCGGCGCAGAGGAGAGGCGCAGTGCCTATGAGCGTTTCACAGAGCCGCGGAATACAGACAATTTATTACTGTAAGTTCATTAATTCTTTCCTATTGTCAATGTGAAAAACAACCGCAGCCGCTGGAGTCCTTCAAAGGAATAATTAAACGGACATCGGAGTTGAAATCGCGACGCAAGGTTTCCGAGTCAGTGGATGAAGACAACCGTGAACGCTGATTTCTCTTCTCCTGGATTTAACGGCGTACAATACATTCCTGCACCTGCTCTCCAATTAAAGGAATATCGCCTTAAACACAACAGGGGCTTTCTGGTATGTTCCGTGGATGAAATATCACTATTGATTGTATACGCCAAAGTCTGTTCGCTGTTTGGATTTAAGGACATTCGCGAATCGCAGTTCATTTAATTGGCAAAGCACTTATTTATTTATCGAATTCGTGTCAGCGGAATAAGCTGTCGTTTTTACTAGAGTTTGCATTTTCTTATGAAGCCTTACTTGGAGATTAATCCAGTAAGTAAACGGGTATAAGATCCTGAACGACTGAATCATTTACGGCAGTTCAGAACGCAGTTAACGGAGCGCGATTGACACACAGCTCCTCACTTTGGTCCGCTATCGACTATAACAAAACGCATTGGATTCCTTAAAAAGACGAAATCTTTCTTTAAATTATTAGAAAGCAAAGGAAAATTCGCCAACTATCCAACACAAGAGGCTGATTTTGGATGACTTTTTACGCGTACGATAAACGCAGATAAAAGGAAATAAACTTTGTGTCAAATCTAATAAATCTACCAGGGATTATACCTTTTTTACTTCACCTGAGGACACAATGAGATTTCATTGATTTTATTTAATTTTTACCCTAATTCGTCTTTTTTGATCGCTACATCGTTCTCAAGTCTCGTCGGCACAAACCTGCATGGACATCTAGTCAGCACCACACAGCGATTTATGGTAAAAACAACTCTGTTCTTCTGTATTTCTATATTTGTGACCCTGTCTGTGAAAGCCAGGCTAAAGTCTTACAATTAAATTATGAGATAACAAGCAGTTAATTTCACTTATAAATATCACTATGATTTCAATCTTTGATATGTCATTACTGAGTCAATATTAAAGATATGAAGGTTATATTTTCACAGAATGTTCTGTGAAAAATCACAAAACAACGACTTTAGCTGGGTTTTCACAGACAGGGTCACATTTATTCGTTTTAACACGAACTTTAACTATTTTATTTGTCTCATAATAACGAGTTTCTTATATCTAGTGTCCAGCTTCTTTGAGTACACGTATAGCCTATTTCAGGTAGTATAGTGTACAGTTGTGTACTGTAGACATTTGTCTCTAAAATACAATAGTTTATAAATTAATATGGGACCTTTTAACAGTATAAGAAGCAATCCTCTTATTATTTTCTTGTGGCAGTAATTGCAAATACCAGCTTACAGTATTACCTATAGCTTCGTAAGGATAAGTAGTGTACAGTCGGACCAATGGTTATCATGGTGCATGTGTGTAATTATAAAATGCGTTGTTAAATTATGAAAGAGTTGCACAGCAAAGTCCCAATTGCGCAAAAGAGTGACAACTTGTCAAGCTAACTAAAAGTTAACAGGTCCGCCTTTGACTAGTTGGTGATTTTTAGAAATGATTAGCTTCATTTGAATAACGTTCTGCTTATGTGGCCATATAAGCTTGTGAAGTGTTATCGGGTGGGTCTGAAGTAGAACATACAACCTTTGTTTCAAGGTTTTACCTGCAATAAATAAAGGAAGTGCAGTAAAAATGGAGGTGTCGGGCACTAAATGGCCCCAGGACGCGCTTTGATGTGCGCTAAGGGTGTTTTAAAGAGTGCGACAGGATGAACGCTCTTAAAGCATAAAATCTGCTTACAGCATGATGGCAGACTGGTGAATGTGAATACAAGGTGTGAAAGTCTTTGCCAGCCTCCTCTCATCCCAGTTTCAGCACTGAGTGTGTGCCAATGATTTGCTTTTTGTCTAGAAATTTAAATGATGGTGCGGTAGCTTAGTGGTTGATCTGGTCTGGTAGGTAAGGGTTGTAGATTTGAACCCAGCAGGTGTTATTCAATGACTATCATTGTGTCCCTGAACCAAGCCGCTTAACCTCAGGTAGCTTCAGGGGGACTGTTCCTGTGTCAGGTGTGTAATATTTAGGGTACAAACTTTGTATGTTGTCTTGCAGATTTCGTTGATCATCAACAGGCTTTTCTTGTAGTGCTATTATTCTAACACTCAGCCGTGGCCATGCAATGTTTGCGGTGGCAAGCATTTTCCAAGAACTGTTGTTTTGCATATACTATCTCTTTGAAATCTAATCAGCGAATACTCTTTCAGGGACACTGGCTAAAGTACAGCCCAGCATTTATTTAGCTGTGAACACGGGTCAGTTAGTTTAAACAAATTATGTTTTTACCTTTTCCAGACATTTTAAGATTGTTAGTATAAACCTTTATATTTGTTCTTTGGACACAGTTACGTCTTGAATAGTCGGTGCTGATTTAACAAAAAGTAATTTTGATCAGTGTAAATATGAATATCGACTGTCAGAATAGGCAGTTTAATTTTAATTTTCTTCCTCCTGTCATTTTTCTGCTACGGTGACTAATGCAATTGGCCCCCTGCTCCACTGTGGACTTTCCACTATGCAAGTCATCACTCTGGAGGCTTAGTGCTCTGGCTCTTAGCTTGGATCCAGCATGTGGCCTTCCTCAGGGCCTGGCAGCCTCATTACCCCAGCAGAGTCCCTCACTCCGAGGGCTGTGACTCCCTCCACCCGTGGAGACGGCACCTGTCAAGGAGTATGCTCACCACTCTATTGAATAAAACATTCAGTGATGTACGAGTGGAAAGGTTCACCTCCGGGGGCCAGAGTTGCCTCATTTCCTACTCCTGCTGCACATCCGTGACCCGCTGAGCAAATTGGCCCGGTATTAGCTCTGTGGCTCGATCTCACCTAAACAAATAGAGCTTCCAGCATAATGCTAATCTCAGCTGAGTCGAGCGCGTGTGGGGGAGATAGCTGGTAGGGAGATGGTATGGTCTAATATTTAGGTCACTGAATGGCGTTACAGTCGTTTCTCATTTTTCTTGGCTTATTAAATTTTTTCTTGTTGTCAGTTTCTTGTTTTGTTGACTTTTTTCACATTTATCTTGATCACATTGGTAAACGTATAGAGAGAATTATTGGTTTTGAGAGCTAAAAGGTTGGGCTGTGTGTTGGACAGTACAGTAATTTATTGCATTAGAGCAACGGGTAATTATGAATGGGTTTGCAACTGATGTCAAGATGTTTTGGAAGGATTCAGCACTGAAAGCCACCCCAAAATGCAGTTTAGGTTATCACCGTCAGCAGAATGTTTTCTTTTTATGAGGAAACGCAATTTGGGTGCAATTCAACCTTTGCCGACTGTATTGAATGAGAAAGATCTTAGTGTGATTAAATCAGGAGTGAATTTCCAAAGGTATGAAGTTAAGCTCAGACCCGTTTTACAGTTTCTGCCCTCGCTGCAGATGTTGATTGATAGTTTAATTTTGGTAGGATATTATTAAAGAAGCACGCACTGTTCATTTGAATATAGAGATAAATGTGCAGATTGATTGATTGATGGCCATGGGGTGAAATCACTCAACCATTTCCATATTAAAACTAGAGCCAGGGGAGAGTGAGGACTTCTTTTATGAATATTGTTATATTAGTAAAACTTTAATTTCCTGCTTTTTATATTAAGTATCAAAACTGGTATTGTCCCAGTAAGTTTTCTGGTCATATAATCCAACCTAAAGTATAACTGGATATATAAAGCATAGCAGGATATTTCTCTGTGGAAATCAATAAAAGTGAGGGAGAACACACCAGCTGGTACACAAATGCTTTTTTTCATTCTTCAAACCGTAAATAAGCTTTTACAGTAACGCAGCTTTAAAGTAGCAGTTGACACATGGCCTAAAACAAGCAGTCTTGCGTTTCACCCCCTTTTCTATTCCCGGGGGGTTTGTTGTGCGCTTAGTTGGATGGATGAGGCGGGACATGGTCCTTGAACTTATCTCTCTGGAGTGTCCAAACAGTGGGTCATTAGGAATCAACATCTCTCTCTCTCATTGCTCAGGGCAAAGTCTTTTTCTTATATACTGGTTTTGTCATATGACTGCATGATTGAAGTGTAATACTTTTGTTAAATAACAAGGAAAACACTCCCACACCCAGTAAATGTAGTTGTTGTTAAACAGGGTTTTAATGCAATTTAATTCTGTATTTTGTTGCTTTTTGTTAGACTGTGTGATAGACTATGTTGTGTTTGTCTTGTTTTGAGGTTCAGTTGAATTTTAACAGGTTGGGGGAGTGAAGGGTGAGGCAGGACCTGATGTCGACCTTGTCCCAGATTCAGCTGTCGCTTATGGTATTGTTTTTAAATGGCAGCCCTGATGTCCACACACCAGCAGGATTAAAAAGTGCCTAAACTTGCTGGATCCTTTTGCCTTTGCCACCAGAATTGGTTTCTTGTGAATTTGGGAAATCACTGGTACTTTGCAAAAAGAATAGACCAATTTACTGCAGCTGCTGCGAAATATAGAATAGAAAAGAGTGTCAAAAGAAAATGTCTTTGTTAGTTGTGAAAATAAAGTGAATGGATTGTGAATGTCCCTGTCTCTCTGCTTTCCTACAGAGCTCCTCCTGTGAGTATTGAGCGCTAAGGAGGTGCCATTGTTCCGGAAGAGCTATTATATCTGTGCCCCTAGTAATCTGCAATTTCAATCCTCTTTCGCCCACTTCGTTCCCCGAGCCGTTCGTACAATGCTAATATTCCCAACATCTGTTAACGTGCAACACCTGCGGTGTATACTGTTTGATTTTCTTCTTTATGGCATTCCTTTCTCCCCTGTTGCAACATAAAAGGCTCAGCCTGCGTTGCTTTCATAGGTGATATTGATTAAAAGTTTCAGCAACAAAATCCGAGCACGGAACGGGTGTCGAGATGCGTTGCACTAAATGGAATTTTAGGCTAACGTGTGTTGTTGTTGTTTACTTGACCTTTGCTTTGCTGCGGTTTCAATTTCACCAGCTTTATCCTCATCCAGATGAAACGGCGAGGTGCAGTTTGTTGATTTAGCCGTCCCGTCTCTGACACCTCAGAAGCTTCAAGGAGACAATGATTACACAACTTACTCCAAGTCTTTGCTATCTTTACAGCCTCAGATAAATTAGAATTGGCAGGTTGTTCCTCAGGGTCGTTTGACCTTCCAAGTCACGTTAAAAAACTTCTTCTTTATTACATGTTCGCAGAGTGAGGATAGTTCAGCCCAAGTTGTCTCTTTTGAGGTTCAGCCTCAAACGGTTCAAAGTCCCGTCATATTCTCTTTGAGCATCTAAAAAAGCTGTTTTTTCATCTCTTTAGGGTGAAGGAGATACCTGTGGACATGTTTGTCATTTAATGGTTGTGAGAACAGAGGAGCGGCAGATTAAATGGTGTATGAATTCAGCTCAACGCTTCTGATCCTTCAGCTCCGCTTCGTAGCTAATCGCGCTAGCGAACAGGAATCTTATCAATGTCGCTGTGTCTGTGCAGACCGTGAGCTCACAGAGCCCCTTTGAAGGGCAAATTGTTCTTCCTAAAAAACAAACGGCTGTGTAATCGGCCTCCTGGGTAGATTGATTTCCTGCTGGTGACAGTGGGGGATGCTGGGAAAGCGGCCCTGCACGTTTCTCCTGAAGGACTAAAAAGTTTACCAGGGCATCAATCATCACAAATTACGGGGAGTGTGTTTTAAAGAACTTTTTCTGGAGAATTCACAGGGCATCCTGTTCTTTCTTGTAAAAGGAACAGTTCAATTTCAATGAGTTACTGCTTCTTGTTTTCAGTTACTGGGTTTGTACTTACTTCACTATTGTTTCACTGCCAGCATAATTCAGCAAAATGCTTTCAGGGCAGCTCTGTTATGTGCTATTGCAGATATCTTTGTTCTTTCCCCCATTTTTGCAACAAATTTGGGTAATATCCTGACTCGCGTACCCGCCCTTGGTTCATTTCATCATTGTGTCATGCTGTAATGAAACCAGGGTTGCAAACCAAGGCTGTGGTGTTTAGACCATATTTCTGACCATCGCTTAAAGGGATAGTTCACCCAAAAAAAGACATTTCGCGTAATTACTTATCCACACTAAACCTGTATTCCCTTTTTTGTGGTTACTACGAGCACTGTTACATACATAATTAAAAAATATTTAATGTCATGTTTTATAATAGGAAAGATCAGGTTAAGAATGGCATATGTAAATTTAAGCTGAAACGATCTGTTGTTTGTGTTTCCAATCCTAATTTTTAACTTTTAATTTGCATCCTTTGTTCACATATGTGACACATCTCTCATGGCTCCAAACCCTTAGCTTATCTTGGATAAACCTAATGGACATGCTCCTAAACTATGTCAGCCATGTTATGATAAAGAACAGTGTAGCTTCATGAACATATGGACCTCACTGATAGGATGTGACACATGCAGAAGATATGAGCTTACTGCAGTGTGAAACAGTGGGCCTGATGTTCTCACAGAGTGGAAAGTTCTCCTAATCCCCCTGGAGGGTAAAACGGGCTGCGCTGGAAGTCAAATCTCAATTATCCCCCTGTAAGTTGGTCGTCTTTAGAAAAGTGTATCATCCTTATGTAAGCGAGACATGAAAGCTGATCGTATTGCTGTGAACGAACATTCTTTTGCGGCTGTACAATAAATAGAATAGACATAATTTCAACTCTATTTACTACCAAGATTGTCTGGCGGAGGGAGTGACTAATATCGTTTCCCCACTGCGGTCCTCCTGAGCTTTATTTATTAACGTTGTAGTGGGCAGCCTTTAAAGTGGGGGGTGAAATTGCCTGCTTGCATTTCTGTTCCTACGTATTAAGGCTATTAAAACATAGTGGGAGCCATAGACTGTGACCTGTTTACAAATCCCGTTTAGTTTACTGCCAGGGAAAATGGGTTTTGTCATGCGGTGCGGTTCAAAGTTTAACACATTTAATTGCACTCTTAACCACGGCTGAAACTAAAGTTAAAAGCAACCGTTTATTTTCCTCTTTTCGCATATAAATGTAACAAAGTGGGTTACGTAAATCAGCATGGTAACAGCGAACGGTGTCGTTGCATGTGACTTGAATAGCCCTCGCACACACAAATCTGTGTTCTCTAAAGCTGTTTCCGTAGAGGCTGTTAGTCAACTCTTGTAGTGTTGTTGAAAGGTAATGAAATTTCCACCGACTGCAGGAAACAATGCCTCCTGCCTTGCGCATGTGCGATTAGCAATCCCACATCTTGGCCGGCGGCTTCACGCTGCGTCTTGGGAATGCAATGGGGTAAAATAAAAACTCTGGAGATTTGTATCACGTTTTGCCAGGCACAGACGTGAGACTGTCAATGTTGTTAATGGGTATGAATACAATATCTCACACCCAGAAACCATTTCTGCAAGGTTGTGAATAGAAAAAAATGTTAATGCTGTTTTAGTGGGCTTTCCCCATATGTTAATATTAATAGTATTGTTTCACAATGGTAGAGAACAGCAGAGCACACACGTCTCATTTTTTCTATACAGCACACCGTAGGCTAGAGTTTCTGCCATCTTTGGCCAGTGTTATTGCTCTTGTCAAAAGGTTCCAAACCAACAGTGATATTAGGCCCTCGGGCGTCTACTTTTCTGCATGCCTTCCTCCACTGGAGCACAGGACGAAAACTGGACACACATACTTTTTCAACCAAGCCTTCTGCTTTATTACCTCCTGCCTGCTGTTGGAATTACTTTCCTCCCTCGAGTGAGCCAGGCATAGGCGGCTTTATTGTGTTAACCTATTTGTGTGTCAAGAGCGATTGCGCCAGTCTTTATCACTGTTTGTATACGAACGGGTGGGGGAGGTGGGGTTAGACGGATGGACGGTCACCTCGTGCTCCTCTGCGGGATAATGACTGGTTGCCAAGCAATTTTTGAGCCACCCCCAACCCTTCATCTATAGTAATCACTTTTATCTCTCAGAGATGTCATGTATAATTATGAGTCCAGTCTCTGCCTCTGAAACATGCCTGATGGCTCTTTCGTGTGGTAAATGAGATGCGGTGCGTCTGTTGACTGCCCTGTATTTTTCTATTAATATTTATTTGAGGTTTTTCAAATTTTAGTGGTTTGTCAAATCTGTTATCTTGATGCATCTTATATTGTCTGTTTTCCCACTTCTCTCTGTTCAGGTTCTTTCATACTGCATGCTGCTCTCTTTATCATAAAAGAGATTTAGAAAAAAGGTAAAAGTTTTTATGCAGAGCTGTAGAGCTTTTTATCTTTATTACTTTTGCCTTGATGTTGATTATTTATTGCATGCATTTTTTTGAACCCCTAAATGTACTTCATCCTGTGGAACTTTGACCCTTAATATGCCAACAGCTCTGTGGTGATGAGGACATGCGGTGTGCGTGCTGTCTGCTCATTGGCCCATTTGTTGTGGACTCTTAGTTTTATGAACATTTTGATTGAGGTGGTAGAATTGCTGACCCTCCACAGACTAATGAATTGCTTGAACTGCTGAAGGAAAATGAAAGGTTTGGCAGATACGGTTGGCCAGAAGCCGAGTGTTTCATCTCTAGACATCACTTGCTGAGAATGTAGACTTTTAAACAAGCTTTTATTGTTCATAAAATCTCACGTTTGCTACCCGCAACCTCTGCTGTGTGCACGATTGTACGTGCACTTGTGTTTTCTTATGTTACCATCTGCGTCTGACCCCAATTTACACGTTGCCTTTTTTCCCGGCGAAAGTCATTGATGTTCTTTTAGCTCGCGCCGAGTTTCAGGCGTAATTTGTGTGCGGCCAATTATCTCTCCGGCTTTGAAGACTTTGCTCTCGCTTCTCCAGGTTGGGATGAAAAATTAATTTTGAGCTTCCCAAGAGCCTCAAAGCCCAAATTAGATTCTGATTTAAAATCAAGGATCCCTTGCTTTTAATTTGACATTTCAGTTTTGATTTTTTTTTTTTTTTTTGGGCTTAACGCCTTAATTGGAGTTTGAACCACTTCAGTGATGCTGAAAATAAATACTTCTGTTGTTTTATGCTAGAAATGATAATTTGTGCACACAACACTTCTGAATTGAGTGTGTTGTTTGTTTAAACCCATCTGGATTTAGCTTGAACTAGCAGTTGTCTTGTGAACGCAGTTTCAGAACTTTGGACTGGGAATGCTTTGTGTTTTGTTATTCGACTATCTGGTGTTTGCACAGGTTTACATGCACAAGTTATTTGTTATATTGACAGATAAGAGGCTTAATTCTTGATAAATATCAGGCAGAACCTTCTGACTGTTCATAGTTCAATGCCTTTTATCTTCAAACAACATTAAGCAAATATGATGTTGATATTGAAGTAGAGCTAGTTTTAAAGTCAGCTATCATCTCGTTTGATGTTTGTTGCTTCAATAAAAAACAGTGTCGCATCAAAAGCAGCAGGACTGTTTTGAAAACCTGCAGGCGACGGATGTGATTTTGGACGGTTTGGATGTGTTATGGAGTTCTTCTCCTCATGCTGTCCCTCGCTGAAGCGGTTCCGCTTGATTCTGTGGGATCCGTCTGCGGGACCGGCTGTGACAGCTCTCCTGTTCATGGAGTCAAAATTCAGACATGTTGAAAAGACAACACACACGTTCTAACCTCCCATGTGTGCCTCCTCTGGAACATCTGTCCAGCTGTCAGCTTGTCTCAGCCAATCAGATTGTGCTTTGGGCAATAGCTGTAGAAGTGTAGATATGTGTGTGTGTGTGTGTGTGTGTGTGTGTCTCTGAGGAATATGAGAGTGTGTTGGAGCATTGCTCTGTGCTTTTACACCGAACATGCATGCACACACTCCCTCAGTGCCTGTTTACCAATAATGTGCAGAGATGTGAAGAGCAGATGGCACCTAATTTTTCTCTCCTATTTTTCATATTTAATTCCGGTTTTTAAATAATGCTGTCAACTTACCTCATTTCCGTAACATTTTAAAAGAAAAAAGGTGCTGAGAATTATGTTGGTTGCAAAAACAATGAGGCAATTAATTTTTTGTTTGGTTGCTGGACAAATCGTTTCTGAATTGTTTTGATGGTTCTGAGTGGTACATGTAACTGAGAAAATGTGACATAACATTTATAACATCTATAAAACGCATTTGAAAGCATAGCGTTAAACAGCAGTATTTAACTAAAGTGTTTGTTTTATTACCAAAATGAACGTAAAAGGGAAAATTGTTTTTTTTTTACATTTATTGAAACAAACTATTCAAATTATTCATTTTTTGATTACTATGATTGATTAATAGTCAAATTATTTACTATTAATAGATTTTTATTCACTTAAAGCTACAAAATACTTCTATATGCTAGTTTAATGTTTCTAGTAACAAAAATATCTCAAATCTAGTGCAGAAACAAATTGTCATTTATGATTTCATTTTTTGTCCTTTTCTTTGCACCCTTCATTTAAACTATTTAAAAAATTCCATCAGTTTTTAGTTGGCAAGATTTCAGCAACAACAGTTGATTTGTGATACATGTGACATTTTCTACCAATGTTGAGTTGAGTATTGGGTTGGCTAGTGTGTTATCAGATTTACATTTTTCAGTTTTTAAACATCATTAGCCTCATGATAAGACCAGCCCTGTGTGACCAGTTCTTAATATGTACTCTTGACTGTTAGATCATAGACCGGTTTCACAACTGCTTCTGTTTAAGAGTCCATCCTTCATCAGCGCACAGGATGAAGCTTCAGATAAAGGAGGAGAATTCTATTTATGTCTGCCTGTAAACAGAGTCCCAGTGAGGGAGAACTAATGGCCTGGAACTGACGAGAGCCCGCAGGGATATCTCACTCTCCTTCCCCCCCTCTCTCTCTCTCTCTCTCTCGCTCTCCTTGTCACCCTCTTTTCTCCTCTCCCTATAGTCATGGTGGTGGTAGTAGTGTAGTAGATGGAGAATCAGACTGAAAGGACCAGTGTTGAAGCAGTCATTTCTTTGTGATATGAGAAGAAAAGCTTTCAGGACAGTAAAAGAGCATGAGAGAGAGACCAGAATCTCTAGAATTTCTCCTGGGAAGAGACTGTGTTGCGAGAACAGCTGTTCAAATTGTTCTCTCTCTCTTTTCTCTCTTTCTGTCTTTCTCGCTGGCTTTTGGCCCCAAATTCATTGCACATCAAACATTTAACATAGACTTTTACATCACTCCCTCTAGAAATTGGAGTGATTTGTTTTGAGGACTTTTGTCCTCTTGTATTTAAAGTTCAACAGGGTAAATAAATTAATTTTGGCATAGGTTTGGGATTGCATTCTTAAAGTATACTTTCGATTGGTCCCATGTGAATTAACCAAACTCTCATACATTTGTTTTTAATGGTTTAATTATCATCTTTATTTATGAATGACATTTGATTGACGTTTCCTGTTCGTTGACAGCTGTTGGGTATTGGAAAGAGCTTGATTGATCCACACTGATGGAGCAGAGACAAGCCAAAACTCTTCCATTGAGCCTCAAAACGCCGGGCCCATTCTGTTCTCTCTCGCGTGCAAGTGACAGACTCGCGCCGCGTATTGAAACGGGAATTGTTAAGCAGACGTTCGGTGGTAACGCTTTGTGTAGTGATTGAAGGACAGAGATGCAGCCGTCTCTGCAAAACTGAATTCTGTGAAAACGTGTCCCCTCCCATGCTCTTCACGTCGATGCGTTCGCTAACCCCGGTGACAAGCAAAACGCTGCCGCTGGTGACTTTTCATTTTATCATTCAAATTCGCCCCATTGATGTCACCGGCTTTGATTGACAGGCTAACTTGAGAGAGTAGCGATAGCAATCAGTCCTCATCAGCTGCATTTGTGACCGTGGACAATAGTTTTTTTCTCTTTCCGTTTTCACACTCGTTTTTTTTCCCAAGCCCCCCCTCCCTCCTGTCACAGAAAACTCAGACGATTGCATTTCTGTCACGACAGAGGGCTATTAATCTTTTAAATCCGAGCCAGACCTGAGCAGCATTGTGTTCAGGAATCCGAGAACGCTCTGCGGAGACCACTCTGAAACAGCGGAGGGGAGGGAACGGAACGGACTCGATCTCTTTGTAAACGGCGAAACCGAAGCTTTCTGAACAAACACAATATTAGAAATCCAATCTTTCGGAGGGGGCGACATGCAGATGGCGAGCTGATTGTGAAATCGGGATGTCCTGTTTTACCCGATATCCCTCTGGTCTTGCGCTCCCTCACTCTCATCTCATCTATCCTGTTGGTCTGTTCGGTGTCACCGGGTGTGTTTTTCTTGTCAGGAAATTCTCTTTTTAACCTTTATTTTATTAGCGGCAGGTCATTAGGTTGCCTTTGCTCTTTTGAAAGGTCATCATGCTGGGGTCACGGGTTTAGGCCGGGAGATAGAGAACCGCCGTGTTCAGGCAACCCTGGAGCAAATCATGTGAGTTCATTGGCCTCGCTCAAGGGCAAAACAGCAGTGGAAACACAGGCACATTAGAACCAACACACCGCTCACAGGCAATAACATCTCATCTGTCCTGTGAGGAATGTGAACTAATAACCTTTCGCTTACTGAGCTGTTACAACTTGATTTAATGCACACTTTTATAGGAGTATAATAATATGCTCAGCTCATTAAAAAAATGTGTGATACTGGGTTTACAATAATGATTAAAAATGGTAAAAAAATAAACAAATGACAGATTTTTTTTGTTATTGAATTGACAACCGTCTTTATGTAAAATTATAGAAATGGAATAGTTCTGTCCCTAAATTTTAACATAAAAATATGTTAAATGCCATAGCTCTATGATGCATATCTCAATGTTTTGTACATTCTTTGTTCTCATTTTTGTTGGGCAACACAGCAGACTGTTGAGATATCAATGATAACCTATGATGTGAGCTTCTAAATCAAGGCCACAGACTAATTTTTTCATTTTTATCCCAAAAACCAGCAGGCAGTTCAGCTGAGGCAAATCTTTATGTTAATGAATTTCTGCCTTGTAGGAGGCTTAAAAAGAGTAAAACTAGTGATTTGAGAAAAAACAGCACAGAGCTTCTGATAAACAGGATTTTACGGTTTATTATTTGTGTAGCAGGGTTATTAATATCAGTTCAAACGTGCTTCTTTTAATTGGTTATTTGGCATTTAGCTGACAATTTTTATTGAGAGTGGCTTACGGTACAGTAATTGCAGGATCAGTTCCCCCGGGGTGATGGTAGGTCAAGCGTCTCATTGGAAGGCAAAATGCTAATCGCTTCTCAGGAACTTTCCAGTTACAGCTTTACCTTGAATCGCTTTGTTTCGTCCCAACGTCCTCGGCTCCCCTATGGCCCCTTTCTCCCAATTAAGGTACAGTGGTCAGATCCCCACCTGAGGAAATTGGATCGTGGGCAGAGAGGTCCAGATAGGGCCGGCTGGGTGCAGTGAGACACAGCATCATGCTGCTCGATAGGGGTTTCTCCCACAGACTGCTCAGGTATGAAGCTTTATTGACTTTCTCCTCCAGAAAGGTGCTCCTGTGGTGTCTCCATTGGTTACCAAAGATTCAGTGTATGAATTTTTCTGTGTTCTCTTTAACGGAAACAACAAAAAGTTGAAAGGAACTTAAATGAGCACAGCTAGACAATCTATCACTTACACTTTCTTGAACGTCTACTGCTGAGCAGACATGAGCTTTTACGGGTTATGAAAGCTAGTCAAAGACAACATGACGTGAGTCTCAAAACTTATTCAGCTTTTCTAGTGAATGATGATATTCAGCGTGAATTGATGTTGGGTGGGACTTTTATATATTTTTTGGGATTTAATTGGATTGTTAAAAGTGCTTACTATTAGTGTAAAACTATAAATAATGATGGGTTTTTTTCAGGCCTGTAAGTTTTATAGTTAATATATATAAAAAAAAATATATATATATATATATATATACATTTTAAATCAGCTAGAAATTGCTTAGTGCTCAGTAACCATGGCTGAATGGACAGGTCATTGAAAAGTCACTGAAATTCACTGGTCAAAAGCTGTGCGTACCCTGCTATTGTGTACAAGTTTACATTTAATCATGATAAAAGCGTCTTCCGTTTTCTAACCAAACAGTTTATTTATCTAAATATTTGTGAAGTTTCCCAGCTTGGTGATAAAAGGAGCTGTTTGTTTTGATGATCCTCTGTCTGTCAGTAACCGTATCGTCTCCGCTGGCAGTGTTTACTGTCCATTACGTCCGAGCAAACACAGACGCCGCTGATCTTGTGTGCTCTCCACACAACCTGTCTCCTCTATGTCTGGATCATAAAAGTGCATTCAAAGCTTTGAAATGCCTCCGCTCTCCCAAACCCTAGACACTTGCTGCATAGCTCAGCTGTGTGGAAGCATTTTATCCCCCCGCGCACCCCCTCGCACGCCCTCACGGCTGCCCCGTTTCTGCTCCCTGTATTCAGGCGTCTCTCTTGACTTCTGCAGCCCTTTGTTTCCTCAGGGGATGGATGCGGCGAGCGGGAGGGCGTGAGCCGTCCGATCAATAGCCGGCCCATCTGTCGGGCCTGTAGCTGGGGCTCAGGGCGGAGGGTGGAATTCGGCACCGTCTGTGGGGTTCTCGACGGATTCTGCCTGAATGTGGTTGAAGGGCTGTGGCGCTGGGGTGGGGCGGGGCGGTGTGTCCCCACCAGCCTCTGCTTTTGTGCTGGCTCCCTCCCTGGCCCAGTGATTAGCCGACTAGCATGTGTGTGGAGATGAGAGGCATCTATTGTGTAATTTCACAGGCTCCCGGGAGACAGGGTCACCTTGTCCCCCGCACAAACGGTGTCCTCTCTGGGTATTTTGGCTGTCTCTCCTCCTGAGGGCCAGACACCCAGGCTCTGAGCACATCTATCTCTCATCTCACCCTTTTCAGATTGCCCCTATTGAGAGAGAAAGTCTGGAACTGGGCTTTCAAAGGGACATCTGAGATAGTTGCACAGTTGACATCATTCTTCCTGTGAGACACTGGAGAAGCACTAGATCTGACCGGGCAGCTGTAATCTCCTTTTAGGACACTGAAGTTTGTATTTGTATTCATGGCTATTCAATAGATTATACTAAAACAAAAATTAAAGCTAACTTTGTTTTATTTCTTAATAAATGTCCATGACCTTATTCCTTACAATTTAACAGTGTATAATATTGTAAAGATAGAGTTTTGTTGACTGAGAATATTAACAAATTATTTCATAAACTGATATCTGTAAGTACTTGTGTACAGTACGTATTGTGTGTGTGTGTATATGTGTGGTTGGGTGTATGTGCGTAGACAGCTGTGACAGCTGCTTTGCCTTGATCTGTGCACTATGAAGAGGATTGTGGTCCTTGGGGAGGCTGTTCTGTCCTGATATTTAAGAGCATCGGCTTCACATGAAGGACGGAAACAGTGGCCCCAACCTCTCTCTCTCAGGAACTCTCAGGTCAGCATGTACCTTGTCTCTCATGGCCATTGGTGGGTTTTTTCAGTCTCTGTTTTTCAATTTCAACAAGAAAAGTGCTCTTGATTTGCCATCAGGTTGACAGAAAAGATGAATCTAGTAAAAATAATGCAAGGATGGCCTGTCAGCAGGCTTATCTTTTGCTGTCTTGTTAGCGCGGTCATTTCTTTCGATCCCGATTGTTCACCGTGGCTTTTAGCTACTGCTGCGACATCTTGTCATGTAAATCTCCATTAACTCTGGTGTAGCCGTCAGAGACCACACTGCTCCTGAATGAGCCCTTTATTATCTCATATCTAATTGTGTGGCTCATTACAGACACTAATCAAAGAGACTTGTATCCGGCAGCAAGGTTACGTGGTAGTAAACTCTTAATTGCCAAAAAACCTTCACATAAATAGCGTGATGGCAACTGCTGTACTTTAACTTTTTGTCCTTATAGCTTTGAAGAAAGTCAAGTGACCCTTATTTGTATAGAGCTTTATAGCTTTATACAATACAGATCGTTTAAAAGCAGCTTGACAGTATCCAACTGATTTAAAACTGAAAAATGATCAAACAATCAAAAGAACTTTAGTGACTGTCTCAGTTGCTATTCACCTTCATTGTATTTCAAGCTAGTGTCAATAATATTATTATAGAAAACACAATTTCCACAGTCGAAAAAAAGTCTTACGGGTTGGAACAACATGCAGATGAAATCAGGCTTTTCGTTTTTGGGTAAACTAACCCTTTACGCAAGGGCACTTTAAAGACAACATCCAGCTATAAGGGCATTTCTGAATGAAGTAAACTGTTTAGTAAACAATATAGGGAAGGGCTCATCAAGATTTGATTGGATTGTTAAAAACAGGCTATTATATTATTGGTTAATATATTTTTGCTCTCCACACACTCTTACATCAGCAGGAAAGTAATTTCAGAGGTGGAGGACGTTATTGCATTTTGATGAAAGATTAAGAAAGTAATTTTTGGTAACTACAATGTGCACTGTATATGCATATGCTCATGCTTCTAAAAACAGCTTAACCTGATGACTGTCACTGCACATATTGAGCATACAAATGAAAATGCAAACTACGTTTCTCTTTTTATTTTAGATATTAGATATTTTTTTAAACATTTTTAAATCTTTTTTTTTTGTTAATTTTAATTTGAAAAATTAGTATTTGAAAAACATTTTTTATTTTTTTATGTTTATTGTTATGAAAATTTGTCAAATATTTATTCTTGAGTCTTGCACCTTTCCATAAATATATAGTTTGTCGTAATTAGATTAAAGTTCAACTATGAAATATTAAAGTGAATAGTGAATGATGACGGTTAACAGGTTAAACCAATCTTAGATGATTGGCTGGTTTTGAGAGACCATCTAAAACCAGCAAACCATCTTAGGCTGAAATAAACTCTTTTTTAGCAGGGCAGTTAGGCCAGGGACATTAAGAAACTATATGTACAGTGACTTTTACTGCTGTCCTCTTAACGAACAGAATACCAGTCTTTTATCTTAGTCATGCAGACATTAAGGTTTTACCTGTAAAAATGTTGATTTTTGAGTTTTGCTTTGCCAGCACAGTCCAACCTTGTGTTACACCTCTTGGCGTTCCAGGAGGAATCCGTGGGTACTTTTGTGTGTCTGCAAGATTAGTGGAGAGAGAGAACCTTGGTGGTCACAGAGGGGTTAGTTTGCTCTTAATGGAAGCACTCAATGGTGGCTATCTCCTCGAGCCAGCCCCGAGCTAATTTGAGACAAGGAGGATTGGTGTTTGCTGTCTCTGTGTGCTCTTCCCACCTAACATGCTTTTATCGCACCGTTTTAGCAGCTGAGGTTTGGAGAAGAGAGCGACTGTAAAGGGGGACATCTGCCTTTTGTGTCTCCTGGGTTCTCTGCCATCTTCTCCTTTACTCTCAATTAAGAAGATTTAAACAGACAGTGTTTGTCTTAGTTCACACTAAAGAGGGAGCATCAGCAGGTGTGTGTGTCTTTGTGTGCCCAAACAGACATGGCTGAAAGGCTTTCTCCGTCAGACGGGCTTCGTCGAGAGTAGGGCGGCTTTCAGCGCGGGGGAGAAAACTGCAGTGACAGCACAATGAATAAATTGAAAAAGGCTCGCGTAGTAAATTGTCTATCGCCGGTGACAAACGATCTGATAGGAGCGCGCGGGGGCCTGCGATGCTGCCGCCGTCCCAGCAGAGCTGTGAATAACTGGCCTGGCTGTGCGCTGCTTAGCACAACAGCCTCGCATGTATGCTTAATAATTTATACACTGTAAAAAATTTCTCCCGCACGGATCCGCCAGCAGGATAGGGACGACCTCTGGGAATGTCACAGCAGCGCTAATTTGGGGGACTGTGACATGCAGAAGTTTCTCTCTTTCCCCATCTTAAATTTGGAAATGGATGATGTGCTGGACATAAGCTGTAGATTTTGAAAGTTTGGCCAAGGCTTATTTAGCAAAGGCAATAAAGTGGAAGTCTGCCAAATGTTGGCGCAGAGGGCTGTCTGTAATGTCATTTTTATTTACATTTAATCTATTATATAAACAAACTTACATTCACGTTTCCATACATTTAATTAATATGTGTTCCTTCACCTTGGCATTGCTATTGCAATGCTTTGACAGTTTATTGTCATTGACAAACACAGAAACATTTTTACAATTTGTTTCTTGAATCTTTGAGTATCCCTCTTGTAATTTGTACAAAGTAAAGTTTTGTGCACAATGAGGTTAAAAGAGGTTAAAAATAAATGGCTTTGAAGTAAATGTTGTTGTTGACATCATTACTTGTTTGCCTTAATTTCTCACTTGTCATCTAAGTGTCACCTGATAATGAAGACTGTCAGAAATTTAGTCCATCCTCTGTGGGAGATGTCTTTGCTTTGTCAGTCTCTGGGGACCAATTAAACCAAAAATCTGTTCATATCAGGTCAGTTATATTTGGTTTGACTTCCTTTAGACTTTCAGGTCTTATTTAACTTTGTGTCTGTAGGGTTCACTGTGCATATACATATTATGTGTGTGCAGTTACTGTAAATCTGTGCCTTGTGCATTTCTTGCCATGTTTTATTTCTTTAATAAACTGGTCTTTTTTTTTAAACGTCCCATTCGGGGCCTGCAACCAATTATGCAAACTATTAAAAATTTAAGAGGGACAGTCTTTTATAATTTAATTCTAAAGTAATAGATTCTCTTAAATATGCATGAGCTTGGCTTTATAGATGAAACTGGAATTAATGTCTATCAGACGACCCGACCAGGAATGCAGAGGAAAAAGTGGAGTGCTGAAGGGGGGCGTATGGAGGGGAAACAGGAAAGAGAAGGAGATGGGATATCTTATCGTTATTCAAATAGGGTATGATTGCCATGGACAGAGGCAGACTGTCTATAACCAGACGAGACGACTGGTTTAATCATCGCAAATATTGAGCACATTTACTCTGGCTGGGCAAGATGAGATCCTGAAAGCCGATCCGACCGTCTCCTGGTTCGATTGTCTCTCTTTTTTCTTTAGGAGGACGGTTGTGTGGTTGAATGGAAGGGAGATATGTTTTGAGCTCTGGTTTGTTTTTGGCAGGCCATGTGACAGCTTAATGAGGAAGTTAAGGAGCGTGCATCGGAAGGTCAGGGACTGCCGATCGGAGAGGGAGTCGTATATCCCCGCACAAAGTCTCCTCACCCGTATCCTATACACTCAATCTGTCAATCTCTCGTCAGCTCCGCTTACCACACCGATAGGACCCACGCATGGGCTTTCCACACGAACAGATCCTTTTTTGGCGTCTAAAAGCATCTGCAAAGTGGGTATTTATAAATATCTGTTTACAGTAAATGTAAAGAATGAACCATGCCAAGACCTTCACAAGCATTGTGTTTCTGTACCACATCTGTGAACCACCTTTTGCTTTGTTATTTCCTATGTAAACTGTAAACTGAGCTGCTTTGTAGTGGGTTTCCACGGTCCGGTGGTTGCAAGCTAATTGCGTGTTGAATTCTGCCCGGAGAAGGTCAGTCGCCGGTCCTTAACTTCAACCCGACTCTGCCATTAATCCCAGAGAGGGTACTCTGCTCGGCACAGCTCGCACCATAAATACATAATTTTAAGAAAAGTTGTGGAGAGAAATAAAAGAGCTTATGAAATATTAGATTATTGGGTGGCTGAAGTTTTGCCTTTGAGGTGGATGTTTTTGTCTTCTTGATTTATTTGTTGGTGCTTAGAATAAAACCAAAATGAATAGATGGTGTCTGGGTAGTTGGGAGGAGATTATGTTGTCTTCTAGCATGTTTCTGCTAGGAAAAAGATCACAGTAATCTCACATTTGTCTCCACCAGGGTTCCAGCAGAGATTTATCAAAGTCTACATACATTTTACTCTATATCATTACTATATTTACTGTATATACTATTACTGTATTTCTCACATTTCTATTTTTATTTTATTTATTTTTAAAACATTGTAGCAGAGACAAACTTGATAGATACAAATAAACATTCCTTGTTCCTGTTGTAAACTAACATTTTGCTCAAAAAACGTCACATTATAAATAAAAAAAACAGGTGCCAATGATGTTTTTTATTAACAGGAGAACCCTATGAGTCTTACGTGCTATAAGAATGCAGCCCCTTTTTCCTCTTAAAATGTATGTGTGTTTGAAATGTGAATCCAACAAGCAGAAAAGCTCAAATGTGATACGGAGGATTAAAGGAAGGCTGCAGGCGTGATTTAGGATATCTAACCCCTACAACGCATATCTCGAAACCACGTTTAACCGCCGATTTAAAAGCTTCCCTCACTTTCTTCAGAAATACATATTAATAGATTAGAGAGATGAGAGGTTTTGTGGATGCATTCAGCAGTTAAAATGAAGGTTGAGCTGTAGTCTCCTTCTGGCATGTTTTATTTAATTTTTTAAGTCACTGGCCACATCCTCTTTGCGATGTAATTTAATCAGAGACTGTGTGGCTGTGAGCAGCATCTGCATTCAGAGTACAGAGAGAGAGAGAAGGGCGCTTTTTTTTTAACTAATCCTTAGATTTCTCCGCTCACCAGGCTACAGATCACTCTGCAGGATGAAGACAATTACCAGCCCGCTTTTTCATGCTAATGCAATCTCTAACTAGATCTCTTCCTAAAAATGTGGGGCAGAGAAAGCGAGAGACTGAGAGAGAGATGGAAAGGTTTTTTAAGATTAACATTTAATTATGAACCGTTCGCCGTCAGGCAGGCGAAGGGGTCAGGAGAGGAGGGCAAGGCGCAGAAGGAAAAGGCCAGGCGGTAATTTAAGATGTGAACTCTGTCTAGGGACGTGTGTGTGTGCCACTCTAAAGAGAGAGAGAGAAGGTCAAAGGGCATGTCTCATCATGAGCAGGGTTTCGCATGAATGCACCTATTTTCGAGTGTTCGCACGAGGGATTCGAGCCTGGTGTTTGTTTTGCAGTCGGATTTTATGACATCTTACTTGGAATAAACAGCGTTTTTGAATAATGCCCTTTGCCTCATTAGATTCAAAACTCTGTGGCAGATTAATTTCCCAAGCCTCTCTTGACCTCACGTGTCCCAAGCTGTCATGACTCTGCGCGTGAGGCTGTTGTGCTCGCCTGTCGGAGACGGAGACTTTCAGAAACCTACTAACGACTAAAGCAAAGGTCTTTGTTGTTTTTCAGGCCATAGAAAGATGGACTATGAACCCCAGAGTATCGGTTTTTTTTAGGGTAAAGTACCCCCTGAATGTATTTTAATGTAACCTCAACCTTTTATATCTTTAATGTTTTTAAGTCAGTTTAAGAACAGTAATTGGTAGACCGTCTGCGTTACTACCACAGACCCCCACTGAAGTTTCCAGGTATTCTGACATTCAGCACGAGATATGGAAATCAATGGCTGCGTGTTGTGCGATTGTGCAAGCTTGTCAAGTAGAGCTAGCCTGGGTTTGGAAATGCTGTGCTTTGTATGTTGATTTGCAAAGCAGCTTTGTCAGCCAAGCAAGTCTGTTTCGTTCAGGTACACCTCATGTAGCGACACAAGGAGATAATGACCAAATGATCTAAGCAGTGTTGAACTGGGATACCCTTTCATGAACGTCATAAGCACAGGTACACACACACACACACAGCTGAGACTTATCTCAGAAAAACTCAGTGAAGAGAAAGCGGTAAAGGCAGAGAGGTTTATGTGTTTGCATGCTTGCGTACAAGTGTGTGTTATTCTAAAAAGAAATGGCTCATGTGAGGTCAAGGAGGTGAATATAAGCCAATCACATCACTGGATCTGAAAACGCTGTGCTTTATAAGGTGAGATGTAATGACATGTATTAGCTAAACTAGATGATTACATTTTCTGATTGGCTTTCCTGTGCAAAACTCAATAAAGTTGATAAGGTATCGAAAAACCACATTTAAATGAGTCACCATCAGTTTGTCAGCTCAGTAATAGGTTGGTGTTATAGACTGAATTGTTTCGGCTTTGCACTATTAACCAAACAGCTATAAAGAAGCCAAGTAGTAGTGCAGATATTCATGTGCATTTATTTTATCCAGGCAGTGTTTGATCTTTATAACTCGTATAACTCTGTTTAGGTTTGTCATAACTGGTTTTGTTACAGTCATTATAAAAGGGTTCCAGGTTACGGTCGAACCCAACTGCATGCCGTTTTGTGCTTGCAAAATTAATTTTTCCCAGTAATTGATTGTTCCTCACTCGATGGTAATGACTCGTGGGATATCGAGGTCAGCGGGCCTGCAAGTGCATTCTGAGTGCACTGACACTATACATAGTGCTATAAAACTCTTTGGTTTCTAATAAATTTCTATTGATTTGAGCTGTTGATGGTACATTAAGCTTTTATTCATTATCGCTGAACCTCTGGTTGTTTGCACGTCTTTTTCCTCATTTTCTTAAATGGCAGCGGCTCATCTTTAAGACGTCAGCCCCTTAGGCTGTGATCAAAACAAACAATGAACAAAATAAGGCGAGAGAAGGCACTTGAATATTCACACTAACAAATGAATGCCCTCAGGGGTTGGGGGTTTTGTGAATAGAATGGGCCATTGTTTTCATCTTGTGTTAATCCTAAACAGCGTCCCTGTATTATGTGAATGAGTAGATGTGTGATAAACAGTTTGATGGTTGGGACTGTGCTTTGTTTAGTTTGGCTGTGCTTTTTTGGTTTGGTTTTAGTTTTATGTACAACCAGTTGCTGTAATGTCTTTGGACCTTTCTGTTCCTGGCTTTGCATGTATATTTTTAAATTTATATCTGTAAATAAATGTCATATTCATTGCAAAAATGTAAAAAATGCTGTTTTAGTAAAACAAATCCAGGTTAAATGCAATTTAAGCTCTGTGGCACGCTGTCAGTTACCAGGAAAAATGTATACTCGCCTTAGTCGATAAAAACACATCTACCTCATTCTGTCCCCCAGACATAAGTTGTAAATGGATTACTGTCAACACATTTTTTTTGTTTGTTTTTTGAGTGACTGTTGAAATGAATTTCAACAGAATGCCACAGATGTTGTCCGTAAAGTTAGACAAACAGTTCTGAAATGTTGAAATATTGTTTTGATAAATGAGAGATCTTGAGTTTATTTTGTGAACGCTTGAGCACTAACCGATCTGTCTAACTACTATAAATGAGACGCTTCTCCCACACACATTTATTCAGCATCTCAGTGGTCAATTAGCTGATTCGAGATAACAGGCACATAGTCTCATGTATCACGCCAGAGATAGACTTCATCATGTTATCAGTCGCTTCCCATTCACAGTCTCAGAAACTAGAAAAGGACAAATTTACTACCAGCACATAAAATTTACCTCCGACGAGAAGCAAAATAAACGATCTCCCATCTGCTTACAGTTGCAACAATGGCTGACCTGTGTTTAACCTCGGAATGGAAACGTTGTCGCAGCAGATGTGGATGTTGTATGTGTATATTGTTGGTCATTGAATGAGACTGTATGTATAGTAAAAGCCTGCGTGTATGTTGTTTGTTTGTTTTTTAGCAGGACTGTTTGCGCTTTGTGATGCTCTGTGGGTTTTACGTCCTCTCCAGCATTCATGTGTCCGCAGGCCTGTATTGTTAGCAATCGTTGGGTCTCCCTTTGCGTGTGTGCTTGCGTATGCATGCAGTCTTGTTAACAATCGTTGGATTTATGACCCTGAGCGTGTGCGTGTCTGCAGATGTCCCTCTGGCAGAATTGTTTGTTTGTTTGTGTTTTGCATTCGTGTGTATGTGTCCTTGTCCCATTGCATCATATGTGTGTTTGTGTGTCTCTGTGTGCAAATAGGACTATTGTGTTATTGTGATTTTTCATTTTAATGCCCCACCCCCATTCTCTGCATGATTCATTACTGGAACTAAAAATTTGAAGTAACATTTCAATTGCAACAAAAAGAATAAAACATATCTTGCATAACTGATATTATTAAATTTTATTAAAAAAAAAAGAAATTTAAGAGTAAAACTAAAAGTGACCAACTAAAGCAAAAACTGGGTGAAAATGTGACCCAGCCTTTTTTTTTCTGTTTTCTGCATAAAATCATTCTATATAATGTAAGGAATATTCTGTGAGAATTTAACAGTGATATCTTTAATCATGTCTGAGTAAGGTCACATCAAAGATTGAAATTATAGTGAAATAAATAGATGAAATCAAACTTTGATGCTCGTTATCTCAGAATTAGATTTTTAGACTTTAGCCTGGTTTTCACAGACTGGGTCACAAATTATTTATTGTTTGGTTTTTACAAATACAAGCAGATTGTGCATGTGTCTATGTTCTGTATACTAAAGTTAAGGGGTCGGGGATTCTGTCTGTCTTTCTAATGGTCTCTTTCATTGCCGTTTCCATTCAGCGGTGTGGTGCATGTGAGGGATTATGGGGAACTGTAGACTGCTTGTTAAAGCTAAAGAAAAGAGTCTGGGTGTGTCGATTGGATTAACTTGTTTGGGCTTATTAAGAGGGGACACGCACAAGCTTTTTAAAAGCACTGCATGGGGTGCTGTGTTTGTCTCTCTCTCTCTCTCTCTCTCTCTCTCTCTCTCTCTCTCTCTCTCTCTCTCTCTCTCTCTCTCTCTCTCTCTCTCTCTCTCTCTCTCTCTCTCTCTCTCTCTCTCTCTCTCTCTCTCTCTCTCTCTCTCTCTCTCTCTCTCTCTCTCTCTCTCTCTCTCTCTCTCTCTCTCTCTCTCTCTCTCTCTCTCTCTCTCTCTCTCTCTCTCTCTCTCTCAAGGATTTTATAGACAGGAAATCAACTTTTATCTCTCTCGCTTTCCCATCATGCTTTTCGTCTTATTTTCTCCTCTCTCCTTCTCTTTTATTCTCACTTATACCTCTTTTTGTTCTCACCTCCTCCACACTTTTGAGCCTATCGATCTTTCAGCTCTCCCGCAGAAGGGCACTTCAGAGAATATAGAGGGCTCAGGCCAGCATGAGGTTAATTCTCCCGCTGGAGATCTCAGCATGCACCAGACAAACTAAGTGGGTACGTCCACCCGAACTGTATATGGTTACAGATTCAAAAGCACTTTCATTGTGGAAACCAACTTACACACAGTATTTAAGACTTCTTGCACTTGAATTTCATGTTTCAACTTGGGATTTATGGGTCCTTTTTGCATTATCGTTGTGATAGTAGACTAATGATAAGGGCTATCAGAGACGGTATAGGTAAAGACTGACCACTCGTGTAAAAAATAATGGAAGAATTGTAACATTCAATACGGCTTTAGGAAAAAACTCTCAGGTATAGTCTTTACTCTAACCAAATGAATCCAGGATGCTCTTGAGTGATGTTCACACATTTGGTCATATGATATATCTGCTTTGTGTTACTTAATCTTATCATGATGCCAGGAATCAGTCATATGTTCTGCAATCTGACTCGCTTTAAATAGTACTTTAGGTTGTGTGTGACTTTTGCTCTCAAAAATGGTTTATAAACCCAACAGTGTGAGGCAATAACCTTGATAACAGACCTTGTAAATATGTTATGTGGGTCATGGTTCGAATCTTAGGTAACACATAAAAGTGACATACTGAAGAATTGTTTGCCATTAATCGAACTGAAATGTTGTGGCATTATTGACCGATGCAAGACTCTAGTTTTATTGCTATTACGGTTGACTTGTTCACATAAGCACATGTTAGCAATAGTAAAATGTCTTAAAAGTAAATGTTTGAGTACTATAAAGAAATATTGACGAATGGGCATTGCAGTGTCACTTCGATCCCACGCTTATTCTTAGCTGTGTTCTTCATCATCTACTTAAATTCACATGCAGATTTTTGGGAACGGAGTCTTAGGAAGGGCTAATCCATTTCCTTGCTGTGACAGAAAACCATTGAAGAGACGGAAGAGAGAGATGTTTACCAATGAGTTGCAATCTGTAACAGGGATTTCTCATGTCAATTAAACACAGCGATTCAGGATACTTTTGGATTAATTGGTGTAAGATTTTTTCTGAAAGTGATAAGATGGTAAGGACTTGTCAACTATTTTTAATATACCCAAAATTGTAGAAAAAATGAACCAAAAAAGTCCTGAATCTGACTGATATGTTGTTAATGACAACCAAAGTGCATTATACTTTCACATTGGTGATGAAATCAAAATCTGTAACCTGGTAGGAGGATATAAAATATCAAGAGCAGTAACTAATGGTTAGATTTGGGCATGTAACCAAATGGTAACTTGCAGGTTTGCATCCGTGAATTTTGTAACTTGAGCATTGCATTGCAGCTTACTTTGTAACTTAATATGATGCCGTTCTGTGCTCATTTTACCATGATTTTGATTTTTCATCTGTGTCTCTTACAACTGGGTGATTGCTGGGCCGCTGAAGGTGGGCGGCAGTGCTGCCTGAACCACAGTCAGATGGTCCAATCACGCATTCACCAGCAGAGCTGCCGTTTCCTGTGTCGGCTGCCTGGCATCGAGCCGCTTCTTCTCCACCTCCAGAGTGAGGGAGGCGAAGATGGAAAGATGCAGAGGAATACAGCCAGAGATTTATGGCCCGGGGGAAGATTGATTACGCCCGTCACTGGCCCTGATGTGCGCTTGGCATTTCCCCCCCACCCAACTCATCAGCATGTTATACACACACACACACTGTTTGGTCATTCACACTCCAAACTCTGACAAGCTCCTGTAAATCGCCTCTAGCCAAAATACTGTGTCAGTCGCCATCTGAACTGCAGACAGACGGTTTTCATGGTCTCTGTGTTGCATTCTCTCACTTGCTTTCATTTTTAAGCCGTCATCTCATAAAAAACACACGTCAGCACCTGGAAAGCGTTTCCTCCAGGTCAGCACAGGGTTTGTTCTGTCTGTGTGTGTTTTGAAACAGTGATGGGAGCTTTATTCCTCTTGTGAAGGAAGGTAGTGATAGGTCGCTGATGGATGAGTGTTTTGGGTTGGCCAGGAAGGATGAGGCTGTTGGATTCTCATGTGATGCAGCAGGTGTGTGTTTGTAATTCAGCCCACAGAGCTGAGAGGCAGCTGGAGCCACATTAGACTTCCACCTCACACACTTATCTGGGGGTGTATGTCCTCCTTCTGTGCTTTGCAGGTGTGAGTTCATAGAACTGAGTTAAAGTTATATATGTCTTTTTGTGTGTGTGACTATATTTTGTTTCCCACATTCGAACTTTTTCCTGTCTAAATGGTAGCAACAACTTTTTCTTTACCAACTGCATTCTGTTCATTTTCCAGGTCGGCCTCGGCAAACCAGCGGCTGTAGAATCATACCTGCGTCTGCGCAGTCATGCTGGCCTGCCTGCAGAGGAGGCAGAACCCTGCGCCCCAGCACGCCACGACCGTCTGCAGCAGCAGCAGCAAGAGTCTGGAGCCAACGCAACACATCAACCGCAAATGTGAGCAAAACACATCATGTTGTACATAGTCAAATTTATGATAAATGGCAAATATTGGTGGTTAAAGGTTAACCGGTTCCTCTTGCTGATTGTTGCTGGCACAGTATATTAGAGTTGTGTAATGTATTTCTGAGGAGACCGCTTGCTCAGAATACTTTAATCTGACTGTATAGCAACAGATAAATGACATGAACTTTAACTATAGACTTCTTGATAACGTTTTTATTTTGCAAGCATTCCTTACCTCCGCATCGTCCTATATCTTATCTCTGATAAACAGGAATAATAGTAATAATTGTTTCTTGAAATTTCAGCAGTAAAAAAAATTATCTGTGACTAACTATCAGGTCTTGTTGACAATATATGGATCATTTGTAGTCTGTTTGTCTTCATTGTTTAAAAGAAATAGAATCAGCAGAAATTCTTTAGCATGCTTCAAGGCTTTAACTCAGCCCTGGCCTTCAGGTTAGCTAAACATTTGCAATGATGCATGTCCTTGCGGACCCACACGGACAGGCGTACACAAACAAATCTGCTTATTTTCCATATGAGGGTTTAACGTGTAAAGCACACAGAGCAGATCAGAGCAGGTTGCCACACTGTATTTTTGTAGCGTGTTGTCTTAAGTTAGGTGTCCCTATTTGTTTAGGGTTCACAAGAATTTTTACAGACCAACTAAACTCGTTCTGACAGGCTTCAGAATTAAAGCAAAGAACAGCCTACTGTTTTTCCGAGGAAGGATCCCACGGCTCTGCTTAAAGCTCCAGATTAGACTTAAACTGAGGGACCCTTTCTGTAATGAGGAGGAGAAGAAAAGAAAAGAATAAAGGGGAAGAGGGGGGATTTTTCCATGACTTTGGTTCCTTGTGTTGACATGGCTGTATTCCACATGCGCAAGCCGATTACAGTGAGGACAGGCAGATGAACGTGCAACTCCCAACCGCTATCCTCAAGGTTCAGCTGTAAGCTCAGAGCAGCTTAAAGGTAATAGGATGGCATGTTCCTCCTGCTGTTCACAGATCAGTGTGGTGTCATTCAGCTTTCTCCTTTCTGTGCAGACAGCAACAGGATGAAAGGGCAGGTTTTCAGGGAAAGAGTCACCCACCGGCATCTGCTGCCGATGTTGGAGATCGTGTTGTTTTGTGGTAAAGATTTGTGTTTTTAGAGAGTGAAAGTTAAAAATAAAGATTTTGTAAAAATGTACTATAAAGCTTTTTGGATGAAGTGCATGGATGAATGAATGGATGGATAGATAGATGGACAGATGGTTAAGAAGTTTTAAAGACCAAAAATGTTGCATGGTGCTCATACTGAGGCATCTTTGAGAAAATGAAAGCATAAAAGAAAGCGATTGAGACCGCCATGCCTGATTAAATTGATTTCCTCCCTCTAATTTCAGCAGGATTTAGCCACTTCCTTTCTGAAATCATCCTTATTGAGAACCAGTCAGTAGGGGTCTAGAGCTGAAATCAATAGGAAAAGAACAGTCTCTCTCTCTCTCGCTCTCTCGCTCTCTCGCTGAATCTGTAGCAGCACGCCGGCAGTCTGGAGATGATGGAGGAAGACTGTTACCTGCTGGGCCAAGTGGGACTCTGCTGTCCCTCAGATCTAGCATGAGAGAGAGATGTCTGGTTATTTCTGTGTAACCTCCCCCTCCACATGCAGATGCAGAGCATCTGCGCAGTTCATTCATGCGACTCCTATTAAAAATGCCTCGCACCCTCAATAAAAAAGGACTTAACTGGCTCCGGCATCAGCTGCGAGCGCTCGGATCGGCCCGCCAGACAATCAATTTCCCCCGAGCGCACGGAGCTTAGCGGGCGAAACGAGAGCGAGGGCACGATAGGAAGGGGGTTGTTTTCATTATCGCACCTCTTTCCCCATCTGTGCAGAAGGAGGTAGCGGAAAAGCGAGAGAGTTGCAAAGTAGAGTGACTGATAGCGAGCCAGAGAGTGATGTGCTTGAAAAAACGTTGACCGTCCGCTCTTAAAAATATCGTATTAGATTAGCTTCAGTGAAGAGGCCTTTTGAGTTTCCTCCTTCCAGCCAAAAAATGAAAAAGAAACGCTAGGCATTAGTTAAATTATAAATCATAGCCGCTTGCTTTCAGCATGCCTAAATTCTCAGAGTATGTGGCGGCACTCTGCCGTGTCAGGGCTTGTCATTCCTAATTAAATCTCCCTGTTTGGGTGACATTTGTAGCGTCCCCCCACCACCACAACCTCCGCCCCCCGTCTGTCTGCCAGTAGCTTAGATGGCGACATGAAACTCTAAACATGAGGGCAGATCCCCCTCATCAGAGCACACCCGGGGGACACGGGTGCATTACAGAGGCTCTACCACTGACCTTTGCTATAGACTTTGTTTTTTGGACATTTTTTCTGAGGTTTTTGTTTTTGTTTTGTTTTTGTTCTGTGCAAGCTGCTGTTGTGATCAGACTTCTTTTCCCTGAGTCACAGCAGGTTTTGGCAGCCAATCAGATGCACATATGGTGCTGTGACATCATTTGTAGGGTAACAGGGACCAATCCGGTTGAGAGATTATTACCACCTTAAGCCTGATGAAAAAGATCTGATGCATGTGAGAAGCAAAGACAGTGTCTGTAGTTACAAATACACTTAAATGTGCTTACAGGGGCTGTTAAAATGACAGCTTTCATCATAATTTTCTCTGTGCCCTGAAGTCAGACCAGATTTGGTAGGAATTTGCATACTTTGACCTTTTCTCATAGATCGAGTACTGATCCATGTGGCTCCATAAGGAATTTTCACAGACTGCGCACTCTTTTTTTTAAAGTGTGGTCCTGTTTTAATTAAAAATAGCTTTTCACAACTTTTACATCTCTGTTAATTGACAGCTGCCCCATGCACCGCCCCTTTCTCTGCCTTGTGTATACTTGGTTTTAGATTTACCCGTGTAAAAAGCGTATACACTAAAATGCTCTAGTGACATGATTGACAGTATTTACATAGTATCAAAAATTACATTATACATAATGTTGCAGGAAGACCATATGTATCATCTGAGGATGCAAAGGCGATCATTATCAAACTGACCAGGCTCTGATTGGCCGATCGTCTTCCCAGCAACATGCATGGCTTTGGCTAATGCAAAGTGAGATGCCCTTTAAGCTGGCACGTAGACCACCCAGGTGCATGTTTTGGATTGGATGGAGCGAGGGAGGACAGGAGGAGACGGAGGGGTCCAGGAAACTGACTTAAAGGAGCCAGAATATGTAGATTTGTTTTAATAAGGGCATTTACAGACTTACATAATTTCTTAAACATAACCCTCTCACAAAGCTTTTGACTTTATTAGATTCAATTGAACTGTTTTCAGTCTTTTTTGCTAGTGAAGACCACCTGAAATGACCCTACAGGTCTGTTTTTGCCTATTTTTCTGCCTGCCTGAAAATAAAGCAAGATATTAATCGAGCCATGTAATGTGTTAAAAGAAAGTGGAGATTAGAGAGAAAAGATGGAAAGATAGAGGACAGATGTTATTTAGAAAGTGTGTGTGCGCAGAAGAGAAAGACTGAGAGAGAGAGAGAGTATGTGAGGGGGAAAAAGGGTGTAGTACATGACGTGCAAAACTAACACTGTTGCTCCTTTGGGACCTTTAACATCAATTAGAATAGCCTGCCTGACACACTGGCTCTCCTCTGGGTAAAGTGTGTGTGTGTGCTAAGAGTTGCTCTTGCAAATGACTATGAGATGCATTAGTATGAAAGACTTGGTTTGCTTGATTGGGTATTTGTTTCCTGTCCTTACATGTCTCTGCGGCCTAATATTCTCCGACATGTTGTCAAAAACAAACAAAGACACATTTAGATATAAATAACTGTTGGGAGATGGAAATAGATTGTGCAAATGTAATCCCTCCTGTGATTTGGCTATCTAGTGAGATTTTTACTAGTACACACTGGCATATAACTGGTAAATTTCTTAATGTTGTTGTGCTAGCACTGGTATGTATGTGTGTGTGTGTGTGTGTGTGTGGTGTTTAATATTCATCTTAAGCAGTAGTGGTCTTGTTTCCTAAATGAGAAAGCAGAAGGGTTGAGAATAGCTTCGGGCAAGCTTCAGGCAACCCTCTTTTACTATTTACCTGCATACTTGCCCTGTGAGCTCCCTTGATCTGTCAGGACACACACATATGTGGTTCTTTCTTCCTGTTATCTGTTCCTCTGAGATCTTGTTCGTCTGTGTGATCTCGATCTAATGTTTCGATTTGTCTAGTGCCGCACATTGTGCTTTTGTGTTTTTATCTCTGGGTTAAAGCTCGCTGTGAATGATTGTTTTCATGATGCTTATCAAACGGTCAGGAAAGAGGTGGTCTTTTCAGATAAAAGGGAAATTTTAACTTGAGTGTTATCTTTTATTCTGTTATACCATATTTTGTTTATACATAAAGTATAAAATAAAATGAAAAGTTAGGTATATATCTTTAAAGGATTGTAATAATTTTAGAGGATATACTATACGCCATCAACAGCTCATAGTAGGTCTGTCCTTAATTTGAATGTTAATTTATAATGTTTATAATTTAAAAACCAGTTCCCCTATGGATAAAATAAATTGGAATTGAAACCCAAATGCTGCGCTCTATTTAAAGCATTCGTTAATCCTATTAATCTGTCTTTCCCTCTGTAACCTGCAATAACAACACGCCATCATCATGGTTACTCTCTCCTCGTATTCTTACTCCCCCAGGAAGATGTTTTCAGATACAGAGGTCTGTTCTTCTCGTCGACCTCCGTTGTTGTATGTGGGTTGGTTGAAGTATTTTTTAATCTGGTGTATAAAGGTGAAATGGGCCACTTCATGTTTTGGTTTTCGTGGGTGGTTATCAGTAGACCTCCGCATTGAAAATCACCCTCACATGCCGAGGAGTGTGTGCGTGTCAGTGGGCAGGATAAGATCCAGGGACAGGAGGAGGAGGATTATGGGATATAAGAACTTTAATAACATCATTTGCCAAGTTTAAGATATACAAGGAATTTGTCTCAAGGCAGGTGCTGACTCAGTGCAGACAAAACAAAGCAAGTAAAATACCAGCAAAACCAAGAGAATCAAGACATCAAAGGGATGCAATAATGATAAAAAAATGTAGTGGTTTGGATTTCTGGAATAATTCTCCAGTCCATTTCCTCAGAAGACTTTTCAAAACGTATTTTAAGACGTTCAAAGAAACACAACTGCTACGAGATAATTTATTAGAAAGAAGTTAAAAAGAAGTTTCTATTCTGTTAGAGGAAGGTAGGTTTTAATAACCAAATTATAATTTCTTCGGTTTGAGATGTCAATGAAACAAACCAAAATAGCATATGCAAGTACATTGCATTTCGCTCTGTTTCTGTTTGTGCTTTGTTTTCCCTCACACCTCATGCCACATGGCCGCCTGGTGAGCAATAACAAAGTCACCCAGTTCTCGTCCCACAATGCCCCTGAAGTGTCTGCTGACGGTTTACATTCCACACGGGCATGAGGAGGACAGTATTCACCGGCTGCTGCCGCTGTTGTTGGAGATGATATAGAGGCATGAGGAGGAGAGCGCGTGAGGTGTATGGGGTTCTCCTGTGGGAGAGGAGTGGCTGTTATCTTCCTCTCTCTGCTACAAGCATTATTCATCTTTCTTTATAATCTCTCATACCTCACGCTCTCCTCGGAAATATGAAGGGCACGAAAAAGCACAAATGACTAAAAACACAATACAATTACACAATTAGAAGTCACATTTTAATAGTCATAAGTGACATGCTGCCTGTTTGGTTTTGTTACCTTCTTCTACATTATTAAAATATTAAGTAAAGGATAATGTACAGTCAGTTTATTTTGCAAACAACCAAGCTGCCACATAAGTAAACAATTATTGCAAATAAACAAAATATTGAATTGAGAATTAATGTTGTACATATTTTTTTATGTGATAAAGTAGCACTGGTGATGTAGCTCATATGAGTGGTGCAATATCAGTTAATCCCTAGATGTGCCTGATTGGCCAATCAGATGAGAGTATTCCAGAAAACTGTGTAATCATTTTAAATATAAAGTTTTAATTAAGCAGAACGTTTTTATAAGCTGGAAAAAGAATGAGTGTTGTCTGTTTTCCCACAGTGTGTGTGTCTGTGTGTGTGTCTGTGTGTGTGTCTGTGTCTGTGTGTCTGTGTGTGTGTCTGTGTGTGTGTCTGTGTGTGTGTCTGTGTGTGTCTGTGTCTCTGTGTGTGTGTGTCTGTGTGTGTGTCTCTGTGTGTGTAGGCAGCCCTGGTCTGCTGGACTGATACAGGCTGAGAGTAGACAAATGCAAAGTGACACTTGTGTGTGTAGAATGGTATTTGTAGTGACGCTTTGACCGCAGATAATAAAGTGTTCGCCCTGAGGTGATTCCAGACGGCAAGCACCTCCAATGAAACTCGCTTACTCAGGAAAAGAGAGAGAGAGAGTATGAGAGAAATGGAGAGATAGTTGAGAGCGCAACAAGGAGGCACTGGGCGATCGAGAAGTAAAAGTATAGTGAGTATTTCAGACATTTATTGTGTGTAACCAAACTCTTTCCCAACACATGTTGTTTCATTGAATTAAACTTTTGGAATTGGCTTTTAAATGATGTCACACTAAAGTAATACAAATTTGAACTTCTTGCATCGTCCTCGGGTGGATATTGCCGAAAAATATTATTTCCTCAGAGAAGGTCTTAAGTATCAAGCACATTATTCATGTGCATTTTAATTTGACTCTGAGCCCCTGCGCTTATTAGCTCAGAGATTCACCTTTGATTGGGTACTGGCTGCTGTCTGGAGGGAATTAGCTCAGTAACCCCAATATGTTTTCCCAGTTCACACTGGGGGGAGCAGGAAATGAATCTATTAAAATCAGAGCCGAGTGTGGCCTTAAGAAAACATAAGAGTAGATTTTGAGACTTTAAGTGACCCAGTCTTTTAACACGACATTAATATTTGTTTTTAGACTTAATTGTATAGTTTTTTACTATCAGCATTTATCTAATTGGCCAGATATTCAAAGCGGCTCAGAGTTTCCTCAACAGTACGCTTTGGTATATGCCTTTAAAACTTAAAGATTTCTCAAATCTGTATCATATTACTCATCATGCAAGTATAAGTTACTAAATCGTATATTCGTCCTTATTGATGCTTTGCATTTTTGTCACTAGCTATATATGATCACCAGATTCAGTATAATAACGTGCTTGAAGTGATACTTTAGCGTGTCTATTTTTATCAAGCTATGCATATTCACATCTCTCTCTCTCTCCAGGATTAGGCAGACAGGAAGACAGGTCCACAGTCCTGTGCCATTATTGTCATTAGTGCGTGTGTGTGTGTGTGTTTGAGAGGGGCAGAGATGTGATCCAGAGCCTGTGGTGCAGGAGGTCTGGGGGAGGACAGCCGCGTTCTTTCAGCTCGCCACTCAATTAGAGGCACAGAGGCACACAGAGGCATGCTGGGTTAATTGTAGAGCTTCAAACAGCTGCCACATTCAGAGCTCCATTGTGCCTGCAACGGTTGTTACGGCGGCTGGGGGCCTGGGTTAGTAATCGCTGAGTAATCAGTCTGAGAGAAGAGCAGATGACACGTCCATTAGCAACAGGCAGGTATTGTTTAGAATACAACCACACCAGAAGCTCCTAGTGTTCTCTCTCTCTCTCTCTCTCTCTCTCTCTGAGAGGCTGTAAATATGCAAAATTGCTATTATACTTTTTTAATTAGATTTTCTTTTAGATTTTTACGTCCAATTAACTTGACTTTATAAGCAACTTTTTTTAACTTACTGTTTTAAATATTTTGGCTAGTGGCGAGTTGTTTTACTTTTAAAAATAAGTTGAATTTGTGTAATTTAATTTGATGAGTTATGAAAAGTTGAAAAGCTGCTTTGATTGGACTTTTTTAGTTTATTTTCTTCTTTCATTATGTATGCATGTGTCCATATTAATCCCTCATTAATCCTAATATGTGTTACAATTATCAAATGTTGTGATAATTATGTTTTTTAGTTTAGATTAACTGCTGTCATTACAGAAGAAAAGAATTTGTTAGATTGTTTATCAGTAGCTACCTTAAATAATGAATCAGGTTTAATGACACCTAACATAAACTCTGTTTGAGTAAAAATAAAGAAATATGTGTGTCCATTAGTTTTTCAAAGTGATAACTTTAGGAATGAGAGATATAAGATGAGAAACAACCACAGCTTGCACCTGAGTGCAGTGGAAAGAAACTGAAAGCTGGGTGACCGTAACTGATGGCTGTTAGGTCCCGTCTAAACATTTATTGTGACAGTTTGCTGACAGCGTGATAATAAGCGAGACTTCACGAAGGGAAAACGCTCAAAACCCACTGGATGTTGCATTGCATGTTTGTGCTTTTCTCAGAATCACTTCCTGTTTATCTGCGCCACGACCCATATTTGTTAGGCCAAGTTGATGTGGTTTTACATGTGTTGATTGTTCAGTTGAAAGTCAGTGGCTTTTAAAACCCTTAACCCCTCATGTGAGCATGAGCAACAGGATTGGACGTTTTGGGATTTGTGCAGCTGTGCTTCTGTCATCATCTGATCGATGTGGAAAGTTGTTAGTCAAAATTGAAACGCCGGTGCTATGAACATATTCGGTTATTATTTTGTGTTACAGCTTCTCTTTTATCTCTCCATCATTTTCTGCAGATGCTTTCCTGAGAATGCCTGCACACATCTGTCTCTCTTTCTTCTTCTGTCCACCTTGATGCAACAGTCTGTACAGACAGGTTCACTAATTCTGTAGAACCTTCAATAGCAATTTTCTTCCCACTCATATTCATATTCCCTCTTATCCGTTTAGATCCCCTCAAACGTGCACACGCTCGCTTGCTGCTAATTAGAGTAGTGTTAATGGAGTATTTAGGATTATGCCTCCTCCACGCTGCTCGCTCGCTCAAGGGCGTCCAGGGAACGTGAAGGACGCACGTCCCAGCTTTCATCGCTCTCCGTATGGCCTTCGTTGTAACCCCAGTCTGGGTTAACCTGGGCCTCATCTTGCCCCGCTCGCCATGACCCATCTACTCCACGACTGGACGTCAATGTCTTCCCCATGAGGCTGCGACAGGGAGATTGTTAGATATTGGGTCTTGTTGTCTGTTTCTGTGTGTGTGGTGTGCGTTGGCGGTAATGAGAGATGGCATTTAGAGAACTGCTGCTCTGACACACGGGCACTCAGTGCCAGCCGCGAGTGATTAAGGACAGAGGTCATTCCGCTAATTATCCCCCTGCCATCCTGCTTCCCGCAATCTTCCCCTCCCTCGCTCTTTCTCTCTCTCCGAATGCTTTGTGCCTGGCAGGACCGGATCATTTGTACGTACGCCAGAAAAGAGAAAAGCACGACACATGAGTGAATACGGCACTGATATTAGATCGCCTGTAAATGTATGGCGAGCGAACACGATGGATCATTTCTGTTAAAAGAAGAGAAATAATGGGTGATAAATGGACAGTGTAATTCACTTTGCTCTCTTGTTCACACGATGTTTGTAAGAGTTAGTGCACACACACACACACAAACGCAAACACACACACACTAAATAGCTCCTGTTGTGTAGAGAGAGTAAGGAATGGATTGCTGCTTTCCTCAAGGGGAATAATTAATCCGTACAAGGCTGTCGCATGTCAAGATGAAGCAAGTGTGAAGCATTTTGCCCAGGAGGCATTGCAGACTGTCGCCCATGCAGACACCTGTTAGAACGCCTGCCCCACATTAGCATACACAACACACGTACACCATTGCAAACAGGAGCAACCACAACACACCTCACTCCCCTCAGCCGGTTTGTGTGAGTGTTAGTATGTGGTTTCATGCTTGCCTGTTTACCAGAGTATGTTTTGTTTGCATCTGTGGTGTGTTTGCGCTGTGAACGTGTCTCTTGTGTGGATTCGTTGTCGAGCTTGTTCTTTGTGTGTGTGTTTAGTTGTGAGTGTCTGTGTTTATCACAGGACGCCATCTGCACTGTGCTCGCAAGCGTGATCACAGACATCGAGCACCAATAAGTCACGCAGGTCTGAGCTGATGAAAGATCTCTCACACACACACACTCAGGGGAAGGCCTATGTGACAGATAATGTTAGTGTAATTTACGGGGAGGGGAAGTGAGAGGACGCTAGTCAATGTGTGTTTGTAAAGATCAGATGGTACGTTTGCCCATCTGGTACTCTCTTCTAGGGATATTATTTTGATTTATACAGTTTAGGAAGTTCATTACTTTTAAATAAGTTTAAACAAGAGTACTCTTGCTGGACATGAAACAGTTTTGCATTACTTATTTAAAATATATATTTTTGTGTGAATGACAGTGGGGTTGAGATGTTTCTTTCTGGCATATTTGTGCTCATTTACATGACACTGTTTTTAACTAAGAACAGAAAACCTTTTATGCATTTTGGCCATTAATTTACACAACAACATTAAGTTTTTGAAAACAAACTCAGCATTGTTTTATTGTATTTGTGAAAACTGCAATGTCATGTGCATTATAATGTATTATGTAGTTTTTTAGATTCACATGACATCATCAGTTACTGGCTTGGCATGCATAATACTGTGTTTTTAGTTATTTTTGTGGATCTTTATAGACAGGATTTTGACAACATGGTCATTTGTCAGAAAATGCAAATTGTTATTTTACAACATTATTATTTTATAAAAGTTATAAAAAGTTATCGCAATCCGCTCTGCCACATCCCTCACCTCCTTCAAGAAACAACTAAAAACACACCTCTTCCACGAACACCTGACACCATAATATATATATATATATATATAAAACCTCTCTTCTTTCCTCTACAGGTATTTATCTAGCACTGCAGCACTTCTCAGTACTATTGTTGCCGCTTTTGATGTGTCGCTTCATTGTCTCCTAATATTTGTAAGTCGCTTTGGATAAAAGCGTCAGCTAAATGCCTAAATGTAAATGTAAATGTAATGTAAATGTAAAAAGTTGATAAAGTACCACAGAGGACAAAAATGAGAAAACATGCTATTCATGGCAGATGTCTTCTTAACCCTTTTAATCACACTGGTGACAGTTTTTTCTCACATATTTTAGTGTGGTATTAAAAAGCAAGTATTAATGTGACCAGACATATAACCCATTTCTTTTATTGACTTTTCAATCATTTTTTTACATAATTTACATCGATTGTTTAATATCCTTACAAATACTATACAAATTCATATGTCATCTCTGGGGAAAAATCTGGGATTAAATGGGTTAAGTATGTTTTATCTTGCATAAATCTACAAGAATTACCATTGCGTGTTATTTTAAAGTTACTCTCTAAAGCGAGACCATTTCATCAAGCGTTCATCCAGCATTTCTTTTGAACCCTAAATACAGTATAACCCAACTATGTACTTTGTATCTGTCAAACAATCATAGTTATTACCAGGAAATTAGGTTTAGAAAATAAGTGATGGCTACTTTTAACTCCCCAGTCTGTCTGTCTGTCTCTCTTTACCCTGTGCTCGTCGCTGCAGTAATAGCCAGAGGTCTTTGTGAGTTGGAGCTGCTCTCTGTGGCTCTGAAAGGCCTCTAATCCCCGTGGCCTGTGAAGTGTGAAACCCTTTGATGGCAGGTCGGGTCCAGGAGCCTGTTGACAAACAACAAGAGCGAGCCGCGGTAAAAGAGACAGCAACAGCGGCTTTATCCTTTGTACCAAATGGATTTAACAGACTCGTTTAGGCACGGAAAATATGGACCCGTCATCCAAAAACACAGCATTAGTTGCGCTTTAATAATAATTAGCACGTTTTCGTCCCCATCGCGCAAAGAGATTGAAGGGAGGAGAGAGATGGGAAGCTAAGGGAGAGTGACACGGCAAAGCCTGTTCCTTAATTAAACCATGTGATGATCAAAGATATTCACCCAATCCGACCCCCTCCGCACGTAAAGGAGATCTAAAACTTGGCTCCTCTATTTGCATACGGACCAGCAACGCCGCTTTGAAATCCACGTTTTTCCTCTTTGGAGCCAATGAAGTGAGGAAACTGTCAGTCTGGTTGTCGCACGCACACACGCACTCGCAAACCCTCCCCACCCACCCTTCTGCGCTGGCTGTCGGAGAAACATCAAAGCACCGTGGCGCTGCTGTCACCAAGGGGGTTGAAAGTGTCGGCCCCTGCTCTGGCCCTGCATGGGCTGGACAGATGCTCGACAGCCCCCATTTCATCTGACCCATTTAGAACAACTCCAATTAGACTGTGACAGCGAGGAGATGAGCATCCTTTCATCCGCTGCCCGAGAAAATGCCAACTAACGTACAGGCTTTAAACACGGCGCAGATCTCGGTAGCCTTAGGAATGCTTTTTAAAGAGTTATTAGACATAAAAGAGCCGGTACAAAATTCGTTAGAATTGTTTGGATTTCAGCATTAATGTTGCTTAAAGTGTGACGTGACCTTTGTCTTTGAATTAATAATTTATTTAAAGTAAATTGCGTAAAAGTGTATCTAGTTTTTGAAAATGGTTTGAGATTTTGAATACCATTCCCTTTATTGTATAGTAGGTAAAATCCTTGACATGTCAACTTACAAAGGGTCAGGAATGTTAGTTGGCTGCTGTGCAGTTTAATAGATTTAATGCAGTACACCAGTTCACCTAGCATTCAGTGCCAAAACTATTGATCTTTTAGAGAAAGAATGTTTAAAAAACCGCTACAAAGGGGTTCGCATGATTATCAGTCTAACTTCTTATACTGTACATCCATTACAAATAGATTTTTTTAGTTGAGTTGCTACAGTGTTAGAACAGATGAGTTTCATTTTTCTTAAACTGAAGGCTGCATGATGTGTTTGAAGAAAAATACTATGTGTACCTCTACCAAACCCATCAGTCCAGCTGTGATGCATGAGGAATGAATCATAATAGTGTGCTTTGCTTTGGCACCTTCAGGTCTTGCAGTCCACGAGAGAACAACAGATTCCAATTTGGTTTAGGAAATTTTCTGAATATCAGGGTATGTGATATACACCCAAAAGAGGCTGGCATGACGGTGATCCAAAACAGCGGCTGAAACGGATGCAAGTGTGTATTTTTCGGCGTTGTCAAGAGGTCTGGTCCCAATTCCATTGAAATGCTGAAACCGAGCACTCAAGCAAGACGTCCTATAAATATACATGAAACAGTTTTGGGTGGAGGAATGAGTAAGACACATCCCGACCACTACAAAGCTCTGTGCACCAGCTGTTGGTTAGGAGGTTTTCTTTTAAAATCTATGACCTTTATTGTTTAAAAAAATGTGTGTTTAAGTTTTAAAATAAGTATTAATAATGTATAATCAATATATGAAACATTTATGTTTTTTTATTCTAAAGAAAATGACAGATACTGCTCCTGCCTGATAGCAAATTTGAGCATGATGTGACTTTCACAGACATTAACTGCGAAGGGTTTGTTAAGCAGTTTGCCAAATGCAACATCATCACTTCTCTCGTAGCAATTTTTAAAAATGTGCCATTAGATTTTCAAGGGCTTAAAGCACATGGACGGTGTAGATTTAGCCGCATTAGTGATCGAACTGTGGCGGCTTAATGGAAGCCACGAAGACTTTCAGACGTGTCTGAAATGTGACAATCTGAAATTTGACAACTTCCTCACAGCTGGATCCCTTGAGGTTGGGAAAATCGCTCTGACATTTGCTGACGCTGTCATTTGTGGCAGTTTAATTTTAGTAGGAATGATAAAAAACAAGCAGTAATGCTTCCCTTTAAAATATCATTTTTGCAAGGCTTGGTAGTCATTTGTGGCAGTTGATTTATCACTTGTAAATTGAGTGCTTCGCCTGCTCCCCCTCTGCCTTTTTGTAGCACTGAACTAAGTAGCCATGAAATTGCCTGAATAATGTCGTTTAAATCCAATCTCACCACGGCCCTTCACCTCCGCTCATCCTCTGCCTCGCGCTGCTCTTTCCTCTTGTTTCCCAACCCCTTTTTCTCAGAATCCCAAAAGCCTTGGGTTTCTCAGAAAAATCTAGATGCTGGAGACTTTTATCAAGGGCAAACAGGGTCCGACCGCCTATTAGACATTAAAGCTTATTGAGATTTTTACTATTTCCTATTCTGCACAACATATGGGTAAAGTCCTCTAGTTTTAATACAAGCAAGTCATAGATGACTTTTAAAGGCCGTCCTTAAAATATGGTCTGGTAGTTTCTATGTGCAGACCTTGGTTTCATATGACTGAATAAACCCGGTTACGAATTCCCAGTGGGTGGAGTTTTCAAGATTTGTGGGAGGGGTAATGTAGGTCTGTCTCCTCATTTGGAGATGATCTGATTGAATAATTGAGAAATTGGCCTGGTCAAGGCGAAAGACCTGCTGGTACTACTTATAAATCTCAAATGTGTCAGTGCAATTAAACAAGTCTTTTATCCTCTTTACTTCCTGCTTGCTCTCCTTTCCGTCTCCAAGGGTAACCCAATTTTGAACAAAAGAGAGGCCAAATTAATTTCACAAAGCATTGGTTTAATAATGGGTGCCTGATTTTGTGTTAAAAAGAGCTATTTATCCAGGGTAAACGTCCTCTGGAATAGAGAAAAAGAAAGATCTGGGGTAAAGAAAAAAATATAGTCTCTATAGGGAGAAAAACATTTCATATTTTATATACTGTATTATTGAAAGTTTCTGTAGTTTGCACAATTACAATTTATTTTCTTGACATGCACTTCTTTTCCAAGACGGGTTACAATAAAGTATACAAATCATGGTAATAGTAACACCCAATTGGTAGATATGATTAAAAGGGCTGTGGCTGTGAAATGGCTTAAACAACAGGTTGACAAATGGTGAAGGAAGGCATTTTTATCAAAGAAACAGAACTGGGCAGTAAACATGAAGTTCACTAGAAAGAATGGGTTATTTAAGGTGATGGCAAACTTTGTTACACGCTTGAAAGCAACAACAATGTGACCTTCAACTAAAAGAGGGCTGTGCTGATGGAGGTCTTGGCTGGGAGCAAAAGAAGCTCAGTCTTGTCAAGATTAAGCTTAAGGTGATTTGTAGATGTCCGTAACTCAGAGAGACTACAGAGAGCGATGTGGGGATAGAAGCTCACATAAAGCTGTGTAACACATGTCTCTACTGCTATTGATTAAATTGGCAAACATTATATTACTGTATATATATCCTGCTGATATTAGTATATTATGACAATGCTTTTGTAAATGGTTTTGACTAAATGTATGTCAAATATCAAGCCTGACTCATGACATTTTGTCTGTGTTTGCTTCACAGGTGAGCTGACTGTCCCCATGCCTTCCCCGCGCTACCCCAGCGCAGCAGAGCTGGATGCCTACGCGCAGAAGACGGCCAACAGCCCGCTGTCCATCAAGATCTTCCCCACCAACATCAGGGTCCCCCAACACAAGCACCTTAACCGGACTGTGAATGGATACGACACCACCGGACAACGCTACAGCCCCTACCCTCACATCCACACGGGGGGCTACCAGGGTCTGTTAGCAATTGTCAAAGTCTCATCATCAACCTCGTCATCCTCATCATCTTTTGCACCCTCCACAAAGGGCGTTCTCAAAAACTCAGAGGGCAGGAGGACTAAGTTGTCTCCAGCGCAGATAGCGGTGGCCCCTTATCCGCCTCCAAACAGCAGCACTTTAGGTCATTGCCACGGACAGATTGTGTATCATACAGGTCCTCCTAAACCCCCGGAGGCCACCGCTCTGTCGGTTCCCCCGAACGTCACTGTGGCCAGCTCCGTGATACCCGTGACAGGGGAGAGGACTGAATCTCCCACCTCAGTCAAACCTACCCTCCATTCAGAGCATCATCTACCAGATCAATCAGCACTGCCAAGCCCAGGCTCTGCAGCAGGTGTGTCAGAACGGGACGTCTACGGGACCCCCGAACCCAAGCCCATCCAAACAGGGCACCGTGAACACCTCAGGGGGGACTTACGTCACCAGCGTGGCTCCACAGGGAAACGTGACCTATTCAGGGACGGTGCTGCCAGGGCAGAACGGGGAGGCCATGAAGGCCAGTGTGTATCCTGAAGGCATGGACTACCTTCTGTGGCAGAAACAACAGCAGCAGCAGGCCGTTTTGAGGATGTACAGCGGGGGAAGTGGCGGAGGAGGTGCCGTCAGCAAGTCGCCCGAAACCTGCATCCCGGGAGGATCCATCATGCTGGGTGGCGCTCAGGTGTCCTCCTCCAGAGGTTATCCAATGACGGCTAGTACAAGCGGCGGGGGCGGGCTTGACAAGGTCAGCTCCTCCCCTTTGAACTGCGTAGGGATGCACGGGAACTTTTCTGTCGGGCAGTACTTTGCGCCTCCGTGGAACAGTGTCCTTGTTACACCGGACAGTGACTGCTACAACCCTCAAGAGCTGCCAGGAGCTACGACCACAGGCGGGCCAGCGACAGGGCACAGGGAGCTGGGCTTTCCCCATCATCACCAACACCCTCATCATCACCATCATCATCACCATCATCATCCCCATCATCTCATAGACAGCACGGGTGGTCTGTGCTGCAGTCTGCCCAGTAAAAGTCTGTGTAATACGTCAGTGTTGAGCAGCAGTCTCCAGTCGCTGGAATATCTGATCAATGACATCCATCCACCCTGCATCAAAGAGCAGATGTTGGGGAAAGGATACGAGACCGTGTCTGTGCCGAGACTTTTGGACCACCAGCACGCACACATCCGCCTCCCTGTTTACAGATAAGAAGAGACGGGTTGTGGGTCAGGCTGACCACCGTAAAGACTGGAAAATCTTTAATCAAAAACTGTGATGTTGCCATTGCGGATTGCCTGGATTTGCAGTGGAATTTCGTGATACTGCTCTAAGCAGACTGGGGAGATCTGGATCAAAACATGGTGAACGAATGCTGGAAAGCCAATCGGTGCCTCTCGGCTCAGAGCTGAGAGAGAAAAGCTGGCTGGGAAATGGAATGTTGCAAGATCCTAAATGTGGATTCTGTGATTCTTTTTAGTTTTATTTTTCGGATTCTTTTTGTTTTTTGTTCTTTTAATTATTTTATCAGACTAATATTCTTTTGGGTGAGAGTCAATGGTTTATATGAAGTAAATATGGCCTCCTCCCCTGATTGGATTGGATGATGATGATAAAGAAGATGGTCTTAAAGCATCACGGTTATCTATAAAATACATGTACTCATTAAATACTGTAATAGGTAAAGGTACACACACATTACAGCATTGCAAAGACCAAAAAGCGACAAGATCAGTGCTTTTGTGTGAAGTTAGTGGATATTTAATTGAATGATAAAGCTTAGTGGTATGGATTATGGTTTTTCATAGAAATTGCACTGCTTGGGGTGTAAACATTTGTGAAAGTACTAGGAGGCTGGAAATTAGAAGTATGTATTTAAAGATCTTGAAGACTTGAACCTATTTTTGTTGTTTTATATATATATTTGTAGTATATAATATGCATTGGCTGCTAAGGGAATAAGAGTGTAAAATGCTTAGGTTTTTTTAATGTTTCGTTTAAGAGTCTTTTATTTCGATTTGATTCTGCAGTATAGTTTCTGCTGTTCTCATGGTGAAATCACCACCAAGGGCCAAACAACAGAATGCTCATTTATTTACCTACACTGGAATCCACTCTTCAAAAATGCAGATTTTAAAGGAATAGCTCGGTTAGGCCGATCAGGTTACAATACTCTGACATGCCGAAATGATTTTAAATCCTGGAAATGAGCTGTCTGTTGTAGAAATCTTAATTTCAGAGCGGAAGGTCTCGATTGGTTGGGGAACAATTTACTCTTCTATCGCGGATTTGATAGCTATCGCTGACAGGCCCGATGTCGCCGCACATGACTTGAGGAGTTAACCTATCAAGGTGTCACTTGACCATTCCTCTTTTAGAAAAGATGAAAACAATCATTGTGGTGCCTCTCTGAAACAGAGAGGATGAGCGTTTGTCTCGAACGGGGTCGGGCCGCTCATAAGCTTTGTCTCAACACTGAAATATTTATTCCGACTGTGACTTTCCTGTGAATGTACTGCACTTAGATTACTGAGAAGACTAATGCCTTGTGGGACAGAGAGGGGAAATAAAGAAAAATTGGATGGGCACAGCGGTCCCCGGCGTTAAATTAGCATTTCTTTTGTCAGTCAAATTTCACCGGTAAATTGAATTTAGAAACTCGTGAGAGGCGACGGGGGGTTTCTGTTGGAGGCAAAAGCTGGCTACAGTCTAGATTTATGAAGTGCAATTATTATGACTGTATTAACAATTTTGTTTTCTCTGAGCTTACACCAAAAAAATGTAAACTACAGCTGTGTCTACATTCCCAATGTACCACATACTCATTCCCTTCTTGTTTTGAGGTGCAAAATAAACTGATTTCAAGACTTTATTGAAATAGCCATGTCTTTGCTTTGACCTTGTCTTTTTTTTTATATTTCCTTACACATCATGAAAATATCAGTTTTACAGTTTGAAGTAAATTTTGTGCAGAAGGCTTAAATAATATAGATAATATATATACAAAAAACATTTCTTTCTAAACCCTTTCTTGCTTAAAACTAAGGAAAGCTAAATTGTAATTCAGCCACTTTGCAATGCGGAAATGTGTTTTATTGTATCCAGCGTTTGTCCACCATCATCATTACCTTTCTAACATGTTCTTCATAAATAGTTTGACTAATTCATAAAAAATGAATCTTCCCACTTTTTCCAGAATGAACATTGAAGCAGAATCATTTCTTCATGTCAGAGATACTTGCTGCTGTGTATCTCCTCCGAAAACAGCGAGAGCGCTTCAGTGTAGCTCCTCCGAGATCCGTGGTGTCTCTGCAGAGTACTCATGTAAGATCTGATTGTTTTAGTCAGACAGAGCATGCTTGGAGTGTGCCGTATCGATCTGCTGTGGATTTCCTCATAATAGCGCACCGCTTGCTTTGAAGACAAATGAGAGGAACTGTAGGGAATATAAACAGGCTGAATACCTGAACTCCTGCTCTTACGATGCTAAACTTAATTCATCAAGCAGATTTATTTAAGAAGAAATGCTTAATTTCAACTTTTTCAGTTCATCGTGGTGGTGTTTGTGCTAGATGAGAAATGATATTCCAGATCTTGTTGGTTTAGAAAAAGCATAGTTGCAACAGTCCATAAACATTTCAAAGTGCATGCTGTCTATTTTCCTGTGTGTAGTTTTTGTCAGCGTGAAAGATGCGCCTCTGATCACATCCCTGGGGCTTTTCCTCTCTGCATCCCCATTCCTGTCATCCTTTATGTTCTGTCTCTGCTGTGTTAATGGATTTGAGAAGTCGCTGCAGCAAACAACTTTATCTTTCTCTTGCTCTCGCTCAGGTTTGGGCACACTGTATCTCACAGTACAACATTTATTTTTATTTATTTGGCTACAGTGGAAATAAAATTGATTTAATAGATTAGATACTGAAGATGCTACAGTGTTCCATACTGGAAAAAATGTCTAACTTGAATGCGCTGTTTTGGATAAAAACGTGTGCCAAATGCAATGGAAATGTCGTGCTGTTCAGTATGCAACTTTAACCAGTTATTCTAACTATATGTAAAGAAAGAGAATTAAAATGAATGAATTGTAATGTGTGAAATGTAAGCACAAGATACAGAAAATGGTTCATATTTTTGAAACTCGTGCCAGATGGTGACTTGCAAAAGTTTCAGTTTAACATGACCTACACAATTTAGCACACAGGTTATATGAAGTACTTGGTTTTATAGTGCATTTGTCTTGGAGCTAAACACCTGTGGTACTTTCAAAGTATCAGATGATTCGATATTTCTGCTGAGAAATAGTCATACAGAAAAGTCATACAGTTTGGAGAATAGCGTGATCAATAAATTGTCAAACACAATCTTTAATATTTTAATATGCATAATATACCGATCTGTTAAGCAATATGTAATGTTTGTCAATGACAAAATAATTAGTCATTACAACATGCAGCCCAGTTATTTTCTGCCTCGCTTAGCATCTTTTCTGCTGAACTGGCCCAAGCCCTCATGCACACAGAGAGACAGATTGGTGTCAGGAACAATAGGCCTCTTAGCCTCCATATGAATAATAGCATTAGACCCCATATAGAATCACTGAGAGTTGAGTCCTCTCATCTTCTTTGGCTTTAAGGAGGCATATGGACCATCACCAGCTGCACCTGTCCTTTAAAGCACCATCTCACTGAGTAATTATTTGTTTTCTAAGGGATTATACTCACTGCTGACTGGCACTCAAATGTGCGGTCGCAGTTTTAGAAAGAGGCAAGTCTTAGGAAAGAGGAAAAGAAAGAGACAGATCGGGCGGAGAGTTCAGAGCGGCCCTGGAGCGTGATTTTGCCCTGGTTGGTAATCAGGATAATTGCTGCGTTGCTAGTGCTGTAGTCTCCAGTCTCTGAGTGTGTGCCTCTGTGGCCCTGTGTGCAGATTGGCCCCTCAGGCACCGTGAACCGGGCCACTGCAATTCCCTTCCTGCAAAGAGAAAGAGTGAGACAGTTCCACCTCAGGCCTGTCTTATTAGATGTACTTATAGGATTCACTTAATGAGGATCATAAAACTGATTAAAATACATCATTGTCAGATCGTTCTTAAAGGGACAGTTCACAAAAAACTGCATCGTTTACTTACACTCTCCTGTGAAGCACAAAAGGAGATGTTTTAAAATCTCATGCATGTTTGTGCACTTCAAACATGTGCTGAGTGTGCTATTAGCATACTTCATTTAAACTGAAAAAATAAACGGGAAAACTAAAAAGAAAACTTTCAGTTTGCTTTCTATGTAGGCCTACTTATGAATATATAGTCTATGTACTTCTCAAATAAAGTAGTTGTGTATTCGGTTGACTATGGTTATACTTAACAATACAGTTTTAGAAACTACAAAGTGGGCCACTTTAGACCCAAGCAGTATTGAAATAGTACACATACAAGTATACTAGTACTAGTACTTACTGTACTACATTTTTAAGTATACTTAAAAATATTTTTGAACTTTGCTTAAGTATATTTAACCTGATCTGTCACTGCAGGTATTGATCATATATGAAAATGCATCTGAACTACAATTTTTTATTTTAGATATTTTTCTCTTATTTTTTGTTTTTGTTAATAACATTTGTCAAATATTTATATTTATCATTATAGTTTGTCATGATTTGATTAGAATTTAACTAACTTTTACGGTAAAGAGTGAAACATCCTGACCGAACGTGACAGTTAACAGGTTAAAAAAAATAAACTTGAAGTTTACTTTATTGTTAGGGACGCCATGTTTAGAATGATGAAGGTGAGACATTTTATTACTGGGCATATTGTTCCTTTAAATTTACTTTCCAGAGCAGCAGATTTCAGACACATTTATCCTCATTTGGATTCACTATAAGTTTTTGTCTTTCTGCCTCAGTGCTTCATTTTTTATCCCTCTCATGCCCACACACCTTGACACACTGTGAGGGGATTTTGTTGTCACTTAACCATTGAAATGACAGAGGGGGTCAGAGCATCCCATTAACAGATCCATATGTGGGCTTTCATTCAATACCCTGTTCTCTCTCTCCAGAGGGTCTTTATTCTCTCTCTCTGTCTGTCTCACTCTCTGTCGACAGTCTTTCTGTCTCTTTCAACCTCTCATTGTAATTGAAATAACCAAACCATCTCTTCTGTTCTTCTCTGCTGGTTCAGTGCTACAGTCATTAATTAGTTCATCTTTGGTTCTGTTCAGCAGTCGGAGGAAAAGCTTGGGGTTCAACTAATCTGCCATATGGACTTTGTCTCAGTCATGATAAGGTAAACATGATTAGAATCCAATTTTAGAGGATTTATAGCCTACATATACATATCAGAGGCCAGCGATTAGCAGGACGTAGTTTAAGGATTGGACAGAATTATTAACAAAATTAATGAACAGTTTTTTTCCTCGGACGGACTGTTAAAAGAGACACAGAGCTGTGTCTGTATGACCTTGTGTTAATTGAGAGATTAAATGGGATAGTTGTACTTTCAAGATTCATTTGTTACACTCTGAAGCTGCTTTAAAATTGTATAAAGCCTTTTAGAAAATAATTGTGACTTGACACTCTAATGAAAGTGCTTTTAAATACATAAATTTAATCAAAAGACTATTTAGGATTTAAAATAGCTATACCAACTTGCTGACATTTACAAGAAATACTCCAAAAATATGCATACAACACAATGATTGTTCAGACATTTGCTTGGAAGAAAATTAAAAGTCTGGACCATCTGAAACGTTTTTAAACATCCCTGCTGTATATTATCAGTTATCACTTGAAAACATGGAACTATTCTTGAAAATTTTCATTGCAATGAATTGAATGGCATTTCTGCCCTTTCCATCGATATCAATGTTATCTACATCTAGATTCACGTCTATGTCTAGGCGAGTTCTGGTGGCGTTGTGCACAGCAAGCTATTGTTCCACAGCCAAGTATTTGAAGGGCACAGGCCCTGTGGGAGAGAGACAGGAGCCAGTAACGGAGAGAGAGAGATATGGCGGCACAGTGAGCTTGATAGAGAGCTAAATCCTATAATCCCTCTGGTTCAAACCACAACTGAGACCCTTTCCCCGCGCGGTGAAATGATGGCGGGGTCTAACCCCTCGGTATATGAGGCCAACAAACAAGGAGTGCTGATAAAACCACATGGCTGTTGTTTCCTCCTTATCCATCTCTCTCAGAAACAGAGAGGCGGAGAAATAAAAATAAGGGCAGCTGCTCTCACCGCAGATCTCTGGCACGCCGTCTCGAATGTGGCACATACACGAGCGCGCGCAGGTCTCGCCCCCATTGTGGTTTGAATGAGGTGCGTGTCGACTAAACATTCAACCGGCGGTCTATAAAAGAGCATCGCCTCGGGTGTGGAATATATGTACTGCCGTGGAAAGCTTTGCTTTTGCTTCTGATCTGGCTGCTGTCCAGCGATCATACTGTGCGTATAAAAGAGAGATACAGGCCTAGTGTTCATCCAGCTGATAGATGCCAGCGGCCCAGTCGCATCCTGGATAGATCCGCTCATCCGAACCTAACAGCCCTTTGATGGAGTAACGTTACTATGCGCTAAAAGTAACCTCAGTGGAAAAGTACACGCTTTTAAGGGTTTTGCAAAAATAGACCCTGTGACATATTGTTTTTGTTTGCATTGGCAGCTGAATCCATCACACTTAAAGGTGTAGTTCACCCAAAATAAAAAATTATTTCATATTTTATTCACCCTTATGTCATTCAAACCCTATATATGACTCTTTCTTTTGTGGAACACAAAATAAGATATTTTGCAAAACGCTGGTTACTGGCACCCATTGACTTCTATTTCTTGTGTCCATACTATGAAAATGAATGGGAGCCGGTAAGCCATGTTAGCAAAATATCTTCTTCTGTGTTCTGCTGAAGCAAGAAAGTCATTTTGTTAAAAATATATATATATATATATATATTTGTGTGAACTATCCCTTTAAATTCCATTATTACACGACACTCTGGAATACTTCTGATTGGCCAGTCGCTACATTACAATGTTGGTTTTTCTACTCAACCTGACCATTAAAATAATGTACTTACAAATAAATCAGATAGAAATATGCTAATTAATACCCTACATCACATTGTATAACAAGTAATTAAACAAAATTGTGCGTTTGTCCTGTTTGAACGCTGGAAATGTTTGTTTTTTTCTCGCGGAAGGTTTGTATTCGTTTCAGGTAAGCTAATGAAGTTTTTTAATCTACTTGTGTCCAATAATTAACTCATAAGATGGATAGTGTACTGCCAAGCGGTTGTTATCGCAAAAAAAACCCTTCAAAGTGATACAATCAGATCATTCTGTCAGGGGTTTTTCTGCGATAACAACACACTATCCCTTACAATGCATAGCAGCGAGTTGCAAACGAAGAAGAGACTTCAGCGCGGACTTTCCTCTGAGGAATTGCAGTGAAACTGAAGATAGCTGAGGCAGAGATGAAAGAAAGCCAGAAAAGAGAGAGAGAGAGAGAGGAGAGAGAGGGTGAAAGAGCTTTGTATTTGTCGCTAAATTGGATTAAAGATTTAGCTGGCATCATTTGTAGTAATATATGCAGAGTTAAACGCCGCTCACAAGCCTCTCTTACTCAAAGAGCTTTAATACGGAAACCGAACAAAGTGCATTCAGCCGGCCTGAACACAATCTCCACGGGATGAGCTGTTTCCTTTTAATGTTACCATAACTACACTTCAGTGCACTTTTGGCAAACTTCCCTTCCTTTGAACCATTTCAGAACAGCACTGTTTCTCTCACTGTCTAATATAAGAACACGAGAGCGTCTGGAGATTAGCACGCCAGTTTTATTTCACATTAATTGCTGCATTGTTTTGTGGAGCTCACACTGAGAATACATCTGTGATGGAGCAGAAGCAATGTTTTTAGCACATAGACGAATGAAGAATTGGTGAGAGGAAGAATGGAATCAAAAACTGGGGACAATGAATCTGCAGGCACAGATTTGGTGCTTTGCGGTGTCTTGCACGCAGTTTAACGCTTCACAAAGAAACACACTTTCTTTTGAATGAGATGTACCTTGTTAATCTGACATTTTGAAAGATGAAGACAAAGAGGCTATATAAGATGTAGTCAAATCTCTGTTCAGCTCCACATGTGCCAAATCTTTCCTTCTTTTCTTTTATGGATTACTCGGCTCATCCAAACTTAACCGTTCTTACATCAGAAGATATTTTTTTATCTTCTGTCAGTAGTTCAAGATCACTTTTTCCAGAATGTCAATTCCAAGCTGTTTTGATTCTCCAGGGCTACGCATCAATTCACCTACTATTCTGTGCACTTAAACTGTGCACTTGTGATGAGAAATTGCAGACTTTTGAGAAATAGATGAAAAGCAGTGAAATGTGTTAAAGCACTAAGTGGGTTGAAAGAACTGAGAGGAGAGAAAGTGGGTGAGAGACGGTCTGTTGATACACCTTGTGTTTGAATGTTTTAATTGATTATCTTAAGCAAAATCTTTTCTACATTACTTATATGGATGCTTTATGGTTAGCCGTATCTTAGTTGGTTATGTAATGTTTAATTAAAAACAAGACATGCAAAAGAAAGCACTTGAGCATCATATAAGGAATAATATTCATCATCAGAGTAAAGGGGTTAGGAGTAAAATATGTTTTCCCTTCATATTTTGTACTCTTATAAAAGGCTTGATCCCATTTAAATCGGTCATTCAGATCAGTCACAGTAACAAAGGAGCTCATTCCAGACTGGTTTGACCCAATTTCAGCTCTGATCTGCTGGAGGTCAAACCGGTTCACCCTGTGAACTCTTTACCTCTGTATGGTCTCTGCCGTTTATTATTTATATCACATGCTCCTTTTTTGTGCAACTGACAATATGCAGTAGTCACATGCTTTTGAAATTACTTTTATAAATTATGGTTCAATTAGAGATGTTTAGTGGAAAGCCTTTATTGCTGTCACTATTATTGCTTTTGTTTTAGATTTTTATACTTCTTATTTTCATATTGTCTGTCTTTATTACACACACAGACTCATATATGCATTCATGTGTAAACATTGTTTCTCTTTGAATCTTGCAATAGTAATAAATAACTTAAAGATGAGATTTTTTTAAGATGTAGAAAGTGTTTTTTGAGGGGGTGCTGATACATGTGCAGTTATGAGAAGGAAATGCAAATAAGCATGAATAAAAATAACGGCATCAAAATTCAACAGTGCAGAAATTTTCACAAATCAAACTTCAAGCACCCAAAATTGTGCCATCAGCACTCCACCCATAAGCCTGGCGGTGTCTGACTTCATTAAAGCTGGCGAGCGAAGGTGCAGCTGCACACCAGTGTGTTTCATTAACTCTGCAATGATTTGTGACTTAATCAGTCAGAAGAACAAATTCAGTGAGCAGGAAGACTTTTATCAGCCAGACTCATTCACCTGCACGTCTTACTGCCTCTTAGCCAGCAGCGAATTAGCAAACCGACAGCTGTCGAAAGCGAAATAATTACACTGCTGCATTTACAAGATCATGGGTGCACTGGAAGACTAGATACATTTTTATTTCACATACATTATATCTAGGATTTATTGCTTCAGGCAAAAGTTGACTTCAATTAAACAAATACATATAATGTTATATATGTGTGATCCTGTCTGTGAATACCAGACTAAAGTCTCAAAATCTAATTCTGAGATAACAAGCATCAAAGTTTGATTTCACCTATAAATATCACTATGATTTCAATCTTTGACATGGCATTACTCAGTTAATATTAAAGATATAAAGGTTATATTTTCACAGAATATATAACAGAATTTTAATGATATGATGTAGAAACGAAACATCTTCCCCTCTCTCCCCGCTATTGTCACACATCGTGTCTCATTCATTCAGAAATGTGTCACATTGGTGAAGAATCTCACCGCTGTGTCTGAAATCTGTGAGTTCCTACTTCTTCAAAGAAAGGAAACATTTGCAGGAGAGAAGAAGAATGTCTCAACCAATAAAGAACAGAAAGAGGTTAAGCAGTGTCAATACTATAACCTTTTCTCTGCCAGTCGACTTTAGGTCACCAGGACCTACTCCTACCATATGCCCGAGCAAATGTGTTCTTACAAATCCTGGATCTGATAATAGAGCCGTAGGTGTTGGACTTTTCAGTTATAATGGAAATGATCCAAGACAGAAAAGATTACATTGTGGTTTTATTACGCTGCCCACACATTTACTGCAAAAGAGTCTATTCTTGTTCAGTATGTTTATTCTGGTTTCCAAACAATTCTGCTTAAAACTTGATTAATGTTGAATATTGAATTATAAAGATGTTTTCAGAGTCTTGAATATGTATTTTGTCTTATTGGTTTTTTTTGTAGGCATTATGCTTTAAATGAGGTGAAATGTTTCTCGTTTACATTTGCATGTTTTTTTTTTTTTTTGCATTTGGGCAGATCCGACTCCAGTGTATTCAAGACTTACATTTATCAGAATGTGTTTAAGGTGTTTTTCTGTGTTTATTATTATCCCACACAGATGAAAAAGGGCAATTCTCTTTTAGTTTCGAGCACAAACACACGCATATTCATAGTATCAGCGCACTAGCAAATAAGCCATCTGCTCAGGCCTGGAGGGTAAAGTTAAATCAATGTTAGTCCAGAGCTGGCAAACAACACCGAGCTATTGCACCATAATTCAGAGGCCAAACATTCATCTTTCTTTTTTTCATCTCATCCATCTTCTTTTCTTCATTTCCTTCCTGTATCTTACTTTCTCTTTCCTGCAGCTCTCACCTGTGGTCTGTCTTTCTCGCAGATGAGTTTGCGGCCGCGCGCTGAGCTGCTTAGGCTCGTCTGTGGTTACGGGGTGCTGACGGTGACACTTGCTGGCCCAGACCGTGCCCTACTTAGAGAGAAAGAGCGAGAGGAGGCAAAGGAGGAGGGTTGGTAGCCTAAAGTGTCAGCAGTGCGAGGTGCTCAGCGCTTAGATAAACTCCTTTGGGATTAATGGCCTAGTTAAAGTTGGAGCTGAAGAGGATTAGCCTCCTCAGAGAGGTGGCAATAGATCCAGCATGTCCTTCAGCGATGGAGGAGGAGGAGGAAGATGAAGGGGAAGAGAGGGGGAGTTCGTAGGTTGCTAATAAATGCATGCGAGATGGAAAAATGGTATGTGGGGTGAGATGATGATGTCACAATGTTCCTTGGTTGACATTATGGAGGTGGAAAATGATGGCCAGGACAAGGTCAGTGTAGCAGGTGTTCTTGTGAATCGTGACAACAGCAGTGATGTGATGTCAGGCTGTCCATGTTTTGCTTAAGAGCAATGAAGTTAGAGAGCGTACAAACTTGTAGCTTTTAAATTTGTAGTGACCTTGCAGGTCAGTTTTAGAATGTTTTTAATTAGTTTTCTGATATCAAGAGGAACATGAGGTTTATATTATTTTAAAAGTACTTCAACTTTTTGTACGTTTTGTAAGTGTAGTGACCATGTTTTGTATAACCATAACTGTACAACAAATGGCATGGTTAAACTACAAATAAAATAAAAACTATGGTTACTATAGTAAAATCATAATTAATTATTTTTTTTAATTAATAGATTTACCATGGTATTCTGTTTAACACCACTGTGCCCCAGTACTGCCACAGTACACTCTTTAAGGGTGAGTTTGGGCATGAATATATTTAACACACTTTTTATATTTACTTTTAAATTATAACCAACATCACCAATAGTATAAGAAAAGCAGCAGGACCAATAGTGATGATGTATGTTTATTGCTGAACACGAGTTTTAGTTGACGTGTCTTGAGATCACACGACACTTTATCGCCATCTAGCGGTTAACAGTAAAACTTGGTAAAAAATGTCCCTTATATTCCTTTCTGGAGAGTAAATCCTAAAGATTTTCTTCTCTTTCTCCTCTTGAAAATATTTTTTCTCTTCAAAAATGTTTGTTCTTTTTAAAAAAAGTGTTTTATCTTAAAAAAAAAAACATTTTTTCTCTTCAAATAAACTTTTTCCTCTACCAAAAATATTTTTTTCTCTTCAAAATGTTTTTTTAAATCTTCAAAAGAAATGTTTCATCTTCAAGAGTCCACACAAGAGGGTTTTTGCTTGCTTGGTAACAATTTGCCAAAAAAACTTTCTCTGGTGTGGACTTTTAAAGATGAAAAAAAATTCATCCTCAGAAAGTTTTTCAAGAGTCCACACAAAATATTTTTTTGCTTGCTGGGCAAATATGTCAAAAAATCTCTTTTGTGGACTACAACATTTTTTTGAAGAGGACCATTTTTTACACAAATAGTTAAAATAGTAAGGAAGCCCTAAAAATTTGAAAAGTCTTAAAGATTTTCTTTTTTTTTTCCTCTTCAAATACTTTTTTCATCTTCAAACTTTTTTCATCTTCAAAATAAGTTTTCTCTTCCCAAAAATGTTTTTCATCTTTACATTTTTTTTATCCTCTTCAAAAAACATTTCTTTCATCTTAAATTTTTTTTTTTCAACTTAACATTTTTTTCCTCTTTAACTTATTTTTAGACCTTACATTTTTTCCCCTCTTCAAAATCATTTTTTATATCTTCAAAAAAAGTCCACACAAGATATTTTTTTGCTTGCTTGGTAACAATTTGCTAAAATTTTTCATCTTCAAATTGTTTTTATCTTTAAAAAAAAGATTTTCTCTTCCCAAAAATTGTTTAAAGATGAAAAACAAATTTTGAAGAGGAAAACTAAATTTCAGATGAAAAAACTAATTTTTGAAGAGAAAAAAAAATTTTAACAGAAAAAAAGATTTAGGTGAAAAAAAATTTCCTCTTCCAATTTTATTTAATAGTCAAAATCTTTTATTATCTTCAAGAGTCCACACAAGAGAATTTATTTTGCTTGCTTGGTAACAATTTGCTAAAAAAGAATTCTCTTGTGTGGACTCTTGAAGAGACACTTTTTTTTGGAAGACTACAATTTTTTACACAAATGGTTGAAAATTGACCTTATATTCCTTCCTGGAGCGTAAAAGAGCATTAAAGATTTTCTTCTTTTTAAATTATTTTTTCATCTTCAAATTTTTTTCATCTTCAAAAAGATTTTCTCTTCCCAAAAATATTTTCATCTTAAAAAAAATGATCCTCTTCAAAAAAATTTTTCATCTTAAAACATTTTTCACCTTACAATTTTTTTTCGACCTTACATTTTTTTGCTTTTTAATTTTTTTTCATCTTCAAAATTTTTTTTGCTTGTTTTTTCAAGTCTTAAAGATGAAAACTTTATTTCAGATGAAAAAAAAATTTTGGAAGAGAAAAACATTTTTAAGGTAAAAAAAAATGTAAAGAGAAAAAAAGATTAAGGTGAAAAAAAAATTTCCTCTTCAAATTTTTTTTATTATCTTCAAGAGTCCACACAAGAAAATTTATTTTGCTTGCTTGGTAACAATTTGCTAAAAAACACAAAATGGTTTTACACAAATGGTTGAGATAGTGTAAGGAAGCCCTGAAAAACTTTACCTTATATTCCTTCCTGGAGCTTAAGTCTTAAAGACTTCCTTCTTTTTTTCCTCTTCAAATAATTTTTTCATCTAAAAAAATTCCCTCTTCCAATTTTTTCATCTTTAAAATTGTTTTATCCTCTTAAAAACATGTTTTTTTCATCTTCAAAATTTTTTTTCCTCGTCACATTTTTTTCATCTTCAAAACATTTTTCATCTTTACAAAATTTTTCATCTTTTTTGCTTGTTTTTTCTCCTGTGTGGAGTCTTAAAGATGAAACATTTTTTAATGAAAAAATGTTTAAAGATGAAAAAAAAAGTTTTGGAAGAGAAAAAAAATTTTAAGGTAAAAAAAAAATTTAAGAGAAAAAGGATTAAGGTGAAAAAAAATTTCCTCTTCGAATTTTTTTTATTATCTTCAAGAGTCCACACAAGAAAATTTATTTTGCTTGCTTGGTAACAATTTGCTAAAAAACACAAAATTGTTTTACACAAATGGTTGAGATAGTGTAAGGAAGCCCTGAAAAAACTTTACCTTATATTCCTTCCTGGAGCTTAAGTCTTAAAGACTTCCTTCTTTTTTTCCTCTTCAAATAATTTTTTCATCTAAAAATTTCCTTCTTCAATTTTTTTTCATCTTTAAAATTGTTTTATCCTCTTAAAAACATGTTTTTTTCTTCTTCAAAAAATTTTTTCCTCGTCACATTTTTTTCATCTTTACAAAATTTTTCATCTTTTTTGCTTGTTTTTTCTCCTGTGTGGAGTCTTAAAGATGAAACATTTTTTAATGAAAAAATGTTTAAAGATGAAAAAAAAAGTTTTGGAAGAGAAAAAATTTTAAGGTAAAAAAAAAATTTAAGAGAAAAAGGATTAAGGTGAAAAAAATTTCCTCTTCGAATTTTTTTTATTATCTTCAAGAGTCCACACAAGAAAATTTATTTTGCTTGCTTGGTAACAATTTGCTAAAAAACACAAAATTGTTTTACACAAATGGTTGAGATAGTGTAAGGAAGCCCTGAAAAAACTTTACCTTATATTCCTTCCTGGAGCTTAAGTCTTAAAGACTTCCTTCTTTTTTTCCTCTTCAAATAATTTTTTCATCTAAAAAAATTCCTTCTTCCAATTTTTTAATCTTTAAAATTGTTTTATCCTCTTAAAAACATGTTTTTTTCATCTTCAAAAAATTTTTTCCTCGTCACATTTTTTTCATCTTTACAAAATTTTTCATCTTTTTTGCTTGTTTTTTCTCCTGTGTGGAGTCTTAAAGATGAAACATTTTTAATGAAAAAAATGTTTAAAGATGAAAAAAAAGTTTTGGAAGAGAAAAATTTTTTTAAGGTAAAAAAGCAAAATTTAAGAGAAAAAGGATTAAGGTGAAAAAAATTTCCTCTTCGAATTTTTTTTATTATCTTCAAGAGTCCACACAAGAAAATTTATTTTGCTTGCTTGGTAACAATTTGCTAAAAAACACAAAATTGTTTTACACAAATGGTTGAGATAGTGTAAGGAAGCCCTGAAAAACTTTTACCTTATATTCCTTCCTGGAGCTTAAGTCTTAAAGACTTCCTTCTTTTTTCCTCTTCAAATAATTTTTTTCATCTAAAAAATTCCTTCTTCCAATTTTTAATCTTTAAAATTGTTTTATCCTCTTAAAAACATGTTTTTTCATCTTCAAAAAATCTTCAAAAATCACATTTTTTCATCTTTACAAAATTTTTCATCTTTTTGCTTGTTTTTTCTCTGTGTGGAGTCTTACAATGAAACATTTTTCATGAAAAAATGTTTAAAGATGAAAAAAAAAAAAAATTTGTTTTTTCTCCTGTAAAAAAGCAAAATTTAAGAGTCTTAAAGGTGAAAAAAAAATTTCATGAAAATTTTTTTAATGATCCAAAAAAAATTTATTTTGTTTGTTTTGGTAAAAATTTTTAAAAAAAACAAAATGGTTTTACACAAATGGTTGAGATAGTGTAAGGAAAAAAACTTTCCTCTTATATTCCTTCCTATTATCTTAAGTCTTAAAGACTTCCTTCTTTTTTTTTGCTCTTCAAATTTGCTTTCATCTAAAAACAAAATCCCTCTTTTTTTTCATCTTTGAAAATTGTTTTATCCTCCTAAAAAACATGTTTTTTAATCTTCAAAATTTTTCTTCCTCTTCATTCTTTTTTTTTCATCTTCAAAACATTTTTTCATCTTTACAAAATTTTTCATCTTTTTTTGCTTGTTTTTCTCCTGTGTGGAGTCTTTAAAGATGAAACATTTTTAATGAAAAATGTTTAAAGATGAAAAAAAAAAAAATCTTAAAAAATGTTTTTTAAAGGTAAAAAAGCAAAATTTAAAAAAAAGGATTAAGGTTTTCCCTCAAATTTTTTTTTTATTATCTTCAAGAGTCCACACAAGAAAATTTATTTTGCTTGCTTGGTAACAATTTGCTAAAAAACACAAAATGGTTTTACACAAATGGTTGAGATAGTGTAAGGAAGCCCTGAAAAACTTTACCTTATATTCCTTCCTGGAGCTTAAGTCTTAAAGACTTCCTTCTTTTTTTCCTCTTCAAATAATTTTTTCATCTAAAAAAATTCCCTCTTCCAATTTTTTCATCTTTAAAATTGTTTTATCCTCCTAAAAACATGTTTTTTTCATCTTCAAAATTTTTTTTCCTCGTCACATTTTTTTCATCTTCAAAACATTTTTCATCTTTACAAAATTTTTCATCTTTTTTGCTTGTTTTTTCTCCTGTGTGGAGTCTTAAAGATGAAACATTTTTTAATGAAAAAATGTTTAAAGATGAAAAAAAAAAATTTGGAAGAGAAAAAAATTTTTAAGGTAAAAAAACAAAATTTAAGAGAAAAAGGATTAAGGTGAAAAAAATTTCCTCTTCGAATTTTTTTTATTATCTTCAAGAGTCCACACAAGAGAAATTTATTTTGCTTGCTTGGTAACAATTTGCTAAAAAACACAAAATTGTTTTACACAAATGGTTGAGATAGTGTAAGGAAGCCCTGAAAAACTTTACCTTATATTCCTTCCTGGAGCTTAAGTCTTAAAGACTTCCTTCTTTTTTTCCTCTTCAAATAATTTTTTCATCTAAAAAAATTCCTTCTTCCAATTTTTTAATCTTTAAAATTGTTTTATCCTCTTAAAAACATGTTTTTTTCTTCTTCAAATAATTTTTCATCTAAATAAATTCCTTCTTCCAATTTTTTTTCATCTTCAAAAATTTTTTTCCTCTTCACATTTTTTTCATCTTCAAAACATTTTTCATCTTTACAAAATTTGTCATCTTTTTTGCTTGTTTTTTTCTCTTGTGTGGACTCTTAAAGATGAAACATGTTTTTGATGAAAAAATATTTGAAGATGAAAACACAAAATTTTATGAGAAAAAATATCAAATATTTTTTAAAGATAAAAAAACTCTTGAAGAGGAAAAAAATGTTGGAATGGAAAAAAACATTTTTGAAGAGGAAAAAGAGAAGAAAAGGGTTAGGCTCCAGGAAGGAACATTAGGATCGTTTTTTCTTCACTATGAATTTGTTTTATGTTGCGGTTCAGGGCTTTCATAAGAAAACCTCCTCAAGAAGGTGAATGACTAATAGGATGGATTTGCTGGAATTGTTGACTTTATTTAAAAAAAAATTTACACACAAGATAAAAATACAGTGGTCTGTAGGCATTTATGATCTCTTATTATCTGGGACAGTTATTTATACTGATGTAAAAATAGATTAATGTGGCAGAAAAGCTGTACTGCACAAATGTCTCTATTCTATTCTTCCATGTCTTTAGAATGATGATGTAATTCTTTTTATTTTATACATTGTGTGAAGCATTAATAGTTGTCAGTTGCTGATTGAGCTGTAATTTAGGGTGTTTAAGAAACTGGTGAGTTATTCATGGCATCTGATCAGCGTCATGCCCTTGAGCCAAACACATAACCTCATATTGCTTCAACTGGGCTGTGCAGGGTTGCCAGATATGCATTACAAATCCAGCCCAATAATCAGACCAACGTAATGGCCCAATTCCAAATAATGTGTATAATAGTTCTATTCATTAACACATTCTGTTTTTATAAATAAATCATCTTACCTTAAGATTGGCTGATGAACAAAACCATTCCACCTTTAACCATGGAATAAAAACAACCCACAGAATGAGCTTAAAAGTAGTCAAATTCCACTGTAAAACGTGGACTTGGCAACCCTGGGACCGTCCCTGCAATTACTGTACAATAAGTCATTATGAATTGTCTGTAAAATGGGATCTGACTTAATACATTCTGACAAAGTGTTTTTGCAATGTGACAAGCATGCTGAGGATCTCAGAAAGGCTGAATCAGTAGACTAGTACTGCTGAAACTCATTATGATCATGACAATGCTTATATGGAGGAATTACAATTCTTATCATTACATACATAAGGCAGGCAGATAAGTATTGTGTTGAAAAATATTTAATTTACAAAACAAAGAATTTAAAATACAAAGTGTAAATACAATTACAAATGTAAATACTTTGAAAATAAGATGGTTAAGTTGCAAAACTCTTTAAATCTTTTTATTGCTGATAAAAAAATCTGTCATTAAAGTCAATACAGGACAAATCATCCTTAACAGCAGCACCAAATATCAAACATACTGGCAAGAAACATTTGGCTGTAAAGAATATATTACCATCTATTTTTATGCATTCCTTTCATACCCAATCTATTTACTTTATAATACTTTAAAAGATCTGAAAAAACATGAAGGATTTAAAAAAATGAAAATAGTGTGTAAAATAGGTCAGTAAACAATAGGACTCGCAGCCCTATTCCAGTCCAATGTTCTAAATAACACTTTGACAACATAAAAGATGAAAAGCATTGAAATGGTCAGTTTCTTTTCTTTTAACAAGGCACTCTGTAAAAACATTATATACAATGTTTACATAAATACATTTAAAAGAACATGAAAGTTTTGTCCCTTGGCATGCGTTTATCTGAATTACCAGCGAAACAATATACACACTTCACTATACTGTAAGTCATTATCAATATCACACTCATTAAGTCCAGTGTCACACTACTGCCAGCATACTGAGGTGAAAATAACATATTACTGAAGTCTGGCATTGTGCACACTCCTGGTGTGAGAGCCACATCTGTTTTCTGTATGACCTTTATTACAAAACAAAGCCAAAGGCCAAATCCAAAACAAAAAATATGTTCTTTCATTTAGTCTTTTGCATTATGGGTTTGCAATATAACACTGGAGTATAATGAGATATTTCATAAAGGGAATGTGCTGATTATCACAATGCACTTTTTACACTGAGGTAAACATGATTATTGATTGTACTGTAACCTTTTCTACTTCATCCATAAAATAATGTCATGGTTTGTCAGCAGCATCAATAGAACTCAGACAGTAGACGTGAATATTGCAGACGCCGATATCAATGTTTTCTGTTTTTCCTCATCTAAATGATTTTAAAAAGAGCTCTTCATCTATATAATCTATTGCACACTCCATGAACAACACACCTCTTGCTTACGTAACAGACTTTGTTAAAACAGATTGTCCCTGAGTGGGTCCACATATACATAAAACATGATAAGATTACTTTAAAAACAACATATACAGCTGTTCTGATATGGCTTAAGGCTCTACAACTACTGGCAGCTTTAATAAAATAGATAATTGTCCTTCTTTAGCTTTCCGATTTGTGTCTATGTCTGGCTGTGAGGGGCTCCATCTCTACAATATGTTCTCTGGGGCTCCTGCTCAGTTCAACCGCTCTTGGGACGACCGTGGACCAGCGATCTGTAGAAATCAAGTTTGTTAGGTTAAAATACTAGGTTAAAGTAATAACAATGAACAATACTAAATAACACCATACCAACCTCTTCGAAGACCCCGCCCTCCTGGTGCCTGTTCACAATGGTCTTTCTGGCCGGGATCTTCATTTATGATCCCTAGATTTTGATTCCAATGGGACCACTTTACCTCATCGACTCTACAACATGAAAAAGATCTCTTGTAAGTATCAGGAACGGTTCAGGTGTGATTTAATAATGCATAGAGTGTTTTTACCTGAAGCACCAGCGTTTGTCTGGTGTTCCATCCAAGCTCCTGCCCACCGTAACCATCTCTCCAACCCGAAAAGACCTCCGCAGACACACAGGGAAGGAACGCTCAATGTCAAGGATGGTGGTCGCCCACTGACACAACCAAAAGAAAAGGGGTAAACGGGTTAAAGATATGTGGAATTTACTAAACCTCACCCACCAAAGACATGAATGCACAAAAACACTTGGAGACTTTGATAAGTTAAATAAATAATAATATATAATAAATAAAAAATAAATAAAAAAACTTTATTGCTACTATATTTTTTTCTGTTTTAGTCAAAAAAAAAAAAACAAGACAGAAAGCACCTCGAAGCATTTTGATTGGACAACCACAGCAACATTATTATTCACAAAATAATATTTTGGGACATCAATTATTAACCACTTTATTTTTATATCACAATATTTATCTCACCTGCAGTTTCCAGATCTTCTTGCTCTCTTTGGACACCTGTCCCACCGTCTCTCCCATCAAAGCGATTAACATGTTGAGTAACAGGACGAAAGTGAGAATAATGTATGTGACCAGGAGTATGAGGAAGACAGCAGGGTACTGTGCTCCTTTAAGCATGTCGTCCAGCTCTCCTATGCCTATGGTCAGCTTAAACAAGTCCAGCAGAAATTCACTGAAGGTGTTTGTGTCTCGGCATTCGGGGTATTTGGGGCAGGTACCGTTGCACTTTTCCTCCTCAGGGCAGATGGTCAGCAGAGAAACTAATGCTGTTGAAATGATCAGAGGCGATAATTACATATCGAACAATACAAATCAAACAATGTGACTTTTTGACCAAACACAAAACATGAAACTGATGACTCGTTTTTGATTACTTTCCATTTTCCCTCAAACAACAAAGAATCAATAACCAACTAATTACTCATTTCTATTCCATTAAGTTTAAAGTCACCATAAAGGTTCAGGTTAAAGTGTTGATGTTAAGTTACAGTAAATCAGTTTTAAAGTCTACACATGGTCAAAATGAAGGGTTAGTTTATGCTGGGGATGTTAGAATACTTATGAAATGAGATTAGAAAAAAATTGCAAGCAATACCTGATGCATAGCCAATCATGAAGAGCACATACACCAGCAGGAACCGGAACAAATCTTTAATGAGAATCTGAACAAAATATCAGTATTAAACGGTGAGTATAATGATCTCTCAGTTACACTTACAATATGAGAAGGAAGCTGACAGACAATCATTCTCATTATTCCAAGACATTTAACGTAATACCCAGCAGCAGTTTCCCAGCAATAGTCTCAAGGATGTATTAATTACTAAAAAGAGCAGCTGGTTACACTTTACTATGGAGGCAAATTAAAAAAAAAAAAAATAAGCAGGACAATCTAGTCTAGTTCAAGGATCTAGTTTTACAAACTTTTCCTAATAAATGATGAAATTCTTTCAGAAAAAACAATTGATACAAAAGATTTAAGCATTGCATAATATGCAGGCCTATATTTTTGTTCTGCCCTTACTTCAACTTTTGGTAAACAATTGCAAAACATTTCTAAAAGGCATGAGTACTATAATATATAAGTAACTTATAAGTGCACATGCATACACAAAAATCTTTGTTTACTGTTTTATGTGTACCTCTCACTAAATTTAAATTAAATAAATACTGAATGTACGTGTATATACTATATGTACTAGATATTTTATATGTATATTTTCAGTCCTTTTGAGCTTTTAGCTTAACATGTCAGTCAACGCTGCCACCAAATTTATAGCTGCTGTCAGAGGAACTATAACAAAATCATTTGAATAACAATACCAAGTGGATTTGCAACAGTGGCAAATAAACAGGTACAGCAACCTAAAACGATTATAGTATGTTTGGAGAAAGGGGAAGTGTGTTAAATATACATAACACCTTATTGTCATACCTTCTGAATCATGATACTATAGGTTCCAGTGAGTTTTAGGCCTCTGGTGAAATAGAGAGTGTTCATCCATCCCAGCGAGAGCAAACACCATCACAGACACGTAGGCCTCGATTCCTGATAAATACAACGCTGCCGTCACCAAAACCAGCACAGAGTAGATGAAGCTGTAAAACACAAGTCATCAGTCAACAAGGGGTGTATCAGCATATGTGACTTAAAATGAAAATGACCACAGTTAAAACTGTTTACAAATGACTAATGATCAGATAAATACCAAAAATATGATGGTCTACGGCTATGTTGTTATATTTTTACTATGAAGGTTACTGAAAGTATATCACAAGTTAATCATTGACTCTGTTGCTAAGTTACGGTATGTTAGTTTTGCAATTTGAATGTAAAATGCTTCACTGGTTCAGCAACACCACATATTAATTCTAATTAACATAAACATGTTGGTGAAATGCAGTCATCTTTGCATAAACAGTGCTGTTTTCATGCAATGAGATTACCTATTAAAACATGCCAAGAAAAGAGTTGTGGAATTAATTAGACAGCTCAATTAAAATAGGGAGAAAATCGCCTTAGGGAAAGACATGGAAAGCAAAGGAAGACACAAAGAACAGAACCGAATGTCTTACTAGAGCAGTTGAAAGGATCCATCAATAAATAAAGAATTCACCCCCGGGCACTTCTTCAGGAAAAGGTCCTTAATCTAAAAATCAGAGGAGAAAACCAAGAAACACTGTTCAGGATATTTAGTGCTAGCTGAAGGAAAAGATACTGCAGGGCTAGCAAAAGAAATAGGAAAGAATATGAATTTAAGTGCTGAGTACAACAACATGTGTTCTTTCAGCATGTTGTGATGATCTTGTAAATAAAAAAATGTGCAATTTCCAAAAAAAAAAAACAGAATGAAAGAATGTATTTATTACCAATACACTGTACAATTAGTTTTTATTTTCATAAACCCGTTGACAAAAAAAATCAGTCTACACACATATGTTCTACGTAAGAGGATGAAAATGTACATGCGTATGGATGTGACAAAAAAGTGACTGCTTTTGAGACTACTATGTAGGATTTTTGTGAATTAAAACCAGAAACAATAATACCCAACAAATGGCTTCAAAGAAACAAAAAAATTACTTCATTTTAAAATAACGTTTTAGAAAAATTTCACATTTGAGGAATATGGACGGTTATGGACATGACAATTCTGTAAGCAGCACATGTCTGACTATGAAAAATCATGCTCTAAAAACTGAGAGAGACCTCACATGGGTATATAAACCACCAAATATTGATATCCGAGTTGTCAGTATGGTGAAAGCCCTGAAAACTTTTTTCATTTGCATAGAATTGCCCAAAGACTTTTGTTGTGTGTGCATATCTTACGTTTGTTATGAAGAAGAAGAGCCCGGAGGCCACGGTTACGATCTCTCCTGCCAAACGTAGCTTGTCTTCTGTAGTGTTGTATGAGTAGGGGGGCTGTGGAGAGACAGAGAGCAACAGTTCATTCCCAGAAGGCATCTCTTTCACACAAATGTGCTGGAGAACAAACTCTGTTTTGCACTGTATTCATACAATAAACAGTAACCATCATTGAACACTAGAAGAATAAGATGGACCACTCATAGAGAAAATAATAAAATAAAATAAAAGCTCAATATAGAAGCAGTATAAAAGAATGTTGCCGGTTTCTAAGCCAGTTTTGGAGTCTTCTGCATCTATTCATTCAAAGACAAAGAAGGTGTGCAGCAGCCAAGACGGCTACCTAGGGAACCTATTTGCCCTAAAAAAAAAAAAAAAAAAGCTTGACTGTACTCACTTTTCCCTCTGATGGGCGATAGTAGGCCACCAGAGTAAAGATGATCATGGTGACAAGGTAGGAAAATACACTGATGTAGAAGGTGACAGCAGCAAATTTCTGCCACTTGGCCCTCAGCAGCTCATTAATGGGCTCCACTGCCAGCATCTCATGACGATTCTGAAAGAAGAAATGATGAAACACTTCAGAGACTTTACAAGGCACATGCATTGCTTTTCTGCTTTTATCTTTACCAACATCCTTAAGAGAGCATCTGATCACCTGTGATAACACTGATAACTATTTTCTCATGTTTACCTCAATTTTGCTATTATAGACAAGTATCTCTAAAACAGAAACTTCCTCTCCGCAGGTATCCAGGGAGGAAAGATCATACAGATTGGAGTACACGGGTCCATAAGCCCAGTCCTTAAACTTTCGCGAGAAATGACGGGCCTCCTCATCTTTAATCTCTCTCCGAATGATGTGTTGAAACACCTGTAGAAAGAAACAGGTATATTAAAATTTACTGTTAATAGTTACATTGACATTTCCAATGCAAATTTTCAAGGTGTGCTCTTACCCCGATTTTGCCCAGCTTGGCAGCCATCATGAGAGGGGACATGCCATCATTGTTAAGTACATTCTCCAGGCTGCAATCTGGGTAGAGTTTGCAGCATTTAATGAGCAGCAAGTCGTACATCTTGGTGACAAAACGAGTGTTATCCCGGGTGTTGTCTGCGATATGAACCAGGGCATGCAGCACAGTGTTTCCCCTAGAGTCCTGCCTTCGTAGATCTGCTTTTTTGTGGCTGTTTTCGGTCAGGTAATGCACCATGTCTGGTTGGTTGGTACAAGCTGCGAGTGAGAGGGGAAGCTCACCTGACCAACGAGAAAAAACAATATAAGTTTGTAAGTGTAGGTGGATTCTCAGAGACACAGTTGAGATAAAACACATCTAAACAATCATTATAACAAACCTGTTTAGGTCATTTATTTTTTCATTTTAGATAGTTGGCAGCACCTTATTCAAAATAACTAGCATTCAGTGTATACAGTTTATCAGTAAGTGTATTTCCAGAGAATCAAACAAAACAACAAATAGTAAAAAGCTAACTAAAAAAACTAGCTGGTCAGCCAGGCTTGATCTTCCTGACTGTTCCTGTTGGATAAGATGGTAAGGTCTGGTGAAAACACCAACAATATACACTGGAAAACATAGACATAAATATAACGTAACCATAGACATCTAGATAAATAGATGCCACATTCAATAACTTCAGAAACTTCAACACATCCGCCATCATCTGATCACATGAATTAATTTTTTATAAGACTCTGGTTGTAAAAACCACAAAGATTTACATTTCCAAATAAACTGAATAAGCTTTCCCAGGTAAGAATGTGTTTGTGTTTTATATTTATTCAGCTATAATTTCATACTGTTGTGTTAGCCTTCATCCTGTTGTATTGTGTTAGTTTTTTTGTGTTAGTAATTTTAACTTTTAGATCTACACAACGTTTAGAATTCACGTATGTGTATAAATATGCAAAGTCAACTTGACCGTTCCAATATGGCGCTAATGAGGCGTCTATGCAAATATATATACAATAGAAAAGCATTTAAAGCAAATACAAGTGATGCAGGTCCATCAGCTGTGATTTTTTTCAACCTCCAGATGTTCCTTTTATTCATCATTTCCCCCAGTTTCCCTAACTAAATACCACAATCAGAAAATACAATTACCCACTAAAATCAATCACTCTTTCGCTTGGCTCGCGGAACAAATGCGCTTTGATGTAAATGTCACCATTGGTCTCCAGTACTCAATTAGCACCCGTCTCATGAGAACCTTTCGCAAACATGAAAACCAAACAGCGACTTTAGAGTGAGCTGTTGCCAGGGGTGACAGATTATTTTCATGTCATTTTTTATAGAAACGCTTCCCTCTCATTGATTTGCACGCGCTCAGAGAGCGGTTAGCGTGACTGCTAAATCACATTAGCTGTCAGCGAGCTCGGGTTTGAGATCACGTCACCGAGAAGCTCCGCGTCGAATGACTCCGTTCGCGCTCAGATCAGAAAGGATTAAACACTGACAGCCGTGTCTAATACAAATGAAAATCATTTACAGGTGAATAAAGGAGAGATGGGGACTCCTGGCAGGACACCAGAAAAAATAATCCTGTTCTGTCATCCTGGGATTATATTCAAATAGTTTTGCACCTTTCAATCAGCTCTGAAGCAGACGTCTTGTTTTGTCATTTAAAATGTACATGCGAGGTGTGAATGAGGCTTAAGGAGAAAAGTGAAATCAAAATATCTTGTTTGCTTTGGAGATCCTTAATTGTTTATGATCGACTTACTTGGAGGAAGAATAAAATTTATTTTAAATTCAGTACTGTACTGCATGTGGATCTTAAAATAAAAGTCCATTCGATTTTCCATTGATTTTCCAGAAGCAATTTTCTTTTAATATTATAGAAAGTCAGATATTTAGAGAAAAATACACGATTTTATTATAGTAAAATTTCAATAACCATTTTTGGTGGATTGATTACCATTTGTATTACTTGTTTATTTGTATTTTTGTTTACTACAAATGCCATAGTTAAACTATGGTTACTGTAAAGACTTCACTACCTCACTCATTGTAATTCTACCGGACATTTCATATTCTCATATGTAACACTCCTGTTCCTTTTTCTGTTTCTTCTTTTTAAGAGCCATTCCCATGTTAGTTACCTGTTATCTATTATATTAATTGGGCCAATGTTACATAGTCTCAAAAAAAAGTATATACCATTTTAGTGGATTAAAATATTATTATTATGACAATAAAATTGGCAATAATCACATGTATTCTATATGCTGTATATTCAATAGGTTTTCTGTTTGTTACTTCTCTTGTAAAGCCTCTTTGAAACAATGCAACATTATACACTTCTATAATAAACTATTATAAACTATTTGACTTCAACTGAATTAAATACTAAAATCATGGTTTTCATATAGTTTCATAGTTCAAGTTAAAAAAAGTAGTATCACTGTATATCAATAGTAATCTTTGATAAACATTTCTTGTTTGCTCTTTCTTTAGAATGGCAATAATTCAAAAATATATAGGCGTATTTAACAAAGTAAAAAGAGAAAATTGATTATAAAAATTGACCATAGAATAAAATGCTACATGTATACAGAGCTGTAGTAACACACTCTCTTCAACAGGGGGCAGAATATGCTCAAGTAGATGAAAAGAAAACTTGGCCCAGACATCCAGCTAACTCTCACATGGTCTCTTGAATACATTCCCTTTACTGTATTTTCCATTGCAAACACAGAGGCTTATTTTACTCTTCTTAGTACATCCACACTTGTTTTTTTATGACATAACGTCTTGTTGATTTTCTTCAAAGCTCCACAAACAGTTGTACTCACAGCTAAACATTTTATGAAAGCACAAACTGTGTAACACTCCTCACTTTGCCAACCAAACAGGAAAAAGGAAAGAAAATCACCTGATGTTGCCATGGTAATAGTAGGGTTTTCCAAAATTTGGGCAAAGTGATGTTGGCTAAGTTATCCATCCTGACAGCCTCATGAAATAACTTCAATCTTGAATTTCAACAACCAAGATGGCAAGGGAGCAAATAGCTGATAAAACAGCAAAATGAGCTTCCCACACATAGCTTTGAGATGAAATGATGTGTTCATATTGTTGAAGCAACTGTCTCAAACTAGTTTACAAAAAGCATGTTATCATCAAAATCATCCCACATAATACAAAAAAAAACAAGTAATAAACACAAAAAAAACGTACGTGACCCAGTCTGTGAAAACCCAGCTAAAGTCATTGTTTGTGATTTTTCTGTTTTCTACATAAAATCATTCTACACAATGAAAAGAATATTCTGTGCGAATTTAACATTGATATCTTTAATATTGTCTGAGTAATGTCATGTTAAAGATTGAAATCATTGTGAAATTAATAGGTGATGAAATTTGATGCTCGTTATCTCAGAATAAGATTTTTAGACTTCAGCCTGGTTTTCACAGACAGGGTCACATATGTTATCGGTCATTTTAAAATACTTAGGAGTATGTATTTCAAATAGGGTTGCAAACTATTTTAAAAAAATATAAGAAAATTTACTGGAAATTCACTGGACATTTTCCACCCTTTGCAACCCTAATTTCAAACAATAATGCTCAAACTTTAACCATGTTATCAACAAACTCACCAAAGTAAAAGTATCCCCCCTCTTCTCTGGGCTGGAAGAATCTGCCTCTGGCCTGGGCATGAACATCGGCCTCATTCTCCACCAAAAGCTCCACATACTGTTTACAACGCCGCTCTATGGCAATATGCAGTGCCGTCTGACCTATGGATATGCCACATTTACATTATGAATAAAGATACCAGCAAGGAATCAACAACATAAAATGAATTGACCACAATGATAAACCGTTAGGAAGCATCTTATCACACAATGCAGCAGGAAACAGTATAATATTATTAGATACTGTAGATTTATCTTACACAGGAAGTAAAGCAATATGAAAATAAGGAGATACTGCACAGCTCATGCAGATACTGTACAGTTACTGTACAGTGTGTTTGCTTTGTGTGTTTTGAGTGTTAAAATAGAGATCTAAATATTTTTCAAATCTGATTTGCTTTTTGATCTCACATTTGTTGTAGATAAAATGAAATTTATTAAAGAAAATGTTATACAAACTTCTATTCAGCTCTGGTTTTGCATATATCAGATCACTTTGCTTCGATTGTTCACATTGAAGTGTAGAAGCGATCCATATCTGTCATTTGTTTGAACAATTCAACACAATAACTGTGTGAACCTGTGTTCACATGTGTACATTACCTACACAATAATGTTTTGTGTGCTACCTTCATGTGTCTATAAACAACAAGACATCTGTAAACACAGCTTGCGTCAGTACGAACCAGTCAAGCTCACCTCGGAAATAACAGATATTTTTATTTTCTAAAATGTATACAAATTAATTAGACTCATAAACTCATATGAACTCATTTGTTATCCAATTAAAAGAAGTAATAAACAAAGCCAGATGGTTTTACTTGACTTTACTGAGAGCATTAGAAATAATCTCTCTTGACTTGATTTTAGTTGTTTAGTGAATTTGTACGTGTTTTGACTATCAGTCTCCAAACGGAAATTTAATGACAGACAGAATTAGCCTGACATATACACTTTCCTGCCTTTAGATCTGAAAGGAACACTGCCAAGCTAATGGAAACGCTGTTTGAGTGATGGCATCCTGAAAAACTTCACAAGAGAGACAGACTATACAATGTCTACATTCAGTTTGTGTATTTGGAGAACTGTAATTTCCCAATATAAATGCAAAGCAAAAAATAAATTCACATTGCAAAAAGTCCATACACCATTTAAATACAAATTAACTTTTGAATATGATTTCGTACCATACATCACAAACTTAAAATGTCTGAGAAACATTTAAATGAATACAAATTTACTTTTGTATATGAGTCTATGGCCAGATCACATTTATTTTTGGCCTTTACATTTTTATTGATACAGAAATGATGGAAAGAAAAGCAGGCAACTTGCGTCACAAAATGACATAAGATGAACTTAAACGTGTGTCCTCACCCCTAGACTACAGGTCTGACATCTGTTTTTAAACATGTTTTGTGCATCTGAAGGAAAGGAAAGTTGCGCAATATTAGACTGGGTGTGGCGCTGTCGAATTAAAATGGCTTGCATCCAGTCCGGCCAAACACAGACAGGCCACAGAGGAACAGTTTTAACTTCAGCTGTGTTTGTAAAGACTCTTTATGCTGCACAGACTACCGGCAACTGAACGCCAACTCTCAGGAAACGTCTTAAACACTGAGTTTAGTCAGAAACACAAATGTGAAACCAAACTCCACGTGACATTTTACCAACCTGCTGTGGCCACACCCTGGAGTGAGTATCATCCAGTATTAGAGATTTTGAAAAAGACAACTTGAAAACTTTGAAAGCTTGTGTCTGTAAAATCTGGTTTGTGTTTAGTGGCTAAACGACTCACCTCTGTAATATACGTCTCTGAAGGGCGTGTTGATGAACTCTCTCAGGGTTCCTGTCTGTTCTGCAATATCCACCAATATAGGAATCGTCTCATTCTGTCCATTCTGTAGATTCAGCAGAGCTTTTGGTAGACACGTCTTCCCTGTAGATGGCTCTACAGTAAAGAAATACAGTAATAAAATCTGTCAACAACTTTTGTAAGATTCCGGTTTCACAATACTATGGTAACGGGTGGTTGCTAGGGTGTTGCTATGCATTTGGTAAGTTGTTCAGGGTGGTTTCTTAATCCAGTTTCTGAAACCTGATCGGCTTCACTCAGGTGAGGGGTCAAGTGACTCATTTTGCCTATGTTTACATTTAGTTTGAGAAGTTTAAGATGTCTTTCTGACCCTCCCAAATTCCTCACTCTCTATTTGCTGTGATTTTTGACTGCTCTCTGTTAAAAGTTAGCTTTAGGCTTTGAGACAGGAAGTAGAGTTTAGACTCCACCTTGCAGAGTCATAGCTGATATAATAGAACTTCCTCCATCATGAGAAATATTAAACGTTTTGACTTTTTAACAAAAAATGAAAGCAGTATTATAGACAATGACTACTTTTAGACATTTTGGAAATAACTAAAGAGTCACTAAATACAAGAAACACTAGTATTTGTACCTTTTTTCATCTATGGTAAATAAAAAGTTAGTGACTGAAAACATCAGTTAACATTTATTTACATGAGAAATTAGCAATTTAAAGCAATAAGGTCGTGAATACCCTTCGGATTTGACAAAAGGATTTTAATTTTAGGGTGAACAATCCTTTTAAGAATGCAATTTCTTTTTTTTCTTCCTGCTTTCTGGACAGTAAACCAAAAAATCCAGCCATAACACACACCAACTCATATATATCAATGCTCTTTGCTGTAACCTAGTTTATGGAATAAACCATTCCCAGAATGCACCTTTAAACTCTTCATCTGTCAGCCTCTTTTGTTGCGACTGTAGATACGGCAGGAGACCGTCCAGAGCTCTTGGGTCAGCTCTCGATACGGCTTCAAACAACAGCCAGCGGTTGAAGACTTTAAGAACTGCGGGTTCTGGGGATCCTTCGTCACATGACATCTCAACTTCTGCCTTCCTGTAGGGGAAATATATCATTTTACATTAACTCCAGGTAATTCTTAATCTGTTCCTACACAACAAATATGACAGCATAAACCCTACTTTATAGCGTAACAATCTGGAGTTTGAGTTAAGTCTACATTCGTTAACTTAGTTGTCAGGTCATGTCATGTGATGCAACATGGGGTGACCTGCCTAAAAAAAGTTTTCTAGGCCACTGACAAAAATGCTATTCACTATTTTAAATAGTGGTTAACCGAAATGGGTTTTACATTTACATTTAGGCATTTAGCTGACGCTTTTATCCAAAGCGAATTACAAATATTTTGCATCCAACAACTTGCAATACTGTTTAAATAAAAAAGAAAGAAAGAAAAAGATATGTAAATAAGATTTACTACTCTAAGATTTACTATTTTATATGCCAGTTGTTTCATGATTGCCTTATTTATTAGTGACAGACCTATTTAATTGTTTTATTTATATGTGAAAGGTTCAATTAAACCCTTAAATGTTGCCAATATTTTAACAAAATACCACATTATTGACAATCTGTCATTTGAATGTTAAATTGATTTTCCTTTTTGTAACTTTTTGTTCAAAACAGTGATACAATCATAATCAAAACCCAGTATTATGTATCGTTATGTGAGCTGAGTGTATCGTTACACCCCTATGTGTAACACAATGTAACATCATGTAAAAAAAAAAAAAACTTTAATAACTGCTTGCAAGATGCTGTCTGTATATCTTGAATGTTTTTTCTTAAGGAACAAAGCTGTAATGCATTATGGCAACCGAATATAAAGATTTATCCATAGACGTAATAATTAAACATTATCAGCCATGTTAATTTATTAGTCTAACATGAATTTTTAGGTGTTAACATTGTACTTAAAATTGTGCATTTCCACTGGCATTTTTAATGCAAACTGCTGTTTTGAAGAACCACCCTGTCTTACACTCTGCCATACTGTACTTACGATATCATGTAAAAAGGAAAAAATGTTTCATAAGTCTCTGTAATATGTATACAGAGGAAAATCTGAACTCTCCAACCAACTCCAACATAAACATTGGTCAAAACGCATTCATGGAAACAACAACAGACATTCAGTGGCATTTACTGGGCATAATCATGGGAGCATTAATTCATTATATACAAACGTGACACATCACAATCTATGAAAAAGTTCCACTGCTGGATGCCTCAATAAAGAGATGATCTGACCACAGCTTCACCACACAGCAAGAGATGAACTCGTTGACTAAAACCTCAGTCTGCACTGTGTCACACAGTAAACAATGTGTCTACCTGTGTTTAAACATTACTGAAGGTAAATGTAAATACATGAAGGATGCCATGATACTGCTGCTACAGGGGCATCATGTGCTTGCTGCTTTAAGGGTATAAACTGTGATAAAAAAAAACGCCTTTGAAACAACTATGTAGTTTTGATACTTTCAATAATTGCAAGATGTTTTCTAAAGCAAATGATTTGTAGCTGGGACCATAACGTTATGATAGATGTGAATAGGTGATTCTGCCACTGCGTTTTAAATAAAACCTTTTAAGGCTACAATAATTATGCAACTTATCAAATATGTATATATCTGCCTAAACCCAAAGTGTCTTTTATTGGTATGTATGTTCCTTGGGAATCAAACCCATGATCAGTTAAGCTTCATGTATGTACAGTATGCATGTAAAACACGACATAGACACTTACCCCCGTGGAAGCTTCTTCCTGCGTTTTTTCTGGTTGTTGACCTCCCTACACGTGCCATAGTCAAACAGAGAGTCCATAGGTGCCTTCTTCGGTCCAGGTGCCACTGGATACTCAGACATGGTGGACTCCAGAAGGTCCATGGGATTAGGAACCCCCTTTTTAAAGGGCCCGGGAAACCTTATCCGTGTGTTCTGCTTCGAGTCAAGATTTTGGCCTGGTCGACCAGGATCCTGGGGCGAATCCTGGGATGGCTGTGATCCATCATCGTTCTCCAGCAGCTCCTCCAGAGAAGACATGGGGAAATTGGGATCTCCATCGGCTGCAGGGTCCTTACCCTCTGATGAGTCCTGGCCGGTGGTCCCCGATGGCGAGGAGATTGAGTTTGACTCGTGTGTCGTGGCCAGACGATAGCGCTTTAGTAAAGTGGCAGCAGAGAAAGTCTGCTGGAAGATCAAGAGAGAGGACGGAGACATAAGGCAAACGCACTGAATAGTTTCTCTCAAAGCACATTCAAACTAAGCCAGTCTGAAGTCACAAACGTTTGTGGCATATGAGATTGATTATATTAATAGTGACCTTTCTCTTTCATTGTCTTAGATTTGTTGTGCGTAACAGTTAACACCACCACTAAACTCTTTCCAAACATCTGATAATAGTGAAAACTGTTACTTAAAATATAAGGGATATTTCCAAGTTTCCAAATTCTGTATAACACTAGTAAATTACATCACCTTACCTGAACCAGCAGTATCAGAGATGACTCAGATGTGGAATATACATTACTTACTTCACTCATTGTCTTGTATCTTGTGTGCTGTTCCCCAAATAACAGATTCCTCCTCAGGGGAGTAGAGAAATGTCAGGGCGTCTGCGGGGGACCGAACAGAGCAGGAAGAAAATAAGACGATGTCGAAGTTTACGCAACACAGATGCAACACTGACAATCATTGTCAACAAAATCAGAATATACACTCTTTTTGTTCTGACAGTTTGTCTACAGAGTATGATTGTCCTTGATTCTCACCCTGCCCTTCTTTACTGTTGGATTATGATTAAAATGGTTGGCCAAGATCTGGGCTTCACCTTTAGGATTTTGACATGTTTCTGCTGCACAGTATGTACTAATGGAGCAGGTGAGCAAATTTTATATGTATGGATAAAATTACCAGCCACTATAGTAAAAGTATTATCTAAAAGTATTATCTAAAACTTTTTTTCATACTTAATATGAAAAAATACTTCATATTTTGCCTTGTGAGTTTTATTATTTTAGGGAAATAAGTCATATATTTTATTCCACATGTCATGTAATATCAAACATAATCTTTTCATACAAGACATTTCATTACATTAAAAAAAATACAACTCCACTCTATATTTTCTAAATACTCCCTTTCCACCCACTTACTCACACACCCAATCTGGACCCACTGTCCACATTTCACAATCCATTGTTGGATTTTATCCCAATAATAAACAGATTCCCTCATTTCCCAGAACAGACATGACTCACAGTCCCTCTGTTCCATTCTCTTCCTAGTACAGGGGGAAATTCCTCTGTGCATCCAATTACAAAGTCTCAACTCCTGAGGCAATAATACAATGACGAAACCAAACAACCCCTATTGCTGATGTAGTGTACATGTGCGGCTTAAAGGAACAGTTCACCCAAAATTAAAAAAATGTTGTCATTATTTACTCAAGTTGTTCCAAACCCATATAACTTTAATCCATTTAACACAAAATTATACATTTTTGTCCTATTTTTTGGAACTTGTCAGTTCTAGTCAATATATGTTTAAAGCATACTTTGACAACTCATATACAAAACTGTATTTTGATTATATGAAAATGAGTAGTGTAAAATTCTGCTCAGGTTTGGAGGGTTGAGGGTGAGAAAATGAATTTTAGTTTATTTTTTGTTAGATGTTATTTTAAACACAGACGCACAATAAGACAATCTTGAAAAGTGACCGTTTCTGGGCCTCTGATTTCCAAATATGACTGTATACAATTGAGCTCATCTCTCCACAGGTCCTGTTCAGACACGTCTAAAGAGCTCCTACAGAATGATATTCTCTGTAGAAGTTTCCTGTGATGATGTTTAAGTGTAATCATAAACAAACTAGTTTTGGTAGAGCTTATATATCACATATATACTCTTTGTTTCATCAACAAGACTCTCCAATGATACCAAAGAGGGCTTTATCCATATTTCCCTAAGCTCTGCACTCGCTGTTTAGTATGGCCGTTTTTGTTAGCCCCTGTGTTTGCTTAAGTGAGGCGGTGGAAAATCTAACACAAACCCCCACTGTCACTGCTACTGCCCCTGGCAAGCACTATGCAAATACTGGCTAGAGAAATGGATCTGACCTGACTCCAATACAGACCATTATCACCACAAAGAGTGAAAGCAGAATTTCGAAGGAGTTTGATAAGATTTGACAACATGAAGCCCAGTGGTGATGTATCGGAGCATGCATCAAAGCATGTAAACAACACAGCAAATGGGAAACAAACCAGATGGAGAAAAGGACAATGTTATCGCCTTTAAAACGATACGAGTTGGAAATGATAGATTCCTTCTCTGCGGCCCCAGAGGATGATTTAGACTTCCTTCTCACAAAGTCTCACAAGTCACAAAGGAGTCAAACAGCTGTAGTAACTGGTGTCTGTTCTAATGTATAAGGTTGTGGGAAAAATGTAAGTGATCCAAACAGTTTCCAATGCTGATTCCTGCTGACAATCCAACCACAGCTCTGAGCTCATGCAATGACAGCAAAATTCCCAGCTTGAGAGCAGGAATCTATTTATCTTACGTAATAGATCTGTGCATGTCAAATACACTCAGTGTGGATACAAACAACACACCGATTTGGAGAAATCAGGTGAAACTGGAAGAGGAAGCTCTTGAAAGTTCTAAGCTATCTAGTTTAAAAGCACAATTTAGTACATTAGTCAGAGAGGTGTTAGTCAGAACATATTCAACTTTCAGTCAAAACCCGTTTTTACTAGTTTTACACTGTTCTATAAAACTGTAAACATAAATGTTACGCTTTTCACTATTTAAATCAAACGTGCAGTTTCTACATGCGCAAAAACTATTGATAGAAAAAGCACTTCACCCGCACAAATGAAAGTTCTGTTCCGTGGATTCTTCTTATTAGGGGAATCTGTAGTTATCCGTATTAAGAGGTGAAATCCACGCTTTTAGTCCTCAAATGGAGATCCGTATCGCACTTTTAACTAACTTTAGAGAGCTCTTCATCTTTCCAGCACAGTGTCTCGCAGAATGAAAGAAAAGGCGTGTTCAACCTTGGCGCTGCGCAGTGCGCAAAAGACGTATCGCCGTAGTACCGCGAGAGATCCGTATCAGTATGGGCATGAAGCCTCTCAGCTCTCGCGATACTTTGACGTTAAACTCCGTTCGGTCTGCGCAGCGTCATGTTACAAATCTCAAAGTTTTGATTTTCCACCGCCCACTTTGTGAAAACCTGTAGAATTGAGCGGTAGGGGTGTGGATCTGTTATATATGTAGAGTTCTAAATTTAGTAGATAGGGTCATTTTACTTTCTAAAGCCTAAACAAAAAAATATTTAATTAACATTACTTTTTATTTACTTAAAACTTTGAAACGTAAGGCATTAGCCATGTAACTTGAATTAATAGCTGATCTACTTCGTTCTGTAAATAATGTTAATTAACTTAAACTATCATTTCAGTTTAATGTTTTGTAAAGCGTCAATTTATTTGATTATATGACCATAGAAGACGTAATTTGCAGTGACAATGTTGTAGCCTAATTTGCTTTAATTATATCAATACAATGCAGTCACGTTTAGACAAATAATGTCACATACTATGGAGAACAGGGTCTTTCATAACAGGTCTGACCGGTTAGTTGTCTAATTTACATTGCACAGCCTACAAGGTTGTAGAGCATCTAAATACAAAATGCGCCCTCTAGTGTCAGATTGAAGGCGCTACTCACAGTATAATAAGCAACACATGCAACATTTGGGCACAACTGGATATTTCAATCTTTGGCTCTCTATTACACGTGTTTATATTTCAGTTTCATGTATTTGCAAATAAGTATAAAATAAATGTGCTTACAAAAATATGTTCAAGGTAATTAATGGAGTTATGATGCTGTATGGTGTAGTGTTGGAATCAAATAAAAAACATTAAGGCCCGTTACTGTGAAGGAAAATGGAAAACATGTCACACACAGAATTCACAAGAACATACTTTTAATTAGATTTTAAAGAGACTTCACATAACAATGATCAATGTGCCACATTAGGTTGTGGTAAAGCAAAACAGCACCAGAATGCATCATACAATCACAGTGGGTCTTTTGACATTCTGTTTTATATCTGTCTGTCCTCTATGCCAGTGAGATGTTCACTGTTTAACAAAAACAATTCCTTTTAATTAAACTCAGGTCAAAACAGTTGACAACAACAGGAAGAACAAGGTCATTGGTTAAAATAACATCTTCAGAATGTCTGCAGCAATAGTGAAACTTGTTGCTGCTTTGGTGTCAGTTGAGATAAATGAAATATAGTCTATGACAGCACCAGGAAGTGGGATATTACATCTGGGAATTAATGTTCTATTTTTGCCTGCTGACTAGTCTTAAACAAAGGTGAAATGAAACAAATATTAAATGTAATGTCAAAAGAACCACTAGAATAAACTACAATAAAATCTCTAAATAATCTGAATAAATTACCATACATGTCTAAATTTAGACAGTTTTAATATATTTAATCTTTAAGAATTCAGGAATGACAAGTGATATATTACAAACCAACAATACTCCAACAATACAATAACATTTTCAGTCATTGTGCAATCATACAATATCAATCATTCAATTAATAATGTGTTACTATATACGGAATATATCACCACTCAATAGAGTGGCTTTGCCATCACTTCTGAAATAGTTCCTCTACATTTCATGGTCAACAGTAGGTCACATTCAAGTAGTTTTTTTAATAAAATACATCCAGAGTAAACAATATCAACAACAGATATTTAGGTATAGAATCTGCAGTCTATTGTTTTTTAATTAAGGGAACAAATACACAGTCGTCTCATACACATCTCTTTAAAATGCATGCATACTATAAAAATCAAGAAATCTTATACAAGTAAAAGTTATTTTTAAGAACACTACCTCTCTAAAGGAAGCAAACACACTAACACCATCAACATCAGCTTAAGACAAACAATAACAGGCGAAAAAATGTCCCTTCAGATATCGTGAGAGTCTTCAGCAGCTTGGACCGTAATTGTCCCCAAGAGAAACCAAGAAACTATTGACTGCAAAGATCCAGTAGAAAGGAAGGAGTAGATGTCTAATGGGAGGCAACAGTGATCCTCTGGGACAGCAAAAGATAAGGTTTGAAGTTTGAACTCGGATCACACGGTGTAGTCCAGCTCTGCGTTCATCTTTGTGTACATTTCATAGATTGCATCAATGGTAGCTGTGAAGTTTACTAAGAACTGCCGTACTTTATCCAAGCATTCTTCATCTTTAACCTCTCTTCCTTTAGACAGTGCTTTGAGGAAATCTGATTTGTATGGAGCTGCATACAGTGCTGCCTAAAAGATTAGAGACAGTACAAGTTCAACAGGTTTTTATAACCATTAATAGTTATCATTAAATAAATGTCTCAATTACATTGTTAAAAAAAATGGACAAAATGTATTCATTATGTTTTTAGGTAGCTTACTTGAAAGAGCTTTTGGACAAACCAGCCATGGTATTTCTTCAAGGCAATTTCATATGCTTTGGTGACATTGACTCTGATGAGATTAGGATTGTTTTCATCCTTTTCTCCATCCACTAGGCTCTGCAGAAGAACCTGGATAAAGCGTAGTCCCCTACCAGAAAAAAATCACATTTACACCTTTTTTCTTTTTAAACCCATGACTTTCTTTCATCCGTGGAACACAAAAAGAGCAATTAAGCAAAATATCTTATTTCCATAAAACAAAAGTAAATGGGGAAAAATGTTGTTGAGCTCCACTAATAAAAAAGCACTGTAACAGTATGAGAGAAGTAGTTTGTTCTGGAGCTTGGTTGCTTTGTGTGGAAACAGTTTAAGAAAGGCACTTAAAGGCTCTCCGACATAGTTTTCAAATCTAATGTGTATTCTTGTTTATTCAAATATTTACATTCAAACTGGCATGTCATGTTTATTTAGTGTTAGTGTTTGTCCATACTTTTCCTTTTGTGTTCACAGGAAGATAAAAAACATATGGTTTTGCAATGGAATGATTTGTGGGTCACATATGAAGGTAGCACATATGAGCTTTTAATAAATAATTGTTTTGAAAACAAGGTTTTTATTACACAATTTATATAGTAAGTATTTTCATAATTGTACAGTATGGCTTTTACATCAAAACAAAGCAACAAAAGTTTTAGGTCCAAACTTGCCTTTTCAGCCACATTAGGGCAAGTGTTGCTCCTACTTTTGGCCATTCGGCTCCATGCATCTCCTTCTCTGCTTCCAAAATGTTCTGCAGGGTTTTAAACTTGCTGGGATTACTGTCATACACTGCCTTGATTTTCTGTGAGAAACAAGAGAGGCGGCTGCAGTTCTGGTTGTAAAGGTTACATTGCGCAAAGCTTATCAACTTTATATGTCATCAAACTTACAGTTATGTTACCCGCAATATCAGCCTTGATGGGAGAAAAAACTGCAGAACCAAGACAATCTATGAAGAGATCAGGGGAAAAGATAAGTAACATTTACACCTTCAAGTTGACATTCAACCTACAGTACACATAAAGCAGATTAAGTAGATTACGGTATGCTATGCATTACCCAGAATGCAATACTCTGTCTACATGAGCCGTGAAGCAATCTTTTAACATACAAATACCTATAAAAGAATGTTGCGGATAGATGCTAAACACATTTCTATTTTGGTTCCCAAGAACTCGGAGTGAACTCTGACATTACCGCCTAAAAAAAAGATCCTTGAATAATTAACCATGCTTAGAGAGCATGACAGATTTCTGAAAGCACCCGTGCGGTTCATTAAAGTTTTAGTGCCTCCCATTATCACAATGAGACCAAATGTATTGCAAGTCTGATAATGAAATAAACACCTTTGCAAATGGAAACATTAAACCTCCATTTGATGTTTCCATTGCTGACACCAGCAATGGAAGTATATTCTTATAACATGCTCCCTCAAATTTACATGTCTGGGTTAAAGATACAAGGCCTATTTTAGATTTTTGAGCTGGGTTTTAAAGGTCACTTAAAAACATATGAAATGGTTTGATAATTAAATTGGTAATAAATTCATATTTTATTTCTATTTTTTGTCAAAAATGCATCAAAAGTCATTTAACAGTAATAGATCTACCAAGTAATTTGTTTTATGTGTTTTATCAGTATGTGTGCTGCCTGGATTTGAACCCACAACACCTTGGGTGAAATGGTTTTGCTAGCGCTATGCTTTACCAGCTTCTGGTTACAGAGGGTTCTAAACAACCTCCTAAAACATTGCTTTTTTAGAGAAAATCAATGGATTACAAAACACACACATTTCCTCTGTTCACATGTATAACAATGACCGCCTTCCCTCCTGCTTGTTCTGGTGTTTGTACTGCACACAGAGCTTTTTGTAGTAAGTGTGAATTCTAAACAAGGGCTGGGAAGCCTAACTGTCTTTCCGTGGGAGAAAGAGACATCGGCAACAAGCCATTATTTCATTATATCATGACATCACACTATCATAGATATTTCTCCAATCACTGCCTGCCACTACAAGGTTAATCAATTGAGGTTACATGACTGCATCTTTCATTCACAGACTGAGCTGAGTTTCTTGAAGAACATTCTATGGTTTCACGCCTTTTTTAACTGCAAAAAGAAATTTCTTCTTTTCAGGAACAGCTGAAAAAAGCAAGCATTAAAAGCTAATCTAAAACACTCACACTTGGTGTTTCAAGTGGCAAATTCATTTTACTGGACTTTTTTTCGTATATATAGGAAATGAAGCTTCAAACAAAGATGTTTAGATGTTCCGTTCCACCAGTGAATAGGCGAAAGCAACTCAACACCGTGCTAATCAATTTTCTCAACTTCTAAAATCGAGGGCAGCGGATTAAATTATGCATGCAATAGGTTTGTGGCCTGCTTTGTAAAAAGAAATTTGATCTTAAAAAAAAGATTAGTCCTCATAGAAGACAATAGCTACTTGTTGACAGGTAGGCATTGTCTGACTTTACTGCTGTCTTCTGCACAACCCTGAAAAGCTTGAAGGAGTGGAAAATCTCATCTCTAATCAAGGAATTGGAAAATCCTTGAAAATCAGATGACACATACTTTTGAGTTTGTAATGCTGATTGCTTTATTAGCAACGTATATGGCTTTGGTATTAAGTATATAGTTTTATGTAAATACATAGTGAAAGAATCAATATATCTGCATTCGATCTTTATTTTTACAATAAGGCATTGTTATTTTGCCACAAAAGAAAATTAATTAAATAAATACAAACATTAAGCATTTAACAACAGCTAGTATTTTAAAATCACTTTGTCCTGTCTAAGTTTTATAAAGGTTGTCAAACAGTTACTGATATGTAGGACGATCCAAACAAAAAGCATCTGAATTTAAAGTGTTAACTAAAATAAACTGTAGTTAATTCAACTTCACTAAAACTTTAAAACGTTATCAATATTTAAAAACCAGGCCTCTTATGGTTCATGCTCAAATCAGAGCTATCAAACTATGAGACATGACGGAAAAACCTACCGAAGAAAGGCGGAAGATAAGACACCGCCTCAAGAAACGGACGGGTTTCCACTTGTTTGTCGGCTGGAAGTTGCCGGAACTGGTGCTCCATTAGAAGAGCCATGATTTCCTGAAATTGCTTTTTTCCCTACAACATAGGACGAGGAGAACACGGCAGAAGTTTAGACAGAACCCGGAACTACCGCCGCACAGACGAGCGCTTACTAGTGCCAGTTCTACTAGCGGCACTGAACAACAGCTGGACGGCCTTCAGCCACGCCCCTTTATGCAAATATACGTACAAGTTTAACAGGTGGGTGCAAAAGAGCCAATCATAACAGTTAAGGCGGGGCCACAGCTGTCAAGGTTTATAATTGTGTACTACTTATTAGTAAACCCTGCTAAAACCATACAAATTACGATGTTTCCAAACAACCTTTAGTTATTTACTTACTATTTATTAAATACATTTTCAACAGATAAAATTACGTTTTTAATTGTATTTACAATTACATGTATGAAATAAATGCTTGAAACGTGTGAAATGAACGACTCTCGACCCTCTCTCTCTCTCTCTCTCTCTATAAATATTACTTAATTTTAGTTATGGATCAGATTTTAAAAAACCATTGAAAAAAAAGGTGATAAATGTGTATTTTGTCCACTTCCAGAAAAGAATCGGGCAGCAGTCTTAATTTCTAATCGTGTTTGTGGATTATTCCAATGTTTAAAAAATAAAATGAAAACAAAAGTGGTCCAGGTTCGAATCTCTGCTGGAAGTTCAGAGGCCTCGTGTCGTTAATTAAAACGCCCTTTACCCTGTTACTGACATTAGAGGTTTAAGCGGGGAGTCTTTCTGACGACTATTAGACACGATTATCTGGTCGTCATTAAACATTCACATGCAATGTTTTATTTATCCACATAGGCTTAACCCACAATGACCCAGAAAAACGTGTCACTGCCTCTTCATTAATACTAGTAAAACTAGATTACCGTATCTTGGCACACCTCAAGTGACTGCTCATTTTTAATCAATATTTAATCCTCTAAAGTAGTGCCGTCACCTTCACTGCAGGTTTTGATCACGTGCAACGTGAGGTTCAGAATGACTGCATTATAAGTAGCCTACTTTATTTGAATATTTTAATACTTTTTTAAATATTTAAAATGGGTTAGGTTTACAATTTTTCGTATCACATGTCTTTGTTATGTGAATGTTATGCAATGTAATGTTTTTATATAATCATTAAAATTATTATTTTGCGAAATAATTACCGTTAAAGGTCACGTCAAAAGACAAACGTTTAGTAAGTTGATGTATGTTTCCTCATCTTAGATTCATTAAAAAAAGTGTTAGATCACAATTTTGTTTAAAGATTAAACATTAAAATAGTCAATACTTTATAAATTAATTAACAAACTAGACAAGTGATACTGACTTCCAGAAAGTCGTTTCGTTCTGTTACTTGTCAAACGTAGTGGCTTCGGCTATGTTTGTCCCTCACTTCTCGCCGTACGTAACCAGGAAGTGCCGCCGTAACCAACAGAACGCTTCGCTTTTCTCATTTCCGTTACTGTATTGTTGACGATTCTGACGTTGTTAGCGGCTTTTTAAAGAAAAATATAGACAATCCTCGCTTTCCTTTATCTAATTTTAATTAGATAAGTCCCGCAAGATAGAAAAGTGCCGTCAGTGTGGGAAAGTAAACATTTTCAACGTGAGTCGTTAAACTAAGTTATAGCAAACAGAGCATGTAAAATATTTTCTCAGTGCTATCGATTATAATAAGCTTTGCTCACTGTATTTAAACGTCACAAGCACTAATGTTGTTTTAAAGATTATTGTATTTAGGATCCCTGTAGGGTAATTGAATGTGATTCATTGTCGGGTTAGAAAGAAAGCTCTAGAAATAAACTGTTTTTGCAGACTGGTTGAGCAGCAGTCAGATCGATGGCTTTACCGACGCTTTCTGCGCGCTGGCCGGGTCGGGTGGGCGCTCTGGAGAGGCAGCTGGTTCGGCAGCGGGAGCAGGAGGCTCGCTGGAGGCAGCAATGGGAGCTGCACTCCCAGTACTTCAGAGAGCAGGAGGTCCGCAGCAGCAAACAAGCACACTGGAGCTCAAGGCAGTCCTTCCAGCGCAGGTACAAACGATAATGACGAATGATATACAACAAAGAAGACATCAAAACATTAGGGCATAAACTTTTCATTGATAGCTGAGCAGAGACTTGAATAACTTAAAAATAGCCTATATAAATTCAAATTATATCTGAAGGCTGTCTAATAATTTTGATAACTTATTGGCATCTGTATTCTTTGGTGTTTTAGTATGTCAGCATTTCAGAGCGAGCGAATGAAAGAGGAGAAGCAGCGGAACCTGGAGGAGCGCAGGGAGCGTCTGAGGATGATGCTTCAGGAGGAGAGAGACCAGCTGGAGGCCGAGCTCAGAAATGTTCTCCCAGACAGAGTCACATTGACCAGACAGTTAGTGGAAAAAACAGATGCCCTTCGGTCTGCAAGAGAAGAAAGGAGGAAAAATGTACAGTTGCACGTTAGATGTTTTCTCACAGATCTTTTGAGTAAAATGTCTGATCTGATATGTTGCTTTATTTTCTTCTTTTCAGCTGGCACAGGAGCTGCTGAGGGAGCACTGGAAGCAGAACAACTCTGAACTGCGGAAGGTCAGCCATGTATCAGTAGAACTGAACTGATATTACAAAATTAAAATGGAACTCAAAAAAGTAAAAAGCTTGATATCTGCTGAAAATCTTAGTATACAGAATATACATAAATACAGAATTATAAATGTTATTAATAACATAAAATATTCTGCCTAATGTCCAATCTATGCAAAATATCTTCAGTATGTACTGAATGTCAATACAAAGGTATTTTAATATAGGATTTTTTTCTGTGATAGATAATAGACATTCGTATGCTAAAGCCATTTAAAAACAAACACAGTCAACATTACATCACAGATACTGTGATACAATTTAGCTTGTCTTGAGCACAAAACATTACTTAAAGGAAAATAAGCAATGATTGTGGTGAGTTTTTGTTGAAGCAGCAGACGTAACTGTAAGTCAATAGGGCTTGTGATGTGTTTCTTCAGTAACTAATCTGTAACTTTGAACTCAGGATTTGGTTCCAAACATGCACAGTCAGTTCTGAAGGGTTGTTTAATCAGACATCTTACAGTCTGAAATGTTTGTGGCCACAGGTTGAGTCAGGGTTGCACAAAGATCATGTTGTGAGCCAGTGGCAAGTCCAACAGCAGGAGAAAAAACAGGTAAGTCCACAGGAAGCATTAAATGCCAGCACTGTCATGCATGATCGCTGCCCAGTTGAGCATCCTATAACATTGATATTTGTCAAAAAATTATGCGAACATTTAGATATACAATTTTTGTTCCTATATCTTAATTGGTGGGGTTTTAATTTCGATCCCCAGGGAACACACATACTGATTTCACTGTACGTCACTTTGGATAAAAAAATAAATAAAAATAAAACAATTTGTGTCAATTACAGTGTAACTACATTCTGTTACTTTCAGGCTGAAGAAAGAGCTCAGGATGAAAAACAACGTTTGGAGAATGAGTACGAGAGAGCCAGACGAGAGGCTTTGGAGAGAATGAAAAAAGAAGAGGAGAGACGAAGACAGGAGGAGATGAAGCAGGCTGAAGATCTCCGTAAACAGATGGAAGAGCTCAAACTGCAGGAACAGAAAGTGAGTTATTACTGTCAGTCTCTTTTAAGGGAACACACCTTAGAATATATTGCATTACGGTCATCCTCTGTTACAAGTTGGATTTGTCACAACAAAGCTCATGTAGTTTCTGTTTATTGTACAACAAAGATGGAACGTTTTTCACTGCTGCAGTATTCAAAAGAAAAATAGAAAACACAAGATGATGTTCCACACAGTTGATTACTTTATGTAAAGTATAATTAATTATGCAACATTTAATTCTGGTAAATAAATGCATGTGGGGGTTATACGGCAGTTGTCCGATAATCTTTAATAATTCAAAGCCAAAGGCAATTATTCCTCTTATATCATGTTTGTTTCAGGCAGAGTGTCTTAAGCAGGAACAGGAGGCTCTGATGTCCAAACGCTGGGAGCTTGAGAGGCTTGAGGATGAAAGGAGAAGGATGGAGGAGACCAGGAGGAGACAAGAATTTGGGTAAAACTATTATTTAAAACTATTATTTTCCTCGCAATCCTGTGGTTAGACTAACATTGTTTTATACTTCCACAGGCATTTCTTGACTCGGCAGTACCGCGCTCAGCTGAAAAGAAGAGCACAGCAGGTTCAGGAGGAACTGGTAGGTTACAGTGAACACTAACTTCCTGTGTTCTTTTGTTGTTATGTATGGTATGGCCAGATCATATAGCTCGGTGAATGACTGCAATACCATGTCCATCCACCAGGAGGCAGACCGTAAGATCCTGGCAGCGCTGCTGGAAGGGGAGATGGAGGAGCAGAAGCTGGAGAAAGCTAGGAAAGAGAGAGCAGTTGCTGACACCGCATGGATGAAGAGAGTCATTGAGGAGCAGCTCCAACTGGAGAAGGAGAGGGAGGCAGAGTTTGATATTTTATATCGGTGAGCAGTGTCCGAATGTTTGTCAGGAACTTACGAATAGTCAAGTGTGTTTTTACGTGTAAGTTGAGAGCATGTTTGTGTGCCGCGCATCAGAGAGGAGGCTCAGCGTGTTTGGGAGAAGAGAGAGGCAGAGTGGGAGAAAGAGAAAAGGGCCAGAGAGAGACTCATGCGGGAGGTGAGACTATACACAGCGTGTTTGAACACTGTGAATTGGGGTCATATCATAAGAAATCAAAAGATATGTTTGAATTTGTTGGTCTGTGTTTGGTAGGTCCTGGCTGAACGTCAGCAGCAGTTGGAGGAACGAATGCATGAAAACAGGCTGGCTAGAGAGGAGTCTCTTCGGAGAAGAGAGGAGCTCATCCAACAGCTGGAGCAGGAGAGACTGACTCTGCGACAGGAGAAGGAAGCGCAAGAGGGAGCCCGTACAGCACGCATGCAGGAGATTAATGCACAGGTGTGTGCTGTGACACAGTGCTGTGTACGTGTTTAAAGATGAGTATAAGTCTTATAAGGGATGTATTCATTTAACAGGTGGAGCAAAGACGCAAGGAACAGTGGCAAGAGCAACGGAGACAAGATCAAGAGGCAGCACAGGAGTTGGGAGGAGCTAAGACAGCAGGAGGAGGAGCTTCATGTTGAGACTGAGAGAATGATTCGACAGGGTTACCAGGGGAGAGTGAGTTTAAATCTAAAGTGATTATGAAGACTGCTTTATTTTAAGTTTATTTTCAAGCAAATTCCAATGATTTTTGTTTTCATCATGACAGATTCACAACAGACCCCGGTCAGCATGGACATGAGAGCACTTTACACAGGAAGTTAAACTTTGTGCCATGTACTTTAAGAGTATCTTCTGGCACAGTTTTTGAATGAATCAGGAATACCCTTGTGTCCATGTTGATCTTGGCCACTTCGGGATTAAATCAAAATTGGTTTAGAGCTAGTTTACACCCTACAAAAATACTATTTATATGCCCTATACATTTTTTATGGTCTTAAATTGTTTATGACTAATCATTAAAACGGATGTGTAATTAAAGCAGTAAGTGCTCATCTTTAAATTTTATTGCACTGGTGTTAAGATGTTGTATACTGTAGGTTTGTTTTTATGTGTTTTTATAGATGAATTACAAAATGTTTTATTAAAGAAATTTTGTTTCTACTGCTCTATTGCATTTGTAAATAATGAGTAGTTAATAATATGCAAAACATTAAACCTAATCTAATAAATTCCAATGATGAAATATTATTAAGCTGAATTAAAGGAAATATTGTTAGAAAGTATAGTCTGCTTTGAAGTCAGTATATCATATCACTCGGTTTCAGATGTGAACAAAAAAGGGCTAGAGAGCAACAATTGAGGGTCACAAAAATTACATTTATTTTAAAAATAAAAAACACATTTGTCTTTATAACCACAGACACAACTATAATATTTATAAATGGAAGACCAGTTTATATGAACAATCTACATACTCAAATAAGGGGACTTCAACACTGAGCTATAAGTACTTGACTCTTATAATAACCTAAAAAGGTTGAACTGATACACCAACTTGCTTTGTAGAGAGGAAATGATAAGAGGTGGCCTAAAAACTAAACTCAATGTGGTGAACTAATATGTTGCAAAATAATAAATAAAACCATGGCAAACACAATCTGCTGATGGAGATTGTCTGTTATCTGTAACCACACTAACTGAATGTTCAAGTATAGATAGTATATGATTAAGTTGATGGACATAAGACACTTGATTTTAAAATTAATTCAGAGACACAAACATTAAATCAGGCATAATCAGTATGTTTTGAAAGTAGTGCAAAGAGTCAGACATTTACTGAATATTTACTACATGGTTGTCAGCCCCAAGGTTGATTTATTACTTCTCAAAACTTTCTCAACCTCTCACTTCATGACGCTACATGTATTTTACTTTCACATGTCAAACATACACTCATCCTTCTGTACAATCCTTAAGAGCATTTCAGGCTTTATCTTATGGTTACAAACATCTTAAATTATAATAAATAAGAACATGCAAATACATCTTACAAACTAATGATATACCAAAAAATAAATAATACATGGGGTAAAGTCAAAGCTGCACTACAGGTGGAAACGGGTGGAAGCCTGGTCAGTTGTTTTCTTTGGTGGTTATGGTAACAAGTTGCTTAGCAGCTTTGGCGATGTCATAGGCGCACTGGATGACCTGCTGGGTGACCAACTGCATGTCCACCGCCGGGCTGCTCTCCAGAAGAGACACCTTCTTACACTCGCTCTGTAATCTGTGCGCACTGGACGTTAATAAACGCAGAGAGCTTCTCACCGTCTCAAACCGTGGCCTCTGTGAATGAAGATACATACAAGTGGTATACATAAAATTATATATGATTTATTATTTACCTTTATTACAGTGGTTAAGAATGTACTAAATATATGCTACAACACAAATACAAATCTAACAGCATTCAGATTTATGAAGCGTGAAGAGAAAGGACAAACCTTTGGAAACAGACCAGCCATCTCATTCACAGCCACATGTATTCTTTCTGCGCAGGGTATAAAGCTACAGTATGAAAACAGAGAGAAGGATGTTAAAATCTTAAATTTAACTAGTCAGAGTTAAGGAGAGTGAAAATCAAGCCAACCACAGAGAAATCGGTGAGTAGAGCTTTAAAGCTGGACTTTTACACAATCACAGCAAACAGAAAAGTTTCTATAATGTTGTACTGAACAATTTTATATTTACCTCTGAAATGCATTTTGTTAAATGATAATACAATTTTGTACTGGTATGCTATTGAAATTTTACTATTTTAAAAATATATAGCAATTATTTGACTGTAATTTAGATATAAATTCTGTGCCATAATCTACCAGAAAAACTGTATCATGCAAATTAGTTTGAAATGTTAATCCTGTGTGATAGCCATGATGCAGCCCCAATGATGAAACTCCATCCTACTGTAAATAAATCCTGCTACAGATGCTGAACTGAGTTCACAAAATACTAACATACAGCTTTGTTTAAAATGAAATACAAAACGGTGCGAAACAGAAAATTCAGAAGCTAGATTAATGCAAGTAGATTACAAAGTCTTTGTTTAAAAGAAAACAAGTCCCTGCATATAAAAGTAAAGTTTACAAGATATTAAAGATGACAAGAAAAAAATTACATCTGTATTGTGATATGCTTTTAAATAATAAAGCATATCAAACAAGAAGTAGGGTGTAATTTCTTTCAAGTAGTCCAGAACTAGTTGGTCTTACCCACTTTGCATACATTAGAAAAGTACAGTAATTTCAGCGAATGAGCACATATTTATGAAATGCGTAATACATTCAGGAACATGCATTTAGAAACATTGATTTATGCAAACTACTACAGACACTTCTTACAAACATACATGCATGCTACACACTAGCGCTCCGAGTCCACGGCTGTGCCTCATGAAGCATGTGAGCAGATTAGTGTGTGAGTTATAAAGAGAGAGGTAGACACTGTGCCTGTGAGGCAGGGACAGAGGCCAGAGTACCAGGAGGCAGGGCTGTTGGGGTTGTTGGGGGTGGCAGGGTGGGGGGTTCTTATTCCCAAGGACTGCATGGGAGACGGGGGCTTGTCTGCCCAGGGCACCAGCGTACCAAAACATCCCAGACTGTGTCTAAGTCTGCGGACACTCTCCCTCTGCTCACCGGGGGAACTGGTGGGGAAAGAGACAGAACGGGACCCGAACAGAATGTGTGGCGCCCGACGGGACAGATCCCGAACACAGTCAATAGACCACAACAGGGGAGAAAGAAGATGATAATGGAGAAGGTAGAAATAAAGGAGCTTATTTAATGGATGAAAAAATAAATAGCAAATGATTGACTAATCAGTGATTGACAAAAACATGATATATGGACAGTGTTGTGGAGTCACTAACTTATACCTAATAGATTTCTTTCATTAATGATGGGTTAAAGGGAAAGTAAAAAAAACTGAAAATATTTTCATCTTTTACTCTCCCTCATGTCATTCCAAACCTGTATGAATTTCTTTCTTTTGCAGAACACGAAAGAAAATACTTTAAAGAATGTTGGTAACCAACATTCAGACTTCCACTGTGTGGACACAAACCCCTGAGACATTTCTCAAATATCTTGTTTTGTGTTCCACACAAGAAAGTAAGTCAGGTTTTAAATGACATGAGGGTGAATAAATGTTGACAATTTTTATTTTGGGGTTTTGGTTTATTTCCGTTTCCATAGTTTCCACAAATTAGGTTATATTCTAATTTCTATTTGTAGTGTAAATGTATCTATAATTTAACACAAATAACAACACATCAAAAAGAACAGATGATATTATTGGATTGTATAGCTATGAATATAATATTTATAAATATTAAACATTTAGTTTGACAAATATTGTCCCTTAGCTTTTATAACTATAATTTCCTAAAAGTAGGTTTATTTTACTTCAAGTAAGTTGTATGTGAAATTATTAAATAAGTAAAAAAAAAACTTCATAATTTTCACTGCCATAAATCATGATGAAAAAGCTTAGGATGAAAGACGCTGATATGCCCTTCTTCTCACCTCTCATGTTTATTCTCCTGCGCTGCCCTCAGCAGGTCCTGAATGTTTTTGGTGATCTGCTCAGTTTTCCGGATGACGTCTTCAGTGCTGGGCAGACTGGGATCAGATTCACATTCATGATCATCCAGCTCTGGTATGGAGCTGCTCTCTCCCATCCAACCGCTGCTGCGTAGACGACACCTACGGATATATCTGCAGGAGGAGATAATAAATAAATGGAAGATAGGTGTCTGGAAGTGGACAAGGAATAGTCGATTCGTGGTTACTTGATGCCATTACAACATCATTAGTGTATTTCCTATAAATACTTGGCTAAAAGTGGACCGACACAGATACATTATTAACTGTCTGCTAAAAGAAAGAGCTTAACTGGCAGGGTTAGACACTAAAGTTATTTCAGGACGTATAAATGAAAGCGTCTCTTACCCCGAGTCATCCAGGTCAGACTCGTTGACCGTGTTGTCATAATCACCGTCGGATGCACTGCTTTGCTTGTCAAACTTGGAGGCCTATAGAGACAAGAAAAGATGACAAGTGACATCACAAGATTGCAAAATATTTAATACTGCACTAAAACTAGGAATTTGTTTTTATTAGTAGTGTCCAAGTGAAAGAGTAAAAGCAACAGAAATCTTCAGAATTAAGAGTTTAGATGGGCATAAGTGGCTTTTAAGCACTAAGCCTAAGAAACATCATGTGATTCAACTGCAAACAGAGCAAAGACGTTGTAGTTCACCCAAAAATTCGTACCTTTGGCCCTCTTTGATGTATATTACTTCTTTCAGTCTAACACATATATTTTATAAAAATATCTTTTATTTTATGTCCATTTATACCTCAGCGTGTCACCATATTTAAATAATCTCAAATTATTACTCGTTTCCTCACACACCTATTGCATACACACCTGTGTTTAACTGAAGAAAATAAATCATTTTTGGGTGAACTATTCCTTTAATTGAAGTTTAATTAAGCCAGGTTATGCACTTTAAGCCTGGTTAAAGCAAATTTAAAAGCGCTTTGTTTTGAACCATATTTTTTATATATATGGTGATATACTTGAGCTAATATGTTAGGGTGAGGATGCTGGTGTCTGTAGCAGGCTTTTTTATTACTCTGCATCATCAGACAGAACATACTGGTCAACCAGCTAAATGTGGCTGCTAAACTAGTTTAGTTAAAGCAGAACCAGCAGATAAAACCAATTTTTGAGAAAAGACAACACAGATACTGTATCTTTGTTTTAAAACCAAAACCACCATACTGTTGTGGCTGAAGGAGTAAGTCAATGTTAAAATTGCATGTAGGCCGTGGTTTCGATTTGTGCATTTCTTCTCAGTGCAGGAATCATCAGTAAAGATTCTTGACATGCTCACTGAAGTGTGATATACTCTGCTCAAGGATATGAGGTAATGGGGTTGGATTCCAAAAGCACTTTGACTGGGATATTATAAAATTACTGTAACGGAATATTGTAGTAATGTCTTGAGAGGAAAGGGTTGGTCATTAGGCTTGAAAAACCACAACAAGATTTCTGGATAACATGTTTTGGTGTGAAAAACAGGAGCTCAGTCACTTTTTGTACTATTTGACTTGCAGATATTGGTGTACAAATGCATGATAGTGGAAATTCATGTCCATTAAATTCTTATCCAGTTTTGGGCCTTTTAGCAAAATTTCAGCAAATTACCAATTTATTTTTTGGAAAAGACATTTGATATCTGACTTAAAAATAGTCCCTTCAAACTGTGGTTCTCAAAAAACCCGGCAGACCTGTTCACTAATACAGGTGTTATAAAAATCACTCAGCCATGCAGTTGAAGCTCATCTAGATGAATGTTGTTCATGTGTTAAAGCACTGCGACGCAAAAACAGCGGACAAGCCACGAGCAGCTCGGCCTAGAAGTGAAGACACAAGTCATTTAGTGTGTGCTATCTGTGAGGATTATGGTGGTGATGATGAAGGCAGAAATACGTATCAGTAGGAAACAGCAGCCCTTGGAGTGTTGGCGGAGGGGCTGATCATGCGCAGTGATACGCGGAGCACAACATGAGGAGTAGGGAGTGATGGGAGCAGAGGCGGCAGAGGATGAGACTGAGATGGAGGGAACAGGAGAGGTAGCGAAGGGCCCTGGGTGCTTTCGGACGGTCCCGCGGGGCACAGAGCATGTGAGGATGTATTTAACCCTTTCTGTGCTCTCATTCCGCAAACAGGCAGGGGAGGAAAGTAAAGGGAGGGATGAGGAGGTGGCATCAAACACACCCTTTTCGATCTAAAAGGGTGCAAATTAGACTTAAAACAGTCAATTAAAGTACAAGAGTAAAATAAAAGACAAAACATTGAAGAAATGCAATGTGATTCATATATGTGACCCTGTCTGTGAAATCCAGGCTAAAGTCTCATAATCTAAAAAATCATCAAAGTAGTCATAGATGAAAAAGTGACAAAAAAAGGTATTGTGTTATTTAATGATAGATTATATGATAGATTTTAAGATTACATTTTCATTTAAAAAATTATGAAATTACTTTTTTTAAGTAATAAAATCACTGATTTTATTAACATAATGTTTATTTTGCACAAAAATACTGGAGGTTGGCTTCCTAAATACTGATTTTAATTTTTGATATGACTTTACTCTATAAAAAATATCAACCTTATATTTTCACAGCATGTTAAAAATGACTTTACTGGTGTTTTTCACAGACTTTGGCCATGATTTGTTTACAATTTTATAGCCATTCATACTTTGCGGGTTAAATGAGGGTTAAATAATAATGACTAATGAATGATGCTTTCAGAGAGAGTAATTTACTGTAACGTTTACATGCGTTTTTACATTTCAGTAAAATTAATACAAAGTACAGTAAAAGCCACAGAGTTAAAACACTTTAATATCACACTGAACACTCAAAGGTCAAAATATAATCTGAAAGGAAAAAATACTTGCATTGTATAAAAGCTTTGTGTTTTTAATAAATGCTTTGTACATCAAGAGGTCATTGCATTTCAGGAATTAATTTAGACATGTACATATTACAAGATTATGTTGGTTTACAACAGTTTTAGTAAATAACCAAAACGTGCAATTAAAGTTTCAGTTACTGAGGTGCACTTTCTCATTGTTATAAGGTTTAATAATACTTATAAAAATGTTTAACAAAGGAAGCAAAACAGAAAGAAAATATTATTTAGAACACCATTTAACTTAAAATAATAAAACTGCTATCTAAACATAAATTTTTAGTTAAGTGTAATTCAATATGTGTACAAAAACAATGAAAATGGGACTGTGTGACTTTTGCATTAAGTTGATTCTTAAGACCAAAGAAATTAAAAAGAAATATAATGAAATCTCTGTTGTATAAGCCAACAGGATTCAGAGTGATCTTTAAGATGAACCAAAATGGTTTCCACAATTCTGTGTACTTTGAACGACAATACACCATTAACATATTAACATGCTGCAAGATGAGAAAAGAACGATACAGAGAAGATGAAGGAAAAGAAGGAGAGAGGGCAAGAGACGGGTCTGTACTTACATGGGTTGGGAAGGGTTGCAGGGAGGGGAAGGTCTCCTCAGGGTAAATGGTCTCTCCCTTGGAGAGTAATGGCTTCACACCAGAACCGGTTTCATACATAGACATGGGGCGGCTCGATCGTGCAGACAGGTGCCGTTTCAGGGCAGAGGAGGAGGAAGAGGAGGAACAGGAGGAGGGGTTGGAAGGATTGGGGTGGTCAGGGCCCCCGGGGGCCTGATAGGACTGTTGAGCTGAGACCTGGCGCCTGAGAGAGATGTTCTCACTTTGCAGAGACTGCAGCTGAAGAGAGAAATGAGTAAGCGAGAGAAGGAGAGAAAAGCTGAAACGGTAGCAAAGCTTAGCTTGCAGAGAAACAGTCAATCAGTAGATAAATGTAATAATGTTCAGATCAATCGCTCACCTAGAACGCCACAAAAAGAGATGAATCAGTTTTAAACTGTTTTCATCTCATCAATTAATATAAATGATATTACAAGTGAATAAAGTTAGTTATTTAAATAATAATTACATGTTTGTCCTTATAAAACAATTCAATCTGTTGTGACTACTTTTTGTAGGTCTCATGGCATACGTCATTTAGTCACATTTAGGTCACATGGTATTAACTGACTTATGTTAGCAAACCATTGTGGAGTTAATAAAATCCTTAATAACTTCTTAACAGCAAGACTCAAAGTTAGCATGCAGGCACTGGAAGATGCAAAGCCTAGCTTAAAGGAATAGTTCACCCATAAATCTCTCTTAAGTTTTCTGAGATTCTTAGTCTTATTTCGTCACGAGACACCACATAAAAATTTACCTGATTTGCCTTTGTTTTAGTTTCAATTGTTTTAAAAAAAAAAGGGAAGTCACATACATCTGGAATATATGAGAGTGAATAAATTATGAGAGATTTTTTGGTGTAAACTATTCCTTTAAATAAGAAAGCATAAGTTAGACATGCTTAAGAAACAACTGGAAGAGAAAAAAGCAAAGCGGCTCTAGAGTTAAAAACACTGGCCAGGACCAGAGGGTAAATGAGCAGAATATAAGCGCTATTTTTTAACACGATTTTGATCATCGCTATTTTTATCAATGAGATGTTTTAAACCGCCAGATGTTCAACCAATGCAAAGCCACACATCTTTATCACAAAAAAACATAATCTAATTGGTTTAACATGCAGTTAAACTAACACCAATTGTCTAAAAAATATTCATTCAAACCACTTTTAGATCATGATACATTGTAGAATTTGAGCAACACAGCTAAATTGTAGCTTTTGTTGTGCTGAAAAGACTGAAAGTGGTTTTAATAAAACAGGCAGCAAAACCCTCCTCACTGTACACCATCATCTCTTATAATTGGCTGAGAAATGTAACAGGAAACATATTGAAACTGTAACTTTCTTATAAACTAACTGGAGCATATGACCATATTCTAGAAATATGATATGACTAGACTGATATGTTCAAAAATGTGTATTTTTTTCTGTCATTATATGACACATATTTAATTTAACTACATTTCCAACTAAAATATAATTCATTTCTAATTGCTGATATAAATGTAAATACAACAGTCAAACTTTAAAACAATTCAAAACCATTACTCGACGCATTTTGATTCTCTCCAGAACGATCAGAAACTCTCATATAATGGCTGTTAATACAGTGACTTTTATGGTTAGGAAGGTTAGCATGCCAACTAAATGACATATTTTGATTTTAAATCATCGTTCATTCCAGAGAATCTTTTGCTCAGGGTCAAGATCATGCTGGTTATTTGAACACTACATCACAGTTATTACAGTATTATTTAGATATCAACATTCCAAAGAATGTTAAGGACTGGATCAGAAGTGACATTAGGAGTCATTTAGGTCATCCATGATGTCACCTGCATTTTCTCGCACACTTGCAAGAAGAAAAAGTCTTGCTTTGCCCGAGCTGAGGAGCTAAGAGAACGAATACTCCTCAGACCAGGATGTTCAGCGCTCACTGCTGAATCTCTGGTACCTTTTTTTGCATCAGTCTCAGCTCTTCGCTCAGGTTACTGTTGGTCTTCATCAGTTCCTGTATTTTGGCTTCAGAGGCTGAGAGCGCATTCTTCACTTCCAGAAACTCGTGCACGGAAACCGGTCCATCGGAGAGATCAGAATCCAAACTCTGAGGAGAAAAGCAGAAGTTGGGAAAGACCACCATCAAACGACATGTACGCTGTCAGTTTGTTATTATGATGACAAGAACTGCACAAGAATGTGAATTTTTATGTGAATCTGACAAATTGGATAAGTTTCATGTATACACAGACCTTGGCTCGGTCTGCTTTGCCCATTCGCAATTCAACGTCAGTGTCCTCATCGGATGCCACGCTGTCATAGTCCGGCTGGTCGATTTCTTGGCTCTCGCTTCCGTGACGACTACTTAGACTTTTGAAGAAAACGTTGTCAGTGTTGTCTATGAAGAAGTACACACAACAGCTGTTAAACATCTACAAAAGGAGCCTTAAAAGAAATCTGGGATTAATGGTTTGTATGAATGCAGAATTGTACCTTTGGGGCTTAATACCGAAGTCCCCTGTTGGCGCCGTTTTGCATCACTTAGAATATCAATAACAAGTGTGGCAAATTCATGAGCATTAAATCTTGCCAGCTTTTGCCGTCCCTGGAAAAGAAATTAAAGGAATATTTACCCAAACATAAAAATTCTGTTATTATTTACTCATTCTAGTGTGACTTAAGCCCATACGCTGTAATGCAGAAATGCACAATAAAAGCAGACTATGCAACATTACATTCCTCATACAATAGATTTTCTATGAGGAATCGACTGAAATTACAAGGGGTAGTTCAATAAAAAACGACAATTCTTTCATTATTTACTCACACAAAATCTGTAAAACCAAATGCCGTGGTTATTCTAAGATAAAACATGTAATAGTTTTCATGCCATTTTTTTTTCAGATCAATTTCCTTTTCTGTTGGCATGTACGTCTGACACATTTTTACATGTTGCACTTTTATCTGTATAAAAGCTCTATATAAATTTGTCTGAAGTGTGACCTCTGTGATTTCCTGCTGATGTGATGTTTAGTGACAGTATATTTGCTGTCTGTTCTGTACTCGCCTGGTTGCGTGTTGATGAGTACTCAGGGTTTACAGGAAGGAAAGGCACAACTGTTGTCTCTGTTACCAAAGCGCTGTGGTTCTGAGTGGCCAGCCAGACTGCAAGAGACACGAGAGAAGATACTCAACGAATGTAGGTCATTACTCTGGCACGCCTGCATAAAATCATGCTGGATTTCATGTATATATATATATATATATATTCTATTGTTGATTAGATCTGAATATCACCATGATATTACCAGCATCTGTCTCTCTTCTGTCCACCTCGTCGTACACATCCATCGCCAGTTCCTCAAACAAATGATCGCTGAGCTAAAATGATGATAACAGAGCTATATGAGTTTACAACCATAAAGTACCTCACATTACATTAAAGTGCACTTGATCAATGCATGGAATCGAATCCATGATCTTGGTGTTGCCTTAATATTAACATTGCACTGCAGAAAAAGTTGTTTAAAAACCTCAACTTCCTCCAGTTGAAGTGCAAAACTGTTATAATGTATACTAGTGACTGGCAGATTCACAGTTTTGGGGGTTGGGGTACTTAACCACCATCTGCCCAGATAAGCCCTACTGGTTTCTTTGTGCATGTAAGCTTTATATGTTGATGTAATTGCTTAAAAGCTAGAAAAAGATGATGACTTACAGACTGCAGTTTCCTTTTCGCAGCTTTTGCAAACTCTGATAACTCCACACTGCTATAAAAGTGAATACAATAATAACTTTTAATTCACTGTGATGCTGTAACATAAAACCACACAAGCTGATTTTAACTGCAAATACTTACACATTTCTTTTCCATCAAAGAGAGCAAAAAAGAACGGCAACATAAAAACATTACTATAGTCACACAGTTCTGTTCACATCAAACTATTCAAGCTGTGCAGAGGAGCATTATGGGGTGTGATCAGTAGATTCCAAGTCAGCAAGTTCCACAACATGACTGAGCACATCCCAGAATGCTTGTCTGCAGCAGAAATACAGATATAAAGATATCAGATTATAAAATAAACATTACTACCTGTCGGCCATCTGTGGTATAATAAAGTGTTGTCCGTTCTTGTGATCTAAAACACAGATATTGTATTCACAGATTTGAGGCACACTGCACATACACAACTGATAAGATTACGACACACTATTACAGCAATATAAACCGTATCACTGTGGGATTTTAATAAGCCATCTGGCACTTTAAAGTTCTTTCTACATAAAAGGCATGCTAATCTTACTTTAAGACTGCTGGATATCACAGCATCAGTCTAATAACACACCATTAGCACGCTGACTCACCAGGCTTTCGCCCACAGAGGTAGTACGCCAGTCTGTCTGTAAGCTCATACTGTATCTCCACCAGTCGGTCGGCGAGGTCCTGATGGCCGGCCTGCCTATTTAAAAACAACATAACTTTAAAAGTGAGCTGTGTTTATTGACAAAGTTAAATAATGTCCATTGGTTCGGGTCATTCAATATATTACCTTGCGTAGTTGATGGGTGTTTTTCCGTTGGAGTCCGGAGCTCCAGGGTCTGCCCCATAAACACACAGTAGCTCAGCCTGGCACACCTGCCCTGCCTTAGCTGCTATGTGCAGGGGTGTGTTTCCTTTTTCCTGTTTAATCCATAAACAACTATTGAGCAAACTGAATTAAGTAAGATAAATGATTTTTTGTATTCTACATATTGTATAATTTTCTGTTTACTTTTGTCTCTGCTGTCTATGTTATGTCCAAATATTGTAAATGCAATGCTAAAATATGAAAGGCACAATAAAAAGGTTAAAGGTTTTTACCGGGTGGAAATAGTTGGCTTGAGCTCCAAGCGATAGTAACCGCAAACAAGTCTCAAGATTGCCGGTTCTAACGCTTGAGTGAAGTTGCTACAGAAACAAAGAAAATGTACATCAATTGACCGCTCGGCATACCTGGGCAGATGTCAAACTGATGACTTTGAAAAAGCACCACCCCATAGTTACTGTTGCTATGTCCAGTATATGAATTAATTTGATAATGAAGGCTGATGGTTAATTTACAAAAGTCGATTTACAAAAAAATACTGCATTTATTAGCACACGCCTTTTTTATTACAAAGTAAAACTGAATTTGAAACTATACATAATTTCTATATACCTTAGACATTAGTTTAAAACAGTTGGCAAGACTGAAACAGTCACTCCTGAGGTATAGATTAGGGTCAATTGATATGTTTCATTAATGAACGTCGATTTACAAATGTCAGAATTTACCAAAAAGGACGCATCAAATATTTAAAAATACAAAGACTAAATACTGAATAGAAATCAAAAATACAAAGAATTCGATACCTTGCTCAGATCTGCGGCTGCTGAACTGTCATCGTCTCGACAGGGTAAACGATGGACGAAAGCCAACATCTGATACTTTGCCTTTATGAAATCTGTCTTGTTGGGACTTTTAGGTGGAAGAAACAAATAAGACTATTAAAGGCCAGTCAATCATTATCAAGTTGATGTGTATTTATAAATATTAATTGTTTTTTTTTTAAATCACTCACTGGACTTTATCCTGAGGATTGGGTTTGCGTTTGCCGCTCATTACGGATGAGGGATCCAGCAGTGTGTGCTCCCATATTGCATTAGCACCGTTGTTGTATAATATCTGAACCATCTGTGGATAAGAAAAGAAACGTGGGGCATACAAACATCACGAGACTAAATTCAGCATGACGGCATGCTCTTTAAATGTCTCTGACTCACTCCCTGGTGGACTGACCCTAAAGTCTTACAAGCGTTCATATGACTCCATTCATTGATTTAAAAACACTGATCTTAAGCTACTGACAAAAATATTTTACTACTTGTACATCTTAAATCAAAACAGACATTACTGGATGAAAGCACCTAGATGTTGCACAAGTACACACAAGCGCTCATGGTAACCGCTGTGAAGCTCACCTGCAGCTGGGTGGGCGGCCAAGGCGTGTGTGACAAATGCCGCACTTGCGAATTGTGGCGACCCAGACTGCGGTGTACGCCGCAGCACCCGTCACATATCAGAACTCCTCTGTTAACAGACGCCCAGCGAGGATCTGTGGGATTGCAAGAAACAAACAGCTTTACAGGAGGTTAACAAACAACTGTGTTGATAATTGGTCAAAACACAATAACACTAATGAAACTGTTTGGCTGGTGAATGACTGATGCAAGAAAGCGGTACAGTACAATAAAATTGGTACTGGCTTAAACAGCTATTATTTATAGCTAAGTATTTATTTTTATAAAAATATAAGCATATGTTCAGTAGTCAATCACTGGCACATTGTGAGAATGTTGTAGTTTGATAAAACAACATTAGTGGGGTATGTACATATCCTGTTTTACTTAATGTAATCTATGACAACAACAAAACATGGGTCTCAGTTCTTCCTTATAAGGTCAGAGTAATGAGAGTTGAATGTCATTCTTTTATGTATGGCAGTAAACACGCTTACTTCCTCTTTTATACACACGCTGCAAACCACAACAAATGTTTTGCAGCTAAGCTTTACTTCCAGGGTATGAGCATGTGACTGGGAAACACTACTGTGTGGCTTCTCAGTTTTACTATGCAGTAGTTGATATATAATTTGGGTGGGTTATCTACTGCAGTTGTTAAATAGACAAGCGAGTATTGTTTACCACTGTACACAAACTCAACATTTTCATATTGTATTAGTATTAGCCAAATGCATTTTGTGTGCCAAAATATCTTAAAGTTTGATTGAAAGTACAGTCATGGACATCAACAAAAGATATAGAAAGAATGCTATCGTCCGTTTTAAAAATTGCTATCCTAAGTATGATTAGATGTAATTTATATGTTATCACTACTTATTATTATTATTCATATTGTATGTAATACTTAAGAGTCCATTAAGAGGTCATTTAATTTTTTTTATCCAGCAATGTTTTTTACACCTACTGCAACCCATTTTTGGTTCTTTACCCAGAAAAAATGAGATACACTTCTGCACAGCAAAGGATAAAAAATCAACCAAATCACAGCTCTCCCACAACATCTCTGAGTCACTGCTAACACATCAATGCTCGTAGTCACTGGTCCTCATCTATCACGGACATTCTGTATTTTTTACAGTAGTATAAGATTATGTCACACACCCTCACTGCTTCACTTAATCATGATGCCAAACTGGGGACATCAACATTTGGCCTATGACTAATGCGTCTGATGAACAGTCTGTGGTTGTATTTTCAACATTGTATTTATTGCAACCCTTCCCTCTACATTTCAGATTCTGGCTATTTCACTTTCTTTAGAAACAATGATGTAATTGGGAGATTTTGAAATCCTCAAGAACACTGGTAAAATGTTATAATTTTATAATACATTTGAGCTGTTTTTTTATTTGGACTTGGAATACAAAATCCTTCTATTTTGTCAATTGTGTGGGAAACTGCAGCTTCCCACACTTACAAAGTCATTGACTAACTTGGGATTCACAGCTAGCATGAGGGATGTATTATATTACTGTAATATAACTGTATCACATTGGCAGAAAGTCTACAGACCAACTGTCTACATTAAAGACTGATCCGCTGATAAGCTAAGGTTGCTGAGAGTTGCAATGAAGCAAAAGTCACTTCCCTTCAAACACAGGAAGTATCAAACAACAGCTGCAAAGAGGCCAAGGGCCAGAATCAAGCACCTGGCAAAAGCATCATTCCCCTCTTCCCCTCTTTCTTTCCCATCCTTTACTTTCTCTCTCAGCCGAGTGCTGCTCTTCCCCATTAAGTGCAACAGCTAAATAAAACCCCAGTCCAGAATGACTAAAAATATTCGCACCCTAACAACAACTGTCCCATGACACTGACACGCCGGGGCAGCCCAGGACAGCTGGTGACTGGGGCGTAACTAATCAAGGAAAATCAATATGAGACATGAGGACAAAACTGAACCACATAACAGACGTCTGACATAAACATAGCAATGATTCATAGCTTAAGCACCAAAGCATGTTCATCCTAGTGACAGTACATTTGGCAAAGGTCTGTAAGATGGTACTGTACGTGATATTTATTTCTTCTTATCTGACAGGGCATGTGATGGTTAGGTGACACATGTAAATGTTGCTCTTAAATGTTTTCTAAGACAATTATTTTAAGTAAATTGTCAACAATTACAATTTAAACCACAAGCTCCCGCAGCATCATTTGATGGTGCTAACAGAAAACCTTGCGACCTTCCTACATTGACAGCATTTCTGGGCATCATCATGCAGCAATTCATGCAGGAGGCTTGTGCAACATTTTTAGCCAATAATGCCTAAAATGTGGTCTGGATAGGGGCACTAGGTTTTGAGTCGAGTATTACGTACATTCACCAATAATAATCATACAATCACTCCCAAACTGTATTTACTGCGATTAACGCCTTTCTTAAAAATCTGTACGTGATTGATTTAAAGGAATAACTAGTCTGTTCGTTAAGCTAATTTCATCTGGTGCTTATTACAAATCTCTAGGTAAAGAGATATACTCACCCGAACTGCTGCAATCCGCACAAACTTCGCTATTTCGCAGCCGTTTCGACATCCTTCTCTCTGGTGAAGTCCTTATTACCATGTAGCATACACGTCAAATCGTTCACGGATAAATGTAAAACCTTACCAGCTTTACCATAAAGACTGCATTCGTTTAAAAGTGTTGCATCACTGAACGTAGATCTCATGCCCAAGGAAAAAATCGTGCATACAGAAGAGAGTTAAACGCGTGCGTGTATCTGCACTGGCTGCTGTATATGAAATAATGTACGTCTGGCTGTCTAGCTTGAAATTAGGACAGACGAGTCAGTCAGTCTCTGTCATGATGCACTAGAAAACTACACAACGGAAATACTTGCCAGCAACCCATCAGATCGCAAAACACTGCCATCTGCCCTCTCTGACCGCACATAGTGACGATAAATCAGCTTTTAGCGCTGCTTGACACGTAGTGGAGAAACGCTACAGTGCAACGCGCGTAATATTTTTTCCATTTCCATACGCGTATTTTCACAGGCAGACGGGAGACTGCAGTGAAAATGTTAATTAATTCTGAAATTGTGAATACGTTCAGCCCTTGAGTTTATTTATAAACTGAAATGAGTCAGACACCGCCGTAAATGAAATTCAACGCATGTAGGACGCGATCTGTATAGCATGTTGCTGTTGAGAATACGCAGACGCGATTCGGTCGCTCCTGATTTGCTGAAGATCGACAATGAGGCGTCCTGCGCATGCGCACCCTCATGACTCATACAAGCGAATTTTAGACGGTGCCACGATATGCAACATGGATTTTTATGATATTTCTAATTTATTTCTGATTTATCTAATATAAAAATGTTTAAACAAGTCTGTTATATATAGATTTTGTATGTATAATTATGACAAATATTATATTATTAACAAACACTATATTTAGCCAGAGATTTCACAGCACAACCACCCCCTTCTTCTTATAATGTGGTTCAGTCCGTCATTGGGACTGCCCATTTAAACGCAGAAATAATTATTTCACCGATACGTTTTTTATCTAAATTATGTTTTTGCATCTAATAACGCACTCTTCGCAAATATTGAAAATGAGAAATTACTTTAAAAATAACAATTCCATTGAAGATATTGTGGAGAAGTGTTTTGTAAAATGACTGGATACACCCCCGCCCAGATAGTCTCAACCTGCCACTTCCTTGTTTTTCAAAAGTTTTATTTTGAAAAAAGTTGCTTGCGTTTTCGGCACCTTCCTTTCTAAAAATCCTCCTGTTTATTCGAGTCACTGTTCACCCAGCTAAAATTAGTGAAACGCATGAAGAGTTTGGAGGGCTCGTGACAGTAGCTAGCTCGTAGGCTGGCTGTCGTTTCGGGAAGGGAGACGCGGAGAGTTTGATCGAGGCACAATGTTGTCCGCCACCGCTGCCAGTGTCGAGGATTTCATCCTCAGGTTTCCACTGCACGCCCTGGTCTGGGAGAATGACTATAGGAGACTGGAGAATGAGATACAGACGGTATGAGGGAAATAGCTGATGTCAATGCTCGTGTAGGGCATTTTTAACCACAAGATTATCATCTTGCTCACCCTAACATCAGTGCATCCTGATACTGCCATTAGATATGAAATGAAAACTGTGTTTGCACTTCTTTCAGAATAACATTGAAGAGGTGGATCCAAGAGGACGGACGCCTCTGCACCTGGCTGTCTCACTAGGACACCTGGAGTCGGTGAGAGTGTTGCTAAGACACGGGGCAGATGTTACCAAAGAAAATGACAAACATTGGACAGGTGAGAATGAAGAACATCAGTTAAATTGTGGGTAAATATCAATAATTATGGCAAGACTTCAGATTGTTTTGCGGTCTTCTGCTGTCTACAGTGACACCATTAGCACCATTTAGCATCATTTCCTCATCTTGTGTGTTTGTGAGTGGTTTTCTCAGTGAGTGAGGATGCCGTGAAGATCTCTAGACCAGACACTATTTATCAAAGTATGGTGTGAGGATGCAGTGTCACATAAACATAAATAGCAAAAAACATAAATACATAAAAAACATAAATATCTGTCTCTCCAAAGATACTTACTGGTCATTACTGGCCATTTAGATGACGTATTTTAACCCGAGATGTTTAGTACCTTATATAATACACTATAGCCTTAATGTCCATGCTGTGTTACTCTTCTGCATAAAGAGCTAAGAGGGACAAATAAAGTGTGTATAAAGTGTATGTGTATCTATGCAGTGCTACAGGAGGCGGTCAGCACAGGAGATCCAGAGATAGTCCAGCTGGTGCTCCAGAAGCGGGATTATCTTAAAGCCTCCACAGCACTGGGTGGAGTTCCAGAATTACTGTGCAAGATCCGTGAGGTGTGTCTTGTCGATTCCTCCCTTTTTGTTCACCCCATGTTATCTGTCTTTTATTAAATGGTTCGTTTTAGTCCTTGACTCTCATTGGTCAATAGCTGTGCTTTATTCATGATGAAGCACAGCTGTGACCGTTTCGCCCAATGATTTGTTGTATCACTGTGCAGCACCCTTAACACCATAAACATATATCACAGTCGGTCAGGAACTATTTTTCCAGCGGAAGGAAAGCTTTTTGTGATTTACTTTATGGAAGTTGCATTGATACATATCATGATATGATATCATGATAATCATGATATAGCACAGCCTCTTGTACCTTATTGCTTACATATATTCACATAGTCTATTAAGGCCTTTTTACGTGATTTACATCAATATTTTCCAATGCACTGAGCTCTATTCTTCTGGATATTTGAATTGGATTATATTAAATTATCTGTATAAAAACTTAGAAATAGAAAAAGTTCAATGAGTCATTTTATTTTACTTTTGCCTTCACTATTATCACTGTTTACTGTGGACACTTAATACATGTAATTACATGATACATGCTCCTCTCCATTATGATGTCTTCAAAGCGGCTTAAATAAAATAAACCTCTTTTTGTTCTCAGTCCCCAGATTTCTACATGGAGATGAAGTGGGAGTTTACAAGCTGGAGTAAGTGCTTGTTTTTCTGTACATAAATCCTTAAGAAAAATTTTCCTCATGAAAATCCTCCTTTCTTGCTCTAGTTCCTCTGGTATCCCGCATGTGTCCCGTGGCGTGTGCAGAATCTGGAAGAGCGGAGCCTGTCTGAGGGTGGACACCACCCTGCTGGGCTTTGAAAACATGACCTGGATCAGAGGCAGAAGAAGCTATATCTTCAGAGGAGATGGTTAGTTACTCACGTTGCCTGTTTGTTGTGGTTCTTTGAACAACTTCTTCTGAAGTCTACCGGAAGTTCACATGAAATATAGGGCTGATGTTTATGTGTGGTTGATCAATATCATGTTGACTTTGCACGTGTTCCTTGACAGACAACTGCACAGAGCTGATGGAAGTAAATCACGAGGAAGAGGTCGTAGACACGGAGCGATTTGATCTTTCACGTGAGATTGAGGACGTCACGCTTGACTCCATGCAGCCCGCTGAACAGGAAGTAGCCAAAAGGCTGACCACGTCTATCGTCAACACGTACCTGGACACGAAGGATATTGCGTTTGAGAGGTAAAACCCTGTTTACACAGTGGGTTGTGATGTAAGTGACAGTAACCATTGGTGACGCGATGTGGCTGTCAACTGATTTGGCAATGTATATAATAAAATGTAACAAAAAAGAAAGCAGGCATGTGAAACGCAAATAATGCATGAAAAAAATTATGACGGAAATTGTTGCATTCTAACTGAGCTTGATTTATATGTTGATATTTGTGCACTGCTGCAGTAAAATCCTATTTGTGATCGGATTAACAAAAATTATAGATTGCGCGGGGAAAGAAACAGGCATGCTTACTAAAAGCAACAGTACCACAACCTTGTGACCTCACTGTAAAAGCACTATTTTGTTGATTGGTACTTAAGACTCATTTTCATGATGGTGAAACTGTTGAAAGATCACCACGGGAGTGCTGGTCTTCAGCATCTGACATCACTGAACGATGCATTATTCTGTGCTCAGGTGTAAATCGGGCATCTGGGGTTGGAGGTCAGACAGAACTGAGTCTGTAAATGGATTTGAAGCTAAGGTGAGCCATCTGCATTACAAATCTCCCAGACTTTAAACTGAGTGTTATAATGAAGATCTGCCAGAGAACAACTGATTTATGGGAATTAAAAAGATCATAAATCCGGTGTGGCTCTTTTTATTAGAACAAGTTTCAGAACAAGCCTGTCTTTGTCCGGTGGGTAATGATGATGCTGTATTTGGCAGGTTTTTTCGGTGAACAATGTCAACGTTGTGATTCGCACCCGGACGGAGCACCTCACAGATGAGGAGAAAGCAAGGATAAAAAGTAATTAACCCAGTTTAAGATTACACTAAAAATATCTTTTCCTTGCTGCGCTCTGATAATGTTTGATAGTTACTCTTTGAACCCGTTGACTGGAGTTTTCAAAATGGTTTATTAGTGGGTAGTACAGGTGTGCTTTGCTAAACTATCTATTATTACTATTCATTATAACTAATAATGATGCTTTTGATGTCCACAGGTGAAAGGAACGTTCTGGAATCTTTACTTGGCACAGTAGAACAACAGATCGGTGCTCAAGGGGTAAGACCAGCGCACAACGAAATTTTAAAGATGAGCAGATTCTGTACTCAATTGTTACTGTACATGATTACAGGACATGACATTGGAATATGCAACCGCCACAAACCCCACCGCCATCACTCCAGAGGAGTATTTTAACCCCACATTTGACCTTCAGGGCAGAGATATCGGCCGACCCATTGAGCTCACCATCAGAACACAGAAGTGAGCAAAACTCTTTCCAAATTAATATGGTGCTCTGCAAACGATTTCAACTAAAAATTGTACTGTTTTAGCATGTGTGGTCTCTAATTGTGCATTTCACATGGATTCAGCATGATTAAAAGTTGTTGAACATTTTTGAGTTTAAAAACATAAATCTCCAACTGTTGGAGTATGCAAGTCTGTTATACTTTCCAACGTTTGTCAGCAGGTCATCTGACTGTAATCGAAATCATGTTTAAAATGTGTCAAAAGAAACCACATGAAGCATTTTAAATAATGTCTCCTCTGAAATGTGGAAAATCTGGCTTTGTTTTCCTTAAACTCTGCCACATCAGTGACACTATTATACTGTACATAGTTGATTGAAGTTTTTGTTTTCGCTCTCAGATTTAAAGGCACATTGTGGATGAGTGAAGAACATCCACTGTCTCTGGTGGAGCAGGTCACACCCATCATTGACCTGATGGCCCGCACCAGCACTCACTTTGCCCGACTCAAAGATTTCATCAACCTCAGGTTTCCTCCTGGCTTTCCTGTCAAGATTGGTGAGTTAGTGTCTGTGTGCTTCTAAGAAACAAAACTACCTGAATATTCAGACTTGAAGTTTAACCTTGACCAGCGTAAGAATTGAATTGCAAATTTTTGCCTTAGCTTAAATAATAACTTATCTAACCTGCAGTCAAAACACTGCAAAACATTGAAGAGACAAATAAGAGGCACATAATTAAAATTCAAACTTGCATTTATGCTTCTGACAGATGCTTTTATCCAAAGCGACTTGAAGTTGTTTCCGACCCATGATGTTTTGCAATGCTCTACCAGTTTAGCTACAGAAGTTTTCTCAAGGCTTGTTTCTGTTGTGTTCCTTCAGAAATCCCTCTGTTCCATGTTTTAAATGCTCGCATCACGTTTGGAAGCGTCAACAAGTGCAGTACAGATGAGCCTCTGGACACCAACCAATCATCTTCCACGCCCACACCTACAGAAGAGTGTCAAAATGACATCCAAGCTTCAGGTTCGGAAAGGTTTTTATTCTTAAATGTCACAAAATCATTTATCAAGCGTGAAAAAAATTACTTTTGGACCTCAGTAACATGAATCTAAAATGTTGTATTTTTTAATGAATGCCTCATATAAAGACATCTTTGTGCTGCTCATACAGAACCTGCTCCGTTCGCCGTTTGCCCGTCTGTGTTCGTGGCACCTGCGCATTATCACCATCGAGGAGGCTACCGGCATTCTAATGTGCGTCATTACAACCCAACTAGTCATGATGAAGAGCTGCTACAATTTGCCATTCACCAGAGCCTGCTGGAGTCCAGCGGACTTGACACACAGGTTAAAGGCTTCCTAGGGGATTTTTTTGTGACGTTTTTATTGACGTTGCATGTTTGTAATATGCAATTGTTTGCTTAATGTTTTGCAGGACTCTTGGGGTGACTCAGATGGACTGGTCACGGAATCCAGTGTCAACAGATTAAGTGATGGGTAATTTTTTTGCGTTGGTTATTTGTACACCAGAATATTTAATTGTTTTATCTCTTTCTAAGGTCAGGAACTGATTGGTGTGATTATTTTATTACATTATAACAGATCTGTGTCTGAAGGGGTTTTAGTCGATCTCAGTGACACCACACCTTCAAGCTCCGGCTCCACCTCCAGCCCTGACACTGACCTGCGGTTGGCCATGGAGCTCTCCGCCCGTGCACAGGAGGATGAGGAAAAGAGAAGGAAGGAGGAAGAAAAAGAATTGGAGAGAATTTTACAACTCTCGCTAACAGAAAAGTGATAAGAGTAAGATGAGAGAAAGAGAAACAAAGGGAGTTCCTGTTTTTGCCATAATCATTCAATCTTTTTATTTATGCCGCTCTTCAGATTCATGCGGTCATCTCATGCCACTGACAAAAATATTTTTGTTTTGTTAAGTATGGAACTTTCAGCTTTCTTTTTCCAGTGTTTTCATTTGGGTGATAACTCTCTTATTCACTCTTATAACTTTTACTAACTAGATGAGCTATTTCCTTTAACGTGTCCTCCTGTAAAGACCATGCAGTCTATTGCATGTAATTCAGAGCTGCTGCTTAAAAAATTTGTGGTAAAATTGATTGTGGTGTTATTGGAAGTCCAAACGTGAACCTGTGAGTGAGACTGTGAGTTTGTGTGTTTTGGCAGAAATGACCAGATGCAGCTTTTTGACAGAAAGATGTTTGTTCAGCATTAATATCAGCTTTAGATTTTTATTAATACAGTATCTCAGGGTCCGACTGGTCATCAGTTGCGTGTTCCTTTAAAACGTTTTAAATACAGCCAAGTAAAGCAAGAGAGATGAATGTTTTATACAAACAGTAGGACGATACCATTTATCGTCCTCGTTGTGACTTAAGCACGTCTACAGTACAGGCAATAATTTACACCACTGTGCCTCCCGGAGTACGAGGCACTCGTGCAGACTGAAATATTCCTGATATGGGCTGTAAGATGTAAGGAAATACACCTCAAGCTTTCAGTCTAATATGTATACTAATACAATAAAACGGCTCTCATCACCATAGCTATCTTTTAATGCAAAGCACGAATGTGTCAGTACTGTGTCACTTTCCGGCACCAACAAAACCTCATTCTACACTAAAGGACTAGGGAAATGTGTATAAAAAAACCCAGCTGTTTATGTTTTAAGTGTTGTGAAACTGATTTGTGGTTGGACGGCATTGTTTGCTGACTGATGTTCTAAATGTGGTAAATGTGGACGAACCTGCTTTGCTGTTCATTAATGAATGTTTCAAAGCGTATCTGACTGCTTTGTAGGGAAAGCAGTGTCATGCTATTTTTCATGCTTTTCCTGTTTTCATGCTTAATGTCTTAATGTTGTCCCTTGTTGACTTCCTTTAAATCCTGTGAGGTGCAAAATGTGTTTTGTATGTATTGCCTCACAGATTGCAGTTATCTTCTCATTACTTTTGTATAAAGCGGTGTGTGAGTTTTTAACCACAGACTGTTACCACATTATGTTTTGACAGGAATAGAAGTCATTATATTGCTTTAATCTTCCTGTGAACTCGGATCTAGCAAGCCACAAACTTTGAATGGGTGGCAGTCACAATCCATTTTTAATAGATTTCTTGTATTTGTTGTTTTGTTTTTTGACAGGAAGTTGATTTTAGTTTCCTGTTTTTATTCCTATGCTGCATATAAATAACAGACTACAATAAATCAAACGTTCCTGCTTTGATTATCTAGAAAACATTATTCCGGAACAGATAAATTCATTATTTAAGACTTAATTTAACTCACTGTGTTCTTGGGTTTGAGTCTTAACTCTTAACTAATTGCCAAAATGTTGATTTGAAAATGATTTTTACCATATCAGGGTTAACGGTGGCTTGATTCTAAGTTAATTGTCATGCTGCAAAATTTAGATGAAACTGTATCTGAGCATGTTGGAAAAATCCTGAAGGCATTTGTAAACTGTGATGTATGTTTGAGAAAAAATATTTTTACTTTAATAAAAGCACTTTATTGACTTTGTGGCACTTTGTCGACATGAAAAGACAAATCAAAGTGATAAAAATAATTATAATTAAATGTAATTAACATTGTGTAGATTAACTTAACATTTACAAAATGAGGGAAAATAATGATATGTTGTACAATAAGAAGTACTGGTTTTTACCATTCAGAGAGTCATCAGTTTGTTACACAAACCAACAGATGGCACTGTTGTAAAATATAATAATAATCTTGAATTTACAGTCTTTCCTACTTTTTGAGTTATGTTTTGAATGCTCTATGTAATAGCTGTATTTTCCACAAACAAAAGTATTAGTTTATTCATCAGTGAAAGTCAACCAATCAGATTGCCATTTAGATTGTCTGCGTCATACTAATTACAGTAATATTAATTAAAACTGATTGCATTATGGGAAAAGCACCCAGCAATTCTGTACATACTGTACATAAGCATCACACGTAGGCCTACGCAAACAGCACATCATTTGAATTAAAAAAATAAAATTTTGTTTTACTAAAATAGCATGAGGATGAGACCTTACACAGACATAATTTTTATTTACACAATTGTACAATTTCCCATTGAGAAATTCTGTGTAGAGTGTAGATTTCCTTTTATATGAATTATATATGAATGAACTCCCACTTTTGTTGCCACCTCAATTGCATTTCCATCATAACAGATCTTTGAGTTGGCAGAGGAAAGCTGTATGTCAGCTGTGGTTTGAGGCAGCGCGCTGTCAATCTCAGCCTCACTGTAGGATAAAAATATGATTTTAGTGAGGAATAAAAACAAAGAAAGTAGCTCTTAGGGGAGTTAAGTTCACTGAGGTTTATGGCGTGTTAAACCTATTACCTTTTACATTAGGTCTAATTGTTGATAGATGACAACATTCAGGGTATAAGCGACTGTATAACTCAATAACAGTGTGGTGAATGATCAAACTGAAAAGCTTTTTATACACATAAAATGACATGAATCCTGTGTTTCACTATACAATATTAAAGGAAACTCTTCAGCATGTGTTCACCAGAATTAAAAGCCTTCAATTTGCTTCACAGGAAAATGGCAGCTTTTATTCATTCACCTCAATTAGCTGAAGTGTCTTGTGCTTCAACTTCAACCAGGTGTTTGGTTTAGAAATTGTATTGTGCTCTATTTTGGGCCACCTGCTAAAATGAAAAATTATGTCAGTTCATATAAATGTATCCAGCTGTCTTCTGTGTAACCTGTAAGAGTGTTATGCCTCTGTATTAGGAGGATGAGTTATGTGTCTCTCTGTAACTTCAGAGAAGATTAAATTAAAAAAGGACTGATGGAATTGAGGAAATAACACCTGGAACTAGGCCAGTGTGTGGCAACTTTCAGTAAGGACCCTTACACAGACAAGAGAGAGAGAGATGGAAAGAACCAAGTACAGTAACATTTGGATCAGGCAAATCTGATGTAAATTAAATCTAATTGGAATTTGAGAATTCTCTGGTGGTTGTGCATTTGGCTGCGAAATTCTGAGCTGGATTTGTTAGGTCTGTGGAAGGGGGATGTTAACTAAAATTTAGGGAATAGTGCACTAACAAAAAAATGTTTTTATAGTACATGCACCATGTCAAACCTATGGTTTTATGGAGTTGGACTATGATATCACCATGGTTTTTGGTACTTCTGGTACTATGTAAATGCCACCCTTTTACCATTTCTGGTATCACGCATTTCCAAAATGCAGAATATAAAATAAAGTGATATATTGATTAGACGTTTTTTTCTTCTTAGCCGTTTAATTCAACATCATAAACATGCAAAATAAAGTGTTAATCTGAAATCTGTCAAGTTTTACGAAGGAATAGAGATTCACACAAATTCACACATATTTCAGTTTTGTTTTATTCAGTATTTCGAAAAGAGATCTGCTCAAACCAGATAATTAAAACATCTTACAACAAATATATAAATTAAAATATAATAAATAATTCTAATAAATACAAAAAATAAATAATATATACAATCAGTACAATTTTAAAACTCCCATAATGCTTTGTCGAGCTACTCCCCTGGCAGCATTATTAATACTATTAATTAGCTCATACTGACGTCGATTAGTGATCTTCCAATGGTGAAGGGGCATCCTCCTGAATATTAAACAGTTCATGCTGACGTCACGTTGCTATCGTCCAATGACGCGCCGCATGATTGTAATATTAAGCATTCCAGTCGCCATAGTAGATTCCCGTTCTGTTCCTCGCATCTTTCATCCAGAAAGCCTGCTACCGACGTCTGAGAGGTTTGTAGACGCAAATTGCCATGCCAATCATGACCACCAACAGTGTAGAAAGAACACTTAGGAAAAGAACTGCAGGGGAAGTAAAATAAACCCGATAAAATAAACTAAACACGCTAATACACACCAACCTTGTACATCACATAGCGTCAAGTCAGCATCTGCAACATTTTTTTATTATTGACTAATAAACTGTGCGATGACAATGGCAGGTTCATCCTACTGTACGCGACAGGCCGAAGCACGCGTTTATTTGCTTTTAAGATTAAAATCTTACCTAAATTTTGCCTCAGCAGGACTTCATATGGTCTGTTGTTTGCTTTAGACTCCCCCAGTTGTGCATTTCCAAATGAGATAAACGTTATACAGATAGCGACGAGAAAGACCAGCCGTGTTGACATCGCGGAGCAGCGGTAGGGATGCAGAATCATCCGTACAGCGTCTCATTGCTGCAGGGTCCTAATGCCGCCCGGGAAAGCCGCAAGCAATGTCACGAGGAGGACTTTCAACTATTCATAAACGTTTTGATTAGGACAGTTATTTAACATTAAACCGAAGATCACAATGACTAGTCTACACAAACCTTACTAGACGTGTTTTTGTTCGTCAGGTATAGCCTAAATTGCGTTGACCACATATCACCACAAAAGTGAACACCTGAAATTAACTAATAAATTAACACAAAATAATGACGACGCAAAAACGTTTGTGTGGTGGTTAGAATTATAGGTAGGGGATATAAATGATCATTAGCTCAGTATAAAAAACTACAAGTTAGTGAAAATTACCTATCATAATAAAGAAAGAGGTGTGTGCACCTGTTGATGAGTTGTTTTTATTTGAGGCATAATATATTGAAATGCATATTTTATTTGGACAATGGAAATGTGCTTTATATTCATATTCTAATACAGTATGTGTGCATACTGAAAATCCTGAATTATAAAATCATAGTCAGTAAAAATCATCATGAATTAGATTTAGCTTTAAACATTTATGGCCTCATATTACGCAAGAGATTAAATATTTAGACTAGTGGAAATTAATTTGTAACACGGCAGGACTGTTTAGGTATATTGCAGAAAAGTTGCTAGGTAACAAGAGGTCGTGAAAACCATTACAGAAGGAAATAAACACCATCCCTCAAATGTCAGTTTGAACCTGTAATGTTAATGCTCGTGATATGTGTCAACTACCCTGTTTAGGTCATAATACAGTCACTTGCAAGCCTTTTCCATGCTATGTGGAACTCTTGGTCTTTCATTTTGGTAATTAACAGAGAAAAACAGAGCCTGTAGCCCTTTTGTTAGGATCCTCTGTAGTTGAATGTGAGGTCCACCTCTACACCAGTCCTCTGGACTGAAGCCTTTGATCCATTCTCTGTCCTCTGCTAGAAGAGCTTGAATGTGGAATAGCATTATCTTTTCTCTATTCTCTTACCCCATACCTAAAACTGGCACAACTGAGACCCGTTTCCCAGCGCTGTGATTGGTGGCGATTGAAGATCTAGTCTTTAATAAAACATCTCATTTAAATGCTTGACACAATGCTGTTCTCTTACCGTGTGTGTTTGCAGATGCTGGACACTGCAGCTCGATGCAAATCAACATGTTAATTAAGGTGCAACAGTGCAAGGCTGTTCACACTAAGAGAACGCAAATGGAAATCAAATACATAAAATAGATAGATAGATAGATAGATAGATAGATAGATAGATAGATAGAGATATATAGAGATATTGATAAATTCATTTTCACAGTTCTATAACATCCGCAGTTCTTTATTTGGAAAAATTGTGGGATGAAATTTAGCACATTAAACATTTAGTTACTATAATTTGGTCTCAAGTTTTCTTAGAGAATGAGAAACAGTCATGTAGTGTTCCACAGCAGGAACAAAAGATAATCCCTTTTAGTAATTTTGGTGAGGCACACTAACAATACAAAGTTTTTACATCAATTAGCCACAATATTTAGGCAGAGTTAAGGCAGAACACACCATAATGTTTAAATCTTGACAAACAGTTATTTTCTCTAAAAATGGAATATGAAGAAAGCAATATGAAGTTCTCTGCTCTCATTGACTGAATCTTTCACAATGAGGTAATCTCTCTTGCACGTTTCTCAAAAAATTATTTTGTGACATGGAGCGTATATATATGACTTACAACATATATCACTGAACTTTACATCTTCAACTTTAAATTAAAAAAAGATTAACATCAACAATTTTAATTAAATTACACACGGCATGTTGAATTGGGAACCATCATTCACAATGAAGATTTGTTATTAATATTCAGGTTAAATCTAATTGTTGGTTACAAATAGATAACTTTGAATGTCATTTTCAATTGGTAAATCCCTGAAACTATGCAAAAGTTGCCCTTTACCCTTTATAATAAATTCTTGGTTTCCTTAGTTTTCACATGTACTGTAACTCAAGATAGTTGTTGAGCTGTGAATTTGTTTAGTCATTTTGGTTTCGGTGGCTGAAAGAGGGTCTAAGGAACTGGACTTAGACCCATGCTGTCAGGGTGGATGTCTGGTAAAGTTCTCTCTGGTCTCAGACAAACAGCAAGCCGCTGAAATTGGATCCAAAACAATATGTGAGTAACATTTTTTCATTTTTAAATGGAATTTACGAAGTAGCAAGTTGGGTATTTGTCAGTGGAATCTTAATCATACCTGTTTAAGAGAGCCTGGGGTCCACACAAGCTTGTAAACCATGTATATGGGGATCCACATGAAGGATGAAGCTCCAATGATGTAACCTACCGTGATACTCCAGTCTGGAAACTTATAGTCGAATAGTGAGAGGGGCTGTGGGTTTAACAGTGAGCTGATAATAATGTACTGTAAAAGAAAAGACAGAAAAACAGCAGATTCAGTAAAAACGCAAAAATAAATAAGGCATTTTATCTGTAAATGCTGCAAGGTTGATCTTGTTAAAATGTATGTGTCATTTCATGGTATCTTGAAAGTTTTTTTTTGCTTTGAATTTTTCTTCTTGGAATATGGTGATGATCTTTTAATCTATCATTTTAGAATTATTATAACTGTTTTAGTTTAATTAAATATTTTACAAAATTAATTACATTTTTTTTAATTAATACAAGGGGGGGCTTTATATTTTAGAGACCAACAGAATCTTCTGCTTAATGTTTCTTTGAAATAGTAATTTCCTCCCAAGATTTCCTCAGAAATGAAAGACATTGTAGACCCCTGCACTCACTCACTGTGAGTTCACACGACTCGACATGTTTGAAAACAGTGAGGCTATGATCAGATTATTGTATACACAGTCATTTTTATCCTGTATACACATCACTATGGAGACAAGAAAACTGTAGATCAGTGGACTTTGTGTTTCAAAAGAATAATGACAAATTTCTTCTCTCCAGCAATTCCAATAAAGAAGAGAGAGGAAAACGTTTATCATTTTAAAGGAATGAGAAAGAGCAGCAAAATTTAGAAAAAGAATGATTGTGAAAATGTCTAAACTGTTTATGGCACCACAGGCCTGTTAAGATTAGCAATGATGTATGCAGAAGTGTCAGAGGAATATTAAACTATAAGAGTTCACAGGGTCTGACATTTCCAAACTGGGAATAGCGACAGGTGAGAGAATAAGATTATAAGGGTAATACGAGGGGGAAGAGGAAGACATTACGCAATTTTTAGAGAATAAAACATTTCACCAATCAAACAGCAGCAAAATGTTCCACATGTGATTGTGATTTTAAGTCAGATGTTTGTTCAAACTTACAGCCAGAAACGCTGGACTGATTGCAACCCAACACAATCTCCAGAACAGTCCTGGAGTATAGCCTAACATTGCTTTGACATCATTGCTGAATCTGTTAATACCTGAAAAAAATATAGCTTAACGTTAGAAATTGTTACCATGTACAGTGTTTAAAAAATCACAAGATAATTTAATTAAAAAGGGTAATGGTAAACAAAAATCTTACCATAAAACCAGGAAACTGCAGTGGCCTCCAAAAAGACAATAGCTATAATAGAAGCCCCAACTCCAAACTCTTCTAGTAACTTCACCACATATGCACCACCCTGGCAAAAAAATAAATTAAAACAAAATGTTCATTTTTAACTCTGTTTAGTTTTAAAACTTGCAACATTTGAAGCCTACATAAAACTTTTGTTCAATTGTCATTAAGTATAAAACTAATCCTTACATGCCAGTTAGAAATTATAGCAAGTTTCAAATGTTTTCTTTTACTGTTGTGTTGTTTGCTATTGATCTGTAATGGGTTTTTTTTACATTTGCAGGTGTCCATTTATGCATCAGAAGACAGTGCCAGAGACACTGAGATACAGAACTTGACACTGGAACTTACTTTAGTAAGGGTGCTGAGAGAGCCCAGAAAGCAAACAACAACTAGTACAAGAACAAACAGCTCTCGCCGATGGGACAGCGTATCTGGATACTCATCCATCACAGCTGTGATTATGGCCTCTAGCCCACCAAACTGAAGTATGCCGGACACAAGAAACAAGACAGAACACACAAAAGTGAGAATCTAGTGAGTTTGATCAACATCTGATGAATTTGAATATTTTAAGTGCTTGAAAGGCAGTCTTTTTTATCATTAGTCTTATCTTTTCTGCAGTTGATTCAGCTTGAACTGCTTATAGACTAAATGCAACCTCTGAATTGTAGATAACTTAATTTAATTTCTGTAACCTTTGAAACAGGTTTGAATCTAGTTGTCTTATCGACATGCAGACTGAATTACAAACAGAACCAGATATGTGTACATGTGTGTGCATACAGTGCTGTCCAGTCCTAATGTAATCATCATGGCAAAGAAGATGATGGCGAAGAAAGTCGAGCCAACCATGTTTGCAATGGCCTCAGGATATGTGATGAAGAGCAGACTAGGTCCTAGAGAAAAGACACATACATGTACCATGAAAGAATGAAACATATCATGCCTTTAGTGTTTTCTCTAATGCATCCCACAAAAAAAACATTACTTCTATTATAAAAAAAAGTATGTTTCTAATGACATCTCACCTTTGTCCCTGGCTACATCCTCAATGTTTACATCTCTCTGTTCAGCCATATATCCCAGAACAGTAAAAATAACAAATCCAGACAAAAAACTTGTCAGGCAATTTACCAGACTTGTCACGATGGCATCTCTGTATAAAACATAAACAAAACATAGCTTTATTAACAACAGTTAGAAGTTAACTGTACATTAGTGGGGCTTGGCCATGCAAAACTCATCATTGTGATGATACAATATGATGTTGTGGATGGTTATCAGGGCGTTGCTATATGGTTGCTAGAGTGCTCTAGGTGGTTGTTTAGTGGCTCAAATCAGAAAAGAAATTGTACATACTGTTAAAACTATATAAAGTAAATAATTATATAGGAAATGAGTGATTAAAACAACCATCAGTTCACTTTGTAGCTTTTTTGCAACACTATGCTGCTGAAAGAAATGTTGAAAATTCCAGCTTGGTTACTCTGTACCTGTAGCAGTTATTGTTGAAGGGATTGTAACTCGAAAGGGCAAGCAGCACACCGAACCCAGGACCAAGAGAGAAGAAGATCTGTGCCGCTGCATCCACCCAAACCTACAGAGACACAACTGTGTCTTACATCCATACTTGTATACAACTGTAAAACAATGTGTCTATAAACATAAACAATAGCTCAAATGAGAAAAAACATATTTAGGTAAAACACGCTATTTGGGTTGGACTGGGAAATGGCAAAGACAATGACATCACAGAATACTGGGAAAAAGGCGGTGCTTCTTTAGATGTGAAGATTTGTGCAACATGAGAAACGCATGTTTATGTGTGTGTGTGTGTGTGTCCGTGAGTGTGTCAATGAGTACGAGGGCCTTTCATGATGGAAAAATATTCTAAACCAATTACGCATCTCATTAGCCCCTAGTGCTTTATTTTTGCTTCTCATCATGGTTCTCTGCCGTAGCTGCATCTCACAGCAAACGACTAACCAAAGGGTTATAATGCAAAAAAAACTGTTATACAGTGTAAATATTGATTTTATGGATTGTTGTGTTATGTAAAAACAACACCATTGTTGTAAAAATGTCAAAAGAATTATGGCTTTTTGTTATATATAAAGTAAATAATCTTAAAGTGAGCTCTTGCGCTATTGATACGTGGGCTACATGTCCATTAGCTTTTTATTACCGTATGTCAATCATAAATACTCTCCTATGAACATACCTTTTGCCAATTCAGAATTATAACAGCACATAAATACATTTAAATGGGTAATAGGATAAGCAAGGATGTCAAGAAACAACACAATCTAATTTAGCAATGAATGTGTCAATAAAGGAACACATTCATTCAAGAAAAAAGAAAAGCACTGGAAATAAACACTCACGCTGGTCTCCTTTAGTTTCTCCCATTTAGGATTGAGATAAAACACCACTCCCTTCCACGCTCCTGGCAAGGTGGCACCACGAATCATAAGGATTATCAGAACCACATATGGGAGGGTGGCAGTCACCCATACCACCTGAAAGGGACAGGAAAGGCTTTGCAGTTAAGAGACTTTTTGTCAGATCAATAAACAATAAACATGCTTAATTTAGTTATAAGAAGTTGTCGCTGTGACCTTTCCTGATGTCTTGACTCCTTTCCACAGGCTGAAGTAGACAATAGTGAAGATGAGGAAGAGGCACAACATGAGCTGCCAACGTATGTATCCCACATCCCCAAGGCCAGATGATTCATGGACCGCCAGGACATTCCTCCTGTTTTAAGAAGGACGGTGAGACTAGTACATGTGACCTCACTTATTTCCACATTCTACATTATTGACAGCAGTGTCAACTTAACTTATGTCTTTAAACCGTTCAGTTGCAACCAGTCACTAAACATTTTTATTTATATATCAACGGATGGCTCTTTTTCCCTTTAATTCATTCCTCTAAGTCTACTCCTCTTATTTCTTTTCATCTGCCTCTCTTTATCTGCTATTTTTGCCCCAGCAGTGCAGCCACTTACATGCACTTACGTATAAAACTCCTCGGCAGGTGAGCGTGAGTAGTTCGTCCAGGTCACATTGTCTTTTCCAAAATAGTCAGTGCAGTTTTCTGTGTTCCATTCATTATCACAGTTGGTCCAGGGCAAAGTGCTACTGAAGGAGGAGTAAAAGTAGAACAGAGCCCAGGCGATGATGGTGTTATAGTAGAAGGACACATACAGAGCTATGATGCAGATGGCGAAACCAATACCTAACAGAGAAGAGGAAATGATGTCAGTGTGGAATATCCCAATCAGACTGGCCACATCATAATCTGTTTCATTCTATTTTTATGCATCATACTTTAAAATAGTGATGCAACAATTTCTAAACAATGCAACAATTATTAAAACAAAACCAGCTTACCTTTAAAAATAGGACAAATGTGTTTCCATATGGATATGGCACCTGTTCTGTGAAACTGTCCCAAAGCTAACTCCATGTAGAAAAGTGGCACTCCACCAAATACAGCCATCAGGACATAAGGAATAAGAAAAGCACCTGAAGAATAGGAGTCATAAAATCCAAGTCAATATTTGTTGTCATGCAAAAACTGAGAGATTGGCCTACAGTCGTTTAGAGAGAGTTTGCAGATTTACAAATAAGCCAATAAATAGCCAAAAAACTAAATTCCGAAGTAAAGCATGGCATCTCCGGTCAAAATGTGATTTAGTTCATTACTGACTGCGCAGTTTCATTAGACTTTGCGTGCTTGACGATTGCTATTGTCGTTTTTTTTCTGCATCGAGGAGGGCTTTTTGTAAGCATAATGAAAAATAATATTAAGCATTACTTTGATTATTTAAAATGGGAAAATGCCTCTATAAGAACAAACTGTAACTATAAATTTCAATAAACTGGTCTATGAAAAGTTAAATATTCGCTTCCTGCTATTTATTTTGCAATGTATGAAATATACAACTGACTGAATATTGACTGACTTCCAAGTAGCCTACAAAACTAAAAACTAAAAAACTTTTAAAATACAACAGTCTTTTAAAAGGAAAGTGTAAAAAAGTTTGCCAAAGCTTTTTGAATCGTAAATGTTTAGTTCAGCACCTTGGACAGCTCACACGCTGAATATATGTTATACTTTTCAAATCTATACATTTATTTTCCATTTTAGTTTATGCAAACAAAATTAACCAAATTTCTATATAGTTATGAAAATATACCTAAACATCAGTGAGTGATTTATCGAAGTAACAGAATGTATGAATAGAAAGTAAAAACGAACTCTTACCGCCTCCGTTTTGATAACAGATATATGGAAATCTCCAGACATTTCCAAGGTCCACTGCGAACCCAATGACGGATAAAAGAAAATCCATTTTTTTGGTCCATTTATCCCGCGACTCTGTCTGAATGATGACCGGTACCGGGTTGGTGTTGTACCCGGAGTTGTTTGGAGGACCCGGAGAGCAGAGGTTTCCGTGCACGAGCACTTGTTCTTGGTGGGGCATCTTCGGCGCACTGGTGACTTGGCACACTGCAGAAGTTGTTATAGGTTTGTTAAGAACTGGCTTTTGTAAAAAGTAGTAACTTTACTAATATGTTTTAAATTAGGCTCGTAGTTGTGCGGGGAACCGCAGCATTCTGCTGTGGTTGATTTCAATGCTGATGGGAGTAAAACCTTGAGGATTAACCAGCTGTCCCCCCACCTGAACGCGAGAGATGTGATCGAATGAGATTACACGCGGGAGATGCGCGCGACACCATCATTCACTCCTGATGTCCCGCGTGCCCGATGCTATCATTCAAATAGACTTTTCCAAGTGCGTGTTTGAGTTCTGAAAAATATTGCTCTATTTGTCAATGTATTAAGGACGTTATGGTAAAGCCGAGGGCAGAAAGTGTGTTTAAGGCATATTTTTAATAAAATATGAAAATTCAGAAATGTCTTAAAATGTTTTAAAATATAACCTACAAATCTTTCTCCCAGTTTGTTTATTGGTTCACCACGTGTCATCAATTAGTGTTGACACCAAAGATAGAGAGACAACAATAAATACATTAACAGAGCAAACAAATACAAACTAACCCACAGAAGGAAACACATATGAATTAGATGTAAATATGGAAAATAAGTGTCTTTTTAAAACAAAGATGGGGAGATCCCATATTTTTAGCAATTTTTTAAATGATCCCTTCAAGTCTAATATTTTCCAATTTAAGATAGAGACAGGGTAGATTAATTTTTTGAAATTAATTGTTGTGATGTCAGAATAGAAATGGTAAACTGAGAGGCTTCAAAATTCACTCTTTCTAAATGTCTTTCTAGTGTTGATACTGAAGGATTGTTTGTATTGGAGGTTTATGATTTGTTTACGTTGTTTATTGTCTTGACCTATCCCCTATACCATGCATTAGGTCATTGTATTAGATGAAGAATGGATCGTGAGGCTTTAAGCCCACGCTATTTTGACAGCAGAGCCGTGTGAATAGCATTTTGAGTTTCCCTGGCTTCCTGAGCAGGCAGATGTAATATTATTTACTGGAGATCCAGGAGAGTGTATCTGCTCTGTGGTCTAACTGCCCTCGTTATGTAAACCTAATAAAAAGAGTTTGAAATCAAATTCACTGCTTTTAGCACTGGATAATCGAAAAAGTCCTAACTGGATATGAAGACTGCAGTAATCACGTATTCCAATGGCCAGAGAGTGCAGCAAATAAAGTTAGACTACCTCCATGAGGCCTTCCATAAGGTTCATACAGCGGTGAAATACACTACTACTATGGTCCATTAAAATAGGTATAATTTATGACGTTTTGACTGCATATGCATGCATGGTTAATGCAACTTGTCTTAAATGTATATTTAATGTAAAATACATTCACTAAGGTCTTTCATCAAAACATTGATAACTGAAGACAAAGTAGCCAATAAGAGTCCAGAATGTATAGGAATTCCTTCAATACTGCATCTCAGTAGAAGCTGGCTAATGAAAAGGCTAAAAGGGTGGCTACATTAAAGATGCTAAAACATAACATAGTTTTGTTTTATTTTGGAAATTTTAATTACAACATAATTCCCATAGTTACATTTGTGTTAGTGTGTTACAAGTCTAACTTTCAGAAAAAACTTTTTTCTGAATGCATTCTAGAAAATGAATCTGAAATGCAGTCATACATAATTGCAGTCAATCCTAGTGATCCTTCTTTGTTAAAAGTGATCCCAGCCCTCTCCTTTATAGCAGTGCATAACTAGCCCTCAAAAAATCTTTAAAAAAAAATTGCTCTCCAGTCTATACTTAATATCATGTCATACTTAGGACACGCTGAGGGGCACAAAATTTTGAAAAGAAACATTGTATGTATAAATAAACTATTTGAATATGCATTATAAATTAAAGCAAATATTATTACAGCATTCCTGCCAAATATGAATATATGAACTACAAACAGCAATCCCTAACAACATTCTTCAGAAAAACTTTAAAAAATAAGCTAAGAGCTTTATCTAAAATATTCTTAAGAGCAACCGCTTTAGCTTGAAACGTTTCCTGTCATCTTTGACAATTAAATATTTTCTCCTACCTGAAAGGTTACATGACGTTAACTTGCACTTTGGAAATGACGAATCAAAAGATGTATCATTGCAAAAGATACATTTGTCTGCCATCCTGTAACAAAATCCGGCAATGACTTTCTTATTTCAGTCCGGTTCCGCTGTTAAAAGGTTTATCTGTCACTCCCCAGTTGTGATACCCCTCTTTAAGCCTTCCAACTCTGTATCTCAATCTCCCTCTTTATTTACACCAGAGACATGTATGTAACCCATACTTGCACGATTTCTCAGCCAAAGAGTTTCTACGCCGGGCTGCTGGCCAAGGAGGTGTTAGCCTCGTGGCCTAATGGATAAAACATGAGGCTTCTACACGCACGACCGGCGATTTGAGTACTATTTGCGTTGCGTTGGAAAGAAAACAATACCTGTGCAAAGCTGCATTTGTAATGGATAACTGCTAGAAGCCGCTTTGGATAAAAAAAAGTGTCTGCTAAAAGGTGACTAACTGCATTAGGCTTTTTCATAGGCTTTTACAGTCCAAACTACATCATTGCTACCTAAAATAAACCAGTACCTATGGCTTGATTTATTCATTGTCCATATCCAAGCACTTTCTCCAGAAATGTTTAATGGATAAATTGATCTCTTGTAGGGTGGTAAGGAGCTACATCTATAACATATTAAAGATGTTTGGGCTGATCCAAACTGGTCAAGATCCAACAGCTTACTGGGCGCGAACTGATGCATTTGCACATGCTTCGATGTCTGAAAAATGCTTAAACATCTAACAAGGCCCTTACAACATTTTTGGAGAGGCAGACAGCATTAAGAACGTCCAAAACACTATAAACATTGTAGTATATGTTGCCCCAAGAATCTAATCTAAAAAATTTTAGCATGTTCTTCTGTATGTTTCCACATATTTGATAGATACTTTCCAAACGGAATTACAATGCATTCAAAGGCATACATTTTCTCAGTCTGTGCAAAATCGAACCCATGACTTTACTGTTGCTTGTACCAGATGCTTTGCCCGATGAGCTCTGCCAGTTACAGTAATAAGGATAAAATGTAATAAGGGTAAGCTGGCTTTAGATCAAGTTAAAAGAGTAGCTTCGACTGAGAGTGATGAATCTCCCTCTACAATAAATCCAAGGCTCTTGACATAACGTTGATGATGAAGAGGTGAATGAGTTTGTGTGTGCGCTTAAAAGAACATCAGGCTGACAGGCCCAACATGCCTCTCTGCCCATCACTGAATGTCTTCTCAGATCACACAGGGCCGCAAGCAGCGCGCTGTTGAACTCCAAACTGACAGCTGCTTTATCCTGTGACTACAGTGGATGAGTTAAAGTTTATTGCTCATGTAATAGAAATACCTGTGAAAACATCATCTCATTATGATTATCATTTTTAAAATCTTTAAAAAATTAATATCATGAACATTTCTTATTAGTTTTTTTGTTTATGTTTATTGTTAATAAAACATTGTCAAATATTTATTCTCAAGTCTTGTCATGATAAGATTCAAATTTAACTATAAAATATTAAAGTAAATAGGGAAATATCAAGGGGATGCTCCTGAGAAACGGTGACAGTTAACAAGTAAATTTTGTTACTTTCTATTTTCCTAATCATTTGGAGTGTGTTTCAAGTTATTCTGTGTGTGAGGGTATGGGTAAATTATACATAGTTATTCATACTAAAGTGTAAATTATAAAAAAAAAAAGTACTATATAGCGAAAAGTGTGAAAAAACAACTTGTTAAATAATTGAAAAAAATGATGTTTTCTGTAAGGATTAAGGTGTGTGTGTGCGTGTGTGTGCGGTGTGTGTGTGCGCGTGTGTGCGTGTGTATAAGTGCATCTATTCTTATTTGCCTTCACTTCTTTATCAGATATAAAATTGCATAAGTTCATTATAAACATGCTAGTGCATTGCCCATTGATCGGGTGCACAGCCTATAAGACCAGTACTGATAATACTGTCCTCCAAAATAATCAAAATGGAGAAATTATATTCATAAATTGCAATTGGATAAAATTACAAAAAAGTATTGCTATATTTTTTAGTGGTTTAAACTATACGATATGATGAAGTGATGAAGTGGTCAACCCATCATGTCATGCTTAAGTCCTCATTGTGTCCTTAGCTTTACTGCTTTCATTAAAACAACATCACTATGGGTGAGTCTTATCCTTCCACTATTTTAAGATCTCTGTGAAAGACTAATCCATTCTTAGCACACTTATACACACATGGGTTGCTAATAACTCAATATATTCAAATATGCACATCCCTTTCATCTGTCTTTTGTGGACTTCCCCTAAGAGGCATTATTCACAGTCACCTCTGACATAATGTGACCAAGCACCTTACGGAAACAAGCTTTGAAATGTGCCCGAGCATGTGCATTTTAAAGTGTATGTAAAAATCAATTTTAGTTTTGTGATTTTTATTTCTGCATCAGTGTCAATGTAGAATAACTTGATCCATGCTATTGAGCACTATTAAAGTTAGACCGTGTCTTCATATACACTAATGGTCATTTAAATTAATAATTTATACTGCAAAAGGTGTAAATAGGTTAACAAAAATGTATAATATTGTTTTTTAATGTTTTATTTTAGGATTAAAAGCCTGGGTCCATAAGTAAACAGTATATATACATAAAAGCTATAATTAAATAAATAATGAAGACATGATAAAACATTTTTAGGCCAGTTTAGTGTTGTTATATAACAAAAAGAAACTCTTTTACATCACATATGCAACACTGACCAAAAGTAGAGTATTTTAATTATGTGTAGCAGGAGCTTTTACACTCTTACTGTTTATTTGTTATCACAATGGTTGACATAAGTGTGATTTGCCATTTCTCTTTTACTCTCCTGCAGCTTGGGGTTGCCAGCCGTCAGTCTCTGTGATGTCACGTTAGTTCACTCTTATGGAAAACACATGTAGCACATATGAGCTGTTGTGGATGCAAAGTACTGCAAGTCAGCAGGTGGAAAGTTAATTTTTTATTAAACATCTTGTTGCCGTAATAAAATAATATTATTTCTTCTGCAAAAGAAAGACAGTCTTACATGCTAATGTTAAATAGATTTAATCTAGAAATAGATTAAAGTGGCTAAATTGGAGCCCCATTTAGCCTATATAATTTTAATGCCATTAATTTAATTTTCATGATGTGTCAAGACCTCTCTGGAAAATGTATTTGTAAGTGCAGACAATACAATGATGTCATCAAATAGAATCTGTGCAACCCTTTGGAGACAGTGAGAAAGATACACAATATAAGCAGTCTACACGTAGGAAGTTTTCTGCTCTGATCCATGTGATCTTGGGCTGCCAAGTAAGGTCTGATGTTTCCATTCAAGCTCCTTTCACAAAGATCTTAATTCATGAAAAACTGGTTTTACATGACATTTTGTTTCATTTAGGAACTTCTGATAATGTTTTTGCTTAAGATGCATTTTTTCATAATAAATAAAAATGAATGAACAGGAGATATAGAGTTGTTGAGATGTAGTAATAGGTTGGAGTTAAAACATTAATGTGCATAAAATAAATCCAGATCATTTGCTATTGGAAGATTTTGATGACAAATATTTGAGTTGTATTAAAATATCATGTTTCATTTGGTAAATGTGGGGTTGTTGAGTTCTAATGAGAGATCTAAAAAGCAGAACCAGATATCAACCAGATTTGCTTTCTCTTAAATTGTATTGCTCTCAAAAATAAGTAATACACTAGAAAATTTTACTGTATAGGGATTTCTCTGGAGAACTAAAGAAAAGTTGTTGATGTAACATTATAGGTTCTGCAGATTACTGTATTGATTCTTTTTCATCCTTTTTCATAACAGAGATAAAGTCAAGTAGTCACTGGCTTCTTTGTACTTTGATGGTTTTCTAAAGAACCAAATGCCTAAAAAGATTCTTCAATGTAAACAAAAAGTTTAGCTAATACATCTTTATTTAAAATAAACCTTTATTTGTGATTAGTTATTAAAGTGATCTCTTCTTTGCAATTATTAGTAAATAAAAACTTTTGCCTGTTCATTTTGCTCTTCCAGTCCATAAGTCATGTGCACTGGTCTGGACACTGGATTAACCTGGTGGTCAACAGCATCTGCCCAACTGTCTACCTGAATCAACCGTCTCCCCTCTTGGCAGTTCATTCAGATGACAGATTTTCCTTTAGGACTGGCCTCACCTGTCCTATCAGCTCTGTGTGATCATCATTGTGTCAGTTAACTGTGTTTCAGATATCAGCCTGTGGAAACACAGCAATGTGATACTCTATCATCTTCTCTGGAATATTTCATTGTCTTTCAAGGTGGTAGTTTCTTTTTCCTTTTATTCTACATTTTTCTACATTATAGATCTGTATAAGTTTGTTCTAAAGGTCCCCCTCCTGATTTTCTATTTAGTAACAATATCTAATAATTATTTATTCATATATATATCATCCAATGCTGATGTCATGTTATATTTGGTGTTTTAAAGTCTCCACCTACTGGACACATTATTGTATTGCAAGTTAATTCTCACAATAGTGATTTTCAATTACTTTATTATTTTACATTTATTATTACTAAATAGCTTTCATTTAATTTCTATAAAATGAGTTAATTACCAATTTGCCAAGATATTGCAACGCATATGCTGTCACATATGCTGTGTTCTCTAAACCTTGTAACGATACTTGATTTTCCATTAAAAAAATTATCAATCATTTTTATGCTATTGCTAATTAAATTTAGAATTATTTATAACATGCAAAACTGTAAACTCCGCTTCTTATTTTCACCACAAGATGACGCTGTGGTAAAATGTATTGTTATGAACTGTCAATACGAGAAATGCATGTTTTGAGAACAAAATGTTCAGTAGAGTCATAGTAACAGTCATAACCCTATAAAAGTATAATAATATGGATTTGTACATCGCATTAATTATATCCGCAATCTGTCCCTTGGTGTAAACATCTGTGGTGTTGCACATTAATTGGCATGCTGATTTTCTCATTGCTTTATCATCCAGATTTTTCATGTGTTAATTGGGATGGTAATCCCTAGTGGTAGTATTTTTTTTAAATCACACCTTAAAGTTAATGTTAAAAATAGCATTTTAGCTGTATAGAACCAACATAGTCTTCTCTGTCTAATCATTTCTCTGCTTATGCCTGCATGATTGGTCCATAGATGACCATCTATAGAACAAATCAGCCCTAGCTGTGTTTTCATTTTGCAGTGTATCATTAGCAGGATTACAGCCTTTTTCATGTTAATTTGCTCACGTCACCACTTGCTAGCAAATTCATGATTTGTCCTTAGTTTGACATATGCATTGCATATCCCCTTGTATATTCCAAGGCTTGAATCCTGGGCAGTTGATGATGTGATTGAGGTTTTCCCCCTCAAAAGGCTCACTCAATCAGCATAAGTACTGTCAAGCATGAGAACCTTGAATTAATGAATTATTGATGTCAAATATTGGAATGGTGACCAATAGCAAGCCTTATATTGTTTGCTTATTTTTGGCCTTCCCACCACTTAGTAAAATTCAGTATTCATTAAGAACATTTTCAGAAATTCACTAGTCATTCAGTAAGCCATTTTCTTCAATTCTGCATCAATATGTACATAAAGTACTGGATGAGCTTGTTTTTGTTCATGTTTTGGTCATGCATGACACTGTTTTACATCCCCCCATCTACCTTAATTTACTTTAACATGTATTAATTGTCACAGATTAATGTAATTATAAGAAAGTCCTATTTCACCAGAGAGGTGGCATATCCCCCAGAGAGATGATGGGAAGATCAAGAACACAGTTTCTCCAGACTTTACTCAATTTGCACTGTTAATAGGCCCCTATAGTGTTGCTTGGCAACACAGCTAGCTCTTGAAGATTTGGTTTTGTAAAAGCCTGTTCCTAATTTTTCTCAGACCTGCTTCACAATTGAATGTGACTCCAGTGGGTACACAGTGAGTTTGTTCAGCTAGAGCAAAAGTCATTTTCATTTCATACTAAGGAACACTAGGGAGCAGGATGCACTTCATTATGGATTTAAATTGCACACGCTTCTTTCGTTTTTTCAAATGTACTGTATTTAATGTGTGTGCATGCTGTCAATAATGTCAATAAACGTCAATAGCATGTCAATAGCTACTAGCTACAAAAGGAAGAGCTATTGCTGTGCTAATTAGAGTTTGGATTATTGTTGTTATGAACGTTTACATTGTCCTGCTTGTCCCAAATGATCATATTTTAAATATAGGGCTGTTTACACACATGTAAATTTAACAATAAAATATATTTGATAATATATTGTATTACACGTATAATAATTTATTGCCATATTTAGACAACAAAAAGGTTCTTGTGCTTAAATAAAACGTAAAGTCACGTGACGTGCAAGTCACGTGAGGCAACGCCTTCACGTCTAGTTAAAGTCCATCATGAGTCCTCCTGTGTGGACAGACAGACCAAGTTACTTTCAGATTTCATCATCGTTAGACACGTTTAAATAAACACGAAGTCACTTGAAAATTAAAGCAACAACCCGTAACTTTTTTTGCAAAAAGTGCATATACATATCTTTACGTGGCTGACGTAAAATTTACCTTGAAATCGAAGCGGACACCTCAAGCTATTTTTTTCATTATTATAAGCTTACCGTTGTGAATCGGTAATGAGACCGTAACTGATTTTAACTAAAAGGTTAATAATTGCAGCTTCAATGGACAAATTAAACGTGTGCCTTTGTGCCTTTCACCATTAATATACTCAATACCATTAATCAGAAACCCTTTGGCTACAGGTTCATGCAGGTCACGTGATCTCGCAGTTGCGCCTGCTGTCAGCGAGGCAGAGAGCTCGCGAGCTCGGCTTCATCCAGTCCAGTGTTGAGCAGAGAGCAGTCATGGCAACTACCACAGCAGGTGAGAAAATCAGCTTTCATCTTTCTAAACACTATATTACAGGTTTTGCTTTGACTTGCGGGTATTTAATAACTCATTTTCAACAATTCTTGCGTTTCCAGAAGTAGAGACTCGCCAGAGGCTACTGCGAAACGTCAAGAAAGAGGTGGGTGATAGTAAAACAAATAAAGAGAACATACGGCTGAAACATAAGGCAAAGTAAACATGAGATTGAATCACCATTTGAAATCATGAGGCATGTTTTAGTCCAGCTCTCATGCGCGTTTATTAACCGTTTACCTTAAAGAAACCGGGTGAAACAAAATTAACGTTTCCGTTTGTCGTATAGTTGTTGGTTGAATCGCTCGATAGTAAAATCAGGTAACTGAGCAAGAACTGTTGGGAAATTTTGATACGGTCATAAAGTATTTAATTGTTTTGACATATGGGCAATTCCAGCGTTTTCGGTCAAAACTTGAAATATAAATTCATATAAATTCTCACAGAATGTATTTATTACCAATATATTGAAGCATCTGTCATGTTGAGAGTCCAGACATCAAACGATATCAGTCTATGCATGAGTTATCTATTTTGAAAAATAAAAATATAAATGTGTTATGGATGTGACAAAAAGAACACACGTTTGTATCTTCTGATGTCTGTATATTAAAATGCACAAAGCAGAAGCAATTCTTCAAAGAATAGTTATTTTATTTTAATTTTAATGTGCCCATTTAAAAAATAGCAGGGTACCTCACTATGGAAAATCATGCTTTAAAAACATAAAAAGAGACCTCACAGGGGCATTTAAACTACCAAATATTGACATATGAGCTATCAGTATGGTTAAAACATTTATTTTTATGTTGACATTTGCAAGGAATTGCCCATATCTGTTTTCCTGACTGTTTTACAGCTGTCTGTGCCATTAAGCATGATCAATTATTTATACCTTTTATTACAAACCTTACTGCAATATTTTTCTTTCCAAAGTAAATTCATGCCTTTCTTAATGTAATTGTGAATTTGTGTTTTGTTTATTTATAAATATGTGATACAAAACATCGCGATCACAAGCTTTGAGCAGGTGTATATGCCTTCATGAGCATTTACTGTAAACCCAATCTGCCTCCTCACCCACCACCAGCTTTCATTGTGACATGATAGTCTTTAAAATACCTGTGTTTGTTCATAGGTTTCTTTTGTTTGAAAATATAAAATACAGATTACAGTCCACTGCATAATTTAATGTGTTATTGATTGAAGGTAATCCTATCTCTTTAGGCAGTAAAAATGCAGTCTTGACTTTCAGTCATTTGGTCTGATTAATAGGTTTTAATAATTCTTTTGACTTAAATGAGCAACATTCATTGTGTGTGTATTTGCAGGTAGAGGTTTCAACACACATCCATCAGTCAGCTAACAGATGGATGTGTTTGAATCAGATTTTAGCATTTGCTGTTGGCATGTTTTGATTCTGATTGGACAATTTATAGTTTCTGTATTGTGGTTTCTGGTTGATATATATCATCTAGCCATTTAATCCACAGAGGATTATGTACAGTAACTTTCTCTAAATTTTTTTAACGTAAAAAAACTCACAGATTGTGCTTAATGTGTAATGCTGTGGTGTCTCCAATCAGACACATGAAACCGGACATTACAGTGCTAAAACACATTATTATAATTGCTGGAACAGATTAGATCAGAAAGTCTAAAGGGAGATGTACATCCCCCTCGCATTGTGGTGCTCATAATAACAGTGTATTCCTGAACCACACCATGCATGCATGCATGCTCACCCTTTAGCTGCTCTTAATTAAAAATATTACAGATACAGACGAAGCAACATCCTGGCACATTGTGTGTCTCTCTCGCTCTCTCTATTGCCCACACCTGTATTGACACAAGGAGAGGGTCATGTGCAGACAGCCTCTTCATACTCAGCGACCCACTATTTGTTCACCTTTCCTATTCAGCTTCCTTCCTTTAACCCAGGTAGTTTATGTGTGTATCCTTAAATAACTTCTTCCTCCATCTTAAAATGGCTTTTTTTTCCTAAATCATTTTTTTTTACTTGGAAGCACTTGATATTTCTTGAAGGCATTGTAGCTATTGTTTTCTTTGTATTGTTAAGTCCTTATTTTTACAGGAAAGTATGGATTTTCCTTGTGAAATTAGCATTGAAATGGGCTTTCGCAGTGTTAAAAGGTGTGTCTCATATCTTAAACCAAGCCAGTGTTGTTTTTTTGGGCTTAATCAATACTGATTAAATAGCAGATGTAATATTATTAGACTCTGGATTAATTTTATAACTGATGGAAATGATCAGCACTTTTATTTATTCGCGAGATGTGTTGTTCTTCAGCATTGATCAAATGGTAGAAAGCACTCCTGTTTTCAGTATTATGAAAAAAAAAAACATCCTGTTTTTTGCTGGGTATAAATTTCTGTTCTTTGTACTTTGAAAGCATATGTTTTTCAGTTTAATGTAATATATTTAAATCTGATGAAGAAGAAAACATCTTTTATAATCCATCAGCAAAATTATTACTATAATCTAAATGCAGCTATAAGAAATGTATTTCTTTAAGAGAGTTAGAAGTGCTTGAACAAGTGAACAAGTGCTTGTTTCGTTTGTGGTGGACTGCACAGATGAAATGACACAGAGTTCAGGTCAAGTCGTCTAGTAACACACAAACTGATGTGGAGATGAAATGTTTCACCTTTTTCAGTCTGACTGATGAGTCATACAACTGCAGATAGAAATCTCTGCTATCAGGTCCACAGAATAAGTTATCTTCTTTGAGGACATGTTGTAATAATATTGTTCAGAAGTAATGAGTTGCTTTATTGTTTTTTAATATTTAATGAATTAATAATTTTTTAGAGGGGTTTTAGAGGAAATGGAAAAAGACAGGAAAGGAAAAGCCTTTTTATGAAATAAAAATAAAAGTATGTTTTTTTTTAAAGAATAAAGAACTGTCTAGTCACTCGGGCATCATTTCGAAATAAACAAGTATCAAGTACTTAAGTGAAGAGCCATGGGATTCCATCAATAATCGTTTGAGTATCTAAATGGAGTCTCTTTTTTCTGGCTGTAGTAAATCTTTACTAGCAGTCAATGTAGTCCAGCAGCAGGGTTTATGCACATTCAAGACATTTATTTGTTAGCATACCAAAACGACACTTCTACTTCATATTAGCACCTTGCATATACAGTATGTGTCATAAAAAAATGTGTTGCCCTAAGATACATGAAACCTATTGCTGTAGAGCCATATGGACAGTGGACAGATTTAGATGAACACCACCCACAGAGTATCTGTGATGGTGTGAATTATGCTGCATATATTATTCATGCAAATGCATATTTTTTTAAAACCCATGTTAGGTTTTCTGACCGCCTGCCATTGTCTTGTTTGTTGTAGTATTAGCATTTGTTAACTAATTAATTTGAAGCAGCCATGACATGTAATGAGCTTTGCCCTGTTGACAGATGATCTGCATCCCTCAGTGTGCTTTAGTAAAGCAGCATCTTTAGTTTACAAAGAGATAAAATTATTGGTCCTAGAAGGGAACTTGTGGTTTTACAAATTGTGGAGTCAGATAGCGGAAAATACTGACTATATTAGAAATATACAATAAATAGGATGTCTATAGATCTATCGGTTGTATACCCAAATATATTGTGACCCGCAGATCAGATTGATGATAAAATTGTAGTATCTGCTTTGCCTTCAGCTTATATACAGAACATCATAAAGATGCTGGTGTTGTCAAAGATCATCAATCACACTCATGAGAGTCAACAGGCATCCTGCAGCGGACCCAGTATTGACATTTTACCTCAAATATAAAGTCAGCTTGGACAAGCTTTTATGTGAAACTTTATTGTATGCCATCAGTCATTTGCCCACTTGCTCTATGCAATATGTTTTACAGAGTGCTGAGACTTTTACTAGGTCAGACTGGTTAAAGTAGGATATTATAGTTTATTTAAGTCTAACATTCAGAAATAGCCGTGTGAGGTGTGATTTCTGCTATACTTTAGAAGCAGTAAATGGCTGCAGGTACTAATATTACTTAATTCTGACTGACAGTCCTGTAGTTTCACTTTCCATTGGGAGCCCTGAGGTATAATTGGGGCTGTAATTGTTTTATTGTGTGAATTTGCCTGTTCTTACCGAGCAGTATAATAAGCCACTCAACCTCCTAGCCTTACATTTGACACGCACATTTTCTAACCGCTGTAAAGTGTGATAATGTGCCGCACTCAAAATCATTGGCTCGTGGTATAAATCACTTTAAAGGGCATTCCCATTCACAGTTTGTACTGTTCTTTGAGTTAAAGCAACAGTTCAGTGTAACACATTTGGGAAGTAACTTGGCAACCCAAGCTGTGAGACTTTCCATGCCATCTCCATGGAAACCTTTGTCATGCCGCTGAGACATCAGGGACGGCCAAGCTCCAAATAGACCCCTACAGTCTCTCTCTTGCACATCTGAGAGAGTCTCTACCTATTAATGCACACTACAGTTAAATGAGCTTATAGCTTTGGACACCTTTAATGACCATAGCTCCCATTGCTCTTATCATATCAGTGATGTTTAATTCAGCCATGGTAATGCTCTCTCATTGGCGTCTGAATGTTATTGCTGTTAGATAAGATCTGCGCTTTGCTTGTTTGTCTCTCTTGGCTCTCAACTGGTCTCGATATTAACACTGTTGAAGAAATGAACAGTTGTGTACAGACAGCAAAACATCTCATTAGATACGAGTGTCGAGTCAGCCCTAGAGGAACAGCTTTCATGAACTTATAACCTCATAAAAGATTTACTCCAGGGTTCATCAGAAAGGCATGGCATGCTGTCCTGTACAACTCATCAGACCCAGGAGGTTTATGTAAGTGGTCCATAATCTCTGTTGCAGTCCTTCAGGGTGTTGTGAGTGGTTGCCAGGTTATTGTTGCTATACGGTTGCTAAGGTGTTTTGGGAAGTTGTAAGATCAATGCTTATTACCACAAGTTAAATGTGTTTACCATAACAAATGAATGATTTTCATATCCCTAGATACAGTATGTGTCCATTTGTTTAGAAATGTAATACTGCATCACTTCTCAGCAACCCCTTTAGCACATGATGGATTACACACCAAAGATTGTTTAATCAAGATTTAGTATTAAAAAAGCATTTTGACATTTTTGGTTAATTTGATTGATTTGACATTTTTTACAGTTAGTGCTACACTCTTACTGGTTGCAGAAAGCATAATAAAATAAAATAAAAATGTACATACACAGGACTATGTGAATGAGTACTGTATGAGTATGAGTACTTGGACCTGAATTTTAATAACTGTATGGTATAGTGACAAACCAGTCTGCACAAACCATTTAGAAAATTTTGGATTTTGGCAATAGCGTAATTTTGCCCATGCCTGTTTATAAAGATAAAAGACTTTTGTTTTGTGGTAATGCTAATAAGAGTCTTTGATCTGTATCTCTGTGGATCATCCTGTTATGTTTCATTAAGCACATTCATTCTGGCTCTCTGGTAAAGTGTTTCCTTTGCGTAGCCGATTCTTCACTTTCCCTCCCTGGAGGTGTGATTGTATAGCATGGAGGAGGAGAAAGGTTTTCCTCCTATGTTATTTTTGGCAGTCAGGTGAGTCATAAGTGGTGCTTAAACTCTTGAGGTTCGATTGATTTAAACAAATGGGAGAATAAGAGATTGAGATAAAACTATATAGGGTATGAAGCAGTCTTTTTAAGTAAAGCCTTTTTGTCAAATTCTGGTGATTGATGTTGACAATATAAAAATTAAAAGGTGTTTTATATTTTATAGTTTAATGAGTATGTATATGAGAGTTAGTTCAGTGTATTTAAATGGAAAAGATTGATCTGGAAGGACTGTACAGGGTAACAGGGTCGTCTGGTTTTGCTCTGACAAGCCTGTGTTGTCGATCCTGCTGTATTCTGAAAGTTGAAATAAAAGGGTACTTGGAGAACAAAAAAGCTGTTACAGAAAGATTTACAGACCTAATCAACAGACAGGATTATAATCTGAAAGTCAAGTGGGTGACTTGAGAAGGCGATTTTAAAATGAAGGAACAACCTTAAGGTCAAAGCCTGGATAAGACTGTTTTGATGATTTGATGAAATAAGGGCACATCTAAAGCCCTTTAAATTAGACATTGTAGATCAGTGGCTCTTGACTGGTAGGTTAGAACCCCAAATTTTTTCTTAAGAGAGCTACCTAATGTAAAATCAGACTCCTGAATTAAAACCATCTGAGAAGCACTGCTTTTATCACTAAATCACTTTCATGTAAATTGTACTCATTGAAGAAACACACAACCAGGAAATCACCTCCAGCCACTTCCTTTAAGCCAATCAGCAGGCTATTTTCTCTCCTCCAGACCCTTCCATATTGAAAACAGAGAGCCCACAAGCATTCAGATTTGTATGTGCATTGCAGTTTACCTTCATCTCTCAGGCACTCCCAAAATCTGACTTGATCATCTGTAGAATGTGCATTTCTTTGTATGCATTTGTATGTATTGGACAGGCATTATAAAGATAGACGTTCCATTTAAATGATTTCAGTACATGGCTACTAGCACTGCCATCAAGAAACTCTTGGAAAATCACACATGCCAACTCTTTCATTTCTTCTTTGTTTCCTCTTTATAGTCTGGGGAGGTGAGTCATCCATCTAGCACGGTCTGCATTCTTCCTACTCATAACATATTCACGCTGTTATTTATTGCTGTTTGCTCACAGTTTTTTTACAGTTTCTCTCACAACTTCCATCAGTGTTTAGTGGCGTTAATGAGCGTTTAACAGATGCCCTACTAAATTATCTCTAAACATCCACAAAGCACAAACAATATGGGAATAGTTTTCTTTACCTTCATAGCTTCTGTCTGTGTCTTCTTGATCTCCACAGGTTAAGCAGATCATGGAGGAAGCAGTCACAAGGAAGTTTGTGCATGAAGACAGCAGCCATATTGTCTCATTTTGTGGTAGGTCAAGAAACATTTGTCTGTAATGTGATGGTGAAAAGGTTTATTTGTTTCTGCGATCAGATCAGCCCTAGGTTGTGTTCAAATGTAGTGCAACCCATAAAAAAATTTTATGGCTTAAAGTTTCTTAAGATCTACCACCAGGTTACAATGTTCTGGAGATCAGATGTGTTTCCTTTCAGTGTCTGGTTTGTCTAATGCCCAGGTAAAGCAAACATTTTAAAAGTGGGAAAACAAAAATTGTGGAAAAAAACAAACTGTCAGAGATTGAATGAGAGTCTGTTTGCTTATAGAGGTTTTTAATGTGAAAATAGAGTGCTAATTTGTGTGTGTAGAGTCCAATAAGTGAATGCACAGTCGATCCTGCTGTAGCAGTTGCAGCCATTATTATCTGAAAATCTGATTACCATCCACATAATAACATTTCTTTCTCTTCCACACGTGCAAACACAGAAGCACATTCTCCACCGCTGTGCAAATACACACCTGTGTACCGTGACATGATGTTTAATGATCGGCTAAAACATCAACAGAATAAATGTTTAGTTATTAATAATGCACCTAATGCCAGGTCATATTCACCCAGTTTAATAAAATCTTTCTAATACTGTCTGGCATTATTCGCATGTACTGGAACATTTTCTGAACAGCTTTAATAACTCAATGTTGTTGGCAATCATACCACCTCACCAGAAATGTAATCAGCACAACCCTGTGAGGGGTCAAACGCTTGGCAGGTTTGCAGAACAAGCGTATTTTCCTCTCTGCATCCTAGCAATTATTATTCTTAAAAAGTGAGAACAACGAAATCCTGCATTTTCAGTTCACAGAAAATGTTAAGCTACTTTTTGTACTTCAGACACTGTTGTGTTTCTGATTAAAACAATCATTCGAAAAATACATTTTTGATTGATAATTTTGATTAACTTGCAGGCAATTTGATGTGCCTGTGGCAGCCATGGGAGTCTGTAGGTGATTTTAAATCTCATTACGAAGTATCTACTTGAATATGGAAAGATTTAGATCTTCAAAATCGCTTGCTAAGGTCACAATAAAACAACGTATTTATGACCAAATATTAAAGCTAATATCAACTGTACAATAAATTATGCTTCAACTGCAGCATTAATATCTATAATCTTTGATGCATCCATTCTCAAGACTGAATTATTCTATTTAGATTACATTACAGTGTAAAATACATTGTATATTACATTGAAAAAAAAACACATGTGATCACACAAGAAAAAATGTGATTTTGGAACATGTAAATTCCCATGTGAAACCAATATGATCATTTGAGAAACGTGGTGGCCCATTTGTGTTTGCACATGTGAAATTAATGTAAAAACGTAAAAAAAACGTGTTTGTTCAGTAAAGCATTATATTATATTATATCATAATGCTATAATGAATGAATTACAGTACATTTTAAGATTGTTTGTCAGAAACAGCTAATGTTCCGGTCCTGATGCTTCTTCCAGTGGGTGGTAATGAATGAAGAGTAGCCAGACTCTGCTGGCTGATCATAGGGGAGTAATTAGCCATCTTGATTACAGTGATGTTTACACACTGCAAATGGAAATGTCATCAATGACATTTTTCACTACAGCAGATATGCTTGCTACAATTAACAGCCTTACATTGTTATCCGGGCATGTCATGCTTTAATTCTCTAGTCTAGTCATGGCTTTGATGGCATGTTGTTTGTGTTTCAGCACTTTTAACCTATTATCCAGCACTGTCCTAAGTGAAATGCAGTGTAAAATTGTCACTGAAGAGGCCTGTATCCATCTAGATTGCGCTCTGTTCGCAATGTGGCAGTATGATTAGCAGCCATTAATGCAGGCGGTATGATTACATTTTTAATGAGCGACTGAGATCAGGGTCGGGGGTGGCTGCCGGCTTCCTGTGCTGTTTCCTGTGACAGCTTGAATCTTTAGCTTTGTCGATCTCTTTCTTTTCTTCTGTCTTACTCATTTTCTTTCATGCTTTCGTGTGTTGAGAATGGAATATTATTGCTTTCATTTTTCTTGCATACCGTTATGTCATATCGCCTTTTCATCTATGTCTCTCACATGCAGAAAGATTGAATTAGGAAACATTTGGAATAAAAGAAATTATGGCTTACACTGCATCACGATCATCACGAATCTTGAGTAAGCTTTAGTCACAAATTACTCGGCGGAAGCTGAACCAAAACAACAGAACAAAAAGATAAAAAACTAGCTTCAAAGAAATAGATCAACCAAAAGAAAAGACATGTGTTATCATTGACACAGTCTCATGTTGTTTTAAATCTGTATGACATTTTTCTCCTGGGAAAACAGAACGAGATGTTTGAACAGAATGTCAAGGTTACATCTTTTAATACTGACAGTGACAGTAAATTGTTACTGTGGCTGCCAAGCTGTAAAAAGCACAAGAAGTACTATTAAAGTGCTATAAAAGTAATATGTGTGTGCTGTATTCCAAGTTTTCTTAAGATATAAGTCCAAAAAGATCCTTTTTGGGAGGAGATCAAAATTGAAGTTGTTGTATCACAGAAAATCTTCCCTTGTGCTTTTGCAATCTCATTGATGCTTTAAATTAATTTAAAATGTCTAAGCATGTTGCGATCATTTGACATGCAAGAACCAATAAAATCAAAATCCTTTTAAGCTTATCTTTAGCTAATTGCACACAAGTCGTATGAAATATTTTTTTTGTTTTGGAGTGCAGCACAACTGTCAATGCATAGAGAAGAGCAGCATGATCACACAGAATTTTCATTTCCCTTCCACCCATTTAAACTTCCTTTCTCATTAGCTGTTTTGTGTTTTGCTGCATATTATAAGGGATGAGACCTTTGAACTTGTTTGGCGACGTGTGCATCCTCTGCATTCATTTCACTGCTCTCTCTCATTTTATTTGTGTTCTCTCTTCTGCATGAATCCATTTAATGTGGTGAAAGAGAAGCATCAGATTAAAGCACCTGCGCTGTGTTTGTACGGATGTGCATCTCTCCAAACTGATAAGAGTGAAAAACACATCCCTATGAAATATTTTCAAAATAACTTTGGAAGTGTTGTAATATAATGAAAATATTTAATCTATAATTGTAAATTAAATTAAAACACATTCACACTCAAAGTAAAAAAAAAACATTTTTAATAAATTAATTTCACCTATTTTAAGTCTTGGATTACTTTAGTAACAAACTGCTGAGTTAAATCAGGGTTTCCATAAACAGGGTTGGGAACCACTGGGTTGACTAGTGGTCAACCTGTCTCTCACATGCTTCAGTTGGTCATGTCACAGACTCACACAGAGACAGAAGAACAGATGAAGAATTGACAGTCTGGCAGGGAAAATTGAAGATGAGATTATAACCAGAGCAGAACAGCAGAGGGATAGTGAGTGAAGAAAGAGATAGTGACTGATAAGAAAACATTGAGACGTTTAAAGAGAACAGCAATAACGGAGAAAGAGTGAAAAGTGAGAAGTGACAAAGATATAAGAGTGAAAGTGACATTGGACTGATGAGATGAGAAAAGACAGGATGAGACAAGAGGCTGATGTTGTTTTAGAGCCCTGCCCTGCTCTCAATGAGCACAAGTGCTCCATCGGTGAGAGTTTCTATGGCTACGCAGGCTTCCCCCGACCCCATCCGAACAGATTCACAAGATTAGTCCTGCTAGAGCCTCTCAATATCAGTTCTGCAGGCACTGCCACGTATAGCAGTGTGTCTCAGGCATTGTGTGTGTATGTGTCTCTCTCCATTTACATATAGTTCCTGTGTACCATTACACCCAAATTTCCCTTTAAATTTGATTGTGTACTCTGTATTTGTCTGTCTTCAGAAATTTCTCACAATAGTTTGTGAAACGCATCATTATAATATATATTTGAGTGTGGTAACAAGCAACCTGTATATACAAAGCTGTGCTAGTTTCATGTCTCACATACTATGATTTGTCATCTCGCTAAATAAAACTAGTACTTATTTATTAGGTGAATATCTGTGTAAAAAATGAAAAACCATTGTCTATGAAAACTGTACATTATCCCATATATAGTTTTGTAAATATACTTGCATATATCATTTCTGTTAGAGTAAGTATACATGTTCAGAGAAGTTATTTTGTACTATTTTGCAATTGTGTCTTTAATCCCTGTTGTCCCTGTTGTACTCTAAAGCCTTTCATGGTTTTGCAGAGCTTTGATCATTTTTCACAGATAATGGTCCATTTGTGTGCTGTTGTCCATTTTTCACATGTGTAAATGTGTTCAGCTGCTGTTGAAGCTTGCGTGCTTCATGGTTTGAAGAGAAGAGCCGCTGGTTTTCTACGAAGCAACAAGATAGCAGCGCTCTTCACCAAAGTGGCCAAAAACTTTCCTCCAGCTGAGGAGCTTTGCAGAAAAGCCCAGGAGCTGGAGCTCATGTATGAGAGCAAGTGAGACTCAATACAGTATATTCTATTGATATTTGTTTATATTGTGTATACAACTTAAAATGTGATGAAACATCTGCCGAATGGGTTCTGTATCAAAAGTTTACAACAAGCAAGTGCTAGCAGTTGATTTGTGTGGACAGACAATCTGTGATATTCTCAATGGATTAGTTTATCCAAAAATATTTTGCTTTTACTTTCAAGACGGAGCCAGTCTCTGTCATACAGCGAGAGTACCCGTAAGATGTCCCAAAAAGTCCCAAACCTCACTCCTCAGACCATCAGACACTTATGGATCCACACTGCGCTCATCGAGAAGGTGCTTGACAAGGTTGTGCTCTATCTGGTGGAAAACAGCAGGTGAGAGAGGTGGGATAAAGATATAAAGAGAAAACAAGCTTGTACAGTTTCGTTTAGGCACAATTAAATTTACCAACCTACATTAAGTTGCTCAAGCTACTTTCTATGTTGTTTCAGTAAGTTTTATGAGAAAGAAGCTATCCTAATGGACCCTGTGGATGGCCCTATCCTTGCCTCTTTGTTAGGTAAACTTGCTTTTATTATTCTTCTATACATTTAATCTTAAACTCTGCTATTATTAGCTTACTTTGTGTTGAGTGGAAGAAAAATAGTGATGTAGTTTTAAACCGCTGAAGGTTTTTTGGTGACGCTTTTTGTATTGAGGGGGTTTCGCGCTGACCTCCATCTTCTGTCTTTATTAGTGGGTCCCTGTGCTTTGGAGTACACTAAAATGAAGACTGCAGATCATTTTTGGACAGACCCTTCAGCTGATGAATTGGTACAGAGGCATCGTATTCACAGCGGTCACTGCAGACAAGACTCTCCTATTAAGAGACCTGCTCTCTGTGTGAGTAATGTATGAATATACAATTAAATTGAGATGAACATAAATAACAATGTACATTATGTGCATTTTTCTTTCATCTGTAAAATACTTTTTTGCTTCCCACTTTAATGTATACACAGCGATCATTTTGTTAATGGCGATAATGGTGTAGAAATTTGTAGACGTTTTTCCTTAACACTTTGTGTTTTAGCAGATCTTGAAATGAAAAAAATAACAAATTTTTGCACAAAAATCACCAACAAAAACACAATATCTATTGCATTTCAGGGCATTCCAGAGGTGGCATTTTAAATGGGAAGTATAAGCCATTTAGAATTCAGTCAATGTTTTCAAACTATGCCTCAAGAAAATGTCAGGGGTCAAGAGAAGATTTAATTCGGAGCAGAGTCGATTGCATGTCAGATTGAATTCACAATATGCAGTGACATAACCAATAGGGCTTGTTTTTTAATATTCTACTCCCTGTTTTCAACCTTTGCCATGAGTAGATAAGTAGTTTAGCAAACATAATTATTAAGCTCTGGGACATGACTACGATAAGGTCAATTAAAAATAAATAACAAGTTTTATTTTTATGCACCGTTGGCCAAAAACAGATTTGATTACATCGATTAATCAAAGACAGTATACATTACATCTGAAAAGGTGAATGATCACCATTGGTGCTGTGCTCTTTCCCGCCCTCCAGTCATCTGAAGAGGGTTATGGCCCATGAGAGTCTTGCTGTGGTCAGTGTATTAAAGTGTGGCTGCTGTATCTGAGTAACTCAACCTCCACTCAGACACACGCTTCACATCATTACCCAGCTCCATTACCAAACGCAGCCGTCAGATTCCTGACTGATCACCCTCTCTGGCCATCTCTAACACCCACACAACAGCAGGGAACACGGTGCTTGTTTTATCACGCAAACAAATCTGACCTGGCTTGAGGCTTGTTTTCTGGTGCTTTTTAATGATAGATATCAGCTTTGGAGTTGTAACCGCAAGGTTCGTGAGTGCCTTTTTGATATATGAAAGTGGAGATGTTAAACAGAAGATGTCTAATGACTCAGCCTGGGGTGATGCATTTTTCTATTCTTTAGACAGATAGATTAAACCAATAACCAAAGTATAACTAAAAGCATGATAAATGTCTTCTATAACGTCATTGTTTGGCAATAATTTATCTATTGTATTATACATTATAGTGCATATATTGTTTGGTGACATTAGTGATTAGTGATCATTAGAGTCATGAATAGTGTGTATTTACGTGTGCGTTCAGATTCAGAAGAGACACTCCAGTAGCAGTATGGATGAAAGACCCTCTCCCTCCCCCTCTGCCCGGGACTACGTGGAGTCTCTTCATCAAAATTCCAGAACGACCCTCCTGTTCGGCAAAAACAACGTGCTGGTGCAGCCGGTAAATACAAACAAGTGTACTGTGCGACATTAGATCCCCTTGTTAGCAATAAGGTACGAGAGGCTAGTCACGTATTCATGATGCCAAGCTTTTATAATTTGGTTACCACACAATACAAATATTAAAGCCTACAAATATGTATCAGTGAAACTTTCATGAAGTAAAATCACTAAAAGCCTTCGCTGGACAAAATAGTCACTGCCTGACTGTGATGTGTTGCTAAGGGTGGTTGTTAAGGATGCTGCACAGTGATGCATAGAATTGTTGAATGATATGCAGTTATTGACTAATCAGAATTAATGTGATTTAGAACTCGGTCCTTCATCTAAAACATAGTTGAAATTGCATTTTTTATTTCATATTTGTTGTTGTTTGTTAATGTGGGCTACTGTTGTGGCACTGTCAGAGGGATGATATGGAAGCAGTCCCAGGATACCTCTCTCTACACCAGACGGCTGACAGCATGAATTTGAAATGGACGCCAAATCAGCTAATGAACGGCTCTATGGGAGATCTCGACTATGAGAAGAGGTTGGACTCGAAACACTTTTTAATTAATGAGACAGAATAAGCCATTATCCAAAGAGATTTACAGTGCATTACAATGAATACATTTGATCAATATGCGTGTTCCCTGAGGATCGAACCCTTGACACTTGAATGTTGTCTGTTAATGAATTGCACTACTAATTGAGCTACAGGAACACTTGCATTTTGTTGTCCTACATAAACTAATGTGAAATTATAAAAGGCTATGTATGTGGTCAAATGTGCCATGTGTCTTTATGAAAACACAGCTATGTGTTGTGAAATGATATACGGTTCTTATTTATTCTAGGGACCCTGATCTCCAGACTAGAGAAAAAGTTTTAATAGTGCTTATAAGTTTCATCTTGTAATTGTTTATACTGTATTACTCATGGTTATTTTGGTTGCATTAGTAAGATTTTACCCTGGTTACTTGCAGTGTGTACTGGGACTATGCCATGACTATCCGCCTGGAAGAGATTGTGTATCTGCACTGTCATCAACAGGGTAAGTTACACTCAGAAATAAACATTTATTGTGCCAGTTTGAGAGATTACTCAACAAAATGATACATCCTACAATATGTGACCAAATCTACATTTGGTATGTTTTGTAAAACCATACTGCTTTTGTTTTAGTAAGTAAGATTGTATCTATATAACACCACCTTGATGTGAGTGATGTTAAAAAACTGTATAATATTTTGAGCATTCAACAGCATTCAAAGAAAGTATAATATCAAGTGTCAACCATTTTGGTGTACTAAAATTGACTCAGTATTCTCAGCTGTACTTACTCTTTTCATATTCATCCAATCACAAGATCAGCAGACCGAAGAGAATGCTGCATAATTATTCAGTAGCTTAATTACTTTCGAAGCGATATGAGAATTTAAAGTGGGCCTGTATTCAGATTTTAATGGGCTAATAATGGGATTTAATTCCTTTTGGTACACACTGTGTCATGACTTTTGTATTAGAAGTATGAGGATGATTTATTTTTGAGGCACAGTTAAAGTAGCATTTACATTGCACTGTAACTCACATATATTTTAGTGTTTGGTAAGGTTGTATATCACAATATGGAATATGTTTGGTTTATATGTATAGTGGACAGTGGTGGAACAGTGGTTCTGGTTAGTAAGGATGGGATCCAAAGACCCCCACTTCGTTTTCCTCGTGGTGGTCACCTCCTTCAGTTCCTCTCCTGTCTGGAAAATGGTCTGCTGCCTCATGGCCAGTTGGATCCTCCGCTTTGGTCCCAGAGAGGAAAGGTTAGCGATGAATAATACATATCTATACAATATTTAATATATTGTACTATAGTTGACACATGTCCTATGGTGTGACATACAAAAAACCCCAAATAAAATAAATCTTTCTCATCATATTTGTAACTCCAGCAGTAAAGATAAATCTTTCATGCTATTTGTCTTAAAAAGATTTAACTTGATATTTACCACACAGAGAACAATGTGCTGAATCTAAATACTTTACTTATTCACTTTTTGTTCCTGTTTTTTTAAACTTTTAAACATATGAAGATGAAGATTATTATATAATTCATATCAGTTACAATCTCTTGCTATTTATTTAATACATGAGTTCAAATTAATCGTGTGTTCAATCTGAGAATCTAAGGGAAATAATGAATTGCACCTAATTATGCTCCTGATTATGCATTTCTGTTGCAGTACGGTATGACGATTGATGTTGTGCTTTTCTTGTTCCAGGGCAAAGTATTTCCTAAACTAAAGAAGAGATGTACACAGGGATCTTCAGACTCAGTCTCAGACAAAGAAGAGGAAGAAGCAACAGATTATGTCTTCCGCATTGTGTTCCCAAATAGCCAATCAGAATTTGGTAAGAGACTCGGATTATCAGGCACAGAAACCAATGGCTTTTTATCATGGTATAAGTATTAAGGCCATCAGGCGTCCATCACGGTACTGCTGTTTATTTTTGTTTATCCATTTATATGTACCAACATTAACATCCCGTTTACATAAATAATCTGACTGATTCATTACAGTGACTGTTACGCAGTCCTCTCAACCCTCCCTGGGTACTGCCCTCCTGACTCACTCTCTCTCCCTGAACTCAGGGGGGCGATGGCCTCCTAAATGCCAGACTCTGGTGATGCCAAAGCACTACAACAGCTGCCCGGGAGAGTCTCCGTCCTCCCCAAAGCCCAGCTGTAATTCTCCCTGTCATCTCTCATTCACATGCTCGTATATCTGTCTGCCAAATCATCTTCTTGCTTGTTTTGTGTCTGCTTTTATTGCCGTTGCATCTGTGAGTAATCGTTTAGATGCGTGTGAGAGTCAAGTCATCCTTGGTAATTGTGGGCCAATGATGACCCTAATTTATGTTTGCCATACAATGGTCTGACCTAAAATCTGGTCCTGTTAAGTTTGAGTGTGCCTTTTTTAAATGTTGAAATCAAAACATGAGTAGTATTGCAATATTTTCCATTTTGATTTTGTAAGTTGGGTCTAATCATGGGTTTCTGCTGTTTTGCTTGTGGCAACATTTGTGCAACGTTTTGTAACCGAATGTTAATTGCATGATGTCGATTTATATGTGGCAGTGGCACCAGAACTGATAGATCAGGGAGCGAACATGTGGCATCCCACACCAAGGAAATCATCCTGTTCTTCCTGCTCACAGAGTAGTTTCTCTGATGGAGGACCACCCAATGGCTGCAATCATGAAAGGTACAATTTTTCACAGAATGTAACATTGTGCAACTAACAACAGTATTCAGTAAAATCCAATTTTAATCAGAATTGATAGATTTTTCTTGAGATTTTAAAATATGGACATTTGTGAAAAACCATTATCTCTTTTGCAGGGCCCCTCTGAAATTGCTATGCGACAATATGAAGTCCCAAATCATCTCCCGAGCTTTCTATGGATGTTTGTATTTGCTTTTCATCTTCACACTAAATATTGAATTTTGTATACAAAATGTAACCTTCAAAAAGCCAGATGTGTCTCGCACTCAATCATACTCACTCATATTTTGCCACCGTCAGGGCTGGCGTACTGCCGTCACCTGTCCACGGTACGCACTCACCTGTCTGGCCTTGTCAATCACACTATCGTGGAGCCAGATGTGCCCACTGACGCCTACAGAGGCCTCACGACAGACGTGTGGATGAAGTTTCTTCAGGATTGCAGTGTAAACAAACACACAGACACAAGCCTGTTATCCACCAAGACTCCAACACGGGCACATTTAAATAAGCATCTTTGCCAGACATTCATTCATATTCATTTGTCCCTAATCAGAGTTCGCTTGGTAGCATTGCATAAACAATATGTTCGGATGACTAATGCTTAGAGACTCAGAGCTCTGAAATAAAATGTTGTTTGTAAGGAATTCTAAAGGGTGAAATCGGTATAAAATCAATAGAGAAGATGTTATTTCACCTAATGGCTTTGTAGCACTTTGTGATCAATGCAGATCAGTTAAATGTGTCTGTACTGACAAACAGGAAAACCAATCTAGTTTATACTGAATAAACAATAAAAAGTTGAAAATGTGTTTATGGCTGCTAGTAAATTCAGATATCATATTCACAGAGATTCATGGTGTTCAATAACCTCAGGGTAATGGTACGTTTCTGCAGTTAGTTTACCTTCTCAGTAACTGTTTTGTCATTTGCAGACCTGTGAGGAAAAGGAGCTTCTGCGGCTTGTTTACTTTGGTGGGGTTGAACCTTCTTTGCGTAAGGAGGTCTGGCCCTTCCTGCTGGGTCATTACCAGTTCGGCATGTCAGAGGCAGAAAGAAAAGAGGTTTGCCTTTGTTTTCTTCAATGCACCTTTAAGATTTTCAATGATTGCTGAGGATTAGAAGAATATGGCAAACACAGTTGGCTTGACTTACATTATAAGTCATTGATTTAAGGTTAATTGGATTTCAGAAGGAAGATCTTTTGCCATTGTTATCAAATGGCTTTCATTTTAAGATAACCTTATCATTATGTTGGCTGAAACTCTGACCTTCAGGTGGATGAGCAGATGAGAGCGTGCTATGAGCAGACCATGAGCGAATGGCTGGGCTGTGAGGCTATTGTTAAGCAGAGAGAGAAAGAACAGCACGCCGTAGCCTTGGCCAAGTGTTCTTCTGCTGCGAGTATGGATGGCAGCACACACAGAATACTGCACAGAGACTCCACTATGAGTAATGAGGTGAGGAAAATCATCAAATTGTATTGTTGATGTTTGTCTTAGTATGTATATTACCGGTCAAACGTTTAGGTCTCTTTACTATTGCTCTAAATTGTGAAAAACACAATTGAGTTTGCATAGAAATAAGTTAGTAATGCAACTTTATATGAAAATGTATGTATTGAAAAGTGTTAATCTGGCAACTTAACAAATGATGTGTTGTGTTTAAGTCCTCACAGAGCTGTAGTTCAGGCAGACAAAGAGACTGCAGGCTGCAGAGTGACTCCAGCAGTAGCACTCAGGTAAACCTCACACACAATGATGTCATCGATGCATAAATATTTGTGCTGTAGCTAATTGACGTTTCTCAGAAATGTGCATGTGATACAAACAGTCCCCGTCCTTCACTAATACCCATCACCCTCACACTCTTCCCTGGTAGTTCTTCACTTCCCAAAACCCCTTCCCTTGGAGTAGTCTGCTTCCCTTTGGCTTGTTCTTTCAGGTCTTCGAGTCGGTCGAAGAGGTCGACCAGATGGAAACGGAGCCCAAGAGCGACGCTATCAAACAGGTCCCCAAAATCTCAAATGGAACATCTCAGAATGGCACCAGTTCTCCAGACTCTGGTCATCACTCTTCTAGAAACTTCTCGGTAACTTCTGGACAGTCGGATTCCATAAGCACAGAGGACAGTGGGATACACGAGCCAAATCTCAAAGCCTCACGGTCGCCCGCAACAGCACAGAGCCCAACCAAGCCCAGTCGAACTGAAATGACCAAAATGGAAATTGGGGGTTCTGAAAATGAAACACAGACACAGAGAAGTGAGCAAGATGTTGTGAAAGCAACAGAGACAAAGATGAAAGAGAATAAGGTAGGAAATGAACCTTTGGTATCTGAGGATCATAAAAGATCAGATGCACTTGAAGAGAAGGTGTGTGTTTCAAAGCAAAATAATGAAGATATTATTGAGGTAAGAGATGACAGAGTCAGAGTTACTGAGACAAAAAGGATTTGTGCATCAAAACCAGATGATGTAAAGACTATCGAAACCAAGGAAGGCTCAGATAGAATAAAACCTGAGACATCAGAATGCCCAAAATCCTTTGCTGCAGAAACAACAGATGAGAATGTTGTTACAAAGAGCACCACAAACAAAGACATGCAGAGAAAAGCCCCAGTGGTCGAAGAAACTGTCGTCCCATTAGTGCATGAAGCTTACACCACGAGAGAGATGAGCGAAGCCGCAGCCGAGTCGGACGAATCTCCCTCTGCTATCGAAATGGAGGAGATTCCCACAGCTAAAGTTTGCATGGCCTGGGATAAAAAGTCTCCTTCCAAGAGCAAAACCAGTGATCAGACGGCTGCTGTGCCCTTACTGGAGCTCAAGCTGGAGGAAGCTGGAGGAAAGACCAGCCCTGATGAACCAGAGATGGAGAATCTCTGCCCGCAGTTTGATTCACTTGCAGTGAACACCGAGAAGAACGAAGTTACCTCTCCTGTTTCCTCTGTAGGCACCACATATTCTGTAAGCATGTTTTATCTCTTTAAATGTTCATTTATGTAAGTTCAATTAGATACTTGTGGTCGAAATCTGTTCATGTGTGTAATCGCAGCAAGAGCTTTTGGACCTGTACACTCTAAACCTGCATCGCATAGATAAAGATGTTCAGCGCTGTGACCGGAATTACTGGTACTTCACGCCTGCCAACTTGGAGAAACTGCGCAATATTATGTGCAGGTACTCATTCATTTAGCTGCTGTAGAAATGATGGAAATGAATGAATGAAGCTTCAAATCACATGTTCTTAGCTGAAATATCCCACATCTCTGCAGTGCAGAATACTCTGTATCTTTTTACAGTTATGTTTGGCAGCACCTTGAAATTGGATATGTCCAGGGCATGTGCGACCTGCTAGCTCCCCTGCTTGTTATTCTAGATGATGGTGAGTTTCTGTGTTATTGAGTTCATGCCACTGTTTAACAGACAAAACAAAAGTACATTTTCATTGTTTTATTCAATTTCATTTTCATTTTTCAGAGGCAATGGCTTTTAGTTGTTTCACTGAACTGATGAAAAGGATGAATCAAAACTTTCCTCATGGTGGTGCCATGGACACCCACTTTGCCAACATGAGATCTTTGATCCAGGTCAAACTTGTATTCAGAAACTTTTGTCTGTTTTGTTCCATATACAGTCATGCATTCAGCAAACACTTTTATTCTTTTTTTTATCAGTACGTGTGTCACTGGGAGTCGAACCCCTGACCTTTGGTGCTAATGCAATGCTTTATTATTTGTGCTACATGAACATGTTTGTGTTGTTAAGAAAGAAAGCCACTAATCTCTCATCTATGCATTTAGATTTTAGATGCAGAGCTGTTTGAGTTGATGCATCAGAATGGAGACTACACACACTTCTACTTCTGCTATCGCTGGTTTCTTCTCGACTTTAAGAGAGGTAACCTAGGAAGACCAAATAAAACAAATATTATTTTTATCCTTAAAAACTAGAGAATCATGCAGTTCTGAGATGTGACACTTCTAATGAAAGGGTAATAATAGTGAAATTAGATTTTAGAAAATGGAGTTCTGCCAAATGCCAAGCAACTATGAAATAAATGAGTTCAGATCTGACAGCTCCCCCTGCTGGAGATTGCCCACCAAGTTATGTATACATGTAAATTGTAAAGTGTACTTGGTTTCTTTATCACACAAATGTAAATAGTATGACTCAAGAGAGTAAACTGTAGTCATTTTTGCATATGGCTGTGTTTCAAATCCTCAGAGTTGGTGTATGATGATGTGTTTGCTGTTTGGGAGACCATCTGGGCTGCTAAGTGTGTCTCCTCCAGCCATTTTGTGCTTTTCATTGCTCTTTCATTGGTGGAGATATACAGAGACATCATTCTAGAGAACAACATGGACTTCACAGACATCATCAAGTTTTTCAATGGTAAGTATTGTTTTAATTATTACTATAGTACATCTTAAGGTTGAAACGTTTTTTTTTGCAAAGAGTGTTTATACCTTAGACAATTAAAGCCTATGTTTCACAAAGGCCTCAGGAACAAGATTATAAAAATGGCTGTAAAAATCTACAAGAGTCCAAAATCCATCTTTATTTTAATACTAACAAAGTACAGCTGCATTAAAATTGACAACTTGTTACACCTGTTGGTCTGCTTGCTATTTGTTTGAGCAATAGGATATTTGCTTTTAACTTTTTAATAGATTTATCACAGTTTGCATGTGAACATTTCTTTGTTGTTCATAATGTTATTATTTCTATATATTTAAAAAAATTATATATTTTATACATTATATAATATAGAATTATGTACAGTATTTTATAAATATTTTAAATATTTCATTTCATAAATTATAGATTCAAGCAGTTTATTGGATGATTGACTCATGTTTTTTTTCAGAAATGGCCGAGCATCACAATATCAAGCAGATTCTGACTCTAGCACGAGACCTGGTGTGCAAAGTGCAGACACTTATAGAGAACAAGTAACTGAAAACATCTCTCTTCTGTACTCACTCATGTGCACAAACGATTTCTTCAGCCCCTGCAAAAAACAATGGGGAACATTTGGCCAAAGCTTACTGAGCAAAAAGTGTATGGTAGCTATCATAGCATTACCAATGCAGCTCTACCTGTAATCAGTTTGCAGTTGGTTTATAGATCCATCTGCCTCTTATCAGGTTTTACTGAACATCAATCATGGTACGTAAAGTTTTATGAATAATAAGATGCTGCTGAAAAGATGATGATTCATTCTATGACACAGAATTACCAGTTGTTGGTCACTCACAGTTTCTCCAGAAGTTCAGGTCTGATGTATTTTACTTTTAAGGGGCGGTTATGGTCAGTTCTGTGGTCTGTTCACTTCCATTTATATGCATGCATGCATATGCATAGTAATGTCGTCTTACGCTCTGTACCAAAGTTCAGGTTGGATGAGCTCTGACCTGCAAGTCATATAGTGAAAATCTAGAACATCTTAACCTCACAGATTGACCAGTTTTGCATCAATAGTTTACAAAAATATGAAGTTGATTTACAGCAAGGAGACATGATATTTTAACATTTTTAATGAAATTACATTTATTTACTATTTATTAAAAACAGAGGTCCTAGAGCGTGACATCATGTTACACGTATTCACAGTGGTGTCTAAAAAAAGAGGGTAATTTTGCATGCCTAAAGTAGTGTGACCGCCCCTCAAGGCTCATGTAAACATGCACACTTTATTAGTATTGTGTGCTCTGATGTGCCACTTACTATCAGTTACTCACTTGTAGCAGTAGGGGTCAGTATGTTTTCAGTGTTCTGATCTTTTGCGTATGTTTCTGCGTCAGCTTCTTTCCAAACCAGTGTGTTTTACTGTGAGTTGTTTCTCTAAATCAAATCAGGTTATTTTATCGCGCAGCAAGTTCTTGGAGAATACCAAGGCATGCTTGTGGGTGTTACATTTAAAACAGAGAAAGTCATTGAAGTGTATTTTGCACTTTGCGTAAATTGAACAGAAGTGATTAATGAAAGGTTTTCCATTTTTCTGTAATGTTTGTGTTTAAGTGCAATAGTGTCATGCTTTCAGTCGCCTTTATGAAAAGTGTCTGTCTGCGAGCGTGTGTGTGTGGACCTAGACAATTACTACCGCAAGGCCTTGTCTTCTTGATGTATTCCTGCTGTTTGTGAACTGTACAGAAAAATACATGCTATATTTGTTATATAGAGAGAATCTATATTATTAACTTTAGTGTCATCAAATTCAGAATGTATGTTCAATATTTAGACAACTAAAAATCATCAGTGCTCTTATTTATTTAGCAATTACGAAATCAATTGTGATCAAAAATTTAAATTGTGTTTCTTTGTCATCCAGCCACACTATCCACTGCTGTAGCTCTAACCCCTTTTTTGGATTAATAAGTGTTTATTTTAATATCTTGTATTCACAGTTAAGTGTTGATCCTATGACCAACTCAGTAAAAGTACAGGACATCCACAGTGAAGTGCAATTAAAATATGTTTCGGATCTAAAATATTATTTTCTCATGTCTAATGTACGGGAAACGTTTTCAGACCAAAAAATGTCAAAGTGGAGCAAATAATAATGTACACAAATGTTATGTGTACTCCAGAATAAGAGATACTGTTTTCAGTAAATGTCTGGGTTTCAAAACTGAAACATTTAATCGTAGTAATTGATAATGTGTTCAGACATGAGCAGTGCTTAATCATTGTCCAGCATTGTGTGTCTTTGATTTATTAATTAGCAAAAAGTAAAACCTTTTTTACAATTTGTATGTGTTGTTATACATATATTCATTTCAGTCTGCTTTTTATATGTGGAAGTTCTTGTTGCACTGTGGAGAGTTACTACAAAAAAGTGTTATATTCTAAATATATATATATATATATATATATAAAATGGTAAATGTACTTGTTGAAAAATAAAATAAAATGGAATTGTTATTTTTCCAGCAAGTCTAATAATGTGCCTGTTTCTTTATAGGCAATAACTACATTTTCAGGGATTTTATGTGGCTTGCCTTTTTGAGACTTGAGACCAACACAATAAACATTTTATTTGTAGTTTTATCTTAATATTATTAAAAATACACTGGTAAATATTACAATGTGATTTATGTTCTCATACTTTGAGTATTGAAATGCATACTTGATTTACGGTCTGAATTTTACACGAGGTATACAGCCAAAAAGTGCATGTGAGAAAACGGAATGTTCGCCCGAACAGGGACTTGAACCCTGGACCCTCAGATTAAAAGTCTGATGCTCTACCGACTGAGCTATCCGGGCTCTTGCTGTAGCGTGTAACGGCATTCCTTATGAAGCTACTTCTGTTCTAAAATCGGCGACTTCCGGAAGAGTCGAGCTTTATTTTATAGCCGGATGTTTCTAGTTAAGAGTCCTCAGCAGGAAATACGACCTTGTGATCGTTTCCAACTCAAATTATTCGTTCGCTTGCGACCGATTTACAACGCGACTGAAAAATGTTTTGCACGTTCTGTAAATGTGCAACTTGGACATCAAGGGCGATCCGGCCCCCGCATCCTCGGTGTAAAGTACTTGAGTCGTCTGCAATAAGCGCTCTTTCATCGGCCAACAGGACGTCCTGGTGCCGCTGGACACACGAACGGGAATCAAGTACCTCGACGCTGGATTCCAAGGTATAGTGATTCATACAGAGACGTCTCGGTGAGATAACTCTAAACACAAGATAACACCAAACTGTCTAGATAATGTGCAGATGATTTTTTATTTATAACACGTATTAAATATTATGCACCCTGCTCTGCTCTGTTAGGTTCCTCAGATGCCCACATGGGAGCCCATAGCTGAAAGCCAACTTCCACCGGTAATGTCTCTTAACATTAATGCATAACATTCTGTACTTTCAGTGAAACGGTAATTGAACTGTACTGGACTGGCACTGTATGTTGTTTAAGTCATAATGTATGATACTGTTGGACTTTAATCCTTTTAGTCCTGCATGTTCAAAATCTCACTGGAGACGAATAGTTAAAATATATTGAAATTTATTCATCAGATATGAAAGGATAACAGTACTGGGTTGTCTGGCTATAACGTGATAAATCCAACCAACAACAACCCAGGAACAGAGTCACATACATATTTATACAGTTTGTATAAAACTTTGGGTTTCATCCAATCAGCTCATGACGCTCGTCTCTTCTGACTCCATCTCCTGAAAAATAACATGTCTTGCACAAACACCTTTCAAATGTTACAGTAATTCTTCACTGGCCGTTGTTCCCCCTTCTCACACATTCTTTATCACGTAGAGATAAAACAGAAGTTTTGTTTGACCTTGAGGCTCTGTGTCTGTACACTTCTCACACTTTCCCATTCTGCCTCTCAGTACTTTTCCACTTAGCAAGCACATTTATAATGGCACACAGCTCATTGTTTTAATCACTCATTAATAATGTATTAAAAGGAAATTAACTTCTAAATGATAAATCACAGTTAATAATATTAACATATACATGTTAATAATTTGATTAATAAGAAAAGTCACACAGTAAAACTCATATCCCACAATACCAGTTAAAGACATGCTGCACTTTATTTTGAAGTGTATTCCTGCACCTCACAGCTTTGCCCCAAGCTTACAGATTTTTTTACAGTTTTACTCGTCTACACCGTGTTAACATTTCTTTAATATATTGGGGAATTTTTTTTCTTAATTCTGGACATTATTATTATTTCTGTAAAATTGGCTTTTCATAAAAAAGTGTACTTGGTTATTTGTTCCTAAGAGCATGTTGAAGTCTGAAGCTTAAAAAGTGTAAGTAACTAACGTGTTTGTCCTTTACTTGCAGCCAACAAAAGTCTCTCCAGACTTGGTGGATAAATTGGAAAGATTAGCCCTTGTTGACTTTGGCAGTAGAGAAGGAGTGGACTGTCTGGAGAAAGCCATTAGATTTGCTGATCAACTTCATGTTGTTAACACAGATGGTGTAGAGCCGATGGATTCTGTTCTAGAGGACAGGTGAGAGAGGTTTAGTGCTGTATTTAACCATGTGAATTCTTTGTGGCTAAAGCTTTTAGCTTTAATGTATGTAGCTAAGCTTTAAAGCCATTTATTTGCTACTGTAAACCTCAATGTTCACAAAACTCAATTTAATAGATTTCAAAAATAAAGTCTCCTAAGCTTGGTTGGTTACCAGTTGAATGTAGAGCAATTGTAACATTGTATAAAAAATAACTGTTTTAGTACTTATTTTTTAAAGGTAAAAGAATAGGATTGTTACAATCTCATACATTCATTTAATGTATACTGATTTATCATAAAATATGGTGAGCAGTTGTATATTGTTGTTTTTGGTCTTAATGTTAACTTTTTATAGATGCAGTACATTGTCCAAATTATAATATTGACTTAATATTTTCTTTATATTGACTTTACACTATTATGTCCAACTTTTCTTTTAACTTGTTGTGGTCTTGTTGTGTACAGAGCTCTGTATCTTCGAGGTGATAATGTAACTGATGGGGAATGTGCAGAGAAACTGCTCAAGTTGGCCAAACATACAGTAGAGGACTACTTTGTAGCACCTCCAGGTAAGTAAAAGATTAACTCTTAACACAACACTAAATTATCCTTTTTTCCCAAATTAATTAAAATATTTCTGTACTAATTAGTAATATATTTCTTTTTTAAACACAGGAAATATCCCATTACCAAAGAGGGAAGAGAGATCTTCTATGCTTAAAAACTTTGACAGAATTATACAGTAATAAATCTTGACAATAAATATTTAAACTATTGACCTATGACTGGAGTGTTACTAATGCATCAAAGAATGTGTCATGGAAAGTCCTAACCCATTAAAGCATATTAGAGGTTTTCTTTATTTCAAAAGGAATGCTGTTAGTGGTAGTAGATGCAGAATGGAAACTGAAAGTTACATCACCGTAATCCCCGGAAAGGAAACTTATTGTAGGAGGGACAAGTATATATATTGACGTCTTCCTCCTTGGAGTCCAGTTGTTTGGTTGTGATTGACAAGACTCACTTAAAAGCAAAACGCCCGTCTACTAAACTAAACAATCTCATCAAATCGGTAAGAATCAAATTCCGTGAGAAAACACGATTGGTTAATTTGATGATAAAATATGACATTTTAACAGGTTGTTGTATGTTTGTTATATTTAACTTTTTCTGTTCTGTCTCATATTGGCAGGTTTATGATGAATCTGACAGTAACACAGATGAACGGAATTTCAAGAAGTCTGACTGTGGACCTCAATGCCACAGTTGCTGACCTGAAGCGGTTGATTTCACAGCACTTAAACGTAAATCCCTCGCAGCAGAGGCTGTCTACAAATAATGGTGTACAGGATCGACAACGATGATTCCAGAAGTCTTAGTAGTTATCATTTGACTTCTGGGTCCACGGTAGCGCTCTTCATCACAAACCCTATACCAATGGAGGTGTTTGTCAAGAACGAGAAGGGGGAAATAAGCACTTATGGTGTGGATGCTGATGAGACAGTAGAGGAGCTCCAGCGTAAGATCTACAACAAAGAGAGAGTGACGGTGGATCAGCAGAGGCTCATTTACGAGGGGAAGCAACTGGAGCCCGGCAAAAAGTTGAAAGATTACAACATCAAATCTAACAGCACCATTTTCCTGTTACTGCGTCTTCGAGGAGGTTTAAAGAAACAATAACAATATCTCTGAAATAGATCTATTTAAATCTTAAATGGTGAAGGGAAGAACAAATGTGTGTAGCTATAAAATATACGTCTCTCATACCTGGTAGCAGCAGGATACTGAGTTTTAAATTACTCTTATGTTTATAAATATTTATCAAATGTTTTAATATATTTAGTAGACTTTATGTATGCCTACCTAGTGCATTTTCCATATTTCCTTCTGTAGCCTATATGTGTATGTTATTATGCCTTATAAATATAAATAAAATATATGAGTGAACTAATTCCGTTGTGCTTTACTATTTATTCACAGTACGCACATAAACTGGTTAACACACAACATCATTTTTAGACGGTTTTTTTTTATCACTTATAATTCGTAATTTTTTAAAAACATTCTACACATAGATTGTGTACTAGTCATATTTATAATTTTGTGTTGTCAAATTGAAAAAACTTCAATAATCCTAGGTGTGTACACATCAAGAGTAAAAAGATTAGCCTACAAAAGTCAGCATCTGTTTTATTGTTTCGTTCCAGCATGGATAATATAGGATATAATAAAGGATGCGAAAAATTATTACAGATGATGTTACCTCACATTTAAGTCACATAAATTTAAGGTTCGTTTCAGCTGGTTTTTATTTACATACATTTGAAACTCTTTCCCATCATGTGATTTAACATGATGGGCCACCACACACCTAAAGACACGGTAACACAAGAATTTCAAAATGAAACATTAGGTGTGTAGTCAAATGACGTGCACTACCTGCTTTGCTCTACCTGGCCATCCCCATTACCTGAAAGCGGGAATTTCCCTATTGAGAAACTCAGAAATAATGGTTTACAACAAATAAAAATGTCCCGTAGTCATCCAACAGACTGCGCTAAGATAAATGTAATAAATTAACGTTAAATTTGACCCTATATCCAAAAACATAGGCCTACAGGATTTTATTCATGTGGGACCTAACAATAAATTTGAAATTCTTTGCTTATGTGACGCTTTTATGTGGTAAATGCCACAAACCTGAATGAGAACCTGAGACTGAATTCACGGCAACACAAAATTCATAAATACGAACACATGTAATTTTTAGAAATACCGACTATACAACAAAGCTTTTCATTTAAATCAGAAACGCCTGGTGTATTCAAGTCATCCAATATACAATTGAAATACAGCTGACAATAAGCAAAACACCTGAAAGCAAAATGAAACCTAACAGGTGTGTCAGATCACGTGTCATTTGGTTCTGTGACGTACCGCGCTTTACCTGGGCATCCCCATCAGCTGATCACGGGAAATTCCCCTCTCCTAATAATAGTTTTTTTCGCCCAGGTCTATATTCTGTATGCATAAAAAACATTTTCACAACAAATTAAAAAGTCATAAATTACAGGAATTATCAATTCGATTAATCACGGAAAACTGATCACAGATCCTAAAAACTCACAGAAAACAATGGCTGTTGCATTAATGAGTTTTATTGGTAAAGGCTAAACGTCAATTTCCATGTTCATGAGTGTTATTGTCAAGCAAAATGCTAAACAAAGTTTGTTGACGAGGTATTAGAACATTCTGCTGATTTCTCCAGCAATTAAAGGCAGAGTGGAAACTGAAAGCTGGAAAAACGACTTGGAAAACGAAACCGTATTTGGAGGAGGCGGAGCAAAAGGGATGCTCTATATTAATGCCTCTACCCTGAGCAAGATTGTGGTATAACCAGACTCAAGAAAGAAAAGAAAAGCAAAGGAGGAAAAGATCTGAACAGCTCGGTAAGCCCCATATCACACCATTAAATGTAATGATGCTGCAGTAGTTGAAACTGTCTAACTTGATTTTTGTAACTTACTTTAACAGGAACGCAATGGAAATAATAGTAAAAGACTTCAGTGGAAACACAACACGTCTGACTGTGGACACCAACGCAACAGTTGGCCAACTAAAGCAGATCATCTTCAAAGTGAGTCCTTCTCAACAGAAGCTGTCTGCAAATAATGGTCAACAAATCGCGCTTGACGATGACTCCAGAAGTCTCAGTAGTTACGGGTTGCACCATGGGTTCATGGTAGGGCTCCTCATCAAGAACCAGGTGTTTGTCAGGAACGAGAAGGGGCAAACAAGCACTTATGATGTTGAGGCTAATGAGACAGTAGATCAGCTCCAGCGTAAGATCTACAACAAAGAGAAAACCCCGGTGGACCAGCAGAGGCTCATTTACAACGGCATGCAGCTGGAGTCCGGCCGGATGCTGCAAGACTACAACATCACATCTGGAAGCACCATCCACATGACACTCCCAAGTTTAATCTGAGACTCAAGGTATATTAATTAAACCGAATCGAACCCTATAAATGCTACTGAACCTGAAAAACTAGTTTATTAAGTGACTCTAAAAGGATAAGATCTCTTGTCTAAAAATATTGCTTTATACCTTCTTGCAATGTATTTTACATGTATTGTCTCCTTAAGTAATATATAATTGTAAATAAAACTATTACTACCCAATTTTTATCGTCTTGGTATCTGTGAGCGTCTGGTGGTCACAAAACCAACCATATCAAAATAAATAATGGCTAGACACACCTGTAAATAGCAAGAATGGAAAATTAAACTTTCCGAGCAAATCCATGGAAACAAAACTTTAATTTGAGGCGTGGCATGATTTAATGCCTCTACCATAATCCACATCTGACAGGAATCAACAGCATTACCAGGAAATATCTCATCTGGGGACTTATGTATAGATATGGATGTGAGAGTTTAGTCTAAAATGAGTAAAAAAATTTAAGAGCTACATAACTGTAGTTTTTCTAGAATAACTAGAAAATAATAAATAAGAAAAACTGTGATTCAATAAGGTTTCTAAGTTTCTAACGTGCAATCATTAATTTCTGCCTCTCTGTCGCCATCTCTGTATAAAACATAAAATTGCAGGTTGCTTCATGTATTTACCTTTACATGGGTTGAAATCAAATTATATTATCACGTTAACATGATATGTCTTGCAAAATCCTACAGTTCAACTTTTAAATCATGTAATGGCACATGCTGTGAAGTTCTGGGTGCAAATAAAGTAAGTTATGAACATGTCCATCTTTATTTTATAAAATATTGCACTTTATTTAACAAATGTTAACCTTTGACAACATGCCCCAGTAGTGATGCATTGCAATTACTGTCCTAAATAAAGGAATTAAAACAAGTCATTTGCTGTTAGTAACGGAATGACAAGGCACTTCCGATGAGGCAGTGTTGAAAGTACTTTTATACAAACAATGACAACTGTTTGTATAAGTTGATCAGTAATTACATTTTACTGCTATAAACACTGTTATATTACTTCATTTCACATATTGGAAGATTTCTAAAATAAAATAAAAAATAAATCTGATGCACAGTGGTCAAAGTTAAGCATGAATGACAGCCCATGTACACTGTTGTACATAAGCTTTTACTCACATCAACAGAATGCCTGCTGCATCTGACACTGATGACAATTTCTAATTCACAATCAATCTTCAACATTATTAAAATCACACCATTCCTTATTTGTACTCCACTCATCTTCCAACAACCAAACGACACAAAAATCACAACAAAGTCTTATGATCATGCTGCCTTTCCAAACTGTACAAGGTAACTAACTTTATTGGAAAAGAGGGTAAGTGTACACAAATTTGTACCTCCAAAGCATTCATGACCGCATAAAAGAGCAAGAGGAAAGCAGGAGCGAATATTAGACGCTCTAGAAGAAGGCGCTTGGCCAGGCTGTACGGGACAGTGGTTGGGAAAAGTACCTCCAGGAGATGGTAAAAGTAATGACTGACTGGACCTGTTATAACAAGCCTGAAACATCAAAAAGTTATCAAAAAATGATACAAACAGAGAGGCATAAATGACAGATTTTATTTATATTAAATACGTTGTATTAACATGGCTGGATCTAATGCAATATGGATCAACACAATGTGACTACACTGTAGTTTTTTGTACTGACCTGATTTTACATTGTTTTATTGTTTCGTTCCAGCATGGATAGTACTACAATAAAGGATGCGAAAAACATTAATAAATACATAGGTAGGCTATTACAGATGATGTTACCTCACATTTAAGTCACATAAATTTAAGGTTCGTTTCAGCTGGTTTTTATTTACATACATTTGAAACTCTTTCCCATCATGTGATTTAACATGATGGACCACCACACACCTAAAGACACGGTAACACAAGAAACACATGCAAACACCAGTGAATACCAGGCTAAAGTCTTAAATTATTATATAACAAGCATCAAAGTTTGATTTCAACTAGAAATATCACTATGATTGCAATATTTGATATGGCATTAATCAATATTCAAATGCAATATTAAATATATCGAGGTAATTTTCACAGAATGATCTTTACATTATGTAGAATGATGTTATGTAGAATGGTTTTACAGACAGGGTCACATATTATACTAATCAAAATGAAACATTAGGTGTGTAGTCAAATGACGTGCACTACCTGCTTTGCTCTACCTGGCCATCCCCATTACCTGAAAGCGGGAATTTCCCTATTGAGAAACTCAGAAATAATGGTTTACAACAAATAAAAATGTCCCGTAGTCATCCAACAGACTGCGCTAAGATAAATGTAATAAATTAACGTTAAATTTGGCCCTTTATCCAAAAACATAGGCCTACAGGATTTTATTCATGTGGGACCTAACAATAAATTTGAAATTCTTTGCTTATGTGACGCTTTTATGTGGTAAATGCCACAAACCTGAATGAGAACCTGAGACTGAATTCACTGCAACACAAAATTCATAAATACGAACACATGTAATTCTTAGAAATACCGACTATACAACAAAGCTTTTCATTTAAATCAGAAACGCCTGGTGTATTCAAGTCATCCAATATACAATTGAAATACAGCTGACAATAAGCAAAACACCTGAAAGCAAAATGAAACCTAACAGGTGTGTCAGATCACGTGTCATTTGGTTCTGTGACGTACCGCGGGAAATTCCCCTCTCCTAATAATAGTTTTTTTCGCCCAGGTCTATATTCTGTTTGCATAAAAAAACATTTTCACAACAAATTAAAAAGTCATAAATTACAGGAATTATCAATTCGATTAATCACAGAAAACTGATCACAGATCCTAAAAACTCACAGAAAACAATGGCTGTTGCATTAATGAGTTTTATTGGTAAAGGCTAAACGTCAATTTCCATGTTCATGAGTGTTATTGTCAAGCAAAATGCTAAACAAAGTTTGTTGACGATGTATTAGAGCATTCTGCTGATTTCTCCAGCATAACATCAGCAAAATGGAAACTGAAAGTTGACGAGTATGATTTGGAAAACGAAACCGTATTTGGAGGAGGCGGAGCAAAAGGGATGCTCTATATTAATGCCTCTACCCTGAGCAAGATTGTGGTATAACCAGACTCAAGAAAGAAAAGAAAAGGAGCAAAAGATCTGAACAGCTCGGTAAGCCCCATATCATATCACACCATTAAATGTAATGATGCTGCAGTAGTTGAAACTGTCTAACTTGATTTTTGTAACAGGAACGCAATGGAAATAATAGTAAAAGACTTCAGTGGAAACACAACACGTCTGACTGTGGACACCAACGCAACAGTTGGCCAACTGAAGCAGATCATCTTCCAGCATTGCAAAGTGAGTCCTTCTCAACAGAAGCTGCGTGCAAATAATGGTCAACAAATCGAGCTTGACGATGACTCCAGAAGTCTCAGTAGTTACGGGTTGCACCCTGGGTCCATGGTAGCGCTCCTCATCACGAACCCTGGACCAATGCAGGTGTTTGTCAAGAACGAGAAGGGGAAAACAAGCACTTATGATGTTGAGGCTAATGAGACAGTAGATCAGCTCCAGCGTAAGGTCTACAACAAAGAGAAAACCCCGGTGGACCAGCAGAGGCTCATTTACAACGGCATGCAGCTGGAGTCCGGCCGGATGCTGCAAGACTACAACATCACATCTGGAAGCACCATCCACATGACACTCCGTCTCCGAGGAGGTTAAAGCCAAGGAGAAGTTTAATCTGGACTGACTCAAGGTATATTAATTAAACCGACGAACCCTATAAATGCTACTGAACCTGAAAAACTAAAACAGTGTTGTAAGTGACTCTAAAAAGGATAAGATCTCTTGTCTTAATAAAAATATTGCTTTATACCTTCTTGCAATGTATTTTACATGTATTGTCTCCTTAAGTAATATATAATTGTAAATAAAACTATTACTACCCAATTTTTATCGTCTTGGTATCTGTGAGCGTCTGGTGGTCACAAAACCAACCATATCAAAATAAATAATGGCTAGACACACCTGTAAATAGCAAGAATGGAAAATTAAACTTTCCGAGCAAATCCATGGAAACAAAACTTTAATTTGAGGCGTGGCATGATTTAATGCCTCTACCATAATCCACATCTGACAGGAATCAACAGCATTACCAGGAAATATCTCATCTGGGGACTTATGTATAGATATGGATGTAAGATTTTAGTCTAAAATGAGTAAAACATTTTAAGAGCAACATAATTATAGTTTTTCTAGAATAACTAGAAAAGAATAAATAAGAAAAACTGTGATTCAATAAGGTTTCTAAGTTTCTAACGTGCAATCATTAATTTCTGCCTCTCTGTCGCCATCTCTGTATAAAACATAAAATTGCAGGTTGCTTCATGTATTTACCTTTACATGGGTTGAAATCAAATTATATTATCACGTTAACATGATATGTCTTGCAAAATCCTACAGTTCAACTTTTAAATCATGTAATGGCACATGCTGTGAAGTTCTGGGTGCAAATAAAGTAAGTTATGAACATGTCCATCTTTATTTTATAAAATATTGCACTTTATTTAACAAATGTTAACCTTTGACAACATGCCCCAGTAGTGATGCATTGCAATTACTGTCCTAAATAAAGGAATTAAAACAAGTAATTTGCTGTTAGTAACGGAATGACAAGGCACTTCCGATGAGGCAGTGTTGAAAGTACTTTTATACAAACAATGACAACTGTTTGTATAAGTTGATCAGTAATTACATTTTACTGCTATAAACACTGTTATATTGTTTTATTTTATATTACTTCATTTCACATATTGGAAGATTTCTAAAATAAAATAAAAAATAAATCTGATGCACAGTGGTCAAAGTTAAGCATGAATGACAGCCCATGTACACTGTTGTACATAAGCTTTTACTCACATCAACAGAATGCCTGCTGCATCTGACACTGATGACAATTTCTAATTCACAATCAATCTTCAACATTATTAAAATCACACCATTCCTTATTTGTACTCCACTCATCTTCCAACAACCAAACGACACAAAAATCACAACAAAGTCTTATGATCATGCTGCCTTTCCAAACTGTACAAGGTAACTAACTTTATTGGAAAAGAGGGTAAGTGTACACAAATTTGTACCTCCAAAGCATTCATGACCGCATAAAAGAGCAAGAGGAAAGCAGGAGCGAATATTAGACGCTCTAGAAGAAGGCGCTTGGCCAGGCTGTACGGGACAGTGAAAAGTACCTCCAGGAGATGGTAAAAGTAATGACTGACTGGACCTGTTATAACAAGCCTGAAACATCAAAAAGTTATCAAAAAATGATACAAACAGAGAGGCATAAATGACAGATTTTATTTATATTAAATACGTTGTATTAACATGGCTGGATCTAATGCAATATGGATCAACACAATGTGACTACACTGTAGTTTTTTGTACTGACCTGATTTTACAATCAATTTTGTGTGAAATTTTCTACAGTTATTGTAATATTTGAATATTTAAGATGCTTTTATGTCATTAAAATGCATGATCTGATTTTGCTTTAATAATGACTTTACCCATAAATTGCAAAGTGTAATGGTCCCAGCACATTGGTTTTCCTGCTTGGGCTGTTTTCTTTGCTGTTTCAAAAAGTCAGCATCTGTTTTATTGTTTCGTTCCAGCATGGATAGTACTACAATAAAGGATGCGAAAAACATTAATAAATACATAGGTAGGCTATTACAGATGATGTAACCTCACATTTAAGTCACATAAATTTAAGGTTCGTTTCAGCTGGTTTTTATTTACATACATTTGAAACTCTTTCCCATCATGTGATTTAACATGATGGACCACCACACACCTAAAGACACGGTAACACAAGAAACACATGCAAACACCAGTAAATACCAGGCTAAAGTCTTAAATTATTATATAACAAGCATCAAAGTTTGATTTCAACTAGAAATATCACTATGATTGCAATATTTGATATGGCATTAATCAATATTCAAATGCAATATTAAATATATCGAGGTAATTTTCACAGAATGATCTTTACATTATGTAGAATGATGTTATGTAGAATGGTTTTACAGACAGGGTCACATATTATACTAATCAAAATGAAACATTAGGTGTGTAGTCAAATGACGTGCACTACCTGCTTTGCTCTACCTGGCCATCCCCATTACCTGAAAGCGGGAATTTCCCTATTGAGAAACTCAGAAATAATGGTTTTACAACAAATAAAAATGTCCCGTAGTCATCCAACAGACTGCGCTAAGATAAATGTAATAAATTAACGTTAAATTTGGTCCCTTTATCCAAAACATAGGCCTACAGGATTTTATTCATGTGGGACCTAACAATAAATTTGAAATTCTTTGCTTATGTGACGCTTTTATGTGGTAAATGCCACAAACCTGAATGAGAACCTGAGACTGAATTCACTGCAACACAAAATTCATAAATACGAACACATGTAATTCTTAGAAATACCGACTATACAACAAAGCTTTTCATTTAAATCAGAAACGCCTGGTGTATTCAAGTCATCCAATATACAATTGAAATACAGCTGACAATAAGCAAAACACCTGAAAGCAAAATGAAACCTAACAGGTGTGTCAGATCACGTGTCATTTGGTTCTGTGACGTACCGCGCTTTACCTGGGCATCCCCATCAGCTGATCACGGGAAATTCCCCTCTCCTAATAATAGTTTTTTTTCGCCCAGGTCTATATTCTGTTTGCATAAAAAACATTTTCACAACAAATTAAAAAGTCATAAATTACAGGAATTATCAATTCGATTAATCACAGAAAACTGATCACAGATCCTAAAAACTCACAGAAAACAATGGCTGTTGCATTAATGAGTTTTATTGGTAAAGGCTAAACGTCAATTTCCATGTTCATGAGTGTTATTGTCAAGCAAAATGCTAAACAAAGTTTGTTGACGATGTATTAGAGCATTCTGCTGATTTCTCCAGCATTACATCAGCAAAATGGAAACTGAAAGTTGACGAGTATGATTTGGAAAACGAAACCGTATTTGGAGGAGGCGGAGCAAAAGGAATGCTCTATATTAATGCCTCTACCCTGAGCAAGATTGTGGTATAACCAGACTCAAGAAAGAAAAGAAAAGGAGCAAAAGATCTGAACAGCTCGGTAAGCCCCATATCATATCACACCATTAAATGTAATGATGCTGCAGTAGTTGAAACTGTCTAACTTGATTTTTGTAACAGGAACGCAATGGAAATAATAGTAAAAGACTTCAGTGGAAACACAACACGTCTGACTGTGGACACCAACGCAACAGTTGGCCAACTAAAGCAGATCATCTTCCGGCATTTCAAAGTGAGTCCTTCTCAACAGAAGCTGTCTGCAAATAATGGCCAACAAATCGCGCTTGACGATGACTCCAGAAGTCTCAGTAGTTACGGGTTGCACCCTGGGTCCATGGTAGCGCTCCTCATCACGAACCCTGGACCAATGCAGGTGTTTGTCAGGAACGAGAAGGGGAAAACAAGCACTTATGATGTTGAGGCTAATGAGACAGTAGATCAGCTCCAGCGTAAGGTCTACAACAAAGAGAAAACCCCGGTGGACCAGCAGAGGCTCATTTACAACGGCATGCAGCTGGAGTCCGGCCGGATGCTGCAAGACTACAACATCACATCTGGAAGCACCATCCACATGACACTCCGTCTCCGAGGAGGTTAAAGCCAAGGAGAAGTTTAATCTGGACTGACTCAAGGTATATTAATTAAACCGACGAACCCTATAAATGCTACTGAACCTGAAAAACTAAAACAGTGTTGTATGTGACTCTAAAAAGGATAAGATCTCTTGTCTTAATAAAAGTATTGCTTATTGCAATGTATTTTACATGTATTGTCTCCTTAAGTAATATATAATTGTAAATAAAACTATTACTACCCAATTTTTATCGTCTTGGTATCTGTGAGCGTCTGGTGGCCACAAAACCACTGGATTCCGAATTAAAACAAATGATAGTTATATGTTTCATATTTAGCCTGTGCATATTTATTATATCAAAATAAATAATGGCTATACACACAACTTAAGATCTTGCCTGTAAATAGCAAGAATGGGAAAATGAAACTTTCCGAGCAAATCCATGGAAACGAAACTTTAATTTGAGGCGTGGCATGATTTAATGCCTCTACCATAATCCACATCTGACAGGAATCAACAGCATTACCAGGAAATATCTCATCTGGGGCCTTATGTATAGATATGGATGTAAGATTTTAGTCTAAAATGAGTAAAACATTTTAAGAGCTACATAATTATAGTTTTTCTAGAATAACTAGAAAATAAGAAAAACTGTGATTCAATAAGGTTTCTAAGTTTCTAACGTGCAATCATTAATTTCTGCCTCTCTGTCGCCATCTCTGTATAAAACATAAAATTGCAGGTTGCTTCATGCATTTACCTTTACATGGGTTGAAATCAAATTATATTATCACGTTAACATGATATGCTGCAAAATCCTACAGTTCAACTTTTAAATCATGTAATGGCACATGCTGTGAAGTTTTGGGTGCAAATAAAGTAAGTTATGAACATGTCCATCTTTATTTTATAAAATAATTCACTTTATATAACCAAATGTTACATGCCCCAGTAGTTGCAATTACTGTCCTAAATAAATGAATTAAAACAAGTCATTTGCTGTTAGTAACGGAATGACAAGGCACTTTCGATGAGGCAGTGTTGAAAGTACTTTTATACAAACAATGACAACTGTTTGTATAAGTTGATCAGTAATTACATTTTACTGCTATAAAAACTGTTATATTGTTTTATTTTATACTACTTCATTTCACATATTGGAAGATTTCTAAAATTAAAAAGCAGTCCTTCAAAGGCACAATCCAGATTAATCCTGCACCAGCCTGCAGCCACTGGCTTGTTTTGTCGATGTTGATCAGGTTTGGTTTCATTTCCTGGCAGAGGCTAGGTAGGCATACCAGAATAAGGCAACCATGTTGGCAAACAGCACTCGAAACTATGTCAGAAAACGAAAGTGAGATGTTGATAATAGTAGATCAAAAAAAAGTGATTTGGTGTACCAGACTTACCTGTACAGGTATGTAGTTGATGTTGATAAACTGAAATGGGGTCCAAACCTTCCAGTTCATCTTCATTGAAGACCAGTAACTACTTTTAAGTTTGTTTTGAAGGTCTGCAACTGTCTTGCCCTACAAAGACCAAATTTGCCAAAGAAATCAATGGGATGACATCTGTGGGATACCAGCTATACATTGGCAGCCTCTCTTATAAATTAGAAGGTATGAACAGCAATGTTCTAGCACAAAATTTACTTCAGTATCAGCCGTCTGATAACATTATGAGTGGGCATTGAAAACCCAAAAAGGTCACTGAAAGCAGTAGATCAGCAAACAGGTAAAGTTCATTGACCGCTGACAGTACTCTATACTAGCAGGATTCTGGTCAAAGTTAAGCATGAATGACAGCCCATGTACACTGTTGTACATAAGCTTTTACTCACATCAACAGAATGCCTGCTGCATCTGACACTGATGACAATTTCTAATTCACAATCAATCTTCAACATTATTAAAATCACACCATTCCTTATTTGTACTCCACTCATCTTCCAACAACCAAACGACACAAAAATCACAACAAAGTCTTATGATCATGCTGCCTTTCCAAACTGTACAAGGTAACTAACTTTATTGGAAAAGAGGGTAAGTGTACACAAATTTGTACCTCCAAAGCATTCATGACCGCATAAAAGAGCAAGAGGAAAGCAGGAGCAGAATATTAGACGCTCTAGAAGAAGGCGCTTGGCCAGGCTGTACGGGACAGTGGTTGGGAAAAGTACCTCCAGGAGATGGTAAAAGTAATGACTGACTGGACCTGTTATAACAAGCCTGAAACATCAAAAAGTTATCAAAAAATGATACAAACAGAGAGGCATAAATGACAGATTTTATTTATATTAAATATTAACATGGCTGGATCTAATGCACTATGGATCAACACAATGTGACTACACTGTAGTTTTTTGTACTGACCTGATTTTACAATCAATTTTTGTGTGAAATTTTCTACAGTTATTGTAATATTTGAATATTTAAGATGCTTTTATGTCATTAAAATGCATGATCTGATTTTGCTTTAATAATGACTTTACCCATAAATTGCAAAGTGTAATGGTCCCAGCACATTGATTTTCCTGCTTGGGCTGTTTTCTTTGCTGTTTTTACTGGACTCTAAAGCTTGAGACAGAAGATTTCCCAAAGCAGAGAGAACACCACTGCAGAAAAAGAACAATAAGGATCATTGTGGCATTCCATCTACTGATGTGGACACTTGTCTTTTTATGTTTTTGCCCAACAGTGAGTGTTACTTTGCCCACCCCACCCCCAGCTTAACAAAATATACAGACAGGTACAGTGCAAAGTCCCTATGCTTAAAAACACTGTACTTACCTACTTGAATATTAAGTACTATTATACAACCAGTGAAGAAAATTGACTTTTCACCCACTTACTTACTTTTACTGGTTTGTATAGTTATGCCGTCAACATGATATTAAAATTTAAGCGATGTTGAACTCCACCAAAACTAAAGCTAACCCACTAGCTTTAACAAAAATATAAACTGACCTCGTAACCGATTTGGTGATGATTGGATAGTTCTTTAACAAAATCAAGTAATGCTGTAATGCCCTCGCCGGAAAAGAAGAATGTCGGACTGGTATACTTTGCGTTGGCATTGTCAAGTTAGTTGTACAACGTCTGTAAACTTACAACATTAGCGTTAAGTGTTTGATGTTTTACAGAGAGCGTGAATCAGTGAATGGGGCGGGGCGAACGTAGCGTGCGTGGTCTGAACGGTTGCGTCACATAACGGAACAGAAATGTGCAATCCCATTGGTCGGCCTCTTCATGAGCACGCCCTATAAAGTCCACGTGCTTGCTCCTGAAGAGGCGGATCTCTTAGAACCTTTTAAAGAACTAGTTAACCTGATTTATTTATTTAGCTTATTTAATGTCTTTATCTGAAACAAAAATATGATTTCAAAATAATTATCATAAAAGTTCTACAAACATTACGTATATATTTTTTTTAAAACATACTGAAATTTAAATTACATGTCTGCATTTGGCTTTTATCCACATTACTTACAGCGCATTTGCGCACAAATCTCCTTCGCATTCATGTTCACATTTATATTTGCTCATATATGGCATGGATGCGAAGCAAAACTGTAAAAGTAAATATACAAAGGTTGAAAACACTCCAGCAGTTTAAAAAAAGGACGTGAGATGGTGAAAGGCTGAGTGAGGAAATACTGTTGCAGATTTTATTTACTTTAATTTACAAGTGAAAAACATTCTTTCATACAATCATACACACGGATATCATAAAAATATACTGTTGTGCAAAAAGCATCATGTAGAATGACACAGAATAACACCTGAAATGACACAGAAAAAACTGAGGTCGGCAAAAAAACTGAGAACTTTAGAGCAAGCTGACTGACAACAACTGGACCAAAAGGCTTCATGTAATAGCTGTACCATATTTCTGCAAGTTTTTTGTTTTAAATATTAACTAAAGTTAAGGAGGAATACACAACATCTGAGAAGGAAACAGTTTTCTTTTGGGTTATGTTACAACTTAGTGAATTTTACAAGTTACATAAACAAATTATTAACAATGAGTTACTCGCAGAAAAAGACATTTAGTAAAATAAACTGCATGAGAATAAATGTAAAATTATGAAAACGTGCAATGGCAACAGTCCTGGGACAATATGCTACTTTTACTGACAAAAACAGAATTAAAACCTCTGTGTGATTCCCACACCCAGCAGTAGCTAGAAATCCTGACTGGTATTATTTCTTTGCTTAGACAATGATGTTGTACGATGCACCTGCTACACAAGCAAGGGCAGTTTTCTAAAGGACACAAACTCCATAGACACAGAGCAAGATTAAGGTGCTGCAACCAGAAAATCCAAAGCCCTTCTCCTTCTACTCTCTCTTTTTCCCACAGAGAGATCAGAAACAACATGCTCAGAAACGCACACCAAACCGCATGCACTGCATGGATGCATGATTGCACTTGGCCACAGTAGTATTACGGCCTGGAATGGAGAGGAGCGAGGCTATTGTTGAATAACTAAGAACTAACTCATAGCCCAGATGACATGCTACTCCTCCACCTTAAGGCCAGGTCTTTGAACTCGTTCGTAAAAGAGAAGGTATGCGCTGGAGGAGAGCACCTCCTGCAGGTTTGCTTTCCTCACAGAATCATCTGACACCCAGAGCCACTGAGAGCTAAATGGAGAGGATCCACGGGGGGAGGCAGGGCAGCGGCGGTAAGTAATGAAATGTCCAGAGTGCATGTCACCGTGGTGAACCAGAACCGCTGTCAACCGGAAGAGATAATCGGAAGCACTAGAGTGGGCACAGAAAGTTTCAGTGAAATCAAAAAGAATTTCTTATACATCCTTTACTGTAGCTTAGAGTCAATCAAAAAAACATGCATGTATATACCTGTAGTCGTAAGTGAGGTTAAGCTGTGACTTCAGTCCTGGTGAGTGTAAAAAGACAGAAGGAAAGGTTCCATTTGACAGTGACTTGTTGTTGTTACAGTGTTCTGGATCTGCAAATGAAAACCAAATTAATCCAGACACTTAATTATTATTATCCTCAGTATAGAACAACAGATAGTATAGATTCTGTAAAAAAGCAAAAGGATTTTTTACTGTTCATATCACTCTAATTTCAATTTCAGAATTGCTATAAAAACATATTTTACAGATGTGTTTACAACAATGTTTATAGCTATGTCTTACCAACACCATTAGCAACAGGTTTGTCTTTTCGGTCCCCAACAGTTTTAGCAGCTATGGGATTGTTTGTTCTGTTGGTCTTCTGCAGCTTCTGGCCTGGAGTACAGTGCTTGTATCGATCCATGGATATATACTCTGTGAACTGAACATGCTCTTGTCTCTTTATGGGAGTGCCTTCTTTAGACCAGGTTAGTCTCTGCAGATGGATGCAGAGGCACTGAGGCAACTAAACACAAAAATAAACACACATAAAAACAGGTTAGTATAAAGTGCTACGCTATAAGTTAATTAAAGAATGTTGGTCAGAATAAGACAATCACGTTTACCTTCCCAAGTTTCAACTGCTTAACAAATGCTGTCCTCTGACTCTCAAAAACCTGTCCATTCAAAACTTCTCCAGCCTGTTGCTACAAAAAGGCAGAGAGATCCAATGATCAAACAAAGGTATAATGTGGTACAACAGTAATACTATTTTTCAAGTACAGTAAATGAATAACAACTAAACATTATGGGCCGGTTTCCTGGACAGGGTTTAAGACTAGTCCCAGACTAAAATGCATTTTTGAGCTGTCTTAATTGAAAACAACTTGCTCTGACATATCTTAAAATATACCAGTGCCATTGCCTTGCCTTAAGATTCAGACCAGTAATGTTTTTTTGTAAGGTATGTTTGTAAACATTAATTAATTGCCCTAATTTAACTAATGCCTAGTCCTGGATTATTCTAAACCCTGTCCGAGAAACCGCCCCTATAATGCCAAATATTACATCAATAATACCTTGGTACAATTTTCACACTCCACTTCTTTAATGGTTTCAGAAGAGATGAAATGCTGAAGACACTGGTCTAACGTAACGGGTCGGCCCTGAAAGAATGACATAACACACTACTGAAGAAAATCTACATACTTGTGTCTTTAAGGCTGTCAGCTATATCAATTGTGCATTAAAAAACAGATTTTTTGCTTACCCACTGACTAGAGGGGATAGAAAGAGACAAGCTGTCGAAAGAATCATAATGCACAGGACTCTAAAATGTAGAAATTATGCATTAATCATCTTTTAAATTAAAAATCATTTTTTATTTTACATCAGTAAGAGATGGGAGATTGCATAAGTTAAGTTCTAACAAGCAAAAGGTTTATTTTAAATGTTTGAAAAATCTGAGAAAGATCACCTGCTGCTCACAGCGCTTGCAAGCCATATAACTTGTTAACCGCCCATGAAAGGGATGCCGAGTCCTCCACAAACTTGGAATAGGATGTAATGGGCCTAAAGATAAACAACATTAGATACTACGCTAATAAGGTCTGTTCATACCAAGTAAAATAATTTGCAGATGAATAGTCTCTTTACAACAAGAGTAAAACATTAGTAACTGGTACAAAATTATTTTTTTACTCCAGTACAAGAGCTGATTTAATGTAAACAAGTCTTTAAACATCAATGCGATATGTGAAAATTAAAAGAAACATTAATTTACCTCCACTTCTGCAGCTTATGTGTTTTTCTGTGGACTCCACAGATTTCTGAAAGCATACAGCATGTCAGTGTAATGCCAATCAAAATAGCCCCTTTGAAGCTATACTTTCTGTTTTGTGTCTTAAATTGTAGAAATCCTGGATAAACTAACACAACTGTGTTATAGTGAATGTTCTTGTTTACCTCCAGTGTTTGCATGTCAAACAGATGAGTGACTCTGGGTTGGCGTTCCCGTTCCTCTTCCAATGAGGACGTGAGGACATGAAAGAGCTCATGAGCATCCTGAGGAGACAAGCCAAGTAAGTGTGATAAATATTGTCTTGTTTCTGAATCCCTATCCAAATCAAAGCATGGAAGATAATCTGGAGATGAATCACCACACTGATAATATTCTACCTGTTCTTCAAATGAGCTGATGTGCCATCTATAAAGTCTGAGTGCTTCTAAAAGGCATCCTGCATCTAAAACATTATCTTCTCCTGGATCATGGCTTGACAGGGCTGTGGAATGGAAACAATCACTTCGTGCTATTATTCATTCATGCTGTGGGTGAAATGTGTGTGTTTGTGTTGTTAGTAAAAGAGAGATAACCTTTAAGTAACTGCATCAGGGATCTAGACAGCTGTGTGTCTCTCTCTGTTTTCTCTGGGTTGTTGCTGCTTTCACTAGTGAAGTCTTCAAGCCACGTGATAAAGGAAGGGCATGCCGCCAGGCCTTGGAGAAGTGAGTTCATAAAACATGTGTTCCCCAGATTAAGCAAACCAGGAACCATACCTGTGAGAGAAGTGATATTTTTAAACAAATGTCTGTCATGCTTACATTACATTAAAAGTCATACATGATGTAACCAAGACTAAAGTACAATAATATAATATAAAAGCTCTTGTGTGTGGCTGTAAATAATTGACATTTATTTACATTTATACTTTTATCCAAAGCAACTTACAGTGCAAGTAAATGTTTTTAGTACATGTGTTTTCTGGAATTTAACTCACAATCAAATGAGCTACAGTAACACAGATTTTAGTGAACTAAACTATATTACCAACCTTTTCTCTTCTTTTTCCTGTCTGAAATCGGACCCCATAAAACATACACCCCAGCTGCCATGGCAGCAGCTATTCCACCTATCATACCCCAGTTTTTCATCATCTTGTTTCTAAAACAGAGAGATGGGTTAGGGTTAATGTTATGACACTTAGACCCAAACAAAATGGCCAGCAGTCACTCCTTTCTTCTATTTTTAAGTATTTATAAAAAAATAAACTGACATGGTTTAAGAGCACGTTTACATTACAGTATATGCAGAATGATCACAAGCAGAGACAATAAGACACCTGTGGCAGACAGCAGATCAGCACTGACTTTGACAGCTTTCACATTGAGCTTGTCTCTCTGATAAACAAACTAGAAACCATCATGACACTCAGCACACGTTTTAATACCACGTTTTGACTGTAAATCAGACAGAGGATTAGTGAGCAACTGTTTGCGATCAAGTTATGAACCAGATGAAGACGTTCATATATCTTTGCACCTGGGTCATTCACTTATAAAAGCCAACAGAAGATCTTAATTAAATACCGATTCACTAATTCACCCATTTATGATTATCTATTCATTGCAAACACACACTGACTCACTACTGATCTATAATAAAACCGAATGTCTGCTGGCCTTCAGAGCAACACCTCGCATCAACTTTTGCTCTTTCCTTCACCCAGATGAGCCACACATATGCGATAACCAGATATCATGTCCAATTAAACTACACAAACCCGAACCTTGCAGAGGATCCAGTGCGCAAAAACTCTCGGACAAGCTTGTCTGTGGTTCCCTGTTTACACCAAGGCATATTTCAAAGGGCCTGGGTGTGCGGAACAAAACATTGCGCATTGTTGTCCAACGGACTTTGCTCGGCGTAGGACGAGTCCTTGTGACGTAAGTCATGAAATGCTGAAAAAACTTTATTTATAAAAGCGTTTTCAACGCAGTAAACAGAATAATGAGAAATCTTCATTCACAGGCAAACAAGAACATTAAAATAGAGTTAAACAGTGCCAGAGTACAAGGCAATGATTATAAATAATACACAAAAGGCAGAGGGCGTCACTTTATGCAACAATTGAATACTTAGAAGGTTGTAAGCTCTAATTGCCTTTTAAATTGTGCAACTGCGTTAAACAAAGCTTTTTTTTTAAAATTTTAAAATTGATTTGTAAAGCACCCGTTTTAAAAATATCTATAGGAAAGCAATATAACATATCTGGTTAGGTCTATCGTTGACTGAAACCAGCACAATACCAAACAATGTTTGCGATTCACGAGGGTGCGGATGTGTGTCTCTGTTTGTTTTCGGTAGATGTGTGAAATGTTTGTGCACTCAGTAGCCTACAACAGTGGGTTTAGGGACATCCGTCGACGAGTTAACAAACAGTAAACAAACAGCTGATTAATCATTATAAAATTCAGATCATTGTTCCATAGGCTAAAATAAATCAAGCTGTTGGTTTCTTTAGATATTTTATTATAACTTTAGACCGTTTATAATAGCCAGCACACACAGCAATTAATGTTTATATTTAGTTTTTTTTCACTGAAAACTGAACTGCTTTGCATTGTTGCATTGTTCCTTGGTTTGCAATGACTGTCTTTGTACACAGTCACTGAAAAACTTTAGAAAGGCCTATTTTGTAGCAAATTAAATTATTTTAAAATGTAATTAAAAAAATAAAAGAGTGGAGTGCAGAAAGGGAGAAAGAGACAACTAAAAAAAGGAATGTGTTTTCAGCATCTGAAAAATCACCTGTTCCTATCCCAGTGTTTTAGTATTACATAGGCGTCTTTGCAGTGATCCAGCACAACCGAGCAACGCCACCAGCGAGCAGAGCAGACAGAAGCAGAAATCATGGCAGCACAACACCGCCCCTATCTGAGCTCTCCGCTGTCCTCACGCCTGTGGTGCTGAAATCTGCCCCACCAGACAGCAATGTAACGGCAATGAAACAAAGACACGGGGAGCCCGACAAACAGACCGATAATGGACGATGATTTGTTTCAGTTAAGACAGCTCCCGTGAGTGTGCATTTATCCTTCTCTTTTAACTGTAACCGATTTCCTTTATTGTCTGTTGGTCAACATAGCCGTATGGGATCAGAATGTCCCTTAGACATCATGGCATTAATATATACGCGAATTTTAAGTCAATGCTCACATAAGGGCTTTGTTTAAAATCAAGGAGATGCATGTTCAGGCTTCGTGAATTACGTAGGTAAACAGCTCAGGTAGATTAAACGAACAGCTTGGTTCAGTAAAAACAATGTAACGTTGAATACAACAGCAATTTATATGTTTACTGCATGGTAGATGACGCCATCTATTGAATAACAGCTGTGTTAATTTTTGTTTACATATTTGTTATGGTACAGACATCTATTCTGCTTTTAGATCACAATCCATGCCAAGATTACCTTGAATCTTCATCATTTTTTATATTGTTACGTAACACCACATAACAAGTTGGATTGGCCCAACAGATATGTAAAATCAGACTTGTGGCTTTCAGCTGTGAACCCCTATAACCCTTGTTGCATATTTTACACTGTTAATACCTTATTATAATTATAATTATATAATTAGGGGCATTGCAATTCTAACCCTAGATTTAGAGCTTTATATGTTTAAACAAGGTTAAAATGAGTTTTATTTTAGACATCTAAACATTCAGTATTTAGTAGTATCACAAGTCAGTGCAAGCTCTGGGTAAATGTGAAAATCTCTATCTTTGTGTTTTATTGCATTTACTTACAAGATGCTTTAATCCAAAGCGATTTACAAACATAAAGTCCTATATTTGGTTAAATTAGTGTGATCATGGGATTGGAACCCATGACCTTGCAGTTGGTAGCATCACGCTCTACCAGGTGAGTGATGCTGCTCACTGCTGATACTTGGCATTCGGCCCAATCACAATCTGACGGCATGCAGAAATCATAATGGCCGTGCACATTTCCTGTTGACATTGGCTTGGGTCTTTTCCATATGTGATAAAGAAGAAAACAAAGTATCTGTATTCTTACAACGTCACAAATGCCCTTCATTCCTAGCATCATCTTTATATTTTCAGCCAGTAATGCCTGTGGAGCTCCACTCTTTTCGGTCATTAAACCCTTAATGGTTTCATAGAACCAGGGTTTCTGTTATTTGGTTGCTCCTGGAAATGCGAGCCTGAGTCATTTAGTCTCTTCTGTGATGCTGGAGGTCAGATGAAGGCTTCTGTTTAATTACACTGCCTGTCTGCACATAGAAGCTTTATCACCCAGAGTGATGCTGTGAGCGCAACAATTACAGTAATTAAACCATGGCACATCTATGTTCTCCTTTTATTTACTCCTCCCTGATCCAATCTGTCTTTATAGATGTGAAGATGTTTGTAGTGATATGCTTCGGTTGTTGTCTTTAAAAGGTGGTTTTCATTCATTCAGTTTCCCCATAGAGCAGGTTGTCTCTTGTCACGGTTTCAAACGTTACTCCACTGTCTCTTCACACATTGTATCTAATCTGCAAACTGTTCTGTTTTTCCTCTCACTGGTGCTTTCCTTCCAGAACAGGGAATGCATGGATAGGAAATGTTCTCATCACCTTGGCAACAGCTTTTAATGTTGTGCATCATTCAGTCCTGCACATTGCAGCTGTATTTCACATACATGTTCTGGAATTTCTTGTTGCCCTCAATGTGTCTCCACAATTATTAAACAATAGAAGATTCAATATAAGTTTGGTCAGATGGTCTTATGGAGTTAGACTGAAGTTACTTACTCTCAGATGTTTCAGAAGTGGATCATTATGTATTGATCTGATGGATCATCTGTTTGCCATTTGTTTCTATAACAGAGTGGTGAAATTTCGGCGTACAGGTGAGAGCACTCGTTCAGAGGATGAGTGTGGCGGCAGAGAAGAGGTTCTGCAGGTGGAGGGAGGACGGACGGATATGGAGTCTGTTTCCCTGGCTGATGGTGCTCCTGTTCCTCGGGAGTTTGCTAATCCCACAGATGGTAAGATTGGATACAATTTTGTTATATATATCATGCTAGCTCCTTTGTACAAAAGATTTAGTCAGAAATTGTCAGATCGTTCTGGCATAACATGGATCATAAGGTTTTGAGTCCATGCCAAGTGGAGTGCATGCTGTCATTAAAATAAAAATATACCAAATACTTGAGTGCAAAGTAGAAACGTTTTCACAAAGTTAAATGTTACTGCTTCTCAACAGATACCTTTATGGTTGAGGATGCAGTGGAAGCCATTGGCTTTGGAACATTCCAGTGGAAGTTGTCTATCCTGACTGGACTTTCATGGGTAAAAACACAAAATAATTGGTGTTCCATTTGACTACACTGTATCATTTGTATAATTTATATAGCTGTAAATCTTCAGCCAATTTTTAGGTAAATGTGTCATTAGTCTAAGTAAAAGTTATTTTAGTATTGCTATATTTGTTTCCACGATGTGGTGATGATTGTGTGCAGATGGCAGATGCCATGGAGATGATGATTCTCAGTATCCTGGCCCCTCAACTGCACTGTGAGTGGGCACTGCCCAGCTGGGAGGTGGCACTGTTAACCTCGGTAATCTTTACCACCACTATACTCCTATCATGCTGTTTAATAGGGTTTTAGTAGTTGGATTGGTGTTCGTAAGCCTTGTTTTAGCTGTAAAATAAAATCCAACTGTTTAACTGTGCTTCTACCTTTTCTAAAACAGGCAGTATTTATTGGAATGATGCTCAGTTCTTCATTATGGGGAAACATATCTGACAAATATGGCAGAAAAACAGTAAGTCTGTTCGGAGATTTAAGATTGGGCTGCTTATAAACTTTCAAACCACACATCAAGAGTTATTTATAATGGAACTGTGAACCATTAGGAAATAACAGAGCTGTGTATGTGTGGTAGGGTTTGAAGATGAGTGTATTCTGGACCCTGTTTTACGGCCTGCTCAGTGCATTTGCACCTATATACGGATGGATTCTGTTTCTTAGAGCTCTGGTGGGCTTCGGTATTGGAGGCGCTCCACAATCGTGAGTGTGACAATGATCAAGATACACAATGGTTGTACAAACAACCATTAGCTAATAACAACCTTCTTTTAAAGTACTAAGAAACTTACACAAACTTTTGGTCTATCCTCTAAGAGTAACACTGTATGCTGAGTTTCTCCCCATGCGGTCCCGGGCCACTTGCATTTTGTTGATAGAGGTAACAAAAATGTCTTTTATTATTTTCTGAAATTATCCTTCTAAGCTACAAACATAAGCACAAAATATATTTTTATACTCTTTTGTAGATATTCTGGGCTCTGGGAACAGTATTTGAAGTGCTGCTTGCCATTTTGGTGATGCCAACATTGGGCTGGCGCTGGCTGCTGGCCCTCTCCACTATTCCACTCTTTATTTTTGCTATTTTTTGCTTTGTGAGTATGAGTTCTCAAATATTGTTGTTCTTATTTTCTCTAAGGGCTAACTATCAACAGAGTGATAGTAGTGTGAATGATCATTTGATATTGTAAACAAATTCTTCATACACAGTGGCTTCCAGAGAGTGCACGTTACGACGTTCTGACAGGAAATCAAGAGAAAGCTTTGAACACACTCAAACGCATTGCTAAAGAAAACAAGGTCCCTATGCCACTGGGAAAACTCATTGTGGCCAGACAGGTGAAGTACTGCCTACAAATTATTGTCTCTATTTCTTTACACTATTTATTGCTTTGTGTTTTTTCCTTCAAACCCTTTCCAAATATTGTGATTCATATTTTTCTCAGTCACAGTCAATTTTGGGTATCCTTGTTTTCATTGTATAGGAGGACAGGGGGAAAATTCAGGATCTTTTCTCTCCACACTTCCGCTGGACCACGGTTCTGCTATGGTTCATATGGTCAGACAGCCCTTTAAATGACACATTTTCTTTCTTCTTCTATACCATGATTGTTCCTACTTTTTTTTTTTTACAATTTTCTGTTTGCACTCTCATTTATCCTCTGTTGTAGGTTCTCTAATGCGTTTTCATATTATGGTGTGGTTTTGCTGACCACTGAGCTTTTCCAGGAGGGAGGGGCATGTGTTCGTGAGTGACAGCTATTATGTATTTAAAAGCAATAGATGGTGCTGTGAAATTGCTACAGCATTTCAGTAAATATTGAAATCTTGATATTGATTCTTGTTTACACTAGGAATGAAAGGTTGCACAGGCAAAATTTATACTGAATTTTGTAAAGTAAACTTTTAGCAAATGCAGTCAAAACACCAGTGTATTCCATGCAAATAAAACATATGCATACTTTGTACAGTTTTATACTTCATACCGCAAAAATATTAATATAGCTGAGATTTTCTAATGGACTATATTATCTTGTATCCCCCCTAGAGGCGAATGGCAGTAAAACGGATCCAACCTGTAGTTTGGAGTGCAAATATCTGAATTCAGATGATTACAAAGATCTTCTCTGGACAACACTCTCTGAGTTTCCAGGTACACACTTGAATTTTATATCCAGTACATTAAAGGTGGAAGGAAGAGAAAGTTCAGTATGTAATGCAGCAGTGTTTAAATCATAATAGATCTAACATACAATATTGATTGATGCTTTACAGGCCTGCTAGTGACACTGTGGGCGATTGATCGGTTGGGGAGGAGGAAGACTATGGCACTGTGTTTCTTCGTCTTCTCGCTCTGCATCATACCGCTCTATGGATGTGTGGGAAGGTCAGGAAGCACTTTTGATTCAGATGTGCTTTATAGGGCACTCTGATGTGTGAATATATATCTTCATAAATGTAAATGCTGTAAAATGTATAGTTTGCAGAAAATAATATCACCATAACACAAGAGTTTTTAATTCTTTTAAATGTGCATTTTTTTGTTACAGAACTGCTTTGACAGTATTAATATTCATCGCAAGAGCCTTTATTGCTGGAGGTTTTCAGGCTGCATATGTGTACACACCTGAGGTGAGAACTCTTTAACTCAAACACAGCTTTGATTTATTATGACGCATCTTTGCATGATGTAAGACTGCAGAGGGATACAGTCTGTCCTTCTTTGGTCAGTCTAAAGGATTTGCAATATGAAAAGATCAAGTTAAAAAGAAACTAAGGCCAAAATTGTAATGTTTAGCTGATGAATTGTAAGTACAGTCTTCTTGTACACTGTCAATATTTAAGTGTTTAGCTAAAGGCAACAGCTGTGGTGGAGAGAGAATTTGACCTTGGGAACAGTCCAGTTCTTGGCTCATTTATGCCGCTTGGCAGCCGTTTCAGCGACTCACCTGCAATAACACAGGGCAATGTCATTCTGCTTGTCTCTTTTTATACTCAGACTAGAGTTCAACCACAGATGAAGGGTAATAAAGTTGAATATTACACAGTGTCTGCAGGTTGCCTTAGATATAAAGTGAGTTACTGTACTGTATATTACTGGACATTTTCTTTAGCACCGTTTAAAAGCTTATCCTACAGTACAGAAATAAGTCTTTGTTAAGAAACCACTTCAGTGAGTGGAATTACAATACAGAACAACAATATATCCATTGATCCTTTCCTAAGCAGGTCATGTCATTTACTAACTGCTCGGTTACATAAAAGCTCAAAGTACATTTCCATCATGTGATAAGAACAGACTTTGTTAAATAAGATGATTATGTTTTCCTTAGGTGTATCCTACAGCGACGAGGGCACTGGGTTTGGGCACCAGCAGTGGAATGGCTCGGGTTGGAGCTCTCATTACTCCATTTGTTGCACAGGTGTGAAAACATTAGAAAATTCTAATAAATTACGCACCTTAACAACAAATGTGCAAGAACAACATGCAATAGTTTGTTTGAAAAGGCACATAAATATAAATAAATGAGATATGCAATAAATATAGAATACAATTAAGAAATATATACATAAATAAGAACAAACAAACAAAAAAACATTTAAAATATAAAATGTTGTAGTCATGGCAGCTAAAACATTAATAATGTTGTGGTGGATTACTCAATCTGGGGTACAATCAATACAAGTTGCAAAATGCCAAAATACAGTATAATGATTATAAACTTATAATAAGTAATAATAAAGTATAATTCAAGTAATAATAAAAATTAAATATATTGCTAGAAAATGCAACAGTGTATTTCATACATAAATTTCTTTTCTACAGGTGATGCTGGAATCATCCGTGTACTTGACTCTGTCGGTCTACTGTTGTTGCTGTTTGCTGGCTGCTATTGCGTCCTGTGCCCTTCCCATAGAGACCACTGGCCGAGGCCTGCAGGAATCCAGTCACAGAGAATGGGGTCAGGAGATGATGGGACGGGCATCAGACCACAGCCCTGGTGGGATTCCACATTCCAGCTCTGGATCACAGGACTGAGAAACACAGATGGGTTTTTTGGATAGACTGTTTAAAAGAAAGTGGTCTTAGATAGATATAGGGGATGTACCTTGTAAAAGCAATGTATGTCTTAAGACATACCTGATCTGCATTGATCTTTTTAATTATTTATTCTTTTGATCAATCTCCATCCTGTGGGCCAGGGGAATACATTTTCATTGCATAATACTGCCCCATGCAACTCTCCCTCAAAGTACAACAAGAAAAGTGGTTAAATCCTAGATCATAATATCATATTACACAAAAAATAATCACCACTCTCATATGATCGAAAGTTTCCAAGAATGTTTATGGACATTTAAGAGGGAAAATGACAGATTTAACCTTCCTGATGTCTTAAAGATAAACAAGCACAAGAAAGATTGTGTTTGTTCGTGGGTTAGAATGACAGTAAGTAGAAAGTGTAGAATTTTGTCTGTTTATTTATTCTTTATATGTTAAAGAGGGCCTTATACTCCCAACATTCCTTTGGGGAGAGCATGGCAACTTTTATTGATTCATTAAAGCAACTACTGGATGCTGCAATCAAAACCAGCACACAATGCACCAGTTTATGGTTTTTGTTGTATTGCTTTTGTTAAAAGAAACATTTAGTATAACGTTATAGCTAGTTCACTACAGCCATTCATAGTTTCTTCTGCCTATACTGACACAATGCACAATGTTACATCTAAACACCAAAGTCGTCATTTTGAACCATTAAAAAGCACCTCCCATTGGCTGTCAACTGTATTACTTGTAAGACTAAAATCTTTCCCTTATAAGCAGGCACATTAAAGAATTTGATTGTTTCGATTATATAGTGAAGAACATCCAGGATATTAATTTACCTTTGTGTGGTAAATAGAAGACAAAGAAAAAAAGAAAAAATGATCAATCAAGAGGGAGTAAATAATGATTGAATTTGCATTTTGAAGTATAATAACAAATAAAATGAACAAGTGTGTGACAGGCCAAGAACATTTTCATTAGTGTATTTCAGTATCTGATCCTCTCAAAGCAGATTTGTCTAAAACAATGGCTTACATTCAAACACGCAACTCAATTGTTTAGCAGGAATCTTTGTTTTTAACTCAATGGTATATTTTTTGTATTTCTGCCTATGTAACAGTTTAGTAGGTTGGTGTGGGATAGGTCATGAGTTTGAGTGATGAGGTATGCAGTTGTTTCTGTGTGTCCAGAGAGTCTCTTATGCCTGCCTTTGCGATTTAGTGCTGCATTTTGTGTCTATATGTGCACAGATCTCCTGCCACCGCACCGGATGTACATGTGTATGATACAGTAACAATAAATTATGTGTCACAAATGTATCAAAAAGCGCCAATGTCTTTTTTATTAGTGCATATAACATTGCATATTAACTATTATAGTGTGAAATGTTTTATTGTCAGCAAAAATTTTAACATCTTTGTTCAGGTTCATGCAATTTTAATGTAGTCTATGACAGAAATGATCACTAATGTCCAGATCTATTAAAGGCGTGATTTGGAGTGCGCTAGCAAGCCTTTCCGTTCTAAAATCTCTCCAAATAATCGAGCAGCTTCTTCGGCACATCCACGATGGATGGTCAGTCCAAAACCTCCATGTCCGTAGTTGTGGATGACCTGTAGTAAATAAAAAAAATATGGGGATCAAAGACATTTGTGTAAGACGGTAGATACATCTATGATCCTGATCTTTCATTAACAGATCTTTAGAGTAAAGATCTCACTTCAAATGAGTTTGGTCTGGATTGTATGGTCTCTCTCTCCAGTCTAACTTTGCTGCGTGCGGGCCTGAGACCAGTCCAGTCCTCTACTATCCGTGCATGCTAGAGAAAAAGAACAGGAGATTCAGTTAAATCCATCACCTTTTTTTTATTTTGTTTATGACATATTTAGTAAAACAACAGGATCAAGCTTCCACCTGGAGACTGGGTTCAAACTTGCAGGCTGCTTCCCAAATTGCTTTATGATCAACTGAACTGTTCTGCTGATTCCAGTTTCCTAGTTGGAAAACTCCACCGACAGTGACTAAACGGCTCCTGTAGACACATAGACAATATGAGATTATAGGGGATCCTGAATCTTTTCCTGTTTGCAAACCTGTAAATGATGTGAATATAACATACCCAGGTATGATGTATGGGGAATTATAAACACCTGCTGAGAAATCATGTGTTAGGATCCAGTGCTTCAACCAGGGAGCGTCTACCTGTTATTATAGTAAGTACAACACAAAATCAAAGAATTATATCTTACTAAATCCTAGTTTAACTTATCTGCTATACTTTACCTTAATGATTTGACCTCTGCCTGGCTTTAGATCAGGGTCTGGCTGCAGTTCTCCTGATCGGACACCGGAGCAGTTGATGATGACATCAGCCCCACTGTCTGCCAACTGGAGATCATTATTCAGACAATTCCAAAGTATACAAATACATTTAACAAAAGAAGGTAAATTCCTCAAACCTCTTTAAATGAACCAATTTTTTTCTGAAGAAACTTGACATTTCTTTGTCTTAACCTGTGGGAAACACAGGCACACGTGCCAACAGTGTGTTAATCATTGGCTGACCTAAAAAAAGTCATACTGTAAACACAGTAGAGATATTCTATAATTATCATTATCCACTACAGTTAAATACATTTTGGCATAAAAAGGTTAAAAACACACGTATAGATATTTTTAAGGTAACAGGAATTTCTCACCAGTCCATTAGCCAGGGCAGGTATGACTTTCCTTCAATCAAAAGAGCAGTATTGAACCAGCCATAGCTGGAAGAAGTTCGAAAAAAGGCCACAAAATAGCAATTAGCACCTAAATGCAAACCCTGCTTTATATAATGTGGTTTCTAGTAGACAAAGATGAGTTAGATGAGAGCAAAAGGGCAGAAGTCTATTTAAAATTGCTATCTAAATACATATATGTATATATGTATAAACAGTATATTGTAATGGATTATCAAAGCATATACAACATCAACTCAAGTCCAGGATGCTCATGTGTTTCTTTTTAAAAATAGTAAATAGTTAAGGCAGAAAGTACCATACCTTGTAATTCTCTTTAGCTGTAATTGTTTTTCACAATAAGGCCCTTGTAATTTATTGCTAAAGTATTAACTTCATGGTAAGTACCTGTATCCAGGGAACATCTGTAGTTCACGTTCAGTCAGCGGACGAAAACCTAAAACTGTGTCTTTAAATGAGGGATCCTGTTTGAGAGGAGCAGAGTGTTTGAACATTTAGTTTGAACATCTAGTTTTATAGTTGTTTTTATTAATATGGCAAAGAAAATTAAGCCATAGCAGTTAGACGAATCACTGCCCAGTTGCAACAAATCCTATAAGTTAAGAAATCCCATAGTTATTATAGTAAGTTTATTATCAAAGGATTTTCTCAACTGGGGTTTGTAGCACCCAGCCACAGTTGTTTTCAGTCTGACCTTTTTTACTTTTGTACAGCTATATAGTACAATAAGCTGCATAATGCTTGATTATGCGTATTAAAACATGTTCTGCACTTCAAACATGTTCTTCACTTGATTGGTATAATTCAAGACCATTGTGCAAGACATTTTTCATACTTGAGTTAAAGGAGCACAAGCAGAAGGCATTATGGCAGGTGTCTTATGGTTATAGTTTTGCAGATCAAGCAGCTTAAGAAAGGAAAGGACATGTTCTCACCGGCACACGTTCAGTGAACAGGTTGTAGCCGGACTGGAGAAAGATTCCCATTTTAACTGATTCTGGAGAGCTGAGAAAGCTTAGCAGATAGTCAAACGTCTCCTTGTTCCACTTGCTAAGAAAGAAACACCTCATGTGATAGTAAATATGGATTTTTTTGTGCTTTAACACTCACTAGCATGCAGCATATTATTTAGCATTTGAATGCAGCATTTTACCAAGAACAATGTACATTTTTACCAAAGGTTTTTACTATACTCATAGATCAGATGTCAATATTTGGTGGTTTAAATACTCATGCAAGGTAGTAGTGTTTTCTTTCTAAAGAGCATTTGATTGGACAAAAGTATGTGCAGTGCATGGCTGAACTGCAGGGTTTATTTGCCCATTTAGACTGTAAGTTTAAATGCATATATGTGATAAAAGTCAACTTTTCTATGTTTAGGTGTACAATAATACCCAAAGTACATCAAAGCAGAACAATTTATTTGATGCTTTCTGCTGAATTTGCCACTGCCACTGAAAAAATCGTAATATTCGGACACTTTCACACAAATGAAATTCTCACGTTTCTTGCACATTCCCCTTGTCATAAAGATAGGGTTGCCAGAATCCTGCTGCTCCATCGCTGGTGGTGAGTGGGGTGAAGACATCCGCATACACCTCTATGGTGAGGGGGTTGACCCTGTGGTGAAAGTGTTGGTAGATGCTCTGAGCAGTGGACAGACCGATGACCCCCGCTCCAATCACACACACCTTCATATCTGCAGAAAGTGCATATTGCTGTTAATACAACGTTTGTAAAGTAGCTTAATAATCATAAGAAAAAATACACTGCTGCAAACTGATCTGACAACAATGTCAAATCAAACCAGTGTTGTTTGATTCACATTTGACCAGTGTTGAGCAATGATTCACAAAGACTGCCATATGTCTACACTACACTATCGTAATGTACATATTTCAAGTATCTGAAACGCAAATATGAATAAAACAGCAAGTTATACTGATGGTTTTATATGCATTACACGTAATACAAAGCTGAAAAGAATCGTTGTTCAGAAAGCACAGCTTCACTTACCGACTGTTTGTTATTGGTACCTTCAACAACAACTGTAGATTTTTGTCCTTTAAACTCTTGAGTTGTCTTCTCTCTTGTATGAGTCGCTTCCACAGCGCTATGACAGGTTGGTTAAACTGTTGCAAAAAGGTACAATTGAACTTCTTCCCACATTGCGTAACTTTAACCGTGTGGTAATATTCGACAGGCGCTGGCGACTATTCGCCCTTGAAATAATTCTCATCAAGCCTTTTGGGTGCATGTAAATCAATGGATCTCTTTTTGCTTGCAAGACCCCGCTCACAATTACTACCCAATAACATTTTTTAAATTATCTAGATTTTATTTTGTTTATTTAATTAATTAATTTGTTTTATTTTAAATCAAATTAAGTCATCTTAAAGTTCCCTAGTGGTCCTCTGCCCCTGGTTAAGAATTGTATTGGCTTTAATGGAAAGTGTGATGGTGGGTGTCTACTATTGGGTTGTATTTATAAGATGTTATCTGAAACTATAAGAATATAATTAAATCCTACTGGAATACAGGCCCAAAACACACTTAAAAAAGGAATTTTGTATTGGTTTTAAAAGTAATTGTAATACCCGTCATGTACTGTAAGTCTTTCTGTTCAATATTTCACATAAGCATGAATTTATTAATTACAATATCTATACTATAATTATAGTATGTTACCTTATTGTAATAAGATATTAAAGAATTAAATAAACCATGCTAGCATATGACTTTATTGCACATTAGCACAGAAAGGCTGCTATTCAGTTATGATTTGTCATCTTCATTTTAGTTACAAACATTTTGGCCACACAATAATACAAATTAATCTTAACATAACAATAGTTTAGGGATACACTCATGTAATCTTTTATCACTTGAAATCAGTATGGCAATGATTATTAGATTAAGACGAGTACTGTGAATGCCTGATGAGATTACATATAACAGATGTCCAGATCTATTAAAGACGTGATTTAGAGTGCGCTAGCAAGCCTTTCTGTTCCAAGATCTCTCCGAAGAGCCGAGCAGCTTCTTCAGCACATCCACGATGGATGGTAATGCCAAAACCTCCATGTCCGTAGTTATGAATGACCTGAGGTAAACAGTGCATGATACGGCTTAAAAATCATATATACTTTGGCTATTTATAGAGATCTCTCTTCATTTAAGGATGGCATCAGATCGTCAGTGTAACCACCATCATGAGCTCACCTCAAATGATTTTGGTCTGGATTGTATGGTCTCTCTTTCCAGTCGAATTTTGCTGCGCGCGGGCCTAAGACCAGTCCAGCCTTCTACTATCCGTGCATGCTAGAGATTTTAAAAAGTAGATCCGATACACTCAAACAATTTTTTAAACGAACAAATTACACTTATTTAACAACATAGACTTTTTGGAAAACTTCTGAAGAGAAACAACAGATCAAGCTCCCACCTGTAGACTGGGCTCAAGCTTGCAGGCTGCTTCCCAAATTGCTTTATAATCGACAGAACTGTTCTGCCTATTCCAGTTTCCTAGTTGAAATACTCCACCTACAGTGACTAAACGGCTTCTGCAGACACATAGAAGATCAGAGGTTTTATGCATCGTTCCTAAGACCACGTTTCATCAGTTTAAAAATAACAGCAAGCAACACAATATGTATGACTGTTTCAGCATGTCTGTTTACAAAAACTTTTGATTGTGAGCATCAGAAAGCTAACCCAGGTATGATGTATGGTTTAATACCACCAGATGAGATATGATTTGTGGTGATCCAGTGTTTTAACCAGGGAGCATCTACCTGTTGATATATGCACATCATCTGAGTTAAAACAGATTTTTCTAGAAATTTGACCTTTATTAGCTTTTATCTATTAAACCTCACCTTAATGATTTGACCTCTGGCTGGCTGGAGATCAGGGTCAGGCTGCAGTTCTCCTGATTGGACACCAGTGCAATTGATGATGACATCAGCACCACTGTCTGCCAACTGGAGATCATTTTTTTAGGTAACCACAAACATACACTTTTTACACGTTTTACAACAAAAATGGAGCAATTAGGTAGACTATATTTCTATTAACAATTTAACAAAAAAAAGCCTTAACAATTAGTGCCACAACTTGTTCAATTATCAAGTACTTTAATAAACAACTCTTGATTTAATGTGGACCTGGAGTTGGATTGTTATTGTATTGCTGAATATAGCATTTTAGCTATTGAAAAAAATGTGCAAACCTCTTTAAATGAACCAATCTTTCTTTGATGAAACTTGACATTTCTTTGTTTTAACCTGTAGAAAAATATTCAAAAATATATATCAATATATAATTAAATGCTGATCCCATTTCTTAATGTTAATCATTGTCAGATGTGAAAATTGCATCCATATGCAATCTCTTTACACGTTTTAGTTACTGATTAGATAACAGTAATCTCTCACCAGTCCATAAGCCAGGGCAGGTATGTCTTTCCTTCAATCATAAGAGTAGTGTTAAACCACCCATAGCTGAGAGGGATATGCAGAAATGGAAAAGTAGAAAAGTCTGTGAGAATTTCATTTAAAAACTTTCAAAATCCTTAAACATCAGCACTTTCTGCTCTGTATAACACTGGAATAAATAAGTAAAAGGAAAAAACAAGAAACAGAGACTGAGAGCATATGGCTATGCAACTGAAAATATTTGCATGTATTATATAGGACTCAGCAATGGCAGCAATATAAAAAAAACTGATAAAAACCTGTATCCAGGGAACATCTCAATTTCACGTTTGGTAAGCTGGCGAAAGCCCAGCACAATGTCTTTAAATGAGGGGTCCTGTTTGAGAAGACCAGAGGGATTGAATTAATTTGATTTAGCCATAAAATACTGGACATGATATTAGGCTTTTTGGTTAACAATATGTCATATCAAACATGCAGCTACACTAAATGGACACTACTGTACAATACATACTGTATTGAAACTCAAGCAGTTCTACACAGGAAAAATGATGTTCTCACCGCTACAGTTTCAGTGCATAAGTCATAGCCAGACTGAAGAAAGATTCCCATTTTAACAGATTCTGGAGATCTAAGACAGCTTAGTATATAGTCAAACGTCTCTTTGTTCCATTTACTGAGAAGAAAATAAACAAAAATTATACATTTGATCTACTTCTACATGGCATTCTTTTATGTAGCATCCTAGGGATGTGGGATGTTCTTCAAAATTTCTAATATATCTAAAAAGATTTTGCACACAGAGAAATTAAAGCCCATTGGACATTTTCAACCCTTACGTTTCCTCCACGTTCCCCCTGTCGTAGAGATAGGGTTGCCAGAGTCCTGCTGCTCCATCGCTGGTGGTGAGTGGAGTGAAGAAATCTGCATACACTTCTATGGTGAGAGGATTGACCCTGCCATGGAAGTGTTGGTAGATGCTCTGAGCAGTGGACAGACCGATGATCCCCGCTCCAATCACACACACCTTCATATCTGCAGAAACTGCAAAACAATTTAATGTGAAACTTTTGTGTCATTGTGTCATATATATATATATGTATATATATATATATATATATATATATATATATATATATATGTATATATGTATATGTATATGTATATGTATATGGAAAAGCAACACTGACATTGATAACTTACGATGTTTTAGTGCACACAGTTTTCTTAGTACCAGCTTTTCATAGAGCCTATGTGTAATTGCATATAATAACAGTGTGGAAATAATGCATAGTTCATAACAAACTCAAACTCACCAAAGTTTTTCCTCTGTTTGCTCCAAAGAAAAGTAGCCTATTATAAGATTTCTTGGATTTCTCTCTGTCTAAACTGCCTGTCTAAACGCAATGACAGATACACGTAAGCAGCAGAATTTACAAATTAACTTTTTTCCACGTTGCGCAACTCTCATGACGTAATACATTCAAGAGATGGCGCTATTGGCACGATGCAAACAGACAAAAACTTGCCGACTGACTAAAGTCCATTTCGTGGTTTTAAGTCGGTCTAACACAATACTAACATAAACAAAAATAAATTTCCTATTTATTATTAATTTATGCATATGACAAAATTGGGTAATATAATCAGTAATAGGGTGTGGATGACACAAAAATGTTTTAATATGATTCTGTTTAATATTTAAAAACGTATTATTATTGTTTTTATTTAGGCTACAGTAAATAGCAAGGTATGTTATTTAAAAAAATAACTTTTTCTCTGATGTCAATCAGTCATGCTCAAAGTTGTTACGTGCTTTCCACAAACCTAAACATACAAAATACATCTTGCTCTGATAAAAGTCTCATCCACGCCACCAGGAGGTTTGTCTCGGATGGATATTATATTATAATATGACTGAATCATCTCAACGCAGCAGTATTCACATGACAGTGTTGAGTGAACGAACCAAAACACCACCTTTATTACCATTATCCAGCTTATGTCAAAGCGGAAACAACGCCAGAAACAAAGCCATGTCCTTTTAACAGCGTCCCATCGAGCACCCGAAGTCGCTACTTGCTGGAAACCTCAATCCCAGTTTGTCTGGCGTTGCAGCTAAGGGGAAAATCCGCTAGTGGGTTTAGCTTGTGACAGACAGACTGGCTGTTGTGCTGGGAGATCTTCATCCATGGCTCTGGTTACCCTGCAGCGCTCGCCCACTCCCAGCGCCGCGTCCACTTCCAGCACCACCACCACCACAAACGCGGGGGAGGTAAGCGGAAATAAACGCGATAAACGCGCGATGTTTCATGAATGGAAAACGTAACGTTATAAAATGTACACATGACTCATGTAGGCCCGATGCTAATACTGTACCTCTCCGGCTGTAGGGCTAACTAGCGGGATGCCATTAGGGTTAATGGAGAGCAAAGCGATGTAAACATCCCATCATACAAACTGATAACGACGGCCTTACAGTAAACAACTGATTTGCAATGCTGTGTCACTTTGTCTATCTGTCTAAAGTTGCACGTGGTTAAACATGCGTGCTTTGTAAATATCTTTTATATGTGTTTTGGGGGTTGTACTGTACGTCACGGTACGTACTTGATGATAATTCATATTAAAGTGTGTTTTTGTTATGGTCAACAACAACCCTTCAGGATATCAGGCAAAGATGAGTTGTGTTTAAATTCAGGCGATGCAGTTAATAAAATTAATCATGGTTATTATAGTAAAAAGTGAACCGGTAACTAACGTGAACAATTGTACTGTATTTGCATTAATTAACAAAACTGATAAATGCTGAATAGGGCAATTCCGGCATTATGGATATTACGTTTGCAGTCAAAAAGTTAAATATCAATGCTCAAACAATGTGTTAATATTTTGAATCATCTGTTTATATTTTTATAAACCCCTTCAGACATCAGAAAAATATGCATATTTTCTATTTAAGAAGAGGAAAATATATGTGTTATGCTTATGACAAGGTCTTTTTTGCTCCCAGGCTGAATTGTTTAGTTAAATCACATACTGGCTTGTTATTTTGTCAGACCTTCTTGCAAAGATTGGAAAAGAAAAGTCTGTTGTTAAACAAGCCACAACTACACTACATTTCCATTCATACTGGCTTGTTTAACATGGGAATATACGTGGAGGGCTTGCCAACTCTTGAGTAATGAGATACAGAATATACACAACAGTATGCCAATATTTTCTGTGGTATTCATGGTTATATTTATAGAAATCTATAACATGTTGCTTACTGTGCATTGGAGAGGTTTGTTTACAGACTGCAATGCTTTGATTAATTGGTTGGTCTTGATATTTTGAGGAACCATCAAAGAGATGAGCTATCCCGTACATAATGTACTTCTCTAACAAAAGAAATACTCAGCACTGCATATTTAGTTTTTAGTTAGTTTGTGCAGCATTCTTCTCTAAGCCATTGCTTAGCTATTAGACATTGTTATTCTCTTTCACATTGCTACTGTAACTGTGTAGCAAATCTGTAAGCTGTCATTTTTTGTAACACTAGTCGCCGTAATGAGCGTCAGGTCTTTGTGTGAAAGTGGAAGGTCTGTCCCCGTGAGGCACAGACATTTAAATCTAAGTCATTGTGCCCTGGCACAGCTAAGCTTCTCTTATGCAATGAAAGACCTCCTGTTTTAAGCTTTTATGTAAAGGCAGGTCCTTTCAACCCGACTCACTCGGGGAGTATTACTGTTCATTGTTACTGATTCCAGGTGGTTTTTCTAAAAAGTGTCAGCGAAACCTAGGCTACATTTTCAAAAATTGCCTTTCCTCCATAAAAGCACCCCACCTTCATAATAGTTCCACTGACATCATAGTTGTCATAGAGATGCACTTTGCATGTTGCAGCCAGTAGGGGGCGCTAGTTGTGTGCGTTTGAATTGGACAGCAGGGATTGTGGGATGGAGAACGAATTATGAGATTTGCTTGTATACATGTCGTTTATTATAATAAATTGCATTGGTCTCTGTCACAGTATCAGATCAGCATTTAAAAAATATGTTTAGCTATGTAATGCATATATTATGTTTAATTCTGTGAATGAAGCCATAAAGGTCTGTGTTATGCTGTCGAGGAAACACACACACACACACACACACACACACACACTGATTAGAATTCAAAGCACTCACATTTTACACAGAGCCAGCGCATGCAGCTGCAGTGATGTCATCCTCTCTCATGCAGATACAGAGAGATGGAGGGGGAAAGAGAAGGATTGATTGATTGACTGATAGAATGAGCAGTGAAAAGAGAAGGAAGAAAGATGATGAGATGATGATATTTATGAAATCGTGCTGAGGACAGGTTGATGTTGGGTTGTCTGTAAGGTTTAAAGAGTGGCACAGGTGCAAAAGCTATTGTCCTAGTGGCACTAGTAGGTCAAAGGTAAAGTTTACCCAGAAATGAAAGTCATGTCAGTCTAAACGTTATGATTTTCTTTTCTTCTGCAGAACACAAAGAATGTTGGTAACCACATTGACTTTTATTGACTTTTAAGAGATTTCTCAAAATATTTTCTTTGTTGTTCTGCAGAATAAATTTTTTTTGGGTGAACTATCCCTTTAAAATCGACATTATAGTCCACAAACTAACTGTATTTGCTTTTTCTTAATTTACCTTCATCTTCTTCCCTTTAACCTCCCACAATATTTAATGAAGTCCCACCCTACAATTTTCCATTAAAAATGGATTTCACCCTCGGAAATATATCAAATGTAAAAGTAGTTGTGATTAATGTTGCATGTTGGCTACTGATTTTTTCCACCTCTTTTATTTCCCATTGTGTTTATTTACTTATAATGTAATACATGCCATACTGTAAAGATTCACACCCTTAGAACGTCTGTTTCTCTTTAGAAATCTCTATGTTTCCACACCTCCTTCCCTTAAAAGCACTGCCCTGCTTATAAAGTTTAATAAGCCCCACTTCTTCATATAGAGATGGATTTTATTACATGGTAGAAACCCTGGCACGACCATTTCTTGATGGTTTCTCCCCCTTCAGGCATCTGTCACATCTGACCACAGCACACTCGCCTTCATCTTTTCAGTGTAACACACCACTATCTGTAACCTAATAACCAGGGCTGTGATATTCCCATACAGTGAGGAACTATTTTAAAAACACACTTTGTTATGATGAAACTTTATCTTTAAGAGAGGCCTTGTTTCTTTACGTCGCACTGTTCACGTTTCGAAGAGAACATTTCTTTTTTGTCATATGACACTACTGTGAATAGTGAAATATCAACCTTCTTTGTTATTTAGGGCACACAGATCATGTTTTATACGTAAAGGTGCAAATTTCGAACACTATAGAGATCTTGGTGGGGCTGTTTAGCTGAGATCAAGAAAGAAAAGTGTAAGTCGGACAGTTATGCATTGCGCTTAAGTTGGGCGAGGTTGTGGATTTTGGGAAACTTCAGATTCTGGCGTCTCGATTATTTATTCTGCATTCTGCTGACATTTTCACAACAGTTGCTGAATTTTTTAAGGGAAAGTTATAATGTTGTGTATGTGGACGTTTACAATGGGACAATTTTAGACATGTCTTGACGCTCTCTGTGGTGCAGACTAACCTCTGTTTCTCTTTGTGTTTTGCCAGGACTTTGGAAGTGACGATGAGCGACGGCTAAATCAGAGGTAATTTCAGACTTTTACAGTGTATGTCTGTTTTTGTTTGTGTGTAAGAAATGGAAACAGTGAATGGACGTCTGTGTCTCTTCATAAGCATCAATCTGTCAGGATCAGGTGATAGGAGGAGTTGTCATCACACCCTGCAGTTAAGACGCACTTGAGAGATCTTCTGTAACACATATAATCAAAGTTATCTGAGCCCGGACGTCTGTTCGCTATTTTCACATCCCAGAGTAGGTTTTATTACATTTGTAGATGCTCATTGACAGGTTATATTGCTTTTCCAGTTCTTCAGTTTGACTGAGGTCAAGTGGGTTCAATGTGAAAGAAACATCTTGGTGCATCTTGTGTTTTATCGTTTCTAATAAATATGAATTTTAGTTATCTGGTTTAGGATGGACTGAATAAAGTGATGTTTATATAGGCTTTTTATCACCAACAATATGATTCACATCGCAATACTGTACATATGTCATGATTCAATACATTGTGAAGCAGGGAGGAACTTTTAAGCCTTTTGCTTTTACTTTGTCGAGTATGGCCCACCATAAAAGCAGCTCTGACCTTTTTCAATCTATGAATCACTTCTAAATTAGGACTTGTGTCCTTTGGGATCAAACTAATGTCCCAGTCTTTTCAGAGTCTGAATCTAGAGCACGAGTACATCAAGAAGAAAAGTTTTTTTAACAGTTTATTTGTCAAGCTTGTTGATGTAGCTTTTAAGCCCATTCATATTTATTTCAATGTTGCTATCTAGGTAATAGTCGAGAGGGTCAAATAACAACCAAACGACAGATGTGGAAAGTCATGTGCTTGTAAAGGAAGAGGATGTCTACAGAGAAAGATTTCTCATCCTAAAGGTCACATGACATCCTCGAAGGTCACATTGCTCAGGAAATAGCTGCTGTTTGGAATATAAACTTGACATAAGTTGAAAGGCGGTTTATTTTCTTTTTTGTAAAGAATTACAGTAAAGCGACTATATGAAATATAGCTGGCAGTATGAACTTTGAATCTCACTAATCCCCCAGTTATGGCAGAATGTGTACTTTGTTAAAAAATGAATGAAAATGGTTTTATTACCAGTTACCTGCTTGAGATCCCATTCATATGTGTGTCTGTCAGGCCTTTTTGTGCTGGATATAAGCACATGTGCCAGTTGTGACCTAAATATAGTCATCTGAAAGTAAATAGAGTAGTTCTCTCAGCACATTTTAAGTGCATGTAATGCCTTGTCTTGCTTTTTCACGCTCTGCCTGCCCTCTGATCGGGACAGAATGCCGTGCTTTACTGTTTCTGTAAAAACAGGATATGAGAAAAGGAGTCTGGGATTCCAACTTTAGCGATTGCCAACACAATGGAGGCTGTGTCTAATTTTTGTATCTTCCTGTGACTCACAGATAAGACTCTATTCCCCAAACACCTTTCTACTCAGCAGAATTTCCTTATAATGTGAAATAAAAAATAAAAAAAACATACAGTGGCCTGAATACATATTTGGATGCTTAAGCCATACCTGCAAAGTTTTATCATTGCATATTATTACACATAAATTATTTACAGAAAATAAATTTTAAAATAGACAGCAGAAACTAGGGCTTTCTTGACAATATTAGATTTTCTTTAAATGATTATCGTGGACAAAATAATTCACAATAATGATATTATCACAATCTTTTTTTTTTAATGTTTTAGAAAAACGATGACTCAAATTTATCTTTAATTTTTTGACCCATAAATCTCACTCAAAATACACGTTTAGGCAGGAGAGATAGAGTATGGAACCACTATAGGCAAGAAATCATAGAAAACAGTACTGTGTATAGGATGTATGATATTATAAAATACTTGGTATTATTTTATAATATATGAGAAGTGTAAAGTGAATATGGCTTTTGTTATTTGTTTGCAGATACCACTTTGTTTAATAATTTGCAATGTGTTGACAACCATTCATTTAACTAGCCAAACACCCAGATATTTTTGGGGCAGTTATATCTGTCATGCAACAATAATAGCAAGTCCAATTTAATTTTATTCTAAAACTCTGTAGCTCTATTCAGATCAATGCAAACCAACAGAAATGTTTTGTGTTGTTTAAACAGGATGTCCTAGAGGCTCATGTAGGACAAATCCACTTTTAATGAGGAAAAACAAGGTTAGGATAAAGTCACTAGTGAAATAGATGCACAGAGCTAAATAAATACAAAGTAGGAATTAAAAACATCAGCAAAACAGAACACCTTCATCACATACAAAATTCAGAAATGAAGGATTAAACTGAGAATGCATTTTACAGTAGGTCAAACAAATGACTAGTGTTTAACAATAAGTTGTTGTACATGCTGGTATGAGCATTCCAGGTTTCAGTAATCTTGTTGTAACTGTTGCTGTGCACGTAGCTGTCATATCAATGATGGGCTCTCGGCATATGATGTACTGTAGTTTGTTTATGCACACGTTAAGACCTGCGATCCTGCATGAGATCATGAAGCTACACCCTACGTTACACAATGAATGGCTAGTTGCAAAGCATTAAACCGCAGATTCCTTTTCACTTACCTAAGGCCCACCTGTCTTATATTCTCTTAAAATGGCGTGAAGATATGAGATGCGTCACAGCAAATATCTGCAGTCGATACGTGCAGGGTTTCACATATGGATACTGTGGAAAAGGCTGATGGGTTCTGTCGCTTTTCTGGTTCAGATGCAGATATTTCATGTTTATGCAAATAAGTACACGTTTTGTTCATGTTGCTGCTGTTCTAAAAATTCTGAAGGCAGAGATGTCTGTCTTGACCCAGTCCAGTTTACATTATAAAACATTTTTTTATTAATTTCTGTTAATTGAGGTCTTAGATTATTGTGGTTGGATGTGTGTTACTTCCAATGTTTTATTAACTTTAAATGTCCTAAAAGCAGATAATTTTTTACATTATTGGTTCCCACATTATGTGCAAAACTGCCATAGACAAACTGTGAACTTTTTAATTGTTGCAGCAAGGTTATTCAAATTTTAGTTTTAATCTTAATCATTTTTTCACACTTTACAGTACATGTTAGAATCAATAATAAATTTGTTTATGTTTTTTATTTTATGTATTATATTTGTAGGTTTAGTTTTGATGAAGCAACATTTTTTTTTATAGCTGTCTGAAATCCACATCAGAACTCTGTCCCCTTATGGTTTATCCTTATCATAAACATAACTCCTCTTATACAGTATCTGCAACAGTAATCTTGTACTCAGGAACGCTTGCTGAACCTGCCAAGAGTCTTTCCCTGTGAAATAAATGTGGCACAGCAGCGAGCCAGCTGATATAGTGGCATGAGCAGCCAAGCACAGCGATCTGTGTTTATGTTTGGGTGTACTTGTCTTGAATATCAGGGTATGAATGTTGATATGTGTTTGTGTGTGTGAATGCCTCTGATCTGTTAGAGAACATTAAAGTTATGCATTATTCTGATAAAAACCATGACTTACTGCAGGACCTGGGCTTGGTCTTAATTTTAAACGTTAGCTTTGCTTGAAGGATACTGTATTGCAGGGCAGTTGATGCAGAACCTTTTACTAGGACATAGTATTTTGAATAGAAAATCAATTGCCTAATAAATTAAACCAGGCGTAAACAAGACCATGGTTGCAATTCAGCCATAAACTGCTTCTGGATGTGACCTACCTGCATGAGCAAGCATTCGCTGTATTATACATGGAAAATTAAATTCAATGACATGACATTTTAATTCCATTCTGCAGTGCCTTTCACAAAACATCCTCCATCATCACAAGGTCTCGTACAATCAATATTTTTCTTTAAATCACCCTTTTTGTGTTTTTGTAGTTTTCATTGCAATGACAGAATGGTATAACAGGACTGATTTCACTGGAAAGTAGTTTTTGAATGCAGTTTTTTTTAAGTCGGGACCATGGCCTATATATGCTGTAATTCATATGATTCATAGGAAGGGGCGGAGCAAATACAGGCATGTGGCCAATAGATTTGACAACTCTGATGTCATATGCAATCCATCATTCTCCAAATGACACCTGAGAAAAGATTGGTGCGTTGTCTTTCCCCTTCTTTCAGCCCTTATTTTTTCTGCGTTCTGCTAAGATAAAATGTGAACGTTACGTAACATCTGTCCCAAGAGAAGCATTCATCTTTTTGTGCCCGTGTTTGCAGAAAAGCGACTGTGGCATCTTTGTTTAATAGCACAGAGTCTCAGCATCGTAAGATCCACACGTGCATAAGGATCTGCTTAAAGTGCCGCATGCAGGCGTCCTGATAAGGTTGCCGTGGTTGTGCTGAGTCACGTGGGCTCTGTGACTTACAGTAGCCTGTCCAAGCTGGTGCAAGTGAGGTTAATCTGACTTAAATATACAACTGTGTTTATATTTTTGCACTCACACAGAAGATTTATTTAAAGATTTATTGACTAAATATTTAAAAATTTTGCCATCTTTTATTCACCCTTGTGTCATTCATAACCTAATTGCCTTTTTTTGTGGAACAATTTGGTTTGATTTGGTTTTCAGCATTCTTCAAAATATCGTCTTTTGTGTTCTGCAGAATAAAGAATGTCATACATGTTTGGAATGACATGAATGTTTGACAAAAAGCTTTTTAGATCTTGAATGTCTTTCCCAATAGATTTGTATTGTAAGTGCATCCACCGTGTAAATTTTTCTTGTTTTTTAAACTATCCTCGATATGTTATTTTAATTATAGGTTATAACCAATTATAGGTTATAATCAGCAGCATGCCACAGATGCTAATAATAGAGTTTAACTCATATTGAACCCGGAACATTCTTTTGAAATATGTAAACCTAGCAGTGGGTTGTTTGCGTACGAGTCAACGGCTGAGGCGTATCAATGATCTAGACGATTACAAATGCCCTTCAGTTAGTCTCCTTCATTTGGCCTTAGCAGTTATTTTCTGTCCCTCTTCGTTTCTCTTTATCTTTATACTTCCTTCTTAAATATCCTCCCTCCCCCCATTTTTGTAGATCTCCTCTGGCTATTTCTGTTTCTTGCTGTCTCGGTTTACTCTTTGTCCTGATTTATCAGCTAAGAGAAGAAAGACTCTCCTTTTAATCTAATGTGTGTGTGTGTGAGACATTTTACTTTACTTCTCCATCACCCCGCAGTGTTGACAAGTAGATACTGGAGTACAGACGGTCAGCCTGACCAGAAAGACCGTCTGCAGTCTACTTAGAACACTCATCCTGTGCCTCGTGTCCTAATGAGATTTTGAGGAGTCTTGTGATGAAGTAGCAGGTGCAGAGCCAGCACTGTCCATGCTTATCCCATGTGAGGATTCTGGGACAGATCGTTTTGGGGCGTGGCGAGCATTGAAGAGCCCCCGCTAAGAAGATCAACGTATTTGTTCCAGCTATTTTAGTTTTGTCTCTTTTGTTCGTTTTTGCCTGTGGCGGGTAGCACAGCAAACACACTTCTTATTGTCATTTTAAGGAACGAGAACAAGCTTCTCTTTTTACTGCTGGGCACACAATCTCCAGTACACAGAGTTCCTTTTTGCTTTGTTTTCTACTTTTTTCCCCTCAATCTCCCCGCCTCCCTCTATCATCTCTGTCGCTTTGCTGGTATAAAGCTTTTTCAGTCAGACACGATTAACCTGCTGCTGGCATTTTTGCACTGTCAGAGATGTTTGGGGTGCTCTTATTTCAGAGGAGAGATCACAAATACACACACACAGCCATTTCTGTAGAACTGCAAAGTGTAGGAAACAGGTTTTTCTTCCTCTGTATTTACTGACAGAGAGAGAGAGAGAGAGAGAGAGAGAGCGTCAGTGCGTGTGGCCATTTAGCCACAGGAAAGCACAGCAGGAACTTGCTCACACACTCGAGTTACAGGCTGCAGATACGCTCCTCGCCTATGCGTGCTCTTCTCCTTCTTTCATCATTGACTGGAGATCTGAGCGTAGCGCGCTGCTGCAGAACCGACAGAGGGAGAACCACTGCAGCCGGCAAGCATGCATCTGGTCGTGGACTCCTGTCAGGACGTCGTGCTGAAGATGTTGCCGTACTTTGTGGATAATGCGTTTGTGACGCAGAGCCAGATCTACCACATGTGAGTGAATTGGCTGAATGAATCAAGACTGATGCAGACTGCAGTGCAGAATCATTCTTTGGTTTATGAATGTGTTTGATTCATTGTGATGCATGGAGTATAGAGGTAGAAACATCAGCTTATAGGCTTCAGGTTATAACGGTTGTCTTTGTGTTCATGCTGACAATTGAATTGTATACTTTGTTTGTCTTTGTTATTAAAAAATAGACATTTTAGATGAATGTCATTCCGAGATACAGTGAGATTTAAACTTTGACATCACATTTAAAATCTGTGATTTAATAATGATGATTATTAATCATTATCAAAATATCATATCTCTATTCAAGAAGCTCCTTAAAATATTCTCATATCATGTTGGGACAACATAGATATGACATAAAAAATGCAAATGTCTTGCAGTAACAAAATGCAGTAACAACATTCTCACTTTTAACCCCACTATATGTATAGATTTGCTTGCTCTGTATAGTAGACACAATCTTTAGCTTTGACCCATCAAATGTTTTGTCTCTTCTACATTTTTGCTCTTATGTAATAGAGATAGTCTGTGTTACCTGAGAGGTAGTGGCGATGTTTGCATATCTGAATGAAAGGCATGTGGTTGTCTGATTTAGTGATTTGTATTTGCACTGGGTTCTGTTCGAGTCACAGTCTGTCTGTGTTATATAAGAGTAGATGTACCATTTTGCTCTCAAGCATACAGATGGTTGTTTCCCAAATATTGTCAGAGACTTGTTGGCACAAATGACGCATGATTAATTTACTGACAGTCATAGAGAGTTGTTAGACATGGATGTGTATTAAGCATAACAGTGTGTGATGCTGTAGTTTTTGATTATATATATTTTAAAAGTGTATTAATATGCACATTATCAGTCAAAACTTTGTAAACACTGGTGTTTAGATTTTTTCCACATTTTAGAATAGTAGTGAACTTATCAAAACTATCAAAACACTATTGTAACTGTAGGAATTCTGTTGTGCATCCCAAATAAATGAACACTATGTTATATTTGAGCATCTTCAGTAGTTAGCCTTTGTCAAAATCATACTTTTGACATTTTATCATCCAGCTTCTTGAGGTCTCAACCTGGCAAGCTTTTTAAACATCAGTGTTTAAGTGGCTGCTTTTTATTCATTATTTAGTCCAAGTATTCATTTATTTATTTTTTATAAAATTTAAGTTTTCAAAAAAAATTATATATATTTTGTTACAATTGTATTTTTGTCTACAAAAGTAATTCCAAACATTGAAATACACACTTTTAAAGTTAGGTTTTTCAGATTATGAAAGACATTTTTTATCAATTGTGTCTAAACTTTTGACTGGTACTGATATGCATATGTGTGTGTTTGGTAGAAAATTGTGTCATTGTGTCATCTATTTATAATCTTAAAGACATACGATAAGAATTTAATAGTGCTATTAAACTATATTTAGGCACCATATTGTATTTATATTTTTACTAAACTCATCACAGTGCATTCTCTGTAAGGAAAATGTGTGATCCTTCTTTAGAATTAGCCAAAATAAGGCACCTAAGAAGAACTTGTAGAGAGTCAATGGTTGTTTTAGTTTGACAGTTAAATATATTTAGTAACAGAACGTGTGTTACCTGCTCTACCTGTGCATGCACCAGGTGCAAAAGTGTCAACAGTCTGAAAGTTTGTGAAGACGCCAGACCTGTCCAAAAAAGTTTACTTTTGTGATATTCACCAAGCAAATCTAAAGCGCATGAGTGAAGCGTGGACAGAGATGTTTTATAGCAGCGTCTCCACACAATTCGTACTCGCATCATAATTACACCCCTGGTGATGAGTGTGTTCTGCATGTGCATCGTCATTTCCAGCTGTCTGTTTCGCTTTTGTGACTCAATCCATCAAGCCTCAGTGCTGAGCTGCCTCCAGCCTTCACATAAATCGCTCAGAGGGGCGGACAGAGGGAGAAAACAGCAGGGAGAGGAGAAACAAAAGAGAAGAGGATGGAAACAAAAGGCTCTGTGATCCGTTGACACCCCCGAGGTCTTTTAGGGGAGGGTGAGAAAGTTGAAGAGGGGAATGAGAGAAAAAAGGTGAAGGAAGTAGGAGAGAAAGAAATAAGGGGGTGGGGGCTACGGCACAAAGCAAGTTTTGTTGTTGGGTGCTTGTCATGTGATGGTAGAATGCTGAGACACTGGAAGTCCAGTCAGGGAAAAAAGGTGTCGAGTCAGCACAGGGTCACGGCCACGAGAAAAATGGGCGATGCAAAGGCTATTTAAGAGCTTGAATTCGGGTATCGGCAAGTAAGCAGTGAGTAATGTAATCAAGAATATTAAAAAGTCTTCTTCATTTTAAAGTGTTTTTTTCAAAGCTTTATGTATGCGTATACCACACACAAATATAAGGGCAGGTGGAGGTCATGTATTCATATAGACATACACCCAAGATTCATTCAGCTGTCAACATCCAACAAAATCACATACAGCATGGTAATAGTAAGGAATATTTTTGACAGATGAGCTCAAAAGCTTGTGTGCTGAATGTGTTGTCTTTTCCAGCGTTTAGCTTTAACTAAGAGTTACTTGTGCCACAATAAATTCGAATAATAGTGAGCCTCGGGCGGTTCACATTTCTATGAGCGTGTTTAATACCATGTCAGGCTAATTGCTGCCCCACCTGAGATCACATACCTGGAGCACCTGTCGTGAGCATATGGGTCAGTGTTGGTGAGGTGGGTTGTACAACATGCAAATTACAACCCTTGAGGATTACTGCTGTTTGCAGGCAAAACAGAAGCAGAGCTGCGATGTTTGCAGAATTCTGTTTCTTCTATAAGGGTTTGATAATAGCTGAATCAGTTAACAGCAACACCACTTTTAGTATTGTTATGCAAGTGTGATTTGTTTTATTTCTTGTTTCTCACATTTCCTCTTGTCTCTTTTCACAGTCTTAGCGAGAGTTTCTTCATGGTAAAGGGGGCGGCTCTGTTTCTGCAGCAGGGAAGTTGTCCACAGGGTCAGAGAGGTCACCCGCATCACAAACATGCAGGTGAGTCCTCGTGCAAGAGATGTTTAAGGGATTCCTAACATTTTGATTTGACATGTTTTACTAGCTCATTTGTAGCAAGTACAAACGTTCCACGAGAAAAAAAATTCACCCAAAAATAAAAATACTTTTATTATTTACTCACCCTCATGTCATGTCAAACCTGTATGATTTTCTTGCTTCAGCAGAACACGGAAGAAGATATTTTGCAAAACGCTGGTTACTGGCACCCATTCACTTTGCCGTTAACCAGCGTTTTGCAAAATGTTCCACAAAGGAAAGAATCATACACAAGGTTTCAATGACATAAGGGTGAACAAATTATGACATAATTTTCATTTTTGGGTGAACTATCCCTTTAAACAGTCATGTCAGCCAAGATGCAATGTTCAAAAGAACAAACATGCAGTTTGGTTTAATTATTTGTAATAATAGGGAATATGCGGAACATCATGTGCAGAAACAGGAAAACAGGTCTCATAGCATTCGGTTCGGGTCTTTATGGGCTCCATTACACATACTGTAGAGCTGTTTTATTCAAAATGCCTTTAAAAGCGCTGCCGAAGATAAGCATTATCATTGTCCATTACATGTGCAGATTGACTCAGTGACAGTCAAATATTATAATAGAATAAAACACAAAATAAAGAACAGCTAGTTGTATACAGCTAATTTCCTCAAAAATCATAGATATCGCTGATAGTTCATACTGCTGTTAACACTTTCTATGACAGCGGATGTAATGAGACCAGTTTTCCAGGTTTGGTCATGTGACGTTCAACATATACCCTATAATCTAATATGTGTTATTAATTAGGCATATTTAATGTCTAATTTATTGGTCCTCGCAGGACCTGGGTAACACCGTGTTATTCGTTTTGAGCAGTTGTTATCAGGAGTAACATACCTTGCATTGTTACAAACGTCCAATCAGAATCAAGTATTCCTGAGCGCAGTATTGAGCGTCAATGGTTTAATCTCAGGAAATCATTATGTTGTACGTTTATTATTATTTCAGGCAATATTCATATGTTTATTGGTATTAATAACAGAAGGAATTGTAATGTTTTGGTAGAACTTGTTGCCTGAACTGGTGCGAGGAGAGAATTTAGAAATCCTGCAGCAGATGCTGTGGGGCCGATGGACAGACCTGAGTGTTGGATAAGCGTGTCCTGGACTTGTGTTTGTGTGTGTGTGAGGATTAGCTAGATTATCAGTTTAGCTCGGCACATTGCTACTGTGAGAACAGTTCTGTTCACTTTACACACAGGACACATACAGTGTGTGAGAGTAAATCCCTCTGTTTTATAGGATGTGGTTTCTGCCGCTATAGGCCACTTCACAATCGTCTGAGAAAACTATAAAAATACACGTTTAGTTGTTTGTTTGTTATTCATTTGCCTTTAATTTTCAGGACCGTCAAGACCAGACATGAACAGTAACGACAGAAAAAGGCGGATAAGATCAGATCTGAGGCTGACAATTTCTGTATACCTTCCACATACCTTAATTTTGGCTTTGCTTCAACTTTTGGTTAAACTCTACTTTCATTACACAATTGACTCTTGCATTACAGAAATGTGAGATTTATGATCTAAGAATCAGAATCAGAAAAACTATACATACAAAGTATTTACATTTAGGCATTTAGCTGACGCTTTTATCCAAAGCGACTTACAAATATTAGGAGACAATGAAGCGATACATCAAAAGCGGCAACAATAGTACTAAGAAGTGCTTTACTAAGTTTACAATGTTTTGCAGTACTAGATAAGTACCTGTAGAGCAAAGAAGAGAGTTTTTTTTTGTATTATGATGTCAGGTGTTCGTGGTAAAAGCATTTTGTTTCTGAGAGTATAACCCAGGTTTCGCATGTGACAACTAGCCCCGGTGTCCATGTGCCATATGGCTTCAACAATAATTAATCAGTTATTTACTTTTAATGCGTTACATTTAATTACTTTAGAATTTTCTCTTAACAGCAACGACACAAAGACGAGTGTACGACAGCAGATGTCCCGGCCGCCATTTGTCCAACACCTTATAACACGTTTAACACGCTGAATTTATGAAACATGCTAATTTTGAAGGATATGTTTACTGCTAAACAGAAGGGTGTACGTTGCTCTGGGTATTTGTGTGACAACCACGCAGACACAACAAGCCCTTTAGGTGTATGGATTCACAGTCTCTCAACACGCCTGCAGACGGTTTGTCGTGTGACAGCAGGTTTAAACAGATTTTGTTGTTGTTATAAACAACTCCTCATGTCATCTGATGTTATCAAGCATCTGTTTTGTCAGTGGGGTTAATATTACGCTGTCATCTGACTTATGGTTAGGATATAGGGTTTTGTTTTTGACATGCTCGGTCAAAAGCGAGTTAGTGCAGGTTTGAGTCTGGCCACAAGGCATACAGAGTTTAAAACGTCATTGGGTTCTTGTAAGTATAAAGTAAAATGTTGGAATAAGGAAATAGACAAAGACTGCTTAGAAAGGTACTTCTGCAAACAGCACTGTGTGCCAGACAATAGTCTGGAGGATCTTGAATTAGTGTTGATGAATTAGATCATTGCACAGTTGCATCATGGCGATAAAGTGGAAAAGTCAGCTGTCTCGACTAAGAAACTGCGGATGACTACCTCAGAATAGACCCTGTAGGTTTATCTTCATCAGTTTAACAAACTAGAAACAAAATGTTTTTTAAATGTTTTTATTACATTAAACATTTTCACGTCAACTCATGAAGCACATCTTCTGTGTTCATTCTGAATATAAATAAACCTCTAAAACAACTGTGCTGATGTTTTATCGTCCTCGTTTTGAATGAAACATTGTGACATTGCATTAATGCTGCCATTACACACCAGACACATCATGAATATTTACAAATAATTGTCATGAAACAGTAATTTGCATGTCAAAGTTATTATTTTGTTTTCATGGCCATTTTTCTCTGTGACCATTGGAATTTACTGGGCCGTTTTTGCTGTTGTGCAAGTTTCTATGTAAAGCAAACTTATCGCATGTGAAATGAGGGTTTAGGTTGTGGGTTTGCTGTTGCGTGAAATGTAGTGCTTAAATTTCCCCATTCTTCCATAACATTGACTTTGCAAAGTCTGCATAACACTGTGACAGATACACAAAACAATCTGTACTAAAATGTGCCACACAAACTCTTTAAATCAGAAATGTCAGAAATGTTGTATTAAAAATAACAAGCCACTCTTTCTCAATGTTGGGATGCTTTGAAAGCACAAGGTTTTGCAGATTTTCCCGCATTTGTGTAGTGATAAAGAATAATTATATTTATCCTACTTTAGCCTCACTATCTCAACATAAGGTTAATCTGCGTACATAAATTATAAAGTTACAGTATGTTTTCATAGTACAGTGAAATGATTTCTCATGGCAAGGCCCGTACAAGTTATGTTTGAGGTTTGGATGTGTTTAAGATTATGTCCTTGTTTTCCTTGATATTTAAAACATCCTTTTATTGTTCCAGTCATAGGGAGTGACTCACAATGATGAAACTGACAATAAATTATAATTGCAAAAATATTTTGGAAAAACAGCCAAATGACGCAACTAAGGAAGCAATCTCTGTCATACTGTGTTAAATCAGTCAGACTAACAAGTAATTGTTGCTTTCTTCTATCTCCTGTTTTCCTCGCAAACTAATATTTTTTTTAATTCAGTTTCTGTGTTGCCATTGACAATCTTATCAGCTTTTATCAGATAAGCATGTAAATTGATGCATATTTGTCTCATTGAGAATAATAAGACGACGACAGAGATGCCAATAAACTGTAGGACATCATCCGTTTTGATGAGTGTATATGACTTGGATTTTATGCTGTGAGTTTATTTGATTTTCATATTTCGGATTTGTTTATAACCTTCTTGTATACTCAGCTTCCCATATGAGTTACATCAGAGCTTCATGAATTCTGCCAAAACTTACAAGAAGAGGAGGAGGTTTGTTTGTGTAGGAACACAACATAGTCAGAGGTCAAGGAGGTTAGTTTGTCTGTGTGAAATTAAGACGAATCAATTAATATTAAGCTCTTACTGACTTGCATCAAAGGGGGAGGGGCTAGAATAAGATGATTGACAGGTTGCCAGGTTTATAATTATTGACCTTTTAGGCACAAACGATGAAACATATTTGTGCATACCTGAGCATAAACCAACCAAAAGTGAAATTGCAAAAGTACAACTCCCTTATAGGAATGTGTTTGACATGTATTTACACACAAGCTCCTTCATATCTGACAGCACATTCTCTTCGCATTACATCGGTGTGTATCTGGACATTTTGTACTCAGTAAGCTTGTAAAATCAACAGCTATAAGAACATTAATCAAATCCACACTTCATTCCTCACACCCAGCACTTAAAGACTGATTTGTATTATTCAGATATTTGGCCTGCTTTCTCTCGATTAACTCAAGATCACTCCTCACTCTCATACTCGACAGGTGCGAATCATTCATTCCTGAGTGTAGCTGTGTTACGTCATCTTTGGTTGTGTTGTTTACTTGGTTTTACATGGTTGTGTTTCTATTCGGTAGATTTTGTATGATGTCTACATTAAATTGGTTAATTGTTTTCTTTAACAGGTGACTTACCTCAACATCTACAGGTGATGATCAACATTCTGCGCTCTGAGGATCGGATCAAACTGGTGAGAACACACACACACACAATTTGTTTTCATGTTAATAATGAGGTCATCCTCTTTAGTTTTTTTTACCAGGATAATGATCATCCAAATCATGTTTTGGTCAGTTTATGTACCAACTAACTGCAGTATTTATTATGATCGGCTTAAAAGAGTCTGTTTTACCAAAATTTTGCTTGGCTAAATTGACAAAATAGTATAGAAGTATAGCCAACACACAGAGTCGGTGACTAACTCTTTGGCAATGAGAAAGCCTGAATGGATTTTATTGTCCACAGGTTGCCCGAAGACTGTTTTCTTTTACTGTGTTTATTAAACCCTGAAACTCATTTAAATGTGTTACTAGCTGTTTCTGAGGGTTTCCATGGTGAAATATAAACTAATACCATCATCGTTGACATGTGATGTAATGATTACGTTTATTATCTTTGCAACCTATTTTGAATAGAAATTGTGAAGGAAAATTAGAAAAATGAGCAACATTTAATATAGATGTTTATTATATTGCATTTTTTCAGATGCAATAGATGTTTACAGTATGTGTTTGTTCTTCTATCATCTGTAGGCGGTGCGGTTAGAGAGCGTGTGGTCCGATCGCGTGCGGTACATGGTGGTGGTCTACACCAGCGGTCGACAGGACACTGAAGAACACATACTGCTGGGCATGGACTTCAGCAACAAAGACAGGTAACATGAAAGTCAAATGCCATTTGATATCAATCACCACACAGCGGTAGTTTTTGGAGTCAATCCCTTCACCGCAGTGTCTGGGAACAAAAGGTTTCTATGGTCCAGTTTGGTCTCAGACGGAGATGACATGAGCTAATGGATATTGTCCGCACAGTTAGTCAAATTATAGCCATTGATTTATTGTGGCGCCACAATGAAGCAGAGCGTAGAAAGAATAGTTGATATGATAATTTTTTTTTTAAGAATTATAATAAATAGGGGGATTGGGGCATTTAAGCCTTAATAGGCATAAACATCATAAAAAATATCATAAAAGTTGTCAATGATGATGAATAAGTTATGACAGAATGTTAAATTAATTAAATTTCAGTTCCTTTAATTGCCATACGATGTAGCGCAGCTATTGAAGTTGTAAATCTTTATAGTTTTCTTTTAGATTAGTGTATCATGTTGGTTTTCTCTTATTCACAGTAAGAACTGCTCTATTGGGATGGTGCTGCCCCTGTGGAGTGACACCAAGATTCATTTAGATGGAGACGGGTGAGTGCTGCCCCTGTGGACATGAAAGGGAAATGCATGCTGTTGGTCTTTTGACCCTGTTAAACATTTGGTGCACAGATCTAACGTGTTTATGAAACTTATTTATCTGGATTATAAACAAAACCTGAAAACACAGACAAGAACAAAAATGAGAAGTATTTCTTATTTTTTATTGTTGTTTACAGAAGTCCTAGTTCTTAAATAATGACGTCAGATTGCCTTAGTTAACCTCTCCTCTCATGTCTCCAGGGGCTTCAGTGTGAATACTGCAGGACGCACGCACATCTTCAAGCCTGTGTCAGTCCAGGCCATGTGGTGAGGAATTTTTCCAATTTCTAACGTGCTAGTAATAGTCAAATTATCGGTTTACTGACTTTACTTGTGACAAAAGAAGTTTGAGATGCAGCCCAATTTCACATATGTATTGAAAAGCCTCAGATCAGGGCCAAAAACACGCAAAGAGGTCAAATATTTCTAGGCTGCTTATTTGTTAGCATTTGACTCAAATACAAAAAACTTTAAACCAACATTCAACACAATTATTTTTTACCAATACTATCATCAGGTCGGATAAAATATTACATTTTAAGAGCTGCTTTCTGGTTGGCTGGATGCACATTTGTTTGAAATATTGAAATCAAAAGCTTTTGGGAGTTGTCCTCTACAAAAAATATGAGCTCCATACTGCCATCTGGTGACTGTTAGAAAAGTATTGTGGTCTGTGATAATAATAATAATAATACAGTTATACTTACATATAAACCATGTTGTATATTTAAAATATTATAGTAGTACTGTGGTGCATGTACAAATATTAATGCATAGCCATAGTTTACTGTACATGTATGTCTACAAATACATGATGACATTTCTTGAATTATAATTCCAGCATGTAATTTTTTTGTCAAATCTGGAAAATGTAAATGCTCACAGAATGTTTTATTACCAATATATTGAACCGTCTTTTTATATTTTACCAAACCCCTGTTGATAAAGACAAATTATTTATTTAAAAAAATGTAAATATACATGCATTATGGATGTGACAAAAAACAGCACTTTACATGACTATAAAAATCATGCTTTGAACAAAAAAATGCTTTAATAACTTTGAGAGTGACCTCGCATGAGTATTTAAACCATCAAATATTGACATCTGAGCTATCAGTATGATGAAAACCTTTGGTAAAAGCATTTTTTCATGGTAAGGTTGATATTTGCATGGAATTGCCCAGATGCTGTTTAAGATTCTGTTTGCTACAGTACATTTTTAATCATAATTTTTTTTTCACTAAAATTTCCTTTCCGTTTCTTCGATGTATAACGTGTCAGCATATGGTCAGCATTAAAAGCTTGAAGCTCATGTTTAACCTCTGTTTTCTTCAGGTCGGCATTACAGATCCTACACAAAGCATGTGAGGTGTCACGCAGGTATAACTACTTTCCCGGTGGCATGGCCCTGACGTGGATGGGCTATTACGACAGCTGTATAGGTTCAGATCAGAGCTGCATCAACGAGTGGAACGCCATGCAGGACCTGGAAACATTACGACCAGATTCTCCCGCAGTCTTCATCGACAAGTGAGTGCAAAATCTCTTTTTGGCACCGTCAGAAGATTTAAATTAACATTTGGATTTGCTTTTGGAAATGCTTTATTCTTGCATTCCTCTTTTGCGACTAACCGAGACCACAAGCAACGACCGGACATGTTTGTTGAATGTTGTCACGGTGTAATCTCATAGATGTTTGATCTGGCGATACATAGGAAGTGAGGTTGTGCTTTTTATTGAATTGACACACTACATTTCTGTTCTACAGGCCAACAGAGAGAGAAAGGACCGAATGTTTAATCAAAGCCAAACTCAGGAGCATCATGATGTGCCAGGACCTGGAAAACGTCACGTCCAAAGAGGTCAGCAGGAAATACTGTACAAAGTTTATACGGCTAATAACTTTTGATGATCAAGTATAGCTTACATAATTATGTGTAATGTGTGTTTACAGATTCGTAATGAGCTGGAGCAGCAGATGAACTGTAATCTGAAGGAGTACAAAGAATTCATTGACAACGAGATGCTGCTTATTCTTGGACAGATGGATAAAGCCACTCTCATCTTTGACCATCTTTATCTGGTTAGTGCTGCGTACTGTATACGTGGTCTGTACACTTCTTTTTTGACTTTCGAGATTTCATATGTGCCATCAGAATGTAAGTTTGGCATTTATCATGATATGTTTGCAAAATGGAAGACGAGTTTTGTCTTTTTATTTTATATCAATGTTGGTAGTGTTAAGCAAATAACAATGCTTAAAAAAAGCTTTCTCAGGCAATAATTTTTCGCTTTCTTTCAATCTTTCAGGGCTCCGAATGGAACGCTTCCAATCTCGAGGAACTTCAGGAAACTGGGTGAGTTTCATCTTTTACTGACACCCACATTTTGTTTTTCTACCATGTTGATATTTCTGTTTTGATACCAATTCTTTAAATGCAAGAAAAGTCTAGTTGGTTTATTTTAAGGTTCTAATTCAATAAATAATAATAAACTTGCATGCATATGATTTTTTTATTGTTGTCCATTTTTTCGATATCTGTTCATTTTTGTTTTAGGGTGGGTTATATCCTAAACGTTACCAGGGAAATAGATAACTTCTTCCCAGCGACGTTCTGCTACCACAACGTCCGAGTTTACGACGATGAGGATACCGACTTACTGGCACACTGGAATGAGACTTACAACTTCATTGTCAAAGCAAAGTAAGGCACACGACTTCCCTGAAACATACCTCTGAATTTGTCGACAATATTACATTTCATTTTGTCCATGTGTTTATTGATATTGCACCTAATGATGTTTTTCTTAATCTGCAGGAAAAATCAGTCCAAATGTTTGGTTCACTGTAAAATGGGTGTAAGCCGTTCGGCCTCCACAGTTATAGCCTATGCTATGAAAGAATATGGATGGTCTTTGGAGAAGGCCTATAACTTTGTCAAACAGAAGCGCAGTATCACTCGTCCCAATGCCAGCTTCATGAGACAGCTGGCGGAGTATGAGGGCATACTGGATGCCAGGTATGACATAGATAGCTCTTTTGTTTTATTGTATGGGTATTTTGTGTTTTTTAATGATATCTGTTTAATTATAGAGAGATTATAGACTATAGGAAACCCATCTAAAGTCTCAAAGAACATTCTGTGAAAATATTACCTTGTATCTTTAATGTAATGTCATGTCAAAGATTAAAATTATTGTGAAATTAATGATTGAAATCAAACTTTGATGCTCCTAATCTCATAATTAGATTATGTAACTTCAGTCTGGTTTTCACATGCAAAGTCTCACATAACCACTGTAGTTTTTTGACCTATCCTTTTTCTCTGTTTTCCCTTTAGTAAGCAGCGTCATAACCGTCTCTGGCATCCTGATTCAGAATGTGATCACCCTGACTGCCAGCAAGTCGCTCCTCCTTGCTGTTTAAATGCAGAGACTGTCACAACACCTGAGGTGACGGTATGCTGTGAGCCGACAGCCCACTCCTCTCCCATCAGCCTGGATCTGAACCCCGCCCACCCTCAAAACTACCACTACTACTTCCGCCGTCTGTCCGACTCCGCCCTCGACAGTGACCCATCCACACCCATCCACGCACCACCATTGGTAGATGTGGATCGCGTCTACATCGAGGTCGCCGATGTGGAGCAAGATGCCCTGCTTGATGAAAGTCTTCCTTTACCCCACCTCGCCGTTTCCGGGGAAGGTACGGCAGCTCAGACCTGTTCTCGAGGGGCGGAGCCTCTGGAAGAACTGCGTCTGCGGTTGGAGTTCAGCACGGTGGAGGAGGAGGATGAGGAAGAAGCTCAGAAAGAGCAAGAGGAGATGGAGGCATTAGCGGAAGGAGCGAAGAAAGGAGGAGGGAAAGACAACGAGGAGTCATCAGATGAAAGGGGAATCGATCTGGAGAGCCTGAACCATCTGTGCAATGAGAATTCCAACAACAACAACCACAGAAAACAACATAATCTTACTGTGAGTGCGACACACAAAGGATATACAATCAAATGGAATGTATATAAAAAATGGAATCACATTTAATCACATTTAAACAAGGTTACAGGAACTGAGAGTTGGATTTGAATTAGTAGCTTAAAGAAATTTGCTAAATTTTCTGCACCCATTCATCATGCACTAAAATGTCATTTTTATTTATCTCTTTTTTTTGTTCAGGAAAGTGCCCTGAAGTTGCATGCTATGGCCAGGGTTGGTCCTAGCTCACCGTTCATTTCCAAGCCCACCCAGAGTGCTCTGTTAGAAGGTAACAGACGAGGTCTTGTCCCCTTACACCTCCAGACCGTGCCCAGTATCGCCATTCAAACGCCACCATGTGCCAACTCCACAACGGCCATATGCGGCAAGCTTGCCTCTGATCCGTGCCTTGATGCCAATGCAGTGCCCTTGGGGCCAATTGATAAGCCAGAAAGCAACGATCACCAAAAGGACAATGAGACAACGTTGCAAGAGAACAAGGTGGATGGAGATCTAAAGCAGAGAGAGACTGATACACAGGGTTTAGCCAGGAATGAGAGAGAGAACAAAGTTTTGGAGGCCGTCTGCTCACCACAACAACAAGAGACTCTGATGCAGTTGCAAAGATCCGGCCTTGTTCGCCGCCGTACAGAACGGTTGGAAAAACTCTCCGGTCTTTTTCAGGAGCGTGCACGGGCAAATGAGCAACGGGGTGCTGCTTCCAGCAAATCCGAGGATGCAAACTCCAGTGATCCTTTTGACTCCTTCAGAACACCGACAGATTTTTCCTCTGAATCTGCAGTGCCATTAACCAACGAGACTTTACAGGCAGCTTTAGGATCAGGAGGACTGACGCCCGTCTCGTCCCCGCACGGTTCAACGCTCACCCGCAGCTCCAGCACCGACAGTCTCCGCAGCGTCCGTGGGAAACCAGGACTCGTGCGACAACGTGCACAAGAAATCGAGGCTCGAATGCGTCTGGCAGGACTTACAGTACCATCTCGACTCAAACGTTCCAACTCGCTCGCCAAACTGGGCAGCCTCACGTTCTCATCGGAGGATTTGTGTTCGGCGTGCTCGTCCGATGCAGGAACTCTTCTCATGCTGTCGTTGTCTCCAGAGCCCGAACGCTCCGACAGTCCGGACTGGGCCAGGCCTTGGCCCGCTTCCCCTCCCTCAACATCCACCAACATGGACCTCTTTAACCCAGGGGAAGCCGGATCTGGAGAATCCAGGAGCTGACAACAAAATTGTGCAAATGTGTTATTGGGATCGATATTTAAATATTTGTAAACATTTCAGTCAGTTGGGAAGATTTGCTATTTGCTGAAGATCTGTAAGTGGAGAAAACAAATTGGGAAATGTGTCTCGTACATTAATTGGAGAAAATTTCTTTGAATTACTATGTTGTGTTTATAAACAAACAATATTTAAGGAATAGATTGTCGCAAAGAATCCAGATGGATGCGTATTGCACATGTTTATGCAAAAGACAAAGTTTGAGAAATGTTTGTCCGCTCTTGCTGTCTCTCACCGTTTCTGCTGTTCTGAAAACCCAATAGGCACTCACAATCCCAAAGGCTGTTACCGAAAGAGTCAAAATAGACCATTGTGTAACGTTTCCATCAGTCCACCCATTTACCGCACTGCAAATCACTTATTTGTGGCCCAGAATGAGTCACAAATTCCTTCTGACATGGTCGCAAATGTAAAAAAAATAGTTCAAACTCCCCGCTGATCTTTCACTTCCTGACTTTACAGTGAAAGGAAACAAACTCTCGACTTGATTAGGAAAGTTCTTTGTGTGCTGATAGACGTTGTGAATGTGCGTGATGACCTCGGGTCATCTTCATATTTCTCTTATCATACGCAAACACTGATCATTTATACACAGGTTTCAAATCAATACCTCATTTCAATACAGTAATGTCTGTAGGAGAGATCAGGGCTGTTGCTCAAATTCCCAGAAATGAAATATTTATTCATCCTCCTTGTCGTAGGGCACGGGACAATTTTGGCAACACATGGTGATTGGCAGCACTTCAGTGTTCACAGTGCAGTGTGCATGCGGAGGGTCATTAAGACCACCAAGATGAGATTTCTTTTTAGATTCTTTATTCTCGATGAGGGTGGTGTGAAAGACAATCATTCAGAAAGGAAGGGAAGTCAAGCACCTTACGCACTCAGTTTCATAGATGCAATTGCTGTTTCTCTGAAAAAGCTGTAATTTAGGTTGCCGAATGTCATTTTAGAGAAGAAAAGAGCAGTTGGGCTTTTAGGAAAAACATAGGTCACTTACCTTTACTGTTGCAGTTTGTAATACCACATACTGTCATTGTGCATGTACTGATTTTATGAAAATGACACCTTCTCGTTTTTTATTTAAATAGCGGAAGAGTAGCTTTATCTTTCCGAATGCAGTTACTTCCACAAGTAAAGACAGACTGTTATGTTTTTAAAACCTTTTACACTTATTCATGAGATTCTTGCAAAGCTGAGAAACAACAAAGCTTTTAGTACAGTATGGTCCTACTGTTTAAATCTTTGTTATGGCAATTCTCACAGTCAGTTTTCCATAATAAATATAAGCTGAAAAGCTCTTTTAACCAATTTTTAATAGAAGTGGAATTGATGATGATTGGTCTAATGCTGAACTGAGATCAGAACAGACTTGCTAGACAAAGATTATCAAAGACAATGCTTAAGTGTAAATCTTTGCATGTCTGTGACTTTCACCAAACATGTCCGCATCACATTTTACCACAAAATAAAAAGTAAAATTTCGCTTTCTTTATAAAACCCATATTTTGATTTGCGTTATTGTAATAAAGTAATTTTATACTGTAGGACAGTAAAAAAGTAAAATGTGCATGGTTTTATTTAAATCAGCATATAAATACTTGATGTAAATAATCTGTGAAAATTGGCGGCAGGTGCATGTCACATAGCAAATAATCCTGATAGTCCTGACAGCACGCTTTATTTGCTTTAGGCAAAATATAATCTGTCATGTCTTTCTTTTGAGGTGAAATATGACCTGGACATGTTCTTGACAGATGATTTACCACAATGTGTTTTTGACGACACCCGCCATACACGTGATCACAGGACAAAACACCCCTGTTATTGCATCTGTTTTTTACATTCTGGTGTAAAAAGCATTAGTACTTGAGGTTTATTATGCATTATTTTTTAAAAACTGATTTTATACACTTATCTATGCTATCATGTTGAGTTTGAGGAACTGAAATGTGATGCTGGATGTGTGTAAGTGGCACCTTGCACAGCGGCTACACCGTTACTGTGAACTATTTATGAACATGAAACCTTTCTGAATGTGTATGTGTGTGTGCCTTGAATGTTAAAGACATGAGCAGTCTCCACCTCCTCACAGATACACACACAGCAATACACTGTATGTAAATACTACATGTTTGTTGGTCATATAACAGGGTTGCCGGAGTTTATGGTACTTGCATCCAATAGTCGAATCTTACCATGAAACATTTCCCTCTTCTTGTACATGGTTGCTTGCGAGTTTGCATGAACAATTATGGATTGTATGAGTAACATTTTACACCGTTAGTTTTATTTTATTTTCCCTGTGGGGATTAAACTGATAAGAACAATTGTAAAATTAAACTTGAGCTATAAGCCTGAAAGCTTTGTGTCATAACCTGCTACTTATATCCTTCTTGGAAGGAAATGCACACAGTGATGTGACAAACTCTGACCCAAAGATTTTGCGTCGGATGCCACATTGAAGTCAAATTTGAGAGATTAAATGTTCTTGTTTGCCTACATTGACTTGTATCATCAACATCAAGTGCCTTACCCAAAAGCACTAGAGGCGTCCTTTTGCGCTGCTTTCTTAATAATGTTGCCGGTTATGCAGAAAGTGAGAGTTAAATTACATAGACACATTTTATAGCTGGCACTGTTTTTGTGACATCCACTGTTATATCGTTGTTGTATTAGCAAAAGTAGAACAGATCTATGATGTTTGGCAAATTTGCTTTGCCTTTAAAAGCAAGTGTAGGCAAATGCCACTTCGTGAAAGTTGTTAGAGTTGCCATGTCTGTTTGGTTATCCCTCTCCAAAGGAATGAGGAAGGACTATTTAAGCATGAAGTGATGACCAAAGTTGTGCGTTAATGATCAATATTACATGCCACGTGCTGTGTACAGCGGTAGATTTGAGCATTGTTAGCTCATTTTACATAAGAGCGACGCTCTCCGTCTCCCCTTCTGTTGTCACCGTTGTAATTGCTTTTTAAGTATGCAGTATAATTTGTCCTTTGTACTGCAAGTTTGCTGTAGTTTCAATGCATATTGCACTTTGTACATTTTGTTGAAATGATGTACTGTATGTGTTTATTATGGAAATAAACTTTTACATTCAATTTGATTGGTTTATTATTTTATGTGCTGTTTAAATGCTTCACATCTAAGTAGTTTCAGAGCTTTTAATAATTAATTTTAGTAAGCACAAAACCACTGTGAAACACATGAATGTATTTCTGTATTTCTGTTTACTTTTAACCACCATGTCACAGGGTCATTTTAGTGGGTGTATGATGTCATTTGCCCTTCAGTTTACACTGGTGTTCAAGCTGAGAAACCATAAGTGTACTGTAGTTCTTCACATTAAACCTGGACATGATGCAAATTTCACAACCAGAAAACATCTTAGTATTTATTTATGATAAATTCTTTCTACATTATGAACAGTGTAGCTATTGTTTGTGGCATTTTGAACCTTACAACTTTTTTGTGAAGTGTTTTTTTTTTCATTTATTTCTTCAAGTAAATGCCACTTGGTGTCATATTTAGTGATCCGAAGTCTTCATACATTATGAAAGTGTCCGATTAATTTAGCTGTACTTTTAGTTGTAGTTGCAGCTGTTACATTTTAAAGTGATCTGTGCCAGTGATCAGATCTGTAACATGAAAATGTTTCCTTCCTTCTTAAAGTCAACAGTGAACTTCGGTTTCTCTACAAAAACCTGCAATTTTACTTTCGTCTGACCTGTTTTCTCTGTGTGCTGGAGTCATTTCTACTTTATTATTATCTGAGAGAGAATGAGAGCATCCTGTTATGATGGTTGCCATGGCGGCCAGGCACAAAACAAGATTTATAAGGCTTTGTTCCCTTGTTTTCAGCCTCTTTTTGGGCAAATTGTAGTCAGTTTATCTCTATTCTGTCTCCACATCTCCCTTCCTTATAAACTATTAGGAAACTTTCACTAAGCTTTTACAAGCTTTTAGCCATTACATGAAGACTAGTACAGCATCGAAGAGTTCGAGTTGTATGTTTGTCTATTTTAATGGTATTTACTGTTTCTATTACTTCTTTACTGCTTCTATTTTTATGGAAAGCACAAAGCCCCAAGAGAAATCTCACTCCTTTGTTTCTCTCTACTTTGCTTCATTACACCTTCTCAAGGAATGTGTATTGGTTTCGATTAAAGCAATAGAGACAAAGAACATTTACTCAAAAGTCCAAGAATGATTTCATCTGTAAAAACAAAGAACTGATTTGAGGACATTCTAAACTTATTCTTAAGGGCAACTATTTGGGAATTATGTTGATACAATGTCATGTCTTTTCTTTGCGACCTGTTCTGAAAAACCATATACTAAATGAATAGTTAAAATATTCAGTCAATATTTTGTCATTCTGTTTATAGCAGAATGTATGATCAGCAATTTTACATACAATCAAAAGGAAATGGTGGCCACAGAAGAAACCCAAGATATATAACTTTCAATATATTCAATGTATAACTTTCACAACTTTTACTTTAATGGGGTTTTTGGTCTATTTTGACTACACCTACCCAACTTTCAGTGCAAGAAAGTAAATCATATGTACAGTATTTGCAATAACATTTCAGTTTTGTGTGAACTATCTCTTTAATATTTATCTCCTAAACCTGACGGTTGTTGTGCGGTTACATAGGGAGAGGACTAACTTACTCCATTAGGCAAATGTGGCTGTGACATCACACGAGAGTAATAAAAGCCCATTTGCCAGCAGAAGTCGTCCAGAACATCCATCTATCCAACAAAGAGTGGTCTTGTCCCTGGAGTTACGGTGCAGTCACAGGAGTATCGGTGAGTATCCACTTCAGATGTAACCTTAGAAGTTGATTAAATGAGTTGCCTTCTATTGAGTGAGGCCTTCGATTGCTCGGCTTTTGATTTGTGTGACTTGTTGATTGGGAATATAAACTTTCAGAGACAGAGGAGAGATGTTTTCTAGGTGTTTGATTCTGTATACATAGGAGAGGCAGTGAGCCACAAGGAAATCAAGTGACTTGCCTTAAGTGTCTGGGTGATGGATGCAGCACAATGAGGCGGTTGTGAAAAGTTTGGGTGGGATGGACTTAACAAAATTAAATTAGAAATATGCAATGGTTAAAGTCTAATGCTATCTCTTCAGACATTTAGACTTGTCTAAATCTGTCCCCAGACAGAACTAAAAAACATATGGTACAGTATGTTTTTTCCAGCTTTGCTGAACTCGCCAGCATGGAAGCCAGCACTTCTGTTTGCAAGTTCCCGTAAATGTGTTTGTAAGCTGTTAAGACGTGGAGAATATAACAGGAAACACGTTGTCGCTGTGGAGACTCATTTATTGTGTGTTTACAAAAAAAAGCTACCATTTGTGACCAGTCTCATAATTTAAATTTGAGATAATGAGCATTAACAAATTTGATTTTAATCAATAATTTCATGATTTCAATTTTTGACATGTCATTACTCAGACAAGATATCACACTTATATTTTCAGAATGTTCTTTACATTAGTACATTACATTAACTTTATGTAGAAAACAGTAAATCACAGAAAATGACCAGGCAGGGTCACATGTCTGAACCCACTTTATGTTTAAGATTAAAAGATACCTCACAAAACAGTTTAGAAAGTTTATAATGATTATAAATAGTATTTTAGTTTTTTTATGTTTATCTTATCTAAACATTCATTACCTTCACGTTTTATATAATATATGTGGTTTATATATTAAAGGCTATAAATATTAAAGTTACATTCCATAATACTATACTTTTACATTAAAATAAGCTTGGATTGTACCTGTTTTACCCTGCTTTCCAGAAACAATATGTAATAGATAACTAGATATGAAATATCTCATTAACCTATAATGTCGCAATGATGAAAGAAAAATAATGCATGTTATGGATCACACTCTGGCCAGGCAGAGAAGAGGTATTAAAAACAGATGGGAAGAGTAATCAGAGATTTTTGGAAGCTGTGTAAAAAGGGAAAGAGGAAGTAAAGATTTCATCAAGCTTTTGAGCCCATAAGCCTTTAAAATGATGTGACAGAGGACAGGATTATGACCCAGGCGTGTGTCTGGGGTTTGAATCGCCTTCTGCACTCATTTGTATCTCATCTTCATCACCATTGGTGTCAGGAGCAAGAAGCATTCTTTTTTGCAAACTTTCAGAACTCAAAAATGTTATTATAAACTATAAAAGAAAGACACTTGTGTTTATGCATGAATATTGATTTGTTTTGTTAGACACATATCACACACATGCAGAGTTGATAGACATTGGACATTTCTCTTTCTTTTACTGTTGAGCTCGCCTGCAAATCTTGTGATTCTAATTCCTAGGGTTTTTTTGCTGACGGTACAGTTCATGTAACAAGACGAGCATGAACATTCAATGGCTGCTTAGATACGCTGTAGTCACAAGACACAGAGGAATAGAAACACAGTTCCCACCCAAGTCAAACACATGGCTGCTGTCTTAAAAAAAGACAAAGTGATGCAAGGACAGTAATAGATGACCGTTCCAGCGTTCTGAATGTGATATTTGCAGTCAAAACTTGAAATATAAATTATTAGAGAATGTATTTATTACCAATATATTTAATAATCTATTTATATTTTTATAAACCCAAAGAGTCCAGACAGTATTCACATTTTTAAGAGGCAACATACTTTTCAGGATTTTTTTATTAAAATGCACAAACTAAAAGCAATAATGGATAAATTATATGTTATTTAATTTTAAAGTAACTTTTTATAAAAAATTCTGCATTTACTGTACAAGAAATATGGACTGTTATGGAACGTGACAATTTTTAAAGCGGTGCTTACCCATAACATGGGTATTAAACCACCAAATATTGACATCTGAGGTATCATTGTAATGTAAACCTTTGGTTAAAACTTCAATATTTTATGGTAAGGTTGACATTTGCATGGAATTGCCCAATAAAAACTAAAACAAACAATACAACTTGTGTTTGTCTTCAACTGCAAAAATTAGCTCATGCCCAATAGCAATAGTGGAGACAGAAATATTTTTTAAAACAGTTAACGGGAGTAAGTAAAATCTAACCAGTGTACAAGGGAGTGAATGGTATTTCAGATAAACATCGGCACAACCTGCATGCCAGAGCAATGGCATCATCAACATGTGGTTCACAACAATACGCTGCCAATAACATCTTTTCTTTTTCCACAGAATGTAATGGGACAAAACCAAGGCAAGGAGGGGGAGCCAGGGCAGGACAACAGCTCTGCAGGACCAAAGGAAAATGGACCAAGCCCAGACCCTGGGGGGGTAACGGAGGAAGGAAATCCAACCATTGAGACTTGTGATGTCGTGGCAGATGAAGAAAAAGCAGCCAGTGGAAGTTTGGATGAAGGCCCAGGCAGGGAGTCAACATCACCTACACTGGAGCAGGATGATAAGGTGTGCGCTCCCACGGATGGGAGGTTAGAGGAGGGAGGGGACGGAGAGAAAGAGGGAGGTAGAGAGGAGGGCAGGGCCGAACAACTGGCTCCACAGCAGCTGAGCGAAATCAGACGGTTTGATAGCAGCACGCAAGCCACACGGGAGGGCATACACGGTGAACCTGACCCTGAGAGAGAAGATATGGAAGAAGCAAGAGTTAGTAAAGCAGTAGATTTGGAGTGTATGGTAGAAGACGATCAAGAACACAACCGAGTTGCACAGCATCAGGAGAACCTTAGGTGTGACCTTCTTGGCAAAGGCTTGAGTGAATGGCCTCAAGAAAAAGAAAACAGGAGTAAAAAGGAAACACGTGGATCAGATGTAAAGGGCAAAATGGAATCTGTCTATGGAATTGAAAACAACCTAATGTGCCAAGAAGGAAACGAAACACTAAAAGCTGGAGCTACAGATATACTAAATATAAATACCAGCGGGATTGTGGAAGGTGCCAGTGATTTTGATGGAACAAATACAAGGCCTGCTGAGGTGACCTCTGAGGTGCTGGAGAAGAAGGACATTTCAAAACTGCTGGAGGATGATGAACAGAGGAAGGAAGGTACCTTACCTGCCATAGAAATACTTTCTGAAGTTCACATCTTGGCTGAGGACAAAGAATTACTTTCCACCACTACCAATGAAAATGTTAAGTTGAAGAACAGTGCAGATGAATCACACGACAGGAGGCCGTTTCACAAGCTTAGCACATCAAACCCTGGGATGAACTCGCCAACTAAGGCTTCAAATACTAAAAAAGAAATAGAGAACCCAGCAGAGGATCCAGATAAGCATGTATCAGAAAACCCAAACATTGAACACTCCCTAAAGAACATTGAAATTCAGGGATGTACGATAAAAGACGTCAGCGGAGGTAAAGAAAACCTTGCAGGGTTTCAGCCAGCAGATGATGTCATGAAGGCCAGATTTACTATGTCATCACTGGCAGGTGCAGATTTACAAAACCAAGCTGTGAGTCTGGAACAAGCACGGAGCCCAGAGGACTTCAGCTCTTTAGAAGTGGCATCCAAGTCGCCCCTGGGTCACCCTGAGAGCCATCAGCAAATAAACACACAGGATGAGCATCAGAAAGAAAGACAATTTAATGTGTCAGACTTGGAGAGCTTTGGGACAGAAGAAACTTTGCTGGAGAGATCACCTGCTGGAGGTCAGAAAAATAAAGATGGCATAAAAAAGACTGAAGAAACAAAAAATCTGGAGTTGGCTTCAAAGGGTCTGCTTTTTTCCCATGCAATGAGAAGCAAGATTAAAGATCTTTCTCTGCGTGGAACAGAAACGGAAGAGGGTAGTTGTGTGACATCTAATATTGCCAGTGTAAGTAAACTGGGTAAAAACAAATCCGTTCAACAAAGCTATGAAGATGAGAGGTGTATTACATCCTCTGAAGACATTACAGAATCTCACCCCCCTTCTAAATCTAATATTCAAGATCGTCCAAAGGATGAAATGGAGGATTCCCTTCTTTCACAGAAGGCCAAAGTATACACAGATGAAAGTCAAGAATGTTTTCTGGCTCTAAAGAGTCCACAACCAGGGATACTAACCCTGACATTAAATGATACTACACATAACCTAGATCCACAGAATAACTCTCTTACTCTCTTACAGCAAGAATCAGACACCAGCAAGATCTCAGGTGACACGATGTCATCAGCAAAAGAAGAAGGACAGTCTAAACAAAATCTGATAAGCTCAAAGACAAACACACTCAAAGAAACATCTGCAATCAGTTCCTCATCTGAGCTCATAGCTGGTCCTGAGATGGATCCAGATCACAAAGACAGGCCAAAAGTCACACCACCCCTTCCAAATGTGGAAAAGAAGACCGAAATGTCTGATTCCCATCAAGGTTTTTTAGAGATTTTAACAAATGAGGCAACCCATTCCACACTAAGTCTGACAGATGAATGCGTTTCAGTCCAGGATGGATGTGCTGAAGAAGCTGCATTATCAGGCAGCGCAACAAACACATCTGCCGCACAAGATGTGCAACATTCCTTCTTCACGTGCAAACTAAGTGTGCAAGCTAATGAGAAAGAAGATAATGTGCAGAGCAAGCATGCTTTGCATGTGCTAGCCTCTAACACAGAGGAGAAACGTTCAAGCCTGCATGACGATAAGCATGTAACTGAGAGCAGTCTTAACACTGATAGTGCTTCCACAATTATGGAGATAACACAAGGTGCCCAAAAAAGCAGACATGTTTCTGATATGATAAAGGAAACTATTGAGTTGCAGAAGAAGATGAAGGAGTGGACCAAACCAACAGAGCCACGGGTCGACCTGACATTAGATCCAACACAGTCTGTGAATGTTGCTCAGATGAAAGCAGCATTTGATCCGCCAAAGAAATCACCTGACAAAGCCATAGAGAGAAAGGCTTCAGTGAGAAAAGGTAAGACACTTGATGTGGAAAGTAAATTTTAAGGGTTTATTTTAATGATTGATTGAGTGATTTATTCTGAACGAAATTTTAGTGATGCACTGTCACATTTTAACATTTGATATAAACACATTTTTATATTTTCAGAACGTTTGTATGTGTTTCTGAGCTTATTTCAGGATAATGGTGCCATCTTGTGGCAACTTCATTATAACAATATCCTTTCATTGAAGAGACGGTCTTATTGAAAAGTAAATTGAAACGAGTACAAGAATGACAAAAGAGCTCTCAATTTTTTTATTTTGACATTTTTAAACAATTCTTACATACATTTCCATAAATATTATTGTGTTTACAGCTCATTGTGTTTTTGATCAATATAATCAAATGAATTTTTTTACTGGCTATACTATATTTATGGCATAATAAACTGGTTTTACTTGTAAGTGCAGTCACGTCGTCCACACTGAACTTTATACCTCTTTACTCTGCGAATAGGCGGGGCTACAAATATTATATTCAGTGATTGATCATCTTTAACGCCACTCATTTCTCGTTCGTCCAATCGTGTTTTCGTAAGGCGGAGACAGATAAGGCAAGGCGTGGCTTCCGGCGCCTCTCGGACAAGTTGAGTGAGGTAGGTTCACAGGGAACGTTCGCGCGATCAGGGACTGTCGCTGGGAAATTACAGCTGTCTATATTACAAAAATACAGTCGGCCAGGGATATATATTTTCTTGCGACAGCTGAGAAGGTAAGCATTATGATATAATAATTATCGCGTGATGTTTGAAACACGAGAGGAAGGTTTCAATTGGCATGCGCAAGTGCAACTTTGTTGGATTTGGAAATCTGTCCATGCGAAGGGATCATGGTAGCGTGGATCAGGCCAGATGGGCAGATCTTTAGCGCTCCAAACGGGGGATTACCCTAACAAATTCAGCCTCTGGGTAATACTTTATACTTTATTTGGCATGCTTTCTTGATCGGATATTTAATGCATTGATCTGATGCGTTGAAAGAGATTAAATTCTTTTTGACTTCATGCTGATCTTTTGAAACAGAAGTTGATCTCGGTGCGTTTGAATCGTTAACTATTCTAATTAACTATTTAACTATTCTAAGGTGAAAGTATTTGATATATCAATTGTTTTAGATTTATCTACTTCAAATTTATATTTGGGTATGCGTTTGCAGATCAGTAGTGAAGAAGAGATTTGATGGATACTAAACAAATAAAGCTGAAGTTTGAGATTTTTATTGGCCTCGGGTTTAGGGTATTGTGAACATTGAAATTATCTGAATTTATGGCAACTCTCAGCGTGGTTTGATCATGCGAGTAGCAGAGCTGTCAGTCCAAAAACTGCTGTCCTGGTTTGTTCAGTCTTCGCTGCTCGGAGCAACAATGAAAGTTGTTTTTTGTTAGCATTTAATAAAAGCATATAAACGGACTTCAGTCGATTTAGATAATAATCGAATTCTGATCGGTTACTAAAAATTCAGGCATGTTTTGGCAAGTTGGAGACAGGAGATACGCTAGTGCTCGACACGTTTAGCAAGTTGATGGCACTTCCTGTAGGTGTGGATTATCCAGACCTATGCAAGGCTGAAGGATTTTAAAACTCTATTTGAATACAGTGTTTAGATTTGTTGTGTTTTTTCAGTATTTTATTTTCCCAAGAAGCTTTCGAAATGTCTTTTGCGTAAACAAATTGCTCTGTCAGTAAATTGTGTAGTGCAATTCTAACTATACCTAGAGATCCAGAATAGTTTTCATTGGCCAAAGTTAAATTGTAATACTTTAATGTGAAACACAACAGGAGATGCTAGGCTGAATAAAAACTACTCTCATAAAGAAGAAATAAATTCAGACAGGTTAGAAACGACATGGGGTTGAGTAAAAGAAGAAACAATTTTTCATTTTTTAGCGAGTTATCTCTTTAGCCTTAGGTTGCTCCAGGCGGCTGCCCTGTAATTACTGTCCTGTCAGTCATTTAAGTTAAGAGACTGACTGAGCAGTAGTTAATAATGTTTACTATAGACTGTGCAATCTTTTTACCTCATAAAGTCATCTTACGTCACATAGTTTGCTGTATTTGTTATAGTTATTCATGCTAAATTAACAGCTTTGAATTGAGTTCTTTTGTTTTATTTCCTCAGTGTTTTGGGTCTTGTGTTTGGGTTCTGTCTTTGAACACCAGGTTAGTGTTAGTGAATATTAGTCATTTAGCTTGCATGGTTTTCTGTGGTTACCCATGTGTAAACCACACTGTAATATTGTCTGGCTTGACTCACTAACTTGCCAGGCAGAAGAAGCCAAGAAAAAAATAATGAAACCTCACATGCTGACATGCGTAAGCTATGAAATAAATAAAAAATTTGTTTCCATGTGTGGTATTTAGGGACACATTTTTCAGTGTTTAATTTATAGATGAATATTGTGGCTTTGATTTTGCAGTTTAATCTTCACAGTACCAAAAAGGATAAAAGTACTCATTGTACATGAATAATGGTCTATTATAGTTCATTGCTAGCCAACTTATTTGTGATGTTTATTTTTTGATTCAAGAGACCAGTCTTTGTTCGCTTTGTTTAGTTATCTCTGGTGCATGATATTGCCTCAGGCCATGCTGAAATCTTCATGTGGGAATGTTTGGGCTGGATGTCACAGCGCATCAGCCGGTGTGTGTATTTATGTGTGTTCTTGTGTACGTCATCATATCATCTCCTCTGTGCCTGTATCCTTGTGCTGTTTGGGAAATGGGTCAGGATGCATGATAAAATTAGTCAGGAGGTGCAGGAAGTGGCCGTAAGGCTGTAGAGAGGATGCAGCCTCAGGGAGTGTGTGTGTGTGTTTGTGTAAGAGGGAAACAGTGGACATATATAGGCAGGCAGAGACTTTTAAAGGAAGTCTTGTTTCCTCTAAATAACTGACGTTTTTTTAAGTTGCATTTCACAGTGACCAGATAGTGTTCCTGTTAGGTGAACATCTTTTAGTGCTGCATTCTTCAGAACATTGAGTTGTGTAATGGATATCTCCTCATCAGCAGGTATGCTGAATTTAATGCAGACCTGCATTTGTTATCTTGCAGCATTTTGTCAATAAAAATTCTTGTTGCTAGTAGAACTAGTTTAACATTACGTAATCGTCTTTATGCTCTTTTAATTGGCAGTTTAAAGGTATTGCCATATACATTTTGATGTCTCACTTCTGTATATTGTTTACCTAAATTTAGCATTTAGCAGGCTGTGAAAGTGTGTTCAAAGGTGAACATGTCACCAAGGTGGGAGGATAGTAATAGTCTACGTGTCTGTATGTGTGTTTCATAGGCTTCAAACCCACAACCTTTCCTAAATCAATGGCCTACCACTTGAGATCCAGAAACACAATTAACTTTCTTGTTGCTTTTTATGATGTACTTTAAAATGTTTCTAGCTGTGGATTTCTTGTTAAAAAGGTTAAGAATGCCACAGAAGCGCCCACTGGCTTTATAAATTTAATGAATTAGCTGAATATCAATCTTTATTTTTCTGCTTATGAAAAACCAAATTCTGGTGAATAATGATAAGTTGGTCTGTATTAGCCCTTTTTTTATGAAGACCTTGATAATTTTGTGCAATAAAGATTATAGTTGTTCTGCTTTTTTTTGCTGATTATCTAGTAGTAGTTAGTTTCCCAAGGCTGTGCTTGATGTTCATTTATTCCTAATAACAATTCTTTAAACTGTATTTAACGTCTGCCATTTCTAATTTCTTAAACGACTGCTCTGTGATTTGTAACGTCACATCATCCCACAGAAAAGTCGGTAATCTTTCTGGTATTTAAGTTAATAGCTTCGGCTCTTTGGTTTTAAGGAGCATGTGATGACAGTAGATGATGCACTCCATCAGAAACTCGCTCTCTTATCTAGTTGTTACGAAAGGCAGCAGAATCTTAGCTGGAATTCCGTCACCGTGTCCCTCTTTGGCCCTGAGGCAGGAAGAGGATTTAGGTGGCGTCATCCCCTCTGTGTCTTAATGACAAAGGCAGATTCATCCTGACTGTGGCCTGCGGCTCATCGGGCTGTTAGATTGCACTTATACAACATGGCAAACAGCACATGTATTATGTGAGTATTTTAAAGTGCATTGTAGGAAATCTTTATAGTCATGTTTTGGATAAAGTGCTTTGTAAATGCTTTTTTTTAATGTTTGGATAAGACTGTGTAGATATTTGCATGGATGATGCGTTGCCTTCCATTTGCTTATTCAAACCACCAATTGGCTAATGCCAGTTACAGTATGGGAAATCTTAAGATTAAAATGTGGCGAAAAGGTGTGGTATTTATATAATGCACATGGCTTTCCAAGCATACCATGACGCGAGAGGTCTGGTAAATGAGCAACTACTCGAATGCCTTGGGGAACAGAAACTTGCTGTCACTGGTTGTACTGTGGGACAGACCACACCCTGTCTGACGAGGAAGGAAGCAGTATTATCAGGCAACAAAAGATAGTTCAAGCTAATAAACCTCTTTACGCCACAGTCAGATTGCTTTGAAGCAGATATGACATGGGTCTTTGGGCACATGTAACACCAAAACATTTTGCAGAGGAAATGATCTTGAACCTGCGAGAATGTAAAATTCATAGAAAGTCTGTTCAAAATAAAGTATTATGTCAGAGCATAGCAATGCATCTGGATTTTACTGCAGAAAGAGACCGATACAGTCGTCCATCTAGACCCACCCATGGTATGCAGGGATCTGGGCACTGTCAACTCTCAGACCGAAGTTACCATTACATAATAATGTAGAACAAGTACTTTTTTTAAAAAGAGGAAGAACGTGTGTTCTCAGATCAGTTTTGGATAAGGCCTATCCAGCCCTCACTCTTTCTGTTCCCCATAAACCCTGTAGACCAGTGATGCGACTGGGCCACATTACAAGGCTTCTTTTGTGCGCTGCTGAATTCAGGAAGTGAAGGAATCGCCTCAGATGGTTGTGGAGGCGGTATCGCTCGCTCTGATTTATTGGCTGGAGCTCAATATGAGGTGAAAGTTGGCTTTTGTTGAACAAGAGGAGATGTTTGGTCTTGATTGTTGAATGGTGGCTTGATCAAGTGCATTTTCAGATTGGCCTGACAGTCTTTTTAGTTCTGTTTTCTTCTGGGATCTACTTCCTCTTCAGTTGTACTAGCGATAGCAAATTCTTTTGTAGGATTTTCTGACATCTGTTCACAGGGAGACAGTCTTGCTTTATGCACTTGTTAGTTGATACCAAGTTATGGAGCCCTGAAGTTTGGAGACAGCATTTTTTTATCTAACATTTGTGGTCCAAATTGGCTAGATAGGTCAGTCATGAAACAAAATTGTGTTATGTGCATGCATACGTCAATTTGTGTACATTAAATGTTCCAGGTATTTGCCAAAATAGCTGAGGCTTGTAATTTTTGTGTTGTCGTTGTAGATCCTTCAGTCCAGGGATCCATGGAGCTCCACCCTTTCTTTGCTTAAACAGGTGATATAACTAGATTAATGGCCCACTTTAAATTACCTTAGATGTGGGTAGTACTCAGATGTGGGTGGGTGAAATTGTACTGGCAGATTAAGTCTCTACCTGCATTCTTGTCAGACTCAACGGCCTCAATTTATTTTAGGCTTTTCTGATTTTGCCAAGTGAGAGATGTTGGCAAAATCCCTCAAATCTGATCAACTCATCAGATTTGAGGGATAAGTTTGCGAACTATGTTGACCCAAGAACCTCTTTTAATTGGAAAAATCATCTTGAGCATCTATTTTACATGTCTATTTTACATTATAAACCTTGTGATGTCATTTTTCTAGGTTAGCCAGGATTGCTTTTGACATATGCGTGTGCCATACCTGATATAACAGTTTACACCAACCTAAGCTGGTCTCTGAGAATGGTCAGGCTGGTTTTAGAGGGGCTGTATGACCAGTTATAACCAGCTTAAAACTGCTTGGCATGGTTATGTTTTGTCAGGATGGTGCTCCCTTAAATACCTTGTGCTTTGATGTAGGTCAGTAGTGATGTAGGTCAACCTACTTTACAAGCATGTGTCCAGCTTAGAGCAGTTTAACCTTAACAAAATCTTAGGCTGACCCTTGCTTTCTTGACAGACTATGTGGCTATGCAAGACCATCAAACCTGTTTTTTACCACAGCTTGTTTTGGGTGACAACATTTTTTGCCATCTGCAACCACTTTTGTTCATGTAGGCAGTCTACTAACATGTCTGGTGTGACCGTGTAAATTCCATCCTGTTTTTGTGGTATAATTTGTGAAGTTTTTAATGGGTAAAGAATGTGAAAGCAATCCTCCCTGGCTCATTGTTCTCATTGCAGCATTCCTTGGAAAACCATCCAGCTGCTGTCTGGAATTTTATGTATTGCTGCTTAGATTAACATTTCCAACCCAAACTATCTATCCCTCTCTAGCAAAATTAAGTACATTTACTCTCCACCAGTGCACGTCTTACAATGTTGTGTGTGTTTTGTGTTCATGTATCAGTAAGTGCTTATGGTCTTTGCGAGGATTGCTCAGTTACTCAGAATTGCTTCATTCTAATGCTAATGTTGATACACAAGCGCACAGTTAGACACTATGGATGAAAAGCATTGCGTGATGTTTGGAATGGATGCTGACACAAAGATCAGTGTTTGTTCAGGATTTTTTGCTTTTTGCCCTTGCAATTCTTGTTAATTTGATCAAGGCTGTGAAAGAATAGTTGTTGGTTGGCTTACACATAAATGTATCTTCCCTCTGCAAATGTGATATCCAACATCTTTCATTTTCAGCAGTTTGTCTTCTGTTTCTTATCATAGGCTAAACTGACTCGTAGATCAAGACTAATTAACACTAGAAACTCAGAGCAAGACTGTAAAATATAAACATTTTTTGACAAATTGGATCATGTTTGCCTGGGTTGCCAGATCTGTGTAACAAAAGCTTAAAAGCAGCTCAAAAGGCCCAGCAAAACCATCCCATTGACCCCAGGAACAAATACCAAAATTCAAAGTATATCACTCCTAAACCTATAATACATATTTTGCAGTCAGTGGTATGCATTACAGTTTTCTCTTGAAAATTACTGTATAGTAGTAATTATAAACATGCTCTGGTATAAATTTTAACTCAATTTTAGTGTAAGAATGACGGCTGTTAAACAAAAATCATCCACCTGTAACCTGTGAATGAAAAAAATGTCCTACAACAACAGTTTAAGTAGCTCAGTTGCGTGGGAAAAACGTGGACCTGGCAACCCTGGCTGTAGCTATGTCAAAGCTGATTCCAGATACCAAACTAAATAAAATTGTTAAATTCCACTACTTAAGTTTTATCACTCTGTTATACTTGTACTGTGCTCTTTCAAGTTTTCTGGTTAGGTACGATAAATTTAGGAAAGACACACATTTATTTTACTGATGTAATTTGTCATAGCCACATGAAATCGAAATTGACTGCAGGTCAGATAATCACAGATCTGTTTTTGTACCAATTCCTCCCTTTGTGCTGTGAATCATTTCTCACACATTAATTTTGTTGAGTCTCCGTTGAATGTCATTCTGTCATGCTGCTGTGAATTGATATTCTGTTGCTTGGCAATGAATTTACACAGTTATGCTTTCTCATGAAATCTCCATTGTTGCCTTTTTAGGCATTTTCTTGCTGAGTAATGTTCCCCTACATATGCCCTGACAACAATATCGAGCCTTTCAGTCAGTGATTATGGCGAGATTATGTGGCGTAATTATATTGTGGTCTTGATTTGTATAAATGGATGCTTTATGGAGTTATGGAACTGTCTTAATGACTTTTGCATGGTCTGGGTGGCCTTGTTATGACTCATGGAAGTGTCAAGACAGGCTTTTGTACACTTGGGCAATGTGGGCAATCGAGGGACAGAGTAATTGTTCATTTTTCCTTGATTTTAAACCATTTAGTTCTCAAATGCCTGGAGCAAGTATAGGTATTAGTCAATCCAAAATGTTCAAAAATAATATTTTCTATTTTACTTAGAAGTTTTGAGTGATTACTCCAGTCTGCTCAAATAGAGCATAGTTTACGTCTTCCCATAATTCCTTTTTTGGATGAAAAATAATCTTTCTGTAATTTGGTAATACATCAGACAGCTCTACTTTTGTACTTAAAAGGCCAAATTTACTTTTCTTCTCGGTCGTACCTTTTTCATTCTTTCCTACAGTGGTATTTCGCTGGTGCTGCTAGGCAACTCACGAGTGTTGGTAAATACAGGCTGGATTTCACCATGTGTTATTTGGCAGCGAGTCTCTGTTCCGTGTCTGAAAATCGGACTTCAGCGAAGCCCCGCCTTTAAACAGGCAACCGCTGCTGTACATGACCTGTGGATTCAAATCAACTTCTCTTTCTCTCTCATTATCTCTCTAACGCTAAACAAGTGTATCCCTGCAGTTGTCATGTGACATTCGTGTGTGCCAATGTGATTTTGAGACTGAATACCAGCAGCGGGATATTTGCGAGCAGAGTAAAAACAAGGTCAACAAAATGTTGTGTCTGGATTCATGGACACATGCCACATAGGATTTTTGTGCTAATGTTAAAGTGCACTTTGGTGCTCATATAAAAGTGTAAGGCAAATAAAAACCGTAAATGAGGTTCTGTTATAGGTTTCATTGCTGTTGTTGCACTAGATCAACGTGAAGTTTTTTTTTTAATCAGTAATTACTCTTATACTTAAAGGCTTACTATTTCAGGTGACATCACAAATCCCTTTAACTTTTCAAACTCCACAACCCCTTGGCTTCATTCTGGTATGTAATTTTTCACAATGCAATTAATTACAGATGGATAAAATAAAGTCCTGTACTTTTTTTTTCTACATTCAAGTTGAAATAAGTTTCAAACAGCGTTTTATGTTGACTTTAACGCCATAACATCTTGTTAGAAGTTGGCTTTTCACGTCAATGTTCTAAATCTTAGCACTTGTTGAAAGTGGAACAGTGTTAAACATTATCAGTGTGGGTAACAGTATGTATAGCCTATGGGCGTTGTTGGAATTTTAATGCACTTTACGAAAGTTCACTTAGAGTTTAACACAACCGTTACAGACCTTTTATTGTTTAAAAACACCATGCTGGATGGGACCTTTTCCAAAGCAGTTTGTATGACGTTGTCATTTTAGTACAGTAGACCTGAAGGAAATTACAAATATAAACTATAAGCATGAACCCTTCTGATGTACATTGGGTGTAAAAATCTTAATCTTATTGTGAGATCTGTTTTTTAGTGATGAATTTCACAGAGATGAGGTATTGTCTTGACATATGCTCTGAATTATACCCTTGTACTTGGAATTTATATGCTAGAGCTGTTTTATATCAGAGATGATGTAGTGATTGATTTACACAGGCAGGAGTATGTAAGCAATGCCTCTGTATTCTCCTACCAAAAAGATTGTGAATGTGTGATGAACATTTGTGCTCTCCTCAGTTTGTGTTGGCTTAGCCGGGTGTGGTTTGCATAATGAATTTTTTTAATGAATATATTCCATACCAAATATTCTGCATTTTTAGGTCTCCAGCCTCTGCGCCCTGTTTATTTTGCAGATTGTCTGCTGATGTTTTGATTAATCCTATCCTCTTTTAATAACAGTAACGCTTATATTGTTAATAAGGATGTTAAACTTAATTCTGTAAAAAGTCCAGCGAGATTCCTATGCGACATTCATGTGCTGTGTGTATTGTGTTTAAGTCCAATATACCTAGGCTAGCCAGCCCTAAACATTTCTGTCCCTCATTCTTACATTATTGATTCTATTAACAAACGTTTAGTTGCATTTGTGTAATTGAAAAAAAATCAGACTGAAATCTTGCAATATCAAAATGCAATGGGTAAATTGGGGCTGTATTGCATTGCATGAAAGTTGTGTGTCTTGTCTTTTAGCCTTTTCATTTCAGTAGCTGCTTGACTCAACTAAGAAGTTACTAATAACCAAAGCAGTATCTCAGTTCTTATGTACATCCTTTTTGAGTTGAGTCGAGTCAAACCACATCTGCTGGCGAAGTCGTTAGGAGCTGTTTCTTGCACCCAGGCAAACCTTTCCGTTCCTCATTAGATGATCCTTAAGACATTTCTGTCCTCTCTGACTTTGACACGTTACCTTCAGGCAGTCAACCTTTCGGGTCACCAGCTTATGAGCGAATGGAAGGGAAAGAATGAGGAAATCCAAGCAGGTTAGTTTATTTGGTGTGTGTGGTATTTGGAGTCCTCCAGCTGAAGGAAGCAGTTACAGTAGAGTGCCTGTGCAAAGCTTTCTGTAGAGCTGAAGGAAGTGTGGGATGTAGTATCCTGCCTTTAATCTGCCCAGTATGCATTACCCAGAATTTTCACTGGGTCTCGAGTACCACTTGTTAAATGTTGTTTTTGTAACGTAAACATTATGAAGGTGGTAGTGTTAGACTCTTTTCATCTCATTTGATCCTAGTGTATGTTATGTAAATGGCATAGAGAAGGAGGTGTAGCATGTGATGTGTGTAAAATCATTCTCGCTCTGCTGTGCTTTTTATTATTAGGCAAAGTTCAGATTTCTCCATTAGTCAACCTGCCACACCCACAAAACCGAAATGTCTTACTGACCCCAATCCACCCGCTCGTCCCATGCTGCTATACTGGCCTCAAGGGACCCAGCTTCCATGCTACTAGATCTGAATCATTGTGTGTTTCTTGTTAATTAGTGTAGATGTTGAGATTCTATGTGTTTTAGACAACAGCTGACTGACTGTGTTCTGCATTTTTTGTAGGGCCGCATCCTATTTGCTTGCATTTTATACGCTTGCCGTACACCAATGCAAAATGTATTCATAAATGCAAATGTAAATGAAATTTGGAGATGTGACCTATATTACAGTGTTCAGGAGTCTTGGTGGTTAGGGTTCTTTTGCTTTTTTGTAGCTGTGCTTGTATTTTAATTCTTCACTGTTTAACTTTTGTCGTTTCTTTCTCATTGACAGTTTGAGTCAATCCAGCCCCAGTGTTTTTACTGTTTTAGTTGGGCTTCAGTTGTTTTTGATGGGAATGGCACAAAGACAAAATGTTCTTGTCATTCAGGTTTGCTTTCGAACAGTGAAACAAGCTGCAACAGATAGCAGAAGCCAAAGTGAAACGCTGACACTAATATGGACTTTATTCCATGTGAAATAAAGTGAATGGTGTGACCTAAGTGAGGGTTTATTCAGTTTCTTTTCTTCACCTTTCCGGTTGTAAATCCTTCAGTTGTGAGTGTTGTATATTTGAACATTTTTGTCTTTGAACTCTCATTGGTTTATTATTATGTTGAGATGGATTTCTTCAATTGTTTTATATGCCAAAGGCTTTACAATCATCTGTCGCATGACTGTACCGTATATGTTGTAAAGCTGTAATGCAATATTGATGCATTTAATACAATAAAAAAAGATATTTGTTTTACCAGTGATAATGGCTTTTCTAACACCTACTGCTTGCACGTTGTGTCACTATCCATGTCAAAGTTAGTATGAATGTGTGGAATCTCAACCATTTCCAACAGTGTTTCAAGCACAAGACTTATTTCTAAATTAAATAATAAAGTGAAGGGAAGCTTCATTGTCATTTTCATCCCATTCTTCTTTGCAGATATGTTCAAACGGGTTGTGCGACAGAGCAAGTTCCGGCATGTGTTCGGGCAGGCGGTGAAGAACGACCAGTGCTACGATGACATCAGGGTGTCCCGGGTGACGTGGGACAGCTCCTTCTGTGCTGTCAACCCCAAATTTGTCGCCATTATCGTGGAAGCCAGTGGAGGTGGCGCGTTCATGGTTTTGCCTCTTCATAAGGTGAGAAATCTATAAAGATGCACTGCTGCTGTATCAATTTGTCACCAGCGCTTGGCCATTAATTTGTGTAATTTGTCTGGATGTTTTTTGGCATGCCATGTGGGTGGAGTACATCAGCACCTATAAGTATATGCATAGAAAGATTTTTGGTAAAAGACGCCAAGCAGTAAAGTAGATTTTTGGTCAGTTTTTAAGAAGGTGAAGAGTTGCCCCAGGCTAAAAATCCTCACAGTGATCTCCTCTTAAGCATGACACAGTCTCCGTTTTGAAACAGCTTATGGTCTTTATTCAAGAGTGTACACACATATAATTACAACCTCACGCTCTGGTGGTTTTGCAATGATTAAGGTGTGATTCATCGGACGTGTGCCTTGATCTATTTGTGTCAGAGCTGTTAGGAGCGGTGGAAACCCTGCTGGATGTCTTTCAGGCTTTGGTGAGCATCTTCTACATGCATCGCTGAAATGTACATGCTGTATCCCGCTGCGATTCAACCTCTGAGCTTCTTTCAATCACACGTTAACAGCCCACCTCCTGTATGTAACTACTGTTCCATTACAGTCATTTTCACTCATTCACTCCACCTGCCTTACTATAAATGGCTTACAACTGTATTTCACATGCCTCAGACATAGGAATTTAGTTATTTCCTTTGATTTTGTCAGACATTAACTGCAACAGTATTGACATTTTTTTTGTTTTCTGAACTCTGTCACCCACTGATGGATCTTGTTTCTTACTGGCATTCTGAGCTTAAATGTGATGACAAAAGTAAAAATTTCTGAGCTGAATCTGCATGATGTTATTTGATATGTGAAGATCTGCTGGGGTTCTGTTACTGCAGAGGTTAATGCACTTCCCTCTTTAACCTTCTGTCACCGTCTGCTTATGTTGCAAAGGCAGAGATTTGTTTCTTCTACATGAAGTGTGTGTCACCTAGTCCGTTTTGTGCATATGTGGGGGTTTAGTGAGTCTGCATGTTTGTGCATGTTGAAGTGTGTGGATCATTCTCTGAATCACAGCTTGTTGAAAGAAGTTCTAGCTTTGTATTTGTTTTTTTTATATTTCCATGGTGTACATTGTTTTATTGTATTGCACTATTTTGTTTTTTGTAGCCATTTTGTTTTAGGCTTTTTAGTTCTTTCTGTTTAAAGAGCAGTGTGTAATTTCTATACCTTTAGCTTTTTCAGATCCTTGTCTGGAATTGGTTGGCCAGACCAAAAGTCCCGTCCTAAACTCACACTTTTGGTTTAGCTAGTGTGCTTATTTACTAGGGCTGCACAAAAAAAATGAAAATGATCAAAATATTGCAGATGTGCAATGATTTGTAATAATGTTAGCTGTATTATTTTTATGTACTGCAACAGCTGTTCATTTTCAGAAGCTGTAATTAAAAAAATTGTGTGTTTATTAGGTAATTTTCATTTTTTAAATATATTTTAAAAGTTTTTTTAAAAGTGTTTTAGAAATATATTTTCAGAAATTATAATGATAAAATCATGGATGTTTAATATGTCATTTTCATTTTTAAATATATATATATTTTTAATTAAAATTGATTTTGTTTTTGTGAAGTATTATCATATCACATACTGTATACCCTATTATTTTCCCTATTAAGTTATCATATAAAAATATTAAGCATTTCTTATAATCTCATTAGCTTTATATACAAGCACTCACTTCCTGTGAGTTTTTTGTAATAGTGGTCCATGTGCCATACTTCAGTTGGCTGTAGGTTGTACGATTCAAGAGGTAGTCATCTGTGAAAAGTGTTGGATTCAGCAGCGATTAAGTCTGTCTGATGGTGTCCTTTTGCAGGTCTCCGATTACCGTGGTAATACTGGCGAGATTAGCGCAACAACTCAATGCAGCGGTGTTGACAGCCGTGACAGTGGTCTGTAATTAGAGAGCGCTCAGACACGGCTGTGACATCCAAACCTCAGGCTCTCTGTTAGGATCCTGAGGCCTGTCATCAACGTCACATGCCGTCACACACTCACACTCGTGAAAGATGTCGCAGATGCTGTACTGCCCAGCCAGAAACGCTCCGGCTGCCAGGGCCAGTTACAGCGCATTCATCTTATTGACATGATTAGTCTTCAACTCCTGCTGAAGATTTTATAAAAGTTCAGGTTTCAGGTTGGATTAAAAAGTGATGGATTAAGGCGATATAATTCCTTTGTCATTCCACCCCGATGCGCAAGTATGATAGGAAATTATTAATCTGTAAAAATAAATCATGTTTGTTCACTGTTGTGTTTTCTCAAAACAGATTGCTGGATCATCTGTCTGTTCCTTGTGTGTAAAACTGGATTCAGCTGGGATTAAAAAGTTTTTGTTGTTAACTTTAATTTTTTTGTGAATGTTGTGCTATATTGGCTGGTGTATGATTTCTTACATTTAAATCTCTAGAAGGAGTCACTTAATTCTCGCCCTTTGCATTTCCATTTGGTTCGTGTGTGTGCGTGTGTGTGCGTGTGTGTGCGTGCACACTCGCACACCTGCTGTCCTTCTGTCTAATGCTTTGCAACCCTCCCTACATATCCACTCTCGGTCTGATTTCGTTTAGAGCTGTATCTGTCTATAGGCCGTCTTACCATGCTGCCCCGTTCCCAGCAGCCCCCTGCAATCAGACAGCTGGCTCCGGGGAGCTATTGTCCCTCAGCGTATGCCAGGCCTGCACAGCCTTTTGTTTCCCAGATCAGCTCTGTATGGGAACTCCTCGATCTCAGAAGACTTTGTGAAATCCTTAGTCTTATGTGACTGTCCATTGTTTCCCCATAAAGAAGATGGTAGCAGATTGGCTGAGTGTTTATAAGCTTAAGTTGTGAAGAAGTAGAAGTGGATCGTTTTAAAACAAGCCTAAAATAGTTTATCAGTAAACTGAATGTACCTGCAATCACAAATCTGTGTGTTTTCTAGTTTTATAAGTTGGTAATGGACTCAAATATGGAGTTAGCGGAGGAGTTTCAGATGGGCCATGGCTGGTTTTATTGTGTGGGAGACAAAGCAGCACGAATCAGACTGCCATTGTCTTTGCTCTCAGGACATCATCAGGTGTCTAACTAATCACAAGACGTCTTCAAGAACCCCCTACACTCACGTGTTGTCTCATTTACATATGAAGGAAGCAGTTGGAAACGGATGGCCGCAGTTTTCCGCAGTCCTTGCATTCCTGCTTTCCATTTAGAATGACCAGAGTGACTGATTTTCCTCCCGTCTGTCTGACCACCTCTCATACTGAGGTCATAGCCCGAAATATGACCCATCCCACAGGAAACTCTACATTTACGCTTTTACACCGGCTTCTGTTATGATATTAGCAACTGTTTTCTTTTCAGAGCTGAAGTTATGAAGGAAATTGCTGTTTTGATGCATCGGACATGTGGGTGTTTATCATTGCAAGTTTTTATTAAAAAAAAATGTTACAGTTAAAGCAAACAGGTCGAGGATGTCAGACTTAAACATTATACTTAATTTGAGACTTGACAGATTTGTAAGTAACAATTACATCAAGTTTATTGTGTATTATGGCTGTCATAATGGTTTAAATGGGGTGAAATCACATTAAATCAAAGTAATGCAATATTTCACTTTACAATATAATAGTGTATTCTCATGCCACACATTTATGTTCCAAACTTGATGTTTGAAACACAGCGAAAAAATTTTCGTATAAATTAAGTTGAAGGGAACGAAAGTTTAGTGTGACCGCAGCTTTTTGAAAAGAAGATGTTGTGGATGTGTTGTTGGTAAACGATCCCAATTTCTAATTTCTATACACTAAATATAACTAGAATCATATTATTGTTGTTTCAAAAAACATTGTAGAAATAGACATTTGATACAATACTGAGACAAAAAGGACATTGCTACAATATTGTATCAGTGTTGTTTCTTGTTAACTTTATAATATGCACCAGAAATGTGCAAACTAAACTAACTGATCCCACAACATTCCTTTTAATACATTTTAGGGTCGGTAGGATCTGCATGGCTTTTGTTTAGACAATGTTGGACATCTTGGATGGGTTTCCTGTATCTGAACCGTCACAGAAAACGGATCACCAAAGATGAGTAGAAGAGAGGAAGAGGAAACAGGAAAAAGAGGCATTGACAGGAAGTGATTTCAGTCCATAAACCCCCAAAGTCCACCTCTATATATCCTGTGCTGCCAGATAGACAGATGTAACTGAAATTTTGTGTGTGGCCATTGATGTGTCAGTCTTATTCCCAGTCTGTATTTTAGGAGCCCCCTACTGTTCCTGGTGCACTGACTGACTGTGCTCTGGCTGCTGCTGACTGCAGATTTTACCTTATATGGTCATCCTCAGCTCCCCGCCTGTCAGCCTTCCAGACCCATTTCCTCTTTCCTCTCTATTGGCTGAGCAACAGCGCTCGCGCCCAATAGATTCTTTAATATGGGTGTGTAAGAAAAGAGGGGTGTGAAGTGAATTTTTGTATTTTTCTTGTGTCAATTAAAGTTCACTGTTGTCATTGGAAGAGGTTTTTTTCTGATAGATTTTTTGTAGATTGTTTTATGTATTTAAAATTTCATTTTTTGTCAGAGCATTTATGAATTTTCTGATCTTTTGATCTTTCATTTATAATTTTTTAAGCCCCAGTCTCGTACACCTGCTCGTCCTGAGCAACTCTCTCTTCTGACACACTGCTGGCCCCGCCTCCTTTGTCATGATTGGCTGCTTCTATACATCATGAAAAATGACAAGCTGTGATTGGTCAGCTTCTGGGACGCTTTAGTCAGAATAGAAATAGAAACAGAGAAAATAGAAATTTAGATAAAACACATTTTGTAAAGTGACTGTAATTCTTCTGCTTTCTGTCTTTCATGTACATTCTTCCATGAACTGCATCTCTTTTTCTTCTTAAACATCTCTCTCCTCCTCCCCATCCATCTCATTTCTTTGAGCTCTTTTTAATGTGTGTCAAGTGTAAACTGTAAATGGCTTTGTGGAGATGATGGATGTTTTTCTTATACTGTGTTTTAAAAGCGTTTAGACAGACTGGCTTTATTTGAGACGGGAAATCCGCAGTAAAGTCGCTACTGTTGCTATGCAACAAGTGTGACTCAATGCTCCATGGTTATGTTTCGGGACAGCTCCAGCTTTAGTAAGCTATAATTAATTCAGATAAATATTCATGATGTAAGTTCAGCGGTGCTCCGCTGTGAGTTTATAATTTGTTGGGAGACTGTGATTCAATGACGCAAAACTGTCTGCTCAACTATTCAATGCAACGTTTAAACTGTTTTGTTTTGATTTTTACTGTAAGTTTCAGCAGCGGGCCGACATTATGAAGCTTAACATGCACACAGCTTTAGGAATAAATTAAAGTAAATGATTTCTCTCTGTTTGTTTGACATACACATACTTAGAAGTTTTTGATGATCTGTGAAACTGTACTTGATGTGCTCCTATTATTAATAGTTTTTATTAATTGTCGCTATTGCTATTGTACTTATGCTGCTTAAACCGTGAGGTTTGTTGTCCCTTTTATAAGCAATCAAAGTAAAATTCAGTAACTAGTCACCCAGCACTTGTCATTTTAATGAAGTATTTCATTTCTGGTATCTCTGAATCTGTTAATAAATAATGAGGTAGTAAGAAAAGGGAAGGCTAGAATCCATAAAGAGATCATCATTACTGATCTTCTGCTCCAATGTCAGTGATCCATAAAAACCACATGACAGTAATGTCTGGAAATCAATATAGTGGTTAATGCTTTTACTCGATGAGGATCCTCCCTGTTTTAAGGCTTGGGGTTACTGGCTCATACTGGGATGTTCCTTTTATTACCTTCACTTTTTCTTCCATCACTTTATTTTGTATCTTGTTTCTTTTAGGTCTTGCTTGAAAGTATCTGCTAACTAAATGAAGCACAAAGGATCAGCTGTGTGAATTGATTATTATTATTATTATGTTTATGCCTGGGTTTTTTTTTGTATTGAATCATGGGGGAAAAAATTAAATTGATGCAACTTCGCTCATCCGGGCACAAATCTCCATTTTTGTACTGCAGTTATGACATTGTCAATTATTCCTACGTGATTTAACTGGTAATCAGTGCTTTTGATAACGGGAGAAAACTGTGTTCTGTTAAGGAGTCTTGGATTGTTTTTGATCCTGACATACCAAACGCTGTCTTCCTGACATCATCGCTCAACATTCACATTCAAAACGATCCACACATACTTCAAAAACAAACATGAGGTGATGTTAACTCACGAATAACTGCGAAAGGTCTGCTGGAGTTCCTCTTTCATGAGATTGTGTTATAACCGTGCCTAGACTTGAGAAGGAATGTGTACACATGTACAGGTGGGATGAGTTTTTATCTAAAGGCCCAGCCCGGGAATAGCTGTGGGTGTGAGTTCATTTGCACAGATCAGGCTGTTGTGCTCTACTGGGCAGGCTTTCCACAGTGATGTCATCAGGCCAATGAAAGGAGTCGTGTGAACAAAAGTGTGGGTGTGGTCGTGTCTGAACACACATTGAACAGTGTGATCGGATGACACCTGATCACACGACTATATGCAGAGATTGCGGTCTTGCAAGAGACCAAAGGTCGTGACCCTGAGAGCAGAGGGCGCTGATGTCACCAGGAAGTCAGCTGACTGGGCATGAGACCGCAGCCGTGCCTTTATTTGTTTGCTTCTTTGTTTGCCGTGTAAAAGATGGAAATGTGTTGAAACGAATAGATTCACAGAAATGAATTTTATTTATTATACGTTGTAGATTAAGTCATTTTTGGAAAATATTGTGACAATTCTAATGCAAGATGTGGTATTTGCTATACAATATCCCAGCTGTTGATTTATTTCTATTTTCGTGTGACCTTTCACTCCGAGTGAAAAGGTCAAGGACCCGTTTCACGCTCACATCTGTGTCTGCGTTTGGAAATTGAGTTGAGAACAAAAGCCTTGCAATCTGTTTATTTCACATCAGCTGTCGTGTGTAAATGTTTCTGCTGTTAGTCTGAATGACCGGACGAGCTATTGTTTGAAAATCAAGGGTGGCTACCTTCCCACCCAACTTCAGTAAATGAGCAAAGTCCATGCCAAAAAAGTGTATTTTGGTGTTACGTAGGGCAGCATGCTTCCATAATCTAAAATATTCTGTCTGTGTTTTTCTCTTTGCAGACGGGCCGTATAGATAAGTCCTACCCTACAGTATGTGGCCACACCGGTCCTGTTCTGGACATTGACTGGTGTCCTCACAATGACCAGGTCATCGCTAGTGGATCGGAAGATTGCACCGTGATGGTACGTCACCCTTCTTTCTCTACACGGTTTCATTTATGTTCTGGTGAAATGTTTGTTCTTGGGTCCACATTCTGATTTGTTTATTACTGGAGCATTAGGTAGCAGAGCAAAAGTCATGGGTTTGAACAAAATGATAAATGCATAGCTTAAATGCACGGTAAGTCACTTTGGATGAAAGTTGCATGAATGTAAATGATTTTGGGATGATACTAGCTGGTAATAAAACAAATATCAGTAAATAAAGACTGATGAAGACTTTATAAGCCTGATAGATTTGCATGTCACATGTTTTTCTTCATATATTCTCAATAAATGCTCAAAATGATAAATAATAGTATTAATATACCCCAATGAGAATGACACAAGCTCAAACAGGCAACTTGAACTTTGAATCAGCATCACATCTCCACCCACCCTACAAAATCCATGTGCGGCTGCAGATGGGATCACAACATAAGTGAAGGCTTGCTTTCTGGACTGTTTTAGATTAAAGCCCAGCCTGAAGTCATAGAATCAGCAGTTACTATTTTATAGCTCTGAGGTCAGTCCTGCTGAATGTTTTTAGCACATTACTGGCCCTTATTTGGCCAAAATGCAGTAAAAACAGCAACTTCTGTGTTTGTGTATATGTAGCGAGTTATCAAGCGATGAGTTCATTAGGATGCTGTCTTTTTTCTCTCTTTGGAGATATTGAGCCCGTGCAGGTTGATAACTTGCATTTGTAGCATTTCATTGTTAGTAGTATTTTGGTGTTTGCATGCTGCATGTCATTATTGTAATATTTTTTGGTGATTGTGACATTATTACAAAATAAATCCTGATAGTGTAAGCGGGACCTTGACTTAAAGCAGAGGGGGTTTTGTATCGGATGGACGAGGGTAGTGATTAGGGTCCATTAATACACACTTACTTGGCAAATAAATTAATGGATTTATAATAAAATTTTGATTTGCACCAACTTTAAAAAAGAAACTACAGAATGATAAAAGACAAAGAATTATACAGTTTGGTCTTAATTACATATTTTTGATTCACAAATTTTGGGATTGGCCAATGAGAATGAAGGATAAGACTGCCACAGAGGTTTGGGCCTGAGATGAAGAGTTTTATTTGCATATAAATAATAAGGCGTGTCAGGAACTTACACTTTGGTAGTGACTTTCATGCATTGATGAGTGTGATCTGAAGATGAGAAGTGCTTCTGGTCTTCTTTATTTGATCTCTGCTGCCCCCTTCAGGCACATTATCGTAATTGTAGATGAAAAGCTTAGTTTGTCTGAAATTAGTTTAAAATACTGGAAAATAATATAATCTGCTAAATGTTTTTAGTTGAAGTCATGGTGAGGTTTCGACTCCATGTACATAATTCATTTCCTAACTGTTTTTGTCTCATGACAAGCCCATAAAATAAATGAAAGCTGTAATTTGTTTAAAATGTTGTTCTTCTCTCCTGTTGTTTTCAGGTGTGGCAGATCCCCGAGAATGGTTTGGTGACGCCAATGTCAGAACCGGTGGTGGTACTGGAGGGTCATTCTAAAAGAGTGGGCATTGTTACCTGGCATCCCACCGCCCGTAACATCCTCCTCAGCGCCGGTAAGGAGCATCAAGCATTGGCTTAACCCACTGAGATACGTGTTAATTTTCTGTCCTTTTTGCACCTGAATTGATAGAAATTGTGTTAGAAAGTAAAGACAGAAAGGCAAGAGGGGAAGGAATAAAAAATCATGCAAGCCAGACTCAAATTTGCATCGACAGCATGAGCATCACCATGCCACGTGTTGAGGCACATGCATTAACCTCCAAGCCACATCTCCGAAGAATATTTTTTAAAGATGTCTCGGCAGTTATGCAAGTGTCTTTGAGTAACTGTCAATGGAAAATGAACCCCAGCTGTTTTTATATAAACTCTGCCAGATGTCACTGAAACATCCCATGTGGCAAAGCTTTATTTTAATAGAACAGATTTTTATTACAGCACACACATTTAGTGCACTGACTAAATTATTATAATGCCTAAAATAGATCTGAACAAATCAAACCTGATTCATGTGCTGCACCATACACAGTGTTTACCATTTGTCTATGATGTTAGTCATAACAACGTGATTATATCTGCCATGCATTTTCTCCTTGGATTTGTCTGCAGGCTGTGATAATGTGATTATTATCTGGAATGTGGGGACGGGAGAGGCTATGATCAATCTGGAGGATATGCACCCTGACATCATCTTCAGCGCGTGCTGGAACCGCAACGGCAGTCTTATCTGCACTGCCTGCAAAGACAAGAAAATCCGTGTGATCGATCCGCGCAAAGAGGAGATCATTGCGGTCAGTGCAAGTTTTGTGTAAATAGAGATGCTGTTTATAACAACTAAAAAAGGTTTTTGGGGACTGACTATATATGTTTTATAAACAATTGGTATATGATTAGTAATATATTGATAAATATATTTCAGAAAATAAATGATTAAAATCAAACTTTGATGCTCTTAATCTCATAATTAGATTAGAAGACTTTAGCCTGGATTTCACAGACAGGGTCACAAATATCAATTTAGAAAGAATTTACTGTTATGTAAGATACATCTATAAAGTGCAAAGAAACTAAATGATTCATGATAAAAGAATGTTTGTTTTTTGTCCCAAAATGATTTGGCATCTCTAAGCGTGTTCAGTTTTGTGATGTCATTTTGTCAATTATTTCTCACCGGCAGGACAAGGACAAGGCCCACGAGGGTGCCAGACCCATGAGAGCCATTTTCATGTCTGACGGCAAAGTGTTTACCACCGGCTTTAGCCGCATGAGTGAGAGACAGCTCGCGCTGTGGGATCCGGTCAGTTGCCATGGAAACCGCACACACATTGCATTCAAATGTTCTTCAGACTCTGCTAAGAAAATATTACTTCCGATATGCTGTCATTTTGGTTATTAATTATATAATTGTTTTCTCTTTTTTGCAGGAAAATATGGAGGAGCCCATGTCTGTCCATGAGATGGACACCAGTAACGGAGTCCTCCTGCCCTTCTATGACCCTGATACTAACGTGGTCTACCTGTGTGGAAAGGTAAATGCAGCACGTATACATGGATATATTGAGTTTATTACTGTCAATAATAACACACATCAGTGAAAAAGACGTGGAGTCTTTGGCATTCTTGGCATTTTTTTCTATTAATAAATTATTAACAGTAGTCTGTTTCTTAAATGTTGATTTGATAAGCCGCCTGGCGTTTCTAATTGGAGTTCGGTCTCTGACAGGGTGATAGCAGCATCCGTTACTTCGAGATCACAGAGGAGGCTCCTTACGTCCATTACCTCAGCACTTTTACCACCAAGGAGCCCCAGAGAGGCATGGGATACATGCCCAAGAGAGGGCTGGACGTCAACAAGTGTGAGATTGCAAGGTGTGTAAGTACAGCCACATAATAAGTGTTAGATTTCACAAGCTACTCCTTTCACTAGATTAGCATGTGAGTGATTGCCACAAAAGATCTGTCAAGAACGTGTCTGGGTCGATTTTACCACAAAATCCAAATTGAAAAAAAAAGTAGCCTCAAGTATACAAGGCCTTTTATTATATATTATCCCCCCAAAATTATCTGGACATGAAATTTATACTTTCTTCGTTCTTCACAAAGTGTTTAAATTTGATGTGTTTTAGCTGTAAGAGATTTATGCTGGTGAGATTTAAAGAGATATTTCACTGAAAAATCTAAACTCTTTCATCATTTGCTCATCCTCGTGTCATTCCAAACTTGTATTATTTCCTTTATTGTGCAAAACGCAAAAGAAGATATTTTGAATAGCACTGGTAATCAAACAACATTGGCCCCCATTGACTTGCATTATATGGGCACAAAACCACTGTGACATATATACCACTATATATATACCAATATATACCTAACATATACAGGTTTTGAACGACATGAGGATGAATAAATTGTGCCAAATGTTTTTAGTTTTGGATGAATTAACCCTTTAGTTTTAGTGGTGTTTATTTGCATACATTAATAATTAAAATAATAAATGTGGTATGCCAAATCCTGCCAAAAGAGGGCAGCACTAAACCATGTAAAAAAAGAAGACCCAGTAGGCCTTTAAGACAACTTACATTATTATTATATAAGGAGAAGAAATGCTTGAAGAGGTCAGTTATGGGATGTATCTAATGCTTCTGCAAGTAATTGCTCGGTGTGTTATTTTGTTATTAAACACATCCTGTTCTGTTGAGTGTGGTTTGTCAAATAAGTCATGTACTAACCTCTGCAACCCTGGCGGACATGTTCTAATACACCCGTGTGTTTGTATGTGTGTGTGTTCTCAGGTTTTACAAACTGCATGAGAGAAAGTGTGAGCCTATCATCATGACTGTGCCAAGAAAAGTGAGCCTCTTGTTTTCTTTTCCCATCTTGTTTTTAAGACTACACACACACTTCAGGCAGGACAGTACATCCTGAGCCACAACTTCCTCCTGCTTCGGCGTCCGTTTCCTCCACTGTCAACAAAGTGTTGTGTTAGCTCACCAGGCCCTGTTTTAAAACTACATTTTATCAAACTTCTGCATCTTGTCACATTGTACTTGTGGCATAAAATGTCAACATGTACATATGCAGTACTGAAAACATGAGTACTAATTTTTGATGCAATACAATGTGATTGAGATTTCTTTGAGCAGAGCCAAATCCTGTTGTTATACACTTACATAAAGTATAACTGCATCAGAAAAGCTCTTTACTATTCAAAATTAGTATTTGTGTAATTTGAAAACCTATTAATTGATATCCTGAATCTTGCATTTCCATTAATACCCTTTCCTTCCATCAGTCGGACTTGTTCCAGGACGACCTCTACCCTGACACGGCAGGGCCCGATGCCCCGCTTGAGGCCGAAGATTGGTTTGATGGGAAGAACGGAGACCCCATCCTGATATCCCTTAAACACGGATACGTCCCGGGCAAGAACCGTGACCTCAAAGTGGTCAAGAAGAACATCCTGGATAACAAGGCCAAGCACACGGAGAACACCACCCCTGCCAACAAGACTGCCACCTCAACGCCATCTATTGTAAGACTTGTGTTAAACATTCTGTGAAAACATAAACTTGATATTTTTCATTTTGACTGGGTAATGACAATGTCAACGATTGAAATCATAATGATATTAATAGGTGAAATCAAACTTTAATGCTTGTTATCACAGAATTAGATTCTCCGAGACTTTTTTCTCTGAGGTTTTTACAGACCGGGTCACATTAAGAGGGTAAAAAAAGTTTTTACTCGAAAGTTCCCTGTAATGAGTTTTTTTTAGCTTTGATACATGTAATGTTTTTATTGTCATCTGAGACTGATGTTCTACAGTAGGTCCAACCCCAACCACATGCCCGTTTAACCACATGACAGCAACAGCACATGTGCTCTCTGCCTGCTAAACTCGCTGTCCATGCTCAGGGTTGTAATCACGAGAGCAGTCCTCCCGCCCCACAGACACACCAATGTTAGCTATTACTAATCACACCTACAGATTAACCAGCTATACAGCCATGGCTGGTCAGAAGATATCCTAAGTGTATATTGAGTTATTTTAAACTTGAAAATTGGTTAAAAGGTAGAAAGATTTTTTTTCTGTGGAATGCAAAAGAAGATATTTTGAGAAATGTCTCAGTGGTTTTATGTCCATGCAATGGAAATCAACAAAAATGTTATGTTATGCATGCCAGACCAGTAGTTGACCATGTCACACTTTGTAAAAAAACACATAAAATACATATGCATGACATTATTTTTGTGTTTTTGACTATAATAGTATAATTTAACTTGCACTTGGAAGGTTTGTGTTTTATTAGGCCCCCAAATGCTGATGTTGTGTAAATAAACGTCAAAAACGGATGAGAAAGTATTATGTTAAAAAAAGGTAACATAGCCTAGTGTTATACCCTGTTTTTTACCCCGTGTTGACTGGATCAGCTCTTCTTTATATTATTATTTGTCATTCAAATGAGAAGATTTCTGCATCCAGGCTGGCTTTATCAATTTAGAGTTAATTTTACTTTCATGCTCAGATTTCCTGTTTTGACTTAAACATTTGTGTTTTTCTCCTCGACAGAAAAATGAAGGCAAGATTGACGAGGTTTTAAAAGAAATGAAATCTCTCAGAGAGCTGGTCAGCAGTCAGGAGAAAAGAATTGCCAAACTTGAGGAGCAGTTGTCTAAAATGGACATCTAAAGGAACCCATAACCCCTCCCCTTCTTCTATTCAGGATATCCCATTGGCCAGGTGGGCGGGACCCGTCACTGCCAATCACCATGACAGCGTTCCGTCTGAAACCTGCCTTGCAAAGACTCCAACCAACATTCCATGATAAATAGTTTATAGCTTCCATTTGCAATCCCCCAAAACCTGTTTACAGATGTCCAGTTGGAAAATGAGAAGCACCTTCCAGTTTCTCTCCAAATCTCTTCTCATTTAGCTTTTACTCACTCTCTCTCCAAATCCTTCTGTAATAGCTGTGTTTTATCTGGTGTTCTTGAATGGTCTTAAGTTTTGTTTTTTCCAATTAAAAATTGTGACCAAGAAAATGGCATTGTAAAGCAGTTACGTGAACTTGATGATGAGTCCAGAGGCGGCAGCCGTCAGTATTGAAATTGCCCTTCTCGCTCTTCTGAGTTGCCAAATTTGTGAGCACCTTCCTGACAGTATTTGACTAGCTTTTCTTTTCGTCTTATCTCAATGTTGTACTTAAAGGGACAAAGCAATATTCTAATAATGCAGGGAGGGAGAATCATCGGAAGCGTTCATCACTGTTAAAGCAAATTATAAATGAAGATTTTAACCAGCCTGGAAAACATGTAGAATTGAAAACGCTTACAAACCAGTCCTGGAAAATATACATGCATTAAAATACCACTAAATTCATGTTAAAAGTATTAAGATATTAGTGCACAAAGGAATCCAAATGTTGGGTTTGATTTACTCCTCTAACAACTCCAATGCTCATAATGGTAGTGCATACAAAGTTTCTGTTTTACATATCTGCATTTTTTATTAACCGTTATCTGTTGTCTGGGGGGAAGCTAACAGTGCAGGTCTCATTCTGTAACTTGCTTTAGTTTCTCTTCCTAAAACAGAATGACATCATCTCATATCAAGAACTAGGCAATAGATGTCCATTAGCTTTAGCCGTAGGTGATGTAGCTATGTTCCCCAAATCAAACTGTTCTCTGCTTTACCGGCTTGTCTAAGCTTTTGCTTAGACATAAATGATGTCCGAGGTCCACAGTCGTGGACCATTAGTGCTCTGCTGTTGTTGTACGTCTCTTCGCTTTGATTTCTCGTTTCTTTCTCTAAAGCATCTTGAGTTGTGGCATCCATACTCTTGGAAGTCAGAAACTGATTGCAGGAGGCAAGAATATCGACAGTTTTGTCTGTGCATACATCTAAACTGCAATTGTAGGCCGTGACTGCTTGCAACAGTGACTCATGACTGACTTCCTTTTCCTATAAGGGTTCTCAAGCAAAACATCATCTACCGTGCTCTCCTAGCCAAGCAGAACATGATCTCTCAAGAGACGGCTCAGGTCTAGTCGACTTTTTGTTTTGGTCATATTATGTGTGCCAAGAGGAAAAGGGAAAGCATGATTCTGTTAGCAAATCTGTGTAGGTTTTGATATGTATTTCTGTTTGAATCACTGCTGGTTTGTCCTACTGTATGTAACGAAAACACCTCCACATGCTTTCCAGAATTTGGCTAAAATATCAACCACTTCCTTATGTCTCTTCAAACCCACCTACAGGTTTATTTGAAACAAACCATGTCTACATCGCAGCAACAACTCGATACCTCTGATGTTTCTTTTTGCGCTGTTGCTCTCTTTCTCTCTGTCGCTGTGTTTTTGGTGAAGTGAGAGGTTTATAAATGTAGGGACCGTATTTATAGGATGGATGTGCCAAGCTGGAATGATGTTTGAAAGGACAGCAGGGTTAAGAAATGTCTGCAAAAACATCAGTGAATTTCACACATTGGTGTGTTGAACAACTACCCTGGTGAAGCCTTTGATCTTCTTAGGTGTAAAAATGTAGAAACACTTCATGATTATAACATGTTTTCTTTCGATTATTAGTGTTTCAGAGGCTTTAAGATCAGATGGCTTTTATGACGTGGCCTTGACTGTATGTCTTTTTAAAGCAGCGAATGATTGAAATGAAATACAGGGAATATTGTAGGTTGAAAAGATAATGCAGGTAAAAGCCGATGTGATTTATTTTGATGCTTTGTAAATACTTTTTTATTTTTCATTTTCCTTTATCTTTTCTTTGTCTGTAGGAAGGTTTTCCATTTGGAATTTGGTGATTTTAAAGTAATAGTTTTCCCCTCACCGTTAAGCACACTGTGAGCCTTGAATGTTTCCAATTATGAAAATAAAATGAGAATTGAAAGGAAGGACATTTAGAATTCAGTTTTGTGGAGAACTGTTCCATTTTCTGTTTGTTCATCTGCTTCAAATATAAAGAGTCTTACAGAATACCAGAAAAATAAAAAGTCAACTAAAGTGTTGTTCTTTGCGTCTTATTTTGTGTTACACTTCCCTATGGGTGGATAAGGTCATTTAAATATGGTTTCTGTGCTCATGGTTCTAACTCACCGTTTTGGGGAAGTAAGATCTGATATTTAAAATAGTGGCTTGCTCATTCGGTTTGCGTCACAGTTTGAAAACCTCAGCTTTAGCTTCACGCTTCCTGTATTTTCACATAGGGCAAGTTTGTCGACATTGTTACATTTTGCACGAGGGGGGTTAACGTATCCAGCGACCTCCAGAACAACATCAGGTCGACGTATAAACAGAAGGTTAGTATTGTTTTGATTCTATGTCAAAATCTGATGATGAGTTAATGTGATGTGGTGGTTTGAAAGCATCAAACTGAGTGTATTGAAATATTTAAGAAACATGTTAAAGATGGGAAGTTTACAAATGGACCATGATAGTTGTCGTAGAATATTTTAATTTGTGTAGTAAAGTGAACATAAAATAAGTATTTTACAATAATAGCCATAGCACATGTTTGTTTACTAACCATGTAAGTGTAGTACGAGCAACTTTAGTTCAAACGTAAGAAATTGAATTTTGTTCTACTATTTTAGGACCTCAGTACTAAACTGTCATTGTTTAAAAGTTCCTCTTTGCTGAATACTAACAGGCTTAGAGTAAAACACCTCGTCTAAAGAGGAAAGATCAGATGGTAACACAAAGTTGTGTGCCTTTTTGTACATGACTGCAACATTCTTTCGTCTTTTTCACGCAGATGGCAACGGTGACTAAACGACTTGTGTTTGTGGTGTCTGGTGCGTGGTGTTTATCAGTTCTTGTTTTCCTGCTCACTTCGAGCACTTTTGTGACATCAAGAGATCTCAGGATGAGAAGGGAAATTAGTCACAACGCAACATCCGCAAACACAAGTGACATAGACAGTACGACAAGCGTAACTGAAGCCCAGGATATAAAGCACACCACCGTGGCACCATTGGTTTCAAATGCAACACATGCGATTGAGATGAATACCGGAAATAATTCAGTTATGATGACCGTGGACCACCAACATGCATCGGATTCGAACCACACCCAAGAAAACGAAGCAAACAAGACTTCTGAAAACCACAACCACACCGCAGGAACTGAGACTGTGACGGCTCACTCGCCAACAGGTAATGAGAGAACCTTGTACACCCAACCACCCATAAGAAACAGTACTGGACATGTTTCACAGACAGGAAGTTCCGCCCCCACATTTCCTGCTAAAGTAACTGAAATGCACATGACAGCTTCTCCAACAAAACGTGGCCCACAAAATACTACTGTACTTTCCTCTACGACCCAAAGTACCACTACAAAACAGACTTCAACCACAGGAAAAACTAATGTGTGTTCCACTGCCTCTTCTTCTCGAGATGGGCTTGTGAGTCGCTGTCTCATCGCCATCGCCTCAATGGCTGCCCTGACAACTATCTTTGTCATTAGCACCATCTGCCTGGCTACAAAGCTCTCGGGATACAGATATAGACACAAAGCACATCTTCTCCAGGAGACTGAAATGGTCTGTATTTCTGCTTTGTTGAACGATACCGATCACCCTGTTCCAAAGCCGAGACACCCCAAAAGTAACGGAGCACTGATCCCGAGCACCGAGGATGGAGATCCTGATGGAGATAATCTCACTCTGAATAGCTTTCTTCCTGATAGCGAGGGCCTACTTTAGAAGATAAATGTTACTTCGGTACATAGTGACTGAGCTAAATGAACATAGCAACTAGGGGTTATCACTGTAAATTCTGTGCCACTAAATGAATTTTTCCAAATAGTAAACTTAGTTTCGTTCGGTCAGACAAACATAGTCCCATCCCAAGCTCACGCTATTGGTTGAGCTGCTGTGCTGTTGCTTTGACAGGCTGATTTGGGCAGGATGCTGAAATAAACGACACCAGAGTTGGCATGTTTTGGTGTTAATACAAAAATAGATGTGTTGTATTATTTTAACATTAAAAAAATACATGGCTTTAAAGGAATTGTTGAGTACAAGTTAAGTTAGGTGATAAAATAAGGTAATATTCAGACACAATATAAATTAATTAAATTAAAAAAGTATTCTTTTTTTATTTTAGGTATTTTTAAAAAGAACCTTGCTGTATATCAAAAAGTCAATGGCTACAGTATGTTTATGCACTGCATGGTTTATTGGTTTCCTAGAGAGTTTTTCACTAAATAAAATTATAGAATAATTTGAATTATTGTTTGTGCAAGTCTGGATGTATCCAAAGTCTTTTAAAATCAGCATGTTGTATTTGTTGTACAATAATTATCTTGGTTCCTTTTTACTTTAATGGCTTGTTTTATATTGTAATATGTTTTTGTATTTTTCGTAAAGTTTTTTTAAATCTGGGTTGAAATACTATAGTGCTGTCTATGAAAGCTCAGGCATTAGTTAGGCTTGGCAGAATGTATTGCTGGATATGTTCAAGAATAGGTTCTATTCCTGTCTGTGGTTAAACTTGAGCTATATAATTTACTTTAACTAAGTGATGTTGAAAGTTTTCACAGCCTTAAGTTTGAAGTATAACATATCATTGTGAATGTACATAAAATACATGTAAGCACATGTACCATGAAACAATTTCTCTTTTGTACAGAAGGCTTTTATCCTTATTTGAGTTAAAAGAAATAAAGTCAACTTAAGCCAAGTCAAGTGTTCTTCAGTCTGGGAAAAATGCAGACTGAGAAAAGCAGTAAGAAAAGTATTTTGAATGCACAGGTTTATCTTTTACATTTAGATACTTTTAGCTTATTATTGTATGTTGTTTAAGTAAATCTGATGTTTACGCTAAATGTATGCTTTAGGATATTGGTATAGGCTGTTTGTATGTACATGTGTAGCCTACAGTTAGGCTTGTGAACATGTCAAAGATGTTCCTTTGACTAATCTCTTAGATGATATGAATAAAATTGGTACACAGTGATATCATTTTTAATTAAAAGCTTTTTAAATGTTTTAAGCTTTTCTGTTTTTCCATTTTCTTGGACTCTACACTGTAAACAATTTTTACATTATTGCAACTAATTACAAGTCATAACAAGTCATTTCAACTCATCAAAATAAGTTACACAATTTCAACTTATTTTTATGAGTTGAAATGAGTTGTAATTAGTTGAAATAATGTGAAAACTGTTTAAATGACTTATAAAGCCAAGTTGACTGGACTTTTTACAGTATACAAGACAAGCAGAGAGAGAGAGGGAGGAGATGGAGAGAGAAGGAGGGAAACATCCCTCACTAATTATCTTTGACTGATTTTTTAGGAAAACCCACATGGGCAGATGCTGCCAGAAGCTTTTCAGAACAACACAGGCAGCTGATTCACAGTCACTATTTTATATAGTTTATTTTATTTTATTTTATTTTATTTTAGCGTCATTTATCAAAGTACATTACAGAACAGAAGCAGCAGTAAGTATTCTTTTAATTTGATCATTTCTTAATACAAACTATATGCAAATGATACACATTACATATTTCAGAATGTATTTTTAAGTGTTTAAATGTTTATTAGTGTTGGAGTGTTGTGTGGAGAATATTTCATATACTACTTTATTGTCTTGATGTTTTTCGTTCGTTTTGTCTTTTCTCTTTAATAGCACTGGTCAATCTTTTCATTTATTGTTTAATCTCTTACAAAAAACATGATTCTAAATTCTTATAGTTATCTATTACTAATTTGCAGGGCTCATGAATAAAAGTTTAATTTCCTGAGTGTAGTTTAGTGTGTTTACTGCAATGGACACAGAGCAGATTTCAATCTGTGTGGCAGGACCACCTAGTTTGCTAAAACACGTTCTTGAACACTGACCGTTACCGTTTTTACAGCAGCTTTTCTTTCATTAATGAAAATTGAACACATTATGTTTAATCAACATATCTGGCAGATACGATTAAGTTTCATCATTACATTAAACATGCGTCCAATATTTGAGAGATCATTCCCTAGATGTAGTTGTACAGCAGATATACCTGTACACTTTTTATAGCAAAACATTTTTAAAGTAAAGACATCAGAGGAGATGAGTCTATTGGATGATACTAAAATATGTGGTTATGGTAGTGTCACTCTTTCAGGAATTCCCTTTTCAAAGTCTAATGGTTAAAATGTCTTAGTTTTCCTGTTTAATATAACTTTGTATAACCAAAGTACCTCTATTGGCTTAAAAAGGTTTTATCACTTACAGTAAGTTAACCCATAAGGCATTTTTTTGTATAATGCATTAACCGTGTAAATATTATCTGTACTCTTGAGCAGTGCAGAAATAGTCTCTCTGGTTTTCGGCCCATTTCGTTGCAGCTGGCCTGTAAATACAGGCCTGTAAGTTACATCTGTCCCACGCCTTGCTGCACCCTTAGAAATGTATAACTGCCCCTTCTTTTTCTTTTCTGTGGTGAGCGGGTGGCGTAAGCTAGGCTGGGAAATTACAAGCCAGGCCTGACTCCCTCTGCCTCCACCCCAAATAAGTAATAACTAGATGTATCAGGAATAGCTCCTGCAAGGCTACAGAAACATGGAAAATATGTTCTGCATTGCAAGCTTATAGTAGATACGTGTGATATTTTGTCACTTATTTAGTTTTAACAAGAGGGGTGAAGGTTCTGCTGTTGTGCTGTATGGCTTCCATTGGTCCTTGGTAATGGTCCTTGGAAATGGAAAACGGTCTTCAATATCAACACTGCAAGAAACCTTTTCAGCACCTTTATTTTTAATCTTCAATATCTGTACTAGTCTAAAATTTTGTCGTCTGAAACCTACTGTACTGTTGTAGCTGTACATTGGTGAATGTTTGCAGACATTGACTAAAGGAAACCAAAAACGATTTTTTCCTGCGATTCAGAAAAGAAAGTGCCTACATCCATTTAAATCAGATTGTACATATCTGTGAGTTCATATGTATAAACAAATGAATATATGTTAATACTATTACTGTACTGTAGTAAAAGTCAAGGTACAGATTTTTTATCAAATTTATGTCATGTTACATGGTGAAAAATAATTTTTATATCCTGTTTAAAAATATTTTCCTTTCTGTTTTAATTGTGACTAACTTGATAGGTAGTCAATAGGCAATATTTGGGTATCACTTTACAATATGCTTGTATTTGTTAACATTGAACTTACATTGAACAATACTTTAAAGCATTTAATAATTTTGTTAATTCACGTTAATTTTAGCATTTGGTAATACATTTTTAAAATCAAACGTTGTTTCAGTTAATATTAGTTATCTAACATTACTAACTAACATTAACTAGGAATAATAAATGCTGAAAAACTACATCATTATATTGCTTATTGTTAGTCTGTTAGCTAATTTACTAATGTTAACAAATACAACTTGTAATACTCATATCTGTGTGTTCTTGCAGGAATCATGTCACTCTCAGTCTCTCTTCGCTGTCTCTGTGTGCTCCTTATTGCGCTCTGGGGCAGCAGTTGCTTCACTAATGCCATCCCGTTCAACGCATCCATGGAGGGCAGCGGAGACGAAACCGAACTCATCTTCCCCATTGCTCGAAGCACCCACGTGCCCCCATCTCCCTCCCCCTCTCCAAACATCACCGCCACCTTCATCCGCATTAAAGACTTCATCTTCAACGACGTGGTGGACTTCTTGAAGGAAAACCTGCTCCTCATCATCGTCGTGACCTGTCTCTTAGTAGTTATCATCTTCATCGTCTGCTGCGCCTCAGCCATGAGCCACAAACGCAAACTGGAGGCCTACTATCCACCGAAGACCTACACGCCCAGGAAATACATGAGCCAACCCAATAAAGCCATGGAACAGACCAAGCCTCATAACCAAGTCCAGAATAGCAAGACGACTACCGTGAAAACTCTTCGAGAACCTACTAAAGCGCTGGTAGGGGAGAAAGACGGGAAAGACCCCAGACCGAAAGAAGTCCAGCAGGTGATGGATGTTGAAGAGGTGGAGTTGCAGAAAGATGAAGCCAGGAAGAACGAGCCTCAACCAAGTACCTCGAATGCCTCCTCAAGTCAGCCTCTGGTGTGTACTTGCCATCTCAAAAAGGCCAGTCCATCCACGGCATGAGAGAGCTTTCCAATAATGGCTAGGAATAACCTTTATTCTAAACTTTTTCTACTGTTTGGTATGAATTGTTTGAATTGTTTTCCTGGTTGTGTTGGTTTTTTAACGTGCAAAGTCGTGTCATTTTCCATTTCTTTAACCTGTTAACTGTCACCGTTCCACAGTAGGAACACTGTAGTTATTTCCTTATTCACTTTAATATTTCATAGTTGAATTCTAATCTAATCGACAAACTAAATATTGATGGAAAGGTATAGGACTCAAGAATAAGTATTTGACAAATATTCATTCAACAACAAAAAAATTTTTTTTAAATACCTAAAATAAAAATATCTAAATATCTGAAATTTAAAAAAATTGCATAATAAAATTTAAACTGCATTTTATAGAGTGCATTTTCATGTTTATTCTCAATATGTGCAGTGACAGTTATCAGGTTACATATACATTTTTGTTAAAAGAACCAAAAATGCTAATTGACAATATGAACGTTTATTTAAAATACAATATTATCTATAGCTAATAAAAACAAGTGTAGGAGAAAAAAAACTTGAAATTATTTCGTTAATCATTTTCTAGTCTGAGAAAACCTGAGCTTTTGTCTCTGTTCTGTCTTTGTTTTGACCATTTTCTTTGAGTTATATAATGAATTAAATGTTTATATGGTATTCTTTCATTTATGCTGTAGCCATAATTTCTAAAGTTGTTGTCAGGTGTTGTACATGACTGTTTCTTTATCTAAACTTAAATTTTCCTCTAATTTGTCAATTGTTTGCTCCATTTATATTTAATAAATTTGTCATAATGGAAAAAACTCTCTGTTATCTCAGACTTTTTTTAATCAATTAAAACAATCAATGTTCACTCTACAAAATGCTGAGTTATTTAGTAACCTATAGTACGGTCAAAATGGGACAACCCTGACCACTGGGTTAAATTAACCTAGAAATTGTTCATAATGTTCATGGCACAGTATGATTTTTAAAGCACATCAAGAGCCTAACACAGCTTTATAATCCAGAGTTGTGTTGACTTGGCTGTAGCTTATGAAACTCAAGAACCCAGCCGAGCTTGACAGCGGCAGCTACAAAGCTTTTGTCACATCCATACAACCTCCAATCAATATTTCAGAAGTTCATTTCAAGACAGTTCTCATTCATGCTTGAAATGCAATAGATGTGGACTTGATGGAAATATACTGGATTTTACATAACCAGCCATGACAACCATTTTGACGTTTATTGTAAAAAAAATCTGTCATTATTAAACTTTGTTGAAGGATTCACAGGATTCAGTGATGCCCATAACCAAGTAGATTTTACAATTCAGTTTAATGTAAATAATGAAAAATATATGCTGCTTTTGTTACACTGATGATATCAGCCCTTTAATTGATTATGCTAATTGTCTTCATAACTAAAATCAAAACCCCATTGCCACGGCACAAGGCCAAGTGATACTGTGTATTCAGCAGAGTAAACATCAAAGATAAGCAATGAAGCCTACATGAGACTGAAACTTGAGTTGGGTAAAAGAGAAAACTTAGCACAGGGTCAAATTTCTCTCTCTTTTGTTCACAAGGTGCTAAATAATTCTAGAAATACTTACAGCTCTCACTTCTTCAGGAGAGAGTGACATGTGCACTCAGCACTCCTGAAGATTTACATCTGGACTTACAACTTGATTTTGGCAGTGGTTTACATAACCGTACAACACCTCTGATTCACTTCCTTACAAAAATCTTCCAGAAAGAAAAGAAAAACTGCTCAGTCAGGTAATATATTCTAGTTACTAGATGTGTGTTCCAACAGCAACTACACCTTCTGACCTGAGTCAGTTGTATTATGGGAAAAGCAACTGGAGTGGCCAATTAATTCACATTGCGAAGAAGATACAAAACAGGTAATACAAAACCTTAAGGCTGCCATTAAAGTTTAATGGGCCGCTACCCAGAATTTTCAGGGTGAGCATGGACTGTTTGCTGCGAAGGACGTGAGGAAAGACCGGAGAGGTTAAGGATGTGAAGCAGATAAAGACAAATTTAGAGGAATCGTTCAAAACAGGGCAAAAATGGTGAGTACAATCCATCAAGTTAATTAGATCTCAACAATTGATTAATTTAAAGTAAACTAATACCATGACTTTTAACATTCCTTCCTTTTCATCCATCCAATCTTCTGGACATGTCTCCTTCAAGTGAGCCATGTGTCCTTGTCTTCTCTGTCTCTTGTTGTTTCTTTGTTCATCTCTCCTCGCTGGTCTAGTAGTACCCCTGTATCCATGTCCAAAAGGCTGTTGCTGTCCCCATCCCGGTGACCTGGTTCTGTGCGAATCTCTGGGTTTGCACACTTTACCTCGCTCTGTCCCGCTGAGCACCTCCGTCCTGTCCGTGGCCCGGAATCGTCTCTGCAACGTGGATAATGTTTTTCAGCCATACTTGGGATTACAGGAGTTAAGCCTCGGATACAACCAACTGGCTCGTTTCCCTCGGGGACTGCCTTCAAGCTTGGAGACCCTTCAGCTACAAGAGAACCAGATCACATACATCACTGCTGGGTCTCTGAGACAGCTTGGGAACCTCACACGCCTGGACCTGGATGATAACCGGATACGAGCCATTCAGCCAGGTGCCCTGTTGGGGCTTACTAGACTGAAAATGTTGACTCTTAGGGGGAACAGATTATCACGGCTTCCAGCAAACTTTCCTTCTTCGCTAACGCACCTTGATGTGTCAGAAAACTGTATATCTACTTTAGATCTCCCCTCGTTGGGTGCATTGGTAAACCTACAGGTGTTGAAGATTAACAGCAACTGTTTGCGTTCTATACCCGAGCGGGCTTTTGACGGCCTGTCCCATCTCCGGTCAGTGGAACTAGCCAATAACCTTTGGGTTTGTGAGTGTGACATCATGTACCTGTACAGGTGGCTTCTAATGGACAGGTTGCAGATGGCAACGGATCTAGTATGTACAGCTCCTTTGCACCTGGCACATAAATTGCTTTTAACTTTATCAGTCATAGCCATCTGTCCAAAATTTTTTAAGCCTGTGGAGAGAATGTCAGGTGTAAATTCAAGCACAACATCTGGGAAAGTGGTTGAAAGTCATTTAGAACGGACTATGTCGGATACTACATGCAACATAAGTTTATTAAAGTGCAGAGCATCTTTGAAGAGATCAGATGAAACAATATCATCATCCCAATCCTTGATTCATGAAAACAGATCAAGGACCTTTTCAGCGTCAGACCAGCCCACCTTAAACAGACTGAGCTATGAGGACTGTCTCTCTTTAAATTTCACATCTTTTATTCCCCAACCCACCCAAGAACCCTACACTCTATCTACAGAAAAGGAACCTGGCTGTGTGGAGAATTCAACAGGTCAGCAACCAGGAGCATCAGCCACCGTGGTGTCTGCTGGATCAGTGACCCCTACGGGAGATTTTGAGCTGAATCTCACACCTCGGACAATACTGCAGTCCAGTGACCCTGCACTCATTGCAGTCCTGGCTGTGCTTTGTGTGCTTACAGGATTATTAATGTTAACAGTGCTTTTGGTTTTAAAGAACGTTCTTCTTCGAAACTTGAGAGTCGCACCATTTCCACATGCTCAAGGAGATGCCAGCACACATTCATAATCTGTACTGCTGACTGTTAACTTACAAAAAAATCATACAAAACAACAAATGATGCAAAATGAACATTTAGAGCTTTATTATGTTTTTGCAAGAAAAAATACAGCACTCAAGTCTATACATTTGTGATGGAAATTTATTTGCTCTATGTACTCAGCACAGGTTTTTTATGTGACTTGCTAATAGCAAATCACTGCCCAAACTGCAATGGGAAACAAACTAATACACACATTTTTCCTTATACCTTCTTTCTCATACACTGTGGTAGAACCACTTTACAAGCATTATAGTAGTATGCATTAAACACAAAGATTACAAACATTAAATATCAGAGTATCAGATCTTTAAGAATTAAAGGGTGCGTTTTAATGTGCGTGATTCATAGATACAGTAAAATGACTCTGAATCTAAAAGATCCTCACAGTCTGTCAATGCAAACCAGCAAACCAGCAAACCTAAGGCATTGCGCATATAGTATCAGTAAGACATGTACGCTTTTATGTTTATTAAAGCCTTAGTCAAGAAGCACACTACATCATTTTTCTGAGTCAGGACGAGTGGGTGACAGTGACTCATCTGTGAAAGGAGACTTTAATTTCTAGCTTTGGCCAACGTCTCCTTGTCATCTTTCTGTTTAAGTCTGTAATCTGCTAATGCAGCCTTGATAGCATCCTCTGCAAGCACTGGCAAAAAAACAAAAATCATAATTTAGATCAGGAAATAAGAACATTTGAATTGCTAATATGAATATGCTAATATTAATATTATATGCCTTACTAGAGCAATGTAATTTGACTGGTGGAAGACTAAGTTCTTTGGCAATCTCTGTGTTTTTGATATTAAGGGCTTCATCAATCTGTACAAGGAAAAAAGAACATTAAATGAAGCTATGACAAAGAAGACATCAGAACGGTAATTTGATCACTCTGTGAATGTGCGCAGTGATCTGAGTCATGCTGACGTACCGATTTCCCCTTCACCCACTCTGTGGCCAGAGAGCTTGAAGCAATGGCTGATCCACAGCCAAATGTTTTAAATCTGGCATCTACGATCTTTCCACTCTCGTCCACCTCAATCTGTCAGTCACATATACAACAAAACAAGGCCCAAGTTATACAATGCTGCAAATAAATCTATTGCAAATTAAATGCAAAAACTTACCTGCAGTTTCATTACATCTCCACATGCAGGTGCGCCTACCAAACCAGTGCCCACATTCTTGGCATTTTTGTCCAGGGAACCAACATTTCTGGGGTTCTCATAGTGGTCTACCACCTTTGAAGTCCAAAACAAATGACTTATAAAATGAATGACCTGCCCTTATCACATTAACTATCACAGGTATTAGTGAGGCATTAAAAGGTATCTCGTGCTCTTTATAAATATTGACCTTGATAAATAAAACCTCACTCGAGACTAATAGAGAAACCACACAAAGATAAAAAACACCTAACTACAAGTTAAATCTCTCGCATGTTAAATTACATGTGCACTTACAAAAGCATACAAGTCTAGGTTTTACCAGTGGCGCATTTACAGAATTGAAAATCTAAACATCATTCTTTGAGTTTCTGTGACAGTTACACAAGCGGATATGAAACAACCAAACTGTAAATCTAACTTATTATTTCATACAAAAATACATAAACTTGCTAATGTAGATGTCTTTTATATTCAGACTGATCGCAGAAGATTAATTAAACAGTGGATGTCGGTAAACTTGGTTTGTTTACATGTGCAGCTGTTATCTAACGTTAGCCTAATTAGCAACAAGGCTAAAAGTTATCCAACACATAAGTTATGGTGAAAGATTTAACTAATATTAAGACATTTCTCATACGATGACCAGCAGTAAAACGTAACACGTACCTTTTTATGATAAGGGCAGGCGGATCTTAACTCTGGGAATGACAACGCTCTGTGAAACAGTGCAGAAGATGCACAGCGTTTGACAACTGCTGCTAACGCCATAATGACCGAAATGCACTGACACTGCACACACATGACTCGACCAATAGGGGGAGCGCTTTCACTGTACTCACAAGACTCAACCAATAGGGGGAGCGCTTGCATTCACAAGACTCGACAAGTAGGTGAAAGGCATTTATTTCACATCCCATACATTTTTATAGTTTTACTTGTTCTATTTTTTTTTAAACGTACATATTAGATGTATATTTTATATATATGTACAAAGTTTAGATGTTTCTTTATTATCACTGCTGTTTATTTACAAGATCTTTTTAAAACAGATTTCTTACGGCTCTCGCGGTACTTTGATGTCATTATCTGTTCGGCCTGCGCAGTGATGCATGCAGTCGAACACGCCTCTTGTTTTTCCTCAAGCTCCGCCTTCTGGCTGCACGAGCACCGTGTTTTTCGCGTGTTGTGCTCGCGAGCCCTGCCCCTGTATCCAGGCAGACAGTTCGCAACATGGCGGCGACGGGTAACGAAGAACAGACGTTGTTGCCCGATATCGAAGAGGAGGCTGAGGGCATGGAGCGAGAGATGGAGTCGGAGGAGGAAGAAGAGCGGATGGGAGTCGAACACTCTGAGGAGGAAGATGAAGACGACGAAGACACGTCAGAGGACGAGAGAGAAAATGAAGCGGAGATCCAGCGGCTGGAGGAGCAGGTGAGGGGAATGAATGAGGCTAACGGCTTTCCCAACATACGCAGCTCTCGGAACACCAAATAAATGACTCTTCTAGAGAATTTCCCTTCATGTATATGACAAACACGCATTTTCGGTTGGCACTGTGTGCGTAACTTGTCATAGGCACACGGCCAGGGGCAGAAAAATGCAGAAATGTGGACTCGAGGAATGTGGCTAGCAAATACTGTAGCCAAGTAGCAAACACCATGATGTTAAAACTACTCAAACACTTTCTCACCAGCACGATGCCATATATATTTTATGCGGTTTCATATCTGTGCAAGTTTAAAATCTTGCCTGTTGTTTAAAAGCACGAATAAAGTTTTTTAGTTTATTTGCGTGTTTTGGTGAAGCGTGCTTGCGCGTGGAGTCAAAATACGCGCCATAGGGGGTAGATTGAGGGGGGAGCTCTATACGTTACAGTTTATGTCATGTACAAAAGCTGACTTTACCAACAATCTTCTGTTGCCCCTTGTGTTTATTTCTGGTTTAATTAATGTTAAGAATTCGTTTTGTTTTGGGACTTATACATTGATCAAAATTGTTGCGCAATGATTGTAGTGGTCAGTGTGTGTGTTTGTCACGGGACTGATATGTTGCTGTGATCTGGTGGGTTTCAGATTTCTGATTTGTAGTAGATTCAGTTCGGATTTAAAAGCTAATCCAAACGCCTTTGCATGACTATATAGGGATTCTCTGTAGTGTTTCATGTACCTTATACAAGTTTATGTAGAGCTAAAATAAGGCTTAAGAGTTGAGTAGCCTGTCATCTGTGGCCCAATGCTGACCCTGCAAAGAATATGTGGGTTTAAAGAATTGTTGAATGGTTTAAGAGAGTTCAGTTTTATATGAGTAGAATAATGATAATTCATGTATTGTGTCATTACAAAACAAATGAATTGTGGGATTTTATTATATAACATGTCACAGCATTATAGCAAGCTGAACAAAGACAAAAAGTGCTTAAATCAACGATGAACACACACATGAGCTTGATTTTGTTTTCCTCTGTTTATTAAGTCATTACCTTCCATTACAGATTCAAGCCAGTGATTTTGCATGTAATAGCAGTTATGTCATTTTCACTCCCGCCTGATATGATGTTTAATATGGAAAATGATCTGCAATGCAACAGCTGTCCAGTACATGTTCCAGTCTAATTTAAGCCATGCCAAGCATTTTCAAGCTTATCATATTGTAAGACAGTTTCTATTATCATGGGAAACGGTCCAAACAATTCCATGATGAAAGTTTTACTTCTTCCTTACAGTTGATCACAGTGAGTTATGCTGATAGCCATTAATTGATATTCTCCAGTTTTTAAGTCCCACTTGCTGTTCGTGGGAAGTGGCATTGTTCCAGTGTCTCCCACTGTAGTGTGCTAGACTGCAGAGAATGCCTGCCTTGTCCAGATGAGGCTTTAGCCATCCACCCCCACCAAAAACGTATTAGTTGTTCACTGTTTGGGCTGGTGTCCTGGGAACAAAGAATCGGAACCTGTACTGATGGTGTAATTCATTATAGAAGAATGAGGATTTAATCTGAGCTCATTCCTTGGATACATGCTTCCTTTTGGACCACATTGAGACCATGTGGTTGTTTGCGTATTTTGGTCCTCTTTTTCCACCTGTTTGCATTGATTTGATTATTGTGGAAGTTTTTGATCTGAACACTTACTGAATCGTGCATCTACAAGTAAATCTTTTACAAGGAAATTAATTTTACCCTGTTTCTTTACCTCCAGCTGTCAATCAATGCATTTGACTATAACTGCCATGTGGACCTGATCAAGCTCCTGAGGCAGGAAGGGAAACTGCACAGACTGCGCAAAGCCAGGCAGAAGATGAGCGAGCTCTTTCCTCTCACTGAAGGTGGGTTTCCTTATTCTGTTCTTTGTTCTCTTAATGTGCTTTGTACAGTAGCCAGATTTTTTTTAGTTTTATGTAAAATGAGGATTATGTAAAAATAACGTGGAAGGACAAAAAGTACTTTTTAGAGTCCAGTCCATCTATGTTATTTCCTGTTGATTCATTCTTGAGGTTTGCACGGTTCATGTGCAGTTCACACTCCATATGCCGCATCATTAACTGAACTCTGCAGGAAGATTGATCTCCAGGTCTGAGCAGCCATGCAGAAACACATTTAGTCAAGTTATTATTGTAGAGTATAAAAAGTGTAGCAATGGAATTATGTGTAAGGGTATATGGTCTGTATGATGTGAATTTAAAAAGGCTTGTTATTGATTGACAGCAACACAAAAGCATTTTGCCCTTGCCTTGTCTCAAGGTGTGTTATGTTTATAAGTGTGGGTGGAATGTAGGCTTTTGTGTATTATGCCTGTATGTGATTTGTTTGTTTGGCATTGCAGAGATTTGGCTGGACTGGCTAAAAGATGAAATTCGCCTAACAGAAGACGAGACAGACCGCGAGAAAGTCTACGAGCTGTTTGAGAGGGCTGTAAAAGATTACCTCTGTAAGTGTGCTCATACTGTAATGCATGGACATCTAGTGTTTTATCTTATGTGTATTGAAGTATGTGTTAATCAACAAGCTGATTTATGAATAATACATTTTTTTGATCTCCTCATAAATGCATCCACAGGTCCAGAGATCTGGCTTGAATATGTGCAGTACTCCATCGGGGGAATGGGAGCTCAGGGAGGTATTGAGCGGGTCCGGTCCGTGTTTGAGAGGGCGCTGACTGCTGTGGGTCTGCATGTGACTAAAGGAGCTTCAATCTGGGAGGCATACAGAGAGTTTGAAATAGCTATTCTCTCCACAGTACAGGTATCTCTACCCCTGAATTCTTTTGATTTATTCCAGGATATTTACGAAAAATATTCGGGATTGAAAATCTTTATAAGTAGCTAAATTGTGCAAAACGTATTATTCAATATCAAGTGAATATTAAAGGAATAACTCGCCTACATGTCATCCCAGATGTATAAGACTTCTTTTCTGTTGAACAAAAATGGAAGATTTTATATTTATATTCCATCAAAAAAGACCATAAATCCGTCATTAAATTAACCCAAATAACTTTTGCATATGACAGCAAGTTAGAAGAACCAATCTTTTAATTTCTTTACATTTTAGTTTTGCTAAATAACCTTAAAATGTATTTTCTCCTGCAAATGTATATCCCATTAATCCCATTACTTCAATGATGGATTTATTTGCTTTTTGGAGCTTCAGCGTTTGAGTTCCATATTTGAAAATAAAATTGTTTGAAAAAAAAATTGTGCTTGTGTTTTGTGATACATCTTGGATTGCACGAGGGTGAAAACTTTTCTGGTGAAGAGTGTGTAATTGTTGGTACTGTTATCAGGTAAATGATATGTTTGTGTTGTGTGATTGTTGTGGTTATAAATCCTGTGTTTTCACCAGCCTCCTCCTGGCAGCGTTCCTTCACGGGAACAACAGGAACTGTTAACCGCCCAGCTCGAGCGCATACATACACTCTTCAGACGACAACTAGCTGTGCCTCTGATGGGTAAGACATCCTTTTAAATCCTTCAGTTTCCCATTCTTCTTCCTCTTTCTAATGTGGATTTAGTAATTGGAAAAATCTGTGTCCGCAGACGGAAGAACGGATGTCGAGAGAATTTAGACCATGAATGTATTTAAAAGAATTTAGACTATGAATATGCAATTGCACAATTTGGTATGGGAAAAATGAGAAACACATGTCTAGACAGAACTAAAGTTTGGTCAGACATGATTGATTAAGACTTCTAAATAATATTGATCAGGGTGTGTGATTTCTGTCAGGTAGACACTGGCAGACGCTGAGGGCAGGAGAGTCAGGAGCTGTCTGCAGATAGCCAGATGGTCTGGTTTTGTGAGCAGGATTTTTTCCCCTCTCCGTCTCTCTCGCCAGCTGCTTTTGGCACCAGAGATGCGGAGGAGAATACTCTGAACACATCCCGCTAAGCTCAGAGAGCCAAATCACATATTAGGCTTTCATGCAGCGTAGCTCATGTTTCTAGAGCCTCTTTGTATGAAAATTGTCTCACAGTGATGACATGGGTGAGAAAAAGTACAGTAACAGGAAAGCATATTTGCAGACAATGTGCACTTAAATCAAAGTTTTGGAGGGATGTTTTATTATGTTTGGTTTGCTAATCGCTGCAGCATGTTAATGTTTCATTCTGTAGATATGGAGGGAACGTATGCAGAGTACTCAGACTGGGCAGATGATGGTGTACCTGATACGGTCACACACCAGTACAGACGTGCCCTGCAACAGATGGGGAAATGCAAACCTTACGAGAAGGCTTTGGTAACTGCACACTTCTTTGTCTAGTAGCTTTACACATTTTATCATTATTTTCTGCTAAATTATATCTCCTTTGGCAATTTTAAAGGCAGCGATTATGACGTGTATACATACATGCCTTTTATTTTAGTTGTCTAGCAGTATCTTATCAAATGCGAAAATAAAAGTATATAACTGCTAATGAAATCTGTTTGTAAAACACTCTCATCAGTAAATTTTGATATGCTGTATCAGACCCAGAAGTCTGTATAAAAACATTTACCCACTGACCATCATACTCATTTTGTAGCCTTGTATTTGTTTTTAACTTTTAAAGTTCACCTTATGTATTTATTTATTTCAATACGTGCTTGACATAAAGACCTCATATCTTGAACAGGTGCCATACAGAGTGGAGAATAATTTTAATAGTCATCTAAATTACACTGATCTTGACAAAATAGTTGGAACTGCATGAGAGTAAAGCTGCTGTGAACATTCAGCTGGCAATTAAATTTCACAGTCAGTAAATTATAATTAAGCGGCATGATAATTACTTTAGTACTTTTATGATCATTTGATTAGAACAGATGTAACCTTTCAGTTTTCAGTAAGTAGAAAGTTTTTCCAAAAATTGAATGTCATTTGTTTACAGGCATTTTTAACCACCTTCTAATGCTGTTGATCTTGTTTTTCTAGCTGGTCTCTGAACCCCCAAAGCTAGCAGAATATCAGGCCTACATAGATTTCGAGATAAAGGAAGGAGATCCAGCCAGAGTCCAGATCATATTCGAGAGAGCGCTGGCGGAGAACTGCCTCGTGCCCGACCTGTGGATCAAGTACACCACGTATCTGGTGAGCAGCCCACATATTCTCTGTCATAGCCTCCCACACGTGCACAACGAGCCCCGTCTCTCTCCGTTTATTCAGCAGCGTATTAATTGCTTTAATGGAACGGTAATGAGATGCACAGGCTGTGAACCGGCAACAGCCTCAGAACACATTAAAGAGCCTGCGACTCGCCAGATGGAGAGGGGGAAACTGCAAGTTAACGAGACAGAAAGAGAGGTGAGGGAGAGAAAAATAAGAGCGAGAAGGAGAAAGGGAGACAGCTTCGCCATATTAGCAGCCAAAGCTGTAATCCATTTGGGCATTGTGATTCAGAGGATGAACCAAATGAAGTCTTGTGTTAGGGATACAGGCTGAAGTGTGCTGGTGGAGCCCATTCAAGCAGTTGAATTTCTGGCAGCTATACGTGTGAAGTAATTAAATCAAGACTTCATGCTTGTGTTCTCTTTGGTGATTAAATTGAGATGCTATTTAACTAAATGATATGCACCTCACACTACGAGTCACAGAACTGCTTTGCCTAATGGATATAAGGGCGATTACTTTTTACAAAGTGCTGAAGTCTTCTCCAGAACTGATGATGTGAACAACTTGAGGAGTGAGGATTAAATGTAGTTTCCATGACGGAATGACTTTTTTATTTCTTTAACACAAGTACTGAAAGTGAAATCAAGGTCAACTTAATATTTTAATATTGTGATTGGTTATGGTGGCATTTTGGATGGTACCTTACTGTTTCATTGGTCTGTGACTTTCATTCTGGTGAATCAATAGCTCTCAAACCTTTTTGCTTTTGTGCAATGACCGAAATCCTTAGTAACTAACTTCCTGGCATGCTTCAAGGAACAGCGCACCCAGCAGATATCCTCATTCAGTCTTTTGATTGAGCGAAGCCAATGATCAGATGTTGAGTCGGCGGAGCCAAAAGCGTGGATTTTATGCATCTCCCATTTGTAAAGGCATTTTTGCATTTTACTGAATGATTATTGATGTGCGTCAGTTTCCCAGAGACAGATTTAGCCTAGTTGTATATGTAATCTCTCGCTTTGCTCGCGACAGAGAAGTGATTCCCTGCTGATCGTCTCTTGTGGCTCGAGGCTAGACACATAAGCTTTGAAAAGCAGAGCTGCTCGTAAATGGGTTGGCAGGAGAATGGCAGCGTTGGATTGGCTGTGATTATGAGTCATTATAGGCTGCTCATCACACGCACCTGCTCTTCCTAAAATATGCACAATGGATACGGTGTGACATTTTTGTTGCAGGTCTGTTACCTTGTAGGGCTTAAATGCTTTTTGAAAAATAAATTAATATTCTTTTTTGTAAAATTAAAACAAGATACTAACAGCATTGTGTATCTCAGGTTTCTCTTTTTTGTTTGGGAAACAATCCACAATTTTCCACAAAGTATGAAACACATCAGCCCTTGACCTTTCCATTCTGGAATATATACTACTATATATACTGTATATAGTATATCATTTTTTTATGTCAAATTGAAAAAGGTATTTTCCACAGTCTGAACTTTTAGGTCATAAATATTCTTGCTTTTGAGCCAAACAGCTGCTCCTTGCAGATGCCAGCTCAGTTACTACCTGCTTGAATTATTTCTCTGTGAATCATGACTTTTCTCAAAATGCACCTTTTCTTTCTCCTCTTGTGCCCCAGGATCGTCAGTTAAAGATTAAAGATCTAGTTTTATCTGTTCACGAGCGAGCCGTGAGGAACTGTCCCTGGACCATGGGCCTGTGGAAGAGCTATCTTTTGGCTCTGGAGAGACACGGATCAGATCATCAAACAGTATCAGGTACTGATGTCCATGATTTTTATGTCATCAGGGCTGTTAAAGAAATGGTTTACCCCAAAAAAGAGTTCAGAATATTGAATCAGTATGAAGTGCTAAAAACTTTTGCAGGAATTAAACAGATGATTTAAAGCACACAAGAAGTGACATGAACTTAAACACTGAGCATAATTTCTTGTTTGTTCTCAGATGTGTTCGAAAAGGCGTTGAATGCAGGATTTATACAAGCTACTGATTATGTAGAAATCTGGCAATCCTATCTAGACTACCTGAGGAGACGGGTTGATTTCAGCAAAGGTAAGAGTTTATCTTTAAACGCTCTTCAGTTCTTCGCTCGTACATTTTTAATCTTAACTCTATTATAACTGCTGATAACAGATCAGTGATCTTGTGTTTCATTATTGATGGATTTGTTGATCATTGCAGAGTGGAGCAGGGAGCTGGATGAGCTGCGGGCGGCTTTCACACGCTCTCTTGACTACCTGAAACAAGACGTGGAAGAACGTAAGTGTATCTGTGAGTGAAAATGATATGCGGTAGAAAAGGAGACTTATAGACCTAACCGTTGTCTCGCTCTTTCCCAGGGTTCAGTGAAAGTGGAGATCTGTCCTGCACAATAATGCAGATCTGGGCGAGGATAGAGGTGAGGAAACACTACACGGTTGCATCTGTCCATTCCTCATTAACTAATGTCTTTCTGCTGATTACAGTCTGTGCAGTTATTACAGTGTCGATTATATCTGATCACCCCGAACAGGCCTTACACTGTAAGAACATGCAGAAGGCCCGTGAACTGTGGGACAGTATTATGACGAAAGGGAATGCTAAATATGCCAACATGTGGCTGGAATATTATAACCTGGAAAGGTCAGTATTTGGCTTTGTTTATTGAGAACATTATCTGATGTTGTCTTAAGGGATGATTTGTCAGGTAAAATGTAAAGTTACGTGTGTGTGCATCAGGTCGTACGGAGATGCCGCCCACTGCAGGAAAGCTCTCCATAGAGCCGTACAGTGTACGTCGGACTACCCTGAACACGTTTGTGAAGTTCTGCTCACCTTTGAAAGAGTGGAGGGTGAGTTGAATTCATGGAGATAATGGTTCATCTTACTGGTATTGATGATATGTAGGAGTCTTAACTGCTGTCGTTCATCACAGGTTCTTTGGAGGACTGGGATGCTGCGGTGCAAAAGACTGAAACAAAACTCAACAGAGTGAATGAGCAGAGAGCAAGAGTAAGATTTTCACATACATAATTACTGTTTGTATTGTCATGACTTCCGATGTCATAAAAGGAATAGAGAAATGCTCTGTCGTGCGCATGTACAAATGTAAAAGCATTTGACGGGAGAAAAATGTAGAAATAAGGGTTTATTTTCTCTGAATGCTTTTTTCTCAGGTGGCTGAAAAAGAGGCTAACATTGCTAAACAAGAAGAGGACAAAGCTGAGCAGAAGAGAAAAGCCAAGGCAGATAAAAAATCCCAGAAGAAGAGCCAGAAAGCAAACAGAACCGGAGATAAACGGAAAGCGGAAGATGAATATGAAGAGGAATGGGGAGAGGATGCAGGTGTGTTGTATAATTCTTCTCGGTAGAATACATAACATCAGTTTTCAGTAAAAACTGTAAAGCTATCACACACAGACATTGACACATAAAATTTTTGCAGAGCTCCCGTCCAAGAGGCACAAAGCGGACGGGGAGGCTGGCGAGGAGCTCATGGAGACAGAAAGTGGGCTTTTCGGGCGAAGACCTCAACCGCCACGTAAAAACGAGCCACCCGGTTACCACAAGAATCAGCAGGTGGTGACGGAGACGCCACGCCAAACCCAGGACGCGTCACAGGAGCACCGTAGCGATGAAAACAGCGTCTTTGTCAGTAACTTAGCGTTTAATATGGAGGATCCTGAAAGCAAGCTGCGGGCATTGTTTCAGAGCTGCGGGACCATCCAGCAGGTGCGGCCTATTTTTACCATGAAAGGCGTTTTTAGAGGTTATTGCTACGTGCAGTTTGAGGACCGGCTGGCTGTACCGGAGGCACTGAAGCTGGATAGACAGGAGGTGAATGGACGGCCCATGTTTGTTTCACCTTGTGTTGACAAGAATAAGAATCCTGACTTCAAGGTTTGTGCTGTGTCTTATTTTTTGTTAAGGTTATTGTGTTGATGTTTGGCTAATTAAAGCTTTAAATAAGCTTTTTAATCATTTTTGAAGTTTTTTATTTTAATTCGTCTTCCTGGCAGGTATTTAAATACAACACGTCTGTGGAGAAGCACAAGATCTTTATCTCTGGCCTGCCTTACAGCTGCACTAAAGAGACACTAGAACAGATTTGTAAGGAACACGGCACGATCAAAGCCATCCGGCTTGTCACCAATCGCTCAGGCAAACCCAAGGTGTGTAGGCCTCTGTTACCAACCTATGTGCACTTAAATACTGTACAGTATCCTTGAGAACCTGGCCAGGTCCATCACTCAAAGAGATTTGTTGTCTTGTTGTTACACCGCATATACTAAAGCATGTGGTCACTCATCTGTTCATAGATTTGGTTGTCATCTACACCAGTTACAAACAACTGCATTTAAAGAAAGGGGTGTAGCTTTTTTATTCCAACAGGACAATGATCTTCTTCAGTGCAATGTTCAAAAAGAAATGGTTTATTGATGCCTTTGTGTCTAAATGGAAGCAAATCCCTGCAGACATGTTTCAATTAGTAGTGGAAAGCATCCCCAGTGGTGTCAAATCTGATGGACCAATTAATGCACAATGAAATGAATGACCCATTTCTTTTGGCCTTGCAGTATATGTGACCCTAGACCATAAAACCAGTCATATGTTGCACGGGAACATTTGTAGCAATAGCCAGAAAAACATAGTATGGGTAAATTTCGTACCCTAAATATATCAAAAATCTTATTTCTGTGAGTGGGGGAAAGTGCTAAAGACTTCATTTGGACTTTCAAAACTTTTATTTTTCCCCCTTAGATTTTTAAATAGTTCTCGGCCAAATGTTGTCCTATCCTAACAAACCATACATCAGTGGAAAGCAATTATTCAATTTAATTTTACTTATGAAAATATCATATACAAGATCAAGTGGAAGTTGCTATAAATGTACTAAAACTCAATATTTTATATAAAACAGTGAGTAAATGTGTCAGGTTATGTACAAAAAGAATATCAAGTGAATTGCTTGTTGACTCTTCTTACTAATGTTTATGTGCTCTGTAGGGTTTGGCATACGTGGAATATGAGAACGAGACACAGGCCTCCCAGGCTGTGCTGAAGATGGACGGCACCATGCTGGAGAACTTTAAGCTCTCGGTTGCCATTAGCAACCCCCCGAGCAGGAATTTAGTAGATAAACCAGTGCCCAGTCGAGTCCTGGGGGCGGCGACGTCAAGGCAACCTCAGGGAGCGTAAGTACTTGATACACCCGATCGACTGCTCAGATGTGTTAAATTACTGCCTGATGGAACTATCAACTAAATAATTTTTTACGTTTTTCTCTCTTCACTAGAAGGGGAAAGGGACGCACTCAGATCTCTCTGCTGCCACGTTCACTTCATCGCCAGAGCGCACCAGATGTCAAAGCAGAGAATGGGACCGTATCTGCGTCGCACAGCACAGTAACAGATGGGGTACACGAAGGATCTGGAACCACAAGCCTGTCCAATGAGGACTTTGCCAGAATGCTCCTCAAAAAGTGAAACTGTACTCAAAATTAAACATAAAGAATACCTGCCTTCTGACAGAAAGCCATGCTGTGACCTTACAGAGTCTGGTGAAAAAACAGCATTTTAGTTTGACATACTTTCTGTAAATATTTTGTGACCACCCCTGAAATATTAAAAATATTTTAACACCTCATCGTGGAGATGTGAGTTCTGATTAATTTTTTAGTAATAAACAGAAGATTTTAGAATGGGTGTGATACAGATTTCAGATTTTGTCAGCAAGTATTTTTTTAACATGCTGTTAAAACAAATGCTGTGAATCGTTGTTTTAAAAGGCATATGCAAGAACATTATGAAGATGTGATATATTATAAATGGTTTTCGTTAGCCTAATTTCTCTCTATTTCCCTTTAGGCAAGTTGATGTGTCTGGCACTTACTTTGTCAGAGGCAAAATAAATACAAAAGAAAACTTTATTTTGCATATTATCTGAACTGCATGTTGTATAAATAAGTTATTTGCAGTACCACAACCATCAGAAATAGTCTTGCATGTGTCAATTTACAAGTAACCTGGAGACAATAATGGAGTTTAAGATCTTGTCAGCAATTACAATCCAGCACCTTTTCAACAATATCTTTGTGTTAAAGGGTTTAACATGTATTAGACTGCAGTGCTTTTATTAGAAACTGTTCACTGTCCTATAGTGGCGATCTGTAGGTTCCACATGCAGTTGTAGAAATGTGTCATGTATTTTGTAGGTAGTTTCTCCATGTCTCATGTTTATTAATTGCTGACACAGCTTGTAAACCTGCCTTACCTTGTGAGCTCAGTAATGGGCTAAAGGCTGACACTTGTGCTCCACAGCCAGACTGATCGAACAGACTTCACTGAAATCTGCTTCATTCTGCTCTTGGCTCTACCTAATCTAGAATTTTAGATGTCATGTGCTTATGTGCTAATATTCAGAGTCGAGGGACTGGCTGAAGAGCATGGTTGCTGCCTTGGAACAGCTTTGGAACTGTTCCGTGATGTTGAAGAATCTATGCAGCTGTATATCGCTAGAACCTTCCACGATGGGTTCACCTGATAGTGAACCGCCCCTATACTGTATTGTATATATAACATATATCATAGAGCATATAAAATGTCCTGGATATTAGTATTATTTACTGGTTTTAATGGTTATGATGGATTTCACTACTAAGCATTTCATCAGTAACTTTTCAACTTTGCATCGTTTCGCACTAGACGTTTCCTTCTTGCATTGATATTTTGATTGTGTGTGTTCCATTTCCTTTCTGCATTTTTTTATTGTGTTTCTTGTTCATGCCCCTCAGTGGTTGGTCATAGTTTTGTAAAAAAAAAAAAACATTTGTATATTTTGAACTGAAAAAACAGTAGCTCTATATATTTGCGTTTGATCACCGCAGTGGCCTAAAGTAGTGATTGAGAAAAACGTGTTGTGTGCGATGTCTTGTTGAACATTTTAAAAACTACAAAAAAGTTTAAATTGTGCACCTTTATTGAATTGGTTTACTGTAATATTGTTGCAGTTATTTGATTATAAATTGGTCATTTTTCTTTTCCAGACCATGTCAGTGTCATCTTAAGACACACAATAAATTCCAAAAATGTTTATTTAGTATTCTATGTGTTGAGCAAATTGTATGTAGTTCTTTATTTTTTGTTTTTTGGGCCTATATTGTTTACTAAAGCAATTAAATGTATGTGGTTGTTAAACACATTGTTTGTCATCATTTGAGTTTTTATGGAAACTGGAACAAAAAAGTTTTACTTCTCTTTTTCTTTTTAAAATTTTTTTCCTCTTACATTTTTTTCATCTACAAAGATTTTTCTTTTATCTTTAAAAAAAGTTTCCTCTTCAGAATTTTTTTCATCTTAAAAAGTTTTTTTTTATCTTGAGTGCAGTTTGCTGACAGAAAGACAAGATTTCACTGGTACTGATGGATTGGCACTACTGCTAATTGTTAGCTAGCAAGCAAAAAAAATCTCTTTTGTAGACTCTAGAAGAGAAAAAAAAAACCATTTTTGAAAGGAAAACGTTTTTAAAAAGTTTTTTTTCAGACTTAAAAATGAAAAAAATGATGATGAAAAAAATTTTGAAGAGTAAAAAAACTTACTGAAGATGAAAAAAATTAAAGAGGAAAAAAGATTTGAAGATGAAAAAAATGTGAAAGATTGAAAAATCTTTTTGATGAGGAAAAAACTTTTTAAAGATAAAAAATAATTTAAAAATTAAAAAACATTTGAAGAGAAAAAAAACTTTGAAGGTAAAAATGTTCGAAGATAAAAATTGTTTTTGAAGAGGAAAAAAAATGTTGAAAAAAATTTAAGAGGAAAAAATTGTTAAAGATGAAAACAATTTGAAGAGGAACTTTTTTTCATTTTAAGTGCAGTTGCTCAGAGGAAGAGACAAGACTTTATTCTTACTGATAGTGACCCTGGTGGTCAATAGTTAGCTTAGCAAGCTAAACATTTTTTCTCTTTTGTAGACTCTTGAATTTGAAGAGGAAAAAAACTTTTTAAAGATGGAAAAAAAATTGAAGAGGAAAAACATTTTGAAGGTGAATAAAAGTTTGAAGATGAAAATTGTTTTTGAAGATGGAAAAAAATTAGAGGAAAATACAGTTTTGAAGACGAAACAAAATTAAAGAATAAAAAACTTATTTTTTAAAAGATCATTTTGAAAATGAAAAAAAATTTGAAGAGGAAAACAATTGTTAAAGATGAAAATAATTTGAAGAGGAACTTTTTTTTTCATTTTAAGTGCAGTTGCTCAGAGGAAGAGACAAGACTTTATTCTTACTGATAGTGACCCTGGTGGTCAATAGTTAGCTTAGCAAGCTAAACATTTTTCTCTTTTGTAGACTCTTGAATTTGAAGAGGAAAAAAACTTTTTAAAGATGGAAAAAAATTGAAGAGGAAAAACATTTTGAAGGTGAATAAAAGTTTGAAGTTGAAAAATGTTTTTGAAGACGAAAATAAATTTTTGAAGATGGAAAAAAATTAAAGAGGAAAATACATTTTTGAAGACGAAACAAAATTAAATAAAAAAACTTTTTAAAAGATCATTTTGAAAATGAAAAAAATTTGAATTCTGATAGTGACCCTGGTGGTGAACAGTTAGCTTAGCAAGCTAAACATTTTTTCTCTTTTGTAGACTCTTGAAGAGAAAAAACATTTTTTGAAGATGAAAAGAAAATGTTGAAGATGAAAAAATTTGAAGAGGATTTTTTTTTCATCTTGAGTGCTGTTTGCTCAGAGGAAAGACAATTGAGGATGAAAAGAAATTGTTGAAAATGAAAGTATGAATGAAAGTATAAAAAAAGTATAAAGAGGAAAAAACGTTATATAGACAAAGAATATTAGAATAAAACGTTTTTAAAGATGAAAAAATGGTTGAAGATAAATGCCTTTTAATAAGGAAAAAGAGAAGAAAATCTTAAGGACTCCAAGAAGGAATAAAATTAAGCACAATTGTTTTGCTTCAAGTTTTTACAGGACTTCCGTAGGTTTTCGTGTAGATTCTCAGAACACCGTTTTAAAATACTCATGGTGAATTGAATTAAATGAATTGGTTTGATCATATGCCAAAGGTGTTAGATAGATCCTTGACCATGTTTAATTAAATGAAATAGAAGAGCTAAATTGGAGCACAAATGGCATAATATGCATAAGGTTGCTCAATAATTTATTACATACTTTGATCACACAATGAAAATATAGCGATGTTATGTTTAAACAAAAGTGCTTTTTTTGTGTATTTCAAAACAGTGGCAAACTCAATACTTAAACCTAAATATAAATTAGTCAGAAAAAAGAAAATGTTATTTGCTGTCAAATACACTACTTGGAATAAATAAAACAGCTTTCTAAATAACATTTTGAAGAACAGCCGACTTGATTAATTATTACTAGAATTACATGAATGGTTTATATAAACTCAAAATCAAGGATCTTCAAAATGGCAAAGTTTGCTAATAACATTTGAACAGTTGAACTTGATGAACTTCATCTCTGAAAGTCACATATTTGTTTTTCTGCATATTCAGTCTGATAAACATGAGTAATGATGCCAAAAGATAAAAGACATCGGAAAAATAAAACAGAAAATATGATTAAATGTCTAAAGCTTTAAATAAACTGTTTTTTACAGGCAATTAGCTCAATCCAGAATTATGCATTTTAGAGGTACTTGAATGGAAAAACTCTTAGTTCTCAATAGGGAACTTCAAAGTTTAGATGAAATTATGCACACAGAAAAACAAAAGTTAACTGCAGGGTGTTTATGGCCTAATTTTTCATCAATTTTAGCAAGGACAATGTTTTCGATACTTTAAAAAGCAATACCAAACACAAGGTCTACACAGTTCTGTCCTACACACCGTTTTAAACTCACCAGGCTTGTCACATTTGCCAACAAATACTGTTATAATGCATTATTAAACATTTCCTTCAATTTGCTATTTAAAACTGTCAATGACATTGAGTGTAAAAAGGGATCTGGCTACACATAATCCAAACTTACCAACAGTAACACATTAAAATGAACAGAGAATCATAACATAAAATGTCCATGTGGCACCAAAATTGTGTGTGTGCACTTTTACCAACATACAGTCTCTCAGCTGTGTGCAGGAATGGTATGTTTACAGTCAGGGCACGCGTGATTGCTTGCACCTGGCAACCCAACTGCATGCTCGGTGGTGGCTATTAGTAGAGTATCGAGTGTAATTTCGGTGCATTTTGCAATAAATCTAATAAAGGGCCGGACATCACCCTCATTGGCTGTATCCAAGACGGCGTAATACTCAGCCCTCTGCTCCTTACGAATGGTGATGGGTGGATAACTGGCTTGCATTAGGATTAAATTCATCAGCAGTCGAGACGTTCGTCCATTCCCATCCACAAACGGATGCACGTAAACCAGTTTATAGTGCGCCAGAGCTGCAAACTCCACAGGGTGCAGATGCATCGCCTCCTCCGAGTTTAACCACTGCACCAGCTCCTGCATGTGTTTATGTAGATCCTGTGGATGAGGCGGGATATGATGCCCCACAAACACCTGGCTAGTCCGGAATCGCCCAGCTTCGACTGGGTCGACATAGCCCAGAACACGACGATGTATCTCCAGGATGTCATCTCTGGTGATGTCTCCAGCACGGGACATCAGGGTGGTGTTGATGTACTTCATGGCTGCATCCACGCCAATGGCTTCATTCTGTTCTTGAAGGCTCTTACCTGGTACGGCGTATCTAGTCTCTAAAATATGTCGAATCTCCGACAACGTAAGCGTGTTGCCTTCGATGGCCACCGTATGGTAAATGTGATGGTAGTAAGTTTCCTCCATGACCCGACGCAAAGCAGAGTTGCCCTTGGGAATAGACATGAGACGTCGTACCTTTCCATCTATAATCCCAAAGTGGCGTTGATCTATTTCTTCGACCAAGGGAAGCGTGCGGTCCCTGCTCACCAGAGCTTTCTCGTGACAAGGCGAGATGGCGAGAGCTTTGGTGTAAAGGTGATCTGCTTGAACGACGTCTTTCTCTTCCTCCAGAATGGTTCCTAATTCGGTGAGCGCCTCAACAAATTCCGGATTCATGTTGAGAGCGTGAATGAGCAGCTTATGAGCTTTCTCCCTCTTCCCCTGTTTCTTCATCTCCAGAGCTTGCTGAAGAGCCGCCTTCGCCTCCAACTGAGTCTCTGTCAACCAACCGATGGACAAAATGGAGCATTAATAACATTCAAGCTTAGCAAGTCATAATGCACAGTAAACATATCTTATCTGTTTAATCTGAAATAACGAGAGAGAAATTTGATTGTTTGATTTGATTGAAGTTACTAATGGCTTTCAGGATCTGTTACACACTTGCCAAATAGGAGCATAAGGTAAACGTGACAAAAGTGCATTACATTACAATTGTTTTCCTCTGACATACTGTGGAGTGAAACAGAATATTTATTATGATAAAATATAGGGCAAAACGTTTTTTATTCATTAAGAATTCACTAGATCATAAAGTGTGTGTTGCACAATCCCATGCAAATGTCAACCTTACCATGAAAAATGTTTTAATCAAAAGTCTTCATCATACTGATATGTAAGGGTATTTTTTCCTAACCTATCCTTTTCCTATTCAGGTAAAGTGCTGTTTTAGGAATTCTCATGTTCATTACAGTCCATATTCCTCATAAATAATACTATAAAATAACTATTTTATGGTCTTTAAACAGTTATTCCATCTCCTTTTGTTGGGAGATATTGCTTCTGGTTGGTGCATTCTAATTTACAGAAATCCTATGTTGCCTCTCAAAAACGTGTCACATTCATAACGCATGTATATGTCCATTTTAAAAAATAGATAACTCGTGCATAGACTCTTTTGTCACCAGGAGTTTAGTAAAATATAAAAGATTGTTTAATATATTGGTAATAAATACATTCTGTTAGAATTTGTATTTGGAAAAAAGTAAGAAAGAGGGAATCACAAATGTATCAAAGCACCTACTGTACCTTTACTAGGCTTGACTTTTTGTGGCAGTAGATCCAGCTCTGTGAATGGGACCGTCAGGCTGGTGCTGTGCACTGTAGGCCGCTGGACACCCCCCCACAGCTGGCAACGCAGCAGGGCGATACCCTTCAGAGTAGCGCAGCATTGCTCCTCTATGCCTGCTAAAGGCAGCAGCAGGACAAACACAGAACACAGAAGAGCAAACAGGACTGGAGTCCAGCCCCACAGCAGAGGACTGCTGCTGACATGACGCAAGACTGCCAAAGCTGCCATCAATCACGAAATCCGGCTTTCTCAGGCCTCATGTCTGGCATTCTAGTATGGGACTGCTACACCTGCGTGAAATGTGATGAAGAATGTTAATCAAAACAAAAATCTAATTTATTGTCATTTGTCCCTTTGCAGTTTAATACAACACTGCCAACTTTTGAAATGAAACAGAGGTATAATCTGACGAGTTTACTCTAAAGGTTTGGTATCATTCTTATATCCAGAAGTGATATGTCACAGAGAGGCTTCTGTGTAAATTGTTATTTGGTGATATGATGATAAAATATAACTGAGGTCAACAGACCCCGGTCGCTAAACTAGTTTCAGAAATACTTATACATGCTTAAAATGCTTTATTTAGACTTCGAAACTAATTTCATTTATTCAAAAATAGTATAAGACTCTTTGGATGCTGCATGCATTAAGAACAGTGAATTAGTATATACAGAAAGATATTTACTGGAAAATTCATGCACATAAAACAGTCCTGGATTACAGCTGTTATGAAGTCATGATATCACCAAGATAAATTAGCTAAAAATATACTAATAAAAATCCGCTATCACCAAATAACAAAATCTAAAACTACTATGTAAATGTTTAATCTTACCGGTTGGAAAAATCTTTATTCCCACAATAAATGATGGAAAGACTAAGAAATGTTTCGCTTTCTCTGCCCTAAGAAACGTCAACTTCCGCCAAACGCACTACCGCATACTTGTAAAGTTAAAGCTGATTGGTTCGTTTTACTTTGTTTGTCTTCAGTGATTGGACAGATGTTTGACACACACCCTCATGCCGCAAAACAGTTTGCAGATCGTAGATCTTCATGATTGGATAAGACAATAATGACTAATAGATCATTAATAAAAACATTTTTGTCAGTGAGTAAATGTATTAATTTTATATTAACGATTATTTTATCAATTATTTGATTTTACATTTTCCGGTAATATTTTTTAAATATAATTATTAAAATATTTGTAGAATTTAATGGAAGCTAATAGTAAAACATGATGCATCGTGATAATCGGAAACATGATAACATGAGATAATAAAGCATTGATTGTCACTGACGATTGTGTTACATTTTTCAATAAAAAAGTAGTTAAAGCACAGTATCAACACTAGGTGTCAGAAAAGCAGAGAAATAAGAGTTTTGCTTAATCACACAATGTAATTGTGATTCACAACGTCGTTTTAGTCTCATTTTGCCACAGATGACATTGTTGATTCCACAAACACATATGCACTCGGTTTCATGCAAGAAAAGAGAGACACGTCCCATGTCGAATTAAAAAAAAATTTAAAAAAGGAAAGCTTGGAAAACAATACTATTGAGATTAATAGTACAGTCTTTAGATCCAACAAATCACCACTGTAAAGTTTCATTAATTATATTCCACCCTTTCCACACCTCTGAGCACCACCAACCCTATTTTCCCCCATCGAATTTATTTAGAAAATAATTTATATATGTCAGTGTGATGTGTATGTACCAGAATGATTTATACAGTTCATAAGAGCACATAATCATAGCTTTTAGTGACAGATGAGGTAAGAGGTTACCATGGAAACACAGAGCCAGAATATATATTTTGCATTTAGAAGGAATGTATGTGATGCCTTTACAAGTGATGTTTTTGTATAGCAGATAATGAAACAAAACTACTGGCCTGTCTGCTAGATCAAGCTTTGGTAAAACAGGTTCTTTTCATTTTTAATTGTAATTTCTTTATTTTAACTTTTTTATGCTTTTATTTTGTACAAAGTATTTAGCTTCAAAGAACAAGCTACCACAGCTTCGATGACTTTCCATCATTAAAGAGTCCCTAAAGTTCCTTGATTTCTCTGGGGGACTGTATGATGAGAGAATATCCACACTACCTAGGGTTGCCAGCTCTGCGAAAATAACCAAACCATAAATTACCTCCATTGGGAAACTGAATACAGTATGAATAGATGGCCTCTTAATCATAAAAAAAGACTTAATTTCTTTACTCTCCATTAATAGACTGTGTTTTATGCGCATTTTATTAGCTAGTAGTTAAGTCTAACCTGAAAGCATCGGTAAGTATTTTCAGAAAAGAACAATAACTGGATGCTCACAGTAATTAGCTGGCATGAGATTTGAATCTATTCAGGATGTGCTATTCTGAACAGGCTTCCTTGTAACATCAAAAAAAATAAATACACAGTGTAGTCTCTCTCTCTCTCTCTCTCTCTCTCTCTCTCTCTCTCTCTCTCTCTCTCTCTCTCTCTCTCTCTCTCTCTCTCTCTCTCTCTCTCTGTCTCTGTCTCTGTCTCTGTCTCTCTCTCTCTCTCTGTCTCTGTCTCTGTCTCTGTCTCTCTCTGTCTCTGTCTCTCTCTCTCTCTCTCTCTCTCTCTGGGGGAGTTACATAACTCTTTGTTACATAACATAAATTTGATATTTAAAATTTCATAAACAGTGTAGTCTCTCTCTCTCTCTCTCTCTCTCTCTCTCTCTCTCTCTCTCTCTCTCTCTCTCTCTCTCTCTCTCTCTCTCTCTCTCTCTCTCTCTCTCTCTCTCTCTCTCTCTCTCTCTCTCTCTCTCTCTCTCTCTCTCTCTCTCTCTCTCTCTCTCTCTCTCTCTCTCTCTCTCTCTCTGGGGGAGTTGCTGTGTGCGAATTTCTGCCAAATTAGACATGATGGAAAGTGAAACTTCATTGAGTCCTCAACAGTTTCTTAAAATCTTTTTTACACTAATCATTAACAAAATCTCTTTTATAATAAAGAAATTGTTTTCTTTTGATATCCTGCTTACAGCAAGTAACTCTGAATTTGAACATATTTGAAGTTTTTGTTTTTTAGGATTGAAAGTATACTATAAGATAAATAATTACACAATATGTTCCAACAAGTTCTAATCACAGTGCTTGTAATGTAACCAAGTAAGATAATAGAAATGTTCCCTAATAAAAGGAAAACAAGTATTACAGCAATTATTACAGCTTTTGTTGGGCATGTAACGTGCTTCTTATTTTGTCGTTAATGACATGTGCCAGCTTGTACCTTACGTATGTGAGTATCAGTTTCTCACATCACAAACAGGATTTTGTGAATTTCTCTAAACCAAAGATGCACAGTTCAGTTACAGCATAAAACAGCATGTCATCACTTAAGTCTCCAGGAATTTTTTATATGATCAGAACAAAGCCTTTTATGTTGTTACACAACATTTTGGATCATTTTCCTTTTATAATCACACCCACAGGAAAAGATCTGCAGAACTACTGGATGCTGTCCAAAGCCCCATGAGTAAAAGCTGAAGCTCCCATTACAATAGCACAGTTGAAGGTCTTTCACAGTCGTACACGGTTTAGTTTCAAAGTGCAGTTCTGTCAGCTGGACATAAAAACTCTTCAGATTTTCTTGATTTTGTGTTTTACTGCTAAAGGTAAGACTATCCTGTAGAAGATATCTAGAAAGCAAATGAATAAGGAGAATATATTTCAAATTGTAATTTGTTTATAAATATTTTACAGTTTATACTAAGTAGATCCTGCAGATGTATGAGTGCTTATGCAAAGATCTCTATGTAAACAGAATATTTGGAAACATTGGAATTGACACCTTCCTATGTTTTGCAGATTTTTTGTAATACAAAGTCATTCATTCATTATTGTTGCTTTTTGTAGTTTGCTTTTACCCAGCATGTACAGTATTCATTGTTTATCAAAGCATATAGTTGTTAATTATTGGCTGCTTTTGTGTTTTTAGCTGTGACATATTTATTGCATGCATTTGCATATTAGGAAAACACTGCACAGATTCATTGGTGTCTCATTTGGAAGTGTTTTTCTTTTAGGCTTTACAAGATGTCGACCACCTCAGACTATGAAAATTTTATTTTGGAACTTCAAGCAAATCAAACGGAGAAAATGCAATACCAACGTCAGATCAGGAGGATGTACCTTGTGACATACTGTATCGCTCTTGTCCTGGGTCTGATCCTCAACTTCATCTTTATGATCATCAGCTGCAAGAAATACAAGAGTTTCAAGAAAGTTTCCATTTGGATTTTGGCATTGGCTGGAACACACTTCATCTTCTGTGTGTCTGTTGCATTTCAACTTCTTTATGCTTATCACGACTTTGAATGGCATTACGGAAACGTAAGCTGCAAGCTGTCGTCCTACATCAACTTTTTCAGTATGTATTCCACAGCAACAATGTTGAGTCTTTGGAGCGTTAGCTCTATTCTTTCCAAAAGCACATGCACAAGGAGGTGCAAGAACTGTGACCTTATTCTGATTTCATTCTCCTGGAGTTTAGCAGCTGTCCTAGCGATGCCGTCCCTGTTTTCAAGAGAGGTTCAACTGGTTCAGTGCATTGACGACTATGACTTTGATGATTTAAAAACGACTGCAGATGGCATTGCAAAGCGGAAAGCTGTTGCGGTGTTGCGATTTTTGCTCGGACTTGTCCTCCCAGGTTTTGTAATGTTTGTTAGTTGCTGTTTGGCATCCAAGTCATTTTATAATACATGTAAAAATTGTAGGATGCAGGCACAAATCATTTGTGCTGTAAAGATCATGTATTTTGTGTGCTGGGGGCCGCAAATTTTCTTAACTTTGATTCAAGCTACTGCAAGTAGTCTAGACCCAAGTTCACGTACCTTTACATATGGACTTCCAGCAGCAACGGCACTGTCTGCAACCCACTGCTTTACCTGTCCTCTCATTTACATTTTGGTAGGATGCAGCACTAAAATGCAGTGGATGGTGCATGACCCAGATCACACAGATGAGAGAACAGATAATAGAAGATAATTTTTTAAAATAATACCAGTGCATAAATACATTGTACATAGTTATCATCGTCTGATGTAGTATCTGTAGTAAAATATGCTTAACCTAATAACTGTTACTGCACATATTGAACATATACATATATACTACTACAGTTTTTTTAATTTGAGATATTATACACTTTAAAACAACTTAAAATTTTATTTTTTACTTTAGGTATTTTTATAAAGAACATTACTTTTATTCATTTTTTTATTCGTTTATTGTTATGAAAATTTGTATAATATTTATTATTTTTTCCTTTCCACCACTATACAGTTTGTCATGATTAGATTAGAATTAAAGGATGAAATATTAAAGTGAATAATCTGAAATATCTAATACATATCTGAAACTGTTATAGATTCTTTTGTTTCATGTGGTTCATTTTTTTATATTTTTGTTTTTATTAGAAATATTAGAAAAAGAGAGAAAAAGTTGCCAAAAGCAATCGCATTAAATGTAACTTTCTTTTTATTTTTACATACATGTTTGTTCAGTGTGTATACTGTAAATATAATTGTAAATTGCTGTGTTTGTTGCTCTATTAATTTCTCATTTAAAAGTTTTAATCCAAAAGGGTTTTCTCTGGGTGGGAGAGAGGAGAGAAATAAGACAAAAAAATGATCTATATAAGAAATTGTGTAATAATTTTAATTAAATAAAAAATATAAAAGTATGTGCTATCTACACTTACATTCCTGAAGACGCTGTTATTCAAAGCAATTTACATTACGTTATACTATGCATTTTATATTTTCTGAGTATGTGCAAGCTGGAAACGAACCCAAGACCTTGGCATTGTTAGCGCCATGCTTTAACCACTAAGCTACAGGAAAACTTACATGAGATCTTACAACATTAAACATAAAACAAATTTTGACAAGGTTTTGGCCACTGGTTCTATGCACCTCAAGTAGGAGAAATTGAAAATTGTTTGTGAAATTACAACACTTCAAACACTTCAAAGCTTTCAACATAAAGAAAAGGAAAGATTTTTTAATGTACACTGGGACCATGAGCTTGATAAACAGTGCCAATCTTTTGTGCCATTCCAGCTTGTTGACCATGTACTGTATATAATTAACTAATATTTTGAGATGTTTGTGAAGGTTTTGGATAAATAACACTTATTTTAAAAATAAAAGTAGTGGTTTGTTTTATTCGCACTTTATTTGTCCACACTGTATTGAAAAGAACTGTATCAAAACCCTATATATCTAATGAATTAATTAATGTGTTTACTGAGAATCAAACCCATGACCTTCAAAATGCCAGAGCTGAAAACAAGCATTTAACTGACAGATCGATGTAGTTACATTATCTACCAGCAGTGGCGCTAAAGACTCATTCCTAAAGTCTGATCCATTGACTCTTCTTAATGCCAGCTGTTTCAACCAAACAGTGAAATTGCTTTACAGATCACGTATCCAGTTATGCTGTTGATGGAACCATTACAATAACCCTGAAATTATTATACATGACCGTTAAATTACATTAATCATAACATTTATCTAACTTGACAAAAAGTTGCAATTGGATGACAGACAGTAAACTTACAATAAACAGAGAAGGATGGGCTTGGTCTTCATTCCTTGCAAGTTTCCTTCCTATTCAAAAGTTCATTCATGTCATTGTGGTATAGATTTCCTCAGAAAGGGGAAAGGTACTATTTTTGCAAATAGATAATATTTTGGATGAATTTATAACCTGCTGTGAAAAAGTTTTTTAAATGAAGTATATTGTTTCAAAGACAATATTTTAACAATACTTTAGTACTCTGAATGTATCAAGAGAAACATTTCAGATACATACCTATGAGAATTACACAGAAGTGCCAAAGCTTTAGAGGAGAAAGGACACAAAGATGAAAGTTTAATATATCAGACATATGATATATGATGCATTCTGGGCTTTTATGTGACTATAACAGTGGATAAAACTAAGGTCCATGTTAGATCTGATCTCAATAAAATTTGATTAATTATTGCTTATTAAACAAACAGAAAAAGTATTTGTGAGTGTGGGTGGGAGTGTGGTGGGTGCATATATGTTTGAAATAGTCACATGCAGGTTTTTGTGGTAAAGTTTCCTGTCATGGGGCTGCCATTAAGTTCTTTGTATTTTAATGAAACTCGTTATGTATCTTTACATTATTTAAAAAAAACTTTTTATAACTATTTAATATTTGTTGTCATGAGGCATTAGGGCTGAAGAAAAGTAAAAAGCATGTCAATTTGTTTCTAAATGTAAAGGTCTGTGCTCAATGTTTGTGGTCGGATTAAATTTAACGAGATCAAAGCAAGAGGTGCAACCACTGATGCAACTCATCTTCATTATCTTCTTGTACAAAATTCCCCTGGGGTCAGCAGAAAAGTGCAGCTTCTATTGAGACGGTAATATTTTTCTTATTACAAAGAATTAAAAATTCTATAATTGTCTACCAGTGGAAAAATGCTTTGCTTGTTAAATGCTTAATGGTATGCTTATACGACTAAAATGCTAATGTTTTTTTAAACAAAATGTTTAATTAATCATCCTGTAGATTGAGATCATAAATCAATATTTTTTAGACAGTATCAAGTAGTGATGTTGTATTCAACACCGGTTTTGGTCTCATCTCGGCCTTGAATGCAGTTGAACGTGTCTTGGTCTCAGACTAAGAGGTCTATTTCAAGACCAGTCAAGACCAAAACTTCAGTTAAATCACTAAATTAGAATGATTTATTTGTCAATTATTTACTTGTTAACTTATTTCTTATTTGGTCATAAAGATTTGGTAAAAAGTAGTTGTTTGAGATCTGATATAATTAAGCAATATCACAAGAGAAAGAGAGCTGTTTTCTCTAACATTAGCACTGTTGTGCGAATATTCTGATGTGTTAAGTGGATGATAAGACTAGGGAAAATGTGAAAATTTCAGATAAACATGAGAAGTGCTGGTCTAGTCTTGGTCTTGACTTGAAATGGATAGAATAATGTATAATATAAATGCTGTTTTTTTTATGAAAGAGGGCCACAAAACACATCTTCACACTGCTGTGAATAAGGGCCTACCTTTATCGTTTTCTCCCGGACCCAAGAGTTCTGTGCGGATATGTTACTTCTGTGTCATAATCTGTCCTATAAGCAAAAGAAAGAGATTCAAGAAGTGAAATTAGGGGATCTTGTTGATGAGGAAAACAAATACAGCAGTGGAAGTGTTTTTGCAGAAGTTGATACTTCATTTTAAGTCATGCACAATATTGCTTAAGAGAGGCATTCTGACACCAGTCCTAAATAAATACAAAAGGTGGCAGCTATCAGATATTAAATCAGAAGAGGCACAATTGTGCCGGAGACACTGAGGTGAGAAACCGCTTGGTTACTTTTAACATTTCTGTTTATTTACTCCCACATGGGGTGTTGGCCTTATATTTCGAAGTGGTATAAACTTTTAATTTATTTATTAAAGTTTTAATATTAAGTATTTTAAGTATTATATTTTAGATATATTTAATTCAATATATGTTAGGATTTTACATATGAAAATCATTCTGTTTCTATGAATATGATGGAAATAATATATTGACATTTAAGATTTGTATTGTTCATAAATGTGATGGATGATTGTAAAATAATGATAAACATTACATTTTTATAAATTTTTCAGTCTGATATATTGAGTATTATGAAATATAATGTTATTGGCTGTGATATTATGGAAACACCTTCAAATATTTAAATGAAAAAAAAAACTTTTGCTTTGTGTTTAAAGGGAGATCAACGTGAATTGCAATGGAGTCAGAATTTGTCTTCGATTATAGCTACGACTATGACTATGGCAATGTCACCTACAGTAATTCAGTAACTGCAGGCAAGGAGGTTTCTTTTAAAGTCCACACCACATGTTTCAGTCAGGTTATGTGCCTGTTGTTGCTGGTGGTCAACGTGCTCATCTTTTTGCTGGGGATTGGAGGAAATGGTGTGGTTATCTGGATTGCAGGTTTCGGGATGAAGAAAACAGTCAATACTACCTGGTATCTGAGTTTGGCCGTATCGGACTTTATATTTTGCGCCTGTTTGCCTTTTAACATCATCTACAGTGTAACCTCTGACTGGATCTTTGGTCTCTTCATGTGCAAGTTCACATCCTTCGCCATGTTCCTCAACATGTTCAGCAGCATCTTCCTCCTCGTCATCATCAGCGTGGATCGTTGCGTAGCCGTTATGTTTCCCGTTTGGGCCCAAAATCATCGTACTATCGGCAAGGCATCGATTGTTATTGTGCTCACATGGGTTGTCTCTGCTGCCTTAAGTATTCCGTCAATGGTATACCGTGATGTCCAGAATCACCTGGGTACAAACCGCTGCATGAACAACTACACAACCAGCCCGTACACTCACGAAATCATTGCTGTAAGTCGCTTTGTTTTTGGTTTTGCGATTCCGTTACTGCTCATCATCGTCTGTTACACCATCATCATTGTCAGACTCAGGGCTACGCAAATGGCGAAGTCCAACAAACCATTTAAAATTATGACAGCCCTCATTCTCACCTTCTTTCTGTGCTGGCTGCCCTACCACACCTTTGTGCTCATTGAACTTTACCGAAGCTTTTTCTCAAACGAGGTCATAGCTCACGGGTTGAGAATCGGAACCACTGTCGCTGCCGCCAACAGCTTTCTGAACCCTGTTTTGTATGTTTTTATGGGAAATGACTTCAGGAAAAAATTCAAGAGCTCCATTTTGTCAAAGATTGAGAACGCTATAGGAGAGGATGGGCGAACGATGAGCCGTTACCTGTCTCGCTCAAGCTCGGTAGATGCCAAGGCATCCACACATATCTGAAGCATAACTGATACTGTATAAACAAATGAATGTACATATAAGAATGACTGAAATTATAGTATTATATTTTTATTGATTTAACAGAAGTAAAGCATTTTTATATGCATAATTCAAGATGGACTGTTCGGCTCATTATAGGCCTACTATAAAATTGTTTGCATCAGTCGAATACATAACAAAATGTTTGTTTTAATCCATTAAATTATCAATAATTTCTGTTAATTCTGCTCCTGTTGTCTATAGTAATTTGATTCATGAAGTGTTTAGTGATTTTACTTGAAATTTAAATGCATTACACTTTGCAATAATTTTTGTTATGTATTTTTTACTTTATAATAACTGTAACATTATGTAAACATTAAACTATTTTGTCACTAATAAACATTTTGTTCAGTGAATGCAAATATTGTGTCGTTCATCACAGCAGCACCCCCTTCTTTATGGATAATGAGTGAGACTGTAGAAGTTGAAAACTCGATACATGTTGGCAACCCGCTCTAAGGTTTTAACCTCAAACCAGCCTCTTGCTAAATGGTTGAAGCAGCACAAGGGAGACTAGTTAAGTGTGGCCATACACAGTATCGTTTCTCAGAAATCTGATCACATTTCAAAGAGGAACTAAGTGTATCATATCAGTAAACAACCCAGCAGTATAAATACATACTGCATGTGCAGCATTCCACACAACATTGTAAGGTTTGCCGTACTTTGTGAGGTAAGTTATTTAAATAAATAAATTTTGAAAATGTGGTGAATACAGAGCAGTAAGGCATTAAGATGCATCTGACTAACATGTTAAAAGATCAAGCTGCAGTAGTTTGATGTATAAAGTAGATTTGACATTATAAGACCAAACAACATTCTTTCACAGAGAAAGCTTGTCAAACTGCATGTGAATGATTTTCACCCTTTCAGGATGAAGATTTGTGGTTTAAGCACTAAAATAAGTTACATTTCTTGCATATAAACAGGCATGCAACTGATCAGGTTAAGTCATAATGTTCGAAAAATAAAGTCATTATTTACTTCCCCTCAGGAATTTCTTTCTTTTGTGGATTACAAAAGATGCTAGGTTCAATATTACTCTTAAAATTATTAAACAGAAAGAGAAATTAGCAATACAATTAGCAATACTTTATGTTTATAGACATAAAGGTTATCATGAGGACATTATTGAGGTATTATTATCTTGACTACCATTCAATTTCATTATTCAGTATGTGAAGAAATTAAATATTTTCATTTTCATTTTGGGTGAACTGTCCCTTTAAGATAAGTGTGATCACACTGAGCATTAAATAGCTGATAAGGAGGAAAATGATTTTGTGAGCATTGAACTTTTAGTTAATGTTTCATGTAAAAGGCCTGATCAGAAATAACCGCAATGCTGTGAAAATACAGACACAAATGCAAACACATTTAAAGCAGTAAAATCCACAATTTACCTGAATTATAAAGTTTAGTAAAATAATTTTATAATAATACTTCAAACATAGGCTAACAATTCTTATTACAGTGTGTCTACTTGCTCGTACAATGGTGGGAAATCATTCTTTATATTGTTCCCATCTTTGTGTTCAGTGGAAGGAAATAGAAACCGTCTCAGTCTTTTCAATCCATTTTTTTATAGAAACTACTGATTAAAACTGGACATTAAAGACTTGATGAATTGAAATTTTTCAGCCTCATTTGTTTTTTCGAAAATATATCCCATAGGTTACAGTACAATACATTTAAATAAACTAACTGTTGTTGTTTTTGTTACAGAACATTTCTGTCTACTCAGTTTTCACAACTCTTTACATGTAAAACATGGAAAACGAAGACTATGACTATTCAAATCATCTTAACTTATACCAAATTAATACATCAGAAAACTATGTTCCCGAGTTAACTTCTGCACATTGCAGTGAAACAGCATGTGTAATCTCTGCTATTTTAAATGTGATCATTTTCTTACTTGGCATCGTTGGAAATGGAGCAGTGATCTGGATTGCTGGTTTTAAAATGAAGAAGTCAGTGAACACCACCTGGTACCTGAGTCTGGCTTTGTCTGATTTCACTTTCTGCAGTACCCTCCCTTTAATCATTGCAAATATAGTCATAAAGAACTGGCCCTTTGGACTCTTCATGTGCAAGTTATTGTCTTTTGTGATGTTCCTCAACATGTACAGTAGCATCTTCATTCTCGTCATCATAAGCGTGGATCGCTGCTTGACTGTTAAGTTTCCCGTATGGGCCCAGAATCATCGTTCTATACCCAAAGCCTCCGCTGTTGTCACGTTGACTTGGCTCATGTCGGCCTTGCTAAGTATACCGCCAGCAAAATTCAGAGAGGTCAAAGACATGCCAACATCAACGTTATGTTATAACAACTACCAGGGACATCACCAAACTGCCGTGTTCATTCGATTTACTTTTGGGTTTTTGATCCCGTTCCTGAGTATTTGCACCTGCTATTCCATCCTGATCTGTAAACTAAGGGCAAACCAAATATCCAAATCCAACAAGCCCTACAGGATCATGACACTTTTGATTGTGACTTTTTTCCTCTGCTGGATGCCATTTCATATTGTTGCTATAATAGAGTTGGGTGTCTCTCAGGAAAACTCAGTCTTTCAATCATCACAACTAGTAACAGGTACTTTTGCCAGCTTGAACAGCTGTCTGAACCCATTTCTGTATGCATTTATGGCCAAGGATTTAAAGAAGAAATGTTATTCATTTCTGTCAAAGATTGAAAGTGCCATTGACGAGGAGACCAGAAGCGGTTTCAGAGCTACTTCCATTACGAATTCTGGGGAACACCGGCTGTCCACTACAGTCTGAAAATGTGAAAGCATATCTTGTGAAATGTAAAAGCACTGTGAAACAAGTATATGAGTATATGAGAAAAACACAAACCATTTATAAGCAATATGCTTTTAACTATTGAGTGTTAGTGTTGTGTGTGTGTGAGTTTGGAAATGTAAACAATAACATTGTAAACTGTTTTCTTAAATTTTTTTAGAATTTTAATGTAAATAGAATGTAAATAGAACTACAGAAATACATGCGACAAACTTGTCACAATCCTCACCAACACGTAAATAAAATATATGTGGTGAGGCATCATAGAATTTACTTTAAATGTTTTATATAAAAAGTACACATGCAATAATAATCCTTTGACAAATATTTGATAGAAACTCCTTTATTTCATACAAAAAAAACATTCAAATGTTTTTTTCAATTTGTTAGCTTTTAAAATAAGAATTAGTTATTTTTTGCTATGTTATATATATATGCTATGTTTTAAAAATAAAGCTAGTCATCTGGAATTTATTGGCAATGTAGTTTATCTTCCTTAGTACACAAACATAAAGACATATTTAGATTTTGTCAGAACAGCAAACTTGGGTTCAGATGTTACTAGAACGTAAATAGAATAGAAGTTTCCATCTAACAGTGGCACAAAGTCACTCACTCTAAATTGACACTTACAGACAAATACAACAGGAAGAAACATAAAATGTCGATGCTAGATATGCTTTTGTGTTTGGGTGTGAGAGAGCTGTGAATCCAGTGGTGAATCTTAGCTTGTTGATATGGCAACAACAGCAAGAAAAAAATCAGCTTAAAAGATGTGACACATTATCTTTAATGATCCAGTAAATTTCATGCTATGACAAAAATGTAGTTTTACTCATTAAACAAGGAAAGGCAAATGCAATGACTGATGCCTCTGTCATTCTGTCACACATCTCCTTCCTCTTATTCGAGGAACTTCTCAGAAACAGACAACACTGTCATCGCTAGTGACCTTTTTAATTTAGTAACTGAGGCTGTGGCTTCGGAAAATACTAGTAAGAAAATAAGTAAAAAAAGCTAAAGGATGTAGGCAATCAAAAATGATATGCAAGGCCATTATGCACTCTTTTGACATTTTTATCAAACATGAAACAAAAAGTTCTCATTTTGATAACAAGAAAAGCCAATAGCACCAACAGTACTTCTTCATGGGAAAACCTATAGAAGCAGAACAAGAGGCAGTCATTGCTTAAAACTGGACTTTGTTGGGGTAAGGACAGCTTTGCAAAATATATTTACTGAAAACAAAAGTACTTCACGAACAAAAGATCAATGAAATCATTTTCATTTTGTACAGTACAAATCGGAATTTCTAGGCATCAGCTTCTTGATTTCTTCCGCAGAGTTATAAATATTTTCTACAAAACCACATTAACTTCTGACAGCTGCTGAGATTTGTGGTGTAAAGATGTGCAAAAAGCCTTAATCTTCATTAATGCAAATCAAACTTTAACAAAACATTTGCATGCAATGTAAGCATTGCTTAAGCATTGGTTAATTTATAACCTGATGTCGACTCATTATGACCTCTTTTGCCTCTCTCATAATAGTATCACAATGGGACTCAAATTAAAGCAGTTTAATCCCAATGCAATGGTAATTTTGATAGCAAATCCTATACGGCCGCCAAACTTTAAATTCAGACGAGGACTTTATAAGGGTTCCAGATCACGAAGATACTGGTGCCAAAGGTCTTGATCTTCTTTATCTGGAAGTGATCCAGAAGGATCAGATAAATGTAAATTCATGCAAAATGAAAATTCATGTCATAACTAGCACAACAGTACAACAAAATCGGACTTATGCAGTTTAAAGCGGTACATGATGACCAATCAGATTCTGAACCACAGTGCAGAAGGACTGTCAGACTGGAGGAAATGAGATGCGCTTGCCTCTTGATTTTTAGTCTTGCCGATAAAACCATTCACTCTATCCCTAAACTGCATTTCAGATGCTGGCGTGTACAGTGCATGTGCAGGCCTCAAAAGGTCAGATTTTAGTTAAAGATAGATTCACAAAGTCGTAGTGTTCATGCTCCTGTGTTTATGCAGGCTTGCACATTCAGATACCTGCACATTTAGTGACATATTAACATTTAGTCGATCTGTATGTGCTTTAGAAGGCAACACATTGTTTACCTCAATAGCAAAGTTAGAGGAAGTGAAGAAGAAATGTGAATATAGCAGATGTGGGGGTCGACCTAAAGATAAACTGATTAGCAGTCACACAAATGCCACAAACATGCACAGACACTTGTAGATCCAACGTGCTAAACTTGTCAAACTTTTCAATACTGTATTCTGTGACCACTAAACTGTGTGTGACAACTGACTGTGTATCACATCAAATAATTTTGACTCAAATTAATATTCATCATCATTTATTTACTTATTTGCAAAGTAGCTCTGTAGGACAATGTACATTGCTACAAAAAACACCCTTTTACGGTGTATAACATGACAATGTGGATCATTTCTAGTCTGAATAAAATCCTTTTTGATGATAACAGAGTGCTGTGGCGTGGCCTGGCCATGCTGTTTACTCCAAAAGATTTGACACTAACCCAACCTTGTGTCTGATACACTACAAAGAAGTCACTATTCCCACACAACTCTCAAAATTTTTTTTTTCCTAAAACACTCATGTAGGACGAAGGGAGGAAGGAGAAAACTTCTTTAAAACATAAAACAAAGATTGTACTCCAATCTAAATCTAAAAAAAAGTGAGCTAAATGTGAGCGCTTCTTGGTAAGTGAAAATTTCAACATCTTTTTTTTTTAGTTTTTAGAGTGTTGCTATGCGGTTGCAAAGGTTGTTGCTAGGTGGTTTTGAGTGGTGGGGTGTTTCTATGTGTTTCAAAATTTCAATAGTAAACTTCTTCTCAACCAACAGTCCAAAAGTAGCCAAAAATAAAAGGCAAAGTAAAATTATCACAATAAAGGAAACATGTAATGCAAGTCGTAGTGAATCAGAGTTTGCATAATCTGTGGAGAGTTTTTGCATTGTTTATCCACATAACATCTCTCTGACGCACACAGACATCCTGTCACATGAAAAAAAAGTGCTTATTCAGGACACAGAGGATGGAGTGTCACAAGTTCCTGCTAATGCTATTTTTTATCAATAAAGAGAACATGGGAACATACACCAACAACACTAGCAAAACTAATGCATGTAAACACACAAATTAATGACAATGGCCCCCTGCGCATTCCTTAAAGTAGATAAAGATGCATGTAACTTCCTCTAATACTGTTTCTTGAAGGTGGTGCGCTTTTGCCCTGCATTTTTTGCATTCTCTGTATTCATACTTGGTGATTACTAAAAAAAAAATCAAGCTAAAACTTGTTGCCCTCATCTACAAAAATAGTAACACAAGGCCCAGTGTTGTGGTGTGTATGCACGTTTCCACATGCTCACAAAGTGGCATAGCAACTACAAAAAGCCTCTCTGTCTTTTTACATAACACACTCCCACACCTGAAATATATTACAGTTTTTTTGGATTGCTTACACACTAAAATTAAAAGTAGTACACTATTAGCAAAACCTTACACTCAAGAAGCAAAACATCAGCCCATATTTGCACAACTATAAGCACATTGTCAACCTCACACTTGTTGCAAAACTCTACACACAGTGATTTGCAAAACACTTAACATACATTACACACAAAAATCTATCATGAAGTCACTTCCTTGCAATACCAAAGCACTGACTGTCAAATTACCGCACCGTCCAACCAATTGGTTCAACACAGTCATCAGGTGTGCAAACACTTGTTTGCTTAATTGTAGACACACCAATCAGGTGTAAAAGCACTATAAAAAGCAGCAGGTGAGTTCATCGGTCTTCAAGCACAATGGAAAGAGTCAGAGAAAGAGTAAGACGAGGAGGAGAACGAGGAGGAGGAGGAGGACAAGGAGGAAGAGGAGGAAGAGGGAAGAGGAGGAAGAGGAGGAAGGGAGGAAGAGGAGGAAGAGGAATCAACAGAGGAGGAATCAACAGAGGAAGAGGAAGAGATGGAGGCCATGCTGGAGGTAGAGGTAGAGGTAGAGGTAGAGGAAGAGGAAGACAAGAAGGTGCTCAAAGAGGACCGAATCTGACAAAATGAGATCCGCGCAACACTGGTTGACCACGTTGCCAACCACGGCCTGACGCTGAGGGAGGCTGGACTGTGAGTACAGCCAAATCTAAGCCGATACACAGTGGCAAGTGTGATAAGAACATTTTGATTGGAAAATAGGTATTGTAAAAATATCATCATATCAAAAACATCTGCACGGTTTCAGTAACTGCTTACAGTACTGTATTATATGCACTATTAGCACTTCTGTTACCTTTTCCTGTGAAATTACTGTACTATTGTATACTGTTTTTTTTCCACATAGGATTGAGGGTCAGGAACGACAAGGGGGAAGGCCTCCTATGTTCACAGAACAGCAAGAGAGGGAGATCGTAAACATGGTTTTTGCCAACAATGCTATAACACTCAATCAGCTCCAAACTAACATTGTCAATAACCATGCCAGTTTCAACAATATCCATCAGGTCTCAACATCAACACTGGCACGCATCCTAAAAAAAAACCCATATTCAAATGAAACAAATTTAACGAGTGCCTTTCGAGCGCAATTCCGAAAGGGTGAAACGACTGCGGCATGATTATGCAGAGGTATGTATTCACTTTAGCAGTGTGATCTTGCATACTGTCTCATAATCTTTTACTGTACTGTAATATGTATACTAGATCTACACTGAACTACACAATTTTGCCTGACACTGTTCTTCAGGGAGTTTTACGAATGGATGGAGAGAAGATCCAGCATGAGTTCATTTACGTAGATGAGGCTGGGTTCAACCTGACGAGAACACGAAGGAGGGGAAGAAACATCATTGGCCACAGGGCTATAGTCAATGTCCCAGGGCAACGTGGGGGTAATATAACACTCTGTGCAGCCATTACACAGAATGGGGTTCTCCACCGCCATGCCCATATGGGCCCTTACAACACAGCACTCATACTTACATTCTTGGACCAATTGCACAACATAACAGCAGCAAATCAAATCGATCATATGCAATACATTGTTGTCTGGGACAATGTGTCTTTCCACCGCTCTGCTCTGGTTCAGAACTGGTTTCAGCAACATCCACATTTCACCGTCCTATATCTTCCACCATACTCTCCATTCCTCAACCCTATAGAAGAGTTTTTCTCGGCATGGCGGTGGAAGGTATATGATCTCCGTCTCCAGGCTGAGGTACCCCTCATCCAAGCCATGGAGGAGGCCTGTGACCAGATGGAGGTAGCGGCAATGCAAGGATGGATTCGTCATTCAAGGCGTTTCTTTCCAAGGTGTCTTGCTAATGACAACATTGCCTCATGATGTTGATGAAATTCTCTGGCCAGATCCAGCTAGGCGAAGAGACAATGTCTAGTTTTTTTTTTTTTACAGTAAACTTGCAGTAAAATACGTAAAGTGACATTTTGTTACAGTATTATGAATCTCCATGTCAACATTTTGGGCGTGTTGATGAAATAAATGAGTTTCTTCAATCTGCAACATTGGTCTTGTGTAGTGTTTGGTGGATTTACATTATATTTGTACTTTGTTGATGGTAGCCTACTCTAATCATAGGGAAGAAGAAGTGCTAAAAGTGTTTTAGGTTTATCACAGCAGAGTGTAACTCGTGCAAACAGAGTATAGTAATGTGAAACGTGTGTTTCATATGGTAACAAAGTGTGTTTTTTTTAAACAGAAGTGTATAGTTTTTACAAGAGTGTTTAATTATGCAAAGGATCTGTAGTGTTTTGCTAATTGGGTGTGTGGTTGTGCTAATTGTGTGTAGTGTTTTGAAAACATGGGGCCCTGTTTTGAAAATCGTGCTTAAGCAATCCAAAAAAACTGTAATTATTATATCAATTTATCTATCAGTTTATTTATAAATTACATACTGTGTGTGTGTGTGTGTGTGTGCACTTGCTCACCTTTAGTCCTCCGGCAGATCCACCTCCAGAACTTCTCTCCCCTTTATAATCCATATTACAGTCACATTGTCCGCCTGGATTTTATGACCACAGTAGCACTCTGCTTCAAACTACAGACCTGCATAGAGAGCAGGAAAAAGTTCATGTTAAAATTCGTTGTAACATCAGGGTATGTTAGTTAGTACACTGGTTGTAATAAGCTGAGCCCTGGTGCTCATACAGGCAATGCAAGTTTGAGTCCTGCCCATAGTAACTGGTGTGACACGACCAGAAATGCAATAAAACACATTACGGTAATACCATTAGGCATAACATTTAAATACATTGCCTGGCTGTTGTCATTAGGATAAAAAAGACTCAAATATTTGGGCCCTATGAGTAGAACTCTATTGCACTAATTTATATATAGTTTAACTGGCAACAATTCATCTAAGAGAAGCGATTGTGTAGCTTCTCATAACTAGGCTAAAGGGGATGGTAATGCCTACAAGCATGGTAATGGAAAAATTGCAAAAAAATATATGCGTTGTGGTTTTGACACTTTGGACTAAAGTATGTTGGTTTCTCATGTAATACAAAGTGCAACACACTTCAATATCCTTTCAGTGCTGTATGTCAACTCAGAAGTTCAAAAGGCCTGTCGTGAATAGAACTGTTGAGAAGATTATCACAAAAGAAAGACAAACTTCCCATCCTGGAGTCAGCGACTATTCCTGCCATGTATTGCTTAAACTGTCAAAACGGTCACCATAACAACCAAATTCTCTGTGGTCTTGGATTGCCAGGCTTTTAAGGGTGGCTAAAGTACTTGTCTAGTGCACGTTGGGACTTAACATACCCAAAAATCACCTATTCGAAAAGGGAAGAAGAGTCTGACTGACAAGCAAAGCAATCAATACTGCACAGCTAGACATTTGTACAGGGAACTTTTGCCCACAAACATGTTTTACACACTGTCAGCAGTGTTCTGGTTTCAGACTTGAAAACAACAACAAACAAGATACAATTAATAAAAAACAACAATGTAAAAATATAAACTTTAGTAAATTAACTTTCAGATAAATAAACTTTAGTCAATTTAAAAACAAAGTGGGCTGAAATGAGGTAAGGAAGTGAAACTAGAGTGCAAAAGGCTAAAGAGAGAAAAATCAAAGGAACATCAAGTCTTAAAAACTGTTGCTGTATCCCATTCTTCATACTATCGGTCCCAAATGGTAATTTGTATATTGAATTAAAAGCAGAGTACCCAGAAGGTCCACTATTTCTGGTAAAAACGCAAATTTTGTGAAGGAGTTTAAGCATTTCATGCATTTAAATAAATTAATAAATAGTATGGGATTCTTTACTGAACTTCTAAAACGTACACTGCCGCTCAAAGGTTTGGGATCAGTAAGATTTTTTTTTAAAGAATGTTTTTTAAAGTTTTAAAGTTGTGGCTGTGTTCAATTGATCAAAAATACAGAAAATATTATTATGATGTAAAACAATGCTTTTCTATATTAATATACATCAAAAAAATGGTTATATCTTAAGTTAAAGTAAAATTTTAGAATCATTAATCCAGTCTTCAGTGTCACATGATCCTTCAAAAATCATTCTAATATTCTGCTTCATTATCAGTGCTAGAAACTGATCCCAAACTTTTGAGAGGCTCCTCACAACAGTACATTTACAGCGAATTGGGACCAAGCAGGACCAATTTGTAAACATCTCATTGTCGTTCTGTGTGACTGCACGGCTTAAACAGTGAAGGCATGATACCATGGGTCTGAGGGGCAACATGTTTGCGTATTCATGTACATGTACATTCAGATGAAAGGTTTTGCAAAGTTGTCCTGGCAACGGAAGACGGTCATTTCTTTTGAAGAATCACACGTCAGCCAATGTGTTGAGAGATCAAAACATTTAACGTCAAACAAAACAAAAATATCAGTGGTAGTATATGTATGATTAATAATTCATAATCAAACTAAATGAATACAAAAATAAAGTGTTTATTTAAATGCTAATAGATCACGTCCGCTAAACCTTTTTCAAGTAAAAGCGTGACGCAGTACGCTCTGGCATTTCTGATGCACAGCGACTTCTAGTGGCCGCCAGATAAAATTACATCTAACTTCATGAGTTGGGTTTACTGCTGTTATTTATTATATATTGCGATATTGATGTAGTCTACCTGAGAAAAACTTTAACCTGTGAATAAGCTGCTTATTTTGCAATTAACAACACCCACAAATAAGTAACGAAAAATTATGTGGTGGGACATCAGAGAATTTATTAGCTTTATAATTCATAAATCAGGGCATCCTAATCATCCAGACAAGTTCAAACCTCTCTCTTGGTTCTTGAAAAATGTATTAACAATCTTATGACAACCATTGTAATTTATTTGGATTGCTGGCATGTCCGTTCTGCCTGTGATTATTTGGTAAAAATTCCTCACATTTATTCTATACAAAATACATTCGGTTTCGTTCAGTTTTGCTAATGATAAGCATTTAACTCAATTCTGTAACTGCTAAAAATAGAAGTGATACTTTTTATCTTTTAACTTCAGGAAATTATTTCTGTGAGCATTACAAAAATATCTGTGTATTTACTTGTGTGTGTGTATATACATATATACTGTTTATATACGCTATATAAAGCTAATAAGTAGCAATTTACTAGCAAGATGGTTTATCATACTTGTTCTTACCCACTTAATTCTTTCTAAATTATAGATTTTTGTGTTGATTTGCTGTTTTAAATAATGAAAAACAACTGCAATTAAATCACTTAAAATAAATAGATCAATTCTGAGCATTTTTACAGAAAACCAGTGAACAAGAGCGACAAAAACATGATGTATATAAATGACTTTGGGATAAATTATTTGACTCCTTACAGGTGTTTTAAAAGAATTTAAAAGAACAATTACTGTATTTAACAGAGTTTACATGGTAGAAACTATAGCTCTAATTTAAAAACAAAGACACAAATTAGGGCAGAAGGTTTTTTTTTGCTTTTTCCTAAAAATAAAATTCTGTCATGTTTACTCACCCACATTGTTCCAAATCTACATCTTGTTCTTTCTTGGTTCACAAAAGTAGACATTTCAATTGAATTGTTAAACAGCTTGTGACAAAACAGTTATCCTTAAGGCGAGTAAAAAACAACAGAATGTTTATTTTTGGGTGAACTGTTCACTTAACAGAATACTTTAATTTTTACTGGATCTGTTATTGTCACTTTACGTATTTACAAGCAGCCTCAACTTTTCACATCAAAGTCTGTAATTAAAGGATCAACATCTTTTTCTTTTGTTTTGATTGCCCATTGCAAATATTTTTGAAAGCCTCACTAAAAAAACTAAAAGACAAATCACAACTAAAATGATCTTTGTGAAGGAAAAAATCTGTTTCTTCCATGTACTTAAAATCAAGAAACCAATGACTGTTTATCTGCGAATCAGATAATATGTTTTGAGTTGTTCATGCAGTTATCTTATACTTGAGGCCTAGTTATTTTTGATGTACATTTTATTAGCTATTTTATTAGTCTCTTCAAGAAGCTCTGAAGGCAATATCCAGGATTTGTGAGCATAGCAAACTGGGGTCCAGACATTAAACTGCTATGTAAAAAGTGCGTAAGGTAAAGTGTCCATCTAAACAGTCGTCTGAATGTCTTTCATTGCAGCCAATGCCAGTGATGACAAACTGTGGATTGCACACTCTGATGATTTAAATTAAACTTTTAAAAGAGCCAAAGTAAAACATGTAGTGTATTTTCAAACCACCCGTGACTGTTTACTTTATTAGAAGCTTAGTTTATCTGTGTTCTTTTGTGCAATGCATAATATTCTGGTCCCTAAGCAAACAAGGGCAATAACAATAAACGTACAATTTAAAATTATAAAAGGGGAACAGCTGAAAAAAATATGTAAAGCTAAAAGTGAGTGTTGTGAAAAAAACAAAGGTAAGAGATGTGTATCATCTCGGTCTGTATTCCTCAGGTACACCAGACAGGTTCCTTTCCTTAAGTGCTGCATCCACAGTCTTAATAAGCCCATCAATACTGGCACGCATTTCTGGCGTGTAAGGGTCATATTCTAACTTTCTCAGCCCAGAGCGTTTGAAGTTTCCATCTTTCTGTCCTTCCACACATAAAAGACGGTCCTCAGAAACCTCCAGACTTAGAAAAAGGACCATCTTCTTCAACTGAGCGAAAAGGTCCCGTTTTAAATCCTCAAAATGCACTACATGAACTTTCCTCCCATATTTCAGCCAGTCTAGCGTGTGGGAGGCCCACCATGGAGCGTAGTTCCTCACGAACTCTGGCCACTCTAAATAAGAGAGAGAGGAAGAATAAACTTTTATAGTTTTATGCACAAGCATTAAACTTTTTGCATAGGACACATACTGCTTCTCAGAAACAGTCTAAGCTATCATTGCTTGTGACACTTTAACATAATTTATTATTATATCTAAAAAGTACTTAAAACTGCAATCAGTAACTTTTGCCTAAATGTAACACCATTAGGTTACTTTACGTATTTTTCAAATTTATACCTGACAGCATTAATTTAGTTAATTTTAACAAAACATTTACATATAACGTACGTTTATTCTGAAACACAAAAACCAAAGATATAAGCATATGATTTAAATAAAACTGAAATAAATAAATAAAAAATAAATCTTGATTTAAACTTCAAAATAATATTGTAGTTCACATAAAAACAAAATAGAAAAAACATTTACTGCAACAGACAAAACTTAAATGATAAACTGAAAATGAAAGAAAACGCTATTAATGGTAACCGTATGACCTTATGTTGACCCATTGTGACCTCTTCTGCAGTAATGACGAAGAACCAAGTTCATCAGTTCTCTCTCACCTTTTCCCTTCCAGTGAGCTTGGGATGCAAATCCAATATGGCCACCATACTTTCGGTTAAACTCGGCCATAAGGGCTTTGTAAGGGTTTCGGATCATAATGATGCTGGAGTCAAAGGCCTCGATCTCTTTCTTGCCGCTCTCATGAGTCTTGATGCAAATGGTTCTACCGCTGCGCCAGTGATCTCTCTCCCCTTTAAAACCTGATCATGCAGAGAGATACACAAAACCATGAGCCAACAAGAAAAAACAAAAAGCCAATGCATAGAACGAAAGAAAATTCATTGAAGTTAACCTTTATTGTACAGCGAGCCATCAAAGTAGTAGCTCCCAGTGTAGTAGCCCGTGGCCAGCTCAATAAGGTGACGGGCCCAGGTGTTCCCTGCTCCGGGGAAACTCGCCAGTGCCACATGGTGCTTTGAACGAGTGGGTAGAAAGCGCCGGTCCATGCATCGATTATCTGGAATGATGTTATGACTATTTATGTAAGATCATGTCACGTAATAACTAACACAACACTATGAGCAGCGACTGTGCTAATATTATTACTTCTTCAAACTTTGACAAAGTGAGATGTGTTGACTTTAAAAATGACCATGCTGTTTTACTTCAGACAAGTGAACATTACCCTGAACTTGTGTCTGGTACACTACAAAGAAGTCATTGTTCCCACAGTTCTCAAAATCTTCTCCCGTGCAACGCTGCACACACTGTTCCTCGTCTTCGCGGTCGTGCAGGGTGAAAAGAGGAGTGGGAAATCCACAGTGACATTTTTCCCCAGCAAGTGCTGCCAGAGAGAACTCCTACAATGGATAAAGAGATTAAATAGACAGACTCGCACACAAACTCATATGTGTGAGAGACACACGACTTGTGTTGCGTGTTTTATTAAAACGGTACTTGCTTTCTCTGTGCACATGTCTACACACTTATCCACTGACATGTTTTGAATGACCGCACTAACAGGAAGGGCCAGGGTCACGTTGTCCGGCCTCTTAAAACATCCTTTGAAGATGGCGCTCCCATCTAAACAACCATATATAAACATATTTAAAATCTAACCATAAAAACATATTTAAATATTCTCTGTAAAAAAAAAGGAGTGTCCACCAACAAGTGTCTATGATATTCTGGTTCACTCAGAGACCGTCTTCAAGTCAATAGGATTTTGTCATTTTAGAAAATTTAGAAAAAGTGTTGTAATCCATCACAATATATGTAACATGTAATGCAAGCTGCTGTGAACCAGAGACACAACATCTCTCTCACACACACAGACATCCCATCACATGAAGAAAGTGCTTATTCAGGGACACAAAGAATAGAACATAACAAGTTCTTACTTGTTCTGCTTTCTGATTAATAAAGTAACACGAGACATGTATATATACACCAACAATGTCCTCTAAATCCCTTTTCAGTTCGGGACTGATGCAGGTGATTTTGTATATTTCGGGGTTTATAGATATTCACCACTGTCTGGCCAAATGTCCCCATAATTCAAATGGATTATTAACTGATGTTTATTCAAATAAATAGGGTTAAGGAATAAAACATATAGTTTGTACAGTATAAAAGTGAATGTCTATGGAAAGTCCCCACAATGTATAGAAACCTGTGTGTGAGGATGCTCACATCTTCGAGCAGACTCCTGACTCAGCTCCAGTCTATATATTGAGAGCCGATTAGGTCCCCCACAGATGTTACTCCTCTCCCCTTTACACTCCATATTACAGTCACTCTCTGACACGTTGGCCGCCTGGATCTTGTGACCACAGTAGCACTCTGCTCCAAACTCCAGACCAGCATAGAGATACCCCCTGACAACACAGGAAACGGGAGGAAAATTAAATGTAAGCAGACAGACAGAAGCCAAACTGTTTGTCACACATGACTGCATTGAAGTCACACAGTAGAAAGTTCATTCATGTACTGTTTAAGGGGGTGTGTGTGTTTGCTCTCTGTTTCACAGCTCTGAAGCAGTGAGCTATACAGAAACTCATTCTTCTGGGTCATGATGTCCTAATTCCTTTCTTCTTCACCACTAGTTTCCTGTTTTGACTCTGCTAAGACACATATCAAGGCAAAACTAAAGGGGCGGTCATGGGAAACTTTTAATCTAATAAGGCTAAGCATTCCACTACATATTAAAAGGTTTGGTGAACCTGTATTTTTTGAACCCTGTTCAAATCTGCATGAGAAAATGTGTGACTTCTAACATCAAAGAATGTAATGTATATTGCATTAGTTTTGGAGCATGACCAATCTAAAGCATGACATCATATCCTGTTCTGTTAAAGTGATGGTGGTGATTGAACTTCTGAATGGACATACAGCACTGAGAGGAGACTGAAGTGTTTATTCTCTCTGAAGTGCCTCCATCTTTCTCTTTCGCTGTTCTCTTCAATCCACTTTTGAGACTTTCTGTTTCTTTAGGTGCACAACTGTAAGATTCATGATTTATATTTTAATCTGTCAGGAAAGTGTGAAGATACACATGTGAAGATAAGAAGTAATCCACAATTGTATGCTTCAAACAGAGATTCAAGTTACAGACTGCCGCTCCCTATATCCAAACATTCTTTAATCATTACCTCCCTCAACCTCTCTCTCTCTCTTTTGTTTCTTGTTCTTCTAACTAAGACAGAGTCATGTGTTTGAATCTGTTATGCAATAAGAATCTCTAAGATAAAACAGAAAGCAGGCTGAATAGAGGAACGAATCATATGGGAAGGAAACAAGAGTGCAAACAGGTTAAACAGATTAAATCAGAACATAAAGTTCTAAAAACTGTTTCTTTGCAGTTTGTGTCCCAAATTAAAATATACAAGGAGTGTCCTTAAAGTAGTACCTGAATGGTACACTATTTCCAGTGAATATTGGAAGACATTAGCCACAATTGGCAGATATTAGTCATAATTCATTATGAGACAGAGACATTTAATGAGTCTACACTAAATAATAAATGAAATAAGGGATGCTTCACTGAATTAAACAAATATTTTTCATACTGAACATTACATAAATAATAATGAATTAAGAGAAGTTGAAATGCATGGAATTGTATTTTTATGTAATGTAATTGCATTCCAGACCAATTTTATGTAGGATATTTCACACCTCAAACCCAGAAATAACATCTGGATTTAGTAACAATTAAAGTATTTAGTAACACTAAAAAGTGATTATTTCCGGGTTGATATTGGAAATATCCCATTTCCGACGTGGCTGGAAGGCAGCGTATGTCGCACACACTCAATGTACGCAAACTTTCCCAAAACAAAGAGTACACTTGTAGTATGTAGAACAAGAAACACGTAAAGGGACATAGCATGTGATCTTCAGTATATTTAATAGTTATTTTAGGTGGCTGTGTTCGTAATATCAAATCTGAAATCACTGCTAATGTCGCAACTAGACTAACGGAGTGTTACATTAGTCATGTCTGTCACCTTCAGGACGTCAACTCTTCGCGTGGGAGTGCTTATATGTGCATGGTTCACTGTACAGTATGTGTGCGTTTGTGCACGATAGGGTCCGAGTGGGTATATTTGTGTTTATTCACGCACATCGAGATGAAAAGTTTTAGCACACGCACCTCTCAGCACAGTTGTCTTGGCAACGGAAGACAGTCATTTTCTTGTAGTCAAAGAAGGACACGCCTCTGAGCGCGCGCTTCTGCGTGTCATCAACATAGCAGCCGATGTATTTCGCTGAAAGGAGAAAAACATAAAAAACACTTTCATCCAAAGTAACTTACAAAAATAAGAAAAACAACGGACATGAAATTAATTATTTATGCACAAACAATTTCAAAATTAAGTTAAAGCACTGATTTGTTGCTGGTAATAAACCCTGTTACTCCATAAAACGTGACCTTTGATAGTGTGTGACGCATTACGTTCAACAGCACGCTCTAGCGTTCCTTATGTTGACAAACAGCGCCGTTCAGTGGCCAACAAGTAAAATTACATCCAGACTTGATAAGTTGCCTTGCTCTGTTTAGCTTTTTCAATAGTTAAAACACTTGAATGATTACAAGTATATATGTGAGAAAGGAAATGAATGAACATTTTTATCAGTATTTATATTATACAGAGGCAAACTATCAGAGTAATCAATATATTTACATTCATGCATTTGGCAGACATTTTAATTCAAAACTTCCAGTGCATTCAAATTGTATATTTTTATCAGTATGTGTTTGTGGGAATCAAACCCATAAGCTACAGTGTGTATTGCTAATATAATGTAGTGTGTGAGCAACAATAACATAATATTGTATTGTATTTTATAAAATCTAGGCTAAATGAATTTTTCAGACTGTTTAGGCTTTTAGAGACATAGTCATTGTTCAGAGATCATGGAATAATATCAAATATGTAAAGAAGACCTTAAATAAGGGTGTACTGGATTTAAATCAGCTGACAGGTCTATGCCATATAGGCCTACAGTACCAGACAAAGGTTTAGACACAATTGCCAAAAATGTTTCTCATGTTCTTAAAAATCCTTTAGTCTGAAAGTATATTTTCATTGTTTGAAATTACTTTTGTAATATAATTATGCCAACATCATGTGACCATCAACAGTCTGTGACATACAACATTATAACACATGCTACAGCTGCAGAGTTCTGGCATTTGTTCCCTAAAATATTTACAGTCTGCTGCACTATCATCTGCTCCATCAATCTCATCTTTTGTGACACACAGACACACACACACACAAAATACCCCAAATGCCTTTTCGCATGACATCCATTCTTTCTCCATAATCTCATCTATCCCCATTAGGGTTTAATGTCTTTTCTAATAGCCGAGATGGGTTGCAGAAGGGGGGTAATGTCTTATGCACACCCTAACCAGTATAACATTATGGTAATTGCAATTGTCTAAAAAGCAGCGAGCAGGATCGTGGGCCGTGAGTTAATCGTATTGGCAGGCCCAGAGGGCAAGCTCACTAATCTGCTTTATCAACAAGTCAAACTCCATTCACTCAACACTGTATTGGCATTCTGTAAAGCATCTAAGTGCAAGGATAAAAATCTCGCTCACAGCATGACTACAGAGATAATGATGCTGTGCTGTACCACATAGCGCGCCGTCTGTGTTAATTATTCGCTCTGGTTGTATGAAGGATAATGAAGAGGGATGTTTTTATGCTTTTGATCACACAAGATAGTAGATCTCAGATTTGAAAGTATTAATAGAACGCTTCAGAAAACTGTACTGCTGTTTAACAATAGATAATACATTCTTTTAATACCTTTAAACTCTCTTTTACAGATTTTATTTAAAACAAAATGTTTGTACCTGTTCTTTCATTAGTGTTAAGTTCCAATTTTGTCAAGCTAGTAATGAGTGACTTTGTCCAGAAGGGGGCAGAGTTGAGACAAGGTCTATATATTGATAAATAGAGCTGGGAAAATGTATTGACGTGTAAAGATTATCCTCTCTCTCCTGCTGTGGATGAGTGTCTTTAAGGCCATAAGCATTCAGAGTATCAAAACAATTAAAGTAGTCAGTAACAGTATGATAAAGGTTGATTTTGAAGTATCATATTGAGTTAAAAATGGGATTTGAGTTTGTCTATTACAGTCTGTACTTTCTTCAAATGGCCACATAAGATGATGTAACCGAGTTCATATAAGACAGAGTACACAAGTTCTGCATTACCATCCGTCAGTGTTACTTTTTGTTACTATATCTGGTGCTGTTGGTATTGCAGACATTGTACAGAGAAGGATATTGCAGCACTGATCTCGTCTTCCTCTTCTTCTTCAAGACTTCTTTTAAGATTTAATGTTGCTTTTGTTAAAACCCTACAAATAAATTTCCACAATTATTATAAATCAGCTTTCTCTTTAAAGGTTGCTTTCAAAATTGTGAAATATAGCGTATGACTGTCAAAAATAAATCAAGCTGAGTTTTACTAGGGGCCTGGAGGGATAAGCTTGAGAACCATCTGTTCTCAACTCTTAAACCTCCCTATGGATAAAGGTAATGACCCGAGAATGACACAATCCACTAATTGGCTTCTTTTTACCTTTTTGTGTGAACTATAGCGAGTACCATATGGAATCATACAGAGTTTATTCTGGATCTAGTACATCTTTCAGAGAAACTGTGTGTTAGTGCCGAATATTGAACTGGCAAGTGTTTGTACTTAAATAAAATAAAATAGTGCACACATGCAAAAATGACTGATATAGTTCAGATTTATAATCTAAGCCCTTCAGCAAAGAGAAAACCAAATACGATGCACGTCACATTCATATTTAACGCCTTCACCAATCAACAGTAGCTTTTATTTTTAAGATGAATAAACTGTCTGTATGTACAGTATACAGGAATATTCAGTGTGTTAGAAAAGAGGTCAGATGTTTTTTGCACACGAGTAACCCATGACCATGCCTGTGAGAATAAAACTTCTTTATGATAACCATAAAGGCTTTTATGGACAATTGATGTTATTGATCCAATGATTTTAATTAAATGATATGTGAACACAAAAATTGCATGATATATAAATCGTTTCTGATTTAATGACAAAATCTGTGAAATACTTAACAGCTATGAAGTAAATGCCTGAGGATATGCAACTAACAACAGCTCCCCAATGTGTCACTCCACAACACACACACACATTCATTTTTTACTTCATCAGTCAGGAAAAGGGCACTTTATTTCTCTAGCCTAAAACTTCAAAGACCTGGACGGACTGCTACACTCCACCGAGCTTCAACCGTGCCCTTCGGAACAAGTCTGACCACAGGCAGACTAAATCATTCTCTGTTCTGATCTTGGAGAGCCAATCAGTGCGTTTATGTATTATGAGTTTTTTCTTTTAATACACTTAATTAAGATTCTCTCTTCTGCACTGAGAGTGTGAGAAGTTGATGTTATCAGATGGAGAGCTGTGCTTTGTGGTTTGAGTCATTACCAAAGTTTACATAAATAAATAAACATTATTTATTTATGTTTTTACCATGTGTGTCATCTGTGTGTTCCCAGCATATGTCTGGTTGTGGATGCTAATAACTAGTATGAATGTTTGCTTTTAAACAGAAGTAAAACCTTGTCATGGTAAATGAGCTCCTACCTCTCCCATCATCCATCTCTTTGGTGCTTCTTCCTTTGGCTCCATGATTCCAGCTATTGGCATGAGCTCCTCTCCCTGCCCACTCCGGTGCATCCTGTGCCCCATTTTCTTTCATCCAAGGTGGTCCAAATCTCCGGGGCGCTCTCCGTGTCTCCTTAAACACCCTCCCTAGGATCCCCAAACCATCAGAGGTGGAACTTCCAGCACCTGCTCCTCCCCCACCATCAGATATAACTGGGTCACGGCCGCTCCCAGAACCGCTAGTGGAGGTATCGCTGGAGAAACCGGAGTGAAGAAAAACCAGGCTGCCAGCGGTGAGGTAGAGAAGGATGAAGGAGAAAAAGCGCACCGGTTTGCGGCGGAAATATCGATGGATTTTCAGCAGAGTTCTGGCCATGACGGGCTCTCGAGCCACACGCACTGGCCTTCGGCGTTACACAGAAACATAAAAAACAAGAGACAGCGATGCGCTTGTACTTTTGTTGTAAAGTGTTTGTTGCTTCTGTGAATCCCTCAGAAGTATTCCTCAACCTCAAATCGATGTGCAAAAACTTTATACAGTTTGAAGCTGATGTTTCAAAACCTTGAAGTCTGATGACACTTTCCAGCAGAAATGCAACAGAAATGTGTCGGGTTTCCAGTTTCTCTCTACATCCCCACAGATCCAGAAACGAAAGACAGAGGTGCCACTGCGGAGGCCATGTTGAGAAAGACGAGTGGCAGTGAAGACTGAAAGATGATATTGCCGTGGCGACGCTTTCACTGCTGTTATCGGACTCCTGAGGCCTTGTTTCCCACCAAGCTGTCTGTCAATCAAAAGTCATGCTGATTCACTCCTGACTTACAGTCTGAAAATGAAAAATAGATATAGATACTGAATAAATATTGGTGAGGTCACCGAGCATTGAACAGCTCTATATATGATATTAATTAAGGATATATAGGTAAAATCAAACATTTTTCATAAACAGCCAAATACAAAACATAGCAGTAATGTGTGTGATAGCTCTGATAAAGATGATCGCATGGATGTTATGGATATACATGGATGACACTGCCTCTATTTTTTAAACTAGATTTTCTAAATGAAATTGCAAGTTATGCTTTTCCATGCAACTGCTAACATAATGCTGGGGTGGTTGCCAGGACATGCTATGGGATGCTATGAGGTTGCTATGGTGTTGTGGGTGGTTGCCAGGGTGTTGCTATGCTTTCTGACCAAGGCAAAAGATTTCACCCTAAATCAGCTTGCGTTTCACCTTCAAGGAAATTCTATTTTTTATTTTGCTTTTCAGGCAAAAATCATGTGATTGGAGTACAAAGCAAAGTATAAGTGGGAAGCTGACAAATACACCATAAATGAGTTCTATGGTGTGCAAACATTTAGAATAAAAGCCTCTAACACTGAAAATAAATCTCTTTCATCCGATTTCTAACTCTAACAAAGAAGATAAATCTCTCTCATGCTATTTGTATATTATTAAGAGGTTTTTTTTACATTTTTTCTGTCACACCATAGGACTCATTTACATACACAGTATATACAGTATTTGTCAACTACCCAAGTAAATAAGATAAACAAGATAAACTTACAAAGCTTTTAAAAATACATTTTTCGTTTTTTTTTTATTTCATTTTTATTTATTTATTTTTATTTAATGATCAATTATCTACAAACAAAAATGATCTTGGTTTTAAGTTCAGATATTTTAAAGAAAAACAATATTGGCAATAAAATACAAACATGTTCATGTTTAAAACAAAACGAAGTGAATAAGTCTATTCCCCCACTCTCAAAGACCCCAGTGTCCACAGTGGACAAATACATTCACAGTGTTTAAACTAAGAGTCATAATCAGGTTCCTTCCGTCGGTCATGGAATTTTCCACAACTAACATCCCGCTACAGTGTGTGCGTGAGTGTGAATGTGAAAGTGTGTGTGGGTATAAAACCTCCCAATGTCACCGTTACCTGACCCCTGGGCTTCCACCTGCGGCAGTCAGAGCGGAGTCGGGCTGATGTTATCGAGACAACATTCTACACCAGCGGCACACAGAGCTCATTCAGTGTAGATATAGCTCAACGCCTACAGGGAGGGCAAGACAGGAGAGGAAGACAGAGAAAAATAATTAAAATTTGAGCTGAATACCAATGTGTTAATGATTTCATTTGTAAGCTCTTTTATTTGCCATAGACACATTTCTTTTCACATGTATTTGTTTCTTAACTCTGTAGATCAAATGTGCTTGTAAATCTGTGGGAAAAAAGTGTTTACTTGTGGTACAACTTATAGGCTTGTTGGAGACACATGGGCGGCTAACGGTTTTACAAAGTACAGTAGTAGCCAAGAGCACAATTTAAATGTAGAAACTAAAGGCTGTTAAATAGAAATGTTCAAATATTATTCCCCCAAATACATTTCACTCCACTCACATAAAACTTAAATACTGCATTAGATAACACACTAACAAATATGTAGCATATATTGTTAAAAACATGTCTAATGCAATAAAATTCAAACAGTGTCCTACATGTCTAAATACTTTTTAGGGCCACTGGATGTATAATATATTCAACAGCCTCGGGCAGACAGACATTCACAGCAGCAGTTAACTCAACACTGTTTGATTTAACAACAAGCTTTCTGCAAACGTGTTTAATTTCATTTGGATGACATCAGTTATGGTTTGACCACCACTTTAATTAGACAGGGTGGGACATTTTTATTGGCTATTTTTACCATCAACACCAAATAAACCTAAATATATTGAGCAAAAGACAATTACGAGCAAAACATGTCAGAATTAATCTTGGCTGCTTGAGGGCTGTAACCTCAGGTTATGGTCCACAGGACTTTCCATAAATACATACTCCATTACTGTTAGAGAATCAGCATCAGCAAACCGAGTGCCATTACACCGAGTCTCCCTGCATATGCCCGATTGTAAATAAAAAAAGTCACTGCTCATGTGGGACCACCTACGCTAACACTGTTACAAACAAACTGCAAACATTCATCTGGTCAAACTAGTATTTTCTATAAATTTACAAACCAGATCTTACTTTTTAGTTTTACATCTTTTTTTTGCATCTCCCAATGAATAAAGAATTTGGTTTTGGACATTCTGCATATGAAAAGAAAGTGTCAAACCAGTTTCAGATCAGTTAGTAGTCTGAATTTCCTCACTTTCTACTGGCAACAAGCTCTCGTTTCCCTATTTGGATGATTGAGCAATCGAAGTAATAAGGATGGGAGGGAAAAGTCTTCTGATATCTTTTCACTTCCAGCTTCAGCCAAGAAGTTCATAAGACAAGGAGTTGATGAAATTTGATTTTATGCTATGCATCATGGTACATAATAGACGAACAATATAACCATGCTACTGTAAAGTACAGTAAATGTGGCCTGTCTTAATAAGAATGCACATCAAAACCACAAAGACCATTATTTACAGAATATTATAACAAACATTTTCCTGTGGGACACATTTCGTGCAAGAAACATTTGAAAGGGCAACAACAATGGGAAAGCAAATGTTTCTCATCATAAATTATGTAAGTGATATTCTCCACATGTGATCGTGGTTTGGACCCTGTCAGCATCTTGTAAAGTATTCCAACGGCTGTCAACATGTTGCCAAAAGTGATGACCTTATCCACCAGTGTCATGGAGAAGTGGGGAGTTTATTTACTAGCCCTGCCAACCCCTTACTTCTGTGTTTTATTATTTTGCCTTAATTATTTGTGACCCTGCCCATAAAAAACCCAGCTAAAGTCGTTTTTTTGTGATTTACTACATAAAATCATCCCACATAATGTTAAGAACATTCTGTGAAAATATAACCTTGATATCTTTAATTTAAAGATTTAAATCATGAATCGTGAAATTAATTGGTGAAATCAAACTTTGATGCTCATTATTTCAGAATTACATTTTTAGACTTTAGCCTGGTTTTTACAGACAGGGTCACATTTTCTTTGTTATTTACAACAACAGATAACATTTCACTGCAATCTGGAACAAATTCACAAACCAAAGACACGCCTTTTCAGTGTAGACATTGTTCAATGTAGACATTGTTTATTTTTTTTAGTAAAACAGCAAAAATCTCTCTCTCTCTGAAAGATATGAATTTAAATTTTTGAGTGAATTATTCTTTCAATATTTCATTCACATTGCCATGTCCTGTTTTTGGCAAGTAACATCTGCCTCACCCTGATGTTTTCATGCCAGCTTTTTTAATTAGAGAGATGTCTGATCTCTTAGCATGTGCCCGTTACTGGCTCTATGCCCAACTGCAATTAATTACTAATGTAGCTGCTCAAATGATCTGGCAGCTGGATAACAATTTCTCACTGAGAATCTGCAGGGATTTTGATCCTGCTACTGGGGTTTATAAGCCACTTAATGCCATTTTCTTGAGTACAGCAGGTGAGTGAAGAAGTGGATTATTGGTGTGGTGAGGGCAACCTCTTGAGATGTCTCTTACTCCAAAAGCTTATGTAAACACTGAATCCATTCCCAAAAGCTTACATGGGCAACGAGAGAAGAGATGAGATCCCTTAGGTACTGTAGGTAAATTTAAACCCATTTCTTTGGATTTATCTGAATTGTTTTACCAGCTTGGCTACAGTTGGAGTTGAAAGCCCTTAAACACCCTTAAATGAATTAAAATTTTAATGGTACTGCAATTAAATTAAGTCTTTATTCTATTCTATTCTATTCTATTCTATTCTATTCTATTCTATTCCAGCAAAGGTGTTGATGTTTGTATACATTTTCAACTGACAATGGCAGCTGTAATTCCTTAAAAGAATGACTAAATGATGGAGAAGAATGTGATAATTAAAGAAACGCAGTGTAGTCCAGTGTACTTTTTGTATTTTAAAGAGCAAATTTAAGTGTCTGGAGCAATGCAGGCCAGCAGCGCTCTTCAAATCCGTGTTCACCATCCTGCAGACTTTTGTTGCAGCCCTTTTCTTACACACAACTACCTGAAATTTTCAAGTAATCTTAAAGAAATTGATAAACTTGTTCAGGTGTGTTTGATAAGAACTGGACGCTGGGTTACAGAAGTGGAAAGCTACTTTTACATCAAACCAATGAACTGAATACAGTCTGCAGGTACAGTGTGAAAGGATGTTTCTGTAAAATTTGATAACTGATTGAAGGTTCAAGCCCACATCTGAGAAAAGGTTTAAAATGATTTTCCACAGCATTTTTTTTTACTTTGCATTCTGCAAACAGCTGAAGTAAAATTGTAAAATGGTGAAACACAGAGAATACATAGTAGGCACTAGGAAATAGCATATTGCTGATTCAAAACGGGCATCTAAGAGGACATGGGAAGAGAAAGATAATGAAAACATTTGAGACAAGACACAAGATTTCACCACAAGATCAGACCACAGAAATAAGAAAATGCCTGCTTTGTGCCTAATTTGTCCTTTGTCCTCCATTTTAGTGCATTAAACTGAGCAGTTCTATCATACAAATTAATCAGTCATTAAATCACATTTCTACATGTTTTATGTACAATACAATAAGTGCACTCGGTTTTACAATGAAGCTTAAACCAAGGGATTGAACAGAAGTGCCTCATTGTAATCTTCATAATATTACGCAGTCCATTACCCTCAATCCTCATGCTTTTATTCATCTGGAGAGATTGAGAAAAAAGAGAGAACAAAAAAGTATAATAATCTCATCACATGTATGCCGAGCAATATCCATGATATTGTGCACAATATTCTGCTGTGTATTTGTCTCAAAGTTGTCTCTGAATATCAATACGAGATACAAGAAAATATTTTAAAATAAAAAATAAATGAAAAAAAAAACAAATGGTCCTTCGACCTAAAAATGGCAAACTATTAACATTTTTAATACATGTATGAATTTCTGAGAAGCAGTGAACTCTACAACGTTTTTTACTTATGCTGTATGTAATCCATGCTGGTTCCCAATGGAAATAAGAAAGTAGTGAAGTTCATAGTTAATAAGAAGAAACAGAAGTTCATCTTTTATAGCCAATCAGTGCAACAGGCCTAAAATCTGCCTCTTTAATAGACTTTATTGTCCATTAGTACAAAATGAGATGTGTCTCTGTGAGAGCTGAATCACTGAGGACAAAGCGCTCTATTCAGCTAATAACTGCTATCCTTTCATAATCCTGCTGTACGCCGTTTTCATTCCAACGCTTTTGACATTTTACATGGATTCAGATTCCTAGTCTATAGTTAACAAAAATAAATAAAAACGCTTTTGCTAATACTCTACTGTAGAATTAGATTGCACATAACCAGTACATCAAAGAATGTATATTCCTTTGGTTTATTATTTAAAATTATACTGGTCTAGTATTATGCTCACGTTTTTTTTACTGATTATAGTTGTTTTACCACTGACATGAGACATCTGTTTACGTTTTTCTTTTGCTCGCTTTAGCTAACAATAAAAAAGAATGATAACTGGTCTAATGTTAGCAAGAAAAATTTATTGAAACTTATTCTACAATGCACTTTTACAAACTCATAGTGTTCAATAGCATTTTCCCCTTTTTAAAGTCTAAACCAAACAACAGCTTGATCTAAAAAGGAACTGACCTGAAATTCTTGTCTTATTTCAATCAACATAATGAGAGGAGCAGTGGCCATTGAGCTGATTACATATTTTGTTGTTACTCTCATTAAACCACATACTGTTATTTAATAAAGGATCACATGGATCAGGCGTGGTTTGGCCTTTAATGTTTTACAATGATTGCTTTGTAGTTTTTTAACCACACTTCTATCCCTATCAGTCCCACAATGTATTTTGCTCCTTGTGCAAATTTTATTACGTAGATCGATGTAAGCAGAATCTGTGTACTAAATATGGACATCAGAAGATAAGCCAAAGGAGTTAACCCGAGCGGACACACGCTACTCCATCTCAGTCTCACGCACATAATGGAGTGTGCTGCTACCGCACTGTTTCCTGTGTCACCTTCGGTCAACAGCGTCATTAATTAACTTCGAGTAACACTGAGTTCTTCCACACTGAAGACAAGCCGGAAAAATGCTACTGATCCTTCCTGCAAGGAGTGTGGCTCTCCCTTCCTGGACGCTGTTTCCAGTTATTTCCCTTTCTTTACCTCCAAAACGCTTCATACAAAAAACCCTCTTGCATTCCTGATCATTCACTAGAAAATATGTACAAAATTTGACTATGATCTTATGACAAAGACATATCTAAAGTCAAAGCAAAGAGCAGAGATTAAAGGCACACATGCATACCCGGCTTCTTCAATCTGACATTCGCTGACCTCTCGCATATCTGGGGGATGGTGATTATTTTATTTTTGAGACTGGCCAGAGAATGAATTGTCTTATCTGAACGTCAGTCAAACATTCACCCACAGACTCTCAGACCATGAACCAAAAGCTTTCGGGCAGGAAATAACACAATGCCAATATGATTCAGAGCTGCTTCTGCTAAACTACAACACGGATTATGGTATAATCCTAAATATCAGACCTGATGTTTGTGAACACTAGAATCTCTTCTACCAGGTATGAAATTATCCTAAACCTAATACATATTTAAAGATACAGTCATTTATTTTCTTAAACACCACCTTGTACTTGTTCATTTTTTGTTTATACTAAAAAAACAACATCCCTTCACCATTTTTATTAATCTATACCAGATGTTCAAATGGAAAGTCAAATATTATTTGTTATCTTTAGCTATTTCAGATGGCAAAATATACACAAAGCTATTAATAACTGCTCATTCATAAACATAGTTTGTTTATTCTGGCTCATGGCATCATTTCAAAATCTAAAACTAGACAATATTTTAGGTTATTGTTTTCCTAGTTACACAAAGGATGGTCTAAAATTGAACAGGTTTGTCATGTTCGAAGTTCATGCCAACAAACTCTGTAAATACTGAACATGAATATCAGAAAGTAATTTCAAAAAGTATTTTTTATGTTTTAAAATCATAAAACACTCATCACATAGATATTTCCCACCCAAAGTATATCCTTGCCAATTTTTTTCCCCAAAGAGGATAAGAGAAATACAAATGAATGTTCTTTTGTCTCAGTGTATGGTTCAATGACGAACCTATAACATCCATAAAACAATGGAATTTGTCTTTATTTAAAAGTCTCATAAAAGTCTCTGCATTCAATTTCATCCATTTGCTCTTTATCTAGCTGTTTTTTTAGAAAAACTTGTGTGTCATGTGTGAACTGTCCCTTAGTCTGACATGCTGAATGAGAAATGAAGTGTAGTACACTCTTTATCACATGGGAAGAGATCTGGCCAATCTCATTAAAACAACTGGGGCAGCAGAAGGAAGAAGGAACGGCACAGTTTGGCTCTTGATGCTACAGTGTGTGTCAGGAGAGCACTGTGTCTCTCAAAGCTGTCAAAACACCTGATCCAGCCAGACTTAATACTTATAGTAATAGAAGATACTGTCAAGAAAGAGAGAGAGATACATAACAACTTAATAGTGGTGAGGAGACTGGTTGTTTAAAAAATGCAAAGTTTAAAAATGTGTGTGTGTGTGGTGCAAATGTTCTTGCTTCCAAGCGCCCACATCCAGCACTAAAGTTCCCTTCTTTCCCCCTTAGAAACCATTTTGAATATGAATAAAAAATGAGCTGAGACAGCAAGAGAAACAGAAACGAAGAAAGAGGCAGATAACAAGACAAAGAGCTGGTGAGCCTTGAGAGAGTGGGTGGAAGATACATTGTAGAAGAAGAGTGAACTATGAGAAGAATAGAAGCACATGTTCAGGAGGGGAGAGAGAGAAGAAAGATGCCTGCGAGAGAAAGAAGGGTCCACATCCCTTTGAGAAATGAGACGGATAATAACCAGGTTTTTGTTTTTCATTTTTATGATTAGCATGCAAAAATATGTATAAAATTAATTGACTTTGTGATTCTTGGAGCCAAGTAAGAACAGATTTAACACATACATGTACAACAGAACGGAATGTAGGCTAATACCCAAGACTGCTTAAAGGAGATTATCTAATTTGACCTCTATTTTACAAAAGTCAGTTCTCAGATACGCACAGCACAATAGTGAAGGAAGCCACTGTGCTTATTCGACATGTTTATCTGAAATGGCAAAATTCCACCGTTGACAGATTAATTGCATATCGCAATCGTTTTAGCCATTACCTCAACCAGACCTCCCTCCTGACATGCTGTTGACATTCCAAATGTGCTTGACAACGTTGTTTAAACTCAGGAACGATGCGCTAGATGATTTGTCCAAAGTAAACTCGTGCTGTATGAGAAATACCTCATACCAGCGTAAGCTAAGACTGACTCATTATACCACAAACACACTGCCACCAGAGAGGTTTACATTTCTAATGGGTCTACAAAGAGTAAATCTAAAGTGCTGTATATACAATGCTGTGTTAATACGGTGAAACAGAGTGCTACTGGGATGAATCAAGCTTAAACTACAAAATGTGCAGTAAAATGAGGAGTTTCTATTGTTACACGAAATGTGCTCCAATTTAGCTCTTCTATTTCATTAAACTGAGTGCCATTCCTACCTATTAACTTTCATTCATTTTCATTTCGTTCCATCCCATTCCAATGCTGAAAGTCGATCTCACATTGCAGCTATTGTGGCTGGTAACCGCATCCAACATCCTTACTGAAGTGAATACTGGCCGATCCCCAGACTCTGGTGACCCTGTGTACGGCCACCCTCTCGGGTTCACACACACCCACAAAGCCCATCCTTTGAGCCAATAGAAGAGTTCACCATTGAACAAGCACAGGTCTGTTATTCCCAGTGGGTAATTATTGCTTGCTTCAAGCCTACTGGCATGCTGAATCTTATCTCAAGACCACTTTTACATCCTTATTATTCCCTTTCAGTGGTGTCTTTCTCAGGATCTTCTGTCTCTCGCTCACATAATCGGTTCTTCATTATCCCAGGTCACATTGAGTAACCAGTCTAGCCTTCAACAAAAAGACAACCCGGCTGCTGTGAAGGGTATCTGTTAAAGCAGTAAAACAGTGACAGATAACCATTTAAATTAGTGAATGAATCTACAGATTGCATCAGTGCTCCTTTGCATCCACAAGGATTCTTAGAAGTTAATTTCAAAGACGACGAGAACAAACTCCACAGTCGTTTTTACTTGAATTTGCTAAAACACAGGCCCTATTTATCCCTCCTGTGTTTGCATCTCAGTCAACGAAAACTGTGACTGACTCAGCTGTCAACACCTTTAAATATCTGGGATGATGTGGCTTCTCTTAATGTTTGCTGAAAACAGAGACTGCAGTCAGCAATGTAAGAAGTTTAAAGTTTTTAAATAGCTCTTCTCTGGTCAGTAAGTAAGGCTCACTACATTTAAAGCCAAGAATCACCCTATTAGGAGCCATTCATTATCAAGGCTAGAACTACAGTTAGAGAGCTGTGATAAGACATCTCCAGGTTTCCATAATGAAGTGCAGACCAAAAACGCTGACCTTGAACACGGCCGTGACATTCTTCTGCACCATTACAGAAGTGTAGCTGTCAGCACGACCCTCTTCATCTTAGTCATTTGTGATAAGGTTTAAAAGCCAGCCCAGTGTCCCATTCAATTAGCTTTTATCTCTATTTCCCACAATACATTGTTTTGTTCTTTAAAAGTGCAACCCCAGAGCTACTAATTTTTTATATTTTGAGACTTTTCCTGTTATCTTAAGTGTTACATAATGTGAAGCTGGTAACACTTTTCACTAATTTGCTATAAATAAGCTTCTGTTTTTGTTTAGCATCCATAGAGTTCTATTGAGTGTTAATGCATAAAGTGGAATTCAAGGAAATTATCCAAAAATAATCATTATGGCATGGTGATGATAATTATCATACAAACAATCACACACAGAACCTGTAAATATATTTATATCTGTGGTGAAAATAAATCTGTACCTGTAAATAAATATCTGTGGGTTTGTGGTCTGGTCAGACTTTCAAATGTGTAAAAACACTACAAAAACTACATTATAAATGCCACTAAATGCACGGATAGCCTATTCTGTTCTATGCTATTCTATGCTGTTCTATGCTATTCTATGCTGTTCTATGCTATTCTGTTATATTCTATTCTATATATATTAACAGAAAACACTGCCATGGCCTGCCACCTGTTCAAAGTGTGATTACTTAAATATTATTTACTGGAAAAGCCCAGTGATGCTGATAATCCAGTACTAATCTGAAAATCTGACTGGGATATATGCGACTGTTGTGTAGCTGACCCATTCTTCAGGCTTTTCTTGTAAAAAAGCTCAACAGATTAAGTCTTTCTCAATGAGTGGAGAGACAGATGATCATAAAGCTTTATCTTGAGCCATAATTGTTTGTTGATATGACACACTATTGTTTCCATTTCAAATATAACAAATTCAGTTTTAATAAAAAAAATACATCTAAATAAACAAATTCATACTTTAACAAATTTGTATGTTTATTTTAATAGAAATCAAAGCTTTATTCAAATAAAATATTGCACTGTTTGATCCAATAAAGTGATTTAATACTTTACTGCAAAGCCATTACAAGATTGTATTTGTTGTCAGATAATATGCTGCACATGTTATTCAAACTATTTATATTATTTAGACTATTTAGACTTAAAAAATAAATAAAACTCATAGAGCATGATATTCTGTACAATGCTGTGCACTCACTTTACTGCTTAAAGATACTTAAATTGATAAATGTAAAATTGACAATTTACAGTAAAATATCCATAACAATAATTATGAAAATATTTTTGTTGTTATAGTTATTTCTATGAGGCTGAGGCTTTTAAACACCCAAATAATTCAACCAGTGCAGCTAAACTGGAAGGCTTTAACTGAACGTAAGGTAAAGCTGTTCCATTTTTTAGTTAAAGCCCATTTTCTGTGCCAAGTATTAACAGCAGACATTATGCTTACGTTGGCATGACTACACAAGCTTTGACAGCCCAGCAACTTTACTGAAATCATCACTTGCAGGCCAACTCAAAGAGCTTATCACCTCTCACACTGATGCTAAGAGGCAGTGAACAATCAACCATAAGATGAGGATGATCAAAGAAAAATATTACACACTAAGCTCTCATACAACAGAGAAAATACATAAACACATGCAATGTCTCTCTCTTGATCTTTATAAAATACAAAATGTACAATATCTCAAATGTGAGTGTGAAGTTCATATCATATACAATCGAAACTCCCATTTAGTCAACAATTATGTCATTTCTGCACAGGCGTGAATCATGGACCTGCAGATTTGTATCTGCATGCAATCAACTTCAGCTCTGCCAAGGTCAAGACTGAGTTCAGAGATAGACAATATGTCTTTAACTCATACTCTTAACACACTGATAAGAGGAAATTGCCATAGTCATAATTGCAGTCATAAATATTATCTTTCTAATGTTGTTCAGCAACTTTTTCCTAGAAGGCAAACTCAGCAATATTAGGAAATGAAAGACACTGCAAAACAAACTTTACTGAAAATCACAATTATTTGGAAGTTTTTTAGATGCTCTAAAGTAACAATTTACTAACTATCACTTACAATGTATAAAGAAACTTCAGAACTGTGTAAAAAGCAATATACCATAGAGAAGAATCTGCATAATGTCTACAAAATATGCCATTAATTTGTGCAGTTGTTTAAGGATGGTAAATCAAATAATAACATAGAAACAAAAGTATATTTCTCAACTACTGATGCAAAGTATGATTGTTGTACAACTGCCTGTTTCACATCTGACCACTGACACATAAATAATGTTCAATATGACATCTAATGTGCACTCAGCAAGCAGTTACAACCCCCAGGAAACAGTTGATCGATTTACTTCATCTGATTGTTTAACTTTAGTTCTCATCCTTACCTAACTTGCAACTTTCAGGCCAGATTCACGAGTGAATTTCTAAGCATCTGAGCAGCACAGAATACAGTAATCCTACCTAGATGTAGCCTAAAAGTGACTCTTAAGGAACTTTTCTGAAAAGTGGTTCAGTGCTAAATAGGTTACAAAGTACAATATAAGTGCAGAAGTACTTAAGCGTAAGTTAAAAAAAAAAAGGTTTCTATCGCATTTAATATGTACTGTAATACTTCATACTTGCTACTGAAAGACAATTCACCGATTTGAATTACTGAGTGCAGTAGTCTATGATGAGAGATTTTATTTATGTAAATATGAGCCTAAAGCAACCCAGTGGGGGAGCAGCCAGTTTATGACAGTAGGTCTGACATCACGGATTCTAAAAACTGATTCGAGTGCCCGATAACAAGTTACATGGAACAGCCTCTGAGTTACAGTATGTTCCACCCAGATACACAGACTAATTAATCTCACCCCACTGATCAGATAAAAACCCAGCCCAGTGCGCTCCGAGTCACAAACACACAGATGAACTCAACAGAGCCAAACAACCAATAAACGTCATTGTAAATTTACTAAACTGCAGAAAGTAATAAAATGAGATGGCCCTATGTAAGGCGCCAGTGTGTTTGTTCACATATCTAAAATCCCCCCAGGTTTCCTGTCATCCTTGATTATCTCTATCTGTTTTACATTTGCTAGTTTGGTTTGGCCCTTCAACAGTCATACCAGAGATGACACATTAACAGAGAGAGCTCAATTACATTATAGATGGGTTTTAGCACTTAGGGCGGTGTGGGGAAGGCTGAGAAACTGAAGGAGAGGAGAAAAGCTTTTCAAAACCATCTTACATTTCAGATGGACCAGTATGAAGATGAATAATAAGTAAAAATAAATCAATGCTCTGTATGATTCAGGGAATATGTGTATGGTTGAAAGAAGACAGAAAGATAAATTTAGTACTTTGGAGGAAAACATTCACGTAAGTAATTAATAAACCTTATGATAAGTCAAGCTGTAGCTTTCTTTTGTAAGGACTCTTTTTGTTATGCGATCAGTCTGGAGTTCTGTTTGGGGTGCAAAATTGGCTCTTGTGGATATTTAATACCAACGTTGTGTTCATGAGACACAAAGAGTCCAATTGCTCTTCCTGAACATTCCAGAGCTTGAGGAATTCAGTGCCTGATGATAAAGACTCTTAAAGAAAAACAGAGATCACACCATGCAGCACTGCTGTCAAAACACTGATCCTGTTTCAGAAACAAAGACTTATATTCTGTCATTATGTATCAGCATGTTTATACAGACACAGAAGTGCAACTAAACAGAGCGTCGGGTGGTTTAAATAGCTTTTTACTTTATTTGAGTTACTAATGCCCACAATCTCTAGGCACAGGCAGATGGTCATAGTAGATGATGGTTGTAATAATTTACCCAACTTATCATATATTTTTGTTAACTTCTCAGAAGAGTTAAATATACTGTATTTCTGAGAAGTTGACATGAAGTTTAAAGCTTAAGTCATATCTATCTTACATATATACAGTGGGGTCTAAAAAGTGTGAGACCACATTAAAATCCTCTCTGAACATGGAAATAAAGTTTTTTCAACTTTTTTCAATTCCATTCAAAAACAAAGCATCGTTATAATGTAACATTAAGAAATTACAGTGCGTATGAAGTTCAAATTGCCTACTGTTATTTGTTTTAGGCAATAGGTCTTTTGTTTATTCCAAGAACTCCTGAAAACATTGTCAAATCTCAGTATTAGTTAACATTGCCATAACCAAACAGGGACACACCAAACACCGTTATTCATTCTAATTTAATGTTAATTTTTCAATTAGGCTTTTCACTTAAATGACTTAATATGCTTAAATAACTAGAAAACCTTATTTTTCTATTAGTTGTCTTAGAGTTTTGGACGCCGCGTGTTTTTTTAAAGGGTAAAACATTCATGTATTTAAAACAGCGGTGGCACGTGCACTCTGTATAGAAAGACCCAAATTTACAGTAATTTGGCCCTAAAACGTCATTCTAAAAATCATTACATTGCATTATTCAAGTCTGATAAGATAACACTGGCCGCTTACCTTTAGTAGGATCTGTCTGGCCGAACTGCAGAATCACTTAAACCGAATCCAACGAATCATGATTCACACCAAAACGTGCTTCTTCCAATCCACTGTTCAATGAAAGAACGCGGCGCACGGGTGCGCGCACAATGAATGCGTCTGCGAATGCTCGTCTAGTTGATCATTTGCTCAGTGATCGGTGGTTTAACACGCCTGACTGACTTTTCCAATTCTGTTATTTCCCGACCAGTCCGCTCCGCGTTCACAGCTGCCGCAGAATTCGCACGCGTTGCCTTTTACAGCGTCGCGCGCTCAGAGTCGCACGCACGCACCCGAGACGCGGACACATAGTACCCGCTATTTCACTCCTAGTCCTCACGAGCACTGAATCGGCACAGAAGGAGGCGTCCTGTTTTTTGATGCTGTCAGGAGACCTGTCTGTCTGTTCTCACCTCCTCGCGGACGCGGCGCGTGTCTGACATCCTTGCGGCTCACAGCAACAGCAACAGCAGCAAGCGTGCGTCAGCGCGCGCCTCACGCAGCCCGACAGCACTGCCTACAGTCCTCATACAGACACCACAGCACGACACACATTATTACAGAAATCAAACCATGCTATTAATAAAAACAATACGAACAGTAAGTTCTCACAGGAAGAGCATTGTGCATGTCAAGGAAACAGGCTATTTTTATTCAGTGTTTCATAGTTCAATGTAAAAATAAATACACAGATGAGATTATATAACTATTGATCACATTTAGAGAATAGGATTTTTAACTTCTTGTTTTAGTAAATATTCTGTATCTTTCGAGGACATGAATGACACCTCGAACTGTATGGCTTCGTTTGGCGTTTTTAAGAGATCAGACTTCTGAATTATTCATGAAATGAAAAACTCACGGTGCCAGGCAGACGTTTAGACACAACTGACAAAAATGTTTTTCATGATCTTTTAATGGTGTATATTTAAATGTTTGAAATAACTTTTGTAGAGAAAAATATATTTGTGCCGAGAAATATTAATTGATATAATCATAAAACGGAAACGTTATTGATTCATATTTTTGAAATGCATTATTTGGACTAAATATTGAATAAAAAGCATTCAAAAATACCTTTAGTGTTGTTTAAAAAGCTTCCCAGGTTGAGACCTCAATAAGCTTGATGATAAAATACCAAGAGCTTTTAGTCACATACATAATTCCCTCAGTTTTGTGTTTTTTATGGTTTTATATATGTTTGCCACCTTTTGACTGGTACTGTAAGTTTATGTCGGGCTATGAAAATACATATTCTTTACATTCTTCATCTATCTGTCTATCCATACTGAGGCTCCTTCAGTTCTGTGTTGATATTCCACATAACTGTTCCCCTGCTGGCTCACTGCAATAAATGCAACTTTATCCCCTCAGATCTCAGACTGATCTCATCCTTCTGAAGACATCTCTCGCCCACAGACCCACGACTCGAAGGGGAATACAGAGAGCTCATGCAATACTTCATCTAAGCTGTATTTATGCCCCTGTACTGAATAAAGCTTCTGTCTGATTTATCTGTTTATGTGCTGTGCTGTATGTCTTCATTTGGTGGGTGTCTTTTTCAGATTTCTGATACTATTCTGTTGATTGAACATAATGGATGTCTGTCTGGTTTCATATGCACAAAAATAAGAGATGCACCATCTATAACTATTTCTTGTCGTGAGGTAATGATTAATACTAATCATACCTTTCAAACAGCTGGATTAGCAGAGATATGTAAAATCACAGCAGATTCAGAATAACATCGCAGTTGGGTTGCTGAGGGTTTGAGGTCGGCTACTCCAGGCTGTTGGACTCGGGCTCCATGTGCTGTCAGTTCTGATCATTCTCCTACACTTTCACTGGTTGGAAAAATATGAACCCTACCTGCAGGTCATTGCCGGGGCCTCTAGTCTGCTTCAATCGTAATATTCATGCTGGGCCAGACAGAGACCTTTCACCGCCCGCTAACCGTGCTGAAGAGCCTTACTGTGGAGCCACCGGCTTGCTGCTCAGACATGTGAAATTGCATTACCTCCAAACGTGCTCTGAATGGAAACATTTATTTTCCGGATTTGCAACATCAGTTTTTTGTAAAAGAATGAATCTGTGCAAATGTTTGAGAACATGAGAAAAGGAAGAATAACAGCACCAATATATTAAAAAAAAGTTTTAGTATATCCTTGAGTGTCATCAGAGCCACAGGGACTTATCAAATTCAAAGAGAGAAGCAGGAGATTCTGGACATTATTGAAATAGCAACCAGCATTTATCACAGACCGGGACGTCTGTTAGAATGAATTATTCAGCTTGCTACTCGCAGAAACCTACAGAAATATAGGATGTGAATTATTGAAGGTCCATGTAAAATTAATTAGCACTCTGATGAATAAATAATGAGATTATCTTAAACTCTCACCTGGAATCTGCAACTTCAGCTTAATACCAACTATCAACAGAAATATCTGGTAGGCACTAGACAGGGCAGAGTTTAATTGTTGGAGTTGACTTTGGAAAGTTCAAAAGTGTTCAGCCCACAAAAATGAAATCCCATGTCCTGAAGGGGACAGATCGCTCAGTGAGTGCTGTGGATTTATCCCACAGGGATCTGCATTACCTTGGCTTAAATTTCTCTTTTGATATCTCTGATTTCCTGATGATTAAAGACCTCTCAAGATTTCACCTGATAACTGTCTCTGCACATATTGAGAATACACATGAAAATGCACTTTTTTATTTTTTTTATTTTAGATATTTTTAAAAATATCTTTAACATTTTATACAATTTTTTTAGTTTATTGCTATGAAAATTTGTCAAATATTTATTCTTGAGTCTTAGACCTTTTCATCAGTTTATAGTTTGTCGTGATTAGATTAAATTTCAACTATGAAATATTAAAGTAAATATGGAAATTACTTGGTGGACGTTAAGGGGTTAAATGTGATATTGCTTTAGCGCAGTACTTTTATAAATAACTTAATATTGTGTAATTTACATTTCAAGAGAAAATTTGTCTTATACACACAGACTTGTGTCTACACAGTGGACTTGTTAGACTCTTAATTTACCTTTTCCTGTAAGTTAAAAAATGTTTAAACTTTTAATTTTAGCACATACTGTATGAGTGTTATATTTTCTCTGGTAATACATCAAATAATTAAAGCTCCTTCTGTGCACAGCTCAGCTCTCTGCCATTATTATTATTGGCTGACTGTAAGGTATTAGACCTCACATAATTACAGCAGTCATGACCTTCTACAACAAGCACCAGTCTCTCAAAAGTGGGTTTATGAAATATGCGGTAACAAAGGCCAAAAGATTGGTTTGAAGGCCCAATGTGGCTTACCTCCAAAAAACACATCCTATCCTCTTAAATTATTTTTGTTTCTCTCAATAGAGAGAGTGGATTTTACGTCTAAACATAATCCATCAACCCCAAAAAACTTACACAGGCAACATTTAGAAAAATATTAAATGCTGAATTGAGAGTGACTTGCATGAACAATCATGTACAGTCATGTATGAAATACATGTTAGACATTCTCATGTTAATGCAGGGCTTCACTTGCAACATCTTATTTAATGTTTATCTTAAAATAATGAATAAATGTAAATGTAAATGAATGTTAACTGAATTCTGTGTGAAAGTTCTGCAGAGCATCTTACAGAAACATCAAAAATTCCCTCTGAAGTAAGATTCAAACTTTCTTTCTCAAGCCCCTATTTCATCTCTTTAAAATTTCATCAGCCGTCCAGCTGACATGAATTCAGAGTTTCCAAGAAGGTGGTAAATCGACAGTCTGCTATGGTTTGGTTCAACTTATTGTCATCAAGTTTCTGATATAGACAAAACGTTAGATAAAAAAATATACACTGCAAATAACATGTATTACTTTTTCTATGTATTTTTCAGATTATACACTGGATTGCAAATGACTAAAAACTTCCACCCCAGCAGAAACCCAAATGTGCATCTTGATGGGGTTAGAACTTAATTGTAAGTTAATGTGAGTGATGTCATCTTGATTTTCTATGGCTCTTTTATTTACATAATCTTCAAGTATGTCATGTTTTTACTTTTTGGATCAGTATAAAACAATGGTAGCATAAACTCACGAACACCTAATTTAGTGAGTGAACCAACGATGCTCTATATGGCTTGAAGTGTAAATGAGATATGAAACACAGTTGTTACAGACTATGTTATTCTACTAGGGTGAGCATGTTTTTGATGTAGATGTGCAGGACCCTTTAAGATGAGATGTAGTGGCCCAGAAGAAGCAGCTCACAGTCTCTGTGCTGGACTGATTGGCTCGTGGCTCATAGGAGAGATGAGACCATCACATTAACTGCATTGCAAGCAGGAAATATTGTCTTAAATCTAATCTAGCTTGAGACATCCATATAGAGAAGCAGCAGCAGACAGGACACAGACTTCCGTAGGAAAAGACTGCAAAATGTTTTTGTCTGGTAAATATATGCAAATATATTTGATTTCTTCTGATGTTTTATGCAATCAAGTCATGTGGCATGCTGAAGGATTACATTTACAATTTTTAGCAGACACCTACCTACAGTACTGTAGTGAAGTCACAAGATTTTTGAAATTAAAAAAGTGTATAGCAAATGATGACAATGTCAGACTGATATAGTAGAATGCAAAATGCAATTATTAAAATGCAATCATTTTAATAAAAAGTGTTATACTCTATTAATGCAGACTGAATAGTACAACAAATGGAATGTATGAATTTTCTAGTGTCTGTGAATAGAAAAGGTCAGGATGCAAGTTATATAATCAGGTGTGAAAATCATCAAATGGAAGTGACAACAATAGCACAACCCACAGTGATGTAGCAGGACTATTTCTTGAAAAGAATGTGACAAACAATAATCCTGCTGTTAACATCATTATTCAGAATGAAAGGGCTATGCAAATTACACAAATATTATACAACTACAGATGAACTGCACTCATGACAAGTAGAGTCACACAACAGAAATATGCATAATATGCATAAAAAAATAAAGAAATTATGTACATATAGATGTCTTGAATTTACACTGTCTTTGACTTTTAACCCCAAAAACAATATTTGTTGTTATTTGTTCCTATATTTCTTCATAAACACAGGGGGAATATGTCCTGTCAACTTAGCATATAAATGTCACATAAGGTTCCCCTGTCTTCAATGACAGAAAAAAAACTGATTGGTAGGACTCCAGTGACCAGCAAAAACCCCCGAATCTAACCACTATCCAGTATTGAGAGGCTGGTTTTGATTTATAGTCTCCTATCTAAAAATGTGTCTATCATAGCAGGGGGAACACATCCTGATAGCTGAGAATGTTATTGTCACATATTGTTTCCCCTGGTTTTTATTTGATACAAAGTTCATGGAGGGCTTAAATTGACCAAATATATAAATGTAAAATGAAAATTCGATTTGGAAAGTGAAAAAAGCCCACAAATTTTTTTCACTCACAGTGTAGTTGAGGTTACCTCAGGTCTTCATCTCATGCATATCAAAGATCTGTGTTTTGACATTCAGGCAAAAAAATCAACAGAAACCAAGAAAACAGAATCAGAATAATTTTGTTTTAGTGACAGATGTAAATCAGGACACAGACAAGTGATGGTAGATAGAATGGGTGTGTATTTCAGATATCTTTAGTTTGCTTCCTATGTCTGTCATTTTCCTCGCTCTGAATTATTCCTATCATCATTTTTAGACACACAGCCTCCAAAGAACACACAATCCTCCCCTTAAGCAAACTTGAAGACTGACACAGATTGGCAGACTGCATGCAGTCAGCTGCTATCAGTAACACAGTTGTCCCCTTTTTCCCCGATGGTAGTGCAGTTACAGCTGTCTCGTTTGTTTGTACACGCATTCATTTATTTTATCATGTGTTTGTGGAGTTTTATGTAACTGACCTTTCCTATTGGCCTTTGCTGTCATTCCTGATTAACATCCTCAGGAAATATTTATTATTTGGAGGTTTGCTCAGGGGAAAGAGTTCTCAGTTGTTGAGTATCAATTTAGTCTTGGGTGTTTTTGTGACATGTGGTAGGCAAGGATAAATAGCACAGCTCAAATGAGTTGGTATGGGAAGAATTTGATGATAATTGTGACCCTGCCTGTGAAAACCCAGCCAAAGTCATTTTTCGTATTTTACTGTTTTCTACATAAAATCATCCTACATAATGTAAAGAACATTCTGTAAAAATATGAGATATCAAACCCTTGATATCTTGTAATACTGACAAAGTAATGACATGTCAAAGACTAAAATCATAGTGAAATTAATGACTGAAATCAAACTTGTCAATGCTTGTTATCTCAAAATTAGATTAAAAGACTTTAGTCAGGGTTTTTAGACAGGATCACAAATTGTGTCAAAAAATTTTTTGCAAGATTTTAAAAATGTAAATAGGGTCAATATTCCAAACTAAAGTGTCTTTTTGCTTATCTCATTTATAATTTAGACTCAGTCTCGTAAGTCCGGCCTTTAAAGAACAACTATGAATCTAGTTAACACTTGCTGTTTCACAGGAACATGTCTGATTATGTAAAGTCAATGCAAATGCTGGTTGGTTTTTTATCAGAACAGTCCGTTTGTGTGTCTGTGGAGGGGACAAGAGGGACATGTGTCTTCATTTCCCTTCATGCCTGATTTCTCCTTTCACTGGCAGCGAGTGTGATACAGCACACCTGCGCTCAGGGAAGAAAAGAAGTGGGCTGATCTGCCTAGGGTTCATTCGCAATGGTCAACTAGAGGTCAGCAAGAGGTCAGCCAAGCCTTGGGGCTCTTTCCTGAACTCTTCTCTTCTTGCACTCGACCCTGTCAGGTCTTAAACGTATCAATTTCCTGTGCCACAGAGTACAGGGTAGTGTCGTGCACTCTGATATAAGCTCTCATGTCTTTCAGTATCACATTAGTTTTAAACCTAACCACCATGAAACCTTTAATGAACCATTACCAGATTGAAAGTGAGTACCATTTCAAATCCGCATTTGTGAGGACATATAAAATGACCTGCAGAATGGAACATACACACATACAACATCCTCTGCCCTTACTGTACTAATTTAGTACATGCTATTATAGGCACATCTTTCCCACAGTCTGCTCTGCTGCAGTATATTGATTTGCTGTTGGCTATAAATGAAATGCTGTGGTGGCATCCAGCCTGTTCTGCACGGAAGGAAGTATTGATCTGCCATCAGAACCACAGAGTCTCAACTGACCTCAGTTTGTGCTTTCTCTTTTTGTGTGAAAAGTACATTGATTAATAATGCTAAAAATGCTATTGATCAAAAAAAGAAACTCACATTATTTCCACTAGTGCTTTTGTAATGTGACAACCAAAAGGCCTCACATCCTAAATACATTCAAATCTATTGGTAGCAATTTTTCTCTTTTACGACAAGTTACAAAGTGATAAAGCGACATCTAGATGGAAGATTACAGTAGTGCCATTTCAGTTCTTGTGCTGGCATGACATCTAGTGGTGAAAAACAAGTACTACATTTCATGATATTGCCACAACCAGTAAGCAAATCAAACATGCAAATGATAAAACAATGCCCTTTATTTTAATAGAACAAATGTTGCAAGTTATTTTAAATCTTGCCTAAACTTCATAAAATAACCAAATGATAAAAACAATGCTTGCATTGCATACAAAAAAATACTACAACAAATAAACTACAGTGCTGAAAAGCAACAGTTAGAAAAGTATAAACAGTACACTGTGTGTTAACAAATGACAGAAATAACTGTATTACCACAATTGCCACAATCACAACTGCCACGATTGTTTTTGGACATAGTTTTTAGGACACTGGTATAATGTAAAGTTTGTTTTTTCTGTCAGATCAACAGACAACAACTGCTGTGATTCTACAATAAAGTCACTTACAAATTCCAACACTGTACAATTAAAATAGGGATTATTTTATTTCTACTAAATGCTTTTCTGCATAAAAAAATGATATGCTCCTCTCATTCCGATATCATCAAAATATAAATCACCTCGCTTCATTTCATTCTTCTTCATTTTGCAAAAAATTTGTTTTATATGTAAACGTTTTATATGTTATATGACTGCAGTAAACTCTCCATCTTTGGTTAAACTGAGAGGTGTCTGGCAAATATATAGATTTGATCAATAACTGATGAGATTTAACTGATTAGATCAGATTAAACACATTTAAAGGCATCAGCGACGTTCAGAAAGCAGCTTTGTTGTATTGTTCAATAATCTATAGAATATATAAACACCCTACAGGCCAATGAAAGTAAATGTTGTTGTATCTATAGTAAACTGATGTTGACATTTAACAACTGCATCTTTTTTTATTTTATGGAAAGTTTTATGGAAAGTTTCTTGTTTTGGAAAGGCATTTTTGGTGTAGTGGCATCAATCATATTTTGAAATAATGAAATCAAGTTTTTGTTCAACATTGTCAACATGTTTCTTACTCCTTCAACTCAGTGTATCAAAAGTATCAAAATGCTCCATTCAACTTCATTTTAAGCCTAAACAGAGAAATAATCTCATTATCTTTCATTCACCGATCAGATTGTCAGATACATTCAAGATACATTTCTTTCTGGAAGAAAAATAATGTCTGACATTAAAGTTTTCTTTGTTGTTTTTCAACAAAGAAAACAGCCTCTGAATTAAAATAATTAAATAATGAAAAAATAAATGTCATTTAATTTTTTTATCTATTAAAATATCTCCTCAATACTACAATTGCCATATTGTAATTCTGGGACTATTCTGACAACCCACCACTCATTTTAAATACAATGAAATATAAATATCTTTGTAAAAACATAAAATATTTTTTACAGTTTAAACAGACCTACTCTATATTACTGTAACAATATTATACGGTACACAAACATACACAGATCTCTAAGGGTGAGTAAACAGTGCAATGGACTCAGCAGTAGGTTTCTCTGAAACGGACTCCAGATCTACAGTTGGAGTTATGGACAACTTCAACCTCTGCGATACAGAAAAGGGGAACGGAGTTATTTCTAGCATGGAAAAAACAATATTTATATGACGTGTACATGCACTACAGTATACACACCTGGAGTAGAGATCCTTCGGTGGTCCAGAGCTCATGTACGGCCCCCAGAGGAATCCAGATCATGGAGACCAAAGAGATGAACCAGCCAACCACCTCTGCCCAGACCGGATAAGTGTAATGTTTACCATATCGAGCTGGAGTATACTGAATAATACTGGAGATCAGAATACCCTGCAGGAGAGCCAGAGGATTCACATTACTACAAAAAACATCTAATGACTGTTTCTTTCAATGACAGCTTGCTGTTAGCGTCAAACATGTAAAAAATGTTAATGCAATTACAATGCAGTGGCTTGTCACACCCTGGTAATCTTGCTAGTGAAAAACAAAGCATCATTTTTCTCTCTATGTATGCACTGCAAAGTTTAAACATGTCAGCAAATGTACACAAAATACTTGATGCTTTGGTAAATTGTGCCGTCAACAAGAAACAAACAGTTTAGACTGTGGTTTTCTATTTGTGTCAACCGGTGCATTACTGACCAGAGACAACAACACACATCAATTTAGTAAATCCCTGATAATACAAGCAGTGTGTTTTGTTTACAGTCATTAAGTTGCAAATATCATACAGTAGAATATCTCTCCATTTCTCACCAGAACGAGCATGGGCGACAAGAACTGCCAACAGACACGAAAGAACAGGTTTGGTTTTTTTCCCAGCATGTTCTCCACCATCACGCTGAGGTTTCTCACTCCTGCAGGGGTGTGTGTGGGAGACAGAGAGTGCGAGTAAGAGATAAGATAAAGGGCACATCTCAATGACAGCAGCAGGGCTGTGTAACAGTCCACAAACTGCAGCGAAGTTTAACCTGAAGTGACATTTACCAAATATAATAGTGACGGCGAAAACCTCGAAGAAGGCCAGAAACATTAGAGACACCACTGCTGTGTAGTGGTCCATCAGCTGAAAGATATATATGCCACCCTACACACATATTATTGTAGCATTAGTATTGAAATTAGTTTTAAAATTGTGGGATAACAAGCACAACAAAATAGTATTTTCCAGTATGTTTACCCTGGTAATGTGAGGAATCCCCAGCAGAAAGCCAACACTGCAAACCGCCAGAACGATCATCTCTTTCTTCTTCAAAACTCGCAAAACTTTCTTGCCAAAACCGTCAATGATAAACGTTATAGCCACTTCTACCATGGCAAACTGTGTAGATACACACGTACATATACATCAGGTATAGAACACAAATATATGTGTGTGTGTGTGTGTGTGTGTGCTCCGAGGGCTTTTCTTACTTGACTGTCCAGTCCAAGACACAGTAACATGATGAAAAACAGAGGAGCCCACAGCTGAGAGAAAGGCATGGTGGAGAAGACCTCAGGATACACCACAAACACCAGACCAGGTCCTGCAGGAAACACACAAACATACAACATCATTAGAATTTTACTGATCATGAGATAGATGATACTAGTAGTTACGTAGTACAAATCGTACAAATTCATACAAATTTACCACCTCGTAAAATAGTACAGATTGTTCAGATTGTTCAAAATGCTCTGCGTTTGTAGATGTCGGTTAACAATTGAGAAAACAAATGCTGGTTACAATACATACACTTATTTCTACTAATAAAAATACAGAGAAATATCAAATAGATTTTGGCACATCAAATAAAACTAAATACTATGGACAAAAGCTCTGACATGTCTTATTATCCATGCAATGACATGTGTACATTATGTCATTGCATAGATAACAAAATGTCATTGTGGCATCCAAGGAATTCTCTAAACTACTAATCTTAATTAACTAATTTTGCTTTCATCTGGCATTTTTGCCATTGCTTTCAACCTTTATTCTGGAGGCTAAATGAACAAACATCTGTGAAATGTTCTTTTGGTGTCAGTGTGTAAAAATACACTCGGCTCACAATATGATATAATACTGCCTTGAGGATTATGATTATATCATGATATTTTGAACTTTATGTAAAAAACTGACATTTAATGTGAATTTAAGAGTTAACTAAACCAACTGTACAAACTGAATAGGTCTGTTACTGAAAAATACAAATGAATTTGAACATTCAGTATGTTAACAATCCTAAACATTCGCCACAGGTTGTTGTTTCACAATACATTAATTTATCTTTACAACCCCAGTGCATGTGCTATTGTTATTTAACAAAATATCAAGACAAGTGCTATTTTTTTACTGAAAGCATTGTAATTCAATTCAAAGCGAGTTTAAAGTATCCAAATCCACTGTGTAGTAGTTTTGTTTGTTCTTCAGAGAACAGCTCCAAACACAAAGACATTTTTTAATCACGACTTTATCACTTTCCTCTCGCCTGCCTATCAGAGACATTCTTCCGTGAATGTCTCTTTTATTCTCTTTCTCTCGCATAACCTCATGTACTCTCACCTCCTCACATACTGATCTCCTCCTGTCCACAGGCAAGAATGAGAAGTTTTTATTTCATATCCCGCTTATCACAACATGCAGGGCTGGAATTTTCCACTACATTCTCATCTGATTCATTTATAATGTGTTGACATTGACTGACTCCACTGGCCCTTTTTCAAACCGCACAAATGCTTAATGCTTAAATGGTTTCAAAGCCCGTAGCGACAGGTTACAAAACTCACACTATCAGCACAGGCTGAAACTCGATTTGTTGAAACTCGAAACTGTTAATAACTATAAAGCTCTTTATCATCATTAACACTTTTGGCAGAATAGGCTTTCATGAAGCAATATCTAAATATTGGGGTTTGAGTTATGAGACAAATGTAATGCAGAGATACTGCCAGTGTAAAAAAAACACATTAAACATAATTTGGGAATGTATTTTGCACACATGTCTTTGTTTGCATGGTTGCCGCACGGCATCATTTCCATATGTGCAATAAAGCAGCAGGTATAAAAGCTCAGAGCACATTTCCAAAACCCTGTAAAGCTCTGAATTGTGATTGTTGGCTATACAGAGACACAGTTATAAAAGCAGATAATAAAAAGTCACTCCTTGCCAGGAGATTTAGTGTATTTCTTGCTGGTCAAGGTCATGGGACAACTAGATCCAGCTGCAGAAACAGATAATACAAAGGAAGTGAAATATAAGGAACAAACGTACCGTCTGTGGCGATGTCATCCACAGGTAGGTTGTGAATGTGGGCCATATAGCCAATGGCAGAGAAAATGACAAAGCCGGCCAGGATACTGGTAGCTGAATTTGCCAGAGAGACGATAAATGTGTCCCTGTAAAAAAAAAAGTAGATGCAAATCCAAAAAGCATCTTCTGTTTTTGAAATTTGTCCTTTTATATACAAATGTTAAAAGATCAACAATGTCACAAATTTGTTTACTTGAGTCATCGTTATACGCCTTACTTGAGGATATTGTTGTTGTATTTGTTGTAACTGGCCATTGATATCATGGAACCAAAGGAGATCCCAATAGAGTTAAAGATCTGAGCAGCAGCATTGACCCAAACCTGACGAATAACATTAACAAACATACACACAGCATTTGTACATTTGCATTTGGACAGACATGTAATCATATTACATAAACATTGATGTTTTCACACTTTAGTTTGTGTTATGGCAGTGATCTCAAACATGCCGATACACCCTGTTCATTAGTTTTAAACATTGAAGTGTCAGTCACAGGTGCCAATTAATCTAGTGTAACAAACCTCAGATCCTACAACAATGTTGTTATATCACGATATAACTCGTCTAACAAGACTAAACGGAACCAACAATATTCAAAACAACCCACCTGCACTTCTAGAAGTTTATTCCAGTTAGGCATGAGAAAGAACAGGATGCCATCTTTTGCTCCAGGCAGCTGGACATTATTGATCAGCAATGCAAACAATATGAAATAAGGGAAAGTGGCAGTGAAGTACACAACCTGTGGAGAGAGTTAACAGTGCCCATCAGTTTTTAACATCTAGATTAAAATTCAGTGAGGTTTTGCGTTCATTTTATAGACAAAATAATGAACTAAAAGTCTTGTGTAGTGTACAGTAATAGCGACTACTGTGTTCCATACTGGCTGAATCCAGCTAATCCAAGCAGTTTCCATTTATTTTGTGTGACCTTTAAACTCTGACCTTTCCAGTGGACTTGACCCCTTTAAAGATGCAGAAATAAACAATGGCCCAGGCCAGAATAAGAAGGCCAAAGAGTTCCCAGCGAATCCCTCCAGCATTCTCAATCCCCTCGGTCATCTCGAGCACCTTACGGCTGAAAAGACACGTGAGATATAAAAAATATAAACTAGGAAAAGCTAGAATTATGGTTTTAACATTCAGTGATACTATACAAAATGAGCCAGCAAACTTATCCCAATCATCCAAATACTGGACTGCAATTACATTTTCCATAGACATGGACTGGAATTTTACTTTCCATAAACATGCATGACAGGACAAATGAAAAGTCTATGACAGTGTCACGCACTCTCTGCAATAATGACATTTACAAGAGTAAACAAATTCAGTCCGTTACTTACTCGAAGAACTGTTGACTGGCTGATTGCAGATGTGTGGCATTACCAGGAAATCCAGTGGAACAGTTGCCAACTGCGTTCCACGTGCTATTGCAGGATTGCCATGGCAGCGAGGGGCTGAAAGAGTTGAGCAGGTAGTAGAGAGCCCACGTCATGAGCACGTTGTAGTAAGTGCAGAGCACGTAAGAAATGACCACTGTCGCGAGTCCCACACCTGAGGACAAACAGGTAGGGGACACAGGAAGAGTCAGACACTAGATGGCGCAACTGCTTCCTGTCTGCTTCTGCAAGACTTCCACTGCTGAACACACACTTATTGAAACAGCACCTACATACAGCAGCAAAAAATGCCTGTAATTTGATGTACAAGTGCTAAAAACCTGTTAACTGGTTAATTATAAGTAACCTAATATACAGGCAAAAAATTCAGATTACAGGACAATACTGAAATCATGGTTTCTAGAATGTATCATTATAATATATGCAAAAACTTTATTATACTGTATACACAAGACAATAAATGTTAATATTTGTAAAAGTATTTTATATATCATGTGGTTTTCTATTAAGCCATTTGTTTAGTTATGGTTATCAGTATATAAACTTATAAAAATAAAGATGGGTTGGTATAATAAAGGGAATAATTTGGTTTGTGTAGTTATTGTTTAAACTTCCAAAAGGACATTTCAAGTTTGTTACAAGTAATTTAAAACAACACAGCAACTCTTTGGGACATATGTTTTTACTTTTATCAAGCTGGTCAAAATAATATTGAAAGTCTCTTGTTGGGAACATATCTAAACAAAAACTCATGGAAAAAACCCTTCACTCTGTTTCTCAGGATTCTACTGTTATCCTTTTTTTATTTAGTATTTTACAAAATAGCAGGAGCTTTTTCTTTGTGCCAAAAGAAAAGACTAGGTCTTTTCTGTGGTTTGCAATAGCGAATCAGGTGCGGGTGCAAAATGGCATCCCAAAATGTAGGATTTTAATTTAATTTAATTTTAAAACCTCTCAGACATGCATGTTATTGAAAAGCTAAAACAGATCTAATTCTCTGTTTAGCCCTGCTAAAGCCCACTTAAAACAGTTTTGTTTATGCTGGTTGGTTCTGGTCTGGCTGGTAAATCGGCATAACCATGTTGTTCACCAGTAAAACGTGTTCAACAACATAACTGATGTCTAGCTATATAAGTATTTTCAATACAGGTGTGTGATTTTGGGTGATTATGATAGAATAAGTAAGTGTGCCATTGGATAAAGTACACTAAATCTTGCAACTCAAATTGCTTTTTAAACTTTATACGTAACTTACGCATTGCCTTATACGGGTATTAACTGCGTTTCTCAGAAAACAGGGAAACAAGACTCCCAGCAAACCACATGATGTGCGTTTCTTTACAAAGGAGGGTAAACTTGATACACTTGCATTGCTAGCATGTCATTTGGCATACTGATAAAACCAGATCCTGTACAAAGCATTTCAAATAGCAATGTCTATCTCAGCATGACCCAGTTACACTGTCATCCGTATCAACATATTATAGAAGGTTACTAGGCTTTATTTTGTCCTTGCCATGTTTTGGTACCCATTTTAAAACCTTGGATTAGCTATCATCCCTTTGCGTGGCTCTTCATATTATTTGGTGCCCCTTTCCCACCATCTAAATGTAATGTTCATTCAATAATAAAACAGGAATGTTGTTGTTGGCCCGTTTAATTGTTCCCTTTAAAGCATTTTGGTTTCCTGAACTAGAGCCTAAATGAGCCCATCGCTTTAGCAACACTACAGCTCAGAGGCATTGTGGGATTATTGCTTCTTTAACACATTATTCTTGCATGACTGTGGTCAAATTCATCGTATAAACTTTGTTTAAAGTGTCCCTGTGAATGAGTCTCTTAATTATTTTGGTAAATGAATGTTAAAGTTATTTCAGGTTAAAGTTTATATTCATTTCTAATTTAGAAAAGCTATTTGCTCGAGATTCTGAACTTAAAAATATGGAGAAAAGCTGGGTCTCTGAATTATGCAATGGTAAACTTCCCTAAAAAAATGTTAAAAGCAATTAAAGCCCTTTGGATGAACATTTAAATGAAGAGATAAGCAAAATATTTGTTGCATTGCCTAAAGATATTTCCACAACAAATACTAAAACCTGTTTTACAGAAGCAACTATTAGAGAAATCATAATATCAGCTTATCTGTCATACAAGTGAGAACAGATTTCTCCAAGAAATCTTTGAGAAAACCTTTAACTGAGAACTGATTTTGTTGTTTACATCTATTTTCTTGTGCAGACAAAAACATAAAATTCCACTTTCCCAGGTGCCACATGAAATCCGAACATATGTTACACATTCCCAAAATCATAATAGTTCTGTATGAGACAAAAACATGCACTCTCTTTATCCTAGCGCACATCAGGTCATTACCTTATTGTTAATGGGATGTCACTACAAACTTCACAGTTTAATAACAGACTGAACTATTACAGACTGATTACCCAAGAGTCAAAAAACCATGGTGATATGATTTAAACAACAGTCCACAAAACCCCATAGAATTAAACGAGAGGATCATTTTATGTGCAAGATTCATTAAAAAGCCCCAATAGACAACCATTAAAGCAGGAAAAAAAGAGGTTAGTTTACCAAGGAAAGCCACCCATTACTTACTTTTCTTGGGGATCATCAGAAACATCACAAAGAATATAAGAAAACATTTCAGTTTAATGAATATACAGAAAGAACTACCTGCTTCAGTCCCTCTGTTAGCAAGGAGCCATTATCGGCTGAAATGAGCGATATATCAAGGGACGGACCCAAAAGATTTGACCGGGTAGACTATCTCTGTCTTTGAGGAGATAAAAAACTATGGAGAAAAGTTTTTAATTAGCAGGTGAAAGAAATATGTCAAATATAAAAGGAAAGAAACCCTATGAAACTGATGAATGTTGATGGCTGACCCCCCTTGCTGGTGACTTTTAGATTTTAATGAACGTAAATCATCATATTGTAGTGTAGGTGCATTTCCAATATATTCTTTAACATTATGCTTTTAACACACAAAGAATGCGTTACCTCAAAAATTTGGGGAAAATGCACTCCAGAACTGTTTATACAAATGATCACCGTAAAAGTGTAACTTGGTAACTTGATTTTAAAGTATCAGTTTTATAGTTTACTTTGCTTCTTTGCTGAAAACTAGGCAGGGTACTAGGAAGCATCTTTCGCATAAAAAACTGCAAAATATCCTGTAAAAATGATAACTTATTGTTTTTGAAATATAAAGATTGATTTGGGCACAGAGCACCGGCTGGAGATCAGCCATCATCAGACCATCATGTTTAAAGTGGCGTAGCAACCACACATTTTAAAAAGAAAAACGATGGTAAAAGGTGGGTTTTGCCATCAGTATCCATGCTAGAAACTGTCATACAAATGTAGAGGGATGAACTGCTTGATTTCAGTTAATCTGGCCATATATCACAGCCCAGCAAAATGGAACAAAAAATACAGTGGTACAAAATACAGAGGTACCAAATCTTTATATAAATATTACATACAAAAATATCAAATTCAAATCACTTACAAAGCTTTTTTTAGCATTTGCATTGCAAGTAATTATGTTGCTTAAGAACACTGTTCAATTCCTGTTTTTGTAACACTGTGTCCACACCAGACGCTACATTGCAACATTTTTAAATGTTTCTAATATAAAGTTCATTGTAGTTCTGGATGTATCGCTGTCATGTCTGGTTTGGAAAAAATTTCTAAATATCATAAAAAAGATACCCTTTCCCTTTCTTTTTTCATTTTCTTTTCTAACGTGCTGCAAGGTTGCGTCATGTATGGTGTGGATACAGTGTAATGTGGCAAAGTACAGTAATATACAGTATAATCAGCATGCTTTGTTTTGCTTTTAAGTTAACTATTAGGAAGAAAGCACAACAAAAATAACAACTATTAATCCACACAAAGTAATAAGGTTATCACTCACAGACTTGAACAGTGTTTCTAAAAAAAGATTTTTGGCAATGGTCCTACATGAAATATTAACAATAATATGAAGTAATGAATATGACCGTTTTGCTGGACTGTGTTTGGATGGAGTCAGAACAGGAGAGGCGAGAGGGATTAGGCCCCATGGATCACTCACCTTTGAAAAGGGGACATATTTTTGCCAGAGCATGGACTGGACCCAGACGAGTGTACTGTCCAATGGTGAACTCCATAAACAACAGCGGGATGCCACAGAGAAACAACATGATCAAGTAGGGAATCAAGAAAGCACCTGACACATAAAACATGAGAAAATTAACAACATGATTTGATATTCTTGAGATGAAAAAGCATTACAGATCATTTTTAAGCTGATATAGATACAATGTCATATAATTTTGTAACAGTGACATTTTGTTTTGCTACATGTTTGCCTTCTATTTTCATTAATTTAATAGGGATGCATTGACAGAACAATAAAAAGTCAAATGATCATATAATTTCATTCTGGAGCGTTTTGCCAAGTCACTCAACATTAATGCAAATGTACATGTTCCTCTCCATGAACACACAGGTGTAGATTACAACTGGGCAATATGGGCATGAACTAAATAAACAAGAAATCTATATGGTGCTATACAAATATAAAGCAAGATTATTTGCTGTGAGCTTTATGACAGTTTTTATGTAAAAGAAAAAACTTATTCTTCATGTCACAAACACTGCTTGTGGGACACACTCTACAGTGATCTTTTAAGTTTCTTACACAATCACTTTTTTCCACAACTCTGACTCATCTTTTTAAGTATTGTACTACGCTAAAAACTGTATGTAGTACTGTTTGGTGTTTTGCCAATACAGAAGGGAAAATGTATGCAACCCTTATGTTCTGAACCATTTATGTGTCATTGATTAACAATAAGAAAACAACATCAACCTCTTACTAGTGCTGTATCTGCTCTTTGGTCAGCCCTTGACATTACACCCTGTTAAGCACATATGTAATCCTACACATGCTTAGCATATGGCAGCTGTGTAAAGATACATTCTGTACATGAATACATACTGTATGAAGAAAAGAAAATATGTAAATATGCACTTGTAAAATGTAAATGTGAAGGTAGAATTTAAATGGTCTCAGCTGGTCAGCTTTCCCATTCATTTACACCTGAATGAGAAATTTGAATGGGGTCATTTAAGATCAATAATCTTAATAATTAACTTGAAGATTCAGGTCCTTACGAACAGAGATACAATATAAAAGCACACAGCCTTTATCCTAATAAACTTCATCATAACTGTAAAGATGGACCAACAGCCCTGCCAGGGCATGTGTGTTAATGTAGTCTGATGTTTAATACACAAATGTAATACACCTATTTCTAGCACATAGTATTGCAAAATAAAAATCAATCAAATAAAAACAATTAAAGTAGTTTTTCCCATGAAAATACTATAGTATACTTCAGTATTTACTATAGTACAATGTAGTACATTTTATTAATATATGCTATATTAACATACTAATGCATTTTGTAGTACTAACTACAGTGAACTGATAAACTGTAAATAATGTAGAATACTGTAATATTTACTGGTAAGGTTCACACCTTAGCACCATAGCACTCTCTAGTGTTTTATTTGCACTACCATATGCTGCACTGCTTATTGTCTTATATCTTGTCATTACTTGCTCCTTATTTGTGTTTATTTGACAGCATCCAAAGCGGTAGGCAAAGTAAGATTCATTGTACAGTACTGTGTATATGACAATAAAGGCTTTAAACTTGAACTTTGAACAAATCCAAGATACTAAAGTATTCTTCAAACGGGTTGGAAGTATAAATATAATTTTAATCATTGAATGTTAACGAATGAAACATAGACAAATTCTGTTAAAATACTACTAAAATGATTAGATGGCTGTTAGAAAGTGCTTTTTTGAAGAGCTGACATGATGTAACCTCAGATTGCTCTTGAAGGACTTTTCACGTGTTTTCTAAGTTTTAATAAAAAAGATTAATACAAGCGTATAGTCTAGGACAACTATGTTAACCATAGCACATATAACACATTTGACTGATTCAAAGCGCCTTATAGTGCATATATTTATCTATATATTTATCATTATGAATGTTCCTATTGGGACGAAACTCATGACCTTCGCGCTACTTGACGCAATGCTCTATTATCAGATGAGCTGTACAGTTAGAAGACATAAGTGACAGTACTAAGCACTATGGGATCAGATTGCGTAAACAGTCAATTATGATTCATGAAGCAGGAATCTCATCATTACTCACCTCCACCGCTCCTGTAGCACAGGTAAGGGAATCGCCACACGTTTCCCAGACCCACCGCGTAACCGACAGTGGCGAGCACAAACTCCAAACGCCGACTCCACGTTTCCCGCTGTTCTTCTGGCTGAGGGTCGACATCCGCCTGCTTCGTGGCTTTAGCATTGCCCGGGCTCATGTTGGCGAGTCCTGCCTCTTCGTTTCTCTCCTCAAGGTGCAATGCAAATGTGCTAGATGTACTCGGCGATCTGTTCTCGGCTCCAACTCCCATCATTACATGTGTTTAAAGCGGAAATAAGGATGTACAATTGTAAAGATGCCTCGAATGGTAATTAGAATCGTTTTCAAATAAAATACATTTATAAAGAAGGTGATAACACCAGTCTTTATAAAATTAAAAACGAATTTTAGCTAATTTTGCAATTTGTTGTGTTTCTCCTCACTGCAAGCAGCTGCCACTCTATATTACAAGAGTTTAAAAGAGTACCTTCTTCTACCCTTATAAAACAACTGGATACCTCATAGTCAATAATTGTTCCGCTTACATATACCACGAGTTGCTGATCTAGCCGCTTATATAGTCCAGTTACATAATATTTAGACCAGTCCCCCTTAAACTATAGTTTCCTGCATTTACCCTGCAGTCACCACGCTGGGCTCCGCCCCCTTGCGTGACGTCGGATAGCGCGTGCTCCCTCTATGAAATAAAAACATTTAAGAGCACATACATTCCTTACATACATCATGCACAGTAATTTTTATTTTTGTCTAATAATTGTAATAATTGTAATAATGTGACTAATACTAATACTTCTTGCTCTTGTTGCATTGAATTCCCCGTGTAATGCTCACGTGCGAATTTTAAAGAGAGTCATTCATCTTGACTGTTTGCTTCATATAGATTGTAGACTTTATTGTTTAATTTTAAATGGTGTTAACTGTGTTATCGTTCGCTTAAACCTGATAAGGGGATGTTTTACTGCACTGGATTCCCGTTATGTGGATAAGCTGAATTGCTCTTGATCAGTATGTAAGTTATTTAAAATATTTGTTATTTAAATACCTCAAACTTAGCTATGGGATTTAAAATTGACGTCAGATATTTATTTCCTTAATGTATGGAATATATGGACAGTAACTGTCTGCTCATCGTGAGTTTGCAGAAATGGGACGGACACAGGGCGGTGATGTTAGGCAAATAATGAATGACAGGGCGGTGTTTTATGAGAACCACCCACATTAATAATGTAGTAGAAGGCATGTGCTTGAATATCCCTTTACCTTTTGTTTAGTAAAACACAAACCCACACAAAACTCACAACACTAAGTTAATTCGCTGGTTCAAACAAGCATTTCTTAAATTGTTATTGCGAGTTATAAAAGAAATGAGGCAGATTTATATAAAAAATATTAACCATGAAATGTCTAGGTAACTTTTATCTCTGTGCCATAGATTAACCACTAATTTCTTTAACCAGTACTAGAATGTATTTACTTTTTAAAACCAGCAAAATAATTTTGAAAATATTAAATAAGGTAAATGTTTTTTTTACACATATAACATGCAAGACTTTATCATAGGTGAATGTTTGTGCCTGTTGATATGACATCTCTAAAATGAACGTTCAGTTCATTTTTTAAATACAATTTTTAAATTAATTTAATGTGTCGAGTAGATCAAAGCTTCTGTATTATGTATTGTGGCGCATCTATTGTAAGCATCCTTTGACCTGTTTCACACGTTTATGTGCAGTCTCATACATCCCTATTAGAGCAATGTCCTTCTGACGTGTATGTGAAAGCAGAAAAAGAATGAAAAAAGAATGGAAAACTTAAGCCTTTGTTAGGCTTAAGCCTTTGTTAAACTTAAGCTACTGTCCATATATTCCATACATTAAGAAAATAAATATCTGACGTCAATTTTAAATCACATAGCTAAGTTTGAGGTATTTAAATAAAACATATTTTAAATAACTACACATTGTTTAAATGTATTGCTTTCACATTTTGTTAAGTACACTGGGATGGGCCAGTGTGCTTTAGCTGAAGATTCTCTCCGTTCGAATGTAACTGGTGTACAATTACAAACTGTCTTCAATTTATATATTATAACATGAGCGACCTCTTCTGGGTACTTTTCTAAAAACGGCAAAACTGACCTGTGTTATTTAATTTTATTTAATTGAGTTTTATTTAATTAACACAAAGTGCAGAGGTTCTAATTGTGAGATGTAGGCTATCGTGTTAAAAACAACACGATTTTAGAAATCGGAGATAATAAACAAATCATTGTAAATTCACATAATTGTAAAACATTTAATGTGGTTAAAGACTTATTTGTATAGAAGTAGTCCATTCAATCTACACGAATTATTAATTATAAATTTATTCATTCATAAATAAGTTTTACAGTACTTTTTTATAATGTTAAGTATATATTTTTTTGGGTGGTTTGGTGCTTTTAAATGATGTACTGAACAGAAAAATGAAAAACAAGATTTGCCACACTTCTTTTCTTTACCGATAGATGGTGCTACGACTTCACTTGATGCAGCGCTGCGTTGTCGCGCGGACTGCGACCGCCCCTGTTTCAGGTGATGCTGTTTGATCCCTTCCGGTCTCCGTACATTTCTACACCATGACGTCATCTGTCCGGACGAGAGCGAGAGAGCGAAACTGGTAGCGCTTTATGGAATTTTGTTTTCCTCGAAATTCCTCACATTTAGCTGGATTTACTCTGCGGGTTTCAGACATGGATCAGATATGTAGCATCGCTGACGGACAGCGTGTGAATTGTACACATTTCTGGAGCAGCATGTGAGCTTTAACAAATAATAATCAGATCGGATCACAGAGGACATGGACGAACGAGAAGGTAAGGATTGTGCCCGCAAATGTTTGCGATCATTGAATACTTTATTTCTTTATGTTGCGTCTGTCGCAGTTTACAAACCCAACAAGTTTTAGTTACTTGAATGCTTTTATATCAGAACAAAGAGAACAGACGTGCAGTGATTTGCTATTGTTTTGAGTACATCAGAAAAAAATGTAGGCTTGCGCTGTCAAAATCATTATGTTCATTACAAATTCTGAATATTTATAAGAGTTTTATTAAGTTAACGTTTTAGAGTTGTTTTTAAATGTTTTTTTCCCACTATGATCAAGTAAGTAAACAATCATAATGGCCGAAACGGCAAACTTGACCTTTATTAGTTTAAAAAACGAATTAAAAAAAATAAATGTTTAGAAAAGAAGTTAAAGCCATCGATGTTTAAATGGAGTTCGACCAGATGTACGAGATTACATAATGTAAACTTTTAACTCGTGGGCAAACTTAACAAATGTTTGAAACTTAAAATTTCCCGTATTGACATTAAATGTGAAGGTTTTTACACGTAAACATTATTTGTGTATTATTCTGAATGTTTCTCTGACGTTTGATTGACAGATGTGACGGAGCGCGAATGCAATGGCTGTGGCGGAAGGATTCAAGACGCGTTTCACGTCAAGGTCCTTCAAGACGCCTGGCACAACTCCTGCTTCCAGTGGGTTATTATTAAAATACACAAAATATATCGCTTTTGGATTCTTTTATATGATTTGAGAAAATCCCTTATAGTAGCCTATACATATGTGCATTTATTAAAGTGATTAAACATCACTTTAAGTTCGGGTTATTGAGGTTAATGTGTAAGCACAGTTAAATATGCAATAAGTAAATTTTAATTGCTAAGAACTATGAGGGTTAAGGTGGCCCAGTTGAAAATAAGGAAATAATGTTTTGCCTGCACACTTACAGGCTTGGCTCTTTAACTTAATGAAGCCTGTCAGCAACTATACTGGTGACCCATAGAACCTTCAGCCGGGAATTGCATGTTTTGTTTGTGTTTGCATGGGAGAGAAACATGTCTTTGTTGTAAAATGGAAATTTGTTATTAGAGGTGGTTTGCTATTTTGCAAAGCAAAAGCATCTCTCTCTCTCTGCTGCTGATCAGTGGTTAGCTATTAAATGTTGTGTGCCAGGGTAAAGATCAGTTTAAGATTAAGCAAAGCATTTTGTTGGTATATATATATTTTAGCTACAGTAGATTAATACATCATCAGTCAGTTGATTAATAATTTACCTGTCCACATAGTCCAAATTGCTATAGGGCTGTTGCAAGGACATGTAAGCTGGCCTCAGGAAACTTATTTTAGCAAACTATTCTTAATTGCCTTATTGTCTTAAGTTTGATTGGACATTTTAAAGAATAGATGTCTGCTGTTGATAGCTTTAGTTTTATTCATTCAGACCTCTAGACTAATTAACTGATTTGACAAAAGACAAGAAGATTTTTAGGAATGGAGGTTGTGGAGGTCGCCACAGAGTTTCTGGAAATGTTTTGTCATCATGATCGAATCAGTACTGCTGTAAAAACCATACCAAATGGAGTTTCTGGTGATTCTCAGACAATGACCCTAATAGTCTAGAGCCCTTTCATAGCATTCTATATGGTACAGAAATGGAGTCTGGGCCTCCTTGACTTCTTCAGGATATTTTCCAGGTTAGATATGAGCTAAAAGTTTATAAAGCCAATTTGAGCACATGTGTTAATAGCAGTCTCTGACTCATTTCGCTGTAAAATCCTTATGTTATGTTATGGCAGACATTCCCTGTTTTCCTGTAAAACTTCTGTTGTAGTGCAGGTAGGATCTCCTCTATGGTTTGCCCTCACATACCCAGACATCAACTCATAGCCCCTACAGACATTTTTTCCCTGTTTGGATAGCTATGGTTGTCACATATCCAACTAATGCCCCTTTTGTGACTGGATGGAGAGAGTAGATTTTTATGCCTGACTCTTCCAACTTCAATTACAGGAGGTGTTGGAATGTCTGAATGCATGCTGGTACCGAATTTCCTTGTATTTACTGGCGATTAGAATGTGATTTAATGTTATTTGAATACTTATAGTAAATGCCAGTTCTTAATGGCATCTCAGTTTTATTGTCGTGTTGGGCTCTTAACGTCCTCAATTAAACAAAGTGGTGTCTGAGCTGATTTCATAAATCGAGGCTATTTAATGAGGAATGTTGAGTTTAAGACGATTGTTTGAATGTGCCCGCAAGACATCCGCCGGCTCCTCTAAACCATTTCCTCTTGCTTATCTCTCTTTCTCCGTCTGTGCTCCTTTTATCTCTTTTGTTTTATATCCTTTAGTTCTCAGTAAGTAGTAGAACAGACACTGATGATGTACCTGCAGGGATCAGGCAGACAATCGGCGAAAATGTTTCTCTGTTAATGTGAACGCTCTTGTGGAATGAAGGAAGTAAAGCAGTGTTTGTTCTCTGTCGGTTGTGTTTGTCTTGAAGTGTGTGAATCAGAGCTTGAATCATTTCTTTTATTTCACCTGAAGCCTGTTGTTTTTCCTCTGGGTGTAAACGGCGAGTTGAATAAAAGGAGAAGCGTTCTTGAGATTTTTGATGATTTAAAAGGACGTGACAGTCACGGGATTCTGTGTGAGAGGTGTTTACGGTGGAAGGGTTCTTGCTTGTGGTAATTATTTAAATGTCCAGCAGTTCAGATGTGATCAGCTAGTTCAAATACGTTTTTCTTTATGTGATCATGTACAGTGCAATAACCAGAAGGAATCACGTCCTTTATCTTAAAACAATGGGAGTTTTTCCAGGTGTGTGGTTTCAGCCTGATCTCACAGGAATAATTCCCAACTATTTTACAGTGTGGCTTATCATAGTAATTATGATGTGAATCATACAAAAATGTACAATCATGAAACCCCACCCATAATTTTGCCCCTAAACCTAACCATCACTAGCATTTTGTAACAAAAATGTACAAATGAGATCAGGCAAGTTAGCTACCTCATAAAATAATTATGAATTGCCATGAGATTGTGTTTTAATGTTGGGTTATGCTTTAATAATACTGAAACATTTTGTTTTAAAGCAGTGCAAAGAATCATGGGAACAGAATGTGCATCAGTTGAACCTTTAATGCTGTTAGTTTTAAGCATGTCTGTTTGTAATGATCCATCTTCCTACAAATGCTCTGCGACAGTATTGTTTGGTGCTCATAGCTGACGTGTTTCGAAATAAGTAACCAAAGTTTACCAGTGGCATCTGGATTACAGGTGAAAGTTGATGTCATGTGTGCACACCTGCTCAGTCTTTGTAATGTCCCCACAGATGTTATTTCACGTGTTTGCTATGGTATGATTCACCAACCTTTTCAACTGGAAGCATTGCTGTGATGTCACTGTCGAAATAGCCACAGTTTGTGAACAGATTTTATCCCAGAGGCGCACAAATGCTGTCCCTGGATTAGATGACAAGTTCTGCCCACTCTGCGTGGGTTTATTGTCTCTCTAGAAACTAAGCTTGTCAACATTCCTCCAAACAAAGGCACCCAACAGGCAAATGGCCAAAATCCAGTTATTCCGTCTGCAATCATAAGTTTGGTGGCCTTCTCACACTAATGTGATCCTTATCAGAACGTCTCGGCTGGATGTTGTTGCTTCACATCCTCCCTGCGTTCGAACCATTGAGTGGATATTTATTCAGTCTTCTCCATTTCTTCCCGTCTCTTTCCCTTTTTCTGGCACATGGTGTGCTGGAGAGAACGGCCTTCAGCATGCCAGACGTTTTCTCGAGCACTTTGTCTTGTTAGGTTAGCGAGAGAGTCGGTTTTGTGTGGCAGCTGGCCTTCGGTGTGCAGGCTCTGGTTTAGACTTAAAACAAATTCAGCACAGCTGTAAGTCTAAAAACAAGTCTTCTAAAATTGCACAGAATAAAGCAAGATCTTTTTTCCCCTAGTTGTGAAGCTCACAGAACTTTCCATTCACACTGCAGAGTGAGCGCTCATGCAGCGCACAGAATCAATTTTAATAGCGCATTTAAAAGATTTAATTGCTAATCCCTCAGCATTGGAGAGGATTCATGTTTTCCTAATTGTGGAAGTGAGGATCATAGTAGTCCTGGAACAAAGCCTGGAGATGATTTCCTGCCTGGATTTTGCTTTGGTTCAGACCTGGTGACTGTTTACTTCTTTTACTGACCAGATTATTAGTGTGTCAAAACAAGTAGCACATGACTGAGTTTACCATTGTTTGGGAGTGTTATCTTGCCGTTTTGCCCCAGGAGCAGCAAGATGTTTACATTTTTTACCTCCTGGTGTTAACTTGCCTTTGTGGTATTTGGAACATCTAGTTCCTAGAATACTAGGGACACACCGTCTCTAATGTTGCTGGAAAATTGGGCTAGTTTGGTTCAGTTTAATGCCAAAATCATTTTACCTTGGAGGTTTTCTGACTGTTGGAATAGTTTGCAAAGTTATTGATTATTAAATGGCAGTGAAACCTGCAAAATACTGTAATTATTTATTAAGGTAAAATCAGAAAGATCTACTGTAGTTTATCCTCAGCTCTCTCTAAACATTCATTCCAGTTCGATTTAGTTTTATTTCTATATACATACAGTAGTGGCCAAAATGTATGTCCGGGTGGGCTTGTTTTTACAATATTTGCTTTTATTGTCCACTCAGGTTAGATTAAACCATCAAAATATGAGGTGTATTGGATAAAATTGACATAATGCTAAATCTTTAAGGTGTTTATTTGACAAAATTATGTCGCCAAAAAGTCAAGCAACAGCATATTAGGGAATATGGGTTTATTCTAATATATAAAAAGAATCCATAGAAAAACTCGAGGGAATTTTATAAACTTTGCAAATGTCTAATTTTTGAGCCAAACCTTCTTAATTTATTTTCTGTTTACGCTCTAAATGCACAAATGCAACAATACAACATGCAAACAAAACATTTAATGCATCTTGCAGAGGGAAGATGTCAATTGTCCAAAGTTGGACATCACTTTTGGCCACTACTGTATGAGCAATAGTACTAGTGATTCTTGCCTTAGTAAACATACTTTTACAAAGCAGCATATGTAGCCACTATATTAGCAAGGCCTGTCTATACCTAGAGGAAATACTTGGCATTTGGCATAGTAATACCGTCTGCTTTTTCCCATTAAAATTATGCATCCCCAAGGTGTTTCACTTATAGGTCCCAATGAACCCCCCAACACTTGCAAAACAAGCTGTGGCGTGTTAAGAGGAACCTTTTGCATTTCAAGCATCCGTCCCCATCTTCTTCAGACAAATGATCCTTTATTGTTTCAGAATGCCTGGAGGTGCAAGCTCTCTGTGCACTTCAAAGTCTGTTAAGTAACCTGTTTTTTCCCATATGGGACATAGGAATAATAGTTTAAAGTGGCAAAGCATGTATCCCCACATCAGGTTCCAATTGTAGGTAGGGTGGCCAACAGGAGAGAGTGTGTACAAGAGCGTTTCATTACCAGTTTTGGCTCATGTCCCAAATTCCAACAGTGTTTGTGAGTTTCTTGGTTGACTTTGTATCAGTTGTGAGTTTCATCTCCTTTACCTCAAATATTTTTAAAGAAGAAAGTGTCCAGACAATAAAATAAGCATGTGAATCACTTTACTTTAGGCACTTGCATAAAAGCAATCACTTTGAAAGTCAGCAAATGTTGTTTTGCAGTTAAACACCACAGTTTCATTCATCATTCATTCTCATTTGGCAAGGGTGTATCATCTGTTGTACCAAAATTTGTCTGAACCTTTAGTACATTTTACACATGAAATACCTTAAGCAGTAACAAGTACTTATGTGGTTTATGGCCCAACAAAACAATCTTCTCTCACTAAACATTTCAGTCATTTAGGTACCTCCCCTGTCCCGGAGAGCTGATCTCAAGTGAATCTCTCTAAACAAAATGTTTCACTTACTGGCTTTTTCATTCTGGTTCCTCCAGGTGTTCTGTGTGCTTTGATCTCCTGACGAACTGGTACTTTGAGAAAGAAGGCAGACTGTACTGTCACAAACACTACTGCGAGAAGTTCGGGGAATTGTGCCATGGCTGCTCGCTGCTTATGACGGGACCTGCTATGGTAAGAAAAAAATCTTAACTTTTTTACATTTATACATTTATCCAAAAAGACTCGCAGTGCATCCAACTTTATTTCTTTATCAGAATGTGTGTCCTCTGGGAATCGAACACCATGACCTTTGAACTGTTAACGCAATATTCTACGAACTGAGCTATAGGAATTACATCACTTTCTGTTTGAGGTTATGTCCGCGATTAATCTGGGTAAATATAAAAGCACTTTTTGACCTTCCGTTCACACTTAGACTTTTTGTGTTGTAGTGTGGATTTGGAAAACAGAGATTTTCTTAAACAAGGACTGGTAATCCATCCAACCCAAAACAATGAAGACGGCAGTCTTGTTTAATAACGTTGTTAAATACTCTGATCACTGATACATTAAAATACAATAAATTGTAAATAAATCTCAGTGTGGATAGAGAGCATTTTTAATGTGGACGTAGCCGAAAAGATTAACTGGATTTATTGTTGCATGGCAGTGTGTTTGTCTGTCTTTCTAAAGCATTCTGCTGAAAGTAAAGGAACCGATCGGGTAGACAGTCAAAAGGTCTTGTAACCACACAAGAAGGCTTTTCAAGGCAATGACTAATCTGCAAGAGCTTAGATAACATGCCATTGTCTCATTCAGTAAATATTTACACGGCTTCAACAAGTGGTTGAATAGAGACCAAAAATCAATAAATGCTGATGTTTTTATGGCACTGAAGAGGTCACTGATAAGAGAAAGAATGGAACGGGGGCAATGTGTTATTTTTCACTTTTTTTTTTACATATAACATGAGCAGTGAATGACGTCTAAATGACTGATTCTTTATCTTGATTTTGATCCATTTCCACTTTAAAGCAATATGAGCGGTTTAAATTTCCCTGTTGATGTTTCACAAATGACTCTGCCCTGTCTGTTCTTACATGATAACATTGAAGGTGGATGCTCCATATTCATCTTAGCTCTTGGAGACAGCGGTTGATTGTAGTTTTTCAGTCTTGGAGTAAAAGATATCTGCTAAAACAAATACTAAAATTGTTATATGGGTAATGAACCTACAAACAAAAGGTTGTAGGTTCACATCCCATAAGGTGTAATTATTGGCAAAGACATTTAACCACACATTACAGATGTTAAGAAGGTTATCTGTTCCCCCTGATAAACTGAGATGTGGGAGGAGTTGTCTGTGATCTTCTAGATTAGTAGTTATTTTTCTCCTGTGTCTCAAATAAAGCTTGAGCCATAACAGTCTTTGTTCCATTTTAATCACAGACTAACCTTTATTGCTGACTGCTATAAATGATCTCACTCCTGCGAGCAGTGAAACTGGGATCTAGAGGCTGAAATAGCCTCAGTGTTGTGTGTCGTTTCATCATGCGTCTGGAATGCTTTTGCATGGCCTTTCAGCTTTGTCATCATAACACTAATTTAAGCCATATTAACATGAAAGTAAGATTTACAAATCCATCTCCAATGTCAACAAATCACTCCTCGCAAAAAAGAGATTTTTAATTGGGTTAAATTAGGGTCTGAAATTAACTTTGAAGAAAGAGGGGAGGAGAGGAGAATTTGCCAGCAAGCAAAACGCATAATAGGTCTTTTCTGTTGGGCTCGGATTGAGGGATGCCAAGTATTTCTGGTCAGGGTGCGTTGCCAGTTGTGAGCTCAGAGGCACTAGCAGCGGGGTGTCAAAAAACTGAAAGACTGGCAGATCACATCCTCACGGGTGAAGTGGTTGTGTTTTAGTTAGATAGACCAACTAATAATCCACAAAGTTTTAGTCATATAGCGACTCATTCACTGATGTAAGTCTTTAGGAAAGCTCATCTGCAAAGCACTTCTGGAAACACACTTTCACACAAACACACTCACTTTGTCCTGTAACAAACAGGCAGGTATGACGTTCACGAGTCGTGTAAGCACAAAAGCAACATGAAACATCATCATTACTCACAGGTTCAGCCGGGTCAAGCTTTTAACTCACTGAGCACATACACTAATGTATTTGTGTTATATGGATTGAAAAATGTGTGATGTGATGTGGTGATGTGTGTTTGCTCATTCACTGCTATGAATAAGACAAAAACCAGGCAGACTTAAAATTCTGTAATTGCTTGTCTGCTTGTTCGAGAGTCGAGCGGTTTAGTCTGCGCGTGGAGGCGTATCTTACCCAGCCAAGAAATTACGCAAGAATCTGGTTAGTCAAACCCTATGATCACTGATTTACAGCTCAGTAAGCAAATCTGCTAATCTGTCTTTTGTGCTTCGTGTTGAAGGAAACCTCAGCGTGATCTCATACTTTCTCTGTTTGGCTAGAAATGGAGGAAGAGGCTGAAGGCTTTTGATGAATAAATACATTTTCCATTTCAAATCTTTTTCATAACAAGTGGTTGAATAAAAATGTTTCATAACCGTTGTTGATTGCCAGTTCTATATATAAAGTTTATAAGGCTTACTGTGCAAATAAAGCACTGTATAATGTGTGTGTTCTTTACATTGTTTCATGTAAAGTAAAAGGTTTAGGTGCGAGTTAGTCTCAAACCTTTATTTTCTTTATATAAAAGAATAAATGTCTATAGCACGTGCTTATTAAAATAGCTGTGAGAGCTTTTTAATGAAGGGGATGGTGCATTTAATCGTTTAATCTAAAAGAAGGTATGTGTGTTCATGCAAATCATAGAAAACATGTGGAGGTATGTTTTCCAGTGAATGGATTTATGGTCATAATGCATTTCATGGAAATCCTCTAAATACATTGCTATGTGTTTTCAATTTATTTATTACTCAGGGTAATATAATGTCAGAGAAAAACAATGAAAAGTAGAAAACCACAAGACATTTCTCAAAACAAAAACCTTATTTTCTGAGAATTGTGTATTTTCAGAGAAGGTCTGGGAGAGTCAGAGAGAGTTAAACGGAGATTAACCTAAATGATTTGTTGGCTAAGGGCATGGTGTCAAGGGTACAGGGAGGAGTTGGGCAGCATTATATCATTTCTGATAACAGACAGGCCCAGACACTAGCAGGTGTTGGAAAGAAAGCCGGCACGCACTCTTGCGTCACTACCAAGAAACGCAAAGTGAACGAAGTTCCACACCAATACAAAGCATATGAAGCACAAAGGAGACATGATCCACCACGCCTGGACTTGACGGAGACTGTGATTGGAAGACACGGAGCGTGCAGGAGTGTCACAGGAAAAGTCTATCTGGAGCACAGTCAGAACTGTAGACACTGAATTTGCTATTTAGGATGTCCAGCGAGGAGAAAGTGTGGCGGGATGGATATATGCTGATCGTCACTGGGATTTCTTGTGTTTCAGGTGGCAGGAGACTATAAATACCACCCCGAGTGCTTTGTGTGTTTGAGCTGCAGGGTGGTGATCGAGGAACGGGACACTTATGCCTTAGTAGAACGAACCAAACTCTATTGGTAAGAAACTTTATATGTTTTTCTACTGAAATCTGTACTCATAGTAAACTTTACATGCATCAGTTCCTTATAACGTTAAGAAAACTATGTACATTAGATTAAGGCTGTACCAGTAAAGAAACACTATAGAACTGTACTTGAGAAGCTCAGGTGTATATGTGACTCTGCCTGTGAAAACCCAGCTAAAGTCATTTTTTGTGATTTCTGTGAAAATAAAAACTTGATATTTATAGGTGAAATCAAACTTTGATGCTTGTTATCTCATAATTTGATTTTAAGACTTTAGCCTGGTTTTCACAGAAAGGGTCACATATATACATACATTTTTGCAGCAAATTGTGCTGGTCAAAAAACAACACATTTTAATTTTTTTGTAATGATAAGTCTCTATATTGGTATTTCTGAGTCTATTCAGCATTTCTCAATTGCAACCTTGTTTATCCTCATCTGTCGTTTTCAGCACAAGGGGATGTTGACACACCTGAGCGTTTCACAACACGTCTCAAGAAATGTTCTCCTGTTGGGTCTTGTCTTAAGTCAAATTACCCTTTGTCAACATTTCTCTTTCTCTCTTTTTTCACATACACAGTGGTAAATGCTACAAGCAGGTGGTTCTTACACCCATGTTGGAGAAACGCGGTTTGGCCGACTCTCCGACAGACCTGCTCCTCACACGGTGACTCTGGTGTCCATGCCGGCCGCCACCAATGGCAAACGTGGATTCTCGGTCAGAGTCAATCGAGACTGCACCAGTGCCACGGTCAGCGTGCAGGTCAAAGAGTAAGTCCACGTGTGTAAATAAACACTTGAAGTCACACAACAACACAAATTTCCAAAATTTGTTTGTTTAAGTTTGAAGTACTAAGTTTAAAGCCTGGCTTTAATTTAATTTTTATTACCTTTTTTAAATTTAGCAGCTCTTGTGGCTCCATAAAATAGAAAACATCCATCCAAAACATATTTAAAAGTTTCATCAGAATCAGTAGACCATCTGGGTATTTCTTGCATCCTCTTTTTGCATACTGATTTTTGACATGCCACTTATTTTGCAAACAGATTTTTGCGTACATAACGTATGAAGGTAGGTGATTATGGACTGTAAATGGAAAAGGTTGTTTAGCACCTCTGAGATTCACCACAACACTGCCACACCTCATGCCAGACATGTTGAGAATAGAATGTGTTGCATAACTGTGGTTATGGCTGTTGGATTCAGGGCATGAACTGCCACTTTTTGTTTTCTGCATACAGCAGAATCTCCTCTGGTTATTCCCAGCCTGGTTTAATCTTCCAAAATCTTATTCTTACAGAGTCAGAGGAATGCATATTAGTCCAGAGGTTCGGAACGCCATCCATGTCGGTGACCGCATTCTGGAGATCAACGGGCACCCGGTGTCAGCTCTGATGGAGGAGGAGGTAGTTTTCATTTACCACAATATTTACTTTAAGATGATTTCACCACCGAAAGTGCACCGAAGCACGTTACAATACAGATGTACGGCATGCAGAGTATTTGAAATACAAACATTCATACTACAATTCCGCCCTTGATGCTCCTTTCATGCCATGGTGTTGACTTTAATACGGTCATGTACTGACATTTACACTACTACATTGTAACAGCCTTTGTTTGTTACATGCGATTTAAATGTAGCTGTTTATCTTGTATCATTATTACGATGCACATCACACTTAGTCTTTACCCAAGAACAATTGTACAAGATGTGTTTGTTGATATTTTAGAAACAAGGTACCGATCTGTTTTTCTTGCATGTTAGTATTAAGTGTGAAAATGTTCAGGCTGTTTTAACTGCTAAATTCATACCTGTGCTGGGAGTGTTTATATGTATAGATTGACATGTCATTACATTGTAAACGCTCTGCATTCTCGTCATGCATTTGCAAATTTGATTTTGCTTTCCCATCGCTTACCCTGAATCTGAACTTGATTTCTTCAGTGTCAATGTTGATCTGTTTTTGGTACGGTCTCAATCGGTCTTATACAACGACCAGCCCGAGGCACAGTTCCTGAAAGTCATTGTGTATAGACTCAAAACCTAATAAATGTCAAGTGTACTTCACTGTTTCTGTTGAATTCAGTGTTGGCCTTATCTTTAGAAAGACCTTTTGTGTGTTTAAAGGCTTCAGCTTTGACAGGGAGTAAAATAAATGTTATCAGTGTGACCAGCACTTCTCTACTGTTCACATTAGTTTCTTATAATTAAAAGTTATCGCACAATTTTTGTTCCTGTGGCATTTTTCAACAAATGCCTTCATTGTGACCTTCTGATTGGTTGTCGCAGGTGGAGGACCTTATCCATCGGACCACTCAGACGCTGCAGTTGTTGATTGAATATGACCCAGTCAGACAGCGCCTGGACCGGCTACGTCTAGGTTCGTCCCGCAACCAGCTGGGGTCCGGCCACCTCCCGTATGCGTCTCTCCTCTCCAGCGGATGCTGTGATTGAGCGGAGCGACTCCGTGGATAATGGAACGTTAAAGAGGAGGTCCCTCAGGTAGCATATATATCGTCCAATAAGATGTCAGCATTGGGTTTAGCAACTTTTTGCAGTAATAATTATTGAGAATGGAATTATTGTGTGTTTTAGACGTAGCAACAGCATCTGTAAGTCTCCAGTGTCTGCGTCTCCTAAAGACCCACCGGTTCTGACCCGGGATATTGGGCGCTCGGAATCCCTCCGGTCTCCTTCCAGCTGCTCGCATCGTATTTTCCGTCCCTGTGACCTCATTCACGGAGAAATCCTTGGGAAAGGCTTCTTTGGACAGGCCATTAAGGTTTGCTCAATCATAACAAGCTTTTCTCTGTTGAGTTTGTTACTCATTTGTTTACAGAAATATGCACCTAGTATTTCTCTCTCTTGGTGTTTAGTTTCATATATATTGTCCAGTTCACATTGACGGAGGAACGCAGATGTTCAAGACCTGTTTATTGAAACCAAGCATCATAAATAAGTCAGTTTATGGAGAAGGACCAGTTCCTGGTTCTGCACATTAATACCATGTGTTGTTTTGTAGGTGACTCATAAAGCCACAGGTGAGGTGATGGTCATGAAGGAGCTGATCCGCTGTGATGAGGAGACACAGAAAACATTCCTTAAGGAGGTACAATGATTTTTTCCATTCCTCCATTTTGATTAATCTTATGCTAGGTCTCGTAATATTTTCTTTCTTTAAAATATAAACTAAATTTGCTGATTTTCTGTCTTTCTTTTTTTTTTTTTTTAGGTAAAAGTGATGAGAAGTCTCGCCCATCCGCATGTCCTGAGGTTCATCGGGGTTCTGTACAAAGACAAGCGACTCAATCTAATAACAGAGTTCATTGAGGGCGGAACGCTAAAGGATTTTATCAGAGACATGGTGCGTCCTGACTTAATATTCCTCTATCCTGCGGGAGGGGCCGTACATCATCTGCGAGCGTGTTAGTGTTTGTGAGCTGGTTTACCTGAGGTGAACTTTGCAAGGAGGGAAGAAGATCAGGGAATAGGGACTGGAAAACTCTCACATACACAAACAATTAGAGAAATGAAAGGGAGAAAACACTGTGCGGTTGCAAAGGAGGTATGAAGTGTTTCCAGGTGAGGGATTCCAGGGGGAATATTTTCCACCAGCTGGGTTTGCTGCACAATATCAGTCTCAACAGCAAACACAAGGTTGACGGATGAGATTCTTTTTTTTTCTTTTCCCATTTCTCTGTTGCTCTGTAATGATTTCTATAGAAGTCTGCGTTTGAGTAATTCTTGTCTGTAATCGGTGCTGTTATGTAACAATTTCCTCTGTAATTCACAGACAGTGTTGCGTGCTGACACACAACACGCTGTATTATGGTGTGATGATAATCTAGGTCACCAATTCATCTCTTTCTCCCTCTCTTTCTCCTCACAGGACCCATTCCCATGGGAACAGAGAGTTAGTTTTGCAAAGAGCATTGCGTCTGGAATGGTGAGTAGTCACATATAACGTTTCCCCTAAAGACTGCTGTTTGTGATTGTTAGGGAAATAGGGAATTTGTCGTTTACTTATATACTGCATTCCAGAAAAAGCAGATTTTGATCATTTCCCATCTCAAACCCAGAAACCCACCAGAGAATTTGAAATCTCATTGGTCCAGAATCCTGCTGTATATAAAATTTTTTTGCCTGTAATTATGAAAACATTTTCATTATTGTAGTGGTTCAATGTTACCTTTATACTCTTTCCTATCTATGGGTAAAATGCTGTGTAGTCGGAGGCGTTGTGTTTACTTCCTTAGCGCTTCCATGATGACATCGCATCATTTTCGGCCTGTCTGTTTTGTTGACATTGTGGTGAAGTTGACATAGAGATGAAGAGACCGTCTCATGTCTTTCCTCATACTGCTAGATTCAATTGTCTTCTTTCGAATGATCTGTTATTTTCTTTCGCTTTCAGGCATATCTGCATTCAATGAGCATCATCCACCGAGATCTCAACTCTCACAACTGCCTGGTCAAACTGGTACGGGACAAGGATTTATTTGTCTTTACCCATGCCATATATAACTGCCATGAAACAATGCAAAAGTCATGGGTTTGAATCGAAAGGAATGTGCAAACTGAGCTTGAATGTGCTGTACGTGGGGTCAACAAGTCTATTGATATAGCAGAGTTCAAAGTCTCAGTGTATTTGGCTTTGCTTGAGAGCACAGGGCCTAGAAACAGGCTTTTATAATCCAGAATAGCTGACGGGCTTGTGTCAGCACAAACAAAAAGGCTAAAATTGAGGACCTAAAACAAGTTGCATAAGATTCGAGTGGGAGAGGAGGGAGACCTCCAAGAGGAGAAAGAGTCAGTTTACACTTAAGGATTGTTTTGCTGGCAGTTTAGTCACTAAGAAATAGATTAGAAAATACTTTGTGAATCTTACTTACCTTAGCAAAGTTTATTCATTATTACAAGTCATTTAGAACCTTTATTAGGCTTTAGGTTTTAAATAGAATATACAAATTTGTATTATGAGACTACCGTATTGTACTATAAGACTAACATGTTAATTGGTAACATTCATGCATAATCTCCTGTAAAGAAAAACATTTTTGCAGCTTCAATGCGTTTAGACGGTCTGCTTGTCTGACCCCTGCAGGACAATACGGTTGTGGTGGCTGATTTTGGTCTGTCCCGTCTAATCGTGGAGGATAAGGTCAAGCAGCCGACCCCTGACAAACCAACCAATAAGAAGAGGATATTCAGACGCCTCGACCGCAAGAAACGCTACACGGTGGTGGGAAACCCTTATTGGATGGCACCAGAGATGCTCAATGGTGAGGCGAAAGAAATATACACTTGAGTTCTAAAGTTTTACTAAAGCTTTTAACTAGGTTTTGATGCGTTTGTTTTGGGGTTTTTACTAGGTTTTTCATGTAATAAATGTGCAAAAGTTTCAGACTGTGGTGCATTGTCTTAAAATTTGGTTTGCTTTGCTTTTGTTTTGGTTCACATTGTCCTACAGCCTGGGTTAAAATCCTTTTTACACCAGTTGATGATTCAGTTCTGATCCTGAATTGCAATGTCAAAGATTTAAGTAAAACAATGAATCATAAAAATTAATCAAAATCTAAACAGTACTTTCCTCCCTAATATGTTTTGGAGGGAGCCATAGAAACATTCATATATTATGTCAAACATTTGGTCAAGTTCAAAGAAGAATTTATCTGATGTTATTGTCCAATCAATGTTAACCTTGCAAACAAGATTGTTAGCCCAGGTTTTAAAGTCATGTACAGTGTGAAATCTTACAAAGATTTCACTGAGGATTAATGACTAACCAAAAATAAAACGATGTAAGAGATGGAAAGGTTTAAATGACCTTGGGTTAACAAATTCTTATGTAAAAAACGTATAAGAGCTCCTTTTAAAAGGGACATAACACCAGTTTGTTACAAGAGCAGTGTTGAGTATGAAACACTTTCAATCTTTGTCAAACATGGAAGAGTTTAAAACTCTAAAATATTAAATAATATTAATATTAATATAATTAATATAATACTAATATTAAAAATATTTTAATGTATGATAAGTATTTTATGTAAATATTTAATTTAGATTTTAACCTTAATAATGTGTTAACATTAGAAAGTTGAAATTGTTTTAAGTATGCAAGTAATTAAAATTACTTAAAAATTAAGAGTAATCCCTTACGTAACTTCTTCATTCTTTACTTCTTGTTTCTAAAATGAATTTAAATGGCAGTAATTAGTTACTTGGTAATCTATTACACCCAACGTTGTACTGTGCTTTTTATACAAAATGATTTGCATTGCAGTAATTATAGGCATCACCTAATTGACACCTAACTGAAGAAATTAAGACTGGAATGTGCTGATGTATGATATGTTGTGTAATTAGTGTCAGTGTGTTGTGTTTTAGTTAACTGACGTCATCTGCTATAAACCAGTGTTGGTGTTGTGTGCCGTGGACTCGTTTTTCTTGATTCGTTTCTTTGATGCGTTTACAGGTAAACGCTACGATGAGAAGGTGGATGTTTTCTCCTTCGGCATTGTGCTCTGTGAGGTAAGACACTTTTGTTGTGGTAACATCTGACTGATCTTAACAACTCCTATAAGGAGTGTCATTTACATGTATGTGTCATTTATGTAAGAATGCTAATTTAAATGGTTATGTTTTTGTTTGAGTCAAACTGTGCTGTTTAATTTCTATTTTTTTATATTAAAGTGTAATAATGAAATGTTTAATAATATTTCATCATTTGTCTTTTTTCCGGTATAGATTATCGGGCAAGTTAACGCTGATCCTGAGTGTCTTCCAAGAACGCTGGATTTCGGGCTCAATGTGCAAAAATTCATAGAGAAATTTCTTCCTGAGGATTGTCCTCCTGCTTTCTTTCCATTGGCTGTGGCTTGCTGTGACCTCACCCCTGACAACCGGTAAGTGATGTCCTCTGTCCTTTAAAACAGATCTCATGAATGTATTCAGGAAATACTACAGATGTATAGCATCAAACCTTATATATTGCATCAAAACTTTACAAAACTAGGAAATTGTGTATTGTTGATAATAGTTTTAGATCAAATGCATGTCACACTGCAGGACATTGATGTCACTGTAAACTATCTGTATCAGTTTATCCCTACAAATGCAGCTGCATATAAACAATGGTAATTGAAATGAGCCTATAATAGAAGGAAAAGCCCCTCTTACCCCCTTCCTTTTCCTGTTTTAATTTTCAGGCCTGCTTTTCAAAAGTTGGAGGACTGTTTTGAGGCTTTAACTCTGAATCAGGAGTTGGGGATTCATCTACCTGCTGAACTGGATGAACTTCAACAGAAATTCTTAATGACTTATGGACCAAGTGGTACTGTTGCCTCTGAGAACCGGGACAGCAACAGGACCTGATCAACGGCAGCAAAACAGAGATGGGCTGGAATTTTTGAGTTTACAGAACTAAAGCGTATATCTTTGATTTGCATGCAGGGAACATGGAGCGGCACGTCTTAAAAATATGTATCATGGCATTCAGATCTCGTGAGGGCATTCTTAAAATGCAAAGTGTTCTTTGCTGGATTCTGTTGAGGGAACAGGTACATTTCAGTAACCTTGAGCTTCATTTTGAGAGCAAGTATTTAGTTTGTTTCGTCCATTTACTCTAATTTTGCGTCCAAGCCTAATTTTGTACCTACCACTGGTTTTGTCAGTTTAGCTGAAAGAAACAATTTGCAGCAAATTTCATGCAAAAATCTTGAATAACTAGGCATTGCAGATTTGTAGTGTAGCAGCCATTGCATTGATGATGATGATGAAGTATTTTGATTTCACAACTTAATGTAGAAGGTTCTAGAATTTAAATTGTGTAAAATTCCAGGACTTTTGAAAATGAAAATCATGAACGGCACTGCCCTCTGGGGGTTATTGTGCTTATGTGCACTCTTGTCAAATAATAAGTTTCTGTACCACTAGCACTTGAGGTCACAACCTATAACTATATAACCCCAAAGACGGAGAATGATGAAGCCGTTATGAAAAGAAAAAACAAGTTTCTGAGTTCTGATCTGGTTCTCTATCAGAAATGCTTTCTATGTTGTAGCTAATATTTGGTACATTAAAAACTGCAGTTCATTCCAGGGTCTTGGACTTGCCTGATAAATATGCCATGGCACAGCAAGAATTATTATTATTTTCAACTGTGTTAAGTTAAACAAAGTGAAATGACGAGTGAGATCACAATGCTGGATTTTGACTGGCCGTTTCAAAGTGCTTTAGGCCTGAAACGGTCCGTAATAAAACATCTGCAGTCGCAGAATTAAACGAGTGATGTGAGGATGTTTGTAAATGATGTAATCCTCACTTTGATCACAGATGTTTAAATTAAAACTGGATGTATTTTTCTTCTTTGTATAAATCTGAAGTTATCAGATCTTGGGATAATGTGTTTTGTAGATGGTAAATGTTTGTAGAATGTGAAAAGCTTTGTAAGAAGTGTTTTGTAGTCTTAGTCATCAAAGGTACTGGTATGTAAATTATAACCACTACTTGTACACCACAGATTTTCTTACACTATTGTTTTGTGAATAAAGACGAGTTGAAAAAGCACTGTGTGTTTAGTTTCTCAACAATTTGTGGCATGGAATGTGAAATCTAAGTTTAAAATCTAATTATGAGATTAGGAGCAAAAGTAGTCATAACCTAAAAAGGCCAAAGAAAATATGTGTATTGCTTTAAATAGTAGATTTTAGACAGTGAGATACAGTACTCGTAGAAATTACTTTAAATACTAAAATTAAGGTTATATTTTATTTACATTATGTGGAATATTACATATAAAACAGTAAATCGCTAAAAAAAAAAACTTTCACAGACGGCCATTAGGAGGCGATGTTGTTTTAGTGTAACGAAGTGTTGTATTATTATATATTATTGGGTTGAACATTAAAATATGTCAAACTAATGCCATTTTCAGGTTTTACATGCTTTTAATGAGATGTTATATACCGCTTTACATATTATTTTATGCAGCTGTCTTTTTACGCATTATTAGAAAGTAATCACGTTAACATTTTATATTTTAAGTCCAAATCGTTAACATGATAAACTTTATGAATTTTAAACAATCAATGAAATATTTTAACTACAGCATTTACTTTTCTTGTTTAATGTTATTTACATTTTTATTGCTAACCGTTATTGTTTATTTATCATACTGTAATGTTAACGTGCCATTTAAACAGTTTTTCATTCATCGATTGATAAACAAATGACATAGTTATAAAGTGCTACAGCTGTAAAATGTTAAAGAAATGATACTGCTCTGATTTATAGCCTTCAAAGTGATCTATAACAATATATACAATTTGTGTATATTTTATGGGCGAATAAATGAGCATACCTGAGCTTGATCCTGCCTGTGCTCTGCGGATAATTCAACTGAATAAATAAAAATATATACATTACAAGACAACATAGAAAATATAATTTGCCATAATGTTTTTATATTCCTAACCTCTTGATCTCTGTAACTGTGGATGTTGGCTTCCAGTTTTCTTACAAAAGGAGTAATTTCTTCTCTGTTCCGTGTTCAATATACACGCACCGTTAGTGACAAACTGATTTGCAATCATCTCTGTACACACTACACAGCGAGGGTAAATTGCACATTACCTCTGCTCTGTGTTTGGAAGTTTTATCTTAGTTTACAAGGGTGTTTGCTGACGACGCATGAGAAAGAAAACTGCTTATCGCAAGCACGCGAATTATCTCAGATGCTCACCTCAGCTAGCAGGTGTTGCTGCTTTGTCAAGCACGTGATCAAAACGACGAAGAAGTCCGAAAGGTGACGAAGATGCCGCGCGCCGAAGTAATAATATTTTGCCCATTCGTGTATTTGTAATGTAAATTGCTGCAAGAACATGTCAAATATCACAACAACGATTTTCTTAAAAGTTATTTTATTATCCCACAGCAGTAAAAATCTGCCAAACATAATGCAAGTTAGATCTTTTGAAAGCATCAACAGTAACACTGGTACAGTCCAATGTATTACAGAAAATTTTCAAACTCTTCATTGATGTTAAATTTCAGATACTACAATCTTTACTAAATTAAAAATGAATAGCTTTTTGTATTAGCTGAAACAATATTGAAAACAATTGTTACTTTCAGTAAATGACAGCACTTTGTCTTGCACTCTTTCCTTGTACATTTTACTAACATTGTAGCTTAGATTCACCACCTGCTTTAGTGTAATTCACTTAATCCATATTTTTTAGATGAGGAGTTCATCATTATATGTTTCAAAGCACATTTTTCCAGACCATACACAAAGGTCTACACAGGACAGATGAACATTGCTGTACAACATTTAGGCAAAGGCCCCATGACAGACGTCTTGTGATTGGTCGGATGAGGTCTACAGCGCTCATTCACTTCTCAACACATTTCACATGAGAGACAAAAGTGATCATACTTTTAAATGTGATTCACCAAGGCAACATCCCTGGAAATGTGCATTTTATTTTTGCTCTTATCATTTTCAGTCAAAAGCCTTCACCTAGAATAGGCAACTCCAGCATCCCACATGCCACAATCTTCCTAACTGTTGAATATGGATTTCTGGGATTGTACTGATAAAGGCAAAACACTTCATTAGAAATACCTACAACTCTATACAGTGAAAAGCATCAGTTACAATTTCAGATTCAACCACACAATTCTCTCCATCTCAACAGCACTGAAAAGCTTAAAGAGAATGGTAGAAAAAAGAAAACTATGGATTGTCTCCATTGTCAGAAGATCTGATGAACAGGACCTTTGCCCTTTCACCTGTGTTTAACAAGCAAGGAGTATTCATGCTCTGTTAGGACGAAAACTTCAATGCACTTAAAACTTGTTTCTCCATGAGAATCCCTGACATGCATTTATACAAAACCTCCTTTTCACACTAATTCATCCAAGCATTCCACTTTCCCCAGCAGCCCGATGAGGAAATGAGGACACTATCTAGGGATAAAATCAGTCCACGGCTCCCTCGAGGGCATATGCCCTACCTTTACTGAGAAACCGAGCTGTAAAGGCAGGGCACAAAAGCAGAGCTTATAAACAAGAAGTGGAGGTGGGGTTTGGTCCTCTGAGATTCTGCAGTTCTGCATAGACGTGTCTTAAGAAGGCCTGTTTAGATGGTCATTCCGTTCCTCCCTCATGCTCCAGGGGTCCCTGCTGCTGAACCCATAAGAGGATCTCCTCCCTCGGCGGTGGGGGTCTGATTGTTGGATGTGGCAGTGATGACGATGGTGTTCTCGTCCACCAGCTCGCAGGTGGGGTTTGCGAAGGCGGAGAGAGGAAGAGTGATGCGATGCATCTCGCGCTCGTACACGCGCTGGTCGTGCTGTTTCTTAAGATCACGACCCCTGCAAGACATATGAAAAATTAAGTTTGGAATGATTCATAGGATTCAAATTATATTTCACTTCATCCAATTACATCATCAAGATACAGAAATACTTTTCATTGAATCCAGTGGAAGTTCACTTGAACTAGACTGTATTATTTAACAGTGAGGAGCTGAAGACTGAGTTATTTGGCTCTGGTTTCTCCTATTTTTAGCTGTAAGATATTAATGTGCTACTGTACAGAGAGGGAACCAGCTCTAATTCATCATCCACTGCCAAGAAAGAGATGGATATTAAAGATCACTATCCTTCACTGACTGCTAGAAGTGAAAGAGTTGAAAGAGTTTGAGAACGGATTCTGTATCGCTAAACTGCACCCCTGCTTTTTCCTTGATGTCCATCTCCCTACTTCTCTCTCTCTCTTTCAGGCTGTGTATGGCAGGTTAGGCAATCCTCCTACTCCCTGTGTTATTCAAAACATTCTCTGCATGTCATTAACAGTTGATGAACAGATATGAGATCATTCCATCATAACATGTTTTTGCGGGTGTCCTGGTATTACAGATAAAGTCTTTTCTCAACCCAACATCCAGCCTGCTTATTAATACTGAGCCAATTAATCGCAAGGAAACCGATGACACAGTCAGATGACACTGTTTAAGGTTATTAAGTGGCCTGCCAATCCTTTCAAGACAGACAAACACCTGTCAGAAATTTGTTCAGGTTGTTTTTTACTTCTAAACCAAAAGTTCTTTTGTTTGACAGAAACAAAACCAATTTTCCAATGGGATATTACTTTCATAACATTTATCGGGATAGTTCACCCAAAACTGAACATTCTTTTATCATTTATTGACTTTCATGTCATTCCAAACCTTTTTTTTGTCTGCGGAACACAAATGAAGATATTTCGAAAAATGTTGGTGACCAAACAACATTGGCCCCCAAATATCTTCTTTTGTGTTCCAGCAAAAAAACAAAGTCATACAGGATTAGAATAAGATAAGGGTGAATAGATAATAATAAAAAGAATTCAAAAAACAATTTCTGGGACAACTTTAACCCCTTTCATTTCTATTACTCAGACTTAAATAAGTCCTAAAATGAACTTACTTTTTAAAATGCAATTATAAAAAATGTACATTACTTTATAATGTTTTATTTTCAATAATAGGGGCTTATATTTTTAAGTGAAATTTAATCTGGACATAATTTAAATAAAAAAACAGCTTTCTAATACTGTACATATACATTTTCAGTACATGTGGCTCAGGCTGGATTTAGTTAATATCAGCACCCACTTGTACACGTCAAAACAGCCTTCTATATATAGACAGACAAGATCCCTGAATAACAACCCACACCCACATCTCTCTTTCTCTCATGCCAATGAGATGGCACAGTGCTGGTATGTAGGGGGCATGTGTTTTTATCTAATGCTCAGCCTTGTGATCACAGCAATGCCATTCTGTTCCCTTAAAAGCAACTAGTAAACACAGTTATTTATCTTGTTCCATAGACAGCACTTTAACACTAGATAAACCTAGTAACAACCACAAAACATGTAAAGATGCACCAACTATCTGCAAACTCTAGCCCAAACATCAGCTTCTAATTGAAAAGCTGTGAATGATAAAGTTTGATAATGGTTAAGTGATGCTGCCTATGGAAGGCTTAAGGATGCACACTAGGTTTGTGAACAGAACATTTTTGTGTACTGACCGTTTGTAGAAGTATCCCATTGTGATGCCACCTCCAAGGAGAATGATGATGGCCATCATGAGAACAGCGAGAACATAACCTAGCATGACACAAAAGATGACATAAGTATGAACTTACTAGTATATTTTTACTTTCAGTTCTTACAGCTTCCTTGCATTTATAGGCTTTGAAATTAGTTTTGAGGTTTTATGAGGTTTTATTCTAAATATTCAAATCCTAGAACCTACCAAGAGTCCCAAGGTCTTTCTTCTTCTTTGGTCCTGTTCTGACCTGTTGGTGGACTCCTTTCACGGGCTGCACTTCTGCACGCTCCACCTGTGAGGGTTCGAAGGTCTCCACCATCCTTGGACTGGGAGCTGGAGTAGGAACAGACTCCTCTGTAGCTGTGATTTCGGTGGAGTTTTGCCCTATAGAATGACAAATGTGCTCTATTAGTTATAGTCTAATGTAAAGGCTAATCACAGAAATACGATAATTTTAGTAAATGTTTAATTTATGATTTATAATTCGTGCTGGAATTCGATTTGGCAGGAAATTTGACTACATCATGTAACCCGCAACTTTATGTTCTAACCAGGGATGGCGATATAGATGCAATAGTTATGGATTTCAGCTTTAAATACTGGAAATCTAACATAATAGGGAATCACTAAAGAAATATTTTAACATATCTGTTTTCTTTCAAACAGGACATGAGGTGCAATCATATGCTTCAGTCACACAGTGGAAAACGTTGACATTTGCTTCTCATGCTACGGTTCAGCCGTCTGGATTTTTTCACCCCCTCTACGCTGAAAAAGTTGTTTACACACTCCAGCGCAGTTAAAGTACATGAGGTAACAGCTCAGCCAACCAATCAGCAGCTGTCACTGTGGCGAACGTGTTTCTCTCAGCCAATTAGAATCCGAGAGGGCGTGGTCTACGCCTTTCCTTCAACAGCTGCAAGACAAGTTTTCTTGTTTGTTCCTTTGTCCCAACTGATGAAGCCTCAAGGCTGATGAGTCTAGACTCGTGTTATTGTTTAACTTTATCTGTCCTTGGCAGCTTGTGAAGGAAACTGCATCATTGTAGATTAAAGCTGACCAACTGGCCTAGTGCTCTCAATATGGGCTTCATTTTTCATTTTTCAATGATCACTTCTTCAATGTGTGCAAAAAAAACTTGGGTAATACATTTTAGAAAGGTTAAGTACAATAGCACTGTTTTCAGTAAGAAAAATGTAAAACCATGGTTTACTTTTCCACAAAAGGATTTCTACACTGCATTAAATAATTCTAGGAAGAAAATGTGCTACTGGAAGTGTAACTTTGTGGAAACACAGTAGCACGTCAGTTAGACCAAGTTGTGAAATGCCTGAGAATGGCATGAATTCAACAGAACACTCTCATAAATCAAATGTTTTCATTTTTTCAAAATAATATATAAATATAAATAAATGTATTAATAAAAGTAGATTTTAGGCATAATTGATTCAATAAAACTGCAGGTTTATTCTGCGATAACAACCTGTTGGCTATACATTATCCCTTTCATAAAAATGCATAAGGACTAATTATTCATGTCTTTAAAATTTACAAATAGTTTAAAGTAGTGAAGATGGCTACCTTGTTGGCATATTGTGATATCACATGCTTCTTTTCGGCCTACTCCATCGGACTCAGACACATAACACCAGGGCTTCTCTGAGCCATCTGGGTTGCGACAGAAATTGTGATCACCAACACCTACAGCCAAAATAAAAAAACAACAATTAAAACCTTAAAAATATTTTTGTCTAAATATTCATTGTCATCGTGGCCATTTAAATGTGGTCAGAGCCAAAAACACAAACTATACCACAATGCAACTTTCTTATGATCCAGACTTGTGTGAGTCTGCGTTGTCCTCTTCTGGATTAATTGTGTTTGCTCAGCTTTTTTGAGTTAGGGCTAGTAATATCATCTGGGCAGCATTCCCATACCATATATAACCATCATGTATAAAATCTATAATCTGTAACGCTGACAATTTGCACACTGTACTCTGATGCACGAACATAAACTGTAAATATGCACCACAAAACATTAAACGTGATCTTTTATAGCATGCCTTAGTTTTAATTATCAGGATTGATGCTCTTGCAAGTAAGAGTTTGATTTCAAATTACATTATAAACAAATGTACAATTAAATAAAGAAATGTTAAGGTTGAAACGTGTTACCTGCATCTAAGTCTTTAAACTTCAGATTAAAATTGTTCCAGTTCATGCAGATCTGCCCTGTGAATGAATACTGTTGTCTTCCTCTGTAGTCTTTTCCATCGGATGTTATGCAGTCTGAGAAAGTAATGAACTTCATGTGATACATTGTTTAACTTCAATCAATTTCACTGTTCCATGCGTGCAAATTACAGCAAACACAATATTTACTTATTACTTACTTACTTTTAATACCAGAAAGAAAATCGACATATTGAGACCGTTCATAAAATATAGCGTCAAGTACAGAATGATCTTAAAAACACCGATTGTAAAAATGCAAAATTTGTGGAAAACGCTAAAGCATACTACTCTTAATATTATTTTCTTTGAAAGTGTAATACAATGAAATAGGATCTTACCTTCAACAACAAACGAACAGCCCACAGTAACACAGCAAAGCAGAAACACTACTCGGAACATTTTGTTTTATTTGTCGATGTTGGACTGTCGATTATTTGCGAAAAAACGAAAAAAAAAACAAGCTGTTTTTCTGGAAGTGCCTATTTTGAATCCAGCCACACCGCCTTCCAGACACGCTCTTGTTTTCGGGGTTCGTCTCTCTGACTGAGTTGGTAAACAGCCTCGCTGTGGATTGATGGCAGGAACTCCCCTTTGCAGTGCTGGTCTGCGCGTGTCCTCCGGGTCCTAGACACATCTGCGTTCGATTTCGTGTGTCCCTGCGCAAACGGATCGTGGTGTGACATCACAATACCGCGAGAGCTGGTGTGTGAGCTTGTCTTTCGAATCGCTCTCGCGGTACTGCTGCCGATCTGTCTGCGCACATTTACTTATTTCTCTCAGCACGTATTTATATGTGGCTACGCTTGTATTACATATAAAATAGGATGTACTATTATTGCACATTACAAATAAATCTTGATTTTTGTACATCGTTGCAGAATTTGATGCATTAGAAATGTATTACAAACAATATTTTATTAAAATTGTTTTTACTATATAATGGTATTCTTTTTATTTTTTAAACATTATTATGTCATATTTTAATGTTATACTTTTTTGCACAGCATAAATTATTGCAATTACTGAAAATTTTCTTTAAGATATATCAAAATCTTTTTTGCAAAGAATAAACCAAAGGCAAAACATGCACGTAAATGTATCATCACCATGCAATTCTGTGTTAATCTGTGTCCTCCATCCTAAACAAATCTGACAGAGCAGAACTTCATCAGGACATCAAACAATGAGACAGAGAGGGGCCCTGAGGAGAAAAACACTGCTGATGGTGGTGTAGACTATTCAGCTACAGCGGACATATTTATAGCTCCACATTGTGTGTTAAAAGTTGCTCAGCTGGTACATTCTGGACAACGCCATGACACAATCTTTTTGTATTAAAGAACATTCCCATTCTTAAATACATACACAACTATTATATAGTCCAACAGTTTGACAGATCATAGCGCTCCTGTGTTAGCAATGCCAAGGTCTTGGATTTTATTCCCAGTATGATTAATGTATTCAATGGTATTGCATGGATATAAAGTTTATTATTTCCTGAGATTACATCATATGTTGAGGATTTTAGAGCGGAAGAAAGCTATCAGCTTTAATGAGGGCCAGACTGTATGTTGTTTTTCCATGCCTCTGCTTGGTTAACTGGCCCACTTTAGTTTTCCAAATTAATTACACAGTTTCCAGAGTAAAACGCGTGTTTAGTTGAATTTTGTGACTTTTCTGCATCCAGTAGATAAATGTGAATAAACATATGATGGTTACAATAAACAAAACATGTTTATCAATTATGCTGTTGCAGTTTGCACACCCAGGAATTACCTGTTCCATTCGTCACAAAAAGTTAAATGACCGGTTTGTCTTCTTATGTTTTCTTAAAGAAATCACATTGACACACAAATACACATTATGTCAACATTTACTCACACTCATGTTGTTCCAAATCTGCACTACTTCCTTTCTTATGTGGAGCACAAGAGGAACAATTTTACATACATAAGTCAAGTGACAGAAACGAAGAAAAACAAGTCTTAAAACATTAGCAGATTAACCAGTCAAATCATCAGTCAATGCTGGTTATCAACTTGAGGTAAACAGGAAGTAAAATGCGGGTTGTATATAGAAAAAAACAACATAATGAGTGGAAACAGAGCAAACAGAAATGACTCTGTTCAGTCCTATAAAAAGACTTACATTAATTTATTTTGCCTAAACAGATGTCTCCCATTAAGAACTAATTCAATATAGCCTCATTTGAATAAATAAAAACAAAAATAGAAATAATTTATAACCTACTTGACAGTCATAAACACCATTTTTACAATATGACATGCAAAGTTTGAATATAAAGACTGCAAAAATATACCACAGGTGATATTAAAAAAGCAATTTTTCTGCATTTCTGAATCAAATTTTTACTAAATGACTGAACGCACAACATAAACATATTTTTCCATGTTTTAGTAAAATTTTTAAAAAGCACAGTTAGTACTATATCCAAATAAAAATGCTTCTTTTTTCATCTTTTAATCATATATACTTTTTAGACTTACTATTATAAATATAAATGCTTAACAAAAACCCTGTAAACTCTGACCATCTGCTTTGCTTACGGCTTCTGGGATACCCAGCTGTGTCCTAACACTGTGTCCTGCGATACACGGGGGTGTTGCACGGCAACAGAGCACACATCCAACCAATGAATCATCAGCAGTCCAATGTTAAGGACAGAAAATTGACACTTGACTTGGTAGACAAACCTCTAATGTAGCATAAAACCAACAGTATTCCCCTGCTGTTACATCAGGCCAATTCTACTGCTGCCACAAAAGCCCATTACATCACTGTTTCATCCATTTACCCCTGCAGTAGAAACCTGAGAAGAAGTGGCTTACAGAGATGAGGAGATGGATAAGAAGAGCAGAAAGAAGTGCAGAATAAGAGAGACAAGAAGACAACAAGGAACAGGTGAATGATTGAAAAACATTTAGGGAAAGAGTGTAACTGATCACAGATGGGTCAATGAGATGCTCGAAAGCAGTTTACACTGGTTTTGTGATGGATTCTGTTAAATATGAAGATATTGGATCAATAAACTCAGCTTTATATAAAAGAAATGAGGATTCAGTGATCGATATGGCTATCAAACAAAAAGCAATAATTTCTCTTTTTTGGACAGACTGCCAAATCTTTGCTACTCAGAAACTGGATCAATGCATTTATAAATAACGCAATGAGTGTTTATTAAATATATATACATACACAAGCAAAAATCACTTTTGACATCAACTGTTTTAAAAGAGAGAGGTCTATAAAGAGAAATGTTCTGCACAAATTATTTTGACTTAAAATAGATGTTCCAGTCTTATACGACCAGGGTGCTTGGTGGGCTGTCTAACATGAACAAACGCATGCAAATGAACACGTATGCATGTAAACAAACAAGCTTGCAGAGTCTCTGTGCTGCAGTCATCCATTTTTAGTCTGCTCTACTTTAGCAATCACCACCCATTGACAAACAATGGCAGTCTTATATCCTTTCAGATTTGGATGTACTGCATTCAAAGAGCTGCTGTCGTTGAGAATTATCTGGATTGTCTGGACTAGCAAACTCCCATCTTCCAGTATTGCATAACAGGGGATTGTTGTCCTTCCTTTTTCCTCTCGTTTTTTTTGGATAAATACAAATCTGCATTAATTGTTTTTAATAAAGCCCAGCTCTTTAAAAGGTGCAACAATGAAAGCTTGAGATAATAAGGCTCCGTTTACGACAAACCGTCTATAAATGTCCTGAAGGTCTGTAGATAAGCTGGAAGGGTCAAGTAGGGGTCGTATGGTATCACATTCGTTGAGAAGCTGGAATAGAACATTTGCCCTGGTGAACAGGCCAGAAAGAGCGCCATGGAAACGGGGCTCTGTCAGCAAACTCAACCAATCAGGATTCAGGACATCACCTGGACAACAAACAAGAAACATGGCAACATAATTATTTGACGTAAATGTTTAGTAGTGACCACATGCAAGTAATAATAGATATAATTTTAATATAGATTTTAACCAATGCTTTTTATTGATTTGCTGAGAACGAGAAAAAAAAAAACAATGGGAAGAATGTATTTAGTTACATATTACATACCCAACTGAAATTGCAAACAAATCGTGAGATTCTCTCTGACAGTGGCCACATTGTTTCGAGCCCAGTCCCCAAGGTCCTTCGCAAGAATGGAGGATTCTGGGTAACGTTTGGCCAAACGTAACAGGTAGACGAGCAGAAACTCTGACATCACAGATGGTTCTGCAAACACGTTCGCTTCATCTCTCTCATACAGGCTGCGACACCTGAACACCAGATGACATCATTTAAAGAGACACGACAATAAAAATAAAGCAAGTAAATACTACATACTGTAATACAAAACTCAGATGTGGATAAACCTACTGTGTGCCCTTAACATCCTGTAGTATGACATTCAGATCACAGTCAGGTAGGTGGCACACCAAGGCCTCCAAAGTACCACTTGTATCCCAGAATTCCTCCAAGAGCAGGTTTAGAAGTGAGTGTAGAGCCTGGTTCACCTGCATGTAGAAGCATCTTCCTGAAGCATCAGGCTGTCGCGACGAGGAGAGCAGAGAGGCAAAGACGGCTGCTTCCGCTCTCACCTCTGGACTCTCATCTTGAAGCAGGTAGACACCGGTGCTGATCAAACTACACAATATAGGTATAGATCATGCATTTGTGCAAAATCACAGACAGGAAATGTATTTCTACAAACACAAGCCTGTGTTTAAGCCTATGTTATGTTCAAGTACTGTCTAAAGCACACTGCACATATGTAAATGGCATTAACTACCAATTTGTTTGGCTAGCTTTACACAGTATCTGTTTTTTAAGGAGTTTAGGTTTGTATTACATTCAGGTCTGTCTGGAAACAAAAGATTTTCCCAGATTAAATTACATATGCATGACGTATTCAGCTTTGGTTTTAGATTGTAAATAGTGAATAGATGCTGATTATTTCACAGACATAACCCATAAAAATACAAACATTTGGAGGTCTACACATAATTTGACAGCTGTTTTTATTGAGGCATCAGGTACTTTACACCTCACAGTCTACTGCATGTAAAAACAAAGTGTGATTTCATTATCATATGTGGTATGACTATACATAACGTATACGTAATGTATTATACCTGATACTGAGCCCTTTAAACGTTGGTCTGTCCGTCAGGCTCCTGGTCACCACAGAGACGGCACACAGACATAGAGATTGAGCACAGGCTTTCCTGAGGACCTCAGGAGCTTCAGGGCATGTGTGCTTCTCTAATAACTTACACCAGCGCTGGAGCAAACACAGGTCTGTGCTGGAAGACAAGAAGAAGAGAGAGAGAGAGAGAGAGAGAGAGAGAGAGAGAGAGAGAGAGAGAGAGAGAGAGAGAGAGAGAGAGAGAGAGAGAGAGAGAGAGAGAGAGAGAGAGAGAGAGAGAGAGAGAGACAGAGAGAGAGAGAGAGAGAGAGAGACAGAGAGAGACAGAGAGACAGAGAGAGAGAGAGAGACAGAGAGAGAGAGAGAGAGAGAGAGAGAGACAGAGAGAGAGAGACAGAGAGAGAGACAGAGAGAGACAGAGAGAGAGACAGAGAGAGACAGAGAGAAAATTGTGGGTATTTTGTGTTCATTTTATCAGGACTAGATTAGATTATAAATCTTTTAAAACCAGAATGGATCCAGAGCTGAATATAAGTTTGCAATGCAATGTAGGATTGCCCGTTTTTTAAAAAGTTTTAAGAGTAGGAAAGCAGGAAAACTCTTTCTTTCAGAAAAACCTACCCAACTGAAATATGAATAAAAAGACCAAGCATGTATTTTGAGTAAATAGGGTCAACGCTGACTTTGACATTTTTTTTAACAAGAGACATATGGAGACAATCTACTTTAACAATATCAAGACAATAATGTAGAATATAGGATATATGCAAGTTCACCTTTGGTAAAGGAGCAGACTAAGTGCACACAGAGCTGTCGAGATGAACCCAGGACCTCCTCGACCCGTCTCCAGATCACTAAACAGAACCTCCACACAGCCCTGCAGACACGCCTCATCAAACTGTTCTTCTGGGGTCATAACCTTCACTAATGCTGTTAAGAATGCTTCTCTGTACTCCACATTCTGGTCCAACAGCGCCTTCTTCAGGTTGGCCTGCACATGACAGGCATTGTTATTAATAAATGGAAAATGTTTAGTATCATTTGTGGAGTGGTTTCATTTATAACATTATGGCATCATTTATCTGTATTACACATAGAAGACAAATGAGTGAATCTGGTCATGGAGACTGTGGGACCAAGAAGCTCTCCAAAGCAGATTTCAGCTGAAAAGCCGATTTATTGTTTTTAAAAGAAATTGAAATAATTTGCATAGCTTTTTTACACTTGCCATATTTTTAAGTATGGGAAATCTAAAAATGAGCAAGGCAACTCTCTGAGATAAAATCCAGAAGAAACATTGGACCAGGCTCAACTGGGAAGACCCTCTTCTTCGAGTTGGCAAATGTTGGTTTAGCCCAGACTTGAAGATTTCAGCCTTGCAAACAGATTGGAGCTGTAGATGGAAAATATATGCCTGGGAGGCTGGCCAAGACTGACGCTGACTGACTGTTTTGTATTAAAGGTTTGGTTTAGTGCAGTGCTGACCTGCAAGCACAAATGAGGACTGGGCGGAAATCCTAAAACCAAACCCAATCTGTTCATTAAGATTACTGAACACAATGACCGACACACCCCACTTCTGTTTATTTTTTCCATATCAGATCTCAATTGCTTTAATTTCCTGCATTTGTATTTGGTTAGATAAAAAGAGTTTTGATTGGCTCATGCATGTATTTTCATCACACCTCCTTCAGTTTCCTTTTGGGTGATATCAACATGTACAAGAACAGCAGTCAGTACAGAAACATTTTGTTTCTTTTCATATACAGATGTGCAACTATATAATATTGACTTATATTATTGAATATGCAAAGGACATGTGAAATGGATAAGCAGAGATACAGAAGGGCGAACGTACCTGCAGACCTCTCACTATAACTTGCTGTAAAATGGTTTCTCTCCAGCCACGCCCCTCTACTGCCCACTTGACCAGTGAGAGCCTTACAACTGTACTGCCATTGGCCAGATTCTGCCACACCTGACACGCCCACTCAGGATCCTCACACAGGAAGTTCACTGCACTTTGATAAAATGAAGATGAGCCGACCTACAAACAACACATTGTTTGTTTTTAAAATGAAGATTTGCCAACACTTTTGTATCGAACTAACTGACAACACAATATAAAGCACATGAACGGATACCTCGAGTATGTTTGGGGCCCTGTGAATTTCCTGCAGCAGTATAGAGGACAGATGAGTGAGGAAAACACCAGAGCAATGGCGTCTCAACAGCTTCAAGACATCCACATACGCCAGCCGCACCAGCGGGCACCGCTGCCTTGATGATGCCAACCACAGTCTAGACTCGAACCTTTTCACAACCTCACTGAGAGATGATTGGCTGTTTAACGAGACAAAATATAGATCACAGTTTTAATAATTTAGGTTGTTATCCAAAGTTACTATTTATTTTTCATTTACACACACTTTCTCTGGGAATCGAACCTGACCTTGGCAATGGGTCAGTTAGGCTACTGGAATAATTTATACATAAAAAACACATTACCTATACAAAAACTAATGACAAAAAGTATCACAATATTAGGCTTATGTTAGATTTTCTTTTATTAGAAGTGCTTCCGACGCTTACATGTTGGTTTTCGGTGCCCTGGTGAGTATGGCTCTTATCTGGAGGAGTTGTCCATGCAGTCTGTTGTGACAACAGGGAATGTCCGGTGATTCCGGCAGCTCTTCCACCAACTGCAGGACAGTTGCCAGATACTGGGATGGCGGTATCATAGCAACAAGGGCCCTTGATGACATCACTCGCACACCGTAGACTGGGCTGGCAGCTAACTGGAATAATGGAGGCAGGAATTCTAAAAGAGTGCTAAGAAAAACAGAGATCAGATTAATGTATTTGAAAGATTGTGGGTGATGGATGACTCTTGACTGGGATGGGGGCATACATTTAATTTCCAGCAACCATACCCATAATGCAAAAAACGAAATTACAGAAAAATCTAATTAGGTAGAATGAAATTTCAAAGTACATGTGTTTGAATTAGGGCTATCAGTTTACTAAAATACTTAACTGTAATAAATTATTAACATTATACTGCATTTAGTTTCTTTTTTAAACAATAAAAAAGTATATTAAAATAAAATGTGGATTCCACAAAAAAAGTAACTACAATATCATTTTCAAATTTTAAAAAGAAATGATGTAGAGATGATTTTGACTGCATATTTTTGGAAAACCAGACATAAAATGTCACTGCTACAAGACAGGTGTCACTGAAATAAATGTCATGTGAAATCACAGCTGTCTCCATGACAGCCCTAGACTTGGTAAAAAAGCAAATAAAAGGCAAAAGGGAGATGCTCTCTTCCTGTCAATCATATTGCACCTACATATCTGCTGTCATATTTTTGAAGCGCAGGGTTTTAAAAGAGGGCGTGTGATACTTTTATCCAAAGCGACATTTTTCTTTATCTTGTGTGCATGAGTATTATGGGAAAGTAACTCGTGACCGTTGTGCTGCTAACATAGTGCTCTATGTACATACTTGAATTTATATATGTACATATAAATTGAAATATATATGAATATATTTTTACATCATTACATTTGAATATATCTGACCATACCGTGTCTGTTTCTCGGCACCAGGCTGTAGTTTGGCAAGCAGGGTGAGCACAGGGTAGAGGGAAGGATGAAGGAGAACTGTACAGTCATTCAGGTCTTTTGCGGCACTTATAAGCGCCTCCTGGAGGAAGGGCTGTAAGGCTGGGTAAAGATTAAAGAAGGAGGGGGTAGACATGCTGGAATGTGTGGACCCTTCTTCACCGGCCGGCTGCTGACCCAACATTCTAGTGCAGAGAGAACCTATGAGGGATGAAAGGTCAAGATGAGGTCAAAGATCAACATGTGCTAATTTCACACGGGTAGAAACTGTGAATAAAACTCATACTGTAGAGTTGCAGGGCTGCGTTCCTCATGGCCCAGCATGGTGAGCTTAGGAGGGTAAGGGACAGGATGGCTACGGCAGGGGTGTGCTGCAGAACAGCCACGCCCAGGCTTGAACCCTTGACCAGTGCCTGCAGGATGTGACCGGCACATACCTGAGAGTGAGAAGTATAGTGGATGACAGAGAATCATTTTTTAAAAACACATCTGATCCACCGTAATTGAATGGGGTGTATTTAATGGGTAGATTGAGTGTACCTGAGGTAAGTCAAGAGTTTGGTCCCAGTCCTGGGGCAGGGGAGCTCTAGCGATGTCAAGCAATGTGTTAATGGTGTGGGCCAATAGAGGCCGAGATTTGCTGGAGTCTTCAGCAGCCAAGACGCCTAAAATAAGCATGGGCAGCCCAGCAGCACGCCGCGTCACTGATGTACTACGGGGTGACTGGAGAACAGATAGACCCTGGAAAGAGAGAAAATCTTGTCAATAACGTTAAAATAAAACATGCGGTATAAGAAATACTTGCAATATAATATAATAAATAACATAAAACGATAAACATTATAAATAGTGCAATAGTAATAACAAGTGTATATATAAAAATAATGCAATTATAATAAGTAATATAATAAATATAATGAATATAAAATAAAAATAATATTATATTATAATATAACATAAAAAAATATAAAATATAGCAAAATACAATAAACTCATCTTGCATGTAAGATCACTTACTGTTTTAAAAAAGTAACATTTTAGTTTAAAACTGGAACCTGTAACTCTCACACCTATATCGCCTATATCTTATCGCTAGTTTAAAGTGTCATAATATTGCAGTTTACATTACGTACTGTACTTATCTATCTATACGAATCAAATTGTATGAATAATGGCATTTCACGCAAAATCGTACCAGACAGCTCAAATTATAAATCATTATTTTTAGCTTAATGTTGCAAATCACAGTAAGGTGACAGGTTTAAACATCATATTTTATATACTTGCTAAATAAGTGATTTTTTTATTTTTAACCAAAAATATTATCAACTGCAGCAACTGTAATGAAAATTTATTTTAAAATCTTCCTGTATTGCCATTGGAAACCCCTACATAGAAATGATTAGTTCCCAAATAGGAAACCCTGACTTATATAGCAGATTTAAAAGTGTATATCATCGCACCTGTTGCAATATGAGGGCAGGGATCTCTCTGACTTCAGGATCAGAGCTTTTTAATAGAGTCCTGCAGAATTTAGTAAAACCAATACAGCAGCCCTCTACTGCCCCCTATTGGAAGAGAAGAGACAAGGCTCATTAACAAACAATAATAGTATTAACTAAAGAGTAAAAATGCTTTGTACAGCAGCTTATTTGTGCTTGAATTGTGCTTACCCAGTGTCTACATTTTAGAATAATGTCTTTAAACACTTTAGACGCCTTTGTGAGCTCTTCTACAGTCAGCTGCCACGGCAATGACTGAATTCGTTCCACCAGGTACCCCAGAAAAATTCCTATTTCCTGTTACAGAAGAAACCAAACATACCATAAGATCATCTTAAGATCATCATCCGTCATATAAAACAGCTCAGGCAGGAGTCGCACCTTCAAAGACACCCAACAGCAGGTCAGCACCAGACTATGCTCCTCAGACAGCAACACATTCACATCTCCGTCCTCATCAAGTCCCGCCCCCTCGACGCCTTGCTGGCCAATCAGAGAACTGATTGCATTCCCCATGTCACAGAATGATGGAGGCACCTCTGTAACATAAAGGCAAAGATAAAAGTCTTCTCCCATTCAAGTGGATAGGACATGGGTCTTGGCACAACAAGGCACAACATACCGTGTCATATCTATAGATTTAGTGTACCTTTGTTCTCAGTGTCCTGGTCTCCATACAGGACACCCAGTAGCAGTACAGTGATCTTCTCTAGTAAAGAGACAATGTCTACCGCAACGGTATGGTCTACTGACTCCATCAGTACTTCTGGTAACTCCATCAAGCCCCTCTGTAGAGCACTTACAATGCCTGATGAATGACAACAAAATAAATTCAGCGATTATTAGATTAAATTTTGCTTGGTGGTAATAAGGTAAAATAATTTTCTCTTACTGTACCATGAATGGGTGTCGTGCGAGCTGCCTGCAGCATGTCACTTTTGGCGGTGGAGTAATGATGCTCCAGTTTATTCAGAAGGAATCGGATCAGCCTGATGGACCGTTTCTCTCCCTGTTCAAGTACTCCATCCGCCCTGCAGTCAACACAACTGTAAGTAATAATGCATCCTATGGATCCATACAAGGATTCCAAAATCTGGCCATGACAGCTTATCTAAAATTTCTAGATCTAGATTTTCTTCCAAAATCAGTGCAGTAAAATAAAAACAAGACAACATGGCTGTTAAAAAATTAACAAACTACACTGACGCCGCTTACTTCTGCAGCAGCAGTTTGAACATCAGCGCTCCCATTTGGGCCTCCTGGACCCGCGGGCTCTGAAGGAGTCGCTCTGCTCGGCCGAACAGCACAGCAGTGATGTCATCGGGTAGAGACGGAGTGAAAAACCGGAACAGCAGCTCTGCGGAAAGCTCACGGATCTGCGCGGACAAATGTGCATTTATGATTCATTACAGAACAAGAAAACAAGTTCATACATGAAATTGTAAATATATTCACAGTGAATAATTTTTGAAACAGACCTCATTGGTTGAATCTTCTAAACAGCCAATTAAAACCAGCATCTTTGACTTGGAGAAGAAATCCCACATTCCCCTTTCTTTTGCCCAGGTTATAAGAGAAGACATATTCGCTGAAAAAAACATAGCATGTCACATAAGTAATTTAAACAATAATAATAATAATAATAATATTAACAACATATTCATTGGCCACAAGAAGAGGAAATACAAAATAAACTAAATTAAAAAAGATTTTGACAGATAGCATTACAGCTTCATAAACACCTCAAAAACTACAATGTATTTAATTAGGCAACTAAAAGATATGCAAATTCATTTACAAACAGTTGATTAAATCCTCATGTTTTACCTGGTGGTTGTCCTTTCTTTCTGTCTGGACTCCAGGTGTCTGTACATGTTTCCAGCACAGCAGACAAGAGAAGCAAAACCGTCTTTTTCCTTTGATAGTTGCTGTCAGGAGTCAAATAGACCAATGACAGTTGAGCTAGCCAGTCAACAAACCCTGAAGAAAAATATCACATAAACATAAGTTGAGATTGTATTCTTCAGGCAAGACTTCTTAAGTCTTTTTAACTATACAACACTGAACACATCACAATTCTTTCTCTGTGCGCTTTCTTTCCATTCAGGAAAAATAAATAAGTAAACCTGAAGCATCTCTACAATCATATCAGTGTAGATTCCTTACCAATTCCTTGTTTAAGTTCCTCCTCCTCCTCCTTAGAAAGCCCTATTTTACGTTTATGACCCTTGAATGTTGCCATACAGCTGTCTCTAATTCTCACCAGGAACTTCCTCAGCGCTGCCTGAAGATGCTGGCGAAACGGAGAAGATTCGCTGTTGAGATTGAGTGGTATGAAGTCTCTCAAAGCAGAATACTCCACTTGTGACGGGGCTTCTTTCGTCTTTGGGCTGCAGCAGAGAAGATTCAGAGCTGCCAGGCGAACGCTGTCATCCAGAGAGGAAAGGGCAAGACGGAGGGTCTTGAGAGCATCAGTGTTGTTCGTACTCCAGAGAGAATGTCCACTAATGGCCCGTTGGGCGCTCATGACACACGCCCATGCGTGCAGGTGACCAGGAGCTGTGGGGTCCAGAGCTGACAGAAGTGTGTTGAAAGCACCAGGAAACGTCCGTAATGTTGATGGCAGAAGGTGGCTGGAGGCATTATTTTGAAGCAGGGTGACTTCTGAAGTCAAAGCTTCCAGAACATTTGGTTGCCACTGCTGAGCCCACTGATTGGCTAAGTCTTGCACAGAGGGCGGGGCTTCCTGGGAAGCATTAATAACAAGCTCACGTTTTTGTTCCTGAAGGAGGGATTTGTAGACTTCAGAGGCACATGGAGAGAGGTGATTGGTGGAGAGACATTTTAGGATGTGAGAGGGAAGGGCGGGATACAGTTCCAAAACCTTAGGAGTCAAGAAGTGTCAAGCTAAATAAAAATTTTCACTGACAAACAAGACACTCAGAAAGCTTGCTTTGCAAAATTCAAATATATTTTTGCAGGTTCATTTTCATATTAAATGTAGAAGATTGTGCAAGTGTATCTGATAATTTTACATGTCGTCTTACTTTTTTTGTGCCTGTGTATGGCAAAATTGCACATAGCGGTGAATACTTGGCTTTCGACTCCCAGGGCAGTTCTGATATCCTGTGCAGTAACTCATCATAAAGTCTTTTCTCAGTGTTTCCAAAGTGTTGACAATCCTTCTCATAGATCTCCATAAAGAGACAGAAAGCACTGCGAGCGACTTCTGCAATGCCATCCAACTATAAACACAGTTTTGAAAAAAATACATGTGTTGGTTTGACAGTATGTCATAAAGTTACAGCACCTGACCATTTATAAAAAAGACAAGCTCTTCAATATATTCATTCCCAACTTCATGTTTTACCAGGAAATACATTAACGCAGAAGAAAATGTTCTTTGTAATAGCATGCAGATGGCTCACCGGACTCTCTGCATTGCTCCAGATGATTCGTGTAAGTTGATGTTGAAGGTTTGAATCTAAAGGAGCACCTGTAACTTCCCAAACTTCACTGAGACATTCTTTAACCCGCTTCAGCCATATTGTAAATACTGCAAGACATGAAAAAACACAAGCAGCAATGTATTTGGCACCACAAAAAACACAGAAATCTACAAGATTATGCATAATAACAAAGACCCTGTACCTTGAAAGACATAGTAATGACAGTCAAGTTTTTCTTTACACAGAGCAGAGATGAGGGGAAACAACCCATCCAAAAGAAGACACGTCTGACAGGAACAAAAAAGGCAGGACAATATGAAATCAATCAATTACCCTATACTACACTATTATTAAAAATATGAATAAAAGGAATCTGTGTTCACGTACCCCTTGGTTGCCATGGCGACTGACAAGAACATCATTTGTGCAGCAAGTTAAAAGTCCCCTGGATACAGCCAGCCTGTCCACCCCATCCTGACCTCTGGGGTGACATTCCACCTGTAGTTCACCTACTATCAATGTCCAAAGTTCTGGAGTGCACAAATTTACAAGGGAAATGATAAGGCACACCAGTATGTACACTACAATATATGTTTGCAAAAGCATTTACCATATTATTATATTATAATAATATAACAGACAGTATGCAGTCAGTTTTGCATTTAATGACCCAACAAAAATGTTGCAGTTCACCTCTGTTGGTGATTTGCAGTAGACTCCAGGCAGCTGATTGAGCACACTGAATATCTGTAACTGTGGTAATCGCCATAGCAACCGCAGTGCCTGCCAACAACCGTGTGTCTCTGCTGGAAACCTGGGAAAATGATTGAAAGACACAATCAGTGGAGAATCGAATGCTAGACAAAACACATCCATCCAAACTGTTTACAAGCTCCAACCTCTCCTAAGATGATGCTCATCAGGAATTTCACAATCTCTTTCATATTTACACTCTCCTGACTCGAGACCAATGGTGCCACCTGCACAGAGAGCAGCTGGAAAATCTGCAAACACAGCTGGGAGGAGAGCAACAAATGCAGTGAGCATCCAGAACAACACATGTTTAATGAAGCAATGATTTCAAAACTAACTAGGTTTTCACCTTGACTGTCTGGTAACACAGCAGCCCATTTTGTGTCGATTCATCTGACACAACAACAGGAATCAGCTGAGCAACTTTATCAAGCAAGGCTGTGCATTCTTTTTTCAAGACCTCTCGTCCAACAGTGCTGTCCTCCAAAAACATACAAGCTGCCATGGCACACACATACACAATAATAGAGTAACACAATGCACATTAACATAATAAGTTAACAATAAACAACACAATAGCAGTTAATAGCAGGACTGTATAAACAATTGCTTACCTATCTGAAGGTCTTGTAAAGATAAAACCTGCAAAACAAATTATCCATTCAAATTAAAGTACAGTGTAGCTAAATCAAACCAAGTGTCCGTTTTTATAAATTCTGACCTGTTTTTGGTGCAATAACTTGTGAAGACAGTGTTGAACCTCCTCAAAGACAACTGACTGGTTTATTTCAACAAAGACTTGCACCATCTGCAATAGAAAGGTATGGTCATCTGGTGTTAAGACAAAGGAAACAGAATGCAATTTATTGTCGTGGAAATGACCTGGTCTAGTTTGCGGCAGACTGATGAAGTGGTGACCGCTTCAATCTGCAAAACCAAAAGAAGCTGAATAAGCTGGTGGAGACCAGCGGTCTGTATTGAATGAAGCGCTTCTTTTGGGATCTTCTGCAGGATCTGGGATGCCTCCTCCAGTGATCGCTCTCTGATCCGCTTCCCTGTACACCTGTCGTCATTCAGCATATGTCACATAGGACAATGGATATTAAATCAGTTTTAAAAGCCACCCAAGTACATTGCCTAAATATGTCTGCCTATATCTTCCCTTAGAAAGTCAATCATGATTATATTATAGTAAAAGGGACCATGTTTTTGTTAGATTGCGTACCATAGGTTTCCTACAAATGGCATGGTTAAAATATGGTTACTCTAGTGAAACAATTGAAAAGTTGGCTTTTCACTGTATTAAAAACATGGTTAAGTTTCGAATGGGTTTATTGATCTACACAAAATACTGCAACGTTCAGCAGTAAGGAATAAATTACTAGCATTAACATGCCATTAAATGTAATCTTACCTGACATTCTCTGTCAGCTTCAGCAAGAAAATCTTCAGCGTGTCTTTGACATCAGAGGACACATGGTTATTCAGAGTGAAATAATCGAAAATCGCATCAATCCTTATCATCTGGAAAGTTTATAACCTTCATAGTTGCAATAACAGCAGACTTTTTATCAACTCAAACTACTGTACACTGTCCCATGTGTGAACACGGCTCTCAATCTTCATTCTATGGCGATACACTGTGTGATAAACATAAATGAAGCGCACCTCCGCCCCCTAGCGACCCGGATGTAACGATACTATGACTAAGGGGCAAACAGATGCGTTCGACTTGACGCGGCGCTGCGCAGATTGTTTGACTTATGACATCAGAGTAACGCGAGAGCTATGTCTCGCGGGACTTTAATGACGACTAGAAGCCTATCGGTCTGCGCAGGCGCAGCGCTGCATGAAATCAAACAGTCCTACAGTGGCTACAGTATCCGGTTTTCGGATGTATACCAAAGTCAAGCTTTGATCTCAGGTTACATTTTAAGAAATGTTTCATGACCTTTTATTGCTACATTTTACACATTTTCCCTGAATAAATAAATAGCATAAATTATGTCAGTAGTTGATTTAATGCTGTATTATTAGTAAGAAGGTCAGTTTTGTGCTGGCTAAGCTAACAGACCATGTATCTGTTATACACTATAATATCGGCACTTGTGTGCTTTTTGGTATTGAAATGGATGAAACGAAGGAGATACTGCATGGATGTGAAGCGATTAGATGGGAAAACGGTTCTTATCACTGGTAAGTGAATCTTGACTTTATTTATTTGGCGACATATTAGTAACACCAATTATACAAGTGATTCATAATGATTGTTTCTTTGTATTTCTGCATCTAACACAGTTTCTTTCATTTTAGAAATCTAACCTTCAGTAAACCACACATGTGAATGTATAATATAGTTAATTTGTACCATTTAAATGTGTGTTTAAGTAGTGTGAATTAATTCAGCTAAAAACAATAAAACCATCACAGAAATTATAATAGATTTAATGGTTATAATGGGTTTTGTATTGGTTTTAAATGAATAACCTTTAATGGTTTCTACCGGTAATGTGTTGGGTTCTAGTGGTGGGATGTTATCTGGCAGGTGAAAACCTACTGGAATATGAAAACACACCACATTAAGGAATTTTGTAATGGTTTTAATGGTAAATAGCTGATTGTTCACAATGGTATTAGTATTGAAAAATATTTGAAATTGTATTATTTTTAGCAGGGGTGTATTCAGGTATTATATCTCAAAACTGTTTTTCAGGTGGAAACTCTGGTATAGGAAAGGAAACAGCCGTAGCACTGGCTATGCGGGGTGCTCGGGTCATCATCGCCTGCAGAGATGAGGAGAAAGCAAGGAAGGCCGTTCGAGAGATCAAAGACAGGAGCCACAGCATGAACGTGCATTATATGGAGATGGACCTGGCAAATCTGAGATCCATACGAGACTTCTGTAAAACCTTCTTACAGAAGGAGAAGCAGCTGGATATTCTGATCAATAATGCAGGTGATTGATTGATTGATATCAGTGTGTCAAAGAAATGCATTCTAAGATGACTCATTTGTCATTTGCTCATTGCTTCAACACTCTTCTTACTCTCAGGCATGCCCAGCGTCCTGGACTGGACCGATGACAATTTCTCCATGTGTTTTGGTGTGAACCACCTGGGACATTTTTTACTGACAAACCTCCTCCTCCCGCGGCTGAAAGAGAGCTCCCACAGCAGGGTGATAACACTCACCTGCTCGAGCTACAAGTACCAGAAGCTGGACTTTCAGGATTTAAACTACAACCTGTTTCCGTTTTTCACCTACTGTCGCAGTAAGCTGGCTAACATTTACTTCACACAGGAGCTGGCTCGCATGATGGAGGGGAAAGGAGTGACTGCGTATGCCGTTCACCCTGGTAAGGTATTATATAGTCTGATGTATAAATATAAAAATAATCTACAGCTTGTCCTGGCTACACTTTTTAATGTTTGTTGTTCTCTTCTATCTCATTCAGGTTATGTTCAAAGTAACTGGACTTGCCATTTCTCGGTTCTGTTCCGGATCGTGGTGAAAGTGGTGACATTCATGTTTTTTGTTTCTTGCGAAGCTGGTGCGCAGACGGTTGTGTATTGCGCAGTATCTGATGAGGTTCTCCCGCACAATGGAGGATATTTCGCTGACTGCCGGCCAGCCGCCCTGCGAGCCTTCGCTAGAGACGCCGGAGTAGCAAAAAAACTTTGGGAGGCCAGTGAAAGATTAGTTAAGCTGCCCTGAAGTCACCAATAATTTTTTTTATTGAATGTTTGATTGTGAAATACTTGTGTTAATTATGGAACATCTAAAATGTGATATTTATTTTTTACTTTTTTTGTATGTTTATTGTGTTATTTATTTGGTGCTGATTGACTTGACTCTATTAAACATGTAATTGTGGAAAGCTTACATTTTCATTAACTACAATATTAGTAAAGGTGGTAAACAGGTCAAAATTCATTAAACAAGACGGAGTGGCCATTTATAAATGGAAATGAATCAAAGCCTTGAAAGAAACTCTAGAGTCTTACTTTACACAAACACATTATTATCTCTCATGATTATTGTAACCTGTTGTTTTTAATGTTTTTTTATATAAAACATTTACGCATTTGGCAGACCCTTTTATCCGAAGTGACTTGCACTGCAATATATACATTTGAAAAAGCAAAAGCTTGTTCAGTATTTAAATCATCTCATTTATTTATAACTTCTGAACACGTTTGCTTAAGTCAGGGAATACACAGAGCATGTTTGAGAACAGAGCAATAACAAGAGTAAGAATCATCAGAAATCAAAGAGAATATTATCTTATACAGAAAAACAAAACTAACAGAGGGCTACTGTGAGAAGACTCAACTTCAGAGAAACTATTCAGTACTGTTTCCATTGAAGCAATGATATGAGTGAATCAAAAACAGTCCTGTGCTTAAAACAACAAATAGTGCAGGTGCAATTATTGTTTGTTTTTCCTTCTAATTGCAGCCTGAGCGCTTCAGGTTTGTTGCAAAAGCGCCGGTAATGTTTCAAATTTTATTGACCACCCAGGTGTCGTGAGCATTCACTGAGCAAAACGGCTGTATGACGTCACTGAATGACAAGTTGATTTTGAAAAGTCAGCTATCCCATGCATATTTATCTTATATTGCAAATGCTTCTCTGAAGTCAAGCAGTCTCATACTAATGAGTATTCTTATAGTTTGTTAATATAAATATCAGTCACCCTGCATTGACAACAATGAGCTTAATACAAAAGCATGCCGTAGAAATATCACCATTTCCATAATATCATCCACATTGTCATAGCTATAATCTTTGTCATTTACAGTGCCATTGTCAGCATCATGTTGGGACAAAAATATTATATGCACTTAACAAAGCTGGTAAAATAGATAAGAGAAAGGTTTAGGAAAACCAGCATTCAATAGAAAAAAAAATCAAAAAGAGAAATAACACCAAACCTAGTGTTCAAGTGACTGTCATGCAAAGATATTGCAGCTGAAATGCAAGTAAACTGCAGTTTCAATACTGTGTGTCCTGTTTTAATAGTGATGTGCACTTTCACTCATAACATGTTTATTTTCATTGCTAAACACAGAGAACAGTACACTTTTTACATGCTGTTTTTTTTTGTTTTGTCTATTTTTTAGTGAGCGGACAAGTGTGGAACTTTGATCACTCTTATAAATACACGTGAATTCTTGCATCACTTTTCGTCTCGGACAAAACATGAGACAAACATCAAAGAACGAAACACAACTGTCATAGAAGCAGAGCGCTGGAGCAGACGAGCACGTGCCTCGAGGGGTCACTTGGTTTGAAAGAAATATTCCCGTTTCTTTAAAGGCGCTTTAGACTATTTCTTTAGACAGTTTCTTTCAAATAATGGTAATAAAAAAAATCAGTAGTCATCGCCGATATGACGTGGCTTAAAACTAGTGAGTGTACAACCATGAGTCCGAGTGTGCAAACGAAACGCAAACTAAATTAAGAAGCACGTAAGAAGTTGCGTTAAAATAATCGAATAAATAAATACGACCTGAGGACACAAACACTGGGTCATTCCAGCCAAGGTTAATACAATAGTCATGTGACATCAGAATGACGCTCTTCACCTCTTTAAAAGTAGACATACACGAGCAAAAAGTTGCACGAGGTGTGACGTATAGAAGATCCCTTTCGTTCCCTTAAACTATTTCCTGCCATCTTCTGTTATATAAAACTATTGCTGCCCATTTCACATAAGAAATTCTTCTCACTAAAGATTTTTAAACACCTTGCACTTTGCCCATCCAAAGTGTAAACGCACTTTTAAAAATTATCCAGGGTAACACATTTTCTTCATGTAAAATCACACTCTCCTTTAAAGAGTCTCACACACTGACAACAAACAAAAATATATATAAACTCTCAAAAATAGAATGAGTAATATTGATAATATTCAACACCGTATGTCACGACAGAAATATAAATGTCGTTTTATAAGAGCAAAAAACTCAAAAGAGCATAAGTCAGCTAAAAACACCAAAACGTTCAGTAAATCCAGAGGTACGTTCTTCACCAAATTATCACAACTAACTTTAATGGACTCGGGTAATTATAAGCTTACACCATGACTACAAATCAGAAATCTATCAGCCGCTTTTTCAGGTTAAACTTCTCAACTAATGTGGATGTCTGAATTTCTCCGTACACAGACTTTCAAGTCCTAGAAAACAATAACTAGGAAGTCAATGGCATTGGCATTTTCAGATGAGGTATGGCTTTTAGTCTGATTTAATCCAACAATCTGCAAAAGAAGCTTTTCAATGGCTCAGCTAAAGAAATAACAGAAATAATTGCTAAAAAGAATACTAAAAAGAATACTAAAGTTGCAATCTGTGTCACAAAAAGACGGCTTTCACTAAGAACCAGGAATCTCTCTTCAGTTATTCCAAGCCTGTTCTAAAGATACGTGAAAAAGTGACGTAACTAAAAGTGGAAGACCCCAGACGTTCTAGATCAGGCTCTGCCCCGAACATTCAACGACTGAACACACATGTACGGACACATTTGTTGTATGTGAGCTTGAGCTTTCAATTATGAATTACATCGAAAAGCCTGTACATAAACCACGGCCAAGTTTTCTCTATATCACCACAGAAACGGCCGCTGTGGATATACTGAAAAATTCATGCTCTCAGAAATAAATGTTGTTACGTGAATTAAAACTCACTGGCATCCAGAATATGAATGGTTTAAGTGACACATACAATTGCTTTTGTATTAATACTAATAGCAACAGTAATAACAATATTAATCATAATAATAATAATAACAATAATATCGAAAATCTACACACTGTAAGTGAGGACGGCGAATCAGTGTAACAAAGGTTGTTATTCACACTGGGAAGGTGCGACGGAAAGCGTTTCACAGATGATTGCTGAGGCTTTAACATCCTTAAGAATCAAAGGCTGTCCAACTCCACACAGCACATGTGCACAATGGGGGGAGTCTCGGCACAGGTGAACACATACAGGGAGGGTGTTCGAGAAAGAGGGGTAAAGTTGATGGGGCGGTGACACGGAACGATGCAGTGATGTGATTGGTTGGTGAGGTGATTGACAGGTGCGAGGGGCCGGGCCCAGTGTGGGAGGATCAGGGACTGTAGATTCACAGTCACCCATCATTGGGCTCGCTTTCCTTTATCTCTTTCCCCAACTTTCCCCTCTCTCTCTCTCTCTCTCTCGTACTCTCCATTTCTGGCTGGGCACTCTTGTTAGATGTGGCTACAATGAGCTCAACCTATGAAAACATATCGTTAGCCATGCATGTAAACTTGTAACAAAAAACGCGTTTTTAGTATTTCCTATTTCAAAAACAAATAAATAAATAAATATAAAAAACAAACATTTAAAGCTAAATTATTATTTTATATAATTAATAAATAATTAAAACCACAATAACGAAACAAAAACTAAATAATTAAATTTTAAAAAATGAAATATATAAATATATAAAACTACATTCATAAATTATTATTTTATATAATTAATAAATAAATAAAAATATAAAAATAAATTATTATTATTTTTTATTTAATTAAATACAAAAATGCTAATCAAATGTATCACACTAAATAAAGCTCTAATAAGAGGATATACCTTCACTGTAAAGGAGCAGCTGGAGCTCCCGAACAGTGGAAATGGACATTCTGCCATTTGGAGTCCCGACGATGCCACACCCTCGTCTCCTCTGATTGGCTGCTGCGCGGCCGGCCCTGCCCATCCACATACTGCGTGAGGCGAATGTAGGCGATGCAGGCGGCTTCTTCTCCAATCAGGTGAACGTGAGGGTTGAGGATGGTGGTGTGGATGGGTTTACTGTTCTTAGACAGCACTGTGCCAGAGTATAAGAGAGTAAAGCTTTAAAGGTGAGACTTTCTTTCTTCTGTGCATCTGCCATATTGAACGCCACAATTCTCATTAAATAATCTATAAGTGGTTAATCGTCCTCTATGTAATATTTTTTGGTGCTAAACAGGTGTTTCGACCCAACTTACAGTTCTCAAAGTAGAATCTGTGAAAGTCCATTCCTTCCACCAAATTTCCCAAGGCCTCTGGCTCAAAGCAAGTGAGCCCAGGGTCACAGATTTTACTGAAATGATATAAAAACTGCTTGTTTTAGTGTCATGTTTTGTTGTATTAACTGTTCACAATGGTTAAAATAAAAAACCTCTCTCTCCTGCACATATACTTACGCATAGGCCTCAAAGTCACCATTGTTGATGGCCTCAATAAGCTGTTCGGTAATTTTGATTATTTCCTGTTTGCGTGCTGTGGAAGGAGAAAAAACAGAGTTAGGACAACTTATCAAAACCCTCCATACAGGAAGCCCGCTTAACGTTGTATTTTCGAAGCACAACTGGAGGTGCAGATATATTCTGTAAATGAACATTCATTTGGTTAATGTCCTGCATCAAACCACACAAGCTGCAGCATCAAACAAGGCGGGATTATGAAAATTAAAAACAGGTTTTCGGAACATCCACCAAACAGATTTCAGCCACCTACACTAGACACGTTAGTCCGGTAGCATCGCTTCTGCCTTCTACACATCACACCCATCAAACACCTCATGCTGTTGTGCTGCTGCTAGTAGAGACGCTGTATGGCACCACACACTATACTCACAATGTGTTGATGGCTGGGGGCTTGAAGAGGGCTGGGACGGGGAAGGGGAGGGGTGGGACGGAGCAGATACAGGGGCAGGGGCAGGAAGGGGTCTGCTGGGGGCCGGTGGCTCACTGTCAGTCTGGGGGGCTGAACTTCTGCGCACACTGCTAACTAGATCTGTCAAACGTGACACTGGAGTTTGATGTTGAAGAGAGACACATGAAAGGAAAGACAGGTGATCAATGTGGATAACCAGGTTTTTATAGATGAATTTAGCGTGCAGTGTGCATTTCAAAGAGCTCATAATTTTACTTAATCCATGAACCATGATTTGGTGGAAAGAGAGGTAATAGAAAGAGGGACATTCTCATTATAGACAGCATTTTAATGGACAAAAATGTGTGAAAGATTAATCAGAAGACTTAAACTTGACAGGAAATTATTGCAAAAATGTTTTTCATTTCCAATCTTAAAAGTGCAAAATTAATTAGATGCACATTATTAATATTTATGGAATAAAACATTATCATTTTTAATTGCAAAAACAATCAACATAAGTAAAATTTGTTGTTCTGAACGGTTTTTACTGGTCCTTTGTGGACTTACTCTGTGTGGGAATGTTGGGGGTCTGGGGGGTGGAGGGGGCAGAAACAGCAGCAGGAGTGGTTGTGTTTCCCCCCTCACTATCAGACACGGGCGCCGGGCCCTTACGAACGGCACCCAGTAGATCAGTAAACTTAGTGGCAGCTGTGGGCCCAGAATCAAGCAGGACAGAAATAACAGAGAGAAATAAGAGAGATGAGAGACATGTGACTAAATAAAGATGGTTAAATGAAAGAACACAAAAAATTGCTAAGGGTTGGGAATCAAAGGAACTACATGATTCTGCTTCAGAATCAGAATCACCGCTAATCTATATCACACACATGCAAATACCAGACAAATGATGGCAGGTAAAATGCACTTACTGAACACAGAAGGGGAGGGGCCAGGAGGTGTGTGGGCGGGGTCAGGTTGGGTGCAGGGGTTTGACTGAACCGAACTGTTATCTACAACCTTTCCTGTGACACGCCCCCCAATAGCGCACAGACAGAGATGAAAGATAGAAAGCATTGATCAAACTGATGTCAATAAAGTTTTTTGCGTATTTCACTTCCTTCAGGATCCAAATGCCTCAAAATCTGGAAGTATTGTTTCGTTTTGGATCATGTAGTTTTTTCTTTACAATTTATTTCTCTCTATGTTGCCGTTCTAAGTCTAATTTCCCTAAATGTATAATTTATTTCTTATTAACAATGCATGAAAAATTGCAATGAATGTACATAGATGATGTAAAACAAATACTGGGATATTATGAAAATATAATGAACATGAATAAAATAAAACAAATCAACAAAATGGACCAAACTGTGACAAAGTTAAAATCAAGTACTCTAGACATTTAAAATAAACAGCATGAAGTCTATAAAAAGAATACTAGTATGTTAAAGACATCAACACGTTCTTTTAGAAATACTTCCAAAGTATTTCAAGTTTACACACGAAGACTGAACAAAATACAAATTTACACAAGCAGCACAACTGCTGTTTCAACACACGACAAACCTCTCGCAGCTGCGTCACCATAATTCATCACAACAATTTCACAGGCAGCCATATATTTCATAACACCACCTAAAAGACGACACACACGCACACACACACTTCTCACCGACTCTTTTGTGTGATTGCGACAAGACATCACGCTCCTGTCATGCACACGGTCTGCCCAGAAATTGGCGGCAAGTTTCCCCTCGAACACACACACACAGACAGACACGCACACATGCTCTCAAATAGCCCGGGTCTCTGTTTCCCACTAGGGTTAAATATAGCACAAGGTGCCCTTGCTTCGTTCTGGGCCACAGAAACTCACACAGAAAGCAGAAGCACAACCAACCCAGAACAGTTTAAGAGTCCAGAAGTGCACAGAACAGGTTCAACCCAAAACCATGCCGTAAATTCCTCAGTATTACATTAACACACCGTGACGTGAATGAAAGTTATGATGATAAGTGGTTCTCAACCAGTATTAAAGTACTAATAACTTGCTTCTTGTGCAATAGTAAATACATATCAAAAAGTGAAAATTATATTATTATATACTGAACAGACACAAAAAATGACTTTTTCACAGGCAGGGTCACAATTATCATCATTAAATACATATGCTAAACAAAAAAACATCTGGATTCTAAATGTAAATTTTTTTATTCTTAATGCACAATTATTATTTGCAGTTATTTACATTTAGCATTTTCATTCTGTTCGTGACCCAGTCGGAGCAGACTTATTTTTTCATTGATGCCCATCAGTCAAGAACGGGTTATAATCTGTGCCGCAGGACTGAATTATCTGTCGTGTCTGTAGGAAAGATGTGCATTGAGCTTGAGGGGACTGACGGATCAGTGATTCTTACCTTTCATTTCCTCATCCTCCACTGTGGCATTACTGCTATCTGACGACTCCTGAGATAATCAGACATAGATTACAGATCAGTGGCAATGCATTCACATTTTGTTGAAAGAACGCTAACTCACACACACCATAAATTAACATCTCAACAGTGGGTATTACACACACAATTAACCACTCACTGATGCATGGCAAAGTCAGCAAGACAATTAAATCACACTTGTCACACTCCCAATCACACAGAAACATACATGATGTCAAAAACAAGCCACACCTCCATTGGGAATATACATTATTAACAAATATTCCTTCCTAATTTTTCAATATGCTATGCTGAAATTATAAGATGCGCCCTGGTTAGTAGGACATATGAAAATACAGTGAAAGATTTTCACAGTGAGCATGAGAACTTGAACAGACATTAATAAGAAGTGAAACCTTTCTTGCCTCCAGAGGTCTTTGTTGCATATTGAATGAATGCTTGTTTTGCATCCATGTAAATTCTTGCTTATTATGTTTAATAAGGTTTGATTGCGACCTGGAGGGTGGGGGTAGTGGGTTATATACATAAAACAACACAATCTGTGCTAATACAGCATTATACACACACCATTATCCATATTAGACGACTATTGGTAATATCTTGCAGCACAAGGATGCAACTTATAAATAATAATTCACCCATAACTATTATTAATATCCATTTTTATCCACTTTTAAGAAGGCACTCTGGGTCATGCTATATTGTAAATCGCTATTGTAGGGACATTAAGAGTATTGTACATTCACAATAGCACGGCCTCTCGTATCTTATTGGTTAATTTGACTTCTCTATAACTTGCAGAATACGATGTGGGGAGGAGACCGTGGTCACCTGGGAAACGGGACAGTGCACCTGTCACAACGTAACCGTAGCGATCACCAAGGACACCAGCTCCTGCTGTAAATAGGCCAGCAGTATGTGGGGCGATATTATTAGATGCTCCTGAAAAGGCTTTTGTTCACTCATTCCATCAACTACACTGTGCTTTACACCTTATTACACCTGCACAAAGAAACTGTCACATGTGGAGAAATGGACAGCTCCCCATGCGTGGGTCCAATAGCTCGTTTTCTGGGGAGAGATTAAGATCGATTCAGGATTTACAAAAACAAAAACCACCAGCAGAAGATCTTGGTCTAGATCTAGACTGTGGCCTCATCTGAGAAACTCAAACTACATGTGGGACATGTGACATCACTGGTTACTGTCCTTATTTCGTAGCCTACTGTACACTTAATAAAAAAGTATTACATTTTTTCCATAATAAGATGACCTAATTGATGATACAAACTCAGCATATTGCTTGGTATAAAGGTGGACAATTTATATTCCAATTCCATATAATTTCTGTTCATGTCATTTATTTGGCATTAACAGCAGAGAACAAGATAGCAAAAATCATGACAAATCTATTATAATCTATGTCCCTCAATCTTTTATTTTCTGACACTAAGGACTTTCAACGCAAAGCAGCATTTGTGTGTTTATACTCTTCATATATTAAAAACCTCTATGAATGGCTATTTTACAGACAGGAGTAATTATTGTGGAGAGAGCTTGTATCAAAATCTACACTTCCAATTTCCACCACAAGAGGTCTCTGTGTCTCACAGTCTTAACCAGCACAGTGTAACCAAAGACCTGATACAGCAGGTTTAATATTCTTATCATGACACACACTTCCAACTGTTGCTCTGCAGCCTCATGCTGCAAACATCTGATGTGTCAAGTGTCATTTCCTATCATCAAGATCATTCATGAAATTACTATTAAACAGACAGTCAATTTAGCTCAACACCACTAATAGCAAAACCTGCTATTAGTACGTGTAACAATGGCATTACCAAAATTAAACGCAAAAAAAAAAACAGCAAAAGGGTCACGCATGCAGCCAACGGACACGCTCAGATGATGTCATCGTCCGTATGCATGTTAGCAGAAATGCATTGTGGGGATGCAGATCAAACAGGGCGGATGGTGGGAAAGAGGGGTGGGGGGTACCTTAATCCCATCCACTGCATTATGGATGACAGTGGTCTGTGCCTCCTACAGAGCGACAGGGGAGGAGGGGGGCGGAAAAACATGAGGAGAGAAAAGAACATGACAGAGAGAGAGAAAACGTGTGTGTGGGTGGATGGGTGTTTGTGATGCCAACCTAGTAAAAACGAAATGAATAAAAGAAAAACCACCAGAGGTTCAATAGCAGTTTACCTTTCAGTGTATAAAACAATTACTGTGGCTATAATATTTCAAAACCCACTCTGCAACAAGACCAGCAACATATGTGTTTATTTCATTCTGTCTCCTTTGTGTATGTCATCCCTAGACGCACATCAGACTACATAAATCTGTAATGCCCAGTTTCTCTTGCAGGAAGTAACATTCCGTCACTGTCCAATCAGCAGCATGCAGTCCCCATCATTATGAGGTATTCATCACCATGACAACCGTTGCCCTGTGCAACAGGCAGCAGTTACAAGTTAAGGTTATGATGATGAACACAGAGGGTCTACAAATAGAAGTGTTGAAAGTGCTAACAAAATAACACTAGTCTGGCATGGATCTGTGATCGTACATGGCAACAATTGATGGTGCATGAAGCGTGTGCATGAAGCTTTATAAAACTTTAATAAGAAATGGCATTTATTTTTACTATGTAGACATAATTCATAGTAAACTTAGAGTCGTATTTAATAAACTAATTCAAAACTGCTTAAACTGGTTTGTTTCTGTATATTCAAATATGTTTATTTTAATTTTCATAATAAAATACTAAAATATTAAATATTTCTACAAAAATTTTTTTTTTTACAAAAATATACATGTAGGTAAAATTTTCTGTTTGCTAATATATTTTGTTATATCAGTGCATATTAATAAAAATAATAAATGTTAATCTAAGCACCGTGGCAAATCTCTTGACTATTTTAAACCACATGTTTTCATTCTTACATTACCATTATGAATGTCTTTGTCTTTTTGTTTAAGAAAATACACAAAAAAACATTTCGCCATATTTAGGCCATTTCAGAGCAAATACATAAATGTCTCAATGACCACTCCTACATAACTGTATAGTGAATTGTAAAACTGAAGTGGCAGCTATGAAACAAAGCACTAAGGCTAGAGTCTTTACTGATCATAAACACCTCCTCACTTCACTTCAAGGTTGAGTAACTATATCTATCTGCACCATAAAACATGTTACACTTGTTACCCACACACAGACAGCAAGACACAAACTGCACACACAGACAGCGTTAAAGGGCAACTATGAGGGATCCTAAAATGTTCTGATGTATTTGGCCACGTGTTGCATTAGCTGTATACGTTGGAACGCAAGTCATGCCACCAATAGTAACTTCCTTCCTTAAAGGGACAGTTCACCTAAAAATGAAAATTCTGTAGTCATTCACTGACATAACTGTTGTTACAAATCTGTTTGATTTTCATTCATTTGTGAGATATCAAGGAGATACAGTGGAAAGTTGGTCACTAAAGCACCAGTCCCCATTCACTTTCATTGTATAAAGAACAGCTGTCACAATTTTAGATTTTCACAATATGATTATTTTTTTTTATAAATAAATTATGCTATCAGTCAAAATTCAGAATAAGACAATTTTATTTTTTTGGTGTACTATCCCTTTAATCCTAAAGATTCACTCCAAAACTGAGCTTTATTTAGCTCAGAGATAAAAAAAATCTACCAAAAAATCCTCACAGATAAACAGAGAGATTAATCTTTCACTTACCTGAGCATGTCAACATTGAATAATCACAAGAGATTAAATTTAGCTTTCCCTCGAGCATTAAACAAACACAATGATCCACCAATCAAAACAGACACCGAAATGCAACATGACATTATCAAGTAAACAACTCCATAAATGTATAACTAGAATGTGTAGTCATATATCACAATGACAGAGCGCATATGAATAAATATGAAGTCTATGATAGTTTTAAGGCCATGTGTTTGTTCACACTGCATGCAAATCCAACTTAGATTCATCTGTTCAAACAGCGTTGTCACTATCTATACCAAACACCACTCACGAAAACACAAAGAGATATTCACAGGGATGCAGGTAGAGCAATAGACAGAAGGAAAAAAGGAGTGAGTGGCAGAGGAGAAAAGGATTTAGAGAGGTAAATACCAGTGCAGGAGAGGGAAGGTTTCCTTTGGGGCTGGTGACTATGCTGTTTTTGGTGCTGTTTGTCTGGGGCTGTGCAGGGAAACATAACACACATTCAGTTAAGAAAGGGTTCGGTTAAGAAGGAATGAGGGAGAGAATGACATGCATGCATACAAACACACATGACAGTGACCATCTATGATGTGCTGCCCACTGTGTATTTACATAAAACAATGTTATTCTTCTGGAAACATTGTTTGTGCAGCAGAGAAAGGGAAAGAGTCACTACTGAAGTCCATTAGATGCTTTTTGCCAGTTAGACTTCCTAAATGAATCCTTTATAGCAATTAGCCACATTACATGCAAATTAGATCTAGATGTCTATGTACTCGTGGCCTGATTTCTATTGGCCTGTTATGGTATCGAGTAGGGGTGTAATGATATGCTCGGCTCATGATATGATGTGCTTTACTGCATTCTTGATTATGACTTTATCACAATATTTTGAACAAAACGTTTGAAATGAAACAAAAATTTAAATTACAGATTTATTTCCCAAACTGTTTTTAATATCGTTTAACATTTAATGTTTAACCTGATAACTGTCACTGTCATCATAGACATGAAAATGCTAATGGAATTTTTTTTTACATTTTTAAATCTTTATTTTTTGATGTTTTTATAAATAATATTAACGTTAACATTTTTTTTTTTTATGTTTATTGTTATGAAAACCTTTCCATCAATAATTTGTCATGATTACATTAGAATTCAACTATGAAACATTAAAGTGAATAGTGAAATAAATAAGTGTTCCTGCTGTGAAACAGTGACAGTCAACAGATTAATTGAACCTTCTGTATGTAAATAAATTAAAACATTTTCACAAAAAAAGTAAAACTCACCATAGCTCTATAAAAAATATCTTCATTTGTTTTGTATTGCAATACGTGATGAATCAGTATATCATTACACCCCTTGTATCAATGTAGCTGAATGTCCTCTCTCTTCACATGGCTCATGCAAGAGGAATTGTTAGTATAGTATGTGTCTATGAGAGGGAGGTTTGCATAATTATTAACAAAATTACAAGACCCTCATAAACAGAAGATAAACATATGGCAAAATAAAAATGTATATACACACACACAAACACAAGTGACTTTGGCACTATAACACACATTCAAAAGAAAGGTGTTAGAAAAGTGTTTCTAATAGATTGACCACATGATGTCTAATAGATTGACCACTTGATGTCTAATAGATTGACCACTTGATGTCTAATAGATTGACCACTTGATGTCTAAAATAATTTATTTTTCTTTTTTAGTTCTCCATAGAGGTTCCGTTTTACCCAAGTAAACAAGCTCATTACCAGTGGGGGACAACTGGGACCTTGTCCTGTAGCTTTAGGTCCTGCAAGTGAATGTTATGTAAGGATGCAAGCAGATTTAAGGGACTGGTTCAGTTGGAGACGTGGGATGGCACAAACAGGATCTTCAGACATTTGAACAAGGATCTTTAAAACCAAAAAGGTATTTCAAAAAGTACAATGTTACTCTGCATGAAAAAGACATCTCCTACTTCTACACAATGTTTATAAAGCTTCTGCAGTGACTTATCTTAAGCAATATAACACATGCAGAATGAGACCCAGGAGGTGCGTGACGTCTGTGGAAATCGGTCACACATTTTCACACAATGTAAAGTAGAGCAAGAAAGAGGAAAAAGTGCTGGTCAGGAAACTTCAAGGTGGGATAGGTACCAAGATACAGTATTGATGACCAGTAAAAAAAGATTATGCTAAAGAAAAATGCATAACATTTAAAAACATTGTATTTTATTTACTAGCCATCATTACAAATCTTACGGATCCAAAGATATGCTGGATCTGAAGGAAGAGTCTGAGGGAAAGTGTTGGCAATTAGAGGAGGTACAAGCGTAGAAAGATATAAGAAGGGTGTAAATGGAACAAGATTCTCACCATGTACTGAATGGTTGAGCTCGACTTCCGCTTCTAGAGAGAGAATGAGAGGGAGAATAATGAGAGAGAGAAATGTAGGAGAATTTGGGAAACAGTGAAACCGTATGTATATAAAAACGGAGCTACTGGCTTGTTTGATAACCATCTGTGGTGAAGGTCATATGAAGCATCTGTCTCAGGATATCGCAGATGTCTATACAGTCTGAGCTGTAGAGATTGTGTTTACAGTAACACAATTTCAAGGACAATTTTGGGGAAGGTTTGGATTCAGAGGACAATATAATAATCTGACGGATCTTCTATAAAAGAGGAATTTAGGAAAAACCCAAGCGTAAGGAACAAGGAAGGGTAGTGAGTTGAAGTGAAGGAGGAATTAGGAAGAAAAGTGTGGAAGAAGGAACATGGCATGCTAATACCAAAAGGAAAGCTGAAGTTAATAATCAGTGTCTCCAAAGTCAACTGATTGTTTGTGCTCCTTTCTGTGAAAAACAAAGCTAAACAAAGTAGGAATGATGTGTAAGGACAAGCAGAGATGCTGAGAGAGAAATGCAAGCACAGACTGTGCAGATCAGTGATATTTTTTGTTCTAATAAAGGACAACCAAGAAGCGGTTATAATAAACACGCGATGTTCTCCGAAGCGCTTTGCTTGAAAATGCAGCCGCATAACTTCCAATCATTGCGACTGCTGTATACAAACGCCTCCAAATCTAAAGCAGAATTAAACAACCAGTGACACCACAAAAATTCATGCATTCGAAAAATAGTAGCAGCAACCAAAAAAGAGCATCTTTGGCTTTTAAGACGGAGCAAAAAGGTGAAAGGAGAAGAGAGGAGTAAATCGTAAAAGGGCAGAAGAAGAGAAATCTTTTAAAATGGCTGGAAAGGACGTGGGGGAGCCTGTTGCTAGGCGATGAGAGGAGCGCTGTGCTGCTATTTTCGTCTCAAGAGTTTCCAGGGTTTCAGACTCACGGCTATTCTTGGAACCAGAGTCACATTCCCCGCTGAGCTATTTCTCTGCTCAAACACCCGCAGATACACACATGCACATAAATACACACTGATTTAGCAGGTGTGAGTCACAGAGGTGGATTGTGGGGCGGCGGAAAAGTAAAAACAGGTAGATGAAAACGTCTGTGAGCATGTGCGTGCCTGCGAACAGTCCAAATGGTCTCCTAAGTGCAGTAAGAAAAATGTAATATATTTCTAAATCCTGTTTTATGAATCGCTACGGCTCTTACAAAAGATTTCTTAGATTCCTCAATGGCATTACAACCGTGGTGGTTCTTTTCTCCTTAATATACCTCTCATATACCCACAGGCGCTGACGGAAATAAAAACCTCATTCATCTCCTCTTTCAGGGGTATCGCTGTCTCCATGAACAGAGAGAGCTCGATGTGGTGTATGGTAACACCACATATCGCTGAGTTCATTACTGCTACAGACAGGCGAATTTAGTAAAATACTCATTGGGTAATCTGCATTTTTTTTATTTTGGTACTGACTGTGTGGGAAAATCTAAGGAATGTGTTTAAATACTGAAAAATGTGTAAGCTGGGTAGCTGACAGTACTTGTACACTTTACTTTTACTGTAAATGGTAAAAAAAAATTTTTAAATGCAATTATTATAAAAAAAACATAAAAACTTGGAAAATTATAAATGATGTTTTCTTAAGAAATCCTGCAGGGCTTTTTGAGGAATGGTGTGGGTAAAATGACATGCAAAATTCCTGCTTATTGGGAATATATATGGCCAGATTTCAAACGCCCATCATTCACAGAATTCTGCTCCTTCTCTGCCTATTTATTAAATATTTAGCCAATCTAAAAAAAGTTTCAGCTACCAATTACCATTTAAAACACAATTCATATTAGTAATGTTTTTATGTTTTTGACAGCAATTCCTTTATTTGCTCTGTTACTGATCATATAATGAGATTGTTTTAAAGAAATGTTTTGTGGGCACATTTTCAGACACATTTTATCTGTACATTCAAACAGACACACAAAACAAAACATGAATTGACAGCACTATACAAGTATGTAGTAGAAAGGCATGCAACACAAGAACCACTATTAGCTCTAACTAGCACTGATAGCTTGACAAGTAAAACAGCAGGATGGAAAAACAGAGTGACTGAGAAGTGAAAAGAGAGACGTTATAAAGAAGGCACTTGATCAGGTCTGGGTCAACAGATCTCTTACCTTTACGTCTGCCTTTTTGTTCAACAAGCTCTTGGCTGCTACAATGGGAAGAAAATAAGAGAGATGAATTAGAAGTGGAACAAAACTGTTTTTCATTAAACCATCAACTAACTAATGTTGGACTCAGGGTTGTCTTTCCTAAAATAAAAGATTGCCTGAACATATTATAGTTTTAGAGACAAAAATCCTTATTCAGAAAGATTGCACAGACAGATGTACTTTACCGTTCATTATTTTAAGATCTGCTAATTAATGTTTGCTATTACACGGCTCTCTAGATTTCTAAATATGCTGTATGACAGATACAGTTTAGGTGAAGTAAAATAAAATCTCCTTTCAAATCAATATTTCATGTCCATGTATTTATTTGGCGAGTGGCCGTGTAATAAGCGAGATAATGTACAGTCAGACGGCTTTTATTGCAAAATAAACCCTTCAGGGTGACACAACAACATAATGGCCGTTTATCTGGTACATTATCTCCTGTGTAATGATTTAATAAAAGTTATGATAGCCATCATAAAGTGTTACCCATCAACTACACACAAAGCTCTCTGTGAATCTCAAAGGACTGCATGTGGCGCAGCACTTTACCAGGATACATGTTTTTAATATCTTCCTAAAACAGAAGCACTGGTGCCAGTACAGTACAGTCTCTGAAGTCCGAGCATCATACATTTCATAAACTGTTTGGATGCGAGACAACATTTTATCTAAAAATGAACTTTTCTTTAGGTTCGGCCAAACAGTATTCAGTGTAGTTGATGGAGAGACTTTTCAATGACTAGAAAACTACTCGAAATACAGTGTTTTGCTGCATTATAAGAGAAAACATGAAGATTAAAAAAACACAGTCAACACAGATTCCCAGTCAACTATTTCTGGTTCATGTACAATTTTTTATAATAAAAAAAAACATATGCAAAGAAATCCATAAAACAAAACTGAATGTACCTTAGAAGCCCTTCATAACATTTTTATTTGTCATTTCTGCTCCTTTGTAGAGTCTCAAAGGCACAGTAATACAGTTAACAAAGCACTTAAGACATCTTGAGCTTAATTCCTTGGCTTATACATCTTAAATCTTTCCTGGAAAAGACTCTTACTACTATTGGCAGTGTTAGTTACCTCCAAAAAGCCAGCACTGAAATTTATCCACAGCTGAGTCACCAGCAAAACTGTTTAGTTTATGACTTCAGGTGACATTATTCATGAAAAATAACAGGCACGCGGTGAAAGGCTACACAGAAGCCTAAGTAGAACATGTGTGCCGTGTTTCTACAGATGAGTGTCACAAACGGAGTAACGGGGTCATTGAAGGAGGGTTTTGGATACAGATCCTCCTAGAGCTGTATCTGGGCCACCAACCCATCCATCTGGTGGCCCAAAGAGATCAGTGAGGAGAAATGAGCATGCGTCCCTGTAGAAAGAGCAGTAAAGTAACATCTAATACTCTAGAGTGAGTCAAGCTCCTTACCTTGCCATTAACACAGAGAGCAAGAGGAAGAGAGAGAGAGAGAGAGAGAGAGAGAGAGAGAGAGAGAGAGAGAGAGAGGGAGATCGGAGAGAAAAATAGAGCAATGGAGAAGATGTCAAATACCAGAGTGCTATTGTTGCCTCTATGAACAGTGAAACTAAGTGAAACTACATCTATGGAGCTCTATACACAACCCAAAACCAAACAAAAAAAAGTGCGTTGACTTATTTTGAGTGTAGTCATCATTTTCTGTGGGGGTTTATCTACTTAGCAGGGCTACGTCAGCACAAACAAGATTTAGCAAAAATAGCAGGCAAATCTAAAGTGCCAGGCTGTTTTATATAAGCAGTATAACTACTTTAAAATCTAGTCCTAAATCCTTCACATGCTTTATGAAAAACATGCGCCACCAAACCGATCGTGTCTTGATAAAATTGGCAATTTAAATGCATCTTGTGCCGTGTGCAGTAGATGCACACATCAAAATAAAAAACAACCATAGACTTTTATAATCTAAAATATATTTGACTCGTCTGTGAAACCCAGTCTAAAGTCACGAAATCTAAATATAGGATTAGGAGCATCAATGTACATATATATATAAATGATGAAAACGTGTTTATTGCTGTAAATGATAATTTTGAAATCATCACTTACATTTTTATTTTTAATACTAAAATTTGTTCTGTTAAATATTGAAATTAAAGATTTTATTGAGACTTTAAGTTTTATTATTTTGCAAAAAATAGAAATTGGCTTCCTAAACATTAATTTCAATTTTAACATGGCCTTCCTCAGTCAATATTAAAGATATCAAGGTTGCATTTTTACTGAATGTTATTTACATGATGTAAAAAACAGTGAAATGACTTTAGCTGGGTTTTAATAGCTGAGTCAATATATTATACATTATAACAATTAGATTAGACAACCTTACATGCATCACGTCTGCTAATTGACTATATGAAAATAAAAGATTTTACTCTCCTCACACGGTATAAAGATAATTAAATTATTGTTGCAGATATTAGTGCAGTGTGTAGTGTAACTGCCTATAGCGCAGAGGTCTGGCTGCTCAGGCTGGAGGTAGTCAAAGGGACAACAGAGACTAGGCAGCACAACATAAATATTTCATCGCAGGCATGTGGAGGGAGGCAGCATCAGAAATGAAGCACAGCCTTCACATTGAGCCACAGCACATGCTCAATGTACCAGCTCCACCCTTCTACTGTACATCACTAAAAGAAAATATAATGTACAGCTAGGTAGTTATCACAAAATAATATAATACAATATTATAACAACGATACATAATGACTTATGTATATGCTAGCTATCTGTTCTAGAGGATATGCACTGAATAACATTTATAGGGGCAAGAAAAAGTTATAAAATCCTAACTCTGTTGATCAAACCGCAGCTATACTTTTCCTTACAAGCATGTGAGCTTGTACATAAGGGAAGTCTACATGCTACAGTAGAAACTAAATTACATATTACAAAATCTGCAACTCTAGTCTTCTTTAATCTACATAAAATCCTACTTTGTTCATGTGCAAAAATAACAAATAAGCCTATACTTCAAGACCATTAAAAAAAAACTTCAGTGAGTACAGTTTTTAAAAAGCTTTGACCATGCACATTGCACAGGTGCACCAGATCCATATAGCCCATCACACCCCCATGTTAGTGAACATGCGTTAGTCCAATCTCTCATGCAGCATTCAGCACAACATCAGGCAGACTGTTCCACCCCTAAAACAGGGGTGAACTTCAACTTCACAGACCATATTAAAGACAGAGCGAAGGAAAGGAGGAGATGCAGAGGCTGAAATGGCATATGGGTGTCAGATAAAAATGGCTAAGAAAAGTGATGATGAGGTGGAGATAAGAATAAACCAGAAAAAAGTCAAAGGCAGAGATTTATGGAAGGGTAGAAAAGATGGAGTGAAGCACAAAGACTGCAAAAAGAAAGTCGGAGGGGAAATCACATTTATCATGCGCACCAGCAACTAAATGAAAGATGATGATGGTGGGACCAATGGGATGCTCGAAGTGATGTCTGACATGAACTGAAAGGAAAACGAGGTGAATAAGGACACTGATGTGTGGAAGACAGGAAAGAGAGAAAAGGACAGGTAAAGGTAAGGGGTGAGTCATCATGCTGTAGCCCCATGCAGAGACAGCCATGGACTAGTAATTGACAAAGGGGATAGAAGGGATGATTGGAAAGGTACAAATCAGAGGAAAGGAAAATAGGAAACGTGAAAAACTGAGAAATGGAAAGGGAGAGGAAAGGAAAGAATATTTTGAGGAAAGTACAGACAGAAGGAGGCAGAAGATTGGTGCCCCGCAGGGCGGCGCTACCTTGTTCTACCAGCCCTGCTGTGGTGCCTGCAGCCGCGGCTACTGCAGCCGCAGCCGCAGTGACCGAGGCGGGAGCTGTGGTCTGCCTGCTACCCACTAACACACGCACGCAGACGCATACCCACCCACACAAAACACAATGAGAGGGAGGAACAAAGAGAAATAGGGAAGAGGAAAAGGGGCAGAGTGACAGAGATTCATTAGTCTACTGCAGAAGAAACTGTCAGTCATAAGAACACGTCACACCAATTTTCTCACTTTTTATTTCTTTGAATGACAGGTGGCTCAGAACAGCACGATTCTTACTTAGACAAGAGCCGTATTTTTATTACATCCGACATGAAACATAGATAAGATCTCTCCAAACATTTAAAAGCACATTTATGAATGTCTTTTGTATTGACAATCATGTAATGTGTTTACACGCAGAGCCCTGACATCACAGATGAGATTAGAAAGTGTGACAGTATATACCTGTACAGTAAAAAAACCTGTATATACTGTATGCTATTTTGTATTAAACATGAAATCTGTGTGTCAGAGCAACATGACAAAGGTAAAAGGTTGTAGATGGTGGGCTGATAATAATTATTTATAGTGGTCCCAAATTCTGGTTTGGGTACACAAAATCTTGCCCACTTTAAAACAAAAAATTGTTCTTTGAATTCTTTAAAATTCAAATTTTACTGAACGCAAGAGAAAAGTGTTTGGCACACAAAAGACAATGAAACACATTAAGACAAAGTGAGGATCCAAATATACACAGACTCCTTAAAGACATCGAAACCCGTAACAACAGTCACAAAATCAGAAAACACAATCAGGCTGTCGATCAACAGTTTAAAGGTTAATATCAAGGTTCATAATGCCCAAGTGACTTACCAGAGAAGTTTCGTGACACAAGCATGGTGGTAAGGATGGCTCCCTGCAAGAAGAGAGAAAAATCAGGCTAAGTACTGGTTGTCGAGTTAGCACGTTTGTGCATCTGTGTGTGTTTTCAGAAAACTCACCTTGAGTTTCCTCCTAGCGTTAAACTTCTTCAGGCATTCCACGGTCTCTTGTCTGTGCATCATGGAGGCCACAGTAGAGCGTTGCTATGGAAACAAATGGGGAAAAGATGTTTACTGTATTTAAACCTCGAGTTTTGGCATTGGCTGTTGGTTTTGTGCAAGCGTTCTAGACGACTGGAGAATACGTACGCAGACCCATGGGTGCTTCAGAGCTTCCTGTGCGGTGATTCTCTTGGCCGGGTTTATGGTGAGCATTTGATTGATGAGGTTTTTGGCTTCGGGAGTAACTGTGTCCCATTCTGGAGATGGAAACTACAAGAGAAAAAAAAATCACTGTTATGAATGCCAAGATAAAGGCAAAATAACAGCCTTTTGAGATGATGTATTTACATAGTTATTCAGATACATTCATAAAGCTGAAGATCACAGGTGTTGCTATATCAACAAAAGCTAGACTGCATTAAGTAATTCATCTGTTCTGATCTAGTTTTTCAGGTAAAATAGAAATTAAATCATACAAACAGGCAGTTCATATACCTTATCCACCTTCCCATGAATATTAATAAAGGTTGAATATTAATGAGAAAAACCCACAAAATTATACAAAGAGGCAATAACAATAGAAAGGTTTCTTAGAAAGTACATGCAGTAAACGTTTTTTCTGTACATGATGTTTTTTTGCATCTATTAAAGCAACTGTAGAAAACTGTAGCAGTAAAAATATTACAAGTAGATCAACAACATAAAACCCCTAAAAATGTAGACCACAAATGATTACAAATTTTTAAATACAGTGCTTATGTTTCTGTCAAAAGAAAGAGCCCTTTAAAATGTTCTGCATTCATATAATATTTATTGCGCAACCCAGTTAAAGTAAAAATGTAACGCCATGTGAGCGTATCTCAGAACCCGGAAAAAAGTCAGAAGAGTAATAAAACAGATGAGAGAACTACACAACTAAAGAGGGCAGAAGCACTTATAGTTGCTCACAGTGCACTACTGTATGTACTTCAAGTGCATACTTGCAGTACATTTAGAGTAAAAGTTTATCAGAACTGTGGGAGGTTTGACACAGCAGGGAACAAAGATGGATGCCAGGAGAAGAAATGAAAAGAAAGAACTCGGTGAGAAACAAAACTAAAAACTCACATCGTAAGCTCCAGCTTTGATCTGCTGGTAGAGTTTGTGCTGATCCTCGTCCCAAAACGGTGGATATCCAACCAGCAGAATGTACAGAATGACACCTTAATGAAGACATGTGAAAATGAGCTCTCTTCCAAGTGTTCTGCCTACTTAAGAAACACAGGCATACTGCCAATACAACAACTGATCCATAGAGACAGCAAAACTATTATTCAGATAAGATCAACTCCAGCAAATATCTTTTAAGCTCACAGCAATGCAGTCTAATATGTATTAAAATGGTTTTGTGTATATAGTAGTATATTTATGAAAAAACACAAAGAAAGCATAACATACATATAACGGTAACACTTTAAAATAAGGTTGTATTTTTAATATAAGCAAATGTTAAAAAAGTCAAATTAGCTAACATGAACTAACAATGAGCCATGTAGTTTTTCAGCATTTATCAATCTTTGTTCATGTTAAAATAACAATTAATCATGTTATTAATCGAAAATTAATAAAAAATTATTAATGTTTGTTCATTGTTAACATGAAATTAACATAAACTACAACTGCAGTATTGTAACAAAAATATTGGTCATTGTTAGGTTTATGTTAGCTAAAAACTTTCTGTAAAACGTTACTAAGGTTATATTGTAACCACCTGTTTGTGAAAATGTACTTTTGGCATTTTATCAACCACCTTCTTAAGGTCTTAACCTGAAATATACTTTTTAAACAGTATTGTAAGAGTTCTTCATCATTATATGATCATTATATAATTCTTTTAAAAACATTTCTTTAGGAAATTTAGTTTCGTAATAAACAAAAATTAATAGGCAATTATATTTTTTAACACGTGCCTTTAGAGAAAAAGGATTTCAACATTATGAAAAAGCCTAAAATGTATAACTGTGGATCTGCTTTTGTTGATTAACCAAATATCGCCAACGGTCACAAATAGCAAACTCTCATTAAAAATGAAAATCTTTGGTGTATGTGTGAATGGCCATTTAGAGCTCTACAGCAGACAGCTCACTTAGTTTAACACCAGCAAAGAACTCCACAGAAGCCTCACAAAAACGCTTTGTTTCTACAGAAGGAGCATGTGCATGTCACAGTGTTTGAGTTTGTTTACCGCACGCCCAGATGTCCACGGGTTTGCCATATGCCTCCTTTCTGAGCACCTCGGGGGACAGGTAACCAGGTGTCCCTGCGAATCCTGTGAAAAACACACAAACACACAGTTATGGTACACACAAGTAAAGGTGTATTGCGTTAGTCACTGTGTTTCTATAGCAACGACCGCATACCAAACCACGCCTGCTGGTCTCCCTGCACCTCAATGGCCAGTCCGAAGTCGGCCAGTTTCACAGCAGCGTTCTTGCACTTGCTGGCCAGGAGAAGGTTCTCCGGCTGAAGGGAGAATAAAGTAGGTTCAATATGCATGCAACACTAATATAAACTTCTATGTATAATGTACTTAACTAAGCTGGATATTAAACACAGCTTCCAAACTTTCTATCTTTTTTAGGTAAAGACGAATAAGAGAAAAGATATGAAGGCATTTGTATTCGTCTGCACTGGTAAAAAGATGCGTGTGTGTTTTTTCCCCGAGTGACCCAGATTATCTAGCCTCATTATTCTCTGTCACTGATAGATGCTAATAATGTGATATCTCCTACCACTGCACATACAGACACACACATACAGTGCTGTTATTAATCACAATGGCACTGACTGTGATCTGTAACTGCAGGATAACAAACCAACGAACTGTCAAACATTTAGTATCCACCTTAAACACTGCAGCAGATAGTGACATCTGATGCAGCTTTTCCTGCATTGCAGTGTTTAGTGCATCTACTGTCCTCAATTTTAGATTCTTCTTGCATATAAGGCAAAAAAGTATTGTTTTGTTTTCTACAGCGCAGTTATTACAGAAAACACAGCGTTCTTTTAACTTCTTTATAGGAACAGTTTACTGGTACCAATAACTCTTAATAAGGAGACAAGCTTTTTTTCCCCCCAAACTCTCTTTTAAAGAATCTAAAATGTATTTTCTATAGTATAAGCATGTGTTTCGATGTCTATGTATCTGGTCCTGTGCTTCAAAAAGGGAATTTATGTCTGAGCGTGTGCAGGATCTGCAGCGGCATTTCTGTCATGCCCACTCAGAATCCTGCTGTGGAGGAGCGTGTGCCACAGGCCTCCATTCAGAAGGGCACTGTGGTGTGGGCAGACACTGACAGCGGGAAACCAGAACACTGCTACTGCCAGAGCACAATACGAATGTGATCGCAACGGCACATTTCATTCCCACACTGATTTAATTGAGTACATTTAGAGTACGAGAGTACATTCTTTTGAGCCTGTAGATATTAGTAGTTCAGCGTGCAGTGCAGTAGTTTCTGCATTCTTTCTGAGAACATATGAGGGGAAAATTGTGTTTAAAAATGGCCAGAAACTTGGTAACTAGTAGATACTTTAAATGTTGATGGTTTAGAAAAGTGAAGAGACTCAACACAATCTCAAGGCAATTCATAACCATTCTGCAAGGAGACGAATTCATATGAATTCATACACCCTCATTTATATGTATTAGTACAATCTTTTTCAATATACCTCGTAGTTTTGAGTCGCATAAAAAACTTCAATAGTACAAAATAGTAAAATAGTTACATTTTCCTGTGAGATGTGGTTGGTTGATGAGTGTAAACCACCCATAAACATAAATTACAGAGATGATTAGATTTGACTATTTATAAAAGCACAGTAAGGAATCCTGTAGATAAATGAAAATTTATTTAGTGACATTAAAGATATACAAGTCATAATCAAACCCCATATACATTACATGCACTGACAACACAAACAAACAGATCACTCTTTACAAACAGAAAAATAACATGCAGCATGCACTCTGAAGCAGTTTTTAAGCATCACCCTTTTCACAGAACAAAAGGCAAAGCGTACATGTTTGTACAGAAGGTATGGGAGTCTTTTGACACTTTTTGACAAACTACATTTCATATGAAAACTTGTTTAAACAATCCAAGCTAAGACATGTACAGTTCACACTGTAATTCAGCTGCAATACATGTTAGATAGTGTGTCACAAGTTGAGTTATGTTTATGTTTACAACATTTCCCCGAAGCACACTGCGTGTTAGAGAAGGTCAACAGTCGGATAGGCGCAGTGAAATGGCATTGCAGTGCGTTCAAACCTGACGTCTACACTGATTTACTTTTAAAGAGATTCATGGGAAATTTTAGGTCCTATTCTGTCTCCCTCTGTTTTTTATTTTATTATCAAAATGACCTTTTTAAAGCAAGCACTCTTAAGTTTAGGAGAGACATTCTGTGGAACCATGACAACAAAATGTCTTTTACTGACATATTAAAATTAGCCACTAACACCCACGGTTGTCACAGACTGCGGATAATTACTTTTTGACAAATTTACAACAGCACTAAAGCATTTTTGTAGTTCTTATCAACACTTCACTTCAGACTTCAGTCTTACCTGAAATTAATGAAAATGAAAGTGATTTTATCACCAGTGACGCCCACACTCAGTAACACACAGACACACATACATTGTGCGCTATCACTGTGTGAAACCGTACTGACTCCCAATGCATCCCACAGTAAGACAATTTGGGCACAGTTTTTGCACAGAGGCAAGAAGCTGTTTTCACAATTACGTCAGTCACTGTTAAACCCACACAGTGATAGACACAGACTTGTAGGTAATGACTTTTCTAAGCACACGTGTTTCACACACTTGAGGAATAGTGAGGACATGACACCTGTCACTTACCTTCAGGTCTCGGTGCACCACACCCATTTGATGGCAATGAAGCACCGCCTCCAGGATCTGCTGGATGCAGTGACTGCATGCAAACAGCAGGGGGCGCAGGTTAGTCTGAGCAATGCTACAGTCCCGTGCACAGGCCAGGGGTTGGGGTATTTGGGGCAGGTAAGTGTTTAAAAAGGAAAGGGGCGGGGCATCTCTCTAGACTCAAGCCTTGGCTCCGGATATTAGCGTAACACAATCAAAAATGGGGCTTTGTTAAACAACAACAAGAGTTAAAAAATACATACTGCTAAATGTCCTCTGACAGATTAAAGATTTCGTTTAGGTTTATTATTCAAAAGAAGGGCTACATAAAAGGAGAGAGTGGTGTGTGAGTTTACTGTATGTGAAGTATCGTGTGAATACTATTTTCATAATTTATTCACCCTCATGCCATCCTAGGCGACTTCCTTTTGTCAGCCAACACAAATAATATCCTGGCACTTCTTAGCTTTGTAATGCCATTGAATTGTGCTGAGAATTAAGTTTTTGAAGCCCCAAAAAGTCTTATGGCTTTAGGCTTATTTTATTTTTAGGGAAAATGTAAACTAACAAAACAGCACACCAAGTTCAAATAAGGTGGCACATCAAATTTCTTTGGTTCTCGTGTGATTAGTCGTCATATGCATATGATGAAAAATGCATAACACAACTTGTCACAAGACTAGTCATGTGCTGCCATTTGAACTTAATTTCCTGGTCTGTCTGTCCATCGTGTTTACCCGGATAGACAACGTAACAATTGCAAAATCAGCTCAAAATATTCATTGTTTCCATCACAAACAAACTTCTTTGCGAGTTTCCTATTATGTTTGGATGAAGAAAGTTATGCACATCTAAAATGGCATGAGGGTGAGGGAAATCATGACGTCATTTTCCAGTGAATTATTCCTTTATATCAGTTCACTATTTCAATTTCACTAAAAAATATAATCGAAATAGAATAAATTAATACAGTATTTAGATAGGCTAGTATTCATTTGACTAAAACTTGCAATTGCGATTCTTTTTTATTTTAATTGAAAAAATTTAAAATTTATCAAGACAAATTTAGTGTATTAACAGTAAAAGATTTTTAATAAAGAACTTTCAGCAACACTACAGATATGGACAGGGCTACAAAAATAAAGTTATAGCTGTGATTATTATTATCCACGTGTAGCGCATGAGTTTACTGGCATGTGTGTAAAGATCTGGTATGGCAGTAAAGTTCAGGGCTGTAAATTAAAGTGCCGCATTTGCTTTCTAAATGTCTCCCATTAAAAGAGTATAAAGTGGGTCGTACGGACACCACGACTGAGCGTGTGTAACACAAAACGTTAAATTAACCTACTGCTGAGACTATATGATGTGTACTGTACGAACGAATAAGGATATGTTTATATTCATAAACATGACGTGTTTTAAGAATTCATGTATGTATATGTGTGTGTCTCTCTCTAAACACCTCCCCCACTGTCAGCTGCTGATCATGGCTGGTCTGCAAAAGAAGGGTGTGTGTGCATGTGTGTGTGTGATCATGTATGGGTGTGAATATGGGTTAGGCTGTATGTTTGAGACCAAATTTTATCACTAACATGTCAACCAACATGTGAGGATATTTTACTAGTCCTCACTAGATTAAAAGCCTCATAAAACATAAATCTTAAATGGTTTCACTAACTGTGTTATCTTATGTAATCTTAGCTTCATGACTTGCACTGACTGCACTAAATATTGCAGTATTTGTCTCCATCTCCATTTTCACTCTCTGCAAGTGAAAGAAGTAATTTACTTCTAAGTAACTTCATGCAAGGGACTGCACTGAAAAGCCAAATAATAAAGCTACAAATACTGAAAAAGTTGGCCAATATACAGTAAATCAAGTATTAACAAGAGTAATAAGATTGATCTGTGACATATTACTGTGACACGGGCAATAAAATAGATAAAAAGATTATGTTATAAATCTCTTTGTGAGGAAGATAACACAAGATAACAGCAAAGGTCAATGCTTTCCAGAGGTTATGATATTCATTTGAACCTATTTCCTTGTTATCATTTCCCTCTGGCATGACACTGTCACAAGTCATCTATTCAATATATTGTGTAGCTCTGAACGGATCCTTGAGAGCGTTTTAGGGTTAGAGAATCATATGAGGTTATATATATTGCTATTTGACATTATTTGTAAAAGTTCTTAAGCCGAGGGACTGATGAAAAACTGAGAAAATATTGTATATAAAAATAAGTAGTATATATTGTACACATAACTAAATACTGCAAAAAATATATATAAAGCAGTAATCATACCTAATCATACAAATACCAACTTTCAGTCATTTTTAGTTTTGTGTTACAATTATAAACCAATTTGTGCCGACTAGCTTAAAAACAACAACAATCGATTTGTCTAAGGTTTTGTTTTACCAGGAAAGAAACACAGATCAAGCAGTCTGACATAATATTTCTAACTTTTTTTTTAAACGCACTATTCTGATTTAATTATTAACATCTGAATAGTAATTCTTTAGTCGTTACACTTTATAAAAATATAAACAAATAAGAAACAAAACTATTAAGGTTACAGGCAAAATACCCACAAAACCTTAAAATTTCAAACCATCCGTACTAAGAAGCATAAGGCTAAAGATAAGGCACAGGAAGTAAAGATTTGAGGAGTTTGGGAAAGCAGTTAATGGATTAAGGGAAGCCCATGGTGCCATACACAGAAAACCAGACAGACAGACAGGCTAAAGCTACAGACTGAAGCAAGCATAGGCAAACAGACAGGCGATATACAAGCAGTGTGTGTGCTACATACTAACCTTCAGGTCCCTGTGCACTATATCGTGTTGGTGAATATGATGGACACTGTCTAGAATCTGATGAATACAGTGACTGTGAAGACAAAACGGAAGAAAAGAAAACAGGGGGGTGAGAGGTGGGGGGGTGTGGATGGGTGACATCATAGGATTGATGGAGTGATGGCAGTGTGTTGAGACAGAGGACATAAAAGAAAACAAAAAGGGTGGTTGAATCGGTACACAAGAGATGGAAGAGTGACGTTATGGAAGGGGGAGAGAGAGGGATTAAAAGCAGAGGGGAAGGGAATGATGAAAGTGAAGAGACAGAAACATTTAGACATGAGACACAACCATCAACAACAACAACATTAGAGAGAGAAAGAGAGAGAGAGAGAGAGAGAGAGAGAGAGAGAGAGAGAGAGAGAGAGAGAGAGAGAGAGAGAGAGAGAGAGAGAGAGAGAGAGAGAGAGAGAGAGAGAGAGAGAGAGAGAGAGAGAGAGAGAGAGAGAGAGAGAGAGAGAGAGAGAGAGAGAGAGAGAGAGAGAGAGAGAGAGAGAGAGAGAGACAAGTGAAAGGAAACAGGTGTAGTGAGTGTACCTGATATGTGTGTATATATGTGTGTGCCTTCATATAGCATTACCGATAGATAACAAGTGAAGTGCTTTCATTCATCTACAATACTAAAGCTCAGGCCGGTTTTCATTTACGTTAGCGTCACACTCAGTGTCTGACACGCTTCCAACAACCAGAGCCAACACAGGAGAGAACGTGTCAATAAAACCATTACAGAGACAGAGATTAGCTGAGAAGGAGAGACAGAAAGAGAGAGAGAGAGAGACAGGTGTAAAAGGGTAAGAGAGAAAGATGAAGCCCTAATTATGTGTGTTAATTGAAGCCCTAGTTTCTTTCTCTGAGGAGGCAGGGGGCAGCGCACGACTGCAGGGCTTTACAAGAATGAGAGAGAGAGAGAGAGAGAGAGAGAGAGAGAGAGAGAGAGAGAGAGAGAGAGAGAGAGAGAGAGAGAGAGAGAGAGAGAGAGAGAGAGAGAGAGAGAGAGAGAGAGAGAGAGAGAGAGAGAGAGAGAGAGAGAGAGAGAGAGAGAGAGAGAATGTGAGAAGCTTGTGGAGGAGGGACAGACAGCAGGTGGCTGAAGCAGGTCTGCAGGACATCAGCGCTAACCAGGAAAGGAGCCCAAAGATGTTTCTCTGTATCTATTTCTACACAAGACAACATACAATTTCAATGGCTGATGATGATGTCCACAAAAATATATAACAAATTAATTTAAACAAATATCTTTCATTAAGCAAGTACATAAAAACAACGTTCAAAACTGTCTTTTATTCAGCTGTCAAGTTCAGCTGTCGGGTACGCTCATGAAAATATCTGACATTGTTCTCACCATCTGTACATCTTAAACAATCTGTCTGAACAACATATTAGTCCATAAACATTTACTGCTTCTCTCAATTTATGAATTGAATACATAAACCCTATCTGTCCTATTGCATGACTAACCACTATATCCGCTTGTTAAATCTGACGTCATGTCCCACTGCTTCTGGGTCCAAACGCTCTCTCAGATGCCGAAGACAAACAACAATGAATGCTTATTAGCACTCATGGTGTGCTATAAAACTACCAAAAAACATTATTCCAACTTATCTCCATAACGTGATTCTAGTTGGCCAGACAATCAGTTTTTTGTCAGTTAAAATATTGGTCTCTGAGATTCTGTGAAGCTCACGTTGTACTTTATATACACCTATTATAAAACCTCTTGTGCAATACATTAACTTGGCAGTAATTATGGTGTAAAAGCATCATGCAAGTACATCAAGTGTAAACTGCCCTTTAGCAGATACTCAGCTAAAGCATAATGCGGTAACTAACAGCTGGGTCGTGGGCACATTGCTTAACTGGTATGGTGGTAAAAGATCAGGACTGTGAGCTCAGTAACTCCCGGGTTTAATAGGTCTTAAGCACTTCAAGACAATAGCAGTACATGACTCACTTTAACTTTAAAAGCAGGCAAGGGTTTTCAGAAAGGTTCTGAATGTAGAGTAAATAATAGTGAAATATTGAGCTTTTCAAAATGTAATTGAATGTTTCCAGATTTCCAACCCACTTATTTATTAGGCCACTAAGCCATACCTCTTCACACTAACGATACCTGAGTACACACCCACGGTACTGTATGTACACAGGGAAGTCACAGCGAGGTATGGCACATATGGGTTGGACCGCGGACGTGATAATACCTGGGACTAACACCTTCAACTACATACTGTAAACCCTGGTAACAATCACACAAACAGGCATTCAACACACTGTGCAAGTGGGATCAGCACGAGATAGCCAAAAAAATTACTGTGTATGCGTGCTCTTCAGCCAAACTGAAGTGTATTGCATCCTTAAAAATTTACCATTTAAGTATGTTTGTGTATGTAAGATTGCATATGACTGTGTGTGATGAGAGAACAGAGACAGAAAGATCAAGAAACAGATAGACAAAAGACATAACATGAACTCTTCTAGGGCACTTAATCCAGTACACAAAACAGAACACGGTTAAATGCAATTTCTACGCTAGCGTACAGTTGTGTCAAGCCACCTTTTAGCCCAAAGGTCACATTTCAACCTAGCGTGTGTCAGATAATGAGCAAGATACGTGTTGCACTGTGAAAGATGCTGTTCTGACAAGCATCTCCAAATGCAAAACACGCCAACACTGAGCGTGTATGTGCAACATGTGACGGGCGCAACAGGCTAAGGCAAATGAGAAAGGAAAGGGCAGAAGAGAGGCACGAAATAAGAAAAGAGAAACGGAGGGGAGAGCGTATTAAAAGCAACAGTTGTTACCTGGCATCTGCCTCGCTGTAGTATTCTCTGGCAACAATGTCTTCAAACAGCTCACCTCCGGTCACCCTGAAATGCAGGAAGTTCAGCTTGGCTATTTGCTAATTCAAACAGGATTCCTGTTCTACAGCACAAGGCTCTTCCTGGAGCTCAGTTTCCATGGAGATGAGAATTCGATGTGAAAATTCAGATGGAATATAAAACTGTGAAACACTGAGAGGAACAATTCTCAAAGACAGTTTTTGAAAAGGCACTGAACGTTTTGGGTGGAATAAATTCAGATTTATGAAACTGGTCGATCGGCCCTAAATACTGATTGGTCAATAAAGCGTTTTAGTCATAGTGAGATACATTTTTGTCTAACATGGTGGACACTTGCTATACTTGCTACACTTGCTTGCAATTGCTATAGCCTATCGTGTATTATTTCCTCCCTATAATGAATGGCTTTATTGTTTTTCTTGCTATTGTTTTGTTGGATAAAAGCATCTGCCTAAATGTAAATATAAACAGCAAAAAATCCGATCTGATAAAATCTGATATCTGAAAAAATTCAGGTGGACGCATAAAAAAGATAAATCATAAATTATTGTTTAAGATGCATTGTTCCTCTCGTCAAGCCTCTCTAGTTTGATGACAGGAAACTAAAGAACATTCTGGCAGGAAGTAGACTGAAACTTACAAATCAAACAGTAGGTAGTGGAAGTTCTCCTCTGATATACTGTCATGCAGACGAACTAAAACAAAGAGAGAAACAGAAATGATTGTGGCTATACAAACAATATCACACCATTAACATCCACCAGAGGTACAAGTATGAGAATAATCCATTACAAACAACCCAGTTTAAGTTCATATGTTAAAAATACACTCAATGTCAACATTTAGAATTGTGCAAAGTAAGAAAATAAACTTACCAATATTGGGATGTTTCAGCAGACGGCAAATTCGAGCTTCTCTTTCCAGCTTCTGATGATCTGAGGACCAAATGCAGATACAACACAACAACAAAGACGTTAACATACAGGAACATCATATTCATGTGACAATAGGATTCAACCAAGTACTTCTATAAACATTGAAACAGAGGTGTGATTTTGGCAGGTCACATCGATCACAACTCTGATGTAGACAGAGCTTTATTGATCACATTTCAACATTATCACATATTATATGAACTATTGTTTTTTAGGTCACAATTAGGGGCGTAACGATATCCTCAGGTCACAATACAATACGTGATACTTCACAAAATGTCAATAATAAAACTAAAATTCAAATGATGGATTTATTATTATAACATTCATGAAACAATCGGCATAGCTCTATAATACATATCTTTCTTATCTTTTGTATTGTGATATGCAATACATCCATCTATACAACTAGTGTAACGGTGTCAGCTTTAGAGCATTTGGAACCAAAACACAAAGCTACAAACAAAAGAAATACACTTGCACTAAATCAACGTCCCAGATCTCATTCAGCGATAAAAAGGTCAGTGTGGCCCAGAAACAAGGATGGCTACAGAAAGGTATAGTTCCTCCAAGCTCGACTGTTTCAATCCTCAGTCATTTTCACTGTACTGTATATAAATCCTAAAATTCATCTTTTGTGCTCCACACTAAAGTCATAGAGTAAATGGTGAGTATTTCATTCCTTTATATTGTATTCCTTTACTTCCTGGACTTCCAGTTTATTCTGACCTAGTCTGACCTTGACGCTATTCTTTTCTTCCAAATCTCCTGAAACCATGATCACTAAAGACCCAACCAGCCCATGTAAACTAAGAACACACTGCCTGTGCAATTGATTTTATTAATGATGATGATAATGACCTACTTGACGATAAATAAATGCTTCCTGCCTGAGAAAATCTACAGCAACAGCGTTAAACCCTGTTAAATCCTGTCAGTGTGTGTGTAGACATCTGGATACAATCAATACAAAGACTGTGCGTTTTACTTATGATTCAAGCTTGTTACAAGAGCTGGTGAGTTTAATGTTTCATCAGACTGATAGCAGCATAAAACGCCTTGAGCTGTTTTAGACTTGCAAATCGTGCAATTAAGAATATGTTTTCAGTAATAATATGAATGAACATTATGAGCACAGAAGATTAAACTAGATTAGGGTGGTTGTCATATGTCATATACTGTAGTGTGACATACAAAAAATATAGAAAAAACCTAACAATTACAGTAAGATAAATCCTTCTCATCCTATTTGTAACTCCAGCAAAGATGATCTCTCATGCTATTTGTATATTTTTAATTTTTTTCAGCATTTTTGCTGTTACACCATAGGACACAGTCACATATTTATTTGTCAACTACCCATTAACAGAGGACGTTCAGCTATACGTCTGTCGTATTAAGTCTGTGAGCTCAGTTTAATGTATACTGAGACAAGCACTTTAAGAATGTGAGATGATGAGTTTACACTTTAATGCACATAACTGGTCTTACTGTGGTTATACTGTTACACTCAAATGTCCTTTAATGAAGCATAAGAACGTTTCATGTTTGCGGTCAGAAAGCCTGTTGCAACCGTACTACATTAATACCACAACGATTTGTCACCATCTATCAAATACCAACAAATCCAGTTCTGGATTGGTGTACTGTACCACAGCTGTCTGTGACTGCTGGAGAACTGCAGAACATTCTTCTGCCAATGAACAGATGTCACTCGGTTCAGTATCGAGGCAAAATGCCAATATTACAGTTTAGTCTGGAAAAACTGGATTGGAATATTTTACGTTTATCACTGCTAAATAGTCAAGCGTGATGCTCTACATGAAAATAAACCCCTAAAAATGTCTTATTTGACCATATCATCTGAGCTAATTAGCCTGTACTGTTAAACAATTTTTCCATATTTTCCAAAGTTCAATATTTTATTGTCCCTATTCCCAGCCTTGCCATATTTCAAGATTTATAGGCCTGACGCTTACCCTTACTAACCCCTATTACAGAGACCGGGCTTTGTGATTGGCTATCAGCTGGGTTTGGAATCCCGCCCCTTTGTCAGTCACTGATGTGATGCGTGTTGACCTTAAGCTCAGCTGCTGGGCATTTTCTGAGTTATACACATACTTCTGGAGCTGTCGCAACACTACAGCACCAACCATCATTAATTCAGACATGGAGCTCTATTCTAGCTAATGGCTTCACCACAGAATGTTAAAACTAAAAAATGTGTTTCAATAATAATCTGTGAAATGAAATGCTCCAATTTTAAATCAAGGATTTTTTCAGGATGCAAACCAATGTTTTGTTATTTGGTAAAATCCTAGATTTAGTATTAGCAGACACTGTTATGTTATGTAAATATAATATTTCATTTTGATGGGTGTGTGTGTTGCATTGTTTACTAGGAAACAGCACTGGGCAGCCTTCTGAGGAAAAACATAATAAATCTTGATACATTTATGTATTTGCTCTGACAAGGTATATCATTTCAACCAAACAGCCATTACTGTCAGCAAATGTAAAGATTTTAACACCCAAAACCCTAAGACCTAAAACTTATCAAATACAGTATAAAAGGCCATATCAAAGTTCTTAATTGATTCACTGATGAAAACTCAATCAACATTTCCCAAAGTCCAAAAAATGTAATATTAATGATGTTGCTTAATTGTACACCTCCAACAAAATCATTGCAAACATACGATTATTATAACAATATACCACCTACTCTTCAATAAAAAAATCTGGTTTTTAATGTTTTGCTGGGGTCATGACCTCTCTGGGTCAGATGAGAGTCTTGTGCTTCAGGCATGTAACTATGCTTGTTTTCTCTCTCTCTCTCTCTCTCTCGTGCCAAAGGTGCCTTCACTGTCAGACCTCTCTTTATCGGTGTTTCTCTCTTTCACTTGCAGTCGTTCACGATATTTTCTTCTCTCTCCCACTCATTCTCTTTCTCTATATCTAGGTCACATTCCCTCTCTCATGCCCACCCTCTTTCTAACCTCTTGATAGATCATATTGTCTCTCTCTCCTCAGATTAACTCTTAGCCAAAAGACAGTCACTTCTAATCTAAGACTGTTTTCTACATCATGACCCACCACAGTAAACAACACTACGTGTCTAAGAGAAAAGGACTTCAGGACACATCTCATAAAACCTGTCAGGATTGTTTTTTATTTTAAAAAATAATAATGTTTCAAACAATACTTTAAAGAAAGTTATCTATTTTTAGGGCCGTTTTGGTTTTACTCACAAATTGTTAATACCATAGGGGGGAAATTACAGTTTCTTTACTGTAATGCAAAATATTCATTTGCTACTGTATATTCTTTTAACTGCTTAGCATTATTTGTACTGTCTTTATTTGGCTTATTTTAATAAAAAATGCATTAGTATAGTCATTTGGATACGAAACGCAAATGCATTAGGGTAATGAGAATTTGGATAAAAATATGCTTAAATGTAATGAGATTAAGGCCACCGAATATAGAAATAATAGTTCTTGAAAGAGGCCTTATTTTTTTATAAATAATATTTGGATTATGCCACAAAATATGATGTAGACATTTTCTTGACAGATTTTCCCATGCAATACAATAGCCAGCATATATCAAACCACATATCAAAAATACAACAAAAACCAGCGCATATGTCATAAGCAATGCATTCAATTCTGCAAGCAGAGCCTATTTTAAAATGGTTTTCAGAGCGTGTGGAATCAAATACACGTCAAATGCTTATTCTCCACATTACACATTCTCACCACAATGACCACATGGCCAATGAGGGACATGAGGGTGACATGCTGGCAAAGCAACTGATGGCTTCAAGTTTCAAGAGGGTGGACAGGCGGGCATAAAAAGATTTACACTCCTCAACAGCAGGATGTTGTAAAAAAGCAAGATCTTTTTTGTCGTTGTAGTGCTGTAGTCTCCATCTATTTGCCATGGTGTTTGGATCTGCCTTCGGCAATGACAGTTACCATGGAAATGGATAGATTTAAATATAGCTATAAGCATGTTTTAGAACTTTGACACACTATTTGAAATGTTCGGATGCAAATGAATTTACAAATAATTCAATGATAAAATATACCTTATTTTTGGCCATGGTACCATGGTACTTCTTGAAGTAATATGTGAATAGTTTGACTATATAAAAATGGTCCACAGTATGGTCCAAAATCTGATACAACCACTGCACCACCGTTCCTCCATAATACATTTTGTCAAAGGTCATAACAGGGCATTTTAGCTTAAGCTGTCTATTATACTGATCAAAAAGGACTCACCTCTTGCAGACAGTTTTTTGGTGTTGATGATTTTGGCGGCATATTCTTGACCTGTGCTCAACTTCACACATCGTCGCACCACTGAGAAAGCTCCCCTGGAAAACAGAAAAACAGAAGTGATTTTACACCTCTATGCAAAATGTCCTCACTGTATAATTTTAACATTGCTATAATTGTGCTACATTGACAGGTTTCTATTTGAAGACAAAACACCAGGAAGACTGTTTCATATTGGCTACTTTGTTCATTTTAATACTTTGATAATACAATCAAGAAAATATGATAAAGGGTTAAAATCACATGTAAAGAGTTACCACAGAAAAGTTATTTGGGACTTTTACCTATGGCATTATGAGGCGGTATTTACATTCTAGCGAGCATTTTACTGGACCAAATGAGAGAGTGCAGTATGAGTCATCAATATTTCCGGTCCGTATTCCTGATAATTATCTGCTATTTTGTCAACCTTTAAGAGAACACTAGCCTCAATAAGGCCTGAAAGCAAACAGACATGGACTAAATAATAAAAAAACACATTAATTTCAACTGGTCTTTAAACACAGCAGATTATTTATTCATCTCAAACATCCCTAGATCATGCTGTCAGACTCTTTTGCTAGAGTGGTGGTTCAACTGTGGAAGCTGCTGTCACTAAACCAAGAGCTAATTCTGGCAGCGTCTATTAATAATATACTCGACTGCATTTGTATTATATGAATAAAATATAATGGAGTAGGTTTGTCCTCTTAATAGGCTCCCAAAAGCGTACTTTTAGCAAAATCAGCAAACTGCAAAGAAGGTGAGACAAGTCAAACAGGTGTTGAAACAACAAGACACCCATGTCCAGAACAATATCTCTGCAAAATGTGCAACATTTGGCCAGAAATGGAAATTTGGATATGTGAAGCTGAATTACAGTATGCCGCCACCACCACACAGTGACTATGTTTATATTACGTGGGTTGTTCTGAAAGCCAAATTAGCATAATTATACAAGATCATAAAAGTTTGTCATCTGAAATGCTTTGATCTGTTTGTTGAGTGCTCCAAAATGTTAACTACTTTAACCATTGGTTTAAGTATGGGGTGGCACTTCCTGTTTGTTGAGCAATGGAAGACGGGGAGCTTGGGATTTCTTTTTAAAGTGAGCATTATTTTTCTAAATCTGTAAGGTAAATAATAATAATTACACAGTACATATAGAGTGAGCCCAGAATCTTAGTTAAGGCCTACAGCTTCAGTCCAGAGTAATATTCATGAACGACTGCCAATCATTTTAAAGATTGTCTCTAGACTGTCTTCAACCAGCCACAATTACCAATAAAGTGCTCATCAAGTCTGTTTTTGTCAGATCGTTAAAGCCCTTAGTGTCCATTAAAGTGATTTATAAGGGCTGCATATGTGTGTGTGTTGGTGACTCAGACTCCAGCTTCTTTACATCCACCTCTCGCTGCATTACTGGGATGACTGGGTAAAAGACAGAGACCCAAAACATGCAGGTCAAAAACAATTCTCGAAATCCCAAACAACAACACCTGCAAATTTCTACACCATAGTAGTCTCTGCAGGTGCCTATTCATCATCGTATGTCAGTTTACAACTATGTGTGGTTTCACATAAACTTCAACACGGCCCGAGGAGCGATCAGACCATCATGACACCCTCCTGCACTGCTGTCCCTCCAGACCTGCGCAAGTCTCATCCTCCAAGTCCTTGCTTTTCATTTCCCCATCCTTGCCTTCCAATTATTCGTTCATTGTTCTTGTTACACCTGATTCCCAAAGGAAATTTACATATCCATATATTAAATCCCAGAGCTCAACTATGAAATTTCATATATGAATCACTGAACTTAACTTCATAATGCTTTTTATCTCTTCAACAATCTATGAGAAAACTATGATTCCAGTCAACAAAAAAGAAAACTGATTATATTCATGACTGACAACTAATATTTCTGCAAAGAAACGCCCATTTCTTAGTAAGCCACTATTTCAACAGTTTTTGGCTACACAATCTACGCAGCATAAGAAAACAAACCAGCATATATACTGTATGCAGAAATACACATTAAACAGCATAATATGACGTATTACGTGAAAATGTCAACAGCAAACCCGCGCTTAATATGCACATGCATTTAGAAATAAAATATCGCATTGAAGGGCGTTGCACTTTCAAATATTTGTTGCATCTGAGGAAAAGTGGGTTTACTTATTGCTTTAAGATCATATTAGGGGTTTTCAATGGCAGCTAACTAGGGTGTGCGTGTCTCTATCTCCTCCCTCTCTAACAGCAGTTTATCGGGGCAACACCGCCTGTGCAAGCAACACCACACCTCACGGTTACTGTCAGTTTGCCCAAAAAATAAGCACGCAGTCTTCGTGCATTTGTAATATAGGACAGTCCCTCCCATGTACTCACTTGCCCAGCTCCTCGTACAGCTGATATTCGTCCGTGAAGCGCGTACATGTAGTCGTGGCCATGTCTTCCCGTCTCGGACTCGGACACGGTTTAAGAATGAAAAGTCGTCCTCGTTTCGGCGAGCTAGCGAACTGCGGCAAACGTCCGGGATATTCACCTCGATCTGGCGCTCAAATAAAGCCCGATATGCCTTGAAATGACAGGTTGATGGTGTGTAGGGTAACGGGTATGCTGACGGCGGGCGTCCTCACCCCCGCGCTGTGCTCCAATTGCCTGCCTTCAAAATAGACGGCGAGAACGCGCTGACAGCTGGCTCACGCGCGCCCTCTATCGGCGGCGTGCGGTACTGGCGCGTGGGCTGCGCTGCAGGGTTACTGTTATTGTAACTCCAAATAGGGACAAACCGTGAGGGGGGCTATTTGTATTTCGATGAGCTCTTACGTAATCGTGATAGTTCTGAGTTTAGCAATATATATATAGAAATAAATCAACAATATGATTAATGAAAATTAAAATGACTGAACATATGCTTACAAATAAATATATTTGTGGTTATTTATTTATATTTATATATTTATATGTGGTTATATATTTATGGTTTAGTGGCACCAATATTTCACTCAGATCTAGCAGTTTAAGGGGCCGGTTTGGATATTTCGTTTATAATGTTTCATTTTTTAAACTGTAAATTATCGTTCCAGGAGCGTTGCTGGGAGGTTATTTAAATATATATATATATATATATATATAATAAAATTAATAAAAACAGTTTTTTTAGATTTGAAATACCATAAAATAAGGTGGTTTTTACAACTTTACATTTTCAACACAGATCATACTTTTTAACAGGCGATGCCAAACTGACCTTATACATGCATGTGCCATAAAGATAATCTCTATCTTTTATTAAGTATCCTTATTTGGATCCTGTTTAGATCCAGTCAAACATTTAGATGCATTAAATATGAACCATTCGTAGCTAATGATTTGTGTGATTTATTATACTGCCCATCAGGATCTTGTTTTTTCGGACATTGCATAACAAATATGGATGCCCACTCTGCTATTTTATACTCAGCCCAATGTCTACACCATTAACCCCATTTACACAAATTAGGCTAGGTATGACTCATTAGAGGTGATTCTTGTAAGTGTTTGTCTGATTGTGTGGAGGAGGTGCACAAATTCACATAAACACAGTGGAAAGCAAGGCAAGTCAAGAATGCTGATGTAGTCGAATATTTGATTTATTTGTGGTAATTCCATAATGTGGATGTACTGTAAAATATCTTTATAATACAAAGGAAATGTTAAATAAATAATAGAAATGTATTCACATCCTTTGGACCATTAAAAATATCAGCACACTTTAAATAAGACACTAAATGATAAGATACAATGAGATTGAACTATTATTGCACACTTTAACATTGCTGCCATTGACAGCCAATTTACAAACTAAATTTAGTCAAAAACACATATGAAACCATAATCAGAACCACACACGCACAGTGCAAACACAAAATCATTAATCAGTTCTTTGATGGGAATATTCACAAGCATTTTGAGCCCTTGGATATTAATGGATTTGCCTTTTATCTGTTGCAAATAAATAAGCTGGTCATATTCTGTTATTCAATTACTGCATTTTAAAAATGTCTTTGAGTCTCCAAGTATTAAAGAGGTAAATGTTTATTACAAAAAATCTTGAAGAACCCATATGAGATTGACATCTTGTTGTTCTTCACTGATTCACATGTAAGCATGGCATCTAGGCTAGATGATTCCAATCGAAGATCTTCATATGTCCTGCCACACCAGATAGACTATTACACAATAAGACGCAATGAATTGACATGAAGGTGAAAAAGAAAGTCAGCATATGAGGCTCCACCGTTCGGACTCTTGTCCTCCACTAGGAGGCGCTGCAGAGACTCTTCACAGCTGTCACCCTCCCTCACCAATTTAAGCTGTACACAGAGCAAAACACATTAAAAAACAGATAAATGAGACAATATGTTACACAATGCATGATTTTTAAACACTGTGATTATTCTTTATAATTTGTAAACAAATACGGTGAGATCCAATAATGTGGTTTCAGTGCACAATGCTATTTCTGTATCCACATCTTGTCAGCTCTTGAATTAAACATTCTGGAAATAAGACTTGTGAGACATTCACCTGCAGAGTAACAGCTGCTGAGGACTGCAGAGAGCACATGAGAGTTCTGGTGCTGATGGAGAGGAAGTTCTCGAGAACAGGCAGCTTGATCTACATAAAAACAAGACACGAGTGAGATCAGAGAAATATAATCCTAGTGCACCCTGTGGATGAGAAAATGGGGATACTGTGGTGGAAACAAATAGTGTGCCACATCTGGCCCTGTCTCACCTCTCCAGATGTGAGGTTGGAGAAGGAGTTGGTGTTGAAAAGCTGCAGAAGGGTGTGAGGGGGAACACAGCTGCCCACCCACAGAAGCAGTGCCAGTGGGCAGTAGATCAGATACAGACCCCCTGGATCAAGGCTAGAGACGGTGCAGCGCACTGCTTCTTCAACTGATGGCATATTGGCATTTCCAGCAGAGACAGGCTGTAAAGGGTAAAGACATTACCATTAAGTTGAATTAAGTTTGATTTGAAATTAAGGGGACATATTACTTAACTTTAATATTTACAAAAACAGACATTAATAGATAAAATAACAATAATAATATCAATTTTTTGAACCTAAGCTCCCAAAACAGGTAATTTAGAAATCAACATTGATACCAGAACATTGAACTCATTAACATCAGTATAAGCTACATGATGTGCATGAACAGTTGTCATTTACTGCTATTTATTATTAGTTTTTTTATTTATTGTCTTTAAAAAATTCTTAATTTTTTTATTTATTATATATTTTTATACCCTTCTGTATTTATTGTTTACTGTGCACTGATCTCAATTTTATATTTTTATATTGTTTTAATGTATGTGTGTACTAGAGAGTTAAAATGTTGTCTGCCCACACACCTGTCCTTCTGATGTACTTTAATGCTTTAATGCCGTGTGCATTACAATCCAACTAACATAAAGAAAACATCTCATTTCAGTGACAAAAATGGATGAACAGAATGTTCTAGATGCCTGTTTCTCACCAAAGGCAGAACAAGTGGGTAGAACTGAGAAGAAGTGCTCAGCGTGTCCATGGAGACAATGAGGCTACGCAGTTGTAGACGCTGATGTACAGAGCTACGCAGCCCGGGCAACAGCACTTCACTCTTGCGCAGACTATTAATGTAGACAGGTAGGGCTTTTAAAAACTGTGGCAACACCAGCTGAGAGAGAGAGAGAGAGAGAGAGAGAGAGAGAGAGAGAGAGAGAGAGAGAGAGAGAGAGAGAGAGAGAGAGAGAGAGAGAGAGAGAGAGAGAGAGAGAGAGAGAGAGAGAGAGAGAGAGAGAGAGAGAGAGAGAGAGAGAGAGAGAGAGAGAGAGAGAGAGAGAGAGAGAGAGAGAGAGAGAGAGAGAGAGAGAGAGAGAGAGAGAGAGAGAGAGAGAGAGAGAGAGAGAGAGAGAGAGAGAGAGAGAGAGAGAGAGAGAGAGAGAGAGAGAGAGAGAGAGAGATTACAAGAAAGATATATTCTCATACAGAAATAACATACTTGGATCCACAGTTAACGCACACTGACTCCATTATCCAAATGAAATAGGATTCACACAGAATGGCTGTGGCAACAATGTTAACTACGCTTGAACAGCCATTAAACATATCTAATACTGCTAATGGAAACATTAGCTGAAACTTGTTGAAGTAAGATTAATCGAAGTTCTATGACTATTAGACTTTCATTCAGATTTCCTGAAAAATGTGTTACAAATTTTCAGTATGAGGGACACATTTCACAGGTCTAAAACAGGTCTTATAATTACAATTATAAGCAAATTAAAAGCAACTGGATTAAAAATAGCTTGCTGCGTTTATTAGTATAACTAAGTAGATGATTTATTCCCCCTGTATTTTATGCACTAATTAAAGAAAATTTCTGTAAAATTGGTTTAAATAAGACCTTTATTAAAGAGGACAAAGGCACTTCTGAAGAAGATACATGTAGGCTAAGTTCTTCGACTGACCTGTCCTGGGGACACAGACGTAGTGCCGCTGTGTTTTCTGAAGCAGGTTAACATCTCGGTAACTTCCGTCTGTAACTCCTCACGCATGGATTGCAGTGGACTTTCCAGTGCTAATGAATACACTGATTCACAACAGACAAAACTGTTAGAAATAGTCACTTTCACCTTTTGTCTCTGATATCACAAGAAAAAATTATCTGACTTCACGTTGTTAATTTTAAGTAAATGTAAATTGCCATTACTGTAGCAACATATTTTTTTTTACTGTAATGTGACATCTTTGATGAGATGTTTTGCATACTTTTCTTGCAGTAGAAAGTAAGCAGATTCTCAGCCTGGCTGCTTCTAAAGGTGTCGAGCAGCTGATGGGAACAAGGCAGAGTAACAGTGTGGACCCGCGTCATGTTCTCTCCAGAGGAGGTACTGTATGACAAAACAAACTACAACGACACAGAAATGATCCGATAATCAGTATAAACAGAACAAAAACTCTTCTTTAATCAAATAGCTTGTTATAACCACACCATAATTTATGACCAATGATTATTATGACTGTTGTAGTATGATTTACTATTTATGATTATGTATCAATAAATGCATCCAATCAAATGGCATTCATCCAACCTGTATGGCTACACCCCTCGCTTCATCTAGAGATTTGTTGTGAGAGAACTCAAATGCCAGAGCTGTGCGCCAATCAAGCGCTGCCATGGCAACATGGCTGGAGTCAGGACTGGTGATGAAGGCGCCATAGCAACCAGATATGCGCATCTCTGCAGAGACACAGCGAAAGAGCTGTTAGTATACCCGCCAGCTATTTATAAATAACATCTGGCATTCATACAATAACAGTTATTCATGTTGCAATCACTGTAACTATCAATTCCAAGTACACAAATGACTGTATTCCAGGCAGATTATACTGTTTAATGTATGACCCATATATGTAGATTCTTGTCTTGAAGATGCCCTTTGATTACCTTTACTGACAAAGACTTTCAGCTGAGCTTTGAAGGCCATCTGCATGTTCACACATCTGCTCAGATCAGCTTGGAAGTGTTCTTGTTCAATTTCTGACTGTAAAAGTAAATGTAAAAAAACATTTACTACATAAAAACCCTACCTGTAATATACATCTGCTTTGCACCTTATAATATACCATTAACTATTATTATACAGGTAGTAAAATGGATGACCACATGTCATGAATTGGTTTATCACAAGTAGCATTTACACAGATTGTTGCCCGTACTTGTATAGAGAAAAGTGTCAAGCACACAGAAATACAAAATACTGTGATTGATGAAAATAATAGTATAAACAAATACACTAAGGTACATAACTGGTTTACTGGTAAGAAGAAACATGATTATTTAATTAAATAAAATATCATGAAGTCACACAGGGAATGAAGGAAACGTCCTTTTACTGTATTTTGCAAGTTTTTTGTAACAATATTTTATTATAAAAGTACATGTATAATCTTGATTATTGTACAGATATTGACTGTAAAATATATGGTAGCTCATAACCTTCACCATAAAAAAACATTTTACATTATTTTAAAATAAAATTAAATGTGATGCTATTACAGTGTTTTACAATATATGTGAAGGTTTTTACAATCAACCAATTTATTGCATTAGCATTTTCCAATAAAATTACAAACCTTTTACAGTGTATTTTACATATTAACACTATTATTGCTGATTTCCCTTTCTCAATTAACATTACTATTTTTATACAACTGCTTGTGTATAATATAGCTCAATTAATTTTGTAGTATTGAGTATGAGTATTACTAATGAGTATTTGAGAGTGTGTGCGCCGAGGAGTCTTAAACAAACTATTGAGCAAAGCAGTTCATTTATATATTAATGAATAAGCAGAACATCTCACATACTGTTATAGGAAAGGGCAGCGCTTGATTCTACACATAAATCTTTTAGGAAAATCTTAATCTTACGGTTTCCTGTCATTTAGAAGACAATGCGGTAATTGCAGTCCTCCTGGAGTCAAGTGGCAGTAAGGTGATAGAGCAGGAAGGTGACCTTTGTAACACTTTGGGTTAATAGAATGGCTCTAACTTGGCTCTAACGATCTCTTCTGTATTAGCAGCGGACCTCTTTAACAAGGCTACCACCGCCACCCATTATATCAGTCCAGGATAATTCTCCAGGCAGCCATAGGCTTGTTTCAAAGTTCAAATCTGTGCTACAGTTTTGTCTAATTGGGCTCCACGGTTTTGAAACAAGCTTATTCTGATATAACAGGCCATGAGGGTGTAGTTAAAAGTACAAACTGCATTTATTACCTGCAGGCTATTGTAGCACTTCAGCCCACCCCCTGTGAGAAAGGGCACGTGCCCTGGCCAAGCTCCGCCCACTTCTTGACAGGAGAACAGGAAGGTGTGTACGCTGCAGCCCTGACTGATACACTCTTTAGCCAATGAGATGGAAGAGTCTGGCGCTTGAAAGATGGACTGGTATGGACACACAAAACAGATACTGCAAAACCATTTTTATAATCAATATATTTGTCACGTGATTCAATTTACCTTTGCTTTACTAGAACTGAAGAATCCAGAGGAGTGTTTCTGATCTGTGCCTTCAGTCAAAGGTGAGGAATGAAAGATTAGTAACTTTCCTGGAGAGTCTGCAGCCTGTACAAAAAAATGGATTTGTAAAACATCATGCCAAGCAAAATCAATGTCATTTTTTACCAATAGCTTGTGTGAGGGTTTAGAATTCTTGCCTGAAGAATCTTTACTGCTGCAGAAACAGGGAGATCTTGTGAACCGGAGCTTTCCTCTGATTCAGGGTTGTAAAATGTAATTTCCTGCAGAACTCTGCACAAGAAACATTATTATTGTAAATGAAACGTTTTGACATTTATATTAAAAGGATTTTGGATAAGATGGCCCTTTAGCAGAAATTATGCATTAACACCTCTCTACTATGTGTCTACAGTCTTTCAGCGGCACCAGAAGCCCTTCCATCACAGGAAGTTCCATCTCCTCACAGTCAGTGATGATCATCATGTGAGGACGGGACAGAGCTGGACTCAGGTTATACAGGTGGATCCGTCTGTCATAGGTCATCAAACCAACTCGTAGATCTGATTGGTCAGCTCCTTCAGTCCTAAATCAATGTAAAAGTCAACATAAGGATTGCAATTTGCAGCATGTTTCTTTCATAATATGACATATATTTGATTGCATTCATGGAATCTGTTTTTTCTTACTCATGTAAAATCTGTAGTTGGGAACAAATCTGCTGACATATGTGGTCTAGATGCCCCGTCCTCATCGTGCTGACAGAAACATCTATCGCCAGCAGCAACACAGCAGCATTGCCCTGGTTAGAAGACAAAAAATTTACTGCAAATGAGGACAAACGCTTAAATATTGCAAAAAAGCCAACAACACTGCAATGACAATTCCAACTATTTACATCATATTTCAAACTAGCTGTTCATAGTAACCCTGACACTGACTTTAAATATGGCTTCACAGTTAAAAATATCCTTTGTGGGAGACCACTTAAACATTTAACAACAAGATTATTTTGAGTTTTAAAGTGCAAGAGTGTAAAAGTAGGCATCCATGCCAATCCTAACCATCTGTTTCTCCAAAATTTCATACGAGCCAAGACTGAGTTCAGGTTTTTTTTCCCAGTCGACACGGCGACCCTGACTGGTGGGCTGATAGGACTGCCATGACACTACAAGGAAGAAGTCAGTTTTACAATTAGTTTAAACCAGAAAGACTGTAGGTCAAACACTGACAGTGTTAAGAAAGTATCCAACTCACCTTCGTTAAGTTTGTCACAGAAGGGACAGTAGAATCTTTGGCCACAGTCCTGCCAGCTCATAGCAGGGCTCATGAAAGCCCCGCAGTGCCCGCAGCCTTTAACACAATCCCCTGCTTCACACACAGGCATCTCCTGCTGCAGAAAACATTCACATGACACGTTTAAATGAAACATTTGTCTTATTTAAAGAGGCCACAGTGAAAACATCTCTCTCAGTACCTCTCCTCTCTCAGGTGTGGCCAGCGGGCACACGGTTGCACCCAGAGGCAGGTGGCTCTTCTGCGCTGACTGAGCATCTACAGGGAAGATGTAGGATGTGCAGCGGAGGAAACGAGGTATGGCATTACCTGCAGAGCAAATGGAACAACGACAATGTGGGTATACAGTGTAATGTCAAACACGACAAACTTGCAAATGTACTGTAAAGCATGTTTCATTTGTAGTTAAAAGTTAAATATGTGAGAAGCAGCAAACTCAAGTTTTCTCTTTATTGTTGCTATGAAGTGTTTAGATTAACAATAAAAGATAAAACACTTATAGTGACTGATGTATAACCATATAAAATAAAAAAACACTAAAACGCAGAATTTTACTATCGAGTACCATGGGATTCTTTGTAATTGAAAACATAATCGAGAAAAAATTATATTCTGACTAGATGTGCTATAAAGCCAAAAATATGTAACTTGTGTTACTTTAAGTTAAATAAACACTTTAAGTTAAATAAACCTAAAAAACTGTACCATACTCAACTTAAAAGATATATGTATTTTCATACAGTATTTAATGTTATATTTATAAAATAACATATTATTATAGATTTTACATATCATATACTATACAAACACCAACCAATAGGTCGGTAAAGTTGTAATGGAAATTAAAGGCATACATTGTGTTTGTCCCCTGTTTTTTATGAGACTGAAAAACAAGCTCTGTGTTTATCATGATGCCTGTTTTTAGCAGACAAAAGCAGCTTGTCAATATTGCATTACCTTTGCGTGTCTGTCTCCATCATTGTCTGAGAGTCAGTTAAAGTCAATATAACTTCGCAGTACAGCAAGACCAGGTGCAGCACATTTATATTTCATGTGAATTTGGGAATGAAGTCAAAAGTTGATGTGGCTAAATTTGGCAGCAGTGATGGTACCTCTGTCCTCCAGGGAGCATCTTGTTGAGGAGAGAGGGGGAACGGAGGATTTGGACTTGGAAACAAACACTTTCCCTTCCCACTGGAGCCTGTCCTCTTTGATCACCTGCACCTGTATGTTTAACCAGTAAACTGACACTGAGAAATACAATACAGCCAGACAGAAATTGGTGATCATGAACAATCAGCTTTGTTAAAAACATATTCTGTTAATCTGGAGAGGAATGGGTTTTTTTACCACACTGGGTAGAAGCTGAGGATCCAGACCGTATCGAGACTCAGACTTCGAATTTGATGTTGGACTTGTCTAACAAAGAGGGGAAAACACATCCGTCTTGGTGACAATAATTCTCAGTGAACGGAAATACAACAAGAAAATTTAAATAATAATACAAGTAAAAATAAAAGTATATTTAAATATATAAAAAAGAAATTAAAATAAAATATGTATAGAAATACACACTGCACTGACAAAGTAAAATAAATGTAAATACACAGATCTACTACCTACAGATGCTGAAAATGTTTTGATATGTAATAACTTGCAAATTAAAATATTTGATACGATAATGCTTCAAAAACTGAAATTGCACATTCTTTCTTGGAGCATAACTCTTATAAATTACACCACTACAAAGTTTATGTTTATTGCAATGCTCGTACTGGTAATGAGTAGCTTCCCTGTGGCATCCCTTGCATCTTCATATTTGAAAACTCAGAAACAGGCTTGAATACATCTATGAAAGATTAAAAACCAAATTAAAGATTAAATGATTAAAATATTATGAATGTCCAACAGAGGATGAAATAACTGTTACCCCGGTAGCTTTGCTGTGAGGTGTCCCAGTACAGCGACTGAGGCCGATCACCTGAGCAGGTAATAGGTGTGTAGCTCACTTCTGTGCTTTGATGTGTTGGGTTCAAATGTGGGTAGGGATATGAAGGAGGAAGACAGTTTGCATTGGCCGGGGTCATGTGGTTTTGTCCGGCCCATGACTGGGGTGTTAGTGCAGGAATATCCATTTGACGTCCTCTTCAACCTACAGTACCTATATAATCACAAACAACATGCAGAGCAATAACATAGTGACCCTGCCAAACCCTACAAAATCTAATGGTTTCCATTACAAACCCCATTATGAACCATCAGCTGTTTACAATTGGAATATTTCACCAATAGAACCCATCACATTACCATTAAAGAGCCATAGTTTCTATTAAACCAATACAATTCCCATCGTAAACAGGTTTTATTGTAAGCGTTATTAATGAACTGCACTGTCAAACACAGATCAGCTGATCATCCGCATCACACCGGTATGCTACTGAATGCTACATGCTCTTCTTTATTTACAGTTTTCAAAGGCTGATTAATTATTTGTTCGCAAATAAAATAATAATAATTTACCATGTGATGCATCATCTCTGGATATGTCAGTTCTGCATGTGTCCCTTTTAACCGGATAGAGAGATTGTTGGTGTTATTGATACTAGAAGCTCTTCGGCTGTGTGACGTCTCTTCGCCGTCAGTGTCAGTTCGTCTGCATGTCTTCTTACCTCTCAGATAAAAGAAATCAAGAGAAACATAATTATCGTATTATTTTTAAATGTAAACAGTCTTCTGTCTTCCGTACAGAGAAGATACCGTACTCGTTTACGTAATGGACATCCCACGTAAATATACAACCCAGATACGCAATAGCGAATAATGACCTCAAGGTGGCAGCACAGCATATTGAAACTCTTACGTCCTGTCACAAAATGTCAATAGGTTTTGCCCTTTGCAACTTTAGGAGAAAAGCATTATTTATTTAAATATTATTATTGTAATTTATAGAAATATTATGTAATTGTTTTTTTATCATTTAAAGTTTTACCTTTGAATTTCTTGTATACTCTTTGAAAATACAAAGGAACAAAGTTTTCTTTATTTATCAGTTTATCAGTTTATTTGTTTGGCATGCACATGTTTCTGATATAAAAATAAATTACATAATTTGTTGTTTTATAAAATATATGTCATGCCATGTTTTGTGTAATTAAACTTTAAAATCACATGTGCATGTTTAACTGGACATAAAAGAATTGTTAAAATGCACTTGACCCAGAAACATCATTTTCATTCATCAGTTTCATGCACTAAATAAAAAAAAAGTCTTAAGCAACACTGAATGCTTATATTCCGGCTTGGAGTAGAAACAATATTATCAGTAGAAAGCTAAAAAGCTTTTCTTTTATATTTTAGAGTGTAAAACTCAAGATGCACCTGGGTCAATGTACTGTAACTCAACATGATGAAACACTGTTTCAATATGTACAATATGTACTTACAATATGTAAATGTACACGTGAAGGCCTACAAAAGGTGAGAGCGCTACACAAAGCGTTTTATAATAGATAGGACAGACAACCTTGATTAAATTTTACTCAATACCATCTTAAGGTAAAAAGATGTAGACTTCAAGAGGTATCAAAATATAAATTAATAAAAACAGAATAAAAATCTAGGATAACCTGAGAAAAAAAAGAATGTAGGTAGTGAAGTGGGAGGCTGTAGTTAATATTTAATCTACTCTTCTGCATGCCCTCCAGTCCAGTGATGTAATATTCATGAGGTCAAGAGAGCTGAAGGCTATACGCTCTGACTTCAACTACTTAACACGTTCAGCGTGTCCGCACACAAATCACACTGTTAACAATAGACTGGCCCTTTACCTTAAACCTTTCACACACCGGTACTCAGCAAGAACTTCGAGTGTTCTTTCTTCTATGTAATTATATGACCAATCTGAACCCAGTGCTGAACTCAGCCACACTTACTGGCAGAACACACACTATAATCCCTAGGAAAAGTGACTGCCATGGTCCTTATAGTTTTATTACAGCACTTAACCCCCCCACCCATTATTATACAAAGCATTTTTGTGAGTGAGGCTATTTACTCCATGCTGTCCTCTTCACACACGCTGTTCTAAAAGGAAACGGTATGTGTAAACTTCCTCCGGTGCACAAATGTCACACGATTTACTGTCATTACAAAATAAACCTGGTGTATGTTAATACCTTAACCATTACTGCTGTAAATTGTTGAACAAGAACAATTGATGTGCATTCTTATAACTCTTCATCATCTTCCGACCTGCTCTTAGCTTACAAACTAAACTTATTGTTATAAGTAAGAATAGCTGTGTTGCAAAATCCCGCTGTCTTGCTTCCTACTTACTTTGTGGACAGCATCCTAATGGAAATGGAACATCATACTGTGACTGATTTGAAAAGCATTACAAAGACAACAACAAACCATACGGAGTGGAGTGACTCAACTACACCCATAGGTAATTCCAACACAGAAAAACAGAAACAATATAGACTGCATAAATACTGTGAGAATTCTGCAGAAAATCTTCTTCTGGTTCTGTGCAAAAATGTAAAATAGTTTTGAAATAACATGAGGATGAATAAATGACGAGTGAATATTTCATCTTGGGTAATTTCATTAATTGCACGGGCTAAGTGATTAGGCTTTTATAAAATGATTAAAGTACTCTTGAATCTAGTTTTCAAGTGCACACTAGGTGACTAAAAGTCCACTTTAAAATTACTCTGTGTGAAGTTATGATGTCATTGAAATAAAGGTCATAACCGTAAGCGGAATAGAGCATGCCTCTCTATCCTGTGCTGTTTATTTAGAGACAAGGTGAGCTTTGTGTTGTGAGAGCTGTCTGGTGAGACACATACAGTACGACAGATGCGTCGAGCAAACAACAGCTTTTACCACGAGGGACCAGATCACCCGGCAGGAGCGGGACCTGACAATTAGCTGAACCAGAAAACAGACACAAACACACACAAACGGCACCGGGATACCGAAAAGGGATGTTTTCGGGTAAGAAAGGAAGGTGGTGTCAACAATTTAAATGGAAACATCAAACACACAAGTGCACACAATCAAACACACACGCAAACAAATTTTCAAAAGGCTCACTTTTCACATGTGAACGTGTGATGACAGAAACGCAGACTCCCCGCTGACTGTGATGCTTGACAACGGCACAGAGCTGGATCCCAGCAGACCTCCATCTGCATGTAACCTGGTGCTCTCTGAACGTACTCATTACCCAGGAAAACCCAGCAGTTAAGAGTTCAGCACATCTTACACATAAAAAAAGAGAGTTTTGAAGTTAGCTGGTCATTGTTTTGTCAGCAAAAGATATTGAGATGTCGGTTAGTGTCTCATTGTCAGTATTTTAGTTACAGTATGCGTTTCCCTTGGATATGTGCAATAACAATGACAAATCACAACACTTTATACTTCATCTAATTAGACTAACTAATGAAAAATTAAAGAGAGATGAACGCTGGAGGGGCTAAAGTATATCCACCTAACTACATCCACTAATGATAAAAGGATCAGACAGAAACTGAGGAAATAATTAACTGAATATTATATTATAAAATATTGTATACTAATGTTGAGGAAAATGTGATCATTTGATAACTTGGTAAATAATGCAATATACAGTATGCGATACAATAATTATTAAAATACAATTTAAATTGGATTAAAATATCATTTAAAAAATTAAAATGACATACGTTTCATGTTCTTTCTTGGAAAAGAAGGCATCATTCAACTTCTAAAAATGATCTGCCATTTTTACTGTTTTAACAGTGCAGTACATAACAACAAATCTGAAAATTTGCAATATGCACATATGTACACTTTGACTTACAATAGTTTGACTGCCCCAAATCACTAGAGATGTGAAAGTTTTGCATTAAATGGATGTATAGGTTTCACCTGTGGGGAGGGTCAGAGCAAATCTAGGCCAAGGACGAATCTATTGTTCTAAAAGTGAGCACATATACACTTGTTCAGAGGTTTCCACATTATTAGGCATACATACTGTGTGTAAGTGTCATTAAATAGGGGATTCTAAGATCAGTTTCCATTTCATTCTGAATCTGGGTCTCCCTCTCTAACTCTCCATTTCTGTAAGGTCTAATGTTGGAAAATGATTGCATGTCTTACTCTCCAGCCACCGAGCTAATCTTCAGGGAAGGTTGGCATAAGAGACACATGCTTATGTTTTCTTATCCAAACCAGAACATCTCTCTCCATCACAGTCCGTCTGTCTGTATTTATTACATACACACCAAAAACACTCGCTCAAGCTGTGGATTGTTTATGGATGGGGATTTCTGTAAACCTTTGAAGGCTGGCTGGAGAATTTATGATTTGGTGACTTGGGGATTAGCATTAGCATTTTTACTGCAACATTTTTGCTTGTTTTGAGAAGTTGTGTAGCTAGCTTTACAGAAAGATATACCCACATGCACATGAAAAGTGAAGATTTAATAAGATATCCTGAATAACAACTTGATGGGTTCAGTTCCTATAGTTAGGGTTAATTTGATATAAATTGAACAAATTGAAATGCACTCTAAATTGCTTTTGGTAAATGTAAATGTTATTAAAAAAATATAACTCAAAATACACCTGTACTGTAGAACAAACCTGCCCGCTCTAACAGGATTGTAGCACAGCATGCTGAATCTAATCTTGCCTTCTCCTTTACACACACACACACCTTCACACATTCCCCCAGCAGACCTGGTCCAGCGAGGTCCTTGCAGGGGACTCAAAATGACGTCCATGAAAGGTCTGGGGGCTTTCGTGTGATGCTCAGAAGTAACTACAGAAACAGGACGGCTGAAACGACTACAGGACAAACACTGACAGTCTTCTAATCGAATCTGAAGTAATGAATGAGATGATTAATGAAAGATTGTTGGAAATCAGCTGAATAAAGATAAGGAGTGATGCCTTTTAGCATTACACAGATGCTTTTGATAATTCTCTCTCTTCTCTTAAGAAGCTTTTTTTGTTGAATGGTTAAATAAGTTGCCAAAGTATTAGTAAATAAAGTGATGAGCTGCATACAGTTTTAACCAAATTCACACAATTAAAAAACCTAGCTAACAGGAAATGTGCCTAGAATGTTGATTAACATTCTCTCCAAGTTATCAAAAATTTTCTTTCGGTCACATTAATAAAGAATTTTATTAACATTTTTTACGTTCAACATTGTAAATTGAAAAGCATTATTCCTAAATTGTTAGTGGAATATTTTCAACATTCATAAATAATGCTTTTATAACGTTTAATGACTGTTAATATATTTTTGTAAGCTGAGATAACAACAACAAAATAAAAATAGTTTTTAAGCATTTTATGCATGCTGTACAAAAGAAAGAGAGAGAGTATTATCATGTGTATGTATCTGGCAGAAATGATGTCATTGATAGAATGTTGCATGTATCACCTTTTCCCTCCCCAACCCACAAATAGAAACATGGGAAAGCGCAAAGCTCCGGGCCACTTCTGATTGAGGTGATGCCGTCTGAGTTGTGGTAATTGTCCAGCGCCCCTGCAGTGCCCTCACACCGGCCCCAGTGACACAGCAGTGAAGCGCACGCTCTTCTCTCCATCCAAATGACATTTTTCCTCCCGAGAAGGGGAGCGGAGACTCTCACACATACAAGGTAATTAGTCACAGCTGCACACAGGTGCGCAAGTGTACCTCCATCACCCGGCACAACCTGTTCTTTTCTTTCCAATTTAGATTCTCACGTCTACCACATTTGTGCGTGTAAAGGAAGGTAGATAAATTCAAAGGTTTAGTTTAAACATCTTCTGCATGGCCAAAACTATTAGTCTTGTGCTTATAGCTTCCTATTAGCTTATTGTCCATTGATTGCCCATGGGCCCGTTCATTTGAGGGCCAGCCTTGGGCACCTTCCTGCAACTTGATGCAATAACAATCTCAGCGTGGTGTTCTCCAGAGAAAATATCACTTCAGGTTTACAAACACCATTGCTTCCCCTATAACCTCTCTCCACCCTCACCACGGCTGCAGTGGTAATGAAAACATACTCACCTGGTATTAAACAATCTTTCTGGAAGTCGATGGTGCGAACCATGCAGTCTGGAAATCGAGGGTGATGTCTGGGTGAATTGTGGTATTTCTGTAGATAGACGGAGAGATATGTTTTATTGATTGCTGAAATTGCACAATCAAACCATGACGGTGCTAGACACAACCGGGAAAGTAACAGCAGCACATGCATAATGCAAAATCCGCTATAAATGGATTCTGCTATTGGTTTTTATTGGAAGTAACTATTTTTATTAGCGGTCGATGTGCACTCAGTAGGGGAGGAGGAAACGATCAGCTGTCATTAACTTGTTCATTCACTGTGTACAACCATTCACTATGTAAATTTTGAAGAACAAGATGTCCCAGAAAATCTACAGTATGTGCATAAACAGATATCTAATATAAATGAAAGAACCTACTGTAATTTAAATCACAGTTTAAGATGGATTTAGCTTATATCACAAGCATAATATGTTATTTTACATAACTGTAAAATATGTTACTGCCTTGGTCTATGTGATGCTAATAGAAAATTACAAGCATCCATCGATCTCTTCAAATCATCCAGGGCATCAGTGTACCATACTGCGTCAGCACTTCTGACTATCTGATTATCGGTCTAGTTTTGACATTGCCTCTAAAAAAGAAATGTAAGTATGTTTGCGAGTTTGTTCAGCCATATTATTTATGAGGCTCAATGTCTCGGAGGAAACTGAACAGTACCGCATTGAGTACTTTCTTATTGTTTCCCAGCACATTTGGACGGCAGTGCAATGTAAGCAGAGATTTTATGACTGGCTTGCTAATGCACATATATAGCTAGCTGTAAAAGAACAGCGCATCCTTTTTAAATCAAGAGGATAGCAGAAATCACCGAGTGATTTGTTATGTATAATGTATGTGTGGTGATCATTACAATGCGAGAGCAAAGAGGTCCTTTTTTACTGTTCCCTTTTGCACTTCTCCAGCTTTTATTTTTACATCTCATAAATTGATGGTGACAGTGAAAGGAATCATGTTTTTCAAAGTGCAAAGACCATGGAAACATTAACCATTAATTGTACAATCACAGGCTGCTGACCTTCAAAAATCTATATGCAAATGTACAAAAAAAAAGAAAATATGATATTATGTAAGAAATTTAATGAATATGTATAGATTTTGGTATAGTTTATTTATATTATACATCAAGAGTCTTCAATCATTATCAAGAAAAGGACTCTTCTGCAGATTGAGAAAGAAATAGAAACCCCTTTGTTATGCCGCTTACCCTTATATACACAGTATATCCTTATTGATATACTTTATTAAATTTATTTTAATGTGGGGTTATATTTTGGTAGAGATTTACTTAATTAATAAAAAAAGCAGTTGAGCAGACCACCTACCATAAATCTGAAGTCCCTATAAACGCCTTTATTTCCGTATCTGTGCAGAACATAAAAATATGTCCATTTCAAAAACTATTTCAAGTATATGTGCTTATAATCACTTCCTGTTCTTTAAATATATAGCACAGAGCAGGATTTTAGCAGTGAACTGAGAACAAACACAGTCACATTATGTATTTAAATAAAAATGAGAAAGTGTAATGTTTCCATAGTGATTACATTGTGTTCTCATTTCTTGTTCCAGTTCCAGTCTACAGAATTCAGTGATAATCCATGGGAACTTGTGAGTTTTTATCTGGTTGGTGCCCTTGCCTATGACTCAGTCTGTTTCATTTCAGGTTCAGTGAATGTTAGGCTCTGTTGTCTGGAGGCCGTTTCCTGACTTACATTATTAATTTCAAAGATTCACAGTCGACTTGATGCTGTTTCTCTTGCAATGTCTGGAACCCTGAATGGCATCGCTTTGATGTGTGTGCGTGCTGGTGTGTGATTATGTTAAATAAAAGGTGAGTGCCATTAAATCATCAATGACAAACATGTTGCTCATTTGAATGCATTTGAATATGTAACCGTATATTTGGAAGAGGCTGAACATATGACACAGTAAAGATCTGGATGTTAAAGGAATAGATCATTTACTCACCATCATGTCATTCCAATGTTTTCTTTTTTTTTCTGTGGAACACAAAGCAAAAGTTAAGGAGAATGTCACTGACAAAGCTTTATAAATTACAATAATCAGATACAATGAAAATAAGATTGCGAAAAACTTGCAAAATAATATCCTTATTTTGAGAATTTCCTGCTGGGAGGAGTGCACTTGACCTCAGATGAAACTCAAACTTTTGATTCTCAAACTGCTTTTATCTTTGTACTTGCCAAGAAAAACTTAAGTAAATAGAAATATGCAAATAGTGATAGAAAAGTGAAAATTGAGCTGACAGCCACATAATGCAATTCTGAGACTGATCTCACAGCTGCCTTTTAATCTTCTGATGGCCAGGGCCAAAATGGGTGTGGAAAAGACACAGAGGAGGAACATTCTGGAACTCGACAAACAATAACTTTATTTGAGAGCTGAACCTGAAGAGTGGCCACCCTCTGCGAGTTTGTGGCCTGACCCCCCTCTGATTTCTATAAAACCAGCCTGCAGAGCAGAAACAAAAAGAAACTTTAATGAAGGCGGAGGAGAAGAATCCCGAAACCGTGGGAGATAAACATCTCGTTTAGAGGGATAAAGCAGTAAAGATGAAGATAATGATGCCAGAGAGGAAGAAAGAATTCAACAGTGTTCTGCAAAAAACAAATACAGAAAAATGAAAAGGACTGTGATCGCAGCTGACGGCGGAAAGATGCAAAGATTGCAAAGACACATTTCTAGAAAGGGCCAAATCAGACATGCTCACTAACAAGGCCGGGGGTTTGAGATGCTCCTGGGTGTCTCAAAGGAGGAAGAGGAGAACAGGAGGCGAAATCCCCCCCCCTCGTGGTGCGACATCACAGGGTACAGCTTTTTACACCCCCCCAGGTCTGTAAGTACAGATGCAGAAACGCAAATGCGGCGAGAGGAGGGAGGGAGGGTGTGTGCGTTCTGAGATCTTACCCAGCAGGAGGTCTTCGTTTAAAATCTCAGCCTCTTCCCTTCACACTGCATTACCGCTCATATGGGTGAGGTAGATAATAAGACTCCGTAGTAATCCATAATCCAACTGAAACCTCAGCAAAAGTGGAGGAAGGTGTAGTCAGACCTGTGCAGACAGGCATCTTAATCATTTCAGAGGGAAAAAACGCTTTCTTATTTTAGCTCTTTGCGAACCCTTAGCATCACTTACTGAGACACTTAAATGTACTTATGTCGTGAAGAGTGTAAATTGCTGGAGAGATAGCTTGGAAGATATATCATGACTTCAAATTGCAATACTGTATATTCGTATTTTATTTACTAACAAAAATAGTTTATTAATTTATTATTATAAATTCTTTAAACAAATGAATTATTTAAATGAACAGATGTTTATGACCTCCTAACCATAATGTTGATATAAAAAATTCATAAACATTTCTACCAAATATTTGCTCATACTGTACAGTACATCTGCTGCACCTTTATAGCTTAAATAAAAACAGCCCAAAAATCCCTCATGATTTATTTAAAGCACATAAAATGCAGAGCAACATCCCAAAAATTCTAAGCATACTTTCGGCGTAGCGCAGAATTAATATCTTTAGCGTGGGTAATGTACCGTTATACAGTAAGTGTCTGCTGTGCATTTGGAGATTAACAGACACGCTGAAACGACGTTCTGCCCATCTATTTGTGCCCTGTGTGTTTGTGTGCCAGCACTGTAAGTTATTCATGATGTGGGGATTTTCTGGGGCAAATACATTCCAAAGCCCAGAAAACAGGGAGCTGGAAAAGAAACAGGCGGTTTTAAACATGAGATGTGAGGAGGAAAAAAATGACATTTGGAGAAAGTGAAGAACAAGAGCATGTATTTGGATGAGAGAAGTCGATGAAACACAAATCAAACGATACGGAGAAACAGGAGAGAGAGGATGTGGAGACAGAGCTGTGGTACAAAAAGCAGGGAGGGGGAGAGAGAGAGAGAGAGAGAGAGAAAGAGAGAGAAAGAGAGAGAGAGAGGAGACATTTCCCTGAAGGGGCGAGCGAATGTCTGAGGGGCTCTCTCTCTCTCTCTCTCTCTCTCTCTGTTCATTCACTCGCTCACACACACACACTTCATTCACACGTACTTGGCAGACAGACGCAGCATGTAGACACTTTCCTTTATTAATTCACTTTCTCTTCCTAACACACTCATGCACACACACATGCTTCATTCTGCATTTTTTTTTACACTTTATCTTTCCGAGTCTGGACATAAAAACCATGCTGCCTCAACTTTGAAACTGCAGTAACAGAGAACAAGAAACAGAAGTGAGAGAGAGACGATATCAAACACAAAGGGTTACACATGTGCTGACGGGATCAGAAGGATATTTTAGTGTAGAATGAAATTCAGCCAAAACGTCGCGAGGAAGCGCTCAGACGCACTTGAAGACTGAACCTAAGATCAGGTGAGATTTCTTCTTCTCTTTCTCTGTTTTATCACAGTTTGTTTTGGTTCTTTAGTGTTATATCTGGCTGGATGGTGTGATAGGTCTGGGGAACTCTGGTCAGCGTTAAAAGCTGGCATATATTGCGTTTGCAAATCTTGTGCGGAGAAAAGACTGAATTAAAACCATCCTGAACTTTGAAAGAAAATGCTTAACAAGTCTCAGGATTTGCTTATTTGCCTATAACATGTCAAGATTAAGAATAAAACTTAAGAAAAGTGATTTGGACAGCAAATATTAGGATAGTATAAAAACAGACAAGACATGATCCAGTATTGCTAAGTTCTTAGAAGCAGAAACGTTTTCTGTTCTGAGAATAAATTGGGATCTCTTTGCCCCCATTAGGGTATAACAAGACTTTTCTCTTTTTTTTGCATACAATTTTCTCTGTGTTCTCAAGTGCCAATTACCTGTTTGTGTTGTAAAAGTACTTTAGCAAATAGTGACAGGCGCAAATTACCTTCCATGAAAATAAATGATACATGTATATGTAGCGATTCTGTGGGGATGGTGTTATTTAAAACACTCTCCAGCATCTCTACTAGTTATTGTGAAACTAAGACGGTGTTATTTAAAACACGGTTCAGTTTCAGGTTATAATTATTTGTGGCTCAAATGGAAATACCTACAGATAAAGATTATTAACTATATGTATTTTGTAGCATTACCTGGTACAATAAACGCATTATTCTTCTGGCCTTGATTAACAACGGTCCATGCCCAATACAGTAATACATACAGAGCCGGTAACAGTATCGCACAGTTTAAGGGATGTGTTATGAGCATTAAGCAGAGACAATCATGAGTGAATACAAATGAATATTTATTAACTAAGCTACTGAGATGTGATATTGATTGACTAACAAAACACATACACATTCACACGCATACAAGATAAAGCATAGAAAAATTAGAGTGAAGAGTAAAGAATGGCACATTAAATCAGCAGGACACAACCACCGGGTTTTTCTCTACAAAAAGTTCACCTTGGTTAGCCAAGGGGCAGTGGCTTGCCGCTTCGTTGAATCCTGGTGCGCCGGAGAGAAAGAGAGAGAGTGTCCCGGTGGATTCAAGTCCGCTCGGAGAGCCGAAGTTTCATGAAGTGTCGAAGTCTGCCGAAGTAAGATTGCCGGAAAAGCTGTCCTGAAGAAGGGCAGGTCCCACGAAGTTTTGGAGAGATTCCAAGTTTCTGAGCAAAGAGTTGTTCGATGCATTGTGGTCTTAAAGGCACAACGGTCAATGCCCGTCAGGTCTTTGACCAATGGCAAAAGGGACGTGGTTGTCGCGGAGAAATCTCTTTGTCCTTCTCTGTGACAAATGATTTACATTACGGTTTATGTCCTGTTTGCACTTCACATAAACTTATTGCAATTGAGTATGATGCACTTCATGACTATGTACTGTGCATCATTATTTAGAAATAATTTGTGGATCATTTTGATACCACACACGAGAGAAGAAGTGAGTGAAGAACAATAGTTATTCATTCATCTGTCATGACATAAAAGTTAAACTTCAATGACACTGAAATGCATGCAATAACTATGGCAGGGTATCAATGTGATTATGGAGGAATACACACATAGATATATATATATATATATATATAGATACAAATTGGGCAGTTTTGTCCCGCCATCCTAAAGAGTCTCTTTGAGGTGTTTGGAATGTACATCTCTAGTCCTTCTGCAAATCTCCAGGGGCCTGGAGAATCTCAGGAGTTGAGCTGAAGTTACCCTCTGGGGAAGGCCAGAGAGGTACCATAACTGTCCTCCTGAGTTAAGTAACAACCGCAGGTCATCACTTAACCCAGACTTTCTGGAGCCAAAAGGGGTTCTGGTGTTGACTTCCCCGTGAGGGAATTTGTTGTTGGTTGTAACTTTATGATCCCTTAAAGAAATCCAACATTTGGCCCGACTCAAGTTCTACATCTCCCCTTCCGGGCGGCGCAGGTTCCGTAAGAACTTCGTCGGGCGGTGGTTCAGTTGATAGACGGGATCAGTTCAGTTGTCAGTATTCCTTGGGTGCCAGTGCCAGCGGAGGGTTCTCTATGAGGTTCGACTCAGCCTCCGGGTTCGACTTGTCTGCCTTGCTTCTCATGACCGTAACCTCCGACTGGCTATGAAGTCCCATGACTCTCTGTTGAAGGGCTTGGCTCTGTGTTGTTGTTGTATGCCCTCCGAGTCAAACCTGTGTAATGTTCAGCTTAATGAAAAGGATAGATGGATTTTTAGCAGTCTTGTCAGAGGTGGCCTTTTGCCTTCCAAGGCTTTATGGGCTAGGTCCCGCAGCTGTCTGGTAGTCATCGTGCAGGGGACACGCCATAACGCTTCTAGGTGGTGGCTCACTGATGGATGCAGATTACGAGGAAAAGGGTTCTGAAATTGAAGTCCTCCTCCATCTCTGGCTGCTTTCTGAACCCGGCAGGCCACCGGAGCCGGGTTGTAGTAGGTCTGTGGGGTTTCCTGTCGGCCTTGTTTAAGGTCCATGGCAGTGACCAGTCCTTGTTCTGACTCTGGGTCCGGGAACTCTCTTATCAGGGCCTGTTGTAGTTGCTTGTAATCTGTTCTGACTGCTTTGGACTGTCGGTCCAGGAATCTGCGCGCACCTCCTGGCTGGAGGTAATCCTGAGCAGGTACAGTCTATCTCTTGTAGTCGGCTGGCCATTGTTTGAAAATGGAGTCGATGTCCTGCAGGTATGCATGCACTTCGCGGACTTCCTGCAGGGTCTGGAGTGAAGGTTGGGATGTTTCTGGCCAGCTTGTCAATGTCTCTGGGGACACCCCATGGATGTCTGCAGAGGTCCTCTGGATGGGTCCCCGCCCCCACTCTGTGGGTGTTAGGGGCTCTCGAGTGCTGGCCGGGCTTTGAACAGGGACTCTCACCCCTTTGCTGCCTGGAGTTCTTGGCGGAAAGGCTTGGTTCCGCTTTGGTGGGGAGAATTCAAGACTTTGTTCTTCCCCTGGCTGTTCGGGCATACTGGAGTTTCTCTGCCAGCTCCTTCCTGGCTTGCCCCTCCAGCTGCTCTCTGGCGCCAGTGTCTGTAATGAAGTCTGCTAAGGCATCCCCAAGTCTTTCCACTTGCTCACGTGAGCTCTGGGTCCTCTTCATCAGTCGCTGCCTGCTGCTCGAGAGGACGCTGCATGATCTGCTCTAGGTGCTGTTCCGCTTTCTCAGCCCGAGCTTGAATGCAGTCGCCTTCTCTCGCTCTGAGCGGGCTCCGTTGTCCTCACACAGCTTCATCTGGACGATGAGGTTATGGGAAAGGGCACCTGTGATCTTGGCCAGCTCTTTGTGGTTGTAGTCCTGCACTGGATCGCTGGCCATCAGGAGGCTCAGGCCGCCGTCCAGCTGCTCACGCTCAGATGCTGCAGGTCACTGGCGGTCTCAGGCAGAAGTCCGCTTGTCAGGGCGCCAACCAGGTCTCTAGCTGGTCCCAGTGGGTGGCAGGACTGGATGATCTGGACATTCTTCAACACTAGTGACAAATAGGAAAGTAAACATAGCCAATGCAGGTCCGTGCAGTTTAGTGAGCTATACATCCAACATAAGGGCTTTGTGCCAGCTAACGTAATGACTAGCAGCACAGTCGAATGCCCATTATTCCTGCCAGGCTGTGGTGGCATGTATAGCTTGTGTGGGTAAGTACAGGAAAAGTTCTGAGTGAATTACTGATGCTTATAACCCATCGGGTCGCTTGGAGACTTAGGCTATCTGAGTCATCAATTTCATTACTGCAGCTTTTCCTGATGGTTTGTGCTGGTACGCTCTCTTATGCCATGAAAGGGAAAAAGGAAAAAGTAGCAAAGCAACTAGGATAACAAAAGGGAAAGAAGGGATGAAACTGAAAAGAAAGTAATTTTCCTATTTTGGCTAAGCCGGTTACCGACACTAGGGGTTAGGGTTATGGGACGGGACCTACAAGTAGGGGGTGCTATGATGTCATAGGGCCTAGGAGGGGCTTAGCGAGGACAGCAAGGATAGTTCAAACAGTATGGGGTGAGAAAAGCTTACTTTTCTTTAGGGCCTCTTACTTTGGGGACTATACCTTATTGACTAGGCTGGGTGGTGCATTGAGGACACCTCGGGTAAGGCATTCACGGGTCGGGCCAGCTCCCCCGACCTGAACACACGCATAGCAGGGGTCTCGGCTTACCCGACTCACCGCACTCGGTGTCGACCACTCAAACAGCTACTTAACCTTTAGCACAATCGGGTCGCGACTCAGTGCAATCAACGCCTGACCGCCACAGCCAAAGTTGGGTTTTGCCCAGAATTGCCCTTTTATGTGTCAAACTGGTGTGGCTGCCACACTTGCAGTGCCCGCCACCTTCGTGAGTCGCACCCAAGTGTGCCAACGACCAGCTGCCACAGCCAAGACTGGGATTGCCCAAAATTGCCCTTCACGCGTCGGGTCAGCTGGTTGCCAGCATTGAGTGCCCGATTGCTGATGTCGCTTCTGCGGTCGCCACCGAAAGTGGGGACGGAACCTCCCGAGGTCGCTTTACTGTCGGTGCCAGGCGCAGTCGAGCCAGACAGGTCCAGCCGTGAGTGGCCCACACCGAGAAACCATTGCTTCACCGCCCCAGCACTTAGGGAAGAGCTGTCTAAAGAGAAATGTAAAGGCTGTTTAAAAGAAAAGGGGTCAAACTGCTACATGGGTCATTAAAACAACACTCTGCTAAGTGTGTTAATCGACTCGACCAAGGGAAGGCAACTGATTTAATTTAAGTCTAAACCTAATTAAATACAGAGTTCCTGAAGTAGGAGTAGGGTAAAAGGAGCAGTGGGAAAGCAGGGATGACCATTACAGTCAGGTGACATTAATTACTATTATAGTTAAATAATAATAATCAATAAGTCAATGAAACAGCAATGAGGTGATATCAATTATTATTATTGTTTAGAATAACAACAATTGATAAATCATGAAAGTAGGAAAGGGAAATTATAATATTAATTATTATTATTGTTTAGAATAATAAAAATTAATAAATCAGGGAAGTAGGAAAGGGAAAATGGAGTAATATTAATTATTGTTATTGTTTCAAATAATCAATAATTAATAAACTATGAAACAGTTGCTGAGAGACCTAAATTATTATTGTTGTTAACACAACAATAATTGGTGAATTAGGAAAACTAATAGAGTAATATCAATTATTATTATTGTTTAGAATAATAACAATTAATAAGCTGGAAAGACAGCAATAAAGTGACATTAATCATTGCTAGTGTTCAGAGATAGCAATAATCAATAAGTCTTTACATGGCAGGGTTAGTCAAAAGTAAATCAAATTACTGAGAGACAGAGATCGACCAAGCATACCCAAAAGGGGGCGTCAACGCCCAAACAAGGAGAAGTCAGGGTTAATCAATGTAACAGGAGAAGCGTTAGACATCTAAGACAACTACCCTCTATTGTCAGTTAGAGGTAATGCGCCTTAACCTGAACTTCCAAAATACCTACGTTCACGTGGACGAGCGCTCGTTGTGACGTAGCGTTGTTACGTTGCACAGTGCAACTTAGTAGGCGGGTCTTAGGATCGTGCCGGCTTGTTGCACTGAAGTATAGCGTTAATACGTACAGGCTACCGTTGCTACACGAGTAAAATGCGCATTTAAATTAAAGCACAACAGGATTTCTTCGCCGTTGGCTGTGAACAAAGTACAGTTACTACACGAGTAAGATGCGCATTTAAATTAAAACACAACGGGATTTCTTCGCCGTTGGCTGTGAACAAAGTACAGTTACTACACGAGTAAAATGCGCATTTAAATTAAAACACAACGGGATTTCTTCGCCGTTGGCTGTGAAAGTACTGTAAAAACTCTCCTTTAAATAGAAAACTGACCCATAGTTATATCTATGTTAACTCCACTCAGAGAGAGAAGGGGAAGACACGCACTGGTTAGCTACGCCAATTGTTCAACCCAGGAAAGCTCATAGCATAGCTTAATGGCATTGGAAACACATCAATAGCCTACTATCTATGTACAGTTATAGGCCTATCAATAAGAAGAGAAGGGGAACATCGCCCAGCTCTATCTTCTTCGTTCTAAAATGAGGGTTTCTTCGCTCAAATCAGACGGACAAAAACGACTAATGTTAAACACGCTATAACAAAAGGACTATTATCCATTTTTATAGAGGGTCCCTTTAACATTATCGACTGCAGTTACGTTCTTCTTTAACAGTATAAGGGTTTGCCGTAAGGCTCACTGACTGTTAACACACGCGTTGAGGCGACCTGCGCTGTTCACGCGTAACACAAAGTTCAAACGAGTCTAGCTTCTGAATAAACAAGCATTAGAAACACACATGCGTCGTCACTAAGTTGCTCATAACACATTTAATACTGTGCCCGCTTCATTCTCCACCATTTATGTAGCGATTCTGTGGGATGGTGTTATTTAAAAACACTCTCCAGCATCTCTACTAGTTATTGTGAAACTAAGACGGTGTTATTTAAAACACGGTTCAGTTTCAGGTTATAATTATTTGTGGCTCAAATGGAAATACCTACAGATAAAGATTATTAACTATATGTATTTTGTAGCATTACCTGGTACAATAAACGCATTATTCTTCTGGCCTTGATTAACAACGGTCCATGCCCAATACAGTAATACATACAGAGCCGGTAACAGTATCGCACAGTTTAAGGGATGTGTTATGAGCATTAAGCAGAGACAATCATGAGTGAATACAAATGAATATTTATTAACTAAGCTACTGAGATGTGATATTGATTGACTAACAAAACACATACACATTCACACGCATACAAGATAAAGCATAGAAAATTAGAGTGAAGAGTAAAGAATGGCACATTAAATCAGCAGGACACAACCACCGGGTTTTTCTCTACAAAAAGTTCACCTTGGTTAGCCAAGGGGCAGTGGCTTAAGCGCTGTTGAATCCTGGTGCGCGGAGAGAAAGAGAGAGAGTGTCCCGGTGGATTCGCGAAGTCCGTTCGGAGAGCGAAGTTTCGCGAGAAGTGTCGAAGTCTGCCGAAGTAAGATTGCCGGAAAAGCTGTCCTGAAGAAGGGCAGGTCCCACGAAGTTTTGGAGAGATTCCAAGTTTCTGAGCAAAGAGTTGTTCGATGCATTGTGGTCTTAAAGGCACAACGGTCACGCCTCATGGTCAGGTCTTTGACCAATGGCAAAAGGACGTGGTTGTGCGGGAGAAATCTCTTTGTCCTTCTCTGTGACAAATGATTTACACAGGTACGGTTTATGTCCTGTTTGCACCGAACACATAAACTTATTGTAATTGAGTATGATGCACGCCATGACTATGTACTGTGCATCATTATTTAGGAAATAATTTGTGGATCATTTTGATACCACACACGAGAGAGAAGTGAAGTAAGAACAATAGTTATTCATTCATCTGTCATGACATAAAAGTTAAACTTCAATGACACTGAAATGCATGCAATAACTATGGCAGGGTATCACGTGATTATGGAGGAATACACACATAGATATATATATATATATATATATAGATACAAATTGGGCAGTTTTGTCCCGCTCATCCTAAAGAGTCTCTTTGAGGTGTTTGGAATGTACATCTCTAGTCCTCTCTGCAAATCTCCAGGGGGCCTGGAGAATCTCAGGGAGTTGAGCTGGGGGGTTACCCTCTCTGGGGAAGGCCAGAGAGGTACCATAACTGTCCTCCTGAGTTAAGTAACAACCGGCAGGTCATCACTTAACCCAGACTTTCTGGAGCCAAAAGGGGTTCTGGTGTTGACTTCCCCCGTAGGAATTTGTTGTTGGTTGTAACTTTATGATCCCTTAAAGAAATCCAACATTTGGCCCGACCAAGTCTCTACATATATCTATAGCTAATGTAAATATAAAAAAACTCTTTTCCACTGGTACGGTTAAAACTGAGGATTTAAGTCCTGCATTGGCAACTTGCGTTGTTTTTCTATGAGATAAGAAGTTAATTAACGTGTGTGTTTGTTTGAGAACGAGAGAGACGGGGGATGCTATGGGGACATGGGAGTTGAAGATTAATGAGTAAGTGAGTTAGCAAGACTAATATGGTTTGTACTTTAAACTTGTTAGCAAAATTGACTGTATTAAATCAAATACATAACTAAATACATCACATGACTTTATACTCAGTAAGGACAATTCTTCAATTTAGATCTGAGATATAAAAAACAAGAAGCATTCATACGTACAATGACAAAACTCACTCCGCACTTATACAGATCAGTTTGGTCATTGCCTGCGGGACATTTTTCCCCTTAAATTGAACACAGGATGAGATTTGAACCATTTTATGAATCCTGATTGTGACCTATGATAAGGTGAACTCATGCTGGATTGGCGCTGTGTGTATTCAAAGATGAAAATATCGTTTTATGCCAGAAAAATAAAATAAATAGATGTTGATCTGCTTGAAGAGAAGTGAGAACACATGCCAAGAAAAAAGTGAGAATTATCAACTAATAATAATCCAATAAACACAGTATCTATTTCAAAAGCTTATCATAACACATCTCCAAAATCAAATTGTTTGATTAGAACGTTGTTCAAGCCAAAATCTTATCCTAAAATCTGACTGCTTGATGGAAATGATGAACATACATGTCCTACTTGGCCACAGTAAGCTGCTTTCCTTCACATAAACATACTGGGTCGTAGGCAAATAAATAAGAAAAGAAGTGTGAGTCAGGAATCCAGAAACAGCTTCACTCCTGATGGTGACTATGTGGCTTGTCAAATCTCTGTCACCTCTGTGCAAGCAAACCTTGATGGAGACATAAAAATATTGAAGCATTAGTGATAAAGGAAGACGTGAATAATAGATATCATATTTTATGAGCACAGCTCTACAAAGTGCCATACGGCCAGAAAGACGAGGACAAATAAACAGGGAAAGAGTCTTAAAAAGAGGAGACATATTATACGCATGTTTCTTAAGATCAAAGACATGCAGATTGAGATGTTTTTATCCTAACATGCACATCTTGGTCCATTAGTCATATCTAACAGGATTTCTGTATATTTCTGGGAAAATAATTTGGAAATTTGTAAACTAACTAATTGTATTTTAATCAAAATGATTTAAGAAATGTATTTCCAGTTTTTGTTACCAAAAAGTCAACCAATTAAACATACAGTACAGTTACTGTGCCATCAGTAAAAAATTTAACTTGAATTCAGCTGTAGTTATCACACAAACGTACTGTACACATCAGGTTATTTGACTTTAGTTCATAGATAACCTAAATAACCACGAAGAGTCATAAAGAGTATATATCAGTGTACATAAGTCTCATATCTCTGAAAACACATTTCCATTTAAACGTTAGAATAGGGGGACTTTACCAAAACAAACACACGCCCACACCAGGACCACAGCAGAAAGAACAAAGTCCAAACTGGACAGCTTGGGAACCCCATTGATTGACAGATGGTTGAGTCTGATGCGGGGTTCTCTATTCTATTCAGACAGAATGCTGGACGTGTACATATGTTGTGTCAGACAACTTGTCACATGAAAGATTTGTAATATATTGAATTCTGGCTTTACAAGCATGCAACAGGAACTGGAAATGACATCAGCGTGGTTGGTCTGTCTCTAGCTTATGTGGTCTGACTTTATAGATGAAACCTGTTGTAGGTCATCTTGAGCCAAATTCACACGTTATTAAGATAAATCTCAGGGTGATCTGATTATGAATGGTCAGGTGGGACTGACTGCTGCTTGCACCTGGCAATAATACATATGTCAGATGAATTTGCTCTGACAAATAAGAAAGGTATGCATGTGGTTGCATGCATTTCAACCACCTTCAAATGTGGTTTGAGTGATCTGAATGCAAACCGTTTTGGACAGCCCTGTTTATCAGCTGTCTCATTCTGTGTCTGGTCCTCAAGGCACTGACATGATGGGGAGTGAGGTGAAGTCTTCAGAAGTAAACACTTTTTATCGTCAGGACCCCCGCTACGTGTTTAATGTCCCGTCTCCATTTATCCAAAGCCTTATGGATGACACAAAAGGGTCACAGAGGTCGTTACACACGTCACAAGGACTGTACTTCATTCCAAACCACTCGGTTCTAAGAAAAATCCCTACAAATTCAAAAAACAAAACAGTAAATCCTTTTATTATTACATTGAGGTATCCTAGGATAACAAGACAGGGATGGGTGTGCGTGTTTGTTCACATGCGAGTGTGTGTGCTTGTGCACAGGGGGATTTTTGCACTGGTTCTTGGGTCATTAGCGATGGCAGTTTTAGTCTATTAAGATGACAGGCTACTGTATTTCTCCTGACCGCCCTCCATGCCACACTTCCCCCCTCGCTGGACCGCAACGCAAGAAATTGCAAAGTAAAACATAACCACACAACACGGCTCAATGGGCAAACAAAGCGGCTTAGCACAAAACCACACAGTAAAGCCCACAACATAACACGGGTCATCCGCATAGATGCAAGCACATCAAAAAAAATATACAAGGTTTCTTATTCAAAGCTTAAGAGACTTATGTTAAAGTTACATGAACAGCAGTTTTATTTACTGTAGGTATATCAACATCATCTCAGATGTTTCTCTTAAAATACCTTAGTAGAAACTAAACAGTATTGCATGCCGTGAAGCTATAAAATCTGTGTGGATCAGATGATTATGTATAATAATAATATTACATTTGGTAACTTGCATGTAGAAATATCTGGTTCGTATTCAATCTCTGATACTGATTACAGAAAGTTTATGCATCTAAGCACAGTCTGAGACACTCTTGAGATTATTTCTGAAACTCTCGAGACATTTAAAATGACTAAGATGTATATAAAAAGAAAAGTTCTTATCTCTGTCTAGAACATTCAGTCATTCTGCAGACATTTCAAAACAACTTACGAATGAGTTGCGGCATAAGCAATTTATCATACAAGAAGTGTCTAGAAGAAACTAAGATATTACAGTAAATGCATCTCATTTGTGATTTTTTCTTTCTTATGGGATGGAAGCATCACAACATAAAGAGCAGATATGTGACCCTGCCTGTAAAAACCTATAATTTACTGTTTTCTACATAAAATCATCAAAATTAAATAATGTTAAGAACATTCTGTAAAAATATAACCTTGATTATGTCAAAGATTTAAATCATAATGAAATTAAAAGGTAAAATCAAACCTTGATTCTCATGATCTCAGAATTAAATTTTTAGACTTTAGCCTGGTTTTCACAGACAGGGTCACATATGATTACATCTTCCACCACATCAAGCTGGATGCTGGTTCTGTACATCATCATGCGCCAGAAAATTCCCTCTCAACACAACAGAGCAAAGGTTTATGTTCCACTATATATGAAACACCAACACAATCCCAACACAAACTGCAAAACAAATAAATAACCTGTTCTCCAAACAACATCTTCCACAGCTCAGTCCCAAAAGTCCTACAAAGTACAGAACTGCCTAACATAACACAGCGGGGTCCAATAGAACTCCCTTCCTCTCTACACACACACACACACACACACACATACACACCACTGCTCCCTGACAATATAAAAGAACAAAAACACCAGGCAATGATGCAGAAAAATCTCTCTATTGCACAACGCCCTCATTCACTGAAAGCATATCCATAAGCGAAGGATATAGCTGTGCGCACAGGGCCCTTTCAGAGCGTGAGCGGTTAGAGCTTTGCAGAGAAGATGTTTTCACTGTTCTTTCAATGTGAGGGGATTTAAGGACGAATCAAAAGCAACAACCTGGCGTGGAAACCCGGGCACAAGAGAAGACAAAGAGCAGAACCAAAGACATTACTTCTGAGATTTCAGTGCGGCTCAAAGACAACACGCTCGCACCCGCACACGGCCGAACACGCAGAGCAAACCACCTGCTCTGAGACTGACAGCTCCATTCATCTGGGCCTCCAAACAATTGTTTCTTTCCAGGGATTAATTGCCAATCGCAAGACAAATCTGAAAAACACTTTTTTTGGCATTAGATTCATTCTCACCCTCTCGCTGTTTGTGTTGTAGAAACACTCTCTCTATCTATCTGGACGTTTTAGGATTTGTCAGAATAAGCGAATGAGTATTTGGGAATCATCCCTGGTTTCAGACAGCTCGCTGGTACAGTTTACTGCAAGCTGATTAATGTACTTCATACCTTACTTTCTTTAATGCAATATTAAACTCTTACAGAGATAGTTCATCCATCCATTTTTCTATAAAAATCAAAAATACATTTAGCAAGTTTGTGCAAAAATTGCAAAGATTTAAAAGTTATTTGTAAAGACATTTATTAGGCAAAGAAAAGACTGAAATGAGCTAAAATTCCTCTTGCATTTCAAAGAAAAAAGAAAGCAGGATTAGATGACAAAAGTTAATGGTAATGGAAATATCATTTATGGTAAAAAATGAATTGGTCATGTTTTAGCTTATGTCATTAGGATGTTAGAAGTTCTTTATCTCTCTCTCACTCTCATTTAGTTCAATCATTCTGGATAAAACCTTTTACATACGTACCCTTTACAAGTACAATTATGGAAATATATGAAATAATACAGCTTTAGTTGATTGCAAGTACTCTCTAGATATATACTTGCAAGTACTTGAGTACTTGCAATCAACTAAAATTGTTCAAATAAAATTGTTCAACTAAAATTGCAATCAACTAAAATTGTTTATATATCGGGTCTTCATGTTCAGTGGTGGAGTTTAGTTGTACTGAGTAACCTCCATCTGTCCATCCACTCCTACAGAGAGACAGCATGCTATTGACATAACCACTGACTCTAAATGTTTAATCCTTCCTACAAAACATTATCAATACTGTCCACACACACATACATACTGTACACAGGAAACACAAATAGATTCTTTCCCCTGAGGTGAAACTGTTAATAAAACTCATTTGACATGAACTACTAACCTGATCTCTGCCCCCTGTGGCATAGTCCAGATTGTTAATCACTAAATGATTTGCTTGTCATACCCAATTGGAAAATGACATTTTGATGGCTCCAATGCTGTCGGCTAACAACAATGATTATAGTTCATAATGTGTATTTTATAGTGTAAAGTATAACTTTTATAAGTATAACTTGGTGATTTTACAAATGCTTAGTTTGAGAGGATAGGTCATAATAGTTTTAAACATTTTGTATCTCTCTAAGATTTGTTTTAATTTCAATGCACTTGAAGTGCAATATTTGCATCATTACCATCACACATAATATCAAGAATCCACACAAAAGCAATTGCTTTAACACAGAACATTTCATTTTTTGCCACAAAAATAAAGAATCAATTTATATATCATTTCTGTCAACAGCCTTTGAGCTATCAAAACCCAATAAATATTGCAGACAGAGAAAAAATAGAAAAGAGATTTAGCTGCTGTAACATATTCTTATAATTTTATATGACATATTTACAATCTTTAAGTACATATCAGTATTTGACAACAAACAAACCATAAATCAACCCACATCTTAAACCAAATGTTCTAATATGACATTTGCAGTTTTCTATATTTCCATATAACACAAAGTGGTGTCCAAACCTGACCAGACTCATTTGCATGCCGTTTTATGCCAATAATGTTGCCATGCTCTCCATGCCAACAACCTCTTTAATTAGATTGAAGCCCAGTTAATGCCCCCCCATACACACAGACCCCTCCTCTCTGCTGGTACCAGACACCCCTGCCCTACTATTACACACTCGCACACACTCCTCATTACCAATTTAAGGAACATGCAGACCAAAGAGGGATGTAGAGTGTGTTATTCGATTGACCCAGATCTTCAAGTGCAAATGAAAGAGCGAGAGAGAGAGAGAGAGAGAGAGAGAGAGAGAGAGAGAGAGAGAGAGAGAGAGAGAGAGAGAGAGAGAGAGAGAGAGAGAGAGAGAGAGAGAGAGAGAGAGAGAGAGAGAGAGAGAGAGAGAGAGAGAGAGAGAGAGAGAGAGAGAGAGAGAGAGAGAGGCAGGAAGGAAGACTGGTGGGGTGTGGGGAAGTTCATGAAGAAACTAATTTGGAGCTCAGCGGGGCGTCCGTGTGCTAAAAACTGAGCACTTTTACTGAAGGTCAGTTTCTATCGGCCAGATTGAAGGAGATCTTGTAGAAGCACAGGGAGAGACACTTTTCAATTTTTTCCTGTTGCTTTCAATCTGATGACACGGACAATCAGATCCTCAGACGCTGTTAAAACCCCTCATTCATTCTCCATTTGCATTCATATATGAGAAGGACTTGGCGAAAGCTTTGAAGTTAGCTGGCAGTTCCCTGTAGCCGGCCTGGAGAATGTGTGTGTGAAAGAAAATTCACAATCACCTGATAGAAAACAGATGAGACCACTTGTAACACATCCATGTGTTTCATTTGTGTCTACTGAAATACTTGTTTTGATCAAATATGTCTTATACAGAGAAAAACTAAACTATAAGGCCTGATTCAGGGTCTTTCTCAATAATCTGTAAATAAATTGAAACCAGCAGGAAGAAAAACAATCCCTAAAATATCCCACATGTTTCAAAAGAGAGCTAAACAATAACACAAAATGTGCTTCGATTTACCAAGATTCCAAAATCTGCAAAACAAGTAAGAGATTTCCACATGAATTGAAATACTTCTTATAACATTCTTCTAAGACAAATGTCAGGTAAGCTTTTCTCCCTCTGTCTGTGTCTTTTATTAGAAACAATCAAAAGTATTACTAAAATTAAACTTACTGTAAGTAAGAAGTCAATTAAATCTTACAATCTGAAAAACAACAACCTCTAAACATTAGATTTTTCTTTCTGAAAACACATCTGAATTGTACCCCACATATTGGTTTGGACATAAGTTTCAAAACACTGATCTTTTGTGCTCATGTGGGACTAGTCTGTGGTGAATATTTACCTCAAATAAATCCAATAAAATGTGCTGTATCAGATTTAGTTGTTTTTGCTATTTCTGCCAAGTGAAACACTGTGTTAAAGAAGTGCGAGTTTAAGATATTTCTGTATCTGTGAAAAACAAAAGCGTGCAAATTTGCATCGACAGACTGAATCTGCAAAACATTTCCAAAAGCTTGTAGTTTTTGGCTCTGGAAGACACTTAAAATGTTTTCCAGACAAATGCAAGAATTTAGTTTTTTCACCTAGTTAAAGCCAAGCACTGCATTTTTGACTTGTTACAAGTTATCATATAAAACATGGAGCCAACAAAAAACCTCAAGCAGCCATAGTTCACAACCTAAAAAGTGTTTTTTATCTATAGACACACAAAAGAAAGGTGACTAATGTGCATTGGTCATGCCTGTCAACCCTAAGCTCCATACAAACCAGTCAGATCGGGAACTGAGATAAAATGCTAATATATGACAGGAAGTCTTTTGATCCTCTTACCATCTTTCATAAGAGGCCAACGCTGTTGAAGCACATACATGTGTCTGTAAGCATGTGCATCTGTCTGACTGACAGTATTGCGTGCAAGTTTGTATGAAGCTAAAAAGACGGCATGTAAAAATGTGTAAAAAAAAATCAACAGTGGTTGATATATGTGTGTGCGTGCGTTTGCGTCACCGAGTTCCCTTTTAGTGTGCAGTGGCATTCAGGAAAGAGGATTATACAGCACAGTTTGAGGTGACGGTGGAGGGAGCGTATATTAGGAATACGGTTTTTGTTCTCAGCTAGAGAATATCTATGTGTGTGAGAGAGAAAGAGACTAGCTTTGTTTGCTTTAGTTAAAGAACTGAAACTCTGACTCAGTCGGTACGTCTGCGAGTCCCTGATAAAGATGAAAACACACACACAGACACACTAGTATAGATACTTGGTAAATAAAGATCTGAAACTAAAAATCTGCAGGACGTCTATCATGGGCCTTTTCTTTATAAAGGTAAGACAGGCAGTGCCTTCTCCAAAAAATCTCATTATATGAGACGATAGTCAGCAGTACAAGAAACACTGAAATATTAAAAAAGATGTCTTTATGGCCCCAGTGAGCAAGTCAAGGGCATGAAACAAACAAATTCATAAGATGATGATTACCCTGTCGATGTGAAAATGCCCACCTATCACAAACTGACTATCAATAATGTCCTCGAATTGGCCTGAACGGGTCAGACTGGTGGAAATGGATGAACTAATTGCAAAGTAAACATCTCACCCGCTCATTACCACTGTTGTTCACGTCGAAAATGTGAATTACAGTCAGCTGGAAAATAGAATTCAGAGCTTTTAAATACGTTCTGTCAAAATCCATTCTGCTACATTTAAATGCCCTGCTGAAAATGTGCCAGGTTTGACTGCAATTTATCAATAAATTTGATGTTTCGTGTAATCTACTTTCAGCTAACCGCTATGAAAAACAACATATTTATTCAGCATAATTAAGCTTATGAGGCAGGGATTGATGAGAACATTTGCCAAGGAGTTGGATTTGGTAAGGATGGTAAAGTGGGTTTTGCTGATTTGAGTCTGACCTGCAAGGTGTCCATTAACTTTAATTTTCTTTCTTTAGTCATTTCCTGTCTCTTTCACATTCTAACAACAGGTAAAAAAGACAAATGTCAATCATTTACGAAACCCAATGTCACTTACTATAAACAGCACTAAACACATCCACCCCCACAAAAAATACATGAATTTCATGTTCTTTACATGTGGACAACATGTTACCACCCTGTCTGTTAAAACCCAGCTAAAGTAATTTTTTCAGCGATTACTGTTTTTTACAGAAAATTATTCTACATAACATAAAATATAAGTGTGAAAAATATAGTCAAAGATTGAAATCATAGTGAAATTTATAGGTGAAATCAAACTTTGATGCTTGTTATCTCATAATGTGATTTTGAGACATTAGACTGGTTATCACAGACAGGGTGACATTTATCCCATGGGTTTCACATGGGACATTACATGGTATTTACACAAAAAGATCCACATGTGACCACATGTTCTTGCACAAGAATAAAACTGTACATAGGTCAAAGAGCTTATTTCTTATACTTATACAAAGCAACCCAATAAAGCAGAGCATCACATCGTGAGGATTAAAGCTGTGAGATGAGGGAATAAAGCGAGAGACATTAGACAGACACTCAGGCTCGTAATGGCAGAGTTTATGAAGCTTAGCGTTAACGGTGATGATGACGTTCAGGGTGGCAAGGCCACAGGGCTCGACACTTTTACTCCCAGCTGTGTAATTATACAGCGTACACAGCTACACAAGATCGCTTACAAAGGCTGCTTGCTCTAGCAAATTAATAACCCGTGGCCACGGCAGGGTATGATAACATGACAACTGTGAGGTGACTAAACACGGCAACCAAGTGTGACATTTTTAAAAGGGTATAGAGGTCAGGAATGGTGTGTTTACTGTTTGATTATCCCGTGTTTAGCGGAGAGGAATAAACTTGCCTCGAGTGGCCAATTGTCCTGATGAGCCAGTTGAATCTGTAACATTGTTTTGATATCCTGCTCTGTTAAACAGTGTTCAGATCTTCCACACGGGATTTCAGAATTTTTATTTGGGCAGATTTTTAATTGTGCTAAACATGTTTAATTGTAAATTGCTTTGGTGGAACCGCTATTAAAAAAACAAAACACAGATCCTGCTGTGGTTAGCAAGAAAACCCAGTAAAGGCTAATGTTGTGGATATTTCTCAAATGCTTTTAAAGATGCGGCAGCACATTCTAATAAAATGTTAAGCTTTTCTCATTTGTTTGTAAAGATTTTAGGGCTCTGGTGTATTGTTCTGGCTGCCTTAATATATCCTATACGTGACGTCTGGCTTTCTGCTTCATGTGAAATACAAAATCAGTAAAACAATTAATAACAAAAAAAAAGGCTTAATTACCATTTCAAAAAATGAAAATGCTCTAAAAATACTATTAATATTTTTATTTAAAAAAAAAAACCCAAGGCAATTAATATGAGATTCATCTAGCATAATTGGAATGAAACTCGGAGGATTGTTCCAATAGTGCCCGCTGGAGGGCAAAAGGGAGAAAGCATTGGGATTGGGAATGGGTGAATTTACCCGTAGAGATTTCTAAGGCACTACTGTTCATGAATGTTTAATGCATTTCTTTCCTGTGTTTTAATAATTCTGTTAATTAAATCTTATTCAGGGTGTAAACTCCTCATGCTGCTGTTTTGCATCTTGTAATTATTGATCATTTGCACTTTCTGACAATAAATTATTTAAAAAATTTATACGATTTTACATACATAATTAATAAAATAATACTTTCCTGAGCTCATTACTGATTTTAATGTTCCTTATATAATTTATAACGTATTATTCTGTTCTTTCTTTTTTCAGAAATATTTTGCACGGAGCTGTAAAGCAGCAGAAATCAACAGCTGTTGTGTGTGTGGCCTCAAGCAGTGTGTGTTTGTTTTTGTGCATCTGTGCGTTGCCCTTGAACTGACTGGACTGACGCCATGTTGTGGACACTCATACTGGCTTTGATCCTGCTGCTGCTGCTCCAAGCTCAGCTACTTGTTTGTCTACATGAACTCCGAGCCTCTCTGACCTCTGTCACTTCAGCGACCCCTTCTGGAACCTCCAGCGGCACGACCCTGCAACGTCTGCCAGGTGCCATCATCATTGGGTCCGCAAGGGAGGCACCAGGGCCCTTCTGGAGATGCTCAACCTCCACCCCGACGTAGAAGTAGCCAAGACGGAGATCCACTACTTCAACGTGGATGAAAACTTCCGTAAAGGTTTAGATTGGTACCGCGCCCAGATGCCCCTCACCCTCCCCGGGCAGCTGACGGTGGAAAAGACCCCTGGTTACTTTACAGCACCACCCGCCCCAAGAAGGATATGGGCCACGAATCCAGCTGTGAAACTGCTGCTGATTGTTCGAGACCCGGCTGAGAGACTTGTGTCAGACTACACACAGGTTCTGCACAACCGACTTCAGCAAAATAAGCCATACCAGCCACTGGAAGATCTGTTACTATCACAAGGACATATCAACTCCAATTACAAAGCCCTTCAGCGGAGTTTCTACTACCAGCATCTGGCCAGATGGTTGGAGCTTTTTCCCAGGGAGCAAATCCACATTGTGGATGGAGAGGCTCTGATCCAGAATCCTTTCCCTGAGCTGCAAAAGGCAGAGAAGTTTTTGGAACTACCACCTCAAATAAAGCCAGATAATTTCTACTTCAATGTCACAAAAGGCTTTTATTGTATGCTGTCTGCTGGACATGACAAGTGCCTGGATGAGTCTAAGGGAAGACCACACGCACCACTCAGTAATGACGCATTTCAGAAGCTCTGCCGCTATCTGAGAGTTCCCAATCAAATATTTTTCAGAATGGTGGGGCAGAGGTTTAACTGGTGCTAAGACCTGACAAAACATGATTGATGGCTGGGATTTAAACTACTACTGGCAACCCAGTTTTGTGAATATACTTTTCATGTTGCCATTTAGAAATCTTGTTCAGAATGAGACAAAACTGGACAACTATATGTAGGCTACAACAAAGTTTGAGATCACCAACAACGGCTAAGCTGACCCATCAGTTCAAACAGACTATCACTTGGGATTTATGGATTACTGTCACATTGAAAATAATGACAACATTTCTATTAAGTGAAAAAAACTCAAGTGGTGGTCTTAAAAAAACATTGTAGACAGAATGTGGATAGACTTAAAGCTTTGCATATTACAAAGACACAAACTCCAATGTTCCAGTGCATAACAAAGTGGTGTTTCAAAGCATTTAACAGAAGTACTGCTTTGTCAAATGTAATTATTGTAGTTCAAGCATTTAATTCTCATGTTTAATATACTAATTTGTACTTGAATATTTTATTTTCATTTTTGAATAGAAATGTCTATTTTTTAAATTTACTGTTGCTTTAAATGAATGAGATATTTCATACTGTCATATGTTAATGCACTACAAACTTTTGTTTTTTATTCAATAAATATATGTACATAAAAAACCTCTCATCTGTCTGTCTAAAACACACTGACATTTCACATCCCACACATTACAATGAATTACAAATGATCATGTGAGGATACAGATAAAGTAAGATAACAGTCAAAAGTTTGGAAACATTTACAGTTGTTTTTCCACATTTTAGAATAGTATTTCAGAACTCATCAAAACCATGAAATAACACAATTGTAACTGTGAGATGTTGAAACTAAAAGCAATTTATTTAAAACCAAAATAAATTAAGACTATTTTATATTTTAGCATCGTCAAAAGTACTCACCCTTTGTCTAGAATCTGCAAAATCATACTATTGACATTTTATCATCCGGCTTCTTGAGGTCTCAACCTAGAAAGCTTTTTTAACAGCACTGAAGGAATTTCTATCAATGCTTTTTATTTATTATTTGCTCCAAGTAATATATTTCAAAAATATTTTTTTAAATAAAATTGTAAAATAATTAATATGTTGCCACAATTAAAGTTTGTCCACAAAAGTCCTTTTAAACATTGAAATATACATCTTCAGATTAAAACTTTTTTAAGATGATGAGAAATACTTTTTTCCAAACATTTCGTCCAAAATCTGGTAAATCCACCATCAGTATACAGTAATGTATGCATTACCTTGCTGTCTTCGATTTATTTGGCTTAAGCATGCAGCATTTACTGTCACCAAGCCCTATGTTAAAAACAACATAAAATCCAATGAGAAATACAACTGTCATATAACAGACACAGACGCTTATGGTATGTTAACTGTTATGGTAAATATCAGTTTAAACAGGCCAGTGAGGATCCAGAGGATGTCTTTTACACTCATGTCCGGTAGATGGCAGTGTTTTATGTGTTTTCGATCATTAAACTAAGTACATTACAGATCACAGCGAGCCAGTACACCAAAACATACAATTGCTTAAAATGACATCTACAGTACAGGAAACTAGAGGTAAACTACAACTTGTCTACTCAGAAAAATGCATAAATTAAATATGTGTTAAATTATGTTCACTCACGTGCGATGAATCTCATTCCTTTCAGTGGCCTAGAGATATTGGATCTTTATAAAGATTAGACTTTAGGCATTTCTACATGAATATTATATCCTTATATTGTGGCTATCATTCTGAAATCCAATCTTGTTGTTATTTCACCGCAGCTAATCATCAAACTCCGATATTTTCCTAAGAAAGTGCATGTAGTTGTTTGCTACTTTCTTCTGTCTTCTCAAACTTCACCGCTAGAGGACGCGCCGCCACCCGTTGCCTTACGCATGCGCAGTCGCTTCCCTTCACGTCCCAATAACACTCATTGAAAACGAATAGCAGTCCCCCCTGACGATTGCAAATTCGTCGTCTTTAGATCTTTAATTGTCAACAAACGGAAGCCGTCATGACAGAATTACGACACCGAGCAGCGACGGATAAAGAGCTGCAGCATCAGCAGTCGGAGGATAAGGTAAAATGTAAAACGAGAGATGTATGTTATGATGGCTATCATACTAGCTACATGCTGTCATGTCATGTACAGAGAGCATCTGCTTTGGGTCGCTGTGTGTCTAAATCAAGCGTGTATGTGTCAAGTCACAGCCAGAGAGCAGATTAAGAGTAGAACAGTTTTACTGTTTTGGTTTGATGAGTGATCGTGGTTTCTAGATATTCTGATTGTGAGATATAGCTGAGCATCAGAGAGTTGAAGCTGATGTGCTGAAGGTTTCCTGTCTCTCCAAACCAAACAAAACGCACTTATCAGGCCCGATGTGTTTCCTGCAGTTGCCAAGTTACTTAAATGAATTTAAGTGGCGTGAACAATCCCTGTACTGTTCAGTAGAAACTCACTGCAGGGTTTAATGTTGTTTGGATGTGGATGGGATCTCAGTAGAGTTGATCTTCATGCTGGGTGAACATGGAAGTGGAGATCATAGAGAATGAAGGTGGCTTTAGAAAATGGGTGAGTATACTTTGCGATGTTTTCAAAGTGTAGTTAGTCCACTCATTAGTAACAAATATCTGTGGATGTGTCAATAGTTTCTGAGAATGTCTTGTGGTCATTGGATTGTGTGGTTGACCGTGTAACTTCCTACCATGTCTTATGTTGTATTTTTGTCATATTTGCTCTTAAGGGATTTTTTTACTGAAGAAGGCAGAAGAGTTTCTTCTATCTTTAGGGTTATGAGTCAATGAACAAAATCAAACATGTATAATTAGAACTTCCCCTGCTAGTGTCTCTGTCCAAACCAAAAGATCTCAAACATGGTGACCAGCTTTTGGTCTTGTGCATTAAACTTACTGTCACTTCATTTTGGATATCAGCATTCAATCTTCAAACTAGACTTCATAGTTTACTGGTGTGTGCAACCATGATATGCTAACCTTGATATGTTTAACACTTTTGCATCTATTCCTGATGAAGATATTATAGAAACAATAGTTGCTCTGAAATGCTTGATTCTGATTGGTCAGTTCTGGTATTGCACATTGTAGCATTTTTATATAAAGAGTGTCAGATTGTATGAATCAATATTATCGCAGACAACTGATGTCCTACATAGTAACTGAGTTGTCATGTTTTTCCCACATTCCTTAATTTAATTATTTAATATTAACTGTATATATTTAGTTGTTCGGTGATGCCAGCCCTGTCATAAGCAGGATAGTTTGTCTGGGTGTGACCCCACAATACGCCCAATGCTTTCCTTATATTTTTTTATTGTTGTAAGAGAGTTCGTTCAGTCACACAGAATGAGGCCAGTCCATTACGTTTATTACATTAGACTAAAGTATGTCAACATAATGGCAAAGCGACACGCATTGTATCCTTGTTGAATTTTATGATATAATAGGTGATAACTTTGACTTTGCCTTTATTTGCTATAGTCAGGAAGCAGGAATCTTCAGGGTGTGTTTTGTGTAAACATCAAATAATGTCGGTAGTATATCTTGGAGATGTAAATGACTCAACCGCCCGTCATTACACTGCTGTTGCTTTAATTGTAATTCTGCGTTTTCACATGGCCAAACATGCTGTGACATTACAGAAATTCATCAAGTGTTTCTCGAATGAAAACGGAAGACTGAAAAATGTCTGTCTTTCTCAGGAAGAATGGGATGTCCTGATGAGCTATTTGCGGTCGGTGGTGTAGTTAAGAGATGGGGGAGGAGGAGGTGGGTGGAGGAGAAGGAGGGTATTTTTAAACTATGGCATGTTGAATATCAGGATGTAGTCCATCTCCATGGCAACGCTGGATCCTTTCGTGGTTCGGAGGGAGCTGTCGAGTGTCGAGCTTGAGGGCTATCTCTGTTAGCGGGTCCAAATGAATGTCTAGCAAATCAAAACAGGGTTTTTAAAACAAGCGGCCACATCTGATGATGACATGTTGTGCAGCCTGTTGCTATGGTGATAAAGAGGTCATTAGTATTTGTGTGACACACAGGCCTGTTGGATACACATGCTGCCTTATATAGCCAAAACATTAAGCAACATTCATGTTTACTACTAATTCATTTTATAACAATTTTTGCATTGGACTTGGTTTTGCGTGTGCATTCACACTAGCACTGTTTGTGACTATTTGTGTACAAAAACAGCAAGAAATGGCAGTGTTATAAATATGTATGTTTATATAAGCAAAGGATTTATTGTGTTGAACAGCGTTTTAGTATGTAGTGCACAGAGATTTCTCTGCCAGTTAACAAATATTCAATGATTGTTGACCTTATATGTCTCTCTCTTTCTCTCTAGGGTTCTGAGACGGAGCCCAAGTCTGAGAGAGATCAAGCCTCAGACAATGAAACTAAATCAGACACTGGGGTGCCTGAGGTTCCCGTTCCTCCTGATGACACGCCGGAGGTTCTTAATAAAGCCCTCTCGGGTCTCTCCTCCCGGTAATAGCAACTTTCCTTATACAACAAAAATTGCCTAACAAATTATAATATGTATTTGTTAAACATTGGGCCAGCTCACTGTAGGTTTCCTTGGTCGTTTCTAAAGGGTTAAAGTACCTTCTGTGGTTAATATTAGCCGAAGAAATGTCATACAGTCATACTTCAGACATGAATCAATCTGCTGTGTGCTACACAAACATAAGTCACCATTCTAAAAATCCATTAACAAATTCCTGAGGGACCCTGTCGCTCAAAAATACTCAATGTGACCACAAACTGAATAGTTCAATTATGATACAATCATTTTACTGTACAACATGCCTCACTTCAGTAATGTTGTGAACAGCCAGCATAGTGCAGATGGTTGATTCAATAAAAGGCCACATGAGCTTTTGGCTTTCGCATTAGGATGATTGTATTTCCATGCAATATGCTTTGCGTTAATGTGTTTGTCTCCCCTGCAGATGGAAGAACTGGTGGGTGAGGGGCATTCTGACTCTGGCCATGATCTCTTTCTTCTTCTTTATTATTTATTTGGGTCCGATGGTGCTGATGATGATTGTGAGTATCTTCTCTTAATGTTGTCGAAGACATGATTATGATGTTTGACTTCTAGGTTCTAGGTTCAATACAATCGACAGCATTTGTGAGGTGGTTACCAAAAACATTGTTTTTATCCCTATTTTTAAAAATTAATAGTTTCTTAGTAACTTATTATTTTCTTAAGAGCAATAATTTACAGTAATGCATTTACAATGAAAGCAAAGTGTGTTTTTAAGGTTTTAAAAGCTTAGATGCAAACCAAACCACCATGGATAGTGATAGTTTATAGATTTGCACCTTGTGACCCTTAAAACTGCAAGTCTACAGTTACATCCAACAATCTATAACTAGCTTTGTTGTGGTAGGTTGTCGATATGTCACGCAAAACAGTCATGTCAAGAGGCTCTGACATTAGATACATGAGAACTTCTTAAGAAATAAGCATTTTTGACACAAAGTCCAGAATGAAACAAAACATCACAAGATGTGGCGCAACATCCAAAGTCTCCTGTCTGATAACAGTTTTCAAAAAGTGTGTCTCATGTGTGTACGTCTGCTGTGTGTTTGTTGTTGTTTTTACACTCATTTTCTCACTCTCATTCACAGGTGATGTGTGTTCAGATCAAGTGCTTCCAGGAGATCATCACAATTGGTTACAGTGTCTATCACTCATACCACCTGCCCTGGTTCAGAACACTAAGCTGGTGAGACCTGCGACACGCACCTGCCACCATCATTTTCACGCTCGGTCAATCCCTCTCTCCCTCCTCTCATTATCACTCACCCACATCTCTCTCTTTGTCTCTGTCCCACTGCTCAAGACTGTAATTAGAGGTCATCAGCATCACTTTCTTATGTCTGTGCAGCTTGATGTCTTATAAGTTCTTTTTCTGTGTTGAATTAGCTATTGCTGCACTGGTTTATTCATCCAGTTATACATGCTGTATAGAGGTACAGTACATCCACTTTGAATTAGATCGTAAACAAACAGTTGTGTACGTATTTATATGCTAAAAGAAAAGATTCACCAAGTTTTATCAAGTAAGGGATAATGTACAGCCAGCCAGCTGCTATGGCAGAATAAACTTCTACAGAGTGATCAGGTCTTTTAATAAATCTCTAGTTTTTACTCCTTTTATAAAATTCAATTCTTGATATTTATGTATTTGTCCTGAAATAGCTTTAAAGTGAGAGATTCTATGAATAATAATGTTTCTTTACAAAGTGACATCCCCAACTACATCCATAATACAGGATAATACAAGTTTTTTTTGTGGATCTGTGCAAACCATTATGACTATGTTGTCAAAAACACAAATTAATTTCTAGTTTTAGTGCATTGTTGTGGTGTGATCATTCATAAAGAATCTCTGGGTCAATATAAAGTCAAAATAACTTAAATTTCACAATTCAAATTATGACGCCTTCTCTAGGGCTATTAAAATATTTTGTGTCTGACATGTTTTTAATAAATAAGCACTCCAAAAGAACATTACAAAAAATATTTTTACTTTATTACATTTTTATGCACATCGTACTTATTTAGTTTTCATTAGATTTTGCTATTAATTCACATTATTTATTGTAATTCTAATGAGATTTGTCAAAGATTGGTGAACTTTTCTTTGAATTAGTTTTTAGTTTAGTTTTTAGATTAGTTATTTAGCAAAGCACTTTCTTTAATTAGTCCTGCTTTGTCGTTCTTCCATAAAGTTGAAATTTTACTCCATTCATAATCTATCTTGCTGAGTACAGTCTGTCCATTTTCTAAATATGACCTCACAACCAACACAACCACAGTGGCTAATGAAAAGCTTAAAATGGTGTCTGTTTTGTGTATAATAGTGTATGTTTCTGTCAGGTACTTCCTGCTGTGTGTGAACTACTTTTTCTATGGTGAAACTGTGACGGATTACTTCTTCACCCTGGTACAGAGGGAGGAGCCTCTACGCATCCTCAGCAAATACCATCGCTTTATTTCCTTTACCCTGTACCTCACAGGTTAGAACATCATGTTTCTTACAAACACACAATTAGGGTCGTCTTTGTTTTTTTTGTTTTTTGGACCAATAAAGACATGTGGGGTGACAAGCTATTTAAACAAAGCCTATTGTTAATTAGTTTTATTTAATGACTCAACAAACTCATATTTAGGTTACTGCTCAGTCTTCAAGATTTGTGTTGGCAGTTGTGGTAAGAGTGCTGAATGTTTTGGAGTGTGTTTTAGGTGTGAAATTTGTGCTGTGCAGGATGTGGTTCAACTTTCTGCCTGTCTGTGCTCCCCTTTCTCATTTTCAAAAAAAGCAAGACGGCAGATTTTAACATTTTATCTCGAAAGAGTGTTCTTGTTTTAGCAGCAACACATTATACTAGGGCTTGGGGATATAGCTGAAAAGAAATAAATCTCTAGTTTTTAACTCTTTGTAGTTCTTGATATTTATGTATTTGTCTTGAAATGGCTTTAAAGTATAAGATTCTCTAAATATAAACCACCCCGTAAATTCTGCAAATATGACATGATCTAAAATAACAGAAACAGGATGCTGATCTCATACGATTACATTAATATTGTGTTGATGACTCACAGTGGTCTACATGAATAATAAATGATATAAATGAAAGATTTTTAGAATCCTGTTCATTTGGATATTTTCAGTAGCTGGTTTCTGTCAAACAGACATAAGAACTGACCACATGACTGGCCCAGAAATAGCCAGACAGGCACATGCAGTAATGACATAGTGGTGATATCATCTTGATCAGATGTGTATGTGTGTCTTTTCAGGGTTCTGCATGTTTGTTTTAAGCCTGGTGAAGAAACACTATCGCCTGCAGTTCTACATGGTGAGATTTGACTATGGATTCTCCAATTTTCCATTAACACCAACATTTAAATTCAGCATACCACACAGACACATGATCATGTTTACATATTAGCTCATTGTTTCTAGTGAGCTGTCTAACAATCCCACATTTGATTGAGACAAGTTTATAAATCTGATTATATATCTCTTTCTTTCTCTCTCTCTTTTCTTTCTCTCTCTTTCTTTCAAGTTTGGTTGGACTCATGTGACTCTGTTGATTGTGGTGACTCAGTCCCATTTAATCATTCATAACCTGTTTGAGGGGATGATCTGGTGAGCATTGATGCATATAAAAAGTTTTTTTCTGGTGTGTGTGATGTGTTTGGTTAAGATGATGTGTTTTATGTGTGCAGGTTTATTGTGCCCATCTCCTGTGTTATCTGTAATGACATCATGGCTTACATGTTTGGCTTCTTTTTCGGCCGCACCCCTCTCATCAAGGTTTGTGTTGTTAGGAAAAAATCTCACATACTGCGTACATTTGCAAGAAATCTTTATGAAAATGGTACTTACTTCATTTTAAAGTGTCAAAAACAAGCAAAATTCTTTTTTCTCTGATGTTTTGCTTGTACTGTCCTTCATGAGAAGAAATGCCATTTGCTCTTATATTTTGATATCTAATGCAATGACATATTTGTGTGTCCAAATACCACTGGGACCATTATATAATGTTATGTTACTGCTGCTGTCTTAACACGATTTTTTTGCAGTTGTCTCCTAAGAAGACATGGGAGGGCTTTATCGGGGGCTTCTTCTCCACTGTTGTGTTTGGGATCCTGGTAAGTTAGACCCTGTTCAAAGAGATTTTGAATCTAATAATCAAGATCTTTTTCTGTCACCATTAAATAATAAGGCATTCATTAGATGGATCTGAAAAATAAAAACAATATTTCTCATTCCACTTTCTGTCTCTAGCTGTCCTATGTGATGGCAGGTTACAGTTATTTTGTGTGTCCTGTGGAGTTTAATAACGACTCAAACAGTTTCACGGTGGACTGTGAACCATCTGAGCTCTTCCAGCTCCAGAACTACAGCCTGCCGTCTGTGCTGCATTCTGTCACAGGCTGGGTAAACAAACACACACACATACAATCTGTTACACACTTGCTTTCCAGATCTCATTCTGTTTTTGTTTCCCGGTTGCTCAGACTGCTGTGGGTCTGTCACAGTTCTGATGTACTTTTCACAGTTCTTAGTCACTGTTAACATTCTTTTGAACCAAAAATGGGAGATATATATATATATATATATCTTGATGTTTATGTATTGGCTTTGCATACTGTAAAGAAGCGGTCATTGCATTCAAATTGTTTAATGTAAAATCTAAAAGATCTACAAGAATCTTGTCAATTTTTCTTGTAAATCAGTAGTGTCTCTTCAATAGACCTTTCATTATGTCTTTGATTAGATTTTTTTATCAGCCACATAAATTGATCATCATTGGCTAATGCTATGCAATGGTAGTGGCACAGGGGTCAAAGTTGAAATTATTTTGAATTATTGATTAAATCATTGATCTCAGTCCTGGTGAGTCATGTGAAAGGGCCCTTATGCATTTGGAAATTGATGGAATTTGATGGAATAATCCTAATATTTCCCTCCACAGACCACGGTGAAGTTGTACCCATTCCAGATCCACAGCATCGCTCTGTCTGCTTTTGCTTCAATCGTGGGACCGTTTGGAGGCTTCTTTGCCAGCGGCTTTAAAAGGGCCTTTAAGATCAAGGTGGGTGTAATTCGTCCGAGGTCATCACAGCTCTTTACAGACCAAATGCTAGCGAACAACTGAAAGTCCTGGGTCTGTGATAAAAGTATTTTTTACTTCCCATCAACATCTATCAAGTCATTCAATACAAAAGGAATAGTTCACCCTTTAAAATTCAGTTTCCACATGACTTCAGAAGACTGGAAAATGGTGTGCAAATCATTTTGGGTACTTTTATTATACCTTACACCAGTTGTCATTGCATGGAAAAGCATCATAGTTTAAATTTCTCTTATGTCAAGTTTCGGATCTGTTTGTAATGTGTTTTCAACTCTGCAGGACTTTGCTAACACCATTCCAGGTCATGGAGGGATCATGGACCGCTTTGACTGTCAGTACCTCATGGCCACATTTGTAAATGTTTACATCGCCAGCTTTATCAGGTAGGACTGCTGTTCTATGACTTGGATTTAAATTGGGTTTTTTTTAGCCGTGTTGTGAAATCCAGATGTGTTTAATTAAGCCATCTCTTTTTTTTCATAATCTGTGATCATAAACATCATGGTGGATCATATATTACATTGATGTAGAGCACATCCTCTGATCCATCCTGAAAAAGTGAGGGCTGAAATTGTATTTATTTAAACACGTGCTTTGATATTCCTGTTAAATTCTTTCTTGTAGAGGGCCAAACCCCATGAAAGTTATCCAACAGCTTCTTGCCCTGAGACCAGACCAACAGCTCCACATCTTTAACTCACTGAAGGCTCATCTGACAGAGAAAGGTCTTCTCCCTGCCCTGGAGGAGGCAGCCTAAACTGATGGATCGATCCAGGGAGATCCCACCGGAGTGGGCAGATGATAGAGAAAGGAGAAGGTCCCTTAAGAAGATCCAGGCATGTATGAAAGTATGAGATGAGGAACATGTGAAGGGATACGATGGAAACTGAACTACAACTTTGGGTCATTCCATTTTCAGTGTGTTTGAGAGAGAGAGAGAGAGTGTGTGTGTGTGTGTGTGTCAGTGTTTTTGGCTTGTGTTATTTTATTTTTTAATATTTTTGTTGAGTTTTTATGTTTATCTCTTACGCCACAACAATGTTATTATTATATATATAAAGGTGACACTTCATCTATGTTACAGTTCTTTGTGAATGAGCTGTACGCTTGTGTACAAGTCTTCAGTACCTGTAGAGTGTCGAAATATTTTATGGTGTTTGTTTTATTTTGTTTTAATGCACTGCTCATCACACTGTCATTTCTACCACAGGATAGGATTTTTTGTTTTCAAAATACAATGTTTCAAAGATTGTACTTTCATTGCAGAGTACTCACAGATTAGTGTGGATTTATGTTACTTTTTTGCTTCTTGGTTGTGATCTGTTTGTAACATTATTTTTATTTTAAAAAATCATTCAGTGATGTTAAATATACACTTGAACCCAGTACTGTAGGTGTTGATTTGTGAGCTTTGACTCTGTGAAACAGTTTACTGCTTTGAATGACAGTCAGGTGAAGTGAAGATGTAGATTTCAATGTGAATCTGAATTCGATTGGAATCAGTCTCTGTATGTTACTGTACACAAAACTACTTTCTCGTCCCCCTATAATTGTTCCTCAGTTTTGGATGATTTAGCATTGGTGACATAAGCTTACTGTACATTCAGAATGCTAAAAGTTTAGGGTTTGACAACTTTTAGCATTTAGAGTTTTATTTGAACATGTACAAGCTGTTCATGTTTTAAGTGTGAACTGTTACATGCGAAATGTAAGTCGTCTGGGTAGGGCCATCATAAAATCCATTGGATTGGATATAATTCATGACTGTACAAGACAATTTCTCCTCTGTGCTCTCCACTGTAATGACCAAATCTTTAAGTCCGTTCATTTTATGACTGTTTTTTCATTTGTTTTGTTTTACCATCATCTACTGTAACATCCTGCTCCAGAAAATCCAAAAAATAAGAAGAGAACTAAAGATATTTTTTCTTCAAGAAAGGGAACTCAAGGAGCATCTTGGAAGCACCTGGCCTTTATGAGGATGTAAATGGGCTAGTCTTCAGGTTAGTCTTTACATTAACCTATAACAATCCCAGATCTTTATCACATGTCTGTACAGTCTTAATAACTGTAATTTCAAAGCATTTTCCCAAAAAGGATAAATAGGCAGCTTATTTAAGTTATCTGTGATTTTAAAAAGTTACAGTAAAGTTTCACACTGTTTACCATTAATAGACTAATGGATAAGCCATACCATTGCCTTGCATCTTTAACTTTTTATTTCATTTCGAATAAACAAAACAACACGCTAAAGTCAAGATCATCAGTGTTAAGTGGTGCAAAATGTTTTTTTTCTGTTTTAAAATTCATTATTTTATGTTCTTGTACTGTATTCAGTTCAACGTCCTGGTTTTAAAGAGAGAATTTATGACATACCTTATATAGATTAAGATTATATAGTACATACTGTATATGTATGAAGTAGAGATTATTCTATTCTTACTACTGTGTTTGTTTCGAATGGTCTTCATTCTGTGCTCTGTGTGTGTGCTTATAGGCCTTGTGCTGAAATGTTAACATACAAAGACCATATAAGCAAACAGAGTGTGTTTTATAGTCAACAGAGAGAAAGAAAGAGTGGACTGACAGCTTTAAGAGGGTTACCATCAATTGACATTTATAAAAAAAAGCCAAATTTGTCAAATTCTTTGCGTGTTAAAGGATCATGAGCCAAAAGATACTCAGACTTTTGTATGTGTCATGCACTACCACTAGAGGGAGACTGAGCATCACTTTTATTAATGTTAACAATTACTAGTATACAAATAGTTTTTTATTTTTGTTTTGTTCTTGTTGTTTTAGTTTTAGTGTTTTGCTGCCATGAAGGTTTGATCCATTTTTGTAAGTGATGCTCATATAGTGGTGGGGTTTTAGCGCTCTAGAAGTGTGAGATATTTACTGTAAATGTGCACTTGTACATCCTAATATTTATTCAGAGCTATGTTTCTTTCACTAAGCCCCTTTTGGTTTGTCACAAAAATTAAAATCTCCTCTCTGTCGAACAAAATCACAACAACAACCTTAAGTTGTCTTATGCATTATGGTCTGTATTTCTGTTGTATTTTTGTTTTGCAATGTTTTGATAAAGCAGGTAAATGTGCTTTCCTTGGCGCTTTGTGTATGGTGATTTGCTCATTTGTAAATGGTTAATAAAGAGGAAAGCTCAATATGTACACCCACACTTGTTCTCTTCCTCCTCCTATGTGAACTTCCTTTTTATGTCATATGCAGTTTTTGTTTTTATGTTGGTTTTATTTTTACAGAACGGTTGTTGTCCATGTTGCACGTGAACCTAGGATCTGGCTCTGTGATCTTTCCAAGCAATGCTTCTGCATGTTTTTAAGAGAATGTGAAGAACTTGGGTCCCATCGATTGTGGCACGTTCTGCTCGATTGTCGCATGCACGAACGTTTATCTCTCTATCCTTTTCTGTGGCTTTCTTGAGACTGCCATTCATTTCCTCAGCATATGAAGGTTGCGGGTGCGAGGAGTGACAGTGCCGCTCTGCTCCATCTGACTGTGACTGTACAGTCTGACAGAAGGTTTCTAAATAACTTGGTTTGGTGATACGAGCTGCAGGCAAGCAGATGGGCAAGACACAACGTGTTTGAAAGTGTCAAAAAAAGAAGAATCAGATCAGAGGAAGAAGGAAGTAGAAAGCAGTGGGTCTGACTGTAAAGAATGTACTCTTAGGAATACACAGTCTGATTTGTGCGCGTGGGTGCCTGTGAAAGAGACAGAATGTGTGTGAGTGTGTTTGTGTGTGTGTAATTTCTCTAATTTTTTAAAGAAATGTCTCTAAGACTACCTCGGAACTGGGACTTCAGCACCTTCAGGGCTGAAACTGCCAAGATAGGTAAGTACCAGTGTGTGTTTATGTGTGTGTGACCTCTAGGTCACTTTATTTCTGTGTTGTATTGTGTGTTTAATTTTATAAACCCGGATATATGGTTTTCTGTGTGGGATCATATTTTGATCATTGACACGAAAGGCATAGTGTTACACTATGATCTATAATAACTTGTGTGTGTTTACGTGTGTCTGGCCTGGGGTTGGTGTATGGTTATAGGTTTGTAGTGTAACCCAAAGATTTGACCTTATAGTATCTGTAAATTATAGACATTTGTGAGATGTGATGGTACAGACTTTACCCTTAGGCTCCCTTGAGACCTCTAATTTACACAATGTTATACACTTTTTTGAGTCTTTTGAATACCTGACGTGTTATTTGGTATTTCAGATATTTAATGTGCAAAGAACATCACTTTTAAATCTACTAAATGATCTAATTAAGCATGTGCATAAATCAAGTATTAACAGTGACGGTTTAATGGTGATTTGTGGTGATTATGTGCGTTTGTGGTGGAGAGGTGCTTGATTTTCTCTGCGTGCAGTCTTTACATGCTAAAGGCAGGAAGGCACATTCATTTTAATGTTTAAGCATCAGTTCACTGCAAATTGTTTTCTTTTGGGCTGTTAAAGGGATAGTTTAACCCCAAATAAATATTCTGTCATCTTTTATTCACCCTCATCTTATTCAAAACCTGTATGACTCTTTCTTCTGTGAAACACAACGATGTTTTAGTGGTTTGGTGTTCATACAATGGAAGTCAATGTTGTTTGATTACCAGTGTTCTTCAAAATATCTTTTTTGTGCAGAAAAAAAATCATACAGGTTTGAAATTACATGAATGTGAGTAAATGATGAAAGAATTTTCATGGTTAAGTCAAATATGGATACGTTACATTTTATTATACGTTATATTTATATATGTATATTTATATATTTTGTTTAATTTTAATTGTCCATATTTTACCCAACAATGGATTTAAACAACACAGCAATTTATTTATTTATTTGTCAAAGTAAATTCTGCAGTGGACAATCACACAAGTGTTGTCTGATAACTCAGGGTTTACATTCCACACATGGTTAAGTCAAAAGGGTTAATTTAACTTAATTTAACCTTGTTGACTGTAGAGAAATATAAATGTTTTCTACAGTATAATAATTACATATAGATATAATATGGGCCATTGAATGTATGACAGGTGTATGAAAGGACAAGAGTGAAGAAAAAAGGCTTGTTGATGTTAATAAGTATAATTATAAATATGTATTTCTGCATGTATGGAAGCAGATGTTCAATACTTTAGGTGTACAGTAGGATTTTGCTGGCTGTGAATCATAATGTCAGCCTGACGCAAAAGTGCCACGCTTGACATAAATGACTCCTTGCATCTCTGCTGTGATCTTTCAGCTAATTCACAGGCAGTTTGAACCTTCTGTCTTCCTTCGCCACAGTAAAAGCTCCCCTGATCCCAGCGTGTGTCATAGGTCTGACGCTGAGCGATCTGTGTGGGCCCGTGGTCCAGGAGAGCCGTGCTCTCCATCAGGAAAGATGTTCTCAAAATAGACCAAAGAGGTTGACGTTAGGTGGGGATGTTTCAGAAACACTACTTCCTGTGGCTGATGAGGCAGTAACTTCCTGTTTATCTAACCCGGAAAGTTCCCTCTCTTCTGCCCTTTCTTCAACTTATTGAGTTGCAGTGAATTAAACTGCCCAGTTTTGGTGACACAATCTGTCATCTGCTACAGCTAATAGCTTCTGGTTTGCAATCTATATGTGCATTTATTGCATTTGGTGCTTATCAAGGTGACAGTAAATAGCTATGACTGAAACGAGTGCTGATAGGAATCATCAAAAGACAGATAAAATATAAAGTCAAGTACCCAAACATCTCTCTAGCCCAACTTTCTTTTGCTCTGGTCTTTCCTCTATATGAAAATAAGTCAAAGATGATTTTTGTCATTTAATTATCCAAACCTGTATACATTTCTTCTGTTGTAGAACACAAAGAAGATATTTAAGCAGTGGTTTTGTGTCCATATAAAATAAGGCTCATTATTTTAACATAGTGAACAACATATTTGATAGTGAAACAAAATAACTGAGAACATTTTTTTAAAGTCCATGTACAACAATCAGTATTTCTGGATGTTTCACTTCTTGAGCCCACAGTAAAAATGTGTCAATGCACCATAATAATCATTTGACCTGCTGATTAATGTCAGCACAGAAATTTCAGAAAGTGCATAATATTATTTCGTTCCACTTTGTGGCTGTTCTAAAGTCACAGCAGGACCTTTCATCCAATAGTAGGACATTCACAACCAATCCGATGAGTTTTTGTCATGCAGGAAGCTGTTGGGGTCATCCTGTTACCACTCAGATCACCACACCACATGTGACATTTTCATGTTATAAAAATACACTTGTGAAAATTCGGTGATAGGTGATTTCTTCTTTACAAAGTGCAATGAACGCTGCTGCTGGCTCTTGTGCGTAATTCTGTCTCAGTTGTTTGTTCTCGTTTTTCGAATCAGCTCGATCCAAGAGTGTTATGCCAGGGGAGGGAAGCCCTGGATCCACTCACAGTGGTTTTAGAAAATCGATGGAGAAACCTTTGAAGACAGGCTGGCTGAAGAAACAGAGATCTTTCGTGAAGAACTGGCAGCTGCGCTTCTTTGTGTTGAGAGGAAACGTTCTCACGTATCATAAAGATGACAAAGAGAGTGCTCTTCAGGTAGGAGACAAAGAAACACAAGCGATATACAGTATTCTTTTGGTTTTTTATATGAATAATATCTTTGTGATGGTTTTCATGTGTGATTTTAAATCTTAAAGTCAATGTCAGTCCTGTCTGTCAAATAAGGCTCTAAGGCCAATAGAGAAAGTGTTTCTGTTTTGCATTTTTCTTCATTTTTCAACCATTTTTGGAGTATGTACATTTTAAAATCACTTTTTATCATTGCAAATAATAAATAGTAAAAAATTTAAATGAGAATGAGAATTGTAATATGTCCTGAAATCTGATTACTGCAGTATTATTTTATGAAGTCACATATATTCATTTCCCAGATTTCATTGTGGTCATAGATTTTTGGACCCCACCTACCATTGTATTTCGGCTATAGTCTGTCAAATATACATTGACATTAAACATCAATGACTTATTGACACAGATGTTTTTTGCAAATGTTCATGAAAAATCACTTTTATTTACATTTCATATTTACTGCTCACAACTGACCAGATATTATTGTTCTTATCTCACTCTCATTCCCACCTCAGGGAACCATCCCTTTGTTCTCATGCCAAGTAAATGAACTGCCATCAAATGCAGATGATAAATTCTTGTTTGAGATTGTCCCAGGTGAGTCTTTTTTTAATTACATTGAACATTTTAATGGCCTGTGGCTGTACACTGTTTGCATCTAAATTAGTTAATCAAGAATATTGTACAGTACAGATGTACAGTATACAAAAGTCACAGTCATTCTTTGATGCTTTAGGTGGCAGTACAGATCGGGAACGAGATGTTTATGTTCTTATGGCAACCAGTCAAAGTGAGATGGAGGAGTGGGTGCGTTCCATCCGCAAGGCCATTGGCTCACGATCCAGTGGAGGTATTAATTATATACCATACAAACATGCCATAGAATTGTGTTTTTCCACATATTCAGGCTATATCAGTGTATTTTGATTGTCGTTTTTCTTACTTAGGGTGATTATAAATGCTTTTATTCGGTTGATGCAATCTTAATAAATGTTATGTTTTAATGAATGGCAACTAATAAAACATTTTGCATCTTATTTTTCATCAATTCACTGCTATAATTGACTGAATATTCCTATGGATTCTGGTTATCTGCAGTATTTGGAAAGAGTCTTCCAGACATCATAGAGGAAGAGAAAAAAATTGGACCACGCCTGGTGCCCATCTTGGTGGAGAAGTGTGCAGAATTTATCAGAGAACATGGTCTCATCGAGGAGGGCATCTTTCGCTTACCAGGTCAGGACAACCAGGTGAAGCAGTTCCGTGAAGCCTTTGATGCCGGAGAGAGACCCTCATTCCCCAGGTACCTTTTACATGTTTTGTGTTTCTTTTTAAATACCCAAACATTGCTTATTTACAATGTTTATGTCATATATTCAGCACCAAGATTTAATTGTGGTTATAGATTTTTTGACCCCTAAAAAAATAAATGAACAGATAAATTTAATATGTGATAAGACAAATATCACATCAAAAATATTTAAAAACCTAAAAGCTTTCCTTCTGCTGGAAAAATTGTCCCTGAACGATTGTAAACAACAACAGGTTATCTTGTTGCTAAGGGTGGTCATGGTTGTTGTGCAGTGATATCATAGTTATCATGGATGTGCTTTATTTTGAATAAAACATAGCTATTGACCAATCAGAATCAAGGACTGGAACTAACAGTTGAATAGATTATAATATTAAACATGTATTTAAAGTATGCTAAGCACTAATGTTTTACCATTGCAAATGGCCAGAAGCCTGGTAATATCAAAGTAAAATACCTAAACCAAAAATGGTACTATTTGTATGTAATAATCACGAGTTAGGAGGACAATTTCTGCATGTGAGATACTGTTGGTGTGCTTCAGATAAAAACATCCATTAATCAAGATCATTTTTTGTCTTTGTCAGACAACTATTGTTTTTAAACCCATATTTTTGAAGTATACACGGAAAAAAGGCTTTAGTGCGGATAACCACGCGATGTGCATGACCATTTATGGTGAATCACACAGCTTTTATGAGGAAGTAGCATAGGTAAAAGGGGTTGACCTAGAAAGTCTTGTGTGTGAGAGAGAGAAAGACAGAGAGAGATCGAAAAGTACAATATTTCAGAGGAACCTGATACACATAGATGATCTGTGGCTAGGCCACATCCTGTCCTGACTGAAAGAGATCTTTTCATTACTCAACACACACACTCATGCACAGATGCACGAGTGTTTAACATGCAACTCTTAGCTCTCTAAAACACAAAAAATATCTCACTAAAATCACAATAAACAGATTGCGACTTACTTCATTGACTGGTTTTGCACCATCTGCCTGCAGTGACACGGATGTCCACACAGTGGCGTCGTTACTCAAGCTGTACCTCCGAGAGCTTCCCGAGCCGGTCATACCTTGGACCCAGTATCAGGATTTCCTTGACAGCACTCTGGTGCTGGATGCAGCCACCGCAAAAGTGAGAACTGAAGCACATTTATACAAAAACAATGTATTTGATGAGAAATGACTCAATGATTTCCTGTTCAACACAATGTGATATATCACAGGGCAGAGAGAAACTAGAGAAACAGATCAGCCTTCTGCCAAAAGTGAACTACAACCTGCTGAGTTACATTTGCAGGTATAAACACACTGCAAAACAGCACATATATACATCAGAAGACACATTTATTAAAACATATTTGTTATTCAGGTTCCTTTTTGAGGTCCAGAGGAATTCGAAGGTGAATAAAATGAGCGTGGAGAATCTGGCAACCGTGATGGGAGTCAACCTGTTTAAACCTCAGGTGGAGGATGCCATCAGTATGATGAAGGGTCAGTTATCTTGCTACTAAAAATATTATTGATAAAATCCATAAAAGTCTCCTCATAAATTGCCACCACTGTGGCCTGAGCAAGCTCCAGGTTGCTCTGAAAGGAGTTTCATAGTAATAAGTTAATAATTTACCACAAAATAAAAATGTTGTCATCCTTTATTCACCCTCATGTCATTCAAAACCTGCGTATGACTTTCTTTCTTCTGTGGAAAACAAGAGAAGTTATTTTGAGTAATGTCTCGGAGGTTATGTGTCAGTTCTTCAAAATATCTTCTTTTGTGTTCTGAAAAAGAAAAAAGTCTGATCTGTACATAATACTGTACATGAGTAATCGATGTAATTCAATGGCGCAACATGGAAGCTAAATTCATCAGCCCAGTCATGTGACAATAAATAAACCGTATTTTGAAATATGTTAATAAAATGTATAAATGTTGGTATGTCGTTTAATGACAATAGAACATATATGTTTATATATATATACACACACAGGAACTCCCATGATACAGAAGGTAATGACGGTGATGATCAGACACCATGAGCTGCTCTTCCCACCCTCCAAAGACAAACTGCCATCTCCACTTCCCAGCAAGAAACATAAAAGCAAGAAGACAAATAACCCTCGTAGTTTTGTGGGCTGGGAATCTGCAGAGGTACGAAGCACAACAGAACAGTACTTGTTTTGTAATAGTACTTGTACAATTGTTAAAACAAAGTATTAAGGTTAGTTACATAGTACTGCTTAAATCAGTTGATATGATGTGCATCTAGTTAATTGTGGTCATTGACATTATTTACTGCAAGCCACAGTTGCACTTCTTTAAAAAATTCACTGTTTGCTTTCGCACATTTTCGCACTCCTTTCTCAAAGTGTGAGGCGTCGTCTCTGTCTGAGTCTCCCGAGGAGGAAGAAGCGGACACACCTGAGGAAGAAAGCAGAGAAGATACACCTCCATCTCCTTCCTCTACATTCACCCCCGTTGGTGACACATGGAACGACAGCCCCAGAAAGCGAACGCAAACTCTACCTAGCTTGGGCTGTCCGACAACGGCCCGAGAACCCCGTTGGGAACGTTGGAGCAGGTTTCAGGAGAGCATAAATGAAAGCGATGAAAAGACACTCTCGGAAGACATCTTTAAAATCCTCGACCTCCAGAAAGTGACTCTCTTTTCTGGAGAGCAGAAATTTGAAAATGAAAAACTGGAGGTAGAAAAGGAACGAGAGAACACAAGCGTGGGTAAGACGGGTACTGATGGTGTAGTCAAACAGATAGATGCGCAGGTTCAGAGCACAGGCCCCTTGACCAAGCTGCGCAAAAAGACTAGTGCGCCAAATCTGGGACGAGAGAAACAAGCAGGACTTGATGGTGGATGTGATCTTCAGCAAAGCAATGCAGGAGGAGCAGAAAACACAGACGCAACACACATCATCAAAAGGTATGGACCAAATAAAATGAAATCTGTTGATCATATTAGAATAAGTAATGCATTTTAAGCATCAATATTATTAAACATACCATGAAAGTAGGTATCATTAATACCACTTAAAGAGAATGACAGTTCTCGTATTTTATTACTTTTTTGCATTTTGTTATTTGGACATCATAGTTTCATCAAGTAAACCCCAATTCTTGCTCTTTTTGTTGTGATATTGACCACCTGTAATGGCTATTATATTATATTATATTTATCATGTACAGTAAGTAAATAATTAGACAGAAAATATTGATTTAGGACTTTATATATATATATATATATTTTTATATATTTTTTATAATATATATATATATATATATATATATACATATGGTAATAGTGAATTAAAATGTAATTAAAATATAATTTATTTTTTTCAATTTAATAACATTTATATGTTCACATTTTTTTTGTTTATGTTCCTTGTTATAAAAATCTGTCAAATATTAATTTATGAGTCTTATACCTTTTCATCAATACATTATATAGTATTGAGGGCTTATTGAGGAATTGAGTGACTGGGCAATCCAAATCAATTATTGTTATATAACAGGATGTGTTTGTGTATAAACTTTCAGTCTCCAGGAGAAGAACAGAGAGCTGGTGGCGACAGTGGCAGAGCTGCAGGCAGCATTAGAGGCAGAGCGACGCTCCAAAGCTGCTTTAGAAATTTTGCTGGGCAATGCAGAGCGCAGCAGGGACGAAGCTCTCGTACGCAATGAGCAGCTGAACAGAGACATTCAGAAGTTCCTAAACAGGCCAACTGCTGGACCTTCATAGTGACATCATCACGATAACACAGATGCAGGCCTTATCCTGTTTACCATCCCACAGAATCTGAGAGAACACCCTGATACTATGAACTGCACTGAATCTATAATGTCCATCTCATAGGTTATGTACACGGATACAGTACAGTATATGATTCATGTGCAAAAATGACAGATTATTCAGAGTCTGTAACAATGCAGTATTAGCCTATTATAAATAGTATTTATTTACTGCTTATTAATTTTCACAGTATTTGATTCGTGAATCTCTGGAAATAACTAACAAATAACCAACAAAACTATCTCTACATGTCCACTGGTTCAAAAGCTAGAGGTATAATTGTAATGTTTTACGGGGGTAAATTATATAAATTAAGTAATGTATATGAATATATTCAAATACAATGTATGTTTGTTAACCTAAAAAGAGTGAAAGTGGGCAAACGGTATTTGAAATCTAAATAAATTATAGTTTCGTGTAATTATATGTTTTAATGAGATCTATCTGCAGATTTTGCATCAATTAAGCAGAAATCATTAGCATCACCTTTAAGGGTTGTAAACGATGGGCAACTATTTTTGTTTCTTATTAGTAAAGTTAATCTTTTTTCATGTTTGCTCTATGCAAGGCTGTCATTCTCAGATTGACAAATCACCATTAAAAGTCTGGGAAATTTGCTGCCTTCTCGCTCGGCGCCAGTGGACATGTTAAAGATAAGTATTGACGCTTTAGGCCTAACCTAAATACGACATAAGTCTTGTCCCCCCCTTTAATTATAAATGACGAATTTAACCAAACTGTTGTGGCCCAGGTTTATTATTTATGTGATCGCTACTGTATAGAGGACTAATTAGAGTCTATGAAGAGTTGGGTCTAAAAAGCACCAAATGTGGATTACCGTCAGTAAATAAACACGTTTTATCTGGTTTGTCTTTCCTGCACCTTCACTTTTGCTGCCTGGTTGAAATCAGAGTGAGATAGTGTGTCAGAGGAGATAAAAATGTGACAGTGTGAGAGAGAAATGGGAAGAATGCTTTCACATCTGTATTCACTGAATGAAGCACAATGTGTGTTTTGGGGGACAGATGCATTACGTAAGGAGAACAGATAGCATTAGGTCTGTCAGCTGTCATAATACTGATTAAATGATAGGGAAGGAATTTCCTATTTCCGATCAGGCTGGTTTATACAGAAGATGTGCTGCTCAAAATAAACAAATAGCCGAATGTGTGACTGTATGGTCGGATTGTTCATGCGGTGCCTTCCAGTTTGTTCTGGAATAGATTTGAATGGACGTTTACAGTGCGTTCAAATTGAGTCCCTGGCAACACAACAGTTTAAAAGATAAACAGCACAGTAATCAAGAGTATCTCCTACGTACAGGAAAGATTATCTTAAGAGGAAGAGAGTGAGAATATGCAACGCATTATAGCATGTGAATGATTTAAGTGCTTACTGGGTCAACGTTTCCTGCACGTGTCCATCTAAAAACCCAAATGATTTTTATCCTTATCCTAGTTTTTACCCTGTTCAAATTAAACAAATTGTGAGGAAGGTTCACCTAAAAATTAACATTAACCTGATAACTGCACATATTAAGATTACACATGAAAATGTACTATCCAAGATACAATGTTTCACATTTTACTTGGATACTTTTTTAACATTTTAAAATCTTTAAATTAAAAATATTATAAATAACATTATTATGATTAATAATAATATTATTATTATTTTCATAAATAACAGTAACATTATTTATTCAAACACATTTGTATTCGTGTTTATGTTTATTGTTATGAAAATTTGCCAAATGTTTATTTTTGAGTCTTAGACCTTTCCATCAATATATAGTTTGTCATGATTAGATTACAATTCAATTATGAAATATTAAAGTGAATAATTAAATAAATAGTGTTGAATGGTGTTCCTCCTGTGGACCGTTGACTCATGTGCTATATTGAAAGACTAGACTTCTGATGGCATATGATAGCTTTGTATGAAGACTGCTTCTCATTTTTATTGTAAAAAGATAGCTGTGTGGTATGAAGGACAAAACTAAGAGCATTGGAGGCAAAGATGATCTAGTTAGTAAGTAGCTTTATTCATACAGCATCTATTAAAATAAGAGGAGTGTATATATTTTATTTACCATTTTCCCTTGTTGTGTAGTGTAGTGTATCCTTAGAAAACATACAGTAACAACATACGAGTTTTGAGTATTATTGAAAAAATATGAATAACGCCATTCTTTTAATCTTCTGACTGAACATGAGCTCTTTAGATAATGGCCCGATTTGGAGAGATTAAAGTTTCTTGGGTGTATGAATGTAGAAGGTTTTTCTATAGCATTACTTAGCGACCTTCCTCAATGTGGGGTAGAGATGTGCCACTGTATGAACCTGTTTTATTGGGTGCTTGACATCCTGTGACTCTGGAGAGCTTTTCCATTGGTCACAGAGCTTTGTCAGACACTCAGGATGGGTGATAAGGTCTTTCGTGCACTTCCGAATGAGCTGTTTGTTTGGCCCACGGTCATAGAGGCTCTTCAGCAGGCACGCTACTGTACACCCAGCATACGATAAGATGCTTAGCTCAAGTAGTCGATTGAGATACAAACAAATTTTTCACAAATACAGAAGTAGTGTTTTATTAGCAATAGAGAAAGACAATCTACAGATTCCCATTTATTTCACCACAAGCAAATATGCCATTTCCAAGTACTGCGCAGCCATTACATCGTAGTTGATGCTTGCCAAATCCTTAACAACCTCTTTGAGATACACACAGATTTTCAGATAGCAGCACTGTAATGTCAACCGTTTTGTTCGTTGGCCGCTCGCAGTCAATCCTGCACCTCTCACACCCCATTTCATTTCAATTTCCGACATCACAGATATTTATCCTCTCTTCTTCAAAGACACGGAGGCACTCTTCAGACGTTTGTCAAAAAGAAATGGTCAATGAACTTAAGTCCCAACGCTCAAAGCAAATCATAAGAAAAACAAATAAACACTAGGCCCCAAATCTGCCCTGGCTCACCCACCCAAACAAAAAAACCACCCTAACGAGGAAGGGGCTTCTGCACGTATCAGAGAGATGTTTACAAAGTCCTCATTAAGGAAAAGAAACTAGATAAGAGTGCACACGCACACACACGCTCTCACTGGGACACTACGAACAGTAAAAACGCAGAGCTTCCTAGTTTGTAGATAAGAGACAGAGAGAGAAAGTAGAGAGAGAGAGAGAGACAGAGAGGGGAAGAGAGGAAAAAACATTTGAAAAGAGAGCCACAGAGGGACATCTCCTTCACGTAGTAAAACCACCCTCAAGACAAAACTTTTCAGACATCTAAAGGTGAGAAGAAGAATAAATGCTCAGAGTTTAGGATTGGAAGGAATTTAATGCATCCCGCTGGATGAGCAAGTGCTTAGTTCCTCCGAAAGCTTCATTAAGTAGTTAAATAGAATCACATTTCATCCCTGTGAAACTCCGACCATATTGGACTGGACCTGATACACACTTTCTCTCTCTCATCATGACTGGGAGCAGGGTTTGTAATCTCTGGATCATGTGGTCCTCCACACAGTTTTTGGCTTACCTACTGTTTTGGGGAGCTTTCTTTGCCCGCAGTAACCCTATCAGCTCGCCAGAGAGACTGCGCACTGCTCCAGGGCTGGATGACGGGAACGGAGGTGTTCTGGATCCCTCATTACTGGAGCAGGACAGTGAGGTGGACACGCAAAGCTTGCTGGAGAGCCTGAAGGGGCAGTTTCTGCACACCTTCAACTTGACAGGTATCCCTCCACCTGGGCAGGTGAGGACCACTCGAGTGGAGCCCCCGGAGTACATGCTGGAGCTCTACAACCGCTTCGCCAACGATCGAACATCTATGCCTTCTGCTAACATTGTTCGCAGCTTTAAAAATGAAGGTAATTGGATTTCTACTTCTTAACTTGTTATTCTTATTATTTTTTAAATTGTGAATATAATTGTTTGTATTTTGCATTTTTTTACAAAAAAACAATCATAGCAATATGGGTGTATGAGGATAGTATATGTTGTAATGCTCAAGTTCAAATGTTTAACATAATATGATCATATTTAAAATAAAAAAAAAAAAAGAAATACAAAATTAGAAATAATTTTTAAAAGTTTTTTTAGTGTATGAAAAATTATTATTTGTGCACTGTTTCAAACAATAGCGCATTATATGCATCTAATGTCAATGGATAGGGTTATGTATTTTCTAAGTTTGAGCTGAGTTTTACTTAATTCCACCATATTTTATTTCACCCAACTAGACAGTAGATCTTCCACATGTGGAAGAAATTAAAAATATTCATAAGTATAATTCTTCACTTTGTGTGCTTTTTGTCAGATGCCTCCCCATGCAGCGTGGGACCTGGCGGGGTGAGACAGCACCCACTTCTTTTCAACGTGTCCATCCCACACCACGAAAGGGTCACGGCAGCTGAGCTCAGACTCTACACCCTGGTCCAAACAGACCGCCACAAATACGCTGGTGTTGACAGAAAAGTGACTATTTATGAGGTGAAACAGCATGAAACAAACAGCAGTAATCAAATAAGAGAGGATGATATTGAGGGAGGACAGTTAAATATGAAAGAAGATGAAACAGAACTGGAGGAATTGGCATCTCGACAGGTTTACGGCACAGATAACGGCTGGGAATCCTTTGACATGACTGCTGCGGTGCACCATTGGCGGTCTAAGTCAGACTACGGCACCACCCACAGACTGGAGGTTCACATTGCAAGTCTGAATTCTCAGAGTTCTGCAGCTCCCGAAGGTGAGAATGAGGGCAATGCCATAGGAGGAGACATGGACATTGACACCAGCCCAGATGATAAGCACAAACCCTTAATGATTGTCTTCTCTGATGACCAGAGTGGAGACCACCGTGGAGACAAACGAGAACTGAATGAACTGATCCAGCATGAGACCGCTGGGCATGGCCTTCAGGACAACCTTGGCCTGGAGACGACTGGTCCCTGGGATGACCAAGAAAGTATGGGACAAAAAGATGAGAATGAAGAAGATGAGCAGAGTGAGGAAGCTCTCCTACAAATGCGCTCCAACCTCATCTATGACACAGCGTCCAGAATTCGTAATGCCAAAGGCAATCTGTGTAAGAAGAATCCCCTCTATGTAGACTTCAAAGACATTGGCTGGGACAGCTGGATTTTGGCACCGTCTGGTTATGAAGCATATGAGTGTACAGGGATATGCACTTACCCATTGACAAAACATGTTACACCAACTAAACATGCCATTGTGCAAACTCTGGTCAACCTGAAAAGCCCACAGAAAGTCTCCAGGGCATGTTGTGTACCCACTAAATTAGATCCTATTTCCCTCCTATACCTAGACGATGCAGGTGTGGTTACGTACCAGTATAAATATGAAGGGATGGTGGTAGCGGAGTGTGGATGCAGATAGTATTTAATGGACATGGGGAAATGGGGTGAAGCTGGCCAAAGCTTAGAAATTGGTTTGGAAGGAGATGAAGGAATATCAGTCAAAACTATCTTCCAAAAGGTGGTGGATGAGCTTTTACTCCCAACCTTAAAGCAGGAGTCACAAAATCAATTGTGGAATCAGGTAAAGTTACACAAGGGAGCAGAGGAATTAATTGGAACCATGTGGCAAGGGGCACAATTCAAGCTTTGGTGGGAATGATGACAATTTCATCCCTGCTGAATACGGATTGGGTGGAACTTAAGACAGTAAATGAACCCCTGACACGCCTCAAGATCAGCTTGGATAAATACGCTGTTCTTATCAGTAAAGACTGAAGTTGAAGTCAGAGATTGTATCAACTCAGATTTGTTAAATACTTGGCTGTTGCGTTTGCGTCAGCAAAGTCCTTGCTAAGTGGGTGTTTCATAGAGATGGCAGCTCAGAGGACAATTTGAACTCAAGCACCACAAGGTCAATCCGCTGACCCTACCAGAGACAAGAAGCCTGTGAAACTGCCCGTTTCCAGTTTCCACAAAGCTCAGTATCGTATCTGTCGTGACACCACCAAGTCAATAGGCGGCTTCCTGCCTAACAGAATGCATTTGATATGAACTGTCCAAGTTAAAGTGAAACAGTTACCAGAAGAATCTTGTACAGAGTAGGAAGGAGTAAAACAGACCAGAATGGACCGGTCTGGACTTCCGATTCTGTCTGGGAACATCAACTGTTCTAGATTTTCACAGTTAATGGCCAGTATTGCAAATACTTGTGTTTCAGGACTAATAAAAAGGTGATCTTGAAAGAAGACAAACAAACCTGTCAACATAATGAAACTTTTCTGACTGGCATTTTTCTTTACCTTGGGTCATTTAAGTAGCATTTTTTTCTAATGTATGACTCATCATCATCCATGTCCACTATGGAATTAACATTATTCACTGACTATTAGCGCAAATGCTAAGATATTAGAACTGAAGAGTCAAAAGAGGATGCAGAGAGTCACCGTGGTTGCACATTTCGGTTTGTCCAACTTGTTCTATTGTTGACAAACAACATCAACTGTCCTGGGGGCTACTAGCCCTCCTGCTCCACATGCCGTGCGAGCTGCTCTCCCACCCCTGTGTACGGTTGTGATAAGGAGGTGTCAGGATTGAGAAACATGTGTTTGGTGCTCAAGAGCATGGAAAATAAACAGCAATTCCAAACTGTATGGAAAGTGGGGGACGGCATAAAAGGGGAGTTTTATATTTTTATTTTCTGCCCCAAGAATGAAGATGCATTATTCACCCCCCACTGCTTGCATGACACCCCTTTTGCTCCCGGAGTCCTCCTCCCATGAACCTTCTGTCATGCTTAAGGAACACAGTTCCTCCATTTGGACCCTTATCACTGTTAGGGCAAGAGGATGAATGGAAACTGTCTCGCAAGGTCATCCCCACCCACAGATACACTCCACTGGACTTTTCAGTCATCACCATGTCTGATAATATCTGGCAGGATTTTTCCCATGCCTGAAACATACTTTACATTACTGGCTTTACATAACTGACATCAGATTGAAAGACAAATTTAAATACAGTTTGTGTTTTGCTGCTTGGATTTATGACATAGCTTATTTATTGATTAACTTATTTTTTATTTTTATTATTTTTTGTATAGCAATATTGTACATACGACTAAGTACACCATACAGAGTACATGCCATATTTCTGTTGTGCATAGAATGTGTATACGAGTATACAAATTTATTTTAAATTAAATGTATTAATTGTGATTATTTATCTTTTAGCATATAGTTTGTACAGTACTCGACAATGTCTGATAATGTGTTTATCACAAGCACTGACTTCTTGTTTGGATTTGTATATATCTTTATATATAGTTTGCTGATCTTCTAGTCCCTTGCACCCAGACACTCCAGATTTAGACAAGGTCAGTCCAGAGCTCGCTGTTTAGACATTGGGTTTGGGAGCAATTCATAAATTTAACTTCCCATTGAAGATCAGCAGCTCAAGGCCCACAGTTTACATATGTCAAACAGATCCACATTCATGGGAAGCTGACTGGAAACTAATGACCACACAGACTCGTCTGGTCTATGGCCTGAGACTGTGCAGATGCGTTTTGTTGCTTTTTATAGATGGTTTGGTGTAAGAGCTTTTAAAAAAATGTAGCTTTGTTCACAATGTATTTAAAATGTAAAATAAACATTCTCTGTTCGTGATTGCCAGTTGATAATATAAACATAGAAGGTGTAAATAAAAACTAATATTTTAACGAAGAAACTGTCTTTAACTTAAGTTATTGTAATGTTTGTAACCTGTATTAATAGTAATTTGGCCCGAAAACACTAACATTTATGAGGACATCCTCTTTTACAAACTTTTATATCCACTTTGATGCTCATTGTTGCTGTTAAAGGAATAGTTCACCCAAATATTATCATACTTTGCTTACCACATATGCCGTCCCAGCTATATAGAACTTTTTTCTTTAGTTGAACACAAACAATTTTATATTAAAATAACTTCAAATTACATTTATTCAAAGTTATCAATGTGTCAGCCTATTTAAACTTATTTAAACACAATGTATTGATTGCTAAACAATAATTTTCTCTCACAAACCTATTGTTTTACTTAAGAGGTATTTATAAACCCACTGTAGTCACTTGTCAAATGAAATTTTGAACCTTCTCCATTTTGGATCCATATCAGTATAACATCACAGTATTTTATTATAAAATTACTTATTTGTGTTCATCTAAAGGCAATAAATCATATATAGCTAGGATAACAACAGGGCAAGTAAATGATGAGAGAGTTTTTCCTAAAAAAATGTTACACTTTTTTTTAACATGCAAGTGGAAACTCAATTGGTCATCTAAATTATCTTTTCACAAATTTTTGACAGAAATGTTAAACCAAGGGTGGGAAAATGGTGGATGTTTATTGCTCATGAATGATGTGACGGTTCAGGACCTCACAACCAATTACATACAAGCGTTTGAGCAGCATCCAACTAACAAGCTATTTACAAGCTTCTACATCTGGATAGTGTCATGTTATTCCAGTATCAATTTGTTGTGTTGACATAGGAAGTTATTGGCATGTGTGTATGAAACATGCTATTTTTGGTAAGAACAACCACAGAAAACTAGGGCAATTTTTATACTTGTCTTATACTATCAGTAATGGCCAATTTCATGCAAATGTTTTATCAAAGGTTTTCACCATACTGATAGCTCATATTCAATATTTGGTGGTTTAAATACCCATGTGTGGTCTCTCTCTTTGAGTACTTTGGTACTTTTTTTAAAGCATTTTGTTAATGTTTAAAGTATGATTTTTCAGTCAGGTAAAGTTCTGTTCGCATAGACTGCATTAGACTGATCGTTTTTTGATGTCTAGACACTTCCAACAGGGTTTCAGGTAAATATATGTTTCTGTGAGATTTTACACCTACATTCTTTTGACTGAAAATGTCATGCCATAATGCTGGAATTCCCCGAGGATAATATAAACAATATGTCATCTCTGATACACCTGTACAGGACTTTAATTTATTTTTTTCATTTTTAAAAATCTTAATAAACAGGTTGAAAACTGATGGATGGATAGGATAGACACAAAGCTCATCAGCGTGACACATGAACAGGTAAGTTACTGTCTGTATGCTTGTGAGAAACAGTACTTTTAATGTAAGTAAATTACGGCGTAGCAGTGAAATCCCAGTATAAGAACAAAGTAGACAACAAAATAATGTAAACTGCCATCTACTGCACACGTATCTAGAATAGATGCTAAATTGAAGACTTCAGATTACTCTTATCTTATTAAAAAGGAGGATTCATGTATACTTACAGTATGCCAGCAGTGTAAAAAGCTGTGAAGCCTCGGTGTTGCTTAAATTCCTACCAACATCCCTTACTGTAGTTCATGAACCACAATGCTTGCAAGAATGTTTAGCGCCATCTTGTGGTCATCATACTTACAACCAAAACTATCTGACCACATATGACTGCAGCTGTGACTACTGATAGAATTTCATTTGACAGAGCAGGAAATCTTCTCTCATTATATTTCTGCTTTCATAGCTACATGGCAACACCTGGATCACTCAATTTGTAATTTATATGCATTATTTATCAAATTTACTAATATTTGACCCAAAACACATTGAGAACATGGTTAGTTTAATGTAATACTCATTGTGTTCACACAATCACATGAACAACTGTCATAATTTCAAGATTTCAGGATCTGTCATATTTTCTGTATTAAACAGGATTTCTCTTCATTGCTGATTCATAAAGTCCCCATACTTTAAAGTAATCATCACTGAGTTCTGAGAGGTTATTTTTCATTGTCTCTAACTCTCTGTTCTTTTCCTCCATCTGTCTGATAAAATCCTCCTGCATCTTTGATTTAAAGTCTAAAAAGTTTCTTTGAATTTTAGGCAGTGTGAAATGTATGATGTTTCTCTCTGCCTCCAACCTGATCTCCTCCATCTCCTGTCTGTGTCTCTCCTCCATCTCACTCTTCTCCTTTTCTTTTTTTTCTTTCAGTCTGGTAATCTTTCTCTCCAGCTCTGTTCTCTTCTGCACCTCTTTCTCCAACTCTCTCTTTAGTTCTTTCTTTTTCTCTTCATCTCTTTCTTCTCTCATTTGTCTCTCCAGTTCATTTGTTCGCTCATTGAGTTGTTTGATATCTTCTTTATGTTCCTCAATCACTCCCTCTATCTTTCTCACTGAGTTCTGCATCTCTTGTTTTATTTTTTCTTTCATTTCTCTCTCCTCCTTCTCTTTTCTCTCATCTATGTCTCTCATGATTTTTCTCTCTAATGCTCTGATCTGAGTCTCTATCTCCAGGTAGATTTCACTGCTGTAGAATCTCTCTGTGTTTTCTTCCACCATCTTCTCAATCTTCTCCAGCAGCTCTGAGACTTGTGAAGCATTTCCACTCTTATTAATGTTGAGACGTTGAAACCTGTTCCCACATTTCTGTACAAGTCTCTGGATCTCTTGATTCTGGACAAACCCCTCAATGTTCATCTCTTGCTTTTCATCAGTAACGGTAAAATGATCAAGGTGTTCCTCCAACATTTCTCCCCAAATATCTCCTCCATTTTCTCCAGCATCTCTCTTTCTACTCCAGTCGTCTGTTGCACTGGTATGATCAGGAGGAAGGCGTGAGGTCCTGGAGCAGACAGACTGACACAGCGTCTCACATCTCGTCTCACCTCCTCCAGAGAGAGTCCAGAGCAGAACCAGTCAGGAGTTTCCACCACAGTCACCTGTTTCCCATCCACCTCCTCCTGTCTGCTCTCACTCTGATGACTCTCTGTTGATGTGTCAGTCTCATTCTTCTCTCTGTTCAGGATGATGTTTCCTGCTGAACTCTTCTCTGATCCAGCACTGCCCAGCAGAACCAGTCTGAGCTCTGAGCCAGAAACCAACACTGAAGCTGCTTCTCCACTCACTATATAGAGAACAGAGAGGTTTCAACAACTGACTGAAGAAAGCATATCATACAGAAAAGAGATTTTGTAGTTTTGTAGCAGTATGTCCATGCATCCATATCATTTTGTTCGCCCAAAACTACATTTTTCCTAATGAAGTTATATTGTATAATTTACTCACTATTGGGAGGATTCCACTCTTTGCTGTTTTTCCTTCTAACTGGTGCTGCTGAGGCTGATGTTTCTTTACCAAGATAGTAAAGAGAGAAACAAGTAATAATTACTTAAAACCCTTGTATAAATGTATTACTGGCGTATAAACATATAATCCTTGATATTCTATAGCACAGATGAACTAAATAATCAAATATTTTGTCATTTTAGAACTCTGTGCATTTTAATGTTTCAGCAACAGCTTGCAAACAGATGCAAAGCTGTAGTGAGTTAAGTGGTGTAGATTTCACATAAAAATCATACCAATACTGCTGCACTCTGACATGGCAATTAAATAAAACATACTGCAACATACACAAATGTGTGTCAAATTAATTCAGCAACCGCCGAGTTGGTCTGCTCTATGGGAAACAGCACACAAGTTAATTGGACCACCAGTGCGCATTTATTTACCATATTTCAAATACTTATTTTATCTTCAGCTATGGGTGTAGTACTTTCAGCATGTTTTAATCCATTCTACAGAAACAGATATAATAGGACTCACCCCGAAACCAGCATAAAAAAGTCTGGTTTTAGACTTTTGGTTTCAGACCAAATAAGCAGATTCTACCTTGGTCTGCTGATCAGAGACCATTTTACAATAAAATACAGTAATGATATAAATGATCACTAGATCATACAGAGACTCACCAGCTAAATGGGAAGATGACTCATTTTTCAGTCTCTCTACTTCAGAATGAAGGTCTTTTATTTCTTCATCTGAAAAATGAATGATAACTTGAAATTAAATTCATGTTTACACATGTTATGTTTAATTTAGCCACATGCTGAATTTTATTTTGTTGAAATTAAATTGAAATTTTGCAAATCTACATTATATTCTCTGTAACTGAATAATGAGTTTTAACTTCTGATGGAAAAATCTCTTTTTCTAAACAAAGAAGATCATAATCCAGACACTCACCATATTGTTGCTGTTGTTGTTTGTGTTCTTGTATGATTTTCTCCTGATGAGTGAGTTTGATAATCTGTTCACTCAGTTGAATCTTCATCTCCTGTAGTTCATTTCTCAGTGTCTCCAGTTGATGTTTACTGGTTTCCAGCTCTTTGTCTCTCATTTTAAACGCCTGTTTATTCTCGAGAAGAATATTGTCTTTCTCCTGTATGAGTTTGTCTCTTTCTGTAAGAAGTCTTTCATTGTGCTCCTCAAGATGTTTAATCTTTGCATCTTTTTCAGTTATGAAGCTTTTCAATTTTCCAGGATTCTTGGATTTTTCTATTAACAAACAAATGCACACAGAATTTCAGTTAAAGTAATAATCTTTCTGTAGTACATGTGATGTTGTATATAGTTGTCAGAGCATTGCTATGCAGTAGTGAAGATATTTTGAGTGGTTTTTGATGTGTTGTTATTAGCTAGGGAGTTCTGGGTGGATGCTAAATCTTTACCAGGCTTTAAATGTATTTTTGTTGGTTCTTACTGGGTTGAAAGTGTTACACATGGAAAATTTGTTAAGTTGTTTTTTTAATTAATAAATTAGTACATCATTTATAGTTAGCACTGCACACAGAGTAACATTATTTTTATTCTTAATCCTTAATAACTGTACTCTTTGATTTTTACTTTAATACTAAAGTGCGGTAATGAAAGCTAATTTTGTCAAATTACTGGTGATTTTTCTGGTGATTTAATTCTGGTTTGAAAAATGAAAAGCCCTAATAAAATAATCAAAAAGATAATTTCTCCTCTTACCTGTCATTAAAGCAGAGTCCTCCATTTGTAATCTCTCCTCTTCAGTCCATGTTCTGTTTATCTGAGGAGGGAAAAAAATCACTCTGAAACATTCAATGTGATTTGAGTTACAAAAAACAGTAAATATTTGGTAAATCATATATTTATATGTCCGTGTAAATCGCTGTTGACTGATAATATTGATCATGGATAGATTTCTGATTAAAGCTGATTCAAGGTAGATTCATTTTGTTTAGTGTCAACAAGATTCAGGCTACAGAAGAGAGACATCTGTGAAGAGCATTGTATTCCTTATGTGAATGTGACATGTGTGACATTAAAAACACAATTCTTCCCTTACCTTTTTGCATGTACAGGATATTGACGAGAGAACTGGAACAGTTTTGAATACGCTATGAATAAAAAGTAAATTGAATACAGGATTTAAAATATCAGAAAAGAACAGGAAAAACTTTAAACAGACTTTAATTTAGGTTCACATGTATCCTTATTTTTAAAAGTAAAAGTAGCGTGATTATTATACTTTTAACTTAATCTTAACACAAATGGGGTGTGGGTGATTTATATTTGCCAGCCATATAAATTACTTATAATGTAGGTAATTGCCTGCTGTTAATAATGATTTATAATCTTCCAGTATTGTGCTATCCAATGTCTCTTACTATATAAATTAATAAAGAATAATAATAAATACACTATCACTGTTCCATGAGTGTTTCAATGTTGTTCAGCATATAAATAATATTTCACTTTGAGATCCATTAGGTTTTCAATAAAATAAATAAACAATAAAATGATCTTTTTTAATTCACTGGGTTATACAAATTTAAGCTTTCCCTAATGAAAATGTATCAAATTAATTTTTAATGCAAATTTGGCAAATACTGTAACTATACTGTCATTTAAACAGATTTACACCATGATATAAGATTTTGATCATATCGTCTGCATCTGATGTGCATGTGTGTTATTGATTTTGCAACCTCATTGAATAATAGGAGTCAAAACAGAAGTCATCAACATCATCTGTTCCTTCTCAGTTCATTTTCATTCTGACAAATAAATATTAATAAAGACACTGAACCCATGAAAGGTAAAATACTTACCCCTTAAAATACCAGTTGCTTTTTTATATCTTACTGTTATCTCTTCTGTTGTGTCTCCACTGGTGATCTGACACACATAATCTCCCAGATCAGACTCTGCGAAGCCTGTCAGTGATAAAGAAACATTTCCTCCCTCCAGTTCAGGGGAACAGATTCACTCTGTCCTTGTAGTTTCTTCCTTCTGTCATCTGTCTGTTCTTATAGAGACACACACAGTCTGTCTCCTTAAACCACCTGATCTCCATGTCAACAGCACTGATTTCAGGTGACAGGTGACAGGGCACAGTGAATTCTTCATTCTCAACTGCCCGAGCTGTGTCAGGCACAACAAACTGAAACTCATCTGTATCAAAAAGCAACAGAAATAATTAATGCACAACTGTCATCTATATGAAGCATACAGTATGATGAAGCATAGTCTGAATCAAGTGATACAGAAACAGTTTGAAACTTACTGCCGCTTGCAGTTGCCATCTTTCTCTTCTAAACAGAACAAAACATAAAACGAGGGAGAAAGAGAGAAAGAGAGAGAGAGAGAGAGCAGCAGAATGACATTAGACTGACTCCACAACACTAACATTGCCTTTATTTTCCACACTGTAAGATTCTGCTTTTACACACACATACAAACAGCATCTTTACATGTGAGTTTAGCAGCAGAACAGCTGCTATTGTGTCTCACCTGTCCTATTATTCACTTTCACTCTTCAGATTCTTCTAATTAAAAGTTGAATTTTTTCTTAGCTGTTGAGAGAGACACAGAGATAGATCAACTACTGAATACTCAGAAAAATTATATATAGGCCGATATTAGGGTTGAACAGATTTACGATTAATATCGACATCCACCAGCATCAACTCTGTTTAATGTAACAGATCACATACCGTATAATATATTTTGTATTCAAGGCTGAATGTAAATTGTGATGTCGTTAAAGAGCAGGTGATTCTGCTGGAGCTCACAGGTTTAGAATAAAAGTCACGCCAATCTTCTGATATTGTATCTCTGAATTCAAGCTGTCATGTGAAAATAAACACAACATTAGCCTAATTTATTAGATATGAGATTTCTTATGAGATGTGTAAAATGTTTACAATATTAGATTGCTTTCCTTAAATAGAAATATTAGGTTGCTTTACCTTACATTTTCTTCATGGAGATTACTTTCACTTTCACATTTCTACGTAAGGATTTTTAGATCTTTACAAAACGACAGTGACCCCGTGTGGACACGTCAATGTACTGCACGCTCTCGCACTGGTGCCAAACAGATCCTGTTTAGAGGCGATTATATTATGTGGTTTTATTACACTCTTAACCTGAAATGTCTGGTAGAATTCATTTTATGCAACATGATTAATTACATATTTCCGAAATACAAAGTCATTAAAGGTAAAGTGTTTAAGTTCCCCCCCACTCGTTATTTCATATTATAAAATGGATAAGTGGATGAACAAAAGCATAAACTGGATAAACAAAGCATTTTCTGGATTAGTGATGTTTGCATCATTAGCCATCTAACTGCATAATTCAGATTAAATTTTGCTGTGCTTTATTTCAACTTTATTCATGTTCAAGCAATGTGAGATCAGTGATTACACAACAGTTGTGATAATATGTACACAGCATGATCTTCAGATACTATTCCTACAGTACTAATTTACCAGGGGTAAGCATTTACAAAAAATCAAGGAAAATATAGAGACACACAACAAACTGTAAAACACAGGCAGGTTGTGTATTTCAAAAGAAAAGAAAGAAAAGAGCACAACATTATTGCAATTATTAAAATATTAGGTTGATTTAAAAAAATATAAAGCAGCTTTCTCTAAATGTTATGGATTTTTTTTTTTAATGTTGAATTGAAATGTGTCAATTGAAAAGTTGATCAAGTGTCATGACGTCTTGAAACCGTTAGGGGGCTCTATAACATAGACATGCAGTCATGTCTCAAGCTGCCAGTTCCTGTCGGTAGATACAAAATAACGGTGTGTGGTTATAATACAATCAAGACTCGAGAACTTTGATACAGCACAAGATTTTGTGAATGCATCCGCAAACAACGGTAGGGTCAGCGTTTATAACATTGTGTGCACAATCAGTAGGTCTACTCAATCTCTGTTGAAGGCGATGGTTGAAATGCGATCTGCTGTTTAACTAACCAGACACGAGACGCAGTTGAAAGGTCAAATTGTTAAAGGCTGTCGACTGTCGTGTTTTAAAAAGTTAAAATAATCGTTTTCAAGCCACAACCAAACGTAGTTGTTACCGTACACTGTACTTTAAATTGGCCTGAGTCGACCAAACAAATCTGTCTGCAAATAAACTTCCGTAAAAGTGTTTGTAGGGTAGTATGATGAAATAAATGAAATTTGAATTAAGCGTTTGCCGACGTAAACACTGTACAGCTTAAATTATTTTATATAACACTATAACATTGTAACATTAATACATGCTGTTATTTACTCTCCACACAGATGAAATAAGTTGCTTATTATGGAAGAAGAAGAAACCATGTTCAAGCAATATGCTTGTAAGAGAGAGGAAGATATCTCATGTGAAATGAATCTGTTTGGAGAGAAAGAGGGAGATACTTGCTCTAAAATAAATCTTGACAGAGAGAGCGATGAAGAGATTGATTTACACTGTCAGAGAGCTGAATCTCCAGTTCTGAGCTTTGTGTCTATGAAGAGTGACAGATCAATGACCGAACCTCTTAAATTCAACAATACATCAGAACCCTTTCATCTCAAGTGAGTACATCATTAATACACCTGTTGAATATAAGACCAACATAGGCTGTATGCACTGTATGTTAACATATAAGATAAAACTGGTAGTGCTTTATGGAAATTGTTTCTATCTGTATTTAAGTGTTTCAGAGAAAGACAGACCTCCATCTCCACAACCGAGCTATGTGTCATTAAAGAGCGACAGATCAATGGCTGAACCTCTTAAATTCAGTGATACAGCAGAACCCTTTCACTACAGGTGAGTACATAAATACACCTGTTGAAAACAGATATAATGTATGTTAAAATATGATGGAAGTCATTGTAGTTTTTGGAAATGTATTTCCATATATCCGTACAAATCTGTATTTTCAGTGTTTTAGAGAGAGAGAAAGACAGACCACCATCTCCACAACTGAGCTATGTGTCATTAAAGAGCGACAGATCAATGGCTGAACCTCTTAAATTCAGTAATAAAGCAGAACCCGTTCATCCTAAGTGAGTAAATTAATACACCTGTTGAATATAAGACAGATATAATGTATGTTCAAATATAAAATGGAATATATGTGTAAATGGTATATATCTGTATTTGAAGTATTTTTAAGAGAGAGAAAGACAGACCACCATCTCCACAACCGAGCTATGTGTCATTAAAGAGCGACAGATCAATGGCTGAACCTCTTAAATTCAGTAATAAAGCAGAACCCGTTCATCCTAAGTGAGTAAATTAATACACCTGTTGAATACTGTATAAAACAGATGTAATGTATGTTCAAATATAATATGGAAGTCTTAGTACTTTATGGAGATGTAATTCCAAATATTCCATATTTCCGTACATATCTGTATTTTCAGTATTTCAGAAAGAGAGATAGACAATGCGGCATATCCACTACCAAGCTGTGTGTCATTAAAGAGCGACAGATCAATGGCTGAACCTCTTAAATTCAGTGATAAGAAAGAACCCTTTCATCCCAGGTGAGTACATTAATACACCTGTTGAATATACAGTAAAATATTTTATATGATGTAATATAAGATGGGAGTCTTAAGACTTTATGCAAATGGTATTAAATGTACATGTCGTTTTTTATTTTTCTGTATTTTCAGTATTTCAGAAAGAGAGATAGATAGTGCGGCATATCCACTACCGAGCTGCGTGTCATTAAAAAGTGACAGATCAATGGCTGAACCTCTTAAATTCAGTGATACAGCAGAACCCTTTCATCCCAGGTGAGTACATAAATACACCTGTTGAATATGAGATGGGTAGAACACTGTATAAGATATAATATTAGATAAGAGTCTTTGAATTTTAAGAAATTATATTGAATATACATATATACATTTTTCTCTATTTTCAGTGCTGCTCACTTCCAGTTTCAGAGAGCATCATCTCCACAACCGAGCTGTGTGTCATTAAAGAGCGACAGATCAATGGCTGAACCTCTTAAATTCAGTGATACAGCAGAACCCTTTCACTACAGGTGAGTACATTCAATTACCTGCTTGTGTAGGTCTATTTAGAATAAAAAATCAAGTTGACAAGAAATAAAGTTTAATTAGTAGAAATAGTTTTGTTGAACTCCTCAACTTACATAAAGAGAGTTCAACCTTCCTTACTTAAGCCAGAGAATTCAACCTTACAGTAAAAAAAAAAACATTGAGATTTTACAGCTTCTGGGCTTCACTTCACTTTTTATTCAGTTTAGATCAATTTACATCATTTCTTTCACAATAAATATTTTTTAATACTTTTTGGAAGCTACCACGAATGCCAACTGTATGTTTTTCCTATATTGCGAAATTTATGACCTATGATGTTACAAGTTGTCTGGCTGCTACCTTACTGTTTTACAAATTATTGCTTACTAATTTAAGTTTTATTAATAATTTCAGTATGAAGCAGTTGACTGAAGAGCCACATCAGAACTCTTACAAACCAGTAGATGACGTCCTAGAGAGAGTCAAAGAAAATCACAAAACCAGAATGAAAAACAGGTACGAGAGCCTATTTGAAGGTATCAACGTGCAGGAGAACGAAACGCTCCTGAACAGGATTTACACACAGCTGTATATAATAGAGGGAGAGAGAGAAGGTGTGAATGAAGAACATGAGGTCATGCAACTAGAGAAAGCCAAAACCGAACACTTGCAAGGCACGCCAATCAACTGCAATGACATCTTTCAGCCCGTATCTGAACTGAGTTATGAGAGAAAACACGAGGACAGAAAAATGAAAACTGTGCTCACCAAAGGCATCGCTGGAATTGGAAAAACTGTCTCTGTTCAGAAGTTTATACTGGACTGGGCTGAGGGAAAAGCAAATCAGAATGTTGATTTTGTGTTTGTTCTCCCATTTCGAGAGCTAAACCTGGTTAAAGATAGGCAATACAACCTTCACAGACTTTTGCTTGACTTCCATCCAGAACTTTGTGAGCTAGATTTAAAGATATACGGTCAGTGCGCGGTCTTGTTCATCTTTGATGGTCTGGATGAAAGTCGAATTACATTGAATTTTTCAGACAGTGAAAAATTATCTGATGTGTCTACAACATCATCCATGTGCACACTGATGTCCAACCTCATCCGAGGAGAGCTGCTGCCTTCTGCTCGCATCTGGATAACATCCAGACCGGCAGCGGCCAATCAGATCCCTCCTCTGTACGTCAGTCGTGTGACCGAAGTTCAGGGCTTCAACGACCCACAGAAGGAGGAATATTTCAGGAAGAGAATCACAGATGAGCATCAAGCCAGTAGAATCATCTTACACATAAGAAAAACCAGAAGCCTTTATATCATGTGTCACATACCAGTTTTCTGCTGGATTTCAGCCACCGTGTTTCAAAACATCCTGCAAGAAGATCAGAGCAATCCCAGAGAAATCCCAAAAACTCTGACTGAAATGTACATACATTTCCTGATCATTCAGATCAATATGAGAAGACAGAAGTATGATGCGAGTGATTCAAGAATTGGAAATGATCCACAATTGCTCTTGGAGTCGAACAGGAATGTGATCCTGAAACTCGCTGAACTGGCTTTCAAAGCTCTGATGAATGGTGACGTCTTATTCTACGAGGAGGATCTTAGAGAGAGTGGCATAGATGTCAAGGAGGCCTCGGTGTATTCTGGGATCTGCACTGAGATCTTTCGGGAGGAGTCGGTCTTCCGTTCGAGAACGGTCTACTGCTTTGTACATTTGAGCTTTCAGGAGTTCTTTGCTGCGCTTTATGCGTTTTCCAGCTACTTACGCAAGAACACCGACGTTCTGAAAATATTTCGGAAGACGAAAGGGAGAGGAAAGATCAGCTTCCAGTCTGGAGATGTTTCGCTCGATGTGTTTCTGAAGGGTGTGGTGGGAAAAGCCCTGAAAAGTAAAAATGGACATCTGGACCTTTTTCTTCGATTTCTTCATGGCATCGCCATGGAGTCCAATCAGAGACGTCTCGAAGGAGTTCTGACGCAGGTGGAGAACAACCCAGAAAGCTTCAAGAACGTGATTAAAAACCTGAGACAAAGTCAAAAACAGAACGTTAGGCCTGAACGATGGATTAATCTCTCACACTGCTTGCTTGAAATGAAGGACGGTTCTGTTCTTGAAGAGATTCAGGCTGTTCTCAAATCTGAAACGAGTAGAAAATATCTTGGTTCTGCACATTGTTCGGCTTTGGCGGATATGCTCCTGATGTCAGAAGATGTGCTGGATGAGTTAAACCTCAAGAAATACAGAACAACATCATTGGAGGCTCAAAGGAGACTGATACCAGCTGTGAGGAACTGCAGAAGAGCAATGTGAGTTTAGATGAAGCTCTTGTAGAAAGGGCGTCACTGTATTTTATTCAGATCACTTTCTGTTGTGTTATTTTTAGATTGGCTGGCTGTGACATCACCGAACAGTCTTGTGAAACGGTGGCTTCAGCACTGCAGTCAGAAAACTCACCTGTGAGAGAGCTGGACATGAGTGACAATGAGCTGCAGGATTCAGGAGTCAAGCTGCTGTGTGTGGGACTGAAGAGTCAACACTGTAAATTGGAGATAATGAGGTCAGGCTGTCACATAAAAAACACCAAATAATTATATTTTCTTGTATTTAAACTTCTCTTGTTTCTTTATGGTCTTGTAACTTCTTCTTCTTTATAGTCTGAAATGCTGTCAGCTCACCATGCAGTCGTGTGAAAGTGTGGCGTCTGCTCTGCTATCAGCACATACGTGCTTGAGAGAGCTGGACATGAGTAACAATGACCTCCAAGACTCAGGAGTGAAGCTGCTTTCTGCTGGACTGAAAAATCAACACTGTAAACTGGAGATACTGAGGTCAGCTATTGATGATTATAAAAAATAATGTATAAAAACTTTTTGTGTGTATATATATATATATATATATATATATATATTAGTTTGTTGTATGTATTTTTCTTTTTGTTAGATTGGCTGCCTGTAAGCTCTGTGATCAGTCCTGTGAAACTCTGGCCACAGTTTTACAGTCATTAAATGGCATACGAGAGCTAGACGTACATAACAATGACCTCCAGGATTCAGGAGTAAAATTGCTCTCAGATGGACTGAAGAGTCCACACTGTACACTGGAGAAACTGAGGTTTGTGCTTTTCATTGTTATGTTGATAACGTAAGATTTTTCCTCTCTTTTTATCTAAATGTATTATTGAAGAGATATTAAAAATGTTTTATTCATGTTGCAATAGCTCAGCATTGGGAAGAATTTAAAGACGCTTTGCAAAAATGACACACAACACAACAAAGTTTATACATATTAATACACAAGAAAATCAACAAATATAACAAATAAAATGGTAATGTATGCTTATTTTCCCCTGAGATTTTTATTTTCTAGGCATTTTCGTATATTAAAATAAAACCCATATTTCCTGATACGCTGTGGTTTGCTTTTTGTCAAATAATTTTGTGTCCAATAAATACTCTAAAAGTTTAGTGTTTTGTCCATTTTACATTTATGCATTTGACAGACACTTTTATCCAAAGCGACTTGCAGTGCATTCAGTCCATACATGTCTTTATTTTCAATATTTGTGTTATCTGGAATCGGACTCATGAGTCATGATTTTGTGTTGCTAGTGCATGGCTATGTAAATTGAGCAAATGGAACAGACTACAGATTTATGTTTTTTTTAATTAACCTGAGGAGGCATTGAAGGTATTTTAAAATATATGCCAGGCATCACTTTTGGTCCTTATTGTATATTACTTTGGATTTGTTGGTATAATCAATCCATTGTGAATTGCTTCTTTTTGGCAGATTGGCAAACTGTAATCTCACGGATAAATCCTGTGAAACTGTGGCGTCAATTCTACAAACGGCAAACTGTCAGCTAAGAGAGCTGGACATGAATAATAATAAGCTGCAGGATTCTGGATTTGAGCTGCTGTCTGCTGGACTAAAGAGTCAACACTGTAAACTACAGATCCTGAGGTTTGTGTTTCAGATTATTGATATTAATCTATTAAATAGAGTCTCTCATTTTTGTTGATTTACGTTTTGTTTAGAATGGCTATTTGTAATCTCACTGGCCGGTCATGTGAAACTGTGGCAGCAGTTTTGCAATCATCAGACTCGCTCTTGAGAGAGCTGAACCTGAGCCAGAATGACCTGCAGGATTCAGGAGTGAAGCTGCTTTGTGATGGACTACAGAGTTCAGACTGTAAACTGGAATTACTGAGGTACTTGTGAACATTGAGTTTTTGTATTTTTAGGGATGTAACATGTTGCTGTGATACTAAGATTATCAGTAATGGAGGGGTTTGATTCTGTTTCAGTGATGATATTAGATTTTACAAATGGTAAAATACTTCACAGACTGCCTCTTGTGGCTTAGTACTTAAAACTGAAGGTGTCTAGACAGTCCTTATAATTAAAGCAACCTTTGCATTTATTTCTAGCAAATGATTAATACCAAAGCAATTTACAAATGAGGAAGTCAAAAACAAGATTCAAAACTAGTTTAAAAAGACAGTAACATGAGAAGCGCTTCAATACCAAGATCCAAAAACCTGCAGTGCAAAGCTAAATAGTAAGTAGTACAGCGTTTTAAACAAAAGCATGCCACTAATATTTTTCACAAAATGTGTTTCTTTAATAATTATTTATTAGATTTTTTGGCATGACTATATGATACAATCCAAGGCATAAAAGATGCACAGATGTCACAGATAACCTCATTCTAAACATCCTTAAACATTGTTTGCAGACTGTCTGGCTGTTTTATCACTGAGAAAGGCTGTTCTTTTCTGGCGTCAGCTCTGATGTTAAACCCCTCACATCTGAGAGAGCTGGATCTGACGTGTAATCACCCGGGAGAGTTTGGGGGACGGTTGCTTTCTGAGAGACTGGAGGATCCCACCTGCAAACTGAAGACACTCGGGTATGTTGACCAGAAAGATGTAGTCAGAGTATGTATATGCTTGGATACAAACATGAATGTGCATACATAATGGTTGAAGACAGTTAAGACCAGAGTAACAAAAAAAGAAACTACTAAACTACTTAAGATGTTTTTGAAATGAACAAACAAACCATGACATTGTGTATTTTTCCACAGTATTGAACATGAGGGAAAGTTCAGGATTGCTGCAGGATTACGAAGACGTATGTATATTTTCACATACATGTGTTTGTTTTTAGCATTATTTATTTATATATTCATAATATTTTCTGTCTCTATCCCTCACAGAAATGTTTTTTACAGTTTGCAGTTCTATATTTTCATTAAGCTATTGTTTAGTACATTTTATTAAGCCATTTTTTTTCACATGAGAACCAGTGTTTAATCCGCACTGGCCTATAGTCAACAGTGATCCACAAACATTAAGACGTTCTTTCATGTTTTGTTTTACTGTTAATGTTCTCTGTTAATTTTCTTTGCTGTGTACGTATAGACACCTGCAAGCTCACGCTGGACCCCAGCACAGCACACAAACATCTCGCTCTGTCCGAGAATAACACACAGGTGATACACACAGAAGAAGAGCAGTCGTGTCCTGATCTTCCTGAGAGGTTTGAGTGTTTCCCTCAGGTTCTCTGCAGAGAGAGTCTATCTTCATGCTGTTCATGGGAGATTGAATGGAGTGGCAGGAATGGGGTCTATGTTTCAGTGTCATATAAAGGAATTGAGAGGAAAGGAGACAGTAATCGGTGTGAATTTGGATCCAATGAACAGTCCTGGAGGCTCGTGTGCAGTGAAAACAGGTTTGATGCTTGGCACAATAACGAGAGAACTAAAATCAAGATCCCTTCATCCTCATCTCGTTCTAAAAGAATCGGGGTGTATCTGGACTGGCCGGCTGGCACTGTGTCTTTCTACTGCATGTCTGACACACACAGACTCACACATTTACGCACGTTCCACTCCACGTTCACTGAGCCCGTCTATGCAGGATTTGGTCTTTATTCTGGCTCCTCAGTGGCTCTTCAGTCTGTATTAGATTAAAAAGTGCAATGACGATGAAGCCCACCAATATGGATCAGTTCTGGATCTTACTCCTATAGAATCATGAAATGATTATTGAAACTGAGGTGGATTATTGTAGCAGGGGTTAGCTTGGTCTGGAAAACTACACAACAGAGGTCTTGCATCTTTGATTACAAATAGAAAAATAATTACTGACTCTCTGATACAGTACAATTCCCTATGTGTCTTAGTCCATTTTTTTCGGGTCTATTTGGTCATGTTAACAGTTTATTACATTAAATGGTGTTGTAGTATTTGGCTAGAGTGACTGTTCTCATTGGGTGCTAAACCTCACACAATCTCTGTTCTTGAGAAAACTCAATAAAATGCAGCTAAATATGCCCCTTTATTTTAATATTCAGCCAATATTTACACATGTGTTTTATTTTTGGCCATCTGCACAAATAAGCATTTAGTTTTGATAAAATTGCTGTTTCATGAAATAGAGATAAAAACTGTCATTTATGATTTGATTCTTAATAACTTAAACAGTGTGATAATATATAACATGTCTTCTTTAACTTGTATTCTAATATATTTTTACACTATGCCTTTTAACTGTATTTTGATTCATTGTTGCATGCATAGAAAAATTTAAAAGAAATTTAATTATGTCATTGTCTGAGTAATTGTCTTTTAGGTTGTAATTTACAGTTGTGGATTCAACTCCTTGCCGTTTCTTCTTACTCAAGCTGAGATTTTTCCATGTAGTGGTTTGAAACAAAAATAAAGAATTGACAAAAAAATGTTATTGAATTAGCCCATGTGCACAGTTCTAAAATATAGACATCCAATTATGGGTCATAATTAATATTTTTAAACTGTTTGATTGTTTACAATTTCAGTCTGGTCACTTCATGTTTTGTCTATATGCATAAGTGAATAAAAAGCTCTTGTTCATTGATTTGTTTATATGAATCACTGCAAGAGTTAATGAAAGCTGAAAAAGAAATCTTGCTCAGGTATTGAAAATACTTTTTTTCATAAAATATTATTAAGTATGGAAGCCCTGAACCACAATGTAAAAAACATCACTGGTGAAGAAAAATACATTTGATCTTATATTCTTTCTGTCCTGAAGATTTTCTTCTCTTTTTCCTCTTCCAATGTTTTTTCCTCTTAACATTTGTTTCCTCTTCAAAACATTTTTATAGCTTAAATTTTTTTTTTCATCCGATTTTTTTTAGTCCTAAATATTTTCTCTTCTTTTTTCCTCTTTTTTTTCTCTTCAAAAAAATTTTCATTTAAAAAAAAATTTCTTCATTTTTTATCATCAAATTTTTTTTTCATCTTCAAAACATTTTCTTCTTTAAAATTATTTTTTTAGTCCTGAAGATTTTCTTCTCTTTTTCCTCTTCCAATGTTTTTTTCCTCTTAACATTTGTTTCCTCTTCAAAAAAAGATGTATAGCTTCAAAAATGGTTTTTCATCTGATTGTTTTTTCTTCAAAATTTTTCTTAGTCCTAAATATTTTCTCTTTATTTTTTTCTCTTCAAAAAAATGTTTCATTCATTTTTAATTTTTTTCATTTTTTATCATCAAAAATATTTTTTTCATCTTCAAAACATTTTCTTCTTTAAAAATGATTTTTTTTTAGTCCTGAAGATTTTCTTCTCTTTTTCCTCTTCCAATGTTTTTTCCTCTTAACATTTCTCTTCTTTTTTCCTCTTTATTTTTTTCTCTTCAAAAAATGTTTCATTTAAAAAAGTTTTTTTTCATTTTTTATCATCAAAAATATTTTTTTCATCTTCAAAACATTTTCTTCTTTAAAAATGTTTTTCTTTAAAAATGATTTTTTTTAGTCCTGAAGATTTTCTTCTCTTTTTCCTCTTCCAATGTTTTTTACTCTTAACATTTGTTTCCTCTTCAAAAACCTTTTATAGCTTAAAAAATGTTTTTTTCATCCGATTTTTTTTTTCTTCAATTTTTTTTCTTAGTCCTAAATATTTTTTTCTTCTTTTTTTTTCCTCTTTATTTTTTTTCTCTCTCAAAAAATGTTTCATTTAAAAAAGTTTTTTTTCATTTTTTATCATCAAAAATATTTTTGTCATCTTCAAAACATTTTCTTCTTTAAAAATGTTTTTCTTTAAAAATGATTTTTTTTTAGTCCTGAAGATTTTCTTCTCTTTTTCCTCTTCCAATGTTTTTTACTCTTAACATTTGTTTCCTCTTCAAAAACCTTTTATAGCTTAAAAAATGTTTTTTTCATCCTATTTTTTTTCTTAGTCCTAAATATTTTTTCTTCTTTTTTCCTCTTTATTTTTTTCTCTTCAAAAAAATGTTTCATTTAAAAAAATTTTTTTTTCATTTTTTATCATCAAAAATTTTTTTTTCATCTTCAAAACATTTTCTTCTTTTAAAATGTTTTTCTTTAAAAATGATTTTTTTTAGTCCTGAAGATTTTCTTCTCTTTTTCCTCTTCCAATGTTTTTTACTCTTAACATTTGTTTCCTCTTCAAAAACTTTTTATAGCTTAAAAAATGTTTTTTTCATCCGATTTTTTTTTCTTCAATTTTTTTTCTTAGTCCTAAATATTTTTCTTCTTCTTTTCCTTTTTTTTTTTCTCTTCAAAAAAATGTTTCATTTAAAAAATTTTTTTTTCATTTTTTATCATCAAAAATATTTTTTTCATCTTCAAAACATTTTCTTCTTTTAAAATGATTTTTTTTTAGTCCTGAAGATTTTCTTCTCTTTTTCCTCTTCCAATGTTTTTTTCCTCTTAACATTTGTTTCCTCTTCAAAAACTTTTTATAGCTTAAAAAATGTTTTTTTCATCTGATTTTTTTTTCTTCAATTTTTTTTCTTAGTCCTAAATATTTTCTCTTCTTTTTTCCTCTTTATTTTTTTCTCTTCAAAAAAATGTTTCATTTAAAAAAAAATTTTTTTTCATTTTTATCATCAAATTTTTTTTTTCATCTTCAAAACATTTTTTTCTTTAAAAATGTTTTTCTTTAAAAATGATTTTTTTTAGTCCTGAAGATTTTCTTCTCTTTTTCCTCTTCCAATGTTTTTTTCCTCTTAACATTTGTTTCCTCTTCAAAAAAGATGTATTGCTTCAAAAATGTTTTTTCATCTGATTGTTTTTTCTTCAAATTTTTTTTCTTAGTCCTAAATATTTTCTCTTCTTTTTTCCTCTTTATTTTTTTCTCTTCAAAAAAATGTTTCATTAAAAAAAGTTTTTTTTTTCATTTTTTATCATCAAAAATATTTTTTTCATCTTCAAAACGTTTTCTTCTTTAAAAATGTTTTTCTTCAAAATTTATTTTTTTAGTCCTAAAGATTTTCTTCTCTTTTTCCTCTTCCAACTGTACAGTGTTTATGTGGTTGTCAGCTAATGCCCATTTTTTTAATTTTTGATATTTATTTAAATAAACTGTTAAATGCTATTAAAGTTAGAAACGTGTATATGGTCCCTAAATTTATGAACATCCACCATCCAACTTTATTTATAAATCTCTTGTGGACAATTATACACTGGTGAGAAAATTAAGTCGAGATCACAAGAAAACAACTTTTGTTATCTCGAGATCAAGAGAAAACAATACAAGAAAAAATAACACTGGATAGCCATTAGCTTAAGGACTTCCGTAGGGAAAAGCATTCTGACATAGTTAATAAAAACAAAATGCCAGTTATTCATACCATCCCCTGTATGTATTTTTTCAATCCATTTGGTCTTTGTTTAAAGGGTATTTACTTCAAAACACATTCGTGATAATATATAATAACATGTCTTTCACAAGAATTTTTATTTTGTTACTGTATTCTGTTTGTTTATTGTCACATGCATGTTGCTTAGCAAATAAAAATATACTATTTCTATGTAATGCAATGAAGCAATGAAGCATGTGTTTTCTTACTGTTACATATATTTTTTTACAGCAGTCATCAACAATTACACTGCCATTTTCCCTTTGCTCCTTAATAAGAGTTCACAGTAAAAGTACAATTAACAAATGTTACATTTAAAGAAAATGTCAAAGCAATTAACTGCTTTTAACAAGCACAGAAAAGAGCTGTGCTATTTAAAATAAATTTCCCCAACCACTACTAAATATGTTTCTTGAATTTGATAGTTCAGATCACATAGTCACCTCTAAAAAAGGAGTTCCTTAAGTTCTATGGAATATACAGAATAACCAAAAAAACAAAGACAGGTATATATTGATTTTTTTCTTGTTAAATAGAAAAACATATTTGATAATTAGGGACAAAATTGCCATCAGAGTATGATGACACAACAAAGTTAAGGTAGAAAGCAGTGGGCATGTCAACTATGTTGTCACGAGAGGGCGACAGAGTACACATCAGCCTTTGCTGCATCATTTAAATGATCCCAAAATGAAATGTATTCATTGGTATTTTTGTGGATAATCCAGGGTTTGTTCTTATTTTCCACATGTCCACAACATTTAAAAATAAACTCCACTGCCAGCTCTATGTTCAAGAGAAAACAAAAAATATAAAACAAGTAATTAAAAAAAGTTAGAAAGCCTCTTGTATTATGTACAACATATTAGAGAGGATTGTTAACAGTCATTTCAATTCAATAAGTGTGATATTACTTGATTTACAATTAATATAACGTTTAGCAAACTAAATACAAATAAATAAATGTTGGAGATAAAATATGTAATTGCGCTCTGTATGGTTCTCTCTAACATAACTAACATAAAAGATCATTGTTAAAATTAGTTGGATGATGCTACAAAAATACCAGGGACAATATTTATGTTTACACTATATACACAATTATGATCTCAAGGAGTAGGTTGAATTTTGTTATTATTAAACTACTAATAATTTTATTGTAACTGAGTTCCTCAGTTTCACCTTAGATCACACAGCACATCACACTGCTAAAACTATACAAACTGAACTTTCACTGATGGTTTATGTAATTCAATACATCATTTTATCTGGTTTAATGAATCGTTGTAGTGTGCCCCCATGTGGACACAGTTATGTAGTGAAGCAGCTTCCATTAATTACTGTGAAAACAAGGATTCGAGAAAAATGTATAAATAAGATCAAACTTTCTTTAAACACATCATTACAAGGGCGGGACAACAATTGCCTCTTTCTCAAAAAGGAACTAAAACATGAACTAAAATTGCTGTCTAAATCATTAAAGGGATAGTTCACCTAAAAATAAAAATTATTTTATTATTTACTCACCCTCATATCATGTCAAACCTGTATGACTTTCTTACTTTAGTAGAACACAGAAGAAGATATTTTGCAAAACGCTGGTTACCGGCACCCATTCACTTTCATAGTATGGACACAAGGTACAATAAAAGTTAATGGGTGCTGGTAACCAGCGTTTTGCAAAAGAAGGGTTTTCAATGACATAAGGGTGAAAATTTTGACTTTTTTTTTTTGGGTCAAATTTCCCTTTAATGTAGAAGAATAAAGCTGCACATTGGAGTTTAGTAGAATCAGTATGCCAGTAAAGGAAATAGTGAATTCCCTATTTTCAAAGATTTGTCAAGAAAGGGCAACTGAATCTGATCCTGGAACAGCATCTATGATGTACGTTCACCCAAAGCTGCTACTGATTACGAGTAAAGGCTGACTTCCTTTACAGAGAGGTCACTTCCTGTAGGGTGTGTGGCTACTGTATTTGTGTGTGTACAGATGCTAGAAACAGAGAGACAGAATGGAGGATTTGGCAGAGTATCATGGGGACATCAGTAAGAAAAGAGCAGAAGAGATCTTGACTGAGACGGGCAGAGACGGCAACTATCTGATCAGAGACAGCAAAAGCATACCGGGTTCATACTGCGTGTGTGTGTTGTGAGTAACTTTTTAACATTTGTGTGTAGAATTACAGTTTCTAACATTTTAATGTAGTAACTGGGAGTATAAATGTGCAGGTGTGGTGAGTGGGTATACACCTACAGAATATTCAAACAACAGGACGGGTACTGGACAATAGAGGTATGATCAGATTTTCTTTTTTTCTGAATGCACTGCTGTTTTATCATTTCTTTTTTGTCATGCTCTTTAACTGTATGTATAAAAAATGTTATTGTTAACATTTTTTAGCACATATGAAGGAAATCATTATTAAATGTGTAATTAAAAGAAACCATATGTTAATGTGACCCAACTGCAACTTACAAGATATAATCAGTATAGATAAAAATAATAAGTAAAAATAATAATAATAAAAAATAGTCAAAGCATGACTTATACATGCTGTGACATCAGCTATACCACTAACTACAAAAGCAGCAACATCCACTGACCACAACACAACACAACACGGTTAATCTCAGTGATTACTAACTAAATGTCATTTGTGTAGCTCAGGTGGGATTGAGGTTGATTTTGTTAGCAAACACATAACAATAATTTAAGTCTTAGCTATGTGCTCTGGCTTGCAAATGTCATCACAAAAAAATGTCATCACATTTCTAAGCATACAGTGAAATCATTTTTTTTTTTAGCTATTTGTGGTCAGTGTGCTGAAATGTGTAGAGGTCTGTATATGCAGCATCACTCACCACAGACTAACAGCCACAGTACATCTGCTGTACTGCAATATCACACAAACGCTTCAGGGAAGCTGTGCAAGACACAGCTCTGATATGCTGATACCAGTGTTTATTTGATGCTTATAATCATTTCGGTTTACTTTAAAACTTTAGCAGAACTATTTTTCATAAAATAATTTTAAGGGGGTCAAGCTATTAAAAACCAAATAGTCTTCATATAGTATCACAAATATCTTCCTTCTAAGTGCATATACATATCTATGTAGAGTGTGAACATTACTCATACTTCCTCCATGTCACAGAGCAAGTAAAAGCAGCTCTCAACTCACTGATGAACTGACTGAAGGGTCATTTTATAACCCTATTAGGTGCCTCATAACAATAGTCTGGCCATTTCTTGGGATGTTATAAGATTTCATATGGGTTTTTAACATTTGCTTTTCATACTTTAATGGTACAACATTTAAAAGAGTTAAAGAAAGAAAATAATATATCAGGATGTGTGTAAAAAAATTAATTATTTTTTTTATTAAATTTAAAATATTTTTTTTCAGACGGCTCCTGGGACAAAGAAAAGATTCTTTAGAAAAGTCAGTAACCTTATTGCTGCTTTTAAGATCCCGGACCAAGGAATCAGCACTCCGCTCTTGTATCCTGTGAATAATCCAAAACATCTACAATAACACAAAGATAACGACCTTAAAACACATGATGTACATTACTTGTATATTTTTGTAAGTAGAAATACTGCCATATGGTCTTAGTTGGCTTTTTGGAATTTTCATCTTCAGATTCAGTATTTTTTCATCCAAACCACTACAAAGTTGGCAGTTTTGCCTGGAGTCCTGGTTCACCCTGGTGACCCTGATTGTTATTTTGTTTTCAGCATAAAAATTTGAATTTTTTGGGAACTCATGAAAGCTCATTTCCTCTTATTAACAACCATGGAGTTTCCATCTAAACTTGTATCATAATGTCTGTCTACAGCTTTCTAAGAATAAAAAAGTTTTCTTTAAGTGTTTTTAGATGCGATTCAATAAGAATTAAAGATTTTTTTTTATTTGTTATTTACTCACACTCATGTCATTGTCAAACCTGTATGACTTTCTTGCTTCAGCAGAACATAGAAGAAGGTATTTTGCAAAGTGCTGGTTACCGGCACTCATTCATTTTCATAGTATGGACACAAGGACACAATCTTCTTTTGTGTTCCACAAATTTTACCAAAAATTTTTCACAGATTACCAAAAAAATCTACACAGTTGTTTATTTTTTCTGTTTTCTTAGAAGAAAAGAGAAAATGTTTTGATTCTTTAAACTGGCATACTGTAAAGAATCAGTTCATACACACAGACAAAGAACACAGACACACGCAGATGCACATACAGAAACATAGTCAAACAGGATTAAATTAGCATTTTTATTCATAAAAAGGCCCAAAGTACTTTGTTTTTAAATAGGCATGATTTACAAACTGCATTAATTTGTGTACATAAAGCCCATCAGGCAAATATACACCACAGGAACTTGTTTGGCCAAGGTGAGGACACTAAACTTCTTTAGTAATTTGTGAGGGATTTGATCATTAGCCAAACGTTACATATTTCTTTGTCCATTTGGCAATGATCGTGATCATGACAAATATTTAAACTAAGATAAAAAATAATATTTCCCGCCACTATTTTTTCTTCGTGCAACATAATCGTACTTGATTGAAATGAATATTTGCAAAATCTCGCAAACATATCGTGCCTTCGGAGCATCTCTCACGCACATCTGTTAAATATTTGCACGCTCTAAAAATTCGGTCTAATGCATTTACCTTTTCATCTTATTTTCAGTGCAAATATATATCTCAGATTAAGGTTACAAAGCTTGATGGTACAGCATATCCACAGAATTCACAAGAAAATACATTTAGTCCTAATTCTCTTGAGTTTCATGTATAAATAGTCCATTATCTATAAACAGTCTACAATAGTCCATTAATGATATACAGAAGTCCATATCGAGTGTCCTACACACAGAACGTCTACCCACAGTGCTGCAGACTTTAATAGATTTGGAAAGACCCGACCCCAAGACTAACACAAAAATAGCGTTCTTCAGGTGATCCTTTCATTTCCCTACGCATCTTCCTCCTCAGGTCTCCTATCAGTTTCAATAGGGATCAGAAAAACGTACTGAAAAAACTAATCTGAAATGGGCAAGCTTTGACACTTGTGAAACCAAATGACAAACATGTGATGTGAGTTTCAGTAAAACAAAGTAAAATCACATGACAATAAAAAAACAAGCAGCATATTAACTGTAAACTGGGACATGTTTATGCCATTGGGTGTTTGGAGTATGTTTACAAGAATTCGCATCAGCGTTTACGTTTTTGGCTCCCGCTAGCCCCTTCCCAACGAAATCAATAAATAAAATCGAAATAAATAGTTGCATAAAACTAAGGCAAGTGACAAATACAGAAACACAAGTTGAGTATGTACGATATGTCTAAGCCCATTTCATGTGATCGTTTCTAGCAGACCAGGAAGGCACAATTTCCACATACATAATTTTTTTTCTACATTTGAAATAAAAATGTAACTGTACAGTTTTAGCAAAAAGAACGAATCTGTTTCCACAGCAGCAGTGTCGAACAGCCTAATTCTCCCAGCTTCTTCAACACTGATTAAGCATAAACAACACAAGATGCCGGTGAGCTCTTGCCAAGACTCCCAAACACTGCGAATCTCTCCCAGGAGTTCAGTTTTGTGACAGCAAAGTCAGAGACACAGAGGCAGACTGGAGAAGCAAACCGAGAGACTCCGGAAAGCGGTTGGATGTTGACAGTTCCAGAGGTCTGCAGAAATGTTTGGTTTCTGGAAGGTCATTTCAACTGTTGAGATCCTGAAAGAAGTCTACCAGTAAATCCTGGAACGTGAACCGAGTGCGAGAAACACTTAACACGGCGGCCAATGAAATCACAAGAAAAAGGATAGAAAGATTTGATGCCGTAACCAGTCTAACTTGACATTCCCTTAAAGTCAAATGATGACTGTACACAATAAAGTAAGAGAGCCAGGTACAGAGTTGAAAACTCGTCTAGAACAGTCACGGATGAATTGTTCTCTGTGCCCTCTGGTTGGCAAGCAAGGCTTGTTCTTTGGAAAGAACGGTTAAGCCACTGTAAAACAAGAAAGACTTTCAAAGAAATCTACTTAAGAGTGCGTAAACAAACAGAAAAGATCGAAAAATAATACCATCATTTGTCACATTTTAAAGGCAATAGAGTCTTTCGCGATTTGTTTGGTTGGGGTACTAGAAAAAGCTGAAGAGATATGTAGTAGCTTGGAGGGTAATAAAGGGGCGTGTAGGCATGTGAAGAAGTGTGTTTATGTGCCGCTGTTACCTGCGACCTGTTTCCACGTGTCTGATCAGGTGAATATTAAAGGGGCTGTCTGCTAGCTCGGGATGTTGTTCGACAGGTAGAGCATAGAACCCGTCATACCCCGAGACACGCCCCTCTGCAATGAGCTCATCTTTTTCTTTCTCGGTCCAAACCAAACTTCCGCTCTCCCCTTCCAGGATCTTCTTCTGTTCCCGTAGCCACGCCCCCTGCACAGCTCTTATTCGCGCCGCCTCCAGCACCCGCGTGCGTTCTTCCTCGGGTGATGCCCCGTAGCGAATGTTAAAGCTAAGCGTCCCCTGCTGAAGCACGATGTCGGCGAACCGTCGCATTTCCCCGCTGACCATAGCGCTGATTTGGGACACTGAAACGTTCACGCCGTTCTCCAACACTCGGACTCCGCCTCCTGCTCCAGCTCCTGCGACGCCTAGATCTGCCTCCAGCGGACCCGCCTTGGTGAAATAGTGAGTGTCACGCCCTTCCACTGTAAAATGGAGACCTCTGAGGTACACGGCGGCATTCAGTACGGCCGCGATTCGACGACTGTCCTCACTTGCCACCCCGATGATCTCAGTGGCCACCACGCCGTCACGGATGGCGAATTTGACACCTTTTCCGAAAATTGAAGAAAGGGCAGAGAATATCGGTCGACGCCCTTGGCGGCCTCCTATTTTCCCGTTGGCTGGTGTCATGGGGAGGCGATCCAACGAGATGAAGTTTTTCAAATGCTTTTCAAGATCACACTGAATACCAACTACAACCTGAGGTGTGGGAACATTTATGTGTTAGTTGATTTTTGATGTATTGTGGGACAAATTAGAGAAATTGTACCGTACCTTGCTGGTGTCCCAGGTCTGTGTGCGCAGCTGTGTGGCCATCATCTCATAGGTTTGCTCTGTGTTCTCCACCTTTGGTTTGGGGAACCCTGGGACCACATTATGAAGCTGGAACCCAAAGAGCTGCAGCCAGCTACTGATATCTGCACAGATACAGATACACTAAAGCTGTTAAAAGATTTGGGTCTTTTTGTTTTTCATTGTTTGTTGACCAAATAAATATAAAAGTAGCAAGAAAGTAGCAAAGCTTAGTTCATGGTTGTGACATAACTAAACCCTTTTTGATGATATGTTCTACCCCAACTTCCTTATTCAGTAGGAAATACATCAACACAGAAAAGAAAACGACATTCATCAAACCAGTTTATAGGGTCTTCAAAATAGTTTATGAGGTCTTTTTTTATAGTTCACTTTTATTACCAGCTGGTCATGATGCAAGACAACAAAACAACTTCTTATATGATTTCTGATTCTCATGAATGTCATGTCACAAAAATTAGTGTAAGATATTTAGCAAGAGTCTAAATTCAGTTAAAGCATGATGCTGGTAGTGTAACTGAAGGGTCACTCTTAAAGAGATTTGACCCAGGGTTATGAAGATCCTGTTCTAACACCAATGTTGCCTTTAGCAAGACACTTAACTTTAGTTTGCTTGAGAGAAACTGTCCTATTAATTAATGCACAGTAAGTTGCGTTGGCTGTAACTAATGAATCTCAGTTCCGCCATCCGCTATTTTTCAGCCGTTCATTTCCCCTTAGGGAACTCTCATCAACATAAAAGCACAATCGCAGCTCACAAAACCCAAAGCATGACGATAGTTTCACCTCGCTGGCAAACACCTCCTGTTTCTTTTTGTGGATAAAGTAAAGCACAAGTCAAACTTACTTCACTGGACACAGCAAGAATTAGAATAAAATACATTTTTAAAAGTAAAATCAATTCCAGAGGGAAAATATAGTTAATTTTTGATACTGTCTACTAGCCAAGCAGATTCAAAAGAGGAACTTTATTAGTAAGTGGGTGGAGGTGAGGATTTAGTAATATATTTTTTGTTCACAGAAGAGTCTATATAGGCTTTGAAATACTTGAGGGTAAATAAATGATCACAGAATTTTTATTTTTGAGAGAAAATGCCTTTAATTTAACCTGGAACACTAGGTTATTTCACTATTCACTTTAATATTTCATAGTCTGATCATGGCAATTTACTGTATGTATTGATGGAAAGGTCTAAGACTCATGAATGTTTCATAACAATAAACATAAACAAAAAAAAAGTTAATGTTTTTTACAAAACAACAAAAAATGCAAAAAAAAAACTTGATGGAAAGGTCTAAAAATATTTGACAAATTCTCATAACAATAAACATAAACAAAAAATATTTAAAAATGTAATGTTTTATTTACAAATTTTAGTTTTTTAAAGATTATTAAAATAAAAAAAATTATATCTGAAATGAAAAAAACTGTAGTTGAAATAATGCATTTTCATGTGAATACTCGTGTGACAGTTATCAGGTAAAGTTACTAAATGTTTCTTACCTGTTGTGAACTTGGTTACATCCTGCAGGTTCCCCAAAGGATAGTTGTTCCTAAAAGCGTACAAATTAAACGGCTTTGGATTCACACTCAGCTCCGCCCACAATTCGTGGTTAGGCGTCGTCCATCTCCCGGCTACCACATCGTAGTCCCGGCGACCGAGGTGCACCAACCGGGTGAAAGAGTCGTAGAGTCCACCCTGAAAGCCGAAGACGAGAGGAAAAGTGGGGTTGGAATCCCTGTAAACATCTCCGTACGGCGTGTACCACAGTTCTTTCACCACGTGACCACGACTGCTGAAAACCGCAAGAGGCGTTCCAGCGTTGTCGCACGCTATATAGAATTCCTCTCCGCTGCTCATCTCCATGGCGATGAGGTGACCCTGAAGGTCGTAATAGAGGGAAGTGATCTCCGAGCTGCTGTGGTTGTACAGATGGGTCACCCGTGTTGGTTCTGTCAGATCGGCGTAGAAAAACTGCAGCTGTGCTCCATCGCTAGTTCGGCTAGCAACTCTCCTCCCGAGCCCGTCGTAGCGGTACCATACCTTCTGTCCACTGTCCCGGTCGTAGGCGCCCAGAAGCAGTCCGTTTGAACCGTAATCGAAGAGCAGGTTACCACGGAGACGCAAGAACCCATCATCGTCTGTGCGATACTGGATCTCCCCGAGACGTGTAATTCGGTCTCGAAGATCGTAGCGCAGCGGTGTCAATCGCGCACTGTTACCGTGACTTAGTAAGTTTATGTTTCCGTTGAGGTCGTAGCTGTAGCGCCACTGTGGCCGGTCGTTTATGGCAACCGTTTGCAACTGGCCGTCCGCATCATATTCGTACGCGTACCGTGTGATGTTGTTGTCCACGCCAATTCGAATATCGCAATTTGTGACGCGTCCCATACTGTCATACTGCAGCGTCATCCAGTAGGCGATGGCTTTCAGGATCTCATACTGAACCTCGATCACCTGTCCGTTGGGGTTGAAGATCTTAGTGTGTTTCATGGCATGCGTGGTGATGACCTGGTTGAGATCGTAGTTGATGACGCTGAATTTCCCAAACTGCTCGATTCGTCCCGACACATCCACATAGCGGTAGAGATCGATGGGCAGCGGTGTTTCGTTGATCATAGCTTGCATGCTGGTGACTCTGAAGTTGTTATAGCTGTAGTCGAAGCGGGCGTTAACCAATCCTTCCTCACTGAAGCGATATATTTGTCTGCTCACCAGAGGACCTTAAACCGAGAGAGAGAGAGATGGAAGAGGAAAATAAACAAGACAAGATGAGAATTTAGCAGCAGAGCAGCAAGTCACACAAAGGTGAGGTAAAACATGAGTCAGCTTTGCCAGTGAGCGAGATAGGATGAACTCCCCACTGATTGTGATTCAAGGCACTTTTAGATCAGCCAAACAGGAAGGAGAGCAAGGGAAGTGACAAAAAATAGATTAAATGTCAGCTTGTATGTTTATTGGTGAAGGAGCTATCTAACCAGTTTCTCTGTCCAACAGCTTAGCCATCCCACCTGTCTCTTTGTCTGATGGTATTATCACCTCACCTGTTTGTTTGTGTGAAAGCACAAACACCATACCTGATGACTCTTTTATTATTTACTCGCCCGTATGTCATTCCAAACCTGTATGATTTTCTTTCTTTTGCAAAACATAAAAATTTCTCAAAATATCTTCTTTTGTGTTCCACAGAAGAAAGAGTCATATACAGGTTTTAAATGACATGAGGGTGAATAAAGGATGACCATTTTTATTTTTAAGTGAATTATCCCTATCCTTTTTTGTATTTTTAGGGGAAAAAATTATTTAAAAAATTCTAAAAATTTACAAAAATTCTAAAATAAAAAAAAAAAATCTTTAGGTTTGCATTTATATAAATCCATTCTTTTAATATTTTTATTTTAGTGAATTATCCCACAATTAACAAAATATAAACCTTTTTTAATCACCACATCAAGCATTACTGTAATAAAAAAATGACTCATAAGACTAATACCGCCCACCCATACTGCCAATGTGTGTCTGTAATCATTGTCGACCTGTTGCTCAGTACCTGTCTGTCTGTAGCGAATAGTGCAAACGAATCCTTCATGCATCAAGTGGATGGTTTTCACAGCACCTGTCGCCTCATCATAGGTAAAGGTAACAAGTGTTGAGTCATACAGGATCTCAGCCAGCCGTGCCACTCGGCTGTATTTGTAGATGACACGTCTCCCTGTGCCCAGGTACAGGCTCTGGAGCAGACGCCCGTCGTGGGCGTAGTCCTGCGTGAAGCTGGAGGCGTGCGAGTCGGGCGGCGTGTAGGTGTTTCTGTAGTAACCCACGGACAGAGAGGTCTGAAGACTGTGTCTCACCATGCTGGGGAGGGTCACAGACAGCAGGCAGTCTGTCTGATCGTACTCAAACGTGTAGCGACGCTGACTGTGTAACAACAGCTGAATAGACTGAAGGAAGAAAAGGATGACAGTAAGAGATGATGAGGATTTTAAGACTTAGAAAGAAAATAGATATATTGAAAAAGTAACAAATTTTCATAACCATTAAGATGTTTTACATTGTGATATTATTTTAATTACAAGTAGGCAGATTTTCCCCAGAATTCTCATTAAGGAAATGTCTGGGTATTTCACTTAGTGTATTTTGATGTTGTTTCATTTTCTGCAATTATTCTTGAACAGATTCTCATTAGATTTTCATAACTTTTAACTCATTAATTTTTACTGTAAAAACTACACTACACAAAAATGTGTTCAAATCGTCATATTCTGCATACGGTAAATTAAAAGCAGATAGATGAAGTATTGGGCTATAAATACTCAGGGGGTGTTTATACAACAGTTTTCAACTAAAAACTGAGAACATTATGCATTTTGACAGTTCATTTACACAGAAAGTGTTTTGGGGGCCTGAAAAATTTATCTTTTGAAAATGTGTTTTAAAGTGAAAGTTTTTAACAGTATTTTAAAAATGCTAATGTCATATGCATGTTTATTATGCGTTTCTTTACAAAAAGGCATTGCAAACTACCATACTGACATGCATAATACAGCACAACACAAAGTTTTTAGTCATTTCAGCGGATCTGCGCGAACGGGTTGTCGCTTTGACAACTTTGTCATATATAAGCAAAACTTTTGTTTTTATATAAACATTATTCATTAAATATTGTATTAAATAAATATTATATTAAATACAAATATATATATAAATATTATATAAATATAAAAAATTTATAATATTACACGTACCTTCTCCAGAAAGGTGTAGCTCCAGATCTTCCCATTGGCCCATGTGCGTGTGATGATGCGTCCGTTATCATAATCTCTGCGTTCAGTCCAGTTTCCTCTCTGTATACTTGTGACCAGGCCGTCGTTGGAGTACGACACCCGCACCTGATTGTATTTACTGGGGGTCCATAACACCGGCCTGCCCTGGTCATCATACTGCACACGCAGGGTAAATTTACGATGGTCGTCATAGATCTTCCCCACCCGACTCTCCTGACTGTAGTCAATAGACAACACGTTCCTGTTGTGAGCCTGAGCACAAGAAGGAGGGAAGAAAGAAGGTAAAACTTATGATCTTATTATATCGGTGTACACAGAACGTACGCGTGCAATAAAATTGGCAATAAAAGAACAAAATTTCTTTTTCAGGGGCTCAGAGGGAGACGGAGTTGCTGTTATGGGCAGCATTACTCAGCGTATACATCAGTGAATTGACAACAAATCTGGAACAGTTTCTGGTTTCGCTCTGCATGATTCAGAGATCAAATTTCTGTACTATGCAGATGATAGGCCGTCTCCCACTGAACAGAGTTACTGCCGAGTCTGGACCTGATATGGGCTTCCAGTGCCATAAAAATATAACGTCCTGTAGTGATGCATGTTAGAGTTTGGCTGAATATATTAGAATCACTAATTGAGCCAGCCGCCCTTTACGGTTGTGAGGTGTGGCGTCCACTAACAAATCACATATTAGGCAAATGGGGGAAACATCCAACTGAGACCTTGCATGCAATATCCGGTAAAAAATATCTTAAAGTAAATGGGAACACTGCGAATAATGTGTGCACGCCAGAATTAGGCCAATGATCATTAATTCAGCTATCCCTGTATCCTTATAAAAACCTTGCAATGAGAGAAGTAGAGCAAAGCAAACAGACCACCTCACTGAGCTGGTCCTGAGCTTTACTATTAATTGTAACATATAAACGCCTCCTGAGACCAGAACAATTCCAGTGACCTAATTAGAATAAAGCAAATCACAAGCACAACATGATTATATCACACATTTGGAAATGCAAACAATGTCACAAAGTGAAACGCAATTTAAATCTGGCCTTAAATATACTGCACTATGGAAGACTACTGTTCCAGTTTTCTGGAGATGCCATTTAAGGCAAAAAGTAAGAAAGGTTTTAAACACATACTGGATAATATTAAGTATTTATACATATTTATTTATACATATGTATATACTATATAATGCATTAAATATTTTGAGTTTTAACACATACTGTATTATATATACCATATATAAACTAAATCATTATTTAATTTAAATATATTAAATATAAACAAATATATATATAATATAAATATATGGCACTTATATAAGTTATATTATATACAACTAGGGCTGCGCGATATTGAGGAAAATGTGATATATGATAATTTGGTAAATTATGCAATATACAATAATGCTTTAAAAGTTAGCAAAATGAATTCAAATTATAATACAATATATTTAAAAAATGAAAATTACATAATCAACATACATGTTTCATATTCTTTCTTGTAACAGGGAGCATCAATACAACTTGTTTTACTGCTACAGTATATAAAATGTTTTATATAAATTTTTTTGGACAATGTCACTGCAAACCATTAAGATTTTGATAAATTATAAATAAATAATAATATATATTGTGACACATACACGTAACAGTAAAACTCTAAAACACTAAAATACCAGTCGCCAAAATCAGCTTTTTGAAAAGCTAGAAGAAATCTAATGTGGCCTGCAGAAAAACTGTTCAGTCCTGATATTGTTTTTCATTATGATGTTCGTCGCATCTCTTAATTATTTATTGTGTTCTGATCTTCACTACATCCTTTGTCTGCAGATGCCCTTCAGCAGCTCTGCCAATGCAATTGTTCTGTTATTTGTAGTTCCAGTAAAGCATGCAAAACAAATGAAACAGAGGACATGAGAGGAATGAAAACAAAAAGATTTATGGAGTTTGAGGTTAAGATGCAAACACTGTTGGATCTTAGATGTTGGAGTGTATAGTATCTTTGGTATAGTACAATATATAGTGGTACAGATCAGAAAGTATTGTGTACTGAAGGTGTGAAGGTTAGTCTGTTTTTCCTTTTTGCACTATACCAAAGTGTCCTTAGGCCAAATCAGTTCACTTTAAGGCCATAGTTCCCCCAGGGCAAATTTTCTGAAGTCATGTAAGTACAGCTTCTGTCTGTCTGAATGGGGAAAGGTCAAAATCTCCAAGACTGTCTGCCAAGTGTGAGTATCAATAACATTTGTCAATTCACCAATGTCAACACCTGACATCAACGGTATCATAAATCTTGCTCCGTTAAGCTCAAAACAAACGGTGTTCTAGAGAAAAAGAGCCAGATTAGGCTATTTGTTTTTTACATTTACATTTATGCATATTGCAGATGCTTTTATTCAATCCAATCTATACATTTGTATTTGCTATAACAATGCAATTGAGCTACAGAAACAGACCTAAAAGACGCCATATTGAGTGCTATGAATTCTCCAATTAATTTTTCTATGAACTGCCCATCTGTTCTTTCTACACTGCCTCCGAGAACACGTTCTACCCCTGCACATTACATACAGCATCATACCCTGTCACCCTACCCTGAACACACATAATTAGTCTCGGTCTTCATTCATAAGCTGTACAGTATGTTCCTGTTACCCTCAGTCTGCGTTCATATGCCGTGTGATTTCCCTTGGCCTGCTCGCGTCTCTGTCTCCACTCAATCAAGCTGTGAGCCGGTTCCCCCGGCAACGTGATGTTGCACCTTCCGACCGTGGGATGGACCGGACCCGCCAATGCCCCCGGCAACAGCCCCGATGACACGATCGGTTCAGTGCTGAGAGTAACGTCCATTCCACTGGCATACGTGACCCACAGAGATCCATCATCTCTGACGCCATACACACTAACAGAGTGAGCTGAAGAGAAAAGAGAGAGAGAGAGTGTAACTGTAAATACATTTGTATCACATTTCTTAATGCATTTCTATTGATTAAATTTTGGACCGTATTTGACAGCCACATAAAATAATTTGTTGAACAGGAAATCACCACAACCACACACGCTCTCTCTCACCCTGTCGAAGTGTGTAGATGGTGTTATCCGCAGAATGGTTCGTGGTTATAATAAAGTTTTCTCTGTTCGAGGCGGTGGCTTCAACTTTGACAGCTTTCTCCATGTTACCGTGGAAACTGCTGACCTCTCCAGTCGGCAAGGTCATGTTGATGAGATGCCCGTCAGAGTTATACCTGCTCACGAACAGATTTTCGGTTAGTAAGCATGTACGTGTTTGTTTGAGAACAAGAGTAAGATGACAGAGAGGTTTTACAGCTTCAACTCAAGGGGTCAAATCATAATCTTTTTTATTTTTAGTTTAGATTCTGCGCACAAACAACAATTATAATTCAGTTTTTCATGATTATTTACCACCTTCTCTCCCGTACAGTAAACAGATGTTATTTACTGCGCTTACACACACCTGGACCTGAACATGGGTTTGCTGTTTACATAGTGCACTGAACCTTATATAGATACATATAACATAGATTTCTCACAATACAACCACTGTTGTAAGCACAATAAGACAGTTTTATCGAGCTGCATTTGATGGAGTGTTTAATTCACATCCCGTCTTTTGTTTGTGTGTGTGTCTGTCCCAAACATCCCCATAAGAATAGGAAACATGAAGTCACCAGCCAACAAGCTCCACAAGGAAAACAACTTAATAAACATAATAAATAATAAAGTTTGTTTGAGGTTTTAGGGATGAGGTATAAAAAAGTACAACTCATTATAAAATCAATGGAAAGTGGAAATGAAAGTTTCTGTCTAGACTTTGTTGTGTTTGGAGCGACTTGACAGTCGGGTAGCGTGTGATCCTCAGTCGCTTATTGTGTGATGCTCAGATTTCTTCAGTAGTCATTTACAAAGCAGTAAATGTGTGATGTTAGTAATTTAAAGTCTGTTCAGATCTGAAAAGTCGTGTAGTGTAATCCAGCCTTCTGAATTTGTGCCCATGAACAGTGAGTCATGAGATACACAGAGGAGGTGAAGTACTATCAAATTTCTGTGATCACATTATGACATGTTTCGCCGATTCTTCTTCTCTCTCCCTCTGTCGTTTCTAGATTGAATAGCAATTAGAAACACACAACCCCAGAGCTCCTACATCTTCTCTACCCCTGTTTTATTTGCATCCAATCAATGTCAATGCTAATTCATATCATGTACTTGTGTCTGGCCACCCACAACGATGCTGAAGAGAGAAAAAGCTTTTCATCTAATCTGATTTCAGGGATTTTCAAAGGCATGCGCTTTAGATCCAAAGACATGAGGCTACCATGTCCGCATTCGCTTCAAATGTTTAATCTGCCTAAAACGTGGCTGGAAGCAGCTAATCCACTTGCTTTCTGGTTGAATTTTGATGATTTCGCTCAGCTCTCATTAGAGCTCCTCTGTAGTCATATATTAAATGAGATTTTGCATTTCTTACATTGCCTCTGCTCAACTCTCTGCCACAAAGCGAGGATATTGTGGGTGGTTTCCAGAGCTCTGTTTTGCATTTTTTAGATTGCTTTTAGTGGTATAAAGCGATAGCAACAGTGACGTTAGTCGTAGCAAGTTATACTAACTATGTCTCTTCATCAAAAATTAGAAAGCTGCCTATGTGGACAGTATCTTCCAACATTTGAATCGACAGTTGAACGTGCTTTTGTCTTGCATCACTGGCTGCCGGTTTCTGCTCACATGGAGAGACTGAACACCGGTTAAATGAACAGGCCCTTTTACAAATGTTCATTCCCTCCAGAAGCCTGCAGTTGGTGAGTGATCACTTTCCTGAACTTTCACTGTTCGTCGCTGGCGAAATTATCTTTCCAAGCCGTACTCAAGCTGAAAAACATCTCCTCTGTGAATGCTCGACTCAGTCCTGTTAATGTAGCTTTTACTTTTCTTAGAGGAGTTTTGAAACTTTGTTTGGTGGTACATTAGGCCTGATTTATACTATGAAGAACAAAAACCAGTCAATCAAAAATCAAGCCTGTTTAATCAGTAAGGATAAACAATTCATATCAGATATTTACTGTACACAAAAAAAGAATCCCTTTCTTTCTGTAAATGCACTGTATTCTCCACGGTAAATGAATAAGTTACTATGGTAACCGCATTTCTTTCCCATCGTTCTAAACCCCGCCCCCAATACATGACATATCGCTCACTTTATCTGTCTCATTTAACAATAATTATGTGACTTTGCTTGTGAAATTCAGGCTAAAGTCTTAAAATCTAATTATGAGATTAGGATCAAAGTAGCCATAGCCATAAAATGATTAAAATGTGTGTTTATAGCCCTTAAGTTGATAGATCATAACATTTTCATACCGAAATAAATTAGTTTTTATACTAAAATTCATTATTTTACTAATACTAAGTGATATTTTTTTGCATAAAAGTTGGCTTTCTTAACATTGATTTCAATCTTTGATGTGACCTTAATAATGTTCTTTACAGAAACTTGTGTTTCTCAGGAACATCTTTTATTCCTTGCTGAAGTAAAAACATCTACTAAATGTATCAATGTAAATGTAAAATGCCCAAAACATACTAAATAGACACCTCATTAAGTTTCAAGACAGACAGCGACACAAACTCTACAGGATTAAATAACAAAATAAACGAACAAAATACAAAACAAACAAACAAAAACTCATTTATCTCAGCTTAGTAAGGCGTGCAAAAAAATCTGAGACATTTCCCTGAACCACAAGGAAGGAGTTTAGTGATGGAGTACAGTGTGTTCCACAGAGTGCACACCAGCAGGGGGCAATGTCTCGCAACAGAGCGAACATGGCATATGATCAGTCTCGACACAACACCCTGAGCTGCATGAGAACGTGTGGGCTTATATGTGTGCGCGTATGTATGTGTGTGTAAACACAGTGTGTGAAAGGTCACCGAGTTGATCAAACAAAAAGGAGAGAAAGAGAGCGAGCAAAAAGAAGCCCCTGACATTTTCACACTAAATTAGAACTTGCAGCTCAGTCTCAAAAAAATCTCTGAAAACGCCCATGCAAAAAGTATACACATACACATTCATGCTCGCAGGTACCCAGACTCTTTTATACTGAATCAGAAGAGGATACAGAGTTCTTTTCTTTACAGGATAGATTAAGGCCGAGTGATTTTCACTGCAGCAGGGTGAGAAATCGAAGCGCTCCACTCTTATAGACAATCTCAGGTAACGCTGTCGATCAGACTCTATTAGATTATTATCTTTCTGATAAATTCTGATAAAGCGTGATTAGATTAGATGTGGGTAAGGATTAATTCTATGCTGGGATGGAATATTGTTTTCTATAAAAAAAGAAACTGATAAAATCTCTTTTTGGTGTGTGCGCGTGTGACAGCAGGACACTAAAGGAAGCGGTGGCGGGATAACGCACGAAAACTAAGACAGATTGTACTATCACACAAACCTATAAATCAAACAATATGGCGCACTCTCATGAAGACGACAGAGAGAGACAAAAACAAAACGAACAAAAAGGGCATTCACTTACTCATAGACAGTGGTCCAACCGTTTTCATTGCTGATGGTGGCGAGAAGTCCCGTGTTGCCGTAGTAACTGAGCTGCGCGAGGTCGTGCGCCAGAGCGGAGATGCGCTTCAGCATTCCGGCATTGCTAATGGTCAGCCAGTACACCTGCCCGCCCGGGGCTACCAGCCACAGGGGCACTCCATTAGCATCCCGCCGCAACTGCGCTATCGTGCCCTCCCTGTTTGCTATGCTGCTCAGGTGGCCCTCTGGGCTGTATGTGAAGTTAAGCAGGTAGTCCCCCGTCACCAGGCTGCGGGTGAACAGGTGAGTACCGTTTGGACTGAACAAGTAGAGCTCCTGGTCTGCCACCGAGGTCAGCTCGTACAGACCCTCAGGAGTTAGCTGAGGATGGTTGGCGGCGAGCCGGCGGATGCGCACGTTCCCGAGGTCGGCGATGTAGAGGGAGCCGTTTGGAGAAACGGCCAGAGAGGAAGGAGACTTCAGCTTGGCATCGCGAGCGTAACCTCCATCACCTACAAAGACGAAAGAAATTTAGTTCATTATGTCATTTACTTCAAAGTCAGCAAGCTAATCTTCAGCTACGTTTTTCCACTGTAGGACTGATTTTTTTCTTTTGATCGTGAGGCACTTGCCCACCTGTGCGCATGCGCAGTAGGGGAAGCAACCTTGACGTGGGTGTTTTTAAAATCCAATTTGAGCTTAAGAAACAACAGTTATGGCACAGTTGATGTCAGGTTGAATTGTTGTAGAGACTTTGGTCTTAGTCTACCTGGGATAGTTTGACACACTTGATTTCAAAAAAGTATGCTGGTGATAGATTTGTTTATAAAAGATGGAAATTACACAAATCATTTATAAAACCATTATTAAAATTTTCGAAGTCTCACCTGAGAAACACTCGCAGCTGGGGTCAATCTTACAATCACATTCACTGGTGGCCCCCGCAATTACGACCATTTCTCCATTCGTGGACACTTCCTGTACACGGCTGTGCTTCCTGTCATCGGTTTCGGCAATGTACAGCGTCCCCTGATGGCTGACGGCGATCGCTTTCGCTCCCTCCAGCACTGAACGCACAGCTGCTTTTCCCAGAAGCACCGGCTCAATACTTGCCATGGGGCAGTGGATGGGTCGCCCAGCAACCACGCGCACCTGCTGGGACTCGCTGACCTGAAGCACCAGGTTGTTGTCGAGTATGTAGAGAGAGTTGTCTAATGGACTCACTGCCAGATCTGTGGGCCATTCTAAACGCACCTGTGAAAACACAAATGCATATTATTAGATTTTTGACGTGTTCTGGGAACAAAGATTCTACACTTTTACACATCCACAGATTCTGATCCAGTAAAGCATGTTATTTTAACGGTTTGTTTGTTTTTAATAGTGTCTTTAATGGTAATGTGAAGCAGCTGTTTTTTTATTATCATCTTTTGCACCACTGAGTTCTGAAAAAAAAAGTGAAAAAGAAGTACTATTTGTGAAGTGCTATATTTAATTTATCCAAAAATGTCTAATATTTATCCATAATAGAAATTGCCTCATGTTACTAAATATAAACTGTACACAAACTAAAAATGCTTGTCAGTTTTGTGTGTGTGTGTGTGTGTCCGCAGCTGCCCAACGGCCGGACAGTATTCAATGTGAAGTGTGTCATATATCCCAAGCATGCTGGGAATTATGCAGATTTCAGTGCTTCTTTTACCCAGTGGCCTGCGGCACCTCATTTTCCTCTCTCGTTCTCTCTCTCCTCACTGTCTGATTCTTATTCACACACAACACACCCCACCAGATGAACTGTGGAGAAGCGGAGTGTGTGTGCACGAGAGAGAGAGAGAGAGAGAGAGAGAGAGAAAATGAAAGAGAAATCAAGGGACAGTCTGCCAAAAATTGATGCTATTCAGGAGTGGAAAGAATTGTGTCTGACTTTAAAGGGAGAGCAGTCCTGCAGTTTTAATGAGGACACACTGTGTTAAACTGCAGGGGGAGAGACAGCAAGAGAGAGGGGTAGAGAGAGAGAGATTTCTAAGTGCACTATAAGAGAAATATGTAAAATTGCCATGAAATGTTTAGGCAAAGCTTTAAGATTTTAGTGTTCAAAATGGACAGAGCACAAAAAGATGGAAAGCTCAAAGGCGGGAGGCAGAACGAGAGGCAGATAAAAGAAAAGTAAGGATGTTGCTGCAAGCCGTATAATGTAACTCAGTAGTACCAGAGAGACCTTCAGTATCAGCATTTTCTCACTCTTGAGGTGAACACCAGAAACTGTGTGTGTGTGTGAATCCTGTTGAGCTGAAGGAAAGGTTGAAAGACAGAGACAGTGAGGGAGGGAGAGAGAGATGTCTCCAGGCTCCTGCTGTGTGGGGTGTGTATGTGAGGGTTTCTTCATCTTTAGCTCAAGTTGCGTGTCTTGTTCAGTTCATTTCTGTGAGTGTGTGAGGGAACAAACTACACTGGCTCCTGAGACATGGGACAAAACAGGCTACAGAAGTGAAAAATACAAGTTTATGTATAAAGGAACATCTATGTATATGGTTATTTTATATAATTTGTGGCCATTTTGTTTTTCTGGTTTTGCTTCTGTAGGTATGAATAGGACTGAGGGAAATCAAGGAAATTATCTAAATTATCTAAAAAATTCAAATTTTTACAGTCTTGGTTTCGATATAGAACACACAGGACCAATTAATAAAATTAAAATTTTATTGTATTTTATATCTACCTATAAAATTCACCTGTTAAACATTGTAAAATCCTGTGAATAAACTTGATTATAATTTCTTTTATTATTTACATAAATGCCTAACAGCTTTTTTTACTGTCAATAATGTTTATTTTAAAAATACAATTACATTTCAAAATACATATTACATATTTTTGAGTTATTTTATAATACTTTTATGAAATATTTTATACTGTCTGTAAAGTATTTGGACACTTACAAACATATAAATTTAAAAATTAAAATATGTCAAAGAAAAATAAGTTATTTCTACAAAAATAGTAATATAATGATTCGTAATATTCTTATCTAATGCACGTATGAATTTTTTAAGCAAGTGTGTGTGTGTGTTTCTCACCTGACTAATGTCCATTCTGGAGTCGCAGCTGATTGGCTGGGAAGAGGTGAGTCCGTTTGACCCAATAACGGTTGTTATCACGCCTTTGTCATCAATCTTACGGATCGTTGATCCGTCAACAAAGTAAATGAACCCGTGCTTGTCCACTGCGATACCTGCAGGACAACAGGACACATACACTGTCATTTCTCTCTCGCTCGCTTACAGTTTTAATGCGTTTTATTGCCGTAACAAATAACGTTACATTTGCATCGCCAAAGCATTCGGAGCCTAACAGCAGATGATGGGGAACAGAGCAATAAGAAAAGAGAATTTATATCTCTCCATTTCTCTCACTCTCTCAGGCAATAATAATCTGTCTGTGATCATTTTGTTCGTATGATCTTAAATATATGCAGATTTATTCTAAATTACATCAGATATGCAAAATATCCTTGTATTTTTTCATCGTTCATCCATGTTTTTTCTTTCATTAAATTTGTCTTATTCTGTTTGAATGCCCGAAAATTCTCCTTGAGCTTTGTATAGATTCTTGAGTTTGCATTTGAAGCATGCTGTGCACAAACATACATTCTTACAGTTTAATCAGAATGGATCTGAAGCACAAATACATCTCCAGGCCACAAACACCAGCACATAAACAGGAAGATGGGAAACGATTGTCACCCTCATTGCCATTGTAGAATTTATTGTTCTTTATATTTATTGTTCCTTTTAAAGAAGTCTGTTCCATAGATCTTGCTTTCGTTTCTATGAAGCAAACCAAATGGTGCCCTCAAAACACATCATCACACACATACACAAACACAGAGATCATCAATGTCTTTTGTGATGTGTCGTTTACTGATATTTTGGCTCTCCAGAGAGATTTCGCTCTGTATTAGGGCTTATATAACCATCTCGCTCACACACACATCATAGATTGTTATAGCAAATGACTGTGTGTGTGATTTTTCTTTCCCTTGTCTAATTTGCCGTCTTTATTCACACACACACACTCTCTCTCTCTCTCTCTCTCTCTCTCTCTCTCTCTAATGAGAATCAAAGAGATAAGCAGACATATTGGTCTGTTTTTCACCACTGATTTACTCTGGAAGAGTCACAGACAAATGTACTGAGATACAGTATCTAAACAGGGAAATACCATTGATTTTATACACAGCAAACACACATTGTAATATAAAACCTTTTGCATTTGTAAAATCCAGTGTTTTTACAAATGATAACGTCCTAAATGTTGTAAAAAGAAAAACTGGACTGATTTAACTCACTTCTAAAGACAAATTTGTTAAGAAAGTAATAACATACATACACGCCAGTAGAATGACAGCTCACACAGATCACTTTGGATAAACGTAACAGCACCTTCTTCATATGGATAAACCACCTTTAATGGCTGACACACTGCAGGATTTCACTAGTTGGAGCTCGTTTCTTTTCCAGCCCAGCAATTTGCAAACCTTGTATGCATAATTTATGAATATCTCCAAGCCTACCAAAATTAAAGAAACAGCTGTACATTTATAACCAAACTACTCTTTACAAGTGCTTCTTTTAAAGATTGACATTTTAATGACTAGGCAGAAGAAATCCTGTATAAATAAAGTTTGTTTTTTTCCCAATTTATTTTAATCAAAAAGTTCAGTGTCTGGCTATATACAGTAAAGATGACTAGGGCTATAGTGTATATTTCAGTAAATTACTGTACTGTATATACTGTAAATACTGTATATTTTAGCTGTATGGCCCAATTACACAAAAGCTTGTTTTGTCTAGCAGTGGATCTTAAATATTTATTTAAATACTGTCAAAAACATTTTTTAGGAATAAAAAATTGAACGCTTGCATGTTGCATGTTGTCAAAAAAGGCTAAAACAATTTTCTACTGTAAATGAACTTGTCCTTTTTCCTACTGCAATAAAAGTGGACATGTTCACTTGTTATTTTGTTGCCAGACTTTTAGAAATAAACCCACGCTGAGAATATTCACTGGAGTAACAACTATGACAACCACTTCAGATCTCATCTTCTTTTGTTATTGATTTTGATACGGTGCACAGTTATTTGACCCTGACATCTCCCATCCGGTCATGACTGGCAACTCTTCAAAAGCAGTGTGTCTGTTCAAACTGTGCTTTAATGACAACATGGATCATGTTGTGTCAGAAATCAGACATAATATACACATAAGAGCACACACAGTATACTCTGGTTGCTTAAATACTATCTACCTCACTAAGCTTGTTAACAAATGCATCTTGTTATGGGTTCTAATTACAAGGCATATTACCCACTTAATGAGCATAACAAGCTTAATTATTTCTGCTGCCGTCGGAGGGGTATACATACCTCCCTTTACCCTTCAAAGTGTCTGGAGAAATGACACAAAGACCTCATGTCTAAAAACTAAATTTCTTACTTGTCTGCTGGAATGCCAAATCTAAGTAAAAGAGTTGGAAATGATCAGAGGAGCAGATAACCATGAAACACACACACATTAAAAATGTAATAGCAGACTACGTTAATTTAGATTTCAGAAACACTTCTCACTCTGACCCTTCTGGAAACAGGCAGAATAGTGAATCTCTTTCTGTTCTCCCTTTTCTCTCCCTCCATTTCTCTTAAACTCTGGCTTGGCATCAGACCTGACAGTCAGAAGCGTATCCTGCAGGAGCTGTGAATTAATGTCCCATTTTCTCTTTTTATCTCTCTCCACCCTGAATCAAAGATTTCATTGAATCACGGAGTTCGGCTCGCTCAAAGTTTGGTCTCAACTCAAACACGTTTTGAGCTTCTACATCATACAGTATGTACCAACACACCAGCGCACACTAGTAATGTAAAATGTGAGACCCAGAGGAACATTTGATTACTCAAAGGTTTGCTTTTTCATATCTCTGCATACTTCAAATTTTGTGTTATCAATTTTGTTGCACTGATGTCCAGGAGAAACAGCTGATCAAAAAGATCTCACATTTTTTTCCCTACGGGTTGGAAAGCGAGAGGGTTTTATGTATCTGTATGTGTGTGCTCCTTTAATGTAAGTATTGATTCGCATCTGATTCCAAATCCTTTAAGATGCTCATTAAACTTATTTAATGTGAGCTGTTGACGAGCGCACCATAGTTCTGCTATGAGTGATTTTAGGGCCAATTCTTCTTACCCAATAAAATCATAGACCGGTGTAATAAATTCACGTCCATGCAGGACAACCCAACTATTACATGACTAAAACCTTTAAAAGGTTTGGGGGTCTAAACAATAAGGAATAGGGCTATGCAACATCAACATATTATTATTATGACTATATGATAAATACCATAGAGAGTACAGGTCAAAAATGAGTTGTTAAGATATTTTTCCACATTTTAGAATAGTAGGAAACTAATTAAAACCATAAAACAACTAAATTGTAACAGTGGCATTTATGTCGTGACTAAAGCATCCAAAATAAAATCTTCAAAAGTAGTTTACTTTGTGTAAAATTTGCGAAATAATACTCTTGACATTTTATCATCCAGCTGCTTGAGATCTCAACCTGGGAAGCTTTTTAAACAGCATTGAAAGAACTTCTATCTATGGACTCTTATTCATTATTCAGTCCAAATAATCCATTTCCTAATCCATGATCCATGTAATCCTATATACAGCCCTTAAATGGTACAAGTTCTGGTTTAGGGTGCTTAATACAATATAATATAATGCAACATGTGTACTATAAAATGCAATAATATCCCAATAGAGTACTTAAAGATTAACTTTTTTTAAATTCATCATTTACAGATGTTGAAAGAATCAATCCTGCCTGTATATTCTCCTGTAATGATTAGTCAAAACGCACCCTTTCTCCTTTGAAAATACAATTATTTTTCAAGAGAATCCTGCTATTTTATATTACCTTTGTATTTAGCTTTTTATTGTGAGTTGTTTACTGGCTCACCGCGTGAAGCCCTGGGCCTTTGGAGGTTGAAGCTAGCTGAATACCGCACTAAAGAGATCATAGTCGAGGAAGATGCTGGCGTGCTGCAGAGATCAATACTGCATCACTCTGAGTTTCTATGTGTATAAAGAGATATTGATTATAAAAACATTCTGTATATTGAGATTAATTGAATCAACAGTGAGCCAAAGTCAAGCCACACTCTAGCGTGCAGAACTGTCGAGCCTCGTGTATGAATGACAAATAACAGCGTTACTGACAAATGTAGCGGAATTAACAGTGAAATGGTCACCGAGATGTTATAGGATTAGTCCTGTTCTGTTCTTCAGAATATTCTGTTATTATTTACTCATCCCCGTGCAAACGCAGTTTTCAGTTTCTATGAAGAACAAAAGGCGGATTTTGTACTGGTCTTTACAATTACATTGCAGTTTTCTAAATGATGCACACAGAACAATAGTTAATATGACTTGTACTCTGTATTATGAGTTTGCTGAAATGTGTTAAGGGAAAGGCTGAAAAAGACTGATTAAGTTGTCAAACGGATTATCTCTAACCATTCTGACTGCATCTTTCAGTCAAAGACAATCAGTCCGGTTCTTAAAGAGGAATCATTCAGACCACTGTGAAATGAATCAACAGATTGTCTGAAAAGATTCAAGTACAAATTGCTCATTGATGCTTCTCTAATTAATTCTGAGACTCACTAAAAAGCTTTAAAGAGATAGTTCATACAAAATAAAAAAATCTGTCATCATTTATTCACCCTCATGCTATTTAAAACCTGTATATGACTCTTTGTCTTTTTACAAATTAAGATATATTGAACAATGTCCAAATAATGGTTTTGTGTCCAAATAACGGAAGTCATTTGGGGCCGATGTTGTTTGGTTACCAAAATTCTTAGAAATTTTTTGTCTACAGAAAAAGTCATATTATGGGTTTGGAATGACATGAGTGTGTATACTTTATATTTTTAATTAACCTTTTTAATCACTTTAATTTTTGGTCTTTGTATGGCTTCTGAACAGTTAAAATATAGTAAGTCATGTGGACTGCTTACATGACAGTTTTATGGAGCTTTTGGATCTTTTTTAAGCTTGAAAGCCTCATTGAGTTTAATGGAATTAAAAGAGACCAATGAGCACAATTTTTCAGAATCCTCCTTTTGTGCAGAAGAAAGAAAGTCTTACAGGTCTTGAAAGATGCAAGGGGAAGTAAATGATGACAGAATTTTCATTTTTGGGTGAACTATCCCTTTAATACTTTTATTGTGGCCTATTTGTGAGAAACCCCTCATACCCTGAGAACACAGAAGGTCGGATTGCAGTTATTGAAGTGCTCAGCATTTCGGTCAGAGCCTCTTACAGATAATAGACTTCAGTGGAAACACTTTAACAAAGCGAGAACGGCTATTCTACCACGAAAAACACAAAGGAAGGCTTTTATCCGTCAGTTTGGTGGACAAAAAATTGCATATGGATCATTGGAGCGTGCGTAAAAGGCTTAAATCAATTTTAAATGCGATTTACTATTAAGACAGTGATCTGAAACACGGCTTTTGTTTCCTCAATCTTTGCAGAACGGTCTGAAATCAAAGTGCACACACACACACAATATTTCTGCTCTGGGATTCTTTATGAATTCTATCCTCAGGGGTTTACAAGCGAAGGCTTTTAAGTGCGACAGTTGAGCGACTGGGTTTGTGTGAGCGAGTCAGTGAGAGAGAAAGAATGCACAATGAGGCTTGAAGGATAAGAGAACATACATGACTGTTAGCCACGCCCCTATCTGTCCATCAGAGTGACTGACAGCTTTAAAGAGACAGTGGCAGTGATGGATAGGCGGGACTAATAGCCACTCCGCCTGATTTAGCAAAGAGGAAAGACATCTTCTATTCCTCCCTCTGAAAAATGCCACTATTTTTCTCTTTCCGCCTCCATAGACACTCTTGCCTATATCTCTTGTCACATTGCTTCTATTTGACTTGAGAAATGAAGGAAAATCTTTTTTTTTAAAAATATGTTCAGTTGCTTGCAGGGTTGTCCATTAGAGGCGAGAACTTTTATGTGTCCGATCACTTGGAGGCGGAGGGTAAGAGAGGCAAAATATTTCAGTTATCCAGTTATCCTGTCCACAACAACAGATCCTCTAACTTTGAAAAATGTTTGGTTTAGATTCTTAAAGGCATAGTTCACAGAAAAATTTTAATTCATCATTTGTAACCCTGCCTGTGATTTTCTGTTCTTTATATAAAACCATTCTCTATAATGTAATTAACTATCTTGATGAAAATATAACCTTGATATTTTTTTAATAAAGACTAAGTAATGACATGTCAAAGATTGAAATCATAGTGATACTTATAGGTGAAATTTAGGACTAGTTTTCTTGTTATCTCATAATTTGATTCTGAAACTTTAGCCTGCTTTTCACATGTCATTCCTGTATGTGAGTTTTTTCATAAAAAATGTTGGTAACCAAACAACATTGGACCCTATTGACTTTTATTGTATGGACACAAAACCACTGAGACATTTCTCAAATGATCTCCTTTTGAGAAAGTAACAGTCAGGTTTTGATTGACATAAGAATGAAAAATTATGACACAATGTTTATTTTTGGACAAAGTATCCCTTTAAGTCATTACCATGGCAACCAGCACATAAATGCAGCAGAAGTGGACTACACAGTCTGAACACAAAGATCAGATTTCACCACTTGCAAAATGACAATGCAAACAGTCAGTCAGACCAAAGATCAGATTCCTAAAACAAATCAAAGCTGCGAGCAAATAACGTGCATGCAGATGTATTCTCACCCCTAGGATTGCTGAGAGCCGCTTCGGTGGCTTTGCCTCCGTCTCCACACTGGTTTGGATGGAAGGGTGTGCACTGCTCCCCGCTGCCAGCCACCACCTCCACGTTCCTGCTGAGATCCTTGGGTTCAGTCAGAGTCTTCAGGCGGTACAGCTTCCCACTGCTGGTGTCCGACAGGTAGAGCGACTCACGCACGGGATCCATAGACAAGTAATACTTATGAGCGGGACTGGAGCTGTGAGAGGGAGAGTCTTATGACAAAGCTTGGCAGCACACATACTGCACAGCAACCGCTTTTATAGTCTAAATCCACACAAAACTACTAACCACACGCAGACACTCGCACAAAGTTGGAGTAAAAAGCCTCCAGGTGTCATTGCCTTACACACGTCTCAATCATTCTGAACCCAAGCCCTGATCAAACCTTCCACCCCTCCAGCGCATCAGACCCCCGACAGTCCATAATCTTCTTTTCCTGCCTTCTGCCATCCTAACTGCTGCCTCGTTTTCATTTTTCCTTAGGCAGAACAAAACTAGAGAGAGCAACTTTCCTAAAAGCCAAACACTGTCCCTGCAAAAACATACAAGTGCTTTTGTCTTTTGCCACCAGAAAAATGTTCTTTGAGATTTGTTTACAAAACGCTTGCTCAGACAGAGCATTACACATCCTCTGGCACATCACCTGTGGCATAAAAGTCATGGTGAGATTTGAGTTAGTGCCTGAAGAATATGAGTCATTCAGCTGCTATGACATTGAAGAAATGTTGACTTTCACTTTTAAGCCTGATCTTCGGAGAATAAAATACAATGCATGCACATTGGATAAACACACATGTAAATAATGAATATATGCACATTCAAGATCCCATTCCCCCTCTCTCTCCACAATAATATCTTTTCTACCCTTCGCTATATATCCGATAAGTGGCAAAAGTCCATCCCAAAGCTACTGTGTTTACAGACAGATTGATCAAATGGAAAATGTTAATACACGTTTTTTCAAGCCATTTAATCAGGCCTCGGTTTGATCACAAGCCCTATTTCCAAAAGTCGGCTGAAGGTAGGATTTCCCCCTTGCTGTGGGATGTAATACTGTGTGCAAACACACACACACACAAAGATAAAGGATTACAGTACGCTTGTCTGTGGGGCAGAGGTCTATACCGTACTCTAACTCCCTCTCTGTGGGGGGCGCCGTTTTTAAATTCACATGAAACGGGGAAGATCTAACCGATAAGCGGGAGACTGTGGCGTGACGATGGAGGCGCTTTGCTGAGAAAAGCCGTAAGCGCCCAATCCATCGACCAGAAAAACACCTCTGATGGATTTCTGACCACACACCAAAGATTACAAGCAACGGTAGCCACCATGTGACACGCACACAAATACACAGATACACACACACAGTAAATTCAGATAAATTAGGCTTCAGTCATCTTCATGTCAAAACAGGTCCAATTTATAGTACCTCAATTAACCTTGTTTTTATTATTTTGTTGTTGCATTACTGTGATGTACCCTTGATGAGTCATGTTGCTATATGCCAAATTTATTATCTTTTTTCCATGGAAAAAGTACTTCAAAAGAGATGCGATTCAGAGCACTTGTTTATGCTGCTTTACTAAAGGGACTGCTGTCTTTAATTGTGTTCTTTTGTATTTCACACACTTGAGAACTGAGTCACTTAAATCTTTACTTCCTCCAAGGTTGATGCATGAATAAACACAATTCAAGCACCAACAGCGTACTGACAAATGAAAGACATTACGGTTCTGAGAAGGTACGTACCTGTGCCTTATGTCACGATTTCTGAAAAAAGTCAACAAGGAAAATGAAGATCTGTATTGGTAAAGAGTGATTTTATAATTATATAGTTATATCATTTATTATTTTAAAGGTGCTGTTAGTGTTTTATGGACAATTTTCTCAGCAATATTTCGCATGCAGGAAGGCTATTTTTGCCAAATGTTGCATTTTGACAAAACTAGAAGACGTTCTGCTGCTTAACAATTGTAATAATCTTAATGATCTTTGCAGGCTGGGGAGGAGAGGAGGAGGTGTATCTAATGAAGCGGCAAGTATGAGAATGTCCAACATCACTTTCAGCACCTTTAAATATTTCATGAAGATAAAATGATTCACTAGCAGGTACTAAAGTCACACAAGAAAAAAACACATTGATTCCTGATCGAAATGGCCTTGAAGACCCATTTATTAATAAAAAATGTTTTTTTCTCTGCAAGAAAACGTCCCATATAATATTATATAATATTTATATTTCTATAAACTGTGCATAAATTGTTAGCAGACCTGAGCTCCAAGATGCTGATGGTAAATCCATTGGGCAGAATCCTGCGGATGTAGTTAAAATCACCAACGTACACGCTTCCATCAGAACCGCAGGCAAGAGCGATGGGGGCGAACAATTTCTGCTCCACGGCCGGGCCGTTGCAGTTTGGACATGGGATGGCACGGACCGTCCCCGTCCCCATCACCGTTGAGATGACAAGGGGCTGCTGGGAAATAAACACATTCTCCCCATTACCTTTATGAAGGATACCTGCAGGAGGGAGAAAGAGAGAGAGCGAGTATTAGATTGAAGCTTTTATTTATTGATAATGAAATGTGGCTGTGCTAAGAGACCTTGTAGAAACATAAACCGAGGAAAGAGATGACACAAACTGGCATCTAGTGAGCCCGTGGGAACAACAATGATTCACTGATCGGGAGGAAGGATGTTAGATTTAAATGCGGTGGGCTTTTATCTTGTTGTCACTTTGAAGGTCATGAGTTCTAAGCCCATTTTTAAAAACTGTTTTAGTAAGGCAATTCAGGAAATAAAAGGTTGTTTTAAAATAATCATGATGCTGTAAAACGTACATGGATAGATTTGATCTTTGACCGTACGGTCACCTAAACAAGGCTGTGTTCAACACAAAAGTGCACACTATGAGGTTCATAAGTAGATGAATGTCTCCCAGGTAAGGTTTTTTAAGTAAAGTTGTGTGAGATGTAATTCCTCACCACTCTCCAGGTTGAGGATATGATGCTGATTAAGCGTCCATCCTCCCAGGTTGGAGGGCATGAGCTCAAAGCCCTGCAGCTGAGCGGCTCTCTTCTCCCAAAGCACAACGTCTGGACAGGATTCATACTCGTATCCCACAGAGACTGCGTTATTAATCCAAACACACACACACAAACAGACAAAAAAAAGTCTTTTAGATACCATTACACATCACTATCATCAAACTCCAAAACAGGCAAACTATCATCAGAACAGAAAAACAGATAATTAATTCGTAAATCATTTCAGAGTGAAACAACCAAAGGATTTTTCTTTAAACAACTGCATAAATGAGACAGCACGGCTTGTAATTACTGTCATTAAGAGAGTAAAGCCCTTAAGATTATCCCAAATCAATTTGCCTAATATTACAATTAAGCTACTTTAGAAAATGTTTTGATATTATTTATAATATACAGCAATTGCAAAGTATTCATCATCAAAAGTATTTAGATCATAAAATCACATCTAGAAATTGTCACATCACATCTAGTAACGCTATATAATCATATATAAATGCAGGGTTTACACAATTAATCTTCAAGACTTTTACAATCATTGTGATTACGTATAATCACAATACTTCAAAGGAAAGTATCACTTTACAGAGAGAGAAAGGCAGATTTGTCCTTGTCCTAGATTTTTACAAATGTAACTGATTACAAAGATTATTCTCAATGTGATATCTGTATGCTCCTTAATGTGATATACGAATGAAGCTCAATATGTGACATGAAGCAGCTCAATGGAAAGACTGATGTTATCATACGGCTCATTGTTTTACTCTGAACAAGTGAACTCGATCACAATTGCTGGATAAGAGTCTATGAGTTTTCCAATCTATTCCATGACTGTGGAAAACCTTAACATGTGCTTATGAGAAGAAGTTTCTGGAGCTGATGACAAATTGAGCAGAGGAGTAGTGAGCTACAGTATTCGCTGGTAAATTATATTTGCTTCACTTACAGTCGTGTTGCCATGGTGTTACAGTAAACTTAATTAGACTGGTGCTTTAAAATAGCAACGCTTGAGCTGTAGCCAACACAAGCATGCTTAAGCGAATGAATATTAATTATTAAATTGATAATTATATTTGTCTATTCACAGGGCAGAGATCTTGAGTCATCCAAATGTTTTGTTGCGGTATATATTCAGTATATCAAAAGGAGGTATTTTTTCCTTTTCTGTTCAGTTTTGAACAAAGATCAGCTGTCCTTTTTCAACATCAGTTAATTATGATCATCAAATGTCTTAATGTCAAATGTGGTTTAATTACTAAAAACTAGTGTTCTTTTCCCTTCTAATATCCAGTAATGACGTATTTTTTTGCCATTAATCAGTAGGTTGGTGTACCCCTGTAAGTGTCTCATCAAACAGAACGCTACAAGAAGAACATGAAGGATTCAGACTCTCCGCAGTGTCTGATTGCTGTCATTGTGATGGATCTCAAAATAATGGAGAGAGAGACAGGAGACAAGAAGGAGAGAGGGTATGATTCAGGTTCTACTTCAACGTATTAAAAGATAAATAATACAATGAAACGTGTGTGTGTGTGGCTATGGTACAATAACATACTATAGATTGCATTTCGTAATGGCTCATGTGAACGGTTTATCTTATAATTGTGCGAAAATTACGGCTGACACGAGTTTAAACTTTGACTGATAATCGTCACACGAATAATTGTGAATAAAGGCTGAATGTCTGCTTAATTAAAATATTTACATTTGTGGATATTTGTGATTATCCCATAGCTCAATTAGAGATGCATAACGCTATGATAGCCATGCACACATACTGTAATCACAAAAAAACATGAATGTCTAAATGCGCTGCAAGTCGCTTTGAATAAATGCATTTACCAAATGCATAAAAGTAAATGTAATTAATTAAAAATTTGTAATGATAATTGAAGCAAACTTTTGAAAAGAATTGAAGTCAAATCAGAGCACAATCTACTTTAAAGCCTGGTTTATATTTTCACACCAATCAGTTGCAGCACTCGCACACACAGCACACTCCAGAGGCGTTTCGACTTCACATTCTTTTCATGTCTGAGTTCATTTGCTGTGCTTGTATAACACAGTGCAAAACTAGAAAAAGAGACATAATAATGCATAATTCCATATTCACTTAAATGCCTTTACTGGCAATGTGTGAGTGAAATTTAAAATGCAAGAGAATCACGGTTACAGCTTTAATCGACTGGTTTATCATAAAACATCCTTTTATCTTAAAAAACACTCTGCTATCTCTCTCTCTCTTACACACACACACACACACACAAACTCACCCTGTGTCTGCACCAGCCCTGTGACCTGCTGTCCGTAAATGTCAGTTTTATTCCAGGAGAAAACATATATGAGGTTTGGAGCTGCAGGAAATGATTTGAGAAGTTGTCGACCCTGGACTGCCACAGACAGATGGACTTTGGCCAGGCCCAGTGGGAGGGTGGAGTGGGTCAGAACCACCCTCAGGAGAGAGCGATAGCCCGGAGCTCTGGAAGAAAGGTAGCTTAACTTCAGAATTGTACTGGGGATAACCACCTCCTCTTGGACTGCCTAGAGAGCGAGAGAGAGAGAGAGAGAGAGAGAGAGAGAGAGAGAGAGAGAGAGAGAGAGAGAGAGAGAGAGAGAGAGAGAGAGAGAGAGAGAGAGAGAGAGAGAGAGAGAGAGAGAGAGAGAGAGAGAGAGAGAGAGAGAGAGAGAGAGAGAGAGAGAGAGAGAGAGAGAGAGAGAGAGAGAGAGAGAGAGAGAGGAAAAAAAACAAAAATTAGGAAAGGGAGAAAGTGTGAGAGCAGATTGTGAGAGAGAAATTAATTGTATTTTTATTTACAGTTTGCACTTTCATACCGAACAAACACAGTGCCAATGACTATAATGCTGCCAAATAAACAGCTTATAAACACTTATAAGCTGTTTGCACTAGAGTTGCTGTGGTGTACAGACACACAAGCTCTGCTTTGAAAATGTGTGAGCCGTTTCGCTATCTACTGCCAATATAGGCAGCTACCTTCCGAGAAAGCATCCTAAACAAAAATTTAATTACAAAACTTATACATAAAACATAGTAAACACAAACAGGGGGTAAGAAAATATTTCATATTCACTCATTCATTTGATTTATGGATTGGATGGTGGATAAAAATTTATTGAGTTCACTGCAATGCATTCTGGGATTGCAAGTGAAGAAGCTCAGTAAAGAACACGCTGACATCTCATATTTTTACACACTAGAAAAGCCTCCTGCGTCAGAAGTGTGACTAAAATGCCTGAAAAGGTGGATGTAGGTTTGCAGCTTTCAAATTTTTGGAACAAAGCTAGTCCTTGACAAATGCATTCTGTTTACTAAGAAAAGATGTGTCAAGTACCTGTAGCTCAGGTAGGACAGAGCCTCTGTCTTCACAGTCAGCAGCGAATCTTGGCAGAGGAGCGGAAAGAACAATGGCGTGTGGACTGATCAGGTTTTTTAGGTCACAGGCAGGTGGTTTGGACTCAGTTCTTTCCATAATCACACGGTCCAGGACCATGAACTGGTTCCAGGGAAGCCAGACAGATCGAATCTGGGACAAAAATGGGGCTCGCTGGAACAATAGAGTGACGGAGATTCCGCCTACTGCCAGAAGATCAAAGCTAGAGAGAACACAAATACAAATACATTTAGAAACCAAGTAAATGTAGAAGACAGAAAATATACATAAACTATATATATATATATAGTTGTGTTTTGTTGTGTGGTACAGTGTGTGTGTTTTACCTGCCATCCTGTCGGCTGAGCGTGTATCCATATTCAGGGTTATGCTGAAATGTGACATTCACGCCAACAAGAGGAGTTCCATCGGAGGCCAAAACCTGACCTCGAATTACACACACTCGACTGCAAAGAGAGAGAGAGAAAGTGTGTAAGACGAAGAGTGAGAGAGAGAGCCAAGGATGAGACAGGAGAGATCGAAGCTGAGAGAGTAGCAGTCTCTTTTCAGTAATCAGAGAAAAATACAATACATGCTTCAATCGATCGCAAACTTCCTCAAACTAGGCGGTGATGGCAAAAATCATTTAGGGAGATTATTTCGGGACGTTGCTCATAGCAGTCAGTTGTGTATCAGCTTATAAAAGGAACAGTTCATAATGTACAACACACTAATTAAACATCAGTTTATCTGTGCATAGATATGGATTATTCATTTTTATACTCTGCTTTTCTGCCGTAAGTTATTGTTTATTCTATCAAGGGCTATCAATTCAACTCATTCATTTAGTGTGATTAAATACAAAAACAATAATAATGTGATAAAGCGTGCCCTCTGACCCATACGTATCAAGGTATTTTCCTGCCATCAGATCAGTTCCAGATCATTCAGTTCCAGACCCATTACAGGCTACATGGTTCAACAACCCATTAAGACGTGCTCATGTGTTCAAAAACAGAGAGATGGAGCGTAACAGAATAAACTGAAATTACAGATGTGTTCAAAAACAATGAAATGGAGCGTGAAAGAATAAACAAAAATTAACAAGAAGCTGAAAACTTGAGTGAGTCGAGACGCAGGAGCCAAAGACTAAAAAATCTAAACTTGATTGGTGAATAGCTGTGTTTTATTCACGATAAAGCACAGCTATGACCGCTTCTGACAGTGACTGATGTTATGTAAACAAATTGGACAAACATGAAAAATATATTTTTCAATGCAAAACAGATTTTCATTGACTTTGTGTTATGCGTTTCACATAATTTGCCCTTGTCTGGGAAACCGCATATATAGGGTTAGTATAAACAGTTTAAGGTTTCATTTCAGACGATACTGCCCTTCACATGGTGCACAGTTTAAGTAAATAATGCATAGTACGTCATTTGTATTTAATAAAAAAGTGTGTTTGCGTGTGTTTATCACCTGCTATCAAACGGCAGGTCTCCTGGCAGTATATGTGTGCTGTCCCGTCCAATAAGAAATCGCACACGCTCAAAGAACTGACGTGAAGGGCGTGGCTCGAAAGTGGCGTGGCTATGTTGAATGATGTCACGGGGGTCAGGTGACCCTTGGCACAGCGGGGCACTCACACACACCTGCTGACTGCAACAGTCGGGGTCGACACAGTCCATGAGACCATCTGAAACACACACGCACACTTTACATGCAGAGACATGTAGCCTTGATGCAGTTTGCCCTTGCTCTGTGTGTGTCTGTAAGTGTGTGATCTCATTTGTTAGCTCCATTAAAGGAGACCTGTGTTTTTAACCTCCCGGAGGAGAAAGTTTCAGTGAGTATACTGCAGAAATGCACATACACACAGCCTGAGATGTAAACCAGTTTGTATAATCATACGACAGATTTTGTTTAAATACTGTGAGAATCTGTGAGTATGTGTTTGTTAACCTCAAGCATAATTCACACTCCACCATATCTGTCATCCACACAAAAGATCAACATCGCAACATCTTCCCGCCCCCTGTAGGGTCTCTTACCGTTGTCATTATCTTTGCTGTCATTGCATTCGGTTTCCATGACGACGTTACAGCCTGGTCCGCTCCATCCCGCCTGGCACACGCAATGCCAACCGCTCTGCTCCAGCGTACAGCGCCCGTTTCCGTTACACAGCCCTGGACACGCGTCTGACAGACAGATTATATGTGAATTCAAGACATTTTCCCTTCAGGTCTTGAGTGAAATTGTTCATATAAAGACATCACAAAGTCACCTATTCATACCTTCATTCTCTCATAAACTTTTTTGTTCTTACCTTTATCGAACAGATCCAGGTAATGTGCTGCTGAAAGAATAAAGAGGGAAAATTACATTGCAGACATACTTCAGACAATCTGGTGTGTGTGTGTGTCTGTGCTGTTTTTAAAGTGTCCCTGTCGATTGCTGCCTTAAGCTTATATCTGTCCCAAGAGTTTCACAGACTGTTCTCATCATGAGTTTTACAATTAAAGAACGGTGCCGTGGCTTAGAGGAGGAAAAAAGGAAAAGAGAGAGGCAAGAGACAGGCAGATAGAAAAAGACATGTTTAGTTTACACATCATCTACGAGGCAAAAACAGATTGGCACTTTTGGTTCAGCATTGGTTCATTTACATGTTTTATAAAAAATGCATGACGCTGGTCGATTCACAGCTGTAAAATCGCTGAATCTTGCGAAGAAACACCAAGACAAGATATTTACAAACTGTCTAGATCACGGTTTGGCAGTCAAAATAAAGATGCTCTTCATGCTAACACCCTAATCAGTTGTAATAACCCGCTGTCAAAAATTTGCCAAAATGTCAAAAATAAAATTGTGCTATAAAAAGGTGTTAAAGCCTATTCATAACAAGAACAGAAGGAAAGGTTGAATAAATTAGTCACAAGTGATTATTATAATAAAACTATTTACAGATCACAAAGCAAATTTTGGTCAAGTTTTGTGAAAAAAATGCACAACAGTCATTCACATAAAATAATAAAATATATATATTTTACAGTATATAATAAAACATACAAAATCAAAAGCATTGATATAACAAGGTGTATAAAACATTTCATTGATTGGTTATGACTGCAAATATATCATGTCTATGATATTGATATCACAAATTACTAAAATGTAACTGATATACTGGAATGATGGAAGCAAATTATAATAAAATATATTTTAGTGATGCTCCGATCGATCAGCCGTGGATCGGCATTAGCCGATAATCACATTCTGTTACTTGATCATCACTGTCCAAATTTGGCCGATTTCATAAACCAATTCCGATAACGTAAAACACGTAATGGTGTACAGGATGATGTCAATATATGCGTGTTATATACTTACCAATAGTGCAGTGCTCTCCCTCCCACCCGGGCTGACACACACACTGTCCATCCCTGCACTCTCCATGCTCTTCACAGATTGGATGACACGCCTGTCTGTCACAGGTAGGCCCCTCCCACCCATCCTCACACTGGCACCGCCCAGCAACACACGCACTGTGGGCGCTGCAGGGGACCGGGCACACCTCTAGAATGAGTAAGAGAGCGAGAGAAAGAGGGAGTCATCTATCACTATCTACTCTTGACTTCTCCACAATCTACTGTGACTATAAAATCAAAAAGCAGGAGAAGCCCCTCCTGCACAAGATAGGATCTCTAATTGTGATGAACGAGTATAAATAGAGGAGGAATTGAAAACCTCCCCCTCTGCCCTCATCGATAGCCTGCTTTATTACAGTCTATACTCTTTAAAGAACCAAAAGTTCAAACGATACGGTGTGGTTTGAATTCAGATGACAAAACCGGTTTCCCTGAACCAGTAAGATATCTCTGCTCTCTGGCCCACAGACAGGACGACTCTGTCTTCACACTTACTTACAGGATTAGTGACGGGCCAAACCGAGACGACAGTTTTTCATATCTTAAAAGTTGCTTAAAATCATCTGCCGCTGAGCGTTCAGTTTGGACAGCTTCTTTTCTCTCGCTCGGAGTGTCTCGTAACGTTCAAAACAAATTATCTTTGCTGTTCCATAAAGCACATCGAGATTTCTCTTTCTCAACGACACACAAGATATAAACGTCTAGAAATGACAGGCAGGGCATTAAGCCAAAATGTTTATTAATACAGACATTATCGCAGCGGAAACGGGCAGTTTCAAGCTGTAATATTCATGCATTTTGATAAATACTGCATTTTGGTAATGTAATATTTAATAAATGCTTTCGTATTCTAGCCAGTGGCCAATATGCGATCTTACAAATCCTGTAGCAATAAAACAGTATTCTTATTTAAATATCATCAGGGTTATTCGGGAAACGTGGAAAGTGGTATATATATGATGCATTTCCATACAATCCTTCTCATCTGTAAAACACGACTGGTGAAAGCCTACAGTCCCGCAGCTTTCATTTACAAGATCAATCCGACAATAAGTACGAATCCGTTTTCTGAAGATTTCTCCCTATTAAAGAAAGTACTTTCTTCTTTTTTGCAATATATATCACATTACAATTAATGGCTGATCCATACTATTGCACCTAGGGCCCTGCTTTACTCTCCCAGAGAACAGAGCAACTAGATCTAGAGTTTTAGGGTCAATAGTAACTGAATCAAACTAAAACTAAAAACTTTTGCTAAATGACGGAAAAGCACTTTCAAGACTTGAATTGCGAATGAAAGATGAGTAAGGAAGGGCTTTGTGCACATGTAACAGGGTCTTAAAGTGCAAAGATTGAAGATCTACGTGCTTGTAACTTCAATGATAAAAATGTTTTAGGATATCGAACTTGACTAACATTCACAGGATCTGTACACAGCAAACAAAAATGGTGCCGCAGACGGCGGTCAGTTCGTTTGTTTAGCCAATCCGAACGCTTTTTCACCATATATGGCAAGCAGGAAACGGTGTACGTCAATGTGTTGTGCGCAAACACTATTTTGCTCCGGTTGTTTTTGACAACTAAAGCCGAAGTACATACAAAAGGTCAGTGCAAAGCTGAACTTCTACTCAGTCTTTGATTATAACCGTCTCCAAGCACCATCGTCTTGGGAGGGCAGAGTTTTGAAAAAAAGAGGCATGTCAAGCATCTCAGACTCAGGCGGAGATTCTGGATTTTTCTTACAGGATACTTTATTGAAAAAGAACGTCAATAAAAAATTCAAAATAAAAGATGTGAAATTAGACACCCATCAAAGCTGTCAGTATGTGTTGTTGATAACTCACCCACAGAGCACTCATCTCCAGACCAGCCCTTCTCACACACACACACCCCTGTCTGCAGTTGGTACGATCCGTGACCTGAACATTGTTCTTTACAGGCAGGAAGTGGCGTCTCGCAGCTCTCACCTCCCCAGCCTGCGGAACACACACACTCACCGCGCACACACACACCTCGACCTGAGCACAACGGGTCCAGGCAATCCACTACAGACGCAAACACACAACAAAATAAAAGATGTTCCCATTAAAAAGATGACATTTTAAATGGTGACTCTCCATTTTGTTAACATGGTAATGTTTCAATAGTGCATTCATTAATCTATCCATCCATTCATGAGAATTCAAGATTTGTCAGTATTTGTAATGAATAATTGACATATTTTGTATCCAAATGTATCCGATTATGAGATAAAAGGACTGAAAGTCAGAAAAAAAAATCTTGGGAAAAAAGAAAAATCATTTTACCTGCGACATGAATCCTACACAAAAGGTGTATCATTTTAGTTTTGTAGCCTGTTGTGCCCTAATACTAAAAATCTGTGACACATACTAAAGACACTGAGTATGCATACTAAAAAGAATAGAAAAAACACGTAGCTTTCAATTAGACTCGTAACAATATGTTCATTAGTCTGTGTGCGCTTGTGTGTGTATGTGTGTGTGTGTAGATGGGAAAGGTGCTTGATGGAAAAGCTAATTTGGTGGATGGATCTACATGGGATTAAATTGAGTCTCTCTCTCACGCAGTCTCTGTCTCTCTCTCTATCACTGAAATTGCGGCAATGAATTTTCAGCTTAATGGTTAGAGGAGAAAGTGTGTTTAAAATCCAATTATAGAACATTCATCATAAACAAGCTGTGGAGATGGACTTGGAGCTCTACACACTTACACTTAGTGATGTAGATTATGGCTAGATCTGCTTCCAATTTCATCTTTCTATCTATACATGAATCTTTCTATCTATACATGAATCTTTCTATCTATACATGAATCTTTCTATCTATACATGAATCTTTCTATCTATACATGAATCTTGCCAGTCAAGCGCTGAAAATGTTTTAATGGAAGGTTCAACTGTGTACAGTGTTTGTAGGAGGTGTGTATTCAAACGTAATCTTTTCATCAAAATATGAATTTTGTTCATTAAAAACTAAAACTAAAATTGAGGTAGGTAGCCTGTTTGAAGTTTTTAGGAATGTGTGTGATGAGTGATCCTAGTAAAACCTAAAGTGTGGGGACCAAATGTCCCTAAAAAGACTGTGTGGGAACAATTTTCTGGTCCCATGGGGAAAACAGCTTATAATTCATACTAAATTGTGCTTGTTTGAAAATATAAAAATGCAGAAAGGTTTGTGTGAGGGTTAAGGGTATATCAAGGTATAAATACAAGTGTTAAAATGCCAACCGCTTACAGAAGCATTAAATGACTTTGGCTGTAAGTGTCCAGCAGTAGCATTAATTTTGTCAGTCTTGGCGTGTGAAACTCGTACCTTGTTCACAGTTATCGCCCTTGAATGCAGGAGCACAAACACAGACTCCGCTGACACATTCTCCGTTGTTGGAACAGGTGGGATCGATACACTGGCCTTCCTCCACCTCACACTCCGCCCCTTTCCAGCCAGCGTGACACACACATATACCTTTCTCATAATCTCCATTACCACTACACAGTACTGGACAAGAGTCTGAAACACACGCACATATAACACACATCAGAAATCAGGCTAAAGTCATCAAATCAAAATATGACACATGCATTACTCAGTATTACTTAATATTAAACATATCAAGGTTTTAGGTTTATTACATTATCTATTGTCACAAAAATGACTTTTTTCATAGGCAGGGTCACATATCGTCAGAATACTAAATATCTTTTGTGTATCATTGTATGATTGTCATGTACTGTATATTATTGTCTGATTGTGATTATGTTGTATACCTCTGGAACAATCTGGGCCCAGGAAACCAGTAAAACAATGACAATGTCCGGCGACACACTCTCCATTACCATTACAGTTAGTGGAACATCCGTCTAATGTTTCTAAACACACAAACACAATTACATTCACAAAACAATTCAATAATACTGATGTCAGTGTTTTAACCATATATGTAGATATATAGCAAACCTTATTATAAATAAAAAAACACAATCATTATGAAGTAATTATACTCATATTATAAAGAAAAACCATTAATATTAATTATAATGAGAATAATTAAATAAGTAAACACTATAACAGCTGGTTGGGCCTCACCTATGGGGGTGCTGTACACAACCACCTGCTCCATCTTTCGGCCGTCATTATAGAAGGCCAGATACCAGGTGCCTACGTCTAGGTATTCCACAAAACCCGTCTCCTGTAGAGCAGACATGAGCAGACTGCGCGGTGGAGAATTCGGGATTTTGGCATTACGGGAATCTTGCTTAATCAGCTGTTTCCCATCCAGTAACTTCACAAAGTCAAACTAGAGAAAAAGAAGAATGTTATATATGTGGCTAATTTAATTTGTCATAATAAAGAATAGAGATCCGATACTTGACTCGTCTCCTGTGTAACACATCTCAGTTTGCAATACAAAACTGACTCGTTCTTCATTACATTTTTATGCATTACTATTCTTTATCGCTGTCTCTGTTTAATTTTAGTGTGCTTTGGTGTGACAGCAACTGTACCATTGTGTTGCACAAGTGTCTGGATCATAGCCATACATAATGACGAATTGTGCAAAGTAAATTAAAAGTTAAAGTAATATAAACAAAGAAAGTTGATTTTCCTCTATATTGCCATCTGTGTTTGAAACATAAAACTGAATGTTGCGTTTCTTTACATGGGATGATGTCAAACTGGGATTTCCCACAAAATCGGATCAGACCGCTCAAATTATAATATAAGTGCAATATCATGCAAGTGTCAACCTTAACATAAATAAATCATGTTTTTACCCTACTTATAGCTCAGATGTCAGTATATGTCAGGTTTAAAAATATTTTTTAAATTCAGGAAAAGTGCTGTTTTCAAAATTGTCACATCCATAACAGTCCATATTCTTCATAAATGAGCACAGGAAAATTAAAGTATTTTTTATTTTCATCAAGAGTCATCCCTACTTCATTTGTTGGGTATTTTTGCTTATGATTTTTGCATTTTAATTCGCAGAAATGCTACTAAGCTTTACACTTTTGACTGAAAATGTTGAATCCATAATGCTAGAATTGACCGTATAACTGTTTATTATAATTTTACCATTGTGAAAAAAATAGGTAGATACTTTTCAACACTTATTTTTTGATATACTTGCTCAATAACTCTTTTCAATAACTCAATAATAATTGTTGTTTTTCTAAAAAAGTAAAGTGTAGCTTTAAACAGCAAGGAATACATTAAGGAATTAATATTAATTAAACATGTATTAAATAAACAATAAAAAAATAAGCTAAATGTGATAATGAACACAAGCCTTCTGATAAAGTATATCTTCCCCCTCCTTCATTTCATCTCCCATTGTGACACCACGACCCATCCTAGCAGCCTAAACCACAACCGATCACCTGCACATGCTGCGACATGAGAGAAACAAGCTTCCAGTTTGAGCAAACACAGCCAGACACCCTTAAATTCGCCTGTACAAATCTGGACCCACTGCAGATATGAAATATGTTGGCATCCAGGAGTTTATAGCTCACCATCTGCGTTCGTTTGAATCAGTATATCCGCGTTCAGCGCCTGTCTCATCACCCCGCTCTACAGTGTCACTGTAACCGGAACGAATCCATCTCCAAGGAAACTGGAAAAGATATGCACGTACTGTATGTGTGCGTCTGTCTGTATTTTGGGGGGGGACTGCTGGTGTTTAGACAGAGCTGTTACAAACATCAGAAACATCAATGAGCGGCGTTCTCCAAGGCACTACAGAACCCTCTGGCTATAATGAGTCCCTCTCCACCCCCGAAGTCACTCTGGAAAGTGTGGAGCCGCTGAAGCCCCATCGACTGTAATGACTCTTACTCTGACAGGCAGGAGCCAGCAGGGCAGCAGTCGCACCAGAGCCCCACTGCTTTTAATGACAGCCGGAGAAACCGAGGAACGATCGCGGGAGCCGCAACGGAGTTGACAGACTCTGTGCGGCAACGATCCGTCAGGAGTCGACGAACACATACACTACAGTAGACTCGCAGAAGCCGCGTCTACGTAAACATCTCTATTCTGACGCACAATAGCAGCCTTTTCATTAAGCAGGAACAATTAACCAGTCTTCTTGCTTTGCCTCCGCCTACGTATGCGAGCGCATATGCAAATGAGGCGCGAACGAGAAGCCTTAAATTGAATTACACCGGGCTCTAATTTCTTGAGCAAAGTGAACAGTTAATCTTGGATGATATCCTGAATAATGAGATGTAATTAGCATGTTGGGGTCGTCTGAAGCACCTCATTAGATACGCTGCAGATCCTCCTCTTTATCTGCCAGTCATAACAATATGCACTTAGAAGACGTTTACTAACAACAGCAATCACGACACCGTCTGAGACTCACAGATCAAATGCACACATATACATACTTTACAAGTATTCACACACACGTCTTTTTTGCTTTATACGCCACCTTACTCACCTATGTGTATTTTTTTGCCACATTTAGAATAAAAGTACACAAAAGTACACAAATGTAAATATGGGAATCATGTTGTGACTTCAATTCCAAAATAAGCTTGTTATATTTTAGTGTTCATCCGCAAGTTTCTTGAAGTCTCACACTGAGATGCTTTAAAACAGTATTGAAGGAACTCTAATTGGGATCTAATTGGCTGCTGCTTCTTTATTATTTTAAAGTCATGCATTTCAAAAACATTTTTATTATATACAATTTTAGATTTTTAGAACTTATATTTTTTCACAATTCTTTCTTGTCTACAAAACAAATTTCAGACATGTAAACACACACCTTTATAATAAAAGATTTGAAATGTCACATTTTACTCAAGTGACCCTAAACTTTTGACCAGCAGTGTTTAATTCTAAAAATATAAATTAAAATGCACAAAACAGAAGCAATAATACCCAACAAATGAAGAAGTGATAACTCTTCAAAACTCTTTAGTTTCTTTCAATAAATAAATAAATATATAAATAAATAAATTATAAATTTGACCCTCACAAGCACAGCCAAACACAAATGCACACACCGGCTACATACAAAAACATGTACACAGACAAAAGTTATTTATAAGTTATAAATATTTAAAGAATATGTCCAGCCTTGTGAAACTATGTGTGTGTGTGTTTGCGTGTTTTTACCTGTGTGTGAGTAGGTGGTATATTCCTCCTGCCGTAGATGCCCAGCAGGGCGTCTCGTGTGAGCGAGACGTTGAACTTGACATATTCAGGGTGGTGAACCGTGATGTGAAACCTCCAGAAGAGTCCAGGAGGAATGGCCTGGACCAGCTGTGTTCCGACAGGCACCTCTCCTCTCTCTATCACCCTGCCCCGCTGAATCACCTCTTTATCTAGCAAGACAACAAAATAAAGAAAATAACATAGGAATAAGATTAGACAAAAGTATTTTAAAAATGATAGGACCAAGCATTTGTAAATGAAACATTTAATAGATATAATACTAAAATCTTAATTTATGATACAAAGTTGAATGATTTTAAATACCAAAATTAATGTAATTACACTACATTTTATTCAATCTTTGACATGCCATTACTTAGTCAATATTGAAGATATCAAGGTTATATTTGACACATATTCTTTACATTATGTAGAATGATTTATGTAAAAAACTGTAAACCACAAAAAAACCCTTTATCCGGGTGTAACACGTTTAATTTTGCAAAACTTTGCAACAAAGAGCTTATCTTTCAAAACCATAATGTAGACTTGTTAATAAAAGATTAATGAGTGTCCATGAAGTCATATGACTTTCATTATTACATTAAAGAAAACAGGAGGATTTTGACTGATCTACAATCAATAAAGACTGAGGCTTTAAAGCTTCATATACAGGCAGCACATACCATCTTTATAAATCTTTACAGAATTTTCATTTTTTAACATTTACTGTATTTTAGGGTTTACTGGTAGACTGAAAATGATGCAACCAAGATCATGTTTTCTGACGGGCAGCAACCGACAGGTTGTAGATGTGAAAAGTAAAAGAACTGTGCCTGCGGGCTGCTAGATGAATTTCGCTTCTGATTCTATCAACACAGACGCCTCTGCGTCATCTTTAGTGTCAGAAAGAATCATGTATTTTTCTTAGGTTCAGTCGATGTGAATCAAAAGCGATCTTCTACAGGACGCTTTGAAGAGCTTTGCTGACTGGAGTCAAACTCGGGTGATGGCGGCGATGAGACGGCACCTGCTACAGCGGAGCGCCACCGAATCCCGCTGGACTCTCAGGTGTGAGATGACTTACATTACCATTCACAGATGAAACACACCTGTGCATTGATATAAACTGGGGTAGTTCAGATTTCTGGTCAATGAAAACAAAAGAATGCATGTTTGAAGCCTTCGAGGGAGATTCCTGAACTAGCGTTGTTGTATCTTTGAGCAAATCACTTAACACCAGGAGTAACAACCTTTGCAACATGGAGACATCATGATGATGGAAGTGAAACAAACAGGCGACAATAGGGAAAAATACTTTTTTGCAGTCCCAAAATATATGACGATTGAATACAAACAATTTTTTTTTATTTTCATTATATACTGATGCAGCAGCATTATGTTTTCATATCAGCTTTTTACCTCATTCTTGGGCTCCCAGGGGTCCATAATGATATAACATGGGATCAATATTGATACGGCAAAATACCTTTAATATAACATTTTTTAGCAACACAAAAGTACATACTTCAATATTAACACTTAAGAAAATGACACACCGATTTTCTACTAATCACTTCTGGCATTCCGGCCTGGTTAAAATGTCAATAAATAATGATCTTTTTTCCTTTATTTTAGCAACCTGCAAATACAAAGCCTTCTTTCATTTACACTTAATCAAGCGGTACAGGCCTGCGCGGTTAGCGAACGCATCTCACGCTTTTTACAAAATGGCCTCAAGATCTCAGAGATCATTGGGGAGAGAGTAATTTACTGTCGTTTACTGCCATTAATTAAATGCCAGTCAAACTCTTATTATGACACGCTCACACTCTTAGCTCTGCCTGTATGCAAAGACTTGACATCTGTGCGACTGTGTATGAATTATTGAGCTGGTAAAACACTAGATGGAATTCTTATGTTAGAGGACTTAAGTAACACACCTGGCTGTGAAGTGTTGAATCCTGGCAGGTGGACGGGAGTAAAGGTGAAATCTGCTCCAGGTAGTGGCTGATCATCTTTACTCATCCCGTTCTCATAGAGCTCTCCTTCCACCCTCTTTAGATGCCACGGCAAGCCTAGCAGGTGAACAACTGCGAATAGACAGACCGAGAAAAAGTGAGTGAGAGACAATTAAATTACACAAAAAAAACATGTACGTCACATTGTAATTAGAAGACTAGAATTTATTCTGATATTATATAATAAAACAGATAAATGAAAGCAGTCACAGACATAATTAGGCATCAATTTCACACTGAAAATGGGATTACAATGTTGCATTACATCATTCTGTAATACGTTATTATTCCATCGCTCATCTCCAGCTGCGTGTAGCCGTTTTTCACATATATGAATGAACATGTATGTGCGCAGGCGTGTTTTTAGTTCACCCTTATCTCCTCATCTCTTTTGTGTGTGTAGAAGGCTGCAGAGGATTCTGGGAGAGGAGCATAAATCGCTCAGGTGGCATTTTATGATCTCCCAGCAGTGAAAGGCCTTTGGCGCATGATAATGACCTCATCCTAATTACAGCCAATAAAAAGGACAAACTCCCATTCTGCTCACCTCGGGGCCCCCGATACCAACTATCTCATCATGCAGCCTCAATCTCTCTCATGTGTGTGTGGGATTTGAGTCGATCAGGGAAATGAGGTGGGAAGATATACTGACGACGAGTCCTGAAACGGGAGTGAAAATCAGGTTATTCTCCCGGCTATCTCTCATTCCCACCCATTCCTCAGGCAGAATGGAAGTCGCGTGCGGGTCTGTGTGCGCGTGCTCGACAGGCTCTGCCGTGAGGAGGCGTCTTTACGAGCCATAAAGAGGGATTGGCATCTCAGCGGGGAGCTGGATCTACATGATCCGCTCCTTTATCTCTCCCTATTCACCCTTTCGCCATCTTTCTATCACACACACACAATGACTGTCATTGGCTAAGTAACAGATCACCCTAAACGCTCTGGTTCAGAGTTTTGTCCAGGACTGGACAGGATGGCTCTGTCCCAACACCTACCGAGCTGCCTATGGTGACAGCGTTTGAAACGGTTCAGAAAGGTAGCAACTCAATTACTCTAACTCCTAAGATACCTCGCTTTAGCCAGATTCTAAGGGATAACTGCATGTGCCCTTGCGAAGAAGGTATCGTAGAATACACTGCAACAAAATCTGTAAACAAAATATTGGATAAGATGAGGAAAATGTTTAGGAAAATACTTTTATTTCATTAAATACTTATAGATATTGATATCTGATCAGATATCAGATATATATAGATATCTGCATATTTGTGTGAACTATATGTGTCCCGTCTGTGAAAGCCCAACTAAAGTCATATGTGATTTACTATTTACATAAAATCATCCTATAAAAACATTCTGTAAAAATTATAACCTTGATTTCTTTCATACTGACTGAGTAAGGCCAGAACAAAATCAATGGTTAGGATGCCAATTTTTGGTATTTTTGTGCAATATAATAAAACCTAGTGACAATAAAGTCAATAATTTCAGTATGTAAAATAGGTAATTTCATTATTATAAACTTATTTTTTATTATTATGAATTTTGTGTACTAAAATGTATCATATAAAGCCAACTCTCTTTATTGTTTGTGCAAAACGGTAAAACGTAATGTCAATAAAATCATTAATTTTGGCATTTAAAATCATTAAACTTAATATTATAAATGAACATTTTAGTATTTTTATCTTAAAATCTTTTATATAACTCAACATTTACAGCAATAAACACACATTACTTGTTTTCATCATTTTTATGGCTATGACTACTTTAATGCTCCTAATCTCACAATCAGATTGTGAGACTTTAGCCTTGATTCCACAGACAGGGTCACATATTATTTTCAATCATGTTCCTTCTGAAAATCTTGTTGTAGACAAATTGAAAGGCAGCATCACATACAACATATTGGTGAGAAGGCAGCAATCCTACAATAAATAGCAATCAGCTTAGTGGAAAAAATCAAAACAACATGATGGATGGTGTAAGAGAAATGCTATTTATATATTTTAACCTGTTAACTGTCACCGTTTTACAAGAGGAACACTTGAATTCTAATCTAATCATGACAAACTATATGTTGATGCAAAGGTTTAAGACTAAAGAATAAATATTTTACACATTTTCATAACAAAAACAAAAAACATAAAATAAACAAAATAATAAAAATGTTTATAGTAATATTATTTATAAAAATAATAAAAATTTTCAAATAATAAAATATTTAGATTAAAAATGAGATTTAAATAATGTAACAAAAAATAGTAATTTTACAATAAACACAACAAAACAAATTAATAAAAATGTTAATATTATTTATAAAACAGCTAAGATAAAAATGTAAAAAGGATTTAAAAGTGAGGCTTACTGTAAGCTTACATTTCACAAAACATATGAATAGAGCTTCAGACAGGACAAAAGACAGAAAGAGTACGAGATTGACAGAAAGGAGAAATTGATAGACGGGCCAAACAGATCGATGACATCACAAAGCTTTCTATCGGTGTGTGTAACCAAGATACTAACTGTGTGTGTATGTGTGTACGGGATCACAATGCGCTTTAAGGCCGTTCATCTAGAAGGTCTCATAAATTCCATGGAGGCCACATCTCTCTACCCTGCAGGACGTTTCTCAGAGCCTTGAACGGCAAACATCGATCCCTTAAAACCTCTAACCTCTCCGCTAGTTCTCTCTTTACAACCGCTAATGAAGAGAAAAATCTCTCTCTCCTCTTCTCTCTCTCCTCCATTTGTCTGGCTGACCCTTTGCCTCCTCGTTTCCTCTCTCTCTCTTGCGACAAGATGGACCGCTGGGAAGGATTCAGCGCTCTTGAAAGGGAGCGAGAATAGAAAGCGAGAAGGACGCCATTCATCAATGCTTTTGTTAAATCAACAGATTTTAACATGATTTGTAGAGCGCAGGACAGCTGGAAACATACACCATTGGCTACAGGATTTGTTGTACACGCGGGTGAACGAGAGAGGGACGGACAAAAGGAAGAGAGCCACTAAAAGAAAAGCATTTTACCGGGAAGGACTGAAAGCTGTACGATAGACAAAAGTGCAACATACATCAAAGTTGGCTTTAACCTTGTGGCTGAATAGCAGACTGCTCTGAGACCGAGAAACAGTTAAGCTCTCCTAGTTTACTGTCACGCCACAGTTTGTTAATATCCCCGCCTCGGAAGCCGGCCTAAAAGAAATGGATTCGTTTATTGTGTGCCCTGGCTATCGGTCAACGAGAACAATGAGCTTTTGTGGCCTGGCCGTTGTGGCGTAGAGTCAGTGTTTAAAAAGGCTCGAGCACCGGATACAGCCAAGCTCGATCCCCCCGCCCGCAGGAGATCTAGAGAGAATGGTCTGGAAAGGATTGAATTAAAGGGGGTAACAGGCAGGAGGCGGACGCTTGTCACATCCAGCTGCTGTTCTGAAATGATGAAAATGTTGTTTAGATGAGGGATGCTGCAGACCTGTGGATCAGGTTAAATTAATAAAGCGGTTATGAGGTTGACGGGACGCCCTGCATGGGCGGGGCTTAAGACTGATGATAGGAGCGTTGAATTGATTGCGTTCATTGAGATGATGAAGAAATGCTTCTCACGAACGCTCGGCGAGGTCGTATTTCCAAAGGACACCATCGTTGCTTGACCTCGCCTCTGAGATAACTCCTTGACTTTAATGAAGACGGAAGACGAATGCTTTCTCTTTAAGGGAGAAGATAAGACTTGTTTTTTAAGGGAAAGGAAGATAAACCTACCTTTAAAGGAGGAGAGAAGATAAGCCCCTCCTCCCTACACAGAATAACTTTTAGAAGAGAGATGATTGCCAGCGTAAATCTGTCATTATTTTTATATTTTCAGAAAACTTCCAATGAGGTGACTGAAGGCAAAGAAAAACACATTTTAGAAAGGATAGACTATGGTGGCTATTGCTGAAAAACAATTGTGTGTGTGATTTAATCAAAGGAAGGAGAATTTAAAATATCAGCTTTGACAGATTTTATTGCAGATATGAAATTTTTTGCAAATGTCTGACTTTCCCATTGAAATAGATTGGAGCTGTACCTGCATGCCTAATACCCACAAAGAATATCCCTGCCAGCATGGGCACCGAGCGAACAGAATTGCCTGTACTGGATCTCTGCCCGCTGTCAGCCAATCGGATTTTACCCTCCTTCAGCCTTGTTTCCAGATTTTGACATCTCTCTTTGGATCCGTCATCCTGTGTGTGTGTGTGTGTGATTACCAACTGATTTTAAGCACGACACATTCATGACTCCAGCCTGAACAACATCTGCCAAACAACGTGAATGACTTGATAATCACAATAATACAAGATACAGCACAGTACACCAAAGTCGACTGCAACAGACTTTCCTGCTAATAAAAAGTGACAGTTTTACCAAGTCTGGTGCAGACTTCGTGTGTAATGATCTGACCCAGAAACTTGAAGGTTTGAACTCAGGGTGAGGACAAACTAAAGCACTGAGGAGATCCTGAACTCTGGGCATCTCCAGCAGGGCTGTTTGTGCACGCAGAGCGTCTCTCTGGTTTAAAGGCGCCTGCTACATAACAAGTGGCAAGTGCAAATGAAGTGAAATTAATCTACCAGCACGTGCGTTCATTTATTTTAACACGCCATGTGCAGAAAATAGCAGGGAAAAGAAAACAACTGAAATGAATGTGTGATTTATTTTACAGTACTAAATATGCAGGGATGACTATTAGTATATACACTGTAGGAAAAAAGATCCTTGAGGAACCATTGAAAACCATTTAAGGTTCTTTACACCGTCACATCGGCGGAACCATCAGGAGGACTTCGAGGTATCTTTTTGTACAGTTCTCTGAGGAACCATTAACGGTCTTGGCAGTTCTTATGGGATCCTTTTAATTCAGTTCCAAAGTTCCTCAGAGAACTGTACTTTGTGATAAAAAAGGTGCCCTGAGGTGTGGTAGTGTGAAGAACCTCAAAAGGTTCCTCAATGATCTTTTAATTTTTTCAGCGTTCCTCAAACAGTTTAAAAACTGAGTTACATTAACACTAGCAGCAACATGTGGAGTGGGTTTGAGGCTGTTTGTCTGACTAATGGAAGACCAGGAGTTTGTTCGGTAAACTCTTTAAAATTAAAGGTGCCAAAAGAACCTTTCAGTTAAAGGTAACTATTGTTCCTTAACTTTTTATAGTCTAAGAAACCTTTTTCCACTTCAAAGAATGCTTTGTAAAAAAGATGTTAAAATGTTCTTTATGGAATCAGCCAACAAGCCAAAAATGGTTTTTCTATGGCGTCGTGAAGCACCTTTCTTTTTAAAAGTGTATATTTGCAATTCTGTTCCAGTGAAGCAGAACTTAAACACTTTACCTTTAAATAAAAGCTCCTTTTAGAAAATGTTCGGATCCTTCCATGCTGCACAACTCGTCACCTTTAGACAAAACTGCTCAAACCTTCCTGCAAGCGCAACCAAACCTCTGAAAATAATCCAGAATTCTGCTGCGCGTCTGGTCGTCAATGAACCCAGGAGAGAGGGTGTTACATCTCTCTTTATCTGTCTCCGCTGGCTGCCAGTTATGGCCCACATCAAGGCACTGAAGCTTGAGTATAAAACAGTCACTGGTTCTGCATCTTAGTCACTGGTTCAGCATCTTAAGACATTAAAACACTCCACAGAAAAAAAATAATCAAGACACATCATCAAGGAGAACACAATAGTAAAATGCATTCTAATGAGCTCAGCAAGTGAAACGTCTTCTTGTTAGTTTTCGAATAATAGTCTCAATCTAATTGAACATAAAATATGTATGTGTTTTTATGTATATTAGTCTCTTGTCATTAGCTTAGCAACATGGCGATGCCAAACTCGCTTTTAAATCAATTATGAGTCAAGTATACTGTCCACTTCACATGATGAGCGCTATTTAAGACACAAGTTGCCGCTGCCTATGAAGAGCACTTCAAATCACTCACTTATAAAGGTTATAATGCTGTTGCCTTTGTAGACAGGACAAAGCAAACCAGCTCAGTAAATTTTAGAATAAAGCTACACTCCAGCTACGATCCTTACTCCAACAAAACAGCTGAACCCATTTTAAAAACCACGACAGACAATTCATAACTGCTAACGCACTTACTATTTTACTGTAAAATACCCTTTTTGTTATCTCGCCTACCCCTCTCTACAAGTGTGCATTGTGTAGTTTTAAGAGCAATTGTGAAAATTTGCATTGCGGCACATCTCGTGTCCCTGTCTCCTGTGAATGAATGGCTTTTGTTGTACTATTTCTCATTTGCATGCTGCTTTGGGTAAAAGTATCTGCTAAATGAGTTAACATAAAGTGTAACATCTCAATTAAAAAAAAAAACATACGTGTCTTCTCTAACTTATCTTTGGAGATCTTACCAAAGTCTTGCACTAAGCCCGAATTTGCCTAGACCCAAATGTCTGAAATTAAAAGTCAGAGATTTCAATATTTGTGCTGAAAGATTTCTTATCAAATTCATCCAGACCAAAGTATGCAAGATGTGGCTCTAGGGCTGATTGAAAATAAGACAATACAAGCATTAAAATAACCTAAAACTCAAAGGATAACTAAACACCAAGGGATTACATAGTGTTTGGTTATTTCTAGCCATGACGAGCAGTAAAAATTGGTCTGAAATTGTGTTGAAATCATTAGCAGGGACTTTCAAATATTATTGTGGACACCTGGGTCAGACAGGTTGAATTCCACCGTTCTACACTCGTCGTGTATATCAACAATTATCTTATTTGTATCTTTCCATTTCAGATACTAATTTGATCTAAAAAAACAACAACTGTAATCTGCATTAGGTCTCCTGAGCAATGAAAGATCATCTTGTGAGCGCTAAAAATTTCTTTGTGGTGACACCGTTTTAAAAATTCAGAGGAAAATGTGCCTTGTTTTTGTGTGAACATCTGCTTGTTAGATGAAATGCGTAAAAATGGGTAAGGTATAAAAAAAGTGCAATAAATCCAAAAACATCCCAAAGCAGGAAAAAACATTGGACGTGAGGTTTTAAAGGGCAGATAAAGCTCTGCTTTCTGTATGAAAACCCCTCTCGTGGGGCAAACTAACATGTTAATAAAGATTTCTAATCGTCCTGAATGAGCTGTAACCAAAGACCTTAAAACAGCTTTACCTCTCAGGCCTGGTTAATTGGGTTTATAGCAGGTCTATTTATCTGCATAAACATTTTGACAACTCTCAGTGTTGCCACAAAGAATAAACGCGTACGGTATACAAATTCAAGGATGTGTTTTCGGAACATGTCTCTCTATCCATCAGCTGAAAAAGCCCTAATGCTTAGCCGTAGGGTGCGTTTTTATCCTTTGGAAACAAACGTGGAGACACACTTTGATTTCATTTCTTTTAAGAGGCATGGCTTGAAGCTGCTTTGTTGAAGGTTTGCAGGTTCTACAAAGTATTTTCCATTTATTTAGTGTTTTGATCATTAAAAGACACATTAGCATCCATAAATACACATTAATTTTCATCTTCTTCCAAAGCTATAAACTCTTCGTCTCAATCTCAGAAATCATTTTGTGTAAAATGTGTACGTGCATGTGTGCACCTACGGTTCACGTCTGTGGCTGTTGCATAATGTATGTGTCAGTGCAACAAAACATGAGGATCAGCATGTGTGCATAAAATTACAATGAATAATACGGTATTATATGCCAGATTCACCAGAGAAAATTACACCCACGCTGTCACCCATATGTCTACTGTTTACTGTCTGTGCACATTTTTGCTTTTATAGTGCATGTGACCTGCTCCGCCTCCTTCTTGTGCTGCCACGCCCCTTTCTAAGCTTGTCACATCCATTCCTGCATCAGTCCATCATGTACTTTTGGACTGCTGCCAGATGTAGTTAATCCACATGTAAAAAAGAAGGTTTCCATTAAATAAGGTTGCACGGTTCATCTCTCCAGCCTAAAAAGACCATCTATTGAAACTAATCTGCAAAATAGACTCTGAAAAGACGTTTGGCACCAGAATCCCAAACTCTACAACACATGACAGACTACAGTACATTTACACATCAATGAGACCTATTCTGTGTTTAGAAACTTGGCTTGCCTCAGAACGGTGGAAGGACCAAGTACAACAGGTATCTTTATTCTTACACACCAGAAGAATTAACGAGTAAATTTAGGAACTTAAAATTTAGACTTTCCCATTATGAAAATTAATCATGGTTTTACTATAATAACTATAGTTTACTTATGGTATTTGTAGTAAAACCACAGTAACCGCTAATTTTAGGAATTATAGTTTAACAATGAAATTTGTAGAAAAACAAATGATTATCAATTGGGCAAAAACATAATTATAATAATTTTACATAATAAAACTATGATTTATTTTCATAAGGCTACAAAGAGGTTGTTTTTAAAGGACTGGGTATATAATTAAAATAAAATTAAATACAATTTCTGAATGCACACCAGCAAGAATGATATATTTCTACTCAATTATGATTGTAGGGTATAAAAACCACTAAAATGTATCTCATGACCATTTAAAAAAGTGCCCTTTAGTTTTCCTCATCATTATCATAATACTTTGTCATATTCATTTTTAGCATTTTCAGGATAATTAAAACCTGGATGATTTCCCTAGATATTTTATCCTGACATTTTTGGCTTGGCTGCATGAGTTCATCTCACGGAAACCATCTTTGTTCACTGGATACTTTCAGCTATCTGGGTCATAGTACAAATACACAAAATACACATCCACCTTTCATTTATCCCTCTGCAACAAGCAATACACACCCGCAGACTCACACATCCCAAAAAAACTCATACCACGTTTTTAGTCCTGTTCTGTGTTATTATGGGAAAATAAGAGCACAATGTCTCAAAGTTCTTCTCTCTCTAAAACACAGACACAGAGAGATTCACTCAGAGCCTTTGATACATTTTCATCAACAATTATTGATTGCTGCTCTCTCTCTGTCCCTGCCGAGTCCTTGAATCAATTAGGACACAACAAAAACACACACACCTTCACACCCCACTTAATGTCTTCATAGTGTGTGGAAGTCTGTTAGTCTGAAAGCTAACGTGAGCTTGTTAAAGTAAAAATTGTAGCGGCTAGCCAATACCGGCTCATTAGATTCATTTAATTAATTATAAACACGGACCAATTAAAATGCTTCTTTTAGGATAAACAGTCTATTAAAACTTCTGACCCTAATCCAAACTGTGAACTTGATACTGTCCCTTAATCCCAATTATAATGTTAAACCCACACACAGACCTGCAGTGAATCTCCAGCCACAGAATCCCACAAAAAACCTTCTGCATTACATGCAAACACATTTGGAGTCCATAATTTATGAAATTTTACATATGCACTTCTTGCGTGTTTGATTTTTTGGCTGATTTTCTCAAGCCATCAGTGATTTCAGCTACATTTAACAAGCTGCACCATATTTTAAATGCAAAATACAATTTAAGCTTTATGCCACAGATGCTAACAAATAACACCCAAAAAATCATTTCAACTTGTCAATTAGTCTGTAAAAATAATCCAAAAAACATTAAAATATTTACAAGTGCACAATGGTTGTCTATTGAGTGAACCCAAAACGTTTTAATAGTATTTATTTCCAGGCATAAAATTAAATTTTTGTTAAAACATGGCACAGATTGCAGCTTTAAATTCCTTACAAAGATATTCCTTAGCAATCATTGCAGAAAATGTGGAAAACAATTATGTGTGGTTGCGATGTATGTGTTCCTGGAGCTGATCCTAAACATAACATTAACCTAACAGTAAATCTTAACAGACAATCGAACGCTTTGGATGGGATATTTACGATTACGCTATCGACCAATCAAATCAGACTTCAGGGCTGCCACACAATACGGTTACTTTTCTAGTTAACATGTTTTATGGGCTCCTTTCTTCTCATCTCTGACACGTTTACTCGCCACGACAAAAGTTTTTGTTCACCATCCAAAGATAATGTAGATTCACTCATTCATTATTTCTTTACAATCTGCTTTATCCTTATTCCTTTATGTGTAGCTTTCCTTCGTTTGACTAGAAAACGAACCGAGAGCACATTTAGATTGTTAGATAAGAATAAAAGCAGAGAGACAATGTGAATGGTTTGAATGTGTTTGGACAGAGTGCCACTAATAATAGATTGAAAGATGAGCAGAAGATCATTAACTGCACATCTCCATGACACACACAAACAGTAAACTATTTTTCTGACATTATTAAAAAAAACAAGTCATGCTGAAATTCTCTTATTATGAGACTCTCTAGCTTGGAAAATAAAAGCCCTAAAGCACAAAAATCACACATGGGCACAGAGTAAGATTTGAGACCTGCTGTTGACTGTTGTGTAATTTTTCCCAATGTAAAAATATTATTTGCTATTCCAGCTTAAATTACTTTATGCAAGTTATTCTTAGGTTAACTCCCTGAAATACGTACAAATCGGGGGCTTAACCACTAAAGTATAGCTTGATTTTCTGTTGTTTTTTTTAGTTCTATTTAGTTCTCCGAGTGCCACAGAAATCTCTAAAGCACAAAGTAAAAAAGTGTTTTGCAAAAGTCGTAATTCCAATTAAAACGTGTACGGAGCAGATATACATGTTGTAGAACACAAATGAACATCATGAACGTTGAACGGATTGTGAAGAAATCATTAGAATGTGTATGGGAATTGAACAGGTCCTCGTTTCATTAGCAGGAAAAAACACTCGCAGATGCATGATTAGTGTTTAAGAGCCTGCCGCGTGAACTTCTGACCAGAAACTTTATTAACTGCAGCCTTTCAAGCGTTAATGGATGAAACCTTTTACCCTAATGTTTTTCTGTAAAACACACATCATTTTTTAGCTGGATTTTCAGGAGAAATGCCCGTAAGATGGAGAAAGCCTTGGAAAATTAAGTCAGCACGCTGAGTGGCATAAGCGCCTCTCGCTCTCTCACACACACACGCACACACACGGCGACTTGGCTAAACAAAACTTTAACACCATTAACCTCTGAACGGCCTTGTGGGATATTTACTCTTTCATCTCTCGTTCTCCCTCAACCCTCGTTCATAAATATTCATCTCTCTAATAGAGTTTTTCACAGTGTGGGTTCTGCTAATTCCATATGACCCCAGCCAGCATGACAGCGCACACGGATGGGGAGAGAGAGAGAGAGAGAGAGAGAGAGAGAGAGAGAGAGAGACATAGAGATAAGACGCTCACCGATGATGTACGTAAGCAGCAGAGCCAGAGTCAGCGTAATTGCGCTGGCGCTCAGAGCCGTACATTTCCAGTTACAGCATCGGTACGGTTTGCTGAAGGAAAACAGCGGCCTGGAGAGGGTGGTTCTGGGTAGCGGCCTCGGAGGCGGGGAATACACCGTGCTGGACGTGAGAGGATAGTTCTGACTGGCCGCGTTGAAAATGGCAGACGAACCCGAGCCGTGCTTGAACAGGAAGTGCCTGTAAACAGGAAACAGCAGGTTCTTTTAAACGCATTCAAAGACAAATTACTCCTAAAAAACACAGTCAAAGGAAAGAGACAGAGAATGTGTGAGAAAAAGACAGAGGTGTAATCTGACTGTGTGATCACTCTTATTTGCTTTGGGTACTAATTGGAGTCATTTGCTCTCACGTGTATTTAATTACAGATATTTAGCACCAGAGATTAATGAGCCACTATTAATAGATAACATTCCTTAGATTAATTATGATATTAATTACACAGAAGAGTCCATTCTTAGAGTAATTAAAAGGTGCCTACTTAAAAACAATTTACTCAGAGGTACACTCAGCTTGTTGTCTTGCGCTTAAGTCAGTAACATTCAACCCATTTTACTTCATTTAGGTGAAATAGGATATTTAAAGTAGAAAAAATGTCATGAGGAATTGATTTGAACTTGAAAAGTGCTCATTCCATTTTAAGATTGAGTTTGCAGTGGACTGTGAAGGTTTACTAAAACACTGCTACCAAAGCTGCACAATACATTGAAATTACAATGAAATATGGCAAATATGCATATGGCAATGTTTTTCAATAACTGAACGATTCTAAGACTTTAAAAAGTTATGTTTAATCTAAGTTATGTATAGGTCAATGCAGATAGCAGCAAGACTGACATGCAAATACTTAAAAATGTCATTTTTAATAAAAAAAATAATTTTAATAAATGTAAGTTGTAAAATGTTTTAAGTTGGTAAATATATTTTAATATAGTTCAAATTAATTTTGCAAACATTATTGTATCACATATAGTAAATTGCATTATTTACCAAGTTATCACATTGACATGGTGACTTAAGTCTTGACGTGTCATAATAGTAACGCTTCATTTTTAAATCTATTGTCAATTGCTGTATCCTTTGGTATGTTATTTCCCATAATTATTGTGTTAATTGTCTGCAAGATTTCTTCATTACCAACAACAGTTGCTTAAACAAATGTCTAATTAGCCATTTGGCTATTCTTCAACATTATCATACAGCTGCTCAAATTTGAGTCGATTTGGATAACGTATCCGCTAAATGATAGAATGCGAAATCTTGAATCATTTGTTTATTCATACAGTTTTTTTATCAACACTAGATCCGTGTGACACACACATACGGCCTGTGGCTATGTCATAAACAAGACAGACAGATAAGACAGATAGCCATGGGGAAACTGGTTATAGCTTTTAGGTTAAAAGCCCAAAGGCGAGAGAAGGAAGACCTTCAAATTCCCAAGATACACATGTATTCTCGACGATAATTGATCTCTTTGCCACATCAGCGAGGTTGGTTTTAATGGGTGATGGAAAAGAAGTGGGCAAATGTGTGTGTAACTCTTCTAAAGACACAAAGAGTCAATCAATACAATGTCCCAAAATCATTGAAAGGTAGATCAGTCTAAACACATTTACATCTTCATATGCTGATAAGGCGGAAAAGCATGACGGCATCGATATAGATTAAAGACGACAGGGAAAACGTGTATGTGTACAACCCCCAAAACTTTAAAATTGTAGTGGAGACTTTCCATTGACGTGTAGTGTTCTGTAAGTAGCTTTTTATAATTAATAAACCACACCATCATCATCTTACCCCCCACAGACAGCTTTCATGCATTTTAGAGGGTTTAATATTTATGAAGAGGTTTCACAATACATCAGTATTGACAAGTACTGTGATAGTAAAAAAAAACACAATTATCGATACTGTGTAAATTACACACCTATGATAATAAAATAAATAATTTAGAGCCAATTTAAAAGTCTTAAGAAGCACAATGCTTACAAAATCTGTCTATTCACATTTCTATTCTCACATTTTGATTGTGATTTACTGGCTAAAAAACAGAAAATACAAAATAAAGATGAAATTAACTAATTATTTATTTTAATTGATAGTGTATATATGTATTCAATTATGTGTATATATTTTAATAGTATTGTTAATAAAATCATATTTACAAAAAAATACATGCTGTCCTAATAAAGCATCTAAAATAAGCAAAGCAAGCAGCTTGTAATACATGTAAAGAGAAAGTCAGTGCAGATGGAATACTTTTAAAACGCTAAATATACGTCATGCACTAAAGTCAATGAGGAAATACACAAATATTTACACAAGTTTCGGTAAATTTGTTTCCAGTGTCTTACAGGGATGCAGAACAAAGCCTTAAAAGGAGCGTTTAAATAAGCATGCAATGCTAAAATAAGGTTTGAGACTCTGAGAAATATTACGGTGTACCTCAGCCACAAAAACCCCCCTCAATTTCACACTTAGACATGCAGAACTAATCCTATTTTTATTTAGTGTAGAATAAATAAATAACAATTAACACTTGGAAAAACAAAGAGAAAGAGCAAAACAAAGAGAAGAATTGGACAGAATAAAAGAAAAGAGCAGGTGAGAACGCAGGAGAGACAGGTTTATAAATCAGATTTCTACAATCTTAAAATACATTTTCTATTGCAGACTGCTTTTTTCATATGTCGTCAGTGGAAAATGTGTTTTGTTTAATGCGTCTTGTTTTTTAAAAACAAACACATTTGACAAACTGTAAATGTGACATACTGTAAATACAAAAAATATGCACTGTTAAAATTATATTTATTTATATATTTTATTTAATTATAATACTTTATATATTTTATTGTAAATCAAAATAAAGATGCACAAGCACAGTTTAAAAAAAGCAATTTGATTAAACTAAAAATATATATATATATTCTGCTCAAAATGTGTCTGTTAATTTTTTGGGATTATGATCGTAGTTAATTTGACCTTTTCCTTTCCTTGGTTACTCTGCTAGAACACCTGTGTGAACTAAATGTAAATGGAAACATAGTGAAGAAAAATAATATTAAAAGTCTATAAAACTTTAAATATAAACTTTAAAAGATATGTTATTGTTAATACATATAGCACATATGATAAACTACAGTATATATAGTGTAAAGGGCATAGCAGCTGAATCGGCGTCTGTCCAGAATGATATGCTGATGGGTGTGATACTCCTCTGTGCATTAATGTTGCTCTATTGATCCAGATTTAATTGAGAAAGTTCATTTGAGAGAGAGCAACATGTCAGCAAGTATAGACATCACCATGACAATGACACGTTCCCAATACAATGCCAATGTCATCCTGCGTTTATCCCCAACCGATGTTTTACAAACCTTTAACCCGAGGACTTTCCTGAGGCAGTTGGCTGGATTTTCGAAAACCACTCTACAAAATTGGTAAATCTGCTTTTCTTTAACCCCTAAATCTCAAAACAACATCTGATCGGGTGACATTCACTCTTACAAGCCAAGATAAATGGACGTTTAAACTCTGTAAGCAAGGCTCTGTTTGCCATTTTCAGACTCTTTATTCTTCTTTAAATGGCAGAAATTGATGTTTGAAAAACAGGATTTAAAGCTGATGGAAAAATACATAAAGTCTAAATTACCCAGCATTCCTCTAATAGCCACCAGCGCAAACATTGCCTTGCTGCCTGCTGCTCATGTTGAGTTTAGTAAAGGTCCTGCAGTGCTCGGTGTAGTCCAGAGTACTTTAAATAAGCTATTAGGTGTTGTCTGAAGAGCCGTGTGGCTTTATTTAATCATATTGTGACAAGAAACTAAAAACATCTCTACATCCCATCTAGGGTAAATCCTTTGTAAAATTTGTAAACATCTCTTTAAGTGGAAATAAAATTCTGACCGCTACCACCAAATTTAAATCTAGAAAAGTCTACAAACACTCACACACCCATTTGCTGATGCACACGCACGGCTTTCATTTAACCAATATCGCTGGGGTTTGTGTGTGAGACAATCGCCCAATTAGACAGCCCAGTATATCCTTCATCATTTATTTACTTTTCCATTTTTCTCTTTCAGTAGAGTAGGTCAACCCTCAATCTTCATCATCATCACCCTTATCATCATCGTCCATCCAACTTATGCATATTCTTTGTTTTTCTCAAAAACACACAGTCAATAATTTAGTCCACTATCCAGCTTTTAAATTAAGCTTTCATATTTGAACAGGACCAAATGTCCCCACAAGGATAGTGAATTTACTTTTGACTTGTTATGCATTTAGAACTAAAGCCCAGTATAAACGCATTGAAAGTTCTAGAGACATTTTTTGTTTATAAATACTTCTTAGAGACAAATATTCACAAACATAGTGAAACTTCAAACTTGTAAGACATTTTATGTGGTACTCACTAGCTTCATAAATCATCCAAATCACATTTCGCGAAAAAAAATCTAATAATGTCCACAGGTTTGTTTGTGAGTCGCATTTAGATGTAGAAAATATAATTACCCTTGTATAAAAACAACGCAAGTCAATAAGATGTCCTCGCTAATAAAATGAAACGTGTGTATGTGTGTTCAGATCTTACCTTGTCTCTAGCGGTATGTTGCTGTTCAGAGCCCATGTATTGTTCGTCTGGCCATTGTCATCATGACCAGTTTTATTTCCGGAGTCCAGTGGCTGGCATCGGGCGGGCAGCGTGCTCCTCTGCACCACCTCTGGAAGCGGAGCCGGTGCGGGACGGGCACAGGTGCACGCGTGGGGCGGGGGAGGAGGAGGGGGTAAGGGTCGGAAGGTGAACTGGGCCACAGGGCTTGAAGGGAGATCTTCGAGAGAGATGAGAAAAGAGAGAAAAAATAGAAAAGAGAGATTTTAATTATAATATTTAATGATGGTGTTCATAGTGTCCATTTCCTGGATGAGGAAAGGATCCTTCTATTTTCTTGTCATAGACCAAAGATCATTTTGGTAACATCTTACTGTACTTTAAGCCTGTGTGTATAATGGATCAGAAAAGAATTATTTATGTGCAACACATGATCATTTAAACAAGATCATCATTAAAATATGATCAACACCCAATTTCATGTGTTATTTAATGTGTTATCATGTGTTATATTTCATTACACTCTTCAAATATATTCCTGTAAATTAAGTCCCATTAGACTTTTTGAAGTTATAACACAAAAGCAAAAATAAGGCATAGATTCAGAGAGAGAAAACTGTGTTAAATAATCTATTATATAACAAAAAAACGTGAAGTAAAATGGTAGTTTTACCCTATCACACAATTTGTCCCACAAATCCAAATACAATTCTGTTTTTTTTTTTTATTAAAAAAAATTACATTAAGTAAAATCACTCTTTTACATTTTTTATTTCTTTTTTTACAAAAAAAGCATTGCCCTGCTGAGAAATTTATGAAAGAAAAATATCCAACAAACATTGTTTTTTATTCAGGGCAAATACATGAATCTTAAGACATGCCACAAGTATTCACTGTGTTCATTCAACAGTGTTGAATACCACAAACAATACAGACCTATTTATATACCTACATGTAAATGGATATATACCCAATACCTTATTAATCCATTATGTATAATATATAATATATACATTTTTGCAAACCAAGACTGTATTGTACTTGCAAACTGTGTTACTTAAGCGTAAAGCTTTTACTTTAACTATGACTAGCTGAATAGACTGTAAAAGCATCTAAAAGCATCTGGATTGAACCCCACTGAGACACTGCGAGATCACAGAAACTCCATCTGATCTTCCATCGCTTGCACACACGCTGCTTTTCTATCATTTTCTCCTCTCTCTCGTTTAAAACGAAGCTTACAGGCTCACACCTACGGCTATACTCGCTTGGAAAAAAAACCCATACACACACTCGTGCGCAGATGCACAAAAGCGTCTGATCCATCCCTACTAATTCCATTAGGCCCTGATAGAGGTTATCTGTTTGAATGAAGAAGAGATTCTCTCTATATTATTTTCATCTTCTCTTACTCTCCTTCACTTTATGCCTTTCATCTAATCTTCTCTAAAAGCCAAAATGACTTCCTAATCTGAGAACACTACTTTCTATTTGGAGATTTGGAAAACACACATACACAAAAACCCACACGTGCACACAAAGCCCTAAATTTTAATCTCGGTGAATGGACGCAGACACAAAGAGAGCAGTCGGACAAATTCAATTAGGAAAGCTCTCTCTTAAAGCTCTGGAATTGCATTACTCCTTTGCTCTCTTCATCACCTCGGAAACTAGATAAAGTACACTCGAATTAACGCTCTTTAAAAAACTATTTTGCACTTTCGAATGGAACGCTACAATGGAAAAAGCCGATATGATTGTGGCCGCAAGAAGTTGGGAGATCCCACATACAATGTGCATGCTCGTGCATATACAACAAAAAACCTCACAAAAGCATGCATTGGATTTAAATTCACCCTGCAAAAATAGCTCTCCTGCTGAAATCACTTCTCCATTATCTAATGCATTTAGAAATACATTGTATTTCACTTGACTGCAGAGTTAAGAGCGAACAGCATTGATTTAGATTGGGTTTGCTGATTAAATTAGGCTGTCTCTGATCTATGAGAACGTATGATGTTTTAGACAGTGTAAATGCACAATGGTTTGAATGGGAATAGACCTCTGAAGGTAATGTAATCAAAGTACTATCACTCATCGATCCAGCGGCGAATAAAGCACAGACACATTTTCTTTGGTGATACATCAGCGTGCGCAGGTAGACATACCTGTCTGTCTATCCAGCTGCTTATATAAATTATATGCATATAGCGGTATGGAAAATCACTGCCAACAAGCAATATGCAGTATGTATTAATCAATATAAATCAATATTCATTTGTATAGATTATCTCACTAAAAGCAGAAATCAATAGCTTTATAAAATACACACAAATTTAGAATCAAAATATATAGCAGACAGTAGATAATTATATGATTACTGTAAATTATACAACTTTTTAGTTCTGTAAAAATTTGTAGTCCTGAAAAAATTACTATTTATTAAGTAGAAATGAACTAAACGGCATTTATTAAAACAAACTGTTGGCCAGTTTACATGTCTTCAACATCCTCTAAATCATTAAATGATTTTAAAGCTTTAATATAAAAAAACATTTTAACTAACATTTAATTTTTCCTTAATACATTTAATATGTTGTAACCTTTTATGAAAGCAAAAAGGCATTAAAGACCATGTTATTTTCACAATGTAGCATAGCCTCTCATGCATTCATTGTATACATATAAACACATATTGTATAGTATGCATACTTACTGTAAAGCATTTAAACATAAATTATATTTGGAATATATATTATAAGATTATAGGTAAGATTGAAAGACATGCTACAGTGCCTTAGCACTTACGAGAGTAAGTGTGTGTGTGTGTTTGGGTCTCAGCTGTCTCTTAAAACCCTAAGAAACGGTATCACATACACAAACACTAAAACTGCTGCAAAAAACACACACACTCACACCGTGAAAGCACAGCATACGCATAAACACATGAAATCAAACACACACACACACACACACACACTCATGAACGCACACAGCAAAGGACCATTAACCTGGCTGGTCTCCATGGCAACAGAGCTTGGCCCTTATAATCCAGTGCAGAAACCTTTGACTGAAAGAGGCATGCATGCAAACACACACACACACTTTAAATGTATGACACTGATTGCACTGAAGATGAATACTAACTATAAGTGATTTCTACCCTTTTTCCTGCCTATCTGCCTCTCTCTCCCTATGCACTGCTTTATTGAGAACTAAGACAGGATCAACCTGTCAAAAAATTATGCAAGTTAAATTATGTGTGTCTATGTGTGTTAGTGAGAAAGAGAGAGAAAGAGAGAGAGAGAGAGAAAAAGAAGAGAGAGAGAGAGAGAGAGAGAGAGAGAGAGAGAGAGAGAGAGAGAGAGAGAGAGAGAGAGAGAGAGAGAGAGAGAGAGAGAGAGAGAGAGAGAGAGAGAGAGAGAGAGAGAGTGAGAGTGAGAGGAAACCTTATAGCCATAAAACTGTTATTAAATATCCCTCTTACTACAAAATTACTTTAGGAAAATCAATCTGTTTCACTTATGGAAATGTACAGTTCCATCTTGCCCACAGCCGTCTCCTCGGATACATGACACCCTCCAATACATCCTCAAATCTTCATCTGTCAGAGAAGAGACCTTATTATGACACATGCTCGATAAATCCAAAGCAAATTCTGACAAACATCCCTCGCCTCACTTTACGTGTCACAGGATTGATCGTGTGTTTGCAATTACATTATCATTTAAAACTCTGACCTTTGGCTTATTCCAAGATTCAGCCATATATTTTTAAGTAATTGATTTTAGACTTGATGTTTTTTTTTACTATTTGTTACCTTAATAGCAGAAGCCACTATTGGTTTCTGAAGACAGAGCTTTAGTTTTGTTTATGGAATAAATACATGTCTTATTTATAAAACACAGTTTTATTTGTTGCTGATACCAGTCTGCAAATTATACAACAACGTCTTTAAAGCAACTAGTAAATATATACTAGTTCAAAGTTATATTTTTGCTGTGTATTTTGGTTTTATTTATATTTCACATTAGTTTAATTATATACTTGTCATGTATATTTTAGTTTTATCTTATATTTTGCACAGATTTCATTTCTCTGCACAGTTGTATATCTTATTTAACTGTGTGTGCCAGACAAATAAAATCTTGAATTACATTGCAAATGTAAAATATTTTACAGCTACACTTACATAACCCAAACAGACATTTTCAATGTAACAGAATTAGTCTGAACGTATAAAGAATAATTCTAATACAATAGTACAACAGTAATTCTTTCTCCGAGCAACCTTTTGTTTTGATGCCCTTTGAGAACAATCATTTTCAGTCGTACTGCCCACCCCCATTATCAGGATTGTGAAACATCAATAAAAGATTATGAATTAAGTAAAATACATTATTTTGCATTATCTCTTCCTCTCAGTCAGAGTCAACAGGGACACTTTTCAAGGGCGCACCGCTGGTTTTAACTGAGCTTTCATCTTTGTTTACCCTTACCAGCTGGTCTTTTTCACACACCATAAAACACACACACACAAACACACAACACACGGGACCTCTCAGGAGAGATTTTGATCGCTTTTGTTAAACTAAATTCTCTTTGATAAAAAATTTGGTGTAATTATTTTCAGATTGATTGACACCACTGATCTGCACACACCACCATAAATTCACACTTGCTGCTCTGGCATATTAGCGACTTGAGGAAAACTGCTAAACAAAGAAACATCTGCTGTGAATCCCAACGCAGAGCTACTGAGATAGTTTCCAGCGCCACATCTGCTGCCGTGACTCATGCGGCAGAGCCTTTGCGATGGTCTTTGATTCTACCTTCTCTGTTGTGACTCATGCTGCGAAACCTCAAGGATATTCTCCCACTCCACTGCCGTGACCCAGCCCGCGCGCTGGATCGGTGATAAGGTCCTGCCTTGGTTTTACACAGGCTGATGTGTCGTCTCCCCACCTGCCTGTTGCATCATGCTCACTTGGCTGCGCATCCCGTTTTGCGCTCGTGTTGCATGCCGTTTCGCACGCCTCGAGCCCTTGGGGGACCCTTTGCCGTCCCACAATAAAAGTTTATAGCTGGACATCCCTCCTATTTGATTTACATCAGCCTTCTCTTTTATTTGTCTGTCTTTGCCCTCGCCTTTTACTCGTTTTTCCTTCCTTTACCGTTGCTGCTGTTTGTCCTTGTCTTATCAAAAACCACGTGCGCTCCAATTATAGGCAGATCCCTTATTGAAAAACAATCCGGGGCTCAAGAGAGTAAATAAACGAAAAAGTAAATGTATGTGTGTGTGTGTTTGTCTATAAATTTCTTGCTAGATTCATTGCTCTGTTTTATAGCCTTCCATTCATTGAGCTTATCAGATACGACACAGTCTATTTACAACAGACTTTATCACGCACACATGCACACACGGCGTACAGTAAATCTTCTGCGGGTTATTCAGTCACCTGCCAGATGCAGAACTCTAAACGTCTGCGGAAGGGAAATCTCAAGCTTGTTACAGTCACCTTCCCGTGACTTCCTCTCTGCCCCTTCCTCTCTTATTAAATTCAGCATACGACTCTAACAGCGTTATTCGCCCCTGTGTGTACGTGGTTGCGTGAGTGTGCGTATATATACACCCGTCCAGCCTTCGGTCCACAAGCTAATCCATTAATTAGTTGCATGACTAACTCACCAACCTCGGGAGGCATCAATCAAACACAAACACACACATACACACGTGGACGACACAAACACCCAGAGGGATGAAAAATGAGAGGTGAAAAATGTATGTGGGAACACGCAGATCGATTCGCGGAGCTATTTACACATCTGCTCGAAAGAGACAAGTGTGTGTGTGTGTGTGTGTGTGTTTGTGCACTTTCCCGCAGTCATATTAAGTATTCCAAACAAACCATTTCAATCCCCACATCAGCCCCCCGAGATTTCCCATGATGCTTGCGGGTAGATGATGCCCCCAGTTGAAGGACAGAATGTTGAGCGTGTGAGGATGGACAAAGTAGAATAATAGACGGGGTGATTAATTTCTCTCCTCTGTAAGGCAGGTGCGAGAGAGGGTTTATCTCATCCTCAGAGAGAAACTAACAGATGTGCACATACTGTACATAAGCAAAGCATCCCACACTTGTTGCGGACCGAGCGCTACAGATTCTTGACATATGCACGGTTACCCTGGTGACCTACATCTCGTTACCCAGGTAACATATTTTCTGGGTTACTGCATCTCATCTCTAATGCTGTTTATTTCATGCCGCTTCAGAAATCAGGCCCTTAGAAATATTAAGCGTATACCTGCAGCGTAAGTAATTCTCTCTAAGTAGCTTGTGTTAGTGTCAGAAAACAAAGCCATTGACAGTTACCAATTTTGAGCTATCAGTCGCGCGACATACATATGCATCAGGTCTACCGCAGTGTCAAAACAGCATCGTGATGACATCCAACAGGGCGACCCAGAGGAGTAGTGAAGAAAAATCTATGGTGTGTGTGTGGTATCGGTAGTTAAAGTGACACACACTTTGATGACAGAACATTTAACAAGCTGACAAGCGTTAAAAAGACAGACACGCTAACAAAGACAGGAAGGATGCCAGCATATAGACATGCACACTAACATACAAATGCACACCAGGACCTCAAAAGTGAACAAGACAATCAAGATTTCCAGGAAAAAATTCTTTTTTACATAATTGACAGAAGATAGACCACATGAAAGAAAGATCTGGTCTGGTTATTTCATGTAATTTCCCCGTGACGAAAATGACCTTTAATGATTCGAACAGAACGCATCATGCAAATGGCCAAAAACGCACTTTAAAAGAATGCAAAATAACATGAAATCACTCTGTAATTACTCAGAAAGGAACATCTGCATCTCCTGCGACTGACTAAAACGGTTTGCATGGAAACCGATGTCTTTCTAAAGAGGTTTCTTTCTTGTGAGCGAGTTCTAAAAGCAAGAAATACAGTAAATCGATGTGTCGATGTGGTGCGTCTTGCATATTTAAAACATTAAGATGCAAAGTAGTTTATAAGCTCTGAAGATGAATCACTTGAGTGGAAAAGAGGAGTCTGATAGTGTGGTACATATGAGAGGTGTATTTATAGATAATCCGAACTTCCTTTAAGGCTTCCAGTTCTTTAAAATCCCAAGTTACACCTTTTCTTTCGCATTACCTTCAAAGTCCCAAAACTCCACAGCAAACACCCACACGGTCTGAAAAATAGAGGTAAAGAAACACACACACGCCTCTAAGTGTTAAGTCTTATTAACAGCAGTGTAGTGTGAGCTAAATAATGCACATGGCCTTTCGCATAGTGACTTGATGATGTAGTACGTACTCCATACTCCAACCTTTACAAACCCAAACATGAACATCAATTCTAAAAGACTGATAAATGATTTTTTTTGGCAGACACACTAATAAATGTTCTTTAACGCAATTTATTTAATACTTAAGTGTGATATTTGTTGATATTATTACATTAACAATAAAGTGAAGTTGATCAGATGTAAAAGAAAACTGATTAAGAAATTAATTAGGAATATTATTTGTTTCGCTCTGTTTATTTTCAAAATAATTTTTTGCAGGCTGTCGACGTCCACTTAAAACCCATACACACACACAAAAATTAATATCATTCAATTAAAAATTTATTATATTGTATTAAGATTCCAGTTTAAAGATCCACTATGTAATTTGCTTTAATTTGCACATAAAAAAACAGAACGTACGCACATTTTGATCCAAGAAAAACCTGACACGCTGTGTGTGAGTCCGCTTTCTCCTCTAAAAAAACACGTCAGCCAAATACTTACCCCTGACATTAATTAATCAAACCATCAATCAATTAACACAATAGGATTAACAAGCCTAGGAAAGGGATTTACACATGAATATATAATGACACTCTCTCCCTTTTGCATGCTGGAAGTGGGTGTGCTCAAGACAGGCGTGCGGGGGAGAGCTCGTCTCGTTCAGTCCTCTTTTATGCTACTGAATGCTTTTCTTACTGTACTTTTTATCTGCTTTCTACTCAACTGATGCTAAATATTCATCCAGTTTATTTCTGCAGTGAGTGGCACGCTGTGCCCTGCCAAGCGCCTCTGAGATGTTATGCGTGGCATCTGTCCCTGTGGGGAGACGCCACCTCTCCGCACTGGTAACAGTTCAGGTTTGTGCCAGAGGCAGACGTGCCCTCAGATGTCTGATATCAGAACACCGATTTGGCATCAATTATAAAAAACTTCCAATTCACTGGGAGCGCTTTTTGAATTGAAGAAATGTTAATGCAATATCTGACAATATCCAACCCGACCTCATATTATTAGAGATTGTGTGATTTTGGAAAGTAGAGCATTCAGAATGGTTCATATTTCCAAGGGCTTCTTTCAAACTTCTACAACTTTCGAAAATACTGTTTAGGTCTATTAAGACTACAGCAGTGAAAAAACATCAGACCTGTTATACTCCCATGTATGTTAACAAATTCACAGGAAATAATTAGCAGCTACTTCTTGCCTCATACATTGGCAATCAGTCATTATCGTTTCATCCCAGCAACTATTAATACATTTCTGAGTTTGTGAAAAACCCCTTTACCTTTTTTTCTTGCATCATAACGGATCACCAATTTTAAAAATGGATTTACAAAAACTACAAAATTAAAAAAAGAGAGAGATGCTTAACACCTGACAAGTTTACGTTAAGATGCACTTGGTTTGCCAGGTGTCTACAGTAAGTGTTAATAACGTCTATCACATAAAAGACATGAATAGGAGCGAGATAATTTTAGGTTCGACCATGTTGCACTGGCATATTCCATCCACTGCGAAATCACACATACGGAAACCTCATCACGTGCACGCACGCAGCAGATTATGACCTAAAGGAAATGTGGTAAATATTAGCAGATTTTACAGACACAAGTCACGCTCACTGGTTCCTCCTGTGCTGTCAATGTCAGAAAAGATCTCTAATATCTCCTGTTGCATCATTAAGAATGGTGGAAGAGAAATGATGATGATCTTTATAATAATATAGCCATTAGAGGATGCTCTGTTATATGCTTCATAACACCCTCCGGCTACATTTGCTAATGTTCAACATCACTACGATATTAGCAGTTACCATCACACACGTCATGAAGCGAAAAAATAAAGGGTCTTTAGGAAAACGATGTTGCAGTTGGTTTGAAATACACATGGGTGGGTTTGCCTGTGTGTGCGTGTGTTCCAGAAAGGACCACCTTGCCAAGCATCTGCTGTGGAAGGAAGCCAGAGTAAAATCTGGGCCATGCTGAATCTTTCTCTTTCTCTCCCTTCTTCAAGTGTCAGCTGTATGTAGCAGACACTGACTGTGTTTCCTGTGATCAAAACAATGAAAACACGTGTTCTGTCTATCTTTCTGTTAAAGGAAGGATTTTCTCCATCAAATGTCCCTTCCAATCTAGTGACTGAAGGAGAGAGACAGAAAAAAGACAAAGAAGAGAACATGAAAAGGAACTCTTCAGAAAATAATAAAAATAACAAGAAACATTCAAAGAACTATGTGTCCAAAATGTAAATTTCAGTTTTACAAGTAAACCTCTTTTCCCGCTCTCTCCGGCCCTCTCTTTAAAGAACTGCTGTTGGTGCTTAGCATCACATTGCACTTACAGAACGGCCTATCAAATAAAAATTAGTCCAACTTTTAAAACCGCTTTTCAGGACCACTGCATTCTGAATACATGTTGTCTTTGCGAGACGGCACCATTATGCAGGAAACGAGAGTGAGCCACACAAACAGAATTAGACACTTAGTACACAAAACACGATAATGGCAACAATCAATGGATAATTCATTGCGCTAAGGGGTAATTCTGAGGAGAAAATTCCAGACACTGCAAAACAAGTTAACCCATGCAGTGTCTAACAATTGCTCAACACTTTACAGACAGCTTTGTTGGTTATAATAACTGTGATCTGATTTGGTGACATCAATTTGTGCTGCTTGTGACTAACAAAATGTTAGTCAGAAACATCTCGATCAATACTTCTTTCTTATTACATCTTACGTAATATTTACCCTTTAAATGTTTAACCTTTTTTAGTTGCAGGATAAATTTCTGCATGATAAAAGGCAAATGCACTAAATCTATATTGCTTAATGTTGCACTATGATGTATACTGTACATTTTGGGCTCTTGATCAAAATTTGTGGCTGAAACATTAAACGGCAAGTTACTTGTGGAGAATTAGATTTGTGCTTTTCTGCACTGATGAATCCAATGTTGTGCCAATGATCCACCTGTGATATTAAAGCGAATCTTTCAATCTACAAGAGTCAAAATTTAAACAGAAGACCTGAAAAAATCTAAAAGCTTACTTCTAGATTACTTTTACTTTTAGAGTCAATACTTTTACACACTTTTGAACTAACTTATCTTCTCTGCTGTTTTTACTTTCAAAAAGTAATTTGTTTTTAGTGGAGGTGGAGACCTGGCATACCTAAAGCATCAGCTTGAGAATTTAAAAACAACAGTATTGCACACGTAAGCGTGAAGTGACTTGCTAAAGATGAGTCTATAAGAGTTAAAAGAGATGTGTGAGAAAAGAAAGAATGTGAAAATGAAGGAAATTAAAGTGTGTTTGAGGAGAGATGAAGAGGGCTGAGAGAGAGAGAGAGAGAGAGAGAGAGAGAGAGAGAGAGAGAGAGAGAGAGAGAGAGAGAGGCGAAGAGCGAGAGCGAGAGCGAGAGAGAGAGAGAGAGAGAGAGAATTTCTGCGATGTATACATATACATATGTGTGAAAACCAAAAATGTCTCAAAATTAAAATATAATAAGCTATAAATATCACAATGATTTCAATCTTTGACATGTCATCAGTCAGTCGATATTAAAGATCTCAAGGTTATATTTGTACAGAATGTTATTTACATTATGTAATATGATTTTATGTAGAAAACAGTAAATCACGAGGCAAGGTCACAGTTTTTTGTATGTGTGTTTGTGGGTGTCTGTGTGTGTTTTCTACAGTATATAAAATACTTATTTATCTGACATATATAAATGTCATTTAAAGTGTTGCCTTGGTACAGTCTTGACTCTGCAGTCTGTAAGTCGACCAATTCGTTTCTTTGCATATGTGAGTATAGCTGGCATGACAATAAACTTGACTTGACTTAAAAAAGAAAGAGATAGAGAGGAAGAGCGTTCCCAAGAGCTGACAACTTGCCTAACAATGAAAAACTCCCACCTATTAGTGCTGTGCAGTAGCAGCTAGATTTGACCTGCCATTGTGAATAATATGCATTGTCTCTTCCTCTCGCTTTAACTTGACTCATTTTCACTCATATGTGTAACTCACGTTTACTATTGTTGCTATTTCTTGTTACATTATTATTGTTGCGGTATGTTATTTATTATTTTTGTATACATTCATATCACACTGCATGTATTTATTACCTTTATTATTATGTTATTTTCCTCCTAATTATGCATTTTGCATTGTTCTGTATTATAACTAGTACTTTGGTGATACAAATATGCCATTATTTGTCATGCCAGTAAAACACATTGTAACACTAAAACATTAAAAGACAGAGAAAGGGAAAGGAAGAGAGAATAGGAGCCTCAGGGAGCGTAAAAATGCAAATGTAAAAAGTACAAACTGTACAGGTAGCAGATGCTGAGGGAGGAATGATAGAATAATAGAAAAAGCGAGAGAGAGAGAAAGAGAGAGAGGGAGGAAGAAAGAGAGAGGGAGAGAGAGAGAGAGAGAGAGAGAGAGAGAGAGAGAGAAAGAGAGAGAGAGAAAGCGAGAGAGAGGTCTGAGATAACTAAGCGCTGCTTGAATAGAAATGGACAGAATGCAGAGCAGAGGAATGAGGTGGAGGGGAACGCAGATAAACAGATTGCGTGAGCGAAGAACTGGTATCTTATAAACACACACATATACGTATATAGTGAGGTTTAAGAGTTCACTTTGGAAATTTGCTATTCAGCGTCAAATTTAAGCCTGGAAATAAACAAAAACTTTCTAAAAGATTCTTTAAAAAAAGTGATTATGACATAAAACCAGTCCCAAAAATATTCAAGATTCAGCATTGTTTCTAGATCAGTATTCAAATAGGCAAAGTTGAAACGTTCTCATATCATGCTGGATCATCAGGAAATGCCACATACAACAACTAAAATGGTTATGCTAAAAATTACAACTTGTAATATAAAAAACTAATATAAATAAACAAAAAACAGTAATATACAGAAAATATCTGAATATCTAATGTCCCACAATGCATTGCTTAATAACGTAAAGCTGTGAAACTTTTCTCATAATTTACAGCTGTACTATATGTGCGCCAGAGGTTGAGGTGAAAAATTCCCCTCATCCCTCCTCCCACCCTTATTACATTTCCTCTTTCTGAAATGACAGGAGCAATTTTAAAACGTCTCATCGTGTCACCCTTCAACACACAGACACCCACACACATGAAGAAGAGAAGTTCAAAGGAGATTGTCTCTGAGTCCGCGCTCGAGATTAAAACAGCAGAAACCTCATTAAAACTGACACTAAATGAGACTTCAGGTAAATGCGTCGGCCGTGTAAACATCACACAAATTACACGGGTACCAAAACCTTATTTCTCAAATAGTTCACAGCCTCATATCTCCTTTATAATAATAACGTTCTCCGCAGCAAAAACCCTCTGTGTTCAAAAAGATCATTACACGAGTGCTAGATGATTAAAGACAGCGTCATTAGCAAAAATATCATTAAAACAGAGAGGACGGGCCGGTAGGAAGCACATGCGTTCAATTATTGGTCTGAAGAGGTGCAGTACTACAAACAGACTCGCTTAGGGTTCAACTCAATCTTCTGTTTTTAATCATTAAAGCTTCTGCGGAGCTCAGACAACCCTCCAGGCTGGAAAAACAGCTATCAAACTTTCACAATTCCACTTTTTCTCAAGGAGGTAATAAAGTCCTGATGTATATGTGAGAGAAATTGCATTAACTGTGGCCCGGCACCCCGGAGCAAATAAATGCATGAGTATAACATGTTTGGACAGCCCGGACGACATCCGATTAGGCAAGTTAGGTGTTGCGGCTATTCTTTCACCTTCCTTGCAGATGTATAAATGAACGTTCCTCGAGTGAGCCTTGCCAAATGAGAAAACTGCTTAGCGCCACCATTATCTCACAATAAACCATCTATTCTGTGTTTTTGTTTTATTCGATTGTGCCGAGTCTATAAAACTAAATGATGAAAAACAGAAATTTCCCTAACGTCAAAATGGAAAGGAGCGAGCCTTATGTAATGCACAATGATGTTAGTCAACAATTTGATTAGAAACAGTTTTCATTTTTAAATCATTCTGTTCCTTCTTTTTCATTATTAAACTCACTGGTAATTGTGTTACAAGCCCAGATGCTTAACTGTAAGTACGCCACCATTTGTTATATTCTAAAATCCTTTTAATGGTTCTCAGACTTTAGCCCTCTCATAAATCTCTGTGTGCCCAAGAGATTATTCTCCAGACTGAAGCGTTAGATTGTCTGCAGCAGGTCTCATCATAGCTCAAAGCTAAATACAAAAAAAACCTACGAGGAGATCTGAACCTGTTATTAAGCCCCTAAAAGAGTCTGTGAGCAAAATGGCTGCACATTTCTTACACATCCAACACGTTTTATTAGTATTTTATTAATGTGACTTTGACTTTAGCCGGTGTGCGGAAAGAGCTCTAAACAGAGATTTTATAGCTTAGTGTCGTCTTATAACCTACATCATCTCACCCGCTGCTTTTATGAGTGGTTTTGGGGCAAGTGACCCAGAACGGTCAGAGAGGAAAAAATGAACCGTTTTCAGCTTTTTTTTGGAGGCCATACAGATTAATAATGTCAGGAACGTCAGATGGACCTGCTCGGTCTTTTTTCTCAACTATAGAGAATAAATTATCTAGATTTTCATGCAGCATATTTTACATATTTTTCACTTTCAATAAAGGTACTAGGTGTAAAATGTTCTAAAAGATGTGAGCGGAGCTCTTATAAACTTTATCGGCCTCATGAATATTAATCAGGTGACGAAACATTCGCACATCATTTGTAACTGATTTAGCTGGAGAGAGTAAAGTGGGCGTTAGGCATATTAGGATTACTGCTTAAAGACTGCGCGAGCGTTTGTTCAGCAATTGACTGCTGATGCAACCGATTAACAAAGTGCGCCATAGGTAAAAGTGCCGCTAATATTGTGTATCAGTGTAGCAACTGTTGCCTCTCAAACACGCACACATATCCTGACTAAACTGAGAATTTATTTCCTGTCTCTCACAGGAGTGAGAAAACCTCATGTCCTCATCCCTACCTAAAACCCATCTTTCTCTCGCTCGCTTCCCATCTGCCTCGTTCACTCTCAAACCGATGGTAGGGAAATGACAGCACTGATGCCTGAACTTTAAATGACAGAGATGAAATTAATTCATAGGTGAAAATCCATCATTTCAGATCCGGAATCTCTGCCACCTACAAGCATAAAGAATTAATAGAGTAATCTTACTGCGAGGCAGACAGAGAAGGGGGGAAGGAGAGAGGAAGAGGTCATTTTATTCTAATTTGTACCTCTGACAATTTCCTGTCAAGAGGATAAAGAAACGCAAATAAATAAATAATCGAATAAGAAAAGGGACGGAACAAATAAAAGAGTGTTTCTGTCTGAATATGAAATGAGGGCCTGTTCCACTGCTACTAAATGAGAAGATAAAGGGAGGGAGAGAGAAAGAAAAATACAGATGGAAAGACGGGTTAGATTTGATTTTTTTCTATCTTTATCTTTTCTGCATTCATATGAGTTTGTGGGAGTCATAATTCAATACAGGGGAGGTGTGACTGGTGTGTGAGGGGCATGGCTACGTGGGCAGAGTGTAGATATGCATATATTGTGCTGAGTTGTGTGTGTGTGTTTGTGTTTCTCTAAGGTACTGTGACAGAACAACCTCTGTGTTATTGTGTAGTGAAAAATAATGGCCTTTAAAGTTACATATCACAACTTGCCATATATGCAGACAGACAAACAGAATATTGGCTTAAAAGTGGCTTATTGGGTTAAAAGCCAAATGCATTTACATGCCGCTGTCTTGAGGAATGACGCTTACATGGGCTAATCTATCTCTCTCACACACACAAACATCACGTGAAGTGTTGTAAACAGCTGTTCCCTCATGCTCAATTTGTACTGCAGATATATAGTTTTTCAATTCCCCCGGCATTCATTGGATTAATTGTATTACTGTCTGATCATCGTACATCCTGTTTTCACCGCCGCGTGTCTGTATCAATTCCGTCACCTTTGACTTTCAGTATAATCTCATTTTACCTTTTCAGGACTTAGTAAATTAAAAACCTTTAGCATGATAATGAATTTACTGCGGCTGTGTAATCTGCAGTCCGCCACTGTTTGAAGAAGAACAAACTGCGGCATTTATCGGCTCCGGCGGTGTCACGCCTGCTGAACTATGAAAGCGTGAGACTGCGTCTCGGGTCCCGACAGGAAAAGACTCTTTTAGCACCTGCGATGGCTGCGGTGACCACGGATCTCAGGAGACTGGGAACACGGGTGCTAGAGCTTTTAAAAACCAGTTGAGAATCTATACTCCAAACCAGCATGCGTGTGTCAGGTGGGAAGATAGAATGTGAAACATGGAGACTGTTAAGAAGCCACCAGCTGCTGTGATAAAGCTAAAGGTCATACTGCACAGAACACTGTAACTAAAAGGTATTTAGTATTTTGGCATGTCTTGCTTCCAGTTTTATGAATGATGGCTTCTGTGAGAAAGCAGTTATTTTAGCAAAAACTATTATTTTTGTTATCATTATCATGATCATTATCATTATTATTATTATTGTAAATAAATAAATGTACATGTTATATAAATGTATTTATAATAATAATAATAATAATGTTAATTTTTTTTTACTAAAATAACTGCTTCCAAAAAATAAAAAATATAAATATAAAAAAGGTATTAATTAAAATAGTTGTTGTTTAATAACACCACAATCATTATATAAAAGCTCCAAAGCTAACAGACATGGACAATCCAACCACAAAACTCTAGTTCTTATTAGTAGTGTCTTACACGCTGCTTTCACATGGTTTTGCCTCAATGAACAAACATCTACACTGTATAATTGGCTTCATGAGTTCTCTGTATGAATAGTTAGTTGCAGTGTATTTTACAGACAGAATTACACAGTAGTTCAATGCAGAAGCCACTGATACTAAAGAACCTCTAAACTGACTCTGAAATCAGAGATGTTTAAGTAAAGTAAGCTCTCTTCTCTTACCCGACCACACACACACAGGCACTGACAATGCAGTCTGGCTTTAATGCGTCTGTATGGCCTTTGTAATTAATTTTAATTTGGATCTATTGAATCAGGAGAAATTAATTAGATTGCAGGACACAAAGATGGTATCCATTGCACATCCATATTTTTACAAAGAGAGAAAAAGAAAGACAGAGAGAGCACCTTCGCCGCTACCTTAGAAAGATGTAAAACACGATGTACCGAGAGTTCTTTATGATGCTTTGAGAGCAAGATGAGTCTGGATGACAAAAAGTTTTGTCACGATTTTCATCACGTTAGGTTTGAATGTAGCAGCTGAATTTGAAAATGCACTCTTAAGGGACCATACTATATAGCATTACATTTTTATCTAGAAATCCATATCTAATGTTAGTCAAGGTTTCCAGCACTTTTACTGCATTTAGTTTTACAAGATTTTGTGCCTTATTTTACCTACTGTATCTCCTTCTCTTTCATATCTCTTTTATGAACTAATTATAAACATAATTGTCTCCTCATATTTGTAAGTCGCTTTGGATAAAAGTGTCAGCTAAATGCCTAAATGTAAATGTAAATAATTAGTATAAATAAACTGTACATATGTATATAAATAAATAATGAAGGTAAAAATATGGCACATATGTTAAGTACTGGTATTTTACAATGCTATAATTATTTAAATTTAATGTTAATTCTTAGCAGACACTTTCATACCAAAGTAAGTAATTGCGTACATTATGTAAGTGGATAAAAATGCAAAGGAAAAAGCAGATAGAAGTCAAGTGCAACAATTAAAACACTCAAACACTTTAAGAGCTGCTGAATAGTACAGTAAATAACTCTTGGACATTAAATGTGACGTTATGTGGTTGAAAACAAATGTACCTTTAAGACAGAAAAAAATCAGAAGAGAGAAGGGCAGCACACGACCAGACATATCCAATAATTACCAGGACGATGGTCTAAAATGTGCCCGCAGGGGTCAATCAAATATAACCTAATGTATGTGTGTTTAACAATAATATAACCTTAATGTGTGTGCGAGTATGTGCATGAGATAATGGAGTGTAGTTTACACACCAAAGTAGTTATTAGAGCACCACATAAATATTGCATCACTGAGTAGTGTAGAGAAAATTGTGTGCGTGCGTGTGTAGTTAGACTGGAAAGTCTGTTTAACTGCGTGTGTATCTCCCTCTGCGGCAACTCTCATTAAAATTGTAAAGTCATACACTGATGAGGGCACTTCGGAGTAACCCAAATGCACACACACCCACATATGCACATGAATGAAATATCATTGAATATCATCATTATCACAATCTGGTTGACCTAAAACAAAACAAAAAAATCTCTTGTATCTCTTACCATTCTCTGGCTCAGACTTCCGCTCGTGTTCTGTATCGGTAAGGGACAGAACCGAATTTGCTCGGCTCGACAGGCAGGAACTGTGCTCTGACTTCACTTCCTGCATCCACAACCGCAAGGCGTGGTCAGGGGAGGCACCGCCCTCCGACTCGGGATCTGAGGCAACACCTGCAGACACGCCTCCAGGGTATGCAAGCTCCTGATTGGCTGCGTGAAGCTCTGTCTGGAAATCAGGGAATGCAGTCTGGGAGGGATCTGAAACTAAAAGAAAAAGAGATGTTCAAACAAATGTATTTTATCGTACGCGAAAAACTGAGTTTCACAAGCACACGTGCACACACCCTGGTGGTTCAGTGCTGGAGTTACTGAACTGTACTGACTGAAGAGATTTCTGGAGCCATGCTGAGAAACCATTTTCTACTCTCTTCGGAGATGAGAAATAGCTTGGAAAACCCCAAATAAATATTTTACAAAAAGAATTTTGCTTTTAACAGCAGAAAATGTAAAAACCACTTAAGTTCCCCCAAGAATCTCAGAGAGAGAAAGAGACTTGAGGGTTTACACACACAGTCATCAGTTCAACCACTTTTCTCTCTCATTTTTATGCTTGTATCTATGCAGATTTTCACATACTTTTACATTTTCATTGTTAAAGTGCATGTCTCAGTGACTTCTCATCTCATCTTGTCTCATCTTTTTTCAACTTCAGATTGATCTAATTCCATCTTCTCGTTTCATCTTTTCTCTTCCTCTCACATATTGTCTTCTCTTCATTTGTGATTCTCCTGTCTGTTTGTGAGAGAAAGAGGAGCGAGCTCTTTACTTGAGTGTCCTTAAGAATCCTCTACTCCATCTCTCTGACTTCTGTCTCCGTGGCGACCCCTCTCACCACTTTCCATGCTCTAATCATCTCCGTACTAATTGCCCACGATGCACTTCTCCGTCCTTCACTGAGAACATGACCCCGTGCCTCTTGGTCTGACCCACACACACACTCGAACACACGTTCATGAGCAGAAATGGATGAAAAAGTCAGGGTAAGAGCTTTGGGTGAAAGGCCCTTCTCTTACTCTCTCGTTCTCCCTCTCTCTCTCTGTAAAGCTGTTTCCGTGGCAACAGGAATAGAATGTTTTGTTCTGCATGTAGCATTTGAATGATTCCATAGAGGAAACAAAAATCCTCACTGTAACCTGTTCGAACCGCCGGCCTGTGTTAATGGTGCTCGTAGACCACAACACCAAAAACAATGCACATGTAACACTTTGACACTAAAACACACCACATTAACCAACACACCCCACCCAGCACACTTATAAGACTGAAACACAACAAAATAATAGACTAAACTGATTAATTTAACCAATATATCAATCAGCCTAGCAGGTTTTTATGTACACAATATAAACATAATGCATAGTGTATCAGCTAACAATTACAGTCTGTATAAAAACATACTGGGTGTGTGCTTTAGTTATGGGGAATCCCTTAATTAATGAAAGTATTTCTCCCCTGGGCCTCAGACAAGTAAAAAGGCTTTCATGAATGTGGAATATCAAAGAGAGACAAAAAAAGGGTGAAATACATTAAATTATTTAAAAAAAAATCTCAAAATTTTAATTGTACAAAATTATTAAAAAATAACACACACAGCCAATAATTATTTAATGGAAATGTTTGATGTTTGGTATGTGTGTGTTAAGGGTAGGTTAGGGTTATTTTTTCCAAGAATTCTGTTTCCTACTAAATCACACCACATATTTAATTAAAGCAACTATCAAAGCAACAAACAAAACAAAATCTGATCTGATCTTTTTTATTTCCTTTTTTAATCATTTTACCCTTTCATGTGATGTCAGGTGCATTCTTTTAATAACAGCTCTATAATAAATTATGTCATCAAATATTGTTGTCTCATTTCCCCAATCCTGTACAGATTTGTGTGGATTTCCATTTGACATTGATTGCTTGTTATGTAGGCTAATTTATGGTTAAAGACAGAAAATTATGCAGTTTTTTTGTTTGCATGTGCTGTCTGCACTATTTTACAACACGATTCACTACAGGAATTATGCAAATCAAGAAGTGGCACAGACACGGGCAAACAATTCTGAATGCAATTTTCCCGTCACAGTTTACGATTTTGTGGGTCACTTCTATGTGCTTAATTGTAGAGGATGCAACAGACTGCCACAATAAACTGATACCTCACAGCATCACACCACTACTGTAATCCAGGCATCTGCATTTACTCTTAACAATGCCAAACGTACACTCGACTAAAACACGTCCGTCTTCTCTATCAATTGATCTTCTTCTGAAGAATTATTGCTGTCTTTATAACAAAAAAATAAAATCAATAGATACAGTAGTAATAGTACAACATTAACTGTTTAAGCTTATTTAAGAGGTTGAACTAAAAAAGAAATGGTCTGGTCAAACTGGATTGCAGGTGGTAAGTAAACAAGACACCAGTTTTCATGTTTATTGAAATCTGTGAAGGTCATACCTTTCTGGGGCAGCTCCATGGGTTTCCTGCGGACTTTGTGGCTGTTGTAGGTAAACCTGCGGTCAGGCTCGTAGTCTGCCCGGATGTGCGCCTCTCTGTAGTGTTTGTGATGAAGGTTGGTACCATCCTCTTCCTCGGACGAGCTAGAGTAACTCAGCTCCAGGCCGGGGTGGGGCCGCGCCAAAGACTGGTACAGCTTCTCGTCCATCTCTGCTTTCCTTCACAATATCACACACACTCGCACGCTCTCACACACGCAATCAGTAATCTGAAATACTCACTCAAAACACACTGCACACCCACACAAAGAACAAAACAAAGAACAAAACGATGAAGGCGATGAAATGGAAAATAAACAACAGCGGTTCAAAATGTACTCTAACTTTCATTTCATTGGGGCAATTTTTTAACACGATACATGAAACAGCTTGAGAACAAACGACTGCATTGTAGAAACACATTTAAACAGAGGCATAAAAAACAAATCAGAAACACCTTTAAAAACCCTTCCCTTGTTTTAGTCAAACATTCATCGACCACTAGAAAAAGAGAGAAGGTCTCGAAGGACAAATGAAAGAGAAGATGGAGAGATAGAGAGAACGATAAATGGAGAGAGTGATGAAGAGATAAAGAGATGCTGAGACAGAGGGAAAAAGAGAAGATAAAGGGTGAAAGATTGGGGGAAAAGAAACAAACTCAAAAACAAAGAGAGTTAATCAACTGTCCAGTAATGAAGCCAAATAAATAATAGAATGTACTGGGCATCAATACACACTGGTCAATAAATGTAAATAATTAATTGGGAATCTTTTTGGGTTGTTGTAGTTAACACAAACAATCTTACCAAAAAAAATGCATATATGTGTATGTAAAGTATATGTGTGCATGTGAGATAAAGTACTGAAAATGATTTTATTTATGTATAATATATATAATTATATAATTGTAAGGCAGTGAAATGTACAAAAGCATCAAGCGTTGATGGTATATTAGTTGTCCTTTACATTGTATGAATTTAGAGATGCATCTTCTCAGAGGGTTTTATCATGACAGTCTCATGCAGCGTCTACACTACACATGTAGCAAACATTGCATGCTTGCTGTGTAGACAGCATCGTTGATTATAATTGCAGCGATCTAGTTTTGTCACCCCATGACGCTTCCAGTAGCATGGTGTAACAGTAACCTGCAGACTATTAGTATGCAACAGCACAGCACGCTCTCTGAAAGGGCCATGTCTTTAAATGTAAATCCATTGTAAATTTTTTTTAAAACTGAACAGATCAAGGAGCTCTTTACTAACTAATTAGCCTTTTACACTTAAGAGAAGTGAAGAGAAAGTGTACTTACTGTAGACTTTTGCTCAGGCCCTGTACTACTGTAACATCTACAGACATTTGGGACGGCAGCGCTCCAGCGCATGCATTCTGCTTTCCGTGTAAGTTTCTTCTATTGTTAAAATGTAAATTAAACACAAACTGGCTCTATATTGTTTGTGTTAAAACAATCACACGTGACAGAACACAACAACATTTGTGTTAAATTACAGGCATTAACTGTGTTAAATCAGTCTAATAGCACAAATAAATTTAATTAAAGCAAACTATGTATTAGTTTTACAATGTGCAAAAAAAAGTCTTATTGACTGTTTTCACTGCCTAAATCTGCAAAAGTAGCAATAAATAGTTGAATAATATTAAAGTCCCATAACATTGTGCTTAAATTGCCCTGCATCCTTTAAATCTTGTTTAGTGCTCCAGAATGGAGATGATCGCTCTCGTTCTCTCTCACTCTTTCCCTCCAGAGAGCACGGCTCCCTTTCAGTTCCCAGAATCTAAACGCTGACCATGACCTTTCCATGACCTTTGAGCCTGAAAAGAACATTCGGCTTTCTAGCAAGAGCACAGGTGGGAGGGGTGAGGAGCGGAAAGCGTGATGAGGTTAGATGGAGAGAAAGAAAGGATACGGCAAAAAAAAGGGATGGAAGGACAGTAGAAAGAAAGAGACGCAGTCTGCTGAATTTTGACTTTGTGCAACCTCATGAGGAAGGACTTACAGGTTACTGTACTGTACTTACAGTAGAGATTGTAGACATTGTTCAATATTTTAGATGTTGGTTAAGTGTTTTCTGTGCAATTAATAATAAAATTTTTCCACTACTCTTGTGATTACAGTGATAAAATACATCTCTACAAACCCCCACGCTGGACCTCTATAAATCACCAGACCTTTTGCCGCAAAGGTTCGGCAACATAAGACTGGATGAAAGAAAACCAACAGACCGTACCGGGTGGAAAAGGAGTCAAACGAAGATGAAGACTGGAAAGAATGAGATAAGAGAGGAGAGGGGTGAGAGCAGCGAGATGAAGAAATGAAGAATGATAGGATGAGCTGAAGAAATGACCAGACAGGTTAAAGACTTTCAGAAAAGTGGACAGCAGAGAGAGAAAAAGACAGAAGTCGCTAACGTCCTGACATTGATTAAACCAAAGTTAAATATTACCATCAAATGCTCATTAGGCTGTATACTCTGTATTGCTCTGGTAATGAGTTACTAATTGGCTGATGCGGAAATGCGTGGCATGACTAAGTGATGTGGGTGGGGAATGAGAGTTAAATCCCTGTCAGTCGCTGGCAGGCTGCCCGTCGATTGGACGTTGTGCCAGTGCGAGTGCCAATTGGAGGCGACGGCGACTCGCAGACTGGAGGCAGCGTATTCGTGCAGACACAATTAATAGTGTGTTAGTTAATGATGGCGACGATCTCAGTCTCTCTTGTTCTGTTCAGCTTCCGCTCTACCCTCATGAGACTGTAGAGATGTAAAGTCTAGCAGTAGAAGGGAATCCAACGCTATCGCTACCAGTTTTGATCAAAACGGATCTTATACGGCATCTAAAGAGGGCCACTTAGGAAATCTGTGCAGGAAAAAAACACACACACACTTGAACCAGGCAGATGGGAAGAGTTCTTATGGGAGTGTTGAATAAGTCTTTGTAATCAGACGATTATGATGATTACAGTGTAGGAGAACAAACTGCCGAGAGGGGACACAAACATGGGCGCGAGCCCAAGCACGTATGCATTGTGCTCTTAATTGGGTTTGTGCTCCAGACGACACAGTTTATATTTCAAGACGCTCTTCTCTTATCGTTGGGCAACAAGTGATAATAAAGGTGCTTAAAGGTGTGCGCAGTCATTTTGTTTTCATCAAAAAGATTTAACATGTAATGATGTGTTTAAAATCATGTACACTTATGTGATATGTGGGCTTCGGTCATATCAGTGGCATAATAAAAGCTGTTTTATTTTGCATACGGAGGGTCATCTCGTGGCGATCCTCTTGTGTATCAACTATTAATACTCGTGGATTCTTTAAAGAGGACATGGTTTTCTTAAAAAACTATTTCAATTACATGTTGACTTTTTGTACCCTCTAGTGGATAAAGGGTTCTCCTATGATATCCAGCTAAAAAAATCCATTTGACTCAAATTAGAGCCAGTGGAAACCTGTATTTCTGCCTAGATGGCTCAGGGTGAGAAACTGAGAAGAGGCATAAAAAGAACAGGTCTGCGGTTTCAGCTTGTGTGTACATCAGATTAAACAGCAGAAAGATAGTTTCAGCTTGTAGTATAAATGCTTATATTTGACTCTGACACTCAGGGCGGCGAAACTAACCGGGTCTGGATTGATTTTCATACCCGTGGCTGCTGATACACAACCGTGCGTCTCTGTGTCAAGCAGTCATTTTAGACGTATAGTCAAATTGGTTTACGTGTTGATGTTTCGACAGCTCAATGTACGGACAGATCAATGTATGGACAGTATTAACGCTTGGTGTCACTGAACTTTCTAAACTCTAAACAAAGAGAAAATCGAAGGGATCTTAGTCAGGATAAAGGGCAGAGAGTGAAACTGTCTACAGTGCGAAAATCCTCACCTGAATACTAAGACCCGCATTAAAATCCCCCGTGCGTCGTCGTACGCAAACATGAATTTTGAGGTCCGCATCAGGCGGCCACTTTTTATCAGCTGGGAAACGCAGTCAAAGGCTTTTCTCTTGAGCAGACGCTGAGAGATTGATGTGTGTCTGGGCGGCTGCAGCGCTCTCCTGTCTGCTCTTCCCCGAGAATGCCCGGCTAGACTACAAATTAATGCTGCAGCACGGCCGCTGACAGAAAGCAGAATGAAAGCACACATTACGGACGTCTTAAAGTCCCTTCATTGGCCTCTCGTAAATTTTAGAATTGATTTCAAATTTCTGTTACTGGTGTTCGGATCCCTTAATGGCTTTCCACCTAAATCCATATCTAATAGGCTTGTGAGGTTCCTTTCTAACAGGACTCGGTGGTCTTCTAACGCTGGTGTCCCAGCTTTCTGTACTAAGACTAGTGTGCTTACCTGCCATATAGTATGTTTAAACAAAATCTACTATTTTTAACACAGAAAAGGTTTCCTCATTTAGATGGTATCTTACCTATCTATTCTAATTTTAATTCTCTTTTAATTCTCATATCCTGTTAACCTGGTTATTATGTATCCTTATATATATATATATATATATATATATATATATATATATATATATATATATATATATATATATATATATATATATATATATATATATATATATATATATATATATTATTATATATATATATATATATATATATACTTTTCAATTGCACTATTTGTTTAACCTTTAAACCATCACTGTTTCTAAGGAGAAACATTTAAGTTATTTCACTTTAATATTTCATAGTTAAATTCTAAGATAATCATGACAAACATTATATTGATGGACTCGAGAATAAATATTGGAAATCTTCATAACAATAAAATAAACATACCTAAACATAATACCTAAAATTAAAAAAAAAAAGATTAAAAAGATTGAAAAAACAAATTAAAAATAAAATGTAAAATATAATATAAAACAGCAATTAACAATTACATATAATATAAAAACAAATTTTTAATTTAAATATCTAAAATTTCAAAAGTTTAGTGCATTTTCATGTGTATGCTCAACATGAACCATAATTACATACTTTAACCTTTCTAAAATCACATCACAATGCAAATCATATTTATGAATTAAATCTGAATTAAATGTAAAGTATGCTTTATTGAATTGAAGATAGGTGGGGCAACACCAGTTACAAGCCACCTGCACTTGCACACTATTGTGCACAAATGTCTTAAGATTTTAAAATATTGGCTTCTAAATATTGTCAACAATAACATTAGCATGATTTGACTGCTGGGAATGGTACAATATTACAGGCAGCCCATAGAGACATATCATATTCTGTCTCTCTGTCTCTCTCTCACACACACACACATTCAATGTATCTACACACAGTAGATAATATTCACTCATCCATCTTCAGATTATCAGTGCAGACTTCCTGTGTGATTCTCTAAAATAGTCTCGCACACACACACACACACACACACACAGCAAGATTTGACATTCTCTCATCCATCTCTCTCTATTGCCAGAGCCACTTCCTGCACTGAACGTTTCTCCACACACACACACAAACACGCAAATTCTTTTGAGGAGAATCAGATCTGCAGCACGAGAAAGCTCTTGCCCTGAGCAACTTCACAAACGTGTCAAAAGTCCTGATATCGCCTGAAATAAAAGCTGACAGCCCACGCACACACATACATACATGCATGTACACACACATACACACATTCGCAGTCCGTAAACATGAAAGTCAAGCACAGGTCAGCTAAGAATATTTCTTGCTGGTGGCATTTCTCAGTGTTCCCAAAAAAGCGAACACACACACACACACACACACACACATCTGCTCAGTTCTTTTTCCTATATAAACCTGAAGCTAGTCAGACATCTCCAGGGGTCATATCTTACAAAGATCATTGCTATGGAGACCCAGGCTAGAAAAGGGGTTAAGGTAATGGATGAAGATTTTGCCCTTTCACAAAACATAGATTCACATCTATTCCTTACAAATTCTATCCGAACATTTCATGTTATTCTGTCTTAAACTGTCCTTTTCTATTTCTATGACTTACGTTCACTTTTACTTTTATTCACTTTTAATTTACAATATTTAATTGGCTCACATGCTCCTAAAATGCCATTTTTTTATTTCATCACTTAATACTACTACTATTATTCCAAAGTCTAGTCTACTTTGCTGGCAGTCAGCAGGTGGGAAACTCCACTTTAACACGTAACGGCGCTGATACTTTCGAGGGCCAGCATCTGAAAACTGTAATATTTTATTTAAGTTGTCTTAAAATATTCAATGCACTGTCAGAAGCCTTTTGTTGTCTACTGTCAAAGGATGAGTTTCTAAGCACCTCTGTTGACTCTCTCTCATGGTTTTAAGACTTTTAATTGTTAATTGCTAGTAAATCATCAACACAGCACGCTTCCATATTTACAACATACCAGGCTGTTAACATTAGAACGAATTAGTAATTAGTAAAAGGTAAGTTTGTTAGCATTATGGAATATTTTTGTTAGAAGTACTTAATCTGCTTGAGGTAGCTTGTAAACAAAATAACCCCGAGCACAACTGTGTATTTTGCTTTGTATTTAGAGATAAGTTTATTGCTACAGTCTTTACTGCTTAGTCTTTGCTACTTAATCCTTACAGAACAGAAAACAACCTCTTGACAACCACTATCAGTCTAACTCGGCAGGCAGGTACACACGCCGACATTTAAAGGTCTGCTTCTGTGAAACCTATAGGTAGAAGTTCAGCCGAAGCCCCGGCAGCCAAAAAAGAAGAAAGAGCCATGGGAATATGTAAGAGATGGCTGAAACTCTAAGACAAGCAGCGGTGGAAGAGAGAGAAGCAGGGACTCATTACAGGAGATGGCACTTGTGGTGTAGTGTTGCCACTTGCTTAGGTGATTGTCACTACACCACTACACCACACATCCCTCCTGTAAATTGGTTTGGTAAGAAAGTATCTACCAGGAATGAAATTTAAAATTGATAGCTACACACAGAGGCTGGGGAGAAAAAGACACATGGACTGAGCTGCTGTTCAAGTGGGTGGGGCTACAGAATACACAGAATTTTTTTATTTTGATTTTTGGTAGGTTTATGCAACAATGTTCTTCACTCGTGGCACACACAGGTATTTTTTTAACTGCATTAAAATACACAGACATGGCAAATCTGTAATAAGATTAATCACACCTTACTGACATACTTTAACATGTATTAAGATACAGTCCTCTACTACTGATCACATTAGTATTTCTACAAAGGAAGTTTTACATCTTGAGCTTAAATGATAATTACATTGCGCCATACACACAGTGCAAATGACTTTATTTTCGTTAAACGCCCCATCTGGGTTTGATATATAAATAAATTACCCGTACAAATGGTTCTTTCTCATTTTTTCATTTAGTGATAAACGGGTGCTTCGCCAGGGACGTTCTATGCATGTGTTTGTGTTACACAAAATAATGTTTTCTTTGACAGCTCTAATTTGTTATTTGAATTTCTATGTTGTGCAAACATATAATTGAATAAACACTGTAGAATGCTTAAAAGATTATTAATGTGCATTCAATAGTCAGATATAGCCATGAAATTTTACTGTAATATGTTTAATTTTATGACAGATTCAAGACAGTATTTAAATGAACAATAATGATCTGAAAAACATGATACAATGTTTATTCGATTTTACAATATAGAAATCCTGTCAAAATCAACACTTCTATGTGTATAAACACACCCACATAAAGAATGTTGACAGTGAAATTTAGCATTGTATAATCTTTGTTAATGACCTATTAATGAACCTCTTTATTAAGTGTTATCAGTATAGTTTTATTGAACAAATGTAGCAAAGCAAAGCTTAAAGATTGATTTCACCACAAAATAGCTTAAGATAAATTGCAGTGAGAGAGGCCTGAAGTCTCAGAGATAGAGCAGGAGTTCAGAAACAAACTGTGTCAAGATTTGAAACTCCAGAAGTCACTGCACACTGAAGCTCTACAGGAGGATCTACTTCAGAAGATCCACGACAGCCAAACCTGTCTGAACCGCTGCAACATTTTGGCAGATTTTGCATGAATTACCTATATTTTGGCTACTGTTCAGTATTGTACTCCATTATGAAAAGCGCGAAAGAAGGGATAGACGTAAAAATCAAATGACTGTGTGGCCTTTTATTGTTTTACCTAACCATCTACTCTGTTGTCTCTCTCTCTCTCTCTCTAATGGTATTCAATACTCTTGTGTATTTAAATGCTTTTTGTCACCTCACCTCACCACCCCATCTCTCTCTCTCTCTCTCTTCTGTAAGGCTAAAGTATCTATCTGGGTGTGCTCATTCTGGAGGGCTTTTCTGAAGTGTTGCTAATTCTGGCCTGCGACAAGTGAAAACACTCCGGCACACACACACACCGCAGTGGCTTACAGTCCCATTTAGCTGATGTGCGTGTGTGTGAGTGAGTGATATGAGAGCTAAAAGCTTGTCCTTCAAAAACTGTCAGCTCTGCTCAAGCTCAAAACAATGTTTCTGTGTGTGTGTGTGTGTGTGTGTGTGAGAGAGAGTTTATACTTTACCATGCAATCAAGACTTGTTTCATTATTCCCTATTCTGTAGGTATAAGTAAATTGTCTGTAATAAATTGTTACTGCTACATTGTTGTTTTAGCACGAAAACTACTCCAATGATCCAATAACATAACTGTGATGTTCAATAAAGCTTGAACAAAAATAAATTGATATCCAGTGGAGAGAGCGAGTTGAACACATATGAAAAGTGTAGGTGTTGAGCATGCGGCTTAATTAGAGATGCAGGAAGGAGAGAGAGAGAGAGAGAGAGAAGGAAGAGAGAGGAAGGGTGGGCAAAATGAAAGGAGGGAGGGATGGAGAGAGGGAGAGACAAAAACAGAGAGGAAAGTAGGGAAAGGGAAGAGGCAAAACAGGTTTTCAAATACAATAGAAAAGGTCCCATCACAGTGAGTGATGCCACTAACCGAGATTATGAATTATGAATTCCATAACCTGACAAAAGCATCAAATAGAAGCGCACACACATACACCCACACAAACACAGACATCTAACACTAAGAGACAGAAAAAGATGGAAGTTATGAGTTATCACATATTTTAAAGATGTTATCAAAACAAAGAGTTTTTTTCCATATAAATAATCATTTTTAAAATATTTAAATTATAGTCCTGCATGCTTAGCCTGTGGGACAGTTTCCTTAAGAAGGATCTGCCTAATAAAAAAGAAGACAAATTGGAAGAAAACCTACACATTTCTAAAATTGTGTTGATTTTTGATTTAATGAGTGGATCCTTCAATTAATCAGACAGAAACACACACACACAAATATTTTAAATTACCAATAATATTCATTCTTAATCTAAAAGCTTTTAAACAAAACTTTAACAAAACTGTTAAATTTGCTGTCCAATTTTTTTCAGATAACGACTAAAACTGACTAAAAACTAAAAGGCAGAAAAACAATAACACATGGCCTCTGTGGGCTTTCATATGTTCAGCTATGGATGTAAAACGCTGTTCCAGTATGCTGTCCTTATCTCACAAATTAATTCGTGCTGCATATTTACGCACAAGATTTTTCACAGCTTCACTTCTATGAAGAAAATCAATTGACTGCGGTTGAAACGCTGGCCATTCATTTAGCTGAGATTCAAAAACATCTCTAGCTTTTTCCCTGCATATTTTTTTAGGTCTGCCTTCTGCACAGAGCGTTTTCCTGCCTGTGCTGTGTACGTGTGCAACTGAGAGGGAACACTGCCTTGGGTGAGAAGAAATCTTATTAGTTTTGCCCAAGTGAAGTGGAAGAACCAGATTTAAGGTGTGACAGACCTATTAAGACCCGCCCACTAATATCAATTTTTTTCCCTAAAAGCAGAGGTAAAAATACAGCAGTTCCAGCAGGTGGACTAAAGCAGACGGATTCCCTTCTCACCATGAAAAAATCATGTGATTCGAACAGCATTTCCTTTTACCTCAATGAAATAGATGGAGTTTTCCTCTTAAAAGTAGGATCTTAATTTCTCCGTCATTAGGAGCAACGTTTTGTCCTCAATAATCTATCAAAAATCTACCATTTGCACTTTAGCCTATTCTGGAAACATGTTACTGTGCCAGTGAATAACAACCAACTAATATTGTTGTATTATAAAAGATACATACCTCACAAAAAGCTTGAAATATCACATTACACCAACTGCTTTGATTGCACTTTTGTAGTGTTTTTTAGGTCTTGAAAGCCCCTGGCTTGGAAACTGTTTTCTTTTGCTGTATATAGATTCTGCAGTGTTTTTGCTCTATGGAAGTAAGTAATATAGGTTAACAAATGAGTGAGTGAGTAAACGATGATACTATTTTAATTTGGGTGCACTAACTTAAAGAGAAGAATCTTATTCTCTTATACGGAATAAGTTCAATGAATATTTTATTTTCAGTACACACAAAAGATGTAAATACACATGCTGTAAATGCACGCACACACACACACACACACACACACACAAGGCCAGAGCAGATACAACTGAGAGCACATCTGTTTGTTTGGCTATTGCTGAACCACAACCTTAAACACAAAAATCACATATGCACATATAAGTGTATTCACAACCCCCCTGTGGGACTAATCCTGCACACATACAATTCAGAATCCATCACCAGCCAAATATCTACGATCAGAACTAGGCCAAGGCATGATGTGTGTGTGTAACTGTTATAATATATGCTGGCATCATTATTTTGGAATTACAATAAATAATGAGAGGGGGTGCACTTTCTACTGTCTTTGACTGTGTCTATGTGTAAAAGTATTTGTGTGTAGAAGTGGGAGAATAGAAAAAAAGAAAAATATGTCTCAAAGGTATGTAAATTTATTTGTGTGCGTGTGTTGGGTGTGGGGGGGAATTTAATGATGTTGTGTGACTCTCTTTCATTTCTGGTCAGAGGGAAACACGCAGATCGTTTGCGCTACGGTTCCCCTTCAATCGGTGGACGTCTGTCTCTGATCATTCTGTCAGCAGTCACACCGATTCCCACATGAAAGTAATGTGTCTCACATACACAGTTCACTGATAGACAAACAGGATTTCGGTTCTATTGAGAAACTGCTGACAAGGTAAAACCGTATATGATCAAACACACACACGCACAGTTCAGGCAGCTGTAAAAAGAAACATCTAAAGAATGTAAATTCGTTGGGGCTGACAAAGAAAGGTATGGCAAGCAATGACGTGACAGAGTGTCTGTGTGCTGTGCGTTGATGTGCGCGAGTCATTCACACTGGAGACAGTCGCACACTTTCTGATCACTGAGAGACTTAATTAGACTCTGTTCTTGTTGTCTGTCTCTCTGCGGACAGAACGTAGCACTTCACTGCTGATAAGGAGCATGAGGAGAAAATCCGTCTCTCTCTCTCTTTCTCTTCTTCAGCACAAGAACTGAAAGTGTTTTTGCAGGTGTTGGGAATAATGACATGTAAACCGCTGCAACAATAAAAAGCCAATTTCCTTCATTGGCCCGCTGATAATGTTCTGAAGTAAATAACCACCAAACATGCAAATCTCATTTTCACTCGAGAACAGATCGCAACGATCGCGCCAATCTGATACCACGTGATATGCAAATCGCTGTCGCATCCGAGGCTTAGATTTATTCCAGACTAATGAGGTAACAATGCCTTGTTTGAGATCGAATGGACTCATATTTAAAAGGCAGGTGGGGATGCACACCTGTGGTCAGGGAGCCTTGGGAGGAAACACGTGCCCCCTGGGACAGATGTTTGCTCATTATTTTTGGAAGTCACAGAGTTGTGATTTTCATCTTTACATGCTGCTCTCACCCAGCTGGTCGTTACGTCCACAGAATGATTTAACAACCCTCACAGGAAACGAAAGCTAATGTGCTCTAGTTGGTTAGACAATGGAACATCCACACACGGTCCTCTTAAACTGGAACGGTAAAAAATAAACACACAGTAAAGAAACACACTAAATAATTACGATAATACAAAATCATAATACACGACACAATAAAAAAGTAAGCCTTTACTTGCTTATGAATATAGTAAATCAAAATTCATAATGCCATATAATACTGTACACATAATAAATTATAAATTCTCGCATTATCATTAAAAAATTTAAAAAAGCATTAAGACTCGTTAGATAAAATTATCTAAAAATGAAACTAGATGTCAATCATGTGCATTACATATACAACATAAAGTATACAACTGATTATACAGCATTATGAATGCCTAAATGTAAATGTAAATGTAAATGTACCAAATAGGGCTGGTCAATGCAAAAAAAAAAGCCTTGATAATTTTCAGAATGCTGACAATATTTAAAACTCATTCTCATAATCTTATTTATATTTGAAGATCGTATGAGTTTGCACTGAAATTAATTTCTAATTTATGGTTTTAACTACAAAAACAAGCAGAAACTAAATTAAAGTGAAACTGTTTTACACACCGTTTCACTAAATGAGCAAAGAAAAATTACATTCAATAACCTAAAAGCAAAAATGGCACAAAAAAAATTGAGGCTTCACAGAATCAAATGATTGATTTTGTTGAATTGATTTGGTGGTTAGAACGAAGTGATTCACATAAATGTATCAACATTTCTAAATCTATATTTTTAAATTGTTTGGAACAGAGGTTTAAATTGAAGACATCATTAAAATATTCTCAAGTCGTGACACAAAGAGAAGGCGTGAAACTAAACCACTGGCACAGTCTTTAGGAATCTTAATGGCCAAATAAAAAGTGCATTAAAATCACTGCAGTATTCACGATGTTGGTTCATTTTATTTCAGCAACAAAATAATATTGAACATACCATAAATAGCCCTAATTATAACACATAACGATTCCCTCATAATGCATTACATGAGCTTGAAGTCAAGTACTGAAGTTACTTAAAAAGCAAATATGCCAAGATTAAATGGCTTTTTAATCAGACATGCTTATCTGGGGGAGTTTAAATACTGCTTGAGCTTTGACCCGGAGCAGTCCTCTCCTCTCTCTCTGTATTCAGCATCTCTCTGCAGTAAGTTCCTCTCTAACGCTTGAGCGAACACATGACACCGCCATAATCGACAACCATAACAGTCCAAAAACATCAGAAAGTAGCCGGCATGTGTGTGTGTGTTAAGAGACATTGACCTGTGACCCATATGCTTTGCCCTTACACTTTTCTCAGTGGGGCCCGTTTCACTGGGAGCCTTCAAGACAATGGAGTGACTAAAGTCATACACACCTGACCCGTGATGATGAATATCAGCCCCAACAACACACACACACTTCTCTCTAGGGTTTGGATTCTATCATTATCTCTCACCTTGTCACGGTCAACCTGAAACGCTTTCACTCTCTCCCTCTCCTTCCTTTTCCCTACCTCTCTCTATCTTTCCTCTGATTCTCTGTTCCTGAAATTTCTGTCCCAATGCCTTTTCATTTCTTTCTCAATTGTTCCTTCATTACTTGTTCTGAATTGACTCTCACCGAGTCTAGAGAGGTGAGAATGGAGGAGCGCGGCGATAATGTGTTTGTCTTTGCTGACTAATTAAAGGACGGTGGTCTTTCTCTCTCTCTCCTCTCTGCTTCAGGTATTTCTCTGCAATTCATCCTTCAAAACACCAGTCTCTTTCTGGATCTGAGATGACCGTTATGCTTGAGAACAGAAAGAGAGAAGGAGAAAATGCAAGAAAGAGCGCAGGAGAGAGACTCCTGACCTTCATTCAGATATGAACTTGAAGGCTGAAATTGTGCTCCGCGCTTCGAACTACTCAATGAAACGCCCTGATGAAACTCCACCCAAACTTGCACCTTTCGAAAATCCCAATGAAACGCACCTCTGAACTGCTCCGGCACAGAGTAGTGAATTTTTGAAACCGGGGGTAAACAAAGCAACCGACTGTGGAGTGATTTTCCACGCTGAAAAACGGCCCAAGGGATGTCTGCTTTTGTAAAACTTTCAATGTATCAATAAAAAAACGTATCGGGTTCTCAGCGGCGTACGAAAGTCATTAACAGATGTCTCCATTTTACTGATCTCAGACCAGCGTTTATCCCCTCTGCCTGAGAAGCCATTTCTCCCTCCCACGCGCTCACTCTGACAGAACGAAAGAACGAGTGAGAGAATAAATTAGCATTTCAGAGAGAGAGAGAGAGAGCGAGAGATAGGAAAAGAAACGATCAAGTTATTCTCAGGAGATTGGTTAAGACGAGCAAAAACAGTGGGGGGTTGCGAATACCTACACAAACAAACAATCCTAACCACCAAATGTACAAACGACATTGACACGAGAATACAAACGTACAAAATTACAAGTCTTTAGGAGAGAACGCACAACACAGAGGGTGCATACCGCCTACAGGTTCAAAGGAAAAAAATGTGATACAGCACGCCTCTCACGCACACACACCGTCAACAGTAAAAAAAAGAACAAACTTGCACCATTGTTTTGTTCCAGCTCCTTACCAAGAGCCAGACAATCAGTTACAAGGTAGAAGAAAAGAGAGACTTATGTTCTTCATGTCAGACCGTCTACTCGAATTGTGTTACTTACTAGCCATTAAGTAGAGATTTTTCTATCCAAAGTGACAGTACACTAATTGCAGGGACAATGCCTGTGGAGTATCCTGGGGTTCAGTGTCTGGCTCAAGGGCTGGATGGTAATAGAGGAACACAATGATTTCAGTAACCTTCCAGTTCATAGATCAAATCCACCTGGGACTAAACCGCTATTCGCCACATTACCCGTGCAGATCGGTACCCACTAAGCTATCTCCACCCTGATCGTGCTGGACCTGCATACTAATACTAGCGTGTCACAACCACAGCACCTTCCCTGACCTCGGTATCTCTACGAGCTGGTGGACAGGAATAAATAAACTCAACTGGAGCCGAGTCCGTTTATCTGAGCACGACAGCATCCTGGCAAACTAATGGAATGTTTAGAATCCAGAGCCCGTGGGGACGTTCCGATTCAAATTCCGAATGCGTTTATTAATTCCGCTCATAAATGAGGTTCCCCTCCTCGCGGCGTATCGCAAATGAGATCCCTTTCTATAATTTGTCTTTGTTGAGTTTCACAGTTCTGCATTGATCTAAAAGGCCTTGCGATGAAAGTCAGTGACAGAGGCACGAGGATAAGGAACCTAATATTTCTAATTCATAAATCACCAAAAGAAACGTTCCTGTTGACACCTCAGACATTTTCAAATGTTTGAATACAAACTGCATTTACAGGCGCCTTTAGCAAATGCCACGTTTTTACACATGCATTTCTACTCCTATGATGGACTGGAAACCATCTACAACCTCTACAAATCACAGGTTTAGACATTTTGCTCTAGAAGTATGGCAATAAATGCTTTCATAAATTCAGCGGTTCATGTGTTACAAAGATGCCAAAGGCTTTTGAATGAGGACGGTTCAAGTATAAGAGTTTTTAACCTCCTAAACATTTATAAGCCACGGACACCCTTTAAAAAATTTTGCTACATTTGAGTAACTATTTTGTGCATGCACAGAAAGAACTCTTCAGAACATTGACTGTAATGTAGCTGCTTTCCCCATAATGAGACAATTGAATTAACATTGAATTTAGATCTAACTGTCCGTCCTTGATCTCACGAGATTCAGAAAAATGCGTCAATAACTACATGAGCTGGAGTCGGTATATGATGCAATTCAGTTGTGCTTAAGTGTCAATTTTTGGAAATGAAATGTAATTTTCATCCCAATTTCCCTCTTTTCATCCCAGTGGACATACTGGAAAAATAACAAAAAGAAACACATTTTAAACAAAACACTGTAGACAGTTTCATTTGTTCAAAAATAAGTAGCTCTCATTCTGTTATCTATCTCTCCCCCTCTTTTAAAGGCTTGCATTTAAAAAGCTGTAATTTCGTCAATTTTATCACAACATCACAGCTAAAAAGCGCATACACTCATGTCAGAGGGAATTCTGTGAAGGCAAAGCTCCTACGCACCAATCAGTGAGCTCCTGCGGCACGCACGTGCACACACTTCATTAGCACCTTGGACAGTACCAAAACACACAACCCGTGGTGAAGACCGAAGACGTGGCACAGCTGGAACTGATTCAAGCTGAACAAGGCCCAGCTACAGAACACGCCAGATCATTTAGATGGAGGCAGAAACAGAGGAGGTTTCAAGTAAAAGGTCTCTCCGAGACACTCCAAATTCATGCACCACCTCCTCAACTCCGCATCTCTTGGAGATCTCTAGATGAGCGCGCAGATGCATGAGGAGCTCATGCAGAGCACCGTCAGCACACTCCAGCATGAGAGAGACTGACCCATCGTCTACTCCAAAACCTCTTCACTCTGATCGGCCTCTTACTACTAAATAAACACCTCTCCGCAGCGTTTCACACTGACCCCCACGTGCTTCTTTTTATTCTAGGCACATATCCGTAATAATCTCAATAACAACAAAAACACTTTGCGTCAGGCATGCAAACAGCTCTGGCAAAAATGTATGGGCTAATACAAATTCATGACATGATATTTTTAACGCTGCGACATTCCTCCAACATAATCATTTTGGATGAAGACAAAAAGAGCCTTGCTTCATTAAATATGCAGCAGAATGTGAAAATATATATCTATTAAATAATATCAAACATTAAACTTAAATGAGCAGCTTTATGAAGTCACTGACAATATCAAGTGAACAATGTTTCAGCGAGAGGCTTTTACATTCTCTTTTTAATTCAGATTTTTCTTCTCAAAACACTTTCTGCTAGTGACCTGTCTGATTCAGTGCGGTGAGATGACTTGTTGAATTATTCAGCTGTTTGCGTTTTCTCAGTTTGATCGCTATGACATCGCTACTGATGTCATTGTCATAGAAACCGAGCGTGTCATTTTGTGATGTCACATGAACTCAGAGTGACCCAGTAGAGAAGCGCTTATTTAAAACATAGCTTTTGCATTAGACATACATAAGTAATGAACGTTTCAAATTTGTGGGGAAACAACAAAAATGCCTTTCAAATTTACTTTCTAAATGTCATGAGTGGATTGAGAGAACCGACTTTGGCTCGGGGAAACAAACCAAATGAAATGAGAAAAACTAAAAGAAAATATTTCCTTACGGTCCAGAAGGCTTTATTTCTAATAGGGCAATGTTAACAGAATCTGTGTCAGGGGCATGAGAGGGAAAATAACAGCCCTGGAATGGGATCTACTCTACAGGGTTTTGGATCTCACACACAAATCAGTCATAGATAAATGGCTTGAGGGGGCTGGGTAAGCAGTTAAAGGTGATTAGGTGAGGAGTTTACAGACCTAAGGTTTCTTTAAACACACACACACGCATGCACACAATTACCCCTAATCATTCCACAACAGGTGGCCGGTTGGAGTCCGGCCTCGAGGTGAGCCGTTCGAGTGCCCTTATTACAGGTTAACAAAGCACCTGCAGTGTCACAGATGAGAGCCTGTCAGGCCCAGTTTTAGGCCTGTCTCACTGATAGCAAACTCTTACCCAAACTCCTAATCATTCCAACACACTAAAACCCAATCATACTTAAATTACAGCTTGGCTCAAGAACCTCAGATTGAAGGACTGCGCTGTGACAAAAATCTGTCCATGTGCTTGATTAATCACTCAATAAGCTACATTAATATAGCTTTCTTTAAAAAAATTATTGTTAAATACTCTGCATTACAGAATTACAAGCGTTAGCCTCATCAAAGCTGCGTACTGTAGATAATCACGGTGTGATTAATTACTGCAATATCCCTTTAATTATGCACACTTGTGTCATTTCCCACTTTGCCCCATCATTTCATGTCACCTTTCCACTGTCCTTTCAAAAAAACGGCCAAAAACACAACAATCTGGACCGACATCCTAGGTTGCACATTCACACCTCGGCAGGAGGGATCCACGGTTGGAAAGTTACAGTGCCAAACTTACATTCAATTTTGTGCCCTTGAGCAAGACACTCGACCCCAGGTTGCTCCTGAAATTAGCGTACTGTACGTTGCTTTGAATAAAAGCGTCTGCTAAATGACAGGTTACCCACCCCGGCACCCTGCTGTATGATGTTTCATACCTTGCAAATGAGTCTGCTGATTAGAATAAGAATATATTCCAAAAAGTCTCATCAATATGTTAATTACTCTAAACCTGCAATGTATGACGTGTCATTAAATCAAGCCGTACCGCCGTATCTGTTGGCCACCGTTACGGCTGTTCAAGTTGGACAATGCGTCTTTTTCCCCCATTGTGTGGAAAGGCAGCATAACCTTTTTAAAATGGATGGAAATGAGTGGCCTGACCTACAGAGTGAGGGAACTCTTTCAGAATTTGCCAACTTATAATGCATTTTCAGTTCTTTTAAAAGTGTGTAATTTAGCAATGGTAGATGAAGAGATATGTTGCTGATTCTATGGGGAAATTTAGTGCCAGTTTTTAAAAACAAAGAGCATAAAACCGCTACTAAGGGTAAAGCACAGAGGTTAAACCAATATAAGAACACTTTTACAGTCTGCTGTGACATATGCTAAATATCATTCACACATAATATGTTTGTGCTAGAGGATCGCACTGCAGAGACAGAGAATATTTGCTTTCTATCACATATAATGAAATGTGCTGCGATTTTTCATGCATATCAAATATCTAGGAGCAAAAAATCTAAAAAAACATGAATATAATCATTCAACTGACTGTAGCGGTTTGGTCAATCTGGTCATCGCTGAAACATGTTCCACATGCTCAATCTCGTTCACATTATCCACATATTAGAGGAAGAAAATAAGAGTGATGAGAGGCTGTCCTTCTCAAACACACATATCTGAGACTTAATGAGTGTGCCTCAGAAACCCATTTATCACACGTTTCTAGGGCTTATTTTTAGAGGAAGACAATTCCTATAATAAATTAGTTTCACTAAACGAAAAATGTAACATTCTTTAAAAAAGTGAAGTTCCGAGACTATATCAGAATACATTATGTTATACAGGCCTGATTATGTATTATTGAGCCTTTAGAGTTCAAAGCTGCAGATGATATTCAACCTGTGATGTCACACTTAGTCTCAGAAATGAGCTGCACTGTGTTCACTGCTGCCTACACATTGAGAAGAGGGAATCTGTAATCTGCTAAAATATGCTTGATCTAACAATAGCTGCCATGTAGTTAATTTAGAATTTTTATTCATTTTAACCCATTTTCATCATAATGGCATTGTAACAGTTACATATCTGGCACACTTCATACACAAGCAGCCTAGTATAACCACACCAGGGGTGAAGCAAGCCGAATAAAAATGTGGTCCCTCAACCCCTTTTCACTGCATTTAGTTCAGCCTTTATTTCACGTATTACTAAGGTGGTGCACAGTGAATGATGACTAAAACTCCCTGTCCACATCCTGTGAAGTGATATATGGTTGTGCACTTCCTCCTTATGTCGTCTGCAATGTTCTTTAGACTGAGCACTTTCTATGATTTAGAGTCTTACTTAAGAAATCAGAACATCATTTGTAGTAGAAGTGCAGGATTACAGTTGCCACAATTAACCTGATAACTGACATAAACATGAAATGCACTTCAGACTACAAATCTAAGCAATTTTTTTTTTCTTTTTAATTTTAGGCTTTTTAAAAAATATCATTAACATTAAAAAACATTTATTCTATTTTATGTTTATTTTTATGAAAATTTGTCAAATATTTATTATCGAGTCTTAGACCTTTCCATCAATATATAGTTTGTCATGATTAGATTACAATTCTAGAATAGGAAAATAACCTACATGTTCCTCTTGAGGAACGGTGACAGTTAACAGGTTAACTTGATTGTAAAAAGTGTTGATTACAACGTTCGTTTAATTGAAGTAACCAAATGTTTTATTAACAGTGCATCTTTCTATGCAGTTAAACACTGTATCCGGACATGTACAATGCATTCAGGTCAACATTGTAAACTTTTTTATTAATATTTTTTCTCTTGACCCTTTTTTTATTTTTGTTATACTATGTAAAACACATTGTAAATAAGCATGGTAATGTAATAATCACACTTGCCAATGTCCTGTAAAAAATCATCAATCACCATTTTTGACTTCGTAGCACAGGCCACTATCAGGTAACTGGAATGTACCCTGTGATTAACAGTACCAACCCCAGCCAAGCTGTAAAATGAAAAATGGAGAGAACAGAACAAGACACATTCCGATTTCAGGAGTCCTATTATGATATCACAGCCTTCTCCAAAAACCTCAGGCCTCTAGTATGCCTGCATCAGTCTACCCAAGCCAAACTTCAATACTGAAAACTACAATAAAGCATGAAGAGAATAAGGGAAAACAACAAAGAGAGAAAGAAAAGGGAATTAGAAAGAACTGAAAAATAAGGTTGAGATATAGAGGTGTAGGATGACTTAGCTCACCGTTACTAAATAGAGTGCGGTAGGGTGCGTGGGGTGGGGGGTCAAGACTGTGAAAATTACTACCTTTCTTAGAGAGACTACAATCTATCTGAATGGCATAAAAGCCGGGGGGCTTCAAAAGTAAACGGGGTACGAGAGAGAAAGAACGAGGGAGTGAGAGAGAATAACAGTGAATCACAATGGGGGTCTGATAAGAGGATAGAAGAAGAAGAATGGGGGGAGAAAAATATAATTAACCATGAGCTCTGGGACCCAGCATGCATCTATATTAAAAGAGAGTGCTACTGTACCTACTGTGCTGCTTTTTCCCTAATATCAACTGTAAATACTGTTTTTCTGAACACTGCTATACAACCCATTATTTTCAATATTTAATTAAGTACCCCAAAAAAAAACTAAAAATAAGCCCTAAACCCGCAATATCTTCATTGCAGAGACTCTGAATACACATAAAATAATTTATTGTTCCAGCCTTAAACCGTTGGAGGAAACTTATAAGCATCCTGTACTAGTTATTTCATGTTAAAAAGACCCATTAGCATAATTATAGAGGAATAATAATAACCACAAACTCGCACCGCTACGCTGAACATATTGCATTTCCTAACCTTAATAAAGCCCAAATAACCTTGAAGTATTTAGAAGTACCAAAACAACACTGTGTCATAACATGGCGATTGGTCCCCTGGTTGTTGCTCATCAGCGCTTAAAAACACAAACGTATTAGCGAAAGACACTTTGCTAGTATAATTACGGCTGTGTGACTGGCAGATCTGGGTTAGGTAAGTGCTGCTTAATCCCCTGTTTCCCATACAGTATTAATCCAGACATGAGGGAGAAGCGCTAACATGCTAATGTCAAAGCTGAGGCCAGTTGACAACAGTGGCTAATCTGTAATGAGGTCCAATATATTCCCCCTTGTGACACCGCAGCGCCTGATAAACCCTTCTGTGGGTTTCTGTTGGTCAGAGGGCAGGGTTATGGCATTCACAATCAAAACAAAACGTTAGCTGATGGTTAAGCAAACAACCGATCTAGCCTATTCTTGCTGCACTGTAAGATGAAACATATATTTTACCTTGTTGAGATAATGGTTATTTTAAACTATAAATCAATCGATTACTCTTGCAACAAGTGATTTTTATCCAAAATAAATAAATAAATAGAAAGAGATGTCTGTTAATAAATGTTAAACGTTGAACAATAGTACCCCTGGGCTGCGGTAGCTGCAAGCTTTTGATGTATTAGCCTCCCAAGCCGGTGGAGCCTGTCAAAAAGCTAAGAACCCTCTGTATTCGCTCTCTCTCTCTCCGAGTGTGGTGTTAATGAAAGCTGAACGCTGTACTATGGCGTTTGCTGAGAGTAGGAGAGCAGGCTGGAGCCCCTCCGGGTCTTTACCTCCATTGTTAAAAGAGGGTGAGGCGTAGCAGGGGGTTAATGCCAGCGTGGGCAGCAAACACTCAAAATTTTAGAGAAAGACAGCGAAAGACAAATGCGGTAACATGTGGCACTACTGTACATATAAATTTAAATGAGAGTCATAAACACACATGGTGATAATCTAATGTTCTGTACTGATGTTCTTAACTGTTCCCACAAAATGAAGAAATCAGAAGAATAAATCAGTACTAAGGCCCTAAAGCAAGAAAACTAAATAGTAGTTTTAACCTTCAATACAATAATAACACTCTTAAAAATAAAGGTGCTAAAAATGTTCTTTACAGCGATACCATAGAAGCAGCATTTTTGGTTCCCCAAATAACCATTAGTCAATGGTTACTACTTTTAATATTTTTAAAAAAATATTAAATTACTACTTTTAATATTTTTAGTATTTCTAAGGATCTTGTGAAACAGGAAGGTTCTGTAAATATTAAAGGTTCTTTATGGAACCGTTCAGCCAAAAACGGTTCTTCCATGGCATGATGAAGCAGCTATATTTTTAAGAGTGTATGTCAGGGTAAATAATGGCACACATAATAAGACTTATAAGACATAATAAGACTTAAGAATTGTAAGACAAAAGTCATTGTGTATTTCAGTAAAATTTCAGCGTAACAACAACCTTAGGCTGATAACTGCACCTATACGGCAGACCAACATATCAAACACACACACTTTATCATCTAGCATATAAATACTGCATGTTCACAGTTGCCATTTAGCAATTTCTTTTTACTGTACAGTTCACTATTTGGAGTGTCCTCCGGTTAGGTCTGTTTCTTGCTCAAGGGCACATTCGTAATACAACAGGATGGTCGTTTCAGAAACCAAACTTGGGATTGAACCTGTAACCTTTTTTATGAAATGCAACTATGGTATCACCACCCCAACTAAAAAATGACATGCAATAGCATAACACATGCAGCCCATTTTACAATGCATTATTACGCTAAATATTTTATGTAGTTTGCTAAATAATATAAACACTACAATGAATGCAATCTCCTCTCTCTGTCCAAATATATCATAAAAAAACAAATCAAATCAAATTTCTAAGTAAAGCATTGACACTTAAACTCTCAAACTCTTCACATGTTTCCAGCGGTTTCTCTCTAAGGGAAACCGAGTGAAAAATGCACAGATGTGTCGCAGATCTCACACACTACGCATAGAGAAGCGGAGAACATTAGATTCGAGCGTCCGTTCGTCCTCCTCGGTAAAGCGGAGGACATCCCGTGAAATTTAAATATTTACCAAGACGTGCAAGAGACCCCGTCGCGGTTATTTTATCTCCTCATATCGTCCGTGAAATCTCCTCACACTCATTTAGCGCCGTGTGCTGTATTAGCCAACATAACTCGTGTAAATATATCGCCATGAAATAGTAAAAGAGCGTAAAGGTCGCGTTCAGTCAGTCAAGTTCACAAGCAGCGGGTAATTGGTGTCTTACGTCCAGTCGATACTGTCAAGAATGAGTTGCGCCCGTTAACGGCGGGAAAGCTCGTACCTGAAGCCGAGAAAGTCTCGCGCTGGATGGATGGGGATTCATTTAAAAGGCTGCCTGTGTTTGGTTTCACAGATGTGCTGCGCAGGAAGAAATGACCAAGCTTCTTGCCGTCGCCTTACAACGGTTTCTCTATGTCATGTTGTTATCGTTAAGAATAAGCGATTATTTAACCTGTTTATTTGAAAATTGACAGGGATGCCCTACCGCAGCCATTCGTTTTACAGAAATCACGTCTGTATTCAGTGTACACGAGCAAACACTCACAAATACACGCATCTGCTGATGTTTACCGGGGCTCTGCCTCTTACCTCTTTTAACGCTGACCATGATTCGGTGGAAAATCCTGGGATAGGTCGTTTAATCTCTGGCGGATACGCGGATAAGAGTCTATTTGTGAATTCCGGCACTGAATCCTGATGTTTATCCTTCAGAGAGCACACCAAGACACGGTGGCTCCGGATAGGCGGCGGGAGCGCGGTGCTCGGTTACCGGGATACGCGCGAGAGCGGATGCTGAGCGAAACGGGATGCGGCAGCTCGCATACACACGCGCACTCGCACGCGGAGTGAGCGTCGTATTCCGAACGGTTAAGATTCAAGTCTTCACAGATTTTTCACTGTCTGACACATTCGGCATCACTGGGATGTACCATTCAGCGCTCGTGAGAAAGGGGGTGTGGCGGCGTGAGAAGGGAGCGGGAGGCGCGTGTCTGCTGCCGGCGCGAGTTCGACCGGAGCGCGCGCCGAGGAAACATCCAGAGTGTGACTGATTTCCTAATAACACTGCTGCTGCTGTCCCGGATAAACATTGCCAATAAATGTTTAGGAATACGTTTTGCAGCCTAGATAAACATCTACAATAATATACACGTTATTGAAAACTCATACTAGTAGTACAGTGATTCAAAAACATGTTGCAGTTGTTGGGAGAGATTTTTTTCCATGTTTCTTGCACAAGGCCTGATTATTTCTGGTGTGTATGTGTGTGTACACAATTTAATACAGTGGAGCGATTTGAATTTGACAATGTCTTTGTGTGTTAGCAACAGTGCATCAATATGAGACTTAATGGAAACAAATCTGTTGTGTTTGGCATCAATATGTATATCAATGACTCGAGATTGGAAGCGTATCTGTGATCAGCCAAGGTCAACGAAAACCATTTTCCAATGTGCGGCGTCTTCTCAAGGTTGTAAATGCATGAGTACACAAACACTTTGAAGCCAATAGTAATATCTATCCCTCATTCCCGCTATAATGTAACAGACCTGCAGCACACACACACACACACAGTACATACATATGCACATCCCAAAAAGCCATACCTCTGCTTAAGGTGGGTGTGTGAAAAAGAAGTGTTCTGAACTCCAGATTCACCATAAAATACTTAAATAAGATAATGTCAGACATATCTGTAAAGCCTGAACTCTCTGTGCACTTACATTGTGTAAGTGGGTGAGTCAAGGTACTCACTATATTATTGTATATCTGCATGTCAGACTTTTTTGAAAATGAGCACTTCTCAAACCTCTCTGAGCATTTCCTGTGATTTTCAGGTTGTTAAGCAGCGTGTGATGCCTTTTGCTTGCCTCTTATTTGTGACTGGGTGCCTCGGACTACTTTTGTGAAATCTGGAAAGTAATTTCATGCAGAGGAGGACATTTTATGTCCAAGGTAAGAAAGAGTGCTTAACTTGGGTTTGATGCATTTAGCAGTGCAGCAGTGTGTGTGTGTGTGTCCTGTATGATTTTTCCAGCGTAGCTTATTGTGTTTCTTTGATGTCTATCAGTGTGTGTTTGGCTAAATGGCCCTGTGGGAATAAGTTAACATTAGCATCTAAAAGAGTGAATCTGTGGCAGTCTGAACACTTAGATCCATTATTTATGAAAGGAAAATAACAGATGATTAGACCTCAAACTGAAGATTACAAGCATGCGTGTGTGTGTGTGTGCATGTGTGTTAGTTTGTACTTTGACAACATGCAGTTGGTGGCTTAATTTATTGTATAGATCACCCAGATTGCACCTGTTTCTCTGATCTGTCAATTGGCTTTTGTGTGTGTGTGTGTGTGTGTCCATTTAATGAGAAAGACGTTCATTTTTGTTCAGGTCCTTTTATGTGGGATGTGCATTAGCATCTCTCCAGTGGCCAAACAATCAAAGCCGTTTTGTATTTTTGCAGTATCTACAGATATGTTCACAGGGATACAAATGAGAGGGGAAAAAGTGAGACATTCACAGCACGAATTCCTGAGGCATGTTTTACATTGATTTTTTATGCTTTCAATATTTTTGAAGCATCTGATGTTGTTTGTTAGGTATTTAACCTTAATTTGCCCCTTTTAAGTTAATGGGATGAGAATGACAAAAAAATGTTACCGAACAATTTCTCTGAAAAGGTAAGTAGTTTGCATCCCTGTGATCACGGCTGCATACTACCAAGTTTTCTACACTATATGCTTTTAAAAACCTTGAAAGACCAACTACCAGCAAATGTCTCCTGTTTTTTTTTACCATTTTTACTGTGGGAAGAGAATGTTATTTGTAGTACTGTCATATGAGAAATGTAATTGAATCCCCTTGAAAAGGTCCCGTCCTAAAGGCTAAAGGTGATTCTTCCCATGATATGGGTAGTGATTCATTGCCAAAAGTCCAGAGTTAAAGGGAAAGTTCAACCAAAAATGAACATTTTGTCATAATTTACTATCCCTGTATTATAGCTGTTTTAGGTCAACATTGACTTCTATAGTAGTTTTTACCTATTTTGAGAGTCAGTGGTGACCAAAACAGCTTAGTTACAAACTTTCATTAAAATATCTTTATTTGTGTTCAGTGTTACAAAGAAATTTATACAGGTGTGGAACAATTGGAGGATGAGTAAATAATGACATTTTTGGGTGAACTATGCCTTTAAGATCTAACTTAGGCTTGCAAACCCCTATCGCAGAAGTGAGTTTGATTCTGGCTTATTCTATGTATTGATTTTAATACCTACACAAAAAACCCTGCATTCTCTCTGTGTAATCTCATAATTCTTGAATATCTTTCTTTTAACATACAGAGCAATATGAAGTATAAAATACACAAAAGGCTAAATTTGTGTTTGCCACTAAAATTTGATAAGCAATAAACAAGAGTTTTGTTGTCGTCAAGGTAACTTCAAATAAATTGGCAGTGACAAATTTCTTTGGCCACAAAGAGAGGTGATGTCTTGTAACTCTTAAAGTTCACACTTCAAGCCTTCAAGAGTTAGTAGGGCATAGTGATGCTAACATTCAAACACAATTTGCTTTACATTTGCCAAAAGGTGCAGTATACAGCACAAGTCTGTTTGTCCAACCACTGACTTAACCAAGCGGTGGCCGATACGGGAAGCAAAACTAGATTTAAATAATTCTCTCATTTCGTTTGCTGAAGAAATGACACAAAAATTACACAATGCAGTATACAGTTGTATCCAGTATGAAAGCATATACCTGCAAACATAACCCGAGAGCATGTGCGTGTTTACATCTGCTAAACGAAGCCAAGTAGCGGATCTGATCTGGGGTTAGATGTTTCCTCTGAATCTGAAGACTGTAAGTGTATTAGAGCAGCAGAGCTGATCAGGGGTCAGATATTGCCACGTATGTCTGAACTCTGTAAGTGCATTAGAGCAGAAGACTTGATCTGTGGTCAGATATTCCCCCTGAGTCTGAACCCTGTAAGTGCATTAGAGCGGCAGAGCTGATCAGGGACAGATAGTCCCTCTCCACTCACATGTATGGCGATTTGAGACATATTTGTAATGCTGGTATGACTTTCCTGTACAAAGATGTATGAAATCATAGACATAAAGGGCAACACATACAGTCCAGCACAAATGACACAGCCGAATGTGTCTGTGTGTGTGTGTTTGTTCTCTGCTGAGACAGAGAGTATGCAGTATAAAAGGTTTATGGGATATATACTTGCTGTAGCATGGCTGTAGGTCAAAAACAGATTATCATCTGAAAGCTCCAGAAATCTGACCCCTCCCTCACCTGCAAGCTTTACTCTTATAATTTAAAACACATACAAAGAAGGCTTATAGGAGTCTCCAGAGAGCAGTCCAGCGAGAGGAAAGACTCTTCCTATCCGGCAGCTTGTTAAGAATGAATGACACCTTGTCTCACTGACACTGTGCGAGTGTGTGTGTGAGTGTGTACGAGTGTGTGTTTGGGTCTTACATCACGCCCCACTACCTCTGAAATGAGGGGCTGCATTTTCTGATCCAATGAAGCTTGTGATTAGAATGAAAGTTTATGACAACGAGAATCTCTTTTACCTATCACGAAGCTCTCTTTCTCCCCACCTTCTCTCTCTCTCTCTTTCTGTGGGTCTCTATCTCAATAAACGAAAGTTTCAGGCTTGAAGAGAATGTTTCTCTTTAATAGTATCAGAATTTAATGGACCGAATGAGATCATGTTGGCCTCATTGTTATGAACTGCTCAGCCACTCAGCGTCAATTACAGGTTGTTATTTTACATTAATCTTTGTGTACATGATTTTAGCTGTAGGCTTTGTTTACACAGCGTTCATGATCTGAGAAGAGAGTGTGAATCACTTCATAATTACAATTTAGAAACAGAACATAAATCTTTACATGGAGTTCCTTTATGCTTTGTTTTTTTTAAACCTAATTGTTTATGTTTCTTACAATTATAACTGCTAACAAAACAAACAAAACACCACTGGGAATAATTATTATAATTATAAGTATTATTATTTAAAAGTAAATAATTGATAAAGCGCCTACTGCCCAGATCATATAGGGCTCAGTATGTTTTTCATTTAAACAGATCTAAAACACACAATTATGACATAGTGTAACCTAGCCTAATCAAATATTTAAAGCCCGAGCAAGATGTTTCATTCTCCTACAATAAATTATTAATTTTTGAATGTGGTATGTGTATTGTCTGTATATTAAAGCACTAGCTACAAGGCGCTACAAGGCGCTGTACGTAATTTTGTTTCATTACAGATAAAAGGTTTCATTATGATGTGACATGCAATAGCATGTTTAGGGAACATTTTTTAACACATTATTATACAGTGGCCTCAAAAATGCTTTTGGACAACTAAAATGTACGAATACACAGAAAAGTTTACAACAAATAGCATTAACAAAAAACAGATTTTGACACCAGTTAGATTTTTGACAAACTGATTATAAACATCAATTTATAATAGATGTATGGTCATATATAATAGATGTATGGTCATCAAGTCCACACAAACGTCATATCAGTAGGTGCAGTTAATAAAATTAACTACTGTATGGACACGTTTCATTAACCTTTTGACAACCAGGAAGTTTCATTTCAAACCTAACAATTATGAAAAATGTGGTTTCTTTCAAATAAAAGAAAAATATTTTCAGAAAATTAACATTAAAGGTATAGTTTACCCAAAAATAAAAATTATTTTATTATTTACTCACACTCATGTCATGTCAAACCTGTATGACTTTCTTGCTTCAGCAGTACACAGAACAAGTTATTTTGCAAAATGCTGGTTACCGGCACTCATTCACTTTCATAGTATGGACACAAGGTACAATGGAAGTCAATGGGTGCCGGTAACCAGTGTTTTGCAAAATATCTTCTTTTGTGTTCCACAAAAGAAAGAATTATATACAGGTTGTGAATGACGTAAGGATGAAAAAATTATGAATTTTTTTTTGGGTGAACTATCCCTTTAACGTTTTTAGGCCTCATCCAATCAGAATTTAGACCATCCAATCTGTGGTATTAAAAAAAGTTACAGGGTCAATCATCAGAAAGTCTACATATAAGCTTCAAGGATCAGGATCAGTTGATCAAAACCAAAATTTGTATTTTGTATGAGCTGCAAAAATCATCTCTAACCTAACAAAGTTTTCTTTCCTAAAACTAAACCATTAAAATTCGCTAAAGGCCGATTTTTATTCATAAAAACGTCTTGGTAACCTTGATATTTATCTAATCTGCTAGAAGCTTATCTGAGAGAAGCTCATTCTAATGTTTTTTCATGAAATTCCATGCACACTCAGATTGATAGAAATGACAGAAAAGCAATAAAGAGGACGTCTGTTTCGAACTGTGATACCATTGCTATGATTTCCCTTAAATGTGTGTGGTGTGTAAATGTGATTTTTCATCACAAACGCATCTGCATCCAAACCAGTTTTCCTTATGTAGCCAGGAGAGATGTTCAATGCCACCTCCTGGTGTGTGTCTGTGTAAGCATTGATCTGAGCATGATCCCAGGAGGATATCAGACAGAGATTGTTTGTTAATCTCAATTCAAAGACATGCTTGTGTTTATGCGGGACCAAAACTCTCAACTCCAGAAAGACTCTGCTCCACATAACACAACCGGAACACGTAAAGATGACTCTCTTTCACAGTATATGTGTATGTGTGTCTTTTGTGGGAGATAGCCCTTCCCAACAATAGCATGATGCCCTTGAAGAGTTTATTCTTTCAAAAGAACATGAGCCCGGCAACAGATAAAGACAGACCTCTCTTTCTGCTTTACATTCTCTCTGTCTCTCTCTCTCTCATTTTCCAAAGTCTCTATCTGTCCCTGTTGTGCATTACTTTGTGTGTGTGAAATTGTAGGAAAAAAGGAAGATGAGACTCAACATCAAAGCATTTAGATTACGTTCCTGTTTCCTTACCGGCAGCCTAATACACACTTGCTTACACACACACGTGCGCACACACAAACACCACAAAGCATCCATCAGAAATCTGCTCCCAAATCTCGCAAATGCTCTTTCAGCCTTTCATTTCTCTTTCTCTTCTTCCTGTGCATCGCTCTGTGTTTGATTGCAGACTAAACATCAAAGCGTTCAGATTATGTTTCTGCTTCATCACTGGCTGTCAAACACATACATGCAGCACATACTGTATATTTATACACGCGCTTCATAAAAGAGCCCCCAAATGTCAAAGACACACGAGTGTTATAGAGCGACTCTGGTGTAATTCCCTTTCTTTCTCTGCCTCTTGCTCTTCCTTCTTTTCATTTTTATCCTGAGGTGAATTTCATTGAATTTCAAACAGCAGCTTGTCACTGTACCATATCAGAGTCAAAGGAACAGGTGCATATATGCGTGTGACTCTAAAATTTCAATTGCTTTTTCATTTTGTTTGTTTCTCACCCCACTGTGATGCTGTGTTTGAATAGCCGCATGCGGCACATCGCTCGGGTTCGCACCCTTTAGAGAGCCGGCGCGAGCTCTCTGCTCTGTATTCCGCCGTTGCGTCCCCTGCTCCCCCCGTGCTCCATCGAGAGAGATGGATCATTAAGGTCCGGCCGAGGAAAATCTCATTTATGAGAAGACACGGCTTCTTTGATCTGCGCGCGCACGTGTCTGCGGCTTGGTATTCACGGGCGGATGCAAACGTGTTTATCATATGTCACCGGTGCCACATTAGTTGCCTGGATTGGTTTTAAAAGCCCACAATATCCCAAAGCTGCCACGTTACACTGATGTTAAACACCATATTTAAAGGAATATCCTAAATAACTCTCATGTGCCGACACTTAAAGTTGTTATGAACCCCTATACACATTCCTTTTTCTATGGAACACAAAAACGAAATTCTGAAGAACTGTCTGTTTTCCATAAAATAAAATCATATGATCAAGGAATGTCAAGCTCTTAAATCTCATTCATGCAGCTGTGTATTCAATCTCTGCTTTCTGTTACATGATTGGTGTCACTGACGTCAAACCTGTTCGTTTGATCTGTGAAAGCAAAAAGAACACATCAAGTGGCTTCAGAAGACTAAGAATAAAGCAACAGTCATATAAAGTACTTTTTTACGACATGTTTATAGTTTTTAAAAAAAAGCTGGAAAGCATTCATCCCAATTTACTTTGAGATGAACCAACTTAAACAGCCTTCAAAACGTATCTTGATGTGTGCCATTATAGAAGCAAATCATACAGATTTGAGACCAATGAGAGACAGTAAATTATACCGTAAAATTGACTTCCATTGTATGAACAAAACCACTAAGACATTTTTCAAAAATTTTTAAATGTCTTTTGTGTTCCACAGAATAAAGAGTCATATGCAGGTTTAAAATGACACGTAGGATAATAAATGATGACAAGATTTTTACTTTTAGGTAAACTATTCCTTTAAGACATTCTTTACCACGGCACAAACAAGTGTGCGCTCATGTCTACAGTGTGTTTGTGTATGATTTTACATGTTAAAAAAAGCTTTAAAAAAAGTGAAATGTGACAAAAACCTTTGCCATTATTTTAGTGCGTTTCATAATTATCGAGCTTGCGGATGATGGCTAAAATGCTAAAAGCATATTTTAGAGAAGCAGAGAGACAAAAACAGAGTCAGAAAAAGAGAGAGAGCATGAGGCAGAGCTCCAGGTTCATTTTAACACAGAATGGCAGTAAAAACAAGGATCCAATAGTGGCAAAATATTTGTAGATAATGAAGGAAGGCAAGTTTATTTCAGTTTTGCTTTGCTTGAAACTTGCCTGCAACTTTATAGAGAATGTGGGGATTTTTATGGCACAGAGAAGAGTGACATTACAGTGTCACAATTCTCATGTGCGGAGCACTGCTGCTCATCCATCTCTCTCTCTCTCTTTTTCACCTTTCGTGTCAACACAATTTCCTCCATGCAATCCTCCTTCAGGCTTTCCTCTTTTGGAGAGAATGAGAAATCTCTCCTCTCCTCTCTTAATGATTATCTCGCAGCAATTTTAAGCTTAATAGTTTTCTGTCAGAATAAGGAGAATTCATGACTTTTAACCATAACAAGATCCAGGTTGTGTCATGATTATTCATAAAAGCAGCCATTTTGCTTTTCATTTGCATTTTAGATTGGCTCTGAGCATCAGAGGTAATTTTTACAGTCTATTAGCTATTTATAGTCCATTTGTCTTGCATCTATTTAAAGACATACATGGTCCATGTGTGCTGGATGTTACAACAGCATCCTCCGCCAATGATATAAGGCTGTCATGACTGAACCTGTCTGTGAACAGAATTTCAGGGTATTTAGAAAAAAAGTCACACCTTTTCCATCCTGACACACCTAGACCTCCAGAGGTTTTTTGTGCACTTCTATCCATTTGAACCTCACAAGGAACACAGACATAGATGGATTGGTTTTTCTATAATAAAAATGAGTGAATGTACAGTACTGTTTTTAAACAATACTTGACTTGAAAGGTATTTAAAAATTACATGTGCAATTTCCTTTGATCTAATGTAATGGCATTACATTAAATGGAGTCTTTCAAATCCACAACACAATGTTGCGATTCCTCAATCTATCTGTCTATTCATTTGTCTGTTCATTCATTCGTTTATTCCTTCGTCCTTCCATGACCTATTTACATTGTACAGTATGTAAAGTAGTGCATGAGTTAATTATGCATAATTATAAATTCAAAGTTCTGTTTTCTCACCCTCAGCTCTCCCTCTCTCTTTCTATTAATATTTTCACATTTCTGTAATTTATAAAAACTATTTAGTTAATGCAACTTCTATTTCCATCTAATCAATCACCAATACATGCTCTGAGGTGAAAATAGAGATCCTTGCAGTCTTCAGCAGTCCAACACAACCAGAAAAATTCATATCTGCTTTCCAACTACTTGACACACGCAAAAATAAACTTGACACGTGCACGCGCTGTTCTGCTGCCATGTCAGGCGTGTAATCTCAGACTCCTCTATCTAATTAAAGACCATTAAAACTGCTGCAGTTTGTGTTTCAGCTCATATACGCACACACACACTCACTCAGAACTAATGATTGTGTGTGTGTGAGGACATTACAAGGATTGTTCGACAGTAGCGGTAAGCTAAGGTCCACTGGATAAAGGACACCGGGCTTTAAATTTATCAGTAACAGCTTAACAGCATCACGCCTGCTGCCTGTATGACATGCACAAAACATATTTAAGAGATTTATCACCTGTGTATTTGTGTATGCGGTTCAGGGACAAAACTGTCCTCAAAAGAGAGATAAACCTGACAAAATCTCCATTTGGGGATATTCATTAATGTCCTCATTTGTTTAAATAATTCATCAATAAAATATTTTTTATTAAATGTGTAATGTTTTGTGTTAGGGTTAGTCTGTAGTAATAATAATTAGCTTTCTATCAAAACAATAGATGTCTTTGTAATGTCCTCATTTAGAAAGCTATGCGTATGCTCGTTTTAATAAAGTGAATAAACTGTACCAAGCCTCACATTTTTCTCACTAAAAATTCAACTTGCATTTTAAATGTCACAACATATTCTACTCTTATGTGCCCGAACAAAAAAGAGAGCAAGAATCCCTCTCTTTTTAATGAAAGAGAGGGCACAGATACACAAACAGACCTGCTAGTCAAAGGCTGAAAATAACATGGCATATAACTGCTAATGTTTAGATTAACATTTATGCATTTGACAGATGATTTTACCCAAAGCATACAGTGCTGACCTACACTCCTATATGTTTATCAGTATGTGTGTACGCTGGGAAATGAACCCATGACCTTCCTGTTGCTTGCACAATGCTCTACCAGTTTCAGAAACATGATCTAATAAGTTATCGGAGAGAATGCCGGTAAGAGAGTCAGTTGTATATGAAGCTGGAAATAGTAAAAATACTAAATGCAGTTTCAACATCTACCTCTGACTTACACAATATCATTCAAACAGGACACGTCCACTGCACGGTAAATACACATACATTTTAATGCACTGCACTGCCACAGCCAGCCAACTAACCACAAAATATCACATAATCACATATCACAAGTTCTGCATATAAAAGCTGTCTCTGAATTTTAAAACTCAATTTGTTTATTTAAATTACAAGTAACACTAGGAGATAAAGCCAGTAAGCATAATTGCATCATGGCTATAATATAAATGCTGAAGCCGCTATAATGTAAATATTTGTAAAGAAAACAGGCAGGAATTCTTGCAGAATTCCAGCCAAAATATTGGTGACATGTGTCAGGTTTCATACTTGTTAATGTTCATGCCCCAAAAAGTGGTGTGGTACAGACTTCAGGCAGATCCCCAAAACGTGTCACATGCCAAAGTCAAGGACGCTGCAAGCAAAAGCCCACAGCAACCCTCTGTGGACTGAGCACCTGGTTTTGATGGCTCGCCGGGTGAATCGAACAAGAATTTAAGGATAACAACATTGACTGACCTACACGAGGGTTTAATGGTTTACGTAAGCTCGCAAAAACCACAAAACAGCTGCACTCAAGTTGTTCCGACTGCTAAAGAAAAGCAATCTTGAGCAATCGAGAAACGGAGGTCAGCGGCTTTACTTTGCCATGATTATACAATACTTTCAAAACATCTTCTCTTCTATGGTTTGGAACCCTCAATGAAGGCTGACAAAAAGGGCGGGGTTAGATTCAGTGGTTAAAGTGCAAAAAGCGATGTCACAAACTGTCTAGACAACTATAGAGTTTGGCTAGAGCGTCTATTATGTGGGTGGTTTGATTGATCTGTACAGCAGGGCAAGGCTTTCTGATCACTGTCAGCTCAGCAACTCTTAAATAGACACAGACCGTTATGGATAGTGACAGCCTGGACCTTCCCATGAATGGTGAAGAAGTTTGGCTATGATGAACGTTTCTACTTGTTATAGATGGATGACGTTAAATGATTGGGCTACATGTGTCGCAGAGGGTGAGAACGTGCTCTGACTAATTATTAATTTTAAAAATGCATCAAAGAAACTTGTGCACGCATTACTCTGAAACTCAAGCCTTAAGGCCCATTCAAACTACTATAACTATATAAAGATGAAGTTTTAAAGTCAGTATGAAACAGATGTCACAATGGTGTTTTCTTCCTAACTGTGATTAGTATCAGTGTAAAACGGCTTCTGGAATGCTAAAAAATTCAGGACGGGTTTGTTTTCATCAACTGGGAATTATTGGATCATTAAAAGTTGAAAGCCTGGACATTGGACAGTCAATACAGTTACCGCCATCAGGCTGAGACATATGTCATGCAGAGAATAGATGCCATTTAGACGGAGAGAGGAGGTTGACAACACATAAAATTAAAGGAAATAATGACTAGCTCAGATAAATTATTTATAATAAACACTGAAATATTCCATAAAACAATAAGAATTGTTATTTTTGATTTCACTGTGGCCGTAAATCATTCTAAATTTAAGAGAATAGTCCACACCACATTCACTGTATAACAATAACCATAAAGGGGAACAATATCTTTGGCATTATTTTCTGGGTGCTTTTTCTAGCTGACGAATGATAAAACACAGACGCCATAAAAAAATCTACCCTTTAACGTTTAATCAAACTAAATCCATTTGTGGTTAAAGGGGTTAGGTGAGAACGCTTACAGACATAATTAAATCTGAGCAGGTCATTATATGAAAAAAGCTTAATGCGTACCAATTGGGTCTGGGTTTTAATTCAAGTGAAAAAGTATTTACACAATTACCTTTCTTATAAATTAGCATGTATTATATTCTTAATTTAAAAATCATTTATCTGAACCAGATGTTTGATTGTCTCTGATGTGTGCGTATGAGTTAAATAAAAAACTCATTTTGGGGTCCGCTAAGAGAAACCACAACCCGATCCATACACAAACAGCGCACTGATGATTATCAATGATTTGTAATCGTTGTAAAACCACTGATAGAAATTACTCTTCTGGGAAAAGCGTTTAAGCACCGCATCCCTTGCGCTTTGTATAGAGAAAAATGACACGTTGATATTTTAATAATAACTATGAAGTGGCAAGATGTAGAAATATTGCGGTATATGAGCAAAGGTGGTAAAACAAAAATGTAGAAAAGAGAGAGAGATACTGACAGACAGAGATGAATGGGCCAAGTGGCCATTAAGGTCTCTGACACATAATTAGCTCTCTTATCACAACCAGTTGGCCTGTTTTTGACTAAGTGTGTGTGTGTGCGTCTGGACGACGTCTTTTCACAGAATCTGCTGTCCCTTCTGCCTTCAGCCCTGCCATGGCCTTCATCTTGATTATAATGATGGTTCTGTCATGTAGGATCTCATTAACAAATTGTGAAGCCCAATGTTCCCGTTGTTTGCCATCCCATTAAGACACCTTCTTCCCATACAATGTGGCGAAGATCATTTTTATCACCTGCAGTCAAACAACCCTGCAATTCATTTTTCTCTGGCGTAAAACGAAAACGTTACGGTTTCTAAATCACAGGAACAGTGTGTTTCTCTCTGAGCACGTCTTTTCTGTATGCTAATGAAATGATTGGAGATTTCACTGTTGCTATGGCCAAATAAATTAGCATTTTATTCTCTGCATAATCAAAAGTGGCTGTTTTAAAAGCCTGTTTTAAACTAAGAACAATACAAACGCAGGGTTTTTAACATGACAGTGATGTTTACTTTCACAATTGGTCTTTTAGACGAACCTGTAAGAAACCTGGAGACCTAAAAACATGCATGTACATTATTTCAATAAAAAACATAAATACGTTTCCATCTTTTGATTCACATACACAGAACTCAATATTTCTGGGTTGCCACATATGTCCTTCTAAAGGGCAATAATGTGTAAATGTCACATACAGCTCCAGATGCTTTCATTTCGTCCTACTGTACTGAATTTAAAAATATACGCAGGGAAATGAAATGCACAGACACATATTGCTTATATATTCAAACAATATTTAGAGCTATTAGTTTAGGGGAAAAGATATCAAGTTCCCTCACTGTGGTCTCGACAGACCAGCTTCCATTGATCTTTGCTTTTCTCGACAGCGTCACAGCCAACTCTGCTTGCCCATACAGAAAGTTTAAAGAAGTACATTTATTTTATTTCTAATGAACTTGCATTTAGAACCATTAATAAATCACACTAATGTGAAAACATCACCTAGTCCCAATTCGCACCACCCATTTAACATCTGAAGCATGTTTGGTCTGGTGTTTTGTTATGCCATATTCTAAAATAGATAGAAAACCGCTGCTCTTTACAGTTCTATGTGTTTATATATATATATATATATATATATATATAGCTTATCTGTTTATTACTTTTTTTACCCAGTTTTTTTCTGCTGAAACAAACAACCTAAACTAGCTTAAGCCTAGAGAATGACAAAAACCTATGGAAGTGATCAGACCAGTCTCACCAGGCAGGGAAATCAATCATAAGCAGCAAACCAGTTCAAGATGGTTTAAGGTATATAGTAGTATAGGAAAATCCAACACCGATCATCGGGCCGTTTAAGGTAGAAAACCTCTGAATGGGTCCAAAACTTAATATATCCTAAAAACCTGCTTCAAACCTCCAAAAGACTATAAATGCATCTTTTTGACAAATATATAATAAAAGCTCTAATAAAAAATATCCACAGGCCACAACCACCCTCAGTCTGTATAAAGTCAGCAATATATTTATCTGCGCATATAATATATCATTTATAGCGCATTCACACTATACATTTTTTAATCAGTATGTGAGTTCGATGGGATCAAACCCATGACCTTTGCGTTGCTAGCGCAATGTTCTACCAGTTGGGCTGCAGAAACACCGCTGTAATTTCACTGCTGTAATGAGCTACATAAAAAGTCATTTTTATTCAGGAAATGGTTCACTCAGGGGCAAACACATCCAGGCCAGAGTCCCAGTACAACACTTTTCAGAGAGAATCTAAATATTTATTTTGACCATTAGCTTTCTTTGAGATGTGCTGGAACATCTGAACTCTGTACTGTAAGTCTGATTCATCAACAGTATACAGGTCAGAATAATATTCAACAGCAAGCTTGTGCATAGCAGATGGAGATGACAACACCTTCATTATTCTTCAGGCACATCTGCTTCTCCCGACTACTGCCGCATTCCAAATTAAAGAAAAATGTTGCTGGCCTATCAGTGTCTTGAACGTGGGTGAAACATGCCCCAACTGCGACCCATTTCACTATACATTCCAATCCACAACTTTGCTTATGTTTTTCAGGGGAAGCAGTCGAAAAATCATGCACATTCTTTTTGCCCTTGACTACAGAAATGTCATTCTGCTGATTCTTTATATTCATTTTGATACTTTTTTTAATGAGATACTGCACACAAAACACCTATATCTAAGCTGTCATAGCTTATTTTCTCCTGTAGAATTTTACATTAAAATGCCAAAAGGAGATTTTATTACACTGCATAGATAATGCATAATCAGCGGTGATCTTCTTATGATCCAAGAGAGAATCAGGAGTTATAGCGGAACTACACACTTTATTTCTTGTGCTATATGAGGTATAAAATCTGGCCAACCTTGCAGCTCTGCCCTTACAGAATTTAACCCTGCTTAACTGATTGGTTTTATCACTTCAAAAGTCTAGAATTGCAATGATGTCGGACAAAACAGATGTCCTTTGTTTTTCTATTAGCGGTAGAAATCCACAGTACAATTCCAGTCCACTCTTATTACAGTAATTTACTCTGACTGAGAGGGGTTTTTAGCTTAGTAAATATCTGGACCCTAAAAATAATGGCAATTTCAGCCCACAATTCTATTAAACGCCTTGGTTTTACATTATTGTTCGACATTATTTTTTACCCTCAAAGCAGCACAGAAAAAACAATACTACACCTGCACAATATCACAGCGCTGACTGATGGAGACAATCCCCAGTAAACCTCATTACTCTGATCACTGTGGGTTTCTTGCAGAAAAACTACTCTAACTTGCAGGGAAAGTATTCCATTTTAAATTAATGAGCTCTGAAACCAGAGCTCATTTGCTTCTGTCTCTGAGCCCATTTACGATTGGAGATCCTTTAAATAAAATCTCTACAAGAAAGAGAATTGGTAGCATAAGAACAAAAGAAAAGAAAACAAGAAACCGGGAAGCAAAAGTTAAGAACTAAAGCCGCAGTGTATTTATTTGGTGTTTTATCTAACTTGTTTCTCCTTTATGACTCCTCAGGTTTGTCTGATTACTTAGTTGGTTTACATAGACACCAGAAAGCAGCGTTTTGTGAGAAAGCAACCTATTACACAAAATCTGCATGTGCACTTTCATGCGCTGTGTTAATGGCTTACTCTTAACCTCAATATACAAGGTTAAGATGCTACATGCTTAAATCAATATGTGTATACAAACAGGGAAATTACTGATTTACCAAAAATTATAGACTTACACATGAAAATGATGACACAAAAAAATGTTACAATTCAGGTTTATGAGAGTGATGAATACTAATTAACCTGTAAACTGTTATAGATATTTACCTATTCACTTTAATATTTCATAGTTGAATTCTAAACTAACCATGACAAACTATATACTGATGGAAAGGTATAAAATGCATTAATACAAATTTGACTAATTTTCATAAAAGATAAACATAAACAAAAAAAATGTAAAAAATACCTAAAATAAATTATGAAACTTAATAAAAAATAAATATCTAAAATTTAAAAAAATTTGTAGTTTGGATAGTGCATTTTCATGTGTATTCTGTGCAGTGACAGTTATCAGGTTAAATAACAATAAAGTGTAACATTGATGCATATGTTAACCAAACCCGTTTTATGTGCATGTAAGCCCAATACAATTCTTTTGTAAGCCAAAATCCTAACTTTTAAATTCCATTTTCTGTTTTATTTGTACAGTGCGCTTCACAGCACACTGGAGTATATTTCAAAACAGCTTTCCCCTTTTCTTTAGGTGTATCTATTTCTATATACAGTATTTTCCCTTTGGTTTCCCCAAGAAAAGCATCAGTCTCATTCACACAGAGCCAATCAGTGTCACCTAGTTTAGAAAAATCTGACACATCAGGCTAACGTTCATCATCGCCACATCAAGCTTCTGCAACATCATGTCATTAACAACTGCTTCTCCTAACACATTGCCACCCTGCAATACACCTTTCGCATCACTATAACCAGCCTGCACATCATCCATTAAATTCAGACATTAAACAGACATACTCACCTGCCTGTTTTCCTCCAACCACATTGATATGTGGGCCACAAACTATGTAACCACACAGATTCCCATTCCCCATAGTCCTCTAAACCCCAGTTAGCTTCTGGCATGAACATCTCCATGGTTGGTTTGAGATGACACCTCTGGTTGGCTGTCATCTGAGAGCAAACACAAACACCTGCAACATAAAAGAGAGAATGTGTTTTTAAAAAAGCCCCATTTAAAATGCTTTTAATGTTGAGGTCATCCATATGGTATTCTACTTTTAAATGCTGATAAAATTCATTGATAGCACATAAACACAACTTTAAAGTCTATACCGTGTAAAGAAAGTAGCACTCGAACAAATTTATGGAGCCTTTAAAGCTGCAATCTAATACTTGCTTTGGTTAAAAATAAACAAAAAATGAGATACAGAACAATTACATAAAAATTTTTGAAAATGAGAAAACTAGTCTCCTTAGTGTAACCCGAAATCACAACAATAAGCTTATAATAATACACTACAGTTTGGCTGGAAATTTCCATTTGAGGTAAAGATTAGCATATCAAGTAACACGCAATTTCATATTTTCAACTAAGATGGTAATAAAAAGGCAAAATGTTATGGACTAAAGCTTTGAGCACTAAAGACTTAGCAGTGTGTTGTTTTATTTATTACCTGAGGGAAAAGTCAAAATGATTTTTGGGGAATTTGACATAGCAAACCACAAACGGTGTTAACAGAGCTCGAGATAAATCAAAAAATGTTTAACAGTTGTGCAGCACAATTCAGAATCATTTGCACAGTGTAATGTAGGCTTTTCACGTACTCTGTTATTAAGAAACTGAGGATTTTGTCCCTCTCCAACTACCACCTGCCTATCAATAACACAAAGTAGTAGGAAATCACGATTCACTGATGTAAACTAAATGCTACTGGCTTTTAAAAAAGAGCTCTTTCATATTATTTAAAAGGGGATACATTAACACATGAAAGAAAACTGAATTTATTACCCATTTCATTGGCCATTTAAGAGCCTCTAAAAAAACAAACAAAAAGGTCACTGGTAAAGCACTTTTAAGAGGATATATACATGTCATGCTTAAAAGGCACAGCAGCAGAAAAACACAGAGGGTTATGAAAATTATATTTTTGGACCTCAGGGGGAAAAGTACATTTCTCCTAAATCATCACGGACGAAGTGAGGAAATGTGTCATTCCTCCCATGCCATCTGACGCCATACATAAATGCTACACCACTCACCAAATTAACTAAATTGTCAGAGAAAGTCAATTATAAAAAAGTGCAGGCCAAGAGGGGAACAAAAGAGAAAGTCTCAGTGCACAGCAGGTAGAAAGCTCTCAAACACCCACACGCAGCATGAGATCTGTCAGGAGAGAGAGTGAGTCGCTCAGTGGACACTCAGTAGGGTGCAATGATAACAAAGTTCATTTTTAATGACCGCTTTATTTCCTAATCAATTAACGAATTTAATTAATGTGTTTACAACAGTGAGGAAAATTTAAGAGGCGGCAATGTCCCGGCAGCTGGACGGAGAAAAAATGTCTGTTTGTGTGCGTGTCTGTAAGGATTTGCTAGCAGGTGTCACGGCTGCGTGTCTGTTTAAAAGAAAAAATTCTCTCCTAAATTCTCGCCTGCTGTTACTCTTTTCATCATTTGATTCTTTATGAAGAGAACATGTTTTTAATGGAGCCGAGACTGACAGTTAGACTCTTTTAGAACATAACATACAAATCCATTAAAACTTCCTTTAAGCAAAATAATTCTCTCTCTCTCTCTCTTGCGCTTTCTGAAGTTCACTTTTATTCAGTTCTATTGAATTATAGAGAGCTGTTCTAGTGTGAATTCCATAATCACATTTCCTGTAAGCCACACTGTAACTATTAAGTCAAGTACATCCTCATCTACAAAAAGCCAGAGAAACAGGTGAGGTTGTCCGTGTCCTCTTGAGCTTTTTAGATCACAAACCACGGCTGGGTTGAGTGTTGAGGGTGTTAATGTTGCTGTGGAGGGCATGGACGCTCTCGTCCAGCGTTTGTGCCTTTAGAGAATCTAATTCTCACATTTTCACCTGCAGCCTGAACAGCTGCTCCAAAACCAGACGCAAGAAAAATAAACCACTGCTTTCGTCATATGTGCACATATTATTAACACGTGTTATTACATTTTTGTAGCATGCTGTGCTTTAATGCATGTTCATATTAAAACTAGTCCTTTAAGAGTTTTATGCAGAAATATGGCAAGTCATATAGATTCAGAAATGTAAAATACTTTCAAGTACAAACTACAGAGTTTATTATGTAGTGCTCAATACAAATTGACGTCACAACTTAAAATAATGCTGGTACTTTTGCTTCGGGTTCGAATTAAAACAGGCATTTACGATATTACCATCCATTAATTAATGGCAAAAGATTCTGTCTCTGTTTTTCCTTTCTTCCTTCTAGCCCAGGAGAGATAAATGAACATTCAACGTCATTAAATTTCTTTTTCTGTTTAGAATTAGGCCATATGCAAATGACCACTTCCTGAGAGAGACAGAAAGAGAGGGAGAGAATAGAAAAGGAGAGGAGGAAAGAAGGAAAGGTCAGATCATACTGTTTAACTAAAATAAAAAGATTTTATTAAAAATATTGATATTGTATAGTCATACCGTGTAATTCAAGGAAACACACAGACATGCTGTAAATGTGATACTGTATGCTGTATGAAACAAAGAAACACATACGGTAAACTTGTATCAAATGCACATAGACTGTGTATGTGTGTAAGAGAAAGAGAGAGAGAGTAAACAGAGAGCTACATGTTCTTATTGATCATGTATTGGTTGACATTGACCACTGTACTCTGTGGGAAAGACACTCCAGTGGCCGCAGGACTTCAGATGGAGAGATACGAGAGAGGAAGCTGCACAATGAGGAAAAGAGAAGAGCAGACGAAATAATCAAATAATAATGCAGAGAAATATTTTAATGCTATTTTTTCTTTGTAAAAATGTCCAGATTCTAGCCACTACAAGACAGCCGAAGCGTTAAATTTTTTCTGATAATACCATAATATACTGCTGTTTCTTGTCTGCAATATATTACTTTTCTCCCTGGCAAATTGTAAACTTTATATTGTCAAACAGGGTTTATTGCAGCTCAGGTATATTTGTCGTAAATAGTACAGTGTGAATAAACAGCAGTAAAAGCCAGCTGCATATGCCAAATAAAACAACGACAAACTAAACTGAAAGCCAAATTAAACGATCACCAAAATAAACAAGACAAGACTGATCTCTGATCTGGAATAGATGCAAGGCACTTAAATGAAATCATTAGGACGTTTTTCTGTGCAGCTTAAAGGGACATTTCAGTCAAATATGTCATTATTAACCCAATTTTACGTTATTCCAAAAGCAAACAACTTTCCTCTGTGGATCACAAAGATAGAAATGCAGTACAGTAGTGACTGACAGCCTATTCGCTTAGACTGAAAAAGCATCATCAGTAATAGTTTAAAATAACACGAAAGAAAGTCATACAGGTTTGGGCGTAATAATTATTATCTTTATTGAAACAACGTCTGTGCATTTTTATCTTTCTGTTCTCTCAGTTTCATGACGCTCTTTCTTTTTAGTCCTCTTATTCTTTTCCTTTTTCTGTCTTTGTCTATTGGGGCTCAGTGAAACAGAGCCAAGACAGACCACCAGCTAACAAGAAAGCAACATTACCCCTCCCTCTTCTTTTCCACCCATATGAATATTTCCAGAATTCATCAACTATTTATCCTAACCATCTCCACTATCCTTCTCTCTCCGTCTATCTCTCCGATGTTGTTTGCCAAAACCCGAAGCAAAACCCCCAACCACGCAAAAATAACAGCTAAAAACCTGGAACCCTCATTTGTTTGGCTGTTTCATGTCTGATGTAGAACCTGGAGAGGTTTTTCTGTCTCGTTATCTCTCCCATGCCTCCATTGTGAAATTCAGCCTGGTTAAGTTTTCCTTCCCTTATTGTGAGCTAAAGTACCTACTGCAAAGTAATTACTGCAGAGATCTGGGACGGCGTTCACTGTGTAACAGTAAAAAGTGTGGCCCACAGCACTGACATAAACATCTCAGCATGTTGGAGGAAGCATCTCTTCCACTAAATAAAGCTGACGCAAGCTAAAGAAGCAAAAACACAAACAGCTAGGTGTGAAAGTCCACGTATTAATGAGACATGATTCTGTCCATTATAGACAACACTGCAAAAAACTGTCATGGCTTCCAGGTATTCAATATTGTCCGTTTTATTGCCAGATGTTTTCAGTAAACGTGACTCTTCCTGTGAAACACAGGTCTCTAATTATGAAATGAGGTGCATTACAGTTTGATTTCAATCATTAAATTTACTATATTAAGGTTATATTTTCACAGAACATGATTTTATGTATCATGATTTATATATATATATATATATTATGGAAAACAAGACAAATGCTATGTGCAGAGTACTGCCTACCTACTACTCATACTATTTCTGCAGAATGTGCACTGTCAGGTATGTAAATTCGTACTGCACACCCATTTAACCCAATACATTTGCAGTATACAACAGAACACAATAGATTCCACAATGCAATATATTCACCATCACCTCCCATTCACATAAAATTAAAGTATTATCACATTTCTCCTTGCTGACTCAGAAATACTTTCTTGAACTACATTTAAGACATAAATATACTTGCTATCTAATTTAAAAGAGTGCAGTAACTTTAAGACATTTGCTATTGTCAAGTTCAGGCACCAAAACGTTAACTATTATTGCATTATTTATACAACAGCAAGACTATATAAACGAACGCCTGACAGTGCAAAACCGGTACAGGTGGCAGGTGGCAATACAGACCTAAAGTTACCCATTGCTCAGCAATTAGCAAATAAATGCGTCAAGATAAACTTTGATATTTATTTACCTTTTTATTGTCGTACGGATTTCTGTTACTAAGACCACACAATAGCACATATATTATTAAATGTATCGCCAATACTTACAGTTCATGCTGTTTTTCCCTCGAAAACTACGTCATCATCAAGAGACTATCTTGCTTCTTAAATGTTTATGCAGCATTTTGTGAGAAGTCTTTGCCACTAGCGGCACCCAACGGAATTACACGTAATAATAATGATTTACAGATTTACGCGTCTGTCTAATAAACACGTCTTCCATATCCTTTCAGCAAATACTTCTGGGCGAATGCTACTAATTAATATTCATGAGACAAGCTGTCTGATATGATGCTAAAGTTTATAATCGCTCCTGTAAGTAAAAGCAGGAGAGAAAGACGAAAAATATTTAGGCGATCTTTCATTGCTTCTTAATGCTTGTAATGTTTTATTGTTACTAAAACCTTAGTAACATTATTGTTTTTACTAAATCCAGACGATATTAACGGGTTTGATGAGGCTGATAAATAAAATATGCTGATAATAAATATTTGGAACTCGAGACTCGACTTGTACTTGACTGGACTTGTATCTGACTTGAGACGACTGAATAATAAAAATCAGTAGGAGGGATTTTAAATTATGTTTAACATTTGAGTGAAAGGCGTCTCGTTTGCTGTGGCAAAGCCAAATCGATTCTTTTTGGTTTCTCGCTACAGGTCAGACTTGCTCTCATTTTATAAACGAATCATTCAAGCAGTTTCGAATCGAACCGATTCATTTAACCGATTCAAAAGAACCGACTCCTAAAATGATTCATCATGAATTCATTGCTACACCAGAATGGCTGTTGTAGACTGCCTTATAATATAACATTAGATTTTTGAAATAGTTGCAGTATGCACATTTAAATAAATAGTTCATTTATTATTTAGGCCATTAGATTTATACATTTTAAAATAAAAAGATGCTCTCAATACTCTATTAGGTAGTTTGATTAAACAACATATTATATTTGAAAGGGTTTATAAAACTAACCAGCAGCAAACAGGAAGATATTGCTAAAAAGGGACTTTCATTTGGACTCCATGACCAATTACTGTAGACGTGGCCTTTTAAGATTTAAGGATTAACTTCACCTCAAGGACTTGTGAACATGGGGGTTTGTCATCACAAATAAGCTATGAATGGCTTACTTATAGTAACATCTGAACATTACAATGGAACAACATGAACACAATACATAACATACAATAAATAATATAGCGCATTTAATATTTGCTATAGACTATAAACAGTGCTATATATATATATATATATATATATATATATATATATATGGCTTTTAAGCATGATGGCTGAAGATGTTCTGCATTGCATAAATAACTTCTGCACAGGATTAGGGATGTGGTTATTCCCAGTTAGGATTCCAGCTGTCAGGAGAAAGACAAGAGAAGAATCTCACTCAGAGCGAACTGATCAGGGAACGCTCCACTGAAGCCACTCTGCTACGTGACTAATTCAGCTTATCCACTGAAAAACCCGAATAAACTCCCCAGATTGTTCCATATGCAGGTCTTAAATACACATGGTTGAAAGAGAGAGACAGAGAGCATGTTTGAAAGAGAGAAGGGCTGGACTGACTTCCTTTATAGATTTCTGTGTGTGCGTAAATCGTTTGTTTAGAGTTGAGGATTAGAAGAGCTCTCTTGACATAAAAATCATTTAATTCTCAACTCGTGCGGCCTGCTTGCAAATGGCACATGCATGTTTTTTCAAGGAAAAACTGTCTGTCATTTGCAGTCATTCAGAAGTGGCAGAAAGACACTACAAATGCATTAGTCCTACTCAAATATACATGAATGAAGGGAGAGGATGATCTAAGTTACATCTCTATATTTTTAAATACATTTAATGCATTTATTCGAAGCCACAATGTGTGTGCACTGAATTTTGAGTCAGAAAGTATCATATGTTGTACCCCATGAGGAGGATGGATACACACACAACACAAACGCAGCCCATTGTGAGTCTAGTAACCCTGTAGCTATGCAATATTTATTGCACGTATTAAATATGTATTATATTTTTTGCTACCTAAACTCGAAGACTGGGAGTTCATTCATACCCCTTAAACACACAGTTTTTCCAAGGATTGCTGGTAATCGCAGCCATCATAGTATTTTTGATTTGTTTAAATTCAAATCCTGTCCGGCGATGTTTTTTGACCTGGTCAATGTGCTTTGTGTTTAGACTCAAGTAAAGGATATATATAGTGTATGTTTATGCATTTGACAGGTGCTTTTAACGAAAGCGATTTACAGTACATTCAAGGTATTTTTATCAGTCTCTGTGTCCGCTGGGGATTGAACCCATGGCCTTTGCATCGCTAATGCAATTCTCTACCAAATGAGCTAGAGAAACACTGTATATACGTAGTACACAGCTGTGGACACATGAGACATGCTTTGGGTCTGTTCCAGCAGACACTGTGGCTTCTTTCCAGCAGCAGAATCTGTTTGGAGTGCTAAATACCGTTGTGTTCACTCACAGTTAGGTTATGAAAGAGTGACAGCTGAATACTAAGTCCCCAAAAATAATAACCAAATTTCAAGAGCAGGTTTTTTTATATGTGCTGCATTAACAAAACAGCAGTAGACTAACTAGTCTGTCAAGTTCTGACATAAAATAATTCTTTCTTGTCAATCCTCAATGTTAGAATTATTAACCTCTCTCAGGTTATGATAAATGGCGTAGAGAGAAAGAATCAAAACTCGTGTGAAGTGTTTGGGCAGCAGAGAAAGACTGAGAAAAACTGTATTGCTGTAGATGGAACTGGAGAGTTTTTGTCTGCAAAGCCTAAAACAGTGGGAGAGTTTAAACTAGAAGAATTAGAATAACAAGAAAATCCTTAAACACACATTATAAAGTCTTGATATTTACTAACGTTATCTGTCGCTATGGTTACAGGCACTACTCAAGAAGGGGATTGACTTCAGTTACCTGCTCATACAGACATTATTCAATCCGCTTCTCTCTGATCTGGTCTTCTGCTGCTGGAAGGATAAAAGATCTTATTTAAAGCATTACTTGACCTCTGAAATGATATGCATTGCATATTTTTGCACACCGACGAGACAGGTGTGTATGTGCGCTTCTCCTCATGCATGTGTAACGGGGTGATGTGAGGCTCTCAGGATGAAATTTTTAATGATTTGAGTCATTCACGCTCCAGCACTTCTACTACACCGGTGAGTGCACTGTGTGTGTTTGTGTGTGATTCACGCGTCAATACCTCAACACACTCAATCTGCATCACCCACTGAACGTAAGGAAGCCAATTATGTGTATATCAGTCTGCGTCTATGAGATAGGGAGAAGCAGAGGCAATGTCTTAAAGCATATGTCATTGACAGTGACTCACTGCATGTCTGAAGGTGTCAGTATTTGTATACTAAGGAAGTCTGTAGCCGTGCCAGAATACATAATGGTCTCTCATGGGAGTAAGTCTGGCTTAAATTCTCTTATAATTTACTCACCTTCATGCTATTCCAGGTGTATGAGACTTCCTTTCTGCATTTGAACACAAATAATTGTATATATTTATTTTTCTTATATATTTTATTATATATGTGACCCTGTCTGTGAAACCCAGGATAAAGTCTCCTAATGTAATTATGACATTAGGAGCATCAAAGTTTGATTTTAATCCATAATTTCACTTTGACCCTATAATCATTTTTACCCAGTCAATATTAAAAATATCAAAGTTATATCTGTTTATCATTGTATGATATACGATATGTACAATGATTTTATGTAGAAAAAAATATTTAAAAAATCAACTCGAACAATGAACTTGCCTACACATTTGAACATATCTCTCAGATCTGTTTATTTACATTTTAATTGAGCTAATTAAGCTCAAATCTTTTACGAACATTTTGCTTAAGAAGACATTTATTAACTGATTAGTATTACTTAAATGATGGATGTATGTGCCTTTTGGAGCTTCAAATTGTTGGGTCTCATATAAGAAGATAAAATGACTGCATTTTAATATAAAGTTATTTGCTTGTGTTTAACAGAAGACAGGAAGACAAACAAAGTTGGATGGCATGAGAGTGAGTAAATTATGAAACAATTTTCATTTTCTAGTCAACTAATCCTTGAACTCATACATTAATCTACTAAACCAAAGAATCATTTTTACAAGATTTCAAATACATAAATTTACAAGAGTCAAATTCTTGTGTTCTGTTTATCAAAATACTAATTTAATTTTTAATTGTATTATCAGAGGAGCGCCCTGAGGCTATCAGCATAAATAATTGATTATAGCTTGTGTGAAGACAGGCCGTTCTTACGCTGTGTGGATTTCAGCATCTTGGACAGGACCACAACAGAGACACGTGGGAAGCAGGTGACATGAAGGAAAAACACATCTGACTCACATTTGAGCTCATCAGCAAAAAAGATGCTGCTGCCCCAGTTTTGTGAGGAAACCTCTGAAGTGTCTTTCTTTTTCCTTTAAGTTCCCCAGACACCAGCTAAGCAGACGCGGGCCACACAGCAACTCTCGTCTGGCATCAACCTTCAGCATGAGACTCACCCCTTTTCCACCTCCACGAACACCGACGACATCTCGCACGCCATGACACACTTCCTTTCCACCAGTCCATTATGTGCTGCCATTTTCTTAAGAGCCAAAAGAGTTTTCTAATAAAATAGTTTTCGAAGCACATCTATAGATTTCACATTCACAAAATGTTTCCCAAGGTCGGTTTGTCACTCTTGTAATCCTTTGAGAACACCTGGGATGCTGTCTAGCAAGCTCCATTAAAAGCATTTCGCTTGCATTCTGCCACGTGTCAAACTTAACCAGTCAGCTGCACCAAAAAATTGGCTCACAGGAGAGGTGAATGAAAAGCCGCGGGCTAGTGACCATTCCGAATTCAAGGTGTCACTGTGTAAAAAGGTCTGTAACCTCGGGCGTATTGATTCGACTAATGTTATCTCACCAGCTAGCTATGAGAGGAAAGTTGAAAAGGCAGACGTGAGATTATGTTCATATCTTGATGTCAGAGCTTTCGTACTGACTTGCACTGGCAGCAACATGTTGCGATTAAAAGGATTTTTGAGATGATTCTTGGATGTTTACGGTATATAGATATAATAGTGCAAAGTACATATCATTTATTTGATGAATTTAGTTTATGTACAGTAAAAATAGGTATCTTAAGACATTTTCCAGGTTTATAACAAGCTCTTCTGGTTGCATCAGTCAACATGGTGTTGTTCACCACAAACTACATTTTGAATGATTTTGCTGTTTCTAAAACAAACAAAAGTCGGGTTTACATTAATGCATTTTCAGTGCAAAGTCTTACACTAACTGAAATGACAAAAAAGACACAAAAATACTAAAAAAAAGATTTTTGTGCAAATTCATTATTACGCCATCTAGTGGATATGTTTCCCACTGCCTTCAGTCATTTACATACACATTCCTACACAAACTATTGTGCTTGTCCACAATTACCTGTCACACTCATGAAAATGCATAAATACTTTACCATAACACAAATCATCAAGCACCACACTCAACGCAGGAGTGGGGTTGACACCCAAGTTTCTCAACGTTTTCACAGGCAAGACAACAAGAGGCGTACTGACAATTACTGACTCTTACTGTGGGCAGCAATGCTTTTAGAAAACATCTGTTCCAATCTCAGCGCTGCTTCACTGTTTTTACAGCAAAAATACATAAGAATTATCTTGGTTATAATTTCACAGGTGCAGATTAGCTGAAGAAATCCATTAATGTATTTGTAAAACAATTCTGTATTTGTGAATACAACCTATATGTCCTCTGTATTCATGTATTTCTTCTATATAAAAACAGTTAATAAGAACTGGGACTGCCACACTGAAAATAAAGCCTTTAAAATATTTGTGCATTATGTTGCCTACCGTTATATGATAGCAGACTGAAATCCAACTTGTTATTTGCTCATTTATATATAAATTATTCATATTGGTTCTGTGAACTAAACAACAGACTAAAATAAATCAATAGTTCACAAATTGAACATTGCAACTAAATCTTTTCATGAATTCACCTTTTGTTGTCCACAAAAGATAAAAAGTGCTACAGGTCTGGAACGACATGAGGTTAAAAAAAATGATGACTGAATTTATTTTTGAATGAAATATTCATTTAATATTTTAGCATCTTAACACAGTCACATAACAGCTGAGTGATATCTTAGTTAGGCAGTTGAGTTAAATTGAGCTTGTTTTCAAAAGCTTTTAGCTGTAAGATGTTGTTATTTTTGCTGTGTTTGGTCCAGATCTGTCATTTTAACTGTGAGCAGCTGCCATGTCTGTTTGGCAGCCAGCTCTGACTGACAAGGTGTAGTCTGAACCCCTGCTGTGGATGTCTATTAGGAGTGTGTGCGTGTTAGGGCTGTGATGTATTTGTGTGTGTTTGGATTTGTGTACAGTATTAGTGGCTGGAGGTTATACTGTATATATAAATGTATATGAGTGTTTTGTGTGTGTTACTGTAGGTGCATCTTATATTTGTTTGTGTTGTGTGTTCCTGTTCGCCATCAGCCACAGGAGATCCCAAGTGGTCCAGCATTTGTGTGGTCCAGTCAGCTGAACTTTTCAGACTATACCCAAGACAAACCTGCAATAAAGCAAAATTTATATGAAAACAAATATGAAAAGATAAACAGTTAGGCTTTGAAAGATTGAAAGTGTGTGTTTTCTGTTTCTGTTCTGTTAGTGTTGGTGTATGTGAATGTGTCATTTCTCAAAGAATTGTTTGTCCTTGTGTCTTTGTCTAAAGCTTTCTCATAAAAAAACACAATGGCTCATCATCTTTCAGTCATGAAACAAACTTTTCTCTCTCCCACACAAACATAAACACCATTTCTGCTCTCTTGCAGACTACATCAGTTTTGATGTAAAGTAGTTAAGTTACACCATTACAGTAGTAATTATAGAAAGAGAAAAGGTTTCCATTTTATAGTAGGACATGGCATGTCTCTTAACACATTTAGTTCCATGAGCTTAACAAATTCTCACCCCACAGAACACACACACACACTTTCATAAAGAGAGAATGTCATCCTGCACTCAGGCTCTCACTGTGATTCTATTCAATAAAGTCTCCTAACGCACGTTTCATAAGCAGTGATTTTGTATAGACAGTTATATAAGACACACTCTCTCCCTCCATTATAACAATAGGCATTGAGACTGTTTCCCGTAGCAACGTGGCACAGACGTGAGAATAGTCTGTACTCTTTAGAGACTCTCTCTCTCTCTCTCTCTCTCTCTCACACACACACACACACACACACACACACACACACACACACACACACACACACACACACACACACACACACACACACACACACACACACACACACACACACACACACACACACACACACACACACACACACATATTAACCACTAAATACTTGCACATCATCTAAATCAGCTCCAAATCCAGAGTAAATGTGTGTCTCTTTAACACAATCTAACTTTCAGCACATTTAAATATACTATATATGAGTTTCTTACTTCTGTGGAACCCAAAAAAAGATATTTTGTCTCTGAGCTCCATTGACAAAATCACAATGTCGTTTGGTTACCAACATTCCTCAAAATATCTTCTTTTGTGTTCTGCAGAAGAAAGAGAGTCTTACATGTTTGGACTTATATAAGGGTGATCTATCTCAAGGAAATGGCAGGGGTGGGGATATTTGTTTGAAAAATATTTTGTTAAAATAACTGAAATCCATCATAAGGCATATGTTACGGTCCAGAGAGAACATGCTGTTTAAAATCTGTAGCTTGATGAGCATAAACAAAACATTGTTGAGGACGGTTTACTAATAATTGCCAGACATCTGCAATATTTCATTAGACAAAAATAGCACACAACAAACAATTTTAATTGCTGGCATACGTGATTCTCGCTCACAGCTACAAGATGTCAAAATGTTGCTATGGTAATCACATGTCAAACATCACATGTCTGATAGTGACACATGTATTATGTACTGTACACACACAGAAGAGTCATTTAGAGGATTCACTTCAGATCACTGTTCAGATCTAGCTTTCACTCTTAAAACTTTGTGGCTTTTATGTGCCTTTTTGCTGCTCCTACTCTGTGTGTGTTTGTGTGAGAGATAGAGACAGAGAGAGAGACAGAGAGAGAGACAGAGAGAGAGACAGAGACAGAGACAGAGAGAGAGACAGAGAGAGAGAGAGAGACAGAGAGAGAGTCAGATTCTATCTGCATCAGTCTGGGCATGTTAACATAAAACAGCACATCTCTGAGTCAAATGAAAGAGGGGAACCCTCCATCTCTCCTTCAGACAGACAAGTGGGGTGCAGATAAAGGCGAAGGACAGATGAAAGAGTTCAGCTGACAGAAGGGATCAGAGACGACGAGAAGCGGTGGAAGGAAAAGAAAGGGGCGGGGGAGCGGGGGCCATTAAAAGGGACCGATGGATTGAGGTATTCTGTGGAAGAGTTTCTGTGCAGGTGAGAGAGACATGAAGGGCTGGAGAGAAAAAGCTGAAGAAAGAAAGAGACGTTGAATGAAATCACAGCAAAATGGAGAGAATTCCCAAGGCGGGGAGGAGTGAGACAGGAGGAAGATTGTGAAATAAAGATGAGTGATTTGAAGAAAGAGAAGAAGGGTAGATGGATTTATACAGACCCTGGGTACTCCTTACTTTTAGCCCATATTCATATTGTCTGATAAGTGTCATTTGAAGGGATAGATTATCCAAAAATAAAAATTCTTTCATTATTTATTTACTCTTATGTTATTTAAAATCTGTAATGACTCTTTCTTCTGTGGAACATGACAAAAGATGTTTTGAGAAATGTCCATATAATGGAAGTCAATAGGGGCCAATGTTGTTTGCTTACCAACGCTCTTTCAAAATATCTTCATTTGTGTTCTGCAAAAGAAAGAAAGTCATACAGGTTTAAAGTGACATGAGGGTGAGTAAATGAAAATATTAAAGCTTTTCCATTATATAGGCATGTATAGGAAACTTGTTTTAACAATAACAAATATGAGTTGCACATCAGACACAATTTCTATATTCTTTTTTAATTAATAATGAAAGATGGATGTAGAAATATGTGAGAAAAAGTAAGTCTGGCTTGATCCTGCGTGTCGTTATCTAGCCAAGAGAATTTATATTAATGAGCTCAGCGCCCGCCGCATACTGATGTTACATCCAGCCCATCTTTGCACCCCTGATCTGCAGCAGATTCTGGCAGCACTGAACGGGCCCATTACTGTGGTAATGTAAGACAACACTTGGAGGCACAAACACAGGGGACATGTCTGAGAATACACAAACAAGACATCTGTCCAGAAAGTTAATCTCTTCCCTCTCTCTCTCTGATCATTGTTGGTTTAAACTGATGAACATTAGCTCTTATTGAGCGATTCTTACACACACACACAAAAACATAGTCACACGCACAAGTAGCCAGCCAACCTGTGTTTAACTGCCAGCGCTCCCGTATTAAATCTGTAACCACAGTAACCCAAGCAGATGTTTGGGCACACCTGTGCTATGTTTGCTGTTTACTGTTTATGTGTTTGTGTTGTTCCGCATCATTGCTGGTGAAACGGATCTCTGTCCAAATAGAAGGCATAATACACACGCTTACACGTGGCAGGGTGTAGCACTGACACACACACACAGACTCACAGATCACTGGAGCATGTCCAGCACGGCCCTCATTATGACAGGTGTTTGAGAGTCGCTGGAGCACGGCCACTTGAGTGGGACATGCTAACTTTTCTCAATTCTCTCTCTCTCATCTCTCTCTCTCTCTCTCTCTCTCTCTCTCTCTCTCTCTCTCTCTCTCTCTCTCTCTCTCTCTCTCTCTCTCTCTCTCTCTCTGCATGCCTTATAATCTGTAAAGTGGGACATGCTAACTTTCTCTCTCTCTCTCTCTCTCTCTGTTAAATGATGGTAAGACAGGAAAAATGGAGATGAATTGTAAGTGTGTGTGTGTGTGTGTAAGAGATGTGTCACAATTTGCATATTTATACATTGCAATATAAAATACAATGTAAGAACAATACACAAAACATACATTGTGTGATTAATAATTTACTATAAATGACCGTAAATTGATTTACTTTATTAATTATTAAAATTAAAAGCTGCAATCTGTAACTTTTCTCTCTTAATCAAACCTATTAACTGTCGCTGTTCCACAGGTGAAACAATTATTTCACTATTCACTTTACATTTTACATTAAACTATATATTCATGAAAAGTAATAAGACTCAAATACCTAAATTAAAAAAATCTAAAAAAAAACTGGATGTAGTGCATTTCTTACAAACTTTTATTCTGGTGTGCAAAGGCTAATGTGCATTAACTGTAAAGCTTTATATGTACTGTACTATAATGTGGGATATATAATGTGGACTATTTAGGACAGACAGTTTGCAAATTAGGATGCAATGCCTGTCTACAGCATAAATGAAGTGACACAACGAAATTAGACAAAGCCGTGTACGCTACACCACGCCTCACATGTTGCCAGCAGTGTAGACGAGGTGCTGTAAAAATAACCTTTTCAACAGCGTTTCACAATACAAAGCTTGATAAGGACCTTTCTTTTGGTATGCAAAGATTGGCTCCTCACAAAGATATACTAACCGGTTTAATTACCCTAATGATCTCATGGGTGAGTGAGGTCAGAAAGAGCTGTTTAACCGAGCAGATATAGTGCTGATCAGAGAGTGTTATAAAAACCCTAATCACAGCGCTACTTTAAGACACAGAATAAAATGTGATATTACAGCTCTTATGAAAACTTTGCCTTGGTTAATAATTCGTATCGTTGCTCTTGTGTACAGGACGTTTGTGCTTTAATGTCAATCCAATGGCAGAAAATCCCACAGTGCTTTAGTTAAATTGACCCAACGAGCGAAACGCTTTCCAGATTAATTCGCTTGTTAGAGCCGCACTTCAGAAAAGAATGTCAGCTCATCAAACGAAGAGGAGAACCAAGATTTCCCTCCATCTCTCGGTCCCTCGGTTTTCATTTCAGCCCGTGAGGTCATAACGGCAGTCTCCTCTGGTGAGGTCATAATGGCAGTTTCCTCCAGAGTCATGTCATCACAGCAGGTCTATCACTCTTTCATTCACACATTACCTTTCAGTGGTCAATCCATCCGTCTTCCACCTTCACTCACAATACTTTCACTAATTCATCTCTTTTCACCCTTTGAGTGAATCTGTGTGTTCTTCTCTCTTCAGAAATCTCTCCTCTCTCTTCTTTTCGACTTTTCTGAGTGAATTATCCTCTGTTTTCTTTTTCTTTTAGAGAGGGGCTTTGCTCTGATGCTTCCAGAAATGCTCTCTCTTCTCCTCTCTCTCTCTCTTCTCTCTCTCTCTCTCTTCTCTCTCTCTCTCTCCTCTCTCTCTCTCTCTCTCTCTCTCTCTCTCTCTCTCTCTCTCTCTCTCTTTCTCTCTCTTTCTCTCTCTCTCTCTCTCTCTCTCTCTCTCTCTCTCTCTCTCTCTCTCTCTCTCTCTCTCTCTCTCTCTCTCTCTCTCTCTCTCTCTCTCTCTCTCTCTCTCTCTCTCTCTCTGCTCTTTATGCTAAGCTGAGCATGTTTAAGCAGTGTGTGAGTTAATAGTCTGTGACTCTGGGGTTTAGGTTTGGTAATATAAGCTCTAAGGGTGACTGAGAAAAGAGGATTCTTTTAAAGAGACAAGGACTTACGCAAAGTCTGCAGTCAAAACATGTTGTGCTGATCTGACAATGTTCTTATAAATATCACAAATAGTGATAGTTCTTACTAATATAATAAAGCATCACCACAAGGAAAACAACTTAAAGAGGTAGTTCATCCAAAAATAAAAATGCTGTTTGATTTCACCTATTAATTTTAATATGATTTAAATATTTGTCATAAAATTACTCAATCAATATACTAGTTCTTAACATTATTTAGGATGATTTTATGTAGAAAACAGTAAATCACAAAAAAATGACTTTGTGTGCTGAGCAGAATAGTGTCATACAGGTATGGAATTATATGAGGGTGAGTAAATAATGAAAGATTTTTCATTTTTGGTTGAATGTAATACAAATGATAAATGTCTGAACATATAGAACGGTTTAGCTCAATATAAAAACAACAAAAGTCAATGAAAAGTCCCCACAGAAATAGAATATGTGTATGTGTATACAGTATGTGTTTACTAATGAAGTTAGAGATAATATTATCAATGTGGGCAGTGACAGCCAATACATCGGTTTATAACATGGTCAACCTGTGTGTGCGCACACGTTCATCTATCATTGAATTACTTAAAGCAACACAAAAGGCAACACAAAAGATTTACAGAATAAAGGAGTGGAGAATGAGAAAAAGAAAGAGAGAGATTCATTCTGAAGAAGCAGAATGCTGATGAGAATTTCTGATGGAAGTCTTCGCATGTAAGTCTGTGCATTTCCATTTCCATTTATTTTGTTGGCAGACGCCTTCCTGCCACAGCGGCTTACAAGGAACCGAATATATCGTGAAGTCATGATATTCCAGCGGGTCACTGAGGGCAGGAGCTGAGCAACAAGAAACCATAAAAATGTTGTACTAATTTTAGTGCTATCGGTTGAAAAAGGCCAGGGTTCGGTGGGAACAGACATGGGTTTGTGCCTGGTTTCTCAACACAGAGAAAGTCACCGTCTAATATATACAGATATATTTCACATCCCTGCCTGAAATCCTGATTCCAGCAAAAAGGTCATGATACGCAGCGGGCGGACGGCATCACCCGGCAACAGGAAATAACAATCATCACGGCTGCCAACACAGGTGGTCCTGAACACAACAGCAGTGCTGTAGAAGAATCAGAGTGAAGGCTTATAAAATCAGGGCTGAACAAAATCAGTAATTGATTTCACTAAATCAATGTTGATTTAGTCACTGCATCAATTTAGCTGCAGACTAGATTTAGCTGCAAAATGCATCCTGTTTGTATAGCCACGACAAATCAGAAGAGGACAGCGTGACTGTTGTTGTTACTTGTTGTCGGTACAGAACTGAAAATATGAAATAAAGTGACAGTTACAATTTTGTAAAAATGAACTCACTCTGCAGAACTGAAATGTGATATTTCACACTTTATTCAAAGCTTAAAGGTATAGAATAAAAATTCTTGCTTAATATACTCACCCTTGTGTTATTCCAAACCTGTATGACATTTTTTCTTCTGCAGAACACAAAAGATTTTTAAAGAATGCTGACAGAACATTGAATATGAAGAACATTGACCCCCATCGACTTATTGTATGGATAGAAAACCACTGAGACATTTCTAAATCTTCTTTCACTTCCACAGAAGAAAGAGTCATATACAGGTTGTGAATGTCAAGAGGGTGAATTAATGATTACAGAATTTTTATTTTTGGCTGAAGTATTCCTTTAAGGTTGCAGCAGTTTTTTGCTGCATTAAAATACTGCAGATCTTTCCTTTTTACACAGAGGATAGTAAATATAAGTCTAAATTGATAACAACCTGAGCCTGGGAAAATGATGACAAATAAATTACCTGTGGTTCTAATACAAATAATAAGAAATCACCAACCAGGATCACATGATTATAAATCTCCACATATCTTCCTTGAGATGGACATTGTCTACACACTTTGCTAATTAAATGATCTTTTTGGTGAACTCTCTCTGTAACACAAATATCAAAGAAGAACTATAGCATTTCGTGTGTCATGCAATAACTCCGCTCCAGTAAGTTATTTTGCCTCTTTTTTAATGTGAAAGTGTTTGTTGCCATGGCTGGGTCCCATGTGTTTTTCTCCCTACGGTAAAGGGTGGAATTTCACACTGGGTCTCCTGGACTTTAATCGCACCTCAGCCTACACAACATACGGCCACTGTGTGTGTGCCGGTGTATTCTGCCACTTACTATATAAGTGAGATGGTTAGACGTGTTGATATTCACATTTTAATTTCTGAATCCTGTAAATATCTCCAAAAAAACCTGCATAATTTCAAAGAGCAAAAATGTGACAGATGAAATATTTAGCTTGTGTTTCTCACCCTGAGAGAAAGAAAACATTTCTCAGCCGTCCAACAGTGTTTCAACATACAACGGTCATTACACAAAATTACACAACAGCCTGCTGCTTACCAACCGTAATCGCACTAACCAAACAACATTTGATAACCCAAATGGATATGCGTGTGTGTGTGAGAGAGAAAGAGAATTGAGGGGTTTCTCAGTAAGAACAGACTGTTGGGCAGATCGCGACAGACAGCTCTGAGACCATCTGCTCAGAGAAAAATCATAACACACCACACAGACCTGAGTGTTCATGTTTGTACATGTGACTGCTTTTGTATTGTATGTTGGAAGCATGTTACATGTGTGCCTGTTTAAGTAAATAATCTTATTTTGTACAAAATTGTAGTATTGACTACATTTATTAATTCAAAGCCCTGTTACTGTACTCAAGTAATTGCAATAAAAATGTTTAAACAAATATGTCTGTTTAATTAACAGAAGTAGATTTATTATTTTATGCATTCATCTCAATTTAATTTTTTTTACTGCTAGATTAGCTAAATTATACATTCAGGCGTTTTTTGTAACATGGTTGCAAAAACAGCATACCTTAGAAAACAGAAAGAAAAGAAAATACAATTCAGTTTGACCTCCTGAGGTTTGACAAGCAACATATTCTGGAGGTTAAGCACCTCTTTGCACTGACCTTTGGCTGAAAAAGAAAAAATGACACTGTTCTTAAAGAGTTTTAAGGCCATATGGTGCCCCCTATTCATGAAAAGTGCCACAAACAAACAAAGATGAAATGAAAGATTGGAAAGGGGAGGGGAAGTACTGTATTTCACTCCTCATGGCTCTTTCAATCAGTGTTATTATTATTATAACCCCAACCATCAGATAATTAATGTGCTGGAGTCAGACACTCCACATCATGAGATTGTCCTCTCTCTCTCTCTCTCTCTCTCTCTCTCTCTACACACACACGGCTCAAACCATTTTGTAAATTACCCTATTATCTTGACTTGTTGATTCCTTCAATATTTGTTGAAGTGGTTACCATGATAAACAAACAAGCCCACGCGGTAATTACGGCTAATATCAATGTGATTCTGTGTGTGTGTGTGTGTTTATAGGCAGGTTTGGGTTTATCAGTACAGACTCATCAACCCTAAAAGGGTTTTCATTCCAAACAACACAAACAGAACCTTGAAGCTATCCAAAGCAAAAGCAAGAAAATCTTGCCAAAACGAACAGAACAAAGAGTTTCAGCAGGAGATTGTTTTGAGATATACTCACATTGGCTCCCGGAAATATATGGTGCCAAAAATATGCAGACGGTAAACACCACACCCATATGAAACATTTATTTGCAGAACCACGAGTAATATTATGGAGAGGATCCTACCATCTACTGTTTCTACAGTATATGACAGCTGATGTTGGGTGATGGGCTCTAATTCATCCTGAAGGTGTTCAGTGGGTTTCAGGTCTTGGCTTTGTGAAGGCCAGTCAGGTTGTTCCACACTAATGTTCCTGTATGTACCTTGCTTTGCACACAGGGACACTGGCATACTGGAAAAGAAGACCTTCACTCTATTCTCTAATGATGTTTGTCCAAGAAGATTGCATGACTGTGTGCTTGGCTTTATGTACCTGTTAGTAAAGAGAAATCCATTTACTCAAGTGTATATACTGTACTAAAAGATTTACCATGGTAACCATAGTTTCTGCAAAAATACATATACAACTAAATAACAGAGATACAAGAGACAATATAAAGTACAATATTATTTAATTTGATTTTGCAGTAAACTGTAAAAAACAAGTCATGTCAACATATGTTTTTACATTATTGCAACTCACCAAAATATGTTAAGCACTATTAAAACAGTATGTTGAAAGCCAAATTGATTATAATATTTATCTGTCACCGTTCTACAAGAGGAAGAATTATTTCACTTTAATATTTCATAGTTGAATTCTATATTATTCATGACAAATTATATATTAATGGAAAGGTCTAAGACTTAAGAATAAATATTTGACAATGTTTTATAAAAATTATATAAAGCAATTGAAAGCAATAAATAAAAATTATAAAAAAATGTTAACGGTAATGAAATTTATAAAAATACCTAAAATAGATCTAAAAATGTTTTAAAAATATCTAAAATGTAAAATATTGTAGTTTAAATCAGGCATTTTTATGTGTATGCTCAATGTGTGCAGTGACAGTTATCAGGTTAAAACAAATTGTTCACAGCGTATTAAAATCAGTTGTAGTGGCTATGGCTACTACTCTTACCCAAGTAAAAATGTAAAAGACAACTGACAAAAATCAAGCTCAAACTGTGTAAAATCAAGTTTACCTCAAAACATCCACATTGTTTAAACCAAATCTATTTTTAAAAAGCGCTACAGTTGCCTATACAGGTTACCTGACATTTAGTGCGTATGAATACACTAGAGCAGTTCAGTCATGCATTTACAGCGTGTCTGTGTCATCTGACGTTTGTTGAAACTTTTCATGTTCACAGTTCATCCACCTACACGCACATACAGTAAGAAAAACATTGCGAAAAGAGCAGTGTTTCTGAAGAGGAGAATAAAACACCCCACACAATTCTGTTGTAGAGATGATTAAAGTAGACAGTTTGAATTCCCTCTGAAGACTTAAGACACCCGGTGGGCAAAACAGGAGAACTTCTTAGTAAGAGAATAAATCATGTTGACAAATAATGTTCTTAATGTAGCAACTATACCAATTAAAGAGAAAAATATTTTTAAAACAGTTGCTGTTCTGTATTAGAAAGTGGTGGAAAAGAGATGAGAATGATGAGGGGATGTAAACAGAACATCACCGACTCGTTTGACATACACAGCAAAAACCCAAATAATCTGAATCATTCATCAAAACCTTTCTGCACAACAGAACAGCTACAAAAATAAAATTAAGTGATCATACATCACTGATCATTTTACATCGAATTCATCTGATCTGTGTTGTAAAACTGGAAAGGGTATTAAAGCAAATATAATGATGCTTTTTTATGGTTTGCTTCTGTGTGTTTTATAATGTCATTCACTGATTTAATTCCAGCTACTCATCAAAGCAGAGCCTGTCTGGACACCACAGGGGACAATTTCATGTTACGCTTACACACACACACACACACACTCCTCAGGTAGCAGAACTGCCAAATTAGTATTCATTTACTAAAATAGTGATTATACATGATTAGGCTTCATTCATTGTTAATTGCCGCATTAAACAAGCGAGTTGATTGAACAAATATTTAAATGACAAAAGAACTCAATTAAACAATTTCAAAGTCTCTATAAGTTCATAAACACATCCCCTCAAAAACACCCAAACAAGCCTCTCGTCACACAGCGAACACATACAAACAAAAAAACAATGCACAAAGTCATACTGCCAGACAGTTCATTGCCAACATGACCCACAAACAAATACATATATTGTGATAGGAAAAACACCAAAGCAGACAGCCAAGAGGATTTATGTGAAAATAAGACCTAACAGAAAAGCTGTAGTGGTCTACAAAACCTTGGACTATTTCAAGGCCCTGAAGTGAAAAGTGGGTTTCAAAGGACATCAGAAAGTATACGATTCATTTCAGAGTATGCACCAGACGTGACTTACAAGTCAATGTCAATGTCCTATAGGTTTACAGATACGTTTGAGATAAACTGTTCGGTCACCCACCGGCATGCCGTTCCCATGACGATGCCCCGGAGCAGCTGGTGAAAAGCAGACGGTGAACAGAGAGTGCAGATCAATGAGCGAGACTGTGTGCTATCAGAAGGATTTGCAGGGGTACCTGAGTAAATAAACACCCACGTGTATGTGGGTAAATATTGATTGTCAAATATAAATAAGCTTGATCAATGCATCGCGAGTCCACGTTCCTGTTCAACGTGCTCAACGCTGGGCTCTTGCATTGCTTCGCCAATAACAAGTTAAACAAGTTTACAGTGTCCAGTTAAAGTTGTTCAAGTTGGTGTTTTATATCAGTACCTAAAACTAATACTAATAAGTTGATTAAAACTAAAATGAAATCAGTAATTTTAAAATAACAAATATATAATTACAGGCAGGTGCAAACACACTTATATATAAACAAATGTGCGAGTGTATATGCTGTCGGGTGTTGGTTAGCAACAACTGTTTGCTTCATTTGATAGACTGTCTGTATCAGTCTGAGTGTTTTCGGTAACCATGGAAACAAATGCCACAGTAACAGCGGGAACTCAAAGCTCGAGCGACGAGCTGCTGAGAGGAAGTGAGACAGAATGAAATCGTGTGCTCCTGTGTGATATAAACAGACTCTCAAACATGGCTTTGTTTCATCTTCTGCTTGGTTCATAAATGAAATATGGAAAGTCATAAATTCGGTTTTAACATGGGATCAGATCTCCTGCGAGCTAGTCGTTTATTCTTGCCTCTTGCTGAGGACCTCTTACTGTAGTTCTACATTTTCAAGAGCTTGAAAGATACAGTATTCTGTCTTAATCAATTGTGCATCGGTGTAAACCCACTTTTTAGGGTAAAACCTGAAAAGTAAATATTGATCTGGTTATTCACTGATGGTTGATTGTTTTCCAATCGGCTTTTTAACTGTCTAGTTTTCTATGAAATTTTGTCACGATTGTCAATTATTAATTGTGGCAACAGTCTGTTGCTTAATTTTACTAAACTTTCATTGAGACTGTTGACAAACTTAGACACAACAAGCCAGTAGAAAATGTAAAAATAAAAAAGATTTTATAGTGTAACTTTCTGTTACATTTTGCTATATTTCCATTAAAGTCCACCTATAGCAGCGCTTTACACTAAGCATTGTAACTGCGATATGCATCTGCAAAATATTTTTGCCTTGGACATACAGTATAGTATTGTTTGTCCAATCATACTGTTACAAGCTAATACAAAGCTAGTCTGTCCCTAAATACACAAGCATATAGTTTTTCTATCTGGTGAGATAAAGAGTTGATTATGAGGAACATGTTCTACAAGTTTTAGCATATGAACCCAATAACATTTTACATATAGACATTAAATTCCTATTCTAAACCACATTTGCAAAAATACAGTTATAAAGATAAATGTGGAAGCAATGAAGAGGGTTTTTGTGAGCGAGCAAAAGTCATGTGAACTGAAACGAGATGAGCAAAAAAGAAACATGTTTGAATACCGTTGTCTATAGAAATGGGTTTCTCACCCAGCAGATGGAGAGAGAGGAAGAGAGATAGAGCAGATTTGAGCGGAAGAGTTAAATAATTAGGATTTGTTATGATCGACAGATGGCTGAAGTTTGGCTCTGAGGAAGTTTGTGGAGAAAGTTTCCTCTATGTGTGTGTGTTCAGTTTAACTCAAAGCTAGACTCCCACAGACTGAATGAGCTGCTCTCTCTGAAGATTCCTCTCAAACTCTGAAGGATTTAAGCACTGAAATCACCATTAGTGTGAACTTTAGTTAAGGTCTAGCCTAAATTGGACAAAAAGATCTTTGTTGTTTCTAGAGGACAGCAGTGAGATTAAATGGAGAATTGGAGACTTTAGCTTGAGGCTCCTGCTTGTTAGATATTTCTGCCGAGACATCAACCTCAGTAGTATTTTCTAGTGTCTCAGAAGAGATCTAAACGCTGTCTCAAACTGGGCTCAAATGTAAACGGCTAAGTCTGTAACTAAAAGTCTGAGATTTAAATTTGAACTTGAGAAGAAGGTCAACTTCTTCTCAAACTCTTCTCATTATTTTCTTCTATTATATTAAAATTCACATTTTACAAGAATACCTAAAATAAATAAACCTTAGATAATTTAAGATACATGCATATTATGAACATACTGTAAATAAAAGTGACTACAAAAAGCAATTTATGTTGGAGGATCTTGAGTGTGTGTGATTCTGTGTATTTGTAAATAAGGCGGCGTAATCTGTCATTTAACCAAAATTCACATAGCCTACTCTGATGCAACTCTTCAACATACAGGGAAATCTGTCATTACGCTTTCATCATGTCTCTCGTCCTCTCTTTCTCTCATGATGGAAGGTAAACTGCCGGTGAGAGAACGGATTAGGCTTTAATTCAGGGATTAAACCTTTGCTTTGTAACATTAGACTAGCTTTGTGTCACCTGGAGAGCAAAACCGAAGAGTTTTAAGAACAACACTTTCATTATTCAACACACGTCATTCTTCAAACCCGTATCTAATAACTGTGTGTGTGTCAGAATAAAGATTGTCTTTGTATGTGTGTCAGTAATTTTCATGTGAAATTGATTGTCAGGGTTGTTTTTGCTCACTGTTCTCATTGTCTGTCTATAAAATCCAAAAAGTGCTTTATATTAGCTACACATTGAACAGCATTCACCTTTGAGCCAGTGAATACAGATATCAGACAGCTGCAGGTCACTAATGTCTTCAGAGACTTTAATCCTGTAACTAGAACAAGAATAGAATATGAAATATATTCAGTGGTAGAAGAGATTAAAAAAAGAGGAATTTCCCTCACATATAAAATATCTAGGGCATTTTTGTCACATTCAGTGTATTTTTGCCCTGAGCACTGATTAATAACTTTGGTGCGTGTGCGTGCGAGCAGTCAGGTGAAATAAAGAGAAATGACATGTGATATGGAGATAGGCCATCATGTCTGCTTTTCGGCCATGTTCAACTAATGCATGACCTGAATGGGAAAACGGGGTCTCTGATTGGATGAACATTTTGTATTGAGTGGTCCAGAAGACTGCTGAGCACTAACTCTTTCTCTCGCTCGCCCCATGTGTCCAGTCCCCAGTGCCAGCTCCGCTAACCCGACCGGCTGGAGAATGAAGGGAACGTTTAGGCACAAAATGGAAAGAAACAGCATGAAGGGAGAAGAGAGGAGGGGCAGGTGGGTGGCAGGAAGGAAAGGTCAATAAATGGTGTTTTGGTGAGTTAATTAAACTTTAATTGAGTGTGCAATATATAAACCAAATAGGTAACCAATGTGAAGAGCTCTTCAGATCTGAAACACAGAGAAATGCTCCTTTGAGGCCAAGAGGCAATTACAATCGCATTGTTGCTTATGTTGTTTTTCCAGGCAGATATATTAGAGAAGCAGGTGCATGTCAAAGCTTATAACAGGCTTGTCTAGCTTTGAACCTTTATCTTTTCATATGATTGTCGTACAAGTCATGTGCCTGAGGCAAGTATGCGTTGTGTTGTAGACATTTTGTATCTCTGTATCTGTCTGTATGTGCACATGTGTGTGTGTGTGTGTTTTGTCTGTGTGATCATGTAAATGTTTCACAACTGCGTGTGCGTGTTTGGTGGGGTCAAAGTCATTTCCCCTCTGTCAGTTGTGTTTAAGTATTTCTGCCATCTCTTAATCCCTAGCGGTGTGTGTGTGTGTATTTGTGTGTGCGTTGAATAGCCCAGATGATTTATTCACTGACAGACACAAACCTGTTTGTATGCCCGTCAGAGTGTGTTTGTCAGGGAAAACGAATCTACTGATCTAATCATCTACAAGCCAGCTTTTCCCACACACACACACAAGCACACACACACACACACGTGTACAAGTCACATGTAAACATGAATGAATAGTGTAACCTTTTAAAATACATCTATATTCAGGCAGTCAAACCACTAAAGAGCATTCAGCTCATCCATATCTCTCATAATCACCCACACAACCACAAGCACATATATGCTTTCAGGTAGATTATTTATTCATTAAACTAATGCACTCAAGCACATACAATACCATTCAGATCCCACAATGAAAACCATAATCTAATTTGAACCAGAAAATAAGGCTTTTACATTTTTAAAAACAAAGAAATGTTATGGCATACAGTGAACAGGAAATATTTAAGATTCTCCACCACTTGAATGCCTCGCATTAACACAAATTTGTGACACTGACCATGTTAGCTTCTTTGTCAGAAAGGTCAGATGTTTATGCTTTTACTAAAGCACACAGGCACAGTCTGGAACCTTCACGAGTCATGCTGAGATAACATAGATCATCTGGTTTTGCACAAACTAGTGGAGGCCATGCCAGGCTGAGAGTTGGCAAAGAGTTGCGAAGTTAAAGCAAGCACGGGGACATGCCAAATTTTAATAAAAGCAAAACAGGGACATAGCAAACACAAAAATCTATTCTCTTTCACTGAAACTGTTATACTGCCAATAAGAATAAGAAAATATAAAACAGAGACTTTTTAGGATTTTTGAACAGCATTGTATGTCCAAATAAGAATGAGGAATTATTTCTGCCTCCAGCAATCCAGCAATGTCATTTCTTTGCAATTGAAAAACAAGAAGCACAGATGCGATCATTGGTTTTTCTGTGAAAACTGATTCTGGGGAAAAAAAATCACCAAAAAATTACATTGCATCATGATCAACAATGTCAACAACAACAACACATAAATAAAACCTTTCCAAAACCTCACTAACCAGGTTTGATAAGACTGAAATCCCTGGAATCAATTTGAATTGTTTTTGACCAATAAATGACAAATGTTTTATGCCTACAAATTAAAACATGATTTAAAGTAATTTAAATAAATAAACAGAGAAGAGATGAAATAGCTTGGAGCAAAATAAAATGAAAGACATGAATTCATGGGATTCTAGTATAGTAGCACCATATATAATGAGAAGTTATTTAACAGTCCTACGTGAGGAAATAGACCATTTACACAATTCTGTAACAGTTCCTGTTAACTAGAAAAAGAAACACTCCCATCACATTAACATTAGCTCCTTTTATGTTTTTCGGTTTATAGATCCAGTGGAACTTTTTCCCTAGTCCATCTGAGAAGATCAGTTTATTGGAAGACCAGCTGAATGTGTTGCTTCCTATGAAAGAGACTAGACCACTGGTCAGTCATTTTGTAAAATACTATATTGACCTACAGAATTAGGAGATTTTTTTAACAAATTTGTTAAAGAAATTGGTTAGAAGGTCACTGGCTCATGCTTAAGAAAGAATAATAGTCAAGAAGAATGCATATGCTGGTGGAGAGCTCTCCATTGTGCTGAACAGAACTGAATTTAGGAGGGTTGCTATCCATGGTGCTGAAACTGGGACACTGACTGCACAGAGGGAGGTGTACAAACAAGGTTAAAAGTAACAAGGGTGTTCCATTCTCACCCTCCGAGTCGCCCTCTAGTGGTCATTTCTATGTGACCAACACCCTATGCTGTGAAAATGGCTTTACAAAAAGCTTTATAGACGAAAACTGAACTTTCTTACCATAAACATGACCTGGCAAGTTAGTCAATGCTGCAGCCACAGCTGACCTCCCTTGACCACCACCATTGTGGTTCATGGCCGTCATGACACTTTCTTAAAACTGAAATATAAAATTACGGACAGATCTGGACTAAGGTACTTACGGTAGCTTTTTATGGCACATAGCTCACAGTCTGTGCCCAACCTTCATGTTGCTATTGTCATTGTATGACAATAGGTTTATAAAGACTGTGTAGCATGCCAGGACCGAATCCTCATGCCCACCAGGCATCTTTTGTTTTCTTATTTTGGATGCACCTCACATTGTTCACTGCAGTCTGTCAAGGCAGGTGGTACACCTGTGTAACCTGTTATACATGCAATTACTGCACCCCATGGATTCTCAACAGTGTTGTGACAATTTTGTATTTGGTTTAGATGGGTTGCTTCCTTTTTTAAACACCAATCCACCCCACAGTCCAGTTCTGTTTTAGTAAGTGCACCATGGAGGAATAGGCTTGGTTTCCTGCTGATACATTTCAAAAGCGTTCTGATTAAAGCTGAAAATCTGGAATGAAGATCTATAACACCTAGACATTTAATGAAATGCAAAGACAGTGATGATTATGAGAGACAGACAAGGACAGATAGACAGACAGATAAAACAGCCAATGTCCTTGAGCGAGACCCTGGGCATCTTTAGGGGGACTGTCCTGCTGATAAAAGCGTTTTCTAAATGACAGGCACGTATACACAGCTGTCTTTGTGTGTATGTGCCAAAACAAATTAAATTCAGGTGTGTGATAAAGCTTTGATCCTCAGAAGTGATTGATATTGCTTTGAATAAAGTGATTCTAACCCTGAAAGACACATTTCTCTTCATTCGGTGTGGCTCTGCTTTTTGTACTCTTTCTTATAAGAAGTTGGAACCTTTTGTTTTGGTTCAGGGTAGTTATGTCAAGACTTTTTCAAAGCGTATGTTATGAATATAACATCAATATGGACAAAGATCTAACAATCTAACGATAAATTATGCAGAACATTTTTTGGCAAGCCCTGTGTTTCACAGCTGATGTTCATCTGAGACAGACCGTTTTTGCTTTTGTGTGTGTGTGTGCACGCCAGAGACAAAGAGAGAGAGTAAGGCGGTGTATTTATGTCATTTGAAGGTGTTGTGTCTCTGAGCCGTTGTTAGGGTCTGCTTGGGAAATAATAAGACAAGCTTTCAGCAGAAGGCAAAAGCTTAGAAGCAAATGAAAGCGCAGTTGAAGGGTGAAATCAGTCTTGGCAGAGTTTAAGTGCAGTTGCTGTGACTGCTGTCAGAATCGTTGGCAGAACGAACTTCAACAAAAATCCAGAACCCCTTTAGTTTTTATAGACATTTTATTCATGACCTCAGAGTGTAATTTACTGATAAAGGTTCACGATCACAGCGGCCCCGAGGGCACCCGACTGCTGTCTGTACTGTCGCTCACTGCATGCAAAAGGCCCCACTAGAGCTTTACTCTTATAGTTTTTGATCTCTCCTCTCCAATTTACCCTCCCAACTCCCTCTCCCTCACGCTTACTCGTTTTTTTCTCTCTCTCTTTTAACTGGCTGGTGTGTTTTCAGGTCTGTGGCCCCGAGGCAGCTGTTCAGATCAGATTATGGTGGAATAGTAGTGATAATCTGCTCAGATCTTCGGGGACAGGACACATCAGGACCAAGTGGACCCATTAACGGGCTCTTCAACTGATGGATATATTATGATGCCTAACGTAATGACTAAATGACACGAACATGCAAGTACATATGCTGAAATTGTATCCCAACTCTACCAGTACCCGGCAGGTACATGGAGTTCGTTCAGTAATGATCTTTCTGCTTCGTGCTGGCTAACCGAAAGATGCGTTTCAATCCACATGCACTATAAAAACCAACAAGTCTCAAATCCAATTTGAAAGTATAATCTGTGATGTACCAAAGCAAATGCTTTGTCATACAGAATTAGCCTTTAAAGAAAACTAAACTCGTTTTTGTGCCTCTGACCTGGCTGGTCGATTATTATGATGATTGACAGCTGTCATTTTAGATCAGTAACAGAGACAGAGACAGAGAAAGAGCTTTTAAAAATAGCTTCTGCCACACGATCTGCAGGAGACACATACAGACTTTAACACTGAATTTTAGATACACTGAGACCTGCAAATGCTATTGTTTTATAACAACACAGATTATGGCAACAACACATTAAACATGGGTGCCTAACATACCATTGACAAATCATAGCACAACTAAAAATAAAATATATTTTAGAACATAAATACATGAGTACTCAAACTCTGATAATCTACATATAAAATCTTAAAAATCATTTTAAATTTAAGACAAACATGAACATCTACACTATAACATTGCGTTGGACAGGCCTGTTTACACCAATAATTAAAACTATAACTCTAAATTAAACAAATCTTAAAAATCATTCTAAATTTAAGAGAAACATAGATACCTAGACTCTAACATAGCGTTGACAAGTCATAGTTTAACTATAAATAAAGTATCAATTATGAGTACTCAGACTCTGAAGGTTTATTCACTCCAAGATTATTATAAAAAGGTTTTTTTTTTAAATTATAAAATATTATTATAAAAAATTATTAGAGTATCAGGACACTACGACTAAAACAATAAGTTAATATAATACAATATACAAAAAAACAATATATTTGGGATCACAACACAGGGTTTGTTTTTTCAGCTGTTAAACGATTAAACTGCAATTGCCAAAATTGCAAAATCCATTTCTTTAAAGGGAACACATATTAAAAATATAAAACAAATGTAGAATAAATGTAACATTAACACATACACTACTATAGTTATTGTATAGACAACATTTAGTGTGCATCAGCATGTGTGTGCAGTTTAACCTTTCAAACATTGCAGTTCATGACAACTACAGGCAGAATGCACTTCACCACAGACAAACACACATACATGGTCCTGCGCTGTGAGACAGCTGGTCACAGTGTATCAACAATTCAAGCTTGAAAACATTAGAGTTTACGACAACCACATACAAACACGGTACCATTCTACCGAGGTTCATAATGTATCCTGACACTTCCCAATAGCGAATCTTTTATCATCTAAAGGTCACTGTGAATCTTTCTACCCTAGTTTAGATTAGGAGTGTTGGTGAGATATCTTCTGACCTGCTTTTTTAATCTTGCCATAGGGGTCCGTCAGAATCATCACAGAGCTTTTCTCTTTTTTTCTGCTGCGTTGTCATGGTGATGTGATTATTGCCTACCAACAAGAGAAGAACGGGATGTCATGTTCTCCGTACAGTTTGAGCTGTAAGAGTCTTCTATTATATCTTGCTGAAGAGTATGATGATGATCAGCATGACTCAAAATGGAGTGCATTTCATGTTTTTTATTTGCTGCGTTATTTCATGGAGCTTTTAATACGTACGTCCATCTGGATGATCCTGAATAATCTGAGATGATAGTAGGGAGGTCAAATCCTCACGGAGTGGACTACACTGCATACTAGAAGAGTGACATGCATGCATTGTGACGACCCTGGTTGCCATTTCCATCCACTCGCTCTCTCTCTCTCTCTCTCTCTCTCTCTCTGTCTCAGTCACCTTTCCCCAACCTCTCATTCTTCATCCTGCTTTTCTCTTTTTATTGCCCCCCTTTTACCTTCACTCTTCCCGTCTTTGGCCTCAGTTGCCCCCGGCAACAGCAGCAGCAGGGTGAATTGGGGGGCTCGACCCTTCCCTTCATACTCTGGCGTGCGTCTAGCGTTTATGCTGTGAACGTCCCACACACACAGAGTTCAGGTATATAGGGGCTCATTCATCAAGGTGTCAGTGCTGTTTCTGTGGTAAATTAGCCATGTCTCCTCTCCACTCTGGATTCCCTCTTATAAACCAGCCTTTAGGGAAACCATCCCTCTCTGCCTTGACTCATTCTCTCTCTCCCGTGGACACAGGGTGGGCGGTGGCAAAACATGGACATGGAAAGTATTGGGTTGGAGGCATTGAAAGAGTAAGAGGAACATAGATTATTGGGTTTGTTAAATCAGTTTTTCTCACAATTGGAAACATTGATGTCGTTTGGCTTTTGCTTCTAGGGTCATGTCGCCAGACCTCACAACACTAGCCACAACCTGCTGCTTTCATTAGTCATTGCTGTTTACAAGCAAGTGTACTTGTCTAATAAAAACACTAATGTACAGCACTATGAGATTTCCCATGGCTCAAGTGGTACAATATTGTGCTAGCAACGTAAAGGTCATGGGTTTGATCCCCAGGGAACACACAGATGTACATTAGGATAGAAGCGTCCACCAAATGCTTAAGTGTAAATATATAAATATATACATTGGCTAATTAAACTTTGTCTTTTTGGAATTTTTAATTAATAGTATGACTCTGTAAAATTAACAGATTTTAAAGATAAAATTTTCCAGATTTGGGTAAATTAGACAAGACATTTTTCATGATGTTCATAATAAAGTCTTCAATAATATTGAATTTTAATTGCAGACATAGCAATTGTTGAGATCACTTCGAAATGCAAAAATCTAAGATCCAGGAGACTTTAAAGATTCCATTTGCTCTCCATTTAAACTGATTGCAATCTAGGACATATGTCTAGTAGATATTAAAGAGATCTTATCTAATCTTTTTCTTATTCTGAGAATCTAAGGTACTTCATACTTAAAGACTAGACACTAGAATTAGAACTTTGCCTTTTTTAATTTCAACAATCTACTAAAGCTGGGTATTAAACTTTGCTGTGTAACTCATCCTGTGGCACTTGTGCTACAGTCATGAATGATACCTCAAATCGCGCAGCTTATATTACTTTTCTAGGTGCTCAGACTTACAATTTCTACCTAGCAGATGATAAAACAGCTAAAAAGGTCATATAGAATTACAAGTCATATCTGGAAATCAGAAAACCATAGAAACTTGGAAATGGGCTTTTTTGATTTGGGACAGTAAGCAGCCATCTACCAACTATATAGTAATGTGCTCAAAATCACTCAGAAAACTTGCAATGACACAGCAATGCCCTGGCGACCATCCGCAACACTCAGCCACTGTGTTTTGCATATGCAAGCACTGCTTTCATTCTCTTAATTCTTTTAAAAGAGAAAATAATGAGGAAGTTATTGGCCATTAAAAATAAGTCTCGCTTCTCGAAGTGTTGGGGGCAACTGTTGAAGAAGGAATCCTGAGTTTGCAAGCATGAATTGATTCTACAAGGAACTCTTAAGACATTTGTAAGTTAATGAGACCTCTGTGTGTGTGTATAAGCAGCTTTAATTCCCCAGGGGAAAATCCATCAGCCGAGAGAGAAAACCAACATACAGCAAATGCCCAGAAACACAGCCAAATCTCTCAGAAACTGCTGAAAGAGAAATGAACGACAGTGAGATGACCTTCGGTCTTCTAGAAGTTTTGTAAACGTTAACAGGCGTCTGCTTGTGCGTTTTAGTACTAGTGCATACATACTGGCATAGTATAACCTGAAGTCATATGCAGTTCATTAACATATTTTGGCAGACACATGTAACTTTTTGCCATCTCTGTTTGAAACATAAAATTGCAGGTTACTTTACTTAATTTTATGTAGGTCAATTGACTTCAATTATAGTATAAATCACAAAAATCAAACTGATATTTCCTGAGAAACTGCATCTGATAGTTCAACTTCTAAATCGTTATTTTGAGCTTACAATGATTTTTTTTATGCACTTGCTCAATAAAAAAAACTTTTTACCAAAATAATTCATGGATTGCAGCTTTAAGTAAGAAAAACTTAAGAGAGAACTTGTGAGAAAATCTCCAAAGAATCGAGATGAAGGTTAAACTAATAAAGTCTATTACATTTCGGTAAGTCTTCTATCAACTGAAATCAAAAGAAATCATCTAACATGAAAAATAGGCTTTCCAAAAAAAGTGCCACAACATTCAATTTATACTCCACTGCCTCTTAAAATAGGGAAATTAAAAAGAAAAGACTATTTTTCTTGCTGCCTGTAATGGAGATATAAGTATGAGACATAACTCAAGGTCAATGTCTCTCCACCACTCTACCTCCTAAACATAAAACATGAAGTTGGGGTGGTCGTGAGATGACTTTTACGTAAGGGGAATCATGCGTGTGCCACAGGTGGGCACACAGTAGCTGCTTAGAAACAACGCAACAATTGCTGATTACTTTTTACTCACATAATTGTCTCGGTTAGAGCTTCGGAGGCGTTCGATTGTTTACGCAGCCAGCCGTGATGAAGATTCCCCACTGGGCTCGAAATTACAAATTTATTGTCACACACAAGCTCTTAATGCAGTGCAATCTGTAAAAACAGCAAAAATCAGTGCATTTATTTCAATGAGCATTAAATGCACTAACCATAATTACTGTATGTCACTGTAAAACAAGTGACCTTACAATAGAAGTCTATGATGCAAGACGTTTTCTAAAATGTACAGTATGTATTTCGTATTTCAGTATGTATATGTATCTATTGTCGCTGAAGAGTGAAGCATGAAACCGCCAGACAGATCACAAATTTTCAGCTCTGCACTCCCGCCTGCCTAATATTGAACATTTTAGACCGTGAAGATGGACATCACATTTTATTCATGTGAGCATCTATAGCGATAACCTGCTGGTCCTTTAATGTCTGCACTGCAGGTTCAAATGGTGAAGGTTTTGTTTGTATTCTGTGCATGTGACAGCAAGAAAATGGAAAAACTAAGCATCACTGAGTAAGGCTATTCATCCCTGCTGAAAGAACATGCAGATTTCATTGTGTGTGTGTGTGTCTGTGCACGTGGAAGTAAATAAGTGTCAGTGTTTATCTGTATATATGAGAAAAAGAGTTTGTGGGTTTCATGTATATCCAAGTAATGCATGTTACCAAGTGCACGTGTGCATGTGTGTGTGCACATTATTTTTCCTGAGTATGCAGGGTGTACAGATCTCCCAGAGGACAGATCTTAGAGGGAGTGAGCAAGTAAGAACTTGGCTTAGTGGAGATCCAGGGGAGAGAAGGGGATTTCTGACAACTCAAGCCCAGTGGGGAGTGAGGGAGATGGGCTAAAAGAGCAGAAAGAGGGAGGGTGGGGGTCTGGATCTTAGCTTTACTGACATACAGGGCAGCAATGCACAGATGGAAGCGAGATAGGGAAGAATGAGGAATATAAAAAGGTGGATGAGACAGAAGCGAGGGAGTGAGAAATAACCATTATTACTTTCTTGATGCTGTTTCTTTTTAAAGTCTCTCTCACACATACAGAACTGTAACCGCCTCCTCCAATACCATATTCAACATATTCAATCTGAAACATAAATGATGCTCAGAGAGAGAGAGAGAGAGAAGAAACAGAGAGAAAAAAATAGGAATGTTTAAGCAGCATTTATGTAAAGCTGTCTCGTCGTAATTGGAGGGCAGAATTTAGGACCTTAGCAGAATCAAGGGATTACAAACACAAACACACACACACACCTTTACTCGGCTAATAATTAAAGACATATCACAGACTTTAGTTGTTTTTATATAAAGCTAATTATAATGATTACAGACTAAAGCAAAATTCTAACCTGACCTCTAAAAGAAAACTTTTGCAGTTTCAAAACAAATGATTAAAATAAAGATAATTGTTTAATATTTTCGTTCAGCTCAAACAGTAAAGTTGTGCACATCATGCCAAAACCATATGGGATTTTGTTCCCAATTCCCAAATTGTCTACAAAAGGTTTTGTCACATTTAGCTAATTTCTTCAAATAATTTCTTTCCCAAACTATTACTAAATTAAGTTTGCACAATTAGTCCAGCTGCTTACAAACAGTCAAGCAATAACAAAAGAACAACATGTCCAGGACAGAACGCTCAGGATATTGAGGTAATGGGTTTGCATGCATTATCATTTAATGAATTATGTCATTTTATTTATCTGCCCTCAAAAAATTTCATTACAGCATAACATTTTTATTTAAATAATACTGTCTATATATTGATGTGTATGAAGAGAGATGACATAAACAGCTAAAAAAGCTATCATTAGCTCCCATAGAGTCAGTGTTGCATCAGTGTGTCCGGACGTTCAGGAAAAACTACTCTTTATATGTGTGTGAAGTGTAAGTGAACGTCCGTCTAGTTCTCACACCGGAAAACAAAGAAATTGACTAACATAAAGGGCCGGTTATTGCTTTGCCATTTTTATTGATCTAACTTCAAGAAATGCAGAAACGAACAGCAACTATTAAACAGCTCGGAAAACTATAGACGGAGGGTAATCCTCACTTTGACTAATGAGCGAATCCCAAAGTCCCTTTAAGGCATGTCAGTTTACTTGGCGGCCATCTTGGTAACACCCCAGGCAGCTATTTTCTGTCAAATACAGCTCTAGTCTGCTGGAATGTGTAAAGTAACAAAAGTCCAATTATTCATTTTTTTCACGTTTTATGTGAAGATATTTTAAGGTAAAATCCATTCTGTATTTGAAGATAATATGCATTCTTTATTTCTTGATTAGTTCATTGCATACATATTTTGCTTAAATATCAATTGTTTTTTTCTCCTTTGTGAAGGTTTAAAACTCTGATGTATGCCAAAATAATAAATAAAAATGTGATTGGTCTGATATTTTGTAAGTTAATTAATATACTTACATTTATGCCTTTTGCAGACACAAATCCGACATACAATACATTCAAGCTATACAATTTTATCACTATGTTCCCTGGAAATCAAACCCATAAACTTTGCAGTCGCAATCATAATTCAACTAAAAAGTTCCCTCTTCATCAACACAACTCCAATTCACCAGACTACAACATATCAGACAGGAGCAGAAACCTGTGACATACTGAATGACCTTTAGATTCACCTATAAATTCACCTTTAGCCGAATCCTCCTAAAATGAGATTTTAGTGAAGGAATCATAATGGAGCACAGTGGAAATTCCAGCTTTACTTAAAAACAGAGAAATGGAAAAGGGGCTAGACAATTAATAATAGAAGAGAATCATACTTTTACAGCCTTTTCACTAGTTTTTAATAAAAGCACTACTGTTAGCGTACAGCACAAAATTCAGTCATTATACAGTAAAAGTCATTTTCCCCCTGGCATTCGGTACAGTACGTGCGTATAAGATCAGAGGTTGGTTCAGGGTTTGACTCTGGGGTTTGATAATGAATTGTTTGGGTGGTTGTATGATTACAACTCCTGCCAGTCTCGATGTTTTCCAACAGAGAGACACTTTGTAAATCTTAAGTACTGAGTTTTAACAGATCTGGCCACAGCAGGGAGCCTGCTAAGGGTTAACAAAGAAAAGTGAGAGAGAAGGAGAGAAAAAGAAAAAGTCTTTTTTGGTTTGATCTCTTGCCCTGTAGAGATATACGGAATAGTGGGATTGCTACAGCCTCTTTCCCACATTTGTATCTCCATGGTAACGCCCCATGGGGAGGTGGAAGGGTGGAGGTGAGCTAATCTTGAAGTCGATACGGAAGAATGTTCAACTCTAACTAAACTCAGTGAGCGGAGGAAGATAATCTATTCTCACTTCCAACTCACTGAATGTATGAAGGGGGAAGGCAGGTGACTGATGTTTCCAAATCTATAATTAGGTTAAAATTAAATGTTTTGCTGGTTACATCGTGTCATTTTACATCTGGGTGGTAATCAACCATGAAACTTTAAACAGAAACTATTTGGTTTATATATTACAGGGATTTAATATTTCCCTCTTCATTTAATATGATCATTTTAATCTCAATCAAATTATTTTATTATCTCAAAACACATGCATTTAAGTATACCGAGCTTTTCTTTATTCACTGCGTTTGATGCTTCTCAGTTTCTATAAAAGGTTGCTGTCTCATGGTGAACCCCACATTAAAATACCACAATGTTCTAACATTATTTTTACTGTAAATGATGTTCTGGTGTGTGTACCACTCCTAAAAACCAGAAGGAAAATAATATTAACAAAAACTATTCATTTATCACTGTCAATTAGCTGCTGTCTTTGCGTAGTTCATCAAGAAATTGCCGTTCTTACATAACTTGTTAGCAACATATTTTTTACAGTTACAAAATGCATGATGTATGACTGTGTGGAATTTATGTTTTCCATTAAAACGCTACAATCTCGTCAAGTTATGTTAACCACAGACCTTATTTTACTTGTAAATTCTAAAAACCCATTAGAAATTCCCAAAGGAAATTCATAGTGAATTAGCCTTCTGGGTTGGCCTACAAATTGATGTCATGACTGAACAGCTCTGTAGCACAGAATAGTTTACAAGAAAGTCAGGAAAAATGAAATATGGCACATGCCAGATTTAAACTTGCATGTCATGAACATATTCGCTACCCCAAGGCTTAAGAACTTTTATAGGATTAGTGGTCATTCTCTGGTTAATGCTATTAAAAATGTCAAAAATGAACAAAGATTTGTTGCTTAAATATTTGCGAATGATTAGATACTTGTCAATCAGTTAACTGAAAATTGGTGAGGAAAGCACCCATTGGAACTCTACCATCGGCTCCAACAGCCAAAACCAACAACTCTATTCCAAAGCCGTCTCGCTTGCCTACTGTCTGGTCTTCTATGGCAGCATGAAAATTGAAATAGAAACTCATAAGAGATCGATTTGGAATGCTGTACATAGGCAGCGGTCCTTATGCAAATCACACAGGAGGCTGGACTCACATTTGATTTCAATACAAGCAACAGGAGAGGAACAATTTAAAAAAGTACAAAAATACAATGCAAACTCATTTTACATTAGAAATTTCAGCATTATGGGTGTGGTCACTTATACCACTTTGGATTTATTTTATATACTGTGCTCAGCACAATGCATTCTGGGACAGCCTTCTCTACTTCTGAATTATGGCAAAACAAAGTATTATAAAAGACAGCATTTGAAAGCTGCCTAGTTTTACAAAAAGTCAGAAGCAAGTCAAAAGCGCATATATGATGTAATAAATCGCTGTCTACAGAGGAATCTCACTAGGGTTCGCAGCAGCGTTAAAATCTCAAATGTGATGCCAATTATTGAGAATGAAGCCAAAATGAAAGAGCTCGGAAATGTTCAGGTGCTGTCAAAAAGACCTTGTCAGTAACTAAAAAATGCTGTGCTACAACTTCTCTCTTCTAACAGACAGACATACATATTTTGACCCTTTCTAAAAACCCAAAATAGTTTATTTTTGTGGATATCCTAAAGGGATAGTTCACCCAAAAGTGCAAATTCTTTCATTATTTACTCACCATTATGTCGTTCCAAACCTGTATGACTGTATCTCCCCTGCTGAACATAAAAAAGATATTTTGAAAAATGTTGACAACCAAACAACATTTCCCCTCAATGGCTTTGGACACAAAACCATAGAGACATTTTTCAAATATCTTCTTTAGTGTCATATGCAGGTTTTGAATGATTTGAGGTCAAATAAATGATGACAGAATTTGTATTTATAAGTGAACTATTCCTTTGAATGTACTGTAGTGTATGTCAGCCAAAAAAGTCTACAAATAGCTCCACAAATAGCACAAATAATGACTTTCCACATACACAACTAATCATAAATGAGTGACATTTAAATTTTAAGATCTTAAGGCCATAGAATACACAGAAAACTGAAAAAGACTGCAGTAAGTGCAGGCAAATAACCCGTGACTTGACTGTGTGTGTGTGTGTGTGTGTGTAGGGACTCGTGTCAGCAGAGGGGCTGGCTGATGGAACGTCAGAAGCTGCAGATGAAGGAATGAGAAATGACGATGAGCCGAGCTTGGCTGTGTGACACTGGTCGAAAGCGCATGAGGGAGATGTAAGCTCTGTAGATCAGATTAATCTTTACTCAGATGAGACGAAGAGGAAAAGCATCAAGGCCGGTTATTTTTTCCTGATAAGTTTGTTGCTGCTGTCCGCTTGGCACGGAGATTGAGGGGCTACAAATTCAGTTCGATTCAGTTCACACTTTATTTATGTATCAGCTTTTGTGCAGTATGATGTGCTTGTAAATACATGATAAATAAATACAGTAAATACTGCAAGTATTAAAAGAAACACAAAGTAAGTAAAACAGATGAGAGGGCATCTGAAAGGACCAACTTAGACTACCATACATTTCTAATACACATGTAGGCCAGTGCAGTGGACCAGAATAGCCATGGCACTTACCAGCAAAACTAAACTGGTAATGGTAATTTTGGCGATGGGTGGTACATGGCATGAGTAATTTTATTTTGGATGTTATTTAAATTTATTTACCTTTATTTAATTTATAATTTAATTACTTAATTTAATTTTTAATAGTATTTATTGTAAATTTATTCATTTACAATACAGTATATGCCATGACGCAGTTACATACATATGGGTAGTTGACAAATGTTCTATGGTGTGACATACAAAAACCCTCTAAACAATTAAGATAAATCTTTCTCATCCTATTTGTAACTCCAGCTATAAAGATAAATCTCTCATGCTATATACTTTTTTGCTGTCACACCATAGAATACTTTCACATATTTATTTGTCAAATACCCATATATATATACAATAGAGTATTATATCTATTAATCCAAACCACGAAACTCTTTAAATAATGGCAAGCATTTGTTTCTTTGGGTCCGCCTAATCTCTTTGTCCATGTTTCTTATCTTACTTGAGTTAGCCACGCCCACTAATTTACATAGCAGAGTATAAACAGAATAGAAGAATGTATTGCGGTTGACATTTTATTCTGATGCAAAGGCTTACACTTTCATCCCACCCAGCCCTTGGTGGCATTGACACAAGGGAGGTGGTATCTCTGTGACAGTCATAATGCTGGTTAAGAAGCTTAGCGAGACATCAGCATCCATAGGGACCAGCGTCCACAACTCTGGAGACCAGCATCCAAAATACAACATATGCTGCTCTTTTTAGAGAGTTAATTAGGTAAATGCTGCCTTAAAAAAAACGTGTTAACGGTATCAAGAGTGTTTACACCTGAGGGACATTTACACAGCATTCTTGTGCACCTGGTGTTTTTCCTAATTTTTTTACGTAAACATTCGCTAGACGTTTTTTGTCGTCTTTGACATGTTGCAACTTTTTTAAGGTCTTGCTGTTTTCTAATTAATATTTTTAAGTGTGTTAAAATTTAAAAACACGTCTTGCGTTTTGTTTATTTTTCTTCCGCTGCGTCTAGCTGTTTTTGATCACAGGAACACGTCCTGTGTGACCGGTCCCTCAGAGAGCCCTATGTCTTCTGCAGGCTGTTCCATCCAAGCAAGTGTTAGTTCTGACAGTCAGAACAATGTTAGAAGACCACAGAGACCTGTTTGGAACAAACTTCACAAGCTTATTAGATATGGATTTGGCTGCAAAGCCATTAAGGGATCTGAACGCAGGCAAAAGAAATTTGAAATCAATTTTAAAACGTACCAGTTTCCGATCAGGGTACTTTAAAGCGTGCGTAATGCGATAATGCCGTAGCATCCTGGGTAGTTTCTTGGGAAGGGCAGGCAGCACATAGAACTGCAGAAATCCAGCATGATGACAGGCTTCAGGCTTGAAACAGAGGATGAGACGTAGTGTAGCCGGGTATCGAAAAAAATGCTGAGGTTGAGGACCGGCTAAATAAATGCTTTATGGGATTTACCAGGAATTTCACGCTTTACTACGTCCGCCGGTTCTGCCACTGCTTTCTGTTCATCCCTTTTGTTCACATGGAGATTTTATGCACGCATTCGCTTAATGTTAATGAGAGATGGGCGAGCGAACCAGGCTTTCAAAACTTCCTCCCTCTCTTCATCTCTCTCTTCTAATTGCAATGCATACACACATTAAGTGATCCATATTTTCAGACCTACTCACTCACTCTCTCTTTTTTATCTCTTTTTCACCTAATTGCATGCACGCATTAACATATATTTCCATTCGGCTAAAAGCAGTGGCTTTGTCTGCCGCAGAGTACCAAGAGAACGTTCCTGCATGTTTATGAGTGATGGGAGACGTGGGACATTTGTGAACAGAAAATGACATTTTGTTCTTACTGGAAACAGAATGTAAGTGGGGAACTGGTGCCGCAAACTGGTGTGTGTGTGTGTACAGGTGTGGCTATAACTGTGAGGGCAAAAGGTTTGAAAATGTTAAAAACTATTTACAAAGCCATTTTAAATGGTCCTTACTATTTGACATGTTTGTAAATGAGCTAAACCATGTTTTGCTTTGTCAAGTAATATGTTCTGGTCTGACCTAACAGAAATGTAGTACAGTAAAATCTAAATCTCCTCCATAATGCTTGAACATGCTAAGCATTGTCTTTACAAAATGCCAAAAGGTATGTTTAAGGGTTAGATATTGATATAAAATTATATTTAGGGAATATAATAACAATAAAAATCAATAGAAAGCCCTAGCAATGATACTGAAACAAAAGTGTGTGTGTGTGAGAGAGGGAGAGAGTCATTATTTATTGATATACAACATCAAAAATACAGCTTATTCTTTGCCATCTCACGATCTGGGATTAACCAGGTCTGCATGGCCAAATACACACACGCATATAAAAATGCAATCACTTAAACCCAAAGTATGGCAAAGACCTAATATACATGCAAACACACGTTAAATTAATTAACTATAGTAATTAATCATCCCTATTTAAGAAACAACATTAGAGAGAGGAAGGGAGAGGGTGGGGCAGAGAGAGAGAAAGGGAGAGAGAGTCATCGACTGTGGAAACAGAACTCAACTTAGATACTTGGTCACCATGGGAACCGCGGATGCGCCCGACAGGGGGTCACACATGATCAGGTCAGCACCGGGCCCCCTTATCGACTTGTGCTGTTTACAGATTTCACTCTGTTTCTTTGTCTCACATCCGTGCAACGGGGGGCAGCTCTGTTTTTATATGAAAGAAATGACATTGTCCTTTAAAAGCTGAGAAGCTTTTGATTTTTCTGACTCCCTATTCATTTTGGTCTCTGTTGATGAAATGTCCTGTGGTGTGATGTGGTGCTCTGATCTAGGACCAGCTGTTTGGCCTAAACATTATCAGAGAAAACACATGGCTGCTCTTAGACCAGTGGACACGGGTAGGCACTAAAAATGGTGAGAAGAAAGAACCACAGCGTTTTCTGTATTAAAATAAATAAATAAAGAAAGAAATGAATAAAGAAAGAAAGAAAGAAAGAAAGAAAGAAAGAAAACTTGACTGAGGCTTCTCCAGTGGCTAACTGCTAGTACCCGTCCAAGTGTTGACATCATGCTTGGTTTATCTATACCTCTTTTTTTTAGTTTTCTATATTTTGCTTTAATGAAATGCTTTTTATACATTTAGTTATGTAAAACATTTACCAACTTTGCTGCTGTAAAATCTCAGTAAAAATCTAACTTCTTGTGGTATATATTAAGATTACTACTACCTAATTTGCAGTGTAAAGACAACTCAATTAAGGCAAATCTTACCAGACTTTTATTGGCTCGATGGGTGCTGTGTGGGTGTCACGTACAGCCTTATCAGGTTTGTCTTGAGAGACTTGTCTGGTTTCACTTACTCTTTACCGCAATCCATCTGTTGGGCCGCTGATTTATCGATCATCCGTGCAGGAACAGACAAGCCTACAAAGAAAATGTCGAGCAAACTTTTCAAGCAGCGGTTCCAAGAAGTGATTCACAACAAATGACTCTTCCACAGTGAATCAGAAAAAGGATTCATGAGTTATTAAACCAGTTATAGGAAGTAATCTGCATCCATGGAACAAAGTACAACCTGTGTTTGGTCCGCTCATTATACTTAGAGAGACACTGTGTCCCTGTGGCACGCCTGTGTTTCATTTGTACAGCTGGATAAACAAATTACTCCAAGTCAATTAGCACAAGCTGTTAACACTGGTGTTTCTAGGTTCTTTACATTAGGTGTAGTGTAGAATTAAACTTCATCATGAACTCAACATGAATGGATTTTAGGATGTTAGAAATAACCAACATTGTGTAATGATGATGGGGAAAGGCGTGGTGGGGTGTGGAAACCTGAACATTTCCCCCTAGTGGCTGGAGATATTAAAGCAGTCAATAAGTGATTAGGTAATGCTCTAAAATTATTCTGGAAAGAAATGTTTATTCTGTTTTTCTGGGAAATAATCAGTACGTTTTCTTTTTAAAAATAAAACACAGTTTTTGGCTAGCAGGTGTGTATGTGTGCATAAAGCATACCAGGCATTTTAAATTCGATTGCCAACCCCTCTTACAATTCCTCAAGCCCTGGAACTTATATAATAAGACATTTTTTTTTAAAACATGACAATCCATATGTCATATCATGCAGTTTTAGCTGCAATAACTAATAAAAAGTAGCTCTAAGGCAAACTAAAAGAAGTGGGTAAAGAGCTCTTCTATACTATGCATATTATTATTATTATATCAAATTGTGATATAAAATCAGCATAATTGTTCAAGAACATCAGAATCCACACATGTCATTTCATGCATTTTCAGTTGCAACAACTAATAAACTGTAGCCTCCAGCCAAACCAACAGCAGTTGGTAGAGAGCTCTTCTATAGAGTTTTACCAGTATGGAGCTACAGAATTTTGCGGTCTTACGGTCTTGTGAATCTCATGAAATTAAGACATTATGTTCACATTCACATTATGTCCCCAGTGAAACAGAGTTAATATTTCAGTGTACCACACTCTCTGAGCTGCACATGTTTAATGTAGTGTATTTGGTTGAGAATGATAAGGCACAAAACACATTAACACCTGCATTCAGATACGCTCACACACACGCATGCAGAGATGGATGATGGGGGAGATTGGATTTCTGGGCCAGTGAGCAGGAAGCAGAATGCAAGAGTGTGACTGCAGTTCTGTCACAGCAGGTCATTTGGGTACTAATGACTGTGTGTGTGTGAATGCGTGTCTCCTGCATAAACCCTATAGGTGTGATTGAGACACCTACCAACTGCAAATTTAATTTGCAAACCCCAATTTTTATATAAAGCAATTGAAAGCCTGTGAGCTGAAAGTGAAAGTGGTCTGAGAGGGAGAGAGGGAGGAGAGAGAGAGAGAGAGAGAGAGAGAGAGAGAGAGAGAGAGAGAGAGAGAGAGACTATCTGTTGTTTAGTCCTGTCTAACCAAACCTTTCTCTCTCTGATAGTACAGACCTCTTTTCTTGTCATCTGTCGCTGCGCTTAAATAAGATGTCATCAGTGTTCTGCAGTAACTGTTGTCACGAGAACCGATGATGTGCTCAGAGCAAAACCTCAGTCAGACACCGGCCAGCAGCTCATCTCTGCTCGTTCAAGTGTTTCTTCATGCCTTTAAGACAACCGGTGTCTGTACTCACGTTGTCTGAGTGTGTGACAGCGAGCGTAAGCCGGGTGTGTGCGAGGTACACATAAAAAGGCGAAGAACAGACTGTGCCGGGCACAGTGAAAGCGCAACAGCTCCCCCTTGTGGGGAGAAATCCCTTTCTACAGCCACTTAAATCAATCAGTGCTGTGCATTTAGTGAGATTTCAAGCCTCTTTAGCGACTTTATTTCTAAAAAAAAAACGTCTAGCGACAAATCTAGTAACTTTTTAATCACTAATACAGAATGGTAAGGCGTGACTTTTTAGTGGCTCCTCTCTCTTTTAAAACAACCAGTTACGTTCAGCTCACATCACAGCATGGAAGTGCTCTTACGAAAATTAACCATGGTATTATTAATAGCAAAACCATGGATATTGGGCGCGTTGATTTTACCACAAATATCGTAAACTATTATTACGGTAGCAAAAATGTTTAATTAACAAGTGATTTTTTTTGTAGTTAAAGTAAAGAAAAAGTTAGTTTTTAAACGCTGACATCTTCTAAATGCGAATACAGCACAAAAGTTTTTAGCCACTCTTCAGGCTAACATATACTAAAAGCCAAAAATATGTCACTCACCATTTCATACGTAACTTTATTTGGCTGTATTAAAACAGTATGAAAGCACAGAGAGTAGGACAAAACAAAACAGATGAAAAAGTGCCGACACTAGACAGAACGCAATACGGCGTCATGAATATGCTAATTAGTGTATGACGCCATCTCACGGCATCAGCGACTTTTCAAGTAGGCTTTGACTACCTTCTATTTAAAATAGCTCGACGAGCGGACGTTTGAAACGCATCACTTAACAACAATCTAAAACGCACAAGCTCAATTTGTTTCAGAGCAAATGTTGAGAGTTAGTTTTCTGTCATCGACAAGCTTTTATGGCTCGGTCCTTTGTCAACTGACAGAAGTCTGACCATGTGTGATAAGTCTTCCTTCTTTTCGGGCATGTGACATTAATTCTTTGCACAATACAGTAGGTAGTAATATCACTACAATGGCAAGATTTATCACAGTGTTTAAATTTCTTCAAGGTTATTTCTACCTGAAATAAACATGGCTGCACACAATTATTTCTTTCGATTTAGTTTTGTTCCTGTCGTAAACTAAACCTACACCAAATCTAGGTGTAGAACCTGCAACACCTTGCTGCCACATGATCCCAAGTCTTTAATACCCAAAGAGTTGTACGGGATGCATTTCGTTCATGATTGAAGAATGCAATTTGAATTTTCTCACCTTTGCTTGTTGACAATCAGGTTTGGGCTCAAGAGTGTTTTGAGTCAATCAGCTGAGTGGTAAATGTCACATGATTTACTAGTAGCGCTGAAAATCAGAGACTAGGGTTTGGGCGTTTTCAATCTTGACAGTTTTACTACAAATAGCATGGTTAAACTATGGTTACTGTGATGAGACCATATTTGTGATGATAGTTTCACTACAAATAAAACAAAAAAACTGGTTACCTAGATGACATTCAATGATACAGGAGCTTTTTGTAGTTACAGCATTTACCAGTTATTATTTGCTAACTGGATCATGCTAACCAGTTGTTGTTGCCTGTTGGTTTGTGCAAAACAAATTTCTTTGTAAATTGTTTATGAATCTGTTCTTATGTAGTTTTTGGAGTGTGAGAACGGTTTTGCACAACAATTTACACAGAAATTCATTCATAAATAAGACCCTGAAAGTACAAACCCTGCAGCACAACAACAATAGGCAATCAAAAGACACAGAGACATTAATAATCCACACAGCAAACAAAAGGAAAACAGTGTAAACAACAACCAGCTATTTAAATTTTTTATTAATACTGAACTTGTACATATAAAGATCAGGAAAAGGTTTAAAAGTTCAAATGAAAATCTTTAAAACAGCTTAAATGCAACATTAAATGCCACATGAATGTAGAAAAGAGCTTAAAAAGACTGGATGTGCAAAGCTACAGATCGCATGGATTAAGGTGCAGATCACAGAGACCTTAAACGTACAATAAAAGAGTCTCAGGCAAAAAGCTTTTCATTTATAAAACACACAGACGAGATCAGAACAGTTTAGAGCTGTCCTTTTCAGCATGCTAAAATGCTATTTAATCAAAGAATATTTTTTGGGGAAAAAAAATAGCTGCCAAATTGTATGCAGCCCATGGGATGGGACTTATGTTGTAGGAGTGTTTCTATGTCCAAATCACTTTTGTTATTATTTATATGTTTGTTTTAAAAAAAACAGGTGTTGAGTCACACATAAAAACAGAACGGCAAAATGTAGTAGCTAGGCAAATGATTATCGTAGTGCTTCGTAATGTAAGTGAAGACCTGCGTGCAGAGCCTTTAGGTTCGAGATTTCTTCTCTTTCCTGTCAGAGGACACTTCGGCTTTTCGCTTGATAGCCTGTGACAAATAAAAGAAACATCAAGTTTATGAGATACACAAAACGATAAATAAAGGAAATAAAACATAAGATACATAGAAAGATAAATAAACCAAACAGCAAGTTTATAAGATACATAGAAAGATAAATGAAATAAACAGCAAGTTTATGGTAAATTGATCTGTTCAAAGTCTGTGCAATGTTTCCATAATTGCTTTTGAGTCAGATAAATTTTGCTTGGTCTATATAACATGAAAGAAATGTAACGGTTATCCCTCACTTTTTATTCCCAACACTGATAAATAGTCAGACATACAGCTAGATTTAAAGTCATCAGTAGGATATACTATACTTCACTGCGGACAATAAATCAGAGGGGAGTTTTGATCATTTGCATGTTTGTTCCTGTTCGGTTGTTCGAGCATGATTCTGAACTAGAGGGAACGTCTCTGGGGAGGAAGAGCGTGGAGCACAACAACAGATGGAGTGAAAAGAAAGAAGACAGGAGGTATTACTGATTGTCCTTTGGGTGTTCGCCTCTTCTTCTCGGCTCGCTCTTTCTCCTCTATCTCCATGTTCTCTTTCTCAATGAGAGAAATGAGCGTGTTACAGCGACGCTGCAGCTCCTGTGAGGCACACAAAACACTATGACGCCTTTTATCTCTCTGAACAGTTACACATCAGACCGCAGACGCTTCTGCCATTTCTCTCGTGCGTCATGCATGCATCTGCACCCACACGCTTTCAACAAACACGCAACACCACTTTGAGCCAATGTATAAGAGTTTTGTATTTGTATATACATTTTTATAAAATGTCATACATTTGTTTTTATATAGAGATAATTATAATTATTGCATTCTAGGCATTTAGTTTTGTTGCTAAAGTACAGCTAAGTGAACCAACACATGCACACAACTATGTTTATATATCATTTTAGGGTGTTCCCATACACATCCAAAAGAAGGTAAAGAAGTTGTGAAATGATTTATAATTAAGGCACAACTAATGCCTTCATCTGTCTTTTTCCCCTGTGGGGATATCTCGAAACTGTCATTTGAACAGGTTTTGCTTCTATACAATATTTTTTCCCATGAGAACTGCAAAACCTTTACATACGCTCTTACCATGGCAGTCCTTGACTTGATGAACCAGTCGAATCTGAACTGTGGGGCATTCCGTACACACTGTCGAAGTTCCTCATACACATACTCCTTATCAAATCCCATCTTATGTAGCATACAGATCAAAAACCTGTCCTCCTCCTGTACACACACAAGACACATTGAAAATTGTAAATAAGTAAACACACTAAAACTAAAGACTAACAACACAATATTTTACTTTCTTTCACAAACACTTAAAGATGGTCGCTCTATATAACACTGATACATTAAACTTACAGACTAATAAGACTTTCTCACACACACACCTCTGTGTAATTCTTTCCTTTGTTTGTGCCGTACTGGATGCGGAGCTGGTGGAATGGAGCCTTGTAACGTGCTATCTACAAGTACACAAACACACACCATCAAACAAAAAATATTTACTAATTATTATTGCATCTAAAATGAATTTCCTCTGAAATATTTTCACTTTGTATGATAAGGCTGTGACTTTACTGCATAAATATTGAGGATGTGAATCATCAAAAGCTGGAAATATTAAAACTAGCACACAGACATAATTCAGCAGCCATTAAAAAGAATCTCAATCGTCAACAATGTAATTAATTACAAATCCTTTCATACACTAATCACGCCTGGAACTTCGTTATTAGTTCCAACACAAGACGTAAGGCACTTTCACACATAAATCTTTTCCTTTTCCAATCTTTTTAGTTTCAATCAATTTAAAGGCATATGTGAATGAACCAATGTGTGAACTTGGATTACCAATTTGTGTACAAGGGTTGGATGCTCGGACATAAGAAGTCTGCTGTCAAAGAGTTAACCCAATCACACAGTTCAAAAGGCACTGGCACAATTAACATGACCAAAGTCACAATGATCTATGTTGTGTAATGTTGTCGAACTGGACCGGTGCTGATTGAAGAATTACTAGAACAGTTAAGAGATTTTCTTACTTATAACTAGCCTCCTTGAGGAACGAAACGGCGCAGCTGTTTAAAGGTCATATCCGGCAAATTGCATTTAGGTGCTAATGTGTAAATGAAAGCAATACGAATAGAAAACGGGCGGCCGCTTCATGAGTAAAATGCAGACGTGGCACATTCACTAAAAAAGGTATTCAATTCAATTTAACCAGTTTCAACGTGTGAAAGTGGCCATAGACAGTAGGTTTTCAACTCTTGACCTTGGCGTCCAGGGCTTTTTTGATGCTAATGCGTCTCTGGATGCGAGCTTCTCCTCGCTCTATCTGTGCCATGATCTTTTCAATGTCCTGCAGCTCATTGCATCGTTCCCAAAACACAGCTGTAAAAACACAAAAGTGAAGTGTATTTGTTTAGTCAAGACGTGTATGGGGGACTAAGCATTTTCTACAAGTGTGTGTGTGCGCGGATATAAAGTGTATGTGTAATTTCTACAGGGGCTGTCAATTTAGGCTGTGTTAATTTACAAAATTAATTGACGCATTTAATTGTGCCGCCAGACCCATATGTAAATTCTATAATTCCGTGAGGGATTTTTCCACCATCAGAGCAATTCAAGTTTGATTTACCACCTTCACGGTGTTGCGATGCATCGGTAAACCCAGCTGCACCTGCTACTGCAGGTAATGTGCCTCGCTAAACTGCATTAACCAACATCATGAACAGAACAGAATGCTAGGGTCTTCAAAAGTGAACCTGTTTTTAAATTATTACACCGTCCTAAAGATGCAGCGCTTATATGGTGTGAAAAAGGTATACATAGATCAACAGTAAAAGGATAAATAAAAAAGTCTGTCGTACCAGAGTATTCCATGACCTCTTCAGGGGTCTTGCCCTCTACCTCTCTGGCGATGTTGTCGATGTCATCACGACCGTACTTCTCGTTGGCTTTAATAAACTGATTGAAATCACGTTTGTTCCAGTTCGTGAAACCCTGTGAACGAAACAGACAAATTCTGTCGCAGCGTCGCTAGCTAATTAGCACATTTAACGTGTGTGAATGTGTGATGAGCGATAGAGATAATAAAGTAAGTATGTGTGTACTTGGGTGAGGAGCTTTTCTTTCTCCTCTGTCTCTTCGGGGGAGAGGGGCTCAGCCTCGTCTATCTTTGCTTGTTCCTCTTTCTGAACCTGTGCTGAATTTGGAATGTCAGGATTTCGTGGAACCTACAAAATACCCAACATACACCACTTCAAACCAGATGCTCTCCCTAGCAAAACACTTTTGTACATTATAAAGAAATATTCAAAACAAAATAGACAATTCCAAGCTTATAAGAGCTCTTTTAAGAGTTTTTTCATGTTCACAAACAGCCATATTCCACTTGATCTCAAACCATCTATCTCAGCATTTCTCAACCCTTTTAGTCTTTATGCCCCCCCACAGCCCCATTAGTACGGCTCAAGTATCTCTTCATCTCCATTAAACAGAAATGTGCTCCTATAATATCACATTAGACCAGATATCATTTATCATTATCTTAAATGTTATTAAACACCAATTATTACAATGATTTACTTTTAAACTATACACGATCAAAACTGTGGATGACAAACAGACTCAGCGAGTAGCTTTCTATAAAATCTGATATTTTATTTCTGTGTTTAGTTTGATATTGGGTTATATGGCTGAGACACAAATTGGCCTGTATTATTAATATTATAATAATGTAAATTAATTATTATTAATAAAAAACATCTTTTGTTGTAACTTCTCACAGATCTAGGCTACATGACATGCTTACCTTGTATCCAATGGTCTTCCTGTAGTAAAGAATCTCCATCTCCAACAGCTCAAAAAGACGTGGAGGAAAGAACTGAAAGTCCTGGATGTTGGGCTGTTTGGGAGGCCGAGGAGCCTAAATCACATGTTCAAACTCAGTATAAACTCTCTCCAAGTCTTCTTTGCATAAATCCCTGTGTATATTTCTAGGCAAACATGTGTTTAATACTTGATGTACATAACGACAAAACATGTTCCTGGGATTTTTATCTGTTACAAACTTTTGTCAACTAAATGACAACACAAAATATAAAGGGACTTGATATCAGACTGTTATATCAGAAGTTGTTGCCTGTAAACACACAACACAAAGAGCAATAAAGCATTTACTTCTCATTTAGCAGCTTCTTTTCATTCTTATTGATGTTTTTATGACTCGCAGTGGACTATTTGATCAAACCGTCCCTCAGGAGCATTCAGTGTTAAGTGTCTGTAAAGGGCACGGCAGTGACAGGACAAGAGGAAGAAGAACGTCCAGTTCATGAGGTCATTTCCTGAGTCAGCATGTGAACCTGCAACCTTTGTGTTTTAAGCCTAACTCTTTATCCATTACACTATCCTCAATATCTGATGATACAGCACCCTTCTGCTGAGCTCCAGCGAGGCTGTCAGTGTGATGAAAACATTGATGTGAGTGCATTATTTATTGTGTAGTAGGTTGTGTACGCACTTGCATTATGGTATGCTTATGCAGTCTTGAGTAGAGCTGACAAATATCATTTCTGTGTTTAAACTGTGTGTGCGCGTGTGTTACCTTCGGGGCTCTTGGCTCGCTGACTCGCAGCGCTTCTCGGAAGTAAGCATCCACAGCATAATTGGCCTTCCTTTCTCTCTTCGGAGGCTCAATCCATTCGATCAAACTCAGCTGCACAAAACAGAGATATACACAAACACATTTAGACTTCAACTTCACAAACCTTCACGTAAATATTCCCAGTCCAGGGCATTCACAAATGCACACACATACGTATTTTTATCTCTTTAGAACTGAGTTACACACATCTATGAAATTTCTTTGATTTCTGACTGGTTTGACTCACTTTCTGTTTCTCTCTGTAATCTTCTCCCTCAAAGTTGTAAAGGCTGGTCTCCGTTGCGCCCGTGTCCATTGTGAAGTTTCTCAGCGAACTCTCACCGAGTTTCTGCATGCGTTCGTTCATCTCAGCCGTCTGAAAGAAACAGCCATCAAACAGACTTAAATGGAATCCAATCGAGTGTAAATATCTCAAATGAAAATCGGACGCTTTTTATTCATCCGAGTTGTAATTTGAATGCTTTCGGAACCCAAAGTGAAATCTCAATTATAGATTTTTCCATTGACTGTTACCCGGCATCAAAACGTGTACGTTTGTATGTGCTCACCTTCTTTGCACCTCTCTCCAGAATGGTGTCGATTTCTTCGTCTGTGAGTTCGCTGTCTTTAGAGGCGAACACGTGTGTGGCTCCGTGCCGGATCATTTGAAGCATTTCATCCTTCCCCAGTTTATTCTGCTGGTCAATCAGCCGTCCTATGAACAAAGCGCTATTAACACCAGGAGACTAACACAGAATCTGCATTGACATACCCTAAAATCCAAACACAAATCCAGTCACAATACTTCCCAAATGACCTTTTATCATTGTTACTTTATCACATCATGTAATCTGTGTTGAGCATGTCTGTGTGTATATACAATACATACCCTGCTGAATGACTATGGAGTCCAATCGTAGTTTCATCTCCGCTCTTTCCACGATTCGCTCCTCTACTGTGTTATCTGTGATTAATCTGAACACTTTAACTGGTTTTCTCTGTCCGATTCGGTGAGCACGGTCCTGAAAAACCACACGCGCACGAACCATCCATAAACGACTTGCCACCTCTCACAGCCTCACAATCGTAAAGTTTATTAAGCTTGTGTGTAGTTAAGTCTTGTGGTCTTGTGTGTTTCTCACCATGGCCTGCAAGTCCACCTGTGGGTTCCAGTCCGAGTCGTACAAAATCACCACGTCAGCTGTAGCCAAATTAATCCCCAGCCCACCTGCCCGTGTGCTCAGCATGAAGAGAAACTTGCTGCTGTTCGGGGCGTTAAAAGCATCTATGGCTTGCTGTCACACAACGACACACAGAGAACGAAAGAGGAATGTTTACATTCGAAGGAACAGTTCGGCCAACAACGAAAAAGCCATTTGCGTCGAGAAATGAGGCGTGAAAACAGCCGAAATCAACATTTTGTTCAGCCTATATTTACTTCAAAAAAAGAATCTGACAAAGCTGTCATTTGATTTTGGAAAGACACAAAGAAAACTGAAAAAATTAAATTAAAAATGGAAAATTAATCAGTCTGGCCAATGGTCCTTTTATGCTTATAATGTTGAATATCTGCAAGCATTCTTGCTCATGTGTATGCCTAACAACTCCATAAAACCACCAGAGTTTGCATTCACCCCAGGTCTGATCAGCAGTTTCCATAACAACCAGGTTGGTTAATCAGTGTCTTTATATAAACTCGACAGAGACTCCATGTGAAGTGTCTGTGTTTGTCTCATAATTTAACAAAGCCTATTAATTTTCTTTTGTTCTCTTGTTGAAATAGTTTTTTTCAACCGTGCTTTTTCATTTTCTTTATTAGATTTTTTTTAATTAACTTGTAATATTTTTGCATCATGCTTCAAAAACACAAATAGACAGTTAAGGTGTGTGGATGTATGAAACTGTGTGTGTATGCATTTTGGTGTACGTACCTCTCTGGCCTCATGAGGCGTGTTGCCATCCAGTCTGCAGTATTCGTACCCTCTCCACATGCAGTAATCTTCCAGAATATCTAACACGCGTGTCATCTGGCTGAATATTAATACTCTGGAACCTGCACACATAAGCACAGAAACATTTAAAAAAATAATATGATCATGAAAAATTCATACGAATTGGAAAATATCTACATATTTTCTCTATATACATTTACAATCATTAGAAGCAGAGAACCACACACAGACACTGCCCACCTTGCTCTTGTACTTTGGGCAAAAGTTTATCCAATGCAACCATTTTGCCGCTGTTGGTGACCAGATGTGTATCCGTTGTGTATGGGGGACCAGGCTCCGCCCCATCAAACAGGTACGGATGGTTGCAGCATTTCCGAAGCTGCATCAAAATATTAAGCAGCCGCATCTTATCCATCTTTCCAGCTGAGTTTAGGATGTCAATATCCTTCATCAGGATACGTGTGTACCTGTGTTAAAAAGAATTAACTTTCATAATGCAAAGGAATGAATTACATTCTGTGTGTGATCATTTTTTTAATTTATTGCCTTGCACAGTACATACGGCACCATGAAAAATCACTCATTTATCAAACCAGATGGCTCAAAATTCAGTACAATTTAACTTACTCATCAAACTCAAGTGAACACAAACAAACACAATTAATTATAGTGTCTGCTGAGTCTTTACATAAATGTAACTTGTTTTTGATGAATAATCCTTACAATATTTCTCTAAAGAGTAGTTTGATCTTACCATTCTCTCTGCATTTTGCTGAGTCCCAGGTAAATCTTCACCTCTTTCTTGGGTGGAAGACTTTTCTCCACTTCTGCTTTGATACGCCGCAGCAGGAACGGACGCAGAACCTAAAAACAGCCACTCAATAGCTTAACTGTCTTTGTAATCAACACCAAAGAAAACTACTGCGGTGCTGAACAATCCTAAAAATGAGCTTAAGTGAATGAAGGAGAAAGAGTCAGACTTACAGCATGAAGTCTTTCAACTAGCTTCTGGTCACCCAGACAGTTATTTGTGTCGAACCATGAATCAAAATCCTGAAATTTAACACACGCAGAAATACAAAGATGAAGTATAAAGCAAGTACAATCACAAGGACACAGGGCTCCAGACAGCTAGTAAAATGATTACAAATGCAACAAAAACTTTTAAGTACTGGCTACTAAATGTTTAATTTTAGGAGTCAAATGTCAATATTTAAAAAATATTAAAAACATTATGTAATCAACATACATGTTACATATTATTTCTTGAAAAAGAGAGCAGCATTAAAACTTCTGCAATTGAACAGCCATGTTTTACTGTTGCAGTACATAAAAACAAATCAATGCAATATTCTTGTAATTCCAATATATTGTGCAGCCCAAATGTCAAAGGCTCTTTTGTGATTTGTCTCGGAGCCTTTTATGATGTCTGTCTGCAAGCTGTTTGTACATTTTCAAACGCACCACCGTGCTGATATGTCAAAAACTTTGGCTTACAGGGTGGCGACTTCCAACAGAACTCTTACAGATACAGCTAAATAACGTGTGTGAGCGGAAGGAGATAAAAAACAGGATGCAATATTTGAAAACGTATGACTCACGCTGGCAGAATTGAACACATCAGGCAGCAGGAAGTTCAAAAGCGACCAGAGCTCATGTAAATTATTCTGCAGTGGGGTGCCAGTCAACAGCAGACGATTGGTTGTCTTAAACTCCCGCACAATCTCTGACAACTAAGAGCCAGAGACATATAAAAGAGAGAGAGAGAGACAGCAAAGGGAAGAAAGAGAGAAGAAAGATTAAAAGAAGGTTATTTTATCTCTATCAGATCATTAAATCATCTCAGTAGTGTAATATGACAGATTGTGCAGCTTTATAGTCACTCTTGCATTAATTCAGCCTCAGTTGTTTATCTGGGTTGCGATACCTTTGATTTCTCGTTTTTGATGCGATGGGCCTCGTCGATAACCAGATACCGCCAGTTAAACTTCTTAAAAACAGATTTCTCCCGGATCACCATTTCATACGACGTCACGCACACATCCCACTCACCGGGCATCATCACGTCACGTATGAACGCTGCCTAAAACACACAAGCAAACTAATTAGGGCTGTTTTATTATCACATGGGCATTATGAAAGACCTGCTGGTAAGATCAAAGTGAAGAGATGGGGAATAGAGGGATGGATCGAAAATCAGGTCTTACTCTTTCATCTTTGTTCCCGATGAGACAGACAGCTTTCAAGCTGGGTACCCAGCGCTTGAATTCATTTATCCAGTTGTGAAGGGTGGATTTGGGCACTAGGACCATGTGGGGGCCTGGAATGTTCCTGTAGTGTTTCAGGTAGCCTAGCAACGCGATTGTCTGCAGGGTTTTACCCAGACCCTGAACCAATCAGAACACACAAATCCAATGAGTCACAGTCTACAGACATCAACAAGACAGATCCAGAAAAATCACAGTCTCATTAAACCAGTGGAAAGATGATGGAGCCATTTTTTCATTATCATGAGTCTATGTGGTTCCACAATGACGTATATTCAATAGTCTATTTCAGTAGGTGTTCCACTAAGAATAGAACTGACGTTATGAACATGTTTTACTGATGACCCAGTTGGTCACATTCATTTATTACATAAGAACAGTTTTTAAAATGTGCCTTTCAATAAAGCAAGAATATGAAGTGTAATATTTTCCGCCCTCTGCTGTCTCAATTATGTCCACTTGACTTGACGGCATAAAAGCAGCATGACAATAATGTATTGACACCAGGACGCCTGACTTTACACACAAATGACTTTCATTTTGATGATTAATAAATGACATTACCATCTCGTCAGCCAGGATACCATTGATGCCGTTCTCATACAGGGAAATCATCCAGTTTAAACCTCTGATTTGATAATCTCTCAGCGCTCCATTCTTAACATCTATCAATAAATCAAATAATACCAATTGATCAGTGATACCTCACCATTGCTCATAGCGTTTTATTCAAAGATAAATGCACTACGAAATAAAGAATACTAATCTAGGAAGTGACTAAATGTAACATCAAATAAAAAAGTTGAAGAGTGAAGATGCAGTTTGTAATTTTAAAAAATAATTCAGAAATAAAAGTTATTTTAGCAATGTAATGAGTGTTTAAAATAAATTAATAATGATGCATGGTCTCTGTGAACATAAGTTTGGAAATAATCACTGTTTTTGTAATACTGTTAGGTGCCACTAGTGGTGCAGAAATTACACACCTCACACTTTTAAATACCCAACTTTATAATGTAAAATAAAAAATATGTTTAAAACGATCTGAGAAACACAAACTTCATAAAATCAGTAAACATTAATTCATACATGAAGGGGACTCCTCAAATCGAACAAGAACGTTAGAGGCCCTCCTGCTCTCCGATAGGAGTTCCTCATCTTCCTCCTGCTCTGTTCGACGATGACGGTTACTAAAATACACAACCACCGGTCAGAAATAAATTAAATCACCATCACGACCTGTGTCGGACCAACAACTTATGGACTTATAGCTAACCTCATGCATCGTAAGTTTGAGCGTGCGTGTGTCTGTGTGTGACTTACTCTCCGACAGACAGGAGGTTTTGTTTCTCATCCTGTTTGATTCGGGGTCTCCCCACTTTTACCTTGAGGGGCGACGTGGGTGATTTCTGACTGGCAGGCTGAATGAAGTGGGCGAATAGTTCTGTCTGCTTCAAGAGGAACTCAAAACGATTCGCACGGTCTGTTTTCTTCAGATGAGAAAGAGAATGTTTGTGATTAAATTACTGCTTTAAGCCAAGTTGAAACTAATCATTTCACACTCAGTTTGGTAAATAAATCCTGAAAACTCCATGTTGGTTAAGGAAAAAGATACTTAAATTCTGTAAATTACTGCATAGTGGCATTTGTACTATACTTATTCATGTGGCATTTTCACATTTAATAATAATTATTAATAATTAGTTGATTGATTGTTTTGTACATTATTTGTTCTCCGATAAGAATTTCACAATCTGTCTAAAGTACCCTAGACCAAGACCGTAATGAAGTCCTTCTACTGCTGCCTGCCTCATCCCTCAAACATGTGCAAAGAAGCCTCTGTGTAGAATTTTTTAATATGTTAACATGTTTAAGTACAAATAATGTATTGTATGCATTGTTTTGCATTACGATACACATAAACCTCTAAAGTACACACTCACTCTTTTCTCTTCATACTCTGGATCCCCCAGGCTCTCCTTCACTGCAGCTTTAGGAGGGGGGCCTAGCAGGAATGGTGGGTCTTCCTAGGAAGACACACACAAGACAAAAACCAGATATAAACATTCTATATATACAGTGCAATACTAGTCAAAGGTTTGGAAGTCAAGTACTAAAATGTGCATGGATTAGTTAGGCCAAATTGTGAGGAAGAGCGGTCAACAAGTGACCAGCATAAATAATACTCTCTATAATAAAACTCCCAGGATGCACCTCATGAAGCTGATATAAAGGATTTGTTTAGACAATTTGCACACTTTCATTTGTGCTATGGCATATCTTTAAGTTTAGTGCTATTCTACAATATGGACAATAATAGGTTAGGAATAAAGGATGGGTAGGTGTGCCAAAACGTTAAACAGGATCCCTTTCTTTTTAGGTGACACTGTAGTGTAAAACTATTTACCATAGTTTTATTCTAGTAACATGTGTTTTGAGGCTATGGTTACGCTTTGTAACTGATGATACATATCTTAAATGCTATTTATATGATACACATTTATACCATTAACTTTTTACTTGTTTTTACTCGTTTATTTCATTTGGTAAAACACTTAGACTGTCCTCGCCTAGTGAATTTTACTTATTATAGTAGTTGGAACCTAAAACACTAAAATAACAAAACACATTTTACATCACAACTTCCCACTAACAAACAGGATAATCTTGGCAAATATTAAATAATAAAAGACAGGGATTTCAGGTCCCAGTAGTGCTGAGCATGTCAATGTTTATTAACGTCATCTGCTGGTTGTTTTGTTGTGTAACAGATTTGCACAGGTTCAATTCTTTAGCATTATAAAAAGTGGCGCAACTCTGCGCGAGATGTAACGCGTGCAAACGCAAACATCAACGTAAACTGTCTACGCACAGTAACACAAGTAGTAAACATCTAAACTGACTTCCCGCCATGTTTCGTTGTCGACAAAAACGCAGATAAACTACAAACTTCTGCATCCTGTTTTAGACGATCGTTTAAAAACAAACATGTACAGTACAGTCTTCATCTGTCTGTTTCTCTTTACCTCATCTTTCTCCGTCTGCGCCTCCCGAGAAGTAGACGGCACCTCTTCGTCGGACATGTTGGTCAATATCTGCAGCTTTTCATGAGTTATTGTTGACCACACAGTAAGTTATAAAGCATAAATTTGGCGTATGCGTCATGACAGGACCGTACAGTCTAGGCGCGCGCACACGCCCCTTCTAGAGCTTTATACTAGATCTCGCGATATTAGATGTTTCTGTTGGTCTTGGTAGAACGTCGCCTCAAATCTCGCGATAGTAGAGAGCCAAAAAGCTAGAAAATAAACTGTCAAACATTGCATAAGACATGCTAACTCTCGATTTTGTGAGATGTGTAATATTTCACAAACTGCACTGTGGTGCACCAAAGCATGTCAATAGATCAAACTATCGCAACGAATACATGGATTTTAATAAACTGTATGAGTAATATGTTGGCTTTACAGGGGTGTAAACAATCAAAGCATGTGTCGTTTTTTCCTCAAAAAGACGCTAGATGGCGCCCAAACATCACGGGATTGCTTAATGCAGCACAACCTGCTATTTTCCATACTGTTCAGATAAAATGTTGTTTGTTTGAGTCCTGATAATTATTTGATATAAATATTTTTTAAAACATACAACTTAGCAATATTAAAATTAACAATGATGATTTAAAGCTTCAATTGCTCCGCTGTGGTACAGTATTGTCAAAGCAATGGCAACAAACAAATAAACAAACAAAAACAGTACAAGACGTACTGTTTGAAAAATACTTGAAGACACTTCTCTCTGTCTCTTTTTCTTTTGCTTTCTCTTTCTCTTTCTCTTTGAGGCTCCATCGACAGATGGCCTAGTAAACCAGTTAAAATTCCCCTCACAGCATTTTCCAAACTGACCTTGGGTTTTTACGCACACACATATACACACACACACGCGCGCGCGCACACAAGGTCATGTGCTGGTTTGTTACGAGATACTAAAGGGAGGAACATCTTTTCTTCCTCCACCCAGCGTAAACACACACACACATATATACACACACACACACACAGAATGTTCACTTGTACATTCTCTAAAATTACATACAAACACGACACGCGCTCTCTCTCTCTCTCTCTCTCTCTCTCTCTCTCTCTCTCTCTCTCTCTCTCTCCTGATCGATGCTGTGAGTTCCTCCTCTCTGTGTTTGGGGGGGTGAACACAGAATTCTCACTGCTTTCCTCCCAGTCTGCATTCAGACGCACACACACAGCCGCAGATATGAGCGCAGGCGATGTGGTGTGTACAGGATGGCTCATAAAATCCCCTCCGGAGAAGAAGCTAAAAAGATTTGTAAGTAAAAGTCTTGTCTGTCTCTCTCTCACTCTCTCTGTGTGTGATGTATTTAGCATTAGAAGCAGGTACTGCAGTATAATGATCCGCTGTCATTTCAGTGCCGGAGAATCTCGCGGTGTTTTTCTAACACAGGGTTCCCTTTGCATCTCTGTGCTGCAAGATTTTAAATGCTACATCACTACACAACTGAGCGCATCACGTCTTAAATTGTGCTTCTCTGCTGCATTGTTTACACTTGTGTTCTCTGTGCTGGCCTGCATCTCTCTGATTGTTTAATACTGTTTAACTAACTATGTGCTGCCGCAGACTCTGTCTGACTGTATTTTAATTCTGTCACCCCTGGATTTGAAATGTTTGTGTTGTGGTGCTTTACACGTTAATACTCAGCTGTGTTTGTGCAGCATTTGTTTGCCTTTTTGCACGTGGCTGAGCTGTTTTGCATTCCCACCTGCCTGTGTCAGATTCAATGCTATGCTTTGTGACAAGCGATTTACCTGTGATGTGTGTCTCGCACGGCTCCCTCCATGTGTTACTCTGTCATAGTAAATGCAACCATATTGTCTTTGTATGAGAGCTTTGTGCTTTGTCATGAAACTGCAGTGTCTTTGGTATTTGTCTGTTGCAGAAACGCAAAGCACTCGGTTTCCCTGTGATGTGCCCCTGTGTTTCATTTGTCTTCCTCATTTCACTGTTGCCATGTTTTTGCATTTTTGTTTATTTGTGTTTGTCAGTTTTGTTTTGCTGGTGGTTTTCTGGGTATAACTTTGCTCAGACCTGTGCTGTTGCCTGTGCCATTATATTATATTGGGCAATTCTATGCAAATGTCAACCTTTCCACGAAAAGTTTTTACCAAAGATGCCAATATTTGTTGGTTTAAATACCCATGTGATATCCTTCTCAAAGTTTTAAAAGCATTTGTTTATGTTTAAGCATTATTTTTCATAGTAAACTGCTGTTTTCAGAATTGTCACATCTATAACAGTTCATGTTTATCATAAATGGGCACATGAAAGTTAAATTACTATTTTCTTTTCTTTGAAGAATCATCCCTTCTCCATGTTGTCAGATATTATTGCTTATGGTTTATGCATTTTAATTCACAAAAATCCTACAAATTATGTTGCCTATCAAAACCTTCTTTTGTCACGCATGTATATTTACATTGAGAATTTTTTTATATTTCAAGTTTTGACTGAAAATGTCACGTCCATAATGCTGAAATTGTACTTATATTATATTATATATGCAGGCCATTATAATAATATTTATAATCAAATATAGTTGGAAAATAACATGTTTAAATACAAATTAAAAACAGTAAACTGCAAGTACAAAATAATGTTGAAAAGTTGCTTTATATACTGAAGCACACTGTTTACTCTAACATCTGTACATCCTGATTACATGCATCTACATATTTTTCTGCATGAAAGTAGAGGTCTTAGTTGTTTGGTTGAGAGGAGGAAGGGCAGGGAGGACCACCAGTCATAAGATGTGTGTTCATAGTGTCAGCCTGACACCACAAACATGTTTTCTACCACCCCTCTCTCTCTCTCTCTCTCTCTCTCTCTCTCTCTCTCTCTCTCTCTCTCTCTCTCTCTCTCTGCATTTCTGTGAAATTTGGGTGTGTTGCAAAACATGGGAAGTGCAGGGTGCCAGGCAGTTGGGAGTGACCCTGCATTCAGAAATGGGTTGTGCTATCAGAGACCACACAGGCAAAAATGGGATGACTGCTATTAGGACTTGTAACTGGGTGACTGACAAGTCAATGCACATGTGTAAACAAGTCTGTCTGGAGGCTAAGAGCAGTAGGTCACCAGTGTCTGTGTACTGCATGTGTGTGTTATAGTAAAGCAGACATGTGCATTGCACGAAGAACAAGCACTCGTTCTCTGTCTTTCTCTATCTCTCTGGTTTTGTGGCTTCAGATGGTTTGTAAGATGCGAGGTGGTGGGAAGGAGTGTTTGTTGTGTGCTACCAGTGTGATCTTTCTTTCTCAGAGAGAGAAAGTCTTTCCTTTATTCTTTATTTATGTAGTTATTTTCTATGAAATGAGGAAGTACAGCAAGGTGTTGTTCTTTGTTTTAAAAGTAGTTATGTGCTGAACAAAACATGCATATATAAATATCAGGTCTACTGTTTGTATGTCCGTTGTTAAGTTTTAAATGTGTGCAAGTGGTTGAATATATTTTTGTCATGGTGTACTGTATATTCAAATGTGTTTACTTCTGGAACATTAATAATGAATAAACACTTTGTTGTTGTTCTGACCACATTGTTGATCATTAGCTTAGATTTACAGTCCACTTTTTACCCTGCTTCTCTTTCCAAAAGGAACTAAGATGGACCAAATAGACGACTCAGAACACAGTTTACATGCAGATAAGCACAAAAACACATACATGTAAACAGACTTTCTTGTCACAGACAAGCTTTAGGCCACTTTTAGACTTCCCTTCTGTGGAGAGTTCTGGGAAAACATAGCTCCAGTTCCTCTCTTTGACCAGAACACACACACACACACACATGCAAAAAGGGAAGAAATGTAACTTTTCCAAAAGAAAGAATAGAGAGAAGGGCTTTGTTTGAGAGAGAGAGGTAAATCAAGGTCATGCGTTGACCCTGCAGCTCTGAGCATGCTCAGAACAACACGCGGTCACAACAAATTCTGCAGAAAAACAGTTCAGACACGGGAAGGGTATCTCATGTAGTCGAGTACAGTTCATCTAGAACATTCAGATAGTCAAACAGATTATGTAAATGTTTTTGTTGAAATATTGAAGAGGTTATATAATAATCTGAATGGTATGATGACTTTTACCCTCATTTCTGCTATTTAAAACTGTTAATAAACTTATTACTGTAATAATAATTAGGTGAGATTACAGTTTTAGGAAGTTTTTCTAGTCATTTCCCCACTTCTAACTGTAAAGTCTATTTGTATAAGTGTCACTTCTTTAGCATGATAATAAGCACACACACAATACATATATATCAAATGTAGTTAGTGGTAAAACATGCAGATTTGTGAAATGGAGAATAATGGTGTAACAGACTTGAGAATACTGCACACTATATTTGCTTAAATATTTTATAAATATGCACATGACGGGAGATATGTAGAACTCTTAAAAGCTCTTAAAGCTTGGTTTTGTTTACAGTAGATCATGCATCCACAGATTCCATTTGGCACTGTAAAGTACCCAGTTAAGATCTTCTTTGGTCACTAATGCACATGTAACTACAGTAAAGAATCACCCTAGGGTCATCTAAATGGGTGATGTTTTATAGGCTCTGGCTGGCAGGGAAAATGTCTCTCAAGTGATTTGAGCAAGACATTCACGATTGCTTTTGGGAGGTTGTAATTCTCTGTAGGTACACTTTTACATAAAATATCATCTGCTAAATGAATAAAGTACATGGAGAAGTTTCAAGTCTTTTCTGGTCTCATCTTGCTTAATCCGGCTCATAGGACTCATGTCTCAGCTTTTGGTCTGAGTCTTTAAGAAGAGGAAGAAAGTTCGGCTTGTGACGCCAGAGGGACACATATTGTGCGCCTCTGTGGCTTTCTTACCCACAGTGCATTTGTTGAGCTCATTCGTGACATCTGTAAGGACAACCTCAAGCGAGGAACTTGCCAGATGATACAAGTGGGACAGCGTGACCTTTTATTCAATATTACAGCAATAAGAACAACTGAATAACTGTTTTTTAGCCTTTACAAATCTAACATGAATAGAGGAACACCCAGAACACTGACGTGTTTCTCTAGAGAGTTTATTTATTAGTGCTGTGTTCATTAGATGAATTTGAAAAGGTTTTTAAAGATGGTTATAACTCCAAATATTGTGTGACTGCAGTGGGGAAATCTTGTTAAATTACAGCTACAGAAATCTTGTTAAATTGGAACAGCTAACAAGAGAGAAAATTGTCAAAGACAAAGAGAACTGCTGATTGACATTTAGTATTGAACCTGTCAAGTTTAAAATCTAAAATGTAAACGTACATATACTTTTACACCATATTCTCAAATATAAAAGTATTCCTTGTATTTCTACTCTACTGCAATTTTTTGTCTTTCCACTATTTATTGTATTTATTTGCAGCTGCAAATCAAGTAATTCTGATAAAAATAAAAAGATAAAGAAAGTGAAACCGAGTTAGCCCAACACTGAATAGGAACGTCTGTCGTCTTTGTCTTTCTAATTGTGAGAAAAGTATTTGCTCAGGTAAATTCGTTACAGAAAGTTTCTCCAACACCTGAGGCAGGTACAGCCTGCTCATATAAGTGCATATAATATATAATACATAAAAATCTAATAATGACCCAATAACCTGACAATAATGTTCACCTGATATTAACATAATTACTTTATGATGACATAATAGCCCCTTAATAATATAACAACTTAATACAACTAATAAGCATATTTTAGCTGAAGATTACACTGCCGAAACTGGATTTAGTCACGGGATTTGGACTGATTGACTCGGTGTTGATTATTTACTTTTGGTAACCATGTGTGTGACCTGTTTATACCAAGAGAGATTAATTTAACATAAAATAATTCATAGTGACCATGTCTGTCAAACTTCAAGAAGGATGAACGGAAAAAACAGTAGACAGTAAAAGCACAGTATTTTTCAATATTTTAAGTGAATTATTCATTTAATGGATGATGAGAAATGAAGATCCTTCAAGCACAGAAAGAGAGAATTCTTGTATCTTGAAAACAAGAAGATCAAAGCATTTGTGTGAGTGTGTTTGTCTCTTCAAAGCCACAATGTTAATCTAATTATCTCTTTCTTTCTCAGTCATGGCGAAAGCGATGGTTTGTTCTCAGGAGGGGTCGGATGAGCGGGAATCCTGATGTTTTGGAATACTACCGCAGCAAGAGTTCTCGTAAGCCAATCAGAATCATCGACCTTCAAGAATGTGAGGTAACCATTGAGGCAGAGGTGCGGCCCACCAAACGCCAGTACCAGAATCAGCACCTGTTTGTTGTCAAGACCGCCACACGCATCTTTTACCTGCTGGCTAAAACAGCAGAGGAGATGAACATTTGGGTGCAGAATATCGGACAGATTTGTACAATTGCCGGACTGGATAGACATGCAGGTAGGTAAAGATAAATATAATTCTCTACTTATTATATGCTTATGTTATGTTTACACGTTTCTATTTATTCAGCTGTCATCTTGACATTAATACGCATAAATTAAGAGTAAAGTCAGAGGCTTTGTAAAGCAGTTAGTACATGTTTTCCGACACTTTAAGGAATGATGCTTATGTGAGTCAGGCGTGAGTCATTAAAAACTAACACTATTGTTTAAACGTTTAGACTAAAATATTCAAAACTTTTATATCTTAGCATTTTTAAAGTCGCCACATTTTGCCTAGAATTTGTACAAATGTTCTCTTGGCATTTTATCACCTATAGCTTCTTGGGGAATCTTGAGGTAGATGTTTTTTACAGTATTGTATTTTATCCATTTGAATACAGGTTCCAAATCCAACATTTTAATATTTTAAAAGACCTTATTTGCATGTAGGGCCGATTTTTTAGTCCTGCAAATAAAGGCTTTTTTAAATCTTCTGTTATGTGGAAGGGTTGTTTGCACTTTGGCACTTTTTCTGGAGCAGCATCCATACAGTATATTTTAATTACTAGCCTCGCTCTTGGACTATATTTCTTAGTAATATTTTTTTGTGATGGACCCATGGTCTATACTGAGCAAGTTTTGCCAGAATGCCAATACAGGTGATAAAGATTCAAGTCTGATTTTACAACAAGCAAACTTATTTCCCTTCTGCAGTAACCAGGGTTAAATACAGACACGGTGTGGATGAGCGTGGGTTTCTGAAAAAGTGCTGCAGAAAACCTTGATCGGAAAATTCAGCCCACGATCATTAGAATGAATAAACTTACACAGGGACATAATGAAGCACAGGATGTTTCTCCACAGAGAGATGCAGAGAGACTGTGATCAAGGCGAGGTCTTATTTTAATATTCTGTTCCATCACTCTCATTCCAATAGTCTGCAGAGCAACAGCTGCGTCACAGAGAAATGTTCAAGCACACATTTCTTTTAAACACACACACACACATTTTTTTCATACCGTAGACAGGCAGCATCCCATATCTTTGAACAAACAGCATAGCAAACGACATGCTGTTAGGGCAAGAAAATATGTGTATGTTCCAAAGATTGTTGTTATATCAATAATTGTTTTGTTTATGCTGCGATGGCCGATAAGATTTTCATTTTCAACTTATACCTAGTGCCATGGATACAGTGCCATGTTTAGCTACCAATATGTCAGCAATAATACATTTATGATACTGATATGAGTGGACTTTTAATGTAAATGTTTGAAAGTACTATGATGTGTTTAAGGAAAAAACATCTTTTAAGCAGTTCCAGTAATTATTGTAAGACTATAATTTGGTTAGCAGTTAACATGGCTAATGTGATATACCAAACATGGCAAAAGTAAGAGAACCAAGTTACACATTCCTTGAAAAGATAACAGAACGATGAATGATACAGCAGGGCAGGGAGGGTTTCACACACAGTTACTGTTTAATACACAACACACCAGACGGTTACACACGCCTCTAAACTGAGAAAAGCAGATTGTGATAGATAAAGCTTGTATATACAGAACAACTTACACGTCAATGCTATTCTCCACACACATGCAGTATACAAATGACAAAGGTTTTATTCACCTCCTTCCTTGATGTTGCTTATGCCTCAGAGTGAAGATTTGAGAGAAAAGTCTGGTTTTAGAGACGGGGCTTAGCAAGTTGTTTTTATAAATTTGCTTTTTAAGCCTTGTTTGTGAAACCATGCCAAAAACTCTCAGTCTGTGCTCATCACAAAAACCTTCAGGACATCAGGCGTGAATTATAACTTGGCTTTATTATTTACAGACAGGCTGTTTGCAGTGGGGCAGATGGACAGCAGATTGAGAGAAGAACAGATCAGATCAGAAAGGTTTTATTTATACCCGAAGGGCTTCAGTTTCCTAACAGAACTGTGGGGTCTTCTTAAACCAAGACTTCATTAAGAAGATCAAAACTGCAACGTCTACGAGCAGCTCTTTCCGTTTTGAAAGACCAGCTTCATTAAAGGGATAGTTCACCCAAAAGAATTCTGTTACCATTCATTCATCCTTGTGTCATTTAAAAATCTTCTCTTATTTTGAGAAATGTCTTAGTGGTTTTGTGTCTATACAGTGGACGTCAGTTGGGGTCAATGTTATTTGGTTCCCAGCGTTCTTCAAAATATCTTCATTGTGTTCTGCAGAAAAAAGTCATACACATTTGGAATGACATGAGTGAGTAAATGATGAGAGAATTTCAATATTTGGGTGAACTATTTCTTTAAACCTGACATCAACTATATCATAAATTGAGAGAATCGTCAATTCTCTAGAGAATCGTCAGTCTTTAGTAATTAATGATTGGCTGTTTTTACAGGAAGGCGGGACTTCTGTCACTAGAGGGGCCATACATAGCATTGCATTTTCTTTCATGTTTTTAATATCTATATTTATAACCACATAACTATGACAATTGTTCATTGTAGCTCTACCCTCCTTGTCCCCTGGTCCTGTCACCATAACAGCTGCTCTTTTATCCCTTCTGTCACCATGACAACCACTTACTGCATCTTTGCTCTCTCCCTCTGACTTGTCACCATGACAACGGATCATTGTATCTCTACTTTTTCGACATCATCATTACCATGACAACATTAACTGTAATCTGCTGTGCATGCAATGGCATTAATCTCTCTCTAAACGATCACCATGACAACTGCTCATTGTCACTTTTACCCCATCACCATGCCAACTGCTCACTACATCTCTGTTCCTCCAATCACATTGCCATAGTAACCTTGCACTGTGATGTTGTAAAACATCTTTGCATAATAATAATACAGGCTTTTAAAATCAGCTGTTACCTGTGCAAAAACTGTTCACAACATATGTGACACTATCATGAGCTTCTAAATCATTATCGATGTTTACAGTAAATATAAGATTCCAAAAATAAAGCCAACCACAAGACTGTCTGTTTGAAATCATGCGCAGACAGAAAGGTTGTGAGATATTGTCAGATATCTTACACAGCTTACCTCAGATTAGTTTGCTGTGTGGTTTAAAAGCAGATTTTCTTAGACTGTTTACTCACAACATTACCTCAACATTACTCACAGTCTCTTTCAAGCACCAGCAGGTTTAGACGTATCTTATATCAGATGCGAATAAAACCATCCCGACCATGAGTCAACACTTTAAACGTCTGTTTATGGGCAATTAAAACTATTACATTATTAAATGAGCCTGTTCATCAGTATTTCCCAAAAGGAAAAATGTGTCACTCAAATACTAATGAATGAGTTCATTCTAAAAGCTACAGACATTTTTGCGCAAAAAGGAGTACAGTACAGTAATTACAAAGTATTTTGAACATATGAAATATTGTAGTATTTTAATGTAATTTATTTGGGTTCATTTTGACTATGCCATTGGAAATTTAGACATTTGACTTGCTGTAAGAGAGTATTAAAGGGATTGTTCAGATAAATAGTTCAGTCATCATTTATTCACCATCATCAAAAACCTGTTTATGACTCTTTCTTCTGTGGAACACAAAAAAAGATATTTTGAGAAATGTCTCAGTGGTTTTGTGTACATACAATGGATGTCAATGGGGCCCAGTGCTGTTTGGTTACCAACATTCTTTGAAATATCTTCTTTTGTGTTCTACAGAAGACAGAAAGTCATACAGGTTTGGAATGACATGAGGGTGAGTAAATAATTTTATTTTTAGACAGAGAAACAAAAATGTTTTTGATATATATGTTTTGTATCACCCAGCTGTACTTTCCACAATGATCTTGCATTGTTTAAATTTAGTACAGTTCCACCTTCCAAAAACATTTTTGCTTACTATTAAACAAAAAAGCTCTTATACCCCCCAAAAAGTCAACCTTAAACTTGTCATGTGGTTGTAGCGCATGTAAGAGGCGTGAGCTTCACGTGCTTCAGTCATCAGTGGGACTGAGAGGTTTAGAAATGTCTGCCCACTGACACGCTGTCGAGTCTAAACAGGAAGAGAAAGAGAGATGTGTATGTGTGTGGGTTGTGGTGGGTGGCTGATGAAAGGGGCTGTTTTGGTCTGCCACCTCCTGGTAATTAAATATAAAGACGGCCATATGAAGCATGATTATTGCTTTGTTTGTTGTGAAAAATTAAAAGTACAAACAAGGAATTGAGTCTCTCTCTCTCTCTTTCTCTCTTTCTGGCAGAATCAATGGACAGTCTTAATCGCACGCCCTCTTCCCAGCAGCCCTCTCCAGCCCTCTTTCCTCATGTCTCTCTCATGGCCAATCAGGGAACAGTTACCGTCGACAACCACGCTGTCCAAGACAGACCCAGCGAATCAGAGATCAGCCCTCCACTTGACTACCTCTTCCTCTCTCAATGCGAGACCGGCACGAAGAGCATCGTCAGGCAAGGCCCGCCCCGGTTTCTTATGATCACACGTTATAAGAATAATAATTACGTGTTAATCTCAAAAAGGAAATGAGATTCATTTCATATAGCAGAAGGATATCAGCCTTTTCTCTAATCTGATTTAATAAGCGGTGACTGATAGACGAGAAAGATGAGAATTAAACATTTCTCACGCTTTTTTTAAGTGAAATCTTGTCATCTTGGTCATTGCAGTAAAACATATTGTGATTAGATTGAAATGAAAGCTTAGTGGGCCTGCATGTAAAGTAAGGACAAACCATGACATGCTAAACTAATGTAAAGAATACTAAGACGTCATTATGGAGGTTTAGAGATGATTAATGGGAGGGGCAACATTTCTCAGAACAAAATTTGTTCCTGGAAATCTGCTTTAGTGTTAAAAGGTTCTTTATCATTATCAGGAATTGACAGTTAAAGATATAGTTCACCCAAAAATGACCCTATTGACTTGACTAAAGTAATTTATATTCCTACTATGGAAAGTCAATGGGGTCAAATTTTTAGGTAAACTATTCCTTTACCAAGTATGTGTGATCCTATTTCTGCTTTTTAAGTAGATTATTAACTGATTGCTGATTAACTGATTGAAGCTGAAATCTGTAATAAAAATCAATAAACAAAAATCAGTTATTAAGTACATAAAAACCAGTTTCATTACCTTGACCCGATTCACAATGATATGCTTATAATAATGATTTGTGTCGTATAATAATGATTTAAATGTTACAGATTGCAACTTTAAAAGGTTTTTTTTGATAATATTGTATTTTATGATTGTTTAAAAATAAGTAATAATGCTCTAAATTGAGCCTGTGTTGTGTGTATATCAATATTCCTTATGTGTTTATGTATTTGTGTTTGTCTCCTCTTAGGTGTGATAGCGTCTCTAACTCAGAACGTTCCTTCGAGCAGAGCTCATCTGAGTACCCAGAGGATGTGTTCAGCCCCGCCCCACGCATTGACTCCTCCCCCTCTCCGTTCCTTTTGACCGGGGTCTCCGAGCCGCCCTTTAGTGCCCCCTGTGGCCCGCTGTCTCTCTCTCTCCTCCTCTCTCTCTTCCTGTCTATCTTCACCCGTTTCTTTACGGCGGCCGCCTGACATTTTCAGATTCGACCGGCCCTTCTGTGTCACATCAGAACCACAGACACCTCCTCCCCTCCCGCCCAAACCCACACACCTGTCCGATCACCACAGCAATGACGACACTGGCCGTATTCAGGTACAACCGGCTCTCCTCCCTCGAAGGACATCACTGTCGGGCATAGACCATTTTAGGAGAGGTGAGTATACACACAGAAGAAATATTCTTATTTATCTTCGCATGCAAATGACATGAAAGTCTTCCTAGATAATAATGAAAGTGGCTGTCAAGCTACAAAATAACAAAAATTAAAGTATTATAAAAGTGGGCCACATGGGATTTATCTTATTTTATTCGTTTATCGGGTAACCTGCTTCTTTAAAGCATCTCCAAAATGTGTCATTATGCCTCTACCTACCTAAAATCACACACCTTTTTCAGGGGAGCCTGACAATGTCGGAAGAAACTGGAACAAACGACTGAGTCTAAACCTGGTAAAGAAATATTCAAATCTAAAATAGTCAAATGAACCTGGAGAAAGTTAAACATGCACCCTAAACAAGCATCTAGTTTGAATATTCTGTGCCAGAAACCAGATGTAACATAATGTTTTGCTTACCCCTTCTCTTTCTCCAGCCTGTGTTTCTGAATACTGCAGTTACTGAAAATCATCCTGAAGATTCATACGTGCCCATGGCCTCTCCACCAATCAGCTGCTCTGATGTTGCTTCAGACGGCTACATACCCATGAGCCCCTCCACCCTGCCTGTCACTTTAATAACAAATGGAAAAACAGAGCTGCCCTCGCCTTCGAATCCTGACCTCGAGCCTCCTCCAGTCGACCGCAACCTGAAACCCAGAAGGCGGGGTAAATGTTTTGGATGAAATTGCAATAAAGGTTTAAATACCACTATCATTCAGATTTAAAGCATGTTGCACTAAAAGCACCATTGAGTGTCTGCTCTGCTTATTCCATTTAGATGAAATGATTTAGATTTTGGTAAATGCATTAGCTAACATGAATTAACAATAAGCATTAATGTTCAATAATGTTCATTGGGCATTAACTTATGTTGACAGATACAACTTTTGATTGTAAAGAATGCATTAGTAAATGCTCAAAATAACAAAGGCTGTAAAAGTATTGTTCAATGGTAGTTCGTGTTAGCTAATGAATTTACTAATTTTAACAGCTTTAACCTTATTGTAAAGTGTGACCAACATTTTACACTATTTATAAAAAAGGATCCCGTCATTGGCAATATATGTATAATATATATTTCCAGTAACTCGTGTACCTCAAAAACATGATGTGACAGTTTTAGGAAGCTATTTCAGAAGTGGTTTGAAATTGGTTAATTCACAGGCTTGGTCAGATCGTTAACTAGAGAATGCAATATTGAGTTTAATTAGGAATGATTCCATGGAGTGAATTTCAAAGGGAGTTCCTGTTCCAAAATGTAGATAATTTCCATCTTTTATCAGTGTAGTATCCACCTCCTAACCCTTTGCCAATTTAATACATAAATATAGTGGGATTGTCTGTGTCTGTGGTTTAAAAATGGATGCATTTACTTGCTATTTACACCACTAGATGTACCTGCTTAAAACAAAACAATTTCATTAACTGGAGTAAAACTAGAGATGTTAGTAACATCAGAGAAAGAAAACACAGAAGTGGAGATGATGATCTCATCATCAGAGGTATAAAAAACATCAGTGGTACAAAAAAACAGTGACGCATGGAGAAGATGAATATGAGTAAGATGAGATATATATATATATATATACATATAGTTCATCCTACCCTTGATGTCAGAGCTACATGTGATCATGACATCACTTTCCTTTCTGGATATCTATATACAGTTTATGTTTACAGGACAGTAGTATTCCGTTCCAAACATACTTTTACGATATATTCAAAAAACATTTTACACTGAGAATTTGGGTTTGTCTGGAAAAGTTATGTGACAGGAAGTTCATGATTCTGCCCCAGACTTGGAGCAGGAAACTCGAGCTGCATTGTGTCTTAAGTGGAGAAACAAGGTCATGCACCTTCATACAAAGGAAATGTCACATTAAACTAAGTGTTAAAGTGTGTGTGTGTTTGACTTTACTTGTGAGGGGCAAATTTCTGATGATGTCATCACCAGCAAAGTCAAAACGAAGGGTTAGTAAAGTGTGTGTGTTTGTAATTTTTCCATTTTGTTTGGTCCACAGCCCGACCGCCACCCTTAGACCTGCGGGGTCTGTCCACCATCTCTGAATGTCCGTTCCACGTCCCTCTTACACGCACCATGACGGAGCCCAGGTGAGATGTGCACAACACAGAACCATGAAACACTCAATAAACCTTAAAATCACAGAACAAAATGACGCTGATTCTCTCCATTTCTTTTCACCTCTTTTCATTTCTGTGTATCTGTGTCCTGAATCAGTCCAGACTCTTCTCATATCACCTGACCTCTCTTTCCTGTTTTCTCATTCTTATTTTTGTGACACACCGTCATTCGTTTTATTTGTTTATTGTAAGATCGGCAGGTTGTCTCCATACTCGTATGGCCGTATTTGAATGTTGACGTGTTTCTGTGTCGGTTTGTTTGTTTTGTCTCTAGCACATCACTTCAGTGTGTTCCTTTGGACAGGAGGTGGGGCTTAAACGGCCCTGAACAGGAAGAGAGCCTAACGTCGACGGTAATGTGACTTCCTGTTTAACTCGTCCTCTGTCATGATTTATTTATTGCTCTGTTTTTCTTGAAAATTCTTGAAAGGAAAACTGCTGTAAATCTTGAATAATGGACACATGTTGACATAAGCACGTGTGTGTGCATTTGTTTAGGACTCACAGCAGATGTTGTTTCCAGCCTGTGACTCCGCCCCCTGGATGAGACCTCCCAAGCTAGATTACTTGTCACTCGACTTTAACTCCGCCTCCCCGTCACCTGTCCAGAAGGTCAGTGGGAGACATAAACTAAAGAGGTCAAACAGTTCAGTGTTTGAAATGATGAACATGTATTTAACAACATTGAGGTTTAAGTGGACACTAGTACTGTATCTGTTGTGACATTCAGGTGCTTTCTGTCTGGCAATAACAATGACTCAGCTCAACATGACGTGTCATGATTCTGCCTTCCCGACCATTATTTTGTCTGATTCAGTTGTGATTCACCGGTTCATACTGTGATGGTTTGTTGGTGTGGCATTTGTGATGTTTTCAGAAACCGCTGCTGGCTGATGAGTACAGGGTGGATTACGTGCAGGTGGACGAAAAGAAGACACAGGCTTTACAGAACACCAAAATGGAATGGAAAGATGTCCGTCAGTCAAAAGCCTAAAGCCTTCTGGGAAAAAACAAACAATTTAAATTATTAACATGGTTTAAAACTTGACTTGTCATCTGCGATTTCAGGTACTTTTTGGTCTTTTACACTGATGTTAATGGAATGTAGTATTAGCTGGTAAGAAGCTGGACATGAAAGCTTCAGAAATAAAATGGTGCAGGTTATTCAGGAAATTATTCCAGAATAAAAGACCTCCAATACAAGTACAACTAAATCTTGCACTCAGTAGTTAAATTGACAATGAAATCCACACCTTCCTAATAGCATTATTCTTATCTAACAAATATTTTTCATTAAAAGTTGAACATGAACAGAATTTAAATTTGTTTGCAAGAGCACAAATGAGCACATACTCTGTCTGAGACTTCGAATTTAAAAAAACTATTTGCAGCACCTTTATTGTGAAATAATGCCCTGAATTAATGCTGCCTTTCAGACAACTCGGATTTCGGATATTTTGTCTGACCTCCGACTTCAATGCGTTTCAGTCAATAACTCGTCACATTAAAGAATAACAAAATGATATACATTATGATTTGTTTAATACAACTTGGAGGAGAGACTTTGCTCATGTCCTTCGTGCAGTAAAGTACTTTTAAAGTTTGTTTTTACGTTTTCACATGATGTAGCTCACTGTAAACTCACTGGAAGCATCTTGGACGTGATGTCAAATGACGCGTCCCCCTGAGGTCGGGGTTGATCAATCTGCCCCGAGTTTAAACATCAAATGTCTGACTTCAAGTCCCCTTTCAGACGTTTACTTCTGTGTTTGAGGTTTTCTGGAACGCAGCAAAAGCACATTGTTTTACATCATTGATGTACAGTATGCAGGTGACACATGGCCTCTTTATGAATTCTGAAATATCAAATATTTCAAGCGTGTTATGAAGTCTTAAAGTGAATATTATGAATTTGTTACATATTTATGATGTGTACAATCACTGAAGTGTATCAAAAATGACTTGTCTTTTGCACTGGTTTGAAACGCCCTGAAGATCATGTTTAACATGGACTTGATATGATAAGATATGTTTCATGAGAGTTAGACCACTGGAACCAAACACTGTGATTGGACGCTGGAACAAAGATTCAAGAAGGATATCAGAACTTTGAAGGAAATTCTTCTAGAAGGGAATTCTGTCTGGATAGATCTGTGTTTTCTTTTTTCAAGATTGAATGTTGAATGAATAATGAATGTTGAATATGTTTGACCACTGTCTTATTATTGACCTCACATGGTCTGTCAACAATTATCAGAATGTATTTTTCCAATTCCTTTGAACCGGTTCACCATTATGAGGCATTACGAATGTATTTTTGTTATGTGGAATTCTAGTGCCCTGTCATGCTATGATTATGACACGTTTTTTTAGTCAAATTGTAACTTTGCTGTACTGGCAAGAGCACACAGATCTCATGGGAAACTATCACTGTGATCATCTTCAGTTTATCTTCAGCATTATGCTTTATCTTTCATGAAGTAATGGAGGGAGTGAGTGAGCGAGCGAGCGAGCGTTTTTTAAATGTAGAGACCTTACTAACCTGTGTGAAACAGTGGATGTCTATACATCAGCAGGTAAATTATTGTGATGCATATTGAACAGAACTTAATAAAATCATTTTAGCAGTTCCGCTCAATAAACTCGAAAACCAAAAACAAATCAAGGATAGACTCTTTTCTTAAATACATCTGCATTGGAGATTTGGTACATTTTAAAGAGTCTTGCAGTTTGTTTACTTCTGAGTGATTTCTTGAAAGCATTACTTAAAAGCTGTGGGCCCTTACTTAAATGATCACCAATTAATCAGTAAACATGGCCACATGTTCAGCATTTGGGCATACAAACACGTTCAAAATGCCAAAAGTATATTTACACACCTCACTGTAATGTAAATGCCTTGGGTGATGACAGTATTTAATAACTAGACATACATTTTCTCAAGAAGCAAAACATTTCTGAAGAAAATGTGGGAGGTACCTGACCATCCAAATCCTCCCACTGTGATGGAGGGTCGTCATGGAAAGTTGCTAAAGTAATAATTGAATAAAAAAAGAAAGTTGTTATTCTCGAAGAGGTTGCTTACTGGCCCAAATGAAAAGTGATTTGGTCCCGAGATGTCTATCACAGGTCCCAACTTTATTTTAAATCTGCACAATGGGTTTCTTGTATCGCCTACAAAGTAAAAATGATTAAGTCTTACATTAGCTTACATACCGTGCTCTTAATTTATGAAGATTGTGCAGGCAAACCTAGACAAACAAAAGATTTCATTATTATTTAAATGTGAACTTTAGTTACTGAAAATGTTTTTGACATGAGCATTCTGCATGACTCGAGCATCGCATTTTTTTGTCATATAAACCTAGAGAATTACAGCTTTAATATTTGCAATTCAACTTTTTATTACGTTGAAAATAACAATTATTTGTGGATATTACTTCAATAAAAGGTTATTTACACATTTCTAGTAAATTTGAAGTTTCCCACTAAATGTTAATATTCATACATAAAACAGCATAATATCACATTCATTCTGCAAATAGACAGCAGCAGTAACACCAGAGGAAGCATATATTCAGTTCCACTCTGTTGTATCCATAATGAAGTTTATTATGAAATAATGATATAATGTTCTTATTTCAGATCACCGAATCAAAAATATTAAACTGATATTTTCCTTTGTAACATAATAGTTTAATGTGGCACTTAGTACACACGTGTGACATATTTCTTCCATACGGTCCTCTTACTTTTTTCTTGCCCTAAAGGGTCTTTAACTTTCCAGCAGAAACTCTAAAATATATAAAGAGGATCAAGATGGAAAAAATATCACACTATAATAGAATAAATAATGTTTTATAGCAATACTTTAAATATTGTGATTGGACTAAATACTATCTTTTGAATCAGACAAAACCCGAATATACCATAAATTAAATTTTGTACAAGTCCCTTTAATGTAGGACAAAAATAAATAAATAAATAAATACTATATATAAATTATATATATATATATATATAAATTATATATATAAATTATATATATATATATAAAACCAAAACAACAAATAAATTAAACTCCATGTCATGCTAATCCTAGCAGCGATAACCAAATTTGCTGTCTTAATTTTCGCCTGAGAAGTCACATGGCGGGGTACCAGCTCATGGGGTTTGGCATTAACAGATGCCAGTGTACCTGTTTGAGAAAATTTGGCAACCAGACTGTTTTGGCACAATAGAGATGAATTGGCACATCACTGGGAGGTTGATCGGTGAGATTACAGTCATCTTGTTCAATGGATTGTTCCTCCTCCAAACAGATATCTGGAGAATTCCTCCAATGAAGACAGAGCTCAGAGGCGGTGTTACTTTCCAGAAAAAATAAACCATAGTAGTATCAGTAAACATCTGATCAGGTTCTTAGGTCTGATGGCAGACTGAACTGATGTTGACAAAACAGTGGCGAAGCAAAGACCAGGCTACAACGGTCCACAGTCCAACTGAATTTGTAAAGCACAACCATTTTCCTTTCAAGGTGTCTTTAAAGCTCTAGCAAAACGAAATGACTTGATTGATTAAATTGATTGTATGTTCTCTGAATATCAACGTTGTTCTGTTTAGATATCCATATTTCCTGTAAACCGATTGGCATGAGCAACTTGAATTTGTAAAGATTTTGCAGACCGAGATGCGCTGTTCTTTGTGACTTTGACCCGTACGAATAGAGTAACACAAATAAATGACCTGTGTAGAATTTCATGCAAACGAACTGAAGAATGCAGCAGGATCCATCCAAGAGAAATTGTCCAGGAAAAATCAAATTTGAGGTTTTGTCCAGGCTTAAACTGTTGGCAAAACACATGGTAATATGTAGTATGAGACCGATAGAGCAAAAAGAGATTGGGTGAGAGAGAGAATGCCCTCAAAGTCACAGTGCACGGAGGAACACCAGGGCGGCGAAAGAGAGAGCAGAGTCAATACGGTGCTGTAGTGCTTTAAAAGGTGAAAATTCTCTTTCTGTTGGTTTGTGTGTAGAGAACAAGAAACAATAGAAGATTATCCTTATTTCACGATTTAAAACCTCTCTAAGAGAAGAGTGCCGAGGAATAAAATGTGGTTGGGTTTCCAAGAGCGATTGTGTGTGTGTGTGTGTGTACGCAGATGTTTTATTTTTAGTGAATATAATATAGTGTGCAGAATTCAGTGCAACCAGCCCAGCAAGATGTCCCCGTAACCCCAGTAAAACAAAACTGGTAAACCCCAGTAAAGCGAGGTCCATCCTCTCTCCTGTAGTTTGTGTGTCATGTCGGTACTCCTAACGTCCGCAGATATATCTTAAATAGAATAGTGCTTTTCCAGAAATACAGAAGCTGGTGTCTCCAACCCCTGGTGGAGGTGTGTTCTATTTTTTAAAGGGAGCTAACCGACTGAAGTTCTGCCAGAAGGGAGATGTGCTGCGTTTGGGTTCATATTCGTATCCGTCTGCCTGTCCGTACCCGTCAGGGAGTAGGTACTGCCCGGGGTTCATGGGGTCCAAAGGGGGCGGGTATGCTGGAGGTACTGATCGACCTACACCTCGGAAGACAAGAACGATGCATGTCAACGCAAACATTTAACAAACACTTTAAACTACTTAAACTGTCACTGATGCTTAACATTTCTGACAGATTTTTGTGATTTGTGTCATTATATAGAAACAGTATCATCTTTAGGCTTTGACCTTCTAATCACCATTTACATTTAGGCAAAACTATTTCAATTTGTATCGATTTATTTCTGTTGTCTGTCCAGATGCTTTCTTATAATTTCAACACTGAAAAATGTTGCACCTCAAATCGGGTTTTATCCACAAAAATCACAGCAATTCCATGCAAATATTATGCAAAACCTTACCATGAGAAAGTACCAAAGGTTTTCATGCTGACATCTGATAGCTCAGATACTCAATATTTGGTGGTTTAAATACCCATGTGAGGTATCTCTCTTTTTAAAGCATTTTGTAATGTTATGCATGTTTTTTTTATAGTCAGGTAAAGTGCTACTTTCCCATCTATAACAGTCCATAATCCTCATAAATGTGCACATGAAAATAAAATAAGTATCATCCTGTCATCCTGTCTCCATTTGTTGGGTATTATTGCTTCTGATTTGTGCATTTTAATTTTGTTGTCACTTTTTTTAAATCGTCACTTTTTTTCGCCATTTTTTTTTCAATAGAAAACTTGTGCATATACTCTGGAAAATAATGTCTGGAAAAAATAAAACAGATCTCTTACCTTTTTGTTTGGTCGCTCTTCTAACGGTCAGGGCAGCTTGCCTCTTCTGATACTCAGAGATTTCAAACCCTAAAAACACAAATCGTCAGACAACATTTTAAAAACATTTTTGTTGAGCTGTTGAGATGATTGACTCCAAAATGAATTCTTGCGATGTAAATACTCTTACCAATCTTCTCATCTTCTTGGACCATTTTCCTTTCCTCTTGAAATGCCCGAAGCCAACGGATTTTCTCTTCCAGCTTTTTTGGCAAGAACAGATGAATCTCATCCGTGTCTCTGTTTGCCAGTTTGAAGGCGTTCTTCACGCTGACGTTAAAATCATCATCTCGACCGTCGATTGCATCAATGACCTCGTATCGATCCATTTCAATCCGGCCTTTGTAGTACAGAATATCACGGCGAATGAGATCCTGCGGAAGGTGGAGATACGTTATTAGTCTGTCTGTTGTGAGTAAACCATCCCTGTACTGACTAATGGTCCAGATAAATTATTGAGAGACTAAAGGTACTGTAGATGAATTGATTTTTCTGTACCAACATCACTCTATAATAATTGCTGCACCAACCCGCCTCTTAATGTTCTTTGTACATCACAGGCACTTTAAAGCATCTTAAAAGCTGATTGGCCATGATGCACAAAAAGTGTGTATAAATGTCCGCCTGTCGCTTTAATTGCATATACTCGAGCTGGCATGGACTCCACAAGTTTGTGCGAGAGCACATGTTTTCCCAGCGAGATCTGAGAATGTTCCAAGAAGCATCTTGTATGCTTCAATAGAAGCAAGATAATCAGACAACCGGTGTAAAAAAAAGTGCTTTTTATTATTGGACTAGAAATAATTCAGAATATTTTAAATAGTATTTATACATTTTACGTCACAGTCTTTCTCTGTTGTGTTCAACGTCCTAATTCAACAACATATGTTCATTAAAATTATGACAGAATTAGTAACTAGATCACTAAATGGTTTTAAAATACATTGATTTCATTCATTGTGTGATCAGTTTCATGAGAAGCAAATGGTGATTCTCTCGATTTTGTATGACTAAACCGTCTGTGTGTACATGAGATCATGCTAAAGAGAGCTGTTTCTTGCACTTTTGCTGAGAGACCAAAAAATGGGTCATGTGCTTTCAGCTCAGGAGTGTTTCAAAGACACAGACACAACTGCTTTATACCTCCAGCTAGAATCTTACAGAACAATCACAAAAACAATTTTCTCGGTGGTATTGTGTCCCTCATTTCTCCACCTACGTGTCCCACCTTCTTGCAGAGAACCATCTGATGATCAAATAGGAAGAAGATTCTGGTTTGGCTGCGCCCGTATGGATGAGATATCCAGGACATCTCCCCAGTGTACACAAGCTCTGAGCTCCTGTCCAGAATATCCTCACCCTGCACGCACACAAACACGGGTGATTAATCATAACAGAAATCTAAGACCGTTGAAAAACAAAACCAAAATACTAAGAAATACAAATAAAATCTATGTATGTTTGTTATCGGTGGCATTTGCTTTTTGTTCTATATTAACTACTTGATATTTGTTGTCGTAGTCTATAAAATAATTAACACTAGATTTTTCCGCATCAGCTTTTTCTGAAATTACACATATTACAAACCTCCCAGTCCAGTACAGAGGCCTGCCATTGGGCAATTTTGTCAATGTTCTCAAGCCTCCGTTTACGTTCGTTGATTTGCTGAGTGACATTTCTCATTACAGCTAGTGCTGCAGCCACATACCGATAATCACTAACAGATGAAAAAACAGAGAGAAAACGAGGACTGTCAAAATGATAAGTGGAAAGCCAATATGTCACGCTATGTCATTGTCATTTATACCATAATATATTTTTTGGAACCATCCCATAATATGCATATAACCCATCTGGGTCTGTATATCTGTGTACCTGTGTTCTTGTACTGTGTATTTCAGTAATTCTGCCAGCTGTAGAGGGTATTTGCAGATTTTCTGGACAGGTGTGAGCAGGTAGCCATCGATGGCGATGTCAATCATCTGCTGGACCAGTCGACACGCTTCGAAGAAGTGCTGGTACCTTGCATCTCTCATGAGACGTGTGAGCTCCATGCAGGCGTCGACGTGATTGTTACAGTATTCAGAGTAGATCCAGAATCCGTCTTGCTGTAAACATGCACAATATTAGAAAAATAAATCTCAGACTACGTGATGATGTTTTTATACATTTCAGCTTGTTTGTGTACAGACGTGTTCTAAGAAGCAGGGTCCGATCTCGCTGAGATGAGGCTCCTCCGTGTTAAACTGTTTCTCTAAATCTCTGACGAAGCTCAACTGGAATCTGTAAATGTCTTCGATGTTCCCAAAAATCACCTTCAGCTGATCATCGTTAAACATGTCTCTTCTCTTTTTACACTGCCGGAGATAACCCTAAAACACACATACGCACACACACAGACAGATTTGAGATGTGATATACACTAATGTTCACTTTTTAGTTCACCCACAAAATCAAGTTCTTTTATCATTTGCTCACCCTTATGTCTTTCAAAACCTGTATGAATTTTGTGAAAGACACAATATGAGGAGGATTAAATGAGATTTTTTAGAGGGTGAACGGTCCCTTTAACTGAAATTGATCTTGATATAAAGGCATATGAATAAATGTTGTAAATTAGTTTCATAGACAAATGTATATTTGTGCCAAGATTTCTAAAATACACAATGTATGTCTCTCTCTTTTTTCACAAAGACTTATATTATATTATAATGTATTTGATGTAATACAAATGATCCCAAATGAGAACTCTTAAATATCTCTAAGACAGTAATGTGAGTAAATTGAGAACAAAATAAAACTTTCGTCTCTTGCTTCTCCAAGATCCTAGTAAACTCATGTCTCCTCTAATTTAAGAAGAGATCTCAATAAAGTAAACTGTCCTTGCATCTGACAAGATAAAAACAAATGGGATTCATCTGAGATTTCAATACGAACTCAAAACATTTCTCATCAAATCTTTTTAGGGGCTATCAGGGACAAATTTCAGTCTGTTCTTTACACAAAGCTGTGATACTGGCCTCAGAGGACTCAGAACACAGTGCCATATGGTTCCAACTCATACAGATCACTCTTAGGGTAGTTCTGGGGTGGTTTTGCATTCTTTTTGAAGCTTGAAACCGTTAAGCCCCATTCATTATATATGCATGAAAAAGAGCAACCAAATATGCATGAGAACAGAGCAACGTCGTCTTTTGTTCTCCACAGAAGACAGGAAGTCAAACTAGTTTAAAAGAAAATTCCATTTTTTGGGGTGAACTATTCCTTTAAATGAACCACATCTAAGAACTGATTTCTCCTATAAAAGGGCAACCACAGACAAATAAAAGCAGCTTCATACAGCATATGCCTGATTGTTACCTCACAGATGTCCTTTAGGTGTTTGATGTAATGTCGTTCTGTGCTCATGATTTCATTGATGACATTGGCTCTCATCTGATCTCGGTTTTGGGTGGGCTGGCCCAGACACAGGCAGTCGGTGCTGGGGTTCGGGCTGGCCTCGGCATGGCCGTTCTGCACCTCGCTGGAGCTTTCAGCCACTTCTACCGCAGTGCTTTCCTCTTGATTTACCCATAACTAAAACACACACATTAAGACAAACATGCCTTGATCTACGAGCCCTGTTATTATCAATTCGAGTAATCACAATAATCGTGCGCTCATTCAATTAGCATTCGGCTCCGAGCACACCGAGTTGACAGCATGACTGCGTTCATAAAAGGTTATTAAAGTTATCTACAGTAAATGGGGCTTTAAAAGCTTCAGAGGTTAAGGGTACGTTTAAGCTTGAATAAAAGAGTCAAAGTGCGCCCTCTGGTGGCACAAATATCAGCTGCATTTGCCACATGTGCGTTTTTGATGTAAACACTTGATGAAAATCTGTCTTAATAAGGTTATAAATGACTGTTTGTTCAGTCCTCTTACATAGCTGCAGTGATACAAACAGATAAAAGGGAAAGAGGAACAGAAGGTGGGTGATACAGATGTGTGCTGTTGAAAGCACAGAATGCCTGTATGAACGGTTGAGAGAGTCTGCTGTGATTTTATTTGTTCTGATTATGTAACGTATAATTTGCTTTCCCAGGTGAGGCAACTGATGTGAGCTCTCTCTCTCTCTCTCTCTCTCTCTCACACACACACATCCACGTATATCTAAACGATTAACACGTCTGCACACCTTTTCAGACAATGAAAACACAATTACACAATAGCACACACACATAAAAACTACATTATTTTAATAATTGTAAGGGCTTTTCATAGACAGCCCCCAACTCTTTAACCTTTAATCTTTGCATTTGCATATATGAAAAATGTTAAGAACTCTATTAAATCCGCAGCATTTTATTTCACATAGAGCTGGGCACAATCTGACACACACACACACACTTTTAATGTCTGATATGATGTGGAGTCACAAACGTTTGCAAAATAATAAAAAAGAACAAAATCACTCATGTATTCTCACAGATTCTGTTTACCCTGAAACCATCCAGCAAACTCTTGCTCTTTGTCTCAGACACACAGCGTGACTCTCTGTTGCTAAATACAGTGATGGATATGATGTTTGATCTCTCGGATGTTATTCGTATTAAGATCTCATTAAAATCTCAAATTATAGTTGTATACCTAGGAACCTTTGCCTAGGTTGAACTTCTCAGTGCATTAGCCCTGGGCTTGCTGTCCTTCCTCATCCTTATCAAAACCATGCTTTAGTTTACTGATCCTGCTGTTCGGGTACACAACAGCAGCGTGTGTGTTTGTGTGCGAGATGCTACGCTTGTCTGTTTCAAACAGTTGAGGGATTACAAGAACAAAAATGACACAGATGTTGCACACGTAGACACACATGCACCTGCGCACACATACCCGCACGGATACACTTCCATCTTCTCTTCCCTTCCTCTTAGTGTCCAATCTATTTTAGCCTCTCTCTCCCTCCTTGTCACCCTGTCTCTCTCGCCCTCTCCTCCGAGAGCAATCTGTTTTTTTGTCTGTTCTCGTCTTCTGTCCCCTAATGAAAAGTGGCGTCTCATTTTATGCTTCATGACTCAACCTCACTGAAGAGTGAAGAGAAACACAGGACACAGTGGAACATAGTTTACAGTGTTATGGTGTCAGTATCCTACACCAATGATCTTGTAAGTTACATAAATGCAACATTTTTCCATCTTGTCTACTTGCGTACTCTTTGACTTTACTACATTTGTGTGTGTGTGTATCTTTAAAGTATCTGTGTTGACTCTGTGTTAGAGTAAAGTCACATTCACAACATAAACAATAACATGATAACTAGCTTTAAAAATTGTTATAAAAATGAAGAGAATAACAATATTGTTGGGAGCGATTTTTTCCAGCTGATGAACTATAAAACTTTTACAGCCAAACTAAATCTTTCAAAATTTCAATACTCGAAGTTAAAAGCCTAATGTCACCATTGTACAAGTGATACTAAATATTTACTTGCTCAATCAAAATATTTATTCACTGACCTATAAAATCTGACAGTGGCAGATGGAGGAATGGTCAGCGAGATTGACTGCTCACTCAGATTAATGTGTAATGAGAATTATGTCAATTTTAAGGTAAAAAATAGCAACTCAATGTGAATTTGGTTGAATGTTTTTTGAACATTCGAAGCCTCAATGTCCCTATTAACATATTAGTTTTTATTAAATAAATACTGCCCACCTCTAGATCAATACATTACATAGACTATTCACTAATCCAAACACAAAGATCATGTTAAAATATTTGTGCATAACTTTTATTCATATTCATGAACTAAGCCTTCCCATTACACAATGACAATACCAACACTTTCTGTGAATCTGCACTGTCCCCACAACTTTTTTTTTTAAGTATGTGACATGACATCCATAAATACAGAACAACCAGACACTAAAGTGTTTTGTTGCCATATTCACTAGATTCTGTTTCAGTGTTTCCTGCACCCCTACTAAATCTACAATGCCATGCAAAAGGAATTAGATTTCACCTGGGGAAGACTGGGTACTGTGAAATAATACAATAACAGTTAATAGAAGACATCTTTCAATTGCATTGTCTCCGCTGGCTGCACATAAAAATAAACACACACAGCACAGTCAGTGTTTGATTTATATACAAAATCCTGTAGGAAACACCGTTTTGTACAAGCTTGAATGTTCAAATTCAATTAATCCACTACTTTGGATTACTGAATGTTAAACTTAATGTGAAGATGACTGTTTTCAAGTAGAATCAATCTACAAACATCTTAATTTTAGTTTTTGCATATTAAACTGAGATTAAGTTCCTTTAGTTCAATTGGCAGAGCATTGCATTAGCAACGCAAAAGTTATTGGTTTCGATTTCCAGCAAGCACACATACTGATAAAGACAATGTTTATCTTAAATGCGCTGTAAGTTGCTTTGGATAAAAGCATCTGCCAAATGTGTAAATGTGTAGTGTTTAAACATTATGCAAGATTCTGTGGCTTCATTATAAAAACACCATCGGTTTCGCCGTGTGTTGCTGTGTTTCCTGTGCAGGCACAGTTTGTGCTGTGCGTGTGTACTGTGAGTAAACAGTGAGCAATGATTTCTGATGACACGACAGCTCCAGGTCTCAGCAGGAGAGAGATGCCAAACCTGCAGGCCAGCGCCACCAACTGGTGTGACATAACGCCATCAGACACTACTGCTCGCTCGCTCTCTCTCTCTCTTTTCCTCCCTCTCTCACACACATTCTGTTTTGAACTTCTCAGGGTTGTATAAGAGTTACCCAAAGGGTCAGACAACTGTTGTACACATTTATATTGCGGGGTGTGTGTGTGTGTTAAATATGTATGTCTGTGTGGGCACAGGTGATATTCTCCATACAGAGAAGAAACTTTCTCACACCTGTCATGCCCGAGAGTGCGGCTTACACAACCTGCCATCTTTGTGACTGTGTTTGGGGAAAACTGGGGAATGATGACTGTTAGAAAAGAGAAAAGGAGAGACAGCAAGAAAGCAAAAGGAGAACTGGGGAATGCACTTAGGGACAGCATTGATAGTGTGTTATTAATCTGTGAATGAGCTTTATATTAAAGTCTCTTTAACAAATTGCACATGTAAACTGCTATGTGAAACAGGTGTGGTTATACATACATACCTAAAGTTACCAAGTTACATAAAAGTCCCATTAAAAAGCACTCCTCCTTTCATACACACTTCTCTATCCTACATCTGCTTCTATGCTTTCACCTGTGACCCCCACTAAAAGGGTTTATGTTGATATTTTAGTGCTAAAAGTGGGATTTATCAGAGAAGAGCACACCGATGGAACACACAGACTACGTTTATATTAAGGCCATTCGGGCAACTGCAGCATCATTAAAACTGTGTCTAACTTCTGCAACAATAGCATCACCAAACGGAATTGCAAAACTAATGACTTTGAAATGTTTTTTCACACAGGTTTCACCCAAAACGCATTGAGCCAATGTTGCTCCTTCCAGAAATAGACAACACTTTTTTCTTTTTTTACACTTCACCTTTAAAAATCTCATGACAGTATTAATTGATATTTAGTCATGTGCAGGGAAATCAACTTTAACTAGCTGCAAATATGTGTGTATGCATATTATCACTGTTCGCACACACCGTTAATACACTTCGCAGCATGTTCACAAACCTTATACTATATTATATTTCAGTACATTTTTATGACGAGGCAACATTCAAAATAGACAACACATTTTCACACGTTAATACAATCAATCTGTCTGTCCAACAACTTGACTTAAGCTTAGATCTCTTCCTATGGACACTAACTATGATGAGAGACAAGATGGAGTTGGAAACTGATGTATCTGTCTAACATGTCTACCAAACAGGATACGATGTCAATAAATACTGTCTGTAGTAAATATCAATGGTTTACTATTATTACACTTCATAATTATATAAACAGTAAGTACATTAACAAACTCTTCTCATTCCTCTTTCAGTATCTTCTGACAGACCTAAACCTAAGGTCATCAGCATTAAGGTAAATTGCCATGGAAGCGAAGCTTAAGCGACTTGTAAGCGTGAATCTAAACGCTTGGGTGCTGACGAGGATCACTTTATTGTGCAGCGACAGCATGTGAGCAGTAAGCGATGGGATGCATTCAACGGTCAAACGGTAAGCAGTGGTTCTGAAAAATTTGTTGTGGATCAATTTAGCTGGGAGGGGTAGAGGGCTTTCAGAGTTTGAGACATTAACTAGGTGCACCTTAGCCGTGGCGTTTGTGAGGCGTGATGCAGCGACAGGGTTGATATAAAAAAGCTGTTTGGTTTGAGGGGGGTGGGACTCCACCTTAGAGAAACAACAACATCAACACAAACAAGAGTTTGGGTTCAAGCTGAAAGTTAAAGGGAGGAAAGTGACCTCTTCTGACTGATATGACAGCATATAACGGGGAAGGTATGTTTTAATAGTGTGTTATTAATCTGTGAATGACCAAAATGTAGCTTGCCAAATAAAATGATTCTTTTTAAACAGCTTTATATTAAATTCCTTAGCATTTCTTAAGTGTACTGCATATGTAAACTGCTATGTGAAACAGGTGTGGTTATGCAGGCATGTGTTATACAGGTGTGTGTTAAACAGATGAGTATGTTGGGCAGGTGTTTGTTAGACAGGTAGCATTAGACAGGTACACTATATTGCTAAAAGTATTGGGACGGCCCCTTTAAATAAACATGTTTGTATTTTTCTTTAATTCCAAACAAAATAAATAATAATGCTATTCAATTCAATTTTAAAGAATGAAATGACTGTAACCTTGTGTACAGAAAAGGGCCCTTTACAAACTGTTCCTCACTAAAATGGCTGAAGTAGTCAAACCTGGTCATTAGAAGAGGGTGTCCCATTACTTTTGGCAATATATTGTATATGTTAGACATGTAAATGTAAACGCAGGACTTTGACTCACCCTGACAAAGCTGGCAGGAAACCAGCCCTCCTCATCATCAATTTGACCCCACCACCAGTCCTTATTAGAGGCGTCCAATACCTTGATGACATCACCAGCCTTGAAGGCCAGCTCCGATCCCTGATATGGATGTTAAAGATGCCCTCTGGATGACTGATTTAAGAAATACTCGCTGAACACATAGCCTCCCAGCATTGGACATGGTCCCATACTGCCTCAGCATATGAAGATGTGTTCTCGATCGGGCAAACTGGACTGTGGCAGGTGCGACCGGCCCGAAGATACATCTTGCGATAGTAGGCCCTTTAAGGCTTCCTTACTACAGAGCCCCGCCCTCAGTTGACCAACTACAGAAAGAGAGAAGACACAGGATTAGATACAGCAGGACGACAGTTACGTAACATGAGAAACAATCTGGATTAACATCAAACAGTCACATGCTGGGGTCCACTTTACAGTCAACAAAATCAAAACGGACAGGGGTGTTGAGATATAATGCTATAGCGCATTTGGGTTTGTCTTGTTATTATTCAATTGTTTTGACTTGGAACTCATCTTAGAAATAAAGGTGCCAAAAAAGCTTTGGAAGCATGTAGGCTGAGATAAAAATGAATTGATTTAGTCTTTCTCCCTACAGAAGGGCATGTCTCAGTTTGGTTGTGCTTTGAGTTTGAAAAGTTCAGTCAGTATTTGGGATTAACAATTATATTTATTAACATTTTTTATTGTTAAATTGTCCTACAGGTACATAATGAGAGAGAAGTGGAGAAAATACTGTTTGACAGGTAATCAAACTTGTTTAAAAAGCGATATAATCTATGGAGAAACAAATCATTTCAGAGAAGATGTGGTTCAACATGCATCAGTTCCCAGTGCCAGTCTGTTGAACTTTCTTGGATGAAGTGTCAACCATCACAGACATTGTAACATTGTATTGAGTTCTACTGGTACGTTATCTGGCAAATACGACGCCATTAAATCCTACTGAATTAAGGCCCAAAATACATCACATAAATTTGGAATGGTTTTAAAATAAAACGTTTAATGGAGAACAGCTGATAATTCATAATAGTATTTATAATGCAAACTGGAATTTGTATTGTTTTTCCAGCAGAACTTCACAACAAAACAAAAATGAATTAAATTAGATGCATTTGTGCTCACCTGGAGTCGTTACATATAACAAATAGGATTCATATTGATACAGTATCCAGGCGATGGTATCATTTGTCAACGTTTTCCTTTAAAGTTAATATATCCGACAGCTTTAAACGAGCAACACTGCATAAATTATCGACACTTGAGCGCGACGAAGAAACACGAATGCGAAAATATAGAAAAAAACTAAAATAGCAGCGGTTAACGCGAGAGACTAGCATGCGCTTCCACTGACAGGCGGACGCGCGATTTCTGCGTGCTCGTGCACTGTGAAAGATCTGAACAGGTACGGGTGCGCGCCTAGAAGGTAAACACGCTCAAATGTCGATCAAAGTTTTAAAGTAAACGCTCTTAAAATCTAGGTCTTAAATACATTGAAAACTCAATTTGTACTTTTGCTGTATTGTATTTGTGATGTATATCTTGTAAATAGTTATTGTTCCTCATTTAACATGTTTAATAATTACACAAACAAATTTTACCTAATTAAGATATTGATTCAATTCAAATACATACTTTTTGTAAAAAAATATTCAGTTCAGTTATTGTAAGAATAAAATATATTTATTGTAAAATTAAATACCACAGCAATGTACTTTTACAGCAATGTACTTTTATTCTGGTAGTCTACAGAGAATGTGTGCTTGCACCCCATCTTATATGCTTGAGTAATAATGAGTTGTGTTTTTTGCTGACTTTACATACACAAAGGAATAAATTCAGAGTTTAAAACAACCAATTTGGTGAAACAAGCATGTTTCCATGACAGTCGTCAGAGCTGATGGCTGGGTAATTCATTTCATAGAAACACTCACACATAATCAGATCCAAGATTTCACACCCACAATTCCATATTTGACTTTATTCTCTATCATTCATTTTGTCTAGTGCAGAAGCTGGTAGTCTGTAAAATGTTCCTGTGCATTAAAAGAAAACCCCAAATAGAAGAAGACATAAAACTTACTACACACTTGTTATCTCAGTGTCACTGTACACTGTACACTGTGTCACTGTGGGTAAATGAGAGAGGTCTCTGGTGAACTGATATCTGGACTCAATCACTGAATTCTGTTGTTCTGTTGAACACAAACAGCTGTGTGTGTGAACACATACAGATACCCTTTAAGGCTTTGAATTATCACTCCATCACCTCTTATCTACCAGAGGCTGTGTGTATCTGAGTGTATAGAATGCATTACCTGGGTACTGGACACAGATCTGTGTCATTGTTAAAAGAAGAGTTTTCCCAGAAATGAAAATAGTTTTTTATGACTTGTAATCTAAAAATGGTTAGCTCACAGCCCGAGGGCAGGTGAACTGAAAAAGTAATACACAAAAACATGTGAACACAAACGTGGTCTCTTATTTGAACAAAACACATCACATGGCTTTGGAAAACTTGAAATATAATGAACAAAACACAGAGAATATTGTAGTTTTTGTCATTTTTAGAGCTTGGCTAGGCAGGACAAAACTTCTTTAGTGTTACAAGAGAGAGAATCTTGAGAGAGAATGTTGTTTTGTGAAGAAGTACACTCAATGTGTGTGCTAGTGTGTGTATTTAATACAGATGTGCATCCGTAATCCAGATCAAAAATCTAAATGTTACTAATGTCATTGTAGAAATATGCTGTTTGCAAGGTATTAGATAATACAGCGTTATCAAGACAAAAGAAAAATAAATCAGCTATTATTAAACTACTGATATGACCAGAATCACCATTTCACAAACTTATTATCTCTTAAAAAACTTTTTAATGAGGTAAAATTACCGAGGGCACCTTCACACTGATGTTTCTCAATGCAGACTCTCTCTCAATGTTGCAATGTGCTGCTGTTTCTCTCTCTCTCTCTCTCTCTCTCTCTCTCTCTCTCTCTCTCTCTCTCTCCTCTCTCTCTCTGAAGGGAACAGGAGGCAGTAGGATTATGCAAATCAGTCAGAAAAACTGCAGTGAAAAAGCTGTGTTTCTGTCCCAGCCACATCAGATCATACCGGAACAGCGAAAAAACAGCTGATGAGGATCATGTGCAACCCTCAAACATCCCAATTCACCCACAGCTAATTCTCATGTGTGAGATATTGCTGCTGAAGGTGGCACTGCATGTAATGAAGCTGTAGGCTATCAACCACACATTAAAATGATTATACTCACACAGCAAAATGATGTAACAGCCCATGAGATTATCAGATTGGATAAGGATGTATTTAGCAGGATAAAACAGTGTCTGTACCAGCTAAACAGAGCAATCTGTTCATAAACAGCAGTGTTGTAACACTAGTATTAGAGGTCTATGTCTTTGTGTGTATTATTCTTCTCTCAGTTTCTCTTGCTTTTATTCTTGCATGAATGAACTGTGCTCAGGAACATTCTTGCTTTCTTTTTTTCTCGCTCTCTTGCTCAGTCACTCTTTCTCTATGTGAATGCCTTAATGCACACATCTACACTACTCCTGTCATTTGGCCAACAGGCAGACTTCACACTCATTAAATTGATTATCTCACAGGTAAATTGAGTGGGCAGCTCTTAAACTTTTGACCGAAATCATTGAGCTTTCACTTAAACTGACATTTGACCAGAGCTGATAGGGTTTGAGACAAGATGGACATGGCTGTCCAGAATTACACACCGGTACACCAACAGGTATGCTCTCAACGCTTTTAAGTGAATTTGCAGGGATAGTTTAACCAAAAATAAAAGTTCTGTCATTATTTATTCGCAAAATATGACAAAAAAAGACATTTTGGGAATTGTCTCGGTGGTTTTGTTTCCTTGCAGTGGAAGTCAATGGTGTTTAGTCACCAACGTTCTTTAAAATATATTTTTTGTGTTCTGCAAAAGAAAGAAAGTAAATTGAATGATTCAATAAATGATTCAATAATTTACATTTTTGTGTAAAAAGGCAAGACTTCCTTGGTCAATCATGCATTTTTGAAGTACTGTTCAGACATTAGCGTATTTGACATTTTTTCCCTAACATTCATTCTTTTTTTATATTAAGGTCCTCTAAACACACAACAAAACAGAGGTTTCTCAGCATGTGACCAAAAAATCTCATGCAATGAACAAAGTGTATCATAAAAGTAAACCACATGAACATATGTGCTTACAAATGTGAATAACTTACAGAAGTTATTAAAATAACAGAAGACTTAAAATATAATGCATATGTCACAGGGAATATTTTTATGGTAGTTTTGTTAATTTTGGAGCCTGAGTCTGCGTGTATGTGCAATATTTGCATGTGTGGATAAACGTGACAATAGTTCCAATAGTTTTAACATCTGTCCCGAAAGACCCATTTGATCCATGTCCAATAATCTACTATCTTGACGCCACCCAACAAAACAGCTGCTGCAGGTTAGCACACCGCTTCTCTGATCACTATCATTTCATCAAGATGCTGCTACAAAATGGAGGTGGCTTACTTAAGTTCCCTTTAACGAATAAAGAGCTTCGGATGTCTAGACAGAAAGGTGCGACACAAATGAATCGCTTGCTTCATTCAGCATCATCATTGTTGTTTCACAAACAGAACAGCCCTATAATTCAGAAAGCTATAGCGCAGCATTCTTCTTTAGCGAGAGGGGAAAAGAAAGAGAACATCTAAGAGACCAGAGGATGCTGCCTCACCATAGACACACACGCACACACACCTGACTAGGGAGGACGATTATGTAATCGGAGTACAGTGGGCTAAGAGTCTAGGAGAGCTGGTGAAAGCACGTGGAGAGAGAAAGAGAGAGGGAATGCAGTTGCACTTTCTATATGAAAACCGCTCACACAAACTGGTATATCCATTCATTCTCATAATATCTTGCAGGAGGAGATGAGCCATACAGACAGAGAAGTAACATCATGAACCGATGTTTTAGTCGAGGCCGCTTAGCAGTATGATGCTGCTTAAGCCTGTTATTCCCTTCACGTTCTCATATGAATCATCCCGATAAAACATTTTGCACTTTCTTAAGGTCTAATTTTAGATTATAAATGCTTTAAACCCATGCATCGCCTGCCCACACGGTTCCTAAAACAAACACAAGCAGAGAAAATGCACAAAAGGCTTTCAGGCATGAAAGATGCAAAAGATACATGTGTGTGTGTGTTTGATACAGCTCATATCAATTCACTGTGTGTGTGTGGGTGGGTGGATTCCCAGCCTATGCTCCCTGTGCAGATGTTTCTAAATCTGGCCATTCTCTCGGTTTTCCCACTCTTCCCGCACTTACGTAGTCATATTTTCGGATGCACATGCCTCTCCATGTGAACGTACACAAGCCCCGTGGAACATTCCTGAAACTTCACCCCCTTCATCGCCAGATCAGAACCTTCATATAATCTACGGAACCTTCATTCCTCAGTCATTTTTACGTAATAGTTCTAGAGTTCTGATGCATTTTAAGATGGCTACGGTGGACAGGATTAGAGTCTGCTCGTGTATGAACATAGTGGCATAAAGTGAAACTAAAGTGAAGCATTGTACTTTTTTCAAAATATTAAAGATAAAGATCAAATAATTAGTAATTCATTTGTTTCTATTAGATATATATAGATTTATACACATATAATAGCAAGAGAGAATATACATTATATTTTACAGTCCATAGATTCAAACTATACACATCTACAAAAAATGAAAGTTTGCAGAATGAAAAGAAATCAAAACAACCAAAACAAAGTCATTTCAAAGAAATGCTCTGAAAGCTTCACTTCACTAGTCTACATCTACTATAACAGACACATTCAACCTGTCGGGAGAGAAGGACTGCAGACAGTGACTGCTAATGCTAATGCAGATGAAAATATCCTGCCATAGCCTGGCAATATAGAATGACAGTCAGCGTTCAACATCCCACACCGGTGCTAACTGATGTCTCAATGCATAATTGCAGTGTGTTCATACAACCTCCTCCCATGTGACAATCTGTTAAAATGTACCGTCTGGTGTTTCTAATATTGTCTGATATTGATGAAGAAGAAAAACGTGAGAGAACATAAACACACTGATGAATATGTTTGGTGTGATAAAGGTTTTGTATCACGTACGGTCAAATGTTTGCTTTAAAAGAAAACAGTCAGTACAGCTAAAAAGGTGTAGCAGCTACATATTAACAGGGTCACTGTTCCTGCAGAATGATTTATTACAGCAATATACTGTTCAAAAATTAAACAGGGGATGCCGCATGCATGAAGATTATACACAGTTAGCAATTTTATGCTGGTCAGCTGACATGAAAAGTGTTTTTGAGAGTCTAAATTTCATCAGTAGTCAAAGCTGCACACCATCAGTAAAGTTTCAGGACTCAAATTTTTCTCTGTAGAGACAGTGAGTCAACGACTCCGGCACTTCAGTGGGATGCATCCAAAGCATTATGATCCAAAGCACAACAAAATCCCAGATCTGCAAATACATGCTCTCAGCGTGAACACATGAAACACCAAAGACACAAGATCAAGTGTCTGGTTAACTTTAAATTCAGCTAATTCATGTTTTAGCTGATGGCAATAATTCTGTAATCATCTTAAATGAGAGAAACCAAATGCCTGTCTTACAGAGGGGGTCCAGTTAAGATTAAACGTGTTACAAGAGTGGTTCGTTGAATTCTAATGAGCTTTAACTCACTTTGGGTTAACATTACTATACGCATACATGAACCGTGTGCGACCTGATTGAACAAACCATCCAGGTCACATGTTTAAAGCAACCGCTCTTGTGTTTGAACCTTGAAGAAAGCATGGCCTCAATTTGGAACCACTCAGGTGCAATTGCCTCCATACAATTTTCTATCCACACACATACAAAATCCTTCCTAGCTTCTGTAAAAGCCAATATGTCTAATGTGATTATGGGTAAACATGTTTTGGGGCTCCTCTGTAAATAAAATTATTGTATATAAGAAAAGCAAAAATGATTTTCCTGTGGCTCACTTGGTTGATCATTGCGTTGGCTGTGCGATGGTTGTGGGTTTAATTCCCAGGGAACACACAAAGCTTACTGATAAATGTATATTGTTAAGTTGCTTTGGATGAAAGCGCCAAACGCATTAATGTAAAAATATAGAAAAACAGTTTGATGATGCATTTGAAACGAGCAAGTAAGAAGCACAGCCAGTACTCAGGATGGGTAGACGCGGTGTCCCCCTGTCGCCAGGCACCTGGGAGCATTAGAGGGACTTTGAGTGCACTCATGCTCAGTCCAAATGAAAATGCGTTTACTGACACACCTCACTTTCCTCCCTCAACAGTTTATAAACAAAAATACAAGTCGAAATAGTCGAGAGTCCTTTCACGTGCGCATGCTGAACGCCGCACAAGGCCCCGAGTGCGCGAGTTTCACCGTCAACGCACCTGCAGCCTAAATTAAACGTTACATCGGCTTACGTCGCATCTCTCCTCGGCTTTAACGTTTTCTGTTTCTCTCAAACCCTTGACAGAAAGCCCCGTCATCGCCGGCCTAAGGTAAGTCTCGAGCGCGTACGAATGAGACAAAACGTCACTCGCGTTTTGGCACGAATAAACTGCGCACCGCCGATACGTCTGTAACAAACGCTCCAACACTTGACTACAGAACGCCGGTGCGAACCGATCGTTCGTCATCAGTGAACGCGAAAACGCGAGCGGGCAGCGCGCCGCGGCAAACCCTACGGATTTTACGCACACGCATACAATGCAAATCGCACTTCAGTTAAAAGTGAGCGCTTTATAACGGTGACACGTTTAGAAACGCGAAATATTCCAACGTCATTGACGTGCCCGAGGCGACGCTGAGATGTTGGGTATCCCCCTCTGTCGCGCGCTCGCTCCTTGTCTCCCGTTTCCATAGCACTGGAACGGTGAGAGTCTCTCCTTGCGGGCGGACGGGCAGCATCCATTAGCCGTTCGTGCGACGCAAGCTTTCGGGCGAAGAGTTAAATAAAACGAAAAAATGCAGAAATGACACCCTTGATAGCGACCTCTATTTAAATGTGTATATCCACCATCGTAAAAATAAGACTTTACACCCCCTCCCCCTTTTTTCTAGCCGTCGCTAAGCCTCAAGAATGGCGCTCACAGGAGCATCACCGGAATCACAGTTAGCATCACCCTCACCTTCATCATCCTCAGTGTCAGTCCCGGTCCTGGATCCGTGTCCTTTCCGCAGGTTCGAGCTCCCGACGCCAGCTGCGTACCTGGATCCGCGCCCCCGTGAGCAACGCGCGGTGTATGGAAGAGAAACGCACGTCCGGTTAGGCACTGTTCTGTTCTCACGGCGAGGTGGGAGTCTGCGTCTCTCTCTCTCTCTATGAATAGAGCTGAAGCATAGGCGGCGCTTGCTGCACACTGCACACACATACACGGAGGGCCCAACCATCAGTCAAAAGAAGGGGAGCTCTGCTCTGTTATTGAGGAGGCTACAAACATTACATAATCATACAAAAAACAGCAGAGGTTACAAAATAATGGTGAACCATTGGCTCTCAGGGACTCACATCATCATCTCAGTGCAGTGATAAAAATGTCCAATAAGCAAAAAAAAAACCACCTCCACAAAATTGCATACTGCTTTAGATCATCCAGGACAATATCTGTTTAACACAACCTGACAAAACATACAACCCAGCATTATGTTCAGGATAGGCATACTGTAAAAATGAAAAGATCCTTCAGATTTTGTGGTTCTTTACCTGCCACACTGGCGAAACCATCAGGACCTCAAGGAAGTGCCTAAAGGATCCCATAAGTTTTGGAAAGAACTACGAAGGCTGTTGGCTAGTTCCACCAGTAACCCTATTGTAAAAGAAGAGTTTTTAGACACTTACAATACATTTTAAGGTTCCTTAAGAACCACATTTAATTTTTATATTGTAAAGGGATATGCTTAAAGGGCAAACATAATCTTATACCACCACAAAGCATTACATACAAAACAAACTTTACTACTGTAAATGCTAACAAAAATTAAACAATAATTAATTACTTAATCTTTTTTCAGACTTTTACTATAGTTTAATCAACCTTTACAAATATATATTTAAATCATAAGCTGCTTCAAGGTCTGAAAATCTTTTTTTTTCACTTTTTTCGTTATGCTGCTGTATATTGACACATTTTGCTTTTTGCACCCTATAGCATCACTTTTTAAAGGAAGACCGTTCATTTTTTAACAGTTTTTAATATTATTAAATGTTATTATTATATTATATTATATAAGCTTAATGTAGTATGATACTGAAAACATTGATCTCATGGGTGAGAAGACATCTGCAGTAGCGGTTTTCTCTCTCCCATCAGCCGTAATTATATACAGTGTGTGCTTGAAATCACCCAGACAGATGACACACATACACAGCCACACAAGACGGTAATGTGAAGTTTGAATCACAGCTGAATTTGCGGAGGACGTTACTTGATGATCTTCTCTCAGGGTAACCATTTACAGCTCTTGCAGAAACTAAAAGTAAGTTTCTCAGAAAAATAAAATAAAGCCTAGAAGTTCTTCATAAGAACCCCACACATTGCCTCGAGAATATTTTAAGTGTGCACACAGATCAGCAAAAAATGCTTTTATAGTTAGTTGACCAATATGTCCCTGCAACTACATTTTTTTATCATGATTTTAGGTTCAGTCAAGGTAAAAAATCTTGATTGCCGATCCAGAGTTGCTGTGATAGAGTTTTTCAAGCTGACTTTCACATACATATTTTTATATTACGCAATAAGACAGGATGATGTAAGAAGCATTCTGTGTCCTGAGGTTTTCTGTGATGCACTGTAGCTAAAAACAAGGCAGGGCTGAAAGTGTGTGAGTGGGAATATCACTAATGGACGAATGTTTGGGGGCATTTATGTGTGGGGGATCTAGAGTGGGTGTGTAGACGTATAAAAGCTTTTGGAGACAATGTGTCCTGCTCTGTTCATGCAGTTTTAACCTTTAGGCATCTCATGCACACACACACACTGTCCGCCTGTTTTTTTCAGTATTTAGATGAGAAATCATTTTTTTCTGGCATGCCGCATGTGTTTTGTGTCATTATTAAATCAGGAGAAAGTATACACAAATAAAATAAGCTTCAATATTTGCTATTATGGTGTGTAATATAAGTGATGTCCTGTCATATAGATTATATTATAAAGACATTATACTGCTTTTGGACAATAAACCGTGCTTTAAAAAACTTAAACGTTCACTTGTGTGTTATGTCAATGCTACAGCAGTTCCCCTAAAAGCACAGTCGAGAAATATTGTTTTCCCCTCGAAGTCGAGAAATTAAAGGTTTTCCCTCAAAAACGAGAATTAAATGTTTTAAATCTCTAAATGGGCATTAAATAAACTCTGAATAATGTTGCTTTACCTTCCGTAATAAAATGCTGCCTGCTGATTGGTTGCCGCCAAGAAAGAAGAAGCAAATAAAGTTATGGAAAAACTGGATACACTCATGTGTACTAGTCAGTTACATCAACTATGTTAAGTTGTACTTTTTAAAAAAAGTTTCAAATTTTTGTAATTAATCCACAAAAGCCCTTAGCACTGTGACTCACCTGCTTTCATAAGTTCTTAGTCACATTTTCACCAATACTCACATTATTAATACAGCCCTGCCCCAGCCGCAATAAACCTGTCGAGGTACAATTTTAATGACACCCTCAGCATTTCTACTTTCTACAAGCAACGATTTTCTTAACTGGGCATTTGGCAACTGGATGCTGCCGATTTTCAGCTGTAGTTTATGTTGAAAGTGCCCCCTAGTGGATTGGCAGACTAGCAAAAGAAAATTAAAGATCTTGCACGTCTGTTTTACATTTAACCTTAAGAAAGGTTCATCTTACGAAGTCTCTCAGTGTATATATTGTATTTGTAAATTACTGTGAAATTTGCTAAATGCATGTCAGAGAATGTGCTGTTGGACACTAAATGAGCTACTAAGGTTGTAAGTCGTTTTTCTCTTGATCTGCCAATTTTAGAAAATTGTTAGGTTGTCTAAAACAATTAGTACTTACATATTACAATAAATAAAATATTAAGTTTACATCGATGTATTGTGAGACACAATAACCAGCAGAGGGAGACAAACCTTTACAGCGTTGCTGCAAGTTTACACTAAAGCACAGTCGAGCTGAATTTATGCCTTGATAATTAATATTTATAATGTGCGTATATACTGACAAATATAGAAAAAAACATAAAACAGTGGGTGGGGAAATACAATGACACACTAATTGCTGTCAATCACGATCTGCCTTCGTTTATTTTGTTCTCCAGTGCTCGTGACGGTAAGACGTGCCACGACAGCTTAAAGCAGTTTCCATGACAACTGAAGCCTCCTTGACTTTAGAGTGGAGACCACCTGTCAATCAAACATCGCTAATCGGGTAATGTTATATCGATCACAAAAACTAGATACGGATTTTTCAATGTCACATCTGCTCTATAAAATACGTTGAAACAGACATTTGCCAGTGCATGAGCTACATTTATTTTTCTCACCCGAAAACAGATATTGGTGATGCAGAGGTCTTGATAAATTGTACGTCAATCTCTCAGTTAAATGTTTATGCACAAAAATGAGTAGGTATGAACTCATCCCTGCACATAAATTTGCAGATTAATACAATGTGTACAAGAATGGCTCCAAAGAACAAAAGCTCTAGAAATTGTTTAATTCTTTTTAATTTTAACAGTCAGTGTAAATTGTTTTAATTCAGACACAATATATAATTTCAAAATGCTGTCTTTTAGCAACTGTGCATACAAAAAATCCAAGAACATAATGATCTCTAGACTGTACTAATCTGTTCTGTGAGCCAAAGACAGCAACTAAACTACAGCATTTCAGATAGTACACAAAGAAAATTCAGCAACTTGCAATACTGATGTCTCAAGGGTTTATTTTCACATAAAGATCAATGGAGTCAATGATTTTTGTGTGTGATTGTGCCAAGACCTGTGTTTGGGAAAAGACTGTGTCAGATGTGTAATGGGTTTGATATGCGTTTCAACCCTGTTCTCAAGTGTTTACAATAACATCAAGAGTAATGACAGTCTAACATAAGACAATCCAACATTCTTTGTCTGTGAATGGAGCAAAAAGCATTCATTTACAATCACCCAAATGCAATAACAAAAAGCTCAATTTAAACAAGTAATGAAACAGCACATATTCAACTATAGCACAGCACTGATTCATCTAAGGATGCACTAAAGTTCATTCTTAAAAGCTGAATATACGCACTGGCTAAAAGCAAAACAAGTGCATAAAACAGACTTTGGCATTGTGATGAAGGTAAATGATGTACAACAGCAGAGAACAATCACATATTGTCATTTAAGGCTTTTCTGGCTATTCTGTCTCAAATGACTCAAGATAGTACCCTTTGATTATCAACTATACAGATTATATTTACTGAAGACTTGACTTAAATGCATATAGTAAATACTTTCAAATGTGAAAATATCAGCGCAGAGTTGATACTTGAGTACACGGTGTACTTCTAACCAATCATATAGTGTTTAGCAGTGAAAGAGTTTTGAAAGTAATCCATTCCTAAAGATGAATTAGAAAGTGATAAAGATTTATTTCACTACTGTTTTGTTTTTAACACATCTATTCACACAGATTATAGGCAGATTAAGGGCAATCTTCAGTAAATATACTGTACACAAGTATATCAGTGTGTTGATATTTTTAAACATGTCAAACCACTACTAATCGCAGCTGATTTAAGCATTTTTTTCTTCTCAATGTAGTGTCCTATTGTGTGACAGAAAACACAAAAATAAAAATTTATGACTAGCGGAACAAAATGCAAACATTAAAAACTTGACACTTACAACATAGTTTAAATGCACAGTGGTGTTGTATCAAAAAAGTATTTGTTTATGAGATTTTAAGAGGGTCAACTGGTACGCTGCTCTGATGTGATAACAAATTTTAACTATTCTTTGTCTAAAATGTAATTTAAAGGATTGCTATCATTTTGCAACTATAATAAAAAGGAGTGATTTTAGATGACAATACCTGGCTACATATTTGCAAAGCAATATGGCATATGGATATGCACAGCACCTGCTGAGAAATGCTGTAACACACAATTTACAAACACAATTCCTCCTAAACTCACAGAAACTAAAACATAGCTCAAAAATCTACATAGTACATCACAAAGTAATACAATAGCTTATCCGGCAGTAACAGCAACTGTAGTGAAAGTGTGTGTGATACAATTCAAGAGTGTCAGTAAACATCCAGCATCGTCTTTGGTGACGAGACGTATCTATCAGTATTATTTCTTGTTTATACTGAGCAGGAGAAATGTTTTGGTTCGTTTATGGTTTGGGTGGTGCAGTGGTAAAGCCACCCTCAATGTCCGCCCTCCTGCTTTTCACTGTAATATCTCTCTGCTCTGTAGATTGGTCCGAATGTAGATGCGGCACACCTAGAGTGACCCCAACAGGCCGATTCTTCCACTGCGTGCCAGTAGGAGGGTAACTGCACGGGTAAAGCGCATCACCTCCACCGCCAAATAAAATCTCCCCCTCATCTTCCACACTATTGACGCCAGGAGGGTTACGATTACGGCAGTTGTTCTGCAAAGGAAGATGTGAAGGTCTGACAGCCATTTGGCTAAGATGTGACAACCTCAGCTCTTGCTGAGATAAGGGGTTGGTTCGCTGGGAGGAGTCAGGGCTCCAGCCATAGCCTTGCCTCCAACTGTCTACAGCAACCCTGCAGGGTTGTCGTGGTAATGCCATGTCACTGGAGTCCGTAGTCCTACGTTGTAAAAACTTTGATTCACAGGTTTCACTTGTGTAAAGCTCACTAGTCTGGAATTCCAGACTGTCCGTGTCAAGTGAGCGACTACGCCGATTTAGTGCTAATGGGGCAGGGACTGGTGGACATGCCCGACCCAAACTAAGATGTCGTGGAAGGCTTGTGATGCCCCATGTGTTACTAAGCAACAGACTCTGTTCATAAGCATCAAAAGTACGCTGGTCACATTCAGCAAAGGCATCTTGCTGCAGGTAACAGCCATCATCCTCAAAGGTCTCGTATGGGGATGCTAACACCTCCTCTTCCTCAACAAGCTCGGTCTGCTGCTCACATTCACCCTCGTTCTCCATGTCGACCACATCGAATGTGACAATTGCAGGCAGGGCGTTCAAACTTGGGCCAAATGGGGAACTTAACTCAGAGCCATCAAGACTCTCGGTTGAGTTACGGTAAAGCCGGGTGTTCTTAGTAAAATCTACCAGCGCTTGAGAAAAACATACCATCAGCTCTTCCTGGGATTGGCTGCGGCCTCTGGTGGGCAATAAGTGGCTTTGATCCTCAGATTGATGCTCAGTGTACACTGCTGACTTCTGCTGCGGTCTGGCCATCTCTGGGACACATGGGCTAAATCCAGAATCTGAAGGGGATACAAACAAAGGAGTGTCCTGTTTCTGACCTCTGCTGAGAGAGATCTCTTTTAAAGCCTGGGTTCTCTGTGGCGATTGGGGGTAGCGCTGACTTATAACTTCTTCTGAAGTCTTCTTACCATTGCCTACAGCAAGGCTTTCATCATCATAGTAGCAGTCAGGACGGAACAAAAGCTGGTCTTTGGATGGACTTCTGAGATTCTGAAGCTCACAGCACAGAAGGGCATGCTGGATCTTGCTCAAGCGTTCCTCCTCCGTCTCCATGGAACTAGACTCTAAGGCAGTGGATGCCAAGGCGTAAAGAGGGTTTGTTGGACTTTTATCACCTTTCAAGACTGCACCAACAACCTTTGGAGGAAGACCAGGGCTGAGCAGACGATCATCAGGCTCAAAAAGTTCATAAAGAGCATCGCCACTGTAGCTGTCCCTCGGAAGCCTTTCCTGGTGTGGACGTTCTCTATTCTCATCCTCCATTCCTGGTGTGGTGGAGTCATAGTATCCCTCGTCACTGTTGGGCACTGACTCTTGTCGATCGCTTTGTGGGCTCATGAGGTCAGCAGGGGTAAGGGCCGTTTCTGTGACTCCCAGTGGGCTGCTGTTGGAGTTAGCCAGGATGGAGCTGATTTGCTGATCAGGGCTGAGTGAAAGGGTATCAGATCCTCTGTCTGATGGAATGTAGCAGACTTCATTACTAGTTTCAGATTCCCATAAGCTCTGCAAGTAATCCCCATCTACCTCATCAGGAGTTGCCATCTCTTCTCCTCCACCCTGATATGTGACAAAACACGAGCTCCTTTTTCCTGCATTTCGGCCACCTCTTTCAGCAGACACCGAGCTTTCCGCAACACTGACGTCATCCTGGTCTGCAATGATGTCTCCACAACCTGTCAGCGAATCAAAGCTCTTCAATGATGAAACGTCTGCAAATATTAAATTCACATTATCATTGGAGCAAGAGGCAGCAGGAAGCTCCCCATCGGGTATGTCTGTATTTTGCTCAGTCAAACGATCCAGTTCAGACTCTGCACATAAGGGTTGATGATATGTAGTCAGTTCTTCCCGAAACTCGTTTTGATTCTCTTCCTCCTCCTCTTCTTCTGCATTCCTCTTATCCATTTCTCCCCTGCTTTTCCGTTTCTCAGGCACTAGCGATGCATCTTTTCTACATTCAGTGGCAGCCAAGGGCAGTTCACACTCACTGCCTGCGGTTTGATTAGGCACATCTGGCACCAGCTCCTCGCCTTGACTGTCGGCATGCTTATCGCTACGGTCACAGATGCTCGACAGGGCACCAGGCACTGTTTCGGTACGCATGCCAGAGGTCATTTCAAGTGTCTCGCGTTTCTCCAGTTCAACGTTTTTGTTCTTCCTGTGTCTTCGTATGCTGCTGAACAGACCCCGAAGTCCTCTCCGCTGTCTCGGTAGTGACTGCGACTTCCCATGATCCTCTGGTGTTTTCTGAGGGTCACAAGGGCTGCAGAACTCAAAGTCCCCTGAAGCCACTTCACTGCTGCCTCTGCCCAAATCATCCCAGCATGCTCTGCTCACCCCATCATATGTTTGGCTCTTTGTTACTCCTGTTTTAGATGACCCCTTGCTTTGACTTTTGCCACGGCCACCAAAAAAGCTTGGCAGGACACAAATGCTCTTCCGTCCACCAAAAAACTTGAAAGCAGACCTCCGTATTTTCACTGAAGGGGGTGATTGAGGTGGTGGAGCTTCATGGGTAGCAGAGACTGATTGTTGACCTCCTGTAGCACCAACAGCCTCACTTCTTGTGGGCTCCATAGTGACACAAATGATTGTGGCTAATGCAGCATGTCTGTGGTAAATACACCACTCCGTGTTGCAGACTGGAAGGGTCGGGGACTGTGTGTGTCGGACATGTTATACCTGTGTAAGAAATAGAAAGTAAGACACACCATTAGAATCTGTCAAAATAACTCATTTAAAGTAGCCACGTTTATATAAGTGGGTAGTTGACAATTATATTGCAAATGAGTTCTATGGTGTGACACTTTAGGAAAAAAATGCCTAAATGTAAATGTATTGTCCAATTTACCCAGTTATGAGTTATAAGTTCAGATAAATCAATTCAATTGTCTGGAAATGGGTGTCATGATCAAATTAAGTTAATTAAAAAAAACATTTTTTGGAGCGTACTCTCACTTCTCTAGACAACATAAAAGTCAACATGCACTGCCACTATTATCAACCTTTAACATATTACAAAACTTAATAATAAATTATTGATAATATAATAGCAATCATTTACTCTAACATCCAAAAGAATCCAAATAAATTGTAAAATAATCTGTACATTTTATTTTGACACTTCACACTGATAAATGTTAAACTGTTTAAAACAGCAAAGAATTCTTATAATAGTAGAAACATAATGATAAAATCAAGCTGAGTGCATAATTATGTTTATGTTTGGCTCAAAGGCAAAGCATGTGAAAATAATGGAGCAGATCAAATACATGACACTGTCTGTGAAAACCAGAATAAGTCTCAAAATAAAATAAAAAATAGAGTTAACAAGCATCAAAGATTGATTTCAATATTTTTTATGTCATTACTTCAGTCAATATTAAAGATTTCAAGGTTATATTTGCACTGAATATTCTTATATTTGTAGGATGATTTTATGTAGAAAACAGTAAATCACAAAAACTGACTAGCTGTTTTTTCCCCACAGGCAGAGTCACATATTTTAGGACACAGAGCTTGTTCTGTTGTCCTGTCTGGATGCTGAAGCAACACTGAATTCAGAACCGTAAACATATGCATTTTATTAAACAACCACAGAGACACATATTTACATACAACGTCATAACAACAAACTCGTGACAGCGATGGTTAACATTTTGAACTGCAAATGAGAACGGAAGAATAAATCTACTATCAAAACAAAAGCTGACTAAACTCAATGGGCCTTAACATTCACTGCACTTACAATATAAACAAAAGAAAAAGCAGGAAATTATCATTAACGAACTACACAACGAGGATTGTATTGTATTACAGTTAATATTAATGATTAAAAACACAAAGATCAACAGATTGCACACAGTGTCCCCAGCTGGACACCATCACTGGCGCGCGTTAGCCCAGACGCTAACCAGCTTGCGACCGCTGCACTCCTACTCGTACTGTCTTGCACGCACAGACAGCTGTTTCTGCGTGCCCGTTCACGCACATTCCAGTTATATAAGTGAATAATACATACGAGATTGAGGAAGTGAGGGATACTCGCCTTATTTGTTCATCTTTTCTATCCGAACGTGTAACGATCTGCTTTCTTCACGCGCAGGCGCTGCAGGAGCTCTCCACCATAGGTGTGTTTGACTAAACGCGGCGCTGCGTAGACTGATCCCTGTATGACATCACAATACCGCGAGAGCGATTGGAAAGCATTGCATTTGAATCACTCTCGCGGTACTTGAGATGAAATTACACCGATCGGACTGCGCAAGACGAACATGTCTCATGATTCACTTTGTTCATTGAGCGCTTCCGTTCCAGATGCAATATGGGAAGCGTAGTATCATTGTTATGTTTACGAAGTAAATTATTAAACAGCTATATGTTAATACTTTGAGTTTTACACAGTCATATTTTAAATATATGTAAAATAACCGACTTTATGTGGTAATTGGGTGTTTAACTCAATTCAGTGTTGTTTGGGTTTATGAAATTACATTTCAGATGTTGCTTATAGTTGGATTATATTACAAAATAATCCTATAAAAAATTGTGTATCCCATTTTATATAAACTTACTAAAAAAAGTCATCTAATGTGAATTATTTTTGAGCCAGAAATATGCTTAAATTTCTATGCTGTCATTTATTATGAAAACAAGTTACAGTACTATGGAACCAACTTTATTTTTATTCAGCTTTAACGTCATAGAAATGGAAACAAAACTAAATTTCTTGTTCCAGCATTGTGCCAGTTGTACAACAGCCGTGAGCACTTGGAGATTTATATAAAAATATAAAAAAAATACATGACAACAGAGATTTTCTATATATTAAGATTTTAATATCCTTCCTCATGCTGTTACTGTTTTACAAACCACTTCGGGTTATTGCATGATGTGATAAAAGCTCTTACTCTGACCTATACCACCCAGTAATGATTCAGTAAAAAACACTTTTAAACAGTTTAATTTGGTAGCAGAAATAAAATCAGAAAAAAGAATACAGGCTATATAACAGTGCATAGTTCCAGAACAAATTAGAACTCTAAATTACAACAACACTTGTGGTAATGTTATTACATACAGTTTGTATAATTTGACTGACATTCAAGTAAATTTATGTAGGTAATTCCAGTTTAATACAATTCTAAGATGTAAACTGGGCTTGTTAGCAGTGTTTCTGTAAATCTGTGATGATGCATATGCGCCATATCTGTCTGACCCTATTGTTGTATGCAAGTCTGGACGCTCTGTCTGTAAATCTCATCGTCTCCATCAAGAAGTGTGAGTCTTTTCATATAGGCACAGTTGAGTATGCACCATCAGTGAACCAACACACTATTCATAGGCTTGTGTTTAAGATAGCTGATGAGCCTGGGGGGAATATCCAGAGAGTCTAAAAACTGAATCCTGTTTACTTGTTTCAGATGTCTACGGATGGCCAGCCTACAATGAGATGCCAAAGACTTGGGACACCCTGTGAGAGACAGAAGGAAAGAAAGGTAAGTCACAGTATTCTGTCCTTATTTACATCACTTTGATTAAAATCCCTCTCTCCTCACCCCGTTCTTTCAGTAGCAGCTCGACAGCTTCATTCTGTTTGGTGCTTTTCTCTATAATAAGGGTAGGCAGGTACACATTGGCCCCAAAGTCAATGAGTAGTTGAATGTACTCGACTCCACAGCCGTGTCTCAAGCACAATTCCAGTACCGTCTTCTGCTGCGTGGCCTTGCCGATTACTTTTTCTTCCGGGCTGTTATAGTTCGGCTCTGCTCCGTACAACAGCAACATTTTAAAACAGTCCAGGTGTCCATATATGGCTGACAGGTATAGCGGCCCGCTGCACACCGCCACCCCCGATGCCCACAGTGTCACTTTTGATCTAGCGTTGACCTCTGCTCCATGCCGAAGTAGCTGGCGGAGGATCTCTGGATCGCCCTCCCGAGCAGCTGTAAGCACGGGTGAACTGTTGTTCAAGGGACTTCCATTAGGGTTAGCCCCAGCGCGAAGCAGGGCAAGCACACAACTCAAGTACCGCCCGCACACTGCGGTAAAAAGAGGAGTCTGGGCCTTCACATCCAGACGATCCACCTCCGCCCCATGGGCCAGGAGTACCTGCAGGCACTTTAGGTGACCTGCAAAGAAAAAACAGATGCACCTACATATCTAACAAGCTCTTAAGATGATGTGACATTAAAGGGTGTGTGTTGTACCTTTGGATGCAGCCATGCGTAAAGGGGTAACTGGGATTCCCCAACCGCTCTGCTGATTGATGCACTTTCTGTAGCGTTCCTGTGAAAGCAGCTCAGCCAATAGGAAGTGGTCATTATCTGCCACGGCTCGATTCAGCTCCAGACTCTCCAAAGCTGAATCATCCTCTTCCACTGGCCGCAGCTGGAGCATAGAGGATAACTTCAGGGAAAAATAATATGGTTTATCGTAATAATTCATTTCCACAGGTTTTTTCTTCTATACATGACTGTACATTAGATTACAATAATACAGTGTATCGTCACATTTCCATGGAACTGCCTGTTTACATTTGTCTAAAATCACAGTAGCAATATATAAGTTTTAATTAAATAAAAAACTAAATTATATTTGATTAATTATTTAATAAAATATTCATTTAGCTTAGATAAATTCTCAAGATGTTTTTAATATAATGGTCTGTTTAAAATGTAAATAAAACATCATTAAGAACCACAATAAAGATATAGTATATATACCATATACTAAGATAAAGTCCAACTATCATGATATGAAACTTTGATACATGTACATACTGTACATGAATACACATCCAAAACAAACACACAAGCTGTGTATTACAACTGCAAACTGCCTACAAAATTATATGAGCAATATTTGTGACAGCGTTTAAAACATTCACACAAGAATTTATATTAGACTTCAACAGCTTTAAACAAAACAATTATTGGATTTCATGTCATGATCAACTTTCTATCTATGTTAGCAGTACTGCACTGCTAGCATACACGGCTAGTTAGCCGACTTGCAAACGAGTTAAAACGCCATACATTAAAGTAAAACGGGACTTTTGAAAGCATTTATTTGAGAATAACATAAGCCGAGAGTAAGATTACTCGAATGCATGATAAAAATATTCTAGTTCATATATTTCTAGCTCTTGAAGGTTGTCAATAAACAACACTATTTGTAAATAAAGCAGTTTACTTTCTCCACCCTGCTGTCAAACAAACACGTGTTTAACAGTAATAAAAAACGACTGAAATGTATAATATCACTATAAGGCAGGTATTTAAAGCTTGTCAAGGACACTCACCCAGCTAAAAATAAGACCAACAGGAACGAACAATAACGAGCGGAAGATGTTCTGCAGGCGGCCACAGGGGGCGATGTGCACGCGCACACCGTCACACACGACACTCATCTCTCCACCAGAAACCTGTGAAACTTGTGTAATGACGATGCTTAATTTTCCACAAACAAATAAAGCAAAATGATCCTCATAATATAATGCACAGACATTCTATATTTATTTATAGAAAACATCGATTCAAAATCAATGGTGAACAAGTGAAAAAGTATAAAAAAGTGCAATGATCAAAACAAACATTTACAAAATGATTTGCCATAAAACAAATATTACAGTCTTTGCTTGAATAAATTTAAAAGAGATTACTATTTTTTTATTATTATTACTAAAAAAGTCTTTTTGACTATTGCTGTCCTGTACTACACCGAACTATGGTTTCTGCTATTGCTTTGCATTTAATCAGTAAAAAAAAGTAATAAGGTTAACAAATCACATGATGTGAAAAACAAAAGTTCTCAATAAAGAAACATTTTCATATATACTGATTTTTCAGCAAACACAAAATGTAAAAAAAATTCTAGAGCCTGAGCTTGTTCCATAGCAGGCAGGGATCTAGAATCTAGAATCATTTTTAATATAAAACTTAAAAATGTTGTTCTGCAAAAGTAAATATGTAATGTATTCAAAAGGTTTGGTCAAAATGACTCTGAAACACTCAATCTAAAAAAGTCCTTGGACAAATGCATCAGATCACCTGTTTGGCATTTAAGATCCAAAAGCTCAGCGTACAATTTCCCTTTTCCAAAACTCTCAACAAGATTGAGTTTTGTGATGCTTATGCAGTGCAAGACAACCCAGAACAAATACTTTTGTGCAAAAACTGACAATGAATTTCTTTTATAGTGTGTTCCCTTTATCTACCTGAATCTCACAGCAGCTGCTCATGCATCTAAATCGATCAGTATCATGGTTTAAACCTCTGATTTGTAAACTAAGTAAAGAGTTTGTATGGCTTGATGTGCTGTACACAATTTTTAAATCGAGCATGAAATTAAAACAAAGACATTAAAACGTCTACCACACAGTATTTCTACTGAAACAACATCAGATTTGATCATAATGGCATTTAAACAAAAACAAAAACAAGATGACTTCACTTATTATTTCTAGTCAATCTTGCTTATGTTCAAGGCATAAGGCTCATGATCTGCTAAGTGCTAACACACTAATGGACAACACTACAGAATCACAAACAGCTGTGTGAATGTTTTCTTGTATTAGCACGATGTGTAGAGATCTCTGTGGTAACAGTGGTACGTATATTCTTAATACTCTTGACTTTTGTTCTTTGGGGTTTCAGTCAAAATGTCTATTCTGTTACTAAGGAGACTCAAGTGGATCCTTGAACCTCCTCTTTGGAATGTTCTGTTTCCACAGAAACAGTTTTTTCCTTAGAGGAGGTCAGACCCTGTTGGGTGGCAGCTGGCTCCGCCCCTTCTTCCCCATTGCACTGCTCTGAGTCTTGTCCCGCCTCCTTCGCAGCGCCGTTAATCAAAAGGCTGCAGCTTCCGTTTGATTGGTTAACAGTAGCAGTGGGTGTCCTAACACTCGGACTGTCCTGTTTTGCAGGTGTGTTGATTGGTCCAGATGGATCAGGGAGAACACCGTCGGCAACGGCCAGCTGCTGTATATGGAAGAGAGGGAGACAGCGTAATGTAATTTAAATACCTCTCCATTCTGACAGAAACTACAACACCCATATCTCTACTTACTCTTTGTAAATTAGTCATGGTTTTCTCTCCATCCACCTGCTGTTGCATGAGTGACAGCAGCTGATCTACAACAGACTGTTTTGGGTGCATGCCTTTGTCATAATGGTTATACATCCCACACCAAAACCTGGGAAACACGCACAAATAGAGAACATTTCACTTCATCAACACTCCGTTATAGTAAGTATTTGCCAATATTTAATTATTTATTATAATATCCAATTATTCTTACTTCAAGTGAAGGGGTAAAGTGCTGGGTCTGAGCACCGTGCTCTTTAATGAACGCCGGTACAAGGGGTTTCGATACTGATGAGGGTTTTCCAGAAGATGCGGCCACAAGGAAAACGTCCTCTCACGCAACCTAAAATCAAAGCTTAGTATTTATAACCGTTTGATATGGTTATAAACCCTTGTAAACAAACATACAGAGTAATGGTAATAATTTAGCTGCCAATAAATAACACATTGAGGAAATGTTTAAGCATGCACATAATGCACATCAAATAGTTTTTTTTGTTACCTCATTTCCTGCCTCTCTTTCTGACAGTTGCCGATAAAGTTTCCATACTGGCAGCCATACACTTGGTCGTGGATTTCTATGAGGTATCGTTCGTTGAACTCAAATGCACAGGGGAACTGCTCTGACAGCTGCCATACGCACTCTAGAAACTGGGTAAACACAGGAGACACCTCCTTTGAGTCGTTTTCCAGATGGCCACACCTAGAGTAACAAACAAATATGCCGTCACAAAAATGCTTATGACATTTGTAAATATGACTATATTGTCTATTATTCTACTTTTTCTACTTTTCCAGATTTTATCATCATTATAATGTCTTTTATGAAAAAAATGAGCATACACAGATAATTGTTGAGCATCACTGTTTTAACAGTAACACTATATAGTTTGAACATTTGATTAGTTTTAATCATTTCTTTAACCACAGGTTACACAATAAGGGAATATGGTTGGTTGCTTTGATTTGGTTACTGAACTTAATGTATTTAATTACAATATATACGATAAAGATTTTTACCTGTGACTGAATTTATGACCAAAAGAGATCCACTCTTTATCGATCAGAACCTGTAAATAAAACAACTTTTAGAAATATGCCTACATATTTATACAAATGCATTAATAAACAAATGCAGGAAAATCCCTTAAAATTTTACATTTTAAAACTGTTAAATCCTTGTAAACAAAATGCTTGGCACAACACTTCAAGTAGTATGTTATGAGTTTTATTACAGTTGGATTTGGGATTTGTTGCCAGATAACCCCACCAATAGAACCAAACACATTACCAGTACACATTGAGACCTTTATAACCTTAAATCTGTTTTGGAATTGTTTTTGTAGACATTTTATTGTAGACATTTTAATTTTTTTCAGATGTGGGAAACGGGGATGATGGAAAACAACTATTTGTTTTAGACCTGAAAAATGTGTACTGTAACTAAAATAGCTAATAGTAAAACACATACAAAAAGCTTTTTTGGGCCTTTTTGCTTATTTATATGGGGGGGGGGGTGAGAGAGGAAAGGTGGGACTGGGATGTGACCTGGGTTAGACTCAAACTCAGGTTCCCATGGCCCAACAGCTCTAAGTATCTGCAACATGTACCACTGCACTAAAGCGGCAACAAGAATATCGTATTTACTAAAGCAATGACCTATCTTGAACAGTGTGATGTAAAAATAAGTATGCACGTTGAGTAATGTTGAGGTTAGGTTACCAGGTCATTACCATAAGTCCTTTTAGGGTTCTGTAGTATGGGTCCAACAGTATGCAAGCCAAAGAGCACACTTGAGCCGTTCTGTCCCAACCATCTGAACAATGAACCAACACACTCGCTTTCTCATCACAGACAGCCTGTAACATAATACAAACACACAAAAAACTGCTAAGTAAAGCAATTCAGTAAATCTGATATTAGTACCTGTTGATTATTCATGTCTCTCTCTCTCTCTCTCTCTGCAACTATGGGATGGAGGTCGAACCTTGGCAAGGAACACACCCGCATCCATCACAGTTTTAATGTGCCTCAGCCAGCCGGAGTTCTCCAGCCCCGTCAGATAGTCACTCATGGATGGGGACTTCATAGCGCACACTGCAAACACAAAAAAATCGTTTAAAAATTTCAATCTGTTCCTTGGAATACAGTCTTTTATGGTACAGTTTTGGCACATTTATGGGCTTCACACCCACTGGTGACCAACTACAATGAATAATCAGCTAACACAGAGCTCATACTGCATGTAACTCCTGCAACAATGTGTCGTCTCACCCTCCAGCAGTTTTTGCAGACTGCTTCTCATGACGTGAATGTTTTCAATCCCCTGAAAGTGGAACCTGATATTGGAGTAGTTGTCCTCATTCTCGTAGCCTTTTCCAGCAGCACGGTTTGCCATTGCGTTTAACTGACAAACACAAAAAGACATTTATAAGTGTGTGCTCACATTCAGTAGCCAGATGGGCAGAAGGTCGGGTCAAGTCAAGGTTTATTGTCATTGCTTTCTTACAGAATAGAACAGAAATGTGGTTTCTCCAGTTACATTTGTGAAACATGAGAGAGGACACTAGGGCAATATACAAACTATTCATTAAGTACAAACAGAACACACATTATGTACAAGCAACAGATGTAAAATATAGTATACAATGCATTACGGTGCATTACTCAGAAATGCACTGTAGTTATGTGTTCACTGCGCAAATAGCAAGGCTGGGCAGTTAGGGTCAGAGGTCACAGGGTGAATGATTTAGACATCACTGCATATATGACAGAGCAGCTGGGGTTAAAAGTTTAAAGATAAACATTTACATGTTCCATCATAGACTTATGTATATAGAAAGGTTGAGGTTAAAGGTCATACCTTAGGCCGTGTGTCCACCACGTATATAAAAGGACAGTTGGGGTTTGCCTGGCTGATGGCCTGAAGCATCTGCTCGTCTTCCACGCAGCGAGAATTCAGACCAGACAAAGGCTGGCTGCAGCGACAGATCGCAGCCTGTGAAAGAGTAACACAAAAGACATCAAATATTGGGTGAAATAGAACAATTTATATATTTTGCAGTATTTGGCTAAAAAGAAAAACATACATTTCTATAACCACTGTTTCAGAAGCATGCATATGATCCCTTAAAATGCTGTCAAGTTAGGCAGCTTATAAGGTTTTAGAAAGAGATATTATGTGCATTGTAGATGTAGATGTAGGTGGATACCTTTGTATCTTTGTAAAAGTAAGACAGAGCAGGCAGTCGACCACGGCTCCTAAACTTGGCACTACCTGTTACCGTGGCAACACTGGCATTTTTAGGGAGTCCTAGGACAGACGGATAAGTGCTACAGATCTGTGTGGGAAAGACGGAAAAAATACCCATGAGAGATCCATAGAAATGTTTTTCATTGTGTTGGGTGTGTCAGGTTAAAATAGTCTTCCGCCTAAAGTACATTTATTTTGATGGTCACTTGATACAAGAATTCAGCTGTTGTGTAATGGTAATAAACAGGAAGCACAGGAAGATTCTACCTCATAGTTCTTGTTGAGGTGGCTGATTTCCCAGTGTTCATTGGGGAGACCCATCCTACTGAAGTCATTTGCCACGTCAATAAGTTCCCATCCACGCCTCCTGTCGTCCTCGTTTTTGCTGGGATTATACAGAAATGCATACAGCTCCTCTTCTTTGACTGAAATGGCACAGTTAGTATAATCGAAACACATGTAGCTGTGCAGACGCATCTGTCGCTAAGATGTATCAGTTAGTATGAAATATACAAAAGATAAAAAGTGGACATAGCACAGCTCAACAATAAGGATGGTTTAATGGACCGGCCCACCTGATGATGATGTCAAGACAGATTATATTCATGTACATTCATTTACATGAATTAGTCTCCAAAAATAATGTTTTTGTTACGCACATGCCATTACATGAAACTATTGTGTTTGTGTACCCGGTTGACACAGGCGCAGCAGGGATTGGCAGACGTCCTGGCAATCTCTCTCTCTTTGGAACAGCAGGTGAAGCAGCTGGAAGGTTTTGCAGTGGATCAGGAGCGGACAGCCGGACGCGCTTAATGGAAGCTTCTCCACAGATGCGATGTGATGATGTAGCACCTTCAGACACACAGGATTGAAACAACCACATGCATGTGTTTCGAACATGCAGTGTGCACTAGAACCGAACAAGAGCTATTCCAGCCATTTTGTTTGACGTGTAAATAAAATTGCTTTACTTACTAATAACATATGCATGTGCATGTTTGGGATGTAAAATTGTATTCACCATATATTCAAATAATTCCTTTACAAATAATACTTTTAGTGCTGTTTCGATATGTCATCTGTTACATCTTGTATAGACAAACAGACCCAACACAAGATTTCCCTCTTTCAAAACCAAATTACAGGTAATATATAACATCAATGATACATATTTAGATTCATTATGTTTTTTTGCTAATAAAAACGTTATCTTTTCCAGCTACCACTGGCCTACATTACCCATGTTTCTTTGCGCGTGTTGTTGGTTTGTTCCACATAGATTAGGTGAGTAGCGGTCAGGTACAGAGTTCCTTGAGTAGATTTCTTTTCCGTGTACCTGTTAAGTAGTTTCACATGCTCTACCTGCAAATTAAAAAAAATTAGAAATGCATTAATGCATGATTATTGTCTCGATTGTTTGTGCCTACCAAAGCCTAGCACAGAAGCCATCATCCAGTCTATGTGTAAAACAATAGAGAGGAAATCCCAGAGAAACGCTTAAGACTAAACTTAACACACTGTCAGCATGTCCTTTTCCTTTGGTTACGGTGCAACCCGTGTCTCTGCACTTCTGTCATTTTGGTTATTGAGTAACAGACAATGAAACATTGTCTGAAACAAACGCCTGATCAGCACTATAAAAAGTTTTACTGTTAATGTTTATTATTGCTTCTGCCTGTTTATTGTCTTTTAATTCCACTCTCTGATTTTAATGAGTGCTAATCTGTTCAGTAAATGATTAGAAAAACAGATGAAGAAAAAATCCCATCAGGTCTTAAGGATAACATAAGATGAGGATAACATATTTGGTCAGGTGTAAGATTAGATAAATCATCACCCTGAAATGAGTCTTTTTATAGCAAATAAATTAAAGTATTTTAGTAGATTAAGGTAGATTTATAATAGATTGTATTGGTTGACTGCTGATGTATTTCCTGCGGTACTGCTGATTTAACATCCTGACCATTTCTCTCTCTCTCTCTCTCTCTCTCTCTCTCGCACACACACACACCTCAAAGATGTAAAGACAGCATTAAAACCATTTAATATTGTCACGTGACTTTAATATTGACACGTAACAGAGTAAGCACATTATATAGAGTTACAGTCCAACAATTCAGGCAAAATTCCTGTCTGCATACAGGTTCCAACCTGCATCTGTATTACAGGAAACATACTTAAGTTCCTTCTACACTTTTAAGTTATGAAATGAAAACTCATTTCAGTCCATTCACACTCACTTAGGAGTGCGACACTTTGCAACAACCAACACAAAAATAAGTAAAACACACATTTGTACAGCGTTTGAAGTTCATTATAAACGGTCTCTATGAGTGTCTGTTATAAAGCATAAGCTCTGTCGCTATGCACAAGTGCACCTGTTGATTAAGCCTTACCTTTGGCGTTATTATGTGCTCCATCTTTTCACTCGTTTATCTTCCTACCGTCCAAGTTACACTTTCGCTGTTTGTGCGTTTGGCAGATGTCATGTTTTTCAGGAAATCGTGTTCTGTTGCTGCGTTTCTTCCTGACGTGAGAACTACAATCATGTCAGCTGACATATCCAGATATCGCGAGAAGTGGAAGAGCGACGTGATTTTATTCGTGTGGCTTTTTCGGTTTTATTAGTGGAGTTTCACTATGGCGGAATGTTGATTATTTTTGTCTATTTATCTATATATTTTTATGATGTAGGTATTTAAACTAACACGTTTAAAGAAAATATGTTGAGGAGATAATCGTTTGTGACGTAAATAATAAATAAAAATCAATTTATGGTTTCTATGTAATCTTTGATGATGTTATTAAAAACTATTTACTAAAAATAAAAATATATATTAAATGTTAACAGTATTTCGTTTGAGATGAAAATATATACATATGTGAGATATTATATATACAGAGAGAGAGAGAGAGAGAGAGAGAGACCTACACATCACATTATGACTGCAGTGTAATAGTGTACAAAAATTCATTTTTTTGTGACTTTAGACAAGCTTAAACTAATCTGGATATTTCATTAACCCCTACCTACATCCAGTCACACACAGCTCATGGGGGTTATTCCTGCAGGGTGGCCCAAACAGATTTGCCTAATTGCTGGGGAGGACCCCCATCGCTTTCTCCATTGTCACTATAATGACCCCCGAACCTTAGGCTCAGTTATCTGATAACAGACATACTAATGAAACACATTAACATACAGCTAATCAAGCTTAAGACAAAATCCCTCTCAAATACCAGACAGTCAATGTCCTGCAAACACACACAAGCACAAAATACACATTTTCCTGTAAAACCAGAGACAACAATGGCAACAACTGAACTCAAATCTGAGTTATATTATCAGGGCAGAGATCATAACAATAACAACTCAAAACAACAGCTAAAATTGTCTTTTGTGGGTGACTGAGTGATTTCTGAAATGTTTAGGCCTTCAGGTGCTGGAGAGGAAAATGTGCTTAGGAATCTCTACTCAGAGCAGAGAATCAGATAAAGAAAACAGACCCTTCAAGATAATGTTAGAATCTGAAGATGGATCTTTAAACACTGTCTAATGCTCAACTCAGCTCCATTTGACTGGTATTGTTTCATATATGTCATTCCTGCACTCTCAGTTTGAGCTTTGCCAGGTTTGGGCATGTCAAGAAAGTTGTAGTAAATGACAGAGATGTCTGTCTAGTTTCTGTACAAATCTTCACCTTTATGCTTTAGCAATTTTAGCAATAATTTAATACATTTGTAAATGTTTTTTTTTTTTCAGGTTTAAATTGCTTTAAGTGGCAGTATCTGCTAAATGGATCTAAAATAATCTCTTTGGTACCATGATATCATTTACATCACAAACTGTTTATTATAAAGTTATCTTAACATATTTAGAAAAGTAAAAACCATAAACTAAAGGTTTTACATTATTTACTATTAATATGTGTAATTTATGTTCTAAATAAATACATTGTACTAGTATTTGGCAACAAAATCTTGAAAATGAATAGAAATGAATTACGTTTTGGTTAACAGTGTTAAATAAATACTTCTCTTTTCAATGAGCATGATCATTTCTACGATTTTGGGCAAAAATGAGGTGTGAATGTTTCAAATGCAACCTGAAACTAAAACCCATTTACTCTCTCTCTGTCTCAGTTTCTCTGTTTTTATACAGTCATTGTTTCCCTCACTTTTGTTTCATTTCCCTTTCTCTCAATTCCTCCTAGTTCTGTAATCCTACCACAAATTCCACCAAATGGTGTTACATTACCAGTTATTTTGCTCTTCAGAAAATACATTTACCATCTGGAGCACATGCACGCATACACACACACCTAATGTATGTAATCCTTAAGCAGCTAGTTAAAGTTAATGACTCAGTCATATTCAATAAGACCGGCCCGTCACACCCTAAGGAGACAGGTTTTATTGACCTCATGCTAATGTGTTAGTTCTCAGACAATGGCAATTTACTGTCTTTTGTGTGAAGACTAATCTCTGTTAATAGCTTGACACAATCAGGTCTGCCCAGCTGCATCAATTGAACAAGATTTCTGTGAATGTTGTGTGTGTGTTGTTTTTAAGGATAAAGCTGGGAGAGGTAAAATCTGAATGGAGGTAAAGTGTGTTTCAATAGAAGGAGCAAGGTAAATGTCAAAGACTGCTGAAGAGAAGAACACACACCGGAGACAAGACTATTGTCATCGATTTTGCAGCTCTTGTTTAGTGATACAAGAATTTAGGCAATAGAGTAAACAGAATTTAAAAAAATCATATTTTAATAGCTTGAAGGCTTAGTGATCAGTTGGAAGGAATAACATTATGCCACAGCACTACAGACAATATGTTAAATTATCTAAAAATGTGTTATTCTTGAGGAAAAATAGCATAGCTTTCCCTTATTAGAGAGATATTCTTCTTTTTATTCAGAAGTGGTGGAAAGTATAGAGTGAGAACATCAGGTATGTGAATTGAAGTATTGGTTTACAAGGTGGGTCATGGAATGCAGGGAAACATTGTGAAAGCAATGCGAAATACCAAAAGTAAAATGCATGTTGTTAAAAAATATAATTAAATACAGGTCCACATTTAACATGTATAAATGTGTAAAGGTTTATGCTTTAGAGCATTAATTAAACATTCATTTAAAATTAGGAGTATTGATTTTCCTACATATGCAGTGTATATGATTTTGCACATTGTCATGAAACAGTTCATGATAATAACACATATTAATCTTTGATTTTTAATAGTTTTAAAATCTTTCAAAACTGTAAACCACTGAATTAACGAAAGTGTTTCATAGGTTGTAGTTGGTAACTAATGACTGTGTGTGTGTGTTTAGATGTGTTGATAGTGAATTGACCTCCCTGTCTCAGATAAAGTAAACAGAGACAGACAAGCAAAGTCTGTAACCTTTAACCTTTCCTCACACACACTAACATACAAGGCTCCGTTCGTCTCCAGACGTGAATAGGCATGCTATTTGTATATCTTCAGCAACGTAGCCAACATACTGTGTGTAAATGTATATTTAATAAATGTTTATAATTAACATAATGTTTATGTTGCTGTAGCATGGCATTAGACCAATACCATGTGCTCAATTTCTCCATTTTAGGAACACAAATAAAATAAGTAACAAAAGCTCATTTTAAAATGTTGTGCAAAGAAGGCATTTTTCTTTCTTTCCTTGTTATGATATATTCTATTTATTTAATGAATTCCCAATGGTCAGTGCTCACTGAGGCTACTCTTACTTTATAACTGATACAGATTTTGATCAGATTAAAAGTTTCACTCTGTCCTATAGCGAGATGATTGAGTTCATCACTGCTTGTCATATCTTGTATATAGTAATTAGCAGCGCAAACACACAAATAAACAACCCCACACTAACTTTAAATGCAGATGGCCGATAACAGGGCGCTGATGAGAGGAGGGGCCGATAATGTATGCCTGCGATGGGGGTTGGGGAAAGGTGGGTGCGCCAAACAGATAAATTGCGTCTGCGGACATTCACTTCAGATCAGATGCGCTCCACCTCCAGGACTTTACTCTGGGACTACAGCAATTGAAGGAATTTAAACACGCAACTATGCATTCATTCGTGAGCAGCACGCTCTTTTTGTTGTTCTTCGTTGGATTCCCGTTGACTTTTGCGGTAGCGGGGGAATATTGTCACGGCTGGACGGATTCCTTTAACACTTGGCACCGGGGTTTCCAGTGTCCCGAGCGCTATGACGGCGAGGACGCGCGCTACTGCTGCGGGACTTGCGCGCTCAGGTATTGCTGCACCTATGCGGAGGCGCGCCTGGATCAGAGCACATGCGAGACGGGATCCGAGGCTGAAAATCTGAACGACGTAAGGATGATGACAGAAAGTGGTGAGTATTTATATACATATATTATATTTTATCCAAGGTACTTGAAATTTGCAAAATTCCATAGCAACCGTACTAGAAAAAGTTAACACAATACAAATTCTAACAGTTTTCATTATAAAAACTATTATGAACTAATTTTATATATGGCAATACAGCAGATTTTTTTAATATATTAGATTTCTGAATGGGTATAGTGTGGTAGTTTTAATTTTAGTAGGATTTAATGGTTCTACTGGTTCACATTCACCAGACAACATCCGAACCGAAGATCTCAACTCTCAAGAGTTTCTATTAAAACCAATACAATTCCCATTATAACCATTAACGTTTCACTATGTTTTTTCAGTGGGGAATTACTGACTGACATGTGAATTTCAACTCTTGTAGAGTATCTTGTATCTTGATTTGCATAAATTGTAACTTTGTCTTATCCTTTCCAGTTCCAACCTATCTCCCCTTTGTGATTGTGGTGAGCGCATTCCTGTCATTTGTTCTGGTCGGGTCAGTCGTGTCTATCTGCTGCTGTCATTGTGTTAAACCCAAAGCGAGTGATCGGCCGACTGGGCCATCCGCTGCTCAGACCAGCCTGCTGGAGTCAGGAGGACCTTCCGTGGACAGCTCAACTCCATCCCGCACCTCCACTTCAGGCTCATCCATGACAAATGCTCGGCCTCCTCCATCTGAGCTCAGTGTAAACCTCTATGGGCCTATGGGAAACTCATTTCCCACTTCTCAGCCACAGCAGTATGTTCCTCCACTCCCCCAGGGGGCACCGCAGTTCTTCCAGCCTTACATGAACTATGGGTTTCCTCCGGAACGCAGCATGCTGGTGGCCCCAACATTCCTGGACGGTCGTGCAGCATTCGGGCAGGTGCACGGGCAGCCTTTTCCTCAGGCTCCTATGCACACAGAACCCATATATCCCACTGTCACCATCTGATAATGACATCTGATACACAACTGCAAATTTCTGCAAAATCAGGGACTACATAAGGAATTGGGGGTTATCCTGAGATTTCTGAGGGATGCTTTGTTTTGCGGCTTTGTGTGGCTTTCACAGAAAGTTCAGTTTTAATGTGCATTTGAAAGGTCAGATTAATAAGTCTGTGGGTATCTAGAAACGTTATATTTAGATTTATATGTACTCAGTGACCGACATGATGTGTTAAAATCGTGGTGTATTGCTGCTTCTTATAGGAGTGTGTTTGCATTAACAGTTGATTGTTTGCTGAGCAATCACTGACTGTAATGTGTTATTTATAACAGATGAAAGAATAAATTTATTTTCTTAGGCACCTGTTTGCCTCTTTACTCATTCTTACAAAAATACAAATGATGTCTTTTGTTTAAAACCAGGCCATATTACACACTAAGTTACTATAACCATACTATTTCCTCTTCACAAAAACCTCAGCCAGCATTGGTTTAATTAACAAATATTTAATGCAGTATTATTTAGTATTACCATACAATATTTTCCATAAAATTCTAAGAGTATTTAGCAGACAAAGAAATGCTATGTCCTCTCTTCTGACTCTTGAACAGCGAGTGCTATTCTGAATCTGAGTGCTTCTTTGTCCTGCAAAAAGCTTTCAGGTTTTTCTTTACAGTACATTGTGATTGCAAAGCTCTCCAGCCGTTACAGCTGTTTGTCTGTGTGGCTGGGCAGGTTTTGTGCGTATGTGAAAGGTTTTGTGATTGTGTGTGTGTGGAAGCAGCAGGAGGGAAAAGGACAATGGATGCAGATCTCCTCACGCCCCTGAGAGTGGGATTAGAGCAGGTAAAAAGGGGTGTGTGTAGAGATTAAACTCTGGATGGCCCAGCGGGAGTTTTAGCAGATGCATATGAGGTCATTAACGGCATTCAGATGAACCAACTTTGTTTCAGCCCAAATCCTGTTATGATGTAAAAATTTTAACTTGAAACAGAAAAGGTAAGGCACGTAAAGCCACACAGCCTATTAATTTGCTCAGGTACCAAACTAAAAATACAAGCAATGTTGAATTTTTTCTAAAATATGCATAGTATCACACAATGAAATGCTTATGAAATGTGGTGTTGTGTTTTAGCCCAGATTTACACTTTATAGGTTTAAAAATTATAGTTATTTTTATTTGACACAAAGACAACCAAATATCAATGAAATCCTAATAATTTTGAGTCTTGATTGCCCATTATAGAGTACAGGGGCCTAAATGATTATTTTTGGTTAAATATGATTAATGATGTTAACAACATTAGAGTTATTTTCTTAATTACCACTTAAACTTTTTCCTACGAATTAGCTAGCAGTTTGTTAATAGGAGAAAAGCCTTGTTTAGTAAAACTAAAAGATTTTATTATGTGTTGTGGTAATCAATATCCTGAATAATTCACAGTTGTAACTTGTATTTAATTTGGATGATTCATCTAAGGTTTCTGTTGGAGTGTATATCGCCCCCCTCAGTATGAAGAGTGCAATGTCAAAAGAATGTAAAACCACATACTGGTAAAGAGATTAGCCAAACCACAATGATTATTGCATGGTTAGGGGTCATGGGTGAAAGGTCATGTAACACATACATATCAAGTCACAGACAGAGACAGAGAGACAAAAAAGAGTCAATCAGGCCAACTGAAGGAAACCATTATCATAAGAATGAATCACAACAAGAGTTTAGTTTCACAGATTTTAATTAATTATATAAAAAAACTGAATCTCAGAAAAGATGAGACATAAACACCATGATTCAATACTAAAAGAATCTAACACAATCTTAATGTTCCTTCACTCAATTTCCAGAACTTTCAGCTGTGCTGAAATAACAACTCACACACACAAATTACATTATGGGTTTAACTCAAAATCAACTTCCAATCAACTTGTGTTTCAGAATTTCTGTATGTCTAAAGGGCTGTTCACACAGGACACAATCTTGCATTTGATTTTTAGGAGTGCTATTCTCAGGTTAATAATAGCACTTTTTTAAATAAACGTATAAGATGCATATCTTTTGGCCATGTTAACAACATCTTACTGTTTAACCCTCTAACCTTAAAAACATTTAAAACCGTTGCATCGTCCCCGTTCCATCTAGCCGTTTCTGAGCACAATAACCAGTTATTGTTTGAACGGTCCTCAAGACATCACAGAACACTGATGTGGTCAGAAACAAGGTCATGGTTACACAATACATAAAAAACAATTTGCACTTTGATCACAAAAAAAAAACCCAAACACTGAAAAGCGTTATATCATGTGAAAATCATACCATTATTAATACAAAATTATTAAAGATCAGTTTAAGCATTAACTGAATACCGCTAATGCACTAAAATATATAAACCCCACACAGACTGGTACACTTCAGTATATCTTTACCAGCATCCTTTCACTACGTACTAAATACAGGCACAGTACAAACACAATACCAAGGTTTCACTTATATAAAAATGAGATGAAAAACTGAGATCTCACATCCACTAAAGCAGGAAGACAAATTAACTACATGATAAGAATCACTATGAGAGGTCAGTAAGTTATTAGATTGCAGATGGTCTATTATTTCAGGACATTTCTGTGTTATATGTTAATTTGCAGATACTGGCATCCTTCTCAGAGTGTGTATTGTAATGTGCATGCATGAATGTGTGTGTGTTTATGAGAGTAAATGTGAGTAAAAGGTTCTCTGTTGGGGTTGAAGCTGCATGTGCTTGTGTGTCTGTTACTCGTCTGGTTTCCTCTTGGGTTTTTTGGGGTTGCGTGAGCGACTTTTGGCTTTGCACAGAGGACAGATTGGTGCATTCCGATGGATTTGCTGATGGCAGGACAGACAAGCCTAAAAAAGATCAAATTTTTTTGTGAATTTGTGACCCTTTCTGTGAAAACCAGGCTAAAGTCTCAAAATCAAACTATGAGATTATAAGTATAAGTGTAAAGTACCTTCATAGGTGGAGGCTGCTGGCGGAACGTTGCTGTCTGTCTGGCATCTTGTTTTCGAGCAGCCTGAAGCTGCTGGGCTGCAGCAGCCGCTGCCGCTAGGGATTCTGGGATAGGAGGCTCCTGGGGTTCCGTCTGCCACTCTGCCTTTTGCTTTTCAAAGTAGCTGTAAGGTGAGATAGAGTATGCAATTAAACTCCCACCACTGCATCTATACACACACACATTCTCTGTCTCTCTCACAAATCTCTGACTCAGCTTTAAGAATTACTCTGCTGCAAAGACACGCACTCCCACAATGTAATGACTCATTTTAAGGGCTTCCCCAATTGAACCATTAATACTAACTCCAAAGAGAGCTTCTCCTCTTCCTGGCTGAGGTCTGGCAGTCTCTGTAATCCGAGGGTCATCCTCAGGGCATCCACGTGCTCTTTCAGGGGTTTGTATTCATCGTGGAGACGTCTGGTCGACTCCAGCAGTTTGTTCAAGTCACTCTCAGACTGTTTGATTGTGTTTTCCATCTGGGAGAAGAAATACAGTCTCTCCATAAATCACAATAGTTGTAACCTAATAGTTAAGGTTCTGACCTGTTAACACGTTAGATCTTCCAACACTCTAGAACTAGACAGATTTATGTGTTTACCACATTAATATCAGCATGTATGAGTCGCAGCTCCTCCACGTGAGCCATTTTCTCCTGCAGCAGCAGATCCATCTCCTGTTTGTACTCTCTGAGATGTTTCTCCTCTGATTCCAGAGCTTCAAACTCACTCCTGAGTCGAGATTTGATCTTCTCCATCTGAACAGTTTTATTCCTGCACAACCACACACATCAGATTTAACATTAAGCCAGTGCATAAAAGCCAATGGCGATGCAATGACTTCTGGTGTAAATGGTTTTAACAAAAACATATTTATGTGTGTAGATGAAAGCTTGACAATAGTGTGTGCTTGCGGGTTGAATAAACGCTTTGTCAGTGTGTTAACTGTTCTGCAGGAAATGAACCATTTAAATGCAGTTTCGTGTCTGATCAAAACAGGATGTTTTTGCACACCCACTCAAACTAAAATAGCAACGCGAGCGCAGATTTGTCTATGGAAGTGAATGTAGTTGGATGTTTTAGTGCAAATCTGCGCGTTTTTCTCACGGATTATCCGTTTTGACTGAGCAACACGATCGACACAAAGTAGATGTCAAATAAGGATTTCCGCGCATGGTTTTCAAATACACTAAACATGTCAATCGTGGATTGCTAATGAAACTAACGATTAAAGTGAAATCTGCCGGTTTCCGAGTGTAAAATTAGCCAGATGTGGAGTACAAGCTAGCGCGTCCGCTTTATGTCATTTTCAGTTTTTCTTACCGTATTTCTTTGATGTTTTCTAGCTTGCACATGATCTCTTGCTCCTCCGACATGGTGGACTATGTACCTGTAGGACTTTTGTGGGAATAATAAGAATACAAAGAGAGTTGCGGATAGCACCCTCATAAAAAGACAATGGAAATGCTAACCAGCTGTGGACAACGGCGACGCGACGCGACGCAGACTACATTACCCACAACCCACCGCGGGTTAAAGACACAGTAACCCAAATAACAACCGCGTTTATTATACATTTATTATATACCGAGCATACAGGTGGATGCGACGTTATACACGATTCGCAGAATAACAAGCACCCAACAAGTAACCTTTTAACAAATGTATAGTTTAGTGATATTCGGCAGCTCGTTCATCCGTTAACGCTGGAGGTGCATGATGTATTTTTAACTCTCAGTTGCTGCATTACCGGAGTCCCGTCCACCCACGTGCTACCGAAGCCTAAACGCAGCAATAGCTGAGACTAAAGCAGTAAACACGCACTTTCTGCGGCTCTGCCCGTCCGATCGCAGCGACAGGGGGCGTCCGACGTGTTGCCGAAGCGCAGGCGGTGGGTGCAGTCGGGGCCGCTGTAGGGAGGGAGGAAGAGAGAGAGGGAGGGCGAGAGGAGAAGAAGGGATGGAGATGGATGATAGATGCTTATGTAGCTGGTCCCGCACGTTTGCCGTTATGCTCGGCCGCAGACAAACTTCCATCCTCTCGTGACTTTCTTTCTCTACCCGCCGCTCCACCCATGAAGCAGGACGCGGGGCGAGTGCGTGCCAGTGTTCCGGAGCGCGTCGTGATCGCTTCTTTATCCGTCTGATAAATGGTTTTGGAGCTCGCCGCGCCCGCCGGTGCAGGCCCTGCGCTCCAGCGCTGCATCCCGCACATCCAGCGGGTTTTCCGAGTCAGAGTGAGCTGCAGCACCGCCGAGTCCAGCTGCGATAACCCCGAAGCCGGCTCCGGTATTATCGTAAACATAGAGGACGGCAAAGAAGAAGATTGCACTAAAGCTAAAGTGAGTATATATATGTGTGTGTCGCAGGAGAGTGGTGTGAGCACGACTAGCGAGCCGACTTATGAAATATGTTTATTATAATGTTTTTTCTGATCATAGTGTGAAATGATACTTCTCTCTTTATTGTGAATGTGAAAAACCCGCCGTGGAAATGTTTTTGTGTGCCGATCTTTGTGTGGATCTGGGACGAACTGATGCTCACGACTCACGCTTAACCAAATTGTACCGACTTTGACACCCGGCGTAACATTTCTAAAGTTAGTGTATTTGACAGTTTCATTTAAATCGAAACTTGTTTCTGTTTTTTATACACTATTCGCTAGCATCAGGTGGTAAATGTGGCTTTGCGTGTGTAGTAACAATGAGTGTGAGTGGCCTTACTAGGGGACACAGGGACAGCTGCATTGTTCAAACTCCCAATTGTTTGCCATTGTGTGCAAAGCCCCTGGCATATGAGCACAGCACCATATTGAGGCTTGAGCGTCCCACTGCGTTTCATTTGCGCTGTTTTGCACGTATAAAGTGAATACTCAAAAAACTAGTAGTTGCACAGATTTATAACAGAAAGAATTCGACTCTTTGTGTGTTTTCATGATTTTATCTCCTGCTGGCTATTTGGTCATATGTGCACCATGAGATGCTGCCACCCACTGGGTCTTTAGACTGAGGGCCTGAGCTCGGAGCTGCACCATGGGCCTTAAATTGGCTTCATCTAGCCACGAGTTTCAGCGATGAGACTTAGTCCACTTGTTGCTATGAGACAAACCGGCATAAACCTGTGTGTGCGCGTGTGCTCCAGTGCATGGTGGCCTTGCTGATTGTAAGCCTGTGTTGTGGAGGAGGTGAGGAGAAGAGAAAGCAAAAAGAGAAGGGAAAACAAGGCAGAAATGAAAGGGGAAGAGAGACGAAAGAAAAGGAGAAGGAGGGAGATTTTTGAAAAGGAGGACGGATTCTGTTGTTCGACTCGCTTGTGGTGTGTTATTTGAGTGTACTTCAGCTGTTTTGCTGCCGGACGTTTGAGTCATGCCGTATTGTGTGATTCTTAGTACATTAAGTTAGAGATATGACCTGTGTGTTAAAAAAAAATGAAATTCTTAGGTCCGGTTGCGCTCGGCTCACTAAAAGCTGCCCCCACACGACGGGCCTCTTGTTTGTCTGTGAGGTGGTCATTATTGCTCACTATGCTGCAGTTGTCTCCCTGCAGTGAGGGAAGTGTTCGGCATGGCAGAGTAGGACCCTTACCGGGCTGGTTTATCGACTCCTTTATGATTTATATGACGTCTTACCCTTGCATTGTAACCAACCTCTGCTCTCTTACTGAGAAATATTTCATCTCTCACTTTTTGTTTTCATGTTCACCGTGCACACAGACCTCTCCCGCCCACTCAGCAGCAGTTCCCAGATCAGTTCTAGCTAAAGCCAAGTAATTTAGCAAGCGTAAATCTACGTCAGACATGGCCGTAATGAATATATGAGTACAACTAAGCAACTCGGTTTAGAGATTCCCAAATCTTCATTGGTTATTTCCAAATGTTTTCAGATCAGATCTTTATTTGGATGCTACTGTGGCCAACTGTATTTGCTCTCAATTCACATCACACACTCACCCTTATGTTATTGTATTCTTAAGAAAGAAAGTCATATGGGTTTGGGATGTTAGAAATTATAAGTGTAGGTGGACTATCCTTTCTCTATCCGATCTCATTTCATCTGTCAGATTTATATATCACTGTTCATATCTGGTTAGTGGTGGACTGCTGTCACCGACCATGTCATGATGCTGATCTGAGAACAGTTGTTAAAGACGAGATCCCGGGCCTGTGGCTTGCAAGTGCAGACGATGCGGTTCAGTGCCCAGGGGAACATGCTGCTGGAGTCAGCGTCACGACTCATAGCAGCAGCTATGTCACGTTGGGGAGGAAACTCTTCAATACGGCACATCTGCAGAGAGAGAGAGAGAGAGAGAGAGAGAGAGAGAGAGAGAGAGAGAGAGAGAGAGAGAGAGAGAGAGAGGAGAGAGAGAGAGGAGAGAGGAGAGAGAGAGAGAGGAGAGAGAGAGAGAGAGAGGAGAGAGAGAGAGAGAGAGAGAGAGAGAGAGAGAGAGAGAGAGAGAGAATAATACTTATTTTAAAGTGATGTTATTTGACTTTGATGTCTCTAATACAAACAAACTCACACCTATAACACCCAGACTCTTGCTTTTCATCACTCTCTCTTCATAGCATGCGTGAGGGAAGCTGTAGCGCTGTGTGCGTAGGTGTTTATTAGTGATGCATGCTTGTGCGCTTGTTTATACATGTGTTGCAGCTTTGCAGATAAAGCAATGTACGGTTTTGGCAAGTTTAAATGCAATATGTGTGTTATGTGTTTGCATGCGTGTTTGAGGCTTTCCCAGAAAACACTGCGTTGTGTTAGTCGTGACTGCTAAAAAGCAGTTAGCCGATGACAGGGCTGCGTTGCTAGGCAACCGGTGTCATGAGCGCAGAGGAGCCTCTCGTAGCTGGATGGTGCTATCGGTTTTCTCTACACATACACACTCTCAACCTACACATACACATCCCTCCTACCCCACACAACAACAAACATACACACACATGCATGTTCACATACTCTCAATAGGCTCACATAAACACACACTTTAATTCATCACAAACCTTGATTTTTATATTGTTGTATACAGGAGTACATGCTGGTTTGAAAATGTGTGTGTGGGTGGTACCATAATTTGGTAAACTATTACAGTTAAACGTTTATCTAGCGGTGATGTGAAATTCAAGGGTTAAAAATGTCATGAGTGTTTGCTTCAAAACAAGTTCGTTATAGCCACAGTATCATTTCCCCATAGGGATATCCAACCATGGTCCTACCCAAAAGTAGGTCCTCTTTTTGTAATAATTGCATTGTTAACATTACTGAAACTTCTGACTTGTGCATTTTATTTTTAGCGGGAGTGTGAATTTTATGCTGCTACTACAGATAGACCCATCCAATTATGTGTGTCTTTTTTCTTATATGCTATACTGTATATATTTGCCATGACTCACAACACATAATGTGGGACAGTTTGTAGCATAAGGGCACGTGCGTCATTGTGATCGTCTAAGAATATTCTCAACTCTGTAAACTGGCGGAATTTACAATAATGAGACAGGAGGACCAAATTAATAGTGCTATATAAATCACAGAAGTGCTTAAAGACCTGTAAACACCAGTGATGTTTACAATAACTGATACTAAATATAAAATAAAAATGATCATTTTAGATTCAAGAAGATCCACAGAAGGCAGAATCCACAGCACCATAACAACAATACAGAGAAATGATATCATTGGGATCACTTTCAAAGTGATTTCTTCCAGCTGATGACCGATACAGGTTGACAGCCAATTAAAATCCATTTGAATTAAAAGAACTTAACCTGATAACTGCACATATTGAGTTTTCACATGAAAATGAACTTATATTTAAGATATTTTTTAAACTATTTTTTTTAATTTACACAGGAAAATTAAATTCTTAATTTTAGGTATTTTTTTTTTTATATGTTATTGTTATATTTGTCAAATATATTTTTTAATAGGGGTTTTGTACTCTCTAACTATAAGACTGATATTGTAATTCAGAACTTTTTAATTTATTATGTTGAATTATGTTAAAAATAATTAGTGTACGCTTTACAGTAACTGGTTGGTGAAATGAGTGGTCAAAATCTAAAGTGTTAGCCTGTCACAGTTTGATTTTGCTTTCTTTATTGCTCTGAATCATCTCCAAGTGAATGTCCTGTTCAGCCAATTGAATGTGGGGAGAGTGAGGTGTTCCAGAAAGCTTTGTGTCACAATAATTGACGTGCGTTTGAATGTACTTCTCTTAGATTTCTGTTTGCCCATGCTCAATGACAGAATTAAAATAAGTCTTATTTTTGACATTTCTGACCATACATTTATTCTCCCTCAGGAGTACATTGTATCCCTGATCAGTCCTGTACACAAGCACCGAGAGCGCTTGACGCTTTGGCTTCAGAGACGTCTACATGCTCTTCGTGCAGCCATTGAGTATGAGAGTTGCGCCGTGGTGCAGGTGAGGGACCATGCACTGGAGCTTCAGGGAGGTCATGCGCAGGTAACAGCTGCATGCGCTATGCTGCAGCGGCTCAAGATGGAGCATCGTGGCTGCCGCGACCCCCAGCCCTCGCCCGCCGACGCCGGCCACGACACTCCAGAAGAAGAAGAAGAGGAGGACGAAGAAGCTGCGGAAGAGGTAAGCAGTTCAGAGAGTGAAGGAGAAGCCAGACTGTGCTGCGGTTCAGGAGGAGGTGTCAGCGCAGCAGGGCCTGGAGAAGGAGCAACAGGAAGGAGACGAGAGCCACTCATAGCGTCTAAACCTCACCGACAGCTGTGTCGCTCGCCCTGTTTGGACCGGCCCAGCTTCAGCCAGAGCAGCACCTTGCAGGAGTTACGTGTAGATGACACACGCAGTGAACCATCGCAGAGAGCTCCCTCGCTCGCACCCCCAGTACAGGCATCCTTACGACAAACCAGCGATCGAGACTACCAAACCAAAATGGACTTTGCTTTAAAACTGGGTTACTCTGGAGAGCAGGTAGAGTCTGTGTTGAGTAAACTGGGGCCCAGTGCGTTAATCAATGATGTGTTGGCTGAGTTGGTGCGACTTGGGAATAAAGGAGAACCAGAGAGCCAGGGAGGAGCGGGCACTGCCAGTTTAGCACCGCGGGCAGCAGGAGCCAAAGAAGCCGTGAGCCCCGAGGCATCACTGGAGGAGGACACACCAGATACATTTGACAACCTCCGACCAATCGTGATTGATGGATCCAATGTTGCCATGAGGTAAGATAATTCATGTGATATTTAACTTGAAAGAGATTGTAGAATCAGCTAAAAAGTGCAGTATTATGTAAAAATGATAAAGACATTATTTTCTGTTTTGGAATAACATGCTATGATAAATCATGTGCAGTAAAACAAAGATGTGCATTAAGAATGTAAAGAGGATCTTTTTACAGTTGTTTAATATGGTGTAATATATAATGTAATGTTGCAACAAGTCTTTTGAAACAGGAAAAGTTGTTGTTTTGTCTGTGTGCTCTCAATATCCAATCAGCGTGTGAATTGAGCAAGTGTGTATATGTGTAATTTGATGTTGGTAATATTATTTTGTAGCCATGGAAACAAAGAGGTGTTCTCATGCCTGGGCATCCAACTGGCTGTTGATTGGTTCCTGGAGAAGGGCCACAAAGACATCACAGTCTTCGTCCCAGCATGGCGGAAAGAACAGTCAAGACCTGACGCACCAATCAAAGGTACCACACAAATAAATGTGCAGAAAATGTAACAAGTTTACATTTACCTGAAGTAAAAGTGTTGGTATGTGGTTGTACAATGGGGATCTGAAGTCTGAGACAACTAGTGGAGATGTTGATTTTGCTTTTAAATAAAAAAATGAAAATACTATCATTAGAACAATTTAAAACAAAAATTTAAAACACATGTTGTTTAAAAAACATATTAATATGTATTTATTTTCAACAAAAGAGTCAACATGGTCAATGCCATGATTTTTTTTTGCAGACTCAAATTTCTTATTCCATTATTTACATTATGTTTTTATAAATTCTAAAGCTTTAAATTTCCAATTGTGGATGTTGAACAGTGAAGCTTTGCAAAGCTGTTCCTGCATGTGTTAACATAAATAGCTGCTTTTATTTGCATGTACGAACTTTGATGAGCCGCCATGTGTCCAGCGAGATCGTCCATCTGTGCTGCGATGTTTATACAAGTTTGCGTATGTCTGTGCGTGAGGGCACAGGAAGTGATGATGTGTGATGTCACTCTTATCCTCAGATCAAGAGATCCTACGGAAGTTAGAGAAGGAAAAGATCCTCGTATTCACTCCGTCTCGCAGAGTCCAAGGCCGGCGAGTGGTTTGCTACGACGACCGCTTCATTGTTAAGCTAGCCTGCGATTCAGATGGAATCATTGTGTCCAATGATAACTACAGAGACCTGCAGAACGAGAAACCGGAGTGGAAGAAATTTATAGAGGAACGACTGCTCATGTACAGCTTCGTCAACGACAAGTATGCTTGCTCACAGTTACCGTGGTGACGGGGTTTTCACTCACTTGTGTCTTCTGCTCTCCACCCTCGCACCCTTATGGCATCGCTCTCTCTCTTTTACACCTTTTTGCTTTCTCACTCTTAAGTCGCTGATTGTATTTTGTAAATAAGCCCTAATTCCTTTAATTCCCTTCCCTGATTTGTTTGCATACGTTTGATTTCTAGCAATGATGGATGAGAACCCCATAATTTTAATCAGTCATGATTTTTGTAAATAACACTTTTATTGAAAGGCTATTCCAGCTGTGAATGAAACAAACAAAATAATTCACTGTTTTTGGAACTGGATTTTTAATTCTCCACTGGTCAAAAGATCTCACAGGTGTGTGTATTTGTTTGCTATGTTTCATAGGTTTATGCCTCCTGATGATCCTTTAGGCAGACACGGGCCCAGTCTGGAAAATTTCCTTCGCAAGCGGCCGGTCGTTCCAGAACATAAGAAGCAGCCGTGTCCTTATGGTCAGTACAGCAAAAGTAGGAAATTCATTTTTTATTTCAAAACTACTAAGCATATCACTGTTATCCATAACTGCTGCCATTAATATTTGTAAGATAAACATTGAATAACCTCACGTTACATCTTCATGCACTGTTAACTGTCACCAGTCCACAAGAGGAACACTTGGGTTAATACACTATTTACTTTAATATTTCATAGTTGAATTCTAATCTAATCATGACAAACTATATATTGATGGAAAGGTATAAGACTCAAGAATATTTCACAGATTCTTATAACAATAAACAAAAAAAATCTATGGTAATGTTAATGTTATTTTTGAAAATACCGAAATTTATAAAAGATTATAAAAACGTATTATTATTAAAATTGTAGTTTGGATAATGCATTTTCATGTGTATGCTTAATATGTGCAGAGACAGTTATCAGGTTAAGGCACTGCCTTTTTAAAATGGTTTAGTAAATTGTAACATTTTGTTTATCTCAACTAACTACTATTATTTTCATCACAGGTAAAAAGTGCACATACGGCCATAAGTGCAAGTACTACCATCCAGAGAGAGCCAATCAACCACAACGGGCCGTCGCAGATGAGCTTCGAGCTTTTGCCAAACTCTCTGCTGTAAAGACGATGAGCGAGGGGGCACTTGCAAAATGTGGTACATTGGGCGCTTCTTCCAAGGGTGACGGCAGTTCAGAAGCAAAGCGAGTGGCACCCAAACGCCAATCTGACCCCAGTATCCGGTCAGTTGCATGCGATCAGGAAGAAAGACTCTGCCCTACGCGGAAGGCCGAGGCAAGTTCTGTACCATCTTTAGTGTCTGCGCTTAGTGTTCCAACCATGCCACCGACAAAAAGTCACGCAGCAGGAGCTCTAAACACACGATCGGCGAGCAGCCCTGTTCCTGGGTCTCTGCACTTTACCCACAGCTCACTGGAGCATGCAGGCAGTGTCCAGTACCCTCCCATCTTGGTCACCAATAGCCAGGGCGCCTCCGTAGCATACGGTGAGCCTTTCCCCAAGTACGACTCTGTGGTTAGTGACCACGGCTACTATTCCATGCTCAGTGACTTTTCCACCATCAGCCTCCAAGACAGTTTCTGCAGTCTGGAGCAGCCCGAACCTGTAGGGGTGGGCGGAGGGGGAGGTTATCCTGGAAGAGCGCCCAGCATGTGCCCGGAGCCTGGCCGAAGCCACTCGTCAGATTCCTTCTCGTCTTACAGCGGAGAGATGTACCTCAACTCAATGGAGGGCAGCCTGGATGACAGCATGAAAGGACCACCTGCGCAGACACAGACGCAACCTTCTGCGCAAACGCGACTTCAAGCCTTTGCTCACGGTTTCCACCATGAGGGCTTGACACGTGTGCAGAGCTACGGTACAGATGAACCCAAACCAGGACCTCGCAAGCAGACGTCAGCTCACCTGGCACCCCACTCCCAGCATCCCGTTGTTGGAGCACGATCCAGCTGCCCAGGAGACTACCCTCCTCTTTCTCAGAATGTGTTGCCTTCCGCCAGCCCTGCACAACAGGGACGCTCTTTAGGCATGACTCGTATGGACAGCATCTCTGACTCAAGACTCTACGAGAGCAACCCCCTGCGACAACGCAGACCACCACTTTGCAGAGAGCAGCATGCTAGCTGGGACCCTCTGCCATGTGGTAATGAACCCTATGGTTATGGAGGCTATGGGTTAACAGGAGGCCTTATGCCTTGTTGTGAGAGGGTGATGGTCCGCAGCATGCCAGAGAAGATGGAACAGATATGGAGGTCACCATGGGATAGCTTGCCACCTTCAAGTCGTGGGCTAATGGAGGAGCCCCAAGAGCGGCACCCTATTCCAGAACACCAGTATCAAACGTACCGAAATCTCTGTAACATCTTCCCTGCATATGTGGTCCATTCAGTAATGGAGAAGAACCCTCACATGACCGATCCCCAGCAGCTGGCTGCCGTCATAGTCACTAAACTACGTTCTTGCCACTAAGCACACCATGAATGGCTGCTATCAAAAACAAGATATTAATAGTTAGGTGAATGTTTGAACACCCTGAGTGTTTTCTTTTAGGTTTAGACAACCAGCCATTCCCAATATTTAAAAGAGTAGTTCACCCAAAATTGAAAAGGCTGTCATCATTTATTCATCAATCTGTCAATCTGAGGCTTTTAGGTTTCAAAATAGATGCAAGCTTTTATGGTACTTTACTTGGTACTTCTCTGTTCTGTCTGAAACTTAAATACCTCAATTCAGTAGAGAGTTGGAACAACATGAGTATATGATGACAGAATTTTCATGTTAGGTCAAGTAAACCATTTCTCAAACTATGATTGCTGTTGGATTAGACGCAGACTTGTAGCTTGTTCCCTGATGCTGAGCATTGGCATGTTGGCCAGCATAACAGCATTGATGCCATGTTGGTTTTTATCGTATTTGTTAAGCCATATAAGAGCCGGAATCTTGTATGAAAACAATTCCTCATAGAAAGGTGTACAGTATATATTGGAAAAAAACATTCAACAAGGCCTTGGCAGACATAAACTTTGAATCTGCCTTATCTCCCATTAAAAAAGCAACCTGTTTAGCACCTGAGATAAGCCAAGATGGCAAAAATGGTGTTAAAGTTGGCCAACCTTTTGCATAAACCCATTAAAAAGAAGTGATAAAGCAGTACTGCTTGCAGATTAGATGGCAGATCTTGAGAATGTGTATTTTTGTGGGTGATAATAACATATTTCTTTTGAAAAGGAGTCACATGAGAGAAATCTCTTTGGTAAAACTGATCAGAGATGATCCTGCACAATATAAACAGTATTGTGTTTGTATATGTGTATTCACTTACTTTTGCGTGTAAATATGATGGGACACTGTTGTGTGTTTTTGGTTTGTGTGATGACTTTTCAGAAAGAAGAATGAACGCTTGTGTACCTCAAAGCATGAACTTTGACCTTTGGACTTTTATGGCCTTACATTGGAGTGACCTCACCACATATATTAATGTGAATAGTGCTTAATAGTGGAGGTTGCTGTTTTGCATTTATTTTTTTAGAAGTGAGTCTCTCAGCTCACGAACAGAAAGCAAGGTTTTGATTCAGCAGTGTTGCAGTTTAATTGGCTGGACTTTTAAACTACAAGGGGTCAAACCTGCTCATTGTAATATGTGACGTCTGTTCGCTTTCAGTGTATTTAATGAAAAAATGGAGCCATTTTAAAATTTGATAATGAGCCAAAAAGTGAATCAGTATAGGTTATACTGATGAAGATGTTTCTGTTTAGAAAGCCCTAGGTAGTACCTAGTTAGAGTTATTTGTATGTATTTCTTGTAGATGTTGCGTAGAATAATAACAGATCTTAAGAAAGATATGCCAAAGCTTAGTAAGCATGGGCTTTGGTGTATCCTAGACAGCATGTTAGCACTATGCGTGACAGAGAGCACCACTTATGTTTGGCTCATTAGTCAATAACTTTGTTCCAGAATTCACAAACTGGGGAAAAGAATGTGTCTCTTTGGCAAAATGCTCACATGCAGCATCTATTTCCTGATTGGTGCCGAGAGACCACCCCGTTTCATCTGCTCCGCCCTGTAAATTAGCATATCTTGAGGAGAGAGTGAATGTTATTCAGAGATGTTAGGTCCAGAGATGTTCTGGGTGTTTTAAAAAAACTTAAAAAATGCTCCTTCATTTTTTTCATGAGCACAGGTGTGGCCCCATGGGGCCCTTTACTGCTCATGGGAAGGTGTGACACACTGCCTATCTGTCTCTTCCTGTGCAACACACACACGGAACACCAGGCTGTTGTTGGGTTGTTTCTGACATTTGGCTGACAGTTTGCTTGCTGCCTCTCCTTCACCCCTCGACCCCTTGACACAAAATCTGTTGACTCTCTAGTACTCCAAGGTTTACATATCCCTCCAAATAGGCTACCGATATTTTTTTAATATTAGGTCTTGTTTAGCATATAGCTTTTGCAAATGAGTTTTTTTTATATTTACCCGTGTTAGGCAAGTAACATGCTTTATGCAAGTACGCAAATTTACATGCGAATGGACCAAGCTTGTGGACCCATAAAGGAATTCTTGCTTGTGTTCTGATACATTTAATATGTATGAACTCGTGCTTATGTAGTTATTTTGTTTGTAAATTTCTTTACAATTAGGTCTCCCCTTTTTCCTTTCTTCTGAACCTAGAAGCGAAAAATGAAGGAGATATTTTTAGAGCAATCTGGAAACTCCTTCTCCAAAGTGTAAAGTAAGCCATTGCTTCTAATGCTTCTCGGTTCAGACTCCCTTACAAGCAGTTGAGCAGCAAGCAACCACACATCAAATGTCCAGAAACGACCTTTTGCTTGTTGATACAAATTGTATCTATTTCTTGATTGTAAAAATATATTTCTGAGCTGTACAGTATCACTTATGAGTATATATATCTATATATATTTAAAAAAAAGCTTAGTTTTGTTTAAAAAAGGATAAAGAAATATAATGCCATAATGTCAGTGATACCGTGTGTCACTCGAGTAGCCCATAGAGATGGCTTATTTCCTGCCGGGCAGACCACTACAGACAGGGATCTCTTTCATTTCTTTCTCTGATTTCTCATGTCGTCTACTTTTCCACGCCACGATATGTAATGTGCTACGCTACAAATGCAGATTACAGGCATCTGTAGATTATTTTGTAGATTATTGTTCATCTCAGTGGAGCTGAACTTCCTCTCTGTTTCAATGAACGATTTTAGGGCGTGGCTTTATATATATCATAATTTACTCTTTTCACCTCTCTGTTCTCTCTCTCTCTATCTCTCTGTTAAAGGTATAGATTCAGGAGAGACACATTCTGACACTATCCGTGTGCTCCTAATATATTTTTCCTCTTTGTAAATATTGAAAATTAATGTCAAACCTCTTATATTTGCACAGTATTAGTGCTTTTCACGTACATAAAGACTTGTCTAAATTTACCAGCTTATCCGAGCAGGATCTCTTTCACATGTACACACGCTCACTTTGACTTTGTGTGTTACCTTGACAACCACAGTCAGCTTAGGTGATCACATGCTACCATTAGTATTGATATAACTAATGTAAAAATGTTGATTATTGTGTGTGCACTAGTGTGAATTTATGGTAAATTCACAGATGTTTCACCTGTAAAATAGTTGCTACAGTAAAGCTATACAGTCAGAGCCGTTCCAGATTCAATTTGAAACTTTAGTTTGATGGAATTTGCACAATATGGTTTTGCAAATTTAGCAATGATTTAGCAAATAAGCAAGTTTGATCAGCTGAAGTTGATGGCACACACACACACATCATGTAAAATGTGAGCTTTATAAGAATCTTGTACTGAAAGATGTCTACAGAAACACATCCAACATACACCTCGTACATGCCTTACAGTTGTACTACTTTTGGTTTGTGGAAGATGAGCATATTTTTCAGACTGTATAGCGCTGCGAATTGTGCTTGTCTTTTCTATCAAAATTTTACTGATAAAATGAAGGTGATGTTTTGATGTCCAGCCCAATTGGTGTCATGATTTTAAAATTGATACACTTGCACAGACTGTCTGATTTTTAGAGCAAGTTTCTTTTTTTATTATCTGAAAAAAACAACTTGCAGGAGAAATGCAGAAAAGACATAAAAACAGAAGTGAGATCGCTGAGAAGTGATCAGAAGAGATGCTTTTCACATCACTGCTTACAGAGCTGATGTAATCTGTACATGTAAATGTATGTTTTCAATATTGAATACACCAGCTATAACTCACTTACACAAACACACTCTCACCAACAGATTGATTCTCAGGAACTAACAGATGTATTATTATTTCAGATCCTTTATGAAAGACAGTATCCTTGATGTTTGCTCTTATAAAATGCTAATTGCGGCGATCTGTGAAGTAGTGTGGATGATCTTGAAAATGTGTTCATTCGAGTTTTGCTGTTCATTTAACATTCCCCCTTGTATTGTGGGTTTTTGGCGCCTTTGCAGGTCGACCGAGTGGTCTTGACACTTTTGAGTCTCGTGCTGTGATGACGAGTAGTATGTTTTGCTCTTTACTGAATGAAACATGTTGCTTATAAACTTGTTTTCAATATGACAAAAACATGAACCAAAAAAGGAAGAAAAAAGGAAGTGAAAAGGGTGGAAAAACTTTATAACGCTTTGGGTCTCTGGACTCAAACAAAATGTAAGTCTCAATGACAAAAGGTGTTTGTTCCTCTAAATAAAGCCAGACTCTATTTGGTTAACTGTTATCATGTCTGTGTTTCTGTTGTTTGTACATTACTGTGTCTGCTTTTTTTAGCTAATGGGTTATTATTTTCTTCTATAAAGTTGATGGGACTATGTTCAACTATGATATTTGTAGTAAAACCATAGTAACCACAAATTTACCAAAGTGTAACCATCCTATTGGTATTAAACTATAGTAACACATAACAATTAATTTGATTTAAAAAAACATGGTTAATATACAATAATATTCATTATTAATTTTATAATGGATTAATACAATATAACTGCACAATTTCTTACTCTGAACAGTGGCAGATCCCTAATTGTTAGATGATCGTTAGGCATCCCAAATTGTAATTTGTTACTTACAGAATTGAACTATTCATATTACCTCCATCATGGTACATAATGTTTACAGGCCCCTTAAAAATGTACCTTATTTTTATTATTTTTTAATTATTTAATTATTTTTATTAGTAACCATAGTTTTTTTGGTTTGTAGTAAAACCAAAGTAATCACAAATTTATTAAGGTCTCACCATTGTAACCGTGGTATTTGTAGTAAAACAATGATAGTGCAGAAGTAATAAAATCTTTCTAAATCGCTTTCTGGGCAATTCCATGCAAATGTCAACCTTACCATGGAAAACTTGTTTTTACTGAATGTTTTTACCATACTGATCAAATGTCAATATTTTGCTTATGTTTTTTAAGGTTTTTTTTTTCTCAAGGGGCAACTAACTTATCTCTGGTCATCCTCGCCGTGACGCAAAAACATCGACTTACCTCACATTGACTTTTTCACAGTGAAGAAATGTCGTCATGGATTGTTACTTGGTGATATTCCTTACTTTACACTTACTTACCTAATGTACTCTCTGATCAGGTGATATTAAACAAAAAGACACCTGCTGCAAGCATCGTTCAGCCGTTACCGCGGAAAGATATCATTTCTCTGGTGCGGAGCTCGTCTTACAAACGTTACTGCGGAATGATATCAAAAGCGCCGAAAGACACGTAGTTCCGGCTCTTTCTGAATTGGGAGTCGAACACACGGCGGCACAAACCACGCACGCAGAAGTGTAGACTTAAAAGTGCACAAAACATTCAGTCTTCTAGCATTAATGAAGATAAGGACATTTATTAAAACACGTCGTGACTTTTTTGGCTAAATTTTCAACACAAAACTTAAGGTAAAATTTGTCTCGAAACTAAGCTATAAATGGTTTGGTGAACACCCACAACAGTCAGCAATAGCAGCTTGGCCCACCCAGTCATGGTAAAGTAATAATTAAAGAGGATAAACACTATTATTCTTCAACACTAGAACCTATTAATTCCATTGGGCATATAATAGGGACATAATGATAACTTAACTTAAAACATGTATGTGTGTTGGCAGCTCAACCAATAGGTTTAAACAGGCCTTACTGCAAAAAAACAGTTCTACAATACATTACAAACTGCTTTTTTGTATCGTGATATATCCTTAGCCCACACTTCTAGCATGCAATTGAAATGTATTTAAAACCAGATTAATGTAATGTGGTATTTTTGCATGGATTGTTTTCTGAACCTGTCACAATGTTCTGCAAGCTTTGAGATTGGACAAAAATCTGCAACTCCTAAGCAAAAATTTATTTGACATACAAAGAAGCTCCATTTACATGAAAGTTTTTTTGTTTTCTGTATTTTATTTTATGAATTACACAACCAATATCAAAGGATTGGAATATTGCATGTATATTTAGAAGACCATCAGTCCAGCTTAGCCCCCAAAGGTTTTGTGTTTTTGTACTATATGGTTCATAGGTCAAGCAGTAACATCAAGGCGCTCATCTGAGTCAAATCAACTGTTAGAATAGCTTGAGTCCAGCTTTAAGTTTGCCAAGGTCACTGTGAGTCCAAAGTGGTCCGTCTGGTCCAGTGAGCCCTCTGCTTTGAAGTAAAACACTGTGGATAAAAGCACAATTTCATAAACACAATTATATGTAACACACTAACACAAATAACATAATTATAAACATCATTAATAATTCCATTTTTTTTTACACATTTTTTTTTAAGCAAAAGTTACATTACTTTAAAATATTTTTGTTCATTTCTACAAACAACTACTGTACATGAAAGATGTCTCACCTCTTGTTGCCATGGTGCCGGGGGAGTTGATCTAACTCCACCTGCTGGTCGAACACGTTTAATGTTGAATATGTCTCCACCATAAAACAGGAGGTGTCTTCCGATTGCCCAGGAACCTTTCCTAATGGATACTGTTTCCAGGGGACCTTATCTGGTTGTACACAAGAACATCAGTCAAGTCACCTTCATTAAGTAATATTTCACAAACAGAAGCAAGAGTTTGGAGACTAGCATTATTTTTGCAATTCCATTTAGTACCACTAGTGGTCCAAAAATGTTAACACAGGATCATGGAAAAACAAATTCTTATTACAAATGGCCCTGAGATATAGACCACTATCATTGCATGTGTTTGTCAGTGTAAGTGTGTGCATGTTTTGTGTGTCACCTGTGCAAACAGTCCACGCTGATCCTCGCAATGCAGAGTTTCTCTCCTGTAGAGCTTCTGCACTCAGCTTTTCCTGGAGATCTTCACAGGGCGGAGCCTGTAGAGATGCAGGGGTGTGGTTAGACGAGTGGGTGTCCTGGGTCTGTGATGCACTGAGTCTTTCCTGAAGGCTCTGTAGGGTGTATACTGGCTGAGCAGGGTCTGAGGGTTCAGGAGAGGAGTTTCCATGGTAACCCTGTGTGTAGATGCTGCAGAGCTGAAGCAGGTTTTGCTGCGTGTCCGGTGGGAGGGGCTTATCCATGTCACTCAAAATCCTTCAAAGGAATAAAGTTAGATTAGGTACCTTCACCTGGGCTCTGTGTATGTGTGTATATGTCTTTGTACATGTACTCACTGTTGTAGCAAGAATGGTGTAGCTGGACATGGTGCATGCACACAAGCAGAGATGAGAGTCTTCCATGGAAGTGATAATCTGTTCACAAAAATCCTTTCCTTTGACATTTTAAGTCGCCTGTGAGCTTTTAATTCACCTGCCACACACAAACAGAATTTTACACTCTAAAACTTACTAAACTGACAGACAAGCAGACATGCACATACAATGGCCCACTAAGTACATAAACGCTTAGGCCACACTATTCAATTTGTTATGTTATTTATTTTAATAATATTTTTACTTTTTAGGCATTCTAGAAAACAGTTTCATATGATACAACAAAAGGGAAAAGGTGCTGTTAAACCACAGACAACAAGAGGACAATTCAGGTACATACTTCTGCTGTTGCAGAGCAAAATTTCTGAGATCCAGGAGGCAACGTAATATATTCTGTGAGTGCACTGTTCGTTCGTGAGGTCTGTGAACAGTTTGTCCAGAATCAGATTTATGAAGAAAGATGAGTTCAGGACCTTCAACAAAGGCAACCAAAACTGGAAGAACACTCGAGGAAGACATGGAGCAAAGACATCAACAGAGTCTTCTGTAGAGAGAGTGTAAATTTGTGTTTTGTTTGGGTTACGCTTTAATAACTACAATGAAATGTAAACAAACTCATTTTATGATATTTTTCTATTTAGCCCAAGCAATTGTGTGTGTGTGTGTGTACCTGAAGGGTCAATATTCAGAGACTGTAATTGTTCTACAGTAGGAATAAGAAATCCATCCTGCACTAAAACATCAACGAAGATCTCTCTAAAACACAGAATCATGACGGATGTTAAGTTACATAATGATATGATGCATATGCTTTAACATATTGGTAATAAAGACATGTTTCCTAAACACACACACCTGGAATCTGTTGAAAAATGTTTGATCTGTGTCAGGATCCAGCTAAGATCAGCGCTGGCATCCGGCCACACACCACGCTGCCTTCCTTGCTTTTCCAGCTCTTCATATATCTGCCATAAACACCAAAACAAGAGGAACAATGTAAAATTTACAGATTTGACACATTAACACATTAAGAGAAACAACTAAAAAATTTAAACAGCGTGTGCCTGTGCCTATACAACGCTAACATGGGATTATGTTTCACAATAACAAGCTTGTACTGCCCTCAGGAGGGAACATATGGGAATGCATGATTTCTTTAGTGCTCATGAAAGACTTACCTGAAACTGTTCTCTTTCATAAGAGATGAGAAGTTCTCTGGCTTTTTCTGAAAATTAAAAATTAAATATATAACTGTGTGCAAACGCTGTAAAAATGAACAATATTGGTTATTCTATACTGTGATCTAAAGATCAAACACTAAGAACCAAGATAATGCTATGCATTTTTAAGCTATGTGAAACAGATTTTATGTCTCAAACGTATATTCTGGCTTGACTTCGCTCATACTTACTGTGTCCCTCAATCTCTCTCTGTCTGCTAAGCAGGATTTCCTCTTGTCTTTTAGCACACTCCTCTTCATCCTCCTCTTCTGATGAAGAGTTCCAGTCCTCTGTCAGCCGACCGCCCAGCTGGCGAGACCAATACTCCTTATGCAACCAGTCCAGCACAAACTCACAACCTATGTTACAGTAAACACATTCAGAATAAGCTAAAATCTGGTGTATGTCTATATGTGTGTATGTGTAAGAGCTGTCTACAGGTTAGTCTCTTACCTTTTCTGCACGACTTTACAGAAGGGAGTCTGTGGTGTGTAAACTCATGTCGGAGGTTTACCACCCACTCTGGGATATTTAACTGCCAAAAAAATACACTGTAGTCAGATCTGCAGTTGACGGATAAAGCTAAAATATCTTACTCTCACCTGTGTAACTTACATTTTTGGCTAAGTATCGTAAGGGTCTGGCAACTTTTGTCTGTTTCTTTTCTGTGATGAGATTTACAAACCTAAAACACAATCACACTTGTGAAAGAGGTGAACTTCAGCAGACTCAAATGCACTGAATTTAACCCTTAAATGAGTGATGAGAAACATACCGAACAAGTGCCATGCCATAGAGAAGCACCAGATCATTGGCCTCCAGCTGACCTGTGTTATCCACCACCTGACACCGGATCAGGTCTGCTGTGGTCTCCACAGCCACTGGAGTGTTGTGTCCAAACCTTTGCAACAGGCAGCAAATTAAACTAATTTCCTAATTACGTCACTGTGAATGCTGAATTGAGTTTTTAAAGAGAGACAGATTTATGGTAAATCCTCCTAGACCTCGCATACCTGCCCTTCCACGCAGAGATCCTGTGCAGTGCGTGTTTCTGAAGCACAGGGTCTCTGGAGTACAGATGCTCCAACACATGATCATACTCCGCTTTGTTCATCCAGGCCACGACACGACGCGTCCTCTTGGGCGTCTTCATTTTCATGTTTTGATTTGATCCTAGTCTGTCTGCTCCCTACTATAACGTATTTGACACCTTGGCGGGTAAATACGACTATGCCACCCAAACTGGAAAGAACAAAATATACGAACGTGTTTTTTCTAAACACGCCCCGCCGGTGGTGCAGCACGTTAAACGGCCCCCCTTGCATTTCGAATGATTGCAATGGTTCCGTGCGGGCCGTTTTTTAAAAATCTTTTTTGTCTTGTTACAAGGATTAAACGGCCAAAAGTAACTCAAGCATAGTTTCAATCGTGATAATATGAGTTTGTGGATGCTATGGGTTTATCTTTACATAAAAAAATTAATAAATCTAAATTTAAGCCAACGCATTGCAGGGCTCAAACTCTTTCATCACTCTTTCTACAATTTAATTTAATTCCCCAATCTAGTTAAAGCCAATTTCCTTTACCTAATTATAATTTCACCTAATTGTTACCATCTTTGAGCATGGTAATCAGTAAAAAAGTGTATATAAGATGATACTTATTTGGCAGTGTATTACTCTTAAACATCCTTATTGTTCATGAGTTTTTAGTCAAAGTATTTTAATCGGGTTTTTTATATTAAGAACTTCAAAATGTCAACGTTAAGTCAATGTTATATCACGAAAAAATTTTTCCAAATACAGTCTCATGTGTCCCTCAAATAAAACTCGTACCAAACTGCCATTCACTCTGGGAAGCCGAGAAGTGCCTGGAATTTCTGGGGAAAATTACGTCACTGCTGGAATTGTGTGGGATACCCCTCCTTGCATTCCCAGATCGCGCGCGTTTGAGCTCAGCGTCCGCGGGACACAAAGCAGCACATAACGGGGCCTGTGCAGATCGGGCGGAGTTTAGCCAAACGCGCTTTGCTGTGCCTCCATCGGCAGGGCTGGGTGTGGTTTTCAAAACTCAGTTCCGTTAGCAGGAAATCGACTATAGGACCACTAGCACTTCTCTGAGCGACAAAGACGCCGAGAAAAGTTCAACTTTGTGGGAGAGATCCGAGGACGAGCATTTCCAGAAGAGCGGTGACGGTCGTTCACTCTTTGGCGTGGACATCAGCCGATGGGAAAAAGTTTGGCTGTCTGTTGACTTCATTGTATCAGCTCAGTTTGTGACATCCGCGAGAGAAGAGACATAAAATACAGTCGAAATGCCGAAAACGGTGAGTACCCGTGGGCTATGTGAACAATGGAATTGATTTTGTGGTGTAGCGAACAAAAATTGAGTACATTTCACGATGCTTTCGAACGCTGCGCATTTGGGGTGAAACGGGAGACGGTAGCGACGCGTAGGCGCTCGGAAGGGGCGAGGATGGTCTTCCACTTGCTGAAAGCGTTGGCATTTTTTGTCAACCAATGAACAGTAGGCCATACACGATGCGCTATTTATGGCAATAATTAATTATTTTAACAAAAACGACCTTTCATCTTAACCCACTAAGAATAGCCTTTAGCGTGTCACATACATGGGACAATTCCTAACATACATATATATGTTGCGTTTCTTAAGTAACTGTGTAACGTTTAAAACCTTTCACATATATTTTAACACACGCTAATATTTGTTGTTTACAGTTATTTTTGGCATTGTCGTTTTGTGTTGTATATGGGCTGAACCGTTACTCGGTGACAACATGTAACCCCCCACTATCGGCAAATCTGATTGGCCTTCCGTCAAGTTCTAGAGAATAGACCGTGTCCAGTTCATTTTAGCGCCTCTGTGCTGTCGGTAATGGCGGGGTGTCGATCTGTTTGATAAGGATTCGGGATTGGAAACTATGAGGCGGTGGTGGGTTCAGCTTGGCCCGTCGATTTGGAAGGACCGGACGAGCTCGTGGCGCAATCTTAGACAATTTTCCACACCGAGGCGTGGTGTTCAACCAAATGCCGACGTAACTGCTCGTTTTTAGCACGATTTTTTTTGGGTTACACCTCGCAATTAATGAGTCATTCTTTAAGTGGATTACGTTTAAGACCACAGACAAACAGGATAGACCGATACGTCTTTTTCTGATCACGTGGGTCACATGTAGCTCGCAACGTTCTCGGCGTTTGGTGATATAAATAAATAAAAACCCTTCCGTTTTAAATTCGTCTTCTGTGTTTGTCATATGTTATCGAAATTGGTACTGTGTGTCAGATGCACTAGTATTACATGAGTCATTTACTAAAATAATTTTCAGCTATCAGTGCCAAAATAAGCATCATGAGGATCCTCCATGTTTTGGGTATTCTTCCACCATGGTATTCTTTGAAGTAATCATCATGGTAGTCATATGCAATGTTTGTTTTTATAAAATACAATTAAAGTTACAATAATTAAGATTACACTAAGGTTAGTGTAATCGTATCTATTATGTTCATTTATTAAAAATGACATATGTTTTGTATAATTAAAATATTTATATGATGTGTGATATGTTACACCGTTGATGTACACTGTAATCATGTTTGTTAATGTTATTAATTAAAAGGGATAGTTTACCCAAAAATAGAACATTCTGTCATCATTTATTCACCCTCGTGTTATTAAAGAACTGAAAGTCATACAGGTTGGGAACAACACGAGGGTGATTAAATAATGAAAAAATGTTCATTATAACTATCACTTTAAGTTTAGAGATACAGACATGAAATGTAACACAACTGGGTCATGACACACAGTGACTAACAGATTCCACATACCGGCAATTTTAAGAATTAAGTGCTGATAACATGGTTCAAGTCTGATTTAGACCTGGCGTGTTAAGAGTTGTTTTTTTGTCTCAGAATAGCTCAATCACACCTGTATGTGCAATAGCTTACACATAGCATGTTGTTTTGTATGAGGATAGTTCAAGTAGACCTTTCACTAGGCCACTTATGTCGCAGAATAAAACACGTGAGAGGAAATTGAATCTGGATGTACACATTAAGATCCAAAAACAAATTAGGTACATATTATAAAATTTGTCAGTGTGGAGTCCGTGGCTGACTCCCAACTGATTACTTTATATAAATAATGCACACTAGATAGTGTGAACTCTTTTGTAATGGAGGGGACACATATCACGCTGTCACAACTAAGGAGATGTAATGCGTGTTTTCGGAGGTTCCTTGAATCCGCATTTAGAATGGTATTAGACTGTCAAATAAGTCTGAACTTTTTATAGTCTCTTACAAGTCCTTTTTCCGATAATGACTCAAGGTTTCTGTGCTTAGACTGTGCTTACATCACTTCCTGTTTGAGCGTTTCCTGTTCGGGGCCAGCTTGGTTTGACGCTGCCACTTAGTACCTTATTTGGAGTTTCAGAGAAGTGCAGCGTGCACACACTCACACACACACAGAGCTTTGTGTAGTGAGAACGGGCCCCTTTTCCGCTGCAGATTTCTGTTGCTCAGAATGCAGCTGTTTATCAAAGCTAATGTACTAAAATGGCCTCTTTTAGAGTCAGCACACTCCTCTCTCTCTTGCTCTCTCACACTCGGCCTCTTTTCACATACACACGCATTCATTTAGCTCCAGTCATCAGTTCCTCTCAGTGTATTGAGTGGGAGATACGTGACCTCTGTAGGTTGAGGTCAGAAGGAGTGAGCAGGCGAGAAAGTGAGCGACTTATAAAGGTCACATTGAAATGCTAATTCTCATGCAGCTATGTAAAAGATTTTCTTTGCCTTAAACTAAATGTATACACCAAAGTCTGCCTTTAATATATCTTATGGGGACACACAGCACTGTTCAGTTTAGTTTATGGATCTCTGCTGAACTAAAGCCATACAAAATGTGCAACACTGTGGGTCCCCAGGTTGGAATTAAGCCTTTTTAAATTATATTAGGGGTGTAACAATGTACTGTGGCATGGTAAATTGTGATACAAAGAGCTATAGTGATTTTTTTCCCAGTATGATGCCTGTGAAATCCTAATGGTTGAGCTGCCAACATGTGACTTGTTTTAATGTTTTGTTTTTTAAATTTGTGATCTTACCGCTTTGAGAAGTTAAACTTTCTTAATTAATTTCTCAATTTTAATTTGATGATAAAGTTTTTAGTTTACTGATTTACATACTGATGGTTTAGCAAGTTGCAATATAAATGTGTTATTGGAATTTTGCTCAACATTTTGTGACACTATTGTATTGTGAACCCTGTTTTGTGTACTGTATCAAATCGTGAGCTAAGTGTATCATTACACCCCTAATACCCATAGAGAGGATTCAGAAATTAAACTTGATAAGGGTAGCCTACACCAATGCTTTTGTATTATTTATGAACCGCTTATACATGACCAAACGATTGTCAAGTCAAAAGAGGGTTGGAGGTCTTTGGTATGTGTAAGGTAGATGGATTAACTACAAACACACATACACACAGGGAAAGATTAATGGTCTTTAATAAGGGAAAGCTCCAGGGGGGTTTGAGGGAAAGTTCTGGAGTTTGTTGAAGTTTCATTTCATATCTTGATGGAGGAAAACTGCAGAGTTGATCTTCATCTCACTTCAAAACCTGTGAGTTTTTGAAATTTGTGAATTTTTGCATGTGTGTGTATATAAAAGTAATTAATTTGGAGTTTTACTTTTACCAATGCCACACATTAGCGCTTCTAAAGTGCTTAAGCTACAGAACTGACTATAGCCTTTATTTTTGAGTTTATGGTAGAAGCCATTGGTCTGACATTGATTTTGTTGATTTTGTTCAACCAACTGAAGACACCTTCTATTCAAATGTGGTTTTGTAAGCTCAGCTCATGAAAACAGAAACCAAGTCCTGCATTTGCATTTAAAATTCAAGTCTGATTTAGTTGGTGTGGCTCATTGTATGTTTTGACTACCCAAACATTTAGCATTTTTACCTTCCAATACGTATGTTGTAAATGCATAGTGTGTCTGTATGATAGGATTTTAAGAGGGAGATTTGGCCGTGAAGGAATGTATTGGTCAAGTAGTTGCAAATGCAAATCTGTTTGTGTTGTTCTATAGTGTATTTAGTATCTTTATAATAATATGTGACATACTTGGTATATGAAGCATATGCTGTGAATATAGGGTTAAATGTTGGTATAATGGTCTGCTGGGAGACAGCATGTTTTTCCATTACAATGTAGGGGAGAAACAACAATAATCCCATTTTGATTAAGCAATATTAATGTTTCATTGAACTTGAATGTCTTGCATACTTTGCATGTCTAGGTTTCTGTTGCACAGATAAAATAAATGTTCTTAACAGCAATCAAAGAATCTGAAAGACTGATGTTCTGGTTGATCATTTTCTCTCTTCTGAAGATTGCTTCTGTTAAAGATATAGCCACAAATGGAGTCAGATTCTGCTGTCACAAACAATTTTAGGGAAAGCGTGTAGTCAATGTCTTAAAGCAGTTAACCAAAGGATGAAAAGAGAATAAGAGAGACGCCACTAAAGTTAGTTTGTGGTTAAAGTTAACTTGAGGGTAATTGTGGAATAAACATAGATTAGGCATAGAGTTAGTTGCTAGCTGTTAGCTGCATCTCATCTACTCAGATTGGTAGCAATGTAAATTCTGATGTTACTTTATATTCTCTACTTTGTTTTGGATTTTAGAATGAGAGGTTTGTGCCAGTTAGTTACAATATTCCCTTTTCTGTGAAGTAATTAGTTTTCATGGCTTTAAGAGTGGGTGAAAGTGTAAGGCGTGTAGGCTTGTTAATTGGTTTTGGTGTGTTTGAACACATTGAATACGGTAGGGGTTTGAGTCAGGTAAGCGTGCCAAATTTTAGTCTTGTGTAGCCAGACCTTCAGACTAATGGCAGAAGTTCTGGGCTCCACATCGGCTTTTGTTGGCCAAGGACCGCCCAAGGGGCCATCTGAGTGACATGTAAACCAACCAATCACAGTTCATTTTGCCATGTTTTGTTATATCGTGTTAAGAGGTGTGAAAAATCATGTAGAATTCAACCAATCATATGAAGACATCAAAACTCCTAAGGGGTTTTCAGTTTTGTGTGCCTTACATATCAGATGTTCAGCCAACAGTGGGCGTGACATCTAAGGCCATATCTTGGATTCATATTATGCTCCATGTTAGAATTACTTTAATTGCATAATGACAGTCCCTAAACTTTTAAATGTTTAACACACCTAACAATTAATAAAAAAACACCCTTTCTTCTTTTATTCTGTATCCCTAGATTCAACGTAGCGTTAACATTTGTATAGCCAAGCTTTTTGTTAGCTATTGGTGAAGGCAAAATGCTGAGTGCTTTCTCATTTGTAAGTCACTTTGGATAAGAGCATCTGCTAAATAAATGTATGTAAATGACGACTCTGAGATTCTCATCTGAGTTGTTCATGTCCTAGTTTACTTGCGTGTTTGTTTCAATAGCAACACTCAAATCAATAGGTAGATTAGCCTCTAGATTTTTTCTGAAATATATCGTAGCTAAATACTATTGTTATTTTTTACACCGGGTACAATTTTTGTTGTTTTTAAACATCATTGTAAGAGTCATGTGGGAAAATGTAGTCTTAATGAAGTTCCAACTTAAAGGGATAGTCACCAAAAAAACAATATTTATTCAGCATTTATCAACCTTCATGACTTCCTTTCTTCTGCAGAACACAAATGAGATATTTTGAAGAATACTGGTAACCCAACAGCATTGATTTATAGACTCAAAACCACTAAAATATCCATCTCAAATGTTGTTACTATGTTTCACAGAAGTAAGAAAGTCATAGGCATAGGTTTTGAACAACATAAGTGTCAATAAATAATGACAGGATTTGACATAATTTTGTAGTGAACTATAACTTTACTTTAAGTTGAACAGTTTTTACTATTAGGAATTTGACATAAATCCTGCGTTTGTTCTAGATTAGCATGTATTGTCACCTGCTAAGATAACCATTATTACTCAACGTGCACTTTGTAAAGAAAGCATTTGATGAAAAAAGTATTTTAAAATAACTATCTTTAACCTATTCTTTACCGGTTCTATATGTCATTGTGTAAGTGTCATTGTTCTGATGTGAGCGTCAAAGTGTGTGTGAGTTAAAGCAGGCGGATTGTTCTAAGAATAGTGGCAGAGAAACTCTAGAATGGCGAGTCCACTGTAAGACCACACCCATATCACACACACCCTGACCAGGCAGAATTACACATTCTTGGTTCCTGTTTCATGAAGCCATGAACTATTTTTACCCTGTAAACCTTCCAGGAGTGAGAGAGTCCATTAACCTACCGATACTGTTCCTCACTTCCACACAAACTTGACATTAAAGAGGTAACGGGGGTGTATTATATTGCCGATTTTGTACATGAGAGAAACTCTCTCAGACTGGAAAAAGAGAGTAGAAAAACCATACAGACGTTGAGAAAGTTCGTCTTGTTCTCTTTCTGTTCCAACTGGCTGATGTAAGTCTGTGAAACAGCAGAACTTGGGTTTATACACACACACACACACAGCAAGAGTTTAACCAAATGAATCACCCTATACTAAAGTCATTCCCAGAGCGCATGATAGTTACCAGCAGTGAGTCTCCAACTTGGAGTTTCCAGAATAACATGTCTTGGTTTCAAATGTTATTTCGCAATTTGGCCATTTCCCAACTTCATCTTATTCCTCAACTTGACTATCACTTTCTGTGCTGAACAATTTAAAACATCATCTTACATTCTCATATATCAGCTTAGTTTGTGAATGTGGAACGATTGGGTAAAGTGTGGATATAAAGTAGTGTGAAAGATATAAAATTGTACAGTAGTGTGTGCATATGAAGATGTGTATGAATGTGAAGGAATGAGGGCAGTTTCAGATATGTTGCTGTGTGGATTTAAGGTGGATTGATTTTAAATTTGAGACACTACTCATTTAAGCGAGGTAGTTATTAAGCTGTGACTTCTTTGACAACCCATATGACAACTTTATGTGAGCTCCATCATGAGCCAAGTGTGAGTATATGCAAACAGATTGAGCTCTTAAACGTTTGAGCACATGGCAGTGATCCGCCACTCAGCTGCTGGATAAAGCAGGGCATTATGGGAACAGCAGAGCATAGAGGTACAGGCCTAAACTGTGCTATTTATCTCAAACACACACTGGTTTGTTTTACTATAAAAGGGCATCTCATAGACTTCTATTGTTTTCTTAGTGATATCATACAAACCTTTTGATAATATTAAATTAAATTATTAGTGGGGACAAAAAAATCTTCCTCACACTTTTTTTAAAACAGACAACGCCTTGTTAAAACGCATGATTTTGATCAACAACATTGCTGTATAATGCTTATGTTGCATCTTCACTTTGGGTCATGCTTTTTCATAATACCCAACAGATATTGTACATACGTGATAGCATTTAGACATTAAACAAATAAAAAATACAATTCCAGCACACAGGAAGCTGATTGAAACACACCATAGTGCATCATCTGCTGAATAATCTGTTATTAATAGGAACTGTGCGCTGATTGGGTGTAATTGTACAGCTAAGAGGAAGTGGGCATTGCTCTGTGTTTCTCCATGGTTACTGGAGATGTGGTCATCTGTATCCTGTGGGGTTGAGGCAGGGATGGGGGTGTCTTTTCCATTCTTCCCTCTTGCTGTTTCCTTCTATTGTTTTTGTCTTATCCAGACTTCCAGAGCACGATCAATCATGTTAAAATAGCAAGCCATGCTTAAGAACACAGATTGACACAGACATTGTATACATAAACATGAATGCACACCCACAATTGAATACGCACATATGCACATGATGATTTTTTAAAACTGTCCATCACAACAAGGGATTTTTCTGTTTCCTTTGCTCATGCAGTGTTCTGGAAAAAAATGTATGAGGTTTAAATTATACTATTAAGCATTCATTTATTCTCACACATGTCCTATACTTGGGCTTATGCTGTTTTATTTGTGTTTTTCAGATCAGCGTTCGTGTGACCACGATGGATGCAGAGCTGGAGTTTGCCATCCAGCCGAGCACCACTGGGAAACAGTTATTTGACCAGGTGTGTGTGAATCTATTATTGATTTTGTTATATTTAAGGACATATTCCTTCTTGCTTTCTTTCATTTTCTTTAAATTGTGAGTCTCAGTGAAGCTGTGTGTGTGTATTAGGTGTTTGTGGTGTACTGGAAGGCTATTTTCAGAGGGATTTCTCCCCTCCTCCAACTGACCTCTCACTTACTGTCTCTTTCTGTCTCTTACCGTTTCTTCCGCAGGCTGTAATCCTGTGTATTCCCCTCATCTTCACTTTTAGTCATTCTGTCCATTGTATTCAGAAAGTCACTCTTTCTTGATAATAGACAGCTTTGTTTCTGAGCAACCTTTAATTTCTCATACAAACACAGAGCGGGTATTCTTCAGGCAGTCGTAGGGTGCCGAGTCCAATATTTTCATCAGAACACAAAGGTAGAAATATGTAAAGTTAATAACGTGAAACTCATTCTTGCGACACATTGACAGTAAAAATATCCCATATCCCAAAAATATTTATGATTTATTTTCAGGAGCTCTTGACAGAAGGTTTTATTCATTCATTTTTCAAATATGAGTGGTTGTATCTCCTTGGTGCTTTTGGAAGTTGAAATACTTCCAGCTGTCTGAACTCTTGTGCCCCTCATCCTGCAATGCAGCACAATGCTGTTATCAAAAGAGAGAGAGAGGAGAGAGATAGAAGAGTAGCATATGTAAGTGAGGAGTGTCGTTCTCTCTATTTACACATCAGACATAAAAACAGCTGCAGTGTCTCCTCTCCTCCCCTTCATCTATCTTTTTTTTCTGCAATTGCTCATCACTCTCATTCCTCTCTTGCTTTTGCTATCTCTTTCATAGTTATAAGGCACAACACTGTCTAGTTGGTCCAGATGCAATCCAGCATTTCACAACATCTCACATTTTCAACATCTCGCATGCACAAACTAAGTTGGTCTTCTCAGCATGTCTTTACAGACTACAAGATCTTTTTTCAACATCATACACACTTGTAAAATCCTGTTTAACAGATGGGTGTTCTATGGGTGTGGTCTTGTTATTAACACTTATTTAGTTTAAAGATGTTTATTACATGATAATGATGGTGTGTGTGTTTTGGATCTGTTTAAAGGTGGTGAAAACCATCGGTTTGAGAGAGGTTTGGTTCTTCGGACTGCAGTACCAGGACACCAAAGGCTTTTCCACCTGGCTTAAACTCAACAAGAAGGTGTGTGTGTGTGTCATGAGCACATGGATGCTCAACAGCACTTTTATAAGTCTTCAATTATTTAAATTAAAATTAAAAGTGTCACAATAGCTTTCCAATATCTGTCTGTGTCTCAGAGAAAGTCTTATTGATAATAGAGGAAATAGAAGAAAGGTCTGTACTTTTGTACTGTAGATAATAGAGGAATAAATGGCTGTGTAAAACCCTGATGACCAATTCATTTGTATTTCTTGTTGCCTAGGTTACGGCTCAGGATGTCCGCAAGGAAAGTCCACTGCTGTTTAAATTCCGGGCAAAGTTTTACCCTGAAGATGTTTCTGAGGAGCTGATTCAAGAAGCCACTCAAAGACTTTTCTTCCTTCAGGTGTGTGCGCTTTTAAGGGAATTTCATAATATTGTGTTACAATTTTTACAAGTAATAATTTTTGGGAGGCCATTATTTACAGTGAGATTGTGAGCACACAAAACATGCTTTAGCATTAGTTTTATGCACACAATTCAGCTAAAACTGTTAAAACTTTTGTGGATAAAGCATTCAGTGAGCTTAAAAAAGCAAAATCGTAACTTCCTGAAAAACTGGCGCCAAATATCACTGAAGTTGGAAGTTGCTTCAAGAGGAAAAGCCACTGTAGGTTTTTCATACATAACAAGTGTCTTGCGCTTTTGGTGCGTAATAAAGGAATTTATGTAGTAAGTATGTGTATGTTTCCTTCGTAGTTTTTTATGCATATTATCTTTTATGCATATATCTTATCTTTTTTTAGAACAAAATGTATCTTCTTTATTCAAATGTGCCTAAAAATAAGTGCATTAAATTATGGCTAGTAACTTTACACTAATTTCAGACAAATGTTGTTTATTTTGGTGTTTATGCACAATGCTTTTCAGCTAAATCTTAAAACTATTTCTCAAATGTGCCTAAAAATAAGTACATTAAATTATGGCTAGTAACTTTACACTAATTTCAGACAAATGTTCTTTATTTTGGTGTGTCATGTTTGCCAGATATTCCTGTATCCTGAAAACTTCTGTTCATTCCCACTTCTAACCATTTCAAAACACTTTCTGCTGATCTGTAATCTCTTGAGATCCAGCATATGCAGATCACTTACTGTACTGTCAGAGGCAAACATGTGGTACAGACTCGGATACATTTACAGAGGACATATGTCAGATAGAGCAGACTGAAATTAATGCTGAGGGATTAAAAACGAGCTAGTCTGGTGGTCAGCAGGGGAATTACACCAGCTCCTGTAAAAGTCGAATGTTTGTATGTTCTCAGGTGAAAGAGGGAATTCTGAATGATGATATCTACTGTCCCCCCGAGACCGCAGTGCTGTTGGCATCTTACGCAGTGCAGGCCAAATACGCTGACTACAACAAAGATAATCACACGCCTGGATACCTGTCCAGTGAGAAACTGCTTCCACAGAGGTGTGTGTGTAAATATCTCAACACTTGACATTGCTTAGACGGTTAGAAAGTGTCTGAGACCGGTCCACAATCTTTTTCTGCAGAGTTCTGGAGCAACACAAGCTGAGTAAAGAGCAGTGGGAGGAAAGAATTCAAGTCTGGCACGAGGAGCACAAGGGCATGTTGAGGTACAGACACATACACACAGCCGAAGGAATGCGCTCTTGCCCTTTCTGTGGGTTATCGCTGATTGCAGCGACCCTGTCAATCAAACATGCCTGACCGGGTGATAACGTGCGTCTCTGTGTTCCAGAGAGGACTCGATGATGGAGTACCTGAAGATAGCTCAGGATCTGGAGATGTATGGAGTGAATTATTTCAGTATTAAGAATAAGAAAGGATCAGAGCTCTGGCTGGGAGTCGATGCACTGGGACTCAACATCTATGAACAGAACGACAAGTACGTTTATACACAAATTCATGGGTTTTAAACATCTCGGTGTATTTGGTAGTATAGCCTTCACCTCGTCTGATTAGAAGCGTGTCCAAACTTTAATAAAACTGGCATTTATTTCCTGACTCACCATCTCTCTTTTGCTGTTTTCAGGATGACGCCTAAAATTGGTTTTCCCTGGAGTGAGATCAGAAACATTTCTTTCAACGATAAGAAATTTGTCATCAAACCCATTGATAAAAAAGCCCCGGTAGGTGACGCAAAGCTTTTCCTGTCAGTTTAAGCAGATTTGATTTGCTGGTCTTGGATAAATCTGTAGGACTGTTATTAGAAGGGTTTTGTTTACTTGACAGCTGGTCAGGCTAGAAGACCATCTGGCCAACCTGCTAAACCTGCTAAACACCCACTTGACCTGACTGACACACCGGCTAGACCGGTTTAAACCATTTAGGACCAGCTTAAGCTTTTTGAGGGAATCATGTTCCTGTCTTATTTCTGTGTTTAGACAAGCGAAACTATTATTGTGTGAGTAAAGTGGTGAAATGTTTTGATTATTTTGCAATTGTTCAAATTGCAAAAGTAGCACGTTTTCTGTTCACAATCTAAATTTGAATGTGAATGTTCACCTCTTATCAGTAGTGTAACAGTTACTCGTTGACATTCACGCAATCTTCAAACGTGCCTGTGTGGATGAATGTCTTAGGGGGTGGGGTTTCGTAAAGGGGCATGTCTAAATCAGTAGCTTAGTCTGGAGAGAGTTTTAAACCGCCATCATCACTTACAGCACCTTTAAAATAGAATATTTTCCAAAGTTTGTGGGTCTGTCATATATTTTTGTGCAAAGCATGAAAGTGGGGTATAGATGCATAACTTTTCTGTCTGTCTCTACAGGACTTTGTGTTCTATGCCCAGCGTTTACGCATTAATAAGAGGATTCTGGCCCTGTGCATGGGGAACCACGAGCTTTACATGAGACGCCGTAAACCCGACACCATCGAGGTCCAGCAGATGAAGGCACAGGCCAAAGAAGAAAAGAACCACAAGAAGATGGAAAGGTGAGAAAGCGAGATGTTGATACTGGGTTGAGAAAGTGTTTGTTAGGTGCTTGTGAAACATCCCTGTTTGGCATTACTGGTCACAGAAATTGGTGAACAGCAGTGAACGGCTAGACTAGCATCAAACTAACACTAACCACCATTAAAAACCAGCCTGAACCAGAAAGGAAATTCATGTTGGTCTAAAATCAGCACAAAAGTGGTTTGTTAAATCTTTAGATTGGTTCATAGTTGGATGCTTCACAATGCCTTTTAATAAATGTCTCTGTGTGTTTAACACAATCTACATATACATGTTATAGAGCTATGCTGGAGGATGAACGGAAGAAGAGAGAGCAAGCAGAAAAGGAGAAGGAGAAGATTGAAAAAGAAAAAGAGGAGCTGATGGAAAGACTTAAACAGATTGAGGAACAGACCAGAAGAGCTCAGCAAGGTGAGGTGGATAAATTGAGGCCTGCTGTTTATATTCTTTCCATTACTTATTAATCTCTCATTATTGTTTGTGTGAGCAGAGCTGGAGGAGCAGACCCGCAGGGCGCTGGAGTTGGAGCAGGAGCGTAAACGTGCTCATGAAGAGGCGGACCGTCTGGAGCGGGAGCGCCGCCTGGCGGAGGAGGCCAAATCGGCTCTTCTACAGCAGTCTGAGAACCAGATGAAGAACCAGGAGCATCTGGTCAGTTACCATAACAACCACATGATACAATATCAGGCACTATGTCAGCAAAATTCTGATCACCATGACAACCTCACAATCACACCTTTACAACGTTTCCTTATGCAGTAGGTTGGAATCAACCATAACCATAGTAATAAAAACATACACTTAAAAAGTTTCCATGAGAACTAAACATCACCCAACCACAGATTGAAAGACAACCACAATTACATGTGTTCAGCTATGAGATGTGCGTGTCTGTTTATGTGTTTGGACAGGCGACTGAACTGGCAGAGTTAACCTCGAAGATCTCATTGCTTGAAGACGCCAAAAAGAAGAAGGAGGATGAAGCATCAGAATGGCAGCAGAAGGTAAAAATCACTACTTTTCATTCCAGTGGATGATTTTTAGCTACTGACAGACAGACAGAAGCCCTAATTTTGATGTCTTTACCGAAAGCGGACAGGAAAGTGGATCGAGGAATAAGAAAAGCCTTCCCAGCTGCTTCATTCTTCAGTTGAACAGAAACAAATAATTGTATAAATTTTAAGTAATCTAAAGGTTAATAAGTATCTTTTGAAATGTTTGTGAGAGAAAACGATACATATTTTAAGCTTATTTAGCGATCGGTACATCTTGTATCCATGAAAACACAGATAAGCGCACTAGATTTAAATATGACGGCGTGCCAATAACTTTGAATCTCATTTGGTTCTCGTGTGACTAGAGACACATGAGAATGAATGAAATTCAAAGTTATCAAGTCACATGGGTGAGTAAATAATGATAGAATTTCGGTAAACAATTCCTTTTATTTTATATGCAATGATATGCCAAAACAACAATATTTGTCTATATTTAAGTGTTTCTTAAACATTTTATATAATGTAAAGTGACACAACTTGAACATTTTAATTGACAATGTGTATAAATGTTTATTTCATCTCTCTACGTATGGTATTAGGATTTTGTTTGTTCATGCATTGCTGTATGTTCCCTGCAGGCCATTCTAGTGCAGGAGGACCTGGAAAAGACTAAAGAGGAGCTGAAAAATAAAGTGATGGCAACCCACGTGGAAGAGCCCGTCCACGGAGAAAACGATAACGACGAGGGTGACGAGAGCAGCGCGGAGGCCGCTGAACTCACCTCAGCCGCCGCTTACAAAGACAGGAGCGAGGAGGAGCGCATGACGGAGGCCGAAAGAACGAGCGCGTGCAGAAACATCTGCTGGTGAGAGGGAAATCCACTTTGCACACATACAGACACACAGAAGAAACCCTCAGAAGTCATCACCACTCTCTCTTTCACAGGCTCTGACCTCTGAGCTTGCCAACGCTCGGGACGAGACCAAGAAGACCCAGAACGACATCATCCACGCAGAGAACGTACGAGCAGGACGTGACAAGTACAAGACGCTTCGCCAGATCCGCTCCGGAAACACCAAACAGCGAATCGACGAGTTCGAGTGCATGTAATATACCACAGTAGGCCAGCAGGGGGCACTACAGCCTGCCTTATGCATCATATCTGCAGTGAAACCAGTACCCACAATGCACCACTTCAACAGCCAGACAGGCAGAAAAATAAAGCCAAATATAGAACAATGCTGCACAATTCACAATCCCTTTAATTCAAGAGTTTTGTTTGGGTTACTGCATTATAATAATAGGGGAGATTGCTTTTTTTGCTTTGTGTTTTGACCTAGATGTAGCTCTTTTATTAGAAAACATATTAACGGTTTGCTGATCAGAACAAAAGGGTTTTATTTCATTCATTCAGATCGAAGGAGCCGAAATGGGATTTCGGTAGGAAATTGAAGTAGAAGAACATTCCATTTTAAGGATAGATTACGAAAGCACACTGCGGAGATGAAGGACCAATCGTATGCCAGCATACCAAGACCGTAATTCAATGTAGTTGATATGTTATCAAACTACACAGTGCCATTGTGATGGTGTAATAGCCTAGCTATGATGAGTTGCTGTAACATTGCATCTCTGTGCCTTTTCTAATTAGAAAACTACAGTATTGATTAAAACACATGCTTCTAACCTGCTACCTGCTGCCAATGAACCACTCTGCCAAAACAGGTGGCCCGTGTGTGCGCGTGCGTGTGTGTGTGTGAGAGTGCGTGTGCGCGAGTGTGTGATCCTTGTCGAAGATAACTTTAGTTATAGTTTCTCACTGCTGCAGGTTTGTGGCCGCTCCCTGTTTGAGCCTTTTCACTGAAGAGAAAATATCAAACTGTATTTTTAGTTTAGTTTTAATCGTTATAAATCGTTATTCTTATTTTAAGCTTTTTTTCTTTAAGAAGAGACTGTTTTGTTGTTTTTGATGCATTCGAATCCTTTTTGCAGTATTATTTTGAAGAATCCTTTAATAGACACTTCTAAGCATCTTCTGGGTTGATATTTTTCTCCCTTTATGCCTGAAGTCAGTATTTACCCAGAGTGTACACAGTTTTGAGTAGCCCCGCACCTGTAGGCAGTGCCTTAGTTGTTTTTGTAATCTATATTCATTTTTATTCATGCGGCAATATGCCGCACTGAAGCAATATGACATCCCCGGCTGCTTTTGAAGGATTTAAACTTTATTTGGATCTTACACTTGAATAATCAGAGCTGTTTTGATATATAAGAACAGAGATCAGTTTTATGCTTGTTCTTATCGTATAGAGCTTTCTTGTTACCTGGGTGACGCGACATCATTGAGAATTCGACGTTTCCCGCCCTTAGGCCGCAGGTGGCTGTATGTCAGCCAATCACAGAAGAGATTGCTGCTTAAAATGTTTTCATTGCAACTGTCAATAAAATATTAAAACCATCAGTTCAGTGGCCAGTGTTTTTTGTGGAGCATTCGATGCTGCTGTGTTTTCCTATGTTTTTTTTTTGGCAACTTATGCAAATTATAGTTGAATATAAATATCTCTGTCAAACAGCCATATCAAAAGTAATGTGATTACTGGTCATGAATGAAATTATTGTACATTCATATCAGCATATGGGTTCCATGGAATATGCCTGGCATGTCATGGACGTGGCCCTATTCATAATGAAATACTAGATACGTACTGAATACTGTTCAATGTGCAGGTTTTTAGCAAATTTCTCTGCATTTATAGCATACCAAGATGAGTTTTACAACTCCCCAGATGTCTAGTATGCAGCATAGCATACTGTGCTGGCCACTGTATCCCACAATGCAATGCTTCGTTTTCAGTGACGAATATGAACTGTTAAACAAGCCACACCTTTTTCTCGTCCCATATGATTGAAAAGTGCATTTGACTAAAAATACCAAATACCTGTTTTTATTTGCAGATAATAAGATGCAATTTAATGATTTAAAATGATGTTTATATATAGTATAATAAGTGTTTGTTTGATGTTTCTCAGCAGACAAATCAGGAAATCCATGCAGTTTTTTTCTTTCAGCAGTAGAGGGCATTAGTTGGCTTTGTAGACTTTGGTTTCATTGAACAACAACTGCCTGCAGTGACCAAAAGTCACTTGTTGTAAATATTGTACAGGTTACAAAAGATAATGTTTAAAGTCTTTAATCAATTAAAATTGTATTAAAATTAAAACTGAAAATTATTTAGCCAACATAGGCCTACATGTTTCACTTTCTTTCTGGGTACAGATAGCATCACTCGCCAGTCTTTCTGCATTTACCTAAAACTATACAACTTTTAAAAAAATTATTCCACTATTGCAATCCATTGTGATATGCACATCTGTTATATTTTTTTGGTAATTTAGATAGTACAGCTCTTGTATGGACAGGCCCCTACTCTATTTATTTATTAGGCTCTTATTTTAAAAAAAGAATTTCACAGGCTATGCATTTAGGCTAATTGGGTAGGGTATGATTGTATGCTGAAAGATTAGCTTGTAAAATATAAAGCATTTAATAATCTTATTTATCTATTTAAAGGCCCGTTCACAAAATTGAAGTTCAGCAATAGAGATGAAGTAAATTTTGAAGTTTAGACATTCTTCATTTAAGAGAAGTGAAGTCCACAGACTCCACACCATAACTATAATGGTAAGGGCAAAGAGGAACAGATCACTGTCAGAGTAATCACTTATGACATGAGAAATAGTTTTATACTGTGCATAAAGCTGGAGCCGGTAAAGAGCCGATATTGAGAAACGTGTCATTTCAGAGCTTGACATCATGCAAGTACAAAGAATTGACAGTTCTCGTGTTTGACTCGGCAGATGTGTTGCATACATTAAATCAGATACACACAAGAGTGTACAGACAAAACTGATGTACGGAAATAGCTGAGAACACGTTTCACAATTTTAATCTTTCTGTTAATTGCATTTCTCGGCTGCAGCTCAGGAGCTGAGTGTTCAGTTATATTGAAGTGTTTATTTAGTCTTCGGTCTTAAATTCTTCATGAGAAATAAGAAAGACAAATGAGATGATTGTTTACATACAACAAGAATTTGAGAAATGAGAAATCTTTATATAAATGAAGTCACCCAAAATCATCTTTTTCTAAAAGAAATGTCTTAATATGCTTTCTGTCTAGTCTAGTCCTAGTTCCTAAGTTATTTTTTCAGTTTATCAATAATGAATATTTTGTTGATCTAAACATAGAGATTTAGGGTGTCCAAACTCTTTAGATTTTACAGTGGTTTCTTAAATCCAAACATTTCTTAAATTAAAATGTTTGGCCAAAGAGCAGCCCTGGATTCTTTTGACCGCTGAAGGTCACTGTTATCAACTGAAGGTTAAAATCCTTTCTGCTGGCCTTCAGAAAGCCTCTGGGGCCAACAAACACAACACTGTCCATTTGTTAATTTATCCACGTATTCAAACAGTCCACAATGCAGGAGAAGCCTAAGAACCCTTAAGAGTATTTTTTCCTACATTTTATTATCATAAACTCCAAGTCCATTAAAAATGTTTCCACTTGAAGCTGCTTTGATAGACTTGGAGATGTAGTAACGTCTTTCATGTAATGTGGTTTCTTTCCTAAATGAACATTGAATCCAAAAAATAATGTTTTTAAGGGTCTTAAATATAAATCCGCCAGGTTATAGACATAAAGGTCAAGTAATGCATTAGTAGTTTCTTATTTCTCTCAGTCATTCAAGGTTTTTGCTTTTGAAAAAGTATGAATTATTATAAGAGATTGAGCATTTATCTGTTTTTGTAGAGAAATGTTAAGGGCTGTAATTATACCTGTGAGAAGCATGAGAGTGCTTAATTTTACACGACAACTGAGTTCTAAGAACACAGATTGACCAGTAAGAGCGATCAGAGAAAAACATTTTCTCATGTTTTCCCTGACCCCAGTTTAAAACTATAGAAACCCTATTCAAAACTTTGGACTTACTAATTTAATTACTATAAAACCAACATAATAGTTTATGAAAACTATCAACTAAAATGTAACTTAATGGTAATATGTGTAATCAAAAGTGTGGAAAGTGATTTTCTGTGTTAATGCAATTTCTTTCAAGGCATGACAAACAACTGAACGTCTGGCAATGAAATTTGCAGCTGATGGTACACACAGTATACTGTAAGAGAATGTTACATTAAACTCAGCCTTTATAGAAAATACACATGAATTTAGCATGGACCATTTTTGTCAGAATCCAATGGATGAAACCCATAAGATCACATGTGAAATTCATGTAATTTTTTGTAAGGTAGTATTAAAAACAGTCAACTTAATTACCTAGAAAGATTTACCTAGAAAGATCTCCATCAAGACAGAATGATTGTAGCTATTGTATTTAATGTACATTTTGTAGATTACATGATATGCAAACATAACAATGTGATTTTATGTCTAAAGCTCATTCTGAGTGTGATTTTAAAAATTGTTGACCACAAAAAGATAAAGTCATTTGTGTGTAGTTGGGTTTGATGTTTTCTATGATATTTTTCTCTCTCTCCATCTTTTATCTTTACAGATCTGAAAAATGTCCTGTCTGTTTTTAAGCACTTCAAATATTGTTTTGATTACACAGCCTTTTGTTTTTTCTCAGTAAACAGGGCTAGGAGCCTAAAAACCGAATATTGCATTACAAGCTAGACAGCGTGTGTGTACTTGATGTTTCAGCCAGACTGGTTTATTTTCTGTAAAATGACCACGACCTATAAGATCAAGGTTTCTTTTTCTCAGTTTCTGTGTGTTTACAACCTTGACCACCCTCATGGAGCTTTCAACTTTTTCCTTAAGAGCTTTTTCTCATCTGAACATGAGATTCAGTGCATCTTCATTCACCCTTGCAGAGAGACGCACAGAACACATACAAAGACCACACAGCTGCACAGCATGACCTATCGTGTTCGTCCATGGAGCTTCCTCTGTTCAAGTTCACTCCTCATGTGCTGCCCAGGATCAGTGAGGATGAATCCGAGAATTCTTCACACGCTTCCAAAACTCTGCAGTCAATCCCAGCAAAATGGGTAAGCATTTAACTCATTGGCCAATACACCAATGTCTATTTTTTGTTTGTACTGTAAATTTAATGTATAAGTTTCTGCTGTAAACAGAATGCACTGATTTGTTTAATCATAAACATTATGACATAAAATGAACTAAGTTAAACTGAGCTTAATCATATTTAGCACCAGGATTGCAAAGGGAATAATTCAAAAATCTGTGTAGGTGATGGTGTGTGTCCAGTTCCACATGAGTGAAAATGAAACACTTTTAGGATTTCTGTCTGAATCTGTCTAAAAGCTTCTCCCCTAAACAGCACAAACCACACAAATACCTTACAAACACAAAAGATCCAATGGAGCAGTGCACTCGCCACAAAACATTATTACATCTCGTTACATGTTCAACTTGATCAATTTGACATATATTTGTATTTTTCTGTTTTGGGACACGCTTTTTCTCTCTGTCCATCAGCATTTACTGATACATACTAGATGAAGTACATACTTTTCAAATGTTAAATCAGTATGTTTTATATAGCACGCGTAAGCGTTCTAACTAGTATATAGTTTGGTAACGTTCACCACATAATAATGACAGCTGCAAAATAATTCAGTAAGGTGTTTAATTCATTACATGTCCTCATAAATATTTGGACAATTAAATATTTTAAATATCACAAACATTTCAAAGATGTTGGCCATTGGTTGAAAGCCTTTATTCGCTTAAACTTGTTCGCTCAAGCACTTGACACTCAGCATGATGATATAAATTTACACTTGAAATTGCTTGTCTGGAAAAGGTCATGAAGGGCCATACGCCATTCAGAACTGAATTAAGAATGGCTGAATTGAAACAGGATTTTGAATGTGAAAGTGTAGTCATGTAATTTAAATAAAAATCCTGTGACTCAATGTTAACTTGTAACTGTAAAATGAAAAAGCCCTAAATAAAATCCTCGAATGGTTTCATATTACAATTCAAATAACAGATAGATTCCATCACAAGCAACACATATGTATACTGTAGGTTAGGATCAATGTGTTTTAGTGTTTTTTTCCCTTTAAAGTCTGATAAGAGATACTCTTCACAAACCACATCTTCACCAGCAGGGTACCAGAAATATCTGAACTCCTTATTTTCTCCACCTACACCAGATCACATCAGATTGTGTTTCTTATCATCACTGTACTTATGACACTTGACTCATTCCCCTCACGTCTTTGTTTTAAAGAAGACACAAGGATATTCCTTGTATTAAATTAATACAAAATATCTAACATTTATTTAGATCTTCAGATATCCAAACAAAAGTAATTTGAAATCATTTTTGACATAACTTTTCAAAATATATTTCACAAACATTACACCATTTGCTTATGCCTTTCAAAGAAAATAAAGTTGAATACAGGTGAACATTTTTTTGACCACCACTTGGTATTTTATCAAAGCCCTGGTCATGCATGGACTGCTTGAACTTACTTTCCTTTAAGCACATTTGAATTGTTTTTAGCCTTCAGAGTTTATTTCATACTCATTCCTTCTGGTCGAATTCAATGCAATCTTTGAGCGCTTCAGACAGGCCATTAAAGTCAGTCACTTATGCTGTCTGTCCATTCTGTCAGTCAGAACATTCTTGGATGATTCAATGATCCAGTCACTTTGAGATCAGCTGACCTTCCAGGCTAGCTATTTTAAATACTAAAGTCAAAACTGCTCAAGACCTACACAGGAGGGGGTGGGGGGTAAACCCTTATCTATTTTAAAAACGTTCTTTATAATCACTAAATATGTTTTTTTTCCTTACATAAAACTTTACGCTTGACTCATCAACTCAGCCCATTCTATTTTAGTTGCCACTTTAGGTTCTCTTGTAACTTGTTATTTTCTCAAGGCGAGAACATCAGTGTAATGAAAGTGCGTGTTTGTTCTCAGTTCCTCAGGCTCTAAAGTCTTGGTGCACTTTGTAAATCAGTCGGGGAGGAAAAGCAGCGTCTTTGTCACAGAGGGGGAGAGTCTTCTAGATGCTGTCATCAAGAAGAATCTTGACATCAGTGGATTTGGTAATACATATTTTATGTGTGAGTGTATGTAAATACATACATACATGGATATATGTGACATGAGAGAGACAAACACATCCTGTATGGATGTGTTTGAAAATGAAAAGTATGAAAAGCTGAAGTCATTTTTTGTCTTTATTTAATGTCTTCTTCATAAAATCATTTTACGTATGAAAAGAACAAGCTGTGAAAATATAACCTTGATATCTTTACTGAATAAGACATGTCATTTAATTTAAATTACCTTTTTGTGCAAAATAATAACACAGTGTAAATAAAAAAGTTTCAGTATTTAAAATCATTAATTTCAGTATTTTAAATGAATATTTGAGGACTATGTCTCTATCAAATGATTAACTGTAATTTACAGCAATAAACACACATAATCTATTTTAGTCATTTTATGGCTATGACTATCTCAGATTTTGAGTCTGTATTTCACAGACAGGGAAATAAACAATTTAACCTAATTGTAAACTTTAAAGATACTGTCTTTTACCATGCCTTCAACAAATATCCTAATTCAAATGTATAATGTAATAATATATGTAGTTTGTCATAATAATATAATTATGACAGTCTGTAGGTAGATGCTTTGCATGACATAATATAAATGACTGACAGTTACTGGCATTTACAGTTATAGTAGCGGCATACAAAAGGTAAAAATGTTTTGTGTGTGTTTCAGGAGCATGTGAAGGTACTCTGGCATGTTCCACGTGTCATCTGATATTTGAGGAAAGCGTGTATGACAGACTGGAGCCAATGGTGGATGAAGAGATTGACATGCTGGATTTGGCTTATGGACTCACAAAAACGTGAAGCCTTCTCAATAACTGGATAACATACTGATTGTTTTGATTGATAGTATGTTTAATTTGTTTACTATCCAGATGGTTTTAGCATTGATTTCTGATGCTGCTTTGTCATTGGTTCAGATCTCGTTTGGGGTGTCAGGTGACTGTGGGCCGCTGGATGGACGGAATGACAGTTCGTGTTCCGCAAGAGATCAAAGATCTACGAGGAAAGCAAGAGGCGCAGAGCAAATGATACACAACTGCTCACACACACAGTTTCTTTTAATGAAGATGTATTTGTTTCTTCACAGCATATGAAAATGTTACCACAATATCGCAAACTGAAAAGACCCAAACGTTCACATGAAAACGTACATATTCAAGAAAGGTGAACAGTTTTTGACTTAATAACATCTGCATATCTGGGAATTGTGGCCCAAATACAGTATGTTGGATTAGACTATTTACTCAATAGTGGTTAATGTCTGGGGCAAGTAAGCCAATCTGAAAACCCCAGGAGCCAGTGGCCTAAACATAATCACTAAGGTGAAGAAAAACGTTAAGAAAAAAATACATTTATGCAAACAGCCACAGGTGATAAACTTGAGAATTGGCATATCGCCCACATGCCCTTGAGCAATCCACTGAGCCTCAAGCTCCTAAACAACTACCAAACAACTTTCTTTACATCCAATAAAGCACTTTCAGTGTAGAAGTGGATTAATATTTCACAGAAATTGATATAGCTTTGCATCAAGGTTACATACTTTCAATTATGCATTTGGCAGACACTTTAAATTACATTGCATTCAAGCGTACACAAAACTTTCTGAATTACACTAACAATTTTAACTAGGCAAAAGTTCATGTCTAAATGAAATGGGGATGTACATTTGTTTTTGTGCCAATGTAAACAACTGTGTTACTAAAGCTATACTAGATAAAATTTGGTTAGATTTAATGAACAGATAATACGCCCACACACATTACAACACACAGACACACAAAACACACATTCAACAGCTTCTGTTGCAAATTCAAAACAGCTGTCAGTGTGAACAACACACTAAACACTGCAGATTTTAATCGATTTTATCATACAAAAATATGCGGCTACTGTAACATTACTAATATTTCAATGTTTAATTATCATTTCTCTTTCTGTACATATACTCATTAAAATATACATGATGGTTGTGCTAAATATAGATATTTATTCAAACTGTTTAACAATATAATCTGTGTATAACTGTATTAGTTGTTTTTTCGTTTCTATGTGATTTCTATGTTATGCATTCATAAATAAATAAACTTACACAAATACTGCAAACATGGTTACACGTCAGACAGAAGAGCTTGAAGTCTTTGGAGACTCGTGCCTCCTCTCTTGGGGTATTTGACAAACTGACACCCCCTTAAATCGAGTGTCAACCACAGTCTGTCAAATACTCTAAGAGAAGAGTCTAGATCATAGAGAGAGAGATTGAGGGGTGGAAAGACCTGCAGAGACAAGACAAAATGTGTTATGTTTAACACAGGAAGATCTGGCCACCTTTAGTTTTCTTAACAATGAGAAGTGAGTTATTGAGTGGAGAACAGCAATTGTTCCAAAAATAATTACAATCATTTTTTTCTGGTACAATGAGTAAAATAATAAATAATCATAATATTGTTTTAAATCATTGTAAATGATTTTTTTGCACTCTACAACCATACTTTTTTTTACTTCTCTTTTGTTTCTTTAGTCTTAATATCCTAAAAATATCTTTCTAGCCTAAAGCAGCAGATTGTCAAACCTTTCTGCAGAGGTTCTGTCTGATCTCCCTGGTCCGTAGGCGTCCGACTGTAGTTCCGTGGGGCAGTAGCTCAGGGGTGTGCGTGCATCAGGCGCGGGCGAGTGTTTGTATGAAGAAGACAGAGTGTGCGTTCACTAATAAGCCAACAGCATCAGGAGGAAGTAAAAGACGGAAGATAAGAAAGAAGCCTTAGAGCAGGAAATATCTGAAGGTTAAGAGACAACACTGTGAGTATGTGTTAAAGAGGTTGTGAAATGTTAAAAAAGCAACTCTGAGTTTGCAATAACAGCCGCAAACTCTCCCGCCAAATTACTCCACAAACTGAAGCCCCGTGTTTGTGTGTGTGTGTTGGGCTGCAAGGTCCTCAACTAAGACAGATGATAAAATGTCTAAAATAGGTTCAGTCTCTGGAAATGGGTATTGCTCCATGCTGTCATGACTATCCTTAATGCATAAGGCAGCCATTATGGAAATGAAATACATTTGGAGCCCCTGCACATACTTCACAGTGCAGTACATCTTCTTTCATTATCAATAATGGAAGGGCTATCACACACGCACATCCGAACCTCATGTACATACTCTCTGAATCACATCAGGTATTGTGCGGAAATAAATAAAGACCGGAAACGGTGGACCCTTAAAAGCTCACATGTCCCTGTTGCAAACCTGTTAAGCTGTACTTGAGCCTGCACAACCCGAAAAACAACAGTTCTCTGAATCCAACTACATTTTAATCCACTTAATACTAACCCAGCAGTTCTCTGCTTGATATAAACATGCTTGTGCTTTTAACACTGATTGAAATGGTATCTAATGGAAAATATTTCATATTTATTCCAGCAGAACACACCTTTTAATCAATGGACTTTTTGGTAAAATGTAAGTGGAGAGTTGAACAAAGTCTTGAGGCTCTGCTAGCTTTCACAGCTACTTGCTGATGATGAAGTGAGTTCATTAAAGTGCGAATCATTATCTTAAATAAACTATTTCTCTGTTAGTAAGATGCTTTGGCTGCCATCATTTAGTGCCACATGAAACTATTTCAGTATTTTTACAATGCTGGTGGAGTTTTAAGTTTTACCAGCAAAACTCTTCACAGTCTTGTCTTGTGGTCGAGTGGTGTTGTTGTGCTCAGCTCTAATACGGTCATGTGTAAATATTCTGTCACATGTCACTGTTGGATGCACTCACAACTGATGTTGTGAGTTTTCACACATTATCTCTTCATGCCTGAACACTGATGAAGAAAGATGGGGCTTAATATCAGCCCTAGACGTTCTCATCAGACAGGCATTGGTGACAACCCTTCAGAATTACTGCACTTGTCAGTCTTTCCCTTAGGCTAACATTAATTAAGGGTATTCATGTTTCATGACTTGGTGATTCACACATTTTAGGGTCAATCATATTGAGTAAGTAAATGACATTGTATATTTGCACAGTACTAATGAGTTCAATAAACATGATAATTGTGTCAATGATTTTCTCACTATTGTAAGTCGCTTTGGATAAAAGCATCTGCTAAAAGCACATGTAAATGGTATTCAGTGATTCTTAACCCTTTCATTACAAGGTAAAACATTACTTTAGATTAAAAGCTGGGTTTACGTGCAATGTGACCCATAGTATATAAATTTCTTTGTTATTTACAACCAGAATAAGCTAATATAAACTCCCTATAAGGGTGTGTGTTTGTGAAGAGAGATAGAAAGCAAATTTTTATTGCGCAAATACATCCATATTGTCTAAAAGGCTACCATTAAATATTTTGCAAAAAGGTGCTGATCTTTTTATGGACTCAAAAAGAGTACATCGACTTTGCACTACATTAGGTGATTTGCTGGATGATGAACTTGTATTTGGCCTGACTCAACACATCCATTATCCTAATACACTAATACACTAAATAATATATATGCCCAAAAGTTGTTGCTTTCTAATCTTTTAATTAAATTACAAGTATGAACTCACTATTTTAAACATTGGCTATAGTGATAATTTATAAATTGAAATTGTATAACTTATTCTACTTAGATTAAGTACTGTAGAAACATATGTGGATATAACATATTGATAATAATCTTTACAGTGCACACACATTTTCAATATAATAATAAATAAATAAGACCGTATTTAATTGGTCGATATGACCGATTAGCGAATGATTCATTCATTTGAAATGAATCGCTCTGAATCATTCGCTCAGTTCACTCACGCATTGAATCGTTTGTAGCTTCAAAACGATTACGCGATACTTTACACAACACAAACTGCTAAATGGGGTGAAGTATTTAGCTACAGTACTTCGGCAACTAAACTACAATGTATCTTGTCGTTTACCAGCGATGAAGAAGATGTTTAATAGTACAGCACCTACGTGTGTGTGTAAGTGTAAACAACTATATATGGCAGGTAAAGGAAACATACAAAACACGTCCATGTCTTGAGGTCGTAATATGTAAGCATCTACACACATACTATATTTTCACATTTGATATTTGTTTAAAAAATGAAGTAGCCTAGTTTAAATGTAGCAAACCTTTAGCATGTAAAAGCTATTTTCATTCCGCATGTGACGTCAAACACTAAACACTCTGGGCCTATGCTTTATTTATCATTTTAGTTTTGGCATCCAAAACAGTCCGTATTTCTTGTATAATTGCTTCTGGTTTGTGCATTTTAATTCACAGAAATCCTGCAAAGTACTTTCCCTCAAAAATGTGTGTTTTTTATGTCACATACATAACGCATGTATATTTACATTTTTTAAATGGATAACTTGTACATGGACTGATATATTTTTTATGTTTGGACTCTATCAACTGGGTTTTAGTAAAATATAAACATATGGTTCAATATATTCGTAGTAAATGCATTCTGTGAGAATTTATATTTCAAATTCTGACTGAAAATGTTACATTCATAAAACTGTGATCGCCCATCTATATGATCTACTTATTATTATTTGATATTATTATTATCATGCAAATGTTAATGAAATATTAATAGGCTGCAAGCTAAGAGTACTGACATTTATGCAGTGTTGCACAGGAAGTGTTTTTTAGTGCAATTTGAGCTTAAGAAATATAATTTATGGTGCAGTTAATGTCAGTTTTAATAGTGATATAGAAAGCGATTTTAATGATAGAGAAGATTTGAGACTGAAATAAGAAGTAAGAAGTAAGACTGAAATAGTTACTTGGAAGCATTGCAAATACGTCTGCCAAGTGACTTCCCTAAAGGGACTTTGTTGAAATGTATCACATTACAGTAGGTACTATAAGGATGTACAAGGTCCTCTGCTCTGCTCTTTATTGAGATTCTAGATTTTCACTGGAAAGTAAACAGATGAGAAGAAAAAGTCAATTTAACATGTATTTGTGGGTTAATTGTTATAATGTGCTTCTGGAGAAAGAGGGAGCATGTGTATTACTGTCATTTGTGTGGATCTGTGTCACAGCGGAGACAATAATGTTAATACATAGTTGCAGTCATATTGTAAGGATGCAGCACAAAGCAGCGAATGCAAAGAAAAACAGCAGATGGACAAAAAAAAGATACAGAGACATGTGCAGGATGAGTCATACCCTCGAATCATACAGTATTTATATGGAATTCGTGTTTTTTCTCTTTATCATTAACCGTCACAGTAAGGCCTGATATTTTGTGTTGAGTGATCTCTGACTCACAATCATAACTTTTCACCAACCTACATCTTTCACGCTGCGGCTGACTGCGTGTCACATTGCCAGCAATATTTCAGTCTTTTCTCATAGTCAGGACAGAGAGACAGAGAGCGAATTTTCAGTTAAACCTCTCACAGAAAGGCATTTCCTTCAAAGAGACACCTCACCCCTCCTTTTTTTATTTGTCATGTAGTTAACTTGTACTACTTCAATTCAGAAGACTGTAAGGGTGAGAGAGAAAAGAGTCTGGCTTTTGTCTGGTTCTGGTTGCAGATCATATCTTGGCTGGAGCTTGAGCTTGCAGCTTTTGGTCCCATGATGAAAACAAATTATAAATCATACTAAATGTTGTTTATTTGAAAATGTATAAAAGGCAGAAAGGTTTGTGTGAGGGTTAGGTTTAGGGGTAGGGTGAGGGTTACAAGATACAGTTTACACTTGTAAAACTTATTATGTCTATGGAAAGTCCCCATAAAATATGGAAACCCTATGTGTGTGTGTGTACAGATAAAGATCAGCAAAGTTTTCTCACCACACTAGTCATGATGACACACTCACACATATCAAATATCATTAGCACATGTATACCGTGGTACATATGTAGTTATCTGCAAAGACTTATAAAATAAAGTCTTATAAAATAATCTGTTCAGGTTTGTTTTTTAAAACATGTTAGTGTAAGGCTCGCACACGTAACTGTGTGCGCACAGGTTTGCAAACCTTCAAAAGTCTTTGCAAATACAGCAAAACGTCAAAAACCAACTTAAATGGTCCTCACTATTTAAAAAAGCCCATAAATTGGCCAAATCATTTTTTGCTTGGAATCTAATAACGTCCACAGGTTTCTTTGTTGGTTACGATTACATAAATGCATTTTGCAGATGCTTTTTCCCAACATGATTTTTTCAAACCGTGTAAGCAGTGCTTTTTCATTTCAGCACCTATTTTAACAGCTTACAGCATTAACAGTACATAAACTGTACATTTTATCAGAACTTTATATGCATTTGCCTTTTTAGTGTTGCCTTTTTAGGGCTCTCTTAAAATATAAACTATTAGGAAAACTATTGCATTTATTTGATGTCTTTTCAGTGGTCTGCGGGACTTACATGAGATAAACTTCCTCATCTGCAGTGCTGTCAAATTACTGAAATGTGGGTTTAGCATCTTGCCCTGAACGCATGTTTGTGCAGTAGTGTGTGCTTTATGTCTGAGTGTATATAGATGTAAATGCCACAGTGCTGTTCTGCTTGGTTAATGTCCATTGAAGAAAGTGATCATGAATTGCAGTGGACAAAAATATATGGTTGTCTTACCTAATGTATGGTTGTGTACTGTATGTTTTACATACATGTGAGTGTCCATGCACGCATGGTGTGAGAGAGCTTTCATTATCTCTGTAAATATCTGATGTGTGTGCACATCACTATTTCAACACTTAAACAGTTAAAGCCCATCTTTAAAGGGGAACTTCTAATGTTCAGTTTGTCATAAAGGGGAAGTTGGCTTACATCATGATGTGTCTTAAGCAACATTTTTCATTACATACAGACTCTTTTGTGCAGGTATATGTGTGTGAAACATTTCTTTTGCTATTATTTGTAATGATGATACAAATAGTAGCAAAAATAATGTTTGGAAATGTAAACTTATATTTGGTTTTGTAAACGGATAACTGACATACTATATATACATATATATATATAATCTTTAACATCTGTTCATTGTGTTATAAAGTGTTTAGAGTCTATGATAAAGTAGGAAGTGGAATGAGAAAGTGAACAGATAACTCTTGATGTGACATACATTTGACTTTGGGTGTCTCATCCGCAGGGCATCAAAAGGAAGTAAACTGTAGGACAGGAATAATAAAAGGATTTTTTGTCTTTATGTAGGATAAATGGGTTTCTTGGAACATCTTACTAATTTGATCTCCATCTAGCTTGATTTGTTAGCCATTTCTATCCTGAACCCTTCATTGTGTTGGAGCTGCAGTGAAGGTTGGAGTGGTAACACATTCATCACAAGGACTTTCATAGCAGCTTTTCAAACACTAAATTGCTGTTGATTGCAGGGCTGTAGTTACTGGAATTGTTACACTTTCTGTAGTGACGATAGCATCCAGTTGGGGGCCTTGGAACCAGAGCCATGATTTAACCTCAATGTCCATATTTAGAGAGAGAGGGAGAATGCAAATTTGTGAGCGAAGGGGAAGAGAGAGAAAGAAATAACACAGGGAAAGAAATGAGAAACCCTTGCCAAGAAGGGAGGGTGGAAAGGAAGAGGACGGTATAGAAAATTAAAGTGAAAAAGTTAGAGCAATGAGTTGGTGGCTGAAGTTACTCGTGCCGTCCCAGCAAAAACACACCTCATATTGGGTTGAGAAAGTATATTCTGAATCAGTCCAGGCTTTTCACACAACGTCCTTGTGGGAATTGATTGCATGTTTTGTGCTTTCTGTGAAATAAGAAGATTTAAAGCAGCTTTGCTGAGGATAAATGACTCGGGGAGATGGATGAAAATGAGTCCACAGCCGTGGGTTTCAAATCCTATTGACCTTCAATCTACCAGCGGCGGACCAGTGATCAGGCCTTCTGATAGAAAGGTGAATGTGCTTAGAAGCTGTAACTCTTTTGTATGTGTTTTATCTCAGCATTAGATTTAAATATGGTGTCCTTGACATGTGTGAAAACTCATTACCTTTGTGAGATTTTGCAGGGAAAAAATCTGTTGCATTCAGTGGTACTGTATGATTGTGAGAAAATAAGTACACCAAATGCTTTTTCAATTTTCTGTCAAAAGTCACTGTCATTTAATTTCAGCGTAAACATGTTCCTTTTATATGTAATCAGGCTTGTTGCGTGGTCATTCTCATATGTAAGCTTTATTTCCCTCACAAAATAAACATTGCTTTGTTACTGCAATGTGTTGATGTGATGATTGCAAAAATCAATCTGTGAATCATCATTGTGCTCTTGTGTGAAGCCGTTAACTCCAGATAATACCTGGGAGATTTTCCAGGTCATTTTGTTCATGAAATGTGTTATGATGTGTCATCATCAGCCCTTATTCTTAGTCAATCAGACAGTTTTGTACATTGATTTTGTTTATGTACTTGGTCTAAAACTGCTTTTATTTTTAACCAAAGAAAGTTATGGATTGCAGCTTTAATTTTCTGCTGCTCATTTTTTTGCTTTTCAGGTAGTTACGCTATATCCTTTATTATTAAATAAAAGCATGCATGAATAACGCTAAATTAATTTGTATTGGATTTTTTTGTATCTCTGATATTATTAGGATTTAAATTATATCTGTCAAGCAATCCCACACATCCCTTTAGGATCTTATGTTAACCATAAGATGATTTTGTTCTTTTGTGTAGACTATTGACTATTGAGACATTGATGACGCAAAGTCTGCCATTTCTCCCTTGGAGAATAATGGAAAGGCCAGTAAAGCATTCACACCGGATGTGAAAATAGGAGATAATTACAGATTCATTGCAGATGTGTGAAGACTTACTTCTTCACAAATGAATCTGTCTGTTGCTATAGTTACTGATACTATACTGTTAATTTTGCATACCTAATCAAAGTTTTCTTTACATTGAATTCTGTTGTGTGGTATAACTGGTATGGCATTTCTTATTATTTTGTAGATGAAGTCTACAGTACCAAGAAGAAAAACTGGATCTGCTGTTATTAAAGCTTTCAAAACTAGTCAAAGGTACAAGCAAATAGCACACACACATGCCCTGACTTGATCTCTTATGAAGAGGTATTCTTGTAGGATGTTCTTTTAAATGTGGAAATGTCATATACTAAAAATGAAACAGAAATGTAATTGTAATTATTCTTTGGCTGTGCTAATGGGTTCCTCCTCTTTTCTTTAATTTTTTGTCTTGTCTTGCTTGTTCCTTACTGGCTAGAAGTGTGTATTATTTTGATCTATCTGATTTAAATGTAAATTACATCTATTATTTAGTGAAATCAGTGTTGCTGTTAAACACTCAAATGGTCTCTCTGTGAGACCAGATATTTATAAAAGAAATGTAAAATCTTTTAATAATGTGTCTGTGCGCTTGTTTTGGTCAAGGTGAATCTCTGTTCTTTGAGTAAATGTGCTAAAATAATTTACTTGTCTTACTCTCTGTCATGCATAACACACACATTCACTGTTTACAGTGTATCTGACCAATCTCTTGGTACTGGCTAAGACACACTGTGCCTTATATAGGCAGGAATGCAACAACAGACACAAACACACACATTAAAAGACGAAAGCTGGCGATGTGCGTCATTCAGATTGTTAGCACGGAGAGAAAAAGGGAGCGAGGGAAGATGCCAGGGCAAATGTTTAACACCCAGACCTTTAAAGCTATATTAGAGAATGGTCATATCTGATATTTACTAAACCTTAAACTTCACATAGTCCTTTTGTTTTTTGAGTATGGGTAATTTTTTTGGCTGATTTACAATAGTGAGGACCACTTTTTTGTGACACAAGAAAAGCACAGTTTTCCCTTATGTTTCACTGTATTTGAACACTATTTTACTAAGTACTACTGTACTCTGTACACTATTTGAACCGCGCTTTTAACGGGCACTAAAATTATTTTTATAATTAATTTACGTAAACAGCGTTTGGTGCCTCAACTCCACCTGTATTTCAGAAACATACATATATCCTAATAAAATGTAGTTATATTCATCTCTGACATGACGACACAGTCCAAGGTTATATAGAGTTCTTAACCTCCAATGGAGGTGTGCGCATATGAAATATATAAATATTTTGCTTTTTTAAAATAAAAATAAAAAATTTATTCTCAAGTCTGGCAGGATTATGTTCAGTTGTTATTGCATATGCACTATGGTTCAATATGCACATATAATTAATAAAACATTCAGACATTTGTTTTGCAGCAAAATAAATATACATTATACAGCACAAAACATTTATCCATTGACAAATAGCATGTTGCTCTTTTGCAGTGATAGGTATGGTGCATGCCATGTATCCCAGAATGCCATGCTGTCGATGGAAGCCCATGCTCATCTTACCAATGGCTTAAAATCAAAAGAGAGACTTTTGTTACTTTTCACAGATTCTCTTATCATCGCCAAAACAAAGTATGTCAATATCCCTTTGTGTGTGAGTATGTGTATTAAAATGTGCATCAGTCCAAAATATACTGTAAGATGTCCTGATACCAAGCTTGTACTAATGTAAAGTGTGTTTCCATTACAGGTCTTTATATCTAAAACTAAAGGCTTGTGTTAGCCTCTCAGACATATGGCTGGCTTCCTGTATTCATATCATCACCGACAGAAAGGTCACCTCCAAGCACTCGTTTGTGATTGGCTGGCCAACCACCAATTATGTTGCTACTTTTAGGTAAGCTTTTAAAAAACACTCAAAGTAGTTGTTATACCAAAGTATTATTATACATCCGACATATTCGAAAACCAAAAATAGCACAATCAATGTGCTTGATTAGTTATTTGAGATTTCTACAGCTAGAGGCATAGCTTTAGTTCTCAAATTTGAATTTTTATTTTACAGTTTTGGAACGTGTGGATGATGTGTTTAGGCAATATCACATGAGCAAAAGTAGTACTGTGCTGTATATAAACAGGACTGCGATTTGGCCATAGAAACAATGCTCAGAGCTTATTAAAGCTTGCAAGAAAGAAACACACACACACACACACACACACACACACACACACACACACACACACACACACACACACACACACACACACACACACACACACACACACACACACACACACACACACACACACACACACACACACACACACACACACACACACACACACACACACACACACACACACACACACACACACACACACACACACACACACACACACACACACACACTGATGGTTCCTTCTATCTTTAATTGCTTCCCTTGCCTTCCCATGTTCCTTTTGATTCCAAACCAATAATCAGATCTGCTCGTTTCTATTTCTTTTCCCTAATGGCTTTGGGATGTGTGTGTGTGTTTCCAGGCTAGCTAACAAGGCCACAGGGTATGTATTGTATGTATCGAATCAATTGATTCTCTCTCTCTCTCTCTCACCCTTTAAACCAAAGCTCATCAGAAACAAAGGAAAGATGGTTACAAGCTCTTCAGTGGTAAGGAATCACCCTGTTTTTTCCCAAATAAATCACCCACTATTTTTTTCCGTTTCTAATAATTATCGTTTCTCAGGCACACCTGCAGAGCCAGACAAAGAGTCCTGCCAAACGCCATTCTTCTCTATGTACTTCTACTCTGCAATCCGGATGAAGACAGCCCAGCGGTACCCAAGCTTCTTTGGTTTAATGTGGACCCCTCCCAGCCCTCGGGGAAATAAAACTATGCCTCTGTTTATATATGGAGCTTATTTGTGCTGTTTATTTTCTTGTTGTTTGTTTACATATTATTGGCTGTCAAGACGGTTGCCGTGGCGGTGGATGTGAGCACTACAGCTGAACATGTGGTTCATTACATCAAGCAACAATGCAAACTGCTGGTGGGTTGTCCTTAAAACCCTAGGGTAGTTCTCTTGATGTGTATAGAGATGTACAAGCGTTACCCCCTGTAGATCAAAGGTACAAAAAGTAAAAGAAAGTGACCAATAGGAATGGGAAACGAGCTTGTATCTTTGGTGGATCTGGCTTTAATTCTTTAATGATTTGCACACTGATGATTTAAACATCACTAACTCTATGTAGAGCTAAGTTTGTCCCCTGGTATTTCCTTTATTTTGATAACGGCCATTTCCTTTTCCTGTCTCTTTCCAAAACATAATACCCACTTCCTGTGTGCAGGGTGAAGTCTCGGACTATCAGCTGTGTGTGAACTATGAAAAAGAAGAGGAAACACACACCCTTATCGGTGACGACACTCTAAAACATATAAGCATACACAACATAGACTTTCTAAGACAAATTTGAACACAGTGCATGTAATGGGTATCCAGCTCTCAGGTTTTTGCCATTTGCGTAGTGACTGATTTAAAAAGATTATCAATCTGGTTTATGTTTGTGGTGAAATATTACTATTAGCACAGGTATATGAGAACAAAATTATTTATGTACTCTTGTATTAAAGTGTTACAAAAAACTGGAATATGTTCATTTATACAAATATAATGAAAGGATAGAAATGTTTTTTCACCCTTATCGTTCAGCATCCAGATAGATTTCTCCATTGTGCCTTTTCACTACATATTGCAACCCTGAGCTTTTTCTCTGTGAGATTTAATCTAACAGCTCTATGAAGAAAGTTTAGGGATTACAGAAAATGAAACATTTGATTCTCATAGGAGACAGAATGCCTGCAATGATGTGAATGTAATGTTATTCGAACATAGACACACGCAGAACCTCAGGTCATATGTGTGCATGCATCCAAGGTTTATTTTTTAAGACTATAGGATATGAGAAGTTTAGTTTCAGATAATGGGATCTAAAACTTAATTAAATTCAGAAGTATAGGCATGGGTGTAAAATTCAGAAACAGAATCCTCACATTCAAATTAACACTTTTTTTTTACCCACGTTAACACACCAAAGAAAATGTAGTAATGCTATAATGCTTTCTTTGCCTCCTGCAGCATATCAAAGAATGCAATTTCCTACAAGCTAAACCCTGATCTCAACCCCAATATCCTGTCTTCATTTTTTGTCTGTCCCAGGCCATGAGCTTCCATTCTTCATCCTCCGTCATTCCTTGCAGAGTCAACAAGAGCCCAGTGAGCACTTGCAGGAAACATTTGATGCCGCCCAGCAGACAGAGGCCACGATCAAGACGCCTCATTTCACCCTAAAAACTAGAACACACACTCCTGGTGAGTGCACCTGCATACCAAACAGCACATTGCATGGACTAAATGTTTGTACACCTCCTCGGTCAGACACAAATACAGGCTTTAATAAGCAGCGGATGTGATCTTCTGTCGCCCTGCAGAGCTCATTAGATTCAAAATCACATAGACATGATGCTCTCTATAAAATGCTGTTCTGCTTTAATGTACATGACATTTACAATATATATAAACACAGAAGGCTCAGCAGAGTTGTGTAAAAGAAGTAAAGCTAAAAAAAGTTTTTTGCATCATCTTGTCTACCACATATTGAAATAAGGCTAATTATCTCCAAATTTGATGTGCATGAAAGCATTTGTGAAGGATAGGAAAGGGTGCGAGCAGCAGCCCCGAGGTACTAGGACACAGGTGATAGGAGTGTGGTTTATTTTATTATTTACCTTTACAGTCAGTGGCCTGTTCCTGATTAAACGCTGATCACAGTGACGCAAAGCAGAATGGAGCTGCTGAAATAATATGGCTGGACTGTTTATATTATAGGCTGAGCTGAAGTCATGGAAGCAAATAGGGTTTAAGCATAATAGACTGCCAGGTTTACAACATCTTTGACAGGCCTGTTTTCACAGCAGGCGAACTGTAACAGATCCACCTGCGGAGATATGGTGGATGTGAGGTTGCCCAAGGATACGCTTAAATGTTTGGATGCTTCTGGGTTTATTGTTGCCTGCTTTTAAGTCTTCTGTGAATTCACTGTCCATCTTACGTTGCTCATGGTCAATACTTGACATGGTGTAAATGGCTTGAAGCTTTTAGATAAGATCCTGTGGTCAGGGACGTCTAATGTGGAAATGTATATGGTTATTACGGTTTTCAAGTGAGCACCCCTCTGTCATCTGTTTTAATGTGATGCTTATCTATGATCCTCTTGTAAGAAAGTTAACATTTCTCAGAAAATACCATAAGATGAGTCTGTTAACGTTGATCCATTCTGTAATCTATTCGTCTCTTTTTAAAGAGACATTTACCTTGATAAAGCTGTGAATCCCAATGTTTTCTCAATGGTATTATATACTGTAATAATAATAATATTATATACTGTAGGTTCTGTTAAGTGTAGCATGTCATAGCATAATTACTCCATAACTACATCATGTCATACCTACAACCACCTTGATAAACCTTTTTGATACACAGCTCTTCTCTTCATGTTGACCTGTGACATTGACATTTTTCAGGATAACAGCTCCAAAATGTTCAGTAAACACAGAAAAGTAGGAGGGGTGAGAGAGAAAAAACATGTGCAACATGTGCAACTTTGTCTCATTTGCATAAAACGCATAAGCATTCCCTATTATCAGATATGAATATATGATAATAAGCTATTTGAATTCCTGTCATCTGTAATTTAATACAGTGCTTGATTATACATAATAGTACCAGCCGGGGTCAGTTATTAGTAATAGCACCTCTGCATTCACAGGTAAATGAAGAGGATGATTCAGTGTAATTTGTACAGGATGGGTATTCAGGGTATTCTGATGAGAAAAGCTATTGTGTCTCTCCTGCTGCAGTAGTGCAGACACATTGACACACTACAGACGGGTTTGGCAAATAAATGATTAAATAAGCCTTTCGGGTGAGCTAAATAGTTTTTTATCAGTATCAGTCAAACCGACAGTTTATCTCTAGAAGTATATATCTTATATAGCACCAGGTTTTACACAACAGGAAAATGCTTTAGGTGTTAGATAAGCTGATAGCTACTGCTCTGTAGAATAGCAAACTGCAGAACGATAACTCTGCCCATTCATGCGTTTGCTGAAATGTGATTTGTTTCTTGTGTTTTATTCTCAGGCATTTTGCTGAAACATAAAAGAAAGAGATCTCTGATTGATTGGGCTCTGAGGAGGGGGCAACTTAACCCATCGGATGAGCATGTTGAGGAACACAACGGCCCTCAAAAGTTATTCGGCCAGTCTCTTTCCTTCATCTGTCCTGATGGAAACCTGCCCAAGCCGATAATGGTATGACATTCACAGATTTAACACAATAAATGTAGAGCAAATTTAAGATTTTTATTACTTACATATTTTATTACTTTCATGTCGGAAAGCCATAATTATGGAAGAGTTACCTTATTTCAGAACTTTAAAAGGTATAAATGTTTTAACCTGTTAACTTTCAGGTGGAACACTTGAATATTTCATAGTTAATTTGTAATCTAATTATGACAAATTATTCATTGATGGAAAGGTCAAAGACTCAAAAATAAATATTTGACAAATTTTCATAATAATAAACATAAACTAAATATAAATTATTATTGTTAAACATACCTAAATAAAAAAAAGATATTGATGGATATTGCATTTTCATGTGTATACTCAGTAAATTTAAAACATGATGTCTTTTAATCAGATCAGACATTTCTTTCTTTGTATGTGTGTCTCTAGGACTTGCTTTATCTTCTGTTCTGTGAGGGTCCAGAGACATGTGGAATCTTCCGCCGCTCTGCAAATGCCAAAAACTGTAGGATTCTAAAGGAGAAAATGAATTCTGGGAAAAGCATTTCACTGCACGAAGAGTCTGTGTTCGTCTCTGCATCTCTTATCACAGTCAGTACTTTCAGAATTTTCAATGGCAAGAGCATACTTCATTAGTTTTCTTTGCTCTATGCCCAATACATCTAAATCTATTTTGATTTTATTCAGCAGTATACAGTATTTTTTTGTGTGCAGGAGTTTTTACGTGAACTGCCTGGTGGTGTTTTATGTTGTGACTTGTATGAAGACTGGATGGAAGTTCTGCAGATTGAGGATCAAAAGCATAGACTTTATAAAGTCAGAAGGTAAGAACAGCTGGTCAGTTCCAACTGTGCTAAAATATAACACATGTTAACCTAGCTACTGTCTATATCATTGCGCATCACCCATAGAGGTTTACGTGTCTTCCAGTGGCAAGATGGCAATGACACGCTGAATATATCAGCTCTTGGGTTAAACCATTACTTTAGACAATTTTAAAGGCATTGTGAAATTTTCAGGTATGATTTTCTATTACCAAAACATGCTATTACCAGTGCTAGATGTGTGCAATAGATGGTGCTTCAGGTAGATGGTGTTATTATGGCTGCCTAGTCCATATCTCTTGTGTCGTCTGAGCCTTTCAAGATGTCAGTCTGTTTTCTGGCCTTAATACTTAATATTGTATACATCTTTATTCTTTTTTTCAGGCCAGCAACGCCTTTACAACGCCTATACTTCATAAAATTGAGCATTTTAAGGGTGACCTATAATAATTTGCATCTAGCACAATACAAAGTGTGTTTTCTCAAGGTTTCTCCACTTCACCCAAACATCTTATGGGCAATTCCAACATTACGAATGTGACATTTTCAGTCAAAATATTGGTATTTATTATAATTATTATTTCTATTTTACTAAACCCCTTTTAATATAGTTCAAACATTAAAGAAATATAAGTTTATGCAACACGTTTTTAAGAGGCAACAAACTTTGTAGTTTTCTGTGATTTAAAATGTACATTTACACTTACATTAAGGCATTTAGCTGATGCATTTATCCAAAGCGACTTACAAATATTAGGAGACAAAAAATGCTCAAACCAGAAGCAATAATACCCACCAAATGGAGAAGGGAGATCTCCTCAAGGAAATTAAAATTTTCATGTGCCCTTTTATGAGAAATATTTACTGTTATGGATGTGACAATTCTGAAAACAGCACTTCATCTGATTATAAAAAAAATAATGCTTTAAGCATTAAAAAATGCTTTAAAAACTTTAAAAGAGACCTTACATGAGTATTTAAACCACCAAATATTGACATCCGAGCTATCAATATGATGAAAGCATTTGCTTTTTTTAATGGTAAGGTTTACATTTGCATTTAATTGCACTTATGTAATTTCTTTCCTTGTCAAAATTCTATCTAGTTTGCTTGCGCAGCTGCCAGAGGAAAATATTACCTTGCTGTGTCACTTGTTTGGAGTGCTGCACAGGATACACAGCCACTCGCATGTCAATCTGATGACGGCAACGAACCTGGCCCTCTGCATCGCACCCAACATGCTCTGGAGATCAGCCCGGGTCAGCCCTGAGCAGGAGGGAAAGAGCGCGTTGCAGGTAAACCAGTAATACAACTGTATTAATATACATACACCACTTCTATTTAAAATCAATGTAGGATTTACTACATACTGTGACTGCTTGACTACCCAAAGAAACTACTGTGGAGCTGGTTTGCACACAAGTAACTTCGAAGCCATAAAGCAGAAAATTCTCAAATTTGTTTAGCAATTTCCTCAGCACTGCTTACATGCCACAGACACAAGGACATGATCCAAAGCAGATGGCTCTCATATATATGTGAAGCTGTCAGAACTGGAAGCATCTGTTTTTAACTGCTGCAGCCCCATTATTTGATAAGTATGTCTGAAATTACTTGCCAATATTTAATAAAAGCATGACTGTCAGCCCAGAAATGAGATTCAAACAAGATGAACATGCGGTTTGGTTTAATCATTTGTAATATAATCACATGTGTTATTAATTTGACATATGTCTTCTATGATCAAGATCATAGTACCCGGATGAGCCTGTGTTATTAGTTTTGAGTGGTTGTTATGGAAATAACATACTTTGGAATGTCATGACTGGCCAATCCAGAGCAGTGATTATCATATTTATATTGTCGGTTTGTAAATAAATACAAAGCTATTTACCAATATTATCTTAATTATATTCGTCATGCATACATCAAGTTTAAAGTCAATATAGTCTGTATTAGTGAATGTAAAAAAACTTCTGCATCTTAATCTCTTCCATTGTAAACAGGAAGTTAGACACCTCATCCATTAATTAATCACTTGAATAGAAACTATGAATTTTTCGGGAAATATGTTGAAGGATGCGTCCAGAGCCCACTTCAGTTTGTAAGCCGCATAAAACTAATATGTACGCAGTTTGTACTTCATGAGAAAGTAGTAATTCCTTTCAGCAAGCAGATTTTGCATTGTGATGCATCTCAGGGGATGCTGGCTTGGATCTAAGGGAGAAAACAAACAATGTTTCCTGATGTTATTAATAATAATTGAATTTAAGCATATTAGAAAAAAGCATTAAAGATGCTATGTAGTTTTAATTAAATGTGGTGTTTTATTCATTCACGCATCAGCCAATGGTGCTGTATGCCATAGCTTTTTTCATAGACAGTGTGTGAGTCTAAAATAGCTTTATCCTAAGAGGTTCATAATATGCACATGCACATGCAGCCTTGCTCTCTAATGCTTTGTGATGAATGTGTTGCTGACAAAAGTTTGACTTAGGGGAAGTTTGAAATAGGGGAAATTCAGGGGAAATTCTCAAAAAATCATGAAACCTTGTTTGGTTAGTGAGGGATGTCAAAGTGTTTTTACCAGCTTTACTAAAGTGTTTTACTGTGTATGAGTGGCAGAGATGGAGACATTTCTTGATGTAGAACTAAAAGCCTTTTATTTAGAAAAATGCTTTTCAATTTTAGAAAATGGTTTTCAAACTGCTGGTTGACATTGATTTTAGCTTGTAAATTATAGTCTACCACCAATAACGTTGTAGCCCACAGTAAGAGATTTGTACCTGATGTATCAAAGGTCAGTGACATGAACTAAGCTGACATGACCTGTTTTAGAGATGTGGAAGTTGATCCAGGTTGACCTAATCTAGGTTGGCTACATTAACCACATCTAAAGCATGTTTCTGAAGTGGATGAAATGTTATGGAAATGCTTTTTATCCACTGACTCATCCACTTTAGTATACAAAATAGGTATGCTTGTTTTGAAAATCTTTCATGAATGAGGCAGGGTGAATACATTCTGAATCTTCATAATTTCCTAACACATGGAGGGTTGGAGAGGTGCTTATGCTACGTCTGACTATGTCTGACGTCTGCTGTGTATTCATTCTTTTCAAACCCATAATTTTGTATAACTATTCAGTTGATCTCAGACCTGTCTGATCCATTGAAATAACATTGACGTGCTTAACATGCTGCCAATAACCAGTTCAGAGACTCATGTAACTTTATTACGTTTCTCTGCCATAGTGTGTAAAGTACGACTGGGAAAAGGGTTTAGTTGTAATAATGTGTAGCCAGGTACTAAAACTGGATGGTAGAAAACCTTTAATATTAAATTCTTTACATTGCATGCTGACATGATTTTGTACAGAAACAGAACCCATTTTATTATCACAGTTTTATTCTTATTTTATTATCACTTTAACATACAAAATGACAAATAAAATCAACCTTACAACATGAAGTAAAAAAACAAGAAACCAGTGAGAGAAAATAAACTACAGATCCCATTTTAATGAGCATTAGAATGGTTAGTAAATTATATACTAATATTTAATATTTTTAATACATTTAATATGCATTAAATAAACAATTTGTATTTGAATATGTAATAAAAAAATCTAAATAAAAACAGAACTCTCACACAGCAGAATAGTGAATAAAGACAAGTCATTTGGATGAACACCTCCTGTACTTGTTACTGTGGTTACAGTGATTCTTTGTGTTCAGGAATACCGTGAATGCCTTTTGTACATTTAAATCATGCTGATCGGAAAGAAACAGCAGGAGTGAATCGCTGAATATTCATCACTGCATAGCATATTATCTGCTTGCAGCCACAGTTCTAAAAATTGCATTTAGAATGCAAACTGTGAGTTGTCATTATGTTTCCCATCATGCAGTTCATTTAAATTCCTTTGGGTTCAGCGATAACATTGGTAAGACCATCTTGATTAGATTTGCTGATGTTTTTGTAGACCTTTGAAAGAAAGGAATAATTTCAGGAATGAGTCATTAAGCAGCGCAAACAAGGCTAAAGGATGTTTCTGCACATACCAGACATGCATACACCAGGGTCACATACTCTATAAACGAATGTCTAAACACTCGTGAACGAGAAGAAACTAAGTGCTAGGCAACCAGCATACGTCATGTGAGCACCTCCGTCACTGACGTGCTCAGACGAATATACAAAGCATTAATCTTTTAAAACTTTTAACAAATCATAAACTTGCAACAACTGTTTGCTTTCATTAGGAGCTGAATTCACTTCAGCATACCGCTAGAGTTGACATTAACGTTTAAGGGCCTGCAGTGACCGTTTTCCATATTGATGATGTTTTGTTCTGCATCTGTCATTCAGGTGGCTCAGCTTATTCAGTACCTGATTGAAAACACTCCCGCCGTGTTTGGAGAAGATCTGGACAGCCTGTTCACCAGAAGGATCATTTCAGGCCAGGAAACGCATGAATCCGCAGGTAATTGTGTAATTATGCACTTTGGCCCTTTTCATACTGACATGTAAATGACTACTGAGGTAATTTACAGACGACAATTAGCCTTCTGACAGCGCTATTTCACAGTACACCCACATGCTTTTTCACTGTCATAAGCTCTAGTTCTGGTACCACCGATTATTCAAATACCACAATGCCTAGCAGTGAATGAATTGAAAGAAGAAAAATCTATTAAGACCCTATGAATGGCGTGGGGAGCACCAAATACGGTTTGTATACTACTTGTGTGACATACCGTTGGTAAATGTAGGTTCAGAATGCATACAGTACTGTTTACTTCATAGCATGTGCTGCTTAACCTGATATTCACTACCCACACTTTGTTTTTTATTTTAGAAATTACTTTTTAATTTGAAATATTTTTTAAATAACATTAATATTAACATTTGTTTATGTTTATTGTGATGAAAATGTGTCAAATATTTATTTTCGAGTCTTTCCATCAATACATAGTTTGTCAGGATTAGATTAGAATTCAACTATGAAACATAAAAGTGAACCGTGAAGTTTTCCATCTATTCTCTTTTCATTAAAAGAGAATGTCAAACAGTGTGCAGTACGTACATAATAAACCCTTTAAACAATAGTCATGCTGCAGTGTTGTGACATATATGCTGAAGCTGCATGAATTTCTATGTCTAGGTCTTTGGTGGTTGTTCTTTATAATTTACTCATATCTGCATGTCAGCGTTTTTACAAATTTTAAAACAATCAACATCTGAGACAGTGTAATACTTAAAAGAAACAACTGAGAATCCCTGAGCTATGAGAAAGCAAACCCTGAGATACCTTGAAAATGACCAGATAGTCTAAACACAGTTTTTCAGTCTTTTTGTGACACTGCTTGACTTTCATAAGCTTCTCATAAAGCCATTTCAAAAAGGTCTTGGCAGTTTGGTCACGCTCAGCATGAAAGGTAAAAGTCTCATGAAAGGTTTTTTCCTTCAATTCACACCAACCATCAATCACTGTGGCTAAGAATAACCCCCAGATCATCCCCAGAAGAAGCTTTCCTTTTTTCCATTAAAGGCTGACCTTTTTTTTTTTTTCAGAAAGTCTTTTACTTTTTGTTTTCATACTTATGTAAGTGCCCGCTCCAGACAGTCTGACACACCCTTTACCTTTTTTGATTTCTGTCAAACTACTCTGTACCAGAAAAACATGATTCATGCACCCCGGGCTGCCTTCCATTTCTGAATTACACTTAAAAGTGGCTGTTGACATTTTTCCTGACTTTAGCAGTCCAAACATTTTCTTGCATACTTTTTTAGGTCATAATATTGAAGCTCGGCAGTATTATTTGTTTTGACCATGAGGCATCTGCACAGTTAGACAGTTTAAATGCACAATCTTGCTTACTTATGCTTAATAAACCGTCAGCATGTATGATCATGAAAATGCTTCAGACGGTTTTTCTGTATCATTAGATGATGTAAATAATTTGCGTGTTTGCACATTGTGAATTCTTAGTGTAGGCATGTTATGGGAATGTCGATTTACGTTTTGTCATCTTGCGTCTTTGTTGATTTAAATTTTTAAATTATAATGTAACTGACAATTATATAATATATTTTGTAATTGTTAATAATGTGTGATTGCTGTCTGAAGCTTTCAAGCTAATAAAAATATGCATATTTATAAATGACAATTCTGTCTCCTATTTTAGATGGCCCATATCTTCAGCACTCCTCCTCAGAAGACACAGATCAAGACTTTATTGCTTCTTCTCCCCTCTCTCCTGAAATCCTTTTCCTCCCCTTGGCTGCACTTTCTCTGAAAGAGAAGAGATCACGTCCCTTTTATGTTGATTTGCCATCATCGCAGGGAACATACAGCTGTGGAACACTGGATTCAATTTCATCACGTTCTGGTGTTTCTGTGAGCACGCTGGGGGTCAGTAAACTCAGCCAATCACGTGACCGATGCCTCTCTGAGCCTTCCATGTATTTCGCAACACCCCAAACGCAGATACCGACTCACACTCCCATTATCAGACAATCTAGTTACGATGCAGCTGTAATAGACAGGCGAAACGAGCAGTCGCGGAGCTCCGTGGGGTTGAGTCCAGAACGACAGTCGCACAATTCTGGAATGAGCACAAGACGACGACGGTACACTTTCTGGAAGTCACCACAAATTCCCGCTCGCTTTAAGCATCCTGCGCAGAAATTGGCCAGCATGTCAAGCCTGTCGTCCGCTACCACTTCCTCTCTCAGCTCATTGGATAGCACGCTGTCACTGAGCTCTGCCGATCCAATCCCAAGCCCTCAAGACACACAGTCACATCCTTTTCTGTTTGGGGCCGCCACGAGACTGAGGCCTCTTACCCCAGAGATGCCCAGAAAGCGATGGACAAATGCATTTACATATGAAGAGGAGAAAAAGTTGGGCGAGAGAGATCAGAAGATGGAGAACAATGAGAAAGAGAGAGAGCTTGAGGCATCTAATGACGGTGGTGAAGAGACAGCCGAGAGCGAGGAGACCGTGAGCTCTAATATAACGGAGGTTGAAGATGTACAACAACAATTTGTGTCTAATTACGAGTCTCCTGCTGAGAGTGTGTGCAGAGTGGGGTTTCTTGTGAATCCATTAAAGTGCTCTAATGCATACGAGACAGAACATGACGTGGATTCGCAAGCAATCTCTCAGAAGCCCTGCTGCATACAGATAGTCCCACGGGAAGAGCAGATCGGTAATAAGATACAGGAATCCCAGATGAAACAAATATCAACAAAAACAACACAAAGGCAAATCATTACCAAAAGGGAAAACTCGGACAGCCAGTTTTTCAACGCACGGCCAAAAATGCAAGCCTCAGGTGGACCAAAAGTGAGCAGGATGAAAATCACATTCTTCCCTTCGGCAGGAAAGGTAATGCTGAAATATACTAAGGTCAGAGATCAAGCTTCAAAGACTGTCCCTATGGAAACTGAGCAGGGGATGGGATTCACAGAACAAAAGAAAGGAAACGTGGGGGAATCGGGTCAGGTGCATGTTCCCCAAACACTGTTTTTACGCTCTGCACCATCACAGCAAATGTCAGTTGAAGAGGATGATCGCTGTTCGTCCCGTGGAGATACGGGTGTGGAGGACAGTCCATTGGGTGGTGAAGCTGATGTTGGCGTGATAAATAGTAGTCTTAGCAACAGCGTATTTGATTACCCAAAAGAAAATCCTGGCCAGAATATCAATTGTGTTAGTCATAACAAGGTTAACATTATGAATGCTGCTGATGACCTGAACAATCCTGGCAGCATTACTGCAAACGCCCACTCCACTATTAACATTAGTGCTGCTTGTAGCTCTAGCCCCAGTATTAGCGTCTTTCATGCAAATGCTAATCAGGACACATCTTCAAAACACGCTAGTAAATTCGCTGGAACTTTTCGCCACACAATATGCATCAAGCTTCCCGTACGCAACAGAGGGCCGGCGCAGAACAAGCCAATACCGTAATCCTTTCCTTGCATTTAAAAGTGCTTCTTTATGTACGAGTTGCAGCTGGAAATATGAATGCTTTTAAGTGTGGTGGTGTGTAATATAGGCTACAGAAATAAAATTACCACAAAAATTTTAGATTTTGGGCTATGACTTTTAACTGACATCTTGCAGCGCACACACAAAGACGAGAGAGTTGTACAGCTGTGAGAATGAAAAGCGTTTAGTGTTGGAGATGTGGGGTTGGCATGCTCCATGCTCACATTTATAACACATCACAAGGACATCACAAAACAAAAATAGGTGACGTGAATCCTAACCTAAACATGTGCTTCTAGGTCAGGTTGAACTTTAAAGAGAAAGAGGTTTTATGTGTACATGTGTGAGCGTGCATAGTAAAGGCCCAATGGATAGTGTTTTTAGCGGATAATTAATAATGATTCAAGTAATCACTCTCAGGATATTTTTGTTTGAAATGGTACTTCTATGCAACTGCTTTACTTTTCAGAAAGGAATCTTTCATTTCTTGGAGTACCAGATCCATGTTGGATAGTCTCGTCTTTTTTTGGACAAATGTTACCAAGATTGCTTAAGTGCAAACTGATATCTGTATTTTTAGTTTTTTAGCTTTTCAAGTTTTTCCCTGATGGAATGCGTTTGGGGTGAAAGTCTACTACCACAAAATTCATAAAATCCATCACTGTTTTTGCAGTTTTTGTGGTAAAATAATTATTTGTTTCTTGCATTAATATTCCATCCTTATTTTATTCTTATTAATTTTTTTTCTTATTATTATTTTCATTTTTTATTTTGCTTTTGTTATTTCTACAGAAAGTGGCACTTTTTAATAATTTTTTGATACTCTGACAAACTAAAAACCTCTGACAAAGGCCTGACCACCCTCCAAAAAATACCCCAAAAAACCAACCCTCTTCTGTCCTCTACAGGTAGTATCTAGCACTGTGAAACACTGTAAACTTATGATAGGACTTTGTCGTATTATTGTTGCCTTCTAATGATGTCGCTTCATTTTCTAATATTTCGTAATAAGTCGCTTTGGATAAAAGCATCAGCTAAATGCCTAAAATGTAAAAAAAAAAAAAACTAAAATAATATTTGTCTCTACAAGGTGTCCGTGTAGCATCTCGTCCAGTTTATTGTATTAAGACAAATCAACCCAACTAGTCATGTTAAAAATATATAAAATATCTCTTTTATATTTCTAGCTCGTATATAAAAGATTTGATCTCAGATTGATCTCTTAAATTAAAGACAAAATCTATCTGTTCTTGTTACCTATTGTGATTCCTTGATGTTTTCCTGTCTAGTGTTTTTACAGTTGCTCCTGCTCGTCTGCGTACAGCCTGTGAGTCAATTCCTCAGTTTTTCAATTCTGTTTATGAAAAAGTGTGTATGTCATTACAAGTGAGAGAGATGACCTGTGCATGTCATGGCACCCATCCACATACTGTAAAATGAATCCACATACAAATGAAATCTCTAGTTACACAATTTCCTTGTTTGCCATTTGCCCCGCTGTTGAAATTGATTTGCTTTTTATTATTTAGCTTTCGGTCACAGTATTGTGTCTATGTATTTTTTTGTATGTATGCTTAAAAATGAAAAAACACAATTTGGTCCATTGTTTAGGATGAGTCATTCCTGCAGATGTCTTTTATTTATATTCTTCCAAAATTATTTAATCAAATTCTATCCTATTATTTTAGCACCCACACATTGTGTCCCTGTTGGATAACTGATTGTATTATTGTAATATAATGAATGTTGTCTGCGATAAGAAGCTAACTGCTTTGATGCTGACACTGGTTATGGTTGGTTTTTGGTCATGGCGCCACAATGCAGATGAGGTAGATGGGCTCATGGGGATGCTTATTGTTAGTCTACCAACAAGTAGTCGGTAGAGATGTATTAATCTGGGATCTGGAAGCGCTGATACAGGGATGCACAGAGGAAACGGGAGCAGATACAGTTATAATCATCTGGCTCTGGTCTGGCTTTCTCTTCTCCACCCCCTATCTGAATCATACGAATCATTCCTCTCCACATCGAAGCTGGGCTCTGAATGTTCACAGCTGTGTGTCTCGTTTTAGAATCAGGACAGTTTACAGTTTCAATCATACATACGTGTGCTGGTATTTATATTTTATGTTTGCTGTCTTTTATGTTTGTTTAGAAGCCATTTTAATGCATTACTACAGTATGTGAATGAACAAGGTTATGATTATAACATATCTCACTGTGCTTTGCAAAACATTTTTGGTATGCACAAAATTATTCTTTTTTCAAACATGTAGAAATGGTTATTTTATGGTTGGCAGCAGTATGTGAAATTTTGTATAGATATATGAATTTGATCTGCATACATAAGAAATTGTAAAGTTCAAATCTGTCTCTTAGAAGTCTTACTTGTGAGAGGAAAAATACAGTTCATGTGTGTGAATGTTTGGAAATAATATTGCCACAGCACAATACTTGGCAACCTACAAAAGCTGGGATGGAGAGAAATGCCTTATTTTGTCACCTGCAGTGAAAGGGAAAGGGGAAGGAGTAGATTTGATTATATATTGCACACTTTCTATTATCTTTTAATGGTTTGCACTTTAACAGAATTTTTTTCATTCTGCCTTCTGCTTCACTCACAGATTTTCATAAAACATATCAAACATTTTATGACAAATGCTTTTTCTATGTGTTTTTTTTTTTTCATGCAAAATGACTCATCCCAGAGCCTCTGGATAAATCTGCGGTTAAGTGCTTGGCTCAAGGGCAAAATGGTGATGGTTTAGATGTTTCTAAAATAATTTATATTCCAAAGTACACTTTACCTTGAGTTCAGTCTATATTTGAAGTTTTAATACCTGCACTCATCGTTTCTCAATACATTAGGTTCTAAGCTAAGACAAAATACAAGATGTATTTTAGAACAAACAAACAAATTTTCTCATTGTGACACTAAACACCTCTGAGAACAATCAATAGTCATTGTGGACTAACACAACCATCTGCTTATAACCTACAATGCTTGTAAAACCACAGATGCAGCAAAGTGTTTTTATACATAATTTATTTATTTAAATTGCAACACAGACTGCCTGATATGCTTCTTTACATCCCCCTGTATACTTGTTTGACTTTTTTATAAACTCAAGCACTTTAGCTGTTCAAGTACAGCCAAGGGTCCAATCATCAATGGGGCACATCTAAAAATGTATAATATACAAATGTATATACAGTATAATATTGTTTAATATTGTTATTATTTAACTTTTAGCTTTGAAAGAGATGCATAAAACTGAAGTGTAGCAGAAACAAAAGAAAAGAAACCGATACAAGCTGTCTAATATTTTAATAAAAGAATACAAGCTTAATAATATATTGGTTAAAGCTAAAATATTTTTTGCAGGCAAACACCATTCCAAAGAGATTTAACCCATTACAATAAATGCAGAAAACAGAAAACATTCTGTTTTTCATTGGCTGGATTATAAAGTCTTCATTTTGAAGTATAGTTCAAAGAGTTATTCATAGTATCTTAATAATGATTATTTTAAACAAATCAACATATTATTCTTATTCACATATACGTCATATTTAAAATATTAAAATCTGTACTTATGCCCAACAACTTATGCCCTTCATATATTTTACATAAGACATTGTGATATATGCAAGAAAACTTTGAGCCGTACGCGTTTGTCTTTTGGCAACATAATATGTCAGTGCATTCAAGTGTTTTAAAATCACAGTGAAAAAATAAAAATAGCTAGCCCAGATATATCCGCAAATGATTAGTTAGTAATCTATATAGTTAATAAGCTTTTATGGTACACGATGCTGTTAAAATAAAAATTGCACTATAATATGTTGCTGTAATTGCGTGCTGTGAACAATGCAATAGATTTTTGAAAGACTGAATGTTGATTATGGTTTTGTTATTTTGACTTGATGATAATTGCTGATTATTTATTTTAATATTACAATGTATTACTCCCCCAAAAATTGCTAAAATTATTTTATCATAACTGCCCATGTGCAAATAACAAACTGTCCATTTTATCTAAACAATTTACCATTCACTTTTTACAGGCACAATCCCCAGGAGCAATTTGGGGTTAAGAAGGAACTGAGCCAGCAACCATCCCAGAGCCCTGAGCATGTGAGCCCCATTTTATTACTAATACATTAAATTACTAACATTTTAGGATTAGATCTGCCACATCCCTCACCTCCTTTAAGAAACAGCTAAAAACACACCTCTTCCACGAACACCTGACATCATAAAAAAATTCCTCTACAGGTACTTATCTAGCACTGCAAAACATTGTAAACTTAGTAAAGCACTTCTTAGTACTATTGTTGCTTTTGATGTATCGCTTCATTATCTCCTAATATTTGTAAGTCGCTTTGGATAAAAGTGTCAGCTAAATGCCTAAATGTAAATGTAGTATTTTAGATACTTGACTGGTCCAAGTTGGTAAACAATATTAGATTCTAAAAAGCTCATCTGATTTGAGATAGACATACTATTGTATTTGTTGTATATTCACAAAGGAAAAATGTCTCAGTTGCCTGCACAAAATGTTTTGTTGCACAGGTTGCAAAAACACTGACAACGATTAAAGACTCATAAAGCACATCTGTTATTCTTGCTACATGGCCCAGTTTGCATACATGTTCTCTGCATGAACAATATCCAAAATAGGTCTTTGTGAAATGAGCAATTGCATTTAGCTGTAATTCAGAAATGAGCTGAAGTATGGGCAGTGTGCCTATAAAAAAAGAGATCATTCAACATCACATATACGGAACCTCTTAAAGGCCTCAACCCTGTGACAGAGCAACATCTCATTTAATTTTCCACCATTAATATTTGAAAATATAATTAGATAAATAAAAGTAATATTCATAATAGAAATATTCACATTTTAATACAGTGTTGCCTGAGAATTACCCACGTAAGGAGGTATTTTATGAATTTATGGCTACAGTTTTATAAATAAATAAACAATTAAAGATGTAAATCACTTAAAAAAGACGCTAATGTGAAATGATATTAGTGCAATAAAAGCTGTCAGATGTGAACATTATTACATAACAGCTCTTACAAAAAGTTCATCAGTGTCAAGTAATAGCCCATTAAGTCAGTTTGAACGTAAAACTAAATCACAATAAAACTCGCATGTATTTATTACTCATTTTCACATGTATTATAATACTTGTGTCTCTGTGCCCTTAAAAACCCAACAGTCATTAAGGCATGCCGACCTTACAATTAGTCAACCAAACATTTCTTGAATGTTACGAATTAAAGGGATAGTTTACCCTTTTGTCATTTACTCACCCTCATGTCATGTCCAACCTGTATGACTTTCTTGCTTCAGCAGAACACAGTAGAAGATATTTTGCAAAACGCTGGTTACCGGCACTCATTCACTTTCATAGTATGGACACAAGGTACAATGGAAGTCAATGGGTGCCGGTAACCAGCGTTTTGCAAAATATCTTTATTTGTGTTCCACAAAAGAAAGAATCATATACAGGGTTTGAATGACATTAGGGTGAAACAATTATGACATAATTTTTATTTTTGGGTGAATTTTCCCTTTAACATCTTCCTGTACTATGTAATCCTTACCATGGCAGCATAATGCTGTTTTCAAATGAGCTGTGTTTATAATAAAGAGGGCTTAATGAGAGCCGTGAGTGAGATAAAATTAAGAATACAGGAATTTGTGACATGAGAGAGTTGAACTACTATGGTTTTGTACAGGTGCTTCCTTAAGACTGCTGGATGGCGTTAATCTTGGCTAAGCGTCCGATTAGAGGCAGCGCTCTGAGTTCAGCACGGAAGCTGTGATTGAGCCAGCAGTATATGAAAGGATTATAGCAGGTAGAGCTCATGGCCAGCCAGTGGAAGGTAAAGTACAGGGCGTTATTGGCCTGGATCACCTTACTTGAAAGCAGAACTATATAACAATTGAGGGGGAACCAGCAGACTGCAAATACGGCCACCACTGCGATCAGCATCTTTAACGTTGTTTTTTTCCTCCTGCGATGGGCAGCCGATTGGGCCAGCGTGACATCACCCACGGCGTTTCGGAACCAAAGCTTCTTTGCCACCACAACATATGCTATGGAGATTATCGCTAAAGGCAAAACGTAGAGAAGGACAAATGTAGTGAGATCCAAATACTTCCAGAAGAGATCAGATGGGTGTGGGAAGCTGGGCAGACAGACCATCCTTACCCTGTTATTGCTAGAAGGACAAAAAGAAAATCGTTTAGCATCACATCTGTTGAGGAACAGAGCATAGATGATATTTTTCATTATTTATTATAATCTGGCCTATTGTTGAAGAACCTTAATGTAATGTTTCTATTTAAATAAAAACAAATATAGCCTTTGGGTGTTGGGTGGAATGAATTGTTTAATGATGATGATATCAAGGTGATGATGATATTGATATTGAATACTGATGAATAATGAAAATGAATTATTTAAGTCATTTATGCCTGTAATTAAATTTCTGTAATTCACTGAATATAATGTCTTATCTCTTTTATGCAGTTAACTTTCTCTATTTATGCACAAATAGAAACACTTCAAATAAAGGAAGCAAGAAGATTCCATACACAAATTCAAAGCGCAAGAGTTTCTGGTAGATTGCATGAGGTAGAGAGAAGCAGGAGCCCATCACCCAGATAACACCGATCCAGGCAACTCCCTCAACCCGAGACATCCTCTGTTTCAATGGGTGCATCACCACCTGATGGACAACAGCATCATCATTCACAAGCACCGATCACTCAACAACATGTCAATGGTAAGCCTGTTCATTCAACTGTTCATTTCATAGTCGAACATGTACCTGAAGGGAAAGAATGCAAATGTTGTTGTTTTTATTTGTGTGTCTGTAAGTTTTGGCTATGCTCGTGTATGAGTACACTTGCCTGATGTCTATCAATTGCGATGGCAACCAGTGTCAGGACAGAGACGTGAACGGAGCAATACTGTGCAAAGCGGCTCACATGGCACATTACCTTCCCAAATACCCATGTGCTGTAAACAAACCGCACCTGAGCACAGACAAATGATGCACAAAATGTAAACAACATATTAAGGCTCCACACACAATAACATTAACAGACAATGCATGTGATTTGCCACTTTTGTTATGTAATTTCTGATTTGAGACTGGCTGACACTGCAGTTTTGAGACTGTACTAGAACAGTCTAATTTCATCACAACCTTCGTACATCCCTTTTCACTACAAAGAAACTTTTTTTGTTTTTATAAGTAACGATAGAGTAGTAAATAGTAATACATCACCTTAGACTGCTGGTTAGAAAAAACATGAAATTACTTTGGAATACCTTTTATAAATTATTCAATTACTTATTCAAACATTATCTTTATTAATAAAAAGTCTTTAGTAAAAGCGACTTAATTCGCGTTGTTAATTCAAAGATGAATTAACTAACCAATAAAATCCACATCTGTTAACAAACGTCTGTGCAAACAGCTTAAAACCTAAAAAAAACCCATCAATTTCAGAATAGAGTGAGTATTCAAATGTTATGTAAATTAAAATAATTATATTATCAACAATAACTAAATCAATTGTTTACATATCTTATGCTTAATTAAATAAAAAAGAAAAGTCATAAAAAACGTACCAGTGTAAAAGGTGTGTTGAGAAGAGTTATAAGAATGTCAGCAATAGCTAAATTCATAATAAATAAACTTGTCACCGAATGCATTCGTTTATTTTTAACCACAACGTGACAGACCACCAAGTTTCCAAAGAGAGAGATGATGATGATAACGGAATACGCGACGATGAGCAGCGCTCTGATGGTCGGTCTGTGTGATTCAGACTCGTAACTTCCTTCACTGTCGTAAATCGCGTCCACCAGCGAGAAATTAAAAAACGTGGAGAAATTCTGGAAGATATAAAACTGCAAGAAAAAATCCACGGATGTGTTTTGGAAAGTCATCGTAACGAGATTCGTAGGCTACTTATCCACAGCTGGAGAAATGAAATAATTCGGACGATGGTCTCATTTATTAGACCTCTGGCATCATCGTAATCGCCGCCTTTTCTCGTGCGCTGCATTCACACTTGCTTGCAGAGATACAATCCGCGCGGACTTCTCGCCCACAGGCGCGCACACGTGCTGTTTCTCCTCTTAACACCCAAATGGAAGGAGTCAGTTGTCTGGATGGCCAGATCTCAGATAGTGCTGGCAGCATATGACAGACAGATTGGCTGTGTAGAAGTGAAAGCAGGTGGTGTTTTTTGCGCACAGTTATGCATGCTGTTAATATCTCATCACACAATCTGCTAATATTCATCTCCTTTTCAGTTCATCCATAAACTGCATATTCTGAGAAAAGCTTTTAAATCCAGTCCAACTGTTAAGAACCTAAAAAAGCCTAATGGCTCCTTACCAAAATGATTTGTTTTTATTGAAAAACATGACAATCTTTAGAAAAGCTTGTTGATTTGGACAAAGCTGAGTAATGTTCCTTTCATATTACATGGAGACTTTCAGATTTAATCATGGTGTACATAACATCATGCAATGTTTTGCTACCAATCCTGTTGTTTTTGGAACCTACTTTAATGATAAATATCTTTTCTAGTAAAGCTGAGCAACAATATATTTAATACATTTTGTTAAAATATAACAAAAGACTTAGCAATTATTGCAAGTTATATGGCTGGATGAAAAACAGAGTGTGAATGCAAACACCCACAATTTGTAATTCTGTATATGTTAAATATTGATGGTGGTGTACTATTCTGATCCAGTGATCCTTCAGTCAGATATTGATTTGACAACGACAAGATGACTGAAGTTTTTTTTTCTACACAACAGCTTAACCTAGAATTTACTTGATAATGTTTGATATAGTTGCTCATTTTAGTGATTTTTCTGTCACACAGAGATTATTATCAGCTTCAATGATAGACTATACTCGCTGATTGGAGGCAGTCAGACAAGCATAATAAGTGTATTCGCTTGTGAATGGCATAGCAATCTTTTCACCACATAAACAACATGAGAAAATGCTTTCCATTAAAAAAAAATATCTAAAGAAATACGCATGATGTCTAATGAATCAATTTAGTTTCTTCAAATGTATTTGACCTATTTGTGAATGTTGTCATGCCTACAGCAAAAACCATTTGGTGATTTCAAAAGAGAATACAATATGTGAGGATACAATGTGGCTTTAATAAGGTAAATACTGATGTTTCCAATGTAATGCTCAACTGTGATTGTGTTACCTATTCAATACAGAAATAACTGTCTAAAATATACGTTTTTATTTTTGTTTGATGTGTCTTATAGTGCCACTACAAGTACAAACCCACATGAGAAGTTAACAAAGGAAAAGATAAGGTAACCATTGCCATTACATTTTTTCATTGTAATAAAATGTGCATTAAATTACATTATATGACGTTTTTACACTAAAAATCTCATATAATGTTTTATGTATAATGTATATTATATATATATATGTAAACATTTGGTGGAAGCATTGTGCTTTAGAGATGAAGGATAAAGCAGAAACAAAATGTTCTAACTGTAGATCTTTCATTTTATGTCCTTGATTTTAGCCAAAATCTGAGATTTTATAACAAAGACAGTTAAACCTGTCTTTGTTAATTGTTTCACAGCTCATAGTGGGAGAGAGAGAACCATCTGAGTTCATGGTCTGCAGGTCATTTATTCAGCACTTCCTAACTTTATACCTTTAATGAACACATGGAAACCTAATGTGAAAATAACATTTTCAGCTACTGTATAATGTGTTTCCTCCACTATGATGGACAAATTGACCTGTATCATAAAAAGTTTTTATTGTTAATTTCATGGACCACAGTGGAACACTATCTGCATTTTTAGATGTCAGGATATGTTCCCCCTGCTATAATAAACACATTTATGAATAGCTAAGGGTATTTGAAAAAGCATGTTGGTGTAGTGGTTAACATTGTCTGATAATAATTTGTGGGTTTAGGGTCTAACCTTTTCCCCTTGAAGAAAACAGGGGAACCTTATATGACAAAAACATTTTCAGCTATCAGGATATGTTCTTCATGCTGTAATGGACAAATTTAGCAAAAGCAGGCTAAAAATCTCAGGACCCACTTGTTGTTAGATAAAAAGTCAGCAGTCTCTTCTTATGGAACACAGGGGGAACCGTATCTAACTGTAACTCAGCTATAATTAGTAATCTCAGCTATCAGGATACGTTCCTTCTGCTTAAAGGAAGTAATATTACAATCATTGCTAAAAACATCTGTACATCATGTTATTTATTTTCCAAATTTAACGTTTTCCTGTAGCTGAATTGTTAGAGGATGGGTGTTTAGGGAACACCCATGTAGATATACAAATATATACCTTGTAATGCACTTTTACAAAGTAACTTGGGGAAAAAAGCATTTGTCAAATGCATAAATGTAAATGTGCTGTGTGGACATGCAGAGATGCCCAGCATTGCTAATACACTCCTCTGATATTTCTGTTGTGTTTCTTCGTGTTTACAGCATCATCAGTTGCTCACACCAACAGTAGAGTCACAATGAGTCACAGCCATAAGCAATAACGGTAGATATTTAGCACAAACTGAATATAAGGGATATGATATATTCAGTCTTAATGGCAGTGTAAGCGGTCAAAGTGGAACTTAACTCTAAATTCATTATTTGGGTTGTTTATTATTACAGACACAGCACAAAACAGGTTATGTTTTTCCCAGTACCTGACAGACAAGTTTGAAAAACAAAAACCACACTTAAAGCTGGGCTAAGAAACTTGTTTGTTCAGGTCTGGGTCACAAAGCCTGGTGTAGGAATTGCACATAATGCCTTTCTCTGACAGGTTGAATACCAGCGGTCGGCTAATAGAGCTGTGGGACCATTCACACTTCCATCAACCCACAGAGATTCAAGCACACGCAATATAACAAAATGCACTAGACAAGCATTTTTCATACAATGCCAAATCATTTCTTGATAGGTGTTCAAGACTGTTGGCATGTACAACAATGTTCTTTTCTATCAAGGTCTCTTTGCATGTCAGTTCTGTATCTTAACAAACTGAAGTTAGAGTTGGGTACATTCATCCAGAAACTCTCCACTTGGTTAAAAGCATAGCTTCTTGTTAGTATGACAAGTAGACATAAATTGCCGATTCTCTTATGCAAAATAAGCAACCTAGCACACTGTGTATTTAATACTGTACATTTATATCTCTGTATTTACAGTATATGCGCTTTATATATTTTATTGTGTCCAGAAGGCGTTGTTTTTGAGAACAGATTCCCATGGAAGTGAGGTGAGAAGGAACATCTGTGATATAAAAACACAAAATATGTTGACATGAAGAAAGTTATACCTTGTGCATGTGAATGTAAATTAGCAGTTTCAATTTACAATACCGTTTTTAATTTATGAGTTACTACTTTACATTGGAATGCACCTTAATAAGAAATGTTTAAAAAGTAAATATACAATACCTAAAAGTGACATAAAAGTAAATCTTAATATTGAAGACGTGACTTAAATCTTAGCTGTATTCTTGACAGAATAGCAGTAATTATTTTCCTACTAGGGCCATTTTATTTCCTTTTGTTTGATACCTGTTTGTACGTTCCACTGTATGCTCCTTAGAGGTAAATACTTAGAAAAAGGTTAAATTGCTATTCCACATTGGATGCAGAAAGTGTTTTAACACAATTTCTCTCCATCTGTCTGAAATGAGCAGGTAGAGCAGATTTTATGCAACGCCTTTGATGATTGAGAATGTGACTTCTGTGAATGCTGTTGGACATGCTGTGTTCTCCCAGTCAACAGGAAATCACATCCTCTCTCACATTTCCAATGAAACTCTTTAACTCTTTAAGTGAAATGGAGACAAATAAACCTAAAATAAAATGTGTACGTGCCATTTAATGTATTTGTATTACTAACAACTCGTGATTCTACATCTCGTTATTCATATGCTATTGCTTGCCCATATTTGATATGCAACCTTGTCGCTTAATAATAGATTGCAATTAAACCAGCTGTCCAATAGGGGGCTCCACACAAATCAATCTGTCGAAAACCTTCAACAAAAACCTTTCACAGCGCTGATTGCTCTCTAGATTAGAGCATTGTCTGCAAACATTTAGTATTAGGATTTTGGTGTATCAAGTTATTTTTTGAGTTTCTGTAAAAGCATATGTCCAGTGCTCTTTTGAAATATAGACTAATCAGGCCTTTACATGATTTCTGTGGGGAATGCCTGGTCTCTAGTGCCATCTGGTGTTGTATAGTAAACCAAATTTTTGTTCTCTTAATTTATCCATTTGTCTGTTTTAGTCTTTTTTGCTGGTTTTTATTCAACAGTACACAAAACTATGAATGTAGATAAATCAGATAAGAAGTATCACCTACTGCAGAGAAAAGCAATCATTATAGTGAAAAGCAATGGCACTTATTATATTACTGACCGTTGTTTTACTGAATGCGACTACCTGTCTAAATGAACATTTAATATCAGCTACAGCACACGCAAAAATATTTATAGTTCTGCCATGAAAGCTGATACCAAACAACTGCAATTCCTTAAAAAGAAAGTGAAAGTGAAAGTATTTTTCAATAACGTCAAACCAGCGTGACTGGACTTTTTTCATCTCGTATCAGACAGTTTCTGGCTCTCGACACGTAAGAGATCAGCTCTGTTGCTCTTGATCAAGATAAAAACATCCACACAAATCTGATCAACTCTCAGGCATCTCCCGCATGTATTCACTGAATTCAGCTGAAACAGAAGAAATGGATAATCAAGGCAAGTATACTTAATGCTAAAATTCACGCTAAACTATCTGTTCCGTTGTACAATTCTTTCTTTTGAGCTTTAACCAATGGTTGATCCAAATCTTGTTGATAATAGACATAATAGGTAAACGCTGCTGTTGTATTGAATCCCGTAAAGGGTTAAATGGTGGAAGTTCGGACATTACGCAAGGGCGTGGTGCTGTTTCTTTACTGCTTTCACCGTCCGGTCCTGTAGGACTACAAAGACTGCCTACCACTACGTGACGTTGCGCCCAGCCGCCCATAACAAATAGGGCTATGTCACTACCTTCAGGCTACTGCTTATTAATTAGGCGTTTTTGGCCATGTGTGGTATCTTATTATTTGAAAACTTTATTGTCATTGGAACATTCGTGGGACATTAGTTAGTGAAGGATACATAGACAAGACAGATGGGAACAGGCACTAGACAGAACCAGACTAAGCTTTCTAATAAATGTAGGCTATACAACTGGACAGGACAAGATTGTCAACATACAGTAACACTGAGACACAACACCCAACATTAAGATTTAGTCCATCTAAAGTCACAATTTAATCAAAACTGATAACTGCATGGTGTCTTTAAAATTCTTATATTTCCCTCATAGTCTTTTATCACAACATGAACTTCCTCTTTCTCTCTCCAAATGACATTTCTTCTCTTCATTGGACTGCTCTATTGACTGTCCAATGGCACACATTCCAAAAAGCCAATCAATTTCTGATGAGTAAATTTATTTATTCTAAAAACTTGAAATACATCAAAACAGGGAAGAAAACACCATTACAACCTCACTTACATGCTGACTTTTATAGGACTCATTTTAACGCTAAAAATATAGTTAGCGCATATATAGCGTACATATTAATGAGCCATAATGAGACAGTGTTTTCTAAGGACCATGTTAAATTTCATATCTGTGTTTGTTTGTCTGTTTCTTTTAGAGTTGAATGAACAATCCAAACATGAAGAAGAACCAAAAGATTGTTTACAAGTAAACACACATAATATGAATGAAGAAATCAAGAAACAAGAAGGCGAAGAACTTGAGGAGAAAAAGTCATCACCGAATAACTTATTTAAGGAAGAAAATCCAGAGAATTCTGTGAAAGAGGTGGAAAGCAGTAAACAGCAATCAGAGGAACCCAACAGAAATCTGGAGAACCAGCAGCTGACGGGTTCAGGTCAGAATTTTTTGGTGTAACAGACAAACCCATTTGTAGTTGGACAGGAAATTAAAAAAATCATTTATTTAATTCATTTTATAATAAGCCACGATGAGACAGTGTTTCTTAAGGACTGTGTTTGATGTCTTATCTGTGATTGTGTGTCTTGAATGAAATATGTAAATGTCTAAAAAAAAGAGGCATAAAATAAAGATCTGAATAAAAAACTGAAGAACTTCATCCAGAACATAAAATGGAAGACAAGGAATTAGATGAAAGGAGCACTGTGCAGATGACTCATTTAGGTCAGAAATTACTGGCTTAATGGACAAAGGTTAGTCTTTATTTCACATTTATAATTTAACAGGAAATTTTATAAAAATATAAAAATGTAAAGAAGTCATTTATTTCATATAAAGTTCTGTTTTATGAGAAGGTTAAACTCTTTTTTCTTATTAACTATAACCAATATGATTTAATGTTGGTCAAGTAACTAAAGATATTATTAATGCTTTATGAAAGAAGTGAAAGAACAGGACAAAACACAAGTAACTGAGTATATTTAGTCACATACAAGGTAAAATATATTGTAAAATGAAATTTGGACACTAAAAAAACACAACCTGTTCAGAGAATCTGATCAATCGATATTAATAGGATTTGCTCAATTATATTCAAATATTCAATAAAAATTCAACATTCAAAACAGAGCAAATACGTTTTAATGTTCACACATATAATAGACAAAAGGAAGAACAAAAAAACTCTAAAAGACAAAAGTTGGTCTTGCTCTTTAAATAAATAACGTCTAGTTTAATTATGCATATTGAAGTCTTGACTTCTGTGGGTTTTCATAGAACAGATGGATTCAATCTTCAGGGGACTATCCTATAATTAATACATTTAATTAGTATTTATTTCATTCTATATAAAAAAGACAATTTTGTTTTCATATGATCATATTTGTTTTTGTACATACAACATCAGTGTTATCTTTGTCTGATACTTTTCCCATGGAAAAGTCTGATGTTAAAAAGAGTTAAAAGAAAGGAGGGGCGCACAGGTCCCCTACAGTAAGTCTCACAAAGTGCTGCCTCTTCTACCAGATCTGAGAGAAGAGGACATTTTAAAGACTGTGTTTGATCTTATATCTGTAACTGTTTATGTACTCTTTATGCTTAAAAAAACCCTATTTCTAGCAGAAAACTATGCAGAGTGTACAGATGTGCAGAAAGAAAATGAGAAACATAATCAAGAAGAAGCTGCTGAATCAAAAAATAACAAACAGCCAGAGATGAAAAACAAAGGACAGGGTAAGTTAGAGAATTTTTTATTATCTCATAAAACCACAATGTATAAAAAGACTTTATAGAAATTCTTTTTAGAAGAAGAATGATCAATATATGACCAAATTTGTATGATCAAACATTTGAATTTAATTTTCAGGAGTCAAACTGTGCTCCATTCTGACTGGAACAACAAATAATTCACACAAGGATTTTATTGGCAATCTGAAAAACCGGATTCACGATCTGAGAGAAGTTTCTACAGTGGATGAGAGTGACATTGTTTTGGTTTTCTGTCCTATTGTGTCTGGAGCTGGAACTGATATTGAAGCAGCACTAGAAAGATTCACTGACTCTACAGGTTGTTTGACACATTTAGCACCTCATTTATTATTCACACTAAACTTTCTCATTTTCAAATGTTTTGATCTAGGTGATGCATTCATAAGAGATTTGTCTGAAATTTGTCTTTTTAAAAACAGCTTGTAAGATGAAGGTTCTAGTGGTGCTACATCACACATTTGATCCAGAGAAATCTGTAGCAGACAGCAGCAGAAGTGTGAACAGGAGTGATATACTGACAGTGGACTGTCTGTTCTATGAGGACACAGGATTACTGAAGTGTCAGAAGAATCAAGATGCAATAGACAAAGTTGTTAACTGGTTAATAGAGCAGGTATATAACAAGCTCCTTCATAATTTATAAAAACTGTTCTAAACTCATTTAAAAACAACAGGTCACTGTTTACTCAAGAAGTTCATGTTGTAATTATTCTTTGCAGGGGAAGAAAATGGGAGTTGATGTATCTCCACCTCAAGGTAAGTTAAAGGAATTTTCATTTATTGTTTGATCGTTGTTAAGTAATTTAATCTTGTAATGCTTTAATGTTAAATAATAGGATTGTTATTTATTTTTGCTGCTAGATTCAGATTTTTTCATTGTCATTGTATAAGCTACAACAAAATTCTGGTACATCATCTAATGTTTAGTATCACACTGTAAACTTAAAAACTGTTCCTTTTCAATCAGCTGCCAGCAGTTCATCTGGTTGGAGTTGGCCACAGGTAAAAACACACTTCTACTAAATACTAAAATCTACTATGTCTGGAAAAACACCTCAGTGAACAGAGCAGGTCAGAACAGCTTTTGTTGTCATAGTTTAACATAAAGACGTGCTGTAATGTTATACACTACATGTATTTACAAGCTTTTGTAACCATTGAGTTATTTGCTAACAATATGCTTTCAATTACAAAATTTTTACACTTATATTTACTGTATTGAGGTATTATGTATGTGTTGGATAGTTGATTAATTTATGAAATATTATTTAAGAGATGTATGAACTTCCCAAACAATTGTCTGTTATTAAAAGTTTTATTGATTCTGAAGACTATTGATGCATCCACATTTACTTTTCTGAACCAGAGTTTATTTTTAAGATGGTGGGTATAGGACAATTCTTTGGCACCAGTCGTGTTGTCAAAATTACATTAAAAATTTTTTATTCAAGTAGCAGACGCACTTTTATCTTAAGTGACTTTAAAAAAGCATTTAAAAAAAAATAAAATTTATTATTTGTGTTTGTTATCAAAGTAAAAACTTAACTTCTGTAATAGAATTATCTATTGTTTTCAAAACACCACAATGTCATTTTTCTTTACAGATGATGAAAACAAGATCTTCAAGAGGCAGTAAGTTAAAATTATATTCTACATTTACATTTATGCATTAAGCAGACCTACAAATAGGAAACAATGCTGATAATACCTGTTGAGAAGAGACGATATATCAACAAGATATTGCGATAATAACTTTTGATTAGGCTCTTAAACTAGCTACCAGTCGTTGTCCTAGGCGGACCAAATTTATTTTGGGGGACCTGATTTATCATGAGTTTTGAAGATTATTCCACCAGCAGGGCCAGGAAACTGTAAAGAGAAATAAATGGGAGAGAGATTTTGTGCCCTTCTGTAAAGGTACCACCAGTTGCCGCTCATTTGCTGAATGCAGGTATCTGGATGGGGTGTACTGTAGAAAGAAGTGAAAGAATGAGGGTGCAGAGTTAGTGACAGTTTTATATGCCACCATTAATAACTTAGAATTATTGCAGGCAACAACTGATAGCCAGTGGAGAGCGATGAAATGTGGAGTGACATGTTCTCTTTTAGGCTTTTGAAAAAAAAAAAACAAGCCGTGCCACAGCTGTCTGAATCAGTTGTAGTGGTTTGATTGCCTGTGCAGAAATCCAATCAAGAAGAGCATTGCAATAGTCCAGCCTAGAAATGACAAGGGCTTGGACAAGGCGTTGATGCTCAGTATGATACAGACAAACATTAGTTGTATTTATTATTTATTATGTAAATAAGTTTTTATTTAATTTTTTTTTCTTTTGCCTGAGACCTGTTCATACATTCAATCATTATTTGTTTAAGTGTACTTTACATGAGTTTTCTATGTTCATTCTGGTTTAATAAAGACATTTTCTAAGATACGCAGCAGACAAGATGCAGTTCCTCAAGTCCACTGAAATATTTTGTCATCTTGATTGGAGACAAACATGAGGCTAACAAATACTTTACAGATGATTTACACAAGCAAACTCCTGGTCTGAGGCAGGTTTTTACAGAGCAGGAGAGTGATGTCATTCTGCTCAAGTAACTGAGTATATTTAGTCACATACAAGGGAAAATATAGTGTAAAATGTAATTTGGAGACTAAAAAACACAACCTGTTCGGTATAGAATATTTTTATTATCTCATAAAACCACAATGTATAAAAAGACTTTTTAGAAATTCTTTTTAGAAGAAGAATGATCATATATGATCAAATTTGTATGATCAAACATTTGAATTTAATTTTCAGGAGTCAAACTGTGCTCCATTCTGACTGGAAAAATAAATAATTCACACGAGGATTTTATTGGCAATCTGAAAAACCGGATTCATGATCTGAGAGAAGTTTCTACAGTGGATGAGAGTGACATTGTTTTGGTTTTCTGTCCTATTGTGTCTCGAGCTGGAACTGATATTGAAGCAGCACTGAAAAGATTCACTGACTCTACAGGTTGTTTGACACATTTAGCACCTCATTTATTATTCACACTAAACTTTCTCATTTTCAAATGTTTTGATCTAGGTGATGCATTCATAAGAGATTTGTCTGAGATTTGTCTTTTTAAAAACAGCTTGTAAGATGAAGGTTCTAGTGGTGCTACATCACACATTTGATCCAGAGAAATCTGTAGCAGACAGCAGCAGAAGTGTGAACAGGAGTGATATACTGACAGTGGACTGTCTGTTCTATGAGGACACAGGATTACTGAAGTGTCAGAAGAATCAAGATGCAATAGACAAAGTTGTTAACTGGTTAATAGATCAGGTATATAACAAGCTCCTTCATAATTTATAAAAACTGTTCTAAACTCATTTAAAAACAACAGGTCACTGTTTACTCAAGAAGTTCATGTTGTAATTATTCTTTGCAGGGGAAGAAAATGGGAGTTGATGTATCTCCACCTCAAGGTAAGTTAAAGGAATTTTTATATAACATTTATAGTTTGATCTTTGTTAAATAATTTAATCTTGTAATGCTTTAATGTTAAATAATAGGATTGTTATTTATTTTTGCTGTTATTTATTCAGATTTCTTTATTGTCATTGTTTAAGCTACAACAAAATTTTGGTACATCATCTAATGTTTAGTATCACACTGTAAACTTAAAAACTGTCCCTTTTCAATCAGCTGCCAGCAGTTCATCTGGTTGGATTAATAGTTTGCTACAGGTAAAAACACACTTCTACTAAATACAAAAATCTACTATGTCTGGAAAAACACCTCAGTGAACAGAGCAGTTCAGAACAGCTTTTGTTGTCATAGTTTAGCATAAAGACGTGCTGTAATGTTATACACTACATGTATTTACAAGCTTTTGCAACCATTGAGTTAGTTGCTAACAATATGCTTTCAATTAAAAATTTTTACACTTATATTTTCTGTATTGAGGTATTATGTATGTGTTGGATTGTTGATTAATTTATGAAATATTATTTAAGAGATGTATGAACTTCCCAAACAATTGTCTGTTATTAAAAGTTTTATTGATTCTGAAGATTATTGATGCATCCACATTTACTTTTCTGAACCAGAGTTTATTTTTAAGATGGTGGGTATAGGACAATTCTTTGGCACCAGTCGTGTTGTCAAAATTACATTAAAAATTTTTTATTCAAGTAGCAGACGCACTTTTATCTTAAGTGACTTTAAAAAAGCATTTAAAAAAAATAAAATTTAATATTTGTGTTTGTTATCAAAGTAAAGACTTAACTTCTGTAAAAGAATTATCTATTGTTTTCAAAACACCACAATGTCATTTTTCTTTACAGTTTATAAAATAAGATCTTCAAGAGACAGTAAGTTAAAATTATATTCTACATTTACATTTATGCATTAAGCAGACCTACAAATAGGAAACAATGCTGATAATACCTGTTGAGAAGAGACGATAGATCAACAAGATATTGCGATAATAACTTTTGATCAGGCTCTTAAACTAGCTACCACTCGTTGTCCTAGGCAGACCCAATTTATTTTGGGGGACCTGATTTATCATGAGTTTTTGAAGATTATTCCACCAGCAGGGCCAGGAAACTGTAAAGAGAAATAAATGGGAGAGATTTTGTGCCGTTCTGTAAAGGTACCACCAGTCGCCACTCATTTGCTGAATGCAGGTATCTGGATGGGGTGTACTGTAGAAAGAAGTGAAAGAATGAGGGTGCAGAGTTAGTGACAGTTTTATATGCCACCATTAATAACTTAAAATTATTGCAGGCAACAATATCCTATATTCTTTGTGATGCTCTAGGACATCTAGGTCACCAGCCAGTTAAAGAGAAATGCCGTTTATGCCGTCGTCTCACACTGGTTAAATACTAAGGTAATCTGATTAATCTATAGAAAATTATAGTTTTTTCCGACTGCAAAGACACAATTCACAATTTAATTTTTCTCAGAACTATAAACCCAATCTGGTAACTCCACACCAATTTGTCTTTGTCAAACTTAAAGTTTGTCAAAATCAAACTTGACAACAAATACACAGACCACTCCATTGCCTAGAATATACCACTGAGATCAATTAAGAACAGTATTACGCTAATCTGTTATTGGGAAATAACCTGAAATCATTTTGCATGTCTTTTAAACAACATTAATGGAATGGTGCAGAATAATGTGATGTTACAGTAGATAAAAAGCACTTTCAAAAAGAGAAGGTTAAAATTCTAGAGTTCTACAGAGAACCAAACACTGCACACTGTCAAATCATACATACTCAATACTGAATTGCATGAATTGCTGGACAATGGAACCCTAGAGATGGTTGAGGAAAGCCAAGATATGTTTTGTGTTGTAAGAGTCCAGGTTAGTATGATGGTGGAGAAACCAATTTCACAACACTGTTAATCAGGTAGTTATAGTGTGTTATCATTTAGGGAAAACTAATAAACCATACTAACTGTAGTTGATAATTTAGGAAGAGAAGGATTCAAATTTAATGACTAAATGTATGTCACAATAATAGTTTTCTGCTTTGTACAGATTAGAGGTCACACTGAGGGTTGACACACACCTGTTGCTGCACCCACCATTTAAAAAGATCCTGTGACGGACAATGACGGCTGCAAGTATGTAAATTATGTGTTCAAATGAATGACCTGATGAATAGTATACTCCAGTAAAATATTACTATGAATCTAGTATTTAAATGTTCAAATTGATTGAATTGTTCAAATGACCCACGGCTTGTGAGAGTATTTTAATCCTATCCATTCAGAAAAGTTTTACAGTAGTTTGTAAATCAGAATAATGCAATGTGCTAAAATGCTGTATGTTCTATCTTTGTGTTTAGTCATTTTTTAATGGAACTGCATGTTTATATAAGTCTATCTCAAACTAAAGCTGATCATATTTTCATAGCATTTTCATTATATATTTTAAGCATCAAACACCTTTACTTATTTAATTTGCATATTTATAAACATTTACATTACATCATAGAGATAATAAACATTTTGTTTGCTTCTCACTTAATAAAAAAAAACATTTGTCTCAAATGTTTATATTAACTCTGCTAATCATACTGTTGTCACCTCATCTTTTCTGTATCTGCTACTGTACTTACATTTTGGCTGGTAACTAAATGAATTGAAACATTACTCATTATTATAAATAAATGTGGTGTATGTAAATTGTGTCTTCTTTTGCTTACCTACATATTTTTAGATAAGTTCGTCCTTTTACTTATGTAACTTTAAGGTAACCTATTATGCTCCTTTAAGATGTAAAGTAATATAATTCATATGGGTCAAGTTTCAGCTCCAAATGCACCACAGATCATTTATGATTTCATGCTCTAAATGTCAATTTTTGGCTTGGAGGAAAGACACACATTGGTTATTGAATGGACACCAGCGACATCTCAGTGTTGCTCAAATGCGACTGGAAACTCTAAAAATACTCAAATTCAGAAAAGAAAATAGACCTAACCAAGAAGCCTGATTAACTTAATTAACAGAACCTCTGATCCTTCCAGCAGAAAACTCTGTCTGGATGTATTGCTTCAATTTTATACAATTTTATTTTATAGCCTTTTTTCAGTGGAACTGGTAGTTTAATGTACATTTATATCATATGCAGACTTTATCATGTGGTAATGGGCGTAATAATAAAGAAACATAGGAGCAGTCAGACTTTTTCTATAAAATCTAATTTAACAACAAGGTACAGTATACCAGCTCATGCTATTGAGAATTTCCCTACAACCTTTAGAGGTTTCTTCCGTTTAATACCTTGTGTTTGCTGTCCTCTGCTGGTGTGTTGGCGGTACTGTCACGAGTCCAGTCCAAAGTCAAGGCTCGCTTTTTCTTTCTCAGTTTTGTTGGTTGTGCTTGGGAATGTTTTTGTGTATAAAGATATTCTTGTTAATAACATGCTGTCTGTATTTTGTTTTGCAAACAAATCATGACGTTCTTAGAAACGGTAGCTCGTGATGTCCAACATGCGGGTCAATCGCCAATATCTCAAAGTGAATGTGTTCAGCTGACACTGCATGAGGTACATTCACTCATCAACGTTTTAACAGAGAAATTATTTACTCTTTTTATACGAACTGTATTTGTAGTTAATGTGATGATAAATTCTTTTGACTGTTTTCTTCACAGTTGAAGAATAAAACATGGAGTGAAAGACAGAGAATGAAAATGGAGGAATCTACTTTAATGACAGGTGAGTTGAAATGTCTCATGTGTTTGTATTTTAAAGATCATTTTTAAAAGACACAAGAAATATATTTGTGTGTGATTTTGCTTTCTCAGAGCTTGTGGTGAATAACGACAAGGAACTTTACCAAAAGTTATATAAGATATTAAAGGATCAAATAAAAATGTGGGAGCAAACTGAACTGAAGTTAAATGAGACAATTATTGATTTGAGGATTGAAAGCAATGCAAAACAACTGAGAGAAAAAGATGGTCCTCTAGAAAGTGAAGAATCACAAATCCAGCAAGATCCGGTGCAGAAAGACTTTAAGGATAGACAGAATCATCTGGAGAATTTTAACAGATCGAAAAGTGAGAAAGAAAGACTGCTGAAAAACACAGTCAAAGAGCTGGAAACCAGTAAACATCAGCAACAGAAAACACAACAGCAGAGGGGTTCAGGTCAGTAATTACTGGTTTGTATGGCCTTTGTTTTACATTCACATCAAATAATTCATCATTTATATATATAATTTTATGCTTTTCTATAGTGGGAGGAACAGGTCGAGCTCATTACAAAAATAACTGCTTGTTTAACTGTGTATATTGAAGTCTTTTGGGGTTATGATGGATCAAGTTGACATTGTTTTCAGTATTTAATGTTATCTCTTAAAAACCAAACTGTGTAAAACATGGAATTCCTTTATATTTATATTTCCATGTTTTATTTATTTCATGCTAATTTATTTTCCAGGTGAAGTCAAACTGTGCTCCATTATTACTGGAAACACCAATAACTCTCACAAGAGTTTTATTGAAACACTGATAAACCAGATTCATGATCTGAGAGAAGTTTCTACAGTGGATGAGAGTGACATTGTTTTGGTTTTCTGTCCTATTGTGTCTCGAGCTGGAACTGATATTGAAGCAGCACTGAAAAGATTCACTGACTCTACAGGTTGTTTGACACATTTAGCACCTCATTTATTATTAACACTAAACTTTCTCATTTTCAAATGTTTTGATCTAGGTGATGCATTCATAATAGATTTGTCTGAAATTTGTCTTTTTTAAAACAGCTTGTAAGATGAAGGTTCTAGTGGTGCTACATCACACATTTGATCCAGAGAAAACTGTAGCAGACAGCAGCAGATGTGTTAACAGGAGTGATATACTGACAGTGGACTGTCTGTTCTATGAGGACACAGGATTACTGAAGTGTCAGAAGAATCAAGATGCAATAGACAAAGTTGTAAACTGGTGTATAGAGCAGGTATTTAACAAGACGTGACATAAACTATAAAAACTGTTTTATCATTTTAAAATAACAGCTCACTGTTTACTCAGAAGTTTGTGATGTAATTATTCTTTACAGTGGGAGACAATGGGAGTTAATCTGTGTCAAAGTAAATTCAAGTTCCTTTTTGTAGATAAATATAACCAACAGTATTTATTTATTCTAAGTTTTACCATAATTTGTTCATTTAAGATGTTTTCTCTGCTATACCATCTAATAGTCAATAACACTTTACATTTTTAAACTGTCTATTATTAGAAACACACACATCATCTGGCAGCAGATTATTTAGTTGGCCAGGTTTTCCACAGGTAACATTTTCCTGCTCAATACTAAAGGTGTCTAAAATATCTCAAGACAATTTCAGAACACAAAATAAAAAAACATGTGACAATCATGATTGAATGTTCTAATAAATAATTACATTAGCTATTATTTGAGACATTTCAACAAGGATTTGTCATATAGTTTAAGTTTTTTTTTTTTTGATGAAATAGTAGTACTTATTATTTTACTTATTTTACTTATTATTATTTGAGGTTTAATGATTGCTTTAAATATTAATGATTCATGGGTAATGAATAAATGTCACAATAATAATTTTGTGTTTTGTACAGATCATTAGTGGTCTTAGCGGGCGCTTGAGCAGGATGGACACACATCTGTTGCTTCAGCCATCATTCAGAAAGATCCTGTGACTGACAGCTTCAACTCTTTAGCTGGGATTACTATTAGCCCACATGTATTATCTACTTGTATATATGATTTTCACACATGATAAGCTGATTTGATTCTCCTTTTCTGTCCAGCCACAGCACCTGTAAACAAAACTCAACCAAAATGAAATGCTTTTTCAGATGTCATTGTGTCAAACATGTTTGTGTTGTTGACTAAATGCGTATGTGCTTGAAGTATGTAATGTAGTCCAGTGTACTGACATACATTTACAAAGTGTGTGGCTGCGTCTTACTGGTTACATGTACATGAGAAATGTAGGCTATATCTGACTCTTTTCACTAACATGTAAGAGGAAACATTTAATGTAAAATAAATGCAGAGGTGCTAGAGGTCAAATTAAGTTGTAAAGACATAATTAAACCCGTAAAGTGGCATAAAGATGAAAACATAAACATTATACGTTCCTGTAAGTGGGAGGTGGTTTGACTACATCTAAGAGAAAGTGAAAGTTTGTGCGATTGATTTGCGTTTTTTTTTTAGCTCACATGATTTGTGCATAAAAATCTCTTGAGAATTTGTTTGTTTTAATAGCAAATAATCAAAAACCACCTCATATTAAACATTAGTCACGTCTAAACAGGCAACTATAAAGTCTCTAAGGTGGAAACTTCAGTTTGGCAGACGAGTTTAAGAGAAAAAACGTAAGTACAGTACAGTTTGCCTAATGCTAATATACTTAGCATCTGTAGCATGAACTGTGTATTTTAATAAGCACATAGATAATGCTGAGAATATGTTAATATTTCAGAATATGTGTGTTACCCTTATATTATTCTTATTACATAGACTTGTTAAGGTGTTGAGAATCTTTTTAACTCACTGATTTTCTTATCTCCTTTATAGCTGTAGAATGGATTCAGTGGGAGTGAATGTGATAGAAACTGCTGGTCTTGGGAGACCCTTTCAGCTGGGAATGCTGTATGACTGCAGAAAAGATGCACTAGTACCAGGTACCAAATAGGAAAAAAACATTTGACCTTGACCAAGAAAGTGACGGGCTAGGTTAAAATAAAATTGTATTAACGTAAATAATATAAATATAAGTTATTAATGTAAAGGGGGCCCAGATAAGATGATCTATTGAATCTGAGTCGTTTAAAAATACTCAAAAAGATTACACAAATGAAACAACATTTGCAGCACCAGCTGACAAAACAAAACAGGAAAAACAAGATCAAGATACCACATATTGTGTGCAAGACATGTGGTATGTGTAGGGTGTAAATACACAAAAGTATAAAGAGTGGATTAAGTAAATCAGTAAAAAACTGTAAATCTATAAAACAGGTTTTAGATTACAGTGCAAAAAGTCAGTTCAGAAGTCTTTTTAAAATGTTTTATGTATACATATAAAATATACTGTAAAGTACTGCTGTATTTTGCTTACAAAACTTTATATAATACATTTTCCAACACGCCAAGTTTAGTATAAAAACCAGAATGATTATTCAACCGATGAGTATACAGTTCAGTGATTGGCTATAAGAATAAAAGAGTAGTGGTTGTATTGGATTAAATTATTCACCTTTATTAATTAACATTCTCAATTATCACGCATGTTATATTTTGTATGTCATATTGTTACACAGTTTTTCTAATTACAGGAATCACATTGTGGGATAAGGAACAGCTGCAGCAGAGCACACAAACACATTCCCAAATTAATACAGATTTCAAAGTCACAGCTTCAGACTCAATGGAGGAAAAATCCCTCTTACTGAACATTGATGGTTCTCTAGAATTGAGTCTTTTAAGTGGACTTGTCAATGTTAGAGGAGCAGCCAAGTATCTCAATGACAGCAAGAAATCCTTCAAACAGCAGAGACTGACCCTACATTATCATTCAACCACCAAGTTTGAAAGACTGACCATGAATCATTTGGCTTCTGGAAATATAGCTCATTACGAAGCATTCGACAATGATGCAGCCACACATGTGGTGACAGCTGTGCTGTATGGAGCGAATGCTTGCTTTGTTTTTGATAGAGAGGTTTCATCAGAAGAGGACAAAACTGCTGTAGAAGGTGAAGCAAAGGCTGCATTTGATAAACTAAAGGGCATTATTTCAGTGGATGCAAAGCTTGATCTTAATATGAATGACAAGCTAAAGACTGCATTTCAAAAATTCAGTTGTACGTTTTACGGTGACTTCCAGTTGTCATCTAATCCAACCTCATTTGAAGATGCTTTGAAGGTTTTTGCTGGTCTTACGAAACTGCTGGGAGAAAAGAAAGAACTTGCAGTTCCATTGAGAGTGTGGCTTTATCCTTTAGATAAACTACACGCAAAAGCTGCAAAACTTCAGAAAGACATCAGCATAGATCTAATCAAAGCTGTAGAATCAGTTTTTGAGAGTTTAAGTACAGCCGAAATGAAATGTGGTGATCTTATTAAGGACACACCTGCTTTGGCTTTCGCAGCTTTTTCTGATCAAGTGAAGCAGATGAAGGAAAACTGTTGCAACTATAAGTTGAATATTATGAAGAAAATTGGCTCTCTGTTGCCAGAAATCCGTGGGGATAAGAAAAAGGAAACAGACTTAAATGATCTTCTGCAAGATCATATGGATTCTCCATTCAGAAGTAATAATCTTGAACAATGGGTGAAAGAGAAAGAAAAAGAATCTGTCATAATGAAAACATTGATCAAACAACTAAATGATTGTGGAGCAACAGTGGAAGTGAATCTTGATGAAATCTTGATGGATCTAGAAGTTGAAAATGTGGTTAGTTTCACTTTCACATCATTGGAGTGTCCTGATGTCCTTCTTTCTACACAAAAGGCCTACTTGAGTCCTTCAACAAAGAGTAAAAAGGAAGAAAATGCACCCGGTACCAAACAAATGACATGGCTATCATCTGATGCCAAAAGGAATATGAGGAGTAACTTGATAATATTTAAAGACTTGATCAATTCAAAAGAATGTAAACCAGCCACATTTATTATTACATCAAAAGAAATGAAAAATAATCCAGGTTCATGCATTCTGCTGTATGAAAAAGGATCTGATGAAGCTATTTGCTTCACTCCACCATCAAAACCAGAATGTCGAATCATTGAACAGGTCAAAGGTCACAGTGTAGTTCTAAAGGTACCCACATCATGTCATGCTACTGAAGAGCTCAAGATACTGTACAAAATGAAGGCAGAAGGTGACTGGAAATGTCAGCATGTGCAACAGAGCCAAGATACAGTAACTCTGACAGATCTCAATCCAGACACTGAGTATGAGATTAAATATACAGCAGTGGGAAAACTCAATTACACCACAGACAGTGACATTATCCACCTCAGAGTCATAGACAAGAAACTGAGAAGTGCCACAGAGTCTGTCTTAGAGAATCTGAATTTGTCTGTAAACAAATGCAGTAAACTTATGGAGGACACCAGGGCAAAAAGATTTAGTGGTTTTCACAGGAAGATTCAAGACATGAAGCAATACTGTGAAACCTACAAACAAGATTTAAATACCAGAATTGAATCATTGATCCAGTCAGTTCAAGTCTGTGAAAAAGACATTCGTGATCTGACAGATCTTCTAGAAGCTCATGAAGAGTCTCCATTTAAAGACAGTAGTCTTACAGAATGGATCACTGTGAAAGAAAAAGAATTAAATGTCGCTGATAAGTTTCTTCAGCAACTTCTAGACTGTGGAGCAGAAGTTAATAATAGCTTGGATACAGTTCTGTCAGATATTAATGTGGAGAATCTGGTGTGTTACACAATTACTTCTCTTGAGCAGCCAGATGAGTTGCTTTCAGAACAAGACAATTACCTGAAACATCAAATGATGAGAAGAAATTGTGAGAAAACACCTGATGAAGTGTCTCAAAAATGGTTTCAAGGACCCATCAGAGAACAAATGAAAGATAATTTGGAAATATTTAAAGAGCTGATGAGGTCACATGACAGTCAGTCTACAAGGTTTTTGGTTTCTTCAAAATACCACAGTATCCATCCAGGTTCATGCATTCTGCTGTATGAAAAAGGATCTGATGAAGCTATTTGCTTCACTCCTCCATCAAAACCAGAATGTCCAACTATTGAACAGGTCAAAGGTCACAGTGTAGTTCTAAAGGTACCCACATCGTGTCATGCTACTGAGGAGCTCAAGATACTGTACAAAATGAAGGCAGAAGGTGACTGGAAATGTCAGCATGTGCAACAGAGCCAAGATACAGTAACTCTGACAGATCTCAATCCAGACACTGAGTATGAGATTAAATATGCAGCAGTGGGAAAACTCAATTACACCACAGACAGTGACGTTATTACAGTCAACATAAAAGAGGTATAATGCTTATACTAGCTCAAGTAAAATTATTTTATTAAAAATAAAAGTAATAAGTAATAAATCATTTTAATCTCAATTATTGTTAATGTGCTGCATGATGTTAATCATGTTCATAATTTGAATGCTTAGGTGTTTACAAGGACAACAAGAAGTAACAGTGAGTAACATATTTTCATATTTAGTGTTAGTTACATTTAATGATTTTGTTTCATTTAATGATTTTATTTCATTTATTGATGTAACATTTAATGATTTAATGAAATTAAATGACTGACTGATTAGTATTTATTTTATTCTATATAAAATAGACAATTTTGTTTTCATATGATCATGCTAGATTCAGATTTCTTTATTGTCATTGTTTAAACTACAACAAAATTTTGGTACATCATCTAATGTTTAGTATCACACTGTAAACTTAAAAACTGTCTCTTTTCAATCAGCGGCCAGCAGTTCATCTGGTTTGACTAATAGTTTGCCACAGGTAAAAACACACTTCTACTAAATACTAAAATCTACTATGTCTGGAAAAACACCTCAGTGAACAGAGCAGGTCAGAACAGCTTTTGTTGTCATAGTTTAACATAAAGACGTGCTGTAATGTTATACACTACATGTATTTACAAGCTTTTGCAAACATTGAGTTATTTGCTAACAATATGCTTTCAATGAAAAATTTGTACACTTATATTTACTGTATTGAGGTATTATGTATGTGTTGGATAGTTGATTAATTTATGAAATATTATCTATGTTCATACAATATCTTCGAAAAAATGTAAACTACAGTAGTGCAGTTTTATTTAAGAGATGTAGGAACTTCCCAAACAATTGTCTGTTATTAAAAGTTTTATTGATTCTGAAGATTATTGATGCATCCACATTTACTTTTCTGAACCAGAGTTTATTTTTAAGATGGTGGGTATAGGACAATGTTGAAAGCATTTAAATGGTCAAAAAACAAAATTCTTTGGCACCAGTCGTGTTGTCAAAATTACATTTACATTTTTTATTCATGTAGCAGACGCTTATACTAGCTCAAGTAAAATTATTTTATTAAAAATAAAAGTAATAAGTAATAAATCATTTTAATCTCAATTATTGTTAATGTGCTGCATGATGTTAATCATGTTCATAATTTGAATGCTTAGGTGTTTACAAGGACAACAAGAAGTAACAGTGAGTAACATATTTTCATATTTAGTGTTAGTTACATTTAATGATTTTGTTTCATTTAATGATTTTATTTCATTTATTGATTTAATGATTTTATTTAATTTATTGATGTAACATTTAATGATTTTATTTAATGAAATTAAATGACTGAACAAAGTTATTTAAAAATTTTAATGACTTTGTTAAGTCATTTAATTTTCACAACAATAGTGGCTTGTTTAATTATTATTCAGATTGAAATCTTGACTTTTGTTGGTTTTTATGGACTCTTTATTCTCCTTCAGGACACTGTGCTGGAGAATATATATATTTTAATTCTTTCTCATAAAAAGCACATTTTGTGAATAGACAAGTCTTGTTTCATATGATCGTATTTGTACTTTACTTTCTTCTACTTTACTTCATGCCCATTTTTTTTAGGGGGAGTCAAACTGTTCTTCACTTTAACTGGAAAAACAAATAATTTACACAAGAGATTTTGTGACACTCTGAAAAACCGGATTCATGATCTGAGAGAAGTTTCTGCAGTGGATGAGAGTGACATTGTTTTGGTTTTCTGTCCTATTGTGTCTCGAGCTGGAACTGATATTGAAGCAGCACTGAAAAGATTCACTGACTCTACAGGTTGTTTGACACATTTAGCACCTCATTTATTATTCACACTAAACTTTCTCATTTTCAAATGTTTTGATCTAGGTGATGCATTCATAAGAGATTTGTCTGAAATTTGTCTTTTTAAAAACAGCTTGTAAGATGAAGGTTCTAGTGGTGCTACATCACACATTTGATCCAGAATCTGTAGCAGACAGCAGCAGAAGGGTTAACAGAAGTGATATACTGACAGTGGACTGTCTGTTCTATGAGGACAGAGGATTACTGAAGTGTCAGAAGAATCAAGATGCAATAGACAAAGTTGTTAACTGGTTAATAGAGCAGGTATATAACAAGCTCCTTCATAATTTATAAAAACTGTTCTAAACTCATTTAAAAACAACAGGTCACTGTTTACTCAAGAAGTTCATGTTGTAATTATTCTTTGCAGGGGAAGAAAATGGGAGTTGATGTATCTCCACCTCAAGGTAAGTTAAATGAATTTTTATATAACATTTATAGTTTGATCTTTGTTAAGTAATTTAATCTTGTAATGCTTTAATGTTAAATAATAGGATTGTTATTTATTTTTGCTGTTATTTATTCAGATTTCTTTATTGTCATTGTATAAGCTACAACAAAATTTTGGTACATCATCTAATGTTTAGTATCACACTGTAAACTTAAAAACTGTCTCTTTTCAATCAGCTGCCAGCAGTTCATCTGGTTGGAGTTTGCCACAGGTAAAAACACACTTCTACTAAATACTAAAATCTACTATGTCTGGAAAAACACCTCAGTGAACAGAGCAGGTCAGAACAGCTTTTGTTGTCATAGTTTAACATAAAGACGTGCTGTAATGTTATACACTACATGTATTTACAAGCTTTTGCAACCATTGAGTTATTTGCTAACAATATGCTTTCAATGAAAAATTTTTACACTTATATTTACTGTATTGAGGTATTATGTATGTGTTGGATAGTTGATTAATTTATGAAATATTATCTATGTTCGTACAATATCTTCGAAAAAATGTAAACTACAGTAGTGCAGTTTTATTTAAGAGATGTATGAACTTCCCAAACAATTGTCTGTTATTAAAAGTTTTATTGATTCTGAAGATTATTGATGCATCCACATTTACTTTTCTGAACCAGAGTTTATTTTAAGATGGTGGGTATAGGACAATGTTGAAAGCATTTAAATGGTCAAAAACAAAATTCTTTGGCACCAGTCGTGTTGTCAAAATTACATTTACATTTTTATTCATGTAGCAGACGCTTATACTAGCTCAAGTAAAATTATTTTATTAAAAATAAAAGTAATAAGTAATGAATCATTTTAATCTCAATTATTGTTAATGTGCTGCATGATGTTAATCATGTTCATAATTTGAATGCTTAGGTGTTTACAAGGACAACAAGAAGTAACAGTGAGTAACATATTTTCATATTTAGTGTTAGTTATATTTAATGATTTTGTTTCATTTAATGATTTTATTTCATTTATTGATTTAATGATTTTATTTAATTTATTGATGTAACATTTAATGATTTTATTTAATGAAATTAAATGACTGAACAAAGTTATTTAAAAATTTTAATGACTTTGTTAAGTCATTTAATTTTCACAACAATAGTGGCTTGTTTAATTATTATTCAGATTGAAATCTTGACTTTTGTTGGTTTTTATGGACTCTTTATTCTCCTTCAGGACACTGTGCTGGAGAATATATATATTTTAATTCCTTCTCATAAAAAGCACATTTTGTGAATAGACAAGTCTTGTTTCATATGATCGTATTTGTACTTTACTTTCTTCTACTTTACTTCATGCCCATTTTTTTTAGGGGGAGTCAAACTGTTCTTCACTTTAACTGGAAAAACAAATAATTCACACAAGAGATTTTGTGACACTCTGAAAAACCGGATTCATGATCTGAGAGAAGTTTCTACAGTGGATGAGAGTGACATTGTTTTGGTTTTCTGTCCTATTGTGTCTGGAGCTGGAACTGATATTGAAGCAGCACTGAAAAGATTCACTGACTCTACAGGTTGTTTGACACATTTAGCACCTCATTTATTATTCACACTAAACTTTCTCATTTTCAAATGTTTTGATCTAGGTGATGCATTCATAAGAGATTTGTCTGAAATTTGTCTTTTTTAAAACAGCTTGTAAGATGAAGGTTCTAGTGGTGCTACATCACACATTTGATCCAGAGAAAACTGTAGCAGACAGCAGCAGAAGTGTTAACAGGAGTGATATACTGACAGTGGACTGTCTGTTCTATGAGGACACAGGATTACTGAAGTGTCAGAAGAATCAAGATGCAATAGACAAAGTTGTTAACTGGTTAATAGAGCAGGTATATAACAAGCTCCTTCATAATTTATAAAAACTGTTCTAAACTCATTTAAAAACAACAGGTCACTGTTTACTCAAGAAGTTCATGTTGTAATTATTCTTTGCAGGGGAAGAAAATGGGAGTTGATGAATCTCCACCTCAAGGTAAGTTAAAGGAATTTTTATATAACATTTATTGTTTGATCGTTGTTAAGTAATTTAATCTTGTAATGCTTTAATGTTAAATAATAGGATTGTTATTTATTTTTGCTGCTAGATTCAAATTTCTTTATTGTCATTGTATAAGCTACAACAAAATTTTGGTACATCATCTAATGTTTAGTATCACACTGTAAACTTAAAAACTGTTCCTTTTCAATCAGCTGCCAGCAGTTCATCTGGTTGGAGTTTGCCACAGGTAAAAACACACTTCTACTAAATACTAAAATCTACTATGTCTGGAAAAACACCTCAGTGAACAGAGCAGGTCACAACAGCTTTTGTTGTCATAGTTTAGCATAAAGACGTGCTGTAATGTTATACACTACATGTATTTACAAGCTTTTGCAACCATTGAGTTATTTGCTAACAATATGCTTTCAATGAAAAATTTTTACACTTATATTTACTGTATTGAGGTATTATGTATGTGTTGGATAGTTGATTAATTTATGAAATATTATCTATGTTCATACAATATCAGCGAAAAAATTTAAATTACAGTAGTGCAGTTTTATTTAAGAGATGTATGAACTTCCCAAACAATTGTCTGTTATTAAAAGTTTTATTAATTCTGAAGATTATTGATGCATCCACATTTACTTTTCTGAACCAGAGTTTATTTTTAAGATGGTGGGTATAGGACAATGTTGAAAGCATTTAAATGGTCAAAAAACAAAATTCTTTGGCACCAGTCGTGTTTTCAAAATTACATTTACATTTTTTTATTCAAGTAGCAGACGCTTTTATCTTAAGTGACTTTAAAAAAGCATCTTAAAAAATTTACCTATTGTTTTCAAAACACCACAATGTCATTTTTCTTTACAGAAGATGAAACCCTAATTTTCAAGAGACAGTAAGTTAAAATTATATTCTACATTTACATTTATGCATTAAGCAGACCTACAAATAGGAAACAATGCTGATAATACCTGTTGAGAAGAGACGATAGATCAACAAGATATTGCGATAATAACTTTTGATCAGGCTCTTAAACTAGCTACCAATCGTTGTCCTAGGCAGACCCAATTTATTTTGGGGGACCTGATTTATCATGAGTTTTGAAGATTATTCCACCAGCAGGGCCAGGAAACTGTAAAGAGAAATAAATGGGAGAGAGATTTTGTGCCCTTCTGTAAAGTTAGCACCAGTTGCCGCTCATTTGCTGAATGCAGGTATCTGGATGGGGTGTACTGTAGAAAGAAGTGAAAGAATGAGGGTGCAGAGTTAGTGACAGTTTTATATGCCACCATTAATAACTTAAAATTATTGCAGGCAACAATATCCTATATCCTTTGTGATGCTCTAGAACATCTAGGTCACCAGCCTGTTAAAGAGAAATGCCGTTTATGCCGTCGTCTCACACTGGTTAAATACTAAGGTAATCTGATTAATCTATAGAAAATTATAGTTTTTTCCGACTGCAAAAGACGCAATTCACAATTCAATTTTTCTCAGAACTATAAACCCAATCTGGTAACTCCACACCAATTTGTCTAAGTCAAACTTAAAGTTTGTCAAAATCAAACTTGACAACAAATACACAGACCACTCCATTGCCTAGAATATACCACTGAGATCAATTCAGAACAGTATTACGCTAATCTGTTATTGGGAAATAACCTGAAATCATTTTGCATGTCTTTTAAACAACATTAATGGAATGGCGCAGAATAATGTGATGTTACAGTAGATAAAAAGCACTTTCAAAAAGAGAAGGTTAAAATTCTAGAGTTCTACAGAGAACCAAACACTGCACAAATCATACATACTCAATACTGAATTGCATGAATTGCTGGACAATGGAACTCTAGAGATGGTTGAGGAAAGCCAAGATATGTTTTGTGTTATAAGAGTCCAGGTTAGTATGATGGTGGAGAAACCAATTTCACAACACTGTTAATCAGGTAGTTATAGTGTGTTATCATTTAGGGAAAACTAATAAACCATACTAACTGTAGTTGATAATTTAGGAAGAGAAGGATTCAAATTTAATGACTAAATGTATGTCACAATAATAGTTTTCTGCTTTGTACAGATTAGAGGTCACACTGAGGGTTGACACACACCTGTTGCTGCACCCACCATTTAAAAAGATCCTGTGACGGACAATGACGGCTGCAAGTATGTAAATTATGTGTTCAAATGAATGACCTGATGAATAGTATACTCCAGTAAAATATTACTATGAATCTAGTATTTAAATGCTCAAATTGATTGAATTGTTCAAATGACCCACGGCTTGTGAGAGTATTTTAATCCTATCCATTCAGAAAAGCTTTACAGTAGTTTGTAAATCAGAATAATGCAATGTGCTAAAATGCTGTATGTTCTATCTTTGTGTTTAGTCATTTTTTAATGGAACTGCATGGTTATATAAGTCTATCTCAAACTAAAGCTGATCATATTTTCATAGCATTTTCATTATATATTTTAAGCATCAAACACCTTTACTTATTTAATTTGCATATTTATAAACATTTACATTACATCATAGAGATAATAAACATTTTGTTTGCTTCTCACTTAATAAAACAAAACATTTGTCTCAAATGTTTATATTAACTCTGCTAATCATACTGTTGTCACCTTATCTTTTCTGTATCTGCTACTGTACTTACATTTTGGCTGGTAACTAAATGAATGGAAACTCATTATTATAAATAAATGTGGTGTATGTAAATTGTGTCTTCTTTTGCTTACCTACATATTTTTAGATAAGTTCGTCCTTTTACTTATGTAACTTTAAGGTAACCTATTATGCTCCTTTAAGATGTAAAGTAATATAATTCATATGGGTCAAGTTTCAGCTCCAAATGCACCACAGATCATTTATAATTTCATGCTCTAAATGTCAATTTTTGGCTTGGAGGAAAGACACACATTGGTTATTGAATGGACACCAGCGATATCTCAGTGTTGCTCAAATGCGACTGGAAACTCTAAAAATACTCAAATTCAGAAAAGAAAATAGACCTAACCAAGAAGCCTGATTAACTTAATTAACAGAACCTCTGATCCTTCCAGCAGAAAACTCTGTCTGGATGTATTGCTTAAATTTTATTTTATAGCCTTTTTTCAGCGGAACTGGTAGTTTAATGCACATTTATATTATATGCAGACTTTATCATGTGGTAATGGGCGTAATAATAAAGAAATAATAGCTATACATAATTGCATTTAGGAGCAGTCAGATTTTTCTATAAAATCTAATTCTATTAAAATCTAAAGGTACAGTATACCAGCTCATGCTATTGAGAATTTCCCAGCAACCTTTAGAGGTTTTTTCTATTGCATGTGAAAGTGAAAGTGATTTGTAGAATTAGTGTGACAGCAGAAAAAGCAAACACTGCTCTGCAAGATTCTATAAAACAAAATTGCATATAGATTTGCAAATATTAATATCTCACTGTTTCATAAGACACATTTTGTAACAGCTTCAAGTCCTTCAGTGCTTCAGCTAAGACAGGAGATTTCTTGTGAAAGACAGAAGAGGTAAGTGAAGCTAGCAACAAGCTAAAGTATGATATATAAGCAAGTGTTTGGTATTATCACTATCACGTTTAATTCATATAGTACATCATAAATGTATTGATGTATCATTCACACTTAATGTTAGTCAACTGATTTTGTTACTAAATGTTTTATGTGAACAAAGACTCAACAAATCTCTTAAAAATGTTCAAATAAGTGTGGCAATGATAGTATGATGTAATTGTATTGTTTTTCCTCGTTTTCAGAGAGAAATAATGGCAGCTGCAAGCAGCAGTAAGTTCAGTCATTTGATTTTGCTTACAGTTTCTTTTTGTTGATCTGTGTTTGTTAAGACTGGATGAGATTTAAATGCTTGGTTTTTTTTTCATTTTTAAATCTTTCTGTTTCTCTCTTTATTCACAGATGCGTTTCAGCTTATTGTCTGTAAAGTAGCAGTGAATGTTGAGGTCAAACTGGGCTCTGATATCACAGTACCCTGTCGTCTATCACCTGAAATCAGTGCTGTTGACATGGAGATCAGATGGTTTAAGGAGACAGACTGTGTGTGTCTCTATAAGAACAGACAGATGACAGAAGGAAGAAACTACAAGGACAGAGTGAATCTGTTCCCTCATGAACTGGAGAGAGGAAATGTTTCTCTATTACTGAGAGACTTCAGAGAGTCTGATCTGGGTGATTATGTGTGTCAGATCACCAGCAGAGACACAACAGAGGAGATGACTATACAAATAAAAGAAGGTGAGATTTTATATTACATTCTCTAAAGAAATAAATTTACTGACTCTAAAAATGTAGATTGTGTAATGATAGTTACACTAAAACAAAGTTACACTATTAAGTTTTTGTGTTTCTTTGGTTCTGTGTTGGTTTGTGCTCTCCTCTTGGCCCCTCATCTTTATTTCCTTGTTAATTATTCTATTATTAATTCATAACCCTGTTTTTCTTCATTACCCTTCTTGGTTTCTTCCGTTTAATACCTTGTGTTTGCTGTCCTCTGCTGGTGTGTTGGCGGTACTGTCACGAGTCTAGTCCAAAGTCAAGGCTCGCTTTTTCTTTCTCAGTTTTGTTGGTTGTGCTTGGGAATGTTTTTGTGTATAAAGATATTCTTGTTAAAAGCATGCTGTCTGTATTTTGTTTTGCAAACAAATCATGACGTTCTTAGAAACGGTAGCTCGTGATGTCCAACATGCGGGTCAATATCTCCAAGTGAATGTGTTCAGCTGACACTGCATGAGGTACATTCACTCATCAACGTTTTAACAGAGAAATTATTTACTCTTTTTATACGAACTGTATTTGTCGTTAATGTGATGATGAATTGTTTTCTTTACTTCCACAGATAAATAAAACATGGGGTGAAAGACAGAGAATGAAAATGGAGGAATCTACTTTAATGACAGGTGAGTTGAAATGTCTCATGTGTTTGTATTTTAAAGATCATTTTTAAAGGACACAAGAAATATATTTGTGTGTGATTTTGCTTTCTCAGAGCTTGTGGTGAATAACGACAAGGAACTTTACCAAAAGTTATATAAGATATTAAAGGATCAAATAAAAATGTTAGAGCAAACTGAACTGAAGTTAAATGAGACAATTATTGATTTGAGGACAAAACTAGAAAGTGAAAGCAATGCAAAACAACTGAGAGAAAAAGATGGTCCTCTAGAAAGTGAAGAATCACAAATCCAGCAAGATCCGGTGCAGAAAGACTTTAAGGATAGACAGAATCATCTGGAGAATTTTAACAGATCGAAAAGTGAGAAAGAAAGACTGCTGAAAAACACAGTCAAAGAGCTGGAAACCAGTAACATCAGCAACAGAAAACACAACAGCAGAGGGGTTCAGGTCAGTAATTACTGGTTTGTATGGCCTTTGTTTTACATTCACAGCTTAACAAGAAATCAAATAATTCATCATTTATATATATAATTTTATGCTTTTCTATAGTGGGAGGAACAGGTCGAGCTCATTACAAAAATAACTGCTTGTTTAACTGTGTATATTGAAGTCTTTTGGGGTTATGATGGATCAAGTTGACATTGTTTTCAGTATTTAATGTTATCTCTTAAAAATCAAACTGTGTAGAACATGGAATACCTTTATATTTATATTTATATTTCCATGTTTTATTTATTTTATGCTAATTTATTTTCCAGGTGAAGTTAAACTGTGCTCCATTATTACTGGAAACACCAATAACTCTCACAAGAGTTTTATTGAAACACTGATAAACCGGATTCAGAATATAAGAGAAGATTTTACAGCGTATAAGAGTGACATTGTTTTGGTTTTCTGTCCTATTGTGTCTCGAGCTGGAACTGATATTGAAGCAGCACTGAAAAGATTCACTGACTCTACAGGTTGTTTGACACATTTAGCACCTCATTTATTATTAACACTAAACTTTCTCATTTTCAAATATTTTGATCTAGGTAATGCATTCATAAGAGATTTGTCTGAGATTTGTCTTTTTTAAAACAGCTTGTAAGATGAAGGTTCTAGTTGTGCTACATCACACATTTGATCCAGAGAAAACTGTAGCAGACAGCAGCAGAAGTGTTAACAGGAGTGATATACTGACAGTGGACTGTCTGTTCTATGAGGACACAGGATTACTGAAGTGTCAGAAGAATCAAGATGCAATAGACAAAGTTGTTAACTGGTTAATAGAGCAGGTGGATTATTTAAAAATACTAATAGTTTTAATAATAAAAACTGCTCTAAAATATATAATTATAAATACTTGTACCTGATTCATTAATAAGCTTGTGTTGTTCTCTGCAGGGAAAGACAACCGGTGTCAAAATATGTTCAACTGAAAGTAGGATAAAGGATTTAAAAAGAAAGTTTTCTTCCGATCAGGTTACAAATCAAGAGCAAAAAAGAAAAATCACAACACAAATCTATGGAGGTGTGTTTAAAACTAAAGGTTTGAAGGTTCTGTTTTCATTTCAGTTGTATTCCAAATACTGTAAATAAATTGAATTTAAACTGCTGTGTGTCTGCAGGGTAAAGGTGAAGGTGAGGCAGTGGAAACTAAAAGGATGAAAACAGGGCTCACAAAACACATTATATTGCTGAAAATTCATCGTTTAAGATCATTTACAGAAGCCCTGTACTGCAGCATTGAAAAATTATGGTGAAAAAAATGTCTCTATATTGCTTCCTGGAGCCTAAGTCCTAAAGATTCTCTTGTCTTTAATTTTTTTTGTCTCTTAAAAAAAATATTTCTTTTTACATTTTTTTCTCTTTAAACATTTTTTTACATCTTCAAAAATTTTGTTTTGGTTTTCCTTATTTGAATAGAAAAAAAAATTTTAAAATGAAAAGATGAAAAAAAAAAGAATTTTGAAAAGAAAAAAATTAAGCAAAAGATATTTTTGACGAGGAAAAAAATGATGAAATTTTTTTTTAAGATGAAAAATAATTGTAATAGAAAAAAATGTTTGAAAAAAAAAACTTTTTTATGATTATAAAATGTTTAAAGAGGGGAAAAAAATTATGAGAAAAAAAAAAAATTGAAGAGAAAATTTTTTTTGAAGAGGAAAACAATTGAGAATTTTTTTGAAGATGAAAAAAATGTAATAGAAAAAATGTTTAAAGAGGAAAAAAAAACTTTTTTATGAGAAAAATTTTTTTGAAGAGGGAATTTTATTTTAAAAAAAGAGGGAAAAAATCTTTATGTTTATGAGAAAAACATTTTTGAAGAGGAAAAAAAATTATGTGATTTTATTTTTTTTGAAGATAAAAAAAATGTAATAGAAAAAAATTTTTGAAAAAGAAATGTTTTGAGAAAAAAAACTTTTTTTATGAGAAAAATTTTTTTTGAAGAGGGAATTTTATTTTTAAAAAAAATATGGGAAAAAAAATCTTTATGTTTATGAGAAAAACATTTTTGAAGAGGAAAAAAAATTATGTGATTTTATTTTTTTTGAAGATAAAAAAATGTAATAGAAAAAAATGTTTGAAAAAGAAATGTTTTGAGAAAAAAAACATTTTTTAGGAAAAAAAATTTTGAGGAAAAAAAATGTGAAGATGGGAAAAAAACTTTTAAAATTTTAAAGAAAAAATATGAGAAAATTTTTTTTTGGAAGAAAAATAATTGAAGCGGAAATGTTTTTGTAAAACTTTTTTTGAAGAGAAAAAAAATCTTCAGGATTTATAAGCAATATAAGGAAAAAAGTTGTACATATAGTTTTAAAGTATGATTAAAGATTTTTTAAATATTGAATTAAACTTTGTAGTCAGTTTTTTGCTGTTTTTCCCATACGTAATATTATATATACGTTATATATATCGTTATATTTTCCAGAGGACATCAAAGTTTGCCTAATTTTGAGTGGAAAAACAAATTATACTGACAAGGAATTTTTCAACACACTAAGATCCCGCATTAAGTCTCTGAAGGAAGTTTCTACAGTGGATGAGAGTGACATTGTTTTGATTTTCTGTCCTATTGTGTCTCGAGCTGGAACTGATATTGAAGCAGCACTAAAGAGATTTGGTGACTCCACAGGTAATTAGGTTTCAAATAATTTTTTAATTATATTTTTAATAATATTTACCTTAAATATGTTGGTCTGTTTTCTTAAACAGCATCTAAGCTGGTTGTTCTAGTGGTGCTACATCACACATTTGATCCAGAGAAAACTGTAGCAGACAGCAGCAGATGTGTTAACAGGAGTGATATACTGACAGTGGACTGTCTGTTCTATGAGGACACAGGATTACTGAAGTGTCAGAAGAATCAAGATGCAATAGACAAAGTTGTAAACTGGTGTATAGAGCAGGTATTTAACAAGATGTGACATAAACTATAAAAACTTTTTTATCATTTTAAAATAACAGCTCACTGTTTACTCAGAAGTTTGTGATGTAATTATTCTTTGCAGTGGGAGACAATGGGAGTTAATCTGTGTCAAAGTAAATTCAAGTTCCTTTTTGTAGATAAATATAACCAACAGTATTTATTTATTTATTTTTTGTGTGTGTAAATATCTGTTCATAAATTTGTCTGTTTTTAATAGTAAATAATGAGAACACGGCTCATTTAAACATTAGTCAATTCTAAACAGCAAGGTCGTGGTGACTTAGGTGACTTGATGTTTCTATAGAGATACAGTTGTTATTGGTTAACACCCGTTTTAAACAGGAACTGATACAATGAATTTACCAAATTATTTATGTGGCCTTTTGCCATTTTTGTTTGTCTTCATGCCTTGACGAACTATATCTGCTACTGAATGATCTGTTACTGCATGTTTCCTAAGTGTTTGCCTGAAAACAAACCTAAAGCATTACTGATTATACTGACTGTTAGTCCAACATATGTGTCGATGTAAACAGAGATTTCATTTGCTGACAGTTTAAAAGTTTTAAATCAGCTCAAAATGGTTTTAAAATGTTAAGGCATGATTTTCTGTAAAGAAACAAATAAAAATAACTTGGAAAATGACTTACTTTTAATTTATTGGTTTTGAGTCTGAGGCTTTAATCAATCTCTGTACCTTCCAGAAAATGAAAAGTTCTGCAGATTTGTGGTAACCAGATATGACTCTATTGTTAATGGTCATTGTCATGTATTTTTATTTTATTAAATGTTACTGTATGGATTTGTTTTCCATTATTTGTAGCCATAAACTAACTTCTATTCTATTGGTATAACATGAAAATTGTTTAAACACTTTTAAAGATGGACAAACATAACAGGCAGAATTTAACCACACCTGCAGATAAAAACACACATTCACAGAAAAAAAGACTCCACAGCACACTGATATATACAACCTGTATTTATGAATTAGTGCAGATATCAGTTCATAAATGATTTAATGTCTCATTTCTATACAAGTCATCTGCTCATTCCACTCATTTCATCATCATCATCATCATCATCATCCAAACCCAGTGCTTTGCTGAAGATTGAAACCCTTTTGATAAACATGCACAACTGTTGCATAGAAATCACCTCTATATTCTCTTTCATGCAACTTAATAAGTGTTTTCTTTAGTTTCATTTGTAAAACAACTGACTTTGGATAAAGGAGGGCAACCCACACATCCCCTCCTTTATGTCTGGGCTTGTTTTTTTTTCATTCTTTCCAAAATAAAATAAAACAAAACAAATACTTGCTGGTGAGGTCAAGCTGGGCAGATGACAAGCGGACGGCACTGCTAAAGAAATGAAGCAAGGCTTAGCAAAGAAATTTCATTTGTTCTTATCATACAGTACAGTGACAGTCAGTCAAACTTTCCAGGTAAAAAATGAAGAGTTGGAAAGAAAAGTTATTTCTGTAGTATCTTGCACCTGCTGATAGATTCAAAGAGGAAAATAAACGCAACACTGAACTCATGTGGCCGCTTTTAAAAACGCAGCAATCGTGGTGCAGAACAAAGCATCCAGTGTCTTTTCAAAGACTGGTTGTCGAGGTGAAATTGTGCTTTTTGCAGACAGACCCGTGATCAGGTCACTCTGAAAGAAATGACGGATAAGCAGAAGAGTCTGAAAGCGAAGTCAGATGAGTCCATATTCAGTGGTGGAAAAGGGAGCTGGTTTCTTCAGTGACGATGACAGAGACAAACTCACATCCACTCAATGATAGATATCAGAAAACAGGCAAATCCTTTCACACACGCCAACTAATCTTTACATGCATTTCAAAGTACTGAACATATTACTGGACATTTATTATGTTGTACTATCAGAAGTGTTAAATCAGTATGTTTTAACTGTAAGGTGGCCTACTTTCATCCTGAGACTAACTGGGATATACTCTCTTTCTTTCCATGTAGTCATCTGATTTTGGCAGGATCACAAGGATGACTTAGTCATTAGATCATAACTGCTGCCAAATCTTCTGACCCTGAGACAATCTGTAAAGGATAAGGTTCGTCTGCAATTGATGAGAGAATACTGAAGGAGAATCTGCTCATTACACATCAGGTCTAATGATAAGTCCTAATGTTGTGTATTTTGGAAGCAGAGAAATATTATTATATAGATGAATATTATCACTTATGTTCTGCTTAAAGACTGCATTAAGCATGAGTGATTTTACATCACAGATGATGCAGACATCTGATGCTTTATAGACAATGTGGCCAGTAAAGAGTTTGAACTCTGCAATGACTGGAGAGAAATTTAGTTTGTAAAAACATGATGAAGAGGAGAAGCTTGACCTCAGCAAGGTGATTTAAAACTTAAAACTAAAGCCTTAGGTTCACCAGTACAAATTAGTTGAGGAAAAAACACTTCAAAAACAGACAAACGGGTTTGTTTTAAAATAATCCCTGTTTATTCAGATATTTTTGTTCATATTATATCTTTGTACCTATATTTATAACTAGTTTAGGGGAAAATGCCCGACAGTTGTCTGTTTATTTAAATGAAATCACAGTCTATAATGAACATTTTAATGGTTTTACAAGGATTCTGATCTTTCGCCCTGGCCAAAAACAAACAGTAAATGGTAAATCTCAGTCTCTGTGATCCTGTATGCAAGAGACTTTCAAAACAGGTGGTTTACACACATGTTTACTGCCAAAATTCAGCCAGGGGCTCTTTTAAACCACTAATTCTTTTTTCGTAAGTTGATAAAAATGATATTTTTACTGTAATTAATCGCTGCAGCTCATAGAAGTAAATCTCGTTTACTAGTATATATACAAATATATATATATATATATTTATATATATTTTATATACAATCTTTTTCGCTATAGCATGACAAAGTCACAGACACCCTATTTTATGTGTACTAATCATTTTACAATCAAAAGGTGACGTGAGGGGCAAAGATGATAAAAAGCAGCATATTTGTACACGTACGGTGGGTGGCTGATCGTACTTAGCTCCTCTTAGTTCAGGAACCTTGCACTTTAAATTTGTATAGCAATAACCTAATAAATACGATCCATGAGATTATACATAATACATCTGAGCTCCTTTTGGACGGAGCCGTGTGCACATTCACACAAACACACACAATCATTACACAATAAATTCATGGATTGCGATCGAGACTCTGCGTCGTTTGGAGCGAATCACGCAATGCGAAGCGTCTTGCATGTCGTTATTACAAGCAGCGGGTGGAAGACGTGTACAGCCTCAGGTGTGAAAATGGCGTTCCATACCAGACATTTACCCATAATGCACTGAGTGTGTGTATGTCTGTGTGGGAGTGCGTAAGGGTGTCAATCAGGACAATCACATCTACCACAGATTTCTTTCTCAGCAAACTCTAGTACTTTCTCTCTTGCATGAGCTCGTAAGAGCAGAGCAGCTAAAACAAGCAGTATCATTTACTACATACGGTATATTGCTTCAAGAAAACGCTTCTAAAATATCAAGGGTTATAGTCTTCCTCAATAATCTAAAGTGCCTTTTCTGTGAGAGTCGAGCAGGGCGGCTAAACGGGCCCTTCTGATTGCTGGGATACTTTCGTATACTGTTATCATATTCTTTCTCTTTAACGCATTGGCACGCACACAGACACGCATCAACATGGGACGACCAGTTACATCCGTCCTGAAATCACGCCGTCAGGACTAACAGAGAAACAGAGACAGAGAAACGCACGTCCTGTCTTCTCTCTGAAAAGATGGAGGGATGGATGAGTAAATAAACGTGTGGAGAGATGAGTCACTTGCTTTTCCCGGAAGTGCTGGAACCTCTGGAACCCCGTTCTCCCCTCTCCGCTCTCTCCCCTCGTTCTCCTCTGCCTCCTCGCTCTCCGCTTTCTTTCTCTGACGCGTCCCTCTTTTCTGAGCTTTTGTCCGACGCCTCTATTTTATCTGATCGGTCTGATCGTTCAGACTTCTCGGACCTCTCCGCCCCCTCTGATGGCTCCGCCCCTTCAGAGCGCTCTTTACGCTCTGATTTGTCAGGGTCAGTGGAGGAGTTTGTGGCTTTTTCCCACTTGGTAATATCTTCGATCTCTTTCAGGCTAGCATTGATACTGTTGACCCAACCCTTAAGATCCTCCTGAGAGACAGGAAAACATATGCATGCTTGTAACGTGGCTGTTCTTAGTTACTTAAAGGAATAGTTCACCCAAAAATGGACCCCATTCACTTGACCAAAGTAATTTTTATTCCTACTATGGAAAGTCAAAGTGGTCTATTTTTGGGTGAACCACTCTTTTAAGACATGCCATATAATAAACTACTATATTAATATGATATTGGCTAACTATACATCTAGACATTTGGTAGATGCTTTATTTCACAGTGACTTGCAGTGTATTAGCTGCACTAATACAATGTGCCAAATATGGAGCATGTTTCACATACCTCATCCTTGGCCAGGAAGATGTAATCCCCATCAGCAGTGGTCCTAAAAAAAAGATAAAAAGTGTTAAATTCTTCTTTCTTTATGAAAAGTTTTGTGGCGTACATCTATGTGTGTTGACTCTGAGGCCATCTATAATCCAGTACAAAATTCGTTCATAATTTTTTGGATGCTGATGTTGATTTACATCAGGGTTCTGATTACCCTGTTGGTGTGTATTTTGCGAAAACAACTGGCTAGATGAACATTATCCCTTATGTGTCATCAGGCAGTCCTTAAAGATAAAACTGATATGTTTTACCTGAGAATGAAGACATTCTTCTTCTTTTTGTATCCGTTGGTAGTGTCAAAGGTGCAAATGGCCAGGTTGAGAAGAGGCTCATCATTGTATGGCGTGGTCCTGTGCCTCGCGTCTTTGTAGAAACCAATCTCTCCTTGTTTGAGTACGCAAAACAGATTCACCCACGATTTGCTGCAAGAGGTGCAAAAGATTAAACATAACACAATATAATTTGACATCACCAGCTGTGAATGTGTTTTCCAAGTAAATTAAAAAAGAAAACTGGTTAAGATTATTATATCACAAGAGGTTACCACCGAGGAAGCCAAAAGGTTTCTATGACAACTAATAGGCTAGTGAGATGTCCCGCACCTGTTAGGGCTCCTCTCTTTTCCCTCCTCTTCATGTTTCCTGTAGAGAAACCCTTCGTGAACGATGGTGTGTGTAGGAGGTTGAGGTGTGGTTGCGACACTTTGGGCAGGAGCAGAACGCGACCTCCGTGGCTCCTCGGGTTCTTTTGGGCGAGGTCTTCGCCGTGGTTTGGGGCGATCGCGTGCCCGGGGACGATCCAGGCGGCTCACTGGTGCAGAGAGACTGCTGGGGGGCCGATACACCTCACCCCTCGCCTAAAAAGAAAAGAGACATTGTGTCAATTGTTGCAGAAAATAATGTAAAAAAAATGTGTGTACAATAATGTTCTGAGGACAGATTCAAGTGGCTAATGGCATTCTGGAAGGTTGATCAGCAAAAATGTGAAGTTTGTGTTTTTTTAAAGCACTTACATAAATTATTCAGTAACAAAAATGTTTATTTTATGCAAAGTTGTTCATTGAGTTGGGACTACTTTTCCAACTATGTATGGGTGGAGCTCTGTAATATAGTTAACATCTTTTACATGGCCATGAATTGAAAGGTTTGATTACAACTTGCAAAGACAAGGTTGGACATTTTTTTCATTACATCAGACTCTTGCTTTGTACTTTGCCAAATGCATGAATGTAACAGTAAAAAATAAAACAAAACTATGACAAATAGGAAATCCAGTGAAGATACATGACACATACATTGCAAGCTTCTCTCTCCTGCACTTGTTCAACAATCTCAGCCATAGTGGACCGTTTCTCCCTAAAAAAAAGATAAGAAAACCATCTAAGTTAGATACCCATAAAGCACACACGCATTTTACCTATCCCAAAAAAACTTTAGTTTACATTTTTTTTTAAACTAAAACTGAAACTAAAGCCAAGTAAACCACACACACATACAAATAAGGGCATATCTATACATCTATTGTATCTATAATGAAAAAGATTTAGATTCTGGGGCCATTCTGGGTTTAACTATAACACACTACATACTATACTATCATATGGTCAGTGATTTGTTGCCATAGCAGGATAATCTCATCAAAACAGTGAGACTTATCTGTGAAGCTCATTTGTAGAAATATGCATCGCAAAAACCACTACACAAATAAACACCGGCTTGACTCACCCGGATGGTCTCTTGTCGGACGGCTCTTTCCCAGACTCTGCATCGCTGGAGTCATGTTTCTGTACTCTCTGTTTTCCGCTCCCCTCCTGTTCGCTGGACGACTGTCTCTCCATTCTCCGGCGGTATCGCTCCTGCCTAACGATGAGCGGGAGCTCGTTGAGTCGCGCCTGGATCTCCTGCTCGCTGGAGGTCTGACGGCCGAGCCGGTACTCTCTCTCCCGCCGCAGGTGATCCATCTGCGGGTCGGAGCGGCTGCCGCGGGGGTCCCTCTGTAAACGGCTGTGGATCATCTCCAGGGAGGGGTCCATACCCATGGGAGGAGTCGGTACATTCACTCCCCCGGAGGCGAGCTGAGCTCGGTGCGCCTCCAGTAAAGGTGGAACGGCTTTGTGAATATGGTTGATTCTGGGCTGAAGGCAGTCAGCTTTCAGGTGTTGCCAAGCATATCCCACTTTGGGTTCTATTACGCCCACAGCACCTAAATGGTTCAGGCTGTGGTAGCCAGTGTTGTCATCTCCTAAAGCACCCTGTTGGTTTAATCCAGTGTAGCTCGAGCTGTTTACCCCCAAGATGCCAACTTGTTGGTTTAAACCCGGATAACTTGAGTTATCCAACCCTGAAACACCCTGTTGTTTGAGCCCATGGTAGGAAAGACCCTCTCCTATGACCCCTGATGGCTGGTTTAGCCCGTGATAGGAGGAGCCATTCATGACGGGCGAGTAAGGGTTCAGGGTAGATCCAAGCCGCTGGGTGAGTGCGTGTGCCATCGTGTGTTCTGTGGAGTGCGTAAAGTCCGGCCCAGGCTTGGACTCCAGAAGCGAGTCCTGAAGAGGGTTACGGAAGAGAGAGGATGACGAAGAAGAGGAGGAGGAGCTGGGAACGAGGCAGGAGAGAGGAAACATCTGCCTGCTGAGGAGAGAAGAGATGGCTGGCTTGCTCTGTTCCTCCTTCAACTTCTCTGCCTGAAGATAGAGAAAAAATAAAATAAAGATCTACAATCAATTTTTTAGCTTTATATTATTACTTATCTAAGTTTGGTTTTCACAGCGACCTGTCGTAATGAGCTGAAATGGTCCTTCCACGTGGCCGCAGCCTTACGGAATGCTTCGTGTCTGCGAATCAGCTCCTCTACCTCGTCAGTCCCGCCCCCTGAGTCACGCCTGATTGAAGTGATTGGCTCTTTAACTGTGAGCCAAGACTGCTCAACCAATCCTGTTTGGTTAGACTGCAGCCTCTGTTGGGCTGTAGGGCACAAAACATTTGCAAAAACATATTACATCAAATCGTAAAAATTAGAATGTGACCATCTCTGCTGTAACACGGACAAATCAAATCAATGTCTATTTACCAAGTTTATCTGCACATTTGTAATTAATTTTAAAGGGATAGTTCAGCCAAATATTAAAATTATTTGATCATTTATTCACCCTCATGTCATTACAAACCTGTATGACTTTTGTCTTCTCCATAACTACATTTTTTTTTAAATGGTTACCCAACAGCATTGGCTGAAATACAGTATGACAACTGTTAAAATATTTATGGCAGGTTATGGTAATTTTTTACATTTACTCAACAATAGCAGGTAAAATGTTATAACTGAAAAAGCAAAATGCAGAGTTTAAGAAAAAAACCATAACTGTAGATTGACAACCACAATATAACATGACAATAACATTAGAGCAATGTTATGATCACTGACCATGCTGAAGCTTCTCCCAGTGCAGCTCCCATCTGTCATTCAGCTCTTTCTGCTTCGCCATCACATACTCCAGCTTCTCCTTTACCTGCACAGGTGAGGAAGGACATTGCAGTCATTAACTCTATTATGGAAGAGATCTACTACAAAAATTTGCAATTTTTTTCAGCCTTGTGATAATATCGAATAGATCTGTTTTTATTTTTGCTCTAAAATTGGTTAAGGGGGTGATTGTATTTAATCATTTTAACCAAACAGCCACAAAATATAATTAAAAATGTAGATGAACTTAACTGACATATTAAAACACTGAAACAATTAATTATATCTAAGGTGAAAAATTAATTTTATTTAAAGATTTAAAAAAATTAAATAGGTACAAATTAAAACTGCTTATTTTTTCTGTAAAAAAAGTACATTGACCTAATCACATAAAAGTCATTCTTCAAAAGCGTCTCCTAAAATTACATTCAAACTATAAAAACTTGATTTTGTCCATACCTCTTCAGCTGCAGGGTTACGGGCCGCGAGCAGCATCTTTCCCATCTCCACACAATGCACAAAGTTCTTGCTCTTGTTATCCATCTTATTTTTCAGACTCTGATGCTGTGCCATCATCCCCTCCAGCACAGAGATGTCCCTGACACACACACAACGACGCACCCAAAACCACAACCCACACCCGGATACAAACCACACACACGTGCACACATTAACCTCACGCACACTTCAGTCCTGCATAAAGTCCAACTGTAGATTCAGACTGAATGTTCAATAATTTATCTGGTACCTTGCGCTGTCAGCTGTGCCGATCTGTCCCATGATTCCATCCATCCACATGCTCAGTTCCCGCACCATGGCGAAGAACTGGATCTTATCGGTAACCGTGGTAACCTGCACACGACTGCCTTCGCAAGCCACAAGGAGCTCTTTCCAGGCCAACATGACTTCCTGCTCGCGGCTCAGAATGGCATCTGCCTTCTCCCCAGCGTAGATAGCCCGAAGCTGAGCTGCATTTTCTTGCAGCTGCCGCACCTGAAGGGATAAGCGCCCGGATCAATTAATTCATATCATTAACCTTTTTCTCTTTACTGAAATTTTAAAAGCATCTGAAAACATGTTTCATTGTTCGGAAATTTGTTATTTAGCAGATGTTTTTTATGGCCCAGCTGTATGACTTTTTGAACACAAATAAATAATTTTATCTTAAAATGCCACCATTGTAAATTTTTTATATAGGATCCAAAATGTTGAAGCTCTAAAAAGCACAAGCATCCACCATTAAAGTAATCCGCATCAGCTTAAAATGTGAATTGTTTACTCTTACAAACATATTGTTTCTCTCTAGAAGACATTTATTAACCCACTGGATTCTTTCAATAATAGATTTATGTGCTATTAGAAGTTTTACCATTTAACAAGATAAGATCCTATGTAAGAAGAAAATAAAACGGCATTTAAATATAACATTATTAGTGTTCAGCTGAAGAAAGGAAGTCATATACAGATAGGATGGGATGAGTAAATTATGAGAATTTTTCATATTTGGGTGAACTAGTATTTTAAGAGCTTACAGTATCTATTACAAAAATGAGGAATAAAAGATAGTTAATCAGTTTTTTGTTGTCAGTATGGTTGCAGTATTATTAGTGTTTATCTAGACCAAATTATAGAAAAAATTTTTCCATGCTTTTTAGTATTGAGACCATCTATAACTAACAATCTAAAGTACACTTCCCTGTTCTGTTAATACTTTACCAAGAACGTATTCAGCCCTTTGTGATACAGTAGCTGAGTATTATTATGCTCTTGGCTTGAAATGGGAACCTCCCCTTGCTGGGTCAGGAGGATGAACCAGTCTAAACACTTATTTATGGTGGCCGCCACACCTGGTCAGAACAGGTGTTAAGGTGTGTGCTGAAGCGCATGTGTGTGTGTGTTACCTGGGAGACCAGCAACTGCAGGGAGTGTTCGAAGGAGTGCAGGAGTCTCTGTAGTGTGCCAGGGTTGGCCGAGCTCACTTGACAGGACCTCACCTCCGGCAGCTGCCTCATCTTTCCCTCAATTTGGATCAACACCTACAAAACACAGGAACATGCACAATCACTTAGCACAGGTGTTGACGTATTCACCTCTTTAAAGTGAAAGAAAATGAAAAATGTGAAACACTGGATATTCTTTAATGAATTGTGTTTTGTTACTCCTAAAACATGATGCATATTGCACAATGGGAGGTACAGCCCTGTGTTTTTATGATTGTTGTTCATGTACCTCCTGACAGTCAGTGAAAAACTTATGCAGCTGGTAGGAAGCAGCGAGCATCTGTGCTCTGGTCTCCATGAGCTCCAGAAGATCCGCCCAGGACTCGTTCAGTCCGTCCTTCCACTCTGCGATGGTGGCAGCGTCTGAATGACTGCAGTCTATCATCTCATTTACCATTTTGTTGACGGAATCCATCTGTTTCTGGCCTACTGAACGTGTCTCAGAAGAGAAGCGAGTAAAGCTTTCCTGCAGAGCCTGGAAGCAACACAGAGGAAAGAAATTACATTGTCACGCACATTACTGTTATGTTGACGCTCTTTCATTTCATTTTTTCATTTCAGATTTTCTCAAGTTTATAGTTTTTGTTTTTATTTTACCTTATCTTATAATTTCTATATTCAGTTTTATCTACATTTGATCATTTTTGTGCAGTCTATAGAGTCGCCAGATTTCATTTTACAGATTTCAAGTTGTGCATCCTATATAACTATGTGTGACAAACAAAGAATCTTAAATCTTGAATCTATAAAAACTGCACAGACAACATACACTTAATGTCAACATCCGTAACCCATATTTTACTTATGTACTGTGATGGATTTCTAAATGCTTATACATTACTTTCAATTTTTGATAGATCATGAAAACGTGCATGTAACAGCAAAAAAAAAAAAACATTCAATTAAACCAGTATTAAATATAACTACTAATGTTAACTACTGACATGACTTTAGAGCTACAACAGTAGCTAAAACTGTATTTGTGTGTATGATACCGTGACGTGTTCCAGGTTCTGTCCGAGTTCAGTTGAGCTCGCTACAGCCTCTCTCTCAGTGATCCACTTCTCCAGCGCCTCCACCTCTCGCTTCAGCTGATACAGCCAGTACTGCTGCTCCAGCTTTGTCTTCCTCTGTTCCACCAGGTCTTTCAGAGACACGTAGAGCCGGTCTATATGAGCCTGCTGTTTGGTGATCTGCTCACTGAGAGACACAATGAGAGACTACTTTGGAAGAGGGTCACACTGCAGACAGATATATATAAAAGCCTGAGGGATATTTCTTAACATTTAGGCATTTTACTACATTTAACATTCACACTACAACACCGTGTCCTAACCAGTCATGACAAAACCAGGACGGTAAAAATGTTGCATGATGCCACAAAAGCCATAGAACTAAGTGACCAAGAAAATGCCATGACTGATAAAGACAAACTATGTCATCTATAACTGAAAGATGTTTATGTTTATATATTTACCTGTCAGGATGTCCCAACTCGAGCATACGACGGCACTGCTGGGACAATGAGCCCACAGTCTCTGCGTAATTCTCCACCGTCTGCTCTAAAGCCAACTGTTCTTTCAGTAATTTAAGAGTACTCGCTTCATCCTACAGACAAAGAGAAGAAGAAATTGTTAACCCAGTTTCATTATAAATGCTGGGTTATCCATGTTTCATCATGTGATACAATTTAATCCAGGATAGTATTCGATCCTGGGACGTTAGGTTTCAAGATTTTATACTTTACATTTATAAAACATTGTTGAAATGTTGTAAACAACTCACTGTAGCATTCTAGCACTATGACGGTTCACACAGTATTTCTCTCATGCCACAATTTCAAAGCAGGGTTTATAAGCCAGTGTTAAAAATGGTGCTAACCATCTTTAAAAATTATAGGTGTGAAACTTATTTTATTCAGAAAGTGGCCCAGGATTGAGTGCAAAGAACGTAAAAGGACAGTCCATATGTTAAATTACCATAACACTCCTGAACAATGCAGCATTATGAACATTTCAATTGTTTTTTTAATGTTTATATTTAAGGGACAGTACTTACATTTCCTTTTTCATCATTAAGGACCTGAAGTTTCTGCCCGCTGAGCCAGGACTCGGCCTTTGCTGCCTGGGTATAGTACTGCTGGGCGTGGCTTACTGCATCCAGCATCACCGTGCGACGTTCCATCTCGACCTGGAGCACCTCCCACAGCTGCCTCACATGCCCCGCCCCTTCCCGCACAAACTCCACCTCTGGGGTTCTCAGGGCAGCGATAGCCTCTGCCCTTTCAAGCACTTCTTCCAACCGTCCTCTCCGAGCCTGCATCTCCATCTGCAGGGCCTGTGTACATACAGGTGAGGTGTCAATCATTCAATCTGGCCAATAAACAATAATCAAGGGATCGAGTGAGACTGAATGACAGACTTCAAAAGGTAGGTATGACATATTTGGCTGTTGGCCTAAATTACAGCATGGTAATAATTCACAGAGGCTCATATACTCAGGTCTCCTGTCATAACTTTTATAGCCTCGCAGTTAAGGAATGAAACATCCTCTTGCATCATTTCAAGACGTTCTCAAGGTCTGGTTACTACTAGACGATGATCTCATAGACCCTGTGTCTCAAAATTAATCACCATCCAGGAAAATCATCACTTTCCCAGCACGGCTAGTTACCATTCAAGGTATTGTGTTACACTACAGACTCCAAAACCCCCACCTGTGCCTTACTCGTGGTATTAGTGTTTTTGTTAGGGCTTTCAACAGATTCAAATATTTATTGGAATGTGTTACTGTAAATGACATAAATAATTATCCATCATTTTTAATAATTGAATTTCTTTAATGATAGGAAATTTTCAAAATCAAAATTTACAAGTCATGGGGCAAGATTATTATGTTCTTATTATTATAACAACTCCCACCTCATGGGTTTTCATGAACTGTTGGACACTTTGCAGATTAGTGCCATATTCTGTAGATGAGGCCAGATGCAACCGGTCCTGAATCCATATCTACAGACAAAATTACAAACAAGTCTTAAGATACAAAATACAGTAAATATAGAAATTTGATTGGTACAATTTTTTAGCCATAACTATGAGATGTATATCTCGTTCTGTGCAACAGAATAAAGTATGATCAGCAGTAAGAGTGATGTTTGCCTTGGCATGCAACTGAATAGAAAGAAGAAGTAAGAGACTCACAATCTCATCTTCAAGGTCCTGGGTGACTTGATGCATTTCTTTCGAGGCAAGGAGGAGTCGCCTTCTTTCCTTCAAAGGCTCAATAAGACGCACAATTCGTGTTTCCGCTATGCCTCCTGGCTCCTCCCCCTCCAATCTTTGCTGATCAGCTCCGCCCCTCACATCACCAACACCATGATAAAGCTGCATCTGGGCTTCCATCGACTGAGAAATGAAAAGAATAAGAGAATGTAAATACATTTGCTTTAGATTTAAACATGCATTTCTGATCCACTCACTTGAATCCTCTGTAACTGCTGGCTGAAAGTGGGGCGGGGCTGTAGAAGGGTTGGTTGCGTGGTTTGGGCGGAGCCAAGAGTGGGCGGCTGCTCCTGTATGACGGTGAGATGCTGGTCCAGGTCAGTGAGGCTGTTGGTGGATATGTCGCTGGTCCGGTGATTCTGGGTTTCAAAGAGCTGCCGGGCCTTTACTTTAGTGGTGTTCTCCAGGTGGGACCAACACTCTCTGATTTCTTTCAACTTTATCTCCACGACTGATCGTAACTCGGGTTGTTCCTGAATCAGCTCCTCGCCCTCCTATACACACACACATTCATTTTATTTAGTCACAAAAACCTTTTTAAATTTCCATTATGCCATTACTTAGTTTAAGTATTAGGCAATTTTCCTCAAGGTGGGGAAAAACATTTGGTTCCCTCACAACAAGGCAAAAACTAATTCATGCTGGACACACACACACACAATTCTATAAAAATCCCTGAATGTATTACAGCTCTGACCCTCACCCTTCTTCCTCAACAAGCTGTATGCTTTTAATGTGTGTATGTGCAAGATGGAGAGAGATCAAAGTAAAGACAGTATCAGTCTCTTCAGAGTCATGGCTGAAGTCCAGTCTCCTAAAATAGAGCGCAAACACACACTCTCTCTCTTTCTCTGCAGGGAAGAATGAACCTTTCACAGTGATACAGAAAGATATTAAATTAAAGACACTTGTGTTTCTACTGTTAAAACAATCAACATCCCTCTTTCCATCACAGAGCTGTGTGTGTGCACACGTGTGCATGTCCATATGTGCGTGCGTTTGTGTTTCATAATGCAGTGCAGCATTTCTCCTTTTGGCACAAGTCGCCTGCTCCCCCCTGTACTGCAGAGAGAGAAAGAGTGTGCGTGTGTGTGTATGAGAGACAGAGAAGCCGGGAGACAGAGAAAGAGCAAAACAGATTGAGAAAAATAAAGAGAGAAAGAGAGAAAAAAAAGCTTAAAATGGAGACAGAATAATTAAAGAAAGGATGAAACTGACAGATGGATTTAGAAAAGAATAAAGATACTACCATTGTGTGGATACTACTTCATCGTGTGTTACTGTAACCGGCATGACTCTCTGTTTGTATGGCTAGGAGGCAAGGTCAGCTCTGAGGACACCATCGTGTCCCCTGATTGGTCCAGCCATCTGTCTGTCATTGAGGATGCTGAGCTGAGTACGTCTGGAGGTGGGGCGGGGATGTAACCCTTCCAAAAGGACGGAGAGTTCTCCAATCACAGTGGGACTTGATGTCATCGCTTCTGCTCAGGTTACAGCATCATTAACTTACGTTTCCGTGGATACGTACCACTGTCCATGCATGAGCGTGTTTGTGTGTGATGGTGTAATTGCCTTCAAGTCAGTCAGTGAAACAGAAATCATATTCATAAAATACTGGCAGCCATCTTAGTTCGGCAAAAAATAAAAAGCTTACAGCCTTCCAGGAGGGAAAAATTGTACAAATGCCTTCAAGCATCCAGGGGGGGATTTAAGATTTATGATCAAGATTCTGTGATCTCACTCAAGGATTACATAAAATATGAACTTTTAAATTGTATTATAACTTAAAATATTATATATTTCTTAAATTACATGGTTTGTGACATTAGTTCAAAAAACATTTCATGTATTGATTAAATGTATTGATCCTAGATCTCTAAAATGTTGTGAATAATAAGCCACGTACACACTGCAGCTAAATTCAGTTTTGTTTAATGGACATCTTTAAAATTTAATTACATATGTAAAATACAAAAAAAAACTGACACAGAAAGCGCTTCTGGACTAGTGTAGTTTACATCTTTTGAGATGGTCTATACATATTCTCGCTTAATCTATTTTTGTACATGCAGAATTTGATTATTTGTGATGGACATCATTCTAAAACTGAATTTACATTACATTTACACAGTATGCAGTAGTTGTCATAAGAATAAGAATATGTATGTGTCTATCTTTAAGTGTGGCGCAAGCAAATCAAAAGAGGAAGACATACACGTCTTGACTTATCTGACGTAAATCTGCTCTTATCAGCATTACAGTCCAGAGCTTGGTGTTTAAAAGCAACAGCTCTTAAAACACACAACAGAAGACATCATGTTTGTCAACAACAATTAACAAAAAATTACCAAGCATTTTCTTAAAGAAAGTTAATTTTGGTCAAAAGCGTGATATAAGTTTTTACTTAAAACAAATACAAATACGTATTATGTCTCATGTAATCAACTGCAGCAAGTTGGTAGTTAGCAAGAAAACTCTTAAGAGGAGCATATTGGTAAAATATATTTTCAATAAAATCAGTATATTATAAATAATATTGATTTTTATAAATGTAATTTATGTCTTACAAATTATGTTTTATACATGTACATTTATGTCTAAATAAATATTAATTATTTAATTATTTAAAATCATGTCTAAAAAAATGATACAAATTATTATTAAAAAATGTATCTCAGAAAAGAAGAATTATAATCATTTTAGTTTTATCAATTCATTAACAGTATGGAATAGTCAGAGCTGTATATAAATATCAGAATTCTTGGCAGTCAGACCAGGTCATGCCCCAATCCCATTACCCCCCTTTTCTCTCTACCATTCACTTTTCCAAAAATAGGCAAAACAGCCACCAAAAAATTATATTAAAAAAGAAAGCTAAGACTTTGTTATTACTTCATATAAAATTATGTGAACTCAAAATGATGGAACAGGTTACAAATACATCTCCAGTGACATTGTAAAAGTAGCAAAACATTTTTGGTATTCTTATTCACCTAAAATCACTAATTAAATCTTGCAGTGTATAAGTGGCCATTCTTAAATACAGACATATCTATAGTTCTTAATTATAAAATGCCAAAATGTAAAATTACAAAATGACCTCCAAAACTGTAAAATAGATTCTAGATTTCTGTCACAGAATCTGTCAGTACGAAACAGAATCCTGAAGATCAACTGTGACAAGGAAGCATGTTCCAGATTGCACAGAAAGCAGAATTAGATTCTCCTTCTTCAAACCAGACTGAACAAACATCCGAAAGTCAACCACAGAACACACACAAGCATTCAACTTTGACTTTACATGCTGAGGCAGAAAACAATCTAGGCAGATTGAACACAGAATATTCTACATCCTAAACATTTTTGAAAGCACCTGCTGGTTTGCCTGGAACCTAATTCACTACAGCATCCAGAGAATAAAGAGCTGTTTCAATGAGATTGGTGTGCATGTTTGATATGGTCCACTAAAATTGCTCAAAGCATTGAAAATGCCTGAAGATACATGACGGTCAGTCACACCCACATATTGTATAGTATTAAAGTACCCGAGAGGATGCTGATTCTCAATGCCATTTACATATGACCAATTTCTGCATTATCTTTGTTGTTGCCATATAAGAAGATTTTTAAGGTCATAACCCAGCGAGATCACTGCCTAAAAACTGCCTGTTGACTTCATCATTCCAGTCAGAGAGAAGCACCTCCAGGCAAGCTCTGACACAGAAGTATCAGAAAATAACAAGACTGACATTTAAAATCAGCTAGAATAATTGTAACTCTGCCAAAAGTACAGTCAGCCCAAAGGCTGGAAAGTCTTAGCATTTTAAATGATTTATTCCTTGGTGAACTGTAAATACAATCACATTGCGATTGTTGTACCACACAAAATGAAACATTGAAAGAAACCTGAGAAGAAACAGCAGGCCCGCAACATCTAATAAACCATTTAACACGCTGCACAGATCCACCACACGTACACAGACTGAATGATCACAGCTCGACAGTGACATAGCCGAGTTATTACACAATAAATGATTAATGCCGCAAAATGAATCTGAAATGCAATTGTGAATGGACAGGATTGTTTACCACATACTTTATTCAACCAGAGCAAAAGCCTTTGCAGCCATCACATCACAACCACACATCATTCAGAATGTAATCTAAATCAAACACACACTCCAAAGCTTTTTAATCTCATAAATACATACAAACACATAGTAAAAAACATGCACAATATATACCTCAAACCTTAGAAGATAACGGATATTGAAAATATTTTTATTACATATAAAATTCTATTGTGCTGACTGTTTCGCTCTTGCAGAGTCTAGTTTAATTGCATGTGTGTGCGGGTATAATGGTGCTTTCGTGACAATTTAGCACGTAGCATACATCATTCAGGCAATTCGGCAGGTTTCCACCATTTTCGGCATACAAGGAGAATAATGTCAGTATTCGTGCAGTCATGCAGCAACACATAATGTCTCATGTCACACGGTTTTCTTGCAGAAACCCACCGAATACCTATTACACCATCACACATCTTTACATGCTCATCATAATAATGTCACAAGATCCTATATGATCTCAGACACTTACTTTACAATGTCACTTTACAAAACCCAGCCATACAGTACATCACGTGTACCAGAACATCCTGTGGTGTCTCAGGCCACAATAAGCAATTTATTAGGACAGCATGTGCTGGATCAAAACAGGTCATCTGGGATCAAATATAAAGCACCAGAGTACAAACAAATGTGTGCTTTAACATGTCATATAAACACACCAGTGACATTTAAAAGAAGACGTGTATATACATGACACTGTCAATACTAAAAGTTTATTTTCTTCTCTTCTTTTATCAGGTTTTATGTATAATTTTTAGAATCACAGAATCAGTGCTAAACCTATTGTCCATCACCTCATGAATCTGTATTATACACATCCTTTAAGCAATGACAAATGTGTCCTAAAACCACCATCAAACATTCTCTCGACCAGTCCAATCTGTCCTCAAACAATCCCCGGGCAATGTTGAATGTCCTCAACCAATGCTGAATATGTTCTTGACCCATTCACAACATGTTCTCAACGAATCTTAAATCTGCCATCAGCTCATATTTAACAATCCCTGAATCTGTCCTCGACCAATCCACAATAATTGTCAAATCTGTCTTTATTCCATCCTCAACTGATAATGAATCTGTCATCAATCCATTCTCAGCCAATCCTGAATCAATCCTTAGTTTGTCCTTAAAAGAATCCTTTATCCTTATCATTTCATGCTTGTTTCTTATTACCCATAATTCTTAATTTCTCTGTATTCATTTTCACACTTCCCACACTATAAACATTTGTTTTAATTAAAGGAATAGTTCACCCAAAAAATAAAAATTCTGTCATCATTTATTTACCCTCTTGTCATTTCAAACTCGTGACTCTTTTTTCTGTGGAACACAAAGATATTTTAAGAAATGTTGTTTGGTTATCAACATTCTTCAAAATATCTTCTTGTGTTCTGCAGAAGAAAGAAAGTCATGCATGTTTGGAACAAGGGTGCGACAATAATGACAGAAATTTTATATTGGGTAAAAAATCCTTTTAACCAGAAGATTTATTGAAGAAGAAGCAATTTTTGAAAGCACAAGTCCCAATATTTATATATGGTACATTCACAAAGTACATGGAGTCACCTGAAGAGCAGTCTGCATTTTTAGCACACCATATATTAATTTCTTCCTCATTTAATTTCAGCTCTTGTCACTCACCTGTTCGATCTTGGCGAGCCATTCTTTGTTGCGGGCGAGTTCAGCCATGAAGGCCTGGTGCTTCATCCATTTCCTGTGCAGCTTCTGAGCTTCATCTCGAGCTCCATCGCGAGCTGTCAGCATCCTATTGGCCTCTGAGAGCTCTGCTCAGCTACACCACACACACACATGCACAGAGCAATCAGCAGACCGCTACGACACTGGCACACTCAGTCACTATCTTTTATCAGCCATCATATACACATGCATGCATACAAGCAAGAAAAAACAGGTCTAGGCCCCTCCAACCCAATCACTCCCGCATCCACAATACGACACTGCAACGCTGCAAAAAAAACCATTCACCTCCAACACAAATATACACACACACACCCCAAAAAACCTCCTGAGCAATGGAGAGAGCAGCACCTCAGCAGAATGTGCAGCAGCAGTGGGGTCTGAAGCTCAGGGGCGGAGGTTCCGCTGGGTCCTCATGTCCTCCAGGTTTGCGTGCAGGCCCCTGCAGTTCTGCTGCAGTATCCGTGCGTCAGTCCAGCGCTTCGAAAAACAACCGGCGCAGACAAACACCAACGGGCAGCCTCCTAGAAAAATCTCCTCAACCTTGATGATTCCAGAAAAAAACAATCAACATTATAATCCTACAAAGATGAGAAACCAGAGGAAAACCACAAGCCGCGTCTTCGTCTGGTTGAAGCTCCAGTTTCAGCGCTGCGGCCGAGTCGTTACACCGTCCTGCTGTCGACCTGGATGGATGGGGGGGTTCGGAGGATAAGTGGGAGGAGTCGCTGATGTGCGTGTATGCTGGGGGTGTGGGGGAGATTTAGACACCTAAAGACACAAGTTACCCTCTTTGAATGAGCTCACACACCCACAAGCATCTGTGCTGCGGAGAATCCGACGGATGCAGCGTTAGCAAACGGACACGCGTGTGCTTTTGTGGCCAGATTCTCATGTGCTCTAGTGTGATTGCAGTGCAGCATGCTGCAGTCTCTCTCTTTCTCTCTCTCCCTCTCTCTCTCAGCGCAGAGCAGAGAAAAACGCCTCAATCCTATCAACAGACTTTACTGCAGTGCCTTCTCAGAGAGAGAAATAAGGGAGGGGGTGGTAGATGAATGCAAAGGGGGGTGGCAGAGAGGAGAGAGAGAGAGAGAGAGAGAGAGAGAGAGAGAGAGAGAGAGAGAGAGAGAGAGAGAGAGAGAGAGAGAGAGAGAGAGAGAGAGAGAGAGAGAGAGAGAGAGAGAGAGAGAGAGAGAGAGAGAGAGAGAGAGAGAGAGGAGAAAACGAGGTAGAAATAGAGGATGGTACTTTGGTGGAAAAAGAAAGCACAAAGGCAGAAAAGAGGAAAAGCAGGAGAATTAGGGGAAAATACACCTCATACAGGGCAGAGAAAAGGAGAAAGAGGCAGGTGTAAGAAAAAGAAGAAGTGGGCGACATTTTTCAGTGTCACAAGAGACGTTTAGCCGCACAGTGGGGGCGGGTGTGTGTGTGGCTGAGTGTGTGCTGGGGGACAGTGAGAAAAGGAGAACAGATTGGTTTAGAAAACAACCACAGGGATGCTAAGGCACTGGAGGTCATAGCCTCAGCAGTAGTGTTGGGTACATGCCACACAGACAAGAGGGCACAGAGGTTGTGTGTATGTGTGTGGGGGTGTAAGGACATAGAGTTGGAGAGGAAGATGAGTGGATGTTACATCTGTGCAGAGAGGGAGGCTGACGACTGAACTGGAGAGGTGGTCCGTGTAATTACAAAGGTCAAAAGGGAAACACAATGGTTCAGTAAGAGATATCTAGACTGTGTGTACACGGCAGCTGTCATGATTTGCAAACAGCTGAGTGAGAGAAGAGGAAAAGACATACACATGTGAAGATATCTTTTTACACTCGCTGCCTTCAGGATTTACCTGAAGGGAATATCAATGATATACACCGGCTTATTCAGGCAAACTCAAACTCTTCGTCCAGCAAACAGGAAAGATGATTTAAGTTGCATATCCAGTTATATTAATGAATATTAAAGTAAGTAAAGATCAAATAAAAGAAATAACTTTCTCGAACTCAAGGATTTGAAAATACCACAAAATCAAATGACTAATCATGTACCGGAAGTTTACGAGCTGCCTTATCTTGATGCGGAAGTTCAAAAGAGCGCTCCGTGCATATAGTCCATTCGAAAATAGAAATAGAAAAATAGAAATGGACAATTCCATGCAAATGTCAACCTTACCATGAAAAAATAAAGGTTTTACTGATAGGTCAGGTGTCAAAATTCAGTGGTTTAAATACCTATGTTGAGGTCTCTTTTCATTTCCAAATAAAGTGCTGTTTTCTGAATTGTCACATCCATAACTGTCCATATTCCCCATTAATAGGCAGCCAAAAAGTAAAATAAATTAATTTCATTGAAGAGTCATCCCTTCTCCATTTGTTGGGTATTATTGCTTCTAGTTTGTGCATTTTAATTCACAAAAAATCCTACAAAGTATGTTGATTCTCAAAAAGGTGTGTTCTTTTATGTCACATCCATAACATATATTTCTTTTCTTTTTTTAAATAAATAACTCAGGCATAGACAGATTTTCTTCTGATGTCTGAATGTCTGGTTTTAGTCAATTTAAACAGAAGGTTCATGTAATATAAACATTTTGTGAGAATTTATATTTCAAGGTTTGCTGAGGAAAACATTTAACTAATTGTAATAGCAATTATACGTTTATTTAGGCTAATTTTAGTTTAAGAAACACAGAAGAAACAACCCTATAAAACTGTCATTCCTAATCATATAAACCAGTGTTTACTATCTGTTCTGCTTCCATTACAGTAAATGAACCTACAATTCCTGTAAACAGTTTCATACATACAGTTCTTATCATGATCATAAATAATTCCTAAGGTAAAACACACAGTAATGTTTCTGTGACATAAGCGAACGTGATATTATAAATGTCAAAATGCACGTTAATATATATGTGGAAACATTTACAGCTGAAGTTTGTGATCGCTTTATACGTGATGTACGCGGTTTTTATTTACACATATATTTTCAGACGGCAAATCGGGGCTTGTTGTCACACTTGCTACCTCAGGTAATATTTATTAGGATGTGTGTGCTTTTTGAAAAACAATTTCTGTATACGCACATACCTTAAAGTCTTGTGGAAGATTGTTACTGTCCAGGATGCAAAAGATACACATGACCTTTTGACACCATGTGGGGTAAGTCGTCCAATGACCTAGCCTCAGCCTCTGACGTCACGCCCACACGTTGTAAACTGAACGCTCGTTGGCTGCATTCAAGTCTGGCATTTTAGCTGACACAAAAAATACTCTTCAACTCTCAATCTCAACAATATCTTAATTGCTATAACACAATAATCATAAGGATGTGGGTGAATTATTAAAAATGAATAAACAAGAAAAAAACATGTGAAGACACGTTTGAGCAACACTACTAGTAAACTTTTATGAAAGATATTGTAATTCCAGTTTGCAGATCAGCCACTCAATCTCTGCCCGTCATTGACAACAAAACATCTCTTCGTCTTTTCAAATTATATCATGACATTTAACCTTTTTAATTTTCATTAATAGGGCCATAAGCTAATATGTGCACACAGGTTCTGATAATCAATGCAGACTATTGCAGTGTGTGTGTGTGTGTGTTGTGTGTGTGTGTGTGTGTGTGTGTGTGTGTGTGTGTGTGTGTGTGTGTAAAATGAATATTTTATCAGAATCAGAATCAGAATTCGCTTTATTCGCCAAGTGTGTGCAGACACACAAGGAATTTGTTTTGGTTTTTTTAAGGTGCTCTTGGTACATACATACATATCAGACATACGGTTTTCCCTTTCTCTGCTGTTTATGATAAAAAAAATATTTAAAACAATGCAAAAAATATATAAAAAATGTAGAAAAACATTGAACTGAATAATTTTTAACATGAATCCAGCTTTGACATACAGCCATGCAAGGCTAAAAACAAATTTACACGTCGACCACGCGGTGGCAGCCTCGCGCAACATTAAACAGCGCGCGACCCGGTAATAATGCCCTGAGTGACGTCTGCGCTTCCTCTTTGCTCCTGCGCCGCGAGTGCAACCATGGTGCGTAATGCTCTTCCGTGAAGTTTCTGTTAAAATCTGTATTAATCCTTAATTTGTGAACAATGTAGACCCCATCAAACTGTACAAATCAAATCTATACGATCTAGACACAATATAAAATGTTGTATTAAGAAGTTTGTGGGACGAATGATATGATTTATGTTAACTGTTAGCGAATAACCCTGTTCCTAATGTATACGTTTCGATTTTGCGGCATATGCCTGGGATGTGAGATTATGTGAACAAAAGTACCACTGCTGGTTTGCGATTTATATATTTTGAATAATTAGTCATGTTTGTAATCTCTCGTTTGTATATTTAATTTGTTCAGACGGCAGTAACGGTGATTAGCACAAAGCTAGCCCTGTTGGTACTGCGCTACATTGGATGCTAAATGCTCCGATTATATGACATTGTAAGATATTTAACGTGCGTTTATCTGCAGGTCAACGTACCGAAGACCCGCAGGACTTTCTGCAAGAAATGCAAGAAGCATCAGCCACATAAAGTAACCCAGTACAAGAAGGGCAAGGATTCTCTGTACGCCCAGGGTGAGTTCAGAGATCTGACAAATTCACTTACAGTAAACTCGAGTGACTGTAAATAAACTGCTTGTATGTTCTTCACAGGTAAGAGGCGTTACGACAGAAAGCAGAGTGGTTATGGAGGACAGACAAAGCCTATTTTCCGAAAGAAGGTACGTGACGTTAAGAATTGTGTCAGTAATGCGAGTTGTTTTAAATTAAGTCTGTTTTTGGTGAATTGTGTCTTTGTTAGGTTGTGTTATAGTCCTTTGTTTGTTTGGCCATCTAGTAATAATGAGGCCATTTAGTTGTTTAGTGACTGGACAGTCTAATCTTGGTTTATGAAGAAATACAAAACATGTACTGGAATGTAACTTTTAATTGAATATTTCCCAAGTTACTGTCCTCACATTTTTAGTTATTAATAGATTTGTTTAAATGTAAAGAAGATTTCATCTGGCTTTGAATTGTTATTAGTAGTATATGTAAATGAACAATGTTTCCTCCTCCTCAGTGTTATCTGGACTGAGAAATGCATGTTTATTTGCCAGCAAAATCCAGCATACCAGGAGTGTCACCTGGTGGACTACTGCAGACAAATAAACGTATATTTCTCAGACCTTGTAATACAAAAATTCATTTACATATACTACCGGCATTGTGGCAAAACAATGCGAGTTAAAAATCTGTAAAGTTAACACTATAGGTTTTTGTTCATTTACATTGCATGATATATTAATAACTTCATAGTGTATGTCATATACATTGCCTTATTTGTTCAATAATATTTGTAGGCTAAAACCACAAAGAAGATTGTGCTAAGGCTGGAGTGTGTGGAGCCCAACTGCCGCTCAAAGAGAATGTTGGCCATTAAAAGATGCAAACACTTTGAGCTGGGAGGAGACAAGAAGAGAAAGGTGAGAGGATCATTCATCGCTGACCAGATTTTGTTTTGTTGGTTTAAAAACAACCTAGAAGTGTGTTTAGCAGTCGTGAAAATGTGCAGAGATATTTATAATCCAAAAAAACATACAGCACTCAAGGTAGTCTTAGTTGTACAGGTGTGATGGGCAGATTCTGGAGGTAAATGTATATGACAGCTCTGATACAAAAGCCTAATTTAAGTATGGTTTAGTGTTGTAGATTTTTGATTATGCCCAGCACTAAAGTATTCATTACACTAGATTGTAAGGGCAGGGTCTCTATAAAACTATAAGTCTATTTAATTGGTAAAGTGTTAAAATTAGTAATGTAATTAATAAATAAAAGTAAATTAATAAAAATAATGGACCTGTGACTTGGCTAAAGTACCACAAATATATAATGTATCATACATTAAACTTTATCAAAAGCTTGAGAGGATAGAACCATTGAAATGTTTAACTGCAGTAGTTTTTAACCTGACTATTTTTCTTGTTCTCTTTTTTACAGGGCCAGGTCATCCAGTTCTGAGCTGGGCCAAATGCTTCTTTTGTGGTTTACCATCACTGTTAATAAAAGCTGTATACAGTTGTATACATGATGTTGTTTGTCTTATTGTGCATCATAATCAAACACTGTTTTCAAAATGAATGTGAGATTATTACCTGCAGTTGACAGAATGAATATGAAGTTCTCAAACTTAAGGAAAATTACTTTTAGCATGAATTTAGTTTTTGTCAAATCTTCATTTTATTGAAATGTAGATTTGACATTTTAAATAGGAATAGCTGCCAGAAAGTGTTAACGAGGAAGTTGCGAATTGATTTGGAAATTGTTTGCAGAAAAAGTGATAAGATGAGGTCTTAACCCAAAGTATATTTTTATACTGTTCTTACATAGTACTGAGAAAGGTCTAAAGTGCTTATTTTATTGTAATTCGGTTTATATATATTTAATATCTTTCTAAAGAATTAGCCACAGGAAACTATTCAAGTGTGCAAACTCCTGCAACCTAAAAAAACAAAGATGGAATGATTTTACAAATACACTAAGATTTATTTTGCTCTTTGTAAAAATATGTGGTATTAGACTCATGCATATATGCTCACTCATGCACAGAATGAATGTTGCACTTGAGCCTGTACTTTGATCAGTTTAAAGTCCTTGACACGGGCAAGTAAACTTTGATCTCATCCACACATTGGCTCACAAAATGGGATGCTGGGAAGTGCTGTGGGGGAGGTCAGAAAATCTTAGGGTCGCAGGGTACGATGAATGTCTTCATGTCTTAGAACTTGGTATGTGACCCAATAGAAGACATTAAAAACAAGGAAGCTCAGAGGAAAAACTGCCCGTGAGATGGTATCGATCCGTTTTGCCTGTTCCACAAATCGCCGGCGGATGTCAAACAGCACATGGCCAGGTGGCAGTCCAGCAAACATGGCAGCGGCCTCGGACAGAGGCCCGTCCCCAGGAAGACAGGTGTCTAACCCGTATCCCATAAAGTACAAGTCCTGATTCTGTGAGGCTAACTGCTCTTCCTAAAGAAACAGTGTAATCTTAGAACATTGCATTCACATTACTGTGTGATACAGTAAATTGCCAGTTATACAGTGCGTTGTAAATAGTACATCATTTGGCACACAACTACAAATAACTTTTGTATATGCATGTGTGATTGATTGTGTGTTTACCCGTGTGCAAGCGCTGCACTGGCGTTGTGCTTTTCTGCACGGTGTGTTCCCGGTGACATTGTTGCTTTTGTTTTTCGTCTCTGCTCCTCCAGCCTGACCAGAGGCCTGAACACAACACAAAAATGCTTACTTAAAATGATTCATCATTTATTTAAACAATAAAATATTCCCTTCCTGTGCATTGTGCAACAGACTGACTGCACTGTAATCATGCACACTAACAATCTGAAACAGGGTCACAATGTACCTTAAAATTTTCCAGTAGGGATTCAATTTTAACAGTCATATCTAATTTGTTAAGCTGCCACATTATCACATCTGCATATTCAACTACAAGTCTTCCCTGTTGGTTTCCTGGTTACTTGCATATATATTGTATACAAACACATACACGCTTGTGAGAGATGTATATTAGTTCCTTTGGGAAAAAACAGGCTTTTTGTGTGTGAGATTGTGTGTGATGGTCAGTTTGGTGAGTTATTGCACATAAGATATAATAATCTACTGCACAGTGCTGAATACAACCAAACAGCTCATGTGAAGCAGAGTGTGAATGTTTTGCACATGTGTGTGTGTTTTGTATATGTACATTGTGCCCAAGAGCGTGAGTGCACTAGTATGTATGCATGTTTGCAACCTGAAGATATGTGAGAGGACACGATGCCACAAACTCACCCACTGACTTTCACACACATGCACACACACACACACACTGCCGTTCTGCACACTCACACACACAAACAGCCTTCCCTCCGGGGCGATAGAGGGAAGATGAAGGAGGAATAGAAAAGGACAGGATAGTGTAATATTTATTCTGTCTGCTCTTTATGGCAGTACAGTACTACTCTGTACCGAAGGGCTCTGTGCAGGTTTAGAATGGCATGAAGTTCACCCAACTAGCTGGTTAAGAGCTGAACAATGAAAAAAAAAATGAAAGAAATTAGTCTCTGCAGACTAATACTCCTGAGAGAATGAGTCTGGAAATAGACTTCTATTCCAGCCAGCCAAATATGTTACATTGTAATAATGATTTTCCAGGTGAATGAACTTTAATGAAGTCAGGTTCCTATTTACAACAGAATCATACTTTGCATTAAAATTAATTCGATTTTAACTATACTTAATGTTTTTCACAAGTTCTCATTGCTTCTCTGCATTGCTTATATATGTATATGAAATCTATGTAAGAATCATTTACAATAATGATGCAATATATACAATACATGCACTGTCATAAAACGTCAGTTACGCAAATGCATATTTTCTTTCAGTGTGTTTCAAATACCATCATATCATCATATATTTGTATAAATGCAAACACAATGAATTCAGAGGATTTTACCCAAAGCGACATTCATAGCATTTAAAGCATTTCACTTTTTGTCGTTTACAACGAAATAATGTCAGTCACATTTCTCTGTAAATTTGAAGATTTAAGAAGTGTGTGTGTGACAGCAAAAAACTCATGACTAGCACTTACAGCTCTGAAGCGCTGTTCCTCTCGCAGTTTTCTCCTGAGTCTGAAGAATTCTTTGTGTTGTCGAGAGACAAAGTTAACAGCTGCATACTCCAGCAAAGCAGCAAAGACAAACAGCAGGCACACTGCCATCCAAATGTCAATGGCCTTCACATAGGAGACCTGTACACATACAGACACATGCATATAAAACTCTGTTTTAGAGCAATGCAAAAACATGCAATAGCGGCAAACTAGTGACCAACAGCACAGACTATTGATTCATTTTTGATTGTTCAAGGGATGATGGATGGATAGAGTAGACAGATTTTTTCTCCCACCTTAGGAAGTGATGCTCTAGACCCCGAGCTCTGTGTTGTCATGGTGAGAACTGTAGTAATGCCCAGCCCAACACGGGCCGGTGCAGCATCCATGTTGATCCAGAACGAGACCCATGACAGGATGACGGTTAATAGGCTCGGGATATACATCTGGATCAGGTAATAACCCATCTGCCTCTCCAGATGAAACTTTACCTCTATACAGGTAAACTTCCCTGGGTGAAACACACAATTATAGTAGGCAAAAAAATTTACTTATGATAATGATGCAATAAATTCTAGTGATGTACCAGTGTTATAGTGTTTTGTACAATATCCCAAGTCTTTCTCTTCCTTCAGAACAAACTGGGGCAGCTGAAGGTCATCAGCCACTTGCACCGGGCCTTCATCCAACCACTGAAATATCAGATCATTCATAGTGTAGCCAACTAGACACACGAAAGAGAAAGAGAGTCACAAGTATATAAAAGAGAAATGAAAACGAAGGAAGAAATATGATTAGTATGCTTTGCCTTACAGCTTTCTAACTGCATTGTGCAGGTCTGTATGTCCATTGGGAAATTCTTTAAATCCATAGGACACGACAGAATGAGAGTAAGTCTGAAAAAATGAAAGAAAGAGAAGTGAACCCAGATGCCTTAAGAATTGTTTTTCCAAGCTATTTTGCCTTAGATGCCCCTATAGTTCCAACGCTAAGAGTACTATATCACTAATGCTTTGTCAGATATGTGCTTGTATATTTTGTCTATTACAGATTTGATTTAACAAGCAAAACCAAAATCTCTCCAAATATCTCCTTGAACTTTCATAAATACCCCCTCGGCTACATATACCCCTGGATGGGAATCAGTGGCCTAAAGGATAAATCGTCAGCCATCAGAGCTGAGGATTGTGGGTTTGGGTCCCATCTGGATTGCTTAAAAGCATCTGGGTATCCTGTGATGCACACTTTACAAGTGCAAGTAACAGATATGAGATTAAGTGAGAATGGAGTCCCCTTAGGTCTGTTTTTTAAAGAGAGGGAGGGAGGGAGGGAGAGAGGGGGGTGCAAAAGATGTGGTACTGGTTCCTTCCATAGATTTACGGTCAGAGAGGAAACATACAAAAAGATGTTTACAGACTTTTACAGGTGTTCAATTTAACCTCTGATTAATACACATTAGCGGATATTAGGGATTAGCGGATATATGCACCTGATGCTGTACAGGACATTTCCATTCTGGAAAATCCTCAGCAATTTGTTGTCTGTGGTGACCTCGTGAAAGTTGGCTCCTTTCTCATTGGCGAAGAACAGGTCTGGCTTCCAGATGGAGTCCAGCATGGATGGGTCTAGATCCAGGGAATCATCTGGATATTCTTTATATGCCAGCCGTGGGTCATTCCACTGCTGCCGTAGAAAAACATTCAGACGGTAGTCCTGTCAAGTATAAAATAAAATTGTTAAATAACTATTACAGAGTCAAATACAATAAGTACTAATCCTTCAGTGTGGGACAAAATTATTTCTACAATATTTTTAAAGGTATTCTAGTATGTTTGTTTCAACTCTTTTTTTCTTGTGTATCTCTTAATATGAGTAAACACTAATCTATTGTAAAATATACATACAAACATGTATGTAAGGATTATAAATATTGCGATATCTAGCATTTATGTTAATGCATACATTTATTAAGAAAAATACAGATTTTTAGCTTTGACACTAAAAAGTCTGTGTTTAAAACTAAAAAAAAGTTTAGATTTGGAGATTGAAAGGTGCATAAATCATTCATTATTCATTCTTATGCCCTGTTTCCAAGCGTATTTATTATGAGCATATTCCTAATGATGACATATATTTATGTGTGTGTCATTCAAAGCAGAGCTAAAGAAAAATAGTTTGATAGCTCCTCTGTGTGATAAATAACGGTCTTTAATCTAATACATACTGACAGGTGCTCCTAAGGAGATATATGTATTTGTTTTGTGTGTGCGTGTCTGTACCATGGTGGTCTCTGTGATGGAGCCAAAGCTGTTGATAAAAATGTTGCAAGTGACATTAACAGGGGGACCTGAAAATATGAAAGATAAAGATCATAAGAAACATTTATTCTCTCTCTCTCTCTCTCTCTCTCTCTCTCTCTCTCTCTCTCTCTCCCTCTCTCTCTCTCTCTCTCTCTCTCTCTCTAAAAGAATAACTCATAGTTTCCATTCCAAAATACTTAAAAGACTATCAAAGGCCGTTTAAATAAAGCATGCAAGTGATGACTTAAAATGAAGCGTTTTCATAAGCATAAGTGTCTGCCTACACACAAAACACTTAGTGAAGCAGACAGCTGTGAAGTGCCTGGTTTATTTAAAAAGACTTCTACAGATGGTTATGTTGATTTGTCTTATATGTTTAATTAGGACTCAGTTGCTGTGAAATGTCTGCAGTAAATATTTGATCGTAGTGTTTTATTTATTGATGAAACACTCATAACATTAGTGATATTTATAGATGATCAGAGGGGACGTTTCCTCACGCGCTCTGACAGCCACATGTCTGATGTAGAACAGACATGAAATATACAGCAGCTCAGAGACACCCACAGAGAAGAGAGAGAGAGAGAGAGAGAGAGAGAGAGAGAGAGAGAGAGAGAGAGAGAGAGAGAGAGAGAGAGAGAGAGAGAGAGAGAGAGAGAGAGAGAGAGAGAGAGAGAGAGAGAGAGAGAGAGAGAGAGAGAGAGAGAGAGAGAGAGAGAGAGAGAGAGAGAGAGAGAGAGAGAGAGAGAGAGAGAGAGAGAGAGAGAGAGAGAGAGAGAGAGAGCTGGGTCAGATCTGGGTCTGGGTTAACATGTACTCGACCAGACAGACAGCAAGGCACATCAAACGGCCCCGATGCCATCGGAGAAACTGCCCCTCACAGATTCTCACCAAGGCTGTTGTGACATTTTTTACAGAAAGAAATCTACCGTGAGCTGACAGCCGTATACTGCATGCTTCTAAAATCATCCTCATCACCGTCTGCATTTGAGATTTCGTTCTATCTATTTCTGCTTTGAATGCCTGTCGTATTCTCTTGTTGAATGTTGACTCTGTCTAAAGGTGAGGATGGTAAAAAATAGACTGGAGAACCCACTGGGGGGGGTTACGTAGTTTAATGAGCTCTTATGTTCCTCTGTGTTTCTGGCTGCAGCACTTTTTCCTCATGTGAAGAAAGAATGTAAATATATTTTCTGCTGAGGCTATCAAAATTTCATATTTTTGCAGAGTTCCTGTTAAAACAATCTACATCTACAAAGGATTAAGCTGCACCAGCACTTTTTACTTCTGTTCTGTGTTGCAGAACGTTTGAAAATGACCAAAATATCATTAAAAGAAGTCATGGAGAGAAAGTGAGAATGAGAGAACAGAATGAGTAATAACAGAGAGAGGGACAAAAATCCATACTGACAGACACCGTCTGGAATAACAAATGCCTTTGTTTGTCTCATGTACTGGAATGCAATTTATAATCAAGGATCTCAATTTGAAATCATAGAAGAAACACAGACCTATGAGTGTGTACACATGCGCAATAATGCTGACTGAATGTTATATGTACTATTAAATTACCCTTATGTAATATAATATGCTAACACAACTATTTTCCAATGCACTATTTCTTTTTTTAACAAAATATAAAACTGTAATGGCACAAAATTTGTTTGAAATGGATTGCATACCTTTAAAGTTGGGTCTGATCCGAGCGTCGTATCCTGATGTTTTTCCCATTAGTTTATCCAGGAAATCAGATGGTGACATGGGCTTCACCCTGCTGCTGGGAGATTTTAGCTCTTTACTAAACACACACCTGAGAGAGACAGATAATATAGCTCAGATTGATCTACACAAATCATATTTGTCACCCTGTATGTGTAAACCAGGCTAAAGTCTGATTATGAGATAATGAGCACCAAAGTTTGATTTCACCAATAAATATCACGGTGATATCAATCTTTGACATGTCATTACTCAATCAATATTAAAGATATCAAGGTTATATTTTCACGAAATGTTCTTAACATTATTTGACTTTAAAATGACTTCAGCTAAGTTTTCACAGGCAAGGGCCACATTTTATATTTCACCAGTGAAACTGCTTATATCAATTTTTCCAATGTAATACTTCCTATCCTGTTTAAATAAAATTCTAAATATTTAAAAGTTATTTAAAAAAGTAAAAATATTTAAATATTTTAAAAAATATATTTAAAAGTTTCCACAGAGGAAAGAGTCATATACAGATTTTGAATGACATGAGGGGGAATAAATGATGCAGATTTACAATTTTTTAGTGAATTATCCCTTGAAAATCATTCCTGCGTGTTTATCTGTGTAATGGCAGTACAACACAGAGCAGTGACATCTCTATTGGTCTGGATCTAATTGTGGGTCGTTGTAGGTGCTAAATATTTCATTAAGTGAGAGTTAAGTAAAAGTTTAAATATGAAAATCAACAGCACTCTCCCTCGGACGCCGTAACCCTGACACTTTAAATCTTCTTCCATATTTAGAGAAATTTTCTGGCCCAGTTCCTCTTCAATTTCCCTGTTTGTGAGCAGAACTGTGTCAAATTCGATTTGTGAAAGTATAAACTCCCTTTTACACAACAATAGGAAATCAAAATAAGACACACAATGAATTTATCCTCAGGTGAGTCTCAAAAGTCCTTATTGTCACTGTAGAACACAGAATTGTTTCAATAATAGTGAAATCTCATTATGTGAATTGGAACCGGAATAAATCTGTACTTTAGTGAAAATGACTTCAGACAGAGCTGTCTCTACATCTCAACCTCATACTTCAGAGACCCAGATACATTAAGCAAACAAACACACACACACCAACACACAAACAGAAGAATAAAAGCGTTTCCCGGGATTAAAATAAACCCATCAGTCATGAAGGCTGCAGTCTGGCTGACCGAGCATGCACAAACACACCAAAATATAGAAAATTAGGGTACATTAGGGTAAAGACAGGTCGTTAGAGCAATTTTATGCACACGCAAACACATGTATTCTTCTAAATACATTCATAAAAGCTTGTTTTTAAGAAAGCTGTGAGGAATACCTGTAAAAAAAACTCACCTGATGACTCCTTGAAACATCCACCAAACAAGTAAAAGCTCCAAAAGAATCCTCCACAACAGAGAAAACATCCTTCCACTCCTCAGCTGCCTTATTTTCTCCTTTGGTGTCCTGTGGTGAACGCTCAATATGTGCTTTGGAGGGGCAAGATGCCCATGATGCTGTCTGATCTCTCCTTCTCTAGCATCTGACTGAGCACCGCGTCCCCAGATGGGCACACTCCGAGATGTGCGTGTAGGGGGTCTCTCTGGTGTTCTTTCTCTCTCTCTGGCCACACGTTAGCCTGAGGTGCAGTTATAACATGGAGAGGGGAGAAGGCAACAGGGCGTAAGATGCGTTTAAAGACTTTTATCAGAAGAAACAACTGTGACACGACTCTACCTGAGGGGCTCCAGATCCACATCCGAGGACACTGCAACAGAGGGAAACATCTATCCATCCATCATTTCTTGAAGCTGCTTGTGATCTGCGTTCTTCAGTATATATATGACAATGGGTAATTTGAAAGGTGGACATGATTTTAGACTAAAATGTTGTAGGAAAACTAGTAGGAAATGTTTTTTGCATTATTTCCCTAACTAAATACATTTATATAAATTGAACATAATAACTTGAGTTTAAAAAACTTTTCCAGATATATATGAAACATAAATAAATCTATCCTACATGTTTAGAGCACAAATATTCCAATTATATTAACCTACATTACAAACTGATTAATAAATGCTGTAGAAATGTTGTTCATTATTAATTTATGTTACCTAATGCCTTAACTAATGTTAACAAATACAACCTTTCTAAATCATTACTATATATTGCACATAAAGTCAATACTATAATGCTATAGTATGGACAGTAACACCTTGAAATTTTGGTTATTTAATTGTTATTATTAATTGTTCTATGTTACCAACTTGGCATTGGCATTAAAAGAACATGGGTTCACACTGTGGGTTGCTTGACATATTTTCTTTTTGCTGGAAGCTATGAGTATGTTCTTGGTTTCCGTTCTGTACACATCTGAACTCTTCCCGTTGCCTTCATCATTATTAGAGGGGAACAATAAAAGTACATTCCTATATACAAAATTGACTCATATGAGTTGGTAGTTCCACAACACAAAAGCCAGAAAGAATTATAGAAGTCAAAAGGACGCAGAGAAGAAATGACTGAAACAAGAAAAGGAAGCATGAGAGAGAGCTGTGTGTTGATGTTGAGTCAGAGCAGATAACTAGGCCAGTGTTAATTTTAATGTGTATTCACTCCACAGTTAACCAAACCAGAGAACAACAGACCCAGTTTCTCTGGGAAATCACGCATACAGCAGTCATGTCCATGATGTGTTCAAACAGACTTCACCTCAGGAGAAATTAGAGCTCATGCCAAAACCACACAGACCCCTAAATGAATATGATAATCCAGATCATCACTCACTCACACGTCACTGGTTTCTTTACGCATTAACACATTAGTAATTAGATTTAACCAATTCATCATTAACAGACACATTCCATATTTACACTACTCTGGATACTCATGCGTGCAGAGGTCACTAACATCCAACATATTCACATGCTTTAGGGAAGATTACAGTTCTGCAGAAATGTGTTATTTCAGAAACCGCTTGCATTTCTGTGGAGTCCAAACTGAGAATTTTTTTCTCTGCAGCCTGAATGCATTTATACAACCAAGTGAGTGCTTTAAAATGTACACCATGCACAAATTTTGAAGGATGTTTGCGGGCAGGTGTAATGAGTCTTAACATATTGACATGCGTAAAAAGGCATGTTGAAAGCCTGAAGGTTACAACCGTAAGGCACATGTGGATTCACACACAGCTGAAATTACCCAAGCACTATGAACCACAATCTCTAAAATTATTACATTCCAGCTGTCAATTATTATTTGAGTTCATTTGTCATTTGCACATTTGTTGAAATTCATCTTCAGACATGGCTAAAAATAAATCTGCTTTATTGGGTTTTCAATTTGAACCAGCTGCTTTGATCTTGCAAACAAGAAAATATTGTGTTACCAAAATTTGTCAAATTTGTCAATGGATTTGTTCGTTTGTAACGCATCTTTATTACAATGAAAGTTGATATTCCGATCTGGTTTTGAGGCTTTAGAGGTTGTGTTTTGCCAGGCTGCATTTGGAAAGTGAGATTTACGGAGCACAACAGAAAAAACAGAAACACAAAATTTAAATACAAAGAATGTAGATTTTGTTCAGTAGAAGAAGGGCGGTACAAATTTAATCAATCCACGAGCACAATGAAACCACAGTGCCACTTTGCAGTTTGGAAACCGCACTGCATGTCCTGGTGTCAAAGTTCAAGACCAAAATGGCCAAGGAGAGGCTGATGTAAGCCCGCATGTGTTTATTCTCTCTGAGTGTTTGTCTTTTCACAAGTTCACTCCACATAGACGCGAGCTGCGTTCCTTTGACAGAGTGGACAGAGAAAAAGAGAGAGGAGAGACTGAGATTGTTCAGTCTTCATGGATATTGAAAAGCTTGGCCACCTCGTTCAGATCCGCATGCTCCTCTCCGTCTTTGATTATCTACACATACAGAAAATAAAGATACTTTACATTTACTGGTTTTACAATTTACATGTTTACATGACTCCAACATTACAATCATAGGATGAGTTACAGGAAAGCAAACTTTAAAATAAATGCACCAATACTAAAAACAAACATCTCTGCTTACCTTCCTTGCGATAGGCATTCTGTTAAAGACATTCCACAGGACGACACCAACCACCACTTTGTCCCTCAGGTAGAAAATCACCCCTTTCCCATAATCCTCCTTTTGTTGGTTTGGAGGAGCCGCCGCTCCCGCTTTCACTGTCCCGGCAACCTCCTCTGTCTCGCTCTCGGAGCGGATGCCAGTACCTGTGGCCAAAGTGAGTAAAAACCCATGAACTTCTGTGATTTGCACTGACATATGCACAAGTCAGCAAAAACCTGTATTCTGCTAACACACTGTACATCTGTTGATGCTACAGAAGAAATGGTAATCCATAGTGGAAGCGATCTGTATGTTAGCAAATGTTTGCGTTTGGGTACCTGATTGCTCTGTCGCGGCTTTTGGTGTGTCTTTGGCCGTGGCTTTAGCAAACACTCCTACAGTGGGCAGACTGCTGTCTACTATACCGATGGCCTCATACCCCACATCTGGACCCAAATCACTCCTGTAGACAGGGTTAAAAGTACAGCAATATTAAGAATGAATAGTACAGAGATCTTTACCGTCAGTAATGTTAGTGTCAGTATGTCAACGAAAAGGTTTTGCTGAAAGCGTGTGTGTGTGCATGCATACCAGAACATGGACTGGTGCCAATAGGGTTTGTTGGCTCCGGTCATGTTCTCTCCAGCCAATCGGCCGCTGACCACAGCATGATCGTGATGCTCCACACGTCGCCGGCCCAGTTTGATGTCATAAAAACATGCAGCATCTCCCGCCTAGAATGCACATGCATCAATTAGTTTAAAAACCAATAAAGTAAAATCTCCACTATAGAGTAAATATACACTATACATACCACCCAGATATTAGAGCGAGCCTGGAGCTCAGCATTCACCCGATACCCTCCGAAATCTGAGTCCACCTCCAACCCGGCTGATTTGGCCAGGTCCACGTTAGGTTCCAAACCAACTGCCGCCACAATGTGGTCTGTCTTCACCTAAAGCAACAATTTAATCACCATTATTTCCAAATTATTACAACCATAATACAATAGGCGGATTGGCTAATAGGTCAAGCAGACGCACCTCTCGTCCATCTTTTAGTTTGATCTCCAGTTTGCCATTTTTGTAGTTCACATTTTTCACCACTGCATCTGTGATGACATTCACACCCTCTGCAAAAAGTCAAAGGGTTAGAAATGCTGAAATTAAAAAAACTAACCTGTTCAAACAGGTTTCCTCACTGTTTGGACACACTTGCGCCACTGGTGGAGCTGATGTTTCAATGTCAGGCTGATCAAACAAACTGAGCAATGTCTCAATAGCGCCACAGTGCCTGTGTTTACACTTTTCAGGAAAATCAACATACAAATGGTTTACTTATGGTATGGTTTCTGCATATTTAAACAGGGATAAAAGAACATTTTATTTTAATTCTGATAGTTACACAGCAGGAAAAATAATTTAAGCATGACTGTGCATTTTACACAAATGTTTTACATCATACTGCTTTTATTACACTGAAAAATCCATTTTACTGATGATCTACAGGACTTTATGCTCTCTTAATGCACTTCCATATGTTTCTATGTTTACGTTCACGTATTGTGTTTACCCTCTCACCTTTTCGGACTTTCATAGTGGTCCAGTTACTCAAGTATTCAGGCAGAACTTTTCCCATGTTCCCCTTCTCTGGGAACAACTGCATAACCTCTAAACCAAAATCAGTGGCTTTGCAATGAAAGAGAATGAGAGTCAACAACACGTTTAATAAAAACTATGTACATTATATACATGTCATATTAAACCATTATAACATAAGGTTATGATCAAATGTTTTGACTCACATCTGCGGCCGATGGCACATGCCAGCTCGCTCCCCAGAAAACCTCCACCAATGATTGTGATGGATTTCACATCTCTGGAAATCTTCTCTAGAGATCTAAAATCCTCAATCTTACAAAAAAACAAATTAATATTTAAATTGAAAAACATATCCACTATAGAAATTTCCATAATCAATGGCTTCTGCTGTGTTACAGTAAATGGGGCATGCGAGAGTTGCTGAACAATGCCCCCTAGAGGCCATTTGCATTCTCACAGTTAAAAAGTCAACATACTTTCCTAAAGAGTGTTGTCCTTTTCATCACCTCCTCTCCTGCCCTGTCAATCACTTGCAGGTTTCTTGGCACCCCACCTATATGACACACATATAAATACACTGTGTATATGCATATACATACAAGATATCAATAGAGTCTACACACTTGTGTGTTTTACCTGTTGCAATGAGGCACTTTTCATAGGAGATTTCTGAACCATCACTCAGTTTGACTTTATTTTCCCTTACGTCCATATGAACCACCTACACCACACACACACAAACACACATTCAAGGTTATGTTCAGAACAACACATCCATACAGTTATACATCAATAAAACACTCCTCTCCTCACTGAGATTAGAAATTTCTTATTCATGGGTAATAGCAGAATCCAGGCATTTGGATTGGTAAAATTGCAGAAACAAATGTTGGAGAGCAGGTTATGTTGTGGCAATGTAATCGGGACAGACTGAAGGTGAAGAATTTTGTTTATAGACTATGATGCCAAATTAAAGATAACAATAGAACTGAACAAGAATCTCCATTAATCCTTCAGTGTGATGGAGTTTCTCACCTTACGATCTGTGAGCACAGCCACACCCCCGTTCTCCACCAGGGCAAGATCTGCTGGAGTGACATAGAATGAAGGAGGCTGGAAGTAAATACTGAAACATAAAAAAGTAAAATCATAATTTTGCAGGAAATCTTGTAAGGTCCGCAATGCACTTTAAGCAGGTGGTTTTGATTTGATGTTTTAAAACATTCGGACACACACCTCCTCTCTTTGCCGTTCCACTGTTTGAAGCGCAGTGTTTCCGTGACCTTGGGGTCATCAGAGAACCAGAGTTCTTTAGAGAGAGGGGGTCTCATGTAGGGCAGATCTGATTCTTCTGTAATAATCAACACCTGTATTTGTAAAAAACATAATTTAGAACTTATTTCTTGTAGTTAACATTTGAATACGTAAGTGTTTAACAAGTGTTAACAAGTCTTTTACTTGTAAATGATATTTGTGTTTCAGTGAGCTTAAAGTTATTCAGTCAAACAACTGCCAAACTAATCTTAAAAGTAGTTCAAATTAGTCTGAATTTTCCATATACTGCCACAGCAAACATGGCTGTTTCATGTTTAGAAGTTGTAGAGGTGCTTCACTTAAAGCATAACTTTATATAGTTTATACAGCACTTTTCACATTTATGTAAGTTCTTTACATAAAAATTATAAACAACTTCAGTTTAAAAATAAAACATAAAAAAATAAAAATAGCATAAACAACCTTTACAAGGGAACTAAGAAAAATAATTAAAAAACCAAATGTGACCCAGTCTGTGAAAACCCAGCTAGTAATTTTTTGCGATTTTCTATATAAAATCATTCTACATAATGTAAAGAATATTCCGTGGGAATTTAACATTGATATCTTTAATATTTTCGGAGTAAGGTCATGTCAAAGATTGAAGTCATTGTGAAATTAATAGGTAAAATCAAACTCTGATGCTTGTTATCTCAGAATTAGATTTTTAGACTTTAGCCTGGTTTTCACAGACAGATCACAAATAATACATTAAAAAATTAAATTGATAAATAATGATTCTGTCTAATGTTATGATCAACATTAGGGCGTGACTCACTCTGGCACCCGGGTCACGTGCCCGTATGGATCTGGCTGCAGCGAATGAAGCCGTGCCTCCACCAATGAGCAGATAGGGGGTGTGTTCAGTGACATTTGAATGAGCAGCGGTGGGTTCAAGGGGCACATCAGCAGGGGCAGACGCAGGTTTAGATTCAGGAGTCACAGCTGGTCAAGTAAAGAGCAATTTAGTACAAACACAAGCTCTTGTACATTACTTAATCTGAACACTAAATTAGCCATGTCGTGAACTTAACATTATCATAATGTTATAGTGTGAGTGCTCTCAGAAACACAGCTAGATGAGGGGAAGGATTAGCATTTTACTGTGAATTAGTACACATTTTACCTCAGGTTTCATGGAAATTTGGTTCTAAGTGTGTGACCTCATATCATTAGCATTATTCAGTAGCGTTACAACAGTCACACTTTAACTTTGAAAGAAATAAAATGACTGTGTGGCAAAGCAGAAAAGGTCTTCAATGAAGAATGAAGATTCAATGAAGAAAAGACAATGATGCTTCGAAAGACAAGAACTTCAAAAAAAAAAGGAAAAGCACCAATTCAAAACCAACATACAGTCTAGTCAAACAATCTAAAAAAACTCAAAGTGTGGTAATGTAAAGTTTAGAAATAAGTGTCCATATATGTGAATGAAGCAATTATCATTATCCTTATCGGTACTGTGTTTAAACATTTTCCATCCAGTCAAAACTGGATTCTTACCACTCTCAGAAACAGGTGAAATCTCCGGCACATGTTCAGCGATGGATACAGGTGTGGGCTCTGCGTGTTATTCCCGATGTAAGAGGAGAGCAAAGATGTTAACCTCAATTTTCACATAATAAAAAAAGCCCTGGATTCCCGGATTTCCATAAAGATGTGTCAAGCTTACCACTCTCAACTACAGGAGCTATGGGTTCTTCACTCTGTATAACTTCTGGTACAGGTGTTTCCACAACGGGTTCTGATACAGAGGGTTCCAGAATGGGCTCAGTTACAGAGGACTCCACAATAGGTTCTGGTAAAATCGGTTCTTCGACCGGAGGAGCTTCAGCAATGGGTTCTATTTCCACAGAATGGGCAAAACATCAAAACATTTTCCACTTCTGCTTTTATATTCTGAACTGACACTCTTCAAGATCCCAGAGATGCTGGTTGTAATAAACAGAAGATGAAACTTCTGGCAAGCTTGGACAATAATGGGTTGTACCAGCGGCTCAGTTGGGGCTGATTACGTTGATGAAATAGGAAGTATCATTTTCCAGGATCATGGATGAATTTGTATGGTAGAACAGGGACAAAAACTAGAAAGAGGATGAAAGTGAAAACATCTAGTGAATGTGAAGGTGCATTTTCTGTTTGACCTTCCAACGCAGAATCTTCAGGTACTCTTTAGGTTGCAATCACATAATCTTGAAGTGTCTGCACCTCAAATTCTTTAATAACAAACTCTGCTTATGATGTTCTTTCAACAGTGAACTCAGCGAGATTTAAATTTTGCATATATTGAAGGCTCCTCTTCATCTTTTTCTCTTACCACTCTTGGCTGTTACTGCAGACGGCCCTGGATTTGTCGATTCGGACGCTAGGTCCATGATGGTGCCGATCAAAAAGTCCAACAGGATGAAATGAGAAACATTTACCAGCGAAGTGCTTTGCTTTCAAGAACAGCTTCATTGTGCATGCCGTGTACGAACGAACAGTCTAACTGTCTAAAAGTCTCATTAAACTTTTCAGACTGAACAAAGACAAAGCAAGACAGTGAGTACAAAACAGCTGTGTTCAAAATATCCGATAGTTAGTGAGACGGATGGTTAAAGACGAAATAAACATGGTGTCTCTGTTTTGGTAAAGTTAGGTTGGTGAGAAAGACGATGTGGTAAAACACATGAGGAAAAAGAAATGTCTGATGACAGTGAAAGAACTTCATAGAACATCACCTCAATCCAACCATTAGTGAGCCCAACGGCAGAGAGAAAGCACCAAAATCTTCACATTTGTACCACATTACCTTCTCAACTTGAAAAGGCAGAGTTTAGCAGTTTAGAATAATAACAAGAGATTGGTTGGGTGAGGAATGTCAATGGAGTCAACCACAAAGCAAAATGGCACAAAAATAAATGCTCAAGTCACGCTCTCGATGTAAAGGAAACAACTCCCTGTGTATGAAAGACTGGAAAAACAGAGTTGGCAATAACAGTTTTTGTACTAAAACATCTTCCAAAAACTATTTTGAAGAAAGTGCAAGGATTAAAAAAGTTAACAAAAAACTTAAATAGGAAACGAGTTAAATAGGAGCATGACACATGCAGTGTGAAGATCTAAGATCGTAAGCTTTAAACTGACACAGTTAATGCTGGTAATGCCAAAAGGCAAGAAATAACATGATGGAAAAGTATCAACACAACAGGGTCAGTATTAAGAATATAAAAAAGCTAACTATGAGTAGTAATTTAACAAAACAGCACATTACAAGTCAACTTCTGCTGTATTTAACCATGATAACATTTTTGATAATAAATTAATGTTTAACATTAATTGAATATTTTTAAGCTTATTAGGTCATTTGTAGCTGCAAGATGCTTTACAACAAATGTATTTTTTCCTCAAGCTATGTTATGTAAATGGGTAGTTGACAAATAAATATGTGACTGTGTCCTATGGTGTAACAGCAAAAATGTAGATAAAAATTAAAAATATACAAATAGCATGAGAGATTTATCTTACTGTAATTGTTAGGGTTTTTTACAAATTTTTGTAGGTCACACCATATGACATACTTTTGTCAACCACCCAAATACAAAAATGAAGTTACCGAACTTACAACACCTTCAACGCACATAAGAGTTGACTTGTGTCCTCGTGAAAAATTGTCTTAAAATCAATGTGAAAACATGAAAAACTGTAACAAAGTCCCTACAAGCTTTTACTGAGATATAGAAATTTTAAAATGTGTTGTGTTACCATATAAACAGCCAGTGAGTGCAGTTACATGCATATTTCTCTAATTGTGATGAAGTAAATATAGTATAAAATTTAAGCTACTTGACAAACTCCTTCAATATTATTTAACAACTTCAAACCAAGCCAAATGTACAAAAAGAAAGAATCAAATATTACATATATTCAAATTCTACACAGCATATTACATAAGCCATTATACAGAGCAAGCAGAATGAACAATTCCCAAGACACATTTCCATGGGGTCTCATTCTGCATGAATGGAACATTGTGTTCATGTAAATGCACTCACAGAGCATGCTGGCTATCCCACATTTGACTTTGTGCATCCCATTATAGGCAAAGTAGGCAAATTAAGACCACAGAGCACAAGCACGAGACCTCCAGGAAATGTTCAACTTTTAAAAACATGTTTAAATGAGAAATTTTTCACATAACTGGCAAAGCCATGGCCCTTCTTATTAATCAGCCAATGAACTGGAAGTGAAGGTGCTCTGTGTTCAAGATACAACATACATGGATTTGTTATACACATATAGACAGAAGGATGTGGTTAAAATGACTTCTCACCTTCTTTTGATTTTGCAACAACTCCAGCTAAAAAAACAAACAAAAAAACTGAATTATTAATGATTAAACAACAACAGTAGTTTATTAAAAATATGAATATAGAAAAGAGACAAAACCATAATAACTGCTAAATAAATTAACCTAATCATCCATTGATGGGTGAATGTATTTATTGGTTGCATGTGTGTGACTATTGTTTTCACTTACCTACAGCTTCAGCTGCTTGAATCCCTTGTTTTTGTCTACTGGCAAGTTCTGTCATACGCTCATTATATCTTTCCTTGTCTCCCAAGACGGTGCGGTAGGCCTTTAAACACAGAAACACTCAGACTTTCTGCAACTTTGAAAAACCTTTGATTGGTAAATAAATTTTAGTTTCATTCTGTAAATCTGTGTGATAACACATAAATACATAAATTCTTAGGCATAACAACACAAGTCTACTCACATAAACTCCTCCTCCCAGACATGTTGCTCCAACCAGAACATAATATAGGGTGTTATCCCCACCCCCTCCTGCAGACCCTGATGACATCTGGGCCTTCTGCATCATCTCCAGCCTTTTCCCATGTCTTAGCGCTGAGAAATCAATCATTTGAACATTTTATTACAAAACAACAAATATATAAACCTTGAAAAAACCTGAAATCCATTCACGCTTATTTGGTTATATTTATGCCAGTTGTCAAACACAGCTTTTGCAAGAGCTAAAAGTTTATATCCGTTTCCATAGTGATGAGTTTCATTCACAGACTGTCCATTATACTATATTTTATACCCGTATATACTTTTTTGACAAAGTTTTACAGTTTTGCTTCCAACACATTATTACTCATTTTTATCAGCTCAAGAAGTTTTTAGAGCAGCCGAAGAGGCAGATATATGCCCTGGGTAGGGTGCACACTCAACACCATACTGACCTTCGTCCAAATCTCAATGAAACACTTGTGCATTGTGCTTGCCGTCTCAAATAAACATAATACTGAATGTTTTATATAGGCCAAGTGTATTACAATTGATTAGCTGACGGCGGGAGTTGTGCGTGACTTATTGGGGATGTTTTTCACACGGCTATGTAGTTAAATTATGGCGTGTGTATGAGTGTGTGTTTAGTTAATTTGTGTCGTAGATATTCATTAACAACGACAGGCATTAATCCAAACGTGAACCAAGACTTTATTCAAACGGTGCAAAATAAGCAACTTAGCATTCGGACACTACAGCACGTTTAAAACTGGACAGTTATCGTACCGTTGCATGGACCTCGGTGTCCAATGTAAAAGAAAAGCTAGACTGAAGTAAACATACAGCGCTAAGTTCACAGGTGATCCGTGAGCACCGCGATCCTCAACTTGCCTGATTTCCTTGCATTCTGCAGACACAAAGTGGATGAGGCCCGAGCCAGCGGAGCCAGTTTATTCCATACTGTCTTGCACTTAAACATCGCTGCGTTCCGCGACAATGACAGCCTGAGTCTGGGAAAGTTCACAGCCACGCTCACCGTACAGCACTCGCACAAGGCCGGAGACCTTCGCAGGTCATACAGCACATGCAAACGATTCCGGTCTCCGCCGATGGCCCGCCTTATTCTTGGACTGATTGGCTGCAGCGCCTGCGAATTATTATGCGATTGGTTAGTGTATCTGTCTGTTTTAACATATTAGCGTGAGACAACGATGATTGGCTGTTTGTAGGGCTCGTTTTATAGACGCCACAGGTCGTGTGACAAGATACCGCCCATGTGATGTGATACAGACTTTATATATCATAGTTTATTTTCATTATTTTCTTTTGTCTGGCAATAATGTTTTATACAGGAAAATTGATTTACATTGAATATTTACAGATGACATACTGTTTAGGAAAACTATATTTTTTTATATTTCTGGTAAACTTGTCACATGACCTTACTTTAGTTATCAGAATGAAGTGACTAAAATGTTATTGGATGATCCACAATAAACCATTTGCATGGTTTATAAAAACAATTTAAATGCAAGATTTACCTATCATTTGAAAATGTATGAAGTAGTTGATGTACATTTTTAAATATAAATGAGAAAGTCTAGAATGAGCTTAATTGGTACCATAGCACCATTTTATTTGGCCCCACCTCATGATTGATTTACAAAAATGTAAAAAATATTGGTTTTAAAAAAGGGAGAACATAATATATTCAGTAACAGGGACACATTTAAAAAAAAACCTCTTAAAATGACACTCACTTAAAAAAGGTGCAAAGTGTTTTTTGCTTGTAATCATAAAAGAAGTTTTAAAGTTTTGTTTTTCATTCAAAGTTAGCTTGTGCTGGCTGTCGTTTGTATGTGTTTTGTGGCACGGTACCATTCCAGCCCATCTTTAAAAAAAGTTAATTTACAAAATAATCTGCTGTGCAAAACAATGTGTTGATTCGTGTTGCATTATCTCTTATTTAACATTTATTTAACGTATTTATTATAGAAATAGCAGAAATGTGTTGATTTCTGAAGGGTAAAAACACTACATTTTTGGGTGTCTTTGTGTGAGGTCCTGAGACAACATGCACATGGACTCAACATTGTCAATCAAAATGTCAGGGAAGTAACAAATCACTAGGAGGATTAAAAATAATGAACAGCAAAAAACAGGATTTTCTCTTTCTAATTCGACAAGTTTAGCTTAAAATGGTACACTGGTACACAACGCTACAGCTTTCATTAACTCACGTCATCAGAGCCTGAAGTGTCATCTAATGCACATCGTCTGGGCAGCATCAGCATCATCACATGAAGCAGCTCCTGCAGTCTCTAATAACCTAAAATGAGCATCCAGAGATAGAAATAGAAGCAAACCAAGAGAAATGATAGCATAGCAGAGGAGAGAATTGGCTTCGGCTAAACAGGAAAGTTTAAACAGTGAAAATTCTCAAATGCAGTTCAATTAACAATCATTTAAAAAGGTCTCATTTAAAGATCGAGCAAAGTTGGAAAAAGTTTGTCCAGCCACAAAAACCTTCCTACAGTGTAATTTAAATCAAGACTGACTGGCTGGTTCAGACATGTTTTAACAGCTAGAACAAATCTAAACTGAGGTAGATATCACAAAAAAAAACCACACTACTAATGCATAACAAGTGACAAGCAACAAGAGAGCAAAATAAGTCAAGAACTGTGCCAGTTTTTTGTAAAGGTTTTATTTATACATTTTAAAATACAATACATTTTAAAATGCATTACAAGCAACAGCAAACACCAAAATACATAACTGAACAAATATATTGATGTTTAAAAATGGAAAAATACAAAAATGTAGTGCAGTCTGACAAGTTATGGCATGCTAAGCAAACTGGAAATAAGGGTGGGGCTGGGGTGATCAAGAACAGAGCAAAGGGAAGACAAGTTTAACAGAGTGCTAGGTCAGTGAGGAGTAATAAAATAAAGAACATCTCTTATTCAACAGGTATGAGACTGAGGGTGGGGGTTAAACTAGAGAGTTAAGAAAGGCTACAAAATTAAACACCACAAAAAGTCAATAAACAAGCTAGACGTTACCCAAGTGAAAGCTTTTAGATTTACATGTTTTGCAACTTCCCAGTTTTAAACATTAAGTGTTAAAAGCTGTGAGAACAAGTTGCCGAAATCCATCCAAGGAATTTTTCTTCCTTTAGGTAGACCGACTGTGCAAACAGCGGTATGAGAGAGAGAGAGGTGCACCATAGTTAAAATCATACAAAGTTCAAACATCAAGATAAAGAACTCAAACACAGGAAACAAATCAAACAGTAGTGTATCATAGAAATTTTTAGTTTAAACATGGTTTTAAAACAAAACTAGAATAAAATAAAGTTTAGTTTGAAGTGTGTAAAGCCAATCAATACACATGGTCTCAATGCACATGTGTTAGCAGCATATGCACTGTATGTGCAGTTCACATTTAAGTTTCACCCAAACACAAACCAGAAAAGTAAAAGGAAAAAAAACAGAAAAAGTTTTACACATTTAGTACCCATTTTAGAAGTCAGCAAATATCTAGATTGAAGCAGAAGAAAACTCCAATTACTGGAAAAGCTGATACTGAACACATGACCTAAAGAAACAACAGCACAGCAAACATTTTTAGATGATTAGTGTCAAACAGAAAATGAACATCAATACTTTGAGACTGCAGACAGATTAAAGTAGCCATTCCATCTTAAGAAACAAATCACAACCTACTCACCAGGCCTGTGGAAATGAAACTGGAGCAGAAGAAAACTTCAAATCACTGGGAACGCAAATACTGAATGCATGACCTGAAAAAGAAACAGAAAAAGAACCTTAATACAGATCTTCAACATGATTAGTGTAAGAAACAGAAAATTAACATGCTTCAATACTTTGAGACTGCAGTCAGGAGAGATTAAATTAACCATGCCAGTCACTCATGGACCAAAACTGGACCAAAACTTGCAAGGCCTTTGGAAATCAGGCTGAAGCAAAACTCACTGTGCCATTGGAAATCAGGCAGAAGCACAACTCACCAGGTCTTTGGAAATCAGGCTGAAGCAAAACTCACCAGGCCTTTGGAAATCAGGCTGAAGCAAAACTCATCTGGCCTTTGGAAATCAAGCTGAAGCAAAACTTCTCAGGCCTTTGGAAATCAGGCTGAAGCAAAACTCACAGGACCTGTGGAAAAAGACAGAAGCAAAACTCACCAGGCCTTTGGAAATCAGGCTGAAGCACAACTCATCAGGCCTTTGGAAATCAGGCTGAAGCAACACACCAGGCCTTTGGAAATCAGGCAGAAGCAAAACTCATCTGGCCTTTGGAAATCAGGCTGAAGCAACTCACCAGGCCTTTGGAAATCAGGCTGAAGCAACTCACCAGGCCTTTGGAAATCAGGCTGAAGCAAAACTCACCAGGCCTTTGGAAATCAGGCTGAAGCAAAACTCACCAGGCCTTTGGAAATCAGGCTGAAGCAAAACTCACCAGGCCTTTGGAAATCAGGCTGAAGCAAAACTCATCTGGCCTTTGGAAATCAGGCTGAAGCAAAATTTACAGTACCTGCGGAAATAGGACAGAAGCAAAACTCACCAGGCCTTTGGAAATCAGGCTAAAGCACTACTCGCCAGGCCTGTGGAAATAAGACCGAACAACTCACCAGGCCTTTGGAAATCAGGCTGAAGCAAAACTCACAGGACCTGTGGAAATAAGTCAGAAGCAAAACTCACCAGGCCTTTGGAAATCAGGCTGAAGTACAACACATCCAGGCCATTAGAAATCAGGCTGAAGTACAACACATCCAGGCCATTAGAAATCAGGCTGAAGCTAAACTCACCAGGCCTTTGGAAATCAGGCTGAAGCAAAACTCACCAGGCCTTTGGAAATCAGGCTAAAGCACTACTCGCCAGGCCTGTGGAAATAAGACAGAACAACTTCACCAGGCCTTTGGAAATCAGGCTGAAGCAAAACTCACAGGACCTGTGGAAATAAGTCAGAAGCAAAACTCACCAGGCCTTTGGAAATCAGGCTGAAGCAAAACTCATCAGGCCTTTGGAAATCAGGCTGAAGCAAAAGTCACCAGGCCTTTGGTAATTTGGCTAAAGCAAAATTGTTGTAGAAATTAAACTGGAGAAAACTCACCAGGCACACGCACAACACATCAAACACAGACACACATACCATGTAAAAAGTGTTGCTTCTCCTTTCATTCACGGTGGATGAGTCAAGTTTAAAATCACACAGCAGTCAGATGAAGCAGTCAGCATTAACGATCCTCTCCAATCAATCAAACGAGCAAATGGGCCTGCAGATGACGCAGAGACTTTTAAACCCAGGAAGACAAACAAAATGTACCACCTTCCGCTTTCATAACCAATCATTATCAGAGGCCACCTTTCAGCCAATGAGCTCTCAGTATCAATTTAGTGCGTCATCAAACATGTTTGTTGTGAGGTGGAGAGAAACATCTGAGTAAAACTACCAATGAAATGCAAATTATGTATGTAAGTAGATATAAACACGAGTGAAAAATATAATGAATAAATGACAAATGTGTGTTAAAATGTAATATATTGCGAATAGTTGGAGGAGATGTGTTGTTCACAGTATGTCCATTACAGCCGGTGATTTTATCAAAGCCTATGTGAACTAGTGTTGGGGTCGTCTATATTAACTATATTAACTAATTTTAATCACGTCACTGAGACATCAACTCGTATATCTTCTTAGTCTGCAGCACGTTCGCATGTGTTGCAGAGTAAAACTACGAAAGAAGCTCTTGCGATGTTTCGTAAGTTGCATGAAAATTGACCAAACCTCCTTCGTTGACGCATCTGTGTTAAAGCTGTAGAAGATACGCGAGTCAATGTTATGTTTATGTCGCTCTGGGTTTGTTTAAAGTGCCGCATAAAAGTGAGAATGAATGATTCTCTCGGAAGAGGATTTTAATGTCTGTAACACGTAACATTCGCTGTTTCGCCGCAAGATGTCGCAATAAGATATTCAAAATGAAGAACGTACTCGCCTACTGAAGTACTTTAATGATTATAGTGATATTGGCGATTGTTCATTAGTATAGATTTTTTTAAACGAGCCATCAAAAATAAACGTAAAAAACAGTGTTTGACGAAATAGCGAAATAACCCGATTGTGTGGCCTTTTGACCAGAAAAGCGCGTGCTGGAGAACTGCGTGCACACATCAGACGCGCGCTTAAGAAAAACAGACATATGCTTGTCTCACTAACACTAGATTATATTTTTTACATTTCTAATTTTTCAAGAATGTAACATGTATCTGATTATTATAACAGGTCTTACTTATTACATTAATGACGCCTGTGTTGGTGTCTGGGAATGTTTATAATTTATGAAAAAAAAACATAAACGCTTATTATTATTATTTTATTGATTATTATTATTATTATTATATTGTATTAGTATTGTAAATAAAAGTGTTAGTTAGCACTGTTTAAGTTATTATTTATTGAGTGTTTGCAACAGGTGCGGTTTGTTTTTTGTATTGCTTTATAATTTGCATGCCATTTATTTCCTGTGACTTTTCATAAATTGACACGATATGACTATAAGGCACCTGCAGTGCATCTAGGAATACAGCAGTATTACACTTCAGGTGATTCCTTCCTCTTTATACATTATTTTGTAGACTCTCAAAACATATATGTTACTCAGTCTGTGAAAACCCAGCTCATGTTTCAGTCGTTTTGTGGTTTGGCTGTTCTCACAGCTCTGAATCAGTCAGGAGAGAGAACTAGAGAAAGAGAGATGAGGAAAACCACATAAAGAGAAAAGCGTTTAATATAATTTTAATATCATTTAATGAGACGCTGTGGAGTGTTGGGCAAGTTTTTTTTTTTGTTCTGGGTGGTTTGGCTCAGCCCTTTCTCCACTTTTTGTAAAGCTCCATAGTCCAGTTTACACTTTAATATTCACACATATATTTATCTATTTACAGTAAATAATAGTTTTCTAGATTGATTGATAAAACAAATATAGGCAACACATTTTTCTTTTATATTTATGCCTTTACATATATATTTACACATATATTTATTGCCATCTTTTGCTGTTGTAATATGTTATTAATTTCCATATTAGTCTTCTAATTGCTAATTGTCAGTAACAATAATTTTTAGAAAGTCTTCAAAGTCTTAATAATACAGGACAGAATATAGCATTGTATTGAAATATATCCACTAGGTTGTTACAGCAAACATCATTAAATCATGTTGATTTATCATCATACATTACAAAATCGAAATCTTTACACAGGAATAAATCGAAGTGTTCATTTCCGCATTAAAATAGATTACAGATTATATCTTGTGTATACAACTCTAAATATTTGCATGTCACATATGTGAGATGTTTATATAATGCATCAAATGCTGACGATGTATTTAGTCAGAATACCACAGAGATGGTTCCGATATTACATTATTTATCAGTAACTTGTGAATTTTATACTCTTATGTAGGAAATTCTACATATGAAAACTATATTTTATATTTCTGGTAAACAACTTTAAAAACCTATCTATAACATTTGTTCAATGAACAAATCAGGGGTGAAAAATATTTTAAACAAATCATTATCATAACTTACATCGTCTTTATTGGCCAATCGAATCCCTAATTTGTTTTTGTTTTTTGTTAAAAATCTTTTCTGCACAAATACCTTTTAAACAACTTAACAACTGTTTTATAATTGAAAACCTTATGCTTTGCTCGGAAAGTGTGTTTGTAGATGTCTTTCGCTAAAGTAAATTCCACTTGTTTTTCTTTCATTTTTAATTAATTATACATAATTTCTCAGGTGTTGCTTAGGTTTTCAAATACCTTTTCGGGCCTGTATAGTTGTTCAGAGCTTACACATGTACTTATGGTAGGAGGCGGTGCTTTGACCGGGGACTTTCCATTGAGGAAACAAACTTATGTGCGGAAGAGCGCAAAACACTACCGACACAGACCTTTGAATCCGTTAGGATACCAGCCAGACGGGAAGGTTACTTTCGCTTTCTGTCATGCAAATATTCCTCAAAACACTGTCGGAAAATGACATCAAACCTTCAAATCAGTCCCAATTACAGCCATCTGGACGAAACCGTATCTGAAAACAAATATGCAGGAGCTCAATACATATTCTTCTTGGTTCTGACTTTATTATTAGGCACGGAGACGTTTGTCACGGCTTTTCTTCTTTATAATTTTTCGGAGGATATTCAAAGAGTGAGTTAAATCTTTTGATTTTAAACAAACATTTTTCTTGTTTGAAAATAATATAAGTATGAAAATGTATGAAAAATAATATAAGCACTGTACTGGTTTAACTGTTTGTTTATTATTATAAAAGACAGATGAAGCAGGCAGAGATGGAGGATATCCACTCCAATGTCTCGCAGATCTCAACCAACCGACACATCAAGCTGGAATCGCAAGTTGTAACTTGTTTAATGAAGAGCTGAAACAAAGTGCACAGCAGGTATTTTAAACAGGCCTTAAGAAACATCTCAGAAACATTTCTTTTAATATTGAGAAATGTACATTTTGACAGTAGAAATCTGTTTTGTACAGAGACTGTTGTTGGACATACAAAATTCTCTACTGGAGACTCTAGGAGGTAAATATTTGTGTACTTGGATTTTTATATGCGAGCATTCAATGCACTGCAATTCCTGCAAAAATACAATACAAATTTCCTATTGAGCTATTGGCTGTTTACCATTAAAAGATTTCTTTATATTTGGGGCCTTATTCCAGTAGTTTTGGTTTGTATTAGCCAGTTAACATCTCACCAATAGAACCCCAACACATACCTTTAAAAACCATTATAGTCCATTAAAGTTTCCATTAAAATTAGGCTAATACAATTACTAATACAATTACATTTATTTATTTAGCTGACGTTTTTACCAAAACGACCCATTTTTGAGGAGGGAAGCTGGTTAAAGTAAAAGTATTTTTAATTTTACAGAATACAACGTCACTGATGTTTTTAAACCAGCCGTGCAAGTCGGAGCAAAGCAAGAACTTAAGCAGTTTCAATGGGTGCAAAATGGTGAGACGTTCCTCAACATTCGAAAACAACACATTGCTTTCCAAACAAAATGCATAAAATGAAGTGCTTATATTAAATCTAGTAATCACAAAATCTCAAAAATTACAGATGGTTCTGCAGACGCACTGCATCGTATTCAGTGGGACAACACGAGGGGTCAAATCAGCCAGGAGGGTTTAATGCGCCTCAGCCCCGACGGAGAGATTGTAGTGCCACAAGACGCCATTTACTTTGTTTTCTCTCAGGTTCATTTCGGAACAAGCATAGGAAAAGGTATGCACTTTACACAGTACTTGTACAAGAGGACGGCGTCCTATCCGAAGCCGGTGATGCTCGCAAAAGCCGTGGTTACTCCCTGTTTCAGCGGCAGGTCAGGTGCACAGCTTTATTCCAGTCACCAGGGGGCGCTGTTCCGCTTAGAGAAGGGCGACAGGCTTTCCCTGTATGTGCGGAACATAAGCGCCGTGCTCTTTCCTCAGGATGCCACTTACTTTGGTGCATTTATGATCAACTAACCTTGCCTCTGTGTTTGACATACTCGAGTATATGTGAAGTAATTATTAAATATACACTGGGAAAATAGCAGTTTTATTTCAATGCTGAATAAAGTTTCAAGACGTTTTGTCTTTGCATTTGTAATTGCGTTTTATTCACTTTTATACATGGGAATTCGTTCACTAACACTTTTAAATAATTGTAGTAATGTATTCAGAGTAGTAATGTGCATTTAGAGTCATTAGAACAAGAACAAAAACAGGTCCTGACCTCTTATGAGAAGATGATCCTTTATGAAATATGAACATTATGAAATAAAATCACATCGAGTGTGTAGTTCTGATGCTAATTCAACACTTGAATTGTGTGACTTAAATTAATTAAATGCAATTATTACAAAATGATCACAACATGCAACTATTGGTCTCTTACAGCATTAAAAGTTGCATTACATTGACATTTTAACAATATTTACTATATGTATAATTTTTGGTGGGTTCTGTTTGTGACAAGTTGGTGCAACTAGTAGGGAAGTATTTCCATAAATTGTTCTTTGCAAAAGCTCTCATGCACAAAAAAATACATTTCTAAACCGTTTGAAATTTTATCCAAGAATACTGTCAGCACTGTGTGTATGTAACATGTAGTAATGAATTTATTTAAAGTTGTTACAAGGCAGGCTTTTCAGAGGACAGGACAAATCTTAATGGCTACAACAGAAAAGATCACAGCTGGGTAAATTACAAAAACAAAAGAACATAAGAAAAAGAAAATAATGGGGCTATACAATGCTGAATGTTTATTCCGGGCCTGTTTTCCTGCACAAAAAACCTTTTCTAGAGATGAAAGCTTTTCAGTAACCATTGCAAGGGTCTTTCACACCAGAACTGGGCTCACTAGTGTCTGGATACAGTCTCTTGGGGTGAGAAACTTTAAAGGGTAACTTAAAACGATTTCATCTTGTTTAAAACTTTTGCCCACACAAATCCAATTTGCGAAATGTGCACACATGCTCTACAAAACAACTACTTTAAAATATTTTACAGTATGTAAAAAACAAAAATAGACGACTGGGGGATGGTCTCAGAATCTGCGGCGTTTGTTGGCGCCAAAGTCGACAGGCGGTCCGGGACGTGGGAAGGGAAGAGGCAGACCACCTGGACTACTAGCACTCCCCTGCTAAAAGAAATGAGAGACAGGAGCTCACACACTGTATTCTTTGTATGCTGTGCTGAATGTTGTGTGTTGCAGTGATCTGTACCTCATTGGATGCCATAGCGGTAGCTCCTGCTGGGGTAGAATTCCCACCCATCTGGTTCCTGTTCATGGCCATTCCCTGACCTTTCACCCCAAGAGAAACAAAACAGAGATTAATTTACAAGTAAGACCCTCGTTCTACATTTTACCTGAATTTTATTCTTACCTCCCATATGCATCCTCATATCTGGATCTCTCTGAAACAGCAAATGCACAAGAGTCATTTATTTAGATGCAAAAACATCCACTTACACATAGCAGTGAAAGTTTGGACTCACTTTCTCAGGGAAGTTTCCCCCCTGCCCCTGCTGCCTCCTCATCAGCTCCTCTGTGTGGGCACGGAGCTCCTCTTCTCTTCTCCGCCGCTCCTCCTCTTGACGGAGCTCCATCTGCTTCCTTTTCTGCACCTCCTGGCTATGAGCTTCCTCCATTCTCCTCAACTCCTCCTGTCTGCGCAGGAGATCTAAAGAAAGAGTCATAACTAACTTAATCGCAGGGTCTTCAGTGTTAAAAGGTAAGCTGTCAAGCCCCAAACACGCTGACAAATGGAAACATTTAGTAGAACAGCACTCACCCTGTCTCATCAACATGACTTGGTGCTCGTGTCGTGCTGCTTCCATTTCAGTCTCCAGCTTTTCTTGAGCCTCTTTGATATTTCGGTCCACCTGATCGTACTGTTGCTTCTCCATCTCCATCAGGGCCTTCCAGCGCATTGCGTACTCGTACTCAAACGTGCCAGGCTGGGCGAACCGGGGTATCTGCTCACGCTCTCTGTTAAACAGAGACAGACATACTACATCTTTTCTGACATCATATAATAATTTCTTTAATTTCATTTATTGGCTAAGCAGCTGTGCAACAATCCCTGGATATTTAACTCACTTGTGGTACACAGGGTTTTTGTTAATAAGCCTCTCAGGAAGTCCCTCATCCTCATCCACCTGCTCCATCGGCTCAACAGTAACAGGCCGGGGGAATCTGAATATGTGGAGAAATGTTACACATACAACCCCTATGATCTTTGTTCCTAACATGTGCAGCAGACATGCAGACTTACGCGGTAATGAGAAAAGCTCCATCTGTGCAGCGGTCCAAAGCTTTCCTAGCAGACGGCTTGTTGGCAAACTCCACAATGCCTTTCCCAGATGGCCTGCCGCGGTCATCCACAATGACAATGGCCCGTTCGATTGGGCCGAACATGGAGAAGGCCTCCTCCAAAAGCTCGTTGGACACAAACTGTGGCAGGTTCTTGACCGACAGCGCAGCGCCATGTGTGGCAAAACGCACGCGGATCTGGCGACCACGGAAGACGGTGTCATCCAGTTCTGCTTTTGCGATGTCAGCGAGTGTCTTTGTTTCCTAATCAGTAAGGAGGAGCATGTCAGGGGTTAATTAAATACTTGAACTTTAGTCCAAGATTCTCTTTCTGAAAAATTTTAAAACAGGATGAGGTTGGGTTTTTCCCTCTCCCTGGATATATAGGGGTTAAACATTTCCAAGAAACACAAATGATGATTTTAGACAAAAAAAGGTTAAGAAACTAGTTTTTAACTACACATATAAACTAGCCAATTATACCACCATTAAGGATTCTCTAAAATCATAAAATTATCAGTCTGTACACAAAAAGTACAGTCTTGGATTATGTATAAACTGTAACAAACAAACTGTCACATTTACATTTAGGCATTTAGCTGACGCTTTTATCCAAAGCAACTTACAAGTATTAGGAGACAAGGTCACACTGATTTAATACTCAAACTCACCAATCTAATAAAACCAAAGCCTCTGTCCTTGTTGATGAAGACCTCAGAAGGTTTGCCATATTTGGAGAAGAGCTTCTCCACATCCTCCTCAGTGGTTCCCGCAGGCAGGTTCCCCACAAACAGCCTGCTCCTCTGCGTGTAGGTTTTCTCTCCTGGCTTCCTGAAGTTCTGCAGGTCTATAGTAACACCAGCATCTGCAGGAGAATCACATCAAGACATATACTTTAACTTGGTAATATGGTGTAAATGCTCCTGTGTCCATAGCATATAGTGCCTAATAATTTTGTGTACCAAAAAGAAAACGCATAATCTGCATTTAGTAATGTGTCAAAGCTAATAGATTAAGACATAGCTTGTATAATGTGTACAAGTAAAACACAGTAAAATCATTGTATTATGATCAAACCACACTTTCTCATTATTGCTGCATCAATCTGATATCTAAATCAGTATGGAAACAGATACTAATGACAGATCCTAAACTGATGTGTTGCATTACTCATGGTTGAGACCAAAAAGGAATAAAAAAAATGAAAGCAGTCAGTAAGACTCTGAAGTCATAGCATAATGTTGTGTTCAGTAGAATTAATGAATTTATTTAACAGTAGATTGATGCTTGATATTGTCAGACAATGGTCAGATTAAAGTCACCATTCACAGACAATTTTAAAGACTGACATAAAAAAGGGCTAAACACACCAGGGATGCAATGCACTACCATACCCAAGGTTTTTTCTCTTAGTGTTGTAAATGTTATGAATTTGAATGTTGCTTACTTGAGCCGCTCTGATCTCCAGCATCAGTATGCTGCCCATTGCTGTCAGCTCCTGACGGCTTCCTCTGTTGTTCCTGCTGCTGGGGGTTGGGCTGCTGTCGAGGAGGACCGTGGTTCTGCTGCTCTGAACGAGCTCCTCTGTTATCCTGCATCTAATAAAGCACAAGGTTATCAAAGAGTGGAAACAAAGCCATGTTTAAGCTAAAACCCAAAACCTAACAAGTCTGGATGATCTAAGAGGATTGTCAGAGAGTTTCAGAAACCTTGGTCACTGACTTTATTAGTACACAATACTACACATTCATCACATTTGATGATCGACATAACATGAATTACACCGATCACGACGAACTGATTGCTCAGATAACAAAAATGTCTAAATTCATATAGATTACTGCAATTACTGTATAAACGACACGCATTTAACTGCTTGAATTTAAATGAAACAAAATGAGATATTTTGGTATAACAACAAACAATCTAATATGTTAATATGCGGGGAATACACTTTATTTACTATACATTATTTATTATTTTTTAAGCATGATATAGCGGTTTTAGTAAACTGCTTTTTCAAGAGTCTTACACACGTAATTTAGTGTCTTCGTTGTTAATTATTGTGAGATGTCTTCATTACACTGTGCAGTCAAATAAATATGCAATCTTTTCGTAATTATCAATTTGGTTTTAACAATCTATGTATTTTAGGTCAATAATAAACATGTACCGCGTGTATTTTAATTACTAGATGTCTTATACTTCAATGAATTAGTGTTCGTGGCTAACTATAGCGGAGCCTTAGCCAGGATAATACACTTAACACTGTAAACAACGCAAAATGATCTCCAGCTGGTACGCATTAACACATATAATAAGAATTAAAAGCATGCATCATATGCAGCAAATATGAGCAAAAAACATTATTTTAATTACCTTCAAAATTAGTGTTTTATCCGACTCAAAAACACACGCAGCGTCGATCACAAAGAGGAGATGGGCGGAGCGACTTACACAGCAACCTGCTGCCTGAGCTAACTGCTCATTGGCCGGAGCTCGTTGGCCGGCGTAAGCTTTGGAGTTCTCTATTGGTCGATTTCACGTCAATAAAATGGCGTAAACACATAACAGACGTTTAATTGGTTGACATCGTTTTAAATCGCTTGATGAAATTTAATAGGTCACTTGACATAGGAAATGACGTGAGGGTCACAAGTGAACGAACTGGATTGAAAATTGATGGCGCCGACCAGTGTTAAACAAAGAAAACGCAACCAACAAACCCGCAACAGATCAATTGAAAAATATTTTGTATGTGTTGAAAGCAGAATAATTTACACAATACATGATAAATAAATCCAGGAAACGTTTATGTTATTTACGCTCTAATATTATACCACAATCAATGTAAAAATGCTGATCACACACCCTTCCATAATTTTATATTTTTCTGCTTGTGGTATCCAAAAGAGTGGCCTACAATTTTAAACTTAACAAAAGAACCTATGAAAAATTTGGATAAAGCAGTAATATCCACCCAGTCTAATCCATATTTTTGGATTGACTCTAAAGTCCTTCATTCAGATAAAACATTATCTATTAAAACAGTTAGTTTCCATAAACAATGGTCAGATTATTGTTTATGGGTTAAACTGAATGAGGGCAATTTGGAAGAGTCTGTTGATATTATTTGAGTTTGACTCTTTTTGCTCCTTGCTTGTAGTCCTCCAGAGAGAGTCTGTAGCCCCAGTGTTGCAGAGTCTGTCTGACAACTGGGGAAACAATGTGGTTATCGTATCCACAACCAGACCGAACCACTTTTGTGATGAGGTTATTCCGCCATCGACCCTTGACTCCTGCACATTTGGCCCACCTACTGATCTGCCTTTTATCATCTTCTGTTCTCCGACCCTGGAAAAATCTGCTGGCAAGAGAACAAATGTGTGTAGAAGCCATACTGCTTGTTATGTTCAATGTACTGAATTGATTGCTTGTGTTTTTATGTGTTGGAGCACATGACAAAAATGCCTCAGAATGCATATCCCTAGTTTGAAAAGCAATCTTGCCTGCAGTACCACTGGAACCATCCATACGGGTCCTGGGGAACAATCCACCCGCTGCTTTCCCACATCTCTAGACTGCCTCCACACTTCACCTTATAGGTGTTTACATTTTCCCTGTATGTTGGTGATGCCACCTGAAATAAACGCAAGATCAAAACACACCAGAAATTCTAAATCATCATATACTTTTTTTAAATGACAAACTGTAAACTATCCTTTCATTTCACAGCTAGTACCAACCTCAGATGGTATTTGATGCATAATGGGAAAGACTTTCCCACAGACAGAAATAGTTAGCTTTTTCTGGAAATTTTGAATGGTTCATTTGCTACACTGCGGCAAGCTAAATCTTATCATCTCATTCATTCATTTTCATTCAAGTACAAACTTACAGCTTACAAAGTCCTACGGCTAATTTCATGGTTTTCCCCTATCTTCTCATGCATGAGTTACTTATCACATGCTTTTACTTCTCAGCATCAAATTCAGTCTCAATCGACCTGCTTTCTCCGACTAGTTATTTTGTTTACAAAAAATCATGCAAAAACACAACATTAATAATAATAATGATATCAATACTTATTATAAAATACTAAGCTCAAATAGGTTTACTGCAAACTGCAATCAAGGCAATGGACAAATTAGTCAACAGAATTTATTCATTAAAAAAGTTCATTCTGATGGAAGTGTTTATGTGTAATATTACAGTTTAATGGTAATGAATAATACCTGCGTAGAGCTGTTAAGTCCTTTCAGCCAGTCTTTGGGAAGCTCTTGCCAAACATCTTTATAGTGTTGCTCTGTAAAAAAATGTATTGAAAATGTTTGATAAATAACAACAAATATACATAACCAGGGAGATTTTAATAGTATTCACCTAAAGATAAACCCACAGAAACATACTAGCAGGCCAGCAGTCACAGGACAAAAGTTAGGGTGGCTTCTTTAGGACCTGTTAGGTTACAGATTGTGAGTAAATGTAGTTAAGAGATTTTTTAGAGACATGTCAACTTTGCCTTATGTCCTGAGACTGCTCGTCAGGCGCTGCTGGTCAAAAACTGGTTAGCTTTGATACTTCTCCACAGTACTAGATGCCACACAAAATAAAACGACATGGCCTCCGTATGCTTCACCACATTATTCAGATTTTATATCCACAGATCAATACTTTCCATAAAACACTATTAATTATAATTGTTAACAGCTTCAAAGCGTAAAAGACATACTTGTGACGCTGGAGTAGATTGGTCTGAAATAAGTGCCCCCAAAACTGCCTGCCTGCAAAACCTCTTTGGGAGTCATGTTTGGTGTGAATTCTGGGTGGTCTGCCAAAGTAGTGAAATCAAAAGTTTACAGTTTCAGCTTCTTGTGAATAAATAAATAACAATGTGAAAATAGAGCACACAACTCTTGGTCTCACCTTTAAACACAAGCTGTCCTTTCTCATTCCTCTTTACTTCGGAAGTGTTTTCTCCTCCATCTGACAGTTTGATCGCCTCATCTGGAAGCCGGTCTGTTGAGTGGGCAGATTTGTGTTTGGCTTTGCCCCTGTGCTTCAATTTAGCTTTTGTGGTGTCAACTTCATCGCTATGAGCTAAAGAGCAGAGGCAGAAAGCGCATTACACGATAGATAGACAGATAGATAGTCTGATATATAGATAGATACTGGTCTATAATACTGCGGTAAATACTGCACCTCTCGAACTGTCGTGTTTTTCATTGACTTTTTGTCTCTTTCTTGTAGGCGCCGTCGTGGAGTCACTTATTTTTCTTTTAATTTTCTTGCTTTTTCTTTCATCTTCGTCACTCATGCTTTGACGTTTTAACATCAGCAGAAACAACTGGTTTAAATAAATGAATCTTTAGTCGCATAAATGTTTCGCGTGGAAAATGTGAGAGGAGAGAATTAACTTGTTATTATTCAACATCTAGAACCGATTCCGCGCTTACGAAACACAGCGTACTGCGCATGCTCACAAATGCTCGTAACAGTTGCCAACAGTTCTGCCCAAAGCGAGCATGCGACTCCTACAAATAGGATTAATCCATAGATTACATTACACGTACAAAATTTATGGCTTGCGTAATTAGTTTTTATGGGGGAAAGTGGTAGAAAAACTTTCACTGTTCAGAGATCTATTTAAGAATCATATTAATATTATTTTATTGTTGTATTCAATTCTCTACCATATTCTCTACCATATTGTAAACATTGTACCATATATATATATATATATTTTAAATTAGTTATGCATATAAACACAGTCAAACTGTAATCTGTATTATTTTAAGTATTATGCTATGTCATGTAATGATGTAGGCTATTTATGTAAAATCAGCCTTTAAAATGAGAACTTATGAGAACTTATAATAAAATTACTAATAATTTTAAACGTATAAATAAATAGTAACTATTTATCTTGGACATGATGATTTATGTTTGAGGGGTTGAAACCTATAATCTTTCATTACCAGTTATTTTTACCCCGCCACCACGCACCATCCAGGTAAATCATAAACGGGTTTTTGAGTTCAACCATACTTGGTAGTACAAATGTAAACTTCTACTACTTTGTCCAGCACATTGTCTAATAAAACCCGGTTTCATCAACCTTCCCTTTCTAAAGCAATAAACTTTCGCTGCTGTTTGCAAAGGTGCTGGTCCAGATTGAATCCACAACTATTTACAATAATCGCTGCCTGATTGGCTGAAGCCCAAGGCGCTGAGCAGCTGACAGCGCACTTGAGAACGGAACGGAGAGGATGTTGGCGCCGGGGATGCGACGCAGCCCGCTGCTAATGTCTGTACCCTAATGTGTGTGTGGATGGAGTCCGATCAACAGCCCGGAGTGTGTGAGTCACTGTGATCTGAGGTGACAATCCAGAGACAACTGTAGGATTCACAATGCGAGTAGCGGAATCGTAGCAAACGCAATTTCATCGGAGCTACTGGAAAATTAAAAAAGGTTTTTCTTCAAAACAGATGTCGTGCGATAAAAAAGACATTTTATAAATGCAAAATTGGAAATGTTTCTGGGAATGCATACGGGAATACATGTCTTTGTTTTTCTCTAAAGAGGGGATCAAAGGTGAAACTTTATTGTGGCGCTGTGGTCTATGAGAATGGCGAACCTGAGCTGTATGGACAGTTTATCCAGAAGTAACCAGTGTCACTCCGCCAGAAGCCCGTCTCCTGGGGTCGCAGCCACCCTCGCCGGCGTGCTGATCTTCACCACCGTGGCTGATATCGTTGGAAATCTTCTGGTTATCCTGTCCGTGTATAGGAACAAGAAACTGAGGAATGCAGGTGTGAATACCTGTAGGCTAATGTCAGGCAAATATGTCAATTTTAAAATATAGATGCATGTTGTTGTATTAACATAACTGTACTTATATGTAGCAGCATTACGTTAAATATGTTGCATGAAGTTGCTCCCAGCTGTTGTTGGCTCTTTTGATTTGATAATGGCCGGTAATTATACAGTTTACAAGGGTGGATTGGCAAGTATTGTGCAGAATATAAATTCATTTACATGCATTTAGCAAATGCTTTCATCTGAACCAATGCTTTTTTCTTCAAATGAATAGGCCTATATTTGTGAATGAATGATTTGTGTGCTGCTAGGACCATGCTCTACCTGTTAATCTATATCAAAACATGGGTAGCATGCTTTTTCAGTATTCATTTTTTAGTTTGAAACATGGCTGTGTTGAATTTTTTTTGTTTAATCTGTGATGGGCTGAAAAAGATCAGGTGCAAAGACTGTGGATCTTTCAGCTAACAGATACATTTAATTGTCTTCCAATTAAATAGTTGGAATTGAATAGTCTTCCAATTGTAATTTCTTTCTTTCTTCTTCCAGCCATTCTGATGAAATAAGTGGTTAATGGTCCACGGCCATTCAAAGAGATAGGCTAAGGGATTGTGAGATGCACAGCAAGCATGTTTTCTTCTGATTATATTGTTGAGCAATAGAGAAATGTGTGCATTTGTATGCATGGTGTTGCTCTATATATATGCCCTATCATCGGTTAAGAGTTTCAGCTGCTCGTATTGTTTTGGCACCACGTCTACACCTCACGTCTCATTCAGTGTATTCCCAGCTTGCATTTATAGCCACAAGCTGCTTTAGCAGCCCATACATATGCATGAAGAATGGAGTTCCAGCATTGTTCAGAGACATCTCATATCATGATGGAGACAAACACACACACACTGCACACACTTTTACAGTCACTGGATCCATCTAAATGACCTGGTTTTGGATGTGCCTTAAAGGCTGTTATAGGGGAGGAACCTGGGCCAATTTGGAATTCTAGATTCTGATGAACAATGTAACAAGTATTTCATGTGTGATGAAATGTAAAAAGTAAAAAGAATCCTGTGCATGACATGCAGAATGTTGTAAATAGGAGAGGCATGCAATGTGCTCATGTAATTTTTGCGCTTGCTTTTTTCTATTTATGGCCTTTAAGGACAGTGATCAGAGAGACAGGAAACCATTGAGGGGAGTGAGATAGAAGTAATGAGATCAGGACTTGACACAGACTCTGTATGGCATGGTTGTGCCATGGCTCAAACACAATAGATAAATGTGTGCCAATGATCAAAAGCAATGAGGTCTATAGCCTACCAATACAACTAGTGCACATGGTAACTTGGCACGATGCTAATCCATGCATTACCAGTACTAGGCTAGTGAGAATGTGAACAATGACAGACAGGACACTGAAAGATAGTATGTTTGCAAAAATAAAAAAAAATATTGCTTTAACAGATCTTCTTGTGAGTTGATTTGAAATGCTAATATTTCACATGCATATGATGTTATTGATGGTTTCTTGCTTGAGCTGTACTTTGGATAGTCTGTCAGTCAAGTTTAACAGCCAAGATACACTTTTGGCAAATCAAATATAATTTTAACATTGACAGAAAAATATATTAATTTACACATCACAGTATAAATATGCTGTTTGGCTTAAGTAGGTTTGTTCTGTCGGTTGGCAGAGCCACAGGATGGTTGGCTGTTTTCTGATGACTGGCTGCCATACAGGAATATTTCAACATTAAGTACTTATGGAAATGAAGGCTAAAATACACCCGGTGTATCATGCACATGCATAAATACGTGTGCTACAAAATGTAGTTAGTTACCTTACTTGAATGTTTGAGACCCAAATACCTTTCTAATAAGTGTTGAGAAAAACTATTAATTAAAACGTAACCTTACTTGTAACTCAACTTCTGTAAATTAACATTTTAACTAAAGTAACATGTTACTAAAATAAAATGCAACTTTTTAAAACTTTTTTTATGGGTTTGTATACAGCTAGTGTTTATGTTTCTAAGATAATGTGTGTGTGTGTGTGTGTAGACTGAAAAGATCAGTGGTCACTGTTTCACACAAGTATCTTGGATGCTTATTATCCAAAAAATAGAATTAAACAGATGATGACTAGCAGCTTTTAAAGTTTCACACATTTGATGCTGGAACTTAAGAGAAAGGGATGTGGAATGCAGAGCTACAACTGACTGATGTCAGATGTGTATAAAAATGTAACCTATACTGATACCTATACTGTTATTTTAGAATAGATGCTCAAGACGAGTGCAGCCAGAATATCCATTAAATATATTTATCACAGCATGGATGCTATTCTGACATCAACCAGAAACCATCCTTACAGCTGCTGATAACCTCTAACTAGCTCAGAGAGACACAGCACTGTAGGGAGGTTAACTGGAAATTTAGGAAAAAACTGGAAAAATGCTCTCCTCTTAAACATGTCTTTCTTTTTAACAGGCAAATTCAGAAATATTTCAACCATCGCCCCCACAATGTTTCAAAAGGACACATTTCATTAGATTTGCTGTGTATTCAAGTGCAACACAATTCAAGTGCAATCAGTATTAAATTTGAGTACTATCTTTAAACCTGTTATATATATCATTTAGAGCAATAAACACACACAACCTATTTTAGTCATTTTTATGGCTATGACTATGTTGGTGCTCCTAATCTCATAATTAGATTTTGAGACTTTAGCTTGGATTTCACACACAGGGTCATGATTTTTTATGCTTGTCTGGAAAAAATCTTTATGTGGATCCATGTTAGGATTCTATTATCTATTACTTTTTTAGTTTTTAGAAAAACATTGCAGAATCTCCTTAGAGCTGTTGATTTTTATCTCGGCTTTGTGTTGACTGCTATAAAGTAATCTCCCTGCCTGCTGTTAGTCTGACATAATATCATAAAACCTCTAGCTAATGGAAAGACTGCTGGATATCTTTTCATTGTGTTCTCACAGCAAATGCAGAATGTTACAGGATGTCTGTTGGGCTTTTGCTTTGTAGTTTGGGCACACATTTAACTTTAGATCAGTGTTGAAAAGAGCATCTTGGAAACTAGAGTAACACTGGGATGGCTTAGATGATCTCAGCTGTTAAGGAATGTTGTTTCAAAGACAACATTTTGATTAAAGATTATGATCACATTTTTCTTCTTTAAACGTGCACTGATTTTTACAATAATGCCAACAGTGCATTAAAAGAGAATTAAGGCCACAAGGTTTTTCTACTGATCCATCAACATATTTCCATTGCATATGACTCACACACAGTTCTCCAAACCTGTGATTCAGGGCTCCAGAATATATGTTTTTGTCTGTGTCATGAGAAAGAAAACCAATTAAATAGTTTTGTACAGGATAATCATGTGGATTTATAGTGATTCTCCAGCAGTTCTTTCTCTCTAGAGTCTATCCTCATCTGAACCACGGACTAAATAAATCTTGTTCTCTCTGTCTCCAGAGAGGGAACACAGGTCACACATGATAGATGAATCCCCTGTGAAATAAGGATGACATCATTGCACTGGTTTTATGTCCCTTGATAAGGAATAAAAGGCAAGTGAATGGAGCTGAAAAATGATAAAGGAAAGGTCCACCTTACCTAAAGGTTTGATTCGCTGATGGTACCCCATGGTGGGTCACATGACGTTCCTAGTGCTTCTTGGAAATAAATGGACATATGGCATCTATCATTATTGTGCTTCTAAAAATAAAACATGTGAGAAGATATGTTTAGTCTTGTTAAGAAATACTTTTTTGATGTCTTTATTCAGCACCTACTGCGTTGACTTTCCATGTAAATATCATTTTAAATGTGTCCTGCTTGTGATCCTGCAGGGTTATTGGACTCGTGTTAGACTGATGGCAGAAGAGCGTGAACTTCTCAAACCACATATCCTGTAAGCATGTCATGCTGTGACAGATATTTGGTGAAAAGTAGCAAAATGTCACTATTGATTTAAAAGAAATGTGAATGTAAATCTTTTAAAATGCCAAGGGTGACACAGCGACACTGAAGAGTTTTAGTCTCTTTGAAGATGTGCACAGGTCTAAGACCTGATTGTGTGTCTCTGTGCCCAGCAGTTTTGAAAAGGGCTTTGAAAGATTGAGACTCAAATACAATCAGCTGTTTGTTGTGACTGTAAAATTGTTCTTTAAACTCTGAAAGAGATCATATGATCAGATGAAGCAGAGCCTGGTTCACACACACGTATGCTGTCACTGACCTCCACAGATATAGGTCAAATAGTAAAGAGGAACATCTGTTTTACTCCAGCTTTAGTAGGCTACAAAGGCATCGTTGTATATAATACATACACATAAGGAAAAGTCACAGGAAGGCTAAGATAAGGTGCAAGACCCAATGACAGCAGTCAGTCTCATATGATTTGAAAGACTTTCTAAACTTGCCTATTTTCCTCATGAATACGACCTTCACAGAAAGCTGTCAAATAAATTCAATTTTCCTGGCACTTAATCTTCTCGGCTCCTGTGGTGCAAGACGGAGTCCGCAAGCTTTGATTGTGATGGAGGAAAACAGCCAATGAGAGTTCATGAACATCGCTGCAACCAAAACAAGCGTGACCTGATCATTGTTGCAAAGAGCCATAAAATAATTGAAAATTCTGAAATAAGAGCCATTAGATTTCAGTGAAAGGCTTGCAAATGGGTTTATGGGGGCAGGTCAATCAAAAACACATTTTAGTACAGACACAATGGGGCCATTTTTAGAGAAGATGGATGTGTCTGTATCTCGAAGGTTTCTGAGATGAAACATCAGGCTGAATTACTAGCTCTCAATTACTAGATTAGGTCTGACAGTCCTTATCTTTGTGTTTTGAGACCTTACAAGTTGGCAGAGGGAAACATTATAACAGCATTAATTGAACTATAAAATAGATTGTCAAGATTTTGTTAGTTTATGCACATTTTGTCTCGTCTTACACACACACACACACTCACTTTTCATGTAACCATTTATTTTAATTAAATGTTTTATTGCTGACAAATATGTAATATAACTATTTTTATTACCGATTAATTTGCAGCTCAGCTTCAAAAATACAATTATAAAATGGCAAAATCCAATAAAAAATTTACAATAATTAAACTTACAAGGATTAACATTATGAATAAAATAGCAAAAAGTAACAGAAACATACATACTAGTCACAGACACAAGGAGACAAGGTTACTCATCATCTCTCGTACGGTAACAGGCAAAGGCATACTGTTCAGATAGCACACAACAGTCCTTGTGGTCCCCTAAAGGGCCGTTTACACTGACAGCAATTCACAGAGACAGAGCAACCAGAAGATTTGAGGCAACGTGAGTAACAGAAACCGCCGGCAATGCAACAAAGTTGAGCGGAGTTCAACGTTATGCAAATGCACAGTGACACGATACGGCATTGTCTACCAATGAGAGCGCAGACAATACAGCTTAAAGTATGTGATCCACCTTATGGTGCAACAGACAGTAAACATTTTGAGGATTTTAATATGAATTCAATATAAAAGCATAAAAACATTTCTCATCAAATTTACATAAATTTAGATGATTTAAATTATAGAATATATATATAAAAATTTTCATCATAATAAATTTGTCAAATATTTATTTTTAATATTTAAAATTAATTTTTATATATATAATATATATTTCTGAAAGATGTTAACATTATTCTTTCAGAAATATTAACATTTTTTAAATATTTTAAATATTTAAATATATATATATATATATATATATCTACTATTTTCATATGTATGCTCAATCATGTTAAATCAGGTGCTCGTAGTAATAAACATAAGTCTGCCATAAAATAAAAAAGTCTCCCTCTTTCTTTTTCCTTTTCATAGGTAACATCTTTGTGATAAGCCTGTCTGTTGCTGACCTGGTGGTGGCGCTGTACCCCTATCCCCTAGCTCTGCTAGCTATCTTCCATAATGGCTGGACAATGGGCTCCCTTCACTGTCAGCTGAGCGGGTTTGTTATGGGACTGAGTGTCATCGGCTCAGTCTTTAACATAACGGCTATAGCCATCAATCGCTACTGCTACATCTGTCACAGCCTTCGCTACGACCGCCTCTATTCACGCCGAAACACCTGCCTATACCTGTTTCTTACCTGGATGCTGACAGCACTGGCGACGGTTCCCAACTTTCTGGTGGGTTCCCTCAGTTACGACCCACGTATCTTCTCCTGCACGTTCACCCAGACGGCAAGCTCCTCCTACACCATCTGCGTCGTACTGATACACTTTCTCGTTCCGCTGGGCGTGGTTTCTTTTTGCTACCTGCGCATATGGACGCTGGTGATCAGAGTCAAAGGTCGTGTCCGGCCCAATCCAAGGGTTAAAACGGCGGACCTGAAGAACTTCCTGACGATGTTTGTTGTATTTGTGCTGTTTGCCGTGTGCTGGGCACCTCTGAACCTCATTGGGCTTGCTGTGGCTGTTAACCCTGCAAAGGTGGCACCAAATATCCCAGAGTGGCTGTTTGTTATGAGCTACTTCATGGCATACTTCAACAGCTGTCTGAACGCTGTGGTCTACGGGTTGCTCAATCAGAACTTCAGGCAAGAGTACAAACTGATTCTTCATGCTCTCTGTACCCCAAGAATGCTGTTCACGGAAAGTTCCAGATGCAACACAGAGGCCATAAAGAGTAAACCGTCTCCAGCAGCAACCAATAACAATGTGAAGGAGGTGAACCTGTGTAGGGGTGGAGTGACACAAACACTGTTCTAGAAGATCTAGAAGTAGATCAATGAGATCAGCACAATATTACATCTTTAGTGGTCCTTGTGGAGATTGTAAAACCAAGCCAAGCGTGTAGAATGAACACTTTACGAAACAGTCATCTGCTTTTTTAAGTATTTTGTTTCAGTGGCCTTGAGCTGGCAAACAGACTATTGCAGGTCAAGAATAAGCACTTCAGTTCTCATATAGATTGGCTGATACCATGGCAACCAACTCTGGAAAAGATATTTTAGATGCTGTGTTTTCTTTGTATAACCTTTATTTTTTATATATTTATATATCTGACAGAGGGTCTTCAAGTAATAAAGAGTAAAGAACTTATAAAGACAGTAGGAATTTAAAAATGTACTGTAAAATGAAAACAAGACTGATGCTCTTTGAAGAACACTATGTAATATCTACTGTATAATTCATTTTAAAAAAGTTACATGTTTTTATTTTTGCAACAAAAAATATTTCAGTGAAATGTTTTAATACATATACACTTTGATAAATATCAATAAGACTTGTAATGTTTTTTACATTAGTCTCTTACCCTCATCAAGGCTGCATTTATTTTATCAAAAATACAGAAAAAAAACTGTAATACTTTTGTTTACTTATCTTTATCACTGTAGAAACACCACTCTCTCTCTCTCTCTCTCTCTCTCTCTCTCTCTCACACACACACACACACACACACACACACACACACACATACACATGCCATTACCTCATCCACCTCTCCCTACATTTCCATCTTCAAAAGGGGAAGCTGGCAATGACCTGATGCTTTCAATCCAACGCTTCTCCAGAGCTTTAGTTTTCATAGATCAGCTTTGAGGTTTTTAACTGTAAACCAAGAAAGACCATTCTATTCTATTCATTCATTTTTCAAACCATGCATTCATAATCTTCTGCAGGATCTTGGGAGGGCTGGACATGATAAACCAAAGAAATGTATGTGTATGTGTAATAAAATGTAATGTGCAATATAAAAAATATTAAATAGATTAGTAATAAAATGTAGCAATTTGTTTTGTATATTTCCTTTACACAACAAAAACATTTAATGTTAATTAACAAATTCTTTTTTTGTTTTTTATTCACTTACCCTTGCACAAGTCTGTTGACATTATTGACATTGTTAATACCAACTTTTTTACTTGTGAAGAGCATCTTTCACTTAAAAATGAAAAATCTTTCATTTTTTACTCACCCTCATGTCACTCCAAACCTGTATAACCGTCTTTCTTCTGCATAACACAAAAGAACATATTCTAAAGAATGTTGTTAACCAGAAAACATTGACCTCCACTGACTACTATTGTATGAACACAAAACCTCTCAGAATATTTCTCAGAATATCTTCTTTTGTGTATGGCAAAAAAAGAGTCATATACAGGTTTTAAACCACATGCGGGTGAATAAATAAATATAGTTTTTGGTAAACTATTCTTTTTAATTACAAACATTAAGGTGATAGAATGTAAACTGTATAATGTGGTTTAAGTGTTTGCTTCTTTTTCGTAATGTCACACCATAACTAATGTTACAACATACCTCGGTGTTGCTACAAGAGGTCATGTGCATCAACAGTATTTAAACAGCGGCCGCGGCTCCCCCTAGCGGAATCACTAGCTGTGTCTCATTTCGAATGTTGCGTACTCTGGAGGTCGCATTTGAAGGCTGCCTACGTCATCGATGCTGTCTAATTTCAGTTTTAAAACATTATTAAATTAATATTTATCTCTTATAAGACATTATCACTATAGTTTCATTCTACCTTTTTCATACATTTTACCTTAAAATGTAACGGTTGCTTTTCTTAAATAAAACATTGAGTAATGACGTATGCAGCCTTCGAATGCGACCTCCCGAGGACGCAGCCTTGGAAATGAGACGCAGCTTTTACAGAAACGCACAACTCTTTCTTTCACGATCATGTGACGAAGACCCGGAAGCGCAAACAATTCAAGATGTCGCATTTAGCAATTACGTGCGGATGATTTTCTTTGTGTCTCTCTCTTGCGTGTCTATAAATAAAAATACAAGATGAAAACGAACGAAAAGGCACCAGTGGCCTCCGTTCCCGCAACTGCGCCTGATTTCAAAGGGTAAGTTATTTTATATGGCGTGCATATTCAGCTCAGACTGCACGTGACCTCCTAACAAAAATCAGCCTGACCGAGAACACATAACTATCAGAAAAACAAACTACCTGCTTAGGAAATGTTGTATATGTGAAATATTCATATGTAAGTTTTAATACGTAGATGTGCACATGCAAAGATTGTTTGTAATTGTGAGCGTCGCGAGTGCTCACGGGATTCAGTTAATTATTTATCTGTATGAATGAATTCAGTTTTTTCCTGAGAGCTGACTGTTCAAAATGGTATTTGTAATAAAAATCCTTTAGAATTAGTATTGTCAGCAGGGTAGTTTAACTTTCTGTCTTCCCTTGTTCTCCAGGAATGATGGCTCTCTCGTATCTGTTCTGAGGACACTGCTGATTTTCACAATTTTGATGATAACTCTACCCATCGGACTGTATTTTGCATCAAAATCTTTTCTGTTTGAAGGTATTTGATCACCCAAAGACAAGTTTACATATTATATTATTATTATTTTATTATGTATATTACTTTTATATTTTTTGTATTTTATATAGCATGCTCTATACAGTAATGCAGTATGGATTAAATATTAACATCATGCAACTGTGCAGAACATTAGTTTTTTTTCTGCTAATGTAAATGTCAAGTTTAATTGGCAAGTCAACCATTTTTAGGTCATAATTCCTTTTTCTTCTTCACAGGCTTTCTGGGTTACTCCAACAATGACAGCTATTTCTATGCTGCCATTGTCGCTGTGCTTGCAGTACATGTGGTTCTGGCACTCTTTGTTTATGTTGCGTGGAATGAGGGATCCCGCCAATGGAGAGAAGGAAAACAGGATTAAACTGCAAGCAACAGAGAGACAGACAGAAGAAGAAAAACACACACAATATCTCACATTTACACACCAAAACACGAGTAACAGCGTACGTGATTATGGGTGTGTTTACTTTTTACCTGAATGGTCAGACTGTCAGATAGAAGATTGCCAGAAAATGTCTATCTCATAAAATGTTTCAGGTCATTTTAGTCCTGGCAGGAGGTTATGTTAAAAGGTGGTAAAGTTGTTGAGTATTTTTGTGCGAAGCTGAAACAATCTCATATTCTTATGGTAGTTCATTAAAATATCATTAGCTGCCCCTAACTCTAGAATTACACTTAGATGATTTGTAACGTCACACACAGAAACAGATAAATACTAGCTCTATGTAAACTTTATAAGAACAGCTACACAAAAGATATAAGCTTCAAAAGTACTAAACTGAAAAAGAATCAAGTTCCCTGTAGGATTTCAGTGTCTTCCCTGACCAATAGAAAGTTGGTCAAAACAAGTGTGTGTGTAAAGTTCATAACCAAAATTTAATCATTTCATGTTTTTTAATTATCCATTTAATTACAGCGAAATTCTTATAGCCGAAAGACTGATTGCATTGCCTGTCATTTTCAGATTTATAAGTTGTGTTTTATTTAAATATTGAGATGACACAGGTGATGGTGGGGGAATCATGTGCTTTGTTTTTGACTGTGATTATGGATCAATGTAGCCAATAAATTAGTGCTCCACCCAACTTCTATATTTATTCTTTTGGCCTTTATACATACACCTAATATACAGATATGTTTTCAAAAACTGTTTTAGTCTAAATTGTGCCAGATTTAAAGAGAAAATGTAAGAGTATACAAATTTATACAAGTTTGAGACAGATGCACACTTTATCCTTTACTGCTGTAAATTTAGAGACATTGGAGAGAAACAGAAAAACTGAATTAAACTCATGTGCATGTATGTGTGTACACATGCTTGGACAATATTGTATGTAAAACCATGGCATATATATATATATATATATAATTGATAAATGCAAAATAGTCCAAAACTAATGTTGCTGGTTAATGTATGTGTATTTTGTGGCATCCTACCACTGGACCTTGAATCTCATAAAGTGGCAATGTAGTAAATTAACCACATCATCCAAAGCATTACCTTGTCAACATCACAAATAGCTGTGATTTGCACCCCTGCTTTTAGAGGACCCCAATGCTACACTCCTTCCAAATCATAACCATGATTTTTGCGTATTGATTACTGTTGGTAAAACTATTGTACAGTATGGTACCATTATTTACATGGTAAGGTATAACACAGGTCGTATTGTGGTGTTACTGTCTAAAATGGGTTAACAACTGTCCAGTGGTCTCTGCGCTCGCTCTTTCTAGTTAGGAGGTACCTATTGTGTGATGATGAACGCTTGTCTTCCTACATGCTACTCGAAATAACAATAATAGGGCTTACTTTGTATCTGGCGAAATGGCAGGTAAGATTATGTTCCGTATATGTCGGAGTTGGTAAAGTAAATACGAGCAGATGCATTCTTTAAGAAATGTGAAAATGAAAGATTAATAAAAGGTACATCGGTTCTAAATTTATGATATAACAAAGGCTTAAAGAGTACATTAATGTTAAAGTACATTAGTGTTGGTGAAACGATGGCATGTAATATAGCAGACTGTCGGAAACAGCAAAATATTACAAAAGTATAATGCACATTAAGCGAAAATAACGAATTATTAACTACTACTAACTAAAAACTACTAACTAAAAACTAAATAATTTTTGATAAAATCTTGGAAGAACTTCGGATTCCTTTGAGGGATGTTTTGACGAGTGCTGTCATGAAGAATTTGGTGGACGATCTCCTGGATAAGAGAGTATTAAACCAAAGCGAGAGTGAAGAAATACTGCACCCGATCAATACCCGTTCTGATCAAGCTCGTCACCTGATTGACAGTGTCAAAAAGAAGGAACCTGAAGCTAGTAAAATGATGTTAAGAAGTTTAGAAAGACGTGACGAAACTCAAAACAAAACCTGAAAATTAACATCCTGTTAGAAACACTTCCGCCAAGGGCTGCAGCGACCTCTAGCTGCAATGCAAAACCAGGTAGCCCCAAGACTAAATGTGATTGTTAAGATCATCTACAAATCTCAGCGTTTTTTTGTAACAAGATTATTTAGTTTTTGTCTTCTGTAAATTGTCTTTTTATTCTAAACTTTTGTATGACCTTTTTATTCTTTATTAAAAACTTTTGTTTCAAGCAGTTTACGTGGATTTTTACTATAATGTTTTAATTAGGATTATTGTAGATGTAAATCGTTGCATGTGTGTAATTCATAATGATAACAAAACTTGATAGGGGTGAAAATTGAAGTTTTTATAGAGCATACAGTACATACAACATAAACAGTAAATATTTTCATATATATCCCTCTTTTTCAGGTGAACAAAAAACGGAGGTGGTGAAGTGGAGCAAGTTATTCAACATTTACATGTTTAATTATGAAAAAATAGAATTTACAGGAAGTGCTCTTTATTTCTAGAACCAAGAATACAAAATGGAGAGTATTCCAGAGTGTTATTATAAATAATGAGAACTTCAAAAAGAAAACGAAAAGGATCCAATTTTGGTGTTGGTAGGCAGCAGATATAGAGTATAGAGTATTTGTATGTTTTTGTCACTTTTAATAACATTTTGAAATGCTCAGATGGATAAAGTTGTAAAAGCTCAAATCTTCTGTATTTATCAGCCTCTCTGCAGGATGTGTTTAAATATTTGGGCTTTGAGGTGGAGGACCATCAAAATTTGACAGCAGATGAAATAAAAAGTCTTATGGCACAATACAGTAAGGATGACCGCCATTGGAGATGGCTTCGTCATGGAAACCAACATGGTAGCCTTGGAAAAGATGAGGAATGGTGTCCCCTGAAGGACATCAAAGTGCCATGGAGTCAACTGTCCCTCTGTCAAAGACAAGCCCAAAGTCTTCTTCATTCAAGCATGTTTTTATTTGTTTGTTTGACCAGAATAAAACAAAGAAAAAATTGTATCAATTTTTTATTCCCCTGAAGGACATCAAAGTGCCATGGAGTCAACTGTCCCTCTGTCAAAGACAAGCCCAAAGTCTTCTTCATTCAAGCATGTTTTTATTTGTTTGTTTGACCAGAATAAAACAAAGAAAAAATTGTATCAAAAATGGTGACAAAAGTAAACAGTTGACATAAAATTTTACTATAGAAGAAAGATGTAGTCAATGTTGGTTTTTGAGTCAGAGAAAGAAACAAGTGCACTCAAAGACCAGTTCTCCTAAAAACTGCTGACTCAACTAGAAAACAGTAAGCAATAGCGTTATGTTTATTTCAGGTATAAACTGTATATCATGTGTTGCACATTATACAAACAAAAACACTTAAAGTGTGTATATCCTACAATTACAATAGCAGTCACATTGCGATCTTCCACTAAAGGATGGCTTTGTTTTTAATGAGCATGTAAGGCTGTAAAAATGGGGTTGGATAGATTCTTATGGTGTAGTGTTTCATCTGTACAGTCTGTAATGAAAGGAATGAGCCAGCTGCTAAAGTCTGAGCCAGAAAACAAGAGATTGTGAAACAGAGAAAGTGAGATAAATGTCTCGAGGAGACAAGAAACACTCAGTAAAATCCATGCGGAAATATTGAGAGCATGTCTGGGTGGAAAAGGAAAAATGGAAACAGTGATTTACTCAAATTTCCTGGTTTTCCGTCCACCACTGCCTGTTACATTCTCTCCATTCCACCCTCTTCAGTACGTCTGTAGCTCAGTTGAGTAACTGTACACATCACGTTTTACAGAAACATCCCATGTCAGAATCCTGGGGCTAGCTGTCACATGGGAAAGGACTCAATTATAAGACTGTATAGTGAAAACTTCATAGCTTTGTGTGTTTTCTGTTGCATGTTGACAGGAATGTTTTTTTTTCTCTTAAGCTTTTGAGATAGCAGATCAATATGCCCACGGTTTTTTTCCAAGATCCTTGGATTGGAAAAATAAGTGGAGTTGTCTAAATTGAGAAGACCTACACAAGAAACAGTTGCACAGTGCAAGTGATCACACAGAAAAAAAGAGAGGCTGCATAAACAATATGGAAATGAAAAATAGAGATCTGTTTGAGACAGAGCATGAGCTCTCGCTCCACAGCAGGGGGGCATTACACATAAACATAAATAGGACAAGGATGGCTGTTATCCAACTGTTCCTCAGTCATAGCAGTCCTGACCTGAAATCAACATAGTACATGATAGAACCGCTAGCAATCTCTCTATTGCTGTTTCACCACCCACTCCCCAGACACAAAGGGATGACGGAGATTTCATACATTTGTGCGTCATCATGATTACAAGTATTAATCCATGTCTGTGTATGTGTTTATCCATGAGTGTGCATTTGTGCTCCAGTTTATGGGTGGGTATGTGTGTGTGTTAGAATCTTCCCCTATTATTCTCTGTGAGTCACCACGTCATGTAAACACACATGCGGAGAGGTAAGAGGATGTTGTATAATCCTTCCCATTTCCTGTGTGTTCTGTATGTGAATGCGGTTCTCTACAATCAAACAATAGGTTACCTCATTAAGGTCAAGAAGTCTTGACCGGTACTACTGATATCAGCACTCGCACAGGTACATACATTATTTTAAAGTTTAATTAAACATACTGACCACATTAACTACATTTATAAATAATCATATTTCATGTAATTTGGCAGCCTTTTTTAATTTTGTAGCCAACCATTTTTTTCTGACAGAAATACAAAAAATATGTGTATATATACACAGTACATACAAGCAAGCATTTTTGGCCTTTTGGCATAACATCCATACCATCACTGACCCAAGACTACTTCTTGTAAAGATAGAGGTGCTATATCTAGGGTGATGCGTACATGTATAACAAAATGTAGAAAGATGAATAAAGAAGAAAGCAGGCCAGACTGTGTCAAATATTTTTGGTAATACTACAAGTCCCGTTTTAACCTGCAGAACCACAACCCTGTTCCCCCAGTAAAACACATCCACTAAGTTGCCATGGACACCGCTTGGGCTCACATCCTGTATTTTGATTGTGCAATAGTAACTAAGGGTGATTCACCGACTAGCGACCATTGCCATGGAGACTGGGTTCTCACACACATTATCTTGGATTTTTTTTGAGTGATCACTTTCAGTTTAGTATGAGAAAGGGAGAAAATCAGACATTAAAAAAAATTCTACCTGTAGCGTAACCCACTGAAGCTAATTTGAGGCTAATTTGCAGTAAACTGTCTTTGCATTCAGTAGTAACTATCATTTTGATGTTTTCCATTACTTCTGTCCTAGGCTACGCTTTTTAACACTGGACTAGAACTGGTTGGTAAGCTGTGAACAATGTGACTTTTGCCAGCCTCATTGGGTATGCTGCCAGGGCACAGAAACACCAATGTGTTCTGATCTGTATTTACACACTAAACACCTTCTTCCCCTTGCTGTCTTAAGTCTATATTTCCCTGTAAGATTTCTCTTACAGATAAATCAAAGGTATTCGTCTATTTTACTCTGTACACATACACAACAACATGATTTGCTGTTATATGACGTTGTATTTCAATTCATCGCTTGTGTTCCTTTTTAACTGCTCAATGATGCAATGAGGCATTTATTTGGCTTCAGCACCGTGACTCAGTATAGATCAGCTGCTGAAAGTCCTCACCGTGGAGTGAACCGTCGGCAGATGGCAATCACTGTTAGCCATGACCTAGATACAGACCATATAGCAGTACGATCCTATTAACCCGCAGCCTTGTCGAGGTGTCCACAGACACAGTCTGGTTTGCGAATGACGCAATTTCTCAGATTATTCGTAAGTGTTTCTTTAATATTTATTGATTCGATTTTTTTATTTAGTTCAGTTGTACAGACCTCAGTGCCCTCAATTTTTTTATTCATGTTTTTGTCTTTACCTTTTTGTTTATTCTTAAATCTATAATTAGTGTTGTTATGCTGTGTTTATTTTTAGCACTTGTTGTGTTTCACCAAATAAAGTTTTTTTAACAGTCGCAAACAAATAAGTACGCAAATACAAAAATTATGAAACAATTGTGCTTACATAACATAGCTGCCTACAGAACTCCCACGTCATTTGGGCAACTCGAAAGCAACTTTCCAGAGTTTATAAATCCATGGTTCGCGCTAATTATTTCAGTAAATTTAGCTTGACTTCCTAATTATTGCGTAAACCACGCGCCCCTTTATAAGAACTGGCCTCACCGAGACACTGCGTCCTTAATTCTCCGCCGATGACATTCTCTGGCCGCCGTTCAAACCGTTTGAGAACAGACTAGAGAGAGAGACCGGGCGAGCACGCGCGGCGGGTGGGTGTGTACGCGCGCGTTCCCCTCCGCCGGTCGTGGCGAATCCGTACTCTTCTCGCGCCTTGCTACCACGCCCCCTTCGCTCCTTTTAAGGTGTGACGACGGCTGATGACGTAAAAAGCGAGGTGTGCGCGTTGGAAAATGAACATCAGTGAATGAAAAAAGCGCTCTGGAAGTCACTCATTGCCCGCAGAAACGGTGCCGGTTATGTAACTCGATTTCGTGCGTAAGGCAAGGAAGGCAAAAAAGCCATCGGTGTGTTTCGTTGCTGGAGATTCCTAACAACTTTTCTGTTGAAGTCGGTTTCTCCTGGCCGTCTCTGGTTTGGTGAGTACAGCCGGTTGTTTCTTGGTTTAGTTTGTAAAATTAGAGCACGCGATAAGTGTGTCATTGTGTTAAAGGCGCCCGGTGCATGAGTTGACATGGGCAAGAAACCGGCAAGGTGTAGTGGATATTTTGAGCGGTTTGAGATTGAAACCTATTCATTAATGTCACTTTTTATTAGGACTGTAATTAATCTTTAATTTTCTTGTAATTAGTATGTTTTTGTGACGATGTAACGATTTGGTGTCTTAACCCATAAAGACAGTTTGGTAAATCTCTGTACTTTTTTATGAACTTTAAAAATGATGTATTCTAAACACCGCAGTGAATATAGTTCATGTCTCGTAAGCATCAGACAGATGATGGGGCAGGTTATGCGTTACGTGAGTTTGTTCATTCATACTCATTCATTGACCGAGTTTGACGTCTGTGTCAATTTACAATGGAGGTCAAGAGAAGCAGCAGTATAAAATGCTTTCGTGTCTTTTTATGTAACATCTTAAGAACTTCTTTAATGAATGAAGATAATGCTTCAATTGAAAGTAAGTCGACACATCCATAGGAATCTGAACGTAATAAGCCCCTACAATAAAAGCACTTATGAAAAGATTGCAAGTTATGTAACACATGACTTGAGACTCATGAGCCGGTGGCAGTGACGTCATGCCCTGGATTTCGATTAGAGGAATGAAAAGTTCACGGGATGTGTCCTAAAACGCCGGTCGCCGCACGGTTACTCGTTCAGATTAATTTACATCTGTGATGTTATTTACAGTTTGTCTCTCTGAAAATGTGTTTTAGTCTACGTCCTTTTTATGTGGCGTTTATGTGTGTGAAGTGATATTTTCATATTTACAAACAGTTTAAAGTGATCAATATTTTACTCATACTGTGCGTTGAATTGTGTTACGAAGGATATAATTTTTCCGCGAGAAGTATATTATACACCGAGCAGCCTCTCTGTGACGCGCGTGAGCCACATATGTCTTTGCGTGGTTGAGCGCGAGGGCTGGTGTGAGCGCGCAATCTGATTGGTGCTTGAGTTTACACCTGAGCAGCTTGACGTCATTTGTAAACTTTTTCATTTTAAGTTGAATGGATACTTTGTAAGATTGTGTTCTAACATTATTAGTGATATGTTTATATACACGTTATCATCTGTTTTAGGCTGGAAAATACACAATATGTTTACATCACTGTATAGTTTTTCAGTTTAAAATAGTCGGATAAACAAACACTTTACTTAATAATCCCATGAAATCATTCCTGAGCACAGTTTTCTTTATATAGAGTATTTCCTATTGAAACAGGACAGTTGGGTGGGACACATCAAAGGACTCACCCCTTTTGTTAGGCAGTAGGCTTTTCGCATGTAACAGGCAGACACAAACTATGATTTGCTACTATATGATTTTATATGATATATGATTTTTTTACTGATTTTCCCAAAAAAAGTAAATTGTAAATGTGAAAGGAAAGTTGCATAGTTTTAGAAGTACAGTTATCATAGCTCACTAGAAACATATAGTAGAAGCCAATCAAAAGCACACATTTTAGCTATAAGCTATAAGTTTGTGGTCATTAAGAAAGAAAGGAAGACATACAAGCTTCATCATTACCTCATGCTATTACTAAATGATGCAAAGCAGGTGTGTTTTAGAAGGTAAAAGGAATCAATCTCTTATGTTTCTCATCACTTGCACCGTCTTTCTCTCTTTTACTGTCAGATGCTTTCTATGAATGCGGTCAACTCCTCTCTTTTATGTCTGCTGTGTTGTGAATACAGGCATGCTGTATGTGGGCAGCTTCTTGTGCCCTATTCTGTTATAAATGTTAAATGATTCTGAACTGAGGTTCTCATTAGTAGAGATCCCACACATGCTGACTCACAGAAAACACAAAAAGCCCAACCTGGAGGGTTGTGAAGGCTATGACAGGTACATCTCCCATCCGGTGTGAGTATGTGTGTTAGGTAACAAATGACACAGTGGCCACTATGGGCCGTTACTTGGCGTTCACACTGGGGAAACTGGGTTACTGGGACATGGCCTGCAAGCTTCGCCCTAGCACGCAGGCAGGCAGGCATATCATTGTGACTCGCCAGGCATAAATGGCTGTGAGCTAGGTTGCCTAAGCCTGCTAAGAGAAGCGTTGGCCCTCTAAATGCTTTGTGAGTTAATGGTCATAGGTGAACGTTCAGTCCTGTGTAACATCTACAACCATGAGAACCAAGAGTGAAGCTAAAAGCATAGTCAGATAGAAGATAAAAATAAATGAGGGTAAGCTAAGAAAGACAAAGACTGGGGAAGTGCGAGAGATAAAAGTGAAACGGAGAATAATATACCTATAAAAAGGTACAGGTTAAGTTTAAATTTAGTAAGGGCATTTAAGTTACGGCTTGTTCTAAAAGACACTATGGTTAGATAAAAGTAATTATTAGTGATAATATACAATGCTTGGAATTATACTAATGCAGTTCCAGTGAATAAATTAATACCTGAATATAAATAAACCTAAAATGGTTAAATATTAAGATAAGACAATAAAACACAAAAGGTTTTTTGGGGGTTTGATGCTGTCAGGTCACATTAAAGCATCAGGGCATTAACCTTACGAAACTGTAATGTTTACAGTGTGAACAGAATGTAATAGTTGTTTTATCATGTCTCGGTGGCACTATGTTGCTTGAAGATGATGTGTGAGGGCATAGGTAGGTCTTATGTAAGGAGTCAAAAGTCAGACCTTTGACCCTGACATGAATAAGACTCAGTCATCTTGGAGATTTTTCATGTTTTATTGTTGTTGTAAATAAAATTTTAGTTAAATATCTTTTCACACTGCACGTTCTTTAATATTTCTACTTGGAGATTTAATAGAACTCCTGTATGTGTACATGTGCATACATCATATATTTTGGCGTAAATGGCGAATCCATCAGTGTGGCTTTGTGTAGTGGTATTGTGAGACGGTAAAATTGTTATCCTGTAATTTTTGTCAATTTTTGTTATTTATATGTCGATTGGTTAACATTCTACACCCCTAACATGATGAAAGTAAGCAAGTATAGCTATTGACTCCTAACTATTCCTAAACTCATGCCAACCATCCATGTTTACACTGAGATAGACCAGCTGCGAAGAATTTCAGCTTTGGGTTGTGAAATATAGTTTAAGGGCAATACTGTTCTTTTGGGCTGGCCTGTTCTTTCATTTGAAGGGTTTTACTACTGTCTACTAAAAGCGTATTGTTAGTGTGATGAGAATGTGACCCCAGCACTACTGTGCTAAGTGCTTTTTATGTAACTGCTTTTTTTATTTCTTAATGCAGTTTTTATATCCCAGTATTGTATAGTGGAATATTTCACTCTGATATTAATTTTAATTTTATTCCAAAAGTGTTTCATTGTCAATGTTCCTTTTTCCTTCTCACAACGAATTTCAACTTTTAAGATGTTTTTGAGTTCTGTGTCCATCCAGACAATTCAAGTCAATCAGTCTAACCAATCAATTCCTCCATTAATGCTTTAGTTAGACACTCTTCAAAGGCTCATGTTTCCCTTTCTTCAATAGCTGTTAGTAGCTGCAAACATTTTCCAACAGCCAGACATCAAGTCATGAGATGGACTGTAGTTGAAGGTCTACAAAAAGAGCAAAAACAGATTCTCCTGTCAACCTGTTCACATATTCACCCAGCCTGAAACAAGCCAGAACATCACAAACAGACTGTTATTTGTTAGTTGACATGACGTGCAGTGGCAGGCATTTCTTTAAGCTACTTTAACATTTTTCTAATCTGTGACGTATAGTTTTCAGGCTGGTCATGTTGTGTCTAATGGAATGCTGGTTCAAGGGTAATTAATCTGTCTTATAGATAATGTATGTATAGGCACTTAATTGCTGGTAGAAAGTAATTGCCACATATTCAGAAAGGTATGTTACTTGATATTATTTATCATACAATAAAGTTTTAATTATATAAAATATCACACATATTGACATGATTACCTGCTGATATTTGTTAAAACGATATTCGGTCTTGTTGTGTAATATTGCTTTAATTTTTTTTAATCAGCTTTATCTAGTTATCTTGTTTGGTAACATTAACTGCATGCTGATACATGAATGTCAAACCATTTGTGTATGATGACCAATTTAACAACCAACCAACAGGTTAAACCACATAAAATCTTTATAGACAACATTTATGTTTATCTATTTAATGAAGCCTCTCCCTGCTGGGAGTAAATAAAATTGATCCCTTCATTTTACTGTGATTTCATCTTCATTTTTAGGAACATATCAACTCCAGGTTACGCATAACACGAGAAGGCAACTGTAGTGGATTTTTGGCAAAGCAGTTCCTGCTTGCGATTGGTTCATACTCAGTAAATGCGTACGACTCAGAAATCTTTTTCTATGATGTAAGATACACAAATACACACAAACCTCTGATGGCTGGATTTTTCCATACCGACTTATAGTTTATCATGTTGTCTTTGTGTCAAGGCATATTTACCAACTAAATGACGCAAAAGACTATTTGAGAGATTGATAAGAAATTATGTATTTAAACCCACTACAGTCGTTTAGCTTGTTACATTATCTTCATTTTCAAAGAAAGAACAAAGCAGAACAAAACGCAGATTTCCTCTCACCTGTATGGACTTCACATCAGTTATGTTGTTTATTGGCCTGATAAATGTAACATAAAAGTTAAAAGCTCTGCCGAATGTACTTTGAAAAGACTGATATTGCAACGAGCTCCAGTAATGATTATACATTTCCGTGAGGAGGAGAAAGCTTGTGATGGATCAAGCTTTTTGCTGCAGGGCTAGAATCATGAGCAGAATATTGCTGCTGTGTCTTATTAGATGATGTTAACACAAATGGCCAAAATGTTAGCGTTTTATATCACTTGGTTCTCTTCCTGTTAAAGATAACAACATTAAGTAACATAAAATGCAGCTATTAAAATTAATTAAAGATTAACATCATTTTGACTGTTTGCTTAAACATCATTTTAGCAGATGAGCAACTCCAAACTGGTTATATGGGCTTTAAACAAACAAGCTGTTTTATTACCTATAATGCTGAATATAAAAATACAGTTAGTAGATCACAAAATGTAGTAAACTAGTAAGGTATATGTAGATATGCAACCTGCTCTCACAGGAATTCGTACATATTTTACGATATGGCTATTTCTTATACATTCGTACGATGTGAATCATATAAAAACATATAATTATTATAAAAAAGCAACAATACCCCCCTTACTCTAACATCACTGGGGAGAAGGCAATTCATACAAATTAGCCGCCTCGTAATATATGAATATATGAAGATTGTGTTTAGATGTATATGCATTTGAGTGGGTATGTGTGTGTATTTTGGAAGCCAAGTGTCTGTCACAGGGAAAATGAGGTTAGTTGAACAGCTGTGTGGAAATTCATTGCGATTATCATGTGAGTATTACATCCAGTAAATGAATAAAGCCACGAGTATGTGCTGGAGAACTCTCTGGAAAGACATTCAAGGTTTAATGGACTCACGGGCCATTTGTAAGTCACAGGGATTTTCACTCATGCAGGTTTCTGAGCAAACTATAAACACAGATACAGACCAGAGCACAGCAGTAGTTCACAAATGTGATTTTTACTGAATCACAAATTCTCAGTTCCCATTTGTGTAGTGTATTAGAGTTAAACATAACGTACAACTCACTGTTTGCTCTTTTTAAAATATTCGCTCACCAAGCTGGTAGAAAACACACCTCAGGAAGACTTGTGTGCATTAAATTCCAAAACACAAATCTGTTCGTTTTGGTATTATGAAATAATTCAGGTTAATAGTGCTTAACCATCTTTAGACTCACTCTTGTCATCTTCACCAAGCTTCTCTCTGTACTGCTGCACTTTATTTGGATTGGTTTAAATCTGATCATTTACTCACCCATAATGTTCCAACTTCTTTGACTGTCATCTGGTGATCATAAAAGGGGATATTGGGCAATGCTTCTGTTTATTTACTTACAATATAAAAAAATCCCAGTGGTACTTGCGTGTAATATTTAAACTTAGCATGAAGGTGATTCCAAACAGCTTCTGTCACAAATGTGATTTGAGAAATGTAAAGAACGACAAAACGTTCTGATAATTCTGGCTTAAATTTCAATCCGCTCTTTACACAAAGTTATTGTATGACATCAAAAGACTCTTTACTAGGATGTGTTCGACACAAACCTCTGTCTTTGTGTCCTGTGTAAAAAATAAGTCATATGGTTTTTGAACAACATGAGAGTAAGTAAATGATGACAGAAAGTTAATTTTGGGTTGAATTATTATTTTGACTCAAATTCAGACAGAACCAAACCCTTTAAAGGATGAAATCCCACTTTCGGTCTCACCCATGAGAGAGGTAGTTTCCACTTTTGCTATGGGGATATAAACGGCTGTAGATGGTGCTGGAGCAGATAAGTCTGTCTGAGTGTGGATTTAATGGCCGTAGAAGGTCTCGTGGGGCAGAAGCAGCTGTACTGTTGCCTAATGATTACGTTAAGCGAGTGGAAGTATGTTGCACATGACTGCAGAGAGAATGTCTGGTATTTGTGTCACTCTCTGTAACCTTCTAATGGTGTCATATGCAATGTTCAGTGTACAATTATATAATCGTCATACAGACGTCATTCTCTGCTCAAATGCCCCCCCCCTTTGTCTCTCTAACTTTAGTTTCTCCTATTGGTGCATACATTTTTTTTTCTTTTTGTTCGACTGACTTTTACCAAAATTGTGTGTGTAATTTACACTTATGATATACTTTGTGACTGCTAGTGTCTGAGTAATGCAGGACAGGACAGAGGGACAGCTGATCTCCAGCTGATCTGAGCCGATGTGTGCTGCTTTTCCCAGCTGTGATTGAGTGATATGTTAGGTTAATAACGTATATCCGTGTGCGTGTAAGCGCATACATAAAAGAGTATTTTAGGTAAATGCATTGTTTCATCTATTGTGTTCATGCCTGTGTAGGGTCTTTATTTATTCAGGTTTCTAGGTTAGTCCTATTCTTAACTCTGCTTAGAACATCAGCGTCTGTTCAGGTTAAAACTATTCCTGTACAGTCCAGGCTTAATTCCATTACGGTTTATCTGTTTTGCTGTGCTGGTAGTGTAGTGGTGGAAGATTTGGCAGTTTTTGTATGTTAAGTTAAAAATCTGATTTGCAATTCCATGCAAACTTTTAAATGGAAAATGAATTTTTAATGAATTTTTACTAAAGGTTTTCATCACATTGATAGCTCAGATTTTTATTTTTAAAATCTGATTTTACATAGTCATACAAGAGCCGCTTTTAGTATTGGCACATTCATAATGGTCCATATTCCTCATAACTCTAGAATTTATATAAAAAGTTAGTGTGTTAAAGTGTCCAATCTATAATACTTTAATCGCCCATATGACAATTTATTTAACTTTCATTTAAAAAATTTTAATGATGTAAAGATTTTAAAGTGTATTAAAGTGTTTTAATTTTTCAGAACTTGCCTCGTTTCCTCACCCTACCTTGATTCACAACGATAAGCTTAAAATAATAGTTTATAATTTGATTAATATAATCACCAGTGTGTTAATTTGTTCATTGCACCATAGAAGAGAGACTCTTGAGAAACTGTTACCAAAGCTGCCAATCACACCATCCACTTCATTACACTATGGGATTAGACACAGCATAGCCAGGCAGACAGACTGACTAGCTTTATAGTGTGAAAGATTGGCAGGTGGATCTGGGGAGGTAGCTCAGATTTCCAAACACCATTGACAGATGTCACATTTAGGCAAGGTATTGTGTTTTGAAACATCAAAGCGTGTGGTGATGTTGGAGCTGACTGTCCTTTGGGAAGATCAGAATGAGAAGGAAAAGAGAGCTTGTGCTCGTATGTCGCAGGCAGGGGTGGAGTACTGTAGTACCTGTAGAGGATTTGTAGCTCGCACACTGTTAAAGATCTATTCTCTATTAGGCATCAAAGGTGTTTCAAAAGAAGCCATCCTGTCCACCACAGAGGCTGCTAAAAAGGCCTCAAGTTGGTCCAGCATATTAAATACAACAAATTATTGTCAATGTCCCAGTTGTTGGTTGGATGCAACATCAATCCGCCCAAACACTGTCTAGAAAGACTGACCACCAAAACCTTCCACCAAAACCTCAGACGTTTGGTTTAGGAAAGTTCAGTAAAGTGCACCTTTACTTGAAGCCAAATGTGCTCCAGTCAACCAAATAAACAGCTCTATGTAACACTGACTTGTAAGGGAGTGTGGCACAAAAGAAACCATTAGTCAAACAGCACCTTGTGGAAGCACATTTGGAGTTTGCCAAAAAGCATAATAGTGACCCAGTTGCAATGTGGGAAAAGATTTCGTGGTTATTTGAGAGACCATGTCTTTCAAAGGATCTAACACTAACCACCACCTTATGAAATGCCAGTCCTACAGTGAAGGATGTTGGTGGTGGGTAACCTGGTCATATTTGTTTAAATAGAAGGTAGACGAAGTGGAGCAAAATGACTTCATGACTTATTTGTGAATGCTACTTCAAAGTATAACTCAGCAATAATTTGTAATTCAGTGATATGACGGAATTTGCTCGAATAAAGAACAAATTAAAAATTGCGTGTGAAATTATTTGTATGTGTTTGCTCTCCCAGTCTGTGCTCACGTATTCTGGGTGTGGCTCCAGTCAAACAAATTGAGATCTAGACTTTCGGTTTTGTGGTTTGTTGAGGCAAGTATTAAATAAATGACTAATATTAGCACGCACATATTTGTGTTTCCATCATAATCTGTTTTCCAGCATTAGTGTTTCCGACATATGCTTTTTCTTACATGTTTTTGCATGCACATCAAAACCGTCAAAATAGGTGTGAGTATAATTTCAGTGTTTTATGTTTCAGTATTACACTGTCCAGTTCATTACCGATGATGTCATAGATCATGAATCAGTTTGACTATATTTTTAACGCTCTGCTGTTTGTAGGGAGACCAGGAAGAGCTGCAGGCTCTTGTGTTAGCTTAGGGATCTCAAACAGATAAACAAACATCAATTTGGCTAATGTGGAATCAATGATGTCATCACATTTGGAAAAAACACAAATGAAATTTCTTTACTTACTGTGTTGTTTCTCTTAGACGCCAGTGAGAACAAATGGAGACAGATTTTTATTCTCTCTGCTGAAGAACTTCAGATCTTGCAGTACCAACTTTTAGACCAAGATTTCAAAATGAATGTTTTTAAAATCTTAAATTGTCTGATGCTTTTCAAACTAACTTAATGCAGCTTCATACTCTTATGTCAACTTGTATCTAGTTTTTTAAAGATATCGAAAAAAATGAAACATAAATGAGAATTCTTGAGCTTTAAATCTCTGAGCAGTGCATTTGTTTTTTTTTAGATGAATATTATATTTAATGCCAGTCCTTAGTTACAGTAAAGTCATCAGCCTTTATGCTGTGTGTGCGTGTGTGTCACCATAAAGAATTAGTATTTTGGGTCTTGCAATCTGTGTGTCGATCACTCACTCTCTGTGTTTTATGAGACTGTGGAGATTGTTTGAATAGTTAATATTAATGAAATCTAATGAAAGTTTTGGATATAAAAGTGAATTATTTATGCAATGTTAGTGCTGCTGCTCACAGAAGAGATTGATGGTTCCTTAATTATAAACTAATGAGAGGAGACCATAAACAGTCATTACACAAAAACACAAGTGTGTTAGCCAAAGGGCTCTTTAAACACAAAAACGTGTTTGATAAATTATTGCAGACTGTATCAAATCAAATATTAAGATGGTTTGGTAGGTTAATAAATGGTCGAGTAGAAAGGGCAGTGTTGAAAGGTGACTTTTGTATGCAGGACTGGTAGACACTAGTCTGGTGTCTGGGAAAAAGATGGAAATTGTAACTAGTAGTATTTTGGGCATGTGTGTGAGAGAGAGTATTCTGCTGTGTCACAGAAGCATTATGAATGGGCTGTCCACTCCTCTTAAGCATTGTCATAGCAACGAGAGATATTTGTAAATGCATACATCCAAACAAAACTTCACAATTTAGGTGTGTCTAGTTATAAAAATTAATTTTAAGGCGATACTTACCTGTTATAACCCACAGCTCATTAGACCTGTGACAAAAGTCCTGTTTTTACACATGGTTTCTGTCTTGTATGATAGTGATTCACCAGCCATATGATGCATATCGCACATAACTGGAAAGCACTTGCTTGATCCAACAAGCTGAAATCTAACTACATTTCTTTTTAATTAAAGATTTTTTTTTAGGTTAGTGGCTTGAAATCTTTGAAAAAGATATTACATATTTCGTTAGTTAGAAAGTTGGCTTTATGTCCTGTGTATTTAGCTTGTCTATAAATTTTTCAATTTTAAGAACTATATGACAAGATCCAGAATGATATTAGACTTCACATCAGACATTCAAGCCCCTCCATTCTCTTTCTCTCTCACTTTCTGTGATGTTGCCTGTATAATTAAGTGATCACTGTTCTGTTTGATACAAAGTAGCTCACTGTTCAATTAAAAACAGGCCATTTTAATTATAGTCTCTCTTCCCTTAATTATTTTGTGTTTTTCCCTCTAACTATGTATCTCTCTCTCTCTCTCTCTCTCTCTCTCTCTCTCTCTCTCTCTCTCTCTGTCTCTGTCTGTCTCTGTCTCTCTCTCTCTCTCTCTGTCTGTCTCTGTCTCTCTCTCTCTCTCTCTCTCTCTGTCTCTGTCTCTCTCTCTCTCTCTCTCTCTCTCTCTCTCTCTCTCTCTGTCTCTCTCTCTCTGTCTCTCTCTCTCTCTCTCTCTCTCTCTCTCTCTCTCTCTCTCTCTCTCTCTCTCTCTCTCTCTTTCTCTCTTTCTCTCTGTCTCTCTGCCTTTATTCCCTTATGAAGATGTGAGAGCCACAACAACCTTTCAATGACTCTTGACCATTAAGCAAACGTTTACGCACATTGACAAACAGTCTTTTACTTGATGATTAGCTTTTTCATTAAGCTGGGCCAGACCGCATTAAGATAATTACAACTGTAAAAGAACAATGTGAGTTTTCTGTGCGAAGGACATACACATGTGGATAATTACAACACAAATCGACACACAAGCATAAATGACCAGGGCCAGTAACCAATTGTACGTTATGATGACTGTGCTCTTAGAGAATAAATGGAAGGATGGATAGACAGATGAAGTCAGATGAAGCTGTGGATGTGTGAAGAGAGAGAGCGAGCAGTAATTATCTCGGCTGAGAGAATAAGATGACCTCCTATGATTGTACAGTTTCAAGGTATATTTCTGTAGGGCTTTAAACATCTCTCCTATCCTTTGAGATTGAAAGAAACCACCGCTGTACTCCAGTTGACCTACATAATGTTGTATAGGGCTCGACAAGAAAAGTAAAAAGCTTAAAGCATTAGTCCCCCCCAAAAAAATAAAAATTCGGTCACCCTGTTATTCCAAACACAAGCTTTTCAGAGAAAGACAGAAGTGACTGTTTTTCTGTTCAATGACAGTTCACTGTGACCACGGTTGTCAAATAAAAAACACCATAAATGTAGTGCATATAACTCGTGTGCTTTATTTTTAAGACTTTATATGGTGTTTTTGGAGCTGTAACTAGTCGCTATAAACTGTTGTATGGCAAGAGCTGCATAACAATTCTTCAGATTGACAACATTTTCAGATCGACAGAATTTGAGTGTGTGAAAGTCGTTTTATCTTTCCTTTAAATTACATGTAAACTAACGGTTTTTGATACTTTTTGACGTTCCATGTTTCCAACTATTTTTGAAGTTCCACATTTACCTATTTATTTATTTATTTATTTATAGCTTAACAATCTGTTTAAATCACCTTTACTGCACTGCCTAGTTACTCAATAGTTATTGTGTCTTATTTAGAATTTTACCATGAGTAAGATTTCAGAGGTTTCATTTGTATGTGTTTGAAAGAAAGAAACCATTCTGGGAAGTATTAGTTTCCATTTGGCAGTTGTTTGGTAATACGGAGTACAGCTAAAAAAAGGAAACAAGATACAGTAGCTGAGTTCCAATAATAGACAACCATAAGCTGGCGGATCTGTTGGCTTGTACCTGTTTAATAGTAGTTTGGTAACATTCTTAGTAGCCTAATTACTACAATCACAGTAAATATAAAGCAGAAGTATTGTTTGGTATTCGTTTACTTTTCCTCATCTTGAAATTATGTGCTGGCAAAACTACTGTCTATCAAACATGAACTACTTTTAGATGAAACAATTATATAAATTCAGTCTTGAACATCTGGTTGATTTGCGCTGAAATTTGTAAATTAAATGATTTGATAAGTATTGTATTGTTTGTTAAAGAAATGTTTGGGATGTTTTAATGAATGCGTAACTAAACATAGTAAGCTTTTAAGCACCGCTGCTTTTATCAACAGAGAAAGTGAGATGCAGCAGAGATAAAGAGGGAAGAATTTCAGCAATTGAGACGCTTCTGTATTATAACGTGTGGCTGTTTACAATAAAATGTGAGAAACACTGCTATCAAAAAGGATGCTGAGCTATATGTAGCACAAGCTACTAATGTGTTTGTTTTGTGAGAGTTCATCTCGGCTTGCTATTATCTCAAAGGATTGTGTTATTGGGACACAGGCCATCTTTCTGGTCTAAGGGGAGTGGCCCTACACAGGGAGCATCCAACGACTGGATTGTGAATTCCTTATGAACAAATCACTTGACCTTTTATAGGTTTGCAACAGATATTTGGAGGCGGTAAAGTAAACACACACACCCATAATGCATATCTGTATTTAATTCTTTTAAAGGAAGTTGATGACATTATTTCCTGCTTGTTGTTTGACATATAATCACCCGGAGTCTCGACGTGAAAGAAAGAATTATTGTGCTGATTTACTATCAATCTTGGAAACTCGGCTACAAAGCATTCAATTTGTTCCCTCTCCCTTTCTGCCTCTCAGTTCCTCCTCGCTAGTGCTGCTGTTCCACTGACCCATATTCCTCGTGTAGCTCTTTAAAGCTACAGAGATGCAGTCAGCCTGCAAACCAAAGTACCACCAACATCAAAAAAACAGTGACAAAGCAAAACAGAGAAGAGAGAGAAAGAAAGAGAGAAAGAAAGAAAGAAAGAAAGAAAGAAAGAAAGAATAATTGTTCTAAGGTTATCTTTATTTGCCGACCTTTATTTATAAAAACACTCAAATAGTCATCCGACATCAGTTTGCTGCACTGCATTCAGTTTAAAATAATTGGTTGTTAAGCTAGTTTGAGTTAAGCTACATTGGTATGAATCTCATAGCAACTAAAGCCATTAAAGTGTTAAGTATAATACAAGCAATTAAATCTATTTGCTGAGTACATTTAAAAAAACATTCTGTTGGTAAGTTCACTCACCTGATGTGTTTTAGAGGTTTAGAGCAGACCAGCAGCCATGTTGGATGGAGGGTCTGACGGAGGATTCTGTGTTTGCCATGGCAACGGTCTGAGTCCTGAAACTATGATTCCAACAGCATGCATTATTTCTGCTTTAGCTGTTTTAATACATAAATGTCCTCTAAAAGGTGTTTGGAACATCATCTAAAGCATGTTGGTTGGCTAATGGAACACAGATTTAATGTTGACAGTGTTATATGTTTTTTAAAAAAGGAAATCATTGTTACAAAATTTATAGTTTCAATTCAAGAACCATTAGTTAACTAGGCTACACAAACAATATTGTGGGTAAATCCATCACAAAGATTTTTTTAATGCCTTTTTTACATTTCTGTTTCATGTTGCTCTATTTGGCCACTTCATCAAATGCACATTGGTAATGTGTTTTATCTTGTCAATAAATGTATACTAGCTATACAAGCTAGTTTTACTGCATTTGGTATTTATGTGGGGTACAACAAGCTTTCATGCCCTGCTACATGCATTTTCATGTACTTTACACAGTGTCTAATGAATCGCCTCCAGCAATCATGGCTTTTTTGAATAGTCGCATACTTTTTTTATATAAACTGCTTTGCATTGTTTCTTCACATCAGCACTATTTGCACTACTTATGTTAATGCAAAACTTTCAAGTTTAATTTTTAAGTTTGTTCTGTTTTCTTCCAAAATTGCTACCAAAATTGAGATTTCATAAATACTGTATATACTTTAGTGTTTATACAAATTCATTGATTCTGCAGTGCTTCTGAACCTTACTATAGTAAATTTTATCAATTGGCATATATATATATATATATATTTACAAAGTGAAGCAATTACTATAATATCCAATTCTAGTTACTATAGTATATGACTATAGTAACTATTTTTTCTTCTGGGTTGCCTTTAATTAGTTTGTGTTGGGCATTTATAGACTTTGAACTTATTTTATGGGCTTCTTCACAGGTCTTAGTTTGTCTTAAGACAACTATGTTGAGACAGATATGCATATTATTCAGCTCCACATATAGACAAGGACTGAAAACTTCAAGATATTCTCTAAAAATGATTGTTTTGGGATAATTATGTCCTGTCGTGTGTATTTTTTCTCAGCCGTGTGTGTGTGTGAGTGTGTGAGGCTGCGGGCGGTTAGTGATGTCGTTGGTTGAGTATTGAGCTCCCGTCTGACCTACTTTCGTACTTCGCATCAGCTCAGCGCTGTTTACAGGCACTCGGGAACGGAGGATGTGGAGCCGGTAACGAAAAAACACACGGACCAGTTGCAGAAACGCCGAGCCGCGTATCGCTGTATGGTGGGATTGCTCCGTTTACGTGTTTTGTGCGTTTTTGCCCTTCTTCCGACTTCAGAGAGCGGCTTCTCGTAGGTTGTTTGTGGTGAAGACGAGCTCGTTCGTGGCTTTCAGGGAGCGCGTACGGAATGTTCACCGATAACCAAAGTCAAATGCGCGGACCTGCGGTGTTTAACGCACGGTAAGATGTTTCTTAAATTGTAGCTTCAGAGTTTATTAGCAGTTCAGGTGTATGTGTTTTAATGCCTTTAAAGCCAGGTTGTTCGCTTCCATGTTGGATCAGTGGAGCTGTCTTTTACAATTCACACTTGGGAAACAGCAAGTGAAAAGTCTAAGTCATAGAGTTGTGATAAATGAGATATTGATGCGCGAGGGTCGCGCGGTACCGGAGGCGAGGAAGCGGTGCACGCTCCCGCGGGAATCTGTTTCTTTGATGTTACGACGCTCGTTTCCTCACCTCAATATTTTTCAGTTCTGGTGGACTGTGTAAACACACAACCAAAACAGTATTATACATTGTTTATATTGAAAGCACATGAATGAAAACTTGTCCTGATTTAAACCCTTGCACTGAAATCATGCAGTGCGTCCAAATTGGGTCACTGTACAGTCAGCTGAAACCAGTATCTCCAGTCAGCATAAACCCGCCAGTTTGGACAACGTATGGCTAAAGTTTTAACGCTAATGCTTCTCAGGTGCCTTGAAATATGATTTTATTCATTTTTATCTATTCCCATTCAAGTGGAGATTTATGCCTCTCATATTGTGTCCTTGGACTTCTGGTGACGTTTTGGGCTGTAAAGGTGTGTTTGGGTTGTGCTTTTGTGGTTTAGGCCGAGTAACAATTTACGTTTACAGACAGGTGCATACGCAAGTTGCTAATTCCTAAAACCACAAAGGGTTACAGACGTAAAAATAACAACAAGCAGCAACATTTCCAAAGCATTTTTATATGCTGAGGGGAAAAAGTGAGTCTTTATGGAATTACATTTCTAACATAGAAATATTTTGTAAGATTCTGAATATATGTGTATAATGTGTATGGATATGTAAGTGCATTTCTTATTTGTTTCTATGTCATGTAGGCCCGGTTAAGTGTGTGTGACTCACTCAGGCAATGATTGTTGTAAGAAGGTTTTTTTAAAGTTGTGTACTTGTTTGTATGGATATGTGAGTGTATATGTGATTATATCTTGTCTCGAGTATGTGTGTGCCGTATGGGGCCCCTGGTTAAGGGTGTGTGCTGTATATGGGCCCCTGTTTAAGGGTGGGCTCTAGGCCACATGGTTATATTGTAAATAGTGCAGTTTGTCAAAGTGATGCAATAATTCCCTCACACAGGGATCAGGCTGTACACCTCCTGGAAATCACTATCTGTATTGGTTTTTCTCTTTCTCTCTGTGGTCAGAAGTGTATTGTTACTAATTAGAGTTTGCATAGACACTACTGTCATGTATGTGTTTGCCCTGAGAGACAAATTAAACTGCCTATTGGAAGTGCATAAGGATGACAGGGTCTCCGTTTCTCTTTGACCTCTCTTCCTTCGTTTGTTCATAAATGAGTAAGGAACAGGCACATCTATCTGCAGAAAGGCAACATGGATGCATCATTCCAACAGTAGGGAATCAGCACCTAACAAGTCTTAATGAGCAAAGAGCCACAGTGTATCTGTCGATATAATCATTTCTTAGGTCAGTGTTGCTTTTCTTGCTCTCTCGCTCGCTCTCTCTCACACACACACAAACTTGACGTTAGTGAGGACATGTCATAGACTCTGTGTATGTCATGTCTTTGTGGGGACTTGTTATACAAAGCTGAACATGATTTGGAGGGTTTTTTGACATGCAAACTTGATTTAGATTTGCTACTTAATTGGTGGCATGCATTATTCACCATACTTGGTAGTATGTCTTTTTCTTCTGTCCCATTTATTTCGTCTTTTGTTAACTTAAACTAAGTTAAGGCACTTAAACTACTGAATAACAAACTCAAGTATTTGAAATAGGCATCATTCATTAACAGGAGTGAAGCAAATTTGTTGTCTGTAAAACATGTATTGCATATTTTATTTAGACTTTAATGTAAGAATATACGATTTTATGAATGAGTTACACAGAGTTTGGTTCTGCTTGTGTTTCACGCCTGCATCCATATCTTGGGATAATGATAGATTAATACTCCTGTTGCATAGCATTGACATTGTATTAAAGCTGTGTGTGTTTTCCTGTCACTGCTGTAACATTCTCCAGTGATTCCACCTCTTCCGGAATGCTCCTTGGGCCTCTCTGAACTCCACCCCCATCATCACCACCCAGTGTGACCCTTGACCTGTTTCTGAACTTACTGGCTAATTTCACACACTTCATCTCCTGAACGTGTGTGTTTATTTTAGCGTGTTCAGGTGTTTGTATGACTGTGCACATTTATTTGTTTGTATGCATGTGTGCGGAAGAGTATGAAAACCGTTAAATAACCTGATAAAATCATGTAAAATTATTATATTAATTTATTAGACTGATAAAATCATCAGGATGTGCAATCCCTGCTATCGAACCCATGGCCTTTTATGGCTAGCTATCTAAAAACTACAAATATCTGGCTTGGTCTTGTTTGACATTATAAACTGAAATTGTTTAAATAAAGAAAAACGTAAAGTTTGTGACACGTGTTCAAGTGTGATGTGCCTGTGTCTAAGTATTTGGGTAAGGGGTGGCCTGTTGACATGACAGATTTTCATGTTGGTAAAAGACAAAAAGAGAGAATTTTCTGCATGAGACGGAAATTGTCTCTCGTTTTTGAGTGACTCCCTTTATGTGGTTCACTCTTTTTCTTCCCTCATCTTTGGATGTCCATAAAAATTTCACAAACAATTTATAAATGTTTTAAATGGTTTACAGTGCTGTTTGTGGTGTAGATCAAAGGAAAATTACATGTTCATATTTGGCAGTGGTATGTTAATGCAGTTTGGCAAACTATATTTAAGTGATTGAACAACATCAGTGTGTTGTCATTGCTTCTCTTGCAGTTTTTCCTTTTTTTCTTGCATGTCGACTGATTAATTAATATTCTGTTAAACATTCTTTACTGTGTATGTAAAGATTTTCAGTATTGTCAGAAAGTTTGATGTGTTCATTATTTGCAGGATCTGACGTGTTCATTATTAGCAGCCCTTAGGAAAATTAACCATGGTTCTCTTGCAGTAACCATAGTTTGGTATTTGTAGTAAAACTACAGTAACCACAAATTTTCCATTATATCACTACAGTATCTGATGTGTTCATTATTAACAGTGTTTGTCTTTTTTATTGTAACAGGACATTTGCCTTGTTTATTTTTTGCATAAAGTTTTTGCATAAAGAGAGTTTGCTTTAACTCTTAATAGCAAAATGTATGCTGTGTCCATTATTAGCAAAGGTTTTGCTGTTTGTTAGCCAAAGGAAATTTGCTGTATTATTAACAGAAAGTTAAGAAAGCTGTGTTTACAATTAGCACCATTACGCTATATGGTTACGTTTTCGATATTCCAGCTTGGGCATTTCCAGTGATTTGTCAGCTGTAGAGGTCATTCTATACTTAATGTCTTCAAAAAGTGTTAAAACTAACTGACTATCAAATTGAATTTTGCTGAGGAGGAAAACTTAGACACTAAAAGTCAAACGTGTTTTTCATCTGTTTTTTTTTTTTCGTTTGAACAACTAAATTAGGTCTGACCATTCAACTGGGTAGATACTGGTATTACCCTTTTGATACTGTTACAGCTACCATAGGAAATTCAACCACACCAGCAGGTGACTGTTTTCCAGCTGGCTTATATTATTGCAGAAATCTTTTGTTCTCATTCTGATAGCAATTCTTCGGTTTATTAACATGTAGAGGATTGGCTGTGTTTATTGGCAGTGAGTGTTTGCTTTGTTCATCAGTAAAAAGCTGGCTGTGCTTATTATTGATTGAGAGTTTGCTGTTTTTATTACTTGTCAAACTTTCTTTAACTTTTTATATCATTTTGCAGTATTTGTAAAATACACTTTAGGGTGTTTGTTAGAAGCATTCAACACAGAATGTGTGTGTATCTTTCTCTTTCTTTGTTTTTGCTTGTCTGTAGGTGGATGTTATTTTGTGTATTATGACTTCCATCCAATCGGAATACAACTCACAGCTTCTTATTTTTGCTTGACTGGTCATTATCACAGTTCATTTCTTGAACCATTGTATATGAAAGTGTTACAAAAATCATAACAAAGCATATGTTGTGTCTCACTTTTGATAAGATAAAACATTTTCCTGTTGCTAAAAAGGCTATTATTGGCAGAATTTGAAGATTTTGTTTACGTGGCACATCTCACAGTTCTGTCATTGTGGCGTTTGTGTACATTCTTTGACATGTTTGAAAGAGCTACAAAAATGAAGTGAGTAAGTGTGTGTTTGTGGGTGTGAATATAGGTCATTTAACTTATGATAAAAGGTGTGCGTCTGTGTGAGAACAAGAACTGTCAGATTTCTTAAATTATATATCAACAAAAACAGTAGATGGTGTGTGCATGTCAGTAAAATCATTTAAAAAATACAGATTTATATAAGTTTGGAGTTATGAAGTTTTCTTAGATGTCAGATTTATATATTTATTTCTCCGCATTTTTATCTTTGCAGTTAAATTATATCATGTAGCCATATGCAGCTGTAATGGGATGGGAATGACATAATTTTATTTCTAACCGTGTGGTCTAATTGGGCTGACGGCGCATATGTCTGTGTTTGTAACAGCGATGCGGCCACCAAACTGTCACATTTATACTTCCACACTGAAGATATTCAGACGGTTTTAAAATGTCCTTGGCGAGTTACAGAACCTCAACTCTGATCTGACATCCAGAGAGAAACCAGAGACGAGAGGTGTCGGGGGTTTTCCACCGTCTGATTACAGATTATTGGAAGTTTTCTTGGAATTCCAGTGCGGAATAAATGTGTTCATTTTGTTACAAATGAATGTCAAATATCAAAGCAGATGCAGACAGTGAATGCAGACATAAGTAATAGTCCAGGCATTTATGTGTGCAGAAACAGGCAGACGAACTGATTGTGCCAGAGAGAATGTAGTGTTGCCATAACCTTCACACCAGTAAGGGAATAGTTAACCCAAGAATAAAAATTCTTTCATCATTTACTTTCTGATGTCATTCCAAACCTGTATGAGTTCTGTGTAACACAAAAGAAGAGATTTTGAAAAATGTGAGTTTTGTTTGGTTACCAACTTATTTAAAATATCTTCATTTGTGATCTGCAGAAGGTCATACAGGTTTAGAATGGCATGAGGGTGAGTAAATAATGAAAGAATTTTCATTTTTGGGTGAATTATCCATTTAACTACTAACTTCACAATGCTCATCTGTCATTCTGATTACATTGAGTTGAATTAATGTTCTAACCAAATGCTTTTATACAACATGTACTTATAGTTCATAAATGGCAGTAATCAGACAGCCAAGAAAACCGTAATTGGTAAGCATTTTGGTAAGAATTTAAGGCCTTTAATTTCCATGAATCTCATAAAAAACAAAAGATTCATATGCTAACTATTATGCTAAATGTATGACCAATTCTCTCTAGACATGCAGTAATCCTCCCAATGACTGGTGAGATGATGTGCCAGGATTCCTCATCATTATAGTCTAAACACACACACGCCACTTTTAGCTGGTCTATAAATGCATCAACACGACTGGACTTTTCTTGCGTTGGGGTGTATATCAGTGGTTTTGCTTTGAGACTCATTGGAGTTAAATTACACATCGAAAACCAAGCCTATTATATAAAATCAATTATTGATATCTACAGTATTATTATTATTTTACTTGCTGTATTTTTAAGCAAATAATTTTGCAAATGAATGTATCACTTTGACATGTGTTACAATTGTATTGGTAGATGTCATGAATCAGCTGAACGTCCTCTGACTTGATGTGAATCTGATTTCTGTGGTCTGTCTTAATGCAATACTTGATTTATTCATTTCAATAATTAGCCTTATGGCTAATTTACTTTTAAGTCAAGATAAAATACTGTTGTAAGTTTGATTGGACACGCTGCCTTCGACGCCAACAGATGTTATGGGGAGCATAAGCATGTTTATTTTTCCATCTATACTATATATGTATATATGGTCACATGGTTGATTATTTGTATTTCGCAATGTTTTCCCCTGCGTGCACACACTCTCTGTCCCTGACGCTTTCTCACTCCCTCCCTAACTGATTCTCGTTCTCCCACACACTTTTTCTTTTTCTTCCTCTCTGTTGTGTTGGATTATAAAGAGATTGGTGTAAAGGATGTTTCTAGGTCACGGCACTCCTTGACGATGTAGTGTTTCCTGAGGGTTGTGCCAATACTGCATTATAGTTAAAGCCTGGGTGTCATCGCAATACCTCCTGTACGTTTTTTATTTGCTTCATCATCGGATGTTGCATTAAGCATTCATAATCCAGAAATTTTTCAAGTGAGTAAGTAACACCATTCCAACCACTTGTGCCACGGTCTGAAGCGGAAGGATTAATGATGGGACTCAGGTGGATGATTTTTATAATTAGACTGGAAAATGCTTTGATACACCCAAAATCTTCATTGTGGCTAAGTTTAGCGTGTGAAATGAGTGCTGGTGATTACCGAGTGACACATTAAAGTATGACAGGCAGGTTTTGTGTTGCAGTGGCCAGAGAGAGGGAGACCAATAAATGTGATCTTCATGTTGGTGGTTTTAGTAAATGTTGGTCATCTTATTTTTTACATTTTGGGCTTTAAAAACATTAACAAACAACGCAACAACCCCAAATAAGCTAAAATTGGGTTTTGAAAGGAAGTTTAATATTTTAAATAAATCTTGTCCATTTTCTTACAAACAACCAAAAAGGATATGGCTGTTGTTGGCTATAACAAACTTTTATTTTCTTTACAGGATCTGCAGTACCTAACCTCATGGAGAGAGAGAGGAGTTTTGGTAGCACACATTAGCAAATATCATCCAGAACCCAAAAGTGATCATATCTTTGATAAGCTAGTGTTTGGCATTTAAGTACTGGCCAGCTGTAAGGACACAAAAGCAGCGAGCCTCGGCTGCCGGTCATCAGTGGAGGGACACCGGCAGCTAGCCATTGGAGTTTTGTGAGTAGTGGCTAACCACTTGCATTAGGTGGTTAGCGTGTGGCATCTATTAGAATTTCTGTGGGTGTTTTGAGTATAAAAGACACGAATGGGACACACCAGCCTTCACAGACTGCCTAAATGGGAGAAGGAGTGAGTATGGACAACCTTTCGGAGTTTGGAGGTCTTTGTCCGTCCAGCCGGAGGGAATGGGAGTGAGTCTACACTTAATGTTGCAATACATATGCATGCAATACATAGTTTACCCAAAATTCAAAAATAAAAAATATTGAAACACATCAATCCAGTTAGTTTAGAAAGTCATAAAAGCAATGGAAAAATATTTGATGTTAAAATTCCTTTAGGGGATTTATCATCTATCTGTAATGTCGATTTTAACAACACAATTTTGGTGTGATTGCAGCACAAGCAGCTGTGTGGATGATTTAATGGATGAAGATGAGAAGGACAGAGCAAAGAGGTACTGGTCTATGTGTGCGCTCTGGTGTGTGTGTCCGATTCAGAAATAGTTATATTACGTTATTCCGATTTACCACCATCAGAAACCATTAACTTGTGAATTTTAATTATGTCCAGAGACTTTTAGGAAATCACACCTACAACATCTGCTTATCACACTTTATTTCATTTAATACAAAAGAGTTCCTAATGATAGGATATCTAGGCAGAAAAGACAAATAATAAAAAGCGCTGATAGATTGTTTTTTTTATAAGCTAGTGTGATACAAGAGTTCCTGAATGCTAATTAGCAGTGAGGGGAAAATACAAATAATACCTGAATTGTTTTTTGTGGCAAGACAAAATGTATAAATATGAAAGTCTACATCAGCTTGCATGAAAATGCACTGCAATAAACTGTACCTTTACAAATGTTTCTGTAACTAGTGTAATTTATTTTGCTTTTTGCCTCTATCAAATAAGTACAATTCTGTGAATATCTAAGAACAGAGACATTTTACAACTAAGAATTATCTTTAAATCGGTCTAAACCATTTTACAGGTAAATAGATTATATTAGCATCTTTATCTTCCAAAAGCAGACTATACATTATTTGTCGATTAACGGATATTAAGATTTAAGGGTGGGTCAGGAAAAATCTATATTTTAAAGTGTTGCAGTAGTGTACCTCATGATACTGTATTAGTATTTTTATGCCAAGAATCTGAATTTTAGTTTCATTTTTTATATAAAATTAGAGTAACAGTAAGTATTTGAGAAGGAAAATGACCAAGAGACACAGTACATGTTGACCTGCTTACTTACAGTAAACACTTTTATCTTATAGTAAGGTTGGGAATGAGCATAGGCTATATCTCAAAGTTTTACAGAAGCATTATATCAACGCATGCTCAATTATTTTTATTCAACCAAAAGATTATAATTATGCAAAACAGTGATGTTTATTGCAGACAAAAATAATTAAATAATTAAAAAATCACTGTATGTCACAGTTAACATAAAGGATTGCAATTTTGTTATTTTCTCCTTGATGTGTAGGTGCATTTTCAGGGTCAGTATGTAAAAATAGGCCATTAGTGGTTTATTCTATTTTTTGTATAATTATGTGTAGTCAGCATGTGTGCATGAATTTTGCTTATGTCGTCCTCTTCTGCTTCTGGGTGCTGACTTGCATACGGATACACACAAACACTCTCATCTCTCAGTGTCATCTCTTTCTCTCACTCTCTCTCCATAGGGCGTCCCGTAATAAATCAGAGAAGAAGAGGCGAGACCAGTTCAATGTCCTTATTAAAGAGCTGTGTACTATGCTGCAGGGTCAGGGTCATCCCCGCAAGATGGACAAATCCACCATCCTGCAGAGGACCATTGACTTCCTGCAGAAACAGAAAGGTCTGGAATAATGCTAAGTTTTATGTAGTGCAAATGTTTTTAGCTGTTCAGTGTTGGGCAGGGGTGGTAGATAGTTGCATCCATGCCCCTCAGTCTAGAACTATAAATAAAAATGTTATTTAAATGGAAATAAATATATATCTACAATATCTGCCATATGTTAGTTATTTTGGCTCACCCAAGATTCCCTTCCAGTCATACGTTTTACTATTATATTAAACTGGTGTCTAATTATCTTTATTTTGCAGTAATACTTTTTGTTTTGATTTGTTTTGTTCTATTTTAAGTACTGAAAGAAGCCAGGTTTCAAAATTAACTTTTTGCTACACCTTGCAATGGTAAACAATTTATAGTTTTTAAAAGAGCTTGTATAAAATATAAGGTCAAAAATGCTAGTTTCTATTACTTGGCAGGATTTTCATGTTTGTCATTATTTGGCTGAAACAAATCAAACATATTTCCCAAACATTTGTTGCTTTCTAAATGACAAAAGAATTTAACTATGGTTGCTCCTATTTAGGAAGTGTTTTACCTTGTATGTCTTCAATTTATTTGAGGGTCAGATTAACATCTGATGATATCATGTTTATTTTAGGTGCTTGTTTAACAATAACCGGCCAGCTGACCACAACCAAATTTTACTCGCATTTGACAAGTGTTAATTTTAGACCTTGGTTAAAGAATACCTTTTGGTGCATCTCTTGAGCTGCATCCAAGCATGCCACTACCCCAGCACCTCTGTGTGCCAGTAGCTGCTCAGTCACGAGCCAAGTTCCATTTCCTGTCTGAATCCAGGGCACAGCTGTCAGGCCATCGGCAGATAATTCTGGGCTCCTATAAACAGTTCTGACATGTCCAACTTCCCCCATAATGCCGTATTGCTTGATTTACATTTAATTTAATTTTATCCATTCCATATTAGTCCACATAATTTCCAAAATTCCAGTATACCAAAATGTTTTTCCCGCTTTGATGTTTTCCAGAGATCACAGCTCAAACGGAATCCTGTGAGGTCCGGCAGGACTGGAAACCCTCTTTCCTGAGCAATGAGGAATTCACCCAGTTAATGCTGGAGGTATACGTCATGTCTACCACATCCACTTTCTGTATTTTTCTAATCCTACGAGAATGATCTGCCTTTTAGCTGTAGTTAAGTACTGGCCTGTCGTGTATTTTACGAGATGATTTTACGAGTCTACGAGATGCTTACAGCATTGCTTCTGGTTAAGTGTGTAGCCTACTTTGAAATGAAATTCACTTTTATTACAAATAAAGGAATCTTATAGCAGAAATACAGGATACAGAGTAAACCTGACCTTGATCTCCATTCCTTTAGGATGAAATGGAAGTTGGGTTGTTTATGGTGAATATTTGAATTAGCCCATGCAACTCTGGCTCTATATACTGATACTAAAACGTCCATGTGGTAGCAACTATACGGACAAAACAAACCGCTTTGTTGCGAATTAAGACATCATATGTGTCTTTACTTTGTAGTAAAGTCAAATTTGGGCATTTGACAAGATTGTGCATACTGGCATGCAAAAATGCATTGGGATGGGTTTGGAACGCCATGAGTAAATGATGACAGAATTGTAATTTTGGGGAACTACAGCTTTAATAACAGTATGACAGTGTGATCGGTTTTGCTGAATCGTAAACATTATTCTTTGTTTTGCTTATGGCAGGCATTGGATGGTTTCCTGATAGCTCTTACTACAGATGGGAACATCATATATGTATCTGACAGTGTCTCCTCTCTCATTGGCCATCTGCCGGTAAGTTAGGGAGGGGTTCTGGGAAGAGCAATTTAGTGCAAAATACTGAAAAGTCTTGTTTTAATGAATTTGAATGACTAGTTTGCCAGAGTCGTGTTATTAGTAATACATTTGTCATGCTTTTCTAAACGTAGGTATGGCAACCCACACACAGCAGATTTTCTGTAGGCTGTGGGCAACAGCCCTCAGGAATCGACTTTATATATTTTAAACTTTTAATAGCATTAAATGTCAAGTCATTTGTCTTATGGTGTTCTTCTAAAAATGTGTTTTAACTTGGCTTCACTTACTAAAGACAAAATTGGCCCTGTCACTTCATAAAACCTGAATTAATATATCTTTTCTTATTGCTGCATATGCAATAAACTCCATCCACATCTCTGATTTACCTTAAAACTGAACTTACATTTTCTATTCCTGCTGTTGTTGTATTATTATATTACTAGAACGGTCAGTTGCATCACTGTCTTACCATCAAGCCCTTAGACCTTATTAAGCATGAGCTTAGCAGACGCTTGCTGAGGAACAGAACAGCTTTCCAGGAAGCTTATAAGGTCATGTCGGGCCGTTGTTACGGATTTATCTACTGTGACTGTGCTAAAAGTCTCAAGACTTCATATAGATGGTGGAGTGTTGAAGCGTCACTAGAGTGATACTGATGCTGCGTTTTGTAAGCTATTATCATATGTGTAGCATTAACTTTATATCGATAAACATGGTTATTAATATCACATGTTATTGTTAGTACCGGTATATTGTGACACCCCAAATGGCTAACAAACAAACCATTCAGAATGACAGTCTTGTATGTAAATGTTTAGCATTATAGGAAAGTGCACTGTTTAATCCTGATGTAGCAGAGCAGGGAGTGACGTTGCCATGGTTACTGTTGTGTCTCAGTCAGATATGGTGGACCAGAACATTTTAAACTTCCTGCCGGAGCGAGAGCACGGAGAGGTGTATAAACTGCTGTCATCACACATGCTTCTAACAGAGTCATCTGCTGTCGACCTTATCAACAGCAGTGAGTAAACACACACACACAACCACAGATACTGCATATATGAAGTTGATGCATATTCACATAAAGAGACTCCAGTCATATCAGATGACCCCTATAATAATGACAAAGTAGATTCCCGTTGATTGGCTGACTGCGACATGCTATGAGTCAATGTTCTCTTATTGGCTGGCTGCGGTGTGCTCTATGATTAGACTCAAGGCTAATTATAGAGTCTCTCTATGTGCAGTGTAACACAGATTATCTGTTACAACACTCTGATAATCCCACACATAGCTCTTACCATGACCCCAATCCTTAAAAGACACACACACACAAAGACTGAATAAGTGAGTCATAGTAATAATAGAATAGATTAAAATGACATATTGATTTTGGCAAGTTGTCCTGTTTTCTCTAGTCACACTTAGTTCAGCACACACACACACACACAGCTCAGGGTCCGTCTGGTCATTGTACTCTATTTTAGGCGAATCCTCAAAGCCACACTGGGACCAAAGCCATAACAGAACATTAAACTCAACTTTAGGTGTATGTGTGCGTCTTGACGAACTGAATTGCTTTGTTGTTATTGCTAACAGTCTCTTTCCTGCTCTGTTGTTTTCCCCACCCATGTCTCTCGCTCTCTTTCTCTCTCGAATCATTAGGTGAGACGCACATCGAGTTCTGCTGTCACTTAGCGAGAGGGAATGTTGACCCAAAAGAACCTCCCACATACGAATATGTTAAATTCGTTGGAGATTTTAAGTTTCATAACAATGGTGGGTTTTTACATCAGTCTGAGACACACTAACAGACAACACTAATAATTTATGGACATATTTCTGTTTGTTATTTAAATGTGAAGCTGCCTGTGAAAACCTAGCTAAAATCATTTTTTGTGATTTACAGTTTTCAACATAAATTCATTCTACATAGTGTAAAGAACTTGAAACCTCGATACTCTTAATATTGACCATGTCAAAGACTGACTGTGTTTAGGAAGCTAACATTTGTGCAAAATAATTAATATAATTTCAATAGATGTCAAAAGAGGCAGTAGAATAGATTTTCTAAAAATTTCAAAAGTTAAAAAAAATTAATTATAGTATTTAAAATCATTAATGCGTATTGTAAAATCATAATTAGAAATGTGAGTATCATATCATCTATAGTTTACAGTGATTAACATGCATTAGCTATTTTTGACTTTATTTTATTAAAGTATTAAAACACTTTCAATTTGCCCCTAATTTCACAATTAGATTTTAAGAATTTATCTTGAATTTCACAGTCAGGGTGACAAATCTGAAGACATCATACAGGTCACATGCACAAAACAACATTTTTAGTAAGCATATATTTGTGAGTTTGTCTTATTGTCCGTTTGGTTGAGGAAAATATTTAGAAAGAGTGGGAAGCATTTGCATTTGACGAGATTATCGGGCCGTCTCCTTATTTGCATGTAGAATGTCATTGCGATGTCACATTTTGACAGGATAACAAGATAAATCTGGCAATTGAATTAGACAGGACAGTGCAAGCGATAAATATCATGACTTAACATTATAATCTAAAATGACTACAAGTACACAACTAATATCTGATACTGGTATCTAGAGATCAGTGCCCTGCATAGCTCTGTTCATTTATGCACATTAGAATTTAACTACATAAAACATATAAACTGTGTTTGTCTCTGTGCCACAGTGCCTCTGTCCTCATGTAACGGGTATGAGCTGGCATTTCCGCGCACGCTACAGTCCTCACTGGAGGAGCAGATTTGCCTCGTAGCCACGGTGAGACTCGTGACCCCACAGTTTCTAAAGGTAAGAGAGCACCTTCCTCCACTTACACATGCACACTGATTCACCCATATACACTTTATTCACCATTATGTGAAAGGAAGGATAGACCTATTGTGTGTGTGTGTGTGTGTGTTAAAGGATCTGTGTAACGTGGAGGACGTATGTGATGAATTCACATCAAGACACAGCCTGGAATGGAAATTTCTCTTCTTAGATCACAGGTGGGTCAAATGGCGCTATGACTGCATTATGCAAACAAATCTTGTCCTGCAAGGTCTTTTGTACTCAACTCAGTTTGGTTTATTAGATTGGTAATTCTGATGATGTCATCCGTTTGATTCATTCATCAGTTGCTGACCCATTTACATCTGGTAATTCAGACTTTCCACTGTCCCACGGCCAGCTGCGGGGGCAGAAATGTCATCAGTTCTTACACACATATTTTAATGCAATCTCTTTTTTTGCCTGTGGCCATTCATAAATTCCCGGGTAGAGATTATGTAGTCCGAGTGCGTTTCTGACCCCTTGAGAGTTACATAACTGTGTGTGTGTGTGTAGAAACTGAATGTCCTGTTCCCTACAGATCTAAAAATGGACGCTCAAGCTGTCTTATAAAACTTTGTCTTAAATGTGAAGCATATCATTCCTGCATTTACTATACTGGTAGTTGCTTCTCATTTGCGTAAAGTTGCATCGCCCACATCTGCTTGCCATTGGTCATTGTTACTTGTGTCACCGGATGTAGCCAACCCGAAATGATAAATGAGCTTGTGTCGCTGCCGGTGTGAACACTTAACATGATTCTCTGGTTGCCATGGCGATAAGAGACTAAGTTGCAGAGCATCCATGTTTTGTTTCTTTGGTCACATGACTATATGAAATATGCATTTTCATGTGCCTTAAAAGGCACGCACCAATGTTTATGGGTCAGCACATTAAAATTACGAGTATATTGGTTCTTTTAAAGAAAGCAGACGGTACGGTCCGAGTTGATGTACGTGTGTGTTTTTGTCTGCAGGGCTTCTCCTATCATTGGCTACCTGCCGTTTGAAGTTTTAGGGACATCAGGTTACGATTACTACCATGTGGACGACCTGGAGCTCATTGCTCAGTGTCATAAACAATGTAAGTCTTATCTCTGTCTCCTTTTCTTTCTGTCCTTTCAAACTAGGTCAGTTTGCTGTTCTGGAACAGTGTTTGTGTGAATCACAGAGTAGGTGAAAAAAAGGACGGAAACAAGCTCTCCGATGTTTTTAACAACTGCTGATTTTGTGCCTTTGTGTACTGGATGTTTTGCAGTGATGCAGTGTGGGAAGGGAAAATCATGTTACTATCGGTTCCTGACTAAAGGACAGCAGTGGATCTGGCTACAGACACACTATTACATCACATACCACCAGTGGAACTCCAAACCGGAGTTTATCGTCTGTACACACAGTGTTGTTAGGTAAACACACACACACACATACACAACTACATATGGAAAGTATGTACATACCACAGCTCACCACACATAAATTGGCAGGTAAACACACATTCATTCATATGCGTATAAATAGATGCAGTTCTAGAAAGTCTACATACTTTCCCTCTTACGTTTTGTAAATGCTTAATGAATATGTTTTAAACACTTTCTTGCATTTTTGTATTGAAATACCTTTTTAAAATTAAATATAATCTATAAATGTATGAACCACATGGTTGACAATTATTGAATGACTTAACAAATTGAAGCTGTTACTACAGGTTTTTTATACTCTTTGTCCACCTAGTGGTTAGTTTGTGTTACTACAACTTAATGTTGAAACATGAACTTTACACTAACACATGTTCTTGATCTGATTGGGTATGAATATTAAGTGCACATTCATAATAAAAAAAATGTGTCATTTATTTCGCTTTCTTTCTTGCTAACATCACCAAGAACTTTTGTTCGTTCAGTTCTCCCCTTCAAACATTTTTGGCATTTAACACTCACTTTATGATCTATTTCCCGATGGAAAATCCAAGTCTCGCCCTACATTTTTGTCTAGTCACTCAGAAATGTGACATTATGAAAGTAAAAACAGATGCTTTCCGGATAAATGATGGATGAGACAAACATAAAATTTGTACTTTCCTCTTTTGTTATCTCTTTGTAAAGTTATGCTGAAGTCCGAGCGGAGAGAAGGAGAGAGTTTGGAATAGAGGAAAGTACATCTGATATGGCGACGTCCTCAATCAAGGTGCTACACATACTACAAATGAGCACATGCTTACTAGCTTATCTAAATGGGAACACACCATAGACATAGTGTTTTTCAGCAGAGGTAAGATGTTTGTGTGTGTTTGCAGGGGCAGGAGGTGTTTTTAGACATGTGTCCTCCCTTGGATACTCCGCGGGACAGAATCAGCAGCACCCGATCAGTGTCGTCGCAAAGCTCTAGAAAATCATCACACACTGCAATGTCTGACTCTGCATGTAAGTACAAACACACACAAACACACATCGCTTTAGCATGTCTTACACCACTTTTTACGATTCTTGCGAATTCTTTTGTGTGTGTTTAGCAAACTCATCGGTGAGGTACACAGAGCCATGCCCGTCATCACGGCAGTCTGCTTCCATCGGTCCAGAGAAAAGTTCCAGCAGAATGTCACATAGTGGATCGAAGGTACAAACACACTTCCACAAACTCTCACACATCATTATTTATATGTGGTGTGTTTGTGTGTACCTTGTGTGTTTGTTTGTTTGTTGTAGACCCTGATTAACAGGCAGAGTTCCTCTGAACCTACATCTCTCTCCCCGTCCTGCAGTCAGCATTCCACCATGGTCAGTCTCTCTCTCTCTCTCTCGCTCTCTCTCGCTCTCTCTCTCTCTCTCTCGCTCGCTCTCTCTCTCTCTCTCTCTCTCTCTCTCTCTCGCTCTCTCTCTCTCTCTCTCTCTCTCTCTCTCTCTCTCTCTCGCTCTCTCTCTCTCTCTCTCTCTCTCTCTTTAGAATTATGGCTTTTCTTGGCTATGTGCATACTGAGGTGTGTGAGCGTTCTCCATGTTGTGTGTGTCTGTGTGGGTTGCAGACACAAGCTTTGTATGGATTCCAGCAGCCTCAGTTAGGCGTAATGCATCAACTAAAGGAACAGCTGGAAGAGAGAACACGTATCCTACAGGCTGACATCAAAACACAGCAACAAGAGCTACACGACATTAAAGAGAAACTACAGTTCGCTAACTTACAGGTACATACGCAATCACAAGCGTGCATTTATTCTCTTTAATCGTACCAAACTGGGTCAGATAGAATACAGTCTCTGTCAATATTGCGGTCGGAAATATGTCATTGTCCAACTTCAAAGTAATTAGGTCTTTGCTTTTTATTCAGATATATTATTCAAGATGCATAAAACCTTTGCATTTATGTTGCGTAGTTGTTTTTGGAGAGTACACTGTAAAAATAAAAAGATCCATTTGAGGTTCCACACCGGCGGAAGGCCAAATGCAAACCATAACTCTTGTGTCTGAATGGAAGCACATCCTCACAGCTGTGTTCCAGTGCAAAGCCTTCCCAGAAAAGTGGAAACCGTTACGAATGTTGATATCCTTGTTAATACCGATGATCAACAAGCACATACTGTTTGTGTGTACACAAACTTTTGGCTATATGTAGTGTACATTTTAGCAATGAATTATACAGTACTCCTTCTGTTTTGGAGAATACTGTGAGGAACACAGAGAGCATTCAGAGAGGATTGATCATATCCTAAATAAGAGTCACAGTGCGTTTAAATCCATATCTGCAGATGTTACTTCAGCAACCGATACAGGGAGAGTTTGCCAGTTCTGGTCCACAGCAGCAGGGTCCAGGCAGGCCGACCCAGCACGGGACACATCCTAAACCTCAACACTGTGTTTCACATTCATCTCACACACTGCTCAGAGAACAGCCCAGTAGCTCATCTGTTCAGGTACACAAACACGTATATAAATGTACATATACTGTACACATACATTGCGTGGTCACATGCACAATTATGGTTGTTGTTTGTGTTTAGGGGCAGCCAAGACTGGTGCAGAATGTACACATGCAGGCTGTCAGTGTCCCAATGCAAACACACACTCAGCCTGACCACACCCTTCTACAGCAATCCAATGATGTTCTCTCCCAACCACGGACACAGAACCCAGCACGACACGCATTGCCAAAGACAAACCCACACTGACTACGGCCAGGACGGACAGCTACGGTAACAGCACAACACTCGTCAGAACACTAACATAACATGCAATGCTGTGTGCTTTTTTAGGTGAGTGGTAAAGCACAAGCATAAGATGTCACCTAAAAACAGCAAACTTTATACTTTAAATTTTATACTTCTACTACACAACACACTGTAATGCTGTAAACTACTCAGAAGCACTAACTGTGATATAAACTTAAAATTAATTTTTATTTATAATGTATGTAAACCTGCTTTGCAGCACTAAAATTGCTATAAAAATACAATTTGATTAAATATTATGCATGCCAGGCCAGGCCAGTAGTTGGCGATGTCACTTTGTAAAGAAATAACATAATATGCATACTTGAAGTTGCTGTTTTGTGTTTTTCTAAAGTTTTGTGCTTTAAGGCCCCCAAAATGCATTTTTATGTAAATACAATGTACATTATACAAAACCTTTCTTTGATTGTAATAGATTGTGTTCCGTGAATAACAGGATGCTTCTGAACCAGCCAATGCAGACGCTTGTACCAGACAACAGTGGAGGACCTCAATCCTCCCAATGCAATTCAACTATTCAGCAAACCAAGTGAGTGTGTGCTTGTGTGTCTGTTTTTCTGTTTTTACAAGGCCCTCGTGGCTTTAAAAACTCTTGTGTGAACATGTATAAATTGTCTATTTGTGTGTGTTACAGATATCCTCTGGAGCAGCAGATGATGGCTCCACCCTTCCCTGTGCAACAGGTGAACTGCAATGCCTTGCTTGTTCCCTCCCCCGTCTTCACCTCACCAATCATGATCCCCCATAATAGTTTCATCACCCACCAGGCCACACCCACCTACACGCCTCACCCGTCAGCTACGCCACACAGCTTACCGCTACAGCAGCCTCAGCAGTTCTTTCAGGTAAATAAACCACAAAATCATTATAAGTCATATATATACATTATACATTATACATTATTATAAATTTATTCAGTCAGCAGAGCAACTGAATCACTGTTTCTTGAGTCACACATACTAAATTATATAAAACCTTTCTGGTAACTATAAATGTCTTTTATTTTTTCAAAGATGCAGCCTCAGGGTCTGATTCACAGCGCTCCCACTCAGGCCTTATTTCATACTCCTACCGTTCCACAGCAAAGCACTGTGGGATACTTACAGCCACAGCAGCAACAACATCAACAACAACAACAGCAGCAACACCATCACACCCAATCCGGCAACCTGACGGACTATAGAAACATGCTCCCGCGGTAGCCCAACTCCCAGGGAGAAGCGAAGAGGTTGAAGAGAAAGCATGCTGAGCAGTTAGCTCTGTGGCATGAGTGAAAGGAATGATGGGAAGGGACTCTCGGCTCAGGGCAAGGCTCCCTATAGAGCCAAATCGAGAAAGCCAAAGTCCCCATGATAGCACACGATGGTGCCCCAAGGCTCTGCCCAGACCACACGCAGAGGATGCTGGGATGCGTAGGAGGAGCCAGCGGGGCGTGACCCATCTGTTGTTCATGGAGGCGGGGGTCACAGAGAAGCCCGGAGCTGTCGAGCAGATGCTCTGATTGATGCTGCAGATGATTCTACAGAGAGGATTGGAAAATACTGTATTGGATCTATGGAGGGTTTTTGGCACTCTAATGTTACAGCTAGTTTGTGTTATCTGGACCTTTCAACACACACAAGAAAGACAAAACAAACCAATCAAGAAATGCCTTGACACTTGTGCATACAGTGATAGATCTGTGATGTCGTGTTTTGTCGTCACATACATGTGTGCAAAAATAAGTAACTAAACAAGTTAAGTGAGAAACCTGCCCTCTTCAAAAAAGAGATAAAACATTATGACAGTGATAATCTGCATCATTCAGTTTATCAGATCATTTCCTGCCGAGTTTGGCGTGTGCAATTGTTTAGAATGGAAAGTTCAGCGAAGACCCAAATATAATCTAATAACAGAAAGCCATTTGGTTGTCTGTTATCATGTGCAGAACAGGTTTAACCCCTTCCTGTACTTCAGCTCTATGCCCAGATAGACATAATATTAACATTAATATATAGAAACTTGAATCACATTGTAGATTACAATTATTTAAGAACAATTTAATGATTTTGTTAACTAGGGTTAACAAAATCTTTTCTACCTTTGTTTTTTTTGTTAACTTTGTTTTTAGATCTACTGTACATATTGTTTCTCCACATGAGTTCTGAATGCTGATTAAAAATAGACATACTTAGCAAATAAGTATCTCGGTTTACACATTTAGGTTGCCATCTAGACATAACTTATTTTTTAGGTGAAGTGTGTTGCGTGTGAAAAGTTCTCTTTTGTTAGTTTGAGACATTTGTGACCAAATTCTTTCTCAATTGATATGTGGAAACCACATTTTCAGTATTACACAGAGGGAAAAGCTCTGTCAAATTTGTGCTTTATTGACGGACTGTGTGACATTGTGGACGGATGCAGCTCATCTGTGCGTTTGTGTCACGAATGAAGATTGAATGATTAAAGACAATATTAATGTGATGACTAAACAGGGCTGTCACCTGCCTGTGCTCACAAATACGTCTCAAATATTAACAACAACATGCACTTGTTGGGCCTTATTCATGAAACACAACCAGAATGTTTATTTCCTGTTCCATGAACAAGACCTATTGTCTCCTTTTTCATTTCATTTTTTGTATAATTTTATTTTGATATCAAGAATTTATGTTGACACAATGTCACGCAATATTTTACCCCCTTGTTTTTGATGATTTATTGATATTTTTGAAAACATATTTATTGCAGTGTTGTTCTGTAATGTTGTGAACACTGACAGACCTCCCTCCAAATGTTAAAATAACATGACAATCCAGAAATCTCAGAATTCTTCTTTGTGGGGACTTTAAGCTGTGTTCTCCTCTGTCCTGTCACACCTTGCACATTTAAAGACTGGTGCTGATTATTATTTTTATAAAAATAGGAAAATCAGTTGAAGGTCTAAAATCAAGGTTTATTGAAAGCTTATAACATGTGCCCTTCTGCATGATGTGCAATGAAAATTTAACAAGAAGAATGTTTGTAATTTATACTTATCTAAGATATTTTTGTTTTTAGTCAGGTATGTTTTCTTGTATTAGCAAGAGACTCTTAATATTAGTAAAAGCCAATGTGCTGATAAAATGAAAATGAAAAGTATTTTTGTATGATGCTCAACATTCCTTCATTTATGTACAGCAAAGTTTGAAACTCCCAAATGCTCTCAGGTGTTTTGCTTGCTAATCTTTATAAATTAATATATGCTCCTCACAAGCACCTGAATTTAATGGTTTTTACTGAAATACCCCAAAGGAAGCACCCCAGAGATTATTTGAACTAATATGAAATTTCTCATCCTAAAAAAACCCACCATCACAATATTTTCACTATATATCATTTTACTTAATGGCCTGCTCATCTCAACCATTTCTAAATGTCTAAATCATCTCATCATTTTGCCCGTTTGAGCTGTATGTTTTAGCCAATCTGTGGACGTGGCTTGGTCTTGCATGAATCTAAGCTGCAACTTAGACTGAGTTAGCAGCACACAGTATGTTGTGCCAGGGTGTTCCGCACCAGTGCCTACTGTTTTTTTTGCTATTGGTAAATTGTTACTGTAAATCTTGGTTACCTTGCTAAAACAATCCTGCTATTTGTGTTTTGCTGATCTGAGATGGTCATAAGCTCGTCCAAGGATACATCCTCACCTACGATTTTCAGATCAATTTAATTTAAAATAGGCAGAACAAAGAAATGCAAAGATTCAACTGATGTGTTCAATTGTGTGCCAGGCATTTTGGAGAAACATCTGTGTGCGTCCTACTCTGAACAAAACCAGCTGCTTCCTTCTTAGTTTAACAGCCATTGTGGTATTTGCCAGTCAGACTTAAATTTAGAGCTTAGTCTCAAATGTTGCTTGAGTTAAAAGTTGATTGTTTTGCAAACGTTTATGTGTTTGCTGTGTTGTTTGCACATATGGATGTTTTTGTCTGTCGTTATTGATTAGGCTGTGAATGATGAAGCAAAACTGTACTAACCCCCTTTCTTTTTCATTCTGTGAAACTTTGTTCTGATCGTGGAGACTGCACTTTATTCCCTTTTTCATATTTCTTTGATTTTTGCAGATTTCTCTCTTTCTCCCCCAAAGTGTCTGTTCTGATGAGGCTTTTAGGCCTTATGGGTTTGTGTGACTGTGTGTTGTGGGTATATATTTTATATGTGTCATTAAATAGGTGACATTAATGCATTTATGCTCTGCCAGGTGAGGAAAAAAATAGAAAATTACACCTGGTATTAACGGCCATTTCTGCTGATACTCTGCAGAAAACACAAGAAATATATTGTAATATATGACAGACAAGCAAGATATTTAGAAAATTATAGTTAATTTTATAAGATTGAAATACAGTTATATAAAGTGTCTGATCTGAAGGTTAAAAACTGAGGTATTTTGTAACAGAATAATTATTGAAGTGTCTTACTTAGGGGGGAGGTAAAAGCTTTCTGTTTTTCAGTTCAGCGAGTCTGTGTTGCACAGTTAATGTACGGCTTGTTTTCCCCCTTTTTCTTCTGTGTACATAAACAATCACAACAAGCTTTAACATATTGTTAATATTGTTTTAATAAAATTATTAATAAAAAAGTTTACATTCTAAAAGAACTGAAAGAACATTCTGAAGTCTGTTATGGTCACGCTAAATTATTTGAAATACAACCTGCAAAATCTATTACAAATAAAGCAAATGATCCTTCATTACAGTAAAGTGTTTATATTTATTAGTAAGAACAATAGACAATGGTTTCTCCATTAATGTACTGTAATTCAGTACAAAATCAATTAAAAACAGTTCAGAATTTTATTGCAATACATTTGTGAACTGATTATATAGCTTCTGTTACACGCTTTGTTCCACATTATATGTAAATTGTTTTCACAGTTATGGATGTACAATATATTTGTAAAAGGAATGTTCATATCATCTTACCTCCATCACAATATTATTTGCACATTTTATGGTAGGGCACAATTCACATGAAACCTTAAGTGTTGATCATCTTTATTACTTTATGTGCATTTTATGTACACTATATAACTGTGGTTGCCAAGCAACAGTTGTCACATTTATGTGCAGTCAGGTATGTTTTACAACGGCGTCATGTTGTTTGAACTGTGTTTCTTATGTACTGCAACTTAATAATTTAATTCCATCGTTGTATAACATACTGTATATCATACTTTCTCGTCCTCCATTCCTCTAGGTGGCGGTGCGGCAATTTACAGAGTTGTATTTTCAGCTGCTCGGGAAGAAGACACACGAACTAGCCGCGCGCCTGGTGTTGTTTACGTTTCGCAAAGTTAGAGATAATTTTATTGACAATTAATGACAGGTTTCCTAATCTACGTGAGCTGTAAAATATCCCTTATCGCATAAAAGGGATATAAAAGTGTGTACATGATAGATTCGTTTATAAGATGCGCGAATTAGCCTGCTAGTCCATCACGTCTATACAGGCCCTCGCACCATAAGACAGATAACTAATATTTGGAACTGCTCCGGACCAGATTATGTTAACTAAATGGGTGTTTTGATCTGAATTTGCACGTGCTCCCTTAGTGATGGCAGGTTCGGCAGACCACAGTGACAGCGGCTCCGGTTCTGCTCTGCATGCGGCGCTGGAGCAGCTTCGAGCGGCGTTCAGTCTTTCCCTAACCTGTAGCAGTCCGCTGTGCGTGGCCGTCATCGCTGTGGACCGTTACCTCAGTCTACACCCAACATCTGGGAGCTACAGCTACGACCTAACGGTCACGGACGGCCGGTGGCGAGTGAAGTGTCAGCTGGCGGAGAGTCTGACCCGGTTGGTAAGGACTGGCTCGCTGCGGTGCGGTGTGGGGGTTCGGCTGTCCCAGCTGTCAGTTGTCCACGATGAAACGAGATTGAGTCATAGTTACCTAAGGATAGACGGCATCCACAGCATTACAGAGATGCCGGAGATGTTTGTGACTATTAAAGACGTGGAGAAAATCCCGCAGTGGTTTCGGGATGATGCGATTCGCTCTAATGGACCTCTGCAGCTCAGCAGAAAACATTATTTATCCTTGTGGATAAACGATGATCCTCACGGGAGCGTGTGGATTCCCAACAACCCGCCGCCAAACGTGGTTATAGATGGTATGAAAAAAAAGTGGGCGTGGAGTAGAATACAAAGGGCTTAAAAATAAAAGTTTAATTAAAAAATAGTATTATTAAAATCTTAGGTTGAAGGGTCTAATAACAAAATAGCTATGGATAACTAACTAGCAAGTTCATTATTTGATTAATGTTGTTGATTTTTTTTTATCAGTGTCTAAAATTACTTTGCTTGCGGACCTGGAAGCATTCTTTCACAGCTCCAAACGGCCTCTCCCACTGCTGGTCCGAATTCTGCACAGATCCAGAATCCGGTACTATGGAAAACCTGGACAAAATATTGACTTCCCATTTCAGGTGAGCTGATGTCATAGTTTTTAGGGATGCAGGAAATGATTACTTTCACACTTTTTTAAGTGGAAAACATTACAATCTGGTAACCTGCGGTCTGTCATAAATTCTTTTGTCTTTCAGGTGTACTATGAGGTGGCTGATCAGAGTGGCATTATGTCAATGGTGTTATGGAATGAACTTTGTCCTGAATGGTTCCATCGCCTAACAGTTGGCTCGGTTCTGTACCTGCAACAATTTGGCGTGAAACATAGTTATCAGAAACGTTCAAGGCCACAAATCAGCACTCTCTCGCTGATGGCTTTCCGCTCAGTTGGTATGGACTGGACTGACACCAGAATTTAGTTTTTTTGTTTTGTGTTTTATTGATGTTGATTATGTAGCTGTTTGTGTTTTGTAGAGATCAGTGTGAATCCTCGAGGTCCTTCAACTGTAGTGACTGTGATTCCACCCAAATGTGTTCAGCCTCAATGGGGTCTCCCTGATGTCCCATACAACTTTACCACAAGGTACTGTACACACATTTATATTTGTTTTGGAAAATCTGATGTGTTTACTGAATTGGTTCTGTTTATTCTGTTTTCTTTCAGTGAATCAGTTTTTAACAGTGTGTTTCTGTCTGTAATCAGGTCAGAGGTGGAATTAAACAGTAATCATGCCTGTGACATCATTGGTCTGGTGACATATGTGGGCCGGGTTGAGCGAATCAAGAGCAAGGAAAAGTCTGGTATTGTGTTTGATTGGACAGCTGTGTGTCTTTATAACTGTGTGTCTGATGTATTACAAACACACTTTTGTCTGTGTCTCTGTCAGGACCTGAGAAGTTCTGGGCATATCGGTGGGTACATGCGGTGGATGGGACAACTGACTCTCCCTTTATCCTGGAGATCTTTTCCTCATCCCAGCCAGAGATCTTTAACAACATCTGCCCTAGTAAAACATCAGGCCATAGCATTTCCTAGCATTTAATACCAGTTATGCTAAATTGACATATCACATATCTTACACACTATATTTGTCTTTCTTTCTTGTTTTCTTTTTTCTGTAGTGACATATCTGGTGTGCACTCAGATGAGGGTGTGTCAGGAAATGGGCCGTTCTGTCTATCTGACCAGTAGCACAGAAACTCAGCTCTTCATCACAGGTAAATTCAAATAAAAACATTCAGTCAGCTCACAGACAAACATCAGTAGAATCCAAAAATTATGAGATAAATTATGGGAATTAAAATGAAAAGTGCTTTTTGTAAATTGTGAAGAAATGCCAGCTTTCCCTGCAATTAAACGTGTTAATAAACATACTAAACTATATCCTAATAAAATGCCAAAAAGTAAAAGCTAGATATAAAAATCTACATATGCACATGCTTTTACAGGCTGTCACAAAAAGCAGCCGTATGTCACTGAGCCAAAGGTAAAAGCTTTCATCCAGTGGACAAAGACACTTAAGGACAGTGTCATGCTGCAGAAGACAGCTGTTGGAGGACATTACAGCTACCCTCCTGCCCCGCCCACCTTCACACCATCCACCAATAACAACACAGCCAGTAAGCTCTGCCCTCCATATATAGTCCTGATGGACTGTTGTGCTGCTGAGATCATATTATACAATTCCAAATGAACTATTATGAGTATTTTAGGCAAATCCTGATTATTTGTTATTTATTTAACACAAAACTACTTTTTTATTTAGGATTTCAGAAATGATTTGACTGGTCTTACTGTGTTGTAGATGAGACATCAATTACAGCGGTTGCTGAACTGAAGGGGGAGCTAGAGAGTATGCAGTACAGAGAGCACAAGAGAATAGCTGTACAGGGCTACGTGTGTGCTGTACAGTATCACACCTGGCCTTCAGTGAACCAACAACCTGAAGTCAACGCTGTACAAGAAACATCACACAGTCACCAGCAGGTCTGTATTAACAAATCAAACAGTTAGGGTTAGCAGATGCAGCAGTTATGACTTCATTTTGGCAGAAAAAACTAAAAGTTGCAACCAAGCTACAAACAAGATGAAAATGATGGTGTTTTTACAGCAAGGAGTGAGCAGTGCTGGAGCATTTACACATCACACCACAGGGGAGGAGAGGTCGGTGATACAGAGGGAAATGGATTCCACGTCATCTGATTCTGACTCTACTGTTCCTCCTAAACGCAGGAGATATCAAACACATTCAAGGTTTGGCTTCCTCATCAAGTGAATGTAGTGTTTTAAATCCATGATGCTGTTTCATGTGTTTATTTGGTTTGGTGTTATTATATTTGAAACCATTTGTTTTTTATCCATAAGTTGATGCTCTTGTGTCGTTACCTTTGTAATTATTTTACTGTGTTATTTATATTCTAGTATTTTAAAGTATGGACTCATTTACTTTAAATTATTTCATTGGCAAATTCAGATTCATCTCATGTCAGCTAATCATTTTTCCTCTCTGTTAAGAGTAATGCAGCGTCAGTATTTTACCAGATCCAAAGTGCTGTCTGACAGGTACTCTAATTCATACAAATCCTAATCCTTATAAAGCTTAAAAATCATTATTATTAGCTTTCCGTTTTGAACTGGTGTAAGGAAACACTGTTATGAACACTACTTTTTTTATGACTTTTATCTGCTTGGGTGCTTAGGCAGGTGGGCTTTACCTCTAATGAAGATGGGGAAGAAGATCGAAGTGATGAAAGGGAATTGGAGGAAGAGGAATCTCACAGTGAAGATGAACACATATTAATCAGACATCAGTCAGCTGCAGAAAAAGGTGCTGTGTCCCTCAAATTTTAATCACAAACCACATCAGTGCAAATTTAGCATTCCTATAATTTCATGTTGTGATTTATACATGAATATTTATACATTTATAATATTATTTTGTCATGTTCCCTAAGAAGTTAACCAGAGGTTGACCGATTCCTCAAACACACAAGCTACCGGCCACCCCGATGCATTATGGGAAAGCAACATCTGGCCATTAGTGAAACAGGAAGTGACGGATCACATTCGCTGTGGCAGACTGGATCAAGAAAGCATAGCAGAAAAATTCCGCTTTGACGACAGAGAGGTTTTGCTTCATCACTTGAACCTGAGCCCAGCTAAATGGACGCCAGATCTTTCCTCACAGGCACATACACACACACCTGTGGCCTGCGCTGGGTACTTCACACTCACAATACTGGGTAAGAGCAGCACTTAGAAAGAAGATGTATATGTATTGACATTGGAGGTTCCAGTACAAAGAGTCTCGGGGTTTGTGATAATAAATAAACTTCTTTTCCTTCTCTCAGGTTTGAATCAAAAGACTGCAGTAGATATTCTGTTTTTGCCTGTTGTTTCGCCCAACGACCCCAGAGCTGCTGGAGTGCATCACAGTCACCATGACAACACGCTTCTGTCCTGCTTGACGACAGGATACCTGCGTGTTCAGCCGGACGGTACCTGCCCTGCTCCAGGTGTGTGTCGTACTGTACTGTTCTCTTCACGTTGACTGTATCTCTGCTATATAACTTGTGCGTCCATCTATCTGCAGAGTCGTTGATGAGTTCTGCCGTTCAGCTGGAGTCTGAGCGAGTGGTGTGTATCGTTGATCTGTGTCTGCTTGGAGAGAGCAGAATAGAAATGATCTGCTCCAAACTGTACAAAGCAGCAGACGTCTGCCAGCCCGACTCCATGTAAAGAGATGCCACACTACCAGAATCATGTGTAAATGTATGAAAGTGTATAAATCAACATGTACTAATGTTGGTCAGTGCTCATGCTATTATTGATCTCGGAGTCCGATTTTATGTTTGAGTAGGCAAAACGCTTTTTACTTCTGTTAAAATGTATTTAGACTGTTTTGTTACTGGATTAATAATGTAATTTTTCCATTTTAGAAAACTTTATTTTAAAGAAATAAACATGCTTATTCAAAAACATTGCGTAGAGTACTTTATTATCATCTGCCATTCCTCTATTGCACAAAGCAGTGGATGGTCACAAAGTCATGAAGACAGTACAACTGAAACATTTAAATAATTGAACAGTGTCCTCTGAAATACTGAAATGCATCCAAAACGGTTGGATAGTTTAAGCATTCCACATTTGACAAGTGGCTACCATGTGTCCTCTGAACTTATAAAATTGCTTACTGTGAACTAACATTTGATAATGGGTCGAAACCTATTGATGGAATTAACTGCATAAATTAAGAATACATGTATTATGATCAAAAAAATACAAAGCCTGACTAAAACATCACTTAGGTAAGGCTTGATACTTGCTCCAAACACAAGTAAAATGTATTTTAGAAAATACTTGTGTATTTCATGTTATTGTTCATATAAAAATTTATTTGGATTGTGGTCCAGTTTATAATGTCGTTTTTTTCACAGTAAAAAGTAGTACAAAGCAAACTTTCCATTGCTGTAAGAAATAAAGATCACAACAGTAAACCTGCAGATGAAACCAAAAATTTGTTTTCAATTATCTCTGATAAGAATATCTTTAATGTCTTTCTGAGAAAAAGGTACAATGTAGATTGAGTTTACACAAATGTGGTTCGGCATGTGTGAGATCTCTGCAGCTGAGGTAAAAGTGAGACAGAAACATATTTCACATCCCTGGATCATTGATAAAACACGAATATCTTAATCACGTAATTATCAAACAGTGCTGGAATCATGGCACATTAAAACATCACATTATCTTTCCTCTGTCTTTCTCTGTGCTGCATTTCATCAGTGTCACCCGTTCAGCTTCGTGTGCTGTACATGTCTGCGTCCTCGGGATTAGCCTGGCCGTGGTCAAGCAGAGAAGGGTCAGGAACAAAACGTGATTTCACTAGAACAGAAGAAAAGAGGGATATTAGTTGGTAAAAGACAAAGTGTCCCTTTTCTTAAAAGGAATAGTTTTCTCACCTGCTGCTGGCTCAGCCACAATTTGTTGCTCAGGAGATTCAGATGAGGAAGGGACTTCAACTGTGGGAGAAGTGGGTGTGGCCTCAAGAACAGGGGGTGGGACCTCTTCAGCAGTTGTTTGGCTGGGAGGGGGCGTGCTTGAGGGTGTGGCCTCCTCCACAGGACCTGCAGGTTCAGAGGCAGCTTCCAGAACCATTTTTCTGAGAACATCCACAGAAGTAACACCAGCCTCTGGGATGGTTTCGGTAGATGTCAGCTCGTAAGCAGATTCAGGAACAGCGTCTATAACAAAGTCTGCAGGTGTTGTCTCTGGAAGAGGAGGTTCAGATACAGCTTTCTCCACAAGTTCAGGTGTAGTTTCAGGTTCGAGGGCAACTTCTGACAGTGATGGATCTGAGATTGTTACAGGAGCAGCAGGCTGTAAATATATAGTTTTGAATTGTAATGTATGATATTTTAAGGTGACATGCAAAAAAGTTGAGTATTACAATAACACAATTCATTTGACAACTTTAAACATGCTATATTTAAAACACATAATTACTTTAAGCTTAAATAAACAAGCATACCTCCACGTTACCAGCAGGCATAATGAGTTGTGCTTTTGGTTTGGATTGAAACATTGAGGCAACAGATGAACTGACCTTGTACACCTTCTTACCAGTGATCTGTGTAAAGTAAAGACAGTGGGATATTAAATACAGATTTCCTAAGGTTTATTTTGAGTCTTAAAAATGTTAAGTTGCATGTGACAGAAGGAACCTTCAGGACTCCAACAGTCTGTGTGGGGTAACACACTGCAGTACCGACTGTAGCCAGACCAAAAGAAAAGACAATCCTCTTCAAACGAGAACCTGAAACACAACACAGATTCTGCTTTAAGTCACTTTAAACCAAAACTATTTTCTTTTAAGGACCAGATTATGTGCACATATTGTGATAGGTCATTATCAGGAAACTAAAGTAGCTATGGCCAGAGTTTTCATCTTTATAGGTTTCAAGACAAATAATTCAGCACTGCTTTTAACACTAAAAGCACATAAGGGTGTATAAGGTGCAAAGTCTATACGATCTTCATCGTACCCTTGCGTGCCAGAACGAGACCGCCCAATCCAGACACAGTTATGACACCCACTCTAGGCAGGAATCCAGGTGGTGGATCTCGCAGGAAGTGATACGTGTCTAAAATCAGAAAAGGTCAGGAGTTAAAGTTCACATTTACAGTCATTTTCTTCCTCTTTCACACATCAGACTTACCTTCCCCAGCCTGGTAAGCAGATATAACTCCAACTTTGACTGAAGTAAAGGCATTCTGTGGATAAAACAGAAAGATTATAAAGAATAATAACAGCTATTTTATAAGCTCACTACTTTAAAATCAAACAACAATCTAATTCTTTATCACAGAGTGTAAATATACCAACATAATGTACCATACCTGCACTGCTCTGACATATGGCTGCAGGCCCACCCTTACAGCCCCCAGCCCTGTCTGCACCACACCAGACTGCTCATCCACATACCGCACAGCTGGATTATTTAGGGAGTAAATGGAGAGCTGGAGGGAGAAAAAAGAAAGGGGTCACGGTGATATGTTTGACCTAAAGTCATGTCTAAAGTAACATTATCAAGCATTGTATTGGGTGAAACAATATTTCATGCCTTGTGTGACACTGTTCTGAACAGCTGTCTTACCTCTTTTGGTGATATTAGCTCCTCACTTTTATTCTCAGAATACATTTTAAAGGAGCCCAAACCCACCACAGCAGCAGGAAGCGCTGCATACTTCAGAATCTGAGGATCAAACATATCCCACCATGACAACAACAAATAATCATCACAAGTTACTAGGTCTTAGTTAGGTCCCTTACAAAATTATTGGAAAGTAACTTGCCAACAGTAGATAATATCATAATATAATAACATATTATATAACAGTACTGCATTTTAATCTACATTCATTCTATCAGATCATATATTTTTAGTGCAACAACTATTAGTTTCTAACTTTTGAGTGTCCAAGCTGTTTATGGTCTCATCTTGTAACTTCTTGATCTTCAGATAAGCACATTATCTGTATTAGTTTAATGAACTGAAGTCTACTCATGCTAAAGGAACAAGACATTAATGCAGTGTGTTGTCCATGGGTCTTTTGAGTGACAGACAGGGATATACAGATGAGCTGTGTCACAAGCCACCACGAGCTGCCTACTTAAAGACAGCCAAATACTTGACATCTAGCGGCTTACCATGTTTGAGAAACAGCCTATGTTATGTGTAAGAGAGGTTACTTGCGTTTATATATGTGTGGGAGAGTGAGGTTAAAAACAGCGAGTTTTCCGATCTGGTTTAAAAAACATCGCATTCATGCACTGATTAACCGCAGTAATATGCAATGCAGACAGTATGAGAAGTGACACTTTAAAATCCGCTAGATCTTGGTGTATAGCATAAAATGCACATGACCAACTCAGTATGAAGTAACTCACCTTGGCCGCCATGCCGGTCCCGCCCCCTTCACTCGCACTACGGAAAGCCGGAGGAGTCATAAAATCCACCAGAACGCGTGAAAATATTTCTTGCTTGTCAACTGTTTGACGGTTATTATATTATTATAAAAAGGAAACTAATAAAGGAAATTATCACCAGAATCTTTTGCAGATTAACAGAATCCAGATTTATGTCTATATTATGCTCTGAGATTAACGTTAAACCATTCTTCTCTTATTCTTCTCTTTCTTGGCCAGATTGAGTTCTTTAATTGTGATGCATATATTTATTTATTAAATCCTTAATTATTTAGTTTTAAGTGCAGAAATGACTAAATATGGTGTCAAACATGTCCTTTGACTTTTGAGCTATTAAAAAATAAATCTAAAAAATCTTATATTAAATGCCTGTAAATACTATCAATACTAACAAAAAAACATGAAATGGTCTTTATATTGTTGTTTTTTTTGTTATCTTATTGTATCCTTTTTAAAATGATTTGTCAGGGACCTTAATAATATCCTTTACATTCATGTGATATATGCTCATGTGTTATTTATTAAGTATTAGTAGTTAGTGTGAGGTCTAACAAGTGTGCATATAAACAAAAAACATTTTTATCCACCACATCCACCAAACATATTTAATTACCCATAAGTCATACGTGTAATTTTTAAATCAGCTCATTTACACATAAATGGAGTGTAAATGAGCCATTGCATTGTTTAGTGTCTGTTGTTACTTTCCAAGATTAATTGTAATGTAACCTAAACAGTAATGAAAATAACAACTGCTTCTGTTGTTTCAAAATAACTATAGAATATTTATGCTACCTCATCTTTATAACTTTATTATGAATTTCCAGGTCAGTTTGATGAACTAAAATGTGAGTGATGATATTTTCTGCCTCGCACTAGAATGCTGAAGTTGGTTTTACAGCTTTTAATATACGGTCTGGGTAGAAAGTCTAGTTCTAAAGCAAGCAGTATGTTTATGTGATGTCATTTAAATAACATTTTTCACAATATTATAATGGTCTCTTAAAAAACACCACACAACGCACACAAATGCAGAGTGCAGAGAACTCAGTTTATTAGTTTAACATTTTACAATCTGTATTATATATATTTATATATGTATTTATATTTCTGAAAGCAAAGAGGGTTAGCTTTGAATAATACTGTGAATAAATATCAGGATCTTCCTGGTGTTTTAATATACAGAAGGGGAATTTTTGAAAGAGAAACCTTGAAAAAAGAGCAATATGTTCCGTCTCAATGTTGCAGTGCAACTTACACCTTATACAGCATAGCCGTGTGGGGAGAGGGGGGACATGCCCTTTAAACCACAGTGAAACCCCGATGGCCTGGATAACACACACACATATACACACACACACACACACTGTGAAATGAACACCTCAGCAACACCAAGAAGAAAAAGACTGAAACTGAAACAGTAACTTTAGTGGGCAGATATTTTTGTGAGTCGCTTTGGTAAGATGGCATAGACCACAAACGTAAAGTACTGTCTGTGTGTAGTTAGTGAGTGTGTGTGTGTGTCTGTTTGTTTCCAATGAGATATACAATTAACAAGCTATTGAATGAGTACATTCTATTCAATTAAAGTACATCCCACAAGATTCTAAAAAAGTGACAATCAAACAAAACTTACATCGAGCACATATGCAGGGCTGTGTTAAACAAACATGTCTCGATGACATTTCAATGTGGACAAATGAGAACATACTCACAACATTTAGCAAGGGGACATTTTGCACTCCACCGCCGGGAATGAACCAATTGATTGTTTTTGTTTTCATTAGAAATTTGTATTGGATTTATTCTGTAACATTTGTTTCATCCAATTCTAGAATCATGAGTCTAGAACTGCTAAAGGGAATAAGGAACTCCAGTTTTTGGCTAGTGGAGTGAGTTTAAGGAACACATACGTCAGAAAACAGAAAATAGCAACCTGAATGTAGCCCATAGCTCAGAGGTAATGACCAGCAAAGACCCGGAAACAAGCAAAAACAGTCATAACATCAGAGAAGCAAAGCTTTTCATCTTTTGTCGTCTTTTTTGTAGAAAAAAATAGAGAGTAGAAAGGTCCTGCATTGCCAGAGTCAAAAGATTGCATTCACGAGTACAATTCACAGTTTTAAACAGAGGATGCAGCTATGCAAATAATATGTTCTTATATACAGACTGTTCTCTGGCCTGATAGCATATAGTAATATTTTTTTTAACCATGCATGAGTTTAGCTATAATATAAATACTCTAAAGAAGCCAAATTAAACACGTTACTACCTGCCAGGAGTTCATCTTTTCCCATATCCTAACATATATATAATCAAACTCTCAAGAGTCTTATCAGCATCTATCCGTCTCTCTTTTCTCTATTACACACACACACACGCACTTGCACACACACATACACACGGACGTTTTCCAACACTCTTGCTTGCTTTCAGAGTTGTATAGAGTAACACAGTAGGGCGGTGTTGCTTGGTAACAGAGTGAAGCCTGTTGCCCATGGCTACATGAGTGCTCTTCCTGCAGCATTCCAAGGGAAGGAAATCAAACGAAAAAATCAAATGAATGAATCAACGAAATCTTCAAAAGATATAAAAAAACATTTTTATACTCCAATCATAGAGACAAAAATAAGAGAATCTTTTTCATATACGGTCCTATTTTGCTCTACTGGTGGTCAATTAATCTGACGAGATGATTCTTCAGGCATGCAGTTAGGGCACCTCACAGGGTCTTTCCTCCATCCGCTCCAAATTGTGCCCATGATGAAACATTTTGTACAGAGTTTGCAATGAGCCATATAAGTGCAGATACTTTCAGATCCATGACGTGTTCGCTGGCTGTTTATGAGTCTCTTGCCAGTGTCGAGTCGGAGCAGATGGTGGCAGGGTAGTCTGCAACGTGTCTGCGTTCTATCAGCAGTTTCGGTTTCGGAGGCTGGTCAGTTTTTTAGGATTAATCTTACAGTGTATTGGTTCAATCTGTCACTCATGATCAGAGGAGGGCAGTATCAGGTCATCCATCGAGGAAAAAGTGAAGACAGTCTAAATCCACAGTGCTTTTCATAGTGTGTGTGTAGGTTTGAAACGTACCCATGTTATTTGTATATCTTTACGTCTGTATTTTAGCATTTGTGTGAGAGCGTGTCTCACACGTGCGTTTCTATGAAAGAGTGGGTGTGCATCATCAGCGTCGGTGACAGAGGTGAAAGGTCATTCGACTCACTGGGCGGTTCCAGAGGAGCAGAGCTAAACTCACAGATATCCAGGAAGAGCTCGTGGTTACGTTGCTTCCATTCACGAAACTTCCGGGAGGTCAAACACGGATCATCCAGCAGCTGACTGATTATCGTCAAGTCGCCCTCTTTTGCCTGTGAGGAAGGAAAGAAAACGATTGAATACATTTTTCACAAAATGTTTACAGAGATTACAGAAATTGTTTGCACACCTTCAGCGTAGAGCGAAGAACCCGTATGCGGTGAAGCCGTTCATTGGTCGTGGGGTCATTACTGCGTTTGATGAAGGAGCGTCTGAATTCTTGTTTGGTGGAAGGCCTCTGCTGACCAAAAGCGGAGAGACTCGCCTGCTCGAGCGTTCGGTACAGCTCCTGCAGACCATCTACGCCATCGCCCTTTTTCTCTTCACTCTCAGGCCTCCTGTTTCTGAGTTTGCACATCACCCTCTCCTCCTCCTCTTCCTCCTCTTCCTCATGAAGATGAGTTCTTGGCCTCAGAGTGCCATGCGTGTGCATGTGCGTTCGAGCGCTGCGGTGCCCGTGTCCCCCGTGCGCCTCACGGTGGCGTGGGAGGCTCTGGCTGCGCTGCTTGTGGGTGTGATGACGGGGACGGGACTCCTCGCTGTCTGTCAATGGAAATGGCCCGTCGCGCTCCAGAGGCCGTCGGCGCTGGGCGGGGAGCGTGGCCTGTCGGTGTTGGTCAGGTGACAGCAGGGTCGGCTCTTCCTCTTCTGCCGTCTGCAGGTAGTGTAGCCCGGTGCTTGTCAGGGGGGTTTCAATCAGGTCCTGCCATGAACGACGTTCTCGATGAGAGGATCGGCAAGAAGAATGAGACTCCTCTGCGGAGGAATGCGAAAACGTAGAGCCACTGGAGAAATGACGCTCGGGAAATGGACTGGTTGAAGTTCCCTGAGGGCCACAGAGAAAAAATTAATTAACTGAAAATTTATGAAAATATATAAAGTGGTTTTAAATTGCACACTGACAGAACATTTGTACTCACAGATGGGTTGTGGTGGTACGTGGCCTCCTGTTTGAGTGTCATGGACCCATCCACCTCATCCTGGTCACTCTCACTCCAGTAATCTAAACAAAAATGACATCAAAATCAAACGTACATGACATCAGAGTTCACAAATGTAATGGGATTCTGATTTTCAGTTTACCAGTTTAAGTATAGATACAGTATAGACATTAGTATAAATTGTTTATGAAATGGAGTGACATCACAGACAAGTTACAAGATTATTTTTTTAGCGCTTTTTACAGTTTTTAATTGTTGCAAAGCAGCTGTACAAAAACACAACAGACAAGAAATATAGATGTAGTAAGGATTTAAGAACGATAAGAAAGAAGAAAACGTTTTGATGATATACTGTTTTATACATAAAATTATCCTACATAATGTAAAGAAAATTCCTTGAAAAATGTTTAGACTGTTTTTAGACTGTTAATGTTTAGCCTGTTTTCACAGACAGGGTCACAAATAGGTAAAGAACAGAAAAAAAGGGCACTGTGGGCTTATGATATTAAAAACGGGATCTCACCTTCATCAGGTCGTGGTACTGGATCATCAGGCGTGTAGCCAATCGCTGCCAAGCCTAAACGATTCATCCACCTGAAAACAAAAGTTTTGATATGAGAGGAAATAGCATGGTGTGGTGGGTGGGTGGGTTTTGAAAAGTAAAGTGGAAAAAAGCACTCACCTGTTCATTTCCTCTAAATGGTCAGTAGCAAAAAAGAAGCTCTTAATTTTGGGATGACATGCTTTGAAAGCACTAAAACAGAAATGAAAGAAAAATAGACAAAAGCTTAGACACAAGTATCTCATTTATATTAAATCAGTGTGTGTGTGTGTGTGTGTGTGTGTGTGTGTGTGTGTGTGTGTGTGTGTGTGTGTGTGTGTGTGTGTGTGTGTGTGTGTGTGTGTGTGTGTGTGTGTGTGTGTGTGTGTGCGTGTGTGTGTGTGTTTGTGTGTATGTGTGTGATCAGCACTTCTGTGGTGTCCCAGATTTCTCTAGCCCATGGGCTTCAAACTCAGACCCACCCGAAAAACAGCAAACCCATCACAACAGAGAGAAAGAGCAATTATTGTTGTTTTTCAACACTCACTGTTTCCTCCTGCATTCAATCGCTCTGTCTATCCGAAACTCTGGCAGACTAATGAAGCCCTCTGCTTTCTCATCCTGAACACAGAAACAGGAGTAATTATAATGCATTATGAATAAAGCAGAACTATGTCAATTTTGATGCTATTTTCTGTAAAGCCAAGATATATCACCATTTATACATTTATACAGGGAGGGATATTAGGAACTCTGTTTGTTTGCTTACGTTCTGGTTGGTGTACCAGTACAGGTTGGAGTCTTTGAGAACAAACCAGTACTTCTTCCATTTCTGTGTGAAGTAGCCGGTGGCATCTTTCTTTTTCCATAACCAGCCCTCACAGTCGCCATGACCCAGATCTTTGCATGCAATACGCCTCCTGCTGGCACTACTGAGGGAACCTACACAAACAGAGTAATATTGGTTTAAAATGCACACTTTACAAACACAGTGCAGTGTATTCCAAGTAAAAGCAGAATATCACCATTGTACCTTTGCTTTTTTTCTTGGGTTTGGTCCTCAGAGACGCATAATGTACAGACTAGAAAGAAGAGACGGAACGCACATGAGGAAACAACGACCAGCACATTAAAAGAACTGCTTGTTTCAGAAGGCTCATAATCAGGTCAGCCTAATGAAGCTAATAAGTATCATTTCACGTTCATAATCCACATATACAAGCTCTTTAAATGCACAAAAAATTATGAAATATTTGATGTGTTATTTTAGACTTGTTAGGCTATAAATAATTTTTCATTCACAGTTTAATTTTGTTTTGTACCTTGATTTAAAATAAAGACAACATTTACTGTATAATAATAATGTATAATAATAAAATGTATAATTATGGAATTATCTAAATGACAGCTGTACTTCAGGTTTACCTTCCTCATTGATGCCCCTGCTTGTCGATCAAGTCCTGAACTGACATACCTGCAGAGAGAAGGGAAAAAAAGCAAGGGAAAGATAAAGATTGACAGAAAGAAAGAGCGAGAGAAGCATTTCAGTTCATGATTCAATCTGCCAAAATAAATAAGTGAAGTTTACACTTCAAACACTTACACAGTCTCAACACAGACAACCCTTTTTTAACATTTTAAGGAGCCAAAAAATAAAAGTCTACAAAGATATGTTTACAAGTAGGAACAACGTTGAAATCCGTACATATCTAGTATCAGAACCTTTTATAGTCTAAAGAACCTTTTTCCACCACAAAGAACCTTTTGTGAAACATTGTGCTTTTATGGAACCATTTATGCAAAAATAATACTGTATATAATACTGTAAATACTGTATATATCGGATGTCATAAGGTTGCACTTATTTTTAACAAGATCTTAATCATTTTAATCTGATCTTTTCAGTTTTTATCAGTTGATCTGTTCACCACAAATTGTTCAGTGAATCAGTCATGATGTATTGTAAGCAGGACTCGCAAAGAGGGTGGGCCAATTAAACACGTAAAAAACGCGACCACAAGACCACAGCTTGTGTATGTGTGCCATTTCTCTTCCACATTTCACAAGAAAGAAAAATAGAAACCAAAAAGTGATTTCAGAAAAGTAATAAAAAATGTCTATTATGATTTGTTTAAGCAAGAAATGTGGGTTACTCACCTATCGGCATCTGCTCGGAGTGTGTCTGCGGCTCTCTGTAGAAATAAAGAGAATGAAAGAGACAGAGAGAGAGAGAGGAAGAGAGATTTGAATTTCCTGTTCTGCATTATGAAATGAAACTTTGAGCCATAGACGTGTGTGTGAGTATGGGTATTGTGTATGGTTTAAAGCACAAATGTGTATCACCACACATGACGTCTGCTTCCTGTCATTTCACAGACATACATAACTTTTTGCACAAATTGCAAATTTTGCAACAATCAAAAAAAAAAATGATTTTACACAATAGCTTTCTGAAGGCCAAACCAACTTACAACAAACCATTCAACTGTGTTTGTCAGTTCTGTCCTATTTCTGTGAGATCACCGACAGATCAATTCAGGTGTATCATATTACTCACATGGTAATGTGGCATTGTGTTGGAGTCGGGCACGGGGAAGGGTAGCCCCTCGGGTGGACCTGTGTCTAAGCGCACAGGTGGGGCGAGCATAGAGGGACTAATGGGAAAACTGGGACTGCTGGGATTTCGACTTTTCTTCCTAGATCGTCTGCTTGTGTCCCGCTGAGAAAACTCTGCTTCTTCCTGAATCAACAGAATCCTGTCATCACTGAGGAATCGCAGGAGAGACGAGTCTGAATCTGAGAGAGAAATATAAAACACGGGTCAAAGTGAGTTTACTTATCGACCATATTGTGTGGTAACATTCCTGGGCAACATTTTTTTTCTTTTTAAGCAAAAGTTATTATAGACTTGAATGGGGAAATACTTATATCTCGTATATGAGCATTGTAACACTTTCCTGTTTGTGTGTGTCTAGGGTTTAACAGGGTTATTTCCCCTCATGGAGGTTTGCTTTCTATTTTTGTCTGCGCTCACCTGCGCATTCTCTGTTCTATTCTTAGAGTTCTGTTTCCACACACATAAAAGCTAAGAAACATGTATCCAATGAGTCATTTTAATTTACTGTTTACAGTTCCCTTTTCACCTCTTACATCCCAGAAACCAAAGAGCAAAGTTGACAACTTTCAGTTGATTCACACAACTCTTAAACACTTGGTGCTCTGACTTTTACTAAAGCTTTACTTGAGAAGGTAAAATAAGACTAAGGTAAAACGTATATGTCCGTTTTTTCAGGTTGTCTCCTGTTAACTAAAATTATGAGAAGGCATACAAGTATAACTGTATACTTTATAAAAGTTTTTATCCATTTTAAGTAAACAATTAATTCCATGAATTTAATTTTCACAATGTTTGAAAGCTTCTGTGTGGTGTAACTTTTTTACTGTTAATTAAAATTAATTATCTACATTTACATACGAAGGGTAAAATTTAAATATGATTTTTTTTTCATCATTTTTATGAGAAATAGTGAACAAAGAGATCAACAGCAGACTAAACAATCAAATCAACAGCTTATTTATTTCTAGATCCTTCAACTTTATGAGGCTTGTTCAAAGACAACTTCTTTGTTTCCTTCAGCTTCCTTCATGTGACTGCAACAGTACTTGCAGCTTGTGTTTGCAAAGTTCACTACAAAGTCACCAGCTGTCATGTTGAATCATTCTGAATCACCCTCTCTTCTCCAGACCTCTCATTTGAGTTGTTTTAGTATAAAGTATATTTTGCGACATTTACTTTCTAAGCAAATGAAAATACTAAATGACATTTTACCATGTAGAAAAGTTACTTAAAAATAGCTTTTCAATTATAAAATTAGGAGCACATTCTGAATATATGAACAGATAAACATTTTACATTTCATAAATACAAGGGGTAAATATATTCACCGGATTTCCCCAATCTCAGATCAGAACTCTCAGAACACTGAACTCTGACCTAAAATCCTCTCAGAGATCATCATCTGTCCAGTAGTTCATAATGCCATTTTTGGGGCAAGCAGCTTACATTTTCCCTGACTGACACATAAAATCCCAGCTGGGATGTAAACAATGCCTACGCTAAATAAAAGCCCAACAACAGCAAAAGTGAGTCATACAAATGTTTACAAATGCTGTAAAACTAAATATGGAACATTATAGAGGTCAAACTGATACTAACAGAGTTAAATAATGTGCACTGGAATAAAGTAAAATGAAAGATGCTGGTAAACACAAATAATAAAATTGTATAAAAAAATATTACATATCAACGATGACATTAATATTTAATATATACCAATCAAATAAATTAGGAGCGGTAAATAAAAATGTAGCAAACTATTAAAGTATGTAAAGTTGTAACACCTCTGCTTCCTCGTTTGTAAACTCCAGATTCTTGAGGTTCGGTCAGCCACTCGGTTCCCATGGAAACCCGGGGGTCACCTTCAGGCAAGAGACACATTTCAGATTGTATGTAAGTATCGATGTGTTCTTGATAACATCATCTCCACTTTCTCAGTGTGTCTTACTGTACATAGTAGTGCAACATACTAAGTAGAGATTTGCAGTGCAAAGCAGAGCTGAATAGTGGATTGCATCTAGTTCCTGCTTTGTAAAATATTAAACAGCCAGACAAAATGTACAAAATGTACAGCACAGAAATTAGCATGCTACATTGTCTATCTACATGTAACATTTGAATTCTGAACTTTTTAACATACTATATTTATATTATAAAATACATAAAAAATACTGGATTATTTTTCCTATTATTTTGCAGGATTATTATTCTTACTGTGAGTTGGGGTTCGGTCTCTGCGCCGCAGTCCGGTATTTCTCACAGAATCCTCTTCCAGGAGGGGGAAATACTGTTGCCCCAACATCTCCTGATCTACATAATAACCAGGAGAATCCGAGCCAAACACTCCAAAGCCACCTCGATCCAGATCCTCCTCTCTAAAGAGAATAAAAATAGAGAAACAGAACAAAAGTTTACTAAAAGTAATTGTACTTTTATAGTTTTTTTGGTCACTTTAATTGTAGTTAAAGGTGACCAAAAGTGTATAATTCAACTTGTATGTAAACACTTTACAACCATACTGTGTGTAAATACCTGTGTCCGTAGACAGGGGACAGTATAAACACATCATGTCCTCCAGGTGTGTCCACTCCAGGTGAGAGTCCTACTGACCCGAGTGTGCTGGGTGGGGTGGGGGAACCACTGCATGGACTGGTGGACAGCGGCTGTCAATCAAACACAAAATGCAAAACATCTTATTGAACATATTGAGCATACACATGAAAATCTGGACCACAATTGTTTATTTTAGATATTTTGTTTTATAAATATCTTTTTTTTTAATAACATCAACATTTATTAACATTTTAATATTTTTACTTTATGTTTATTGTCATGAAATGTTTATTCTTAAATCTTTGATCTTTGCATCAATATATAGTTTGTCATGATTAGATTAGGATTCAACTGTATAGTAAAAATACGTGTTTTAGTTGTAGAACGGTGATAGTTAACAGGTTAAGCATATTACACTTGTATGTGTACAACACTGTTTGTTAGGCTTGTGTTGTTTAGTTCCACTAGAGGGCAGGACAGCGATCAAAGCTGTGTTCAAAAATGATGATAGCGTTCCCCTTAGCAACCATGCATCCTGCATCAGTCAGTTAGCAATGAGGAAAAGCATAGCAACAAGCAGCAGACAGCAACCTGGCAACAAGGGGCAGAGGAAACATGTCCATTGCTTTGTCTGTAAGAATTTCAGTACAAAGCTGTGCTTTAATTCTTCAATAATTATCCAACTGTTTATTTTTTTATTTTTGTTATCTCTTTACGCGCATTTGTGAATTTATTAATTCTAACGGGTTATTACTAAATCCCATTCTGCAGCAGGTTTGTCAGTAAGATGTGATTAAACGTGACACCAGCATGAATTCATTCATGAGTGAACAGTCCACTCCGTTCCAGCGTGTCGTGACTGTGGAGAAAGGACACATGTGCAGCTTTAACTGCATCTGTCGGATACTTGTATCCAGAGCAACCACAGAACTCTGGGTGCCATGGCAACAAGCTGTACAGAACTCATTCACTGCTGTGAGATGCACTCATACACACACACACACACACACACACACACACACTCAATACATATTAAATGGATACACTTGAACAAACACAGTGAACTATCTTGACAGTACAAATGCACACACACCTGCAGGGCGAGTGGTTTCCAGCGGGCGTTCTTTAGCAGTGCAGGGGTGGAGCCCAGACTGTTCTGTGGACGCTTCTTCAGCGTGAGAATGACTCCACTCGGATCCTCTCGGAGACAATTGACCAAATTCTTTAGCTGCCAACCAACCTAAAAAAATAAGAGAAATTATTTTAAAAATTGTTTAAGACTGACAGTTGTAAGGACTATAAAATGCTCATTTTTAAGGACTATTAGAATTTACTGTATTTTGGCATTTTCCCCAAAAATTCTAGTTACCATAATAGGAAAAACACCATTAGTACACACTTAAAAATAAAGTTGCTTTAAAAGGTTCTTTACAGCGATGGCATAGAAGAACCAGTTTGGTTCCCCAAAAAGACAATCATTAAAACAAAAATCACTTATTGAGCAAGTACATAAAAAAGTGTTAAAAAGCAAATGGTACAGATAGCAGCTTTAAGAAACTACCTTTTTATATAATTTATTTATCACATTCCAGTAATGCATTTTTAAAAATATGACATTTGTCACATGGTTTGAGACATTCACCCAGTCACCTTCAACCAAACACAGTCAATCATATCTGTACAAACATGAATGCACAATTATGCACTAAGACACAAGAACAACACATGACTACACACACACAACATAACATGTTGCACCAATGATACACACCACCGTCTGGTGATTGACCTGAATGACCTCATCACCAGCATGAATCTTCTTGCACTGATCTGCAGGAGACTGCCGGAGAGAGATAGAGAGATCAATAACCCTGCTCATTAAATCTCACACCAACAGTTACACACTTCTGCAAATTATTACAGCATCACATATGCCTGAATGTTTACCTTGCTTATGGGAAGAAACCTTTTTATTAAAACATTTACTCATCTGATCATTATTAACTGATATTGAGAATCACAGTAATTAACAGCAATGAGAAAACCTGGAAAACAAAACATTTCTGTTCTTTCAGCATGAACATGTGAGGATGCAGCTTAATTCAACATCTATATAAATGATTTAGCAACAGCACTGGAACAATCTACTATTCCACGCTTCACTGTAGCCAGAGCTGAAATCAAGTGTCTGCTCTGTGCACATGACCCGCTTCTGCCGTCCCCACAGAAGAACTGCAGCACAGTATGTGCTGTCTACAGCAGGATTGCCAAGAATTGAGTATCTGAAGAATACTGTGTTGATCATGAATCTGAATCACAACTGTTGTCCAAACCTGCATGCTGTTGTTTTTTCAGTGGAACACAAAGAGAATTCTGAACAATATTTATGATTTTTTTTCTATTTAATATTTAAAAAGAGGTTGTCAAGCTCTAAAAAGGCACCATGAAAAATAAATGTAACACTTTACAATAAGGCTGCATTTGTTAGTAAATGGATTAGTTAACATAAACTGACAATGAATGATGCTTTTACAGCATTCATTATTCTTAGTTCATGTTAATTTTAGCATTTACTAATACATATTTAAAGGGAATATATAATGAATTATATAATGAATAGTATATAATATTCATAGGATTCATAAAATAACCAGAAAATTGTTTATATGATTTTGGCACTGTATTCTAAAGCCATACTGTATAATAAATTTGCGTGATAAAATTTTATATTATTATTCATCCTAAAATAACCCTTTAAGCCATTTTTTGTAGCCATGTGCTCAATATAAACAGTTTAAAAAGAGAGGTGTAAAAAGAAAGCTGTGCTAAGATTTTTCAGTATTCTCCTTCTGCCTCCTACATTACAGCATATGAGTTTAAAATTACATGATAAGAAAATAATGACAGAATTCACATTTTTGATAACCCTTTTTTTGAGAATCCAATGTATATGAATGATCATGGAAATGTTTTGAAATCTTGCCATAAAAATAATAAAAGATGGTATGGTGATTTAATCATTTGTTTTAAAAAAACAAAACAATTGAAGGACATGTAACACTGAACTTACATTCTCTGTGGTTCCAGTGATCACATGAAGACCATCATATGTGGACTTGATGTACATGCCCTGAAAAAAGATAGAAAAACAGCATAAGCAGTAAATCAATCAGATAATAAAATTATAGCTGACACCTTTTCCAAATACACATCGACCATTGACTAGACAAAAAATTTCACACTGCACAGTTACACAGAGCGTTAAATGTCCTACTATTTCTGTTGATTATTGTTGTTATTATTTACTCACCAGGCCTTCACTAGGCATTACATTAGTCAGATGGACGACCTCTAGGTGGGCAGATTGTGACACCAAAGAATCGGATGACAACGAAATAATGTGCTCACAGATACCTGATAGAGTCTTGCACTGGAAAGAGAGATTAAGAGAAAAAAAGAGAGAACGATAAAGTATTGTCAGTCTGTTTTTTTTTATTCATTAGTAAATCACTTTCAGTCTAATTATAGCTGCTGCATTAGGGGTTAATATTGCCATTAACACTGGCATCTTAAACACCACCTTATACCAATATTAATATCGATGTTGGTCAATATGTTAGTGTATGCTGGTCAGGGCTGCTTTGGTATGGGTAGGTGATGCGTAACCTTTCTGATTAAGCTGGTTGTTGACCAACTAAATCTTGCTGGTTAAGCTTGTCAAGATGCCTTGTGCAGACACCAGAACCCTATAATAGAGACCGTCATCCAAAACATCAATGCCAGCCCTTTCAGCAGGGAACACTTCAATAGTCCACATCATTTACATTCACTGAAGCAGAGCCGTAACCCCCATCACAGCATAATCCATTATAAATCTGTTCTAATAAGTCACAATCTATATATTTTTTCTTTCATCTTGCTCTCTTTCTCTCTGTCTGCCTCTTTCCCCTATACTTTCTGTTCTACGGGCAGTCATCCTGAAGGAAGAAAAATTCATAATCTGCATTATTTAAGATACTCAACCTTAGGCTAAACACACACACGCACACAACAGTTTTGCTTCAGAGCACGCTAGATACATGTGACTCCGCAATCACGTTTTAGTTCAAATGTATTTTTGGTTTGTGTGTGAGTGGGCAAGTATATGTGCTTGTCTTTTTTCTATATTTGTGTGGGCTATTTTCTCAAAATTATGTTACAAATATAGAAGGACATTACTGAATACAACCAATCTTTAAATATGTTTTTATTCACACACAAATAAATAGGTCAAAATAATAGAATTTAATCAGAAGTATTCCTTTAATCAAAAATACCAAAAGTTAGAGTATAGCAATAATAACAACTTAATTTTAAACCTTTAAAGTCAGTTTGCAGTTAAGCAGTAACAGTTAAACAGTAAGTTAATCAGTGAATCGGTGTGAAATAAAAAAAAAATGAAAACAGTAACACTCACCACATGCAGAATTTTATTTTCTGTTTCATATACTGTGCAATCCTGAAAAAAATTATAGAAAAAAATAAAAAAGTTAATCAAGTGCTGTATGTGTTACATATCCAAACACTCACATACACAATCTCTATAGCTCTCTGTCACACACACACACCTGCTGTACTATAGTTGTTAGTTCTAGACAAAGCTGAACGATGTTGTTCTTCAGCACTGAGTACTCAGAAACACTGACAAATGGAGACCTACAAACAAAACATACACAAAGAGATGAGGGCATTACAGCAGACACACAAAAAGCCCTATTTCATATTTCTTACTTTCATTACAATATCTTTCCATTTCAATTACAATTCATTCAAATAATAAATCAAAGCACTTTGAATTATTTTTATTTTAGTATAAGATGCTATTTTCTGTTCAGTTCAGCTCAGGTGAGCGCAGCTCTGATTCAGTTCAGGTCACTTCGGTTACCTGTCCAGCCATGCGAGCAGATTTTTTGCTGCTCCGATAAGGTCAACGACTGAGGTCAGGAAGTCATTCGGAAGGCGCCTTGAGACTCGTCCATCATAATGGCCCCCGCGGCGGCGACCCGTGATGAAGTTCTGGAGATTCTTAGCCGACGCGTTGAGTTTGTGTGACAAAGTCCGCAAATTTTCTGTCTCGAGACCATAATTCTGCAAGAGAAAAAATATCTTTAGAAATGTCTGACAAAGCCTGACAGATTTATTTGTTTTTAAGGTTGTGAAAAAAAGATTCTGATATAAAACACTGTCACATAACACTTCTGGGACAAGCATTTATTTTTAGGCTGAGCATCACGGTTATTCAAAGCATAAGAATGTATTTTGTATTTTGTAATTCTGAGACATAAAAGCAACACCATGTAGCTGTCGGCAGAATATAACAGAAAAGCTATTCCCAGGAATAGCCATCTCAGACCATGTTTACGGTCATCATTAACAAGGTTACACTGAAATAAAACGCTGCCTATACTGTGAAATGCTTAAAAAAAATCAAGTTTCAATTTAGATAAAAAAGCTGTTACTCAGAATAAATGTCATTTTCTTAGAACTGCTGCTTGGTGAGACTGCTATGTTCTCAAAACCCCTCATTTCTGTGAATCGATGTTTAATTCTGTATTGGATTTATCACCAGATGATTGCCTCTTTTAAATCTTTTTGTACTTCCCACAGCTGATTTCTTCACTGTACCTTAAGGTTTGTTCACCATGCTAACAAATGACTCTTAAAAACTGATGTTTTTGCATATGCAGCTGAATGTAGGGCTTCCCTCATCTTCTTCTCATTTTCTCATGGTGTTTATTGGTTCCTGCGGTACTGATATGTCATCATTTTCCTCCACACTGAATGGAAATAAACCCCGGCTGTCGTGACTGTGGTTCTATTATTTAAAGCTCGCTTCACAATCACTGCATCAATCAGAGCAACAATGCATATTAATATGCAAAAAGCCATTAACTGCTCCAACTATTATTAAAAGTAGAGCCGTATATAAATAGGCTCACAAGTAAGCTCTTTGTAATGTTGTTTATAGAACCTTGGTAAAAGCTTTTAGAGGCATCCTTACAATCGAAATACGTTTCAAGCTATTAAGAGAACTTAAGCAATTGAAAAAATTAAAAACAAAATCTTGGAAAGAGACAAAGTGATTACAAGATGGTTGATATGTCATATAGCACATTGTGCATATAATAAATAGGCTACCATGTATCTATATTTTATGCTACTGTATGTTATTTCACGAATAATTAATGATATATTATTAATAGCTTTCATCTTTTTCTAATATATATATATATGAACTCCTGTAGCGTCCTATCAGAATCTCAAACGCCTTTACACCTCCTCTTGGTGTATACTGGTTGGGAGATTCCTGCTGGGTGCTAATCATTCAGCGTTAAGCGGAGTTTGATTAAAATGTCTGTTGTGTCATTAATACAAAACAAACACATCATTATCACAGCTAGTCTTTATCACACTCTTTTACACAAACATACACATACCAGTGCACAGAGTAAGTCCACAGCCTCCAGAATGAGCTCCTGGTGTCCGATGCGGGTCACGCCAAGCTCTTCTAGTTCCTGATGGGTAATATGAAGCAGCTGCTCTCCAGTTATCTGCTCTCTCTCAAATGTCCTCATATACTGCAGTAAACAGTCGTCCAGTCCTAGGAGAAAGAGTGAAAAGTGCTAGTAAGTGCAAAATGTAAAGAGCAATTAGTAGGTATTAGTAGGGCATACAGGTATGTGACTAACCAAGTACAGTTTATTTAAAATAATTTCTATAATACAATATTCAGCACTCACATTAGAATAGAATGTATTCACATTTTTTTAAGCTTTTATTGTTCTTGCTCTTAATGTTTAGTGAATTTAAAAGTATCGATTACAGGGTTCTATGTTGTTTGCATTGACACTAAAGTTACTGAACTAAAATGACTAAATCCATCAAAAGACAAAGAATATTATGAAATATGTCAAATGTTGGCAATAAAAGAAATTCATCACCAGGCAACTTTTTACCCCTTATTTAAAATAAAAACAATCAAAAAATCACAACAAAGCAACAATTGCGATAATTTATTTATGACAAGAAATATAAAAGTAGTTTACACAAAAATGTTGGCCATTCTTTTCTTTTGTGTGAGGACTGGGCTTGCCGTGTTCCAAAATTAAACAATAAAATTATTTAAAAATATTATAAAAATAGTCCAGACAACAATTTAACAAACAAAGCTACTGCAAAAGTTTAAGTTTTGTAAGTTTTTTCTTTTTTGGAATGACATAATAGGGCCACTGTTTTTAAAATGATGATACACAACATTCATACACACCAAACATGAATGCATAAACATACTGTAAACTTGCAAATGATGTCAAATGGTTAATTCTTGTTATAGGTGAGGCTTTTTTAAAAACCACTTAGTGATTTTAGACATGTCTATCAGAGAGAGAGACACACACCTTCAGTGCTGAAGACACACACACACACACACAGATCTCCAGACTAATGTTTGCTGCACAACACAGGCTCTTCAGAGGGAACATTCTGAACTCGCAGAGACACACAGGCTGAAGTGCCGTTCACAAACAGCTCTGTTGTATCAAATACACACACAAAACCTCGTTTTGACCTGTGTGTTATTTTACAACGTGTGTGTAGGATGTCCTTCAGCTAAACCGACTCTCTCTCGTGCTCATTCTCTCCAATCTCTCGTTCTGCTCTAGCTATACGGGCTGCTTGGCAACCGTTGCTTAGAGACGAGGAGGTAAGCCTGCACACGCAATGATAAAGGCCTCCATTTCCTACAGTCCTACACACACACGGCTATAGAAGAGAGGCATATGCACACGCATATACACACGCTTTATACATAAACACAAATAGTGACTGATTGCAAACAGGTTTCTGATCACTCCTCCTGTTGCCAAACCAGACATTCCAACCCATGAAGAAATCAATGCATAAATGGCTATATATATATATATATATATATATATATATATATATATTTATTTATATATATATATATATATATATATATATATATATATATATATATATATATATATATTTATTTATATGGACATTTAAGTATATTTAGTATGGCTAACATTAATGTGCACTGACTCAAATCAAAAACCAAAACATTTTAACATTCAATTAAAAGTAGCATTTAATAGGGAGAAATGGTGAGACAATCACGCTTTTTCAATATGATTTCTACCAACATGTATTACAGTACATATTGATATATTTATTGAAGTATATAGTCAGAAAATCTGAGACCGTTAATAGCAAATGTAAACACATATTTTCTCATGGTCAAAATTACACTTTTAACACATAATCACCATCCAGATAATTGCTAACCATAATCATCTCCAAGTGTAAAACTCTGGTTTAGGGTCCACCTTCTGAAAGCTGCACTAATGTATTACCCCAGGCATCTGATCCAAGAACAGCTGACAATGGAAAAAATGTATTAGGTTCCTCCCACTGAGAGGTGAGTCATGGTGAGGAAACCCCTTAGAAAATGATCAAACACGCACAGAAAAATACACGCTCACAAACATCTAACCATTCCAAAGTTGCTTCAGCTGCAGGCGCACCCCAAAACACATTTTAGAGATAATTTATTTGACTCTGTCTTTGAACCTTACATTGACTGATAGATAATCTGTCCACCACTGTCATTTAAACTACTTGATGCTGGAGATCCTTTGATCATCTCAGTAAGACCACGTGTATCCATATGCGCTGCATTTTGCCTTTCTTGCTTTTTTATTGGTAAAATCACAAAAATTTTCTTCTAAATCTACAAACATAACTCAATTGAGAGAGAGAGAGAGAGAGAGAGAGAGAGAGAGAGAGAGAGAGAGAGAGAGAGAGAGAGAGAGAGAGAGAGAGAGAGAGAGAGAGAGAGAGAGAGAGAGAGAGAGAGAGAGAGAGAGAGAGAGAGAGAGAGAGAGAGAGAGAGAGAGAGAGAGAGAGAGAGAGAGAGAGAGATTCATGGAATTATCTTATAAAGTGCAGCAATGGACAACAGTAGTTTTCCAGAAATGCAGAATGCAGTGATTGACCAATTAGATTCATGTATTCTGAAGATCTGGGACATTAATATATATGCACTGTTTCTACTGTTTTGGTGTTTGGTGTTGCGTCACAGAAGCCTACAAGGCAGTGACTTAAATGCCTTATAGTAAATGCACAACAAAAGATTCCTGTTGCAGTTATACTATTGCTAATGTCTGCCATGTTCCTTAACCGTCCAAACATTTAGAAACTATAAAGAAACCGCTAAATAGATGGTGAGTATTATTCACATATGGCAAGAAATGATCTAAGGCTGGTGTGTGCAATTAGATTGACTGTTTAAAATAATGAGTAACTCGAGCTTTCTATGTTAGTAAAAAAGATCCTGACCTTGAGCGCTCTATGAAGAGCAGGTAATGAGAGCTAAAACGTTCAGCTCAGGTGTGGGAGAGCTGAGCACTTTCTCCAGCAGTGCAGTGCATTTGTTTGGGGTTTATTAAATTGAAGGCATTTATCAAATCAGTCTTTTTCCATTACATGAATAAACACAGAAAAGGATGTTTCAACTAAATTTATATTATGAACTAGCTTGACCTCTGTGGTTTTACTTTTTCCATTGAAAATTGTAAGTGTTAGGAAATTCAGGCTGTTCTTAGAGACTCCATGTTTAACAAGCACTGTTTCTTTTCTTGTTCCATATTTTCTATACATTCTATTGAAACAGTGAGTTTAGATATTTGACTCTAACAGTTTTTATGTAAAACTTTAATTTATGTAAAACACATGTCTTAAAGGGATAGTTCACCCAAAAATAAAAATGATGTCATAATTTTTTCACCCGTATGTCATTCAAACCCTGTATATGATTCTTTTTTTTGTGGAACACAAAAGAAGATATTTGCAAAACACTAGTTACTGGCACCCATTGACTTTTATTGTACCTTGTGTCCATACAATATAAGTGAAAATATCTTCTTCTGTGTTCTGCTGAAGCAAAAAAGAATAAAAGAATTTTTATTTTTGGGTGAACTATCCCTTTAATTATCAGTCTAATAATATAAAGAGTCTTGAAAATGATTTTACAAATGGTGCTATTTTTTTGCAATATAATATTAATATTTGTATTGTTTAGATCCATCCTTACCAAAGAGACTTACAATAAAAAATACAACACAATGAAGATATACTGCATTTGATTACCTCCACATGCACCCACAGACTCAAGTATTAAAACAAAACCTCAAAGTGCCAATAAAACAGCATACCAATACAACTGCAGAACAAACAAGTTTAATAGGTTTGCAAATGAAACCAATATATCTCTGGTAAGGTTTTATTGGATGAAACAGGTGAGCCAGTGGCTTATGGAGTGTGGACTCTTTGATAACAGAGAATAGTGAAGATATATGCTGAGATAAGTAAAAGAGAAGAGAAATATGAGCAATGAACTCTGGAGGAAGCTCAGCAGTGGCACAAATACTAAGCAGTACATGTGTTGCCAATGTTCTCTGTTATTTGCAACATGCTTTTAAGTATTAAAATATTACTCTATGTACCAGAAAATAACTGTAAACAAAATTGGCACAACATTAAATGCAATTCTGATATTTACTCCAGCTATATCATCCACAGCAACACTGTCCCAAATGCATATCAAATTCTAACCTGCATGAAAATATTTTCCAATCTAGGCTGAAAGAGCCAAAAATGGTTGGCATAAGACATCTCATATTACAAGCTGACTGCAAAGTTTTATATTACAAGTTCACTGCAATGTTATAGGAGGAAGATTATTCCAAAGACATTATCAGTGCATGCACATTTCTGCATCAGGTCAAGATTTGCCATATTTTAAGTCTAAGAAAAAGAATGGAATACACACAATATCAAAGACAGCTGGTCCAGAAAATGATAAATACAAATATAAAGTAAAAAATTGATTAACAGCAATAAACCAGTCACACTGACAGATGTTTGCTTGCCCAAAACCTCTAAGAAAATCAGATGCAGAAGCTGAAAATAGCAAGAGTCAGTCCAAGCAGATTGACCCTGGATCAGGTGCACAGAGGTCTGACATGTCAGCAATAATTCTGAAAATAATCCACAAGCAGCTGCGTTTTTTTATCTGAAACAGGGTGCAGAGGTCTGAAAATGGAAACCGTCCTGCACAACTGGCCGTGAAACCTAGTTCTATGAAACACAAAACTGGTTCATTGGTTAGACACCTTTACGCATTTCAAAGCACAAAACATTACTTCTGTACCAACCATAGCAATCAAAGACAAACTAGTCAACAACATACACAAAGCTACAAGCTGTAGGCAGCTAGAAAAAGATAAATGGACACAGAAGAGGTTCTTGTGGCATGTAATAGGCCTTACATGGGTCTAGAAATGAATTTCAGTAGGAGCTTTGTAATATGGCTGTTTTGGACATAAAGATCCAAACGGTTATTGATTCTCCTGTGTACACTTGTCTGTTATTAGGTTGGTGGCAAAGATTATCTGACCTTTGAAATGCTAATTGGGTAGAGATTATAAGCAGGAGAATGTCATGTGCACTAATGCCCTTAAACTTCACTTTAGATTAGATCTGATATCGCTGGTATTTTGGTTCACTGTCTCTCCACCACAGATGCATCACTGTGCTCTGCTTATAGTAATATCTGTGTACCATCGATCAGCGTGTCTTTTATGTGTCATCTCCACAGAAGAGAGTGCCGTTAATGGAAAGGGGTTTGAAATCAGATAGACACTGTCAATTTCCCTCCCACTGTAACATGCCCCTGAGCTCTAACTGCATGACGAAACCTGCGCGGTGTGACTTTAACTGTCTGCCAGCGACATTCGTCCGATACTCTGTTTCCCGGAGCGTGTGTGTAGGGTGGGGGGGACGGTCGAGCCTCAGCTGCTTTGCACGGATACCGTCATACCTCTTCTGGTCCCTGGATCACGCGCATCTGCATCGCAGCACAGTGGAACAGGCAGAGCGCGCAGCGCGCAACGGCCTGGTTCTGTCCATGGTGCTAGTTTTTACTGGGAGAGAGCGAGATTCACCGACACTGAAATCAGGCTCTCTCACCATCGCTTTAGCTCTGTGTGCAAATAAGTATGTGTGTGTTGAGGTTTAGTATGAAAAGCAGTATCGTTCTTTGTGTCATTATAAGCGTCTTTTCGCTCATCTGCTTGCAAAACACGCGTTCGCTCGAGCGCGCGCACACACGCATCACGCATCCCCAGACCACACGCACACCCCCTCTCGCGCTACGCGTGTAGTCCTGTGCGGATCACACGCACCATGGTGCGCCGAACAGAGTCGCAAAATGGCACACAGAAGCGATCAATACCTCACTGCACGAAGACTCTCATCCGTCCAGATCCCGCATGCAACCCGCGCGCTCTACCCGCTCAGCCATTCCCCTTTCCCTGGCTATAGGTCATACAGAGAAAATGCGGGGGGATTAATCGCAGTCATTTTTACCTTTCATCCAGTCCAGCACCTGCTTTGGGGACCATTTGCTGATGGGTTCCATGACCAGCGCCATGGCTGGTGCGCGTTGATTTCCCGATTGAATTCCGTATGGAACGTGCGGACCATTCGAACCCCGAGAAACAGAAACGTTAGATCACGGGGGTACATGTAATTCCGTTACATGGACGGCGACGCGCGCGCGGCAGGAGCATAGCCGTTGGATACATCCTCGCGAAGGACTGCGACGGTGAGAGATCCACGCGCGCGACTCTACCCCGCCCCCCTCCAACTCTCTCGATCGGACTCTCTCTCTTTCTCACTCACTCTCCCAAGCGTGCACCTGCTTCTCCAGTCTACCAAGCGGAGATGCAGAAAAAAATGTGTCTATCGCCCCCCTCCCTTTCACACTCGCAACGCTGCAGTATCACATGGGTCAGCGGTTCCGTGAGCGTGGGGACTGTTCGGTGACACAACTGATAAACACTGAGCAGCTCTACTGGGTCCTTTAGCAAAAGCGAGAAACAAACGAGTGATTGGCAAACTGCTACTTGGTATGCGTATCTGTCTAGATTGGGCCGTTTCTGGTCCGCTCGAACTCGCTCTCTCGTCCGCGTCAGGAAAAAATCGCCCGCTCGCTTACGTCACCGCAGCCCCATATACTCGTGTTGGAAAGTCGGAGTGTGCGCCTTCTGAACCAATAGCTGCGCAGCACAGTGGGGTAACCGCAACCGACCGAGCCAGGGAAACCGGGTCACCCGATAAAATAGACAGAGAACAAAGTCTGTCCTGTTTAAATGATCAAAGAGACCTAGAAAAAAAGCAGATAGGGAGCTTTAGTCATTTATACGTTCACATTCCTGTCCCATCACCACGGGACATCAAATATGGAAAAGATCTAGATTAAATGTTATTCTGGCACAGGACTCGTGTAGAGAGAGAGAGCATGAGAGAGAAACAGAAAGTCCATCTGGTATTATGGTGTGCTCATGGTGCCAGGCTAAAGAGCCTGTTTAGATGCCCACAGAGCAGCTACAAGAGTGTGAAGTAGCCATGTTGGCACAGATAACACAGACACACACACATTTACAGATCACAGTTAACAGTCAGTTAATCCTGTTGATGATGCTATTAGTTTGGCTCCTGTGTACCAGTGCCAGGGTATCAGCGTGCACACAGTCACACACACACACACACATTATTTCTCATGGCCCATTACCTGTCACGTAAGTACCTCCCAGTTTCTGACGTCAGAGAGACGTCAAACAGAGTATGTCAGCAAAATTGATGAAACAATGCATGCAGATTGTGTTATCTAGCTATATTACTTTATTAATATATTATGTTTAATGTAACACATGCAATACAGAATAACATGTATTTTAATAGTAAACATCGGTCTAGTTTGAAACAAATTAAGTATTACAGCACCGAGTGAACAGCAATGTCATAGACAGTATGACATAACCCTTCGTGGTGACATTGGGCGCCGTTCTGAAAGCTGTCACTAGAGGGCGCTCTCAAAACGGTCTGTACCTCATTGTAATGCATCAATAAGAACAGCAGGTGACGTGGTTTAACAAAATAAACGCCCAGTGAAACATTACAAGATTAGCACGTTGAATAAAATCAATTCTTATCTGATCACAAATATTTAATGAAATATAATCTGACCATAAATCATCAAAATATACAAACCAGGACATATGGTAATGGTGACGTTTTAGTTTTATTTCAATAGTATAAACAAGGAAAACAAAAGCTGTATTCAGGAGCAGGACTGATTGGTTGTTAAGAAGGAAGTGGTAATATTCCTTCATTACATAATCTACACATGACAGCTAGTCTTTGGTTCCTCTTCTCTTACACTAAAATGAGATCAAAGAAATAAAAATTAAAGGTCGATAAGATGAGTAAGGAGAAGAGTTCCGATAAAGTTATCTACAGTCAGTTGCAGACTGTAATTTATGCATGGTTTTTATATTTGTTTTACATCTGTTCAATGACACCTGCTGTGGTGATACACGAAAAACATAGAATATATAAATGTAAAAATATATAATAAACCGTTTCCCTTCTTCTCTTTCTCTGCTTTTCTGCATTTCACTTCTCTAGCTTGCATAATAATATTGCACATGGGTAGTTGACAAATAGATATGTGACTGTGTCCTATGGCGTGACACACCAGTTTTTTTTACATTACATGTTTTTGTATGTTACACCATAGGACAAAGACATTTGTCAACTACCCACATACTTCTAACTTGGCATTGGGTATGAATACTCTAAACTTGGCTTTGAATACTGTTGGCACTTGACAAATTTCTTGAGATGTTTCTCATTTGTAAGTCACTTGGAATTTACCATATGGGTAAATGTAAAAACGCATTATTTTTGTTAAAACATGAATTTGTAATTCTGTTAAAATTTAATATTAGCTCACTATTCTAGACAAATATAAAGTTTGTGGGTATAATTTTGAAACAGTTTTTCTATATTAATTTCTAGGTGCATTTAAGCACATATCTAAATGATTTTCTGTGGTAATGCACATTATGATTTACAATAATTATTTAATAAAAATGCAATATTCTAAAATATTTGTGTATTGGTAAAACAGAATTGTGTGTTTATGAGGGTGGACCTTCAGGTTCTGAGATTCGCAGCACAGGTGAGCTGAAGTGAGATGTGGCCGGAGCTGAACAAGTGCTCAAGTATCGCACAACATTCTTGGATGAAGAATCCAGCCCTTCTTCTTGATTGGTGCGTTGTTCTTTCGGTACGGTCAGGCTGGTATGCACTAACGTTGGCACGACATCAGGGCCAAGCAGTGACGATCCACAACATGCCATGTTTTGCATGTGCTGACAAAACACCTCCAGCATTTGGACCTCCAGATAACCATTTAACATGGAGTTGGTGAGCCTCCTCTCCCAGCCAAGGCCCTGAACGCTCTCCATGACAAGATAGCCCTCGTCCTGCTGGGTTGCTGCCTTAGCCTGGTTACTTTGATCCACAGAAGGTTCCAGAGAGCTCAGGTCCTGAGATTGTAGCAGTGGCCCGTTGTCCTCTGAGCTAAGCAGGCCTGGGTTATGAGGACTCCAATGCTCAACTCGGTCCCCTGCAAGTCGGAGGTCTGGATAATCCTTATAGAAGCTGGGACAGCACCAGGAGCAATACAACGTCATGCCCAAATGATCCTCCCTGCTACAACTGAGAATGGGCATGGCATTACTGGGTGCAGAGGCTCGGCAAGGCCTTGGCTTTTCTAGGCCTTCAGGTCTGCCAGCTGACCAAAAGAGAAAATGTGTGAGGAACTAAAATATCCAAACTTGTCTTGTTTTAAAACACAGAAATAACTGCAATAAACAGTGGGTAAGCGTTCTCAAATGTAATGTACTTTGGCACCCACCTAAATAAGGAAGTACGGTACTCATAAAACTTTGACAAGATGTTTTTGTTGTTCTTTTTTATTTTTAAGTAGATGATTTAAAAGTAATAGTTTTTAATTGGACTTTTGCATTGCATTCTCAGAATTAGATTTTTAGACTTTAGACTGGTTTTCACAGACAGGGTCACATCTGTACTACGCTATATGTCTTTCTACTTTTCTCTACTCAATTTAGCACCTAAATATATATGTGGCTTTTCAGTGAACTAAAATCCTCACAAACATCACACTTCCTTCCTGAACTTAATGTTTTTACACATATCAACTGTTCTCACATTTGGAAGCCCACTGATCTAGTTTAGGATTGAAGGTTTGCACCACTATTCTAGTAAAACATAACAAACAAACATCTCCCAGAGTAAATGGTCAGATCATTTAATGTTATTGCTAAGTATATTAAAACATAACCTTGTACTAATAACCCATAATTCTGTGGTCTCTCACCTCTCACTGTTCGTGGTGTCAGGGGTGATCTGGCAGCAGCGTTTGCCATACAAGGGTCGGGAAGGTTCGCTGGGCTGCGTGAGTGTGCGTCAGGGTGTCCACCTTGATTCCTGGCATATTCTTTGCAGTTAAGAACATGAAGAAAAGCTTCTCCAAGCATGATAGCCACCTGCACACACAAACGTGTCTTAGTAAATGTGCTTTTAAACATTTTAAGATGTTTTCAGTTTGAATCAACTATAGGAAGAGAAATCAAACAGGAAAGAGAAGTAAACAGAGTAACTTCAAACAACACAGTGTAAAATCAAACTTAACCAAGGAAAAGAACATAAATGTTAATGTAATGTATATCATACTTGATTAAATAATTTCATAAACACGCACAAATTCATTCTGCACATAGGCTGCACTTCCTTCCCCAATAAATGAAATTTTCTATAATCTATATATAGCAGATCACTATCATTTGATTAATCAAATACACAACACTAAACACTATACCCTTTAGATAACTAGATGTAACTAATTATATGCAGATTAAATGCATTGCTTAGCAAAAGCAGAAATATAAAATACAAACAAAAGAAGACTCTTTACCTCTTTCAGTGGAGTGGGGTGTTTGTACGGTTTCACTTTAAAAAAATGTTACTTTCACAAAAATGTCACTTTCTTTTCCAATGGACCAGTGATCTATCTATCTATCTATCTATCTATCTATCTATCTATCTATCTATCTATCTATCTATCTACTCATCTATCTCATCTACTCATGGCTTAAATGTTTCTCAGATCTGTTGTCTGTAACTGTTCACTGAGGAAGTGACTACAGATCTCACACACACCCAAATACATACACAGATTAGGCCCCTGCTTGAATAAAGCAGAAGTAAGAAAGATTTTTTTTCTCTTCTCTCTTACTAACTGACACACATCGCATTTGCAGTCATGCATCAGAGTCACATTTAGCATGTTTTCATAGAATAAGCTTATTACACAGTCAAGCAGACACATCTGCCCACCTGCTTTAAAAATCCAGTCAGCAATTAGTCACAGATGCAGAAATGATGTTGTGCCCTAAAACACAGGAGTTATGAAGGAGGATTTGACTTATTGTTTTCTGTATTTTCTGTGTCCCAGCAATACACTGAAATAAGACTTTTGATCAGACCTAAAAGAAAACTATAAATTTGTTGGGAGGGAAATTCTACAGGAAGGTTTGCCGTTTGATTTTACACCTCCTTTTTGCGCTGAGGATTTCGCGCGTAAAAGCACAGCGGAGGTAAGAATCTGGCTCTTCTGTGGCTGATCAAGACGCCCGTCGATTGGACGAATGGAACATCAATCACAGTACAGCCACGCCCCCACCCTCCCATTCAACCACTGGCTCTAATGTAGCCCTGTGTTTACTACAGAATTAGTGCATAGCGGACGACAGTCTCCTGAACTGTGAACTCCGAATCACAAAAGATCACCTGTTAGTTTTGCATAAAAGAAGAAAAATATCTCACACTCAACATGCCCAAGAGAAAGGTATGTAGAAAAGCCGAGCGCGGCATACGGCTACACTTTTGCCCTTACTAATCAGTCGTGAAATTAGGAAGCCCTCGAGACAGCGTTTTTTAATAAAAATTTAGGCGACTTCTTTACATCTTTTGGCAATGTAAAAATCGTTGTTAATTTTGCGATTTTTCCCCCGCCGAATCGCGGTGTTTTTATCGACGGCACTGCGTTCAGTAGGAAGGTTTTAGTTGAGCAGTGCTGTGCTGAGGCTCGGCTTGATCTCATGCCCGTGCAGCCGCAGCCATGCTGCCCTCTCTCTCTCTCTCCCCATCTCCAACACAGCCCGACGCGAAAACCGACGATTATAAGCCCGATCGTGGCTTAATCGCCGTCGAATGGGGATTAAAAAATAGGGGGATAACTCTAATTTTATAAATGGTTGTGATTTTAAGAAAAGTCGGTCGCGTTAATAAACAATTTTAACGCATTTTCTTTGTTCGCCGTGGAAGAGGGGTGTCATAACGCCTGCTTGCCGCAAGGTGGCAGCGCTGAGGCGGGATAATCGTGCCCCTCCTCCTTATTGAAATATGTGTATCCCATGTCGTGGAATACCTCTGTAAAATGTTCTGTGGTATTACCCCGTTAAGGTGAAGTAAAGTCTGATAAATTATAAAGAAAAGAACATAAACCAACATGCAGAGCAGCATGAATCATCTCAGTCTTTTATGTGCATAACATTTGAGTTCAATTTCTTACTTTGTGCATTTGTTTTGTATATATCCAGGGAACTGATGGTGAAGTCAAGGAAGAGGTAAGATAAGAAAATATTAATATATAATAATAAAAGCCATCACTAAAACATTGCTGTGTATATATGACCACAGCTATGTCACATGCCTTCAAATAAACTTTTTTTTCTTTATTTATTTTTTAGCCTCAGAGAAGGTCTGCTAGATTATCAGCGGTATGTCTTTATTATTGTTTCACAATTTTAATGTCTATTTATTTTTTAGTTTTAAAAAGTCTTCAGAAACCTTAAATAGAAATGTAAACAAGGCATTTTCCAGCACACTTTATATAAACAGTGTTTATGTTTATATATAAAAATGTGTTTTTTCCCTTCAGAAACCAGCACCTCCAAAACCTGAACCTAAACCCAAAAAGACCCCCAAGGTACCTATAATAATGACATTTTTATAAATGCACCTCTCTGCTGAAACAGTCACAATCAGTCTGTTCCCATGATTTGATACATGATCTCTGTATTAATTCTTCTTCTCTGTTGTTTCTCTCCGACAGAAAGAGAAGGAAGTGAATGATAAAAAAGAAGAGAAGAAAGCAAAGGCAAAGCCTGATGAATCCAAGGAGGAGAACCAGTCAGAAAATGGGGAGACTAAGACCAATGAGGTATTCATACACTCATATTGTTTCTGACCATCTGTCACACATGCATATAAACTTTGTTTATCCCAGAGGGAAAATTATTTTGAGATGTTGGCTTGTGTTTAGTCAATATGATTTAAACGTATCTTATCTACAAGTCTAGCTACAGAGAACATCCTTCATGTTATGTTTGGTTGAGTCTGGATCATAATGTCAGGTTGTGGTTAAAAACAAAAACAGCAATACAAAACCATTTAACATGTGGCGATACAATACAATAACATTGAAAAACGAATTCTGCAAATCTTTTTATATGAAGATGCAGTCAAAGTCACTTCTGATTGGTGGTGCAAAGTGCCGCTGTTGGATTCTTACTGGTTCTTATTTTTATAACGCAGGTTGAGAAAACTCCAGAAGAGGCAGCAGAGGCTGAGAAGGAGGATCCGAAGACAGAGTAGCACCACATCTGGTTGTCCGTCCATCCATTTCTTCCCTTTTAGCCCTTTCTCTTTTCCCTTTACCAATCTCTCTCCCTCTCCAGCTCTCTCAATAACCTCCTCTCTGCCCATCACCACCAGAGGAATATTTTTATCAGCGAATTTGTAAATACTGGTTCAGGTTTTTAGCACAAAAAACAAAGCTGACTAATGAGTCTTGCGTTCGGCCGCAGCTGTATCAGGTGTCTACAACACGAGAGGTGTAAAAAAAGGCGGCATCTTTCTTTTGATTTATTGTTTTTCTTTTTTAGTTCTTTTATTTTTTAAGCGGATGGTCTGTAGCATGGTTTTGGAGTGGGAGGTGGGTGTTGAGTGTGGGGTGGGGTGGTGCTATGGTCTGCTCTCAGTCTGTACGTTAGTGCTCGTGGTATTGTTCTGGAGTCTGTGGCGTTTCTGTACGGGGTTTGTTTTATTTTTTCTTTTAAACATAATGGATTGTCTTTAAGAATGAGGAATGAATCAAACAAATGGAAAAGAAAAATGGAAAAAAAGAACTACATTCCAGGATCAGCATTAGGTGGTGATTCCTGGCTTTTTAAGAATCATACAACCTTTGCAATTTGTTAAAACAGTCAAACGGGACTTTGTTTGGAAGCCAAATAACCTTTTGTTGTTATAAAAGACTTTTTTGAAATTATGTGATTCAGAGAAAAGATTTAAAATGTTTTTGAAGTTTTTTTAACACTAAAAAGTCATCTGTCAAAAAGTGTCCCCTATAATGCTCTCGGTCTCACTCAATAAAAATCCATCATTGGAGTTTTCCTCAAAATGTCTGCTGTGGTCTTTTTAAGTGATTTGGTAGCTTTATTGTGAGGTAAAAAGTCTTGTCTTGAGAATAAATGTATGAATCCTGGTCTGTAATCAGTTATTATCTTTGATGGTAGATCCCGGTTCCTAACTTTCAAAACAATTTTAGATTTTGCTGTTTCATGTAACATTTGAGTCCTAACCAATGATCCTAATCATCCTAATAATCATGTGTATGGCAAGTTTTTGCTTGTTTGACACTATTTTGATACACTTACAAAAAACCACCGCAACATTGTTCTGCTTCTAGGTGAGGGCCTTTTTAAGCTGAGATATACTTTACATGCTACTCTTGTCCAACAGACGTTTCAGGGGTCAAGGGTTAAAAGTCTTTTTCAAACTGCACCCAGGACTTATAATAGACCAAGGGCCTTAATATGAGATGTTTGGCTAAAGAGCAGAAAACACTCAATAGTGAAAATAGTATGTTAAAAAAATGAGGCACTGAATATGAAATGGATCTAAACCTCTAAATCAAACAACGGTCTAGTGACCTCAAACAAAGATTATCTATTTTTGAAAAGAAATATTTCAAGGTATTTTCAAGGTGTTGTATGAATCATTTGAGGCAACAGACTGACAACCTATAAATATGTTGTTGAGGCATGCTGTCACATCTCTGCAAAAACATCATAGCACAAATCACTGGTAGATTTACAACAGCTTTATTGTATGTAATTTATTGTAAATGAATTAGAGGTTTGACAGTACACTGTGTATTAAATAATACAAAGGAGAAAATAATGAAAATATAATGTCTTTTATTGTATTTACTCTAAATGCATCAATAAAAACAGGATGTCAGTGTATGTATAAAATGTGACAAAACATCTTTTTAAACAACTAAAAGGTCTGATGGATGTATTACATTATACATACAATGCAAGAATGCTATAGTATTGTATTCATATGTAGCATATATAAAGTATACATAACATACAGATGTGGTACATTATACTGTGGATTATAGCAAATGTCTATCTTTAAAACACTCGGGCAGTTCTCCCCAGATTACGTTACATAACCTTTAAACTTTAAGCTTTTATATAAAATGCAGTCGTCATTTTTTCCAAATAAATAACATTTCTGAAACCACCTAACTGCAAGGCATGCAAAATGTCCGTCTATGGCAAGTACGTGCTAATGGTGCGCTCACCTGTGCTTCCCCTAACGGATGTGCGCGGTACTGCAAGCGCACATGCGCACAACAGCCGCGAGGGGGCGCTCAGACAAAGCAGCACAAGCGGCGGCTGCAGGCCGATATGCTGTAAGCAAATACAACACAGGCCGCTCTTAGCAAGCAGACCCCCACAACAAAATACCTGCGAACCTTCAGCCACCGCCCCAGACCAGGCCATGGCGGCGGAACCGTTCTCGCAAATTGAAGCCGGTGGGCAGCACGCTCGTGATTTTTGTCTTTATCGCTAAACCGACTTTATGCTTTTTAGCATTAGCCCGGGAGGCTAAGCTAGGCTAAGCTAAAGCTAACATCTGGTGTTGTGTGTGTTTCTCTTTCTGCAGAGTTATATTACTTGATCGCCAGATTTTTGCAATCTGGACCATGTCAGAAATCCGCTCAGGTGAGAGTCAGTTATGAGTGGTGGTTGGGTGAGTGTGTGGTACGGTGTGTGTAACGCGCTGTGTGTCTGTGCCTTGTGCAGATGCTGCTGCAGGAGCTGGACGAATATGAGGTAAGTTTCATTTCTCGTCTTCCTTCGTAGCCCGTTATGTCTTCTCTAATATCCCAACATCCGCGTCACCTCTCCATCCCTGACAACTACATGTCTAAATTTTGTCCGTGGTGTGTTGTTCTCCGCTTCGCCTGCAGATTATCCCGAACCGCTGGAGTTGGGACGGAAAGCAGTTTACGCGAAGCTTTGAAGAATGGGTGAGATTAAATAAACTCTCTCACACATACAATTTAGGATTTAACTCTCACAGGTGCCAGACTCGCTTATATTATTGCGCATAAAACTCGCGCTAAATTGGGAGTGTGGTGTTGGAGTGGAGAATATCGTTAACAATAAACACGACTCTGTATTAAAGTATTTGAAAGATCTTTATTTCGGTATCGAAATTGAAGTATTTGTTTTGAAATGAAAGTCTTTGTGCGTGCCGGGGTGGTGGCATTGTTCCGTCACTGCTATATCCAGAACGGATTGGTGGGCGGGGGCGTCACTCAAAGCACCAGCCAATCAAAGCTCAGTTGCCGCTTTCGAGAACGAGGACGATAAGTCGAGGAAGGCTTTTGATTGGCTAAGGTGTGGCAGGGGACTTGCGGATATAAAAGAAGAGGTGGACTTTCAGCAGACTGTGTAAATATGTATGAGTTTCACGGTAAATAAAATGCTAAATAAACATTTATGTTAAGAAATTAGCTAAAGCTTAGCCAAATTGTGACGTTTTAAGTTTATGAAAGAAATTAAGCTGTAACTGTAAATAAAATTAATTCAAAAAAGCAAAGAAGATTTGGAGGCAGTTATGAGGCACAGTTACGTTAATTGGTACTTTTACATTGGCGCTTTTAATTTGTAATTTTAATTGGTAAATGCATAACTTTGCAAACGTGGTAAATGCACGTTTATATAAAATGATAAAATCTCAAATCACATTCTTTTTAATTTATGCTTTTTTTGGATTTTTATTTAACATTATTTATTATTATTTATTTTGGTGTATCCCCTGTACTGCAGGTGGGACCATACAAACATTCACCTCTTTCACCTTTTTATTACACAATTTTTTTATGGAGAAGTTTTTGTGCACAACTATTGCATTAGTAACAATCAATAAACAATAATGCAAAACACATTCTACATATTTGTAATAAAATATTGGGCATGATTTAACACAATTATTCATTAGTGAATAATTAAGACACAGCTTACAGGATTGTTTTTAAGTCTCTGATCACTTTTGTATTTGTGTATTTTAGGTGTTGTTAAATCAGCACATACCTGCAGATTATCTGTTGCGTGTGTGTGAGCAGATTGGCCCACTTGTAGATAAGCATATTTCTCCCAGTGTACCTGGAGTCCGCAGTTTACTGGGCACTGGAAGACAGTCATTATTGCGGACATCAAAAAGTAAGAGCCTCATGAAATTACAATAAGGGAGACATATTTCATATCATAAATAACATAAAAATGTGTTAATTATTTGTTTCTTTTAGGTACTTCACATACAGTATGGAGTGGTTCTACCGTAGCTGCCCTGCACAGGGGGCGGCCCCCAGAACCATCTATCAGCTGTGCCAAACCCCCAAATATAGGTGAGTCCTGCCCTCCTGTGACCATCATCCTTGTTCTCAAATCTTCGGAATTACTGCTGGCTTTGTCTCTGGTCAGCTGGATATCTGGGAGCCAAGTAATTGCTAACAAATAGACATAAGCTGCTGATAGTTTCTTCCAGAACTCTTTCCACTTTAGATCTGAAAATTGTGCTTCATGACCTCTGGTTGGTATTAAATGTTACTGTATTGAGGGTGTGTTGAAATGTTTTTTGAAGTAGTGAATTAAAATGGTCCAAATCTCTCTGTGCAGTGTCAATCATGGGTGCTCGTCAAAAAACAGGAGTGGCTCGATTTGGCAATTCCTTCCCATCCTGCATCTATCAGCACATGAAAATGCATCGGAGGATTCTTGGTCATCTGTCGTCTGTGTACTGCGTGGCGTTTGATCGCACCGGGAGACGCATTTTCACGGTATTTAAAGTTAGAGAAGGGTGTCTGATGAGTGAGGAAAAAATTTTGTTTCTCCTACAATTTCCAAAAAAAGAGTATGATATGGTATTATTATGAGAGCTTTAAGGGAATGGGAATTTCTAAAGCATCCATTCTCAGTACGCTTATCACATGTGAAAATCACAATGTTTATGGAAACAGCTCCTTATCAGCTAATTTTCGCAATATGTTCACACAATATGCAAATAGATTACAATATATTCACACAATATGCAAAGACTCTCCCTGATACGAAAATAAATGAAAAAAAATTCTTTAAAAAAATATAATTTGTCCTTTAACATAATACTTGTATTTTAAAGACAACATTAATATAAATTATTACATTATATGAATATTTGACCAGCATGTTTTATCTGGATGGAATATAATTTTAAAGTTTATAGAAATAATCAAATGTATGGAATGATTGAGAGAGACAATAATGAATGTAACAGAATAAAAACACAACTGAAACCATATTGAGTGTGCGCTTAATCAATTTTTGTTTGCCTTGTAATCAAGATTAATGTTTGGGTGTTAGTAATCTGGCTTCATGGGTTTCTGTCAGGGTTCCGATGACTGTCTGGTAAAGATCTGGGCGACAGATGATGGACGTCTCTTGGCGACTCTGCGTGGTCATGGGGCAGAGATTTCAGACATGACCGTGAACTTTGAAAACACTCTCCTCGCCTCTGCCAGCTGTGACAAGATCATCCGTGTGTGGTGCCTCCGTACCTGTGCGCCTGTAGCTGTATTACAAGGGCACACGGCCTCAATCACCTCTATACAGGTGTGTGTGAGACATTTATATTTATTGGCACATTTATGATCCTCACTGTAGCAGGGAGCAGAGACACATTTTTCAGGGTTTTTGTTCAGGTTTTGTTTGTTTTTCTTGTTGAGACATTGAGATTTTTTTTGTTCAGACATTCTTTGTGTTTTTAAAGGGATATTTACTCTGTCTTTGCAGTTTTCTCCATCAGCATTCAGTTCTTCTCGGTATCTGGCCACCACTGGGGCTGACGGCATGGTTTGTTTCTGGCAGTGGAACTCGCTCAACATGAAGTTTGTGTAAGTGTGACTGTGTGTGTGTGTAGATCTTGAATGACTCATTTATTTGTCTCATAGTAGTGATTCGCTTCCATATTGAGTGATTTTGCAACGTGCTGTATGTTTGCAGTGACAGACCTGTGAAGTTTATTGAACGCTCTCGTCCTGGAGTTCAAATATCTTGCTGTTCTTTCAGCTCTGGTATGTTATCAGGTTATGTTTTGGTGTAAATTTACTTCTTTCTCCAACATTGTCTCACGATTGGAGTGTAATTTTGACCTTAGGTGGGATGTTTCTGGCCACTGGAGGAACAGATCACATGATCAGAGTTTACTACCTCGGCACAGAGATGCCCGTGAAGCTTTCGGACCTTGATGCTCACACGGTAAGAGAGAGAGGCGAAGGGGAACAGATGGGCAAAAAGACAAAAATATGTGGTAGAATTATACGATCAGACATGATGATGTTAAAATAACATTTTGCTGATTTAATTGATGTACATCCATGTTTTTGTACAGGATAAAGTTGTAGCTATTCAGTTCTGCAATAACACTGATGGGTAAGTAAATATAACTTTTCTGTGTTATACTGACATTGACTCACGTTTTAGCTTTTCTTAATGTGGTTGTTGCTGATTGGATGTTTTGTTTTGTTTGGGTTTATCTGATTGACTGTGCTGGCTCACTGTCTCCAGTCTCAGGTTTGTGAGTGGTAGTCGGGATGGTACGGCTCGGATTTGGCATTACCAGCAGCAAGAATGGAAAAGTGTCGTGCTGGACATGACTACTAGATTACCAGGGTCAGTGTGTTAACACTTTATTGTGAGCGCTGACAACTGACTCTTGTGTTTTTTGAAGCACTTTGGGTTTATTTTTGTTGTTAACATTTGTATGGACATATGTGTTGTGTTCACAGGAGTGCGGTGGTATCAGGTGATGATAAATCAACCAAGTTGGTTGTGACCATGGTCGCGTGGGATCGCTGTGATCGCTCTGTCATTACAGCTGTTTCAAACTGCCTCCTCAAAGTCTGGAACTCAACAAACGGCCAATTATTACATGTGCTGTCGGTATGTGTTTGTGTGTGAGAACTCCTTCCCCTCCTCTGTGTTGTGATGACATTTCCCTTATATGAGGAACACTTCTGCATGTTTCTCTGTGTGTAGGGTCACGATGATGAGGTGTTTGTTTTGGAAGCTCACCCCTTTGACTCGCGTATCTTGTTATCGGCTGGCCATGATGGTAACATCTTCATCTGGGACCTCAGCAAAGGCTATAAGATCCGAAACTTCTTTAACATGGTGAGGACACATGACTGATACAGAAATAGTTGGTGGAAAAGATTAAAACGTTACATTAGATGTTTTTTTCTTTGATTGTTTCTCTCTTTTTTTTAGATTGAAGGGCAGGGTCATGGTGCTGTGTTTGACTGTAAATTTTCAGTCGATGGCCAGCATTTTGCTTGCACAGACTCTCACGGTCATCTGCTCATCTTTGGATTCGGGTGCAGCCAACTTTATGAAAAGGTTTGTGCTTGTCTAGAACCAGCTGGATACTGAACTTTTTAAGCAGATGATTAAAATTGTTGTGTTCGACTCTACACTCCAGATTCCAGACCAAATGTTCTTCCATACGGATTTCCGGCCGTTGATCAGGGACTCAAATAATTTTGTACTGGATGAGCAGACGCAGCAGGCACCTCATCTCATGCCCCCACCATTCCTGGTGGATGTGGATGGGAACCCCCACCCTCCTAGCTTTCAGCGTTTGGTGCCAGGAAGAGAAAACTGTAAAGAGGAACAGCTTGTACCACAGCTCGGCTACATGGCTAATGGTAACTGCTACAGATTGTCTTATTCTTCAAGTTCACATACTTTAAATCTGACTAAACAACTTTTTATACTTTGTGGTTTAGCATTATTTAGCTTGAATGATGTTGAAAGATTGTTTAATGTTTCCTAGGTGATGGGGAAGTAGTCGAGCAGGTGATTGGCCAGCAGACTGCAGAGGAGTCTCAGGAAGAAAGCCCATTGGATGATCTGATCAGACAGCTTCAGCACCAGCAAGATGAGCAACTCAACTCAGGAAACCCAGCAGGTTCAAATGATATGCTGTTAAACATGTCTTTTACAGCATTAACCATGCTATCTGTTGGATTAAAGGACATACGCTAAAGCTGTTTTTTATTAGTAGATGCTGAGGGGGCAGGTGGACCTCTTTCACCGCCTAATGTGGGACTGCGGCGTAGCGGACAGGTTGAGGGTGTGCGGCAGATGCACAATAATGCCCCCCGTAGTCAGATTGCCACAGAACGAGACTTGCTGGCATGGAGTCGTCGCGTGGTGGTTAATGAAGTACAGTCAGGAATGTTCAGGTAAAGGGTCTTTCAAGGGCACAAACTTACTTGCATACAAACCTATGAAGCTTTGGTCACCAACTATTTTCAATAAATGATTATACTATTGATCAAATACATATAAATTGATCATACTGATTTTATGTATGTATATCAGCATTAGAAATGTTTCAGACTTAAAAATATGTAACATCTGACCAAATGTTTGCCTGTAATTGTTTTTAACCAATCACTGCTCCTTTGCTGATAGAATGTGTTTGCGTATATTTAGAGTCATGGAGGAGTGCAGGCTAGCTAAAGGAGAGGTGGAACGGTCTTTTTACATCACTGAGAAGAAAAAAAAACCTGCAGTCACAACTGGAGTGAGTGTTACGCATATACACACACACGTGCAAAAATGTGGCTCCACAGTATAACACTCATTCTCTACGTGTAGAGCGAGTTGATAAGTGAAAGCGGTCGCACATTACGAAGGCCTCAGCGGAGGCAACAGCAGCAGAGACACGCGTATCAGACCCGCTCGACTCGAGACAGGAGACGCAACACAAGTGCACCTACATACAACCGTGACGTGGACAGCACGAGAGAATCTGACAGCGATGCAGAGGTAAAAACCAGCTCAGCGGTCCAGGCAACCTGGACATTAATGTAGTGTTTTTTCAGCATTCAAAATGTTTATTTAGGCCTAAATATTTTGTATATGTTCACCCAGCAGGAGGAAGATGAGGAGGAGGACCAGAATGAGAAGAGTGATGTGTCGTCTGATGGTGAAGAACAGTGGGAGAACGACAGCAGCTCCAGGTTTAGTGTCCAAATAATCCCAATATTTCACGGAATAAAACCATTTCATTACTCCAAATGCAGGTTAAATTACTGTTTGAAGGTGGCCTAGAACATAGTTCAGCAACTTTAAGCATGTGTGTGATAAAGAGTAAGCCGTATTTGAATTATAAATGTATTTATTTTTATCGATTTTTTAATTTTTTAATTTTTTTTTATTGTTTGCATGGAAAACTCTTTCTTGCTTAATATAATTGATAATATAATATAATTGATAATACTTGCTTTAAAAATGAGTTCTGTATAAATTTGTTTTACAGTGACTCTTCTAGCGAGTACTCTGATTGGACGGCAGATGCAGGAATCAACCTCCAGCCCCCCAAGCGAACAACCAGAAGACAGGCCCGCCTCGCCAGGAGCAGTAGCTCTGAGGAGGAGGAGGTTGCAGGGCAGGGAGAAGGAGATGACGAGAGAACGAGCAAACCTCCTGATAAGAAAAAGAAACTTAAACAGACCAAGCAACGTGTGAGCATCCATCCTTCATCTATTCACCCATCCATTTGTTCTGTTCTATACTAACGTAAATGTGTGTTTAGTCTGTACCTGCTGGAGAGTTAGAGGAATTGTTGCCCCCAGCTTGGATCATGGAGACAATTCCAAGAAGATCACCTTTTGTACCTCAAATGGGAGATGAGGCAAGTCTGTGTAAAATGTGGACAAAAAAACATGTGTAAAAAGATAACATGGCCTTACTTACAGCTTACTGATGTCTTCTCTCTATGTTTCTTTTTGCAGTTAATATATTTCCGTCAGGGTCATCAAGCATATGTTCGAGCCGTGCGTCGTGCCAAAGCCTACAGCATCAATCCTCAGAAACAGCCCTGGAACCGCCTGGACCTCAGGGTAGGAGGATAATGTGCATCCTGTTAGGGATAATGCAGTCTAAATTTCATGTGGTTGACCTATTTTCTACAAATAAATTAGCATTGTTATAAATATAAGTTTGTTTGTCCTCTTATTTAGGATCAGGAGTCTGTGAAGGTAGTGGGTATTAAGTATGAGGTCGGGCCGCCCACTTTGTGCTGCCTCAAACTGGCCTTCCTGGACCCCACCTCAGGGAAAATGACCAATGAATCCTTCAGCTTGAAGTATGCATACACTTACAAACCACTAACCACTAATCATGGCCTTACTTTAGGATTGCATACTACAAACTATGTCATCAACTTTAATTTGGCCTCACATGAAATTGTCAATGATAGTTGGTTTTCTTTTTTTTTAGGTATCATGACATGCCTGATGTCATTGACTTTTTGGTGCTACAACAGTTTTTTAACGAGGCCAAAGAACGCAACTGGCAACCGAGTGAGTGTTTTTTACAAAGCCTTTATTTAAACTGTGTGGTGCAACTGAAATTTAAAGTGTGCAATCAAATAAAGGTAATTGGATAAGATGATCGATCTCTGATTTTCATTTTTACCTTTTATCCCAAACAACTTGCAGTGCATTTACATTATGTGTGTAAAATCAAACACAGAAACAGGATTCAACAGATTAGGTGATGATGTAATTATCACGACAGGCCTTGCTCACCGAAGTGTGTGTGTTCGCAGGTCAGCGTTTCAGGAGCATAATCGACGATGCTTGGTGGTTTGGTACGGTGGAGGATCAGCAGCCGTTACAGCCTGAATATCCCGACAGCCTCTTTCAGTGCTATGCTGTTAGGTACAGTTTGATGAGGTCATGATCAACAAAGCATGTTAAGTGTTTTAACCATTGTATTGAAAGTTACAAATGCGTGTGTTGTCATGCAGGTGGGATAACGGAGAGAGTGAGAAGATGAGTCCGTGGGATATGGAGCCCATACCTCAAGAAGGTAATGAAATGTTACTCTCTTCACAAACTCTGATGCTAAATCAGCCAGTCATGTTCAGTCGTGTCTGATGGTGTAATTGACAACCAACAGCTCCAGTCCCAGAGGAGGTTGGGGACAGTGTCCCGGTCACAGAGGATGAGCTTCAGTCGCTACTGTACACCCCACAGGAGGGTGAGTGGGGGCTACACACGCGGGATGACGAGTGTGAAAGAGTCATTACCGCCATAGATCAGCTGCTGACACTTGGTATGAGAAACACACACAAACTTAGAAACTTAGAATTAGCTCCTAGTTGATACAATATATTTTCTGCTGAAATATTTGAAGTTGTATACAGTACCAGTCAAAAGTTTGGAAACACTTACTCACTGTTGTTTAGATTTTCCTCATTTTAGAATAATAGTAAAAATCAAAACCATGAAATAACAGAATTGTAACTTGAAAATTGAAAATCTTCAAAAGTAGTCACCCTTTTTCTAGAATTTGCAAAATAATTTTATCATCCAGCTTTTTGAAGTCTCAGTCTGAGAAGCTTTTTAAAGGTCATTAAAGGAATTTCTACCTATGCTGGACTCTTATTGGCTGCTTTTTATTTGTTATTTTTTTATAAAATGTTCTAATTAAAGAATTTAATATGTTGGCACAATGTTTTACAGATGTGGCAAAGCCCTTCTCCTGTCCTGTTAATTTGCGGGAATATCCAATGTATTGCACTGTTGTGGCCTATATCACTGACCTCGGCACCATCAGAACAAGATTAGTGCATCGTTTCTACAGGTACACAGTCACATAGTGAGCTTGTGAACACACCATCATACACAACTGCTGGACCTCTCTCACATGTTTGTGTCTGTAGGCGGATTTCAGCGCTAATGTGGGAGGTGCGTTACATCGAGCATAATGCTCGAACATTTAACGAACCACAGAGCCCCATCGTCACGGCAGCCAAAACGGTCACTGATGTCCTGCTGCGTTTCATCAGGTGAGAAAACACTCCTACTGCTCCTTACATCAAAGCTATGATCCCTCCAGTCCACCTGCTGGGCTAAGTCTTCACATGTAGCTTTTCATTATTCATGTGTGTCTGTCTCGTTGTAGGGATCAAAGCTCCACTGATATCTTGGACTTGTACAATAAGATGAAGACAGAATTCAGCAGTGCAGGAGAGGAAGAGGTGAGTCTGTGTAGTATGTAAAGGGTAGTTTACAGAGTTGGTGATATTGACCAATCGCAATAGAGTACTTGAGAGAGTCATGTGATTTGTGTGTTTTTTGTTTAGTAGATTAACTGTTTTTTTGTCTTTCTTTGTTCTGTAGGAAACAGTAGATGTAGACTCGGACACTCCCGGCACCTCCACTGGCCAAAGGGTGAGAATATTCAAACACAGAGATCTTAATAAAAACATTAAAAGCATGTTGTTGTCTTGACATAATTTTGCTTTGTCCAAAATGCCCAAATCTTTGTTCAGCCTAAATATACTCATCAGAGTTTGGACATTGTCTAACTCCTCTCATCATTTTAGGGGACCAATAATGCACCTCAGAAACGGGGTGTAGACATGGATATAAATGCATGGCATGGGCATTGCAGGGAGCTTCTAAGGAGAATGACTGCAAGCCCAGACTCACAGCCATTCCGCCAGCCTGTCGATCTCTTTGCATATCCGGTAACTCATTATTGGACCCTCCTCCTATATCCACTGCTGATGATTTATCATGCTTACTCTCACTTCCTCACATTATTCAGATCTAACGTCACTCTCTGACTCTGTTTCAGGATTATCGTGATATTATAGATACTCCTATGGATTTGGGTACTGTTTCTGAAACTTTGGCGGGTGAAAACTATGAGAACCCCATAGAGTTTGCCAAAGATGTGCGGCTTATCTTCAGCAATTCCAAGGCTTACACGCCCAACAAAAAGTCACGAGTAAGACCAGCATTTGCTGCAGCAGTGTGACTGTGTGTTTGTTGTTCATAGGTCTATGTTATGACCGATGGTGTTTGTTGTTTTTTAGATCTACAGCATGACTCTGAGTTTGTCAGCGTTCTTTGAGCATCAGATCATTGCTATCATCTCAGATTATAAATCTGCTGTCCAGAATCAGCGCAGGAATCAACAAAGACTCAGTTACAGCAAGAGATTACAGTCACTTCCCAATAGGTAATACACGTATGCACACACTTAAGTCATCATGGTACAAATAATCATGTAATGCCTGCGTTTAAGATAATTGTGTCTTCTGAAAATTCTGTTGGTTGTATCATTTTATATCTTAATAATGTAAAGATTCAGGCACATATACAAGCACAAACCACAGCAACAGTTTTTTCTTTGTGCCTGTGTTTGCAGTCCCAAAGGAAAACAAAAATTAGGGAAGAAAACCTCCCAGACACCTGCAAAGGTCTGCTTACGGAAAACCTCACAAGGTGTGTGTTGATTTGTTTACATCAGAGTGTGTGTTTGTGTGCGAGAGAATGCTGACCATAATTTTTTTATTTTCCTGTTTGTTTGTTTTTAATGTGAGACCCTTTTTATACTTGATATGTTAATTAATCATTAGTGGTTACTGAAGATGCATGTTACTACAGTTTAAGATGGATCTTAATACCATGATTAAGACCTAACAGTGTTTTTTGTCTCCTCATCAGATCTGAGTGCTGCAGTCGATGAAGACAGTCAGCCTTCATCTTCATCCTCTTTCTCTTCTTCTACCTCATCCTCCTCATCAGACCAAGTTGGAGGTAACAGAGTTACACGCAGCCGAGCTACACCAAGGAAACTCTCAGGTATACACACACACAGACTTGTATTGCTACAATTTATTGTCTTGCGTTCAATTTGATTGTGATATTGTGTTCTCTGTGTGTCTGTAGATGCCAATGGCCTTCTGCCAAACGGAGGTCGACGTTCACGTAGACGCGCAGCATTAACTGAAGAGGGAGAGATTTCTGAATCTGAGAGGTCTGGTACATCTTCCTCATCATCCTCATCAACGTCGTCTTCGTCTACATCATCATCTTCATCAGAGAGTGACGACAGCGAAGATGAGGTGGCCGGATTTGCAGATGGCGGCGATCATGACTACAGCAAAGCCCCTCAGTCCAAACAAAAGGGCAAAGTGGTGGCGGCTGCCCCCGTCATTGAGACACAGCGCAAAAGGAAAGCAGAAGAGCAAGCAACAGAACCTCCAAAACGCGTCCGGAAAGCAGATGTGCAAACGGAGAAAGAGGACGAAGAGGAGGAGCCTGATGAAGAGGAAGAGCCTGAAGAGGAGGAAGAAGAGGAGGAAGAAGAGGAATCTGAAGAGTCTGAGGAGCAGTCTGAGGAAGATGATGTTCCAACAACAAAAAATACTGGGAATCAGAGGTCAAGTCAAAGAACTGCAAAGACAGAACGGGTCAATACTCGTAATCAAGGACGACGGACAGTTTTGTATAATGATGACTCGGAAGAGGAGGGGCCAACAACAGACCCGCTGAACCTGGGAATGTCACGCTCTGGCAGAGTTCGCCGAATGACTGAAAAAGCAAGAGTTAGTCATCTAATGGGGTGGTCACACTGACTAAAAGTTTGCCGTTTTATGACCCTTACACAGACTTACTACAGCGATACTGCAGGGATTTTGTTTTTAGTACTGTTTTTTTGTGACTTGTTTGTTTTTGCTTTTTGTGTTGCTGTCGTCATCTTGGATACTTGATGTCCATGACTCTTCCTGGACTCTGGTGCTTTCTCTTGTTTGTGGTTTCCATGAAAACCACCACGCCATCAACTAATCGGTCACCTCTGCCTTACTCTGGTCCAGGGCACTAAAGAGTCAATTCTCATTATAATCCTCAGTTTATCTTCCCCTCTCTCTATTAATCCTTACTTCCTTCTCTTGTATAACAGATCCGTTTTGATTCCCAACTTGTTGTGTCCAGAGGAATTTCTGTCTGTTCACTTTGTGATGATCAGAAAGATGGTGCTGCTATCCTCTTACTTCATCATTCTAGCATTCTTTTTTCTCTTGACAAAATCAGTGTTTATGTTTTGTCTTTGGCATGCAGGGTTTTTTTATAAAACTTATGTTTACCATAAAATTCAACTGACTTGACTTAACTATTAAATCAGGTTATACATTTACCTCTGTTCAATAATAATGTAGTTTATTCTTTGTCATGGTTGTAAGCTGTTTTTTTCTGTAAGATTTTTGTTCAGGTGTTTGAATTGGTCATAACTTCTATGATGCATTATCTACTTCCATATCCTTTGAATGGACATTTACTATGCCTAATCCATTAGAGCACAGACACACGCAGGATTATGGGAAATGTGGGAGCAGTACAGTTCTCTCTTCTGTTCAGATATACAATTAAACTTTAAAATGTTTTTACTGAAAATATTTATATTTTTCCAATGTTGTATAGTACTTTTTGATTCATTTTTATCTTACACTAAGGAGAACAATAGTAATGATAATTTTGCACATTTGTCAAGTATGTGGCAGCTGATTGGGGGCTATGAGGTTGAAGAGATCTGAATCCTGGACTCTGATTGGTTCAGATGTAATGTTGGTTGCCCTCAAACATATCTGAACAGCAAAAGGCTCTTGTTTTTCTTGTTTTTTTCCAATGTTATTTTTTCTGCAACTTCATGAAAAACCGAGACTTGTTCTGAAATGTGTTCAGTGTTGTTGTTGCTTTATTGATTTGAGATATCAGATGTAAAACCTGGGTTTGATTTGTCGGAGGGTGCGAACAGAAGTGTGATTTTTAATGTGTTCTTTCAGAGACACTTATTACATCCTTTTTTATTTTGCACTTTCAATTGCTCTTAGTTTTTTCATTTTCTTTTTTATGCACTAATGTACAATTCATCCTATCTATCCTATTGTGTATGAAGCATATACTACAGCGGCCAATCACAATGCAGAATAATAGTATTCCTTGCCAATCAGAATACTGCATTAACCTCCTAAACCTGTGTGCCCTTCCCATTACAAAGAAATAAGTTGACCAGACTGTTGTTTGTTTCATCATTCTCAAGGTTCATTTTAAGGGATCTTACTCCATCATGTTACTAACAAAAAAGTTATCCGTGGAGATGAAGATGAAATTACGTTAAATGTAATAATCTTATTTGCGTGTCTCATTTTTACACGTTTTGGATTGTGTATTTTTTATATAATTAAAGGGTAAAACATCGTAAATGGTCTCTATTTTGTCAAAGAAAAAACGCACGAATGTTCGTGTATAATCGGAAAAATAAATGTGTAAAAAAAACCGAATGCGTTTTAAATAGTCACGTCTTTCTACGTGTGTTCCACTCTACTGCGGCGCTGCGCAAACAAATCAGCGTGTGGCATCAAAGTACCGCGAGAACGATTCGAAACCACAGCTTTGGACTCTTTCTCGCGGTACTTCATTCCATACTTCTATCCGTCTGCGCAGCTCGCATGAGAACGAACGCACCTTTTTCCCTGTATTTGCTGGTGACGTAAACAACAACTGCCGATCTGAGCGCATGACTGTGACATCACTCCAGTTGTTTGGATAAGCCGGAAGTGAGTAGCGAAATTACAACAAACATTAAGAGAGATACAGTGAGGACAGTTACAGAACAACACGAAGAGTTTGTTAAAAGGACATCTGTAAACAATTTGGACCGTTGAACTCAGCACTGATTCTCTACTGGAACTAGCAGCACAACCGAATCGTCATGTCGAACATGGAAAGTATCCTTAAGAGGACCAGAGATGTCGGGCCCGGTCTGCTTTCACTTTACTGCTGAGATTATGGCCGTAAACATGTTTACTTTGAGTTAATTATAATTTTTATGTGTTGGTTTTAACATTTAGTTTTAACATATTATTCCGTCGGGTCATATTATCGCTGTCTGAATTCTAATAACCCATTTCTGATTTTTTTCTCGCATCTACAGTATAGACTCAATTTTGGTTTCTGTGCTGAAAGCGAGTTTAAAATACTGTAAATGATCTATTGTGTTATATTTGTGTGTATATTGAAGTAAGGGAGTGATCTAAACACAACATCAGATTCCTTCAGGTAGAGCGTAAGCCTGTTACGTAAGACGTCCCCACCTACGTGTGATGAATTCTCAGTCCAGCCTGTCAGTCAAGTTTGTTCAGTCACTGGACAGTCTGTTTCATTGTGTCATTGTGCTTGGAAGAATCCTAAACTCTTTGATTTTATCTTTAAAAATCATTTTAAAGCAAAACATTTTTTATAACATGGAAAATCCTTTTTCCATAAACGTTTTCCTTGACCTTGGACATCAGAGCATTTGTTTAACCTCAAGTTTGCAGCCAAAGAACTCCAGCGCAACTCCAAGAAATGTGACAAAGAAGAGAAGGCAGAGAAGGCCAAAGTCAAGAAGGTAAACAAACAAACTTCTTAAAAAATATTTAGTGACTCCAACACATTCACGATTACTTTTAAGAATGTGAATGTTCCTTGCTATTCCTTGACTCCTTGTTGTTCGTGTTATCTAGGCGATCCAAAAGGGCAACATGGAGGTTGCACGGATACATGCAGAAAATGCGATTCGCCAGAAGAATCAGTCAGTGAACTTCCTCAGAATGAGCGCCCGAGTGGATGCTGTGGCTGCACGAGTACAGACAGCAGTCACCATGAACAAGGTACAAACATACACCTACAGCACAACAAATTTTTCTCTTTCTAATAGGTATTTTATATTTAACTAATGACTTTTTTCCAGGTCACCAAATCCATGGCTGGGGTGGTAAAGGGAATGGATTCAGTCCTGAAGAGCATGAATCTTGAGAAGGTGAGAGAAAAAATGAGGGCTTCTGCATGTTTTTTTTGCACTATTTTTAAATGAAGTGTTTTTTGTGCACTGGTCTATATTTTAACTGATGGCAATTCTGACTGGTCAGATATCTGGTTTAATGGACAAGTTCGAACGTCAATTTGAAACTCTGGATGTACAGACGTCTCAGATGGAGGACACAATGAGCAGCACCACAACACTGACCACACCACAGGTGATGTATATTATAATATATATATATTTATAACATTTACATAAAACAATGATCAGAGCAAAAGTGATATTTTCATACATGTACTGACTGTGACACTGCGCTGTTTTTCAGGGTCAAGTCGATAGTTTGATGATGGAAATGGCAGATGAGGCTGGGTAAGATCTTTACAAGTTTACAATTTTATTTATTCACTTAGCAGAAACTTTTATTCAGTTTAAAATGGGTGTTAACAAGATATGTCTTTTTAGGCTGGACCTTAATATGGAGCTTCCTCAGGGTCAGACAGGATCAGTGGGAACCAGTGTTGCATCTGCAGAACAGGTATTATAATCATACACAGCATACAGGCAGACAAACACGTATGTCAAATATCTTCTATAACAGTTTTATGTTTCTCATTTTAGGACGAGCTCTCACAAAGACTGGCTAAACTCAGAGACCAGGTGTAAGGAGAACCGGCTATGTGTGTGTGTGAGAAAGTGAGTGTGTGTTTGATTGTCTGGGGAGCATGTCTCCTGTTTACTGACTCCTGATAGAAATGGCCTCATTGTTTTGTTTGTGTATCATTTTCTTCAGTGTGGTTAAGGGTGTGTATGGATGTGTGGGTGTGAGTTGCACAGCTTTTCTGATCCACTCTTACATACTGAATCAAACTCTAACTACACACCAGAAACAAAAATACAGAAAATTTCAATGTTATATAAAACTGCTGTCATAAGCTTTGGGGCCTAGCTGTCCCTAATAAGTGGGTTAAAAATTATGTTAAGTGTAAAATTACTTCATAATATTATTCATTTTATTTGTTTTCATGTTTTAATTACCTGATTGTTGTCTCTGAAATACTTTTATGCCAATGTAGCTATGATAACCAACATTGGTATCTGATGTGATGGGTAAAAATGTTACTTCTGCTTCTTCATTCTGCACATACATTTTTGCCTTGATGTTTCAGTGGATTGTGGGAATTTGTAACTTAAAATGCATGTTATCAAAAGATGATAGAATCAAATATTTTGCCCAGGGCAGTAAAAGCCCTGGTTTTTCAGACATTAATGGACAAATTATATCTTTTCAAGTGTGAATAAACAGCACCTCTGATCTTTGTTTTCATTTATTTCTATTTTGGTTAAACCAAAATAAAAAATGCCATTGGCAATGTATGAGTCTATTCGCTGGTTCAAATAAGAAAACATATATGTGTGTATATAAATAAACATTTTGCAACTTCTTTAATCTATTCTATGTTTTGTTGTTGTTTTTGTACTGCAGAGTTGTTTTAACATTGACTGTGTGGTTTAAACTAGGGTGGTTCAGGCATTAAAACCGTGAAAGGCTGTGATTGGTCTGTTGCGTTCAGAGTTAGCACAGCTGAGCAGCTGTTACTGGTGCACTGCTTCTAGTCCTGTCCAAGGAGAAAGCTGCTGCTCAGAAACTATATCAAAACATACTGTCAGACTTCATAGAAATGCAGTTTTAAGATTAATGTCTTTTACAAAAGCGACTTACTTTTACAGCCCAGCCTTTTATCATTTTGACACAAAACCAGAGAGACTTCTTTGGTTTTGAATAACATTAGGGTGAATAAATTTAAGAAGGTCATGTTCACATTATTTCCTTTTTTACAGGTTATTACATTTAAAAACCACTTTCTATGTACCTAATTCCCCCTTTATCTCCTCCCATTCTCTCTTTCTCCAGCCCTGCCCATATACTCCCTGACTCTCTCTCTCTCCCTTTCTACCTCTACTACCAGAGATGTTAAAGAGAGATTGATAGACTGATTATGAAATTGCAGTCTGCAATGTGAATTAGAGAAAATAGCATGAAGATCAGAAACACTTTTTGTGTCTGTGATGATGGAATATTAGTGTTTCATAATGAACATGAAGATCTTTTATGGACCACTATTTCAGAGTTTTAAAGAAGAGGAGTAACTAAAGGTGAGTCAATGAATGTGATTTGTACTGATGCTCTCTTTCAAGGGCCTTTTTAAAAAAATTACCTACAGACGTAGTTTATCATCAAATGTTTTTATTAAAAAAATATATACTACTTTTCCTTTATTAATTCTTAAATTGTTGTTCTATTTTTAGTGAATGTTTGTAGAGGATTTTCATTGATCTTATTGATCAAATTTGACAAAATGCTTAAAACACTGAAATTGTCCATCCGCATGTATTTATTCAGTATGAAAGTGTGTGAAATGTCATACTGTAATGTATTACTGTAAAATACCTAAAACAATAAATGTTTCAACACCAGATGAATATTAACTGTATGTGCCATAAGAATGGTTGTTAGCAACCATGATTTCTCATGAGACGTAAGCTCTGTGTGTGTGTTTGTCCCAAGGGCAGGGAGCTGTGTGTCACTCTGTGTTCTGTGTTTCTTTAATGATGGGCTGATTAACAAAAACATTGTTAACATTCATCCAGACGCAGCACCATCCATCCGTCAATGACTCCATCTAACTATTCATCCATCCATCTCCAGTGCTGTTCCCTCAATTACCATGAGATCATCTCTCAGACCAGATTGTGGAGAAGTTTTAAATCTCTCTCTGTCCTTCTGTCTATCACTCACATTGGGACAATTGTCATAGTGACCATAATCTCAGGTGAGGAGTTTATATAACAACAATAGAAGTGTTTGGTATGTCCTCATTTGGATGAGTTGGTTACGTGCGTGTTTGTGTGTGTAGTATGACAGGCCAAGCAGCAGCTGAGGGATCTCCCTGTTCTCATCGTCTCTCAGTAAAAACTCAGGAGGATGAGCTGGACCGAGCAGACAGTGTTCTTAGCAGGTCAGTGATCATGTCTGTCTGTGTGTGTCTGCTTTGATGAACATCTTTTAAAATTTCATTTAAATGTAAATGGTAGATGTAAGATATTCCAATACATAATTTTCCATTTTTTATCCTCTTGTCAGATCACAATCAGTATGTGATGACACGTCCTCTGAGCTTCAGCGAGTAGCTGCTCTAGAGCCTCAGGATGGGCCGTCCAGAAACTCATTTAGAGGAAGAGGGGCACTGTCCAGGTACAGGACACAAACATACACAAATACATACTGTTAAATATCACTATCCAGATTTAATAAAGACTTTTTCTGTTGTTTTGCCAGATTGGTAAGTCTTGTGGTTACTCTGAGAGACTGGGCACACAGGAGTCTCATAGAGGAGGAAGAGAGACCTGATTCCTTCCTAGAGAGATTCCGTGGACCTGAAGTACGAGGCATTCCAAGCCGAAGAAGCAACAACCAACCAGATGCCAACGGCAACACTAAGGGAAATATAAAGTAATATTACGGGTATCACAAACATACTGTAGATATATAGAGAAAAACATTTGAGATTTGATAGAGTTCTAAGTTGTGTTATAAGTATCAACTTGATCTCAGATGTATCCCCTAAAATTGCTTAGAAGAAATAAAAATACATACAAATGAGACAACTGTTAAAATATATTAAGAGTATGGAGCTGTAATATTGATGTAGATTAAGTAAAATAATTGTGATTTGGGTATATTTGATGAGAAATGTTTCAACAATATTGAATTTTGATTACAGACTTGGCAAATCAGAGCTCACACTATTAAGATCTCTTTTAAAAATCTAATTGGGATATTTGTGAGATTTCTGTGTCCTTTCTTGAAGAAATATATAAGATGCAGGAGACTTCAAAAATTTCTATTCACTCTCCATTTAATCTCATTGACGTCTAGGAGATATATTTGTATATTACAAATATTAATATTACAAATATTACAGATATTACAAAGATCCCATCTGTGATTTTGTATTCTTATGGGTATATGCAGGTATCTATAGACAATATATGGAGCAAATGTCTCATACCGAATTTGTCAAATGTCTGTTTTTCCACAGGAAGAAATGGGAGACATTTATTGTTTCAACCTCTGATGATTTATACTATTACTGGCTGTTCTTCATCGCTGCAGCTGTGCTCTATAACTGGGTTCTGCTTGTGGCCAGGTGTGACTTTTCATCTTTACCCTTTATCCTTTACATATTCATCATTGCCTTCATTGTTAATGTGATCCTAACCAAGCGTCACGTTGCAACCAAGAGAGGTATAATCCCGTGTTGGTGCATTTGTTGCTGGCGTAACTAATTGGTGCAATGCTGAAAGACTTCAGATATGCTTGTCACACACACATCAACATAGCAGCCCTATGAGAACTGTTTAATTGTGCATGTGTGGGTGTGTGTTTTAGTATAAGTTTTGTGTGCTGATATGTGTTTCAGTGAGTGACATAGTTCTCATTTTTGCTCTCTTTTGTGTGCAGAGCATGTTTTGATCAACTACAGACAGAAAATCCTATTGTCTGGCTGGTGCTTGATTATATGTGTGATTTTGTCTACATACTGGATTCATGTATGCGACTAAGGACAGGTACATATATGAACTCAAAATTTCTTTTACATTATTAATTAGATAAACTATTATATATTATTAAAAAATATTTTTATGCCTCCTCAGGTTACCTGGAGCAAGGACTTCTGGTAAAAGATTTAGCAAAACTCAGAGATAGCTACATTCATACATTTCAGTTCAAAATGGACGTTATCTCCATCCTCCCAACTGATCTGGCATACATCATCTTGGGCATCAACACTCCACAACTACGTTTCAATCGACTCCTGCGCTTCTCACGCATGTTTGAGTTCTTTAACCGAACAGAGACAAGAACAAACTACCCAAACATCTTCCGTATCTGGAACTTGGTGCTGTACATCCTGGTCATCATCCATTGGAACGCCTGTATCTACTATGCCATCTCAAAGTCGCTGGGCTTTGGATCTGATCAGTGGGTTTATCCCAATACCACATCCACAGAGTTTGGAACTCTGAGACGGAGTTACGTGTACTGCTTTTACTGGTCCACGCTGACGCTAACCACCATAGGGGAGATGCCACCACCTGTACGGGATGAGGAATATGTGTTTGTGGTGTTTGATTTTCTAGTTGGAGTTCTGATTTTTGCCACCATTGTGGGTAACGTGGGTTCAATGATTTCCAATATGAATGCCACGCGGGCGGAGTTCCAGGCTCGCATTGACGCTATTAAACATTACATGCACTTTCGCAAGGTAAGTCGCAACCTTGAGACACGTGTCATCAAATGGTTTGACTACCTGTGGACCAATCAGAAAGCAGTGGATGAACAGGAAGTCTTAAAGAATCTTCCTGACAAGCTACGAGCAGAAATTGCTATCAATGTTCATTTAACTACACTGAAGAAAGTCCGCATTTTTCAGGACTGTGAGGCTGGGTTGTTGGTAGAGCTAGTTTTAAAACTACGCCCTCAGGTATACAGTCCTGGTGACTACATCTGCAGAAAAGGAGACATTGGAAAGGAGATGTACATCATCAAAGAAGGAAAATTAGCAGTTGTTGCAGATGATGGCGTGACACAGTTTGCATTGCTAACAGCTGGAGGATGTTTTGGGGAAATTAGCATTCTTAACATTCAAGGTAGTAAAATGGGAAACCGACGGACAGCTAACATTCGTAGTATCGGCTACTCAGACCTTTTCTGCCTCTCCAAGGATGACCTGATGGAGGCCGTGACTGAATATCCAGACGCTCAGAAGGTTCTGGAAGAACGTGGGAGGGAAATTTTGAGGAAACAGGGGCTTTTAGATGAAAATGCTGCTGCACAGGGGGGGATTCTTGGCATAGATACAGACGAAAAGGTTGAACGACTGGACGCCTCACTGGATGTTCTACAAACACGTTTTGCCCGGTTGCTTGGGGAGTTCACAGCAACTCAAAGAAGACTGAAGCAAAGAATCACAGCGCTTGAAAGACAGCTGTGTCATACAGGGCTTGGGCTTGTGTCAGATCAGGAGATGGACTTTGAGAGTGATGGCAACACTTCACGCGCTAACTCAACTCAACAAACACACTCACAAATGGACACTGAGAGGCCAAACAACACAGATTACCAACGTGAAAACCAGCACTCACCCAGGAACCGCAGGGGTCATGATTAAACCTAAAATGTGCTTTAGATAATTTTAGCCATGGCAATACTACTTACTAAATCTTGTTACACAAATTAAACATGGAAAGAGTGTTCCAGACAAACACTTATAACTATAGTCCTGGTCTGTAAGGGGCAATGCTTTTTAAGGAAGGATATGGAGAATAATGCAGTTTCAAATGGACTACTAGTCAATGGGTTGTCTATATGACCAGTATAATAACACACTGTACAAGTTTAGAAAATGCTTACAAAACATAGAATCAAAAACCTTTCTATTTAACCATCTCAGTCATATGATGATACTTATATTTGATTTTAAAAGTATTTAAAGAAATACCCAGAACAACTGTTGACAAGTCCAAAATGTTTAATGATATATTGTCCTTGTTCATTTGATTAGTTGCATGTTGGGTGCACAGTAAATTCATCTGATTTTTACATACGAATTATTGTACATATTGTACATTTATAATTGATCACAATCTGTATGCAACTCGCTCTTTTTCATATTCAAATAAAGCTTACACTTTGTCTATCTGTAGTTTCTTTCCATGTTCAATTATGACGAAGTTATACATGATGGTGATGACGTCATACCTTCCACAAGCTATTCAGCCACGGAAAATACGTAACAGCGCCGTTTCCGTTGCGCCATTTTAAGCTGCCTCGCGCAAGTTCCTCTGGGAAGATGGCTGACAAAAAAATTGGTTTAGGTTTTGTGTGACGCTAAATATGAGTTTTATTCCGGTAACGGTGAATCATAACCGTGCCGTTGGTTGTGAGAGAAGCTCGGCGAGGAGTTAAAGCGCGATCATGTCTGCCGAGGTCCTCAGGTAAGGCGCGATTATCTTCCCTGATATTTGCATAGCCTACATGTATTTGTACACACAAAAATACTCCCAAAATTCAGTTGTTTATTAAATTTCAGCGATGTAATTTCTCGTTATGTCGTTTGTGTTTGGACCTTTGCACGGGTTTTCCGCAAACTACATGCACACAAACCAGCATTTGAGACTTCTCATTTTATATGCATCAAGTTTGAAGCCAGAGGTGTGCTTCTGTTGTGATTGCGTAGTTTGGTTTTGGTTATTAAATGTCTATTGAGTGCATCGCATGCATGGAAAGAGATGACATGAGGAGACGGCTGCCATGGAAACGAGTTGTGTCTTGTCTCCGTAGACCCGGGCCGGTGGCTGGTGCGGGTAAGCTGGGTGTGCTGATCGGGAAACTCCATGACTACCTCGAAAGTGCAACAGAAAGCAATGAACCTAGTTTACCCGGACACTGGAATGGTAACTCAATACAAGTGATTAACTCTGAAAAGGCAAAAAAAAAAAAATGCTTGAAGATTTATCAAAACGTCTCATTGATAGGAACTGTGGCCAAAGAGTACCTGGAGATGAAAGCCAAAGCCCATGCTGCAGAGGAGGTAGAGATAACATTACATACATCACATCTGTACATAAGCAACTAAACTTGGTCAATAAGAATTTTTTATGTAATTAATGTCTAGGGATGAAATGTAGATTTGCTACACAACTTCTAGAGGTATTCTTTTGTGTAATGTTGTTTGTTTTTTAGGTCCACGTCTCCTCCGTAGCTGGATTGTCATCCTCGGGTCGTTCAAGAAGGTTTGCTTTAAACAGTGATGCATATAAAGCTATTTTATGCTTAGTGAAGACTAAATGTAACATATTTACATTTCTGCCTACACAGGAAACCAACTGTTGTCACAAAACACAGTGGGATGAATGAATCTGATGCCTCGTCTGAGAGCGGCGCAGAGGATGCGATGTCTGTTCACTCCAATGACCCCGACACCAGCTTCCTACCCAAAGGTGCTGCTCCCTTCTTTTAGTTTTGCATATTTTCCATATGTCTGATTGGGTAATCAGTGACATCTGTTTTACATGTACTAAAAGGAACAGTTCACCCAAATATAAAACTTCTCTCACCCTCATGTCATCCCCGATGTGTATGTCTTTTTTCTTATAAAGAATAATTTTTATACTAAAGTGCTGTCATATTATCTTATACTGGACTGAAATGGTTTAAAATCTCATTGGCTCTCGAGTGTCACATAGATGCACAATATTGACTTCTTAATAAATTAATGTATTGTTTTGCTTTAGAATTAATTTATTGACCCACTGCTGTCATTTGGATTGGAGTTGTATAATACCATGAGGGCATTTTAATGTATAATAATTTATTTGTGTTCAACTGAGAAAAGAAAGTTAAGTTTTAAGAACTTTATCTATGCATGCATACTCTGTGTTAAGAGCATGAGAAATGTACATGGATCATGAGCACAGATCTTGGTATGACAGGAACTGAATGTTTGTTCATTTGACACAGGAACAGTGTTTGTGCTGCCAGAGCCTGTGGGAAACGAAGGACGAGATGATTTTCGTGGCCCAGAATTTCGGAGCAGACGAGTTCAAAAACAGCAAAAAGACAGTGCTGACAAACGCAGAGGTGAGAGAGAACCTTTGATAGGGTCATGGAAAAACTATATTTTACTTTATTTTTGTCAGAGTTCCAATTAAAAAGTAAAAAAGTAAAAAGCACAAAAACTTTCTTTACTTTATACAACACATTATGAACTATTCAGTGTTTCTGCCTGAAACTCTTTTATAAGCTCTTTTATAAACTTGAATATAAACACTTGGACAAATTTGTTATGTATATGATATATTTAATATTGTATGTATAAATTTTAATGAGTATCTAATAATTTGTACTCTCTAATCATTAAAATATGCCACAGCCAACAATTTGAATTATTCCACAGGCTTTACTCCCCTGCTATTTCCATTGTAAATGAAAGCCTTTTTCTAACAGTCAGCATGAAATATTAAAACATGCTAAGGCAAATATGCTTCTTCATGCTATGTTATTATCTGAGAGTTGTTTCAGTGTTCATTCACAGCCTTCAGTCCATCAGTTTTTTCATTTGCTGTTGTATTTACTCCTGGATAGTGTGACACTTTAACAATTTACCATCTGTAATGCTTAAAACTGTACTAACCTGTCTTTTTGTTAGGATATGAGACGGAGAGAATAAACTGCACTGCGTGTGGTCAGCAAGTGAATCCTTTCCAGCGTGACTCGGCCTATAGGCATCCTATGCTTAACGTGCTGATCTGCAAGGTATGTGTATGTGTGTCTGTGTATATGGTCTTTTGACTTTGCATCATTTGCATATTTAATTGACATGTGACTGTGTGTCTGGGAATGCTGCAGTGATTTAGAAGAATCTTCTTGCTTTCCTTGTAGAGTTGTTTTAAGTATTATATGAGTGATGACATCAGCAAGGATTCAGAGGGGATGGATGAGCAATGCAGGTAAATCAGCTTAGCAGTGCAAATGTGTTTGGAGTTGGAAGTTTTTTTTTTATGAGTGTTTATGGCACGTTTAAGCTTGTTGTTCATTTATATCTGCATAGGATATGAAACGAGTTTCCTGATTTGCCCTTCTTTCAGGTGGTGTGCAGAAGGAGGCAGTCTGATTGGCTGTGATTACTGCAGTAACGCCTTCTGTAAGAAGTGTGTGCTACGTAACCTGGGAAGGAAGGAGCTGTCCAGCATCCTGGACGAGGGGAGGAAATGGTACTGCTATGTGTGCAGTCCCGAGCCGTTGGTGGAACTGGTGTTGGCCTGTGACTCCGTTCTGGACAACTTGGAACAGGCTCAGAAACGAGCGCCCCGTCCTGAGCCAAGCTCAGTTCGGGGCAAAGCCAAGGGGGATCGTGGAGATACCTTTATGTTGAAGGTGGGAGGTGGCCTGCTGCCCTCTGCAGGACTTTACCAACGAATGCAACGGTTTGTAGATGTTACAACATCTCTGAACCACTCCTTCAAGGCAATCATTCAAAGCGAATCTGGGGAAGAAGAAAAAGAAAGGAGAGTTGGGCAGCTGAGGATGTTCCGGGTTGTTCTGGATGATCTGCAAGCAGCCAATAGTGCATTACAGGTACAGAGTAAAAACAGATGTTCAGGGTTGTTTATCTTACCATGAATTGTTTGTGTTTCTGTATTTTCATTAGGAATGTGCAAAAGATTTTATTTAAACTGATTAGTACCTATAATCTGATATAATAAAATATATTTGTTTATTACTCATTGTTTACAGAAAAGAATGCTAGTTGTCATTTGCACATCTTTTTTGTAATTTCAGGAAGCCCTGAACCATGAGCTGACCGAGGCCAAACATTCCAGCGGAGCTGCTTTAGAAACGAATAAGCCAAAAGGGAAGGCAAAACGGAGAAAGACAATGCCATCACAGAGCCTTGCCCTTACTAAAGAACTTGTGGTCAAACTCACTCCTGTACCAGTCAGCACAGATTTCATCAGCTCCACCTCTCTTTCCATCACTCCATTACATGACAGACAGAAGATAGAAAGCAGCATAACAAGTGAAGAACTGGAGAAATGTGGGGCAGAGGCGGATGACAAAAATGTTGAGATGGAGGTAACGATTGAGAGTGAAGAGGTGGAGACCTACTGCGGTAATAATGGTGCTGAAGAGGAAGAGACTGAAGATGACAAAATTGACACAAAAAGTTTGTCATTAGCAGAGGACAACAAACGTTCTCCACGTGTGAAAACCACGCCGCGCAGGAGGCGCACCACCACGAGCTCTGTGGCTGAGCATGCTGGTGTAGACGAGGACGACTCCGATTCGGATGAGGTGCCTGAGGTGCTTCTCCAGACTGCTGCTGCTATGGTGAACAGTGAGGAGGAGGGTCTGGTCGGTAGCAGTGGAGATGGGGATGAGGTAAACCAACAAGTCAGAAAGCAGCGACTCTTTGGGCTGGTGAAAACCACACCTCCAGACAGAAGCTCTCGCAAGCGAAACCTCAAAGAGAGATCCTCGTCGTCTTCCTCGTCCTCTTCCTCGTCTTCGAGTAGGCGCTCTCAGGTCCAGGGGTCAGTGGTCAGAATGACTAGGGGAAGAGCTCGGAAAGTTGCCAGGATGATAGATCAGAGTGGGAGTTCCTCAAGTGAAGTTGGGGGACAGGAATTGGAGAGTGGAAGGAGCAGCGACTCGGATGATCAGAGGATCAAACCGCTGACAGAGGACGTCACGTTGCTTGGTTCGGGAAATTTCCAGCAGTCTTCCGGTGAGGTCCTTAACCACCTGTCACACATATTATTATTTACCATCTAATAATTTATGAAGGAATAAAATCTATCCAACTTCTAATCTCATATGCTGTTTCATATTATTACAGAAGCAAAATTGATTTTAGCATTATTAAAATATGATTTCGCTCTCTCTAGGTGACGAGATGGACATCCAGCCGGCTCCTTTATTGTCTGTGGAGGATGATGATTTAGAAAATAGGTACGATTCTGTCTGCATAGAGGCCACACACACACTTCCCCAATACAGGTGGTCTTCTTCGGACTCCACTGGCCTGCCTGAACCCACTACAACAAGAGCTTTGACCCGAATCCCTTTAAGAAGCATGCGTAGATCCACGCATCACCGCTAGACAGGGCTTGTAATGCAACTTTAAGCAGTATGTGTTTACATTTTGTTGCTTGATCAACAAACATTTATATCCCCACAGCTGCTGTCACATGAAGTAGAGGCTTTAACCGTAGGCACTACAAACACATTGGACTTTAATAAGAATTTTTTTTGTTTGAGTTTTACATCTGTTACATAGACCTTTGCATGTCTCCGGCATAATACGTAAAAGCTTAACTGTCCTCTGTTCTGTCTGTGCAGCTAATAAAGCTTTTAAGAGCGTAGAAAGAGTCTGCATCTCTGTTTGGATCTGTTGGATCCTGTGCTCAGTAAGACAGCCAACTTCTTGTGTGTTTGTGTTTTAGGGATCAGCCTCCTGATTCTCACGATGTAATGTTTTCGGTCAGTCAGAACAAAGGCTGTGTGGTTTGCTAACGGTAGGTGTTACAGTAGTTTCACATGACATAATATTGTTTTCGGCAGTGAAATGTCATTGTTGGTGGAATTCAAGTAAACACTATTTCCTGTAGGCTGAAAGTGCAGTGCAGTATTTGTTAGAGAGCAGATCTGTGACAAAGGCCTGTATTTTTTACATTTAGAAACTTTAGAATTTTGCCCTCATCTAAATGGCATGTAGTGTTTCTATACATAGTCATTTGGACAGTTTAGCTGCTTTAAGTTGTTGTGAATAAAGCTGGATATCCTCTTAAATGTGTGGGTTTATTAACTGACATAAATGTCAGAAGCGCAGATGAACTTTTAATGGATGGAATTTAAGGCAATGGAATATTGAATACAGCACAGGTGGATGTTTTTGAATTGGTGCTAGTAAAGAGTAGAAGCTTAAGTTGGGCCACGGCTTAGTGGTCAGTGCATTGCCTCTTAAACACGGTTGTGTGTTCTTGTTTGAGTTTATTTCCCAATTCTCTACAACCTCCTCACCCCTTCTTCTCTTCTTTTTTTTTTGTATAACCTAAAAATGCATACCAGACCAGCAACTTGCCTCATGTTTTTCGGTTTTCAAACTCGCATGTTCATAGGGCAGCAGCAGATGGCAGTGATATTGTATTAGTTCCAACATGCAGACTGTGAGCTTTCTGGACAGAAGTACGTATAGTGAGTTTAAAATCGTGTATGTTTGAGGGTTTCTTTCAGTAAAGAGTAGTTTTGACTCTCAAATTGCATATCTGTTTTGTGTTTGATATGCATGCGCTTTAAAGAGAGGCAATCAACGCTTATTTATTCTTTCTCTTTCCCCCTGTTTTGTCTCTTTCTCTGTTCTACAGCTTAACAGGGTTCCCACGCATCCTGGAAAACCTGGAAAACTTTGATATTTCTAATGCGTTTTACCAGTAATTGAAACAACAAGGAAAATAAACCTAACAGTGATGGAAATTATGTAACGTAACTTACAGTGAACTGTATCTCCGTGTTGGTAACAAAGTATTTTGTTAAAAGAAACAAAATGAAGACAGTCACTGGGCAGATCTGAACTCGGAACTGGAATCAGTTGTTTTATAAAAAGCTAATCTTGGAAAGTCATGTTTTCCATTTCCATTTTGTTTGGCTGTTTATTGTCATAAGCAGGTACAAAACGTAATCTTTGCTCACTTGCCATCAACTTTGTTCTCGACTTCACACATTGATGACACTGGATATAAACATTTAGCAAAATATGAATTATTACTACTAGTCAACTTTAGTATGGTAAGCATAGCTAACTAAACGAATGAATCCGATTCTTCCAGGTTACAGTGCTGCTAGCCTTTATCACAACTTATAACTAATGATAAAGTAACAATCCAGTAACAAATTATTTATTGCAACTAATGTTAGCTAGATGTTGATTTGTGTGATCTAGTGAACATCTAGCGCACATTAGCTGCATGTTTATAACTCGCCAACAACCTCAATACCTCAATGTGTAATTTACTTGAACCTGTGCAACATTTAATTTTCTGTGGCGATCAACAGCAGGCTGTAGATGAATTGTTTTAATATTAGCGTCGACCATAAAGACTGTATTGAACAAAGTGGGAACCCTGCCTAACCTGAAGTAACATGCTTCTGTTAATAGATTAGACCCTGTCATTTCTATCCTCTCTTTCAAACTGTATTTCCTATTTATTTTTTGTTTTGCTGTTCTCCTCATGGATTGTGTTAGATTTCAACTTTGAAACCTTGTAAATGGACATGCACACAACGAAAGTATTCTAAGTATTCCAAGTGTTACGTTGAGATATTCTTTATTTGATAGTATTTATTATTTTGTTGTTTTAAAACACTTTATGCAAAAAACACCTCCCTTTCAGTCGAATGAAGCATGCTTTATTTTGCATATGAGAACAAAAGGGAATGTACATAACTCTAAGTCTGTAAGATTGTAGTTGTAATAAATGTTTATACCACAAACGCAATCGCCTCTGTGCATTTCTATTTTTGTGTTTATGTGCGGGCAAATTCAGTCATAATCAGAGGTGCTAAGATAAAATATGCTGTATTTGCTTATAGTGCCTCGCTTCCATTTTGTCATTTCAAAGCAGCTTTACAGAAAAGGCATGTTTCTACATTACAATTTGTAATAATTTTCTATTTGTTTTTATATTTATTAAGCATTTGGTAACTTTGATTACCTGATAATATTTATATTATATTAATGTCATTTAATATAATTATATAAATATATTAATGCCATCTGTATAATTAAAAGTATTTAATCTGAAATTAAAAATGCAGTCATTGCTTGTTTTTGAATGTAAATTTAAGAAGGTGGATGACTGCTGTATTATTTAGTGAATCTGAATCTCTCACCTTACATTTTTACCTTTTTTTCTCTCTCTCCTGTTCTATTACTCTATCTTCCCTGTCCTACTTTATCACCTGTTCTATAAAGAATTGCAAAAAAGATTCTGCTCGCTCAGATCAGCGCTAACCTCTCCTCAGCTTCTGAGCTGGACAGCAACTCTGATGAACAGTCAGAAAACGAGACAGAAGAAGAGAAGAAGAAGAGTAAGAGCGGGACGTCTGAGACGACGGCTGATGAAGGTGAGTTAAAGTCATAATGGGACCTCACGATCTCAATGTATCTGTTTCTTCTCAAGAAGCTTCCTTAAATCCTCTGTAGCTAATATATCTACAACACATTTGTATGTAGTGTATGTATAATCATTTGTGCTCTAACCAATGCGTAATTCAAACAATGTTTGAATGGTTAAAATATAGTTTATATTTAAATATTGTTTTATTACATGAGCATGAATATGCAAACATACAATGCTTAATAGATCAAAATATGTAATTTTTTGCAGAATGTGATGGCTCAGATTCCAGCGGGTCACAGTCAGGGTCTCTGCACCGACACCAATTGCTACGACATGGTCTTACCTTACCAGAGGCAGAAGCAAAAAAACACAAGCAAGGGAAGAAAAATAATAGGGGAGAAAGACAAATGCAAGATGTAGATCATGGTATTGGTGAGTAAATCTTTCACCTCATGATTTATTTTGATCCCTGTGGTCAGACCTAATGTGAATTTACTTTGGTTTATTTTATCCTAGAGAGCACAGATGAATCAAGCGACACTGCCCTAAGTGAAGAACTCAGCCAATCGGAGGATGAGGAAACAGGGTAACGTTGTCATTTGGTCGTGTTAGAAAGCACATCAGTTACCACCTACCAGTTTACCCAAATGCATGATAAGATAATAAAATACTGTAACAAAAGCTTCATGTTTCCCTGTGAATATTTATTTTGTAGGTTTCAGTCACCCACACTTAATGAGACGCTTCAGAGCCCCACAAACACAGTCCCGCCGAGCCCACGACTCCTGATGTGTGTGTTTGTACAATTTTTTCTTATCAAACATGCTATCAGTGTGGGTCCAACCCCTTGATAAACAATTGTATTATGTTTATTGGATTTTCAGAATGATGTTTCTGTAATCACGGAGGAATGTTTGAAGGGCACCCCTCATGGGAGGAGGCAGATCAGACGGCTTCTGGAGGTGGATCAGCTGGCCCAGGAGACCCGAAGTGCTTTGAAGGAAGAGGAGGAGCGCAGAAGAAGATTAGCAGAGAGAGAAAAACAAAGACTCGAAAATGAGAGAAGAGAGCGAGAAGAAGCAGACTCAGAGGTTAATGAACTGCCCTCGGACTATTATGTTAAAGTTTATCTACTAAATGTTTTTACCTTGGTTTAATGGCACATATTGAAGTGTTTGAGTGATGAATCGCTGTTGTTTTTATTACCCTCCAGGTCATCTTGGTATCAGAGAAACCAGCTCATAGCTTCACTCCATTGGTTCTTGAGCAAGATGATGTATCGCACAAGCCTATGATAGAAGTTCACATGCACTTCCTGAGAAAACTCAAACCACACCAGCGGGAGGGTGAGAGAAAGTGCATTTTACATCTATACCTTTAGGTTTCTATACCTTTCGTTTCGCTTTTACTTGAGTTTTAAAGTAATTATTAGTCTTTGTGTGTTTTTGTGTCTTTAGGTGTGCGGTTTATGTGGGACTGCTGTTGTGAGTCTGTTCAGAGTGTGAAGTCATCTCTGGGCTCTGGCTGTATCTTGGCCCACTGCATGGGACTGGGCAAGACCTTACAGGTATGAGGCATGCAATTCTGTTCATTTCTTTTGTATGAAAGTGTTCGAAGACTAACTGTGTGTATGTGTGTTTCAGGTCATCGTGTTCCTTCACACAGTGTTGTTATGTAAGCAGTTGCCTCTGAGCAGGGCTTTGGTAGTGTGTCCTCTCAACACAGTGCTGAACTGGAGGAGTGAATTTGACAAATGGCAGAGGAGCTTGAGACCCCATATACTGAGGGTTAGCAGAGTTTCATTTTTTTCTATCAGTGGACTTTGCTTGTGTGGTGATCTGGATTATGTTTACTTTTTATCTTGTGTTTAATACCCATTATATTTACTAATCATGTGTATTTTTATGTAAACGTGTCTGATAAACACCTTTGTAGTCTAAATGTATGAATTCATGAAGTCTGCATGTAAATTTAGACTAAAGGGTTAACTGGAAAACATGCTGCTAAAGAAACAATAACACATCTTTGTACTGTAAAGCCCTATTCGCACGGGATTAGTATTATCTGGGGACCTTGTGTGATTTAGAAATTAGATCCCCACGTCTGATTTTCGTGTGGCGCATTTGCACGGGATAAGCGAAGCTTGAGATTTTACTCGAATTTACTGACTTATCTCCCGGATATGATGTCGAAGCGGTACGTAACAATGATATAACCCACCAAATGCTGGCCAAATCACAGAGATGTTCAGACAAAAACAAATATCTGTCTATGCACAAGTTTTGTATTTAAATAAAGAGAAATATACATGGGTTATGAATGTGACAAAAGTGAAGTTTTGAGAGGCAACATACTTTGTAAATTAAAAGCCACACACCAGATGCAATAATACTCAACAAATGTAGATGAGATGTTAATTCAAAGAACATAAGTAGTTATTTTATTATACATTTTTATGTGAATAATATAAACTGTGAGGATGTGATAGTTCTGAGAACAGCACTTTATCTTACTATGAAAAAAATCACATTTTAAACATACAAAAAATGCTTTAAACACTTTGGGAGAGACCACAAATGTGTATTTAAACCACCAAATACTTACTGAGCTATTATTATTTTATTGCAAGGTCGATATTTACATGGAATTGCCTATATTTTACATTCTTGTGCATGACTTTGTGTCCTTCACCCACAGGTAACAGAGCTGGCCACAGTAAAGTCTACAGCTGTTCGTCTTGAGCTGTTACAGGACTGGTTTCAGAATGGTGGGGTGATGATCATGGGTTATGAAGCTTTCCGGATTCTTACACACAATAACAACAGCAAACATAAAGAGATCTTCCAATCACTGCTGCTGAATCCTGGTAAATTCATCTAAATAATTAACCCTTAAGTGCTGCAAACATTAATTATTAAAGAATTAAAGATGAAAGCTTTGGTTTTAATTCCGTTTTTGTGTTTTTGTTAGGCCCTGATGTGGTGGTATGTGATGAGGGTCATATCCTTAGGAATGCAGAATCCAGCATCTCAAAAGCCATGCAAGCTCTCCGTACACGTAGAAGAATCATATTGACGGGCACGCCACTCCAGAACAACCTCACTGAATGTAAATCGATATATATTAACAAAAAAGTGAATCATGTGAAGACATTTGACCTCTGTACTGTTATTTCCCTATATATATATATATCTGAGGTGATGTCTTATGTTACAGATCATTGCATGGTAAACTTCATTAAAGAGAACCTTCTGGGTTCTCTGAAGGAATTCCGGAACCGCTTTATTAATCCTATTCAGAATGGCCAGTGTGCAGACTCCACCCCTGCTGATGTCAGACTCATGAAGAATCGGTCACACGTACTCCACGAGCTGATGTCAGGATTTATACAGGTGAGTAAGAGAGAAAAAGAACAATGAATGCTCGGAGGAGTGAGAATTTATGTTTAACTTTTTGGAGTGTGTGTATTTGCATTTCAGAGGCGACACTACTCCGTTTTAAAGTCCTGTCTGCCACCCAAGTGCGAGTATGTGCTGTCAGTCAGGATGACACCTTTGCAGTGTCAGTTATACGCACACTATCTGCAGAACTACACAGGTCTAAATCACACATGCACTCAGTAAACTGTACATGTACATGTACACAAACTCACCCGAGCCTTTATCACATGTGTGTAGGAAAAGGAGCTGTGAACCGTTTATTTCAAGATCTTCATATTCTCAGTTTGATATGGACCCATCCCTGGTGTCTTAAACTTGCTAATCTGAGCAAGAGTAAGGTACTCATGCACACTAATTTATCTAGATCATACCTTATTTTATTTATTTTTATTTAGTGATTTTTCTCCATAACCTGAGACAAAAGCTGATAAATATGTCTGTGTGTGTGATGCAGGGAAAAGAGGAACCCTTCACAACACTAGGTGCAACTGCAGGGAGACAATCTGGAAAGTCAAATGGTTTTCAAAGGTACTGTGTGTACCTGATTTTATTAACTGATCTTCTCAGCAATGAGTAATTTGGAAACACTGTAAGATTTGAAGTAATAAAGCAATACAAAATATTTACTTTTCAGCTAATTTTGGCCGGCTTTCTGTCTACGTAGGCAGTTCTTGGCCAGGATAGATTGCAATGTGTACCAGACTTAATGCCAGTAGACAGAAGTCTGGTGAGACGAGACTAGATTTGCTGTGACAGTCATGTATCCATTGTGTTTGTCCCTTAGTAAAACGACAAAGAACACAAATGCGGAGGTGGATACAATAAAAAAGGCTGAAGAAAATCAAATGTCAGATGTCACTAACACAGCCACAGCAGAAATTCCAGGTAAGGAAGGTGGTACATAACATCTTCAGTTACATTTAAAGCTATTGTCATGACAATTTTTTATTGCCACAGCATTTACAAGCTATATACAGATATAACAAAATATCAGCTCAGTGTACATAGAAAAAAGAGAAAAAAACCCAAATATACCATATATATTTTACGAGTGTGGTAAATGGATAAATTTAAAAATCTTACTAATAAAAATAAAAATCCATATTATTAAAACATATTGGATACATTATAATATATTTTATTATCTATATCTTTCTCTATTGGTCAGGCGCTAGTAATGGACCAAGTGCCGAATGGTTTCTGCCATTTGTGAAAGAAGCTGATGCCAAAGTGCTGGAGCATTCTGGGAAATTACAGTTGCTACTAGAGATTTTACACTGGGCAGAGGAACTGGAGGATAAAGTGTAAGGAATATGAATATCAATATCACTTGACATAGGCTTTAAAATGTGAAACAATGTTTAACAAGCTGAGAATAACACTTTGACACAAACATGTTTCAGGCTGGTGTTTAGTCAATCTCTAATATCACTGGATCTTATTGAGAGTTTCCTGCAATATGCAGATGAGACTAATGGGAGAGAAGAGTGCCCATACAGAGGTATGGGCTGGATATTTTATAAAGGAGAATTATAGACCTGCCGATTGTTTATTTGTTATAAGTTGGTGTTTTTCTTGACAGGAAAAAAATCATGGGTAAAAAACAAAGATTATTATCGTTTGGATGGGACAACCAGCGCCACTGCTCGCAAGAGATGGGCTCAAGAGTTCAACAACATGAAAAACACAAGGTAGCACAGAAATATAGTCAGGTGCTGTAAGTGCACTGTATTGTAAGTGTACTGTTCTCTTGCCTTGACTGTGCTGGTTTCTCTGTGTCAGAGGAAGGTTGTTTCTGATCTCCACTCGTGCTGGATCTCTGGGGATCAATTTGGTCGCCGCAAACAGGGTTGTGGTTTTTGATGCTTGCTGGAATCCGTCATATGATATCCAGAGCATCTTCAGAGTCTTTCGCTTTGGACAAAACAAACCTGTATCGGTGTACCGATTTTTGGCCCAGGTAAACATGCATACAGTTATTATTGTTCTTAAATTAAGATAATTAAATTTAGTCAAAGGAGGTCTTCACTAACAAAAAAGTCGAGATAAATCAAAGATGTTTGTGAAAATTGATGTTTATGAATGTATAATTGTAAAATGTGATTTTGTTTTTATTCACGAATTGTAGTGAATATTTAAGTTATTTTACATTTACAGACACTTTTAGACATTTTCAGACAATTTATGAAACTGTTTTTTTATATTTCCAACATGTTTACACTTTTGTATGCATTTAGTATGCGTTATTGTTGTAAGCATTTAAAGGCTTTTATATTTTATATCTGATCCATGTGATCTTTTTTCTACATGTAGGGAACCATGGAACAAAAAATTTATGAGCGGCAGGTTGCTAAACAGTCTTTATCCTTCCGCGTTCTGGACCAGCAGCAGATTCAGAGACACTTCACACACAGTGAGCTAAATGAGCTCTACCACTTTCAGCCTGAACTTCGGCCCAGCAAACACACACAAGCACCTGTGGTAAACACGCAAACACAAACCTGTTCATCCTATTACAAACATGTACTGTGTGCTTATTATCTTTCTTTTGTCTGTCAGGATGAGGTGTTGGTGCTGCTTCTGCAGAGTTGTGGGCATCTGATAGTAAGTTATCATGAGCATGACTCATTGTTAGACCACCGGGAGGAAGAGGAGCTTAGTGAGGAAGAGCGCAGGGCAGCCTGGGATGAATACCGTGCGGAAAAGAAGGTAAACGGGGTAGTGTAATAAAATGTGTTTGAAATGTTGAAGTCCTTCTCTTAAACAGAACAACAATAAAGATCACAGTCTACAAAGAACACACAATTTAAGCAGGCTCATACAATCATGTCATAACAAATAAAATGTGTTGTTATTAATTCATACACAAATGATATTTGTTAAAAAACATGTGCATGTGTCAAATTTGCCCACCCACATGTGATATTTCTCATTCAGGCATCTGTACAGAACTTCAGTGTTCCCCCCTTGATGCAACTCGGCAAAAACACCAAACGGGAGCTAAAGGTAAAGTTTCACCTCTGACCCCAGACCTTCACTGTGTCTGTTTTGTGTGTGTTTCCATGTAAAGGTGTGTTCATTAGAAAAACTGGAAAGTATCATGATTCTTTTCTCTCTTCAACTTATGCATTATCAGAAGTTGCTGGCTACTCAAAACTTCGTCTGTACAACCAAAAGTGGTCCTCCTGCTTTACTTCCAGTCAGACAAGGCAGTACTACACCATCTGCTGCTCAGCACCCTCATGACCTTCTCACCTTCCGACCGGAGCAACCTGGAGCAATTTACCCAAATATGAGACATGATCCCTCTATTGTCTACCTCTAAAAAAGAAGGTTCAGGGATTAGTTAGTGGTGGATTTTTGTGTTGAAATTAATGTAGCTTTAGCATTAGTACAAGTCTGTCCTGCTTTATGGACACATTTTTTTAGCCACTGCAATGAAAACACTCTTGTGTTTGAAGGTTTCTGTCTGTCTATACCTCAAAACCAATAGCTTTGTGCCTAATTAAAGTATTACCTTTTTATAGAAACAGGACGGTTCAGTGACCTGTGTGTACAGAAAGACTTTTCTTAAGTTTACCAACACCTGTTGATGTTTAATTTAAAGATTTTGGAAAAGAAATAAACAAAGCAAAAAACAAAATGTTTGTAATGTCTCCTCTGGGGGCGCTGTTGTGGTGTAATGGAATGGGTTTACTGGTCCAGTCACAGATGTCACACACTGATCAGTTTGTCTGCCGGTCACAGTGATGTTGCTGTCCGCGTTTCTCCGGCGCTGCGCGCGGCTTCTCTGCTGGATCCCGGTTACGATCATTTTTGTTGTCGTGATGTGGTCATATTACGCGTATGTCGTGCACTTCTGTTGGAGTGAGTAACATTCTTGCAAAATCTTACTATTAATATTAATTATTTGTAGGAAATTTTTACTTCTGCTGTGGGCATGCTATTTGTTTATTATTTTAACAGACGATTCCATTAGAAGTCATACAGCTTTAGTTTAAAAATAAATGTAGGCTATACATTTTTTTAAGTTTATTGTTAAATTGATGTACATTTATATAATAAATGTCTAATTATAAATATATTTATCATTATTAAAAAATAAATAAATTATTAAAAATAAATATTCATAATTATGTAATTATCTAAAAATATATAAAACGTATTGTTGTTTATATTTCTGTGCAGTTTTGCTCAGCTCTTCAACACAGAGAGGTACGGCCATTTTTAACAAACCTGTGAATAAACATTTTTTTATTGTAGATATTTATTTTACAATTATAATAAATAAAAGTTTAATGTTCACGAAGAAAAACTTAAGTTATTGTATAGGTAAATATTTGTTATTGTGCGCTCTGGCAGTTGCATTTCTTTGCCTGTTCCACGTGTGTTTTGGGATGTTCTCGTGGTCTTTTTGGAAAGCAGTTTCCACCCCACCAGCCGTTCCTTCAGTGGAGGTATAGTAACATTATAAAGTAATGCAGGTTTCTGTTTTGTGTGACGTTTCATTCCTGTATTAGAGCTCTTCTTTTACGTCAGGTAAAGTCTACTTCTGTTTTAATGTGATATTATGTCAGAAAATGAAAACGCAAAAACTGACGTTAAAGCAAAGTTGTGTTTGAAAGTTATTAAACATCATTAGATAAAACGCACTAATATTTATATAAGGTTTACTAGGGAGGGAAAATGGCTTTAATAAATAAATATGTAATGGCTAATATAAATATATAATACTTTTTATTGTCTTTAACAAACTAGTAAGCAGATATATGTTTGGATATCATTTCTGCTTTAGACGTCTGGCTCTTTCTGCTAGCCTCCACAGTTAGAAAGCAGTGTAGAGAACTTGAACTGAACTGTAATGAGGGTTTACCCATCCACCTGCAAGTTATTCAAATCAGGCATGTCATATGTGAAGTGATAAGCCCCTGTCCTTCTCAGCACACAGACATCTAATTTACTAATTGCGTGTATGTGTCTGTGTTCAGTTTCAGTTGTCTTCTTCAGACTTGCTGCTTTATGAGCAGGAGGTTGGACATGGAGGTTTTGAGAAGAGTCACATTCTTCTAGAAATCACCCAGAAGCTTCCAGTTCACACCCGTACAGCATCTGGAGGTCAGGAATCCCATCAGTGCTGTAACAGATAAAAATGTGATAATGTGAAGTATAAGTATCATAACAACATTTAATGGGAAGACACAGAACTCATCAGTCATCAGTGATGCAAAATGTTATTGGTTCTTGCTTATTGCATAAGAAAATTTTAATAACATATCATCTTGTGTTTCAAAAAAGAAATAAGGTAATACAAGTTAGGAACAACATAAGTAAAAAATTTATAGTAAATAGTGTCATATATGTTATTTATACCAGAACTGTTACTTTTCATACATACCACCTCTTCGGACTAGAAGACTCATTCTAATGCAACTTTTTTATTAGTTTTGTTAGTGATCTATTAACATGTTTTAAGTAATTTGGATAAATGGTCAAATATTGATTAATATTAGACAGATAAAAACCTTCACCAATGTCTTTTCAAAGACAAATTCCATTTACCTAAATGTTGGAGCACATTTGTTATTTATTTGGTTTGGTTGTGTGTGTGTGTTCATCTCAGCTATCAGGTTCTGTCATCACTGCCAATTAATAAAACCAGATCGCTGCCATCATTGTTCTCTCTGCCAAAAGTAAGAAACGTCTCCTTTCTTTCTGTCCATTTCTCCCTCTCTCTGTCTGTGTGTATCAGTGCATCTCCCACCCAGCTACTCACTCTTGCCTTAATGAAAGGGAGACGCAGAAATACGATCTGTGACTGTGTGTGATAATTACAGGATGTCGTTGAAGTACTTGATGACATTTATTTGAGTGGGCAGAGTGAATCTTCTGAAATGAGTTGCGGCCCCTGTCAATATAACATTTCCATTCTTTGATTGCGGTCCAAGTGTGTGTGTGTGTGTGTATATGTTTAACAAGAGAGAAAGAATGTGTTAGTTTTGACTGTGTGTGAGTTTTTGAGTGTGTGTCTGATTACACTGGGGTTTTTATTATTATTTAATGAGAATAGTTACTGTGGCCTTTGTATCACACTGCTTCACTCCTGCTGTCTGTGTCCTCTCTCTCTCTATTTCTCTGTAGGTGTGTACTAAAGATGGACCATCATTGCCCCTGGTTTGTAAACTGCCTGCTTTACAACACATTACCCGCTGTTTAACTGTGTGTTATTAAATATTTTAAAAGTGACACCTGTTCTCTTGTTCTGTGTGTGTGTTGTGTGAGCATGTTCAGGTTAAATAACTGTATAGGATTCTCCAACTACAAGTTCTTCATGCTCTTCCTCCTCTACTCACTCCTGTACTGCCTCCTCATCGTCACCACTGTTACACCGACCTTTATCAGATTGTGGCTGGTGGGTGATCTTTGTGCTTTTTGCAATGCATTTTTAAATTTTAAAAGGACTGATGTTGAACCCGAGTCATTAAGATAACTGTCTGCTTAACAACAAGGTCACGGGTTTGATTCCTACTAGCAACTACTAACAAATGTACAGAAAATATTAATTGCTGTCTACACAGTGCATAAATGTAAATGCGCATTTACTATTTGAATTAAAAAACATTCTGATGTAAACTTATTTTGTAAAAGAACTGAAAATGTAAAAAATGTATTTTTTTATTAATAAAGACTAGTAAAGTATTGTTTACTTTTTTTGCATGCAGTTTCATTGCTTTAACTAATATTAACAAATTGACCTTTATTGTAAAATGTAACTACTAATTATTACCTTAAATAATTCTTATTTTTAATTTGCCCAGTTTTTCTGATTTATATTGAATTATTTTTCTCTGTTTATATTCTCTCTCAGGGCCAGCTGTTTGATAGTTGTGTCAAACTGCATGTTTTGTTCCTCACGTTGGTTTCTGCCATGTTTGCAGTCACTCTTTGTTTTCTGCTCATCTTCCACATCTGGCTGCTTACCCACAACAAAACTACACTTGGTAAAACCTGCATTTCATGCATACATATATAAAGACTATTAACATTCATATTAGAAGATTAATAACAACTAACTCTCTCTTTCAGAGTGGTTGTCAGTCCCTTTTTTTGCAGATGGCCCAGGCAGCAAAGCATTTGATGTGGGTGTTCGAGCCAATTTTTTGCAGGTGTTTGGAAAGAAAAGGCATCTCTGGCCATTTCCAATATTTAGCAGGTCACTTACATGCTCCTGACATTTCACATAATATAACTAAAAACACTTTGTATATATAAATATAATATAAATATAATTATAATATAATATATATATTTGAATAGTTTTATGCAAAATCACTCCACAGTCTTACATAATTTATTACATTCTTAACAATAGAAGTCCAAACTCTCCAATACTAAATAATTTAACGCAAAGTTTAATCTTTGCATAACACGTCATTGCTTAGAGAGTATATTTTTCTCTATCACAGTCAAGGGGATGGACATTCATTCCCCCTGAAATGGCAGATGTCATCTCACAATCCTACAGTGATGAATGGTCATCGTGACATGAAAAGCATCACGGGTAAGAAATATATATCAACCCCCAATTTTGTTACTGGTTTATCAATCAGAGCTGGGTCTGAAGAGAGTTATCTGTGTCAGTGCTATAGTTGGTGTGGTTGGGTAAATCTTTTATTTAGGAGTAGACTCAATTTATCTCAGTTCTCACGCTGTCTCTGAAGGTGATCTCCCCGCTGCTTCTGTCATTAACTTAAGTGTACCATCGCAAAGAGTAGGATTACGAACACGCATGTTCTTACGTTCCCCTGCTGCTGTGAAAACACACTCTAAAAAGCCATAAAATACCTTAAATTCACAGAATACAAGAAATACCTTCCAATATTTTTAAGTGTTTTCATTAAATATCAAAATTGTTGACCATAATACACGGTTTAGTTAGGTTATTTGATAGGTTTGGGATAGAGAGGTATGAATTGTAGGATAACACTGCCTCCTAAAGGCAAAACCAGAACTGTACAAGCTAATCTCAAATTCTGATTTAAACCATTTGTCTCTCTTCTGACTTCAGTCTCACCTGAGGGTGTCTTGGTTACCATAGCAGCAGATGACTAGCATTAATGGAATAAGGTAGGAGAAGCGCTTTAACACTGCTGTTATGAAACTGTTCTTGAAAGACAGATTAATTATATTGTTGACACTGACAGACTGTGTGTTTGTTGCCTTTCTAGGTTGAGAGAATGTGACATTAAGCTACAGAGATCTCAATCACAGGTTAAGCTTTCAGGAACAGCAGGCGGCCCTCAGGGAGACGAGGGTGAACACCTGCCTGTGCGCTCAGTTTTCACCTGGAACACTTCCTGCGAGAGAGATCAGGTCTCAGAAACCTCTTTTACTGATCAGGGTGTGAGAGTGCTTTATCGGGTGTCTCTTCCTGTTGATAATGCTTTAAATTCATTATTTTGTGATTGTTTTTCCTTCGTGGAAGTGGATTCTTTGTGACAATTGTGTCTTAGTCACACTTAATAACAGCTTTAGCTTTCTGCTGATATTTTGTATAAGAAATTAAATAGACATTGTTTAATACAAAATACTTTTATTTGCGTTTTCTTGTTTGCATAACTCTAGAATGTTCAGGAACAATCTAGAACAGTTCGTTTTTTTCTGGTGGTGTCATGAATAAGCTTATGAGAACAAATGATATTCCAAAAACATTTCACATTAAAAGACAATAAAACCACTGAAAATACAGAGACCAGCCCTGATGAAGCAATCACACACAGAAACACTCTCCATGGGCTGGTCTGGCTTTACCGGAAGGACAATAACACACACACAAGCCACTTCAGCTGAAATCAAGTAAAGGTGTGTAATTGGTTGAGTCAGTCTGTGCCAAAATACCTTTGGCCGAAGTGTGTCGGAGCAACAGCGTGAACCTCAGTTGTCAGTATCGTGATGTCAGGAAATTCCTGAACAATGGACCGTGCACCTGTACACATACACACACAACATTTTGGAGGAGATTCAAGACTTTATTAAATGAAAAATATTCAAAATCTTGTTTTAGGATGTTTCTTAATTATTAGACATTGGTTTAAACTGGTTTAAAACATACTGTGATTTTTTGCAAGAAATGAATTCACAAGAACACAAAGTCTTAACTGCTCACTTTGTGTGTATCTTACCATGTGGAGTGGAGAACAGACTTAGTAGTATGATATGTTTGGCCTGCAGGCCATGTTCTTTCAGGACCCGCACAGCTTCTATCACAGTGTTTCCTGTACCTGAACACACAAGCACACACAAAATGAATTGTTTTTTCTACCATCAGATTTGAATTACAATTATGCTCACATGGAATCTGTATTGGTTTAAAATATGGCACACTCCATTAGCACATTTTATCATCAAACACTGTTCAAGTCTACTCACTAAGGATGGGATACATAAGCAGAACCTTCCTTCTGCTGATGTCAGGAGGAAATTTTGCATAGTAAACTTTGGCTTTTTGTGTCTCCTCATCGCTCTGAATCAGAATTTTACCAATACGGATTGACCTGCAGCAGTCCCTCAGGCCTTGCTCCATGGCCTCACCTGCACACAAAATACATGTTTTTAACATGATGATGAGCAGGGTGCATACACACTAAAAGAGGCAACTGTATCATTCAAGTGTGTGTCTGTGTATGCAATTGCTTGACAAAAAAAGACATACCACTCCTCATGATGCTAACCCCACAGTTTCCCTTTTCAAACTTCACACCCTCATATTTATGTCCTACATATAGTGTAGAAAAAAACTTTATTAAAAACATTTCTGCTGCTGTTGTGACACTTTGTATGCCAGATATAACCACAAGATAAGAGAATGGATGCCAGTGAACTTCACCATAGTAACAGGCTCACCTGTTGGCGTGGTAACGGTGCATTCACTGAATGGAAGCTGATTGAGACCTTCTTCCACCACTAACCTTATCTGAACATGGAACAAACCATATACACTGATATACCGTAAGGTAAAGGACACCAATTACAAAACATGACAGTCAATCTATTGCCTTATTGTTAGGTACCCACTTTACATCAAATATTATGAAGTCAATCGATCCCACCACAATATAGCCATCAATTCACACTCTGTACGTCTATAACTTTTTGACATGATGTAAGCAATATTAGTGCTTATTCTTACCAATCTATCAGCACAAAACACAAAATCACCTCTACTGGTAGTTCTGGGAAAGACAGAAAAGAGACAGAAGTCAATTGTAGAAAGTGTATCTGATGCACATGCTAATCTGACAAAAGACACCCATTCAAGAGATTTACATTGTTTAAGGTATATCTAAGTACATCCCATGCATTATACGTGGTTACATGTTTCCGTGTTGTATCTAATGACACGTTACGTGGCCTGTGTGGGGACAGCAATATTTTGTTGGGTTTAAACACTAAGTGGACACTCACTTGTCCCTAATGATTGTCTGCAGCTCTCGTATTTGGTCATTTAATGGCAAGAGTTTCAACTGAGGTCCTATTTGTAGCTGGATGTCGCTCAGGTTTTGGTTTTGACACGGCTCTACATCGTCCTGGCTGGACTCGACAGCGTTGTTGCTGCTGCTGCTGCGGGCGAAGCGGACGTGCTTCCCGGCGTGTTCGGGACTCTCCGTGTTATTTAGTTGCTGGTTATGACACGGCATCTTCTCGATAAGATCCGTTTCCATAGGAATAACACCACAAGATATAAAAAAAAAATCTGTACACGAAACCAACTGGTCCACTAACTGACAGCTGTTCCGCAAGCAATTTCTGAGCGTGACTACCTCGCCATGTCTGAACTACGCTTCCATCCACGCACGCTCTGGAGACAACAAACTTGCGTCATATCCCCTGGTTTAACGATTGGGTAGATATGGTGTCAATCAAAATCTCGTGGACATATAGGGCGGGACACATTCAAGTGACAGCGCTGCAAGTGCAAATGCCTCAATGTAGCAATGAATGCACACATTGGTGCTTTTAACAGGGTGATAATATTTCAAATAACGGAAGGTTATAATAATAAAACTCGAGAACTTGTTTCTTTTCTTACCAAATCGTGTAGCAAACACAAAGCTGTGGTTGCATACATAAGTTGTATCATACAATTCCTGCAAAAGAACTTTACACCAATATTAAGTTTTTACGTTAAAAGTATATGGCTGTATGAAAATAAATCTATTAATTATAAAATATCCATTATGAATAAAATTCAAAGTGGTAATTGTTGCTTTTCATCAGTACATTTTTTTTATAAAACCAATATATTATGAAAATCAGCAATGTATATCTTTGTTATAATTACAATATTATTAAAAAACATATACCATTACAGTGGTATATATGCATATACACATACAGCTCTCACGAGAATAATGTAAAAGCATTATTTTTACAGTTTTAGACCGTTTTGCATGAAGGAATAATCGTGCATCCTTTTACCAAATGTATCGAAATAATCATGTTTTTTTGTTATGGTTAAGTGTAGTAACCATGTTTTTGACAGATTGATTGCCATTTTTTGTATTACTTTAAGGTTATTCTGACAAACCACAGTAAATTCGTGATTACCATGCTTACAAAAAACTTTTGTTATTGTTGCCAGTTCTGTCAAATTTACTGCAAAAAATGACTAAAATTTATTTTCTCAGCTTTGGCATCACCCATTCTCCCTGGTTATTATTTATTTACTTAAGGTAACTGCGTGTGTAGTAGCTGTTTATTTATGCAAAATAAACAATCTGCAGTGATGACTGCTAACGCTTGGAGCCTTTACAATCCCAGTGCGCATGCGTGTGCCTCTGCACCTGTTCAGCAGTGCCGCGCGCTCCCGACTACTCTGCGCGCCGCCGCACAAAATATGGGGGCGCGCTCTTTATGGCAGGTCTCGAAAGAGGGGGAGCAGCAGCGCACGAGCGCGCCGTCGTTGTCAGGGACGGGGTACAGCAGGGAAAAACACATACACACGCACGCACACCCCCGTCATTCTCACACACGTACGTAAGGCAAAAACAAAAGCTACGTTAACGGAGTCAAGACGGTACTAATGCTGGCATCGCGGAGCGGGAGGACGTGAGCATGCGGCGCGGACCAGGGACTGCAGCAGACCTTTGTTTGTTTCCTGGAAACCCTGGAGTGCGAGGGAATAAAATGGAGTGGTAGGGGCTCCGAGGCGCGAGAGGCGCGTCCACCTGCTGCTACCGGGGAGGCTGTCCGGGCTCGCGAGAGAGGAAACATGGTGAGACCGCTTCACTGAAGGGAGTTAAAAACATATGACAACATTCCACACGTCTAGAGATCTAACGGAGTCTTAAGAGCGGGCGGGACGTGCGGCCCTGGTGTAACGGGAGGTGAGTATGTGGGCTGTGCATGTTTGTGTGCGTGATGCGGTGAGTGGGCCAGTGTGACGCGCGTCAAACGCTGCAATGGGGGAGAAATGGAGGAGCAAGTGTCAGCTGTCATGATGCATCCATATTGCACAGGTGTGCGACTGAGGCAGAATAGGCAGAAATGGATTAGTGTCCTGTGAAACCTACAAGTAGCAGACAAAAATTAATCGTTTGAGGGGACAGAAAGCTTTGGTGCTCATGACGAATGCGTGAGGCAAACCACACACCACGCCACTGACAAACTCTCTCTCTCTCTCTCTCTCTCTCTTCTCTCTTCTCTCTTCTCTCTATATAGACCATCCCCCCTAAGCCAAGGCCAGATCAACATACGCACTCATTCGTGCATAAAACAACTCAAACGGTTATGTGGGTATGTTCTGTATGCGCAGTTTTACGCGCGATCGTTTTCTTCGCTTTTGCTTTTGGTCGGTGAGCACGACTCGGCGTCTGCGACCGATGCGGCATTTGGCAATGGGAGATGCAGAAGAGACGCGCGCGAATGATAGCGCACTAGGCCTTTAATAATTAAGGGTGGACTCGAACCTGTTACGTCTCTCTGAATAATGTAAATTCCTTCTGTTACGCGAGATGTTGAAAGCGTGCTTATATTTCAGGCGTTGACTGGGACAGTTCGGTTTAGTCATACGGTTTGATATCATTGTGTTTGAGGTATGGAAGATCTGTCGGTCACCGGACACCTGAAAAGCTGTTATGGAAGTTTCTTTGATGCTGTTAACCTACAGAGCACATGTAGGGCTCTATCAGTATGGCAACAGAGCCAAAGTTCCCCCATGCATGTGTCCAGTCACCAAAATCAATGACACAATCAATCAACATAGGAATCAGTCAGTCAGAGTGAATGCATATCTGTTTGTTTTTCAAAACATTAGAGTTTCAGAGAGGGAATAAAAACCTTTTACTATCAGTTAAGTAGGCAGTCAGCAGTCTTGATGATATGAGTAAATGGATGATGGCTAGATAAGGGAATGGTATTTTGGTTGCTTGTTTGACTGATTGACTTGGGACAGATTGCAGCAGATTTATTGATCTCTGAAAAGATCAAACAAACACACCAACATGAATTCAGTCTCTCTCTCTCTCTCTCTCTCTCTCTCTCTCTCTCTCTCTCTCTCTCTCTCTCTCTCTCTCTCTCTCTCTCTCTCTCTCTCTCTCTCTCTCTCTCTCTCTCTCTCTCTCTCTCTCTCTCTCTCTCCTGTAATTCCATTGTCTGTCTCCTGGGTGGATGTTGAAGCTGAATAAATATTAATTTCGTTTTTAATAAAAGCAGTTTGCAGACAGTACCACTGCCCTGTTCTGTTCTCCATCTCTCTGTCTGCAAACTGCCATAACGTTGGCAGAATGAGCTCAACCAGGCTATCCTGTGATCAGCAATGGAAATGTTGTGAATATTTAGGGAAGTGTATGTTTATGTGTGAATATTGTGGTGTGGAATTAGGAAAATCAGTTTTTTATTTGGATAAATTCTGTTGTTATTTGAACTGTATCATAATCCAGATGATTTGAAGATATGAATGTTGTTATTGTATTTATGATCGATTCTGTTAAAATACTGGTATAAAATTAAAGTATATGACAAATATGACAGAAATAGCTTACAGTAAGTAGAACCTAATTACAGTACATTTACATGTTTAGTCAACTCAATTTAGGTAAAGATTTTTATGAAAAGAAATGCAGGTGCACCACTGTTTTGCTATGAAATGTTTGTTCTGGGCCTTGGGCATTAAAGCAGAATGTGCACTCAACGTGCACTTGTGTAATTCATAGATCTTCATTAGAACAGCTTGCATTCCTTTGTAAATTTATCCTGTGGGAACTGTGTGGTAGAGATCAGCATTTTGCCCCATAGCATTTGCATTGGTATCATATTTATTTATTTATTTTACTAAAAGCGTGTATTTGTACGTTTACTTATGTGGCAGACTATTCTGGCACACACAGTCTGGGGGAAAAGAGAGAGAGCACAGTTTCTTTTCTCTTTCTCTGTCGTTATAGAACTCTTTTATTTCTTTCACATTCTCAAGAGTTGCACTTCACAGTGAAGGGCGATCAGAGGACAGAATGATGTAAAACAATACAACTCACTGTAATACTGAAGAGAGAATGGGGAAAAGGGACACACATTGGGGAAGTAAAAAAAGAAAGAGAGAGAGAAAGAGAGAGAAAAAGAAAGAAAGAAAGAATGAAGAGAATACTGAAGTTAGAAAACCTGTTAACCAAATACTGGGTTTTGCTGGGCATTCATTCAAAGGCACTCCAAACATTAATAATCAAGGGGCAGTTGTGGCCTACTGGTTGGAGAGTTGGACTTGTGACCAGAAGGTTCAATTCCCAGTACCAGCAGGGATCAACTGAGGTGCCCTTGAGCAATTGCTCCCCAGGTGCTGTAATGATCCCACCTTGTAATTCGCTTTGGATAAAAGTGTCTGCTAAATGAATAAATGTAAATGTAATCAATTCTTTTGGGCGGTTTCCCAGACAGGGCTTAAGCCTAGTCCCAGACTGAAATGCATGTTTGAGCTGTCTTATCTGAAAACAACTTGCACTGACATATCTTAAAATATAACACTGCCTTTGCTTTGTTTCAAGATTCACACTAGTAATGTTTTTTGTAAAGCATATTTGTTAAAGCTACCTTAAATGTGCTAATTAAATTAAAGGCCTAGTTCTGGATTAATCTGTCAGGAAAACTGCCCCTTTAATCTTTACAGAGACTGTTTCTGATAAACTTTAGAAATGACCAATGGTTTGCCAGTGTTTTTCAATGTTTTTCATTCCAATATATTTAAATATTTGATTTTACATGTTTTTATATAATTTATTGTTGACTGAATAAAAGATTACATACATCACTGTAATCTCTTACTGTTTGTGTGTGTTTTTCCAGACTGGACAGTGGTAATTATGTTACTGAGAGAGAGATTCAGTTCAGATTGATGGATGTTCTACAGGAGTCCCAATTTTCAGGGGCAGATCACAGCCCCTGCCCAGGAGATACTAGTGAAAATGGTACAATTCCTATACATTGTAAACAGAATTAAATATTAAATACAAATGTGTGCAGATGCAATACAAATATGCAGGTCATGTTTTAATGTTTTGATGTTAATGTTTTTGAACTTGTAACTTGTAGTGTATATAAACAGATATTTGTGAAGAAAAACTTTTTTACTTTAAAGTTCTTTGTGTTGTCTTTTCCTCCTGTAGAACCACATGACCCGTTAGCAGATGTGTCACATGATCTGAGGCGCTGTGATGACATCGAGCCTTCTGTGCTGTCCCTCCCCTCCCTCTGTGCTCAGAGTCAGACAACTGAAGGGCCTCTTAGCCCAGCTGACCTACACGATGGGTCTGTCTCCAACACCACCTCTTTGTCCTCTCTCTCTTCATTCTCATCTCTTTCCTCCCTGTCATCTCTCTCTTCTGTGCCCTGTTCCAAACCTGTGACGCCCTGGTCTGTGCCGCAGACCTGTGAAAGGTCATCTCTCTCTAACATGGACTCCAGAGGTGGAGACTGCCTTAGCTGTCTAATCCCCAAAAACCCATCAGAACCAGAATCCTGTGAGTCTGTGCTCAGCTTTGCCAGCATCAACTTGCAATGCCTTGGCCCCACCCCCAGCACAGGGCGCTATGGTGACCAGGTTCTGTCTGACCAGCTACTCAGTGGCCCCGCCCATCCAGCTGGAACCAGTGATGGGGCTGAGGAAGGGAGGTCGATGCAGGAGAGTGAATCAGAAGAGGATCCTGCATCCAGAAGTATATATGAAGGTCTTGGAGAGGAATCGCAGGACTGGAGCTGTTTAGAGACTCTTATCAGTGAGAGCCGTATGGAACTGTTGGACTTATGCTCTCGCAGTGAACTTGCAGTCAATCTGTTCTGTGAGGAAGATGTGGAGAATTACATGTTTCAGGAGGAGGAGACAGCACTCAGTACTGATGTCTGCTCACTCAAGATACGTTACGAGTCGTATCAAGATGGTGTTCAGGAGAGAAGCGAGTCTGCCCTGCAGGATGAATCACAGCTAGGCTTTCTTTCCCAGCTTACCTTGTAGTAAAAAGGAGTCAAAAGAGAAACCAGACCAATCAGCAAATGAGATTAAGACTGATGATCATGTGACCCCCAATATTAGCCCAGACAGTAACTTTCTTTTTGATCTGAGTAACTCACCAGAAGATTCTGGTGAATTTAGTGATGACAGCTCATGCACGGGCTCCCCTGACCATGGACTCTCCCTTCGCCATGGCCGCCTGTCCAGAGAAAACTCGAGTTCATCCAGCCAACTAAGCTACCGCCTCAGAGCTAAGAGGAAGGTGGCCTACCGAGAAGACTACCTGTACGATGTAGACTCTATAGAAAGTGAAAGGAATGCAGAGAAACGTGATAAACAACCTACTGGGCTCAAAAAAGAGCGTGATGATGACTGGTGCCCAAAGAAAAAGCGACGGTCCAATCGTAGGGAGCCTCCTGTTATTATAAAATACATAATCATTAACCGTTTTAAAGGCCAGAGGCACATGAGAGTGAAGCTGGGACGGGTTGACCCATCACCTGCTGCAGTCTGTCTGAGTCCAAATGCACTGCTGCACTATGAAAGACTTGCACCGTTAAAAGCCTACTGGCAGAAAAGAGAGAAGGAACAAGAGGAACAGAATAGATTGATAGCTACAGAAAGAACCAAACGTCTCAATGGCTGCAAAAGACCAAGTACTATGCCTAAACGAAAGCACAGGATGGCCAGACTTAGAATCCAGCAGATCCATGCAGTAGAGGGTTCCCTCCCTTGCCAAACTATAGTTGTCTCCACCAACAATCAGCCAGGGACAACTGAATCACTGAAAAGCACAGAGGAACCAAAAGAGAACATTACCTCTGTTAAACACACTGCCAGGGCTAAAAGCAGAACACAGGAGAGAGAGGAAAGTGGGAAGACAGGTAAAACAGGGAAGATCAAAAAATTCAAGAGTGAAGCAAGGCTTAGGTTGAAAAGAGAGGCTGAGAAACAAAAAGTCCCTGAAGCCTCTGAGATTAAGCAGTGCACCACATGTTTACCAGAAAACCTTAGTGAATCTTTGGAAGGTGATGTTGTCTCAAATGAGATCTCCAGTAATGTCCCTGAAAAATGCACTTTGACCCCAACTGCTCCAGGGCCTGCTGGAAATGCAGATCTCCTCCCAGGGGGATACCTACAGACTCTTTTAGAAGCTTCTGAATCATCAAGCAGTGGTAACATCCCATATTTCCATTCAGGGCTGCAGAATGCCACAGTACATCCCATCCAGAGCTGTGTCCTCTCTCCACCCTCTGAATCTGAACTACCCCATTCTCCTCCACCAGTACATGGGCAACACCACACGCACTATGCTGAGCCTAAACATGCTAAACCGAACCAACCCATTTCATGGCCATCACAGCCATCTGCTGAACAGCTGCCCTTCTCCCCTGACATCCCAACCCAGTCTCCTGTGATGCCATCAGGATTCCCCACACCACTGCCTGTGTTAGCAGGGGATGGGACAACTGTGGCAGGGTATGGTCAAGTGTCTCTATCAGGGTGCAGAGTGTCATATGAGGAGTCCCAACCTGATGCTGATTATGGCATGAGTCCTGCTGGGTCTAGAAGTGACAGTGGTGTGGGGCGTCTAGTAAGCTTTAACTCCTTAGGGTCACTTTCAGCAACCTCTAGCAATTATAGTTCACTCAGTTTGAGAGAAGGAGAAAGAGAAAGGGAGGAAGAGATTACTGAGATAAATGATGGTTTTTTGCCCCATTGCAGCCCACGACTTGTCCTACAGCAAAGTCTAGAGGAGGTTGCTCCACTTCGAGAGTCCACAGACCTCCTGGATATCTCCAACTTCACACCAGACAAATTCCGTCATTCATCACTGTCTGAGATGTCCCCACCAGACACACCCAACTCTTCACCACAGCTTCTTGGGAACTGTGGGAAAGTTGGAGAGTTCTCAGAGCCGGGAGAATCCAATGTACAGTGGAGTTGTGTCCCACAGCTTGATCAAGAGGGAGCAGGAAACACTCACCTCCTTCAGATACACTCTTTTAACACAGAGGAGGAAGAAGTAGGGCTTAGAGATCACAAAGTGTCAACAAAAAAGGGTGGGAAGAATGGACAAAGCACCAAAAAGACCAAAACATCTAAAACAGTGAAAGGAGAAAAAGTGAAGCTCCCACGTCAGGGCTCTCGGTCTGTGAGGAAGATTAAAGCCTTGCTAGAGGGAAAAGCAGCTAAAAGTGGGACAGGGTCAGGTAGTGGTGCTTCATCCCCTACCCCATCACTAGGTTTGATTGGAGCACAAGGGGAGTGGCCTAACACTGGGGCGCTATTAAACGATGACCAACGAGAATTTCAAGAACCATCAAACATCCTGTCCAATATAGTGTCCGGCATGGCTGAAGTACAGCGCTTCATGAGGGCCTCTGTGGAGCCACTTTGGGGTCCCTGCCTGTCACCAGGTCAACATGCACTCCAGAGCCAGACACTGAAGATTCTGGGTAGTGCTGCTGACCTTAAAAAGCGTGGTGGTGCCTCTGGAGGAGGTAAAGGGAAGAAAGGGGCTGGTCGTGGAGCTAAAACACTGCCTAAACTTCTACCACCAGGCTTCTTTCCCCCCCTTGGATTGGACTGCCTCCCACTTTCACACCGGCCAGCCCACAAAAAAATGTATCGCCACAAAAGCAGTGCTAAGTTTGCTCGTGAGGAACTCTTAGCAGGCAAAAGGGACATTAAAGGAGTAGCATTGACCGCTTTGGTAGAAAAACGGAGGTAATATTTTCTCTCTGCAATGTGCCCCTTCTCTCCGTCCCTTCCCTCACTCCCTGCCAAATCCTTTCCACATTTCAGAGCTGCATGGCACAGACTTTACCCACAATCCTTTGCCTGGCCCACTGGAAGGCAGGCACATCCCGCATGTCAGCCCTGCTAAACTACCTACTAGACTGACTGAAGTCTCACTGTCATGGCTGCACCCTACTTACCATTGCTGCTTTGTTGCATTTTACCTGACAAATTTTCAGTTTTTTTTTTTTATTATTTTCCAAGAGGAAAAAATGCCTTGAAAGTCTGTGGATTCTTCTTAAGTGTGGTGTTTATCTAAATATCTATTTTTTGTCTTTTGTTTTCCGTTGCAGCTATAACACTCTATGTGTTAAATCAGTGTCACAGCACCACCGTTTAAACCAAGCCCAGCGTCCTGCTCTGTCGCTCAGAAAATGGTTGCCTTCTGTTCAGGGGTCAAAAGTCATGTGTAGTATTTTGTGATAAGAAATTTTTCCCCTTGTTACTGTGCCAAACTCTCAGAACCTTGGGCTTTGACATACTAAAAGAAAAGCATTCAAGATGCCCTTAAGATTCTGAAATTTAACGGTCTCAAATGAGACTTTTTCATTATCATTGTTTGTTTATAAGTTGTGAAAGGGGGGTTCATTCATCTGTGCTCCAGTGAATCTCCTCCTGCCAGTATCAAAATGCTGTTGTACACAAACATATGCACTATTTACAAAACAAGATTATATTAAACATGTTTAAATTAATGTGCCAAACTATGAACAGTTACGTGTACAGACATTTTTATCTACATAAATATTTGCTGTTTTATAATGTGGCAGTGATCGGGGACTGTGTGTGCCTGGGATGGGGGGTTGTTAATCTGAGATTTACTCCTGTTGCATCACATTTGTATAAACAGCCAGCAGTAAGGAGTCATCTCAGTAGTTGAAAGAAAAACGTTGTTGGTTTATAATTTCTGTATTTTACACTACCGACTAGCTCAAATTTAGAGGCATGAAGTGAGAGATGCATGATGAGAATTAGGGAGAGGGGTTGAAAGGCTGAGAGAAACATTGGTAGCCTTTTATTCACATTTTTTTCTGAATGGTAAATGATTTATGTAGGTGTATAAGTAACAATTACTTACACAATATATAATGCATTCTAACTTGTTTACATCCCAAACCTTCTAGTTTAGCTCTCAGTAGGTCTCCTATGTTCTTCTGCTTTGATGCATTTTGTTCCATTAAGACCAGTTATGAACAGGACCAAATATTATTATTTTTTTATTTTTTGTAATTTGTTGCTAGTGATGTGCATGCATTTAAAACATGATATGAATATGTGATGTGAATGCTGATCCCTCAAATTATACTTTTTTCTTACTCTGTTTTTCTCTCCTGATTTCAAATCTTTCACTTTTTCTATTGCTGTTGGAATGTTATTTGTTGTGTGTAAAAAGAGGGAAAGATGCCAACCCCCATGTTCTGTTTACTTCATTACTGCAGGATCTTGTCTTTACGAGTCCCAGAGTCCCCCTCTTTTGAGATTATGCCAGGAAGGAGGTTTCTTTTGCTCTTGCGGTGACTGAGAGAAACACTTTTGAATTCTTTAACACTACATTCTATGGGAACTTCAAAGTTTAACAAAGTATTGCAGGTATTTGTGCAAATTCTCTTACACATTGCTGTCAATTCATTTGGATTATATTATTGTAAAAACGTTTCAACACCTCACAGCCAGTGGTGTGGTTCAGACGTGAGCTTCTCTGAAAAACATTTTGTGTTTTCCCAGCCAAATCAGCCTCACCTTGAAAAAGACCAGAAAATATTAGCATGTTAAAATCATTTAAGGTTTATATTTTTCCCCATGCTGAGGGAATGGTGATGTAACACAGTTGGTTCAGGTCCGTTGGCTCAGGGAACCCAACTGCATTCACATCTCTCATTCCCACAGCTGCCCATCTCACCATACAAGCTGCTCTCAGTGCCGCCCCTGCCGTACTGTTTTTACATAGCACTGCTGTTGCTAAACCTGACAGAAGGATCTATCAAAACCTGCAGGACATCTGTGATGTCAATGCAGTGAGCTGTTTTTCACATTTTAAGAGCAGAGCTAACCGAAAGTGTTATTTCCTCTGTAAATGCATAATGTAAAACAGTCATATCAGAAACTTAATTGTGCCCTATTTATGAATGTATTATATTGTCAAGTTGGAAGTATTCTTTTTCACGATTTATTTGACACTACATTACTTGTAACTACGTTTGCCTTTTTCTCATCATCAAGGAAAAAAGAAACTGTTCTACTACCTGGTCTTCGCCAGGTGGATTTTCAATGACTCTTGATGTAAGAAAAAAATGATGACCTGTATATTTTTCATTGTGCCAATTTGTAACATATTTTCTAAGTGTATATTTTTCTTAGAAAGTGATGTGAGGTCGTTCTTACTGTGGCTTCTGTTTTTCCCTTTTCAGCCAGTGAAAAGGTTGCTAATTGCCATGTTTTTTGCCGTTTTCTTTCTTTTTCTTTCTCTCTCTCTCTTATTTGTTTTTTGTTTCTTTGTTTTAAAATCTAAAATTTTAAAAAGTCTAAAAAAATTTAAATAAATAAAAATCTATTGTACAGGAGAGAGAAAGAGAGCAAGCTGTGACTCTTTGTTGAGAGTTTTTTGTAATTGGACCAATCTTGTTGTAAGAGTGTTGTGCTCTAGTAAAAATATATATTAATTTAAAGATAAAAAAGAAACAATGAAAACAGACAGTGGAACAATTACACTAATTTGTGATCTCATTGCTGTTTTATAGATTTTCATGTAAATTATTCTAGTATTTTGTTTTTGTTGTATCTGTCACAAAGTTGAAATATTTGTGATCAAGCCTGTATGGTGACAAATGTAATATTGGTAACTTGCTGAGTTTTGTAATCATGTTTATGGAATAAATATTAATTAAAAAAGCTTTTGATCACTTGTTTTAGGATTGTCATATTTATGATTGGCAAAGAATGAAAAGGTCTGATTGTACCATGTTATTCCAGCTCTGCTTTTCCACGCAGAACCCCAGAGTGCCTTCTAAAATACAACTTTTGTTTTTCTTAAAGCTAAAGTAATACTTTGTGAGTTTTATTTTAAGTAGCAAAAAAAATGAGAAGTCAGCTCCAGTTTTAAAATGATTTACAACTTTTTTATTTAAAACTATTTAATTTGCATGTGTGGTCCCCTTTCTTCTGACTGGTTAAATCAGACAATCCTCTCTCTATATTCTCTCCCTTCCACCAGAATAAGAGTTCCACAAGATCATGTGGTCAAGTAATGTACACATTCTTATCTTGTGGACCTGACCACGGGATGTCAATGATGAAAGAATCCTATGTTGCAGGAATGATATGCTTTTCATGTCTTTGATGAGTAAAATAGACCACGAGGAGGCATTTTGGACAGTTCAATTAGACTGACCTGGGGCTATGTTGACAAAACATTTTATTTTACCACTAAGAATTCTCCTAAATAGCAGTGTAAGTTCTTAGATAAAGTTTTCTCTTAAAACATTCACAAAGGTCCTGTGGGCTGACCTCGTCATCAAGCTTACCAACTATGCCAACAGTGACTGGCTAATAGTGGATGGATTTCTTTCAGTAATTTAATCATTGTTGAATGAGATGTTGCTATATTCAAAAGTTTTTACTATAAAAATGTTGCCATATTTAAAGGCGATTTGGGCAAATTGCTAGTGTTACAGCCATTTTAGGATTATTTGTGATTAGGTCTTAGTGACCTATTGGAGTCCTTTTGACCAGCCCTAACTTCACAGATTCAGGAGCTGGTTTTAGCATTAAAATGCTTTGTGAAATATTCTTAGAGCAAAATATAGAGTCTTAAAACTAGGACTAACAAGCTCATCATCTTTCCCCTAAATGAGCAAATTAGGATCTATACTTTATTAAGCTTTAATATGTTTGTGAATACAGCTCAAGGTTTTGTTTAAATCTTGATTAATAGGCTTCTAATTTACTAAGAACTATACTTATTTACTAATGTTCTTCTAGTAATCCTATTATGCTTTCATTTAGCTTTAAATTGTATGCAATAAAAAATGTATGCTTCATTTATTCAGAATAAGTCCTTAATGTTTTTGCATAATGGAGTGTAGTATACATTATATGAAGTAAATTGTTAAGTACTTTCATATAGAGAGAAAACAAGCTCCATGCTGAATATAATGATAATAATGTAAGGATGTGCTTAACATTAAGCAGACAATCTACAAATATTTTCTAAAACGTTTAAACTTATTCATAGGGGTACAGGAGTAAAATATCTGACTGGACAGGCCTCCTTTTACATGAAATAAAAATTCAGCCGTGTAATCTTTGACCTGCTTACAGATAACTGAATTTTTGTCAGTTGTGCATTTTCGTTTAGGTAAGTGCAAAGAACGTGAACTGAAATCGAAATCGAAAAAGCATGACGTGCGTGTTGTGTTTATCTGTTTGCTTGGCTGCCAGTCATCCAGCCCTGAGAATTTTGGCCAATCATAGTCCCGATGTTGGCGCGCGCCGCAGTCTGTGGGTGTGTCTAATGCGGTGGTGGGCGGGGTCTTTGTGGTACACAGCACTTTTTACTGAGCGACGAGCGGACTGACCCGAACTCGAAGTGGGCAACCGGCCTTCTGCACCAAGAGTTAATAATATCGACGTTGATTAACAGAGGATCTTTTTATATTACAGTGTTTTTTGCAAAACACTGTACCCGTCTTCGGACACTATAGACACCACGGATCAGCCAAGAATGCCAAACATTAAGATTTTTAGCGGCAGTTCACATCCCGATCTGTCGCAAAAGATCGCAGATCGACTGGGACTCGAGCTGGGAAAAGTGGTCACTAAGAAATTTAGTAACCAAGAGACCTGGTGAGTTGTAATCATTTGGTTGGGAATCTAAACTGTGCTTTTCCGGGATGTTTTGGCGACGGTAAACGGTATGGTAAACACATGGTGACCAGTGCGCCAGCGTATGTTTTTTAGTTTGTAGTTTTATACGTTGAAAGATTCTGCCTTTTGAGACGAGTTGTACAGAGACAACGGACTTGGTTTCCCAGCATGCACCTGCGTATGCACGTGAGCGCGGAGCCGCTAATGCTAATTTTAAATGCCCTATCTGGCCTCCTCTGCCATGTGTGGAGTCATATTTCTATTAAATGCGCTGTCAGCAAATCACCAGAGCTCTCTTCTTATGTTTTAATACCCTCAATAAAAGTAGTAATACTAGTACTAGCATACGTATAACATTTTAACGAGTATGCATTTACAAAACCTTGCTATGATCAGTTAAAAATATTATGTCGGCTCTGGTGTCTTTGTTTATATAATTGACATTTACCCCCACTTCGTGTGGCCTTCAAAGATAAAATGTCTCTCTCTCCCTTTATCTGCAGGAAAATGTCAGAATTGCAACTATGTTCTTTGCGCAACAGTTTCTGATTTGTTTGTTGTTAGTTAACAGTGTATTTTACAGTGGTTCCCATATCAATTATCAGTTCAAGTCAATGACATTCCTGTATTCAAGTAGCCTAATATTGATTTATTGCTGTTATCTTTAGTGACTGAGCCTTGTCTATGTGTGTAGTGTAGAGATCGGGGAGAGCGTACGTGGAGAAGATGTCTATATTGTTCAAAGTGGCTGTGGGGAGATCAATGACAATCTCATGGAGTTGCTGATCATGATCAACGCGTGTAAGATTGCGTCTGCATCCAGAGTCACAGCTGTCATTCCCTGCTTCCCATATGCCCGGCAGGACAAGAAGGACAAGGTGGGGGTGAGGGGAGCAGCTTGCTTATTCACTATTAAAATGTACACACACACTTACTCATACATTAACAGCATCACTGTTGGTGGATCCATGTGGGCTACATGTCTGTAAGTCTTTCCTCTGTGCTGTCATTGTCAACTTACAGGCATGGCTACATGTGTTTGGTACTTCTCTACTTTTGTTGATTTTTTTTAATATGTATTGGTTGTGATGCTACTGCTCTGTAAGCACGTGGATGACTGTTTTCTCTTTAGAGTCGAGCTCCGATCTCAGCCAAGCTGGTTGCCAACATGCTGTCTGTAGCTGGAGCTGACCACATCATTACCATGGACCTCCATGCCTCTCAAATACAGGTACGCACACTGCAATTTCCTGTGCTTCTAAAAGCACAGACGAACACTTATCTCTCATGAACACGCACCAGTAGAGATCATTGGTACTGGGTGGGGCTCAACTTTAATTTCCATTACATTTCCATTTATAAACTTTGCAGATGCTTCTGTCCAAATCGACTTAAGCATGGACCAGCTGTAGATGTTAAAACTCTGAATGTTTTAAACAAGCTTGCAGATTTTCACATTTTGTGTTTATGCTGTTAGGGGTTCTTTGACATCCCGGTTGACAATCTGTATGCTGAGCCTGCCGTCCTCAAATGGATAAAAGAAAATATCAACGAATGGAAGAATTGCACTATTGTTTCTCCTGATGCTGGTGGAGCCAAGAGGTGTGCTTCTTCTTCACTCTTCTCTTACTCTCTTTTTTTCTCTTTCTCTGTTCTTTTTGCATAACATGTATTAAAAAGGTGAAAGTGTTTTAATTTTATTTTTAACTTGAAGGCATAACACATTTCAGATTTTTAAACAGAGAAATTTGGTTTATAATGTTGAAATTGTTCAGACTGGTGAAGATAAAGAAATATGGACATGAGTGTGTTTTGCTCTTTTAGGTGTGGAGGGTAAGAAAATGTTTTTTTTTCTGTGTGTTATGTGCATGTGTGTTGTGTTGATTCTCTGCTAACAGTGGATGGCATTTAGCGGTACCTTGTTGTGTTGATCTTGTTTGATGCTTTTCAAATCTGGCTAATTTACCCAGGCTGCTCATTTAACCAAACACATGGTTTGTTGATGGAGAAATAGACTGACAGTGCCCCCTTTTGTGGCAATATAATATGGCACACATTTGAATTTATTTTTTGAATAGGAATAAGCAAATTCACCCTGGAATATGTGGGTGATGTATGTGACACTTTTGAAAAAGGCCATGGTCCCTCCAAATCTGCACTCTTTAGAAACGTTATCTAAGAATTTTGTTTTTGTTTTATCAGAGTGACATCCATCGCAGACCGCCTGAACGTTGACTTTGCTCTAATCCATAAGGAGAGGAAGAAAGCAAATGAGGTTGATCGGATGGTGCTAGTTGGGGATGTGAAGGACCGAGTTGCCATTTTAGTAGATGACATGGCAGACACGTGCGGTACAATATGCCACGCGGCTGACAAGTGAGGACACACAACTTGCATTGTGCTTGCACATACACATTTGTGATTGTCCTTTGTGGTTATCTGCAGGGCTAATGATCTGCACAAATGCCCTGTGAGTGTTTGCCTGTGTGTTTTAATTGCATCTATGGTGTGTGCTTGTCCATTATCAGACTGGTGTCTGCAGGAGCCACTAAAGTGTATGCTATTTTGACTCATGGTATCTTCTCTGGGCCTGCCATTTCTCGAATCAACAATGCCAACTTTGAGGCTGTCGTGGTCACCAACACAATTCCACAGGAGGACAAAATCAAACACTGCAGCAAGATTCAGGTATTGACATTTCTAATATGAAAGCAGATGTAATGCATAGATTAGGGCTGGGTAAACGTTTTCTGATAATGATTTTTTAAATCTCAAATCACATTATTTTAATTTATACTTTTTTTGGATTTTCATTAAACATTTTTTTGGTGCATCCCCTGTCCTGTAGGTGTGACCATATAAACATACACCTCTTTCACCTTTTTATTAGACAATTTTTTTTATGAATTAGTAACTATTGCCTCTTAACTATTATAGATAATAGTTTTTTTTGTTTTTGCTTACTCTGGCTTTGTTTACTGATTTAGTTCTCTTTTTCTCTCTAGGTGATTGACATTTCTATGATCCTGGCGGAAGCAATTAGACGGACGCATAATGGGGAGTCTGTTTCCTATCTGTTTAGCCATGTGCCCTTATAACTCACACCATATACATGTGCCATCATTTTCCATGCACAAACACTTTATGAGGGAGTCATTGCTGGGCCCATTTAAAGCCATGTTCTCCTATAAGACTTGCAGAGACAGACTATTTGATTAAAGACATGTGCTTGTTCCTGAACAGTGCATGTAAATGATAAAGCCCCTCTGTGGCTACATGCAGCTTTCCCTTGCTGTTGCATATGCTTACTCAATGTTTTTTCAAGAATATTGTTAATCTAACAGTTCAATACATTGTCTCTGGCATTTAGTGGGTTTTACCCCATCACACTGAGCTATACAAAGTTACCAAATGTTGCTGTGTGTCATGTCTGTCACAGAAACGATTTTACAACCAAAAATGTGGAAAATCCTGCTGCACTGGAAACACTCCTCTCTAATGCTACTTTCTCCCGTTTTAGATCTAAAGGTACAATGTTTTGTAACATGTTTGTTATAGTATGTAACCTGTGGCTAGCTTATAGTTTGGTAGTTTGGAATAGAATAAAAAATGGATTACGCCCCTTTAGAATGCCATTGCTATGGCAGCTGGAATACTAGAATACCCTTTGGTATTTGTCTTTTTTCGTTTGTCTCAGGATTCATTTATAGAATTTGTTCATTTTGTTTTTCTTTTTCTTTGATCGTTCTCTTCAGGGTCTTTCGAAAGAGTCTAAGTTGTAAATTTTTTTAAACAAGATGGTAAAATGTTCTTTGATGTTTATGTTTACAGTCAGGCAGCGTTTTTGATTGCTTGAAGACAGATGTGTTCTGAAGTTCCCTTTAGTTTTGACTGAACACACACCATGCTCACACACTCCCTGAAGTACTATCAAAGTGGCTAAAATGGGCCCAATCAATCAGTTATTTAGCCATGTCTTTGCTATTTCTTGCATATATCTGTGTGGGTCAGTGTGTTAGGACTCTGAGTATGTTTCTGCTATATTCATGCTACTTTAGGGATTTTGGAGAGAATATATTTAGGTAGCTACAGGACTGAAAGCTTTCACTGGAGTGATCTAGCCTATGTGAGTTTAATAAGATGACAAAGATACATTTGATTGGTCAGTGCCGTTTGCCTTAACGAATGAGAACTTGTATCTCGTTTGAATGCAGAATGACAAGTAAAGCTTTTCAAATATGAATTACAAACTGTTTTTGTCTTATTTTGGTGTAATCATACATAATCTTGCACATAATGTATTTTGCATTTGTCATAAATTTGTGATTGAAATATTAATATAATATATATACAATATATATATAATATAAATATAATGCAATAACTTTAATTGCGCAAATCTGTCAGGTTGACTAGGTGTTTTTTAGTACACATATTTCATATCCTATTAGTATATCTTAGTATTAAATTTCAATATCCTAGTTTGTTAACGGCTTTCCTCTGTAGTGTTAACTGCGTTTAAGAAGCATTTTAAACAAATGAAAAAGTTTATGAATTTGGTCATATAAACTGAAAATGTAACAGAATGACAAACACTTTATATCACCAGTGATGATCTCTAAACGCTAGGTGGCGCATTCTGTTTTATTTCAAAATGCGCTATTCCATTTACTGGCTTAATCTATTTCTTAAAATCTATTCTCTAAAATAGTCTTATATGGATATTTAAACTGAAAGCACTTGATCCAGTGAGATCATTTCTATTCATTATAAACAATAAATATCAATAACGACGTTACAATTTTGCTTTATGTACACGAGAGAAAAACTTCTTTGTTAAATTATTTTGTCGTTTATCCAAGTCGCATTAAATGCAGTTCGGCCTCAATTTCGCGCACTGTCCGTGCTGTGGTGTCTTTATCTGGCACACGATTGCGGGATTACAGTCTTATCATAACTCGCAATGTTCCCACGACTCCGTAGCGCGAGCTATCCCGTTATCATCCACTTGTCTATTTATGGAAGCCTGTTTTTAAGTAATGTGCGTATGAGTGACAGAAGACACTTGCTTTTAAGCTCGTTTATCCAACGTATCAAAGAAAGTTACAACTGAGAGGAATGTTGTTTTTGTCTTCCAAATAAACAGAAATAACCTTAGAGAACCGAAAGAGAGAGTGGACGCTCTCGCCTAGTTACCTCCTTTCGACCTTCTCAACTTTTAACCCCGCCGCGCGCAAGCCTCGCGCTCAGTGATGCTGACGGACAAGCGCGGATTACTTACCCAACAATTTTGTGCGTGAGCATCAATTCTACACCAAAAAGGTGAGTAGATTTTTCCTACTACGATATTCTTACTTTTTCTACGTGGTTTTTGGATATATGTTTTGGGAGCATTTAAGAACGAGCAGATTTCTCGTGAGGGAGAGGAGATGAGGTGGTCGCGCACTATAACGGTGTTGTTCATCATTATTTCAGTGTGAGTTTGGACATGGCTTGTCATAGGTGTGTGAATGAACAGAGCGTGACGACAGAGCAGGGATCATGCTAAAGGAGACCAAAAATGGATGGAGAATGCACAAATACGGTAGAAAAGAGGGGACAGAGCACAGGATCGATGAAAGGGTCTAAGAGGAGAGACAACGCAAAATGAAATCTCTACAAACTGTTTTACGGACATCTGCATTACAGAACATTTAAAAATATTGTAGAAATAACAATCAGTTAGAACGATTTTTAAATTACGCGTTCATTGCAGAATTTATGTCAACAAAAAAACAATGAGGTAAGAGATTTAGCACATGTATTTGTAAAGGAATTTAGGACCAAAAAAACGAATTAAATGTAGCCTAACCCATTAAAATATGCACGATACATTTGGACATTTTTCAGCAAGTCGTATTTCTCTTATTTACGTTTTACAGGCATTTTTAATGAACGCGTTATTTGTCTTAGTCAAATAGCTAATAAAAAAATAGTATAATAGTATAAAAATGCATATGAATTTAACTAGGAAAACTATTTTCACTAAAACACAGCAAAGAGTCAGAACCAAAGTCGGGTTTTATTTTACTTATAGTGCCTATAGTTTTCTTATAATTCCTATTTATTTTGAACTTATAGGTTTCTGTTTTTTAGAAGGACATCATTTTATTATAAATGTCTAGAAATCACATGCCTTTCATTGATCTCATCTTTTATTTTGTTTACTGTAGTTGTATTCGGACGGCGTTATGGCAGATTTAGAATTTGGATCTGTACAATCCTGCTCTGCCGGAGAATCTCCAGCGATGGATTTAGAAAAGGACAGAGATTCCAGGCTTCACGTTCGGAGCAGAACCGGGTCACCGCCACCACCAACTCAGCTATCCCAACAGGTCAGCCATGTCTGTGCTAACAAGACAAAATTATTGTGAAAATTCTGCAGTAGGCCAATCTAAAAGTGTGATAATCATTTTAACGGTTCATTTTGTGTGTTGTTGTTTATTAAGATATCGCCCTGAATGTGTATACAAACAATTAATACAAAATAAATGTCTAGCTTCGTTCTTTAATACAGAAGTGTAATGATAAAATATTAACATTAGATCAAACAAGGCAAGACTTTTCGCAATAGATTTTTTGTAGGATTATTGATGTCCCAAAATGTCCACGAAAATAGCTTCAACATCTTATATTATTATATTTTTCTCATTTTCCCGATAATGTTGGCCTTATCTGAATAATTAAAAAAGCGATAAATGCTATTTTGTTAAGAAACAAAAAGAACGAAAACCCTCCTTTTATTTTCTGTTGTTTTGTTTTTTTCCGACCCTTGCGTGCAGGGCATGGAGGGAATTAAAGTTTATTTGCACGAAAGAGATCTGTGGGCGAAATTTCATGATGTCACTACAGAGATGATCATCACCAAAGCTGGCAGGTGAGCGACACTTTCTTCATATCATGTCTAACCGGCTCCTGTTCTGTCTGTTAGGTATGTTTATAGTTTATTTATCCATTTTTTTATTTATATCCGTTATTTATTATTTATTTATAATGTCCCTAAATGCTGGTTAAAGCGTGTGCTTTTTAAAACTGTTATTCATCCATACTTAAAATTCATTAAATGAGATATTGTTAGTATAGAAAATGTAAAAACAAATCACCATTATTATTATTTGCCTATTGTTATTGTCGGTGTTGTTTCTTTCTAATATATTATTAATCTCTTTCAGACGAATGTTTCCCAGCTACAAGGTAAAGGTAACAGGTCTTAATCCCAAAGCGAAATATATCTTACTGATGGACATCATTTCAGCCGACGAGCACCGGTATAAGTTTGCCGATAACAAATGGTAAGATTTGCGATTTAATAAATACAAATAATTATTTATCTTGATTAATATTAGTAAAATAAAAGGTTAACATTACACTTTTAATTTCTTTTAAATAAAAACATTTTAAGGAAATTTTGGTAATGGCATCATTGACTGAAAATAACAGCCAACAATACTGAATGTAACTTAAATGCTTAGAAAAAAGATAGCAGATATGCATAAATATGGAGATTTAAATAAATTTATGGAAACCTTATAGAATGCTAAGAGAAATTTAAGGTTGTCTCACATTTGTATTCTTATTCTTTTGACTATACCAAACTGTTCATGTCCTATTTGCTCTGCAGGTCCATCAGTGGTAAAGCTGAGCCTGCAATTCCAGGCCGACTGTATGTCCACCCAGACTCACCTGCTTCAGGTGCTCACTGGATGAGACAGCTTGTCTCTTTCCAAAAACTCAAACTCACCAACAACCACCTGGACCCTTTTGGACATGTTAGTGTATTTATTTAATGTATTGATGGTTGTTTCTAAACTCTCAATTAACTGGTAAGCACTTTAACTAATTTTTTTCTTGTTATTTGCTGCAGATCATTTTAAACTCCATGCATAAATACCAACCGCGCCTACACATAGTGAAGGCTGATGAGAGGAACAGCTTTGGCTCCAGCAACACAAGCTTCTGCACACATTCCTTTCCCGAGACGGCCTTCATTGCTGTGACTTCCTACCAGAACCACACAGTAAGAATAACAGCAGGACCTCACTAATCACAAATAAAGAGATAGATTTAGAGAAAGCTGCAGTCCTAATCCTCTGTTGTTTTAATTCAAGATCACACAGCTGAAGATTGAGAATAATCCATTTGCCAAAGGATTCCGTGGAAATGATGATATTGAACTGCATCGCATGTCTCGTACACCAAGGTGGGACAGACTATTTAAATGTTCATACACAAATGCATTTTACTGAAACTATTAGCAATACCATGGTTTTGTGTGCATGTAGTACATACAATAATAAATTTCTTCATTTTAAGTCCTTATTATTCCCCATAAGAGCAATTATTTAATAATTCATTTAATAATTATTCAACATAATTTTTCATTTTGTGCTGTATTTCACAACCACTGATGTTGTTCTTTTAGATACACAGAGAATATGTTGTCCTTTTAACTTGCATGGTTCGGGAACCAAAGTCAAAGCTTTGTGTTGCACATTGACAACATTAAATGTGACACACGAGAGAGGGATATTTATAGAGTAACAATATTAAGAGCAGGGCGGCACAACACACTGTCACACACAGAGGTCAATGAGGGGCTAATGTGTGTGTGTGTGTCTGCTGCTTATAAAAATACAGAAAGAAAGAAGAATGAGTCAGATTCTGAAAGGGGGTAGAGAAAGGATAGTTAGCTACCATAATTGTGCCTTAGCTTAACAATTTAATTAGAAATGATCAGTACTGTAATGTCGCTTAGCCCCATTGCCATGCAAAATATGGTCGCCTTCTTTCCCACCCTGCCCTCTCACATTTACCACCCTGATGTATAAAGCCTGCTGAAATTTTTTTGTGTCACATTTTTTACATTTTTACCACAGTAAGGAGTACCCATTGGTTCCCCGCAGTACTGCCAGACAGAGAGTTGCTCCATTCTCTCCTGACTGTCCATCTCAGCCTGAATACACCGTGCCACAGGAACCCAGCCCTAGCTATGCCTGCTCTGACACTTCAGGTACATGTTACACCATAAAGTTCTCACTTTAGTGAAATTTTCCAGTCTGACTATCTGGCCACAAGGACAGTTCGTATTGCAAACAATAGTTTTATTATGACATTATTAAGATAGATGTCATTAGTAAGTGAGTCATGTCATTAATATTAAACTGATAACTTTTATTTTATTATATTTCTTAAACATTTATAAAAAAACATTCTAATTTTAGGTATTTTATAAATAACATTAACATTTTTAATGTTTTATGTTATGTTTATTGTTATGAAAATGTGTCAAATATTTATTCTCGAGTCTTAGACCTTTCCATCAATATACAGTTCATCATGATTAGATTAGAATTCAACTATGAAATATTAAATTATTATGACATAATAATAATAAGTGTAAGAATAATAATAAGTGTTCCACCAGTTAACAGGTTAACATGGGCATGTTGTGTCTTAAAATTTCAGATTTAAAAAAATGTTAGTTAGAGATAAAGCAGAAGGAAATCTTGCATGCTTTAAAGGACATAATGTAAGTAATTTAGATTACAGAATTTTAATTTCTGGTTGAATTAACTAAAAAAGTATCCTTTCTCTATGCAGGTGATCATGACCACAACCTCACTGAAACTCCTCCCATTAATGACCCCACCTGCCACCTCTACACCTATCAGCTTTCTCCCGAATTGGCCCCTGTGAACAGTATGGAGACTGCACAGAACCAGCCTTGCATGTATGGAGGGTCTCAGATGGGCATGGAGGACCTCAGATGGGCTTCTTATATGGACAGCACAACTTACCAAAACTTGTCTTCTGCTAAAGAAATGAGTGGGACATTTGGCCCGACCCCTGACTTCTCCCAGGAACTGTATCCACAATACACCTGTGAGGTGGGTGTCCAGTCACACTGCATGACTGATTTCTCAATTTATGCTTGCAATCGATCATTCAGCCAAAATCAACAACCAAACAGCTGGTGTGGGGGCAGCTGAAGAAGTATGTCTGATATGTGTGTTTGTGTGAGATATGTATGTTTGTGTAAGAGTATGAAGTCATTTTAAAAACTTCCCCATAACTCCATTCTGGAATCAGAAGTAGGTCTATTTTGCTCCACAGTTTCTGCCTGGTTGATAATTAAATGAAGTCTGTCAGTTTAAACCTGACACTTTATCCTGGTATATAATCAAAATAAATATTAACAAAAAATTCAACATAAAAGTCAGCGTAGTCATTATTAAAGCATTTCAAGTATTAGTATAATAATTTTGTATGTGTTCTATATAAATTTTATGTTATTATCTCTCTCTCACATAATTTTTATACTAATATTTCATATTTTTTATACTTTTCAAAAACAGTTTACAAGTAAAACCACAAAGGGCTTGATGCTGTAAATTATGTACAGTGTACAAGGGTTTTATTTTCTAGTTCTACCGAATGTACTGGTGCTTTAAAAAACACAGAAACCAAAACATTAATCTGAAAAACCTAGAATGATACATCAAGAACATTTTAATTGCCAAAGATTTTTCTGTTCACCAGCACTGTGGAGCAAGTGTGAACTAACAGGATTTCAGGATATTTGGAGAGATTTTCATTTGAAATCAATAAACAAAATATGGTATCACTATCCTCTTATCCCAAACTTTGTGGTGGATGTTTGCATGACCCGTGCTTGTGACATGTTTTTGTGGATGATAAGATATTGTGTGAATCTCTGATACCATTACCACATACCTAAAAAAAAGATTACAGATTTTTTTGGTAAAAAAAACAAGTAAGATTTGTAACAATGGTGGGTTGTTTTACTATGGCCAGTAGTTTTCATAATTCAAAGCTCTTTCTTTGTGAAAATATTTCACTTCAGTAATACTGATGTACAAACACAAACAAGCTGATGTTTAGATTTCTGCCGGATACAAAACTTTACATTAAATATTCCCCTCATCTCTACATGTACATGCATTAGCCACAGATGGATTGGATGGGGTTCCTTTATTTTGTTTAGTTTTATCTGTGTTATGATGAGAAACGTGAATGTTGTGTACTGCAAGTGTCACATTCCATTAAGGGAGCAGTGATGTTACCAATCCTGTCATGGCCCAAGGCAAAAGATACAGAGAGAGAGAGATAAAGAGAGAGAGAGATAGTGAGGGAGACTGGGTGAGGCAGGGTATCAGCTGGACATTTATTTATAGAGCCACAGAGTAATAAGAATTTCATGAGTAAACTATGGCCATTTTAAAAGTTTTCCTGTTGTGAATTTCATGTTCAAGTAATTTATCATAATGCTAATGTTAATTCTAAACTATTTATTGTTTTACATCTCACAAATTGTGTTTACTGATATTTATTTGTAATGCAGTTGTTTAATTTATTAAGCATTTTTGCTTTAGCTTGGCAGTTGTAGAGTTTCTGTGATTTGTGAGGTGTTTTTTGAAACTTGTTAAATAAATAAAATGTATATCCACATTCTGTATGTCTGTTGTGTTTACAGTACACTATATGAAGCTGTGATTTATTTGATATGTCAACTTGATATTCCAACTAGGATCGCTTTTTCCAACTCCAAAAGCAATTTTGCAAGTTTTGAAACCTGATTATTTTTTAACGAAAGTAAATGAGTTGCACAATGTAAAGCTATTATAAAGATTATAACTAATTTGCAGTTAGGTATGCATGACAACAGTTCAATTGTGTGTGTGTTTTGTGCCTCAGAGCTGTAGTTTCACACCTTTTCAAGAGTCGAGATGTCACAGGGAAACAAGAGAAAGAGAGAAACCTATCAGAAGTTTTTCTTCACATAAATGAAATTTAGGAAACAATGAAAGGTCAGACATTTCTGTCATAAATTTTAACATTGCTCGTTGCTTGAAAGGCATTTTTAGCATCTATTTGTGTATAAATTCATAAGCTACATATGAAATGTATCTGCTATTATCTGCCTTATCTTAGAGGAATTCTATAATTTGGGTGGCTACCGTTGATGTTCAGAATCCAAATCGTAATGAAGTCGTTAGAATGCTTTTGACCCTGACTGGATTTCCCGGTCCAGATAAGTATTCATTTACTGGTAATTAAGTGATCTGAGCTCATTTTCTCAGTCCTAATGGCATCATCCAGCTCCTACAGGAAACACGCCGCTGCCCCAGTACATTCTAGGGCACATGGTCTAATAAGGGCCCTTTTACCTCTCTGACATTAGCCTGTAATGCTATTAACCCGTTCATTGTAGCGATACCCACTTAAGCGAAGTGCAAAAGGGAAATATGCCCACTTAAGCAAATTTATTGCAATGTGGTAAGAGATTGAAAGGCGTTCATCTTAATGTTTGAGACTGTGCTCACAACTACTCTGTATTTTATAATTCTTTTATATTCCTGATGCTCCTTTCAAGTTTAAATTCTCAGTAAAACAACTTAATCAGTTTATCTAGACTGTACATGCAAGTCCTGATTTCAGTCTGTATTTTTTCAAGCACTTTATTTTAGTATAAATTTCTTTGTTAATTTTTCAGCACCAAGTAACAAATAACAAGACAATGACCATGAAACAATGTGCTGCCTTATTATTGCCCCCATTAACTTCTAAGCCCTTAAATATAATAATTTTAAGCACTTTATTTATTGTAACATATAGGCGGTTTATTTTATTAATACTGAATTTACTCCTGTAAACATTATGTGATCTCAAAGCAAAATTTAATAGAGAAAGTTAGTTGTGGACAAATTATGAGTTATAACAAGACAGAATGACAGAACCTAAATTTTTTAAAAATGTTTTATCAATTCATAGTAGAATTATATAAGACAAAATACAGACTCATAACCAAAATATCATAAAACAAGCTAAGAGTAAAATAAGCATGCACTGGGATTAGTAAAAGCTGAGATTTGTCTTTGTTCTCATGACTACACAATAAGTGAGACAATAAATGACAATTTATCCATAATCTAAAATATCCCATTTTTATTTTTTAACTCTCCATACAAAAGAATAGTATTTCAAATATTAAAAATTAAAGAATAATTTTAGATTTATGCATTATTTAAAATGAATGATTTCTCTATATAGTCTGCAGTTGTCTATAATCAGTTTTAAATTCTGATAGCCATGCAGATTTAGAGTGGGTCAGGGTATGCGTGTGTGTATTTGATGCTTAGTGGATCAGAAAACACTCATATGGAAGACCCTCCCCCTACAACACAAAGATTGTTCCCTATGGAGACTGTATAATCCTCAGAGTCATTGCTTGTAGACAAACACACACAATACTGATCAAATTTGACTACATCATTAACGTATCTGTTGATGTAAGAGATCTGTTGCAAATCAACCATCAGAGTACATACTAATCTTACCTGTTTAAATACTGCATTCTTCAGGGTCTGTTACTTCTGTGACGCACTGTTGATGATCTAATGTGTTTTTATATTTATTGTTTAATTATCGATACGTATATTCAATCCTTATAATTAGATAGATGTATTTATTTACCTTGTTCGTCAGCATCGTCAGTTTTTTTTGTTACTGTGTTTCACCAAAATGAACTGGACTCCACATAGATGATGTGTGGGTAAATGAGACCCCCCATGCACCCCTACCCCACCTTCAAACGTTGTGGGCCAGTCTTCTTCGGCAGCAAGGAGCCACTGTCATTCTTTATTAGCAAAAGAGTCCTAATCCCTCCACACAAAACTGCCATAATGATATCACTAACCACGGGTGGCACCGCCGGCCAAACAATGTGTGTGTGTGTATGCATGCAAGACCTAATGTCCACAGCTTGACCTTTCACAAACACTTGTTTGACTAATCTGAACCTTTTTAAAATGTCTTCCTGCATCGTCTGTGTCTGTTTGAATATGATTTCAGCAAAATGAAATGTTTGGCCTCCTAATTGACCCCAACAAAAATATTTTTGAATACATTTGTTTCAGGCATTTTTTGTGTTGTCTGTAACAATATGAATTATGTCCTTACACAACACAATTATCAAAAAAGGTTCAATTGCAGATTATTAATAATCCAACTGGAAAACAAATGTTTGTTTATGACTTAAATCACCTGTAGAACCTATAGACGTTCTTTCTGAAACAACACTAGTCTCCATCTTTTCCAGTCCTGTCGTACCCTAGCCTGTTTGCTCAGTGCTGTTTGCTTTCCATAAACAAGCCTTCTGTTGTCAATACTAAACGAGGCAGTACAACTATCACACAAACAAACAAATGCACCCTGACCGCGGCCCAGCGGGACAGCAGTGGTGTCTTATCACTTACCACAATCGCTAAGTAATGGTAAACATCAGCATCCTAAACATTGAGTGGCTGTTCACTCCCTGTTATGCTCTTGAATAATGAATTTTGCCTGTGCTTGTTCAGTGTTTGATCATGTGTGAAGACAATGGAGAGACACACAGAGACCTGATGCCTCCTTTATTTACTGCCTGACATGTGGGGCAATACTGCAATTATATGTTTTCAAATTGAGGTCAGGCATAAGGTTAAGTATAGGGATCCTTGGTATTAGGGTCCTATCGCTATCACTGGACTCCATAATTTTGTACATAGATGCATAGTTGAATTTATAAAAAAGCATCACAAATTATTCTTAGCGACATTTACAGCTAACAATTAAGACTCTTATTATACATACATTTTTATTATACAGAATTAATCATTTAAAATGAAGTAATTGTAGTTTTAAATATTCTACTTTAAACTCAGAAACATAAATAACTTTTTATATTTATACCAAGCAGTCTATTCCTCTGTGCAAATCGGTCACTGACCTTGAAAATGTCATGTGCATTTATGAGCAAAGTATTTTTCCTTTTTGCCTGTAAAAGCTGCTTTGGACATTTACATGGGTGTTAGAAATCCTCTTCTGTAATTTTGCATAAAAACAACAGACGTCCACGTGGCCCTAATGCATTAGGTTAGAAGGTGACAGGAGACAGAAATCATGTTTATAAAATATAAATGACGGTCTGGACAAGCGCACAAAAACAAAAGGCACAGAAAAAACATACAAAAACACTTAACGTATTTAAATTTATTTTATCAAGTCCATTAAGCATCATAAAAAGTCACTTTTCTTGTTCTCGTGTTGGTCTTGCCGAGGAATTATTCATTAAATAACCAAAAAAATGTATTAAAGTCTAATGACATGGACAACAAAGTGCATTGTGGCTAAAACGGCCTAAAGCTCATCTGAAGGGGTTGTCTGTGAAATATTTTATTTCATACACCAAATGTTTTAATAGATTTGAGCTTTTATTATTATTATTATTATTATTATTACTTTTATTATTAAAAAAATAATAAGAGGCAGGCGAAGAAGAAGAAAACGAAGACGTAGAAGAAGAAACGTTTATAGAATTAGCATATATTTATATGATAAAATTATTACATTTAGGCATTTGTAAAGGCACTACACCCATAACATAATACAATTAGAAAATGTAAAGAATTGGTTATAAAACACTTTCATTGCCACTGGAGGGCAACAGAGCAAAACGTTTAGCTTTTCTCGTTGCCGTGGAAACGCAACGCACAGAAAGTTATTTTCTGTTCGAAAATCGCCAAGGCGGAGATTTTCAAAAATAACAGCAAACAGAAAATGATGAACATAAATTTGCGCGATTACTTTCGAGGCATTTACGAGAGTCATCTCCCGTTGTAAGTGTATTTTTTATTAACTGCAACTCGTTGATTTTGTTAATCATTAATATGCCATCAGTTTATGTAATGCCGCTGGAAATCAGATTATAAATCTGATTTTAAGTGAGAAAAAAAGATTTTAAGTGGTGAGAGGTGTAAACTTTACTTGTGCTGACGTTCAGAGAGTTAATTGCATAAACTTGGATAATGTACAAACTTTCCTTGTAGAAATGATGCAGCGCACAACAGGAATTTAACATCGGACGCCACAAAGTTTTTAATGAAACAAAAGGAGTTCAGGAGCGTGGACGGAGAACTGAAAACACAGAAAAAGGTCGTTCATTAACAATATTTACATTTATTCACATATAGAAAACACTGTAGCCATTATAGTTTAGATATGACGTACCTGTTGTGTTCTTATTGTCAGAAAGATGACCAAATGCGGGAGGGATTTAGACGGAGGGAGAAAGACCTTATGGAAAAGGATGAAAACCTGAAGGCATACATGCAGAATTATGACACATTTGTGGAAGTAAGGCAACCTCCTGCATTTGACTTGCTTGTTTTATGTATTATTAGATTTTATTGTATTTTAAAACACGTATTTACATTTTAATTTTTTCTCTTTTAAGGTAAACAGTGTCAAATCGTCTCTTGCTTTAAAGAAAGCAGATTCAGAGAGAGCTCACACTAAACTCCAAGAACATGAAATTAAGGAACTACAGATCAAGCTCGACACCCTGCTGGCACGAAAAGAGCAGCTAAAGGCTTGTGTCAAAAAATACAGTATCTATCGGGACTTCCTGGAAGCTGTTGTAAAGATGTCCATGAAGGTAGTGATGAATATTAATAATAACAAGCCTACAGAAAAGTCATGTGCTTGGGAAGCTTTGGCCAGCAGACAGATATTTCTATTGAATTCTGCATCAATTATCTTGATTCATCATAACTTTCTAATCTAATTTTGTTCAGTAATGCAACCTTTTCTCTCTCTATTTTTAATCACATTTGAGTTTGAGAACGTTGATCAATTCATAGCCCGTTGTGAGACAATCCTGTCCGTCCGTGAGCAGTTATTGGAAAGACAGACTGTTGCAGAGAATGAAAGAGAACGCATCAGGCTGGATCTGAGACAGACTAAACATGAACAGAGCTTCATTTCTCTGGACTGTAGTAACAAACTCTTCCAGCTACAGACAGAGCTAGACAACATACGCGCACAAGCATACAAATGTGTAAGTATATGCACACACATACAGTAACCACACTTATTATGCACACAAGCTGGGTCATCTCTTCTTCTGGACTTCGGGAAAATTTTAACTCCCCAAATAACAAAGCATTCTGATGTTCTACAGGAAGCAACAATGAAGCGCATCCAGTCCACTGCAACAAAAGAGACACTTCTATTGGGTCAGATTAGAGTCGCAGTCCTTAACTTTTATAACATGATTAGCAAAGTTCCTGTGGATGTTGAGAACACCTGTGCTCTGTTTGAAAAGGTAAATAACACATACAATGCAAGAAATACAGAATAAGATGACTAGTATTTGCTTAGTGTTGTGAAATTATTTACAACCCATTTTATTAGAACTTGAACTTGAACTAGAACTTGAATGGAATAATAGTATACCATTATAGAATTAAAAAGAGGTACAGTAAATTTTTAAAAGTATCACACAATAATAAAATGTGACTGATTTTAATGAAACGGATAAATGATTCTCATTCATGTCTTTATAAACAGCTGATATTGCTTTAATAAGCTCATTTTTACATTTTTCCAGATTCAGAACTTTATCTACATTCGGACAGGTACAGAGCCCATATCAGACAACACACCACTTTTAAGGAACTTTTAAAAAACCTGCTTTCAGTGCCATAACTTTGTTTTAATAATGATCTTCAGAGATAGCCAACCATAACCCAGTTAACCCAGTTAAGAGGACATAAGCAGATTATTATGAATGTATGTGCTTTTGTAACCCAGGCTTTCGACCAGTTGAGGACACTCAGAGAGCAAAGAAGACGTCTACACGTCTCAAATATCGAAGGCATCTCAGTAGACAAGATATTATGTGAATTTAAAGCATTGATGCCTTCCAACTGTATCGCCATTTACTTTGTAGACAGCATTTTTTGGGTTTTGGAAATGGTCATTATTGTCAGTGGTGGTCAATGGTCAAGTATACAAAAAACAGCCATAGTGTAGGGTCACTATTAAAATGTATTTTAAAAGAATGATTCACCAGACTTTATTCATTTTATTTATTGAGTAAAATAATAATGATGGAAATAATATTGTGGGTCTGATGTGCTTTCATTTGTTCTTTTTATTTCTTATTTCCTTTTTTCCCCTTTCCTTTCTTTCCCTTTTTGGGCTTTGCTTTGGCCTTCATGGCTTTGCGCACACAAAAACCTCTCCAGTGGGCCTGGATGACAACGGCGGCTTGGCTATGCAATTCTCTCTCTCTCTCCTGTTGTTCCTTTTTCTCCTGAGCCTGCTGTCGCTCCTCCATTATCTGGGAGTACTCCAGTTCCAGAACAGCAGAATGTTCCTCCAGCTCTCTCAGCTCTGCCTCCTCTTCCTCATATCTGCGTGTCAATTCATCCAGCTCTGCCTGAACATACACACAAAACACATGCATATGTAATATTAAAAACATACATTTCAATACTTTAATTTTAAATGCAAACTATTAATTGTTTTAATGATAATTTGCCCCAATATCCACATTTTACTCATGAAAACCACATTAAAGTGGGGCTTTGAAGTAAAACAAATAGCTTTAATTTAATATAAACCATAACCAGGACTACACTATACTGAATCCTGGAAATAAAACTGTTAACATCACTTAACATCATCTACCTGTTTCTCTCCCATTTCAGCATCATATTTCTGGATCAAGTTCTCAATCTCAGTTTCCTCCTTGTATTTTTTCTGCAAATTATCAGCAGAAATACAGAATAGATATGCTGTCACTGTTATTATTTGACACATTAACAAAATTATTCTTAGCCTAAAGAACATCTGAATGAGCATAAACATATACCTTTCGTATCGCCAGTTCTCCCTCTCTGTCCTCTGTGATCACAATATTTAGCTGAGCTCTCGTTTGATTGAGTTCTTGCTGCCCGAGAGCCCTCTTCCCCTCTGAAGTTTTCTTATCTGATTGGCACTGTCTCTCAGCTTCCTGTTGAGTTTGGTCCACAAACTCCTCCAAGCCCCTTTCCATCTGATGCAGTGAGCTCTTTAGCTGGTGTATTTTCTTAGTCAACATAGAGATCTAAAGAGGAGGGTCAGTGAGGCAGACAAATACATTCTTAGTCATACAACTCAAATTAAATTTTTAAATTAGTTTGTGTTTCAATATTAAGACAATATAATATTTTTTCTCATGGTAGCACTTTACCTCTGTGTCTCTATCTTTTATTGCCATTGCAACCTCTCTGTCCAGCGAGTCTATTAGCTCCTGGTTAACACTGTGGTGTAGACTTAATTCCTGCATCATCTGGTTGCGTTCTTGCTCCTCTGCTGAGGTTGTGAGCAGCCTTTCTATTACAACCTCCTTAAACTCACACAAACTATCTCTCAGCTTCCGAGATGTCATCTCTTCATCTGCATTAGGCCCTACCTTTTGAAGGATTTCCCCAGTTGTCAAATAGTGCCTAAGAAGTTGCAAAATATTTCGCAAGGAGTCCTGAACTACCTTTATGAATTTGGCTTGTTGTTCCCCCAGTTCATTTCCAGCAAGATTCTTATCAAGCATCATAGCTTGGTACTTTTCTCCAAGAGTACAGTGCTCTTTTAAGGCCCTGACTACTTCCTCCCCTAAGCTCAAGGAAAGTGTTTCTGGACAGTTAAGCAAAGTGGGTAGAAGAGAGACTATCCCCATTTGATGAATACAACCATCTAGTACCCCAGAAATTAGCTTTGCTTCCAGAGATGGCAGAGTCTTTCTGAAGGGGTTTACAATCCTTAATAAGTCTGTTTTGGTTTTGTTTTGGATGTTGGGTGCAGGTGAGTCTGAAAGTTTGTCTCCAGAAGGAAGATCAGATGATTCTGAAGCCATCACTGGAATTTTCTTTGACAAAAAAGAGAGAACTATTTAACATCACATAAAACAAAACAGCTAACAATAAGTGTATTTGTTTATTTTTATGATATATGATGAATATAATATCTGTAAAGTACCTGCTTGCGAATTAATATTGTAACAAATTACACATTATGGTATGACTGGATGTGTTGTGCATTACCGTATTTTGAAACTTAGCTGACACTGGACGATACAGCTGTGATGTTATTTACATCAGTTACTATGACACCCGTTGTCATGACATTGTGAACTTCAACCCTCAAATGAATCTTACGGTCCAGCAGCTAGAAAATGGAACATCTACTTTTAATTCACTTCCATAAGTTTGTACATAAAATATTAAGGCATAGAGCTTTTGTATTATTTATGTGTGTTGGTATGTTCGTATAAAATGTATTTTTAAACGTTTATAGGCTGGGACTTTAATTGTGAAATTTTGGCCGCTCCTGTCTTCCGCCTAAAACAGCACTGTCGTAAAATGACATAACGTCAGATCATCCTGCTTGTCGGCGGCGGTAGTTTTATTTATAATGTTAAAAACTCGATTAAACAGTAAAATTCTTCTTTACAAAGTTACATTCGTTTTACATTAAGTTATAAAGAGACAGTGGACTTTAAACTTGTGTTTTAATATATTTTAATACCAGGTGTCGATAATGACGTAAACAGACAGACTCCGTTAGGGTTTTAATAGCGATTTAACTCAAGCAGTTAAAGTTGAATTTAATTTTTAGCACGCTTTTTAATTTTCGTAATTCGATGTTCAAGGGAGGATAAACAGGTTCGGCGACTCGTATTGTGTAGTGCAGGTCAGTGTTGAAGTATCCCCGAAGCTGCAAGGGTTAGTTTATTGAACTTGCATACTGTGTGTCCTCTAAACCCGCGATCTTCCGACTATTTGTCCGGTTCAGCGGGATGGCGGACGGGGATGACGACGTGCCTCTAATTTTGACCTGGGACGATGCGAACAGCGGGCTGCTGCAGGAGGAAGAAAGTGCGTATATCTGCATTTTTAATATTATTGTTTATATTATTATGTCATTTCATGCAGCTGATACTTTTCATAAAGTGACGTTGTAAGCACATGCAGTAATCTGAGTGTCACAGAGCAAGACTCTAGTTAAAAATTATACTGTGATGTTTGAGATACCAGATGTTTTATCACTAGGCATGTATCGCATATCTGTGTCTCTGCCATCCGTCCTTTTGTGCGGACAGCCTCAGTGACACCCAGCAGAAGTGCTTATGATGACCTCACGGTCTTTTGTTTTTAGGGATTGACCTGTCAGATACTTTATTGGATTAAACCTCCATTAGGAACTGGTTAAGTAATTCATATGTGGATCTTTGTGATAATTTAGATTTAATTCCTGGTCTTACATTCACATTTACCCTCCCTGATTATGGCCTTAGTTAGTTAAAAAACAACAAAGGTTCTGGTTAAAATGAATATACGTGTGTATAAAGTGTGTTTTACTAACACTTTTATTCGCCTATTGGCTTTCTCTCAGTTAATATGATTTCTCAAAGAAATGTGTAAAACTAATCATGAATCTTTAAATAGTGCAGTATTTAGGATGCTTTTCATGTCAAAATTACTGTTTTCTGTTAAAATTACTGTTAAGTTCCCTACCCTGACTCTAGAGGGCGTCACAGTCAAGTAAAAGCATTTATACTGCTGTCTTCAAAAATGCTGATGCACTGGAAAACCTTCCTAAAGATGTTTTCTGTTTGAAAGGTGTTTCGGTGACATGCTGTCTGGGTAACAAAATGTCCCCTATTGAAGCCATTAAGTTTCTTTCTTGTGTTAATGTTGAATATATACAACAGATTCTTTACTGAATCAACTGCAGCTCAACTTGTCCGTTATTTTGTGTAATACAGTTTGCCTTGTTTTTATCATGAAACATCTTGTGTTGTGTTTAGCTGAAATCATTGTTTTGTGATTCACTGTTTTTTACACAAAGTAAAGAACATTCTGTGAAAAATTGTATCTTATAATCTTCAATATTGACTGAGTAAGCCCATGTAAAGATTGAAATTATAGTAAAATATTGATTGAAATCAAACTTTGATGCTCTTTGTCTCATAATTAGATTGTAAGTCTAGTCTGGATTTCAGAGACAGGATCACATTTTAAGGCTGTCGCTTTAAGTATCCAAATCCCAGTTGTCATGTGTTTAAGTGTCAACCACAGCAGCAGCATACTGGCCTTTGTACAACACACACATAGAAACAGAGGATTTAAAATGCTGTGTCAGGCTTACGGCAGATAGAGCACTGTTTGTGGCCCCTCTTGACTCCCAGTTTACTCGCACACAAATTATGGCTTTGTGTTGAAACTATCTGATAGGGATAAGGACTTTTTAGCTTTTGACGACCTGATTTGGAAACCAACGTGTTTACAGTAGCTACTGGGATGAGTGTAGCATTTGGGACGTTTCTTCAGTTATCCAGGAAGAAAAAAATTGTTTGTCTTCTCTTCAGTTCCAGGAGTGAGCAGGGTTCTGCCTTTATCACGCTGTGTTTTGAAAGAAACAAAACCATTAAAAGCTGAAGCGACGATCAGAAGCCTTCACTTCCCCATGATGTTCCAAAATGTTTTTTTATTGTCAAAGTGAAGGTTGTCTACATTGGAAATCTTGGCTATGGCTGTTTTTGTTCCCCTTTGTTCCATTGTGAAGAAAAGCTGGATCTCTCTGTGTTTGGAACAGTAGTGAATAGAAACCAACGATCAATGCTGTGTATCTGTTTATTATTGATCTGCAAACACTGTTATTGTCATGTACATACTCAAAAGCTGTTTACAGATAGCGGTAAATCACTGAACTGATCAGCTTTTAAGTAACTTGTTCAGTCGGCTTGTATTTGGTCATTTTTAAATCTCTCCCTATTTGTGATTGAATGATTTTAACATTGTATTTTGCTGTGGTTAAGCCCACACTTATTACTTACAAATGAGTACTGGTAAATAAGGAATTAAAAAAGGAATAGAAACTTTTGCTTCCTTCTGTGACTGAATCACATTAAACTTTCAGTCAGGGTTTTTTAACTGCATTCTTAACTTAGGGGACAGCTGCATATTTGGAGACACAATGTACTTGATAGGCTAAACGCCAAAGTATGATTAGGACAGGGAAGACACTGGAACTGGGATGTAACACAGACAGGAGGAGGACATTTGTGACAGATTAAAACCCCTGCATTGACTAGTGTCAGAGGAAATTGTCACTGTGCTTGAGACCGATGCTTCAGAAAATCCAATGGACTGTCTGTTCTGCTGGTGGGTTACACTGTGATATTTCCTGACCACACTTCCTCTGAGAGGGATAAAAAGGGGAAAATTCTAGGCTGGAAGACAGATTTTTTTTATTCATTTTTTGGGGAATATTCAGCTGTTTGTACTTTGGCAATGAAATGTCTGGAATCTTGAGTGCTGTTGAGAACCAAAGTTGTTTTGGTTGTAGTCTTTCGTCTGAAGTGCATATTCATTTTCTTAATCTGTGAATCAGCTCTTTAATGTTTTGTTGTGTTAGTGTATGTCAATGAAGTTTAATTTGTCACATTGACTTGATTTGTCTATTCGACTGCCACCCTGATTTGTTTTTGAGTTTTGTTTGGATGATTTGCGTGCAAACACACATTGCAGATTCTGCAGTATAATAGATGCTGGGTCCTTATTGTGACTAGAAAGCTTCACAGTGTTGCTCATCTTAACTCATGCACATTTCTTATGTTTATTAATCGAAAGGAAAAAATTGTTTCCCCTTTCCCTTCAAGATTCCCTTCTGCTTTTGGTCCTTTGACTGCAGCTGCTGTGGGTCAATGCAGCCAACCCATGCGAGTAGATTATTGGTAGTTAACCCTTGCAGTGCTGACTGTTTGACTCTTGACATGCTCGTTATCTGACTATTGGGGCATGGGGCCCATCACAGAGACTGCCATGGAAACCAGTAGTACATATGACAACATGACTGGGCTGACGTATGATTGGCCAATTCAGACGTCCACCTTCTCCGAGCAGTTTGAGTGTGTTGGTATGTGAGTTTGAGAGAACCGGACTCGAGAAAAATCTTTGCCTTAAAATGTGCTGTACCTAAAGTAAATCTGTCGTGATAATATCATTTATTTTCTGTTTCTCTTCGACACACAGATGGGGTAGGAAATTATGATGTTGTAAATAATGTCGTCATTCCAACCCCTGGAGCAACAGACCCCAGGGCCCAGAATTCACTGCGGCAGAGCTGGGAAATGAACTACCAGGAATCAGCAATATACTTGCAGGTCATCCTTTAAAACTTACATAGCAGAGAGTCAATTTAATTTTATGTATGTAGCACTTTTCAGAATGTTCGTTGTTGCATGAAACTTTACCGAAAACATTTTAGCACGAAAACATGATATTGAAAAAAGACAATAAGATCTCTAGATGAACAGAATGAGAGGAAAACCTTCACCTATGCCCATTTGTCTTTAGGAAGGAGAAAATAATGACAAGTTTTTCAGTCATCCACGGAGCGCCCACGCACTCAGTGCCTACCTGTTCGCTCATAATCATCTGTTCTATGTGATGGAGCTGGTGACTGCAGTGTTACTCATGCTCCTGTCCCTCTCTGAGGCTCCTGCCGTCCCCTTCCTCCGCCTGGACGTCTATGTATGTGCTTTCTAATTGCACGCGTTGTGTACTTACATGAGTATTTGTGAATATGTGCTTATGTTCATCCAACTATCGATTAGGTTCATGCTACCCTGGAGTTGCTGGCTTTGGTGATGGTGGCCTTTGAGTTGTGTATGAAGCTCCGATGGCTTGGCTTTCACACCTTCATACGACATAAGAGGACCATGGTGAAGGTGTGGTTGTAGTTGACTTCCTGTGATCATTTAAAATGATATAATCACTTTCAGTGACCCTCATTGCCAGAAGTAATAAATACATGCTTTCGTTTGTTGCCTCTGGTTTGTGTAAATCCAATTATTTGGTGTTGTGGATTCATATTTATAGAAGTCTAGTTCAGAAATCCTAACATCTGATTTTGTGTGTTTTTTTTTTTTTTAGACAAGTGTCTTGTTTATTCAGTTCATCGAGGCGATTGTGGTCTTAATTCGGCAGACGTCCCACCTGCGTGTAACAAGAGCCCTGCGGCCCATCTTTCTGGTGGACTGCCGTTACTGTGGAGCTGTTCGGAGGCATGCAAACTTCAGTTTTTTCTAACTTTTTAACACAAATGAAGATTGTACATGAATGTCAGGCCTATTTTAAGTATTGTAATATAAATTAATATAATATATAATATAGACATTTTATAATGACTGTTTCTATCCACTTTTAGAAACCTACGGCAAATATTTCAGTCCCTTCCGCCCTTCATTGATATTCTTCTGCTGCTGCTTTTCTTCATGGTGATCTTTGCCATTCTGGGATTCTGTCTGTTCTCCGCCAACTCGGCCGACCATGTTAGTAAATCACTGTCGCACCTTCGCACATTCACTGTTATGTTCTATTTTTTCCTCTTAAAAACTCCGCCAACACGCTCTTGTACTTCTCTTTCTCTCTCCAGTATTTTAATACACTGGAGAACAGCATTGTGAGTCTGTTCGTCCTTCTGACCACTGCAAAGTAAGTATATACTCTTAAAGAATTATTATCATCTCAGATTGCTTTACATAAATACTCTTTGTTTGCGACAAATTTATTAAAATTAAGTATTGGTTTTTTACATTACCAATATCCAAGTTGCTGAGTTTTTATGTGTTTTCTCTCCTTTATTTTATAGTTTTCCAGATGTGATGATGCCAGCATATTCAAAGAATCGCTGGTCGTGCATTTTCTTCATCGTGTATCTGTCCATCGAGCTCTACTTCATCATGAACCTGGTCGGTTTTCAACAACATCACAGCTATTTGCTTTAAAAGTTTAAAAGGCACCGATGTTTAATTTTGTAAATGTTATAAGCTGCCTGTCTGCATTGATGCTCCAACAAACAAACAAGAAGCAAACAACAGACTCCTTTAAATTACAAACACCACCAAAAACTCAGTTAAACAATGCAAACAGTAAATTACTTACAAATTCATACTCTTTTTAACTTACAAACAGTAACTAAACAGTGAGAAAACATTAACTTAATGGGCAGCTACTACAGATGTTGCCTTTGTTGCAATATTTATTGATGTTGTTGCACATTCCTTTAGATATCTAAACATCTTTTGCTTCACAGCTCCTGGCGGTAGTTTTTGACACCTTTAATGGAGTTGAGAAGATGAAGTTTAAATCTCTGCTTCTACACAAGCGATCTGCCATCGAGCAGGCCTTCCAGCTGCTGGTTAGTCGACAGGTGAGCAGAGTGATTTTCCCTTTAATAAATACTGAACATTTGCTCAAACTAAAACTTTATGTAATATTTTGTATGTGCATGCTTATATTTTTGTAGAGGCCGGATGGAGTGTCTTTAAAGCAGTTTGACGGACTAATGCGATTCTATCGTCCACGAATGACCGCACGGGATCGTTTCCTCACCTTCAAGGCCCTCAACCAATCAGGCGCAACTGTGCTGAGGTACATTGAATGAGTGCTCACGCTTCTGACTTCAACAGATGATGAGTTCTCAAAGTTGCTTTGTGTTTATATTTTAGCCTGAAGGACTTCTATAGGTTTTATGAGGTGATCGGACTCAAATGGAAGGTCAGATTTCACACCGTCACATGATAATACTTCAGGGTGTATGTTAAACCCTTTTGACCTGGGACATTTTGTGTGTTTGTGTGTCACAGGCTCGACGGAGTGGGGAGCACTGGTTTGACGATCTACCTAGTACTGCGTTTCTCATCTTTAAAGGTATGCAAGGTTTCATTGTCATTTTAATTTTATATGCATAAGTATAAACATTATTACTAATAAACTGCACAAATGTAATCCTTTCTTGACCAGTTTGGGTCAACATTTAAGGTTTAAGGTTCAAGTCTTTAGATATTTTCCCTTTGTGTGATCTTTTTTTTTTAACAGGGATTAATTTACTTGTGAAATCCAAAGCCTTCCAGTATGCAATGTGTAAGTTAGATTCCTAAGTACTTTGTTTAAACATTTGTATGTCAGCCTTTATATTTATATATATTTTATATATATTATGTATTTTTTCATTATATTCTCTTCTTTATTTTTAATGATACTAATTATTTTTGATGCTTAATATGTTTAAGATCTGGTAGTAGCAATTAATGGCATTTGGATTCTGGTGGAGACAAACATGTTAAACGGTAAGATCTGTAAGATTTTAGGGCATGTGTTGTTTTGTTAGTTTTAGATGAATTCCATTAATCACCATTTAGGAAAATGTCTGTGTATTTTATTTTTGTAAATACAGATCTCAGATAACTCTTTTCTCCTCACAGATGGGGTCTCATGGACTCGTGTTGTTCCCTGGAGTTACATTGTTTTCCTCACAAGTAGGTGCAAATGAAATATTAAAATATCCTAATGAAAATGTGGTTTGACTGTGTTTAATCCCTGTATCTCTGTTTGGGGTGAAGTTTATGGCATCGAGGTCTTGTTGAAGATCACAGGTCTTGGTCCTATGACATATTTCAGCTCAGGATGGAACCTGTAGGTACACACATGCACATATATTAAACAGATCAATTTTATACAAACACGCACACACTGTCTCACCTTTGGTTGTATATTTCTGTTCCCAGCTTTGATTTCTCAGTAACAGTCTTTGCTTTTCTGGGATTGATTGCTCTGGCCTTCGACATGGAGCCGTTCTACTTCATTGTGGTGTTGAGACCTCTTCAGCTCCTCCGGTGTGTGTGGTTATTGTGTTTATAACTGCTGTTTGGTTTACATATACTTTTAACACATTTTCCTCATTTTTTCCTAACTTTTGTCTAGGTTGTTCAAAATTAAGCAGCGTTATCGAAATGTACTGGACACTATGTTTGAATTATTTCCACGTATGGCCAGGTACCGATATATTATCAATTTCAGCTCAATACTCACAGATACTCAGCATTTCTCTCACGACACTTTATCTCTCTTTGTAGTCTAGGTCTGACCCTGATTATCTTCTATTATTCCTTTGCCATCGTTGGAATGGAGTTTTTCGCCGATGTTGTTTATCCAAACTGTTGCAAGTAATAATCCCATAAATGTATTTGTGCTTCTGCCTGTTTTAAATAACAAAATTTAATCTTGATTGCACACAACATTACTGGTTATCATTGGATGGTGTAAAATAAAATTGTTTGATCTCTTTCCTCTTAAAGCACAAGCACTGTTGCTGATGCGTATCGACAGATTAATGTAACCATTGGCAACCGGACAGTGCTGGAGGAGGGATATTACTATCTGAATAATTTCAATAACATCCTGAGCAGCTTTGGTATGTACAGATGCACAAAACACACTAATACAGATGAATCACTTTCTTCTTTCTGTAGTAATGTGGTTATTTGTAACTAAAAGTAACAGTTTTATTTTTTGATGTTTTAGTTACTTTATTCGAACTGACAGTGGTGAACAACTGGTACATCACTATGGTGAGTTACATGTGTGTGTGTGTGTGTGTGTGTGTGTGTGTGTGTGTGTGTGTGGAAAAAAGCTTTGAGCAACATCATGCTGATCAATAAATAAGCATCACTTTGTAATTAGTGGTTGAGTTATTGATTTCTTTGATTCCACAGGAAGGCGTGACGTCCCAAACCACTCATTGGAGTCGCCTCTATTTCATGACCTTTTACATTGTCACCATGGTAAGGGTTTCTGTATGTATGTACAGTGGGATGCAAAAGTCTACAAGAAAATCTCTGAGTTTAAAGATAAAAAAATTGTTTAAAACCATCAAATGTTATGATGCAAAATAGATAAGGAATATTTAGGATTCTATAATATTATTTTACATAAAATATCCAATAAAGGTTCTTTTTTGGTTTTAAGTGAAAGACCTCTATGTAATTGTTGCAGGTCGTCATGACTATAATTGTTGCCTTCATACTGGACGCGTTTGTCTTTAGAATGAACTACAGCCGAAAGAACAGAGAGCAACTGGGAGACCCGAAAGGTTCTGAATGTTCAATTGACATGTTCGATGAATAAGATGTATTTGTGATGTAGAGAGAAATTTGTAACAGGATTTAGAATTTCATTGTACAGTATGTGTGTGTTTTAGATGAAAAGGGAATTGTTTTTGAGACAGAGGTGTCTCAGACCGAAGCTCTTCAGACTCTGGACTTGTACAAACACACACTACACGCCACAAATCTAAGCTCACTTCAGGGCATGTGTGCGGCTCTGGAGCGGTGCGGGGTGAGCACACACACACACACACATTTATATGCAGTCTATGTTTATGTCTGAAGTAATCTTCCTGTTGTTTGTTTGCTAGATTGATTGAAATGTAATGTTTGGTTTTTTCTTTGCTCACAGCAACCCTCATTAGTGTTTCTGGGTCGAAGGTCACGAACCAAGAGCGACCTTAGCATGAAGATGTATGAGGAAGAGATTCAGGTACATATCCCATATGAATAGAAAGATACATTGCAGCTTTTTCTAACTGAAAACCACATATAATGACATAATCTTTCTCTTCATGAGTAAGAAATGGGTTAACACATTATTAGAAGCTGAATTTGAATGCCTTTTTATTAAAATATTATGAAATTTAGTTTTAGGTGAAGCACTGACAGTCCTCTGGATCTGAATATATAACTTTATAATGAAAGATTAAACTAGTCTAATATCACATAGCTGTTTAAACAAGAATGTGGCCAAGTGTAAACAATAAAAGTTTGCAAAAAGAAATGCTACCAAAAAATATTTAAATGATACCATTTTCTCTTTTGCAAACTTATTTTGTGATATTTGGCTTAAAATGACCTTACTGACTTACACAAAGATTTTCAGGCAGGCAGAAGTATGTTTGTACAAAATGATTGTTTATTTTTGTCTGAAGGAATGGTACGAGGAATATTCCAGAACAAACCTTCAACCTGATGAGACATTCCACAGAAGTCTGGACAGCCCTGAAGCCAACGCAACAGACAGCATTAATTAACTAGCGCACACTTACACAGACTCTGCAGCAGAATTAACTAACACACTTCTGAGGGACCTTGAGACAGTCTTCCTCCCATTGATGGAAAGCACAGGTGCTCAACACGAAAACACTTTTCTCCCTTCTTCCAAATGGAGACCCATAGAGCATCTTCACTGAAAGCCTTATTCCCACATCCCAAAAAATGGTTCCGTGGCCAATCAGGGAAGCTTAAAGACTAGTCACGAGATATGCACTATGTCCAGGAACCTTTTTCCCCCCATGAATGCACCTCATGACATTTGCCTTGTAGTGGATGACCCTGAATGATTCAGACTCTCTCATGGATCGGACAAATTGAGACCAGCGATTGAATGTTGCTCTGGGAGACGAATCAAAACTGAATGTGAGGAAGTGTTCTCCGGAGTCCGAGGTATTGCTTAACCAACAGATAAACAATAATAATAAACTAATGCTTTGAACTAAAGCTGCTGTTTTGCTGAGACCTTTGGACCTATAGAGGTTTGTTTTAACATTACATAGAAACGTATAATGAACACGTTTTGCGTATGTCAGATGCAGCTGAGAATTAAGTATTTAAAACACTGATATGTCATCTGATTGGTCAAGATGGACTGGTTTTCCAGACACACCTTAATTTTGGACTGACGGGTGTTTGAAAACCAGCCTCGGGTCTTTCAGTTCATTTAAACATTTATTTTTGTCACCTTTATCATGTAATCTTCATTCATAACCTCTGCCTTTTGTGTAATATTCAGTCCAGATTTAGTCATAATCAAACAGTATTAAATTCTACCCAAGTTTATAGCTTGGTTAATTCCTTTCTCCAGATTAACTGCAAATTTGTACCCAGACCTAAATAATCCTTTAACTGTAGAGCATGAAAATAACAGTTTTCTTTTTTTATATAGTTTTCTGCACAATGTTTCTAAATGAACACTACTCGTGTACAAAAAGATGAGCAATAGTTTTAAGTATATTTCACCTGTTAGCTCTATTATGTTTTATTTGACTAATTTGATTTTATTAAGATATTCTTAATGCTTTAAATGAGGGTGACATGTCACAAATAATTGTTTACTCTCATCATCTTACCTTGAGGTTCCTTCATGAGGGTCATTTCTGCACAACTTGTTGGTTGTTAAATTGCACTGTAAGGTCTTCAGCCTAAATGCTCCATTTTTAAGGGAACATGATGCATATGTGACAAAAGTAATGACATAAATGACACCAAACCACACCAGCTCCTGTCATACTGTAGGATTTACCTGTGTCTCAGTTCGCTGTTCGCTTGTTCTTTTGTACATATACAAAACTTACACAGTAAATGATACATTTTAAAATGATTTTAAATGTTTTTTATTAAAAGTTTGGAATGTATTATGTGCAATATGTGAGTTATGCCACAGCTTTTACTTCCAGTTATTATGGTGACTATACAGCTTTACAGTGCTGTCTGCTTAGAGACACTCTTAAGTCTCGCTCTCGTTTTCTCTCTCTCTTTCTCCTCTAAAAATCAGAAACACCAAAATTCATGTATGAAAATAAGAGTTGCAGTTTTTGACACTGTCATACTTGCTTAGCTTTCTTCAGCTTCCAGAGTATCCTATATTCTTCAATCATTCTTCCTGTCAGTTGTTTTAGGATGTTTGTGTTACAGAACAGCAGGGGGCAGCACACAGTCAGATCATTAAATCTGGTTTACGAGTCCCTGTCACTGAAAGTGGAGAGCTTGTTTGTGTAAGTGTTATGTTTCATTTTTATCTCATTTTTACGTGGATGTCATCTTTAATCCATTTAGCTCACCTTCTCTTTTTCCAGCTGTAGTAATAGGATACATGTTTTCTTGTCACAGGTTCTAATATTCAGACTGTGATGATGTCAGACATTCAGTTAAAGGTGTCACATAATTAAAATAAATTTAGCCATAAAGAAAAAGTAAATTTTTGGCACACATACACTGTAAGTTCCACATGTTTGTACAATATGTTCTTTCCTCAGATTGATTTATAGCCTGTGTTTCAACAGAGATCTGTAGACCTCTGGGGGTCCTTAAAGGTACAACAGGGGGTCAGTGTATTATATGTTCATGAATATTCTTAAACAAATGTAAATTTCCATATGAATCCAGAACTGGAAAATGACGAAAAGGTATGTTAATTTATTAACCTTGATTAACTACATTAACACCATCATAATTAATGTTTGTTAATTATTGATGGAAGATAAAATACAGTGTTGTCAAGAGTTTTTATATTGGTGGAATATATATCTTATACTTGGAAATGTTGGAAAATGCTGACAATCTTTTGTAATGTTAAAATTATAGTGGCTGTATTGGCTCAGTGAACTTTATCTCTTTTTAATTGTATTTACCAGACAAACATCAATTCAGAGAAGCCACCAATCTGTAGCAGATGAAATGTCAGCCTGAGGTAAGATATGTTACTCAGAAAGCAATTTTCTGCTGTGTACTTTTTATTAAATTTTTTGTATATTTGTTTTTTTTATTTAACATATCAAATCATTTTTCACACAGTTTTCAGTATATATTGGTTTATGATTTAATAGTCTTGTGTTTAATTACTAATTTATTACATTGCTCCAGTATCTACTCCAAAAAGCTATGTTTGTTGTTGTATTAGTTGTGACATTTGTTTAAAGAAATTTACAACTGCACACAAATACTTTCTCACACACATTGGTCTATTATTAGTATGTTTAGGGTGACCCTGTGAACTTGGGATGGTGGTTCTCATTCACGCTGTACATTGTTGCTGGTTTCTAATTTATCCCATCAGACTCTCCCCCAAACCAGCATCCTGTCACACCATGACCCTTCCTCTTCCTCCCATCTCCCTCTTCCTCTCTCTTTCTTTCTGAGTTCTGCTGTCAGTCACTAGGGACAATCACTTTTTCTTTAATATGAAACAGAATGTGTTTATATTCATTAAATGAGAACTATTTACTATGCTTGTAGTGGACTAACATTATGCATTGGTAAAATTTGCCAAAGTGCTTTTACAGGTCACATGCTGTAAATTTGAAAATGAGGGAGACCAGTTAGCTAAAATAATCATAAATTTTCTGTGTTAGAACTTGTGTGTTGTGTTTAGAGGTGCCAGTTCCCATGAACACATGCATGAAATTGTCCATTAGGGAGAGAAAAATGTTTGGGATTTTAGTGTTTTGTTGGGACATAAACATCACTCACCCAAACCCCCCCCACGTCTGCTATGCTATGTCAGTTTTTTCTACTAAATCATTAAGAAAAACTATTTAAGTAGCAAGCATAAATGTATTTTATTTTAAATCTTTCTCAGTATTTCTTAGCACATATCATTTCACATAGTGAGATCTAGTGATCTATTTGACAGGTGCATTTTGTAGCAAATAATGTTTTGCCAAATTAAAACCAAGTGTCTATTCCAATAGGCCAGGTCATTTTTTCATTTCATATTTAATAAGCTGTGTGTATAATGTTCTTTTTGGCAGTATTTATAAGTGTTTCCCATGGTTATTGTGTTGAACAAGATCAAGTTGCTCATGTTTGGCACTTTTTAAAAAAAAAAATTGAATTCTTTTCCAAATCAAGTAAAAATTTCAAAACGAAAGTAAATTCTAAAGCAATTTGTTTTAAGCCTAAAAGAACATTATAGACTGACTCACATACTTACAATCTAGCAAAAGCAATGAGCTTAGCCAAAAGAAACGCTGGCCACAAGATAAAGGTTGCGCAAACAAAGGAAAATCAAGACTGAGCTACATTTCCTGTCAGACTGCATATATTTCAATTAATATCTGTTGTAAAAGTCTGTAAATAAATTAAAATGTTGTCAAATAGCCAAAGTTCTTCCCTTTTAAACTGTTTGGCGAACATTTCGCAGTTCTCATCGTGACACTGGTCTGTTTTTGTAGATTTCCTCTCATAATTTCTGGCATTACAAACATTCTATTGTCATGCTGATGGAAAGCACATTGAACTACAATAATGTGGATCTGTGTATAGAGTTGTGTATGTTGTCCTTTCAGCTGAAACATTTCAATTGAGCATGAATGTTCTTCAGATCTGCTTTCAGTAGTCATCTGCGTAAAGCTTCTTAGAGAACTTTATTTCTGCCATCAGATAAATGTTGTTGTGTGTTTGTCAGTTAGAGCAAAGTAATTTACAGCTGTTGTTTTGAAATGATCATTGCTAACAGATGGCTCAGCTGATGTCTGTTTTCTAGAGTTCAAACTAAATTCTCTTATATTTCTTGCTATGTTTTCGAACAATTTATGGCATAGTAATGTGGATTGGTTAACTCTCTTTCTCCCTTGATGGATGTCAAGAGGAAATTTTTCCGAAGGGGGAGATTTTTTAGTGACAGAGAATGGATTTGGATCTAAGTAAGTGGCCCCTCTGAGGTCAGACCCGCTGGATGTCACACAAACACAGGAAGACACAAGACGTCTAAAAGCATTTGTACCCCAGTGAGACTAGTTCTGCTGTTAGAATTTGAAAAATACATTCTGTCCTTCCTTCAGTCCTTTATTATTTAATGTTATATCTTTAGTTTCACTTTGTATGTCCTGACCAAATGACTCAGTTGGAGATCAAGATTTATTGGCAGCATTAGCATTCTAAAGTCCCTGTCAAATCAATTGTTAAATTAGTGGTTCTAGTGGAACAGACCGAAGCTTGTTCCTAAGTTTAATGGATTCTGATGTTCATTGCAGCGTTGCATAAGCTTATGCAAAAACACTTTTCAATAACTTTGAACCAGTAACCCCCTCACAAAGCTTTGAGTTGGTGCTAAATTATTTTCTTGTGATCAAAGTTTTGCTAAAGAAAAATTTTATTGAAACTTGGTTTGGCAACCCTTGGAACACAAAGCCTTTTATCTGTGTTTGGCAGCAGGAAAAAACAGCATGTTCTGTAACTTGACTTTGTTTGGAAAAAACACGAATGCACGCATGGCTCTGCGTAATGTCATCTGTAATTATCCAGAATTTCTGTTATCGCAGCTCTTCTCATTTGAAACATCATTATCTGCCTCATTATGAGATTGTTATGGCACATCTGGCCGTGACCTCTGAGGGGTCGATTGCTGGGTCGTTGCCATAGTAACTAGAAGAGAGTGTGAAGAGAGTGAACTTCTGACGTCTCTGAATTTCCTGTGTTATATGAAGCTTATCTGGTTTCACGCTCTGGGTGAAAGTGATTCTCAGATTGAAGCCCATCATTTTAGGGGCAGAACCTGAAACTCATGGGACACAAGGGACCAATAACTTCAGTAGCAAAAGTATAGAAAGATGTTTTTGAGTTTAAGCACACAGTTTTATACTAACCAAAAGATGAAACATTACTTTTATATAATGCATATATATAACCGCTAGACCATAAACACTACCATAGCACATCTGTCTTTCATTTTTCAGGTCGGGAGATATATATGTGTGTGTGTAATACTGTAGTGTTTTTTTCTGGATATTTTAGCAGTCAAAGTTTTTCTCTGTCCCTCACTCTTCTGCTTTGGCATTCACAAAAAGCTGCAACAGAACACAGGGACAGATCCTTTTAACACGAACACAGGCATGTCTATCTCTCTCGGTCTCTCTTTCGCTCTCGCTCTCTCCCCCTATATCCTTTCTGACCCTCCTTTTCCCAGTGGAACAAATGTAAACATAAAAAAATCTTTTAACAAAAGCTACATCTGGTTGACTGTTTACTCCCTAGAATGCTTACAGGCTGAAAAGACTCCAAAATGGAAAAGTCTGCTGGGGGCTAAGCAGGAATAATTAAGCTTGATCGGCTCATTTTTTAGCAGGACACGTGTACCGGACAGTTTTACGGACAAAAGGACAGAAGAATCTCTCTAACTTTACACTGGAAACTGAAAGGTATGTTAACATGAAAAAATGATTTTACAGTGCTTAAGTGCTTCAAATCGTATGCAAATGTAAAACATATGTGAGGCGATTTGTCTTAGAGATGCTTTAGGTAGGCTATTTTACTGTAATTATTATTCTTACAATTGTTTTTTGCTTTTTACTATACTAATGCTATATAATTTCTTTTAGAATTGTAATGATACAGTTTAAAAGCAAGACTAGACACTAGAAACTATTCCAGAAAGTTAACTGATTTTATATTAACTTTAAAAATCAGCAATGTTGAAGTTTTGATGTTCTTTCATGACGAAATAATGTTTAATGTGTTTTCCTCTAGATGTATCTTTAAATATTTCATTACTTCTTTTAAAAAACACTTTTATTCAATTATTTTCTTAGATAAGCATGGGCTTTTCCAGTGAATTAAGCAGAATTTATGTTTTTTGAATTGGATCCTGTCAGGCGTAACATTCTGATTCAGAACATGTGCTGCATTGAAAATATGTTGGGGATTATTTCCTACAGCTGTGAACATAACTTAAGAGTTAAGAGTGTGTAATGGTGCGATCAATCCTAATAAATGAATTATCATGACAGTATTAAGCAGATATGACTTATGATAAACTTAGGTCATCATGTCCTAAAACACTGGCAGAGTAACCACATTCCTAATAATATTAAACTTAATAAAACAATATTTGTATGCCAGATCCCTGACATACAAAGAATTATTTAATTAGATTAATTAAATTATCTTATTAATTAAAATAATCAAAAGTACCTTTTACTAAAAACGTTCTTTTGCCAACTAGGACCGATGATTTGCTCTTATCTTCACTGTATTGTTACACAGTATGACAGTGACTTTATTTTTTTCGGACTTGTGAGTTACGTTATGTCATATTGCATACAGTCCCTGAGCTCATTAAAGAAATATGAAAAAAATATCTGGGCATCAGATTTGATTACTATTTGGGATAGAACCCCCCCAGCTGATGTTCCAGCCAATCGATGGTCTTTGTATACCCCACGCCTATGTTAACAGTAACCAGATGTATGATTGGGTGCAACCTACTGAGAGCTATAAAACACATCTGTGCTGGACCCAAACTCACCAGAGCTATGGTCACACACACACGCGCTTCATTACATCCTCCCGTTCTCACGTTACTCTCACACACACAGATTCTCTTTCTCACACTGACAGATGAGGATGCTGCAATCTCAGTCCCAGTGGACAGTTGACGGTCAGTATGCAATGAGATGTTGTTCTCTGTCTAATAGCATAATGTGCTGAAAATTGTACTGTCTGCTAGCGTGGGACATGTGCTTAAAATAGTATGGAAGTTGGATGAAGTTTTCCATCTCTGTGGAGGATGTGAAGACACACTTGATCACAGACAGTCACGCAAGCCTTTGAGAGTCTTCTTGTGTATTACTGAAGACACATGGCTGGTCAAATGAAGACTTTTTTGATTAGTCTTTGCTTAGGCAAAATGAATTTCAGACTGTGATTTATAGCTTTTTATATAATTTTTTACTGCTTTTGGGCTAACGTTCAGGACTTTCACAATCTTGTTTTCCTCTTTTTGATTGGGGGAAATCAAAATGTTTTAGTGAAGTCTTGAGATAAAGTGAACAGATTTTTTTGTCAAAAGGCTACAACAACATTTCATCATCAGGTTTTAACAAGAACATGTAACTTTATCAAATTCTCTCTCTCTTTGATTTTATATTTCAGAACTTTAGGACTCCTGAAAGGTGCTTCACCGCAGTGACGCCATGGAAACAGACGCAGTCCATAACTTGACGACACCCAGCGTCTCAACGTTGACCCACAATACCACAAGCTCTTCATGTGACTATATGTCCCACTCAACTTCCCAGTACCAGAAGAAAGTGATCCCAACATTGTACAGCCTCATCTTCTTACTGGGTTTTCTTGGTAACATGCTGGTAGTGTGTGTATTATTTCACAGCTCAGGTCGAAGAACTGTAGCTAACACGTATCTGGTGAACCTAGCCATGTCAGACTTGCTCTTCCTGAGCTCTTTGCCATTCTGGGCTGTGTATTACTCTCTGGATTATAATTGGATTTTTGGGAAGGTTATGTGCAAGCTGTGTGGTGGACTGTTAACCATAAATGTCTACGCTAGTATATTCTTTATCACTTGTATGAGCGTGGATCGATATCATGCCATCGTCTACCCGCTTCATTCCCAGAGCAGCAGAAGTGTAAAACAGGCCAGGTTTGTAAGCGGAGTCATCTGGATCGTGGCAGCTCTGACCACAGTGCCCACGGTTGTGTTCCGTGACATACACACTTTTCCTGATAACAACATCACAGCATGTGTCATTTATTACCCAAGCTCCCACTGGCACACCTGGTTAACCCTCGCGAAGAACACCCTCGGATTCTTCCTGCCGTTTGTCGTCATAGCAACCTGCTACAGCCGAATCGCCGCGCACCTGCTGGCCACCCCGAATCACCTGGAGCAAGACTCTACGCGATTGGTCCATGTCTTGCGTATGGTAGTCGCTGTGGTAATGGCATTTTTCTTCTGCTGGTTCCCGTTCCATGTGCTCGCGTTTCTTGCAGCTCTGGGAGACCTGGGGGTGGACTGGGATTGTTGGGTGTTCCAAGCAATTAATAAACTACTGCCGTTCTTCCTCTGCCTCGGGTTTTCCAACTCTGCCATTAATCCCTTTCTTTACTGTTTTGTGGGAAATCACTTCCGGCAGAAGCTGTGGCAATTTTATGGGGAGATGCTGACACAGAAACGAGATTCTATTAGTACAAGACTGTCTTCTTTCTCCAGGAAACTGAGTGACCTCAAAGAAACTGTGCCTATGGAGATCCTGGAGCAGTAGAGCATTTTTATAGTGGAAAAGTGAAACTATAATCATTGCATATTATGATTCCAAAGAGAAATGGACAATGTCAATGTCAGTCATTGCTCTTAGTGCTGTTCTGAGCCCTGTCATTGGTCCTGGGGGACCAGAACAGATGGGTCAAAGCCCTGGTGTCTGTTATTGCTGGATGTTATGATTATTGTACGTCTGCTGGGTTTGCTGATGCTGTTGTGTTGTGTTGACAGTTAACAGCAGCATTAACTGATAACATTTGGTTAAGCAAAAAATATGTACAATTTGCAGCTTTGTAATAATATAGTATGTTGTAAAATATACAATATTCTTAGACTGATCAAACTCTCTCCATAGTGAGAAGCTGTGGTTTGCTGTTTGATTTCTGCTGTTTTGTCAGTATTATTAGTGATGTCAATATTGCTAATACAACCAGAATGCCAGGAATGTAAAAATCATTAATAATATTGGTAAAGTCTGCATACATACCCAGGTTCTTTCTTTCTTTAAACTGTGTATAAAATGTTAGAGGTATAAAACCAAATGAGAAATTGTGTAAAAATATAGTAAAATTAAACAAATCATTATAAATTGCATCATAATTGTAATGGAGCCTTATAAATAAATTGTTCACATGTACAAACAAAATCGGTTTAATTTTCTGATTGAACTTATCAGCATCTGTTTTCAGTGGCTTTAAATTGTTTTTGTCAAAGGTCTTCTTTGGAATTATGACAAGAATGAGGACTTTTTACATATTTAAACAGTTACTCTGATTAACAGGAACTGTTTAAAATTAATGTCTGGCAAACTAGGTCTGATTTCAGAATTGGTTTTCACTTTGATACTTGATACTTTGATACCACTAACCTTTTCTAGGTAAAAAGCATCTGCTAAAAATGCAATCTTTGCAATCACAATTTGCAATCTAGTGATTACTTTATTTATTTTACACCTTACCTAAAATATCTATAGTTTACCTATAGTAAATAGAATTACTATAGAATTTACTATATTATTATTATTATGATCTTTCCACAGTAACCATAATTTACCCATGGTTTTTGTAGTAAAACTATGGTAATACAGACGATAATCTGTATCTGTCAAAAAATCATGGCTACCACACGTTTACTATAATAAAACCATGTTTTCCAAGAGATTTTAGCAGTAGTCACTCAGTAATGTACAGTACATACTTCTCATGTTTACAGTAGAACAATCTACTAAAAATGGTTTTGAAATGGCTTATGTTTTAAAATACATTTTATTATTTGTCATAATTCCATGCATCTTGGACTGTTTGCCAAGTCAATGTTATCTTAAAAACGGCAAAGAGTCGTTTTTAATTTAGGTAAAGGAAGGAGTATAGGTGAAAATGGGGAGGCTATTTTTGACAGCACTGGAATTCAAGAGAGATAAAAGCTGTTCGGGCAAAATAGTAACTAGGATGGCTGTTGCGTAATAGTTAAGAATCTAGGCTGATCATGCAAGTTTCAGGTGTAATTTTAAGGTTACCCAACTGCAGGTTTACTGAGATAACAGTCATGCTTTATCATTAATGTACCCTCAAGCACTTAACTTTACATAAGTTGCTTTGAAAGAGCACTGCTACGTGACAAAAAGCCATTTTTCTTCCTCAGTCATTTGGTCTTTGACGTTTTAAAATCTGAAGTGTTGCAAGTATTATACAACTAAAGATTCACCAGTGTATCATAACAAATAATCATCAGTGGAAAAATTTTAAATATATTTAAATATGTTAAAGAATACTAAAATGTTCTTTTTTTAATTCTATATGACAAATTAAGATGTGTTCTTTTTCATTTTCTCAGTGTCACCAGCTGTGAGATCATTTGTGTGTTTGTGATCATTAAAGTGTGTATTAATGCCTGCTGACAGCCACATTAATTCTCCTACAAATGACAACATCCTATTGTAGTGCAAACATGCTAACCAACACATACAGTCTACACTTCTCTTTCAACCTGTGACATCATGTCGAACTCCCTCATTTGGTCAGCAGATCTTCATTTCACCCCATTTGTCTCACTTGTTATGGCTTCAAACACCAAACTGAACACAATGTTCCTGAACTACACACACATAAAAACACAAACATTAGTACACTGCAGTATCTAACATCAAGGAAACTAATTTAAATGTGTGTAATGGGTGTGTGGAGGGGGGATATTCACGGGAGGTGTGTGTGTGTTGTGTGCACATAAATATGTTGTGGATGCTGTCGGACAAGTCACACACAGACTGAGCTGCACAGATTTCACACACAGGTAAGAATCACTTTATTATCAGATTTATACACACTAGTGTACTAGCAGAGAAATGCAATTTTAGGTTCATTTGTTAAAGAGTTTATTTGATCAGAATGGGTTTGGATTATGCAGCAGGGGTTCTTCCTTTTACTGTGATCAATGACAATTCATCAAAACAAGCAATGAAGATTTCACTATTCTGGGAAGTTCTGAGGACATCCGGCCATTATGTTGGAGTTCCCACATATACATGACATTGTGTTGTATGATCTGGAATGTTTTTATGAGGAGGACATGGTGTGTAACAATGTCTTGTGTGGATGTGGCTTAGGTTTTTCCTACCAAACCTAAGAAAAAAGTACAACCTTGCATCATTCATTAGCTCAGTAAATATATAAATAGATATAAAAAAAATTAAATGTAGAGAGATTTGTGGGTTCCTGTAGGTTAGGGAGCTAAAAATGTTGTTAGCCAAATAAAAACATAGAGTAATACATGTCAACTAAAAGTCAACTTCAGAAAATTTTAATATGAGGTTTAAATTGTCTTCACAAATACATAAGAACGTGTTTGTACATAAATAACATTTTAAATGGTCTTCACTATTTGAAATTGTAATAAAGTGACCAAATTTTGGTTAACTTTAAATCTAATAATGTGTATAGATTATGTGAAAGAAACAGTAAGAAAATGGTAGTAAACATTATCTTAGTATAAAAACCTTTACATTAAGATTTAGAGGTCTCCAGGAATCTGTAACTCCAAAATCTAAACATTAGTGGAATATATTACTTAATTCTTCATCATTTGAATGTCACTGTAGAAAGGAAAGAGTATTACACACATGTATATAAACAAAGATACAAAGCACAAAGTGTTGCTCTTGTTTCTTGTGTGTTGCATGTTTCATGACCCGTTGAAACGTTTTTCCTCTCTTCCATTGTCTTGGATACTTTACAGATGGTCTATTTTAGGCTTCAGAACCACTTAGACTAAAGAATACCTTGAAACATATTGTGTCAAGTGCAGACCTGAAACAGTATGTGAGGACAATGCAAAGCATTTTCCTGTGTGACAGCACTTGAGTTTCTGTTTTAGATGAGATTCTAGATAACACAACTGACAGTGAGGGTAAAATGTGGTTGTGCTGCATTTTTGTTTGGACCTTGTGGAATGCATTTCTTGGGGTACAGAAGCCTGTTTGTGACAAACTAAACCTGTTCTGAAATACCAACAAATATCTAGTGACTATTAAGAACTGACACCTTGATAATTACAAGTTATGAGGATATGTAGAGCCTACAATTAAAATACTACTAATACTTCTACTACTAGTACTAATAATAATACATAATAAAGGTCAATCCCTTCACCACAACATAAAAAAATCATGAAATCAAGAAAAAAAATTATACTCCTTGTATTCCTTCATGGAACCTAAAGATTTTATTTTCTTTAATTATTTTTTCTTTTTAAAAATGTTTTCCTCTTCAAAAGAAATTGTAAGAAATTTTTTGTTGATGATGAAAAGAATTTTGTAAAGATGTAAAAACATATTCAGTTTTTTTTAAATGGACAAAATTCTAAATTGTATTTTTTTAAAGATTTAAAACGTTTTTTTATTTTTTTAAATTTTTTAAAACGTTTTTTTTTCTCTCTCTTTACATTTTGTTTATCTTCAAAATCTTCAAAACTAATTCTTTTTTGATGATGAAAAGATTTTTTTTAAATATGAAAAAAAATCATGAAATCAAGAAAAAACCTGGAACCTAAAGATTTTCTTTTCTTTAAATATTTTTTTCTCTTTAAAAATGTTTTCCTCTTTAAAATTATTTTTTAACTTTCAAAAATGTTCTTCTCTTCAAAAGAAATTGTAAGAAATTTTTTGTTGATGATGAAAAGAATTTTGTAAAGATGTAAAAAAATATTCAGTTTTTTTTATGGATTATTTTTTTAAATGGACAAAATTCTAAATTGTATTTTTTTAAAGATTTAAAACGTTTTTTTTTCTCTCTCTTTACATTTTGTTTATCTTCAAAATCTTCAAAACTAATTCTTTTTTGATGATGAAAAGATTTTTTTTAAATATGAAAAAAAAAAAACCTGGAACCTAAAGATCATGAAATCAAGAAAAACCTGGAACCTAAAGATTTTCTTTTCTTTAAATATTTTTTTTCTCTTTAAAATGTTTTCCTCTTTTAAAATTATTTTTAACTTTCAAAAAAAAAAATCATGAAATCTTCTCTTCAAAAGAAATTGTAAGAAATTTTTGAAAAAGAATTTTTGTAAAGTTGATGATGAAAAGAATTTTGTAAAGATGTAAAAAAATATTCAGTTTTTTTTATGGATTATTTTTTTAAATGGACAAAATTCTAAATTGTATTTTTTTAAAGATTTAAAACGTTTTTTTTTCTCAATTTTTTTCTCTCTCTTTACATTTTGTTTATCTTCAAAATCTTCAAAACTAATTCTTTTTTGATGATGAAAAGATTTTTTTTAAATAAGAAAAAAAATCATGAAATCAAGAAAAAACCTGGAACCTAAAGATTTTCTTTTCTTTAAATATTTTTTTCTCTTTAAAATTGTTTTCCTCTTTAAAATTATTTTTTAACTTTCAAAAATGTTCTTCTCTTCAAAAGAAATTGAAGTAAAAAAATGTAAGAAAATTTTAAGAAGTTTTTTGTTGAAGATGAAAAGAATTTTGTAAAGATGAATGTAAAGATGAATTTTAGAAGTGGAAAATTATTTTTGAAGATTTAATTTTTTTTTTTTAAAGAATATTTTTGAAGAAAATATTTTTGAAGATGAAACAAATTTCTCTTTAAAAAAAAAAAAATGTAAAAAAGATTTTAGATTTTTTTTTTAAGATTTTTTTTAAAAAATATTTATTTTGAAGATTTAAAAAAATATTTTTTAAGATGAATTTTTTTTAAGAGATTTTTTTTTAAGATGAATTACATTACATAACATATATTTTGAATATAAGGATATATAATTTTGATAACGAAAATGTAAGGAAATATCGTTTTTTCCTTTTCAAAATCTTTTTTCTTTTTCAAACTCTTTTTCCTCAAATCTTTTTCCTTTTAAAAATCTTTTTTTTCCTCAAATCTTTTTCCTTTTAAAAATCTTTTTTTCCTCAAATCTTTTTTCCTTCTAAAAATCTTTTTTTCCTCAAATCTTTTTTCCTTTTAAAAATCTTTTTTTCTTTTAAAAATCTTTTTTTCCTCAAATCTTTTTTCCTTTTACATTTTTTTTCTCTTAAAAAAATAAATAAGAGGAAATTGTTAAGGAAAAAATTTAAGAATGAAAAAAAAATTTTAAAAAGTTTTAAAGAGATTTGTTTTTTTTAGATTGAAAAAATATTTTTGAAGAGGAAAAAATTTAAGAGAAGAAAATACATGCACATAATATACAGACATTTTTTCTTCACCAGGTCTTCATATGGCTAAGATCAGAATGAAATTACTAATTTTATGTACATTTTCAATATAGGTTTTGACTGAGGAAGAGTAACTCACCATGACCAGTGGTAGGCACACACACATGCATGCACAAAAAGCACACAATTGTGAACAAAGTCACTTTAGTTTACAAAGTCACACTCTAACAGTGATTTCTGTGTTTATAGAAGTTGACAGGCAGGCTGTGTTGAAGGTGACAAAAGTTCGAAAATATTTAAAACAAGACGGAAGCTGGATTCACACATCTCAAGTGGACACGGACACACAATTGCAACAAACAGGGTACATGCATGCTTCTACTGTCCTCTGCTGGCTTACAGATGTAGTATTTTAGTACACTAAAAACTCCATCTCTGCAACAGCAAATCGCTGGTTCCAGTAAATTTGTCATCAGCTGAGAGCAGTCCAGTCTCCGTCCACATTACGTCATTCACCCAGAGCCCGGCTTCTACTAGCCCATCATCTACACCTCAGCGAACCTATATTCAATCAGCCCTAAGAAAGTTTGAGTAAGAGCTGTTTTGTTTATGTTTTATGTGTGTGATTTTGTACCATTCTACTTTCATATGTTACATTCTTCCATCTAATAATTTGCCTATGTTCTCTTTAGAGCTTTCAGCTCAACAGAAAACACACCTGTCAGGAGTAAGGTCAAAAGGTTTGGTACACTTCTTTTTATAGCACAGTCCCTGTAAAAAAATTCCTGTCCCTTAATTTTCTCATTTGGAAGTTGTAACAACTAAAGCAAAATTTTTGAATGCGCTTAATAATTTTTTTACATATTTTTTTTTTGCTAAATTGACATCTATGGTGAAGAAAAAATGCCCTTCCTGGAGCCTAAGTCATAAAGATTTTATTCTCTTTTAAATTTATCTTCAAAAAAATTTTTCCTTTAAAAATTTTAATCTTCAAATATTTTTTTTCATCTTCAAAAGTTTTTTTCCCTCTTAAAAAGTTTTTTTGAAATCTTTCACTTTTTTCAAGCAAAAAATTTTATCTTAAAAAAAAATTTCTTCAAAATTTCTTTTTTTTGAAGATGAAAAATTTTAAACAGGAAAAAATATTTTTTTAAAAGAAAATCTTTAGGACTTAGACTCCAATATAAATGCATTTTGTTTCTTCGCTAATAATTTTTTTTACTGTGTATCAGGGCTTCCATAGTGGATAAACCCAAACGAAGCAAACTGGTTTTGTCTATATTTGAACCAAACATTTTATAATGTGTACAAGGATATATGCTTCATAACTATTCTGCATGTCTTTCAGTCCACATCCCCATCTTGAGGAGTCTGGATCAGCAAATGTAAAAGGAGCAGTAAGTGAACCTACAGAAATATCTGTAGAGGAAGCACTGAAAACATCTAAAATCACACCTGAGGAGAAAGAAAATGAGACACCTGCAGACACACCTACAGAGAAAGCATTGGAAACATCGAAAGTCATACCTGTAGAGGAAGCTTTTGAGATACCTGCAGACACACCTTTAGAAAAAGAATTGAAGGTATTTGAAGCATCTTCAGATACACCTCTAGAGGAAGCACTGGAGACTGAAGTCACGCCTGTGGAGGAAGCAGTTGAGATACCTGCAGACATACCTGTAGAACAAGAATTGGAAACATCTAAAGTCACAAATGTAGTGAAAGCAGCTGAAATACCTCCAGACAACCCTGCAGAAGCAACAGTGGAGACATTTATAATCACATCTGTACATGAATCATTGAAGACATCTTTAGACACTCCTCCAAAGGTTTTGCTAGAGACATCCAGAGGAGCACTGAAAGAGGAAACAGTGAATGCTCTAGACAATAGTCCAGCAGAACCACCAGGTCAACTCTTAACAGATAATGGGATAAACAGTACAGATGATTTAGTCACAACAGAGATTGTACATACAGTAGAAACCACACCTGAACCCAGACATGCAGAATACGAGCCTACAGAAGCCACAAATGAATACGGGGAATTTTCACTACAGTCTGCACTGGAAACTCCGTATACACAGCCATCAGTTAGAGTTTCAACAAATGAGTCCAGTTTGAGACCTAGATTGATGTAAGTTATTCATTTTTAAAGACACCTTAACTCAAAAGATGAAAATGTAGTGAATTTTCTGTGCTTAAACTCTTTACATTACAAACCTAGAGTTTCCACTGTTCACTGTTTTGCTCTCTTTCTCTCTCTCTGCAGTGTAAATGTTAAAATGTGTTCCCTCTGCAAGCAGCCCATAAATGGGAATGTGAAAATCACAGTTGAAGATCCTGCCATTTGCTGCCATCCAGAATGTTTCAAGGTTCAGTGCTTCAATATTTTTTTCCTTGATAGCTTAGCTGTCTCCACATACTATAAATCATATGCTGCAGTGTGATCAGTAATGCTGTGTGTGTGTGTTTTACAGTGTGATGATTGCAGTAAGCCTCTGGGTGATCTCTTGTCATCAATGTACCACCATGCTGGGAGAGTCCTCTGCGAGAGATGCTTTGATGATGTCTTCTTCACCCCATAACTCATCTCCATGGCAACTGACCCATCACAACATCTGGTCCACATGACAATCAAGAACACCTCACACTTGCTACCAAGTTTGACAAATCAGTGCTATAATAATCTTTTAAAATAAAAGCTTTGCTCATCGGTAAAATGGGCATTTTGTGCATAAATACAATTACAGTCCACATATGATTTTTATTGTGTGTGTTTATATACAGTATCCATATCTTACTCACTGACTGCTTATGTAAATTTCCCTCTAAAAAGAATAATCTCTGTCCTATATATATATCATTGATATATATAAAAATTTCTTATCTTTTACAATTGAAAGTTTCATTTGATTCAAGTTGTTTTTCTCAGTTTTTTTCCCAATGTAAACTCTGTACATGCAAAATGAAGTGACAGCACATATTCAGCTTTTATTAAAGGAAATTAAAGTTTATTGCATGAGTTTCATTGAAGTCGACACACAATTTAATGTAAACTGAATTATGTTAGAATTCTACATATTTGATTTAATAATCGTTTTACTTAACCATTAACAATTAACATCATCAAATCATTTTTAGTTCTAAAACGAGCCAGAATAATAAAAATAGTTAGTTTCTTTGATCGAGCACCATCATTGATCGGGTTCAGTTTATTGCCAGAGACGATTAGTTAAAAATAAACAGCCACCACACTCACAAACACCCACAAACATACACATCATACAGTATCACACACACAGTGGACATGGTTTGACATTGACACTTAAATACTGAACTCAGACTGACACATACCAGCTCATTACAGCGCTGTGTGCCTTACAGAATATAAACCCATCTCATCTGTCCAATGTCTGAGGAAACATCACACTCAAGTCTCTCTTTACCTCTCTTTCCATCTTTTAAGGAGGAAAAAGTGGAAAGTGAGAAAGAACAAGAGAGATAGACAAATTCCTTGTAAAACTGAAATGCATTAATATGATCATAAAGCTAAATGAATACAATCATTAAAACAAACACATGGCCGTGAGAGAAAGAATAGAGCGGTCTAAAGGGCAGTTCACACAGGATGCGTTCTTGTGTCTTTTGATCGCGTCTCGAGAACGACTTTAAAGACAGAGACCAATCAGATGTAGATGTATCCCAGTGTATTAACCAATCAGAAGCAAAATCTCACTCAAAGTCAAATTTTAGTACAGCACAGTTGTTTAACATTAAACTGCACTTTCAGAGTTGTATTTAGTTCTTTTCTAACTGCATTTGACGAATATTTAAACGAAAAAACGCATCCTGTGTAAACTGTTCTGTCGTATGTGTAAAAGAGAAAGATAGAAATACAGAAGCTAGATTCCACTCCTCCAGAGATCTACAGGACAATAGTTTGTGTTGTTAACTGTAATGCTCAAATGAATTGTTATGTTTGTCAATCATTTGTATCTGTTGTGTAATTTGTACTTTTTGTCTGATGGAACCAGTGGGGTGAATGTGTGTTCTGAAGGATAGACCTCTGCAGGGATATCATGAAGCTTTTTGGGGTTTCCTCACTGGCCACAATGACCACACAAATGAAGTTTCTAGGAAAGACACCAGGATAGTGGCTCTAGCCATACTGAATCTAGCAACGGATACCCTTCCTTCCAAGAAACCTTAGAATGGCGTAGTTGTAGGTGGTGGCGACAACGTAGATGAACTGAAGCAAGAGAAAAGAAACGTACGGCTGATCAGTATGTGTATGTGTGATCATTTTGTCCTCTGGAAAAAAAATTACCAAGAAAACTTTTGCATCTGCTGTAATTAGTTATTATAGTACATGCGTTAAGTTGATATTTTGTAGTAAACATCAAAAAACAAGGGAGTCAAAGTTTTACAGGAAGTCAAATGTCAGTAGTGCTAAAGTAGCTTTTACCCTTTTTTCATGCTGCTCAGGTCAGAGTTGTCTACAATTAAGTTTTAACTAATACATTTATAGAGATCTGACTGATTTCTGACTGACTGAATAAATTTGGTTAGTGGATTAAAGGTCACAGGTGAATAACAGATCACTGACCAGAGCGAGAAGAGTAATTCCAGCTCCAACAAATGCACAGATGTAAAGGTCGTAGGTCACATAGAACTAGAAAGATGAATAAAGATATAAGCGATATGGTCTCCTGAAACTCTCAGTATGTAAGTATATGTGCGTCTGTGTGCATCCAACCTCTGGTGTTTTGCAGATGTTAGCTAGTGCATTTCCACAAACGGTACCCGGCACAGCATTCCAGGGGAGGAACCCTACACAAACAGAACAAACGACACAACATCACACACATACACACACACACACAACAATACATTCACTATCCTTCAAAAGTTCAGGATAATTTATTCATTCTTTGTTTATTCTTCAAATTTGGAGTTATAATAACTTGTAAAAAATGTAAATAAAAATAATGTAACTAAAAACAAATTCAAAATAAATTGTATTAAAAAATGTAATTTAAAAAAAATTGAATAAAAAATTTATTATCAGCATCTTCAACGTAGCTACCCTTTACCTAAAATTTGCAAAATATACTTTTTTTAATCAACCAGCTTCTTTTTTTAAAAAAATTAAAAAAATCACCCCAAGATTAAAAAAAATTAAAGTTGTTCCCATTAATTCATCTATTCTGTGCTCATATTGCTGCTTTTTCTTCATTATTAATTTTCATCCATTTCAAAAACATTTGTAAGATTTTTAATAACTGAAATGAATGCAGTATGTTGGCACAATTATACATTTTTCTACATTCACTTCAAACATTCAACATAAAAAATCAGTTAAATGACACCAAACTTAAAAATTTTTAAATTGTAGAGTAAATATAGATGTGAAGGCAAAGCCATACCGTACTGTCGTGCATCCATGCAGACTCCTCCATGCTGGTTGAAGAGGGTGGTTTCAGCCAGAATGTTGATCCTGTGACAGGTGTTCTCCATATTAAATAAGAAGAACAGCGGAATGGCCGTAAAGCCGAACACAACCAACCAGATCACAGCAAGCACGTATGTCAGGATAATAAACTGGAAATAAAAAAAATCAAATCTTGTAAAGTGTGTATTATAGTAAGAGCAACAGCAACCACCTTGATTTCAACTTTCAAGAGAAAGTACCATCAATCGGCACACATACTTACTGTCAGGCTGATACAGCGCCCGAAGCGAGTGCTTCTGAACTCTCCAAAGGTCTGTTTTACTGCGCTAGTGGTGTAAAAACCTTCAGCCAACAGCAACAGTCCATACAGGAAAAAGAAGGAGGCCAGACCGTAGATCACATACTGGAAATATTTTATACTGAAACAAATAATACAGAAGAGTGAAACAAACGAAAATAAACTGCATATGTAGGACGCATGTCATTTCAAACCTTACTTATTACTTGTAAAGATACAAAACCATTGATTCAGTTCTTAAAATATCTTTTTTTGTGTTCCACAGAGAAAAGAGACAAATACAGGTTTTGGATGACATGAGGGTGAATAAATAAAGACAGATTTTGAGAATCACTCACAAATCAGCCAGCACTGTGAAATCCTGGACGTCCCTTGCAAAGTGGAGCTCTACTAATTTATGTGTGTGAGAGAGCGCCTCGTGGCCTCCGCCACAGAAGAGCGCCACTCCAGTGTAACAGAGCAGGGTGGCCAGGAGGCTGGTGTAGGGCACAGCGCCCAGGCAGCGGATGCAGCAGTCATAGCAACCTGTGGGTGAGTAATATATCAACACACACGCTGCGCATATTGCACACACAATGCACACACACATTTATACGCGATACACACACGCTCACCTCTGAATTAGGTTTAGACATACATCATCAACAGAGATCAACAGAAACATAAACACACATACATGGCTAAAATGAAATGGTTAAATACACATTTAGTGTGATTTTAAAGGTTAGTGGACTAAAACATAATACATGCACAATATTCTATACAAATCAATGCATTAGTCAGTATGTCATGGAATCAGATCACAAATGCAGCTAAACACAGACAAAAAACATGCAGATTATCACAAAGCCCTGCACAAAATAAAACAAAACAAAAACTCCTAAATGTAAATTAAGAAGACATTTAAACAGAGAGGCAAAACAAATGCATCAATAAAGTACAAAACAAACAATACTTTTCTTTGTTTTAACAAAAGCAACTTAAAAAAGAAGCTGTAAGTTCCAAAGGATGTACGTGATGAGCAGCGGTGTGGAGATGATCAGATGAAGAGGAAAAGCATTTAGGAGGCTGGTCTCAGGTCACCTAGAGCTTTACACAACCACGGCTGTTTCACTGGAAACATCGACGCCACTGAGCTGAACCCAAGCCAAGAGAGTAAGAGAGCAAACGCTGCAGAGAGTCCTTCAGATCTCTCTTCTCCGCTTCTGTGATATCTAAACTCAGCGAGGTAATTTCTCTCTCTTTCTTCAGATAAACTTCACTGTTCACCTCAAGGAAGAAAAAACGCATCGCTTGAGTTGCTCATCGCCCTCCCTCACTTCTTGCCCTCTTTCTCTCTCAGTCTTTCTCGAGTAGGCTCGTATCAGGGTGAGAGAGGGATTTGCCTGTGTGTGAGTGTTTGAGGCTTTGTGGTCACAAAAAGGGTCACTTGTGGGAGGTATAATGGCTTTTGTTTTACCAACAACACCAATCATTGTGAACAAACACGCGCACACACGCACCGGTGGAGTGCGTCATTGTGTTTCCTCCTATAGCGGCACAGACTGACACCAGTAAGACACACAGTAGGGTTTTAGTTAAATCAGGGTCATGGCAGGTCATCAAGATTCCACTTTCTGTTTTTAACGTTATCTATCCTGCTGTCTCTTCTCAACAACGGGCCAACACTGATTATACTTGTTATATGGTATATTAAATGTAGGTATGCAAAAGCTTTTCTTTTTTGAGGCCGTGGATTGTTTTTGGTCACAAACTTCTGTCCAAAAAGTAGTTATTTGGCAGATGTGAACCCACTTTGCACTCATCTACACAAAATTCAATACTTTACTGGCATAAAAATTCATCTTGAGCCTTATTTTGTTGTACTCCTAATTTCAGACAAAAGACATTCAAACATGTGCATTCAAACAGAAAACAGAAGGTTGATAAGAAACCTTCTGATAAGAAAGCTCTACTGTATTTCACTCTCTCAAACAGTATAATACATGTAAATATAAATACTTTAAACAACTACAGTAAACATCTATCTGGTATTATACTGGCACAGCGTTGTACACGCAGGAGGAGAACAAAGGAGAGAATTAATTGACCTAAAGATCTGGTGTGACCTCTGGATGAAGTCTCCTGAGGTTACTGGCCATCTCTAAAATATCTCAGAGCCAATCAAAAGCTGAGCCAGCCTTTGAATATATTCATTAGTTAGGAACCATTAAAATATTTCCATATCTTCCATCATCACAGGAAAAATAGAAGCACTAATTACCCAATCAATCAACTGCAATCAAGGTTCTAAAACATGTTAATAAAAGTACACAGTCCGAAACAATGCAAGTATTACTTATGCAAGTGATTCAAATCATGGCAATGGTAAATATTGGTTCAGGTGAGATCAGGTAAACTTACCCATGTGAGTATGTGTATGTGTACCGCGCTCTGTCTCTCTGATGTGCCGTGCAGTTTAATCTTCTTCGATGCTTTTATGATTCTCACTCACTCTTTTGTCCCTGAAACAATAAACAAACCCCTCTGCTCTCTCTCTCTCTCTCTCTCTCTCTCACACACACACACACACATACAGAAGCCGATCTTAAAGACGCAGCATTCGTCTTACACTGCCAAATAAATGTGACAAATAATGTTTGTAGTGTTTGCTTGTTTGTGTCTGTGGAATGAACTCTAAATATCTCTCTGTGTGTGCATAATAATAATGAACACACAGGCTAAAAATTCATGCACAGACTCTAGTCAACTCTCACCTCTGACCCCTTCATGTCTTTTTTCTAAGTTCAGACTGGGACAAGGGCTAATTCAATACAATACCACTGTGTCAGAAACAGAATCACACACAGACAATTCTCTCTTTCTGTAACAAACACTCAAAATACTATTACAGTGACAAAGACAATAGGGCTAGTGTGTGGTCTGAAATAAACATTTTGAGTGTTCCATAAAAAGCATCTGTCAATCCCCCATCCTTCATTTCTCTAAACATACCCTAATACCCAAAGCATAAACAAAAAATGATCACCCAAAATTAAAAAAGTTCATTATTTACTCACTGTCATTCCAAACCTGTATAAGTTTCTTTCTTCTGTAGAACACAAAGGAATAAAACCAAACAACATTTACTTCTATTGGATGGACACGAAACCACTTAGACATTTTTCAAAATATATTTTTTGGAGTTCAATAGGTTTTGACTGACATGAGGGTGACAGATGATAAAAAATGATGTCAGAATTTATATTTTTGGGTGAACTGTCCCTTTAAACCTTAAATAGTAAGGACTTTTATAGTATCCACACATTTTGGTTCTTAAAATGTTTGAGTCATATTTTGGCACAAAGACCGTTGTTTATTTGGTTGTTTATTCGTCCCTCAAAAGAATAGCTAAGTAAAGCCAAACCTGTCCTCAAATACACAAACATAGACCTATGATGTATGTGCCATGTTGTGATAATGTTTAGACAAACATTTTGAAACGTCAGTCTCAGTGAATGTGAAGACAAATTGGGACTTTTAGGCAAACTCAATATTTACTGCAAATTTGAGGCAGAAATGTACAGAGTATAAAAGAACAGACTTCTGCAAGCTGTGGAACCAACCTCATCCAAGAGAGACACACTAGTATTGTGGGACTCCATGCATCCATTTGCCAATCTCTTTCCCTTTCAAAGTCCAGATTAACTCAAACTGTTGTAAATACTGCAAATCCTTTTATAAAGCTGTTGAACTTTCACACAAACACATTAACAGACAAACTCTCTGCTGGTTGCCAAGGAAACTGTATCGCAAATTTGGCACGAAATACATGCCAGAGATGGTTAGTCTGGGTAAGATGAATAATCTAACCACCTGGCAGGATATGACACCATTACTACACTATTGTATCCCCTGTGCAGTTCTAAAGTAAACACGATGTTTCAGATTTACCTTCATCAGAGAAGCCCTGTGTTCATAACATATCACCACATTCATGTTTCATAGGAAAGAGTAACATTATAAATTCTCAGCAAAGCCTGTATGTCATATCACAGCATGAGTGATGTCATATCACAACATGAGTGATGGTATATTACTGTATGCGTGATGTCATATCACTGATAAATACTGAAAAGAATTTCAATGCTTTTAAATTTTAACATTTCACAAAACCTATCAAACTCAGATACAATACAGATTTAAAATGATCAAAAAGCAGTTTCACAAAATGATAACATTTAGCAAGACACAAATTATCTAAGGATGTTTAACTTGAAACTCGAAAATTGTACACTTTGAACTTCTCTCGTTCAGAAATAATCATCACACACACAAACACTGTGTTCCTTAAAACACAGTTGATATCTTTGTATAATCTACAGCTAAATGATTTGGTTATACCAAAAGTAAAATGTACCATTCACGCATTCAGAGAGAAAAAAAGAAAAATACTTTTAAAATACATTTTTTTTTGTGATCGTAAGGAAAGAAAATCAATCTGAGCTTCTTTGCTATGGAAATAATCTGATCTTAAAAACGATTAGAAATCATTTTCCAACACATTCAAAAAAGCTGTCTGTACATTGACGTTAATACATATGTTATAGCTGTACAATAGTCGTTAATATGTTTGTTATTTCATGTTATTATATATCTTATAATAAGTGCTTGGTTGGATCATAATGGTGTTCTGAACCATCGATGGGACTCGGGCGCCCCCTGCTGGTCCAGCTGCAGATCCAACAACCTGCAGGGTTTAAGAGTCCTGTAGTGCCACCTAGAGTCAGGTACGGTATTGCAGCTCAGCCTCAGGTAGTCTGACCATTTAAATTTGTTCCACAGTAAAGTTTCTACTCATATAATGTGAACGTTATATCTCTAAACAAAAGTCAGACTAGAAGCAGTGTTTATATTATGTTTGTTGGCGTGTTTCACTGACACACTTGATTCTGGTTTATTTTGTTCATCCAGGTTAATAGTGATGCATCACACCGATTCATTATAGTGTGTAAATCTGAGGTGATTGTGCTCATGTTGTGTATTGATTTCACCTGCTGTTGTATTTCTTGACACAAGTATAACAGTTTGCATCTGGTTTCCAGTAGTGTTGCTCTGTTTGTGTTTTGGGAATTTGTGGCATTCATGAAAGTGTTGTGAGCGAGTATGAGTTTGTGTTGCATGTTATACACGTGTCGTCGAATGCGGATGGGGCAGGGTGGTGGAGTTGTACCCATGCGTGAAGGTGTTGTAAGGATGCATGCTGGGATACCCCATCAAAGAATTTGGTGACATTGTAATGGTGTTGGGCGTCATGGTAACACTGTTGGGGGTCAGGGTTGCAGTGTTGGGCGTCATCGTGCCACTATTCGGTGTCATGGCGACGGAGCTTGGTGTCATGAGGGGAATGTCATCCGGCGAGCGACGAAGCGTGAGAGCGTAATCCCGTGGAGATGATGCTGGGGTCAGACGGAGCGGGTCGCACAATGATCCCTCTTCCTGGTTTCCCCCTGAAATGGAGGTGGGCGTGTAACTGAGGTCATTGGGCGGGGTCTGCCGTTGAGGTGCTGTCTGAGGGGGCGTGTCCTGTCGACTGCGCTTGTCTTTGCGATAGTAGAGCGCAGCAAAGGCCAGGACGTTAAGGAATAGGAGAGAGGCTCCGACGGCAATAGTGACGCTCAGCTCCGTGGAGTAATCGCGTGGATTGGCGATGACCAGCGGCCCGCTGCGTGCCGTGGACTGAGGGGGCTGTTTACCAGACGTACGAGCCTTGTTTCCCCCTGGGCGGGGCGTTGCACTGTGAGAGCTGTGTGTGGTCAGAAGAGGTGGAACTCTTGTGGTGGTGGACGTGTAGTGGAACATGTCATGCAGGTTGTAGAGGTGAGGTACCAGGTGCTTCCAGAAAGCCACTTTAGTCGCACGGTAATGATCCCGAACACGTGGTTTTAGCCCGATATGCAGGTAGAGCTGGTCATGGGGGCTGTACTTGGCCCAGGTCACCTCCTCGAAACGGTTTGCCTTAGTGTGGATGAACTTAGTGTCCTGAGGAACTGGCTTGTTTGGATCCCTGGCCAGACACACAAAACAATTTTACATCAATTTAAATCAGTTAAATCAAATTTGCATGTTACATAGTTGTAAGTATGTGTTTCTGTGTATAAATTTGTGCCTCAGTGTGCTTAGAGTTTTAGTAGATCACTGTCTGTCCTCCAGAGGGTGCTGTTTCATTCATTTAACTGCTGATGCACAGTTTTACATGAAAATAGACTGACACAGTCCCTCCTTCTCCATGTGACCTTCATCAAGGTCACAATGTCAGCTAAACATCTGTTTACAAATCATGCCTGTTTTAGCATTAAAGAAATAGTTCACCCAAAACAATCATTTATTCACCCTCATGTCAGTCCAAACCTGTATGACTTTCTATCCAAACAAACACTGGTCTCCTTTGACTTCCATTATATAGAAACAAAACCACTCAGATGTTTCAAAAAATATTTTCTTTTGTGTTCCACAGAAGAAAGAATCATATACAGGAGCATATACATGAAGATGAAAGAATTGTGACAGTTGTTATTTTTGAGTGAACTATCCCTTTAAATACAGGCTGGTATTTAGATGTCAGCTAATAGGGTTGTACTGTGACAATGTGCTATAATGTAAAATGTTAATTGCTTCGTTATCAGATGTCCTGTACTGCACTGGGCTGCAAATAAATGAAGTACTGATAACTGATAACACTCAACACAATCTATGGTTCGCTGGTTACATTCACATAACAATGCTCCATTTCATTCTGTGTATTAGATTAATAATTCACACAAAATTTAAAGACTATTATCATTTATCCTTATGAATTTGGAGCTTGAAACATTTGGACACCACTGACTTCCAGTGTAAGTAATCATGAGATTGTAGAATGGCATAAGGGTGTCAATGACCATTTTTTTTTATTTTGAATAAATTATTTCCTTAATTGTATTTTAGGACATGTTTAATGTGTTTTCCAGTGATGGTGGTATGTTGTGTTGTTTGTTTTACCCGGTCTTTGCAAAGTTGGTCCAGTAGGTCATGACGACAGCGCTGAGCATGATATCATTACGGGAAAAGTTGCAAGGAAAGAGTTCTGTTGGTCCAATTAGTGGAATGCCGAACACATAGGGTAACTCATCGCCGTGTGCAGAATCTGCCCATGGAGGTTTCATCGGGCTCTGGCAGTGATGGTAAAACGCATAAAAGAAGGTTGGAGAACCGTAACGTGCATGCAGGTCAGCTGTGACCACAGCCGGCTCCACCCACTGATGATCCGTAAACATGGCCACAAGAGTTTTGCGACGAGTCTCGGGATTATCCCGATCGGCCCAGTCGGTGTACATGAACTTTATGGTCTCTCTCAGCGTGTCCTTCCCTTCTGGGTATCCGTAGAGACCATCCACGAAGTCAGATACTGCAAAGTCAAAATCTGAGCCGGAAACTCCACCCTCCTCTGGCTCCGCCACGCCCTCTACAAAACGGAACCCTTCTCCCTGGTTGACCCCCAACATGATGTCATAGTTAAGGAATTCCCCCTGCTCCATAAGCACTTCGGGGTCATCAGGTATGAGGTCGCCATCGATTACAGGGCCAAATGCCACATGGAAACGTGCCGGCTGAATTTCCTGCTCAACCAGCTCCCTGTAGCTACGCTTCTGCATGCAAAGCACCAGGTCCTGCAAAACAGCACATGTGATATTTGCCATAGCAGTTGCATTGCTGTGGTGAATTATGAAAACATAACTATATACAAACATAATATTAAACATAACAAATTCAAAAATCTGTTAGTCTTACATGTGTGTCAAGAACATTACATCCAACGCGTTCTGCAAGGAGACGTGTGTATTTCACAGGCTGATAGTTCACTGACCAGCTGGACAGAGCTGACCCGCTCTGAATGATTGCTCTGTGAAACAAACCTACAGAGGAAAAAGAGCGAGAATGTCAGAAGAAAATAAGATATGAAATGTCATATCAATATTCCAGCTCAATAATTCTATTAATTTTGTATTCGAAAAGGGCAGAGTTGCATTATCCTTCACCTGTCATAAAAGAGGGTCAATCCACAGCCTGAGCCTCTGTGTGAATACCCTGACCCTCACAATGATTAAATGACTCACACTTACTACTAGTACCTATAACAAAATATATTTCACCCACTCAAACTCTTATGAGATACTTAAAAACAGAGAATGCATTACCAGTCAACTAATATTTTGCATCTGTTTCAGGGGCTTTTATTGGGCACCCTCCAGTGGTACGATAATCATTCACGTGCATCCATCAGTCAAACGGAGATCAGCCGTGCGTTCTACAGTACCTCATCACTGCTGCCACACTTTAGTTTAGCCAAGACAAGCATTTCATAATCAGCATGCACATCTCTGACTCATGCAAATTACTTTACAAAGAAACTGTGGAGAAACAACAACTTCAACACCCAACAGCTACACTGTACATCCTACTGGGATGTCCTACTGGGTGGAAAACCTGCGCACCCCCCACCAGATGGGCTTAGTTTCAAAAATTTTGGCTTTGAAATTCAAGCTTCAGCTCTCCAATTTAATACAAAACCATGATGCTGTGTGTGCTGGCATGGAATGTTAAAGGGATAATTTACCAAAAATAAAACTTCTGTCAACATTTATTCTCCCTCATGTCATCCAAAACATGTAAATGACTCTTTTTTTGTGTGGAGCACAAAAGAAGATATTTTGAGAAATGTCTCCGTGGTTTTCTGTCCATACAATGGAAGTCAATATGGGCCAATGTTGTTTGATTACCAACATTCTTCAAAATATCTTCTTTTGTAAAGCAAGTCATACTGGTTTGGAATGAAATGATAATGAAATGAAATGGCAAGTAAATGATAGAAAAAATTACTTTAGTTACAATAAGACATGAAAATAAGTCACAGTTAGCACTTATATTTATATATACACACACACACAGAAAGTACATCTTTCTGCTGAAATGGCGAATATAAATATAGTCTCGCTTTATCGCTGTCACATCACAAATATTTTAACAGCATTTAATTTTAGTTCTTTCAGACATATAAAATGATACAGAATTCACATCAATATGCAGATCTATTAGTGTTCCCTGTCTGCAGAATAGCTTTACTAGTGAAGAGTGAAATTTATTTTTAATTGTTTGAAGTAATCTTTGGCCCGGAACAGGAGAATAATTTAATAAAAGCTTAAATCTTAATATCTGTGCATCACTGTATTTCAGAGCTGCAACAAGAATACATTAAGCACTTCTTAAAGCCCAAGAGGCAGAAAGAAATTTCTCACTTGGTAACGGATGCCAGATTATGTGCGAGGAACCAGCACACAACCATTTAAAATGATCTTAACATTTAAATAAGCGCATCTGGGTTTTACTGTAGTTGTAAATACAGGTGAGAAGAGTACTATAAAATTATATGTATAGAATCATGATTTGGTTGAAATGCACTAATAAAAATATAGATAAAATGGTATCATTTGCACATAAACCTAATGCTCTCAATATGGATGTGAAATACGGGGGACCAGCATCAAATGGACATAAGAGAAAGGAACAAAGAAAACTGAGAGAGAGATGAGTAAAGGCTGAGGAGACAAACTGTTATCAATACATTGAAGAAAAACAATGTTGTATGATCAATATCCCTGCAGGTGTGTGTGATTAGCTCTGATTTTTGTAAAACGCACTTACACACACAAACACACACCCTCGGTGTGACGGGCACACCTACACGCACTCGAGGCCCACAACAGAGGGATAGGGCTGATGAGGCAAGAGATGAGTTACCATGGTTACAGCAGAGATTACCGTGGTAACGGAAGCTAGAATGTGACAGTGGTCATGGTTGCAGAGGCAGCTGTCTCAGCAGTTATTGACTGAAAAAATACGCAAGTCCCTTATGGAGACACACCTTCAACAATATTTATCTAGTGTGATGTTAAACAATCTGCCGTGAATAGTAAAATCAATATTAGAATCTATCGCACAGCTTTAATGTTTGGAACTGCACAGAGCAGGATTTCACAGGATTCTGTCTTGTTTGAATTGTACAATATATATATTTTTAATAATGGGAGACATGTGTGAATTCTGACCTTCAGAATGATGTGAAAGAGTGAGCAAACTGACACAAGCCGCTCCGATTCCTGAGCCAAACACTGTCACGCGGCCGGGATCGCCCCCAAAATATCCAATGTTCTTATTGATCCAACGCAGAGCCTGAATCTGATCCAGGAGACCGTAATTCCCTTTAGCAGCCTGATCACCTGTGCTTAAAAATCCTGAGAGAGAGAGAGAGAGAGAGAGAGAGAGAGAGAGAGAGAGAGAGAGAGAGAGAGAGAGAGAGAGAGAGAGAGAGAGAGAGAGAGGATTTGTACTGTAAATCTTCTTGACTGCTTACCAACCATCTTGTGTTTTCAGTGATTCTTTTCGTGTCTTAGCAACTACAACTGTTTAACGTCTGAAAACAGATTTTAATGCAGTCAGTTCAAAATGGTTAAGATGTTACATATGTGTCATAGCTTAAACAGATCCTGAGATTGTGAGCAAATACTATAAATGCTGGATTAAATTTTTTTAAATCCTTCACTGAATGACCTAAAAGCCTCCATTTCCATAATGAAGTCACATACCTTATCCATTCCTGTACAGCTCACCCAGATGAGCAAGGTCAAGGGTTTGAATCACAGGAAACAAACATACTGATAAACGTACAGCTTGAATCCACTGTCAACTGCTTTGGTTAAGCATGTGCTAAATATATTCATGTAAATACCTCTATAACAACCCAACCAATTGCACAGCTGTGTACTGCCCCCAGCAATACAATACTTTTTGGTATAGAAATAAGAGTGACAACCTACTAACAGTTTGTCTGTCACTCAAAAACTCAATGCCTGTGAAAAACATACTGTATTAATGAATGCGTTACAATTCAGTGTATGTGTAATGAAAATAGCTACAGGTTTTTAACAGGGATATTGATGTGATTGATGTGTTTTTGGGAGCAGTATACAGCTTAAAAGGCAATATTGGAGAAGCTTTCTTCAACTGTGCTGTAATGGGTTTGTTAGCTAGATGTTAATATTGGGAGCCTTTCAAACATATTGTTTCATTCCAGTACAATATTATTGCTATTGACAGGCTATCAGTGATGATAAACGTCTGTAAGATTATTAAGAAGGTTTGTTGTCTTAAAAAGGCTCAGATGTGCTGTTTTAATAAGCAGAGACAGTGAACATGTGTTAAAGCTTCTTTATTCTTTACTCTCTCAGTGTAGGTAATGTTCTGTCTAAGTCACAGTGTCTGTGTTTGAGCAGACTCTTGTTTTGAAGCTTTCCTTGCTGAGATTGAACAGAATCAGAGCTCTTAAGTAAAGATGACAACACAAGAGATGTTCCAACAGCATATTCACTCAATGACACTGTACTGCACAGCTTCCCAAAGCATTCATAAAGCATTTCTGGAGACTCTGATGCATTTATAGTAAATTACATGTTTTATTCGAAATAACGGTATCTGTCCTCACGCATGCTACTCTTTCCATCAAAGAAACACGCTGTGATTATGTCCATAATGTTCTCATTCAACCTTAAAAAAATTATTTTAGAAAGATTCCAAAGTAAAAAAAACAACATTTTACATACCCAGTATTCCAACCCTGTAGTTGAGGGTGATAACAATGACATTGCCATAACTGGCCAGCACGCTGCCATCCATAATATTCCCTGTGCCCTCCATGTACGAGCCACCGTGAATAAACAACATCACAGGACGGGGGTCATCACGAGAATCCCTAAGCCCTGCACACACACAGAAGAGTTTGATTAGTACAACATTGTATATACTTTCATTTTTTTACATCACACTATTTTCTATTCTTTAACCCTGCCCTTAAATCCAATCTTCACACAAACATGATTTGTCTAATTTATAAACCTGAGGACTATCCTATGTTTCACTACATTTTTGTGGATATAATTAGAGGTTTACATGTACATGTACTTCTTGTGTACCTAACAAACAAAATACCTACATGTACTTAAAACGTGTTAGGTTCAGAGCTGGTACAAAATATAGTGCTACCAAATGTTCCCCTCACGAGAACAGCCGAATCTGTACCCACACGCACACATCTGTGCGAAAAGTATAAAGCTCTCAGAATTTTGAAGTGTTTTTCATCACAGCTGCTCAAAATCTCAAATTCCACTGAGATCTTTTGCACCACTGACAGACTTCAGCTTTAAATAATCTATTTAACTTATCAACATTCAGAACACAAGTGACTGTGAAGCAGAATCAGTCCTAAAAATAAGGATGTAACCAGCCGAAAGCTGCCTCTGAGACTCCCTTTTAATTACTCAATTTCTTTGAGTTCAATTCATTACAATGATTACAGTCATTGTACAGTTAATACAACTGCGCAGTACGTTCAAAACTAACAGGAAGGAGGGGCAGGTGAGGACGTCTATTCTGTTGGTGCTTTCAAAATTATTATAAGCATTAATTATCCTGATGGCTACAGATTAAATCTATAGGTACAGTGTTAATTAAATACACATTAACCAACTGCAAATGTACTGTAAGTATATGCAACATGAGCATTATACAGTGGCAAAGCTGTCAAAACATAATACCCCTGTTTTGGGTATTAAATACTTTAACACCCTATTTCTTCTCTTGCTCTATTTCATGTTTATACCATCATATTCTAGACCCAGGGCAAACACGCTGAACACCACATAAAATCATCCTGAAAATGATGCAACAGTGTGTAAATATGATCCAGATTATTCTCTCCCGCATAAATAATGTCAGGATAAAAAATTAATAGGAAAAAAACATGAAAAATGGATCCAACTGAAAAAATGATGAAAACGGGAAATACCATCATCCTCTGTACGCTCTGTGTCAGCTGACATGTCGCCTGTCCTCTTTGTGCCTAGAGAGAGAGAGCAAGAGAGAGAGCAAGAGAGCGAGAGAGAGCGAGAGAGAGAGAGAGAGCGAGAGAGAGCGAGAGAGAGCGAGAGAGAGAGAGAGAGAGAGAGAGAGCGAGAGAGAGCGAGAGAGAGCGAGAGAGAGAGAGAGAGAGAGAGAGAGAGAGAGAGAGAGAGAGAGAGAGAGAGAGAAAATTTAAAGTTTGACACAGTATAAACGTGTGTACGGGAGGTTGTATAAAAGCTTTGAGGACTCCTTTCAAAATTATTGTGTGACCAGCCAAGACTCACTTTCTCACTCTGAACCCTGCAATAATAAAGCTTTCAACATTTTTATAGGAAATATCAAACAATAGTCATTGTCTTTCTTATTTCTTTTGCTATTTTAACAAAACCTACAACAGAAGCTGTCATCCCTCACTGAAGTGGACACAGAAGCTGCTTCAGATCCAGCTTTTAGCATTGAAAATGAAACATCATGGGACGTGTTGGGGTACATACATACTCCAACATCTAAAAAGCCTCCAGCCTTAGAAATCTACAGTTGCCTTAATACAGTCCATTTGATAAGTGTTTTTAGCCACAGGCACTGAACAAGACATCACAAAAGATAAGTTTTTCAAGATTCTGATAATGTTTAGGGTTGTAACCACAGGAATAAAGGGGACATGACGGTAGTATCTGTGTCAGTATTAGGGAGGCTAATTTGAACCTGTGGATGTCTAAGATATAAATTACTCATAATTTTATGTAGTTGAACTATAGTCACGCTACTCTTGGTAAAACTACAAAAACTCTGGTCTATGTAATTATTTACGTAAGTGGGTGTAATGAATTGCAAATTTTCCCTAAAAGTTTTAATACAGAAAATATTAACAAAAACTTGTAGGAAATTTTGAACAACTGATTCATTCAATAAAATAAATTGGATCATCCAGAGCTATATATAAATCAGTGAATCATCCTTTTTTTTCAATCTAACAAAATGATTCATATCAGAGTTTGCATGAAACAGACAACAAAAAGTGTGTATGATGCATTAGTGTGTGTGTGGTTTAGGTTTTCTTACCACGCTGTGTGGGTACATATATATTCAGATACAGACAGTCTTCACTCTGCTCTTGCAAGTATGTAGCGACTGTGTCAAGGTTGTAGGTGGCCCACACAGGCATCATGATGTCGGGCACAGCGTTGCGAACGGTCTGCGGGCAGACGGGAGGGAAGCGTGTGGCGTTCCGCACACCAGACCAGGCCGATGGAGCATCGGGCGGCATAAAGCGCTTTTCTCCCACAGGTGGTGCAGCATAAGGCACACCCAGGTACTGATCCACAGGGCCCAGACCCTCTGTCGCCACAGCAACCCGCATACCCCTTAGTCTGCCAAGTGCTGTGTTTACTGTGGGCTGGTAGGTCAGCGCTGTTGCCATGGAGACTGACCGCATTAACCACACAAGGAGCCAACACAGGGCAAAGGTCAGAGGTCGGCAGAGCAGGTGGGTAGGCGGCAGGAAAGTTGATGACTGTGCGTGCCACATGGTCCTTCTTAACAGCTCATGCACGTTCACGGAAATGAATCTCTGATTTACGCTTGCTAATTTTAGAAAATTACACTTTAGCACTCAAACACATGCCGAGAAAACAAGCCACATGTGATCCAGTGGGCGTCTCCATAACCAGGTGTGCACCGCCAAGCTCTCCATTTCATTGATTGGGTATTTCAGTGGATGAAGCTGTTCATTTTCCAGCACGTAGACCATTTGACCACAAACCTGAAATAAACACAACGGATATAAGAGCTGGATTTAATTCCTGTGAGTCAAAACAGTATGAATCATATAATACAATCTCTTAAAAAATATCTTAAACAAAATCCACAACAAAAAAAATTCTATATAAAAATAGATATGTTATTTAATTTGTGGTTGTCTATTTAGTGGAAATGTCACTTGTTAACTTCCAAGGCTCGATGGTTCCCCAGGCGTAACCACTCACATTTTTTTCATGATGTAGCCCAGTGGTTAAAAATCATTGCAAGAATGCAAAAAAATCTAGAAATTTGTCATAATTTGTTTGCACAAGCTGCTTGACATTTTGTTACACTCTATGTAACAATGTACAAAATATGTAATCACTTAATTTATATCACACACTTTAATCACTGTCTTAAAAACAATCACTCTTAAAATCTGTGTGCATTAGAGAGAGAGCAAAAACAAGCACTTGATTTCGGATGCACGCACACACATACACAAATGTTGTGGTTCATATCACGTTCACACACGCACTAAGGGCCACGTACTATTTAACCCTAGGGGACCATTTAACCCTAGATCCTTGCACAGCTCCAGACCTGAAGACAAGGTCTCATGAGGGATCAGATTTGGACAGCAGGTGCATCTCATATCTTCTAACAGGAGGAGCTTGAGTCTCTAAGCGCAAGGCTTGTATATATTGCAGGTTACATGAGCGAATCGATATGCAACACTTCAGCCACATACACGCAGAGCAGCCGCTTTATCTGAAATCAATGTCCGTGCATGGCGCTGTGGGACAGCAGCATGTAAAGCTGATGGGTTGAAAACCACAGCATTTATTAACCTGCACTGCAGTGATGAGAACCAACCACAGAGCCAGAACTCACATCTTCAGTACAACCACATCACATAATACCTGGTCAAAAATCAGGCTTAGAGGTCTGACAGCTTCTGGCTAAGATTTGAGAAATGGAAATAAATGGAAATAGTTGCTGTACACACTAAATATGTGTGGTTTGGTTAAAAACCATAGTCTACCATGTCATGGATTTGTCAGCCAAAGACACATTTCATTGACCAGTATGTGGTAAAAGCATGCATGAAGCATTTTATGAGCATCATTTCATGTTCCACTAATGTACACTACTGTATTAGTGATGAGGGAATTGTTGATTTCATTATGGTTGCCATTAACATATTATTATTATACAGTTTTTATGCTTTTTATTTTCTATATTTTTCTTTATTTTTACTTTAGCAATTTAGATTAAAAATCTAAATAACTAGAGCAACATTGGGTCTAATGGTCCCCTTTCTCTGAACTCATTGCCCCTGTAGGGATACTTACAGCCGTTGCAAATCTGTAAGCTTTCCTAAAGCTTTAAGAGACAAACATACTCTTGGCAAGAGAAGAACGGATTTGCAAAAATTCAAAAGGGCTCAAAAGGATCCTGAAAATTCTGCCTCAGACTTTTTATCAGAGGAAATGTATATATGGATAGAGATAAAAGTTCTAAAAATACCAGAAATAAAAATTAACATTAAAACTGATTTTAAACTATAAACTCTACTTTAGATTATATGAGCAAATCACAATGCAACAAACGCATCTATTGCCTGGTGCTCTAAGAGGTGTGAAAGTACTTTCATTAGCATGCCATGTAAAACGCTGATGTGTCGACATTTTAGCTCCTATTTTTTGTAAACGCATTTCCAGTTAATTTAACTTTAGAGCTGAAAACAATCCAAAAAGCTAAAAAGATTAAAATTCCCTGCCAAACAAAACTCAAACTAGCCAACCACAAGTCAAGAATACTCAGATGGCATTATTGACATTGTTATACCAAAAAGCAACCTATAAAATACAAAACATATATTAGTTGTGCAATACAGTACAGTGGGTCATTTCAGTTATGCAGTACATTTTGATATTTAAATTTTAAAATGTAATAGATTTATTCAAATATTATTTTTGATGTAGATGAACGCTTATTTGACTTATTTTTATTTAAACCAGTTAACTTGGGTGTTACCATATCTAAATAAAGCACAAGTTTAAAGATAACAGACCAAACGTTTAAGGCAAAACAATTAATGCTAAGCATGAATTACATCAATGGCGTTTAATATTTGATCAAATACATTAATATATATACACTGCATACTGCGTACTGCATAATACCAATGACTCAATCTACTACTTTCCCATAAAAGCAAAGCGTTTTTACAAGATCGTTTGCTGAATGTTCACTACGGTCGCTGTCCATGGTGCTGATCAGACCCGCCACCTTAAGAATATCGGCAAATACAACCTGTAATGTGGGTCAGTTATCATCTGAACCCTGATGTCCCACCTAGAGAGTAGCAATCCGTTTATTCTGCTGCCCATTTTCCAACAGCGAGCAGACGGGAGGATGGCGAGTCTGAATCAGGTCAGCTGTATGGGGTAGTGATGTGTTGCATGATTGGGGCCTTGATATGTAACCCACATAACTCTGCGCGACAATAATCTCAAATAAAAAATAATTTCAATTCCAGAAGAATTTTAAAGTCGGCTTTTATTATATTACTTCCCCGGGGCTGTACTGTATAGCTGGTCTCTTCTGCATTCACTAGCAATGGGGTGAGTATGTATTCCCCGGACTCACGGCGGGGACGGTGAAAGAGACTCTCAAACGAGAGATGAATACCAATAGTCTTGTCCCTCCTCCTCCTCCTCCTCCGTAGCTCCGACTGAACGGTGCAGTGGCCGGATGGCGCGGGGATAATAAACTATGCGGGGGCATTTCATTATGAAAACACTCTCGAGGTTCACTGTTCGCCGTACATTCGATAACGGCGAGTGTGTAATGTACAACCCTTCCCGTGAAATGCCTTACTTTAATGTTTTAAGGCGATGTATCGTAAATGTATAATATGACGCCACACACACACAAGCGTGCGCTGGCAGAATACTCTTCCTTACTAAAGCTTTAAACAAACCGAGCCAACAGATGGCAAAATCACCATGACAACTTGGACTCGGTTCCTCGATTCATCCACACGGACGGTACCGGTTTCTGACTGGCACTCCCGCGTGCTGCTCTTACCTTTCCAACAGGTGACGAACTGCAGCTTTAATTCGCACGCTTGGGGCGTCACGCGCCGCCCGTGATTAATATATCAGTGGGTATTAAGTATGCACGCGGTGAACGACTCGACCCCCGAGTGTCCCTCGCGCACACGGGCGAAGGGCCTGTAGAACAGCCAAATAACGGGTCTGGCAGAGGTATTTTCAAACAGTCGCTAATAAGTTCACGTATACTGACAGAGAGTAGTATTATAAAGGCGTGCATTTACGACAATGACTATGATTAATGAGATTCCACTGCCCACATGCAGCAAATCACGGCTTTGAGGTTATTTGAACAATAATTCTCTCGCTTTTTTCATCAGCTCTCCCTTACTCACTCTCTGCTTACCCCCTCGCGATGCCAAGCTTGCTGCAGATGGAAAAACGGAGATGGGAAAATGCAGTAAAATTGAATCAAAGAAATAAATGGAAAACATCTAAAAAATGTCTGTGTTACAAACATTTCAAATCGTGCGTGCTATTTCCCCTAACACAAGCATTGCGGCGCATTCATTAGACCAGCATTCATTGTTCAATCCAAACGCGTTCCACATACACTCACTGAATCCAATTTATGCCTTTTCAAAACTACCCACGATTTTTTATTAACAAGCATCGGAAAACACATATTCCTCGGTGCCGGAATAACGCGGGGTGCTTCGTTATTAAAGCTACTAGATATTGAAAACCGACGGCGCGCATCAGATCAGCCATAAATAAGAAAATTTGGGCTCACCTGCCGAATCTCTCAGCCGGTATCGCATCCGAGCGTGCACTGTGATAATCTCATATCTCAACATTCTTACCATCCGACGTGCCTCCTTTTTCCTCGTCGTGTGAACGACGCTCTGCTCTTCTTGCGTTTTTCTTATTTTCAATTAACGTCAATCTCCCCGGGTCTATTTTAAGCGCGCGCGCTGTGCGCGGTCGCGGACGCAAGGTCAGGAGCGCCCACTGCCACGCGCGTTGCCAGGCAACCGAAGGGACACTAGCGATCTTACAAACCGGCAGCAAAACAAAATAAATAAATAAGTAAATACGGCGAACAAGCAGCAAGGTTTCGTCTCATTCAAACCAGACACGCAGCATATAAAATAAAGCACCAAAAAGCCTTTGGGAAATGAGAGCATTGTGGCACTAGTAGGGTGTGGCGAATGCATCATCATTTATTATGTGAATAAAAATCCCCAAACCAATTTGCAGAATGCAGCAATGAACATCAGCCAGGACCTTATAAAGACAGAATAACGGCACACTGGCTGAAAAAAAGCCTGATGATCAGGTATATAACCACCCTTTCAGGGTTAGAAATAATGCACACTTAATAAATGTTAGCAAGCAGCTGTTTTGTCAATGCGTTTATCTACATGCCGTGCACATAGCACAGATACAGTTTGTATTAATGATCATGGCACGTTCCATGGATTGAAGTAGCAATCTTCTAGTGACCAGCCCTGGGCTTTTGTCACTTTGTCACACCGGCCTACACACTTGCCACATTGTGCTGAGGAATAAAGCAAAACTACACAGGTTATAAAAACACCTACATTACCAGCAAACTATTTGTTTAACTGTCAGCTGCTGGTATGCAATATGTATTACATTTACATACACAGCAGGTGCTTATTTTCACAGCAGGTGGCATGCATTGCAGTTGCTATTTGTGAGTTATTAGAAAAATGATTATCTCCTTACTTCACATTACATGTACTAATCTGCAGTTCTGCTCCTGGTCTAGTGAAACATCTCAATCAGCAGAACAGAGCTGACAGTGAAACATTTGTGATTATTGTGGTAAAAAAAAACCTAAGCACTAATAAACAACAGCCTGAGATAAAACATTAAAGTGCTAATTTAAATTTTACTTACCAATTGTGGAAGGAAGCTGACAGTCATGAGAATTAGTCTAACAAGGTGTAATAGGGGCATAGCAGCTGCAAATCAGCAGCTGGATATAGCTGGCTGATATAGGGACCTAAAGAGGAAGCAAGAGTTTATACCAGACACAACTATAAAAATTAGGGTAAAAATTATGTCTAAATTTAACTTAAATGCCAATATCCAAAATTTGTTGTATTGTAATTGGTTACATGAGAAACAATGAAAAATTGAAAGTGATTGAGAAAATTTGTACATTTTCTTTCTTGAGGTTAACTTTTTTATTATATCTGCTATACGGACATGCATCGAAATCACATATCAGTCAGTTGAGATTTGTCTTAAATCTGTCTTTATTTACAAAATCAACTCAATTGTTCAAGAGTTAGATGCAGTCATGCAGAGAAAGAGATTATTGTTTTCATTATGATGTATCTTGATCGCTTCATAGTTTTCTTTTTCTGACTCTTCTTTTTACATTTTTGAATTAAACAGGGATAAAGGAGAAGCAGAGGATCAAAGGGAGACGGGTGTCAAAGGAGCGGGTCAGGGAGGCCTCATTGATGGGAAAGCCGTTTCATCCTTACATGCAACTTTACTTAGAAATCTAACAGAAATCAGTTATATAAAATCTTCTAAAATAAATCTGCATTTTACCATCTAAAGCAATGTTAAACGATTTAAACAGTGAGTCATTATGTGGATTTATAAAATAAAAGATTCACATTTTCTTTTTTATCAGTACAATGAACATAAATCATTTTAATTCTATTGACAATCACAATAAAACAGTTTTTGAAACGAAAATAATAAATTATTACAAACTATTTAAGATGGATTTAAAGTTAAACTTACTGAACTTATCTAAATGTTAAAAAACAACGTCTTGCGTCTTGTTTATCATAGTGAAAATTGTATCTGTTTGTTGAACCTGTTGCTGATGCTTGTTAAATGTGCTGTTGTTAATATCTTTTTATAGAATACACCCTTCACAGGAGGAAGACTGAGAAATATTCACACATACTCATGCATATACAACACTCCCTCTAAACTTCTAAAGTAAAAACACAGAAGAAAACTAATCTGTTTCAAAAAATGGTGACAAATAATTCTTTGATGTCAGAAAATATCTAAACATATTTATGACACAATAATGTTGAGAACACAAAATCACAGGACTGCTTTTTAACAAATTAATAAAAAAAATTCTACAGCTTGCATAATTTTTTTTTGCAGATGCCCCTTCTGGTGTGAGTTGTCATGGAGACAAGCTGGCTGTCACTCATAAATCAGTGTCATCATTGAGCGTGAGATAAACCAAATCAAACCTTCTGTGTGTGTCTCTCTCCCCTCCTTCTGTCTTTCCCTCTCCTAATCATATTCATTTAAATTGTAGACCCAGCACCCAGCAAGACATCTCGAGGACTTTGGTGAGATGGCCTGCATGTTTCGATGTTCTGCCACTGGTTCAGTAAGGCACTGAGAGAGGGCCGGGTGGGTGGTTGGTCCATCCGATAGTCTGTCGCGTGATTATTGGTTCAGGTTGTGGTCAGAGCAGAGAAAGAGTGTTCAGGAAAGATTTGGATGACAGTGTGTCCACTTTCTAAAGGGAAGTGCAGTTAAACAGAGAATCTATCCCATGCCACATACGAAATGATCGGCCAGGGACAGGATTCCAATCTGAGAATAAAAAAGTCAAAGTTTGCCATTAACTTTTGTCACAAAATAAGACCACTTAAACCATTAAAGATATGCCAGCCAAAGATCAGGCAGAAAGTATTCTGCTAACATTTACAGGTCACACTTTAATCGTTTTTTGTTCTTTATAAACAACCTAGGGCTATAACAGAGACATGAGTGATTTCTCAGAACAACTATTTAAGTGTTATCTGTCAGGTAGCAGGAACAGTTTTTTCATGAATACAGTTTTACAGCTGCTTTAAAAAGTTAACAAGCTGGAAACTTTACTTACCTCAGAACTCAACATCAACTCTAGCGTTATTAATCTCTATCATAATGATCTAATTTGTCAGAGAAGCAGTACCAAAGCACAACACACATAAAGAAAGCAACTCTGCAAGTCACCTGCAATTTTATGTTTCAAACAAAAATAGCGAAAAAAGAGACAAGTTACAGATTGTGGTTTTAAGGGCACAGCAGCAAAAACACATAGGTAAAAATAGCTGAAAAACTAAAATATAAAGTAGAAAAAAATTATATGACCACCTTAACAAGTTGTATTAGCACCAGACGTTCAATCACTAAACTAAACATTGAAATCTTGGACAAACCATTATATCTTGACGCTCTCGGTTCCGTAGACGTTGTAGCCCTCTCTGTATGTAGTAAAACTCTGTGCAGTGGGTGGAGGAGCTGGTTTGAAGTTTTGAGCATTTTTGGCGAGCTTGAGGCGTTTGGTCTCCTGGTGCGACTTATAGCAGAACTCCACCAGAGCTACAGTCATGGCAAGACCCAGACCCCCCACCAGAATATAAAACACGCCAGCCACGTTACTGAGACTCAGCGCACTGGTCTTATCCTGTAGGGGGGAGAGACAGTTAGTACACAGACACAGTGAGATATGCAAACTTTTCTTAAATGACTCAAACAGAGGAGCTTAAAGGTTTGCATGCATGCTTTTACTTCCCAGCATGCACTCATTAACACTCATACAGTCACACAGTAGCGTATTCACACTCTCTCTCTGCCACCAGTCAGTTTGTTGGCTCCGTGTCGACTAGTCGAGGATCATGAGACTTTATTTGCACTGGGCAGGAACAGGAGAGAAAATTTCTCTGTTCATTCTTACTGTATCGTAGCGTTCCATAATAATCTTTAATAGCTAAATGCTATGAAAATAGTCGGAATGCAATATAGGTTTCAACTGCGCTTTGTTTGCTATGGAAATCTGAGATGGGCAGTTCATTAAAAAAATCAAACAGCATGAATCTAGCAATGGAGATCTGCTTTCTTTTTTCTAAAACAACAGTCTCCAACAATCAGTTAACACAACGTTGAACTTGCCAGAAGTAGCAAAGACGTATGTTGAGTCATTTACATAATTTAAACAATGACCCGGCGACTAGTCGACAGGTAAAAAATGAATCACACCACACACATACAGTACACACACACACACTCAAATTCACTTTGAGGGAAAAACGTCAGTGCAATAAAAGATGATGCTCAAGGGGGGATGGTCAAGGGGCATCAAATCATTATGAGGTGTGCCCAGGGGTCAAAGGTTAAATCTGATGGATTAAACGCTCAGGCAGCTCAGGAGAGAAATTATTCCCCTCTCCACTTATTACTTCAGAAATCACTTAACTGGTCAGAGAAACAGCAAAGTTGTGGCCCTACTGTAATCACACACATATTTACTACATTATTTTATTTTTTATACAGCATTTAATTTATATATAGTTAATGATAGTCAAGCACACACAAACACACACACACGCACGCATGCACAGAGCCAGCTCTGAGCCTGTTGCCCCCTCTAGAGGTGAAGCAGAGTCAGTACAGTAACATGAAAAATCGGCTGCCATCAGAGATCTACAGTCAGATCCTCAGGCTTCTTCGGTCTGCCATCTTAACAGAGAAAGTAAGGAAGAGGAGGGGGAGGAATATTAATGTTACTATGGCAATTCCCCTCTCTGAACTACTTCTGCAAGCTTCACAGCCTTCAAAACTCATTAACAGACACCTGCATGCGACCAACGCCACACCTCAAAACACAGACAAGCCTCAACAGGAGTCAGTTCTGCTGCTGCGACCGCCAGCCCGATTCTTCGCTAACATCACCGCGCACACAAACACGGTCTCTCCTCACTATAAGCCTGTGAAAGGGCACCATAGCAACAGAGGACTGTGAGTGTAGCATCAATGTCTTGAATGCAAAGCTAGAGACCTGGTTTTGAACACGGTTACCATGGTTACAGGCCCGTAGAGTTGGTGTAGTCTCATAATGGAGCTGTTGTGCATATGCATTTGGGACGTGTATTCAGAGTTAATTAACCTATTTATGGGACCAGATTACATTTAGGAGTGTGATAACACAATCGTCTTTTATGTTCATTCAATAGAGTCTCCAGGCAAACACAGACTCTTATGTGTGGTTTCCATTAGGCTGATGCCACTAGAACAACTATTGGGTAATAAGGGAAAAAATAGGCCTCCTATAGGGGGCGACATGCAGCTCAAAAAAGCTAAATCCCTGAATCAGGACAACTTTTGGCCCAGTGGAGATGTTTGTTCATCCATAAATACCAAAAATGTGTCCCAGAAAACTAAAGGTCTACGAGGTCATGATTTAGATTTATTTGTGTGACAAAAGTAAAAAGTACCATTTTATATACTGCATGCCATTCAGACTCCATCAGCATTAATTGGTTATTGCATCCAAGCAACTGCGCTTGTTTTAAATTCCATTCTCATGATTAATGTCTATGGTTGTTGCCAAGGGATACTGAGAGAAGATGAAGAATTTATTCCTCGTCCAGCACAACATTAAAAAGCAGATAAACACAATCCATAAATGAATCTGTAACAAATCAACAACATCGAGAATGAGGCCACGTCACAGCAGCAGAAGAGAAGAATTTAACAATACGCAACTAATCAAATACTTAACAGCTACATTACTGTTATTAATACCTAATACATGTTATGCAATTACCACATTAAAATGATGAACTACTTGAATGTTTGTTTCTTAAGTGCTTTCTAATGAACCATATCTCTTTCTGTATGTGTATGTGTCATTGTCTTATTAAAACTGTTGTGTAATGTAAAGATGATCTTGAAGGCTCAAGATTAACGAGCCAAAACTAAGCTGGTCGAAATATCGTTTGTAGAATGTGTAGATTATTTGTTAAGAGAGCATGAGCAAACAAGTAAGCAGACTAACCTTACTCCCAGAGTCTTTGGTTCCACATTCACCCTTATCGTACCACCACTTGTTTTTCAGCTTGTCTAAGATGCCTTGTTCACTGAGTTTCAACACTGCAAGGTTTACAGGAGTTCTTCACGAGGGGAAATAACATAAATAACATGGCACCATTATGTTATTTTATGTTATTAAAACTTAAACCTACCGAATATTTGTTAACCAAAGCGATACTGTAGGACACCTGGCCTTGTGCTGTTGATACCGTAGTAAGAAAGAGAGAAGGAAAGATAGAGAGAGGGAGAGAGAAAGAGAGGAAATGCAGGCAGAGCTAGTCTCAGTGTTACCTTTGACCTTAGACCTGGCAGTGCTACCTACTGTAATCGCTTTGAGTAATCAGCACTCACTGTTCCAGCAGAGGCAGAGAGAGTAACCGTGGTAACACATCCAAACAGCATTAATACAAAAAGCATTGGAATAAAAAATAATAATTACGTAACCAGCTTATTTAAGCGGTTTAAGTTTATTAAAAACCCAGTTTGCAGCAAGTTGGATCCATCAGGAGAAAGAGCCCTCACTTGAACAAACAAACACACCCAGCAAGTCAGAAAAAGAACCAATCTGTGATAGATGAGGGCTGAAGTCAAACATCTTACAAAGAAAAACACCCACCTCTCATAAATACAACTTAGTACATCCTTTAAAAATACTCTACAAAACTTTCACATGTTCGTAGAACAACAAATACAAAACTGTCCTGGTGGGAAACAGTACTGTTCATTAACCATGTTATATTCCTGCTGGGCGTTTTGGTTTGTAAGATGTTGTGTATGCCATCAGCAGGACTGCTGGGAAACTCATTTTATTTTTCTTCTGCTAAATGATGAGAGTCGTAATCCAGCAAAGCAAATATACCATACTTACCAGCGTAACACAAGCCAGCATCAAATGAGACTGCCAGACAGTTTTACCTGGTGAAAAATATCTTAAGAAAGAGAGCTGTTTATGGAGTGATGAACCGCTCGAGTACATCCTGGTAAACATATGATTGTAACATTATTCAATATTGAATATTTTTATTTAGTTAATGAAATATGCAGGTGTTTAAAGGAATAGTCCACCCATGCATGTGAGTAAAGTCTAAAAATCTAATTCTGAGATTGTTTGATTTCACCTATTAATTTCACTATGATTTAAGACTTTGACACAGTCTTCAGTAAATATTAGAGATACCTATTACAGAATGTTCTTAACATTATTTAGAACAACATTATTTTTTCACTGACAGGGTCACATTTCATATTTGGGTAAACTATTCCTTTAACACAGACCTTTACAAATATGATTTTGCAAATTTTCATTTGTATTTTTTACCAATCTACAGTAGGTGCAGTTTTTCAGGTCTCAATTCTTTGTAGTAATAAACAATTCCATGATAAAACAAAATGCTGCAGTTCATTTGAACTATTAAATACTTCTTATTTGATTTTTTTAGAACACAAGCAAAAACGTTTTACAATACAAGAACTGAATTGTCCGAAGTAATTGCTCCAATAAAAAGACTTAAATATATTTACTTGGTTTTGTGTATTTTGCTGTGTTCTAATTCTATGGTATATTTGCTGTAATTGCTGAATAACTCCATTCATGCATTTTGGATCAGATTTAGGTCAATAAATGAGACACATGCAGTTGTGATGTCATAACAGACTAGACACCCTATACCCAGCATGCTCAACATATCAGTGTCTGGACTAGGCGGCCATCTTTGTCTTAGAGTTTAAAGCACAGGCTGAGATGGATGAGAGCCAATTACTGTAATGAAATTGTTTTTGAGGACCAATCAGGAAAAACAGACTGCCTTGCCCTTGTGATAGGCTGAACACAGGGTGACCACTCTGCACAGGGGCACAGGGGCTGAAGTGAAATAGCCATCGGTTTATTTGGATGTGTGTGCTTTGTGACCGTAGACATAATGCATGAGGGAATATGACGAGTTTGTGCTCATTTACGATCGTCTCTGCATGATTAATGCTTCGTGAGTCTAAAATGCGGCAGCAGATCCTTCTCCACATTTAATGTGGTCCAGCTGTTTCATTCGGGAGAAATTGTATGAGTGTTTAATTAGAATTCTCACGGTTTCCTGTCATGTTTTTTTATTTTATTAGGGGCACTGTGGACTTTTCTTGCCAATTCAGGGAATAATCTGAAGAGAGAGTTGGCGGCTTCTAAAGAATTTACATAATTTATGCATTGACCAAAGGTGGTGTATTATCAATTTGCGTTATCAGTGGAAAACATTTTGTCTAGTTTATAGCCTATAAATTGCCGTAGAGATGAAAAACGACACAAACCAGCAACAGAAACAGCATATAACCCACAACTACAGTAAACTACAGCTCCACAAAAACATTAGACGCTACGAAAAACATACTGTGTTGTACTTTCCAAAGCAGAGTTTGTGTTGTAATGTTGCTTTGTCCCCTATGTTTTCATCCTGCCTACTAGATTCTCACTGGATTTTTGTTTTTTTGTTGCTGATTCAAAAACCCTAGAGCCCTGGTTTACACAAACTAAATGTTACAGATCACTGGAGAGCCACAGAGGTCCATGCCTATTCCACCTAAAACAAGCCGCTCGTGTCCTACACTAAACAATGAACCATGCAAATACAAAAACATAAACGTCCTATTAAGCTGCACTCTTGGTGACCCTGACCTTGACTCCACACTTCCCCCACCCAAACTTTTATTCTTCTCCTCCTCTGCTATCTCACCTCCATTAGCCAAGTAAAGGGTCATCCCCGATTGCAGTTTGGCTCATTACATACAGTAAGCTCTAAAAAAACTTTGTTATCGTGGCACACGTTAGTTCACAGCCTTGCCGATTATTCGTAGCTAGAATGTGAATGTCTGGGTGCGATTGAGGCTGACCTTCGAGTCCCCTCCCCCGCTGCCGCATTCTCCCTTGTCGTACCACCATTTATTTTTCAGCTTGTCCAGGAGGCCCTGCTCGTTCAGCTTTAACACCGCCAGGTTTACAGCACTTCTTCAAATGGTAAAACACAGCTCGTGAGAAAAAGAACAGGTTCGTGAGAAATCTAATAATGAGCAACCAGTGCTCGCTTTTGTTAGGGGTCAATACAAGAGGGGAGACTGGTTAACTGGTGAAGCGGACGGGCCGTTCGATCGGTTAACTGGTGATGTTCGACTGATTAATCGCGTTACTTACTGGGTACAGACATAAGCGTGTGTGCAAGCTAGGTGCGTGTGGTGCTTAGCAGACAGAGAGAAAGAGAGCGAGGTAAAGGATGAGATAGATGAAGGGACAGTCTGTTTTAAGATGGTATGACATGCGTGGCAGCAGGCAGTACAGCGCTGAGAAATAAAATAACAATTCAAACGTTACAGGACGCCAATCACAGCACAGATCAAAGGACAGAAGAGAAAAAGAGGAGGAAATGAAAATGGGGTAGGAAATCAACAGCAACAGGCATCACAATGTAATAACAATAAATCAACAGGCTAAGTGTCATTTCTGCAGAAGAAAAACACAATAAAACATTACCACAACATACATAAAAACTTAAAGAGATTAAACACACAAAACACAGTTACCTTATCGTGTACCGCAAGAGAGAGTGAAAGAGAGTGATAAACCAAAAATAAAGGGGTTGAGATAGAGAGAGATATAGATGGAATAGGATGGAAAAAAAACATGAAGAGAGAGACAGAGAGAAAAAGAGAGATGGTGGAATCAGGGTAGGTGGAATACTATAACAACAGAGGAAATTGTTATATTATTCCACCCACCTTAATGCCGACCCTTTGGGCGTGGCCACGCCGTAGCCCTTGGAGTCCAGGTTCCCTCCCACCTTCATGGTGTCGCACGGTTTTCTCTGCTCGATGTACTCGTTCATGGTGGACTCGAGGAGGAATGCAAACTTTCCCTTGGACTTGCGTACACGAGCCACTCCATCAGGGGTCGTTTTGACAAACACAGATGGCTCGGCAGACTTCATGTAAGACCACATCTTCTCATAAACGGCGATCTTTGAACGCTGCAAAAGAGAGGAAGAAAACAGTAAAATTAATAAAGAATAAATAAAGAGACAGAAATCAGATCATTCCTAATTATATTAGCTATCATAAGCATGTAATATAAATCTTGCTGCAGTATTATCTCGGTGATTGATTTTTGGACTATATTTGTTTTAAATGTATTATCGATTATGTGACATCTTCAGATGATAAACAAAGAAGAAACACAGAAGAGATCAAAGTTTTTTTTTTTAAATATCAGGATCAAAATGGTACGAATCTTCATTAAAAGTCTTATCTTGTCCTCTCACTTAGTTTTTTGTATGTAGGAATGTTAAGGGACTTTCATCTTTGATTTTGAAGAACCTGCCACCATCAGATTAAACATGAAAAGGGCAGATTCACAATCTGAGTACAAAAGATTATTCTGAAAAAAAACTAGCTATTTAAATAATTACCAACAAGGTCATTTCTATTCTCTGGAGAAAGAAATGTTTGGAGAGCAATGCGGTTGTAGGTACATCGTGAGCTTCTGCAAGGTTACTGCTTTTAGTGACATTACAAACAAACTCTATCTCAAAGTCTTGTGAACTGTCTCATTATACACAAGAATTCATGTACATAATCAGCCCAGAAAGCAAATGAAACCTCATAAATAAGTGAATTTAGCAGTGTTTAAAGTGCACAAATTCTGTTTAAATATCTCACGTCTGCTAAAGTTTAAAGTGATAGTTCAACAAAATTGAACATTCTTGCATTATTTATTCACCTTTATGGCATTCCAAACCTCTATGACTTTCTTACTTCTGCAGAATACAAAATAGGGTATTTTAGAAGAAGAACCCTCTAAATACCACCTTACAGTCCTAAATACAGTAACACAGTAAAATACTTTACATTTGCCTGAAAAAGACTTGAGAGAATGAATTAATGGAGAATTTACTAATACTTAGTAATTCTTCTATATTTACATCCATTTATATCTTGTTCATTTGAGACCAATCAAAGCTGAAGCTTCATAAACCAAAATATTCTTGATGTCCATCTCTTACGAGAGTAGCTATATATGGCCATAAGGCAGGCAGGAGATCTCAAGAGAAAACACACACCTACATTTATCAGGACAAACACACACACACTAATGCTTTTATAGGACACAGTTCTACACACATGGCACATGTACTGTAAGTAGGTTACCTTGACCTCCAAACAGCTGGTATGTGTGCAAATGTGCATGTGTGTGTAAGTGTTACTTTCCTAAAAGCTTTTCAGGGACAAATTGGAAGTGGTTGTTTGTAAAAACTCACTCACACGCATCACATATGGCTGTGAAATACTTCCGCTACAGGAGTCTACATTTTTCAATAAGTCTCTCTTGCGATATTAAACGCTAAACCTTTATTTAGTAAAAGCTGAATTAGACGGTTTGTACACATTACCTTTAATAGAACAGTTAGAAAAATTGTTCACCATTTATTCCAAACCTGTATGGCTTTCTTTCTGCAGAAGACTAAAGAAGCTATTTTGAGGAACGTTGGTATACTTTCATTGTTGATATTTAAAACAACTCTTTCTCAAAATATCTTTTTTTGTGACATAAATTTTATTTCTGGGTATACTATCATTTTAATAATAACTTAGTGCTTTAAAATTGGGAGACGCACTCTCAATCCTTCGGTGCAGAGTAAATTAATATTGTATTTTTGTTTAAGGCATGTTTTCCCTCCCAATATTTTACTTTAAGATTTAATAAAAATTGGTAGATCCCCTGCCGTACCAAACACCATAAGAAGACTCTCGCTCTAAAAAGATCAATTATCTTCTCTACCCTACAAGGCATATGACAAGAAACTTTTTTGCATGTGTACGTTTAATTGCTGCAATAGTGAACTATGAACACAAGGTGGAGACTGTCTATAACATCTCTCTCATTGCACTTGTGTCAACGGTTCTCCAGTCAATACTGTTTTAATTTAGTCTACTATAGAATGACGACTCAGGTAAATGAGAAGAACAAAAGGCCACCTTATTTCATGTGTTTTTTTCTTTATATCTGTCTCTTTACCATTCTATAGCGACAGTGTAAGTGACTGACTATGTCTCATTATGTCTGTGAAAGCAGACACACACACATACACATTAGAACGTAATCATGACATTAAGACGGAATGACAAGATGATCTCATCAGGAATGGTGTATCTGGGTCATCCTAGAACTGCCCTGTTCCCTGTCAACTCAAACACACACGCACACAAAATATACACAAACACACACTCTCGCCCCTGGCTACCTCAAACAAAAATACTATCTGGCTGGGATTCAGTAAAACATTTTTGTCAAAGATGAAGGCTTCGCTGTGCTGCTTACAAAGGAGCTGCAGGTTTGCTGTCGGGTTTAATATACCTCACCTTGCCGAGTCCTTTAGCGTCAGTGTCTTTGCAAAGCATGTATTACATTGTGCCGGTCAATCAAGTTTAAAGTTTGAGTTCTGAAAGTTACAATATGTTCCCACAGTACAGAAAACTTTCAAAAACCCTTTCAAAAGATACATTTTAAATGTCTTGAAACACCCAATTCATTTTGTGAAGTGCTGCACTATATTGATACAGGACTGCATTTTGACAGGCAGCAAAAAATGTTTCATCGAACTAAAAAAAGTCATTTAGGGCTTGTCCACACTAATACATTTTCTTTTGAAAACGATTTTTTTTGTCTGGTCTTCCGTCCATACTGACAGCCCAAAGCAAGATGGTGGTTTTGGCTGCTCTCCAGTTTGAACAACAACAAATGTTAATGCTCTAAATATTGTCTACACTGTCTGAAAGGATCAATGAAACAAATCCACAAAATCAATCATATTTCATTATTTGCAAAACGACAGTGCAGGCAGTCAGTCCTACAGTTTGGATTTAAGTCTTAAGCTATAAAATATGCTAATGAATTGAAAATATTACATTAAAAATGTTGACTGCAACAATAACCAGTTTCTTCTCTATTTCTGCCAATGAAACTATACTGAATAGAAAAGTTGTAGAAAATAGAAAAGATGTGCTGCCGTTTTACCCTAAAGAACTCTTTGGTGGATCCGGAGTCCAGGGTTCCATAGGCGATCTCAGTCTGCTTGGCGAGGTCTTCTGCACTTTCTATAGGCGACACCATTCTTTCCACAGTCAGGAAAGCGGCCAGATTTGCAGTGTAGGATGAAATGATGATCAGAGTAAAGAACCACCACACACCACCAACTATACGTCCTGACAAAGACCTGAGAGAAAGAGCGAGATAAAGCAGGAGAGCGAACACATCCCCTCAAACAGATCAGTTAGCAATCAGCAAAAAAAAAATAAAGAAGTAAGAATCTGTCTCAAAAGAAACAGCAGAAAGATTAAGATGAGAAGAGGGTCACAAAGACCATATCAAAAATGAAAGACTCCAGGAGTTGATGTAAGTGGAAAATGGTGAGTGAAAGAAATGAATGACTTGATGTATGGATAAATATGATCATCTTGAATGAGTGAAAAGGGCTGACACTCCTCCACTGAAACAGTTTATAAACACCAAACTGCTGACGGTAAAATAGAGGCATGCAGCAAGAACACGGTAGCCCTCCAAGACACACAGAGAAAAAGTGAGAGACACAATCTGTACATTTTACAGTCAACACATGGTGAATATAAATTATTTTAGTTGGTGCCCTAAATCACTGAAAGCACGCTGTACATCAAAAAGAAAGAAAGAAAGAAAGAAAGAAAGAAAGAAAGAAAGAAAGAAAGAAAGAAAGAAAGAAAGGGACAAAAACTCTGGCAGGACAGTATTGTGATTATTGAGACAATGTGAGTGAATGATGAACAAGTGATGTGACAACAGAAGTGACACACCCCAAATAGAATAACATATATGCACCATGAAAAACAATAATAATGACCATAAAATGCAAAGATGAAGAAAGAGACAAAGATGGAGATGTAAGAACGGGCTAAATAATGCACCAACCTTGGTGAGATATCGCATCCTTGCTGCATGAAAGCTCCAAGTGAAAACCAGAGACTGTTAAAGATGCCAAAGTCGTTGGGTGGGTCAGGCGGAGTCTGCGGATCCTTGACTTCTTCGTTATCATCAAGGTGCCATTCGTACGGACTAAAGCGACTCACCAGGAAGAGGACTACGCTTACACCAATGTATGCGAACACGATACACATCCAGATCTCGTATGCCAGCGGGTCCAGGAAAGAGAAGACTCCAGGCTTGGACTTTTGTGGTTTCTTGATCATGATGGAAATGCCCAGACTCATGAAGGGCTTGGAGAAATCTATCACCTCCTCCCGTACCAGAGTTATAGTGAGGGGAGCCACAGCTATATCTGCTCTCTGAAAACATGGAATACAGGAGATCTTAGTTCAACACATGAGAAAACTAAAGCATTGTTGTAATGAGATGGCCAGGCTTCATGACAAATTAAAAATGCTTTTTGTTTTTAATGTCATTGACATTTTAAAGACCTCATGAAATCTAAATCAAAGTTTTGTTTCTTAGCCTTGAGAACACATATTTTTATATTTATGTATATTATATATATAGTAGCTAACATAAATTAAGATATTCCATATTTTTTATGGAAAACAGAACATGTGTATATCAATGAGTCTCTTGAGGTCATTAAGCATCACATGCTGTATACTTCTGTCCCATAACTTCTTCTTCCAATTTTTAACCATCCTTTTTAAAATCTAATCTTATAATAAATATGATCATTTAAAAACAAGTAAATAAGAAGAAGAATGCGGATAAATATTCTTGAATGATATGTATCTGATCATCAATGATATGTTATATGGCACATACATACATAAAACAAAATCACACACACGCATACACATACATCTCGTTCTAACAATGAATGATTTGTAAAACTTCAACAGCAACAAAGCACCAGATGGGCTGATTTTTTATGTATATTAAAGAATATAATATGAAGGTTAAAATTATTCAAATTAATGGAGCATTATCATCTAAGAACACTGACCACGACCAAAGACTTGGGTGAGGTCAGCAACACCAGGAGACTAGTAATATCATTTTAAAATCACATTAAATCGTCAAAATAAAATCACAAGAAGATGGAAGAGAACAACAGTAAACACAGCTCATTGGTCTGGCATGTATGATATAACAGAGATAATACTACATAACCTGTAAACATTCAAAAATGGCTGTCTGACTTTTATTTTGACAGTTCGGTCAGTGATTTTATATGAGGTCTTGTTAGTGTTGCTGGCTTCACATATCTACTATTCCACCCTCCCACTTCTCTGTTTTCCCATCACTCACCCCATATACCAACTCCCCCACCATGCCATTCCAGGTCTTGGTCTCGGGGTCGCGCGCTCCGTACTTTCCATCGGCCACAATGGACAGTTTGTATCTTATGCCCACATGCTTGGCGATTTCTGATGCCAAGTCTACACAGTAGCCCTCATACCGATCATTCCCTTCCAACTGCATATAATTCCTCTTGTACATTACATATGGAGCTTCCTGTTAACCAAATCACATGAGGTTCAGTTGGCTTTTAGACACCAGAAAACAATCACACACATAAAGACAAAAAACACTATTACTCTATATGTAACCATGCTGATATGTATGTCTCTCTCACACACATAAACATGCAAAATGAGTCTCATAACAGTAAAGTGACCCACAGCCAAGGTGCCAAACAAACAGCTACAAGTTAGTGCGGCAGTGAAAGGTTAATTTGAATTAAAACTGGGTTTTGGGTTTAGACTCGGAACTAGATTCTAGATTCTAAAGTGGATTGAAAGAAGATAGGTGTTGTGAGCTAGTTGCAGTTACATTTGCTAGTCTAAAGCAAGCAAGGATGGGGATCAGTTTGGAGGGATCTGTTTTCATCTCTCATGTCACTCACATTTACATGTACAGTGCATGCGGGAGGAGTGCAGATGTTTTCTCACGTCTGTGTGAACCCTCTTGTCATCAAACCAAGGGATGTTCTTTAATATTATCATATCAAAGTATAAGAACTTAAAACAGCTTTAACTTTAGTCTTAACATCATCAGATTAAACTCCAGTTTAGATATCTCTTGCCTATTCGGATTTAAGTTTCTTTCATTCTTTCATAGAATCTAAAATGTTAACGTGACTTGTCTAACTTTTCCACACATATAGACTTTTTGTATTTTACCATCACTTTTCACAGCCAGTTTTAATAAAAGTGAATCCATTTATTTATTAGATTTATATGTACAAGCACATCTGCCTACTACTGTTCAAAACAAATGACTCATTTTACATAGTCAATTAACCTTTCAACCCTCACTGCGACTTTCACTTTCTGAATCTACCTATGAGGTCATCGTAGGCAGAGTCAGAAAGAGGCTGTCATCTCCTTTAAATGTAACATAAGGCGAACCTTATGGTACATTTAAATATGACTTTGCTTTCTGACTAACTAATATGTTTGCTATTGTTAGTGTAACAGAAAATATTTTGCGTGTTAAGATTCTCTGCTCTGCTTATCGTTTCTCACAAAGGTTTGGTTTCTGGGACCTTATACATCATCTAAATAAGTAATTAGCATGTTCATGCTGTGAATTAACATTCTTGTAGTTGTGTCTCAGTCCTCTTTCCCTCCCTGCCTCATCCCACCCGCCCTAAAGTTTTCAGAGTTCTTCATTGGGGACATAATTATAAAACTTGTTTATGCCCAGCTGTAATCACTGTGCAGTCTTTTACTTTCAGCATTTGGCTGCTTTTGTTAAACAACATATAAATGCATAACATTTCCACATGCCTTATAATTAACTTCGACTCATGTCCTTTATGAAATGCACAAGAAGGTTTGAGATTCTTAGCTGCGTCTAGATTAAACTGATAAATTTTTGTTTAACCAAAGGAGGAAAACCTAACAATTACCTACAGTTTAAATTAGTCAATAAAAAATCCTCACCTTCAAACTCTTTAGCTTGAAATAGGCTGACTTTTATTTTATATATCCACAGTTTTGCCAGACTGCTGTTTTATAATGAACTGGATCTATATACTATAATTAATCAGTCGAGTAATTCATGCTTTTGTTAATTCATCCAATCACCTTGACCAGTTTAAGACCTGAGAGCCAATGATTTAATTGTTATTTGTACCGTCAACTTTCCTAACATGATCTATTATCTCAAAGTAGAAGTGTCATGGGCAGCTGCGCTTCTTCGGTCCACTTCTTTCACATTTATCACTTCACTAACTCCCTGCTGCTATTAGCAGGGACAATTTAGTCATTGTTTAGGGAGCTAAATGAGAACTGTCTGCACCATTATGGCTCTCTCTTATTGGACAGCTGGAAATAAAAAACAGGCTCGAAGCCAGGTAATGCTTTAAGAAGGACACAAAATGAAGATTAGATACTCAACACCTTACTTCCTTTTCTGGCGCTTAATTTCATACCACGTGTGAGAAAATCATCAGCCATTTCCGTTATGCGTTCTGCTGTTTGCACCCAGACAGTCATTCGAGACAGTTGAATACTTACGTTTGGTGAAGTGTAAGAACAGAAGAGAAAGGGAGAATCTAACCTATTTCTTACCAAAGCCAGTATTGTGATGTCACTGCTACAACAGGCCACCGGGATGGAACTGAAAATGCTTTGGCACTCACACGGATACAGTTGAAACACTCTTCTGTGTTCGACTGTTTCAACATGTAGTGAGTGAGTGCAAAGCAACTCAAACAAAAAAAACGTTCTGCCCGCCCAGGATGCAATGCAACTGTGACACTAAACCTGAGAGGGCAGAAGGATCATGGTTCGGCATGTTTAAAAGCAGCTTTAGATAGTGTACCATAATAGTAGTGACCACAATGGTTCTGTTTTCCACAGAGGAGGATTCGTTGGTAACCTGCTGCTCCACTATATAAACAAATTTCTCATTTTCATTCCAGTAGCCAACCTGCAAAGGACAAAAACAACAACAGTATGAATGAAACAAACCAATCACAATTAACCAATAGAGAAACAGAAATAAAGCTCATGACCGATGGAGGTGCAAAACTAGTGTTTTATTTAATATATAATTCAAAATGAAAAGGCAGCCTGGGCAATGTTCCATGTGTTGTGTGAAATCTCAAGTCTCAATGCAAAAATTATGTTTTTGATGGTTTGCCAGTGACAGTCCTGGCTCACTTGAATCTCTAGGCAAGATAAGATATGACATATGAAAAAGGTAGTAGTAAAAAAAAGGTTTTTAAGATGTGTTCGGCTAGTGATGCAGTTTTGTTAAGTATGCAGGGGGATCTGATTTCAAATCTTGAACTAATATATATATATATTAACAGTCTTGACAACTTGCAGTGTTGCATTGGGAAAAAAGTCACACAAATGATGCAACATGAGGGAAGACCGGTGGACAAACAAGTAAGCGAAAGATCTTTAGAAAAAACAAATTTAGAAATATGAATGGAGGATTTCTTCCTCAGCAAAAACGTATTTCACATGTTTTTTCTTTGAGATGGGACAATATGCAATGCCAAAAATCCAAAGTGACTCATGGGTTCCTTATTAATACACGGTCCACCCCACTTACCTTTCTGGCCCCTCCAGGTTTCATCTCATAAACATCGATGGTGTAATTTAATCGTCGTCCGAAAGAATCAAACTGAATATTTCCTGTCATACCCTGAACCTGTACCTGTGGAATTAAAGCAGACAGCAGCAACAGTAACACCCACAAAAAAACAACCACAACAAAAAACAATATCATTACACAAAATAAGCACATATCATTGCAAATCCAGCATGTATGCATTTATAAATACATATCCGAACAATACTGCACATGTACGGCCAATAAATAAAAAAAAATTGTATGTCTGTGGGATGGATGAGGCCCTTTGTGGACCTCTCCTACCATTTTGAGAGCTCTCTCAATGTCGATTCCCTGGCTCCACGGAACAGCCGGATTGGCGAGGCAATCGCCCGCGCTCCCTCGACGGGAAATATCTACACGCTGACGTCTCAAATACCGAAATGCCTCGGCTATCACCAGGATGGCGTCATGGGTCAGGGCAGAGGTGTACTAAACATTAAAAACAAACAGATATGTGACTTACTGTACAAAGGGCAGGAAGATATCAGTTTATAAAAACAGAAGCACACAAACCTTTAAAGATAAATGTGTAACGCACCAACACAAAAGAAATGAAAAGTTAGAGAAGTTTCAATTCACTGCATTCCAGATGTGACTTCAATTGCAGCTTTTGTGTTACATGCAGTTATAAAAGACCGATAAAACAGTTTTGACGGAACAGTTTATGTATGAGAAATAGAAAAATGAATCCAAACAGGCATAAAAAAACGAGAGCCAGTTAATAAAACAACTGCATGAATGCAAAATTAAACTCGTCAAAATATGTTACCATAAATTACACATAATAACGCACCACAAATGACACCTCACAAATAAACACATCACAAATGCACATAAATATGCATACAAATAAAGAAAGAGACCTTCAGCGGAGTGCTTGTAGACTCAGGAAACTCTCTCTCATCGAGTCGGTCCCAGCGCTGGAGGAACTGCTGCACAATCGGGCTTTCAGGGTTTATTATTTGAAAGCCAGTTATGTTTGCGCCGCCCGAGAATACCTTATCCAGACTCATGTTAGAAAACCCCTGCAAAGGACAGGGGTCAGAGGTCAAGGGTTTCCCTACCAAAACTTAATATGCAATAAGAGATCCGTGTATGCGTTTACTCACAAGATTAGCCAAGATGTAATGATATCCGCGACTGTTCTTTCCTGAGATCACAACCTGATGAAAATGAAAGAGTGAAAATGAAAGAGTCCATCAGCATTGTTGAAATTCCTGATTGACAGATATTGAGCTACAGAGGGTGATTTTATAACCACAAACACTTTTTTATTCAAAGTTTTATTCATTTTAAAATGTACTGGGGAAAAGCTTGGCTACGAGTGACATTTTATGGAGATTAAAATTTATGCCGATGTCCCTATTTCATTTATCTTGCTTTCCTTAGGAAAAAAATTATTCTGTGTCATTGAAGACTTCACCCGCTTGAGATTTTTGGGAAAGAAAAGGGCAGTTCATGCCAACAGCTATAAGTAGTCATTAACAGCTCCAATAATTACGTAGTACTACTCTACCCGAAAAGTCATTACTGCAACATTTTTGACTGTGTTGATACTGACAACATGTAGCGTTATTACAAAGTTCCTGAAAAAAATGCTAAACGTGCCTTTTCTAAATACCTAAAGTGTAAAAAAGCACATCTCCTGTATTCCCTGATTTTGTCTTTAAAATGTTTTCTTTTAAATGTTTTCCTTGACGATTGCCTGAATCGGTTTGGCACCGTGAAACTGTTATATTGAGTTCTCATAAAATCACAGTAGTGTGTTATTAGTTATTGCTCCTATACAGGCACTTAAATACATTGACAATATTGAAATTTTTAGTTTCATACCAACCGAGCTTTGCTGACTCTTATACACAACACAAAGGAACGACTCAACAACACACACAAACACACAATTATTGATTTCCAAATAGCAGCAGACAGGCAGTCTGCTGAAAGCGTCCTGCTCTGATTAGCTTTCTCTGAACGTTGATTGATCTACTCGTGGATTTCATTATCTGTGTGACCTACCAGTGACATACACACACATATTCTCCCCCACTCAGTGTTTGTGTGTGTGTGTGCATAGAAAATAGAGACAGGGGAAAAAACAGACAGAGAGAGTGAAAAAGACAAACAGAATAGGAGAATGTAACAGTACCTTTGAGAGCTGTATTTTTGGATGAGAGGAAAGGGAGTATTTTTAGTTTTCTCACTGTTCCCCTGTTACAGGACGCTGTGCCCTACTTCCACAAACACATGCACACTCTCACACATTATTTTTCCTTTGCTTTTTTTGCCAATGACAGCCGAAAGCTATTGATCACACAAACAGACAGAACTGGCTCTGATTTCCCACCACAGCATAGAAGCACTGTAAAAAGTTATTTCTACCAGATCCTACCCTTAGAGAGACAGACAGACGCTTGTTTGCGTTTTTGATGTACCTGCTCCAGGATACTGTTAATACGTTCCACCTCGCAGTCGATAAGGAAGCGCTTCTCTTGACGGCGGTCCATTTCTTCAATAATACGTCTGTATTCCAGCGGATCCACTATGTTTCCCACCGACCGTGCCGTAACCTGCCAGTTATTCATTACTGCAGTTTCCATTATGGCCTGTAGGATGGAAAACCCTGAGAGAGAGAGCGAACAAGAACAGGAGAATAAAACACGGTGTAAAACACAGTAATACAGGGTCTGTGTGGAAGCGGTAACAGGGCAGATTTGGGCCAGAATGATGGAGCAAGTGCTGCTTTATTTCTTTCTCTGTGGTCTGAGAGCACAGAAGAACTGCTGATGCGGTGCAAATCTGAAGGGATGAGAAGAAGAAAGGCAGGAGAGATGCTGCATGTAATTACTGCAACAGTGTGTTAATGCACAACACATATTTTGGTCGTATTAAACTCATTTTACAGAAATTTCTGTGTATGTATGTTATGTATACATCGGATATGCTCTAACAAATCAGGTCTCATGCACTAAAGATCAGATCTACTGCAGTATATATCAGACTTCCTGCAGTGACCCCCCACCACCACAATAAGAGGGAGTTTCTCTCTGTTTTTTTTCTCTCTATTTAATCCGAGGTGCCAGATTCATAACTGATGAAACTGCTTTAAATGACCTTTAAATTTAATTTCAGCAACATTGTTTTAAAAATCATTCCTTGAGAACCAAACCCATGACCTTGGTTTTGTTAGCACCATGCTTTATCAACTGTGCAAGAGGAACATTAATATGTCTTATGACTCATCAATATTATTCATATTCATGAAAGAGGCTGTACATTTTAATCTGTGCAAATTGTCATCTTATGACCTAGGAGAACTGTAGCACACAGATGACTTCAAAACAGATGCTAAACAAAAGCCAAAACCTTAGTTTTGATTTCGTGAGACAAAAAATGAACTAGTTCAAAGCAAAGTTTTAATCTATTATAACCTCTAGCTCAAAAACACAGAAAATCACACCTGTCTTTGGCCTCTAATAGGATTCATTATTGGACAACACATGCACACACATACACACTCAATCACTATTTTAATTAGCGTGCGTCCTGGAGAGCCGGGCCGCCAGGGTGTTTAGCCGTGACCAATTAATCAAGACTGACAGCTTGCAGAGAGGTGAGAATTCAGCAGACACACATACACACCATAAGGTTTTAGTCCATTATGAATTCATGTTCCACTTGATGTTTACACAGTTTATTGATTAAAAGCATATGAGACACTGTTAACCTTATATCTGAGACTATATTATCACATATTATCATATTGACAGGATAATCATAGAGGATAACTGTCTTGGGACCTCCTTGAGAACACAATGAGACAAAACAGGCTCTCTGAAATTTTAGCTGTTGGTGTCGCTGTTGGATAGTGTTGCCTTATAAAGAATTTGTGATTTATACATTTTTCAATGTCATATTTCATAATATTTTTTGTATTGTTTTTCTAGTTGTGTAAGTTGTGTAGGCGCTGCCTTCCCATTATGGCACACTCATTAAATATAATTTAAAGTTTTGTGTTTGTCTCTAGAAAATATTAATCGTTATAACGTTTTTGGTGCACTATTTACACATTTTAACAACAGTAGTCAACGTGTGGTGCATGTGCACTAAGTGAGACTGTTTATCATATTTAGCAGATGCAAGAGCCCTGTGGTGATATAAACCCATTTGAAGTTTGGCACCGCCTGCTCAACTTCCCGCTGACTGTGATGGATGATTTTAAGCATGGTAAGAGATTGATGTTGTCAACAATCTATTTTTCATAATACCTCAAGTGACACTCTTAAAACTTGGACATTTGAGAACAAACATTTTACTGTAGACCTGTGTCACCTGCAATTTCTTCATGTTAAAGGAAAAAGAAACTCTTTTACTATTATTTATTTACTCACATGTCTTAAACATTACAAATGTCATGAATTCTTGCCTACTTTGTTGATTATCATTTCATTTTACCATTTTATATTTCTATATAGTATTCAAACGCTACAGTCAAAACTTGTAAGTCTAAGTTTGGGTGTAAGTGTAACATACAACATAAAATATGTAATACAAAATATTTCATTCATAAGTGTAATGATTTTAATCCATTAATGAGGAGACAACAAACCCCGCTCACTATCTTACAGACAAGCTGTCCCTGTAAGCTCTCTCTTCACAGCAAACAAACCCAAAGCAATCTGTGTTAGTTGGCCAAACGCCAGTCTGGTTTTTTTGGAACATACACAAAAAAGATCCAAAAAATGTCCTTTACTATATAAAGGATAAAAACAGAAGAGCGATTTTAATTTATGTGTTTATATGTGTATGTGCATGGCTATTTTGTATTTTGACAATTAAGTTACACTTACAAATGTATAATATAATGCAATTACATTGATTTCTATGATAAATTTCTTTTTATTATTGCTAAGTATACAAATACTTGTTATACGGATATCTGTGCATAACTGTGTGTGTTATGTGCATCTCTGTGTTTACTCACCTCTATCAGTGTCATACAAATAGACAAACTTCTCCCATTTGTAATGGGCGAGCAAGCTGAGCAGCGCCCCCCTGAGGCTCGGCCTCATCTGCAAAACAAACTGCACATCTGTGTCCGTGGGAAAAGATGGAGTGATAAAGGAGGTGTGCAGAGCTCCACAGAACGATGTTAACGTGTTCATTGACCTCCTGTCGTAGAATCCAAATATTGCATACACACCCCTGGAGAACTGAGAGCAGACTGCCAGACAAAGAGAGAGAAACAACAAGGGACAATAAATGTTAAGGTAAACAACACACACACAGGACCAAAACAATTTTACAATTTCAGTTTTGTTAATAAAGATTTAAACTTCAATATAATAAAAAAAACCTAGTATTTCTGTAAAATTATTCAACTTTTTTCTCTATGTATTTGTGACAGGAACAGTCACTATCGCAGTGGGTTGTCAGTTCCTTTCAGCTCTATAGCTGTTACTACGAATTATGACCTCTACTCGTCGTTCTGACGGATCCAAATTTTCCTGAAAGCTATAATCAAACAAATTGCTATACTCATGACTCGCACACAGAGTGTGTGTGTTTGTGTATTTGTGTGTCAGTGAACATTAACAACATGTCAGCAGAAATGTTTATGAGATCATGTTTGATGTCATACAAGATGACACTGCATGTACTTCAATTCAACATAAATTCTTCAGCATAAACTTCAGATCAAACGTCTTTTTATTAATTCATTTTAAAACACCCTAAACGCAGCTATCATCTAAATTATTTACAGATCAACTTAAAAGGTTTCTAAATCAGGCAGCAGAAAGTTAAAGAAAACCACAACAGAACCAATAAAGTAATCCATATGACTGACACGATATATTCTGTGACTCTAAAGACCATATGACAGCTTTGGGTAAGAAAAAGATTGAATTTTAAATCATTTTTTACTAGTAATCTTTTAGGACACAACCTTCAATTGTGTTTTATGATCATCTAGACAAAAAATATGTGTTAAAATATGTCACATAATGGCAAACATAACAGATTCTCATGTTTCTTGTTACTGATCACAAGGTAACAAATTTTAATATGCACACAATAAAATCACATAAATGAGAAAGAGAAAAGAGAAAATTATCACTTAAATACAGACATATATGTTATCCAGAAAGGCAATATCTTCTGTTTCCATAAGTACATTTTTATTGCAGCTCACACACTTTTAAGAAAGGAGAATGAGAGTGTCGTAAGGCAGGGTCCGAGCAAAGATTAAAGATTGTAGGAAAGGAAACAATGGGACCAAATGTTCCACAATATGTCCAGCAAACGAGAAGAAAGAATGACATATGTAAAAAGTAAGCATGTGGAAAAGTATGAGAGAGAGAGAGAGAGAGAGAGAGAGAGAGAGAGAGAGAGAGAGAGAGAGAGAGAGAGAGAGAGAGAGAGAGAGAGAGAGAGAGAGAGAGAGAGAGAGAGAGAGAGAGAGAGAGCGAGAGCGAATGTGAGAAAGAGAGAGAGAGAGAGAGAGTGAGAGAGAGAATGTGAGAAAGAGAGAGAGAGACTGATATTGAATGTGACTATAGAGAGAGAGAAAACAGGTGAGAAAGAGAGAGAGAGAGAAATGAGAAGAGAGAGAGAGAGAGAATGTGAGAAAGAGAGGAGAGAGAGAGAGAGAGAGAGAGAGAGAGAGAGAGAGAGAGAGAGAGAGAGATACAGAGAGAGAGCTCTTATATTACTGTCACTGTATTCTTTTACTTGAATGTATATTTTGCTTTTATTCTTTAAATTTTTTATTCTATTTAATTCTATAGGTACATGTTACTTTTATCTTAACTTTTTCTTTGTACATAATTTGCACTATTTGTATGCAGCCCAGCTGCAATTGCTTTGGCAATACAATTGTAAAATTTTTGTCATGCCAATAAAGCACACTTAAATTGAAATTGAGAGAGAGAGAGAGAGAGAGAGAGAGAGAGAGAGAGAGAGAGAATGTGAGAAAGAGAGAATGTGAGAAAGAGAGAGAGAGAGAGAGACAGAGAGAGAGAGAGAGAGAGAGATACAGAGAGAGAGAGAGACAGAGAGAGAGAGAGAGAGAGAGAGAGAGAGAGAGAGAGAGAGAGAGAGAGAGAGAGAGAGAGAGAGAGAGAGAGAGAGAGAGAGAGAGAGAGAGAGAGAGAGAGAGAGAGAGAGAGAGAGAGAGAGAGAGAATTGAGAAAAATAGAAGTAAATGTCACGTTACTCAGAGAGCCCAGAGGTTGTGTCACGCTCGCTTTTATTCACACTCTGATTCTCAGGCTATGCTAAAAACATGCAGAACCCACAAAACAAAACCCAACACATTCACACACTGTTGAGGGCTTCAGTACAACAAAGACAATAAACATAACACCTTTGCAAACAGTGTAAGACTGCCTGGATTTACACAAACGTTGTAGAGTACAAACAGTACAGAGCTGTTACCACAATAAACAGGTTTGAAACAAACTGAGAGCGAGTAAATCACTCCATAATGAAACTCCATGAACACCACTATTGACATGGAGCACCACTATAAAATACACAACAATACATACCACATTAGTGAGCAGCGGTCCCCACAACTCAAACTGATTGCATACTAAATCAGTTAAAACTAAATCACTAAAAACATACTTAATGATGTTAATCTGAAAATGGGTTAGTGGAAAGAACATGCAGTTTGTAAAGTACAAAAGTCATTATGTCTATGAAAATTCGCGACAATGTATGGAAACTATGCATATGCATATGTATGTGTGTGTGTGTGTCAGTTCTATCCTGTTCAATCTGTATTGATCTCAATTCAGTGGAAAACCACCCTCATCATGAGACAGAACAAACAATCACTGCAGAGAGAGAGAGAGAGAGAGAGAGAGAGAGAGAGAGAGAGAGAGAGAGAGAGAGAGAGAGAGAGAGAGAGAGAGAGAGGAGAGAGAGAGAGAGAGAGAGAGAGAGAGAGAGAGAGAGAGAGAGAGAGAGAGAGAGAGAGAGAGAGAGAGAGAGAGAGAGAGAGAGAGAGAGAGATTTTTAATTAAAAGTTATTTGTTCCTGCCCTACTGCATGACTGTTTCCACCATCCACTCAGTCTTGTCAGACATCTCTCCCTCTCTGTTTTCTCTCCTTCATTTGTTCTACTGTGTGAGCAAGCAGTTTACATCTGTTTATTGCATTTCTGTTCATTTCATTTGTCTCTTTAGCACTCTAAGGAGCATTACAGAAAAAGACAATGAAAAATCATCAAACAAAGAGAGAAAGAGAAAAAGAGTGAGCAAAATACAACCTGTTTAAACATCCTCTGACCCCTACAGATTCTCTTCACTACCCAGATTGGACTCATTTGATGAGCAACTCACACACACACGCTGAGATGGACTAACCTGAGATAAGGTTTGCTCAAACACCTGCCTAATATCCAAGTGTATGTAGTCTGATTCAAAGACCTCCCCAGTGAAAAAAATATATAAAAGTGTCTCTATTTATGAATCGTTCTCACATCACTGCTCAAGCACTTTGTCCTTTCTGTCATGTTTCTCCTGGACATGTCCTTTAAGCTTTTAGAGCATCTCCGCAGAGTTTATTCATTAAACTTTAAATTCACCTCCAGTCTAAAAGGTTGTACATGCCTTCAGTTTGGACATCTTTTTATTAATATTCTTTAAAAGCTTGAAGGAAGGGACATGAAGAGACAAACCAAATTCCTAAAGCGATGTATGAGTCTGGAGCGGTGTTTAATGCAGTGAAGAAAGATCAATGACTGCAGCAATAACACCATGATAAGCCAGGAAACCAAAGCTCACAAACGCTGTCTCTCACACACACGCTCAGATGAGCAGCCAGGGCAGTCAGAGACACAGAGCAGTAATGACAGCAGCTGTAAACAGGCCTTTTATAATGATGGTAAAGCCCTTTCACTCTAATGCACAGGCACTAACCCTTGCACTGGTTTGGGCATGTGTGCAAATGTCAGCCTTCTCTCATCATCATCTCTCAGTCTTTTCCCCTTTCTCTCTCAATCTCTGTTATAAAGACCTGAGGCATCTGCTGCAGAAGAGAGTTTTTTCACTTTTTTCTATTTCATTTTCTTTGCCAACTTCGCTCACTACTCTTATATGTACAGTACTTGCATGCAAGGCTGGAAATGGAGGGGAACATGGGTGGACGAAGATGAGAAAGTGCATTTGAAGGAGGGAATGAGTTCTACTTTAAAATGTATTTAGAGGAATTCTATCTTCTATACACAGAACAGCTTTCAAACTTTATGCAAATTTCATGTGGAATACAACGTTTATTATTTAAATATATTTTTTTATAAATATAGGATTTATTAGAAAATATATTCAAAATTAAAGCTTTTGTCATCTCCAACTAAACAGCCTGTGCAAATGCTTCTCAAAGCTGAGATAGATGTTACAATAGACATCCACAGAAAAAAGTAAGCAAAAGATTAAGAGAAAGACAGAAAGAAGAGCGGAACTGAGAGAAAAATGAGCTTTTCACTTTGAGCAAAAACAGGAATTTTATCATTCTGACACAATGTGATAAATTCTGCAATCCAACCATTGACTGAATTATGAATTATAAAGCAGGTGTAATAGAGAAGCAGGTGCGCTGTGTCCCGGATACATCAATAAGGAAAAAGAGACTCACACGCGTGCGTGACAGAGAAGCTGTTGGATGACTCCAGATTGTCCACGTTATAATTCAGATGAAAGGGTTTCTCTGTGATGTTCTGGTTGGTATTATAGAGCTGAACAGCGAAGCGGAACGCGCTGTGTTCCTGGACTGTTGAGCGCATGAAGAGACCACCTGAAAGCAAAATTAGAGAGTTAAGGATACGTACACGACTTAAGGCTTTGTAAAATAAAGAATGCATAATCATTAAAGCCCACTGATAAAAAAAATCTGACTGTCTTTCGCACTCATTCTGCAAACTTCTCATTTATCTCTGGTGATGCAGCAGGTAGATTCGGCAGGGTCCCAAGCGCGTGTCCACGGCAAATTGTTTTATATTCTGATCTATAAATAATCAAATTACTCACCAATATTGATCTGATTTGGAAAGCCTGCGTGGGTTTGCAGTATCAGCCACGGCACGAGCAGGACGCTCGCGTGCGCTCGCCGCCGCATTTTTCTCCGACCTCTAAAATTCTTCAGCTGACGCGCAACATCCAGACCGGTCGCGAGGGCGACGGCAAAATTCGCCAGATGTGCAACGACTCTCTCACGCGATCCCCGTAAGGTTCATTCGTGCTGCGGGATAAACACCGAATACGAGCAGACAGCGGGAGAGCTTTTTGATTCAGGACAGCGCAGGCGGATCGTCCAATCGGACCCCTGATCAAACTTGATGTGACGTGAAATTACAACAGCGCCCGCGTGCGCGCAAACGCACTCGCGCAACCCGCCACTGCGGACCAGTGTGCGCGAGGCGTGCGCAGCCGCGGCGTTTTGTCCGCATACAGCTCAGAGAAACCGGCACGCGAGCTGCACGCGCGTGGGAAACGTTTGCGTCCCACAGCTGGTGCACGGCACAGAAGACGGTTGTGTACAGACCCCTACGTTCAGCCACAGGTCTCAATGAATCCCTGTCCGTTTCCGTGATTTTTAATGGTAATGGAGAGCCAAATTAACAAAAAATGAAAGTTGACATGCAGCAGCCCACAGGTCTGGAGCCAATAGCCATTAAACCCACACCGCGCGCCACTTACACGCAATGAAAAAAGATGAATCTATTTAAGACGAGTGACTCGCTCGGGGCTCTTACATTACGAGTCAGTGGTAGTATAAATTGCGGAATTTGAATTATAACAGAATATTAATATTTCATGACTTTGAGAGGCGATCTTTGCAGGTCTAAGCCAACTTGGTCTCAGCCAAACACTGCACTGCGTTTATGTAAACAATCCACATTTATCTTTATTTTTTTGAAAAGCTTCAGGATGCTTCTCCAGTTTACACGGATACCAAAAGATTCTTGATATTATGCCATTTTATTTTTTTCCATTGTTGTTATTTGTTTACATTTTTGTTTTTATACATTATCTGTTTTTAAATCCTATTTCTGCTTAAAAAGCTCTTTAGGATGTTTTCATTTACAGCTCCAAGAAGAGACAGACTCCTATAATGAAATAAACAACTAAACCTATTCGTTTAAAGTGTTCATGTACTAAAGTTGTTTATTTCGTTACAAGATCTTTATTAATTTTGAAATATATTCTGCGCTGAGCTTTCTGCAGGAGCTGTAATTATGATCTGTTGCATTTTCAGTCTTCGTATCACCCAAATATTAAAATCTCACAGCTCTGCTCACTACTGACTAACAGCGACCCAGATTTCCTTGCTCTTTATTTCTTATGCGAGTGTGTGTGTGTGCATGTTTATACTGACCCTACAAGCCATGTCTGTGTATGCTGTGCCAAACTGATCAAACTGACTCTCTTGTTGAGTGTCACATGCACACACAGTCACTCACTCTCTCTCTCTCTCTCTCTCTCTCTCTCTCTCTCTCTCTCTCTCTCTCTCTCTCTCTCTCTCTCACTCACACACAATATATTTTCATATTTTAACACATCTAAGTATATCTACATCATATTTTTTTGCATATACATCTTGCACATGATGCTTACAGGTGTCATTAAGGTACATGTCCATACTGAACATGGAGCTGGACACATTCAACGGAGATGGTTATACTAATGGTTTGTACTAGCTAGCTACAGCTTACTGACAAAACTTGCACACATAGCCAGTTAAAGAGATTGATTAAAGGAACTTACTAATTAATGCATACTGAAGCTCTCTAACACACCGCACACACACACATACATGTACATCAGAACCCTTGGGGAATTTCTGCCCTATATATGGGCAAGCGAAAGGTTCACTGCTGCACATAACAACTGAAAGTGAATAATTTGGGTACAACAGCAGGTGAGCACTCTCTCTGATCTTACCTCATTCTAGTGATGTACATGTTTTTCTATTTTCTTGCTTCTAAGAAAGCATACACTCTTAAAAATAAAGGTGCCATACCATCTTTGGTTCTACAAAGAACCTTTCTATCAAAGAAAACCCTATTTCTTTTATACATTTTTATAGTCTAAAGAACCTTTTGTGAAACAAGGTTCTTTACAGCCAAAATGGTTCATCTATGGCATTGTGAAACAAGCATCTTTAATTTTAAGAGTGCATTTTTATTGCTCTATACACATGTCAATGTTTGAGTTTAAGAGTATATGGTGTTTCTTATTCTCATTTCTTTCCGGGCTGTGTGTGTGTACGGGAGAGGGGAGAGAGAGAGAGAGAGAGAGAGAGAGAGAGAGAGACTGTATCTGTATGTACACTGTATCTAGGCAGTGTACATACAGATACAGGCAGGCATGTGTTGTTTTACTGAAATTCGCCCACAAAATTTAAAGCCAAAATCTATTTGTCATAAATAAATATAATTTAAAAAATTATATAAATATAAAATAAATATGAGTGAGCGAACGCAGTGCACAGCTGTCAGAGTACTCTCACCGTGCAGGAAGTGATGCGATGTTAAATGTGGCCAGTGGCATCAGCTGGTGGGCAGTCATCCAATGAGACATGAGCATGTTTTCCAGCAATCCCTCCATTTTCACACTGTAGAAAGAATTAGACAAACAAGAAATGAAGCAGTTTCTTCTAAGGCGTCAGTGCAGATTAGGAATTTGAGGCGTGAAACGGAATTCGAATCTAAAACACACACTTCTTTGTGACAAACATGCTGAAAGAATTTCTCTAATTAATTACGTAATCGAATCACATGACCAAAATCACAACATGTATTTACATATGACTGTTATGCTTGCATAGTAATACAGCAGTTCACCTGGTGTTTCTTATCAAATCCATCAGCTACAGAATGTCTTGTAGAGACTTTAGGAGCCTTAAACAGCTCCTAAAACATTCCTTTTTTCAAGAACACACCAGGCACTCTTTAAAAGAACACATCAAAACTGGAGTTTTATTGCTTTTAATCCATATCTTCTATAGCTTTGAGGACATTGTATCTAGTGCTTAGGGCACTAAAGTGAATAATTAATATACTTCAATAGCACTAACAGGAAGCAAATCATTTGGCTGCGATGAAAACTAAATTGACTGATGTCTTTGCAATTAGGCCAGCTAATAAATTTAGTAACCATAAATATTTAAGGTTTGTTATATCTTAACTAGATACTACTGGAGCTATAATAAAACAATACAAAGTAAAGAAAAAAGTGTATTTTGCTATTTTGCCTATACACTCATATATGTTCAAATGTTGCTTATCGGAGGGATGAACATTAAAACTGTTCAAATTGGCATGACTTCACAAAAGGATTTATCAAGAACATCTATATTTAAATGTACTTAAAATGATTACAGCCATGACAGCTGATTTTAAAATAATGAAATGTCAACTATAAGATGACTAACCGACTTTTTCAGTAATCAGCGCGTTGTTGATGCGTGACTGCTGACCTGAAAAAAAAAACTCTCATGAGCACTAACTGTATAGTTTCACTAAAATTTATAGGCAATTTACTACGAAAATGAATCACCAAACAACAGCTGAATCTAAACTGTTGTTGTAAGAAAATGTGCTTCACAGGTTAAAGGTGATGCTGACTGGCCACTTCAGAAACTGGAGAGGGAGAATTCTTAATGACACACAGACTGAAAGTGATGTGAATATTTTACACAACACAGCACACATGTAGCACCTGAAATGAATACACAGGCAATCGGAGAGAAGCAGTTATTTTTCTGTGTATTATACGTGTGTCTCTTTACACCCCTCACTCACATTCTGTAATAGGAACTCATGGTTGACTGAACACACACACACACAGAGAGTAACACACAGCCTCAACAGCCATCACTCTTTCTTTCCCTTTTTCTCCTCCATCATTTATTCTCCACATTTTTTCCAGGCAGAGATTCCTCAGTGCCGGCCCACTGAAGCATAGAGTCTTGCCCTAAGAGCGCACACACAAGAGTACTATTCCTTACTTGTCTCTGCAGTCTCACACACACACCATTCAAAGAACAAATCAGATTCAGAGATTTACTGCAGAACTACAGCAATAAGAGAAACTGATTTTTGTACATTTTTAATAGCTATTACAATTCATAACTTTGTATTACTATTCAAATGAAAGTACTCTTGTTGCTTGTGCAATACCATATATTACAATATAGTCATGACAAAAAACCTTTACAAGACTAATGACCTAAACTATTCCAATCATTAATTCAGATTAAGCTTGAACCAAAGACATTCACACAAGAGTCTATACCAGACACACACAGATTACTTAAGACCCAGAGCACTCACTGCTGCGGAAGAGTTACTACAGGGAAGGTTTATTTATGATGTTCAATGCACTGCCGATGCAAACGGACTGTAAAATCTCTCCTAATATGTTAATAAACAGCCTGAAGATTGTGCCTGTGACACAAATTCATGATTAAGTTCATGAGAACATTAGCATCTTACCTAAAGAAATAAAAATTTGTCATCATTTATTCATCCTTATGTCATTCAAAACCTGCATATACCTCTTTCCTCTGTGGAATACAAAAGAAGATATTTTGAGAAATGTCTCGGTGGTTTAATGTCTATACAGTAAAAGTCAGGGGGCAGTATTGTTTGCTTACTTCTTTAAAAGCTTAATTCTTTAAAATACCTTCTTTTGAGTTCTGCAGAAGTAATACAGGTTTGGAATGACATGATGTTGAGTAAATGATTAAAATTTTACTTAATAAGATTAACTATCCCTCAGTTTTATACTGCAAGTTTGTTAAAGCCTGCTTTCTATTTGTATTTTCTCAAGAGTTTTGTCTAGGAGGGTAATTTGAACTTTTTGTTTGAAAAACACAACAAGCCGTCTGTCCGCCTGTTTCATGTCACATAAACCTGCAAACTTTTGAATGTATTTAAATATCACTGATGAGTAACAAATTGCTAGGGGCGTAGCTAAAGAAGGTTTGGTGACACTACAATACGTCAGCTACCATGACAACCGCTCTGATGACATCAGAGAGCAGGAGATCAAACTCAGCCTGACGGCAAAAGTACAACACAAGCCTCCCTCCCACATGTACTGGGAGGAAGTTAAAGGGGCTCTAAGATATCAGAGGAAATCAAATCCTCATCCATCATTAAGTTCCCCCACTTAACACCCTTGGGAAAGCAGCGGGGCTCTAACGTTCCTGCACATTCATCTGTTTGTCTGTCCTCCAAAAGTTCCCCCAAGGAAACCACTCTCCCTGTCCTTGTGTAGCTTATGCAAACATGCCCTGTCAGCAGCTCTCTGTCCGTCTGCTAGAGGCCTGAACCCCAACTGCACAGCGCCCTCTGAGAGAAAACTGTGTGTGTGTGAATGAGAAAGAGTGGAAGAAAGTGTGTGTGTTTATGTCCTACAGTTTCTGTACAGCTGAGGTCAGACTCAGACTTATGGAAAAGATCTACTGATTGGTTATTTACAGCAATGCTCTTAAATATCACATATACAAATAGTTCAGGGGTGGGTCATATATGTTTTTCTTCCTAAAGTGAGATTCTAACAGAGCTGCAGCAGGTCAACCATCTATTGCTTAAACACACACTTCCACGCATTCGGTACATATCCATTCAAATCTTGTATGGCAGCACTTTGTGCTTCAGGAAAAGAACACAGGCCAGCCGCAGTTCAGCAAAATGGTTACATGAGCAACGTCACTTTTCATTGAGGGGAAGAGTGTATGTCTTAAGGGAAAATAAAAAGTTTGTGTATCAGCGTAAGATGGATTACTAGCTGTATAAAGATGAAAAGCAGGCAGTGATTGATGCCTTTCTTTGTACAACACGCAGCGTCTCGCAGGATGAATTACAAGTTATATTATAAAAGTTCTCGGAAGGTGATTTTAAATGTTATCGGATACACACTATGGAGATGCTTTAAAAAAATATGACAGGAGTGATTAAACACAGCTGACTATTATTCACAATATTTACAGGAAATACTATTTAAGATCCAATATTTATTTCAGCAATCCAGCTCTCCAAGTGAAACAGGATATTTAGAGAGAAAACAATGTAGGGAGAGAATTGATTATGGACATACACAGGAAGGGTTCCATACTGGAGAATGACACTGAACCCCAGACGATGGTCAATAAACTATGCACCCAACAATCTAAATTTCAAACATTTATCTGCATCTTTGTGTGTTTATTACGTTCAAATTTTAATCAATTGAGAGCTCTAATATAAGCCGAAAACGGAGAGCTTGTTAAGCCACCAGAAGAATTTTCTAGGCCTGCAAACTGTCCTGAGATGAATTGAAAGCCCAATTTTACAAAAACCTCTTTTATTAAATTATAAAACAGACATCAAACCCCACGAGATCAGTGTGACAGACAGTAAGTGAATGAGAGAGAAATTAACAGTGTGTTTAGCCTAATTCTTTATGTGTATCAGCACCAGAGGGTGTTTGTGTTACATTGGAGGCCTGACCCTCCTCATCCTCCTCCTCCTCTTCCTCTTCTGAACTGCCCATCACTGCCGCGGTAAGTGCCTGCAGCGCCCCCAGCAGACCTGAGAGAGAGCAGTGAATGTAAAGGAACACATTCATAAAATTATCAGCTGGTTTTATATTTTTTTGTCAGTGATATGCAATGTTTATATCACAATCATGATGACATCATGAGTATGAATGCGTGCTTACTTTCAGGTGTTGAAGGATTCTTGCTTTCAGACTGATGATATTTTTGTTTTAGGGCTTCATGTGTTTGAATGGCTGACCTTCTCAGTCTTTTATATTCATTCATTAAACCCTGTTCCTGAACCACTGCCTGCAAAACACACAAAAAAAAAATGTACAGCCAAGAAGCGAGAGCCTATCCAAGCCTGTGTGTGTGTGTGTGTGTGTGTATCACTCACCAGGAGAAGGTTGCGGTCTTTGTCCTTGTGTTTCAGCTGTTTCTGCAGATGTGTGATCTGCTTGTGTGAGTGTTCTGTTCTCTCTCTCTCCACTTCTTTCATCTGCTCTCTCTCTCTCTCCACCTGTCTCTGTACCTGTCGCAAAGCCACCACTGCACACAGGCATATTAAATAGAAAATGTGTGTGTGTAGTTCTGCGTAGATCTCACGTCAATATTCAGAAGTATACACCATGTCATTTATGTTTGTTAATGTGCACCTGCTTTTGTGTGCTCTCTCCTTGCAGTGTTGAGTTGAGCCTCCATGTCTCTGAGCTTCTCTGCACACACATTCTCGACTTCTGATATTCTGTGCAAAACTGCACATACACACAAAAGTAAAAACACTCTATAGATAAACCCAAGCAAACATTAGATGGATGATCACGAGAAACTCTTTTAGTGACTGAGTTTTACAACACACACCTGAATCATACTGTTGCTGTTGTTTCTGAGCCTCATCACGGAGCTCCGCGATGGTCCCCTCTTGCTCCTTGCAATGTCTCTCAATCTCCATCTGCCTTGATTCTGATGCCTTCAACTCCTCTTTACTGCATGACAGAGACTCCTTTAGGAGATATACTTCTCTCTCATCTGCAGTAGGCAAATAACACACAGCTATGACTTCTTTATTTTCTTAGTTCTGTAGTGTTTGGTTAAAGTTTATGTACATACGCTGCTGCTGAAGATCAAGCAGGGAGGCCTGGATGAGATCTGGTGTGCGTTTGAGCTCCTGGGTGAGTTTATCTCTCTCGGCGCTCAACAGGGCTACCTCAGCATGGAGGCTCTTGATTAAGCTATAACAGAGAAAATGAAATTCAGTATGCTGCTTACCGCATACAAGTATTTACTTTTTACTGCCTGCTGTTTTTGTAATATTAGTATACATCATGCAACGATAAACATCTCAAACAGCAGCACGTTGACTGTTTGTCACATAATGTTATTTCATCCAAGGATTTTTGTGGGCAATTCTGTGCCTTTATTAAATAGGACAGTGAGTAGAGACGACAGGAAATCACAGGGTGGAGAGAGAGAGGACGGGACTGGCAAAGGACCCAGAGGACTTGGGTTGCCAGATGCGCTTCATGTGTCGGAGCGCTGACCACTAGACAACTATTTGGTCCATGTTTAATTTAACAAGTCGTCACATTTCACATTTTTCATTCAAGGTTGTGTAACGCCTAGTAGTGCAATCAAATAAGTAAAGAAAAAGAAGCACAGGGAAATGTACAAACAGTATTATGGTAATATGCTTTTTCACCCATAGCAATAAGTGATCTTGACAGAACAAGTCAGTCAATAAAACAAACTGATAAAATGAAAAATATAAAAACAGTTACAGGCTAATCTTATCTCTGGTGCTTCAACATGAATAGATTTGACTGACTTTAAATGCTCTAATGTAATCAACGATAAACTGTTTATGTTTCTAAAGCTTTTATACTGAGCCTCCACAGACAGAGTTACATTACAATACAATGATTTATTCAGAATGTAAATGATTATTATTCAAACTCCCTTGATTTATTGGTAATAATGACACACCTCTCTGACACTGGTGGCTCTTGGGATCTTGTAGCTTGTTTGGTTTTCCACAGAGCTTCTTTTCTCAACAGCAGCCCTGCAAACAAACCAAAGACATACATTAAACTATGTTAAAACTGAAACACACTCACACAGCCTGACACAGATGACACTCTCACCATGTACTGTGTCCAGTCGTTTGGCAGCGAAAGTGAGTCTCTGGTTGAGCTGACTTACACTTGACTGAACTGCTTCCATCTGACCTGCCTTTACATCTACGGCTGACATCACACTTATGACAGAGAGAGGCAAAGAGATAAAGAGAAAACATGGGAAGAGACAGATGTTTATGGATGAGACATCTTTAGGGGTTTGGTCAGAGGAACAGTCAGCTTTAATCAAATCATGACAGTCATGTTGGTATTTAAAAGGCCTTTCTGTAATGCAACAAGACCAAGACATGGTCCAAAGCAGGCGCAAAGTGACAAGATTCCAGTGTTGAGTATTTTTTGTGTGATGTGATAAAAATCACAGCCAATCAGAACAAGGTGAGTTATATTGTACTGCTAAGGAGTGCAGCACACATGCCTTTTGTTTTTTTTTTATAAAAATCCATCTATCATTTATCATAACATCTTTTTAATAATATACTATATAGTATAATGATTCACAACAGAGAGTTTTTGGCTTGTTCAGAAACTAAAAACAAATTGAAACAGTTATTCTCTAATTGCATCATGCCTCATTAGGATAGTGTTACAGTCCACTAACAGTTTAAATTCTGAGGTGTCACTATGTATTAGTGTGTGTGCTACCTGTGTGCCATTTCACTGATGTCAATCATCAATTTTTCCGTGCTCTTATTCTGCTCTTTCAGCTGGACATTCTCCTGTAAAGCACTGTCCAACTGCTGCTGTATTCCCTAGACACACACAGAGAAAGTACACAGGCTGTCAGAGAAACACACACCTGCCTGCGGGCTTTGGGGGAAAGCTTTAGTGCTGTCACCATGTAGCACAGTTGATCAGCTGGACAGCAGCTCTGCATGTGAGGCATAATTTCAGATGAACAATATGATGATTAAACATGCAATCACGCTTAACAAGCTCTGAGGTTAATCCAATCTGCTTGTTCCTTAAACTAAAACTACATGTAGTATGTACAACATACAAAGTATTAAGTAAAACGTTGCTTTGAAAAACGATTAGCAGAAGATATTAATGTGTTTCGAAGTTTAGAAGAAATGGAATATAGCAAATAGTAGTACAGTAATGTGCCAATCAAATGTTTTTATGAATCAATTTGTGTAGAAAATACATATTAGTTTAAATAATTGATATTTTGGCTTTGAGCTAAAAAAAAGTGCAGTGTGCAGTATGTTCATAAAGTACAACTTTGTACAAAAATTCATGTATTACCCCTTCAGTCCAGTTGACCCTACAAGCACAACTCTTAACATGTAAATATGTCTAATGTATGTCTGTGTACCTGGGCATGTACATTCTGTAGCTCCAACTGAGCTGTTTTGTCTTCTAGGTGGTGCTGCAGTACACTGTTCTGTGACTGCAAACATTCTACTTCTTGCTGTAGAGAAGAAACCTAAACAAATATTTACAAAAGGCATGCATAAGAGTTTTTAACATTTTGCCATACTGTAAGTGTAAGCAGCAGAATTAGAAATAAACAGCTCAATTAAGATGAAAAGTCCTGCATGATGCTTCTTTAATTCAATTCAAAATGCAAGATGTATATGCCATATCTTTGAGTGAGTGTTTACATTACCATGTTGTGTAAATGTGTTTTCTCCGTGTGAAGCTGTAAGTCTCTGGTCTGTAGTTTAACAAGCAGCATGAAAACCTTTTGTCTCCAAACGCTCAACATCCGCCCAGCTTTACTGCCAGAATAAAGTGGGTCAGACTGCACCTACACACATACACACAAAGTACCTGGTTTTCAATCAACTAATTTAATGTATCAGAGAACCAATTTTATATCATATCAGACAAGCTTTAATTATTATTAACTCCAAACAAATATGTACATATATATGCTTGTGTGTTATATGACCTGTTCACCCAGTTCTTTCTCCTGAATGGCCAGAATGTCATTGGCTGCATTCACTCGGACATTCAGCAGCTGGACAGACAGAGACAGGGATTCCTTTTCCTTCTGCAAATGCTGCATACACATTTAATTAAAAAAGTGTGATCTGAGTGATATTTATATGACTGTTTAACTATACACTACACAGACATCACTTACAGTGGGTGATATCAAAGAAAAATCCACTGATGGCATTTTCAGACCAGTAAATGTTTGAATATGTGTGAACCTGTATCTGTTGTTTAAGGTCTTCCTCTTCTTTTCTCTCTGTGACGTTGCCGCCAATGTATCGGCGCAGCTTCTGGACACACTCAGTCTGTTCCAACAATGAGTTGTTCAGAGCACTGCGTTAATAAAAATGATATGATACAAGTTTTACACCTGTGATGACATATCCTTCAGAAGCAGCAATATTAGCAAGAATGTTTTATTACGTACCACAGCTGATTCCTCAGGTCGTCTCTTTCTGATATCACTTCCTGTACTTGGGCCCTCAGTGAGGTCACTTCCTGTACAGCATCGGCCCTCCCGTTCTGATATTCATAAAGACTGAGAGTTAGTAAACAAACACGCAGACATATTTATGCCCATATATGCACAATGTAATAAACAGCAATGGTGGATGCAAATGTACAACAGTGCACAAAAAAACTCATTTTTAGAGCTGAAAGACTCTGACATTTGGTATTGCAGAAACAACCCAGACAAAATGATCAAGTCATCAACATTTGTATCACTTTGCAGAAAAGTTTTAATTATGGTTAGTGTCCAAATACTTTTTGTATTGTGTATATTCATGCCTTACCTGCTCATCTAGTTTGTGTTGCAGCCTCTCTGTCTCTTCCTTCGAGTCCTGTAACTCTTTCTCCAAACACTGACGCTTTAATTCGCACTCACTTTTTAGGGTCGAAAGCTAGAAACAGAAAAAAATTTGGTTGCACTTAAAAACTAGAGTTCAGATGTGATACACACATTCTGATCATGAGAGTTTCGTGAGTGTATGAAAGCATTTTACCTGTTTTTGGCTTGTGCTGACCTCAGCCTTGCAATTCTTTAATTCATTGTGTAACTCATCACGCTCTATACACTGTCTGTACAGACACATCCAAAAACATTTTACAGAAATCACATAACACATTGAATCTAACACACCTGCAGTCAGTCACTTTATTTAAGTTTTTATAAGTTTATACCTGTTTATTTGGCCCTGCTGGTCTCCAATTTGCTCTCTTAGGCACTCCAGTCTTCCTCTCAGACGCTCCATCTCTCCTTTCATCACTTCTTTCTCTTCTCTTAAGCTTTCCATCTCTTGCAGCAGGGCAGATGAGCTCCTCCTCTCATCATCTAACAGCCTAAAAAAGAGAGCCATTCAGATTAACAGACCCATAAAACTGTTCAGACATCCAGATAAAATAAGTGTGGGAGGTGATGCTTTTGTGCACGTGTACCTGACATCACAGCGCTGCTGAAATATGTTCTCACTCTGGTGTTTGTGATGGACAGACGTCTTCTGATCCACTCCAGCAGTTTCTTTCCAACCCAGTCCCACACCACCTAATTTAGATGGTGGTGGAGGTCTGAAAGATGTGGTGTGTGATGCTGCAGGTGGGGGCGGGGTTTGGATGGGTGTTGTTTGTGAGGCTGTAGGCAGAGGACCTCCAGTAAACTGAGCGGGGGTCATCAGAGGAGCAGACTTACTGACAGATGCTACATGACAAAAGTACAGTTTGAGATTAACGTCATACATACAGAAAAATCTCTCTTCTCATATACCCCAAGCATATGGAAAAGTACACATTTAGTCCCATTTTAACACTTTAATGAACTCACACTCAAAAGTGAAAATATATAAAAATAACACAAGATGTGTCTAGTTAACTAGACACATCTTTGTGTTAATTTAAAAACAACACATTTTGTGTTACTTTTAACTCAACTTGTGTTACTTTCAACTCAACATCTGTTGTCCCTTTTATGTATTTAACACAAAATGACACATTATGTGTTAAACAGCATAACACAAAAAATGTGTTAAAAAATAACACATCCTTTTTTAGAGTGTATATAAAGTTGTTTAAATGACGTATTACGCAGCAGCGCAGTGATGTCACTGTTTGTCGTGTAAACCTAGAAATTTACCAGCTAATTCACAGTCAAATATCAACTAACCATTAACCATATAAGAGCATTAGCTTTATTCAGTTTGTTGTTTGTTTACCTCCGTCGGGAGCTTTCATGAAGTCCGACGGCGCGTTAAGTCTCTCCGCTTTCCACAGATCCATAACAACCACCAATTTCCAAACGTACGTCTTACATAAATGTAAAAAGGTATATTGTACTTAACTGTTTACACTAAAAGGTTTAATACAGGAAACGCGCGCGTTTCAGTTCAAAACTCGAAGCCTGCAACAGCAGCGCGTGCAGTTGTCATGGCAGAGATTTCCGGTGTGACGCAGCAGCGCCCTCTGGCGTCGCCTATCTTCCATTTTCCGTCAAAATGCATTGGAAAGTCACTTAAAGAAATCTAAAATGTGTGATGATCGCAAGTGTCTTTTTACTTTAAATATAACAGGGCAATTCGTTTAACACAAACCCACTGAGAAGGACACCCTGGACAGATTCCCACATTTTTTTTACATTTTAAAAATATATATTATATAATTTATATGTTTATTTTAGTTGTTTTTATAAAAAAAATATTATTTTTTTGTTTATGTTTATTGTTATAAAAAAATGGTAAAATATTTTTTTATTTAAGAGTTTTAGACCTTTCTCTCAATATATAATTTGTCATGATTAGACAGGTAATTACAATGTTAAGATTTAAAGTACAAGTTTAAAATCAGAACATGTCACATTTAACACTTCCTGCTCAGTATAGTCTCATTTTGTTAGTATTCATTGATCTCATTTCTCTGTTCAGCCATTGATTTAGTGTGAATGAGGGCTTTGATCAGACAACAGAAGAACACTGACCTCCTTGTTCATGACCCAGAAAATATAACAGTTACCTTCATGGTTCATATGTAACAATCAATGAAAATTTTGTTTTGGATCAATATTTTTGTATCCTTGTCACATCTTAAATATAGCTTCTTGCAGAACAAACATTTATATGTATAATTTGTTATTTAGTAAAATGTCCAAACAGGTTTCTAGAAGCTGCCAGTTGAACAGCAGTGCTGAAATCATTATAGGAGGGTTTATTTCTTTCTCCAAATATTAATGAACATATCAAATAAAACAATGGACATCATGTAAATAGAATAAAAACATCTTAGATTTATGTACAGCCCAATACAATAAAATACATACACTCACACACTTTTTGAAATAAGATGACATTGTTGAAGAGGAAATAAAAAATCAAATTGTGTCACAAACTATTAAATTTGTGAATAACATATGAAGACATGTTTACCCAACCTTAACAAAAGCTACCAAAAATGCATTTTAACAGGGCATATAATCATCATGGTTACATTTCTTTTCACCATTACAATCATCATGGAAACATTTTGATTAAGCTGTTCATGATTTCAACTACACAAACCCCATAACAACCCACAACCTAAATCCTAATGTCAATAAACTACACAAAGTGTAAAGATCAAAAAAATCATTCACAGTGGAGCTTTTCCGAATTGCAAGTTTATAAGTCATCAGTGAATCTAAGGACCGATGTAGCGCAATGAAACAGTAGGTTGGATACCAAACATAAAAACATTAAGTTAAATACAAAATCAGTAACGATTCACATTACATTACACGTGTTGTGTAAAACCAAATTAATATATATATTTATATATAATTATATAATTTTTATGAGATATAACAATATATTATAATAGCTAACTATATTCTTAAAAAATAAGTAAATTAGAGATATTCTGCAGAAAGAGCTTTTCTCAAAAAATGGAGGCAATGCCCTTTAAGAAATAAATCTGAAATTTAAGAAATAAAAAGAAAAGATCACACCAAAATGAATTAACCAATTTATCTAAGCGAGGGGCAGGATTTTAAGTTTTTCAGCAAAAGTGCCTTGAGCACTGAGGACAAAAAGAAACAGAAAAAAAAGAAAAAAAAAACAGTATCAGTCATCACACAAGAAGGAAGTGAGGATTATCATCACAATATATGGTTTAACCTACTTCAAGGAAGCAAAACATGATAGATTAAAAAAATGAGGGATAAAAACTGAAAAAAGAGTCAAAGACACTGCAAGTCTAAACCTTATAAGGAACATTATAAATTTAGATTTAAATCACCCCATTATAAAGTCAATTTACAACTGATTGTCTATACAAAATTGCCTAAAAATCAAAACTCCTCTAGGAATTACAAAAACAGCCATTTTTAAACACCCATTAGAAAAGAGCATGACTACATGAGTCTGATCTCATGCTCTAAACCTTTGTTTGTTTTTGTCTTCTATATGTACAGATGAAAAGCAATGGTGTGTTTTCAGGAGAGTAAGACACACCATAATCAAGTCCATGGAGTGAAATCAGAAAAGAAGAGAAGAGAAACGTCTTTGTAATGTCATTGTGGTTCTGATTCTCCCAGCTCAGAACATGGAGACATTAAGAACCTGATAAAAAACCAACAACATTACAACATCAGTTTTAAGGGAGTCTTGTATTTTTCCACATTCTTGTGCATTTCTCTTTATAGCACAAACAGTACAGGATGTTATACACTAAAAAAAGAACATTTAATGGTATCCAAATGGCCAACCCCATTAGTACAAGCAATAGCAACATTGATGGCTGCATTAGCAATGGCTGAAAAAGAGAAGTAAATCAATAGACAGTTGAATAGATGCTTACCGAGTCATCCATGATGGAGGCAGGGTCAAAGTAGTCTGTTTTCAGCTCTGATCTCTCCCTGCGATTTTTGGATGGAGGCTTAAAAGAGACAAAACAGGCCCAAATTGAACTTCACACACTGAAACAGTTGCATGACAGTGTTTTCTCTCTCTGTGTGAGCATTTTAAAATCCTAGCCATTAGAATGGACTCCATGGACCATGTATGTAAGATCTGGGGAACATTTTCATCCTGTCTTGATTAAATTACAGTGATTTTCCTATGTCCTGGCTAGGGATGAGCAATTTATACCCAATATAGGTGGGAAACGCTATGTTTTTAGCATTCCGATCATTCTTACCAGATCAATGTCCATTGTGTCAAAGTCCATGCCCTCGTTCAGGTCATCCAGTCGGTCCTCTGATGACATCATCACATCCTCCACAATCGGTTCCTCATCATCCTCCATCAACCCGCTCCCACGACGGCTGACAAACACATGAACAAAAAGAGCATAAATGCCTATGTCCGTGTGTGCAGGTACATAACGTTTTGTAGATATATTTATAGGTTCTCACATAGTGTGCTGTATGTGGCCCCTCATCTTGCCATACTGCAGGTTTGCCCTTTCCTGCTGCTGCTTTTGGGCCATCATCCATGCAACCTGAGAACTAAAAATCCAACAGATCTCAAACCTTTTCACCAATCTGAATGATCGTGTTAGAGAGATCATGGTACTGTATGTGCATTTACTTGTAGTCCATGTGCTGCTGCTGCAGAGGCTGCTGCTGTGTTTCGTTGCTCATGCTGTAAACTCCCATGTACCCCTGCTCTGGACGGGGTGTCTTGGGCTCCCGCAGGACAGTGGAAATGATGTGAGGCGATGACATCCTCATAGGCGTGTGTGGGGCTGTCTGTATGCGTCCTACCCACGCGCTAACTTCACTGCTGCTACAGCTGCTCTCCACTGATAGACAGACAAATAGACACACAAAGTGAATGACATTTTAAACATTTAGTTTAAAAAATATTTAGACGTTTCTTTACTGAAATTATAAAACACACACATACCCTCTGGCAGCTTCCTTTTGCTGGCAGTTGTTGATCTGCTCTTGCGACTGCGGGCGGAGCTTCTGCTCATGCCGCTGATGACAGACAGCGTGTCGTCGTCTGCACCCGTCTGCAGAGAATTCCGGTAGGAGATGAGAGGCAACCAGCAGTCGTCCCTTTGCAGGGCCATTTGAAATGTCATGAACCGCTCCAGATACTGATGCCTGATGAGGGTCAGAGATCAAATAATTCTAATTAAGTTAATTTCCAAATGTTATATGAAAGGCAATACACAGTAAATGATCAGCTAAAGAAGGAAGTGTATGTGTCTTACACAGTCTTCTTGTCCTGCCGCAGTAATTTGGAGGAAAACTCACTAAGAATGTCAAGGAATGGAAGGTTGAGAGGAGGTCCGCCCTCCCCCTGCGGACTCGGCTCTTTAAAGGCAAACTCTATTCCATCCCTGAAACAACATGCAACACATATTGTTGTATTTCCTAATAAAGTTTTCCATTAACATGGGAATCCTGCTAAATGCATGTTCTTACTTATGGAGCATGGCGATGGCCTCTCTGGTTTTGAGCTGATCGAGTCCGAATGTGAGAGAGAAGCGTCGGGCCAGTTCTTTAATTCCACAGAACGCAGATGCCGAACGATCGAAGTTGCAGCCCAGATCGCTCAACATCTCATTAAACAGCTGAAATACACACATACTTCTGTTATAGCGTGTTACTGGCAGTGACAGTCAAGTTTAAGGAGAGAAGCTCCATCTTACCTGCTGCAGGCTGAGAATCAGAGTCTTGGCACACTGAATCTTGTCGATCTGACGTGCCTTACTCATGGTTTCCTTAATGATGTCCCCGTAATCATTATAGTACTGACCAGAGAGACAGCAGGAGAGAGACCGTCATGGTAAGCAACACATAAAAAAATAAATCAGACAGTTAAGAGTGACTAAAGTAAATCTTACTCTCATGTACTGTTTAAAGACATCTGCTCCCATCTTCATCTCCACCACATTGTAGATGATCAATTTACAAAAGGCGGCAAGTAAATTCCTGCGTCTGTGGAGTGCTTCGATCTTGCTGGCCTCATCATCTGCAAGAAACACCCCAAACACTCAAAACTATGACAAAAGTATGTTGTGAAAATAGGATTATAAAACTATTCAAAATATATTTTTTAATCTAAAAATTTAATTTCAAAAATTTAATTTACATTTTTTTTTTTACCATTTTTATGTTCACGTGAATCACTGCACGTGCTCAGTGTTACTAAAATGCTTTTATTAGATGTCAATATACTAAATACAGACATAAAATATACAATTTAATTAACATTAACAATCCTTCAAAATGGTAAAATAACTACCCATTATGGCTGTATGCTTTAGTCTTGGACAGAGGAACATGTTGTCCTTGACGTATCTGTTGTTAAAATGCCCCAGTAATATTCTGTTTAAATATTCTTGTCGTTTACCTGTGCTGCCATCTTCATCCTGGTCAACAAACACATGATCAAGGATAAAGTTGAGAAGTTCATTCTGTAAGGACGCGTCTGGACTGAACACCAATGGCTCTAAAACATCCCGACCCGATGACATAATCTGGTAACTGAAGATTAGGAGGGCATCACAGAGGATGGTAAAGGCCTGCAACACGTGCACACAGTTAGGTTTCCCAGAATGCTCTGTGCTTCAGAGGATGTAAGGGTGTGGCCTATAGCCTTACCTGTTCTTTCACAGCAGTGCTGATGCTGTTTAGGTAACTCTGACACATCAGACAGAACGCTCTCACCTGTCTCCGCAAGAGCACCAGATCGTCCTGAAATGGGACGTGGGTTAGCGACTCATAAACACAAAGCCCTGGTGTTCTCTGTGTGTGCGTTGTACCTTATTAACGTTGCCCTCTGAAACTTTGGCCAGGTGCCACAGTATGATGTAGTGAGTGCACTGGAGTGCGTGGGCCACAATCTATAAACATGAAACAAAACAATTAAACTATGTCGAAGACGACAGCAAACTAAACCTGTAGTGAAGTTTAAAAGGTTGGAGGTCAGCACCTGCTCAGGCATGTCCCCGTTTTGCAGACCACAGTTTAATAGTTTGTAGTTGCTGGTAAAAAGGTCCCATTTAGTAAGGTCATGGGCACTGCAGGAAGCACATACACAAACAAGAAATGAAAAACACAAAAGCATAAATACGACAATTTAGTCTAACTGGACAATATCAAGTAAAGTCAGTTTTATCTATAGTTCTCAGACATCCAAGTATGTGAATGTGTGATTTAGGTTCCTTAAAAAAGGTTCAATTTTATTATCACATCTGTATAAATTCTGTTTAAAAACCACAGTGTCTATCAGAAACCGTCACTAATATAGTAAAACTAGCATGTGTATGTGTGTCTATTCTTACTTGTGGAAGGCTGTGATTCTCTTGAGTGTTGACAAAACCTGATAGGCGTCATCTTCATCAGGCTCCTCCCCCTTACAGACACAAAACAGTCCAAATGTAAATCACAAAATCATACAGAATTGTCACGCTAACAGATAAAAGACATTAATGCAAGACACACACATACACACCTCTCGCAAGAAATCCTCCAGCAGCTGGTGGAACTTGTCAATCTGTTCATCAAGCATCTGGCTGCGAACGATGTCAACACGATTATAGATGGTAAATTCCTCATTGCACAGTGCGTGGAACGTCATGGAACAAGCCTCCAACACATCTGTTTCTGTGTGCTTCTCCACCACATCACGGACCTGACGCAGCAACGCATCCAGATGCTGCAGGACATCAGCGCAGTTATTATAAAACAGTATTCAGTAAAACAGCATAACAACAAAATCACAATCAATAACCTCCCGTCTTAACTCGTTAATTGCATCAACTCTAAACCAGTTACATAAATTGTAAAATTGCACGATTCACTTTAAAGAATAAATATCTAAATCCTTAATGCCATAATTTTAATGTTGTTTTATATGAAAAGCAAATATTTTAATACTGAAGTGGTAAGTTGAGTACATCTTTAAAACTACTGTTCAAACCCAGTTTGGAGAACCATTTTTGTGTGCTTGTGTGCAAGTGTATTATTACCTTTTCAAGCCGGCCAGTTGTATAGATCTCTAAATCAAAATACTGAGGGAACTGCAGCAGATTTGTGACTTTTTCTGGGTCTATTGAATACTTAGAGAAAAGGAGATGATACAAAAATCATTCAGATATACATCACAACCATGTGATGTTCGATATTTAAAAGGTTTATGAATATTTAATTGCAGTAAACTGTGGATGTGCATTATCCATAAACAAAAAAAACATCAAATGAAACTGTATTTTGGTAACCCAATTTCCCTTCAAAAACATGCATGAAGTGTTGTGGGTCTTTAAATTAATACAAATCACACAGAGTCTGTCAGTGCTGTGAATGACTTACTTTAGCCAGTAACAGAGGCAAAGCCACAGTAAATGTTTCTGTGATCTTTGTTCGATCATCCAGCTGGATTTTTTTTTCTTTAGCTGTCAGAACCTGCGCCAGTACAAAATACACACTGAATACACACTACACAAAGGACACAGTCTATATAAATTTTTTTTAAATAAAATCACACACTAGATAAACCCTGTTAACAAATCAATACATCTACAACACCCAAAACACACCCACTAGACACACACAACAAGGGGTGAAAACAAAAGAAATGTGTGCTCGTGCATGGATGATTCTGTTGTTGGAGGATGGAAAGCTCATTTTGTGTATGTTATTTAACAATGGTGATTTAAAACTCATGGACACAGTAAAGGTTGATACTAGGTTCCTATTCTTTCTAAGACATTACTTTCAATTAGATTTTGTATTTGCATTCTGTATTGTTTTCAATCCACATTGACCAAATACATCCAAAAGAAATAATCTAAGGATTACATGAGTCATGACTTAAAGTTTGTGAACTGTGTGGAATCAAAAAACATTTCTGCAACTTCAAGCTTAGAAAGTGACATAGAGGCAAACAGAAACACACATGTATACTTTGAAATGCACTGTAAGTTTTGGACAAAAGTTTAAACGAGTCTTACCCTTCTACCAGAGCCTCGGCCGATGGGCGGATGACACTCACATGTCTGTCTGACAGCACAGAGCATGATCTCAACGAGAGCAGCTTCCTGAGCATCTGTGAGTGCTGAAACACACACACAAACATTATGATGTTTTCACTCTTCAGCACAAGATTTTAGATGTGTTGGATGAAAGTGTGCATACTGTCTCCTAATATTTGTAAGTCGCTTTGGATAAAAGCATCAGCTGCATGCCTAAATGTAAATGTAATACTGCATATTCCTGTACCTTCTTCTCCAGGGTACGGCTCATCCAGCAACAGGCTGATCATACTCTCCCAGTCTTTCAAAAGCTCTGACGCGCAGTCCCACAAGCTGTCCACCAGGTAGGCACCATGCTCATGAAGCTATAACACACACACATATTCATATAATCTTTAATAACTACTGCATTCTAGAGTTAAGTACAACTGTCTGTTTGTTGGATAAATTAAGCAAATGTATTATTTCCTCTTAAAAGCAAGAACTGTGTTGTAACTTTTGTGCTTTTAAAAAAACTGATGTACACTCAAATGGGATAAAGTCACTTATATCACACACTGTCGTTCATAGAATAAAATGACTTATATTTGACATCAGGGAATGAAATAACATTACAAGCTAAGCGCATCAAGCACACCTCACTCTCCAGAAAGAACAACACAGTTGTTCTGATGAGGTTAGCATTCAAACACTGTCTTCCTCTCCTGGGCCGCCCCTCATCCTCTGGACCATGATGACTGAATAACCTGAAAACACAGCACATATATACACATGCACATGTGTTGTACAAAGTGGGCACATGGTGGAAGCAGTGAGTCATGGTGAATCTCTCAGGTGGAGTTGCAGGTGCATTGTGGGTAAGAGTAATTACACCATCTGATCCATTGATGACCAATCAAAAGTAGGCATGTATTTCTGACATAAATAATGAAAAGCTACACAGAATAATATTTCATAATACTTACTTTTTGTAGAGGAACTCCCCTGCTGCCACGGCAACCGGTCGGTGGGCGGAGTAAACCAGATGATAGACACTTTCACAGTCTTCAGCTGTTAAGACCTCATCACTACTCCTGTGTCCACACACACATACACATATTAAATAGAGACTTCTAAAGTAAGAGTGACACTTAAAACTGAGTTTAGGTACTGAACTCACTGCAGAACCAGTGTCAGCAGCTTAATGGCCTGAACAGCAACATCATACTCCTTATCCAAAGTCATGGACACAATACGATCCTACAGAAAGATAGGAAAATAGGTCAATAAGAACACTTTTGTGTGAGGAACACTGTATTACTTTAGGTAAAAGCTCTTTCTAAATGCTTAAATGTAAATGTGTCTTATCCGAGCCTGACTCAAAATGTCACTAGATAACCACATCTAGCCTTTGTTAACCATAACCCTAACCAGCCTCGGCCATCAACAGTTCTCTGCAAAGTTTTATCAGATGTTTGCTTTCTGTTTCGTTGCTTTCCGCTGGGTATCCAGAGCTAAAATATTGAAATCTCATTGGTCCAAGTTTTGATATAACTGTATTTTGCATTATAAATCAATTCAATTTCAGAAATAGCAGACAGATAGTCTGGTGTTTAATATGTTTGTGTCAGGACATAGTATAAGACAATTTCCAGGTCCCCACAATCTTCTGAATGTAATCTAATATCAAGAACCTGTGTTTTAATATGCTTTAAAATTTGTGTGCACAAAATGTATGCTCAAGTTTTAAAACAATAAAACATTTACATTTATCCAAAGCGACTCATTTGATCACACTGGGCTTTCATCCAAAGGACACCTTACAACTGACCAGTGGTACTGGGACTGGGAGACATTCTGGTCGCAAGTCCAACTCTCTAACCACCAGACCACAACTGACCACTAAAAACCAGTGCAAACCCAGAAAAGAGCACACTGAAGGTGTACAGCAGTCTAATGTATCATAAAATGTACAAATATGACACCCTAAAGACGTGTGAACTTTACTGAAATTTGTTAGCAAAGGCCGCAAGACCTCAAGGTCACATCAAGAGCACCATCTGTGATAGGACCTCAGTTATGGTCAGAGATGGTGTTACCATCCTGTTGGAAATCTCACCTTAAAGCGACTGGTGAAGAGTTCCAGTCTGGCGTTGAGCTCTCTGCTATAATACAAACCCTGAAGAGCTGTAAGACACTTCAGACGAACCTCACCTTGCTGGAATAAAAATAGCAGTTTGAATAACATGTTGTTTATTTCAGGAATGGCGTGTTATTCATTTCTTTAGTTTCCATTCTCTTAGTTTTCTTTCTGTGTGAATGTGTGTTTCACCTTATCATACATGGTCCAGCCCACATATTTCAGGTAACTGTCATTGAGAAACGCCTCACTGTACATCTTCATCCACATACCAATCTCCTCAATGCAGACTACCCTGATCTCAGCTATCACATCCCTGAACACACACAAACCATCTTGATCTTAGAAATCACACATATACACTTACAAACAAACACACATGACTACATTTTTTCAGGTTCCGGATACCAAATGTTCTTCAGCTTCCACTAAAAATGTGATTATTTTAAAAGTTTTGAGATGTTTGCTCACCTGTATCTGTGAATAAATACGCCTTTAAAAATGGCATTCATCATGTTCTCGATCTCATCCTGGTTCTCCTGGAGCTAAAAATCACAGAGGAATAATAATGTATACAAGTATTAGGCATAGTTCACCTAAAAATTAAAACTGTTTATTATTTACTTACTCTCATGTCATGTCAAACCTGTATAACTTTCTTGCTTCAGCTTCATACATGCACAAAAATGGACAATGAGACACATTGGTAAAAACTAATTGTAAATTACCTCTTTGCGTTTCTGCAACAGAAGCTCCAAGCGTTCATTGGCACGCTTGCCAATGCTTTTGTTGCGTTCCGTCTCGTATTGTCTCTGCGTGTTGTCCATGTTGATGCTCAAATTCAAAGCAACGTTCACTAAAGCTGTCATAAGTTTCATCGCTGAAACACACGTTAGTGAAAAACATTCACTATTATTAAAATAAAGTTTATGCCAACACTTAGACTGAATATAGAATCGAGTTTGACAAAATTCAAACATGACAACATGGTTATGCTTTGGAATGGAATACTGGAGTAAAGCTTACTGCATACTGTACTGTATACTTTGTATACTGCCAGCTTTTAACAAACAAAACGTTTAAAACATTCAAAGAGTAGGCTATGTACTATTTAATAAAACACTTTGATTGATTCTATGGTCCCATGACAACATGTTGCATGTAAAAAAAAATGTAATTTTTTATCATATTTTATGCATAAAGAAAATGCATATACATATTGCAGAATCAGTACAGACAGTATTGTATTCCAAACATTGCACACATTTGCTAGGCAAGTCAAAGGTAACCAACCTGCAAGGGTGCTGGTGTGTCTAAACGCTCTGACCTGTGAGTCTGACAGGCCGGTGAGGAGAGAAATGACGGTGTCCATCATATATTCATCATAGATGATGCTGTACTGGCATTGCCGGACCAGAACCAGGATGAACTCACACAAACTCTGTTTAAACTTCTTCCACATTGGACCTGCCATCGCCAGCGGGTAATCCCCACTGTCCTGAATAGACACACACATCCACCCTTTTACATATCAAAACCAGACACACAGCGTTTTACATATCACAAACACCTCGCATTTAAACCTCTATAGTATAAACATGCATGTTTACAAACCTCATCAAACTCCTCTGTCATTTTCCTGATGATCTCCGAATTCTGCATATGTCTGAACATTTCTGAGCTCACAGCACCTAAAAAAAGCAAAAAGTGGTGAGGACATAATACAGGTACACACACACTCAACAGCACAATACATGCACTTGGAGTATGTAAATTAGTTTACAATTAGAAAACATACCTTTACAGCCAGAGCAGTGGATGAAGAAGTTGATGAGTTCGAGAAGAGCAGAGTCTCTGTCCGTCTTATAGGACTCAATCCAGTCATCAACAACAGACTGCAGAACATAGGGACAAACTTTCTTAGTAAAACCATCTCATGCATACACAGGCTACATAGAAAACACTCAGATCTGGAGGTTATGAACAACCATACAAACCACTGATATGCACGACTTTTAAAACTTGTTTACTATGAGACTCACTTTCAGTAATTGTGTGTGTGCAGTTTAAATGAGCAGAATGTGTGTGTACCTGTGTGGCACTTTTGCCCAATTTGACAATCTCAAACAAACTAAGATTCTCCATGCCATTCTCCTGATGGTGGCCATTCACCCGACCTTGACCTCTCACCTCTGACCCCTTCGTCTTTTCTTTAGGGGTTTTCTTCCCCTTCTACACAGAAACAAAAAACATTTATTAAAAATGTATTTTGTATGTTTGTAATGGCTCAACATTCCTTACAAATGAACCACTGCAGTGTATATAAAACTGATGGCTGATGAAGGAGATTGAACTGCATGTTTGTGAGTACCTTTCCTTTTCCAGGTTTGACATTCCGACCCTCTGGATCTTCAAGATCAGTGTCGGAAAACTGAGAGTGTCCTTCCCTATACAACACAGAGAAATGATTTACTGCAGTGTCTATTTTATACAAGGGAACAAAAGTTAAGGTTCAGATGTGCCATAGATAAACTGTTTAGACTTGGATTTTAACCAATGACATTTATATTTGAATACAATTCCACATGCAAGCAAAAAAACACATGTAATGCAACTTTTATTCATCATTTATCCAACACACAAACCAGCAAGTGTCTAGACAAATGCAGGAAGCTGCAGGATCTGTATAGCAGCCTATGATGTTCATAAACGCTCACGAGGTTATGAGACACAACCAGTGTCTGGTCCTTACTGGTAAAAGTCAGCTTGAAGGTCCTGAGCTGCTATCATTTTCTCAACATCTTCTGTCCTCTCTGAAGTTTATAAGTGCCCCAACACTGCAGCAGACAGAGAACCACAAAACTGAAGAAAGAAACAACCATATCAGCATAAAATAACAAAAAATAACACCAACATCTGCTTTAAAACAAGAATGATTCAGACTGCATGCGGTTATTCACGTGTGTCTGAAAAGTGTGTGCCTTTGAAAATGGGTGTGTGTATGTGTGACTTTAATAATACATATGAAACATTTGCGGTCGAACACGTTACTTTACGCAACATCTACTTATAAAACAATACACAAACTCTATTAAACACATAAACATCTTTCTATGTCCCTGTGATGTGAGATGTTTAATAAGAGTCTGATTTTTAATGTTCAGTTCGATTTCCGTAAACACGGGCTAGCATGCTAACATGCTAACGGGCCTCCAGCATTTTCAACAGTCATTAAAACCTTCCCAAACCGACCACAACAATGTTAAACTCTCTACAAACCACATTAAACTTGAAAAATCTTTCCTCGAAGCACGCGAAAGTGTTTTATTAATTATTTCCGCTTTAACTGGCAGCCAAAGTATCTGACACATGAACGGATCTGAGAAATTATTCTCCTACGGAACTCACTGTAAAATCTCTTTTATTTATTTTTTTCCAATTCGCAGATATTAATGAAGAACAGCCGCCATTTCCTCCCTCACCTTGCTCAGCGAGAGTCCAGCAGCAGCGAACCCGCCCAGAGCCGCTGCCGAACCGAATAAAACCGGACCGGAGCTCCGCGGTTAAGCCATTAAAACATGATCTTAGTAAAAGTTGTGTTTGTGTTTCGGAGCTGGAAGGGTCAGTTTGCTGCTGTGGGCGGACTGGAGTGAGAAACACAGCCCGGAGAAAACCAAAAACACACTTATTGCGCTTCCACACACATACACCCACTCACTCACTGAAACACACACGTACACACACAAACACAGTCACCCACATGGGACCATGGCTTATTTCTGAACAGTTGTGTTTTATTCTTTGCAATTGTTTAATCACAATTATTTGAATCTAAAAATATTTGTATAATAGTTTAGAATTTAATTTACATCATTTTTTCTGGTGTCATTTTTCATTGGAGGTGTAACAAAAAGAGAAATGTTAAACTTTGACATTGAAAAAGAATACGTCTCACAATGGAGAAAGTTTAACCTCCAGTTTTAAAAATGACAAAGAGGCAGATTTTCACAGTGTGATGGAGGAATGCAATAAATAACAATGTACAGAAAGAGGTTTATCAGGTAAATAAATGAGTCAAACAGACCAAATCTGCTTGCAGAAATTAAAATGTTTCCCATTGATACGTAAACATTAACTCTTCATTAACTCTTCTCAGATTATGTTCTGCAATTTTCACACAACAGTTATATTTCTGCAGTTCTTGAGTGATGGTGCATAGTGTGTGTTACCATAAGAAATTAGATAGTAAATCACATTAAAGAGTCATTTTAATAAAAACAAATTGTGACATTTACCTATTTTCTTTCCCAAAAACACAAATTCAAGTAAATGTGGCATAATTGATCAACACTTAACAAAACATTTGCAACAAGGCACTGATATAAAAACAATATAAAAATACAACAACACTGAATACATCTTAAATTCCATTATACAAAATGAGGACCATTCCTTATATTACATACACACAGAGGAAGTACTGAACATATACATCCAACAGGGGGCAGAATGGTGTTGGTACGGAAATCAGCAGGCAAAAAGTGTATTCAAGGCAGAATCCCAATTGGCATACTTATACTATGTCTGAAAGTGTAATTTAAGGTATGCATTAGGATGGTAACACATAAAAATTGTATCTGGATACAAGATAATACATCAACATGTTTTTGCAGCACAAGGAGTTGTGGGTAACATGCTGTGGGTGAAGATGCCAACTGGGATCCAGCACATATGTGGTGCATGTTTATTATTTAGCCCCATATAACCTTTCAATGTCCTTTATATAATGTTGTTTCAGCTCCTTTCTCTTCAGTTTGAAGGCATCCGTCACCAGTCCTGTTTCTGGAGTCCAAACCTCTGAACTTAAACAGATCTTCTGCGGAACCTCAAACCTCTCCAGTTTACCTAAAGTAAGAAACACACAAAACAATATTTACATACACAGATAAACAGACATGTGGACACACACAAACATAAATGTTTCTGCCGAACACACACACACACAAATGTCTGGAGTTAACAAAAACATAACCCAAACACAATCTGTTACTGCACTCTTTGAAAACATGCATATAAACACTCTTAAAATACACTAAACAGCAAATCTCTGCAGGCTACACATAACAAGAATAATGTATAAGACAAATAGTTTGTGGAATATAAAGTAGCAAGGGCTTACTGGTGACTGCAATCTGTTTGATGACTTTAAGCACTTCCTCTTCCATCATCTTGTGGTTACAAAGTTCTGCCCACTCGCTCTCGATCCCATTCTTTTTGGCCAGCTCAGTCAGTTGTTTTTGATTGGGCACCACAAAGCCAATCAAGTAGTTCTGATCACTAATTAAAAATAATAAAAGACAGAAGTGATATAATTTGTCTTTAAAGACAGATGGCATATGCTCTGCTGTATGCTAAATCTGCATTGTGGCATCTTAAGGTTCTGATATACCTGCTAGCATAGATGCAGACGTTATCAATGAGGGGGTTGTTTTTTAGGGCAGCTTCAACCTTCCCCAAAGAAACATATTCACCTGCCTGCAGCTTCACCAGGTCCTTCTTGCGATCTGAGAATCGAAAGTGACAACAATTAAAGAAACTGTGTCTTTCTCTGATGTCTCAACAGCAGCTCCTGTTTCCTGCTTCAGATCTCACTTACCGACTATCTGTAAACACCCATCTGCATGAACCTCCCCAACATCTCCAGTGCAAAACCAGCGCTGCCCTGCGTCATCCACCCAGAAGTTGTCACTCTCTCCCTCCCCCTCATCCCCATAGTATCCCACAGCAACATTCGGTCCACCAATTAAAATCTCCCCTCGTGGGTGCGGCTTGTCTTGACTGGTGTATCCACCTAAGAAAAAGAGAGAGGTTGGTTGAGACTTAGGAATGTAAAATCAACCTAGGAAACTCTTGACTGCAGTTATGTGTGCGTCTTACCCTCAGGCCAGTCTCGCAGTTTAATTTCAGAGCACACGAGAGGAGCTCCAACTCGTCCGGCACTGTAATCAGAAACTGTAAACACACAGAAACACATGCTTGAACATGCCGGCAAAATAATCCGGGTGTTTTAACGTGCAGGAAAATGCCATTGCGTGAGTGTGTGTTTACTAACACGCTGAGATAGTTCCTGCTCCACATGTTTCTGTTAGGCCATACCCCACGGCGACAGGACAGAAACACACATTCATAAATCTCTGGGTGGAAGCAGAAAGCGGAGCGCCTCCACTTAACATAAGACGCACAGAACCTCCCAGCAGCAAACTCACACGCTTGAACAACAACCTGAAATACACACACAGTGAGATTGTCAGAACTAACATCAAGAATTGTTATTTTTTCTTTTATATAAGCCTTTAAGTTTTTTGTTATTACACAAAATGTTTTGTTACACATTGATAAGCTGCAAACCCTCAGCCAGTGTAAATATACAGTTATTTGTGTTGGCAACAAAGCACAGAAAAATTGTAAATGTCTAGCAAATCTAAAACGAAATTCAAACAGCAAGGGAAGAAAGATGATTATCAAGGTTCCACACTACATGAAATCTCACTGCAATAAATTACTGCATAAATACACACAAAATACTTATTTGTTTAACGGACTCACATGTTACACACCGGAGAATCAGCACCTTGCAAAACCTTCTGCATTTTATAGTTGTATCCCAGTTTAAACAGTGTCCTCTGAACCACCGACATCTCCGCCAGTTTCCCATTGACACTCTTAAAGATACGGTCCATGATCTCCTATACAGACACACACACAGATTTTCAGATAGAAAGGAACAACAAAAAAAACATGATAGCCTTCAAATTCATTTTTAAAGTTTTATTTTTAAGTTTCTTACTGGTACTGCAGCAATCAGGGTGGGTTTAAGCACAGAGCAATCTCCCAGTTCACCACTCTTTATTTTACTGGACTGGACACACACAGATATACACAAGAGCACAGGTGAAACCCAGAGAACATATATAACACAGAAGAATTGGTGTGTATGAATGTGTGTGTATTACCTGGTCTGTGAGTGTGTGTGGGGATGAGTATCCAACCCTGCAGCCATGTGAAACACAAGCTATTTCTGCAGTCAGCTCCAGCACATGAGCCAGTGGTAGATAAGCTATATATGTGTCGTTTGGTCTAAACACACAAACAAAGATTAACTCATGATGATATTTTGCTTGAAAGACTAGTCTAGAAACCCCAAAGTCTTGTTTTTTTGTCTAATTGTGCACATTTCTTTTTTTATTCTCATCCAAACAATTACTTGGTTATCTGTGTTTACTTTAACCACACACTTATAATTATCTGATGCATTATATGAACTAGTAATTCTTGGTATAATTGCTCACCCCAATCCTGGAATCCGCTGGCACTGACCCGCCAGTCCTGCGATCAGATTACAGTGCAGCATCTTCACTCCTTTTGGCCGGCCTGTAGACCCACTGGTGTACATCACTATTGCGAGATCAGACGCAGCTGCCCTTTCATATTCTTCATTCACTGACATAAAGACACAGAGATGGATTTTTAAATATAATTTCCTCAGTTCAGTTCAACGTATACTGTGCATACTTTATTTCTAAGCAAATTTTAAGCCGTAACGTTTCTTGGGGGATTTAATTGGTAATAGTTTGGCTGCATTTGATTACAAGCTGTTACAATACAAATCTTCACTACATGGTTATTGTAGCCAAAACAAATACACTATAACAATATTATATTGTTTGCTAACGGTTTTTTTTTTAATTATCATTGTAGATCTTAACTGTCACTGCATATATTGAGCATACACATAAAACGCAGAAATACAGTTTTTTAAATTTGAGATATTTTATTCTAAATTTTAAAACTTTTTTATATTTTTTATTATATTTGTTATCATTTTTTTTAGCTTATGTTTACTGTTACGAACATTTGTCAAATATTTATTCTTGAAACTTTTGAAACTTTATGTAGTTTGTCATGATTAAATTAGAATTGAACTATAAAATATTAAAGTGAAATAACCAAAGTGTTCCACCTGTGGAACAGTGACATTTAACAGGTTAAGGCAAAATGTTAATTGGTGTTAGAGTTTCTGATGTAGAATTATTATAGACTGCGAAATTATTTATGAAATTATCACATGTATAGTATTACCACAATATTATAGCCTAATCATTATTATTAATATTATAGTTATTGTTTATAGTATATTGTGACACCTCTAATAACCACAAAAAAAACATTTCAGTTTCTGTATCCAGCCCAAGCAGCAGAAAGGCTATCCACGTATAACATGCACATGCTGTTGTGTTGCAGTGTGAAACAGGCCTGACTCACAGTTCTCTGGCTTTGCCCCGAGGTCCATTACTTCCTGCACGCTGTGGATGGTGAGAGACTGTGGGTAATCTGCTTGACATATTTTTTCACTGCCTGCATAGATAACATGTTGCAACCCAGGCACTGCGCTCAGTGTACCCTGAGATCGAGACAAATTAAGAGTGAAAATTCAACACTTATCAGTAGCATCGTGCATAACTGATTTAATCACACAGATAAATGCATACACTTGCATGGGTATGGGTGTATGTACCTTCAGTTTGGTGTGTAGCAGCTCTGTGCTTGTGATTAAGTGAGTGGCTCCACATTGATTTAGTCCGTAAACCACAGCATCCTCTCCCAAAGAAGCATATAGGGTTACCACTGTAACACATACAGAAAACAAAGATCTTAAAGAGAAATTTCTTGAAGGTAAGTCTGTGCATGTGCATGTGTGTGTGTGGTTTACATGGGTAATTGCGTCGGAAGCAGGCCTGGGCTGTGATCATCCATTCTGCTCGCGTCTCACAAAAGATGGCAATAGTTTGACGTGGCCTTTGACCCAAAGCTGCCAGACCACTGCCGAACTTTTCCACCGTCTGGCTGACATCTTCATACGACAACCAGCTGTAGTTTCCCAGGACTAACTACAAACATTTAGATTCAAATTGGTTTATGTGCATCGACTTATTGACAGAAAACACAGCAAAAAGCAATTGTGAATAAATTAAAAATTACCTTCTTAAAGATCTTCCCATTAAGCTGTGTTTCTTCTTCTTCACTAAGAACCTCTCTGGTTCCCAGACAGGGCGCCTGACCGAATCTCTTTACAGCATGCAGAAAAAGTTTATCCAGCGTGTCAAGGCCCTCAAAGCCCTGTGCAACAAGAGCATCCACACTTTCTATCGCCCGGTACGGCCCTTCTGGTCTCCCACTTATACTACGAGCTCTTTCACACTGGGGCAACATGACCCTACACACAACACAAACAAACCAAAAATACATATTTCAACTTACATCAACTTACAAGGTTAGAATCTTTAATCTTTCATTTGATAAACCAAAGCAGAGAGAGAAATAAAGAAATAAGATCAAACCAGACCAAACAGCTAAGATATGTTTGAACAAATCTTTTGTGGCAGTCTACCAGCAATTTGTTTATTTGACTTTACATATTGACGAACAGACCAGGTTGGTAGTGCTGCTCATAAATTTAAAAATACATCATGCAAATTTAAAGTACACAAATTTTTCATTTATACATTTGTCAGACACTCTTTTCCAGAGTACCTAACAGTGCAATGCACTGTAAGTTGCATAAAATAAAGTCTTTAAAATGCAACATGTTAATGCAAAGTGGCAGAACCGGAACACACACACAATGACAACCATTCAAACTGTAGGCATGTTTCTGTGGTACATTATATTAAGTTGCAACATGCATTGTTTGTCTTGGAAAAGGTATTAAACAGTCATTGGTCACAGGAGTATTAGGTAACCAACCTTAAGCAGCTAAAAGTGGTCAACTCCCTTAGAGAATGTGCTAAGTAAAAGATAGAGGAGCTGATAAGTAATGTGTCCATTATATATTATGTATATTGTGTGTCTATAATGTTCACTGTGTCTATTTCAGAGTGGGTAAGGACACCACGGTTTCCCTGGAATATATCAAGTCTTGAAAAGTCTGAAAGATCAGTTAAATAAAACACCAGAACTGTTTTAAAAACATCACTCCGCATAAGCAGACCACATTTCATTGTGATGACATAAACAGTAAGGTAAGATCACTCAATTCACAAATGCTAGTGCAGGTTACGGCAACACTGTCCAGGAAAGCCTCTTTTTCAAACTGTTGACATCACAGTTAGGAAGGATTAAAACAGCGTGTTCAGGAAGTGAGATGACCCACTTAAACATCTGGAAAAACTGTCAGAATATACACACAAACTCAAATTCCTTACAGGGTCATTTGAATATTTTTAAGCATGATAGCAGCAATCCTCTGTTAAACACAAGAAGAATTTTTTGAAAGTTGATTTTGGGTCATTGTTATTTCAAAGCAACCACTACAGTTACATTGTGGTATTGAAACAGTTTTCTTGAATGTTAGTTTTAGTTTAGTTAGTAAGATATAAAGACAGCAACATGCATTTAGAAGCAAGCACAAAATATTGGACATATTTACATTTACATTTACATTTAGGCATTTAGCTGACGCTTTTATCCAAAGCGACTTACAAATATTAGGAGACAATGAAGCGATACATCAAAAGTACATATAGTTCATAAAAGATATCAGCCCTTAACGGATACATTTTAAAACTAGTAAAAAGTTTTAGTTAGGTTTTACCTTAATGAACTCCAACTACAGTATTTACAAAACATAGAGAGCTATTGCAATTCATAAACAACCCCCTAACAAAGAATAAGTATTCTCGTGCATCTTTATATTCTTAAATTCAAAGAAAAGATGTATTTTGTTTTTATTGTGTTTTTTAAAGCTAAAATTCCCATTGAAATATCATAAGCCACAGATGTTAACATGAGTGTAAACACTTCACATCTACAAACAGCATAGACACAATGTAAACAATAAGTCATCTTTCAAATGTAAGTGTAAGTGAAAAATGTTAAGTGTACGGAAATCTTACCTACAAATAAAAACTGTAGCAAATCTTTTTCTTCTTTACACAGACAGCCAAACTGCAACAGGAGGTGTGGGCTTCCCTTTTCTCACTCTCTCTCTCTCCTTCTCCGTGTCTCTCTCTCTTGTTCTTTTGGCTGATTGGATGTCTTCTGAACAGTCATAGTTCCTGTAAACCTAATTTCTAAGCCCACCCGCTAGCCTTCAGCCAATCAGAGGACAGGGCTGATGAGGAAGTTCTGAGGTTACATCTCTGTTTGCAGAGGGAAAATCAGGAGGTGCCTCATGTCAGTTTTTTCCTTTTGCCCACTTACACAATCAAATACGTCAGAGTTTAGAGCTTTCTCAAACTTAAAAGTACACTGAGTCCTATTCGTCCAACACCCACCAGTAAATTACAATTTTCATTACACAAGATGCATTCCAAGAACATGCGTATAGTCACTGAAAATGATGAAGTCAAACAAAACGGTCTTGACCTGGAAATGTGACTTAGATTTGGCTTACTATCACTAAGCACAGAAATATGTTTAGATGGGTACCTGGAACCGTTACTGTGGTCCTCACCATCTCTCAAATTCCTCATGACAGTTTATCCACTATCAGCACATCTAATCAGATCCTTCACAGCTGGTTAAAACGGAAAAATACCCAGCTAATTTTGAACAATCCGTTAACAGATTTTTACTGTTCCACTTAATGTATTTTGAGATTGACAGTACGATATATTGAGGTCAAACAGAAAAGCATGCGTCACTATCTGTCAGCACTGGCTTTAATTTATACATTAAGAGACAAATCAACGTATTTCACTTGCCTTTTGAGCGGTTTAGCTGTGCTAATTTGAGAAAACTTAAATAAATACAACTGAAGTAAATAATGTGAGGTTAAAATAAAAGATCAAACAGCAGACAGAAAGAGAATAAAGAGTGCCCGTGAAAGCGTGTAGGTCAGACTGGACTCTTTGGTGGTTTTTCTCAAAACAGATCTGCTCTAGTGAATCAAGGCAGTTCTGCTTCAATAAGTCTCAAAGAAATCGCAACATTGTTCCAACAGAGGACAATAAGAGTAGAAAAAAAACCTGAACAGAATATAAAGAAAAAACATTTAATTTATGATTGTAATCAGGTTAAACAGGAAGTGACTAACCTGAATAAAATCTTCCCACATGCAAAAGAAAATATGAAAAATGAGATGACACACACTCATCTCAACACAAATGAGGGTGAATAAAAAAGGGTTAAAATAAATAAAATATGTTAGGGGGAGTAAGAAACAATATAAAAAAAGAGACTTTTAATTTCAGTTTATTCTGTTTATTTGAAGTACATGTCTATTACACACCAAATACTAAACGACAGCACATAAGAAAACCACATTTTAAAGTAAAAGAGAAGTTACCATAGAACAAACAATAAAAATGATTGAAACGTCTCATTTAACATATTTCTCCATGAATTTCTTGTGGAATTCAGAGCGCAGCGTATCGTTAACAAAACGTTTCTCTTTACGGGATTCGTCCACTCCTTTAGCGCAGTTTTTGAACACGACATCATCATCCCACCTGCAAGAATGAGACATTTTCCATGTCAGGTTAAACACCAAAATAATGTGTCTATGAATCATTGAATTATATACACGCTTGCCTAGAGGCCTATTCACATCGAGAACATAAGATTTTGTAGACAAAATAAAAACAACACGTTTTTAGGGACCTTATACAAACCAGGAATTTGTGTGACTATTTTAAACAAAAATAAAAACTCCAACAAGATAAATAACCTTTAAGGACATATCCAAAACTAGTATTCTAGACAAGGTGTTGATATTGTTGCACTAATGAGTTTTTTCAACCTACTTTAAAGACAGCATTAATGAGAAGACACAAATCAACAAGGAATCTAGGTTACTTTTGTGCTATCTGTGTTACTACCTTCTTTTCACAGTGAATCTGTTCTGGTTCTGTGGTGGCTGTTGCTGCTGTTGTTGTTGTTGTTGGCCTGCCAGGTTTAGCAGTGGATTCCCGCTCAGAATGTTCTCCATACGTATTCGCTCCTCCTCTGCTTTCTGCTCCCGTTCCTAATTCACACACACAGTAATATTTGAAGTCCTTAAGATCAGGTTGATCTCAGTCATGTTAACTGATACAATCAGAAAATAAGGGTCAAAATGGTTCACCTTCCTCTCCTGTTCCTCAGCTCGCTCCTTCTTGATCTTCTCTAGCTCAGCAAGAAGAGCAGCAGTGTCATCATCACTGTCAGAACCTGAGTCAGAGTCATCTTCATCCTACACAAAAACACACAGACTTCAACTACCAGATCATACCGCATACATTTATAAAAGGGTCTTTGATAAAACCGTGTACATCAGTTAGAGGATCATCAGCATCCAGGTTGGCAGCAGGAATCTGATCCAAACGTGGCCGCTTTGAAGAGGATGAAGAAGAGGAAGATGAAGAGGTGGTGTGTTCTGAAAGAAACAAGATCACTGTTATTAAACATACTTGATCCAACAAACAAAAAGAAAAACGGCACACACATTTTCTCTCACCTCTCGCTCCTCTGTCTCTGCTCTTCACAGCAACTCTCTCTCTCTCCTCCAGCTCACGTCTGAAATCACGAGCTCTCACCTCCTCTGGAGCATCCTGGGTGGGCTGTCTGGAGCAAGACACATTTTAGCATCAACTTAAAGTGCTTAACTATCATTATTTTTTCACACCAATATTGTTCCAAATCCATACGTTTTTACTTTTTATGTTAAATATATAAAGGAAAATTTGAAATGAAAATCTGAGCTCACATTTGAATAGAATGATGATAAGAATGTTGATGTTTACCTGTATTTGATTTTGGTGTGTCCTGGCAGGTCTCTGCTGGAGTACTGTTTGGATAAAGCACTCAGATCACCCTCTCCTTTACCTCGCCCTCCCCGTGCGGGCTCAAATGTTGGCCTTGCTGCTGTGGTCATCTTCAGGTATCTGAAACAAATACATTATAACAGCCTTTAGTGGTCTTTAAATGCCTCCATATGCGTTTGGTCTTTCTTGTTATAGTTCCTAAAAGTGATTGTTGTATCATATACCTTCCGTTCACTGCAAATATATAAGCACACCTCCATACAAAAACACACACAAGGAGGATTTAAACTCTACTCTGCTTGGTTTTGTGTCCTAAATCTCTTTAATGATTAAACCTGAGATAATGCAAGAATTTTATCAGTAATGTTCTTCTTGCTTTAGTTAAGTAACACTTTGTGATGCGATTTCACTTTGACTTCAACAGCTAGATTCGTAACAATGTAGTATTACTTTATTGTTGTGAACATATTTTAAAAGAAAGCATCTAACACGACTGATTTTTTTTCTTATTTAACTGATCTATATAATGTCCTTTTACGGTTTGTACAGTTGTATCAATAACAAAAAGTCTCGCAATAGGCTGTTTATATCAGTATGTGCTATATGTGCGTTGTCTCGTTTTATACTCACCTGCAGCAAGATGATCGAAATATCACCTTATACTGTCAATATAGCAACGAGACCACACAAACCAACTCCACCTAACCCAAACAACTAAACGGTTAAATACTAATAGATACTTATTAGAATACTAATTACAAATAAACTTGCTCTTACAGTCGCTATCGCTGCTACACACCGCTATCCCAGCAGTCACCGCGGCATGCACATACAGTCACGTGATGTGGAGACTACGGTGGCCGCAGCGAAACAAACCATCGCCACGCGGAATATGAGTACAGGCAAACCATAACACGCTAAATCAGTTTTATTGTAAGGAATATATATCCAAATATGAAGCAACAAATATGTTACCTAAAAAACGGTACAAGCCTTTTGGTTTTCTTTTCCAGACTTTGCTTTAGGCATTTGGTGTTACAGTAAGAGGTGAATGATTCGGCAAATGCAGAATAAAGCCACAGAACTTTCGTAACCAAACAATACTGGTGACTATTGACTTCCATTACATGGACACAAAGTCACTGAGACCTTGATCAGTTTTTTTTTTTTTCCACATAAAAAAAAGACTTTCTAAATTGCAATTTCTAAACAACTTAAAAGTGAACAAATTACATTACTTTTTATTTTGAGGTGTACTGTTCCTTTAATAAGCAAATTCAAAATGACTTTAATTGGCCCATATGGTCCTGAGCTTTCAAAGGATATATATGATACAGTACAGGTTATTAAACACACAAAGACAAACACAGAATTTTACTATCTTTAATATTCCTGAAACGTCTGTTGCAGAAAGAAAAAAGTACAAAAGTGTCTGACAGTAAAAAGATGAGAATGCTCAGGGAGGGATGAGAGACAGAGAAAAAAGTCTCGCTCACTAAAAGAGCAGCATCTTATATGGGTCTGCAGAATTCATCTCTGTAATATCACTAATACGAAGCCAAACGAAACAGAGTAATCAGATAATATACAAAACCACACAGCTGACCAGGCAGTAAGACATGCAGTTATACAGTCTTTCCATGAGCGAGTGAGAGACTGAGAGAGAGAGAGCAAGAGTATAGGAGACAGAAAGAGAGATGAATCGAGTATTTATAAAAATTGTTCAGTATACATCTTCAAATCATAATATTTCCAAACTTTTGTTGAGAGCTTGTCCGCGTCCTTTCGTGTAGTTTTTAAAAGTTCTGAAACATTTTGCATATGAGATCTGATGCTGGGATCAGCCACAGCTCCTGAAATGGCTCCGTAGAGTTATGTCTGTTTTGTATAAGTATGTGACTGTTAAAAACAGCCAAAGTAAAAAATAATAATGTGATTGCATATGTGACATCATCAGAATGATAAAACAACACACAGAGAACCTGTGAGCAATGGAGGGTGAAGCTTCCTCAAAATAATGTCACATTGGAGAACGTCACATATGGCGTACGGTCATTGCTATGGTAACAGAAGTGAGCCGCTGCTTCGGTCAAACTTCTTGCCTTTTGAAAGTGCAGCAACCTGTTTCATCAGCTCTCTGTTTTTTGTCTGAGAGACGCAGAGAAATTCACAGTTAGTGAAAATTATATATGTTCACATTCCTAAATATTATGGCAATGCTTCTTATTAACTTATGTACAATTTACAAGTGCACTAATTTCTACAAGATACCATTGATCATGTTATTGTGCGTGTATGGTGCTGTGGGTTGTTGAGGTTCCCGTCTAACCTGTTGCTGTTCCATGGCCTCTTTATGTGCTTTCTCCATGTTGTTCATCTTTGACCGCATATTTGACTCCTGATACTGAAAATCTGCCTTCAGTTCAGTCAGCTGCAAAGAGTAAAACCAATTATAATACATTCTTTTCCAAATATTTCACTGAAGTCATTCATTTGCATTCACTGGTTTGAGGTATGCTGATATGGCACTCAACCGATGCCTTACACTATCTATTTGTGCAAGTTTTACTTGCCCATTATGGTTTACCATAAAGCAGACACTCAAACATTACAATGTAACATTTCCGGTCCTTAAATCAGTACGGAGAAAAACACATTATAGAACAATAAAGCAGCAAATAAACCGGCGATTCGTTTATGTTTTATGATTTCAAAACCAAAAACCTCCAAACAAACTGAATATGAGAGACAGAATTCTATTTGCGTGTCAATGAAAATGTTTATGGATCTATTGAATACCATCCAAATTTTGTTGTCCCCCCTCTGCAATCTGACTGTCTAAACCACAAACACAAGTTACCTTCCGGTCCCTTTCCAGGATGGTCTGGTCTCTTTGCTGGAGTAAGCGTTTCAGTGACATCACTTCCTCTTTTAACTGGCTAATCAAGATGAAGTTATCTGTGCCTCCAGAATCCATTGATTGAGCGATTGAACTACTGGAAGGGAATGAAACAAACACGGTTAGCACAGAAAGAATGTCAGTCTGTCAGTGAGGGAAAGGTTAAGACAATTACAGTCAGATGTAATTACCTATCTCCGTTGGATGGCTTTGTCTCTAGTTTAGGTTTTTTCTTTGGCGTTTCCTTCTGGATGCTATAGAAGATAAATAAATTAACGCTGATTCACCTCAACCCAACGCAGAAAAGATACACTGACCAAGAAAAATGCTACAAATACAACAGACAAAAAGCAAATCACAGCATGCAATTTGTGTGCACGTAAAAGACAGGCATCTTACCTCTGCTTCCACAATCCCTGATCCTGCTCTGGACTTAAATTACCACTTATTCTGTAAGAAACACAAACATGCATCAGTGGCAGCAAGCATTTGTGTACGTTTCAAGAGAGCTCTTACATGACATCACAAAGATGATTTTACCACGCTTGCATGCTTACTTGTGATGTGAACTTCCGTGTCTGTGGTGCTGATGATGATGATGGTGTCTTTGATGTTCCTTCTCACTGAGAGAAGACGAGTTGGAGTGGGAGGAGCCGAGGCCTTTCCGCTGCTCTTTTGTTTTTTGTAGAACGCGACGATACGACAGTGTGCAGAGCCAACACAGGAGCTTCCCGTCCACCTGCAGAAGAAATGAACACATGCATCTCTACATCAAAAGTATCTTCTTATTCTTTTTGTTTACATGTGGTTTTGATTGCAGCAAAAATTGACCTTTAATTTTCAGTTTACATTTGCAATAAAATAAACACTGTTAAATTAAACGCCTACACATTAAATATATTAGCTGTGTTTATTCTAGTCCTTCAACACTAAAAGTTTAAATCAACATTGATTTCCATCTTTCTCCCCCATTTTAGTTAAGTCAGAAACATTGTTTCCCTCTATAGTCATAGCTCTCATGTGGGAAACAAGTTCTAATCTGGACCGTGTTGTATCCTGATCCCATTACAAACATAAATCTAACATGTAGTATGGAGAATGAACTTTAATATATTACCCATTTAATGCTAGATGTAAAAATGGACAACAAGTCTAATGTTACTTTTCATCCCTTACAAAATGGTTTGACTGGCCACTTCAAGACTGATCTTAGTAATTAAGAGTTGCTGAACGAGGCTTTGTCTGAAAGCTGAAGCTTCTTAACAGACTGAAAAGAGACTCTGACTGTCCATCAGAGTAGTGAATCACTTCACACACATGCAGTGTGACAGATCACAGTCTGAGTGTCTGTCTGAGTGTGTGTATGAGTCAGTGTGGGCCAGGGCTGAAACAGAATGTGCATGTGTGATTGGTGTAAACATTACCTTTCTCCTTCCTTCGTCCTTCCTATCGAAGGCACACTGCTGCTTGCACTGTTCACAGGTCTGTGGAGGGCCATACTTCTTCTCGGAGTTGGTGCAGCGCTGACATTTGGTCCCAATGAACGCAGCAATGATGTTACAGTACTGACATGGCTTTGGCTGAAAAAGAAGGAGAACATGTTACCCCATCCATCTGCATTCATAGTTATGATCACAATCACATCAATTCAATCCAATGTATTCTAATATCACAGTAGGCACCCAAACTCACCGTTCCAAATTGTTTGACATTCTGTGCACATTTTTTACAAATAGTGTTTGTTTTGCTAAAAAAAGAGAGAAAGGCGTTTTGTTACCACAAATATGATCATATAAACTGAAGCGTGGTGTGCATGTCTCTCGCTTACCTCTCCTGCTGGAACTCTGACCTACAGTAGGTGCATTTTACTATAGGGTGTGCAATTCGACATTCCTGTGAGGAGAGAAAACTAGCAGTGATTAACAAAACCTAAAATGCAGTTTAATAAAATAACACATTATGTTATTTATTCATCTTCATGCAACTCTTTTGTGGAATACAAAAGAAGATATTTTGGGAAATGTCCCTGCGGTTTTGTATCCATACACTGGAAATCAATGAGGGCTTATGATGTTTGGTTATCAACTTTCTTTAAAATATTTTCTTTTGTGTTCTGTAGAAGAAAGAATATCATACAGGTTTGGAATGACACGAGTGAGTAAATAATGAAAGAGATTCCTTTCAGATGTGTGTTCTGTATACAACAAAATAATCAGGGCAGTGCAGCTCAGTGTGTGAATCAAGAATGCTCTAATTATATGCATGACTGGTGTACTACATCTTAACACAAGTGAGTTCGCTTTCTAGGCAGGTTTAACGACATTTCTAGTTTATCTGGAACGTAATGATCACAGTTCCATTAGATACATTTCTTTCTAAGCATTAACACCAGGGGGACATACACACCAGTTGCATTTAAACATTAAAGAGTGTGTGGATGTGTGGTCTCACCTTGCAGAGCTGTTGGCCCTGCGATAACTCCTCGAACGGGAACCGCTGATTGCACTTGGTACAGGCATACAGGGCCGATGTGGCCATCACCAACCCAACAGACACACAAATACTGCTACTGCTAAAATATATATTACACTTACGCGCGGACGATCTTTAACATATGCGATCAGGTGAGACCTGAGCAGATTAGTCCAATAAAACTGTACTTAATCCCGGTAAATAAAATCGGTTCAACCATCCAAAACTGCTTTACGATTGTTGCTATACACACAACCTCCGAGACTTAATAAGTTATTATTAAGAACTGGATATAAAATTAAACATTTATGAGTAAAAACACTATTTAAAAACCTGATTTATAACATAAGTGTTTCGGCTCCTGGTGTAATTTTTGCTCTCTCCCTTTTGTATCTTAGTCGACGCACGAACCGGATGCGACCTGTGACTACAAAGGAAAGACTCAATGACCAATCAGAGGCACGACATGATGGGCGGGAGAAATAATTTTAAAAAGCCGGCCCCAATCACAGAGCTCGTCCCGCCCACTTATAAAAAAGACGAATTATTTTTTATGACGCATAAGTGATGTAACGATCCCACACTGCCAATACGTGCAGCTGGTCGGAGAATTCACTGTTCTTTTTTTATAGGTGTAAAATTATATTTACAGAGGTTTTTAAAAAGATATCTAAATGTATAGAATTCTTAGAAAAATGTAATTGTTTCATTTAACCTATAAGAATACAAAATAATAAGAAATGCGCATTTTTATGGTATGATGGAATCTTGTACCTTAAATGGTGCCTGTATTTGTTTTGTTTTTAATAAAAAACGTGCAGCTGGACAGAGAAGTCTTACAGCCTCCATTTCAGCCCATGCTAGTTTTAAATATATATATATATATTTATAATACTTACATTTCATGCATTTTCAACATCAACAAGATTTTTAAAATTATGCTTAAATTAACCTACAATCAAGAGCGAAAGAAAAGCGCACGGAGCCGACAGCTCTCGAACGGCTCTCGCGGTACTTTGATGTCAGAGGCCGAAGAGTCTGCGCAGCGGCGCATGAACACGCCCTAGAGCTTCTCGTTTAGTAACCCATAATTCTGTGCGCCAGACAAAAACATGGCTGACCCCTCAGTAAGTAGTCCGTTTATTTTCATTATATCCTATGTTTTATTTAAACCCGTTTTGCTCAATCATTGTTGTTCAGTGTTGTTTATAAGAGTTTTGTCTTGATAGGTTGAAGTCGTTGAAGGCTGTCGTCTTCCTGTGCTGCGAAAAATCAAGACAATGAAGACGAATGGCGTACGTATTAGCCTGCTAGCTCCTTATACAACATCAACAAAACACAATCAGCTATATTTATTTAAATAGCAGTTCACAAGGCTCACGTGTAAATTAAATGTAATATCTTTAATAACCATAATATATTAAATGTTGACTTTTAAGTGATCAGAAAGGCTTTAACTGTATGTGTGTTTGTTCTTTTATGTCTACATAGCTTTGGCTGAAATTCTCAGTGTCAAAGATCTTCCTAGTAGAAAGCTCTACTATGTCCACTATATTGACTGTAAGTAGTAACAATTAACTTATCAACTCCATACTTGAGCCATACTACATTTTATGACTCCAGAATGCTGAATTTTATGTAATGTGAAGGTCTGCTTGCTGTTATTTTGCTCATTGTGTAACTACAATGAGAAGCTACATTATTATCTATTGTTTGTTGAAAGTCAACAAGCGACTGGATGAATGGGTAACTCCAGATCGACTGGACTTAAAGAAGCTCCAGTTTCCCAAGAAAGAGGCAAAGACTCCCACAAAGAACGGCCTGCCTGGGTCTCGCCCCAGCTCCCCAGAGAGAGATGTGGTAAGAGACTATTGTAGCTACACAGATGCATTCCTCTAGAGCTCTTATTGTACCTTTTTTTGTAAGTTTAAAGATAACACCATCTGTTTTCATTATGTCTGAAATTGTCTTTCTGGGTGGAGGAAAAAACAATGCAATATAAAATTCATCATAATTGACCATTCTATCATTGAATTCACCCCCTGGTATATTTCACTATGTGGTGCTACTGAAACAATTACAATAAATTTATCTTGCAATTTAAAGTACGTGACCTAACCACAGCACCCCCCCCAAAATGCATACTGTATTTTGAAAGGATATGTCTTATACTGTTGTTGTAAGATTTTCGTGCTTTTCAGTCTTTTATCACCTTCTCTTCCTTTCTGTTCAAATTCAGAGGAAGAGTCTAGATCTCAACGTTCAGTGTGCTTCAGCTCCATCAAGAGGCAAAACCCTCCCCACACCGGTACAGACAAAACCTGCCCATTGTACACTAATGAAATTCTGCTGCTCAATCTGTCAAGCAAGAGCTGACAATAATTGGGCCTAATTTAATACTCATTTTAATAAGATCGTATTGCACCTTCTAATCAGTGTGAGGGATGCCATTTTTGCCTCATCCAAACAACTTTTTTATATTTTGAGTATATAATATAATATGCAATGTATATAAGATATTACAAACAAAGGAAAACATAAAGTTTTTTAATCCTATAACTAATCTGTTTATTTCTAATGTGTATGTACAAGCCTCCACTCTCCATAGCAGATGTCATTAGTCAAAATTATGTTCTCATTATTCTTATTTTATTTTTTGTTATTTTTATCCATAAGGTAAGTATAAATAGTTGACTGCTTTTTTAGATGTGAGAGCTTAATGTACTTTTTAAGAATTTTGCATGTAATTTACATTTGGACAAATAACTAGAAATAGAAGTTTTTGTGTCTGTTTAATTTTTCAGAAAAGGAAAGCAGAATCTGTCTGTTTGGCAACACAAGTTAGTGCAGCGACTCCAGTGTCCTCACTTCCTAGTTCTACTGAGGCGAGTCAGGCATCTGTCTTTCCAGCAATAAGAGATTTCAGCATTAAATCCAGAGATGAGAATGAACAACTCACTGCAGTAAGAAATAACTTACTTAATTTGAGTTAACTATTTAAGAATACCAATTGTTATTAATGTCGTTTTGTAAAATAAAATTGTTCTTTTTTTGTCTGCTTTATTCTTCTGTAAGAATGGCACACCGCGCCGTCTTATTCCTTCTCAGCCGGGGAGAAAAAGAAAAAATTGTGGTGGAACAGATGAGGTAAAACCCGCACCTGTATTTAACAGCGATTTGCTAATACTACATATCGCAAAGCCTCCTTTGCAGTCTAATTAAACTTTTTTTTTTTATCTGTTAAAATTGGAAAACGTTGTTTTTGGCCACTTTACATTTACAGCTTGTGCAGACACAAAATGCATTGTAATCTAAATTTAGTGTTAGACAAACAGTGTGTTTGTCAATATTACCCATTTAGTTTAATGAATATTAACATAAATGAGATGGCAAGTGAACATCTGCGTTCCAATCTCCCCCTAAAAAAACTTTTCAATAAATATTTTTTGATTTTGCTGTACTGTCACCTGTCTACCTCCACTCTCAAATAAGATGTCCCAAAGCTTTGCAACCCCTTGTGTTTTTCTGCTAGATGGTAAAGGTGTTCCAGAATAACAGCCCCCGCTGCTCCACCATCTATTTGCTGCCAGGAGAGGTCCGGCTCATTTACTTACAATTGCCTTTGTTGTTTGTCTGACAGAATAGACGCATAGGGCTTTTAAAACAACATCAACTTAAAAACACAAAATAAAACATCATTGACATACAACCAATGGAATAATGCAATAAATCCGCTGAATGCATAAAAACATTAACAACTAGTGTAAGTCTGGTGTTACTAGGAATAAAAAGCTTACTAATTTACATGAAATGTAATGAAGTGCAGAGTTTTTTTTATCGAGGACGATCACTTTCACCATTGGTTGGTGTTGGATATGGTTCCATGATCTGCCTAACTGTACTCTCTTACTTCAGGACTCCCAGGACAGTTCTGATGGAATCCCCACTGCCCCGCGTATGACTGGTAGCTTGGTGTCGGACCGCAGTCATGATGACATCGTCACACGAATGAAGAACATAGATTGTATTGAGCTGGGTCGACACAGGCTAAAGCCATGGTACTTTTCTCCATACCCACAGGAGCTCACCACCTTGCCCATTCTCTACCTCTGTGAATTCTGTCTCAAATACCTCAAGAGCCTAAAGTGTCTTCAAAGGCACCTGGTAAGAGTCATTTCAGGCCCCATAATGTATCCCTAAGCTGTACAAAGAATTCTTGTGCACTACACATTTAATATACATTTACTTCTATCACACCCTTCTTTATGCATTACAGACAAAATGCAACCTTAGGCATCCCCCAGGAAATGAGATCTACCGCAAAGGAACCATCTCCTTTTTTGAGATAGATGGCAGGAAAAACAAGGTAAAAACTTTCATGGGGCCAAACAAAGAGAATGAAAGCAGATACAGGTTATGCATTTAAACGAGTTTCTTTGTTTCCTTATGTTCTCTTGATTGACTGGTAAATCTGTGGTTCTCTACACAGAATTATTCCCAAAATTTGTGTTTACTGGCCAAATGCTTCCTGGACCATAAGACACTGTACTACGACACAGATCCTTTTCTCTTCTATGTTATGACGGAATATGACTCGAAGGGTTTCCACATAGTTGGTTACTTCTCAAAGGTATTTTATAGCGGCACTTGCATATATTATATGTTTTTACCTTTTCTTACACGGATTCTAAAGTATTTAGAATAAAATCCTGTTTGTTCCTAAATGGATCATGGGTTTAATGTTGTGACAGTGTCACATTTCAGGTTTGTTAAATATCTTTTTCTTCTTTATCATAGGAGAAGGAATCTACAGAAGACTACAATGTGGCCTGTATTCTAACTTTACCACCTTATCAAAGAAGAGGCTATGGCAAGCTTTTAATTGAATTCAGTGAGTAATTTTACTGAGGGACAGGGAATATTATGCTTGCAAATAACAAAGCTCATATTAGTAAAGCTTCATTTCCATAATGTTAAATGTTGTGGGCTTTGTTCACCTCTGTTTTCCAGGTTACGAGCTCTCAAAGGTGGAAGGTAGGACGGGTACTCCAGAGAAACCCCTGTCTGATCTGGGTTTGCTCTCCTATCGCTCATACTGGTCCCAGACTATTCTAGAGATCCTGATGGACCTCAAATCAGAAAATGGAGAACGACCACAGATTACCATCAAGTACATGCCATTCTCATTTAATTTCTATTTATATTGACTAAAGAATTACCTTTGTGTGCATCTGTATGTTAATTGATAATGCTGTTTCTATTTTTTAGTGAAATTAGTGAAATCACAAGTGTCAAGAAAGAGGATGTGATATCAACCCTTCAATACCTCAACCTCATCAATTATTATAAGGCAAGTCATTTTCTGATCACCATCTACGTGTAAGATCTAGGAGCACTGCATGAGATGAGGCTGTTGTTCTTGATTGATTTAGCTCACTTTTTTTGCAGGGTCAGTATATCCTTACCCTCTCCGAGGATATAGTGGAAGGTCATGAGCGGGCCATGCAGAAACGCCACCTCCGCATTGACCCCAAATGTTTGCATTTCACGCCTAAAGACTGGAGCAAAAGGGGCAAGTGGTAAAACACAGACTGCAAGGACAGCCCATCTACCATGTCAATTTGTGTTCCTGAAGGAATTCCATTCAAGATAAAAACTGTAAATAATCTTGCGTTTAAGTACTTGTATGTTTTTAACATGACACATGTTTAAAATGTAACTGAGTGTATCCGTGATGTGTAAATAAACTGTTTGCACTGTTTGGAGAGCTGATGTTTGTTAGCTTCAAAGTTAAATTCTTTGCTTTGGGTTAAAAACATGCTGCATGACAAATAGAAACTAACAATGGTTGACGGGTATTTAATGGTCTCTTCACATCGGCTACAAAACTGAATTTTATACAATTTAAAATTTCTTTCTAATTTACGCCACAAATTATCCAACAAAATCTCTTAGCAGTGAATATTTTTGCTTTTGCTATATTTGGAATTGCTAATACAATTTCATACACAAATTCTTAGACTTGTGGGTGTCATTTCTGTATAATGAGTGCACTGTCAGAAGTCCTGGTTTGGATATTTTGCACTGTAAAACAATCCATGGCATCTGTACGCTTGAACAAACCACACAATCCATTGTCTAGATCCAGATACTGCAGGTGTTTTATTGCTGTTAACTCCTGTAGCATACAGGATGAAGATAATTGCCATGTAAATTAGTGTCAACACGCTTCATTTGTCAATGTTGTTAATCTAAGTACAAGGCAGATTATAGTGCATATGTAATTAACATACAATGAATGATAGTTTTAATATAAATGAGCCTAAAAAATGGAATTTCAAGTAAGGACGTTTTCTATTTAAAACCCTAAAGCACGAAAGACTCATTAAAAGTAATGTAGGCAGAATACCAGTGACATCACACTGCTTTGGTCACCCACAGTTTTACTACATTCAGCATACAGTATAAGCCCTAATGTGTTTCTAACATGTATTAATGTCTAACTAGTCTTAATAAATGTATTAATATAATACCAGTATCAAGCAGTTTTAGTGATGAAAAGCGTTTCCCATCCAGCCAGCTGGTAGCAGCTAGGTGAATGTTAGTGTGTGAAATTTACATCAGCTGTGTATCAATGCAAGTGTGTAACACACTTACAGAGTGCATGAAGATCTACATTCGTCCTTAAGCTCTGGACTGCTCATACAAAGGTTTGCACAGGCGTGATGGAGCGAGTAGGAGACCCAGCCCTCTCGGAGGATGAAGAAGCTGTGCGGTTGGTTGCGTCTCGCTGTAGGTCTTCCACCCTCTTCTGAAGTTCTGCCCGTTTGGCTAGCAGCTCCTTGTAGCGCTGATGGACAGGTTCCTTGAGGCAAAAACAAGCGTAACACTGTGACTTTCAAATACAAACAGAAAAGACATGTTTGGATTATAATAAATTAATACTGCTTGTGTGTGTTTACCTGCGGCCTCATACGAGGGTTCCAGCGGATGTAGTATGAGACCCAGAGCTGGAGGTGTCTGATGCCAACCGTGGGGTAAAGCACATGGGAGGGGTAGTGCACGTACAGAGGATTCACAAAGTCCTCCAGCTGACTGTTCACAAACGACCACAGCGACACAGTCCGTTTTGGCACTTCCTAAACATAAACACACAGGCATGTTGCTTACTAATACACAAATATGTTTTGTAGGGATGTCATCAATCATTTATAAAAGAAATTAGATCACATTTGGCTGTAAGTACAAATTACTTTATAGTAATTTTATAGTAATTATAGTTATTCTTAAATCTAGAGGCATATAAAAGGTGCCCAAACACAACAAAGCATGCTTGTTCTTACCTCTTTGAGTCTTTGCTGCTCACTGTTACACAGAAATGTTCCAAAAAGGCAGCTGTAGAGGTGATCCAGTATTGTAATAAGAAAATACTCATTAAACTCGAAAGCTGCAGGAAACTACAAACAGAGAAAAAAAGTACTCATTACACATACAGAGATAGACTTTAGCAATATGTTGAAGACATGTCAAAGGTAAACATGTGTAGTCTTTGTAACTGTGGGGTATTTTGCAGTCACCTGTCTGATCATCTGCCAGACGCAGTCAATAAACTGCACAAAGATTGGTGAACGATCGGCATCTGTGTGATTCTTATCACCATGACCCAGTCTCTATATAAACATACAAATTCATTTTAGATAAGCTTGTGTGACATTAATAAAACTTTTAATTTAAAGAAATTGTTTTTTGTTGAACTACTTCTTTAATGCTGAATATGTTACTCATGTTTGTTAAGTTACCTGTTGGAAACGGTGCCCAAAGCTGAGCCACTCTTTCTCCAGCAATATCTGAAAGCCACGAATAGTTCTGTAATAAGGGTCCAGCATAATCAGGGCCAGTGATGTAAGCTGAGCTGTTCTGTCCCAGCCATCGCTGCAGTGAACAACCACTGAGGTTTTCCCAGACTCAACCTTATCAGCTATTCTTAAAGCTCCAGCCAAAATCAACTATAACACACACACACACACACACACACAGATTACCATCAGTACCAGCTTCATCATCTTCCAGTTTCTCAACGTTTGACAAATGTAAAGAGATCTGACTTCCCACCTTGATATGTTCCAGCCAATGGGTGGACTCGAGGTTGGACAGCCAATGAGAATCCTCAATGTTGGGGTAGACGACATCCTTCAGTTTCCGCAGTGACTCGCGCATTACATGAATGTTATGAATGTCCAGAAACACCAGTTCAGCATTCTGATAAGCATCTTCACTCTCATACCCTCCTCCCTTCATCTAAAACACAAATCGATGAAGATTTTATTTAATCTGAAATACACACACCGAAAACAAAGCAAAAGTAAACTCAGTTTACCTTGTTGGCTGCAGCATTTACACTGGGTCTGGCATCAAATATGAAAAGTTTGTGTGATTGTGCATTTGCATCCATGATGGCCTGCAGGAGCTTCTCGTCCTCTTTGCACCGCCGGCCATTTTGGCCCACCATCGGCTGACTGGACCGAACCACTGCGGCTTGGGTCTCTGGATGGATCCATGACAGCACCTAGAACAGTGAGGCAGGAGATTAAAAAAAATAAATTAATTCACACAAAGATATGCACAAAAAGATAAAAAATAAGCGTTCAGAGATGTCAACAGGTTATACTGATGTCACAGACCGGAAGGCGACCTTTGGCCCTGAAGCTGGCGACGCGCCGCAGTTCCTCATCAGTAATGGTTACTGGGACAACTAGTGAAGCTGGGTATGAGTCACACAGCTCATGGTGATCATTTACTTTGGAGATTCTCCAGCTCTCATTCGGAAGACCCTATACAAAGAGATATAAAATACAAACTATATTTAATGCATGGCTCTCTGTAGTACTTGAATTCTGATTACATCACATATTTACAGTATAATTGTATGTTGTCCCAATAAGACTTACAATACTCACTCAGTGTCTTTATCATTTCACAATACAACATAATTCAGATGCAAATTATTTGTCCATTTATTTCTGTTTGTTCATTTATTTCTGCTGTACAGAAAAATAATTATGTACTGCTCATGATTTTCAAATTAGCCCCTTTAGAGCAATAGAAGATCCTATGATCCTTGTGCTGGGTTTATTTTTGCTATAATGACTGCATCAGTGTACATTAGCCTTTAATTAAAACTAATAATTTCAAATAACACATAAAAAGACACAATGTACCTGTCTTTTGTATTCAGCCAGTGGATCATACACCTTCCATCCATTCTCAGGAAATCCCTGCTTATACTCAAATGCAAAGAGAGACTAGATAAAAAGAAAAGGAAGACAGACAGAAAAAGAAAAGCGAGTTAAAATACTCAGTGCTGATGAACCAGTAATGCTCTTTCTATTGCTGCCTCTCACCATGTTGTTCGACACCGGAAAAGCAAACTTCATCAGAACTTCAAACACTGATTTTTTAAGAGAGTCTTCTGGCTCCTTGTGAACAAAACGAAGGTTCCTCATATCCTACAACAAAAACAAAAAATACATTAAGCAAACACACAGAAGATTAAGTAGTAGTTGGTAACTGTACAGGAAAAAATACCTTGCAGACGAGGCCAAAAGAGACGTCTCCTCTGCTGGTCGCTGCGCCGATCTTCTCTACTCTGCTTAAAACTCCCAGTGGTAGATCCAGCACAAATGCTGGCTCCTAAATACAAATACAGAAATCTTCAGTTCACTTTTCTGTTTGCACATCACTGAAGCAGTACGTGTGCATGGCTCTTACCCTGTCAGTACACCTAAAAAACAGTCTGTAGTTGGTGACAGTTAGAGATCCTCTAACAGGTCCAATGAATGGACAAATGTACGTCACGTCTTTAGCTGTGGACACACAAGTAATATACACATACAATAAAACCATTACAGCTGCTCACACTGTATTGCTTTACAATACTTATGTGCAGGCCCAATCAAAATCTATATGGTCATTTGTTACACAGTTAGCATAACTTTAAAATGCCCTTTCGTCAAAAGTAATGTAGTACAATCTATGAACCATTTTATTATGAAGAACAGAACAGAAATGAAACTTTGTCTGGGCCTGTTTTTGTGTCACACATACCAGCATCCTGAATGCGCTCCTCTGGCAGAAGTGGAAGCTCTTCTTTAATGGGGTCTTTGTGGACCTAAAGGTATAAGAGAGATTAGTCCATATGATGTGAGAGTTGAACCATTTTAATAAATTAATCCACATGAAAAAGTACTGTAGTATTTACTATAGTAAACCTGAGTAAATAGTAATAGGGCAATTTCTTGCAAATGCCAACATTATCATGATAAAAGTTTTTTTTACCAAAGTTTTCACAATATTAATCGCTCAGATGTCAATATTTGGTGGTTTAAACACCCATGAAGTCTCAAAGTTTTTGAGTTTGTTAGGTTTAAAGCATGATTTCACAGTCTGGTTGTCAAAAGTGCCGTTTTGAAAATTGTTACATCTGTAACGGGTCATAATTCTCATAAATGGACACATGAAAATATCTATTGTAGTTCTTTGAAGAGCTATTTGTTGGGTATTATTGCTTCTGGTTTGTGCATTTTAAGACTCTACACACATGTTTAGTAAAATATAAACAGATGGATCAATATATTGGTAATAAATACATTCCGTGAGAATTTATATTTCGAGTTTTGACTAGAAATGTCACATCCATAACGCTGGAATTGCAATATAGTGCTGTATATAATATCAACAGTAGGCTATATAATTATGTGGGAGCCTAAAACATAACGTTAATACCTTTTCAGTTGTCTTTCCTTTAGACTGAAATGAGAAAAAGAGAAACATGTGCGTTTTAACATACAGGAAATATTTAAGGACATACAAGGGTTTAGAGAGGAATTGTAAATGTTCTGACCCGCAGCTCTGCTTCAGAAGCTCTGGTGCTACTCGAACGGTTTGAACGGTCCGAGCGGGTCGTGGTAGAGCTGAAAGAATATTAAGAGGATGTTCACACTAACAACAAAAACTAGATAGAAAACAACTCATAACAATAACTGTGTTAGCGTCCACATCAACGGACTATATCAAGTTTATTCTAGCACGCGCGCTGCACTTTCAGTCACGAGTGCACGAGCCCTTTAATTCCGTATTCGTTTTGATTGGCTGTCAAATGGTAACGATTCATCAGATGACAAAAAAATCACAACAACAACATTTCTATGTATTATCATTGTGATGTGGACTCCTATAATATCGTAAATTTAGAGCTATTTCTAAAACTTTATCCTAATGGTTATTGTCTTTGATGTGAAGGCGACCTTATTTAACTAGTTATTTACTCTTAACACCCTTAAATATCCGCCAACTTGTTTTTATTAAAAATTAAATGTATTCTACGAAAACTTATTGCGATATTAAATATGTATAATTCAGAAATATGTGTGTGTAAGAGAGAGGGAGTGAAAGTGTGTGTTTATTGGTACCTGCACAGCGACTCCACGCTATCCACACTGCCGCTCTTCTCCATCCCGAACCGGACAAAACCGCGCCAATGATAATGTTGTGAGGATCTTGTTAGTTTTTAAAACTAGTGACTGTACAGTAGTGAAACTCACTCACCACAAACACCGGAAGCTGCCATGTCTTCCCACAATTCCTCTAGGTGGGGCTGATCGTGCGCGCGAGCGCTTGGCTTTTCTGTGCGCGTGCACGTCTGTGTGTTGCCTACGTTGTGGAGGCCTTTGAGAAAAAAAACATTATCACTCTAATCCAAGCACAGTGTCATTGAGTCAAGATATAGATATTTAATTTATAAATCATTTTCTGCAAGTGAGATCCAAAAGTGTGGTCACGGTTTCTCGTTTTGTAGTAATACACTTTGAGTTTATTATAAATAAGTTTGTCTGTGCCATTTACTGTCTATGACATCAGATACATTTATAAATTATATTTGTATATATAAAAACTGATGAAAGAGGTTTTGAACATAACCTCTGAAGGATAAATGACAGAATTTTTTGTGTGAACTACCCCTTTAATATATGTGACACTATTGTGTTTGTTTAATGATTTAACATTATTGTTTGTACATTGTTATCCATGTATAAAATAATGTACGTAAAAGCTTGTGTCTGAGTTGTACGTTTCTGTGTGCTTGGACATGATGTGCGTCACAGTCTCTACTGGTGGGTGTGTATCTTGTATCTGATCTGAATGGTGAAGGACTCGGCAGCACAAGCATCTTTTGTGTAGAGATGTCTGTAGTGGGGCGAGTAACAGCGTGACACCAGTCATTAGCAATGCAAAGCTCCGATGCTGCGCCATAATCCACACTAGGAAACATCAACCCTTTCCTGTACGACTTCAACTGCAGTTTCTTCTTCTTCTGCTCAGGGACCTCATCAACCGCAGGTAAACATCAGCCAAATACCAACCCTATCAAACACAGTACTAAACCTACCAATTAAACCCTATCATAATCAACTACCAGACATGTTCAATCCAACAACCCAGTAATAATCAACCAACTACCAGAACAGTGAAACCAGCAGTGCAACACCCATTCAGATATATTAAAATCACCTTTTTTTAAGAATACAACACATACTATAATAATAAACCAAACTATATCTGAATTCCTAACACCATCTAACCAAACACCAAAATCTGTCTATTTGGTAAAGATGATATTACACATATGTGGACTTCTGATGTATTTGTGTTTATGTTCAGCTCCATGATGAAATTCATTATCACACCTTAATAAAACAGCACTAACATAACTTAATTGCAAAATGCTCCATAAAATTGACAGTAAAGATGATCATCATACTGTACTGATCTGTACCATATTAAAGAAATATATTTTAAACACTTAAGATAGCCTAAGATAGCTATATATAACTTTCATTACCATTCAAATGATATATAAACAAAAACAACACTGATAATTGTTGTAATATATAACTGTAATACTCAGCAATAAATAAAAGCATCATATAACATAACATAAATTTATGTCTAGTATTATGCTAAACATAATGAATCCATTCTAAATCCTATTTTGATCAACTTAATACATTCTGATAAATATCCATTTAGTTGCATTTAGTAGCTAGATACACCAAGTCATCCTTCTACTACCATACCCACTTCTGACCAAAAACTGACCTTATACTTCATATTTTATGAATGTTAAACCCTACTGCTTACCAGTTCTATCTAAAGTCACATATGAACACCAGGTTTACAGTGAGTGTGTTAAAATTTGTAAATGATCATCTCATTTGGCCTCTGAGGTAACAGCTTATAAAATCACACAAATCTATTAGGCGGGAAGAAAAGATGGAAGGTACTCAGTGACCCATATCACACAAAAGCGCACACTCTTGTTCTGTGACTGAACCTACGCTTTCATTGTGTAATTGGTGAATGACATTGGCTTCAGATCGCTAGTCACATGGTTGGTCCTGCCTTCATAAATGGTTGCTGCATGCTGGAGACACTCCATCTGACAGAAGTACACACATACGGATACACACATAGGCACACACACCAGAGACACGGCGGGTCTCAGAACCCCTCCACACGGGCTCTGCCCATGCCACTAACACCACCTGCGGAGCCTGGTAATACTGAATGCTATATATATATATGTCTGTTTTATCCTCTTTCTCTCTTTCTCTGAACAAGATGAAGAAGTTTTCTGTGTTTTGCTATAGATTTGGTTGTAGGGTGACTGTAGACTTGCATGTTTGTTGAAATGTGAATGCTGATTAGTGGTTGATAATTCCAGATCACAATATGAAAATTCATTGTTGAGATTCTGATATTCTGATATTTTTGTGCAAATAGGGTATTGTAGAGTTATTGTAAACTTGTTTGTAAGGACAGTTGTGGTCATTATGTGTTATTCTTCATGGGTTGTTGAAACTGTGTGGTATTGAGCTGGGCTTAAATATCAATTAAACCGTTAGCAACTTCATGCACATTTTCGAGGAAATGTAAGAGAGACTAGGATTGGCGAAGTTAAATCTGTGAAATAAGATATTATGATGTGCCAATTTGGTTCAGTCATATAGTCGTTGTTCTATCAGTATGTGTATTTCCTAATGCTGTTGCTTTGCTCTGCCTTTCAGAACTGGAATCTAAAATGAACTGGGCGTCTTTTTATGCCGCAATCAGCGGCATAAACCGACATTCAACCGGAATAGGGCGGATCTGGCTGTCTGTCCTCTTCATTTTCAGGATCCTGATTCTGGTGGTGGCTGCAGAGAGTGTGTGGGGTGATGAAAAAGCACATTTCATCTGCAACACCCAACAGCCGGGCTGCAACAGTGTGTGCTACGACCACTTCTTCCCCATCTCTCATATCCGTCTATGGGCCCTGCAACTCATCATGGTCTCTACCCCTGCCCTGCTGGTCACAATGCACATTGCACATCGTCGGCACATCGATAAAAAGTTGTACCGCCAAGCAGGCCGCACCAGTCCAAAGGACCTGGAGCAGATAAAAAATCAAAAGATGAAGATCACAGGAGGACTTTGGTGGACTTACATGATAAGCCTGTTGTTCCGTGTGCTGTTCGAATCTGCCTTTATGTATCTATTCTACATGATTTACCCAGGCTATAAGATGTTTCGGCTAGTAAAGTGTGACTCGTACCCCTGTCCAAACATAGTTGACTGCTTTGTGTCCCGGCCAACAGAGAAAACTGTGTTCACTATATTTATGCTTGCCGTATCTGGCGTCTGCATCCTGCTCAACATCGCAGAAATCATCTTTCTTGTTGCTAGGGCAACAAGTCGCCATCTGAATAATTCCAAAGACTCCCCAGTGGGGGCCTGGATCACTCATAAACTGTGTTCATTTTAGTCTAGATCACTTTACTCTAAAGTCTAAAATTTAGATTTCACTCAAACACGTTAATGAGGGCTAATAATATCCTCACATTATTTATTGATGACTTTATTATATAATTTAGAACACTATACAAAAATACATGTACTGTATAATATTACTCCAAAAACTTACAGAAAAATATTTTAATAAATTGCTGTTATTTGTTTTCTGACATTTTGTACTTACATTATAGCTAAAAGTACTACAATAAAACAAAATACATAAAATTTATTTGTGGGGGAATCTATGTCACACACACTAATATTACCTCATGCTGCCAGCACTAAAAGAGTTCATATTGCAGGTTCATATTGTTTGGGATATTGGGAAGATAACAAATAATATGACATGGACGTATGTTATGTTTAAGGGAAAGTGTATATTTTAAGTGCTAACCTGTCAACAATTTCTTCACCAAGGTTTTTACAATTTATCTTTTGTTTTTCTTTTAATGGGAAAAATGTATTAAATTTTAAAATTTCAAGTTTCTAGTAAATGTATAAGGTTTGTAAATTCTATGTGTAAATGTTTAAGCAATCTTATTAACGTTAAAATTTACTTTTGTTTGACATACAATGATTTGCCTCTAGGGGACGCTACAGACCCAAAAGAGGAACTCTCCATAGAAACTAAAATTAAAAAAAAAGTCTGATCCACAGTTGCTAGTTTAGTCTCAGGCTTGGTATAGTCAAGCTTATAATAATTATGATTATATGAATGTATGATGTTAAACTATTATATTAATAAAAATATAACATTAAAATTGTTAACAAATAAATGTTATGTTCGAAACATTTTAGTAGAATTTGGACTGACCTACAGATCAACTGGTTCAGCTGTGTAATTGTGACTCTGTCTGTGAAAACCAAGCTAAAGTCATTTTTTTGTAAATGTTTTCTACATAAAATCATCCTCCATAACATAAAGAACACTCCTTGAAAATATAACCTTGATAACTTTAATATTTACTGAGTAAGACCATGTCAAAGATTGAAATCATAGTGAAATTTAAAGGTGAAATTAAACTTTAATGCTTGTTATCTCAAATTTAGATTTTTAGACTTTAGCTTGGTTTTCAATTATTTCACAATTATTGAAAAAAACCCTTTTATTTGAAAACACTTTTATGCAGATCTGTTGGATGTGACAGTACTTATTCCCTCATTGCCAGGATTTAAATGATATATAGATCCCATTTTAAGGTGTGAACACTTCCATCAATTAGATTAAAAATACCAAGTATTTTATATAGCTTGGGTTTTCTCTGTCAGATCTAATTTTACCTGGGTTGATGGAATGGAAAGTATACCCCATCCTCTGTAAGACCTTTACAGGCCTGTACATACCAAACATATGCAAAGACACACAGGCCTGCACATTCTTTATCTCTCAGGGTCTAACTGTCTCATCCCTGGATCATTCTCTTTCTCTCTGTCCTTTGCTCACATACAGGTTTTGAAAGAGGGGGGAATAAAAATAGAAAGATGGACAAATAAAATCAGACAGTCTGTATTTCAGTAGCTTTCCTTCAAAAGGGGGAATGCATTCAGCCGAACTGACTGTGTGCTCTGCCATTGGTCCTGACAGCTGTCACTCATCAGGGAGACTCTGAGAAACAAGGCAGGTGGTACACTCTACAAAATTCTCTCTAGGGATTGTGTTCCCTGCCAAAATTAACCCTAACTCACACACACACACATATATACAGTGTATATCTTTACGACAGGACCCTCTTTCTGTCAGAACCTATGGTGGAGTAAAGAAGAAAGTGTGTTGGACAAGACACAGTGCTAGACTTGTGAATGTGTGTGTGTGAAAAGATCATTCTCGTTCTGGACCTTTAAGCAAGGTGAGTTTACATCTATAGGATAACAACACACACACTAACCCACAATTAAACAATCATACACATCAACTTTTAACACACTTAGCATCTGTCCAAAGATTATTCTGATACCTTTCTGTAACTCTCTCTCTCTCTCTCTCTCTCTCTCTCTCTCTCTCTCTATTTTCACACATTTTGTTTCTTTCAGGTAACATTGTAAATCATGCTATATCTCTGTATTATATAATAATGACAGCAGATGATGACAGAAATATTTTCAGACTAAATGCATTATGGAAAAGCGAAGAATTCTATATTTACTATTTTGACTAACACAACTGAGTCATATATGACTGTGTGGTCATGGATTTTAAACACCACAATATGTTTCAGGTGGTTAAAATATTTAAGAGTCTATTTAAATTCATTTAAAAATGTGTATTTGAGAATGTGTTGCTTTGTTTTTAATCTTAAAGAAATAAGAAAATGTACATATTAAAATAATATTTTGCCTTAATAATCATGGGGATGTTACTAAGAATCATCAAGAATTTTCTCGATGGAACCTCTATATGTGAGAGAGACAAAAACAGATTATTTGCTCAAATGTAGTTTAAAGTTTATATTTAGTGTAGACATCCAATTTTGTGTTTCACTGGGAAGCTGTGAATAGACAGTACGTAATACAGGAAGGATGGAGTGTGTTAGAGGATCCTGATGTGTATGTATGTGTATGTGTATGTAGGGGTCGAGTATGTCCACCTGTTTCAGGTCAAGCTCAGGCATGAGGACATGCCAATCAAGCCACAGGGCCACGTGACCAAATATAACAACACATCCCTCAAACATGACACAAAACCTTTAACCCACCCCTTTACTTTGTGTATTTGAGTGTGTGCCAATTCATGCTGGACCATTTATCAGGCTAAATTTAAAGTGGGTGGACTGGCCAAAATAATGACATTACTTTCAAAATAATGATCTAATGGTCTGCTATTGGTGAAACAAAACAGAAAGAATAGTTTTGTCCCAAATGCTTTGTTGGGTCATTTGTTAATCTATGAATGACTTATAATTGTCTCTGCATAAGCTATTAAAGGTATAGTTCACCTTGAAATTATTCACCATCATGTGATTGAAAACCTGTCTATGACTTTTTATTTTGTAGAACTCAAAACTAAAAAGAGTTTGGGAAAACGATTCCTTCATAATGTAAATTAAAAACTTAGGAAAGCTTAGGAAAAAAAGCAAATTGTAAATGCAAACTAAACTGTTAATTTTAACAATACTATTAATATATGGATGTGTATATTTTTGTATGTGTGTGCAGGTGGACACGCAGCTGTAATGGGAGACTTTAGCTCTCTTGGGAAGCTTTTGGAAAGCGCCCAGGAACACTCCACAGTAGTTGGGAAAGTCTGGCTCACTGTACTTTTCATCTTCCGTATCCTGGTACTCAGCGCTGCCGCAGAGAAGGTCTGGGGTGATGAGCAGTCCGGCTTTACCTGCGACACCAAGCAGCCCGGTTGTCAGAACGTATGCTATGACAAAACCTTCCCGATCTCTCACATCCGATTCTGGGTGATGCAGATCATCTTTGTTTCCACTCCAACGCTGATCTACCTGGGTCACATCCTGCACCTGGTGCGAATGGAGCAGAAACATAAACAAAATGAGACAAACAGGACAGACAAACAAGCCCTGCTGAGTACCAAAACCGAGAAAGGTCCCATCCGAGATGAGCAGGGCAAGATCTGTATAAAGGGGGTTTTGCTACGCACCTATGTCTTCAACATCATCTTCAAAACGCTGTTTGAGGTGGGCTTCATTGTTGCACAGTACTTCCTGTATGGATTCGAACTAAGGCCTCTGTACACGTGCAACAGGTGGCCCTGCCCGAACACCGTCAACTGCTACATCTCACGACCTACAGAGAAAACCATCTTCATCATTTTCATGTTAGCTGTAGCCTGTGTCTCCTTACTGCTCAATCTGGTGGAGATGTATCACCTTGGCTTTACCAAGTGCAGGCAGGGACTCCGTTACCGACGCTCCCACTCCGTCTGTGACACCGAATGTAAAACACCCAGCGAGGATGCGGTGGTCACATTTGTGCCCAGCTACCCTTATTTCCCGCCTCACGCACCTCCTCCGGCATCCTTTCCCGCCGATCCCCATTTTAACCTGACGGAACCGGATGGAACCTTCCCTCCTCACGGCAGCCGCTCCGTCTACAAGCAGAACAGAGAGAACATGGCCGTAGAACGCTGCGGAAAGACAGACGCAGCGGAGGTCAAGAGCAACAAAACGTCCAGTTCTGTGCCCGGATCGCCCACAAGCCAACATCGCAGACCCAGCCATTCAAGTCGCTATAGCAACAACAAGAGGCTGGATGACCTCAAAATCTAATTACAGGGAGATGAAACTCTGATTCATGGCTCTTTTATTCTGAAGGCACTTTGTCGCACTGATGGTGCAATGAGAGTCAATTTCTTTAGTGTCAAGTGACAATCAGGGATGTTCAGACAGAAAATGAATGTCAGTTGGTGTGTTGCTTTACTTAAATTACTACTTGAATTAGTTTTGTGGGAACATTGTAATTAGAAAGACTAAAGTTGATCATGTATTGAATTAATAGGTATAATTTAAAATGTTTTTCAGTTATAAGCATTAAAATCCTTATGAGACTTACGGGTAAAATGTGAATGTTGAAATGAACTTATAAACAGTTTTTCTGAAGTGTAACAGTTGTCATGGAAACTTACTTAGTACCATTAGAACAATTAGAAGTTGATTTTCTAGAAGTGGCAAACGTAATCAGTAAAATGTGATTATAATTGTCACTATGAGAAAATCAGCTGTTCATAAATTATTTAATATTACTAATTAAGCATCTTGTGTGAACACTCCTGGCAGCATGTGCGCACACACACACAAGAAATTTCTGTTTGTTCTTTTAAACAATATATACACATAGATGCCTCATTAGTGGCTGTTTCTATAGGCTGCCATACAGTATGTAAGTCGTCCGCCATATTGGAACAGTCAAAGGTCCTGAATACTCCTTGTCTATGCAGAGCAAGCTGACTGTGCGTCTACAACCCAAGGTATATAAATTTATGAATATCGAATGTTATGTGCTATTGTGTCAACACAAACATTAAAATTGCTAAACTGCTAACTAGCACGACATTACAGTTAACTATACTTGAAAACCCTGTAAGACTAATAAAAACACAAGCCAATAAATCTCAGCAGTTATTTACAACCAGAGGCTGCACAGTGTCGTGGCATCTCATTGATATTTACTGTGAGTGACGACAGCAACTGATACTGGAGCAGTTGAATATGGCAGGTCGGGCCGTGGCATTTACATTAACATTTCAATGGCTTAAAGTACAGACATGTCAACATGAAGCTAACATGATATAGGCTTTAGTTCTGATAATCTTTACCTGGGGCCATACTGCCATACAATGTCTTAAGTATATCTGTGCTTGAGAACCACGAAGGTACAAGTGTACCGACCGTCTACATTCTCAGTGTGTAAACATGAATGGTATAAACTAATGTTGCTATGTGCATGTTCACTTCTTAAATAAACACTGCAGCCTATTCTTAGATGGTTGAAATGACTGCTCAGAGACACTCAGAATGAAACCTGAGATGGGCTGGCAGACCGATGGGAGGAAACACTGATTGGCTAAATCTATCCCATTAGGCAAAAGAGCTCAAAAGGTCTCAATTGGCTAAAGGCATCCAAGCAGATTCTAATAATTCTGCAATACAGTGTATGATTGGCCATTTATAGATTTTAAAGGTTACAGTCTATTAGGAGCTTTCTAGTAGTAACCTCAACAAGTGATTTTATATGCCATAGCAATTCAAATACAAATGCTGGGCAAAACAGAATGTACTTTTCAAATAAATGGAAGATAAATGAGGAAGATATGAGACTCTTCAGTACTTTGGCTTCCTACAGTCTTAGTGTTGGAAGTGATGTCTATAAAAATGTTTTTAGAACACAGCACAGGAATAATTTAACATTTGTAATCCTTGTCGCTAATCTTCAACATGTTTTCCATTAAAACAATATCATATGAGAATATCATGTTTTTGACTCAAAACAGGTGCAGCTACATTGTCAAGGTCAGAGGTCATGAGGTGAAACAATGCCAGCTTGTGACCTTCATGAAACATGTAACCCTTTATCACTGATGTCTGTAGAGATCCTGATGGGGGGGCTGTGTGCATGCCTGCAGTCTAGACTGATCACACCAGAGACCGTCTGCTCACCTGCAGTTGGGATTGATCATATTATTGACAGCACTGTTGTTGTGCTGCTTTGTATTGTTTTAATAGTCTCAGGAGGCTTAATGTGATTTAGCTGTGCATGAATCAATAACCTTGTTACCATTTCAGTTGTTTTTTGGGGGGCTGTAACTAGGATTGTTGTTTTATAGAAATATTGTTCAGGTCCAAGTATTTTAATGAACGGAATCAAGGAATATATATATATATATATATATTCGACTTGGTGAAATAACATTGTGCTCTTTGGGTGCTTGTGGTTATATCTTGAACATAAGATTTATAATTTAACTAACCGTGGGTGATCTCTGTGTTTCTCTGACAAAAAATCCAGAATTTCCTCAATTTCTCTGTTCCCATGAAAAAGAATAAAAAAGCATTTTAAACACTGATTTAAAGCCCAGCATGAGTATTTTTAATTAAATTACATAGTTTTTCAAGAGCACCAGGACATTGTAGCTGTGAATAGGAGATGTTTACTGGAGATGTTTACTGTGTATTACTTCCAATAAAATATATTAAACAAAACAATACACATAAGTGAAAAAAGAGATCATACATCTTCATATATTTTATTTTATCATTACAGACAAACTTCCATAATGTGACTTTATGAGGCACAGACAGTAACAAAAAAGATTTGAAAAATAAAAAAATATCAAATAAAAAATCTAAACAAACCACACTATTACCCTGCAGTATATGTAGCGAACTGCAAATGTTCAGCAAAAACAGCAAGAGAGTGACAATGTGGAACATTATTATTTACTGTCTGTTTTTGTATCATCGGTAGATGCATTTTTACCAACAAATTATACAGAAAATACACATTACGTCTTTCAACTCGAGAAGAACAAAACTACTAGTCACGGGATGACACACTTAAGCTGGTGTAACAACTTCAAACAGAAAAACAACAGATAGAAACAAAACATTAAATTTTCATTTTTTTGTATATTCTTGCATTCATTACCACAAGCTCTCTGCATTTGCACAAAGAACAAGTCTGCATATTTATTGGTCCATTTTATGCATCATAAAATGTATTTTTTCTTTGATTAAGTGATTAACCACTTAATGTTACTTACACTATAACTTTTTGACATCTAAATTACTTCAATTTATATACTTTACAGCGCGATAGTTCTACATATTTCTCTGGCTAAAACAATTCAGCGTGTTCTGCAATATCATGGAAAAAATATTCTTGTTTTATGCCAAAATAAAATATATATTTGAAAATTAACTTCCAAAATTGCAGTCAGATAAATGTTTGCTAATAAACAACTAATAAACAGCAGGTAAAGATTAGAGTTTTTGTCTAATGGAAGCACTTGTGATATTTTTACTGAAGACCTGAATCAAAAAATGAATAAGGCATAAACCACAGATTCCGGTTTGTAGACACAAACACATTCAGTGATTCATAATCAAACATCAATAATCTGGAACCAAGATGGTGCAACACTGTCCAACCTTAACAACACTAAGTTTTGCTTCCTGTTTAGTACTGACATATATAAACAACCTTTTTTAATAAAGCAAGACAAACTGTTAGCAGTGTAAGTAATGTAAGGCGTTGTGGGATAGACTAAGATGCTTTAAATCAATTTTCAAAGTATAGTTCTTTTATTCTTGGACTTTTAGCAGTTCAACAGCATAGTATTTCCCTTAGAAACATCCTCTCTCATACTATAGTGAATGTAATCCCTATACAGTGTGTGTGTACGTGAGTTAGGTCAGGCTGGGAATGAAGGTTAGGTATTGAGCGTGTGCATGTGAACTTGAGGAATGTTCTGAGGTTACTTAATGGATAAAGCAGGCAAAGCATTAAACATTCCATACATGCCATCATCTGTTTATATTACATCATGATTTCCTCTTACCCATCATTTATCTTGCAACATATTACCTGAAAGTCGTTTGCATTAGAACATAATATGTTATAGGATCATCTGGATCATAAAACCATACCCATAATCTTACATTTATAACATCCAACACCAATCATTACATCACAATATCTCACACCTGCCACGTGAATTGTTTACAATCACACCCAACCTCAGACCATGCAGTCTAAATAATGTGATATCACAATACTTTTCTTTTATCCCTTTTTGACTTGCACTTCTCCCTTCATGTTTGCATGTGCAATTAAATAAAAAGATTTCCATAACAATTTTTTTTTTCATCACAAACACTGACTAAAGGACGAGAACAGAAAGAAAAATAAAGAGGGAAAAAATGGAGGGAGAGAGTGTTTATGGCTTTTAGGGCAGTGTTTTGCTGTGATTGCTCCGATATTGTGTTTCTGCCTTCAGTGTTTGTCTTTCAGCTGGTGTTTACGTGCATGTGCAATCAGAGCGTCTGTGTCCACAGCCCGTTCAAAAAAGCGAACGACAGACGGTTCGTTGAGGAGAGATGCAAGAACCTGCTCGAAGGAGAAACTCCAGTCTCCGTCTCTGACAGTGGTGGGTGAGCTGTCTACGGGTGTATCCAAGGCGGGGCTGCTGGTTCCGGTAGGACTGCTGGTGGGTGTAGAAGGGCGTGAGGTTGAGTTAGGGGTAACGTCTGAGTGAGATGGAGCAGTTTCATGTTGACTGACTGGAGAATCGGGTGATTTGGGGGCTTCTTCACACTCGGCGGGTGCCTCAGGGCTATTTGGAGAGACCTCGGACTGCTGAGCTGTGCTTTGGGAGCTGGTGGGTGTAGTTTGAGGGGTAGTTTGGGGTGTAGTTTGAGTTTTCTGTGGGCTGCTCTCCTGTAGTTTGCGTCCTACCTCCTCCATGCGCAACAAGAGGCTAGTGACCCGTGCCACGGCGCGGTACAGGCTCTCCTCTTCCTCATAACCGTGAAACACACCATACAGAGTCTTCGTCAGACTGATAAATTGCACCTGAAACACATACAGTGTAAATGTGTCTGATGTTTTGATGATAGTTATTGTTTGGAAAATTGTTGTTGTTGGGGAACATCAGCCATTTCCATGTTACATTTTGGTAGAAAAGTTGAACAGATTTACATTCTCTGCATTTATTCATCTGAAATAAAATCTGCGTTTTCTCTAACTAAGGTCTACACACTATAAAATATGTATGCTTAAGCACTCCACTAGGATCATTCAATTCTTGCTTGAATATGAGAACAAGTTACATGTGTTCAGGACAGAAAGCAGTGAGAACAGACTCACAGGCTCCTGAATAAACGATGCCAGAGAACAAGAATAGAAGTGTGTTAGTCAAGGTCGGAGAGCAAAAGGGAGGTCATCATTATCCAAACATCTTAAAGCATCTGTTATTGATCAGGATGAAACTCAAATATACAGCACTGATAACTATTGCAGTGCTGCCATCAGAAGACAAATACTCATATTTTTATTAAGAGCACACTTACTGTATTTTTCTTTGCAACTCTACACCCTGGCTTTTAGTTAAATGGCACAACATAGACAACAAAAGTACAATAGAGAAGTAATTTAGGGGGACATCACTACTTTAAATATTCAATTTAACTAAAATTTATTTCTGTTGTACTTTTCATAATTTGGCATTGTTGAAAAGCAGCTTAAAGGAATAGTTCAGCCAAAAATAAAAATTATGTCATAATTTTTTCTCCCTTATGTTATTCAAACCCTGTATATGATTCTTTCTTTTGTGGAACACAAAAGAACATATTTTGCAAAACGCCAGTACAAAACGTAAAGAACACATTTCTGGAAAAAGAAACCCACATTTTTTTTTAAACAAATGTTTTAAACTATTCAAATCATTAAATTATTGCAAACCATTGAGATACACAAATCTCAATGATAGGATGTCACATTTGCGATAGTCTGATAACTTTATTTTAGCACTACTATCTAAAAAATAGTGAAGGGTCTAGTCTAGTAAAGATTGTAGTCTAAACTTAAACTATCAGATAATATTACTTCTAAAGGTCTAAAACCAAACAGTCTACTGGTTTAAATGCATTGCTTTCACAACAGTTTTATACTCACAGCATTAAACAGATAATTGAAACATTAATCTGGTTCACAGGTTTCCTAAAGTACTTTAAAGACCTTATTCAGTAAAAGGCCAAGCAGCTTCGTAGATACTGCTCAGTCATTATTAATAGGCTGGATGATGCTATATATAACCATGAACTGTCTCCTATATGATGAATGCATCTGTAGTGTGTGTGTGTGTGTGTACCTGGTTAATTCTGGGCAGATCTTTAATATTCTCCTCCCTGCGCTGCAAGTCTTCCTGCCACTGTTTCAGATATTCCTGCAGGTCGACTTTAGCACGACCTGGAGGAGAAATATATCCGTTTATTCTATTAATATATTAATGAGCGAGAGAACGTGACTGTGATGAAAGGGTCTGAATGTGTCACCTTTCTCCGGACATTTCCTGATCACTCCATCCTCTCCTGAGTCTAAATGGAGAGAAGGAGCGTGTAAGAAACGATTACAGTCACAGAGACACATATACATGCAGATACATACATACACATTTTTAGAAGCTATACATGTCTTATAAGCTTTTCAGACTTTTCCACAAATGCAGACCTAAATACAAAATACATTATTGACACAAAAGCTTCTGTAAGATAGGAGAAAGGAAAGAAAGACTGAATACAAGGAGCCTCAGAAAGAAAAAGCTGACCAGAAAGACGAGTGGAGAAAGAGTGATCTTCAGCCGGAGGAATAAATTTAGACGACTTTAAAATCTTACATTCCTGGGTCCCTAAAGAAAGACACAAAATACCGCAGAAATACATTGCTTACAGACATCTGAGATGGCAATGTAAACTGAACCCTTACCCACCAAGATTTCAAGCAATTTAAAAAAATAATAGTATCAAATAAGCTAAAAATCTAGACTTGCAAAGGACTTGTGTAATCCCTAAGGATCGAACCCATGACCTCTACCATTTAAGCTATAGGATCCCTGTTAGGATTGTGCTGTCCTTCTACTAAATCTTTTTTAATTTCCTTTGGATGAGAAAGAGTCTGGTAAATGACTTAAAATAGACGTACAATGTACAAATAAACTAGAAATCGAGTACAGGGTTATAGAGTGATCAGATATTCAGATTGTAAATTATTGTTGAAAAGTTATAGAGAAATTAGATACAGATTATACAGAGGGTGTCATATATGTGGAGATTATAGCTAATAATAATAATTCATTGTTAATAACAGATGAGCTTAATAAAGCGTTTTACCTGACTGAAGGTGCAGCTTGAAGAGAAACTTCAGCTTTTCTGTGAATGACTTATTGTACAAAATATCTGCAATACACATCCACATACAATACATGTAAACATAGATGCACTTTTGAATGAATCTGACAGGTTGTAAAGCAAGCTGCTATGCACTAAGGTGAAAGGTCAAAGGACAGTCATTTTAGGTCAGGGTCAGGTTGCTCTTACCCAGACCGTATATGAATTCTTTGAAGTTCACTAGTCCATCTCCATTCTCGTCCAGAAGATGAAAGGCCGATCGTGTCAGCGTGCGTGCGTGTGTGTGTGTGGTCCACGGCTGCAGCAGGTTAAACAGACTGCTAAACTGGGACTGATCCAGCTGGTACTGATCTAGATATGGCAGGCTGGGGTCATGGTTGTGCAGGGCAGGACTACACACTGACCAGTAGCAGCTTACAAAGTGTTGACTCTGTAAAATGCACAAATTAATTTAATGTACAGATTCACATTCACTTTTGAGATATACTGAAGATACCTAAGTAGCATAATTTACCTTAAACAGCATGTACAATTCATCCAGCTGACCGGCGCTGAACTTTACATCTTGTGCAACAACTCGTAACTGCAGGAATAAGACAAGAAAAAGCATAAAAATGCTTCTGTTTTTTATATTTTTATACAGAGTTGTTTATTATGTTTATGTTTATTACAGAGTTTATTGACATGTACATGAAGTTAAGAATTACATTTTTTCTTTGTTTATTGTTAATGATAAATGAACTATTGTTGCTAATAACAGTTGTAAAACAAATGTATTAGTGAAAAGTGATTTTAATCCTCTTTTTACTTACATTTACATTTAGGCATTTAGCTGACGCTTTTATCCAAAGTGACTTACAAATATTAGGAGACAATGTACTTACAACATTTTGTTTTGTTGTGTCTTCAAGTGTTTGAATGACGTACAGCTTGTTCCTCTTCCGCATGTTTTCCACTTCCTCTGTCCGGATGTCTCCATATTTCTGCAAGAAAACCTTTATTAGTGAGTTATACCCCACAACTTTGTCCAAAAGAGGCTTTTCTTCATTTCCTGCAACTTTACTGTCTGTCAGTGTTGAATTCTCAGCCACTCGCAAAATTTGCACCTTGTTTATTGCACAGCACTTTCTCATAAAATCTGTCACCATGGCTACAGGTGTTCATGGTCTAAGCATTGACAAAGGCATTAACACGTTGTTAAAAATAGTGATGAGATACACTGACAGACAGATAGCAAACCTCATAAAGAAACTCATTCACTACAGTGTATTAAAAGTGTGTATAAAAATCACCTCATATGCTTCTTTGATGAGATCGCTGATGTCAACTTTTTGTACTGATTTGTCATTGGCTGTTGCAGACGCCTGCTGCACGGTAGCTGGGAGGGGACTGTCTTTATTTGTGACATTGTCAAAAAACCTAAAGAACAAAATCGAATATGATCACAACTTGAGTCACCAATTAAGATCAGCTTTCTTCTCATTTACTGCATACTTTCTGTGCAAAAAACATCTGGCTTAAGGATGTTTTAATCACCTGTTGAGGACAGTGACAGCTTCTGCGTCGTCATGGCAACACAGCAGATTGTCCATATTGTAGTCAAGGACGGCAAGGCCGAGCTGCAAGATGGCTTTGATTCCGTCATAAAAGAAACAGTCGACCACGTTCACCGCGCTTTCTATTGGCAGCACACTAATAAAGAGAGTCAGAAACCATGACAACGACAGCGATGAGAAAAATGAAAGATCTGTCATGTGTTCGGTCAGCTGGGTTAGGTGCTCACGGATCAGCTCCTCAAAGACAGCCTGGTCCACCAGCGCTCCTGGAAAAACACACACAACACACAAACAGGCTTTAATAATACTGTAAACAAAAGTAAACAAACAACAAATGTATTTAACAAATTTAAAAAAATTCTTCTCAAATACTCGTATCCGTCTTCACAGCTTAGACATGTCAGGATGTTCAAACAAACAGAGCACTGTTTTGAAAGCCAAATTAAGTCATTTTCATTTCTGTAACGCTTTTTACAATAAACGTTGCAAAGCAGTTTATGTAAAATCCAACTGTAGGTTTTACAGTATGATTTTACAACAACTGCTTTAAAGGTGCTTTTTTCTCATTTCTCAACATCACTTTGCATACTTTGCTGATTCTTGAATTGTACTTAAAAAAAGAATGTGTGAAGAACAAATGTTAAATACAAATATATATATCTTTTTTCTTACTATGAATTACAAACTGAATTTCACAATGTATTTTCATACTAAACCTATAGATTGCTTGCTTAATTGCTTTGCATACTAAACCACAATTTAACAAATTAATGATACACCTCAGCTATAAAAAATGAAAACACACCTGTAGAGGTCAATTTAGATTAAGCCGAGTATTATAATTTACTACATAAATGTTTTTAATTTGTGCGTGGAGAAAGAGAATAATAAAAGGCCAATAATTATGGCACAATTGGCACCGTCACGACTGTAAAACTGGGAAAGCGGCCAATTCAATAATACAATGTCAATTCCCTCCAAGGTAAGAGGTTTATATAACAAACTCTCTCACACACCTACCGATGATTCGGCGGTTGAAGTAGTCTGGCAGCATTCTTTCACATACAGCCACCAGCAGCCAGAAAGCTTCTTCCTCTTTAGCATACAACAGCAACACTGACGTCAAGATATTCATCGCCTGAAGAGACAAATATTTGGGAAAAGTCAAATATACCACTTTTTTTAAGCATACCATATTTTTGTGTAAGGAACAGACTGAAATCCCTAAAATGTCATTTAAGACTTTGCACACTGAAACCAATGAAGTTAAATCCTGTTTTTTTGTATCAGTCGTGATGTATCAGATGATCTTAAAGAAATATGTTTACAGAAGCAAAATAATACACTTTTGAGAATTTTTTTTAATATTTTGAGCTGATTTGACAAACGATATGTTGTGTATGCATGAAAACCAACTGCACAGTGCACAGGTCAAATATGGCGGCACTTTAAATCTAATTTATTCGAAAATGCACATTACTTTGAAGCAATCAGCATATCACTTTCTAATGTGTGTCACTTTGCATATTTTCCATTCTTGACTTTGCATACAAGCGATTACAAAACCATATTTTATTTTCTGCCAAGAATTCTCTTTATAAATCCTCATTTGCATAAAAAAACAACCTGTTTGTACCTGGCAATAGCCGATTTTGGGGTTGCGGTGAGCATAGGCAGTCAGGACTCGGCGGAGGGCTGAGATTCCTGTGTCGCTTTGGAATGCCGGGTGCTCGGGGAGAGAGCGATGCAGATCCCGCTCAATCTCATCACACGCGAGAGAGCTGCTGCCCATACACTCCTCCAGCAGCCGGCCGTAGTACCCGGGGTTAGAGGTCATGTCGTGCACTGCACCTGTAACCAACACAAACACGATTAAAAATGTTTAACATTTACACACACATACTTTTCTAGAATAACACACACACCTGAAAAGAGCATCCACAGTTCTCCCCTGAGCGTCTCCGGAACTCCTCGTACAATGAGATCACGAGTTTTTTTGGTGCAAAACATTCCAGTTCCACGACCGTATTCTGCAAAGTGGATCTGCCATGACTGCTCCTTCATTCGCTCCTTTAGCTGTCAATCACATGTTACCATAGCAATGGTGATGACTTTACAATCTAACAGTAAACACATGCTGCATTCTTCAAATGTACATATCTACTTTACTGCAATAAAAGATAGCGTGACATACCATCTTGGGGTCAAGGTTTTCGGCATCATGAGGATGAAAGACATTCATGAGCGCTTCATTGCTCACGGCTTGACTCTGTCCTACCATCACACCCTCCTCATCCTCACCAAGACAAAATTAAATGAGTCACCTCATAGATTTATTACATCACAAAATCGTATTATACAATGCTGAATTTTTCATTTCATTTTTATAGAGTTAGACAAATTAGCAATTGTAGATTCACTATTTTTACACACTTTAAACATTATTTCTATATATTAGTGGTGGCTGGAGTGTAGAGCAGATACCTGACTGCTAAATGAATGCTGGGGGCTTCCTGATGTCCCACACTTCCTGCGAATGGTGGCGGCAAGTCGCTCAAAATCCCGAACTTCTGAAAATCGCAAAGCTCTCTTGCCACGCATACACACAGTCAGGGCACGTGTACTACGATCTGGCAGCTCTACACTAAATATCTGCAGGTGGAGTTTAATGCAAAAACACATAAACATCAGAATTAGTGTAATACAAGCGTGATCTTTTAGCTCCTTATCTCTGTTAACCACTTGTTAGTGGATACCACATTTTTATTATATAATTTAGTATAATATTTTATATTATAGTTAGTTAGTATAACTTGATTAACATGATTTTGCATCACCACTGCTAGGTGACAATATTGCTGCTATTTCTAATGCTGGACTGTTCATCACTGCATTTTTACTGCCTTTGAGATTTCTTTGCAATACAATTGCGGACACACACCTCCCATATAGGTATTATGAGATGACACTGAGACCCGTCCTGGCTGGCGTAGCACAGATAGTTCTCAGATACGCAGATTTTTCCAAGAATGTTGACGTGGCTGAATGGAACCCAGAGGAAACTCTCGTACACTTCACAGAGGTTTTCTTCCTGAGGCAACCGGAAGAAAGCTCGGAATGACTGATTCCGTGCATGTATTTCCAGAGCCCTGTAAAAACAAAATTCACAGCCATAAATAAATTACAAACAACATAAACTCTCTGCTATGGTACATTTAATTTACATAATTAAACAGTACAGAAAATAGGATACAACAAATGCACCTCTGTGTGACGTGAAGGGGGTTGGCCAGTGGATGCTCCGCATGAAATGTTTCCTTGTCGAAGAACCGTACAACAGCATAGTCTGCCAGCTGTTGCATGATCAGGTACGTCTGCTGGAGTCGCAGGAGCATCGAGAAAAAATGATCTTCCCCGCGAACACGCACGCGGATGCTCTCCGCCAACAACACGCTTGACGTGCGATCCAGACGGCTCACCTCATCCCAGGGAAACACCAGTTTTACTAAGTAAGAAATGCACAAACTGTCTAAGAGATTGCAACTGGTTTTACAAGTACTTACAATATTATGTAGCTTTTATGTGTTCTTCTAAAGTCAATAGTGTTGTAGACACTCTCCATGGCATAAAAAAGGTTTAAACAATTACAAGAACACTGTGTAAATCACATTAATTCGCATTTATTTGCTTATATAAAACGATACTGAAACAGACTCCGAAGCAGTTTTGTGTGCAAATGTGAGTGTGTAACTAACCCTCATTTCCCAGCATATAGGAGTAGAAACAAATAAAGTTAGTGCTGAGGTAGATCCAACCCTGGTTTGGTACTCGTCCTCTCCAGTAGCTGCAGGAGTAATACGTCACTAGCTTCTCTCTCTGAGGCAAACCGAACAGACGCTCGAAGCGCAGCACTGCCTCCCGGAACCGTTCTGGATCCTCCTCGTCACATGCGGATGTGCTCTCTTCTGCTATCAGACCCTACGCAAACCACACAGACATTATAAGGGGTCAGGATCGACCACTTCTATTTATGTGCATTAGCAGGGACAGTTGTGTACAAGTGTGTGCTTGATCTCTCACCCTTATCTTTCCCTGGACGAAGCTGGTGATGTCTTCACCGGAGTCAAACACAGACAGAGTTCTGATGATGTTCTGCTGCAACCAGTCCCAATGCTGTGAGATCTCCTCTAAAGATGCTCCTGAACACGGACAAACATACGACAGTGTATTAGAATCTACATGAGTCTGAGCCACATTCAACAACGTGTATATCTCTCACCACAGGCGATGTTCCAGTACACCTGAGAGTCGGGCGTCTGGTGTAAAATGCGGAATGGGGCAACTTTGGCTGTGGAGTCGAGAACTGTGTCTAAAGTTCCAACCAGCAGGCCTGAAACAATTACAAACAAAAACCAAACATTGAATTATGAAATTGTAAACGTTAGCTGCTCTGATTTGAACTGTGCACTTTACAAATTTAAACTTGGCATGAACTATTCCCAAAACAAAGTCTATTTTACATTTCTGATATGATTAGTGTTTTTTGATTACTGTAGTGTTCCCTGGGAATCAAATCTATGACCTTTGCACTGCCAACACAATACTTGTCCAATTAAGCTACAAGAACACCTTTTACCTCCAAGAATAAGAATAAAGAAGAAATAGGAACAGATTTCATGCTAAATTAAACTGTGCCGAGAAAGACTCATTTCGGATGACACTAAGGTTTCAGATAAAGGCATACTCCGTTTTTCATGCAGTTAATAGGGTTTGATATTGAAAATCTCTCCTTCTTTGCTGTAGGCAGCAGTTTTCTCATACATCATCACTGAAGCTGCTGGTGTATCATGGCCCTTAGACATGAAGCACAAGTTGCCATGGCGATGAACTCCAAAGCAAATGTGAGTCAGTAACCACAGTACAACCCATAATTAACTTACTAACAAGCATTATTTAAGCCATGTTTTTCTCCAAGCTGCTGTTCTATGACAATGTGACACAAAGCATTCATTTGAGCTTTTACTGGTGACCCAGCACCCACTATAGCAAACTATTTCAATCAGATCGGTGCCAGTGAATTTCTAATGCAATCTTCTTTTTCTCAAATTTGGATTTATCATTGAAAACTCTCCTTTTACTGTGAGATCTATCACAAAGCAACAACCCTGCCTCAAACCTCATAAGAAGTACCATATTTCATTTTTGCCATGGCACTGCTGTCATTTTTTACCTGTAACATGGTACTGCCCAAGCTGTTTAGACAGTGCTGTCATACAACATCACTTTTTGAAGTATCCTGGAGTATAATTAATACCATCACACATATTAAAATACTGCTGTGGAAAAACAACAGGAAACCAACACAGAAATATTAATGGACTGAATAGTTATAGTGGGAATTGTATTGGTATTAAAGGACACTATAATGTTCTCTGTGGTATTATAAGGGTTGTGTTGGGTTCTATTGATAGGATGTTATCTGGTGGATCTAAACCTATAAAACACTCATTTCTATTGAAAAAGGCCCAAACACACTATATTGTATGAAGGTATATTGTATTGATTTTAATAATATACAGCTGATATTGGCATTTGTAACAAAAAGCATAGGAATTCATATTGTTTTCTCATCATAGTACAAATATATTCTATGGATTAATAGTTATTATTAACCTTCTCAGCTTTTTAGATCCTTACTGCTCATAACTTTGTTACGCAATGACTTCCCCCAAATTTCCTGTAACGTCACTGGTCTCCATGATCTACGTTAAAAGAAACTAGAGAGTCTGTTTTCTTTGCTGATAAGATATCCCTAAATCACAATACCAATCAATCTTCTATCAGTGTGGCTTTGCCATGTAAACATACACAACCTCACCATAGTGACATCACACCGTGACGCAACCACTCCTGTCAAAAAGAAGAGGTGACGTTTAGACTAGCCTAAACAATTTCCGTTTTATACCCGAGGTTTAGAGTTCAGCCTTTAAAACTACAACATCTGAAGGGATGTTAAATATCATGCAGACGTCCAGTATACCGCAGTGGTGACGTCAACGATCAAGTAAGACTATCGTCAGTGCATCAAAACTTCAACAAACAAACATCATATCTACAAGGTTGCACAAACCTTTAACCTGTTGCAAAAGCACCCGAGATGCAAACAGAAAGTTAACAGTAAAAAAAAATCACTTGAGCTGTCTATTAAGGTGAAAGGCTGAAAATGACCGTCACATTTGTACACGGTGGCAAATACTTGCCACGTTTAATAAAGAGGCGAAATCTGTCAAGTTAATCCCCTGCACAAGGATCTTGTCGCGCTCCCGATACCTGTCAATCCCCGCTGTCCTCTCCGTATCCGCGTCTGCGCTGCAGCACAAAGTAATCGTTGGATTTTTCCGTCACCCATAATTTCAGCGCGTTCTTCAGAAGCACCTCTTCAGGTTTGAGCCACATGCTGGAGTCTGTTTTCAGGGAAACGCGTCCTCTCGCATGACACTGCGATCATCACAAGCGCATACACCCAAACACTGAACGTTGTTTGCTCTTGCAATGCTTTTCCCACGTCGACAGAAACCGAGCCAAAGCGGCCACAGCGGCGACGTTGGGATTGTAGTCTTCCACATCTGCCCCGGTGAGCTGCGGAAAGCGATGCGCTGAAAATCGTAAACTACATTTCCCATAATGCTCACGCCACCTCGTGACTTTGTTGCTAATTATTTAAAGGGACAGAGGCGGGTGTCATGGACTGTGCGTTCACATGAACCGTGTAATAAGGTCTTTTAAATCTGTTAAATTCAGGATGCCATATCACATGCTTAGCCATGGGAGACAACTTTCTTTTTATGTCATACTGCGAACTGAGAAAAAATATTTATCATGGAGGAATATGTTAAAATCGCATATATCATTGGCATAAACATTTAAAAATGTGAAATATGAATATAATAAATATGATATATTCAGAGTATACGAATATATTTATTGGTTTGAATTCCTCAACTTTACATTTTACGTCTGTAGAACTAGGATTTTCGTGTATAATTATATATTCCAACGTTAATTTTCCATAAAAATGTTGATATTAAATATGTATTAAATATAAAGGAAAATGTAAGTCCATTCCAAATTTTTAATAGATGAGCCACACAGTCAGTAATCAGATGCTAGTCACAAACACACCCCACACATCACTTTAAACCAGATGAAAGCAGGCAATTTCATAAAAGATTTTATTTACAATGTTAATTTTCATGTCAGTACTTTTTATTTTAAAAGAGTCAAGAATATATTTTCATCCCTTATTTAAATATTTAAATCAAAACTCATTCTTAAAAATAGCCCTATTAGGTCTAAGCAATGAGTAATATACATTTGCACACATGCATAAGTGTGTGTAAGGCACAATATACTCTGAATTTAAAATTTCCATCAAAACTGGAACAATATATTTTAATAATCTATGAAAAGGAGGGTGGGAGGAAGTACAGTGTGTGTTATGCCCACTGATGTACAGCAGGTGGCGCACTCGCTCTCTGTTTGTTTTCACAGATGATGTTCTGCATACATCATGCTGCTAAGGCAGGCTGAGTCTTAACCCTAACACAACCACAGTGGGAATTACACCCCGAATAGGAAATAACCTGAATTAATCACAGAGAATTAAATCACGACCTCTGATTGAACCAGAAATCACTGAGATCACCCACAGAGAGATAAAATATATAGGCACTTAGTCAGAAACTAATCAGGAAAAGGGCTCAGCAGTGCTTCAAAATGACTATTAGTCATTAGATCAGAACTTATTTATCTGTATCAATGTAGTGTATTAGGTTTTGTCTCTGCTCAGGTCCTGACTTCATTTTGATTCTGAACATCGCTCTCGAAGGCAAGATTGTCATAAAGAGGTGGCACATCTAGTTGCTCCTCTCGCAGACCTGTAAACCAATCACAACATACCACTTAGACCAAAAGACCAATTACAACACATTATAAAATCCACCTGATCTATCACAAGGTATGATGATTGTATATATTAAATATTTTCATATTATTATACTGTGACATTCAGTCCAGACACCTGACCACCTTGCGTGTGTGTGCATTTTTCAAACCGTTTTGTGTGTCTTCAGTAGGTGCGAACGGCTCGTTTCCGTGCATGGATGCATATCCAGAGGATGCGGTCTCACTGTGTGTGTGTGATGCCGTCTCACTGTGAAGCTCCTCGGAGACGGAGAAAGATCTAAAATCAGGCACTGAAATGTGTGGTTGCTCCTCCACATCCATCTACGAGAAACAGACCAGTTTAAAAGTCAATGATTATTAAAATAATGTATTTTTAATGATTATTGATGTACAAAATGGTAACCAGATTTTATCAAACCAAAAGAGGGAATAAAAGCCACAGTTCAAGTTCAAGTAAATAACCATTACAAGAAGAAGAGGATCTACTTTCCAGCTACTGTCATTTAGAAACATGACATTATGGCAAAAATTTAACACAATGTTGATCTTTTTCATTAGCACCACTTATGTCATTTTTGGGCCACAGCTGCCCAGGGACAATCTTTGAACAGCGAGAGCAAAAGTGAAAACAAGAAACACAGTCTGAGATCCCCTGGGTATCAACCAAACGTGCCAAGTATCTCGCCAAAGTACATTCCATTAAAAACAACCTGGGCCACACCAGGAAATAAACATACACAGATTAGATTAAAGCAGGGATGTGGCAATACAATTTATTTACACAATAGGATAATATTGCAGGTCTTTATGTTTTGTGTTTAGCTATTTAAAAAAAGTTATTTGAAACTATACACTAGGCTCAGACTCCCTTTGTGCCAGATCAGATGACACAGCCAGCAGAGTCTACTCGTTTCATAGCAAGGGCAAATAGAAGAGTCTAACAAATTAAAAAGGTGACTTGTTTTATCGTTTAACAACAAGATATCTTTCCATCAGGATTCTATACCCCCAGTGTTTCATGACACTTCATTTGAATTTCATGATCAAGGAGTTCTCTGCAGTCACCACAGTTTGCATACCAGCAAACATCAATACTAAACTCTCAGCTATATGATGAGCTGAACTGGTGACAGAAAGAACACATACACACAGAGCCCTAATGATCCATTACTCACAGACAACAGAAACACACATTTAGTCAGTTAGTTAGTTTTTTTTAACATAAAATCATCCTACATAATGTAAAGAACATTCTGTGAAAATATAATCATGATATCTGTAATACTGCCCGAGTAAGGCCATGTTAAAGATTGAAATAAATGTTTTGGAAGATAACTTCCTGGATTATTTTGTGACAATAAAAATTCAGTATTTAAAATTAAAATCTGAGTATTATATCTCAAAACCTATTATTTAATTTACACCATAATTAACACACAGTAGCCATTTCATCATTATTTTTGGCTATTACTACTTTAAAGTTTATCTTATAACTACATTTTGAAACTTTAGCCTGGATTTCACAGACGGGGTCAGTTTGTCAGTTTCTTTTCCATAAATGTTCAGATTGTTGCACCATAAATGCCCTTCTCCGTCCTGTCTGTTTGTGTAAAGACATTTTATTGCCATCTCAACTGAGCATGTAATAAGTAAACTTTGTACTTGGGTGTGTCTGTACCAAGGATAAGAAACCAAGTAGAAGATCTCATGAAATCTAATGGGCAAGTGTGTCTTTATGCCACAATAAATGAGCTGTAAGTGACATGATCTTGATGACCAACAACAAAAGAACACGCTCACCTAACATTATTTAACACACACATCGGGAATACAGCTGACAGCCAATCAGACGCTCCATGACACACTTTGCATGACTCAGGAATCTAACGTTCTAGTCATATGATCCAGTGTCTCTGTATTTTACTGTATAGGACTTACACCAGAGTCTCTTCCTCTTCACCAATAATCATATAAAACATTTGATTGTTATTTCCATAGATTACTATTAACTGACCAGTGATCATTAATCAATCTCACAATCTTGACACAGATCAAGTTCAAGAGACGGGAAACAGATTCAGATGAGTGAATAAGTGTTTGTGAACTGCACTTAAAGCTTTAAGGCTAATACCTTTGAGCTTTACAAACGTAAACCATGTTGTTTTGAAATATGACTGATGGTTAAACTCACCTCAACTCCGAGGGCTTTAAGTATATCACATTTGCACATGGGGCAGGTCCTGTGCTCCAGCAGCCATGGCTCTATACAGGACTTATGGAAGAAATGACTGCAAACACAAACAAACATAAGTGTATGCCCACAATAAGACCACAATGACAGGAACATTCCGATTTATAGTGAAAACATAACTGATAACTAGAGATATAGACATACTTGCACGTGAGAACTGACAGCACATCTCCTGGTTTGTACAATTCTATACACACTGCGCAGGTATCAGCATCAGGGCCGGTCTCCTGTAGGACACACAGACACATAATTAAAACACAGTTTATGACGCAAGTTACTCTGTAGATTTGAAGTCAGTTACTCTATTAAGTCGTCATTAAAGTAATCATAAATAATGTATTTCTATTATTTAATTAGATTTAACTAAAAATAATTTTCTAATAATTTTAATTTTTAATAAAAGTATTGATTTTTAAATGGTTTTATAGGGATTCTGTTCATATAAATGTGACATTAAAAAACATCCTTATTTCTTATTTGTTAAAACAATACAGAAAATAATCACAGACACGTGTGTACAAAGAAAAGCCATTTACTTCGGAAAACATACATGCGCACACACACAAATAATTTATGTGTCTGGATTTACATATACGTGCACAGACAGGGATTGCACATATGTACCTGGTCCCCTGGTCTCAGCGTTCGCACCTGCAGCTGACCAATTGCCTTCTTTGCTTCTGCTTTTAGCTTTTTCTGCAAAAGAAGAATAAACAGAGCTTGAGGTATGTGTGTGTGTACTGGTCTCACTGGTTTTTCAGGAAGTGTATGAATATTGTAGAACTGTAATGTGAGTACTAACACCAAGCACACACACAAAGTGCACTCAAACTTGTTTGCTGTTCTCCACAAACACTTGCAACAAAGGAACTTTTAAGATACTGATCATTAAACACATATGAAAGGAAAAAGTTACACTGACCATTTACAAAAAACTAATTTAATGTTCCACTGCTGCTTTATTTAGTCAGTCATTCAGTCAGTTCACATACTGCATAACCAAAAGAGAAAATAAGCAAATATAATATAATATACCATAACAAAAATGTTTATCACACATTTCTACATGCTGTGGATCATGATTATTCTACACTTTCAAATTACAGACAAAAAAGGAACTTGTTTGCTGGTGTGTTTTCCTAATAAAGCAAGGTAAGATTTTCCTCTATGCCAGGCAAGACAAAATCTACACCACATAAGCACTTTTAATACTTTTAAGAAATCATATCTACAGAAATTACATGTTTCTATCCAAATAAATAATGATGGGTATATTATTAAACTACATAAAGCAGTTTGCCAAAAGTTTTCATTTGAATCCTCAAGTTTTTCCTCTTTTTTATGTTTACGGCTTACAAACCTCGCCATCTATTATTTGGTCATGAGAATAGATCTGGCGTATCCTCTTCCACAAAAACCATCTCAATGAATGGGAATGTTTTGTGTAACAGACAAAGACATGCCTTCAGGTCTTCAGTGCCTCACCCAGAGATGCTTACACCTATATGCCTGGATGTGTTCATTAACTAAATAACATGATCTTTCTCAGCTCTCTGTTCCCGAAGAAGACAGTAAAGCGTGGGATGGCGATGAGACGGTTCAGTTACCCTATACTGAACTGAACCTGATTCCATAAATGTGTCACATCACGTGTGGTACACTTCCTCTAATGCTGCTTATTCTCTGAGAATAGCAGGTACATAAAGCTTCTGGAATGTTCTCATTTCCAAATCTCTGTTCATAATACAATTTGGAATACCTGCTTTGGAATAGGCCATGGTGAAACAATGTTTGCCAGAGCAGTTAGTGATCAGAGCTGGAATGCTGATAAAATTCAGCTCAGGTGCTGCTTTTGTAACTTTAATAATATCTCACATGTGGAATTTTGATTTGGAATTGTTGCTTTATGGTACTCAGTATGTTAAAGTACCACTGAATTATTTATTAAAAGAATATTCAACAATTAATTTCTACTTCCTCTATCTAGTACAGACAAATGCCATTTGAGTCGTAGAAAGAATAACAGTCAACATGGTGACACCATTGCCTGTGACCACTTGTGTTTAGACTTCTAGAAATCGTCTGATGTCATGACTACATACAGCACTTATTAAACCACTCACTGCTCCTAATTTACATGAATGCTTTCACTGAAACATTTATGTTATATACGTGTTAAATAAAATAACAAATGATTTTTAAATTTGACTGTAAATCACAATTGAATCCGGAAGCGTATTTAATGGCATTATTGAAAGCTGCATTATGAAAACTTAAAATAGTGAAATTAGTGAATAGTAAAATAAAACCGGACAATGCAAACAAAAGTCAACTCTAGGTTTTCCAGCCCAAATCACATAAACAAACATGTTCAAATGTTCAAACCTGTTTTACCTGTTAATATTTGCTACTACCAGATAGCAGCAAAGAGTACATGTAAAGCTCTTAACAGTCCGCCATCTTACAAACCTCTAAAGAACTGTTCTAGTAAGTAACTGGTGTATTTAAATACATGACACATAGAAATACGAAGAATTTCCATGACGCGCAAATCACAAAGAAAACTTTTGTAACAGTACGTGCCTGAGTCTGAGTCGTTATCAACTTAAGATAGCAATTATTCTTTATTGCTCACACAAACTAGCCTAAATCTAGTTAACACATGTTCAGAAATCTCACCCAGTATGGGTGAAAACTTTCCAATGTAATTTCCTTATTAGCCCCTAAAACCAGTCTGTATGTGTGTGCGTGTACATACGGCAATCTCTGACAGCAACAAGAGCAAGAAGAAGTTGTAATTTTACCTAAACTTTAACCAAAACCAAACATTCCCTTTATACTGAACTTGAATCTAACCCCATTTTTCACCCAAACTTTGACACATACAGTCAGGACATTAAGGTTGACAAAATGATGAGTTCAAAACATTAAAATGAAACTAGACCAACCAGTTCAAATCAGGTTTTGCCAGACTGACTAACAAACAAACAAACAAGTATGGCATGTGAAACTATGCATGAGATGTGCTGAATAAACACTGAGATGTTGTGTACTCATAGCTTTTGTATTTTTTATAAAAGTGATAATCACATACTATAATCACATTTACTCCTGAATCATTCAGGTAGATAATAAAATTCAATAAATCCATGTACTGTAATCATCATAACATCACTCTCATTTGAACGCTGACAACTTGCCTGAAGTGGGGTGGACACTTAGGTGTTAAATAACCTTATTTGCTTACTGTGAGCTCTTTTGTTCACAGCCGTGAAACAATAAAAACACACAGAGCAATTATTTTAGGGGATTCATGCCTGCATTTAAATGCAGCTGTCATTACCAGAACTATGCAGTGTGTACATGTGCACTGATATGATCTTACAGTGCAATTCATAAATACTTCAAAACTTTTCAGACATAAAATTACACCATTATATAGATGTATTTAATCTCAACAATTTGCCATGGAAACCATAGTTTCCTCCTAAATACCATTTGTACCACAATGACTACTACTTCGGTACAGAGCATCACTTTCAGAAAGTGTAATTAATGCTTTTGATTTTAATATTGTTGTAGTTATTGTTATTTGACTTTGTTCTTATTTATTCATTATTGTTTTGTTGTTGACAAAACTGTCTAACACCAAGTTCATTTCGGTCAGTTGGTACAGGGGAAACTATGGCTACCATGGGAACCATGCGATGCAGTGTCACAGCTGACACTCCATCCAAACAGCAGTCATCCAGCTAACAGCAGATACTTAGAGGTACCTGATTGCGGTTTTGTTGTCTGAGGTTGTTCAGTCTCCGGGCGGAATAGAAGATGAAGTATCCAACTGTTGCCGCGGTGACAATGAAGAAGGAGATGGAGACGAAAAACACAGAATAGTGACTCATCCAGGGACCATGCTGCTTCCCAACCTCTATTGCTATGGTAACCGGGATGCCTTGCTGTAGCAGCTGTACTAGCTCCATCCCACGGATGTAGCCAATCATAACTGCTACGATGCTCGTGCCTAAACACACACACACAAACACAAGAGAGCCTACTAAACATACGCAGGACGCATGCGCAAACCACAACGCACGCCATCACGCTATAGCAACCTGGTGGTTGAGATAACGCAGAGAAAGATGAGCTGTTAATTATTTAAAAATGTGCATACATATTAATATTTCGTTACAAAATTAGATAATAATCATTATACACTGTATCGAGCTACAACGGTTTATTTTTGTGTGTAATAGAAAAAGTCAAGGACAAAGTCAAATGTTTGGGTTTGGAGAGACGCAGCCTCAGATTTATTTATATTTTGAGCCAAAATATTATTATTACTATATCAAAATATTTGTAATATCATTAATTCCAAAATAATCATAGATACTCCCTGACGATTTTCTAGCCAGATAAATAGCAACCACACCTGAGAGCTTTTTTATGACGTTATAAAACACGTGCAAAAAAGCCGGTGTCAGTGCATTTTTCCTTATCATGGTCATTGCCTTTTAAAACCAGAAACCAGATCCGAACCACAGGCCGGTTTCCTTTTTATCCTAATCAGGCGACAGAAGATCTGTGTGCGCTCTTCCGCATAGAGGAGGTCCTACAAACATGATCTCTGTATGAACAGTCCAGTTTAAACAACTTACACAACGCCCGGGTTAGAGTACAATTGGCCACCAATGAAGGTTCAAAGTGATCTGACAATACAATACAAGCCTAGAGAACACTTACACAAACTTACAGAAAACAAATACACCTGTGTTCTTAAGTGCGGAAGCTGTTGATCACATACCTGGGTGCGACATCTGAATAACTCGATTTTCTGTGCCGTAATCGTTAAAAATAATAGCAGCGACGGCGCCGTTCATGGCCGCGACGTTAATTTTGTCGGTGAAAGTGCATCCATTTCCGCGCTGAATTAAGGCGATCCATCCCTTGGTACTGTTCGGTCGGTGATAAACCGTGTCCCAGTCACAGCCGTATTTTGGGTCAGCTAAATATACACTCCCCGAGACGGAAGCTTTGGGTGAATCTTGTCCATACAAGCCGATTTCGTCCTGATGCCAAGTTGTTTGGTTTGTTTCAGGGACGACATAGGAAACGTTTAGGTATGCGGTGCACAGGTAAGTGGCCTGCGCCAAGCGCACACTCGACACCTGGAGGAAAGAGGCCACCAGCAGCCACGAAAACACATCCCGACCCGCAAGAGGCCCCATATTCGTCCAACCAGCGCTTCCGCTAGCCTCTTAAGTACAGTTCAAAACACAACTCGATACGAAAAGAGTCTTATAAAACGTTTAAAAGTTGTTCTGCAAACACAATAACGTAAGGTTCCTGCTGAACGCCTACAGGTGTTTTAGTAACGCAAGTGAGCAGAAACTCTACCTCGATGAGGTCACTGCGACTTAAACCACGCCCACCATTAAAGACACAGGCATTCATATTGTGTGTGTGCTGGTTTCGTCCTACCTATACTTTTTGACTAGATATGTATTTCTTTGTGTTTCGTACTTTATACACACTCTCACAACATGCAACAATTACACTTATACTTGTACATTAAGTGGCTAAATTATGTGTTTCATAAATAACAAAATTTCATAAAGATACAAAATTGGAAACATAATATAAAGCCATGTAAGTAAACCCAAATAAAAGCAGATTTTTAAATGCACTTACTGTACACTGTGTACTACACACACTATGCATTTATGCTTATAATGTATACGCTTTGTGTTTACAGAATAGTGTCTGAAAGAATATTTAATATTATTTGATCTCATTTCTGCTTAGGAGTTGGTACTGTGTGTTTGTGTCAGAGTGTTTCCTTGCAAATATGCTATCTTAATTAGTTATATAACCAGTCATGTTAGTACAGAATGAATTTCAAAGCACACTTGCAATTCACAATCACTACATGTTAATCAAGTAAAAACATTTAGACCCATGCAGATTTCATTTACAGACTCATATCATTTATTACATTAGCCACTTTACTTACCGAGTATGAAATAAGCTTTGCACAGACATTATAAGTAAACTGTCTTTAATTATTCAGCATTTTGTTCAAAAGATAAATGCAAACAGTATTGTACATTACCTATTTATGAGAATCATGAGAGACATCTGCTGGTCAAACACCTGTAAATGCAGTGAGAAACTGAAGAGAAAACAGCTTCAAATTTGCAAATGTCTTGGATTTTTGAATATTTCTATTTAACTGCAATCCACAATATTTTTAAATACTGAGCATATAAGGCATTACATGCCATTTTCTATTGTGGATATTTTAAGAAAACTCATATATAATTTGTACTTTACATGTATATTTTATAGGACTGAATATATTTTACAGTCTCTCTTTAATCTCTCATTTTAACTTGTGGCACATGTATTAGGTTTAGTTTTGTTTAATATGTTGTTTAGCTTCTATCTAAACCTACAGACTCACCTTCTACATGAAAGTAAAGCTTTGTTAGTGTACATTTTAATAATGCATTATTGTAAAGCATCTTACATGAACTAAAAAAATCAATGTTTTGCTTATTGACAAAATGAACTAAGACAGCTGGAGGCCAACAAGCTTATCATATCAAACTCTGTTATAATATTTTTGTGTTTGATACTGGGCTTGTTTTCTCCTGATTCCCACCAGAGGGCGTCATTTCAGCACTTCTGATCGCAATCCTCCTTCTCATTTCACATTTATTAGTAGAAACTAAAATATTTGTAAAAACAGCCACAAGTGATGCTGTGTTTGGCGTAAGATTGTAAACCGTACACACCCATTACCCATAAAAACATACCCATGGCTTGTTTTCTCGTACTATTGTGAACTCACTGCATATGTGCATCATTTTCGTCTTGTCAGTAAGGAATGTGGCTTTTCCCAGTGGATATTACTGTTAGCCAATTAGCATTTCTGTTGTAAAACAGTTGACAAATATTATTTGAATTATAAAATTCAAGCTTCTTGTCAGCACTTAAACAGGTGTGAGTAAAATATAATTTCATCAAACCAAGCTGTGACATAAAAACAAAAATGGAAAAATCAGCAACAATTTTAAACTCTTCTGGCAATATGTTTTCACTTCCTTGTTTTGAGAAATGGTCATTAAAAACATTTTATAATAATATAATATAATATTTATAATTATTTCTTTTGTAAATATTGTAATGAAGTGCTTACAGCCCTTCGTCAGTTTAACTAATGAAATTAAATAAGCAACAGATTATTAAAGTAGTCATTTTTTGATTTTCACAGTTTGCCAAAAGCCATAAAAACTTGAAATTTTTTAAAAATTATTTATGTACATTTGGGCGAATCTCATCATAGTTTTTCTCTACATGAGAGAAGCGAATTATTTTTACAGCATTTGCTCTAGCATGAATATTCCGCCACAGATACTCGGGTGAGAGCAGCTTGCTGGGTTTATTGTGGAGAAAATACTTGTTCAAGTGAGACTCGTCGTGCCATATTGCCTCTATAGACTTGCCAGCATCAATATTCTGCTGCTCACGGCAGGTTTTGGTGAGCTGATGCACTTCATGCACTGTACCACCAAACACAGCAGCGGTGTAATAATAATCCCCTTCTTCAGCCGGGATAAACGCTTGTGACGCTGGTCTACGTTCATATGTGAATTTCTCCCGTTGGAAATCAAAGAACCAAGGATGTATCACTCCTACCAGACGACCTAAAGACTCAACACCCCAGCGACCATAGAACTTTGTATCCACATCAAGGCAGAAAATATAGTCAACCTCACTGTCCAGTTCACTTCCAGTTAGGTTTTCCAATATTTCCATCCTTCCCATACTGATGTCCTGCCACCTATCCAAACTTGGGACGGTCCGAACTGTCAGCTGATGTTCTTCACGCAGCTTTACATCAGGAACCTCTCCTGGTCGATCAGTAAACAAGTAATAATGCACCCGAAATCCAACAAAATAATGCTGTTCAGCTGACTCCAGAAAATCTTTTAGAAAACGTGTGTATCTGAAAAAGAAAGAGAAGGTTAGGAGTTAGAAATACATTTTTATTAAACATCAATTTTGTCCCCCAGTTAGTTACATCCAGAGAACTTTCCTACTTTCCCAAAGCGAAGACAGTGGTCACTATGGTGATGTTTTGTTGTTTGTAGATAGAGTCGATGAGTGTAGGATCAAATGTTCCCTCCCAAACAATTGGCGCCAACCACGGTGTCACAGAAACAACATCTGTCTGACTGTTTTAAACACACAAACAGTAACCTGACATTTAAAGTAAATATGTACTACTTCTTTTTAATACAATACTTACCCATTTAGAACACTGGGCTGTTTGTACAACAACCTGTAAAAAGATAGAACACAGACATCCTTATTTGTTTATGGACTTGTTGACACTCATGCAACATATTTACTAGCTAAGCAATTGTACAAAAAATAATGGGTCTCCCCATCATATCCCAATTTTTAATAACTTTTTTTTATATTAAATGACACCTATCAGCTCATTGGATAAGAATATGTACTAGAACAAGATCAGTACTTGACACCTACTTCAGTGTGCATATAGGTATGGTGTGATTGCAAGCCATTCTGAATATAACAACTGTGATCCTTTGAGTTTGTGTTTGTGTCTGTAGCTGTACACACCCTGGCAACGAGCGCAATCCAAAGTCTTTATGCTGCTCCTTTGTCCTGATAATAAAAAAATTAACTCTTGATCATATGTATTATTATCATTTGGCATCAAAGTGTGTTTTGCTGTTTCTATATAAGTTAATATTCTTAAATTACAAGTTTAATGTAATGAAATTAATAATATTGATGATATAAAGATATTAAATGTTTTTGCATTTACCAGTGAATTCTAGGAGTTGCTGGTAATTTAAAAAAATGCAACTTAAAACAGTCAACTTAAACAGTCACACATTTTGGTAACATTTTCAGGATTAGGGAAACATTTAAGATGTTATAGGCTTGTTATGTGCACTTACTTGATGTTGTCTGTTGGTTGATTTCTGCAACTCAAAACAGTCAGAATTATTCAGGTAATAGCTTCCCCTTTCAGAAATGTTTAATGTTGTGGAGAAAATTTATGTGTATATGTGCATTGCATGAGCACTTACTTGGCATCATCTGTTTGTTGATTTCTGCAAACAGTTACATTTATGCATGAATTAACCTTCTAACACACACACAAGTTTGTTTGACTATCCTAGTAAGTTTTTCCCATAGACTTCCATTGATTTTATATCAGGCTCTTATATAATCTGTTCAGTCATTGATCGATCTATATTTCCTAACCATAACCCTAAACTTAACCCTCACACAATGCCCTCACAAGAATAGATAAACCTTTAGCTACAAACACACTTAACCAAAAAAAGCATATTTACTTCTTTATCTCTCACCATCTCAAACCACCAGTTTTTTAACACCCACACTTTTCCCAGTGAGAGGGTTCAACACCCACACTTTTTCTGCAGTTTTTCCGCAGTTTTGCACAAACGCCTTACAGCAGTCGCTCCTCCGTTTCTCTGGCCGCTCTGTGTCTGCCTCCTCTCCCCTCCCTCTCAAACATGACACCGGCTGATGATTGGCTGTTCTGCCTTAAGTCCCGCCTCTCTTGGTGTGTTAGATTTATCAGTCAGCTCGTGCTGAGGAGGCAGGAGTGTTTATGCTTTCGAGGTTTAAATAAGCTTGATATGTGTTTGGGAAGATGTTCTGTTTATGTTTTGTTCTTAATATATGTTGTTTGTATATCTGGAGTTTGTAACAAAAATAATTTCCCCCTGGGATTATTATAAGTATTTCTGATTCTGATTCTTTAGCAAGTCTAGTTTTGACTTATTTTCTGTGTGTTCCGAGTGTGTTTTCATACTTTTCTAGTATCACTCATTTAAATGGGAAGCTTTTTATATCTTGTATGTTATACCTTTTGTACCCTTCTGTCATTGTATTCATCGTTTTTACTGTTAACAAACAAACCACATCCATCCCCCGCACTTTTGAAAAGCTTGCTACGCCCCTGTGTATAAGGTTGTTTTTGTGTCGAAGAGAGAATGCACATGTGTAGGCTATATTACATAAGCACTTACTTGTTGTCATCTGTTTGTTGATTTCTGCAACTAAAACACTCACAATTAATCAGGAATAAAATTCCCAACAAACAAATATTTTCTCTTCCTGCACTTCAGTTTCATACTTGTACATTTGTGTATATGTTTAATTTGCATTTGTTAGTGTGACATTACCTTAGCCAGTTGGAGGTGTAGGCCAAATAAAAGAGCCTGTGAGGACAGAATATTGTAATAAAATATATTTTCCCAAATAATTAAACAGTTGAAGAAACAGTTTATAAAACATGTACGTACATGACATTTAAAAGTTAGGATAAAGTGCAAATGATACAAATAAAATGTGACAAGAAACATGGTGTGAATTAAAACTATAGTGATAGGGAAATAGGGTGACAGCAGTCACACAGAAGGTTGTTTACAACAATTAAAATCTAATGTGGATGAGTGATATTATATACAGGAACAACAAGAACAGTCTCAGGTTACCAAACGATCTCTTCCAGTGTGTAAATGTTATGTGTGACTGAATGACTGAAGAAGTCAGTTTAAGGAAGTTGTTTTATTATGCTGCAGTTATTCTTTACAGTATTTTAGATGTGACTGTATTCCTTCCATGAAACACTTGAAAACCGAATGTCAGGGACTGAAAGCCTCAGTCTCCATTTGCCTTAATTATATGGAAAAAATGCATTGAGAGTTAATGTCGAGCCAAATGACAAAACCAACACACCAATCCACTTTACTGCAGATAAAGCAAGTTATTTGAACTACAGTAGATATGTATAGTGGAAAGTTGTTTGATCTGAATGCCTGGCCTTAAATAGAGTTTGTTGCTTTTTACTTCAGTTTGTTTGCTTCACGCTTGTGTAGTTTTTATATTGAACACACACATAAATGTCTTATCAAAGGTTCAGTCTTATGTCTGATTGATCAGATGATGTTTGGTTTACCCTGATGTGTTTTTACTGTGAACTATTGAACATTAGATTTGTAAGTTTCAAAGTAACATGTCTGGGGAGAAAATAAAATGTCCTCTTTGTCACTGCGGTTTACACCTTATCACTTCCTGTCTTCCTGAGAACAGAGCTAAAAACAGTATGTTGATTCAACATAGCTTTTAGTTAGCAATTTTATCACTTCCATTCAATGAATTCTACTAATTATTTTATAAATCACAGATCAATATTTGGTAGAAAAGTTCACAAATAAAGAAAATTAACATCACATTATGTTATCTTCACTCTTAAAAATAAAGGGGCTTTAAAAGGTTCTTCACAGTGATGCCATAAAATAACCATATTTGGTTCCACAAAGAACTTTTCTATCAAGGAAAACACTATTAAAACACCTTTTTCGTTTACAAAGAACCTTTTGTGAAACAAGGTTCTTTATGGAACCATTACAGGCAAAAATGGTTCTTCTATGGCATTGTGAAGCACCTTTATTTTTAAGAGTGTCGGTGAAAGAAAGCATTAAATAAGGTAATGTCTTAATTCCAGTACAGTATCAACAGATATAACATTTAACATCCACAAATCTAAATCAGACAATGTTTTACAAAAGAAATTACATACCCAATCAGTGAAATGCCAACAAACACAGATCGGAAGAAATTATTAGTCTGACGCATCATTGTTGGATCTTGGGTCTGTTTTGACTTTTTTTGAACTATAGGATGATTTAGAGGGAGGATTTAGAGGAAGAGAGTGATGCAAAGATTACAATTTAAAAGTCAAATTAAGTCGTGCGTGTTTCTTTACATTTTGGATTCTACCAACCTGAGATTGCTAATTTATATGAATTTGTATAATGTGAACCATACAGAAATGTTTATAAAGCAACAATAAAGGCCCGTATCAACCCTGCTCTCACGTCACTGGAGGAAAACAACTTGTACTAAAACGTACGACTGAGTTAAAATGTACGAATCTGAACAAATTAGCCACCTCATAAAATACATTACCATGAGATTTGTATTCAGGCAGCCAATGCCTGATCTGGATCATTTAAGACATCCTACTCCAGAAGCAGAATGATATTCAGCAGAATAACAGGGGATTGGCTTTTTAGTACAGTTATGTCACATTTCTGGTGCATGAGTAAAAATTATCCACTTTAAACCAATAATATATTACCTATAACAGATTGTCAGGTTTTTAATGTTGTGTATGGGTGTGATTTTATATTTTAGCATAGGTCTATAGTAGTTAGTGTATAGTAGATGAAATGTGAGCAATTTTATTAGTATTAATAGAAGAAAATGACTTTATAGTGGTTTTCCAATTTCTTAAAAATCTCCAACTAGAATTCCAAAAATAGTTTACTCTTACATGCATTTAAAATGAAAAAGAAGACAGATAAGAAACAACTATTTTATTTGGGCTTTATTAAAGCCCAGCTGTTACTGCAGCTTTTTTCTGTAACAGCAGATAATGAAGCAATTGTTTTTAGCTTCAGACTTGCTTGCTGTTATTTATTTACAGCCATAACATTTCCCCTTAATCCTGAACAAAAAGGTTCAGGTTGATTTTGGCACCTTTAAAAGCCAGACTGAATAAAATGATTAAAGTGTCTATTCATGGCATCAGTTCCTGACATCACATTGTAACAGTGTGTCTGCTTGACTAGGTATCCCTGTAGCGGACAGTGATTTTTTTTCCTGAGTACCTGGAAGGACACACCATCTTAATGTAGATAAATATTGCTACTGGCAACCGTTGCTATGAATTTGGGCGAACTTCAGCATTGTTTTTAGCTACATGAGAGAAGCGAACTATTTTTATGACGCCTGATCTGATATTAATATCCCGCCACAGATACTCGGGTGAGAGCAGCTTGCTGGGTTTATTGTGGAGAAAATACTTGTTCAAGTGAGACTCGTCGTGCCATATTGCCTCTATAGACTTGCCAGCATCAATATTCTGCTGCTCACGGCAGGTTTTGGTGAGCTGATGCACTTCATGCACTGTACCACCAAACACAGCAGCGGTGTAATAATAATCCCCTTCTTCAGCCGGGATAAACGCTTGTGACGCTGGTCTACGTTCATATGTGAATTTCTCCCGTTGGAAATCAAAGAACCAAGGATGTATCACTCCTACCAGACGACCTAAAGACTCAACACCCCAGCGACCATAGAACTTTGTATCCACGTCAAGGCAGAAAATATAGTCAACCTCACTGGCCAGATCACTTCCAGTTAGTTCTTCCAATATTTCCATCCTTCCCATACTGATGTCCTGCCACCTATCCAAACTTGGGACGGTCCGAACTGTCAGCTGATGTTCTTCACGGAGCTTTACATCAGGAACCTCTCCTGGTCGATCAGTAAACAAGTAATAATGCACCCGAAATCCAACAAAATAATGCTGTTCAGCTGACTCCAGAAAATCTTTTAGAAAACGTGTGTATCTGAAAAAGAAAGAAACACAGAGAGGGAGTTACATTACGCTTAATGTATCACAATTACTATTTCCAGAAACTAAAGACATGTGCATCTTATTTTTATAGTACATTGAAGACATTTTCTTTCTAGATTTTCTGAACACATTGTAACTACAGCGACAAGATGTGTGCAAAGTGCATTATCTAAAGGCAATTCTTCAATATAAGTAAAAAACAAAATATCTTTAAAAGCAAATGTAAATAACAGATTATTGTCATACTCTCTAGGTTAGGGTTGCTGCTTTTTATTGTCAAACCAACAACAATCACTGTAAGCAATTTATTTATCTGGGAGAGAGATATGGTGTGGAACTCACTTCCCCAGTGCAAAAACAGTGGTCGCTATGGTGATGTTTTGTTGTTTGTAGATAGAGTCAATGAGTGTAGGATCAAACGTTCCCTCCCAAACAATTGGCGCCAACCACGGTGTCACAGAAACAACATCTGTCCGACTGTTTTAAACACACACATTAATCATTATGAAACTAGAAGTTAAACTATTATTAAAACAACAATACTTACCCTTCAAAGATACTGGGCTGTTCGTACAAAATCCTGTAGCAAAGAATGAAAAAGAAATTATTTTCTTTTTCTTTTGTTTTTACAAGCAGAAGTCCAGGAAATCAGTACTGATCATCATCACTAATTAAACATAAGCAACCATGAACCAAGATTTTTTTTTAAATATAAAATATAGTATTCATTGTTCTTTTTTTGTTTGAGTACCATCATGGCAATATGGAATGTATGTTGTTTTACAAACCCAGGCAATGATTTTAGTCCCAAGTTTTCATGCTTCTTGTCCGCCCTAATAAGAGAGATTAATATAATTTAGCATTATATGGTTTGTGTGTGTTGGCATGTATACAGATTTTAAGAGAACAGATTTCATTGTATCTATACTTACTTTGTTGAACTTAGTTCAGCCGTTTGTTGTCTGTTACACACAATAGTAAGTCAGCAACAAAATTCATAATTGCAATTTAATTCATTTATAGTGGGTATAAACTTACCTGTACTGGTTGGAGCTATAACCCAGGTAAATTAGTCTATTAGCACAGACAAACAGAAGTCAGTAATGTAGGCACAATATAATCCAGTTTATCTCATATTTGGTTACAGCATTGATTTGCATTGACGTCAACGCAAATCGAATAGATGTATATTTAGAAAATTGAACTCATGCCACAACAACCTATCTAATGTTTATTTTGAAATAAATAATATCACATGTAACTGTGCAAATTTTGGTACTATTTAGAGCTTTCACACGATAGAGACATCGCTTAAAGAGCATCATAGCAATACGATCCCACTGACTTTAAAAAAGAAAGCATAGACTTAAGGTCAGGACTCTAAATAAAGTCTAGCAAGGTATAGTTAACAATAGGCTATGTGCAAAACTTATAATAGTAATGCATTTCTAAAGAGAAACCAGCTTCAGTAACATTGAAACATTAAAACATGAGTAAATGAGTAAAAAAAGTATTACAATTATTATTTATTATTCATATGCAGTCCAAATTGCGTAAAAAGTTTAAGAATTAAGGAATAGATTTATTAAACGCATTGCTGGTTACTCACTTACATTTTAATTCTGTATGCGTATGACTGATCATAATAATAACAATAATGTAACAATAATAATAATAATGTTTTTAACCAGAAGCATTGATTTAACTACAATTTAATTATCTCTCGATGACTATTAATAATGACAATTACAATAATTCATTTACTCTTCCTGGTCATCTGTCTGAATAAGAGTTTGCAATTATATTCATTATTATCTCGCAGCATAAGCGCAAATCAAATGCGTATTTGAAATAGATAATTACATACCCACTCAATAGCATGCCAGTAAACACAAGAACGATGAAAATCGTATTGTGACGGGTCATCATTATTTCTAGTTTATAAATGGCCGAATTTACTTTAAAGACTGACGGTTGAGCAAAAGGAAGCCGTAGAGAGGAAAGCAAAAGGAGGGGTGCGTTGTTGTGGTGTGATGATGTGTTAGGCTACACAAGGAAGCTGCCAGGGTTTGCTATATGCATAGCCCATGGCTTACAAAAATATGTCCAACCGCATGCAACAGCGTCTTTCTTCCTGGTAAGAACACACATAATAAAATTGTGCTTGTGGGGTGCAGATTTCAGTTTAGAATTTAATATGCAAAATGTTTAGTGCCTTAAAGTTACATTTTACATGAGCAACGTTTGACAAATTTTCCAGTTAGTTTTAAAATGTTATTTATTTTAACGCTTATGCGTGCAATATTGAAGATAATATTAATGTTTTTAAACGTACCCAGTGTGACATTAATAATGTATTCCTTTAACTGTATAATGCTAGACACGTGAAAATAAAGTACATGCATTCCAAATTCACCACAATTTAAAAAATGATAATTCTTATTTTTTATGTAATATTGCAGTGTATTAGTAAAAAAGTTAAAAAATCATGAGCTCTCATAATCTTTCGTCCAAAACATAACCCTACCAACCCCCTAGCTACTACTTTGTGTGTCACAATGGGGAGGAAAAAACATGTCAAGTTTCCTTTCATAATAGGATACAGAACAAAGCCCCATTTATGCTGCAAAAGCAAAAATATGGTATGCTTTTGAGTCAACAACAAGATTTTACAGTAAACAGTTTTTTGGAGGAACTGTACACTCTAAAAACGAATGTGTTAAAAATAACACAAGATGTGTCTAGTTAGGGACAACACACAAATGTGTTGCTATCTCCCTAACATTGGAACATCTCTTATATACAGTAATTTAGTAGTTTGTTTAAGTTTGTTGTAAGTTTGTTGGTGTATGTGGCCAAAAAGATTAATATGGGATGTTAATTAGTTCTATCATCTACGCATAGGAAGACATTTTTTGGTTCATGCTCCATTTTATCTAGGCCTATGTTTATTTAATACTCTTTTCTGTGGCCACTATGTTTCCAACACCTTTAAAGTCAACACATATAACAGAAAATGCTGGTCCCACCTTGATGCAATAATTGAAGGAGAGGTACAGATTTGGTTGGGAACACATTTTCACATTGAATTTTGCTACATTCATTGTGCATACCGCACAATGAATGTAGCAAAATTAAATGAAATGCAAGCACGCTCATTAGTGTAAATAATGCAAGGCAAATAACATTTAAATGATGATACAGTTTTAACATATTTAATCGGGGCGTTGATATTGTTTTAAAAGCAATACTGTAAAAACTAAATGATTCTTGTGGAACCATTTGGGGTTAGGGTTAGGGTCACACTGAAGGAGGTCAGGAGGACCTCTGAGGAACTATACTGAGGAATAATTGCAGAATAATTTAATAATTGCAGAAAAATTGCAGAATAAATAATTCAGAAAAAATAATAATTTAGATCATAATTGCATCCTAACACTAATTTACTGGGACAAAGCTTTTGTTCTCTTAAGGGTAATTTACCAACAATTCATTAGAAAAGAATGTGTGAAAAGGGAAATAGTAGGATCTCCTATCATTGTTGTTGTTTTCCAAAATGTGAAATTTGAAACTCACAAATGCTTATTATTATCTTGCATTGAATGTATGTTGTTAACATTAGACTATAATAGTATGGTATAAACAACCTGTTGTCTCCTAATATTTGTAAGTCGCTTTGGATAAAAGCGTCAGCTAAATGCCTAAATGTAAATGTAAACCCTCAGCTCAAATGTCATCAATGGGAGAGAGATTAGAAGTAAGAAATAACGGCCTGAAAAGAGAGAAGGATTAAAGCCCCTAACCAGTTTTTCATGAAGATAAAAGCTAGATTTAACAAATAGGAAATCCAGTGACCGAAAGCAGGGCCCACAATCATTATTAAAAAGAAATGTATGCATCTGGGTTTAATAAGTAGACTCACTGCTAGAAAATCATGTGAGCTTTTAACACTTAAATTGTTCATTAAAGGTCATGCTTAAACATTTGTTTCATGTTTGAACCAATAATCAAAAGAATTGCTTTGGTATTGAAATTTTCTGCAGGTATATTTTCCATCACATGACTACAGACTCAAGGTGAGCTAAGGTTTCTTTTGTTAAAGATATAATCAAGAAAATATATTATCCTTTATTCTGTCTTTATAAATCTTAAGAGTTGCAAGCATAGACTATTATTTCATGCATTGACTTCCTGTTCCTGTTTCATTATTAGTGTGTGTCCCTGTTTCATTGTTATGCTTGAACTTTTGAGCTCACACTGTCTGCAGAACCAAGGCCGTTAGGAGGCCCACACTTATAATGCTTATCTTTAACTTCTGTGCACATGTTTCTTTCTACTTCCTTATGGGAGTTGCTTTACACAATAAAAAGGCTGCAAGGGAGAGACACAGTGAGAGAGAGTGATGGAGAACCTTTCTGAAAGATCTCAAAGCTGCTCTCTCCCTTGCGAGTATTGAAACACCAGTCTTGGTCTGATTGTTGTTCTTTATTGATAGAGATTTTAAGAAATAGACCTATCATCTTTCTTTAAATCTTTCAGTATCAAAAGCTGGTTGTTCTAAACAGCTGTAATCATCAAGTTCCTGTGAATGTATTATACTCAAAGTTAGATGATATATCAAAGTCATATCGTGATATGACTTTGAGATTGGTTAATTATTAATAGTGCCTGCTAAAGCTAACATCACTCCTACTGTTGTTACAGTAGAAGCTGTAAAGTCTTCTATAAGCTTCTTTTTAACGTAAGTTCACAAGAAATCAGTTTTTACAAATTTATGTTGAAAAATATACGTTGTAGGAAAGGGTATAATGATTGCAATGAAAGTTTGTGGCAGATAATAATAGGGTTAGATTGTTACCTGTTAAGTTCAGTTGGTTTGGACTAAACATCCATAAACTGGCATGCTTTTTTGAAGTTAAAAATCACAATATGATGTAAATGTAAATTAATATCACAAGGGGCCAATGTGATTGTAATCTACATGCAACCTGATACAAAACAGTTTTATAATTTTATCTTCTAAAAATTCACAGTTGTTACTACGTTACAAGAGAAATAGTTTTGATTAACCTTTTTCTTTATTTGTTTAATTGGGTAAGTGAATGTACTTTCCACCTGCTGCCACACCCTGTCTTTAGAGATGAGATTAGATCTTGAGAATATAAAAACTCATTTTGTTTATTCATTAAATAAGTCTGTTAATGAATAACTTTATTAACTCATTTAGTGTTTTTGTTCATGGATAGTCTGTAAACATCCTTATTCCTCTCAAAGCTTTGTACTTATTCCCCAGGAGTTTTTCACGCCACTGTTGCTGTGTGTTGGCTAACAGGGGATTTAGACCTGGCACACCGTAAAAGTGCTTGAACACACTTTCTAAATCAAATCAAGTTCAACTAACAGCAAATAAAGATGAATGAACTGTTAAACCAGACATTAAAGCATTGCCATTTCATGTGGGGCTGTTATTCTGGCAATTAAGTACACAGATTTTCCAGAATAAAAAAGGACAGATTTAAAACAAAATCATTGATGTGTTCCACAAAAATAATACAGATTTGGAACGACATGAGGTGAACTGTCCCTTTAAATGTCATTTATTGTTTTAGTAAATGGAAAACAGCAGTCAAATAACCCTCTGTGTTTTGTTAAGAGTGGTTTCATTTGCTCTTCTGCAAAGTGCTGCTATCTAAGTGGTCCTTGATCGCAATTTGTCATAATAATAGAAACAGTAAACCTTTAATGCCTTAATTTTCGCATGTCAGGTGAAAAAAAAAAGTTTTTCAATTGGGCTTGCTTTCACTGAATGCATTTATATTACAAAACTGTTGTCCTGTGATGTTTTACAATTATCCAGTATTGCCCTCATGTTGTATCAGTATTACTTTTACACAACTAACACTGTTCAACAATGAAGGTTCATTTAGCCTTCAATAAACTCATTGTGTTCGAAAGGAGTTGTTCTGAGCTGTACAAATGTACTAACATAAATGAAAAACAGTTGGCTACAGAATTAGACATGCCTGACACGTTCTCATACCAAAGCCAACTTCAAATAAAGTAGTGGGAATGGTTAAGTTAACAGCAGCTCTTACGGGTTCGGGCGAACTGCAGCATAGTTTTTGTTAACTTGAGAGAATCGAATGACTTTGACATGTGTTGTTTTAGATTTGAAATCCTGCCACAGGTACTCGGGCGAGAGCAGCTTACTGGGTTTGTTATAAAGGAAGTATTTGTTTAAGTGAGATTCCTCCTGCCATACAGCCTCTATGGATTTAACCGCATCAATCTCCAGTTGCTCCCTGCACGTTTTAGCGAGCTGAAGTACGTCTTTAACCAAACCACCAATCACAGCTCCACCGTAATAATAATCACCCTCTGCAGAGGGAATATATGCCTGCGAGACTGGTCTACGCTCATATGGGAATTGTTCACGTGGTGTTTCATAGTAACCGGGATGTATCACGCCTACGAGACGACTCAAAGTCTCCGCCCCCCAGTGGCCGTAGAACTTGGTATCCACATCCAGGCTGAAAATGTAGTCTGCTTCACTGGCCAGTCGGCTCTCGATCAGTTTCTCCAGCTTTTCCATCCTGCTCAAGGTGATCTCCTGCCATCTGTTAGAACCAGAGACTTTCAACACTGTCACATAACGTTCTGCTCCAAGTTTCACTAGAGGAACATCTTCTGGTTTATCTGTGAATACATAATAAAGCACACGAAATCCAACAAAGTAATGCTGTTCGGCCGACTCCAGGAAATGTGCTAGAAACTGTGTGTATCTGTAAATGACAGAAGTAGAAATAAAAAAAATTAGAGCCGACACCTATGTAGGCAGAACAATATTTTGGCAGCCATGTAACATTTATGGTTTCATTTACCCAGTGCAGTATTTGAACATATAGATGATGGTCAGATGAGAGATAGGAACTTACTTTCCAAGAGCAAAGACTGTAGTTGCTATAGTAATGTTCTGTAGTTTGTAGATGGGATTAACTAGCATGGGATCAAATGTTCCTTCCCATACAATTGGGGCCAACCATGGTGTCAAGGTAACAATGCCTTCTTGGCTGCTGTAAATGAAGAAAATCAAAACACAAATGTATTAAACAAAATCCAAATGCATTGGAAACTGACAAATAAAACAGATTTGTATTACACATGCATTTGTAAGCATACCTTACCACACGGGGTTGTTTGTACAAAAGTCTAAAGATAAAAAAAACATAGAAGCAATTGTGATGACAAGTAATTATCAGTTTTATTATGTTCCTTTTATACTGATTTTTGACCATCTATTTACTTTTTTTGAACAACTAGGAAGTCAAGTGTTGCAACTACAATGAATATCCCTATATAAAATGTATCAGACATGACAATAGATTATTATGTACATATTGCACTGTAGTCTATTCCAGTTCTTGTATGATTATTATTCTGCGTTTAAAAGTTGTAATCGATACTAAAGATATTAAACAGATGGATTTACTAAACTAACATGAATAAAATACACAATCGTAAAAAAATTATGTGTTTGGCAATGTACATTCACAAATTTCGTAATATATAAAAATATTTATAAATATCCAGTTTTACTGCCAGACGTTTATTTGGGTGGTGAATTTAAATATACAGTCAAAAATGCAATCAAATATATATATATAAACTGTATAATGGCATACACAATAAGGTCCACAAATGACATATATGTAGATGTCACATGTAAATATAATATGTAGTAATCAGAGCTTAATCAGAGCTTAACTTTATACTTACCCTTGTGGATAGTGCAAGTTAAATTTCTCCTGGTTTTCGTTTGTAGTGCTAACAAAAAGCACAGTATTTCAATGAAATAGCAATGAAATAATCATATACTGTATATAAAAATATATATAGGGCCTAACGTAATATACAGTATAATATATAATCATATATAACCCATATGTCAACATAACTTATGTGCAGCAAAAGTAAAAGTAAATATTTAGTCCCCATCAAGGTTCAAAAACAAACGTGAGGGTATTTATGTGTTGACTATACAAAACAAGGGCCAAAGTGTTAAAAATTAAACAGAACATAAAAGTGAAAAACTAAATGTCAAAAACTAAAGACATTTAAAATGATCCTAACTATTCGAAATGATCAGATAGAGAGAGAGAGAGAGAGAGAGAGAGAGAGAGAGAGAGAGAGAGAGAGAGAGAGAGAGAGAGAGAGAGAGAGAGAGAGAGAGAGAGAGAGAGAGAGAGAGAGAGAGAGAGAGAGAGAGAGAGAGAGAGAGAGAGAGAGAGAGAGAGAGAGAGAGAGAGAGAGAGAGAGAGAGAGAGGCTTTATACTTACACTTTTGTGGTTAATTCAGTGATTCCCAGGTGACCCTTTGTTCTGCTAAATCAGTTCAATCAAACAATGATTTAATGATTTATGCTCATTTCTATACATTTACATGAGTGTATTTCTATATTTATTTATTTATTTAATACATATATATATATTACACATACATTTTGTATAACTTTAATAATAACACACAGTATTAAAAAGTACAGTATAAATTGGACACTTGTAGGCTACAAATTAAAAAATGTATGTACAGTTTCTAAAACTAAGCAATGGAAGTACTTACTTAAAGCAGTTTCTTAGATCTCCATATCTGAAAGCAGGTTATAGGGAGGTTAATAAGAAATGCAGCACATGCTCAGTATTAGATAAAATAGTGTATGTTTACAGTGACACAATAACGCTTACATTTTTAGATTATGAAGGAACCACCTGATTATATTAGTTAAATATAGGTTACTAGCACTTGAGTCACCAAAGTGTAAAACAATATTTTTTTTCTTAAATGGATTTCCAGAGCACTCCCCCATCTTAACCACTGATTCAGCCAATGGACGAGCAGACAAACAGAGCATGTTTAATATCAAACAAAGAGACAAATTGTCCTAGAAAATACTGGCTTATAGTTGTCGCTGAATATTAACTTGGTATGATCAACTATGATATGAAAAGTATTTCAACACTCACTGACAACATTATACATATCAGCTTTACCCAGCAACTTCTTTGGAGTAAGATGAGTAAGCGACTGGAGAAAACTCACCTTTCCCAGGTGGAGGTATATGCCAGATAAATAAGCCTGTGGGGAAACACACAAACGTCAATAAATTGAAACAACAGAGTAAAATCAATGATTTAAACCTACTGCTTTTCTGTTACCAGACCAGATATCGAAGCTATAAGCTTACCCATGTACCATGGGTTCAGACCATTCCTTCTGAGATTGTTATTTTAAGGAACTTTGTCTGTGGACCAAACCTTTTGAATTAGTTCACAAACCTGAAGTCTGAAACATAGAGACATCAGCAGCTCACAAAAAGTGACAACCTACAGCCAACAACAACCTACTATATATCTAAATCATATGGGCTTTTCTTACGAAGTGCTTTTTCTCATCTTTAGACACTATAAATCACTGTATGGAAAAAAGAGCATGAAATTTTTGATGAATCAGACAATCCAATGAAATGTTGCCTGATAACATAAGGGTGGGTAGAATATCATATCCTTTACACATACCTTTCAAATTAGTGTGTGTGATAACGGTGTTAAAAATTAACCTCAAAATCAAATCACCATATGCCTGCAACAATATTCAGAGCTTTCACAAAAACCTAAAACATGCAATAATTTTTAGTTATTTCAATTGTACATTTTAACTTAACATATTACCACCAGACATTTGTTTCAACTTAAACTTTCTGTAAATTCCTTTTTCTTCTGCATAGTGGCACTGTAATAAACTATTTTTTATCTTCACTAGGTCAACAATTCATGCAAAAATTCAAAGATCGCTGTAAATAAGAGGAACTGTTCTTGTTCCTCTTATTCCCCTTAAGTAATTCTCACAAATTTTAAACCCTATTGAGTAATTATGCACATCTAGATGCTAGCTGAGTTCTTCTTTTTAAGAAAATATTAAGTAAAGAAATGAAATAAACATCACTTTACATCTGACGTTTGTACATATTTCACTTAATGAAATATGAGACAATGAGACAATGTACAAAATCAATAGTAAAGCTTTAAACAAGAGTAAACCAATATATATTTTTAAAGATCCAATACATACCCACTCAGTAACATGCCAAGAAACACAAGAAGACATGAATGAATATTTTGACGCGATTGCATTATTTCTGTAACAGCCTTGTGTCCTGATTCACACTGAGAACTTGTGGATAATAAGATATGAGAAGAATGAAGGAAACACTATTCTTTAGGGAAGGAGAAGTGTTGCCAAAGTGATGCTCAGGTAATAAGCTACCTGAGACTCAAACATCCAATCAAATTACCCCTAACACTCCATCGGCCAATGACTGAATAGAATGATCCAGCACATTATAATATTCCCCAAAGAGACTGCACTTCCTATCTGAACACTCTATACAAACATCATTTGATGTTAATAAATCCAAACATTATTTTTTCAGAACAAAACACTACTGTACACCTCTTTGATCTTTTTTACAAATGGATCCACTTGTTCACACATAAATGACAGATCACATGCCTCATAGTGAATACATTTTTGAATTATGAAATATGTTAAGAAAACACACATGAATACACATTTTAAAAAGAATGTCACTGTGATGTAAATCTTAAACACACACACACTTTTCTGTGTTCTATAATAACTTTGGTCATTAAAAAACATATGTGTCAACAAACCCGCTGAATAAAGGGATTTTAAATACAAACCTCAGTGTTAAAGCTGTTTCAAAGGCCATTTCAGGACTCATTTTCATTTTAACATTATTATGCAGCAAAGTATAAAAGCCATTTAATCACAGTGTTTACAGCAATAAGACATAAAAATATTATAAAATCTATTAACTGTCAGGTTAGTGAAAAAAGAAAAAGAAAATAATAAAGAAAACACTGTTAACCAAACAGCACTTGGAAAAAACATAATAAACAGCAAAGATTGCTCATTTTATGAGCAATTTTACATTTTTCTTTTGTCTCAAATGCATAACATTCTTCTCTCCCATATACACTCAAATGAGGTAATCTGAATAAATTATAACCATATGTAGCAGACATTATCTTACAATTAGAATGTAGTTTGTATGCAAGTTGTTCAGTCTGTTGTGGTGTCATAAAATGGAAAGAAAAGGCTTTATCACAGGTGTGCCCTGTTAATCATCCTATAAAAATGACAGAGAGAAAGCCAGCATGCAATCTCATGTCCATATGCTGACACATCAGTAATATCAGAAGGGCTTTTCTGTGACTTTCTTTCAAATCAAACTTAAACTAGCTGGCAAAGAAATGTGTACTTTTGCTAGAAACATAAGCTCAAAGCATTGATATGGCTGAGACTTCACATGTACAGCCACATAGAGGTGAGATTCCCCTACATCCTTCTGTACCTTGTGTCAACATAGTCCATAAGAGGGTTATAAGAGAACAAAACCTAAATTAATCTTAGTTAGCTCATGTGTGGCCTGACATAGAAAGTTGCCTCCTTCAACAAAGCCTGGCTTTGATGCTGTGTGCCGGGCTGGGCCATGTTTTGTCAATGTTTGTGAATGACACTAAAAACTAAATGCAATTAAGTTTTAGATGTTTTATATGATGTCTTATATGTTTCTTTCTTCACTACACACTCTTTTGTTTTAGTGCTATCCATGGTGCTGAAAGCCATTATATTTCATCCCTTCCTCTGTCTTCAAACAACACAAGTTATTTTAAATTCCTGCACAGAAAGTTATAGGTTTTTATAATTTTGTAAAAGCAGTATTGTCACTTCTCGTACCATAGGTGCAAAAAGGGGAAGTGTCTCTGCTTCAGAGTGAATAAACTACAGTTAATATACTGTAATTCCTCACAGCTCTGTTTCTAGATTTAAATAAGTGCAAATAATTTTTCCAGGGGTCACAGTTCAAGCCATTAGTCAAACATTATCTTGCTTTCACAAACACAAAACAACATTACTTTCTATATTATTACATAATAATTGTATGTGTTGGTTGTCCATACATTTATCTATAGAGAACCATTCAATTATTACTTTTATTTAAGATTTAGCTGTCACATTGAGTTAAAAACCATCTCATTGTGCAATAATCGAAGAACAGTTAACAGAAGTATTCTGGATATTGTCTTGCTCAGTGGTAATAGAAAACCTCTGCATTTTATTGTAAGACCAGAGACACTCTGAAAAAGCGAATGAACCAAACAAAACTCACAGGCCACTTGAAGGATAATAAATGTTAAACAGCTGCTTGATTCTCAAAAGTCCCCACCTTCATGTGTATTATTTCAGATTTGTATGTTGGCTAAGGTTATACATTATTTTTCTAAATCTTACTGCGATACTTGACGCGTGATAAAATTAATTTTGAAATTGCAACCACTCTTCTATAACAGGCATTATAACAAATTGCTTTCTACAAAAAATTGCTTTCTGCTTTCTCCGCTTCTTTAAATTTTAATTTCACCTTATATCTTAATGGATCTAATACAGTAAAAAAGATTTGGCATGTTTTCTCAAGGTTCCTTACCATATTTCAATAAATCAAACGCACAGTACTGATGTGACCAGATACCAATGAATCTGATGCGACTGGATACTCAGTGCTGTTTATTTACATCACACTGTAGAGGTCACGACAAAATAAATATATAAACAACCTTGCAGCTTCACTACTGATGTGCTATACTGTAGTTTACATGCATGTAGGACACAAAGGCAAGTGTAAACCAGCTACAAATACCAAAAAAAAGATACATACCCAATAAGAGACATGACAACCAGCAAAAAGATGAAGAAATTAACATTCTGATGGTGCTTCATTATTCTTGCAGTAGGTTTTGTGTACTTTTGGTCCATCTGACTGAATGTCTTGGAGGAAACTAGCTAAGAGCGATTTGCAATGATCTGCAAAGCTTAATGTTTTCCAGAAAAACTGAAAAGGTTCATTGAATCTCTGTTTGAATGCAACAGTGGGCAGATTTCAGATTCAGGTGTTTCCACAACATTTACCTGATTTAACGAAAACAAAACACCCAACTTGCTTTGCTTGGCTTGGCTTGCAAAGCATGTCATTTGAGCTGACGCATTATGTTTCTTGTGAATGTGGATTTAGTGGCCTTCCACACTGGTCTAATCAAAATAGTGCAGGTTTGTGATTCCAGTAAATGTATTACATCTGCTTAAGATTGAATTGCATATAATTTGACTTGGTCTATATTGTATGTAAATAAAATAGTTATTATTAATGTTAGCTGTCTACGTTCTCTAAAATGCAATTCTTTATAATGCAATGGTCCCAGAAAAGACCATTGACATTACATGCAGATGTGTGGAACTGTAATCTAATTTACTCTGCATATTATTTGCAGTGGAGCATGAGGAAGTCTGAGGAGATTAATGCACCTTAAAATCTGACAATCCTGCCCCACCCAAACCAATTTGTTAACCAACATACCTGTGTTTTGCATGCGTGTGTTAGAGGAATCATGTGCATTCATGTAGGTTTGGGATTCTATAAACAATGCTCTTACATACTTTCACCTATACAAAGAAAATCACACTACTGAAGGATATTCTTAAATTGTTGTGATGTCATTACATTACTGATCCTTACATTTGAAACAAGCAAACATCTACAAGTGATCTTAGTACATAAAGTTAGATTTAAAAACGAGATACTGTACCTTTGCTTTTCACTTGATACTGCCAGTGTCTTCACCTATCAGAGGTCCTGTAAATAAATAAAAAAATTAAAACAATTATAACTTATTTTATATATATTATATATTTTATTTATAACAGATAGAGAGATAGAGCAGACAGATAGAGCCAGAGAAACTTTATCCAATGTAATCGATTGATATGTAAATTAATACAGGAATACTCTCAGTATAACAAATAAATACAGCAAACCATGCAGTGTCAAACTATGACTAATATACATATTTAAAAAGAATTGAGATCCCTATTCCATCTAACATCTAGTCAACAACATGGCATTGTAACCCTGTTATTCTCTTACTTGTGGATTTCATGGATATTTGGGAACATTCGTAGTTCTCTCTTTACAGGCTGTGCTAACATGAGACACGCTTGATGTGATGCAGAAAGCTAACTGGATTAATAGGCCTCTTGATAATAATTATGCATGTGAAAGTAACACATTATTTTACTGCCCCATTTACCAGTGTTACACCCGACTCCTCTTACACTTCATTTACTGTCCACTTTATCAAGAACAGACATAGCATCGTAAATAAATGAATTCAAAAGCATTATTAAATCTGTAAAACGTGCAGAGAACATTTATTATCAGTTTAATAAACATATAGCGAACATGAATTTACAGATTGTTTGGTTAGTACAGCCTCACTGAAAGCAACATGCATTTGAAGTAATGAAAAAAATAAATCAATATTTTACGCAAATAGGAAAAAACTGCTGTTTTGCGCTTTACATTTTTTTTACACATTCATTCCAAGCTGACTCAGGTTTTGCTGACTGAGGTTTGTAAGCCGTGTATGCAAAGAATACTGTCAAACTGCAGAAAGATTCTTAGCAGGATATTTCAGTTTTACGGCGTACAGAATATTTCAATAGTATCATTAGCTATCAGCTTAAAATTATTTTAGAAAGTAGCTGAATTGTGCATTGCAGTGAGCTGCTATTGGATTAAATTAATTTTGTTTAATTTATTTAATTTTGTATAAATAGTCTGCTCATAACAACAGAAGTAAAATTTATAGATTAAAATATATCTTTATATTCCATTGAATAAAGCAGATTTAGAGCTAAAAAATGTATACATTTATAGATTTAATGATCATAAATATTACCGTGATATAAATGATTATAAAAACAAATACAATATGTAACACAATCATTCTTGCTTGTAATGGTTCATTCTAAGGTGAACACTTGTGATGTTGTATAACAGTTACTTCCTCTTTCAGAACAAATGGCAGATTATCCAACCTATCAGCTGTTTTAAGGTTTCTTCACCAGTAGAGGGGGCCTGATGTCACCATCACACTATAAAATAAATTAACCCTTTCAGTTGATTTCATTCAACATTTCGTACTTGCATATTTAACTTTTATGTTTTACAATTTAAAACATGCCTTCACATACCTGAATGCTAAAGAAAGTGGCTATCCATTCAATGAACTCATCCTCATTGTCACAGCACAGATACCTATAGATGAAAGAATCCAGAGATACTCATTACCTTGAAAAAACGATTCTCAATGAGGTCGTGTGTGAGCACGTAAATCTGTAGTCATATTCATGTTAGGCACAGTTCAGTTGTAATACAGTTACAATATAGTGATGCACTATTCAATCACGCAAGTATTGTAGTTTGTGTTATATCATTAGGTAGATGACAATACCCAACAATATGTTTTTCTGCAGAAAATACATAAGTACTTTTAAGACCGAAAAAGACTTCCCAATAGATTACACACAACAAATACAATATCCTTTAATAACAAGGTGGTTACTATTAAACCTTGCCAATCTCTCACCCTGTAATCCACACAACATGGTTCTCATGGCTATGAAATGGTTTAGATACTCACCACTGCTGTTTGTCATGCACCAGCGTTAGTCCCCACCTATAAAGAAAAAACAATTACACATGACAGACACAGCTCAGCCAAGGACTTATTTATGATATGCAATCTATGGAATTTTATAAGGTTTTTAAGAACAGCAATTTATAATGAGAATAATGCCTATAATTAACACTATTTTATATATAAAATCTCTGTAAAAGGTTTATACACTGACACAGTTTTATGCTTATATATAGATATATGCTGTCATATAAATATAGTTCATTACGATGTAGGTGAATGCAGTTTGCTCCGGTAACCCTCATAGACCTTCAGCTCTTTGACAGGCCACTCTCTCTCACATGGAGAATTCTGAAATCAGCAGATATCAAAACTTTTATTATTTCTTTTTATGCATGCATGTAATATTTCAGTGTGTCGTCTTAGATCTGTTTCTCATATGATCAACGGCTACTTAACACCTATCATATTGGTTTCTCAAACACACACATATACGCACCCGCAGCTCTTTGTGCAGTCTAAAGGTAGTGCCAGACAGCTCACAGTAACGACTGCTATAGTTTCGGCTTCGTTCACTTTTAACCTCACAAACACGCAGTGTGCCGCTCTTACACACATCTTCGATATTCTCTGCACACACATAAACATAAACATCTATTGCATTGCTGTTGGAAATGTTTCATTTTTATTTCAATAATTTCATTAATTCAATCAAATCGAAAGAAGCTGGAATTCGTGCCTCATCAGTCAATGCACCATAAATACAAGTAAACATGTATTCCCCCTATAGTCCTCAGCTGAAAAGGTTGAAAAACACATCAAAGCTCTTTAAAGTGACTGATATTTGTTTGATACATACCCAAGTACCTCTTAACACTGTTGACATACTGATTCTTCTTGACCAGCAGGTGACACTGTGGCCTAAGTGAGAAATAAACTGGCAGCACTTTTTCGTGGAAGTGCATCATGCGTTCTGTTAATAAAACAACACTCATTACAATCCAATAAATACATTTAATCAGCTGAGTTATGTGACTGAGTAAGACTTGCATTTTCAATCTATTGCTGTCCTGTTTCTAAACATGAGAACAATGCAGTCACGATTCTAGCACGCGATTCTCAAATCTCACCCATCTTCTCTTCTAGAACCTCATAGCAGCTCCAAAATTCTTCATTGGTTTGTTTAATTCCTTTATGCTCCAAAACTTCAGAAACCATCTCAACTGCCGTCATATTTGCCCCAACCTAACACACAACACAATCTTATACTAACCAAGAATTCCAAACAAGTACATGGATTTAACGTGGTATGATTAAATCTCCACCTGAAAAAGCACCTCCGTCTCCTCCCCTCTTCTCTCAAGATAAACAGCACAAATTATGCTGGACGGGGTTTGACTCAAGCGCCTCTGCAATACAATTATTTAATTAATAACAGTGACTTTTTTTTAAAAACACAGTTACATTCTAATAGTAAAACGGCTTTCAAAGTAAGATCTTTAAATGGTGTAAATGTACAAGCTTTTTATTTGTCGACTTGAAGTCTGACCTCAGATTTGTGCTTATTCAGGACATCAGATGTCAAGTTAAGCTGCCTCTGTAGCTCAGACTCGGAGACCTGCGACAGAAACTTTAACTCAATCACAACTCTTTGGTTTATTTACAGCAGTGTTTTAATATTCTGTTCACAATGTAGTATTAAGATTTAGTAATAAATAAATCAATTTATAAATATTTTCTTATGCAGTTTAAGTCAGAAAACATACTCACGTTAAAAATACTGCAATAGTTCTCAATCAGTTCCTCTACCACTCGAGAGGGTTTGTTATCTGTTCCATCAGTCTGAAAGAGCGTCGGACCAAACACAATACCAAGGTTTTTTACTGTCATCAGATTCTCATCTGACAGGTGTTGAACACTAATATAAAGTAAAACAAGTCAGGTTTTTAGGTAAACAGCTAAAAATAAATAAGGAATATTAATCACTTTAGCTTACAAATATATTTTGTATTACATCAAAACAAATGAGAATTTGGGTAAACTATTCCTTTAAGCTAAGAAAGAACACAACACTTTACCAAACCAGGTGGTGTATGAGGACTTTCAATGTTGCTCTGTTGACATTTGGTAGGTTTGAGAGGAGAATCTGATATCTATTAATTCTCTCACTTTTGTCCTCCAGATCTGCAGAGTTAAAAGTAGTACTTGTTACGTAAGATTGAGCTACTTTTACTTTCCAAGCAATATTCTTTATATTGTCTCATATTAAAGTTGCTCTTCACCTGCAGCTTTAAGCCATTTCCTGCCGTTCTCCTCGCAGTTCAACACTCCATCCTTGACCTCCCTGAGAAAACGCTTCAGCACGTTGGCTACATCATTTACCACATAGTCTGACTCGCTCCATGTTACACTTCGTGCATCATTTTGAAACTTCTCCAGTAGTTTGGTAATGTGAGAATTAACACCGTTACACCTGTAGATTCCAGGAGACAGTAGTCCTGAAATAAAAGTGTATAGTATTATGCTTGTGTTTTGTATGTATGCAAAGCCTTGGCAATAATTATATGCTTTAAAAACTTGTATGTTACATCCGATCACATTTAAGGTGTTTGTTTAACTTGGTGGCGGCATAAAGAAAAATAATTGCAGCAAGCCAAGCAGACTGATGAGTTTAGATTAATAATTACAGAGCCAATCAAACACCTTATCAACCACATAGAAAGCAAACTTCATAATATGTAAAACGTAGTTTGTGTGTCATTATTATAGAAACAGGATCTAATATAATGCTATGGACAGCATACCATAGCATGTTACATGGTCCAGGCAGCGGTGGATGGTTACAGGCACATCATGTTCCATAAGCTGCTGCTGAGACAGTGGTTGATCTCCAGCACCGGATTTCTGCTGAATGCAGGTCTGCCAGCCCACGAAATGAGGCCTGCGGTCATTCGTCACATGCAGGGTTCCACCCCTCCACACCAGAACCATAGAGCCAGAACCGTCACTGAGAGCTACATACATGTACACACAGACCATCTGTATAAATAACACAGCCTCAAATTTGCCAAGATGCCCTAAACCAATGTGTGCATGCGTTTACTCACTGAGTGAGAGTAGTTTGCGCAGATCGATTGTTTGTACAGTGTTTTCCAGCAGCACATGCAGTTTAAAGCCGCACAGGCAAAACCAACCAATCCCGTTGCTGCCTTCAACGCAGCGCAGACGGCCCAGACGATCAAAGGTTCCAAACGCATCAAACAGCACAGGAGGCAACATGGCCTGAATCCACAAAAAGAGAGAAAAGTTTATTTGCCTATGCAACAAATAGATTTGTTGGTCCTGGACTAAATCAATCACAAGACGATGATACTTTTATAACGAGCCACAGTAAATAAAAACTAAATTGTTACCACTGAAAAAGCCTTAATCCAGTTCTTGACAATGTTACCATCATCAGCCCCAAACAGGTAGACTCGGCCCTCTTCCGAGTACAGCTCAAAGGTGTGCTCATAGCTGTCGGCCAACCAGAGAGGAGGAAGTTATAAACGTGGCACACTGACTTATCTGGTAAACTCAGGTTTAGTTTTATTACCCATGTTTCCCTGGTTTGTTGAGAGACACGCAGATGATTTCAGTGGTCTTCATGCCACCAGCACAGCTGCTGCTACGATCATTCTTATAGTAATTAAACACTCCATCCTCCAGACAACACCAGCGCTGAGAGAAATCTAGAATATTCAACGATACAGCATAATGTTACCATCATTCCAATGGTTTACTAAGCAGTTTATAAATGAATACTTTGAGTCAACACTTGATAAAACCTTGTACATATTTGAATGTATTATAAATTTTAACGTTTATAATTCTGTTCACATTCTGGCCCTAACTGTACCAGATTCCCACATCCTCACAAACACACCAAGATGAATTATTGACAATCAATGTCCAATTATCATACAGCAATTTAGTAAAGCAATGATGGCTCCACCCACCCGTTTTGTTTTTGTGGTCTGTGATTGGCCGAGTTGATGAGCCAATTTTAAAAAGGTTGCCACGCTGAGACTGGATGGATACATCTTGAAACACTGACCCAAAAGGCTCTGCTTATGAAAAACAAACAGGCATTTTCACGCAAAACGGGTTAAACTCATGTACAGTTATTCACATTTTATTGTGCAGTCAGTCTGTTTCTTCCTCTCTAACACACACACATCTACAATGTATGTATTTGTGCACCTGTGTTTATGTTCTGCGTAAGAAGCTCCACTTGTGCAGCCTGACCACTGCGTTTGGCCAGAGACAGTGGGGAAGGGAATTCTGGGATACCAGTGTGGCATTTGATATCCGCTCCACAGTGCAGCAATGTAAGAGTCTCCAATAAATCAGCAGACTGCACTGCTTTGCACAAAGCCTAGGAGAAGAAGTCAAGCAGAACATGCGAGTCAAAAGAAAATTTGTCCGATGTGAATTTTGTGTTAAATTAAAAGAAAATTGTTTAAATAAATATAAATAAATACATTTATTTAAACCCTTACATTGTTAAGTGCCTCCTGTTGGCCGTAGAGCGGGTGGTAATTACAATATTTTCCGTGCAGGTATTTGGCTGTGATGTGCTGGAGACGGTGCTCACTATTTGCGTTCACACAAAGACTTTCGCTCGGAGGAATATTCGTTCCCCAGAATTTATTTACTTTTGCATTACCCAGCTGAAGAAAAACCTGCCAACACGTGACAAAAAAAAAGTTGTGTCAGACAATAGCAACAGAACAAAGATGTAAAAATAGGTGATTGCTTATCTACTGACCCTGATGAGGTCATCGGTCCACACTCGCTCATCCAGCTTCAGACTGCGAACCTTTGACACGTTCTGTCCCAGACTTCTGTGTATACCTGTTAACAGATAAAACTATACACATTCACAGCCAGATACACACACACATGGTAATGTCTGTGTGTTTGTTGAGCGTTTGTGGGTACCTGCACATTTCTCACACAATAGGACAAACAGATTGATGGAAGCCCACTCGGGCATCGAAGCACTGCAGTCTGCACATCGTTGGTTTGATGCAAGACGCCACAAGCTCTCACACACTCCATCACACGACAGACAGCGACTGACACACTCGTTCAGAGCTCCACACCATTTCTTCTTCTCGCTTTCTGAATCCACCAAAAAACTAGGGAGAAACCTTGACTTAGTTTCTTAAAACGCTAAATCTGCCATAACATTTATGATTTATGACATTTATGATTTGCAATACATTACCTGAATGCTCTGTATGGAGTGGTGAGCGTAAAAGCGCGTTTTTCTGCATCTTTTACACTGGCCATTCGCATTTCTATATCTGTGACACCAACACCCTGAAAATATTCCTGTCCACACACATATTTACACAACAATATAAAAGGGGTCATACAGTATTTTTTTTATATATAGCTATAAACTAAACTAATTACTAATAATCATTGTTAGGACAGACACACAGAGACAAACCTAAATAATAACCCACTGAAATATCTTAAAAAGTAAACATCCACAGTCAGACTCATACCTCATGGTTCTTGAAGAGGTACAGTTTATCCCTGTTTATTATTGAGTAGACTTTGGTGCGTGGTGACATCAATTCCAAGTAGCCCTCAAAGCTGAAATCCGGACTTCCACTCTTAAAGAACAGATTCCTTGGTTCTTGACCATTTGTGTGATTACTTAGGGTCTTTTCAAGACAACACACCCAATCATTTCTTTCCTCTAAAAAAAAGTACACACACAACAAACAAATGTGTGTAAATGATGCCTAAAAATATGATAATATGATTTTTTAAGATACCTTACAAAATATGAACTGAAACCAAGCAGCAGACATTCTGTAAGCTATTTAGGGGAGACGAATGAATATTTACCAGTGATATCTGCTCTGAACCGGAAAATCCGACTTTGACAGTGAAGCTCAAATTTTTGGTCTCCAACAGAGATGACCTTATCCACGCATCGCAGAGATATCATCCGTTTAGAGTACACCTCCTACCATAGGGAAAAGTGAGAGAGAGCAAAATGTCCAGTAAATAAATAAAACTTCCTTCAACTGAAGCATTTACCAGCAGTCATTTTTGAAGAAAGGAAAATCTCTGGTGAATGAGGAAATGTGGTTCTTTGAATGTTAAGTATTTAAAGCATGACTTTCAGTAAGAGGCAAACAACTAGAGAAAACAACTGGATGGAAATATAGCAAAAAATATGACTTCGTTATTTTACCTTGGCTGATTGAAAATATCTTAAATATTCAGAATCTAGCTGCACCCATCGCCGCTGGTAAATCATCCCACTGAAAACACAACGTGACATTTCACAAACACATTCAACTACACAATAAACCAAACTGCAAGCTAGCGGTTAACGATAAGTTAACTACAAACCCGATTCCAAAAAAGTTGGGACACTGTACAAATTGTGATTAAAAACAGAATGCAATGATGTGGTTTCAAATGTCAATATTTTATTCAGAATACAACATAGATGACATACCAAATGTTTAAACTGAGAAAACGTATCATTTTAAGGGAAAAATAAGTTGATTATAAATTTCATGGCATCAACACATCTCAAAGTTGGGACAAGGCCATGTTTACCACTGTGTGGCATTCCCTCTTCTTTTTATAACAGTCTGCAAACGTCTGGGGACTGAGGAAACAAGTTGCTCAAGTTTAGTAATAGGAATGTTGTCCCATTCTTGTCTAATACAGGCTTCTAGTTCTGCTCAACTCTTAGGCCTTCTTTGTCGCATCTTCCTCTTTATGATGCGCCAAATGTTTTCGATGGGTGAACTGTCTTGACTTCTAAGAGACACTGCCACTTTGAGAGCCTCTTTTTATACCCAATCATGTTGCCAATTGACCTAATACGTTGCAAATTGGTCCTCCAGCTGTTCCTTATATGTACATTTAACTTTTCCGGCCTCTTATTGCTACCTGTCCCAACTTTTTTGGAATGTGTAGCTCTCATGAAATCCAAAATGAGCCAATATTTGACATGACATTTCAAAATGTCTCACTTTCAACATTTGATATGTTATCTATATTCTATTGTGAATAAAGTTTATGAGATTTGTAAATTATTGCATTCCTTTTTTATTCACAATTTGTACAGTGTCCCAACATTTTTGGAATCGGGTTTGTATATAAATTGTACCCAGCTTACCCTTTTGGAGAGGTTTTGTCCAGCCATCCAGCTTTAACAATGCAACGGATCTCCTCTGAGTAATCAGGATACGTGGTACACCGGATATCAATACTTTCAAAACTAATGTACTCACACAAATAAACAAATACCATATTAATATTGGACACAAAAGAACAATTCTCATCTTTATTTTACTAAAGTCCCACAGAAACCCACACAGATTACCACAGAACAGTAATGTTTATGTTCAAGTACACACCGCTCTCTTTGCAAGTCTGTCTCCATTTTATTCTCTTCAACTTTCAGGTGGTTAAAACACTTCTGTATGTCTCGCAATAGGTTCTCTTGCTAAAAAAAAAACATTTGTCCATTAAATAACCATTAGCATTTGTATTTGTTAAAAATTATAAGCAAATATATTAAGCAAGGACTAGTTACAGTAATTTAGGTAAATTATGTCACTCTTTATTGTGGTCTTTTTTTATTCACACTTAGAGTGCTATAATTTAACAAATTGCTACACAGACTGGATACACACATAAATACAGTGTGTGCGACCCAGAGACACACAGTTACCTTTAGAGTCATACTCTAGGGCCGTGCCGGGTGCACCTGTTAAATGATTAAGAAAAAAACAATAAGGATAAGAAATAAACAAATAAAACAACACAAACTAGACACTATTCCTTTCACTCACTGATAAAAATGTAATGAGGGATAGTTCTCTCAAACATAAACACTCTTTTTTATTAATCTTCATCTTATTCAAAACCTGCATATGTGAAACACAAAAAAAGATATTTTGAGAAATGTCTTAGGTGAAGTTAATGGGGGCCGATGTTGTTTGGTTACAAACATTCTTCAAACTATCTTGTTTTTTTGTTCTACAGAAGATATAAAGTCATACACCTCTGGAATGACATGAGAGGGAGTAAATGACACACTTCTATTTCTTTAATGTTTATGTTTAATGCAATGTGCAAAGTGCAATATACAAACGATGTGTGTTTCTCACGCTTATAAACATGATGTTATGATGTTTATTCTGAAAAATAAATATATATCCTTATTGCCTCACCCATAATTTACTGTAACACTCGCAACTCAAGCCACCAAACCTGATTCACTGCATTTCTAAAATATTGCCCAGCACAGAAAGACTAAGAAAAGACCTATGAAAGATATCACAATTCACAATGGACCTTTAAGCCTATACACAATGCTCCTCTTTAATGTGGGTAACTGTGGGAAGTGATTTCCGTTTAGTGTTCTTTATGAAACCTGGTTAACAAAAACATTATCCATTCATGTGGCTTTTGTGCAAAAACACACACAGAATCATACAAATACACAAAAACAGAAACTATACACATACAAATACACAAACTGCGACAACAACTAAACCTTTGAGTTGTATAAATAAATCCACACACATACATGCAGTGAAAAAATATGATTTTAGTATTACAGTCAGTTATTAAAACAAAAGGCATGAATTACATTTCTCAAATGTAAACTGGTTTTCAACTGGAACAGTACATGGGCGCGCGCACACACGTGCACTCTCTCTCTCTCTCTCTCTCTCTCTCTCACACACAAATCTAACAGAAAATTCACGGGTTATTTTGTAATGTCACCTTCAAAACACTATTAAAGGGATATCTGTTATAACCGATAAAACAAACACGTTTAGAAAACGATAGTTTAAAGTTACCTGTGCGCAGCCTAATCTGTGTCAACCAAGTCCTATAGCAAAGCAGTGCACAATCACGCGCGCTTCTTGTGAATATGAGGAAGTTTTAAGACTGTATGACTTTGTTTAGCATAGCTGCCTTCTGTAAACATTCTTGCCATTCCCAAGATATAAGATATTTCTTCCCCAGTCGAAACTGTCCACTGATATAATGAGTTTTTTTTTTGTGGGAACACTGAGGAAGTAACAATAATGATTACGTACATGTCATATAATTCTACAGAAGTAGTTTTTGCTCTAATAGCACGTGTTGGTTTGGGATTTTGCCTATATTTGCACAGTAGCAATACATTGTAGGTCATCATCACAAAATTGTAATATTTCTGTAACTGTATAAAATGTTTAGGATGAGGGACATTTTAATGTATCTAGATTTTCACATATTCTTTTTTTACCATTTTTACTTAATAAAGTACAATAAAGTACTACACAAATATTATTAATGACAATTACCTGAACAAAATCGCTGAGACATCTGTGGCATGCTGTCCATACAGGAAGTAAAAACAAACAAACCAAACGAACAAAATCTGTGTACACACACATTGAAAATCTTTGCAGTGCTTTGTTCGCAATTTCTGCTTAAAATTAAAGGACATAATATGCACAATATTCAGCTAAGCAACTGTTTACGTTTGTGATGCTTATTTAGTGTCACTTAATTTGCAACGCTCCAAATCAGCTATTATATGTAAAAATGTCTTAAATACAATTCTATTAACTGAAATTTTGATTTTGGTTACTAATTGTAAGGCTTAACTTTAGTAAAAGAGCTTTTCTTTTAGCTACATATGCCATAACCACACACTCCACAGTCCACACAGTGCACTGCAGCGATTTAAGTGCAGCCACATCGCGCATGCGTGGACAGAAAGCAAGCGATTGGTTGAGAGACGCGCGCGAACAAAACACTCGTTCAAAGCCGCTTCCGCAATCTGCTTTCGAGGTCGTGAAACACATGTTGTTTTTTCAAAGTCTGTAAAAAATAAATGCAAATATGCAAAGCGATAACGTTGAAGAAATAACAAACAAGATCGAAGGGTGAGTCCCGAGATAATTATGTGTTTACTGAAGATTAATTAGGGGTTTGGTATAAAAATAGCATTATAGCTACGATGCCCACGTTAAAGTGTATTGCTAGCACACCGAGAAACATGTTTTAATTGTGTTTTTATTTTATTACAGATCTCTGTCTATAGACACGGGAAAGATTGAAAAATATGACAGGTACAGAAATGTATATGTTATGTGAATGTGAACTGTATATGATCTTACTGTATGTGGGCAGTTGACATGTCATTACATGTAAGGCAGTGACAGAACTGTCCTCCAGTGAAAGTGCAAATGTTTATGTTAAATAAAACAGAAATGTAATTCTGTTTTATAAAAATGTTTTGAAATGGATGACTTCTTTGATTGAATATTGAAGAAAGAGCAGCCATTAAGCATTTTAGGTTGAGACCTCAAGAATATACTTAATATTATGCAGATTCTAGGCAAAATAGATACTAAAATATAACAAGTTTAAATTAACATAATTAACATTCCCAATTATAATTTACATTTGTGCTATTCCATAGTTTGGATGAGTTCACGGTTATTTTAAAATGTGAAACAATATATATAAAAGGTAAATAGGAATGTGAGTAAGTGTTTAAAAAATTGAATGGTAGTTTATGTATTTAATAACAATAAGTAAGTGACCCTAAACCTTTGAATGATAATGTGTATATAAAACATGATAAACACATTTGTTCTTTTTAATGTTTTTTAAATAATTGTTGTTGATTACTGTTACTAACTATTTTGTGTTACAAGTACAACATTTTCATGATAGAATAGAATGGAGTGACAATGAAGTGACATAAATGCAATTTAACACCAGATCTTCAAAATTTAGTGAAGTAACAATATGTGAAGAGTATTAGAATTATTGAATTACATTTTTAAACTTGATCTAAACAGAATCTTGTTTTCTGGGGTCAAAAAAAAACACTAGCTATATTATAGTCTTGAACATTTGGTTTTAGGTTAGGTAAAATGTTGCAATTTTACTACTGTTAAGATATACGTTAATATTATTGTTCCATTGCAGGTACAGGCAGGAGGGCAAAGACGCTGCCATGAGTGGTGATCTGCATCGTGCCCTCCAGCTGTTTCAAAAGGCTTACCAGCTGCAGCCGAGTGACAAGCTAAAGAAACGCATCCAGGCCATAGAGGAGCTAGTGCAGAGAGAGGAGGAGGAAGAGGAGGAGGAGGAGGAAGATTTTGTAAATGTTAACGGCAGTGGACTAAACTTGTATAAAGGGCTCTACGACAAACTGTACGACCATCAGAAAGAAGGTGTTGCGTTCCTGTACAGTCTACACCGAGATGGAAGGAAGGGTGGAATCCTGGCGGACGACATGGGCCTTGGCAAGACCATTCAGGTCATTTCATTTCTGTCAGGGATGTACGATGCTGAACTGGCCAATCATACGCTGTTAGTCATGCCAACCTCACTCATAAAGAACTGGGTGCGAGAGTTTGCCAAGTGGACCCCTGGTATGCGAGTGAAAGAGTTCCACGGTTCCAGCAAGGCAGAGAGGAACAGGAACTTAGAGCGGATCCAGCGTAAGGGTGGCGTCATTATTACCACCTACCAGATGCTCATCAACAACTATGAACAACTTGCTACATACGAAGGACGCAAGTTCCGCTGGGACTATGTCATCCTGGACGAGGCCCACAAAATCAAAACGTCATCCACTAAAACTGCTAAAAGCGCACACGCCATTCCAGCACGACACCGCGTGCTGCTGACCGGCACTCCGGTTCAGAATAACCTCAGAGAGATGTGGGCGCTGTTCGACTTCGCCTGCCAGGGGTCTTTGCTGGGAACCTCCAAAACGTTCAAAACTGAGTATGAGAACCCAATCACACGAGCACGAGAGAAAGACGCCACACCTGGAGAGAAAACTCTAGGATTGAGGATCTCTCAAAACTTAGTGGACATCATCAAACCTTATTTTCTTAGGAGGACGAAAGCAGATGTTCAGAACAAAAAGGAAAGACGGTGTGATGAAGGCGATCAGGATAAGGAAGATCAAGAGAACAAATGTCCCAATGCCAATGACGGTGCAGAGATGCCTTCGCTGACACGAAAGAACGACCTGATCGTGTGGACGTACCTGAGCTCAGTTCAGGAGGACATTTATCACCAGTTCATCTCGCTGGACCGAATTAAAGAGCTGCTGATGACTACAAGGTCCCCGTTGGCAGAACTCACGGTGTTAAAGAAGCTCTGTGACCATCCCAGACTCCTCTCTGCTCGAGCTGTGGCTCAGCTAGGCCTTGAGCAGGGTTCTGCCTCTGACTCCAACCCTCCAGAAGATGACAGCGAGGCGGCAGTGAGTCAGATTGATCATATTTCCGATGAGACTTTAATTGGTGAGTCAGGGAAGCTGCAGTTTTTGGTGTCTCTAATGGAATGTCTCCGTGAGGAGGGGCATCGTACTCTGATCTTCTCCCAGTCCAGGAAAATGCTGGACATCATGGAGCGTGTCCTGCGCAACAGAGGCTTTCGTCTTCTGCGATTGGATGGCACGGTGACACAGCTGGCAGAAAGGGAGAAACGTATCACGCTGTTCCAGACAGACAGACGCTACTCCATCTTTCTCCTCACCACTCAGGTGGGTGGTGTCGGCATCACACTGACAGCAGCTAATCGTGTCGTGATCTTTGATCCGAGCTGGAACCCTGCAACAGATGCTCAAGCTGTGGACCGGGCCTACCGCATTGGTCAAACCGAAAATGTCATCATCTACCGGCTCATTACCTGTGGCACTGTGGAGGAGAAAATATACCGCAGACAGGTAAGAAAAATACATTTTACTTTAACTTATTTAATTTAATACATCAGAGCAGCTTTTATTGTAAGTAAAATCTGACTTAAAATTTTTATGGCTGTTGGCATATGACATTTTGTGATGCATTTAAAATAGCAGAGAAAACTGGTGACACAGACACAGTGATGCTTTCTTTTCCCAGTAAGAATCTGAAACGTGTATGTTGGTTATATATATATTTTTTACTTTTTAAATATATTTTCATTACTTTTATATACTTCTAAATATATATTTAACTATATATTATGTTAATTATAATTCAAATTAACTTTACACTATCATATTTCATATGACATTATTTAGCTAATTATCGCAAACTATATTGTGTTTTTCTTTAATAACTAGTTGTTGATCACAATAAACCAAAAACCTTTTTATTCTAAATGAATTATAAAATGTATTCATATTTTTAAATGTATCATAAAATGTATTTGAATAATGTAATATGCAATATGACATGCTGTGTAAAATTAATTTTAATTATGATTTAATTATAAACATATTACATACATGTTTCACATCTGCAATCATTGATTTCACCTAAATGTTTGAGAATTTCACATTAGTTCTTCTTTGGTGTGCTGGTGTTACAAAACAGAAAAACTTTAAATATAACCTCTTTCTTTTTTCTGTTGTTCTATATCTGCAGGTATTTAAAGACTCTCTTATACGGCAGACAACTGGCGATAAAAAGAACCCCTTCCGTTACTTTAGCAAGCAGGAGCTGCGAGAACTTTTCAATCTACAGGACACGCGCTCCTCCTCAACCCAGCAACAGCTTCAGGCCATGCATGCACAAAATCGCCGCTCTGACACCAAACTGGACCAACACATAGCTCAGCTTTACACAATGGAGATGTTTGGAATCTCTGATCATGACCTCATGTTCACTAAAGAGGCAGCAGCCGATGAAGACGTCCCTGAGAACGCAGAGTCACAGCACTACATACAAACCCGTGTCCAGAAAGCCCAGGAGCTTGTGCAGGCAGAATCAGAACTGCACGGCCAGCTGATGGAAAGCATCGCCCAGAACACAGAGCCCGCTTGGCTGAGGCAAACAGGGCAGCGTGGAATACCGACGTCTGCTGAAAGAGACCGCCCAGCCCATCCCCGTATCAAAGATGAACTGGTCACAGTGGATCTGACTCATAACAGTATAGATGAGCCAGAGATGGAGGAGGAAGACGAGCAGAACTCTTTGTCTGTTGAGGAAGTTCAGGTTGTAGGTGAAAAAGAGGAGGATGATGTGTCTGCATGGGGAGGTGAAGATAAGAATTTGTCCGTTTTGAAGACAAAGGTTAATCCTGCTAATGACAGTCAGCCTGTGATCATGTTGGATGACAGTTTAAACGTGGCGGACGAGTCCAACAGCAATACAACATCTGAAAAACAAAACTCTCTTCATGACTTCTCAAGTCACTCTAACCAGTTCCCCAAACTGGAAGAACTTTCTGTAGTTTCTGATCATCTTGATACTGAAAAATCTTATACAGAAGACCCCCAATCAAATGTTCTTTCATCACCATCGTCTCCAGGGGCCAAACTGGTGGAATCTCCTAAAACAGATGTGGAGTTTCCTCATGGAAACTTCAATTTGCAGCTTGAGGACAGTGCTGATATGTTCTCTGCTGAGGAAGATGTTCATGAAGAGGATGAGTCAGTAGCAGAGGACAGTCCTGGGTTTCAGCTTCAGATGGATGCTAGTGGAGAAAGATTTGAAGAATCAAGCATCCATGACAGTAACCAAAACAACGCTGAAGTCAGTAACTACATGGAGAGTAAGGTCAGCAGGCATGAAACATCTATAAGGCTGCAGTCTGCTGTGGGCACACCTGCAGACGACTCGTTTGTGCATTCTGTCAGGAGAAAGAAAAAGAGGCAAGTGATCTCTGACAGTGAAGAAGAAGAAGAAGAAGAAGGAGGAGGAGCTGGAAAGACCATGTTTATCCAGCAGTCCTTTAGCTGATGGCATCAGCAGACTGGGCTCATCCACCCCAAAATCCACTTTGACCGACAACGCACGACTCAGACGCAGCTTGAACACTTCTGTGGCATCTAGAAGGTCTTTTGTTATGTCAATGCTTGACAATGACTCAGATGAGGAGTCTGCAGAGCTCAGTGAAGAAGAAAACGAGTCCTATCAGGTGTCTGAAGCTAGTGAAGCTCATGCAGAGGAATCTGTGATGGAAGAGGAGGAGCCGAGTGGAGAGACTTTAAATACAGATGAGTATGATAAAGAGGATGAACCCGAAGAGGTCGAGGACAGCTTGGAGATGACAGGAGACCAGCAGCATGTGGATGAATCCACTGATGATGTTGAACTTGAGTCTAGTGAAATGATGGACCAGTGTGCTCCTAAAACGGTCGTTTCAGTCAGTACCATCAGTAGTGATACGTACGAGTCACTGGTTCTTTCTGGGAAACGTAGTTTGGCGGATGGCAGGAAGCAGGAAGCTCTGGATTACTTTCTGAAGGCAATAGACCTAAATACAGGTGATGCTGAGATCCAACTCTTGATTATTCAGTTGTACAGACAACTTAGTCAATAAAAAACATAACCTTAATATATCTGTAACATATAGAGACTTTTGACTTTCATTCACCTGTTGCTAAGAAAAGTGTATAAACCAGTCCAGAGAAATGTCTTGTATTTGTTAATACACAGTAATTTCAGTAACTTCTTTGAAAAGTTGTCCTGATTTATTTTCGGTTTCCGTGTATTTTTCTCTCATTGTTTAAGATAATGTTTCATTATATCATATTAAAATCTACAATGTGGGTTGTGGAGAAAAAATAAATTTACAAACTTTTCATATCTTGTTTCCTGTATTAATTTTATACATCGTTAGAATTGGTATTACCTGCGGTGGGAACACATCCGTCTGTTCTTACCTGTTACAAATATTCTGCATTAACTTCTTGGTGCCAGGCTGTCAACTACCAATAATTTTGACATGTTCCAGTGTATTCTAACAAATACGTTACAATGTGGGGCAGTATTTTAAAATTATTTTCTGTGGTAATAAACAGCATGCCACAAACATTGCATATACTTTTATATTTTCTTGGCAGATCCATTGCTACCATAGCGGTTTACATTTAAAGTTTATTAAACCTGTTCACTGTCACTGTTTCACAGGTGGAACACTGTGGTTTTTCTATTCATTTTAGTATTTTTTTTTAGCTGTATTCTAATCATGACAAACTATATATTTATGGAAAGACTCAAGAATTATTATTTGATGAATTTTCATAGCAATAACCATAAAAAAAGTTTGTTATTGTTACTAACCTAAAATAAAAAAATTAAAAGATTTATAAAATTGATTATGTGATGATGTCATTCTGTGGAAGAACATCATCATCTTGTGCTGGAGATCTTCTGTTATTTCAACAATACAAGAGACACATTAGCTGGTAAAGTCAGTTTATTGTTTATTTCTAGATTTATAATTATGGCTTGATGCTCATGCCACCATGCACATCATCTAGTACAGTTATCACATTTTAAAGTCACTGGCACTGCTTTTATTGTAGAGACGAAGCAGAAACACTTGGAGTTGCCTTCCTATAACCTGGTTTTGATACTTCCCTGTAGCTTAATTTGTTTTTTAGGTAAGCTTTTGTTTGTACATCTACACAATTAACAAAAAGCCTTCATCTCTCATACCCACCCACTGTAGAAATATGTATGTACATCTGCAACACCCAGTCTATTAAAACGTTTGGTTTTGTAAAGCACACTGATGGGTATTTGGTTTGGACACAGGATGAGTATAACTGGTTTACATTTGTCAAAGATAATACGTTGATAAGCACACTGATGAGATTGAAGGAAGAATATGATGATAATACTGAGATTATTATTTGTAAACTAGGCCTATAAAATGGGTTTACTGCCTTTGATTTTTATAATACACATGCTGTATTCATCAGTGCTCACAAGTGATTGTGAGAGAGATGAATATTCTAATGTGCTATTATTTCTTGCATTACCTAATCAAGCATTTAACATCAACCTGAGGGTCAATACAGTGTGATTCAATGCAAGGTTTTTTAGTTGAGCATAAAATACATAGCAATTACTCAACAAAACAATTCTGAAACAAAGTTGACTGGCAAAGATACCTTTTCATTATGTATTTCTAACTACTAAGAGTAATATTACACACTATGCATTACTCCATATAGTTTCATTTCCTAAAATGTGAGTATCCAGTTAAATGTTTAGTCTTTTTCCATTGAATGATGTTGATTTGAATGTTGAACTTTCACCTTAACTCCAGGTTTTCAACGTATTATGTCCAAACCTTCTTACCAACAATGTTAGCCATTGATATTGGTATATTAACATACACACAACAAGCATATCGACTCCTCACACTTGATTAAATTCTGTCCTTAATACTGAACCATGTCTTCATTACAGTGGTTGAAACCTTTTGTGCTGTAAAGATTTAAAGGCAGAAGGATTTGTAATAAGGACAAGATTGAAATAGGATGATTTTTACATTCATGGCCAGCAATACAAATATTTTCATCTTTTGTATCTTCTCCATTTCTGCATTCTTCCTCATCTGTCTGTTGAAATGGATAGCTAATAATCGCCAGAGCAGCCCGCTGCACCAATAAACCGTCCATTACCTGTACAGAAATACATAAAAGAAAACCATGTTACTGTAATATAAATAACCAAATTAATATAACTAACCATGTTAATTTATATATTTGTAACTGGTGAGGACATTGTAAAGGTTTTTACTTTGCCCAAAATAAAAATTTGGTCAACTTTACTTATTGTTATATCTTTCCTAACCAGTATGACTTTCTTTTTTTGTGAGATACAAATAGTTTTTTGTACCTTTACATGTAATTAATTGCAATAAACAAAGACCAAGCTACTTTAAACTATCGTAAGGCTTTAGAAGTCTTCACCTGTAACTAAAGTAGAAATAATAATCTGAATTATATACATTTACATATTTAACCTGATAATTGTCACTAAATTTTATCTTTTTAATTTTAGGTATTTTTTATAAAAAAATATTTTTATAATTTTTTAGTTTATGTTTATTGTTATTACAAATGTGTCAAATATTCTTATACCTTTCTATTGAATTGAATTAAACTGAAATTAATTGAATACAGTATCAGAGTAATTTAGACCACTATATACATTATGGAATAAGCAACTAGTATAGTACATATAAATAAAAATAAAAATGAGTAGATAATGCTAGAATCCATTCTCAAGTCTATCTATTATCACTTACAATCCATCTCAATCAGATCTATTTGTGTGGCCAAGTATACAAACAGTCCGACCTACCATCCTCCTTACTGTACGTGGCGTTTGTCAGAGGCTGGAGGGTGGGTGGGGATGAGTTTAGAGTCAGATCCAGGACTACAGACCCCTTCTATTAGATTCTTGTTACAGTCTCCCAGGCTGGCTGTAGGAGAGAGTCTGGGGTAAGCAACTTGACCCGTCAGATCCAACAGGTCCTCTAGAGCTCGCATGTTACTCGTTCCGTTCTGCTGGGGAGAATTCACTGGAGAGAATTCTGGGATGGAGATTAACTCCTCCTTCGAGACAGGACTGGGAGGGGCAGAAAGGAGAAAGGTCAGGATGGATTAATGTGTTGGTCAGTGTGGGAAAGTCCAGTGTGGAGGACAGTCAAACTCACCTGACCTCCATGAGCTGCACTTCATCTGCAGAATCTGCTCCACTTTTTCCTTCCGAAGTGTCCAGATGAATAAGGGGGAGAGGGGGTTTCGTCTCTGATTTCACATGTGTCACCGTATGTCCACCAGCGTGAGTGACAGTCTTTGCTTGTGAGACAGTTACTGTTGTGTTACTCTGGACACTTTGTCCATTTGCATGAGACATGTCTGATTTTTTCACAGTGCTTTCCTTCTTACTTCCCTGAGCTTTGGCATCTCCATTCTGTGTTTTCAATTGGTTACTTGCATCCTGAGTGATACTTTTTCCATTACTTAAGCCGTGCTCCTGCTTTGGTTGAGTATTTGCAGGCATCTTCTGAATGAAAACTTGCGTGTTACTATATGTGGTCATAGCTCTTTGAATATTTACTTGTGTGTTTTGAGACGGGCTCTTCAGCGGGGTTTCCTGCACCTTCGCTGTGGATGTGTTTTCTCGCTTTACCTGACCTTTGACTTCTTCTTTTACCTCTTTATTCTCCTGTTTGAATGTCTTGGCATTGTCCTCACTGACCTTTATTTTCTCGTCTGTTCTCACTGCAGCAGAGTTCATGTTTGTTTGACCATTCATGGGGTTTTTTTTGGATGGTGTGGGATCTGTTTTTCTCTCTACACTCTCTTGCTTGTAGATTTGCCCATTAGAGTGGACGGTTGCCTTTATGGTTAAGGCAGAAGTTGTCTGCATGAAGCTGGCCTGAGCGCTGTGACCCGCACTAGCATTTGAGGTCAAATGGACGGCACCTGCATAGGAAACAGAGGTCTTGTTAACAAATTTTGCAGTAACAGACCATGTGTAGCAGACTTGACTGTGAAGTTTGGACTTTTATTTTTTTTTTATTTGTTAAGCACCTATAAGGCATAAAGTGTATACGAATATATATCTACTTCTACTTTATGTTTGATTTATATTATGTGCAACAGAACTGTGTAGTTTATGGATAAAAGTTTAATGCACATTTTTGTTTTGGTTTATTTTTAGGACAGTGATTTTCTGAAGTTAGTAGAAAATGTGACAGATTTGTGTTGTATGGACAGGGTCCGCTATCCCCATCATTTATAGTGATTTATTTACCTTCTCTGATTTAAGTCTGATATAATTAAACATAGTCTCTCTTATATATTATGTATTTTCTGAAAAAACTACATTGTTTAATAAAGATGTTTTGGGGACATATTTTAAAGCATGTTAAATGCATGATCTACACATTTCATGTTCTTCTGTCACAGTTCTGTATATATATCAATAACGACAGGAACAGCGTGATGTCCAGGCTCATCAACATAGACTAGTGAGATAAATGCGAAATCCTCCATATTTTTCAAACATGGGCTAATTGTAACTAATTTGGTAAGTTTTACAAAGAATGTTTTGAAGTAAGTCTTGAAGTATTAAATATTTGATTTGACACTTTTGTGTATATCAAAAATTAAATATCACATACTTTACACATACATTACAGATTACATAACAGTATGAGCACATCATTAAGAAAGCATCTGAATTGTGATCTAATTTATAATGTGTCCCAAACACATCTGAAAGAACCAAGTCATACAACCTGACACAAATTACTGCAGTTGACTAAATATAGTCTAAACTCTATTCAGTACTTGAATAGATGACCTTGAACACAACCAGAATATGATCCACACTCGAAATCCCCTGCTGCCCTCTCCTGACACTGTTGTACATGCTGCAGAATGGAAAAACACCAGCACATTGCAGGTATGTACACATCTGTCCCTATGGGGGTGACAGTCTGTAACTGAATAGCTGGCTTTTGTATATACTTTAAACTTAAAAGCATAATTCTGTGGATCACTAGTCACACTGACTATTTAGAGCAAGACTTTTTCAAATCAGTTTTAGCAAAGAATTTGTGTGTGCACGTTCACACTGTAGACTGACTTCCATAATTCCTTTAGTGAATCAGTGCTAAAGTGACGCATAACGTCCTGTGGGTTATGCGTGAGAAAGCGAGTGAGTGAGAGAGCCGGATTAAGTCTTACCTGGAGGAGAGACAGGAGATAAAGGTTCCTGGCCATTCTCTCTCTGTGTGAATATTAGGTCATTCTGTTACTTACATTTCACAACAATCATTTCCGCTCTACTTTCTCTACCTGACACACAAAAAGGCTATTCAGGTCACATCAAGATGAAAGTAATGGATGGTGAAATGGTAAACTATACACTGCCTGAACGATCTGAGATGATTACATGTTAAAATGGATGAAATGTAATTTATGGATTTTTTTTACTGATACCTTCATCTCACTGTCACTCTTTCTGGTTCTCTTCATTATCTCCTCAATTCTCTGAAAAGAATCAAATGCAGCAAATATCACTTATTTTACACTTTAAAGTTTAAAATGTTGATTTTTTTGTGCTGTAAAGTCATCTTATTGTTATCAATGGCTTTTTCTGGTTTTGATTTTAAAAAATCATTTCTGATCTAAGATAGTGTTTTTTGCTTCTTCACCATGTGGATTGTTTTATTTTGAGTTTAGCACCGTCCACACATTCTCTTTTCCAACTTTTCAACAAGTATAAATATTAAGGCTGTGATTTATTTATTGTGATTTATTCTTGTTTTATACCGTCTATTCTTTTGTGACTAGTGTAGAGGATACAGCTAGTGTGGAGTTGGTCATACTACCTTTTTTCGCTGTTGTCTCTCCTGCTCCTCTTGTTGTTTGGAAATCTCTCTGTCCTGACGCTGACGCTCTGCATCCTTCAGAGCACGTATTTCTGCCTCTGCTTTCTAATGAAAACACAGATACAACTAGAAAAGTGAGACTGATAAAAAAAAATAGACTGACTGATATCTGAACTAAACATGATTGAGGATTAAGCACCCAGAAGAACTACATTGTTTGGTGGAAGAAGAATATTTTTTTATCAGTATTATGATATTTTTGTTGCTGTGTGTTCATGGAATAACAAATACATTTCAGTACAATGACCGATTTCACTTTAAATCATCTGACCTCCTTCTCCATTTGCGCCTGGAGCTCCTTCTCTTTCCTCTCTTTCTCCTCCTGCTCTCTCTTCTTCTTCTGCTGCTCGTGTCTTCGTTTCTCCTCCTCCGCTTGACGCATTTTCTCCTCCTGTCGGGCTCTTTCCTCCAGCTGCCTCTTTTTCAGCTGCTCACTCTTTAGTCTAACAATCACACAGACACATTTGTCAAACACATCCACCTACCAAACTGATGCAAAACCAAACAGGTTACTATAAAATTGTGCCAACCATCCCTCCCTATTCACTGCAAATGTCTGAGTCATTCAGTATTTAACCTCTGCTCAGCTTACAAACACATACTTCTCCTGCTCCTCTCGTTCTCTGTGCAGTTTCTCCTCCTGTTCTTTCACCACTCTGGCCAGACGCCTGCGTTCTGCGAGCAGACGAGACGCCTCCTCAGCATCTGTCGTTCCAGCAACTATCTTGCCGGCAGGGTTTATAGGTGAAGAGTCTTTGAGAGAGTAAAATATGAAAAGTGTAAAATTGTAATAGTATCAAATGTACTTTACTACAATCACAAGAACATGCCATAGATAGAAATTAAAAGTGTTTTGTGTTTAACAGGAGCCTGCAAAATACATAACCTTAATTATATTGTATATATCATTAAATTCAACCCAAAATGTTATAATGCAAATTAACTTTTTTAATGAATGTATAGCTTTAATTTACTAAAAAAGTGTCCGCCAAATGACTACATGAGAAAAAAAATCTGTTAAAAGTTTTACACCCACCCACCCACCATTTTTATCTGCCGTCACATCATTTAAGTTTGATTGGGGAGGTTTTTTCTCAGGCGTCTCCATCTTGCCATTCCTCTTTTCTTGGTTTTCCACAACTATACTTTTTTTCTCTTTTGCACCATTACTGGGGCTCTCTATCTTCAAAATTCTCCTCTCTGGAGGTGGTGTGCTGGAAACTTTTGTTGCCTTTTCTAATATTTCAGCGTTTGAGCTCTTGTTCTGATGAACTTCAGGCTTGACAGGTCTGGCCTCCTTTAACTCCTGACCTTTGACATCCTCGGTTTGTTTGTCTTCTGTCTTCTTGTTGCTGTCACTGACCGATGCGGCAGCTTTGTGTTTCATAGGGGATGGTGGATACTGTCGCGGTGTACAGGGTGACTGAGTACGACTCTTGGGCAATAACCTAAAGCCATACAAACAGAAGCTTAGAGTCAGCACATTACTGTATAAAATGTAATTAACTGGAGGGAAATGATTCAGCGTAAGCTGCATATAAAAGCAATAGAAGTCTATGGTCGGTGCCCATGTGCCCAGTAAACATAAGTGATTAAATCGTGTGAGTAAATTGTGTGAGTAAAGCGTACTTTGGTGTGGCAGGTGAGGCAGAGCGCCGGGGAACATCAGCAGGAGATTTTGTTCGCCTCACTGGTGAGCCTGTGGCTGGAGAGCCAGTTCTCCTCTCTCTGCGCAACTTCTCTTTCTTTTCCAAAAATGAAAAGTAACATGAAAACACGTTTGTGAGCTGAATAACTGGCTGGTGCCTGCTGTGAGATTCATGCTGTGGCATCATCAGTTGCTATAGTAACAAAGCAAGCATCAGAATGATGTCAAGTGACTTTCAGAAAGTCACCATGAAATGGAAGTTGTGATCGTCTTGAGAGGGGTTGGAGGTTAATATTTTTTATTAAAGGTTATGAAAAAAAAGATTTATAAAAACCCTCTAATATTCCATAAAAAATAATAATTGTCAATTTTGAGAATTTTAAGAGCCTTATCAAACATCTGTTCTGACCTTAGGGGTGTTGGGGGCACTAAAAGCTCCACTGGACTCTTCGGTTGGCACAACATTGGTTCTGCGGCGACTCGGTGACCCTCTGTATGGTGACCTGTGGGGGCTGGATGGCACTGCACAGGACAGATAATAAAACAAACCTCAGTCAGAAAAGATCTGTAAGTCATATCATCTGTGGCTATACACAAAGGACTGACAAATCACACACATAGACACTTTTTTGGATGTCGAACACTTCAGTGGCACAAACACAGCTCTGAGCTTTATAAAACACCTGCTGAGGAGTGTGTGTGTTACCTTTACAGCGATGACAGGACAGATGAAGCTCTGCAGCACTGCTACAACGAGCCAGTGAGGAGTGTGTGTGTGTGAGGAGGCGATTCACTTTTATTTTGTCCAGAGAGTTCAGATGACCGTGATGGGCTGACAGAGAGCGGGATACAAAGCGGGATGGGAAGAATGAAGGGAAGAGAGGATGAATGGGACAAACACAACATGAATATGAGTGGAAAGATAGAAGGACGTATTCGTTGGAGTGTTGTGTTGCCAAATGCCATTGGTTCTTTCATGTTGTAACCAAACACACTGTGTGTGTGATTATGTTAATGTGACTGTGCCAAAGGATTCAAAAGGTAAGAAACATACAAACATGCACTGGGACACACTCTGAGACACACACACAAATGATCAAGTACTGGTCACACATGTGAAGTGATTTATACATTCACAATCAATACAAACACAAAGAGACACGGCACACAGACATTCAATCTCATTGAACTACAGAACAGGTGCATACTGAATATCTAATGCCTTACTAAAGCATCCAGACTCAAAACCAAACCTTAAACTTTGTGTTTTAATAAGCCATTCCAGTGATAACTGAGCCTTATCGTTGGCATTTGCTAAGAGGTTGCTTTTCAAATGGTTGCCAAGGTGTAACTATGCAGTTGCTAAGGAATTATAGGTGTTGATATGGGGTGATTTGGGTGGCAATACTAATAGTGATGCATGCTTTAGTTCCCTTTAATTTAGTCTTTTAGTAATTGGAAATAAAAGTCTCCCGGAGAACTGAATTTCAATGAAGGATTTGTAATTCAGAGACTGAGAGAATATTTTGGGCCTGAATACATTTGCAAGGCATTGCTTATTCAGATTGCCTATATATAGCTGATGTGGATTGTTCTGATGATTAGCTCAGCAAAACAAATACCAGACACACTTTTGAATATTTATATTTGAAAGCAGCTCCTCTTGTCATCCCCTACTTTTTCTTATTTCTTATTAGACTATTTAGACTATTCTCCCTATTTTGACACTTAAATGCAGCTGGAAATGCAAATTAAGCTAGTAGTAATGAATATGCTGCTCCCATTCAGCACCATAATTACTGAAGCAGGAACTGAAAAGCATAGCAGAATGGTTGAAAGTTTAGAGTTTAAGGATGAAAAAACAAGGACTGGAGAGATGATGTGTCAGTATGAAGGAAAAGCAAGGAACAGTTAATGAGAAAGGCTAGCTACTAGGGTTCATACCGTTGCCTGATTCGATGGCAGCAGGAGAGGGGGCAGCGAGGTCATAGGGGAGGGCGGAGGCAGCGGAGAGAGGAGGCAGGGCATTCTCCCAGTCACCTGGGCAACAGGGTTAGGGCAGAGCACAGCAGAAAGAGCAGAGCGTTATGGATAGACTGAGCACCCGTCGGTGAAGTGTGTGTGAAGTGGTGTGTGTGTATCTGAGCACACACACCTGATCACATTCACCATGTTTTTTGCATGGCAGCCAAATAAAATGAGCAGGACTGATCTGACTTTACACACCAACTCAAAAACTGCACTCCTCACACACTCACACACAAACAAATGTCCACTGCAACTCAATATAAAAAACACTTTCATTAAAAAAACTTATTCATATATTCATAATAGCAATTGGTTTTTGTTTTCAATTAGAAAATACATTCTTATTAAATACTGTATGATTCAAAGTTATTATAATATTACTTAACACTTTTATATTAAAAATGTATATTAAAAATAAATTCATGTCTCTTATCCTATAGCCCAAAATGTTGCTTTAAGAATTGCCTTTAAAAACAGTACATTACATTTACAAACCCCATTGGAGTTCATTCTAAAAGTGCATTTAGAAATTAATCTGCTGGGGTACAAATGTCAAATAAAGAAAAGAAATTAAACACATCAAGCAAATAAATAGAAGCAAAAAACAATAGGCATCTTTCTGACTAATAAAGACCTTATACCATATACATTACATGGGCATACCCTTTCTTACTCCTTAATTTGCCCAGCTTTTACAAAGATTAAATCGAAAAAGTCCCAATCAATAACCAATTCCTTAACCAATAAATCAGCTCGAATCCACATTAAACCAACAGAGGGAGACTCAGCAGAGACAAAGTGCTGATTCACTCACTGTCCTTCCTCCCTGATGAGCTGAATTATGAAACCTGAGCTCATGTAACGCTGTTTCCAAAGACCCAGAAAATGATAGAAATGGGAGGACACTGCACTGCAGCAGCACACAAGCACTATCACTATCTTTAAAGCATTGAAAAGGCACTCCCAGACATGTACGTTTATTTAGAAAAGCATTTAAAGCTACTAATCCATTATATTTTTAGAGTAGAGAACATTCAGAATATAAGCAAAGCATAAGAAACCTTGCAATACATTTGTTCATAAAACTCCCATTACCACAATATTTCTCTTTTCTTTATTCTCTGTATCATTACTCATTCCTCCCTTCAGTGTGATGTATATGCATTACGCTCACCTTGAGTAGGGCCGTTGGGACCCCATGCCCAACGTCTGTTCCTGTTCTCCAGCTGCAGGCTCCGTTCCAATGACCTTCTCATCAGAGCCTCCAGACGCTCCTGTGTGTGTCATTTCAGCACAAGAAACAACAGACAAGTTGTAGGTAGGTAGGTATATTCACCTAAAGTCCAAAATTAATATTTGTCCAATTTGCCAATGATGGGTAAAAAATCTAGAAATCGAAGAATGAAGCTTCATTATCTGATGCAGCCTTAAAGCTCTTTAGATACACTACAATCATCATCATCAATTTTTACACTCAACGCAGATTCCCAAAAACATTTTTCATGGTTTACTCCTTTTCAGTATTTTTTTTAGGTGTTTATGGTTACCAGTTTGTTCAAGTGTGATACTAATAGCCACAATTGCCTACTCAAAAGACTGACACAGCAATTCAGAAATTCATGTTATCTTCTATTTATGGTTGCTTTGCTTCTATATGAAACCTGTTCCAACACCAACTGTTAAGTCCAGCATCACCTCCTCCGCATGTCGCCTTGTTTCTCTTTCTTTCTTTGCCCACCTCTTTTACAAAAACAGTCTTTCCAAAATGAACACATTAATCCATAGCACAGCGAAGAACAAGATTAAAATAAATTCTCATCACAAATCTGGTCAAATCTTTCTGATAACAGAAGTATCAGAGGCCAGTAAACAAGCTCATAACACACCAATGGGAAAGTGTGAATGAATAGTGTCTGTCCTGTAGGTGGGTGATTTTACATGTCACTGCAGGAATTCATTGCCATAGATACGGTACAGAAAAATAAATTTTTACTCAATCTTTATTTCAGATATTATGGTGTTCTATAAATTGTTTCACCATACACACATAGGCTACACATAAGGTATATTAAATAATCTAGAGCTCTTCTAAATTAATCAAGAGACTTTTAAAATCGATGGCTAGACTGAAATTAAACCATATTCTAATATATACTGTATGTGCGGTATGAAAAAGAACCTAAACAAATTAAGAGAGGAACAGCACGATTACCTTTTGACATTTTTAGAAGAAAAACGCAAGCAGAATGCTTCAGCAAACGTCAATGGGTTTGTCTCAACATACGGCTGAAATGTGAAGATTAGACTTAATGGCAGAAACATCTGTTCTGCTAATCACCACCAGACACACACAAATACAAGAAAAGCAACACACTTTCTAGTATTCTACATAAAAGAAAACAAGAAATGATGGCAAGAAAGCTATCCAAGCTATCCAAAAATTAAAGACTCAACTTTTGGGTTCCCAATTGTGTTCCATTACTCAGTTTATTAGTGGAGTCTTGAAAAGGTGCGTCAGATTACTGTGAACTAAATTCACTAGAAACAAATCTGGGAACCACTGGACTGTAATTTAACTCTGGATCTCTCACCTTCTCTTCTTCTAGCTGCTGTCTTCTTTTCTCCTCCACCGCCGCTCTGCGAAACTCCTCCTTTTGTCTTTGTTCTTCCAAACGCTTCCATCGTTCTTCCACTGTCTTCTCATACTGCAGTTGTGCCCGTCTCTCCTTTTCTTTTATAGCTTGTTCCCGGGCAACTGAAAAAGCAAGAGAATCTACTGAGTATACTGGTTATATGGGGGGTTTAGCCTAGACCACTGTAGCTGGATCCTTTGTTTACATATAACTTTAAAATGCATGTTTCTGAAGTAAATCTTCAAATATTACTGAAGATAAAACTGAAAGGATCCCACTTTTACAGACACAATAATAACCAAACACACTCACCCAAACTCTTCTCTCTCTCCTCACGTCTCTCCTTGGCAAGTCTCATCCTATCATCTGTCTTTAAATATCCTTCCAAGTCTGGGAGAGGGAAAGAGGAATAAAACCAAAGAATCAGAATGGAGACTTTGTAGAAATGGTCAACAGTGCTTGAGCTTCTTGAGATAAAAGATGACCATTCAACACAAACAGAAAAATTGAGACTTACATTGTTTACCTGCATGTGCGTTGGTATTGGCCGGATGACGTGAAGGTGAGGCATGACCATTGGTCTGAGGTTTCTTTTCTGTGACAGCGGGGGGAGTCAGTGCATCAGCTTTTGAGGAGAATACGATGAAGACAAAGGATGAGAAGGACAAAAAATGAGAGGAAGGTTCAGGAAGAATATAACTATGTTTACATTAAATTGAACCTTTTATCATTAGTAACCGCTGTGATTTCTGCTGTCAACCCCTGTTTTAGAATAACAGTGAACGTTGGCACAAACAAAAATGGCACAAACCAATGGCAAACGGCTTATATAAGTCCCTGAAAAATCAAACTGGGGTAATTTTTTAAATAAAAAATTACAGTACTTTGAAAAATTATTAAGTAGTTATCTATAGTATAGTAAGTGTCTTACTGTGTTTTATAGAAGGGCTTCCGTGGTTGATTTTCTGATAGGTTGGTGAGCCATGGTCATTGCTCTGAGGTCTCTTCTCAGGAGTTAAAGGAGATGTCATAACCTTAACAGCTGTTCAAAAGAAAAAGCAGGACGCTAATGAAGAAAACTCATAGATTTGGTTGAAAGGCTCAGCTTCAGAGAAAGGAGGACCTTGACACATACAGTAGCTGGCATCGTTAAACTGAAAAATGGTATTTGGTTTATACAGACACACACATAAGGACAGACAGATAAAAACAGAGCACAATTTTACTGTGCAATAAAATGTAAAGAGAGCATTCAGATGTGTGCTGTGTTGTGCAGATAGATAGATAGATATGGACAATGAAGGAAACAACCATCCCAAAAGCCAATAAACAGGTACATTATGACATTATCACTGTCATTGTTCACTGGTGAATACTTTATTAAAGATCTATACTGAGAAGCTATGAGATAAATGTGATTTAAAAGTATCACATACTTATGAGAGTATGTGCTCTCATAAGAGACGTGTGCCACTAGCAACTGCCTAAATATTCCTCTAGTCTTTGTGTCGCACTCACTGAGTGCTGTATTTAGATTTGTTCTGGAGAATAACACACACTATAAGACAGAAGGAGAAAGCGATTCTGCAGACGATGCTTAAATCAGACATTCGCTCACTAAAGCGGATGTAGATCGCTCCATCGATTTCCCATTAAATTAATTTGGCAAATGGACGTGGTTTAGTCTTTAATCTCATTGTGACTTCAATGTTGGGCGGCGTTCGGCCATCAACTTTCCAGAACATCCCATGCTCTGTGATTATAACGCAGTACGGCAATAATCTACTTCCCTTGTCTGCTAATGACAAATTAACTAACAAACCAGCAATACAGACCAGCAACGAGTATCATCTGCACTTACTAGCAATAGCAACAGACAGAACAAAGACAAACAGTGGAAGATAAAGAATGAAACAATGATGCTGAACTCCAACAAGGCCTGTAATAAAACTTGGTCTTTTAAGCATTCTTAGCGTTTTTCCTACAGTATCATAAAGCAGGAATTAGTCTGAACACGTCAGTCATTGTTCCTCATCGCCCCGTTTATAAACCCCTTTTGCGGGAATCATGCTCATATCATCAAAACTCACTGCAGCCTCATTTATTTCTTAACCAAACACCGTATGTGTGTTTTCTAAACATTATCGGGACGTTTCATACCTTTGCACAAGTCGCTCACCTGTCGTTGTATTACCAGCAGTGTTGACGGGGTTCTCCGCCATGTTCGTCGTCTACCGGCGGCTCTCCCACCCTCTCCGATAGGACGCAATGTCACGGACAGCGCCGCAGCACAATACTCCCCCCAAAAAACTCAAGCCAAGAGAAACAGCATAGCAAGCTCCTTCCTGTTTATCCGCTATCCGCTTTCTACAGTCTCAGCACAATCCACTCCGGAGCTTTGGCAGGTTGTTAGTTTTCCAATGATGAATCGATTGAAAGCAGTAATCACACACAGCAGGTATAATCTTTCTAAAACGGTGTTATGTAGACAGGTAAAGACAGTATATACATAAAAAGAGATGGGACTGTTGAGCGCGCGGGATGTGGACGGTCCTGAACTGGACTAGAGACGCTGGACAGCGCAGTGGTGCTGAACTGCTGGGTGACGTCACCATCCACAGGGGTGCTACGGCGGCAAAACACAGCCGAAAATACAAAAAATGGAAAAAAAATAATGCAGGCGAAGAACGGTTTTGGGTACAAGAACGACAAAAACGTTATGACTATCGAATACTGTTACATGTGGGACAAACAAATCGAGACTTTAAAATGACGTTTTTCAAAATTTGTATTACTTAAGGGCAGTGTATTAAGCTACTATTTAAAGATTTTTTTAAAAAGAAACAAATGTAATAGTAATAGTAAACGAAATAGTTGGTCTTTTGAGTTGTATATAAACGGATGGGTTTATAAAGGAACAAACCCTTAAGTTAAAATAACAATATGTCCATATTTGACCTAATTATGGGTTAAAACAACCCAGCATAAGTTAATTTATATCCCACAGTTGAGTTTATCCCTTTTTAATGGGTTGTAAATATGCATTTAAAATTTCCAAATGGTTAAAAGGACCAATTCAGTATTGCCGACCATAGTGTCTAGAAAGTTGCTATTATGTCTCCAAAAGTATGAAATAAACGAACAGTTCTCTGTAGAGATGGTCTATGTGATATGGATGAAACGTGGCAGTCAATACACCCAGCGGCGGGTCGGGACGAGCAATAATGAGTCCAAAAGAAATGGGTCAGTACTGCTCCCATTACGGGCACAGACAGGGAAGATAAAGAATAGAGATAATTCCGTTGAGACAATATCAAAAAAGCTTACTTTGATAAACGGTGTGACTGGTCACTGCACTTACGTAACAATTATGCTAACAAACATTTTTGTGACTTAGAAGTGTTTTTTTTTCTGTAAACCTAAAATCAACTAAAAAAAATCTAACACAGATTGCCCCCCCTAGTGGACATGAGGTATTACACTTAGAAAACAATAAAGCTGAAAAGAAAATGAGAACCAAAAATAAACAAATATATATTTTTATTTTGGGCACAATGAAAATTAAAACAAAAAAGAAAACAAATCATAAAAAACAATGCAATACTACAGCTTAAGAAATAAAGTTCAGTCCAATCAGATAAAAGGATTTATGTTTTATTGTAAATTCTGGGTTTCTTTGAGGTTTAAATTCCACCACATACAGTGGAATACAATATAAATATTTTAAAACCATAACAAAAATATGCAGTCTAATATGCGTGTTTGTTAATGTGTGTAAGAGATGTACTTGACAGGCAAAGCACTCAGAGAAGTTTTGTAGTGAGGTTATGGGCTGGAGGGAGAGAGAAACAGACAGAGATAGGCAATAAGCCTTTAGGTGTTTCTCTGAGGGAGGCTGCAGTAGGATGCGAGTCAGAAAAGCCCAAGTCACAATTTGTCCTAACAAGGAAGTATCCTCTCCTCCAAGTGTAAACAACAGAGCTCACCAGCAGTCCTGACTTCTGACTTAAATCTGTGTGAGACGACAGAAACAAACACATTAAGGTATATTTATTAAATACTGTACTCAATTGATTTATGGCAGAACACTATATTCTTGGTTAAATTGTTACTATGTTTTCCAGTACAGTGTAACCAAGTAGAATAGAATAGAATAATAAATAATAGAGTAGAATAATAAAAAAGAAGCAATAACAAAATATTATAGCAATATATTCAAATAATCTTTACAGTATTGAAAAGTAACAATTTTACTTGCAACAACACAGCACTTACATCATCAATGTCTTCATCATCACCTCCAATATCATCAAACTGAATCTCATCATCGTCTCCAGGTCCAAATGTGTCAGTTTCATTGATTTTGGCTGCAAGAAAAGACAGAAAATGGGACAGAAGTGACACAAGTCAGCCAAGTGGTTCGGTACACACATGATTAATGTTGAAGTGTGGGTAAAGCCTGTACTAAAGCATATCATCTGACATTCATGGTTCTTGATAGCTTGATTTAGTTCAATGATATTACAGCAAAGCTAGCGAACAAATGTTATATAAAAGGCAAATAAAAGTCTCACCGTGTTCTGGAAGCTCTCCGTATGCTTTGAGACTGCGGGCCTCGTCTGCGTTGTACTTCAAAATGACATCTGCTTTGTTATCCTGCAAGAAATGTGTAGAAAGCAGAAAGGATGAAAATGAGAAAAACATTTTTACAAAATAATCAACTTATTAATGATTACAAAAATCCTACCTGGTAGTCTCTGAGACCAATAAGGATAATGTCAGATGTGTTGATCCAAACCTGAAGGAAGAGTAAAAAACACTGTAAAATGTATAATAATAATAATCTTACAGAATTGGCATAATTTTGTTTGGTTATACAAAAGAGTAAAAAGTTTTTTAGGTATTTTTAGGACAGAGTGACAATGATAAAAAGCTATAATTAACGGTATCACACCTTTTTCCGGAGCTTTCCTCTGATGTGGCAGAGCCGTTTTACCCCATCAAAACACATGGCTTCTAGCCGCCCATTTCCCAGCATCTTTATCACCTGAGCATATTCTAGCACAAAACATTAGATTTTAGGTGACTGAAGTCTAGTCTTTATGAGGAACTGCTATATAATTATGTACATTAGAGCTTAAAGAGGAGGAACACACTTCAATAATGAAAAACTACATTTATTTGTCAATGACATTCCACATGTTGTTATTTATATTTACCTTGACCGTCCTCTTTAAAAACCAACTCTCTCTTCTCTGATTCGTTCTCGTTCTTACCACGTCGCCGATTTTTACCTCCCTTTCCTGCGAATAAGAAATTTGGATTGAATTCTTTTAATGATAATAATAATGACCAGCCATGGTTTGATCCTCTATATCACACTTTGGTTACCATCTTATGGTATGATGGTAAAAATCTAAAAGGTGATCAAAAGCCAAAGAGACAAGTGCCTCTCTATTTTTAACAAACACCGACTATACACATTTATATACACTTGACAAATAAATTTTCCTTCCGTTATACATTACGCGTTTCACATCATCTGCAAGAGCAACAGTTTCGTGTTGAGCAGACAAACATAATAAACTTCTGTGTTTCAGGCAGTATTTATTAAAAAACAAGTTATAGCTGAAGACGACACGCAGATGTAGCGCATGATGAAACATCATGAAGCGCACTGGCTGGTCACGTTGCCGCCGCACTGCTCGCAAAGGCCGGTTACTAAATTTACAACAGCTATTTAAACAAAAAGATGAGATGTTTTGCTTACCTTTATTCTTTGGCATGTTTATTTACTTTTCAATCCTTATTTAGAAAAGCCGTAAAACAAAGCCGTTACGTAAAAAAACCTTAAATATCAAGGAGGACGTCAAAATAATTTCCCTCTCCGTTCTTTTGGACTTCCGCTTTAGGCACCAATCTGCGCCTGCGCAACATTTGTTTATCAAAAAACTTTATTTAAAATGACATAGACACACTATCGGTCCACAAATACAATGCGCCGAAAACGCGTGAATTAAGGACAGCATATTTCTATAGTTTTATTGCAGTTTCATCATTTCTTTTAAACATAGATGTTATGCATTTTCATCACGTTCATTTTTTTAATCAGGATTGTAAAAATAAACAAAAATGCTATTTTAAGCACATACCTAAGTGGGACATTACAGAGGTAAAAACAAAAGCATTACCACTGTTACTGTTAAATAACAGCAGCAGTAATCCAAAGGAGGGGGAAAACACCAAGACAAATATCTCTAAAATAATTCAGAGACACAATGAGGACGCCTTGTGACAATATCTCACCCAGAATGTGTACAAACATACATAAAATATAGAAAACAGTTCATTGCCAGGTACAAAAATAATACATTCTGAATAATCTCTAAAAACAGAACAGTCTTGATTAATACAGCCTGCACAATTCCCTTTAATTTAACAGAGAATGAACAAAATAAAACAAAGGAGTGTTATAAATCATTTAGAGAAAGACAGCAGTATTTGGTCATTTTTGGTAAGATACTGCCTTTACAATATATGGTCATCATAGGCTGATCCCACTTATTATATCACATCCATTATAAGAGATACAGCATTTAAAGGGTCTGTTAATAGTTATTAGGAACAGCTTTTACCTAAAGGGTATTTGGTCTTTTGGATAGAAAGATTTAAGAAATGAGGTCACTATGTGGATTTTCTGTTTTGAATATCAAATGCCCTTTACGACACAAACAACATGCATGACAAAAGGTTTTTGGACCTTTTTGCTTTAACAACACACTATATTAACATGAAATACTTATTTGTATTTTTTTGTGTAATTCACTTCGATTCACTGATAAAGAGAATTGTAAGTAGACTTGCATAGATTTCTTTGATTTCACGCAAAAGGTTTTAACACTGCACTTAAAGTTGAATACAGTGACATCATTGATAGCTCTTTCGCATAAAAAGAAAATCATCTGAGTAAGCTTTTTCAGCATATGAATTCCATAATAAACAGATTGGGCACAGCTATGATCAACCATCACTGGCCAGTTTGGTTTCACGCAGTCTCTAAACATAACATCACCTCCACAATATAGAAAATAAACTGTATCCAGGCTCTCATCTCACATTATTTTCCAACATAGACTCCCACAAATACTTATATATTCATATATAATTCCATACCAAGTACATTTCCATAGCATGTTTATAAAACAATAATACATAGATTTTATTCTCAGAAGAGCTTTGTATAATAATCTAAATTGTGATGCAGCAATTGTGGGCTGAACAAATGTATGTTGTTTTTGTTTTGGATTGTCATTTCAAGATGATGGAAGCTCCACTGTACACCTCACAACTCACACTGCCATGTGCCTTTTATAGGGAGTTAAACGGTCAAGGTCACAGGGCGGTAGAGGTCAGCTTTTTGACACCACGGCGCTGAGCTAGTGTGGAGCAACCCACCGGCTCCAGTACGGGAGAAACATTTCTGTTTAGAGCTGAATAGGTGGCTGCCATTGCTTCCTGAAGAGAGAAAATAAAATCAAGCAATAAATAATAAGAAAATAGTGTCTAATGGTAGAAAATAATATAAGAAATTAGATTTGTGGCTCATTAACTGATTGTATTATTAGTTTTACATTTGCATTAATTTGGCAATGCAAACCTTGACTAGTTGAGGGGCGTCCTGCCGGTTGAGTCGAAATTTGGGCAGCTTGTCTTTGTTGATTATCCATGGGTGACGAAGAACCTGAGCAGCGGTCAATCTCTTATGAGGGTCAACATGAAGCATTTTTGATACCAGGTCCTGATAGCAAAATGAAAAGATTAGAGATCACAGATAAACACAAATCTGTATGTTTGGCTACTTGAACAAAAGAAGAACTTTTGACCTTTGCCTCCAATGATACAGAGTTCCAGTATCCTCCTTTCAACGAGAATTTCCCGCCTCCGATCCGAGCAAGAATCTCCTCTGGTGTATCTTTTGGGCCATTAGCAAATGGGGTGAACCTGAAGATGCAATACGGCTGATGAACATATTGTGTTTAAAGCCAATGCAAAATCATAAATGCGGGTGTCTTGGCATTACCCTGCGAGCATTGTGTAAAGAAGAACTCCAAGACTCCAGATATCACATGCTTCATCATAGCCTTGCTTCTTCAGGACCTATAAGGACAACATGCACATTATCGACATTATCAAGAAATCTGAATACATTAAGGCAATACATGTCAAACAGTGAGCACAAAAATCCATCTCTTTAATGTGTCTCCCTAACAGGTACCTCTGGAGCAACAAAGTTAGCAGTGTAGCACGGTGTCATCAGCAGTCCATTTTCTGCTCTGAGCTGTTTGGCGAAGCCAAAATCACAGATCCTGATAGACTCCGGGTTGCCCGACTCATCCACATAAAGGATATTACTGGGCTTCAGGTCTCTGTGTACTACCTACAAGCAATGTGCCAATCGCTTAATGTTTTTAAATAGAAAAGCATGACATGTGGCCATTTTTTAAGTCATGCAAACAGGACGTTTATATACATGTATGTGTGTGTACATATTTTATATATAGAACTTATATATACATATAGGTCTTACCCCTTGGGCATGTAGGTACTCAACAGTCTTTGTAATGGTGTGGAGTACAGCGCTGGCCTCAGTCTCAGAAAAAAACTTCTGTCTAAGGATTTTATCCAGTAGTTCTCCACCTTTCATCAGCTCTGTGACCAGATACACGGACAGCCCATCATCATACACCTACGAGCAAACACAGTCCGAAGAATTAACAACCAAACACAGAGATTCTTGTCCTCTGTTATCAATTACTACCAACAAAACAGACATGCAAACGCCACTCACATCCTTTAAGGTGATGATGTTGGGATGTTGTCCGTATCGCAGCAGTATCTCAACCTCCTCTGTTGGATCTCTCCTCTCCTTATTGATAATCTACAATACAATCACTGAAACATTTGTATTCTTTCTAATACCAGACTGATCTCACCTGTATATATGGTATGGGATTTACCTTAACGGCATATTCCATCCCTGTGCTCTTGTGCACACAGCGCTTGCATATGGAGTAGGAGCCCACACCAATGTCTTCTTTAACATCATATACATCCGTGAACTGAAGTGTACTCCTGTTGGGTTGCTAAACAGCATACACACACATGTAGCTCATTCCAATATGTACTGAGATGTACCTACTGAGAACAAGTGCATGAGAGAAGACAGTATACCTGCAGTATGCTGCTCATATTTATGTTGCTCTGAATAGGCGGCTGGGTCTCCTCTTCTGTTCCTGTGGCAACAAAACTAAACCCTCTGAAAAGCTGATGAGCATTAGCACTTGGAGGGACACCTGGAGAGTCTGGGATAAATGAAAGAGGATCTCTTGAGTATCATCTGATCGGAGATGACCAGAGGTCCATTTTCTGTAAAACAGCACATGTGCATCACTGACCTCGTGGGGTTTTGGCAGTGAACTCTGAGTCAAAGTAGAATGTGTCATCCGGCCTCCCGACAGCTGGCTTGAAGGGAGGATGAACTTCTCTCCTGAATAATTTCTAGAGGAGACAAAAACAAAGAAAAGTTCCAAAAACGTCATACACTGAGTACATGGGTGGTTAACAAAAGTGTCATATGGTGTGACCTACAAAAAATGTAGAAAAAAACATAACAATTACAGTAAGATAAATCCTTCTCATCCTATTTATAACCCCATCACAGAAGATAAATCTCTAATGCTATTTGTATATTTTACTCTTTTTTTTTGTTGTACATTTTTGCTGTCACACCATAGGACACAGTCACATATTTATTTGTCAACTACCCACATACATATTTTGGACTAAATACAACCTCAAAATCTGTCATTCTTATTAACACATAGGATTTATAGACTTGGTTAAAACACTCACATTCCAGTCAATGGTGGAAAAGAACGAATGCCTCTTGATCTCTTCTACTCCATCAGGTCCTGCTCCTGAAATTACAATCCCAACACCGCATTTAATCAATTGATAGAGATTATCTGATGCACAAAAACACTTAATCACAACATTAAACCTCAAACACACCCAAACGGTTTCCAGGATTGCGCTTGAACAGACTGCGGAGCAAAGACTGGGCGTCAACGCTGAGAAACTGAGGCATGCCGAGTTTAGCCCTGCAGACACAAAATACACCATTAGTGCAAAAAATATTCTCAAGACACTGGTATCAGTATCTCAAGGTTATAAGACTCACTTTAAGATCATTGTCATGGTCTCCTTGCGATCTTTCCCTTGAAACGGAAGCGCTCCGGTCAGCATTTCAAACTGAGGAGGTAGAAAATATCATTGCATTGTAATATCAACTGCTATGTTTGGCATAACCTTAACCAACACTAAATTACATTCATTAATATTATAATTACAAATCACCAAGACATTTTTTTCATAACCCCGCCCACTCACCATTAGCACACCGTAGGACCACCAATCAGCGCTGTGGGTGTGACCTCTCCGGTTAACAACCTCTGGTGCCATATACTCCACTGTACCGCAGAACGAGTATGCCTTGTTTTCATGGTCAATGGACTCTTTACTCAAGCCGAAATCTAAGTAACACACAAATGACTGAAACAGTTGTAATACTACCTCCCGAGACTCTTTTTATAAAAATTTATTCAAGTGTTTTTAAGTTCACATAGTGATAAAGCACATACCTGTAAGTTTAATGTGCCCTTCCACATCCAAAAGAATACTGAAAGAGATGCAAATTTTGTTTACTCATAGTTTACTTGTAGTAGAAAGCTCAGTAGTTATGTAGTTATCATAGGTTATGTATTTGTTACTTTGTTGAACTGATGAGATGGGGTAAACATGAAGTCATTGTTAATATCTCACTCTGCAGTTTGCTATTGTACTTGGAGTTACATCTCATCCCGTTTAACTTATTACATGAGTGGGAAAACATACTTTTCTGGTTTGAGATCCCTGTATATGATTCCCAGTCCATGCAAATGGTCCAAAGCCAAAGCCAACTCAGCAAGATAGAACTTCACATCCTCCTCTGTAAACATAACCTACACCAAGAGTGTTACAAGAGTTCTGTAGTATTATCTACTCCTTCATACACGTTGAATCTTTTTATTTCATTTATCATATATTTAAAATGAGATGTTAGCAAGAATTGATCTTTCTCTGGACAGTAGGTATCAAGCGTTTACCTCTTTCGACAGGCGAGTGAAGAGATCTCCTCCTTTGAGAAAGTCCAGAATAAGGTAAAGTTTACCTTCTGTCTGAAATGCTGACAAATTCAAATGAAAGACATAAAATTAAATGGCTGTTTCGTTATTCTAAAAAAACATTACTGGTGTGCATCTTGAGATAAAACTATAGCACTGATACATTGTAAGATATTTCAGTGCAAGCTGTTTTCAGTTAAGACTCAAACATGCATTTTGAGGTCTGGGATCCATCTTAAGCCATGTCCGGGAACCGTCCCTATACAGTTTAACAACATCCAATTACAAACGTTTAAGTTGACATCCAGTAAAACCTAAGTCTATTAGTATACTAACTAATAGAAACAAGTGCACTAACATTACAACACTAATGGACTTAAATGACAGCATTGTTTTCTTCTTAATAAGCTTAAGAATTGGATTGGTTACGCAATGTCAATGACTCACCATAGTGCAGTTTTACAATGAAAGGGTGGTTGACATCAACTAGGATGTCTCTCTCCATCTTTGTACGCATTCGGTCTCGTACTAAAAAAAACACAAACACACATAATATTTACCCTCAACTCTTTTCACTGTGTATATAGTGCAGAACAACTTACAAAGATTTGTAATAGTGAAATGGTAATGAAAATTAGATAAGAACAGGCCAAACATTTATGACCAAAATACGACAATAGGTAAGGAAAACTCAAGATCTTAAACTTTTGACTTCCAACCTGGCCTGGCCAGGTGACAGATGTCTAAAACCCTTAAAGACTAAACGTTTACTCAACGTTTTGTATATATGCAAATACACACCTTTCAGAGTGGCTTTCTTTAACACTTTCATAGCATACAGCTGGCCTGCATCTGGCCCTGTTAACTTCCTGACAAGGAATACCTGCACAAACACACAATATTACTACACAGAACTAAAACCAAGACACATCAAATGGAAACAGCAATAAAAAAATAATAATTTTCATCATATCTGAACAGTCAAACTGACCTTGCCGAAAGATCCCTGGCCCAGCACTTTCCGCAGCTCAAACTGTCGTGCGTCTGCTTTCTCCGAGCCCTCCTTGACAACATGAGTAATGTTGATTTCCTTGATCGAGCCCTCATCCTATGCAAAAGAAATATTAGATATACTACATTTGTCAACCACAAAAACATGCAACACCACACCAAATGAGCAGACACACAAATATAATTTGTTTTCCTATGCTTTTGGCGACATGGTCACAACAGCAGTGCAACTCGGTGTAAAAATAATACCCAACATCACTTCATCACATCAAATACAAACTCATGCCCACAAAATGTAAAAAGTACATATGACACAACTGAGAGTCAGGCAAACACACGCACACACACACACACAGGAGAAGGTTGGTGGCCTGTATAGCTGGTGTTTCTGCAGTGGAGCAGTGAGCCAAAGCCTGTGGGAGGAAAGAGAGAATAAACACACAAAAAGATACATACACACAGAGAGAAAGAGGTAGTAGAGCAGTGAAAGATTAAACCTGAATAACCCCTGAAATTAGCAGAGGAATGTAAAAAAAGTTAAAAACATTTAAATAAACTCTTAAAAGGTGACCAAAAGGAAAAAAGCAGAGGATGTGTAGAATATTATGAATTACGGGCGTTCAATTCTTCCCCACCTTTACTCTTTCTCTGTCATTCGGAACATATACCCGAGATTAAAAAACAGTGTGACAGTGACTTCTGATCTAGTCAATAAACAGTTTTTTTTAATTAATTGCACAAACCTGTTCGCCAATATGAATTACATAAATAGTGGATGCTATCTGATATTGGTATCCTGATCAATACAGGGGTAAAAAACAGAAAAAGAGAGTGAGGAAGGACGACAGTTTGACAAAATAAGCTAGTGTTTGTGCATGTGTAAAACAACAGTTGCACAACTGTGGCATGCAACTCAATTTGTGTCAGCATGTACCAATTTGCGTAGGATTTTGAATATTACATTAGACTGCAGCTGCACTACATTTAAAAGCAAATATCTTCAGCAAACAACGGTCTTATATTCTATACAGCATGCTTCTGACTCATCCGTGATTGTGGGAGACAGTTAGATCATTAATAATAAATTCTTCTATCCTGATCTGATTCCTCTAGCAGTTCATCAGTGCAGAACAGCTATATCTGATCAAATCACTGCCTGTGTCTGTTTTATAAACACGGTCTGACAAGCACACACACGCAATCTACTTTATACAAGCTCCTCTGTTATTTGTCAAAGAAATTAAAACATGAGCTTGTGAAAAGAAAAACGGCAGATAATAAGAAGAAATGCAATGAATAATTCAGTCAGAAATAAGGACAGTAACTTGTTAGCAAATTAACCATAAGCCAACAATTAATAATAGGTGGCAAACTGATCACAGGCACAACACAAACCTGTCACTTTTAGCGCACTCAATAAGCTATAAGCCATAATCATATATGATATTAAAATTGTTGCCAGCTTGCATTAAAATCATATTCTTCTTATTTTTATAACCAGTGTTATAAAACAGTTTAATGTGCCTTTTTGAAATGCAAATCAAAGGTAATGACGTCTCTATGTTAGCTGCTGCACATGTAGAATATGACACATACTTATTTGTCTTTGTGAAATGAGTAAAATGAAAAAGAGTAAAATAAAAATCAGTATAAACTGAATTTTACTATCAAAACAAACCTCACTTGGGAACTCAAATGTGTAGATATAACTGTAAGTGTGTTAAAGCAAGCCCTAAGTCAAAACACAAAATATAATTGGACTGAAATGAACTGGTGAACTGAAGTGTGAGATGAAACAGAGGGGCCATAGAGGACGTTAGCAGAATGTAACTAAGGATAATAACTGAGGGACACCCCGCAACAGGAACAGGAAACAAGCGTGGGTGTTACACACACCACATGGAGAACTTGACTCTCTGCTACCCTTCCTCCAACACATCACAGGACTAAAACACTGTATATATGAAATGAAGAAAGCCAGTGCTTTGGGTCACACTTATACAGCTCTATCACATGACCTATAAAGGCTTTCAGAAAGGTTTCTGCTGGCTTTGTGGAAAGTGAAGCTTAGCTTTATGTGAATACTGAACATCCTTTTTTCCTACTGGCTGTTTGCCATGCCACTCATCCAGCAGGAAATCAATAAATTCAGGCTGTCCTCTGAGACAGGAAATGTGATGTTAAAAGCTTTCTACCTTACACAGGAAACGCATCTTTGGAATTAAAGGCAGAGGAGAATTACGATGATTCAAAATCTCCTAAAGCTTCCATAATGAACTATGAGGAAATCCACATAGTCAAATAGTGTAACTGAATATATCAAAATTATTAAGCATGCCAAATACAAATGCACACCCGACCAGATTAACATCAACAAACACTTTAAATACAAAAATATGTTTGTGAAGGTTTTACATGTGTTTGCTTGTATATGTCTTAAACTTACTTGAACAGGACCGTCGTCGTCTAACATGGAGTCATCCTACAAAACACACAAAAAGGATAAAGTTATTTTAAAGCAACATAGAGTATATAAAAAGATTTTGGACCACAATTGAATATTAGCACAGGAATTAAGATTACAGAAATAAACTACATTGGACAAGCCAACAATTGCAAATAGAAAAGAAAAAAAGAAACATTTACATTGTTGCAAACTCCTATTGTAGTAAATATGTATTATGGCTACATAATAATAACCCTGACTATTGTTAACAAGTCATTAAATCACCTGACCACCTCTGTTGACATAAGAGTAAAACATTGAAGATTGAGTGAAAGATTGTCATCTACATAGTTACAGGCTTTGTGATTATTTATAGGTCCACACACAAACAAGGGACTAAAAGCGTCCCACGCAGGATGGCTATTTTCAAAGAACGGGATTAGTCTGGGTGAAACGGAAGTTAATTAGGGACATAATACGTTTAAACCTTTAAACTACATTTAAAGTTAGGCTACTCGCTACAGATCATCCATAGTGAGGTTTAAAGTCACAATCTTTCCAATACCAGCCCAGATCTTTGACCATTTGATGTGATGTACTCAGTACTTACACAACCTGTGTTGTCTAATTATTCAACAGATACAACACTATACAACAGATTGTCTGTTTACTGTGCTAGTGGTTTTAACACTTAGTTTACCATCTGTTCCTGTATATATTTCCAGTATGCTGTCTAAAGTGAAAATATTTATAATGCAGCATAAACATATAAACACTGTATATTTACATTCACAGAATATTCAGTTTAAGGAATATTTCTTAATTCTCTGGTGTTAACCATTTTGCTGCTGCACTACTGCAATTACCCATTTCACAAGGATAAATAACAGGGACAAATAAACTTTTTATTGGAACATATTATGTATAAAAAGGCAAGAGCATATCCAACCCAACTAACTCTCCATTCTGCCTCAGATATTGGGGATCACACAAATTGCTTTCATGACTGCCATGTAAATAAAATCTAGGCTTTTATTGTAACTTAATTTATAATAACATTCCAAACAGCCTTTGATCTGTTAACTTTTGTTGAATGATGTTGAATAATATGAGCGATAAGTCAACCTCCATAAAAGTTTGGCATTTAATCATACTTTGGACTCCACCTCACAACTGCTTTGGCATAGCTGTGTCGTTGTTTATTTATGTATTTATTCTCTGCCTAACTTGGTTCCTGATGATATGTAGTCTCTGCTAATCATACAATACATTTCAATTCTCAGTGTAAAGCTGTTTCGTCATTCTATTCATTTCTACTTATTTATCATTTTTATTATGTATGCAGACAACTTATTATGCTCTAAATTAAAAAAAAATTACATTACCGTGAATAAAATTGAAAGACAGACATAAGGCCAAAGAGGTAAAGTCTATCATAGGCGTGCCTAACACGACTACAACGCCCAAAAACGCATTTTCTAGCAAATCTAGCTCGCTAGATTTGGGACACAGCCTATATTAGTCTCTTTTTGCCCAATGCGTAAAACTTCCACCTGCCCGTGTCTATTTTCAATGAGAAAGAAGCAAGTAAACTTATACACACACTCATAAACACACAATCCTACTGAACTTGTCTGGTCAAGCCTTGCTGCCTCGACGTTATTGAGGGCTTGCATACCCAAGCTGCTTTACATAGTACTCTTTAAGCAAGACTAAGATAGCAATAAAACAACGATCTAAGTCATCATATTGCATTCCCTATATTCCTGTATTTAAATGTGGATTTAAGTTCGCACTTTAATCTTAAGTGTTTCAGCTCCGTGTTTTAAAACTAGCAAAATGCCTCTCTGAGAAAACGCGAAATTGTATGTATAATCAGTATTGTGGTGCTGTTGTAAAATAGACGTAAAGTATTTGTTCCTCAAAGCCTTTGCGATGACATTCCTCTGTGACACAAAGTATGGGATTAAATGTTATCTCACGCAACCAAATCTTAACAGCGCACCTCGACGTGGTAAACACCGTAACTTACCTCGTTTTCCAAATGGCCCACCGGTAACTTCTGCCAGGGGTCCGCGAACTGTGCCAGAGGCATCTTCAGGTCCCAATCTTTAACTTACGATAACACTGTGAAATGATTTGACGCTGTCACTGTAAAGTTGCACTAAAAAGAGTCCCGCAGAGAGGACGAATTCCGTATGTCGTGCAGGCAAAAGACCGACTCGGCTCAAATGCGTTCCGGGTAACTTTATGTTTGTAAAGTTTTCAACCAGCCTTGAAGCGCTCCTTTGACAAAAATTCAAAATATGCTTTTTAACAGCAGAATAAGTCACTTCCGTTTTCGCTCAACATGGCGTCGCCGTCCTGTTCACCTGTCTGTCAGAACGAGGCTGACGGATACGTCATCGCGCGTCACCACCGTCACCGCCCACTAGTATCCATCCTGGGTACATTAGTTGTCAGGTATAAGTGAAAATATGTTTATTTAAATTCAGACTAGAGGTATTACAATTATATTCCATATTGCCTGTTCAGCAGTAATTCATTTAAAGGGATGGTTCACCAAAAATAAAAATTCTGTCACCATTTATTTCCCCCTCATGTCATTCAAAACCATTCATAACTTTTTCTTTCTGTGATGCACAAAAAATATATATTTTGAGAAGTTTCAGTGGTTTTGTGTCTATACAATGGAAGTCAATGGGTGCCAATGTTGTTTGGTTACATACATTTTTTTTAAATACCTTTGTGTTCTGCAGAAGAAAGAGGTGGGTAAATGATTTTTCAGTTTTAGGTGACCTATTACACATGGACTGCTTTTGGCAATTTTACAGAGATTCACTCACAGTGGTTCATTTTGTGATGATCATATAGATAAACTGTTTGCGTCTTCCAGACTCCCACACTACATAACATATCTCACTAGTGAAGTCCACATTTGTTTACAGTGCTTCTCAGAAACACAGCAGAGAGGACAGTGACAATGCTCTACCAGAAAAATACTTTCCAGTACTACCAGGCGGCTTAGCATAAAACTGATTTGAGGACTGTTGTTTATACTCCTTAGTTTGTTGAGGAACAGACATTTCCATTTCCACGGTTTTCTTTTCAACACACAACCATATAACAAGGCATCTAATTACAACAAAATATTGTATTTTAAACCTTTATTTTTGCTCATATGGTATAAAGACCACATTGGATGACCCATACATTGCCTGATCTTGTTAACTTCTCATTCTGGTCAACAAGGCATGTGACCATGATGCCCCTTAGAAAGCTTCCTGTTAACAACACCCATTTTTAAGTATTGTATTAAAACAATGATTGGGGCATTCGTATCACCAAATGTAAAGTTATATCCCTAAGTAACATTGTTTGTAACAACATTTTTGATAATAAATATGTGACAACAAAGACCATTTTTAAATAAAGTAAATGGAAGGATAAGGAATATATTTCTTTTCTCAAGTCACAATTAGTTTGAGATGCTACTCATCTTGATTTTGATCGAGATGTGTTTAAGTAACACTTACAGGTCTATAAACTTTTATAATAGGGCGGATTTCATTAAACAACAGAATCAAATAAAATATCCTATTTTAAACCACATAAATATTAAAGAGAAGCTTTCATGTTACATATTTCACATAACCACACAGATTTACAATGGTAATAAAAATCCCTTTTCAGATTAACAGGAAGTAGAGTATAGATGAAAGATCTCATTTTGGTAGGTTTTATTTGACAACCTAAGATGCAACTTGCACAGTCCTGTGGACATGTCTGTAATGACTTCACTTTGACACCAAGTACATGCCAAATACCATCATGTTTACTGACCCATTACATGCCATTTTCAATTTTTTTTGGCAATTGGTTTGGTACTGATTTGAAAATGAGGGATGAAGTATTGGAAATAAACTATGCCAAACTCCTCAGATGAAGAGAACAAGAAAACAAGGCAATGATAATGTGAAATTAGGCAACGCAATGTGGTCATCAGAGATTTGGCTGGGTTTCCAAAATACAGTGTCTCTGAAACCGAGCGTAAAGAGCATTTTGCTATGATGTGCGCTTGAACAGCAGAAGATTAACCGGTAGGAGGACGGCTGGGATGCAGTAGGGTGATTTAGCTAACAGACTTAAGCTTGGTCCAGGGGTTGGTGCCACGCACTTCTATAGGAGCATCATTGTGGAAGATGTGGTTACACAGATCCTCCAGTGGGGGCTCAGGGTCTGTTGTGGCAAACTGGGCAGCATCTTCAATCTCCTTTCTAACCTCAACATCAATCTCCTGCAAACAAATGTTACTATGTAGTGAAACTGAAGAAATGGTCTAGGATAATACTTTTATGCACCTAATACTGAGGAGAAATTTTCACCTTAAGCTCCTCTACGCTGGCCATGTTGTTGCTTAGCATGCGATCCTTCAGCAATGAGATGGGGTCACTTTTACTGCGCACTTCCTGGATCTCCTCGCGTGTGCGGTAACTACAAAAGCACAGATGGATAAGGAGGACAAAGGTCATTTATGACACTAATACAGGAGCATTAGGTACATAGTAGGATACCCAAGATACAGTACAGCAATAATAGTTGTCAGTCATATTTTTTTTTAATAGTGAAGGGTTTTACATCAGTTAAAAGGATAAAAAAGCTATCATTACCTGACTCCTGGGTCACTCATACTGTGTCCGTGGTAGCGATATGTCTGCAGCTCCATCAGAATGGGACCCTATGTCATAAGGGTATCAAGCTTTATTATTACTAATACCCCATGGAAATGCTTATCTGTTTACTATACAAATGCCAAAAAGATTTATTTTTTCAAAGGTCTGTTTTTATTACAAGAATTTACATCACTTGAACCCGAGCTTACCTTTCCTGATCTGCAGTGTTCAGCAGCAAATTTTGTGGCTTCCCTCACACAAAGAATATCCATACCATCCACCTACACATAGCCAGAGAACAATTAAATAGATTATTTGACATATAAAGGTATTTTTGTGCACTGTATATGCAACAAGGATTATATGCAAAGTTAAATGCATCAAAAAGCGGCCTCCACAGGAAGCCGTGTGCGTGTGTCATACCCTCAATCCAGGGATAAAATCGCCTCTCTTATAGTAGTCAGTGCTAGCAGCTGCTCTCTCCACGGATGTACCCATGCCATACTTGTTATTCTCGCAAATGAAGATGCACGGTAACTTCCACAAAGATGCCATGTTGTATGTCTCAAAGATCTGACCCTGCAGAAACATAATGCAAAACTCTTCAGAAACCTCAATGTACAACCAAAGGAAACATGCAACAAATACAATCTAACACCTCAAACAGCACATATCAATGTGAAGACGTTACTGTAATGGATATTGCAGCATAGGGACTGCAGACCTACTGCATGTTTTATGATTGTTTGGACCAGTGCTGGATGTGTGGAAGCGAGATGGGACTTGCCTGATTTGCAGCACCGTCACCATAGAGACATACACAGAGCTCATTCTTGCCCTGGTATTTGCAGGCTAATGCCACACCTGCTCCAAGAGGCACCTGGGAAACAAGCGAGTCCAAAATCAACGCTGATTTTTACCTATATTTTTAATTACAAATATATATATATATATATATAAATATATTTTATATATATATATATATATATATATATATATATATATATATATATATATATATATATATATATATATATATATTCTCAACAGTGTACTTTTAAGAGGGTCATGATTTATTTAAAATACCTGAGCTCCCACAATTCCATTTCCTCCATAGAAGTGTTTAGTGTACATGTGCATAGACCCTCCCTTTCCTTTTGCAATACCTCCTCTACGACCTGATAAAGAAACAGAGACATAGAAAAGGGGTGGAACAAACAAACCAATAAAAAACAGATCTATCAGAAAACAAGTGGTTAGCACACATAACAGCGGTTCACATTAAACTATGCTGTGCTCACCGGTGAGCTCAGCCATGATCTCCCGAACTGTGCCCCCTCTGGTGAAAGTGTACCCGTGGGCACGGTAAGCTGTGATGAGATGATCTGATAGGTTAATACCTGACTCTATACCCACAGCACACGCTTCCTGTAAGATGACATAGTAGACTTGTAAGTGACAATTATGCAAATAAAATGATAAATAAAATGTGAGTGTTATCCCTCACTTGTCCATCATAAAGGTGGCAGAATCCTCTAATGATCTTCTGCTTGTACAGCTGATCGGCTTTAAGCTCCATGCGTCTCATGGTCTGCATTGTGCGGTAGTACTGAAGCCCCTCCTCTCTTGTGAGCACGGCTTGCTGGGGTGGACCATCCTCCAGCTTGTGCACGTCACATTTCTGTCAAAAAGAAGAAAAAAAAAGACCTGAGACACATTCTTTGAAAACACACAAAAATAATAATGAATTGAGTGCTGTTGATCTAATAAAACTCACCTTAATGTCAAAAGTGGCCTGAGGGGTGAAGTCTGCATATGTCCTGGCTGATACCACCACCCTGGCTCCCTACAACAAAAAGATAAATAATCATTACTTATAAACATTTTTATTACAAACATTGTTAACATATTCATGTTTTTCCACTGAGGAATTGTGAAAAGCCCAAATTTGCAGTAACATGGATACACACACACACACACACACACCTTTAACACAGACAAAAATGTCTAATAAAAAACAAAAAAGCAAGAGCAAACAAAGAAAATTGAATATTTCTGCACTAATCTTACCATACAACCAATGTAATTTTATCAATAAGTGATAAATGTATTTGTATAATTGTACATACAAGATACATACAATACTTTTAAAGCAGTCTGACTCAATATCATATATTATTACTTCAGGGTTATGGAATCCATGAACTCCTTCACAAAAACATCTTCTTCACAAAAAATCTAATACCACTAAAAAAATAAAATGTCCCGAGACTTTGGTGTTGAAAACCGACACATATCATCATCTGCAGTAGCTCTGAATGTCTCTGATCATTGTGGGTTTGCACATGAAGAAAAATACAACTTTAGATGACACTCCTAGAACTGTTTAGTCCATAAAAAACAATGCACAATTAAGAACATGCACATTAAATATCTCTTTCCTTAGCAGACTGCAAAATAGGCAACAAATCAAACACAAAAATCTGTGGTACAAGGTTTCGAAGAGTCATTGGCTGAAGCTGTGTCATTCAGGAGAAACGTCTAGAATGATGTTAGCATGTGTGTGTGCTCTGGGTAAAGGTGAGGGGTCATGCAAGACTGTATCTGTGTGAAAGAGACAGCTGTATAGTTTATAATATAGGGGCTGCCAGTACTCACAGCAAGCTGTGGCTCTGGTAAGGGAGTCTCTTCAGCCTGGCCTGGGCGTTGTGAGAAGGAAATATCAGGGCCCTGGAGGCTCACAGCTAGTGGGGGATAACTGGACCTGAGGGGGTCTGTGCTAGTAACATTGGCAGTGATGTCTGTCGCTGAGAGGGTTAATTCCTCTTGGTAGGGGATGGGATCTGAAACCACTACATTTTCCATAGTGGGTTTTATACTTACTTTACATATGGGCTTGGATGAAAGCTGGTCTTTATCTGTAGTTTGGGAAGCTATCCCAGATTCTGTTGCAGGTTTTGTTTTTAGATACATATTTAAGAAATCATCCGTGGAAGCTAATGGGGCGGATGATGCTACAAAACCTAAATCTGTGAGAGTTGTAGCATTTAGTGCCGATTCAGTTCTGACCTCATTCTCACTGGCTGTGTGTCCTAAAGCTATGTTTTCTAGGGAGGAGTCTGCTGAATTTGTTTGTATGAGGTGTGCTGTTTCAGGGTTGAGGTCTGTAACTGAGGGTAACTGAGATTGTGGGGTTAAATGTGGATCTTTAAAGGATGAAAAGGGCACGGGTTCATAAGGATTGGTCAGATTAGCATATTCGCCCTGGACTGCCAGGAGCTGCAGGACGGCCCGGCAAGTGGAGGACTGCAAAAAGAAGGTCACAGGTCACTCCAGAGGGTCAGACTTAAAAGCCATTAAAAAGGGAATGTGCAAAAGACCAGAGAAATGTGTCCAGAAACCACAATATAACAAAAATACATTTTACTGCACTAAAATTATAATTTAGTCTATTATAACAACCTACACCAAGATTCTCACAAACAAGTAAGAACGGGAGCTCCTTGACGTATCACATTTGAAAGACCAGAACACACATACTGTCTTAAAGAATTTTGATGTGTCCTAAAATTATGTCATTTGCAACCAAACACACATACTTCCGGCTTAAACAAGTTAAAACTTTTAACAAACATTTAACAAAAATACATGGTGTGTGTGTGTGTGTGTGCTATGGAAATAGGCCTTAGGAAAATAGCTGCAGGTAGTACTAGAGCAATATTACTCTCTTCAAACCCACACCACAGCAACAGTATACAAGTATTAAAGGAAAGGTGCAAAAGCATACAAATTTGCTTAATATCAAATGAAAAAAATAAAATAAAATCACCAAAATAAGGATTGAAAACTCAGCGAGTCGGATTTAGAAAATTATAAGGTCCAATGGAATAATTTCAACCAAAAATAATTTCAAGTAACTTGAAATGAAATACAAACAGAAAAGATTAAATGGCACAGGCATAATAGCACTGAACCTATGAAATCTACCATTTCTTACCTCTGATACCAGTTCGGCTCCCTTACAAAGATGACATTTAAGAAAGATATAGAGAAAGAGAGAAAGAAATCGATGAATCAATAATGCAAAAGCCTGTGCCATTAATTCTATTGTGGCAACAAATGTTTTGCTATTAGTTGACATTATTACTGTGGCTAGGAACAAAACCCATGTCATCTGTCATTACTTTTAGCCATACATTATAAAGTAATCATTTACACCTTGTTTACTTAAGACTGACTGACTGAATTAAACGATCAGAAATAGACATGTTTACTGAATATTGCGTAAAAATCTGCCATCTGGTCATCTGCCACCAGGAATAATGATAAAAGACAGTCTCACACTGGGGGTCACCTTTTATAAGTAACAGAAATAGTTTTAATAGCTTAAATGTCATAGTTGACAAACTGGTTAAACCGTTCAAATTGTATGTACATTACTTTATTTAAACTCTTACGTTTTATTATTATGTATATGACAGCTTGCAATTTGGCTAACCAGTTTTGACGTTACCATTCCATTGCACGATCTCGTTAGCAATAGGCTAACTCACTCTGAACGAATAGTGAGATTCTGATATATTTATATAATAAAGAAAATCAAAGCAAAACTGATTCATGTGAAATAACAGCACAAACATCGCTGACCATTTATAACAGTGTCTCTAAAGGGTTATCAGTGAGGCCTTGTGTACCCTGCAAGGTCAACATGGCACGACTGTGCTTCGCTACCAGTTGAAACAGTCGTGCTTTTGTCTGTGCTCAATCAGGACGATATTATTAGGATATAAACATAATAAACACTTACGTTCCTGCTGCCGCTGCCCCTCAGAACGTTAGATATGATGGTTAGCATCTTTCTCATGCTATTAACCCAAAGCTAATCAGAAACCGATCTCCTTCAGTCCTCCTCACTGACAGAAAGCCGCCCAGCCAGCTAACAGGATTTACGCCCGCTGCTGATTCGATGCACATTCAGTCAGAAATACTGCCCCCTGATGCTCAGAGGATAAAATAGACTGTGTTTTTGATTCTGCTTCTGTCTCACTCAATACAGGTCATAAAAAACTGTTAGATAAGCGCTTACCTCAAACAGATCTGGACTAAGAAATTTGAAGCCCTGCTGACAATAAAACAGAGACCATCACAAAATCTATTGCATTAGTGAGAATTTAAAATTTAAAATAAGCTGTAATGGTTTCTATGGGCCTCTACTGGTAATGTTACCTGGTGGATGGGAATGAAAAGAACACCATTAAATTGTACTGGTTTTAATGGTACGCAGATGATGGTGGTTTGTTGTAATTTGTAATGAAAACCATTACAATTCTTACATACACTAGTAAGTTTCATTCACAGATACTTACAAAATACATACAAGGAGGAGCCGTTTATTTGTGTTTGTGACTATCGTGTTGATTTTGATTATTGTACAAATATATATAAAAGTCTTGAGTCTGTCCAAAAGTCATCTTTGTGTCTTGTTCTCTTCCACATCTGAAATAATTGGATCTGTCTGAAATCTAGTGACTGCAAAGGCTAATAGTTAACAGTGTAATGACTTTGCAGGTGTAGGATGTGCTCTTGCAATCTGCTCTATGCATCAGGTGCATTTACACAATAAATCAAATTTATGTATAGAGATATTTAAATGTGATGTCCGAAATATATAATGTTATTTTGTTAAATTTGATATATCTAAAATGATATGTGTGCATTTGTTTGTGAATGCTATTTAACTGCTTTCAAAATCTGAAAAAATAAAACACAATACACAATATACATCTTTTAGATCATAGTTTATTATTTTTATTCATATATAGATTTCACACTATTCATTCATTTCATGCAGGCTCTACTTCTACAGTAACTCTGCTACCGCCCAGCCTGCCTGTGTCCCAAACCCTCCCTTCCACAGAGGGAACTAGTAAACACTTAGGGCACACATGCGATGGGCCAGAAGCTGGCAGTCCTGCCCATAGCAGCGCCCTAGATCTGGGAAACAAGCAAATCTAATAGCAAGATATAGCGCTTTGTTTTATTTTTTACTTTTGACTGTTTACTATACATATGCTTTTTTGCATCATTTTACACAAAAAATAAATATAGATGAGAAATATCTAGGGTCCTACCCTGTTGTCCACCCACCCACTTAACAGGGTAGACCCTTCCTTTACTCTTATTTTTTAGCATTTCTTTGCAGAATAATATCAAATTTAGGAAACATGCTAATCTAATAGCAGGATTTAATGAAGTGTCGTAGCTTTAGTTTCTTATAAAACATTTGAGCGCTCGCTGTACGTCTGCTTTTTGCATTAAATAATAAGACAAGTACTGATATCTAATTTTAAGAAACAGGCAAATTAATTATAACTCAAGTTAGATGTGTAAGTTGTTTTGAATAAAAGCATCTGCTAAATGAATAAATGCGAGTCTAATAGTGAGATCTACTAAAGCTTTATTTTTAAAATTAATTTTGACTGTTTACTAGTTTAGTATTTTATGATTAACTACAACTATTCGCTGTTTCAAAAGTAGGACCATTCCTGTATCCCACCCACCCACCTTACAGTGCAGGCCCTACTTCTAACTCTAAATGAGAGGTCTGGGGTGAACTGCAGCCAAGCCCGCCTTGTGCAAAAACAAGGAACTACACACTCAGTGCAAGACTAAGTGGTGGACCAAGCTGGTAGTACCGCCCAGAGCAACGCACCAGAGCTAGGAAATCAGCGCGAGACCTACTGGATGAGAGGGGTTTTTATACTTTTGACTGTTTACAAGTATAGCGTTTTATGACTAACTACAAATATTTGCCATTATCGCTGTATGCCTGCTTTTTGCGTTAATTAATAAGACGAGTACTGATATCTAATTTTAAGAAACAGGTGAATATTCAAGTTAGTTGTACTAGGAACCGAGCTATGAAACATGCGAATCTAATAGCGGGATCTAATGGCGCGTCGTCGCTTTCGTTTCTTAAAAATATTTTGATCGCTCACTATACACCTGCGTTAATTTATAAGACGAGCACTGATATCTAACTTTTAAGAAACACGTAAGTTAATTATAAAATTAGCTAAAGCTATCTTACCGACCTGTCTGCAGCATTTCTTACCTGTTTCTCCTCACTTCACTTCAGCGCAGAATGTCAGAAACTCTATGCTGACGGTGGGCTTCTATGACATCATACACCTAGAACGAAAAAACATTCTATTCTGCTTTTTGTGAGTATATTGAAATTAAATGACATTTATTTGCAGCTTAAAACAATTGTGCGGTGTGTTTAACTGGACAATAAAGTTAATCAAGATGAAGCGAATGTTGCTAACAAACGTCTGTTGCGTGTTTGCTTATTTGTTGAGTGTATCTGTTGCATATGATTCATCTTAATTTAACATTTAACATGGAAATGTCTATGACATAGAAATGTAATTAAATAATGTAAATACCCTTAACCCAAGTTTCATGTATCAGTACTGTATGAAAGGTTCAAACAAAGTTTCTTCAACTTCCTTTAACCTCATCAAACAGATTATCATCCACTTCAGTGATATAGACATTTGTGTGATGTAAATGTAGGTGGATAGAACAGCAATTTAAAACATAAATATGTAAGTGATGAATATACAACTGTTTCCCAAAACCTTAATCATTATTTTAAGTTTATATCTATAATATTTATATTATGTGGTGTGTCCAAGTCTAATTGCCATGTCTGTTATTTACAGCAGCATGTAGGTTACACTGTGAAGAACCTGGTAACTGACGAAGTCATTTATAATAGTCAGATGATTATAATAATAATATGATGATGATGATAATAATTGTTATTATTAAATTATTATCAAATTCCAGCATGGAAGCCATGGAAAAAATTCCCTGTTGTACAGGTTAATGAATTTATAATAAATTAAGTGTGAACATAATAAAAAAAATATGTTTCTGCCATTTGCCCTCCATTGATGGAAAAGTGACTTATGTTGTAAACATTTAAATCTTGGGTTGAACTTCAGTACAACTTCTTGTTTCAAAATTAGTCAAATGTACCTACTAACAAAATTAAAGAACAAAAACGGTGCAGAAAAAATGGTGAGACTAAAATACAGTACTAACTATTTAGAACAATGTAAAATATGAATATTGTCAAGAAAACTAATGTCATTCATGTTAATATTATAATACACCATGTACATAGATCTCATAAATTAAACTAACTACAAAGTTCATATAAAATATATAATATAAGTAATTAGACATGCATATTGCAACTATTTTCAAAATGGACAAATAGGACACACACACAAATACTCTTATTGCCCTATAGAGAGCAGTAGAACACAGCTTTGTGTTTCACTGAATGAGCAGCATGCTGCAGAGTCACTCTGCAGAAATCTCTGGATAATGTTGACTATTATAGTATCTCCAGACTGCACCAAGACAAAGCATTAGTACATTAATAATGCATTAACATGCATGCATTTGGCAGACACTTTATTATAATAAAGCTATATGTGTGCATACATGCATGTATATATTCTGTCTGGGAGTCAAACCTGTGACCTTGGCATGGCATTTTTATGGAAAGCAAACTTGAGAGTCACTTTAGGATCATCTCTATTCAGTCAAGAGTGAAGCTCTTTCGGTCAATAATAATGTCCCACAGCAATTTAATGATGATTTTACTTAAAATCTATGGTGATTGATGTTTAATAGATCATAAATCATCAGTAGAGTCTGCCATTTAAAAAAACAAACAGCTACAGATGAAATTCTACATTCCACTAATAATAAATATTATTACTGTACACCAGTCTAGTTTAATAAAATACCTTCATCTATTGTGCTTGAAACAATATTTTCCCATCACAATGCGAAGATATCATGCAAAATAAGCATATTGCATTTGAAAACTGAGGCATTTGGAGTGTCAAATTATAAAGGCAGTGTTACTGAGAACATGGCTTACATCCCAAAGTCTGTCTAAACTGTCTAAACTGTTAAGGAGAAAACTGTTAACTGTTAAGGTTTCTTAAACTGTTAAGGTTTCTTATTTTCTATAGCTCTCTTGTGACCCTCCACGCAAGACAAAAAATCTACACATATCAGTGGTCTTGTAAATGACACACACCTCATCAGGCTCCATATCCAGAACACCTTCTCCACTTCTTCCTCTTTTGACCCAGCTTTATTGAGGCCACGTTTGTTGTTTGTCGGAAGTGACGTAACCAGAGTACCGATGGCGGCTCACAGCTTGCTCCCGGATATGTACTGCAACAAATTGCATGGGGTCTGATTGGACTTTTCGCATACTTGTCCATTTGTCTGACGTCTTGAGATTAACGTCGATGCCGCTTAGCATAAGAATCGTGAATCCAAATAGGAATAATCTGTTGTAAAAGTCGTTTTATTCAGGGCTAGCTGGCTTGCAAATGAAACACAAGTCCAGTTAGCCTCTGATCGCAAAGGTTGCTTGTGTGCGTGGCTGCACACTTGAGGAGAACGAAAAATATTGCAAACCAGATTAGGCATTTTGGTTATTTTGTGAGACTGGCTGACAAGTGCATCCGATTCCCTATTTGCTAGTTTTTTTCTGGTTTGGCTAACGCCGCTAGCGTTACTTTAGTAAGCAGAGGGAAGTGGTTAGCCGACCTGATTAGCTTAACCGTGGTTGAATCTCTTCTGAAGTCAACGGTCTCTAGTGGATGGCCTGAGTGTTTTCTATGAGTCACAGCTGCCCTCGACTGTCAGCATGTTAAAAACACGCCAATGTTTACTTGGGATTCGCACCTTCCTTGGTGTGACGTCTAGAATATGGAGTTTCATTTTATACATACTCAGGAAGCATCTACGAACGGTAAGAGCGTAACCATCATCTGTCAGTGTGAATGAATGTCTTCTTAGTGTGCTTGTTTACTTACTAATCCGAACTGTCATTTGTAAAAAAAAAATATATATATATATTTATAGGTGTTTATTTTGTCCATTCAAACTCTTTACCAGTGAACTGTTCACCTTTTTGCAAGTGTTTGATTTGGATACAAGAATGTATTCATTGTGCAGTCACTTATGTAAATTTTATGGCTCTCTGTTGATTGATTCAATTGATGATTCCTGATAATGTTACATTAGCTTTTGCCTGTGTGTTTATGATGTTGTGTTTGCCTTAACTATATTGGACTTTGGACCACGACATATGTTTAGCATGTTCTGATGTAAACTGAACCAAAGTACAATACAGCTACTGGCTAGATTTATGTAAAACCCTTCCACACAATTCCACATAATTCTGTATTAGCAGAATGGATGCTAAGACTGTTCACCCAGACCACTGCCTGTCTTGATCTTAATGTTACTGCCATTCTACTCTCAAATTGTGCTTCAATCAAATAAAGAGGCTAATATGTGAATAGGAAAAGTAAGTAGATCTTTATTGAAGTTATCCTGATCCACTTGCCTTAGACTTCTATGACATGTTTTGACAGCTGGGAGAGGGGCTATTAATAGTTCAACAGTACTAAGACTAAAGGACAGAGGAAAAAATTATTTTGATGACCATGTTATGCTGTATTGTCAGATTTGGTGACCTTGCTGTATGACTGTCACTGTTCACATCATGTCAAAAATGCTTTTCAGGATATAAAATCTAAGAGTGAATTTGGAGAACATTAAATTATTTCTAGGGAGAGGGGGTAACGGAATTTGGTAACACGTTATTCTGCATTGTCGGATTTGGTGATCTTGTCCTGATTTGAGCTTTCCACAGTAATAATAATGGCCAAAAAAGAAGAAATTTTTTTTTTTTGAAGAAAAAGTTGTTGAAATTAAAAGATTTCTGTAGAACATCTGTGTATTCTGCTCTGAAATACTGAGTGTGCCTATGTTGGACATATGATGTGCTATCATGAAACATAGGCTGTCATGCTGATAATATTTCCATTTTAATCTCTGGGACCATGCTGCTGTACACAGAAAAAATATTTTAAATATAAAATGATCAGAAACAGTGTTCAATATAGTCTGTGAAGAGATCTGAGTGTAGAAATAAATTGCTTCAATCTTGTTCTGTACATAATATGGCCTTGCACAAGGCCAGTATGGAATTACTTGTTTTACTCAAATTCATACTGTAACACACAATAATCATCAATGTAAAGACCAGGCCCTGGTTCCTACATGATTTGTCTGTATCATCACTAACTTTTCTCTATTCTGCCTTCTACAGATAATCCAGTACCAAACAGTGCGTTATGACACATTACCTCTCTCTCCTATTTCCAGAAACAGATTAAGTAAGTTCACTGGATGCAATTTCAAGGTGTCATGTAAAAGTCTGATTTCAGTTGGTATCAATTCTGTATTTTCTGTTCTTGTTTTGTTATTAGTTATGCAATAATCCTAACCTGTAAAATCTGTGAAAAAACATTTCTTGTTTCTACATGATATGTTTATGCTTTCTGGCCAAAATTACAAAAAACTAAAACTGTGGGTGTAAAATAAGAGAGATAAGAAGATAAGTAGATAAGAAGCTCTTGACAGAAACAGACCTCAGTTTTTCCTTTGTGTTGCTTTAGATGCAGTGAAGAGAAAGATCCTGGTGCTGGATCTGGATGAGACCTTGATTCACTCTCATCACGATGGTGTCCTTAGACCTACAGTGAGGCCTGGTACACCGCCAGACTTTATCCTAAAGGTACACACACACCTGCTTCAAAAATAAGAGTGCTTGGTGATGTCAGAAGATAAGTTGTTAAATCATAAGTCATTAAATTGTGACTCAAGATCTTCTTTGGAATAATCTGCACTGATAAACAATGCACAATAATACCAGAAATGCATGTTAATAAAATAAACTGCTCCCTTTTGTTCTGGTTTATAAAAACATTTTTTTCTTGTTCAGGTGGTTATAGACAAACACCCGGTCAGGTTTTTTGTCCATAAAAGGCCACACGTTGATTTCTTTTTAGAAGTGGTAAGTGAATTCTAAATTGTCTCTCTAATTTGTCCTTTAGTAAACTTATTTACAATCAAAGTTGTAATTTTCCACTGTTTTATCATTTGGCTATTTGCTAATATGCAAATGAGTTTGTGTTTTTGCATGTTTATGTCATCTTGTTTGTATATGTTAGGTTAGTCAATGGTATGAGTTGGTGGTGTTTACAGCCAGTATGGAGATATATGGATCAGCTGTAGCAGATAAGCTTGATAACAACAGAGGTGTCCTAAAAAGAAGATACTATAGACAGGTAAAGCCCACTGCATATCCATTATAGATATTTTTATCAATACTTACTTTCAACACATTTTTTGTTGAATGATGCCACCTTTATATATCTCTTTTTTACATATTATTACTTCCGTGCATAAGTTATCCATCTCCATCTGTATTTGTCTGATTAAACTTGAACTGAACTGTTTCTTTATCTGTTTTGCTCTTTTCAGCACTGCACTTTGGATCTAGGGAGCTACATAAAAGATCTGTCTGTAGTACATAACGATCTCTCTAGTATAGTTATTCTGGACAACTCGCCAGGAGCTTATCGAAGTCACCCAGGTAAGATATGTTGCATCTTATACTGTAGTTTATATCTGATCTGTCTACATCTGATTTGAAGTCACTGTAAAATAGTATATCTTAGTGTGTAGGTAGACAAACCTTTTAAATTCTACATTTTGCCATCTTCACAGACAATGCAATACCTATAAAGTCGTGGTTTAGTGACCCAAGCGACACAGCACTTCTTAACCTGCTCCCAATGTTGGATGCATTGAGGTAAGTTCTCTGTAGCTCAGACCGTGAAACAGTACAGTAAAGATATCATAAATTAACAAAAACTGTGATTACACCTGTTTATTCTCTATTACAATACACTTACTTGTAGTAGCTGTTTATAATTGTAACTTGAACTATTCCTTGTACAAAAAACGTTTATTCTGTTTTCCAACCAAGGTCAAGTTAAGGAATTGGTTATAAGTTTGTCTTCTCTAAAAGACACTTCTCCTATTAAGGGAAGTGAAACCATTGTGTCCATTTTGCCACTTTGTCACGCTAATTGTAGTCTGATATTAATTCTGGCACTGCTATACTATTTTACAGTTAATGTTGCCTTTCTGTGCCCCACCCACATTTTAGGTTTACCTCAGATGTTCGCTCCGTCCTTAGTCGAAATCTTCACCAGCATCGGCTGTGGTGATCATATATGTCGAGGCCGGTCTCTCTTCTGGCCTGTTTGTTTTTACATGGCTCTGTTGGCCTCTTCTTTGCTGGAACTGTCAGCCTCTCATCATTATGTCAGATACAGTGATTTATATGGACTCCTTTAAGGAAATGCTATGAGAAGACATGGGAGGACATAAAGGAAGAGAAAAAACAATGGAGAAGCTATTTCAAATAAACTCTAATCAAATGGAGAGGCCAGAATTTTTCTTGTATTCTTTAAAAAATTGAATCTCTGCCTTACAGTTGTTGGATTCAACGTGTGCATGTTTTGTGCTGTGAGAATGGGGTAGGATGCTTGTGATTCCTTTTTACCTTACTTTTTGGGGTAAATTTGGAATCTGTGAACAGACTGTAACTTCCAGTAACTTTCCACAGCTCATTAGCACTTATTCCACCTATTCCTCAATATTTGTGCTTTGCTTTTTCATTCAGGACCCCCCTAGCAGAAGTGCTCAATTCTTATCTAATCCACTTATTCTCTCTCTCTCTCTCTCTAAGCTTCTGCCCATCCCCTCTTGCTCTTTTCTTTTCCTGTCTGCCATCTCAGGTATCTGAGCCTCTTCTAAGAGCCGAGGAGCTGTTAACACCATTACTAATAGTATCCTGTGGTAGAGATGAGCTGTAAGATCAGCAGGAGGGAAAACAACAGTTTATTATTACCATTATCACAACTTATGGTATTTTAGTTTTTTTAACTGACTCATATGTGGAATCTTGAATAAATGAGAGAGGTTTTATCATCTGTTTCAAAGACACTTTTTAGACTTTCCTCAATATGGATACAGCTCTTATTGAGGGAGAGACGCTGAGCCACAAAGACTCTGTTACAAATAAAAAATAAAGTGGAGCCTTTTGTCAACAACTGAATTGATAGTCTCTTCCATTTTTTTGAGCATTCTACATTTTAGAAAGGTTGAACTTTGTACAAGATGACAATGTAGAGTGCTTTGTAAAATGTTCAGACTCTTAATCAGTTCTCTTTTTATTGAATTGCAAATCCTGCATTTTATTGTGTTCTCTGTAATCTTTGCATTTCAAAGCACTGAAACTCAAAATTAATTTGTGAATGTTGTATGTTAGATAAATTCTTTTACTGTGTTTGATTTCAAAATTGAATTCTTTAGAAAAGTCAAATATAACAGCAACAAGAGGTTTTGAAGTCAGATTTAATTCACTCTAATCTGCATTTTAAGAATAATGTAATCGGTTCTCCTGCACAACTTTCCTATATTTTGTGCAATCCATTATTTACCGTTTTAACACCGTACCCACTTTCTGTTGATGAAAAGCAGATCATTCACATTGCGTACCATAAGAATCATAAATTATTTCTATGTAAATTGTCACATTTAATGGGACAATTTATCATATTTTTATTATGCAGATAGACATTTTTTGTGCTTGTGTTTCATGGCTAAGGCCTAGAGTATTTGGTAATGTGTTTGATGTTTGATTTGTTTCTCATTGCAGCAAATTATCACCAAATCAAGTCTTTTATAGGTGTTTCTTATCCATTACTTAGTATTTGAAACCGTGCCCTCCATAGTTATGCTTTTTGCCAATTGTTTTGTCAGTTGAATACATTTTCTTGCAGGATGCTTGAAGGTATTTGAATTTTCAGTGCTTGAGTTAAAAGTTTTCACAAAGAATTACGTTTTTTCGTGAAACACATTGGAGAGGTTCTCATCTACACCCTAAGAAAATCCCTAAACCCGTCTCTGATGGTTCCTTAAAGTCATGAGATAAACATGAGCAATGTTTAATAGGCAATGTTTCCATGATCCATTGTCTCTATCTCGACTAAAAAAAGAAAACAAAGCGTTTTACAGATTTACTCATTAAAGGGACAGTGCCATGGATGAAGTCATGTGACTTTATTAAGCCCTTTAAGAAGGGAACAAAAAGCATAGCTCATGAATTAACACATCGAGCAATCTTTTGGTTAGCAGCCCAGAACCAGCTTCTGGATCACACTGCAACAATTCTGACCGTTTTACAACAGTTAAAAAACGGCCAAGTAGTGCCACGTAGAACAGCTTGCGGCAGACGTCATTACGCATTTGACTTGACGTAACATGCGCCTCATCCTTTGTTCCGTGTTATTGGATATCCCTCCGCCCTCCGACGCAGTTGTCAAAACCATCTTGCTAGTTTGTAAACATCGTCGACGACCGATTTTCTCGGAGATTGTTTAGATCTCCCAGGCTGTGACCATGAAGTTTATGTACAAAGAAGAACATCCTTTCGAGAAGAGACGGTCTGAAGGGGAGAAAATAAGAAAGAAGTACCCGGACAGAGTGCCTGTGAGTCAGGAAAATACGAGTTGTTTTTTGTCAGGGCCCTGCTTTAAAAGATAACGTAAACCTGTCGAGGAATTACACAATGACAGCGCTTATTTACTAAAGAAAACCTAGTAAAACCTTAATGTTTCTTTTTAAAACAGCGAAGTCGTACTTATATACAATTAATGCGTAAATTATCGCTGTTGTTTTTAAGCTGTCCTTCACATCTGTATAGGGCTAGCTTGTTAGCGTCAGTTAGCTACTGTATTGGATTAGGATTAGTTTTGTTGTGTATATTACAGACAATTTATTAATTAACATTTATAATGTTGTTTTGACATCTAGTATATTTATGTTTATACAGTATATGTAACGTTTTGTTGTTGTGCCAGAAAGTCTACGACAAAATGACTATATTATAAGATGTATAATATAGTTTTTGTATAATATTTTGTATAATATAGTTTTTGTATAATATTTTGTATAATATAGTTTTTGTATATCACACTGGCAAAATTGAGTTGCATTATGTGTTGTCAGGCAAATACCATCTGCAAAATTTGTAAAAATGGGAATAACCCTTAACTGGGGAATACCCTTGCCACTAATGTCGTTATGCAGTTGTTTTCACATGACTTGCAGTGGTTGTTATTATTTTCGATATCAGCACTGACTTGTTTTTGACAGGTGATCGTTGAAAAGGCTCCCAAAGCCAGAATAGGAGATCTGGACAAGAAGAAGTATCTCGTCCCTTCTGACCTCACAGGTTGATTTTGCAAAATAAACTTTTCAAATTAAGAATTGATTTACATTAGACTAGGACTAAGACTACTTTAGGGTGATGTAATGACATTTTTATATATGTTTTAAAGTGGGTCAGTTCTACTTCCTCATTCGAAAAAGGATCCACCTGAGGGCAGAGGATGCTCTTTTCTTCTTTGTCAACAATGTCATTCCACCCACATCGGCCACTATGGGTCTTCTCTACCAGGTACATCAGTACAGTTTAATCCCAAAGAAAAACACACAAACTGATTAGAGACATGAATGGATTGACTGCATTGTAATTCGCTTTGGATAAAAGCATCTGCCAAATGCGTAAATGTAATAAATGTTTAAATCAGTTAAAGTATGCCAGAAACACTTTTCTCACCTCTTATTGTTTGTATCCGTGTACTTTAGTTTGCTTACAATTGTATTTATTTTTTCCACATTTATCTAAACATGCTTCCAGGTTTTGTTTGAGCTAAACCTTTTGCATCTAATTGCTTAAAGCAGTAGGACAGCATCTATATCACTAAACTTTTTGTCTTTATTTCTTTGTTTTAGGAGCACCATGAAGAAGACTTTTTCCTTTACATTGCTTACAGTGACGAAAGCGTCTATGGGGGCTTTCAAAGAGATGTGTAATCTATATACTTACCCCCACACTATTCATCTTAAAAATAAAATGATCAATATATATTAGGACATGTGAAGTGTACATGTTCAATGCACTTTCATATTCTCTTCCTAGTCTGTTTATGATGTTTATGTTTATCTCATTTGTACTCTAGGCTGCCTGCATATTGTTTCTTCCTACCTAAAGTTCCCCACAGTCTGGCTTTCAGACAGATCTGGTACATCCTTTGTCCTGGTCTGTTTCAGTAAATCATTAGTACTTATATCTATACAGCTTGTTCTACACTCCTCTTGCTTATTTAATTTTCCCCATTATTTCTGTGCACTGGAATATATCCTACCGCTGCTTTGATATTCTAGAGTCTTTAATGGTTCGATCACCATACTTGCACAGACCAAAACCACTAGACTATCATACCTTACATTGTTAAGTTTGTGAGTGAGCGTGAGTGTGTTTGTGTACCATTGCCAATAATTATTATTTTTAAATGGATTGGAATCCATTACTGTTTATTTCAATAAACTGGTTTAAAAGCTTTGAAAATTCAGCTTAACATACTGTAGGACACTGCTTGTTTATTTCATTTTATTTTCATTATTTTATGGTTGATTCGAGTGATCTGTTGATCACAACTTGACTGACTCATTTTTAATTTTGGATTGGTGTGTTTTATTCCTTTTTCCCTTTCCTAAACACTATAATTGTTGTGTCAACACAATTTTAAGCTTGCTGACATGATAAACCTAATGTTAAACTCCTTCTGTGTGACTCTTTAATGGATGGTAACTACTGCTTTACCTGCTCCACTACCTCACAGGTAATATTTATGCTTTGGACACAATATGTTAGTTATTGAAAAGTTAGAATTTAAAACATAATAACACAATAGAGAAAATGTCAAGTGCATCAATGTCCTGCTCAATTGAGCCAATGGGATTTCTTTTATTTTGAGGTTGTGGTAAAACTGTTAAAGGTTAAAGCATACTAGAAGGAAAGGGAAGAGGAAAAGACTTTAAATGAACAATACATTTGGGGAAAGGGTTTCAGCTTTTAACATTTTGTATGGATCACTTTTCATACGAAAAAAGGCTCTGCAAATGTATCTGTATCCATTTCTACAGACTCATACACCGCGTCATCAAGACACACCCACACAGGAAGTGCGACATCTGGGTTTCCTGTCAATTTTATTTTGGTCAATAACTGTCAGTTCTTCTTTAAGGATATATTTCACACAAGCTCAGCGTACTTTTAATCTCGGAAACGGACAAAAGTACGTTACGTGAAGATTCAACGAATTTCATTGCTCTTTATTGGCTAATTTTTGCAAGCTAGCTGTCACCTGCGCCGTTAGCCTGCTAGCCTAATGATTATGTGCTCATGCAACATACTGCAAGTAAATGATATTGAAATGATCTTCTTCTATAAAATCATACTTATAGAATATCGCCTTTCTAGACAAATTTTGTCAGTCGACTCTATATATCCAGGCATATGTAAGCACAGCCAGCTAGCTTGGCATATCGTTAAATGGCTATCGCACTTCAGATTTGCAGATTTATTGCGTCATCATGTTTCTAAAATTGACACTTCTCTGCTGTATAATATTTTGCTAATCGATACTGTAAATGTGTGTGATCAAGTTAATGTCATAGCTGCTTTAGTTGTGTTTACATTTTTACATAGTCATACATGTGAAAGAATGTAATCGCTTCTCATTAGTATGTTTATTAAGGTTTAATCATTGCCTGACTTTCAGTTTTTGTAATGTGACTCTCACTGTGACTGTACCAGAGTGAAACTCTATAAGATTTCTCAGTAATGACTGAGAAATCTGGATGCTGATATTAGTTTTTCATCTGCATTACTGTCATCCTATAATATATTTCATCGGACATCTGCTGTAGCTGGCACCACCAGTTCCCACCATCATGCCGGCTCTTCTGGAGAGGCCCAAACTGTCCAACGCAATGGCTCGTGCCTTACACAAGCACATTATGAGAGAGAGGGAGCGGAAGAGGCAAGGTGAGACATGGAAACATAATGGGTACTGGGTTTGTTAAAGACTGATTTGAAATATTTACATGTTGATTTTTTTTTTCTCAGAGGAGGAAGAGGTTGACAAAATGATGGAACAGAAACTGAAGGAAGAGGAAGAGAGAAAGAGGAAAAAAGAGATGGAGGAGAGGATGTCTTTAGAGGAAACTAAAGAGCAGGTCTAGTATTGTGATTAAGATGGATTATTTATTTTATGTTGGCATTATGGTTAGAATTCCTGATCAAACCTCTTGCTCTCTCGCTTCGCAGATTATGAAGATGGGGGAGAAGCTGCAGTGTCTTCAGGAAGAGAAGCACCAGCTTTTCCTGCAGCTGAAAAAAGTCTTGCATGAAGAAGAGAAAAGACGACGGAAAGAACAGAGGTAAAGAACAAAGAGAGAAGTGTTTTTACAATATTTACTCAATTAAAATGTATTTAAAATGTTTGTTTGTTATCCATTGATTAGTCTATCAAACATATCAGCAGTTAATCATGTTTTATAAAAATTATGTGTACAGTGACATGACAACTCTAACTTCGGCAACATACCAGCCAAACATGGCCATCCACACAGGACAGCATCTTCTCAGCATGCAAGGTGACCCTTATAAGCAATCTCTGAACCAAGTAAAATTATGAAGTTTAAATGAATGAAATTAAGTGAAGTTTATATTCAATAATTAAAATTTTAAATTATCAATGAATTTTTCCTCAGCGAGTCAGGTGAGTCATGGGCGTCCTGGTGCTCTTCTGGGGGAGCGCAGCAAACAGCTATTCCAGTCTCCGGTCATCCCTGTGAGTGTGACGTTTCAATGTTAATTTTTCTAAGTGTGCATAAAAACAAAACATTGCAAACCTTTGGTAAATCCTACAGCTACTCGTATGAAAATGTTATAGGATTTTGGCTAAGTACATACTGAACATGCTTTATTTACCCATCACTGTGTATGGATGTTACTAATGCATATGCTTATACATGTTTATTAAAAAGTTGTGTGCTTTCCCACTTTGCAGACACGTCATTTCCAGTCTCAGCCTGGATATAGTGCAGGTGGAACAGATCATGGTCAGTACTCTGGAGGCCAGCCCAGTCACAGCCCGTATGGAGTATCTCAGCCACAGCATACATCACCTTTCGCCTCGAGTCAGCCCGTGCCCGCTAACTATGCCAGTGGTTCACAACTCAGAGGTATCGTGAGGGTTTATTTTTTCAGTATTTTTTTTCAGTTTACTGGTTTGTAAAAGTGTTGTCTTCTAAAACTGATTGAAAGTATGCCTGTTTTTATATATTTTTTTCCAGGTGCGTCTGCATTTCAGGCCATGCAGTACTTGCCTCATCAGCAACAGGGCTATGCAGTCCACAGTCACTTCACATCTCAGCAAGGTGTGTTTGATTTGCAGAATATACTTAGTCAACACTTGGGTATTCATCAGTAAGTCACGTAGACGGCGAGTGCTGTTGTAAGCGGTACTCAGTGAGTCATCTAGGTTTTACAACAAGGTCACATCTGTATTTTCATTTCTTTTTTGTTTAACATTTTTGACTGTCTGCCTCAAAATGTTTCTCTCCCTCCTTTTATTCTCTGCAGGTTATATTCCCAGCGCTGGAATACCTCTGCAGAAACAGCTGGAACATGCCAACCAGCAGTCTGGATTCACAGACTCTGTAAGTAGAGCTTCAGGAAATATTAAGATCACCTACACACAATGGTTCACAGGTAATTTGTGTGAATGCATGTGCTTATGTTTTTTTCAGAGCCCACTGAGGCCCATGCATCCCCAGGCTCTACATGTCAGCGCTGCAGGTCTGCTTCCCACTCCCTCCATTGCTGTCCAGATTCCTTCTGGCAAGGTTAGAGCCAGAATCAACAAACAAAGTCTACTTTACACCAACACATTTTTTCTGTTGTATTATCACAAATATTATTTGGTGGAATAAAACTTGAGTATTGAGTAACTGCATTTTGTTAGTCTTGATAATCTTTGAAGTTAATGGTACTTTTGCCCAGATGCTGGTAAAAGGCCATTTGTTATTGACAATATCTTGTTTGTATTTTTTGAACAGTCTGGCTTGCCATATGCACACCCTCCAAGGCCAGCTTCTCCAGGCGCATTCACTCACGGCACACCCACACAACAAGCACATGCGGTGAGTTCTCTAAGAACTAAGTATATTGTTTGGTATATAACAACATAACAATATTTTTAAAAATGTTTTTATTTGCTTTTTCGAACAGGCTACATTTCAAAGCTCTTCTCAACCAACCCCTCGCCACACCTACCTCTCTCACAGCCAGTCAGGGCAGAGGTTCTATCATCATGGCAAATAGCTATCCAGTTCATCTAACCACATGCAAGACTTTGGGGTGAAAGAAAAATTCCATCACGTACACCATGTGATGAAAAGCTTAAATCTACGCAGCACACATAGCTTGGCATCATAGTGTTATGATTTAGAACACATGACTGTATTACTGTCACAAGCACGTTGTTTTCTCTTTAAGACCTCCCTTTTCAACAGGGTACATGCTACTTACTTTGATATTACAGTGGGATGTGTCTGAATGTTTCTTTTTTTATTTATTTGAAAACACCTGTGCCAACTTCAGTAGCATCACAAAACTAAGAGTAAATGACAAAACTTAACTAGTTTAAAAAACTAAACCAAACAATGGAGAAGCAGAACAGAAAATTTAGTTTTTAAGTTATGTAACAGACCTCCCCACTCAGGGCTGTCTATAATTTTTAATTTACATTAACATTAATGAATGCACTTCCCTAATTCAAGCTACCACAGGAATATAATATTTTCATATTATTTTAAAAATGTATATGTAATGTTTTTAGCCAACCAAGTGAATTTCACAAAAAATTGCACTTAAAATGTTAATTTTATTATAATATTCTGTTAAACAGAGCTTGTTAACATAGTAATAAATAGTTGTGTAAAAAACACATGTTTTTTTTTTGGGGACTCTTATGTGACCATTGATCTATGTAAAATATGACTTGCAATGTTCCTACTGAGATCCTACATTTGCCTTCATTTTCTTCTGTAATTTATATTGGGAGTTATTACAAGCATCCAACCCAAAGGAAGCACCTGATAACTAAATATAGTAAAATTCCTGGCCATCATTGTTGTAAGACAGGACACCATAAAGTGCTTGGATGACTTTACAGCTTCCCCACTAATTATTATAACAGGAATCCAGAAAAAAAAAATCATTTAGTGTCTGAGGCCTTTAAGAGTAAATCAGTTTTGCTATTTTAACACATCAACCCTCACCGAGACAGGCTATGACCTTGTATATTTAAGCACTCAGTGAGACAAACGGTTAAATGCACTTGAACTGGCTAACACATTTTAAACAAGTTGAGAAAAGAAAATGCATCGTCATGAGAACAGCTTGGTCAAGGTATGAGATCCCCGGCAAGTAAGACTGTGGGGAAAGTACCGTGGAAAAATGTGGTTAACAATCAATGTCTTCCAAATAGTTAGTAAAAACCGCCAAAGCTTGGCAGGAAGTTGTGAAAGAATTGTGTGGGGTTGACTTTGCCTACCCTTCTGTACCACTCCTTATTTTTCACTAATGCACTTGTTGAATAGTGTTTGCTAAAAGGTGTCTGAGTGACACATTTTGGATTCAGTTCAAAGACATACAATATTAAATCAGTGTTGTTTGGTTACAAACCTTCTTCAAAATATCTTCTTTTGTGTTCTGCAGAACAAAGAAAGTCGTACAGATTTGGAATTACATAAGGGCGAGTAAATGATGATCGCTTTGATGATCACTTAAACTATTCCTTTAAGTCAACCCTTTTAAAACAAGTTTACTTTCTTGTATGGAAGATAATTTGCATAAACTATTACACATTCGGATGCAAAATAACATGCATTCCAATGATCTCAAGTATTTGTGAGTATGTGTGGACAAAACAGCTAATCCCCTGCCTGATTTCTCATCTTTTGACCAATCCTGATGTGTTATAAAAACACACCAGTATATGTAGGTGTGGAAAGAGCGGGAGTGAGTATGTTTCTGTCTGTGTCTGTTAGAGAGAGAATACAAATTTAGATGTTGATTCACCTCCGGCCCGCCCACATACTGTTGGCTTCAGCTGTTTTCTTTCTCAAACCGCTCTTTATATCAAACCGCCAAAAGTAAACCAGATTTATAATAAAAATCATCTTGTCTAAGATAACTGAAACTAAACTTCCATATACACTGAGCTCATGCTCTTCCTCAGTTAACTTTGTCTACATGCTCAGTGAATAACAATGATTCCTTTGGTCGGTGACTGAAGTACTAATGCCAGTAAGCTCATATCTGCACAGTAATCTATGCCTTAACTGACATCAGCTGTACAGCCATTGTTTCCTTTTATTCACATGGTAAAATCAAAACACAGCGCTCTGCTATAAAGCTAAATGTATGTTTTATTCGACTCAAAGTGAAAAACAAAACAAAACAAAACTGAAACTGCTTAACACCTCTTCAGCTGTTGCTTCAGGCTCTGAGTAAAAGACAGTTGGTTGTCAGATCACAGTCACATAGTGTGTTGTGTTTGTTCTGCGTGTGCTTAATGTAGTGTGTACAGTGTGATGCGAGGTCAGTTAGTCAAATTAGGACAGTGACGCGAGAGGTAACATGTGACTAAACAGGCGGGAAGATTTGGCTCATCGGAAGAGAAGGGTTGCAAAATGCGAGATCAAAACAATACAAGCCACAACTGTTCAGGAATACTTCTGGTCTCCATCATTATTTTATAAGAGAAAACGGGGAATTTATCAGACATTGAAGTGGCTGGAAGGTTTTGTATGCAGGCCAGCCACTGGTGAGACAGAAGGGCGGAAGTTGACAATGCAGTTTGAGCCGGTATGAGAGAGAAGAAGAAGGGAGGGAGAGAGAGAGAGAGAGGGACAACAAGCCTCTCATGACTCATGAAGATGAATCGACTACAGAAAACAAGAAAATTACATATGCGGACAGCAAAACAGAAAAGACTTCTTTACATACGGTGTTATGATTGTAGTTTGTTTATTTGAAACAAGATGTGTCAAAATGAAAGTACAGCTGTGGTAACCAATGAATGGGTTTGACTCTTCGGTTCTTGGCAGGAAAGTACCGCATCACTGGGTACCGATGGTTTGTTTGTTTTTTCGTTTGTTTTGTTCTTTTACAAGTTTTATTCTCCTGTAAATCAGGTAAGTGATAGTATCAGTGTACGTTTATATTTCTATCTTTACATTTGACTTGATGTCATATTTAACTGTATTCCAGAGGCTGGCAGTGGATTACAAGTTGTATACATTAATTTTATAGGGCCAAAATATATTCCCGGGTATTCTAAGGGGTATGCCTTCAATCCATAGATTTAAAAAGGCGTACGAAATCTATTGGTTGTCCCTCGGCCCCCCTTTAATGACGTTTTTGGTTCTTATTTGATAAGTTCACAGCATATATTCAAGTAACCGCCTTTTCTCTCTCAAACTGATAAATTTTAACAATAATCGCGCATTGTTAATCGACGACTAATTTGCGACATGGAACCTACCTATCCTTCGACTTCATTTTCAGGATTGGAGATTTTTATTCCGAGTTATGGGACTGAAGCTCCAAACTTTGACAGCAGGTGGGTGACAAGGTAGTTGACCTGTAATAGTTAGCACATAAATGTGCTTGTATGTCCCCAAATCGGGTATGATATTTTTCATGTTGGCATTTCGTTAGGCAATATTGATGATTTTTCGAATGTTGTCCTGCTCTTATATAGTTCTCCTGTGCAGAGGTGCCTGGCAGCTAAATGCTAAGTGGCATGTGCTTTATAGGAACTGTGATGAGACACGAGCAAACACAAAGCTGAATGGCAGAATTATCTCTAAAATATTAGAAATGTAGATCGGCTTGTTATAAATTTGTGATTATTTAATGCAATACGGATCATTTTTGTTATCCAGGGATATCTTAGATGAGAGTCAGCCATTTTAAGAGTATGCTGAGGATATGCAGGTTTTTCCTTTTCTTCAGATTTTAATCAATTATGAGATTGTATACTTTCCTGTCATATTTTAAAGTCATTTAAGCTTTCTTTGCGATAAACTATATGCTAGTTTGTCACTTGCGAGTCAAAACTACACATTTGAAGAGAAAAACAATGAGGAAATGCTAACATGGTGTATTTTTTTCAAACCATCATTGAAAATTCTGAATTCATACATCGAATTTAAATATTAACGAGTGTAAATTGACAAATATATTGTATTAAAATATTAATACACACAAGCTAGGTTTTTTTTACTTAATATACTGCAAACAGACATACAAAGATATTATTTAGAAGAAGTTGTTATTTAGAAAAATATGCTAGAAATCACATCACACGGCAGATTCACCCAAAGAATTATCGGTATTTTATTGTTTTTTGTACAATGTATTTTGTAGGATTTCAGCACATCTTTTATCTATGAAATCGGCTTAAGAGGTCGGCAAAAGGGCAGAAAGCCTAATGAAATGATCTACATGTAAGATTTTATTTGCTGTCTTTAATTATTAGGCTTTCACCATAAACAAAATACAGTAAATATGTGAATTTTGCTTTATTATCACAATTTTGTTTTAAGAAAGAGAGAGCATCTGTTGAATCACTAAAACCGAGTGACTTCTAGTTCCTAGACACTGTTCACAAAGTTTATGTCTCACATATACACATTTATCAACAATTTTTTTTCACTGTAATTTGGACACAGCATCAAATGTTACAACCTTTTTTTTTTTTTTTGGTGCATTTTATAGCATTTATCAACAATTTGTTTTCAATCAAATGCAGTCTCACACATGTGAATGAATATGAAATACTGTATAGACTTAAACTCTGATTGTCTGTGTTGGCAGTGTGGGCCATGTGTAAAGACACATCGTGTGTAAAGAGTTATGCTGTTTTTTTAATACACCTCCACACAAATATTTCTAATAACTAATTCAGAACTTTTCATTCATATACGTCTAGAATTACAATAAAGTGTTTTGACCTGAAATTATTACTTGACAAGATTCTTGTGAGAAATTACACTTTTACATTGCTATTTGCATTATGGCCAACTTGTCCTTTTTATTTCCAAGAGCACTGGAATTTTGAATAAAATTCAATCAGCAGTTTAATATCAAATTGAAGTATTAAATAAAAAAGGGCAACCTACCTTCTCTGATGTATTCATTTCTTCTGTATATTACAAGGGCAGAAAAATCAAATCGACCAAATTAAAGACATTTTCATTGTCTCTTGTGCTTCTTAGTGGCTTGATTAATGTTTGTACTGTGGGGCAACACTATGTCTGTGCACTACTTCCTTTGAAATACAATATATACACATGGATAAATAACTTGAGTGTGCAAATTTCATATGAGAAGTATATTTTCGAAATATAACTTTCATGTTATCATAACATAACTTTCATTCTGAGTGATGTTTCAGACATGAAAGGCCTCATCTTCCATTATGTAACTGTTGTGGGGACTAAACTTACTGGTCAAAACTTTCACGTATGATTTTATAACTCATCATGGGTAGCAATCACAGAAAATCAGAGACTGCGAAGAAAAGTTACATTTTCGGGCCTCGTTTTTTTTGCATCTTAAACAAAGATGTGTACTTTGTGGGCTACTGCTTTCCATGAGGTTCAGGTTTTAAGAAATCTATAATCTTAATCCTCTATCTGTCTCGCATTAAAACGATAAGCGCTCCCCTCCTTCCTTGCCATTGCATTACGAGTAATTGTCTGACAAGAAATTAATATATTCATTTGACAAAATAAAATATGCTTGAAAGAGATTAGGTAAAAAAAGTACTAAGTACTCCGCGGGTGCTCTCTTTAGCGAGATACAGCGCTGAAAACTGCAGACACTTCAGAACAACTTCCTCGTTCGTCAGATCCCGCCTTTTTCATATTCGATATTCGTAGATATACTCGACAAAGTAAATGTAAAACAATAAGAATTGCAAAGTAAAATCGTAACATCTGTAATAACGTTCTTTTTGCGTTAGGTATTTTCCACACTTTATTCTGCGTTAGACTGTCAGTCACGTGACGCTGACGTAGGCAGACTCCTCCTGTAGGGGAATCCCCTCAAACGCGTGGAGCTGCTTTGGTTTTAGCTGGAAATTAACTTTTCTGTTGTTGTTTTGGTCGGTGTGCGGGTAACTTAAAAAAAAGCTAAGTTGCAAGAGTCGTACAGGAGTAACAATACAATCGGTTGGGGACAGGAGGTCAGAAAATCGGTTTACTAAAAGGTAAAAAAAAACGTCTAGCTTATGTGTATTTGTAATTTGTTAAAGCCGAGGCAATTATACGGCTACCATGCATTAAAACAAGTATTAAAAGTACAATAGTATTTGATACTTGCACAGTTTTGTCGGTAATACTGCTATTTTATCGGGCCGATGCTGCCAACAAAGAAAATGGTGTCAAATGATTTATTTTAATTCAAATGTAATCGTAAACCTAATGAATTAACAGGAGCGGCCTGTGCGTTAAACGTTACTGTAACGTCACGATATCAGCGGAGCAGGTTTGCTAGCTAGCTGTGGAAAATGTTAAATATTGACGTTTTTTATTGTTTAATGTTAATATTGCTGTATTTTTAGACTTCTGTCATTACATTTGGATCTAAACGTGAACTTTGTGTTTAATGGAATCTAATATGTGTTTTTAGCCAATATAGCAATTGAGCTAGCTAACCATAGTTAGCTAAGCGGTAAGAGTTAACCTGCGCGGAATTTTCACGCGAGACATTAATTCATACATAGTCTCGCCATAAGATATACGAAAAATGTTTTAGTTGTTTAGACAGTTGTTTTATTTAGTGCATCGCGCGCATAAACATTGAAACTTAATCGGAATACCGTATTAACCTTTCCTCCTGTGTTCAGCTGACTAAAATTGTGTTTCTTGTCTGTAACCGTGCGAACCTGAAACAGAAAAAGAAAGACCATGGCGGAAAATACAGAAAGCCAAGAATTTGCTGAGCTCTGGAACCAGAACCTCATGTAAGTTTGTATCACCTGCTGAGGACACTTGTCACCTTTCATTTGTCCTGAACCTGTCTCCAGTTTTACGTGGATGCAGGCAGTGTCTGTCAGGTCCCTGTGAAAAGATGACTGTGGTTTTTGAAAGATATTAACGATTTATTTATTTATGTTTGTCTGGTCGGGACACATCCATTGAATTTAACGTTGCACTACATTGTGTGTGAGGTTGAAATACCAAGCATCCTCTCTTTCTCTTCCCAATTTGTTCCAGGTCAGAGCCTATCCAAACACCAAACATTTTTTGGAGCTCAACTGGGATCTATGATGAGGTATGGCACACAAACATACACACTGCATGCTTTAATTGCATTCACAATTGCAGCTGTAATGAATATGTATTTCTGATGTTTTTGTAAACAGTACCTTCCAAGCTCATTCGACGGAAATATTTTTGATAACGTGCCGACTGAACAGCCTCAGCCGTCCACCTCCCCACCGACCTCAACCGTCCCAGTATCCGCAGATTATCCCGGGGAGCATGGCTTCAAACTGGCATTCCCACAATCAGGCACTGCCAAATCTGTCACCTGCACAGTGAGTAAAAAAATCAAATGCAGTCTCACACATATTTCCATATATAGCTGACACAGGTTAACGGGTTGATCTGACATACATTTAGTTTTGCCGTCTGACATTATACAGACACCATAGGTTAATCTTTATTTTCCACCATGCTAAAAGCATTTTGTCTTTTTGTTGTTGAAATTTGGGTTGGTATAGACTACAAGTTTAATCAGCAAATAAATATTTGGAAATAAATATATAATATGGATTATGTATGTGTTTGTGTGTGTATGCATACATTCATGCATATGTACATACATACACACACATATCTACACTATATATGAAAGAGAGAGAGACAGAGAGAGAATTTTGCCAGAATGTGGGCATGAATAGTGTACCTGAGGTAATGTAGAGACTCGTCATTCATATTCTCATGAGCGTTGAATCAGAATGTTGCCTAGATACCACGAGACTTCATTCATTCTTCACCTCTGCATTCGTTCCTCTCCCGAATAATACTGCTGACCTCTCATCTTTTGTTTTTTCGAAACTCCAGTTCAAGATAACTGTCGTAGTCATTCGGCTTGTCCTTCTAACATTTGGAGCGGGCAAATATGAAATTAAATTGACCAGTTTCGTAAAGCATCGGCTGAAGACATGAATGGACATGTTCTGATATGAAGCGCTAAAAAGTTTTCTGGCAGCGACTGGGTTAAAAAGTGCCGCCCCGCCGCCACCAACCCCCCACTGATGCCTTTTCTTTCTCCTGTTGCACTTTTTGTTTAAGAACTTTAAAATCTTCCCCTTTTGGGTCAAGTATTTAGTAAATCAATCAAACTATTATGGTTACGAGCAGCAAACATCAGCATATTAGCTTGAAGAATCTGCTGTGTGATTGGCTTCTGTCATTTTTATATTGGGTGTGTTTTTATGAATATAGTTCATAACACGGTTTTACACTCTTATGACTGTGATATATCTGTAAAGAGGCGTTGCTCAAACCTGATCACCTTTAATCATAGTCAAAGAAACCTTTTGACCAAATAATGATTCATATAACTTGCTTTGCAAGTCTTTGTCATGTTTTGCAGTGAGTTTATTATATTTACTGCAGCATTTAATGGAGTGTATTGAATATTTCTTCATTCACTCTCTTTTTTTTCTTTGTTCCTTCATTTCTTTTTATTATGCGCAGCAAGATTCGTATTCTCAAGTCAGTATCAGTGATGCTGGAACATGTCTAAACTTGTCCTCATAGAGGCGTGGGGGAGGGGGTGTCCTGTCTGCTTTTACCAAAGCAGAAACTGCTGTCTGCAACATGTCTAGCATCCAAAAATTTTCATTTTAACCATTGGAGGGAGAAGTGGGTCCTATGACACAAGACTAGAGTTTTAGAACAGAAAGTACAGGCTTTACAGTCGAAGAATAGATCTGGTGGAGTGAGAAACAACTTGACAGGATATGACCCGAAGGGTAAGAGGGAAATGCAACTACAAAACAATCTAAAATCTTAATAAAATGAATTTAATAACCTGTGTATTTAAATGTAGTTATTTTTATAGACTTGTGAGCTGGGTGGTGACAACTTTGATGCTTGCTAATTTTGTTTCTACCTGTTTATAAAGTAGGATTTTAATGTTTTGTCTATTTTATTTAAGGCATAAATACTTTTTGAATGTGTCAGGTTGACTTGATTGTGTGTTTTTGTAACTTGACTAGTCTGTTGTTGAAACTGGCACATTTTCTGTAATTATGATTTGAAGGGGATGAAGGAACTTGTGACTCATTTTAGACAGGTAATGTTAGCATGCTGTCAGCATGGTCATAAGTGGATAAAGTGTTTCCAAACCATTGTCTGGCTAGATTAACTGTCTGTGTGTGTGTGTGTGTGACATCTTAAAACCACTAAAAAAATCCCCAATGTTGTTTTATTTTCTAACATGAGGCATAGCTTTTAGTCAACTGAATCAGAGATTTGGTTCAAAGCAGAGGTGGGCACACTTTTTGACCCAAGTAAGTATTACATCATTTCTAGTGTAGTACATACTACGTGCATTTTATTTATGGCAAATTGACACTCAGTTACTACTTTACCGTAGGTTTTCTGCATCGCTACACTTGTATATATCGATTGTATTGTATGAACATACAAATATAAAAGCAGATGTAAACAGTTTTTAATAATCGGAGGGGACTGTTCATTTTATACCCACTGTAAGCCATATTTACATTTTCAAATAATCTCAAGTGCATTGCTAAATAATGATTGATTACAACATATCCATCACTATGAAAATATGTGTTAAAAACAACAGAGAGAAACAGCACTCAGCACCATCTATTGGATTTAGTTTGCATTGAATCAAATAAGAGATTTTGGACTAAAATGTAACACAAATGCACGATATTAAAAATGTTTAAAAACTGCCTTTTGAGATGGATGAAAGAGCATGGGCCTTAATTTGCCATCTTTCCTTTTTCTCTCTTCTTCCCCTGTATGTCTGAGCGCAGTACTCCCCAGAACTGAATAAGCTCTTTTGTCAGTTGGCGAAGACGTGTCCGGTTCAGATGGTGGTGAAGAGTGCCCCTCCCCAGGGCTCAGTTCTCAGAGCCATAGCCGTATACAAGAAGTCCGAGCATGTGGCTGAGGTGGTCCGCAGATGCCCTCACCATGAGAGGACACCTGATAGTGATGGTATGAACACACACAACATATTTTCACACCATTAACAGTGTGTATTTGTGTTAATAAGCAAAAAAAAGTTCTGAAAGCTCTTAACAGGTTTTTTTAACAGGTCTGGCTCCCGCTGCCCACCTGATCCGCGTGGAGGGAAACATGCATGCTCTTTACAAGGAAGATAACGCTACGTTAAGACACAGTGTTGTTGTGCCCTATGAGACTCCACAGGTCAGTCCTGATGTTTTGAGCTCTTAGGACATGCTGTATATGTCAGTTGTGTACCGTGATGCATGTAATTTGATTAATAAACAATGTTTTCCAAGAAAGTATGTCATACTGAGGGTAAATGGTTGTCATCCTGATAGGTATTTTTTTCTTTGTTTTGTGCAGTTGGGTGCTGGGTATACCACTGTCCTGTACAATTTTATGTGCAATAGTAGCTGCATGGGTGGCATGAACCGCCGGCCCATCGTGACAATCATCACTTTGGAGACCCATGAGTAAGTTGTTCACATTTGAGTCGTCTCTTAGTGTGTTCCAGTTTGAATACCAGGGATCATCAAATCTTCTTTTATTCTTAAACCACAGCGGACAATTGCTGGGCCGTCGGTCTTTCGAGGTACGCGTGTGTGCATGTCCAGGTAGAGACAGAAAAACAGAGGAGAGCAATTTCAGAAAAGAGCAGGAAGCCAAAACCTCGGACAAGACCCCGTCTACCACTAAACGCAGTAAGTTTGCACATGTATGGATTTACTTTACATTCTGCATGTATGCGTTTAGTGTTTTTTTATTATGCCTTCAAAGATCATTTTAAAGGAATGATCTTGAACTTTGATCTTACAGGCTTTAAAGAATCATCATCAAATCCTCGAGCTGAGGCCAGTAAAAAGGCAAAATTGAGCAACTGTAGTGATGAGGAGATCTTTACTCTGCAGGTGAGCAAACACACATACCAACAGCAAAAAACATGACACGGTCATCACAGCAAATGAGGAATATCTGAAATACTGAAACATTCTTGTAACTTATCATTTGTAATTTGAGTGTTTGAGTTTTGTAACAGTTTGTAAGCAAAATGTAAATCGTGATTTTTTTTTTTTTTCTTTTCATGCAGGTCCGGGGTAAAGAGAGGTATGAGATGCTGAAAAAAATAAACGACAGTTTGGAACTCAGCGACATGGTGCCTCCTTCCGACGTTGACAAGTACCGGCAAAAACTGTAAGTGTCATCCCACAACCAGACCTACACAAATCAGTTTCAAATTTACTCTCATGAATTGAGAATATTTTGTTTTAATATCAACACTGGAGAGTGAAAGCTGTTACAGCCTTTACATTGTGACATTTTTTATCTTAAGCATGAACTGAATTCTTAAATTTTTTAGGGTCTCCAAGAGCAAGAAAGACAAAGACTGCCAAGCTCCTGAGCCCAAACATGGAAAAAAACTGATGGTGAAAGAAGAGAAGAGTGACTCAGATTAAGATGGAGGCATATTGAGAGAGAATTTCACCTATTCCACTGGCTTTCTTTGCCTTTGTTTTTCCATAAACTGTTGCTTCAAGGGTTTGTGTCCTGTATTGAAGTAGACCTATATGAACCATCGGTCCTACATGTCATTGATCATCTTGTTCATTTTACTGGGATGTTTGGAAGGCAGCAGAGACAGAACAGCAGTGTAAGAATGATGTTAAGAACAGCTGGGTGCTGTATGTATGTATGTAGTGCTGTATCGGCTCTGGAGATTGACTCATCGCTTTGCAGACCTGTTTCAGAACTATTTCCTGTTTCTACAGCCCACAGAGAGCACTACAGTGAGACAAAGAGGCCTGTGTATGTCTTGTAGTCAGCTCGATGAGATTTTGTAGGTCAGTGCAGGTCACTTACCTCCCAAAACACAGTTTCCGTAATCTGGGCATGATTGAACAACTGGGGTTTTTTTTAATGTTAAAGGGTTATTACGTTAACAAGTTGTATGTCTTTTCCTACAGAGTAATTCCATTTTGTATTCTATTTTTATTAAGGAAAAGCATTGCTCATTAAATCAAATTTTCAGTTTGGAAACTCTGTTAACCTGATTACTGTCAAGTATACAAATGAAAATCCTAAATTACAAATTTTAGATACTAGATATTTTTTCAAACATTTTTAAGTCTTTTTAAAAAACATTTTCATATGAGGTATTTTTATAAATTACAGTAACATTAAAAATTTTTTAATTAGTTTTATGTTCAGCAAAAATTTGTCAAATATTTCAGCTTGCGTCTTATACCTTTCCATCAATGTATAATTTGTCATAATTAGATTAAAATTCAACTAAAAAATATGAAAGTGAATACAGAAATAGGTGTTCCTTCTGAGGAACGGTGACAGTTAACAAGTTAAACTTTAAATATTCCATACAGAACAGATAAGGGCCAGTAAAAGTAATAGAAAGGAAAAAGGTTAGTTGCTGTATTACATACTTTTGTTAATGATCAATTGTATTAATCTGAAGCTGTTTAAATGCCACCACTTGAATGCTAGATGGTAAATATTCTCTGGGAATTTTATGCAACAATTGTTATCCTTCCAGTTGCATTCTCTCATGATTTTGAATAATTAATGAGACTAATACATAAACTCCTGACAGGCCAATCACTTCTGTCATGTATTCTGTGTTGTGTAGGTGGTTATCAATTGGATGTCTAAATATGAGTAAATGAAATTGTTACACTCAGGTTATGTTTAAATCCCTCCTGGTAATCTTGATAAACAATTCTACTGTTCTTTCTTGCTAAAGATTTTGCCATATTTTTACGATACTGTTTTTTATTTTGCATTCCTGCTTTATTACTGTATACACGCATGAATTTATTCCTCTTTATAGCTGGGATGGGTGGGGTTTTGTAAGAAAAAAACTTTTAATACATAATCTTTTTAAAAACATTTATTGTCTTTTGATTTATTTTTAGCTGTTATAGGACATAACATGAAAAGTTTTTATAGTTGTTACAGTACAGTTAATAGAGATAAGAAACCAATAACTTTGCATAAATAGTTGCACATGATTATAGCATAATTATGTAACATGCTAGAAAGTGTTAATGTAAAAGTCTAGTGTAAACTCAGAAATGTATCATTTTAAGATCACTTTTTGTCTTGAATTGTTATTTAAATATTTTACCGCACCTAATTCAAATCATCGGTTTGTAATTCGTGTCAGATCATGTATTTTACATAAGAGAGAGACAGAATTTGGGGTTATAATTACTGGAACCCACTTTCTGACACAAGGTGGTGCTATAATAAGTGACATGGGACCTGTATCATATAACGACATTTTTCTTCAAAACCTTTCAGTGGCCATTAATTAAATGGTCATACGAATGAAAAAATGTCCATGTATTTGAATTTTACTCTTTCATTTTCTTTTATGTCCATTACTTTTATAAAAATGTATGCAAAAATTTTGCATAATCTACAGATACAAGTCGTATCCCAGGAATTTTGATTAGTTAAATTGTTTGATAGTTATTTTTCAGGTGTTATTCAGCTGTACATTGTAAACAATCTTAAATTTCAAATCAACATCGTAATGCATATCTGAGGATACATACTTACATCACCTGTGGACAACAGAAACACATACTAAATTTCTAGTAATGTGGGCACCAAACTGTGCAACTGTGATAAAGCTGAAATTTACCCCCATTCAAATATGGAAACTGCAGTATTTTTGTTTTTTTCATTCTGCTGACACAGACAGTTGGTGCTTGTGGCTGTATTTGTATTGTAAAAATGTGAATTTTTTGCAAGTAATATTTCTTTTGAGCTTAAAGCCACAAGCAGAGTAATCGGTGCATGTTTTGCAGTAATCCAGAAAAAGGCAACTTTCCTCCCTCAAACATCCCCTTATTAGGATAACTGGATAAGTTAAGGTTTCTAGAAAAGTCATTTATTACCATACTCCTGCTGTGACATTTGGTGTGGACAGTGTTAAAAGTGTGCGTCCATCCAGCGGTGAGAAGAGCGGGTACAACTTTTCACTGAAACTCGCGGTAAATGTAAAGATATGTGATTGTGTCTCTACATTATAGAAAGACACCTGTCCATCTTCATAATCCAGGTACACTCCCAGTTTTCTTGGCACAAGTGTCAGGGGTAGCTGGGTGTCTGGTTTGGTGCATGCAAAAAACTGCCGTGTGCTTTTCCATATTGCCCAGTAGCCCTCAGAAGGGTTCATGGGACATCGGCCATGCCTTTTGGAGGAAGCGGTGGTCACTCCGATACGCCAGTATCCATTGTTGGCAATATCCACTTCCCAATAGTGGCGACCGGATGAGAACCCCTCCCACCCCAGAACACAAGGCCAGCTGTCAAAGCGCTGCGTACTGAACGACACTTCAGTTTCATTGAAAGCTTCCTGAACCTTCTTCCTGTCATCCGACAGCTGTAGCCATGGGTGATTAGTCATGGGGTCCAATGTGATGTCGGCTAAGCAGAGGAGATGAGTCATAGGAAGTTAATTCAAAACCTTTCTTAACCTAAAACTATTTAACCCAAACAATTTTCATCTGCAGTTTTGCTCTTCTGGGTGAATGATTTCTTCTGCTTTTAAAAGTTGTAAGAAAAAACAAGATTAATGTTAAGAATCAATGATACCTGCTGCACTGCGGATCCAGCTCCACACTGGAAAACAGAAATAAAAATGATTATTGTACTATGTTATTTTTTTATGTTTCATATAATATAACACATAAATATTGTAATATACAAGACAAATGCATAAATCAGTACCTGAGTTTGGAATGTACTGTGGTGTTTCTGTCAAATTAGACATATTAAATATTTAAATGCACAGATAACAAAAATATGCAGTTTTTAACATCATTTATAGAGAAAAACTTCTCTTACCCGTTTTCCAGACACGTTGTTTGCTAAGGAGCCACAGTTGTGGAACAGCATCCTAAACACATTATGAACAAAAGAACAGAAAAAAAGTGTAAAATGTTTTTTTACATTTAAAAAAAAAAAAACTTTTAAGAAAGTCCTACTATTTGCACAAAACAAAAAAGATTATTACATTTAAGCTTAAACTGAATCTCTGCATCACTTTTGTATTTATTGTACTGCTAAAGGTCCAGAAAATCCCACAGAAGCTTGTTAAAAACAGTGCTATCCAAAGTCCAAATATTTCTTTTAAATGTGCATAATGCAGAAGAAGGTTCTGTGGGTGTGTGTCAGGGTATGATCGTCACATATCACAGTCATGCTGTTTACATAAGATATACAATACATTTATCTGACTAATACTACAGAGCTAGTTTATGGTTTTAATCTATGGACTTTAGATATTCTTGGAAGACACTCTCGTTTATTTAGGATTTATCTAAAACTCGCTCATTCTTACCTTGCTGTCCTCCTTTAGCACAGACCACGTTATGAACTCCAGGAAAGGCAACAAAATCCGAATTTTCTTCTTCTTCAGTTCCAGCTGCCTCAGAAACTGAACTAATTCTTCTTTAACCAAACCGAAGCGCTGTATACATACAAACACATCTGCTTTTTTAATACTTTAGCATTTACTCATTACAAACATTTCATCACACCTTCTTCTCACCTCTGATACAGTCTGTAGTTCTTTAGCCCATTCCATGATCCATTGCTCTGTATGTTTGACAGTGTCTGTCTTGTTCTCCTTTTGCTCCCAGCTTGCGTCTCTTTCTTGTTCCCATGTGCTTTTACTAAACAACTTTTAAGACAGAACAGATAGTCTCATAAATAACTACTTTAAGTTTTACTTTTACTTTATTTAACATTTACTCACAGTGTCAACCGTCTTGAGCTCCTGTGCCCATTCGAGGATGAGCTTGCGGCACTGCTCCAGGCTCCGAGGCTCAGCGTTCACGTAAATACTTTGGCCTTCATCTGCATTGGTACCAGGCTAAAAAACATTTACACAATAGTATTATTCAGTGTAGATTCATACATTTACTACAGTCCTAATTTCATTACAAAGGTTGAGTGGATGTTTATCTAGACTGGTTCCGTAACAGAGAAACACAGCACAATCTTCATGATGGGATCTTTTGCTATCAGTAGGTTTATGGCCCATGAGTTTTGTTAAGTTTTGTTTTGGCAACGACTGATAAACAATTACTGTGCATAAGCACGCAACCCTTACAAACTTTATATTAAAAATGCTGTCTGTTCATTTCCACAGAGAGGTTATAAATCTGTGATGCAAAGATTATCTGTTTTATCACAGCACATATCTATGCCAACTTTAAATTATGTTTATGAAGTTTAAGATCTCAATTTTACCACCTGGTAACCTGAACAATGTAAACATTTATATTATTTTATTGCATAATTCTCCTATAAAAGCAACTGGTTTGTGTAAAACACTCCCACTAAATCAACTGGGCGAAGCGGCTCAATTTTAGAAGAGAGATGTGTTTGTTGGGATGTGAGTATACACACATTTAAGAAACACATTTTGCTAGTTTAACTATTAAAAAAAGCTCAAAAGTACCAATCAAACATCTAAAATGGAAGAAATTTGCTTTTCCAATGGACTTCGAATCCATTAAAAGCAAAACATTAACATTACCTTGCAAACATGTTCCACCTGCTGTTTCCACTGAGTGATAAACTTCACACATTCCTGCAAGCTGCGGAAATCTTTCAGGTCCTTTAGCATAACAAAAGCATAGTGATTAGTGTAATCCATCTGTTTCTCTGTCTGTCTGTCTAACTACAGTACGACTTTACCTTTTGTCTAGGGTTCTGACTACTCTTGCTAGGAACGGAGCTGTGTTGCTGAAGACTCTCATCAGGTAAAGTCCAGCGTACAGCCCCTATAGAGTTACTCAGACCTGTCTCAGGCTTCTGAAATCCTGTTATGCACAAACAAAGACATATTTGGTAATATCTACCTTTATTGTAACATTTCTATTTAAACTTACATTACCAAACTTACTTTTGTCCTTCAAAATACTTTTCATTTCGCTTGGTTTGAGATTCCTTTTTCTCTCAGCCTAGCAGGACACAAACTTTATCAGTTCAATAAACAATTACAATAATTAAATTTCTTTGTGTGAGATTACATTTCTTTTTGACCCTTTACACGCACGACTAAATGACTGTCCTCCTCTGCTACATTGAGTAAAAGTGTAATGTTTTATTTGTACAATATTTGTTCTTAAATCCCCCTCAGGTTAGATTAATCCATCAAATGATGAGGTGTATTGCACAAGATGGACAAAACACAAAACTATTTAAACAAAACTGCAAACCACAGAACATCAGGGAATATGTGTTTTATTAAAATACAAAAAAAGTGCATAGAAAAACAAAAAGATCAAGGGAAATAAAGCATACAAAGCATACTTTTGTTTCTGTCACAGACACACGGTACTTAATATGTGAGATCACGATAGGCTTGTATGTTAAAGATGTTATGATGATTTTTATGGTATATGCACATAAAATATGCAGAGGAGAACTAATAATTTATAAAGTACTTTTTGTTTTGTCCAAAAATATAGTCACCCAAAATAAAAGAAGACAGTTTTAAAGTCCAAAATGTGCTTAATATGCTCTCTGAATTATTATATAAATATAAAGATATCTGTAATGGATATATAGCTACTAGAGTTTGTTAGATGTTAGCATTTCAGCAAAAACAATTCAGTTATGATATTGTCTGCAATTACTATTAATCTAAAATAATTAATTATTATTATTATTTATTAATATTAATCACTAAAAGTATAATAATATAACTATGTATTATTATGAATTATACATCATTATTTATTATCATTAATTAATACTAATAATTAATTAATACTAATAAATAATAATTTAGTATTCAAGTAGGATTATGCTCCTTACCTTCTCTTCTTAGGAACGGCCCTGACACTTGCCACTAGCAGAACCCGAGCACAAGAGCACAGATTCTTACCTGCAGTATAATGTCATCTGTAATGACTAGACAATGACCTTTGCCTACTCAGATTCTCATCTACCAACTCATCAAGGGCTCCACTGACTTCTCCTTTAATCTGCTATATCATAAAACTAAACTCAGTATCGGGGTTAATTCAGGAAGACCACAAATGAATCATGTGAAACTTTTCATATCCTGTAAGCGACAACAATTCTTTTAAGTGCAATTTCACTTGGAAAAAAAAGAGTAACGTACAGTCTTTATGAATAAAGTACATAAATACATATGCTAAAATGGTACAGTGTTTCATGTTTCTAACTTCTTATTAATGTACATGTCAAGAAAAGACAAGAAAATCTGTTATTTATCTGTCCTACCTTCACAGATGAGGGATTTCGTCTGGTTAAAAGTGACCCACCGTACTTACAGTACCTTACAGTACATTCACTTTTTCAAGGTAATGGTGATAAAATGTTAAATGATAAGACATTTATGAAATTATAACTTTTGGTTGCATAATCATTAATGTGTGATGTCTGAACATACATTTGATTCAGGCCCAATTTGAGGGCTATAAAGCAGATGGTCAAAGGGCTTTAAATAAAAAACAACCATAGGGCTATAGATAAGATTTTATTATTATTGCAAGAGATTATATAATTAACAGAAAATGAATCACATAAATGGTTAGTTTTATAAAAAGCATTGTAACAGGCTTTTCACTGTCATTCCTTTACAGTGCCGTTGCAATCTTGGTTAAGAGCAAAAAATATATTTGAGTCAATGTTTGTGCATCCATGACATATGATAATGTGTATACTTAACTCCAGCTCTTAAAAAACTGTTTAAAGAGGACAGATTCACGGCCCTGAGGGAGAATCTCCACCTAAGGACAAGAGGAAACAGTTGTGAAAGTCCTAGTTTTGTAACCTGAGAGCTGCCTTTCCAGTTAATGTAAAATAAAACAATGAAACAATGTTTATTATTGTACCTGTGTTTGCATCCTGGGATAGTTCATTTTTGTAATAAACTCATCTGCCACCTTTAGAGCAATTCTCTTCTCTTCTGCATTTGCTCCATTTCCTGTCAGTCAATAGAGATAAGCAATGACTAACTGTGGACACACACATACACACACACAAAAATACACACAAACACAATTACCTTTCCAAACATAGATCTTCCCATTAGATCCATTGTCCAGTATGAAGCAGTCATCTTTCTCCAAGAGGTCTTGACTGAACGGTCCTCTAGTACACAGTTTGGTCAGGGTCATTTGGCCTGTTGCATTAGACACCTGAAAAAAAGAAAAAGAAAATCATTTTCTTATTTTCCTTATTGTTGGATTCTTTACCTACTTTTTTATGTATATTTTTATGTATATATTTTATTAGAGTGGGCTTAAATCAACAAAAATCTTACATGATAAAAGAAAAGGATTCAAATTAGGTTATTTTACTATTTATTTTAATATTTCATAGTTGAATTTTAATGTAATTATGACAAACTATACACTGATGGAAAGGTATGACTGACTAATCTAAGACTCAGAAATAAATATTTGACAAATTGTCATTACAATAAACATAAACTAAAAAAGGGGTCTTTTAGTTTAAAATGTAAAATTCCTCAAATTAAAAAAGTAAAAATAATAAAGGTTGGATAGTGCATTTTCATGCGTAAAAAGTTTACAGAAAAAAGGTCAGAGGTTGTAGTTTGTAATGCCTGCAGATATCTGACCTTGTAAAGGGAGGCAGAATTGGAGATGTCAGCAGACGTGTCCTCTTCTGTTGAGCTGTCTTTCAGAGCTGGGAGTGGACCAAGAGCCTTTCAGATACAGATGGAGCTAGTGTTAAACAGTTTCATCTAATCTGTTCATTACATGCATTAACCTATGCATATATTTACTCACCCCCATGTCATTCCAAACCTGTCTGACTTTCCTTCTTCTGCAGAACATCTTCTTTTATCTTCTTTGTGTTCCACATAGAAAGAGTCATATACAGGTTTAGAATGGCATAAGGGTGAGTAAATGATGACAGAACTTTAATTTGGGATGAACTTTGGGTAGGTCACCTGGATCATCTCTATTGGTTCCTCTCCCTCTGCCACATCGATGATGTGAGCTTTGCCATTTCTCTCTGTGTCTCGGATCAGCATTGCTATTTCACGCACTTTCTGTCGCTCAAACATGTTGGCTTTGGAGCCGCTCCATGCTACTATGGTCTGCACACACACACACACACACACACGTGCATGTTATATTATCACACACCAGGACCAAGACATAATATGGCATAATTGTGTAATCATTTTACAAATACAAATACACACACACATACATACTTCTCCCAGGTCCAGTATGAAACAGTCTCCCTTGTTGAAGCTTTCCCAGCTAAGCTCCACCTCTCTTGCTCTGATGTTTTTCTTTCCTTTGACCTGGTAAAGATGCGTAACGGGGCCGGTCCTTGACCTGGCACTCTTGAACCCAGACTCCACCCCTCCCTCCTGAGATAGAAGAAACCAGTGATGTGCTCTGATAAACACACCTACGACATGCTTTTTGTAGATATTGTTTTCTTTCAGTTGTTTTCATTTCTGTCTCACCTTGTAACTGACTCCCTTAGGAAAGAGGGCCATGAACTCGGGTGACTCATATCCTTGCACCTGTCTGTATTGTACCGGCTCTCCTCCTAAGAAGCTGTCCAGCTGTGTGGCGAGCATCGCACAGGCACCCTGCTCATCCCGAGATGAATTCTCACCTTGATTAAAAGAGGAAAGAAAAAGCAGGGCGGAAATGTCTTTTCTTTCGTTGCTAATTTCTTTTAATGTGAAAGGAATAGTTTTCATAAAAAAAGGGGAAAACTGTTTTTTACACACTCATTCCAAACCTGTATTACTTTTTTCTGCAGAACACACAAGATGATATTTTGAAGAATGTCGGCAAACAACATTGGCCCCCATTCACTTTCATTGTATGGACACAAAACTATTTCTCAAAATATCTTCCTTTGTGTTCCACAGAAGACAGAGTTATATATAGGTTTTAAATGACATAAGGATCAATAAACGATGACAGAATTTGTATTTTTTTTAACACACCTGTATACAAACAGTATCAGAAAGTAACATCCTTATAGCCACTCACTGTATGGAAACATTTACTTGTCAATATTTAGTCACGTAACACATCCTAAATCTCCATACATTCAAAAACAAACAAACTAGTTACATAAATTCACAATTACATACATACCCATCCACATGTGCAGGTCACTTCCATCCTTTCCCTTGTTGTTGAGCACAATGTAAGCATCTCCGTTGTAGAACACACCATACTGGGATGGCTCAAGAAGCACAGCCTTCATCTTTTCCACCCTCCAGACCCACAGCCCTGGATCGCGCACCTCATGGGTAAATTGGCTGGGTGCCGCCCGCAGGTTGAGCATTTTGCTGAAGGTAAGAGAAAGAACGGGAGAGTGTCTATGTGGAGGTCGGGGGACCGATGAGACTGTGTTATGAAGGAGGCAACAGGTGAGGAGGAGGTAAGATAAGAAAAGGGGGAATGAAGCGAGGAGAAAGTGAGAGTGGATGAGAGAGAGAGAGAGAGAGAGAGAGAGAGAGAGAGAGAGAGAGAGAGAGAGAGAGAGAGAGAGAGAGAGAGAGAGAGAGAGAGAGAGAGAGAGAGAGAGAGAGAGAGAGAGAGAGAGAGAGAGAGAGAGAGAGAGAGAGAGAGAGAGAGATCAAAAAGCAATTTAAAAGGAGGAGGTGAGAATTAAATAATTATTTAAAGATTTTTATGTTGAGACACAGTGAAGAGGGATGACAGGATGCCTAAATACAAAATAAAACGACTTAGAGAGGACCACGAATACGTAAAAGAAGGTTGAGGAAGACATCTGTAAAAAGAAAAAGAAAAGCAAATAAGAAATAGAAAACATAAATAGCAAATAGAAAGTAGGAAAATGATGTTTGAAAGATGTTAGAAAGAGCAGTGGAGAGTGGAAGGCAGTATGGAAGAAGGGGCAAGACTTGAGAGAGCAGAGGCGGAGATCCTTAAAGGTCAAGGGTCAGAAATAGAAGCAGAACACAGGATTGCAGGCTCCATTTAAGAGAGACAATAGGAAGGCCAAGGGGAGGTGAGAGCAGAGAGATCACATATAATAGAGCTGTAAAATGAGATGCAATTGTGCCACACAAATAATTTATGAGGCCAACTGTTGCACAACCATACAGACACGCAGCTACATATTCCCAGCCACGCACACTAAAGACAAACAGACAGATCAACAGAGCTAGTTCTGCCCCAGTCACTGCATTTACAGTGATTGCTTAATCGCATTAGCCGGTTAGATGCAAGGTCTCAAATCGAAACGAACCATATGAGAGTGATGAATTGTTCTTTGACTGCATGGTCTCACATGGTTGATGTGCTTAAAATATCCATATTTACACAATTAAATTTAGATATTGTGAAAATCAGATGAATATGATAGAGCAGGTGGTTGCATACACGCTTGTTGTTCTATACCCCTCCTTCTTTCACTTCCCTATTTCTTTAAAATATTGTATTATTAAAAAGACAGAATCCTATGAAATAAAGAAGCAAGATATCAGACAAAATACATTGGAGGAGGTAAATATAATTATTATAAACAGTATGTTGTCTCCTCAATCTCTTTTGATCCAGAATAAAAAGTCTTGGTTTTAAATTCCAGACAAAAAAATACTTGGATGGAGAAAGACTTTCATCTGTGTCATCATCTGGGTCCAAGTGGTTCAACTTTGAAACTGAAGACAAGTCATAAAATAGTGTCTCTAATAAAATTATTACATAAGTAAATCACATATGAAGAGAAGTCATGAAAAGAATTTGTAAGGTTGCAGAAAGGAAACCACAGGAGTTTTACATTAATGTAGGCTATTGCTTTACAGTCCATGAAGGGAAATAACAACGTCATAAAAATAAAAAAATTATATTAAAATATTACTTTCTGAAAGATTATATTTAAAGTTTGTGTGTCATAAAAATGACACTGAACATTTAGGTCATTCACTTTTAATTCTTGTAAGGCATAAAAATCTGTTTTTGAATGTGTCTGTCAGTTTCCTCTGAACTTACCTTAATGCAACAGTGTTTGTTGATCTCAGTTCAACTCTGGATAGCTCCTAAATGTGACTGTTACCTAAAGACTGTAGCCTTTATTGCAAATAGATTTGCTGATTTGCTTCATAACTTCCTGTCATTACCCCCTCAGTAACTTGTCACTGGCACTGTTACTGAAGCATAGACTGTATGGTGCTGTTGATGGGAAGACAAAAGTGTGTTAACCAAATGATTAGCCACAGGGTGAGTTTGATCACCATCTTTTCACATCTGTTGGAAACAAGCTGTATGCAAACACATCTCTTTTGTCTACTTAAGCAAAACATTCTGTTAACAAAGTTAGCAAAAGTGAGCCTGTGATCATGGGATTTACAGTAACAGTTAGGGTGAGAGAAAAGAAAGAAAGAAAGAAAGAAATAAAGAAAGAAAGAAAGAAAGAAAGAAAGAAAGAAAGAAAGTTTTGTCATTGCCAGTCTGGAAATTCAATGTATGTGACTGATGTATCATATATTCCTGTTCCAAAACAATACCGTGGGTTGAAACAATTGAGTATTTTGGGCCAAAATAACCCAGCATAAATTTAATCCGACGGTTGGGTTTTACCCTTTTTTACCCAGCATTTTTCAGGATGACTGAACACAGGCCTTCCCGTCTGGAAATGTCATATTACCCATTAGCCACCAGAGGTCACCAGTGTAGGACTCTATATAATAAAGAAGATTGTCTCTGAACAAAAGGATGAATCTTTAATATCAGTTTGTAAGGGTTTCATGCGAATGTAATGTAAACATTCTTTTACAAATATATTGTATATATTGTATTGAAGTCAAAATGTGTAACAGAAGCTATACAGTCAGTTCACAATTTTTTGTTGAATATTTCCATATTTTGATATAACCTAGACCACGCCCCCACTCGGAATATCGATACACACAGTTTGGAAAAGCACTGGTATACACAAAAGAGTTTCGTTTGACAAACACCACTGCTATGTATGTGATTGACAGACAGAACAGGTGAGGTTTCAGTCCTCAGCTCCGTAAAAAATGCCGTTCGATATTCCTGTACTGTTTTTAACCTTACAGTTGTTGACAATTATTTTCATTGATTCACTTTAATACTGCATGTTAAAATAAAATGTTTAATTTGTGTTATAAACACAATTTAAGAAAACTGAATGATTACTTGGGCGCAGTCAGTATTACTAGTGACTTCATGTCCCAACGTGAACGTGCCCTGATCCAGTGACGTCACGGCTGCAGCTGTTCCGTTCAGTTCGTCTGAACGTGATTCCACAGAAGACGATCCGGTTATTTCGACTCAGCAACTTTAATATAACGACGAAACGCCGCTTTTCTGTTATCTGAAAGCAACGCATGGTTTATTTTCGGACAGATGCAGAGCGACGTCCAACCGAAGACGTTTGATAGTCGTCATTGATACGCCTTTGCTGAAAAACTAGACTTGGTTTGTTTAGCAATTTTACTTGCTGTACAACCTCGGGTATGTTGAAACAACTGTTTGTAACGTTTTATTGTTTTAAATGGTATCGTTAATACCGTTAAAGTTATCGTTAATAACGTCGCACAGCTTTATTTTGTTTGCAATGAAAGAAACATGGTGTCGCTTTGTCGTAGTTTCACATGTGTATAGAAAATGAAAGACGCTTGTATATACTTAGTTGTTCCGCGTACCCTTTCATTTGTTATGTGTTAAGTTGTATAACGAGTATATTTTGTGCTATCGTGTGTGTTATGGTCGCATTTGTTACGTGTTACCCTTCTGAATGTAAAACTTGGGGCCTTTCGAGGCCCAGATACACGCCATCGTCGTGTAGGCCAGGAATGTGGTGTCGTAGCGTCAGTTTTAATAAGCTTTAGTCCTCGCATGATTCACCCATGAATAGCATTTTTGGTATGTGTGCTACAAAAAAGCGACAGCATTTTTAGTGCTACTTTGTCTGAACTTGCAAATGATTGCTTCTGTATTGGCACGTGCAACGACAGAATACAACCCGACGCGTACCTAAGGATATTTTTAGCAAGCTTACTTGATGTCGACGTTTATTATTGCCATTTTATTTAAGTAAATAGACATTTTAAAGAATACAAAGATCAGCTCTGTGGCGCATTACCCATGCTATTCTATTTGTGTACCTTTGTTTTTCAACGTCTAGGTAGGCGTTCCTACATTTGTTATGCAAATATTAATACCGGAAGTTGTCGCCATTGCGATACCAACTGGCGTTTGTTTTATTTTACGATCTTCTGTTTTCGCCTTTATTTTGTAGCAGCTGTAAGAAGGCCTTTGGGTTATAGTTAGTACTGTATTTTACCAAAAAAGGAGCCCACTGCAAATCTTGGTGTGGCACACAAAACAATTCAGTGTAATGTGTGTTATACTTAATAACTTTGGTTTCTGGTTAATATAATAATATTATTTTAATTAGCATTTAATTACTCTATAAATGGTATAGTTCTTTTCTTAAAAATAATTATACATCATAAAATATCTAGAATCTTTTTTTCTAGAATTATGCATTTAAATTAATAGTACCCACTGCAAAATCGTACTGGGGCAGAGTTTACCACAAGCCACCCTGTGGGGATGCCCCTACTTTACCAGAAATAACATTTTAATTAACATTTTTTTATTTTACCAAAGACAGGACAATAAAGCTCAAAATGGTGAGACCTCATTCAGGATCTCCTCGTTCCAAACACAGGTAATACGTTGCTGTAGATTTATATATTAAATTAGATACATCTACATTATTATTCACATTAAGTTATGTTGATTGCAATTTTCTTGTTTCCCCTGCAGGCCTTTCACAGACAACTACAACCCCATGAATCACGAAGGCCGATTTGGCCCTCCTTCAAGAAGCCAGAGAGGATTTAGAGGACCTCCTGGAAAAGCTCCACCCAGCTGGAGAGACAACAACAACAGTGGACCCCAGCCATATGCCAAGAGGCCCCCACTTATGGGTGAACGAAAAGAGAGACACGGACAGTGGATGCCACAGAACCAGGATCAGTTTCACTCATATCCCAGCTCGCAGGATTCCCAGCGGGGCCGCAGGAGGCCTTCTCCACCCCGCTCAAACCGACCTCCCCCAATTCAGCACAGGCAATCCCCACATGGTCCCATGCATGGACCGCCTAGTCACAGAGCACCGCTCTTCCATGGAAACCACACCAGCCACCCATCTCCATCTCGCCATTTTCATGGACCTCCACCAGAACGAAGAGTTCCATCTCCTCACGGCTCTTTCAGGGGTCCGCAGCGACGCCCAAGCCCTGCTCAAGAGCATGAGAGGAGCTGGGGCCCTGGACCTCGGGAGAGGCCTTTTGGGCGACCGCCGTTTGGGGGGCAGGACTGGAATGGGCCAGGAGGTTACCCACATCCCCCCAGTGGGGGTTCTCGGGTCTCTGGCCCGCCACAGAGAAAACCCAGGGAGTTTCATGGAAGGAGTTCGTATCAAGAGAGGTACAAGAATGAAGCGGTGCAGGCTGGGTAAAGTGATAAAGAGGCTTTAAATGTGCATTTAAGTATTAAATAGCAGAATCCAGTACACTGCAGGGTGATGAGAGTAAATCCCAGCTTCCTTCAGCTTTCTGTCATTGTAAAGTACTACAGGATCTAATGATAAAGCCCATACAGTCTGGAGAAAATGTAAAACCATTTGAGTTTTTTCCCTTAAAGTTATACTGGCAAAGAAGTGATATGGCATTCAACAGCCTGGGGCTGGATCTAAATTAATAGAAGTTATAAGCTTCCACACAGTTCAAGCAGCAGAAACTGGCATTGTAACCCACATGTTTGTATTGTTTGTAATGGATATGTAGGTGGTCTGCAGAGAGAGATCCACGTGCACTGCATCACGGAGAAGTTGGAAGGGACTCTCGACGCCCCAGCATGGATTGGACACACGGAGGAGAGGCCGGTCCACACTACAGACCCCCTTACAGATCACCGGCACGGAGGCCAGGTCCACCCTTTTCTGGCTCATCTTCCAGATTCTATCCTCCACCTCGACCCCAGGAAAGGCCCACCGGACGCCCAATGAAGAGAAAGATTCAAGAGTTCAGACAGCCACCTCCACCACCGAGCGGTTTGGAGCACGGATCACCGAAGCGCTTCCGCAGAGAGCTGTCAGTTAGACCTCTTCTCAGGGGCTTCAGAGGTCACGGTTTAACCCTTCATGATAAGAGTCGACTGCTAAAGGCACGCAAGTTTAGAGCAGAGTCAATGACCAGATTCAGGCTGCCCCCAACGAGGCCAAGAATCGCAGACAGAGTCCAGAAACCCAGGCCTCAGACAGCACCACGGAATAGCAAAGATTCCGCAGGAGGTCAGCCATGCAAGGTGCCCCTGAAAAAAGGTTTGAAGACGTCATCGCCCAGAGATTCATCCCCCAACACAGACTCCAAGACGTCAGAGCCTGAGAGGGACTCCGAAACAAAGGTGGAATCCCGTCGCTCTGTCAGCGCACACAGGTATGGTATCACCCCTCACACTGTGGCAATGGGCGCGTGATGTTTAGAAGGTCAAGCTTCCTGTTTGTCAATGGCACAACTTTCATCAAAGGGGTGTCACCTTGTCAGATGAGATGGATGAGGAGAGAAAAAGAAATCATGCCTGTTTTGCTCCTCATTGTTGTCACCAATAAGATGTTAAACGTCTGTCATTACCTAGAATATCTCTGTCCCTGTCAAGAAAAAATATGTCTGAGAAGTTGGTCTTTCAAATGTTTCTTTTTGTTCTACCTAAATGTCAGTCCATCTGCAAAAGTTTAATGCTGTCTGTCCCTCAATGATGCATCCGTATCGGCTTTGACCCCTGAAGAGGTGTTTAAAATTTGTTCCGGGCAGAAAAATGATTTTACGTCTCAAATCTTAAGCGTTTGCAGAAGTAACACAAGAAAATTCTGTCTACCAATGGTCTTCTCATGGATGGTGGGGTAGTATGTCTTGGAAAATGGACATGAAGGACATTTTTTTTTAAGATAAAAAGAAGAACAGAAAACTGTTTTTTAGATTCAAATTTTTCCATTTTTGCAGATATTTAGAAACTGTAGACATGTTCTTTTTTGGGAATCAAATGATAATGCAGATGATTTGCTGGATGAAGAAACAGATCGACTGTGAAATCGGCTGTACTCTGCCACAAGCGTTCAGATGAGACAAGAACTAATTGTTGGTGCAACATAACCACATGGATTTTGATTCAAGATGATAAGATGATGACGGAATGGGAATCAGCTACCACATACCATAACCTAATGAAATAATGTAAGATTTTCTTCAAGAAACTCCAGCTGTCCAATAACCTCAGGTATGAAGAAATCTCATGCTTTAAAACTGCAAGCAACCAAAGTCATCATAGTGTGAAAACTGCAATGATGAAGACATCAATGACCAAAGATGCCTTGCTGAACAAATATTCTGACATGCTTGCCAAAATATCAACAGTTACTTTGTAGTCACTTTCAGCAGATGTTCTGCCCCTGAAGAATTAACCAGGCAAGATGGATGATAAATATAAAACATTTGGTTTGAAGATTCTGCTGTGGCAAATGTCATCTCTTTATTTAAAATCATGGAAGAACAGAGCTGCAATCCATCATTACATTTGGAAAGGCAAGAATGTTCAAATTCTTTGACATGCACCACAATGAATACATCTAATGCAGTAGGTTGAGAAGAAAACAACACATGGAACATCTCAGTGGATAATTTGGAAAAAGAAAGGAAGTGCTTACCCAAGCTGCTGATCTGTTGACGTTTTGGAGCATGTGCTGATTCCTACACAGCGTTCTTCTGATCAGTCAATCTACCGATATCTGTTATTGGCATTAGTGAAAGGAAGGCTGCTAAAGGCCAAGGTGAATCAGTGAAAATTTACCAATTCAAACTGAACCATGGCGATGATGGGCTTGCTTTGCTGTAAGTACCCATGTAGTAATCCATCATTGGTCCTTTCCTGCATTTGCAACAGTACAGTTGGGTTCTTGACGACTGTGAACGCTTGAGTAATTTTGTTAGAAGTGTTCAGCATTGTCTCTCCTCAGTTCACAAGGCACTCAAAGTTTATTCCACTTTGAAAAGAAAATTACATTTTTGCATGCATGCTATTTGCTCCGTATGTTTGACTGTTTTGACTAGCTTAAGTGTCCAGACGATAAGGATTACTTGTTCATACATCTGCTTGGCTTTCCGTACAGCTCCTCGCCCATTGACAGGCGACTTTCACGTGACCTTGTTGTGGTTTCCCATTGGGAGGCAGGACACAAACCCAGCACTAGCCCTAAGAACAATGCGCCGTGGAGGAATAGAGCCCCAAAGAACAGGAATGGTAAATGTCTGGCAATTATGTTATAGCTTTTCTAAAAATTTATTTTAAATATGGAAATTCCATCTACACATCTAAGTTTCTTTCTCTTTACTTGCTTTTGCAGAAAGCTCAGATTCTGATGGGAATTTAACACTTAATGAACGTTTTACCAAGCTGCAAAGTCCAAGTAGCTCTTCACAAGAACAGAAGGATAGACGGTAAATGGAGCACTTTATTCTTCATTCTAAATGTTACATTGCAGTTTACAAACTTGAACAGTTTCCTTTAACATTTAGGTTTTTGAAGAGGTTATTATATATTATTGAAATGTTTGTGAATGCAACTTTTATTTTTAGGCCATCTGGAGATTCAGAAAAAACCCTAAGGAAGCCTGCTCCTTTTCAGGTAATAACATTTCTCAATTTTCTTGAGGGAAAAGTAAAAAAAAAAAAGTGTTAATAGCATCTCTTTCCTTGTGTTGTATTTATATAGTGATTTGTAGTAAAACAGTGTTTTCTGTATGTAGAGGAATAATTACCGTACAGTTGTTGGAGTGAAGAGAGGACCAGGGCCAGACGGAGTTCTTAGGAAACCTCTAATGGTAAGTGATGCTTTTTGCAGTGTTAATTTTTTAATGCAGTGTAATATAATGGGGAAGCATTGCAGGGGAAAAGAGCTGATGTGTAAGAGCAATATTTGCAGTACATGAATCTAAATTGAGCTAACATTAAGAATTTAAATAAGTTATTTTCACTTTATACTGGCTTTGCACTAGTTGTGACTTTAGTTGTTGTTGTGGTCCTTACACTATTCACTATATAAATAAATCCAAAATATTTCTTCTCTGTATTTTAAGGGCACTATAATTCCAAGACCACCCTTCAATCAGAAGCCCGTCTTCAAAAAGAGCCAAAGTATTATGTCAAAGTACAAGAACTTGCAGACCCTGAGGCATAAAGTGCCCCATCAGCGGCAAGCCACTAGCTATCGCCGGTGGTGACGCATGGTGGTAAGTCTAATATCACACAAATTTAAGAATTGAATTTTGCATTTATTGCTTTAGAAAGCAATGATAATCCTTTGATCATTCAACTGATTTATTATCTATTGTAGTGTAAAGTCTATTAACTATTGTGTTATAAATTTAATGCATTTTTAGGTTACACTTCGTGGCAAGTTGTCAACCACAGGACACGGAGCTTCCCTACCCCCTCACCTGTCCCTTATTTTCTACTGCAAAGCAGTTGTGCATTAATCTCTGTAATAATGGCAAAAATCACCAAAGTCTATTTTTTCTTCTATCGTATTGTTTTATGAAGTTCATTTTTGCATTATTTTGTGCACCCTGGACATAACGGTTTTGAATTTTGTGCACTAGTTCTGTTGAAGGCTAAGAAATATGGTGTAGTGTTTGATTTTTGTAAAATATACCCTTAACATGTACAGGGCTCTCTCTTTACCACAGGTTTGTGAAGATAGGATTTTAACTTTGGTTAAGATTGTTTCACAGCTCTAATCATTTTTATGTTTATTCATTTAGTGTCTGACTATTTGCTTACCCAAGTGACTGTTAAAAGACATATAAGTTAAATGATGCCTGTAGAATGCTTTGTATGGTGCTTAAGCTTTTCAGTTGGTTTCTTCAAATGACAGCTTGAGTGTTTTGGTTGGCTGAGCTTAAAGTTTATAAATGACTTCCCTGAAATGTTTTCTTTGTGAAGCACCTAAAACACAATGTACAGTCTTTGTAGTCACACACTTTGAATAAAACTGGAACTATGAGATATTTTGTGTCAAATGAGATTACTTGAGCAGGAGATATTTTCAATGTGTTTTTAATGCTTACATGTTTGACTGCATACTTTGGTATCTGAAAGAAATGTAAATGTATGTTTGGCAAGTTTACCTTAAAGGGGTTGTTCACCCAAAAATGAAACTCCTTATGTCATTCCAAATCTGTATGACTTTGTGTTTTGCTGTATGAGTGTGTTTTGCAAGTATTACATTTTGGTAATCAAACAACAATGGCCTCATTGATTCCCATTATATGGCCACAAAAAACATTTCTCAAACTTCTGATATGAGGGTGTATAAATTTAGCTGCACTATCCCTTTAAATCCATTAAAACCACTTCACATTAATTGATAGGGTTTATGCTTTTACAGACTTCACTGGAGAAGTCTTGACCACAAAACAGCACACTTTGAAGTCAAAAGCTGAGACTACCAATATATTATCAATTTTCCTGAATACACTGAAAATAAGTTTTTACTGCAGGTTCATAAGGTACAATTCTTTATATGCTGATTCAGATTATGTCTTGTGAAGTATGCAACAAAAATTTATTTAGACTTAGCATACAGTGCAAAAAACATTTCTTGGAAAACAGCTTTAATTTGCATTTGTAAATAAACAACATTACATAACTTACAACACAGTTGACCACAAGAAAACAAGTCATTGATAAGTCAATTCTACACCCCTTTTGATACAGTTTTTCTAATTATAACAGCAGCTATGATACAGATACTTTAATCAAGCTGGTTCCAGGGCATTCAATAAAGGTGAATTTCTGAAGTATTTGCCTTCACCAATGACAAAGCTTGGTATTCAGTTATGCCTCAGCCTCTTTGAGGATATTGTCTTTCTGTTGGAAGTAGTCTCTGAACCAGGCGATATGCTCCCGTTTCTGCTCAACTGTGAGGTGGTGATTCTTTGCAAGGCCAGTGATAACAAGCTCCATGAAGTGCCTGACAGGGCCCTGCCGAGGGAACGATTCATCAAGGTGTTTCTCCAGGAACACATGCTCATGGAAGGGAACATGGGCCTCCTCCTCCAGGCCTGAGATAAGATAAAGTGAAGGATGATGTCAGTAAATATTATGTTAGTTGGCAAAATAGAAAATTAATCAATTTAATTAATAGAAATTGATTTTTTTTAAATTGGCTTTAAAAGATAAGGCGGCGGCTGCAATCTTTTCTTGTGCTGGAACTTACCAGCCTCATTGTTGATTGGATATTGCCAAAGCTTGCCCTCTCTGGTCCATTGGATCATCTCTTCAAAGCCATTCCGAGGTATCTGATTTGTTGACTGGACAATTTGATTGGCTAGATCAATATCCCAAAGAGTGGGGGCTGAAACAAAACAGAGCAGAATATTATAAAGGTAAAAATATTTCATTTGATTTCAGACAGATAAATTTCACATAAACTGAATTATGTGAATTTAGCTATATTACTGACATAAAACATAAAATCTTCTTACCCAAGTCTGACACTGCATGTTGTTCCACATTGGAGGTAAAGATGTTTAGCCTCTTACCAGTGAAAGGACTCTTTCTTTAAAATACAACATGTCAGGATTAGATTAAAAAACAGGTTTCAGCATATAAATAAAATAATTTTTGTTACCTCCTACGAACTGCATCAAGTTCACTGGTAATGCCTCTGTCTTGAGTATATCCACGACCATCATCATCAAAACGAATTTGACTAGTCGGTCTGGCATTTGATCTGCCATTTTGCCTTCTTCCTACTTTCATATCAGCTATTATGTTTCTGAAACAAAAAAGTGAATTTTTGTCATATTACATCAAGGTATTTTATTTCCTGTTTAACAAAAAATAAGTTTATGCATTTTATTTTTTACACAATGAAGGTGTGACATGAGTCCTACCCGATGTTCTGTCCCTCTGCTTTCCTCTGGGTGTCAGGTATAGCTTCATGTTTCCTCAGCTGCTGAAGGAGCTCTGATTCGGCCTGATGGCTATTGGGCAGCGTGGATGCGGCTGCTGAGGCTGCAGCAACCAGTGCTGGATTCAGCGTCTCACTAAAATACATTAGAAGCCGTACGGTTAGATCACTTAATCACTACTATACAACACTGAATAAATATCTAACATTGATTATATTAATGTTATGCACATCTAACTCACCGCTGTGGTGAACCCTCAGCTGTGGCCTGCTGAAACATGCTGTGCGCACTTTCCATGGACTTCGCCTCTGATCTCTCGGTGGGTCTTACGATCTTTGGGGGTCTTATTTTACGTTTGGTTGTGACCTCCACCTTCATGGCCCCAAGCAGCTCCAAAAGACTCTCTTTCCCAGTTTTTGTCTTCTCAACACCTTTGCTTTTATCAGGTTTAGCCACTGCTTCAGTACCAGATGGTGAGGTCAGTGTTGATTTGAAGATTTCAGGGCCATCACTGTTCTTTTCCTCATCTATGTTAAGCTTTGCATCAGCTTCATTCTCTTCTGTTTTCTTTTCCTTCTCTTCTGAAAAAGATGTGCTGCTGTCTTTATTTTTACTAAAAGAGATGCTACTGGTTCCCAGTGACCTTTGGCTTGCTGTACCTGTGGGCCTAAAATAAAGAAATAAGGGAAAAGGGCATACATATTAAAAACAAGAAAAATAAATTGTCTGAATATGAATAATTTCCTTAAATACTTTCAAGTGTTATACAATCACTGGCCTAATTTCTGAGCTGGAAGGAATCATCTATTTAACAATATAACATAACTGCACGTAAACAATAATCAGAGCAATACATTATGTTGCATGTAAATCAATTTTCAATTTCTAAAATCAACCTGTCATCTGTCAAGATGTTTAAGAAACCAAACTCTAACTTACCAAAAAGGCGAAGAAAAAAACTCGCCTTCTTTACATTTTGTGAAAGGTGGTCTTGAACTCTGTGTATGAATTAATCCATTTCGGATTTGATAAATGTTTATTAACAATCTTCTGTACATAACTGTTCTTTTCAGAAGACCTCAATGTCGTCCATGCACGTTTCCTTGTGCAGCACACAAAACTGTCCGCCGGATATCTGCGACGCGTCTAAAGGTTCCGGGACCCTTTGACACGTTTTTGAGGGGATGCACTGCATCATTCACCGATTATTTAGCACTTCTTCAAAGAACAAAACATTCAGTAATTTATCTTTTTGTATCGGTTAAAATCACATACACTGCTACAGACCAATTTGAAAAGAAAATGGGCCGAGCTCCTCGGTGGTCCAGACGAGGGGGGCTCCCGCTGTCAACCTCCATCCTTCTTTACACTCGGATTTTTGCCGGGAGGTCACTCATCTGATCGCAAACGTGCCAATTCTGTAAAAAAAATCATTATGACTCGAACAATCTCGCTACTCCAGGTAAGCGTTTGTGGGAAATAAATCTGTACATATTTTTTTCTAGATAATTTTGAGGATTTAACAGTTTTACTTATGAATCTTCTGACTCGCGTGTTAAATACAGGTGATGGAAGGGCATGTTTAAATGTAGCCAACGTTTTTGGTCTCTTTTCTATTATTGTCTTAAAAAACGAGACACTTAAATTTCAAAAATGTTTCATAAAAAGACCATGTGCACTCCAAAAACTACGTTTCGGCGTTGGTCAAGAGTATTTTAAAGTCATATAGCTAGTGATGTTCGCCATTGTTCGCACTGAACTTCGTTACAGCGTGAAACTTGAGATTCAGCTCGTGGTTTCTGCTGATGCAACTTTGTACAGTCATGTGCACGGTTTACACTTACCTACTGTAACTAAACATATTATTAGTTATTAACTACATTTATATGCATAGTATGTTCACAGTAAGTAGTTATACTAGAGGTTATACTAAATATGATTTACATAATTTCAGACTATTAACTGTGGTTTTAAGCATGACTGCTCTTTCCTCTCCATTGCAGGTTTTGCGTCTTTGAAGCAAGTCTAGATCACGATCTTTCAACTTGGATTTCTGAAAACACTATTTTAATTTAACATGGCACCACATCCAGTGGTTCAGGCAGTAATAGACCTCTCTGCTGGAGCTATAGGTAAATTCATCTTATATTAGTTCTTTCATTAAAGCCTAAAAATGTGTTTTTATTGCATAGTATGGGTCCCATGAGTCCAGGCGACCAACTTACATCACATCAGCCGTGCTGTTTACTTACACTTATCAGTTTTTAGGGTCTGTGAGATAAGTCACTTGATAAAGAGTGAACAACACAGACAGTTTTGTATTATTTTAGTGCAAGGTTAAAATAGACTTAATATTCAGGTTAGTGTCATTAGCACTATATATAATGTTGCTTTCATGCAAATGCAGTGTAGAATTGTCTCCTAAGTCGCTTTGGATAAAAGCGTCAGCTAAATGTAAATGTAGAGAATGGGATGATTTCTGCACCGTTTGCATTTTAATGCTTTTCTTTTGTTAGTCCTTGTCCTATCTTTCATCTGTGGTTGTATCACAGCCATTGTCTATAGTAGACTCTACCCCACCAACACATACACATACATTTCTTACAGATATTTTAAAGACTGTTCTCTCAGAACTTTTATAGTACATGATACTGTCTTCACTATTAAATAACGGAAGTACATTTGGGATTTTGCTGCAATAATACTGGTTATGAGCAAACTGAAGTTTTTAGTAGCTAAAAGCAATACACAAAAGTGAATGTATTTATCGCTTATTAAAGACTAATGATGCGATTTCTACAATCTATTTAGAACAAGAGATAAATAACTGTAATCTCTCTTTTCTCTTTAGGGGGCGCAGCTTGTGTGTTTAGTGGTCAACCTCTGGACACTGCCAAAGTGAAAATGCAGACATTCCCAACGTTGTACAGAGGTTTTGTGCACTGCTTTGTTTCAACATATAAACAGGTGGGATTTCGAGGGCTGTATCAGGGTACCACTCCGGCCCTCATGGCTAACATCGCTGAGAACTCGGTGCTTTTCATGTGCTACGGTTTTTGCCAAGAAGTTGTGCGCTTTGCCTCTGGTCAAGAGAAAGGAGCTGTTCTCAGGTAAGATGGATTTTTCGATAGCTTAGTGCTTGCAACACCAAGGTGATGGGTTTGATTCCCAGGGAATGCATGTACTAATGTAAAGCCTGAAGCCTCTTTGGATTATAGCATCTGTCGAATGCATAAGTGTTAAAAATTTCTTACATTTGTTCATTTATTGTTGTACAGTGACATGCAGAAAGCATGTGCAGGCTCTGTGGCCTCTGTGTTCTCCTCTCTGGTGCTGTGTCCCACCGAACTGGTCAAGTGCAGACTGCAGGCAATGCACGAGATGACCTTGTCTGGCAAGATTGCAACTAGTCAAAAGTAAGAGAGTCTTGATTCAGTTATTTCCAGTGATATGCTGCACATAGCTTTGAAATTCATAGGCTGCCTCTATGTTACGATTAATTGTCATAATAAATCTTAATTGTTGTCTGTGTTGCTTGTTTGTATTTTTCAGCACAGTTTTGTCTGTTATCAAATCCATTATGCATAACGACGGTCCTGCTGGCTTCTTCCAGGGATTAACCACCACTATAGCCCGCGAGGTTCCTGGATATTTCTGTTTCTTCGGAGCGTATGAACTCTGTCGTTCTCTCTTTGCTGACTACATGCACTGTGATAAGGATGACATAGGTATGGAAACAGTGTTATCAGTAAAATGACCTTTTATAAAATGTACTAACACAAGGACTAACAGTATACTTTGTTTCTCTTTGATTGATAAGTCTGGTATTTCTGTGTGATTAAGGAGTTGGCTCTCCTTTGTAAAGAGTTAGTTATTAGGGCATATTCAAACATTACGTGCTTGGAAAATCAGTCAGCATGGTAAACAATGAGCTTTTTGTTTTAAATGGATACTGTTTAAGGGTGGTGGTTTAGTTTCCTGAATAGCACTGGAGACTAAACAAGTATTGGGTGGAGATAGATATTTTGCTTCTGTATCTGCCTCAGAAAATTACAGGGATAATGATCCAAATCATTTTGATTTATTGAAATCTGAAGCCTAAAATTTATAGACAATTATTGCTCTTTATATTAAGTGTCACCTCTTCAGAATACTACTAATGCAACAAACAAAGAAAAGCAAGTAGCAAATTAAAATAAAAAAAACGACAGGTCAGCTAATATATTCCGACCAAGAAAGATTTTAATAGGTAGTATGTGATTTTAATAAAGAAAACATGAATAAACTATTCATGTTTGTAATATTCTCCGATTTGTGATTTGCATGTTCATCTGTGTTTTGATGAGTTTGGATGTGTGTTTTGCAGGTGTAGCACCCATTGTGTTCAGCGGAGGTTTTGGAGGAGCTTGTCTCTGGCTTGTGGTTTACCCGATGGACTGTGTTAAATCCAGAATACAGGTCATGTCAATGACAGGCAGACAGGCTGGTTTCTTCAAAACATTTATGCATATCTTTAGAACAGAAGGTGAGAGAAAGATATATTTGTTCTGTCTAATATTAGCATATATAAAACTAATTAAGAGGTGGTTTTACAGACAGGGCTTAGATTAAGTTAGGAGTAGGTCTTAGTTACATTAGTACATTAAAGTAGCTTTTGTAAATGTGTCTCAAAAATATTACAAACATAAAAACATCATCTTGAGACAAAACAATGACACTGACATATTTTAAGTTAGTTAAGTTTAAGTTAGTTAGTTAGTTAGTTAAGACATTACAACATGCATCTTTCTGTGCCTTGTCTGTGAAACTAAACCAAAATGTTTTTAAATGGATAATCTGAATTTTCTCTCTCATGACTGTCATCTTATGTTTCAGGCGTAAGGGCTTTATATTCTGGTCTCACTCCCACAATGATCCGGACGTTTCCGGCCAACGGTGCTCTGTTTTTAGGTTATGAAGCCAGTCGCAAGTTCATGATGGCAAAGTTTGACGGCTGATTCCTCACTGGGAACTTCTGCTACATCATGGCCAGCCTATTCTTACTCCAGTACACATACCATGAGCACAATCCCTGATACAGATCTTTATTACAGGAATTTATTTTATATTTTATTTTTGTGATACAGTGTTTTAATGTCATGCAACAAAATCCTGATTTTCAGGTTTTAACGGTTTATATTATTATACTATATTCTCAGTATTAAAAGGTGTTTTTTGTCCACAGGAGAAATGGTCTTGCAAACTCTCTCCATTGTTGTGTTAACTTTAGAATTATTACTCACATACTCCAAGCATTTCAGTTAGACCAGATACTCCATATACTCCACATATATGCCATTCTTCTCTGTGTATTTGCCGATTTCCAACATTCCTGCAGAACAAACTACAACTATGCAGCTAAGTTATTCTTCCTTTGAACACTAATAGAAAAAGGAACATTCGAAAGTTAACCTAAATCTTTTAAATGACAAGTGCCTATTATTCAACTACAGTTCAGTAGTTTGCGTTTCTAGTCCATTCTCTGTTTGTGTTATTAATATTAACACCACAGGATCCGTGTTATTAGTGTGTCTGTTGTATTTACTTGTGCAGTGTTTTGGAATGGTGAGAATGCCTTGTTTATGTCCAACTTTCTCTTTGTTTGCTTTGAAATATCTAATTGTTAATGTATGTGTATTCCTACGTTCCACCATACCGCCAAAAATTATGGCATAACATTTCAAATGTCTTGATTGTAACTTTTTTGCCATTTGATTCAGCTCTGAATTGTATGTTTTAATGACCTCACCGCTCTAAAAACTAACAACTCTGGTTTTAGATGTGTGCATATCTAAAAAGGTTTTACATTTTTTTGGAATTAACATGACACAACATTATGTATTCTGTAGAGAATTTGATTTTGTAGTTTTAAACGTGCAATAAACTCTGACAAAATACACATTTGCTAATATGTGTAACAGTTTGATTTTATTTAGAATGCATTTATTTCTAAGCTTCTGAAAATTGAGCATGAAAACAAATAAAAAAAGGAATAGTGTTACGAAATAAACAATGCTGTTTCATTAATTAAAGCCAGTTTTCTTTACAGCATTATTTAGCTTTTGAATCATTCTACATAAACTAATAATAAAAATATATATAAAGGCAAAATATTAGCAATATAATCAAAAGGTAACCGTGCTTTTAAGTGTAAACTGATTGTGAAAAAAGTACAAATAAAGTTGTATTAAAGTTTATACAACATTTACCTTTTAGATAAAAAATTCATACAATTCCATGTATTGAAGCCAAACTGTTGAATGATCCAAATATGAATATGATTAATACATCTTTCCACTAGCGGGCGCGAGTTAGCTGATTAGTGAGACGGGTGGTAGATATGAAGGGGATGATCTCGCACCCAGAGCTGTGAAACTTTACAGCGGCTGAAAAACAAGAAAGATAAGTGGAAGAAGACATATAGAACAGTGTCAATACATTTTTAATTGTTTCATTGCTCACAGTTCGCTAAAAATTCTGTGTTTTGTGGCGATTGATTCAGTACGCTTGATCCAGACTTTGCGCATGTGCAGTAGCTGGATTAACTTGGAAAATGCTTTCTAGCGTAGTTCCAGCTTTTTGAACAGAATTTATGATACACTTGATGTCAGGTTGGACTGTTGGTTGAAAATGTTTTTATGAGAACTATTTTTATTTTAGATAAAAAAATAAAAGTGACGATTTTAGAGATACGTGTATTACCCCATTTAAGTAAATAGGACTGAGATAGCTGCCTGTAGGCTTTGCATAGCTCTCAAGTGGGGAGACTTTCCTTAAAGTGACTTTAGCTTTCATCCCTGTTTCATACCATAGTAAAAATTGTATTTATATATATTCATATACATTATTTGTATTTATATTTCCCTCCCTCTCTCTTTTCTATGTGTTTCTTACATCTTTCTCATTGCAGGTTCCACAGATGCATCCGAAGAGGCCGTTAATCATCTGAATGCCACACAGTATGAGCTGCAGGCCACTGGCTGCCAACAGTGTTGAGAACAGACCCACATTAAACTCCACCACGTTTTTGGGCTCGGTGCATAATCCCCACATGTTACGGTTTTTAAGGTAGCTGTCATTTCTGAAAAATATAACATTTAATAGAATCAAAAGGCAATCTGATACGCAAAACAAATGTGTCATCTGAAAAGTGTGAAGGTGTGGCTCTTACAGGTCTTTGAAGGGAGTTGTCCAGACTAGACCGACTTTACAGTATGGCCCGTAGATTAGACCCATCAGTGCCACTATGAAACTATAAAGGGCACCAACTACACCAACTGCTGCAAATACAATGGACAGAAACATCTAAAACAGAAAATGGGAATGTTTAATTAAATACAAATCATACCAAAAGTTTATACAATTTCAAAAGATGTCTAATACTTTATCGACTTCTTTATTTAAGTCACTTTATCATGCACTTACAGGATTGCATACAGGCAAATGTGTAATATAAATATTAATCTCTGGTATCATTTTTTATGAATGTCTTGCGAAATCAAATTAATGAGAATTCCTTCTCCAAAAAACTCCAAACCAGTCACTGTTCAGTTTTAATTCTTGTTACCATTTTAAGGCTGTTACAAATATTACAAATATTTGCAAGTCAGAGAGGTCCAATATTTCAAGCCGCACATTAGACTCATGAGTCAACCATTTACAGATTTTCAGTGCCGTTTACAGTTTCCTTTTCTGCAACATAGGAGCGTCTGTGTATTTTCCAACTAATCTGTTTCATTCAGTCTGTCAAGCACATGACAAATGTTCCTCGCATCACATGTAAACAGTTACATTCTAAATGCTTTCCAAGAAGCTTTGCCCTACTCTAATGATCTGAAGTTAGTAATAAATTTTGATGTAGTATTTCTTTATGTTCTTAGGTAATCACACACTATAGAACTATGATGGTCCATAATATCTTGCCTGTGTGTCTCTGTAACATCTTTTAATTCATTTAATCTGTAAGTATTAACAACCAGGAGTTACCCTGTTGTTCGCATGTCTGTGGTTGTTTAAATTCCACTCTCCAAGTTTGATGACATTACACTTGGACTTAAACTTGTTTGAGCATCATGTTACATGACCCCCTTTTATTTTTATCCCTAAACAGTTACTGTACATTTCACGCTATTTAAAAACTAAGAGGGCGAGCGCACATACTTTTTCATAACTGAGTTTCGGGATTGTAGATACTTATAAGCTGTAAAGCAAAATAAAAGTGTTTGTGGGTTTGTAGCTCACCCCACAGCGGTTACCGCAGCAGCCCTGCTCTCCAGTCAGGTGGATATAAAATGCAGGGATCAAAACCTGAGGGCCAAAAGACAAAGATGAGCATGTTTTAAATATGTTTTTATACTTTGATCATTTGATATCTTGAATTGATCCCAACATATTCCAACACATCGCATTTTAGTGACAATTATCAACTTTCTTGTAAATCTTAAATGTGTTGACTTCTAAAAAATAGGTGTTACCCCATAACCACCTAGATATATGAATACATTTTAGGGCACATCAAACTGATTAAATTAAGGCACTTGAAATAAGTAAAAATTTGTAGTCAACAGCATGAGACTGATAAGAACCAAACTTAACTTACTGTACCACACTTCTTTAGCCTTATATTAAATATTTACATTATAATCCTTTTTTTAAAATTGTTTGTACAACTTACCAGTACACCTCCTCCAACCAGTCCTCCCATGTATTTGACCTCCTCTGTAAGTTGTCCATTCTGTGCGTATTGAACATCCCAGCCAGGGAAAAACAAAATAATGTTACAGATTATACAGATGAGCGCTAATGGGTACAGCGTACCCCCAATACACAACGAACATTTTCCTGTACACATACTGTGAGTTGTCTGTTTGCCCTTAAGTCTGAAAAACTGTACCCGAGACAACTGCTGTTATCACTACAATATTAAATTTCTTTCTAAGTTGCAGAATAGAGACTTTTCCAAGCCGACGAGAAGTTTTACATCTCACAGACACTCCAAAATAGACTCTCTCTGAGAGTGCTGAGGTCTTTATAAACACTGGCTGGACATTTATTATTGAGTTAAGATAAGACCAGCCCATGAAATTCTTCCCCTAACCACACCCTGTGAGAACTTACGCTACAATTCAATATAACTATATATATTATACATGTGTGTGTGTGTGTATTTATATATATAAGTATGTATGTATGTATGTATGTATGTATGTATGTATGTATATATATATATATATATATATATATATATATATATATATATATATATATATATATATATATATATATATATGAGAACCATTGAGGTTTCTCTTTTTAAAAACAAATAAAAAACCTAATCTGAAATTCATACGCAACATATACTGGCCAAATTATGCATTTAACTGAAATGTAAAAAGATAAATAAATGTTCAGGGACACTAAACCTGGTTCTGGTTGTCACAACAAATAGAAACACCATAACTATAGTCGTTCAGTTGCAGTCTGACTCAGAACTTACATTATGGCATATTGAAACAGTGGTGACAGGCACAGGTATATCCAATGTACTGTTCACTCTGGGGTGATGTGTGATGTTTGCATAGGTTACTCTAAAATAAATGCACAGTGGGACTTTGGACTGTCTCTGAAGTGAGAAGAACACTGTAAAACAAACAGTACTATCTAACATACTTACAATATGTAATGTTCTTTGCCAGTATAGCAGACAGAGCCGCTGCTAGAGTTTATGACCAGATGAGCTCCATCCTCCATACACAGAGGACTATAAAGACTTAACGCAGAACCCCAGTGATTTGCCCCTGACAACGGCTGTGTTTTTCAAATGACTGTGTCTGATGTCTAATCTGTATGTACATAAAACAGATCAACTGATATTTAAAGGGAAGTACTCCTTCAGTTACTTTATTCAAATCTGAGATTATGTTTTTAACTTTTAATAATTGCAAACGTTGATTAATAAAGAACATCTGGCATGACACTCCTGTTTCTTGTTACGCTGTGATTCTTTTTTGGCCTCTATTACAAGTAAAACAACTCTAATAAACACACACTGTACAAGTATGAGATAAATGGTTTTAGTGTTTACGCAGGGTTTGTGTTTATAAAGAGGTGCAGTCATGGTTTATGGAAGACTGCAAGAACACATCTCTCTTTTCTCTCTGTTTGCTTAACCCCTAACCCCAACATACTGACACACCTTTCAAAGCAAAGCACATACAAAGGCTGTGACAGTCTGTGTCAAACTGCTATAAAATCATATCAGTGTAATCAGTGTTATTTCAAGTGTTTTTATGGTAAGCAAGTGAGTAAAAGTCTACACATCGCATTATGTGTTAGAAAAAAATGCAAACACACCCTTTGCTGTAATAAGCCAGTGTCAGATTATAAAGACCTTTTATCTTGATTTTTTTTTACTTCCTTTTGTAATTTATCATGTTTTATCAATGAAATGTTTCTATAGATGTCACACACCAAAAAATCTCACAGATGTGTTCGGTCAGTTTAGGCTGACAGAATTAAGATGTCACATGCTCTGTTTTCTTGATAATTATAGTTTGTATAGTGATCAGGTTTAGTAAAGAAAATGTTAAACCGCTATCCAGTAATACACAACAGGCATGCACCAGACATCATCAATGAAAATTTATAGAAATGATAAGAAAAGCAGTAAAAGTATGTATGTATACACTCTCCACATAGATCTTTACAGCATCATTAAAGAAAGTTTAGTTGGTTTGCTGTCGGTATGCGAATACACAGCCTTAACTTAGCAAATTCTGTCCAGACCTCTCATGTATGTACAGGCTGTAAAATCAATAAATTATTTTTATTTTTAAAATAATTTTTTTAATTTAAAGAAAGAAACTATCAGAATTGTTTAAACTATGTTTACAATTTCTGTATTTAGAAATAAATATATAATATATTTAATAGGCTATTATAATATTAAATCTGTTCTGAGCCGCCGAGCGCCCCCTGCAGGAAAACACTGTCTCTGGTTTATCCCTCCGCCCCTAGTGCTGGTGGTGAAACACAGTGACCAAAAACACGGATTTGAAGAATTAAAAAGTTTGGTTTGTAAAAGCTGAAAAAGAAACAACTCGCTGATCCTCTAATTCAAACATGAAACTACTGAAGAAAACACGACCAATGGTGAACGTCGCCAGACTCCAGCTGTGTAATTGCGCACGTGCACGCCCGCCTGAACGTCAAATTCTATTGGTTCAGACGCTTTGCAGTCAAACTTGAGGCTTTGGTGGAATTTACGAAATATGTCCGCATCATAACATCTGTTATAAAAGTGAAATACGAGGAGAAAACCACAGTCTTTTCGAGTTGTTTTTTTTAGTTTGTTTTGGGTTATAACGACCACCGGCAGGACATAAACTATGGACACGTTGGAAGATGCGACGGTGCCTCAGTTCAAAGATTTTTTATTAACTTTCTTCATGCCAGAAAAATGTTATGACCGTTTTTTTCTTCATTATAACTTTATTCACGGTGAGGGCTAATTTAATCTCAGTACACATATTAGAATGTTTACAAAATTACAATAAACATTAAAGCATTTACAACAGAGGTGACAATACAGTTGACACAATTGTCATAGGTATTCAGTCAATAGTCACAGGTTTATCTGGACACTGATGTTTATTTACTGTTATCTTGTTTGGCAGTGCCCTGTCTGAAGATTGTCATGAGTAAAACTATGGGGATACTGATTCTGGTGGCAACTGTTTTTGGTAAATGTTCTGATCTGTTTACTATTGTTTAAGTTGTAATAATTGTTTTATATTTTCTCTAATGAGTTTTTATCTCACAGCCCCATTGGCTCAGATCAGGAAAGTAGTTTGGTCCGGCAGTTCTGACGGTCTGTGTCTGTGGTCTGTCTTTCTGGAACTGCTGGCCATCTCCGCTCATGGAGCTTTCTGCTACAAACAGAACTTTCCCATCGGGTAAAACAACATTTCTACATGTCTGTTAAAGCTGTTGTGGGGCATGTAAGTATGTGTATACAGTCATGCTAAGACATGCAGGTGTGTGTGTGTGTATACAGAGCCTGGGGGGAGAGTTTGTTTTCACTGATCCAGATTGCTTTCCTGACTTTCCTTATTCAGCGCTGCAGAAGAAAGACTCTACAAGGTCAGAAAAAACAGTGATAGAAGACCAGTTTTAGTTATCTCACTTATATACCACTTTCTTGAATTTTGGTTTGTTTCATACAGGAATATATCTTCTTGCTCTGTACTGTGTCTTCATGTTCCTCCTGGTCTCACCTTTGACCCCTGTGTCAGTGGTTTTAATCCTGCACAAGTGGAATGTGATGTTTGTTATTGCTGGCAGGGTGAGACATGACTTAAGTCTGTAAGAAAGTGCATGTTTACACTGTTTTTGCAAAAAGACATCCTTTATTTGTTTGTACATATTCAGTTTATCCAGGCAGGAAGTAACTACAGATGTGGCAGCACAGGACAGCTTTCAGCTCTGTCTATTACGTTGGCGTTTCTTGGCTCTTTGGGGTGTATCTTCAGTTCACTACAGGTACACACACTCACAAAAACATCTTCAGTGGGCTAAAGGTTTGTGTTGCCAGATCCTTCACAAAAAACTACTATATACTATGTGTCTATATAGCACATAGAATAAACACTGAATCTGTAAGAAAATCTATTTTTGCACAACATTGAAAGGAGAGAAGCATGCATTTATGCATTGTTTGTGTAGGGGAGGTGCTGGGAAAGGCAGCAACATGGGAGGAAAGGCTAAACAAACTGCCATGATTAATAATAATGCTGGGTAAAGGCAGCAACATGGGAGATGAAAGGCTATGGGGTCACAATTATGATTAATAATAATGTAATATATTTACAATTTGCTGTACAAAAGTAGGTGTTATAGATGTGAAACACATTATTTCAAGCACTATATGGGGTCAAATCACTAACACAAAAATATGACTTTGGAAAATAAGCCTAATGAGCACAATTTCTTATTTTCCTATATTTGCAACTTGCTGTACAACTGTACTTTATTATACTTTATTATGCCTTTTATGAATAAAACAAGCCCTAAATCAAGCCCCTTCTAACAATGGCAACTTGTGTATGCTAATTGTACTAATTAGTATATGTGTTATGTTACCCATTATTTTAAATAATGTGTCTTATATTTTTCATATTAATAATCTGTCTTTCTCCTTAAGAACACAGGCCTATCTCTTCCATCTCATCTGCATGCAGTGGCCTTTTGTTGCAGTGGGGTGATCCTAACACAGGTTCTGTTATACTGGAATAAATGCAAGACAAACATAAAGAAAGAATGGCAGGTGGAGAAAGAGAAGGATGAGTAGAAGAGGTAAAATACGTTCTACTTGTGTGCATAGTGCCTTATATAGTATAATATGCTTAAATGCTTATGTGTCCTTAAATCACTGTTTTTTCTAAACCAAAGTATGCCAAATGATGTGGCAAAAACACTGTTTCTTACTATTCAAAGTGTCAAATGTAGTATTTCATTTAAATGGTATTGCATTTGATTTCATTTTGTGTGTTGTACTAAACAGATATATTTTTGTTCTTTCTGATAAAGTCATCAGACATAAGTTTGATTCTGAAAATCTTAACAAACACTACCAACCACCTGTGTAGTTTTTGGACCTCACATGAGGACTACATTTTCAAGTATTTTAAGAGAACAGCATTTGCTTGACAATAGTTATATTTAGGAAGAGCTGTGATGTCTAAAAGGACTTTTTAATCAGTGGTATTTTTAATAGAGGAAATATTACCACATCAACTTTAATATTGCAAGGGGTGCTTAAGAGAAGTTTGGCCTATTTATGTTAAATTGAAGTTATTTTATAATAACTTATAAGAATTTTTTTATAAGAAATTAAGAAATTATAAGATTAAATAGGAGTTACATACTTGTCATATAAGCACCAAACATCTGTTCTGTGGCAGCATTGAATCGTTTACACACACACACACACACACACACACACACACATCATAATATAAAGACCAAATAAAGAAAATTCTGGTGGGATTAATGATGTCAGGGTTATCTGGGTCAGGTTCCACAAAGCAGCAGTACTGAGGTTGAGTTTGAGTGGTTTGCAGAGATAGACCACCAGGTGGCAGTAGAGTAATGATTTAAACTCACATCTACCAGTCTTGTGTTCTTCTATATAACTATCTGGCTGCAATTGTACGTTGTTCAAGTTTTTGTCTTACTTTTTTCATGGATTTACTTCTCAAAAATATGTATTTGCATTGCAGCAACATCAATGCTTGTGAATTCATGTCTTATTCGTTTTTTATTTCAAAATTTTGTTAATTTGGTTTACAATTATAATGCTTTTTCTATTTTAATGTTACAACTAATGCAATACACTTCACCAGTACGTGAAATATTTTATCATTCGGTTGTATAATGTTGATTATTCTTTCATAAAATGAATTTTAAATCAAGTTGGGTTGAAGTATTTGGAGGATTGGTCAACAAGTCCTTTAAAGATATTGAAATGATGTCACTTACTGTTGCTTAGGAGCTGTGTTGACGATGTGGTATGGTTTGTTTGTTAGGTCTGGTTGTGTAGTCTTGGCTCTGTCTGCTTTGTGGGAGGTCTTCTCCACTGCCTGTGTGTATTTCCGGAGCGATGAAAACTCGCTGAAACATGAGTCATAAAGCGTTTGTGTGCATGCGTGTGGTTCTCTCCTTATCTACCTGTCCGACAGATCTCAATCTACCATCATAATGATCTAATCTGCTTGTCTGTGTGGAAACACCACGCCATGCGTGTGTTTGTGTGGCCTGCCTATGAGGGTTGGAAGGTATTGCATGTGTTTGTGTGCATGCTGCTTGCAAGAACTTAAAAAATTAAGTTCAGAACAAAGTGACTTACTTATTTTTTTTATCTGTTTCTTGTTTTGATTTGTTTTTTACTTGAGTTTTAGTTTATAATCTTAGCACTTTGATCTGTGATGTTTGGGTGTGTTTGATAAGCAGCCCATTGATGCGGTTCGGCCGTATATCTGAAGAATGTGGTCTTGATGCTCAGAGTGTATTTCTATCTGTGTGGGCTCGTATCTGACGAATACAGATCTTTCTGTAGATTTTTTTCTACAGTGCTATTACATTTTGAGCAAACACATGCAGTTAAAAATTCTGAATCAGTGCAGATGAAGTAAACCGAGTTTACATGAAAGTCAGTTGGAGATGCAGTATTTTAGATACATTTGAAGAATTGCTTTATGCCTATTTGTCTTGCTCTTAAAAACTAAGAAAAGCACAGCTGCACTGAATCAATACACAAATCTGGGTGTTGTAATCCCTCTGTAGTTCAGTGTGCCACGTCAAAGCTTCTCCTGTGTGCTCACAAAGTTATTAGCAAATAATGCACTGACCAAAAATAGTATGTGGTTGAAAAATGAAGTGACGTATTGTTTGCATGCTTGAGCAATATGTGTGCGATGGCAAGGGCGATAGAAAAGAAAAAGAAGGTGTGGAAAGGCCACCTGTCACCCGTCATGTCTGCTACGGTTTTTGATTTTTCCAGGTCTGGCCAGGTGGGATTCATATGAAGCAGAAAAATTGTTTTAGGAATGTGTTTTCTACTTGTAAACTGTAAAGGTAATTTTATTATGGAGAAAAGATAGGAAAATAATATTTTTTATACCTTATTATCTGGGACACGGGCAACAGCAAAATGTGTGTGTGTGTGTGTGTGTGTTCTTTGAGAATGTTTATGGAGGTTAAAATCTTATATGATTTAAATAAGTGATTAAAAACAGGTTAGTCTGTAATAGGGATGTGATGATAACCTCAGCTCACCATTTAATACAATAACTGATACAATAGTATTACAATATTTTGAACACAATTTTAAAAACATTTAGTTTAAAAACATTCACGATTTTTATGTTGTTATACAACTGACAAACATTTAATTAAACCTTCTATATTTAACTTAATAAAATAAAACTGTTGCTGAAAACTGTGTTTATTTTGTTATACAATTAGCAAACATTTATTTGAGCTGTGTGTAAGTAAATTAATAAAAATAGATATGTTGCTGAAAAATTAAACAGATTTTTAACATGAAAATTGTACGTAAGAAAGGAATTAAGAAAGCCAAACCCTAAGTGAGTAAAAGCATGAAATTAACAAACATTGTGTAGGTTGATGCATGTCACGTGTTGACAGCTTAACCAATATTATTGTCATATTGTTCTGTTCCATAAAGTTCTGTAACATAATACGTAGCATACATTTTTGTTTTGCTTTTGTTTTAAATTGTTACACACTTACAGTAATTAAAGTAATTAAAATTTGCTATATTTAGAAACGGATAAGGTCAGTGGTATGTCATCAGTAAAATAAATACGCAAGTAAGTGTGTGTGTCAGAGAGAGAAAGAAAGAGAGAAGGACAGAGAAATAGACGCCCTGAATGAAGTTTTGATGAAGGGTTGAACAAAGGTACTGAAAAGCTACTCCGTATGAAGTGTTGTTACGTCAGGGAGAATCTACTCAATGATGGAAATCCTCTTAAAACACGTTCTTTAATAAATCAGCCACTTGTGCTTTTACTCGCCTCATATTTGTGACCATAGCTCTCTGTACAAAAACACACACACACTGTAAATACTTCACTAACTCTCCTTATAAACCTAATACATTAAAACCATATTTGTTAAATATATTTTAGTAGGATTAAGCTTTAAAGATTTGTAGTTATACATGCTAACAATCATTTTTATATGTCAACAGGGGAGCTGATTCTATAATCAGTACTTGTGTCTAAGTCTATTTATGTTCTGGTATGACTGATGCGTAAGGAAAAGTTGAAATAATTACCGTTTCTAAAACACTGAGTCACCAATAGCAGTTTCTACGTGACGTTAGTTGAGACATTTGTGACGCCATTCGGCTTGTCAGTTGAGTTTTTTGATCTGTCATTGGTTTATTTTACATGCCCCACTCGTCGATGGCAAACTCTCCCACGAACAGACGCCACACCTACGATCTGACAGTCAAACCTGCAATACTTCTCTCTCTCATTGTTCGAGTGTGTAAGTCAACCATAATTGGGTTCTAGGTGGCATTCAACCAGACAGCAGTGCACAAGTATGTTGTTGGTCCTGCTCTTTGTTAGCTCTGAACTGAAGCATAGCATTTCTGTCCTGTCTAGCCACCAACAGCTAGACCCTCGCTGGTAAAGTCCATGTGCTTACAAAGTCACACTGCAGATGGTTTAACTTTATCTCATAACCGTATCATTGTACACACAAACAAACTTCTAAAGCTTGCCATCAACACACTTGTTGATTTGTTGTATAGACTTGATTATGATATTCTTAAAAGTTTTAAGGTGTTAAATCTTTCAGAACTTTATTGTGCAGTTTTCCATGTCTAACCCGTGATGGTTTTTTTAATGAATCCTATAACATTTAAATGTTTTTCAACTGAAATTGTCGAGTTTCTTTCTTGTCCTTCCTCTTTTACATTCTCTCTCTCTCTCTGGTGGGTGTGGGGTTTTGGGGTTAGTTTGGGGGATTGCTGTTGCTTTGGGAACAACCTGTGGAAGCCTCTGTTTGTTGCTAGGAGATTTTATGCTTTCAAGAAGAAAATGTGAACCCCCACACATGCACACCAACAGTTACACACACACATACACGCACACCCCATAGTCCCTTAATTTTGAAGTTTGCCAAGTGATTAATTCAGAAAATAAGATGTTAATATCAAAACAAATCTTGAAAAAAATCTCATGATCTTTGTAGCAACACATAACTTCCACCCTTCTTTGAAACACTTGCCACCTGTAAACAACCTGTTCTCATTACAGAGCACATAATTAAGTTAAGCATTTAATATTGTTAACGTTTAATTTTTATTTACCCTTTAATTTATACATGAGCATTAAAGGATAGCTTTTTATTTGCAAAATTGTGTTTAAAGATGCGTTTGAAACGGTGCTGTGCTGAAACACTTCAGGACTTTTTTCCTCTCTATACTACTTCCTGCTATAGAGTTTATGGGTCTATATTTGTCTATTATAGGACTATATTTGCGGTCATATGCGTGAGCACAAAGTGTTTATAACTCCCATCCCCCTTTGAAAACTCTTCCTCGCCATCTCCCCCATCGCTCCCCTCCCCTCCACCCCCGATTAGCCGGTCCTGACTGCACCATTACCATGAGAATAGCGGGGAGCAGCGAGCGGGTTAAGCTCGGGACTGCTGAGAGAGGGGAGACGAGGCACTCAATGCAACGCTAATTTTCTGCCCGGTGGGAGAGCGAGAGAATGGAGAACAAAGGCGAGCATAAGAAGCGCTGAGAACTGCGCGCTTTTACTGCGCGCACCTGCGTGCTCAAAAGCGCAGGACAATGAGACTCCGAAACGGCCAATTACGGCCCGGACAGCCACTCGCTTTCTCTCCTGGAAAAAAAGCGGGCAAAGTATAAAAAAGAGAGAAAAGGGAGGGATATTCTTCCGACCTCTGTGTTTTGATCCTGCTAACTTTTATCAGTTTTAATCGATGTCCACTTTCTTCTAGAAGTTAGGTGACGGAGGTCAGATGTCCCATCAGCACTCGCCGAGACCCCGTCCCTCCCAAATCAGTGTCCTCTGCACTCATTGTTCCCTTTACTTTGCTTAATTCGGTGCGTTTTAGCTAATTATAATATTAGTCATATCGACTTAAATGCGTTAATATTGAGACCGTAAGCTGCTATCGTATTAACGATGAATTAAATGAGTCTGCTCGGGTTTTACACGGGAAGGTATTTATTTAACGGATGAAAAGAATCCATATGTTTGATTAAACATTGGGGGAAAGCACGTTTTAGTTATTTCGCAATGAATGTGTTTGGACTGGGCTGTCTGGTTGGCGTACATTTATCACATTATCATCTAATGCGTGAAAGTTTGTAGGATGTGGCGCCATAGTAAAGTAACACCTGCCATCTTATCATTAAACAAACTGTAATTTCTTATGTATAGTAAAATAGACAGAAACAAGTCAATTCTGCACCAAAAGTTGTAAAAACCTCTTTCTATTAGTTAAAGTAAAAACTGACTAATGTTGCCATGATCACATAATTTTTTTAATGTAGTTAAACATTAACCATTGGTATTCTTCATAATGTTTCGGTTAATTTTTTAGCATCGTCCTTTAAAGTTTATTAATTCAATTGTCAAAATTGAATTTATACGTTTTTATTTTTTTCTATTCATATTGTGTATTTGTTATCTGCTAGCATAACATTTCCGTTTTTTTGTAAGTTTAGTCTTATAAACTAAAATTGTTAGGAAATTTTTTCTTAAAGATTGCTTATTTGTTTAAGATTTTTGAAGGAAAACAAAGAAAGACGAGTGTACAAAAATAATAAAATACTTTATTACATTTTTTGTTGTTTTTCTATCAAGGTTGTCGAGTCACATACAAGATTATTAACCCTTACTATAAGGGCCTTAAAGTAAAAAAAAAACATTTCAAAACAATACATTCTTAGTCAAACACAGTCTTTTAACAAGCTCATATTTTTTAATGAACAAATAATCAAAACTATTTGACTTTCCCTCTTTTTACACAGAACTTCTATTTACAATGTTCTATTTCTCAAAGGAGTTGAGAATGAATTGTTCTTTTTTAATAGAAAATACAGTCAAATCCCTCTAATCAGGATCTCTATTCATTTTCAATGCAACAAAAACTGTTGAAGCTCAGGACACAATGTATCTATACTAATGTTGGAGAAAAACAAAAATATCTACACCGTTGTGCATTTAAAATTTTCGCATTACCTAAACAATGCAGAGCAGCACAATGTTACAAAAGTCTTGTGGTATGAAAGCTTAAAAGTAAAAATGGATGACAGCAGCGACCAAGGGAATGTGTGCTCAGTTGCTTCCCTTCTTTCTCTATGTAGTCATGCCATTGTAGTCAGTAATCTGTGAGATATTAACTAGCTGGCATAAGGTTTTAACTATGCAAATAAGCAGTAATCAACCAGATGGTTAGCTAAACCAATGACCAATCAATTACAGAAAAAATATGCCATGTTCTTACTCAACTATGAGCAATCCCACAACAGTGCACCAGGCCACAGTTAAGACCACTGTGACGTAACTATCTAACATTATATATAAAAACAAAGACATGGACCTTTGGGTGACACACACTCCACACCATATTCAGGCACTTCAACAAATCCAGCTGCCTTGGGTCTTCCAGTCTGACCATGTGTCCATACACCCTCATCCTTTTTTACATATCAAGCGGACCACTGTTAATGTTCGTGCATCTATTGCAGCGTACCGAGTCACGCGAGCCCACATCCGTGGCCCTCCAGACTCGATTCAGACAGTTTTCTGATCAGATGTGTGTGAGAGGTGCTGTACCGGTGAGGTAATGCTGTTGGATATTGGAGTAACCTCTCTGTGCTCCACTGTCTGTGGTGTCTCCACCGGGGATATACATGCTAATCATGTCCCTCAGGTCACCTTGTAAAGGACCTCGCTGGTGGCTGTGGGATCCTGTGGGAGAGTGAGACACCTGATCTGGTTTCACCATGGACATGACCGGGCTGGGCTGCTGTGGAGTGCTGCTGTAGGACATGGGGCTGGAGAAAAGAAATAGCAGTTTTATTATAACCCATCTAAAAAACACTCAAATGTCTAAGTATGCAGTGAACATCATGTTTTAGCTTCTATGAATAAATATTGTGAGTATACTTAAGTAGATTACGAACTTACTTGTAAGAGTTTGCGCCATTCATGTAAGTCTGCGCTGTGGCCATAGCAGATGGATACTGTAGTGCGGATAAATCATAGCGGTGCAGCTGCTGACCGTAACCCAGGGCATCAGTCTGCATCCCCGCATAGCCACCTGTGTGACCCCAGCCGTAGCTGTCCATCCGCGGGCTGCCTCCCGATCCTTGCGCAGCGGCCGCCGCCAACAGGTTGCCGGCCGATAGAGGATACTTAGCGGCCGGGTTGTCCTTCTTCAGAACCGGTTTCGTCTTACGACGGGGCTTGTATTTATAATCTGGGTACTCCTTCATGTGCAACGCACGAAGTCTTTTGGCCTCGTCAATAAACGGCCGTTTCTCCGCGTCGGTCAACAGCTTCCACTCCGCGCCAAGGCGCTTACTGATCTCGGAGTTGTGCATTTTAGGGTTCTCCTGTGCCATCTTGCGCCTCTGACCCCGAGACCAGACCATAAACGCGTTCATGGGCCGCTTAACTTTGTCCATGGGATCGACACTCTGTTGCTGGTTGTTGACAGACGATTTGGCGGCTCCATGAGTCACCCCGTGCGTTATTCCGCCGTTCAGCTGGGTCATTCCCTGCGCGTTTTGGTGCGTCGATGGCACGGACGACTTCATGTCGTGTTCCAGCATGCTGTACATGACCAAAAGACTAGGGGTGATACTAAAGTATCACCGTAAACTACAGACTGACTTTAAATCAAAACCTCTGACCGAATCTAAACTTTTACGCGATTGTTTTATGGACACATAAGTCCAAAAACTAAAGTAAAGTTGACTAAAGCTATAAGAAAACTTGCTTGTAAATGCCCAGAGACAGTCAGGACGTTCAGAAGTGAAGCGAGTTTGTCCTCAAATGCAAACAGGTCCGAGCTCAAACTCTGCGTCTTGCCCGCAACTCTTTCAGTGCTTGAGTGATAATAGAATTTCATCACTGTCCGCCTACAGCTGCTTTCTTTCTCTCCACATTAGCATCACTAAAGAAGGGGTGCGGTGAATGTGGAGAGACCATGAGCAGGAGGAGGATTCTGTTTGGGGGAAAAGAGTTTCTGTCTTCACCTGCAACTTTTTGCGCTGATAGTACTAAATAACACATTTCTCATAGTGAAAATGTTATACATTACACATGCTATTTACATTATTATAGTAATACAAAAAGCTTCATAAAATAACTTCATAATAAATATATATTCATTTTTAAATGTATATTAAAAAATAGATATAGCCTACATTAAAAACATTAAAAAAAAATTCAACTCAGTAATTTAACTTCTAATCAGCAGTTACATTAACAGTACTGTATGTATCAAAACTAAATTCCCATTGGATTTTTTTCTCTATATGAGAGCTTTTTGGTAATAACATATTAGGGTTTTATCAATATATGTATATATATATATATTTAACACAATGTACTCTGTTCTTTATTTATGTCAAAAGCCCTATTCAAACTGTAATTGTTTTCTCATAATACCTGCTTAAATGTATTAATAAAGCAATTCAGAAAATCAGTGCCTGAAAAAACATTTGTTAATTTATTATCTCCTACCAGTAAGATCAAACAGCTTACATTGAGCATATTTGTCACTTTTACTTTTTGCCCCAGGCCCCTTTTAATTTTTACCCTGCAGCTATGTTAAGTGTCTCCCCCACACCCAATGTTAAGTATTGTTTTTAAGTAAAGTTTGTTAACTTTCTAAAGTAATATTATAAATTTAAGTAATGTTTCTGCTTCTAAGGTTACGCTGTGGAGGATCATTTACACTTCTAATGAGTTATATAATGTACTTCCACAGTTGTAAAGAACCCGATGCATCCACAGCAGCTTATTATGAACAGCATTGCTTTTCTGTGATACCATCTTGATACCAAGTCTCTTATTTTTAAATTGTGATCAATGCAACATCAAAAGATACATTTTATATGTTGAGAAGTAAAGTTTTTGGACAGCTCTTTATTTGTACAAGCATGGTGAATAAAATAGTTTAGTTTTACGTTTTAACACACTGTTAGGGATAGTTCACACTGCCCCAACAAACATTAACAACTTTGGTTGTTAGGTTTTGTTGGATCAGTGTGTTAAACTTGTTGGTGTTTGTTGGGGATGTGTGAAAACAACAGCTATTTTTACCAACAAAAAATAAAGTGTTTTTAAAGTGTTTTTTTCATGACCTGGTTACGATTAACTCCATCGGGTTAATTCAGTCATATTAAATATTGTGACCTGTATGATATTTTGGTTTTGTCACATGGGTGTGTTTCTTACAGTTTACCAAACTGACTTAAAATAAAAAGCACATTAAAAATGTTGTTTTTGCAGTTGTTGAAATTAAACTTTTTCTTCTTTCTTATTTAGCTGTCCTCCATGATGCTGTTGAATTCAGATGTGTTCCACCCCAGTGAGCCGTTTCTCTAATGATTGCAGGTGTGAGTAGTTACTCCTTATCACCCAGTCAAGTCATACACATTAGTTTCTATAGGCATCACTTCACACATCTATTGTTGGCCAGTATCCCCAAACACAGCCACTACGACTGACCATCAGAAACAAGTGTGACAATGACCTCCCCCCCTCTGAGTTTAGCTTGTAATAACACATCAGCTGAATGTTCCTATACGGGCTACTGTTGAATGACTTCATTTGGGTTCTTATAACAGTGTATGACAGCAGCGTGTCTATTTATGAAAGGTTGCTAGCGTACTGTCATTATGCAAAATGTGGCTTTGTATTTTTGTTTCAGTTTTCACACATTTAAAAGCGAGGAGATCTTTCTTACGTCTAATGATTGACAGTGTTGCTGACAATCGCTGTTGTGAAAATTATACTAATCACTGAGTCACAGTGATGCTGTAAGATCGTAGCAAATTGTGTCATAAGTTGTAAAACATGCTAATGTTAACCAACAATAGTCGTGCACTGCCTCTGTGTTAGACAGTTGGTTGTAAAACCTGAATCTCGTATTGGATTAGCGTGTCATATCAGGGATGATGACATGTTGAGCGAGTTAAACCTATGGCCTATTAAATATTACGCAATCGCATAGATGAGCAACAGGTGGTATTACCCCAAGCGGTGGAAAAATGCAAAAAATCTGACGAGTGACGTGCAAGCTCCTGTTTTCTGCTGGCTCAAAGCCCGATGCTACAAACCCCACTGTACGGCGTCAATATTGACTCGGGCCATTGTCGCGGGCCATTGTCCCACACTTATTATACAATTAACCTTACTTTATGTGGAGGCTGAATATGGAGTGTGCCAGGGCTATTGTGCATGAGTCATTCTCATGTATGGGATCAGTCTCATTATAAGCAAAGGCCGGAGAATAAAGAGAGGAAACACATTGATGTCTCCTGGTGTTGTGTCGACAATCAAATCAAAATTTAAGTGGGGGCCTCGTGAGAGAGCCGGAGAGTCCGGAGAAAGCCTGAAAAAGCCAAACATCATACATACGAGAGACGTAGAGATCCAGAATGACAGATTGGATGGTCTGAGATAAAAGAGAGAGGAGAAATGAAGTGGGGGGGTTAGTTGAGAGCAAAGAAAGAGAGATGGACAGAAGCAGGGAAGGAAGAAAAGCAAGGGGGGAAAAGGGGGTCGAGAAGAAAGAAGAAAGTAAGAGGGAGAGAGGCAGAGGAGGAGGAGGGGGTTGGTTAGTCGCTGGAGAAAGTTCTTAAGCTTTTTCAATGACAAGCAGATTGAAAGCCCCTCTATTCAGAAGCTCTCCGGCTTCTGTTCTCATGTAAATGGAGTCTGCGGCCTTCCCTCCATCCATCACACTGCCCGGTAGTCCAGCCAGGCCTTTACGAGCCTCCCACTTGCGAAATCACCATGCCCCACAAACACTATGGCCACGGGAGGGGGGTGGGGAGGAGAGTTGGGGGGCGAGGGGAGGCAGAGAGGCCACCTACACTGTGAGAGAGAGAGTATTAAAACTGTAACCGGGCCATTGAGAATGGTAAGGTGCCACCAGATAGTGATGATAAAGGAGATAAAAATAATGATGGAGAGGAGAAGTGATTGAAACTAGCGGACGTCTTGTGTTTCACAGTCAAGTTAGTTTCTCAGTCGCTAATTATTGATAAATCACATTATGTGCACCACATGCAGCAAACTAACTTCTGGTAGCTTATGACAATACATGGTTACTTAAAGTACATGCCTAAAATAACAGATTTTAAAATTGTAAGAGAAAGTCAAACGGGCACTTCCATGCAAATATCAACCTTTTCATGAAAATAAAGGTTTACACCATACTGATAGCTTAAATGTAATATTTGGTGGTTTATGTGAGGTCAAGTGAGATTTTCCATAGTTAGGTAAAGTTGTGTTTTCAGTGTGGTCACATCCATAACAGTCCATATTCCTCATATATGAACACATGAAAATAAAATAATGTGGTTTTTTTTGGTTTTACTGTTTTTGGTTTGTGTATTTTAATTCACAGGAATCCTACAAACTATGTTGCCTCTTAGAAACGTGTTCTTTTTCCACATCCGTAACATGTATAGTTCAATTTCTTTTAGCCCATTTCTATTTTTGATACTCTCAACAGGGCTTTAGTAAAATATAAAAAGATATTCAATATACTGGTAATTAATACATTCTCAAAAAGTTTTGACTAAAAATCCATGTCCATTACACTAGAGCTGCCCAAATAGGTTTTCAGTGTTTTTTATAACCTGCCATACCAAGTAAACTTTTCATCATGTCATATTTTTAATGAATATAACTGAATATAACTTACTATAGGGTAAACGCAGTAGCTAGTGTTTTTCAGAAACTACTGAAATTAGACTTCTGTTGAGTCTGTTGTTGTTGTCTACTAAAGGTTCAGAGCATCTGTGTGAAGTTGTATAGAGCCTCCCTCATGTGTTGAATCCCAGTATTACAATCACTCACATTTGAAATGCTTTTATCCAACATACAACAATATCCTTTTATACAACATAAGCGATTCAGCCACACAAGTGAAGCATTTTTGTACATTTATTGTTTGGGTAAAATTACCCAAACTAAGACTGCAGTTTTTTGGTAAAGAACGTTCAGACAAAGCTAATTTAAAAAGTGCAAATTAATTTAGCTTATAGAGAAATACAGCTTTAACCTGTATACAAATTCTGTAAACTGTGAAATATGGGCCATTCAATTACAGATTTGTCAAACAGTTGGTTCAATTAAAACCGGAAAACTAAAATTTGTAAGTAACATGGAATTTTACAATTAAATATGTTGTTATTAATTAAAATTAAATATGGTTGGTTAAAATCACGAAAGGAAACTGTGTGACGAGTTACGCTGCAGCTTTATTCAACTCCCCCATCCCCCCAAAAACCAATACAAAAATAACTTAAATGTAAAAAATGAAATACCTCAATGTTGGAATATGATTTTTTTCCATCACACATGTTTTTACCACTCAAAATTCAGTCAAAATCTAACTGAGCAAAGACTACCATGTATTTAAATACAGGAAGTCCTTAGACTCATATGTCACTCAAGGGCAATTAAATGGCTCTGGCCCACACTTTTACAGCAAATAGTACAGCACATACAGTAACTACTTGAATTTCACAATCCTAGTAGTTGGATTTGAAAGAAAGATGAATTTTAAATCTTAAATGTTTTTTTAAGTTCAGTTTAAAAGCTAGCACACTTTACCATGTGTCCAAAGTAAACTGGTAACACAAGGTGCTTTAAATTGACATCAATGCACGTACAGATGCAAGGAAAGCTGAAAACAGTAACTGTAGTCAATTACACATCCAAAACATCCCAGCTAAAACAATAAACCCAGGATGACTAATGGAAAGCAGAATGAAAGAACATGCTGCTTATCTCTGTAAGAGTTAACTGAGCTCCTACTTTACAATGTTTATTATGAGAGCCAGATAGAGAGATGCACAATCATCATTTGAGTTTTATAAAATTTGATGTGAAACTGTGAAGATGAAATGAATAATTTGCGATTGAGGAGAGAGAGAGGAAATGAACAATCCTCTACTTCATTTACAAGTCCATAAACTATAATATAAAGAGCGAAGGATTGTGGGGTTGGAGAGGATTGACGGGGGGGTCAAATAAATTTTTAGATCAGGTCAGCCACATTCATTGGCATCTCCTCTACGGTAGTGTTGTAGAAGGTCTCGATGTCCCGCAGCGTACGCTTGTCATCTTCGGTCACCATATTAATAGCCACACCCTTCCTTCCGAAACGACCTCCTCTTCCAATCCTGTGACCCAAAAAACATGTCAATAATGAAAGTGAAGGTTGGATGCTACTGCAGGATTAAGGAGACAGAGTGAAGATTGGAAGTGATGTGTTGAACACTGACCTGTGAATGTAATTCTCCCGATTGGTTGGCAGGTCATAGTTGATCACCAGAGACACCTGCTGGACATCGATACCTCTGGCCTATAAATAAGACGCAGATAAACAAAATATGAGCACCAATCCGCAATCACTCAAAACTTGACTTCACAATTACAACACAATACATTTATTACACTGCGCTCTGGAATACTTGATACTGATTGGCCAGTCGCAACATTCCTAGTTATGTTATGTCCTGAAACGTTATGACCTACTTTGATGCACAACTGATTTATTAATTTTAAAAGACTAATGAACACGATTTCTGTAGTCCAGTCTTGCAAGTACAACTTGTGTTCCCTTATTCTTCCCAATGTATCAACATTGAAATTTTACATATTATCACCGACATTGCTAGTGGTAAAAGTAAACGTGTTTTGTGTGTGACTTGTAAGAGATATTAAAAAACAAATAACCCTGCCACAGTAAAACCCACTTTCTTTTCTAGATACTGTTACTACTCCAAACCACTAGATGGTGATAATGAGTCCAGTGACTTAGTTTATGTGCTCACCAGCAGATCTGTGGTAATAAGGACGCGACTTGAACCAGAGCGGAATTCCCTCATGATCAAGTCACGATCCTTCTGGTCCATGTCTCCATGCTTGAAAAGAAACACACTTAGGTCAAACACACCAATCAGCGCTTAATGACAGCAAACACCAAACACTTTTCTGTAATTTTCTAATTTGTTATTACTATTTGGACATATATTCCTTGCCCTTACTAAGATAAACACCAAAATACATTTTCTATGCTATGAGAAGTTAATGTGCAGAACAAATGCTGATTAGAATGCAAATGTCTGATTGGTAAATTATTCATACTTATGAGTTTTCAATAAGCAAGTTAAACGGGCTAGGATGATAAATCGTCATTCTTTTTAGTATTAAAATGATAATGCACTACTCTACCACACAAACCAAATATCAACATTAAACAAAGTGAGAGTATTTACCTATCCATTGGAAACGTACAATGTATCTTATCTGTTGACAACGATAAGACTGATCGATTGCAAGATCTTTCTTATCATTGGCAATTCATAAGCACCTGCATGTGCAGGTTGTAAACAAGTCTGTGTTGCAAGTAAAAGCAGTCTGTACCAAAAAATATGAAAGGAAATATTTAGATCAGAGCTGGACAAATGTCTGGACAGTGTGATAACAATTTTTAACAGGAATGAAATGAGTTGAAATGCCCGTTTTTACGCAGCAGAGAGTCAAAGAGCTAGTCAAATATCAGCTTTACGGTATATGTACCTGTAAATCCCCTAAAATCATAAAAACTGTACAATAGTAGTGTAGTAGTAGTTAGTATTTACCAGAGCTGAGACGGTGAAATCCCTGGCATGCATCTTCTCTGTAAGCCAATCCACTTTCCGGCGTGTGTTAATGAAGATCACAGCCTGAGTGATGGTCAGGGTCTCATAAAGATCACACAGTGTGTCCAGCTTCCATTCCTGACACACGAAACAAAGCAGGGTTAGACAATTCACATTTATATCCCATGAAAATAAAGATCCTGCAAAAGTTGCTTTTACGTTAAACTAGCACTTTACCTCTTTCTCAACATTGATGTAGAACTGACGAATACCCTCAAGGGTGAGCTCTTCTTTCTTCACCAGGATACGCACTGGTTCGCGCATAAACTTGGTAGTTACATCCAGCACCTCTGCAGGCATGGTGGCAGACAGCAGCACCACCTACAGAGCAGACGACAAAAAAAAAAACCCTCAATGGTTTATGCCTTCACATCACTGGTCATATTTTTAAACTTTCACATGTACTTCCTGTAGTTAATCTGTTAAAGCATGGCAAATTGTTCATGCAATATGCGTTTTTTATCCTAACCTGTATGCTGGTACTGAGCTTCTGGAAAATCTCATAGATCTGGTCCTTAAACCCACGACTCAGCATCTCGTCGGCTTCATCCAACACAAACATTTTAAGGTACTTGGATGCTGGAAGAAAGATTAACAAAATTCGAACAAATATCACAAATTACTGAAAGGAAATAAACACTTTTGGGAAGAAAGGAGTACTCACAGAGAAACTTGCGGTTAAGCATGTCATAGACACGGCCTGGGGTTCCAACTACAATATGCGGTGCCTCCGCCTGCAGCTTCTGCACCTCATTGCGCACGTTGGTGCCCCCGATACAGGCGTGGCAAGCCGCACCCATGTAGTCTCCAAGAGCCAGTATCACTTTCTGGATCTGTATTGACAAACAGGGTTTAAAAGTTCTTTAAGAATTGGCAACAAGAGCACAGCTTAGATCTTTTGTAATTAAACATTTTCACTCCAAGTAAAATAAAACGTGCCTGTGTCCATAGCCATCAGAAATAAGAGCCAGTGTTGCATATCAGCTTACAAGTGAGTTATGTTGGGTGTTACTTGTAACGCCTTAACACCAACAGATTACTTTTTGAAAGTAATGAGCAAACCACTGTTTAAAGTTACACAATAATATCAGTGTTACTTCTCCAATAACACATTACTTAAAGTGCTTATTGTCTAATACAATTACTTATCTCTGCCTTCCCAAAACAGTAGTCACATACATTAGTCATAAGTAGCCATACAAAAGGAATGCAAAAGATAGTATTCAATATTTAATAATAATAATAATAATAACACTGCAATACTATCTTGCCTCTAAATTCTAGTGAATGTGCAATGATATATAAAAGCTAACCAAAAAAGGCAGTAATACAATAATATTACATGCTATTTTAAAAGTAACAGTTGCCAAAATTGGCCAAGATATCATTTTAACACGTTCCACTCATGAAGTTTTCAAGCCCACTACATGCAATTAGCAAGTATTTAGAAAAAACTATGAAAATTCAGAAAGTACTCAAACCATTGTGTCTGTTTTAGATAACCAACACACCGTAAGAAATCTGTGGACCAGCTGAACTGCTGACACTATTGTTCTATAGCAAGTGAACCAAACAGTGAACACAGACACCACTAACCTGCTGAGCCAGTTCACGGGTGGGTGCCAGGACCAGAGCCTGAGTTCCTTTCAGATCTACATCAATCTGCTGCAGGATGGAGATGGCAAAGGTGGCTGTCTTGCCGGTACCCGACTGGGCCTGAGCAATGACATCATATCCTGTGTGGAGAAAGAAAGGTGAATGAAATGATAATCTTTGATTAACCAAGATGATGTTTTTCATCTTCATGCATGAAATAAAAGCGATAGTACAGTGTAGTATAATAGAAATGGTTCTGGGTCTCTGGCACCAAAGATAAAGATTCATCCCAAAGAGACCAAAAAGTTAATTTTGGACCAAAAATGCTACTTTTAGAAGCCATCTTACCCTTGATACAAGGGAGAATAGCCCTTTGCTGGATGGCAGAGGGCTTTTCAAAACCATAAGCATAGATTCCTCTGAGTAGAGTCTCACGCAGGTTCATGTCATCAAAGCTGTCCACGATCTCATGCCAGTTACTCTGTGTTTACAGCAAACAAAAAATGACCAGGTGCTGATTTAGACGCAGAACACCACATATTCATAATTACACCTCGCTGTCAAAAGACATTTGTCACTAAATGCATAATGAGTAAAGAATAACAGGTTGGCAGTCCTTCAATAAAACTGTCCCCCACAGTAAGGACACGGCAGTCTAAACAACAGTGTGCCAAGTGGGCTGTGCCAAAGGAGTCATGCTGAGTGAAAAAATATAATTATTAATTGTAAAAGAATAATAATAAACTTACTTCAATGACTCCATCTGGCTCCATGCCCTCGGGGCCATTGTCTCTCGGTCTGCAAAGAAATGTCATGTACAGTCATACTGTTAGTATGCATGACAGCTGTCAACCATTTAAGAAAACCAAAATATTCCACATTTATCTATGTATTTGTATAAGTATGCAAACCAAACTTGGCACTACAACACAATAAAGTCATACTAGTTTAATAATAGCATATTAGGAAAACCAGCCGAAGTATCGCCGATCATGTTTAACCATGTGCGAAAAGGGCCATAAATAACAGGGTTATGTGTCTAGCTGTCAGTTTACCTTAGCCTTTAAATACTAAATCAACTGGATCGTTTAGCAGTATTAAGTTGATCGTTACATGCGTTATATTCATATTCATCATATTATTTATTTTTGATGTGAACCGTAACGTGGGGCCGGTGAACTTGAGAAATTGTAAAATGCTAACATCTCTAAGCAGGCCGTGATGCTAAGAGCTCATAGGCTAGCCCCTGTGTATTTTTTGGAGCTCTTTTACCACGTCCAAGATCACCGACCACACAATATTCCGACATTTTCAGAAACATTTACAACCTGAATAGCTAGTGAGTGACGACATGTACGTATGCGATCTAAAATATCTACATAAATAAGATCGTAAAACACCGGGTTCCCTACCTCTCTTCATAATCTGCCGACATTATCACAAAGGGCGAGCGCACCGCGAAAATGTTTTTTATATACTTTAACATGAGCTTCTTACTAAAATTGTGATTGTAGCTTTCGACCGTCAGTCAGAACGTGTACCACCTTTTCTGTAACATCATTGGGTAAAATAGACGTCATTTAACACATGGTATCCGCCTTTTTGGCGTTAGATAGAGCCGAAAAGGCCGTCCATCAAACGGTTGTCCCGCCCCATCGTAAATACAATTGGACTGAAACTAAACCTCCTAATGTGATTGGCTTGTTCTGCCTTGTTGCAGGTCACGTCGCCCTACACCCAGATTTAATGTTGGTTCCTGCTACGTTAAATGTATTCTGTAAATTAACTTGAAATACAATTTTATACAAACATTTTAAATTACATTTTTAATTTATGGCTATATCGACATCACCATTAACGAGTGGCATAGAAAACAGTAGAATGGTAATTGAAAAATATTTAAATTAGTTCGTACTATTCCTCCACCGAATTATAATTTGCAAAAGAAATGACAGAAATAGGATTAGAAAAAGAAATAACTGCATTATGACAAATATAAGAACTGAAGATATTTAGTTTTCAGTTTTTATTAGTACATCTTACAACAACGTATGCATTTCAAAAGATATAAAACAGTTTAATTTACAGCTGCTCTTTTTTCTCTCCATATTTTCCATTTAAATCGCACAGATACATAACAACAGACAAACAATATTGAACGAACAAAAATCCTCATATAGTGTTGTGGTCCATAATGACTTAATATATGAATATCGCATTACACTTTTATGTAATTTTACATAAAATGTCTGCAGGTCTCCTTCCTCGCCACTCAATGTTACCTTGTAGCATACAATTAACATCAAGAGCTTGAAACATAAAAAATATACTTGCCAACAAAATGGCGGCACCTAAGAAAAATGTATCTCCCCCTCCAATTTCTCAAAAAGAACGTTTTTCTTTTGCTTTGATCTGAACAAACAAACAAACAACTGGGCTGAAGATGGTGTGGCATTCACAAAGTCAAAATACAAAATCATTGGGGGAAAAGAAGGGGTTAAACGTTTGCATGTTTCCCATCTAAACGCTGGACATGGAGCTTATGTAGAAGTGTAGGACGTTCTTTGTTCTTCTACAGTCTCACAGAGACAGTTTACAGTGACATAGTTCTTTGTACATTTGTCTCCGTAGCTTTGGCATATCCTGCTGACCAAAGCTGAAAGGCTGCTCCAGGGCCAGGCACTTACAGTACTGAAACACAAAGATAAATGAATACACAAGTATCAGAATGTCATTTCATCAGCAGGGGATGCAGACTACAATCAAGTGTTAAGAAAATACAGAAATAGATCAGTTGTTCATTTGAGAAAATCTTACCTGAAGGACAAAAGCTCCACAATCACTGTCATTGTTCTGCCTTGCCACATTCTAGAACATTCCAGAGATAGACAAGTCAGTATCTCAAACACTGTTAATGTTACTGTTAAACTCTTTTTTTCTCTTTCATGCACATGCACAGGCCATATTTTTTACATTTAAAGTAACATGATTGCTTTGTACAATTATGAACTATTTAAAGAGGACCAATTCAAATGTTGTTTTTTAATCTTTTACTACATTTGTAAGGTTAATGCAAGTACAGCCAAACCTCTACATGAAACATACACTTCAAATTCACCTTTCACCCTACCATTTTGAAAAAGCCTTTCCACCCTGTGTAAAATTCCTTCTGTTCTCTCTTGATTGCTTCTGCTTGCAGGTATTTGGCAATGTGCTGTAGAGGAAGATGAAGAGTAAGCATCAGTACAAGAAACAGACATTGACAACAGCAGCCACAGAAGACAATCAAACAGCAGTTTGTTCACATACTTTGGGGCAACGGCGGTTGAGGGTCCTCTGGGAGTCAAAATACGTGACACTACGCTGAGGTACATTAACACACACTAATGACCAGTGCACCTCCAGGTGAATAGGGATCAACAAGAACTTCTTCTGGAAAATATCAACCTGAAGAAGAGACTTAAAGTTAGACAATTAATATACAGTATATAATTATAACACAGTAATTGACTATAGTATGCATTGCACCAAAAAGTCAAGTTATAACTATTACTTTGACAGATGTGCATGTACATTCTCTGACCATGATCATTTTATTCCTCATCAACATCAAAATTTTAGGTTAAAGCTTATAAAATGTACAAGGTGAAAGGTGAACCTTTTATGTGCTATTATGTTACTAGTCATAATTTTGTTACTGTTACCATTCTGTGTCTTTGTGCATTTTAAATAATTCTTCTGCACAAAAATCATAAAGCAGCAAAATATGTTTGAAAATAGTTTTAGATGGGGTACTACAGCACATCAACTACAGGACATGTCAACTCTACCAAAACATTGTTTATCAACTATATATGAACAGGAGCTTTATATCAGCTAGATAATACCACTCCCCAATTACTGACGTTTTTTGTCCATCGCTTGACCCCATCGTAACCTTTCGTCCGAAGCTTGTCATAAAAGAAGCTGTTGAAAAAGTGGACCTGCGAGTTAAAAATACATAGACATAGTGAGACCAAGAGACGTTAATGAGACAAACCACCTTCTGTATATCAACCCTGTATTTATATAGTCATCTAAATAAGCTTACTTAGTGACTTTCTCATGGGTTCAATTCTTTTTTGTGCACTTATGTTTGTGTCTGCACGCTATCCCTACCTTTTCAGGGGCAGCATCCATGACCAAATCTCCATACATGTTCATGACCTGGGTGACGCAGTGAGTAACAGACGTAAGAGTGTGCTAACTCAGCACAATCCCAGTACAAAGGCCCCCCATTCATCAAATAAAGAGCTGATAACTATGGATAGATCCGTACAACGGTGTCAAAGTAAATCCTTATTTATATAGCACCTTTTGAAACAGTGTTTACAGAAAACAAAGTGCTAACCGAGTAGGCTGGTCACAGGCTCACTGGCATGTTTTAGGTACCAAAACACACGTGTTACATTTTTAACTGAGTGACCCACCTGATCATTGAGCCAGTTTTGGCCATACAGTGTGCTCAGATCATCCATGGTGAGGACATGACGTTTGTAAGTGACACGGAACCCCCGTATCACTGCACTTCCGGACATGCGTTGGTAGGACTGCATTAAATGTTGGACCATTAATTTCCTGTAAATAGGAATTAATGAGTAAAATCATTAGTTTTTGTAAGACCAAAAAAGTCATTTATACATTTAGACTTCTGACCTGTGAGGACTTGAGAAGCTCTCATTGAAGAGATCCTGAAGCTTTTCCACCACCTCATCCACATGGATGGGAATCAAACTGCCGTACTGCTGGAGAAACTCGTCGAGAATACCTAAGAAAGAGGAGTGAAAGAATGAGTATTTCCAGAAGAGGTTCAAACAACCTTCAAGACACCTGAATATTAAATGTAACTTTAAAAAATGATTTTGTACCTTGTACATAAGAGATGTGTTCACTGCTAAGCTGATTCTGTAGAGAGGACTTTTCCCGATTAGACTGAACATTGGCTGGTGAGATCCGTTCCTCCCTATCCGCCATGTTTGCACCATGGATACCACCCTTTCCTTTTGAAACCTCATCTGTACTGGAGTCTAAGAAATCAAATGGGTCACAGTAATAAAGAAAGCTAAAAGCTAAACACGACACTGGGAATAAAGTAGCTTTTTGCTGTTATTTTCCTTTTTTTGCACTGGCTACAGTCAAAACAAGCCTAACTATATATGATATTTTAATATATGTGCCACTTATGTTATCAACTCATGCTCACCTTCTGTCTCCTCTGCTGTCTCCAAAAGGCCTTCAGGGTCACCATTTAACAACGAACTGTCAGGTTGTCTGTGGTAAAGCCGACTGTCAAGGTGGCGGCGTCTGTGACATCTGCGTACCCTTCTGTATCCCATAGTTCCCGCCCATTTGGCCCGCTGGCGCCAGCTTCTCCAATGTTGTGCCAGGCGGTAGCGAATGCTCATGCGCCTCAGGCCCCGATATCGTAATCGGGCTAGCTTCCTCTCTTTGAACAGCCTGGGCCCAGTTTGGGCCAAGCAGTGGGTAAAGTCACCTGTAACACTGACATCCATTTCCACAGACTGTGAACGTTCTGGCGAGCCCCAGTCCTCGTTGCCTTTATCACTCCACTGGAAATCACCCTCAGCTTTATTTTCCACCAGATCTTCCTCACTCTCCATCTCCACATTTTCTTCCTCCACGTCCTCCTCCTCTTCCTCAGGGACAGTATAGTCTGCCCCCCACATACTGACGTCTTCCTCTCTACGCCCCAGTTTGAAGTGGGCGGGGCTGGGGGCGTGTTGGGCCATAGCTGGATTCATTAAATGGCCACCTCCAATGGCACCTCCACCCCCGGTGCCTTCCTGCCCCGCGGTCAGTGTCAGCTCATTGGACCAATGTGTTTGAGCCAGGCTGCTGCCACTGTCTCTCATGACCCAAGAGCACCCTACGACCTGCGCCAGCCTGCCTCCTCGCTAGTGCATGAAGGGAACAAGTGTCAGAGTAAAAATCAGAAACAGACAGAAATTAACACATCCACATACAATTTACAACTCTAGCTGTCTTGGATACAATGATACTAAAATGTAACTCTTTAAATAAAACAAGGTATAAGACAAATTGTCTGGCAACAAATAATAAACACTGCTTCTATAGCACTGATCTTAGTTAATTTCAGCATTTACTAATACATTCTTAAAATCTAAAGTTGGAACTGTCAACATTAGTTAATACATAGTGAACATGAACAACTGTTGTTGAACAACAACAATATTGGCAATAACAAACACTATTAAACGTTAATAAATTCTAAAAAACATATTGCTTGTTAGTTACCCAATACATAAAACAAATACATCTTATTGTGAAGTGTTACCAATGATCGGTTCCTATCAGACCATTACATTCCTGAAAATGACAGATGACAGATTTGTCACACCATCTAAAGGTCTAACAAATGTCAAGACTATCATTATCGCAATTTTATCAAAATTCACACTCCCTAAATGTGGATCCTGAACAATGACTTCTCTATAAAACTTCAAATGAAACTAAACTAAACCATTGTGTGTGTGTGGAAGTGTTTAGGAGGAAAGGGTGTCATGGACTGACAATGAAAATGCCTTGTTTTTGGATACTTCACAAACAGATGCAGAAAGGTGGAAGTGTTACAGCTGTGGCCCTGGGCAAGTGCAAAACCCCAGTGGGACTATATTACGTAAATAAAAATATAATAAAATTTTTTACATCTATAATACTGCTTGAAAGTGTGATTAAGCAGTGACTACAACTAGTTGTTAACGTAAGGGTAAATTAATATCAAAAGTATGAAACACTGATGGATATATAGAGAAAAGGATAGCATTAACTATACACAAAGGGATTCTCGGTATGAACTGTATGTAACATAGAGACGCATGTTCATGTTTTTGACTACGTAATGTTTTGCATATGTATTTGATTATATTTTGACCAGGCATCTGTGTAAAAAGCAGCACAGTCCCGCCAGGTGCTTGACCTGCAGAGATAAACACCATCGGCCTCCCATAACACGGAGAAGAAAATGTGGGCTGTCGGTACCACCGATTACTCACCGTTTAACCGTAACCTCGAGCCAAAAGCTTAAGCGTTGTCCACCAACGCAGCAAGCGGGTAAATAAGGTTCGCAAGGAAAGAAAAGAAAAGGCAAAATAGAGGTTTATCTAATTCTTGGCTCATTCAATGAGAGCTGGCGCTTCTTTAGAGCGAAAACACTCTTCCGCCGCGTCTCTATGACGTTGAAGATGTGCTCGCGGGAGGCGGAATATAAAGGCGTGTTTGCGTCCCTGCGGCGCTGCGCAAACCGTTCGGCGTGTGACATAAAGAATCGCGAGATCAGTGTGTGCGAATCGGTCTCGCGGTACCTAGATGTCATTCCTAGATCGGTCTGCGCAGCAGCTCATAAAGTCGAACACATCTACGCAGGCAGGAGGAAATCGATTTTTAGCTGGAGCCACTAGGTGTAAAGATTATTGTTCAGTTGATTGTGAGAACTGAAAAAAATTGAAAATACACGTAATTAGGTCCCCGTTTATAAATACTACTTCCCGTATCGAGATTTCACTGCAAAACTTACAAAATATTAAATGTGAAAATATGTTTTGTTATTTTCCTCAAGACACAACTGACCATTCACTCTTCTGAGGCAAATAAAGTGCATCTATGGGTGTAAAGGGTTAAACAGTTTAACATTAACATAAACGTTTAAAAGCAACATTAAGATATTTCTTTTGTGATTTAATCATTTATGCATTAGACAAAACATACAAGCTAATGATACATCATTTTAATGGATGATGTTAAGCGATGCAGAGAAGAGCAATAAAGGAGCAGGTGATTGCCCTCTACTTAACATATGTAGGTGAGGTTTGAAGTTCATTAGATTGCAGTCAGATGCCCTACATAGGAGGCCCTTAAATACTTTGTTTAATCTAAAACGTTGAAGAGCAAAAATATTTTTACTTTGTCTTTCAAAGAACAAATTATTTTTCAAACCCTACTATGTACTGTAGTATTTCATAATAGATGTTCAACAGTAAAAGTGTCTGTAATCCCTTAACAGGTTTCTATTAAATTCTCATGCACTGTAATGGATAAAAATAATAGACAAAGGTAAGACTGTTTATAATGAAAAAACATCTTTTAATGACTTATCAGTATGAACAAGACTGATACCAGTATGGGCATAGATTGTCTAGAAGTGAGATAATGTGTCCTCATTTTACAAAATACTAAATTCAAAGGAATCGCAGTTAGAGCAATTTTTAGAGCTAGAAATGTCTAGTAGGAAATTGTTTATTTTAACACAATAGATATGCAAGATTAAAATATATTTAAAAAAAAATGTGTAACCACTCTGGATTACTACTCTTTGTAAAATACAAATACATACAAGTGGTAACCATGCTAGATAGATACACTAGAAATATTTCTTTTAAAGATCCAGTAAATATCCTGTAAAGGATGTACTTTCTCACATGGTCTATCAGCCAAACACACTGCATCGCTGTTTAGAATCACCAGTGCTTTCAAAAAACATGTAGTCCTGTTGGACAAAACAGAACAACAAGATGTTACATTCATTTAGAAACAATAAGAAATGGATAACATCTGCAAAACATGATGAATGACTGGATGAATGAATGCATTTATTTTCAACTCACTATAAGGAAACACGCCCCCATCAAAACTGCTTTCATCCTTACATCCAGGTCCATGGGAAAGTTAATGCCAAAATTATCTGAATCAGTCAGTCCCTCTTTTATCAGTCCACTCCACTGTTTACTGATACGACCTATAGGAGGCCCATCCTTACCGTGAATCTGTGATCAGAGATTAGACAGGTACACATGACCTTTGGTCAAACACATTTTCATGGTATCAACACATTTATGTCTCACTTATATTAATATTTTTATTGTTAATTATATTTATACATATGATCCAACATGGGTTAACTTGCAAAACACATTGGCCCACATACATCAAAGTCCACATCCCCACAGCAGCTGATAGCACAGAAAGGTCCCTCGATAGACACCACTTTTGTTTTGGACATATCGTAGATGGAAAATTTGGGCTTGAACATGTGCCAGTCTTGAGAGATGTAGCCTATTGTATTACCCGGTGGAGCCTGCACCTCCATCTTTAGTCAGGTCGAAGTGACAGAAAAAAGAGCAGGAGAAAGGGTTAGATCAGGCAGGACTATATACTTCAGAAGTAAATTAGGTTTAGGTAATAATATTTTGTACAGCAGACAATACACATATTAATGGATCCATTTTATTATGAATATTGTAGATTTGTTGGAATGTTGTATTTTCATCCCAAATGTCTGGAAAGCCCTGTATGTTCAATTAAATGAATACCTCTTGAAGACAGCAAGGGAAACAGCAGGAGGTGCAGCGGAAGGGTCTAATTAAATGAATCACTTCTTGATCCATATTATCTGTTATCTTCAGTTCGAAGCTGCGAAGAGGGCCACAGCAATTGCGTGTGCAGCAGTCATTGACTTCTTTGGCATGGTAGATCTGTTGACCCATGCTGTTTTTAATCTCATACTGGTTATTAGTCTCAAAGCCAATAATGGCTAGAAAAGAAAAAAAGAGATGATCGTGATGATCATTACCAAAGAATATAAGGTATATGTAAACTTTTTTCATAATTTAAACAGGAAAAGAAACTAAAAAACATATATATGATGACTCATTCTAAACTTTACCTTCAAGGAGCTCAATCTTTTGATGCACTAATATCTGGTCAATCTGTGACAGAGAAAAAAGAGGCAGATGTTCTGTTCAATTACACACTTTTCAATCATACAATAACAACTGAACTGATTGTAAAGCACTTTTATGTGTTATTTTTCTATTATATAGATGATTTTAATTGATGTGCTCACCTGTGTCAGGTATTCCAAACCAGGAGGCACTGCTGCAGGGTTATAATAAAGCTGGGACATGGTGAACTTATTTATTAGCACAGAGGATTCTTAGGAAGGGTAAACAAAAAATAATTATGCCAAATATCCCACAAGTAGAACTATTAAACAATATTCTAAACAACTGTTTAGTTCTTCTGTACAAGAGTAATAAAATGAAAAGGAGCATCGTGGAATGGTAAGCTGTTAATCATAACCCAATGCATAAGATACTTACTGAAGTCATAAAAATTAACTGTGCGAGGCTATCGAAGTCAGACTTAATAATTTTCTTAAGACAACAAACTATGAGGCTATATACAATTTCTTTCAGAAGTCTTTTGTTATTTTGTTAAGAATTATAAATTTTATTCAATATCCTACTACTACAGAAAGTTTAAATAACAAACATTTTACTGTGGTTTTGCCTTTTTGTTAAAATTAGCATGAACTCGCTTGTATTTACAAAGAAAGTTCAAAAACAAAACTGATTCACTACAGAATTAGTTAACTCAAACAGAAATTTTATATTCTATATGCACTTACCTCTTACTTAACAACTGGCCGTCTCTGAACAATGAACGATGGCAAACACAGCCTTATAGCAGGTGGGATGTAAAGTAACACACCTACACTAAATCATTTGAAAAAGTGTGTCTATATGGCTTACCACACCTTTCTCCTCCCTTTGGACATTGATCTACCTCAGAAAGCTCAGAAATATTAGAATACACTGGAAAGTAACATTAATCCCAAATGCTTGATATGACTTTAGAAGAACATTTATTTTCAGATGTTGCTATTGTAAATGGTCAGAAAAATAGACTCTCCTCATATTTCAAACATATACACCTGTACATCTATATACATTGGGTTGAGAAGGACACATATACAAATTATTTTTAGAGCAAAAACTAAACAATTCAGAAAATTGTCTGAAGTTCAAACTGGGTCAAAGATTACATTTTAAATGAAACTGCAATTTGACACATGAGTAACATAAAAATAAAACACAAGTAAGTATGCTTTACTACAATCAAAGGTAATCTTAGAACTATCTGTAACAATAAAAGTGAATAGATATCATATAACTGACATTATTTGGAAACGGCTATATAATAAAATTGATTTAAACTGTTTCTGATCCCTGGCCCCCTCAGTCTTGCATGTTATATCCATTGCTTATCTTTTCTTGATTCCATGAATCAGATATTTATACAGTACTCCATTACTTAAAACCGGTGTGTCTTTGAGACACTTACAGTATAATACACATTACTGGGTGGTCCCCAGGTGCAGGATTGAGAAATACTGGATTAGAAAACAGGTTTAAGCACATAAAAGCCTTCACTTCAGCTGAAGTAGGGTTGACAAGTTCTTAATATGTAATGTAACTAATGTATTACACTTATCTGTATTAAAAAAGGAGGCCAATAGTGATCTTATCAGTAATGATCTTTTTACAAATACACAAACTAAAATGTAAAATGTTCAAGTGGTCAAAGTAATTTGTTTACAGTCAAAACACTGCTTACAGAATAGTCAAAAACAAGCATGGGCATTAGAAAACCTTATAAAAACCATTATTTGTTTTACATAGTAAACCACACCACTCATTTGTCAGCAGAGCTACAAAATGTAAATGATCAACCTTAAAGATATAATGTCATGAATTTCAAACATGGTTAGTTTACTTGTTCAAAATAGATGGCCAAAAAATAAAATAATATGTGTAGTCATAGTAATTTGTATACAACCAACAACACTGCTCATACTGTAGTCAAAATTAGTGCATGTATTTTAGGAAAATCTCAACATCATAAACCACACCAAACATCTGTCAACACAGAACTAGGAGGGGTAAATTATCAACTTTAATTTAATAGAAGCCATAATTTATAGTGATTAGAAAAGTAAAAAGGGACAGGTATGAGAACATATTATATCAATTTAAATAAACACACAGGATCTGTACCCAATATACACATTCTCAGTGGTCTTTTTTGACTGTGGTGTGTCGAGAGTCCCTGCATCTATGGCAGTAAAAAATATCAGGTACATTGGACTTCTTAATCTTAGCACAGGAGAGATGGACCCATATGGAGCACTCGTCACACTCAATCATCGGCCGTCCAGCGAAAGGCTTCCCGCAATAACACGTGATCAAATCCCATGAATCGTCACCTAGAGTGGTTGGAAAAAAGAGCAAGTGATGAAATGCAGTACAGACAAACATTTTTAAGCATTCAGTATGTAATTGATGTCACAAGTGAAACACTTATGAATGGCAGAAACAGTATATTTATAGCAGCACTAAACAAGCATGGTTCATACAAAGATATTAACAGAACACTAGCAAAATCAGACACATACCAGACTCCACCATGATATCCTCATCCGTCACCAATGTGTCTGTGTCACAGGAACTCAGGTCTGTTTCTTGATTGGACTCCAGTTTAAGCCCTGCCCCCTGCATGTGAACAGCCTGTTCTGTTAACCCCTCTTCCATCCGAAGCCCCTCACTCTTAGGACTTGTGTACATAAGGTGTTTCTCTGCCTTAACTGATTTCTTTGTTTTCTTTAGCCCCGCTTTGGATTGTTTATGTGAGGCACCTCCACCCAAAGATAAGCGGTTAAGTTTCCTCATCTTCTTTCTTTCAGCTTTGCTGTGAAAATGGATCTGCTTTAGAGATCTTCTCATCTTGTCTAAGGAGCCGTCTGTCTGACGATGGCAGAACTCTGTATTCTGTAAATTATGAAGGTTGTTGATGTTGGAGTGACCACCGGTCCAGCTGTCTTTTACTGTCCCTTCATCAGAGAGCTCAGAAAACTCCCGTGCACTTGGAGAAGAGGATGGAGACCATGAATTCTCCTGCAAATGCACATCATCATCATTAATTCAACACAAAAAACAAGGGAAATTTCTTTTAGTTTTAAAAACTATGATGACAATAGATATTTTATTAGTCAGAAAGCAATTGTCACGTCGATGATGTAGCTGTGTAATTTCACTGAGATTACACTGGATTTTAAGGTATAGTACAAAAATGAAAAATCTGTCATTTATTCACCCTCGTGTCATTCAAAACCTGTACAGAGACACTATTTTGCTGAACACAAAAGATTTCTCAGCAGTTCTGTTTCCATAAAATGGGGGCCAACGTTGTTTGATTCTTTAAAAATGTTTCTTCTGTAAGCCGAAGAAAAAAGTCATACAGACTTGGAATGACTTGAGGGTGAGTAAATAAAATAATTTTCATTTTTGGGTGAACTCTCCTTAACAACATCCCAAAAGATCTAAAACTTACTTCTTTTTGGGGTGGGATATACCCAGCATAAGCCAAAACAAAGCTGCAAAATTTGTTAAAATCCTCCACAGTCCTCTTCCTACCCTCTGGAGGCTGAAACAAAGAAAAACATTACCAGTGATACAAGTTTAGATGGCAACACACTGTTCTTATTCAAGTCCCATCCCCCCCAAGGTTCAGCCACATGTGGCCTTATGCTATAAATAAGTAACGAGGGTGTCATCATCTAAAACCATTACAGAACATAACTGTCACAACACTTACCAAAGCCTCCGTTTTACAGTTTCGGACCGTATCTGCAAAATAAACAGAAGAGGCACAATTACACTTCGGGTATAATGGTGTTGGTAACCAATGAGCTGTCAAGTTAGCATTGTGTTCTGTTAGCCTGGACTGTCCGGTTACAGCTAAAGTAACTTAAGACTCATTTTCCCGTGTTATTTTTGCTAGGTTGAAAAAAATATACATATATAATATACGTAACGCTTGAAACATCAGCAAAGACAACAAATTACTTGCGATCTCGTGTGCTCGAGTTATAATCTAGCTGCTTATGCTAACAGCTACACAGGGGCTGTGGAAATCTTGACCAGTCAGCAATCTCAGGAAGCACACTGTTGCCAGACATTTTCACACATACACAGTCTGCTTAGAAAATCTGATTTATAAAATAAATGGATGTCATGTTAAGCGTACTAAACCACAGAGGACATATATTACACTGCTAACCGTACAGGAGCAGTTTATCCATTCGGCAGGTCTTTGTTAAATGGGTGTGTGACACGAGGCTGGTGTAAAACTTCGAATGCTGCTATAATTGCTTAAATAAAGATGTAGTTACACATTATAATAAAGAATACGTATTTACCTTGATGATTATCCATTATACCCAACATGATCGACACAAGTCAGGTTCTTCGTACTGTTGGCTTCCTCGGTTTCCAGTAAGTGACCTTATAGAGTCACTTTGTTGAGGTTGCAAAGAAACAAATCCAGATGCCTTTCGTTTAAATTGAACAGACAGCCACCTAAATGGTGGATTGGCATCGAAATGTGAGAAAACGAGGTCTTGTGGTCAAACGTCTAATATTTAGCAAAGCAGCGGATTTCTCGACAATTAAATCATCACGCGGAGTCTAAAATAAAGGTGCGACATCCTGAGCAAAGTGTGTTATTTCTTAATCGAGTAAACCACAAATATAAATGACGATGATGATAATGTCTCTTCGCGGAGCTCGTTTTTCACCAGCACATTAAGCCGCAGTTTTTCGATGTAAAAAAATCTAACGACGCCACGATGATATCCACTAGCGTAGTAAGTCAAAACAAACTCCAAAAAACATACTTCGTCGACTGTTAGTTTTCAATGAACGTTAAATCATCAAAACCTTTCTGCAACCGTATTCAACAAAGTCTAAACGTGAGCGCGCTCTCAACAGGAATCACCATGTGACGTAAATGTGTGACGAAACCACGCAAAGCGCGCCAGAGTGTGAGAATCTCATAAATATGCATGAGAAGAACGTAATCCAAAATCCCACAAAATAGTTAGCGTAGTTTGTCACAGTAAACGATGTCCATGTTGCATATATGCCAAAACATGACATACTACAATGTAATTGATTTAAATTGTGTCTAAATCGATAACCTCGCAGATAGGCTCCCGAGTCTAGGAAGGCAGGAAATCGAGAAACTGTTCTTCATCGGGCGCCATGTTGGAGCCACTACGCCATACTGCTTGACAGAAAACCCCCCCGTAGTGGAGCCAAAATGGCGTAGTTTCTTCTGCACCGTTTACCTTGACTTCCTTAATCCGGGTAGGTCAGCTGATCTATGTCGTGACCAATTTCCCCCCATTCGGTGTTTCCTAGGATAATCCAAGGATTGTCGTTCATTTCATGCTAATACAGTAAGACACCCTTTTCCGTTCTAAACATACACACTATTATTTATTAACAGTAATCACTGCAATTTGGTCTTTTTTCATTTTCTACATCAGTATTTGCTGATCAGAGGCTTTGCTAGCAACCATCTGTCACCTGACTTTTAATGGCCAGCCTGCTATATCTTGCTACTCAGTAGTTCTGGTCGTGTCGATGCGTTTATTTTTGCTTTAGTACGTTAAGTACAGCAATCTAATTCGTTTGATAGAAACAGAAATATACTGTTAATCTGTATGGAAACCGATCGGCCACAGTGACGCTATCTGTCATAATCACTGTCTCGCATCGTTGACAACAATATATTTTAATCTGTCAGTTATATTATAGTGATATGTAAATAAAACGTTTTCTATGTCTGTTACATTTGCCTTGTGGCACAATAGCAGAATACTTGCACACCACAGTATATTGTTGTTCATTTGCTCTTGATTTAATTGTCAATGAAAACAACAACACAATTGTAATATGGATATGTAAATTTGACATATGTCTAGGAAAGGAAAACTCATTTAAAAGACAAGTCTATGACTGAATTACTCTCCTACACTCTCTCTCTTAGGCTTTTTCACACACAGAATGGACTTTTCCAAGCTGCCTAAGATCCGAGATGAGGAGCGTGAGAGTCAGTTCGGATATGTGCATGGAGTTTCAGGCCCAGGTAAAACAGCAATAGCTTTTTAACTGACTTAATATTTTATTATTTAACATTGAAGCTTTCACCATCTTTCTTATGTGAAATACAAAAAAATATATATTTTGAGAAATGTCTCAATGGTTTTGTGTCCATACAATGGAAGCCATGGGGGCCAATGTTGTTTGGTTACCAACATTCTTTAAAATATCTTCTTTTCTGTTCTGCAGAAGAAATAAAACGATAAAGGTTTGAAATTGACACGATGGTGAATAAATAATGAATTTTTATATGAACTAAAGTGTGTGTCTTTTCTTTGCAGTGGTGACAGCCACTTGCATGGCAGGTGCAGCCATGTATGAATTGGTGCGTGTTGGCCACAGTGAGCTGGTGGGAGAAATCATCCGATTGGAGGGTGACATGGCAACCATCCAGGTGTATGAGGAGACCTGTATCTTTTGTCATTACTAGTCTATTTGCTTGCTCTTCACCTGTGCCACAATTATACAGAGTCGATTCCATTGCTTTATATACATATATGTCTGTCATGTTTTCCTGAGCAAACTCTATAGCTGGAGTTTCTGTTGGAGATCCTGTTCTCCGGACAGGAAAACCCTTATCTGTGGAGCTTGGTCCTGGAATCATGGGTTCCATCTTTGATGGTATTCAACGTCCACTCAAAGACATCAATGACCTCACCAAGAGCATCTATATTCCTAGAGGAGTTAACATTGGAGCTCTCAACAGGGACATCAAATGGGAGTTTTCTCCTTTTCAAAATCTAAGGGTAGGAGAATGTGTTTGTATATACCGTAACAGTACAGTACTATTTGTGTATTGTATGTTTTCATTGTTAACATTCAGCACTTGGTAATCTTATGTTTCAGGTTGGCAGTCACATAACAGGAGGTGATATCTATGGAATGGTCCTTGAGAACTCTCTCATCAAACACAAGATCATGCTGCCCCCCCGCAGCAGGGGGACGGTCACCTACCTCGCCCCACCAGGAAATTATGATGTCTCTGTGAGTCACACACATACAGTCATTCACAGATGTCTTTAAATACTCCTTCACATTCATAGACATGAGACTAACTTCAGTAGTTCAGTTTAATTGTAGGTGTGTAGTACGATTCACAATAGAAATCATTTGATGCTTGTAAAACACTGGAGCTTCTCCTTTCATTGTGTCTATGCGTCAGGATGTGGTGCTGGAACTGGAGTTTGAAGGAGTTAAGGAGAAGTTCACAATGGTCCAGGTGTGGCCTGTGCGACAGGTGAGACCTGTTACAGAGAAGCTACCTGCCAACCACCCACTGCTGACCGGACAAAGAGTACTGGACGCCCTCTTTCCGTAAGCATTAAACAGATAGTCGTGCACATACACTGTTGTTTTTAATTCTCTTTCCACATCTGAGAAAATGGTCACAGTTACAACAGCAGACAGAATGTGAAGCAAATATGTTTGTGTCTTACAGGTGTGTTCAAGGTGGAACCACAGCCATCCCAGGAGCCTTCGGATGTGGCAAAACTGTCATTTCTCAGTCTCTCTCCAAGTACTCCAACAGTGATGTCATCATTTACGTAGGGTGCGGAGAGCGTGGAAATGAGATGTCTGAAGTATTAAGAGATTTTCCAGAGGTTGGTAATAAATTGGCTTGTAAAAGTTGTAATTTTTTGCTTAATATGATTTAGCTAGCAATATGGTTACAGAGTCACGTGTTACTATAGAAGGAATAGTTTACTGTTATACTGGCAACATCTGCATCATTCCATTAAATAATGTTTGTTATGTTAAATTTGAATCTATAAGTTGATTAACAGTTGATGAACATTTTTTGTCAATAGTTGACCATGGAGGTTGATGGGAAAGTGGAGAGCATTATGAAGAGAACAGCATTGGTGGCAAACACATCTAACATGCCTGTGGCAGCCAGAGAAGCCTCTATTTACACTGGTAAACCAACAATATGTGTTTGTAAAGTGCAATTCACTTACAATAATCAACTGATAAATTTATAGTACTAAGTGATTTGCACTTACTTGAGATCACTGGCCTAATAAAAGCTGTTTGATTCTCTCTGGGATTACATACTCCTGACTTTAGCTATCTGACCATCTGAAATATGTATTCTGACCTAGATTAAACATGAAAGAGAAAATATATATTGTTTGTTTTATATTGAATGTTTAAATTGAAACTATGTGTGTTAACAGGTATCACCTTGTCGGAGTATTTCCGAGACATGGGTTATAACGTCAGTATGATGGCTGACTCCACCTCCCGTTGGGCTGAGGCTCTCAGAGAAATCTCTGGACGATTGGCTGAGATGCCTGCTGGTATGTACCTTGAAAACCACTGGCTTAATAGGTATCGATCTCTGCTCGTCTTGGGTAATTTGGGCCTGTTGTTTTTGTCTCACAGACAGTGGGTATCCGGCGTATCTTGGAGCCCGTCTGGCATCATTTTATGAGAGAGCAGGACGAGTGAAATGTCTGGGTAACCCAGAGAGAGAGGGCAGTGTCAGCATTGTGGGAGCGTAAGTACAGTGAATAACATGATGCAAGCTATAGAAATATGTTCTTTTATTAGGGGCACTGGAAATATTAAAACTGGAAAATAAATACATATTGTGTTTTTTACTTTGGAGTACTCAGGTCGGATTGGATGATTGCGCCATCCAGTGGTCTGAAATAACTTAATAAACATATACGGATGTGAAATCAGATGGCTCATTCTAGCTACTTCACTGGTTCTAGTTAAACATAATAAGATTATGAATTACTAAAGTAAATAATCTTATATCAGTATGTTGTGTTTCATTGCTAAATGTACAGTCATCTGTTTTTCTTTACAAAATAAACCCAGACAAGGAACTAATTATTTCATAATAAATGGGTTTTAGTTTCATTATGTTTAATTATATAGATTTTATTTTACACTGTTATACTGTATGTTTGAATTGTGTCCTTTTTACATATTTCTCTACAGTGTGTCTCCCCCTGGTGGTGACTTCTCAGATCCCGTGACTTCTGCCACTCTCGGCATTGTTCAGGTCAGTAAACCCTGTATAAGTGTTTGTCATTATGTTTGGCTATTTTATAAACATTTACCTTTTAGTTTTTTATTTGGAATTCAAATGATTTATGTCTGTTCTGCTCAGGTCTTCTGGGGTCTAGATAAGAAACTGGCTCAGAGGAAACACTTCCCCTCTGTTAACTGGCTCATCAGTTACAGTAAATATACACGAGCGCTGGACGAGTACTATGACAAACACTTTCCAGAGTTTGTCCCACTTCGTACCAAAGCTAAAGAGATTCTGCAGGAGGAGGAGGATCTGGCTGAGATTGTGCAACTTGTTGGAAAGGTGGAGTTTTTCTTTTTTTATGTTACTTATAAAATCTGTGGTTGCTTGGGAGCAGTGCACAGTTTTTGATGTTAGTCGGATTAAAATGTTATAAGTTGTATAAATAATGTATAATAAATGTATAAATAATAAATGTATAGAGGGTTTTCATTGTAGGGTTTTTGTATTGATTCTGTCTTTTATTTATAGGCCTCTCTGGCTGAGACAGATAAGATCACTCTGGAAGTGGCCAAGCTCATTAAAGATGACTTTCTACAACAGAACGGTTACACCCCCTATGACAGGTATTGTATAAATAAAACTATACAACTGCCCAGACGTTCCCACATTCCCATTTTTGTTCTCAGTGTTGCATGTTTGTCAGTCTTGCCGCATCTTTCTTTTGCCTTCAGGTTTTGTCCCTTCTATAAGACAGTGGGCATCCTGTCCAACATGATTGCTTTTTATGACATGGCACGGCACGCTGTTGAGACTACGGCACAGAGCGACAACAAGATCACCTGGGCACAGATCCGTGAACACATGGGAGAAATTCTTTATAAAATCAGCTCCATGAAGTTTAAGGTATCTTTGTGGGAAAGCTGTTGTCTTTTAAAACAACGTAAAGATGGTTGATTACAAATCTTGTAAGTGTAAAAAGATTGGAGAAAGTATTTTAAACACAGGGATTAATGTGTCGAAAGCAGAAGGCACAGGTGTATTCTAATTTGGTATTAGGAAGAGTTCCAAAATATAACTTACACGATGTTGAATAACACAGAAACAATAGCATCTGTATAAGAATAGCACATCAATATATTTGATTATATGCTTTTATATGACCTCCAATTTTACATCACTGTGTGTATATTTGTGTCTTGTAGGATCCAGTGAAAGAGGGTGAGGCAAAGATCAAAGCCGACTATGCCCAGCTGCTAGAAGACATGCAGAATTCCTTCCGCTCCCTTGAGGACTAAAAATACAACCTTTGACCATCTTTCCTCCCCAGTGCTGTGCAGTGCATTTCCCAGTGCTCCTGTGTGCATGTGTCCCTTTAGTCTTAATATACATCACTGCTGTTCAGATGATCTGAACGAGACGAGTGAAAGTCAGAGCCAGAGTCTTTAAAAAGTGTGTGTTTTCACACTATAGCTGACAGGAAAACTATTAAATGGTGTTTAAACTGTAAGATTGTATTTTAACATCTCAAGAATATGCCTCTGTATCTCTCTGTGCTGAGACCAAACACACCAAGCACAACAACAAAAACACATTCATCATCTTTTTCACACCACCTGCTTTCCCACGAGTCCTCATTGTATGTGTTTGGAGCACAGGGGAGCACAGTGTTTATTCCCGCCCCCTTTTTCTCTGTGACCAATAGAAATGTGTTATACAATAATGGGGAACAACGGAAGACAAAGTGATCATCGAGGCTTCCTTTATTTATTTAAAATGTTTTGGTTTGTCTCATTAATGTGATTTCCTTGTGTGTTCATATTCATGTGAGTGTGTTTACATGAGTGTCTGTGAGCATGAGTGTGCGGTTAAATTATTGTGACTTCTGTAGTGATACATTTACCGTGTGTGTTATTGTGTGTTCAATTCCAAAGAAATAAAAGTTTGGAAACTCTGACTGAAAAACTGGTCTTTTTACCATGACAGAACAGATGATTGAAGTTTTGGTTCTTGTCAGGTGAGATCCTTCCAATCTGATTCCATGATGAACATTCTCATAAATGGGCTTGTGTTGGGATGACCTTGTGCTGTAGTTACTCGTGTTTTTACATGAGACAGAATTCACATGAATAATACAACTTGTTTATTTGTGTCAGCAGGGTAGAGGGTGATTTCACAGGAAACAAAGTGAAGCCTGTGGGACAAAAGCGTACAGTCATAAATTTGTACACAACCAGCTATTTTTGAGGTGTTAAGATGGGACCAGGTGGGTGTTACATAGGTGAAAATTGAGAACTTTGCAATTGCATTCTTTAGACAAAACAAGATTCTAAAACACAGCATGAGTATGGTGTTGGGAAAAACCCAGATTAGATCTACTTAATAGGAAAACTTCCTGTGGAGTGTTGTCAGGTCAGTGAATATATAAAATTGAAGAATATCATGCAAAAAATGATTTATAAAAAAAGATACTTAACTCAATACTTTAAATTGGCATACATTTTTGTTTATAAAAGTGTATTCTCTTATTACTTTTTAAAAAGTATTTTCTTTTGTGTTCTACAGAAGAAGAAACATCATACAGGTTGACAAGAGGGTGAGTAAATAAAGATCACACATGCGTGTTTACATTTAAATTAGCGTAAGCTCACAAAAGCTAGATGGTTCATGAATCATCCGCACAGCTGCGTGAGATAAATGTCTCATCATTCATCTATGCAATTTTATCACGTACTGCGGTCAATTCAGACCTTGGCTTATGCATGCCTACTTGTTCTTCTTTACCTTTGGCCTTTCCACACTCTTACCATCCATAATCCATAGCCATCTCCCTGTCATTTCTGCAGACAATTTAGTTTGTCCTTGAACTGAGACAGTATCACAGCAATCAGCCCGAGTGCCACGCCAACAGCTGCCACCACAATGCCAATTATAGTGCCTACGGACTCTTCAATCACACCTGAGCAGGGATTAAAAAAAGGTACAGCAAGTATATATCACTGAGATGTTTTGTGGTGATTAGTGACAAGAATGTACTGTAAGTTTTTCGTGAACACTAAGATTTTTACCATACTGTTGCATATTACTGCTTTTGGTTTGTGCGTTTTATTTGACAGAAATCCTAGTAGAGTTCAAAAACGTGTGAAAATATAAACAGATGATTTAATATACATTCTGTGAGAATTTATATTTTACGCTTTGACTGACAATGTCACATCCGTAACGTTGGAATTGTCCTAATCTGTGCTTTTTTTAACGAAAATAGCAGTGGTTTTCAAACTACAGCCTTTATGTTGAATGAGATGAATCAGAATAAGACATGGAGTGTTTAACTGTTGAAGTGATCTAAGAAAGGTTTGAGAACCACTGCCATAGAGGGATTGATAATTCAATTGTTGTGCGTTTGGCAGACACTTTAATGCAATTTACAGTGCATTTAAGATATACCTTTCAAACCATGTTCTACTTGACATACGGGGACACACAGTGAGAAGTTAGATGGCAATCATGTAGCCCACCATTAGTTTGTACACCCTCTCTCACCCGATTCTTTGCGGATGCTGAGTTTGGTCCCACCCCCCTGAAGAATAGTTGAGTTTGTTGACATGAAGACACACAAATACAAGCCTTGATCCTCCACAGATACGTTTCTCAGTGTCATAGATAGATCTCCCATAGACACATCACCGGATAAAAACAGACGGCCAGCAAACGCATCCTCCAATGTCTCGTTCGCTTGTAGAATGTTCCTCCTTCCTTTTGAAGTCTGGACATACCACCTCACTTTCCCTATAACTTGCTCTTCATCCCCATTACTCTTTAATAAACAGGGAAACACCACATCTTCACCTTCCACAGCTTTTTCTTTGGGAGGCTGTTGTAAATATAGTGCCCCCTGTGGGCTGGGAGGAGTATCAGCAGGTGGAGGTAGAGAGGAGGTCTCTGATGCAAAGGTGATTAGGGTGAGCGGGATAGTTTGAGTAGGTTTGGAGATTACAGTGGCATTAACAAGGCAAACAGAAAGAAGCACACCTGTTAATAAAAGAAAATGCATTTAATGCATATGTATGTAAATAACTACTACATGCATTTTTTAACAAAGATGTTACTAGGCAAATGTATATTACACAACACACAGACACACTTTTCATATTAATACACACCCGGATCACAGCAAGTCCATCGCTAAAATTAGAGCCACAAGTCAGAGGGATTTAAATATCACGGGCCAAAGAACAAAACCCTCCCACATTTACTTTAATCCAAAAATCAGAATGTATTGCTCAGATTTTTGGTGAACTCATTTCTAATCTAACATGTCTCACATACTGTAAACATATACTCTTAATGCTAATTCAGCAGTAACCTTTATCTTTCATCTATTATGCTTCCCTCTTATATGTTAATGTCTCAGTAAGTGCCGCTTCTATAGGCAGATGGAACTAGAGGTACATTTACTGGAAGAGGCAGATCTGTAAATGTTGTGTTGATGGCCATACAACATAGATAACTGTTGTAAAAGTGTGGACCGAATATGAGTTCAAAAGGAAGTATAATGCCTTTAATAGATGATGACACGTGGTCTGTTTAGTATAATAGATGTATGCCCAAAAATACAATGTTACTTCAGGCTGGTATTAGAGTTAGACCTTTATACACATTTATGACCCTGTCTGTAAAAACCAGGCTAAAATCTTGTAATCCAAATATGATATAACAAGCATCAAAGAGGAACGTTCAACAGTTAATTTCACCATGATTTCAGGCCTTTTATGAAGGCAATATTAAAGATATCAAGGTTATATTTTTATAGAATGTTATTTACATTATGTAGAAAGAGAGTTTTATGTAGAAAAGAGAAAATCACAAAATGAATTTAGCTGGGTTTTCACGGGCAGGGTCACATTTGTAATTGTGTATGGGAATGTGTGTGTTTATGAATATTTAGCAAGTCTCTTCTGTTTTGCACTAAATGATTTTAGGGTATTATTACCTTAGAAATATAGTGAAGGAATATATAAAGTCTGGTCAAACGGGATGCTCTTGGGATGCCTTGTTAATGTTTTAGTGAAAGTTAGCAGTGCACTCATATTAAATGGTAAGTGAAAGAGATAATTGACTCTTACCTGTTATGAGAGAGTGAAAACAGTTACTGAGTAAAACTCTAAGAGGTAATAAACTGAGGAGAGCCATTTCTGTCTCCGATCAATGTCACAGTCTGATACTAAAAAGGCTATCAGAGGTACACTTTATCTCCCCTCCTACACAGAGAGAGAGAGAGAGAGAGAGAGAGAGAGAGAGAGAGAGAGAGAGAGAGAGAGAGAGAGAGAGAGAGACACCTAGTAGCTATATATATAAAAACCTTTTCTATTATAAAAATACATCGACCTGACTCAAAGACAGTATTAAATAATATATCCAGAATAATTATTGTATGCATGATGATTTCTCATCAGGACGTTTGCAATGACTGTGATGTCCGCATTTATTTACCACCAGACCACATAAGCTATTCTCTATCACCTTATTGCTCGATCACTCCCATCATCTCAGCGCATGCCAGACTATTTAAACAGTCTTTTGTACATATTACCCAAGCTGCATTTTAAAGCATTTATTGAACACATGCTGAAATACTCTATAGTGATTTGCCTGACTGTTTACAAATACAATATATGCCTATTAGGACTTGATCCATTATGAACTTGAGTGCATTTAACTCATTGTATTTTAATGTGCTGGATAGTTTTGTACAAACCTTTTGAAAAGCCTCATCATGGGATCAAATGCCACACCCTGAATCTCTCGGTCTATGCTGCTTTTAAATGAATCAGCTTCTTTGTGTTTGTATTACAGTTGTGGAGCAAAGCTGAAAAAATAGGTGCAAACAATTTGTCTCTTTTGCTTTGTCTCCCAGACATGAAATGCATGATGGTGATGGATAAACCGAATTTCTAGATCATTATAAGTCATTTCACTCAGACAGAGAAAGACAACAGGCTACACTCATAAATGCATTAGATTGACTGCATTAGACTGCATTAAGCCTAAAGGTCGTCTGCAGTGTGTGTATGCGTGGGCTCTAATCGTACGCAGGCTTTTAACACACTCCTCCGGTTCCGCTTCACTTTTGGTCCACACTACAGAAGCTCGATAGCAACTGCATTACTGCAAGGCATTACAGTAAGAGCTGCACTATCGTCATGGAGCCTAGATAAGACTCCAGTGTGTGCGTAAGATATTTTTACACACTGATTTTTTGTTAAGTTAATTATGGCTCTCTTTAAAGGCACCGTACATGTTGTTTTATTCTTATTTGTTCTTCATGATTATAGCACTGCTTCATTGTTTAAGCAAACATAGCGTGTGATTAATTGTCTTATATGAAACACTAGCACAAACAAAATCACACCTGAGGTCTTGCTTGCTTACCAAACGGAAGGAGTCAAGCACAAATCAGCAGATTATAAAGATCAGATCTTTATATTTTGCTTGTGTAATCTGTTTACTTTGTTTTGCGTCAATGATGATGATGTCACTGCTGAGAAACTGTTGCGTTATTAACCGTTTTATCATCAAACTGCGTGTTTTAAAACCAATGCACTGTAAAAAATCATGTATTTTGTTTAATGTTAACCAAATGTATTTAAATTAATTTAAATAATTTAATTTAATGTACATTTTTTATTTTAAAATTAGAAAGGTAATTTTAAGGTTTTTCAAGGGTTTGCAGTTATATTAATTATCCCATTAAAACTAATGTAATTTTTCTGCAAAATGTGGTGAGGTTACAGTTAACTATAATTAAAAGTTTAACTATATATTTAAGCATTATATAACATAACATAATTACATATAACATAATTTTAAAAATCTTGTATTCATGCCATTAAGAAATCTAACAAAATCTCTCTTCACATGCTTTTTATCTAGAAAAATAAAATGTGCATTGTATGAAGTGAGTTGAGATGACGGTAGCCTTTAAAAGATTTCTGTATAGGTGAAACAGCAGTACCAGTGTGACAGGTGTCTGTCAGTAGCAGGTGTCTCTCCGTTTATGAGGGAACGCTGTGTCCTCCTATTAGGAATGCAGTAGGGGTCAGGTCACCACTTAGAGGAAACCTAATCTTTATAGGTTTGGTCACATCAATCGCAATCACATCTGTCTGAACTGTCTCATGGGGAGGTCAGATATGTCCATTGTGACCATAGTTTGACCCTAACTTCTGAATGTGGTTGCTAAAGATATGTGGGTCAACTGCTGGATACACAAACAACCAGATATGAGATGAAAGAAGGATGACAGTTATGGGTAATGTAAGCAGTCTGATGACATGCATACTCTTAAGACGGACAGTGTCAGTCTAGACTTGGCAGTAGTTTTAGTTTCTGGGTGGGACTGGGATCCCTGCCACCTCCATGACAGACCAGTATATCTCCCATCGTATACAGCACCTGCTGACTACCCGAAGAAAACTTTAATGGCTGATTTGCAAGAATTGTGCTAGATGTGCAGTAGCACACCTGCTCTATGGGCATAGAAGATTTTGCTTAAGAAAAGTGAAAATTTAATAGCATTGCTTTTGGAAAGTTTAAAGATGTGTTATGCTTATATAAACCGAAGGGAAACACGTCATGTCACCTAAAACTGAATGGAAGGCATTATTTAGAAATGGCTAATATGTACGTATATAATGTATCACATGCAAAACATATTTAATAACTGTTTATTCAGTTTTCTTATATATGATAAAATATATGCCAATGGTTTTCACCCAAAATTATGTCTAGTATAGATTTTTAACACTTTTTCAGCACTTTACAATAATACAGTAGTTAACATGAGCAAACATGAACAATACAGCATTTATTAATCCTAGTTCAGTACATATTTAAAATAAATTTGATTTAAAATCTAGTTTTATCTGTTGTTTGTTAACATTACACTAATATATTAATGCACTAATATATAAAAATATAAAATATAAATGTATAAATATAAAAAATGTATAAATATATAACTAATACATAAATAATATACCCGAATAGACAATGAACATTTGTATTTGTATTGTAATTAGAGTAACTAAGAAATTCAGTGAATAAATGCTGTTTATGTAGCTAACGCACTTAAATATGCATTAAATATCATACCTTATTGAAAAGTTATTTTAAAAAGTGTAACTTTTTGAACTATAAGCTATATGTATGTGTCGTCATCCTTATATCTTGCGTGGATGTGTCAGGTGAAAGATTGTCGATCACCCGGCCGTGTCCACTCTGTCCGGCCCTCACGGTATGTGGGGAATGTGTGACACTCTCTCCCCACGTTGCTTCACGTTGTCGCCGTCACGGTAATACCTGCCAACTTCCTTTTTCAACGCCGCCACCCGCCCCTAATCGGTAACAACAGCCATAAACAGATCCCTGTCACGCGCCTGCCCGGTCAGAACGCTGAGGAGCGCGAGCGCGAGGAGTTATCACTGCCGTCCGGACAGTCCCGAGAAAATTCACAATCCCTGCGAGGACTCACCTGTCTCTCTGTATCGGAGGTATTATGGAATAAACGAAAGAAATGCCATACTATTAGGCTATATTTATTTTTCTAATATTAATGATAATTTTTGAAGTAAATGAAGATGAAGCTGGACTTTCACATGCGTTCAATAACAGGAAATATTTATTTGACAGGAAAGACTGGATTAAAAGGGAAATGGAAACTGCAGGTGGATTTCCTTGGATGACATCTTAGTTTATGGACGTTGACGTGGTAATAGCCTACGTAGAGCACATTCAGCGTTTGGAGAAAAAGGAGTATGAAGAAGAATAAAGAAAAGTTTGCAGTTTGTAGCTACTGAAAGTGCTGTTGGACAGAAGAGCATCACTGATCGACGAACAATAAATGAAGATTAAATTAAATCTGAAGAAGCTCCTGTGGGACTCATCTGTGTTGCAGCTCTTAAACTATAGGTAACAAAAAGACGATACGATTATTTTCATATAAATGCATTAATAAATGATATACATTGTTATTGATATATATTTATTTTTATGATATATATATATATATATTTAAAACAACTGCTATAGGTCTTCAGGAAAGAGAAGGATAATACTGTAAGGTTAATTTTAAATCACATTACACTCAAGGGCAAACCTATTGCTTACTCAAGGGAACGAATGTAATTTGGAGCACGTCAAACATGTCACTCAATTATTTTTTCTCTCCAACAACTGTTGGAGAACAGCCTCACTGGGAGAAGTTCTGACGGCCCAATTACAGTATACACATGAGACATGAAATGACCTTAATTTAAGACACACGGAGTGACTTCAATGGGTAATGAGCAGAATAGATATGAAGCCTGAAGATTTTAATATTTTTAAGATAATTATAGATTATTCCATATGTTAGTGTATTGCTCCCCCAGTGCCAGACCCCATGTGAGAGAGACATGGGTTGGGTCACATAAACGCCTCAGTCAGCATTAAGACACCTGAGTATGTGCCTCTCCCTTTAGGATCTGAAATATAATCAGCAGATATAAACCTCGAGTATGTATAGTATCTATTAAAGTTATTCATCTCCCTTTTTGGGGATTTAATTTATTATACTATCTTGTGCATCCTGGTTGCTCACCTAATTTCCTGAACCAAGATTTTTTTCTCCAAATCACAAAATTTAAAAACAGTATTAATATATTTTACATGGAACAACTGAGAATCTTTTGTCCTTCAAAATTACAAATCTGTTTGTAATCATAAATGTGTATAGCTTTTACAGAAGGATTGGTCTCTGTTGAAAAAAAATCATTGTTCATTGTTTGAGTTTACTCAATGATATGTAAGACATTTGTGCCAGTTTGATATAATTACTCATGTACATATAATATTAAGTCTATTCAGTGAGAATCTTGATAGTTTCCTTTTGTTTAAGACTGATTTTCGTCTTATTCTTTCCCCACAGTGTAACATCAAGCAGACGAGTCTGTTCCTATGAATCTGTTCGGTCACATAACCAAGCAGTTCTAACCATGAACCCCTGAATCAACTTGAATCAACTTCTGAAGCTCTGTAATCAACCCTTTCCACACAGCTGAATTAATGTGATTTGACCTAATCCTGGATAAAGCTTGATCTCACAGTGGAAGGTGGTCTCTGACACAAGGAGATGAAACGAGAACGTTTTAAGCCTCCAGAACCAGATGACCCTCTGTGTTGTTGTGGAGACATCGACCAGCAAAGAGAATACTGTTGCTGTGACTGTGAAGAACTTGATGATGCCTGTGAAAGGTCAGAAACCAACCAATGTAGGTCATGGCACGTAGAAGGAGTTTGTCATTTGTTCATTTAGAAATAGCTCACCAAAATTGATTGTGGATATTAATTCTGGACTCATTATGAATTTAATCTCATGTTGTTTCAAACCTGAATTATTTTGTTTCTTCTGTGAAACATCAAAAATATTTTTTAGAGCTGCTCTTTGATATCAACGATGACAAACATCATAGATTCTCGAGCATCTGGCATAAGGGTCAAGTTTTGGCTGGTTAGCATGGCCTGGTTAGCCCCTGCTGGTAGATGTCATAACTTCACCATCTGGCTTCAAAAATCATTGTTCTTCATTCAAAAGCTGCAAGTATTTTAACCCAATAAATTATTTAGTAACATATAAAATTGCAAATTTAATTATGTTTAGAATTTAAATATAAAAATATTTTATATATAATATTTTAACAGTGTTAAAATTTTTTTAAATGTTCATGCAGCTTGGAAATACATGTATCCCATGCAATGTCACCTGCCAATCAGCATTGTCACTATATTATTTGCTGATTTCAGTTTGTTTCAAAATAAATCAATTGCTATTTAGATGAATAGAAATGTTAAGATAGCATTCTGAAAATATTATTTTAGTAATTATTAACTATTAATATTATTTTAATGTAGAGTTCAGAAAACCTTGTTTAAAAAAACTTTAGTTTTATACCACTAATACTACTTTATGCTATTTATATTTTAGATGCATTTTTGCATACATTTATTGTGATTTAGTATATTCTTGAAAAACTATCACTTTAAACTAAGTGTTACATCATTGAATTTACACCTCTTCTTTCATACTGTTTATTGTATTGTGTATTGTTGTATCTCTTAAGTTTCAAAATTCATCCCTCATTTCTTTCATCCCCTCTCATTAGATTACTCAGAGGAGAGGCAGACAAGCCAGACATCATCTCTCGCTTCATCTCCGGTATTGCCGATCGCTTGGGTTTGCCTTGTTGTGCCATAGGACCCCTTCGACTGGAGCTCTCGGTCTTACCTCCCATGGTATTACTTCCTGCACTATTGCGGGTAGCAGCAATAAATTGTTTGTTGGGAGTTGTAATCTTGACTGCCTTACCAGGATTGGTGCTTTGGTATTATTACGTGACTCACAGAAGAAAAAGACGCACACAATTTTTTCTTAGTTTAGCACTCTTCTCCCTTGTATATATGTACTACCTCTTCCTCACCGAGATCTTTCCCAGAGGAGATGTATCTAATCTGCAGCTGGTTACCGCGACAACAGGCATGGTGCTGACGCTCATCTCCCTTGTGCGCACCAAACGTGGGCCAGGCTTTGTCAAATCCCAAACACTAGATCTGGGACTCAACGGTAGCTCTACGGCCAATCAGAGCAAAAACTCTCACCAGGACTCTGCCCCCTTCAATACAATCAGCCAATCAAACGGAGACACCGAAGGAAAGAAGAAGTGGTGCCCTGTGTGCTGTCTGGTGCGTCCACCGAGGGCAGGGCACTGCAGGATCTGCGAGACGTGTGTCCTTCGGATGGACCATCACTGTGTTTGGTGGGTTTAATGATCCTTCTACTTTAATGATGAAGTTTTAAAGAAACATTTCCTAAAAATTAAAAATGCTTTTTCATATAACAAATGAGAACTGAGACTGTCAAGCTCAAAAAGGACAAAATAGCACCAAGTTTTATTAAGGTGTTCTATACAGCTTAAATAAAATTCTGCTGGATTTATACGATTGCTTTGTTAAAAAAATAGGCTTAATATATAATATAATGTTAGCTATTTTCTTTTTTTAGTTTTCTTTTTTGTGAACACACAGTTTATTGGAATATTATAATATAATTTATTGCATTTAATTATTACATTATGTATTTAATGTTTTTTAAGAAAATCAACATTTAGTTAATGATTTTATTTAGAGTAATTTTATTTACTTAATAAATTAATTATATATTAAATGGTTTATTTATTGATACATTTTTTAGTGATTTGGACCTCCATAAAAACATGAGGGAGGGAAATAATAATAACATTTTCATTTTTTGGGTGAACTATTCCTCTAACAATTGGTTAAAAGCACTTATTATATATAGAGCACTTCACTTCACACTTCAAATGTAAATTGAGCATTATGAAAACATTCAGAAACTGCAGCAGTGAATAATTTGACTGTAAAACATTTACTGCTGGTGGTGAATAAATATTCATCCCTCCGATCCATTTGTCACATGTTAATGCATGATAGACACAGACACACACATATGTTCAAACCGATTCCCAGAAGACGTCACTGGATTAGGACAGGCTGGCGAGACATGTGCAAGGGCCACAGGACCAGAGCCTTTCAGCACAGTAAAGTGAGATCTCACCAGGCCAATCTGTTTCCATGCTACTCAACACACACACACTCAGACACACAGATGCAAATACAAACATGCTATGGACCACATAATGCTCATGCTAATTTTTGAAAAGTAGTATTTTATTCAAATAGAATTGTAATTTTTGGACACATTATTCCTTTAATTTTTGCATATGTATGCATGTGCATTTGCATGGTTGTGAGATCGAGTGATATCAGGCTTACCTTTTCTTGTCTTTGTATGTGTGACTGTCCACATCATGACAGGATAAACAGCTGTGTCGGGCAGGCCAATCACAGGCAATTCCTTTTGACCCTGCTGCTCTTCCTGATGACATCATTCTATGGGATCAGTTTGGTGTTACAGAGTATATGTCCACGACAGAGTCTGTTTACAGCTGTGTTTTATTGTCCTGGAGTCTACAACCAATACAGGTGCATAAACTTTAAACAGTTTAAAATGAAAAATATAGATTCATATATTGTGTCTAATACTTTTATTTGTGTATGTGTAGCACAGCACTGTGCTTTACATGTGTGTGGTACAGTGTTCTCATAACAGGTGGTCTGCTCTACCTGTTCATCCTTCAAGTCATCAATGTTAGTTATAACGTAACAGAACGGGAAGCTCAGATTGCCTTGCGCAACAAAATCGGCAGACGGCGTTACTGTGGCCTTGTTGTGGAGACTGGGATCTATACACGAGGCTTCCGTCAGAACTGGATCCAGTTTCTTACCATGAACACAGATGAGAATGGATCTTCCCTCGGCTCTACGGACATGGTATGACCCAAAAGAACTTAAAGACATGGCGCTGGGTGTATTAAACGAATGGAATATATACTACATCTGTACTGATCTGACATGTAGGACACACCTGAATGTTTGGTTGACCTCAAAAAGGGAATCAGTCACAACACTGAAACCTCGACTGATGATGTGTGAAATGTCATTTGACACATTTACCTCTTTTGCATCAAGCAGACTGGAAGTATTTTTAATAGTAGGCCAAACTGAAACTGTCGATGCAAATATTTGGATAGAAAATATTGTTAAATACTTATTGAAAACCTTTTTTTAATTTCATGAAGTGGTAGTTCGTATGGGCCCACTGGATCAGATTCAACATTGTAACAGCATTACTGTGTGCAACCACAGCAGAGGATTCACGAAACGAAACTATCTGCTTCCACATCTAACATATCTAAGGCCATAAAGGTTGCAGCTTTACATAACTAACTGAAACGTTGCAACAATAAGCAATTTTGTAATCTGAGAGAAGAATATTTATACTTTGATTTATATTGTCTGTCTACTTAATGCTGCATTAACAAAATCCATTTTATAGCAACTGATTTTTGTTTTTCTTGTCTTTTCTTATCTTTGTAATTCTTGTCTTTTAGAACTTGCTGCTCAGCATTCTCAGGAAACAAGACAAATTATGTTGTACGTTTGACAGACTTCTGTATTAATGATTACTAAACAAAAAATGGTCATTCTGTGTCTTAATAATTGTATGTTATCTTCTATAATTAGAGATTACACACAGTTTCAGAGTTTTCTGCTTGTATGTGTTATATGTTCTCTGGTTGGAGTATGAAACTTTGGTTTTGATTGCTGTGATGTTGCGAGTGACCTGTCTAAAGAGTGGAGGATGATGGGTAAAGAGGATGTGGTTTTGAAACAGTGCTAGCCTTATCTCCTTTAAGCAACCACAGACCTGAATGCACAAGAAAAAAAATATTTGCAAAAGTCTGCTTAAGAGAACACTTCCTTCTACAATTATACAAAATGAAGTGATATTATGACATGGTTTTCTCAGTTGCGTATGAAGTTTTAGTTTCAGTTGTGTATACTTCTAAGCGATATTAGTCATAAAGACTTACAGGAAAAAGGTAAATAAACAAATGAAAATGTTTTATTGAAATAGTATAGTTCACGTTTTATTTAAACACTTTATGTTGGCTAAAACAAAACCAGTTCATATTCTTACAAATACAAACACACCTCTTGTAATTCGCCATTTATTGATATTTAAAATTCTTTACAGGAAGTTGTGTGTGTTTGAAAGGAACAGATCTGACCCTGCCCCCAACTTGGGGACTTCAGGGCAGCCAGGGTTGTTTTGATGTTTCGTTTCTTTCTGTGCTAAAAAAGTGTATTAAACGCCATCATAGTCAACCTGACAGCATGAGGATCGAACGAATGAACCTACTCACTGAACAACACTGGACCCATCTACTGATATTCTTCATTACACTTCTAACAGGTAACATAAATGTTAAGGCTTTTTGTGTTATATTGTCATTATATGATGTACCTGTATATTTTAATGACACACATAATTTACACAGAACGAGGCAATCAATTCAGAGACTAGCAGAGAATGGAAATATAGGTTAACAACCAACTGCAAGAGTCCTAAACATTTAAAAATGTTTCATAAGCATAAAACATAAAATGCTAGCCATTTTAAAATTACGACCTCTTGTGTGAATGATGAACTTTAAATATCAGTGAGATAAGTTACATTTGCTAGTTATATATTCTCTATATAATTGTGTATGTGACAAATAAAAATCTTGAATCTATAAGTAAAGCATTGCTGTATATGTTTGTTTAATTTTGAAGTACTTATATATGATCTTTTTCTAGGGTTTTCACAGATGAGCATGTAATCCAAGCACCATTAGGTGAGAAAGCTACTTTTAGCTTTAATGTAACAGAAGGTATGAAAATTACCCAGACAGAATTGAACAGCTGTACAGATGGGAAGATTTTTGTGTTTAGCCCTATCTATGGACTCAATATTCTGAACGACAGCTATAATGGCCGATTTTCTGCAATATCAAACCACAGCCTTACACTGGAAAAATTACAAGAGAGTGACTTTGGCACATACTGCTATAAACTCACAGCATTCCCTGATGGAAGTCTGGAGGGAAAAATTACGCTGGTGAAAGAGACAAGAAAACATGGTGAGGATCTTTAGCAACATTCCATACATAACACCATTCATAGAATTGTTAGCTATCACAGTTGTACCGAATCACAATGAAGTACGATATGTCACGAGCATGGATAACATGCAAAACATGGAAATTGGAAATTTTTACATTTAAACTGAACATTTATGTAAATTCTCATGATTGATATAATGTTATGAGTTTATGAGAAGTTGATGTCTAGAGATCTAGAGTCTATTTGCACATGCATTCTCTGCACTACCAGGAAACTGACCAAAGTGAAGCGCATACAGTGTTGTGATGCAAATGATATATTGTGTTTATCTCCTCTTAGATCCATCCAGTCCTTCAATCTTAATGATAATATCACTGACTTGTGGTATAGGTTTAGCAGTTTTATGTGGTATCATCGCTGGAGTTGTTTGGCATAAGGTAATAAAGTCCATTACATTCATTTATTTGTCAGAATAGTTTAGTTAAGTATAAATTAGAGCAAAGCAGATTTTTTAAGAACATGTTAAGAACATGTTTTTTTAATCATAAAATATCCTAAATGATAATTATGTGTAGACAGATGATAAAATATGATGATGTGTCCAGCAGAAAGATCGACAACGGCCCAGCAGCACACCCACACAGAGAGAGCAAAGGGAGGAGCATAATGACGGCAATTACCTGAAAGTTATTTGACCTCCTTCAGTACAATCTTTAATAGACACTACAGCATTTAGATGCACATCAACTGCACAATGTATGGACGGCACAAATTATGATGTAACATGGAGAGAAAAACAAGAAAGAAAGAAAATAAAAAGAAAGAAAGAAAGGAAAAATAACTTTTTATACTAATTATACCAACTTATACCAATTTGAATTGCCTCACGTTGTTCAGATGTTTTTTGGCAGTGTGCACAAAAAATATAATATGAGTGACGTCATATGATTTCCTCACAGGCTGCATTGCATTAAAAATAACTGTAAATGATAATATTCCCACTCTACAACCAGCCCACACAACATTTGTTAACATAATAAATGCATTATTTTTGTATCTATTTCTCTGTATTTGTACTTTGTGTTTTAGTTCATCTGTACATATGTTTTTTAAACAGTATTTTTAGCTATGAAATAAACATACAAAAACTGGTGCTTTACAACACACAGTGAAAAAAATTTAAATTCCTTTTTTTGGAACAAACACAAAACATGCATCAAAAGTGACACGTGTAAAGATGAAACCTTATAACTTTAAAACTTAACAACATTAATACACTGTCTTTTCTCCTTTGTGGGACAGATATAATGCACATCATTGATAAAGTTGTGATTAGTTACCCTCAAGAAAAGAAACTTTTGATCATTAGTTCTGGCTTCTTTTAAGTTCTGATGACATCATCTGCTGATTAATCACGATAAACAGTATTCACACAAAACAGTCATTGAAACCACTCACAGATAAAGACATCACCATTACTTCCTATTGAAACACTGAAGATACATTCATTGAGAATAATAACAGTTACAAAACTATATAGTTAATTGTGGTACATATGATACAAACAGACAACATCTTGCTTTTTAGACTCTAACCAACAATTTAGTTTTTCCACAGTAAAGATTTATTCATTAAAATGACACAGTGTATTAAATTCACTATTATTTGTGTTGCTTAGTTAGATGTGTTATTAGATCTTTGTATTTAGTAAGTCATTTCCTGTACAAACCAAATACAATTTTATATCAGTTGAACATGACTCGTTTATACAATCACAGCCCTGTAATAAAAGATTATGTATTTTTAAAATATTACTAGTAAATAAATATTAAAGATCTTTAAAAACAGATTAAAAAATTAATTCAACAGATTCTTAAGTCACCTTTTTCAGTCTTTTTCTTAGTAATCTAATGATGACATTGCAAGTAACCCATCACATGACAACTCTTATCAAGTTTAAGTGGAAACTTCATGGTCACTTTATGGTCTGTTAGGAGTATTTAGCATCTGAGCTTGCACTTCTAAATCAAAAGTTTTTTTGCAACATTGAAATTAAAACCCCCAATATCAGTTTAGACACGCCAGACATGTGTCCGCTATCAAAGAGTCAAAAGAATGATTATGCTTAGCTGCTGAATTTTCTCTCTCATTACAGAAAGTGTTGATTCCCATATTTCTGTCTAAGCATGTTTGAAATCTTAGGTGTGTGTTTTCCTGTTAAGCACAAATGAAACAGACATAAAATAAACTAAAAGACAGTAACTAACCTAATGAACAATGCAATTCATGAGAATCTGCAATTTAATCATCTGATTCAAACAAATGAAATAAATCATTTGCAGACATTTACTACTGCAAGTGCCAGTGCAGTAAATTAACCAAAGCAAATTTAGTCAAAATTTTTATCAAACTCTGTTTTTTTTTTTACTAAACTTGTTTCAGTATATATTGCAAACTGTATATTATTAACGACGTGCAATGACATTTCCATATAAACGCGTTAAACGCAAGTATCATCCTATTCCGATGATGAGTTTTGTGTGTTGTGATACTGGATCACACGCGTTGATGGGATTATGTTTCAACCCTATGAGATGATTGGCTGAAAACACGTGGTTCGTCATCACTTTCAGCCAATGAGAGTGCGCCTGAGCCGTCAGCCGCGCTTTAAAAAGCCTCTCAGTTGTAAACAATAATAGTAAACCACTTCCATCTGCCGGTTGAATGCAAGTATGTTGATCAGTAGTCGCGATTTTAGTGCACTATTAGTGTTGACGTAAATTTTAGCGTAGTTTTTTGTGAATAACTGTATTGAAACGACCTGTCCCACTCGTGCAACAGGAATATCGCTTCGCGTGAATTTATGTGGTTGTTTTACAAAACTTCGGTTTCGTTGCGCGTAGCCTAATTGCCAAACGGGTTTACTGCTGTTGTAAAGCCTTTGTCGTCGTGATTTTTCTATGCATTTCTAACTCTCTTTGTATCTATCAACAGGATGCTGTTTGCCTCAATCCTCGCGTTATGTGTGAGTGCAGTGTTTTCTGCACCATTCGTAGACCAGCAGTTAGATGACCACTGGCACCTCTGGAAGAGCTGGCATGGAAAAAGTTATCATGAGGTTTGTAGAAACCGTTCAGCACTGAAATGAGAAATTAACAGAGAATGAGAAATTATGATCTGCTGGCTGTTCTGCAATTGCATGAATGTCTTCTTTTTTTTCTTCTTCAGAAAGAAGAGGGCTGGAGGAGAATGGTGTGGGAGAAAAACTTCAAAAAAATTGAGTTTCATAACCTTGAGCATTCTATGGGCAAACACACCTTTCGACTAGGCATGAACCAGTTTGGGGACATGGTGAGACCATTGCTTTCTGTACAAATAAAATTCCTGTTGTAGCCCCCTCATTTTTGTGCTGCAGAAAAACTGCACACTTGACTTTTTATAGCACTTTTGTGAGACGCTTATCAAATATTTTGATTTGTTACAGACAAATGAGGAGTTCAGACAGGCAGTGAATGGTTACAAGCAGAACCCCAGCAGGAAGTCACAGGGCTCATTGTTCATGGAGCCCAGCTTTTTAGAGGCCCCCAGACAGGTTGACTGGAGAGAAAAGGGCTACGTGACTCCTGTCAAAGACCAGGTAAGACAACAGTATGTGTAGTAGTGGTCTATGCTAAAACCATAATCAATTATGATATTCAAAGCTGGCTTTATTATACATTGAACTAGAGTTTTGTGGCTCTTTTAATAGGGGAGATGTGGATCTTGCTGGGCCTTCAGCTCTACAGGGGCCTTGGAGGGCCAGCTGTTCCGTAAAACTGGTAAGCTGGTTTCTTTGAGCGAGCAGAACTTAGTGGATTGTTCCAAGCCGGAGGGCAATCAGGGCTGTGATGGAGGTCTCATGGACCAGGCCTTCCAGTATGTTCAGGACAACAATGGACTGGATTCTGAAAAGTCCTATCCCTACCTTGCAACAGTGAGTTTCTGTCACACTTGCTTATTCATGTAGTTGTCATAATGAAAGTTCAACCTTCAGAAAGACTATTGTATGATTTTTATGCACAATTACTTTTAATAGTTACATTTATGCAAGGAGGTTCTCCATTTTTGACCATGTTGATTTACTGACAGCTTAAATGAACTTACTGAGGTATAATTTTCTTTGCTTTCAGGATAACCAACCATGCCGCTATGATCCCATTTACAATGCTGCTAATGATACTGGTTTTGTGGACATTCCCAGTGGTAAAGAGCGTGCACTGATGAAGGCTGTTGCTTCTGTTGGTCCAGTAGCTGTTGCTATTGATGCTGCTCATCAATCCTTTCAGTTCTACCAGTCTGGTGAGAATGTTTGGCATTTGATGCAAAATTTCTAGAGCGCACATACTATGCAGTCTTAAATTGGACATTACAAGTTTAAATTTCTATGCACAGTAGCCTAATAGTTCTTTTAACTTTCAGAGCTTGCAAATTACTTGTTTCTTGATGCATTTCTTACCTTTTTAACCTTTAGGCATCTATTATGAGAAGGACTGCAGCAGTGAAGAACTTGATCACGGAGTGTTGGTAGTTGGTTATGGATATGAGGGTGCTGATGTTGCTGGGAAGAGATATTGGATTGTTAAAAACAGGTACGTTCCTACTTTCAGCTAACTACGTAAGGCACTAAATGTGCAGCATGCATCCTCTAACCGTATCTCTCTCAATCTCCTTTCAGCTGGACTGAGAAGTGGGGAGACAAAGGCTACATCTACATTGCTAAAGATCGGGACAACCACTGTGGTATTGCTACAGCTGCCAGCTATCCTCTCATGTAGTGCCACTGGACTGTACTCTGCATTCTGGATGTCCTAAAAGACTGTGACTCTTTCCTACCTTTTTTTTTTTTTAAATGCCGTTTTAATTTGTACTTTTATAATTGCGGTTTTAGTTTGTTAAATAATAACGTTTTGAAACGTCACAGTATTTATGAGGGTTTTGGAAGTTACTGTATACTGATTTGTGCACTACAATTTCACCACAAAGTCGAAGACGCAGTGAAAAGTGAAAGATGCAGTCACATTTGTAATAGTTTTAAAATTGAGTTGTATTACAGGTGTAATGCATGTAAGAACCATGTTTAGGATGTGGTCTTCTGTAAGCTTTTTGACCTGTGACTCTATTAAAATGTATTGAGACATTTCATTTTGGGTCTTTGTGTAAATGCCATGAAGAAAATTGTGTGGTCCAAGACCATGGCATAGTTAAAATAGTTTTGGGTTTAAATTCTTTTAGCAGTCTTTGAAAATAAATTTGCTCTGTGTGCAAGCTATCTGCAAGCTAAGGGTTGCATCTTTGGTAGATGGATTGTATTTGTGAACTGCTGCTGGTTTGCTTCCTAACCGATCTGTGTAGTTGTAGTTTTTCAAAAACTATATCTGTCAAAATCAATCATTATTCACTACCACGCTCATATTTTTTTCATGGGAAAACACATTTTTACATTTCCAACAAAGCTGTGCATCTCTCTATGGTGATGGTTTTTGAAAGTGCTGCTGTTTTTTGTCTAATAAACTGGTTTCAAACCAAAATTATACTGCTTTATTACTGAGGTTTGTTTTTACATCTTAACCAAATCATATGCAGTGTATTCTAATTTGACAGTCACTAGTAAATGTTTGAGTCTGCTGTTGTGCTTCCTGATGCAACAGGGAATCCTACAAATCCTCATTGATTCCATTATCACCTTTTATCGAAATGTCTTTATATAAAACGAAAAACTTGTTTCACTTAATTTTTAACATTCTTAATGTACAACAAAATAAACATTATTCCTGTTATAACCGCCTTTAGTGCTTTATCTCTGCCAAGTTCCTCACAGAATCCATACTAGTCCTCTGCTGATGTTATCTTACGTCATCAACGTATCAAACGCGAAGTTAATTGTTTGTGATTTCAAACGTGCGCGCGCACTTTCGATTGAGTAAGTAATAAATCTACAATGAAACTATTTGGATGCGTTTACCCGTTTTGTTTTAAGTTCTCACTATTTTTTTTAAGTGTGTCACACAAAAATGTAATGAAGTTATTTACATGTGACACGTTTGCTGTTGGCGTGGCGCCCTCACAAACATAACAAGATCATTTTCTGTCGGAAAGGAATGTTTATTAAAATGTCTAGTTATTGAGGACAATAACGTCGAATTACTTAATATACATCGCACTTTCATCATAAGAATCATCATAGAAAATGTAAAAGAGGTTAGTATGCGAGAATGGCACACCTGTTGACGTCTAAAAATAGATTAAATTGGCTACTAAATGTGACAAACAAGTTATTTATTCTCAAATAGGGTACAAAAGGGGAAATTCAGGAAATTAATATAATAAATATTAAAACAGTCATTACAATACAGATTCTGATATGAAAATATTAGTGTGTGAAAAACATATTTTCCCAATTTTCTCCTTACAGACAATGACATCCACAACCAAGCAAAAATAAAAGTTCCTTGTGTCGATGCTAACGTCGGAAATTAAGGTATTGTACAATGTATGCACTAAACATATGTGACCCAGTCTGTGAAAATCCAGCTAAATCCATTTCTTCTACAAAAAAAATCATTGTACTTAATGTAAAGAATATTCTGGGACAATTTAACATTGATGTCTTTAATATTGTCTGAGTAAGGTCATGTCAAAGATTGAAATCATAGTGAAATTAATAGGTTAAATCAAACTTTGATGCTCGTTATTTCAGAATTAGATTTTTAGACTTTAGCCTGATTTTCACAGACAGGGTCACATATCTGTACACACAGTTTTGCAAGGGGTTAAATGTGTCATTTTGGCACTTATCAACATATGTTGGCATGCTTGAGCTTTGATACTGTAAAAATATAGGCCTAAGCTTTAAAAGTTTAAAAGTGTGCTGTTATACATGTAGAAAATGCATCTCAAGGTTTCACATTATTGACACAACGCTGCTTAGCTTGGCTTTTAAAAGCTTGAGCTGTAAATATGAGAGGTCATTACATGCTGGTTTCACGCGTTAGCATCTTTAAATCATGTGCTTGCCATTCCATTGCTGTTGTAAGCAGCTTTTAGTTATTATTTCAGCAAGCGTAAGTCTTCATTTTCTCTTTATGGTCATCCTGTGTTAGTTAGATGAGCCATTTCTTACAGCCTTGCCCTTGATAATGTGTGTTTGGGTGTTTGAATTTTCTGCTTTTTGATCATTTCTTTGTGGTGTCATTGGTTGGCCAAGGGGTGAATTGGAATAGAAATATTGCCAGTTTGCAGTATTGAATTTTGCTCTTTGGCATGTAAAAAGTTCAGCTGTTGGAGCTAAAAATACTGTTTCTGACAGTGAACTTAGTGTTTGTTTGTATAAATCTGCACATTATAGCATTTTTATCCCCTTCAGATAAAGACCCAAACTGATGTTTACTGTTTCAGAAGTTTATTTCAATAACCTTGTAATTTTGTATCATCACAATGAAAAAGATATTGGCCACAACAAGTGATATACAATAAGTTGTTTTTATAACAAGAGCGCCCTCTGCTGGTACAGACTTTATTAACATCAAAGAACCAAAACCGAGTTACTTACACAATTATCTGACTGTTCGTCAGAAGTTTGTGATATATACATTTAATGATTTAACTCACAGAAGAAGAAGATCACAGAATTCGTGACATGTCCCATTACAGCACAGATATTCCCTACATAGATCATTAGCATTGCATTTCTGGTAAAGGATATTGCTGACCACAATGGCAATTATGCTGTCTCCAGTATGACCTAAAGTGTTTTTCAACCTGAGAAACTGAGCTTTCTGCACTTTTTACTATTTTTAAAGCATCCATGTTATGTACTGATTTTTATGAGATTCAACTGATCCAAAGCAACTTTCAAATGCAAATCCTATTCTTAATTTAACAATCTTTTAACATACAACGTACATACTTTTAAAAACCTTTTCTAAATCTTTCAACATACAGTTTTCAGCCGTTTAAATCATGTATACATTAGCCATTTTTAAAATTGCAACAAGAGAGCCCCCTTGTGGTACAGAGAAAATGTTTCTCTTAGGAGTGAAAGGTTTTGGAGAAGTAACCATTGCAAAAAAACAGTTGTTGACTTTTGTTGTTGGATCTCTCTTTGTCTTTCTTTTTAATTTTTTGATACATTTGTGGTTCTATAACATATAAACACAAATTAGAAAGATTTGAATATTTTCTTTGCAAAATATTTGTCATTAGCATTTATTAATATTTATTTAAAGCTTTTCATACTGTGTCTGGGTAATATAACACGTAATGTTGAGAGGAGTGTATAGTCCACTGGATGGCAGTAGGCAGTGAAATCAGTGCATTTGAGACTCCACAGTCCGGCCTGTAGGCCAGTGTGACCTTTAGTTCATTACAGTGGAACATCTAATGACTGGAACGAAAAAATACTCAACAATGATGAAGTATGAAGAACATGAGCTGCCTGAGAAACTAGCGACATTGCCAGCAGTGCTATAGCTCCATGCACCTCGACTACACAATAAATATGAAAACTCTGACCTGTGCCTTTGTGTGCTGGTGGCAAATTTAGCTACATTGGGCTTCTCCTAAATGGAGCGGGGAAAAATAACTGGAACACAATGAGGGAAAAGAAGTTTGTCAGACTTCATTAAGTATCAAGGGAACATCGCTGGAACTGGCAACGCAAAGCGCACCGGGCCCGTGTGCCATTAATCACGTCTGACAAGGAACCGGAGCAGGGGGCGTAGGGAGGGAGCGCAGTATGCGGGTGCCGCTGCCAGCGGCTCTGCTTATGATTACTGTGAGGGGTCCTGACTAAGCTAGCAGCCCGAAGAGGAGCGGAGCAAAAATCCAAGATCAGGAAAAAGTCAAAGCCAAGGAGCTCTCATCTAGCATTACTCTACTCTCTTTAAAAATGACATAGCCACCAATATGATTAGACCAGAGCGCAGACTATCCTCCAAACAATTACTAAGCATCGGAGCGGAGTTAAAAAGTGAATGCCGTAGAAAAACGGTGACATATTGGCTTTCAAAGCAAAGTCATAAGTAAAGGTTCGCTCTACTTTAATTTGCCATTGTGGAGGCTTTCATATAAGGAGTCAAGAAAAGCCTCTCGTATAATGTGCTGTCCGCAGTTTCATCCATGTTCTCCATTTTGTAAGCTCTCACCGTGTCTTTGCTTCTTTTCCTGGTCTGCCACCCCAGATGCAAAAAATAAACGGGAGTGAGAGAGGAGGAGAAAAGAGGCCTGTGACTGGTGGAGATGGAGGCCTGTGTTAAGTGCTGTGCTTGAAAGCACGTCTGGCCTCATTAGATGTCAGTTGTAACAATACTGAACTGGCAGCAAGGACTGCTGTGAGTCTCACAACCATAAATCACAGTCTGACAGCTCTCTGACAGGGCTGGGAACCAGCACACATGCAAACACTGACTTCTCTCTCTCTCTCTCTCTCTTAGCCACACATTCTCCTTTTTCTCTGACGCACAACATCTTTCTCTCCAGTTTTTTCTTTCTTCCGCACAATCAGTGCATGAAATGAACGCTGCAGACTCTCTCGCCACGAATCCTGCGGTGAAACGTTGTCTCGTTTTGTTACGCATTGTTTCTCTGTTTTTCATTTAAATAAAACATGGGATTTTTTGACATGCACGCGTGTTATAATGTGTGTGCGTGAGTCTGGAGGAATGGGCAGCGCCCGCCACTGTCTGCCCATGTCCATTAGGCTGACATGTGACGGTGTGTGTGTGACATCGTTGCTGAGGAAGGAAGCAAGAGAAACAAGGCCTGTGGGTCATTAATCACTACTCCCCCTGACACACACAAACACACACACACACATACAGCTGTCCTACTCTCAGCTCTTGAGGAACATTGACTTCTCCACCCAGCCTTCGCACCCATGCCCTCCATTAACTCCCTTCTGTCTTCTCTCTCTGAGCTTCTTCTCCTCTCCATTCTGCTCTCTGACATGACTTATCTTCTCACAGCTACATCAGACACCAGTTTAACAAGGATATGTTCATCTAGATCGCTTGGAGAGTTTCGAACTGCCAACTTACTTTCCCTTACCTCCTCTCGTTTTCCATGTCATCATTTAAACTGATGGCTGGTAATTTAGCATGCTTAGGTTCTTCTCGCTGTCATACACTTACAGGTCTGACTGATAGAAGCTGTTTGGTGTGTGTATATTACAAACCAGATTAATGAGCGTCTTCTAATGTGTATGTGGGTGAGTTACAGGCCAGGCTGATAAAGGATGTGCTTACAAGCTTAGACAAACATTCTCTTCTGATTACTGCATTAGACTTTTGCTTTGTTCTGTTCAACATCTTCCATTAGGGTTTCCGGCTCTTCATGTAGTATGAAGATATCCAGGGCATGTGTATGTTAGTGGCATGTGGGTTTCAACAAAGGTATACTGAAATGTTTATAAAATCAGAGAACAGAACATGATGATGAAGGAAAACAGAGATGAAAACCCTCACAGCGAACAGTTAAAGGCACTGATAATGTTAATGCACACATACCAGTAGACAAGTGGTAAGCTAGTTTTTTTAACAGATGGTCCACCCACATATTTTCCTACTTTGGATTCGAACAGACTGTAACCAATGGGGCTAAAAAAAACTCCCACCACACACCAATAGCAGCATTGTGGTCCATACAGGATTGTTAGCCTGTCTGCTTTCTTGATGAATAGCTTGCAGATCAATTAGGTTTCAATACTGTGAATGAGACAGTGGTGGTTAATGTATGTGTGCTCTGTGCCATTATGTAGCAAAACTTTTAAGCTTAATCTTACATTTGTGTGTGCTATTGTAACCACTGTCTTTTTAGGGTCAGCAGAAGTAAAATAGTCAAGTATCAGCACTTTAGCTCCTGTCAGAGGAAAATCAGTCACTTCTAAGGTCAGCTGTGTAACATACACACATAACTGTAAAACACTGGAATGGCTTAAATTAAAATGTATTCATTAATTATCCTCATGTTGTTTTAAACCCGTATGACTTTTTTTTGTGAACATAAGAATTATGTAGTAAATGTGAGTGATTGACAGCTTCAGTCCCCATTTACTTTCCTTGTATAAAAAACAGCATGTCAATGTTCTTCAAACTTTCTGCTCATGTTCAGTGTAAAAAAAAGTCATACAGGATTTGGAACGACGTGAACATAAATTTGTAAATGATGACAGAATTTTAGTTTTTGGATGAATTAACCATTTAAAGCGATCAGTATAATTTGACTACAGCACAACAAAGCAGAGATTTCTTTGACAGCATCTGCTTTTCTTCTTACACTAATGACTGTTTCTTCACAGCGAGTCTGTTATATGTTTGACGCAGTCGGCTATAATTATTACTACAGTTAGTTATGCCATAAATCACTTCCACGGTATTTGTTCAACCGCCTTGAGTTTTGCCAAAATAAATCTAATGAGCATATTTGTGTGGTGAAGCCATGCAACCTTGTTGTTTATACTCATTAAATCTCAAATAAGCCAAAAAAATAAATGTGCTATTGTGTCCTATACATTTTCTCTTGTCTTTCCCCCGTCTCCCGTGATGTTGTATCGCTGTAGCACACCACACATCCTTCCACTACCTAACACCTTCCCCCTCCATCCACCCACCCACTCATCTCACCTCGCGGTGGCCTCACGCACCAGCACTGCCATTAATCAGTGGCCAGGATCATGTCTGCCAGTTAGACTAAACAAGAGCATTTGTGAGGATTTGCTCCCCCTCATTAATCATCTTGACAGTTTGAAAAACACATTTCCCCTTTAATGACTGTATTTGGATAATCAGGTCTGTTCCCCTCCCTGCCAGTTTCTCTCTCTCGCTTTTTCTCGCACTCCTGCCTTCGGTTTTTCCTCTCCCCAAAATGGCATTGAGAACAGCTGGGTTAGCTTACCGCCAAGACAGAGAGGGCAAGGAGACCGAGTGGTTACCATCACCGCTGCTGAAAGGAGCGAGGGGGGCGTTGAGTCAGAAAAAATAATCACATTGCACTGGAAAACTTTTGCTCTTACTTTAAGAAACCCCTACCGCTACTCATAACATGAACTTGGCTGTGCTGTGGGTGTACATTCGCTACCTCACACACATATTGAAGCTCCATAAAATATACCAAAATACTGAGGCGGAAGGAAAGTCTGGTGACTAGAGGTTTCAGAGCTGTGTGGTATGTACAGGGTTGTCACATTATGAAGAAAAATGGCAGGGTGTTGACAAGAGTACTTTTATCTCTGGGTATTTCATTAAACAAGACCCGACAGATTCCTATACCTTCATGTGCCCTTCGGTTGTGTGTGTGTATATATGTGTGTGTGGACATACTTAACCTTTAATAATGGTGCTATACAGTGGCAAATCTTTTAAAAGGCAAGGTGAGAAAAGACTCTCTTTTAGCTGTATTTAACAGCGGCAGTTCTTTCCATACCAGCTCGCCCAGAGCCTGTCAGACAGCAGCCTAATACATGGAGTTTAATGGATTGGTTGACCTTTAAGTTTAACACATCGTTGTGTCATGGTAACACCTAACATTGCCCATTAGAAGTTTATAAATGATGTCATACTGTCAACTTAAACCTGGACCGCACATGACAGCAGTATTTAAACATTATGACAAACACTGTACTGCCCTGTGACTGAGGGCAGTAGGTAAAATAAACAGTTGGCAACCTCTCCATGTTCCACGTGGTGTTCTCGAATGACAATATCTCAGTATTACATCTCAAAAGTGAAGCATATTAATGTACATTAATGTAGCTAGTCATTTAAAATACATGCTGGCATATATTGCACATCATGGATATAAGTTCATGATCCTCCAATAAATCAAAATAATTGCATAATAGAAACTGACATCATTCCCCAGCAGATGTCACTAACCCATTCTGCAGAACATAATACTGAGGCCCTTTGAAATGATATGATAATTCGGAAAATGGTAGTTGTACTGAGCCCTGGTCACGTATTATGGCAGTGAACGGAATTGCGCTTGCCCTCTGACATATTATAGAGGAAACATGAGGTATTGAAGATTGTCAGGGGGATGTAACTTGGATAGATTTCCCATAGCCGAACAGGAAAAGGTCCTGTCACTCTGTGCATGACTCAGGATCAATCTTACCCCACCGTTCCAGCGCCAAGACACGATTTTTCACGAGCGCCACATTCGTGACATCGGTACCGCGCTCCCCCAGTGCGTTTGTAAATGGAATCCAGCTGTAGCGGTGGAATGCACGTTATTAGCGGTTAGCCATAATTGCGACACTCGTTTGCCTGTGTTGTAGGGCTGTCGTCACACATACACATAGGTTCGGTAGACAAATGGGATGGCTACGGTATCGCTGCGCGGAGGTGTGCACCGCACGACTTGTGTTGTTGTTGCTGGCTCACGCAGCACTATTTTGTGATGTGGTTCGCGTGATTAAGAGTTAACAGTACTGCCTGTGGAAAGTCCTGAATGGAGTTTTAGTCATGAAGCAGCGGTTGTGTGATGGATTTTCTTTATGAGCTGGAAAGGATAACTGTGTGTGTGTGTGGGAAATAGAGAGGTCTGTTCTGTATCACGGTGACAAACAATCATCAGAGTACTTCATGCAGTAATTAACTGAGTGTAATGTATATGGGAGTTTGAGAAGTGAGAGAGAGATAGAGTAACAAAATCAAAGAGAGAACACCAAAGTAAGAAGAGAGAAAGAGTGTAGGTGAAGAGAGACAGGAGACAAGATCTAAACAGAGAAAGACAGCAGAAGAAAAAAGAATAGGGGGGTAGGTCTTTCTCTCTCTCTCATTCTTTTTCAGTCTGGGGCTGTCAGACTCATGAGTTGCTGTGGACTTGGCGGCTAATTGAGGAGCAGCTCCACACCCTGTCGTCATTAATCACTAGGGCTGCCGGGCTGCCTGCCCGGGACGCTGCTGTGATAGGCTGCATCTCTCTCTCTCACACACACTCTTTCTCTCCTCAGTAGTCGACTGGACACATGGGGGGAAGGGGGGGCATCTCGCCCCCCTCCACCTCCATTCTAAAACCAGTGGGACAGCAGAGAAAGGGAGAAAGAGATCAATCAAACAGGTGTAGCCCTGCTGAGAAGACACTGGTCAGGGACTAAATTAACTCCACACCCCCACCCTCACATCCATCCAGCTTCCCTCCCTCCACAAGCAGGCGACAGAAACAGAGTGACTGCATATTGACTCAGCTGGAGCCCGAGAGAGGAGGGAGAGAAAGATAAATGGCAGGGAGAGATTGATGAGGAGAAAGATGGAAAGAAGGATAGAGCAGGAATGTGATGAACGAGTGTGAACGGAGTGATGGCAGGATTAATCCCTCTCCATCGGATAAAATAAAGTAAAAAGTCCTCCCCTTCGTTTACCCTTCTAGCTTTAATGGATATTTCTCTCTTTTATCATATTTCATGAGAAGGTCGTACTTTATATGCTTTTTAGCAAGACTTAAGGCCTGATAAAAATGGTTATCACACATAAACAAACAAACTGTAGTGATTATTGCATTGTTTTCACTTTATTGCAGTTTCATTGTTTTTCCATTAGGGGCAACATAAACCATGTTATAAGCTCTTTAATTCTCCTGTGCTGTACACAAATAGTCCTAAACTATATTAAACAACTTCCTCTTTGAGTCCCACAAGAGCTTACAGGAAGTTATTCAAGATCATTTATACCAAAATAGGCTCTTGGCACTGGACCCTACTTTTAAATATGAACCTCTCTTTATGTCAACAAAATGCAAAGTCACACTTTTGTGAACAACTGTGACAATTTAAATACTTTCTACTGCACTAGATAGTGGCAGGACATTTTTCACTCTGTTTACAATCAGCGGGCCTTTAGAAATTGGATATAGGGAACAGTGTCCGAAACATTTTTGCCCACACCCAATATTAGTGTTTATTCTCATTTTCACTCCTCCTTTAGTCCTGACCTCCCGGTTTCCCATAAGAGGAACCGTATGCTGTGTCCTTGCTGGAGAGCTTGAGTTAACAGTGGCGGCAGAGTGATCTATTCATTTAATGGCCCTGTCAAGTGACACCTGTGCTGCGTCCTCTCCTGTCTGAAGTGCTAATGAACTGAGAATCTGTGTGTACGTGTGTGTGTGTTTGGCTCTTCTCACTGCTTGAAAGCATCTCCAGGCACGCTTATTCAGGAAAATGGTTCTCAAGACCATTTGTGCTCGCTAAACTGACCACTTCTGTAACTCGAAATGGTCTTTCGGACAATAAGACTAACAGTCGCATAATCACATCAACAATCTTGAATCTTGACCCTCTTTGTAACGCAACATTGAGCATGACTTTCTGAACCGTAGCGCACAGCACGCTGGGGTCAAACAATAGGGACTGCACTCCTGGGGGTCATGTCAGGCATTTGATAAATATTTCTCTATTAACAGCCTCCCATTGTCATCTTTTGCCCTTTGTGTAGCAAGGCAATCCATCAGAGTGTGTTGGGAGTGAGTGCATGGCTCCCATGGGTTATTACCAGGCTATCATTGAGCTGTATTTAAGACCCAATACTCCCTTGTGCTGAGGCAGCTCTTTACACAATGCTGCAGAGGCACAAACAAGCAGCGGTGACTAACACTGCACTTTCACTTTAGGAGCAGAACAGTAAATAGAGAGGGGGCTTTATTTTGTGTGTTAATAGGTTGCACTAATAGGGAACGAAACTGTCAGCAGTGCAGAAAGCTCAAGTCAAAGATTATACAAAATATATAGGAAGCACAAAAAGATCTTATATAAGTTTATGACTATTAATGTAATAATAATATTAATGTTTAAATATTTTTTAGTAAATATTTTAAAAATATATACACATTATTTTATATAGTGCTTGGGGTCAATGCAGAGGCACAGCCAATTTAAAGTATCTTGAGGAATACACTGGTGTACAGTGCAACAGCTGAAACTGGCTATTATAAAGTAGCTATTATGAGATTTTAATGACTGATCTTCATTACATTTGGGAATAAGAGAGTGTTATTTTGAAAGACAACTAACTGTACAAAAGGAAGCAAATGACAAGAACTCATCTATAAATGTAATCAAGTATTATTTATTACACAAAATAAGACTTTGTTAAATGGATAGCGCTGCCATCACAACATATTACTCTGATTTGAATTCTTTTCCCCTCTCCACATTCATCCCCAACTTGCAGAGTCAGCTACAATAGAAAATATATCACATCTTTCCGTTTTATTCTTTGAACTGTACAGGTACAAAATAAACGCCAAATCAAAGGAGCAAAGTAACCGTTGACCAAGTCATGCTCGTCTGTTCTCCAACAGAGACTGAGATGCACAGATCAATCACACAAAAGAAAGTGTTATTAAAAGAAGGATTTTATGTCTGAGAGACAACATGTCATAGTCCATCTTTGCAACATTGTAATATTACAAAGTGTATGATGGGAGCCATATTCATACTGAGAAAATATTGCTCCTCTCTGAAAATAAGAATTAATGGATTTTGGCGGTAAATATCAAGCGCTCAAGTGAAAAATAAATACACACTTTTGGTAAATTGGAAAAACAACTGATCAGATAAAATGAGTTCCCATGTTCTCATGAATCTGCATTTTTTATTAGCTCTCCACATAAAGGTCTTAGAGGTTCCCTAATATCCTAATAGAAATACGGGGCGACCGTTTATTAAAAAGTCATCCAAAGCAGATTTTATTCCTCATAGTGATCCTTTGTTTTTACTCGTTTTTAGGGGATCCTGCATATTTCTGTGCTTTCCAGGTCCCTTTGAGCTCATGCCAATATTTTTTACACTGTCCATAGTCTTTTAATCACTGATAACCAAGAGCAGAAGCTGAGCCCAGTCTCTGACCATATAGAGCATATGGAGAATAGTAGGGCGCTGTGGCCGGGAGAGAGTGCATAGGCAGGGATGGAGCTCCTGGCAAATGGGCCTTTCCGTAGGGGTGGTACCGTGCTAAACCTAGCCCCGGTGAACCACGCAGGGAGAGGGAACTGGGAAGAGCTCCTGGGCTGCTAGGAGGAGGCAGGTGGAGGTGGCAGGAAGCAGCAGATGAGACAGATGAAGGATAACCAGAGAGCAACTTCCCATCCACACCTGACAGAGCTGTGTGTGTACGCAAATGGGCCAAAAGTTCCTCTGAGGTGCTGAATCGTTTGTCACAAGGGCCACCCACTGAGACCCAGTTACAGGCGTGGGGGAGAGTTTCATTGGGCAACATGAAACCGTAAGTGTAGAGTGGATGGGAAAGAGATGAGGTGGCGCTAGAGGACAAAGAACTGGGGTGTAGGGAGTGGAGGTGATGGGAAGGATACATCAGAGGGAAACCAGACTTGAGGGCAGATGACGGGTCGTGAACACAGGAAGAGCAGTTGCTACCCCCGAGATGGGGTGCATTGGGGTAGGTGAGGCAATATGGGTCCCTGCACAAACCCTGCATGAATGAGGGAGGCGAAGCCCCTGTAAGAGGGCTGGAGCTGGGGTGCTTTCCTGGAACACCCATACCAGCACCAACTAAACTAGATTTAGAAGGATCCAACCCAGGCACAAACTGAGAAGGATAGCCTGTATAGGCCCCTACAATGGAGCCATGATAACCCATGGTGGAGGACGGGAGGGGAAAAACAGAGTGGCCAGGTTTGAAGGGAGACACGGGGGCAATATGGCCCGTGCCCAGGCTAGGCTGAGGGGGTTGGGTGTCAGCTTTACTGTCAGGTTGAGGACTGCTGGAGGAACTGGCACTGCTGGAGTTCACACTAGCACGTGCATGACTGGAGTTAGCCATCTGTGCAACGTCCAGGCTTGATTTATTATGGTCTGAATCTTTTTTCCCATTGCGATCGCCTGCGCCGCTATCATTTCCTGGTTCTGAACCGGCAGCTTTGGAGTCCATGTGGGGGGTTTGTAGATGTGTCGTTTTCTGTGAGAGGGGAGACTGTGTCTGGCGATGTGTGTGAGACTGTCCTACTGTCTGCTGAGAAGGAGAGCCGGCCCGTGGAGAGGGGGCATGCGGAGGTAAAGAGGGGCATGTCACTGCTGCAGAACTGCTATTTGGCACTCTGAACCCTGCTTTATCTGCTGAGCTGTTGATCCCCGCGCCATCCTTCCGGCATTCTGATCCAGTTTTAGAATAAGGCTTGAAGCTGGACTTGTCATCAAGGTTCTGATGCTCTCCAGACTTCAGGCTGGAGCTAGTGGAACGGCCGTCCTTGTCTCCATGGCTGCTGGAGGAGAGGGATCCCAGTTTAGAGGAGGGAGGAGGATCTGGTTTACCGATCTGGGAGCAAGTCTGAGCCAGCAATGCCAGGGGACTCTTTTTAGCATCCAGCTGTGGGAATAAAGAGAAGAAATATGATTTTAATAATCTTTACAAAAACAATATAACAAAAGAATTATTTTTTTATTCAGCATAAATATAATTACATATAGACAGTTTTAAACAATTACAAATTTAATAGGTTTTATAACGTTGACCAATGTAACAATTCTTCTGTAAAGTATATTTACAGTTAATTATTTACAAAAATAAATACATCAACTGCGATTTTGAAACTTAGGACATTTGGTAAGACATTTCTATTTAATTTTGCCTTAGGACTGTGGAGGAGGAGTATTAATTTTTATTTTTGCAGCAATAAATGCGCATCATGAATTGTTTTTTAAGTATTATTTATTTTATTAAATAAAAAATGAACAGATATATAAACGGTATTGTTACGATTTGACAACACACGTCAATACCGATATATAATTACGAAAGCTTAAAATGAACACGGCCTCTGCGCTCCGCTATCCAGATTTTGACTATCCTTTTAATTCTCGCTTTGACGCATAGACAGCATTTCCGCAAATGTTCACTGATGCAACTAAATAGAGCCCAAGGTTGAACGCAGTGTTTACAAAATAACAACGTATTAAATGCACACAGGGACACGTATATTAAATGACACAGACAACTGAGTATAAAAGTATTTTTTCTATCATTTAAAAGTAAAGAAAGTGACTATTACAAACGGGGTTTTCTTACCTCAATGCTCACTGGTGCGGAGCTGAGCGGCTGGAGATACTCCGGGTGAAGTATGTGACTTGTGTGAGCGGTCAACATTTTGAGAATCCGGATAGGCAGCCTCTTTTCCTGACGTGCGGGATCACCGTAGAACAGTGAGACGATCGAACCGGTCTGGGGTTTTAAACAGGTGGGCGAACTATCGTCGAGAATTTGAGGACTAAGGTTCCGTGAAGTGACTGCAAATCCAGAAGGCAGTTCGCTCATCTGGATCGGGGCGGATCAGAGACCTGTCGGGGCGGGCGTCTTTCAGTTCTCATTTAGAGATATCCAATGTCTTCAAAAAACGACCAAACGACATTATATCCTCTTGAAACATCCCCTTAAAACATCAGTTCCGCTCGTAGTCCAAACGCAGAGAGCTGTTAGAGTATCTGTTAAGAACTTACACTCCGTCTCCACATCGTTCCGTCACCGGATCAATGTTGCAGTAAACCCAAACAATCGCAAGTCCTTTACGCGCAAACGAAGACAAAGTCAAAAAAAGAAGTGTTCGCTGGTTATACAGAGTTAAAAACTACACAAGAGAATTGATAAGAAATATCGTGTCAAATAATGGCATTCCGTCGGTCCGTGCGCGCTCCGGTGTGTGCAATACGTCTCCGTGCGCATATACACTGACTCTCCTCGTACTGGAGATCTGAGGACAACTTCAAAGCGCTCAGGCGCCGTCCAATCGGCGGAATCTGCATTACTAATAAGTGGGTAGGCACAACAGGGGCGGAGACTATCCTCCCTTTCCTTTAAACTTGCTTCGGACCCGCTGGCCAAGTCCTTGATCGTTGTGTAAAACGTGCTAAGACATTACAGATTCTTTATACGGTTGACACCGGTTCACACGTTGCTATACTGGTTATTAATAATAGGTTACATAGCGCACAGTTATGTGTTTGGCTCAAAATTATAGTGAATGAAAATGATCTCCTGAATTGAATGTCTTTCACCATTCACAAAAACATAATTCAAATGTATAAGCAATGTTTACATTTAGCAATGTTAGTTTTATTTTACAGTCTTAGCTCTATAGTAGATGGCTTTATTAACTAGAAAAACTTAAGCTATGTAGCAGTATCTTTTTAGGTCAAACGAGTCAAATGATACTGAGTAATGCATTCATACATAATAACAGCCCATGTGTGCCTCCAGTCCTGGAATGTTAATAACTTTATTACATTATCCCATGTTACTTTGCCATTGAAGTCATTTAGCTAACTTAATTATGCAATGAATTGGCTTAATCACTGAAAAATGAAGCCTGACAGAGGCTATTACAGGGAGACTGTGTTAATTTGTGTCTGAGTAACTTAGAAGTCCGGTATATTTAATGGCTTTTATTGTCCGTGTGTTAATACCCACCCATAGGATCTGCTTGTATTACACAATTTTTATCTTTGTGTTGCAGTTTTTGTTTTGTGCAGTATGTATGCAGTAGATTGTATTTGCATTGTACACACTGAAGTGTCACTTAGCATGTTTTGCTATAAATATTAAACCAGTTTGTTCTTCTGAAATGCTAAAACCTGTCACATATTGTCAACAACAACAAACACCATTATGGTCATACTAATTTGCTTTTGCATTACAGTTTCAGCTCTTGCATAGCTTTGCATATCTTATACATTACTGTAACATTGATATATTGATAATGCGCTGTAGTTTGGATAAAGCATATTTCATATTGACAGAATAGAATGGCCACTTTTGTGCACAGTGTAAATACAAAGGCTCTATATTTATGGATGGGAGAGAATATTTATGATATGCTGAATGGTAATACCTGTCAGGTGAGTCAGAGAGATGAAAAAGGCCTGATATCTGGAGCTCTTCTGGGGTAAAAACAAAGAGCACCTGGGAAGCGTCTTGAAAGGTGATGTTGCCTGCCTTAGTGTAATAAAAATGACAAAAAGACAGAATGCATGAACTGTTGACCTGGGGAGAGGAGGAGCCACAGGCAAACATGTGTTTGGAGTGCTTTGTCTCGCGTATCTGGGTGGCAGAGGTGAATATTCATTTAATAATGGTGTGTAGCGAGGAATGAAGGCCTCGGGACACTCAGTTTCAGAGACAGAAAGAGTTTTAAGCTTGTCAGCAACCTGTCATTTTAGATCCAAAGTACAGCACGCACACACACAAACAGCCTCCCACATATTCACCTACATAAGTACCTACAGACACGCACAAACACACACTCACAAGATGATCAAGGTTGACTGAAGTAGCAAAGTATTAAACCGCACTCAATCATACATAACAATTATTTCTGTCTTGCTAATGTAAGTTGTTAAATTCATTCAACCGTCAACCGTTTCACAACATAGAAATTCAGTGATCTATCTTGTACTAAACAGTTTGTTTGGAATTGAAACACATTTTCTTATTTAGTTAGTCTCGTGTGTTAAACAAAGTTCTCTTTACCTGCAGGGTCTAAAGCCGTTTAGTGTTCTGCATGTGTGTGTGTGTTCGCACATGTGTGTAGAGAGAGATAACAGCGCCAGTTGTATGAAGTCACCTCTCCTTCAGTCAACAGTCCTGCTGTTTGCTTTGTCATTATTAGTGTCATCCATCATTTATCACCTACACAGGAGTCTGTAATGCCCACACAGATCTATAAAACTACTGGAACATGCAAATTTAGATGTTCTCAGGGTTAAGTAAGCTGATGCGATCCCTTCCTTTGAACATGTCGGTTGTCTTTGCTTTACACAAACAGATACTCCAGGTTATGACAGGTGTGGTCCAAACTGTCAACAAGCTTATTAATGTGGGTAGACACTCAGTGATTTTTTTTTTTCACTTCAACATCTCTGTTGACGCAACCGACTATAAAGTTTGGTTAAGATGTCTGGAATGTTTTGTTTGTCTAGAAATGATATTACTAGAAATTTAGAATCCTAGAGTGTAATCTTTGTTCAATTTTTGGGACAATAAAACACTCTCTTCTTAAAAGGCAAGAACATTAAACACAATTCGAGAACCTCAAATCTTAGAATTCCAAGGTATGGTAAGGAATTAAGATGGATTGCCTTACAAAAACATTTTCGGAATAAGTGGGTTTGGCAGGGGGCAAAGGTGTGGGTGGAATGGAGGGAGTTTAAAGGCACCCTAGAGGAGGAGGAAGGGAAAATAAAAAAGAGAAAGAGAGTGAGAGAAAGAAATGAGGGCGGGCTGGAACAACGGGGAACAGCTCCTTTCAAGTCTGGCCTTGAAGTGGGCTGCTAACAGCTGTTTTGACGTATAAATGACGGATGGTCATTTCCTGTTGTGGATTTTAAGGGGCAGGTCTCCCCTTTAAGAGGCCAGTCTGACCAATCCCTGTTAAGCCCGAAGGCGTTTGCCTATGCATGACTGTATCAAAGCACAGCGCTTACCATATCTTTGACTAAACAAAGGGCTGAAAGCAAAGGCTAGACATCCTGCATGACCATGGCCCCCTCATATCTCTGAAAGCTTTTGCTGAGAGGTCACTCGTAATAGATTACTGAAGGGCAGAAAACCTACTGGATTTAGGCCATGCTTAATGTTAAAGTGAAACAGGAATGAATGTGTAACTTTAAGACGAATATGGGAAAAAAAGTTTCTTTTGCCTTAAGGAGATTGCTTGCTAATAAACCTAATACTCTTATTACATGATGTTTGAAGTACTTGGAGTACTTTGGCTCTAGCGAATTTTGGTATTCTGTGGTCAAAATACTTTAGAACACGCTGCATATTTGACCGTTGTCCCTGGCAACCCATCGCCTCCACTGTTCTAGTTTAATGAAGTTTCATGAAGGGCTTGCAGTTCTCAATTTACACTTTATATTTTTATACCGTTCTTACTTGACTGACACCTTATAGTTCCACTCCGGAATAGTTTGTCACTCTTTGGTACAGACTGAGAGACGGCAAAGCAAAATAAACAAAAAGGATGCAAATCACTTGCATTTAATTACCTGTGACTGATTTATGAGGTGAGTGGTATGAAAAGGGAGCCCAGAGGCAGGGAGTCTGCTGCTCATGCCTGCTCTGTTCTCCAGAAATAATAATCTTGTGAAAAAGAGGGACAGGACAGCTTTATGGAGTGTAGCTGACATGTGAGACCAACCCTGGAGAACTGTAAAACGTAGCACTCTCTTTCTCTCTGTGGTTTCACAAACCTTACAATCCTTCTGAGCGATTGTGAGATTGAGGATCAAATAATTTAAAAGCACAGAAGAGGCAGAGTTCCACTATAAAACTTGGAGAAGTGGTTTTCAACTGGTTTTGCTTTAGCCGTACCACAACTGCTTATCATATCATATATTACTAATAACTGCATAGGCCCAGGAATATGCAAAACTACATGACATGGGTAGAAACACTTAAAATTTTATATCAAATAGTAGAATTAACAGCATTTTGTAGAATCAACAGCATTATACCCTATGCAAATCAGTTAAATAAAGTAAAAAATATTATTTATTTTGCTTTTCCTACTATCTGTGACCCTATAAGAAACACTGTGTTGATAAAAATGTTTGTGTGTGAAAGTCAGAAAGAGGTGATACGTTTATAATTTCATCACGGTAGATGAAAAAAAAACAGGAAAAGTCTAAACGACAATAAAGATTTATTCAGTTCCGTTTTAATAGTGCACACAGCATACACAATGGTGAAAATGACAGAAAAAGCTCTTCCCACAATCCTCCTCAGGTTGATTTAATGACTCATCTCTGTGTTTTGCTGTAATCAGATTTGAACATCTTGAGACTCTCTGATCCAAAGATTTGAGTGATGGTGCGATGACAGGATAAATATTTGTATGAAACCATATGTGCATGTGACGGAATGGAATTTAAGACAATAAGATGGATGAACTAAACCTGAGTAAGAGTTGCATGAAAGTCTGTTAAATCACAGTAAAGGTTCATTTGAATGTCTTTTATGATATCTGTGACTCTGACTGCTCTCTCAAACTTTATAGCTCATCTGCCTTGTCAACATTTTGATCAAGAACCCAGCAGACCTACTCGTCTTACTGTCTCCCTGATTATCTCTGAGTGATTATGTACATGCCCTACAGTTAATGACAGATCTTTATTTAGCTTTCAAACATGTCATGTGCACCAAAACACACACACACACACACACACACGCGCACCCTTTTCGCTGAGACAAAAGGTCCTATTGTCCTTCACATGGAGAAGTTATCAAAAGGGATAGGAGAATCACCCGGCTACACACTGCAGGACCGCAAATCAGATTGCTGTAGATTGTTGTGTGAAATCTAAGCAGACATCAAAAACTGTTACTTATCTGTGGCTGGGCCCTGCAAACGCTTCTGTGGAGCAACAGTCACTTTATTCAGAAGGCTCATGACACGTTCCCCTTTAGTAATAGATAGGCTAAATGAAATCTCCTCTCTATTCCTCAGGCTAGCCTGATCTTCTTTCCACATTTATTTTCGGAGTCACACGCACTTGCACAAACAGCAATAATAATTACATTTTTTGGATGAAATAGACTTCAAAGAAAAACGTGATGTACACCTGTATTAGTTTTGTCAATCAACCCAAACTTGACTGACAGGGTTTAAACGCTTGCCAGTAGATCTCCAAGCATGTTGTGTCATTTCTTGCACATACTGAAAAGAGATAAACTTGCTGTCTGAACAATAACAGCTCAACAGCCGAGTTCCTGGCAGCTTGTAAAAACTGCAGTAAAAACACAGATGTGTTCCTTCATCACCTCCCTGGAGTCCCTATCACTTCAAAAAAAGATTACATCATGTATTGACAAATACCTGATCCTCCCTTACAGTGCAGGATTCGTGGTTAAAATGGCACGTTCTGTTAAATTGTTACATAAGGCCTTTGTTTAAATGTAGAATAGTTGTAGCTGCACCAAATCCTCCAAACCTAAATAAATAGGCTGTAAAAAACAACTATCAACTCGATAAAAATAATCGTAATAAATCATTTTTGAAGTAAGATCTCAAAGCATGGGGAAAAACCTATACATAGTGACGGCTGTCAATCATCACTGCCCACAGTATGTAGGAGCACCCTGTCGGTCACAGTGTCTTTGATGTGACGAGAGATTGAGGCGCTCAATTAAAAGCCTATCAGTGTGTAAGTAAATCAACACCTATCAGACTTGTCACTTCAAACAAACGTTTATTATACTGCTCCACCCACCTCATTAATCTCGCAGTGTGCGGCTGTCAGGACGAGAGAGGTCACGATGGAGGAACACAGAAGACAGGCTGGATAAGAAAACCGATATCTCAAAACATTTGAAATACTTAAGGATTACTCAAGAGACCAGAATATCATTTCTTTGCACATCATCTAGGCTGTAGGCTGTTTGTGGATGTAGTTTGTTACATTGCTACCGGATAATATTTTTTATACGAAACAATTCATTTAACACAAGTTCTTGTCCTACCCAAACTATTTGTTCTCTGCGAATGTGCCTCCATTCATTCCAGATGCTATGTTAAGGGCCAGCTAACAACCGTGAAATATTTCTTTAGCTTACTCTTGCAATATCGCTGCCATTAAAACTCTCCCTCCCCTTTCATTTCACTGTCTTTCTCTACAACACTAAATCACCCAAAGAGCCACAAACAAACACCAAATCACCATCAAACAATGTCACGCTAAAATCGCCCCCTCTCCATCCAATCACTTCAGCCCTTATTGATTGCTTTTGCCACTTAGTTTAGACACAATTCCCCCGTTTTCCATGATTCACTTCATTTTGTTTTTCTTTGGAGAGAAAACTCGGGTTCAATCGCATTTTACTCCTCTGGTCCCGTCTAGATTCGTCTCCAGTGCCCAATGGCCTGGCCAAGTTTGAGCCTTATAAAAGGTTATTAGTTGCCAAGAGAGAAGGAGCACAAGCTTCTTCCACAAAGCCTGCCAGGAGGTTACACTGCCTGCGCGCTATAAATTACCCTCGACAGCCCGCTAGAACTGGGGAGCTGCAGGAGAGGAGGAGGGAAGAGGGTGAAGAAGTGGGTGCAGTTTTCTTTTCGGTCTCCACTTGATGAATGAGCCTCAGAACACGGCAGAGAATACATCATATCACCTTTAATAGGTACACATTTCCACCACCATAACTCAGCGTTTAAAAATAGAGAAAAGCGATGAAATACGGTGCCGTATATCCCGGCCGTGACACTTTTACGAGTCCTCCCTGCAGTATAAAGGCATTGATTGCTATTTCAAAGTGCCGTGTCAGGCCCGATGCTGAGTACAACCAGCTGCTACACAGAGAGAGAGAGAGAGAGAGAGAGAGAGAGAGAGAGGTGGAGAAAGAGAGAGAGAATGAGTTATGACTGTTGAGATTTGGGTGATCTTTTCAGAGAGTCATCCGTAGCTGTAAATTTACAGTGTTTGTGCTTGGTGTTATTGAAACCAAACCCAGGGTTGCCTGTCAGTCATCCATTCTCACAGAGCTGCTGGAGAGCATTCCTCTCCTGACAGAATCAGACCCTCGGTGGAAGGTGAAAGAGAGCACAAATTACACATGAAAAGACAAAAGGCTCGCGCATGTGTTCTCTCTGTCTTCATTTATAGCTCCCTCCGCCTTTGCTCGCTTTTTCTAGCTGTCTTCGCACTTGCCTGTCTTAGGACTTGGCGTGTATGTGTCAAAACTAGATACTTGTGACTTTAACTTCAACAGCTTATTGCTAAAGGTTCCACAGATTTTTTTACTTAATTAAAATGTAAAAAAGGATAAAAGGGGTTTGGGAACTCACTGTACAGGGTAAGAGCCAATGAAATACAGTTAGTATCTAACCAAAAGTAAATTTAATAAATATATAGCCTAAGTGAATAACATGTTTGGGGATGTATTTATACTACACACGTGCCAAATTACTGAAGTTATTCATTAAATCCAGCACTGCTGGGCCAAAGGTAAACGTAAATGTTTCATCCAGATGCTATGATCCATCTCGTTCTTTCACCTCAATTGCTTCCCTTCCTGTCTTCAGCCAACATGTAAAAGACATTTGACCTTCTTATGTTTAAAAAAACATCAGGTTTACAATATATGACCTCGTTTTCCTTCCACAAACATAGCTAAACCAATCATTCGTGTCCATTAACATTTATTAAACAAGAGAAACATGAGGCCCTTAACTGGCAAACATTAAAGCAGTGATGAGAAAGACAGGATGTCTATAATGTTATTCGGCAGTCTCCCTGCCCTTGCTTTTATTACCAATGATATTTATACACTGTTTTAACCTCTGACTTGTTCCAATGTGTGCTGTGGTGCATGTGAGCCTGTCAAATACATGTAGGGTGAAAGTCTTCTGTTTCCAGTCCTTCTCCCTACAGTCTATTAAAATCTGCTCTGGACTTCTGCCATAGGCACATCATTTATCTCAGCGCTGGCCAAGAAGAATTATTGTTGTGTAAATCTCAAAGCCTTTTAGGAGATCAAAGTTCCAAAATATAAATCACATTTCTCTGTAGATCTAAAATGCACACATGCACACACACACAGCAGGGAAAAAGTCCACACACACACACACTGCTCCCCGTGTTGTGAATATGAGGGAGGTTCTCCACCCAAATCTCTTCCCACAGGGTAGAGCAAAGACGGTCTATCCACCTCCTTATCTCCTCGTCTTCCCTCTGTTCCACTCCTCCACCAATTCCCTCTTTTCTTTTCTCTACCGAGGATGCACTTAATCCTTTTCTCTTTGTTAACTTTCCTTTCTTTAGTGTTTTGCGAAACCTCTATCCATATTCTCACCTACACCTACACCCCCACCCTTCTTCAATTCACTGGAAAAATATATTTTAACCAGATTTAAATCACAACGGAATATGATTGATTTCAGTTTTGCACGTTTTTGTAGACTAAAGCACACACATGGATGCTAATGAACGTTCTGTTATATGAACTGTAGCATGCTTGGTGGAGCACGATTCATTTGGATTGCTGTCTTTGGATCAGTTTTGCTCTGTATAAATGCTTCATTATGACAAATGATCAGTTTGGCTGTTGGACAAAATATGTAAGATGTCCTGTCCAGGTGTCATCATTAATCTTTTCCCCAGATGGTCATGATACGGTCATAATAAATTTTGCACATCACACTTCCTGTTGCATCTAAAAGCAAATTACAAGTTATTTTTAATACAAATTTAAAACGTAAGGTTTAATAGAATATTTAAGAGAAGTTTCTTTGGTGATGGGCCCTTATAGGGGCATTATTGTCACAGTTCCTCCCCCCAAAACGAGTATGTGTATATGTGTTTACGTGCGGCACTGTTCTGATATGTGTTGATCTCCGTCTGCAGGCAGATTCTATCTACAAACACCGCTCACATGTGGGAAGACTAAATGAAAGAGAGGGGTTTGCCATTAAACTGCCAGGGATTATATACTGTGCGCTCTGTGATGTGCCAGCAAAACAGATTTGGTGGCATTGATTTGACAGAGAAGAGGGAGAGAGATTGGGGTGAGTGAGAGGTGGAGGGTTGATGGAAAGAGAGCGTTTTTGGCCTTTTTTGAGTTTTCTTTTTATCCTCTCAGACACTTTGTCATTGTGTACTCTCTGCTCAGAAGTAAGAAAGTAAATATCCTGGATTGACTGCGGCTGTCAGGATGGGTAATTTGCTGCATGTGTGGATTTAGCCAGATTTAAGTTACGTCTGTCTGGAGAAGTTCTCTCAGTTTTTGAGTGAATGCTTTAGATCAGAGCGGATGATAGGAGGAGCCTGTGGAAGACAAGATAATGTTTGTAGAGACATATCCATGCACAAACATCACAGAAACTGGCTGCTGGCACTAGTGGAAATTGCACAAAACTTTCCCAGCGCATAAAGCCTCGCTGTGTGTGTCTTGCGCGACCAGTTCTAAGCACAATTTTCTCGCTAATGTGGATCAGATTACAAGCATTACATTTATATGCATTGGCTAGAATTCATGCCATTCATATTGTAACATTGCGGCATCAATGATTGATCTACAAAGAACCGGGAGATAAATGACGATCCTCATCAAAAGAACAATAAAAGAAACCTACGCGGAAATGCTGACTCAATGCCAGATACAATGACCAAAGCTTACTAGTTGGTACAGAATGTTACAGGGCCATAACAGCTTCATATCCGTTTCCTCACAGAGGTGGGATGTTATGTGTGAAGCAACCTTGAGTAGCACCATCCTTCCCCTTTAATGTTCTCTTGAAGCCAACTGTAGCATTGTGACAAAGTTTACACCTCATTGACAGGCTAATATCCTCATCCTGACACAGTGGGCGGCCGTCTATAGGAGTTTTAAAGAGAGCTGCTAAATGGGACGCCTGCGCTCATCAAAGTCAGCACACACATTTATAAAGCTGTGAATCCCAGCACTCGAGACCTTTGAAGAGGAGGTGTGGGTTTATAGCGGACAGCTGTTTCTCTTAAGAAAAAAAGCTGGCACTGAAGGAGAAGAGGTATGCGGCCATCGATGGGTCACGTGTTTGCTGCAAGCACTGTGTTTTGTGCGTGCGTGTGCATGCGTGATTGAGAGCTGACATGGACTTGTTAAACTAATGTGTGAACTAGGGGGGCAAGACAGCTAATGCTGTAGATGGCATGAGTGTGCAAGTCTAAAGCTGTGTGGGTTTTTCACTAGTTTATGTGAATGGGGTCAGGAGAGGGAGAGGTACAAAATGGGATGTATGTGTTAAAGGGATCGGTATATAAATCACAACCTGTAAAAGTTCACGCATGAATTAAGTATTGGGGTCATCTGGACTCCAGACTGCAGAAGATCAGATCTATGTTATGCAAAAACCTCACGCAGACCCTTAAATTCCCATGTGTTTAGAGTTACTTTGCATACAACCATATTTTTGCAAACAAATAATTTGTAAATATTGTGTAGGATAAGATAAGCCTAAAAAAAGACTTATTTTTATCATGCACTACAGCTTTTTAAAAAGTCCACAATTGTGCCTTCCAAGTCAATTGATACTGTTTTAAAAATGTTTAGATATCATACTAAAAAACAATATTTTTGTAGTGTACAAGGCCAATTGAGTAAACAGAGCTAACAGAGCAAAAGCAACATCGAAAAAACATATATAATGTTTGGTTTATTTGTTTCACTTAAAGATAACCATTATACTACATTAACAAATGTTTACTTTTACATACTGTATAAGTGAAAGATTCCCTCTCTTTCTTTTTCTTTCTCTCTCTTCTTTTCCATACTGTCAATTACCAAACATGAGAAAGAGAACAAAAGAGAAGCTTTTGAAGAAAAGAAAGTTAATGTTCCTCCCGTCCAATCCTCACCCTAAGGGCACAACTCCCCTCTATTTACTCTCTCTTTCATTTGTTGCTCTGTCCTCTCCTCAGACTGAAACGATACGCTGTCCCTTTTCTTTTCTCTTGTTTCTCTCCAGTCTAAAACTTTTCTTGTTTGAGCTGCTGGATTAAAGCCTGGAGTCTTGCGTGCATGCGTGTATGCGATGCGATCGACAGAGGTCCTCAGGTTTCACAGGAGCCTGTTGGTCCCCCTCGGGCGACAGCGTGATGTCAGCAGCCGTGTCCTGAGCGCTTGTGTCAGTGACTGTCTATCATCCCGAGCCCATCAATGCATCGTGGCAGCCATTCGTCACTTTGAGTTACCGCGGTGACTGTCGCCGCTCAGAGCACAAACACTGACACTCAGGTTTCACCCCCGACTATCACCATGGTGATCCTGAAAAACACAATACGCGTTATGCAACAGTAAAGGGGGATCAGATACGCAGCTTAGGTCTGTTTGTTGATGCCATAGTGGATTCACTTAGAACTCATTGCATTTGTGTGTACATATGTGTAAATATGCTCATGCTCAGAAAATGCTTCTATTTTGTATTTTTTAAAATGTATTTTTTCATTACAAATTATATTATTATAATTTAAATGAAAAGTTCTGAATTTTTGTAGTGTTTGGTATGTTGCCCTTTCTCCCTTGGCAGAATGTAACCGTGACTCCACAATTTTGGCAACACATGATGGTTATTCTAGCACGATCTGTTCCGAAAAGCATCTTGCGTCTTGTGTGGCTCACTGAATATGACTTCTCGCACAAAATAATAAACACAAAGTGTGTCACAAAAAAAAAGTGTCACAAACTTGGTTGGTGACCAAGAAATTATATTGGAAATAATTTCTTTCTTTAAACTTTCTCAAAATGCTCAAACGTCCTATTCATCTCCAGGTTTAAATACATTTTTGAATCCCAGATTTTCAATGCGGTCTTTTTAACTGAACTGTCTGCGTGTATTTGTGATTGACAGTCCTAGCGAGGCAAGGCCAGGTGGCGTCCTGTTGTAAATTTGCTTCTACCTTTCTCTCCACACTCGTCCCTCCCAGCTACAACCTGTCACGCTTGACAGCACATACAAAGGAGGAGAATAGAGAGAGAGGCAGGGGAATGAGGATTAAAAAGAAAGGGAGATAGAAAAAAACTTTAAAGATGAAATTAAAGAAAAGAAGATGAGCTGACAGCAGCTTGTGAGGAGGTATTGTCTGATGGGGAAATGTATCTGTGAAAGGGAGGCTTTGATCACTAGAGGACAAGAGAAGGGGGGAGAGCTTGTAAAACGGCACTCCACAGATTACCGAGAGACTGCAGGAAAATAACTAGACCTGCAATTACCAGCAACCAGTCAAAGACGTAGGAAACAACACTGGTGCTAATGACACAACAAAACGGATGCTGGGAGGGTCACATGGGAGGGTCTGTTGTATGGGTTTCTTATACTCTTTGTACTAGCACTTTATTGCTGAAGGACTAGTCACATAATGATCTGTGAAACCGGATCAGACCAGAGATTTCAGAGATGTTGTTATTTACTCGCCTTTAGTCTAGCCGTTAGCACATACTCATCAATACGTTGAGCTGTGGTGCTCATTGTGAGTTTAAATCCGATCTGTGTCATGCATCAATGCAGATCCCTCCGTCACTTCCTGAAATATCTTGACTATCCCTATCAAAAAGGCTAAAAGTACAATAAAAGACAAGACAAAGAGACAAATAGATTTGTGTGGGTGTATTTTGGGTAGCCGGGGATGAGGGGAGGGAAAACCGCTGATGGGTGAGGTCCAAGATAATCAGCCTTATTTAAGGATTTGAGGTGTGTGTGTGTTGAGCGTTGCTTCAGTGATCTTCTATAGCTCTGTGGCACTTTGATAAGCAGAGCAGCTCGCTGCTGGTGGGGGAACCCATGAGGGGGCCTGTCTGATGAGGACCTGCCACTGTCTGCGTGGGGTCTCTGACTGGAACATGGCCTTTGATGTCTCTCTCTCTTTTCTGTTTTTTTTTTCTCTCTCTGTGTCTCTCATTCTTTCTTCCTTTCTTTCTCTTTTACCCCCTCTGGCTTAACACAAGAGCATTCAAGTGGCCAATGTTCCACTTGAGTGTACCTCTGTATTGACAAGTATCTGCTGAAGTGTGACCTGCCTCTGTGTTGTGTTAATTCAGACCGAATTACTCATGAGTTTGCCCCTATTTTAAAGCTCTTTTTCATTTTGGTGAACTCCTGTGGTTTTAATCCTTTACGGATGATTCAAACAATCTGGGTTTGTGTGTCTACAATGCAATTGTGCATTTATGTTAGTGTGTGTGTGTGTGCCGAAAAATGTGTGTGAAAATGTGATTTGCAGTGCAAAGGAGGGGAGAGGAAACGAAAAAAAAAAGAGTCAAATTGAGGTGTGTGTGTGCTCTGACGGGGGTCAAACAGCACCTGTCAACAGCCTTGCAGCTTTAATGTGACATATTAATGTGACCTGCCAATGCCAATAAGTCACTACACATTGCACATGTGCACAAATTTATAAGCCTCCATAAATTCAAGTGGCTTGTGAAAAATTTAATCTCCTCTCATGCCCAGAGCTGCTGAGTTGCTTCATACGGCTTGAGCAAACATTTTTTCTACCTGTTGTAAAATTATTTTTAACTCTCTGATGATTAATAAGTTTATATGTGGGTGTTCTTTCAGATACACTCAACTTTTGTTTTTTACATCAGATGACATGATTGCTAATGGAAAATCTTGACTAATGTCATTTCCTGTTAATTAACTTAATTATTTTTTACTAGGCATATATGGGAGACTTACAAAAACACAAATTGACACAAAAAAAACATTGATTTACTTCAATATTTTATGTTAAAATGTATATTAATCTATAAGAGAACATTTGTCTCCATTAGATTATTTTTAAAGATCCTGCACTGTGACAAATTATAAATATTCAATTTTGTCCCATAATCACTACAGCGCTTACAAATGAGGTTATAAAAATGCATAATAATTATAAAATAATTAACAAAATGCTGTTTAAAACATTTTAAATGTAGCACAGCATGTCAGGACAACTTCCCAAATGCATTTAAAGTTAACCACCCATAGACACACATAGTCTTTAACCTCATACGTCACCTCTGCTACATGATACATGCAGAACATATAAAACATATTTTATTTCCACAACCTTCCTGATCAACAGGGGAAGTTAAACAGGAAGAGACAGGAAAGACAGGTCGATTTTCAAGCTCCAATTTGAGAAGAATACAGTAAGACTTCTCTCGCTTGCTCTTTGTCTATGTAATTTTCTTTGCTCCCTACAAATGGAGTGAATGAGTTGTATTCGGTCTGACAAATAGACAGACTTCAACCTCCTGACAGAGTTTCAGGCTAAGCTCAACGACTTCAGACGTGCCCTCGAGTAAAGAGAGGTTATGCAAACTGGCCCCTAACCACCAATACTAATCACAAACGTACAGTCTTCTGCCATACCCGATGTCACACATGCACACGCACATGCTTTACCGCTGTTATCTACCCGACATCAAAACAGAAACATAAATAAAAGAAATGCACGAACCCCATGAGGGAGAGGTTCAAATGAACTCTGACAGCTCGACACACAATATGGCATTCGTAATGTGATTACAGCCGTATGGCACTCTCTGCCTACACTTACAGCTCTCTGAGGGAAAGTCTGGACCTGCTACGGCAAACATATTACCACAAGAAAGGAGCGGGAGGGCTTTTTAGCCGCCAGAGTTTACGTTTGGATGTTTCATGCTTAAGAAAGCCTGGAGATGACGCTAATGTTGAATCAAAACTCCGGCTGTGTGATTACTAACACATGTGGAAGGCCCGGGAGACCGCTGGCTGCAGGACAAGAACAGAGGACGCCGGGATACGAGAGAGCGTGTGACGCCGGCGTGTATTATGAATGTTTCGGAGTTAAAATGGAATTACTTTGGATTACTAGAGGTCGCCTGTGTTTGCCCTGTACTCGGCTTTGTGTTAACGGGGTTGGAGATCTATCAAAACTGGAACAATTCTAAGGAGGAAAAAATGGCAATAAAAGGCAATGAACTATAGCTGTCACACCTGTGAGAAAGTAAAATGGAGAAAAGGAAAAAGAGAGAGAAAGAGATGAGGGAGAAAAGCAGAAAGAATGGCTATTGCTGTAAAGTCCAGCAGGAAATCCAATAAAAATTCTTCAAAAGTCCACAGCTGACATTGAAAAATAGCGAAAGCATAAAGTGGGGCAGGGTAAATAAAGAGAAGGGTTATTATATTTGGCAGGAAAGAATGGCATTTCAATTGTGCAAAAAGAAAGGAAGAAAATGAAACAGGACAGAAAGAAAAACGTACAAAATTGAGAATGATATCAGATGGTTTAATAATATATGTTCCAATCTGAATGATTACCACATTTATGGTATTTATTCAGAACACAAACTAGTTTGGGAGATATATAAAAAATAGTTTTGTCAAGCTACTGATATTTGTTGAAAAACCGAGCTAACTGGACAAACAAAAGCAAATAACACAAAAGCCTACCGGCTATTTAAAAAAGGAGCGGGCCCTCTGATATCTGCAGACTTCCTGTTTAAACAGAAAATAAGTCAACATAGGAGAGAAAACAGTGCATAGGGTCTTAGTTACTGCCCTAGCTTCTAGTAATTTACTCTCAAAAACTGTGAGCAAGCAACAACTTTTATGTGTGTTTTTGAGCTGGTTTTAAAGACAAAGAAGTAATGTTTGCCTGGCAGCCTTTGAACATGGAGTGCATTTATAAACCAAAAGGAAGGCATTGTTCAGCCAAACAGAACAGATCCCTCAGTCTCCAGAAATTACAGTTATTCTTCAGCACTGTTTAAAAATGTGTCAACAGCCATGGAGATGGGATGTGTTTGCCAGCGGTCTAGCTTTGCTCAGTCTTCCTCCCCTCATTTTTTCCCAAATAACTTGTTAAATGCTCCATTGGAATGACCTGCTCGCTCTCTCTCTTTCTGAACAGCCAAAGCTCACAGCCCAAAATTCCTAATAAAAGAAAATGAATGCTATCCATCATTTTCTCTCTTCACATTTACCCCGTCAAACACATGCTCACACGCACACTTTGGATCAGATGCTTAGAAACTGTAGAAACAAAGCAATGGGAAGTCATTGTGGTGGTCAGTTCTGGTGGCATGTAATGTGGGTGTTTAGCAGCGTAATATAACATAAGTTTATGTGATTAAAAATATGATTAAAAATAATATAATCACATACAGGAAAGAAACTATATTAAAAACACAATATTTTATTAAATTATCTACCTATAGAAATTTTTTACATTTCAAGTGAATATACATTTTTAGTGACTGAAACAATCAAAAAATCTGCCTTTGCCCCTGTTAACCTCTAGCAGGAAACGGTTGGGACTGAAGGGTTTGGGCAGTTTTGCCTTTAGCCATCTTTATAATTAGTCATGAAAGATCTCTTTTAACAGTATCCATTTTTCCTTGCCGTGCTGTGCACACCACAGGGTCAGATTTCAGGAGACTCGCGAACAACACGCCTTGTCACACAGGACATTAATGCTTTGTGTGTCACTGCCCGCCACATGTTTTATTCATAAGGTCAAACCGTGATGAGTGTACTTGCGTGTTATGCGCATGCACGCTTTGCGTCTCCTCACAGGGCTGTATTTTACTTAATGTGTGTTTGTGATCCTTCAAAGAACAACACAAATGTTTCTCTCGTGTTTCGGGGGACAGGAGGGTTTCATAGCTGCAAACTAAAGGTGAAGTGGAGCATACTTTTCATGGCATACGTGTGTACGCGAGTGTGTGTGTGTGGGCTTACCGCCTTGGCTGCAGGCCACCTCGTCAAAGTCACTTACTTAAAGTCTTCGTGACGCGTGTAGCTCCGAGCACCTTGGCTTAAGTTACAGTTCCAGCAATAAAAAAGAAAAGCCTCATACTTGCTGTTTGGCATCGATAATAATATCTTAGTTGCACTTCATCTCTCTCTCTCTCTTTCTCTCATTTTCACTCCCTTTCCACTTTTCAATCCCTTTTACTCGTTCCATTTTGAAGGCTTGGTACAAACATATCCACCCAGTGCTTGACTGCTAAACTAAAGAGACAGTTTGCTGACAGGCCGTCTGCCATTGAACTGAAAGCCAACAAGGAAGATTTATGAAAATATGCTGTCTGTCGTGTCTCATACACTTTATTCTTATTAAAACTCCACTTAACTTCATGTGAAGGGAAGTATGTGTGTGTGTGTGTGTTTGTGCTGTCTCAAGAGTTGTCAGATACTTCAGCGTGTTTTGATGTCAAACATATTTCTCTTTGATTGACTTGTTAGTCTAAACTTACAGCAAAGCACTCTAAGTAGCATCTTTGATCGAGTCGACGTGATAACCTTTAAAGCGGTGAAGCTAGGCCCGGAATAAACGCATCTTTGGTCTCGTTTACTTTAATATTGGAGTTTTTTCTCTACCCTTTTAATAGGCTTCTATTGCGCTGTTGAAATGAGAGCTGGTGACAGGGATGTCAACAGTGGTTATTTCACGCTAGACAGGAGAACAGTACCAGTCTCTGTATCACTGCCATCCTTCCCAACCGAGCACTCTTACCGTCTTCACCACACGTACAAGGACGCCAAGCGGTATCATCGTCAATCTCCCAATCATTGTAGTGACATGCGGAATCACGGCCAGACACCTCCACATTCTCCAAACCTGAAACGAATAAGACTTTAAAATGCTGTGACCATGCCAAAAAATTGCGATATATGTCACCAAGTTGCCTGTGTGTCGTCAAATTGATAACCTTTCATTTCAACATACTCTCCTGAGCCCAGCTGGGATCAGCTCCACTATAGTTTTTCTACGCTTTGATTTACACAACGAAAATAACTCGTTCAGTTAATGGACAGAATATATTTCTCTTACGGCAATTGGTCTTGACTTTAAATCCTCATTGGAGGTTAATCTACAGCTCTATCCCTCCCTTCACTTCTAAGTCACTTATGTTAAATTATGGCACAGCGCATGAAATATCCCCGCAGTATAGCGCAAACTATGATAAATCTTCAAGAACATCCACAGCGCTTTGTCAGAAATGACCATCTCGGCTCCAAAGCCCCGCTGGAAAAAGAAAGACAGCTTTCTGTAATAAATGTAAATGATGAAAGGAAGAAAAGAAGTTTGCCTGTGGTAGAGGGATTGATTTTTGTGATGAATTAGTTAGTGCGCTTTCAACTGTCAGCCTGTTAATTTATGAGTGTGCAAACTTCCAAGTGTTTGGCTTGGCTGTTTAGCTCTACCTCCCTTTAGCTCTCTGAGGTGACTATAAAATGAAATATGGAGGCAGCGTGTTACTGTTTTATTTATTTCACTGCCTGGAGCTCTCACACAGCTATTTGTTCAAATACTCCAGAGTGCCGTGGAGAGCTTGATTCCTGCTCACATTAATAAAGATAATATTTTGCAGGCTGAGTATAATGGTCGAAATGTCACCTCTACTCGCTCTCGCTCTTTGACCGTAACTTAACAAGCTTCCTTTTTATTTGCTGGGTTTACAAAAAGGAGCATTTTCTACCTGTTTTTTTCTTGGTGTTTGCACATGTGAGGTTGGCCAAATGTCATTTAGAGGTATGTGAAAGTTTAAGTCAGGGTTCATTCTTTGTAGCTTTAGGGGCTGTTTCTACTTTTTGTCACTGTTCTCAAATAAGATTGTTCACTTTTCTAGGTTATCTTCTGTGCCTGCCAGTGAGCAGACACACACATAAAATCCCTGCCCTCTCAAGAGTTCCTGTCCTACTAGAATAATAAAAGAGGGGTCATGCTCAGTGCCAACCTTTGGAGTAAAAGAATGGGAGTGTGAAAAGCGGGGGGATAAAGGGAACCCTGTTGAAATACAGTCTCAGACTTCTTTCCTCAGGCCTCAAAGTTGTAATTTTTACTAAAAAAATTATTTAAAAAAAAAATGTGAAGAATATATATTTAGTTTCTAGTTTAATATTTTAAATATGTCAAAAACAATATTGAGAAATTTTTATATACTTCTTTCATTTACATTACAAGAAATAATTTTTTTATTTTTATAATATTGGACATTTTACAGCTGTGGAAACGTCATAAACATTCTTACCTTGGGAAACAATGACATACAATGCAAAACATTACTAAGGCATCTCATCACAATTTCAAACCTCATATACGTTAGCCAGCTAGATAACTTTACCTTGGTGACATTCACATCATCACAATCTGCAACAACAGTATTATAAGCACTTATAAACCAAAATTAATACAAGAAAAATCTGTCAACTGACCCCAAACCACTCTCTTATCTTACTGTTGGGCCTTGCTGAATTTGTCAAAACATTTGTGTCACTTTGTCAACATGCAGCAATGCCGGTTAACCCTAGTTAAGGTCGGGGTGAGATCATCATGAGAGCAGGATACTGACTGGGAGGAAGAGCGGGAGGAGGCGGAGGAGAGCATGGGGAGATCTAAGGCAAGCAGAAGTTGTATTTCAACCACAACTGTCCCATGACCTGACGACCTTCACAGACCACAAGCTTCTGTGTATCAGTCTGATGGACGAATGGAGCGTTTGTCAGCAGGGGAGGCAGTGGTCTGTGTGCGTGTAGGGCGGGTTCACTCGCCGCTCAGGAGAGTCTGTGTGCATCTGCATCTGTGTGTGTATTCGGGCCTGTGTGTGTGTTCCTGAATTCCTGCCGAGTTCACGGTAAGGCCAGCCCCGTGGTGGAGTGTGCAGTGGGCTCATTAATTAAAGGCTGTGGCAGTCGGACGGCAGGCTGTAATTGATGCCTCCTATGCAGCAGGGGGGCCGCGCAGACACGCACTGAAAGGGTCACTGTTTAGACGGGCAAAACACACACAAGCGTATGAAACTACACATACACGCAGATTCTCATACATACTAAACGGACACAGAGACCAGAGTCAGAGTGTAAAGCAAGCACCATACAGTATGTTTTAACAAATTCCTTCAGCTCTATATACTGAATCTGCACATACTTTGGTTTCGGTGGTTTGAAAGGGTGTGTGTGTGTGTCTCTGTTCCCGTGACTCCTATTCCTTGTCAGTAAGGGATGAGAGATGACCTGTCAATAGTGAGGACAGACTGCCTCTTGTCAGGGTCCTCAGAGTTCCTGCTGGGCGTCCTTTGATCTGCCTGATGAATAATGAATAACAACTGACAGGCCGGGTCAGACACACAACCCTCTGAGAGAGGCTTTGAGTGTGTGTGAACTTCTCGGTGGGAGGGGGCTAAACTTTCTCTCTTCTCAGTATGATTTTCCAGTGTGTGTGTGTTATCCTGTTGCATTACCAAACAGTGTTGGAGGTGTGTGAAGAGACAGGTATGATTGAGTGGACAGGATAGAGGGGTTATTTCGAGGTCATCTCTATGCTTCGGTTGTCATTCTGAACACCCACACACAGCCTGTGTTTATTAGATCAGAGAAGCTCTCAGACATCAGCCCTGATTTTGATATTATGTTGGATATTAAAAAGCTAAGTTTGTCTGTGGGTGGATGAGAAGTTGTATGAGAGAGGCAGAAGTAAAGTTAACTTCTGTTTTTCTCATAATAAAAGTGTGATTTTACATACATGTACATTACATGTTTCTTATTGCATATGGGTGATTTTTCAATAAGAATAATGTTTCTGGCCACTAGGATGATTTTTATTTTACTATTCACTTTAGTATTTTACAGTTGAATTCTAAACCGGTTATGATATATCCTATATATATATATATATATCCTATATATATATATATATATATATATATATCCTATATATATATATATATATATATATATATATATATATATATATATATATATATATATACACTAGATGGATATGCCAAAGACTGGAGACTAAATTTTTGACGATTTTTATAACAACAAACATACACTTCTATATAAAAATCCATAGAATTTTATAATGTTATTTTTAAAAAATATCTAAAAAAAAAAAATGTCTAAAATAAAAAAAAACATTTACCAGAATTTCACTATTCTAGATTTGTCAGTCATCTACACCTTATTTTGCTTCTGTAATCAATTTATCTGGTTATATGGTTTAAGTGGTAAAAGTGGAAGTTATTCTTGTAATCTACTCTTGTGCATAACAAATTAAAATAAATCCCTGTCCCCAATACTGCGGTCATTTCCATTACACCAAGCCCAGAAAGCATGTTTGGTCACAGTGGAGGCCTACTGAAACTGATTAACTTTCTTTCTTTCTTCAGTATGTATCTATCACACATGTACAGACACTGCTTGTCTCAGTCAGTGAGGCAGAAAGGTGAATTAAAAGTGAAAGGTGAGAATGTTAGGCAGGTGTGGAAGACTGGGGTGGGCTCTGGATCTGACCACTGCTGCAGGACTTTAAAGGTCAACAGCAGGGCTACAGAGAGCGGGAGAGAAGGGCGAGAGACCTGGATCCTGGTTCCTGTTTGTTAGTTTAGACCCTGCTGTCACACACACACAAATGCTAGCATGCCCCTGGGCCAAACTCCCCAGTTCACGTAAGAGTCAACAGGCTGAGGAACAGAGGAATGCGGTTTCAGCTGCTCAAAGCCATCACTGAGGTTTCAGTCTATTAAGCTCGGAAATAACATTTGCAACAGGTCTGGTTGTAGTTAGCAGGGCCATTTTAGAGTCATGCGCATGTGTGCGCAAACGTCGGTTGTTAATTTGGCTTCAAAGATCTTGCGTACTTACTAAGACCTACGACGGAATAGTTTTATCGCAGGGATTTGCAGCGCGGCACTTTTGGTCCTCACCCTGAGCCCTGTTTAATCCCCAAGATCACAAACTCTGTCAAACACATTGCGAGACACACCCTGCATGACACTTTGACGGATTGAGACACGATTTTTTATTTTTTTTAAATACTACCTGTTGATGACAGGGTGAGGTCAATCAGTGAATGACTGGGATCAGTCTTTAATCTAGTAGTTAGTCATTTTCATTATCTGATGACAGTATTATTGAATGGGGTGTGGAAGATCATTTTGATGAACTCTTTTCATAACACTTGACTAAACTCCCCTTTTAATAACACTTTTATAGGATTTTTATGGTGTGTTAACTAGACTTACTGTCAATGTCAAACGTTACAGAAACAGCTTTGTCAAAACACCATAAATATTCTGTTTGGCAGATAGTTGGCATGAGACGCGTCTTTCATACTGATGAATTATGATTTCTTTTAGCAGTTGCAATTTTTTCCACTTCTAATTCCAACAGGGACAATAGCAGCATAAGAAACTGTTAAAAGCTAAGGAAACCTATAGCATCCCATAATATATAATTATAAAAATAATTTGACTGTGCTTGTGCTCTTATAGCTCAATTGCTAGGGCGTTGCTTTTACAGGTCATGGGTTCAAAACCAGGGAGTTTACCAAGTAATGTGTACCTTGAATGCACTGTAAATCATTGTGGACAAAAGTGATGGCCCAATGCATAAATTAAATAAGCCAGTCATCTTACTGATCACAAGAGTGCTATGCAGACAGGAAGATACAGCTTTTAAATACACAGGTTGGACAATACACACACACACACAACTGAACTCTTCACTCCATAATGTAAATACAAGCACCCTCCTCTATAGAGTTTACAGGAAAGACAGAGCCAGTAGAGAAGTGTCCAAACAACATGAGTTATCGCCCTGCAGACACTCTGAGTGTGCGAAAAGAAGACGCTAAGCAAACACTGCCAAAAATAAAAGACAAACAGGAATAAATCTAACACGCCAAGCCTTCAAGGAAGGAGAAAGGGACAGGATGGAAGGGAATGATTTATTGACATATTGGTATTGAATATGCAGAGAGCAAAGTGATAGTGAAGCACACCCCCACACACACTTTTCCCCTCGTGTAACCCTGACTGCTGACAGTGAGTCTTCATGTCCTGTACACCTACAGGTCCACACAATAAAAGAGATCAGGACCCTCTCCCACGCCACCAGAGCCATGACAGACACAGATAACACCAACATCACCCGCTGTGTGACTGTGTGTGTTTGAGTATGAAAGTATACAGTAGCGGTTAAACGTTTTGGATCACTTAGTCATCCTTTATGACTTTATGATACTATGAAATAACATTAAAAAGGAACTTATTATGTAAATTATGTAACTTCAAATTCAAAATAAATGTAAACCTGTTTCAGTGTATTTATATACTAAAAATACAAAAAATTGTAAAACCATCTAACACAATTATATGTTAACATTTAAGCATACAACTTTTTATCACAACAATTTTAAGATTACGAGAAACATTTCTGTCAAGTAAACTTAAACAGTGTAAGTCTGGTTTATTTTAACTGAGTTTTGCTTTAAGAGCATTTGACCATTTATAACATTAATATCCAGATAACAGATACTCACATCTTAAGCTATCCACAGATAAGCTATCCCAATTCTATCCAAATTACTACAAAAAAAAAATCACAGGCATCCTCTGTTAATTACTGTAAATTAAACATTGTTTAGAAAACTAATTTAGTCTGATGGGAAGTTTAGACAAAACTGTTTTCAACTAAATACTAAAAACGTGTAATGCATTTTGACTGTTTTTGGGGCCTGAAAAAGCAAACGAGTTTAAAAAGTGCTAGAAAACAATACTGTTGTATCCGTGTTAACTACAAAATCACAAAAAAAAAATGTACAAATGGTGATGTCATACGTATATGTATTATGTTTTTATTTACAAAGTGACATTGCTAGCTACTGACCATGCATGTATAATACAGCCTTTATGAACAACTGTTTTTAGTTTATTGTTGTTGTATATACGTATTCTGAATGTGTATGTTTTAAGTCTAGGAACAATGTTATGTCCTGCTGTTTGGCAGGCCTCAGGTTTTACAGTGATGTAATAAGTTACCAAGGAATGAAAAAACTGTGTCTCATTTTGTACACACCAAGAAGGAAGGAAGAGAGAGAGAATAGATGGTGAGTTTGCTGTGGCGATAGTGAAGGGGGGGAATGTGAGCGACATATGAGTGTTGAAAGAGCAAGAGGAAAAAGAGAAAGAGAAAAAGAGAGTAAGTGAGCCAAAAGCTCAAGATTTGACGTGGGCGTTTTTCTGACAGCTATAATTCTCCAGCCTACAGAATTTCATCAACACGAGTTGTGTTAAAGCTCAGCCCGAGGGCCTCAGCCCTTTCAAGTCCCCCACACTGACAGGTAGATTTATTAGTCCTGAAATTTGTACGGATCACACGTCACTCATGGCAAGCTGTCAGAGTGTCAGAGCAACGCGTCCCTTCAGGGCCCGGCGCCATCACGCTCTGCTTTAGCAGCGACACGCACACACGAACGCCGCACCGGCAGCGCTGCCCAAAAAGACTCTTTTCAACTTACCACTTCATGATCATGTCTAAATAAACCATTTGTTTAATTGCTACATACTACATATGTGATTTTACAAAGTTTTAAAGCTTTCAAGATCACCGGCAGTAATTTGTGACTTGCTTACAGGCCGTGATCATTCAGTGTAAATGTTTTGATCTTAATGGCAAATTAGATGTAATTATAAATGCTCCTGTGAAATTTGTGGTCTGGGAGAGATGAATGAGGATTATTAGGTATAAGATGATGAAAGATAGAGAGAGAGGTGATGGAAATGAGAGGAAAGTCCCTGTGAACTGCAGGATATGCAGTAGGAAATTTACCCTGGACCAGAGTATGACAAGTCACATATTAGAGCACTTAACATAAAATGAGGAGAGAGAGAGAGAGAGAGAGAGAGAGAGAGAGAAAAAGAGAGAGAGAGAGAGAGAGATTGGCATGTTCTCTTGGCTGCTGCGTAGAAAATTCCTTCACCCGAACATCTGGTTCCTATATTTCAGAGTTAATTAGTCATATTGGGGTTGTCTGAAGATAAATTTATCATCGAGAAAAAACACAAACAATTTGAAAAATGAAAGGAAGTGCGGTGACACACGGCTGACGTTAAAATAAATCATTTCAGTGTGATTAAAAACTTACACAGCGCTGATGATAGAGTGAGAGAGGGAGAGACACAGTGGGATTTATGGTCTCTCCATCACAATTTAAAAGCCTGCCTGTATTTCTTAATTATTGGTTCTGCTTTCTCTCTTGCTTTCAAATCTTCTTATTTTGGCTGTTTTTCTTCCCTCTCCTTTCCTGCTTTTCCTCGTGTTATAATCTATCTGTTTGAATTGATTTAAAGTGTCATCTTTTCACTTGTCGACAGCGCTCATTCGGGCACAGCTTGCTTTCAATAACTATTGCACATTATTGATCTAACGACTGATTGGGAATGACAATTACACTGGCATTACTGTGAGAATACAGTATCAGTTCATAGCAATCTTTTTTATTTCACCATTTGTCATTTCAAAGCTGATGACAAACGAAATGCAATGTTAATTTGTCTCTTCGGGGTCCCATGAGATGGACAGCGAGTAAGGAGAGTGAGAGGAGATGAGTCTTGTCAGGGTGTCTGTTAGAGGAAGAGGCATAATTACACTCTCAGCACTGACGCAAACACACACACACGCACGCACACGCACACACACACACACACACACACACACACACACACACACACACACACTGACAGTTTCATTAAAATCTGTCTTCTACCCTCTTTACTTGCAAACTGAGATCCAACATTTAGAGATCCAAAAGAAGGAAAAGAAATGAGAACAAACAAAATAGCTTATAATTGTTGATTGTGTACATACTTATTTACAAAAATACCTTTTGTGACATCATGTCTCAGTCGCCGGACATGCTGGCACATTATATGGGGTAAGTTGTCACAATGGGAACATGCCATTAAATAGCCTATTACAGTACAAAACAATTAATAAATTAAATATTTTAAAAATAACAAATGTTGTTGCAGCCAAAAGAAATAAAATGCAGTATGTTTTATAACATCAAAAACATGACAGCCCCAATAAAATGTGACAGATTTTATGATGTTTACCCAAGCGCTTTACAAAAATATGATGCTGGATCGAGCTTGGAGGAGGAGAATTCACAAAAATATCTCAATTTATGACAGTATTACACTACATACAAAATAACTAAAAAAAAAAATCTAGAAAAAACAAGTGTAATTTGTTCAGTTGGACCTTTGACTCTGATATATGTAGTCCCTGTGACAACTTCCCTTGAGACTACATGCAAAATAAACAGTTGTGTAGACTTGAAATAATTGCCGTTTTGCTTTTCAGAACTGAAATAATTACTTTTTAATTCCTTCTAAAACCTAAGGGAAAGTGCTTAGATATTCAGTATTTTTGATAGCATTTATGAGCCTCTTTAATAGCTTTGCCTTTGAGAATCATCGGGCAGCTCTTGTAAATTTAATTAAAACACAACACTTTTCTGGAGACTGCCTTTGATCTGCTTCTATGACTTTCTAAGTAAAATATTACAAGTGCCAAAATCAGGTTAGGATGGCAAAGGTCATCCCAGGAGAATTCTTGTTCTGTTCTTTCATCACATTTCCCATAAATTTGCAGCAATATTCTTGTTAAGCAAGTGTTTTGCGTTTCTGTGCTTGTGTTGTCAGGCTGCCACACTGAAATGCCCCATGGGTAAAGAGTGTGTTTGATATGATCGTGTTTGACATAGCAGTGTGACACTCCGCACATTAGTTTGACAAAGCCAGACACTTTAGCTCTTCTGTGACACTTCAGTATGTATGTTTACTGTCTAAATTTCCAGGAGACTATCTGAGACTTCAAAATAAATGTAAGTGTTTTTATGTAGCAGACCATTAATAATAGGATAATATGAACAGATAAGAGAAAATTGTCTCGTAAACAGAACTGTTGTCTCTACTGGCGTCAGAGCAATTACATTTGATTGATGCTGCAGAGGTTCACGCTAATTTATAGCATATCAGCGAGAGGGTGTGTGACGAAGAGAGCTCTCTATTCTTTCATTGAAAACCCAGCGTTCTGAGGTCAAGACATTTTACGTTTCCTACACATATACGTCTTTACAAAGTGCTGTAGTCGGGGTTTGTTATATAGAGAAATCTTGTCTCCACAATGAATACATTATTTACCCTGAAGACCTTAAAAGCTCAATATAGAAAACTTCTCATAGATGCATTCGTTTTCATAGAAAATGACATTTGTGTGATCCTCACAAGTACAGCCAAATCTGTTCACATCTGTGGTTTCTTAGGTCACATTAGCATTAGGTTGACTGAATCAAGTCTTTCGTTCCCTGTTGTTTTTAACTGAAGTCTAATAAAACAGAGACAATGTTTACTGTCCTAGTAATAAGTAACAGTCTAATTGACCATGTTGACATATTGTAACATATACATTTAAGTATGAAAGAAGCTTCAAAAACAGGACATTCAGAAATATTCATGGCTATGATGTCAGAATCACGAGCACCTATTCAGTATTCAACAGCTGGGCCTTCGTGATGAAGTACAGAACTACAGCTGTAAAGTTAGCCAGTCAGACTCCAGGGGAAAAAACAATGTTAGAAGTTTTAGTAGGCTGGTGTTAGTCATTATAAAGCTGTGAGATGCCAATTTCACTCTTAGCCTCGTGATAAACAGCTAATACACACAAGTACAGTTACAGCTGACTCTCTGCGTGTCTGATTAGTGGCCTTATTGCTGTTTACGGTCATTAGTGAACCCTCTATAACTCTCATTGTTGGATAACCTTTAGTGTAGACAAACTTAAGACTCCATTCATCTCTCTGAGGGAATTTAGCTTGAAACTTCAGACCTTCACTCCTGATTTTTCTCTTTTCTTTTTGTCTCTTTTTTTCTTCCTGTCGCTGCTGAGGGATAATTTACTGCACCTTCAGCTGTAGGAATGTATTTGTAGTTGCGTATAATGGAGGTCATCTATCCTGCCTGTCAGCAGCGGGAAACACTTTTCTGACCGCAGCAGGGAGAGCTGCTTGACGGAAGATTGGGGACTGCGTCACGGGCCAAAAAAAGTTTGTGTGTTGGAGATATTGTGGGTGTTTGAGATCGAAAGGCTGATTTTGATAGCCAGCTTGTTTAATAAATGAATGCACCCCTAATTTCTTATGACCGTTACACTACAAAGATTGTGTTTGAACACAGTTTACGCTTAAAACCTGTATGTTTTCTTTTGTGGAAGACAAATAGAGGTGTTAAACAAAGTGACTGACAGCTTTAGTCTCCATTCATTTTCATGGCATGAAAAAGCAACATTAACATTGTTTAGAATTGTTCGTCTCGTGTCCCATAGAATAAATGAATATGGCATTTTGTCAATTCAAGAATTTTGGGTTAACTATCCCTTTCAGTTTATGCCTTGCAGTTTATACACACAATTTACTGTAAATACTGTACGTTGCTAAGATTGTGTGCTACTCTGAGGTTTGCTAAAGCTTTACTATAGGCTTATTTCTAAATAAGCCCAAAATGTCCACCTCCATTCACTCTCCCTGTTATACTGTACTTCAGAAATGCCAATTTGACCTTTGTCAGTATTGCTAACGACAAATTGAATTAATTTGCATAAATTTAGTGATGTGTAATTTTCGCACCACCAGCATTACGAAATGTAATTGTAAAAATAATGACTGTTTTAAAAATCATGGGATTGCTTGAACTGCTGTTGCTTTCTCGTGTTGGACTGAATGCTCAAAAAAACTGAACAATGTTTTAATAGCATCACAGATCCATTATGTTTAGGTTTGGGGGAATTAATGTACAAATGGCTTAATTATAGTTGGCTTTACATATTAAGCTTTTAGTTTACCCATTTTAAATAACGAGTAGTTTGGCAGGAGTAGTTCAGAGTAGTTTCCCCAACGCTTGTTCAAACATGAAATGAGATGAGCAATGCTCTCAGATAATGTTGTTTTACTGTACGGCACAACTACAATCCATAAAGTTTCAGGATTCATAAAGTTTCAAGTACATACAAACAAACTGCAGCTTGTAATATTTCTATTTGTCCTAATGACTGATAGATCTTGTTACAGGAAGTTACAGGAATCTCCCTTCTAAAAACGTATATACTGTTATCCCAAAAGCTACACTTCGAGGGGACTTCTGGAAATGTTTTTTCTGCCTTTTTTTTTTTAGAGGAAACAAAATGTCAGAAGCTAACGGCTGTGAGAGATTCCAGCACTGTGAAAGTCAGCCCAATGAAAGTGTGTCATTTATCATGAGAGAGAGAGTAAGTAAGAGAGAGGCTGAGAGAATAAACACAACATTCACAGTTGACAACTCTTCCCATACAAGGCCAAGATCTCCAAAACACCTGTTAATGCAACATTAGTCCATCCAGCACCTGCATCTCCTCAGTCACTCCCTGTGGAGTGTGGACGCTCTGATATACACACTGAAAAATAAACACCATAAAGCGCCTTTTTAAGGAAATGTTCTTTGCTTATCTGTGTTTTTCCTAAAGTGCATAATTAACGATAAAATCCAGACTTGGTCACGGTGGGTTGAAGTTTAAACTCTAAATCCTGTCTGATGTATTTCCAAGTGAAACAGGACATTTATGATAAAACGTGATTTTATTTATGTGAAATTGATTGGATCGTGAAAAGTAGGCATTACATACCACGTTGTGAGTTTAGTGAAACAATGCCCAAAGAGCTTTTTGGCTTTCAGTGAACATTATCCAACTGCCCATGAAACCTAAATGACCTCAGTGGAAGAAAAAATTGCATTCTAATTAAAGATTACAAAGCCTTTTTTCCCATTTGGAATAACGCGGTCTATAAATCAAATAGTGCCAGAAACACACACTAAAAGTAAGATTTTTTGTCAACTTTAGTTCTTCTATAAACATATATTCTACAGCATACATTACATTATCTGTCGGTGCTTTTAAAAACAGATAAAATTTTGATTATATACAGCCATCCTGCCCCCTCTCTGTAGGGCCGGTGTAAGGGGGGAGGATTAACGAGTGATTAATTGATGTCATGGCTGCGGATAGATAGTAAAAAGCACTGGGGTCCTGCAGGCTGTGTCAGTGTGACTCATTAATGGCCCGGCTGGCCTGGCCTGAGCTCTGTATTACATTAGATCCAGTGAGTGAGTGAGTGGGGCAGAGAGAATGACAAAACTAATTACAGTGATGTAGTGGCTTTGTTGCACTCTGCTGCACATAGCAGCTCGCACATGTGCGCGCACAGACACGCACATCGACCAAATTTCGAGTGTGTTGTACTCACATAAACCAGAGCCTTAAAAACGGCACGTCTGCACGCTCATACATGCAATGTGTGTAATGCAGATGGACTGGTTTTCCAATCACAGGCTCTGCAATGACACTGATGTTATCTATCTTTTGGCTCCAGATGTTCGATCTATCTTACAGCACTGCGCTCAGACACAGCCTATTCATTAGACAACAATCAGAGAATCTGTAGCACGAGAGAGAAAATGTATTAGGACTAGATTGAATTTGGGGCACGGGAATAGGTATGAATTCATACACAGTTGTCTCATTTGCTGGAATATTCTGAATCTCAGGCATTGGCTTAAACTTGACCTTCAGTAATGATTCATGCTAAGTTTACTGAAGACTTTGCATTGACTGGGCAGGCAACTAACAATAGTAGAAGATGATACAAGGTGGTGAATTCAATCAGAAATGAAGAATCTGTTTTGACTTAGGCCAGTAAGCAACAACTTAGCAACCTTTAGCAACTGTAAAGCAATACTTTATATAAACGTTTCTTTACAAGATGTTAAAATGTAATTTTCATATGTTTGGCATGTTTTACGGGGCAAATGGTTTAAATAGTTAGAAATTTTAACAAACACAGGTTGAAAGTAAATTGCGATATAAAACAATGGATGAACGAAGGACAAAAACAGACATCCTATACTAAAGGCAGAATGGCTCTGTTTCTGACCCACAGTAAGACTCACAGTCTCTGTGTTTAATATCTAGTGACAGTGATACAGGCCCCAGATGTGGCCTGCTATGACTACAGCCTGCAGTGAGAGACAATGAAAGAATGTGAGAGAGAGAGAGAGAGAGAGAGAGAGAGAGAGAGAGAGAGAGAGAGAGAGAGAGAGAGAGAGAGAGAGAGAGAGAGAGAGAGAGAGAGAGAGAGAGAGAGAGAGAGAGAGAGAGAGAGAGAGAGAGAGAGAGAGAGAGAGAGAGAGAGAGAGAGAGAGAGAGAGAGAGAGAGAGAGAGAGAGAGAGAGAGAGATGACATAGTAAGTGCCCTGGTACAGAACAATATAGAGGTCAGTGTGTAGAGAGAGTCAAAGGCCAGACCTGTAGCGATAGGCTAATCACAAATGCTCATGGCAAAAGTTCAGCGTCACCCATAGTATTTATCCTTGTCTCTGTTAACATTACGTCTCTGATTGCTCATCTGCACAGCGTCACCTCTGACATTGTGAGGAATCATTTCATAACTCTAATCCATCCTCCCGGTGTTTCTAAGCCCTCAATTACTGTGGACTTTATGTCAAGGGCTGTTGTTCATTAGGTAAATAATACAGCCCCAAGAGCTAGATGATCAAGAACAATCAGTAATGGTGTCAATCATTCTACATCACTTCTCCTCAATTAAAATATGCATAACTGCTGGCTAATCTGTTTGGTATATGGTTAGACACTGCTTTAAAATAATTTGTGAAACGGTGTCTAATGCAGACAATTATAAGAAAGCCATTCACCACATTGTGATGCTATCAAAACACAACAAAATTTGTTACAAAAAATTTAACAAAAGGTTACAATTATTATTTAAAATAAAAACATAATTTACCAATACAGATTATCTGTTTACAAATGACTTGCAATGCAAATTCATAAAGAATTCAACTGCTGTGCAACTCTATTACCTATTTCACAATGCCTTCTGAGTATGAAATAAGCCGTATCCACTTTGCAGTACATTTTTTAAAACTCATTTCAAGAGTTCTATGTACTATATAAGATGTGTAGGTATTAACTACACAGCGGATTCAATCATTTTTATAAAACATTATTATAATCTATTGGTTTTAAAGGCAATATAATACTGAATCATTCTGCGCTATTATCTGCTCGAGACCGTTCCATGTTTCAGTGGCTTGCGAACATTTCATCCCTTTTACGGGTCTTCAGTGAGCATCTGAGCACATTAATACAATTAATCCCAGTGTAAGGGGACATGTGGCCACTCATGATCATTGAGCTTTGCTACATTAATAGTAAAACTAATTATTTCATGACGGTAGATGGCTAACGACCTGCAGCGCACCCAGAGGACGGCCCATGATAAATGGTCTCATTTACCCTTTTAAGGACGCAATCATTTAACACAAGGCAAGAATCTCTGCTAGCATTTAATCCTGTTTAATGGTTACGCCGAGAGAGAGGCAGAAAGATAGCGAGGAGACGACAAGAAGAGAAAATAGATCAACGTGAGGAATTGGTTTTGTGTCTATGTGTTTGTGACAGGCAGAGAAAGAGGTTAGTAAAGTGGGGGGGTAGAATCACAAATGAACTTAACAGTTAATCAGAGAGGAGAAATGGTTACTGGGTTTATGTCCTCCTAATTAGAAATAGCTCAGATCTATCCTCTCGCCGCGAGTGCCTTGTTAACGACTGTTTCGCTAACGAGCTTAGCTCAGTGGCAGTTACGCAGATAAAAACCCATCCTGATTGATCTGAGCGGCCTTCTGAAATTTGTTTCACTCCAGCGTATTGATTTAATTCTGTTGCTTGAAAAGCTCTAATTAATAATGATAATAAAAGTGTCCCAGCTCGTTAACATCAGCGGGTGTTTTTTCCCCGCGTTCATCCTTCCTCCTTTTATCTGCTCTCGCGCTCTCCGATCTTTAAGGGCTGCTGGTGAGATGTTTTCGTTTTTGTTGTTGTCTCTTGGCTTTAATCAGTGAAGAGCTGTGTGGATGACTGCGACAGAAAATACGCTTAAGTGATAATGGCGAGCTTTGGAAAGAGCTGAAAAACACAGAGCGAGCTCCAATATTTGAAACTGCATGTGAAAAACCAGCTAAAGTTATTTTTTGTGATTTACTGTTTTCTTAACAGAATACTGTAAATAACATTTTGTGAAAATATAATACTGACTGAGTAATGACATGTCAAAGATTAAAATTTAATCAAACTTTGATGATTGTTATCTCATAATGTGATTCTGAGAATTGGTTTTCACAGACAAGGTCACATATTTGACGTTTTTCAACTTGAGATGTCGAGCGAGATACGTTCTACCTGTTGAGGAGAAAAGTGTTTTTATGTTTCACTTCTTTGTTCCAATCACGCTGGTGTAACTGCGAAAGCCTGCATTTGTGCAACTGCGCAAAACTTACTTCCTCGTCCTCTGCATCTTGTCATTTCTTCTTAACGCTCCTTCTTCCTCTCCTCTACACCTGCGCCCTCCCTTTCCTTCGTGCCGTGGGGGGGTGGAGCTGCGTGGAGGCGTTGGGGGCTACTGATGAAGATGAAGCTGTCTGGCTGTGTCACAGGGGGCTGTTCCACCACATTCTGACTGAGGGAGGAGATGGAGGGAGAGAGTGAGAGAGAGTGCCTAATCCATCACGAGAAGGGAGGACTGACACAACAAAAGACAGAGTGCGGAGCAAGGCTTTTTGGCGGCTAGGGCCGAGGCAACTTCGACAATATTTTTTGGCGCCTGTCAGGCTGTCTAATAAAGCAGAGCTGGAATATGAACTATCTCTCACTGCTGTAATACGCCTCATAAATCAGATTTAATTACGCGGTGTGGGGACAGGCAGTGGGAGCCCTGGCTGGATTTATGGGGCCTTGACTTGGCATCTTAACAACTTTGCGCTTTTAATATCATTACACTGTCATCTATTTTGCCTCCTGCCACAGAGCACGCCCAAACTCCCTGTGTAACACCACTTTTTCTCTCTGAGGCATCTTTTTTCTTCAACGCTTCTTTCACCCGTTCCTTTTTCTCCCTGAGAAAAGTGTGTTGACATGATGTGGAAGGAACTGTTTTGAGTTGCACCGCGGTTTATACACCAGGCAGCACTGCTGTAATGAAATCATTCTTGGATCAAATAAAAAATGCTGTAAAAACAGGCACACATTTAATTTGCTTTTGGGAAGTTTTAACAACTTACAACTACAGAAACACAAGGCAATTTTATGGCACATTTTGATTAAAGTAAGTGCTGATTTTAAGTTGAATGAGTTGTGTTTTTGTAGTTTTAACAAAGGCTTACACTAGAAAAATGGTTGTGGTTCTTTGCCATTTACTTTTTCCCAGCATGCACTATGGACATGGCTGCACTGTTTAAACCATTTAAGATTTACTCTTGTTGATAATTATAGTATCATGATTACCAATTTACTGTCATGTATGTCAGCATGAGTTTTTTTCTTGTAAAAAAGTAGCACTGTACATAAAGTTTAAAGTTAAACTTATGCAGATACACTCCAAATATAGTACATTTAAGTACCGACAACTTAACAATTTAATTTCACTAAAACATTTACCTATAGAAGTTACTGTTACCCTCATTTTTTAGTTCCTTGCTGAAGTATCTGCTTGAGGTCTATCCAGTGTCTCGAGGAGCACATGCTTACAGGTCAGCACATTTCCTAACAAACAAACAGTCTGGATCAGCAAGAGCGTCCCAGATCCAAGCATCTATCTGCTCAAGATTTCACTCATCTTCCTCTTTCCTTCCTCGTCCTTTCTGCGTCATTGTCCTCATTTCAGCAGCCCTCACACTTCCTTCTCTGTCTCCTTCACTGACCCCCCATTTCCTCCTTTTGCTTAATCTCTCTCTACCCTTTCTCACCGGGCCGTTTGTCGGGCCCATTCTTCCTCATTCACGGCACTGGGCTTTGACAGAACAATAAGAGGAGAAGAAGACAAAGAGGAAGAGTGGGAAGGAAAGGAAAAAAGAGGGCATAAAATATGAGCGTGGAGTGAAAGCAGAACCTTCTTCCTTGTCTTACTAATGGCCCCTAGAGCAGCGTTCCACATAGCGCGCAGACGCTTGTGACGTTAGCCGTCTTGTTAATGCTAGCCTCTAAATGCCTGCGCGAGCTTTGTGACAGTGACATATTAGTTTTGCAGCCCTGCGTAATCTGATATTTCAAAGCATGCTGCTGCACTAAAGATTTGATTAATGCCGTTCCATTTGGGCTCAGTAATTGGCCGAGACTCGAGCAGGGAGAGAGAAAGCAAGTTAGCTGGATAGAGAGAGCGAGAGAGCGAGAGTCATATAGAAAGAGTGTTAATGAGAAAGAGGGTTAATTAAGCCTCTGGCATCATGGAGACAGTTACTGATGATCCCTAGAACAAACTGCCATTGCTAATACGTGAACACACACACACACACGCTGACCGTCGTTAAGAGATGTGAGTTTAACCTCATCCAAACTCACCCATGAGCCATGCAGGACACGGGTGGAGAACTGGCTTCAACCGGACCTCTGTATTAGCCATGGAGGCCCACAGACCCCGGTTTATTTTAAGGCACGAAGGCAGTAATTATACAGAAACACTGCATTAATTATAGTTTGAGAAACTTGCTGGCTTACACCGAATCTGTGCAGTAGGTTTCAGAGAGATGCAATTAGAATAAGCATATTTATGAGAATGCAGTGTTTGTATTAGCACTTAAATGAAGTCACTTTAAATAAAGTGCTATCGTGAAATAAGTCACTTCTAGACATCGTGGCTGCATGTTGTGGGAAACGACTGAAATATCAGATTTATCTGTGGCTCATTAAACCTGTTCAGTGCACTATAAACTGCATGAGTGATTCAGACCCACGCCAGGGGCCGGGCTATTTTCAGCCGGCGCTCGGAGAAGCCAAACCGCTCACTCCATCAGAGCAAACACGCTGACCAATCAGAGATGAGGTCATTGTTTATGCATGTGTGGAATTATTTACACAGCCCAATGGTGCAGTAAAGCTAAAACTGATGGAGGGACACTTAAAATGCTATCAGTCACCTCGTGTTGTTAACAAATCGTGGAAGTGAACAAAACAGACTTAATACCATTTGCTTTTATAACATCAGCAGGCATTGCATACACAAATATAACTATTGTATTAAAGCCCTTAAGGTTTATCTAAACATCATTCATGCTGTCTGTGCTGTGTTATATCTGGGTTATGTAAATCTGCTGTGTTAAAAGCAAACAGAACCATTCAGTATTCAGCTCTTTCATAAACGGGGCAATGTTGGTAACAGAGACTTTTCCAATAAAATTAGCTTTTGCATTGCAAACTTTAAGTACTATGGAGTAAATAAGCATCCTACACTGAAAAAAATGATTTTCTCACAAAACACAAAACCCAGTGGAAAATTGTATTGCGGAGAGGTTGCTCATTCATAGCTCAGGAGATTTGATGGAGTTCTTGGTTCTTGTTTCATTTAAATATCTACTTTGATGTTTCTCTTTAAATTGCTCCTGAAAAAAATGCAAATGAGACAACAGCTGAAATACGAGTATGCAGCAGTAAAATTAATGCAGATTATAGCTAAGACAATCTGGTTTTGGATAAATTTGATAAGCAATGGTTAAGTTCATATTGAACTCTTTAATATTGACTTTGCAAAATCAGCAAATCAGGAGATACAGGAGAATATGCAAGTTACAAATTGCTCTCAATTTAATGTCACTGCTGTCCAGAAGAAACAACTGAGATACTAAAGAGATTATATCTGTGATTTTTCTTTTAATCTGTAAATGTACATTTCTTTCTTATTTTTAAAGCTTAAACGAAAGGCAAAGTTACTGTTAAAAATAAAAATGTTGTCATCATTTACTGACCCTTATGTTTCTCTGTGACTTTCTTTTTTCTAAGGAACACAAAAAAGATCGCTTTCACTTTCATTGTTTGTGAAAAAGTGAAAAAATTTCTTCACCCATGTTCCAAGGAAGACAGAAAGTCATACAAGTTTGGAATGACATGAGAGAGAGTAAATAAAAATACTTATATTTTGTGTAAACTAAACCGAACCACTGTTCAAGTTTAGTCAAAGACTTATTTCGTTAGTCTACACCCAACACATTTATTGAGCAAATAAATAAAAACTGGTGTTTGAATGGCACATAACAGCCATTTTAACACCCACGCACTGCGATTACTGTGATGTTCCTGACTGTGCATTTAGGAAAGAGAGACGTTACGAGAGGGAGTGTCTGTATCGGTATTTATGGCCACATTAGTCTGTCAGATATGTGTACACAAGCAGTGTTTATTGTTTGGCCGTATTGTGAGGGAAGGTAGAGAGAGCCGTATTTCTTCCTCACCGGCCGACAAGCCTCTGTGTGACGCCCCTCCTGAAGACGAATTGCAGAAAACAGAGGGGACCGGCATCTGTGGCTCTTCAAAGCTGTCTGAAGGAACAGGGGGAGGAGAGAGACGAGAGGAGAGATGGATGTGACAACAGAGGAGGGGCAGTTGGTGCTGCATTGAATGTGCTGACCTCACTATAACCTCACCACCTCTCTCTGACCCTTACAAACAAGACCTGCAGGAGAAAGCAGAGGAGGTCAAAAAGTTAGTCACCGACTTATGAAAAGAGGGGGTTAGGAAGAAAAGAGATCCCCCTTTTAGAAACATCTGGTGTAAGTTCTTTCAGACCGTGCTGGATGAATAGAACGGGCCGCCCTTTTCCTCAGAGCTACTAGAGTAATTAGGCCCGGTGCAAAGGTTCTGGGCACGCTGTTCATCTAAAGAGCTTACTCAAGTTTTTATATACACCTTGAGTAAGCTCTTTACATTTGTCAAGCTGACAGGTTTTTGGGAACAATTTCTCTTCATTTGAGAGCTCTCATGAGATGCTTCTGCTCTCTACTTTTTGGGGAAGTTTTAAAACATTAGTGGATTAGTTCAGCCCAAAATGAAAAATCTGTCAAAACTCATCATTTACTCACCCTGTGAAACACAAAAATGAATTTTTTATTCTACTGGTCATTTATTTCTGTGCATTAATAATGACTTATGGCTTTCAAGCTATTTCAAGCTTTTAAGTGATACCTTATATTTCTATACTTTAGCTTGATGACATTTTGTATTTGTTGCTTCTTTTGCATTTGATTGTCCTACTGAAGTTTAAACATTAAACATGACTTTTTTATAATTCTCCATATTATAAGAAAGCAAGCATTCATGTAGATGATATGGTAACAGTGTAGTTTGTTGACTAAATGGACCAGTGGTTTTGTATCCTATAAAAGCCTGAAAGCATCTACTTTGGCTGATTTGAATTCCATTGAAAACTTTCAAGCTTTTGAAAAAGATAGCATTTAAAGAAGTAGTAGAAGGCTGGGAAAGTTTTGGTTTGGAACAACATGAGGGCGAGTAAATAATTACAGATTAAAAATTGTTTGGTAAACTATTTCTTTAAATAGACCCAAATGAGGTGTTCCGCTTTTTAGCACTGCTTTCATTTCTACTCTTATTGATTCATTTGTTCATTGTTTCCCAGGGCTGAACTTTCTGGTGACAATTGATAGATGGATGGATGTGGGAAGAAAAGATGGAGAGAATGTAACAGAGCGTGTGGATAGATGAGTAGCTAGGGCTCTCCGTGTGTGTGTGTGTGAGGGGAACTTTCTGTAATTAAGTTTTACAATCTCCTTCTCAGTAAATGACACATAAATCTTCCCCCTCCTCATCATGCAAAGATCGTAATCCCCTCCTCAATTTCCTGTCTCTATGGACACTCACTTGATTTAATGGCCTTTGATGATTGCTCAGTAAAACAGTACATGGGGTTTCCACTCGAGATTGCAGAGGGCCGTGTGTGTTACAGTCAGCATCCATTAATAAACCGTTTCTGCTGAGATGACTTTTATAGAAGTGATAAAGTCAGAATCAAAGTTTTGTTACTGTGCTTTGACCTTATGCTTTGAGGCGAGTAGATCAAAGTGTTGACGACATTAAATTTTAGTACATACATGTACAATTTACAGTCTCTGCCAACATATCCCTCCCGGGCCAAAGCTACACGAGTCGTCTTGTATTACAATTATTTGTCCAATCAGATACCCGAATGAGAACACTCCTCCCACAATGCCACCTGCCTTTGACTTGCAACAGCAAGTATCAAGGTTCACAAGTGTGATGTAAATAAAGCCCTTTGTTTATTAGGAAATAGCCAGTCCCTTAATATGTAAAACAATGTGCCCATTAAGTGCAATGTCTTTAAGACACACATACACACAAGGTAGTATATACTTCCTCTCTATTCTCTTTCAACTCTTCATTTCTCCTAACACTGATCCTCCATCAATATTCATTTTCATTGCATGAGACGGTCTACTCACATTCGTCTTCCAGAAACTACATTATCTGCAAAAGCCAAGCAATTAAATCTGCGTGTCTTAATGTAGCTGTTATGATGGATCATGTTTATTGGATTGACTCAGTGGCTCTTGGATTATTCATCAGTGATCAGACAGGGCAGGCTGGGGGTGTACGAGTGACAGAAAGAGCAGATAAACGCTCACCTTGCTTGTGTGCTAATTGTTGTGCCTCCTTCTGTTAGCTTCTCCTTTCCTTTTGTTTCTCTGCTGTCAGGTCTAATCAGGCATTAGATCCTCAGCAGATGGGAGAGATGGAACGGGAGCGACAGGGAGACCGTGGGAATAGACGCTCAGTTTTAGCAACGCTGCCCTCTATCTGACAAGGAGAATGAGTTGGTGTTACATAGTACCACAAATACTGATTGAGTTAGAGAAAAATACAGTATGTAGTTATAATTATTGTTTTAAGTTATCTCCCCTGTTTGCTTGTGGCTTGCGCTAGCAGAAAGGTAATTATTTATTCCCATGGTGCGCCGTGATTTCCATAAACACAAGCATGCAAGCATATTGGGTTCCTGCAGATCATATTTTACACTATTAATACGCCATCTGCTTCTGCGAGTACACACCCACACACGCATACTGACATACAGGCAGTCAGCAGAAGAGCTGAGAAAGCATACTGTGAAATACAAATGATCATAGCGAGACCAAGTGCACGCAGATATATTGACGCTAAAACACGCCTACTCAAGCAAGTCAACCAAACAGACACACAAGCAGATGTGACATGCTGTTTACTGTTGTACTTTCAAAAGTTGACTAAATAAATTTCACAATTAGCAAAAATGTCTATTCTTTCTCAGAACAATGGATCAAAATACTGACTGGATGAAAAGCATGAGTCATGCTGCACTATGCAAATTTTTGTCCAATCCAATGGTTTCTGTGTGAATGTCCCTGCACTGGTGCTTTTATGGCTATAATGTTACCAAAACCTAAAAATGCACCAGTCTTTTAGTATATCCTGTCCAAATGTCCTGTTTTAATAGGAAATACATCAACATAAGACAGAAAGCTGTGCTAGTCAGGAGTTGTTGGAAGTGGGGTTATCGCTCCATCTCTGACTTATGCTGGAAAAACTAATTAGAAGAAAGTATAAAACAAAAATCACAAAGCAATTTAACTGAGGCCTTGCTGTTTTTCTCTCAGGTTAGTGATGAGTCTCTGTTGGATTAGAGAGGAGGTCAATGACAGGTCATGAGATAAGTGCCAGCTCACCGAGGAAACTGTTTTAATGAGAACAGCTGATCAGCTGCCATGGATTAGCATTCCTGCCATACTCCAGGGGCTCTGATGATGGAGGGGATTACACTAATGACTAATGCATTTAATATGCCTATCAGTATTTCAACAGTGACATCAGTCATTACATGATAGGGGTCGATCCGTTTTAGATTTGTAGACTTTTCAGGTGACTGAGGGTTTGCGTGAGATGGCAGGAGGAAACGGGGTTGATCAGTAAGCTCTGAAAGCAAGAAACTAGAGGAGAAAACCAGAGACTGAGAAAGCGAGAGAGGCAGTGACAAAGAGAGAGAGAGCGAGAGAGAAAGAGGGAGAGGGAATGAGGAGGGGTGTTCTGGCTGGCTTGACAGCAGCCCATTCATCCTCCATGCTAGAGGAGACAAAGTGCTGGCTGGCTCAGGACAGGCCCCATAAATCACCTTCCATAAGACACACTACCTACTGCTTATTACATTCAGCATGACAAAGCCCCTCTCGCTTTTGCTGTTTTCTCCTCTCCACTCTCTATTCATGCTGCCTTACCTTTCCCTTTCTCTGTATTTGTTTCCCCTTTCCTGTCTTCTTGTCTTTCCCGTGTCGCTTTCCTTAATCATATAAAACTGACAGAATGTTAAAGGTACACAGAGAAATGAAAATTCTGTCATCATTTACTCACTCTCATGTCATTCAAAACTATATGGCATTTTTTCCATGCTGAAGAATGTTTCTTTTCATACAATGAAAATTAATGGTGACCATGGCTGTTGGCTCCTAGACGACAAGAAAGGTACTATTAAAGTATCATATAAATAGTACATATTGACATGTTCCAAATCATCTGAAGTTTTATGTGCTGAACAGACCCCAACTTAAATTATACGGTCCACTGTACACATTGTAATCTGTTCAAATATGACACTTTTATACACAAGACATTTGCGAAATTCGACCTTACACAATACAAGATTCATAAATAATGACAGCATGTTCATATTGGCTGATTCTTTCATCATCTACAGTCATTCCAAACCTGTATGACTTTCTTACTTCTGCCGATTACAAATAAAGTTATTTTGAAGAATGTTGGTAACCAAACAGCATTAGTCCCCATTTACCTCCATTGCATGGACACAAAAAACATTTTTTTTAAATATCTTCTTTTGTGTTCCTCCAAAGAAAGAGTCAGGTTTTAAATGACATGATGAAAGGATTTTTGGGGTAAACTGTCCCTTTAAATGTGCATAAAAGGGTTTCCACCATGTTTATCTATACTGAATACATTCATAGCTGTAATTCAGTATTTAATTTAGTAAATGTATTTTTTGGACAGAGTGTGTGGCTGTTTATCATTTCTCTGTGTCAGACATGTCACTAATGCTATGAGTCAGACAGATAAGTAGAGAGCAACAGAGACAACATTAAGATGGAATTGCAAAATACATCCTCAGGCTTCTTCCACAAACAACACGCAATATTCCAGAGCGGTTTGTACTTGATGCATCACGGCCTTTACCCAAACTAACCTTGGGAGATTTTGTAAGATATTGGGCAAAGTCCTTGATCTCCATCTCTGTCTGTAGTACAATGGTCCGAGCACCAAGCCCATCATCAATCTCTGCCTCTACATTATAGAAACACAATCTTTTTATTTCCCTCTCCTGTGTGTGCATGTGTGTGCATGAACTGCTATAATAGAGGATGCGTTACAGCAGGGTAATGATCTGTGCGTGTGTGTGTGTATTGATCAAAGTGTGATTTATTTCAGACGTCTCGTGATTATCGGGTCGTTCATCATGCCTGAATTACCCTATCAATACTGCTGCCTGAACAGACCACGAGAGACCGCGGAGAGAGGGAGAGATTTGTTACGAGGGCGGAAAAGAGTGGAGGGGATGCATAAGGAAAGAGGAGTAGAAAAACATTTAAATACTTCCTCCCGTTTTATCCTACACATTGTAAACAACTGCCCCCCTCAGCACTTCTTTAAGATCTTAAAACCTCCACAACGTTATTAGAGTGGAAAACCAATCTGTTGAGCTCTCTTAAATGGTTATATAAATGGCTTTCTGAATAAACTCAACTAACAAGGTTTTTCTGTACTGCCTCATCTGAATCTGAGCAGAACAGACAGCAAACATGCCAGAACGAGCGAGTTTGCCTGGCTGCATGTAAGACTTCATTTAATGAAGTCTTTAATGAAAAATATCTAGACCTGTTTATACTGGCGTGAAAGGAAGATGTAACAAATCACCAAGACTGAAACAAATACCTTCATCTGGCTAAATGAAAAACAAATTAACTCCTGTACAATAGCTGAGCAACAAATGCACCACACAGAGCAAGCAAAATCAAGACTTACCCTTACATCAAATTAACAGTAGCTTTACTATAAAGATAAACATAGCTTTTTGTTTCATTTGTAGTAAAACCATGGCAACCATAAATTAACCATAATTTAACTACTGTTAACCATAAAAAGTAAACCATAGTTTAACCTTAACATCTGAAGCTATAGTGTGGTTTTACAAATGGTAATCAATCCCCCAAAAATATAATTATTACACTTTTACTATAATCAAACCGTTTAATAAACTAAAATAAAACCTATTCTGAGACTTGTGATATTTAAAACATTCAACAATATTTTGAAAGCCACTCCGCATAAGCCATAAAGTGACATTTAATTGGTCCCACAACACAGCATATCATTAAGCAATTACACAAAATATTATTGATTTCATCTTCTATAAGTCTGTCAGTATATAGGGTGAGAAGGTTAGAAACTCCTCACTATGGATAGCAAACGTTTTTTGAAACTTGAACATAAAAGCAAAAAAAGCAAATGTTTGTAGTATGGCTTATACTTTAGGTGGACGAAAGGGGTTATAGAAAGGAAAGATTTTTAAAACGTTAACACATGCAATAGGATGTGTTTATTGTTGTGCTAATTTGTAGTTGGGTTAGAAACAACATCATCAGCTCAAGAGGCTTTTTTTACGTTGCTGGGTTAACCGCTCTAAAAAACATTTAGCTTAATTATATTCTTCTGACCGCTATTGTAATTGCTAGCACATATCAACTCCTGGAGTCTTCAGCTGTCACCTGCTCATCTGTTTTTAGGAATGTCCTCCTCCATGCCCAACATCAACATTTTAAAAGCTCAAAGTGCAATTCTGAAGCTAATTAGATGCTAACTATACACAAAACCATGGGAAACCCTATAGCAGTTACCCTTTATTTAAGTGGTGAAAGCTGCAGCACCACAGGAATTTCTGTGGCTGTTAGCATGGGTGTATCCTCAGCTTATCCTGAAACTCTGAGGCTAACTTAATTGAAAAGGCCACTTATCAGTCAAAGTAAATGAAGACACTTCTGAAGTCTGTTATTGAACTGACAAAGAATTATTACAAGCATTTACAGTACAAATAGACACAGACCGCCAAACTGAATTGCTATGCATTTTCCCATACAGTTCAGCAAAGTTTAATAACAGCAGCCACCATTTTGGATGAATCATTATCAGCTGGTAGGCATTCAAATTGAACTTTCTGTGCGAATGTGTCACTGTATCAATCGAATTACAAACAGGCTAAACAGGAAACCAAGAAGAAATAAAACATTTCAATTTAGCTGCGACTGTTTTTGAGTTTCTCATACATTACAGTCACAAATTATTTAGGAAAACATAAGAAATGTAACAATGTCATGAAATAAGTGCAGTGAAGTTACTTTTGTATACAGGTTGAGAGACAAAGAATTATCGCCACAGTCATCAAGTCTCTTTGTACACTGCAGCCACAATCGAACATGTCAACTCTCTGAACACCATCCCAAGACGCTCACTTTGAAAAACCTTTTCATAGAGTCCTGCACAATTCATTCATTTAGCCGGCTTGGAATTTTTCCAGATTGAAGGAGAACTTAAACTAATATGGGTGCTTTACATTCAGGGCTCAGAGTCTCTTTCTGTCTGTCTCTTTCTCTCTTTGCTGTTGGGAGAGATTATACTTCTGAAAGATGAGAAACACAGGATGGGATAATCAATCAGGCGGCGCAGGAGAATGTGAAAGCACAGGAGTTGAGGCAAGGAGAGGGCAGCAAAATAAAATACATATACACGGTTATGAGTGCGGGCTGCATCTGCACCAGGGAATTGGAGCCATAAATCAAAAAGGCTGTCAGAGAACAGAAAGAGAGAGAGAGAGAGAAAGAAAGGCAAAGGTAGTATGTGTGTCGTTGGGAGTGTGTGTGACGCTGTGACTGACTCCTCTGCTCCCTCCTTCACTGGAATGCAATTTCCTGGAATGTCAGGCGGAGAGATGGGGAGCAGATAACGTGCCATGAGCGTGAGTGTGTCTGTCCTCCACCCCGTCCGCAGCGGCAACGCAGCTCAACCCAAATCTCATTACAGAGACATGATAGAATTTGCTCAGTGTGTAACCTCATTATTCTCACTCACAGATAAGGCCTGTAATTGGCCAGATCTTCAGAACGGAGGAGAAAGAGGGACTGGCAAGACAGGTGTGTGTGTGTGTGTGTATTTGGCCAATACTACGCAACAAGATACAGGAAGTGATTGACATTGTGAGATGCGTGTGTGGGTGTGTTAGACTGACCAATTATGTGTGTGTACGGAGGTGCCGTGTGTGCAGGGGAGCATTGCTGTGGAAGTGAGTCTCATTGCATCATGTGGATTTAAACAGTGGTCAGACCTGTATACAGTTAGGGAGTGTGGGTGAAGGCCTCGGGGGCAAACACTGTTTTTATACACTGTCAGTTCTTCTGTTCTTGCCAAAAATCACTGTTGATTTGAGGAAACTGTGCGAAAATTGCTAGAAATTGTGGTATGTTTACTTTCAAGGTGATTTCTGGTGGGCTGTTGGATGGGAATGGGTGGAAAAATGGGCCAGTTTTGATATGGGAGAAGCGCCTTGATGGTTTTGTCCTAGTTGTGGCTAAGAAACATAATACTAGCCTTGGAATTACTGTGGTATAAAGAAAATTTTTTAATTAAATATGCAATTAATAAATGATCTTATTTAGCAATGGAGTCATGTTTTTCTTATGCAACTATTTTTCTTAGTTCACTGCAACTATGCACTATATTTATTCATAGAAGTGTAAAATATATACTAAGGCTGCCTACTAGTTCAAAACCACAAGAAAAAATCTAAATGCCGTAAAACCTCTGAATCCCATGTTTCTGACTCACTCCAATTTGTCAAACTGTACATTAAGCTGAAAATTACTAAAATGAGAGAATAATAACTGTAATGTGGTAGAGACCACCGTAACTAAATAGCGTGCGTGTGTGTCTGTATGTTATCTGTCCCAAAGACCACCCATCAATCCGTCTACCCCACCGCCACACACGTGCAAACCTCGAGGTCACCGGAGCTTCAGACTCACACGCAGTAGATGTAGTCTCTCCACCACACGCTCTGCGCCGGTTCAGAGGTACAGTTCCAAACCTAACATGGAAAATCACACTGTGGCTAGAAGACCAAAAGGCAAAGCTGATTCAGGAGAGATGAGTGTGCTTATTCTGCAAGCCTGTTTCATGTCCAATCAAGCCCACCGCAGAGAGTGTGACCCAAACATAAACATTTATTCTGTATTTAGCCCTCTTTCTCGGTTATTATTTCTCATTAAGAGTCTCAGAATCAGACCACTGCTCAAACCAAAACAAATAGGCTTTATAAATATGTCTCTTTTGGGACTGTGTACGCACACTAATAACGTTTAGGTTAAAGTTAGAAAGTTAAAGTTAAAGTGTTTTATCTTCTATCTGAAAACCTTTTTAAGTAGTGCAACATAGATAAACTACATCTATAGTAACTCTTCTAAAATGTGGGTGAACTTTTTGTCCTAAGTTGATTAAAATTTACAGCAAAATAGCTTAAAAAATATATAGTGGTGAGGAAAGGTCTAAACTCACAGCTATGGGCTGATGCTTTAAACTGAAACCCAGAAACCATAATGTAACATAATAACGTTTAATCCAGCTCAAGAACCCAGTATACAATATACAGCAAAAATGGTTAATTGGAGATAATTCTTTGCTTTTCTATTATTCTGGATATTAATGGCATTTCATTTAAATATCAACTTAGTCTCAGATATTTCTGCAAAAAATTCTTATGAGAAATGAAAATACAAACAAATGACACAACTGTTAAACTATATTAAAAGTACAGTATGAAGCTGTAAAATAAATGTAGATTGTATAGGTGATGAGAAATGTTCATATTAAAATATTTAATTGTATTGACACTTGATTGAGCTCAGTTTGTAACATTGTTGACTTCTAAAACCCTACTGAAGACATTATTTCTCTCAGGAGAAATATCTGAGACACAGGAGACTTCAGCAAAAATGTCTAGGAGAAATTATTAAGATTAAAGAACATTTTCTTTCTAATACACTTCCTTTCCATTTCTGTTCTCCCTTTTTCCTCAGCATCTACCCCTCACACTACCACTTTTAGTGCATTATGTTGCCATAATTTCCATTTAACACAACCATGCCCATCCGGACCCCGAGCCTCAACTTCAGATCAGCAGCGTTGCTTGCTCTTCTGAACCGCGATCAGCGCCGGAGCCTGAAGTGTGACATATTCATCAGCTGACAGGGGGGTGGAGGTGGGACGGTTTGACTACACTGGGACCTGCCAGGGCTGTCATGACACAGTGAATAGCTTCTCCCACACACACACAGGCAGCTGGTTGTCTGTCCTCCGAGGAGGCAGATTTAATAACAGAGAGAGAGAATTCAGATCAAAACAGCAAAACAGAAACTGGATTTGTGAGTAAGAGAGTGGGAGAGAGAGGGATTGTGGGAAGAAGAGAAAGTGGGTGTATCATTACCCCCCTTTTTGTTCTCTCTCCTCTCTCCGTGAAGGCATGTTGACATGTCATGAATTCGGTTCCTGCTGCGTGAGGGCTCAGTGTGTGTGAAGTCAAACAGCTAGAGCAGACCATTAGTGTCACACACACCTACAAAAACACACAGCCATCATATAAGAGGGATTATGAGTGTGAAAAGGGCAAGCAGGCCCACTCGGAGAACAGGAAGGCGTCCCGATCTGAAGGGGCTTGTGTCTATGTGTGTGTGGCGTCCCCTCCTTCCCTTTCAAGCGTGACAGTGATTAATGATTCTCAGCTGTCAGGTACATTACTCACATGACCTGTTCCTTTCACCGACACACATTTGCTCTATAGCAGAGACACCACAACTCCACAGGGTTGGGCTGAGTGGATACAAACAGGGAGACTGTAGCATGAAAAAGAAGAGACTCAATGAAAGCTAGTGGAAACAACATGCGCAGGAGCCGGACAAAACCACTAATAAGAGAGCAAGAGCGCAAATATTTTCACATATGCATCAGTGTGTGTGAGTGTTTTTATTTGTGGCCCATGTCTTCTTAAGCCTCTGTCAGTTTGAGCAAACCAAGACGCCAGACTTCAGGCGTTACTCATTCTTCATCCGTTTCCTGGATGACGGATTGAGGAGAATGAAAAGTTTCCTCTGTTGGATCAAACCAGTCGTCAGCGATCAGGCATGTGCTTTCCATCTCCGCCTTCCATCGGCCATCAGCCGCAGATCCTGGAACAGAAACTTTCCCAAACCCTGACATGGACCGTTACCATAGCGAGGAACCAAAAGAACCTGATCACACATCAGGTCTGTCAGAAAGAAGGAAGTGCAGTGAGAACAAGCCAGCCGAGCTTTTGCGGCTTGCGAATCTCATCCAAGAACCGAACGTTCTTTAAACGAAATAACTTTCAGCCAAGTCTTTGATTTATTCAATGCACTTTTTCCTCAGATGACAAATAAGCTGGTTTGACTTTGGAGGGCTACAACTATCATAAACCTTTTAGAAGTGTGCTAGCATCACAAAAACTACTTTAGCTTTCTGCCCTCCAAAGTAGAATACAAAAGAAAGATTCTCTGAGGAACAGAAATGAAAAGAGGAGAAAGAGGATAGAGAGCTCCAAACTGCAGAGTAATTACCCATGAGGCTCCTCCTCTCCCTCTATGCAGGCCTGTCACAGAATTATGGCAAGAGTGGAAAGTATGTGAATTTAAACAAACGATTTTAATCGCAGCGGCGCAAGCCTTTCTGTCAGATTTGATTTATTACCAACAGCGGATTAATGCAGGAGAGGTGAGGAGGTCAGCAGCTACAGAAAAGAAAAGAGAGAGCCAGATAGAAAAGAAAGATGAAAAGATACATTTTTTGGGCCACACAACAAAACTGTCACAAATGTGTAAACAAGCTTGTCTGCTGTGTATCGTTCTTTGCCTTACAGCTGCTTCCACCTCTCCACCTTGCACATTACGTCTGAGATATATCGAAAAAAGTTGATACTTAATAGATGAAAATTATGTCATTTTTTTCTTGTGTTGTTCTAAACCCTGTATGACATTAGGGGGAATGTCATCATTAACTTGCGTCCATGCCAATGATGAAAAAATTCCCTTAACCTCATAATTAATAATGATTGAATCATATTTCAGATGTAGTGATTAACCTGAAAACTGTCACTGCACATATTGAGCATACACATGAAAATGCACCGAAGCACAATTTACATTTTTTTAAATGTTATAACTTTTTAACTTTTAAAATACATATTTACATATAATTACTTTTTTCATTTTTTTTAACTATGTTTTTTGTTATTAAAATTTATTTTTGCGTTTTAGACCTTTCCATCAATATTTGTTATAATTAGTTAGATTATGAAATACTGAATGAAAAATATTAAGCTATTAATATTAATAGTTAAATAACACTGTGGAATGGTGACAGTTAACAGGTTAATAAAAGAAGTTGATAAGCAGCCAGTCTGTGTAAACTGATGTAAACAAAACTATACAGGTGGAAAATACCAGATAACAGACTGAGACACGCAAACACACACATTAAGTGTTATAGTGCGTTACACAGTGTAGACCTTAAAAATCTCAATACATGGCAGATTAACATTGATGTAAAGATAATTCAGAAAATTGTCACGGGAAGTTAAACTGTAACATACTGTACACGTATGCATATGTATACTATTTATAGTTATGTCCTTAATAGTAGAGATTATAATTAATGCATCCCAAATTAGTTAAAGTAATTTAGGGCAAGAGTATCTGGATGATAAATGATTTCCTGTAGATCTACATACAGTGTATCTGTGTAATGTCTAATATTGCCTTTCTATGTAGTCAACAGTACTTTCCCATGATCAGCACAGAACTTTTAGTGCATAGTTGAAGTATGTGAACTGGGACATATATGTGGAAAATTATCATAAAGTACACACATGTAGCCATTTATCTGTTTTCATGCATTAATGTTTTCAGTCTATGTTGTATGACATACAAGCTGCCGACTCTCAAGTGACTGCATGTGTTTGAAGGTGGTGCATGGTATTTTTCACCAGTACTGTTAAGTTCACAAAAGTTTACACAGACGTACAGATTCGTCTGACAGCAGGAACCGATTTTTCCGCGCTCACATGCGCAATGTCATACACGCTCATTTTATCCCAGACCCTCACTGTCAACCCGTCCGAAGATCCAAAACAGACTTCCTCCATTTTCATAACACACACACTCTGTAAAAAATCTATGTGTAGTATTATCACTGTGCGTGCAGACCGACAGACAGAGATGACAGGTGACATGAGACAGGTGAGACAAGGACGACAGCCGTGGCATGTGTCGCTGCAGGTGAGTTACAGGTGGGCGTGACCTGCCAATCAACATCAGTTAGCGTAGCAGTTGTCTAAGTCCCGCACAAACATCCGCCTACATCGCACATGTGTGCATAAACAGCTCTGTTTTGACAACGTTGTCTCGACATGTGCACTAAAACCTTTTTTCAGATTTCAGTGTATGCAAACAAACATAGAAGCATCATTACATATTGATACATGGTTAGTCGCCGTTAAAATACAGAACGCTTGTGTTTAACCACTTATTTATACACACACAAATACATTTTACACAACGACTCCAGCTGAGTTAGAAAAGGAGTGTTAATGTGCTCGTGTGCGTTTCGCTATAATAACCTGACAAATGCTGACATATTGTAGCCATCAGAAATGGAGTGGGAGGTCGGTGGTCCAGGGGGAGATCATCCATCATTTCCATCCTCATGGCTGTCTAACAGCATCTGACAGCCTGCTATGTCTCTATTATCCCTCCTCTCATCCCCCTTCACTCTATTCTTCCACACTTCTCTTATTTCTTTTGTCTCTCTCTCAATCTGTTGTAAGAGCGTGTAGATGCTGAAATTGCACAGTGGCCCTTAGATTATATCTACTTTTCCAATACCATTTAAAAAGGTTTAATTGGAATCTGTTATACTTTAACAACCTGTAGATTCATCAAATTAATATCTCAGTTCAACCAGACAGCGATGAGATTCAATTATGGAGAAATTGTGGTCTACTGCTGCTTTCATCTTTTTATCTTTTAAAAATTACCCAAATAATCTCACTTGTGTCTCATTTAGATTTCTAAAGACGAGACCTTAAGAATGTTACAAATTGTCTACAGTAAAAAAACTAAATTTAATATGAATTCAAGCATTTCTTTGTCCAAGAACAAATTATCTGAGCTGTGCTATCTGTATAGCTTTACACTTTATATCAACAATTGTAAAATGTTTCTATTTTAAGAGAAACACATGAGACCAAGTTAAAAGAAACATACAGTACTCGAAACCTCCATCAAATGTAATGAGCTATGAAGGAGCAACCTCTGAGCTATAAAATGTTCCTCTGGGCAATTTCTTCTTTAGCAGAAGCCAAACATAATCTCAGGACAGTTAATATAAATCTTGTACTTCAGGGCATTTTCTTATTTGTCATCTGTCATACTGTCAAGATGCATTTAAAAATAATGCTTTCATTTGCTTTCTAAGATAAATTTGTGTAGTTCAGGACTGGTCTTTCCATTTGTCTCATCTAAGGCACTCAAGTTACATAGAAGGAATCCTTCCATCTCAAGAACTCATGACTTTTGCGCATGTGCGTTTGTGCACACAGACACACGGCATGCTGTATCGATAACAGTTTGACAACCGCCTCTTTCGCTCTGAGCGTTTGGCCATTTAGCTACATATCCATCATTCTCAATCAATAATCTTGTGGTTCAGTGAGCCAGTAAGGCAGTCACCTGACTGACAGGATCAATCGCAGCCTCTCCACAACAATGAGCTCGAGCCGCACCACCAAATTCCACTTCACTCAGAAAGCCATTGAGAGGAAAACTGGAATTCTTCTCCCTGTGGGATACATAGTTTAGAGAAAAGTGGACTACAAGACAGAAGGAGAGTGGAATCGAGATGCTTTGTTCTTAATGCGTAAGATCTTGCCATTTTTACCTACTTGTGATGGAAGCCCATTGGAACGTCCCACGTCAGCTCGCAAAAGGCAAATGAAATAACTCGCCCACTTAAAATTCCTTCCCACACTCTCTTGCGGCGAAATGTCAGGACCGTTTTGCCTTTATAAAGTTTTTACACAGGGAGAGCGAGTGGCACCTAACGGGCCAGTTTGATTGACAGGCCATTGTCATTTCTGGACAGGAATCCCCATTGTCCCTCAGGCCTTCTAACACGGCTATAGGGATTAGTGTGCATTCATTACTGATCGGGGTTTGATGAATTACTTTCAGATCCTCTGCACCTTACAACAAAAGCTGTCATACAAGCATTCAACTCTCTAGACAAGCAACTCAAAATCTACTGATACTTTTTCATTATCTCATTCTCCTCCAAAGCCGGAGAGACACATACTAAGAGGGCAGCGAGTCAATATTCCAGCCTCAGTGTCGTGTTAAGAGTGACAGATTATGAATATGTATAAACATGTATAAAGGATAAAGATCTCTCTCTCTCTCTGTCTTTCTGTCTCACTCTTTCTCAGCTGTTCAAATATTGGTGCGCTATTTATACTAGGGCAGTGGAAATATTTACCTTGGGCTGCTGGAGTAAAAGGAAATGAATGGGCATCATTTCAGCTTGTCAAATTAGCCTCTGTGTGTTACCTTGCGGTGTATGTGTGTGTATGTAGGCGTTTTGTAATCGGAGAGCTGGCAGGCCTGTCTGTCATACGTGTCCTATCTTTACAGGGATGTCAACAAAAGCTAAATTTAACACACCGCTTTTGTGTCACGGTCCTGTTAGCAAGAGGTTTGTTGTTTTGTGATCAGTGATGGCGTAATAGCAAGAATAAAAAAGCTAAATGTTCCTTAGCATTAGCATTTATGCATTTGGCAGATGTTTTTATCCAAATCAAATTACATGCTTTCAAGGTACACAATTTACAAATATGTGTGTTTCCAGAGTTACAATGTACTATGAATTAAAAATGTACCTTTCTAATACACATAACAAATCTGTCTTTCAGTCATTTATTATTTTTATGAAACAATTACAGATGAATAAAAAACATCCTGCGCTAGCATGGCCAAGGTTATGGGTTCCCTCCCAGGGATTGCACATACTCAGAAACAAATATATAGTATAAAGCAAGTCGCTCTGAATAAAAGCGTCTGCCAAATGCAAACATGTAAATGTTCTAAACACACACAGTCGACCCTTCAAAAAGGTCACTTAAATCACATTTAGAAATAACTGTATGTTATTACGTTAGAAATAAAATGTACATTTAGCCATTTGCTGACAGTTTTATTCAAAGAGCTTTACAATTGAGGAACATCAATTTATCTTACAAGTCAACAATATTAATAATCGCAATGCCAAAGCAAATGGCATATTTTAAACAAACGATGCTACAAACAGCTCATTTCACAGTTATAAACCTATAAAGTTTGTAAAGTATGCTTGTACTATCATTCCTAGAACAAACGCCACAAGGTTTTATATGTTGTAATGAAAAGACATTTATCCACAAATGTCTTTAAGCATTGCTTAAGTGTCCGCATTGTATATAGTATAATCAAAGCACAACATTTATTCTAGGATAGATTAAGAAATAATGGATTCAGTCTGTGTATCTCAATCAGCACAAACTGATTAAACATCATACACGATTTAAAATTTAATTAAGAGATTTCTGTAGTGCAAAACACTGTTGTTCTTAATGATAATGGCCGTCTAAGATCAATATTTTCTCTTTTTACCAATAGAGTTCCCGCGGGGTGAAGAGATAGACAAAGAGTGAGCGAGAAAAGAGAGACAGCGTAGGAAAGCAAGCAAGCATGTATTGATCTTCTGCTGGGAGAGATTGATAGAGCAATAAGGAGCTGAGGCGAGGAAGGAGAGATGGAATAAGGATAGAGGAGAGAGACAGAGACAGAGTATATGTGTGAGGGGGAGAGAGGCTAAATGAAAGTGTGTGGAGACCATCTCAGGCCAATCAACTCATATGGGCTGTATTATAAGCGGGGACAAGATGACTGATGGGGTGACAGTGAAAGAGAGGGGCAGAGGAGACAGAAAGATGGGCATGTGAGAAAGAGGGACGAGTTTATAGATAACATCAGAAACATCGGTAGGCAATGTTCAACTATAATATAACCATATGCATATGTCCGATTACATGCATTCTTCTGCATATCTGATAACCCTCATCTCATGTTCAGCTTAATAAAGACGTCTCCTCCATTCTTTCTCTCTTGTCCTCCCGCTCTCCTCCTGTCTGTCCCCTTGGGTCAGGTGTAATTTACATTGAGCGATGTGTGTGCGTGGAAGGACAGGGTCATTAAATAGAGGGCCCTAGAATGACACATGATGCATAGCAGCGGTGGAACCGTTATGTTGTGAGGTGTCTGAAATGGTGTGTGTGTGTGAGCGCCAGCATATGTGTGTCCCATCACTCAGGTGAAGCTCTAATGGAAGGCCTGTCTCTGACAGGCGCTGACAGATCACCTATCCCATAATGCCAAGCTGCAACAGTCATTAGATAGCCCTGCTAATGTCTGACCTCTTTCACTGCTCTTCTCATCACTCATTTATAGAAAGAGAGAAAGAGACAAGGAAAAAGAGAACAAATATATGACAGCGAGAGGTAAAGATGCCTAAATTTCTTTCCTTATCCAGATTTGATCTAAATCCAGATTACATGTATAAATAAAATTTCTAAAGCATGTTCTCTGTTCAAATGCTAAGTGACATCATCATGTTCCCATTAGCGTAAGGAAAACACAAGACACCTGCAAAAAATGAACCCACATGTGTTTTAGGTCATGGTAGCAAAGGAACATGGCTGCCATCACTCCCCATTAGTCTTCAGGCAGATGAAATGCTGAGAGACATTAAGGTAATGTTACAGCCCAATAAAGTATTTAAGGACCCCCAGGGGCTCTCGCTCTCTCTCTTTCTCTCTCTTGGGGACAAAAAAATGAGGGAAAGACTGAAAGAGAATTAAAGGATGGCATATATGCATCTGACTTTACATAGTCTTGCGCTCATTTGATCTAAACAAAACTTACATAAAAACCAGGATTATGTTATGTGACCATATAAAGGATTAGTTCACCCAAATATGAAACAACTAGTCACGAGACACACAAGAACAAATGAGTTTTGAAGATTTTGACATGCCACCATATATACATTAAGTGCTCAGATCTGTTTGGTTAGATTTTATTTAGCTAAATAAGTTTAAATTATTCATTGTTAAAAATATATTTAATATGCATGCAACATATTTAATATATTTAAAAATATACTTATCATCTGGAATGACATGGGTGAGTTAATTATGAAAGAACTTTTAGATTTTTATACATTAAATACATTGTTTTTTATTATTTTTGAAACTGTATGGAAATCGTCTCAGACATTCGCAAAATCTGCATTTGGTGTTTCACGGAGGGCAGAAAAAGGGTTTGGACTTATGAGGCCATGACAAACTTCCACATGGCTAATTCCTGTTATTGACAAAAGGGAATAACCATTACACAGATTTGAACCTAGATCTGAACTTGAAGGATTCTAGATGCAGCCCGTTTAAATGATGCATGCTCAACGATAATGATCAGATGCATTAGGAATGTGGTGGAGAGACCGGGCAGGAAATAGTCTGGCTGTATTGATTTCTCACAAGCCTTTTATTGCATTGCAGCAAATAGCTAATAGCCCCCGTTCCTGCTCTATGGTGAATTATTAAACAGAGTGTTTTGTTATGTGTCAGTAACAAAGTCATTGCAGATTTATTGTAGCTGATACCCGATGCTCTCGCCCAGTCGACCAGAGGAGTCGCACACACCAGCACTTCTCTGATCCGCTGTCAGTGCCAATCAGGTAGAATGAAAACCAATAGGCTAACGACTTCAGAGACGAACATAAAGCTAATGCGTTGTGGCCAAACTGCAAGGAAATCTATGGTATTTACTGGGTGTAATGGGCTAAAGATGGAGGAGCTGGTTCAGTCACAGGTGGAAGAGAATAATCTCACACATAATTTCCTGTGGTGAGACATTCAACTAAAACACAGAGAGAACGAGAGAGAGTGCGCAGGATATTAAAACTAGAGAGAGATTACTGTAGAAACAATGAGTTAGAAGGTGATAAAGCACTTGGCAATGACCTAATGTGAACAGCAGAGATGGAGAGAGAGAGAGCGAGAGGAAGGGAGGATAAAAGCAGAGAGAGGGAGAGAAAGAGAGAGAGAGGGGCAGAGAAGTAGAGGAGTTAGTTAAGATTCAGGAGGGCTGCAGTAGGCCTATCATTACCATACATCAAGACAATAAATGAGGCTTTCAGCGGGCCGTAATAAGAGTTTGATAAATCATCAGGCGAGAATTAACTAGACGTCAAAACAATGTGCAGGGCCTGATGGATGGGAAGGGTGGGGGCCAGGACACACATTAGTCAGGCTGGCCACTGACACACACACACACACACACACACACACACTGAGGGTGGGGGCCTGTATGCACATTAGTCAGGCTAGTCGGTGGTGCACACACACACACACAGGAAAGGGGAGGAGAGAGGCAACAAGGTCAAAAGAAGTGTGTGTGTGTGTGTGTGTGTGTAGAAGAGGAAGAAGGTCATAGGGGAGATTTTTATCAAAGACATGCATGTGTGTATGCATGCATGTGTCAGTTACACAAAATAAAACTGGAATTGTAGGGGTTATGATGGTTTTGTGATAGGAATAGTTCTGTCATTATTTGCTCACCTTCATTCTAAACCCACATGCTATTATTTTTTAACATAACAAAAGCAGAAATCTTCATGTTGCTCATAGTGAACATTGCATTGCCACAGGTTTGCCAGACCATCATTATCAAATATGTGTTGGGTTATGTCTATTCCAACTCCAACTCGGAGGCACACAAACAGTACACATTTCGGATGTCTACTTTATCTCACACAACCATTTCAAGTCAAAATACTATTGACAGATGATGAGTTAAATTAGATGTGTTGGATATAAAGTGACATCCAAAAAGTGTTCTGATCAGAAGAGAATATCTGTGTGTAAAAACCAAAATCAAATTATGAGATAACAAGCATCAAAGTATGATTTACCTATTAATATCACTATGAGTTCAATTTTTTGACTTACTGTAGATACCTTAATATAGTGGTTAAAAAATGTAGATAAACAGCAAGAAAATTGACTTTAGCAGGGTTATCACAGGCAGGGTCACATATAGCTCAGGTTATGAGGAACTTTTTTATCTGACTTTGTAAAGCTTTCTTACTGGGAACCGTTTTTTTTTTCAAAATCACCATAAAGGATTGGAAAAAACATGACAGACAGTGAGTAAATAATTACCTAATTACCTAACCTTTTAACAAAACCAACTGAAAGACGCTAAGAAGTAAAAAATGGAGCAAGAACAAAGATACAGAATCGTTCTGGATGAAACAGATCCAAAGAAAACAGAGTAAAGCAAACAGTTTGAACAAATGAACACAGTCTCTAATCTTGAAGTAATCTAATACATTCCATTTTAAACTCAGAGACAAAGTCAAATGAACGCATCCATTCCTTTTACGAGCAATTCACAAGGAAAGAGAAAAACAAAAGAAACGTAAACAGACAGAACGAGTGCAGAAGAGAATGCTGAAGATAAATGAAGGAGATACCCCGGCAGACCGGCGTTTGTGTGTTCTTATCATGAGCAGCATAAGTAGGGATACAGTGTAAGGCATTAGGGGCCTGGTGTCACAGTCCCCGTGTCTTATTCCCCCCTTCTCAGCCCACCGCAGGGAGATTTAATTGCATGGCGTTGACCTTTCCGCGGTCGCCTTGACAACCCTGTGGGCAGCGGGGAGAGGTGACGGCTGCCCGATTACTTCTGACAGGGCGAGCAGGCACTAACGATGACGAGGAAGATGAGGACGAAGAGTGGATAATTAGAGCTCATAGTCAGCATTGGCTAGTCGGTACTGCCAAGCTCCAAGGACTCCCGTGTCAAGTCCGCTCAGCCTTTGGGAACTTGAGCGAATGTGTGTGTGTATATGAACCTGTCAGGCCAAAGAGCAGAGGGCTAAGCTAACGCGACAGTTCGATTGAACAGCACGAGGCACAATTACGACGCAGCACTCAGAGGATAATAATGTTCAGCGGTAACGCGCGCACACGCGCGCTCCGCCTTCCAGTTAACCTGATGTAATATCTCTCTCGGGGCCGCCGAACGTGATTTGTCCTACAGACACCGTTCGTGGCTCAGGGCCCGCAGGCCTTCACAGTGATGTCACTGCTGGGCTGCCATTAGCCTCTGCTGCTAGCTTAACGTGCTTTATTAGCATGCATGATGCCAATACATTTACAAAACTATGAGCACAACACACATGCCCTCACGAAAAATAACCATGGTTTAACTACAGTAACCATATTTTTTGTTTTATTAAAGTAAAACCATTTCGTAGGTCATTGCCAACTTCAATAGAATTGTGGAAACTTGAAACTGAAAATTATAATATTATTTTGTTATGATTTTATAGTAAAAACTTGATGTAAGTGGCAAATTTGCAATATTATTTTAGCTCATCTGTAACAAATACAAACTTTTTACAAGTAAAACATTTTATATCAGCTTTAGGCATGATATGTCATTCAAGACATGAGGTTCCAATGAGACAAAAATCATTTGTAATATAATCTCATAGACAGGTATGTTATTAATTAGGCATACTTATATGACATTAACTTGCAAGTAAATTGGTGCACGTGACTTAATAACAGACTGTGGAATGTCATGACTGGCCAATCAGAATCAAGTATTCCAGAGCGCCGTGTAATAATTGTAAATATAATCAAAAACTATACACTAACAAAAAGGATCAAAAAACAGTACTGCACCTTTTTTACCACGGTACATGAATATGAAAATTATTCAAAATCATAGTATATATCTAACGACCATGTTTACAATAAATGTATCATAGTTACAATTACCATGATTACTATGGTAAATGTCTTACAGATGTTGCTAGTAATTAGAACTACAACCAACCTGTATGACAGTACAAGTTACACCGTCGCACAATTAGTTAATGCAAGTACAAGTGCTAACACAAAAATAATAACCATTACATGTAAAATATTCATTTCAAGCTTCACGAGACCTTCAGGCTTTGAGGAGGACATTTCAAAATGGCCGCTGCGTGTGATTACATGGGAATGAGTGATGGCAAGAGAACTAATAGAAGCCATCTGTCCCCGTAATGAACACACTCGTCTCAACGAGCTGTTTTTAATTAAGGCCCACTGCATTAGCCGTGATATGTTGCTTATCTGCAGTCTCCGTCATTATGCAAATATAATAAAGATCATCAAGCAGCATAGAAATTAATAACAGAAGTGGCTGCCAAGTTTTTCTTAATGGATCTTGCAGAGCTTTTGTATCGACTTGCTACGCTCGTGTCAGTGCTGCAGTTTATGTTAAAGGTGGTTTTAAGGTCAGGTTTTCTGGATAAAGGATGACTCACAGGATGACATACAATTATTTACTGAGAAGAGGCTTTATCTATCCAAAGCGAGTCACCAACAGGCCGCTTATCCACAGACTAGCTCAGCAGGTATCTTAACCAGGAAGAGATGTGGCAGGTGAGAAAGCGTGGCTTTGCTGACCCTCCAGTTGAACTAACACAAGAATAAAACAGCTGTTGGTTCAGCGGTGAAGATTGACATGATGATGATCCCTGCAGGTCAGACATGCACAGGTGTGGCGCTCATACATGTGGTGACAGTTTAAGTCTAGCCATTTTTCCCTTTTCTTCTTCTCTCCATTACGTCTGTTATCTATGTATTGTAAAAAAAGGGTAGAGAAATAGCAAATGCAAGAATGTCCTAGTCACTGGCCCAAGCTATACATTATTAATACGTGACCCTGTCTGTGAAAACCCAGCTAATGTCATTTTGTTTGTGATTTACTGTTTTCTACATAAAATCATCCTACACAATGTAAAGAACCTACTGTGATAATATAACCTTGAAATCTTTAATCCTGACTGAGTAATGACATGTCAAAGATTGAAATCATAGTGAAATTTATAGGTGAAATCAAACTTTGATGCATGTTATCTCATGATTTGATTTTGAGACTTCAGCCTGGTTTTCACAGACAGGGTCACATATGAGTTTTCCCTGGGATCTGAACCCATGACCTTGGCTTTGCTCTACTACTTGAGCTTACATGAACTCCACAAAAATACTTTTTGTTTTACCGTTACAGTGCTTGATTAAAAACATCTCGCAGTCCAAATCTGCTAACATTTATGTCCAAACCACCAATCGATAAACGTATACTAATCCAGGTCATTTCCGTGCGGTTTAGATTTTATAAAGTCCTGATCGAGTTGGAAAAAAAGCAGGAGGGAATGAACTGAAAGCCAGAGAAAGTCCAGAGCTGGAACGAAAACTTGCCCTCAAGCTCAAAAGAGACTTAACACTGCTGAAAGACCTGACAGCGCTGTGTAACTCAATATGCTTCCATGAGTAAATGGAAAGGACGTGGAAATGCAAGAAAGTAACCGCAATACTTCCTAGGGAAAAAGGCGATTCATCCAAATCTTTTTCTTTCGCTCTCCTGTCTTTCACACTAACACTCTGTACTTTTATGTACTGTATATTATTGGGTTTGTGTGTGTGTGTGCAGCACTCTCGAGTTTTGTGTGTGTGTGGGAGGGGGGGTGAACGCCCCTCGCTGACCCCGTGGTCATTAATCTCTCTCCTTGTCAGGGTAATGGATGATGATGGACAAGCCAGTGTTTGCTACGTATCACTGCACACATACTCTAAAAAACACTCTTGGTGCCCCACTGACAGCTACACACACACACAGGCACACACACACCCTCAGTCATTCAGTGGTTGACAGTGTCTAAAGCAATCAGTCAGTGGGTTGCTGCTAAATCTGCCTCTGTGTGTGTGTGTTTGTGGAAATGTGGTGTTGAGGTGAAGTGTTAGCAGTAAGCCCATTCTGTGATACAGCATGCTCATTGTATGTAGCTCAGCTAACTCACTGTGGCACATAGGCATCAACAGTAAATGCCCGTGCATCAGCAACCCCCTCTGGTGTTGGAGTGGGGAACTTCGACCATTTTGTTTTTAATAAAAATAAAATATACATGTATGCGTATATCACATATAATAAATGTACATCCACATGGTTGAAACTTAACAAGCTTGGTGGCACTTCATGCGTAGATGAGCCAAGTCTGTCTCATGTCATTTTCTGTTACCCTTGCTTTCTCCTTATGATGTCCTGTCACCTCTTGTTTGTACTATAAAAAAACTGCCCCCAAAATAATTTTTTTCATAAAAACATCTATAGTGTGTATGTAAGGTGTCACAGGGAGGTCAGAAACACAACATGCTCACTCAAAGCCTGCTTCTTTCTATTTTTCTCTCTCTCTCTCCGTGTCCAGCCAGCACTGTTCCAGCACATTTCAAAGCAATTACTCTATGTTGATTTAGCTGTCATTGGGGGCATGTGTTTCAACATGATTTATAGACTCGCTCTCCGTGCCAGTCGACTTGCCATAAATTGCACAATATTCAGAAAGGGCTCATTTGCTTAGCGTTACATTAGTGGGGCCGATGATTGCTGCACAAAGTCATGTAAATGAGTTCTGAGAGGGCCCATCACTCATGATGTCATGTAGCCAATCCTATTATTATTTATTAGCATAATTGCCCTGTGTTTCCCCAGGCCATGTAGCAGTCCTGATATATGCCATGACAGCTCCACTCAGCGTGACAAGTAGAAATAGATAGAAAAAAAGGGAGAGAGAAATCGGCACCCTGGAACAATATCATGCGTCTGGATTTGTGTTTCATACAACTCTGAATATGTTTAGAATAGAATACTACCATCTGTTTTACTGTTTGTTTGAGCACACTATGCATTTGACTTTTTTTAATGAATTGAATACTAATGTCAAATTGTACAGTGAACAACTGTACAGTACTGTATCCCACAATGCAATGCGCTTAAATTGATCTTTCATTTTTAGTGTGATTGATGAATGGAAAATGATAGTTGTCATGATTTGTTTCTTTCTCGTTCTTGACTCATTATTCAACTAAACTGCCAGATGCTAAGAGATTTAGATTATGAAGTTGGATTAAATATGTGAAATACCGTATTTATTTTCATCATAATAACTAACTGGAAATTACTACCGAGTTAAACATGCTATGTGAGGTCATGTAGGAAAGACATAGTACAGTTTAAACATTGCAGAATGATGATATAAAAACAGTATGCAGTAAGATAGCATTACATTCTGAACATGTATCTCTTTGGCCTTTTTGATAGCAGAAGTAGAGACAAGGAGAAGAGGGGGAAAGAAATCAAAACATGACACAGGTTTTATTCAAACCCACATGAACATAGTACACACTACAATGCTTTGTTTGTTTTTGAACTTTCCCCTAGATATCAGTACCAAAGAATTCTCGCAACAAACCCTAATCTGCAGTTTCCAGCAACGATAGAAGGTGTCTCGGTAAATGAAGATACAGCCGTGTATATATCTCTGTGTCTGTGAGATGAACTAAAACTGGGTAATCTGTGCAACGCGCCTCACACTTCACATGTACATAAACACACACACACACACAGCCCATCACTCAGATGCACTCACAGTTTGATACGGAGGTCGTGTTTATCTAAGAGAGGATGGAGCCAGAGTCTGAGTGTTATCAGCTGACGAACAGCACAAGTGTGACTGATACCATCGCTGGATTCTCAGACAGACACAATACACATTAGGTATAAATGTGTTGCGGGGATAAACAAACTACTTACATGACAACAATTTTCAGTTTTATATGTTAGTGAAGAATTCTTCAAATTCAGTCCTTCTAGCGACACATTAGTAACATTTCCGAACCAAGTCCCTATCACAGACTGAGCTGGACATGTCATAACGTTGCTGCGAGCAAGTGCAACTGTCAAACAAATCAATCGTCTGAGCCAAAACAAAACTCCACGGGGTCTTTTATGTCTAACCTGCCTGTGTTTACCTTTCCTCGGCTGGATTCTGTGATTGGCACCGGGCCCCTTTCCTTTCCGCCTTCAACTCATGACCTCATCTGATCACTCAGGTTTTACCTTAAAGCACTTTTGGGAGAAAGGTTATCAGCACCGAGCAGAGGAGGGGAGAAAGAATGTTGGTGAGAAATTGGGATAAACACGGAGAGCCGGGACGCTGCTCGCACAACCCTGAGAACAAAAAGAAAACCAGAAACGCCAACTGCGAGAGAGGAACCGCTGCACCTCGAGTTGCATAATTATTCTTTTCTACGGCATACGGAGCATGACAAATCACATCTGACTCGCTTGGTCAACTTATCAAATGAAAGATGCCTTTATGACACCACACCACTCATTATTTTGCTCTAGTTCATCACAAAAAGGAACAAGGACACATTCGTCTACCTCTCGCTCCGTGGATGATCTTTTTTCCCTGTTTTCCGCTCACCCCCCTCTCCTCGGCTTCGCTCCCACTGGAGGTTTTGTTTTTTAAGGGATGAATTATTGAGTTAAACAGGGGCGATTAATCAGGGTGTAATGGGGCTACAGGGAGGAGCGGGTGGACCATGCATCACTGCAAGAGATGAGCCCTGTCACAGCGCACATCCAGCACTCCTCAATCACCCCCACATTAACACCAGAGAGAGAGAGAGAGAGAGGGGGGAGAAGAGGGATGGGACGCAGAGAGATTAAGAGCGAGAGAAGAAAAAGAGAGAGATTAAGAGAGGGAGTGAGTGGAGAGACAGTGGGGAGAGATAAATTGTGATGTAGGATGAAGGGGGGTTATGAGGGATGGAGGCAGAGAAACAGATGAGAGACTGTGGTGGAAAGGCAAGAAAGATTGATAGCGAAGAAAAAAAAAAGGAGAGAAAGACAGATTTAGGTGGAGACAGGGGCTCATGGTAAGTGAAGCAAAGACAACTAATTCAGAAAGTGTGGAAGAGAAAGAAAGAGAGAGCGAGAGACAGAGAAAGAGATAAAAGGCAGAGTCTGGCAGCTGCTAGGGTGCTGAGCTGTATGTTTGATCTCTTCTGGTGGTAAATGTACACAGGCTACACACACACACATCAGGAGCGGGACACAGAGGAGATATTATGTCTCATGCATTAGATCACACAACACACGCATTCACTCATCACAAACACACCACATGTCTTACATTTCACATACACACACACACAAAAACTATAAAGCTTTCCAATTGTGCATTACACTGTAACCATTATACATTAAGAATATTATCTTTCAAAAGACCAAGACCACCAAACTGACAAGAAGCGTGTATGCAGAGGACAACTGTTATTGCTCAGATGTTAGTCTTTTATAGCCTGGGATTTCGGATGGAGTTCTATTCATCAACTTTTTCTCAAAAGTATCTCCTAAAATAACTTGATACAATCTCAACCAAGTCAGTATCTCAGAAAATGGGTCTTGAGAGAACGTGATGAAAAATGTTGAGTTGATAATGAAATCTGTCACATTTGATTAACAACTTGGCAAATCATTGTGCAAAACGTAGTTAAAATACCATCTTACAGTCTAGAGGAGAAGATGATGATTTCTTTTTCTCCAAAGAAAAGGTCATTTTACTCTCTATTTATTCTCATTGATTTCCTTTGTTATTTTACTTTCTTATGGGCTACCATGTGGAATAAACTCAAAACATATACCATTGTTGTCAGGTAATGCTCCTAATTTAAAATATATAATTAGTATAAAAGGGATAGTTACTAAAAAATAAAAATTCTGTCATCACTTATTTACCCTCATGTTGTACAAAACCTGTATATCCTGTTTCTTCTGTGAAACACAAATAAACACAATTTCTGAGAAAGTCAATGGGGGCCAGTGTTGTTCGGTTCAGTTACCAACATTCTTTAAAATATCATCTTTTGTGTTCTGCAGAATAAAAAAAGTCATACAGGTTTGGAATGACATAAGGATAAGTAAATGAATATGTGAATGTACTATACCTTTAAGATAATCATACTGGACATTCTCCATAAAAGTAGGGGTACAAGCTGTACTGGGATACTTATTTTAGCTCTAAAGAAAATATCTGCACGTATGCATTACCAAGATGACCGCCAAGTGTACTAACTTGCTTTAAAGGGAATTTGGTTTGGACTGTACTGAGTCTCTTTTCTCCAAGACAGCTGTCAGTCACTCTGATCAGCCCACTCCACGTCCTCATTCGTGTTTTAAACTCATAATCCCTCACTAGACTCCGCCTGTCACAGAGGTAAAGATAAGTTTGATTGTAAGAAACAGTCTCCTCCGCGCCTCTCCCCCTTTCAAGGCCTTCAAACCAAAACCGTCAATCAAAAAGTGGCAAAAAACCCTCTCCCCACTCAAAAGTTCAAAGCGGGAAATCATACAGGCTTTACCGAGACGTTAATAGCTGAAACACTGACGCGCTCTCCAAAGACATTCAGACGTGGTTTAAAAGCCATGCCAACAAGTGAAGACTCATCTCAGAGTGTCAGACAGACAATCACACGCTCTACGGCTCTTCATTAGTTAAAGAGAATACCCCTGCGTCTCACTCGGCACTGTTATGGCCACGGGCTACAGCCTAATCTCAGCCCTCCGTCGACAAAAAGAGACACATTTTTCACGGTATGCAACGGACTGATCCCTGGTGATGTCTCTTTCGCTCACTCACTCTCTCTCTCTCTCTCTCTTCGTCTATCACTTCTCTCGTCTTTGCCTCCCTCACTTTGTGTCTGTCAGGCTGCTGTGGGGTGAGGGAGTGTTTGTGATGGGTGATGTCTGTGTTGACTGCTTCAACTCTCTCTCTCTGCAGTCAGATGTCTCTGCTTTCAGCAAACCTCTTTATTCTGATATCATCTCGTCCTTACTCTGTGGATGCAGAGATTTGGGAATACGAGTGTTGGGATGAAACACACACACATACACACTTTGACCGAAAATCTTTTCTCTCCTTCCACTTCCACTTTCTCTAAATATATCAGTCAAGGGTGTGTGAGCTGTTGATTGACCAATTTCTGCACCACCTGCTTACAGACCACAGGCACAGACATAAACACACACTTCAGATACTCTCTTACACCACTGATCTCAGACCTGCCTGCCCTTCATAACCCAACCATACATACTTAAATAAACACTTTGACAACTCACGTATAGCCATGTCACTCATACTTACAGCACTAATGAAAAAACAATGTTATTGCTCAGAAGTTGCTCTTTTAATGATCAGCATATCAGAGATTTCACTTTTAATGTTTTTTCTAAATTTGGTTTTTGAAAAAAATAAATAAGATGTTTCACGTCAGAGTATTTTTTGCAAATGATCCAAATCCTAACGCTAAGTTCATATTGAAATGGTTGACGTTTTGTGCAGAACTGTATCTTGACAAATCAGAGCATGTCTAAAGAGGAGATATGATATTACAAAGGAAAAAAACGGACACAACAAAGGGATAGTTAATTAAAAAATAAAAATTCTTTCATCATTTATTCACTCTCATGCCGTTTAAAATGTGAAATTGTAAAATGTGTCCATACAAGTGATGTCAATGGGGGTCCACATTGTATGGTCGTTCTTTTAAATATCTTGTTTTGTATTCTGCAAAATAAATAGTCATACAGCTTTGGAATAGCATGAGGTTAAGTAAATGATGAAAGGATTTTAATTTTTCATTGAACTATCCCTTTCATTTGTCCTCTATTTTAACTCTTTGCTATCTAAAAGAAACAACTGAGACCGCATCCCATAAGATTTCTTTCCCACGGGTATATATCCCATATTGCTTTTCTCACCCACACGCACATAGATTCTCAAACACAAATTAACATGCTAGCCTTCCTCACCTCAAACAAACACATTTTCACAGTCACACCATCATCTCCATCTGCCGCCCCACCACCCACTGGCACATGTGAACACACAGCCTCCCTCCATCAAACACACTCACACACATAACAACACTGATGCCACTGATACCAGTTTGATTGACTGCAGGGTGCTGTGGCATCCAGTTGGTCATGTGACCTACATCGGGTACCAACATGTGGACCTGGATTAAATTCATCACATGCTTGCATTTTACCTTTCTATTTTGATTTTAACGGTCAGTGGACAACAATAGTATAATAGTGTAGATCACAAAGGTTTTCAAAGACATTTTTTTTAAAGAAATCACAATCTGTGTCAGACAGTGTGTGTGTGTGTCTATGTGGGCTCTCAGCAGGATGTGGGCACCCCTCCCAATCCTCCTGGCAGTCAGTGTGTGTAAGTGTGTGTCTGCGCATGTGTGTGTGTAATGTCAAGTGACATGTGTAAGCGGGTGCTGTCAGACCCAGGAACATCAGTCTGAGTGGCAGTCTCTCTGAGGAACAGGGACAGCCGCACGACCACGACAAGAAAAACTCCCACACAATCGTTTACTTCTAAGAAACCACAAGACATTATTAGACGATTACAAACTTGTGTTAACTGTAAACTATGTTAAGCTGGACACTGGGACTTTACTGTCTGAATGCTGGAAAACGCATTAAGGCATTAAAGCACGTCTGAATTCAATGTTTGTGTAACATCTTTGTCTACCAAGATGCCTTCATCTGGTTGGTTTCTGAAGGTAGATGTATCCTTTGCTGCCTACGCTATCCCACAGTTGGGTACACGCTGTTCTGACTCTTGATAGAAAGAATACGAATGCTGTCTGTTAAAGTGGAAGAAAGAAAAATATTTGTAACTCTTTTTTGTTAACCTATGATTTTATTTCGATGGAGAAATAAGCACTGTAGTTATTAAAAGCAATAAAGGACAAAAAAACTCTGTAGTGCATGATAAAAAATTAAAAGTTAATTTTGTTAACATTTGAAGTAACATACAGATAGCTAACAGTCTCCGAACTAAAAGACTAAGGTTATGTATAAACGACAACAATGTAGTAAAATGCTGAGTTTTTCTTTCCGTTTTTGAAAGGTTTATATACACATACGACAGAGCTGTCAAAACAATACTCGTTCACACGGATCTGTGCAAATGACTAAAAAAATGACAAAAAAAAAAATGTGCATGCCAGACCTGTAGTTAGCAAAGTCTTCTGTGCATTTTTGCGCAGTAATATACTTGTACATGACGTCACCGCTTACACAGATTTGTGTTTTGTAGTTTACACAGAGACAAAAAACAGGATTATTTTCATAAAAACCCCACAACTAGTTTTGAAACAATTACAGTGTTCAGTTTGTAGTTAAAAAGGTGTTGGGTCTTTATATAAAAACACTAACTGGTAAATCGTGGACTTACTAGGTCACTAGACAGCAATGCTGCTTTCTTTGGTTTTGGACACATCAATAAACTTCCTCCAGCTTGTCTCTATCAATTTTTGGCACCGATTTCTACTTCCACTCCTCCTCTGTCATTCTCCCTCTTTCTCTCATTCTATACAGCCATAAAACTGTCAGCAAACCCTCTCTTGCGGTGTTGAAGGGGAGAGCACAGCCACAAAGGCCTGTCAAAGAAGATGCTTTTATTTGGCTCCATTTGCACATCTCATTTTCCACAGCAAAAAAAAGTACACAAACACATGCGTCACAAAGCTGAATTGGTCTGACAAGAAATCCAGAGCCTCTAATTTTGTCTTGCTTTATCTGACAAGGTGAAGATGACAGGAGACAACGTTTGATCAGCGTGTTGAAAAGGGCTTGAACAAGGGAAAGAAAGATTTAGCAAGACACATTATTCTGTGTGTCCTCATCTGTGGGAATTCTGGGATAGCCCCGGGCAGCCCTTGACCTAAATAGGTGGACTCTGACTGTGAGACTGCGTGTCTTTGGTGGTGTATGCAGACAGGTGTGTGTGTGAGAGAGAGACAGAGAGAGAAGGGTAAATGGGTCAGGCTCAAAGGCAGACAGGCTCTGTCCTCTTTCTCGCTTTCATTTCTCTGTAGTGATGACAGGTGACTGACTGCTTGACACACCTGTCGGAGCTTAGCTTCCCTCGCGCTGACAGATACAGACATATCTGTCTCTCTCTCTCTTCTGCTGTCTTTCCTTCATGATCCCTGTTGTCTCCTGCTCTTGAGCAATGGGACTAAGTGTACTTCCATGTATTAAAAGGTAAAGAAAACCAGAAGCTAGACCAGATCGGTCTCTGCGGTACTTAAGATGAAACTCTATCCCTCTTATCGCGAATGTTTTGTGGAAAATCTTCACTCCTTTTTAAGGGAGGTGGACATAAATGAAAAAGAAAGTTCTCAGTTGCTCTTTGTCTTGAATATGTCTATTTTAGACACTATAACACAAATCCATAAGCTCAAAGGGAATTCAGGGATAACTTGAGAATATGCAACTTCACCGATAGATCTTTGAGGGTGTATATTTGGCATACTTAAAAAACATACTCTGAATAGCTTCAAACAAATGCATTTTGATGATTTAAGATCATCATGGAATATTTGTGCTCACAGTCATAATAGGCCCTTTAAGATATTTAAAGTTAAGGAATTTGTGATTGTAGATGTTAATACACTGATTTGAATGCATGCACATGTCACATTCACATATTCCATATTCATTAACATCAAGAAAACCCAGTGCTGTACAAACAACACATGTGCTCTGATAATGAAGCTTTGTGTTAACCTGACGCTGACCGTGTGTCTGTCAGACAGAATGTGTGTGTTTGTGCTTTACAGGCTACAGATGGAGTGTGTGTGTGTGTTATACAGACAGGGCCATATGTTCTGATAAAACAACTGTCTTCTCTAAAGACTACTAATGAATCTTTGTGCTGCACAATAAATATAATATGTACATAAAACATGCTTATTAGTATGCTCGGACTCCACGGTCAAAAACGTATGTATATGGCCAAGTCCAGCCCATAAATCTGACTGTGTGTGCGCATGTCGATTCACGGCTGGAAACACCTGGTAGTATGAAGAAGATTCGAGAAGAAAAACATCACATCCTACAAATACTTCTCAATGCACCTCCATTGTAGTGTACTGCTGTATTTCACCAGCAGAGGGAGCTCAAATTTTAGAGTCGATAAGAAAACATTTCACAAAAAAAAACTGCTGTAATATCTGTGACTTCTCATCATGGGGTGAAATCTATAGATCAAACTATTATAGTTACAAATAGTACCTTTACCTGCATATCTGACATGACCAACAGCAGCAGCCCAAGTTATAAAGCTAATGAAAACTAGTTTAATAAAATTGAAATTTATAAACAAAAACTTGATATTGACTAATGTGTGTCACCATGGGTACAGGTACACCTGAAATATAGTACAGAATAGAGGAGATTGATTTTGGTATGTTCATACAGACATTATTCAAATCCTGTCTGCTGTTATAAGTACAGGACAATCTGAGTCATACCTGTTATTAAATAATCATCAATAGCAAAACCTGATTGTGTAAATGAAGCTTTATGGATTAAACACGCTATTTACAAGTATAAAGGAGCTCAGCCTCATCTCTCTCTCTCTCTCTCTCTCTCTGGTTAGACAGTGGGCCTTAATTATAAATTAATTGTATCATTAGGAGTAAGTTGCTGCTGGCGGCCGCATTGAGCCTGTCAAGGTTAATTACTGTAACGTGTTTATTTTGTGTCAGCCTCCGCTGTGAGCTGTCACACATGTGCAGATACAATCCTCAAACACACCGCTATGGAGAGAAACCACATGGAGATGGACAGAGCAGCTTCTTTATCTTCCTCACTCTTTAATATATTTCTTCCTTACTCATAGTGTAGTACAGTTAAATTACAGAAAAATACAAATGTACATTTACAGTACTTGTCCGAATGGCCCAGCACACAAGAAAATACAGAAATTACAACAGGAGCTTGGGGACCACATGACATGCATAGGTGTATGCTTATCATTTTGACATTCACTGTGGGGACAAACATCATGACTATGAAGTTTGGCTAATAAATAAATAGTTATTACAAATATCATGGTGATTAATTGTCTGTTTTAGGGCTTTGACAATTATTGAGATTACTTAATGAAAAATGCACACAAAATAAGGTCAGAAATTATTGTGATTACTTAATTTAATACGTTACAAATTGCCATTTGCAGTATAAGACTAACACTTTTAAATATTTAAGTAATTTATAAGAAATGTATCTTTCAGATAGATTTTCAGAAACAATCATTATAAAGTGACCATAACAGAAAGTCCCGAGCATCCAAACTAAAGCTGGCATATACGAATGGCTTTGTCTGCATCTAGATGCAGTAAAATCTGCAATCAATCAAATTGATCCAGAAAAAAATACAAAGCTGATATGACATAAATGATGGAAAAATGTCCCCTTGTGTCTTCTAAATGCACAATAATTACATTTATTTGTAATAACCAGGGTTAGGTCATAACCAAGATCTGTAGATTATTTAATAATCATGACAGCCCTAAATACAAGTAAACAATGAAGACACATCACACATATCCTGAGCATCCAGCAATCATAGATTTGCTACACACAAACAGCTTATTTACCTGGATAGTACAAGACATTAGGCAAGATCTATCTAACAAATATTTTCGATTTTGACTGATGTATTGAGAGATATCAGAGCTGCTGCTAGAGAGAGAGAGAGAGAGAGAGAGAGTGAGACAGGGAGAGAGAGAAGATGGAGCAAGTCATGAACAGATTTGATTTATGTCAGTTTTGATCTTCTCCGTAACTCATCTGCTGACATTTCTCTCTCACTTCTGTTCTCTCTGTCTGTTTTAGCAGTGCTGTTGAGAGAGAGGCTGCCCTCATTTATCAGCCTGTCAATCCAGCCCTCTATTCCACACCACTGCTTTGACACACTGACTAATGATGCCTTGCACTAAAGACACCTTGTTCTCAGCAACACACACACACACAAGCTATACCATCACACTGACAGACTGACAAATTAAGTTTCAAAGCAAAGACACCTTGCTTTTTCTCTCTCCTACGCACAAAGTTCACTCATTTCACTCATTTACTACGATCATCTCACTAACTACCTTGTAAATAGTATAATGTGTCTGGTGTTTTTAAAGGCAAAATATGATGGACGGAGCAGAAGGCCTTTTACAGTTCAGATCAAATTGCAGACTGAGGGTAGAAACGAATAACAAAGATTGTTTATTATTGCACAATATATGATTTACTTAAATAACTTGAAAAGTGAGGAAATACTGATTATATTGGCTTTCTCCCATTATGCACTTGGCCACGTGTTTTTATTCCGAATTAGTTCATATTTTAAGACTATTTTAAGACCAAGTGTTGGACAAGTTCGCCATCTAGTGGCACAATTTGGTTGTAAAGAAAGACAGCAAGTAGTGTTTACAAAAACAGAATTATTAAAAACAAAGTCTATCACAACTATCACAAAATAACCAGAAACAGCAAAGACATTTTATGTTAAAAGCTGCATGCATATCAGACAAGACATGGGCACATAATAAATGCTTGAACCACAAACATCCTCTTTGAAGCCAGTAAACATCATGACAATATTTGTAACAACTGAGGCACATCACTGTCGCAAATTTTCAAAGGCTAAAAAAGAAATCGGCAATTGAATTAAATAATCTAGGCCATATAATCAATAAATAATCAGGTCAGCACATCCATAGTTTGAGGTAAATTACACTTCATCAAATCGTTTTACAGGTAAAGAATGTAATAATTGTTTAAAATATGCTTGAAATGATAAAAACACTCACATGACAGGAAGATTCCAGTATTATCCGTTTGATAAAATCCATTTTACTTGACATAGTCCTGATTGGTGCTGTCATGTTAAGATGATTAATTGTATTTAAGTCATGCTGAATGTATTTACAAGCGAACGCGTGCAAAACTAGGTAGACCGTTACTTCCGGGGGTGTGTCCATTTAAGAGTCACCTGTGTTGTGTAATATTCAGTTCCCGTGAAAAACTGTTCCAATGGGTGAAGCGTACGTGAATATTCATAGGTTCTAATAAATAAATAGGATGAGATTTGTTGTTTGCTCTTAATATAAAACTTCATTTAATTGATTTATGAAATTATCAAAATGATCCGTCAAATAATTTATGATATAAAGGGCAAATATCAATTTCCGTTTTAATCATTTGTGATTAAATCACTATTTAATCATGAATATTCACGTGTGCCCCACCCATTGGAAAAGTTTTTCACAGAAACTTAATATTACACAACATCGGAAGCAAATTAGTATTAAACATAATTAGTCGTGTGCGTGTCAAATATGTCTACTGTTTATTAATAACAGATAAAGTTTGCCAGAAGATGCTGCTCATTCATTGCTTTTTATTTCCTCACAGAAGCGCTAAGAGCTTTCGTGCACGCGCCGCCAGATGTCAGTATAACGTCGGTATGAAGTCAAAGATGAGGTAAGTCTAGTTAAATTGAGACACTTCTTAACACTGGTACGATTATAATAATGGTCTTGTAAAGAACTCAAATCAGTTCTCCAGTCTTAATGCTTTGTTTAACTTTTGTCTAAAACAAGCTGTTGAACCATGGCCTCTCCCCTAAACACTTTTTACTACATTGACTGACTGTAAAATTCTGCCGAATGTCATACACAAATATTTTATCTGAACCGATTGAATTATCTGCATTTAGTGTCCTTTACAGGAGAATGGAGACATATTACTATCGAAAAAATTATTAGAAATGTTTTATAGTTTAACTGCCTAGTATCGCTAGGGAATAATCTCTAACCAGTGTCATTCCACCTTATTTGGAAAAGGTCTTATTGAGCTGTCAGTGACTGAAAGAATATCACTAGACCTGGTCACCATTTTATAGTCTCCAGTATTTTTCCTTTTTGATAGCTAATATAAATGGCTGAGATCATTTAAGATGTTGGCAGCAAGACTCGCCCCAAAAAGATCACGATTCAACCCATAATTCAAACAAAAAGTAGACAACAAATCAGTTTTGAAAGATTATTAAGTTTTTACACATGGAATAGAGTAAATGGAACAACATTAGATGGAAGCATATAATCAGGGGTGTCAAAATAAAATCTCTCCAACTTTTTACAAATTAAAAAAAAATTTAGTTAGAGAACAGAAGCAGAGACATTAAATAATTACTTGATAAATTTACATGACATGAAAGAAAGACTCATGATGTTTGATTTAGGGGCACAGAGAAAAAACATCCAGGTAAGTAATTTGGGTGTGCAAGCAAATCGAGAACACGTGTCTGAAATCCAGGAGTATCTCACATGACTTCACCTTTTCACATTACCTCTAATAACAATGTAAACACTGACAATTCAATCACCATCTCAGTACAGAAAGGTGGAAGCATGCAAGTTTTCGCTTCATTTGTTGTCTTTGGCTTGTCAAATCAACAGTGACTCATTAAAATTGCATCAGTAACTAATAACAATCTTAGATTTTATGTTTACAAGAGATTGTAACAAGAACAGAGCTCAGAATGTCCATGCAACATTACATTACAGATGTTCAACAGACCCTGAATTTACAAGATTTCAAGAAATAATTCACAACCTCATTTTACACAGAATTACAAAAATCTTTACAGAGATGCTACACCACTCCCGTGACCTCTGTGCCATAACACCCTCAAAGAATCAAAGCAGACATGATTTTGTAAAAACAGGAAATGAAGTCTTAAAAATTTAGATAGTATTCCATGTTACAAAATGAATATCCTAACATTTAAATTGAACAAAAAGGAAGCATGAGTCTCCTGCACCTTTGTGTTAATACAAGTTGCTAAAAGCTTTAGTAATTGTGTCCAAAACTTTAGAACAAAGACATTCCTGAAACCACAGGTATATTTCAAGGCCACAGGAGATTCTTATCTGTATATGCAGAATACTATTTCTCATTAGGTGTTACGAGATAAAATATCCTCTATATTCGATTAACACGATCGCACATCTCCATTCTTGAAACCTTTCTTGTAAAAATAAAGCACAGCCGATGGAACAAAAATAAATGTTCTTAAAGAAAACAGCTTCAGAAGAAAACATCATACAGAGTGCAGTATGTTAAACCTCAAACTTTCTACACTCTTTGAGGTGTCAGCTAAATTGAACACATTGAAAAGACATTTAAATGGTTTCAAAACTAGACAATTAAAGTCCCCGAAATGCAGTACTTTTAAAAAAGAAAATGACAAAAACATGTCCTGGGGCCTAAAAATAAAAAAGACAATACAGGATTCATTTTAGATTAATGGTCCGAGTATAATGTACAGTGGGCTAAATGCAGCCCTTTCAACAACCCCTGAAACTGGTTTAATGGTGAGTCCCATTGGGCAGATGCCACACTGAAGCGGGGTTTAATGATTGGACTGAGGGATTATTCAGCCACATCTGTACTTATTTATATCCCTGCTGATTCCAGGTCTGGCCGTAGACACCGTAAGTGGGCATCTGCCAGCCGTTGGGCATATACTGACCCATCTGCTGACCGTTGCCGTACGACTGACCCCACTGTCCGTAAGGCTGGGCCGCATAGGCAGGTTTTTGCTGTAGACAGCAGAAAGCAACAATTAGGTTTACAAACCTCATGTTAAATCCACAAGGGCACATGAAACGTGAGAGGGGATAATCAAAGTAAAATAGTACCTGGGGCATCTGAACCTGTTGCATGGATCTCATATCAGCTGTTTCTTTGCCCCAGTAGCACTTCACAGTGTGGCCCTCAATGCAGGTCCCATTTACAGACACTATGGCATGGGCGGCACCTTCGTGAGAGTCAAACCTGGGAACATATGCATGTTTTTTAATATGATTGCCTGTTACAGATGACTACTTTCAGGTGCAAGACTAACAGATAAATAGTATCACACACCTCACAAATGAGTAGCCTTTTTCTGGGAAAACCCTTATTTCCATTATCTGCCCGAATGGGGAGAAAGTTTGTCTCATCAACTGATCTACAGCAAAGGAGAAAAACATTTAAAATGTCACCATGCATATAAGATTAATAATGCTTATGTTCTATTAAAATAACAATCTTTTAAACTGCATATGTTTGTACAAACCTGAAAGACCAGAACCAATTCCACCACAATAAACAGTGCAGTTACTAGGACTCGACTGGTTCAGAACCTCCTCATAGGACAGGTGTTTGCTGCTGGCTGCACAAGAGTAAGGCAACACATAACATTTTATCATCAAATATAACTGGGCCATACGCAATGGATCACAAATAGTCTACAATATTTCACAACAATTACATTGTAAATGCCATAAAACTAATTAAACTAATCTATAACAGTTAAACACGAACTGGCTTACCTTCATTGTTTGGTTTAGGAGCAGATGGCTTCCTTGTGGCCCAGTTTGTTCTGATCTGTCTGCCTCCAAGCCACTGGCCGTTCATTTGCTGAATGGCACTCTCTGCATCCTATCAGAAGCAACAAAATACTTTTTACATTTTGTTTCAATAGCAATAAGGTGATCAATAAACAAAGAACATGCATGTTATTATTTAGCATTGAGGTATAACTGCAACTTTTCCAGATATATTTTACAACGAACAATATGAAAATACCTACCCATTTATTAATGAAGGAGATAAAACCATATCCTTTAGATTTTCCTGTAGCCAGATCCTTTACCACACGAGCATCACTGCACAAAACTCCAAATGTTACCTCAAAATACAGCTGTGGTGAGTTTTGTTTTAATACACAACATGTTGTGCTACTTACGATATCTTGCCAAATGGCGCGAAAGCTGCTCTGACATCATCTGTTGAGATTTCTGGACTCAGGTCACCAACAAAGACATGGAAATGATCTAAAATAAAGGGGAACATTAAAGGCATCTCATAAATAATCCATGTTACACATGCAAAGGTCCTTTGATTACAATGACATAGAAACCGTAAAATTCCATAAGTCACATTACTTACTGCTTGTGTCTTTCTTCTGACTGCTTGGTGTTGAGGCCCAGTTAACTTTCATGTCCTGTGAGAAACACCAGAGCAAATAAAAAATGAGATAAACATCCAAATAACGTCCTGCATCTTACTTAGCTGCATATGACGAGTCTCCAAACGCAGAAGCAATAATCTGACAAGCAAAAACGGCGATCACTCAAGTTCAAATAAAAAAGGGGACTATAAAAACGAGATTCTGGAATTATTTCTACATAGTAAAGAAGTCTAAATAGCAAGAGACTTACAACAGAGTGACATTATCAACTTGTATTACTCCTCAAATGGTCCTTCATTACCTGTTGAGGATAAAATATTTGCACTGAATATATTTTTGCCAAGGCTTTTCTAAAGTTGAAGGCCTGGTATAGGTGCAAACGATGATAAAGCAAGATGAACGATGGATGAACAGAGCACTCTTTCACATGCTTTGTGACATGACAGAATAATGTGGCATTCCAATGGACAAGTAAAAGATTAGATAAGCACAAAAGTAAATATTAAATAGGTATAATATATGCCATAATGCATGTAGTTTGATAATTCATCATATTACAGTTAATGTTTTTTCCAAATTGGCACAGAAAGAAAATTCTGTCGTTGTAAAAGGCCTAATATTTAAATCTGATTCAATTACATGTTATTACAATGAGGGACACAATACAACACTTAACTGTTATAATAAGGGTAACCAATACTGCTCTTGCATGACTTCCTTACTCTATACCGTGTCTAAAATTACCTCCATTTTCTTGCCATTTTCTACGGTACTAATACAGACCCAAAAACACAAATTCTGTCATTTTGTTCACCCTCAGCTTATTCAAAGCTTCTATATCACTGACTTTCTTCTGTAGAAGACAAAAGAGGATGTCTTAGTGGTTTTGTGTCCTTTTGAAAGTTAGTGGGGATCAAGGTTGTTTGGTTACAAGTCTCCTTAAAAAGATCTTTTGTGTTCTGCAGAGGAAAGAGTTTTCCTTTTTGGGTGAACTATCCCTTTAACAATACATTGTGCACCGTAACTCATGCTTATGGCCTATAGTTTCATTTCAACCCATCCTTATTTAACTCTTGTATGTGTCGGTAATCTCTTACCTTTCCTAAGATCTTCCTGCCGTTCATGGCACCCAGAGCTGCTGCAGCATGTCTGTTTTCATAAAACTCCACAAAGCAGTATGGGTCATTGCCAGCCGTCTGAAAAACACAGGAGATCATGCGTTTACTACCTAGGGAACACACACTTATTTTAAAAAGATTATAGACTCCACTCACTGCAATTCACTCTGGATAAGTGTGTCTGTTAAATGGATAATGTAAATGTAAGATAGGATAAATCAAACTCTGATTCCCTCCACTGTACGCAGCATCATGTGTTAAAACTCACATCAATGATCATTTTACAGCTTTTGCAGGGACCGATCTGGGAGAACACTTGTAGGATGAGGGCCTCCGTAACGTCCCTGGAGAGGTTCCCGACATACCTAGACATTTAAAGAAGAGCACATGGAAGTGAAACACAGTCATTGGGTCGGGCTTTTCCTTCATGTCTCACGCCAGCAGCACGTTCCGCGGGGTTTCATTTCTGCCACGTTTTCAGCGCACGATAGCGAGCAGCTAACGCGATCCTAAAGCTCATCTATGAACATAACCGCATAATGAAACCCCACAGTCTCGCTAATTTACCCCCTTACACATAAAAAACACTATTAAAGGTCCTAAGGAGGAAATAAGAACATTTAGGCGACCTTTTTAGTCGTTAGCTCTCCGGGAACGGCAACCCAACGCTACAAACGGAAATGGCTTGCTGCTCTGCCCTGTATTACTAATAATACCAACACATCATCCTTTCATATGAGTTTAACTGTATAATTGAAAATACAATTTAGAAATGAACACGCTAATGTTTAGTGCCAGCTATGCTGGGCTCGGTTCCGCTGCTCCAGTTTGCCGTTTGCGCTGCCGGGCTATAGGAACTGAAAGCATGGACGCCCGTTTGGTATTTAACATATTTAATATAAAATCACACAGAGAATAATAAACGGCCTCATACTCTCTATGTGACAGTGTGAAGTTTGGCGCACACCGTCTCAGCGCCACTTTAATAAACGTGTTCAAACACGAGTTTGGTTTCGTTAAGCGGCCGACTAAACTACGCTGCACTTACAATGTCTTGGGCTGGTCCTCGTCCATCATCATCATCATGCTGGTGGGAAAATGGCAAAGCTTCGATAAAATATCTCTGTTTTTCAAAGCCCGGATGGATTAAGCTTGTAAGATTTTAACTTGTTAGTTAACGCGAATCTACTGGAATAACTTCCTCTGACGTTACTCGTGAAACGTCATAAAATAACGTTGCAACGTTCTTCTTCAGCTGCTGAGCCTCGTACAGAAACGCGCTTCTGCCCTCTGTCGGTTAGATTTACACACCCATATTCTTCACTTGGGCCTTCTTATGGCTTCCATTTAATGAGTAAAACCTGTGATGCACCAAATATGCTTTTGTGTAGCACCGGGACACTACTATCTAGCACCAATAGATATATTAAAAATGCATTGGATTGTATATGTTTGAGACTAAAAGAATCCTCCATAATCAATGTGCCACATCATTACACCATGTAAACGCCATCAAAGACAGAATTATATCACAACTCATATTCTAATGCTTTTTAATGTACATAACCCGCATCAATATAGGCACATCTGTAGCGTATTTGGGTAAAAATGAATCATGCTTTATGGTCCAATCACATGTGTGTATGTAGGCACCGGTTGAGAGGCGTGTTCAGATGCAGCTGCTGCAGTGAAGATGGCGGAGAGAGGAGATGGCCATCTGAACCCAATAAACGGAACAGTCTTGTGATTACATGTGGTCTTCAGAAAAGCATCTGTATTGTTAGGTGAGTAAAAACTAAAAATAATGTACACTTTTTACATCTCGATGTTTAGCGGATTAACACATTGTTAAGATTTGCTTACCATACGGCTCCTGTTGGCTAACAGCGCCATTTACTTATCGAGGGACACGGTGAGTGATATTTGCGAAATAAAACATAAATCACAGATGTGATCGAGTTAATAACCAATGAGGCAGCGCTGAACGGTTTATATGTACTATTTATCTGATCGAACGTGACAATAGTAGCACGTTCTGTTAGCTGATCAATTAGCAAGGGCCTTGTGGGGTGTATGATTGATAAATATCTTAGGAAAAGGGAAAAGAATAGTAGTGCATGAAATTGTTTACCAGAAATGCACAATAATGTTAATGATCAGTGTTAAAGTGACGTTCAGTGTTAAAACCACGCTTATATTGCGTGAGTCACGTTTATTCAAACACATCGCGGAATTAGAAAGGTTCCAAAACCTACGGAAACCAAAGTTTAAATAATATTTTTAGGAAACTATACTAACCACGAATTTACAATGGTGGCACTACGAATGTGGTTGCTATTAGTTTTACTATAGTAAGTACATTTTATTGCGTTAACATGCTCTTATGGTGTCTGGTATTTGAGTAATTGTCTTAATCTGTCCTCTTTTTCAGCTCTGACAGAAGATCTGGCATCCCAGGATGGACAGTGCTTAGATGTGGGCAACATTTAAGCTGAATGCATTGTGATTTCCAATAATTGAGACAGTGATTTCTAAAAAGCTGTCTACATTAATGAAAAGAACAATGTAGTCAGCTTATCATATTCTACCATGTTCATGAATATTATTAAGTAGACGTCTTGAGCTGGTTAATAAACCCATGCATGTTTTAGGGCTGCAATTTGTTTAGCTTTAAAGTTATACTTAGGCAGATCCCTTCCCAGTGGCATTCTTTTATAGTGTTTGATTTTTGTCTTTTCTAAGAAATTAATTATGGATGTGAATGAGATTTTACCTCCCCTCCCATTGGAGCCACCAGACACAGTATTGTCGGAAAATGATTTCTTTACCGCGCCTCCACCACCTCCCCTGCAAACGTCCAGTGACGCAGAGGAAATGGACGTTAGCTCTGGTGGTGATGGACACCAACACACCCCAGCAGTGGACAGGGACGAAAAGCTTTTCCTCAGCAAGCGTACGTTGTCTTTTAGTAGCTGCGCATCAGATAATCCTGACCCCATGGGCACGTGCCCTAGAACGGCACGCCACGCTCCCACGGTTACAAAGTTTTTACCTGATCTCAAACTGCTTAAAGATGTGAAGATCAGGGTTAGTTTTACTGACAGCAGTAAGAGCAAAGACAGGAAGGTGTTGTACACGGGTTTGGGGCAGGTTTGCGGTGAGGATCAGACCCTAGAGAGCCTGAATGGTGAATTGCATGATTGTTTAGAGCAGGGAAGTGTGCCCAGTAGCTCGGGCACAAACTTCAACGCTCCAGGTTTAGCTAAAAACATTGAAGAATTGGAGGCCGAGCAGGAGAACAAGGTCGAGTTTGCCGTGCTGGATGACTTGGAAGACTTCAGCGAGAACTTTCTGGAAGCGGAAGACGGCGAGCCGAGCGGTTTCAGGTCTGAGATGATTGTACAGCAGGAGCAAGTGCAGGTGGACGACCTGAATTACTCTTATGAGGTAAAATGTAATGCATGATCTCATTAAAACTGTTGATTTTGGTCTTTTTCTGTTGCTTTCATATGATTTTTAAAGCTAAATGTTTATCATTTAAAACCATCACTACAATGCACGTCTTTGTCACCAAGTGGGATCCTGGAGTGTACAGAGGTGGTCCATTTGAAGAACATTTGAATTACAGCTCACAAAGCGGGCTTGATTCAAATCGGCTTCTCGCTTACATTTAGTTGAAGTGATGGTTGCTGCCAGTTTCTGACCCACCAAATCTTCCAGGAGGACTTTGACAATGATGTAGATGCCCTGCTTGAAGAAGGCATGCCCATGCCCAAGAAAAGACGTCTGGCTGAAGACAAGTACACTGGAGATAGTGATCACCATTCAGATGGGGAGGCAGGAGTTCAACCAATGATGACCAAAATTAAGACCGTGCTTAAGAGTGAGTCCCAGAATCCCTTGGTTTTCTAAACCTCTTCGAAATTTTTCTGAAAAGGCTGTTAAATGACCTAACGTTATAAAAAGTAACTGTAAATGTATACCTTAGATCTGTTTGAATAATCTTCTTTTGGCGTGAACAGTAATCTTAAATTAAGTCTACGTGAAGATCTACAATGATGTTTTTTTTGCAGGTCGTGGACGCCCACCCACTGAACCGTTACCTGATGGATGGATCATGACATTCCATAACTCCGGCATTCCAGTCTACCTCCACCGAGAAACTAGAGTTGTGACCTGGTCTAGACCTTACTTCCTTGGAACAGGAAGCATTAGGGTAAACCATTAGACTGATCTAAAATCTGGCGCTTATATGATCGTCTTTCTTTTATTGCATTTCATCTTTATTCACTTGGCTTCTAGAAACATGACCCACCAACCAGCAGCATTCCCTGCTTGCACTACAAAAAAATGAAGGAAACCGAGGAAAGGGAACACAACGGAGAGGTGACTCCTAACGCAGAGGTGTCTCCAGTGAAACCGGTTGAAGAATGCGTTTCGCTGGAGAAAGCTGACGAGCCTGATTCTACTGCCACAGAAGAGCCAGCAGGCACGACAACATCAGAAGAGCCAGAGGCTGACATCATGGCTGGAGGTCCTTCTGGCTCTGGGAAGAACAGCCAACCTAGTGATACAGCACAGGGAGCTCTGGGCCAGGTCAAAGCAAAAGTAGAAGTCTGCAAAGATGAGTCTGTTGGTAAGAGGATGAAACTGATGTCATGCTGCTAAACGTCTTTCTAAACGCATGGTGAGTAAACTCTGGGTTTTTTCAGACATTGAGGAGTTCAGAAGCTACCTAGAGAAGTGCTTTGATTTCGAGCAAGTGACGGTGAAGAAGTTTCGCACGTGGGCCGAGCGCAGACAGTTTAACAGGGATATGAAGAGAAAGCAAGCTGAATCTGAGAGACCCATCCTGCCGGCCAATCAGAAGCTCATCACGCTGTCTGTGCAGGATGCGCCCACTAAGAAAGGTACCTGTTTGAGAATAATTATTTTCTTGGTTTTAAATAAATCAAAATATGTTTGTTTTGGTAAGACTGACTGTGTTTGTGTTTCAGAATTTGTTATCAATCCCAATGGGAAATCAGAAGTTTGCATTTTGCATGAGTATATGCAAAGAGTACTGAAGGTGCGACCAGTTTACAACTTTTTTGAATGTGGTGAGTAGTATAATTTGTTTTATGAGTTAGTTGCAGTTCTAAAATCGTTTTGTTTAAAATAAAATGAAAAAAAAAAAACAGTCACCAAAAAATGCCTACAATTATGAACTATCATTTAGGCAGATTACTTGTTTGATTTTATTAAGGTATATTTAGGTTTATCAGCATGTATTATGTAAACTACCATTAAGTAATTTGTGTTCAGTGTCTTGAAAATGTATTTAATACATTTAGATGGAGTTAAATTAACAAGAAATTTCTGTTTAGCTGACAAAAAAGTCTGATCAGACTTATTCTTGGTCTGAATAAATTCTGAGTAATATTTAATGTTTACTTTTCCCCCCAGAAAACCCAAGTGAACCCTTTGGAGCTTCAGTCATTATAGATGGTGTTACATATGGCACAGGAACAGCAAGCAGTAAAAAACTTGCCAAGAATAAAGCTGGTACTATCCTCATCTTTTACACCTCCGAAGGGATAAATTACATAACAGTAACAGTCATGTCATTCCTAACTTGATAAACTTTTCTTTGGAACACGGAAATAGTTATTTTGTTTAAGGTGTTTTGTGTACAATAAAAATAGATTGGGACCATGAACAGCTGTAGTCTCTGTTCACTTACTGTTTATGATGGAAAAACTAGTTTTGCTGCATATTAACTACTTGGATGTTTCACAGAAGAAAGTTAAGAGATGGGTTCAGAATGACATGACTGTAAATATATTCAAATTATAAAATTATAATTTGGTGTACTTCATACTGTTATGCTTCTCCTGGGCAGCTCGAGCAACACTGGAGATCCTCATTCCTGACTTTGTGAAACAGACGTCTGAGGAAAAGCCCATTGAGGGTGATGAACTGGAGGTACCTGGCTTTCTTTGGTTTTGCTAAAGGGTTAAAACACTTGGTGCATACTTGGTGTACTCATACATCTTTTTCTCCTTTTCCCCAGTATTTTAATCATATCAGTATTGAAGATTCTAGAGTGTATGAGCTGACCAACAAAGCAGGTTTACTCTCACCATATCAGATTCTTCATGAGTGCCTTAAGAGGTATGTTGATGTGGAGTGTGCGGTTTGATTACACCAGTAATTTAATACACCAGACAGCCTGTGGGTTCTTTAAACGTCTCTGAATGGAAAGCTGTTGCTGTCTGGTCCACAGAAACCATGGAATGGGTGACACCAGCATTAAGTTTGAAGTGATCCCGGGAAAGAACCAGAAGAGTGAATACGTCATGACGTGTGGGAAGCACACTGTTCGCGGCTGGTGTGAGTATGCATGCTAAAAACTGATCATAAATATCTTCATAACATAAAAAAACACAGAAACTTGTTGACATCCTTATAGCTAATGCTGTTACTGTTGACTGCAGGTAAAAACAAGAGGGTGGGAAAGCAACTGGCATCACAGAAGATTCTCCAAATGCTTCATCCTCATGTGAAGAACTGGGGTTCACTGCTGCGTATGTACGGCAGAGAAAGCAATAAGATGGTCAAAAAGGTTAGAGCTCTCCTTAAACTTAAGTGTAATTGGCCTGTGAGGTTTTTGTCCTGCATGATTAACAATTGTTCTTCTTTTTCAGGAGAACTCTGATAAGAGTGTGATTGAGCTTCAGCAGTTTGCCAAAAAGAACAAGCCAAACCTCCACATCCTCAACAAACTACGAGAGGAGATGATGAAACTAGCTCGAGAAAGGGTACGGATGCATATATTTGCATATTTATGCTTCATAAATTAACTGGGGGTTTAACTGAAATTAATTTCTGAGTCTCTTTGATGTGCATGCAGCAATAATTCAAGTGGTTTACTCTCATACTTAATTGTTTGTCAGTTACAAAACATTACAGTGTGTACATGGCATATTAAAATAAATTCTAGCATGTAATTATTTGTTTGTGGCCCATTATTCCTATTTTTTTACCTTTCAGGAGGAAGCAAGAAAGAAGCCGAAGATGACTATAATGGAGTCGGCTCAACCCGCAGTGAACCTCTCTGTACCGTTGACGTCTAACAAACCCTTGCCCAACGTGTCATGAAAGCAGATAGCACTGACCAATGGTAATAGTTCTAAGAAAAGGTTAATGTACCATTATTGAATTATGCATTACTTTGCAGTGCAAATGGCAATACTAGTTACATTTTATCAGATTTTTGAGTGAAACTCCCAATCCAATTATTGTCCATAACTATTGGGTAGAATGAGCATTATATAAAATGCCTACAGATGCACTTCTGCAACTGTACGTGCAAATATTACAAAATAAGTCATCTAAAGACAAAAATTCAAGTGAATGGTAATTATATATGTTGATTAAGTATAACAGATGCTTGGTTTTAAGTTTGTTGCTTTTAGATGTTAATAAAAATTGTTACTCCCTTTTTTAAAATAAACGGTGAATAAATTATTTTCCTATTTACTACAGAACTATGTTTCAAAAATTCAAAACACATGTGCATTTTAACAATCATTGGTTCCTTTTAAATTGTAATTGTGTGTCTGTTTCTGTGGCATGCAGAAATAATAAGTCTGTTTTTTGTCCGTGGCAATAGCATGCAATCTTATATCTGGAAAATAAGGGTTTACATTGACTTTAAAACATGTTTTTGTTCAGTAGACAGGGCTTGTACTTATTGGCATGTGACGCAGACATTATTTCTTGTCCTGCATTTAGTGTGCACACTTCCTTCCGACTGCTGTTAAGTAATGCACTATTTGCTTGTGTGACGTGTACAACATTTTATTTGAATCGATGGGTGATTCATACCAATGGAGAACTTGACTAGTTGATCCGCTTGTTTAAGAAGCACAAGTATTTGAGGTACTGTAGTTATTGAGGGAAAAGACATCAGGGAGGATATTAGTGTGATAGTTATTTTTTTTATGTTACATTTGTTATGCTCTGATATAATCTTAACTCTTGCATTAGAGACTGGCTGGTAAACTTCAGTAGGGACAGAATGGTGTATGTTGCCTTAGTTTTACTGCTTTCGTTAATGGTACTGTGTTTTAAAGGGAAATGCGTCCCACTTGAGTCCTCATTCGTGATGCTGTACGTTACGTAATTGTCGTGGAGTGACGCTTGCTTTCTTACGTGAATAGTTTAAGAGAAAATGCCTTTAAAGCATGTGCTTTTTGCGTTTGTCTTAAATGATTCTGTGTGGTGATAAGTGATCGTGTGCTCATTTTATTCTGAGCGTATCACTTTGTTGTAATAAATAGTTTTATCCACAATCATTTCAGAATTCATTCTACCTAAAAACAACCGTGGTCACTTCATACCTCGAACAAAATTAGACTGCATCGTAATATTCAATAGCTTGAAGAACAGTGTGAACCAAAGCTTTTAACTGTCTTATGCATTTTTATAGAATACTGCTGCATAGCTATTCATGAAATATAGAAACACATATATATAAAACAAAATATTGAAGTAAAAGATGCAATAACTGCTGGATTAAACTACCATCTCTGTTTCAAGAATACTGCTGTATATCTTTACAATAGCAACTAATGGAAGAGGGAAGAAAAAGTAGTCGGGCCTTAAACTTCCAACAAAAAAATAGGATTTCTTCAGACAGAGACTAAACAAACCTGCAGTGCACTGTCATTGTGTTTGATATATTAGCTGTTGTGCTTCTGAATGTGTACTGCATCTGAAGGCACTTTTCCTGTTTTCCATGAGCACAAGGCTTTAGCTGACAGAACGTGCTTTCCCAATAAATGTTTGGAGTGTGTTATGTCCTGTCAATCTTGCCAAGTATGTATTAGTTTTATAAAGAAATGTGTGCTTTTAGTCATTATCATTGATCTGATGTTGGATGATTTAGCTGCAAGTAATGCTGTAACACATGATCGCTGATACCCAGTGATTTGTTTATGCAAATAAATTCATGACTAGAAACTCATGTCTCGTTATGTTTTGACTGGATTGTTTTATTGTTTACAAGAGAAATGAAAACTACAAAAAGCAAGAAGTTTAAACAAGTCAATTTTGGCTCAAATGAATTAAAATTAAACAAAGTGTTAAGGTTTTACATCGGTACCATCCATGTGAGGATACAGAGAGCAGAGCTTTGTCTCTGTGGTCGGCTGTGTCTGACTATCTGTGTTAGAGCTGTAATCCACTCTTTCAAACAGCAGGATGGTCTCACAGTGCATGGTCTGAGGAAAGAGATCCACAGCCATAGCTCTCACTGGACGGAAGGGAGCTCCTCGCACACGGTTTGAAGGCGCTCTGCAAAGACTTCATGCAATAAACATTTTATGATTAACTTCGACATCAATGGAGATATTAATTAGATTGCATAATTTAAGCAGAAAATACATCAACACTGAGAAATGTGTCTTTGAACTATACAAACTAATGCCATTTTATGTTTTTAAAAAAGAAAGAAACTTACTCTATGAAATTGTTCATAGCTGCTTTAGCATTGCAGGCGACATAGACAAGCCTCTTCAGATGCTCAGCTTTTCTAATTGCTAGAATAACTTTGGTATCTGGTAAATGCAACAATGTTTGGTCAAGGTACAAAAAAAGTAAAAAAATATGACTATGAGAGATCAAACTGTGAGAGGACTGTACTCACGCAGCCCTGCTCTTGGAGGGTCAACGATTGCCGTGATGTTGGGAGACACAACTGCATTAAGAATAGTGGGGAACACATCCTCAGCCTTCCCGCAATGGAATTCAACATTAGTCAAGCCTGTAAATGTGCATTTTAAGGTTGAGTAGATCATATTAGATCATGTTAACGTAGCAAGAGTCATATGACAGGATATTGTTTCTGATCTTTTTTAAAGTCACTGTTTCACCTATAGATATATACACACATAAATGTCTCATTAGCCACTGTATCTATGGATACTATACGAAAGTCGTCTGCCATATTGGAATGGTCAACAAATAACACATTTTCACTATTGAAATGAAACGTAAATCTTCGCAGTTTTTTAAGGTATTTTGAACTTTTTTTACTGAGAGATACAACAGCAACTGAAATGTTGACTGTTCCAGGATGGCGGATGCAAGATCTTGTCTGGAGTGGTTGAATGTGGCATTTAGGTACATTTCTATGGTCCTACCATTAGCTTCAGCATTAGCCTTAGCATCTTCCACTGCCTCCGGACACAACTCTATCCCAATCACCTTCTTCACCCTCTATTAAAGACAAACAGGAGAGCTTCAAATAATAAAGTATCAGACATAAGAACTCAGTATAGTATTTCAAGGTACTGTGGTATTTTTTGGTTAGAATTATACACAGAATTATTCAAAGTAAAGTACACACCTTTGCCAGAGAGATCCCAATAGTCCCTGTTCCACAGCACACGTCCAGCACTGTGCTGTCTTGATGGAGCTGAGCCCATTCACCCACAGCAGAGTACAGAACCTCAGCAGCAGGGGTGTTTGTCTGTCGGTATCAAAAGTATCATAAACTCTTGAATATCACTAATGTAGGATATTAAAATAGTCTGTGATGATGGCAGAAATGACACACTTCACCAATTGTTTACAGTATCAGATCAGGAGGTTTACCTGGAAGAACGAATGAGGAGAAATACGAAACTTAAGTCCCAGAAGCTCCTCATGAATCCACTCAGTCCCGGCCACATGCTCACAGGGAAGGTCCTCTGTACCCGCAGATGTCCTGGGTTGATGCAAATAAATAAATGCATCGCCCCTACCAAATTTATTCTAGCTCTTTAATACTGAGCTTACCTTTGTCCCATTCTCACGAAATACAAAGACGTGATGCCACTTTCTTTTCCTTCTCCTTCTGTGAAATACTGACGCAGGTTTGCTTTCAGTTCCTCAAGTTCCTCTTCTTGGAGTTTCTAGGTCGTGAACAATAAATAGTAACATAAAACAGGAATCTGTAGTCTAAAATGCCCACACATATAACCACTGTATAAATGTCACGTTACCTGTGGATGAAAGAAAACAATGGCCATGGTTTGCTTCGTCCTGCAGGTCCGTACAGTCAGCTGCCTCCAGTGGCCCTCGTAAGTCTCTGGACTGTATGTTGCATATGTAGTTGTCCTGTTCAAAACACCACCAAAATAAATACATGCTGCTGGATAATGCAGACTTATATTGTGCCCCTAAAAATAACTTTTGTTACATTTGGAAAAAAGATTCTCAAGCACATTAACAGCTATTTTTTTATTTAACCTGATGAACTGCTGAAAGGTTTGGACAATCTTCTTGGCTTCAGAAGACACGTTGGTGGTTTCTGATGGACTCACTACTGCACAGGATCCTCCTTTATACTTTCCCAAGCGAAAGCCCACAGTCTTATCCTCTCCATTTGCCCCAACTCCAATCACAAACTCACACTTATTCCTGTACTCTGTCTGCAGATCAGAGGAACGCAATGATTACCATCTTCAATGTACTATAATATACACATGAGAGTCTACAATGGCAGTATCATAATACTTTGTTTGTTCTACAAAAGGGTGTCTTGCATAGTATTTAAGTGTGATGTTTTAGAAAGCACACAGGAGTGTTACCTGCACAGGTGATGGTCGTATGGCCTCCAGTGGGCAGCACATCTTGTTGTATTTCTCTTTTTGGACAAACAGCCACGGCAACATGGCTTTGTTGTTGTTGCCAATTTCTCTAAGTAGCAGGATGCATAAAGGTTTAGTGATCAAAATAATGGTTATATTAGCTCTACAAACAGTCATGCATGTCAACTGATGTTGCTGGGCCACTCAGAAAATATTTTATAGTAGACAATTAACAAAAATGGCCCACTTCATCTCCCTAAAAATGATAGGAATAGATGAAGAATAATATGTATCATAAAAAGTAATAATTAAAAATGATCTTGGTGTACACATTTTTTAAATAGACCAAACATAAATTGCCGTATTGTTTCTAAATTGTTTGTCAAAAATCAAATGCAACCCAGCTGTTATTACCTGGTCAGTCTCTGCAGAATTCCCTCCACTTCTTGATCTTTCCTCTTCAGTTGCTCCTCATAAGGTACATTCCACAATGGTGTCACAGCATTGGCTATCTGGATATTAAGAGGCTCTTCCTCACCCTCCTCTGCCTCCTGACCACCAGCAACACGTTTTGCACCAGGCTGCCCAGCCTCGCCTTCCTCCTCTTGTTTTCTCTTCTTGAGGATGGGATCAGCTTTGGGTTTGGCCAACCTGACACTCAGCACCTTACTCTTCCACTGCATGCCATGAACTGCCTTCATGGCTTTGTCCCTTTCCTCCTGGTTCTTAAAAGTGACAAAGGCAAACATCTGTTTGCTAAACAACTTGATTTTGTGAGGATTGATGCCGTGCTTGTTAAGGAACTTCTTAAGGTCATTAAAGCCAATGTACTTGGGCAGGTTTTGTATCTCAACTTTAAAAATCTCAGAGGTGAAGAGATCTTCTTTTATATAACGATACACGTTGGAGTCACCACCTGCTGCTCCTGCTTCTTCTGCTGGTTGATTCTCTTGGTTTTTCTCCTCCATCGGGTCATCTTTCAAACCAGGTTCTTTCTGTGTGCTGGGTAATGAACCAGCTTCAGGTGAATTGTCAACAGCAACATCTGCCATGGTGTTCTGCATGACAGACAAATCAACAAATATTATTAGACTGACATCTGTTTTTTCCATATATTTCCACTAATTGATATACATACAGGCTGAATTAACAAATCTGATAACACATATATGACAGTGAAATGCAAAGCAAATAGCTATTAGCTAATAGCTATATAATATTTCTTCAGACCATATTTTTTCAGCAAATCTGCTGTTGAATCGCTTACTTGTTATTTAAAGTTCTTCAATCGTTTTCACTATGAAACATATGAGTTGTGAAAGTACTGCACTTATGTAGACATGCAAGCTGCCATCTTTATTACGGCAACACGTGTCAAACGCTGCGTATCATGGGAACATAACGCACGGTCCATTTACAAATTTATATTTAAGACCGATTTTTAATTTCCAAATATATTATTATGTATTTTTATTTTATTTTAATTACTTTATAAATAATCTTAGTTACGCTGTAAAATCACTATTTATATTTATACATGTAATTTAACTCCGCCGCAGGTTTTAATTCAACACAGAGACTTTTATTTTGAAGAGCAGCTCAACTGTTGAAAATAAGTGGCGAGTCTTTACACTGACGGAACATAAGTTTTGGCTGCTGGCGGCGTTTGTATTCGGAAGAGACAGAAAAACAAGCAAAAAATGGCCAACCACTATTGTTAAACATTACACTAGTGTCTGTGAAGACATTAGATAGTAAATAGTTCACAGGGTCCAGACTTAAAGACTAAATACCTTCGACAGTAGCTGTCTAGCTCGCAGCTAAGGTGAACGAAGACTGCGTAGGTTGCAACAGAAAAGTTGGGCTGTGGGACTTCAGAGTAACTTTTACCTGGTATGGACGACCAAATAGCAGTGGACGTTTGGATCGGATTATAATAATTAGTCATTTTTTTTATTTCTGTGATGTGGCTGTGGGGACTTAGAAGAGCAATACGTGTCAATGATAACGCTGTTGGTGCTGGAGAGATAACCCATCTAGCATTCATTCATTCACCCGCCCGGTCCGACCCGCACCGGTATCCGTGTTCAACCAGCACATATCCCGGACCTGCTGACTTTAATCTTCATTAACTTCACTGGCTGTTTTTTGGGACGTGTTTTTGTCGAAATGGGTTCGTTGTTTCGCAGTGAGGAGATGTGTCTGGCCCAGCTGTTCTTGCAGTCCGGTTCGGCTTACGACTGCATCAGTGAACTGGGTGAACTCGGTCTGGTTGAGTTCAGAGACGTAAGTCTGTGTATAGTTATCAATAATGTGTGAGAGATGTATTTCTGTGGATATACTGTGTATATATTGTAATGTGTAAAACTGTCAGTTTTATCTCGTATAATAAAGCAATAAGATGCTATTTTTTAATATCTGGGCATTTTTACATCTTTAATGAAGAATTTTACATTTATTTTGCATTACATAATGTTAAATGTCTTCCAAATACTGTTCACTGTTGACGTATTTCATAGCACAATAAGTTTAATTTCTGTCAGTCTAATCACTTTTAAACATGAATCATTAATCTATTAGGCACAAGTTAAACCACTGTGAAACATGCATTATCATCCACTCAGAAATAATTATCTTTTAATATTATATTGTGAATGACTATTAATCTGATTTATATTATAGAGTCTTGGTAATGACTTGTGTTGTATACCTATAAATGTTAATGATTTATTAGTGTAGACAACTAGTTTGCAACTAAAGTAGTATGGTTTATCAGATATGTTTTTCTTGTGTTTTCCAGCTCAATCCAAGTGTAAATTCCTTCCAGCGCAAGTTTGTTAATGAGATCAAGAGATGTGAAGAGATGGAGAGGATTCTTGGTAAAGACTTTGCTTTGCTTTTGTATCTGTTTATGGGCAAAATGATGCTTATTTCAGTACAGTAAGTGATGTGGTTAAAGCATCTGAATACCTTCTGATCTAGACACAAGACACTGTGATTTCAAAGAAAACTCTTGTTTTCTTTAGTAGAAAAACTAGTTGTCAGTCCTGTTTTACAATAAGGCACTTGTAGGAGTAAAGGTCATTTGAGTCTTATAAGGCTGTGTTTGTTAACTTGCATGAATGGAGAATGTTCCTGGACTTCTAAAAAGAAGAGAAATACTATCTTTGTCCACTTGACTGTCACACGGCAAAAGTAAATTCTAGTTAATATGAAGCCTGTGGTGGGCTGCTAAATATTTACCCAGAATTTTGTTATGCGAAAGACGATCCTTCCAGGTATCTGTGAACAACAGAGGGCAGGGTGAGGTGAAATAGGCTTCTTCTCAAAAGCTATTATGTATGTTACGCATCTCTTGGGACTGCATTAATAGACAGGAACAGATATTGCTAAAGCTTGCCAATGACAGTTCCTCAGGGAAAGAATGTAAAAAAACATTGACTTATCCACTAACAGGGTATCTTCTGAGGGAAATAAAAAAAGAAGACATTCCACTACCAGAAGGCGATGTGAACCCAGCTGCTCCATTACCCAAACATGTGATGGTAATAATGGTGAGTTTATTTCAACGCTGTTCATTTGTTTAATTATAGGCCAACTAATGTGCTTCTAAACAAAGAACAAAATGAGCTTTTACATAATAAATAGAAATTTTAATACAATATTAAAATGTTTTGACATTTTCTTTGTAATCACACTGAAATAATGTTGCATACTGATTTATGATTTTATGTTTACCTGTATGCATATTCAGTTGTGATTGGGGGTTTCTTGCATATTGTTGGAAATAGTTTTTAGTTATGACAGATTCTTCTTTGCCTTGTTTAGGAGCAGCTTCAGAGGCTTGAGCTGGAGCTCAGCGAGGTCACCAGGAACAAGGAGAAACTTCAGAAGAACCTTCTAGAGCTTACAGAGTACACACACATGCTGCGCATCACACGCAACTTTGTGCATCACAGTGTAGAGGTGGGGGTCTGTGGTCATGTGATTTTTCTCTCTCACATGCCTCCTCTGTTTACATTAGTATTTTGTGCAGAAGTTTTTGTTTAAGGTGACTTTTTAGGTTTACCCGTGACCTTTGTCATGTTACTGTTTTTTTACAACTTTCAGATAATTAATTCACATTTTATTCATTAATATCACAAGGGACAAGAAAATCATTTTTCGATATTTAGAACCTCTAAAAAAAAATCATAACCTTAACAAAAAGCTGCAGATCAGTTTAATACATATCCCTCAAACCCAAGCCATGAACTGATATGCTGATATGCTGATATGGTGAGTTTGCATCCCTAATATGGTGATTGGTCCAAGGATTTGCAGTGTTGAAGTCATTCATTATGTAAGTGATTTATTAAGCAAATATATCTGTATGTATCAAAGAGAGAAGGTTTTGTCTCTGTGTCTGCTGATGTTCATGCTTGATCACAGTCTGTGTTATTGGTGTAATTGAAAGGAATTTTGCTCTTACAGGCAAGACTCTGGGAGTCATGTAGGTCAATCTGAGTCACATGATAATCACTGCTAGACATTTGAGGTTTTTAATATGCTCTTTGTGATCAAAGAGGCTGTGTGTGTATAATCTTGTGCTGTGTGTTTGCTTGTGTATAAGCAGAGGGAACCAGTGTCGGCCCAATATGAAGAGTTTCCCTTCCTGGAGAAAGAACCTTTGATGGACTACACCAGTATGCAAAGACTTGGAGCAAAACTGGGGTGAGCAGTTTATTAGAAACTTATCCCTAACTTTGACCCATAAGAGCCCTATCTGACCTCTTGTTTTATTTCTGTGTGAAAAGAAGCGTTTTAATTGTGTGTTTTTTCTGGCATTAGCTACAATCTGTTTCTGTGGTATTGTATTAAAGTTGTGCTCCTCTTCATCTACACTCGACTTCTCAGGTTTATTTCTGGGCTTATCCAAGCAGTGAAAATCGAGGCGTTTGAGCGAATGCTCTGGAGAGTGTGTAAAGGCTACACCATCCTCAGCTACTCGGAAGTAGATGAGGTCCTGCAAGACCCTGATTCAGTAAGAGACATATATATATATATATAACCAGTTCTTTATTATATGTGCAGCACTGCATTCCCAATAGAGGCAGGGTTATGAGTTATGAGATTTTACAGACAGTTTAATGATCCAGTGGAGTTTTTTACAAGCTCTTTTTGAAAACTTGTTATTGGTTGAAAATTTGAAAAATTGTGACAATATATGTGTGAATGTAAAGAATGAATGTAAAAAGTAGAAATTTACATTGTGTGTTACAGCGTTTTAGATATATATGGTAATTTTAGATCTGTTCTGTGTTTGGATTACCAGGGCGAGCCAACCAGAAGTGTGGTGTTCCTTGTCTCTTACTGGGGAGATCAGATTGGGCAGAAGGTTAAGAAGATATGTGACTGGTAACTGACGATTTACTGTATAAATGTAGCACTGTAGTATTATTTTGAGTAGTTCTCATATTTTCTGAAAATATTGGTCTCCATAGCTACCACTGTCACCTGTACCCATACCCTAACAGTAATGAGGAGAGGTCAGATGTGGTGGAGGGGCTGCGCACACGCATTCAAGACCTGCACACGGTGAGTCCTCATCTAGATTGTGTGTAAATGTTACAGCTTAACTCTTTTGCCATTGCAGACATCTTGAATCTGTTGCAGAAGCTCTTATGAAAATGTTTTGGGTGATCTTGACAGGTTCTTCACCGGACTGAGGATTACCTGAGGCAGGTGTTGATGAAAGCCTCAGAGTCTGTGTACACGTGGGTCATCCAGGTTAAGAAAATGAAGGCCATATACCACATCCTCAATCTCTGTAGTTTCGACGTCACAAACAAGTGCCTCATAGCGGAGGTCTGGTGTCCTGTAAATGACCTGCCCGCGCTCCGGAGGGCGCTAGAGGAGGGATCGGTACGTCTACTTATCCAACCTTCATTTAAACCAATCAGTTGAATTGACTTGCTGATGTCACAGCTCTGAAGTTATAGTGATGTTTGTTTTCCGTGCTTTAGAGGAAAAGTGGAGCCACAGTTCCCTCCTTTGTCAATCGAATCCCAAGCAGTGACATTCCACCCACCCTCATACGCACCAACAAGTTTACCTCAGGCTTTCAGAATATAGTGGACGCCTATGGGGTGGGCAGCTACAGAGAGGTCAACCCAGGTGAGAGAGCTCTCTTTCTGCAGAAAACTGACATTCAGCGAGCATTTAACAAGTTTTACAACATATCCTTGTACCGTTTCACAGCGCCTTATACAATCATCACGTTTCCCTTCCTGTTTGCTGTGATGTTTGGAGACCTCGGACACGGACTCATTATGGCACTGTTTGCTCTGTGGATGGTTCTCTATGAGAATGACCGCAAACTGAAGAAAACCAGGAATGAGGTACATGTCTGCAAGTAACATTTGCAACTCATAGTAGGCCAGGCCAGACAGTATTTGTTATGATTCGCTTTTATTAATTGTTGATCAACATTGCTGTAATTCGTTTAGATCTGGAACATGTTTTTCGAGGGCCGTTACATGATCCTGATGATGGGCATTTTTTCAGTCTACACTGGATTAATATACAATGACTGCTTCTCTAAATCAATAAACCTGTTCAGCTCAGGATGGAGCGTCAAAGCCATGTTTGACCATGGAAACTGGACGTAAGCGTTTATAGCTAATCTTTCAAATAGAGTGTTATAGAAATTACAGTTTGTCTATAATGTCCTCTTAATATTCTTTTAATCTTTAGCTTGAACACACTTCCCTCAAATGGCTTTCTTGCACTGGATCCAAATGTCCCAGGAGTGTTTACAGGGCCGTATCCTTTGGGAATGGACCCGGTAAGTCTCTGATAGACTTTTATTACTGTTATCAAATCTGATCCCTATAAAATTATGGGTATGTGCACTACAACAGTGTAGTTCATATTTGACCACAGTTTCAATAAGAGATAAACGATTTAATGAATTTGTGCTCTCTGTAGATCTGGAACCTGGCATCAAACCGGCTCACCTTCCTAAACTCCTATAAGATGAAGATGTCTGTGATTTTAGGAGTGGTTCACATGACTTTTGGAGTCGTCCTTGGTGTTTTCAACCACCTGTAAGTTCGCTAAAAAACAAATTAACAGAAAATAAAAGCTAGCTATTCCTTTTAATACATCATGCTGTTTTAAAAATGAGTAAAGATTTGGAGTTTGTGAATTTACTTTGTTTATGCTTGATATGTTGATTCTTATCAGGCACTTCAGACGGAAGTTTAACGTGTATCTGATGTTTCTGCCTGAGCTGCTCTTCCTGATGTGTCTCTTTGGATATCTGGTCTTCATGATCATATATAAGTGGCTGGTTTTCACAGTCAGAGATTCTCAGACGGCTCCCAGCATCCTCATTCAGTTCATCAACATGTTTGTAATGCAGAGCGACTCTAGCCAGCCCCTCTACCCAGGACAGGTGAGATGTTTAGGATCTTTTCTCCTAAATTCAAAACTCTGAAATTGCATAGACTAACATTAGAAACAGCAGTAACATGCCTGATATTATGACGTGTGGCAACATTTGCTAAGGTCAGAAGATTTCTGAGGTGGTGCTAAACAAGTGGTCAGTTTTTTCATTTTCTCTTTTTCTTTTACAGGCAGGTCTGCAGGTGTTTTTGCTGATTGTGGCTCTGTTCTCCGTTCCTGTGTTATTGCTGGGCAAACCTCTCTACCTCTACTGGCTACACAAGGGCAGAGGCCGCGTGGGCATGTACAGGGTGAGAATCTGCTTTTCGTTTGTGTTCTCTTGTTTATTGTGGCTGAAGCACATTATCAGCCTCTCTTCGTCTCTGTAGGGTTATCAGCGAGTACGGAGGAACAGTGAAGAAGAGCTTTCTCTCATGCATACCCATGATATGGAGGAGGGCAACAGCCTGGACAGCCGTTCCAGCAGTTCTGACAGCCTATCAGAAGAGGTCAGATTACCTAGAAATGCATTTGATTGGATGTTACTTTTAGATGCATGAACTTTGAGTCTTACGAAGTTTCCTCTACTTTACAGTTTGACTTTGCTGATGAGTTTATGCATCAGTCTATTCATACAATAGAATACTGTTTGGGCTGCATCTCCAACACTGCGTCTTACCTACGACTGTGGGCTCTCAGCCTGGCACATGCCCGTGAGTAACACCCCTTACTTCAGTTACCATGTTCCTGCTTCCACCCAAAATAATATTAAGACGTGTGTTGTGATGTAGAGCTGTCTGAGGTGTTGTGGGCGATGGTCATGAGAGTTGGTCTGCGTGTGGACACCGATGTGGGCATTGTGTTCCTGGTGCCTATTTTTGGCCTGTTTGCCGTTCTTACCGTATCCATCCTGCTGGTAATGGAAGGACTTTCTGCCTTCCTTCATGCTCTCAGACTCCACTGGTCAGTAGCTCGTCTCTCATAAAAACATCTTATTGTGATTTTATAGTAGTGTTGTGGCTGAACAAACATATTTCAGACACATGGCTTCTCCTTGGTTCTCGTATACTAAACGATTCAGTCCAACATTGTCTCTGTTTTTTCAGGGTGGAGTTTCAGAATAAGTTCTACAGCGGCACTGGCATCAAGTTTGCACCGTTTGCCTTCTCTCTCTTGCACAGCAGCTTTGAGAACGAGGGGCTTTTATGAACTGTAGCACTACGGAACAGCAGCAGACTCATCCTGTGACTCTTTTGCTTATTTAAACACATTTATATACAGGGATGTTGCACTATATGGCAGATGACACGGATTTGCTGGAGATGCCTGATCGGAGGACAGTGACTGAACTCATTCACATACTGAGCCACATCACATTCTTGATTATTTTACGACATGCAACAGTTTTGAGGGAACAAATCTTAAGCAAAGAGACTTTGAAGCGTAAATTGCAATGATTAATATATTTTGTATACTGCACAATGTTCTGGTTGATAGTATACATATTTTTTAAGAATGTGTTGCCTGTTTGGCTTTGCAGAGATGAAGTGTCTCCACGAAGCTGAACATATTCCACTAGAGAGTTTAATATGCTTTGAACCTGTTTTTAATTTGCTCACCTGAGAAGACAGGGTGAAATATTAATGAATTATGTCAATTCCGGCATTTTCACCATGGTGCTGAATCATGAGCCTAACACTAATCATTCATATTATTTCTTACTACTCTTGAGATTCTTTATTTTATAATACATCTATGAGTTAACAGTCAAATGAAGGCATAAGCCAAGATGTTGCATATTCCAAGAATTTCTGACTGGTTGGATAATATCCCTGCTATACAGAAAGCTGTCCTGTAGAAATTAAAAAGATCCATAATAGCTCAGCTATCAAGTGCCTAACATACTGAATGTATTAAAATATGCAGTCTAACAAAGTCATTTACATTCGTTTAATTTAATGATTAAATAAAATATGTTGCTTTCTGGGGGAAATCTTGACGTCACAATTTTCAGTGGATAGTTTCAATTATAAATATTATAAAATAACATTTTTAGTGATTTTAAACCGTCACAGATTTATTCTTTCTGGCCAAATTCCGTTTTAAGTTTGTTCTTTTTATTTAACTATTGACTTTAATGTGCGATTGTGGTGTGTGGATTTTGAGCCTCTGAATTTATTTCATTTATTTATTAACAGTACTTGGCATGTGGGTTGTTATGGTTTCAAAAGTCTTTGCATTGTTTGGCTAATCATACATTCCATATTTTGGAGATGAAACTCCACATTACACAACAGATCATACATGTGAAGCTGGAGGTAATAAAGCTGATTTTCTGATTATTTGATTAAATGCTTCGCCTCAGTGTTTTTTATAAGATAAAAACATTAAATGTATTTTACAATGCAAGGTCAATGAAGACACTATAGACATATTCTGCTGTTTATCAGACTTGAAATGTTTTTGTTTTTTAAGTGTTTTATTTTTTATTACTGAACTATCAGTAACTCTATCAATTGTTTGGCAGGTATGCCAGTTTAGTCCTTCAGCTATTAAGTCCTGAACCACAATGTAAAAATGTTATGGTGAAGGAAAAAAATGGTCCCTATATTCCTTCCTGGAGCTTAAGGCCTAAAGATTTTTTCCTCTTAAAAAAAATTTGTTGTCCTCTTCAAAATATTTTTTATCTGGACATTTTTTTTTCCATCTTCAAAAATGTTTTTTCTCTCTTGTGCTTGCAATGCTTTTCCTCTATATATGTCATTTAATAAATCATTATATCGTAAAAATTACTTACGTTTGATATGGCATTTGTTGTCATGTTTAACAACTTATTTTTTTGTTTAACTTGTTGGTCTAACACTTGAGTGCTGTTTGCTCAGAGGAAAGCGTTGCATGCAGAGATTTTGTTAGGACTGATAGTGATGGTGGTCAAGGTTGGCACATGCTAACTGTTAGCTCACAAGTAAAATGTTTTTCAGTTTTGAATGGTGAAGAAAAAAATTGTCATTATATTTCTTCCTGGAGCATAAGTCTTAAAGATTTTCTTACCTTGAATTTTTTTCATTTTCAAAAACACTTTTTATCTTCAAAAAATGTTTTGGTTCATCTTCAAAAAAAATTTCAAAAATTTTTTATCTTTAAAAAAATAAAAACAATTGCTGAAAACATTTTTTCTTTTAACATCTTTTGAAGATGAAAAAAATTTACAAGACATTTTAAATATTTTAACAGGAAAAAGAGAAGAAAAGCTTCAAGGACTGGAGTTTCAGAAAAAACAGGACTTAAGCTCTTCAAAAAAACTTTTTAAAGATGAAAAAAAATCTAAAAAACTTTTGAACAGAATATTTTTTTGAAGATGAAAAAGAGAACGAAAAATATTTTAAAGAGAAAAAAGAGAAGAAAAGCTTCGGGACTTGAGCTCCAGAAAAACAGAATTTGAGTTGAAAAATTCTGGAAAAAAAATCTTGAAGATGCAAGAAAATTAAAATACATTGAACAGAACATTTTTTGAAAAAACATTTTTTGAAAAACATTTTTTTGAAAAAAACATTTTTTGAAGATGAAAAAACATTTTTTGAAGATGAAAACATTTTTTGAAGATGAAAACATTTTTAAAGACAAAATATATTTTAAAGAGGAAAAAGAGAAGAAAAGCTTAAGGACTTAAGCTCCAGAAAAAAAACTGGACTTGAGCTCTTCAAAAAAAAGTTTGAAGAGGAAAAAAGGTTTTTTTTGAAAATAAACATTTTTGAAGATAAAAAAGTTTAAAGATGAAAAAAAATTATTTTCCATTATTTTTCATTTAAATTAATTTTTTTAAACAGGAAAAAATAGTTTTAAAGAGGAAAAAAAATTTGAAGGGAAAAACTTTTTGATTATGAAAAAAAAAAAACTTTAAATGTTTCTTCAAACATTTTCTTTTATGTTTGAAGAAAAAAAAAATTTTGAAGGGAAAAAACATTTTTTGAAGATGAAAACATTTTTTGAAGATGAAAACATTTTTTGAAGATGAAAAATTTTTATTTTAAAGAGGAAAAAGAGAAGAAAAGCTCAAGGACTTAAGCTCCAGAAAAAAACTGGACTTGAGCTCTTCAAAAAAAAGTTTGAAGAGGAAAAAAAGTTTTTTTGAGAATAAACATTTTTGAAGATAAAAAAGTTTAAAGATGAAAAAAATTATTTTCCATTATTTTTCATTTAAATTAATTTTTTTAAACAGGAAAAAATAGTTTTAAAGAGGAAAAAAATTTGAAGGGAAAAACTTTTTGATTATGAAAAAAAAAAAAACTTTAAATGTTTCTTCAAACATTTTCTTTTATGTTTGAAGAAAAAAAATTTTTGAAGATGAAAAAACATTTTTTGAAGATGAAAACATTTTTTGAAGATGAAAACATTTTTTGAAGATGAAAACATTTTTAAAGACAAAAAATATTTTAAAGAGGAAAAAGAGAAGAAAAGCTCAAGGACTTAAGCTCCAGAAAAAAAACTGGACTTGAGCTCTTCAAAAAAAAGTTTGAAGAGGAAAAAAAGTTTTTTTGAAAATAAACATTTTTGAAGATAAAAAAGTTTAAAGATGAAAAAAATTATTTTCCATTATTTTTCATTTAAATTAATTTTTTTAAACAGGAAAAAATAGTTTTAAAGAGGAAAAAAATTTGAAGGGAAAAACTTTTTGATTATGAAAAAAAAACTTTAAAGAGGAAAAAATGTTTGAAGAAAAAAAACATTTTGAAGGGAAAAAACTTTTTGAAGGGAAAAACTTTAAAGAGGAAAAGAGTAGAAAATCTTCTGGACTTCAGTAAGGAATATAGGGAAACAAGTTTTTTCACCATGACTTTTTTATGGTGCAGTTAAGGGCTTCTGTAACTTTGTGACTTGATATGCAAGACTGCAATATATGCAACCTGCGATGTTTCTATTACCAGCACTACAAGAGTGTGTGGAACTTTCGATCAAACATATCATAAAAACAGACTTAATATATTTCGTCACTGTGATATTTGTATATTATCATCACATACTGCTAATAGTTTGTTAAGGTTTTATCTGGATAAAGTGGGAAAACTGTCATTTCTGAAACCCCATAGTCGTATATAAATTCAACACCAACAAAACGTTCCTAAAAGAAATATAGCTATAAAAAGTACCTTCCAATATGTGAGAAAATATTTAATTAAACATTGACAGCTTGTCAAAAAACAACTTTTGACCTGCTGGCTTATTTTCATTAAGAAAATTTATCAATAAACATTTTGGTTAAAATCCAGATTTTGACCAAAACATAGCATGTATTAGGGTGGCATTTTGTTTTTCATATAATTCAGAACTTCAGAATAAGAACAAAAAAATCTTAAAGGCAAAAAGAACAATCGAGGTGTGGGGCTGAATCTACTGGTGGAGATGATTTCTAACAAAAAAGTTTGTATTGCATTTACACAATATTAAAGTGAAAAAACCCAACTAAAATATTTCTTTTTTTTTCATTATGTTCTGATGTTCTATAACTGCTATAAACCATTTCTCTTGTCTTTTTCTGTTGTGGGGGAAATTGACCAGCTAAATTAGATAAGAATATACAATATGCTTCTCTATAGCAGCACCACATTGTAATATGATATCAATCCCCTTCATTGGGAAAGTGTTTTAATCCACTATCACTACTGTTAAATACAAGAATCACCCACAAGAAAACTACTTACATGAGCATCTTCAGTCTTTTCCGTATCACACTTGGACACTGGCTTGCTGTTTCTCTGAGAGAGTCGACTGGATGTCATTTATTGATTCATTTATTTTTCTGATTGTGCAAAGTTTTTTTAATTGCATTGATATGCATTATACTGTGGCAGTCACAGTAAAGTGAAAAGTGACCACTGAGAGACTGCAGGAAGCAGCTCATTCATTGCTTATGTACGGAAGCTGTGAACTTAAAAAAATCATGGTGAAAAAAATTGTCCTTATATTTTTTCCTGGAGTCCTAAAAATGTTCCTTCTCTTGAATTTTTTTCTCCTCAAAAAAATTGTTTGTCCCTAAATTTTTTGTCCTTTAAAATTTCCACTTACATTTTTTTCCTCTTCAAAATTTTTTTTCACTTTAAACAAAATATTTTCATCTTTAAATTTTGTTTTATCTTGAAAAAGTTGTTTTTCTTCAAAAAATGTTTTCCTCTTCCTCTCAACATTTATTTTCTCTTTAAAAGCCCACATAAGAGAGTTTTTTGCTTGCTAGCTAAGTTAAAACTAAAAAATAAGTGCAATTGTTAAACATGACAACAAATGTCATATCAAACACAAGTAATTTTTAACGTAAAATGATTTATTAAACAATATATATAAAGAGGAAAAGCATTGCAGGCACAAGATTTCATTTTTACCGATAGTGACACCTGGTGGTTAAGGCTGGCACTACATGCTAATTGTTAGCTAGCAAGCAAAAATTCTCTTGAGGAGAAAAAAATGTGAAAAAAAATTTGAAGATGGGAAAAAAATTGAAAATGGAAAAATGTTAAAGATAGAAAAATAAACATTTTTGAAGATCGAAAAAAAATCACAAATGTGAAAAAAAATTGAAGATGAAAAAATTTTTTTTATCTTTTAATACAGAAAAATAAAATCTTTGAAGAGAAAAAAACTTATTGAAGATTTTTCCATCTTCAATAAGTTTTTCCGTCTTTAATTTTTTGAAGAGGATATTTTTTATAGACAAGAGAAGAAAATCTTTAGGCTCCAGGAAGGAATGTCAGGACAATTTTTTTTTCTTCACCATGATTTATTTTACATTGCGGTTCAGGGCTCCCGCACCTATGCAAAGTGGGCGGAACCAGGAAGAAAGTATTCAGCTGTTTGTCCAACAAAGTTGTCAACTATGCTCATAAAATTTTCTGAAAAATTTCCTTTGCCCAAATACAGTATTATTGTTGATATGAAAATGAACTAAAGGAAGTACACAAGCCTCTTAGCTGAACACTCAGAAAACTCATTCTCATAAATGTTTATATCATCCAAATCTTGCAGCAGAATTTGAGTCTTTTTTTCTTGTGTTTTCCAGAGCAGCAGGGAATGGGGTAAAAGCATCATTGATATTACAAACAGGACAGAGTCTGATGCAACTCCAGTTTAAGAGCACAGTAATGCTGGGAGGAGGGGGAAGCGCATTCGGTGAAAGGGCTGTACAGAATAAAAACAACCTGATTTTGCTTTGGAAGATAAAGTGGGCGGCACTTGGCTAGAAGATCTACGGTTTTCTCCAACTCACGCATCTTTGAGGTGAACTTCAGACAGAACAGGACGGGTTTGCTTGTCCCGTTCTGCCCTTTTCCTGTGCAAGTCTGTTTAAGAGTCAGGTGTAGATATATGTCATTGAGGTGCACACGCACTCAAACACAAACACTTGCAAAAACACACTCTCTGAGGTTTTCCATCTCATTGTAGTCCCTGTCGGCTTTGTCCATTTGCAAAGAGTTAGTCAAGTGTATTCAAAAGATATCAGAACATTCGTTCCACTCCTGTTTTTCTTTGGCCTCCCAGTAACCTCCTTTATAAACATAGGTCACGTCTCCTGTCCTTTCATCCATCCTCTGGTGAAACCACACCGGCTTGTAGTTCTCAAATTCGTCTCCTGGAACACAGAACAACAATCAATTACAGCATAAAAATTTCTTTACTTACATTTTTGTTATCACTCATAAAGGAACAAAGCATGGAGGGTTTGATGAATTTAAATCTCTATAAAACTAAGGGTTTAGTCTGCATCTCTGTCCTCTCCTCACCTTCATGCATGGCCCTCGAAGCCTCTGCCTCTCTCCTCCTCCTGGTGGCTCTTTGTTTCTCCTCCAGTCTCTGTTTCTCTGCGTTGGCCTCGTCCCAGCGTCCGGCTTCCATCAGCCGCTGATCCGGCCTGAGTCTGCTGTCCGTCACACACACACCGTCCTCTTCCTCATTCAGCGTCAAAGCCAGAGAGGAGAAATAATACATGTTCTCAGCGTTCTCTCTGAGAGTCCAAGAGAGAGAAAAAAGTTGCCGTTAGAATAATTGAGTAGAAATGTAGTTGGTTGGTTTGTTCAGTAAAAAAGTTTTAGTATGTATGTATGTTGTGTAGGTAACAGAACACAGATGTTTGCACTATTGAGCGTGTTTGATGGTGTCTCTTACGGCAGAGGGTATTTCTTCCACAGTAGTTTGGGTGTGAGCGTTTGATAGACCGTCTTCTGTTTGCCTTCAGAACTGCTGCTTCCTCTGCTGCTTTGCACAATCTTAGCACTCTCCATCTTATCGTCCCATGTGCCTGACAGTATGTAGTGAGCCTGGCTGTCACTGTCCATCACCACCCCTGTCACCTTGACAAGGAAAATAAGGATAACAAGCTCTGGGGTTGAACTACAAAAGCATGAAGAGATAGAGAGGACAGAATAGGGCAGAAAGATGATTGATCCATAAAAATACCCATTAATGATAATTCACAGCGAAGACCTTACGGCACAAAGAGAAAGCCTGTATGCATTGTCTCTTATTGTGTGTAGATTTGCTGCAAAAGTTAAACTTGAGTGAAAGAAAGTACAAAAAATGAGAGGAAAAGAGTCAGTATTACCTTTCGTGGGACTTCCCTAGAGAAGTAGCTATAGGGAGAGAACTTGAGCTGACACGTCTCTTTGGTTCTGTGATTGACTATATCAATATCTCCTGACTGAAAGACAAAAGGCACGTGAATGACACGGATAAAGTTTTAATTTCTGGCACGTTTTTCTCTCAAAATTTCCTACCTGATCAATCCACAGTTTACCCACGATGATGTTGTGTACGGTGGAAGTGACTTTACGCCACACGTAGTGGTTTCCACTGGCGTGAAACTCCAGGTGAATTGCACCTGGTTAGACAGAGAGAACATTATTATGCTCTGAATGACAGTCTAATCCTCTTACTGTAAATCCTGAATTGCCTTGACAGATATTTTTATAATTCCTTTGTAACAATATGTCATATTTGTGTGCAGCTCAGCTGTAAACGCTTTGGCAATTTAAATATGCAAATTTATGTCATGTCATGTAAAGAAGACTCTCACCCAGAGGCATAATAGAGAGGTATTTGCCACGAAACTTGCTAGCGATAGTGATTTCTTGCCACAGGGTCCAGCCTCGCTGTGACATCACATGATGAGCGGCCGCCGGAGGATGATGACTGACCTGAGAAACACCGATAAATGATATGTCATAAAAACAGCAGGGGGTGCTGTCTCTCCACTGCACATGAGAATGTATTTACTTGAATTCTCAGTCACCTTCAGCCATCATTACCCTCCAACAAAAGCTTTGTATTATGATGGTTAAAAGGGAAAATTCAGTATTGTGGCACTGGTAATATCACTTACGATTTTCTATTTATTCAATAAAAGTGTATTTTTTGTGATTTCCTGTTTTCCTCACATTTATTTTACATAATAGTAAAGAAAAGAAAAGTAAAGAACATTTGGTAAAAATATAACCTTGGTGTTTTCTAAGTCAAGACTAAGTCAAAAATTTACACAAAACAATATTAACATTATGTCAATAAAATCATTAATATTAGTTTTAAAAATCATTCATTTTAGTACTATTAATTATAATTTGAGTACTGTATCTAATAATGTATCTAGTAATGTATCATTTACCTTTTTTCATCATTTTTATGGATAATAAAATGTTGGTGCTCCTTATATAATAATTATATTGTAGGACCTTGGCGTGGATTTCACAGATGGGGACAAATAAAACAATTTAAGTAATATGAATCTAATGTTTTATAATGCCATGAATTATCTATAATATCTATAATGCTTTTCACAAGGTGCATTATTGAAACAACAAAGCAGGAAGAAAAACAGAAAAATTAAAAAAGCAAATAAAAAAAAACGCATACAATTCTGTAGTAATATTATAACATATGTAAAAAATTAAAACTGTAAAATAATTGTCTACTGGACTGTAATCAAAAAATTATGTATTAATGAATAATTATTAAGTTCACAAACCTAGTAAATTCAGGTTCAAGGACAGACTTCTTCAAAAATAGAAATAATGAAGCAGATCTAAGACTCTGACCTGTTCACAGAGGGAACGATAGCCGAATTCCTCCATGCGGTCCAGTTCATAGGTTTCTCCCAGCAGAGGGTTGAAGGGCTTGGCCGTTCGGTGCACTGTGGTAGAGTAGGAAGAAACTGAGAAGGCTGCGACCAAACACATCTGCTCCAGAGAGTTCTCACATCGTGCTGCCTTATCCAGCAGCTCGTGATACTCCAGATCCTCAGTCAAACGCTGCAGCATGGACAGCGGCTCATTAAAGTTCACCTACACACACACACAGATGAGAGGGTGAATGAGACCACATTCCAACTCACGTTCTTCTTTTACACTCTTAATGCATTTTAGTGGTGATGGTGAAGTACATCATTTTATATTTACTGTATATATTTGCCACATACTCAGTGATGTCCCTAATGATGTAATGCATTAATGTTAATGGAATGAATTCACATTGAATAGCAACTTACAGGCATTGGGATCTTAGAAAGCTCTTTGCCGATACAATTCTTCATGATGCTCCACAGATTGAGCGAATAATTGGGCTTCTCTGGGATGTGGCTCCGCCTCTTCCTGCGAGGTTGCAGCTCTTTCCCTGAAAAATCATTACTGCTCACAGAACACTGGGAGAAGAAGACAGAAAGAGAGAAATGCATCTGAAATTAGTCATGTGTTTGTGTTGAGGTGTGACGTGCGAAGAGACCGACTGCCCTTGACGAATACAACATATAAATATCAACAGATGACTAAAGCTCCTCTGCTGTGAGAGAGAGAGAGATAGAACGATGAAAAGAGATGAGCAGATATCAGTTAATTAAGAATCAGTTAATTGAAAGGAACACAACAGCTGTGAGCTAAAGAAAAACAGACACAGCCTGAGGAAACATTCACAGTCATGCTGAGATATCTGTCGCCCTGAACCACATGAAATACATGACAGCATTAATAAAAAAATGGTTCTGTTGTGTGTTTTTCTACTTTGATAACATTTTAAATCAGAGTAAGAAATAGTTCACCCAAAAATAACAAAATCTGTCTTCATATATACACCCTCATGTTGTTCAAAACCTGTATATGACTCCTTTTATGGAACACAAAAGAAGATATTTTGAGAAATGTTTTAGTGGTTTTGTGTCCATACAATGAAAGTCAATAGGGGCCAATGTTGTTTTGTTTACCTGTTGTTTTATTTTTGGGTGAACTATCCCTTTAATATTTCAAATGTCTTTTATTCGATTTAGTTGATTTTTTGTTTATGTTCAGGTTCACATGAAGTTTAGACACCACTGTATTGTAAATGGCCCATATTTAAGGCTCACATTGTCGTCCTGGTTCCATTCGCTGGTTTGTCCTCCACTAGCACCGCTGAGATTACTCTGAGAACGTCTGCAACAAGAAAGACAAAGATGTGCATGAAGCGTGATGTAGGCAAATAGGCAGAACAAGAGAAATCTGTTCACATAACCCATAAACAAAAGCAGTTTACTAACAATGATCTGAGAACACCAGATCACCAAAGACAAACAAAACCATGAAAATTTAGTATGAAATAAATCTCTGTGCTAATTCACCAAGAATCACAGTACAGCTAAAATATTCCTGCAGTGTCTAGTCATGTTCAAAACCCATCAGTAAACAGTGTGAGTCTATGTGAGCTGACCTGTGTTGAGAGTGGTCTGTGGCAGTCACTGTAATAAAAGCAGGTGAGTCCTCCATGGCATCAAAATACTCTGTATCCTCATCTTCATCACTTGCCTCCTCTTTCCGTGGCCTTTCACTCACTCCTGTTGACACACAGTAACACAACTCTAGTTTCACAACTCCAGTCATGGTGGTTTAGTGTCATGACGGCGGCTCCAGCGTCTCACCCGTGTCGGTAGTGGGTGTTTCGGGCGTGTTGACGGCGTGTGCGGGTGCCTCTCTCCACGCTCTTTCCAAGCTGTTGTGCTGCTTGGCTAGCTGCTCGATGGTTTCCTCCAGGTGAGTGCGCTGCTCTCGCTCATGTTGAAGTACACGCTGCCATCTGCGGCTGTGGCTCTCCGCCAGGTCCAGAAAATCTCGGCACGCCTGTGAAAAGACAGATGAGGATTTAAAAAATTATGAAACTGACATATGAGGGTTGAAGATTCAGTAAACATGGCACGGTCTGGGGGTGTGGCTTAGCGTAGGGAAAACTCATTTCCATTGAATCATTCTGCTAAAGAGGCTGGTGGAATCAAACAACTAAACACATGAATGACATCACAAACCAACTGCGGGAAGACACGTGATAAGAAATTCATAAAACAGACCCCTGAAAGACTGATGTCATATGTATAAATTTTGCGTGTTTTTGTATTTTTGTTTCTCTTAAGAATAGTTGTATCAGGTACAAAAGTATCAGGTACTTTTATGGGATGGTTGTACAAACATTTAATTTTATAAACTGTCTAAATTTTTTTTTTAATGTATAAAATCAAGATTAAAACAAAGATTAGATTTCTAAGGACTCTAAAAGAGCATCTGCATCTTAAACTAGACCCTAATTTCAGAAGATTTCTCCTTTGCATCATCTCGGATATACCGATATTTATCATCGATCTACAGTATGATCATAAATCTGTAACAATTCTAGAAGCGTAATGCACAAGCTTTCTTTCTCCTCCATTATAATAATCCTACTTCCCAATTCTCCAGGGATCTTATTTGTTCTCCTGCCGCAGGCGACACACACAAATTCAACCGTTTCCTCCTTATTGCTCTGCTTGCACTCATAAAAACAGTCTCCACAGGAACCGGTCAGGGAAATGCCTTCTCGCACCAGTGTCTCTCCTGTTCAACGTTTTCTGCTTTTTCTTTCTGACCTTTTATAGTTGTGATTGAGCCACTGGAGTCTTACAACACTAGACTGACGTCTTATGAAACTGATAATAGGTAGTGGCTCCAGCTCATTAAAAGTGAAAGCAGAAGTGAAAGAGTTAATCTGATGACTGCTGCATGTTCAGAAACACGCCAACACAATAAGCAGCAGATGTATCAGCCTGCAGTCTGTCTATGGGCTGAGTCATGTTAGTTTTGGTCGGGTCTTTGATTTGTAACATTGAGCAACACAGACGAATAAGAGAGGTTACTACAGGTCACACACAAAATAAATCACATGACTGTGATGGAGTTTGTCTCAGATGTTTCTCTTAAAATCTCTTTTTTTTTTTAAACACATAAAAATATGTTCATTTTAAATAGTCACTTTTGATTGTTGAAGGAAGTATCTACACAAAAAGTGAATTTTGGAAATACATGTAAAATTACATTAAATGATAGGTGAAGAATCTAAGAAGAGAGCTGAACTCCATTTATTATAATTACTTTCTAGAAAAAACAATTCAGATATCAAAGGGATCCTGTTATTTTTTTATTATGGTTACTATTTTAAACCTGAAAACCAGAATATACTTATATATCAATGTATGACAAATGACATTTTTCTTGCACATTATTATACATAATAACCTACAGCACAACATACTGTAGATTCCTCTAAAAATATGCATTGTAATGTAATTCAGTTTGGGTTCATCCATCACCATAATGACTTTTAAACTACAGCCATAGAATCATTAAGTCACAACCAATCTCATCTTTAACAGCAGCACTGCCTGTGGGTGTCAGTCAGAGCTTTCTTTCTGTATCTCCCTTCATGTCTCATATTGTTTCTTTGTCCATCTTTCTAAAGAGGCACAAAGATGCAGATAATCTTACTGACCGCTGTCTGCTGGAGAAACTAAAACTTGCTAAATATTCAGTTTTCAATAACATCAGCAAAGGTCAGAATATGTACAGTAATAAAATCACAAATAAAGTAATTACTGACTGATGTCTATTTTAACAAGCATCTGGTGCTCGGCGTAGTCCAGAGACATAGTTCAGAGGAAACAGCAAGTCTATCCAATCCACACTTCACAGACGTTTTATAGCACAACCTTTAAAGTACACAAATAAAACAGTAAACGTCAGAAAGTCAATAACGCCTCACCTGGACTTCTCGCAGCACTGACAGTATGGAGCTCTATGAATGAGAAGATCCTCAGTCGCGCGTTCTGCATGTGACTGCGGCTTCCTCACACGTTCATGAAACTACAGCTCTTTACTTTTAACACAGACAACACTTCCAGTTTTTTTTGCTGAGTGAGGCCCTGGACCCTAGACTGCTTGTGACTTGCAGAAACCTCAGTAAAAAGAGCTGCATGTGCCAACTACAGATGATACTTGTATTGTATTTTATTATCTCTTTTTATGTTGCATGGTCTCACTTTCTGAAACAATCCCAAAACACCTCTCTCAAACAAACACACACATGCATACCTGAAACTGAAGTAATCTGAAAAGATTTCCCTTTTCATTTCACATACAGACATGTATATGTGAGATATACAGCATGTGTCTTGGGATAATCCTCTTACCCTCACAAATCTGGATGGTCTTCTTCTATTTTTCTCTCATTAGAACCGCGGCTCAGTGTAACAGTGGTTTAATGAGCAGATCCCTACAGTGCTGTTCAGCACTTTTCATTATGCTTGTGTTTTCCTGTTCAGCTGGTTATAAATCATTTTATATACGACAAAAGAAGAGTCCACACAGCTGACCACACAGAGATCTCACTAATGAATGCAAGGAGTTAGATCACTCAAATGCTTAAAAGTCCCATCCGCAGGGCTAATGGTTTATGCTAATTTTATGGGGTTTAGAATCTTGTTTGCCGTAGTTAAAGACTGAAACAAGTGTAGTTCATTAAACACTGTCACAATTTAAAAGAATGTTACACACTAAAGGAGGTTTCAGTGTAGGACTCAGAAACCAGAAATACACTCGATGTTAATAAATTGACTATATAGTCCATGTACATTTCAACTGGTTTAAATTCTCTGCGAGTCCCACAAAAATCTAAATGAATAGCATGAAATTGCCACAGATCACCCAACCTTGACACAGACTGATGAGCTCTACCAAAGTTAAAATGTGAACACACAAGACGAAATCGCTCCCAATATTAATTTTCGACACAAGGATAGTGATACCCGTCCAAAATTTGATTTAGGGAATCAAATAAGACACAGAGGACATTGACAAATCCAAGAGTTATACATAGAGCTGTATCGATCCAAGCAGCGGATGTTACAGGACTTCTGCCTTCATTGATTACGAGCCAAAAAAAGCAACAACTTTTGAGTTTGTGCCCACAGTGACCAAAAGATTTTATGCTATTAGATTTGAATTTATTATTATAGAGCTGTGGATTAAGAATTAACATGATGCAAATGTTAGAAATGTTAGAGAAACAGTCTGATATTATCATTTAGAGATTCATCAAAGTACACAAAGTAAATTCTACATACACAAGAATCTAGAATCTATAAAAAGCACTACACTATAAATATTTTAGACATTTTATGCCCTGTGATGTCTATATTGTTTTCTATTGCATTTTATTATATTTTATATTTCATCTGTATGTCCTGTACATATAGCAGAATTGACAATAAGTCTTGACTTTGACAAACAGAAATTTCTATAATAACAAGTGATATTCTTAGTCATTCTTAGTCAGTTTAGCCTAAAATAATGATCAGCTGACTGTACATTATCTCACCTATGCCACAATGAGGTGTTCAAGGTATTTTTTATTCAAGAAGACAATGGAGAAATACAGTAAATAAAGAAACAGTAGGGTGACTTACCATCTGTGCAAATGGCAACAGAGAGTAAGAATTGCACTTACATTGATCATAGCATTGGAGGTGATCCGGAAGAGGGTTGCTCTCTCATTAACAGCTTTGATCTTCTCTCCTCCTTCCAGAGGAACACGTAAGGCCTCGAGCTCGCTCAGGGACCGCTGCAGCGCCGCTCCGTGCTTGGCTATCAGGTCATTACATGTGCTCAAGTCATCCAACTTACTGGCCAGAGTCTTCAGGGTGCCCTGAATCTCACTGTGATCTGACTGAGACGTCGGCTCCTCGTCTGCAGAGTCATCTAGACACAGAAAGAGAGAAAATGTGAAGAAAGATACAGGGATTGAACCTTTTCTTTAAACCAGCTTTAAATGAATTACTCATCAAATGATTTTTATTGATTAAAAACTCAAATGCCAAATATTTTTTTTTTTTGCCAAATATTTTTCAAAATTTTTCAAATTGGTTTATTATAATATATGTTTGAAAAAAAGTAAAGTATCCAGAAATAGGCAAAGATATGTATTAGTGACAGGTTTCGTTTCCATGGTAACAGCAATTTTGGTTGGGGTTTATTTCTTGTTTTTCATGATGTCACTTGACTGTTGTGCTCTGTTACATTAAGTGACACTTGTGGAGAAAAATTATAATAATCCTCACCTTTAAAATTTCTTTCTGCCCAAACTACACCAAATTCAGATGTGCAAAATTTTTTAATATTTATGACCCAATTTTGTCCAAAAAACTAATTTAAAAACAGGCAAAAGAAATCCCCAAAGAACGGTTTTCCGGCTATTGGCTTTAATGAGTGTGAGTCTACAGCTCTTCCTAATGTCCCTTATTAATGAATGCTCATTTTACAGGTGGCTGAGGCTCTAAAGGCAGTCGTCTAGACAACATTACCATAGACACTGATGCACACTGAGCAGCAAAACACACACTTAGTGTGGGTAGCTATGGGAGATGAAAACTATACACAGTATTATTTGTTAGGAAGAACCTAAGATATTTCAAAAACAACTGCATTTCCTAATGAAGTCAAACTGGAGATAACAGATGGTCTAGTCTGGACTGACTAAACTTCTCTAAGGATTCCAGGCAGTCTGAATACTCTACTCAGGGACAGAAGTGTTCGAGTGTAAACATACAGCTGAGATTTAAAGATGCCCAAAGTATTTTTTTCTAAATGTTTTACACCAACATAAGTGAATAAACTTTTTTAAGGCTTACAATGATGTACATTTACATGCAAAGAATAGTAAAGGTTGAAATGACAGAGGAGCCGAATAAGAAGACGTGGCACAGTGCGTGTGAGGGATGAGGATATGGCAACCTCCTTTCGATCAGCCGAGCGGGGCAAGGGTGAGATTGATCTGCCTGTGTTTGTTCCTCCTCAGCACAGAGCACAGCTGCAGTCAGCAAACTGTTCAGAGACTGAACACATTAACCTTCTCATGACTCAACAACACACGTAGATAGAGAACACACTGCATGTGAGCATATGTGTGTGGGTAAGGGTCACTTTGGGGCACTTTTCATTCAAAGACGACACAAGGTGGATAATGTTGACATGATCATAAATATTACTTGTTACAAGACTACTTACCAAAAAAGAAAATATGTTTATGGACATGAATAATTGATATTATGTAAAAAAGAAAACAGAAAATAAGATACATGAGACTAGCCTTTTTTCCAGTCTTGCATTCTCTATTTTGCTGGTGAGTGTTAATAAACCACTGGCCTGAGGACAGTTATTGACTGTTCCAATCTAAACAGCAACAGAATGAATCTCAGGAGTCTAAACCCTGGAAAGGTTGAGACAGGCTGACCACTGTGCTCAATCAAATCATCCAATCCCTTTTGCTTTTGCCTTTTTTTCCCTCTCTTTCCATTAGGTGTTCTCAGCAAACACACAAATACACATGTACACACACTCGTACACCCTGGCTAATCTCACGCATCCCATCATGCATCTGTGAACCGTGTCTCGTCGGACTGCTGAAACATGAATTCAGTATGCAGTATGTAGTGTTTATATTATGCAAAGTATGCAAATTTATCTGTATGCATGAAATACTTAAGAAAGCTACAAAACTTACCAAACACTCCATCACACAATTGATGTTTGTTGAGTTTGATGTTGCAAATGGCACGATATGAATGCTGCAGTATCAGATGTGATCATTTCATTGGTTTACTATCGAAGTGGAGTGCTAAACTTACTTTGTGTAAAGCAATTTACACAAAATGGACTGAAAGTGAACAACTTTATTAATGGGTAAACATAAATAAATAAATAAATATAAATAATATTTAACCCAATAAATTTCCACCACTGTGAGGTCATGTGATAAAAACATAGCATACTACTGTGTGCTAAATGTGCAATGGCACATACGGCAGATTGTTTACCATTCTATTTTTAAAAAGTAGTTGGCAGAATTCACTGTACAGTATGCAGTACACTAGTAATCCATTCCAAGCATCGTTCTCTCCCTCTGCTGGGTTTAACTTACACACATACAGCCACAAGAAACAGCCTTACTACAAAAACATAATTAGGACTCTTTACAGCTCTACAGGACATGTTTGTTCTAATAATAATCTTGATGTAAAGCCACTCTTATGACCACTACAACTAACCGGCTACATGCCATCTACAAATATTAAACTATGACGTAGAGTTAAAATGTGAAAAAGAACAACCTGCAAGTAAAATTTAAATTTGAGAAAGATATTTGTTGCTAATACATTTATAATCTGGTTTCATGCTTAAAATTTCCTGTACTAATGTCATATCTGGCAACAGCTCATATTCATATGGAATCTGAAATGGCTTTCAAGTTTTCTATTACAGAACTTAAAACATTAAACAGGGTTTCTAAGAATCCCATGTAAGAAGGCAAAATACAGTTTAAACCCTGCCAGCTTCTACTGTGCGGTTAAAAATAGAGGATAGTTTAAATGAGTCTCCAAGCATAGCTGAATTTTAAACATTGTCATTTCCATTACTACTGCAAGAATGTCTCTCCATGCCCACTGATTCATTAACTATCAAACTGTATTGTGTCAAAAGAGCATTTCCTAGTTGCCAAACATACATATACTGAATATTATTTAAATAGTGTTTAGGGCTGTAATCCCACCAGAGTCATCCAAATGCTCTGTCCGCTCAGTAATCAGAAGAACATCAACACCTGAACTGTCAGATCAGGTGAACATACTGCAGATGAAAATTGATGATGCAGCTATAGGCTAGATTATGTAGCACTGCAATGAGCAGAAAGCACCGTTCAATTTTGTTCTGATATTCCTGGAACCAGTAAAACCAGCTTGTAATTCAGTTGGTAGAGCATTGTGTTGGCAGTCCAAAGGTCATTGGTTTGACCCCATACCTAGAATGCACTATAAGCCGCTATATACTGTATATAATGGCCTGCACAGGGTGCAAATATAAATCGTTTCCAAACTGTCCATGGAGGATAGATACTCCTCCTACTGAGGTTATCTAAGTAGAAGTCAACATCAGTCAATTGGTGCCATCTTCATTATAGACAACAAGTGACACTGGACACTGCATATTATGATTGACACACTGGCAAACCTCAATATGAATTATAACTAAGTAGAAGCCACTGAATATTGCTGAAATTTCAACCGTTGACCATCTAACCAAATTAAGTAGACTGGCAAATTCTCACACAGACTGATATCTAAATGGATAGAAATCAACTGCAAGGTTGATTAACTTAAGTTCTCAGACAACTTGATCTTCCTGCCATATCCCATGAGACACATACCTTAAAGCCTGTTCTAATACTTTTGCAAAACCATACGTATTATATATACAATAATTGAGCTTGTCCAATCTATATAATCTACAGTATCTACCACATTACGTCAGTATAATGTCAGTTTTTAATATGTAATCAAAATTTCATAATCTACAGTATTGACTGGTATTATTGGTAAGGCCTTTACATACTGTATATATATATATGATATGCTCATTTTAAGCAAAACTTGAACAAACAAAACTTTACTAAAAGTATAAAGAACCACCTATCCAAGTTCCTAAAATTTCTCGAATTTACAGTACACAATCGATAAAAGACATATAATGCAATATATTTTAATTATTTTAGTTTTTTATGTGTACCATAATGCAGTGTTTTTTCTTTGCTTTTGTCAGTATCATGGTTGGTCAGGCCACTGTCACAATTTACCATCAACCTGAATGGACCAGTGCCACAGGTCAAAACATACTTCCACTGATGATGTCACTAGTGAAGTAAGAACTACTAAGTACAAGAAAGTTTAAATTTGTGGACAAACACAATTTAAAGTAAGAGAGAGCAAGAGTGAAAGAGAGAGAGAGTATAACAGAGAAATAAAAAAAGATTACAGCACGCTAGAACCTGTCAATCAACTTCTGGACATGAAATGTGGCTGAAAGGAAGTGCTGACCCACACTTCCAGTCAAGAAGTCCCGGAAAAAGAGACATGCAGACAAATAATAAAGCGGCACACAGTAAGAGTCTGAGAGGCAGAATTTGCATACAGTACCTCTGAGACAGGTGAGGTTCAGGAGATGACAGAACGAAGAGGAGCGAGTCGGGGCTCGTACAAGAGCAAGAGGAGCAGGATTGTGTGATATAGATGAGGAAGTGTCATCTCTTCCTCCAGGATGAGTGCACTGACCACGGCTGAATCGGCTCAGACAGCCGCCGCTGCAGAAGGAGCGCACGGTACCCGGCTCCCAGCATGCTCCACTCTTCATTCCACAACGCTACAGGCCCGCCGCTCCTTTTTCCCTCCTCTCCGTTCCTCACACACGCTTACGCAACCAACCGCTGCGCAGGAAGTACGCCGGACTGCTACATCAGCCGGACGAGAGCGGGGGGAAGCGACCGGACAGCATGCACGTCCACACGCTCCCCGTCATGCTGCAAAGGAGCAAACGCTTCTCTCCTGAGCCTGAACAATTATAGACCTTAACGGCCTTGATTTCACATCCTCGCTATCCTGCTTAACCTTCAGAGCGCACACACTCACTCTGAGAGCACAGCAGCATATTGGCATTCCTCTCCTCATGCACAGTTTAATGCAGTGTGGTGGTGGTGGAGGGGGTGGAGGATACAGTAGTCTGCAGTACACTGCTGTCTTGACTGGAACAGATTAAAGAACACTTTGTCATTTTGTTCTGGGAATTTTAAAATGAAGCAGAACTAAAACATTGAAACTGTGACCTACAGTATATTTATTAAAAGAACTCTGTAGTGACCGGAGATCAAGGTCAACATGAAAGCAAAACGTACAACGTTCATAATGTATGTTACAGATCTTACAATATTCCAAAGAAAAAAATAAAGTGTTTAAATAAGAGGTTATTCCATCTCTCAAAAAACTTTATGTTTTGGCTGATGTCATCGGGAACTTCTATTTGTCAGCTCCTTCCTTCCAAACCACAGACTTTTCTTTGACTAATATTACACATGCTACGTTACTAATAAATCCAATTAAATCCCACGTTGATAAAATCAAGCCCCATCCTACATTTTTTCTAAAACAAGACACAGTATGAAAGTAATAAATCCAGGATCAAATCAGCTACCGGGTTTCTGGTCATACAGTATGAATAAGTCTTAGAATGTGTGCAACTTTTATAGCCAACATTGTTTCACAACTAAAAAATTAAAAAAAGCTGTCTGAATAATGTATACCAACTAGCCCTTGCACCGTTTAGCCCCAGCAGAGCTCTGTGTCCGCTGCAGTCCCCTGATCATTTAATGCAGGACAAGGTCACAGATGTGCTGTAACAATCACACACTCCACGTTCTTGTACACACACACAAACAGAGCAATACACCATCACTGCTGCTGCTTCACAAGGTCACCTTCAATAATTGTGTGTGTGTGTGTGCGTGTTTATCGGGCTGTAGTCTATTAATCAACACTGACATGTATCAAAGAACACATATGCCAAAGCACACACCATGCAAAACAAACACCTGTTTTTCTACTAAGTGGAGACTTTCCATTGACTTCTGTTGTTTTTAAATTGAGCTAATGGTTGTTTAAAGGTGTGATCCTCTACACAATCCTTACACAAACCTTTGTGAATTTTATGTGTGCTATTTCTGAACCAAACAATGGTTTTTACTTCAAATTGAAAATGAAGCTTGTTCACAATTTCCAACACAGCAGTTGTGGGCCAGCAGTTACCAACATTAAGTTCCTCTGTACAGAAGACCAACAGTGGCTGTGATTCAGTCAGATAATTGAAGGCAGAAATAATGAGAGTAACAGATGAAGGGAACAAAGGGCAGATGGTTCACCAGCGACAGGCAAGTTGCAATTACTTTATGATCTGAAAGCAATCATTTTGCACTCTTTACATTCAGACATTTTTACATAAAATAACAGAATTTGCTGATTTTGGAAAGAACAAACAGCTACAGTTCTTTCTTTGCAGTTAAACACATGGTTTAGTGCAAGGTCATTCAATGGAGCAATGTTTTAATAGCATCATAATGTTTACATTTAAAAAAAAGAAAAAAAGTCATTTAAATAACATCAATAAACAATATGCAATATCAATTTAACAGCATTACACAGCTAGAAAGAGCCAGGGTATTTTTAATGTGATGAAGGTGATGTACATCTATTATGGCATGACGATAAATACATTATAAGATCATGTTCATTGTTCGGTGAACTGAACTACCTTTAACTAATCATTATCTTAACGCTGGCTGCACATGTTCAGATCAAAAAGCTGCACACAGATGATGTTCTTGCAGGATGACTTTAGTGAGCTATGGCAGAACGATCAGTTAATGAGCTAAAAGTGTTTTTCTAACCACAGATAACAGCTCTGACATTCTGAATGCAGCTGTCAAAATCAAATACACACAGTGAGAAAAACTGTGATCTGAACAGGCTCCTTAGGAAATACAGATATGAAACATGCTAAAAGAGGAAATTTAAAACCTAGCAGGTAGAATCTGCTGGAGGTCAAAGACCATTCTGAAGCATATAATATCAAATCACACTGATAAACGCTAATAGAAAAAAAGTATAGATGTAGTCTGGAGGCCTTGAGCTGCATGAATGGAAAACTAAAAAGATTGTGAGAGGCCTGAAAATGTACAAATACAAGAGTTTTCCTACCATTACAATAAAAGAAAGAGAAAGAAATGCGTTTATACAGTTCAAGCACAGAACTAAGGGTGGATGTGTGTGTCTTTTTCTGTCTGAGATTCTCACAGAACAACACAGACCTGATTGTTACAGTAAGTGAAAAGTTAAAATCACAGGAACAATCACAGGGTTTAATAGGATTTTCTCACTCCTGCAGGCCTGCAGCGCATCTTCAAAGATAGAAAAGGTATTCACAACCCTATCAACTATGAAAAAAGCACTAAATACTTGGCATTAGTTTTGAAGACAAATGTAAGCTTATTTATTACTACAATTGGACTTTACTGTTGCCTTTTACTATTATTTCTACTGTAGCCTTTTGACCGGTGATGTATAATGTTCAATGTTTGGTCTTTGGGATGGAATTGGGACATAAGATCACAGATTCAACCTCCATCACCCACATAAACACGATGGCTCAGCATGTCAAAAGAGCAAGCAAACCACTTCACCATGACTACAATGCATTTTTTTCTCAAACAGCTGCTGTGGATCAAGACCATCACAACCTGAAAGAAAGAAATGTATTTCTGTATCTAAGTCAAGTCTTTTGACATAAGTTCCATCAGTCAGAGTCAGAGAGCCAATCAGCTGCAGGGTTACAGCACACTGACTGGAAGAATGACAAACACATACACACTATGATTCCTCAATTACAACCTGCCACAACATTTCAGACTAAATCCTCAAACGCCCCCACGCAATTACTGCTGCCCGTCAATACAAACACAAACGGTGAATCGTACACACACAGACATCTTAAATCATTGGGAACGTTACTGGAGTCGATATTCTTAGAGAAAATGCACCAAGTAGAGAGTCCCTATGAGGGATAAACAAGACATCTCAGATTTACTAAGATAATAGAGACACGGTCTGTAACCCTGAATATATCAACAATTAATATGTGACCCTGCCTGTGAATACCCATTATTTGTGATTTACTGTTTTCGACATAAAATCATCAAACAGAACATTCTGTGAAATATAACCTTGGTATCTTTAATATTAACTGAGTAAGATTATGTCAAAGATTTAAATCATAGTGAAATTAATAGGTGAAATTAAACTTTGATGCTCATTATCTCATAATTAGATTTTTAGACATTGGTTTGCACAGACAGGGTCACATATAATAGCACTTTGGGGTTTGGCGGCATGCTATACTATAATAAAAAAAACGAATGGTCGTATTTACATAGTTAGGATGGCATGTATCAAACCGATTTAGTAGGTTTTCTAATCAGGCACTGAACTTAGTACCTAATAAAAGGCATTTCAACAATTTAAATCACTTTGAGCTATCAAGAAAACAAATTGTTCATGACACCGGCTCAAGTCTTCTCTCCTCTCATTCAGCATGTTAACCAGTCAGTTCTGCCCTGAAGACACTGGCTGTGAACCAGCTGGCTGTTCCTGGATACTGTGAACAGAGCGCCTTTGACCCGACTGGTACACACAGCTCTAAATGACACTACATAAATTAAAATGCATTACTGTGGCTAAAACACTCAGACGTCTTTTATCTTCTGAATTATAAGAGCATTTTTAAAGCAAACAGTGAGTTTAAAAACAAGAAGATGCAGGGATGTGCTAGTGCATGTTAAGAGGGTCCAGGAACAGTTAATCAAATGCAGATGACGTTTCATCAATAACAGCCACGAGACAGCAGCTGTAGCCTGGATCAGACACCACTGATTATTTATAACAGCATCAGCTAAAAGGGAACATACCTATGTCACTCACACACACATTATCAGTGTTTCCTTCATACTTTATAGACATGGGCTGTTATACATAAGTCATCTGCCATATTGGAACAGTCAAATATGGTCTTTGAACTCTCGAGAGCAAGTTGACTGTGCATCTGCAACCGTATAGCAGTTATACACATGTAGGAATATTAAACGCTTATTAAGAATATTAATTGCTTAACCAACACTAAAGATAAAAATGACCATAGTTTAAAAACCTGCAATATAATACATGTAAATACACAATCTTATACTTTTCTTGTTTTACCACCAGTGGCTGCTCAATGTTGTGACAACTTGGAAAACTCATTAATTGACTGATGTGCAACTGAAACGGACTGTTCCAAAATGGCAGACCCGCTGATGTGTCTAGGGTGCTCAAATGTGGCATCTATTTATACATATCTATTTCATCCCTATCAAATCACCATCAAAGCTCTCATACACACCGATCAAAAGTGGATACTGGTCCATACGGCCCAATGTGACGCACACGGTTTCATATCATTTACATTTACATTTACATTTACATTTATTCATTTAGCAGACGCTTTTATTTCAAAGCGACTTCAGTTGTTTCCCAGTTCCCAGTTGTACTGGGAATCGAACCAGCAACCATCGGGTTGTTAGTCTAACTCTCTAACCAAAGGCTACAACATAGGCCTTTCCTTCTGGAAACGATTAATATGCCATATGCTCTTCTTCCATTGATCTCTCTCTTCCTCCACAAATTTCATTGATCATTTCATGTCATTCACATCCAAAAGCAGTGTTTGTGTTGGCTATAAAAGGTGAGATTTTGCTGTTAACACTTGTTTATTGGGCACAACAGATCGTTTTCTGGTAAATGTGAGGCCAGCGGCCGTGATTGAGTGTTATTCTGCTGAGTTTGGAGACACTGAATACGTTCCAGAGGGCCGTGATGGTAAAGATGCTAAAGATCTGTCCATCTGCCTGCTAGTCTGTTTCTTACACACACACGCACAATTTCAGAGTCTCTCTTATCTCCCACTTGGTCTCTCACTTTCTCTCTCCACACCTGCTATGTTTCACACCAGGGAGCGTTTAACAGAAAAATTGCTTCTATACATAGAGCAAAAATTTGGCAGAAGTCGGCCTGGTTTATGTGTGTTTTTGTGTGAGAGAAACAGCAAGAAAGAACAAAAGGGATTTGGGGTATTTCTGGATGTTTCTGTGAAACTCAAAAACAGTTGTGGATGTAATTAACGCTGTCATAGTTTGGAAAGTTTTAGATGTGAAGGCTTCAGAGATCGAGAGGGTGGTTATGCCGACTGTTCAACCATGTGGCGTGAACAGATGACAAATTAAACCATACAAGCAATAACTGAGCAGCAAGTCGAGCAGAATTAAACAGTACTTTGTATAATTTCTTCCTCTGTGGAACACAAAAGAAGATATTTCGAGAATATATTTTTTTCTATTTATGTCCATACAATGGAAGTTAATAGGCGCAAATGTTTTTTTTTGTTCTGCAGAAGAAAGAAAGTCATGGTTATGCATATGCATGGTTAGGCATAACATGAAGGTGAGTAAATGATGAAAGAATTTTTGGGTGAACTATCGCTTTAATACACAAACATATAAAAATATCAAAAATAAGACTGAAAATTAAACTGAAAATTGAGAAAATACATCAAATGTTCATCAGACATCAACAACACGCACAGACTTGTTCAGGACAAAGAACAGATTCCAGTCGCACCCTCAAGAGACGTCACATGACACAAAAAGATGTCGTGAGGACGAAGAAAGAAATGAATCGGTGAGGGGCAGAAAATTAAATTGAGGAGGAGAGAAAGTGATACACAGACAAACAAAAATTAGGCAAAGCAAAGGGCATAAATGCACATGATAAAGCTAATCCCATTCTGAGGCTTTAGTTTGCGAGTTAAAGGTCTGGGCAGCTGGGAAGATAAACAGCAGATTCATGTCTTACGCTGTAAACATCACTAAAGCTGGATTCAGAACACTCTCGTGGATACAGACTCTCTCCCTTATTTCATCTATTCTTCCCTTTATCTTCTTTTTCCATTTCTGCTGGTTTCATAATCAATTACAACTGTTGTAGAAACCACAGTGTGTATCCAAGCATATAGAGTCTCTCAGCTGTACAGTGAGCCTCCCTACGGGCTAAAACACACATACACAAACATGTTTGTTTTTCTGTCATGGTGGGAACTTTCCATTGAGTCTATTGTCTGATTATTGTTTTTTTTATATCTAACCCTTCTTTCTGCATTTCAAATAAGACTTTATTTGTATGTTTAATAAACAATTTTCATCATTGAGATGCCTGGCTGCTCCTCACAATATGAGCCAAACCATCCACACTGCAGATTAAATCATGCACATAAATGAAACTTAAATTAAGACTCACATACATTTTCTCACAGTATCTGTAACACATGAACCACATGAACCACAGCGTAATTCCAGATAAATAGAGATGAAAAGGAATGAGCTGTAGATAGGAGAAGAGGTGTTTACAGGTATGAAGAAGAGAGAGAGAACGACAGAGAGACATTCACCATCCGTCAGAGTTAGTAAATCAGGTCAGACGGGAGTGTATGTGTGAGATTATAAAACATACACTGTGACATGGCACAGCGGTGAGACATCTAACACACGCCCTATGAATAACACACGCATCATTTACAAATAACATGCACAAGGTCGCAACTGAAAAAAGGCAATTTACAGAACTTACATGTTACATAATCGAATATACTCAACATTAATAACTCATGGAGCGCCACTGAACCACAGAAAGAGAACACTTTATATATCATTATACACATATTTAAACATATGTCTATAGACACGCTCTAACTACAGAACACGCACAAAACCAACTCCATCCAAATCACAAGACATCAATCCATTAAACAGCAGACATTAAGGCCAGTCGTGAGACTCTGGACATACGCTATGATATTACTTACATACAGAAGAGAGCCACCTCCTTCTTCACCTCCTCTCCATTGGGAAGAGATTCACTTCTTAGTGAAGAATTCGGCCAGATCAACCGTAAGAGAGAGAGTGGGAGAAAGAGAAAAAGCAAAGAGAGAGAGACAGACCGACAGACAAAAAGAGCAAGACAAAGAGAGAGAGAAAGAGAGAAAGAGAGAGAGAGAGCGACCGTCTATAAGCTCATCCTCATAAAGGAAGAGGTCACTTCTGTCAGTTCTCTGTTCTGGTTTATACTCAGGGAAAATAAATGAGCCTACTGAGAGAGACAGAAAGGGAGAGTAAGTAAGTGAGGGAGTGAGAGTGAGAGAGAGAGAGAGAGAGAGAGAGAGAGAGAGAGAGAGAGAGAGAGAGAGAGAGAGAGAGAGAGAGAGAGAGAGAGAGAGAGAGAAATACCTGGGAAACCAGTCAAGAGACAACCACCACCAATTAAAGGTGGTAGCTAGCCATTCTAGAATTTCTGCCAGACTTAGCCAGTGAATTAGACATGCCCTTTTTTTACAAAACTCCAAAGACACCTACGCAGAAACACTCTCTCCCGCTCCCTGTCTCATTAAGAGTGTGTCATCACAATGTCCCATGTCGGAATAAATTACCAACCAAACTGCACAGTAAACTTCGCATTACAATGACCTTGTATATTTGATTGGCTAATCAAAAAGTCTAATCATGGCTCATGGCCACATTTTGGTATAAGCTGTTCACAGAGTCATTCATATTTTATATATTTTAGTGATAGACACAGAACATATTTCAGCACCATGGACAGAGGAACAGAGATATGCATTAAAAGAGAGAAAGCACAAGATGAAAGGCTATATGAGAAAGTATACACGTCAGACATCCTGAAGTGGGTGTGAAGTGATGACTTAACGTAAGGCGGTTCACTCCTGCCTTGTGATGTGTCCACTAAGGAATGCTTGGTAATGAGCGCACATGCCAGAACTGATCATTTAGCTACATTCTCTGAGAATGCCAGACAGAAAGCTGAAATTGGATTTTGTTGTGTCACATGAACAAAGTACATCTTAGAAACGTAATAACATGCCTCTCCCACAGAAGCCGCACAATTTATTAATATTACTTCTACTAAAGTTTAATGTATTTCCCCTTCATATGAGTAATTATATTAGTAATAGTTGTCTAACTGTGAACCACAAACTAAAATATCTGATAAACAAAATGGCACAATTGTGAACAGTATACACTACCGATTAAGGATGGCCTGCCACCTGCTGGCTCTTGCTGATATTACACCATAATGGTGATGGATAAACAGAGGAAATATTAGGTATTCACAATTATTCATTAGACAGATCCTTTATCCCAAGCAACTCACAGTTTATTCAGTTATTCAATGTATTAATATACTGAATGTGTTACTGGGAATCAAATCCATTGTCTTAATGATGGCAAATCAGTATTTAGTTTTTACACAATCTCAGTGAAACAGCATCATGACTCCAGACAACCAGCCACAATAGCACAGGGATCAACCTGCTGTCGGAGTGACAGTGAAAACAAATAGAGAGACGTGTGTTTACTGAGGAAAAGAGAACAAATGAGACGCACAGGTGGGAGGTGGAGATAAAAATGCTGGTATAAAATTAGATGCAGTTATAAGTGAGGCTTTTAAAGCTGGAGGTGCAGATCTAAAAGCTTGAGATCAATGATGAGAGTCTGACCCACTTCTCGTGTCTCTCACTTCCTCTAAGAGAACACTCTCTGACATCATAGCTTAACCAGAACCAAGGCTGAGGAAGAGAACCTGATTTTTTACAGCAAATCTTGTCTAGACCAAAGTACACATAAAAAAATAGCACTTCTTAAAACACAGCTGTCACCAACGGTTTAGTTGTACATTTTTAACCCTTTTAGACATTTAGACTGCATCAGCAGACGCATACGCAAACTGCAGACGTCTGCAGAACACTCTGCATATAGGGCGGAGGGAAAATGTTAAATACAGCTAATATAAAGCATAGTCAAATGATCCAAAATGTATTTTTTACTTTCATCCAACATTTATATTTGTATTTATTTTCAATAAAGAACATTCAAGGTGTTTCTGATATTTATCCACTAACACTAATTAACACTAATTTTCCTGAAAATGTAAATGAACAATACCCAAAAACCTGATTATTTTATCTACATTTATTTCATTTAATGGCAACTGTTTACTATTGTTCAAATTAAAATCTCAACATTACTGACAATTTATGCTAATGTGCAGCACAAAAGTGTGAATGGATTATTCTTGTTTCAGATCAGGTTGATTTTCCAAACAATACAAACTGTGCATCAACATCACTGTGTTTCTGACTCCACAGAGATATAAAATTGTCATTCACAATAACATTCATATACAAAGAAAACCTAAGCTCTGCAGTAGTAGAAAGCTGTGGTTTGTTTGTGGTTGTGAGGAGAGAGTGGGCCGTGTCTGGAATGGAATGAAGAGGGGGTCTGGAGCACATCCAGCATTTCATACAGACAGATTCCAACATACAAGAGAGATTAGAGGGAGAAATAAAAAAAGAGCTCTGTTGTCATGTGAGTGTTTGCTAGGTTCTCATGAGAACTAAAATCACGTGCCAAAATATTCTCTTTCGCCCTCTTGTGGTGAACAATTTAAAAGCAGAAGCTATTTTTGCATTACATCATACATTTAAACATCATAAAGAATTAAGTTTATTTCTTATGAAAATAAATGTAAAGAGTGTCTTATTAGTTCTCATAAAGTTTGGTTCTCATTTTCATGCTGAATACATAATTTACTATACATTAAAAAAGCAATCTGCTTTAGAAGCTCACAGTGCAATAACAGCTGTCTGTGTGTCACAGGAGATGAGGGTTCAAATCACAAATATAGGACAGCACTGTAACCTGGTGAACATTCTCACCCACAGTACTGAACTATCACACAACACACATTTACACAGTAAATCATTAGCAATGTTTAAAACCCGACGATCCTAGAGTTGAATTGAAGTGCTGTGTAATGGGATGGGTGGTCAGTGTTGTTTTTATAATTTTACAGCTTTTGGTTTAAAAAGGTAATTTAAAGTTAAACACAAGCATTGACTATGAATTTGTCTTGCAAACTGAGCAAGAGTGACCTGCACTGGTTATATTTACACTGACTGCAATTATATGACAGAATATTGAACTGCTTTTCAGTCATGTTGTCAATTGGTAGTGCGACCCAGAAGGGTAATTCATCATGGGTTCCCTCTGGAATTTATAATGGGCTTCAAGAATAGATGTTTTAAAAGTAAAATTCAGTTTGTGGGAAACATTACTTGTATGGATGTTCCCATTTTGTTCTATAACGTTAGACAGCCATTATAACCCTTAAAACATATAAAACAGGAAAGTCGCTTTAAGTTATTTACTCAAAATTTTTAAGTAAACCTCTTTTCTTTAAAGCCGTTTAATATTCCCAAGGGAACCTATTGAAAATGCTCATTTTGCTTTGGGTTTTAGAAGAGCAAACTGGCCGGCTTTATAGCCGTTTTCATGCTTCTAAGTATTTTGTTTAATTAATCAAATTATAAACACACTAGTTAAATATTGTTCATGCCTAATACAAGGGTTTTCCCACCGAATTTAGAAAATTTGATCTATTTAGAGTTTTGTCATCTCTGATTAAACCCCAAAACTTGTAAATCAGAAATACTGCAGCATAACCAAACAACTGCTCCCAAAGCCAACCACATACAAAAGGCAATAGAATCATGCTCCATGCAGTCCACAGACCCAAAGCTACCATCTCATCAAGCCCCATCCAGCATTAATTTAATGGGAAGCATTATCAGGTCTGTGCTTTGATTCAAACCAAAGACTAATGCTGCTAGTTTACTGGATCAATGTTCCAGACATCTTTAGACAAAAGGAAAGATTTAACCTATTTGAAGCAAAGCAGTGACCCTCACCAGATGCTGCAAACTAAACAACCATCACACAGCATCTCTGCCACAGTTCACTGGAAATGCAATCAGTCCCCTGCCAAAAGAACAATTTACTTTGCACGCCAGCCCTGATGCAAAGCCTGAGAAAGAATTACAATTACCTTACCAGAGTGATAACACTGTGCAGGTGGGGCTGAATGGTCATTGTCTAAAATCACAGAAATAATCTATTCAAAACTTTTATGCATCTCAATAACTGAATTTACATAATAACAGGCAGCGGTTTTATGCAGCCTAGCTATCTTTAATGCTTAAAAACATGGATTCAAAGACTGAATTCTTGATGTATTGTGGACAAAAACTTGTCAGACTACACTACGACATCGATATGACTCACTGTACTGATGTCAGGCAAAAAAAAATGCTCTGTAGGAACTAGAATCAGAAGGTTTTCCGGCTCTTACCAGACTGATCGTTCATCATACGGATGGCTTTAGCTTTGGCCAGCTCCAGTGCCGTAACCCATCTTTGCCTCTCCACTTCCGTGCTGGCTTTAAGATGGTAAGTCCGCCCCCCGCTGCTCAGGACAATGTTGCAGGCATCTTCTGTGTCAATGTGCGCCGTGGCGAGGTTGATGGTGCCGCGACACGTGTGGGCCATCTCTGCTTGCGTCCTACCGTGAGCACAACAAGACATGGAGGACAAATAGAAAATGAGAGGTGGTGTTAGCACATGATAAAAGTCGAGCAAAAGATGAGAAATGTAATATTGTTGAGTTTGTAAATCTCAGATTCTGTTTATGATAGCACAGGCCTGAAACCTTCGATCCTCATATTGGGTCTATTAGCAAGCATTTGAAACCAAGAAAAGTTTACAAAAATCGTAGCTTTGGAATTTTTATAGATCGACAAACAATGCTGTATAGACATTAGATGTCCACTAAGATAGATGGATACATTTTCAGGATTTATTTTGTATTGGGCAGATAATAGAGGGCATATCCTTTTTGTGCCAGCTGGTGTCCACTGAGGACAACACCAAACAATAGCACACAAACAAATCAACCAGTGTCAAAGCCAGAGAGACAGAACAGAGAGTGATGTAAACCTTGAGAGTGCGAGGAAGAAAAGTACAGCAATGGAAAAAACAGAGAGCTTTTTTTAATAGACAGCAAACATTTTCCTTATATTTCACTTGTTAAAGTGAAATACAAAAAAATAATTATTAAAGTATTATCACAAAAGAAAACAATGCTGTAAGAGAAAGCTCGCTGCTATCATGTTTTTAATCAACGGAAAAAAATATTTTCAATTTTTTATAAGCTAAATGAGTGATACCAACAACCTATCACAGCTCATTTTAATTTCTGTCAAAATAAATATAGTCTATCCTTCATTTGATCAATCATCCTGCTATTTACTGTACATTATACATTGCATTGTATAGTAAATAAATATCAGCACAAGGAATACATTAATAGTCAACTCAGCTGTGCAAAGCGACTAGTCATAAGAGGTAAAAGTGTCTGGTTTAAAGCGACTGGTTCTTTAAAGTGTGAAACATCTCACAGGTCCTGCTGTGAGTCTGGCAGGGGAAAATGTGAGGAAATCTAATTTAACCAAGCCTTGAGAAGGGCTTTAACAAAAACCTAGAGCCTCACAAAACACCACATAGCCGACTGAGAGAATACCAGACTCCGGGAAAAGAAAGCTGGTGATGAAACACTGATTCAAAAACACAAGAGACTCTGTCATGTGAGGCGAGTGTGTAAAGTTTTGCTGACTTTGAGAATGATATGGAATGGAGAAAGAATGGAGAAAGAATGGAATGGGGCAACAAAATGCATGAAGGGGTAGAGAGATGGAGAATCAAGAGGTAAGGAAAGACAGAGAGGAGAGAGAGCCAAACCCAATGTGTCTGGTGTGTGTGTTGCTGCTCTGGTTACCCAGTATCTGTTCCAGTATCTCTAACGGAATGTCAAGCTTTGACCTCTCAGAGAAACTGTGAGAAGCGTCCAGACAGAGATCTCTTACAAAGATACAGACTGCGTTTGTTATGGTCATTAATTCTTATAAGCTGCATCTCAACCATAGAACGGTTATGGGGTTGATTTTCAGGGAATGCGCATTTTGTTTTTACATACATAGACACATACATCTAAATATGTTACATAATAGCTTTAACTGACTCTCAGAAAACGCACATAAACAGTTGAAGATTTCACACAGATAACTGAGTTGTGCCGGTACATGCACACAGTTGTATACAAATTTGTTTTAATACTCCTACATTACTAGAAAAACGTCATTATTTTAGTTATTTAAAGTAACTGGCTTAACCTAAACATCAATGATCATATTCACTCCTCCAAAAAAACATTTTTTATGCTCAAAACCCAAGTAGTCAAAAGAGAGAAAACATGGACGAGAATGTATGGAGGGGTAACAGCCGAGATCTTAAATTAGACTGCACCCACCCTAAAGGGGACACGGGACGCAGAACACTGTAAGTGGGTCAGATCTGAAAACCTAAAGCCAAGATGCAGAACTACCATGAGGGGTAAAAACTGAAAGATATGTCAATAAAACCTGCAGAGAAACAGAGAGAAGGGAAGAAAGAAAGTGCAGATAAGAGATTTTATAAAGAAAACAGATTAATAATACCACCAGGCTGAGGAGAAAAATGTAAGTGATAGAAATATAAAGGAATGAGATTTAAGGACTTTATTTAACTTAAAGAGCTTCATTTACATAACCACTCTGTATAGCACACACAACTTTACAGGTGAGTGATTTCTCCATTCCAACTGTATCTGGAAGTCTCCAGTGTCTTTAACTTGAGATGGGGTATGAGACAGGTTTTTTATTTTTGGATGGACTATTCCTTTAAGAAGCTTCCAAAATCGACAAAACAATACAGTGTGTTCACTGCTATATTGTGGCTCCATACAATCACATCTAGGTGGTTTGCAATGCTAATACATATTCCATATGGAAAAATGCAGTATGACTCATGGTGAGGATGATGAGTGTGTGTGTGGGGTGAGTGCCATGAATGACCGTGTGCAAACGCTGTATTTACTCAGACCATTACACTTTAAAGGGTTATGATGGCAGAACTGTGTGTGGGGGAAGAAATTGTGTTCTCTCTTGCTCTCTGTAAAACTAGCATTTCAGCAGAACACATGCAAGGCACATCCTGTAGAAAAAGCCTCCTGCCATCCAGGGTCAAGTCCAGCGATATTGCTTAAGGGCGAGTTTGGCAATCAATGGTTCTATCTGTAATAATCTACAAATTAAAGCATCATTCTAGACAGACAAATCTGTTCGATTCATCCCATGGAATTCAGCCGTTCACCAAAGTTTATCTTTCTAGTTTCTACTGCAGAACACAAAGATATTTTTGTTGGTACAAACAACACTGTTGCCCTTAGAATTTTATGAGACATTTCTCAAAATATTGTATCTTCATCCATGTTCCACACAAAAGTCATATACCAGTTATGAATGACATAATAACATACATGTGAATACATGATGACAGAATTTTTATTTTTAAGTGAACTATCCCTTTAAGACAAGCATGTGAATTTCTCAAAAAATGACTAATTGGGGCTTTTTGGACTGTTATCAGCTAAAGGGAGAAACTGCTGATACATACTGTAGGCCACCCAGAGATTTAAAGTCTGCTGCTCTCTGCATTTAAGTTCTGTAGGATGTTGTAATTGTGCATGTTTAGCAGCATGAAGCACATTTGGCTGAAAGAGATGAACAAGTGTTTCCACTCGCATGACCTGTAATATACTGACCACTAATGGATTAATAAAAATATCATCAGTGCAATACGTTATCCAGACATTCTCTGTGTTGTGTTGTCAACGTGCACACCATTGCCCAAACTCTTGGATGACAGCAGATCTAGCCTTACACCACAGCAATCTCCTTCCACCATAATAGACTATTAATAGAGAAGAGCAGGGTGTCACTTTTCCCTCCGACTCACCAGAGCAGGTCCATGTGGCCTCCCACAGGGGCCGTCCCGTAGAGATACTGAGCAATGTGCATTGCTTCAGTGCTTTAACAAGAACCTTTGCCCTTATTTCATTAGCTGCTTGACCACTGATCTACTTTGCGATGCTATCACGATGAACCTAATGACTATCTGATAACGACTCATTTTAGATCACTTAGGGTTGCAGCATACAGTGCAGAGAACAACAGAGGTGCTCCAGTACACAGTGGCCCTTAAGTACACTCGAGGTGAGCTTGCTAAACAGTTGCAAGGCTTGAATTTTTGGAATGCTTTGGAAAGCGAGTGTCATTTTGAAGACTGAATGCTACAGGGTACTACTTTTAGGCTGTTAGACGCTCCCGCATTTTGGAAACAATACAGATGTGCAATATTCTCAGCTTTTAGTAATTTAAAGCAACATGTTCTAAATATTCAAGAAAAAAAACATATTATCTCAAGAGAAAAGAGATACAAAACTAATAAAAAACATATATACTGTAGATTAAATTTGGATAAAAGTGTCTGCCATGTATAAATGTCAACGCTGCTGTTGTATTTAAGAAATTTCACAACATATGGGACATTGTACAACACAGAATAAAATTATTAGCATTGTTCAAAGAACAAATCTTATTAAATGTATTAAAATCTAATATTCACAAATGCATTTTAATGTGCAATATTTCAGTATTTGAAACAGAACCCGAACCAACTACATTCGACTATATAATTAAAGACCTACAGAAATGCCTAGAAATGCATAGCTTTGTTTAGTTGTTTGGTCATATTAAGTGCCACCTCCCTCTATTAAAATAGCCTAAAGCGTTTAGTTTACCATACAGCCTAGAATGTGATGAGAAGCTGAAGTGCAGAACGATGTCATTAAAATCGTTGATCCGTACTGGTGGAAGTGAGAGGCAATACGTTTTGAATGCTTATAGGTTTAAGGCTTACATACTAATACAACAAGAATCTTCTTTAAAAGCCTCTCTGAGAGACAGATCTATTAAAACACTAATATAATAATCAGGTTTAGTGACAGTTACCTCATGCTATCCACCTGTTCTCCTGATGTCTAGTGAAAAATGAAACATTATTACCAATGCTGACCAATGAAGGACCTCTTAAACAACAGGTGTTAGTGGCCAAGCACACAGGTGACAGGTGTGGAAGGTGTTTAAATTTTAAAGAGATACTGTATCACTGCGTACATACTCTACACATCATCAGATATCTGTCATTAGACACCTGACAGAGAAACAACACAAAATTATCTAAGTGTTGTTGAACTGTCAAAATAAATGTGGAATACACATTGCGAAAATATACTGTAGATTTTTTGAGATATCAGACTTTCTTTCAAGCTTCTCTATTTAATGACAGTGGCGGGTGATACCAAACAGCATTATTGTATGAACTGCACAAACGGTTACCATGGTAAATGTTTGCATTCAGGAATGTTCAGGATTGTTCTGTGTACACTGGCAAGGCTAACACTAGCTAACACATCTGTACCCGACGAAACTGGATAAATACAGACCAGGAAAAATGATAATCACCTACTGTCGTTCCACATAATAACATATTAGACGTAAATATTTACAGTATAGCGAAATTGAAAAGACACGCCCACATACTCACGCAATAGTCGTTTGGCAGATATTAAAATACAGTGACTCATAAGCGTCACACAGAAACGCTGTAGTGTTAAGAGCAGCAGTTGACGTTAGCATAAACGCTAGCTTAAGCGCTAATTCCAACACAGCACGTTGCTTTAATTTTATTTATAATGTCAGGGTGAGACAGGCGTTAATCGGTTAGTGTTTACATCTGGAGATTGGTATAAAAGAACTGGTGAAATTTGTAAAGCAAAATAAGGATTAGTTTTGGAGATGTGAACTAGCATCTGTCAACACTAGAGAAGCGCTCGTAAAGTGCCCGCGTGTGTGTTTGACAGCTTGCATGATCTGTCTTGAGATCCTAAATCCTTACACGTACCAGTCACACAAGCATATAAATACAGCAAATTTCTCGCAAATGCATCCTTGTAATAAATAAAATAAAAATTAGATAAATAAAAATGTAAATAGTTGCATGACATGTACGACTACATGTATATAGGACGAAGCATGATACCTGTAATAGGACAGCAGTCCATTGCTGAGCACGAACCATCTGCGCTGGTAACCTTTGATATAGTTAGTCCATTTAAAGAGCCAGCCTTTGTACGTGTCTGAGCCCGGGACTGGTGTCCCGCTCGATGGCGTGGACGCGGCACTCTTGCCCTGCTCGCTCATCCTCCTCTTGCCCCGTTCCGATGCCGCAGACTGATGCCGCCGCCGCTGTTGCTGTTTGCAGGATAAGCACGGAACCGCGGTGAGAAAGGACACGATCCTGCCGGGGCCGCTGCAGGGAGCGGCCACTCTCCCCATAAACTCACCGCCGATGCGCTGAGATGAACGGGCTCGATGGAGGAGGTTCTGGGGAAGGGAGAGAAACAACGCACTCCCCCCTCTTTCTCTCCCTGATAACGGAGAGATTGAGAGCAGCGAGCGACGACCACTGGCGCGAGATGAGAGCGTCCCGCGTCTACAACGTAGTGTCATAGTAGACGGCTTAATCCAATCGGACACACTTTATATTGCAATGCTACACTGTAATGTAAACACCAAGTAGTACAAAATAATTAAACGACACGTGATTAATAACACGTACACCTACATTAATTTAGATACATAATTGTACAAAGTTCATATGATATATAACAGATTTCAGTCCATATCTTGTACTGTGTTAAATAGTTTAAGGAACGTTAACCACCACACTAAAACCACGATGGTCGTTGATGGTTGATCCTTACACTTTTTAATACACAATTTAATGTTTAATAAAAAGTTTTCAAACAAAGGTCTCTTTGTGTATTTCAGTGTCAGAAATCAAATGTTTACATTTGAGATATTTGCCATTTTACCTGACATAAACAGATTTAATTCTGTTTTATTGGGATGGTAGCAGTGTCAGCACCTAAACTAGATTTTTTATAAACTGTATTTTAATCTGTATCTGTATCCATTTGCTAAGTGTAAGATAAGTCCGTATTGTGAAAACTCTTAAAGTAAAGGACCACATTGATTTCAATAGTAGCAGCGAGACTGCAATTGTTTTGTTCTTAGTGATTTCTCGCCAACTGATGGCGCCACAGAGCTGCAAATATAGTGTGGCATCAATTAATTTGAAGATGTCAGGTATAAGAGATCATGAAATATTTAACACAAAAGAATAACTCTAACTTAGACATTGTTTAAAAGAATTTATTAATTTTCATCGATGGAACATTACAGCTACTAAAAAGAAAATCAATTTGTTTCAACTTTAGAAAAAGCAGATAGCCCTTTAACAATTAAATCTGAAACACACAAAATCATAAAATCCTAGAAAACAAATCCATATTCAACGTGTCTGAAACAAATCCTTTAACATCACTACCACAATACACATTCCAAAAGTTACAAGAACGTGACATTGCTACATGTTATCTAGTCCTCAGTTTACAACCACTTACAGTATCACTGTTTGGCATGCAAATATTTGAGTCCCTCTCTGTTGTTTTATACCAGCTTCTTTCTCCGTCACTTACATTTAACCTACATGCTAAACTAATTTCACATTAACAAACAATAAAAAATGTTTCACATTGTACTAATACAAAGATCTGCTTGTACTCACTTGTGTAGGTACATACAGTAGGAACATCAGTGCAATTTACCCCTGAATGATTTTGGTTTTGCCAATTAAAGCATGCAGCTCAATTAAACAGAAGACATAATTCATTTACTACTAAACATTTTCATCATAAAACAGAAAGAAATCTCAAAGATTACCTAAAATGCTGACTTTTCTAAAGATATATCTGCTGGCAGAACATCTTTTGAGCCATATAAGAGGCATGTACAAGTGCATAGATAGCTTTCCGAGATGCATTTGTGAAGGAAAAATAAGATCCCCGTACACACTTTGTCAATGAGAATATCATGTCTTTGTAAATGAGATGGGACAGGTTTTCTAAGTGGATGTGGCTTTAGGAAGTATGCAAAACATTTTGTGATAACATCTCAGTAATCACAGCCTGCAACTATCAGCTTTCACAGTGAAATGAACCTTCACTATTACCTTAAAATAGAGTAACTGTGCACCATCACACACATCACATGGCCAGCCAATCAGAAAGCAGCATATATCTACAGATCAAGCTTATTATGAGTGTTAAAAGCCTATTTTCTGCATTAGTAGAAAGCAGCATAAAAATAGTCCCAGATCAGCACAAAATGCCAAATCAACCCAAATCTCTCTGCAGACACTAAAGCACTTTTGCTTGAATATATTCTGCATTTAGATATTCTCTATAGAGAGGAAGAAGTGTATTTCTCTGTCGCCCACTGTCTTACAGACTGCAGTCCACTGCGGTAAAAAATAACCTCCTCTGCATCTGTGTGTGTAACTGTGCATGTTCTCAGCTCAGCAAAAATCTGCGGCTTTAGGGAAACCCCAGATGATCTAGCTTTATCATCATTTCTCACAGCTTCCAGCATGCCAGTGATTGTACATGCTTGCTGAAATATGTTCTCAACACCCCACTAGGTTGCCAGAGGAAGACTTTATGTTGTGCCTTGTTTCTTAAATATACATATCTATATTTAGGAGGTAGGATATTCGCCATGGGAACTTGATTTAGCAGGGCATCTGGAGATAAATGTGTTGTTAGATTATATATGGTATGTATGTTGCTGTCTTTACCAATCTCAGAAGAGGCTTTCTGATTAAAACTATTCAGAATAAGATCATAAACAATACTCAAGATGGATAGAAAGAAACCCAGGGTCTCTTGCCTTGTTCATAAATACATAATGAGACCTAACACTGAACGAGAGTGATGTGCATGGAAGGTCATCAGCATCAGGAAGGGCTCATTATAAAGTATCTTGCTACTTATTTTGAACAGCTACTGGATGAATGTATCATGGACAGAAGCAAATTTAACATTAACAAGAAAGCCATGTTCTAAAAATGTTATACTAACAGTCTACATCTGTAAGAATATCACACACATTTTTTGGACTGCACTTGTAAAGGCTCCATTGCAGTTTACTGAATGTGGGTCATTGAGGGTGCAAAATGCAAATAATTCAGAATTAAACCTGCATATTTTGAGCTCTTTAACCTGTTAACTGTCACCATTCCACAGGTGGAACACTTTGATTATTTCACTATTCACTGTAATATTTCATAGCTGAAGAGAGAGAGAGAAAGAGAGAGAGATGGAAGAGGGAATTATACTCAAAACAGATGAATTTCGGTAAGATAAAGATTCCATATCTGGTCTATGTTAATACATTTCTGTTTCCTGTGAAAAGTAAAACCAGTGGTGCATAATGTCATCCATCAGATTTCCTCATCAGTAACCTACAGGCCTCTTGGTGTTAATATTCCAGCCATTTTGATTAACAGTTTGTCCATATTCATCCTGGTGAAAAGTTCAGCACTATTGCAAAGTTGACTTTTAATGTTCATCTAAGACCAGCAGAGACTTTAAAGACACGCAGGTCCTAAATAAGCATAAACAGTCAACTTTTGCCATAAGATGCATTAAAAAAAGGCTACATAACTGTCACATGACATTACAGCGGTTCCTCTGCAACGCCCCCTGCAGGCGAATAGAGGTGTGGTTTGGACGCAGTCCTCTCGCCACAGCAATTCCCAGAAGCTCTTTGAAGAGCAGAAGCACGTGCCAGTTATATTTGGCGGAACACTCAACATAACCACACTTCCAGGTCTTCTTTACCAGTACAGACACAGCCCTGCGCTGGGTGAACCTCTGACGCTGCAGGTCCCTCTTACTGCCCACCACCAGGATGGGTACTTCACTACTGCTGCCCACTCTTACAGAGAGACAGACAAAAGAAGAGAAACGGAAAGGGCAGAAGAAGAGAGCAACAGGGAAATGAGAGAATTAGCAAGTAAAACAAACCAGCCACAAGGGAATCAATTTCTTACATGACATTTTGGTTGGATATTATGCTTGCTCATTTTTGCACTCTCACACCTATGCGCTTATTTTCTTTTAATGCATACACTAATATCTTCAGCACAAACACACACACGCAAACATAAAAAGCCCCTTAGCGCCCTGACAGGCTCAACAAAAAGATGGAGCTCATAATACGTGTGTGCCGGAGAATGCATGATGAGTGTCCTTTCTCAGAGCTCAACGGGGCTTGAAGGTCACACACACATTATGAGCAACCAAAGGCGTTTTATGCTTTGTGGGTCTCAAAGTGTGTGTGCAGTTTGTTAAATAAAAAAAATGCAATAGTAATTAATATTTTACTGGTGCACAAGGTGCTTAAATTAAATTAAATTTGGTCTCATTTGTTTAGAAAAAAACTAAGTGAAGTATTACAAATTATTTCAGGTATTACAAAGCTCATTTGAATATATTAATTAATATTGCCTTGGTTCCTATTCCATACCTACACCAGAGGTGAATAATCTGTCAAAGATATGAAATTTTGATCTGTGCACACAGACTCTGACATGAGGGATTTGATGTAGACTACTACATCAAATCCCTCATGTCAGAGTCTGTGTGCTCATGTCATAGTTTACATTGATTTACCCCTCTTTAAAATAGTTAATCTATCTTTTCTAGTATGACTTTCCCCTCACTATCTCTCAAACCATTCAAGTCCAGTATATCCTTCGCATACAAATTGCACTAGATTCTACATTCAGTATTCTCATGTTATCACATCATACACCTCTATGCACCCTTTACATAATTTAACAATTGAGAATTTAATACAGTTAACAATTAAAAAGAAGGTAACTGACAGCCAGAGCTGTTTTTTAACTTCACGTTCCTCTTAAGTAAATGTAAAAAACACTGAAATAAAATTATATAAAGCTGAGAGGTATTTAAAAAACAGAAGGGAGATGTTGTGGGCGGGGTTAAGGGTGGAGACTGCAAACCTTCAGCTGTCACTCATTCAGTGAATGTAAGACCTTTATGTAAATACATTGAACCACACTAAGCCTTTCAGTTCATGACATGCATAAATAAAAAGCTTTCTCACTGTCATCTATTATTTCTTATCAACTAAAGCAAATGGAAAAATGACAGTGTCTCTGCTCTGTAGCTGTCACTCATCCATTTTCTCAAATGTCAGCTCATTATCACAGCATTACACAGTGAAACAAAGGATGTTTGTTATTAAAAACATCAAAACTAATTTTTTTAATAGTTTGTCACTGCAGTTGAGAAAATTACATTTATCAGGGTCTCATGTGGAACAATATTAGAAGTATATCATAACAGAATAATCATTCTCTGTTTTGAGAGGTGGGTCATTGGAAGTTCTAGATCATACCTGCTATCCACAATTTGCTGTCGGATCATCTTGACGTACTCAAAGCTTTCTACACAGCAGATGTCATACACCAGAATGTAGGCGTTTGCGCTGCGGACTCCTCTACACCGTACATCCAACCACTCCTGTAGCAAACAAAAAAATTGAACAAAAGGTGACAAAGCAGATAATTAAAAATAGCTATAAAATAGCTTATTCATAATAGGAGGCCAATGTATTCATATGAATTTATTATGTATTTTTATGTTGAAATATTTATGTTTAGAGCTCAAAGCAATCACAAAATGTTTTCTTAACATTTCATTTTGGTTTTCAGTTATACGTCACCACAGTTACATTTCAAAACGTAGGACAAAACAAGCAATACAACCAAGATATGACATACAGTTCACAAATTTTTATTTAAATGACACATTACACATCTTGATTTTATACAACCAAAATAAAATGTTCAGAAAATGTTGTGAATAAATGTGACGTACCTGGTAAGTTTTCTTTTTATATTTTCATATTTTAACTGATCATCACAAAAAACATTCTTCACTATAAAAACAAAATTTATATCTCATTATCCCAAATAGCTGAATGTGATTTGGGTTGCATGATGGCATAAAATTATGAAACCAGCCAAGAGACAAAAATATTTATGAATGTCAAATCAGGACTCGATTCAACCCAAGGCAATGAGAGCACAACATGCACAGGATTAATGTGTATGTGTGTCCACTGTCATTTGTATTCTGGTACATTATAGCCACTCTTGTTATCTCAATAGAGTGGAAAAATATAAGCTGGACAATGAATAGTAATGATTTACCTACAGTAATTACATGACACCGCTGAATAGGGAGCAGCTGAAAGAGGCAGCGAGCAAATTGCTTCAGCCATGACACCCTGACCTCATCGTCTCCCTCTCTTCTCTTCTGTTCTCAACAGAGCTTTTATGTTATGAACTGAATATCAATTTCAATATCCATTTTACATCACATATGGTACATGATTTCCTACTGGGCAATGATGATTTTGCCATTAAGGATATACTAAATCAACATTTTTTGCTGGTGCTGAAACAAAATTGTCATAAACCATGTCTCCAAAACATGAATTTGTTGTCAGATTTTAAGGATCATATCATGAGATAATTTTCTTAATATTTTAAAATGTACTGTAACTGTAAGAACTTAATTCTTCCTCCCTAGTCCATACAAGAGGTCCAAAACTCCAAACCTAATCATTAACTACTCTTAAAATGATGGAGAGAAATGACGGTATTTAATCCCTGACCTACCTCAAAAATCTGATTTGTTGGTCATAATGTTGGTTTCAGGAACAACAGAATGGTTGGTCTGAGAACACATTCAGCTTATTGTGCAATACAATAAAAGTTTTAATGGGATCCTGGCAGAGCAGAGCTTGCCATTATGAACTTTTATAGAAAAGCCGATGGTTGCACTTGATAGAATTTCCATGTGGTGTTTGTATGAGTCTGTCCCTTGAGATTCCAATAGATCCTATTTAATTGTCATATTGATTGGTGTGTGTGTGTGTGTGTGTGTGTGTGTGTTTGGGGGTGGGGTAGTAGGAAGTCAAATTGAAGCCATTCTTCATGAGCTGATCTTGCTTGTAAAGAAAATCGATGTTAACTTCAGAAAAGACAGTGGTTGCACATTCATCTTGATGGGAGAATAATTACCTTCATCCTCTCATGGTGTTTAAAAAGCTAATATTTCACTTTTTTTGCTTACAGATGAGCGAAGTGATGTCACACACTAATGAAAGAGATTGGGCATGCTGATAAATTTCGACTGCATTGTCATTACCTTCCCATTGCCTTGCTTATTTGTAAAATAAGGAGAGAGTGTGTGTGTTTGGGTTTAAAATCCTCCTTGTCCCTTTATCCCATCTCCTCTTCGCTTTCAGCTGGAAAATGACAGTTCTCAGGCCCTATTAAACACAAACTCAACGTTCTCTGAGATTTTATGGAGTTCTAGTCCACTGATCACTGGGTAGATCAAAGCCATTATCTACCACAGTTTTGAGCATTAACTCTGGAGCTAGAGTGCAAGACAAATTTGTGTAAATTAAAATGAGACTCAAAGCTTTTGGTCTCTCCTGCAGAGAACATGAATGTTCCCACACTGTGCCTGTTAGATGTTTTAGATGCACTGCCATCTCCGTCAAAGCTAAAAATAGAAGCATGTCTCTCTCTCTCTCAATCCTCAGTGGAGAGTCAAAAGGGGACTCATTCAAATTCACATTCATCAAATTTTTGCTTCCTGTGACCAAGGAACTTATCCATGTCTTTAGAAGTTGTTCACCAGAAATCGCTGATCAGGAACATGTAAAACCTGGTGAAAGCTGCCAACGAATTTCACAAACATGTTTTTTTTCTCTGTCTGTTTGATGTTGTTCTGAATGGACAGCTTGAAGAGACAAATGGTGTTACTATATTGACTAAAATAGCAGCAAGAAAGAACATCAACAAATAGCAGCAGCATACAGAAATGCTTTTGTTGTAACGTCTATTGTCCATTTTCTCCAAATGCTGCCGCATCCTTCATTCCAAGCCAACTGTTTATTCATTGCTAAGAGCAGAAAGGAATTATACTAACAATTATTTGAAGCAATCCCTTTACATTATACTAGTGCTGTGGTTGGTTAAATATGTACCAGCATATGGCAACAAACCAAAAAACAATAAACCAATTCCAAATCATTTGATGCTAGGGAACTACACTGTTTATTTGGCATTGTCTTCATGTCGGGCTCAGTCCCTGCAGAGAGATAGTGTAATTAGTGAATTATATCTCTTAATTGTATGCTGAGGAGTGCAGTTAGATTTATGACATCTGTGGCATTAGACTATTCAGTAGAATGATTTATGATTATGCATCATAAATTAGAGGTAAATTTAAGCACGAGGAAGATCAGAACATCTGTCCTTCAACCTTCTCAGTCTTTAATTGTATTTGTTAAAAATGAGATGAATAAAAATTGCCTGCAAATCTGGAAAAGTCTCTCTATATAAAATCAAACAGCAAAATCACAAAAAGCAGGAATATCTATGTCATGTTTTTTGGAAGATGGTTTGAAAAATGCTGCAAAAGGTGTTTGTATGTCAGGTTTCACGTTATGGCGACCAAATACGTCCCAGAGTAAAACTGAAACCAGCAATAACATGAGGACCTGAGAAATGTTAGGAAGATTGCTTGATAAATATACAAAATAATGCTTTAATAAAGATAAAAAATGCAAAAAGTTTTCTGTACAGAGTAGGGGATAGAAAATATCATAAAATAATAGAAAACAAAATAAAGTGTGTGTGTATGTGTGTGCAGAATCTTTGAAATCTTCAGAGAGTGACAGATGAATCAGAGCTAGAGATGAGTTTTCAGGAGCTATTCTAAATGATTCTGTCATAATAAATCACCTTCATTTATGAGACTGAAAGAGAAGGGGATGTTTAGGTAATGAGCAAGAGCTAAAGAATAAGAAGAAAAATCTAATAAGGAGTCAATGTCTTCAACTACCTCCAAAATATGAACTGACAGTGCGACATTATAAACTGCAACCGAGTTGAAATGAAAAAGACCTGCTGACATGGAGAGCAAAGAAACAGAAAAACACTACCAAAAGCAAAGTTACTTTGCTGGCAAACGATATAACAATAATCTACAGTGGGCAACAATCACTTTCATCCCAGCTAGTACTGTTTGACCTAACATTAAACCAGAAGGAAGTGCATGTCTCTGGGTCAAGTGAATTGTGTCACGTGAGCAACACTGGGAATGTTTCACTGAAATTTCTTTTGATAGAATGGAAAAAGTAACAATAGTGAGAGTGAGAGTGAGAGTGAGAGTGAGAGTGAGAGAGAGTGAGAGAGAGAGAGAGAGAGAGAGAGAGAGAGAGAGAGAGAGAGAGAGAGAGAGAGAGAGAGAGAGCAAGCTATGCCGGCAATAACAAAAAATTCTGAATCATGCTGGCTTTTGATCAGCTTCATCTGCCATGGCATCATGTGAACAAACTGTGACATTCATTCGCGAAGGTGCCAAGCATCCAAAGACTATTCTTCACAGTTGTTTATACGATAATTATCAGCTAATCTACCAGATACAACTGCATATTGAAACGCTGCACAGATAAGTGGGACATATTTTTCGGAAACACGAGGCATTACAGGGAGCTGTACATCATTCAGGGGTATGCCATAATAAAAGTGAAAACACTCATGAAGGCCAACTGTCAAAGATTTTTGTTGTGCCATTTGATAGTTACAGTAGTATATTTCTATATGCTCTTGTACTTACAGTATTACATTTGTGCTTGAAGTTGTGAATTTTGTTAATTTTATGAAATTTATTTCCTCATCAGTTTCAGAAATTGATGTGATTAATATAATTCATTTATGAAAGTACTGTACAATAATCAAAATCTCATATAACGTCTAGTATAATAATCTTTACCAGCCAGCAGCACTTTAATAAATAGATATCCACACACACACACCCTCTCTGCTTTATGCTTCTGTCCTCTGTGCTATGAGGTTGGGGTTTAGCTGCAGAGAACAGTGGCTCACTTACATTGCAGTATCTTAATATCCTGAAGCAACGCCCAGCCCTCTATGATTCCCTGAAGTTGACATTACAACATTACAGAATGGTTTTTTAATGCTTCAACACTCTTCTGCAGTCTGTAAATATGTATTATATTGTGTTTTTACTGGTTTCAAGACTCTTTTACTTCTTATTTACTAATAAAGACTGTGGTAGCAATCACTTGTTGCCTGGGTGACCTTGGTGGTCTCTATCTGAAGTGGGTTTTCATGCTGTGTGAAGTGATTACGATTCAGAGAATTTTCTCTGAAGTACTGCTGGGGTAAATAAGATAAGAATATGGCTCCATGACCCAAACCTGTTTAAAAATAATATTTTTAAAGAACAAATAGCATTTGCTATTTTGCAAACCTCTAATGAATTATTTAGACACTGTCAAAACAAAAGGGACCTTTATTTTGCGTCAGTCCTCAAACTGAAAAGGTCAAACTAAAATGAAATATTATTCTTTCAGCAGTAGTGCTCTGGGATTTAGACTCTTCGTCTGGAGAGGCTGCAGCATCTAGCCCTGTTTAGCCCTGTCTTACGTGCAAATGTTTTAAGAGTGCCACTGTATATAAAGAGCAGCAATAAATTGTGTCTTTATAACAGATTTTCATCAAGCTAATCAAGCTCATTTAGTTCACTTGAAAATTATAAGCAGATGGTTTTGTTACTGGCATTCTTAAGAAAGGTGGGTGTCAAAGAGCAAGGTTGCTGTATGCATTCATCTAATAAAACATATCATGGCAACACACAGAAATTATTATTTATATATATATACAAAATATGATTTGCAGTTTCCTTAAGAAAGCCATTTCTTTAACAAAAATCTGCCACCCAAGAATAATGGTTTCAACATCAAGATATGTTAGAGGAGTTAATAGTGTGTGTGAAAGAGAGATGAGGGTGATATGGGGGGTGGGTGAGGATCAGGGAGAGAGAAATATTTGCCAGAGGGAGGCTGGAGAAAATAAGCTTACAGATGCTCAGTTCATGCCATGTCTCCATAGCAACCACTCAAAATGAAAGATTGTTTTAAAGGAAATCCCCTCTTCTGAAGTAAGTCGTTGAAATTCCTCAAGAAAATGCTTGAAGTGTGTTTTAATCTATTAAAGATTAAGCTTGATTTAACAGTAAGAATTAAGCTTTAGTATACAACAAAACAAGGTGATGCTCCGTTTAAAGAGGGAGAGATCAAGTACATCTAAAAATGCCATAACAGAGCCGGTTTGATGGTGCAAGGTCAAACTGGTGGACTAAGAAAAGAAGTGTCCCAGTAAAGCAGCAGGCTACCACCGTAATATAATAAGGGGAAACAAGCTTTGCATTGCACCACCAGACTAAAAAACTATTGTATTTTAGACAGACTGTCTGTTTTTTACTATGCTTTAAAACTTTAGTTCCCCAATTAATATAGATTTATAAAAAACAAGCTCACCGAGAATCAAACTCTCGCGCTAAAAACATGTGACGTAAATTGCACAAATCTGCGCTATACACATAAATGCTGGGAATGAGAAGGGGCTGACTTATCCTAAGCATACTGAATTACACGAACTAAGCTATGTTGCACCTTTGCAGAGTTAACATACCTGACTGGGACTTGAAGGAAAGGAGGAAATTGGCGGGACGTCTAAAATCTTCAGGTCGTACATGACACCGTTGAGAATGACTGAGGGTCTGTACACATAGCGCGTTTGGGTGGGGGTGTAAGTCTCAGAGAAGTCATTGTAAATAAACTGGCGGATGATAGAAGTTTTGCCGACTCCAGGCGCTCCGATGACCGCGATGCTCAGCGTCTCGACCATCCCGCGCGGATCAGGACCACGGACAGCGACCACCGATCAAGACGCTTCACAACTGTTCAAGAAAACAAAAACACTGTACATGTGTATGGTGAGCAGGTGTGCTTACATTACCTCCCTTCATGGGAACGCACTTTGTGGTGTTCAAATAAACACATTTTGTTATCTCTTGTGGAGAAAAACACGGTTAGTGTAATCCGTTAACGAGTGAATCAACAATCCAACTCCATTCAATGCGGCAGTTTCTCCGTCTTTTCTGCATTCCATTGGGGAACATTAATATTTCCAGAGTATTTCTACATGCAGCTCCGAAACCTGTCATTTACCAACAGTGTCCATCTGGATGATCTCGGCGTGCTCTTCCATATGTGCAATTGACTCTTTATTCCCGTGACCCATCATAGCTTTCCAAAACATCTCAGCAATGCGCACTGCACGGACGCATGGGTGCTTGCCTGACCGCGAACCAAACGCAGTCTGCTCAGAAGACCATCCTTAAGAAAGAATGAAGAAAGAAAGAACTGTCTCCGTACAGAATTCTCGTTGAAGCGAGACGTAAAGCAATAAGCTTAGAGAAACCGTCATGTGTTATACTGAGCCCTGCTCCTCGGCGCGCACTCATGCGCTTTAGTCTGACGCGAGCGCGCATTCACGACTCTTTCATTTGGCTCGTGCTGCTGTTTACGGAATATAAACAGCTTTAAATGTCAACTCCTATGTCAAATCAATTTCCTTGCACTACTAGAGTACAAGGTCCCTCGTAATAATATGTAGTTTCCATTCAAACCAATACAATTCCAATTATAACCATCCAATCCATTAGAATTTCGGCGATGGTTGGTGTTGTTTTATCAGCAGGGTGTTCTGCTGTTACAGACATGAGTTGGAATATAGTTAAATCTCTGAAGTACTGCATAATACAGTACAGTATATAACCATAAAACCCACTTCATATCAGTCAAGCAAGGTAAAACATCCAAATCATAATAGGCAGGCAGGTTCATTAGTGCAGTATAAAGCTATAGATAAGACCATCCTCTTGTTCACTGTGGTGTAATTGCTTACCATTAGCTTAAATTGAACTTTAGTCCTGGCATCAGTGCAGCGAATTGTGGTCGGATACACATGAGGCCCCAGCTCTTTAACTAAGGTTTAATCAGTTCACAAGCATATTTATATTCTAAGTTGATCTAAATGTGAACATTATATTCTCTTAAATGTTTTTTTTACAGAACTAAAGAAAGATTCAGAGATTCCCTTTTCATCTCCATTGCAAGAACACTTTTGAAACAAAAGAGTTTATGGTATACTGCAGAGACATTTTCCCTAAGAAAGTCAAGGGAAAAGTCAAGGGTACATTAATGACATTTTAACCAAAACCACGCAGCAGTAAGTAAACTTTAAAACAACTGATAATATTCTGTTTGATTTTAATATCAGATAATGTAATCATGACAGAAACCAACAAAAAACATGTTTCTCCTTTGCTGGACATTTCATTAAAGCTATCCATATAACTAAATCCTCAGAGTACTATACACACTTATAGAGAATCAATGAAATAACTAATATCTGATTAAAAGTAAAACAACCAATATCATTTTGGAACCTCTACAGTAAATGTACACACAATGTAATATGCCAGGTCAGCATCTGGTGATCTGTATTTTATATTAAGGTTGAGAGTTCATACTGAACCAATGCTGCTAACCTTCCGTTTAGGTTTAGCCTGCAAAACATGGTTTAAAACAAAATTCATTATCACATGGACAGTTTCAATCATACCTCTCTATCATGTAAAGAAAGACCTTTTGTATTGCAAGGGACTTCTGATGTATACTGTCAGTGTGATATGTGTAACATTTAGAATATAAAGAAATCAATGGGTTTTTGCAGGGTGGTTTAAGAAATATGAGTTTCACTTTGAGTAGTTTATCTTACCATCTTACCCGATACAACACGCGCCACACACACAGCAATGACAATGGTTGAGACATATCCTGCATATGCCCAAACGCTTTTAAACAGGCAATAAGGCAGGACAAAACATGCAAAAATTTTACATTCCACAAAAATAACTGATACACAGCACACACAACGACAGTAGTAAATATTTTTAACCCAGCGTAATACCAAAAACACGACAAACCAAATACAGAGATTTTTTGAAAATAAAGAAAACATCAACTCAGCAACAACGTAGTGCTTCTGGAGAAACACGCAGCATTCCCTTAAAAGAAATAGAGATAACAGACAGGGGATAAGAAGGTTTTCACTAAAAAAAGAAAATTGAAAATAAATATACGAGGATCTGAAGTGTTTGTGTGACTAAATAACTTTACGCTGAAACCCATGCTCCTTAATTATGAAGGCTAAATTAAAAACAGTCGAAAGGTTTCTCACAAGAGCAGCCCTAACCACAGTAAACAGCACCGTTCCTGCCACTGAATGAATGGTGAAATCAAACAGGTCTACTGATTTAACACTGCTTTGATCTTCTGCACAAGATATTTGCTCTCTTTGAAAGAAATTGAAAAAACACAAAGAAAGAATTAGATAGTGCAGGTAAATGAAACTGACTGACCTGTACATACTTGGAATAAAGAAGATATATTAATAATTTGAGAATCTTAGATCTTAGAAGAGACTTGATCTAACTGGAGGATGAAGAGAAATAGAAGGGTGTTGGGAATGGACAAAATGATAAAGAATGATTCTATGGGATTCAGTCAATGCTGAAAGCACAGTTTGAGGGTAAAGCAAGACAGAAGCGTTCTTTCTCTGACTGGTCCAATCATGTTTAGGGTGTCATTCGTTTCCAGTCACCCATACAATGCTCAGTAGCTCTGGCATCATCTTCAGCTTCCCGCCCGTCTCAGTTCTTCAGCACCAACTCGTAGCATTGGTACACAAACTGAGCGACCTCCGGCGCTCTGCACTTTACTGACAGCTGAGGAGAGATGTGGAGAAAGAGAAAATTAGTGAGAGATGGATAATCTTTGATACTTTCACTTAAGCATCTATTTAAGCTTTAAATTGTTAAGAAGACTTGAGCACAAATGAAAGTTCTTTTAAAAGTGAGACAAAAAAAGGTGGAAAAAAGTCAGAAAATTCCATAAAGAGTGAATCCCTGCCAGCACACTATTATAAATGTCAATCACAGAGCCAGTACACTTTCAGCAACCTCACATAAATTACATGCACTGCAAGTTTAAAGAGTAAACAATCTCCAGATTTAAAACTCACAATGCTCTGTTTATTTCTGATGCAAATAAGCCACTCCTTCTAAAGGATCTGACACAGAATAATGAACAAACAAATACAGACTAAAGACTAAAGTCAGAGGAGACTAAAGTCAGAGGAGCGGCTGTGCTTGGAGAGGTCGGCATGAGAGGAGACCTCCAGCTACAGCAACACCTGCTTCTCTCTTTTGTTAAGAGAGCTCTGCAGCAGACTCGAGTTCAGGCTTCTCACGGACCAATCATGAGGAAAATAATGGAAGAGACAGTTGGTACACGCTCTTCTTTGTAGCGCAATAGGAGATCACAGGTGAGTGGAGGAGAGAGAGATGGGAGATTTCAATTGCACAATTTAGAGTTCTCTCTGGCTTTCTAGATCACCCTGCAGCTTTCTACTTTGAGGGTCCCACTAGTCATATAAAAAAATATCACCTGCACATATTACAGACTCTTATGTCCTTATGAGACAGCACAGTATCCGACTGTCCTAACAAGTAATTTTTCTGTCCATACAAAAAGCAAAAATGGTGTGAAATGCAACAGGACAGTCAGAAAATAGGTTTTTAATGCAGTTATATGGAGGTGAATTTGGACCAAGGAGATTTTGTTGTGGGCGGGGCTACCCGGCACACTGCCACAATATTAGCAACCAAAGGACTTGCAACTGTACCAGAAAAAAGCACAATGTAAAGATGTTATTTTGTTAAAAGTATGTTATAAAAAATGTTACAAATGAGTAGGCAGTCCTCATAAATGAAATCTTAAACTAGCTCCGTCAGAGCTGGAGGATTTTGTCTTGGCTATATGCAGAATGTAGTGGGTGATGATACAGTCGCTTTGTAGCATCAGCTTCCTGCAAGTGGAGGCGTTTTTATTAACAGTTGCATTGTTCTATAATTTGCCTCAAGAGATAAAGTGAGATTAAGGAATAGAGACATGCAGCAACGGTGGGTGGTTGGCATGAACCAGAGAAAGAAGAAAGAGTGGATAGCGCGGCTTTAAGACACATAGAGAAGCAGCAGCGTGTTGCGATGTTGGAGAAGCGTGTAATCAAAAGGGGAAATGAAAAAGATGAGATGGTGGGATGAAGGGAAAAGTGGAAGCAGCAGGGAGCTATGCAGAGGGCTGTGGAGGAACGCCTTCACATATTCCTGCCATTAGACGCGAGAGCAACCGCTCTGTGCCATTAGACGTCTGGTTGCTATAGGGACATTGAACTGTCACAAAATGAGATTTGTATCTAAAGAAACCATTACTAGTTACTTAAAAAACAAAACACATCTCTGAGCAGTTCACAGAATTGCTACCCTACCGTATTATTCTGTCCATCTAGACTCGACAGACTTGTACAAAACGATCATGATTCATGGACATTTTATTGCGTCTGAGCTGTGAGTAACTGCTGCTGTAATGTAAGTCAATGTTAATGTAAGGACATGGGGAGAGAGGTAGAAGAGGCAGTAGATTATCAGAACCATGCAGATGTTTGTGTGTTTTCTGGTAAAAAGCAACTCCCTTGAAGAAGCCCAGTCTAAGTGGATTACTACTGGAATTGAATGTAGAAAGCTTTTTTTGCTAACAATCTCTGTGCTTTTCTATAATGACAAAAGGAAGGAAAAGATTTAAACTCAAAAGTCTTCTACCACAATTACTCATAATGTGGTTTGTTTCAAAATCCATTAACTCATTGTTTTGTGCCAATTCAAACTCCCCTTGCAACTAAGGACCTTTGTTCTAATTGCTAATTAAAAAACTATTATATATATAGATGCATAAATAATATAAGAAAAAATAGATGTAAATACTGCAGCAAAAATCATGTGTTTAAATTTGGTCACCACAAAAATATAAAATATATAGCTAATATAAAAAATAAGATACACAAATAATATAAGAATAAATGTATGTGAATACTATAGCAGAAATCATGTGTTTAAATTTGGTCAGTGCAAAAATTCTCCCACAGAAAAAATTTCTTATTTGCTCTTTCCATACTTTTACATTCCAAATAGCATAATGATCACTAGCCGTCAATCTCAGTAGTATTTTTTGACTATTTTTTGTCTATTGAAAAACTGTTGGGACATAAATGAACCTATATATAAACCACAGATCTTACTAGAGTCATCTGACAGGTCTTATCTCCTATAGAACCAATTGAATTAAGACTGGTGCTCAACAAAGGAAACAAATAAGTAAAGCTTGTCATCCCTGATTTGCTTAGCCATCCAAAAAAAGCTGCTTTTACAAGCAATCATGTAAGTGTAATTTCCACCATAATGTGCTTCGCTACTGGCATGCTGCTGCTTGATTTAAGTGGAATTTGTTGTTTTATTTTTATATTTTGATTACAAAGTAATGTGATTGTGTAAAAGAATCAAAGTAAACAGAGAGTTTTGGTCTGAGGTTAAGATTCAGAATAAAATGAAAGGAACCCAACCTCAATGTCCTGCATTGTGATGTCATCATCAAGTGTAGACATAAGCAAAAACATAGAAAGAAAAAACACAACAAATTCAAACACAAACAACCTACACACAAATTAACAGACATTCTTGCATATACGCAAAACATACGAGACGGAGGCGGCATAATGGTAATATAACACCACTATATGCCAAGTCCTATACCACTTATGATAAAAGCAGCTGTATATGCCGATTAACTCTGAGGAAAACAAGTAAACATGTCAATCTCTGTCTCCAAGCTCTTAGGTGCATACAAATACTGCCACTGGGAATGAAAAGCACTGGTGGACCCAATTCTAAATACACATGAGATTTGAGAGATTAATTTCCTACAGTTGTGTCCCGAACATTTCTTACGAGGAAAAAAATCTGACTTATTGGACTTGGCTTTGACAGCCAATTGCACAAAGGCAATGCCAAAGGGATTAGAGAATGAGAAAGGACTGACAGGATTGTCATCTGTTCCTCAAAATCGTTCTGTATCTTTATCCTCCCAGCAGCCCTTAAATTTTGCTTCTGACCACAATGCATTTTGCTTTTGCAAAATGTAAGGAACATAATTACACAAGACAATGTAACATAACGTTTATGAAGAATGCAATCCAAGCCGGCACTGCAACAGAGTCTGGTTGTAACTTTTGTATATAATCAAACTGTGTGCAAACGTGACTTTTTAGCACTTTAGCAACATGACTCAAGCATATTATGCAAAAGGTAATATCCAATTCTGCTAGATTTGCATTAACAAACTCCACTAATAGTTAATCTTAAATCTTGTCTCCCATGAGGAGCTCTATTTGTGTGACTCTGTGAGATAGTAGGCATCGCAGCCTCAGTATGTTTTAGAATTGATCTAGTCTTTGATCTTCCAGCAGTGCTTTCACCTCTGACCCTCTTTTTTTCTCTGACTCATAAAAACACACACACAGATCATTGTCTGGCATGTTTCTTCACCATGACTCAAAAGAAACTAACAGTTGAGTTGTTCTGTAAAACACACTTTCTCACAGGTGGCCCTCCTGTCCATCCTTGTCTTTATCGATCTGTGCTTTTTAGTCTCATCGCATCCGTTTATTAAAGCCACCACAACATCGTCCACCGCTCTGTTTAATTTTACTAACCGTGTAGTTGGGGGTGCCAGTTTGCAAGCGAAGTTCGCCCAGGACCCAGATGCCGTTGGTGAGTTTCACAGATTGGTACAGCATGTCCTGTCCGTCTACAGTTCTCTTGGCTATGGTGAAGATATTACTGCCCTGCAGCTTGTTACTGGCTGCGTCTGTGAGTTGAGAGAAATTATTAATTAATAAAACACTCGGACACATATACACGCATCCTGAGATTTCAGAAAATCAATCTGAGTCTCTAGTGGCAAGTTGGAAGTGCTAACCTTACCATTATCATAAACAACCAGTTTTTACTACAAAAAACTGTTCAACCCAAAATTAAACTTTTGTCATTTGCTTAACCTTATGCCATTCAGAAAAAGTATTCTTCTAATTTTTCAGAAAGAACACAAAACAAAACCATAAAATGCTTTTGAATGGCCAAGAACAGAAACTGGATCTCTTAATCACACAGTTATGAGTTACTGACTTCAGAAGACATAAAGTGGTATGAACTTTGTTTTAGGGCCTTTTATGTCCTTTTTTGGAGGTTGGCCGTGTTAATCATCATCTACTTTCATTGTACATAATTGCTTTTTTTGTGTTATGAAATGCAGAAAAAAATGGGTAAATGATGACACAACTGTTGATTAAAATATGGCATGAAGGTTTAAAATGTACACTATGTACAGTATAAGTGCATTGGTTTTACAAAGTAGACATAACAGTGAAGTAATGATATGCATTTTAGTGATCATTCATACCAATTCAAGCGATAACCATTAAGTTTGATACTGTGAATCAGTTCAAATGAGTTTGACAGAGCCAAGTATACTGTATTTACTGGTAAAATTTAGTGTATGTGTAGTTCATGGCTGTATGATTCACAATTATTTTATGCAAACAATCATGCAAAATGGGATCATTCCCCAAAACCTGTCTCAAAATAATTTTCCCCCAACATGCCAACAGATCACCACTGGTCTTCTGAGACAGACCCGACAGAAGAGTGTACTTATGCATGATCAAAAGTCATACAAAACTGCAGATAACTGTAGAGCTCTTTCTCCCACTCTATACATGCTCTTTTGTTTTCATTTTCATCTCTCTCCCCAGCTTTTTCCCAATTCACTCATGTGCGAGCTATATTCCTGTTACCTGAGTTGAGGTGGATGTCTTTGATTTGAAACTGTGACTCGTTTTCGCTTGGAATGTCCTTCCAGGTGGCCAGAAACACCTGACGATCTGAGGGATTAAAGGAGGTTTATTACAGATCTGACTTGCTCACACACACTTGCACACATACGCAGGGTGACAAAACTGCATGTGACCAACCAAATAACAATATCTACAAAGTCAACAAATTACTCAAAGACACTTACCCATTTTTCCATCCTCTACAAAAAGCAGACTGAGGGGATACTGGCAACTGAAGTAGAACACATCAATGTTATTCTTCACAGCTACCTGCAGGCAAACAGAGAGAGAGAGAGAAATCAGCACATCGCTACTGTGATTACAGACACAATGTGGATGTAAAAATGCACCTAAACTGCATTAAGAGCAGGAGGTTCACACTTTCTAAAAAAAATAAAATAAACAAGCCTCTCTTTTCAGTGCTTTCAAAGGAGGCACATACACGGCTCACAACATTAGGAAAAGCTGGTCCTTTGATCATGTCTTTTCTGACATTTTGCTTCTCTCTCTCTCTCTCTCTCTCATTCCTTTGTCCCTTTGCGTGTTTCCAAAGGTTGAGTTCAGCTCCGGCGTGTGTACACGAATACCTGCATGTGAACTTCAAACATGCACAGATGCCTTTGAGGCAGTGCTCACTAAAAGGATGCAAGATGCCCACTGACAGTTTGAGAAAAACAAAGTGAGTGTGTCTGTCTCGAGTAATTTGAATCAACCAGACAAATACGCAGTTGTGTAAACAACCTAATAGCTACATATTTAAGTTTCTCATTCTGCTAAATCCTACATTGTACTTTTATCCAGACCCCTATGAATACAGTCATTTAGTTGGATGTGAAAATTACCTCTGCTAACCCCTAGAACGCTCAATACCAATCATGGGTCAGGCTAAGATGCTGAATGTTGCATAGGCGTTGTGTAAAAGTGGGCACGTGTAAAAAAAGTGTAAAATAAATCAGATTAAATAAAGCCACATTACTTTCCATCTTTCTGTTACATACAACTAGCAGTCTGAAGCTGCAATAAACCACATTTTCATTTTCATCTGATTATGTCTGTAAATCTTTTGAGAGCAGGAGGATTGAGATGCACGGAGGAGCTTTGTGAAAGCTGACAGCAGGTGCGCAGCATCCATCAGAATGGAGACTACACAGTCCTACAGAGGGACCAGCAGCCCCACACAGATTTCAGGCCTTTGAGACTCCATCTCTGAATAATTCATCTAGCTAGAGCATTCTGAGAGCTCTGCATGCCACCTTCATTCCTCTGAAGCATTTTATTCTCTTACACTCATCTAAATGCACTCACAACTACAGATAAATATATTAGATATAAGGCCAGAGAATGACGCAGATTTGGGCATTTGTGCATTACAGACTTCTATCCAAAGTGATCTACAGTGCATATAAACTATTCAATTTTTCAGTATAGTCTGGGACCCCTATGGTTGAAAAAACCATGAACATTGCATTGCACAATGATTTACCATTTGAGCCAAAGGAGGGAAGCAATTCAATGTTATATGAAATAATAATTTAGTATCATTAATAATATGTTTATAAATCTAATACTGGTCTTGAATTCTGACTTTAAGGGCATAGGAAAGAAAATGACTAATCCCAATATCTACCTCTAACGTCATAAAGAAATGTGTAAGAAATCAATAACACCTCTAGCCCTGATGAAAATGCCAGCCAATCAAATCCAAACATGCAAACCATTCGGAGGCTCAAAGCAAGTCCAGATTAAATGCATGCAGTTCCAGATTTAATATTTTTTCGCATTACATAAGCCCTGCAAAGATGCCAATACATATAATACATCTTGCTTCTGTGGCACATGGTGACAATTCCATAATCATAATCGTAAAGCTCTGTCGGCAAATTAAAAAGAGCCAATGAGAAAGTGAAAAATGCACATTCATGATTAAATTTAATTTAAAGATTTAATACCAATCTAACATCTAAGCTCTTAGTTATGAACATGACATTTACCAAGTACACATATAATCGGAAAATGATTGAGGCTCTAAAAAGCCTAAAGATTAAAACACTATCTTCTTTTAATCTCTTTTAAAAGGACTCAGGAATGAAAAGGAAAGGATGGAAATAGAGAAATAATCCTGTTTTTCCTTGCTTATGTATAACCTTACATTTTGCACAACATGCAAAATAAAGGCAGGCTGCACACAGTCTCCTCCCAAATTCATCTACTTTCAGTTTTCATCCTCTGTCTTCCTCTCGTATTGTCTGAACTCTGGGGGGTTTTCAACTGGCACTCTGACTGACTCCACTGAGAGATAATCAGGCTCGGCTAATTCAGACCGCAGTCCCCACTGCAGAACTACAACCTTGATTGATAGAGGACATAAGTGGACATGGGTGAAGTGAGACAGAGAGCGAGAGAGAGAGACAGAGTGGCTTTTCTGGTCTGCATCCTCTGTTTACACTTAATCAGCATTTCCTACTGTGTATTAAAGCACTATAGAAATACTATAGAAATGTTACCTGCAGATTGCTGAGAGGTTCCATTTTCATGACAGGGCCACCTGTACTGAGAGGCAGACTGACGTCAATGGTCTGATTGGGGCTCAGAGGAGTGAGAACCTGCAGAGGACCAGCAGGAGCGAGACCAAAACTACAGAAAAACAGAGAAACACTGTCAAGCTTTCTATTTAGCTGTATAAGTATCACTATTATTATTATTATTGCTCATTCTCATCACGTGTATCTCAAACAAAATGGGTAAAAAATATAAATTAATAAACTTTTAAAAACTCATATTGAAGGATCTTTTGGCCAAAGCCAATAAGCAGCCACCCAAAACATCTTATTAACATCAGAGAAACCAGCTGACAACCAACCAACACGGCCTTGTTTATGTACGGCAAAACTTGCAATATGCAAAAACAGTAAAACTTACACATAAGAGTACAACATTCTGTCGTCCTTGTATTAGCAGAAAGTAAATAACTAATATTATATATATAATATAATATTATAATATATTATTATATTATATTATATTATTTACTACACAAACTTCACTAGACAGGGGTGCTCAATCAATGTGAAAGCACATTAAAATGCCTTTACAATATCAGCATGTTCTTGAATGATGTAACGGACAATGTAAAAATGCAAAGTTTTCCAGGCAGGCCTCCAAACTGATTAAAAAACAGGGAAGAAACCACTGAAAGAACAAAACCTTGAACAGACCTCCAAAATTATTTCCACCCCACAGTTTCCCATCCTGCCCCTGCAGTCACCTGTTCCTGTTGAACTGTATAGCAAAGTCAGTCATAACGCTCATGGCTTTGTTGGTAAGAGACAAATCCATCTGGATAACACCACCACGTCGGGCAAATGTCCCAGAAATCTCCAGCCCTTTAGCCTTCATTGCCGGTAACCACACCTGAAACAGATGCCCACATTCTAAAGCTGAGTGCGTAAGGGGAAGATTTGTAGTCGAGAAAGCAGTGCTGCATTACAAATTGATTTAAAAGATAAGGGAAACTGCACATAAAAGACTGCTGAGGTCATAAGCAGGGTTATTGATTGAGAGCATCGATTTACTCCAGACTTACAGCTTTAGGAGCGACGAAGGATCCACTTGGCATGCCAACACCTCCTCCAAGGTCAAAGAGGTCTCCTAATCCACCTCCGACAGCAGGAGTGCCACCCAGAGCGGTAGGCATGGCTGCTGGGACCACCCCCAGACCTGCGCCCATCTGAACAGAGGAAGAAGAGTATTACTACCCTTTCTAGACCGTTACGAGACCTACGGGGAGCGGGCTTACAGTGAAACTAAGAGAAAAGATGTGGAGATGTAATTTAAAAGCCCTTCAAGAACCTCAATGATTAATAAAGGAAAGCCCCTGTGTTGATGCTAATCCTCTGTAGAAAACTCAATGAAGCACATTTATCAAAGTCTGGGTGAATTTATTAAAAAACATTCTCTGACTTACCGAAGGGCTTCCACCGATGTCTCCTCCTAGCTGTTAAAGGAAGTGGACAAAAAGTCAGAAACAGTGAACAGGAATGTTTTACATCAATTATGATGAGGATGATGGGGTAGCTCAGAAGTAAGTGGATGATGTTGAATGAGCTGTAACTTGGTTTCCATCCACATATTTATTATGTGATCTTTGGGATAAAATAAAAACATTTACAGAATGAATTCTCAGATGTCCATCAATAAATAAAATATCACATAGCATCTTAAATGTTGCTCCCAGACATAAAGCATCTCTTACTGATTGCTACCACAGAAGTAATTATTTTTTCCTCTGAAATACATGAGATGAAAACTACAGTTTTTTTTGCATGCATTAAATTAAAAGCTTGGATGAAAACTTTCTCTACATTCTACCGACTGCCCAAACATTCATTACATCAACATATATAACATGTTAACAGGACAAAGCAACCTCTGCACGACTACAACTACCAATAAAAACTCAAATGGGAAACAGGGTTGGGTCTAAGATGAGTACAGAAAAAAACTTCTGAGGATGAACCCGAAGGTAAGAAGCCACACAGATCTCACTATAGTCAGAAACAGGCTGGGGAAATGACACCTCAGACCTGTGGGAAACATTGAGCTGATATAAGAATGAGAAATAGATTAAATGATTCCAATGGGATGAAAAGCAAAAAAATGGGAATGATGCCAGGAATGATTCAATTGTGTCTAGGGTTGACTAACTAGGGATGAGTTTGATTCATCAAGTCTGGGATTTAAGGAATCAACCTCAATCTTGAATGTTTAACAAATCTCTACACCCTCTGCTGGTGTGATGAGTACACCAATTACACACAATAATACAGATCCCCAATTTACACTAATGAAATGGTATGATATGCTAGAGTGACTGTCTGATTTCTCTTTCACTTAATTTAATTACCGTATCTGATTCATCGCCCATCTGCAAGTGCAGCGCAAGGATAAAAGAGAAAGGAAAAAATACAGAGTCAACAAATAATGTGGGGACAGGAAGAGAAGTTCAGGCAAGGGAAGTACTTTAAGGGAAGTAAGAGCATCTGTGATGTCTCAACAGAAAATTACACTGGGATTTCGGAAGAGTGCTTTAAAGCTGTGTTCTGATCTGGGTTCAGCTTCCACTCTTTAAAGAACTTGTATTTGGCAAGTAGGTCTGGATCTATTCCCAGTTAACATCAAGTCAAAATTAATGTTTTACCACACACACATATGAGCGGAATGTGCTATATGTTAAAAAAGTATTTACACAAACAAGCCTTAATGCATTTGCATGCAATTACACTGTTAGAGGAACAGATAAGTATATCGATTCTAGTACTTAGACTGTTTTTCTCTGTATTATAATGTCATTTAATTTTATTATAGGGGGAGGAACATACCAGACTATCCAGACCTCCACCCAGGAGATCCATGGCTCCCATTTGCATAGTGGGCTGAACTGAAGGAACAGTTGCAGTGGGCGGGGCCAGATCCAGGTTTAGCAGGTCACCTAGAAGATCACCTTGTGATGGAATGACAGCCGGTGGCGCTTCAGAAGATCCAGTTTGGCCAACATCTGGGCTCTCTGCACTTTCACCACTGAGTAAAAAAAAAACTTACTTGTACTGAAATTTGCAAAGCTTTCACAATAAATGGATTTTTTTTACTGGACACACACACAAAACAAGACAAGTGTATAAAAAATCTGTGACTCACGAGCCAGCACGCGCAGGGAGTCTCTTGTGCTGAACACCGCGGCTGCCCTCCACAAAGGCACTGGGGGGTTTGTGGTAGACGGAGGCCAGAGTGCCGATGTGGCAGATGAGCTCTTCTAGGAGAGTGGGCTCAATCAGATCTGTCTCCTCTGAGATCAGAGGCTTCTCGGCCAACACCACCTCTTTAGCCGCCACAGGGTCCGTGGAGAGCAGACGCCAGTAGATGTAGCCACGATCACGCAGGTCAGGGTTATCAGAATCCTGGAAAATAAGAAGGAAAAAATGAAACTGAGTAATGGAGAACTGCGGAGAGTGGCATTCTGCTTTATATAACGTGAAAGTACAATGGTCACAAAATTGCTGTATCAATATTGTAGAAAGACTAGTAAAACATTTTGTACCAAATTGGTAGCCAACACCGACAAGTTTGACATCCCTATTTGAGAATCTGGACAAGAAAATGAGGGAGCGAAATGGGTGAAATGGTTTTGCCCTTCACAGGAGGTTTTGCGGAAAAACTTGTCTAAATAATGTAGAATTTCACCCGAGCACTAATTCATCCATATGATAAGATCAAGTGATGCACCAGCAACACCCAGAGCGAAACAGCGGTAGGAGAATTAGATATGGAAGTCATAAAACAGCACCTGGGATGGAGGAGAACATTTCGTATTCTGACAGAACCCTGGCGGCGACTACAGCCTGTGGCACTGAATCTCAAAGTTAATAATGACAAGATTCAATCTCAGATCACAGTCTGACAGCAAAGGCCCACGGCGTCTTTGAATATTAACAAGATCACACACACACGGTCTTGCTCTTACACACACAAACATTAATCCAGCAAGCAGCAGCTTGTATACAATAAGGAAGGGTAAGAGTAAACAAAGGTAACGGTACAAATGCTCTCTTTGCACTTAACCAGTTTCTTGAAGTCTCATGGATCATGAAAAACCTTTCATTCAAGAGACCGTGCTCTTTTAAACGGCAGACTACATTCTACACTTCAGTTGCCAGGATAATAAATTCCACTTCTATTTTAGGTTGAAGGGCAGGACAGGACATCATACCACAGGGACAAAGACGTGAAACGTGAAAGTTTCTCGTCCTGCTGAGAACACCACTCATTTCAAAAAAGCAGCAGGACACCAGACATGCATACTTCATCCATAATGTACTGCCTTAATTAACAGAAAAAAGTTGTCCTAATGAGGCAGACGACCACAAGTGGCACTTTCAGTGATGAGCTGCTAACAATAAATCTAATACAGAGTTGGCACAGAGGATGAAAACAAGGTTTAGGAGCGTTATGGCACTAGACAAAGGCTTTGAAAAAATACAATCTTGGCATTTCCATTACATACATAGATATAAACGTATACACAAACAATAGTAATAATGCCCGTCTACAGTTACAAATAGCATTTATAGCATTTTGTTTAAAAAGAATAAATACAACAGGATGCAAGCTCTTCTGAGGAAAGTGTTAGCCAGCCATCTTTCTTTTGAGATATGTACTTTCAGAAGACAGAAACACTTCCAGAAGGTGTGAGCAAATATAGATGTAGTGCCATTTTCTCACTTAGGTTTGTGCTTTGATAACTGTCCGTGGGACTGTGTGTATCTCACCTGTGTGGCGAGACTCAGCACTTGTTGTACCAGCTCCTGGGTCTCAGTGGGCTTTTTCAGAAACAACTTCACAATTGCCGTCAGCAACTGCAGCTGCACCTGAGAGACAACCATGGAAAAAAACATTAAAATACACAGACAAGACAATACAATCTATACATGTCTTTTATCAGGTTTTGTGTTCCCTGGGAATTAAACTCACAAACTTATTATCAACTTATTATCAAAATGATCAATTGAGCATTTAAATTTGTGTTTTATAATGATTAGCTAATTAATATCATGTGAACAGTATAAGAAAAATGTAAAGGTAGTAAATGTGTTATCAGTTGACTGAAGACTGCCAAGTAAGCATTAATGTATTCTTATTCCAGACTCAAGCTATTATAATGTTTTCTCAAGCTTATGTAAAAAAGAAAACTTTACTTAACATCAGCCTTTTCACAAAAGAAATGCACTGCTCGCATTACAAAGTTTTGCTTTTAAACAGAAAAGAAAACATGAGGCTGTATTGCTCAAGTGTTGTTTGGCAACTCATTTGACATGCAAAATGGTAGTTTATACAGAAACCTTAAAGGATAGTTCGCCCAAAAATAAAAATGATTTCAGAATTTTTTCACCCTTATGTCATTCAAATGTCCTGTATATGATTCTTTCTTTTGTGGAACACAAAAGAAGATATTTTGAAAAACGCTGATTACCGCACCCATTGACTTCCACTGTACCTTGTGTCCATACTATGAAAGTGAATGGGTGCTGGTAACCAGTGTGTTCTGCTGAAGAAAGAAAGTCATACAGGTTTGACATGACATGAGGGTGAGTAAATAATAAAATAATTTTTCTTTTTGGGTGAAATATCAACTTAAGAAACCTACACAGAAACCTAAAGTATGATATGCCAGTAATATGATAAGTCCATCAGCTAGGATTAATAAGCATTTTTCAAATATTCAAATATTGTTTTAGAGCTTTTTGCCTTTGTTTGTACAGTACAAGAAGACAGGAAGTGAAGTGGCAAAGAAAAGTGAGGCAGGATCAGGAAAGTACCACGAGCTGGGACTTGAACTCGAGTCACCCGAAGTGTAACTGTGCCACGTGTCACAGCACTGCCCATGAGGCCATCAACAAATAAGCACTTTTAATTACAATGATTCTTTTTTAGTCTGGTCAACTTTTGGATACCATAACAGAGACATCAGTTATTTTGTATTTTTGGTTTAATTTCATTTACCTGTGTGCTCTCATCATGGAAACCTTCCAGGAAGCTTTCCAGCAGCTCATCGGCATTGTCGATCCTCTCTGCGTACTCTCCCACAATCCAGATCATGGCCGCCCGTGCCTCAGGTTCATCCAGAGAGTCCAGGTTCTCACACAGTGTGGCAATCACACTCTCATACCTGGCAAAACATTCAAGAATGCCAAAATGAAGCTTCATTGAGATAAAAAAAATGCAGGATGGGCAGAAGAGGGTGTGCTTAATAAATGTATTTTTTTCTTTAACACTCTACTGCATTTAATTTATTTAATTCTTTAAAACTATTGTAATAAATACAATAAATAGTAAAAACAATCATAGTTTTGGGAATGCATGAAGCGTCTCAGAATATTGGGGGAAGTTAAATTCCTTTAAGTCTGCCTAATAAGGGTGATAAATAAACTTACAGTAAAACTAAACAGAAAAGAGTATTCAGCAGAGAGAGAGAAGTCATGCTAATAAATCGTTGTTAACAAAGGGTCAGGGACATGAGAATATTTACAACAGAGACATACTTGTTGGGGTACTTGCGGAAGATGTCCTTGATAACCACAATAGCTTCCTGCACCACATAATTAACCTTGGTCTGAATGAGGTCAAGCAGTGTGCTGACACAACGCTCTGCTGATTGCTGTGATGGAGATATAACAGAAGAGACAAAAAGTCAACAATCTCCTTAACTACAGAGTTGGTTTCTTTTCCACATCAGGTTAAATGCTTTCATTGGAAGGGGTGAAGTTTAGTTAAAGTTGAATTAAAATGAATGCTCATCAGATTGGCAGTGTTAATTAAATGAATAATACTCAGGGTCAGGCTAACTCACCTCTACTTTAATTGCGCAGCGGCCGATGGCTCGTACAGCTTTACGCACAAAGTCTACGTCCACCTCGGTGGCGTATTCCTTCAGTTCAGCCAGCACCTACACACCCCAAACCCACACAAAAACATTTAGTTAAGACTCTTATAAGCACAAATGTCAAAAGCTGATGTGATGTATGCAGTGGTGGGTGGTGTAATAGAGGATGTACAAACATGAATGATTAAGTAGAGATTATGTTCCACATTAAAGAGAGCAAGTAGATCTGAGAGTGTGGGTGGCATTTTATTTACCTGAGCGATGTTGGCCTGAGACGCCAAGCGGATCATGATGTCCAGCTTTTCCAGTTTGACGTAGATGGGGTCATTATATTTCACGAAGAAAACCTTCATCTCATGCTTCAGAATTTCAGGGCTGGAAAAGAGAGAGAGCATTGACTATCATCAATATTAAATATTATTTGTGTATTTTTATTTGTGCCTTGATCTTTTTAATCCATTTTTCCTTTTTTATAATATATTTATATATATCAATCACCTACCGTTTTTGTACAATAAGGTTAATGTTCCTGAGGGCGACATACTGCAGTTCAGGCTCAGCTGAAAGCAGTGTGACTAAAGGAGGAGCAAGTTTCTTCAAAAGAGTGCCGTAGTAATCCATATCTTTAGGAAGCATCTCCATAAACTTCATCAGGACCTTCACAGCAGACAGCACCACAGCAGAATTAGCATGGGACAGCCGTGGTGTTACACGCTCACAAATACTGTGTAAAGAGGGAGAGAAACAGGATTTAACAACACTGCAAAAAATGTCAGGAGCCAGCAATGCATAGTAACAATCCCTACAGACCATATTCATGTTGTGAAGCTTCGTGTCTGAATAAGGGCTGGTTAAACTATTGATTTGTTTATTAACTGTGATGTTCTTTTGCAATCATGTAATATTGATTCCTTGTAATCCCAAGATCTTTTCATCTATTCTTTTACTCTGTGGATGTGTGGAAGTTTTGCTTTATGTATTAGACTTCATTAGAGAAACCATTTAAAAGGTCACCACACGGGAGTGATGACATAACATTGCCTTCTGACCTCTGTGACTCTCTGTCGTCACGGGGCGTGTAGTTGGCCAGACAGTCGAGGATGAAGATCTGGCCCCACTCTGTGCATTCATTAAGAGCTGTCAGAAGCTTATTAATGGTCTGAGGGTTCAGGTCCAGTAGGTTGCTGTTAGGATGAGACTCTGCTATTTCAGACAGTGCCGCAACTGCATTTGCTACAACCTATTGTAGGAAAAAAGCAAAGATATTAAATGCAATACAGTAAAAGTGTGTGTGTGGTTTAGGGTTTCACACAACAACAGCATGTAATTCTACACTATGGATCCCAGAGAGAGACAAATAATACTGGCAGGCCCACGGATACCTTTACAATACAGACAAAAGTGCACTAATACCGAATAATATCTTCCCAGTTATTCTGCCATCTATCCTAGACCTATGATTACTAACCCCCTCACTTAGATTTACAATAAAATAAAGACTAATTAAAGAGTTTAGCAAGAAAACCATGTCCCCACACTATGATCAAATGCACACCCCAGATGGGTTATCTACAAAAACCTTACCATGGGGTTGGAATCGGAGATCAGGTCCTTCAGAGTATCCAGGAAGCCCTGGTCTTCTACCAGCTGAGCGTTAATATCATGAAGCTTGGCCACACAAACTGCAGCGGTCTTCCTCACATAGGGGTCTTCGTCCTTCAGACACTTTCTTAGAGGTTCACACAGGTACTCTGTGATCTTGTCCACTCGGATGCAGCCCATGGTGCGCACAGCAAGTGCACGGATCAGAGGGTTTGGGTCCTCACAGTCCTGCAGGAGAGACATATATTATTAATATAGTATATACTGTATTATATACTATAATCCTAAAATGCATACTATCATAATTTGTATTAAGCCTAAATCTGGTATCTGCATTTTGAATTGAACACTTGAACATTTTCAAAACAAACAGTTTTGTCCAATCTTACCTTCACAAAGGTGTTGACTGCCATAATAGCCATGTCTGGCTGACTCTTGGCATAATTCATTAAGTACAGATAGACAAGTTTCTTCAGTTCCAGATTATCTGTCTGCATGCAGTTCACAACATCAGGAAACAAAGCGCTGTGGACAAAATAACAGGACATATAAAACCCCCCCACAAATTCCAGTTCGTAACATAAGAAAATCATGATGGTAGACATACACAGTGTCATAAAGTGTAAAAGATCTTATTAAAGAGTGAAGCATTTGCAAAACACAAAAAAGGTATAAAACCCCCATGTATTGAGAAATGCCCCGACTCACCTGACATCTTTTCCCACCGTCATCGAGGCAATGACTTTCTTCACAGCCTCTTTCTTCTTTTCCTTCTTATCACTGTTCAGCTCTGCCTTCAGCTCAAAAATCTCCCCTGAAGGTCAAACAAGAAGATAAAAAACCATGACTTTGTTTAGGTCACACAACCAGAGTGAAAACTAGAAATAATAAAGTAGCAGTATGCCTTATTTTCAAAAGAACAATGAATACATTTCATCATGAATTCTGTACACACAGATTTTCTTGGCTTTGACCAAGCAACAAACGTGGGCTTATTTGTTTGCAGTTAAAAATACTCTGTTCTGACACAACTGTGAGTGCTTCCAAATAAAGGAATCTCATTCAAATCTGATTCAGACTGCAGCTTAACCAGCTATTCCTAACCACTTGCCTCTACACAACATTAAACACAACTGGAATATTGCAAACAGAACAAATAGCTAAACATCATATGTAAGTAAATGAAGCGCTAAATGTAGCAAAAGTATTATGTTCTTTTTAACAGTGTTTAAATGTGAAATAGGGCAATTCAATTAAAATGATTCTGAAGTGTAATCATTTAAAACAGACACATTACATTAAAGATGTCACTGAAGAGATATAAACCCAAAATCAGCCATATCTTTAAAGAAAAACAGAAAACAGGGGACACCAAACCTTTCTTGGTAGTGGTGAAATATTTGGAGTCTGTCATCTTGGATCCCAAGCCTCGGTTCTCCTGCAGAAGAGACAGAAGGATTCATATACAGCTCATAAGAAAACAAGAAGAAGAAATGATATCCAGAGTGGATGTTGGATTCAAAAGAGTGCAAATACAGGGGAATAAGAGGAAGTTCAGTACGTGTCCTGCTGACACCTTCCCTGATGTTTCTCAGAGATTGCGGCAGGGCAAAAAACACATTGTTAAAGCTTCTCATTCTTTACTAGTCAGCAAATTATATTTTCTACTAAAAGCAATTGTCTTCCCGCTGACTCTAAATCCATTTCCTGTTATTGAACATTGAACTCTCACTATAACCTCAAATGTCTTGTGAGAGGAAAAGAACCATTAAATTCTAACAGCATTATCTTTAGGCTTCGCACATTCACATAGAGACCATGGTCCACCTAAACCATACTGCATTTTTAACATTAGAAATGCACAGAATAAACTGAACTATAAACTGATTTGCATGTCGTAATAAAGTGCTTTCTAAATTCTAACCCTCTCACACTTTCCATGCAAAGTGTGTTTTGATCATCCATAAATTATGATATATATCAGTGTGAAAGGCTGACCTGACCCTGGAAAGGAAACAATGCCAAACCACTAGTTTTTGACATGCATAAAACATTGATCAGGAGGTGCTGTTGTATTTCATTGCCACGAGCATAACAAAAATCACTATGTGTGTGCATTTCTAAACAAAAAGAGTTTCTGGTTAGTTTTTGTTGTTAAAATACCCACTGTAACAGTACAGTTACTGTTACTACAATAAAACTGCACTTTTCCCATATAAAGGCTATCTTGTGGATATTACTCTTTAAATGTCATCAGAATTAAATTAAGAATAGGCTAAATAGAAATATTCAGAAACTAGATTTACTTAAACTCTTAAAGCATTGTTTAAGAGGTTGTATATTTATTGTATTTCATTATAGTTACACAAAAATGATAACAGACGTAATCACGATATTTATCGGTGTACACTTTTCTATTGTATATTTTTGCAAGGGACCGTAAGCAAGGATTTGCAAGGATTATCAAATTAAGTCGAAAACAGTTGCCAGGTGGATAAGAATAGAATAAATAAATAAAGGACAACCATGTACATGACCAACAGTTTATAACACAAAACAAAAAAACTACCGCCATCCCTACTGCTTTACATCCCGATTACTGTAAGCGTTTATCAGTACAGTACAGTACAGCACAGATAATAATAAAGCAGCTGTCAACGGACAAGGCGTTGACACTAGTGAAAGACAGTTAAAAAGACCATTCGGTAAGGCACGTGACGCACACTACATGTCAAATGATTACCAACAATTGTAAAAACTCAACATGTTATTAAATGTACGTGACGCTGAGGTAACTGCAGCAGGTGACAGTCACACTAGCCTCAGTTAATAAGCGCACGTAGCTAACTAGCAAACCCATTCATTTCGCCCAACAGCCGACATTTTCATACTAATTTTGAAACCAAAAGTATCTGCAATCTTTCCTCCTAGCCCTCAATGCAAAATGGACCTTAACTCACACATAACTGACTGGCCCACTCCATTTTGGCGGATGAATGAAGCTGTTTGCGGAGATGTAGATGCTAGCTGAATGCTAACGGCTCGCGAGCTAAAGCTTCACGACCTTCTTAATAAGGGCTTACGAGAACGCGCAGTTAAGCCTTTAATCTGGCGGACTGTATTACCGTCCGACCACACAGAACAGAAAGCCATAGATAAGTAGAAAAGAGGCACTGTACCTCAGTTAAACCAAGTAATGATGCTTACCGAAGTGAAGTGTGAATGTGTACAAGTCGGCCTTTTTCCTTCCCTCCCACCTTAGATGTTTTGTCATCATATGATTCACACTTCCGCCTTCCGCCTTGAGAGCAGTTTTTACCTGAAAGACTCAGTTGAATGCACTAAAATTATACTTCAATCTTCATAATTTTACAGTTTGTATCCAAGTAGTTGTTCAGTGATGTGCCGTACAATAATTATATTACAGAAAAACCTTAAGCAAGTGTTTTTTACATTTTTGATACTGTATTAGTCCAATTTGGGACTATTCTGACATTTCATACAATTCAGATGAAGAAGAGCTCATGAATATATACACACATTCACTTTTTGTCACTTCAGACATTTCCTCTAATGTTTTATGTTAAGATTAAATAGCTCCAAATGTCTTTATTATTATAGTCATCACATTTTATTTTCCACACAGAGCAACAGACACACACACACACAGTAAAAAGCTTTTCATCAAAAACATTTTAATTACAAGAATTACATTAACAGCGATTGGTTTTCAGGGAACAGTGGAATGTTGGTCTTGCAATATTGCTATTCAACACAGATTGACAGATTCCACAATGTCAAGACCTTACATTTCATTGTCAACATTAAACAAAGAAATAATTAGTCAAAATGCAAATAATAGAAATAAAAGTGATTCCATAGACATTCAGATAAATCAACCAACAGTCTTTTCATCGACCAACCATGACATAGATTTAACATGCATTTTTGTAAATCATCTGAACAGTGAAAACCAGACTGAGTTGCTCAAGTAAATAAGCATGTAAGTTCTGGAGTTCTGATGTCAAGAACAAATAAAGATAAACAAACACCGCCCATGCAATAAATTATTTTAAAATCTGCAAATGCGATTCCAAACCTACAATGACTGTCAACGCAGAAAAGAAACGATTTTTGTTGGAAAACTAAAAAAAACTAAATAAGTCAACTGTAGCCTACAAGCGTATGGCAGGTAACGACACTGGAAAGATAACTGAATATAGTGTGTATGTGTGTATGAACTTGACTACAATGTACAATAGGCACAGCAATCATTGATATAATCAGAAAGACTGCAGAAAGCTCTACAATCCTTATTCCAAGGTATGAACTTTAACAATGTCCTAAAGTGCCACAGCAGAAGCAATGTGCAGTGATGCACTATATTGCAGTTTTTATACAAAATGTGTCAATGATCATACTAACAGCAATAATTTGATAGTTGCAGTCCTTTAGGCAAACAGAACACTGAAATCCAAACTTGCAAAACATTTCTCTCACTTTTTCTACCTCAAGACTCCTTTTTGATTAATTGAAAGAGCAAACATCAGAACATCTCTGAATAAAACACTTGCACTCATAAATACACAGCAGTATAAAGCCTTTAAAAGAGAACTTACCAAAAGTCAACAAGTCATCCATTTATTCAGAAACATAAAAATCTTCCCTTTATAAAACACTTCACAACCATTTACCAAGTCTTAGGACTTACTCATTTTATAAATTAACACAATCCACTGCCAAACAATATGCTGTAGTGTAACAAATTTAACAGGATTTAACATAGCAGGATTTTAAAAATGAACATATAATATAATCACACACTCAGATCTACACTTACACTGTACTCTCAAATCATCCTCAATAACATTAAAAATGACAGTCAAGATCATGTGCAGAATTCATTCGACCACTTGGTGGGGCCATAGAGCTTTATAATGACACTGGAAAGCATTACAAAGTCATTGTATACCAGAAACAGTTTTGGACTCCATATGGAGTATTTACAGCAAAAGTGACTTAGTCTTATTTTAAATGATTTTCATTTCTATACACAGTTTGTAGTAATTTCCACTTGAAACACCCTATTGATATGAGCAATCATTAAATGAAGAATCCTTCATTCATTCTTACCTCCACATAAATCAAGAAATCATTTTGATTTAACAAAGAACTTATAGAGGAATGCTGATAAAGCATGATCCTGTTGCTGCTCAACTATCTTTGACTGGTTGTCTCATAGTTAACAATGGGCTATAACAGAGTGTTCCTAAACATCACAAACATTCCCAAACATCCCCACACAGATACACACGCACAGCATCCCTCTATCTTAAACACAACTTCTCATCCTTACTTTAAGGCAAGAAGATTTGTCAAGGCAACATTAAATAGCAACATTGCATAGCTAAGGCAGAATTATCACACTGAAATAAACAGCATACATTTTATACATTAAGTTTCAATTCAATTATTATATGTACATAACACACATTGCATCAAATCAACATATATTACACATGAACCTATACATTAACCGTCTCATTAACAGTTTGTACAGAACATACACACAGAAATAAACACAGGTGTCCTATTTTTTTGCCAATGTGTAAAGCAGGAATCTAATGTTATTAATTGTGTACTGTCATCTGTTGTATCTATTGAAAGAGCATGACAATGAGGTGTTGATATAATGGTCTATTTAGCATGACAGACTAAAAAATGAAAAAGCAGTTATTTAACTGTCTGGCAATTTGGATACCACATGAAGGTTAGCGCAAAGCTTCAGTTAGACGCTCCATGTTGCTAGCAGATGTACATAAAATTCTAGTAACAAGTTTCCAGCACTCTATCTTGTTTGCACTAGAGCTCCTATTTTCAACTTAAAACACTTACTATACAGAATAATCTGTAAATTAGAGTTCCCTGAATAAAAACTTAATCTTAATAAGGAAAACTAAATAAACCAGTTGAAATTTGTTCCTGTGGAGCAAATTTAGAAATGAGGACATAACAGCCCAGAACTGAATAACACTGTCTTAATTAAAATAAACACTAAAACCTCTAACTCTCTTCTATGGGAAATGCAGCTATTTACTTTCTCAAATAGAACATTTTAAAAGTAAAACAATGATGATTTAATATAAGAAATTAAACATAGTTAAGGTGGTGCTTGGGGTTGAGAGTCGGCTATGTTGGTCAAAAATAGTGTCAATCATGGTGAATGTTTTTAACCCACTTGGGTTAAGACAAACTTGTGTCTCCAGTGAAACGACAGCTAAGATTCCAGCATCTTGCTACATGTTAACCACAATCAGATGTGCATTGTCTTCTAGTCATTACAAACGTGCTTTTTCCAAACACACTTCTTTAAGAGAAAGTTCACGCAAGTCAGTTGCCCGGTTACATCATCATTTACATCACCATGTTTTACTACATCCAGGCTTCTGTGTCCAGGCTTGACTCTGAAGAGTAGGCACATTCTCTAGAACCCATAGCTGGAGATCGCTGCTGGGGTTGAATGAGGTCTGCAAAAGCCTGGTGTAAAGCTTTGTGTGAAGGTTGGTGCCCTTGGTTTGATCGTGGGGATTGTGGTGGCGTCTGGAGGGGGGAAGAGTTGGCAGAAGATTGTTGATAATGATTTTTGTATTGTACAGGGGTAGGAATGCGTGATGGGCTGTTGTCAGGTCTGTTGTCAGTGCGAGGTCTTATTCGTGGACGCAGCTTGAGCTTGTAGATAGAGGGTACTCTCTCCGCTTTCTTTTGACCCCTTTTGGCCCTCAGGACCACTGCACCCTCAGCATCTCCATTAGGTAAAGGAGGAGTGCAAGAACCCTCAGATGGAGGTTCACTTAGACTGAAGCACATGGAGGAGCTCTCACTGGAAGAATCCTGGTAGGAACAATCATCTGGAGGTGGCGGAGGGGATGGAAATGTATCAGGAAGTGGAAGGTCAGCATTTGGGGCTGAACTGTCATATGGTAGGTCAGGATGATTTTGGGTTTGTGGGACGTCTCCTTCCACACTGGCCCAGTCCACTAGGTCCTGCTGGCTGTCCATTGGTACCTCAGCCAGAGGAAAACCTCCACCGAGATCCTTAGGCTGAGAAATGGCCTGTGGGACATCTCCTTCCTCTGTAGAGCTGGAGATGGCAGGGAGCTTACGGAGACCTCCACCTCTGCCAGTCCATCTCTCGCCCTCCAGCAGCATTCCATTGGGGAAGCCGCCACGAATCTGGCTGTGGAGAACGGTGGGTGGGTCCTCGAGTGCACAGGCACGAGAGTTAGTCCGTTTAGACTCTCGTAAGTCTGGCAACATGCCTACCTTTCCACCAACATTAAGAGAAGATGTTGAAGAGTTAGAAGAAGAATAGGCTGAGTCTGTAACGTTAGCGTCACCTGCAGATATGGGAAGCAACCCTAATCCCTGTTGGGTAACAGGAAGCTGAACAGACCCCATTTCTTTTCCGACGCTGGATGATTTGCTTTGCCCTGCCCTGCCCTGTTGTGTGTTGGCCAGAAACTCAGCCTCAAAGCTATGGTAAAGGTCTTGTTCCCGTTGAGGGTCCAGACTTGGCAGCAGGTGTAAACTGAAAATACGACTGTCTCCATGACCTTCCTGCTGTTGGTGGTGATGATTTACCCATCCTTTTGGTTCTCTTACTGTGGATCGTGGATTGTGTGTGGTTCTAGGGGAACGTGGTTGATGGTGATGATTCAATCGTGGAGAAGAATGTGGAGAGCGCCGCCCTGTCTGTGATACGGCGGGAAGCAATTTGCGAGATGCAGAGGAGGGTGACTGAGGAACAGGGGGTTTTGGTGTTATCATCACCTTCTTTCCAGGACTTCCACTTACATTGCCTTTCACAGGTGAGTTGGAGGCAGAAGCAGAAGTCTGTCTTCTGGGCAAACTTCCACTCATTCTTGAAGATGTTGGGGGCACATGCTTGGACTTTACTTCCTCTCTCCGATCCATGGAGTGAGGCTGAGGGTCTCTGTAACGAGGTGACGATCCAGGACTAGACTCACCCAAACGGCCTTTAGGTGTTTTGCCCTGGCTGAGAGAGCGTGGAGCATGGAGTTTTCGTGGACCTTCAGGCCCCAGAGATCTTCCCCTCTCTGTGCGGGGTGTACGGTGTACCTCTGCTGGAGCCTGGGGTGGACTAGGTTTTAGTAAGGAGGTGGACTGAGCTGCAGGGCGCTCTCTGGAAGCACTGCGGGCACGGGTCTGAGCAATTCTAGCAATCTGTTTCCCTGCTGCAGGACGCTCAATAATATGCTTTCCTTCCTTACGGTTCACCAGCAGCACCACCTCCTCTCCATGAGCCTGCCGTGTACCCAGAGAGAAGCGACCTCCTCCTGTGCTACCTCCTCCACCTTTGGAGGAAGCTGTAGAAGAGTCGCTGTCTCCTGAAAGCCTGCGGGTCTTTGGAAGGAGAGAGTCTTTATTCCTGTGTATTAGAGAAAACAGACAAAGGTCAATTTTGTGAAACCCAAGCAAACTTTACAATTTTTTTTTGACATGGTTTCATTTTTTAGCTTATTTTTTATTTCTTATCTTTTTTTCCACAAACAGCATAACATAACAGCATATGCAAAGTGGACACTTAAATAAAATAAATCTAAATTTGTACAGTAAACAACACAATCTCCATAATCTTCACAGTTCTAATTTAGTACTTAAAACTCAGTGTTCACTGAACATTTACAAAGCAAGAAACTGAATAACCCACTCTTTGGCATTATGAAACACATGCAAACACAATCATTTACATACACTTTCAAAATACTGAAAGCTTTAAGAAAAAAACAGACCTAAAGATTGGGATTATATACATCCAGTCACTGGAAGTAATTCCAGATCCCTAGATATACCTTTGAACTGTGTTTAACATCTTCAAAACAAAGTCAAGAGAGTTAAATAACTCCATCTTGACAGTCTGGTCCTATAATGTAATCTGCAAAACCTGATCACCTGTTTCCTCAGTGACAGACCTGAGGGGTGAGATTATCCTGATCTCTGGTAATCCAGCCTGTTTTACCTGCATATCTGGGAGTGCAAGTGTTAAAGTGTGTTGTTCTGACGCTTGGCCTGCATCATTGGTCAGCCTAAGGAAACTAAGGCAGACTGCCAAAATAAACCAGCAAGCTGTTCATGGTGAAATTATACAATGGCATCCCTGCAAACATTGACGTATGAGTTTGCCATATTATCAAGCACATTTTAAATCTTTAGGGAGTTTCAGTGTTTTTTGTACTTTAATATTGCAGAAACTACAGTTGCTACAATTATGCCTCATCTTCAATATTCAGAATTGAAAAATGGCGTAATTCTACGTTTGCATTAGAAATAAGGAATGACAGGAATTTTCAGAGCATGTTATCATTAGCAAAAAATGCTGTTTTTATTTCTAACTCAAGGGGGAGGTGTAAACTGGACGAGAAGATAGATGTCAGGTCAATGTCACCTGGGATTAGTTTAAATCTGCTTGCAGTAAGCTGTGTGTGTTTGTTTGTGGTTGCTATAAAATGCCGTTGCAGTGCTGTAATTTGTGTTGAGTTAACTAGGTCAGTAAGAACAAATGGCAAACACCCTGAGGGATCCAGACAGAAAAACAACGGTACAAACACATTCATGCATGTGTCACAGTCACAACACTGTACGCTTCAGTCCACCCTATATTTAGACGATACAGCTAAAACAGTTGTACATGCATATCCATATAAAGTAAGAAAGTTATTTTCTGCACATGTACATTTGGCTAAATGCACACAAGCACATATACACACCGCCTTCAGAGTACTACCACACACCCAAACACACCAAAACTGACCTGAGTGGATTAAAGTGACGAGGTTCTGATCTGTCTCGTGGTGGTCGAGGCAGCAGTGTCGTGGGTCGGCCTGTGTCCATCTCCACAGGTACGGCTGCATGGTGTGACCTGCCCGGCCGTGAGGGAGAGGAAAGCACAGCGGACCCCAATGCGGGATCCAAGGAGCGTCTGTCAGGTGTTTTGTAGGGCGCTATGTTCTCATTGCGCCAGTGTGGTCCTGGGCTGGTGGAGCGTGAGGAGTGCGCGCTGGAGCTCTTGCTGTGAGGACCCTGCCCGCTTGCTTTAGCCTGCTGATACCTGTGGGCTGTTGGGGTCAAGAAGGACATTAGACAGCTCCTTTAACATTTAAAGATGGGGTCATTTTAATAACAATGCAATACAAGGTTAATTTCCAATGTGGGTTCTCACTCAAATGTTCACAAGGAGGGAAGTTTTACATTAAGTTACAATATTAGGACAATATTTGGACTCATTCTTTATCATCATTATTGTCAAAGGCTATAAATAGGCTTTGAATTACACATCTGGTGTTATGTACTAAAATTAAGGAACTGACTCTTAGTAACCACTAAACACTAGAAACATGTATAACTTGAATAAACGGTACTAAACATTCCAAGAAATCTCATGCTCAGAGACAGCAAATGAAGCAAGAAGCATGAGCTCACCAAACGCTGCGCAGCGGCAAGGATCATGTTTGTCGAGGTAATGCTCAAGCGTGTCCCAACCTCCACCCACACGTACCATCACATGAGTCCGTAACACCTACAGAGAGAGACAGAAGAAAATTTCACACATTAATATACATTAAACTAGATTATGCAAAGCAAGTTTATTTTTCAAAGAATATTCCATATTGTGCCAACTAAAGGCGACTGGGGCATAAAGCAAAAATTACATACAGTTATTCTATTAAGGGATATATCTAGGGTATAACTTTATGACAAAAACTCAAACCTTTTTTTATGGTTACATGATTAGATACGTAAATTTCAGACTTTAGTATAATGCTTATTTTTAAATGGGTGGAAAAATATTAGATAATTTAGAAAATTATAAGTGTTACCACAATTATTGACACGCTCTCTTACCTTTTCTATAAATACTAGTTTCCTGTCACTTGCAACTTGTCTCATGATAATAATAGCAATAACACTTTAATCATATACTGTTGGAAAATATGCTTATATAAAAAACTACTTAAAATATTACATTCGGGCTTCCCCTGAGCAAACCTATATACCACAACTTACAATAGTTACAACTCTGTGCCATAAAGTGTGCTACAGTTATTTTGCCCTAATACAAACAAATCATATTTTGCAGGTTAGTTTGTTTAAATGCATAATATATGCAATAATAACAGTGACATTTGCCCTAGCAAACACCAATAATACAGGTGGGACGGCATGAAAACCTGTTGGCTATTATAGGACCAACCCTGTGTCCTTTAGTGTTACGTAACAGAGCTGCCCACCAATACTTCCTCTAGCCATCTCACTGCCTCCTTCATTATCATGACAACACGCTAGACAGAGCCGAAAAGAAAACAAAATGACTTCAGGCACGACACACACTCTTATTCTTTATTCAAGCACCTCTCAGCTGGTATCTAGAGAGAGGGGAATGTATGAGAATTAGCATAAAAACACTCCTTCCTTTGCTCTCAGCCCTGTTTCTTTAGTTGTGTACTGCTGAACAGAAAGAAAAGCCAGAACACAATTTTCCATTCACTCGTGAATTTAGGAAAATCTTGATTTCCCTGTTGTCAATTGTGTACTTCGAACCTGAAGCAATGAAGCCCTTTAGCACTGCTAAGCTCCATCTGCCAAGCACATGCTAAGCAATAACCATGTGATGAGTCTGTGTGCGTTTGTCATGAGAAAGCACATCTGTGAGCTGGCACAATGCCCACCTCCACAAATTTACACAAGGTCGCGTTTAACAAAGATGGAAACATAACCTCACGCATATATGCCACACCTTACACGGTATGTATTCTTTAGGCTGTTGATAATGTAAACAGTAAATGCAGGTGGACAGAGCAAACAGAACAGTGTTACACTTTGTGGTTACTTTGTGTAAAGTATTTTTATATAACATTTCAATTTAAAATGCACTTGAGAGTTAGATGTTGTTACCATGGCAACAGACAGAAGTATGCTGAAACCGTAAATATTATAATAATCAACACCAATCTCTTTTCGGCCAAGGTCTCCATCACTGTGGCTTTCAGCATTTTGCAAAATGATGGCACAAGAGCTCTTAGCCTCTGAATGAGGTGACCACCCAGATGCCAGCTTTTCATCCTCCATCCCTTTAAACACAGCCGAGCGGAGGTGGGCGTGTGAAGGGCCCTTGCTTCACACAAGCCACGCTGCTGGGGGTTATTGTGTTGGTGAAGAATGATGGGGCGATGGCTCTATATATAATCACTCACACAGTAAATAATACGACTCAATCGTACAGCACTGACTAACTTACACACAGGGCCCTGAAAAGCACAAACCACAGAGGAAAAAAGATTAGGCAGAGGAAAAACAAAGAGCTAATCAAGACAGATGGAGACAGAGGGAGAGCGAAAGAGAGAGAGGGGGAATATAAGGTTGCAGTTCCATTATCCATGTGTAGAAAATAAACTGAATGGAGTTAAATGATTTAGCCCTGCTGCAGTGAAGCAAGATGCAATTTCTGTGAGAAATGACTCCCGTAGACTCAAAGAACATATCACACCATGCATAGATGCATGCATAAAATGCACATACACTGCAATCACAAAAACACAAACATAAATACAGAGAGCTAGCCAGAGAACAGGAAATGACACAATTTTCTATTTCTGTCTGCCGTATGAATGGGTGTGGGTGCTTCTAGATGAAGTTGGATAACAGACCAAGTCTTGAATAGGTCAGCTTGGAAAACTGTGTAAACACCATTCAAACCTCAAGATGACTTATTATGAAGCTATAATTATTATAGTCTGGCCTTCATTCGGGGTGTGCAAAATACAGCAGCACTGAATCAAAGAGTAAACGGCAGAATCGACGGCTTTATGTCGGTGGATTTGATATGTGTTTGTACTAAAACATTAGAGTAAAATAAATACAGAAGAAGCAAGAATAAAACTGGCATAGGGGACATAAATTAACAGTAAAAAAAATATGAACTCAGTAGGCGTGTAGCAATATATGGTGGAACAATTTATCACAATACAAAAACTAACAGTAAAAATGGCTGTTTATATGAACTTTCATATATCATGTTTTTTTTACTGCTTTAAAAGTTCTCTTTTAGGATTTAGCTTTCCAAATGCCTTTTTCATTTCAATTACACTTTGTTTCAAATGATACTGTAGTATTGTGAATACATATCATATATTGTATTGAATCGTTAGTGTTTTGTTGAAAGCAGCATCACCATCTTTTGGAAGAACAGACAAGTAAATAACTATGAGAGAGAGAGATCAGATTAAAACTAAAGATATACCCTGATGAAGATGAGCGCACTGGAGTCTCCCACTTTGTACTTTCCTTCGGAGACTTTGGTCATGGGAAACTGTGATGGACAGGAGCATTGGCCAAGAATCTCCCGCACCTACAACACACAACATAGACACTTAAACACATATCATACAACACATAGACATCACTGCTAGATCTCAAAAATACTGATGCAAACAAATTTCATTTTATTAAAATGGATATCACTGCCAATAGTAGATCTGTATAGATTCTGCCATATACCTCATCATTTAAACTGTAGTATATAGCTAAGAAGGTTTAGATTGAATATACAATAAGGTTGTATTTATTAACCTTATTTAATTCACAATAAACAAACACGAACAAATATATTAGCACTGACTAATATTAACAAGATTAATAAACTACAAAATTATATTGTTTATTGTTAGTTCATGTTAGCTAATGCATAAACAAATACCAACAATCTTACTGTAAAGTGTTATCCAATGTTTATATATTTATTCATATGGGAAATGATGAGCAAAGGTATAATCATAGATGATAGTAAAGCTATAATCATATCTAGCCATTGTTTAGCACTTTTGTTTACCGACACTTTGCAGACTACAAATGACATTTAGTCATACTCAACATGTTCCACCGAGTGCTCAGCAGCACCTGAACAGAAGCAGTTTCCTGCAAGAAACACTGAGTCACATCCCTCACCTCCCTTTAACTCAGCACATGAGACGGCAAAGGAAGCAGAGAGCTTGTATGTGCGTGTGAACCGACAAAATAAACTTTTATGTCTGTTATGGACTCCTGAGGTTCTGATGTGATTAACTCACCCAACCTTTCCAATTCCTGTCACACCTTAATTGAATCACTCCACAGTGAAAGCAAAGTCTTTCTCTTCAAAGCACAAATACAGAAACAAAGAGCCATTCCCTAAGCTGCGTCATAACCTGACGAGGTTTTGGACTTATCCAATGATTAACTCAAATACACATATGCACACTGCATGAGACATAATTATGGATGTGAAAAGAATGACGTAACAGTACAGCAGAGCGAAACATGTGTCTGACCGACAGAAGCCGAGCGGTCAGGCTGGGTGTGGTGAACATGAACTTGCCCACTAGGCTCTTATTCTCTGAAACCCTCTGATGTTTTGCTTTCTTTAAAAAGAGTCTCTTAAGTGAATGTGGCTACATGGCAACCAGCAGGGCAGAACTACAGAATATCAATCAAATCAAGATCACAAGGAAAAACAGCTAAGTAAAAACAACCCAAAACTTCCTCTCTCCAAAACTTACATATAACATTTATCATCTCTGACACACATTTTGTCCTTTCAAAAGAAGCTAAAAAAAGAATAAATATAACACAAGTCAGCAAGGGGGATAATAATTACTCATGTCCGTGTCGGACTTTAAAACGCTGCCACACAGTTAGTTTACTGTAAAGACTGTCGTTTAATGCTCTGTGAATATCCACGAACAAGTTTATTTTTCCAAATTATTGACCTGTTCAGAAGACTAGGTGATTAAAGCATGAATATCCTGTAATTCGACCAACATCATGTCTTTTTAAGCAGCATGTGTCTGACAGTTACCACAGATCCAAAACGAGCCATTACACAGTCTCTCCTTCACTCTCTCTCTTTTTATAAACTTCCTGTTGCTCTCTCTAAAGTAATCAGTCTCTCTCTTTCCCGCTTTCTCTCGTTTGTGTAGACGTCTGGAAAGCCGGTAACCACCTGAAAAGTTTTCTGTGGTAAAAGAACAGAACGGGGGGACCAAATGTAAACATTTAAAATCAGTCATTAAAAACCAATATTGATCGACCACTGTTCTAAATATTGTGGGGATGTGCCAGACAATGACATATTGTCTATTTTAGATCCTCTATTTGCCACATTTGAAACATTATTTAAGTAATTTGAAAGTTTTGTTTTTCATTATCTACACTGCAAGTAAGTAGTGTGATAAAATAAAATAAATATAACATTGCTATTATATTCAATAAAGGCATTCCCAAGCATTGCTATGTATTTTGTTTGATGAGATGTGATTAAAATACAGATGTCTTATTTACAGTACAGCATGTTTTATTCTAAAAGCAGAACGAAAATACGTAATATTCAGATTATTTTTGCTGATTTGACTATGCTATTAACAGTATAAATGGACTTTAGGGAACAACATTAATGCCACAGAAGTGCAGAATATGACTTCTTTAAGCTATTGTTTAAGCTCATTCATAATCACAACAGACAGAGACATTTCTTTGTTGATTTTAGATGAGGCACCTCCCTGTCCAAACGCTGTGAAGCCGTTATTTAAATGTATGCCACACCAGCACGATGCCTTCAGCTGTCATATATGCAAACAAAGCAGAAACAATGAGATTTGCCTGTGATGAGAAACATGAGAAAATGTTGGCCTTGCTTTGCACTGATCTGGGATAAATGATGATACCATAATATGAAATACCTTACTAAATAAATGCAATTTCATACTAAGACATCTTAAATTTATTTGATATTAACACATACTTTCACTTGAAAGCAGCACATAAAATGCTACTATTATCATTTGTAAATCTAATGACAGCCTAAATAGTGCATACAAGGGTCTAAATAAACAATAAATCTAGAATAAAGACCTCATCTTTGTTTGGGTGTACTACACCGCTACCAGCAGACCATCCCGAGTGCTGTTATCTGTCCAGCTTTGCCTGAGAACACGTCTTCAGGGAACGCTCCGATTATCATGCCGTTTCCTCTAAAACTAACAACAGCAGCACTGTGGGACCGCCAGCGACAGCATCAAAGATCCAGCATGGGCGCGGTCAGCCTGGAGACCCGGATGGGGAAATGGAGCATCTGAGAGATAGTGAGCTGTATCTGGGTCTCTGATAACTGCAGCCGACCTGTTACACACACATACACATGTCTGGCTTTGTACTGCTGACCTACAGGCTGAGGGAAAGGGAGAAAAGAACCCTTCCGGGTTAGATATAAGGCCGTGAGGGTAAATCGCTTCTCTGTAATCGCGTGACAGAGCGCCTCGGGAAAGTTGAGTGTAAATAGTGCATGGAGATTTATGAAGATTGTATATTTCCAATTACAAAATATTTTTGTTTCCACAGGTTACAACTGTAAAACCCAAACACACTATTGTAAAATGGATCATTTGCATTTATTTATCATTTAAATGTGCTACAAGAAATTTATATTAACACTAAACATTAGTGACTGCTATGTCATTACATGTAAAGCTGCTTTGATACTATATTACAAATAAATTGAATTGAATTGAATTAGCCATGACTATATTTACAATATGGCTATTTTTTTCAAGCTTGCAAAAACTTTTTTTTGTCATTTTCAGTAATGACACTGCTTCAATTTTTGTAGCAACCATGTTTTTGTTTTGTAGAAACTACGGTTACCAAGGTCAACTTTTCACCTCACATATGATTAATCACATATGGTAGTTGAAACCTTAACTTCTCTGTTTTTTTTACAACATGTATGTATGTAATATATAACAATACATATTTAAACAGCAGGATATTGTTTGAGCAAAGCCTATAAAATCCACCTTACAGAACAACATTTGCTGTTTCAGTTGTGCCCGAATGAGATCTGATATATCTGATTTCACTGTGAGATATCACAAGACGACTGGGCAGATTCCAAGTCAAACATCATCACGGCCTGAATCTGAGACACATCGAGTGCTCTCTGAGCTTTAGGTGGTGTCTGGCACAACAGAAACATTGGGGGGTGAAATCAGTTACCAGCTGACATTAACCCAAAGTCAACCTCACACTCAAAGGACTATAAAAAACACATTGTTTAAAGAATAAAGAACTTTGTTTTAACGTTTACAGTATCAGCAAGCCATGATCTGTGACCGAGTGATTGTATCACAGACATGCGGGTGGTGCGCTTTGCCTGCATACTTTTATAGATGGAGTAGAAATATATAGGGAACACACACAAATACTGGATATACAAAACACTTTCATGGACATCACATCATCTAAGACACTTATCAGATTGTCATTCCCAATTTAAACAAATGACATTTCCATTACCCAGAAAGTTTTACACAGAAGTAACCAGAAAAACCAGCTGCTTAAAATGATTTGGAAATATGTCCCAAGATAAACTTGATAAATGCTCTCTTTTAAAGTCAATGAAAACATGACAGAATCATTTCAGTCAAATAAGCCATTTTGTAAACTTTGACTGTTGAAATATGAAAGATTCCACTGGAGTGAGTAGACTAGACAGGCTTGTTGTGGCTTGTGTCCTGTTAAAGAAGCAAAGAATGAAAGAGCTCTCTTCACAAGCCTCAGCATTTCCTCTCACACCACAAGACTATCACACATTGGGCTTTTGATTCTGGCCTTAATTATAATAAAAACAAGCCACAGGGAGTTATAAACTTACGTAAATACCAGGAACATCAGGTGACCCTTTTGCAAGAAATATACAGTACTATAAAATTCACATGACTTTTTACTCTGGGTAAACGTCTGATGGCATCTTCCTCTGTTTTCATAAAGCTTCTCAATTTTTCTCCTAAAACTCAACCTGAAGCCATGTAATTTTCCTCTACACCCTGACAGAGACAAATTGCAATGCTGCAAATCACTTTTATCTAACGTCACAATTTACATAAATGTTTAAGCAACAGTAAAGGATCCTTCACCATTAAACACTATCATTCATCCCTTATCAAAGATTAAAGAATGCATTTCTAGAGTCAATCCTTCACATTCATTAACATCAATGAACTATGTTTCATTTGTCCCATCACATACATATTTCACTGCTCTATCGGCATATGTTTTTTATATTTAATTGAACACATCCTGCCCCAGATTTCGATTTGGCCTTACTGGCTTTCAGTTAATGTTCACCACAATAAAGCTTTTTAGCTTTGACAGAATGGCTAAAAGCTTTATCAATTGCTATTATTATATAAGTAATGTTTTCCATTTCAAATGCCCAAGAGGGAGGTGTGTGGATGCATCTATGTATAACCTACAGACTTGACCTCTATTAGGCAGCTGGCAAAATATATTAAGAAGATAATTATACAGGAAATTATGTCCCTTATAAGTAGCAATAAAGCATTGTAAAGTCCAAAAACATGGCATATTTGATCATTTTGTTAGTAATAATACATAACATTGTGCTCTCCAACACAGATCCAGATATCACAATGAGCATATGTACAAGCATCCACACACACATTCATGTTATAAACATGCAAGCAAACAGGTGTTTATACAGGCCATTCCACTATTTCTGTTAACAGCTACAATACTGCAGCACTCCACAGAGAAACACGTGTCCCGTGGCAGCTAAAATTAAAGGCATAAATCAGCATGACCATAAAAAGAGAAGACTTAGAAAAGCTTAGCTCATATGGGAAATACTTAGACATACAGTGAGAGAGAAAAGGAAAAAGAAAGAGAGAGAAAGAAAGAAAGTGAGAGAGAGAGAGAGAGAGAGAGAGAGAGAGAGAGAGAGAGAGAGAGAGAGAGAGAGAGAGAGAGAGAGAGAGAGAGAGAGAGAGAGAGAGAGAGAGAGAGAGAGAGAGAGAGAGAGAGAGAGTCTCCTACAGCAACCCATTTTGTGTGAGGCTGACCGAGTGCCATGACCTACTTTTCTTGTCTCTCTCTCTCTCTCTCTCTCTCTGTTGTGTAAAATCCAGAGGCGGTTCTATACAGTACAGGCACCTCTGGCACTTGTCTCTGCTCTTTTTCTTAATACATGTACTGAGGCATGATGTTCACTGAGCATCTCATCACCCCATCTGCCCTTTATTCTCCATCCATCTTCTCCTTGTTATTCTGTCCTCTTTTCACCCTTATATTCTGTCCTTTCTTATTGCATCTTATTTTACCTTTCACCCACACATTTCTCGTGTTTCATATTTTCCTCTATTCTCTTATCTCCTGCTGCAGAGCTTTCTGTTTTCCTTGAGCTCCACCTCTCTATCTTATATCCCCCTCCCGCTATCATTGTCCTTCGATTCACCTCTACCTCACAGCAATGTGCTCCTTCCTTTCTCACTGTCAGCTACATTTTTCCCAGCCTTTCAAAAGAGACTTCAGCAATGTCACTCAGATTTGGCAAGATATCAATTTAATTAAATTTAAACATTTCTAATCAAAATGTTTTTATTCCTAATAATTTAAGCCATGTTAGCCACATTACATGTATAGCTGTATAACAACAATATATGTTTTAGATAATCCTAAGGAATTATAATAGAAACATTTAAAAGCCCACCCATGTCTCCCATGTCACTTATTTCATGTGTCTGAGATAATTTGCTCATTTCACTTCTTAAAAAAAACACATGATTTGCAGTATCATTCATGCCTAGAGCACAGGGTAATGAGAGGAGCCCTGCATCATCGGTCTGTGTATCCCCTGTGACGACTAACAAAGAATTTTTTCACTAACCTTGAGCCCTGACTGGATGACTCCCTCATATTTAACAAAATATAAATTCATCAAATTCTCTTGTTTACATAGCATTTTTATTTTACTGTCTTTTATTTTGATCTACTAACATTTAATTGCTCTTTGTAAATATTTGTACATATAAGTATTTGCACTACTCTACATTTTACACATAATTCGGGTGCACCCCAGCTGCAAATATTTGGCTTTTTCTATGTAAATATTAAAATATTTGCACAACTGTCACTGTATTTCACACTGCAGATATTATTGGAGACATTGTGTCATGCCAATAAAGCACACTTAAATTAAAAGCTGACTGTATGCTTTTATTCTGTATGGCCTGGTGAGAGCAGTTGAAAAGAGACTTGTGAACAAAAGGAGAGAGAATATTGGGGTTGTGCATTATTGACAAAGCCATGAGGCTGAATGTCAAGGCCTCAGGGGGAGAGGGGGAGAGAGAGAGAGAGAGAGAGAGAGAGAGAGAGAGAGAGAGAGAGAGAGAGAGAGAGAGAGAGAGAGAGAGAGAGAGAGAGAGAGAGAGAGAGAGAGAGAGAGAGAGAGAGAGAGAGAGAGAGAGAGAGAGAGAGAGAGAGAGAGAAATGTACAATTAAACATTAAGCATGCTTCTGGTCATGTGCTTTAAAGTCATTTCATTGTGTACTCTTGAGAAAATACTGTCTGTCTGTTTAGAAAAGCATTTGTAACACATCCACCAATCCACCATTGAACGTAAGATAAATAACTTCACAGAAAACCATATTTCCACTAGTTAGTGGTGCTTACTAAGTCACGCATCCCTACTACATTAGTTCATTATCAGGCAAGCAACACCTTATGAGATGTGCTACCACTTTTCGTAGTGAGCAGACAGAACATTGGATGAAGAAAATCCCATAGACCTGCACCAAAGTTTTCTGAGTAGCCAAGATTATGTGCAATACAACTTATATAACTATATGATGTAACTAAGCAACAAAACAAAGACAGACATGTGTCTTGAACTGAAGTTACACAAGCAAATGTCAGAATAAAACTGTCTCTCAACTTTACTTTTAAGTGACTGTATGGAAAAATCACCCAGAGCTGCTCTCTTTCATTAAGAGTAGGAACATGCTGTACTAAATAACATTAACACAGGAGAAAGCAACGCCTTTGTCTCCCCTACGCTGTCTAACAGTGGAAAACCCCAGCCAAAGCCATCTGAGATTAGAAAAGCATTAAAGGGAGAGGTGTAGTTCTGTTACTAGGAAAATAAAGAGAGGAACTGCATTTGTAAAACACACTCATATCTCAGACACTTCTGCTTTTCCTCTAACAACATATGAGATTTCAGATGATTAAACTAGTTGGGAAAATAGGGTGTGTATTAATCTACGCCTTAGATTAATGTGTGAGACACATGAATCTAATGTGAGTATGTGTGAGACATTAATGGACGGTAACGATTGGGCAAAACTACCTTTATATTCCTCAGGGATGAACAGGATTACCAGCACTAAATCCAGCTACATCAACAAATCTTTCCAGTTCCTATGGGAATCTCTTTACAAATTATATAAGATCAAACAAACATAATCCTCACAGTCATCATTTTACTTAACAACCATGGATCTTTTATGCTGGCAGTGCTTTTGATGCTTGCGTGTATATTCATATTAAAATTTCATGTTCATCATGACCAAGCTTAAAATCAACAAGCTAAATCCGAAAGATCAGTACAGCTGCTTGGATTACATGGTTTACAGTTTGCTTGTGTTCACATGGTTGATATCGTGACTATTAAGAATCCAAAATGACCATGGGCATTCAAAACATTGTTGCCCTTTTATTTTTGGGAATAAAAAGTGCCAATTTCCATAAGAGTTTAAGAGACGACACAACTATCATTGTGTAACAGTAAAACGGTAACTACATCATAACTGACAGAATTCTGCTAAATTAAACTACGATGTAAGATTGTGCAACAAGATTTCCAGTGCTGTGTCATAAATTACTAACACAATGTTTACAACTATTTCATTCAGAAAAGAAAAACGGTCTAGAACAGAACTTCCACATTCTCTAATGGCTCGAAAACACCAGCAATAATATAAAGAAGAGGAAGTCTAAATGCATTTTGGTGGAGGTGTTTAAGTGTATTTGTCATACAGGTGGTTACACCACAGATTTCTGAACTATAGTCAGGATTAAATGAGTCAAAACAATGTTTTGTATGAACTTGCCTGTCACAGACCAAAGGCTTTCACAAATCTTATAATTAAACAGGGCATTTAATCTCACTGATATATAAAAGAAGACATCTGGATAGATTAACTTCTAAGTGCTGATGGTTTACAGTGATGCGATTATTGTATTTCTGCTGTCCGTTATTGAATCTACCCCCCCTTAACAGAACAAAACCAGTTGTTTTGCATGGCCACATGGCTCGTGGGATATGAAGACTAGCAGCTGTGTAAGAGATAAGGGTCATTGTTAAAAAATTGAGAAAATTTACACCTATAACATGTCTGACAACCAATCAATCACTGACTGTTCACTTTAATATCACTTGCAGTATAAAATGCTAACAATCTGTATTACACAAGGCATAAAATTCTGATGTAACAGCACCTGATGTGCAATGTTTTTCTTCGCCCTGCTTGAACTTATGCTGACGCTGGCAGTTCTTCCTCAGGAGAAAAGGTGCTTACATGCTCACAACAGCTGAATACTCAATTCCATGATGGAGCAGAATTAAATCAACACTTCAATTTAATATGCTTGCTTATAGATTTGCACTTTGATCTTTGGCATGATATCTGTTGACAGTTTAAAGTGATGAGTGTTGATCAGGGGGTCACATGATGGAGTAAAGCGAGGGACTTCCAGTAACTGGGAAACAGTCAAATTATCAAATTATGTCCAGGCACCAGTGCTTGTTGGATATTAAGAACTTTCCCTTGCTGTTTCCCTACAGTGTTTTGAAATCAACAGTTTGATTAGAGAAGATTATCATAACTAACAAAACCTCAACCAAAACTGATAAAGTGCTATTTGGAAATATCTCACCTCTGGCAGCTGAATCAAATAACAGACCAGAGATCATAAGTCACATCACTGTGCCAAAATTAAGATGCAATCTGTTAATGATGACATACAGACTTTTATTGGTGGCCTTGTGTTATTATTTCTAATGAGAAAGGATAAAGACTGTAACTGAGTGGTTGAACTTTGCATCTCTGTGAAGTAACACTTTGGGTTCAGTTGCACAGACCAGGTCCCAACAGATCAGATCCTAAAGGAATGATCTTTTATCCTCAAGACAACACATGAGGAAGATTATGGCACTGATCATCATCAATTTCTATAACCTGAGAATAGAAAAAAGTTGCAGGATCCCTAACAGAAATAAGAATCACATGTTCTCAGACCTTTGATCCTAAAATGCACAATACACAAACACACAAGATCAGGAAATATGGCAGAGTTCCACATCTGAGATACATATTTATTTAATGTGAAATTAACTTACGTCTGGTTTACTATAACTAAATGTACTAGAGGCGATTTGTGATATATTATACAATGTCATTTCTGATCTACATAAATAAAGCCTAGTAATTTTTCACTACACATCAGTATCTACTAGTTATATCTGAAGAAAGAAGCTGTTATTATCAACCTAAGTATGTTGACAGATGTCAGCTTTAAACTCACCAGCTCGTCCAAGTTGCGCATATCCAACAGGACCCTCTTTTGCTGCTGCTGCCAGCGGGCCAAAAGCTCCGGATCGGGCTCGCCGATGCTCTCCTTCCGATTATACTCCTTCCGAACATACCTGTTCGGCGGGCTCGACTCCCCCAAAGACTCCGTCAGGTTCTCCTGGTCCCGTATCTCCTCCTCGATCTCCTCCTCAAGTTGAATCAACATGGGCGCCAGCATCCCGAATTTGGCACCCCGGCGGGCCACCTCCAGCAGACAGAGCACGAAGTTCTTCTCGTTGCACCTCTCCACCAGGTCATTGGTCTCGAACATAAGCACATCTTTGATCCAGAGCTCCTGCCTGCACCAGCCGATGAAGTTGGACACGTTGTCCCTGGCCAAAAACGATCCGGGTATGACGTTCCTGGACTGGAAGACAACATCTTTGCTCGGAATCCGCAGCGACCGCGCCGCGTCCGGATAGTTCTCCTTGAATTCCTGGGCGCGCCGGTTCACGTTGTTGGCATGCCGACACAGCGCGCAGCCGGTCTCCAGACCCTCCATGAAAGTGTCGGCCGTGATGTCCAGGTCGTACAGCGCGTTCAGCCATTCGGCCAAATCCTCCTTCATGGCGTACAGGTACTCCTCGCTGGATTTGAACGGCCTGATGCTTTTGGAAGCGGCTGACTGGATGTTACTCTGATCAGCCATTTTTGGGAAAACGCGTATCAGTCAAGGCACGAAATATTAGATTGTCTCATACAGAAATCCTCCATAAACGACGGCGGCCATCACATAACGATGCGATCCTGAAGCGCGCCGCACAGACTCTCACTCGCGATGATGCAGCTGTGGGATTCCGCGATGGATTCCGGATGTCTGTGAGATACCCGCCTCCTTCGATGAGCACATAGCGATTACTCATTCCCCTATGGAAAAGCAAGCAGGAACAGAGGCATGACAATTATCAATACACGACAGCGCGGTGATACATTATCTTATACGAAGCTAGTGTGTCGGAGGCGCGCCCGGTTAACAAATCTTCGCAGCGCCTCGTTTACACATTCGTTCACGCCGATCCTAAGCTGCGAGCGCACGCGTGCCCGAATCGTTTCGGCAGGCGGGCAGACTCGGTCTACTGGGGCACTTTAATAATAATGGTAGTCAGTTGGAAATGATCCGTCTTCTGCGCCGCCTCCTGCCCAACGTGTCGAGCTGCAGTGGCTATACATCTCATTAGAGGATCAACAGCAACTTTATCCCTGCGCATCCATTTTATTTCATTGCAGGAGCCACACAAGACCAATACGTTTATATTTGCATGTGATATTCTGATATACAAATAGAGTAACCGTCAGTTGAGAGAAATACAAACAAGTGTTGCTTCATGCTTATCATAGATCTATCATTTGCATGCACTGATGGGAATGGTAAACACTGATAGTGTTATGATCGCTTCATGCTTGTAAAGAATCAATCGTGTGAAATTGATCACGTATTATTTGTTTGCACGCGCTGTCTGTTCAAATCAGCTCGAGCGATTGTTTACGAGAGACGCGAGATAAGAAAAGCAAATAACTGTGATGTAATTAAACGCGTGTTTGCCTTTACGTGAAAACTTTCGTTACGTGAATTAAACCGACGTTATTGAACTGGCCTGTTCCCCACATGTTAAAAGAGGCTTTTATCTCATAATAAACAGATGACCGTAGATTTCTTTGATTTACAGCATCAAATAATCGCCCTTAAATAAAGTTAATATGGCCACGATGTTTTGTTTTGTTTTGTCTGAAGCACATTTAGGAAGGCTCACTCACAGGATTTTGCCAATGGTGTTGGTCATCAGCAAATGAAAGGAGCCATTCTGAATAGGCGGACAAAAGACCGACACGAAGACATCATCGTGATGTTAATCAGCCTTCATTCGTCTCCTTTTAACAATTAGTTGAATGACTGTAGAACAATTGAAAGTCTGTCTCCAGAAACTCAACTCTTAAGAACCTTAGGTCAAAGCCATCCTTTGCATACTGGGAATGAGAAAAGACAACAAAACATGAATCATATTTAGTATTGTAGGTTATGATTTAAAGAATTTTTCCTGATATAAAGCAAAAAAATTAAATTCTTACTCACCAAACACACAGGAATGACACTTACGTTGAAAACTGAAGCATCCAGCTTCCCTCCTCAATTGTTGTTCTATTTTCAGGGTCACATTTGCAATTCTTTATAAAACATGCCCACTGCAGATTTAAATTAGCCCCACTTTTTACTAAATACAAGAACAGGCAAACTAAAATAGATGCCTTAACTGCATTAAGTTTTCATTACCAAGCTCTGCCAGCAACATTAGCTTCTGTTAAGAACATAGTTGGAGATCTTTCCCCCTTTCTTAACTTCCTGCTCGTGTTGTTTAATGTTGGGCAGCATGCCCTGTCAATAGCTCGGCCCAACAGCAGCCGAGCAGCCAAAGGGAGGCCCTTGTTTTCATTTGAAAAGCATCGGTTGTTCCTTTAAGAGAGCTAGACAGAGGGGAGGACACACAGCAAGCGAGGAATGAGATCATTCTTCAAGGCCTGGATGAATCAGCTCTCATGAACACATACACACACACAGAAATGGGTTGTTTTACAGTTCCCCAGCGAGTGGAGGTTTGGCACTAAAATGTCCATTAACAAGCTGGAGTCAGTCAGTCTTTATCATTTTGCCACACTATACAATGAAAAGTTTTAGGACTTAGAGGCTCCAACCTTTGCATGATTTAATTTTACAACAGTTAAAACTCCTGAACTTTATTCGTATTGTGTGTTATTAGACTTTGATACGACTTTAGATGGATTTTGTTGGAAATCTCCAAAGCAGATAAAAGTATCATCCTGTCAGCTCTTGCCAAGGCCTCAATTAACCACAGTGATGATTTAAGATCAAGGCTCTTTCTGAACACAAGCCAAATGCTTTGCAGCGGCAGTAACTTCTGAAAACAGCCACATACTTTATTAGAGACTTCTTTGAATAACATCATCAAGCTTTACACCATTTTACCCCAAAACCCCCAACCACACACATTGCAGGGACTTTTAAATGAAATGGTATGTTTGGTAAAAACTTGTACACACAAAGGTAAATCAGTAAGATAATTTTGGTTGTCCAACCCTGAAAACTATTCGTCTTAGTACATAGTACAAAGGCCATATATAGTGATGAGATTTAGATAAACCCACGTCGCGTATCGACTCGGTCATATGTAGGTTGACGCTACAGACAGGTCGTCTCTTTCGATAAACAAACGCGACACCCGATGGCCAAAGATTGAATTGCACCTACTCAAATGGGACATTTGGTTAGACATTTATTAAATGTGCATTTTTAGTTACAGTTACATTTAAAAACATCTTTATAGGTAACCAGAAACACAAAGTCCAGTGAGGTAATAACGCCCTTGATCATGAACAATTATATGAAGTCAAATGATTAGTACCTGCCTGCATACATGTTTGGCAACTTCAGTAAAACATACAGTCACAGAAAGCTCAGGCAAATGACTGGAGGTGGAAAAGTTTATTTTTTTAAAAATAGTTCAAAGTACAAGGTTACATTATAAAGAGAAGGGTAAGACAGACTCCAAAAAATATGAGCATGGGGTTCTATCAGGGATAAAGCCATTATACAAAATTTAAACAAAAAGGTTAACTAAAATCAGAATGTGCTATTGAACTTAAAACCACAAAGGCAAGCAAAGAAAAAATAACTATTTATAAATATGGAATCATAAATAAAAGGACTTTAAAATTCCTCTATTTAATGTAAATCCATGCTTGATGCAGTAACTCAGTAGGGTCTGTCTCGGCGCTCCTGACGATGATCCCTGTTGGAAAAAAGAAAGGCACATAATTCAATAAAATGCTTTGGATGCACAGTAAGCTGTAGCTTAGTTTTACACTTAAAGCAGGACCGAAACTATAACACTTCAGCTTCTGCTATACTCCGAAGCTGGTCTATTATACTCACAGTAAGTGAGGCTCACCTCATATCCATCTTGCCTGGGGGTCCCATGCCTCTCCTGCCTCCTCTATCCATGGGAGGACCACCCCTGCCTCCTCTGAAACCACCTCTGTCCATTCCACCACGGCCCCCTCTGAAACCTCCACGCATGCCTCCTGGACCACCCATCCCAGCAGGCCCACCACGATCCATTCCTCTACCACCTCTCATTCCCATTCCACCCCTGCCACGCTCGCCTCAATACACAACACAATATACAGTTAAAACAAAAATCCCATAGACATGAACAAATCACAAATGACAGCCAATGAAGGAAACCATTTGCAAATCAAGTCTAATCTGTGTGTACCTCCAGGAGGGAAAGAGGGACCGTCAAGGCCTTCAGGTTTTGGAGCTTTACATTGGTTACACTCCATCCTCCAGGAGAAGTTCTGATTACCACATCCACTGGAGAGAGATTTCACACAGTTATAACGGTAAAAAAAACAAAGCAAAGAAAAAAAAAGTGTGTAAGATGTAAACTGTGTAACTCACGGGTTTGGACAATCCCAGTCTCCGGCTCTCTTCTGTACATTGCCTGGTTGAGGACCACCCCAGCCCATTCCACCACGAGGACCACCACGAGGAGGAAAACCACCTCTCCCCATCATTCCTTAATGAAAACATAATAGTTCCATGTTCTCATTTTGTCAATGACACAAAAGGCCTTCACATAATTAGCACGGAAGTCTTATGAGGTGGCCACTAACATTCTCATATTTTATTACTGCTGTGTGGGATCCTATGTGGCCAGTAAAGCAAAACACAACATATCTAAAAACATCTTGTGCATTATTATCAACAAACACCATCATACCTCCACGATCCATCCCAGGGCCACCTCTCATTGGCATTCCTCCTCTCATACCTCCCATCATAGGCTTTCGGCGAGCCATAGACACCTTTAGCCTCTGACCCTGGAACTCTTTACCTGAGATGAGGACAGGATAAAAATGTGTGTGGATATGCGCTTACAATTTAGAAAAACAAAGATCTTGAGAAAGAACAATAATTGACACTTAAAAAAAAACTAGCACACAGGGCAAATCACAACTTTATGCTATGACACTGAAAACCACTGCTCAAAACCATGACCTGTCCGAGCTTACATTATAAAATAAAGGGGTAGTGATAGCAACCAACCATCAAAGTGCTCAACAGCAGCTTTGGCACATGAAGGTTCCTCATATGACAGAGTGGCATCTCCCTTTGGCTTGCCAGAGTCTTTATCTGTGTAGATGTTGATGGCTGGCTGGTTCAAACGGCGGTTTATCTACCAGAAGAAAAACAAATGTTGTAGTGCTTTGACAAAATTACAACAAAGCCTGTCCAATCAGACACTTAGCCAGATGTTTTGATGAGTATAGATAGGTAGAATATAGATAGAATGATTCATGCAGGCATGTGGCTCACCCGTATAGGTCCACAGTGCTTGAAAAAGTCAGCCATCTCCGGCAAAGTGGCATTTTCTGTGAGGCCCGTGATATAAATAGTGCTGTTCTCAGAATCGTCCTGCCCTCCTGGATGACCTGGGTATTTGTGGTGGAGAATGTCATTTAATAACATTATAAAACATTAATTCCATAACATATGGCAAAGTTTATTTCAAGCAGTTGCACTGGGGGTAAGAGATTGTATTAACTTCAGAGATTGGTATAGCAAAACATACCCATGTCACGATTCATTCCGCCCCTCATGCCTCCTGGGTATCCCCATATCGCAAAGAAAGACAAAGAAACAAAAGGACCATTAACACATCAGTGACACTAAAACTTAACTGCTAGCTTGCATAGATCTGACAAAACGAATTCAGCCAGGTTAACACAATCCCCAAATTTCCAGGCTGGACTCAACCAGAATAAAATATGATGTTGAAAATGATACTTTTGTCCAAACATGTTTAGGTCAAACGATCCAAATTTTGATGAAATTCAAATAAATAAATAGACACTGAACCATTAGGAAACTCACTCTTTGTGGAAAAAAGTGGCACACCAATGGAAACGCTTAAGGACTCATAGGCGTGAATGCCCTCTACATTAACTCAGGAGTGGACTAGCCAATGGAATACTCTTAAAAACTTACCACCAGGCTTATTGAAGCCCCCTCTGTCTCCAGCGATGCTAAACATGAAGATATGAAGGCGAAATTCCTTTTAGTCTTCAACCAAAGGACTTGTGTAGACAATGAACATAATCCCCCTCTTTCTTTTTGGAAATGTGTCACATGTGATATTGTACAGTACAATATAGTAACTAAGTGGCTTCTTAACTTCTGTGACATTAAGCAGTAATTAACAATAACAAATACCCCAAAAACCAGAAAAATACATTGCCCTTTTGCTACTTATATTGAATGAATTTGTAAAGCTTTGTGCTAGAAGATTGAACCAATATATATATACACACAAAGGCAAATATTACTTTTAACAATCCTGTTAGTTAGCAAAAATCCCTTAAGCCAATTTGCAAAACCATTTGTAGTGTTTCAACCCAAATTAAATAAATGTAAGCATTAAACAAAAAGTAGAAATGGTAGAGAAAAAAGAGATGTAAAGTGATAAAAAAAATAAGTTACTAAACAGCCCTGCTGACAGAAATAATGATTCAAACTTTAAATTTAAACCCAGCAAGTTCACTTTGGTTTGTCTTTGAAATGGACAAAAGTACTTAAAAGAATAAGTACTGCTGTTCTTATATGGATCTCTGACACCTGTAGCGTATAAATGTGACAAAGAATGTTAAAACACCACCTCTGAAATGAGAAAACAGTTCACAATGCAAAAATATCAGTACATTAAAATATATATATTTTTAGAAATTAATTTTTATGCTTACGGTCCTTGAAACCTGTTTGGAGTAGAAACAAGTGCATGTGTGCATTGGAGTCAGTGATGAATTGTTAGTCTTGACACACTGAATATTTAGAGTTTGTTCATTACATAATCAGGGATTGTTTTTAGCATACCTCAAACCATCTGCCTACTTAATCATTTTTGTGTGCCCACTCCATCACTGCAACTTTACTGAAACTGACCATTTTAAAACCTACTGTCAGTATACATTAGATCCATTCAAAATTACAATTTGAAATGCAATAAGGATAATTGGTAAAACTCATTGTGTGCCACCATCTGCTCTGTAAAAATTCAATATTTACCCATCAATATTACACCCATAAGGCTTTGTTATGACCTCCACCAAAAATGCCACAATTGTATGCAGATTTTTCTTTTCCCATAAAGCAAGACACTAGAATATTTATTTGGCATTATATTAACTAAACGATTACATTTAAATTCAGCAGGCTGCTTAAATTACACCGCCAAACATGCAAAACAATGTGACAACTTTTTTCTGATCTTTTTCCCATAAAAAACCCCACACCCAGTTTAAACCAGAGCTGACAAGTGCCTGTATTGGATACGCAAATGGAGCAGAATAATTTTTTTTTATCTTTGTCACACTAACAAACTATGAATATACAAAAGGCCAGAATAAACTATGAGTTTCATGTAAAAACAACATGGACCCATTTTACAATAAAAGAATGTGACTAAATGTGTATCAGCTGACCCAAGTAAAACCTAAGCAGTATCTATGCAACACCAGAGATAAAACTACGAAGGAAACTCGACTCATCTTGGAGCTCTCGCACATACAAACCGTGTGTGTGACTGGTAAGTGTTTCCATACTGTAAATAGTAAGAAAGGTAGTTAGTAAAATGATGAAAGTCTGAGCTTACCCCATTCCACCGCGGCCCATCCCCCCACGGCCCCGATGGCCTCCACGATCATAACTATCTCTGTCTGAGTATCCACCTCGATGAGGCTGTGATCCTGGGTATCCTCCACTCACACCACCCTGACTGTAACTGTCTACAGGAGAGATCACATACAGAATCAGTTGAATATCTGAGCATTTCTATTTTAACAGAAACAAACAACAAGACAAATAAAAGTAAATGAAAATCATAGTTAAAAACATACTGTAGTGACTTGACTGGTTGTAATCATTCTGTGGTGCACCCTGCTGGCTGTACGGAGGCTGTCCATATGCACCATTTCCCTGGGGAGGGTAAGCAGAAGGCGGGCCTTGCTGATGCTGTTGAGGTGGCTGCCCTTGCGCATAGCTGCCCTGCTGCTGTCCGTAACCAGGTTGCTGAGCTTGGTACCCACCCTGAGACTGAGAGTAACCTCCAGGCTGAGTGTAGGCACTCTGGTTATAAGAAGGCTGGGTGCCTGCACTATAACTGCAAAACAAACACAGTCACGCAAAAGAGACAGATGACATGGCAGATCAATCTTATGGCGCATGACTTTGCACTATAGCAAGCGACTTTGATCCTATAGGGTATATAAAACAGCACTAACACTCAGAAAGCATGAGGAAAGAACAGCATATGGAGATACTGTGGGAGGCTCTATAATAGCATCCTGTGGATGTGCTGATTCAGGAGATGGTCCAGTTACCTCTGAGGAGTGGAGGCAGCAGCCTGCTGGTTGTAGCCAGAATAGGCTGGTTGGGTGGAGTATCCGGGCTGGGAGCCATAGGAGGCCTGGGCAGCAGGGGCCGCGGTGGAGGTAGTGTAGCTGCTGGCCCCATAACTCTGTGCAGGCTGTGCATATGATCCTGCCTGTGGTGTTCCATATGCAGCTGAGAGAGATTATAATAATTTAAGTTCAGCAATTAGATTTATTTTGTATGTACATGCGAGTAAACACAGATTAAAGCAGAGTACCAAAACAGCAACAGCAAGTGAACCCACTTGTGCCAAAGGTAGTGCATCCAAACCCCCAACATACTTTGTATCTATAGCCCTCTACTACAATTTTCATAAATATATATATATTGATTGTATTTTTAAATTAAAATTTGTGTATATTTGAAGCGTTTTTGAACGGCGTTAAAACTTGATTGTAGTAATGATTGTATCACACAACTGAATCATTTTGCATTGAGGATATATTTGGCAGCTGAAGTAAACCAATTTCTTCAGAAGGACTGATAACATTTCTAGAAATGAATAAGCACACGTTCAGACCTGGTGCTGCAGTTGATGCAGCTGCAGCTGCTGGTTGTCCATATGAGGATCCATACTGCTGCGCATATCCTCCAGCAGATGGCGCTGCTTGACTGTACGTGGACTCAGGTGCTGCAGCGGGTTGCGCATAGCTGTAATCTTGCTGAGCATATCCCTGCTGCAGATAAACACGGATTAAAATATGTGTTACACAATAAACACGACTTTGGTGTTGCTAGCTAATGTCCTACTTGGACTTGGAATTTAGTCTTACCTGGGCAGTCTGACCATAGCCTTGAGAAGGTGGAGCAGCGTACGCTCCATACCTGTAAAAATATATGCATTTCATTAATGCACAATGAATTACTTTGTAAGTAATACGGCAAAAATGTACGAGACAAAGAGGACTTACGACTGCTGTGCACCAGCCTGGTTGTAGCTGCTATAATCTAGAGTAAAAAGGATAAAAAAAAATCACTTTTTACCTAAAGTGCTAAAAACATCCACAGGATACAACAACGCAAGTTTAAAGCACGTGGGGTAAAATAAGAGCACACCGAAAAAAATAAGATTTACAAAGAACAGCTCTGATACCAATTTATTTAAACTACAAAGCAACGCGAAATGTTACACAGAAATGTACCAAGTGTTGTTTGCTGCAGACTGCTGAGCTTTCTATCCCGCTGTTTTTAAACCACGCCTGCTGCTGTTTAAACTTACACTTAAACAAACGTAACCACAAACTATTTATAATTACGAACTTAAAGCAACAAAATGCACAATTTGTGTTACTTTATTTGGTGTAAACTGTTATTATGCTGCGAACTAAGTTTAAACTCGTTTAAGTCGAGTTATCAAACGACCACCTTGACCTAAAAACAAACTTTGGGCCGCGTGGTCGAGCACTGTTTGCAATTTGAAAAGCTCCCTGGGGGTAATTGATTTATATTTCAATTACGTAAAGTTTTATTAAGTTTTATCAGTTGAAAATTACTCAAAGTAAATAAAAAAAACAAGAAAACAAAAATACTTACTCGAGACTGACGCCATTTTCCGTTAGAGACCAGTTGAAGGAATGCGCATGGGCGATGTACGCATGAATGAAAGCAAAGTGGACCGTACCAAAACACTTTAAGCAGAGGGGGGGTACAAATGAACAGACTGTCCCGTCCGCTTTTGTAACTGTGTAAATAACGGTATGAATTGACGTAAATAAATTAATCAATAAGTAGTTTATTATAGAATTTAAAACGTAATCGATGCTTTTCAATAAATAAAAAATTATAACGTTGTTAAAAAACGTAATCCCAGGACTTAATGCGCGTGTCTGAAACAGGAAGTGGCTCACTGTCAAAATAAAAGAGTCGGTGAATGAATATTTTGATTACTTGTGTAGCCTGTTTCTATTACATGAAAAGAGCAATTTGTACACATTTTCTCTTTGTGCACTTATTATTAGTTAACGGATTTGCAAGCAGTTCAAACTGAACTGGATATGAAAGCGTAGTAAATGGAATAAGAGTCCAGTGCACATCATGCATGTATTACCTGAAACATGAAGATTAGGATGTACATACACAGCAATTCATATCTACATACATGCTTTGTATAATAGCAACCATCAGGTGATGCGTTTTGTTCGTTTACAATGCTTGATCATATTTTTTCGGCATGGATGTGGTTTGGATCCAACCGGCCAGGATTTTGTAGTGGTACAGTTTTAATATTCATATTAATTGTTTCGACTTGGCTTTGTGGTATTAACGCAAGCCTTAGTTTAGGACCAGGCGGCGAGTTCCCTGGATTTTATGGTAAGCATAAATAATATGTAAGACTGTGATTTAAACTAGGGTTCAAAGCACTCAGTTCATAATGTTCTTCTGCATTTACAGATTTCATATTTTATGCCTTCAGCCATGAGGAGTTGACTTCATTTCTCTACAACATCACTCTATTGCTGTGGCTCGGACCATGTCAAGAACGAAGATGGGGCACTTTTGTCTTCCTCACCCTGTCCTTCATCTCCACTGTGCTCCTTCCCCCCATTTATGCCCTATTTCTGTTCGTCACTGGGGATGAAGCAAGCAGGGTCAGTGGATACTCCGCTTCTCATCTAGCTCTGTTCACAGCTCAGTGTCGACAGGTGAAGCAGAGGAGAGTTTTACGCTGTGTTCCTGTCTGGTTCTTGCCTTGGTTCTTTTTACTGCTTGATCTCTTCCTGCTTCCCAGTGCTCCAGGCCTGCTGCACTTTTATGCCATTTGCCTGGGTCTCAACTGTATCCTTTACACTGATACCATTTAGTAACACTTGAGTGATTATGGTCTGTGTGATCTATTTATAGTTATGTGACACTTAACATGTTACACAGACAATAATGAGTTTATTGAAATGTTGGAGCACATAGAGAGACTGGGCATATGTGCCTGCTTGCCAAAATGGGCATACATTTCGGTTACCTCTTATCCACACCTGCCAACTTACATCAGCACCCCAAAAAGGTTGTAATGAACTCTTTGTATGTTTTAATATTACACGTTTGCATATTGTCGTGTGTAATGCTTTACAAACTGGCCATTATTGTTTTTTGTAATAGACCAGAGCCATGTGATGTGCCATCTCAGATGGGACACATGCCATCAACCAGTAGATCCCAATTGGAAGATCATTCACTTCTATGGCAACATTCTGTGTCTCAGTGGCATCAGGAGTCTTTGGCAACAGATGCACAGATGTTAGAGGAGCAGATGCTAAGAGCAGGAATATTAGCATCATTACAGGACACACCTGAGGGTACAGCAGATAAAGTGGAAGTACCCAAATCCTCAGTATCATCATTACGGTTAGTGTTAAACTAGACAAATAAAACAATGTTATAATGGCTTATACTGATGCACTGCATGTTTAAGTTCTCGCTGCTTATAAACTAAAATGTTATTCCAGGCTGCAACAGCTGGAGAAAATGGGTTTCCCCACAGAGAAAGCTGTCGTGGCTCTTGCTGCTACAGGCCAGCTGGATGGAGCAATTTCCCTGCTTATTGATGATCAGATTGGAGAGCAGACTGTGGTTGTATCTAAAGGGAAGAAGTCATCGGTATAAACGTAGCTCAGGGATATCCAGACCATTTAAAAAATGAAAATACTGTTATTTAACATTTATCCTCAACTGGCAAGTTATAAAAAGTAAGAAAAAAAAATCAAATCTATTCCATGTGACTAATTTTATTCCAGTTTATGTGAAAATCTACAATAGCTTTATTTAACAGACTAGAAATCTTGCTTGACATTTATGGTCAATATTAACATGTATTGTCTGGAAAATGAGTAATATAGACAGTGTGTTCCACTGAAGGAAGTCCTACTGGATACAGAAGACATACGGGTACATAAATGATTACATAATTTTTGTTTTTTGGGTGAACTATGCATGATATTAAACTCAATGACCGATTGATAAGCAGAGATCAGATGAACTGTTTAATTACTATTCCATTACATTTGGGTAGACAACAGAAATCCATTGGATAATCTATGGTGTAAAAGATTAATATACTGTATTTATGTTATGGTATTGGCAGCTTTTGGGATTTAAAGTTTAATATTGAAACAACATACTAAGCAACAATTCACTTGTCTCAATGGAGGAAACCAAGTTCCTTGGAAACAGAATAAGCTTTGGTAAAAGATGACCTGAGCTGTATCCATGTATTAAATGTATTAAGTATTGATGAGAATATGGATGGTATTAAAAAAGAAACACTCAACAAAGTTTATTTTGTTTTTACACCAACTGGTAAGACTGCACACTGGCAAGACAAATTCACACAGTTTCGAAAGAGGCTAGAAATAGAAAAATACAAGTGACGTTACATGAATTGGTATACAGAATAAGGAAAACATCAACTGCTAAAAATCATCTATAAATAATTAATACAACATTTAGATACGAATACAAAGACAGTCATGGAAATTCTTGAGGAAGGAAACCAGTCCTATGCGTGTGCATGTAACTGATGGAAAGACATGCAAGAAACACAAAAACAGAATTCAAGTTATATGTATAATTTTCCTACTGCCCCTTTTTATCCAGTTGGATGTGGTTTTTAGAAACGGGCTCACGGAAGTGCACATTTGTTTGGAAAGGGATAATTGGATGCTCATGTAATATAGGGTTAATATTTTTCCTGAACTAGAGGGGATTCACAAAATTCAATTCAGAACCACAATGACTATATCGTTTAAGCTTTAAAAATGAAAAATTGACACATATAAATGGTTTACTATTTTAAATGAAGGAAAGCTATTTATTTCTAGGGACTGAAAAGAAAAACTCAAAGCCATTCCTCAATTTGTACGGTATTAAAGGTTTACATGTTGAGATTGGACATTGATGAACTTTTAATTGTCCTTCCTCTTAAAAAAAACAAGGTGTTTCTCTATCTACATAGTGCATTTAATGTCAGGAAGAGAATATAAAATCTTTTAATCATCATTGGAGAACGCATGATGTTTGGCTGAATAGTGGGTGGGATGAATATGTGCACTTTCCTCATACAGTACATTTGCCAAAATTATTATAAGCTCTTAACAGCAGCTAGAAAGATAATAGTATTGATGCTCTCCCTAAAACAGTCTTCATCTCCATCCTAAATTCCATCAGGTTTTGTACCCTTCTTGCCCTGCAGTTTTAAAACAATTGTACAAGCACCAATATCGTTTGTATAGATATTATATATATTTTTTCACATGAAACGATTATTTTGCAATAGTTTCAAGAATTCCTTCTGAGACTTATTCTGTTCATTTGGCTATGTCATGAGTGACACAACATAATGGCAAATCACTGTACGCATAATCTATGGAGTCCCATTGGATGTGGTTAATTTATACAGCACCATTTGGTCTTCCCTGAGGTGTCTCCCCTTTCTTGATTAACAGGAATATTCCAGAGCAGTAATCACAGATGGTTATTGGATCTGTAAAATGTGTGTCTCAGGGGACTTGTGTAGATGTTGCCAGTTCAGCTGATGTATGGATGATGGAATCAAGATGGAAACAATGGCTTGACTCTTTGATATATGAAGACTACTTTCCTCGAACCTTGGTCTCAGCAGTGATTAAAGGTGAGTTGAGCCGGAAGGACGACATCCTCGCCCTTTTAATCCGATAGACGTCTGGAGAGGGTGTGCCGAATAGACCATCTCCTGACCCTAGATCTGGTTCTGTTGGAGGGAGACAGAGTTATGACTCTGTTATGAGCCAAGAATGTACAGTCGCAGATAACAGATAAATTATATTATATTGATCATCACTACAGTATTGATCTTCAAGGTGATGTGAAGATCATAAAACTTCACTGTTTTTGTTGAGTATTGAAATATCTCAAGTTATATAAAGAAGTGGATCTTTAGATCTAATAATTAAAAGGTTGTTGGTTTGAACTTATGAAGGGGTGATTCATAAACTTCAGAGTTCCTCCTCCTCAACATCATTGGTTAGCTGAGAAAGGATTATTGCAGGGGGGTTATTTATATAATAAAACATAGCCTACTGTTGTCACTGTAGAATAATCAAGTAAGGAAACCAACTAATAACAGAACTAAAAACTGGGAAATACTGCTGGAGTCCGGCCCTGAATGGGGTTCAGAGTCTTTTTTTTTATTTGGCTAACCCTTCCTGTGTGCCGTTCTTCTAGTTGGCCAGTAGATGGCAGGAGGAGGGCATTACCTGGCCAGATGATCGCCTCCAGCAGCTGCACCCTGCGAGCCAGCAGCTCTAAGTCAGCCTGCAAGTCTTGGAACTTCTTCAAATTTAAGTCCTATCAAAGATCAAGAGTTTTCACAAGCATGGTGGGGGTGGGGTGAGGGCCTTACGGATGGCAGGTCAAAGTGCCGTTTCCTGAGTACTTGGCCCCTGTCCTCCACCACACTTTGCTTTTCACTGACTTCCCAAAAATTGATTAATTAATCTCTGACCCTTTGTTCTATGTCTATCAAACCTGACCCTACATCCATCCTCTACTCACCATGGATACCGATCATAGTCTCGAGGATTAAAACCCTCTCGGCTAAGATCTTCAGGGCCTCACGGATTTGGTGTATCCCATCCCCCTGTGGAGATAGATACAGCCGTCATAGTATTGAGCACAAGCCAAACAAAGCAATCGCCAAGATGCAAAGTCATTCTGTTAATCTATTACATTAATCCCAATCCATTACCATAGTTAGAGTGTTAAGTTCTCAGCTCAGAACGCTACAAAACTTTAGTTAACTACACTAACAGATTAAGATCTTTATTCTGTCTTCATTTCATTCGTTTCTTCTGGCCATGCCGTAAGTCTTGACATTAACAGCATGCATTTGATTCAGGCCAGGCCAAGGGCTCTTAAGAGCAAATCAAGACCAAATGTTCAATCGTTTTACATTTAAACATGCATTTAACATTCCAGTAGACTCAGACTGTGTTATTTAAAGACCAGGAGGTGAGCAGCTTTTTTTAAGCTAAAGAGATGTGCGAGTCGTGTACAGTTGTACTCGGTTGACCACACACACACTTTAGACTTCTAAAGGTACTCATCCCAAGGTAAAGTATGCCCTAACACCAAAGCCACCATTATTACATTGAAGGCTCTTTCTGTTCAATGCCATAAACAATTTTCATATGAAAATAACACATAAATTACCAAATTAATTCAGACTATAATTAATGAACATATGAAATTAAAAGAAATTTTAACAACAGATTAGAAAAATTTTTCCTATTTTGCTGTATATTCAAATGTTTGATTTTGAATACTTATGTGGCTTTGGTAGGCTTTTTTTCTTAAACAGTGTAAAGAAATTACAAACAGTCTCAAGCTCAAGCCCACGTTAGAAACAGTGTTACTGATGAACAGATACGCACTTGGGAAAGAGTAAGATGTAAGGTTAATGTACAAGTTTGTGCCTGTGAGAACAAAAGGTAGTTCATCTAGCCAAATAAAACAGTAAATAAGATATCATATTGTTTCCTAAAAAAATACCATATTAAGTGGTGCAAGAATGGCTACGGTCCAAATTCGTTCTCCATGGTATTATAAGGAGTGCTTGGCCTCACGTTGATAAATGTGAAAAGATTAATCTTTAAGAAGTGGAATGGATTTTGTATGTGTCACATATATATCTATCTCTAAGGAGTCCAAATACAGCAGATAAGTTACAACTATCATCTGTCTTATGATTCATAACATACAAATAACCGGGGTTGGCAGGCCAAGCGGAAAACCGTAAGTCATTTTTCGCCGCAACGTGAGTTTGTGATCAACAATGAATTATGAAATTATTTATTACTAGTTATCATCCATCTGTACTGAACTCATTGGATGTTAGATGTAAGTTAAGGAGGCAAAAGGAACAATGCAAAGCAGTACAATGAGATGGGAACATGCAGCAATGCATTGTGGTACACTGAAGGATAGCTGTATCCACCCGCACACCCAAACACATATCAACATCACTATCCCTGCATGTGCTATAATGAAGCATATACACAACACACATATACATCCACTTTAAAAGACTGTTTGGTTCTTTCCTGCATCTCACTCACAACTATTTTGTTGGCTTCTTTTCACACCCCCCCAGCAATTCAGTTTCTAGACAAGCTTCATTAATCACTAATCAGTGATTTACATTAGCCTATTGATGGTAAGGTTATAATAATAATATAGTGTTTCCTCTAAAGATTTAGATGTCTGTGTGTTGGGTATATGCCAGAGCTGGTAGCTAAGAGACTGGTGGCTGTGAAAGGCAGCCATGGAGACAGTGATGAGCAGGAATCGGACAGCTTTAGAGGACAGGGGAAACACTCAGAGACAGCCCCAACCACCAACCCATGAAAATAAACAACAAAATCATCAATAACAATAACAACATGCTCCTTAACGCTAATCTGAGACTAGCTCAGAAACTCTCTTGGTGTATGAGATGTCAGAAACTGGTCTCAGATCAGGAGTTAAAGAGCGTCACTTCAAAACATACGGAGACAATATTATCGGTGCATATTTGAAACCAAGACATATAATGTGGTAACAGTGAGTACTGTAAGTAAGCAATGAACAGTGGAATAAATCATTACAGTGGAGGTTTCATTGATTTGCAAATGAAATTTGTGATTTTTTTCTATAAGCAAAATTGATCACAATTTGCACTTATTTGCTCACGATGAAAACTCCACTGAAGGATTTAACATGATTGATGTTAAAACACAAATGAACGGCAGCATGGGCAATGAAAATCTGTGAACCAGGAACAACAAAAACATCAGAACAATTGTCAAAATCTCTTACGTTTAAATCGCTCTAGAACAAGGATAAGCAGGCATAGAAAAGGGTAATTACAGAAAGAGATTATATTGCTGCATTAATGTGGATCAATTCTTTCTTGACTTGTTGGAATAATCAATGCATTTAAAACAGTAAATAAATGACATTTTCCCAAAATGGAAAATGGGCTCAGGGACGTATCATTCTGAGGTTTATTTCCCACACTCCCTCCTCTAATAGTTTAGTGGGAAGTGAACCTGATCGGCGTGTCTTACCGGAAGACCTTTCTCTCCTGGCTCTCCTTTGGGTCCCGGTTCTCCCTATTAAGAATAAACATTAGTCAAGAATTAACTTCTCTTATTGTGCTTTCAAATAAATTTGCTAAGCTTGCCAACCTAAATCAACAACCACTTTCAATGGAAAGAAATGGCCAGTCCAAATATAATGCAATCATTCTCTCATCACAAAGCAAGTGGGTATCTTACCGTCTCCCCTTTAAACCCTCTCTCTCCTGGATATCCAAGAGGTCCCTATGGGGTCAAATTAGAAATAAGGGACTGACACACACAGTAAGATATCTATACAAAGTATGTTGCATTGTGGGTATGGTATAGCTTTTGTGTTGCACTTACTCTCTCTCCCCTTTCTCCTTTTGGTCCCACAGGGCCTTGCAAACCAGGAGCACCGGCCTTTCCCTTAACACGCATGGAAAAAATTAACCGGTTTATACACATACACACTTACACAAGTTTTACCCTCCTTTTCGGCTTATAGCTTACAGCTTGTCCGGGAGCTCCTGGTGGTCCAATGGGTCCTATTGGTCCTGGAGGTCCTGCATGGATCAGACATATTTGAGTAAACATGATAATGCCGTTTGTTTAAAGCTGTGTGTTGACATGATACAGAATGCAACCCTAACACAACATGATGGAAAACATTATAATGGCCAGTGTGATGGTCATATTATAATATTATGTCATATTACCTGGTAAAACATCATCATATCCAATAAAAAGCAAGAATAAATGTAACAAATTTATATATAGATACTGTAGTAAATAATTTGGTATCTTTAGCTCAGTTGGCAGAACATTACATTATAAGTGTGAAGGTCATTCGTTTATTTTCCAGGGATCACAAATGCTCATAAAATCTATAGACTGAATGCACCAAATAAAACCATCTGCCAAATGCAGTTGGTAAAATACTGCAGAAACTTTAAAGTGAATTTTATTACCCAGCATTAAAAAAACATTTTCTACAACTTTGCGACCAAATCACTTAATAAAAAACTCTTTCTTACAAAAAAGTTTGATTTTCTACAAGATATATGATTGTACATCACTGACCTAAAGAAATATTAATGTACATGTAAAGGTCATTCCGTATCAGATGGATGTTTGTGCTAAATCCTCTGAGGTTAATCTCTTCACGTCTAAAAGTTATATTTTATGTTATACATGACAAATACTGGCAATAGTAAAATACTAATGTTTTTAATCATGGTAAAACAATGAGCAAATTAGGAAATTAGGGCCAATGCTATAAGGCAAATTTAAGTCTGGTAACAATTATTTGTTGTGTGATGTTTTCAATATGCAGTCTGAGATGTGTGGAAAAGTACATGCCAATATGTGCACACATTACACCATAAGAATTAATTGCTGCAATTTTATAAAAGTGAGGTCACACTGAGTTCACAAAAAATGTGCTAACTGGTTTAAATAGATCACTAATGTTCTGTACACAGTATGCTAATTCAAAGCTAAAGTTTATTAATGGGATAGGCAACCAGCTGCAATATTTACACAACTTCCAAAAGATCAGATTGTTTTATAGCCATCTATGGTTAAAATGTCTAATAATGAAAAACACTGAAACAAATGTTTCACTGACCTGTAGGTCCAGGTGGACCTGGTGGTCCATGTGCAGGGGTCACTCGAAGATCAGGGAAGTTGTTATGAAGAAGACTGTCCTTTTTCAGACCTGTAATATTAATACATATACATATATAAATGATGTTTCAAAAACTTAGTATATGTTAAGATTGGCTACGATCACTCTGAAATATTGGTAAAATTGGGTTGCAAGGGTTAAAGGTCATCTCATGAGAGCTGCACAATACTCCAAGTGACCTTGGCAGTCACGTTGAAGAGTCATTATATCTACTTGGCTGTAGATGGCGATGTCTGGACAAGAATGAACAGTGATGTAATAACTGAATATGAAGTGGATTGGAAAATATTGGTGAACTATAAATTGTAATACTTCAGTAATATTGGTTGTGGCATTTTTATGTGCTGGTTTTTTAATGTTCTGAAATAAATGAAAAGAATGACCAGCCAGAGTTTTTTAAAATGGTTTTATTTGTCTCATTTTCATGTGTGGGCCGTGAGTTTTTCCCTCATTAACCTCTTTCCCTTCAATGCTGACAAACACAGCATGCATTTGATACATTAATAAAAACATGCAATAACTTTTAATTTTGCTGCAGTCAGCTCTGTGTAGTCTACTCACAGGACAGAATTACAGTCTGTGCTCCATCTGTAGTATTAATAATGCTTTGTCTCCTTGTTTCTAGATAACACATTATTTTGTAACTGCTGGCAATGTTCTCAAAGCAGGCCCATGAAACGTGATTTAGCCTTTGAAATGAGTCTGTCTCTCTCCAGCAGGTGAGTTTGCCGCTGTGGCGTCTATAGCTGCAGGGTTTCCCAAGCTCAGACTCAGACAGGAAACTCCAATAAGGCTGTTTTTCTATGGAACCCCCTTGCAGACCATTTAATTGCCCTGATTACTTTGAAGGTAGAATCATGGGAATAAAGGTCTTAAATAAGTTCTAAAGTTCTAAAGCCTTAATTTAAAATTCTCAAACTTTATGAGGTCTGGACCGACTGGTGTCCCTTTAACAGAGAGCGGATATAAACTGAGTTGAGGTATAGTGTCAGTCTGTTACACGGTCCAGTCATCTTCAAGAGTGACGAAACACATACTAAAATATTATTGCTTCTATTCTAAAACACTCCCTAGTGCTTAAAGCTTAACTTAGTTTAAGTCTCAAGGCAGCCCTTACTGCGCACACACATACTCTCTTTTTCTTTCGCTCTGCCCTGCTGTTTTGGCCACGCACATCTGGAAGTGATTGAATGACATCAGCATCAGACAGACAGGTCTTTTTCCCAGCATGTGACTATTGAGTCTAGCCTGTGTTACCTCCTGAAACCTGCCATTTTAATCAGCTGCTGGGAAGGAAAAGAGGTGGAAGAGAGAGGAAATATGCCCTCTTTCCATGTTTTGTTTGAAAATCTTAAATTTGAAATTTAGCAGTGCTGAAGTATACCAGGCTGTATAACCATACTCCATCTGGTTCTATATTATGGCAATATCCCTCACACCTCGATTCTGAAGGTGTGAAAAATCTGAAGAGCCACAAGGGACAGGGCAGCATCATGCACATTTACTGATGACAGAGAGAGAGAGAGAGGAGAGAGAGAGAGAGAGAGAGAGAGAGAGAGAGAGAGAGAGAGAGAGAGAGAGAGAGAGAGAGAGAGAATATTATCACACTGGCAGTAGAGGAATTCTCTGGTCCAACATTTCTGTACAACTGAATGCCAAATTGTATAATTGTCCCTAGCAACCGGCAATTTCCTACATAGCTGTCTCAATCCAGTCTATTTCTTTTCACAAAACAATTAGCTGTAATTCAAACCAAAAGTTCAAATCTAATAAATCACTTATTTGGTAACTGTGTAATAAGAGTATGTACAATCAGCCAGTGAAGTCACAAAATAAACCACCTCTCTTCATGATAGAGATAGATCACTTTGTGATAATGATAGGCTGACTTTACATTATCCCTTACATACAACACACTCTGCAATTTCACATTCTTGCTATGCTATGCATTAAATTTTTTGTACACATACCATCTTGGTCAGGTACAGATGCTGGTGGTCCGGGGGGCCCGGGAGGGCCGGGTGGCCCAGGAAGACCCCTCTCTCCTGGCAGTCCCGGTGGTCCCTGTGGACCTGTGGAAGAAGAAAATAAAAGAGTAGAAAAGAGAGCACTTAGTTATAACACACTTTTGTCCAATTCAACAGAACAGGCACATATTTTTGCACACTTTGTTAAGAACCTACATGACAAAAGGAGAAAACAATACAAATGAATGTATCGTAGAGTAGAGTCGTTAAAAAATTCTGTCATCATGTTTTCAACCTCATGTAATTCAAAACCTGTATATGACTCTTTCTTCTGTGAAACACAAAAGAATATAAAAAAAAAAATGGAAATCAGTGGGCCAGTCTGCAATGCCTTTCGGACTAAACGTAAACTTTCTACCATTTGGTAATTCACTTAATATTGCAAATACCAATATTGTCACTTTGCTGCACACTGTCGGGCTATTGGAACGTAACCGTTGTGTGTGGGCCGTAATTAACAGAAGGGGTTTCATAATATCCCTGCACTGGGCTCTAACAGAAGAAAGCTGGGAAAAGTCAAATAAACACTGTTAAATGCCGGAGCATATTAGTGACTCTGGTGTGTAATAAATTAAAAGCTGGCGAGTGACTGCGCTGAGTCATACGACTCTCTATTTGGATGTGTGTGTAAATGTGTGCATCTACAGAAGTTTCCTCCAGCTGGTTTCTCGTTCCCTGTTAGTTTTGATTAAGTGGAAACCTCACTTACATGTCACAGCTGGTGCACGAGATCAGCTGGAGTGAAAACGTGTGATTATACTATAGAACATCTGCTGTATCTTCTCAATGCTAGCCTTTACTTTTTAATTTTTAGTGACTTCATCGAAACCATGGAATAAATTAATGAGAATTATGTTATATAAACCAAACTTCTTATATTTTCGCCTTTTCAGTGTAGCTACCCTTTGCAGAAATGTTTTCTTGGCATTTCTTGAGGTCTCACCCCAAGATGCTTTTAAAACGATATTGAAGTAGTTTCCATGTGTTCTGGGCTCTTATTCAGAAAACATAAATTCGAACATTTCTTTATTAAATAGAAGTTTAATTTTGTAATAAAAGAAACTAATACGCTTGTACTGTACAATCGCATTTTGGTCTACAAAGCTAACTTCATTTAGGCATACACCTTTAGATCAAATGGTTTTTAAGATAAAGAAAAATATTTTACTTAAGTGACCCTCAGATTTTGGAACAGTAGTGTAATTTGCAAAGAGAAGGAATATTTTTGTCTATTTAATGTTTTTGCTACTGTTTATTGCTAATGAATATAATTATGAAAAAAATACAAATTCAAAAATGAAACATTATATTAAAATAAAAACATACAAACCACTTAAATTCCATTTTAAAAATGTTATTTTAAAAATATTAAAGTAACTAAAAAAACAGCTCATATAATATTTAGTTTGAGAATATTAAGAATGCCAATCAACACAACTGACTATTTGTTATGAAATAAAAAAAATTGGAAACAAAAACCATGAAACCTCTGACATCACTGTTCTTCACCAGAGCAATAATGCTCATATAATACTACTCCAGTCATCTATCAATATTTCATCATCTTTATGTGTTGCAATGCAAAAACAAAAAAATGTTTACTTATTATTCAAAAGGAATGAGGTCAGATGAGAGGAAGGATCACAGCTTTCACTTTCTGAAAGTCACAGTGCAGGTCACATTTAGAGCCTGCTGTTTTTTTGTAGGATGCTAATTAAGTGCACAGCAGTCTATTGTGTGAATGCAAGAGCGTAATGTAAAGAGGATATCCTGTTTCCTGTCCACAGGAAATAGATGGACCGGTATTCTACCATGTCAGGGGCAAACACACACAACAAACAATAATGATCACACCCTATCTGTCATTTCAACTAGCATCCTTCACTAAGAAAGCATGATGGCACTGGCATGTTTTTGGACATTTGGACAAGGATTTTTATACTGTTCCTAGTAAATGCATTGCAATTTTACACTGTAATATGGGAATCATTCTGCACTGTATATATCAAACCACTATGGTATTATTTGTTACTATAACTGCCAGCAGACAACATCTAACTTACAATACATATTTGTCCTATAACAATAATGCACATCCCAAAATCCTGTATGAAGGCGTAACGAAAGCATATGGAAGAAATAAAAAGCAAGCATACATATCTCATGTTCACTTTAGATTATATTCATATGTCAGAGGAAACCCTCAGTAGAGCTTAAGTTTACTCAAAAATCCTTCATACCTGTGGCCATGTTACAACAATTACAACAATACTAAATTCTATATTATCTTCAGGTTTTGGGGGTAAGTGATATGCTAGCCTATATGTGTGTGTGTGTTTTAGGAAAACCCCAGCATAGCACTGCATGCTGTGAACTAAAAAGGATTTTTTACAGTGCGGTCTAAGCACAAATATCTTGGCAGTGGTCTCAATGCTGATTCTGTAGTTTTTGTATATAGTGTCTCTTATAGCACAAAAGTCAACGTGAGAAGAAACCACACTGCCAGTCACAGGTCAGCACTCCACAAGAGAACGAGACTGTGTTATTATAGGATACAGCTCTATAAATCAATGTACGAAGACCTTTTTTGCATAGTTTCATATTGAAACAAGGATAGTCTGCTTGTAATACTGTGTTTCTATGATAAGTGATTTATAAATGACTGTAACTTTCACTGTATTTTTTTTCCTCATAACAAAATCTTTAAAAATGCAAAACACACAATAATCTCTGCCATCACTCCTGTATTCCTTGAGATTCAACCTAATTTCTTTCATCAGTACCAACACATCAAGGGCAAGGACAAGGACAAAATGAGAAGGACAGTTAAACAGGAGGTTGATTTTGTTCAGATTACCTGCAGGACCACCTGTTCCTTTAGATCCTGGAGCCCCAGACGGACCCTTGGCACCTGCATCTCCCTTTGGCCCTGGTAGACCTCGAGACCCTGGTTTACCTACAAACACAGATCATTATTTTATTTTGACAAATAATTGACAAATATATTAATGCAATTGCCTTTAAAATATGTCATGTATGTGCATAACACAACTTACCATCTTTACCAGGTAAACCATCTTTGCCTTTCTCACCCTGTGGACCTAGGATAAAATATTCAGAGTTAAATGTGATTCATGATTTTCCAGGTGTGAGAAAAGTTAATAAAGTCAGTCTTGTGGACTACAGTGTACTCGAAGCCCTCAACAGATAGCCTGATAGAATCAGTGAAGCATCTGCTGGCAGACACAGTTTTAATAACACTGAGCTCATCATATGAGATCATCATCAGTGACATCACTGCAGAGAGAGTATTCCCTAAAGGAATAATTTATGACCTGATAGGTTGATAAACTTACAATGTCACCAATCTTCGTCTTATGAAAGATTTTACAATAAAACTAAACCTTGCGGCCATGGTCACTGACCATTTGCACATGCACAGTTACTGTTGCAGAAACATGGTGACCGTGTTAACACTCACCACCCTATTGTATTACATAAAAAAATAAGAAAGTGCAGTTTTGTTCCCTTAAAACATAACCAGAAAAGAGTCAATAGATTATGTCTATTAGATCTATTACAGCAAATAGGCAGTTATTCAAACTTTTGTATTTCCTCTTTTGCATCTATAAACAGAAAACTTTAACATGAAAAAATCTATCACAAAAACAAGCGGAATGAACCAGAAGCCAGGAACCATCGCAAAGACACAGTTGTCCATCTGCAGACACGCTACTACAGAGAGGACTAAACAAACACGGTGTTAAAATTCAATCAGCAGATGAAAAGTTTGACGTTTTACCGCAAGCTGTTCTACGTGAAATCAGCGTACGTAAACAAGCTGAACATCTGAACACCACACAACCTAAACAAATGCACACATCTCCTTTTTTGCGTTTACCAGATGCTGAAGTGCATCTGCATCTTGACCACCATGTCTGGTGTGTATGCAACACATCTGCAACACTTGACCTGATTTACAACATCAATAATAGTCAGGTAATCCAGATGCAGATGTATCATGTGAATGCAGCTATGACCTTTGATACATCTACTTTAACCATAAACACAAGTGAAATCGTCTGTTTTTTGCCCCATCCACTTTATTTTGTCAGATCATAGCTGGAGAGTTGAATGGCTGGACGTGTAAATTTGTTTCCAAAAGTGGTTTGTGACCATGATGGCAAGTCTTGTACGGTATGTGTTCATTAGGATGGACCTGAGGAACAACACGGTACAACTTGCATGGATTTACAGAGCGAAGAAACCTGCGACAGCTGCAGCCAATTATTCCAGAATCAGGAAGAACACTTATGGAACATCTGAGCTGCAGGAGAACCATAACTGACTTCGCGGTTGTACTCATTCCCATCTCTTCTATTGGGAAGAAACAGTTCTTCTGGATAGGTCGTGCCTGGCGACATGGACTCTTACTGACATGCACAAAACAGCTCCACAAAAATATTCATTCCCACCATGGAAGCAGCATATTTTGGGATTTGGAGACATAATTCTCTCGTCTGTCTACTAAGTACATCAATATAATTCCCTGTAGGGAAGTTTATTCTTGTTTTTGTCTACGCATCAAAATCTTTCATGGCTCTAGGATCTATGGATAGAAGGTAGACTTTGCTTCGAGGTGGAAGACTTCTGGGCAGCAAATCTATCCACTGTTTCGTATGGATGTAAGTGAATTACTTCCTTGATTTACTGAATAGTTCTGCCAAGTCAGTATAGGGAGGAGGGAGTAGTGTGTTGAGAGCTTTTAGGGCCATGATGAGGGCTCTTAACAGTTTCAAAACTCAGAGGACATGGATGATTCACCACTCTCATAAAGTATGATTTGATGTCTTCAGAGAGAGAAATGGAAGTCACTGATTGGGAGAAATGGAGGGATTACCATTGATGGTGGGATTAGGGGTAGATGATGGAGAAACTTGATTTTTCTAACAAAGCCAGGTTTACAATAACTTACAGGCTACTATTGTTTTATGTCGTACGGTTCATTCATAATGTTATGCGATAATGTTCCTGTGTTACAGTTTCTACAGTGAGATCCCTGGTGGTAATAGAGCAAAATGAAAAATCTGTGACACAGTGTCAAGTGCAGTCCTACAGATTTACAATCTTTTCAAGTCTTCACAATCCTCTTCAGTACTACATCTCTATGGCAACAATGAATTGGTGGGATTCAAAGCCACAAGCGCCTTGGCACACACACAAAAAACACCCACCGCCATCACCATTCACACTATCTAAAACACACAATTTAAGTCTACTCTAATCTCCATAGTGAATCCCCAACAACTGTGCGAGGAGATAAATGAAGTGGTGGGTGGGATTTTTAGGATTATCATTATTCTAGGGGATGGGATTATTGGCACATGCCTTTTGGCTAATAAAGTTTTCAGTGTAATTGAACATTGTAAGTAGATCTAGAACTACATACACACATATGTTTTAAAAATACAAGACAAATATACCTGCGGGACCCTGAGCCCCAGGAGCACCTTTGGCAGGTGCTGCCCCCATCAGGGAGGAGGAGTTGGCTTCGTTTTTCGACTGTGTGTTTTTGTGAGAGGTGGAGACAGGGGCAGTAAGAAGCTGAACCTGGGGAACAAACCAGGAAAAAGAGAGTTTTATTATTTATTATTTATATTATTTTCCGATCCTAAATTGTATTTTTGATGGTCTGTGAATAAAAAAATGGAAAATTTGCATGCAAAGTAGTGCAGCTCTACAGTTCATTTGCCCTGAAAGATGCTCAAGGAGAAAGATGTGACTTTACCTTCGCCTCCAGAGAGCTGACGCGATCAGTTAGGGCAGTGACGCGACTGCAGTTCAGACAGTCTGAAAGAGAAAAAGATACAGACAGAGATGAAGGGTGGAGACAGAGACACACCAGCAAATGATAATCAATAAGATCAATAACAGCTTTCACACTGCCCTTGCTAAGGTGGGCCCTTAAAAGAGTTTACAAAAAGCTCTGCTGTATGTTCGCATGTAGTACTTTGTTTCTGACTAGGAATAAATAAAAGCAGGATGCTGTAAAATTAAATCAGTCTGAGAAGGTGCCAAAAAGTGCATGTGTGAACTCAAAATGGCCAGCAGAAAGTGGACTGTTTACTATTACGGCTCAGTTGCATCATTGTGTCCTGCAACAAAGGGCACTGGGTACAATTTAGAACAAATTCCAGATGGATGAGTTGCTCAAAAGGTGCTTTCTAAACTGCTTTTGTCTTTATTGGGCTATGTAGGATGGGGTGGAGTTCAGCATATTTTGAGTTCATAATGGAGTTCTTACTTGAGATGTGTTCTGCTGTTTTCCCAGCAGGTTTCAGAAGTAATGCCTGTTTCCGTACGGCCTCCTGAGACACCAGGTTGCTCGATGACCCTGTGCAAAGAAGTTCATGATGAGGAAAGCAGAGATATTTTTAAATCACGTTTATTTTCAAATGATTAAAGTTACATTAATGAAAGACAAAACATACATTATATGCTGTGTTCACACCGACAGTGTTTGGAATTTACAAATGGTGTGACTTTGACTGTGAGTATGACTGCATTTCATTACCGCTGTACTTGTACTCTGCATAAAGTTGACAATAAAGTTGAATCTAATCTAAAAACGAAAATAATGTCTGTATCAACAGGTAAGCAAAGTCATTCTATATTAAAGATGCACTGATCAGCTTTATTATCATCCAAATACACTGTTAAACATCCACCTGCCACCCACCTGAAAGTTAGATTTTCTCTAATTTACATATTCATATCTGGCCTCCACAGTCACATTACAATTATACAAATTAACAATTATTTAAATTTGGAAGTAACCAAAATTATTAGCCAAAGTAATTTGGTCACTCCAAGCTCTGAGTTTAGTCTCCAGCTAGTAGCATGTACATCAAAAACATTTAATCTTAAAAACATTTTAATAAATGAGTAAAGCATTAAGTGACCACCAACACACTTTGTTAGAAACCACACTCAAAAAAATACTTTTTAACCATTTACAGTATAGCCATAAGCTATGTGTATCAAATGTTATGCGGAACAACAGTATGTATTTAACTCCTGGCATTTGCTGTGTGTAGGGATAGTTACGCTCTGAAGAACACTAATAATGCTGCTTCATATCAGCAGAGACAGGAAAGACATTTAGGGGCCTCTGTGACAGGTAAGCCCACACAGAAGCCTGGCACCCCCGGGGTGGCCTAGATATGGATGTGCTGGGGAAAACCCTTTTATAATATACTATGGTTCCTGTCTAATCATCCTGCTTTTGATTCTAGGACAGTTTTTCTCTATCTTCCCGATGATCTTGAGGAGAAGGAGGAGGTTACATTTGTCAGGAAGAAGAAGATAGCTCAAATGTAAAAACAATGGTTTCCTTGTGCGTTTCAAACAGTCCTCAGTTCATTTTCTCCCCTCTCTCTCTCTTTTCAAGGTATGTTTTAGTACTGCTTGAACTGACCCGTGTTCGATTACTTCAGCAAACCCATCTCTTATATTAGGCAGTCTGTGGCGAGCTCAGGTACTTCAGACATAAACAACTGACTAAGTTGAATGTTTCATTGGTGGCTATGGACAGGAAATCTGCTCAGCCACTCTGACGTGTGTTAAACCACACAAGTAGCAGAACCATAACCAACAAAGTGGCACCTGCCTCGCTTTTAGACCTGGCAAAGGAAAACTTGGTTCGGATGTAAAAGAATCCAAATGAAAGCTGCTCCAGTGAAAAAGTGGAAAAATTAAATATGTTCATTTTGTACATTTCTGTGGCTGACAGTCTCTGTGTGCAAAAGTAAGCAGAGTTCAATAAGATGTTTCATATGAAATGTTTCGTGTTCACTTCACTGGGAAAGAGAAGGGGATGGTAACGGTTTTGCACCTTGGGATAAATGTTTCCTTTTGGAGCCTAAGCGTCTTTTGATTTGCTTTGTAAGGCTGTGCAAGTGTTTGTGGAGAAGACAAAAAGGAAATTTCCCATAATGGTTGTGTTTCATGCTGTGATTTAAAAAAAGACAGACCTTCTCTACCCAAAGGCAAGCTAAAGCCTTTTATCGTGTCCAACTCTACACAAAAAGTTGAGCTAAACATAACAGCTAACAGACTTTATTCTCACTTAAAACACACTTGTGGCATTAATGCAATTAACTGCTTTTTCTCCAACATCTGTTTTACAAAGCTCCATTAATCTATTGGATAACAAATCACTGTTTATTCCTACAAGTCTCAACACATCATACAAATCTATGAAAATATCACGTCTGTCCTTCTAACCACCCCAGATCTGTAATATATCTTCTTGGACTATTAATATACATCACCTTACGAGTGCCAAGAATCACATCAACCTGCAAAAGTCTGTGAGATTGACCTCTCACTCCGGGTGTGTGTGCGTATACACGGGGGATGGATGATATTAACATCAGGTTTTTAATACCCGAGTTCCCCAGAGCTGAGAAGCGGAGGGATAGTGAGATCAGATCATGCGATAAAATTGTCTCTTGTGGAACTCACTCAGCTCTGTGGGGTCAGAAGAGATGTGTGAATATGTGCATGCCTGAATGGAAGACAGTTACACAGACAGCTTATCACAATTATGAGGTCACTTCCTGTCAAGATGTATGGGAAATGCTGGTTTCTTGTCTCTACTGTGACAGGGTCATCACAAAGTTCATATGATTCAAGTATTAAAGAGCTGACGAGATGCAAATGGAAGATACAACCGCAAAGTGGCAAGCAAAGAGTGTTTGTGTCTGTGTGATTCTGAAAGATTTCCTGTTTACCATCTTATACACAATCTGAGATGTTTGTGAAAGGAAGCGGCCAGTGTTTGTGTATACCTGAGCTATAATGCAGTCTGTAGGGCTACAGATGTGTTCGGATGAGCACTTTACTAGACAAACCGTCTGTCCTGCGACGAAATGATGGGTGTAATGAGTCTCTGTGTACTTCTAACACATAACCATACAGTTGCAGTTACAAACACAGGAAAGAAACATGTCTACAACACAAAGCAAACCTCAACGTATATAACACTGCATGCTTATTTATAATCTATTAGATATGTGACACCCACCACCCCAAATGTTGCCGTGTCCTCCAACCTCAGGTTTAGGACATTACAGTGTATGAATTATGGGTATGTAGTGAGTCGCTATAACTCACAGGTCTATTGTGTAACTTCGGCCTTGAAGTTATTAATGACCCAAGGTCAGACCTTAATAATCTTTTCCTGTTAAAAATAAACTTGTTCACATGACACAAAGTTCATCCTACACACACAACACACGGTCACTGTGATTTTGCCAGAAAGGGAAATGTTCTCATCAGCATATTTTGGTCCTGAAACAACATTACTGTCCTACCTTTAACCTGATAACTGTCACTGCACATATTGAACGCACACATGAAAATGTACTATCCAAACTACAGTTTTTAAATGTTTTGATATGAAAAAATGTTTAACTTAATTTTTTATTTATTTATGAACATTTTTCTTTTTTTTTGTTTATGTTTTTGTCAAATATTCCTTCTTGAGTCTTATACCTTTCCATCAATATATAGTTAGAATTCAACTATGAAATAAAGTGAATAGGAAAATAACAAAGGTGTTCCTCCTGAAAAATGGTGACAGTGAACAGGTTAACCTTTAATTCATTAATAGGATGATAACGGTCTTCAAACACAAAGCCTGTAAAATACTATCGACAATAATATTGTTTTAGGAATTTAATCTAGGAACATGTCATACTTTTCAATATCTCAGTCATTTTTGCAGTCTCTGGACACATCACCCACTGTTCTCGTTTTTGACTTATGTTTATGTTTTAAACTTTGAAAGTCGGGTGTCATTTTTCCTATGCAAGTGAGTTTAATGAGCAATAAATGGAGAGTAATGATGTCTAACATTGTGCTACTTGCCTCCCAAAGCTTCACTTGGATTAGTGAATCTCATTAGTGTCGCTATGTCAACTTAGTTGAAAATGCCAAATAATGCTGAACTGGCTTCCCAGGTCAACATCATTAACAGAGAGGTCACATGACCAACTTCAAGATCAGCAACATGAAATCATGTGCAAATCTTAGATTCTTACATCTAAAAATGATGACTAAACACAAACATGGACAGAACATCATCGCTGGTACAGGTTTAAAATCTCCTCAATGAACTTTGCCTTATTTAAACTGAGTAGAAATGAGGCTGGCCAAGCATGCAGCTGTAGACGAAAAGTGAAAAAGGAAAAATGAGACGACTCCATCCATCTCTGTCAGTGTAAAGTGCTGCCATCAGCACCACAGACTCATTAGAGACCAGGTGGCAGTGATGAAAGCAGGTGAGGTATATTAGGTGTGTATGTCTGTGTGCGTGTGTGTGATGTAGAAGTTAAATTCAGGCTTGCTCTCTTTTCAGAAGAAAACTGGCACATATAGAATGTCAACTGAGTCTACAGGGAGTCACTTCTGCTGAGAAAGCAGTCTGTGTATTTTAAGATAGGGTGAGGGTAAAGACCTTATGTGTGTGTGAGCCTCTCTCTCTCCCTCTCTCCTCTCTCTCTCTCTCTCTCTCTCTCTCTCTCTCTCTCTCTCTCTCTCTCTCTCTCTCTCTCTCTCTCTCTCAACACAGACTTCATTGTTTCTGAGCTCTTAGTTATGTCCATATAGATTCAGGTCGAAAGTGACCACTGATTTTGTAGCAATAGGGGTGTGATATCATTATATAATAAATGAATATTAAAAAGCTTGTGGTGACACTGAAAGGAAATCTTAGACCATCTAGTCATGTTAACTAATTAAAGAGATTTTTCACCCCAAAATAAAAATTCTTTCCTAATTTACTCATTATCATGTCATACCTGTATGACTTTTTTTTAGAAAAGATTGGTAAGCCCCATTGACTTCCACTGACAATTTTTTTCATAATATCTCAAAATATCTTTACTGGTGTTAGAAAGAAGAGAGAGTCAAATATAGGTTTTGAAAGATGAATAAACGGTGAAAAAAACTTTTATTTGAGTGAAATATTTATTTAATAGCCTTCAACCTTGGTATGATTTATAAATTGCTGTCCTGTGCAGCTTTAGTTGTATTTATTGATGGTATTGCAGACATAATAATAAATAAATAAAATCAATGGTAAACTAGAGCTTATTTCTAAGATATCAAAACTAAAATGTCAACACTTCAGGATACAATTAAAAGAATGTATAAAATCATTAAAACAATTACAATCATCAATCTGACACTTATTGTCAATGATGTATTACATAAATAAACAACTAGGCTCTTAAGAACCAAGTTTTATTGAATTGTGCTTATACTTTTTAAGCTCTAACCTCTGACCTTGATGAGTGGCCAATACAGCAGTTTCTCAGTGTGCAAGCTCACTCCCTCATTAGGGCAGAGGTCATAACCAAGAGATTTTCTTTAAAGGTAGGCTGAAACGGATTATTCAGCCAGAAATCAGACGTAAAAGATAAAACGCACACACTCTCATAAATGACCCACTACAAATAAAACGAGCTCTACTTAGCACAAACATGGAGGTCTTGGAACAGACCACTGCCAAACTAGAACAGACGAATAGAAGGAGTGACGCAGGGAAATGAAGAGGAGGGGGGAGAACTCACCTCCTACTTACATACATCTCACCTCATCAGTCAACATTCCTGCATGATCACATACACACACACACTTCAGTCTGGCTTCACACACACCCACACACTCAGGCCTTGAGTCTTACTACACCCTCGTGGCATTGCTGAACTGCAAAACTTAAAACAGCATTGGCTGTTGGGGACAGTGGGCAGCAATGTTGTTCCTATTTATACACTGTATGTGTCATTAACACTCATGGCAGTCTGGGCTGTAGAAATTACCCATAATGCAATGGAGCCCATCCCTCACAGACAGGCACTAAACATGAGTGTTTCTCAGTTAACAATCATTACAGTCCCTCCTCTCAATGTGCACCTGTCAACCGGTCCAGATGTGCACTTATGTACAGCCTATAATCTACAGAGAATCATGTCTACTATTTTTCCTGTACATTTTTCCTCACTCTTTCCACCCTAAATCGTGACACCCACCCCCAATGTAAGGCCTATTTGCACCAAGAGCAAATATTTGCAGGAAACGAGACTTAAAATCGAAATGACACATTCCTATGGACCAGGATCGTTGCTAATGGTGTGAAAGGTGGGAGTAACTCTTGAAGCCCACAAATTTTACGGTTCTGGAATGACATCAAAGTCGATAGATTATAGATTTTAAGTGTTTTGGGTGTATTAATTTATATAGGCTTATTTCTAATCTGCATTGCTGTAACTTGTTGATTATATAAATAATCTTCTCTTCACACCAGTTAAAAGCATCCCAACAACAGCCTGAACCACTGCTGGCACCAGCTCCTGCAATTAAAACTGTGCCAAGCTGCATGCGAAGCTCTCGGGGGACGATACTGAAAACAGTTCACAGAAAGAGTTTCGTCTTCGGGCTCTGTGCATGGTAACACCCTGCTCAATAAAATCAACAACTCTGTCCTCAAACTGCTTTACAATAACCCTAGAGCAACAGCAAATCTCTCCGGAAAACTGTTATAACAAAGTGGCCTTTATGTGAAATTAACTAATAGTTGTGACTCTCTGACATTATGTAATGACAGATGTAAACACAGAAAACAATAGGCTTTGTTTTCTCCAGAGAAAGAAGGATCGCATGGCCTTCATCTCCTCTTTCTTGCTCTGATTTTGTGGCAATTAGTTTTCCTTTTCGAAAAGCAGTGTGTTTTATTCTTAATTTGGTTGCTGAAGAAAAGCTTTATTTAGATTTAGGGTTTAACGATTTGATATGATACATGATACTGGGATTACGATTATGACTGTATCAATATCATAATATTAATTATAACAAATTTTTGTTAATTAAATCAAAAAATCATATTTGTTATATTATAACAACAAAATGAATAAAACTGAAATTCAAATGATAGATCTATTTCCGAAACATTAACAACTTTTAACAACATTTATTATTTTGTTAAAGAATTGACAGCATTCAAGGTTTAATTAAACCTTCTATCTAGTCTAAACCTTCTTCTGTCTTTACGGTTACTAGGGTGTTTTGAGGGGTTGCTAGGGTGTTTCCAGAGTGTTCATTTATTGGCTATTTTGGTGAATAAATATCTTTAGGATTGAGTGCAAGTTTATAGGATTTTTCCATTTGCTTTAATGTCTACTACATAAAAATCATCTGACTGCTTGAAAGCCACATGATACAAGGTACGTTGTATGCTTTAGGTTTAAAAATATTAATAGCGGGTAATAGTAAAAGTGATGCTTGCCCTGATAACCACCACTAATGGTCTTCTTAATACTGTTTAATTATAGAGTTTCTTCAAACTGTTGAGTTTCTTCTAAATGTCTATAAAAGAGATTCTTCAAAGAGATGACCACTCCTACATCTGTTTAGATATCTGTGCGTGGAAACAAATTTTAAAGTGTACAGGATGAAAACACTTTTCCACAAGAGACAAACATCCCTGTGGTGTCTGTGGAAGATCTAAAATAAGCCCTGGGAGCATGTGTAACCATGTAGACCAGCAGTACCTCCTCAGATGAGATGTTCCATACCACAGAACCGCCTCTTGGTTCTTCAACACTTCCTCCCACACTAAGAAAACAGATGTTAAACAGAAAGAGGGCCGTCCCACTTGTCCTTCTTTATTAGGCTGAAAGACAGAGCGTACTGGTCTGGATCCTCCTCCAATCGTTAAACATGATCCGCTTTCATCTCTTTGTTTGGTGGCCTTGGCTGACCTTGTGCCAGACGGGTATCCGAGTCACATCACTTCTGCCTTGCTGGTCTCGCACCCAGTAGCTGACCCTTTCTCTCCTTCCTATTACCTCTAAAAAGAAACGCTAGTGGACGCTACCAAAAAAAGCTTGTCTCAACCACAAAATGTTGTTTGTGAGAGGCAGGCCGGGAGTGAATCATCTCAGCTAGCCGCACTAACCACTCCAAAGGCTGTACAGTCATTAAAAACCCCTCTGCTCAGCGGCCGCGCAACCACAAAAGATTCACAAAACAAGCACAGGAAAACAACGCCTACTTCATTTAGAGTCCCACAAAATCAGCTCATTAACGCATAAGTAGGGCTAATTAGCACAGACATCAAAGAAAAGAGCTTTAAAAAACTAAATGAGAGCTAAAAGGAGCATTTACCAATAAAACAGCCTTTAAATGAAAACAAAGAGCTGGAGTTGTTGTAACGCGCACAAAATCGGCTTTTATTTTCTGTCCGGAAATTTTGAGACGAGTTTCTAACAACTCTCTGAGAAAGAATGATGTTTGCAAAAAAATTGGTAATTTTAACACAGGATTCTAAATTCTGACTCTAGAATTTGAATAGCGATGATAAAATGCTAAATTAAGCAAATCTGTGCATATATACATAGTCGTGTCTGTTTCTATGGACACTCAAGAGCAAGTTGACTGCTCATCTGCAACTATAGTTGTACACATAATGGGTATTGGTATTGACAATAAACGTGATATCAAAAATGATAAAAATAATATTAGTTACATTTTTAATAATACTGCAAATAATTCAGGACTCAAATAAAATAGGACAGTGGTTACAGACGCTTTCCCTCCATATCCCTACACCCATATTTTGAGTCTGATTCACTAGCCAAAAAAACAAACAAAATCAAAAACAATCCCAAATATTATCATAGCTAAACTAACAACAAGAAGGCGTAATACATTTAATATTTATTGAAAATAATAAGCCAAGTGAGAACATGCATCACTTTTAGGCAGCATTACCTGAAGTCAAACCACTGCAATCATGTGGAACCTGCTTCTTGCATTAGAAAAGAACACTAAATCAAGTGCCTCTATTGTTACCAGCTAGATAGATTTTCTTGAATTAGCTCATAGTGAGTTCAGAGCAAATGAAAAGTTTTTTTGGCCACCAGCGGCATTGTAAGTACAGCATGATTTTTAACAAGACCTTCAGGCCGTATGAGCACAGCACAGATGGCTAGATCGCATCCAACCTTTAACCTCTCCAAAAATAACAAAAAAAATTTGAGGTCCACTACAACCCCACCGTTACCACAGAAACACCATAAATATGGCGTCAAATCCAGAAACTATATCATTATGACGGCACGGGTCTTCTGGCCAGGAACTAAACGCACTGGAAAAGCCGTTCCAGCTTCCCCTCAGCAAATCTCCTACCTCGATCACAGATCGTAAACCTGCACTAATCTTTGCAGTTATTAATTCATTCTTACTCATCGAACTGGGTGGAAAAGTCTGATTTACTCTGCCTCATTACATTCAAAAAATACCTTTGCTTTAGGCCATAAAATGTGTGTGTGATCAAATGACCCAACGGTTTGGCGTACAGCAGTACAAAACCTCCTGCCTCACAGTTTCAGACCATTTTCTTTCCAAAACGTTGGAATTTTCTTCTTCAAGCTGATTTTAGTCAGCACGTTTATATTAAAATGACTACGGGAACTCGAACTTAAAAGGTTGATGAGAGGTTTGGGTTTGTCTCCCTCAGGTCAAATGGAATTCGTAGGAGAAGATATCATAGTTGACCCTTGACAGGTTCTGAAAACAATCTCATAACACAATCCCTGTAGAAATTTCAATTGGAAGAGCTTTTAATTTACATTTGGAGCGCCTTTGCTTATTAGTCCCTCTGGATAGTGATGCCGTGCAAAGAATATAAACACTGCAGTCTCTCATACGAAAACGTTAATGGTAATAGAAAAACGAATAGAACGTGACTTTGAAATAGAACGGACAACTAATGACACAAAACTGACAATTTACAGACAACCCGTCAACTGTCTTGCGGGCTGAGAATGCAAGAAGGGCAGGATCTGAGCTTTTAAAAGTGGTTATAAATGAAGCTCAAATAATTTAATAGTAAGATAAAAGTAGATAAAAGTTTGTAATTACTTCACAACACCTGTTACTTCTCTTCTGAGAAGTCAGATATTTCAACGAGAATTAATAGGCTCTCCTGCACATGTCAGCTTAGTATTTCACCCTGAGACTTAAGATTTAGATCAATAAAATATTTGTCCAAATATGATTCAAATGCTGTGGAATTGAAAATGGTTGGAAATATAACTTGATCACTATCGAGAAAAGGAGTAACAAAAAGCAACATTTCATTCTTGTGTTGCCTCCCTTCCTCGTTCTATCTTAAAAACACACGTCCTTATCTGCAGTGCTTATATGTTTACACACAACCAGACACACACCCGCTCAAGAGAGAATCACTGCTGTCAAATATTAAATGGTTACACTATATCAACTTAAGACATTTGTAATATGTGCAAATACTTTCTTATCTGTTTAAACCGCAATGACAACTGTAATTCATAATTCAGGTAATTCCTAAGAGATACACTGTGGCTCTTTTTCACTTTGAACAGTAACACATCCAACAATCCAACCAATGGCGTAAGTTTAGGGGCTGATCTACCTGTATAGGGGACATGAGCATAAGAAAGCATTATTATGTCACTAATAATAGCGCAAAGATTACAAACATCACATTACTAAAAAAGCATCACTCACTAAAGCTGTTCATGTAATCCTTTAAATGCCAGTGCTAACTTTAATAACACAAATTAAAAACTCTTCTGAAATCTGCTCAATCCCAGTCAGCCAAAAGTATTTAGTGTGTCTGTGCATGTGTGCGTGCCAGCGTGTGTATAATTAGTTTCAAAGTTTAAAGAGAGTTTAAATGGTGGATGTACTTCGGGGTGGCCATAGACATTGTTAAATATATTGCTGTCATCAGAACAGTAGCAGTGTCTTTTGTGGTAATAGCTGCCAAAAGTAACAAAGTCACATGAGCAATTACGCATCAGTGATTCCATGTGTTTAAATCATTTAAAACCAAATGAAAACACACAAGGCTTTGTAGTCTGTTCTATCTACGGATCAGTGCTGTGCTGTGCTGTGTCTCTGGATTTACTGGATTTGAATCTTCTTCTGAAGGCCAGCTAATTTAACGTGAATTTGGTATTGTGTGCTTTAATTACAGCATTCACATTCTGCCACAATTGTACATCATTATGTTCCTTTGTTTTCTGAAATCCACAAACTTTTTCTTGGTTTAAATTAGATCTGTTTTGTATCTCACACATATGGCACACATCTAACCCTACTACTTGCGTGCAGGAATTCTGACACCTCATGTTGACGATGTGCTTCAGAGCTTTCAGCATCACACTAAAATAGGACAGCAGTATGAAAAGAGACACCTATAGAGAGTGTGTGTCACAGACTATAAAAACATACTATAAAGAATGACCTGAATGAATAATAAAACAAATCAACTTTCAAGAACAACCATTATTAAAAAATGTCAAGATTACCTGCACAATATATAGTGTGAGAATATAAGGGAATATAAGCTTAACACTACACGTCACTCATACTTTATTTTATAAATAAATAAATCAAATAAGTAATAAAAGTACTTTCATTTCAAAAATACTTTTTACCATGATCACACTATGATTAAATCAGTAAGTGAACTCCAGTTATTATGTATTAAAATTAAATCATAATTTGCTTTTCTAAATCTTAATTTGGATAAAAATATCGAACATTACAAATAATTTGTGAGGTAAAATTTTTTGACTCGTAGTGAGGTCATGGGTTTAATTATAAGGAAACATATACTGGTAAAATGTAAACCTTAAGTGCACTCCAAATTGCTTTCTATAAACACATCTGCAAAACACATTAAATGCATATTCGTCACAGTGGACATGGAAGGTTGAGAGCATTGCATTATGGGATACAGAATTCCATGCACTCTGTTTTCTTTACTGCACATCTTGGCAAATGTAGCAGGTAATTTGTGCTTTCCATATATACAGAACATCTGAATACTGTACACAGCACAAGTACACTGCATATAAAACAAACAGTGCTAGAATAGTATGAAAACCCCATGCAAAGGTTTTCTTTTAGAGATGAATTATTATATTTGTCTGAATGTCATTATGCGGGTCTATTACCTATTTTGCTGATATAAAAATATGCTGATTTATGTATCAGCGAGATAAAGAACAAAATAAGACCCAGGCTATCTCTACAATGCCTAAGCCTTATTATGCAAAAGCAATGATGTCCAGCTGAGGCAGCTGTTTCTCTTAATGAAGCCGTCTGCATGGAGCTCTGGACATCATGTTAGTTTACCATCAATCTAAACACTGAGATGATCATTTATACTGAGCGCAGTCCCTTATATCTCTCCAGGCTACTGGCTGAATGATCTGCATGTGTTTGAATACAGGCACCCACGCAAGTGAGTAGAAACAAGACAATACTGAAGTTGTAAGCCCTGGAAGCAAGATGAATCGCTGTTTGCCAAGAACTGAGTGTGTGTAAGAGGCTCTTTTCAGGTTTCTTATCTGTTTTCTCTGTTTCTGCTATCAGGACACACACACAACCTCTCATCTTCCCTCTTATTCGTTGTGTTATCTAGATGGGTGTAATTGCCTCTTATCTGATCTTATCTGACCTTCTTCAGTTCATCTTTGTCTTTCTCTCCTTGTTTTACTCCGTGCCTTCATCTGGTCTGTATCACAGGTGGATGGATTCCCAGTGTCAGTTCTTGAAGAACAAAGGACACTCTTGAAGTGTCTTCTTTTGTGGCTTATCTGACAATACTTGGCTGTTTGCTATCCCTTTTCTTCACCTGCTATTAAAGTCCATCTCAGGTGAGCCGATCAACTCTAACCCCAGTGTCTTTAATCCTTCTTAAATTGAACATGCGGACTTTCTACACTATAAAGAGAAAGAGTCAGAGCCATGGCCTAGTATGACACACTGAGCCACGATCTAGTCTTACATCATTCCCTCATCTAAGACAAGTTTCTTTCACTACATTAGTAAAGACTTCAATTGTTTTCATACCAGGCTAATGGTATTTTCTATTCCCTAACCGTAACCCTGGCCCTAAACCTAACTCTTACACAAACATGTTGACATTATTAGATTAGACATTATTAAAGTACAACATTATTTGACTTTTTTTTCTACTGAGGACCACCTAAAATGATCTCATACATTAGTTTTGGACCGGTTTCATTGTATTTGTAGGGATTTTTTCATCATTTACTCACTCTCATGTCATTCCAAACCTGTATGACGTCTGCAGCACACAAAAGACGATATTTTGAAGAACGCTGGTTAATGAACAAAACACTGACCCCCATTGACTTTCACTGAGAGACACGAAACAACTTCATTTCATTTCTCATAATATCTTTTTTTGTGTGCCACAGAAGAAAGAGTCATTTGCACATTTTGACATGGGCGGTAAATTTTCTTTTTGGGTGAACTATCCCTTTAAGACACTGTTCGCTCTCTTTAAAGTTCAAGACAAAAGTCACTAACAGATGCTGTTTATGGAGCGTGTGATGGAGCTACTACAGCAGGAGTTCACCTTCAACCAACACAACTAAATCTTTGCCCTTTAGACCTTTAATATTCTTGTTAAAAGAGGCAACATCCATTCAACCCTGACATGGCTACATCACCTTGTCTCTGCTGTCTGTCCCATTCACTAGCCATTCTGTTGTCTTTTAATAAAAATAATGAGACACTATAATGAAATTTAACAGCAGTCTCAACTCCCCTGTTCTGGCTTCTGCTTGACCCACCAGTGAATGCTATGACACTTACTCACACAAACACTCTCCAAACACTCATATTCACTGACAAAAAGCAGACTGGGCTAGTGAGTGGTGGGTGAGATAGATAGAGAGACTTAGAGTTCTCACAGTCAATTCCCACCAGTCTCTCTCTCTCTCTCTCTCTCTCTCTCTCTCTCTCTCTCTCTCTCTACAGATCTAAGCTTATATCTTAAGCAGCCACTTCAGCATAACATCCACACAGACTCATGTTTGTGTTACTATAGGGGTGGATAAAAGAAAGATGGATAAATAGCTGTATTGGGATGGAATGGGATGAAAGAGCCGGGCAATGAGGGGATATTCAAATGCAAGCAGAGAAAAACATCAAACAGCCATGATCTGACTGTGTGTGAGACAACACACCCAGATTCTTCTTTAATAGTCAGTCAAAATACATGTGTGAGTCAAACCGGAGGGTCACTGCAGGTCAGGTTGCTGGGGAATAGTGCTATGGAGGGTTTTAAAATGGATACCAGACTATAAGATGATGGAAAGTTCACTAGCTGTGCCTTGTGGTAGCTATAAAGAAACCACAATTTCAACTTGTTAACAGAAAATAAGTTGTTTTATTAATAAATAATTTATTGTCTTTGCATATGTCTGCCACAATAATTCAGTCTGCACTGCAGTATCATGTTAAAAAGCAGCTATATTACTAAATAATTGCCCAGAAGGCAAAAATATCTCCATCCTACTCAGCAAATTTCATTTTATCAGCTGCTTTCCAGTTGCCTCACTTAACTCATAAACGCTTGTAAGAAAACAGGGCGGTTAAGCCTTTCAAGCTCATTTTTGAAGTCTTTAAGCTTTATGAATACAAATGACTTCACCCAGTGGGCAGATTATGAGAAAGTTTGGGCAAATGGAAAATGAAATCATGCCGTCTCAGCAGGAAAATGCCTTTTCCATATATTGTTGGTGGGGTTGCAGGGTTATCATAATTAAACAAGACCGAAGCTACTGGGTGTCTGAACAATGTGGCTGAAGAACTTTATAATCCGCAAATCTAATGCGACTCGATGAGTGTGTCAGACTTGCGGTCGTGGCTTGATTGAGTGCTATGAAATCTCCAGAAACAACTGAACCGTGCGACCCCTGGGAGAGAGAGGCTGATCTGTATGGTGATGTAGCTATTTTTGGTTAAATGATTTTTACATGCATCCTCACAAACTATTTATGATACTTGACACATGTGCCATAAAAAGAAGTGTATTACTCAATATGAACAAAAATTAAACAATAAGATTCAAAAGTTATAAAAGTTTGCAGACACAGACTTTCCATGATTCCTTATTTAGCTGAACTACCACAAACCAGCCTGAAACAGCACAGAAACATGTGCTTGCCCAAGCTGGTATTATCTGCAGAAATGTATGTCTCAAATTTCTACCAAATACTATAAACACTGCTTTGCACAACCTTCTGTAGCAATAAAGTATGAGGTCATGCAAAAACAGACAACCTGAACTGAAATTATATCAAAAAGTCTGCATGGGATATGAATACAGTATGGACTGTAAATGGGACACCACTGGGTCCAAAAGTAAGCATGTATATAGGAAGGGTGTGGAGAGGGTTGGTGCTGTGAAAGATTGAAAATAGTTTATTTTGATAACATTTTGATTAGACCTAAATTAATGAATAAAGGTGAGAATAAAAGTAAATGTTACTTTTGAGTGCAGTTCTTTTGTATAACGGAGGTACAGAGTCTACAGACCGTTTGTGACAACACTGAAAGGCCGCAATTAATCTGTAGTACACATCGGGACCTCGCTTAACATTTAATTTCTCTGACAGATAAAAGTGTTACTTTTATTGAAAGGGGAAATAAAAAAAGATTAATAGAAAGATAGAAAGATCTAATGAAAAACGAAAGAGGGAATGAAAGAGAGAAAGTAATAAACGGATGTCCAGATGTCATGAGAAGGGAAACTGGGACAAAGTTTGTTTGTGTTGAAAGTCAACACAAGTCAACAAAAGGCAAACAAACACTAGACGAGATTAATCATAATTCTATGAAAAACTGATAAACAACAGTTCAATCCTTTCAACAATTGGAATGGAAAAAGTCCATTCGGATCAAAAAGACATATGGAGCCACAATAAGCAATGCCCGGCATTCCGCTATCTTTATACTAAACACAGAATTCCAAGAATATGAAGCTTTAAACTTTTTAACAAACAAACCTAATCCACAGAGTGCTAATGATAGTGTCAAAACCAACTGGGCTGGACCGTATCATTCAGACACTTAGAGGTTCACCGCTGAAATCTCTTTCACATTTTGGTCTTGTGGAGGGAAATGAGAAACAAGGCACAACCTTTCCAAAACACTCCAACCTCTGTCAGAACTATGTACCACTCTCAGACCACAACCATATATACAGTCTATATACATAAGATACAAATTAATCTCTGTTTTTGGGCAGCTTCCATAAAAGCAAACATAAAAACTGGTTTGCATTGCCCAGAAGAGCAACTAGCTATTTTGACAGTGTTTGGGTAAATATGGGCTTGTTTGAACTGAATACACAATGTCCTGGTTAGGAATAGCAGTTTATGGCAGTCCAACAAAACTTAATGTTTTCCCCAAAACAGTCAAGTTTCGTAACATTAAATATAAACTATAAAGGAGTTCAAACATAAATGTGCCCCAATAATGTCAGTCAAGACAGTTTTACATGACCATTTAATACTCACTCTCTGAAATGTATAATTTATTAGCCTGTTTTTACTGTAATTTTAAAACTTTACTGTATGTACTGTAAACTGCACACTTACAACGTGCTGCTTTATCTTTCAAAAAGAGTCTCTTCACAAGCCTCAATTGCATTTTGACAGGTTCACCAAAAATATGCTAAAATATGGCAAAACAAAATTTGCGGTTGAACTGACGTGATCAAGGACCTTGGTAAAAAACAAACTTCAGCCATTCATTTCTGACATTGGGACGCTTGGGAAGATATGCAGCCAGAAACATCATACACTTACTTATACAACAACTTTCACTTATGTGTAGAAATAAATCCTGATGACTTCACCGCAACACCGTCACTAATTGCTGAAAAGAAAGCGTTAGTGTTAGAGTTAATGTATTTAACTTTAACATCAAATTTTCATCTTACAGTACATCTGTTTATTCCAAAAGATCAACAAAACATTAGTTTTTATCAAATGACCATTTAACTGTACAAGTCCTGCATGACTTCATAACACCCAACAAGTCCTGTATTCCCTCAAATACTGTTTACGAAACATGATCACATGACAAACTAACCTCCTCATTCTCAAACTCGTAGTCCAAAATGTGATTGCATGTCTCTTTTAGTTTATCTCTTGTCTTTCATTACACAGTATATCTGGCAAAAACTATTTTTCAAAAGAGAACAAGAGAAGGAACTGCAATCTAAACCCTTGGTGTTTCCTCTGCCAGAGCTATAGCACCATGCGTTTAAAAGAAAGAGAGAAAGTTGATTGACTTATTGTGGCCCTGATACCTGGCAGCACTCATAGGAAACATGTATATCTGGAGTTTCCCCAGCCTTTCTCTCTTCTCCTTAAGCGTATCTTTCATCCGACTGTTTCTCTGCGATGACAGAGGGAAATGATATTCTGATACAGAGAAAAAGAGATGGGAAACCTTTATCTTACTGTTTTTTACACTGGAATTATGGGTCCTTACGGCATGTCACAAACTTATCATTAACCAAACAATTTGTGAAGTTCTTTTGTTGAAAAGTCTTAGAGAATCATAACATGGCCCTAATGAGTCAATATTCTAGTGTTTTATTTCTGAAGAAAAGAAGATGCATACGGACAACAAATAAAGGAGACTATTATATATATAAAATATATATATATATATTTCTACACATAAGTAAGCATTCTTTAAGAAAGATGATGTGACACATCCAGCCCAAAATAACAGATACATACATAATTTTTCCAGTGTTAAATAAACACGCCCCTAATCTGCTATACCCACCAATGGCATCTTCAGACAACTCCCACCGAGCCTCCTCATTGGCTGCTTGCAGGTAAGAGTCTTATATTTGCCACACATTACGCCACAGCACTCAGTCTATTAAAGTGATTTACTACCGGTCTGTCTGCTGAAAAAACGGCAGCGACACAAAAGAGCCAGAATGTGTGTGAGAGAAGTGAGCTGTTCTTTTTTCAGTGAAATAAGACTGACATTGTTTAAAGTGTATTGATGTTACTGTAGCTGATATGTGACAGATCCAATTACACAATCTACCACAGTACATCACTGCAGAGTCCTTGTTAATGACATGCAGATGATTGCAAGACTGTCACCTTGGCCTGAACCTGAATCCCCAGAAGAGCTGAAGGAACTTCCTCTTGCTGTCAGTCATCAGGCGCAAATACACAGACAAAGAAATTTAAAGGCATAGTTCATCCAAATGAAAACTGTTTCGTAAATTCTAAAAGATTTAAGTGTACTAGACCTAGATACACACCACCATTGCATATTGCACTTAAAGGTATCACAGTTACTCAGACACACAGTCACGGATGAGATCACACAGATGAAATTCGTTTTAAATTTCCTGCCCCTCATGATGAATGAATCTCTTTTCCGACACAGATTCGGTCTGTTAAGATGAAGTCAGCACCACACGCTTGGCCAAAGCCACAGGCAGAAAACTGAAATGCACACAGCATACAGTAACTCCATCATCCTCTCGTGAAAACCAACATCTCCATCATCTTTCAATGCAATAACGCTGTTGCTAAAAACCAACACAACAGATTAACATCAACACAGTTACTTATGTGTGATTTAATCATCTCCAGTGACAGATTTACCCTCTTACTATGCCTCTAGCTAAAACATTTAAGCTTGTTTCAAAGGTTTTGCTGAAAAGTGCCTTATCAGATACACTTAAAAGTGTGTAATTTTTCTTTGTTAAACTACGGTTTCTATTACAGTTCAATGCACAAAGATAACTCAAACCGGTACTTTGTAGGTTGATGTCCCAATACTATAAAAAGCATTTACGCAAAACACCTCTGCAACCACTGAGCTAAAAACTACTTTAAAAAACACATTTGCAAGTGCATAGCAACACCCTGGCAACCACCCTCAACACCCTACCATTGTGGCAAATTTGTACACACGCAAGCACCACTAATTTTCTTCAGAGATATTTTTATAGCGGCAGAAATGATACCCTTCACCTTTAAATTCACTATAACTATAAATACAACCCGACAGTCCTAAACGCACAACTGGGAGTTGCTGCAGTTCTATTGTAACACAACCTCCCTGCGGTCAACTGGTTTCTTACTAATCCTTTTATCCTATAAGTTTCAACAGCAGTGCTGCAGAACCGACTCTAACAAGCATGTCTGTGTGTGTCTGTGTTCATGTAAAGCTCATCCAAATCCTTTCTCTAATCACAACCATCTCTATTCCTCTTCCTGTCTTATCTACCACGTCAGCGCATACAGATCCATACATATACACACAAACACACACTTACAAATGTTTGCAAATTAAATTAGGACATCACAGGTTTGTGTTGAATTGCTGTTCTGCCTAATCAGAGGCTCAGTTATTAAAAAAGCTCTAGGTAACCACAATTTGAATATCAGTATGACATCATAGCCACTCCGAGCATTTGAAGACTTTTGCGGTTGTCTGTCCGTCTCAGACGACCACAGGAGTGAACTAGAGAGAAAAGGAGGTGGAGAAACGTAAAGAAAGAAACTTTCTAGACATTGATATAACACACGGCTCTGCTGTTTCATGTGGCAGAATTTACAGGCAATTAAAGCAAACACACCCCAAACAAACGTATGTATGCTAAGCAACAACACTTTGTTTCAATATATTTAACACATGGAAGAAAGGCAAAGAAAAAATACCACAATTTATTTTCTTACTATTATGCATCTTCTTAGCTAGTATTTTTAGACAACTATTTGAAATGTAAAATACATTTATTAATGTGAAAATTTGTGCTATTTAAATAAAAACTATACTATATTGAGTTTCATAATGCAATAATATAACTCTCTATATAAATATACTGTAATATAATACAACCACACAAAGAAAAGAGTACCAAGGCAATTGAAACTGCAAGCATAATCACTCAGGATGAAGACAAACAGAATGTCTCTTCCATAAATATATACTGTCCTTCCTTCTTTCTCAGTTAATTTGTTTCTTTCCGTCTCCAGCCCTACACTTCCTCTGGTGGGGCCCTGTGCCATGCAGCACTTCCTGTTTGACTTTATGTGGTGGGATATACAGCACTGGGCCTGTTAAACTTGAAATTCCCAGGTTTAAACCAAGATGTTGAACAAGCACAGACACACACATTTCAGCAGGTGGCTTATGTTGCCCTGCACACTGACAGAGACTACGGAAAGGAATGGTCAGCTCATACCAGTGGGCACAGAACGGAAAGGAAGGGAGTAATGACATTACTAATAAACAATATGCAGAACAGACAGCAAGAATTTGGAATAACAAACCGCTTACACATTTAAACATACGTACGTAGCCGTTCACAGTACATGTCACATGGGAATAAAAGAGGGAGTGATATTTTACAGGCTGCTGATGGAGAATTTAAAGTGTGCGCTCAAACGTGTGTGTGTCAAATCCTTAAATTCTCTCATATAACCCACTGAGCACTTTCACAAAGTACAAACATACACAACATGTGCACAATGCACTCCTTGACACTCATATCTCGCACACACGCTGAGGAACATAAACACACACCAGCCCCACAACGCTGCCCGGCCAACACAAAGACAAGCAGGAGGCTCTGCCTGAGGCTTTGGACCCTTCCCAATTCATTAAGCACATCTTAAGTCATAGCAGAATAAAAAGTTCTCTTAACAAAGAGCTCAGCACACACCCTCTCATAACTGACAGCCTCCTTTGCAAGACTGCATAACCGATGTTCGACATGCAAGAGCTTAGCGTAGAACCCCCGATAAGCCAAACCGAGCTGTGAAAACACAGATTACATTTCTGCGGCTTTAAAGCAACCGTGGAATGCCTGCGAGCCATGTGGCTAATTAGCGCATCAAAAACGTACAGCCTCGCTTTGGCCGGGAGGCGGAGTTTGATATAGGGCCCTTTACACTTCTGTGACAGGCGTGCTAATTCAACACATCCTCCCACACGACAAACACACAAGCTGCTCACTTCCTTCCCTGACTGTCAGTCACACAAACACATTAGAGTAAAGTGAAGAGTTAATGTGCACGAACATAAACATTTTAATATTAATTTTTCATCATTTATTTAAAAAGACACTAAACCCCTGTGGAGAATTCTTCTGTTAAACTTAAAGATACAGAGAGGAAAATAATGACTTAATACATGTTAGGTCATTACACTTATCAACCACATGATCTAAAATAATAAACTCAGCCGAACAGAGATATAACTGAACAATACTTTACATTTCATAATATTTTATTTAACCAAAATGATACATAATAATCCTTTGTGCAGTTTGTATAATACTGCAATCTGAATATCAATCAAGTGTTTTCTTCAAATTACAATTTACTCTTTGATTTACTTAACAATTCTATTCAAAGTGACTACACACAGGGAAAAAACAAAGCTTTTAATCATAGCAATATTATTGCTAATAATAACAGACATGACATGACTGTTTCTAATTATATATGATTATGTTAAATAGCACTTCAAAATAAAGTCCCATTTGTTAACATGCAATCAATGCAATAAGTAACATGAACACATTAACTAATGTTACTAAATTGAATAAAATGGAATTGAACTCTGGAAACTCATGTCAAACAAATGGTGTAATGCCAAATTTTAATAATAAATCAGAGCTGTACACAGTTAGAGAAGAAAGTGCAGAAAGCCGTTTAAAAAAAAAAGAGAGCACTTCCATCTGTGATCATTTACAGACACGGCTCATCTGAAATACGTACACATACCAGTGTATTTAAGAACCGACAGTAAGACAATATCATAACAGCTCATAGAACACAGCTGACATCAGGTAATTACTGCACAGCTACAGTGTGTGTGTGTTAAGATTTGGCTGTACTTGTGAGGCCCAAATTTTGATTTTGAAATGACCTCACAAATGTAGTGGAACATTTTAGGTGGTTCTCACTAGTAAAAAAGTTCATAAATCAGAAAAATCATGTTTTACTGTTAATTTAATAATGTCAACAGGTTCGTTTCAGAGAGAGAGAGAGAGAGAGAGAGAGTGGACCTCTTCATAAAATTTACTTCAGATAAAAAGCTTGACATTTCCTTAAAAATATGTTTTTGTTCCTTATCACCGAAAGGTGACATAATGTTTACACTAGTTTAGACGACGCCGGTCAGAGAAAAAATGAACAAGAGCTTTTCAAGCAAGAAAGTGTAAAATCCATCCACATTCCTAAAGCCACTACAATACATAGGGATCTATTAATCCAAAGCCAGCCTTTCTAAATATTGGCCTTTACTTAATTTTTTTTCAGAGTGATTTATAATAAAAGAAGCTATTTGTATGCTATACTGTATTTATGCTGTAAGACTTTAATGCCCACTACACTCAGAACGTGGTACAGCACACACACCAAAACAAAGTACACTTCTAAAGCAAAATAAAAAAAAAACACCACGTAAATTTAGAGACAGAGAGAGAGAGAGAATACAGCTGTCTGTTCCACTCAAGGGTGTCTGTGATCACGGTCCGTCTCACATGGTACCGATAAGACAGTAGTGTTCACAGTCAGTATCCAATATCCATTTCATCATCTCTGACTTATGAGGAACAAATAACAGAACACTTAATTCATTTCACGGATATCAACCATCTTCGGCTATTTAACTGTGTGAATATGTATCGCGAATTGTCCTTTGGTTGGCAGTCTCTAGGTTTGTCGATGTGGTTTATCTATGGATAAAAAGTGAGCTAAATTCCAAAATGAAGTAACTATTAGATCATTTTTAATCCCCAAATTCTGATTAGCATTCTTGGCTCAGTCAAGCTCTCTAAAGCCCACCATCAAGTCAGCCACCAGAGTCAAAGGCTTAACATCTACAGCATGTGTCCGTGAGATGTGCATGAAACAATCCTTCTTTAACTGCTCTGTGTTGCTTTTTTATCTGATCCAAGAGCACTTAAGGAAAAAGTTTACCCAAAATAAAAATTCTGTACAGTCAAAATGTTCCTTTGAGAGCCATGAGGAAAAGATTTGCAGTAAATATTCATTTAAATTGTGGGTTGTTTCTAACACAAATCAATTGTTTGGATTCAGAAAACTTGGAATATAGTGCCAATAAAATTATATCAATATACAGTAAGTAGTTTGACAGCGCTTGTCATCATTCATTTGTGTTTTACAGAAAAGAATATACTTGACATTCTGCTAAATATTTATGTATATGATTTATACTATGATGTCCAACAGAAGAAAAAATGGAATGACAATGAAGGTGAGAAAATGATGAGTAAAATTTCATTTTTGGATCACTTGATGGGAACATCCTGAACATCATTGCAGTGCTTTTGCTAAATGCCTAAAATATATTGTAAAACATCTATCTTCTGGTATCACTTTACGATGAATGAAACATTACATAATGAAGATGATGTGGTGGATAATTGCTTCTGTTGTTACCCCCCAAATAAAGGTCTCCAGATGCACAAAGCCTTGACAATGGATTAAATAAACTATACCTTGCAGGAAGTACAACTAATACACACGCATTTTGTGGGGACCGCTCTCCAGTGGTTGAGACTTTTACCAACTATTTAAAAGGCATATTATTGCAGAAACAAAGTCCAATAAAGATTTGTCACCCTGGCTCTGTCTTTCACATTAAATCATTTAGTTGACCCTAAAAGAGTCCAACGGAAACATAACCCAACTTATTTTCCATCGTACTGAGGAAGAGATCAGTCAGTACAGCTGGCTTAAACAACAGTTAAAAGAACTGACCTTTGGCTAAGTCACACAGGACCAAAACACAGAACTCTTCAAACTGATGAAGACACATGACCCTGTTGGAAAATCCAGAAATGTTTTTAGCTATGTTTTGGAGGTTTCTTGCTGATCATAAGCTGGTCAACCAGCCATCCCAGCATCCACAAACTAGGAGCAACTAATAATAATCTTGGACCAGTCAGAAACCATCAAACACAGTTAGCAGCTTCAGCTGGATTTTCCAGGAGAATAGAAAAGGATACGAAAAGAGACAGAAGGAGACGATGGAGAATCTCATGGCTGCTGGCTGTTCCTCATACTTACTCCCTGCACGACTGGCTAACACTTTAAGAGCAAAGCCAAAAACACACACATCTACACACACTCAGTCACACTGTAAAGCAGCCAGAACGCGCTCACATTAATCACACGTCCACTCGCACACACACACATTTTCATCATATCAAAATAGCCATCCATCCAGTGTCTCTTCTTTTGTCTTTTCTACTATTTGCTTTCCTGACAGTGGAGTGTGATTTACCAACAGAGAGAAGAGCAAACGTGTATAAGTCAGTGTCAAAGTGAGATTCAGAGCGAGATAACAGTTCTGTGATGGTCTGTACATGTGAGCCTGTATAAATATTACATTTCACTAGTTAACACTACCCAAACAATTGCACATCATTTTTCAACCCTAGATTGTCTAGTTCTGCACCGAGAGCAGGAAGCATCACCAATTTAACTACATTTGTCACCATCAGATTATTTTTTCCAAAAAATATCACCTTCCCAAACACTGACTGAGTGAAATACAGCCTAAAGACACCTTCTTTCGAAGTGTGGGATCACAAATCTGGATTGAGCTGTAACAATGTTTTTCTTCGCTCTTACCTTCCTCACACTGAGATCCGCTGTATCCAGGACAACACTTCCACTCCAGAGAGGTGATGGTGCGGTAAACCACTTTATAGGAGGGACGAACCACAGTGCGGTAGCTACAACACACACAAACTGGTTACCAAATGTCCTTACAGCAAACATAATTATATTGTATTCATGTATTTCACATAAAAAAACTTTTGCATTTGCTCCATGTGAAGACATACTTAACAGACTGTGAAATCACATGCCTTTTTGGTTAACATGTTGCCATGACTACAACATAAGATGACATACACATGTTTGCAAGTCTGCATGTGTGAAAGATCACATCGATATAAAATCTGTGATTATGTGTGGATAGTAAACTCACCTTCCCCCGTTGCATCCCTGAGGCCATCTGCACGTCTGATAAACTCTCTGAAAAGTGGTTCCATTCTGCACCTGACACGTCACTGTCTTAGTGACCGTCTGTGGACACCAGTTCCTAAAAGAGAAAAAGAGAAATGTGAGCCACAGAGCGTCTAACTGAGCTCCATCAGACACTGGATGGTTCTGATGACACACATAACTACAGAACACATCTGGCCGTTAAATTATCTGATCCAACACATACCGATGGAAAGACCCACACACACACACACAAACTTAAAAGTGATCAGTGTTTAGTGTTCTCAGTGGGATGCCTGAAGAAACTCTGTGTGTTTCGGCCCTTCTACAGTCTCCCCGTCCTTTGTGAAAGCACTTTATGGTGTTTATGCAGGTTAAATGGTCCGTGAACCCGGCAGGAGAGTATTGTCAGTGCTGTTTATTTTGCGGTTTTTCACTATCAATACACATCCGCCCATTTTTTATTCTTTCTGCAGGACTGCGGGTCGAGTCACGGAGGGGGACGGACGGTATGGGGGTCTTCGCTCTGGGCGAGTGACTGGAGGTTCCTCGGCTAGATTTAAGGCAGCTTTTTAAAACTCATGCCAAAATGCTTCAGTCCCTGGGAGAAGACTGGCTCTTTTGTGCTGCTTTTTATCAGGGCCTCACTTCACACAGTCGGAAAAGCTGAGAAAGATTTTGAGCTGCTCAAAAAAGCTTCGAACCAGTGGCTTGTGGTCAAATATGATGAAATAGTTTTAATTCAGTGCATGGTTTAAGTCTTATTCACTTTCTAAACTAATCCAGTTTAAGTGCTGAAATAGCAGTATTTAAATTAAGTCATTGTGATACTTTACAGCGCCTCCTTTCTATGTAAAGTAGCAAATAAACGGCGCTGTCAGCAGCACCTGATTCATTCTCAGCGAATCCCCCAAAACCAGCGGCCCATTTATTTTGATCCGCTGTTTTTAGAAAACCGTTAACTCCAGTAATCTCTTAAAATTGCTTAGGAAAGAGTTTAGTCTCTCAGAAAATTTCCGCTGCATTTTGAAAGGTTTATTTTGAGTAATACGGTTCTGTTTTCATTTTATATATGAAAGTCCATCTGCCCTAAAACATGAATCCATGTAGGACAGCTTCCTAGACCTGACACAAAAATGGGCTCCAGGTATGGTTTCGGTCACGGGCTTATTGTTAAGTGGAAAATGCAAGGCCTGGGAGATAAAAGTCATCTGGAAAGTTTGCCACGGTAATCATTAAATGTGCCCTACATAACGTGGAACGTTCTAATTGGGAAGCCAGTGGCAAATCCAGGCCTGATGAGGAGCAGACTGCAGTCGAGAGAGGAACGAGGGAAAAGTAACACAGAGAACCAAAACAAAGCTGTGCGGCCCAAGCCCAGGCTTACTCGGCATATGCCAGAAGTCACAAAAGAAAGGAATGAACGTGGGTTTGAAGAGAAACACCAATCAGATCTCCTTCCCCCTGAGTTCCCTCATGATTTTTACACAGAAGGGCTTGAAACAAAGAGGCATTGAAAAATTCACCTCAAGCAGACCTTTGTATGAACCATTATGCCTCAAGTTGAACAAACATAAGTCAAGGAGATGTGGAGCAGAATTCAAAGAGAGTTAATGCGTGTGTAACATATGGAGGTCATTATATCTAATACTTCAGTGGTTGTTATAAACCGCTCGGTGTACGCACAGCTATGATCACACACTGGAAAAACAGTACATGCAAAATAATTAACATCAATCTGCTTGTATTAGTACTGATTGTCTGTATACAGTAAGCCATTGTGTGTGTGTGCAAATTGTAGACCATTAATGCATTGTAAGTTGTTTTAGACCAGAAATTGATGGTATTGTCACACTATTTTAAGCTTTACACATGCTCACACAATGTGCATACATTACATTACAGACAACTGTTTCATCATCTTATACAGGTCAACATGGTGTCTAGCATGAAAATGACCTCTATGCTCACACATTATTTGCTCATAATATACGTAATATCAAACTCATAGCAAGTTCACAGTCCTACTGTATGCACTGCTCGAATGGGGGAAGACTGAAGTATCTAAAGCTGCCGGCTAAAATAACAATTAAATAACATATTTCCAACCAAAAGTTTAACCTGACATCAACTGTCCCATAACGTTTCTTATTTACGCTCAAATTGTGCCTTTTCGAAGTTGTTTCAGCTACTGCACATGCATCTATTTATAGTAACAGCACTGACGCATCTTGTTAATATTTATCATCTTTAATAATAATAATAATGTTTCAGCCTATTCCCAGAACTGGCTAAAATTGCATGGCCTGCAGAACCAGCCTCAAGTATGCCAGACATTTCCAAAGCCTATGAATATTAGGTGGTTTCCCTGCCCTACTGAGACAAGGGACTGGGACTGAATTGGGGTAACCACAGACGTATCCAATCACTACCTGTCCAGCTGTTTAAACCTAGCCAACACACACAGACTAATGCTGGACACACAAACACAAAAGCCAGACTGGCCACAGTCCGAGGTTATTTTTACGATTCGCCAGTTTTGGAATATCAAGCCACAATTATACCCTTGCCTTTTAGGAAACACACAATGATATAAATGCTCAAACTTTAGCATGCATAAACAATTCTACAAAAAGGATTACAATTAAATCACTGATTTTGCATTTGGCAAACTATTGCTCAAGCAATACAGGCAAGAAAGTGTCCAAAACGTCCAGCCGACTATATTGAATATGGAACCGTGACTGAATATGCTAAACATAATTTAACCAAGTAGAAAATGTTATTTGAGCAACATCCTTTGCTGGCAACATTCCAACAAACCAATCACAGCCCAAACCTTATCCCTGTCCAAAACTTAAAACATACCCTAAAACCAATCATTGCTTTGGGGAATGGATCACATGACTAAACAAATACGTCATTTTTTTCCAATATCCTTTTTTCCCACCACTCAACACTGCAATGTGAAAACTGTGCTTTTGTATAGTCTGAATGGTCCAAAATACCAAACTTTATCTTGCTTCTTCACAGATGTAATACACTACATATATTTGCAGTAGATATCTGTTGTTAAGTTACAATTTTGGCTACATTTAAATGGTTGGTGCTTTTTGAAACCAAATGTTAAAGTTATGGCATCTACCAGGAGGGATTAACTAGGCTATCCTAACCAGTACAACCTTGATATCTTGAGGCAAATTCCCAGCAGTCACATACACAGTTAGTAGGAGGCGGCATCCAAGTGATGGTCAGATAAAGATCCAGAGCGGATCACGGTTCCCACACCGCCCCTAAATCACAATAGCAGCATGGTGAACTGGGAAACTTGTTCATCTACTCATTTCCGCCTCCTCTCATCTGATCCAGACATGCTACCAGATCTGATCTTGTACTTTTCCCAACAATGCAGCAATTAACCCAACTGTTCAAAAAGAGAAAACTATGTCAGATGGGATGAGTCTGGACACTGTCCAGCTCTATATGAACAAATGAGAGGATTTATAGAGAACACACAGCACAAAGGGCTTTGAGTGGGAAATGACCCCTCGTCTGCTTTCTAAAGAGAGAGATAGAAAACGCTGCTTTGATCAAGAGTAAAGCCTCAAGGGCAGGGAGAGACCGTGGGTTAAAAGAGGAGGAGAAGTACTTACAGACAATTATCCCTGTAATCTATCATCTCTCCTTCACACTCTCTAATTCTCACTATGATAACTGTACGGTTTATTGTTGCACTATGTGCATACTATACATAGTAAAACACGTCAGAAGACTCCCTGACCTTTTCAAGTACATTACACTAAATTGACGGTATTGCTTATAGCTTCATTGTGTCTCAGATATGCGGTAGCTAAAAGGTGTGAAGGCTTTCAACAGCCCAGCAATGTTACATTTCACTGGCATCATCATACACTTGGCCAACAGTTAGAAGGGCTGACTCTTTTCTTCAAACACACACACGGGACCAGAAACCTAATAAATAACTCTGCAATGTGCACGGATCACAGCACAGAATGAAAGGGAGGAGGACAACTAAAATCAGAAAAGGATGGCAGGAGTCACACAAAGTTGGACTGTGGACAACTTTGCGAGAGGCAAACACGCCAAGGCTAATAAAACAAAAGGAGTAAAACCCTCACATACATACAAACGGGATAAAAGATCATGTAACCGTCTTCTTTTAAGCAAAGATAAAGCAGACGTCCCTAATGTGATATATTTAAGCATGACCGTTAACTCACCACACTGCTGTGACACACATGCATGTAGAAACACACACTTTCACCATTCAATGCAAAGCAGGCCGAAGAATATTGAAGTTCTAAGCTCAGAAGATTTCAAAAGATTACTGACTCTGAAGGAAAATAAATTGAGTTTGAAACAGAAGACAATAGAAAGCTGTGGCAGCTGGACAGGAGGGCTTGGAACGAGAGTATTTCATCATTGCGTCAGTAATGAAGCCCTCCGGGGAGACACGGTGGGGTAAGATAACCCAATTAGGGCTGTGCTCATGGCCTCCAACAGTGGGCAAAACAGAGAGGCCTGAAGAAGATTAATGACGTGCTGAAAGAAAGCATCAAAAAGTACTAAAAAGGACAGAAAAGAAAGAAGGAACAACAAAGAATAGAAGAAATAAGCAGGAACCTTCTTCAGTCCCTGAGATGTTCAAAGGACAGGTCAAAGGCCATGGAAGGAAAGACTTACTCTCCAAAGTCCAACTTAAGGACCAGTCTCATGGGATAAACAGTCCTGAAGGGGATGATGTGGATAAGTGATTGTGCACACAGAAAGTCCCATAGATCATCAAGGTGCTCGGTGCATCCTTCCCAAAAGTATCTTTCTCCTAACAACGAAACTCATCAGTTGACTGATTCAAGCTCTATTCAGTTTGACAGAATTGATTTATTTTTCACTGTTGGTGAGGAGACTGCAGGATGCTTTATGTACATTTATTTTCACTTTATTTGCAGAACAAAACACATAAATGTGTTGAGTAAAAGCAACATTGATACGCAGCTTAAATGAGAAATAAAAATACATTAGATCTAATAAATTTCTCATTTCACTGTGTTCCTATTCCACTGGCTTTACAATGCAGAAGACCAAAGCAAAAAAAGCTAACGAAAATAATCCATTGTGAAACTTGTACTTTTGCACTCATTCGAACCCTGTATATGATTCTTTCTTTTGTGGAACACAGGGAAGGTATTTTGCAAAATGGATACAAAATACCTTGTATCCATACTATGAAAGTGAATGGGTGCCGGTTACCAGCGTTTTGCAAAATATCTTCTTCTGTGTTCTTGTGAGGCAAAAAGGTCATTCAGGTTTGACATGACATGAGGGTGAGTAAATAATAAATTTTTTTTTTTAAATAAAGAATATTTTTGGGTAACCTATCCCTTTAAGGATTAAAGAGGCACAACTCTTGTCATTTGGAGGAGTCAGAATGAGGGTGGAGATGTATGTGTTGATGGGTCAGCAGCTTAAGGTTTCTGTGGGCCTCGAGTCTCATACTCCCACCCAGAGCGCTGCTCTTCAGGGCACTGAAGCCGAGCAGATGGGAAATAGCTGCTGACTTAACCCCTAACAACGTACGGCCTCACTATCACCTAATTTGACAGATATTCATAAGGGGCTTTTCTCAAGACAATTATTTTGCTAGTATTGTCTTGGAAGCATGTTAAATAAGTTTGGTTAAAGGTCAGGATGTGAAACAGGGTTAATTAAGATTTATGGCAGGGGTTCATCAGTCTCTACAGCCTTTCTCACTGATGCTTTATGATATATAATGAACGGCATCTGTGTGCTCTAACGTGGGAAACTGGGATCTAGCTGTCAAATGCAGTGATGGCGATGAGTTTGAGTTTTTAGGCTTTATAAGATTAGGTCAGCTCTTTTGCTCTATATAAATGAGTAAGCCCACCAAGCCACTAAATACGGAGTAATTTACATTGTTTTATACAACAATACATTTACTATAAATACTGACTTTACACTTCATAAGTATTGCTTTAGCAGCACAAAGGCTGTGGATTTGATACTGAGAAAATACTGAGAAAATGTATATCTTGAATGCACTTTGGATAGAAGTACCTGCCAAATGTGTAAATGTATATCTAAAGCTATACTGCAGAAAATGCTCATCCAAGGCATTTCAAAGAGGTCTGTGACCTCTTCTCTCCGCATCATCAGACAGCGGTGGGATAAACGTCTCTCTCCCAGCATGCAGACGATGCAGCTGCATGTGTTTAGTAAACATCGTCTGCTCCATCAGTTTGACTGACAATAAAGAGAAGGGTGAGAGATCAAACCATCAACACGGAGAGCAAAGACCTCCTCCACACCTGCACACATACTTCAGAGAAACCCTCACAACAACTCCAATTCTTTTACACCAACAAAGTAAATATTTGCATGAAGATAGTGGGTCAGATCAAGACCAGACAATATTTTTCTCTTTGTGAGAAAAAAAATGTGATGCGTTAAATCTTATGTCTGATTTCGTTTGTCTCAAAAGCACTTTTAGAAGTGATAAAATCAAGTATTAAAATTAAAGATTTAACATTCACTGTCATATTGTAAAGCTCTCAATGGTAATGAATGGGGGAAGTTAGGTTTGAATGAATCCTGACTGCAAAATCAGCATATTGTATGCATGTTTTGACTGGAATAAAGAACGGACAGAGGTAAGCATAGGAGAGCTATGTTTCCTTCACACAGGAAATAGGAAACAGACTGTCAGGCTCATAGCTGTTACTAGGTGGGAAAATGGGAAATCAGCAGTGAAGGTAAAAACACAAACTGAGTAGGATATAATTGATTACAACATCATTATGCGGCAAAGAGAGCAGTTATATTTATCATTTAAGCTACATACAATACATAGGATACAGTTGCTGTATTGAAATATTAATTTAATATTAGAAATATAAGTTAATAAATTCTACAAAGACTGAAGCTACACCATTTTTTCTAAATTACATTTACATTCGTTTTAATCCGAAGCGATTTACGAGCATTTGTACACAATTTGAACATTTTGTTACAATTTGTCAAATTTAACAAGATTAAAGTTATTAATCAAACGGATTTGCTGGCTAGAGTTTCTGTAAATTGACAGCAAACAATCGAAAAAGTATAAAGCGAGTGTAAAGTGACATTTCATGCTGCCCAAAGAGAAACTTCTCTAATATAATTTCATACAGTTTACCTTTTCGAGTGATCTTTGTGAAGTGTCTGATACTTGTAAACTCCGGGTCCCCATGTCCCCTGAACACCCGTCAGCCACAGGACGAGCACCAGCAGCGTCCACGGAAGGAAAGATCTCCGGTAAACCAAGCGCCCGTCACACGCTCCCATTTCAGTCAGCAAAATACTTTCCCGCTTATCGATACGTCTATCACTATGGCAGAGATAAACTTACGAGACTGATTTCTAAATTGTTAAAATAAATAAATGTGCAGCGTCTAAAACACAAGAGTTAAAGTTTTAGAGGGATGTCATCGGCATGAATAAATCTCCCTGCGCTCTTTCCACAAACTTTGCTTGCAAGACAAACGTTTCTTATGAGCCACGCGAACCGGTCCCGCCTCACTCCTCTATCTCCGTCTCTTATTGTACGTGACGGTATATTTCTTGACTGCATCAACACAACGGGCAAGAAAGCCGTTTTATAGTCGCCTTGAGTCTTGTAGTCTGTCTAGGTTTTTCACCCAGCCCAGTTCTGTCCCCTACACTCCCCTCTCTGTTCCTCCAGTAAAAACTTAGTGAAGTTTGAAAGCACGAAACAAGTGATGTACACTCTCTTTGTTTAAGAAACAGATATTATGACCGTATTTCATATAACAATAACTAAAATACAAAATAAAAAGCTAATGAACTAATTTAAATGACGACTTACATTAGAAAGTAAGAAAAATGCAGAAAAATTACTAAATCAAAATGTTCACATAAGAAAAAAAAAACCCTTAACACTGTATATGAATTTAAGATGAGACATTGTCTAAAGCTCACTTGATATCACAAACCGTACAAAACCTTGAAAATAAAACAATTTTCACCTGACTAGCCTTACTTTTCTTTATAGCAAATGGTCAATCGTGAACTTATTGAAACTTAAATTGAAGGTATGTTAGCCTATTATGCTTTATAATAGACAATTTACATAAATCAACGCACAGCATCACTTCTCATTTACAGACTGCAGAAGACATATTAACAAGATGACTAACTCAACTCAAGCTCAAGCCTCGAGTCATACAGACAAAGACTTTGTAATTAGGTGATAAAGCAGGTGTGCACGCACAGGGATTTTGTTGCTGAAGAGGGGAAAAATAGCATGTAAAACATGCAGAGATGTGACTCATTCTAAAATTACAACCTAACAGTGCTAAAACATCCTAATGCTGTCTCACCTCGCCACATGCTTATACTTCAGATGGCTTAAAAAGTCACATGGCGAAACCCTCCATCAGCAGACAAAGCACAGTGTATGGCCTGGATAGCATCCAAAGCAGGGCAAAGACAGAGAGCAGTACAGAGCGAGGAAGACGGGAACACAGTTTATTCTAACCTCTCTTCAAACCCTGTGAATAAGGAGAACTGAGAGATTCCTCAAAACCGCAAAACTGTGGTCCACGTCCAAGCTAAACACCTGGCACAGCAGGCAGGACAGGCTTCAGCCGCACTCATCTATATCTAAGGTTGAGTGACTTTGCTCTGGACCCCCTTACAGCCAGAGAAATAAGCAAAACATGGGAAGAAAGCATTAATCTCACATCTGCAGGTGCCACTTGTCACAGTTTGGCATGTCTGAATGAAGCTAATAAAAGACAGATCTGGCTGAAAGAACGTGAAACAGTGACAAATCCTGCTGCTCTACAACATGCTGTTCACCAGTAAAAGCTAATAAAGCTGGCTAAAAAGCATGAAACACCTACAGCACTGGGAACACCAGTATCTAAAACATAACCAGCATAAGCTGAGCTTTTTAGACCTTGTCCGACATTTGGTCCTAAGGAAACAAGTAGGGAAGTTATGGTGAGGGACACATGTGACATGTCAACACTTTCTGTTTGGTCCACCAATGGCATTTTAAAAAGCAGCAGGTGCAAAGCTGTGCCAACCGGCCGCTGGAGCATATCAGAGTTAATATAAATCCTTGTAGGCAGCTGAAAATAATCTTGGCTGAAAGGAAATAAAAAGAGGGATAGTGGTGGCGACTACAACCGATTTTTCTTATAGACTTTATCTCTCCGTCTCCAAGAACTGAACACTTAAATGAAGCCACTTTTTTCTCTCTGTCTATTTACCATTGCAGCTAAAGGTTCATAAAATTTCTCCAGGGACATCTATTTTCCCCATCTTTTTATATTAGTGGTTAAACACACTTTTATTGCCTTGCATTGATTGTTTAAACTTTTAAAAGTGCCCCCAGTGAACACTCTTGGCGGTAACTTTTTATTGTAATGGAGTTCCTGAGGCAAACACTGAATGCTTGTTGGCACTTATGCGCCCTTTAAACATTCTCAAAACAAGAATTTGCAGAAAGAGGAGACTTTTGTGTAAGAGATTGGCAGAGCTACCTGGGTGTTCTGCAATGTTTGTAAATGTTTAAAAGGATAATATCCCATTTAATTGTCATGCAAAATCAGCTCACCTGCTCATAAGAACAAAGAATCTGCCAAATACAAGCTATTACACAAAAGACTAAAAAAGAAGGTGGGTGAAGATATCCCAGGTGGAAAGGTTCTTTTCTGCTTTACTTGGCCAATATTTGACACAGATAAAAAATTTTCCACAAGACTCCCACTTTCCAATGGCTTTCAGAAGCAGGAAATATATATCAAGGTCTATAAGATGGGCTGAATTCCTTTAGCGACTCACAGGTTATGTATAAAAAATGCCAAACTAAAGCATAAACATATGCAGATCCAACATGAAAAGACTAACCTCCTAAATTTATGCTCCCATACCTATATCCTGTACGTGTATATGGACCATAAGTTAGAGTCTGTCCACCCTAAACTTGACTGATGTTCTTTTTTCCTGTACGAAAACGTAGACTATGAGTGAAGGGTCTGGGGAAGGATCTGATGGGAGATGGTATGGATGCTTGGGTGAAACCTAATCTAGAAAAAGAAATGTTAGCAGTGTAATTAAGTGAACACAAAGCAGTCCCTCTTTCCTTTACTGGTACCATCCCCCCAGGGTTCTGATGGGTGTTAGAAATGTCATGTGGAATCATATATAGACCTAATAAAGAGAACTATCCCTCTGAGATTAAATAGATCAGGGCTTGCAGAGGGATAGGGGTGAGACAGGGTGCATGAGCTGTGCTGGCAGGAGTCCAGATGTCAAAGACACACAGGGAAGAGAGCAGATTCCTTCAAGCTAACACAACACATACATCTGGAGTGTGCCGCCACCTAGTGGTAAACAACATAACACTGCAATAAATGCACATAAGACATGAGATGAGCAGGTGCAGTCGGCACAGAGTCTCTGACCTATGGATAGTTGACATGACACAGTTGAACTATAATTATACATTTACAGCTTGAGACAAAATACATGAAAAATCCAACCTTTTAAAAATGCATGCATCACACCCTAGGACATTAAGACTTAAAAACTTTTGCTACAATATAATGCCATTAAATTTAAATAATAATGGAAAATATAAACAATTTAACTAGTGTTCTCAAACTTTCAGATGACACTGTAACATGTTATCTTTCTCTGTTGACTGCATTTATGTATAGATCCCATCAGTGTGAAATGTGATTACCCTCAGACATCCATGTAGCATTTCTCCTCACAGATGTGAGACCTCTGATGAACCTCAAAAACTTCCTAAAATAAACAAAAAACTATTATTAAAACTATTTTATTTTTTATTATTTTTACTCTTACCATTTTGTTACAGTACAGATTTCAGTATCAGTATGTTAAACAAACAGAGAACTGACAAAAGCATGTGTCTGTAGCCAATAAACGAATCAGTCTTCCCACTTTGTGTCTAGACTGGCGCTCTCTATCTAAATTTCACAGCAGTATATAAATCAGACCCCGAAAGAGCGGGTAAGCAGTGCCCATCAGTTTATCATTACAGATCGTAAAATGTGTTTCCTGCATGTTTGGCCTGATCCTAGTTGGAAACTTACCACCTAGGCAAAAAGTGGAGGCCTGAGAGCACATAAAATGATAAACACATGAATTCTAAAGGCCTAAAACCCTCAAATAAATGTAGTTCACAGGAGAGACACTTTAATTTAAATTCCACACAGGTCTATAAGCAGCGAAGTGTGTCCGACTGCTTAAAGATGCCAATGAGAGTCTTAAATGAGATGAGTGGTGAACCACAGAAGGAAGTCTGTGTGAGGTTTAGTGATTACAGTATTTCCACTCCTTTTTTCAAAACCTATATCTATTTCACCAACAAATGCCATTTCTGGAGCATCAGTCTTCGGTTTTATGACAATGATGTGTCTCACAGCTGAAATTCGACTGCAATGCTTTTCAAATTAATACAGTTACATGCTAAATAATAATTCCATTAACTTGAACCTGTCAAAATCAGGTAGAGAAACATAATGACAACAATCATCTCATTGCTTAGTCCAGTAATATAGACGTAATGCCATTTAAAACTTACACTTTATGTGGAGCCAAAAGAAATTTCCTCCCTCATATACAGCACATGTTATACATATGGTACATATGAATGCTATTCATCTATATCCACACAAGCACAGATGATCCACTTCACTAGTTTATACAAACCACCAGATAAATGGTGCAAGATGTCTCCAGCTGTTTAACTGCTACATCCTATAACTGTATTCTTTGTACACAGCTTGAAACTTTAACAAGAGTGAATTAAACGTTAAAACGTAACAAACATTATTCAGGACGAGCTTCCATACACAACCAACATTCCCATGAAAACATGTACTCACCCACGTCTCGCTCCAATTGATTTATTTTTAAATAATAAGGATTGGTTGAAAGAACAACAACATTTAAACTATTAACGAAAAACATTCAAATACCTGGGAAATTAAACTGGTTAATGACAGACAAAAAAATGTTTGTTTACAGTTGGTTAGCAAAGTCCTAATTATACAGCCGCTAAATGCCACCAGATTACACCATATGATACTTAGCATATTGATGACGTCATGGCGTCCCATTTGCAATCTTAAAGAGTTAGAAAGAGAAAAATCTTTAAGACTCCAAGCTAAAATAACGACCTGGTGTTATCTAAACATTGTAGTCTTAATACAAATGTTTACTTTTATATCGAATTTTTAAATAGTTTGTGTTACTTTTTCTTAACAAGAAAGGAAAACAGATTTATTATGTATTACGGCCTTGTCCAAGGTCCTGAAAATCATTTTAACTTTACTGATTTTATCTGTGGTGCTGAATTTTATATTTGGATAATATGGAGCCTGGACAAAATGTTAAATGCTCCGTCATGTGTAAATCTGTAAATTTGCTAGATGTATAAATGTAAATGTATGGGGTCTCTAATGCACATTAAAATAAATCAGTACACAAGAAATGACTTTACTGTAAATTATAAATAGAGACAAATATAGCTTCCTCTATAGACTCCTTTTTAATCCTATTAATTAAATTCATGTGCATAGACTGTCACAATTAGATCCAGTACTATCTCTTCAATTTAGCCCACGGCTTAAGGAATGTGTGGAATGAAAATTAGTGTGATAAGCAAAGTGTGCTTACTGGTTAACTGCAGGCTAAAATTGGGCACATCCTGTCTAATCTTGGTCTAGCTGTAACACTAGCTTCTGTTCCCACAGCCCCAGGCTCTGTGGAAGTAGACATACAGTAGGAATGCTTAAGAGAATAACTTACTGTATATGTTAACGCAGATGCAGGGGACTGGAATTTATCCACTCTACAAAAAATCATATTTTTTTAAACTGGGCTGCATGCTTGTTAACAGGAGCAACAATGAACCAACCGCAAAACATGTGTTCTCACATTAACTACCACTTTTTATTGCATTGTCAAAAGTGGTAACCTTACATGTAACCTAGCTTGCAGTACATGGTCAAATCAAACAATGAATTTTACATTTGATAGTAGTGCAAAATATTGAAAAGTGGTTCCGTAACTAAATGTAAATGTCAATTCACTTTAAACGAAGAAATTTTTTTATCAGAGTGCAAAAGACTAGTAAAGGCTTCATTTAGTCCTTGAGCAACACTACATAATCCATCTGCATATAATATTTAACTACATATAAATGGCTGCAAATACTGAAGCCAGAATTTCTTTAAGTTAATTTTTCTATCTTCTACTGACAGATTTGACTACTTTTCCTAAACACAAAAACAGCATATCACAGCTTATTAACCTCTTCACAGACTCAAAACAGAATTTAACACAGTAAAACTGTGTTTTAATAGGAAAGGGAAAATGGCATTTTGCTGTAAGTTAATTGATGGAAAGTTAATCTATGGTTCAATATCCATGACCTGTTAACCACAACATTTGATTAATTTGCCATTCATTCTTTTTTGGGAATAAAAATTACTTGTTTATAACAAGTATCACTTGTTATGAGTCCCTTACACAGACTCATACTGAAACACTTTGTTGGAGATCTTGGACAGAAGATATTTGAGGTCAGGTGCTTAGGTGGTTGGTGTGGTTGTATGCTCGATGTCTTCTTTGCCTGATCTCTAATTCATCCTCTGTGTCAAGCGTATCTGCCGTCTCTTCCTCGTCCTCCTCTTCAGTGTGTTCACTGTTTGGGTTGGACAGATCAAAGTCTGACAGCACTGCATCTTCATCATAGTCTGTCTGATACTCAGACTCCTCTGTATGTGTCAGAAACAACACAAAGATGCAAAAAAATGACACGAGTTAAGGGCAGAAACAAATAATCTACTAGTAAAGTAAATGATCGAGTATCTGCAGGAGATTGCAGACTAAAAATAATTTTGCATTGTTGCAAAGCAGCTTTTCAGTAAATAGATATACAAAAGTAAAGAAACAGGAAATTATGAAATATGTAAATACAACATCATTTCCTTACCATCCATTAACGCATGCTTCACTGGCTCTATTCTGGACACTATTTCAGCCAGATCAGTGAAGGATGCATTGGGACATGTCATCGCCTTGGAGACAGATAATAAGGAAATTAGGTGTGATAAAGGTTGAAAACGTGTGCTCCGATTAAAGCTGTGTAGATGTTTCTATAGCTCAACTGGTGGGACGTAGCACTAGCTACACCAAGGTCATGAGTTTCAACCCCAGAAAATGATTAAAAGCAAACCTTAAATGCACTAAAAATTGCTTTGGATAAAAGCATCTGGCAAATGCATAAATGTAAACATGTAAGAAAACAGCCTGAAGATGTGATACGGAAAGAAGTGGTGAAACTTTACTTTTCTTACATTAGTATTTTTGGATTTGTGGAACTCCTCTTGATGTTGGTCTTTCAGTATCTTCTCTCTCACTCCGCTCCGGCACCACACATCAAACACTGTCTTTCCATGCCGATAGCCAACATCCTGCAATAACATAGAAAAACCGTCATTCAAAATCAAGAATAAAGCAAGCTTACTGAGGTTGAAGGGCTACTCACAGCAATCTCATCAAATTTCCCGAACTCCAGTGTGCCATAGCGGTCGATGGGCGGTCGCAGGTACTCGCAGTAGTCACTGTCTTTAACCAGATCCATCTGACGCACAGAGCACACGTAGGCTAGCCGGGTCTGAATTTCTGCCATGTTCAGCACCTACCGGAAATAAAGTCATTAACATGTGATGCACCTGCAAAAGCTTAACTTGTTATCCTTGATATTCATTGACCACTGTTCCTCTAACCTTTACTTTCTCTGCCAGCGGGTTCAGACGCTTCCATAGCAGCCACCATCCAGACAAAGAGTCTCCATAGTTAGTGAGATCAGTCTCATCTTGACTGCCAACATCAGCTGCAATCACCAGCTTGGCACCCATTGAGCGGGCGACATCAGCTTCAAGCACATGATGCAAGGGAAGAATTAACATCACAATAATAAGAAAAAATATATTTACATATTGTTAAAACTTGATAATTTTTCAATTTTAGAATTTGGTCATTGAGTACAACCAGGTAGGTTATTGATGTAGCCTCCATCCATGAGTAAGTGTCCATCTTTAGGGTCACACATAGGAGGGAGATACCCGGAGAGAGACATGCTGGCACGCACATAACGCCACAGAGAGCCTGAAAGACAGTGTAACATGTAAAGATTCATCACATGACACACTGATAGATCACTTATAGAGATTAAGGACTAACCATCTGTGTGAACTCTCATTGAGGATGCAGTGATGTCTGTGGTTATGTTGAAATATGGAATCCAAAGGTCCTACCATTAAAAAGGTAAAACATATAATAAAAAAGTAAACAAGGAGTAAAGCTGCTATTTTTTGGTTTAACTATGACTTTAAGGTTTATATTGCAATATGCCAAGCACCTCAATCTGTTTATCCTTAAAGACACCACTGATGCTGGAGTTAAATGATGCTCCAGTAAACATGGATGTCACTGGATAAGTCAAGTCGGTTATCTTCTTAAAAATAGATCCAAAATCCTGTCGTGCACACAGAAAGAGATCTCTGGAATCAGTATGGCATACAGATGATAACAGCTCTACAAATGTTCATGTTCCACTCTCACCATGGCCCATTGGCGTGCCCTGACTATCATACGACTGATGCTTCGCTCTTCGGCATATAACGCCCCTATGAGAGAACCGATCGACGTGCCGCCAATCAGATCCACAGGGATGCCTGCTTCACTCAGTGCCCGAATGATACCCACCTGAGAACAGCCTCTGCAGGAGTGAAACAGACACAGGGACTGAATGAAGAGATTGTGCAGTGTTTTAGCACACATGTGGGCTCAGAGTGAGTTGACAGTGTTAATTAATCCTAAAAACATTTTAAACATGCATCACGAGTAAACAAAGCCTCTATAATACAAAAGTCTTTAGATGAAAATACGCTCACAGAGAAGTTATTATATAGAACATGCAGAACACAACAATTGAAAACACGGAATTAAAATATGTTACTGTTATGTGAGTGTAGATCATTAAAATTGTTGTCCCATTGTATATTATATTTGACCCACCTTTAAAAAGCTGCTGATTATGACTGATAGCAGGCAGAGAGCAGATAAAGTCTCTATTATCACCACAGACATGCTGAGGATAAAAACCCCAAAACATCACTAATGATTTATAGGATTAGTTAATGGGAATGAAGTTACAAGATCTAGGCAACTAGTCAAATGTTTGGAAAGACTTACTTATTCTTCATTTTTACTTATTTTTACTCATTTGCTATTTTAGAAAATCTTCTTAAACATCATGTTTCCATTTACGCTAGCTGTCCAACTCATAAAATAAACATAAAATTAGCTAGATTAACAATTTTGTGTAATGAAATACTACATAAGCCAAATTTATACTTCAAACATTAAAGCCTTTATTTATAAGATTTGTAGATTATGAGTAATATAAATTAAGCCAAGAGTGTCCAAACATTTGACTGGTATCATACACGGATTCATTAATATAATGAATATAAAAGGAAAAGATTATAAGAAATTATGAAGGAAATCAGTCAGCATTCCACTGACATTAGTGTGCTTTCATTAGTTTTTTATTTATAAGGGGTATAAATTAGATGTGTGGTTGGCAGCAGGCCACATGAATTATTAGAGATAAATGGGAGGACAGCCGTACCTGGCCCCTCCTCCTCCCAGCACAAGAGCGATGGCATTACCCGTCAGGATCCGAGCCAGACGAGAGAAGTCGGAATGCCGGTCTGGAGGCTTCTCAAAGACCCGCTGATACATCTCCCTCTACACGAGCAGAGGACAGTGAGATTTTTGTGGAGAAGGAATGAGAAGGGATTGAGATTAAAGCTTTTGGTTAACATCTGCAATAGAAACAATAGTATGTTTGCACTGTTAGTACCAGTTTGGGTAAATTTCTTTTAGAGAAAACCCTGTGGGGGCACGACAGGTGCAGGTGTCTGGAGATCCAGCTGCGCATGTTGAGCCATTCGACTGTTCCGTTGGGTGGAGGTCCATCCTCACGGTGCAGCAACACCAGCTGTTTCTGAGCTCTCACCGCACTGCTCTCCAGCATACGCTCTAACTAATAGCACAAACAGAGGAGCCATAAACAACTCAGGGCAATACAATAATCAGCAATTCTGCTACTTTAATTTGTGCAAGTGTTGGCTGTTGATCTCAATTCACCTCTCCCACCGTGGGCTCCTGTTCTCCCAGACCCACAATGATGATGCAATCTGCCTGTCTGATGCAGCGTTGAGTCCACGGTGTCAGAGAACCGTCTGACTGATACAGGACAATCCGATGGATGTCCTCTTGTTGGCCCAGCCAGCTGGACAAACGGTACTCGTGAACACTGGAAAAAAGGTAATGAAGAGTGAAGAATGAATGAAGATGAAGAGTGTGTTTGAGGGTTTTAAAAGCAAAAGCTGGCACTGACTAACATATCTAACATATCTATTTACTAACATAATCTATTTACAAAGTGAATTAGTAAAATATATACTCTTAGTATGTAGTATTAGCATACAAATTGGTAGGCAGCCTTACTCTTACCTGTCCAAGGCTGCAACACCCAGGCGCTGTCTGATGATGTCACTGGTTAGAAGCAAAGTGGGCCCTACAAATAAAATGGTGATTAGAAAAGAGAGTAAGCTTTGTACAGGTGAGTTGATAATGAGCATTACAGTACACTGACCAATGGCACTGAGAGCATGCTGCAGCTCCAGGGTAAAGGCCATCAAAGGCACGTCCTCAGACACGGGCAGAATGGCAACAGTCGACAGGTTGGCCGCTGGATTACCAGCATCCCATTTACTGGTTGGAGTATGAAAACCTAGACTGCGAACTGCAGAGATCATCAAAGGAATCAACATCATGCTAAGGCATTAGAGAGAACATGAGTGCACAAACGTTTCATACACACCTGATAATGGACCATTGACTTGTTGCATGTTCCCCAAGATTTTCTGCCCGAGAAGATGGATGAGGCGAGTCACAACCTACAAAAATGCACGATGGTTGTAACCATATATGAAGTGAAATATAATGTATGGGTTAATGGAATGGGGTATTTGTTGATGTGGCCTAACCTGTGGGTATTTTCTCTTAATGGAGTTGAGAGCACCCTCTGGAAGTTTGGCTAGCTCAGAGTCTCGGACAGCATGGACTGTAGTAGCTCTGTTCATATGAGTCAAAGCTTCCACCTAAAAAAAAACCCTGATATTTTTAGCATGTTTACGGACACAGTTTTCTTTGTTATTCAGAATGACATCCTCATTCTGAAGAACGTTTATTGGACAAAATCTCCTGAGCAGAAACCAATATATTTATACTATCCTTCTAGAGAAGAAAGACTGTACATATTTTAGAGGCATTACTGCATAGAGGGTGCAATCGATATTTGCTTTCTAAAATTCAACTTGTCAAGAGACACAAAAGCATAAAACTCTTTATTTATTAAATGCAAATTTATCATATTTGCAAAAGAATCACCACACCGATCAAGGTCCTGACCCACCCCTAATATTTGCTAAAATTCAACTTGTCAAGAGACACAAACTCTTATCAATACTCACCACACCGATAAGGTCACCCCGGCCATACTCTCCCGCAAGCTCTTTTTTCCCATCATCCTTCATGATGACGGACCGCAGTCGGCCACTCAGAACAATGAAAGTGCTGTCTGATTTATCTTTTTGTCTGTTACAGTCAGAAGAGAACAGTGTGTTACATGTAATATAAGATTGTAACACTGTCCAACATCAACAAGCAAAGTGGTGGTGACCTGAGAAATATTGACCTGGATTAAAACGGAAGTAAAATAAACAAATTGAAGTGCTTACCTGTAGACAGCACGTCCGGCCTCCACTGCCATCCAGTCCAGGGCAAAGTCGATCTGCCGAACAAAAGAAGAGACCCTCCGTACCACTGTGTGAGCTACATTTAACACCATCCGAGGCTCGGCACGCATAATCCTGGTTACAGTATATACAGTATAACCTTAGAACTTTATATTATGCGATATCTTATTATTTATAAGATCTCAATCTATACAAGATATTTAGAATAATTTAAGTTTAACATCACATACTCATAGAAGTGTGCTTTGGAGATGGAGAGGAAGCAGCAGTCTCTGTGTGCACGCAGAGAAGATGAGAGGTTCTCCTGTGAGAACGGCCAGGTGACCCACCATCTCTCCAGGATGGGCAACAAACAGACACGATTCTTCCTCTCTGTCAATCAGTTTCTGATACACGTGCAGAGATCCTGAGATCACAAACTGTACGCTCACATCCTGCCACGGACACAAAGGTACACAAGGAATTACTTTGCAAAAGCTGATAGTAAATCAGTTACTAGGGAATGGAAGTGATGCACAACTTTCTACCTGGTCTCCTTCACTTGCAACTAAAGATCCCGCCTTAACCTGCCTCAGAGTCACTCTGTCTTCCAGAAGACTGGGGTCCTGCATCATAAATAAAGTCAACTTTTGGTTGAACTTTTGGTTGATCTCTTTAAGATCAATTATACAATCAATGTGGCTGACCTGAAGCTGAAAAATCCGAAGCAGATCTTTCTTGGCAGCTTGAAAAATGGCATTAACTTTACAATGGTGGATGTGGGTGGAGTGCCCTCCAGTGTCTGAATAGTGAAACACTGCTGAAGGAACATGCTGCATTGTCACAGACTTCTTCCGAACAGGCTTAAGATGAGACAAAACAGAAGAACATATATGATGTGTAAAATCTCAACAAGATTTATAACCTTTTAAATGATAGAGCATGAGTCAGAGGTACCTTATGAATAACTGGACTTGTAGGAACTTCTTTAAGACTTGCTCTGTCAAATGCTATATTATGACCAGGAGGCACAGCTGTAAAATGAGATTACGGTCATTATGAACGTACTAAAAATATGAAAAATACTAAACATCTACAGTACCATGCACACTGTCCGAGGGAGTTGACATTGAGCGAGACTTTCCGTATAAAGTAGTAGGACTGTCTGCTGGATTGAGCTTCTTGCCATCTGTAAATACAAACCATTTGGCATTCAAACAATAATTCTCTGTGTCTTGCCATTGGTTTAGTATAGTAAATCAGCTTTTTGAACAAAGTTACAATATAATGGAAGTCAAGCACACACAACATCACACGTTTAAAATGTTCTTAACAAAAATGCACTCAAAAGGCACTGTTTAACTCCACAGACAACCTCACCCTCTTCTGTGACACTGTACATATGACCAGTGTCACTGAAATGGTCTGAAGATCTTCGAGAGACTTTGTCACCCAATTCCTCAATTGTCTGAGAGTGTCTCCGCAGTCCTTTCCCAGGACTGGCCTCTCCTAAAACACCAGCCACTGACACCAGAGGAATCGCTTGACTTTCCTAGATGACGTGACAGCAATTCATTTGTGAATAAAACAATATCTAACAAAGAACATAAAACAGAGACATTACTGTAAACAGAAATTGTACGAGATGACCAACCGGGTTGAAAAGTTCAGTGGTCAGGCCCAGATAGTTGTGAAGGGCTAGAAAGGTCACTCTCTGAAGACGCACCATGATGATCTGGTTAAAGGGGTTGACAGGTTTAAATGTGCTCCAAGACTATTAAAACAGTATGATTTCAGTAATGTTACTAATATTATTATTATTATCATCATCAAAAGCTATTGTCTTACTATTTAATTCAATAATGCATTTTTCTAACTAATGCTAATTAGGTTTTTGTAAAAAAAGCTTTATACCTGAACAACCCGAACTAGTGTCTCAGGGTAGTTCTCGAAGACGGATTGGAAAGCCTTTGCTGGAAGCCGAAGAACAGTGCTGGGAGCTGCTGCCCTGGCCGAAACTGTTTTATAAGGGGCTGGATAGCCCTGTAACATGAGGGGTTTAAATGTGATATAATAAAACAGTGCAAAATAATTAGAATAGAAAAGAATTAGACCAGATGGACGTTACAGTGATAACATCAAGGATGCTAAGGAGACTGTGAACGCTGTCTCCAGGCAAAATGTGCTTCACCACCACCTCTGTCCCATCCTAAGCAGAGAAAATAAAACTGCATCTTATCACATCTTTATAAAATATAAAAAATGAACCAGGAGAGATTAGAGAGGGGAAGAGTACTTGTAGGATTGTTTGGCTCTTACATTCTCATGGATACACAGTTCAAGATGGCCATCCTGCACTACGAAGATGCTGTCGTCAAGATCTCCTGGTCGGAATAATCCCTCCCCCTGTTGCAGCTGTACAAACACCATATGTCGACACAGCTCCAAGAACAGCGGCTTCTCAAAATGACCCAGAACTCTGACATAGGAATGACGGAGTAAATTAACACTGAACCTGGAATTCTGTGCAAAAATCAGTAGTACTTGGTCATGACATGACACCAACCTCACGTTTTTCAGCATATACAACACCTCAGAGGGCAGATGAGAGTTCTGCATGTCAAATTCAGTCAGATCGGCTTCCAGAAGTGATGGAGGAGGCTCTTTCGGCTGCAGGGTTGGTGGTTCCCTCCGAATACGTAGGATTCTGATCGAGAGACAGACAGGATATCAAAAAAGAGCTTTGCAGAGACTGTGGTTTGCTTTGAATGTGCAGTTCTCTATTTTTATCCATGACTTTTCACATACTTGCGAGCTATAGACAAAACTTTTGGTCTTTTTCTGGTTCGCTTTTGAGATACTGGACCTGAGGTCGCTGGTGAGGACAAGGTCTGCACCTGAATAATCACAAATAAATGTCACATCATCCCATGATCATCATATTAAACAGTAAAGTGGAATAGTTCAAAGCTCAGGTACCTTCCTCATAATCTTCCTGCCATAAAACATTACTTTATCTCTTTTCCTGAAACGATATTTAGGACCCTCGGCTTGCTCTTGCCCTAAAGAATCAAAATACAGAAGTTATAAGATCATTGACTTTTATCACATACCATATGCAAGTTCAAATCCTTATTTTAACCATCTAACAAAATAAATATTATTTTCAAAGGCCTGTATACTTACCTGCCTTGAATCTTCTGTGCATAAAAAACACAACAATACCAATAAGCGAAACTGCAACGGCTGCTCCAATCAGCGCACCAGTCCACTGTATACATAACAATAAAACAAATCAATGAATAAAGTTTATCTCACAAATTAGTGCTGACATACACACTGAACATGGGTGGTGTATAGTTATTTACCATGGTGCTCTGTAACTGGTCTTCTATGAAGTGCTGCACACGAGCCTTGATCTCACTACCAGATGGCAGAGCTATCTACAACACACAAATGTACATCAGACACAGATCACTTACTGATACAAACATTCACTGATGTTATATTTTCAACAAAAACAAATTGAAAGCAAGGGCTTCACTGTGAGATGTCTTACCGGGTATATACTGCAAGTATTCTCATGTTCTTCGTCCTCCATATTTATCAGATAATCTCTATCAGAAAACAGAAATCAGTGGGCAAATTTCACTTCAAACAAAATAAAAATCTTTTAAATTCATAATGACTGTATGTTATGTTTTTGTTTAAACAAATTATACAAAACACATCACAGACATCACACCACATTACACAAGGTTACTGTCAAGCCATTGTGATCTGTGTTTATGTAAGTTACGGATATAGTTTATTGTTTAAACTAATTTCACAGCAATAAAGATTATTATATTTTACAAACTACAATCAAAAATGGCAGAAGGAAGGATTCCTACAACTGGAACACCATGAATCAGTAAATCCATCTGATATTACCAGACTCCCTATACTGCAATCTGACACCATGTGGTGTTATTTATGAGACCCTCTCCCAGGGGAAAAGTCAAACGCTTAACGCAGGTTAAACGTGGAGTAAAATTGTACTTTAACTTTTTTAAATAAGTGTCACGTTGAGAAGAAGAGCAGTTGATGTTTTTATGTATTGTGTTTATGGTGGACTGCATTAAGGGATGTGGCTTTGGCTTAGAGGTAAACACGGTACTGCTGTTTACACACAGGCTACGAATAAAACACGCTCTTGTAATGAGACACACTCAGTTGTCAATCACTGTAACTAACAAAATTGTAAAAACTTTATTTGCTTTATACAACGCATATATTCTACAATCTAAATAAATGGAAAATAGAAAAAACTTACTGAACGGCGTTTTCAAACTTGTGTTTTGATCACTCTCAATGCATTTTGCAGTCTCCCAGGGATTCCATTCAAAATGTCAATGCCCCCCGAATTCTCGAGTCAGTATTCAGTGCTCCTATTGGCTGCCATCGGGTTGAGCTGGCCAATCACTGTTGGTTTCTTTAGCACGTGTAACGTGGGAACAGAAGGGTCTTTTAAGCATACTGTTCAAGGTGAGTGTGTGTATCTTTAATAAATTCTGCGTGCTGTTTCTTTTTTTTAATCGTCGTTTGTTCTCTGTTGTGTGTGATTTTTCATTTTTACAATGCTATGACTGAAAAATGAAGTAAGTTGTTTTGGTTGCATAATTTATTAGTCATTTTTACTTGAGCAATGATGGCATGGAGTAAAGAGAGACGTCTGATTGTGAAATTTGTGAATGAAAGGTATGTTGTTGATCTAAATTTTACGTTCGTGTATATACAAATGTTTATGATAATTTCTTTAATCGATTTAATATTGCATGCGTTCATGCTAACTACCTAGCCAGCTAACTATGTCACATAAAGCTCAGGCTGTAAATCCAAGTTTTTCCAAAATAAATTGTTTCCGTAATTTTTGTAACTACTTCAAAATAATAATATATTAATATAACGTCTTCAATGAATTTTGCAAGTTTAGAACTTTGTATAATGTTGTCCAACCTCACTAGTTTTGGCTAATTCTGTTTTTTCATCATAGTGTCTTTAAAATTATGTAAAATAATTTATGCATTATATATTATCTTTCTTCACAGGTCGTTGCTGCAGATCAATAGCCAGTAGATGGGGGTTCTGTCAGCGCTGGCCCGCGGGCTCGTGAGAGGAGCTGACAGGATGGCGGAGTTCACGAGCAAGCGCGGTCCCAGGACATTCTACAAGAGCCGAGGAGCCAGACCCACCGGAGTGCTCACATCCAGCAGAAAATTTATACCTGTACGAGCCATGATACCTGAATTTGTGGTGCCCAACTTGGAGGGCTTCAATCTGAAACCCTACGTATCATACAAGGCACCAGAAGGTACAGAGCAGCCCATGACTCCAGAGTCGCTCTTCAGTCAGGTGGTGGCTCCACAGATCGAGAGAGACATCAAAGAGGGAGTTTTCAATAAGGACAATCTTGAGAAATATGGATTAGAAACAACACAGGAAGGAAAGTTGTTCAAATTGTATCCCAGGAACTTTCCTCGCTAGGTCTGTGTTTCAGAAATAAGCATTTGTTTTGTTAAATGTTTGCAATTGTAATGTTTTGTTCACTTTTTCAAGAATCAGACCTCATCAAAAACTACTTAATACACAGCCCTTTCTTTAAAAAAGATATTTATCTCTGGTCAATTCAGTGTTGCAGTAATAAAAATGACATGTTATGCAAAACTGCATCTATTTCCAGTAAATCAAGCTTTGGAAAATACACAATTGTACAAAAGAAATAAATAAATGTATACACTTGGATTCATTGATGTGGTTATAGTAGATTTGTACAAATAGCATTTATTTATAAATGGTCTGTCCTCTGTGTAAAACTAAATGAGATTCATAGCTTTTTTATTTTTTTTTCTTGATAAAATATATAATCAGAAAATAACAAATGGTTTGAAACAAAGATATCTCAAAATTGCATATATATTTTTAAAGCAATACTGTAGATAACAGCAGGGCACCACTTAAATGGTCCCATCAGAAATGTGTAGATCCTCTAAAGCAATAGTTCACCCTAAGTAAAACTCTTTTATCATGTATTCACCCTCATGTCATTCCAAACCTGTATGATTTTCTTTTTTCCTGTGCAACATAAAAGAAGATATTTTGAGAAATGTTTCAATATTTTGTCCATACTGTGGAAGTCAGTTAGGCCCCCAATGTTGCTTGGTTTCCAACGTTCTTCAAAATATTTTTGTGTTCTGCAGAATTTAAAATTTGGAATGACATGATGAAAGGGTTTTCATTCATGGGTGGACCCAGAAGGTTTTAACAGCAATAGCATAAGCAGGAAGGGGTTTCAGGAAGAGTGTGCAGAATCAGACTTGCTGTCTTTCCTCTGGACTCCAGTCCCATCTCCAAACATGCAGCATGTGGTCGTAGAAGGAGCAGGTAGCCAGCAGACAGGATAGAGACTCTCTAACAGAGAGAGGGAGAGCGTCTGGAACTGAACTCTTCTCTGGTAAAGACAAATCTTCTGGTATGTACCGTCCAGAGTCATCCTCCAGGGATGTGTCAAAGCTGGCAGTGGGGGATTCATACTGTATCCTGAGGTGACCTCCGGACTCTGATAGACCTGCACTGGTTTGGGGCGGCTCCTGAGGAGAGGGGGGAGCGGAGGTGCTGAGGTGGACTCTGGACCAGTCTGCTCCATATGCTAAAGAGTTATGTAGGATATAGGAAGCCAGGACAGGGCACGGTGCATCTTGTCCATCTAAAAAGACAAACTGAACAGTTAACAATACAGATATTTGCTGAATTTAGATTTCAATTTCAATAGCCTCTGAGCACCAATGCGTCTTGAGAAGAGTCAATCTTACCTATAGCTTGCTGGCAGTGGAGAATATGGAAATCATTATGCATACATGCAGCTAGCAACAGGTTCTCTTCACTGGGGTGCCACTTGAGTCTCCAAACGCCACCACCAACAGCAGTCTCACTTAACGGCTGCTTCATATTTCTCCCGTCCCAGAGCAATACATTCTCATCATAGCTGAGATATAGACAGTGAAATAAAAACAAACAAACATGCATTTGTACATGAATGCATATATTGTGTTTTTGATGATCACTTGAGCAGAAGCCACTTACCTTCCAGTGGCTAGTATGTGCTCTCGATGGGGGTTACTGTGTATGCTGCATACTCCCATAGTGTGTCTACGAGACAGGAGAGCAGTATTTATTCACAACCATACAATGACACCTGATCAAATGGTGATTTGAGGGTAGAATAGAAAGTAGTTCAGTAGTTCAATATTGCACATCTCACCTCTTGCTGGTGAAGGTAGGGCAAGATGGACCTATTCTTAGATCCCAGCCCTTTAGTTTGCAGTCATCACCACCTGAAACAGCCATACAACAATATATGATCCTTTCTGGAAATTCAGGATAAGGTCTCACAATCTAATTGATTATTTCACTATGATTTCAATCTTTGACATGGCCTTACTCAAAAACATTAAATCACACAAAATAGCTGGGTTATGTGCATGTTTAAAAAAATAAAACAATAAGATACAACAAAATATACAAAAGAAAGATGGGAAAAACTTTCCCATACCTGAATAAACAACCTGAGTATCCCAGTAACTAAATGCTGATATCCAAGCCTCAAAGTCGTGAGCTTTCCACTGACACACAGCAGTTAAACTAGTTTCCCCAAGAGACAGCACTGTGAGAGAGCCAGTAGAGTCACTGGACACGACACGCACATCACTGCTACAAAGAGAGAACACAAAGCGTTATATACTGAGAAATGATACAATGCAATTGCAAAGCGAGTTTTGAGAGCATCTTACCTGTTGCCTCTCCCTGTAGACCAGTCTAATGATAATGCCAACCTGTCAGGCCCCAACACTGTGCTCAACTCACATTCCAGACCACAGGTGCCCTGCTACTGGAGGCACAGTCCACACAGACAAGCATAGGATACTTAACATAAAATAAATACAGCAATGAAAACTTGAAAGTACAGTGTTAGACTACAATGCTTAGAAAGAAGCATCAATTTATCACCTGAGGCTCAGATAGCTTGTACAGCCGGATTTCTCCTCCAGCAGTGGCCATACCTAAGAGTGGGCGCTGTGATATAGGTACATGACACCTGTTGAAAAACAGCCATAAAAGATAACAGGCATCAAAGTTTGACTTCACCTAAAAATATCACTAGGATTTCAATCTTTCACATAGTCTCCCTCAGTCACAGAATGCTCTTTACATTATACAGGATGACTGATTTTATGTAGAAAACAGTCAATCACAAAAATGACAACAGCTCAGATAATCCACTCACCATTTCAGATCCAGTATAGCAGGGGTGTCTATTCGTTGAGTCTCAGTAAGTGGAGGGCTGAATGATCGATGTGTGTTACAGTGAAACAGATACAGTCGACCTATTCTGCTCGGTGCTGTAGATTCTTCTGTAGTCTATTAAACACAAATAGATATTTAGCAACTAGCTTTCGAAACTAATGACACAATTACTAGTAACAAATACCTTATCATCGCCTTTTTGAAGTTGATAGGTCCCACATGCCAAAACATGAGACCATTCTGGTACAGGACACCACTCCACTGTATCAGCGCTTAACTCCGTATCAAAGACTTGAAGGGTTCGGGTTCGAGAGTGCCAACCCATTTTAAACACCTCTGCATAATATAAAGTCTCTCGTACAGTCCGATGATATAATCGGACTAACTAACCATGAGTGGTGTGCTTACTGTGCACGTGTGTGACACTTTCATTAAAACAGACCAGATTAGCTCCCATTAGGTTATTCCGCCGAATATAAATATACAATATCAAGTCGATCATGTAATACAACTCAAATGCTTCAATTAAAATCACACAGTTTGCACTTCACAGATATTTTCGCGTAACTACGGAAGTAAACAGGAAGTGAATGACGTAACAACTTCCGGGTAGTTAAAGCCCGATTGGCTGCGCGTTTAAATCTCGCGTTTGCGCTTTAGTGTACTTTCAGATTCGGCTTTTTGGTCATATGTCAATTTTTATGTAATAAATAACTATAAATAGTATGGAAAATAATACTTCTGACTCCAGATCTGTTATTTGCACATTGCTGGATACAAACGATCAGTCAAAGTATGTGTTTTTTACGCAGAAGAAACCAGGAGAGGATATAAACATAGGGTGAGAGATAACAACACATGACGTTCTAGTCATTTATAAATCATGTTACGATGTCCTGCTTTATTTACAGATTTACCAATGGGGAAGATGTCTGGAAAACACATTTTTCAGAGGAGATCATGTCTCAACTTGTAAGAATTGGTTGATTTAAAATGTCATATGCTTCTTCTTCCTTACAATAATAATAAGGTTGCACTTCTTTACAGATGAAGAAGTTTTCATTAAAGTCTACAGAGGATTACACCCTCAAACTCAAGTAAGCAGCCTGAAAAATATAACTATTCAACAAGCGTTTCAGTCCTCTCTGAGATGAGTTTTTGTGTACTTTATGTGAGCAGATGTGCATGCAAGTCTGGCAAAGCATTCGTGAAGCTGCAGGAGGAGACTGCAGAGGTTCATTTAGGACCTGAACCCACAGACCTGAATATCGTTCTGTCAAAACTCACTGATTCTGAAGGAAGAAGAGAAGTCAAAGACCTGCTTTTTAAGATGGCTGACAGTCTGACACAGTTAGAAAGTGGAGGTAAACAAAGATGAATATCCACGCTCTTATTTAAAACATAACATCCTAACATACTACAGTACATGTATGCTGTTTCCATAATATTTAGGCACTTCATTTAGTCCAGTCAAGAGCCCTCAGAAAAATCGAACCACTGGTATGTACATTTTTGTTGTCAAATGTAATTGTTTTGCACATTTAAGTATTAATACCAGCTTTCTGTTTTAGAATTTGCACTTAGAAATCAGCCAAAGGGTCAAAGTATAGCAGTAAGAAAACGTTTTCCTGGGGATTCTCTCATCAACCCTGGAACAAGGAGGTAAATGTTTTAATAAACTTTACACTCTAATAAATGGCTAAATATATTTTTTTAAAGTATGATTTTAATTATTTTGAATATTCCTGCTCAATGCATCTGCTAACTGGTCATTTGTATGTTTATTTTACAGGAAGAAACCTGCGACAGGTGTGGCCTTTGATGAAGACAAATAATAATGTCAAAAACAATGACCTCTGAATTTTAAAAATCATGAATTGCCTCTTTTTAACTACTATAACACTTTCTGTTTTTTAAATACATAATCACACCATGAAGTGTTTTAAGTAATCTATTTAAGGTTTTATGGGAAATAATTGTGTTTACATATGTTGCTTCTAATAATAAAGATTTTTTAAATAAGTGTTTTCCTGACAATACTGTGCGTGAATATAGAAAGACTCACAAAATAAATTGAACATTTTATTGAATTATTCTCTTTTCTCCCTGGTAATATTAAAAACATCAGTTCACCCAGTTAGCACAAGAGAATGGAAACAATAAAAGTAATTGAAAACAAGCTTTAAAGGTCCAGTCAATCTTGTTACAAGGAAATCCATCAGAACAAAGGTATTACTGTGAAAAACGTTCATAAATATTTAATCATATTCACATGTACTCATTTTACATTCCAAAGCACTTACTATAAATAAAACTAAATATCCCATTATCCATAAACAAGATCAATGTTATTTTTAATTATACAGAATCACACGTGTTTGCTGGTGTCTTAAATCACTGCACATGTCAATATCCAGTAAAGCAGCTTGTTCTGATCTTTAGTTAGGCTGTTGAGGTTTCTGTTAACAGGAAACATATTCTGAAGCAGCCCAGAGAGTTTAATCAAAGACGTCTGATCATTCAGTAAATACATGTTCATGGTTTGTTAGGTCAGTTTCCACATAGTTGGTCACAATTAGGTTGATTTGTTTTGTTTCCTTTGGTCATTATATATGTCAAAACTGCAGTTTAGTCATGTCCATGATCAGTCTTTATTCACTATCCTCTTTGAGGAGTTAAAAAATAGTAAGCGTACTTATGTCAGAAAAATAAGACACCATTAAAGTTCTAAGTGCAACAGGATCCTATACATCAATCGACATGAATGAGCAAAATCCTGCATTCAGCAGAAGAACCATTCCAACTTAAAAATAATCCACTTTTCAGGAAAAAATGACATTACACTGCTAACAGGCTAAATTGAACGACAACTTAATAAATGTAGTCGAAAGCTGCAAAAATCACAAACGTACGGGATCTCCAAATATAACAATAAAGAGCAATGACCTGATTTCTGTCTATCTGTAATAACAGTGACTCAAAGTTCACCTTTGGCTTCACAGTGATAGCGTGACACTTACTATGAATATTTCTACTGACATCTCCAACATTTCCAACATGACATCTGGTAATATTTAATTTTTAATCACTAGCAAAAACACAAATGAAACTTTTACCAAGACAAACACTGGCTTTAATTACAGTGTTGAAACAATTCATGTCAAAATTCATTCATTAAAATAAACGAGAAACCCCTGGTTCAGGATACACATATAACCGCACAAAACACCTTTATGCTGCGTACATTCAATTACAGGTCAATATCATAAACACCCAGCTTCTTTTAATCAGCGCTGGTTCAGTCCGGTTAAGACGAAAGGCCTTAGAATTAGTCACAAATCATTCACTAAGAATGTCCAATGTAAGAACTTCAATGAAGGTGCACAGATACATTTGCATTCTTTAACAATTCAAAAGAACAACAGATCTGTTTAAGCATTTAAGCGTAGTAAAATTTCTTCAACCCACAACACAACAGGCTTGTCTTTAGAGCATGCTCTGAATGCAAGTACAAATAAACAAGTTAGGTCCAAGTAAAGAAAATGACAGGTATAGTTACATGGTTTAAAATGAACATTAGGGTAAACAGTCTTAAAAATAACAAACTGCAAATGCTGAACCCAGAAGGGTCATATTCCTCGAAGGATGATTAGGATATGACATCAACAATACGATTAAAACGTTTAACTTGATCAGTTTAAAGATCGTACAACCTTTTTTAAATTTAAAGCGATACCAAAATAAACACACTATGACCACAAAGCCAAAAATACATTCTCTTTTATTCCCATCCAGCAGGCTTGAATCTAAAGGACACATTTCCATAAACCATCACCTTCAAAATGTAGCTCATGGACGGAGCTCTGAGTCCCGCTCTCTCTGGCCTGATCCCATTCAGGCACTGACTGTATCTCCGTTTAGAGTTCCCAGATGAGCTGTTCTCTCGCTCTGCCGTTAAAGTGCAAATGGAAAGAACAACCCACTCAAACGGCCAGAGAGATGGATCATCTCCAAAGGGAAAAAGCACACAAATGTCTTTCACCATACAGACACGCGTCTGAACTTGAGGCTTGTTTTGATTTTTACATCTCTGTTTGTGAGATTAACAGCTAGTTTAGCACAGAGTGTCTGTATTAAAGGATAACTGCACCTGTAAAGACAAAATAAGACAATCAAATTATTACATAAAACGTTTTTTGTATTCTTTTTTTAAGTCTCACTCTCGCAAAGTCTTAAACTTTAAAATGTTTTAAAGTTTTTGGCTTTTATATGCCTGTCAGAGTTAATGCATTTACTTGTCAGAAAACATATACATTATAACAATTAGGATAAAATGAGGGTAATTTCCTTAAAACATTTCCCGTTTTTAAATTATAACACCATCAGCAGAACCTCAATTGATTTGTTCCGACTGTTCAGAATGATAAATATTGTTATAAATCATTGCCACATAACCTTAATTACACAAATAGTGTTACAAATCAAAACCAAATAGCACTGTTAACAAAATAAAAGCCTTATGCGGACCATAAATGTGCCAAGCAGATTTAATTTACTTAACCCTTAAATTATAATCTATTATTTTCGTATATATGTGCCTTACCCTCTCTTCCTCAAAGCTGATCAGTCCTTCATCATCATCACTCTCCAGTTCCTCTGGCTCTTCACTGACCAGTGCACTGAGTTCTGTATTAGCTGGACGAGGCCTGAGGATGCTGAGCAGTCGCTGCAGTGGAGACTGACCACCACTAGAGGGAGAACTTTCTTGTGGTTCTAAATTGTCGCTTTGCTTTTTTGCAAAGTTGACAAAAACCTAAGCAAAGAACATAGCTGGTTTTTATTTAGTAATTATGTTTAGAATTCATCAAACTTATTATGAAACGCTAAATGAACCACATTTAATATTAGTTATTCAGTCTAATCACGTTAAAGACACTTTCATTACTGATAATACTATCATATATAGTATTACTATAATTTCACTATAATTATAGTAAATACTATAATTTCATCATAAGCAAAATTAAGACCACACTGCAAGGCTATACTCACATTGTCCAGTGTTGTCTGGCTGACAGAATAATCCTCGATGCTCAGCACCTCCACCACCTGCTCCATTTTGCTGAAGACCTGAGCCAGAGAGATGTTCTCGGACTTCAGCTGGTACTGAATCTTTGTGTGGTGCCGCTCCTTAGGTGAAAGAAATAAGCAGAAGTTTACAATTTTTACTGCAAGCAAAGCTCAAAATATTTGCACGTGTGTACTTAGTTTGGTCAGTGTTTTACGAAAACATCTTGTGAATGATTTGCATTATTTTGCAACTTTTATGCAACTTCAAAACTAACAGGACAATGGACATTTGCAGATGTTGATACAGAGCAAAAATAAAGCATGGAGAATGTCTCTCTTCTGAAGTACATAAAATACACTAAAATAAAACTTACTTTTAGTATCGCCTCTGGAAAATTCCTGTTGAAAAATCGGATCACTTCCTTGATGCTAGCAGTGGTCTTGGTGCGAACCGTGATCATGTATCCATCTCCAAACCTGTCCCGAGAAAGACAACCACAATTGTGATTAACGTGCAACGCTTTTTGTTTTAGGCATATCCATGCATAACATATTTCAGGCTTTCCTGCATTATAACTGGTTCGAATTCCAAGAGAATAGACATACTGACAAAATGTACTGGAATTAAATTTTTTCACCTGTTTTTGAGATGTTGGATGCTCCCCAAACACTTGAACCTGCCGTTAACCATGATGCCCAGTCTAGTGCACAGAGCTTCACACTCCTCCATACTGAAAACAAACACGTTAGACCATCACAAAGGTGAAGCCCTAAATACTTCAAACACATTAACAATGCTTTTATATTTGCTGAACCTGTGTGACGTCAACACCACCGAGCGTCCCGTCTTGATGATGTCGAGAATCAGGTTCCATAAGAAACGGCGAGCCTTTGGGTCCATTCCTGTGGTGGGCTCATCCTGTAACAACCAACAGAAGCATGTTCTAGAGAATGACAGTAATTTAACATTTAGCATTTAACGTTTTGGAGACGGATCAGACCAGAAAGATGAGCGAGGGGTATCCGATGAGAGCAATGGCTGTTGAGAGTTTGCGTTTGTTGCCTCCACTGTAAGTGCCAGCAGGTTTGTCGGCATACTTGGACAACTCCAGTTTCTCCAGAGCCCACTGAATCACCTTCAGAGAGAGACATACAAATCAACTGTTGTAATAAGTAAAAAAACTATAACCATATTTTATCGCTAACAGCAAGAACGCTTTAACAATGAACTTCAAACAGCAATTAACAGTAACTGATTGCTAAGTGCTCTTGCCCTGATTTCAAGAGAGCTTTTAGGAGCTCTTACCCACAACCACATACTCCACTATCACTTGACAATCATTACCGCGTGTCATTTGAGTAGCAGGATGTGTGTGTGTCAGCGCTCTTACCCGTTCCTCATCTTTCCAGGGGATTCCGCGGAGGCGAGTGTACAGCTCCAGATGTTCTCGAGCAGTCAGATCATCAAACAGAGCGTCAAACTGAGGGCAGTAACCGATGCTCTGCTGCACGCGCAAAAGCTCCCGTAGGATGCTGTAGGAGACAATGAGCTCGCAAATTATATTGTGTGTGTGACATGCAGTAGGGAGAGAAATATAAAGAGGTTTTGATTATATGATACGATAAAGCACTAGGATCAAGTATCTTTTTGCTTTTAAAAACAGTTCACACAAGCACACAATACAAATATTAAGCCTAAAAACATGTATCAATGCAACTTACATATAGTAAAATCACTAAAAGCATTCCTTCCACTGAAAAAATATATTTGTGATATATTTTTATGTTGCTAAGGGTGATGCCCAGTGATACAATAATTGGGTGAAGTGATCATAGCTGTGCTTTACTGCGAATAAAATAGACTTATTGACCAATCAGAATCAAGGGCTGGATCTATTCGTTTTATTAAGAAGAAAAATGCATATTTTTGGGATAAGTACATTTATAATATTTAACAACAATATTCATATTATTACAATATTGAAATACTATTTTTCAGAATTCAGAAATTAAAACTCCTAATTAAAAAATCTAGCTGTTTTACACCATGTTAATGTGTGTTACGTATTTTCTGTTACAATAAAAAGGAGGTCTGAACATAGCACCTGTTTCCTTGTATGAAGGCCTCTCCCCCCGTCGTGCTCTCGTCTCCTGTCAGCATTTTAAAGGTAGTGGTCTTTCCTGCTCCATTCACCCCCAGCAGCCCAAAACATTCCCCAGGACGGACCCCCAGACACAGACGGTCCACCGCCAGGATCCGACCCATCTTGCGAGACTTGTACACCTGTAGAGACACGCAGACACTGAGGACACGTGGCCTTTTGGGAATAGGAAGAAGAGTTCAGATCAAGCAAAAAGCATGTTAAAAATATCCCAGACCTTGGTGAGGTTGTCAATCTTCAGCATGTCATTGTCAGCATCTCCTCTCAGCACTCTGCGTCTTTCACAGGCCACATCCACATCATCATCCTCCACCGGCTGGCTGTTGACAGGCACTCTCCTTCATTGAAAAGAAATCAGTGGCTGTTTAAAGAAACCGTATACCCAAAAATGAAAATGAATCATTAAACAAACCCACACTTACTGGGCTTTCCTGAGGAAGTTGTACTGGCACAGAATTGTGATGAGAAAGCCAACGAATCCCTCAATTGTCATTGCAACCAGTCCTCGTGTCACAATGTCCCATTCAAATGGAGACTTCACTTTATCAAACTGGCCTGCAGGGAGGAGACGGCATTAGGCTTTCAAAACAGCAGAAACTGTACGCAACAAAGTTTGGAGACAAGAAACGAACCTATTTTGGCATAATATTCGTTAATGTACTCATTATACGCCATCTCCATCAAGCCATGACCAAGGTTATAGTTTGGGAAGATGAGAAAGCAGGACTTTAGATAACTGTTAACCAACTTTAGATCCTGTCAAGTAAAAAACAACAAGCAAACATTATGGTTGGACACAATTATGTTCTTTATGTGATAAAAACTACCTTGTAATTCATTACTAATTACTAATAAATCATCAGATTTGTAATTATACTACTCACTAAACACAGACTAAAAAGTAATCACATTACTCAGTACCAATACATTTTTAAAAGCCATATAAATCTACTGACCACATGGACAATAGAAATAAAACTGTTTTTCAACTTAAATGAACCATTCCATGTTTCAATACATACATTTTCATATGAATTTCAACAAAAAAAATTAAATAAACAGCTCAAAATGTGTTGATTGTATATACAGAATGTGTATACAAGTAACTGTATTTAAATTGTAAAGTAAGTAAAACACTGTCTGTGATAGAAATGATAATGACTAACTGTCATTTCTTATTCTGATGTACCTTGTCACGCTCAAAGAGCTGCAGCAGGAAAGTGGCAACTGTGGCTGTGATGCCAATGAAGAGATTGATGACTATGAGAAACACATAGGCTGTGCTGGGTACCTCAAACCAGAACGAAGCTGGATACATGATGGGGGTTATAGACCAGCTACAGAGAGAGAGCGAATGAAAAATAACAAAAACACCAACAAAATGTCCTGAAGATTGGTCCAGAACAATAGTCTTCATTTTTCATTCTTATCAGTTCAATCACACATTGGCATTTTCAAGAAATAAAACAGGATTTACTGATACAGCCTTTTATTGATTCTCACTCCACACCTGATAGACAGAGATAGTGTTTATAGAGAAAACGCTTACCCATAAAGGAGGAATAGAGAGAGCACTGCCGGGAAATTTGTTGGTGATGTGTATGCAGGAAGGTCGAACACAAACAAAATTAGGACACAGCATGTAGCTGGAACCAGGTAGTTAAGCTTGAAAAGAAAGGGCACAGGAAACCAATTTAGCCTTGGGAAATGTTTTTGTGTAGACACCAAGTCACACATTTTCAAATCTGTTTCAACATCTAGTGAGCTGTCTGGCATTGTGAGGAATCAGATGACACACAAGATAAATATTGTTTATATATTAATTTTAATTAGCCATTTTGGGTGTAATTTAAAATGTAAATAAAAACTTTCATGATAATATGAAAACCTTATATTTGTGTGTGCTATCAAAGTTTAATTTAAGCAACAATATAACATTAAACTAGCTCACTAGGATTTGGAACAGAGCACCAGTCGGTCCTTCACCTTACCATGTCCCATATGTAGTTTGCTAGCCAGTAGATGACAGGGTCACAACCGCTGACAAACTGCAGGTGCTTGGCCTTGGTGGATTTTTCAGCTACAAGAAAGACCACGAAGCTGGCTGGCACAAAGGACATAGCTACGATGATGAAAATGGCAATAACCACATCAGTGCCCTGGAGCCTAGAAGAAGATGAAGAGTGAATGACACATTAGAAATAAGAAATGAGAGTTGAAACAAAAAGTACGGATGAGAGAGAAACTTACAAATAATCCAAAGAAAGACTGGCACTGGTCCTGTTCATGGGATGATTGGTCACCGTGATGCCTGTGAATGCAAAAACATTTGCATACAATGCAGAATACATTTGTGTACCATTTTTAGCATAATTAAGGTAAATCTTTAAAAAAAAAAGATGTTGCACGCAATGATGACGACTCAAAAAGAAAACAGGCAACTGTCTCACCGTATGCAGCAGGGTTTCCTTTACTACTGGGCAGATTGGCTCGGAGAATGGCATTGTTGAGGACATTCAGGTAAGTGGGCATGCTGTGATAGCCTTTGTTATTGTACAGCACCTGTAGAGAAAGAAAAACATTAACTATATTATTGAATATTACCTAAAAATATAATATATCAGCAATAAAAGGTAAAGATGGTCTGATGTACCTGTGAGGATCGTCTCACTGCTATTTTGCGCACCATAGGAGGCGTTTTTCTACCGAAAGATGCTGGGACAGATTTCTGAATGTTTCCTACAGTGAAGCCTCCATATCTGCAGGATAAGCATGAATTATAGAGTTTAATGGCCTTAAACTAGAAAGGAGTTTTTTTTTCAGAATAAGATATAATGAATAACATAAATTATATACATAACACATGAAAAAAAGTAAGTTAAATACAATGATGTAAGTGGGGTAAATATTTACAGATATTTAATAATACTTTAAAATACTTTTATTTTGAAAATAAATTAAAGACTTATGTAAAAAAACTTGCTGGAACTTGTCAATGGTGCCTATTTAGTGTTAAGATAATTAGATCCTATTTCTTTACATTAATATTAATGAAAATAATGGACAATAATTACATACTTATTCTAAGTATGCTGTTTCATGTTTTAAGTGCACCTTTAAATTCAAAGAGATTTTGTTTGACTGTCAATATTTTATAATTCATCAGCTGGAAAATCACAACCAACGATATCCCAACAATACCATTTCATCCTTATTGTAAACAAATCTTAACACCAAATAAAAAATAATACTACTTAGCATATGACCAACTTAATATATCAAGAGATAATTTTGTTTCTTAACAATCTTAACAATTGTTTGCAGCACATGATCCCTTTCCGATTATTACCTGTGCAATCGAAGCCGATCAGAGGTGTAGAGAAGATATTCGGACACATTCCGACCAGTTATGTCTACCAGGATGTCTCCAGTTACTACTTTCATGAGAGGCGGTCGGCCCCCAACTCCACTGGGACAGGAGAAGCCTGTGCCCTGCATGGAGCAGATGCAGCGGACGGGCTCCCGGATGGTCAGCGGCAGTGTGGGAGGAGAAGTTGCCATCTCTGTAAAAACACAACAGGGTGACAAATGTGCTCTATGAAACTAGTGAAAAAACACATTACACAGCTTCATGGGAAAATACAGAATAATCGAATTTATGCTGTAAAATGCACCGATTTATTTTAGGCAATAGTCAGCAAGTGCACTGAGCAATTTTATCTCGTATTATGTTTCATATAATGTATTTCCATTTAGACATCCTTTACTTTAAATGTATAGTGTGATGAGCTTTAATCAAATGATTCTAAACAAACTCTCACCTCTGACAGTAGTGGGTGGAGCAGCAGTATAGTTCCAAAGGTTGTCTTCAAAATGAGCCTCAGGGTCATCTGAGGGGGCAGGAGAGGGAGGCGGGGGCACAAAATTCGATAAAGGCACACCCTGAGTGAAGGAATCTAGGCACATAGAGTCAAAGTAGCGGGCTGCCAGAGTTTTGGAGTTGTTGGCGTATGGGTTTAAAGTTTGGGCCAGCTGGTCCAAAGTGCTGTTAAAGGGAGTTTTCAGTACACAAGTCGCACCCACTCCGGAGGGCAGACGAAGGGTGTTAACAATCCTCTGCGGACTGGCATCTGGAGATATTTTACTTCTGGAGGAGAGAAGAAGAGGAATTGATTGTGCCTTTAATACACTTTTTTAACAACCCATTCATGGTCTGATTTTTCTAAAAACTTCGCATCCGATTATCTACTAGTCACCTAAAACATATTTACAGAAATAAATAGCTTAACCCAAACATTGAGATGATATTGATATAATATTGTAAGATGTACCAGAGTTTATTTAAATCAATTAACAATTAAGCAAATTCTGTGCATTTATCTTTTGTCTGACCTGTACTGAAGTCTGTCTTCATTGGCATAAGGGATGAAGTTTCCACGAGGTTGTGTGTAGTTGTGATATTGAGATGGAGACAGAATGAGGGGAGGAAGGTCACCTGCAGTAAAAAAAAGCGACAATCAGAACAGTCTGCACTTACGAGTTTGACAGTATGACAGTATATATGCAGTAACAGTAGATTTGTGCCAGCTGGAAAGTGTTCTGCTGTACAATTTATACTGCAGATATATAGTCAAATCTATTCAGGTGTATATTGTTTAATAGCTTCAACAGTGACTCATCCATTTAGAATTTAACATGATAAATGTCACTGCACATATTTAGCATACACATAATTTGAGATGTTTATGTTTATTGTTATGACAATTTGTCAAATATTTATTCTTGAGTCTTGGATTTTTTTATTAATATATAGTTTGTCATGATTAGATTAGAATTCAACCATGAACTATTAAAGTGAATAGTAAATTAACCTAATGTATTAAAATACAGAAGAATATGTTTTATAATATTAATTTGACCGTTTTGGGTCTTATGTTTATATCTAATATATTATATAACATAATACGAGAGGGTTTCAAACATACATGTGGTTATTTAATATATAAACCTATACATTCCTACATTGGCTTTTCAGCAAAAATAATTCCATCATGAAATTTACAGTCACTACAAAAAATGATTCATACCATGAGGCAATAACACTTTTTTTGTCATTTCACAAAACAACAGCACACAAACACTCAAGACTGAAGAGGCCTTACCAATCTCAGGCACAGACAAGGCCACAGTCATGGCCACACAGACGAAGAAAGCAGGCAACAGGATTTGAGAGAAAATGCCCTTGGTGTTCCTCTTGGCGCAGTGAAACCTCTTCACTATCAGCCCGTGAAACTGTCGGAGTTTGAGCCACCAGCCCTCGAGCTTAAAGCTGCCCTGACCCTCCTGTATGGCCGGCTCAGCGGAGCGCTCTTCATCTAAAGCACAGAGACATGGAAGATCTATATTATTCTCGGCGGTAGGCAAGCACTTTATCTTCTGCCTGCAGACCCTTCAAGGATGTGTCTCAGACAGTTTCTACTTTGGCTTTAAGTGTCTAGACGAGATAAACAGTATACTGACAAAGCATTCTTTCTCAAAGCCTAGTTGCTAGTGAGTTGCTGATCTAACAACTGACCGACAATAAAGAAAATATTAATATATTAATTAAAGTTAAAAAAAATAATAAACTGACATTCCTAATTGTAATGCCCTTGCTGAATTCATTACCTCTGAGACTGGCAGAGTCAGGATCCTGGCTATTGTCAAACAATGGGCAGTAGTCTCCATAGAAGTCAGCATACAGGCCTCCTTCATCCCCTCTCACTGAGCCCAGAGACGAGCCGGACTGCAGTGACGCCTGGCTCGGGCTCAGTCTGGAACACATCATCAGGTTACTGAGCTCCACCTCTGGCCGGATCACAGGCCCGGCTGGGGCTTCCTCGCACTGCGGCCCTCCAAGCAGACTTGAGGGTTTTCCTGCTGATGCTCCGCCTGGAGAGCTTTTCATATCTGATAGAGAAAGATAAAAGAGATAAATGGAAGAACAGCCTTTGGTACTTTGGATACATTTCTTCTGCATTCTTTAATATAGGGGTGAGAAGTATGACTAAAATCTTACATAATGGTATGTGTAGTTTTATATTACAGTAATGGTATATATAAAAATACAGTTTATTTCCACTTTTTAAAAAAATCTGCCAATTTTTTACATACTCAAATTGCAATGCATAACTTGTTTTGGTTAAAAATAAAAGTTACTTATTAAGCAAGTTCACAAAAATCTGCATATTTGTCTCTTTGTCTTACCCTGATAATAATGATTCATATTTTGAGCTTATAGGTACGATTTCACAGGTGATGCCAGTGTGATGTCATATGACTTTAACACACTTAAAGAAATGTACGCAAAGTAACCTGCTGTTTTTTTTTTACTAAATTAGTTATTACTATTAAATTAGAAATACTATATAGATCAGGAATAAGGTTGTATTTGTTAACAGGAGTTAATGCACTAGCTAACATGAACTGACAATGAACAATATTGAATTGTATGTCAGCATACATTTCAATGCATTTTTTATATCAACAGTTGTATCTGTTATCACACAATGCACTAACATGATACTCACATTCACTAACTAACAAAGATTAATAAATGCTGAAAGAAATATATTGTTCACTTTTAATTTATGTTACCTAATGCATAACTGATGTTAACAAAGTGTAATTAATTTCATTTTAATCTCAGATTCCAAATTAGAAGTTTGAAACTAAGACATACTGTGGAACAAACAAAATGTTTACAGGTTGAGGTTCATTTCTACTGTTGTGCATTATACATATTCCCCATTCCCACCTCACTAAACAGACTGACATCCTCTCTGACCCTCACTAACCTGCATCACTGTTCTCCAGTGACAGATCCTCCTCTGATACCTTCAGGAAGACCTCCTCCAGCGTAGTATCCATCACACCAAAGCTAGTCAAAGCCAGGCTGTCCAAACTCTGCTCCAGAGCCTGAGGAAAGACATCAAACATTCAGCAACCTTTATAAATCATTCTTCCTAAACGCTTGTCATACAGCATCTTCTTTGAAATCTTCACCATGAACGGTTTATAGCTTCCAAGTTATGACCTGGCTGATATCACACTGTGCGTTTCCATTTGTTCAAACTGTGTACCTGAAAGAGCCTCTCGAAACATCCTTTCTTCACAGCTTCTGACGGCAGGACATAAGAGAGCTCAGTGTTTGAGTCAGACACCAGCAGACAGGAGGCAACGTACTGACGGATGAACTGTGTAACTCTGCTCTCTGAACATGGAGATATCAAAGCGGATGGAGACTGGCTTGACTGATCTAAAAACAGATAGAAACATGATGTTGTGTCATGAAAGATGAATTGTGATGGTAAAGAGCGGAAGATACACTAGAAGATTTTATTAGATTCTAACAATGAAAGAGGTAAAAAGATAAAACAGAGGCACAAAACAAACATTGGGTCAGAGAAAAAGCTCAGTTCTCTTGAGAAACAAAACTGTAAGATAATAAGACATATATTATCTCTTGAATTGAGTTTATTATTCTTACCCTAGTGGGAACTTGGGGATTTTCTTCTTGTTTTAAGCGTAAGCCTGACTAAAACATTATCCTCACTTTCATTTGATTTATGCTTAAAACAAGAAAACAAATCAATTTGCCGGTGGGGTAAGAAAAACAAACACAATTCAAAGATATGTTTGCTCTGCCTAAATATGTTATGCAATTTTGCTTCTAAAGCAGATTTATCTTGTTTTAAGTATTTTTTTACTAGAACACAAGACAAAAATATAAAAATGGTCTTTTGCAGCAATGAAAAGAAGAGGAAATTACAATGAGCCAGATTTAAACTCCCAGCACCCACACGGCTCAAACAATGAAACATTTTTCCACAAATGAGACCCATATACCTGCAGTGTGAGAGTCGCTTTGTTTCTTGACAAGAGTGAGCTTGTAGCCATCTCCATACGTGCTTTTGAGGAACAACGGGGAACCACAGCACTTTAGCTTGCCGTGCGAGATGATGGCAATCCGGTCTCCCAACAGATCAGCCTCGTCCATATGATGAGTAGAGAGCAGGATGGTACGGCCTGATCACACACACATACAGTTTTGAATGCTATAGTAAAAAGCGATTTGTGTCAGAAAGCTGTGATTAAAGGGTCACCTTGTTTATATTTAAGAATGAGATCCCAAATCGCTCGACGCGTGCATACGGGTCGACTCCCGCTGTAGGTTCGTCTAAAATGACCGCCCGAGACCCACCCACAAACGCGATCGCCACCGACAGCTTTCTCTTCATCCCCCCGGACAGAGTCTGAACCAGACTGTGACGTTTGTTGGACAGCTCGAGATCTTCTATCATCCTGTGCGTTCAAACAGACTTTGTAAACTTGTTTATGGAGAAAAACGGGGCAAAAAACATGCACGTAACCTACTTGTCCATCTCTTTGCGGATGTCCTCTTCAGCCATGCCCTTCAGACGCGAGTAGAACCACAGGTGTTCCTCCACGCTCAGCTTATCAAACAGAACATTGTGCTGCGGACACATGCCTAAATTCTGCCGGATGCGCTCCATCTCTGTGCGAATGTCATGGCCATATATGGTAGCGGAGCCAGAAGTGGGCGGAAACAGTCCCGTGAGAATGGACCTACGAGAGATTTAATGAACGGTGAACTAATGTGCTGCAGGAAATATTGCTAACAAAGATACAGCTCAACAAAATCTCTCAACAAAAATCACTTACATAGTTGTGGTCTTGCCAGCCCCATTGTGTCCTAAGAAGGAGACGACCTGGTTCTCATGCAGATTCAAGCTTAACTTGTTCAGGGCCAGTTTGCTCCCTGTCTTGTAGACTTTGGTCAGTTTGTCTATGCACACCACGAGCGGTAAGTGACTGGGTTCTTCTTCAATTCCACGAGTTTCCTCTAAGCAACAAAAGGATCACGTTTAGTAACAATTTTAGTAATCAAAATAATTGTAATCTCTTACAACTCTTGTTATTACCTACATCAAACCTGATCTCAAAACAGAAAATGATAAATTCCTAAAGCACCTGAGCGTCTGTGTTCCATAGCACACGCCTGGTCCTCCTCCATCACACTCAGCCTGGTGCCGCCACCCCACGGCCACTCCCATGTCTCGATGCGTCCACTACCCAGCCAATAGGATTTCTGCAAGGGAAAGTACCATGGGCGGGGCAGCCCGTACATCCCTGGAAGAGAAGAAAGTTTTTAAAATCTTATTACTTTCTGGGAAGTAAAAACAACAAGAAAATGTTTAAGAGCTGATATTGTCAGCAGTGAAAGCCGCATACCTGGATGCACAGCCTCTATGTACCATGTCAACACACCGTACACAATGGCATCAATTATAAGCATGACCACAGACAGCAGGAGGTTAAAATCATCGCCCTCTACAGGTGACTGGTTGATGGTTCGCCACTGGATTCCCACCCCGGCAACTTCATAGAGTGCAAAGTACTTAGACCCCAGACCAAATGCTGTGGTGGACATTAAAGACTGAAGACACAAAGAGAGAGAGTTACAGGCTAATGAGAAGGATAAAGAAGGAGAATACATTTCATATAAGAAAAAAACCAAGTATCAAATTTCATGGTTTTTTTTGTCCATCTCTGTTAGATTTAGGGTTAGTATACAGGCTATATGTAGCATACTTCTAAAAGTACTTTCAACATAAATTCACATTTAAAACTTAAAAAGACTGAAAGAAAAAAGTGCATTTAAGTGCATTTATGAAAAAGAGTATGGTGTGAAACAAGAAGTCTTTATACCGCTATACACTTCTCAAAGGCAGTGATCTTGTCGTGAGCCACCTCTTCTCTGATGGCCACATACATGTATGGCACATAACTCAGAAAGTAGATGATTCCTCCACATGCGGAGGCCAGTTTTGCTTTAGAGTACAACACTGACACCAGGAAACTTTAGAGAAAAAAGGCAAGAATGATTAATTTACATAACTAACATTACCTTTAGATTATTGTCATAAACATAAACGGTTAGCAAAACTACTAGATAGGCAATGACAGTGTAAAAATCAGGTACGGTCCAGTACCAGAACATGATGGTGGCGATGGCATAGACTGTAAGAAAGAGCCAGATGATAAACGGATCGCTGTGAAGGAGAACTTTGCCGTATTTCAGTATGGCAGTGAGAGCGGTCACTGAGATTGAAAGCTGCACAAAGCCGGTGATAAACCAGGCCACCCAGTGCACTGCGTTATTCAAGCCCATCATCTTCATCACCTGTATGAAAACACTCTGAATCAGTCACAGCACCATCCTACTCTCAAATGTATATAGAAGAAGGAAAATGTTTCTGCTCACCTCCTTCAATCTTTGCTCTTTCTCTGCGACAATGTGTTGGATCATCATGGCCACTGAGTAGACCCATGATATGACCATACACAGAGGCATCATGTGCTCAATCACAAACAGGAAACTGCACATGGAAATATTTATTAATACTGCTCAACGTTAACAAGCATGCTAAAGCAAGGCGGTGTTGAACATAAGCAATGTTTTATGGGTGAAGCGGTAGTACAGAAGACTAAGAAGCTCACTCGTCTCTAGTGTAGCACGGATAGGGAAACATCTGCACGTAGTTTCCAGGCTCCACAACATCATGGCCCACAAATGTGTTAATTATTGCCCGTTCAATCATGTCTAGGAGAGAAAGAGACAACGTGAGGTTAAAACTGATGTTTTATTAATGCACCATACAACACTACAACACTATTCTTATTTTATATAAACTGTATTAATATAAACTAGCCAATGTAGTAAAAAAGTTTACTTGAAAATTCTGACTTGTTCTCAGCGGAAGCATCTTGAATATAAATGTATTTTGTCTTACTGCACTGTAAGATTTTTTTACGTGGTTAAATTATGAACAAGTAAACAAAAAAAAAATGTAAAAAAACATCCAGTGCAAGAAGACAAATTACACTTACATTTACAATATATTCTCTAAAAACAATTGTGTCTAAATCTTATACATTGTTACTTCATTTGGTATTTTAAAATATTTAACGGCAACTGCACAAGTAAGCAAGATTAAAATGCTTAAGAAAATGCCTTTCCAGCAGTGTAGAGCCAACACATTTCCAGTTTAACATGTAACTATTAAGTAAGGCATTTTTTTGGTTTATTTTCCTAAAGAGTATAAACACAGCCAAACGTACAATAGCAACATTATCAGTGCTGTGAGTTTGAGGGTGGGCATGTTAGTTTTGCCTTCAGATAAAACTTGTCTTTTCCGAACTCTTGAATGAATGGAGCTTTCAGGAATGCCAACCCAGCGCTGTATCTACACCTGACCGATGCACCAGACTTCACAACCACGTACACAGTTTACTGAGATAACTTTCATTTTGAATAAAACATCAAATCCATTACACTGTATTCGTGCCAAATCAGAACTCTGGAGATGATAATTCAGTGGATGATTTATTGCTTTGTCAGTTGTTTTGTACCCAACTTTGCATAAATGGCAGATCTAATGCCTGTGAGTCAGACTTCCTGCTTTAAAAACAGACCTTTCACATCTAATAAAATAAAACAACATGCTCAAAGTTTCACGGAAATTTTGGAAAGGCTATCTCTCAACCTTCATACCTTGGATCCACACAAAGCCGTAAAGGAAGTAGAATTTGCCACCCGTGTTCGGCCCAGGACGCCAATAAGCCCGGCGGATTTCATTAGTTTTCTCTGTGAAACTGGAGTTCTGTCGAATCTTATACATAACGTGGGGTGGCAGAGTGCCATCTTTATTAGCCTGGAAAATCACACCTGCACAAAGTACACAAATCTTAACTAACTACATTTAACAAGGTGTACCTGAAGGGGTAAATGAATCACAAAAATGTATTTTTCCTTTGTACGATTCAACAATTACTGACTTGCGAAGACTGAGACGTTGTCCTGGTAGGCCTGGTTCAGCGTGTAGTTGACGATACTCTCTTCATCAGGGAAGCCCCTGAAAATATCCACACTGACCTACAGAACATACAAGGTTTTTAGAAAATGTATGTTTTGTACAAACATGTATAAACATCTTAAATGTATAATTTCCTGTCAATATGAACAGTGAAAATAACGTTAAAATGTAGGAAGTTCTATTCAGCGTTGTCAAAATCTAAATGCACCACACTAGTTTTCTTCAAACAAGTACTTCTGACCTTTGACATGAAACGTGTCCAGCCGCAGGCAGCATTATCGATGGTGTGAAGCTGTTCAAGTAAAGTGGTTGTGTTTGGCAGGGTGAAGTTCTCATCCATCAAACTGTTCAAGAGCTCACTGTCTGAGCCATTCAACAGTTCATGGTGCTTCTTCAGGTCAGTGATGAACTACGACAAATAGACAACACAAAAAAGATTTGAACAAAACAGATTACAGATCAAAACGGATTACAGAGCAGCGAGTTGAAGAAATCAAAATGCATGACAGATTTCAAAGGCATGAATATAACATTGTAAAAAGCTGATCTTCAGTCAGAATGTCACCTGTTGGAGCCACACCAGATGATTCTGCAGTTTACCCTCCTCTAAAAAGGCTCTCAGTTCAGCCGAGATGTTGAGCCACACACGGGCGTAGTGAGTTACATTCCCCACAAACGCAAACGTTTCATTGGCCTAAAGAGAGAAAGTCAAATAACCTAATGAAAAATCCATCCAAATGACTCTATATCAATTAAGTGCAATGTGTAATAAATGTAAAGTAATATACACTGATGGGATGGATCTCATTTACATAATTCGTATAACCACAATAGTTCGGTAATGGTGTGCACTACAAACATAATTGCTACAAATTACAAGCTGACAGGTTTTTAGAAATGAATACATTTAATACAGCAGAATAGATCACGGTACATGCAGCAAAAAAATACAAATTTGCTGGATATTAAAATATGTTACATTCATCCCACCTTCATGCACAGAAGACTTTGAGTCTGTGATGCTACCAATACATTATGGTGATGCTATTCATCAAGAATTCTTCACAACAACTTGCCTTTTGTATGACCTTATCCACCTCTGAGCCAATGGGAGAGTAGAGGATTTTGGGATTTGTAGTCATGAGATGGACCAGTAAGCCCAGGTTTCGTTGTTCTTTGCTGGTAAATCCCAAGGAACTCATATTGCCCTGTTTCAGAGCTTCTGGCTCAATAATCCTAATGAAACAACAAAGTTTATTAAAACGAGAAGGCAAAAGAATAACCCACAAGCTTCTACATCCACATATACAAACCTGTTATTCCCACACAAAATGGGTTGAAGACCTGCCCATAACTGAACAAAGGCAGAAAATTGTGATTTGGGATTTTCAGCTTCAGCCTCATTTCCTGCAGTTCCATCTCTTTCCTCCCCTGGGCTGTCGGTTGTGTTGGGACCCCATGTTGTTGTGTTGGAGCTCCAGGAGGTGGTGTTGGCTGCAGGAGTCGGCTGATGACCTGCACAAGCCCCTTTGGGAAGCAGTCTGGCCAGGCCTGACAACAGATCTACATCCCTCAACAGTCTTTCAACATCAGCAAGGTTCTTCAGCAAAGCCCCGAGGTGTGACGGATCCAACAGACCAGATACGTTAGACTGCTCAAGACGCAACTGAGGAGGAAATAGCAAAATAGAAACAACATGTAAATAAGGGTCGTTATGAAAATAAAGGTTAAGATTATGTTTTTCGGTAGTTATATTAGCATTATTTGTTGTTTGCCTTCCGCATCCAAGAGAACATTTGAACCCAATGGTGTGTGACGTGAAACTCAACAAATGGATATGAATGTATGCAGTCTATGAAGTGTACATGTACATGGTCTTACATGTACCTGATCAAAGACTCTCTGGGTATCAATCTGCTCTCTCAGCTCTTCGCTCATCTCCCCAAAAAGCTTTGCCCTCTGCCCCGCCTCGCCACCACAAACACTCGTGCGGTAGGCCTGCAAAACCGTCTGTTGTTTTTCAGGGACCAGCAGGATTTTGCTTAACTCGCTGTTTCCTCCTTCTCCACATGTAAGCGTTTCAAGTACTGCACCAGTCAACAGGACTCCCTGAAAACAATGACACACGTGGAAACCAAAAAAATAAAATCAAGAAGCAATTTTGACAGTAGTTAACAAAAAGTGAATTATAAAAGCTAAAACGTGTAATTTCAATTTTCAAGTGGAATTGCGAAACAATCTGTTTTCCAGCAGGCTTACTGAACATCTTCCCCAAAACAGACCAATGTTTTTATAGGACCCATTTTACTTTAACCTTGAAATAATTACAAACTTACCTCCATCTCACGCAGGGCTTGAGGATCAAATTTTTGACCGACTTCACCCCCTGTGATTCCCAGCGCCTGGGACAAGACCTTGAGTAAAGCCTGGCGATGCACTGCATTAGTTGGGTCTCTCAATGCCTTCTGAATCAGACCGCCCTCCAGACTATGCCAGCCACCTAGTAACTGCTTCTGAGTGTAAAAAAGGAGAAAGAACTAAGACATTGTGACTGTTTTGTATCATAAGAGATTGTTGACTTTATAATCTGTATTATTACATGGCGCTCTGGAATACTTGATTCTGATTGGCTGATTAACAAAACTGTCATCTTTCTGAAAGATCCAGTTGAAACATTGCCACTTTTAGTCAATCTGTGAGTGAAGCGTCACAACTGGGCCACCAGCTTTAACTGGAACATATATTTATTTATAAAAAGTGAATGAAATTTTTTTTTACAGATGGGACTTTAGTGCACACCATTTCCATCAGAGCAAAAATAGACAATATACTCAACCATATGGTGTCAAGATATAACTTACATGATATAACCTCCGTGCTTATGTAACTATATAAAATCAATATTTCACACATACTCATCCTGTTGTGTTGTACTGTACATCGTCACAGGTGTGGTTGAATCACATCTGTGCTCATATTTAGCACAACAGCTCACTTGTGTGATATTACTTAATTATGCATGTAATACATGAAAATGTGTGTGCGTCTCCCACAAGCTGTACCTCCAGCTGTACAAGCTTCTCTCCAGGACCGTGCTGTCCTTCATCTCTTCCTCCTCCTCTTGTTCCAGCTTTAGGATACGTTCCAAAAATGAGATTATACACCTGAACAGAATACAGCGCATATTTAGAAACTACTACCACAATCAAAAACTTAAAATAGCCTGAGAACCTTTCAAATATAACTCCAGAGGACAAAGAATATTTCATTCAGAAACTCACAAAAGCATCTCTCAACACTTTTATACCGACTACATGCTGGAGCACCTGTTCCCTACAGCGTTAGATTCTATCACACACACTCTCTTCACTGTCACGGAGCAGAATTGCTAATGATGCGGGACGCAAACTCAAGCTGAGACTCAAAAGAGGATGAAAGAGAGGCGGGAGACTCAGAGGAGCAGCAGCTGAGTCACGGTCTGAACTTCAAAAGCTCTGCTGTCTGACCTGGGATACAGGAAAGGTAGTTTGAGAAAAGTGTGGAAGACAGACCTCTCTCAAGTTGATAGGGGAGGAGAGCAGCAGGCTGGCGGTGTCGCTCTGCAGGGAAAGGTTTCGTGTTAGAAACTGCTGGAACGTCGACTGGTTCCTGAGGACACTTCCGACTGTGAAACCTGAAGCAGACACACATGCAAACCTGTTTCTTAAGCCAGGAATACACACAAGTACACAAATTCTTAGTTAACACGATCACATAAACGTGAAGTTTATGAACAACTACACTTCAATCTCAAAACCCTTAAAAGAAGATGCTGTTAAATTTGAACAGGTTTTGGGATAGAGGTTTGACAGAAGGTTTGGCATAGGCTTTATATAGTTAGGATATTGAGAAACAATAAAAATTTTGTACTGGTTCAGACCAAAAGTGTTATTTTAGCAAAAAAGCAAAATTGGCACCTCTACTTTTCATCAAAAATATTATTAAAAATGTTGTAATCATGTTGTGTTTGGAGTGCAAAATGACAACACATGTACAAAGCTTACTGAGATCAGGACAAAATATAAAATTGTGTTGAATATATGATTTATTTCCTGTTTTTTTATATTTGGTATATTGGAACAAAAAGAACAATATTTTCTGATATGCTGTAATTTGCTTTTTTGCCAAATAATTTTGTCCAATAAATAAAGGCTTAGGTTTTTTTCATTTTGCACCTTACAAATCATTTTTTTATGATTTAATCTAACATGAAAGGGCACTTATGTGCACTACCGTACATTGAAGGTACTTAAAAGTAAAAACAAATCTGTTGAGTTCATTAGCAAATTTCTAAAGAAAACTAACATAGTTTACTTTTCCTTTTAAATACTTGCGTACAAGTAAAGAAATATGTTTTTGCAATGATGTTTTTTGGCTCAACACTTTTGCTTAAAGTAAAAATCTATACTTTTCCTTAAATATATAAATATAAATTATATATACATTTTCCCTATGTACATCTTTGGCTAGCTTCCTAAATAACACTTTCTTAAAAGTGTTGCTTCATCATGACAGTATATGACCTAACGCAAACAGGACAGTTTACAGTAATTCCTGCCTTAGAATTTCAACAGGGCCAACAATGCAATTTGTGCTTTTGCTATATTACGAATTGCCTTGCCTCTGTTGCAAAACAATCTGTAAAAACAAGCTTGTGAGTATATTTTGGCTCCCAGCGTGTTTGTTATGGCTGTTGTGTGTTTTCTGACCATGGCTGGTGTTGTGTTGACTTTCTAAAGGGCCGTGTGCCGAGCTGAGACTCTCCAGGTGCTGCTGCAGTGACTCCAGCTCTTCTCCCAGACTCGGCCTGTCTGACGTAAACAAGTGATTCTGCTCCACAACTTCACTGATCCTCTCCAACAACTGAGTCACACTGACAAACAGCAGAGAGAGAGAGAGTAGCAGTTAGAAAAAGTGGAGCACAAAAAAGTAGAGAAAATTTAATCAAGGTTATATAACGTTAGGTAAGTTGGGTAAAAAACAGATATGGCATTGCATTAAAACTCATTTTCATCCAAAAAAAAACTTGAGTACTCTACGTGTCAATGTGTACCCTAGAGTATGAATGACTCATAATACGGCATGCAGCTTGAAAAATGGTCAGGGTGACACTGGATTTAAAATTAACATGTGTTCACTTTATTTTACTACTACTATATTGAGGAAAATGAAACAAGGTGGAGAAGATTCACTACAAGCCAGCCAAGAACCAAGATAAGATGTATTACACAATCTCCCTGTTCGTATGATTACTATTACAGGTGGTAATGATGACTGCTGCTCACATCGTAAAAGCAAGCTGGCTGTGTGAGAACAGAATTCATTATAGCTGTCTTAGTCATACAGAGATACAAATCTAGAAACTGTGTACGTGGTCAAATTTCTGACTCACGTGGAGTTTTTGTACTGCAGAAAGCCAAACTCGTCCCTCTGACCATCCGGACACAGAGACTGCATGATGGGAATGATGCCCGCGGAGGTGAGAGGGGCTGCGCTGTAGAAGGCTGGGAAAAACAGACCACCAGGATGGGGCGGGGGAAGGATGGAGGTGATAGAGAAGTCCAGTGTTGAGGTTTTAAATGTTTTGACAAGGGGGCAGATGTTCAGATGCAAGTGTGGATGGAGATTAATATTTATGGGAAGGGATTGGAATGAGAATGTGTAAATTAATAGAATAAATATCCATGGGTCATAAACGATGATTTGGGGAGATTAGAACACAGGGGAAGAGAAAAGAGGCAGGCGTCACATATCAGCAAACAAAGAGTCAGAGAGGGTTTCACATGTCAGATTGGTTTGATAAAGACTTTTCTAGTTTTCTAGAGAATAAATCTTCAAATTCATTTAATTTTCTTTAGACTACAGGCAATTTCATGTATTATTTTTTGTTAAATTTAAATCAATTTATGCTCATTAAAAATACAAAAACACATATTAATGGCAAATTAATTCAAGCTGAATTCTTTATACATCTGAAGTAATTGTATTCTGTTATAGGATACTTTTATGTGGAGCGAATAAGAGCAAAGGATGCACATTTGGTGTGCAATACATGTCAGCAGGAATTATGGGAAACGCATTTTGATTATGCACTAACCAGTTCGGTCTGGCTTCAAGAGCAACCATGACTTTAAATAATTTATTTATTCTGTTTTGAGTCAGTTGCAATCTAGTTTGCCTTGTGATCTAAAAGCCAGAAACAGGTTAACTAGGGCACAACAGACTAATACTGATTCAAATGTTTCTCAAATTCAATTTACTCCCACATAGACCGTGTTTCACTGATAAAATATTCTCTTCCTACGACTGAACCGGTAATGGCTAAATTAGGCCTATAATTGTTGCTGAGATGATTTTACAAAGCCTTAATTAATGGATGGCTTAGAAAAATGCAATCCCCAGTCAATGCAGTTTTGCCTCTTTGTCAGATTGGGCTTTGCCTCTCACATTTTTGGCACCCCGGCCTGAAATGCAAACACGAGGCAGCTGGCACTTATACAGGGATTTAGAAGGTTACTTAATGATAAGTGCTGACTCCATTTCCACCCCTAAGTGTTTTGTCACTGCGGCTTGTGGCTTGTGGAGTTGGCATTCTCTCCCAGCGCAATCCGCTCAAAAAAAAAAAAAAAAAAAGCCCGTCGCAGCCACCACACTTTCTCTCTGAAGTAGCAACACTTGCTAAACGGCGTTCACTATCAGCACCTGACGACTCGGCAGAAATCTCTCCGGATTGACGTTAACACTGAGGCGTGTCATATTTCTGCTGCTCTACTGACAGCTTGTCTGCTGCGTTTATTGCCTTGCTTTCCTACTGTAACTCTTATATCTGACATATGTCCCCTCTCTGCAAAACACAGCTGAGGATTAAAAGAGCAAAGATCAGTCAGAGAATATAACCTTGTGGTTCAGTAAGTACATGAATTTAGTATATACAGCATATGTGTGTCAGATATTTGGAACCATAGCTGCAATATTTTCAGACAGTTGAATAGTTTATAGTTTAGGATAATAGTTTGTGGGTTAGTGTTTACAGAGAACTGTGTGTGTGTGTTTAGGGCAAAATTAAGGAAAATCTGACATTTAGGGACATCAGAGATGTTTTTCATTTTGAAAAATCGCTCATTAATAAAATGTTTCCAAATCCTAAAAATGTAAAAAGTGTTGTAAAGTGTAAAAAACACTTTACAATAAAGTTGTATTTATTAACATTACCAAATGCATTAGCGAACATGAAGTAAAAATGTGCAATATAGTTTTTCGTCATTTATTCATCTATTTTAATGTCAGTAATTGTCAATGCCATTATGCATTGTGTATTAATTCAATTCAGTTTATTTGTATAGTGTTTTTCACAATTAACAAGTTAACACTTACAACTTTTAATAAAAAAAATCTTAATAAATGCTAAAATTAAAATGAATTAAGATTAATGGTGCAGAAGTATTATTGTCAGTTCATGTTATCTAAACTAATGTTAACAAATACCACCTTATTGTAAAATGCCAAATACAGTAAATGTGTGTGTACCGGTTTGGCTGTACTGTTGCATACATTTTCAGACAATGTCCTTACAAATACAGTGAAACCTGTTGTGTGTGTTGATATTTGGCCATTTCTAGTATGCACACAAACTAGTTATTTACAAAATCTCTTTACAATTAAACATATGCATCAACATAATGACAAAAGCACAACACAAAAAACATTAAGAGTCCACGCCAAAACACACAGTTAGAGACACAGTGACACAATCCCATGAACCCAAAAGAGTTACTCATTTAGTCACACACAAAAACCAAACAATGTTTTAACTTACACACTGGTCCAGCATGCAGTGAACATGCACCGTGAGAAAGAGAGAATCAAAGAGAGAATGACAGAGGTAGAGAAAAAGAGAGATACAAAAGAAGAGAGCAAAGGACAGTTGACAGGAAGAAGCAAAAATAAAAGAAATATGATGTGATTTCAAATTTCAAAATAACACAGACATTGTGATGACATAGAAATGATGGTGTTCTGTGGAGAAAATAAAACACTACGTGGCTAAAGCTGTCTAACAACCTTTGCAATCAGGGACAGATTAGCAAAGTTGTATGATGGAATAACATTTAAATGTGAAAACAACAATATCATATACACAGATCAACACTTAAAAATAAAGTACAGTGCGCCGTAAACCTCACAACAACCCCAGGAGATAACGCAATGTCTTCTGATCACTAGGGGGCGACAATGAGCTGGGCTGGGGTAATTGCCATTCTTTTCTTCATCTTCTACCCCTCCTTAACTTCCTTACCTTCTTTCACAGGTATGGCCGGCTTCTTCTGCCGCAAGCCCAGAAGAATGAAGAAGAGGACCAGAGGGATGAAGATCTCGAACGCCAGCACCCACTGCACAGAAACACGCACACAGAGAAAATGGTTATAAATCTCAAAAACTACAGAGAGCTAAAAATAACCTCATTGGCTGTTGGTTATATTTACAGCATGGTATGATTCACTAGCTGGTCTGTAATCTTTATAAAGTAGCACACAGTCCAACTGATTGAGTTCAGTGTCAGGGATCGATCCGGTAAATAATGAACGTTCTCTCGTTTGCTCAAGGTGCAATATTTGCTGTTGGGCTGAACGACACACATGCCAGCCCATCTGACAATTATTAAGAGAGGTGGAAGAGAAATGAAGGATACGGCACATACGAGGAAGGGCAGAAAAGTGAATGGAAGATGCTCAATGTGAATTTTTTTTTGTCTTTTTAAGAGAGACGTTTAACATTATAGTTAAAAACATTTAACTATAATCTTGACAAACAGTTTTGGAGATTGTCCCATTTAACACATAACAGCTGTTACAGCTTTTAAACCCATTTAACCTACAAAGAAAAAAGCTGCCCATGGGTGCCAAGATGGCAGCCGAGTTGATCGACTTGCCTTAACGAGACTTTCCTTACACACACACACACACAAGTCAGGATGAAATATGTTAATAGACACAGTGGTTTTCATAAGACCCTTACTTACCAACATTCTTAGATTCGAAGCAAAAACCCGTTAAGGCCTTTAGATAGTGAGGACCTCTTAAAATGTCTTTTTGTGAGGACATTGTGTACAGTTTTAGCTACACCTGCACAAACACACACAGAAGCGTGTGCATGCATATATAAACAGCAGCTCCACAGCAGGTGGTTGGGGAGAGATGTCAAACGCTTTCAAGCACCTTGTTTAAAGTATGCAAAGTACAGCAGAAAATCTGCATCACTTGACACTTTATCCTGAATTGTCTCTCTCTCTCTCTCTCTCTCTCTCTCTCTCTCTCTCACTCTCACTGATCATTCTGACAAATAAGCTAAAGGATGAGGTGTAGACTGTGATTAGAAACTCACAGACTTTACTGCCAACATTTCTATTTATAGCTAAACCAAAATCAGCCTTTTAGTCTTCGTAATATCGATGCATGGGGTCACCGTTTGCGAATGGCAGAAAGCCTGATCTCAGATCAGCATCTGAAGGCATCCTGTCTTTCTAACCACAATGTGTCTTTCACAACAGCACAGCTTTACCAAAACCACTACACACCCCTCCTCTGTTTATCTCTCTACTGTTGACAAGTGACAACAGAAGTTGAAGAGGTTTTTCTCTCCCTGTTAAACATTCTACCCATCTCTGCCTCTGAAGGTCATGACAAACAAGAAGCTCCTTTTACATGCATCTCTCACAATGCACAAAGGCGCAGCTGACACGCAACACAAAGCTTCGGTTACGAGACTCGGAGAGCTGCGCGCACCAGCTGAAGAGAGCCTGTCTCCCTTTATAAAGTCCTGTGGCTTATTGATTTCAAGCCTCAGAAGAGGCAAAGGACCATTGCATTTGAATATTAAACAGCTTGCATTGCTTTCAGTGACTAATTTGTATGTTGGTGGCTGATCTTTAATTATTTATGGAGCCTGTTAAAGTTAATCTTGCTATCTAAATGGGGACCTAGTATAGATCAGACCTCAACAATAAGACCTGTAGTCTGGATTTGCACTTGTCAACATTTCATTGGCCAACAAAATATACTTTATAAACTTTGGTGTGTGTTCAGTTAGTGATAGTTAGTCTCTTTACTGTGATGAAATCATTGTAACATATAATCTCAAATGGTTTGTTGTTTTGATAAAATGCTGGTAACAGGAATGATAAAGGACACCAATGGTATAATTCACTTTTAATTATTAATTATAGTATAGTAATAACGTTTACCTCAATAAACACAGTCTATAGAGAGCAGTCACCCAATCAGAATTCATTTTAATGTGCATGTGTGTAGACTTGTACTTCATCTAACACTTGCAGTTATTCAGGTTCCCATCATGCTCCAAGCTGCTGGGGTTCGAGGAATGGATCAGTGATCATTCACACTGGATTGATTACCCATGCCCAGCTGCTCCAGTCTGTAGAGATATTTCTCCCGAGACATACCAGAACACTGTATTATCAACCCCAAACAAGATTATTCAGAAACAGTTCCACCCAGGTGGATCGCAATAAAGTATGTCATGTTTTGTTTTTCGGTGAGTAACTGTACTTCAGTTGCTTTGCACCAAGAACTATCATTAAAGTTTATCAGAAAACAACAAAAAAATGAATAAACATGGTCACAAGTGCCTTTCCAATTCAAAAATTGCATTATAAGCTATAAAAACTCAACATTTTGCTGGTGTAACTTTTGTTTTTAATTAATAGTAAAGAGCTCTGTATATAAAGCGGCTCCACCAGCCATTTCCAAACTCTGATATTAAAAATCTCACAGCCTTTACAGCACTGACTGTCCTTCAGGGCTTTTTTTCTTTTCTGACAGAAAAGAATGAGTGCACATAAGGACAAACACACACATACACCTCTATCTTTCAAGTTCTTTTCCCATGGACTGATTGTAGTTCAAAACCTCATACAGCACCTACATTCAGGACAAGATAGCATACGGCATTATTAACAGCAAGGTCACGGGTTTGATTCCCAGAGAACACACATGCTGTAATCAAAAGTTAAATAACCAGGATTACAGTCTCTTCCAAATGCATAAATGTAAATGTAATGCAAATGAGTTCCCAGATATTGACCTACGAATGACTTTTCCAACCATGTGATTAGCAGATAGGATTTTAAAAATCATTTTATATAGATTGCTGGGGTGGATTTGCATATGCATGTCAGCTACAAATCCTTGGAATTAATTGTTTAAACGATTACGGTCGGTGTAAAAATGTCACCCAGTAAATATCTCCTAAAAGTCTACAGATGTTTGAAGACGGTTACCTTCAGTAGACAGACTGATCTTATCACACAGACTAGTGATCTATTTATTATTGTACACCAGCACTCACACAGGGCAAAAGCTAGCTACTGAAATATTTTAGAAAAAGTATAACTGGAAAAAAATGATATGGGAAAAAGTTCACTTGAATAATTTCTCTCTCTCTCTTTCTCTCTCTCAAGGTCGATCTCCCTGACCCTGTGCTCCTGCTCACCTCTCAGACAGCAGTGCTTAAGGTATTACTCTCAAAAGACTCAGTTCTTCATTTGCTCCACCATTAGACTCCATTCAGGGATCTTGTTTCTTTTACAGGGACTCACAAAGGCAGGACTGTCCTTTGTCCTTGACTGAGCTGATAAGTGCCTGCTCGGCAATTTCTGAGGACAATTAAAATAGAGAATCTGTATAAATCATGCTCTGAATAAACAATGAAAAAGAAACGCATAAAGAACATGGAACTTCATATTGAACTTCACAACAAGGCAAAGAGAATGTGGACCTTAAAGGGCTGATTTAATGAGCTCTCTAAAAAAGTTGATCAAAATAGTTAAAATCATCAAGAAATTTCAGTGTTTCAAATGCACAATTTGACTAAGGAACAAGAAATGAATCATATGTGCCACAAAATCACAATCCCATTGTCTTCAAGTGTTAGTCTATAAAGTGATTCCCTGAAGGTTATGGGGACATAACTGTGAGAAGAAAAGTGTGTGTTTTATGACACGTAAATACGAAATATGCTATATAAGAGGTACACCATACTCAAGTAAAAAGATTTAATACTAAAATCAATAGCTGATAATAAACCAACACACTGAAATGTTTGTTAAATAAAGTAAGGCATAAACACTTATAATGTCAGGGGATCTGTCTGGAGCTCAGCTGGACAGATGGCAGTATTACAGGAAACGGCTCATCTAATTTAAAGGTTAATTAACCTGTGTTCTTTCAGTGGCTAATTCATCTCAGCGTAATGACTGAAGAGAGAGTCATTACAGATGAAGCCATTAACTGTAAAAAGACTGAAAACAGTAGTCAGAAAAGGGGTGGAAACATTCACATGCATGTGTTTTAAAGTGAGTGAGTGAGTGAGTGAGTGAGTGAGTGAGTGAGTGAGAGAGTGAGAGAGAGAGAGAGAGAGAGAGAGAGAGAGAGAGAGAGAGAGAGAGAGAGAGAGAGAGAGAGAGAGAGAGAGATCGAGATCGAGATCTCTTATCTCTCTTTTCATGTAGACAAAAGTCAGTTAAAATAATAAAAAACTAACAAGACAAAGAATGAATAAGGAATATTGTGAAGAATTATGAACGTACTAATGTAAGTGTAAAATTAATCATCTTTCATCAATTCTTTCTAAAAGACCATTGTAAATTCAGGCCTTTAAAATTCAGATCTCAACTGTGGCACACAAGGGAAAGTGAGATAGATAAGGGGTGAACGACAGCATGTCAATCCCATCATAAATTATGCACGGCTGGGAAAGATGAATAGACTGCAATGCTGACCTGAGCGCTTGTGCATGACAAGCTCTAATGCACCTCTACAGAAGACCTTAACAAACTGACTGAGAATCAACCTCATGACCTAAATACAGACTTTTACAAGAAAAACTTACCACTTCCTTCCAAGAAAGAAGGCTAAGGAGCCCATACTGTGCTCATTTTCAAATGTTATTTTGGGGTCTGCCCAGTTTAGAAACAGAGACACGGTCTGTGTAGATATGAAGTGTTGTGTTGTTTATCCACCTCCTGCATGAAGCACAACATTAACTATTAATAGACCTGAAAAGATAAATCTGAGTCCTGCTGGTTCAGCTTTTTTTTCCACATTGCAGCCGCTTATTTCATAGAGCAATGCAACAATGAAGCTTGTGAAATGACAGTGCCAAACAAAAGCATAAACAAGCACACCCGAAAATGGGTAAAACGATCTGTTTTTAATTACACCAAACTACTCTGAACTTCAATACTGAATGACATTTTCTCAGCTTGTCTGCTCAGCTAAATGCATTATGGGTTTGGCTTCTCTGTGAAGGATATATGTGAAGCTGACTAAATCTGGCTAAATCGAGAGATCTTAAAAGGAAGCAGAAGAAATAATCAAAACTTTTTTTATAATATTATAATCTCTTATTTATGTAATATCTCTTAGGCCTACAGTGTTTTCTCTGCTGTACTTTGAAATTAAATTTTTTCAGCAATTGGTTTAATCATTTACACTAAATGAGTAAATGAGATATGAAAGGTCAGCTTAGACTCTGCTAAACACTCTACAAAAAGAGGAAACTGAGGGTCTGTATTTCTCTTTCCACATATTCTGTCTCATCATTTTCTCTATTCTTTGACTCGCTACTTTGTAATCAATGGAGCAGTTTGCATTTTATGTTATCATCTTTGGACTCAGCGTCAGCAATACTGTACTATTAAGAAAAATCATAAAATCTCTCCTGAAAGAATTTATTCCCAATGACAAAATGATTTGAACATGACAGCAATTTACAAAAACCGAATGTCTATGTTAAGGCAAGTACTGTAAAGGTCAAAAGTAAAACAAAGATTGTTAACAGTCCTTTTTTAAAAGCTCTCGCTAAATCACTTTTAATCCAAGGGGAAGACCATTCAACTTTTATAAACACACCTCAAGGCAGGATGTCTCACATCTGAGGCAGGAAGTGCATTATGCTACATGTTTCTCATCTTCTGTATGTGCCTGAAGATGTTTTCACTGTCCTCCAACCTCATGCCACTGAAAGATAAGCCTAATTTCTCACTTGAAGCTAAATTATTCCATTGAGTACTGGCTTGACCCTGAGATATAACTGAATTGGGCAACCCTACAAACAGGAAGCTCTTGAGATTATATATTATCTTACAGCCAGGATGTTGAGTCTGAATCGAAGATCCCAGGCTCAGTTACAAACACCTGAAAGATGAGTGTCCTTCTATATAACAGTTTTCTCTCTCTTGCACATCTTCCTTCATCCTCTGTCTTCTCTCATTTAGTGTGTTCACTTTGTGTTTGGCTTGATTAAAGATGCAGTCTTATTTTCTCTGTTCTCTATCTAAGTGCTGGACTGTGACAGGGAGAGATTTTGGCACGTAAATACCCTCTGCAGAGAAAGGCATAGAAAAAATAGATACTTAAGGAGCCAGTAGAGTGAGATTGATCCAGGAATATCATGAGTCATTAGCTCTTTTTTAACCAGTGCCTTCTGGTCTTGATGGTTGTGAAGGATAAGAGAAACTGACAAGCGACAGAGGCTTTTCTGTTTGGGTTTGTGACAAGACAATATTGTTCAAAATCAATTTAATTCAAGTTCATTTATATAGTGCTTATACCGTTTAATTTAATTCAATTAAAAATGTATCATACTTACAGTAAATGCATTAATACATACAGTAGTGTCAAAACCCCAAGAAATTATGAAATGTATATAATGCATATAATTGTCTGAGAGCTTTTTGCATAACAAACCAGAATGCTAAGGTGAACAGGAACATTTATGATAAACAAACATTGTTTAACAAAATGGTAAATATTTTATGAAATGATATAACCATAAAGACAAAATCAGCTCAGGCAGTGAGCAATTCCACCCTGTTTCAATATGCCCATTATTTTACCTAAAGAGAAGGAGAGAGAGACTAAGAAAGAAAGAATACAAAACTATATGAAAGAAAAGAAAAACAATTACAGCAGATCACATTTACCATAGTGAATCAACACGTATGAATCTGGTCCCATGTGATACAGGGTTTGTCTGACAAATTATTTAAAATGAATTAAATAAAAATAATTAATCTGGACTTTGGAGCAACTATATTTAATTTTTACTAAATGTGCTCTTAATTTCATCTCATTACAACAAAAGTAAATAAATGCACACTTAAAGAGCAAGCATTCTTTATTTGTCACAGATAACAGGTGACTCACACAGCAGGTCTGGGGGACGGGCCATCTATGGCAGGAAGCCCCCACCACATACACAAACACATTCTATGCATCTGAAAATCTCCCAAACACAAAAACAGATCAGATGTGTCAGTGATGCTCTCAAATGGCTGGCTGTGATTAATTACACTGACTTGTGTCAGTGTAATTAGGGGTGAGTAGTGAGAGGTGAGGTAAGGCAAGATTAATGGGCCAATAAAATAAATGGTTGGGATTTGGAGTTTTTGTTTGAACTCTAGTGGTCATCAATTTTTGGCTCATGATTAACTGTCACATAGTCAGAAATGAAGGATTTATATGTTTAAGAATACAGCAATAACAACCAATGCATTGTTGCATGCAAGCTCAGTGTTCAAATCTGGATTAATTTCAACATATTTTACAGAAATTTCAACTTCCTTGTTGTGTAACCATCGAATTGAGGAAGTGTCTTCAAAATTATCACGGTTGACGTGACATGCAAAAATGTTAAGTAATGTTATGTTTTTAGTAGGTGCTTTCCAAGGCAAGCATGACTTTTACTATTGCTTACACTTAATGCTAAGGATTTGAACAAACTCCTCAAGTATTTAACTTGTTGCATACCTCAAACAAAGCATCATAAAGTTAATAGAAGAAAGCCAGACTAAGTCATTTGGGGGATAGGCTCTTATTTGGGCCATGTGGAAAATCTCATTTATATTTTATCCAAATATCAAATCACTTCCATTCTCTAATATAATAATCTACATATATACTCAATTTAAGGAGCTCTTGATGAAATAAACTATAAAGTAATATATCAAACTAGTAAAGCAACTACTATATCTCCATGTTCCAAAATAAAGTGATTCCCTCGATCTCTCTCTTTGCCCCAATTTATGGCTCCCTGCTGAGCTTGGTTTTACAAGGTGAGCGCTCCTGCAATAATTATCCTTTACGAAGGCCCATCCCTGACTCTGGACACACATTGCTATTCAATTAAAGCAGACACACATCAAGCGGCTTAAGGGGTCACAGTTTTATAGCTGATCTTGTGACCGAATAGAGGATAACTCATCGCCTCTCTAGTTCTCAATATCTCTTTCCTGTCTCATTTCGGTTTACACACTGCCCTGTCATCATTAGAGCCAATGAAGCTACTGTATCCTCTCATACTTTTACACACACGCCATTGACTTACAATTGGCTCAGTGCTGAAATCAACTTTTTCATTTCTCCTCAATGGTTGACCACCACAGCACTTTCCTCCTGTCGCTCTCTGTCTCGTTCCTGTTCTCCTTCATCTCATGTTTATTTCATCCAATCTTCCTTCAGTGCTGCTTTTGCAGGAGTACAGAAAGATCTCAATAATTTAGCAGATGTCTGAGCTATGCCAGGCTAGCAGGACACCCATCACTGGACAAAGAGAAACTTTCTGTGCTCTACTTATACTAGATATTCATCAGTGCTTCTCAACTGCTTTTGATTCAGGACTGACAATTTTCAACGGCAAATGCCAACACAATACCAGATTATTATATACAGTTAATACAACATGTTTAATAAATTGTATAATAGGAAAATAAAAATTATATTGTTTCTGCTGTAAAAGAGTCATATTCAAGTTTTAAGACAACTTAGCTTGCAGGCTTGTGCTGAAATGCTGCTGTTTTGCTGTTGTTGTGGCACTCAGAAAACATCTTTTCTGTTTGCTCTCATTTGTATATAAGTGTGAAAGGGGATAAGTACATGAAAGATCATAATTAAATGTTGGGTTACATTATTAATAGAGAACATTTTATCAATGTATGTCAATGCAAAATGTGTAAATTAAATATGTATAATGTAATTTAAAAAGGATCTTAGTCTTATCCTTCTACCGCAATGCAATTCCCTTTTAAAGTAATTGAATTATTTTGTGCATGCTCCCATAGTGCAGCATAACTTTCTTTATTACTTGCTGATTCAACAGTCTTTGAACATTTCATATTTCTCATGGACCTTCCAATTTAATTTTCATCTAAAAACCGAGCCCTGCAGTTTGCCAAACTCGCATTACACCGGTGCCAAACCAGAATCAAAGACTACCGACGTACTCTTATTTCTCATACTGACAGGCAGGTAATACTAATATAAAAGCAACAGGATCTCATCTAATGCCATTCTGTAAATAGCATAATCACATTGTATTAAAGAAACGCTGATGTTAACATTTTTGGCATATATAGGCTAAATTGCTGCATTTCTGTATCACAAATCTATGATGTCAGCAAAAAACCCTGAGCCAAACGTATTACTTTAATCATCTTCACTCATACACATGCTAAATTATTAATGTTATGGTAGGGTATCTGCATTTCTATCAGTGAGATCACCGCACAGAACCATCTCGTACAGTCTGCATGTATAATCCAGACAGCTGGCTTTTTAATGGTTATCCACAGACTGCTGTCTGTGCTTTGACTATTTCTCTCGCTTTATCCATCTATCTTTCTCACTTTTTCCATCTCTGTCTCCATAGATACGCAGACAGCTATGCCCATCCCCGCAACAGCCGATTGTTCAGGGATTGAAGCTTACAGGAAGTAGGTCAGCATGTGTTGCATTTGGCATAAGTTAGGCAGACGGAGCATTAAATCAGCAATTTTAGGTTAATGATTATCTGACATTCAACCTTAACACATCCCATAACCAAGATTATATGAAGTATGTGGTTTTTAGCCTAGCATAAAGGCACAGAGAGGAACGTCTGTGGGCTTCTGTTGGCGAATACAAACAAGACAGACTGTCATTTAACTCCTGTAAATGAAATATTTCATCCTCATAATTATAACTCATAATCACAGTCAACTAAACAATTTTAGCCTTTTACTGTAAAGCACACATTAAGGTAATTGCACAACATTAACCTGTTATCCACCCATCTACAGCCTGAAATCCACAACAACATGATAAATCCAACCTCAGGCTTAGATAATAAAAACACATCCCCACTATATATCTGCAGAGATATAGATGCACTCATATATAAAAATATTTGAAGACATCTGTACTCTTCCAGTTGTCAAACAAGAAGCTCTCTTGAATAACACATCAGCTGTGTTTAAGCAATAAAGAAAAGCAGTCAGGAGAGAGAACTCATTGGAGCTCATTCATTTAGCATCCACAGGACAGGACACACTAAAACACCCCCACTGCTGGAGCCTTTCGCTGACTAGCCATTTCCCAGGGTCCATCAATCTGTAAAGCCGTCAAACAGCCCCCTGACGTGAACCTACTGTATGTGATCAAACCAGCCCTTCGACGTAACGTTACTATTCTTACCGGGGTGATCCTTACCTCTGGGGAGCCTGATGTCTGCTGCGCACATGAGTTAATGCAAAGCGTTACAACTTCTAAAAATAGAACGCAGTGGAGCACAGAGGTTCCAGGTAAAGATGGAGGAACAATGCTTGGCAACTGAGTGTACTGAGGTCAAACGTTATCTGTTTAAAGCAGTGCAGCATTTTATTTGAGGGTTCACAAAGGCATCAAGATCTCACCTCTGTTCCATATTAAATTTGGGAAAAATAAAGATAATGACTAAATTGCATTATTAAAATGCGTTTTATTTCCTCTAAATAAATGCACCTTATACACATATTTAACATCTCTCACAACATCACAACAACTCTCAGTTGTTCCTAAATAGACATAATGTGTCATTTCCATCAGTCAAATGTAACCCTGTTTACTATTATTTCTGCACATTGTATATTTTTTTTTATCATCTGTATATACTGTGCATATTGTGATCTTTTTATTTTACTACAGACAGTTGCAATAAACCCATTAAGTTAAAAACCTAATAATCCTTATGAAGAGTTTTTTTTAGCTTAAATTTCTGTTTTAAACTGTATTAAACTAAGAGTTAATGTGAATAATAAATGTTTGCGTAAGAAATTTTTTAGGAGAAAATATAAGAAAAGCTTAATAATATTTAGTAATTTCCTAAATAAAAAAAAACTGTTTTGGGAAAAGTTACAAGACAATGAAAACACTTTAGGACAATATTATTCAAGCTTACATGACATCACAGCATTATTGATGTCAGTAGAAAAGAATCCCGTGACATCTACTTTATTATAAGACTCATGTTGTTATAGGCACAACTAGTGATCGTTTGTTTACAACACACAGACAACACAATGTTAATTATAACGTTTAATGTAAAGTTTAAGCATTATCATAAGGCAGATTTCTAAAAAAAAAAATATTGATCTAAAAAATATTTTGCATTCTCATTCACAAGGCCAAACGGTGAACACCTCAGTCGCCGGAGCACAATGATAATGTTTCCTGATTGTTTTACAACAGTGCCATATAATACGACAGAGTTTTTGCATGTGACATGTTTTCTTTAAGCGCATTTAAAGAGAGAAATCACGAACTGATTCAACACAAACCAGCAATCTACTGAACATTAGGGATAAAATGGTTGTAATCTCAACATCAGCATCAGCACTTCTCAAGCAAGTTGTTGTAATATTCAATCAAAACAGGTTGTTTAGCGGCACCGCAACCTGCCTTGAAAAAAAGTGGACCCACCCACTCACGATTACAGCCGAACTATGTAACAGGAAACAACCTGTTAGTTTCCTAAACAACCTGTTAAAAGGTAATCGACTGTCACGACAACTTATTTAACCTAAGCAGTCCCACCCATGTTGCTTCAACACATGTGCAAATAAATATAAAACATAAAAGGCCAGACAGTGATGAATTTGAACCATTTAAAGCACCATATCAACCTTTTCTTCGTCTGTAGATTACGTTCGCAAACGCTCAATCCGACGCCCGTCTGCGCTCGTGCATCTCTCTGCCGTTACCGCGCGACGTTTACAAAACAAAAAGCCACGAAGGCCTACGTTTAATAACAGCACATTTTAAAATCGCCATTAATGTAAACCAAGACTCTCTTACCGGTCCTCTTCGCTTTAAAGTCACGTTCTTCCACAGGAGAAGGTGTAGCTGGTGTAGAAATCCCATTTTGGATGAGTTGGAGAATCGCTCCTGGTGAAGTGACAATTATGATCTATTCATCACAGTGTTGCTGTTTTGAGATTGTCTTCATTATGTCCTGCCCGGCGTGTGACAAAGCCAAACATCCTGTCATAAAGGGCTGGGTTTGTTAGAACAAAATGCTCTTTTGGTAGCAGCAGATCTGGATGTTCGCATCTCATTGAGCAGTGGGCGGAGATACTCCTGTCAGCTTCAGCCAAACGTAGCCCAGAGTATAAATCTTTCTTACTGCTAAAAGTAACTTGAAAACCCGACGTGTCAAGTAGATCAGATGTGATTTTATGGTAATCTAGTGGCTGCCTCAGCTGGATTACTGATGCGCTGCTGCTGAATCCTCATCATTCTGCGACGCCCGGCTATTTATAGAAACTCCATCGATGTGAGACATTTCTTAATCTCAGAACCAGAATCTTTATTTCTGGGATGGAGGTGATCCCTATTGGGTCATGTGCTGGTTGGACAGACTTCAGGGGGAGAACATTACACATTTGAATTGCATGAAGGTTGTGGTGTTTGGTCTGAGTATGTTATTCTAACAGAGTTGCTATTGAAAGAGTTGATGGTGATAAACGCGAATAGCGCCCTCTGCAGTTCAACGCTTGATCAACAGTATTTCATTGCTTCAGGCAACGATTTGTATTAAGAAATAATAGCACGTATTATGTTTACTGCGACACAACTACTGGATTCTTACCAAGGCCAGATGTTTTGTTGCAATCATTACTTGACTCGAGCTAAAGAGTGAGAGCTTATGTAAAGAAGAAATATGTTTTCATTTATAGATAATGCATTTTGCATGAAATTAATTAATAACGTTTTTGTTTTATGTTATGCTTCATTCCTTAATTATTTAAATGCATATTTATTGATGCCTTTGCACAGATGTTAAAAATAAATATGATTACGTTATAAATGTTTAGAAAACTAAAGAGAGACATCTAGTGGTTAAATGGATTTTTCTTTCAAAGTGCTCAGGAAATATTAGATGAACGACATTTATTAGCGTTTATGTGGATATTTAAAGTGTGAGTGAGGGTTTTTCTAATGGCACATCATAATGATAATAAATCTGTACACAGCACCTGAAACATCCGGTGTGGGTTGGAGAGCAAGTTGTGGTTTGAAAACTGCAAATTAACATCTAGTCATCTAGCAACAAGATGTAATACTACTTTTGGTCACAGAAAGACTGTGAAAGAACTTAAGATTGGAGAGGTGATCTCTTTAACACCAGCCAGCGACAGGAAAAAGGTGTTGCCATTTCGAAACCTTGTCATCCACACACCAACGTCTTTCACTATATGAGAGCATTGGCACAACTCATACAGATCATTTTAATAGCCAACAGACAAATTAAAAATTAAAAATCCAAAACAATATATTAATATTGGGTGAAAAACAAGATGTTCATTGTGTTGCAATGTATAGAATAAAACATTTAATTCTTACAAATATTAACTCCATAATTTAAATTGACATTTTAGATGTACTCACTTTTCATATTGTTTTCTGAATAAAAGTGTTATGTTTTTTTTATGATGATTCAATCACTTTATATTTATATCACTTTATATTAATCATTCATACTTTGTAGCTACTTTACAATTTTAAACTTGAAACCACTACCACACTTTTGCTGATAATCCCCCATTTCTTACAACTGAAGTACAACTACATTAAGTAGCATAACAAAACCCTCAAAGATTTTTTTCTGTGCCTCATGACAAATCAACCAAACAACCTGATTGTAAGCATATGGTTTTGCTTAATATCTCTGTGGAAATCATGTTCTGTTGCAAATCTAAAAGAGATTTGACTTCTACATATGTGAATATTTGTCCTACAAATTATTTTATGTGAGCACAATTATGCATTTGTCACATTTCACTTAAACTCTGTGAAAAATGTGTGATTAGTAAAAGGGTGTGTGGCCACAAGCAGTAAGTGTGGGGCATTAAGGCGGGGCAAGACCGGATACATTAACTTTATATTTTTACCCACTAAGAAGTGGCACTCTGCATTCACACAACTTCCTTGTTTATGTGGACCCATACTCTCTCTCAACCCCAGGCAAGTATATTCTATGACTGTGATTATACATATGAATAGATGTCAATTATATGGCTATTAAAATGTAAAATGATAGCAAATATTTTAATTTTGTGATTCTTGTTTTTTCTTGTTGTTTTTTTGAGAACCGACTCATCCAAAGTGACGATTAAGTGTTGTTATTTGTTTACACCATCACTTTTTTTGTTTCATACTCATGATATAGTTCATGACTTTTGTGACTATATAATCAGTTGCACAACCTAACAATTTTTATGCATAAAGAGAAACAGATTTCCATTTTAGTCACTGTTCTCAGCCGAAAGAGAGGGCAGAAAATATTTTTGCTGTCTGAGATCTGTGACTCATTCACCTCCTTTGTCTTTACAGTGTTTGAACCATGGGATTAATGAAAAAATGTGGTTGTGCTCTATATTGTCTATGTCTTGCCTTTGTACTGCTCTACAATTTCTTATCCCCAAATAAGAACATACCACTCCTGAGTCAGATCAGGACCAGCCCACCCAAAAGTCTCCAGGAGAACATCACCATCCTCCTGTGGCACTGGCCATTTAGAGTCCACTACAGACTCGATGGGAATGTGTGTTTGGACAAATATGGAATTCCCAGATGCACTCTGATGGATAACCGATCCCTTTTTACTCAAGCAGATGTTGTGGTCTTCCACCACCATGAACTCTGGACTGGACACTCCAAACTTCCTCTCCACCTCTACCGTCCACCTTTGCAGAAGTGGCTTTGGTTGTCATTGGAACCTCCTACGAACAATCACAACCTTAGCAACTACAACGGCTTGTTCAACTGGACGATGAGTTATCGTCGCGACGCTGACATCTTCATGCCATATGGAGAGCTTGTTTCGAAAAAGACCAATGACACGTACGTAGTTCCAAAAAAGGGAGACTGTCTGATTGCCTGGGTGGTTAGCAGATACAAAGCCAATCAGAAACGCTCTTTAGTATTCCAGCAGCTTAAGAAACATGTTCCATTTGAACTGATAGAAGTGTATGGTCACTGGTTCAAGCGTCCAATTTCCAACAACAACCTGCTGTCCGCTATATCTCGATGCTACTTCTACCTCGCGTTTGAAAACTCAATATCCACAGATTACATTACTGAGAAGTTGTGGAGAAACTCTTTTCAAGCAGGAAGTGTACCGGTGGTGCTCGGCCCACCCAGAAAAGTTTATGAGCTGTCAATTCCGCAAGATTCATTTATTCATGTAAATGACTTCAGCAGCACTAAAGCACTGGCTACTTTCTTAAGTCAAGTGGCCGCCAATAGGGAGCGTTATGAATCTTATTTTAGATGGCACCATCACTATAATGTTAAAATTTACACAGACTGGAGAGAGAGACTCTGTAATATTTGCAGGCATTATCACCAGCTGTCTAAGCATAAGAAAGTTTACAATGACCTGTATAGCTGGGTCAATAGGTAACACTGCTTTATACCATTCAGTTTATTATCTATTTTTAGTTTATTTTTTGTTTAAAATGTGTTTGCAGCAATAAACATTTGCAAGTCTTATTAGAGGTAGTATGAAGACTATTAATCATACAATACAGACTTCTAGTGTGTTATGACAGCAGTTCTATATAAATATGTAGGCATTTCTCACACATCAAAATCGGCATCTATTCTGCAAGGGTGGCAAACCAAAATGAGTCACATCACCTCAGTCTTGCAGATGTGGGGCGTTGGTTCTTTTAAGTCTTTTAAAATCTTTTTCTTTAAAAGAAAAAAAAATCTTTAAAAAAATATAATTGTTAACAACAGCTGTGTTGTGGACTGTGCAGAGAGATAGAAAACTTTGGAGAATCTTGTATAGCTTATATTTGTGTATATATAGTTGTTTATATTGTAAATATAATTCTTGATAATATTATTGAAACAAAATTTTGGGTGTGTATAGAAATACTAAGCTATTGAACATTTTTTCGTTGTGTGTTGATGTTGAAATCCTGATGATGAAACTGATTGAGCTTGATGTCACTATTGCAATTTCCAACGGATGTCTTACCATTGAAATAGGGGACTAGTCCCACATCCTCTTTAACAATAAAGCATCTTAAACACGCTTTTTAGTGGTTTGCTTTAGAAACCTTTCAGAACATTTAGGAAGAAAAAAGGTAATACTATGTAATGCTGATTGACAGGCAGAATTCCAGACCAAAAAAGAGAGAAGAGCAGATTTCTTACAAGTTTTCCACAAATTGTCAGAACCCAAAACAGTAACATTCAACAACTGGTTATTGCAGTGATAAAATAATACAGATTTGTAAAGACAGTAAATAAATAAAGAGTAAAAGAACAAATTAATATTATTTGTGAAACTGTTCCTTATACATGTAATCCCTCTTTAGCGCTTTTTCTAATTCTGTAAGAATTGTAATCATATCATAGTATAAACATATTGTAATCTTCAGTTCAAATTCAGTGTACGAATCAAGTGTGCAGGTTCCATTAGCTTTCCTAAATCTGGCTATTTTGTCGATTGTCGATTACTAACGCCTTTACTGTTCAGCAATGGCTGACAGCACGGATGAAACAGTAGCAGCTTCCAAACAAGATGAAATTTACAACTATCGTCGGAGGATGAAATGCTCTCCTGAGGAGGACTCGAGATTAGAAAGACAGCATTTCTGGAACGTCATCAATGCATTCAAATATTATAGGTAATAATGACAGTTTGAGCATCAAACTGTACTCGACACGAACGATGTAGGAGCTTTACTGGATATTTAATAAATATCTATTTTTCTGATCATTTGTATTTCCGTACTATTATATTTCATTCATATCTTCATTTAATTTTACACTTCGCGCTGTTTTCAGAATTCACATTCATGAACGCGTGAATCGAGCCGAGAGACACTTCCGATGTCTCCCAGATCATCACCAGAAACTTCTGACAAACTTCCTTCCCAACCTGTCCAAAATCCGCTACTGCATTGACCGAAACCAGGAGGTGTTGCAGGCCGTAGTACACAACTGCATCCATATGTTTGAGAACATGGAATATGGAGAGGATGTAGGTGGCATGCCCTGGCTGTAGGTCTTACATTTGACAATTATTGCATTGCTGTAATCGGTGCTTTTCCTTTGTGATTGCAAAGGTGTGGCTTTAGTGTACTGTCAGATTATAGCTGTGGTTCATTAAAATTCTAAGCTGTCATAAGTGCATTTATCATTTCTGTTTTCAGAGATTTTTAAAAGATGACCCAAGAAAAGTACGACCTGCCTCGACTTTCGACATGGACAAGCTCAAGTCTACCATTAAGCAGTTCGTTCGTGACTGGAGTGAAGTGGGTAAGGCTGAACGAGACAGCTGCTATAAACCTCTTATAGATGAAATCCAGAGACTATTTCCTCCAGACCAGTGGTAAGTATACTGAAACCTATTTATTCTGTCATTGTAACATGTTTAAATGTGAAAATGTAAAGGACAATCATTTAAGGAATTTGTCTCTGTGTCTAAAAGGAAACATGATGGGTATTTTAATGCGTCTCTTTGCAGTGATGTGTCTCAGGTCAGAGTGCTGGTGCCAGGGGCAGGTCTTGGTCGGCTGGCATGGGAAATTGCTCATCTGGGCTATTCGTGCCAAGGGAATGAGTGGAGCTTCTTCATGCTGTTCTCCTCTAATTTTGTTCTGAATAGGTACAGCACATTTTAATCTAGAGAAAATGTCACATTAGTTGTTTTACTTTTATGCATGTCTTTCTTAATAACATGTACTAAATGCATAAGTTTATTTTAACAAATATTCCTGGTTGAACTTCACCTTAAGTACAGTCTACATGAATAACCATGTTGTGTTTGAATAAATCCTGTTAAGCAATTCGAATAGGTTAACTGATTAAGCCAAATGAATTTTGTCGTTCAGGTGTGATGGAGAAAACACTTTGACTTTGTATCCCTGGATTCACCAGTTCAGTAATAACAAAACGACCGCAGATCAGACAAGACCAGTGTCCTTTCCAGATGTCAATCCCCAGAGTCTCCCAGAGGACTCTGACTTCTCTATGGTTGCTGGAGACTTTCAGGAAGTATACACTGATCCAGGTGAGTTCTTTTATAAACACAAACCTGTCATTTAGTGTTATTTATTATATTATGTATTAGTTATACTTAAAGGTATTAGGTAAGTATTGTACCACAGGCTTGGTTTAGACAATGTTTCTGTTTTGGGCTCTCCAGGATGCTAAAATAAACACTGTTTAGACTTCCTGCAAATGCAAACTTCTTGGTCTCTTTTACAGATACTTGGGATTGTGTTGCTACATGTTTCTTCATTGACACGGCCCATAATGTTCTTGATTACATTGAAACCATCTGGAATATTCTAAAACCAGGTGGTGTCTGGATGAATTTGGGTATGTTTTAGTATTTTTTGTATTTCAAACTAGCAGCCATTTTCCGTCATTTGTAATCTACTGTACGGTATAAGAGGCTGAACAGAAGTATGGTTTTACATTGTTTGTTTTGTTTTAAAGGTCCACTTCTTTACCATTATGAGAATATGGCCAATGAATTGTCCATTGAACTGAGCTATGAGGACATAAAGGCCGCAATTTTAAAATATGGATTTGTTCTGGAGGTAAGCTTTTAGCAACAATTTCACATTGTCCTATTATACATGCATTGGGTCTGAGCATTTTTTTAAACCTAGTTTAACAAAAATATTTTGTTAAAAAAGTATTATATTTCTTTCTTTGTCTCCTATTTCCACAGTCGGAGAGAGAGTCTGTTCCCAGTACATACACAGAGAATGATCGTTCAATGCTCAAGTACCTTTATGACAGTGTGTTTTTTATCGTACGGAAACCAGCAGAACACTTTATCAATGGAGACCAGACACAAAAAGATGTCCAGACTGAAGATTCTTTACACATAGGAAACACAGAGGAAACAACAACATGACACTAAGACAATTAAAACTCTGGATCAATAGTTGACAGTATAAATGGTCCATTAATAAACTGATGTTTTTAAAACCATGAATGCCAGCATTACAGCAAATTTCTGGTAACAAACAAGACTGGAGTATTATTGTGTGCTAAATTATTTCACATATTTACCAAAAATATTTGTCATGTTTTAGTGCCTCACTTTGCATTTATATTGCTCAGGTTCAGGATGCTGCTTTACATCATATGACTAAAACATCTAACCTGACACATGCATTTCTGTTTTATTGTGCTTGTTAACTGTACATCTCACACAGTAACTCCAGTCTCTCTGAGGGAATTTGTGGGAAGTGAAAATTGTAAAAGCAGTGATGAAATAAGTTGTTTTAAACTTAACAGATTGTGATTATGGTGTGCATATGATGCAATAAAATTGTTTGACAAATTGTGTTTTTTAAAAATTTGACAGTCCATTTTGTGTGATTTTTTTTTTCAACGTTAACGTTTGAATTTCATGTAATTTTTTTATTTCTGTGTATATGTTGTGGACTATACCAATAAAAAACAAGAACGACAAACGGTGTGGTTCGACCTCTCTGGCTGCAGAGGGCGCTATATTTTCACCGCCTTTCAAATTCATAGACGACGCACTGCCGTAAACAGCACGCTGAACGTGCAGGGTTTTAGTAAGACGTACTATTATAAACAACTGGTCGCACACATGACCAAACGGAGAGCAGAGGATGTTTTGCCTCCGGAAATCCCACATAAAAGATGTCTTCGTTCTCTTTCCAAAGTCGACAACAAATCGGTCGCAGGAGTAAATATGGTGCAAAACAGTAATTCACCAACACCTCCAACAAGTGTTAGACAGCGCTGCAGAAAAAGGCCAAACTATAACGAAGAGCCGCCGAGTATACATGACTTACCGAGAGAAGTACCTGCAAACGGAGTTCATTTAGTGCTGGGAGAAGAGAACACGTGCAAGTCTAGAAAGTTCGAGGATGCTGGCGAACCTGTCACGATGGAGGATAAATCAAATAAACAGCCTGGTGAACAGACTACTGTGAATGTAAACGCAGGAGACAAGGTGAAGTTTTACTAGTAACACCTGTGTGCTGGACGAAGCTTGCAAACTTTCGCAAGATGTGTTGTGAGATTCTGGAAGATTTCACATATGCAATGATTGTAGACGAACACATGGTGGCGCTACTGGATAACGTTTTTCACTTATTTAGTCTTTAAAAAAACTTTTGTTTTTTAATGCTGTGATCACCTTGTATTTCTTGTCCCACTAGGTGATGCACACAGATGAGGAGTTCTCTGCATTTAATTCCTTCCAGTTCTGGCGAGTTCCACTACCTGAGTTGGATCTCTCTCTCCTGGAGACTGAACCAACAACTGGGCCCAATGCTGCCGTTTCCCTAAAAGATTTAGAGGCAATGGAAACCTGAGGAGCACCACAGATGCACATAGCAATGATGTGGATGGGCTCATTCATGTTGAGATGTCGTATAAATGTTGTGACCAGACTTGACATGTGCACAACCATTGGTTACTGATGATTCTGGTGATTCTGCATTACTCTGCTCTGATGTTTGTCTATTAAAAATGCCTTTTGCTGTGTTGAGGTCTCCAGCAGAAACAAAAAACATGGGAAGATATGTGGGTCACATGACCTCACATTAATCTCTCACAGATGTCAAGTGTGCAGTAAATGTGAACATTGGACTTTCTGTTGTGTCAGTAGCTGTTAAAGTAGGTGTATGTGGAGATGTTCAGTGACTCCAACGTTGTTTTTGTAAGGAGTAGACAGAGTTAGATATCTCAGAATAAAGATGCTCAGATTTAAAGTATTCAGGAGGTATAAGCCAAATTGTATTTCTTTAGCATTTTTTCTGACATTTGATGATTTTCATTACTATTTTTCAGCAGTGTGAAGGCTTCAGAATGCTTGTTAGGGTAATAAATGCTTTGTAGATTCCAGCGACCAACATTGTAATTGCACTGTGATGTTTTTGAAATTGCTCGACAGCAATAAAGGGTTTTTATAAGATATTCTTACTGTGTCTTACTGTTTCACACACAGATCTTTTTTATCTTTGACTTTGTAAAGTATCTCACACAACAGAAATCTTTCTTAAGTGTTGCCATCCTTTAACAATACATGTACAGTTGAACTACAGTTAACTTGCTTTTCCCATTCCATCAAGAGGAAGTGAAATATACCTGTTTTCACACAGTTGTGCTCTTGACCTTTGATCTAGGAGGGTATGAGAGCAAGTCATCTTTATCAGGGGATTACTGCCAGTGATCGTCTTACAGAGACTGGGTTGTTCATCTGACAAATGAAAGCATGTGTTAAAAATGCTTTAATGGTAAGACACGTTTTGATACCTCCTTCTTAAGCACTTCATTATTTGCTTGCAGAATATGGTCATATGGTAATGTATGGAAATATGTGTTAATGAGATGTATTTGAGTGATGAATCCAAGCATAGTTATAGTCATCACCCAAAAATGAGATTGCTTTACCATTAACTGTAAATAATGCAATGCTCTTGGATGTGTGTTTTTGTATTTGAGAGGTTACAGTTAGAGGTCAAATCTGACTTGTTGTATATCTGCTTGTATCAGATATACAGATGTATATCTGTAGCATTCTTTTCATTATTTGTACTACTATTTATAAAAATGACCCGTTTTTTTACTACAAATACCCCCCCACACAAGCAAAACAAGGTTACAAGACCATAGTAACCCCAAATGAAACATGACTTTGGTATTTGCAGTAAAAAGAGGTTACTAGTCTTAATAAAACCATGCTTGAGTTCTGCTTTGAAAAGCCTGCGCGCGTTTAGTTAGTCATTCAAGACCGGTTTGCGCTCAACAGCCCGTGAAACAAATGCACAGCGAATAGTCATAAAACACTCGCGCAAACGAGAAGAACAACAATCATATAGATATAGACTAGATCATCTAGTGGCATCTGAAAAACATATCGAAAGCAAACCTGTAAGAAAGACAATAACGAAGTTATGCAACTACCATCGACGTTCTCGGAGCAAAACAGAGCAGCGCAGTTAAAGTTCCAGCTGCGTGTCCACACTTGACACTTCACAGTCTAAAGACCACCCACTTCCCAGCCGATCGCATCTCTACAATCATACCCGATTGCATAAGTTAACACAGGGATTTGCGCTGAATTTATGGGAAGCATGACTGGAAAAACGAAGCTGGTAACTGTACACAGGTAAATAAAATACACAGTAGTGTATGTTGCTTCAGTTATGACTGCGTAAAGTATGGTACCGAAAGTTGTATCCAGAGGGGTTTTCTCTCAGGCATGTTAAAACGTGCGAGTTATTTCATCCTCATTCCACAGCAGGACTGTTGCACTGCGTGTACGGTCGATTGCAGCCTATTCGCTAAATCTATATCAACATATATGCATATAGTCGTCAGATGTGCATTGCTTGTAGTAAGTGAAACTGTACTTGAGTTATTGTTTATGCAACACCCTCCACCCATTGTGTGTTTTCCTTGTCTTCGGCTAGATGGCGGCATTTGTGGTTACTATGTTTGTTAGTCTTCATAATTCCTGGAAGAGGATGTATAGACGTAGTTTTCCACTTCGATCACGCGTATGCATTGTTTTTATTTGACACAGGAAAGAAAATACTCAGCACTGACTCACTGATGGTGTAACAGGGAATTTGGGAAAATGGTATGTTAAACTACCCATAACTTTTTCTCGTGTTATTAACTAATGAAGTGATAGCAAATATTATACAGTTGATCTCTCTCCAGTCTAGACGGACTTGGATACAGTCCACTTTTTACAAGAGAGAGTGTGTCAAATTTCTGCCAGCCTCACGTGACTATCACAGGTATGCTTGTTTGTTTTGATCATATCTATTATCTTTTAGCAATGATAATGAGTATATCAGTGCTCTTGAGGTTGTTTTCTATTATTTATACTAGCTGTATAAATAGACTTTTACTGTTCTGCAGGTGTTATCCAGTCTGTCAAGTGTGCCAAAGCTTGGTGAGGTACGGCGTTGATCATCAGTACCTATGTCTCTCTTTATTTCTGTAATCTAGAACTGTGGTTGTGCCCTTAATTTCCCCTTTATTATTACCGTCTTCATCAGATGTTGTTGTGGGAGGCTTATCCTGGAGCACGTGGGTCCCTACTCGGGTCTCCTTGGACCGGGCCCTGGCTCTGCGGATGAGGAGGATTGGCTTGTAGAGCGACACACCAGCATCAGCCCCACCGATGCTTTCGGATCTCTAGACTTCCAGGGGAGCACAAAGCGCACATGTCGTGCTAAGGTTGGTGCACACAAGGTCAAAGATCATATCTTGTGGCTGTGCCATTTAATACGTGTTATACCTGCTTATATGTGACCCTGTCTGCGAAAGTCTCGTAACCTTCAGTAATTATAAGATTAGAAGTTTGATCATAAGATTTGCTCACTGTGTTTCTAGTCCATAATGTATTTTTTCTTCAGTATGTGCGTCTCTCCTGTGACACTCCACCGGAGCACCTGCTCCATCTAATGCTGAGAGAGTGGCACATGGAGATGCCCAAACTGGTGATTTCAGTGCACGGAGGAACAGATAACTTCTCTTTGTCTCCACGGGTGTGCCAGGCCTTCAGTACAGGACTTGTCAAAGCTGCAGAGAGCACTGGAGCATGGATACTCACTGATGGGATTAATATTGGTTTGTATTGTGTAGTGTGGTACATATACCTTCATTAATGACATTGAGTTGTTAAGCATATTGCTCAAATGGGGTTATGTAGCTTCCTCTTTTGTGTTTCCCTTCTCTCCAGGTGTGTCTAGGTATGTGGGTGATGCAGTAAAAGAGTATGGATCTCATGACCACCGTAAGAGAAATGTTGTAGGAATCACACCCTGGGGTATCATTGAGAATAACAGTGACCTTATTGGCAGAGATGTGAGTTTTACATTGTTACGCTATACAGTACTATCGAACTATATTGTGTTATATATACAGTATATAAATAAAACATTTTCACTAGCATTATTCTGCTTATTTAATGTTAGGTTCTGAGGCACTATCAGGCACTGGGTAACCCTCTGAGTAAACGTGCCAGTTTGAATGGCATGCATTCACACTTCCTGTTAGTTGATGATGGAACGATGGGGAAATCAGGATGTCAGGTAGACCTGAGGAGAAGACTGGAGAGGTACATTCATTTTCAGAAGATCCATCCCAGTAAGTGTCTCTGTGTCCCTTGAAAGGATCTTACCTAGAAAGAGCATGTCTAATTTGTTTTCTTAAGAAGCATGGTTTTATACTCGCATGTGTGTATATCTATATCTGTGTTTTTCTTTAGGAATGCATCAGCACGTGCCTTTGGTGTGTGTTGTAGTGGAAGGGGGTCCTGCTGTCCTCTCTGTCGTCCTGGAGTATGTGCGCAGAAGTTCCCCTGTACCTGTCCTGGTGTTTGAGGGAACAGGCAAAGCAGCAGATCTGCTGGCTTTAATACACAAAGAGACAGCTTTAGACAGGTGTGTTTCAGTCTAGGACATCTGTACTGGTTTCCATAAAGAAGAAAGGGTTTGGGTGTGGAATGATTGTTGTGCGTGTTGCTTTCTGCTTCCACGTGACCTGTTGTGTAATTAAAGGAATCGTTCACTAAAAAAACAAAATGTTTCTCATAATTTACTCACTCTCGTGACTTTTTTCTTCAGCTTAACACTTTTTTACACAATTGTTTAGCATTACAAAGCTAATTAGAAGCCAGGATATTAATATAATACATTGTATAAGTTAATAGAACTCATATTGTGTTCAGTTGAAGAAAAAAGTCATATTTACATAGGATGGTGAGTAAACTATGAGAGAAATTTTCTTGGTAAACTATTCCTTCTTAAGTTTGTGTATTTGTATGTTGTGTTTTTCTGTATTTCCCTCAGGAAGTTGGATTCAGATATAAAAGAGGATTTTGTACTGAGGATTCAAGAGATGTTCAGCTGGAAAGACCAGAGGCTGCTGAGCTCCTCAACATACTCATGGAATGTATGGAACACAGAGAGGCTGTGAGTAAAATAACTTGCGTAGCTGCCATAATTATGCAACAGTGTTGAAATTTTAGTGTTGAAAGTTGTTTTTTAGTCTTTCTTGATTTCACTGCTCTCATGAGATACCAGTTAGTGAGGTATTTATAGATTATAATCGTCAGTACAGGAAATAACATTAAAATAATCCTTAAAATAATAGTCATTTACTAGTTATTTACTTGCCCTCATGCCATTCTAGATCAAAGTATATTCTACAGCCAAACACAAACAAAGATTTTCTATAAAAGTTTTGTCATCACTTATTCACCTTCAAGTCATTCCAAAGCTTCAAAGTTACAAAAGCATTACATATCACACAGCAAAATTCCTGCTCTTTAAACATACTGCAACTATCAAATGGCTTTGTAAGACATGTCAGTAAAAGTTGTCCTGTAAACTCCACACCCATCCAACAGACTCAAATCCCTTTTGCATCTGTACATTCTTTCCCTCTTCCTGTCTCTCTCTTGCCGTTTCCTCTTCTTCTGTCTCTTCCTCTCTCCTCCTACTTGGCGGTAAACAGTGGTTGTTTTGTGTGATAAGATGCCTGCTGTGTATCGGTCTCTGTCATTACGCCGAGAGCTCTGATGTTAAGCCTCCATCAAACAGAATGTTGTAGTTTACCACACCCTTTCCACATCTCCAAGCTTCTAAATTGAGAGAGAACAGAATAATTGGAATGATGGCGCATGAAGCGTATTTCCATATTAATCGAATAGACGGGATTAATTTGGTCCCCGGGCGCACAGATTCTTTGATTGGCTATGAATCACTCGTGTGATGAAATGCCGAAAGCATGTTAAGAGAAGAAACATCTCCTCTGGGTGTCGTATAGAGTTACGTGCATTTATATATTGGCATATGATGCTGGTGGTTATATACTAATTCCAAACAAAATAAATAACTGCTGGCTGTATTGAACATGACATGACGGCAACACCGCTCATTTACAAATCTGTTTCAATGCTGGCCATCTTTTTGAGGATATAAGTTGGACATTTGATTTTTGTTTGGTTTTCATATTCTTATGTATTTATACATTTTAGATCACCATTTATGACTCAGAAGCAGAGGATCTTCAAGAGGCAGATGTTGCTATTCTCGCTACATCACTGAGAGGTACGATTTTTTTGTATCTTAATTACTCCAGTGGGTTAATAAATGCTTTCTGAGGTGAAACAATAGTTTTGTGAGAGAAAACAATATTTTGAGCTGATTAAGCAATTGATTTATCACATATCTATGGAAACAAACCAATTCAAATATGTGACCCAATCTGTGAAAACCCAGCTAAAGTCATTTTTTGTCATTTTTTTGTTTTCTACATATAATCATTCTTCATAATGTAAAGAACACTCTGTGAGAATTTAACAATGATGTCTTTAATATTGTCTGAGTAAGGTCATGTCAAAGATTGGAATCATAGTGAAATTAATAGGTTAAATCAAACTTTGATGCTCGTTATTTCAGAATTTGATTTTTAGACTTTAGTCTTGTTTTCACAGACAGGGTCACATATGTCCTTGGAAGGACATTTTGTGAACATTATGAACATTAAACTGTTTTACATACAGGTACCAGAGCCTCGCCTGATGACCAACTAAGTATCTCTTTAGCCTGGGACAGAGCTGATGTAGCAAGGGACCACATTCTTGTGTATGGACAACAGTGGCAGGTACAGAAACCCATTTATTATTAAACAGCCTGGAATTAAACTTTTAATGTGTTGGAAAAGTGTATAACATGTCGCTGATTATTATAGGTAGGATCTCTTGAGCAGACCATGTTGGATGCGCTGGTGATGGACCGTGTCAGTTTCGTGAAGCTTCTGATCGAGAACGGCATGACAATGAGCCGCTTCCTGACCATCTCATCTGGAACAGCTCTACAACATAGTAATGATTAATTAACACTTACTGTACATTACGTTTTTATTTCCTTACAAGCAAGCAGAGACAAATTTGTGATGGCCAGGAGACAACGATTATCTCTTCTTTTGATTATAATAAAATGTACTTGTATTTTTCAGCAAAAAGGCGGCCCAGATCATTTTTTACGCCACCTCATTGAGGATGCCAGACAGGTTTGTGTAGAGTAAGTTAAGCTAGATAGAAAAGCTCTTGTATCTGTGAATTCTGTGTGTTTCTTTAAGCATGTCCTGTATGTTTTCGTGTAGACTCGACTGCCTGCGGTTTATAAGATCTCTTTGATTGATGTGGGAATGGTGATCGAATACCTGATTGGAGGAGCTTATCGAAGCACATATACTCGCAAGAGCTTCAGAACAATGTACAGTCGCTTTCACGCACCAATGAAGGTATGTCTTTTTAATAATAATAATAATTTTTGCTAGTTGGCATTCTGTAAAAGTGAATGATTTGTTTTGGTGTGAGCTAGGAGGGTTCAAGTCCCTTCAACAAGGCCAAGAAAGTAATCGTAACTCCAGAGGCCACCCCACCTCGTTCCCATTTCTACAGAACTGCTCAGCCTTGCAGACAGGTCCTTTGAACTTTCCATTCTCAGACACTATATGCTTATGAATACATTAACAGTCATGCCATTTATTAAAAACAACCAGAATTGTGTCTTTGCAGGAGGGTGCGGTAGTGTCTCAGGACCTGAACTTGGCCCAGACCTCCGAATTTGTATGCACTTTTAATGACCTGTTTGTGTGGGCAGTGCTCAAGCATCGACAGGAAATGGCGCTTTTCCTGTGGCAGCATGGAGAGCAAGCTATGGCCAGGGCTGTGGTGGCCAGCAAGCTCTACCGGGCCATGGCGGCGGAAGCTAAAGACAGCAATATGGATGACAGCATGGCTGAAGAGTTGAAGAAGAACTCGCTGTCAGTTTTGTCTAATGGTTACATCAGACTAGGTTTTCTAGACTAAATCCAGGCTAAAACTTTGGTTTAATCTCTTAGTGAGTTTGGTCAGCTGGCTGTGGATCTTCTGGACAAAGCCTTCAGAGAGAACGAGCGCATGGCGATGAAGATGCTGACGTGGGAGATGAAGGACTGGAGTAACTTCACCTGTCTGCAGATGGCCGTCTCCTCAAGACTCAGTCCCTTCGTGGCCCACAACTGCACTCAGATGCTCCTCACAGACCTGTGGATGGGCCGTCTCAACATGAGCAAGAACTCCTGGTTTAAGGTTAGCTTCATTGAGATGCAAGATGATGATTATAGTGGTGTTTATGTGTGAATAATAATGTTTTCTGCTTTGACCGATATCTTTACTTTTAAAAGCCTTTTTTCCAAAACCACATCCTTTCTTACCAGATTATTGCCAGCATCCTGATGCCGATGGCCATTCAGCTGTTAGAGTTTAAGAGTCAGGCGGAGATGTCCCATGTTCCCCAGCCACAGGAGGCCTTGCAGTTTGGGTGGGAACCAGGAAATCCAGGACCATCAGATCAAGAAGGGACAGCAAATGCAGTACGACACTTAATATACAGATACTACATACATCTCATAAATATATATCACACTGATAACTTTATGAGCCTTTTGACTCCTTTAGAACCAGGGTGATGAGGAGAGAGGAACCAACTGTCTTCTTCCCTGGACCAGAAAAGTGTATGACTTCTACACTGCTCCTGTGGTTAAATTCTGGTTTCACACAGTAGGTTTTACGTCCCCCTGAACTTAATTTCTCACTTTCTTTGGCCGTCACTGAAGTGCTGATTTCTGATTTAAACATCCAGATGGCGTTCCTTGGCTTCCTCATGCTGTTCTCTTACACCGTGCTTGTGAAGATGGACGAGAAGCCCAACGTTCAGGAATGTTTGGTCATAACATATATCCTGAGCACAGCAGCAGAGAAAGCTCGAGAGGTTAGTGCTCTTGAAATCACAGCCCTCTGCAGGAGACTCTTGAAGAATCACTGTTAGAAGATAAAGGGCATCATCAACCGCGTATGATGGCTTTGTCTGCAGCTGTTCAGGGCAATTACAGAATGAAGTGTTGTTGAAAAGTCTTATCTTTATTGTGGTAGATTCAAAGGTCTCTTGTGAGGAGCTATCTCTTTCTGATTATGGTGTTTGCAAGTTTACAATGAGAATTTCACTGAATTCTCTCCCACCTTTGTTACCTCTGTGAACTCTGCAGCAGTTCAATGGTGGGAATTATTAACAGAGTTTGTACAGTAGTTCACCCAAAATCTGTCATAATGTATTCAACCTCATGTCATTTAAAACCTGTATATGACTCTTTCATCTGTGGAGCACAAAAGAAGATATTTTGACAAAAGTTTCAGTGATATTGTGTCCATACAATGGAATGGCATGTTGTTTGGTTCTCAGCATTCTTCAAAATATCTTTTTTTGTGTTCTGCAGAAGAAAGAAAGTCATACATGTTTGTAATGACATGAGGGTGAGTAAATTATGAAAAGGATTTTCATTTTGGATGAACTGTCCTTTTAAATATCCCCATATACATATATTGTATAATGTGAATATATAGGCTGAATTTAGCTACATTACGAAACATTAAGATGATTGTCAAAAGCTGTCTCAATCTACCTAAAAAATTATATTTTATATAATATGCTAATAATTCCTATAAGATATGCTGTAATATAATATATTATAAACCAAAATAATACAAATATGAATTACCTTTTGTGTTGACTTACAGTACAACTTACAGTACTTTATGTAATGTGTTTATTGTGTTTCTTCTAGGTGTGGGTGTTGGAACCCAGAAAGTTCAGTAAGAAGCTGAAGGTTTGGTTTAGTGAGTACTGGAACATCAATGACTTCATGGGAATCCTCCTGTTTTTTGCTGGGGTCTCCCTACGATGGCACCAAGAAACACGCTTAGCCAGTCACATTGTCTACTCGCTGGATTTTATCTTCTGGTCTGTCAGGCTTCTGGACCTGTTTGCTGTCAATCAGCATACAGGACCCTACCTGACCATGATCACTAAAATGGTGTGTAATGGAGTGAATGTGTCAATGATTACAGCTTACATGCATGCAACATTTACTTTTATTATGAAAACCATCTTTTATTTTTTGTGAAGTACAGGAAATATAGCAGGAATACTACAGGAAAGCTAAACATCCTGATTGTAAATCAAGACAATAATTTATATAAGTAAATGAATACAGAACACTTCGGTAAGACCTCATGGATATGTGTCTCTTTGTGTGTCACAGATGAGTAACATGTTCTACATCGTGGTCATAATGGCAGTTGTATTGGTCAGTTTTGGCACATCCAGGAAGTCAATCCTGTCACCAAATGAAGATCCATCCTGGAATCTGCTTAGAGATGTGGTCTTCCAACCTTACTGGATGATGTTTGGGGAAGTGTATGCCGGAGAGATTGATGGTAAGTAATGCTTTTCACACCATTCATGTGCACCTGATTTAAACTTATCTCTCATATCAGTTTTATTTGATTTCATTTACTTTGTTACATTTCATTTAGAGCATTATTTGTGTTTTTGACAGCCTGTCAAAATCCCGAGACCTGTGTCCCCGGAGCGTTTCTGACCCCCTTCCTGCAGGCTGTTTACCTTTTCATTCAGTATATTATCATGGTCAATTTGCTCATTGCCTTCTTCAAGTACGCACTTCATCTTCATCACGAAAGTTAACATCAATCTCATCCTCTGTCATGTAGATGGAGTCTTAGATGTTTTGCGTTGTTTTAACCTACTTTTTTATTATTCACTTCACAGCAATGTTTACTTCGAAATGAGCGCCATATCTCGTAATCTGTGGAAATACAACCGTTATCGTTACATCATGACCTATCAGGAGAAGCCGTGGCTGCCGCCTCCTCTCATCATTCTTAGTCACATGACCCTGTGTCTCAGCTCGGTGTGGCAGAAGCACAGCGGGGCGTCCAAACGGGGAAGAACCGGTCTCAGTGAGTGTGTATTTCTGTGTTACACATACTGTATGCGTGGAAAATTTTTGCTTACAGTATATGGAACGTAAATGTGTTGCTGGTGTGTTTACAGAATTACTCTTAGCCCCTGATGATCTGAAGAAGCTGCATGAGTTTGAGGAAAAGTGTGTGGCTGGGTATTTCAGAGATAAAACGGAGAATCAACAAAGCAGTGAAATTAACAGAATTCGCTCCGCAGCTGACAAGTGAGTGAAACCTCCCAGAATTCATTTGGATCTGGCCTTTAGTCTAATAACAGGAAATGACATCATTTCAGTCCTCTTAGACAGATTGAATGAGCTCTTATTTGTGTTTATTTTTAGAGCTGAAGAGATGGCAGCAATATTGGTTGAGGTTGCTGAGAAAGTTAACGTTATCCAGGACAACCTGCGCACTTTAGACAATCACTTAGGTGAGTTGCAGGACTTGTCCGCTCTAGCGGTGGACACTTTAAACCTCCTCTCTGCCTCAGACAATCAGCAGCAAGAGGTGGCCCGTCTCGGTCAGAGCCAGCCAATGTCGTGCCGGCACGAGCAGTTGTCCCATAGCTGCTGCCTTCGCATTAGCGGAAGCGTCGCACCGAGCCAAGCCCGTCCGCCTCCGAAGCACTACCGTAGCACCCCTCCTTCCCTCCTCCGAGGCTTGGGACCCGAGTGGCAGCGCCCTTCTCTCAAGTTACCATCAGGGTCCAGTGCTGGACTCCCTGAGGTCAGAAGCAAAAGCATGCTGGGATACCCTGAGGAGGAAGATGGCAGTAGTTTTAGGTGGTCTCTTCAACGCTATGATTCGAGAGAAGGTGCATTGACGGAACATGGATCTTCACCTCACCTGTTTGTTGGGTGGAGGGACAAGAGCGTGTATGGATCCGGGGAGCTGTCGCGCACCAGTTCCCCCACTATGCCTTACATCCTTATTCATGAACTTCCACCCAGTCATGAGGAGTCCATGGAGGAAGATTATGATGAGGACGACTTGCGCTCAATATCCAGAGCCTCCAGCCACACGTTCCTGCTCTCGGACTCTCAGAATGATGGAGATAAAGAGGTGGGGATTAGAAACCCAGGATTTAGGAAGTCTCATGGTGGACGGGTCACACGATCTCCAACACTTTTAGGCAGGAAGTGGGACTTTGATCTGGAGCAGAGTCGCTCACTCTCGGCCAGCGTGGAGGCTTTGGCCATGCCTGATACAGAAACATCAGAACATCAGACTGGGACACATTCACCTCCCCATCAGAGAGGTATTATCAATGCATGTCATGAATGCATAACATAGTATATTAATAACAATTTCAGTTTGTTTGTTTTTAATGATCAGTTTGTGTGTGTGGTTAAAGGATTATCTAAGATTTTAAGGAGGTCATTTGGAAAAAAGTCTGTCAAGAGCAGAACAGGAACCTCTGAAAATGTAAACAAAGCTGCTTCCCTTCATTCCTGTTTCATTTTAATTCGTTCTTCTGATATTTTCTTAAACTTAATAAAGATCACGGTCATATGTTCTAATGATCCCTCCATCACCTTATAGGTGAAACAAGATGAAACGAGATGCTCCATATATGAGTTTGACCCACGAAGAAAAATGAAGAGGAGAGTGAAGGGCCTGTTTGACCGGAAATTCAGAACTTCTGTTAGTCTAACTCAGCTGAGTATGTCATTTTTACTTGAATTACATCGATAAACACTAATTTCTAATTGCTATATGTCACAGAAATGGCATTACTTTCTTACTTTCCAAACTTATTTTCTAGATGTCGACCAAGTGGATTTTGCAAAACTGGCCCCATCATGGCTGGTAAGTTTACCTGTAGCATCACTGCGAGTATTCTTCCTGTTCTGTCAGACACCTGATTGGCTGAATGTGACTGTTTTTAGAACACTAAAAATCCCAGGCAGCCGCTGCTCAGCAGCTGGGCCAAATCTATCAGTCAGAGACCTTCGTGAGTTTATTTTTGATTGGACAGTTTAATTAATCACAGAAAACATTTTACATTTGCAGCACTAACTGTTCATCTCAAATTTCCTTCCTATGTAGGATAAGCAGCATAACACCAGAGGGTAAAGACTTTTAAAAAAACGTTTCTTTTTCTTTTAATAATGCTGTCATTGAAGTGGACGAGTTTCATTCTGGTGACATTTTTGTTATACACAGATAATTGTTTAGCTGCAAAACAATTTATTGTTTTAATATTGTTGTGTTGTGCTTCCTCGTGTCTGTTAGTTCGGGGCTCTACATTTAAGTTGACTGAAGATTTAGGCCAACACTACTCAGGTGGGAAATATGATATTTTTTTACTCCTGTTCTTTATATTTGTGGGTTTTTTGTTGCTGATTTTCATTTGGTTTCTCCAGCAATGGAAAGGAACAACTTAATGAGACTGGCTCACTCTATCCCATTCACCCCTGTGTCTTTATTGGGTAAATCCTTAGACATTTAGTTGTTATTAAACAAATCAGAAACAGACGTACATGTTTTTTATATTCGTATACTGATGCTTGATGTGTTCAGGTGGTGATGAGGTTTGCATTTATACTCTGGAGGAGACAGAAGCAGGTTCCTCACAGTCCTGGCTTCAGCACGGCCGTACGGCTGTCCTGCAACCGTTAGCTCACCAGGAGGTGCTGGATGGAGGTCTGCGGAGGGCCACCAAGGTGGTGTGTACCTGGGCTGAGGGCGATGTGTTGAAACTGGGCTCGGTGTATGTGGCAAAGGCCTTTAGGCCAGAGGTGGTCCGCATCTGGCAGAAAGTATTTCCACATAACACATTGCTTCATCTTTGTCTAAGGGTACGTCTTGTTATTTTAATTAGGGTCAAACATTGCATTTTGCATAATTGATTATTTGCTTTCATAATCACAATAATTTATTTACTTCTCTATTTAATACTTCCGCTTGAACCTGTAGGAGATCCAACAACAGCGAGCGGCACAGAAACTCATGCAGAGATTCAACCAAATGAAACCCAGCAGTGTGTCCCACAGTCCTAGGTCAGTGAATTAACACCATCTTATTATCTGTATTCATGCAATAAGAGTGATTAAGTACACGTGTGTTTCTAAGCATGTGCATGTGTGCAGGTTTCTGGATGTTTCTTTGCTTTATTGGTGCTCTGATGGCCAGTGGTTGACTATTGAGAAGAACATGAGTGGCCATTTTAGAAAATATAACAATAATACAGGGGAGGAGATCACTCCTTCTAGCGGTCTGGAGGAGACCATGCTTGCTTTCTCCCACTGGACGTACGAGTACACCGACAAAGAACTGTTAGTGTTGGATCTTCAAGGTATTAATATGCTTTCTCTTACAGACTTTTTGATTATTAAACTGATAACTGTCACTGCACATATTGAGAATACATTTGAAAATACATCATCTGAACTACAAATTAAAGATAATTTTATAAATATATATTTTTTTGGTTTATGTTTATCATTATCTTTCCATCAATATATAGTTTGTCATGATTAGATTACAGACCAACAGTGAAATAAGTGTTATGAAATGAAAAAACTTTACTTTTGACTGAAGGTGTGGGAGAAGACCTTACAGATCCTTCAGTGATCAGAGTCGATGATGAAAGGTATGGATGTGTGCTCTCTTGCATGTAAATAGCCTTAATGCATGAAGATATTTGTAAAAAAATGTTTCTTTTGTTCGTGTTATAGCATGTCTGGTGAGATGGCGTTTGGACCAGCCAATCTGGGTGATGATGCAATTCAGAGCTTTGTTGTCAAACACACCTGCAACCCCTGCTGTAAGAAGCTCGGTCTCTCAGGTGAGGTAACGTTCACGTCAACCTTATGTTGCCTCATGTCACTACATGTCACTTTTAATACTCTTTATTTTAATTTCTTGCATTGGCTGTTCTCCGTACAAATGACATGCAGTACCTCCATGTTTCCAACTTTACATATTTAATATTTTCGAATAAACTTTCTGCCAAACAGAAAAAGCAGTCTAATTAAGTCTGAAGGTCTTAGAAAAACATTCTAATGAGGCAGAAATGATTGCATTTTTATGACAGCAAAGGCATGCGGAAGAGGGGCGTGGCTTCCTTTGTGGCATGTGAGATGTTTTCTTTGATTACATATTTAATAGTTCTTTGTGCGTTGGAGAGTGTTGACTTTGATTAGATATTAATTACTGTCTCATGGAAGACATATGAGATGCCTGTTGTTTGTATCAAGAGGGAGTCTAGGCTTCAGAAGTAGAGGAATGAAAAATAAACAAACGAAAAGCACTCCGCCACGTTTGTTTGATATTTCAAAGGTGCTTTGTTTTTCCGTCTTGCGTCCTATCCAAGAACCGCATCAAAACAAATTATTAATGCCAAATCCACAGATTTCATTTCGCATCTTAAGGAAAGCATCTCTCTGTGATAAATTATGAATATACAATTGTGTATGTTGTGTTTGGCGTTTCAGGTTTGAGGAGGAGCGGCAGCGAGAAGAAGTCGCTTCCTGCCTTTGATGGGACCAGCAGCACAGTTTAACCTTTGACCTGGAAGTAGATTTAAACGTATCCATTTAGGGTGTGCAAGATTGTCCAATCCACAGATCAGTTTGCAAAAGAATCACTACATGTGACAAAACACATACATTGATCATAATGCAAAGATATAATATATTTATATACCCTCATAAAACGCAACATTATCCTTTGGTATTATGCTGATTGTAAAGGACATACTTTATACATTATCTCCGATTATTTCTACTTTTTTATGTTGGCTGTATTATATGATTTCAAAAATATAACATTTTGAATGTGAAATAAACACGAAACACAAACTACAAGATTGCATCCATAAAATTTTCTTTATTTTTTATCCCACAAAGAAATGTCTACAAAAGCCATAAAATATAGAATTTAACAAAAATCACTTAAGTCATTTGCTTAATATGTACAACATGGTGGAGACTCCTTAAGGTCTTGATTAGTCAGTACTTTTACATGTCCATTTCACAATGCTCACACATAATCAGTTTATCATACAAAGTGCTATTCACCCTTCATTTATATACTGTTTTACAATGCAACACGCACACACACACACACACTCTTGGCAAATGAACAGACCCCCCCATGCTACATGTGCTTTTATTATTGTGGACATGTGTTAAAGTTCTGTCAATCAGAGCCTGTTCTCCATAAACCACAAACAGTTGTCTGAATCGTCACACTTGCATCTGAATTCCACTTTATGATTGCTTCTCAAGTAAACGGCTTATACAGTAAAGCATCTACCCCGTATGCCATTCAGCTTTACTTCACACTAGCTATGGCACTTGAAAACAAAAAGGTTTCTTTTACATATTTAGTACAGTCGTAAGGGTTTTGGTAACAGATGCTACCTTTGTTTGTGTGCTGTTTGTTTTTCTTCATCCAGAGAGACAGACACATTCAGATTTATAAATAAAAAAGAAATGATGTGTGAAGTTATGTTTCAGTAGTGTTGGTGGAGCTTCAGTAGAACATACAGTAGTTGTATGTGGTTACACAAAGGTGAACCTCAGATACACACACAGACACTTACACACCTGTTGTTTATAATAAATATTACCAAGATGCCTCACTGCTATTAATATAAATTTGGGGGAAAGCAATGATCAATATGGCCGACGGACGTCAAGCCAATTGTCTTCCCTAAAGTGACTTTTTGTGTGTAGAACAAATGCACCAAATAATTTATCAATAAGAAATACTTAAGTGTGTGTGTCTGTGTGTGTCCAGAATGAAAGGGTGTGTTGTGTTCAGTCTTCAACACTGAACAACATTCAGAATAAAATGACCCTCCATTGCCCACGACCTCCCTCCCCCCAGCAACACATAAAAAACACAAAATCCCAAAGGTTTCATTATTATGAACCAGCATGCAAAGAGAACTGAACAACAACAGGCTAATAATAATATACTTATAATAAAATAAACATCTTAAAATGCAAACATGACTGTAGTAAATGCTTCATTATTGCTACAGTACCTAACAGTGTTCTCAACCTCTCATTCCTCTCACCCTCGATTCACAGTCTAGTACAAAAAACCGCCTTCATCGTAAGTTTAAAATGGGATTTCAGACTTAATCCGTTTTCTGTAATGAGCGTAGAAATAGAGAGCAGCTTATTAATGCTCTGTATAAATAATCTAACTTACATAAAATCCATTTCATTTCAGAAAATGCTTAATAATTACAATGTTTTTAATTTGGAGCACAGGCTTCACCGCTGCTGCGTCTCTGCACGCTGATATTTACAGAAGGAGAGAAAGAGACGAGCAATGCAGCGTGGAAAGACCAACAGGTATATTCAGCCTATTCATTACGCTTTACACACATACACACACCAAAGCCTTGTCTGGGTTGGTTTCGTATATGAAGAAACCTCTGTGATTGTATGGTTTTTCTTAAAAATGTCCATATTTTTTAAAATAGTACTCTCTATTGAAAAAATTACAAGAGAAGTCCCTGAGATGGATGCCTGAAAAGTTGCACCCAGAATTGATTGTCTAAAACAGAAAATTATACAATTGCGGAATTGGAAAGATTCCCTAAAGTTGGGCTGAGATTGTTTGGGTAATGAGAACCACGTCATATTTGTCATGTTTCTAACAGCTTCATAGTTAAGTGCTTTCAAGTGCATTTCACCATATAAATGCGTCACAAATAATTTTACTGATCAGTGAATCTGAATCATCAACTTTGAGTTTGTGTTTTTTTCCTTCAGAAGAAACTGGTGTATGGCTTCACATCCTGTCAGTACAGGTCAAGACAAGTGAAAAGCGCTCTCATAATCGCCATCTGGTGGGATGAGATGGTACTTTCATAAGCTATCTTTGGACCAGAGGTCTTATCTCAGAGAATGTTATGAAGCATCTGAACTGCGCACACTCTTCATAATAGCTGCATATAGTGGTATTATACTGCAAAGTGTGTACTGATGATTCAAATAAATAATCATTTAAAGATGATTGTCAAATAAACTACTCTTTCAGCTTTCTACTGCAAGCGCAGGATGGTCAGCATTTAAGGGAAAATTACAGGAAAAATCGACTTGTTAAGAATGGCTGTCAATGCAGCCTTATTTACATCTCCATTTGCTAAAATCGTTTGTGACTAACATGACCTCTAAAATAGATTTTTTTAGTTTTGTTATTTAGTTTAGTTATCGTATTTGATCCTTGGAGGAATTTTATTTCATTAGGATCCATTTGAATAAAATTAGTTATTCATCTTAAATTACGTGTTGTCAATACATAATTTACTGAAAAAACATCTAAATGAATTAACAAATGAAGGATGAGTACTTACAATAAGTGCTGTTGAAAGAGTGCTACCTGATCTGGGCATTTGATGACGGTTTAGACATTTTATTGCTGAAGTAACAGATTCTACTATCAAGGCAACAGAAATATCACAGACAGATCTGATTGTTTACTAGCTATATATGCCTTCCCAGAAAGGGCTAATGTATTTGTTTTGGCAGTGTGGCAGTAAGAACATATTTCGAGGCATTTCGAGCAAAAGGATTACAGATTAGACGCAGTTGTGAGGGCTTCCCGTAAGTCACATCCGACTGGATTGTTTTACAGCAGTTAATACGTTACAGAAAGTGTTATTGCAGCTATGACTGACAATTTTTGTAAAATATATATCTCTATACTACGTATGGAAAAGTATCCATTATCGATTTTCCACTTTAAAAATCCTTAGGTGTGGGATTAGTGTGTGCTTTTTATACATATCTACAAAGCCCAGACAAGGCTTTTAAACGTGGCTCAACAAAGTTAGTCCCGTTAACCTTATACCAACTTCAAATCTTCTGTACAGGTAAAACTACAAAACAAATACGAAAAATTACATAGACAAGGTATGGGCCTTTCAAGCCATTGTTGTTTTTAAATAATGTCTAAAATATTAACAGAACAAGATTTAATACTGGAATACCGCTTTGTACTAAAGAAATGACTACATTATTATTTTTGCATCCCCCACCCTTATTTCAATATAACAATATTTTATATATAAAAAAAAAGAGAAAACAAACAAATAAACTTACCCAATTTAAAGACACCTTAAATTGTCCTAAAGTCTGTACATTTCTGGTCAAACTCGACGGCGCCTTTTGTTTCTGGCGCATATATACATTCTTACGACTGTACCGGTGAAATTAAGCTGGATGTTTGAAATGCAGGACATTCCTAAAGTTGTTTTTGTAGCTGCAATATCTGTGGGGGACTCTTCCAGCGACGGCCCATCGATTGCTAAAGAAAAGACCTGTGGTGGGTGTGAATGTGTGCGGTCATTTGGGCATGACGCCTGTGGCATCAGGGTTGAAGAGCTCTTTATAAAGAGGAGGGAAGAGCATGTTAACCGTCTCTGGGTGGAGCTGCTGAAAAGCCTGTAGCTCCTCTGTGTGGAGAGTGCACAGTGCAGACAGTGTGGGGATTCGACCAATCAGCTGCGGGTACAGTGGAATAAGGGTCATGTGACTAAATGTGACAAAAACCAGCATCCTATTCGAGTCTTTGGATCACTTGAAATGTCCTACCTTGGCTAGCGCATCCTCGTCCAGATGGTTCTTTTGCATGATGTGCTGCAGGGCAAAGTAGATTTTCTCTTGTAGTTTTTGCACTTTCCTGGGCTCCATTAACCACGGCCGATCTAGAAACACGAGAATACACTATTAATGTCATGATACGTACAGTAGATGATAAAAGAATTGATGTACTGAATGTTAATTTCCCCCTTAATAAAGATTTTTGTTTCAACTGAGATGTTTTATTTGTGCAGCTGCATTAAGAAATAATTATTAAGGGTTTAGAAGAAGGTCTGACCTGTAGATATGAGCACCGCAGCAGAAAACAGGGCGATCTCTTCTTCTGTTAACTGCAGTGAACACAGACTCTTGGCAAAGTCGAACACTGCACTGACCAGATCATCACAGCCTGCAGGTCATACGCATGTTGTTTTTATTAACATGAAGGTAATAGCTTGTGTAAGCAGTGCAGAAAATGAATGTACAGTCATACCCAGAGCTTTAAATATCTGCATGCCTCCGTATTTTCCCTCGAACAGAACCGTGTTGTTGAGAGGGTTGAACGCCCGACACATTCTGACCAGCACAACTTCCAGACAACCTGAAACGTCAAACACATTTATATTTTTAAATATATAAAATATTTTAGATAGTAGTATTAGTATAATTTTCAAGCCTCGAGTTCCTCACCTGATTTCAGTAGTAATATCTGGTCGTTCTGACAAAGCTCCATGAAACCAGTTATGCGCTTGGCAAACTCTACCACATACTGAATGGCATGAGTTATCTGTATAGCACACTGCTGCCACAGCACATCCCGTGTCTAAAACACACACACACAGACAGAAGCCTTGAGGGTAAGCTTGACATCTGTGTCTCTGTCTGAAGAAATTTGCAGGAATGGCTAATTTGACTAACGTGTTGGAGATATTGCTTAAAAATACCGTGCTATTTTTTGTTTTAGTAAATAATACGTTTAATTTGTATTCCATCTAGAAACAGGCAAATGAACCTAAACTTCTCCACACAGTTTTCTCTAACTAGACTAGCACAGCCGAGTACACTTCGAGTCTTAATTTAGTTTTAAAAAGTAATGGTTACATTTTTCCCTACTCATGAAAAATTGCAACAAAAAATAATTTGTAGTTTTTCATTTACGAAATGTTCCAACAGAGCACACATAATATTAAAAATGTGATATCAGCAAATTGCTTTTGTGAGCTCTGCAATTCTCCCTCTGTATAAAGAAAATTCATAGGCACTATTTCAAAGGGCTTCTCTGTAATTACCCATAATCCATTTGACACAGAGAAATGAAGAGGGCTTGTAGTACGTCTGGCACCCTCCCCTATTGTGCTCTGAGTGTTCGTTAGTTAAATCCGTTAGCTCTCTCGCTTTCTCTTTTTCTCTGTATCGCTGCAGAGGTTGGATAGTATCAGCTCCAGGGGACTGAGATACTCTAATGAACTATAAGCTCCAGTGTGCAATCTGACTAAATATGCACGAGGAGTGAAAGGGTGCCGGGACCAGATGTAAATGAATGTGTGACTGAATGATAAAAGGTGTTGGGAGTATAAATTGCAGATTGAGGAAGTGACCTCACACCTTGCTTTGGTACATCTTGACCTCTTCGTAGGAGTGTGTCTGCCAGGCTAGCTGCTGAAGCTCATCTGCCGTGTACTGACACGTCTCCAGGTGGGACTTTATGATGTTCTGAGCAATTCGGTCTGGTTAAGAGAAAAACAGAGGATGATGTCAAGACAATGAATAGTAGTTTATTTTTAGGTTGAAGTACAAGTAATGTGAAATACAAATATATGACGGTGATAATGTGATAAAAATTAGACTATAGAACCACCATCACTGTGTTTTACTGCAGTACATTTCATACTTTACATTAGACACAGTAAATTTTATGGATCTTGCTTTATAAAAACTGGAGAGTTCACCCAAAAAGAAGATATTTTAAGAAAAGTATCAGTGGTTTTGTGACTCTACAAGAAAGTCAATGAAGGTCAATGTTGTTTGGTTACCAACATTTTTAAAAATTTGATGATCTTGTAGAACACACAAGATCAAGCAGAAGAAAGAAAGTCAAACAGGTTCGAAATGAAATGGGGGTGAGTAAATGATTTTTGTGGAATTCCCTTTTAAATATAATACTGTACTTTCAACCAATGTGAAATTTTCCCAGACCCTCACTGTTAGCCATACCTAACTCCCCCATGGACACTCCAGGTGCCAGCTGGCTGTCTTGATAGGAGCTGTAAGTGAAGAGGTTGGGTACGGGGGTTAAATCGTATATGGGTTCCTGCTTGATCTGCTTCATTCCAGTCATATCCAGACCAGACTGATCCGGGCTGGGCTGGGTGGAGTCCATGCCGTAGTAGCCTCCGGAGACACCGTTCGGCTGACCCTTGGGCATGTCTATGACGTGACCGTTGGCATACGTGCCTCCTATCTCGTGGTTGAGGGTGCTGAGGCCGTTAGTGAGGCTGGAGGAGTAAACGCGGGCGAGGGCTTCCGCCTCTCCCGTCTGCTGCTGTCGCTGTTCCTGCAGCCTCTGCTGGTGTTTCTGTACCTCTGCGTACAGAGAGTCCCTTTGCTTCTTAGACATGCGGCCAAATTTAACAGCTGGTGAGGAGAGAACAAATGAAAATGAATCAGTTTTTAAAGTGGTTTAAAGGATGGGCATTTTGGATCACAGCATGTAAATCTGTTGGAATAAAACGCTATGATATCGCTCACCATCTCGGGACATGCCCAGAGCCAGGCACTTTTGTAGCCGACAGTGCTGGCAGCGATTGCGATTCGTTCTGTCAATCAAACAGTTGCGCTGACGGGGACAAGAGTATGAGGCGTTGTTCTGTTGACTCCGCCTGAAGAAACCCTACAGTGGACACAACAATGAAAGATTCAGATGCATCCTGTATACCTATACAGTTTAGGCATGTGATGGTTTTCATATCATGATATTTGCTGGAACTTTTATTCTGGTATTATGTAAAATGATGTTATTGGATTGTATTACAAAAAAGAGATTGAAAAACTTGAGTGTTGTCCTCTTAATAAGGTTAAAGTTTAAAGTAATAAGGTTAAAAAGATTTAAAAATAAAAAAATTATATATTTATGAAAAAAATTAAAAGTAAAATATATATTATATATTTAAAATATATATTTAAAAAATTAAAAAGCTGTATATGTAAAAAAAAATATGTATGAAGTAAACAACTGTTTACAATATTCTAGTGACAAATCTTTATTAATTTGTATTAGGAGTTAAGCAAAATGTAAATTTATTATGCATGTTTTGTGTTATTGGATATCTTTGGTGCACTATTTTTTTTTAAACACATACTGTAGTTTAATGCATTTCTTAAAACTGCTGTTCTCCAAATAAATTATTTTTAGCAATAATTTATATTTTTTGCATTGCATCCACCCGACAACTGCAAGTCTCTGCGTGTAAAGTTCTGATGATAAATCTAAAAAGATCAATTTAACAAAAAAAGTGCAAAAGTGACATAAATGATTAGGACGATTTTGCCAAGGCCATGGAATAGAAGGATGACACAGAACAAAGAAAAAAGCTCACTAACCTTACAGCCTTCACATGTGATGACTCCATAGTGGATGCCTGATGACTTATCTCCACAGATTTTGCATGGTATGACTTCAATTTGGGCTGAAAAGAGAGAACCGAAGTGAAAACATTACATAACCCTTCAGCTTTGTTTGCTCAAAGATGCACATCAGACCTCCTCTCAGGTGACACAATGACCACCTCAATTCTAAGAATGATGTTGTCTTCACACTGGACCTGGATGTACCTTTATAATTTGTGTCAAGACAGTTTGACATATTACAATTCGTAGTTCTTGGCTATTATTATGCCTGCTGAGAAAGAAGAGTCCAAACGCCTTAAAGTATCTGAAGGTTAAGCATTTCCATAAAAGTTTATTCTTTAAACATAATGCTCACTTTAATCAGTCAAGAGTTTGTCTGGTTGAATACAATCTTGCACACCTGCTACAAGACCAAGGCAGGAGTAGCAAATTCAATTACATAACCAGAACAGGCCAAGCAGTTTAATAAAGGGCCAAATGCAAACACATGGCCGTAACTCTCCAACCTTTTCTCGTCAAACATGTGACACGAGGAAATGTAAAAACGAGAAAATGAAAGAGACAAAACCACAAGACACAGAGATAGATCGAGAGAGGTGAAGAGAAAGCTAGAGAAACCCTGCTGAGACTGCACACTTACAATAAAGAGATTAGCCACACAATCTAATCCTAAATTATTTCTCCACATGCTTGTTCCCCAGCTCTCAACTGGCTTATCTGATGCAGCAATTCTCAATGAATCTTTCCTCACTCAAACACTTCTGCCTATAATGACACAAACATTAGGAAAATAAAGACATGCTACAGTGTATATTGCTTTCCTTAGGGTGCTGCTGTTATAAATTTTAATACCTTTTATTGCACGTTAGTAGTTTTATGCTTTTAGACCAAAGGGGCCAAAGAAATTAGTAAAAACAATGGGCAAGAAAAATACAATCCCATGGAAGATTCAGATACAATTTTGTTACAGAGACAACTACTCAGTATATAAAACTCTCAGAGTACTCTCATATCAGGAATCCATCAACAAAAGAAAGTGACCAGGACATGATACCAACAATAAATCTAAATGATCAATCTGAGCAGTTTAATTATTTGCAACATTACACAGTACAAAGTGGTCACATGCAGTGTTTTTACATTAAATGTCTAATTCCAAATTATCTATCTCATAAAAATTCATTTTGTTGACGTAAGGTAATGTAGTCAGGTTGATTCAGTCACATTAATTATAAAATAATTTATTATATTATTATAGTCATATTTAATTTGTTTATTTAGATACAAACTATGAATTTGTTGGCACACAAAACACATTTTTCAAAACATTTCTTACATGTTTTTAGCATCAACAGAAACTAAACTATTCACAACCGGTCAAATTTTCTTTAATGTTTTAAGCATAAATTTACATATTTGGTCTCCTTAAGACACTGTACTGTAGTATTCCTCACCTGTAAGTTCTTTGGCTAACAGCATCATCATCATAAAACACCATAACCATCAACATAGGAGCTCAAAACTTGTGAAAATGTTTCTTACCTATAACATCTGTCTTCATTTTTAGACAAAAGCACTACGGTGGTAAACACACAGCTCACTCAAGACCACAGTGTGAAGCTCAGAGGTTTGTGAGTGTGAGTGCATGTGTGTGTGCTGCTAATCTGACTGTCTCACTAGTGTGTATTATTATGCAGTATGTTAAAGAGCTTGTATGTTGTATTCTGAAATTACAAGCATCCATTTCTATAACTCAAGTGCTGTACTTCTGTGCGATACAAAAAGTATATGTATTATACATTAGTAATGGGATTAACACACAGACATGCACACACATGTACAGTGGTCTGGTCTGACTATACATCTTCCTGTCTCTATATAGCACACTAGACCTAAGCCACAGTGTCTGTGAGTTTGGCGGTTATGGGGGTGGGTGTACGCCCCCTGTGACCCTCAGCTACAGGCGCCACACACAAGGTTGTTCCCATGGCAATATCACCTTCTGTCAACTGCCTCTCCCCTTACCAATCAATAAAAAGATACATCGGGTTAAATGTAGATATATGTGCTGCTAAAATTTCGGTGTAATTTTTTTTTTTAAATGATTCATCTGAAGTTGATTAATGTTTATCAGGTTTTTATGCAAAACTGGACTGGGTTTCTCCTGCCTAACTTTAACCAGTGCCAAGGCCAAACTGGGTCAGATGAACATCGAGGCCTAAACCTGTTGTGAACACTTTCAGACAGAAAACAATGTTGTAAAATACTGCTTTCTTCTTAAACTGTACACAACAGACATCAAGCTAGTCTTCTGAAAGCAGGGCATTTGCCAAGCCATGTTTATGCGTGTTTGCATTGTGTCTAATCTACAAATGAATTTGAATTTGAATTAACATGCTAGTTTAAAGAATATAACTAACCAAATTACAAGTAAAATTTGTGTGACTGTATTTAAACGGTTTGTGGATTTAAGGTTGTGTATGGGAGTTTTTGGTCTGAATGAATATATGGGATGTGTTTGTGTGTTAAAATAGCCAGAGGGCCCGTGTGTGTAGACCTGTCATATGTAATAAGGGGATGTCCGTGTCAATGTCACTGTTGCCAGGACGACCACAGCCTCCCTGCGTTTGTGGGTAGGAGGTCTGTATAGTCTGCCTGTCTGAGCAATCATCCACACCACCATGACATTCCAACAGGATGTGATGTCATCGCCATCCCTACCAATACAACTATACTGTGCATTTTATTCGTTTTAGATGTACTAATTTTAGAGGATTAAAACCTAAAATATTCCGAAAATATGTAAATAGACAAAAACCTAGAGGGTTGTAAGTGGCGGATCAAGGCAAAAACTGTTACAGATTGTAACATCTGTCAAAACAAATCAATGCAGAACCAAGCATTTATAATGTACATATATAAATGAAACTGTTATTGAAAAAAACATGCAAGTGGTTATACGGCCTGTGTTACTCATGAGGTTTAGGCCTATCGGAGGGTTACGTAAGAAACGGAGTGCAGCGCTGGCGATTCCTCAGTTAAGAGGAGCTCAGCCCTGCAGGCTTAACTGAGGATGGACAGAGACTGCAGCACACACACACACAGCTCAGCAAATTCATATCACTAACTGAACACAAAAAAGACTTACAGGGAAACACCGTTTTATATTTCCCATAAACACTGTTGATATACTCGTGGTGGGAGTCCGAGATTAATGTGCGTGTAAAGTGAACAAGGGAGACGCATGCGTGAGGCACGTGGATCGTGTAATTGATTCCTAATGATATGAAGCTCATTTCTGTCCCAGGAGAAGTTCCCTCTCTCTCTAAATAGTTCTTTAATTAGCTTCATTAAAGTAGATATGAGCACCCCTGCAACTTCATTTATTATCACACACCAGTACACGCTGGAGAACGCGATAAATACCGGCTGTCAGTACCAGCTGTCATGTCAGTTGTCTGCGAGACAGATGTGTATCAACATGGCTCACGATGCAATAATTTGGTAATTCATAATTTACATGGTAATTATTGTCACTTGCTTTTACGTGGCAGCTGTGTACAGCATCTTGAAACTGATTACAGTGATTTAGTTTTACTTTATTGCACCCATACAGAAACCTGATACAGTATATGGCAATATGTAAATGTATATGTAAAATTATAGTTTATTTAATAGTTTATATTTGGACATAATTGTATATATTTATTTTTCCACTTTTTGACATATAATGTAAAGTATATGAGATATAAGAATTCAAATTGTACAGAAATATATGTATATTTTTGTTACATAAAAATACATACATAATACATGACAATATATGTGACCCTGTCTGTAAAAGTGATGAGAGCAAATGATGAAAATAGGTGATGTGTGTTTATTGCTGTAAACGATAGATTAATTTTATTATAGATTTTTATTTATAATACTGAAAAAAATGATTTTACATAATGGAATTAATGATTGTATTGTCTTTATGTTCTATAATTTTGCACAAAACAATACCAGAAGTTGGATTCCAAAACACTGACTATAAATTTTGTCATGTCATTAGTCAATATTTATTATTTATTAGGTTATATTTATACAGAACGTTCTTTAAATTATATAGAACAATTTTATGTAGAAAACTTAGCTTAGTTTTTTCTAGACAGGGTCACATATAAACTTGTATGCCCATATACTATAAGATTTTTGATCTAGTAAATTGTGACTTTCTGCTTCATTCTGCTTCTATACTATGTTATTATTTTGTGCGGGTATTTATTTAATAAAATGATGATAATGATATATGGCAGATGACTAAATGACACCCTGGAACCTAGTTTGCAGCATGACTTCCGGTGACTGAACTGATAACGTCAATGTATTTTATTTTAGCCCGCAGACGGAAGGCCATTTCAAGTCTTTGTTGTAAATCTTGCCTGTATGCATACGATAAGATGTTGTTTTGTCATCTGGCAGCTGGCCCAATGATATTCCAAAACCTTGTTGCTAAACACTGATGCTAATACATTGTGTAGGTGGAAGATTATCCTGAGCACACACATACACACTTGTGAGCATGTCAACAAAACAAACATCCTTTTAGCAGAGACAAACATTTGACGATGCAGTCATACTCAAAATGGCATCAGACCGGTTAGTGTAGTGTATGAGCAAACATCTGTCCACTGCAGACAAATATGCATGTATGTTTAAAGAGTCGGGGGTGATAGCTAGTTGTAATAGCAGGTCATCACCACTAGGTGGTGCATTGTCCAGATTGACAGGTGCCTAGGGGTAGTGGATGCATACTGTGCTTCAAAAGGGGCAGCCTGTGACAGCATGTGGTGTTCATCTATGTTTTACATTATTTCCTTTAGGGAAGGGCTCTGTGATTAAGGCTCTGGGCACTTAGACACCAAACAGCCTTCACTGTCAGCAACATTGTCATTCTGATTCTCACAACCATCCCATTGAGGATTACTAAAAAAAGAAATTAGGACAATTCCATATAGGATTAAAAAAGATATTCCACTTATTTCTGCATCTCAGTTAGATAAATGAATCTGACCACCTGCAGTTTCAAAGAGAAATCCTCCGGTACGTGCTAATGTCTAAAAAGCCATCTACTCCACTAGCCAGAAACACCTGCACCACCTGCAATTTGTGTTGTTGCATACTTGCCTTACTGTTGCATTATGGGTAATATCCAATCACCTGATCAATAACAAAAAACAGCATTACGTCTCATAGGTCATTCTAATAGGTATAAATTATAAATATTAGTGGGTATAATTGCTTTGAACACTTGAATCTATTGATGTTTCATCAAATTGGAATAGCTTTGTGTGTTTCTTGCACAAGGTAGGCCTAATTCTGTTGCTTGTTTTCTATTTAGCACATTGCCTGATATTTAACTCATGGCTGAGGCAAAGCTGTTAATAATTGGTTGAGATTTTTAAATGCCTTTTAGGTCATTGTGGTGAACCCACCTGCACCACCCACTTAGTTACTACTTGAAAAGTGAAAACATGGAACTTACAAATAATTATTCTGACCTGTAACTTTTTGCTGTTTTTTTTAGCAATGATGGCATGGACCTGTATCACTAACCCTCCCAAATTTCATTAGCCATTATTATGGCAACATTATTTTTCACAAAACTTGCCAAAATGTTGCATTATGTGTCTGTGCATCTGTACACATGTGCAACAACAGAGTGAATATAGCACTTATACGCCATAGACATTGAGAGGATATAGAATTGCTGGAGTTATGTGCAGTTTAGTGCAGTGTGTGTATTTGTTGATGAGGCTGCAGGCATGTCCCTATTGGCCTGTCATCAGCTGTGCCAGACTCAGGCATTTCTGATCTGAGATGTGATTGGCCGCCTCACTGAGGCTACAGAAGGGGACATGCTGGCATGTATCCAACCTCTGAAGGACAGAATACAACATATACTGTATCTGAAATTAAAACTACAAATTTTGTCCAACAAAACATCCTTATATCTTTTGCTGTAGTGAGTCAATATGAAATCCAAACATTTTCTGCCAGAAACTTCAATAATCAAGTGAGTTTTTGTATCGGATCTGATGAGTCAGTGAGGGATTACATGAAGAGACAGAAAAACTAAATCCTAAATCCACAAGAACTGCGGCAACAATGCAAAGTGATGGGCAATAATGTATAGGATAAAATAAATTTTTCAAGTGTTCCTGAGATGTACAAGAACCTATTTTTTAAACATTTAAATAAACTGATATAGACTTCTCTTCCCATCCAATTTGTGTGATGTCAGGCAACTGACAAAAAAAACAAAAGAAAGGAAGTTCTCATGGCCAGCCCCTCAATTGTCGGATATATCTCTGAATATGTTCTCTTTAAGACGCACCAGAACAAAAGAGTGGACTATGTTATTGTAGAGAAATTCACTAAAAACTAATTTCCTTTACAAAAGACAAACATCAGTCTGACCTTCACGACCTCAACCAACACAACCTCTCTGACCTTCTCAACCTTTGAACTTTCCTTTAAGATGCTGAGAGTCTGTGTGTCTGCGCACAAAGCTGGAATGAACAAGTGTTTCCCTCTAACAAGTCATTAGCAAAGAGATGAAAAACAAAGAGATCTTAGCTTGTTTCTACTCATACTGTAGCGACAAGTCTGTTACTGTGGCCCAATAGGCTTCTGCATGTGTGTTTGTGTGCGTGTTGTGTAAACTGTTAAAGTGGGTTAGTAAGTCACTCAGCCTAAGGGTAGCATAGTCATGTCATATGTTTGGACAGTGTTCTCTCTCACTCTTCTCCCTTCAGAATTACATAATCTTATACGATTGGTCAAGTGATGTACAGTATTGTTTTATATGCAAACATGGATGTAAAGTGTTATTTACCACATTATGTGTAATTTAACTATATGTAACTGATGTTACTTCTACCAAAACTGTAGATATTAATAAAAAGGAATAGACTAATAATATTAATAAAAAACAAGGAAGCATTTTTTTCTTAAAGGGTCAATTAAGCAGATAAGAAAACAGTTAAAGTAAAAAAAAAGTAACTAAAAGTAATAATAAAATATTGATAATAATGTTCAAAACACATGAAAATTCTTAAATGATCTCTGCAACAACAATCAACTAACTCTGATGCAGATTATTGTACATTAATGTATTTACATACTACACATACTGGGCCATGAAACATAATAGATAGTATGGAAACATCCGTCTATTCAGAGCTAAATGGCAAACTGTCTGATGTTCATCAAAATTCCTCTTATCTCTAAATATTGGTATGTGGATATGTGTGTGTGGTGCTCCGTGTGCCTCTTTACAGCTTTTCTCTTAGGACGGGATGGTAATAGCTCGCCTTAGGCCACAATTTAATTCCATGTAACGAGGTCCTTCCCCAAAGTGGCCCCAGGAGCCCCTCTCTGAAAGAAGCAAATTGATCACAAAGACAATCTGAGGCCTCTCTTTACCTGAGAGCTCAGTCTCTCTCTCTCTCTTATTCTCTGTCTCACTCATCCCTCTATCTCCCCTGATCATTCCTCTCAGTATCCTTATCTGTCTTAAGCATTCTCTAAAATCACTCCTGCTCTTCATCTAAACCTTTTCAAGAGCCTCTACAAAAGCTCAAACAGTTCCCCTGTTATACACCTTCTTGTACATTTTCCATGTAATCACATTTGTTTGCTTTTGAAGCTTAATGTGTAAGAGTTGGTATGCTGTTGGGCCCTTAAACAGACAGGAGGTCAAGGGTGCACCGTGAGATGCAATTGATGAATGATAATAAAATATATTTATGGGTCTCATATATACTTATATGAGAGTGAGAGAGAGAGAGAGAGAGAGAGAGAGAGAGAGAGAGAGAGAGAGAGAGAGAGAGAGAGAGAGAGAGAGAGAGAGAGAGAGAGAGCGAGCTCCCCTTTAAATCAGATTTCTGTGTTACGTAACAATGTGTTTAAATTCTCTATCTAAAGTGTAAGAGATCTCTCTCTCTCTCACTCTCTCTCATCATGGGTTTGATTCCCAGAGAAAACACATATTAACAAGATGTGGTATACGCTGAGTCCAATGTAAATAAAAGTGACCGATGAATGATTAAATATGAAATACATATCTTCCCAGACCCCTCTTGCACCATATTAAAAGCCCCAGGTGTCACTACAGCGCACATTACTGAATGGATGAACACCAAGAGAAGGCAAGACCAGTCAAAGAGAACTAATAAAACCAACATGCAGCAAAGCAGAGAAAACATGCAGAAATGTCTATGTCGCAATACCGCAGGGAGGGCAAAACGCAAACATTAAACACACATGTTTAGCCTTATAGTTTCATCTATCTCAGTGCTGTTCTCTCATGCACACTGAAGCATCTTAAACAAGGTCTCGACAAACAGATGACACATTCTCAGTCAATACTACAATGCTTCACAGAAACACAACAGGGTATAAGACAACACTCTCACAGCCAAGAAAAAGGATTCAGACACATTATCTGATTGACATTATGCAGTCACCTAGAATAAAAATGTTTACCTCCGATTTCAGTGTGTATTATTGGGTGTGTAAAATATGAGTATGTTGCAATCTGAATAAATTTATTTGCGAGTAAGCACCATACAACAGGCTTAAATGAAGGGAATAAAGAATGCAGCACACTGCATGGATTAGGTTCGTGCTGGCTGTGCAACTCAGTTTCTTTCTCACTTTAGGGGATTACATCTCCTGGTTTTCTTTGCATAATCTTTCTCAGGTTACGTAAGTACAAGCTATTAGTCAGCAGAACAATTGATCATATGATAAAAGCACCAATATAATCTTCACAAAATACCACAGTAAAATTTACAGCACCCGCAATAATGTAGTGAAATTAGAAGCCCTGCCTTGTTGTGCAGTCAGAAATATTGTCTGCTTCTACTGGAAACCCCAATGATCTGCGTGCTAAACTTTATGAAGTATGAAATTAAAAACGTCAGTTTTAGCCATTTATCCACACTAGTTTTTTAATTACAGGGATAATTCAGTGACGTAGGTACACTTCTACATTTTTATTTTCTTTTTGATCTACAAGATATATCTGTGTTGGTTTGCATTCAAATTTAATTGTATTTTTATTTTATGGAACACTCAGCAGCTTTGTTATCGATAGTTTAACTTGGTTATTCTTGGCCTACTGCCTAGTTAAAGATTAGGAGCACTTTGTAATGCATCATGTAATGTGGTCACGTGGATGGCGGTGGTCAAACAAACAATTCTGTGATCCTAACTACAACTGAGAATAAAACATATGCACAAACACATCTCACAGCCTAGAAAAAACATGCTTCAATAAAGACCTGTTTGGTGATATATACATACATGAGACAAAAGATTTGTGTTTTGGATCCTGTATGGTAACCAGCTCATGGTCGAGCAGGCCATGCATATCGATCCAAGCTAAGCCACGCAACGTCAAGCAGGTCGATGGAGAGAGAGCCTCTCCCTCTGGAAGCCAATGTGATGCTAAAAGCTATTGGCATTGGGAGTTCATGCGTAACTTTGCCTGTTTTCGTGTCTGTGGCAAAGAGTTTCATGTGGCACGGACAGAGACGAGCCTGGACAAAGCAACAGGGCAATACAGCTCAGTGATATTCACAGGCTGACATGGAACTAAAACAGACCAGACATGTTTCATTGCTGTCCATTGAAAAGCAAAGAAATAAAAGAGGGAGGTGAAGGTTTTTAACGATCTAGATATATATTGCGTGTGTGTGTGCGTGCAAGTACAGTTTAAATGTGATCTGCGTGTGACAGAGTTGTGGGAAAACTAACACCAGCCCTAAAGCGGTATCACAATGAAATGAAGACATGGTTTGAAACAGATAAAGAAGTTGCTAGATTGGGAACTATAATCCATGAGATATACTGTGTGGTCTGGAACACACTGCCAAAGTCTGTTTTTGATCAATAAAACATCCTGATGAATGTGTTGACCAATAAAACACATGTGTACAGGAATAACACCATTAAAAACATAACAAAAGAACAAACAATTAGTGCACTATAAAATAAATGTATGCTTTCAGTGTGTATTTAAAAACACTTGAAATGATCTACATCGTTAAAAAATCATTTTCAACAATGACATTTCAATAAATCTGCAGAGATTGTTGAATATTGTTAAATATGTATAAAATAATGTGAGTAATAATTATGTATAAAGAAAAGAAATAAAAAATCGATTTCAGTGCATCATTACAAACGGTGTAAATGTCTGGTAAAATAATACCTTTCATAATTACTGTGGATGACAATTTTACACTCAAATTTTTTAATTAAACGTTAGTCTGTCTGTCTATAAGGTTACACTTAGGTTACAAATGTGGAGAACAACAAGCAAAAACGTTGCGATTCATCCCACACCTAATTAAAACAGAAAACTGTTACCGATCTGTCACTGTTCATTTATAAAAATGTTACGCATTTCTGAGATATGGCCGATAATAAAAACTTAAGAATGTTCTGATTTACAAAATTCTAAGTCTTTCTATTTCTGTACGTTTTTACCTGACGACAAAGAAGTTTATTAGGAACAGGAAAAGTGAAGTCTCGCGGTTGGCCGATGTTATGGCACCGGGTTCAGAAAGGGGCCTCCTATACTGATGTAATTCTTTCTGACACGGTCCTTTGGGGCATGGAAAGAGAGAAGCGGAGAGATGCTCTGGGGCCGTGGATAGATTGTACGTTTTTGGCGTCTCCCAGGACAAGCGGACTTTTTCGGACACATTCAAAGCGCATCCAGAAGTTTGTCCGGGCAGAGATTGAGGGAAACCTTGTGCATATTTACATTTTTTAAAAGTCCGGATTCAAAATTTCGTAAAAGTTAAACTGGCTGCCTTATTTGCTGGGTGCATTTGTTTGTTTAGATATTTTATTAGATCTGATAGACATCAATAAATAAGGATTGTGTTAGAATGAGTTACTGGATCAGGCGTTTTAAAATTGCTTTCAATAATTTAAAAAGCGTTCAATAAACATTTTTTATGTTCTGGCCTAGATGTTTTTCGTTGTAATGATGTAAAGACTTGACAATGTATTACACAATTTTTGAATAACATTCGCAATTTAAAATTGTAAACAAAACATCTACATTTATCTTAGCCTGATATAATAACAAATTATATGACAAGACGCCCCTAAAATGTGTGGTTGGCCTGTGAAATTGCCAAAAACGCATTCTGTCCAGCGTTAATTAATGTTTAAAATAAATATTCCAAACCAAAAACTTTCCCATTTTGCACTGGACTGTTTACTTCTTGCACGTTCCTCTTCAAGCCTAAACTCACTAAAATCTCTTTAAAGCCTACGTTTTTAAACACTTGCATGATCTCATTCCGTCCAACTGTAACAAGCGTAAAACTGCGTGGAATGGGAAATGCGCGAGCGCTGCCCCACGCGTGTTTCAGCTTGGGTCGCGCGGACAAGGGTGCTGCACTTCGACGCTTTCAGCGCGCAGCGGCGCCTGACTGACGGAAATGGGTCAGTAGAACGCATGACACAAACCCATGCGTTTACCCACGCCGTAAAGGTCCACCTTAAAATATTACTTACCTCACTTCAGGTAAGTTTTGATGGAAATCCTTTCTAGACCTGTTAAGCTTTCTGTGCAGAAGTCTACTCTAGTCCAAAGACGCTGTCATATCTGACATCCATATAAAATAATAAATAAAATAAAGAACAAAGTGAAGATCTAGCCTGCAAGTACGTACTGTAAATGAACTTTTGTGTTGTGAAGTCTTTGCAGGGAGATAAACAAAACTCTCTTTAGGAAAGTTAAAGCGGAGTTGTTGTCTCGCTTTCTAAATGAAACAACCGGCTGTTGAAAGCGCGTGGACTTCACAAACACAAGATTGAGATTAATGTGCAGCATATTTCTATTTTGAGATCTTTTGCTCGTGTACGGGGTAAGTATGGTCAATTTATCTGTATGTTCCTTTATCTGACACATTGACAGGATCCCCAAAAGCCGAACAGTATGAATTAATGTAAGAAACGGCACATGAACAAACTGTGCGGACAGGACACTGAGGTGAGAATCAGACTACAATCTATCATACGAGCTGTCAGACAACGTTGCGTTCCTACCTCGCATAGTGGTGGCGTCTTTCTCCCGAACGCGTCAGTCATGAAGAAACAAACATAAACCAGAGTAAAAACACAAGATCCTCCGTGAAGTTTCGTCTCGTCAACGTCAAAGTGCGAGACTGCCGTGCAAAACCATTCCGGAGGCGTGCATGAAGCGGTCGAGAGCGAGCAGAGTGGTGGTCCGACTCTTCAGGCCAGCATGCGCGTTTTCACATGACATCTGCGAGTGCATATACCCAGCGGAGGTTTTCACTGCCTCCGAGAGCGCGGAGAAGAGCGCACGGCGGGCGCGCGGAAGCCCGGATTGGACTGACACTTTTTGCTCCGCCCACTTTCTAGCGTCTTCAGTCATTACGTTGTTTAAAGCGGATAGACCGACACTTCACGCACGGCGTGTGCGTGAACGAGTGCGGACGAGACGAAGGACTGATCACGACTTTACAGAACGCACACATCTCGCATATACAGTAGACACGAGCTCGTTTCACAGAGAAGTCTTTACAAAACCTTAAAACCCCATTCTTTAACACCTGTCATGTTATTATACACGTTCTTTTTATTTACAACAATTCTTTTATTATTATAATATTAACAGTGTTTTGTCAGTATCTACATTTGTTTTTAAAGGAAATTGCGCCGTACAGCCGCATGGATGTACATAATTTAATACAATTATGTGGATGTGCTTTTATTTAATTTGTTAACAAACCATGAAACTTTTATGGTATGGACATTTAGAAAAAATGAGAAGATAGTTTTGCTTTACTGCCTTCTTTCCTTTGAAAATGTGTAGGATATTGAGAGTGCTGTGTAAATATGGATCTGTTAGATGTTGACAGATTTATGAGCAATAGCTGCTAGTTTTATCTGAGTGTTATGTATGAATGTCATCGGATCAGATGACAAATTAAAAAACAGAACAACAGTTGTATATTTTGAAGTGCTTATGTTCCTGTGTAAAAGTTATGTAGTTGATGTCTAAAATGTGTTTATTTTTCCTATAAATTCAGATTTATTATTTGGTTCATGATCTGATAAGTATACAATGTTGGGAGAAATATTTTAAATATTTTTGACAAGTAAAAATATCAATTTAAACAGCAAATGGCTTAGGAGAGTATATGAAATCTGTGTATGTGTGGGTGGGGGTGGAGGGTTGCAGACAGTGCCATAGACCCATCCAGGCAAAGCAAAGACTAACTGCCCAGAGCACATCACCACTGACCTACATTTTTTTCCTTTTTCATTTTCCATTTCCCCTGTATGGACAAACTCATAATTGTGATGTAATGACAAGAAGCAAGCATGACAATAAAGCAGACCACTCTGCTGGAGATTGTAAGGTATTGTCCAGGAGTGACAGCACTGTTGTTGAACAAAAAGCTTGTTTGCAGCTATTCAGGAAAAGGCTAAATGTTAAAAAACTACATGTAACCTGTGAAGTGGAATTGATAGGTCATAGTGCATGTAACATTTCTGAAATTGGACAAAGAAGCTAATAAAATGTAAGTATTAAAAGTCTTTTTTTACAAACACTTTGACAAATATGCATTATAATTTTGTATAGCTACAGTAGTGGATTAATTATCCAAATATGGATTCTGGGGTCTGAAAAGTGCTCAAGTTAAGAACACATTTGGTATATAATATATATTAATTCTTGTTTTATGCTTTTTTATTCTCTTCTCCTTCTTTTCATTCCATTGTATTAATCTGTTTTTGTAATATACTGCTGTCAAAAACAATTGCTGAAGAATGTCTAAATTGTGATGTTATTTCTCATAAGTGCACAGGACTCCTAACAAATGAGTGTTGGTCGGACCGACTCACCATTAGTCATTTTTTTGGAAGGTCCGCAGACAGAATCATTACAGTTGATTCATATCCCTGGTTTTAAGGTTAAAGCATATTTGTGCAACTCCTTTTGTCCTTGAATCGACCATCAAGAAGTTAACTTAAATATAATTGGATAAGTTTCTATTGAAAATAAAAATTAGGGCACTATTTCTCAAAGGGATTCCCCCCTAACTCTCAAATGACATATGCCTTTATAATACACTCTGGAAACAAGCAGGTGTTTTTAAAAGAGAATATGTTACTAAGTAAGTGGTTTAAAATCACAGGTCTAAAGATCATGAAGCTTTTTAACACAAACAAAGATTTTTTGCGAATCTGTGTCAAGCATTTCAATCTTCTTCTATCACTGTTCAACATGGTATTTTGGTATGTAGATCAGAGTTCACCAGATAATTGTCTCCCTTCGCAAATCTACATGTCAAATGTCAACATGGTGAATCTCAGGCAAAATCCTTGCTGTGGTAATGAGTTGAGAGAGAGAGAATGACATTGGCTTTCAGAGAGCGAGAGAGAGAGACAGAAGGGAAAAATACACTTGAGAAATTTACAGAAAGATACCACAAGTGACAGAGGCAATTTTCTGGAAAAAAATTACTTCATCATAATTTCAATCCCAAAAAGAATTGGAAAGAAAGCCCTAAAGGAGCCGAGCCGTGTCACCTTGAAAAATGGCAGTGGAAATGATCACTAAACTTCTTTACACACACACGGATACATACCTGCACACTCTCTCACACACACACATACATGCACGCAAGCACCTTTTGTCACAACAAAGTAAATCTATTTTATACAGTTTTTTACTGTAAATCTGTTTTTGGACAAAAATAATGTGATTTCCTCAGCATTACTGCTTACAGTACATATGTGTTTCCATCATGATATTATAAACATTGACAACTCTCTAATCGAAAGTGCTGATATAATTTAATATAATTAGATAAGTACTGCGCACTAATAAGTTATCAGATATACTATAAGGAATAGTTTCAGCTGGGTGTCAGAATGGCCCCCAAAAAATCCAAAGGGACTGAGTTATAATTTTATTGCAAAACTAATAAAGTTGGAGCTCATCTCATCTGTATGAGCAAGTAATAAGCTGATTTCTCATCAAAGCTCTTAATAAGACCAAAAATGTAACTGCCTTCCCATCAACACAGTACAGAAGCCTGCCAATCAGTTGATTTTAATTGGATTTTTTCCTAATCCATGATTTTTTTCTTTCTCCCTCAAATCTTACAAAGCTATTAAGATATTAAATCTAATGTTACATTGAGTTTGTAGGGTTTTGGTATGACACATTAAAATATCCTCATACGCCCAGAGGCAAACTCTCAAAATAATTTTCCTGCTGATTTAGTTTTCAGAGCTTAATATATGTTGATGTGGGATACTGAGAGAGTTACTGTAGAATTTAGTACAGAAGAACTGTCTTTCAGAACATTGCCTTGTTAATAATCCGTTTTTTATAAACATATATGTATCATCCTACACATCATATCATTATTAAGATGATCAGTAACTGGACAAAGTTGTAGACAATGTTGTAAAATACAAAAAGGTGCATTTATCTTTTCCTATGTGCGAAGAAATTAAACAACATCCTGTTGCATGAAAGATCAAGTCAGGTAGCTATGAATTCCTATTCAAATGCAGATCCTCATCCAAAGTGACTACATTCTGTGTCACGGCATGACCTCTACGCCCTAGATCCAGAGTGAAACGATTCAAACCTTCTTAAAACTTAGTCTACCACAGATACACACCATTAACTTAACATTCCCTATTCATCTACAGACATAACTCACAGTTAATAATTCACACTACATATTTGATTAGTACAATCATTTTTTAGGGAACCATTATCCCAGATTGGCCTTTCCAATTTATGAATCAAAAAGGATAGATCTAATGGGGGACACCTTCACCCCTCTACACCCCCCAAAGTGTGAAGGAAGTTTTTGATGAGAAGTGGCTAATGGCTGCGGTGCAGTCACCTCAGGGGCTGAAGACTACAGTCAGAGGGGTTGAGGTAATGGAACATACGCCTGCAGGATCTGAATTATTCACTCCATCCTTACAAGAGCCACTAGTGCAATATGCACTAACACACAAAAGCGCATACACACACAGCGGCTGTCTGGAGTAAGTTTCTTTCTTCTCACTGTTTCAAAGAGTCTTTTTGTTCATCCCGTTCCTTTACTTTGATGTCTGTCATTCATCTCTGCCGAAACATTTGTTAGTCTTTCCACAGACTGTCACTGTTAAATGCAACACATTCCTGCGCTTTAGCTGGTGCAATCTGAATCGTCTGGCGTGATTTTATACGATGGTTTCCATCTTTTTCTCCTGCCTCCTTCCTTCGCTCATGAAAAACAGATTAAGTTAATGAATTGATGGGCATCTTGCCTGTGCAAGCTGAGAGTTAGTCTTCACAGACAAATAAAGTAGCAGGGATAGACACAAAGAAAAGGTTGCATAGCTTCCCTATTGTTCCGCTGTGAGAGCATAAAAAAGGCCTGTCTCACGAGCCAAACAGGAAACAAAGGGGAACTTGTTGCCAGTGTTGGGGAGAAATTACAGTATAGTGTTGTGATGCTTGTACGGATGGAGGGGTGGGAAGTGGGGGGTGGTTACCAGACTCATAAACACACCGACAGAGACATTTATTGTGGCAAACCTGAGAGTGCAGCTGACAGCTTGGACCGTTTGGGGATTATAGGGAGGAAAACGAGCGGGAGGGTCTGGGGGACAGCATAATGATGATATATTTATTTAACATCTTATATAAATATTATAAGAGGTGGCTATTGTGTCAGTAATGCAACTTTGGTAGAACAGTGTCAGTAGTCACACATCACAAAAGCACCCATAAAGCATCATAATTTATCAAAAGAGATGACATCTCCTCATACAGGCCCATCTCTTGACATTTGATCATTGGCACCATCTCTGAACACCATCTGATATTACATTAAGGGGGTAGACGGCACTCTGCGCCCACCAGAGACTGTGGTCCTGCTACAGTATATCCGCTTACTGTCTGCACACTCAGCGCATCTCAACATAAGCACATTAATCTTTACATGAGAACTGGTTTGTGGAAGTGTATGCTGGGGAGTTTGGGGTGGGGGGTGAGACTGGTTTGTGTTTATAATAATGACAGTGATGGTGGGGGTGATGAGACCTTCTGTCTTTAACTCCATCCCTCCCTCCCGGTCCTGGTCGGCTTAATCCTGAGTCTAGGAGAGGGATTAGAGGGCATCCGACTGTACCAACATCTCACAACAGGCAACGAATCTTACCACACACATCTAAGATTATGTTTATAAGCAGTTTAACGTATGATGGCTGCAGTTGCGTATGATGAATATTATAATCTGCTGGGTGATAATGATCTTTTATACACAATTAGAGGACATGCAAAACACAAACATGGGTACATGCAAACAACACTGCACATGTTGATTTTACACATGCTTGATATTAGATGTTTTTATGAAAATAAGTATTTTGTAGGTTTACAGATCAAAAGTATGTTCAGCGACTCAAAAAAGAATTTAGACCCTTAAGCCACAGTTAAAATATAAAAATAAATGTATAAATGTTCAAACAAATAAAGCTATATCATTTTTCTTTACCATTTTTAGATGCATTAATTGTACAATTTAGTTTATTTTTCAATTTTATTAAAGTACTTCTTGTCAATTTGAACATGATGTCTATAATTGCTATAATTTTTTTAAATGAAATATCCTGCTTGAAAAGTGCTTGTACAATTTTTAAAATAAAAAAACGAATTTTAATATTTTGTTATCTTATACCATGACATTTGTCCATGTTTCGGAACGAGTTAAGTGTCAAAATTCTTTTTGGAGTTCAATGTTCATTACAAGTTGTTGAAATAACTTTGTGTTTCATTAGAACAAGCCGCATCTTTTCCTCAATAACTCAAAGATATCATTTGGGAACTGTGTGTTTTGGTGTTATTTCTGTTTTGATGCCTTTGTGCGAGTATTCCCCCTCTCTGTCATGCTGTCACCTTTGACTGCCAGGCAGATCATTTGTCATCTCATTTTATCTTTGTCTCAGCTGAGCTAGAATCGTTAATCTTAAAGGATTAAGTAGTTGCAACTCTAACAACTGTCTGTGTGGGTGGGGGGAATAGAGAAACAATAAAAGGACCAAGAACATTACTCAGCTTTCTTATTGAAATAAGCTATACATGCACCCATCTATTATCTATAGCTGATTTGCTGGAATATTAGCAGGAGATTTGACATTTTTGAAATTACAAACATGACAAATGGTGTGATAACTAAAATAAACAAATTTGGAATCTCATATGAAATTATTTTTCAAGTGAAAATTTTCTTGATATGTCTCCTGCAATAGCCATTTACTGTAATTGTGTGCATTTGTATTTGTGTGTGTGTAGAGAGGGGGGGGTTACCGTACACCTGGCAACCGCACACACTTTACGTTGTATGCTGTCTGGCACAGAAAGCTCTTTTTACACACAGACAAATACACATTAACACAGTCCAACTGACTTATTCAATACCCAAAGAAACTAAATGTGGAGAAGACAAATCTATTTGACAGTGTGAGCTTGGCTCTTTTATCCTTGTCTGAAAAACATGGATGACATATATGTTCTTTTGGACTCACTGTATTTGAAGTTAATGGGTAAAAACTTTAAAGAATGTTATTTTGCTCTTTTCAAACAAGAGTTACAATAGTGTTTTGGTTGCTTCCATGGATTGTCGTTTTTATATTTTTAACACACATTTTACTCTTAAAATGTTACTACAACTCTGTCTCCACATTTCTCTTCCTCCACACCTCACTCTCCATCACTCTCACATTTTCCCCAACCCTCTCTCTCTCTCCCTCTCTCTTCCCTCTCTCTCTGTGTGTGTGAATGAAATGATGGCTGTAATGGGATGTAGGTCATCAGGGCAGCTTGGCTGGCTCGTGTCTAGACTCAGTCTTCAGGGCATGAAGTCACAGAATTGACCAGCACACATTGACCAGCACAGTCAAAAGTGTGGTGCTGACGGTGCCCACACGTGCACGCACGCAAATACACTTGCATGCACGCAAAGAGCCTTGATGAACACTTCCTGCACTGCTTGTACTGTCTAATTAATAAAACGTCACTGAAATGTCTTGTGATGATATTGCTTTACAGATTAGTGCCAGTGAAATTTGGATGCAAATATATACTAAACATGCACACCTTCCTGATGAATGTGTCTTCTAAAGCCCCAGGTGAGGCACAGATGAACGTGTGTGAGGGCTATGCACACCAACCTTCCCATTATACACTTTATTACAGATGAAACCCAGCAGAAATGTACTCAAACCTCTCTTTATGTTTGATAGGTAACTTTTTAAAAACCTTTGGTAAAATGTGACTGTAAGTCAATTTGTATGGGAACACTTTACAATAAGGTTGTATTTGATAACATTAGATAAGGCATTAGCTAACACGAACAAACTTCTACAGCATTTTGTTTGTCTTATTTCATGTTAATTTCAGCATTTAATAATACATTTTATAAAGCAAACGTAACTGTTAACATTAGTTAATGCACAAAAAACAAACATGTAATTTGATCATATTGTCATTAACTAATATTAACAAAGATAACAAACACTGCTCATTGTTAGTTCATGTTAGATAATGATATTGTAAAGTGTTACAATTTGTATTAATGTAAATAATAGTAATATTTACATTTTGTTTAGCAGTTACTACTACCATTGGTCTCTCTCTCTCACACACACTCTTTCTTATCTCTCATGGGTTAAGATAGTAAAAGCTGCAGTCTGGCATACTTTACAATATTTTATTCATGGCTATCAGAGACTTTTTCTTACTAATGGAAAAACCCTGAATGACCTTTCACCCTTTTTACTGTAGTATGGAAGAGGTCTAACATGTTTCCGCCATATTCAAGGGGTCTATAATGGTACATTATAATGTAACATTAATTGCATTAAATGTTTATTTTACCGAGAGAGAAAGAATTGATTGACAGTGAAAGAGAGAGACAGAAATGATTTCCAGTCAACATCAAGATTAATCGATCCCTTTGCCTTTTTATAACCTGGTGATGACCACATTCTTTAAGCAATATCTGAATATGCTTGACACACCGCTGAAACCATGACTCAAACGCAAATGTTGGAGAGGAAAAGCTGAAGGGAAAAAAGTCCTTCCAAGACCTGTCAAAACACATTAACACACGTGGACTGCACGTCGTACTGTATGTGTGTGTGAGAGAATGAATATTTCTATTATAAAGTTCTGTATGCCTGTGTGTTTATAATTTTTTATATTTACTTTACACCTAAGTTCACACATTTGTGAAGTAACTATTTAATTTCATGCAAAACATATTTTCACAAGATTTTTCTTACACGTTGTGAATCTGTGCAGATGTGATTTCAAATTCAGCGCCGTCTGCGATCAAATAAAAAATTCCTTATATAGTCGCGTTCTTCAACAGGAAGTCTGGCTGTTTGTCTCAAACGCCCTGCCCCTCCCTGCTGCCACCTTGTTAGGCTCCGCCCTCTCAGGGGAACCCCCGGGCCGTGCTGTCAGGTCCCATCATGCATCTCTTTCAGTAGCGCAGTTGCCAGGGTAGCTAGCCGTTAGCGTCTCTCTGTGTAGGTTTAGAGCTTTGCTGTTAGCGGCAGGTTTAATTATAGATTACAATGAGCTTACGAGCATTCACTCTCCTTTACAGCGGGTGTGCTTGGTCATGCATAAAAAGCCTAGAGCAAAATTGACGCTATGTTGTAAAATTCTAATGCTATTAGAAGGAGTTTGTTTAATCAAATCTAAAACCTTAAATTACCAGTTTACTTTACCTGATCATAATTTGTCCATAATAGCATAATTATATAAAACAAAATGTACTTAAGATCATTAGTATGACCCACTGACAGACTGATATCTCTATAAATTGAATTCTTAAAATGTTTAAAATCCATTACCAATAGTCCCACTAGTTCAACATTAAACTCAAGATCTCAAGTAGTATTCTGCAAACAAAGGATAAATAAAATAGATAAAACAAAGGTCTGAGAGGCTACGTGTGTAGGTGTGTAAAACATATCACTCCTCCCCACCCTCAACGTTTCTGTTCTCCCATCTTTATCAGCGGATGAATAATATGGGTTCAGAGGTAGTTGGCCACTGTTGTTCAAGCTGAGGAACATTGTATTGCTCTCTCACGACAAGCCGCTGGGCTGCCACACTGACGGCTATTACATGCATCAGCCATTGTGCACCATTATTTCTGTGATGCATTTATATAATTTGTCTGTCCATTAATAGACAATAACACACAGGCCTTAGAAGAGCAAATCATATAATCACTGTGTAGAAAAGAGTTTCCATTATGTTTTAGAGAGAGATGAAAAACAGCAAAAGAAAGACAGGGGGATGAGAGAGGAGCAGAGGGTTTCTTATCGCTCTGATCATCTGTTGATTATAAAACAGCTGCAAAACTAATAGTGTAATAATAACAGTTGTCATGATAGTTATTTTTTATTGTTTATCTTTATCTTGTAATTTAAATATCTACAATTCTAACACACTTTGAGAGATGTAAAGATTGCTAAAGCATGGACTTTATTCTCATATTTAAGCACGCATATTAAAGATGCAAACTGGAAGCACAATTGTGCAATTAGACATTAAGGTTTATAAGAGCTAATAGTGCTGACCGATAATAGTCTTTGATTAAATGAAAAGTTTTGAGATTTCTGGGAATAAAATGATTAAAGCAATTTTATTTTAAACTGTTAACTGTCATTGTTTCACTGTTTTCCTATTCACTTTAATATTTCATAGTTACATTTTAATCTAATCATTACAAACTATAAACTGATGGAAAGGTATAAGACTCAAAATGAACTTTTTGACACATTTTCATAAAAATAAACATTAACAAAAACATTTATAAAAAAAATGTTAATGTTGCTGTAATTGATAAAATACCTAAAATGAAAAAAAAAAAATTAAAAGACAAAAATGTTCTAAAAAATATCTAATATCTAAAAAAAATGTAGTTCAGATCGTGCAAATTCATAAGTATACTGAATTTCTGTAGTTAGTTGTCAGGTTAAAAAATAGGCCTAAATTTGTAACTATAAATTAAAAATGGTATTCCGTTTATTAAGAATGATTAAAACACTTCAACTTATAAACTTATTCAAATCATTGCTATCAGAAATATTATTCTTTTAAAAATAACCCATATAGCTATTTACAGATAGAAACCACAAATACCAGGAGACCCACACACACATCCTGATACCAAAGACAGGATAAAAACATGCCTGTTCAGAGAAGCTTGTGACCTGCAGTGATGCTAAATCTGAAGTCTACGTGTGACTCAGGCTCCAACTTGATCAGACTATGCCAGTATCATGACTGACCTTCAGCTTCTCTGTCTGATGAACATGCCAGAACATGCCAGAGAGAACCATAGCAAAAACACCCAAACAAGCCCAAAACAACACCAATTCAGACAGTTCCTGAATGCCAATGTACAGTACTGTCTCTCTCTCTCTTTTAATCTCTCTGGTTGGTGGAGTCAGAATAATACAAATATTTGTTTGTTTGTACATTTTTCTTATGGCTGATACATCAATTAATTATCGCATATATATTTGCTAAACAAAGATTCGACTTGAAAATTATTTTAGAGACATTATTAAAGACATTTATTTAAAAAAATTGCTATGGACTGTACACCAGTAATAAGCCTTATCAATTTATACAAAATAAAACAAACAATATATTGACATCTATAGTCACTTTTTAAAGCTATAAGTTATGCAGTCCAATCTGTCTGAGATTTAGGGTCTTTTTACACAGGACACAATCTTTCTGCTCAGTATTGCTTTAATTGGAGATAAACAAGCGAGCATATAAATGTAGTTGAGTTGGTCAATATTTAATGACTGATGTCATATGTTAAAGATCAGTTTGAAACCAAGCATTTCATTTGTTTAGCAGACTGCCGTGCTCCTTGCTGAAACCACAGGGGACCTTCCAGCTATGAAATGTAAACTACTCTCTATTATTAATGGCTCTCATTATTATAGACGGCCTCACAAATGATGAAAGTCAATTCTTTGACATTACGGTTAACAACAGCACTTTAGTTGGAATAGCAAAGGATGTGAAGAACCTTTAAAACCAACCACACACTTAAGTGACTTAATGGTTCTCATTCTCCTTATTAACAAAAAATTAGTGCCAAGTAAAATTTGTCTAATGTTTCCCTTTCATAGCTTCTCTTAAGCATATAGTTTTTCGGCAAATGATTTTTTCAAATTCGTTACATTTGTAAGCATATAGAACTATATAAATAATATTTGTTATTTTATTTTGTTTTATACAAATATTGTAAAAGTTTGACCTTTTGATTGCAGACTTTGGAGTTATCTTTACATTAGTGAGATCTAATTTGTGAGATTATTTAAGTTTTCAGATGAAAATCTATTTTTTCTTATTGCTTTATAGAAATCCTTGAAATGTTTATACATTTTCTAGGTTGTTGTTATCTATGGGTAGTTATGACACATATATATTCTGGCTCAACTGATTTTGTGTAAAAACCTGCAAAAATGCTAATTCAACACTTACTAGACTCTGAAATCATCACTTGAATCCACTAGAATTTTGAAAGAGATGTCCACAATGTCACAAACTAAACTAAGATTTGCCAAGGCTTCAGACAAAAGTTGAACTAAGCTGAACTGAAAGTTTTTAAAATGAATTGAAACATTTCTTATCCAATTAAATCAGCACGAAACACTGCAAATAGTTAATGTCACGGGACGTTACAGTTAACGTACTGTAAAGCGTTTAATAATTTTACTAGAAATTTGTATTGTTTGCAAAGCCTGGTGCAAATTGGTAATTCAGAAAATATGTTTTTAACTGAAGATGCAGAGACACAACAGCAGTGGCGGAAAAGTGTGTGTTTGTTGTGGGGTGGGAGAGAGAAGAGGGTGTGTCTTTGCCTCTTACTGTCATCCAAATCATGATTATTATGTTGGCAGGATCAGAAAGATTAGACACATCAATAGTTTATAGCTCTGTAGAGAGTTTCACTCAATTCCCACATCTATAAATTACTAAAGAGAGGCATTTACATCTCTGTTTCTCAACAAACTTCTCTCTATTCTTTTCACTGTTTTCTTAGCATGTTCTCTTTTTTAAACTTAATGTCCCTATGAACTATGGGAGCTTTCAAAGTGATATTTAACCTCACTGCAGGGCCATGGTGTTATTTCGGATGTAGATCTCTGGCCTCTCTTAAGCAGGAAAACAATAACATCGTGAAAATGTAAGCACCTAAAAAGAAAAAAGACATAATTAATAGATGTGGTCTGCCGATACACATGAATAATGCAGCTTTTATATTCAAGAAAATTACGAACTATACCCATCGGGAGAGAATGGAGGGGAATCATTAACTGCAAACTAGAACCTTTGCAAAATCCAGCAAATTTTTAATAATTTATCCACATAAACAAATAACACATGAATAAAGAAGACTTTAAAAAGAAAATTATTCTGCCACCCAAGCCACAAGAGCTGCGCTCGCTTTACTTCCTGTGTAACTTTGTGTATCTGGGGACAAAAAAGGTGGAAATACATAAAGAAAGAAAAACAAAGTTTGGATTGAGCATTGTTCAAATGAAAATAGTTAACTTTGCCTTGTTAAGTTTGCTAGACTTTATCCATTGTGCATAAGATTCTTTTTGTCAGGGAACGTTACATATATATGCCTTCAAAAACTTTCTGAGCTAGCGATATCATTATTGTAATCTGTTTACATGTAATTTTAGCTTCAACGGTGACATTACAGAAACTGAATGAGTATATAAACATGATCAGGAGACTGAGAAAACATCAGCTTATTAGATTTCCAAACAGCAATCTGGGAATGATGGGATTTCGTATAAGAAATACAAGTCTGAGATCAAATGTAATCCATCACTTCGGAGCTGTACATATTAGTACAAACAACTGAATACAATATATAACACAAGACAATAATGATTACTCCAGTATTCAACATTGAAAACAACATTGAGTTGCCAAGTACGTTATTTTTAGTTGTACAGCACTCAATACATATTACTATGTGGAGTGGTTTTGGTAAAGTTAACACAACCACTATAGTCAATATCACTTGAAAAGCATATATCTCACTCATGTAGCAGTAAAACATCTTTCACACTAAATTATGACTGTGGTCTATGTTTCAGTCTAGAGCATGTGAGGATGTCAGGATGTGTCGTCCCTCCATCATGTGCTGCTGACTGTAATGTATGGTGGTTACATTCGAGTCAACCTCACACAACCTTGACTTCCTGCTGTGTCTCGGACACACGGGAAATCAAGGGCATTCATCAGCTGCAGTTAAACACTCTGTCAATTATGTGTGCCACTATGTGGTTTCCTATTTGTGAAGAGGGGGAGGGGTGTGGAAAGAGACCCCGCGGCGCTGATACCGGAACGCCCATGGAAACGCAGTTACTGGAACTGGAAATGACCAACTGAATTGTTACACACATTTACACTTGATTAAACAGTGCCAAGAACATGTAACAAACTAAAGTGCAGAATTGCGGTAGTGGGTTACATTTCATAATATTATCTTATTAGTTGTGCAGTTGATTTGTGCCACATTATATACTTACAAAGATTCAGACAAAACAGCGGTTGTACAGACCCCAGTCTCAAAAACAACCAAGTCAACCAAGAGGATTTCTATACTAATGCAAAGAATACAAATCTTTCATAATGTAACTTCACCAAGTTGAAGATTGTTATTGGCACATTCTGGCAGTAAGCTAATAAAAAAGCTTTTAGTATTCAACAATGTTGGAAAAAAGTGTAAGTCGCTGGATAAAAGTGTCTGCTAAATAAATAAATGCAAATTGTGCACAACCTCCATTATAGGATTAATATGTTTTTATATATAGATTGCATAGTTTCTTAATGATAAGATTATCAAAGTAAATCAAAGATATCTCAAACAATGCTTATCTCATAACAAACCTGTTATTAGATTCAATGCACAACATTTGATTTATGAGTCTGTTGCACTGAACCACCAAATTGTCCTCACCAGTCAGCGCCAACATGTTAACATCACTATATGTGACCCAGTATGTGAAAACCCAGCTAAAGTCATTTTTTGTGATTTTTCCATTTTTTACATACAGACTTTAGCATGGTTTTCACAGACAGGGTCACATATTTCTGTGGACAACTTTAAAAATCTGTCCCACAGAGGTACTGTAGACACACACACACATACGCACACACACATACAGAGGAAGAAACTATTTGTAGCTATATGTCTTTATATAATTGAGCATATAATGGCTCCTCTGAGCTTTCCACAGCCAGAGGCCTTTCTCTAAAACTCCAATGATTCACACTCACCAATGTCACTGCTTTGTTTGCACCCACCCTTCATTTCATCCCTTCCTCAATCTCTTTTCTCTCTATCTCTCCATTTTTTCCCTCTCCAGTGTAAACACGCGCTTCTCTTTTCACAGGAGCACAGTCATTACAACGTTTATAATTTTTTCATTATACCACCATTTACCAATTACCCACTGCACATGTTCCCTGCTCTAGATGTCATTAACCTCTCCTGAAACTCCCTTCTCTCCCCGTCCCTCAGACTGGCTCCGCCAGGGAAAGGCTGAGCGTGCGATCCGCTGGACTGATACTGGAAGAGTCTCAGTCAAATCATCAGAGTGCTCCTCTGGTCTGCGGCTCCTAATTGCTGTGTGCCACAGGGTCCTTATGAAGCAATCAAGCAGGCAATCTCAGAAGACGCCTGTGCCGTAACACGTTAACAATCCTTCCCCCCCTTCACTCTCTCTCTCTCTCTTTCACCTCTTAGCAGAGCTGGGCTACCCCAGGTCCCAGCTGCAATTAATGACCTTGCGTGGAACTGAGCTAATAAAATACAGGCATGTTTAATGACAGAAAAAGACAACGAAGACAAGGGAGAGAAAAACAGGCAAGAAGTTCCCTTTTTGGACAATAAAATAAACCAACAGGGTAAGAAATGTGATCAAACTCTCTCTTTACTAGCTTCTTATTAGTGAGGACCTTTCATAAACACATGGATAAAAGTATTTCATGTTAATATTATAATACTGCACAGTAACCATAGCTACCTCTAAACCTCATACAAACCTAATATCATTAGTAGATTCAAAGAAAAACATGATTTGGCCAATGTATGAGGCATTTAGATAATGAGATCATCTTCAAATATGCTTACAAATACAACATTTTTTATAAGTGATAACTGCACTATGCACACACAAACGTTTTGGTCTGCAGTTCATCATTTTATCTGTGTGACAGCCTAGATGTCTGCAAAAGGTTACACATAACTGTCAGATATAATGGACTTGGCAAGTTTTAGGAAAAAAATAATGAGCTGCAATGACCCAAAAATCCTCCACATTATCTCTCTTCTCTCCTGTGTGAAACCGGCTCTGCTCTTTGGGACAGGTAACACGGAGTTCAAAGCTGTGTTAGGTGTCGGACAGCCACGCCTCCAGCCCCAAGACACACCCGGCAGGGCGTGAGAACAGACCAGCTGTACTCCAAGCTGGACCGAATCAAACCCAAACACCAGCCTTGAATTTCATCTGCCTGTTGTTTTGGACCATAAATTTGGCAGCGCCAGCGTCTCAGCGAGAGAAAACGACTCTTTTGTTTGGTCCTATCACTCACATTGTGCTTTTCTCTTCTCATTGTCAGCTGAAAATGTAAACTAGTGAAGTTCTGTATCACTCGTTATTCCGTTTATAAAGTGCCTGTTTTAAAAGATTCCCTCACATGCGGCACAAAAGCGGCTTTGTGGCGTCTGTGTGAAGACGCATCTTTTTACTGCCAACATGTTTTGATGGTGGCGTACGTACGAGCCAGAGTCAGACGACACCCCTGGGAGTCCCCAAACTGAATTGATTTCCTTTCATTTGAGTTAATCCAAACTTGCACCTAGAGTGAGGATAGTTACAGGCAGTTTCATCTATTCTTCATAGCATGACTGCCATTGTAGTGTTTGCTACTGCGGAATAAATATGTAACATTAGCATTTTAATCTCAAAAATCTCAAATTCATTATTTTAGTTTCTATTAAATATAAAATTCAACAATAAATTAAATATTAAATATAAATGCAAAGATGTAATAAAGTATAACTCTGGCCATGTATGACAGTATGAGTTTTTCCCTAAAGACACAAAAGATGCCATGAGGCCGGCAATTTGTTTCATAAAAATCACAAACCTAAATACACTCCTAAAAATAAAGGTGCTTCACAATGCCATAGAAAAATGTCATTTTTGTCTGAAGGGTTCTACAAAGAATGTACAAAAGAAATGGTGCTTTTAAGAACATTTCGCAGAAAAGGCAACCCAAAATGGTTCTTCTATGGCACTGCTGTGAAAACCCTTTTAAAGCACCTTTATTTTTAAGAGCGTCCGAATAAATAAATAATTCTAAAATTAATTTAACACACGTAAATAACTTTTAAATTAATATTTATATTTTAAAACAATCTGTGGCCTTTAAACTAACTGCTGGAAGCTTTAACTTGAACATTTAACATGCAAATGTGATTCAATCAGACATATGAACTTTGGGAGGAGGGAGGCTGAAGGAACATCAACTAAATCCAAAGGAAAGAAAACAATGGATTTTCTATAAAGAAATTACAACCTTGCCAAACTAATTATCATTATAATGATTCAGTTGAGTAGTCAGCAGTTTGCTTAGTATCACACAACACTGTTGCTAATGAGCAATTTCAGCACTTAAGAATAAGCTTAGGATGCGTTGACTTCCAATAGGGGACAATAAGAGATGAAATGAGCCAGACAAGACAAAGTTAGGTGGGCTGGAGTTTGTATTGGACAGGCGGCCTTGTCTGGACCTAATAGCAGACAATATTGTTCTGTGGGATTCTGTGCAAGGAGCCGTGATATAACCCCCTCTCAGGACCTCCAGACCTCCCTTACCCCCCAAACCCAATGTCCCACGCTGACCAAGGGCTCTCCTCCGCTGGATTAGCAGACCGCTGTTTCCCAGGATGTGCACGCACTTGTCATGTAAATGAATAAGTCACAACCAATTAAAATAATTGCACCGCATCGCCTTCTCTTCGCTCGGTGAATCCAAGAGCAAAAGGAGGGGTGACGGATTCAGCCATGGGATCTTAACATCCACTTCTGAAACCACTTCACTCCATCATGGCTCAGAGAGATAATATATTTGTAATATTATAGAAAAGAGCAAAAGAAAGAGAAATAGTATAGATTTAGTGTAGATTTTTAAACTTGGAAAATAAAAGCAGTGGCTATGTGGAGGGGGAATGGCACAGCAGGTGGTGGGACTAATGGAAGCCTCTGGCGGTGTAGAGAGTGAGGGAGTAAGTGTGTGTTTGGGGGGTGTTTGGTAATGGGTGGATCTTCTGTGGGCTGGAACCACTGATGTATCCTTATTGACAGAGCCGCTTGTCAGCTGAACAAGAGGATCCGAAGAAGAAATGCATGAGGGAGAGAGGGGGAGAGAGAGAGAGAGAGAGAGCGAGAGAGAGAGAGAGAGAGAGAGAGAGAGCCAGAAGGCAGATCTTCTACACACCATGGTCATCATGTCCCGCAATGCCTCTCATCTAATCCATTTCCCTCCCCTCTCTCTACCCCCTACCTAAAACACGCTGGTTATTACGCACTGCTGTAGGGGATCCATTCACCTTTCATACCCAGCCACACAAACATACACATGTGTACACACACTGAACAAATTGTTGGGCAGAGGGGTCCAGCATCAGACCTTTTATGTTTCCTGCTACCCAAGAGAAGCTGAAAAAGCTTTTATTGACAACAGCCCAGTCCACAAACACACACGCACACATGCACACACACACACGCACATCATATACTGCAGGCAAGCGTAAGCACAAATAAAAAAAAGCTGTCATAATTTACCAAATTACGATGATGACAGTTAACAGGTTTAGGTCAGGACAGGAAAAAATGTTGTCCCAGGCCATGTGATAAGAAAGACAGACTAAACAGGTCTTCTATGGTCTAGATCCATGTAGAAATCAAGCAGGGACCCTGTTCAAGAAATCAAGAAATCTTCAGACTGTCCTATCAGGTCATTAAGCCACATACTGCTAGTTTCTCTTCATCTATTCACCACCTCCAGACATGGACATGAGCATCATGTACGCAACGTATTGGTTTTATTTTGTGCTCTAATATCTCATCTGCATTTGTGCATTTAAATACTTGCTTAAAGAGACACCGCAGGGTAGCTGAGACCTTTCCCTGGTCATCACGTCACTAAATGTCTTGGTCTCTTTAGCTCCTGAAGGCTGTATATTAAATGAGAACAATGCGAGCATATATGAATACACGCAACAGTGCATCACATTCGTTGTCTTATGTTTGGGAATTTGTATGACAGCACAAAAACCTGCAAGTGTGTCGATCTTCTCTGTATGCTTGTGAATGAACTAATAACATATTCAGAGAAGACTTTTAATGGCTGAGAAAGCTGGACAGAACGGTATGAGAAAACTCATCTAAATTAATAATTCACACACAACCATAAAGTGCTTCTGCACGTCTTACATTACTTACTAGGCTTCCTTTACGACAGCCTTGATCAGAACCATATTTATAAAGTGAGGAAAAGTGCATTTACATGCATTATAATGTCACTTTATTCTAGTCTTTTTCTGACATAAAACGTACTTGAACAGCATGTACAGTTATGAGAAGTTATTTTGGTGAGATAATATTAATGAGTGTGCGGTTGTTGCTATGTCAAAACAGAAAGATTCATCTACTGTATTTGAGCAAGCAAAGAACTCAGATATGGTATAATCCGACTATCAGAAACGCGTAGATTAATTCAAGAATGAAAGAGCCACACATTAAAACACATCCATATGCAGTACTCCGATACGCTTTAGAAGCATACCCTTTCAATAATATAAATAAATCAAATAAAAACCCTGATAGATGAAAGAACAAAACAAAAACAGAAAGGTCATGAATATGGAACGCATCATTTTCCATTTTATATAAATATTCATCGCACACAGCGATTAGGATGTCATGACGCCGTTATTGGTTTCAACATGATTCTGGTTGAATAAAAAACAGAAAAGAGGGAGAAAAAGACTCTCGAGCTTGATTAATCTCATCAGGACATCATCAATAATGGATGTCTCCAATCATAAGAGTGGGAACTTACTCTCCTGCTGCGTCAAGGACTCACCGCTCAGAAGGGGCTCCACCTTATAGATCTGCAGCGCGCGATATTCAGCGGTCGCTCACGCCGGGCAGTCTCGCAGTGTGCTGATAGACCGCAGAGCAGTCACAGACTATGGGAAGGGATGATCTCACAGTGTGCCTCGTTTTGCTCAGATTGACTTAATGTTTCAATGTTTAGCTTTACTATTTTTTACTAACAAACCATTAAGTCCTAAATCTGATTCACCTGTACTTTAACAGGTTCCAGGGGGATACTTTGAACACTAAAAACACTGGGTTACTTTTAACAGACAAACCCAACCACTGGGCTATGAATTAACCTATTTCTTGTTTTAGTCGAAATGCTGGGTAGTTGGGTCAAATATGAACAGTTAATTTTAAAGTTAATGAATGTGAATAATTACATTTTTTAAGATTTTTTTGTTAAAGTTAAATCATAAAAATAGAAATGTGAATAATTACTTTTTTATACATTTTATATTTAAATTATTTTGAATCATTTCATTTTTTCTTGTTTTTAACAATAGTGTAATCACTGTAAATAATACACTCGAAAAAATTCTGGGTTATTTTTCACCCAGCATTGGGTCGAAAAGGAAGGAACCCAAAAGTTGTGTTAAATTTTCCCGAAACAAGTTTATATTTGACCCAACCATGAGTTAAAACAAACTATCATTTTGGGTTAAAGCAACCCAGCATTGGTTAATTTACAACCTAACTGTTGGGTTTGTCCCTTTCTGACCCAACACTGGGTTTTATATGGTATTGATTTTTGAGTATACACTCTTTGCTATTGTAATAATACTTCTTTTATCAAACTACTTTAGCTTGGCTAAACGAATCCCCGCAATATTGATTTTCTGTAAATTAATGCAATATGGAAAAATATGAACAATAATGCTAAATGATGAGTTAAAAGGAATATATTTTGGTGAGGGGTACCAGAGCCTTAATGATGGGGCTGTGAGAAAAAAAATTGCAAAACAAGTGCTGATGGACAGATCTGAATGAATGAACCAAAATCTCAGAGGCAATTCATAGTTTTAAAAATCCAAGTCAGTTAAAAATAGTTTAAAAAGGTTGTGACAAACCTGCACTATATGTTTAGTAGACAAAGGACTTTAGTTTAAGTGCCTGCTGATTTGGTGCCAAATTAGTCTCAATCCATAAGCCACAGGATGGAGATGCTTTTCTGCCTGGTCCTGCCCAACCCCATCCAGAACCTGCCTGCAGGCTTTAGACAGACAGATAATGTAGAAGTCCTGCATTAAAAGAGCTGAGCTGAAAGAGGCAGAACAGGGTTTTACTGCTGGGTTGTGGAAATAAGGAGCGCATTGCTCTCCTGAGTGTCTAGACATTCTTCCACATAAAGCTCACTCTGTTGAACTCAAAAGCTTTCCACACTTCTTTCTGTTCATATCTTCTGTGGGGATGTTTTGCCCTGGAGGGCCAACATGTTTTCATAAGCAGCGTGTATATGAATCCCTATTTTTCATACAATAATGTGCATGTGACAAACTGTATCATAACCAAGTTTACAGATTTGATTTTTTGCACATACACCGAAAGATGCTTTTTTAGAAAAATACTTGTACAAATAATTGTCTAGTTCTACTGTGATTTTTTTATTAATAAGGATGCTGTGTATAAGTAAAGCCCAATACCCCTGTTTTGTGTGGTTATCTAATCAAATAACTACTTCAAGACTATCACTCTCATTTTTCATATCATATCATTTGTTCAGCAAAGCAATATCAGAAAATTGTCAAGTGTCTCATTCATTCGTGCTGGTCTTATTCTACCAAAATGAAAAAGAGTCAGATTGTTCAACAATGTATTCAGTAACGATTCAAGGTTGATACAGACTGAACAGATTATTTCTCCCTCACCTAGAGCAAATAGTTGCCTGAGATGATTCAAGTCCTCTTAAAAAGAAGCAAATAGTACAAAAAGTTACATTTTGCAACATAAACCAACACAGTACCTTGTATTCCACCTATATTCATATAGAAGACCATAGAGTAGAAGCATGGAAGAAAGAGAAGAACGATAAGCTAGTGTTTAAGGTTAACCACATCTTATTTCAAGACAATTTGTGTATATTTTAAAATATATTATCAGGCAAGTGCACATCACATTATTTTATAAGTAATTTTTCAAAGTGTTTAATTGTTCAGTTCAGTTATATTTTTTCTTTAGAATGTAATTTAAAAAATGTAATAAAGAAAAATTCTAAACTTGTCATCAATTTGTTTTCTTATTTCAAAAACATTAAAAAGTAAAATAATTGTGTTTATATTTTTACTTACAAAGGGTAAAGCAGAACTCCCTTAACATCCTAAAATATAGTTGTTATTGGTGCATTGGTTTTACTTCTTTCTCATTTATCTTCACCCAGAGAACAATATAAAGATTAAAGCACATTCTAAACCACATCCCCCTCTAAATGATAAGACGTTTCACAGAAAATTACATTAAGTGCTCTAAAAATGGCTTGTGAACAATTCTTAGCCTCTACAGTATTTTAACCACAACAGATCTTTGGTTACAGGCATGTTTGCCATTTTTGCTTTGCTTTGTATAAGTTGTTAAACTGCCATCATCATTGCAATGCACTGTCGGTCTATTCCCTTAGCATAGCTGAAAATTCAGATTTCAATGCTAATAAGAAGCAAAACAAAGCCTGTGTGTTAATTGATTCCTTCAGAAGCAAAGCCTTTTTTTTGTCTGCTGTGCATTTAAATATGGCCACAGCAAAAAGAAGCAGAATATTTTCTACCTCTGTGGTAAGTACATTCAGTGTGTACCCCAAATGCCAACATGCACTCTTCACTGGGGGCATATTTAGCATTTCTGTGTCTCAGACCAGCAGCACTAACATTTATGTGCAGAAAAGGACACGCAGAGCCACATTCCTACAGGCCCTCAGGAGCTGCCAAACAGAAGTTTTAATTCCCACCATTCCGGTTCAATTGCTTCTGAGATTCCCTAGTTGAATATCTGTAATGGTCTTTCATGTGTGGATATTCTTATACATTAAAGATGTATGAGCAGAAAGGTGAGGGATCAAATGTTGGTGAAGGTGGGAAAGGGAGGAGAGAAAAGAGATGTGACATATGTCTTGCTGTTAGTGTTTAATGTGGTCATGTGATCTCAACATGTTGGCCCCCATGAGATGATGAATATATTTCAGTTCAGCTTTAAATCTACAAACTATTTCCTTGACTATGTTTTCTCTGCTTTTCCGGAACTACTTAATAATGTCATTGATTTTATATTAATTGATCTTTCTTTATTTTATTATACATAATCTGCCTCCCTAATCATTTACAATTCACTGCTGTCTCGTGAGGTAGCATTTAAGTGTTCATCGGGGTTATTTAGTTTAACAGGGATAATTGTGCCATAATTTTATACATATGAATACAGCGCTCTTAATGTTTACAACATTACAGTACAATAAAAGCCACACAGAACTTTTGCGAAGCAAAACTAGATGTGTTTGTGAGACCCGTGTAACATGTAGAAAAGTAATAAAGCTGAGAGGTGAACGGCGATATCAGATTTGCTGGGCAATGTTACACGTAAGGCTTTCTGTGTATTGAACAGTAATTAGTTTAGAGTGACACAACGCAGAGTATTTAGGTTACCTCATTATTCTGCTCTATACTGTCCCACGGTGAGAGGAGACCCACCCTTGATCTCTGGGATCATTGTTTCACCAGTGCAACCCAACCTTGATTTTAGGTCATCCATACACCTCCATCAAGAAGCCACCCAGACCATCACTAATCACAACCAAATACCTCAAAGATCATTACATCACTTACCAACAACAGACAAAACATGCAAGAGGGAGTCTGGAGTTTTAATTCCCACCATTCCGGTTCAATTGCTTCTGAGATTCCCTAGTTGAATATCTGTAATCGTCTTTCATGTGTGGATATTCTTATACATTAAAGATGTATGAGCAGAAAGGTGAGGGATCAAAAGTTGGTGAAGGTAGGAAAGGGAGGAGAGAAAAGAGATGTACCAACAACAGACAAAACATGCAAGAGGGAGTCTGGAGATTAATATTCCGCCAATTCAGCTGCTATACAGACACACTAGCAGATTAGAGATGTTGTCTTAACTCACCACAGATAAAGCACCAGGAGAGGCCAGATTACCAATCAACTCATCACTAATTACATGCAGCCTACAGGCTGAAGCAGAGCAGATTAACCAATGTCCCACTCTCTCATCAGACTGGATTTAATTACTCTACACACCAGCCTGTTCATGCATAAAGATTATTTACTGTATTGTCTATCTTACTTTCCCCTTTAATATCAAAATAAGACTATACAGTACAGTAAAGATGTACACACTCCTACCCAATTTAGCTGTCACAGCAGAATACATTGCATTTTAGTTGTGTTGCAGTGACTAAGACTGCATTAAAAATGATCTGTTTTGCGAAAAATTAGATTGAGACCAATAGCACATATAGTTAATATATAAATGAGAAATCACTGCATGAGAAAATCACTGAAGAACAAATTTATTTTACTGTGTGTATTTATTTATTGCTTTGGTGACTTGTAAATATTTCCATACATTTGCCCACAGCATAAGTGAATTGAATTTGCTCCCGCAGATGAGAAGAGAGCGTTTTAGCACTGATTGTATTTAATATCCTTAATATTTAATACTCCAGAAAAACAAGCAACAGCATGTTTCCCTTAATTGTATGGGGGTATAAGATTCTTTGCAAATGTTTCCCAAATTGAAAATACTCAGATGAAGAATAAATACAATCAAAATGTATTTTAACAGTATTTTAAAATACCTCATTATGGTCCACCTCAGTAATGAGACACATACTCAAATGAAATTACTGTGCTACAACCGTCTATCAATTAGTCCATGATAGAATTATACAACATTGGACTCCAAAATCAATTTCTCCTTTTGGGTTTAGTTGGTTTGGTATACTGTTCTCCACAAACACACTGTAGAACTTTCATCATCATTTTTCCTCAAATCACAGATGCCTTTCAAGTAAACAGAGAATCAGAAACAAAAGCTGGTGTCTGTACTGGTCCAGACTAAAAACAAAGACAACACTGCTAAAACTAGAAATACTAGCATAAAATCCAGATACACAAATCTGCAACCTATTAATCAAAATAAAGAACATATTTGTGATTTGTGTGTTTATACTTGTATGTTAGTAAAGAACCAACAGTAGTTTAGTGTGTAAGCCAGGGGCTGATTAATTAAGCATGTGTACAATATGGACGCTTTTTGAAATTAGTACCTTTAATGATGGCTACATGCTTCCAATCAGGCAGTTTAAAGGCAAACCATCTGTCTGAACTTGGCAACTTGGTTGACCCCCAAACACACACACACGCGCAAACACACATACCATGTTTCCATATTTTAAGGGGACTTTTATACTGTACAAACTACTATCTGAGAACACAAAAATGCACACAAACGTTGTTGTCCAGCACTTAATACTGACATAAACACATGCAGATGCACACAGCTCTGAATAGAGAAAAAAAGGGCTGTGATCATTGGAAAAATTCCATGCACATGTAGCATGTTAATGAAAAGGAAATATTCATATTAGGGGAAAACAAACTATTGAGAAAGTGCTCATTAGACCTTATTAATAAATGCAAGTGCTGGTAATTAGTGAAAGGACCTTGGAGTCTGTGTTTCTTCTTTTCTTTTTACTGCATCTTTTTTGTGTTTGTTTATTTGTTTTTTTCTCGTTGTTTTTTTGAAGTCGATTCTGCGTTGACCTGATCTCCCCGCCCCATCGCATCCTCCCAAGACCCTGCCAGTTCCTTTCATCGGCACACTACCGCCCCACTCTTCCCTTATCCCTGTGCCCTGAGGAGGGCCACTCGTCCAGTCACTCTCCCTCTGGAGAAAGTTCTGGCTCTGGATCCTTCTACCCGTTCATCCATCAATCCATCCACCCATCCTTCCACTCCTCCTCTTAATCCAAGGCCCAAAGGCTTAGACCCACTTCCTCCTAAACTTGCGCCCTCGGAGCTCAAGAACACACACACTCCATATGCACTGCAACTTTTGGGGGCTTATGTAAAGCTCCATAAACTATTTATGTTTGGCAAGATGGTTAGGAAATAACTTTTAGGGAGTTTGTATTTTTACAATAATGCACAATGCAAATTTTTTATTCAAAATTATAAAGAATGAATGAAGAAGTGTTATGATGATAAAATCATGTTCTAAATCATATGTTTTATCATTTGCTTGATGAATTGATGTATTTACGGTATATAATATTATAAAATTGTTGTCAGATGGTATTTAAATCTAAACAATAGTAATAATTTGTTCAATCAGAACCAATGCAGAACATAAATCCAATGCAGAATGCCTATGATTATTTCAATGCTACAAATTACCCACTGGGTGACCAATTAAGATAAACGACAAATTCAAAATGATTCTCAGTTTATGTCCACAAACAGGAATTTACTGGCACAAACTTCACTTGTATTGCTTCAATACATCTCAGCCCATTTAATTATTTACTATATGTCTGAATAAATGAACATGAAAAATACTCTCAGATGATTTTAAAAAAGTATTAGCTAATTGCAGCTAAAGAAAGTTTTTTATTTCTTTCTTCTTTTTCGCATTGTACCATCTGACTTGTTCTGCTTTCATGTCACTTCATTACATTTAATTTATTAATGTCCAATACTTAATGTGCCAAAAATGTCAGATTCAAAGCTCTGAAAATGGGGCACTTTTTTCAGCTGATAAGGAGAGGCTCAAGCTGTTTGGAGCCTGTTGTTTTGGCTCATGGGGCGGGAGAGAGAGGGAGAGAGAGAGAGAGAGAGAGAGAGAGAGAGAGAGAGAGAGAGAGAGAGATATTACAGAAAAAGAGAGTATATCTGTCACACACACACAAACAAACAAACAAACCTACAGCATCATGTCAAAGGACACACATCTCCAGGTCCTCAGACGCACTTTCACAAGATGCTTCTGAAGTTTACATTCACATTTTAATTTGTATAGTTAAATAAAACTTTGTCAGCCGTATGTTGTAAATGGTCCTTTAACTGAAATGTGGCAAAGGAATGGGTACATTTCCAGTAAAACACATTCTGAGCAATGTAAAGAGGGACTGCAGTCATTATGCAACAAATCAACACTAACAAACACGCTGGAGTCCAGCTGACACACCCCCTCATTAATCGATTGGCTCTCAGGGTTTGTCCTTGACATCTGTCCATCTCTCATCAACACTAATTGATCCCCTATTGATTATCTTTTGTCACTAACACACCACAGAATGAGACTTTCTCTGCTCTAACTGAGATAATACGAGGCAACAGATCTAATATTGCAGTTCTTTTCAGGTATTGTAAAACTATCCCCATTTTGCACTGGCTTGGTTGACTCATAGAGTAGTTAATTAAAGGTCTGCTTTACATCTCTTTGATGTCCTCTAAAACCCATTAATGCACATCAACGGCCGTCACACAATAGAAACTCCTCCATACGAGTAAAAATGATCTGATTCTTGCACCGTGCAGACACACAGAGCATACGAAACCATGAAAAACATTATGTTTTTGTTTTCTTGTACTGTTGTAATCCACTTTCTTTACGTGTACTTGGTTCCCAGTGTTATGTAATTAAAATTAATTAAACTACAAATTAAAATCTTCAGTGTGTTAGGAATAGAAAGTGAAGAGGCTATAATCATTGTTAATCGCAGGGCAAAGAGCCTCTTTGAAACATTAAGAACACAGTGCAGAGCTCTCAGCTTCTGATATTAAGCATTTCAGGTAATAAAGAACTGTGTTTGTGTGAGTGTAAAAGAGTGAGAGAGATTCTTTTTAATGCATGTGCATGTGATATTTGCAACACATTAGCATTTGTATTAATGGTACATGCATATACTGTAATAAGAATACCTCTATTCTCTTATGTGAGCTGCATAATGCTGCTGTTATTTGTGTATATATTGTGATTAAGCATTCACTTGTTGTGTTTATAATGTGCTTTTGTGCCAGGTGTACTAGATCATTTGACCAACTACTGCTAACCTGCAATACAAAATTAACTTTTCGCCACAGTATAATCACGATGCTGTGTAAAACCTCCTACTGAATACACAATTACACAGTCAATTACAGCATTTGCTTTATAAACTTTAATTAGATTGCAAAATCTTCAAGATAATCTCAAATGAACCAAAACTACAGACACCACAAAGATTTAAGCCTTGCCATCCAAAAAATAAATGTAGTTTTAGAATTTTTAAAGAGAGGAACTATAAGGAACAAGATATCGTGTTTCTATCTACAGTAAGTGGTCAAGGTGTAATTATGCCCATTACATAAATATCTACAATCTAAATCCTGAAATGTCATATTTACATTTAAGCTATTAGCAAACGCTTTTACTAAAAGAAACTGAGTAAAACAAAGTGTTTCATCCTAAAGATGAAATACAAAGTTTGTTCAAATATAATGCATATACTGTACACATATTTTTGTGAATTTGCAGGGAGAATGAATAACACTATAAATGAATTATGACGGCAAAAAAACCCTGTTATCCCCAATTCATACTAATAGGATAAATCAAAATGACAACAAAATAATCTATTTTCTTTTGTTTTCTTCAGCTAACCATGAACAAGTCTGGAGTTTTCTGTATCTGTAAACACAAATAAAAATATACGCAATCACCCATCTCTAACATCTCATGCACACAGACACACACAAAAAGTATCGTTTCTATAGTAACAACGCTCAAGAGCCAATTTCTCATACCATTTGCCCATTTCATTAATTATATCTTTGTGCAGGAGAGTACAGAACAGCACATACACCCCCCCAAAAACACACATCACTCCCCCTTTTCCCCGACCAAATCCTTAGCTGTGGATGTAAGACTGTCCATGTCGCGGACAAACAGTAGCATTGTTTGGGCCAGCCGGTTTAGATCCCCCGTCCCCCACCCCTCGGTAGAGTCCCAGGGAGCAGGCGGACGGAGAAACAAAATGAGCGTCTTCTCTAATGAGCTGCGGCCTGTCAGCTACAGTTAGGCACTCGACACACAGAAAGAAAGAGAGAGAAGCTTATGGCAACAGCAGTATCCACACCCCAATGAACACATACTCGAATTTAAACATGTATATTGCTATAGTCAAATGGTTTATAGGAGGAGAAACAGTGGGGTGATATAGTTTTATATTGTACAAACTGTATATTGTATCTCCTCTTCCTAAACCTAACCCTCACACAAACCTTTCTGCTTTCTTACATTTTCAAATAAACATCATTTAGTATGACTTATATACTGTTCTCCTCATGAGGACCAAAAAAGGTCAAAACTTTACTGATATTAGTATATTTGTGGGGTCATTTAGCATTGCAAAATTGTTGAACACGACTGAAGTCCACAAGCCTTCAACAGCTAAAGTATGAAGATATCAGATGTTGACATATAACCTGCTTCTTCATTTACATGTGAGGAGATATAGAGTTGTAATCCTAGGTGAGCATTTAACTCATGCACTATAGGCTTCATAAATATCTTATGAAGGAAACTTTAATGCCGTGAGAACAATAGCTCAAGGTTCTACAGGAGAAAATCAGTTTCAGCATTACAGTGTTAAGAACTAATGAACACAAATGTGCCGGAAATAAATCCTGACGCTATTATTATTTGAGGTTTCAAATGTATAGGTTCTACAATCTTTCAGAAACAGAGACTCTGTACCCAGATTGAGGCTGTTTCTGCTATTTAACTCATTATATATTATACTATTTAATATTGAAGGGGTTTTTTATACTAAAGTGTCCAGTCCAACACACAGTAGCAACACTGGCTTGTTTTTGGGGTGGGACTCTCTGTTTTGCCAAGGCAGAATGTTGCAATTCTGTTTGGACAAGCTTAATGACACTCAGGTTTAAAAGGACCAAAAGCTTTTTAATCTAAAAGGTAAGTCTTAGAAAAAGTGGTCTGCTCAAATCAAAATCAATGAACCTCCGGTTTTAAGAAGTTCTGCTTCTGTGTATGTGTTTGCTGGGGGTTCAGATGGACAAGGCCATTACTTACAGTGACTGGGTCCTGCTGGGCAGTGCATATGTTTGGTATGTTTCTTTCCCGCCGTTATGAGAATGTGCAAAACGGCTCTCACACGATGACAGCCATCTGTCCGTCTTCACTCTCGGATGACAAGGGGGGTCAGTCGCTGTTGCCATCTATGAATAGATCAATAATCCAATAATGTAAACCCATAAAGCACAAAGATGTGTCATAAAGATTTCAATAATCCAGTCTTATCCCTCATATAACTCATCAGACTGGTCGGTATGTACCCCTATAAGCAAAGGATGGCTACCTTGAAGACGCTCAAATATAACAAAGTGACGATTTAGGAAAGGAGAGCTTCTGTTGGCTCTGGATTGAACCTGCAGTTGTTTGTCATGAGTCACAACAAATAAAATGTACCTAGACTTCAAGTCCTATCTGTGTGGAAAGCTTTATCAAAGAGTAGCGAGAGACTTAGAAAAACAGAACAGAGATAGATGATGGAGAGGGAGTAACGGGCTCTAATGGGTTATGGATCATTGCGGAGCACAAAAAGACAATATTGTGAAACCCAAGAGTGACAGACGGGTTGCTGAATAAGTTAGACTGCACGCTAAAGAAAAACAAAATAATGGTGTTCCATTCTCAAATCACATTTCAGGGAAATGCACTAATGCAGTATTTGATGTGTCAAAGCAAAATGAAGTTCAGGCTAATTCAAAGCATACTTGTATTGTTTGGCTAATAGTTTTAGCATGTTTTAAGACATCATGGGTAATCAACAGAATGTTTAAAGATCAGACATACTGTCATACATTGTCTAAGTGCTACATACTATAATATTTATGATTACTGTAATATGTGTGTGTTTACAATTACAAACACATTCATATGCAGTTTGGTTACACGCAATTAAACAAAAGGTTATAAATGTTCATTTGCATTTTGTCTAGACATTACATCATGTTTATTCTTTTGTTTTACATAAACAATGTATTGACCCAGTATGAGCATCTCTGACTACAGTGGAAAAACATGAAGCGCTCTTTGTCTTGGGAAAATTAACACACGTGGGAATTCTGAAAATGACATTGTCTGTCTTTGCTGAGAATATGCAGAACAAGTCTTACTTTTGCACCTGCATGGTTGAAGGTTAAAAAGCAAATGAGAAATGACTGTTACAACTGCACATTCATTTATGTTTACATTGAGTGCATTAAATGCAACAGATGCTCTTATGCAGAGGGACTTCAAAAAATGTAGCTTTCTAATGTGAGACATAAGAAATGCTATTACCAACAGGTGGCCAACATGCGATTCTTAAAAGCTATCATCTTTCCTCTTTTCATATATCTTTATTATTTTATTTCTTTATCATAATAATATTAAAATGATGCTATATTATGCACACATCTTGTTTACTTTGCATCTTTTCAGCCAACAGTCTATGCTATAGTTAGTGTACTTTAACCTCAACACTTTACAAAAATACAAACCAATTAGAGCCCTAATGAGGGTGGGCAGAAGGTGGGACGGTGGGTCAGGGGCATGAGAGGGGAAGGAGGTAAAGCGAGGACAGAGAGAGAGAGACGCAAAGATGTAGATACACTTTCTCCCCAATTAACAGCAAATCTCATTCAGCAACATCCGCTGCATCATGATGCTTACACAATAAAGTCAGTGCTGATCACAATAAAAACATTAAATTTGCTAATGTGTTTCTGTATTTTCTCATACGTTACTGGTATAGAGTGTGAAAGCGAATTGCAATCTTATCTGATGATGTTTATTTAACCAAGTTAAATATCTCCATTGTTTCTGACAGACAAAAAGATTAAATTGAAAGCAGATACATGTTCGATTTTCCTCTTGAGATAAATACACAAGTGGAGTGTGAAACAATGTTTCAATCAATGTTCATCAAATTGTTCAAAGACCAAATAATCTGAGCTATGCTATCAATATTATTTGCAAGGCTCTGCACTGCAGTTACTGCATGTCAACAACCATCTCGTTTTCTAAGATGACAAGATCACCCAGATGCCCAAACACAAAAAGCTAATGTTTGAATGTCATGGCTGGTCTTTTATCTTGGGTCCAATGAAACAGTTGATGTGATTCATGTTTTTGGTCATGGCAGTAAAAGCAGGAGGACACCCTCTCTTTACCAGCAGGTCTCTGATTAGCCTAATTAATGTTTCTTCCCATCACTGAGAAGTGCTACTGTCAAATCACTTTATTTAAGTACCACATCATCAATACATTATCAGCAGCCTGTGCAGCTTTTATTATACTCTACAGGACCATCACATTAATAATGTCAACTTCTTTTTTCCTTCTCTTTAGTTTTGCTCAACTGGACAAAAACACACTAAAGCATTTTAATACACAGTACTAGCAAACACATGGCACTATGTGGTTTCCTATTAAATTGCTAAAATGTAAAAACCTATACAAAAGCTAAAGAAATCTTCTCTGATCCTCCTAGTGAGCAGAAATTTGTTTGTTGTTTTGTCCAGACCTCCACTCCTCACACCTCAAGTGAGATAGTTCTCTGTGTTCTTGCTGTCTAACTGTAGCTCACGCTGCCTGACTGTTTTATTGCTATGAGCCACTTTACAAATTAATCCATAATTTCACCAAATAACACTATATAAACTTAACCATTGCTGGACAATTGACCAAAATAGAAATTCTGTTATGATAGTTTTGTTATGATGATTTACTCACCCTTATGTTGTTTGTATAACTCGTATGACATAATCCATATTCTATCCGTACACATTCATTGTGTAGAAAGAAAAACATCATCAACATACATCATAATTTATTTTCTAACACTTAATGGAGGAAACAAAGTGTTTTTTAAGGAATTACCCTGTTAACCTTCACTTTGGATCCTTATCAAAAGAAAAAAGTAAATTAAACAGGATGAGTAGCCGATAGGGACCTTTCATGCATTTCAGTTTTTCAAAGCATCTTAATTGTCCAATGTCTTTCTTGACCCCCATATTTTATTTTCATACCCTAGACCACTCAATGAACATACACTCATACATTTTTAAGTACTGAACCAAATTAAATCCAAAAACCCAGTACTGAAGGATAAACAAATACAGAATGCATTGTTTTGATTTATCATCTCCTTTTTGACTTTGAAAGGAATTATGCCAATGAAATAAAACCAGTGACTTTGGCAAGGCCATCCCATAATCACAGAAACACAACTCACAATTTCTCCATCTCATCAGTCTAACACGTCCATGGATCAGTATCCAATTATATCCCAGGATGCTTTGCCATCTCTGCATTTACAGGAATGTCCTCTGGCACTTCAGAAAGTCAAGCACTGGCTTCCCCTACCATACCCACAACCCTACTATAAAGATACAGACAATAAGGTGCATGTGTATGTCCAGTCTTTAGAAAATGACAAAATAAAAGACATTACAAATGTTACTTTAAGATCAATATCTAAGATGACTACATGCAGTATTCGGTAAATAGGAAAAAAGATTGGTCACTGAATGTTACAGGTGTAAATGACAGATTTGCAGGGAGTAATTGCGCTGTAACAGGTAATCCCTAAACTTTGCTACAGGTGTTGTTGTGAGATTAGAAGAAACCTGAGCTGCTTTAGTCTAAGCAGTATTGTGGCTTAATGAAAAACATTATCCTTATGCAGTATATGACAACAGACTGTAGAGTAACTGACCTAAAATCAGTTTACCTTTATTACTGTATTTCTCCAAAACACATAAGACAACATTTTAAAAATCTTGGTAAACAAACAACACTGGCCCTATTGACTTCCACAAAACTACTGAGAACATCATTTGTGTTCATCATATACAGGTTTTGAACAACATAAAAGTAAATAAATAATGACAGAATTTTTATTTTTGGGGTAAACTATCCATTTAATGCTTAATTTCTCTCATAACAGCCAGGGATGTACATTTGAACTTTTGAAATTAAAAATATTGTCACGTTAAATTACAAAATGAAAAAATTTCCAAATGTGAATAAGGAATAATTATTATGACCAGATAATGATGGTAACATCATACCTATAGCGAAACACATTTAAATGTCTGTCACATCTAGTTTGCAGCCGTCTCAGTTAATGATCACGGCATTGCAAAGCAACTCGACCCGTCATTTGTCGAGCAGGCCTCCCCACAATAGCCGGCCCGGCGAAGCGAACAGAAATAGTATTTTGAATCATGCTGCCGTGGTTACGAGCTGTGGTCTGATGAACACTCATGCATCCACAGCCTGAGCAAAGAATGTGTAGTGATGTCACCAGGAGGCAGGGGTGAGTGAGAAATGCTGTGATTTAGGGACAGGACTGGGGGTTATATTAGTGGAGGCAGTGAGGGGGAACACAAGCGGGGGGTGATGGGGTGAGAGGGGTATGTGGGCTTCTGCTGCCACTGTCGTAATGGCCCAAACGAGGTGGATGGACGAGCACTGGAGTAAATCCAGGGTTGAGGCTGTGATGACTCTGCTTCAACGCCATATGAGCTGGCAGCTTGTCACAACCCAACCCATCACACGCATGCAGACGCAGACACATTTCCATTATCCTACGCATCAGATCAGACCTGCTTCTGTGGACCCTACACATTACCAGCACAAGTGTGATGAACAAATCAGAATCAACCAGCATTCCTTGCTTACATGATCAACTATATCATTTCTGTCACATTTCTGCGACTGCTGATCAGCGATTTGATCAATTAATCCATCAAACAGCCAGGGCCGGACTGGGACACACTTTCAGGCCAGGAAATCCTATGCACCCAAATAAATTCAGAAACCACAACCTTATTTTTTCCATCTAAATTAAATTTATTACACAGTATGACCATCATATTAAAACATTTACAAGCAACCTTAAGATAAAGCAGTATGTATATTAGATATCATGGGTCGGCACAGAGCGTTACACCAATATTTATGCCAGAAGTCCAAAGCTGCTATTTCTTCTCTACTTCTCATGACAAAAACATAATGAAATGGTATTGCGTTTTGAAGACTTTTTTGCAGTATAGTATCCCTGCTCCCTTCCTACCTTAATAAAGAATGTGAATATTTGTCTGCTAAAATGCTCATGTTACTTTACAAAGTAATATTAATGTCTTTTAGCATACAGTATTTTAAGTGATGATAGTAGGGGCGCTAACGCTAATGTTCGCTAGCAGAACAATACTTGCAAAGAAAAAACGATGGATAAAACTGACCTGCACTGGAAGCCTTGAACAAATCGAAAATTTTGCAACATTTCGCTGGTTCTTTTTAAAGTGCTTTATTTTTACGTGCCCAGGTGCCCTTTCTGCTCCACCTGGCCGCTTTCTCTCCATCCTCGCATGTCTGTTTAACCGCTTTGGCGGAGGCGCAGAGAGGACGTGAAATCGAACCGTTACGTTGCGTTACGTTGCCTAAAAATGAACAGATTTAGAATAATGAATAGATACATTTATTAGTATTATTTATTCCCTTAATTAAGTGCTGACTTCGAAAATGATCACTTTACCACAATGGGTGGGGAATAATATAAAATAAATAATAATTATAAAATGGCTGGCTGGCAGCAGGCCAAATCAGTTGGAAGGCCATGTTACACATTTTAGATAATAGGAAACTCATCAAAACTATGAAATAACACAAATATAACTATTAGGAATAGTGTCATCTAAAATAAATCAAAACTGTTATATTTTGTTATCTTTAAAGTAGTTACCCATTGTCTACAATTTGACTAATTTGACACTAAAAAAAGTCTTTCTTTTCTGATTCTGTCACCCAAATCCTTAAGGTCCCACCCTGCCTTTTATCTATACAGACTCATGGCTGCTTTGTCCAAATTAAAAGCTTTTTAAATAAACTTTAAAAGATTTTCAGATCAAGAGATAAGTGACCCTAAACTTTTTAACAGTAGTGAAACTGTATATGCTACGTGCTGTTAACAACCCTTTCTAATTTGATTTTATCCAAAACAATTTACAGTGGATTCATGTCAATACAGTACATGGATTACCTGAGATTTGAACTCATGACCTTGGTGCTTAAATCCTGTAAAACCAACTGTGCTACAGAAAAGTAACTAGCAGTGTGATTGTGTTACAGTGCCGACAGGTTACTGAGCAGCCAGCATCTATCACAAACTTTTAACAAAACACATGTAAGTTACTGGTATAGATACAAGAGAACAAAAAAAAGATCAGAACAGCTGATCTTAAATGTTTATGAGTTTTACATGGCCCTCCCTTTAAAACAAACAAAGAACACATGTTTTCAAAGCAGAAAAAACTATTTTGACATCAAAATAAAAGTGTACATTGTAAATAATCTAGCATTATGCAAATTACATCTGAACACCTTTTTTGTCAGTCCAATTATTGAAGTTTGTCACAAACATTCAGGAGATGCCAAAGAGATGCTCAAACTTTTGACATCACATGAACAAGTTGCAAAGACAGAAGAGAAAGAGGAGGAGAAGAAGAGAATAATGAATAAAAGCGAAACAATGAGAAAAACAAAGAGCAAGCCAGCGTGTGGTAAGCAGATCTGATCTGGAGACATGTATATATTTCGCATTCGGCAAACAAACAAAAGGCCTGTAAATAGCGGGAGAGGAAATGCACGGTTATCCGATGCCCTGCTCCGCGCTCAGCCAGCACCTCCCGGCTAAAGTTTCCCTACCAGACAAAGAGCCACCAGCGCATTCTGCCGGCCTGCCCACAAAAGCTGCGCTGAAATAGCCAACACCTCTTCCCTTCGGGGCTCCACAAAACACTTTTGTTAGCCGATATTAAAACATGTTGCTATATCTCCTCTTGTCTCACAAAAGAAACTGTATCTCACACTTGATGAGGAAGTTTGTGCATCTCATTGGATGAGAGGGCTTCAGATTGTTTGGATGTTGGGGCCCAGAATTGGTCTATTGATAATATGATTTAAACATCTTAATTTGTAACAATGTTATCTTCTAAGGCTATTTTCATTGTGAAGTTTTAACTAAATATAATAAATGATAGCTAAAACAACTGAAAACTTTAAATTAGTATATATTTAAAATGATTTATAAATATGCCAATTTACAATAATTTTTATAAAAAGGTAAAAACTGAATTCTGTAATGACTTACATTACTAAAAAAACCTTTTGAGGGTGTCAGGAAGATGTTCTCAAAAACAAAAAATACAATATGTCCACGGTCACTAAGGCACATGACATGAGGCACATATGGAGGCATGTTTCATTTTTTAAATTTCGATGGCTGAACTTCAATAACAAGATCCCATACAGGTATATTGTGACTATTAACACAAAAAATGCATCCTAAAATGATACAGAACCAGATAAATATGATATGCTATTGAGCACAGGAGGAATTATACTGATAAGATTTCTTAAGTCACAAGACATTTTGAGTCTGAAACAGCCAAGCTTCAGGGTACAAATCTAATGCGTGGCTGGCCAGCAAAGGATCGGGTGAGACATGCAAAGGCAGGCTGAAGGAGAAAACAGCAGAATGAGCTTTGGAGACAGCAGTCTCTGGACGCCCGCACTCAGCTGGACAACTCCTCCCAATTTCTTGAACCCTGTCGGGGGTCCGTCTCCAATCGACACCACAAGACAAACTGTCCCTTTACTTCTCACTCTACACTGTGTCCTTTCTTCTCTTCTCAGCTTATTTCCCAAAGACCTGAGGCTCTAATGCCTCTTTCTGCTCCCAGAAAATGGAAACTCAATGCCTGGGAAAAGCGTAAGAAACAACTTGAGGTCTGTTTCATGTCATACCTATTGTTTGTGGCGATTAGGTAAGACAAGTCAATTTACTCTAGCTTTGCTTCTTTTAAATCAGCTGGTGGTCAGGTTAAGCAGTCTGTGGACAGGAGCGCTGACCTTGCTTTGGGCCAGCTAGAGGTTAACTGCACATTTTAGGAGGGTTGAGGAGAAGCTTTACTGCCTTGATCGAACAAGTTTTTTAAAAACGATTGAAAAATTATTTAAAATAATCGGTGCTAAAATGTTACTTAAAGACACAAAAAATTCTAAAGCAATGAACTTACAATTTCCTATTGTATCATAAGGTTGATCACATGAACTCCACTGTCAGCATTCCCATTCATAGTCAGAGCTGTCATGTCATGTCTGATTGCCAACTTTGGACATCAATGACTTCTAGTCATTGTTTTGCTTCAAAGTGCTTTAAATCCAAGGAATTAAAATAATTCACCCACAAATTAAAACTGTCATTACGCTCTTAAAAACAAGCATTTACTCACCCTCATGTTGTTCCACATCTATATGACCTTCTGTCTTCTATTGAACACAAAAGGAGATGCTAGACAGAATGTTAGTGACTGACACCATTTACTTTCACTGTATAGAAGAAGGATTAACATCAATATCCTTCAAAATCTTTTGCACAACGAAAGTCACATACAACTTTGGAAGAGATACATTTTTATTTTTGGATTAACTCATATTCCACATCTAAAAAACATTTCTTTGCCTTTAATTAAATACTGGCACGTTAGTCTATTACTGCGACAATCAATTTTAGATTTATTCAGCCAGGTCTCTGGCTTTCCATTAGGATAGGATGTACATTACACTATGCACAAAAAGGAGTAAGAAGAGTCTTTTCTTTCTGGCTAAACCACCCAGGAAATATTGACATTGTGTAAGGGTGAAGGAGAGGTCTATTCTTATTTTGCAAAAAGACTGATACAGTATACAGTGTCATGGTAAAGGCTTACTGTTGATAGTTTGAACAGTGTAAATAACAAATGTACATATATTATAATGGGATTTATAAAGACTAATGAACTCTGTAAAACGCAACTCAAGAGTTTTTCATTTTGATAAAATCACGAAAGCACAGACGCACTCAGAGTTTAAGTATTAGTTTGTTTATTTTTGAGTCAGATACAGTCAGTGCTAATATGCTAAAGACAGTTGTTTGTTTGGTAAAATGCCTAACAGAGGATTTAATGCCGGAATGGCTGTATGTTATCCACATATTTTATTTTCCTATCAGATTTTATTATTCAATCATGACTGTGTGTGTCCATCAAAACAACCAGTCAAGGAAAAAACTTCTTGACAATTCTGAAAATATTGTTGGGGAGCTCAACTTGTGCTTTTTGGAAATGTAACACTGCCTTCAAGATAATAAGCTACATATTTAATGTTTCTCTTCTGTTTTCCATGTCTAGTATATGTCAAAACCATGACATTTGAATAAATTATAGTACACAGCTTCAAGGCTTCCTAAATCCATTAGGTATTGTAAACCCCACACATCTGAATACAGAAGTCAGGACAACATCTCCACATTTTTGGCATTATAAAAAAAATAAGGCAATTCAAATAATCATAATCTGTACACAAAAAACAAAAATTTTGTTTAGAAGCAACAAAGGTAAAAACACAACTACCCACAATCCTTTACCACCTCTGTAGATTAAAGGTTTACTTGTCACGTGTATATTTTACTTCCACTTTAAAGACATCAAACAAAATCATTTGACAGGTTAGATGAGATGCAAAGCTGTATGTAATAACTATTAATTAATATTTTAGTCATTGCATAGGAAATGCAGAGAACTGAGAAAGTCATTATACAAAATAACCTTTAAATGACTGCAGTATCGGCTCAAAAATATAAGCATTTATTCAAATATAAGCATGATTTTAACTGTTTCAATGTACAATATTTTACAGTAATTAAGGATGTCAAATCATAGATTTTTCCTGAGGTCCACTTACAACAACGGTCAAGTTTTTGCATCAGAGAAGCCTAAATGTAGTTATTAATGACAATTTCGAAGCTCTAGGGTCTGAGTAAAATAATAAAGTGATGTTTTAGAAGCTCTTTTTCAATAAGTCAGTCTTTCTGGACTGACAACTAACATGTTTTTATAGTCTTATTTCTTTTTATTTCCAAAAATCAGAAAAGTGATTTCATTTCTTATATGAACACTTTAATACAAGTATTGCATTTATAAGACATAAAAACTAAAGAATAGTACCATTTCAGTACTTACACTCGCAATAGTCCCAAATCTTTTTGATGGACTTAATCAAGTGGTCTTTTAGAAATGATTACAATTGGTCAAATAAGCAACGTGTCCCTTAATCTGACTTCAGTGTGGCCATAAGTGTTCCCGTAGCTCACGTATGTGAATTGCATTGCGTTAGCAACACAAGGTCATCAGTTACTGTTAAAAATATAGTTTAAATGCACTGCAAGTTGTTTTTGATAAACGACTACCAAATGCATAGATGTAAATGTAAATAAAAGTTAAGTAAATCTTGTATAGTATATGATAGAATGTGTACTAACCAAACCAGACTAGACCTCATCCATAAAAAGCTTTGCATCTTTTACCTAACAACATTTTTAAAGCAATTATAACTGAATAATACATTTAGCCATTTTCCATTGTGGCTGAAGAAGTGACTTGTGATATTTTGTTATCATATGACATCATATGATATTTTTGCTTTTTCTCCATTAATTGCCTTATGATCTTCAGGCACAGTTCACAGCAATTTTACGGCTCAGAGTTTTTTCCATTAAGTGACTTTAAGTGACCTTTCATGCTGATTTACTGTACAGGTTTACTGCATGTGTACTGCAAGTTTTGCATTGTTCTATTGTGAGCTATTAACTTTTAGTAAAAGTGCTTTGTTTGGCTCTTTTCAGGGTTAATGCTGGTTATGTTGTAAATAAACGTGAAATGTTTGCTTTACTGGCTTATGGTTACCAGTATCTTACACCATGCGTACGCATCAATCACACAGACACATTCACTCACTGCTCGGCTAATGCTGGTCATTTTGGCTGTTCTTTGACTTGTTCCTTAAGGATGCCAGTCTCTGTGGCTCTCCACACATGCAGAGCACTGCTGGAGGTGAGAAAGAGGAAGAGGATGAAGGCTATGGGAAAGCCAACAGTGTCCACCATGGCCCCAGCCAGGGCACTGAAACTCAGCTTCCCCAACACCTCCAGAGTGGCCAGAAAACTGTAATGGGTGGCCTGAAGATAGGAAAGGTACAGAAAGAGATCATCATCAGTGTGATGCAATATCTACAATGCCAGAAACATTTTACAGGATGGTGAGGAAAAAAAGCATGATGAGAGGAATAAAAGAACTGGATGCATGCAACATTTGATCTTTTCATGTAACTTTATGAAACTTTTCAAAGTAATAATTACTTAACTTGATTTTCATTTTTATCTTCACATCAAAACAGAAAGATTATGCAGCACACAACAGTCTCTATATTTATTCTCCTGAAACCCTGCAAACTGTATGGGATGGGAAAGCAAAGCCAAGTTCATTCCTTCACATGGCCCCGCCACTAAAGTTAAGTGAGCTACCTTTATTCCTACAAACTTGTTTAAGGTGTTCCGTTTCTCTCTCCAGGGCCTTTTCAAAAACATTCACAGTATCGGTTTTCGGTCATCCAATACTGCCTTAAAACAAACACACACAAACACACACACAAGCCGGTCCCGCTACTGTATGTATGTCATATGAGCATTTCAAATTAACCTACAGTTTACAATCGTCCTCTTGGTTATTTTCCTCTGAATGTGAATCTAAAGTTTTTTAATTGCTTGGAGACCGAGGGAAAAAATACGGGCGCTTTTCTTATTGTTTAATGAGTTTGGTAAGTGGTATTAATTCAGTGCGTATTGAGTTGATGGAGTGACAAATAGCAGAGAGAAGAGATCACATGCATGCAACGCAGGGCCATTTAAACAGGACAATACAGGCATGTCAACGATGAATGAAGGGATGAAACAGGAGTACATGGGAGGGGAGTGATATACAGTATATACTGTAGACAGAGAGAACTATCCATTATCATCTCGGGGATACATATTTAAACATATAGAGTAAATAATCTATCTATCTATCTATCTATCTATCTATCTATCTATCTATCTATCTATCTATCTATCTATCTATCTATATCTGACCCTGTCTGTGAAAACAAGGCTATAGTCTAGAGGTAACGAGCATCAAATTTTGATTTCACCTATTAATTTCACAATGATTTAAATCTTTGACATAATCTTACTCAGTCAATATTAAATATATCAATGTTATATTTTAATAGAATCTTCTTAACATTATTTAGGATGATTTTATGTAGAAAACAGTAAATCACAAAAAAATGACTTCATGAGGGTCACTCTCTTTTTTTAATTCTTTTTTTTTTATTTTTATTTTATTTTAATAAAACCTTCAGTATAACCTATGATGTACATCAAATGCAGCAGCTATTTAAATATTTCCAAACAAGGTCAAATATCTGATTCTTCATAACCTCTGCTGCAAAACCTCTTATCAAAAACACTCCTCGAGACCACAGCATCTTACAATCTGAAAGGTTTTCCCTAAGGCTACAAACAACACAAACCAATGTCGAAACTGCATTACCGACACATGAGCACCATGGCTCCATGTGTCATAACAAGTGAGGTAACCAGCGGGCCACAGCTCCAAACAAACATACAGCCTTAATAATAAAAAAAAGATGTCAAATCAGATGTCAAATCTAAAGTTCCATTAGCACAAATGTGAACTCTCTTCGTAATTCATACGCTTTGTAGGTGACTGATGCGTCACGTTTGAAATCGGTTGACGTGCAGTTAAAGGGAGTGTGATATCTGTTCAGCTCTGGAGCTCTTGACTGACACATGAATGCGCTTTTGACTGCTGTGATATCCTCGTGCATGTGGCAGGCGGGAAAAACTTGAAGGCTTTTTACAGCTTACGGTCTGTTGTGGGTTTCTACCCGTCAACAAATATCAAAAACTTTAGGATACATGTTTTGTTTTCTTCTGAGCAGGGCTGGTGAACTAAAGAGAAAATAGATTTGTCAAATGGTTGACCTCAGGTGAACACATCGTGCAATGCTGTTCGCAGTTTGCTCCTGTCTGTCAGGAAGGGAGAGGGGGTGTGGTCAGTTGAAGATAATGCGAGTATAATACCTGTATGCTCTCGTCGGCTCTCTGCGTGCAGTTCATCATCACGGTGAAAGTGAGGGTTGTGATGAGGCCGGCTATGAAATGCTGAAAACCCAGACTAAGCACTGCCATACCTGAAAGAGAGACAGACGACATAATAAATATTCATACAATATACCAAGCTGGAAAATGCTTACAGTCACGGTCAAAAGTTTAAGATCACATGACTAAAATGTTTCTCAAGATCTTAAGAACCTTGTGATCTGTTTCACAAAACTAAGATCCTCTCCAATCGACCCTTAGAAATCAGTATCTTTTGGGGCTTTCGCTTCGATTATTTAATATACTTGTCTTATGTTCACCTACTGCATACACTGAAAATCATGAATCTCAAAATCAATTATTACCAGAACCCCACCTCCAAAAAAATCATGGAGTTTTCACATTCAGCTCCATCTGAATAATTCACATGAAATGTTTAGTTCTGCCTAACAAGACTTCTCCATTACTTATCCAGAAACCACAGGAAGGAAAATCAGCTCTTCTGAGGCATCCGGTCTCATATAATATTGAAAAATATTTTCTGCAGAACTTTATCATTCTTTTTTGAAGGGGGGGGCGTGTTGAGTAGCTTTGTTCTGTTTCATATGGGAGAACGTCACAGGGCGAGAGAGAGAGAGAATAAGAGAGACGAGGGAGTTGTCAAACAGAAGCTCGCTGACAAAAACATCTCGACTAAAAAGCCATGACATCGCGAGGAGGAAGAATTACAGTTGCAGAAAATACAGAGTAAAACAGCTAAAACGCAAGAGTTTCTCCCTTTTCCATTTTCATTAAATAAACATCCAAAGCACCTGCGAGAGAAAGAGACAGCGTGACAAAAAGAAAGAGCGAGTAAGAGAGAGGAAGAGGACATAAATATGGGTTTATTCATTTATCAAAGTGAGCTGTGAGAATACTCTGGGTAAAATAGTGTTGGCTTCCAAAGACTGAAACAGAAGCGCAAATCCACTTAAGTAAGTCGAACTGCTCGATGTCGTGTTTGACATAACTTCTGTATGATCTCTTCTATACAGCTCAAGCCTAAAAATTTAGCTTGAACTGTGCAGAATTCAACCGCTGGCTTAGGTTATCACAGCAGATCTTGGAGATCAAAACAAAAAGGTCAAAGAAAACAATTTATTAGCTAAGACAGAGACGTGTCCATGTTATTATTCTCTTTCATACTGTTGTTTAATGCAGCGCTGGGACTTTATTCAGACACATTCTGCCCGTTTCTCTGTGCAGGATGCTGAAATGGACACTTGGGTTTGTCAGTGGAAATGGGTGGTAACCAGAGACAGTCTTGTAAGGATGCTCGCATTAAAAGAAACAGTAGAAAGCTCAGTAAAGATCAGGTCTATATTTCTTGTAAATATATACTGTACATACAGGTGAGCTAAACGCTAAACATCTGATTCTTTTACAGCTACTTATTTATTTGGTGTCATTTGCACCACTGGCGAAACTAAACAAAATTGCAACCGGGATGCACTAATACACATACTGGAAATATACTCTGTGATAATGTTATCATGTCAAAATACTCAGATACCATAGAGGGTACATGCAGCATTCATCTCATATATATTTTGATTTTGTGTCCCGTAAATGCTCTCAATTGTGAAATTAACAGTCTGTAAAAATATTAAATACAATTCAATGCATTATTCAAAATATAGGTTCAAAGTCTCTAGTTTCCAAACTGATTGGCAGATCTGCATTAAAGTAAAATTTAAGTAAGTAGTGCAAACTACTTACTGTGAGAACTGTGATAAAATTTAAGTGTGACAAGTTGTAACAAGCTTTAACTCTTATGGAAGTTAATTAGATAGTTCTCTCTCTATACAGTAAGGTTAGATACAATCATCGATTGGACGATCAGATTTGGATTTATTATTCCAAATGTTAACATCAGTGTACAGTAAGACTGTGATTGTGTATGTGCGTGTCTCACCTTTCATCATGGGTGAAGGTTCCAGCACCACCAACAATGAGCTCTGGAAGACCATGCTGAACGTCCGCATCATAAACACACGTCTCATTAGCAGCCCAATACTGCGAACAGAAAAGGGAGAAAACTCAGTTCCTATAGGCTGAATTTTTTTTTTTAAAACAATAACTTCTATAATCAAAAACATATTCATACACATGCAGTGTGTTAGCTTACACACTCTAATTGATTTGCTATTAGCAGTTCAGGATCCCCCAGTGATCTTCCTTCACGACATAATCAATAAAGCAGCAAGACCCACAACCATGGGCAGATTAACCTTATTAGTGACCATCACACACCTTTAACACACAAACATGTTATTTTCTGCAAGCTCCAATATGAACTCATACTGAACCCATCACAATCCTTTAAAGGCCCAAGGAGCATGTCCTTTCCATGTGAACAGACTCTAAGGCCCCCGACAGAGAAACAGAGAAGGAGATGTGGGTTAAGGTCAACTGGACGTTAAGAGAAGAGCAAAGAATTGACTGTCATTTTAAACCAGGCTTTTAGATCTACAGTACATGAACCCAGTCGACAACAGCAGCCGGTCAGACAGAAAGCCAATCTGCCATTATTCTCATGCAAACACCCTCTCTACATCCACTCAATCACACTCTTTCATATTTCACTCTGATGTGAGGAGAGAGAAAGAGAGAGAACTGTAAGACAGAGAGAGTACGAGCTGTAGGACAGACAGAGGATTATATGGAAAGGAGAAAGTAAAAGAGAGATCGAGAAGGGTGCGAGAGATGAAGAGCAAGTTTAAAACAGGCGTATCACACGAGCAGTTAGGTCCGATAAGATTCATACTCTCAGATTGCTGATGGCGATCACTGTATGGGGGTCAGTTTTTGGTCACTCGAGCGTTTCAGATGGGGCCAGGATAAGTGTCCAAATTAGCTTTTAGTGGCCCTGAACAGACAACAGCAGAAACCTAATCTGTGGGAAGCAAGGCCTGAATGCACGACTGTGTCGAATGAACGAGACCCCTGCATGTGAAACTTTACATTCCTCCCCATTCACTAACACTGCATTTAGCATAGAGAGAGAGACAGAGAGAGAGAGAGAGAGAGAGAGACAGAGAGAGAGACAGAGAGAGAGACAGAGAGAGAGACAGAGAGAGAGAGAGAGAGAGAGAGAGAGAGAGAGAGAGAGAGAGAGAGAGAGAGAGAGAGAGAGAGAGAGAGAGAGAGAGAGAGAGAGAGAGAGAGAGAGAGAGAGAGAGAGAGCATCAAAAAATGTCAAAACAACATGTTCCTGTAGCTCAGTTGGTAGAGGTCAAGGGTTCAAACCGACGGTACACACTTATGTCATTTTGGGTAAAGGCATCACATGCATTGTGATAAAACATGCATGTGACAGGCCACGAAACACACAAGAACCAATTACCAATTTGAGCTGGGAATTGAACACATAACTGCTGCTAACACAGTATTCAACCAATTAAGTTACAAGACATGTGTTTTCAACACACTATTGGCCACGACTAAGTTTAGATAGCTGGGGAATCATCACAGCTCAAAGGGAAGTGAGCAATTACCTTCATCTTAGTTATTATTAGACCGGCATTACTTTACCTGAAATACACACCAATGCCTTGAAAAATACACTTATCGAGCGTAGAGTAAAACTGAAATGCACGCTGTCTCGACTATGTAAAGCAATGTGTGTCTCCATATCCATACTGTTTAAGGAAGATATGTGACTGTCCGGCCTCTCCTGGAACAGTCTATGGTTAGATCATCCTTGATATTTATAAACATATAAGTGTGTATATATACAGAGAGAGAAATATATTTTTTCACACTTCTCTTTTTTTCTCACACCTAGGGCTGAGATAGGTGTAGAGATAAAGTGATATAACACTGAGAAAAAGAAAAGGCTGTGTGTCTTTTATAGAGATATGGTGGATGAGAAAACTGATAAAGGAAGAGGGGGCCGACGAGGCTTTGAGAAAGGTGTAAGAAGAATATCAAAGAACAAAGTCTTTTAGCACCATTTCTGAAATATTAGCAGCAAAGCGGGACTTGGCTGAAAAGGATGTTGCAGCTAGAACAGAGTTGATTTCACCATTGCTTTATCACACAGTAATACACACAAGCTTCCTACCTGTACTGGGAGAGTAAGAAGCCTCCAATTGAAGAGCCACAGATGGAGAATGCCATGGCAACGACCCCGTTCCATACCCCCAGCTCCCTGGCCGTCATGTGGTGGTCCAGCAGGAAGAGTGGAAACATGGTGATCGCCCCTTGTTCACCTGCACACAAACAGGTCAACTATTATAAAAGCTTTTTCCTTTACATAAACAATGCTTTTAATGACAACGATACTGAGTTCAAACTGAAACTAGAAAGTTGACCACACTATTGAAAATCTGTTGGATTCATCTGTCATTGCATTAAACCTATTTAAAAAATTGGCTGTTGGAGTTAAACTTATGACACCATTCATAGATCAAAGTCAAAAAATAAAACACTTGTTTTTCTGAGAATGGAAACATTTTAAAACCTGAGCCTAGGCTACGCTTTTACTCCTCAAAGGATTGCCTTGTAGTCAATTTTTCAGAGAGTTTGTCACTTAAATTCAGTCAAATGTGACGAAAAACAAAAGCTGTCAGAGAAAACATCACTGTTATACACGTCGTTGCAGAGGCCTGTGTCTTGCTGCGCGATAGCGGGCGCTTAGAGGCCCTGATAACCCGTCGCAGTGTATTATTTAACGCCATTGTCATTATTTATGGAGCCTGCCTTCAGTTCGACAGCGAGACGGCCCGCTGACTGACAGCTCTGAGACCACCGTCAAACAGATCCTGAGCTTCCGGGGTCCCCGAGATAAAACCGGTGAGAAACAAAAACAGAAAATCAAATCAAAAATCAGACGTTTCCGCCAGAGTTCTGCCACGGTCGCTGACAGCGCCACGTAAATGCTTTGACATCACTTTCTTTGTAGGAGACGGAGTCTGACAGTAGAGCTAAATTTGTAAGGGATGTTGTAAAGTCTGTAATGTGGTGGAAACAACGAACTTTTTTTTATCATTCAGCAGATCTGGCTTTTTTTCTTATAAAACAGGTTTAATGCTATCTGCTGTTTATTTTACATGGGGTTAAACGAATAAAAGCCAGTCACATTCACTTTACTACATATGTTGTCAAGAAAATCGAATCAGTAAAATTCGAGCCAGTCTGTTCCATTATCATCTGATCCATACCATACACAAAAACTAGAAAGAACTTTCTTAATCCAGCAAACTCTAATCTGATTGGTTTCACACAACTTCTGTGAGGACAAGATTTTTTAGATACAACAATCTCTAGATATATTAAATAAACAAAATTAACTGTGGTTGGTTGATTTGCCTTTTAGTTATACCATCATTACCATTAAAACCAATATAGATAAATATATAGAGAAGACAAGAGAAGGAAGAATGATCAATGATGCTGTAGATCATTTCATATGTGCAGTCTGGACATGCGCTCCAGCGTTCTGCCTCTCTTTTTTCTCCTATGCTTTTTCAAACTAATTATTTTTTATGCAGGGATTGAAAACAAACAACAAGGCTGCCTATTTATGTCTATAAATAATCTCAGAGCAACAATTGTCCATTTCACATGGGATTTCATTAGACATCCACAAAAACACAAAGTGGAAGAAAGCAGGAGGAGACAGCACGAGGAGAAGACGGGGAAGCAAGATGAGATGCTGTATCAATTCACCTCTGTGATAGATAATAGGGAACAGAATAAGATAAAACAAAAGATTTTGAATAAGATTGAATAATAGGAACAACAGAATGAAAGTAGTAGTTTTCCATTAAAGAAAAATTTTTCAATGTTAACACCCTCAAAATGACCACCAAACGCCAGAACATGCACATGTAACACCAACACAATTAGTTAATAATCACAAAAGTGAGAGAAAGTGTTTGCGCTGAGATACATTTTAAAACTCCCCAGAGTCTCCAGCATGGGAACGGGCTGATCCTCCTCTGCCTGTAGCTACAAGCAAATATAAGGAACCTCTGCCCCTCCCAGGTCTTGTAGGTCACTGTGCCGTGTGTATCTGCATCTGTTTGTAGTTCAGCTGATCACATCACTCCATTATAAAGGCCCCTGAACCAACAACAAACCCTGCACCAAGTCTCCAAGGACCTGTGAGGTTAGAATACGCAAAGGTCTAAGTTATTCCCTTTATGTTCTGGGACACAATGACATAATTGTTCGTACAAAACAAAAGCTTCCAGAACTATCACTTGCACCATTAGTCATGTGAATGTGAGTGAAGATATGGAGAAAGAACATAGTAGCATCATATTCAAAGTACGTGATGTAAGCTCACATATCTTAAACAGAATGCAGAAACTTTTCAGCGTTCACACCCGAGTTACACAATGCTCCAAACAATGGGGAAAAAATTTAGGGCAGCTAAAAGACATCACATACATTTCTGATCTTCTTACACGCATTCTGACTTTTTTCCATCACTCTCTCATCATATCGATGCCCCCTGCACCCCGCCAACTCACTGTCTGTGTGTCTCTGTCACTCTCTCTTATAGTTGACCATGTGGTGGGTGTTCATTAATTCATCCCCCCTGCAGTCCTCCGCGTTCCCTCTGGAAAATATTTGCCTCCTGCTCGCGTCACCCCTAAATCCCCCCATAAGCCCCTCCTTTCCCTGATCCCTGCTGTGCAGGATGAAGAGAGGGTAGCGTCAGGCCTTATAAACATATATGTGTGTGTGTTTTAGGTACATATAACAAGAGAGATAGATAAAGACAGACAGAGCAAAAGTGGCATTCACTCCCGCCTCCACCTGGACTCTTCCCAGGGAAGTTTCACGTCTGGCCACATTTCAGCCCCCTTAACCCCACCGTCATCCTCAAACGCCATGTTGCGTGACCCCCGATTACGTTATTATGAACACTTTGGGTGAGGACAGCTGTAGTTAACACAGTTTGGTAACATGCATTGTGATGCAATAGGAATAGTAAATGGATGTAATTATAGAAAAATGTTAAGTGTTTGATTTGTATTCTTTTCTTACTGAGACGTTTCAATCCAATAAACATTTTAAAGTGTTTAAAAACTCACATTTTCTGCATATTTATGGGTTTAAATGAGATTTTGAATTCAGTTTCAATGTGAGAGTTATCTTTTGGACTAAATTCATGGTAGACTAAAATGACTAGACTAAATGCTATTTCTGCATTTGTAAAATAGTTTGTCATCTGAAGTGCTGTTTAATAGGGATTATGATGATGACGATCACGGAGAAACGGAGATTAGGGGAGCTGCCACTAGTTATGTCTGTTTTCGTCTGCTGGAGCTCATCCGATTATGGTGCCACCTCTCTCTCTCTCTGTATGTCAAAGATGCACAAGGACCAGATAAAATCATAACAACATGTTATACACATCTGTTAGCACAGAAACCAAACATATTCCTGTTAAAACAGTGCAAATCATATTTCTCATTTCAGTTTTTAAATGAAAATACCACAGACACAAAGAGGCTCTAATCCTAAAATAATCCCCTTCTGGTGCTAAACACCAAATTCGATTTATTGAAAGTGATTAGCTGGGCATTTATTGTCTAAATTCTGGAGTCAGATCATGATGCAAAAGTTTGAAATAGACAAATATTGATGTATATTCTCAACTGGATAACCCAACAGTCTATGAGTTTCTGATGTTTGTAATAGTCGTTGAAAAAAGTGTCAGTATACATAAAAAGGGCAAGACTGACATCTTGTGGCACAAAAACACATTATTGGGTTTGATTATACATATGGGCAGATAGAGATTTAAAGGTAATGTGTGTAACTTTTCCGTTTTAAAATAATGTCCCTTTTAGCATCATTAATAATAATAATAATAATAATAAATGAATAAATAATAATAATGCCATAAAGCTAAATCTTCTAATCACTTTCTCACAAAAAAATCATTTTAAAGTCCTTAGAGTTGAATTACCACTACTCTAAATATCTTACCTAGTTTGTAAGTGAGAACGTAGAATACTGTCCATGATGTTCCTGGCACAGACAACAGTTTCCTCCACACCTTCCAGGGCTGCATGGCATCCTTCGACCCTCTCCGTCCTTCTCCCTGCCCCCGTGACGACTCTCCATCCAACACTGGTGCGCCCCACACGAACAAAGCAACGCCACCGTAGACACAGGCCAGCAGGATAAACATCCAGCCCCACCCTGCGACATCAATCACAGCCAGAAGCCCCCCTCCAGCAAACACAGACCCAGCCTTATACCCCACAACCTGGACCGTGTTCCCCAGGCCCACCTCCCCCTGCCCCCTCAGCAGCCGCACGGCCGCTCCGTCAACCGCAATGTCCTGCACTGACGCCAGCATATTCATGGCGAGCAGGGAGCCCGCTACACCCATGTAGTGAACATCAGGTGTGAGGTTAGCACTGACCAAACAGGTAAGAGCCAAGCCAGCTACCGTGCCCACCAACCAGCAGCGCTTGGTACCTGTACGGTCCACCAGAGGAGCCCAGAGGACCTTGAGCACCCAGGGGAAGTAGAGGATTTTGGTAAGGCTGATGCGAGTGAGGGAGTGGCCGGCACCTCGCAGGTACACTGGGAGCAGGGACGACTGCAGGCCATATGGGATACCCTGGATGAAGTACAGGAGGCCCAAGAACACCAGCTTGTCGTTTATCATTGAGACAGACAGCTTTGGGGAGTCTTAGCTCATGGTTGTACTGTGAAAGAAACACAAGAAGAGTGTTTGACCTGGACTTGCTTGATCAACATATTGGGTTGATGCACATGAGAACTAACAGGAATATAGTACATTTATACAGCAAACAGCCTAGAAAACAGCACGAATATACACGTGATTCAATGCACATGTCATTCATTCATTTATACACTCACTAATCAGAATAGCAGTATTTAACGAAAGGTCTAAAGAGGTGTCATTAGGTATCTTTTATAAGAATAATATTCTGCAACCTGGCAGACACCAAAACGTCAAAAAAAGTCTTTGTTTATGAAATCATTACTGCGCTAAGCCTGAACATATCATCTACTTGACGGAGACTTTCACTTATGAATCACAACAACAAAAATACCATACAAAAATGCACACATAACACAGTTTATTTGACTACTGAAAAGACTTGAATGTATTTACAGTTAAATGTCTCCTTCACCCGCTGTGCTCGATGCAGCATAACCTCTATTTCCAATCTTCGGCACTTCCGCGGGAGCTGGTGACGTTTACACTCAGATAACCAATCAGCAGTCAGCATATGACGGCTCAACAGCGCCGCCCACCGTAACAGCGGTACATCAGTCTGCAGTGTCGGACAGGAATGACGCCGAGAGTGATAACATTTGTTTTTCCAACAGTATATTTTCTAGTTTGTCTAGTTAAATAATTTATTATATCACAGCCCTTTGTAGTAAATTTTTTTAAATTTTAAATTTAAATATTTTGCTTGACTGCTAACGTTGTTCTTTTTTTACACCTGAAATCATTGAATTATGAAACTGTGTTGAGAGTAAATGTCCTCCATATTCTCCAACATTATAGTGTATCATAAAGTGTGTACATTTTTAATGTGAAATATTTCCTTAATCTTAGTTTAATGTGCTGTTATATCTATGAGGAAATGTATTTGTAGATTGACTTCACACTTTAGTGCTATACAAGATCAAAACTTCTTTGATTGCATGATTGCTGACAACGTAATGTGACTTTTGGGTGGGACTATCTGTACCAAGCTGTTTAACCAGATTTTACTTGTTTGACCAAACAAAAGCAGAATGTGTGGCAGTATTTCAGAAACTGGTTTGGAAACGATTTGTATTACAGATACCGTTTTACACACCCCACTTAAATGAATAAATATAATTGACAGGTGTGTGCCAAATTATTTAAACAAAAACAAAACTCATTCATAGATTCAATAATTACTGACACACACTTACACACAAGGAATTGTAATATACATTCAAACAACAGTTTTTATTAATCAAAAATGCTTTTCTACTGATTACAGACGTTAACATGGGATATATAATTCCTATACTGATGGCTAAACATCATCTGTATCAACTCATTATTGGCACCAATTAATTGCCACATAAAGCCAGCAGGATCTTCTCATAGTCTCCTTTTGTGTCATCCTAAAAACAAATCAAACGCAGATCTTTAATGATCTGATCTTTTGTCCAAGTAGAAAATAAAACACTCTCCATTGTATGTTTATTTATGGCATTATTGAGATATGACAGCACAAGATTTACTAATTATATTTTCTTTAACAAAAGTGATTTAAAAGAAAGCAGATTTCCCTTTTTTAAACCAACATTTCTTTACCTGGATGTCTTGGTAGAGGGACTTGCCATACTTCTTCTGATACTCTTGCTTGATTATGGCCAGGTCAATCTCAGATCGGCTTACCAATATTCTGGTCAAGATCTTGCCCTTGTAACCAGAACCCTGTGAAAAGACAAGAGGTCACACAGTGGTCCTTGCTACGGTCAGTAGGTTTTTCCTTTTCTTTTTAGATTTTACTCCAAACAAGTGTTACAAACAGAACAAAAGAAAAAAAGTGATTTATACTTGCCTTCATTGCTAGATTTAGTTTGTCAGCAAAGTAAGCAGGCTTGCATCCCATGCATTTCACTGTTAAAAATAATAAACCAGTGTTACATAAAATATATATTTATTCTGAAATTGAATGCATTCCATTAGCACAGTTCACTGTATGTTTTGTTTCTCAGAATACTGCTACTCTATTCTAACTCTACTGGAACAGCTTTGGGGTTTTTTTAATTTGTAAGATAAAATCTTTTGTCAAATACATAAATGTAAATAAAAGTAATTTCCCTGTTTAATGTGCAGCTACAACTAAAAGTGAGTCATTTGCAAGCTGACATATCTGACAATCTGTGGCAATACTGGCTCAAAATCAACACAATAAGTTTGGTGCAGTAATTACCTGGTACAATTACAGCAATTAGTTAACAAAGTCTAAAACATGACTTGCAATTCTGTTTGGTGATGCAAAAATTCAAGGTGACACATTTCACCTTGAAGTGATTCATGCCAAACCAATACAGTTACAAAATATGTAGGTATAAAAGTGCATGTGCCTCAAAATGTGTCTTACCAACAACAGTCAAGCAGTTCTCAATGTCACCTTTCAACTCCAGATCAATGGCCTTCGCAACATCCACTTTACTGTACTTTGAGTACTGATGGAAAACTAAACGAAAAACATACAGTAAGTATTATCAGATCCCTTTTGCAGATGAGAACTGCAGATTTTGATAATAATAATAATAATAATAATAATAGAGAAAAGAGACATAGGACATAGGAACCATACCTTGCCTCAGGTGAGGGCCACTCCTTGTAGTGAGGATGTCAATGAACACAGAGCAGTCCGTGCCCTTTCTTTTCTCTCCTGCCTCATATAGGGCCTACAAAAAGAATGAGGGGTTAAAAGACATGCACACACATGACAAACAACACATTTAACACATACTTAAATTACCCTGGCATCTTTGTCAACCAAGTCATCTTTTACAACACGGTCTTCACTTCTGGCAGCCTGTAAACAAAAGTAAAAACTTGAATACAAGCAGTAGAAAAACAACATTTCTGCACACTATCTGTTTTACCAATCTGACACACCCACAGGTAAAGGTAGATCCTCTAACCTTGCAGAGAGAAAGAAGAGCATTCCTGAAGTCTCCACTCGTCTCAGACTTGATTTCTGCCTCCAGATCTTTTTTGTAGTCTAAAAATGTAAACCATATAATAATTACACAGAACTTGCAGGCCGGCTACCTAAATGATAAGAGGTTAATATTAGTATTTAAAGTTACCATGTTTGTAAGCCTCTTTGATATCTCTGATCTCTTTATTGGTCCTGGAACACAAAATCTCGACAAGAAGATCTTCATCTGTGCCTAAACCCTGTAGAAAAAGTACAAATAGTTTGCTTTTAACACTGTACACACGTCTAACTGTTGTTCGAACAAAATATACACCTTAATGGTCAGATACAAATGTGTCAGTCTTTTAAAATTGTACGATAATGTTACCGCCATGCCACTTTTAAGCAGAGAAGCATCATATTGAGCAGGAGTCTTCAACAGAGCCAGAACCACGTCTTCCAGCTCACCATTAAGGGCAGCTTTCAAAGCCACATCCAGAGGCTACACAGATTACACAAGATCATTTTGGTAAGTGATGATCTAGTAAGGAGGAATGCATTGTAATTTCTGGTCCAGTGAATGTGTGTGACACCAACCTTGCCAGCGGCTTGCTGATAGGCAGTCTTGATTTGCTGGCGCTGGGCATTGCTTCTGCGGACCAAAGTATCAATGATTGTAGCCTCATCCACACCTGAGACAACAAAATAACATAAGTTGCTGCCAACAAAGCAGGCGTAAAAGTTTTTACAATAATACAACTTACCTTTTGCCTTGATGGCTTTGTCCAGGACACCTGCATCCGCAGCTGGATTAAACGGAGCATAGGGCTTCACCGTCCCTTGTCCCTCCTAAAGACATAACTGATTACACACTAATTTTTATTTCATAAATAAATATAATATTGTTCCAGAGCAACTTGAAGGAGAGTAATGTAATACATCACTAAGAATCAATAAGGAAATAAACTCATTCAATAGCATTTCCGAAAAGAGAATTTTAGGAAGTAAAATCAGAAACATTAGAGCTCGTTCTCTTTAACAGGCTGAATGTGGTAAGAATGGGGAGTGGAACATTCCTATCGCTGACTCATAATGTGGTGCTGTTCAAATTTTCCAGAAAGTTGAAAAAACAGTGAGCCAAACTTACTGAGATCTCATGCATTTCCTGCATGCCCTGATAGGTAAGCTGCTCGAGAAAAGCATTGATGAACGACATGTTGGCACCTGGAACTTAGCCTAAAAAAATTCAACCTGTATGGTGGCACATATAAATGTATTAACATACAGAATACAAACCACACTAATCATTAAATGTAAAGGTTTAGCAGTTAGCATCTATTAAATATAAAGCCATTTCTAGCCATTTTATTCACTCTAAGAGAAAGTATAGTAGGAAGTACCAACAAAATGTTATGATTGACAAGCAGTCATATACAAGAACATCTCAAATCAACTATGTTTAGTGTTAGGATGTAGAAGTTCAGTGCTTGAGGGAGTCAAGATGAGGGTTAGTTGTAGTTAGTTAGTTGTGCAAAGTTTTTATAGCTTCCCTAACAGAATTACATAATTTGACAAACGTTGCGTATTTAGGTGATTTGCATCAAAATATGCAACATATCACAAAGTTACAGTACATGTGTTGTAAAAAGCAGACGTGTAACGTAAAGAAAGTATTTTTTTTAAATCTCAGTTCTTACTTACCAAGAGCGAAGACACAGCAAGCGAGGAGGGAAAGCTTGAGCTCTATTTATACCCACCGAACCACACCTAGCAACATCATTTAACTGTTGCGCTGCAGTAGGGTGTTAACTTGACAAGTACTTTCCTGCTGTATCTTGGAGTGATCATCACGGATAAATGCGTGCATACGGGTAACGCAAACATCATGACTTTTGCGAACATTGTGTGGCGCAATGTTGTTTAATCGCGGTTCAGTAAATATCAGGAGATATGATGACATTTGCTACAGAATGCACGGGAGAAAGGGGCATTGGAGGACAAAGACACAAATAATGCAAGCGCGTTACTTGTTCTTCAGCATTCCTATGCACAACCAACAAGCAATCACTCGTCCTAATTGATGGCAACGAGATGGACCATATCTATTCTCATGCTTATGACAAAGGATTAACTGTGTCTAAACGAGTTCTTGCTGTTTTGTTATAGTATATACCTGTCAGCACACTTTTAAAGAATAGGTCTGATCTTTAACACAAATCTTGTTGGTGTCTGCCATTCACGCCATTGTTATTATTTATAAACTTGACACACTATAAAGTGTGTGGTCTTTACCATTTTGTCTACATAAAAGCAACTTTCTTCCAAATTTCGTATCGTATCATGCACATTCCTGTCAATCATGTTACTAAAACAACTGCGCACGAGCAACCGAGGTGCAGCAAGATCATCTCATTTGACATCTTTAATTCATATTCTAAATCAAAACCGGATTATCACCGATAAGGTTTTTAACTAAATAAAGAGACTGGTTCTTGCAAATGTGTTTTTGTTTAGGTCTCTAAAAACAGTCACGCTGCACGCTCTTTGGCGTCCTAAAAATCCCAAGACTCGCGCGTCAGACGCACCCCGCGGGGGCGGAGCTTTCAAGAACCTCCGCCCAATACATTCGGCATCAACATTTAAACCCTACTCCATACAAACCCCAATACCAAAAACGTAATGCAAAATGTAGCTTGAATATTTAAAGGAAAACAATATTTAAACACGTTATTGAATTGTAAAAAAAAAAATCGGAGGAGCATTTTCATCTGGTGCTGCCAATCATAACAAGACGCCTCACTCGCGTGACAATTCCATTCCGAGCTCAAATATGGCCTTTGGGCTCTTTAAGAAACAGCGAATCGCATTTGTTTATTTTTTACTACTCCACATGAAACAGTCTTGCATCCCTATTGTTTCTCATTAGGACCCAGTAACTATTACCGTTTCTGTGCCTTTATACAGGGTTTATTTTAATAGTGCATCAGTAGGACAAATCAAGCAGGCCTTGATAAACACATAATGTATATGAGCATGTCATGGTTTATATCTCATAAAAAATATTTAATCCCTCATTAAAGGACCCTAAATTACAAACCTTTCAAATGACCACAATACAGGTTTCCATTAGCATTGTACCAGAGAGACAGACCATTGTGGATCCAGTTACAATCTCTATCCCACACATTGGAAACCTGATGAGAGTCTGCAGCTTTTGTTGGACATCCGGGCAAACTAATCCCCACTGAAACTTCATCCACAAAGGTTAATATTTAACAAGTGTTGAGAGTTTAGTTCCTCACAAAAACAAGCATCTTTTCAGTGTTTCTCTACCACAGTCATCATCCAGATATTCCTGAGCAACCTGCATTCTAGTGTCATCTTGGAATTAAGGTAATTCTCTAAATTACAGATAATTTTCCTAAATATATTTCCTGAAGCAATACTAATGAATAACTGTTGGTAATTAGCTTTAGTAGAATGTTTCTAATGGTATACTGGCATAAACTGTTTACAGTAAAAGTAAAGTTATCTGGAGAGACTAGATTTTGTTATCACTGGAGGTTTGACTGGTAATAGTAAATAACTGGTGGTAAATATTTTTGTAATTGATCACTTTGTTTATCTAAGGTGATTCCCTTAATCTTTTAACACATATCTATTTTTGTCTGTTTTTACTTTTGAACTGCAATGTTGAGTTTCTGTGGTTATGATCAGAGAAGATTCTGTGGAGGAATCCTGTCAGTATCATGTTGATACAGTCACCTCAGTGTGTAACCTATGAACTAACAGTGTTTCATTTTGTTTTGTTTCTATGGGCCAACAAAAACAGAGATACAATCACTTTGGCATAATGTATGTCGGTTCTGGAGGAGAAAATGTGTCCATGTCTTTGAACTTCATGGGCAGGAAGTTACGTAACCATACCGTTGCCCCGGCAGCAAGGCAACGTACGTAAATATCACACAAACACAAGCCTATACTTCTCATTGCTTTAGTCATATTTGACATTCTGTCATCAGATGCAAGATTTACATTACACTGAGCAGTAAGGGACTTTTCTAGACTATGTCTTAATCTGTGTGTTCTGTTTTTCCTAATGGAATGTGTTTGGTAGAAAACTGGTGTTGATTTTTCATTTTTTACTTTGTTAGAGAAATTGAAAATATCTATATGAACAGGTTCAGTCATTGTGTTTTCTTTGGTTATCTGTAGGTGCCTGGGAGACCAATAATCTCTCATCTCAGGATGATGCGATGGGCACCACTCGGGTGGTTCTTTCCCATCCCATTGTGTCAGTATCAGAGGAACTGCCAGGCAGTGTGCCAGACCTGAGAGAAGATGTTCAATGGTCCAGACCATGTAACATCCATAACACACTCTTAGATCAGGATAAAAATAAAGGTGAGTTTAAAATAACATAGTTTACCCTAAACATGCCTGAACCTTAAACAAACTTTTGAAAAATTATCGTAATCTTAATTTTATAATCGTATCACTGTCTAAACGTTCATTAAAATGGCATAAACTTTCTACATTCCTTTTTTTAAGAAAGAAAGTCTGGAACAAACGTTGCAACATGATGTTTATTCCACTTCTGGTGTTACAGGAAGAGACAGAAACAATAATTAATATAAAAATAAGTCAAATAATCTATATTTATAATAATCTATATATAATCTATATTTAAGTATAAAAGATAAACCAAAGGTCAACATAGAAAATATTTTGTTTATATTATTGTGTACAGTACAATTATTTTAAACAATTTAAAATGTTCAGTATTATTGTGGACATATTATGGTAAAAAGTGAAAAATGTATTTATTAAAATATGCATAACTAGTGCTTCAGATATTGTTAACTTGCTAATTAAACACTACTTGTTGATGGAACTAAATGAAGGAATAAATAATAAAGAAAAAGAAGATTTTTATGTGTCTTTGACTTCTTTCTAGAAAAATTCCCATTTAACCTTTAAAAATGGTAATATTTAAACACAATTAATGCCTTAATAAACTTATTTTGAACTTTAGTGTTTTTGCTTCAAAATGAAAGTCTCTCACTTCTCAAAACTCCGAAAGTGACCTGTTAAACCATAAAAAAATAAGTAATAACCCATACAGTTATCAGTCAGTAATGTGATCTATGATAACCTGGACTGTCTAGAATTTCTAAATTTAGTCTAAGATGTTTCAGAGCCCAAGAGCACACAGTTGGCTGAGGTTATAGTTACTGTTTTCCCAATTATAAATTATTTAGAATATCTTTATGTAAAGGATGGATACTGGGATCTCTGCTAAAGAGCTATGTATTCCTGGATGAGGATTCCTGGATAACTATAAACCACTGCCACAAGTTACATTTAAAATACATTATTTACTACATTTAACAATACATTTAATACAGACATAAACTAAGATAAAAATAATAAAACAAAACATCACAATCTATTTCCTAACAAGGAACAGTACTCGTTTTGTAAATAATGTAAAATAAGCTCTAGACTCCCCAACACAGCATGTTAATATTTAAAGGTCCAGCTAAACGTGAGGTCTCCTGGCTGTGGAAAGGTAAACCCAAATGGAACCCATTTAAACGCTGGATCGGCATGAGCCGACATCATAATCCAAGATCCACCTGCAAAGGTAGGCTTTGGCAGTATTTGTTAATAGCTAAACAGAGATATAAATATAATAAAAAAGGTCATTTTTAACATCCAATGTGTCTCATGTGAGTGCAGGAGTAAGAGATTGTGAAGACCGAGCTCCAGTGGACGTCAAGATGTTTATTCCATACGACTCGGCCAAGTTATGCATAACCCAAGTATGTATATCACTTTTAACATTTTATAGGAATTCTTTTGTACTATAAATCTGGAATCTGGTTACCCTCGAAAAAATACTGTAGTGTGTTGCCACTATAATACAGTTTTTTAATCATATGTTAAAACCGTGGAGCTAAAATTTATATAGTATTTAGGTGGTACTTTAAGATACCTTCAGGAATAACAGTACTAATATGGGATATGCTAGTACAAAAAAACATGGTTTGGTACCGTGGTCATTTTTTCATTAGAAAATAAATCTAAGAAAACAAGTTTTTTGTTAGAAACAGAGTCTGCTTCCTGCACCAGTCATGTGTCTGTCACGCCCTCTATTGCCCTTAGGGAATGGGGTGAGGATGTGACATTCCATCTGATGTCACGTGTTATTAGTTCTTCTGGGAGTAAAGCCCATTTATGACCATTTAAGACATTTTTTAAAGATTTGTCTGTTATTAAACCCTTACAGCCACCTCTTAAACCCAGAACACCATTACTTATCATGATCTCATGAGGACAAATTGCAACAGGTTCTACACACCCAGTTTTGCTTGATGTGCCAAGTAGAAATCTATTAGTTGTTATGTGTTTTTTTAAACCCACAAGTTGTAGTGTACAGAATTAAACAAATATTCATCACCATAAAAAAACTAAGTAGGTGCTTGTATTTTCTCTGCCACTGTGTATTTTAGTTTATGTGTTCCCATTATATGAACAGATGACGGATGATATGATGGCAATGAAGAGCAGACATCAAGAGATGATCAAGGAACTAGAGGAGAATTTTCTTATGGCGTCACGAGAAAATCAGGTGACAGAGATGATCACCCAGTCAGGTTTAAATGCAAAAAAATGTGATTTCGCAGATGCTCACATATACTTAATTTACAAATGTGTGTTTGTGCAGGAGAAAACAATGATGAAAATTAGGACATATTACCAAAATAAGCTTAACACCCTGAAAAGAATCCTGGAAATTTACCAGGAAAAGGTGGCCAGAAAAAATGCCTACTGGGAAGAGAAGGTCAGGGTGAGTCATAAGCAGCATCAGATTTGTTCTAATTCTTCTTAGTCATAACCACACAATTAACCCTCAGATTCACACCTAAATCTAAACACATGATGTAACCTTACAGATTATTTATTTATAATATTTAGAAATTATGCAATCTGCTTTCTTGTCCTGTGTGATATGTTACTGTCATTTAATCAGACTCTGAAGAGTCTGAATGAAGGACTTCAGGAGCAACACAAAGTTCTTCAACAGAGGAACCAAGAAGATTTAGCAGCATGGGACAGAGAAAAGGTGTGACATTACAATGACACACAACTGTATGTTTGAGAGTCAGTGTTGTTTAAATTGGATTATTTCATGAGACTGTGTCATTAGAGATTACTGGAATAATGGAAACCTTTACAGAACACGATGATGGAGTTGTTTTCCTCCAGACTGGACCTCCTTCATAACCATCAGGCATCAAGTAAGAGTTCTGTACAGAATAGTATATAAGTATATATATAATATATACTGTAGAGCTGGTTCACAAACACTATGTTTTTTAAAACAATATGCATTTGGATGATGCCCCCGGTTAACAGGTTGTATAAAATGTCTGTACACTGTTCTGTCTAATTGATATAATCTGAATAGGCCATATGAAAGGTGTTGACTGTCTGTCTCTGTAACAGCACTGCAGGAGCTCCATTTGGCCAGAGCAGAGATGGGCAAAGTCCAGCAGATGCTGGAGGCCTCTCAGGAGAAAAAAGAACCAGAAAGTTCATCTGAAGAAAAGGTCAGAATGTAAGCTATGTTCAATGTTTATTATGTTAATTGTTTATTTATCAGGCACTGATTTTCCGTAGAGATAAAACAGAAATTTTTGACATGTTGTACACCCTTGGGCTATCAGAGCTGCAGTGACACAGATGGACCAGTAGAGGGAGCACAAGCTCGTCTGGAGGTTTTGAAGGGTAATCTGTTGAAGAGGGAGAGAGAGATCTCAATGCTACTAGAAGGAAAACAAGGAGTGACTGAATCTGTTGAACAGTCAGCATATGCTCACCTCCTGAGTGCTGTAATAAAACAGGTGCCATCAAATTCATAACATGTATGGTTTTTTTTCACGTTTTGAAATAGTTTCATGTGTCTTTACATTTACGACTAAAATAAAAATATATATTTTTAAGAATAGGACAATTTAAATACAAAATTATTATTTTTGTTAATTGTATTATTATTATAAATTTTTGATAATTATTAAAATATTTCATTAATTATATTATTATAAATTATAGTTTGCATCTTCTGTAAAAATAACATACGATTCAAGCATAAGATTCATGCTGCCATGTTATATAAACATGACTTTTTGAACATATGAGTCATATGACCCACATTTTGGGTCACTGAATGTAATGAGCCATTCAAATGTTTAACAGTTGTTGTTTTTGATCTCCTGTATATTTCAGTCTCATCATGTTTATTCTGAGCTGATAGAGGCTAAGCAGCAGTTCGACCAGATGGCAGGAGACAACCAAAAAACTCTGGCAGAGATGAAAGAAAGTCTACAAAAAATCATAGAAGAATCCAGCCAGAAGAGTCATGAGGAACAAAGAGAACATACAGCAGAAAATGTGGGATCACTGCATGGTTTCTAAAGTCTGAAGTTTAATACTCTTAAACTCTGAACATAAGCATCTGCTAACTAGATGATACATTTGAATTCAGGGTGGAGCCACAGGTGGATGATACATCACAGAAGATTTTACTGCATCATGAGGTCATACAGGTGGCTTTGGAGTGCATCAGAGCTGGGACTTCACCTACTGTCATTGGTAAATTTAAAAATGTGTAAATAATTAATGGTCTTCTTATAGATGTACAGCACAGATGCGCAGTAAGTTTGTGGTGTCTTGTTTATAGAGTCTGATGTGAATGAGTCATGGGTGGTGGAGCTGGATGAAAAAGTTAGGGTATGTCTCAAACACACACCGAAATGCTCAGTTCTGCACTTACTACATACTTACACTTTGTCACTTTCTAGAAGTATGAAGAGAATTTTCACAAGAATGGATTGTTGAAGTGTGATAATGAGAAAAGCGATGGCCAGCAGCTGCTGTTACTGCAGGCTGAGGTGATCACAGCCAAACACATACTGTAAAAGCACTTTATTTGTTTGTATTTGTGTCTTGCTTTCCTGACAAAATATTTAAATGCCCTTAAACAAAATAGATTTATTTGAGAAGCAAAATGGTGTAAGATACTAAGATACTGTCTACTATTTTAAAATGTAATTTTAGTGTGGTTTATGCTTGAACAATTACCAATAGAGTAACTTAATCCAAACTATATTATCTCTATTATCTTAGATTGGCAAATTTATCATTTTTGAAAGAAGTGTTTTAAGAATAATTGTTTACTAGAAAACAACATATAAAATCTTATTGTAGTTTCAAGGTGAATAATATTAAACACCTAATGCCACTTATAAGTTCTCATTACTTACAGTCAGGCTCTTTAAAATATCACTGAAATTGAGTCGGATTAATTTAATCCGCCATTCATGCATCTGAATTCATATTTTTGTTTATTAGTTAAAGCAGATCAAAGAAGAAAACAAAAAGATTGTTGAGAACTACACTGCTGAAAGGACCATGAGAAAGAAGTATTACAACATGGTGGAGGACATGAAAGGCATGAAACATCACACTCATACATCTTCAGCAAGGACATAGAAATTTGTTTATATAGAAACTGTTGCCAGACACAACATGAACTGAAAGTCCTTTTTTGGCTATTTGTAATTTCATCTGAGGCTTTGGGCCAAATATCCCCAAGACTATTGACTGGTTTCCCAGACATTCTTATTTCTTTTTTAATCAGCTGTATTCACATCCAACAGTAATACAGATGAACGCCAAAAGAACGAAAACATCTTATTATTTGTTACGTGAATGCCTTTGCAAAACTTATAGAATATTTTTACAGAATCAGCCCACAGCTTCTGACTCGTTGACATCTGACATTATTTTTGGCCTCGTACAGGTAAGATAAGAGTGTTCTGTCGAATAAGACCCCTGACCCGCACAGAGCAGGTGAGAAGAGATCAGGACATAGTGACATGTCTCGATGACTACTCTGTGATCCTGGAGACGCCTCGAGGACCTCGCGAGTTTCAGTTTGACAAGATCTTTAACTCCGAGTCTACGCAAGAGGAGGTCTTTCTGGAGTCCAGTGGGTAAGCGTGCTGTTAATACTATTGCACGTACAATATAAATATGTTGATGATTAGATGCAAATTTCTTCTAGGCTAATCCAGTTTGCGATTGATGGTTTCAACGTATGCATCTTTGCATACGGCCATACAGGGTCAGGAAAAACCTTCACGATGGTTGGAGACAGAGATCAAAGAAACCCAGGAATCATTCCCAGAACCTTCACCAAGATCTTTGAGATCATCCAGGAGAATGAGTCTAAATTTGAATTTAAGGTACAGTAGATACATTAGGTTACATGGACTTAGCTGACTTACTGTAATATTTACACTATCCATATTTTCCATATTCAGGTTTCAGCCTACATGTTAGAGCTGTACAACGACCGTCTACAGGATCTTTTTGTAAGCCCAACTGAGGCCTTTAGCAAGCGAATTGAAATGAAAAGAGACAGAAAGGGTCTTGTGTTTGCCCAGGGAGCAGAGACAAAAGAGGCAGCCAGTGCCGGTGAACTCTTCGCGTTATTCGAGCAGGGCTGCGCAAACCGTCACATCGCAGCCACAAGTATGTGCTTAATAAAGTTAATAAAGAAGTTTAGTTTCATGGTTTGGATAAATTGCTTTGGTTACAATAAGACCTGGCAGAGCTACTGTTTTGGCAAATGTCTAATTTTAGGATTAGGAGTTTGATTTCAATCATTCAGTTCACTATGATTTCATAGCCTTACTTAGTAAGTATTAAATATATTTATGAATAATATTTTTACAGAGTATTGTTTACATTATGTATGATGATTTAATGTTGAAAACAGTAAATCACAAAGTAAAAAGACTTTAGCTGGGTCACATTTAATACTACATCAGAACATCATGTATTCATCCATCCAAAGATAAATTCATCCTATCAATTGATTATAAAGTATATTTCATTTCATTTATACTGTTTTAGAGATGAATGTCGAAAGTTCACGTTCTCATCTGATCATTGGCATCATGATCGAGAGTCAGAATCTGACCAATGGGAGTGTGAGCTACGGGAAACTCAGTCTTGTGGATCTGGCAGGAAGTGAACGAGCAGCGAAAACAGGAGCCAAAGACAACCAGCTAAAGGTTTCATGTTATGCAAGCAGCTCATGAACAAACAAAATACAAGTTTATTTATTTATTCACCTTGTCTTTTGACAAATTGTCATCTCTTATTTATTGTGTGATTCCTTCCAGGAGGCAAACTCTATTAACAAATCTCTGAGTGCTCTTGGAGATGTAATTTCAGCTTTATCAATGGAGCAGCCTCACGTTCCATACCGTAACAACAAGCTGACCCAACTCATGCAAGACTCACTGGGAGGCAATGCAAAGACCCTTATGTTCCTCAACATCTCCCCTTCTGAATGCAATCTAGATGAAACTCTCACCTCACTCATGTAAGATACAAATAAGTTAAAACTTACCTTAAACTTCATATGAATTCAAAATAAAACTGGGATTTTCTATATTGTTATATTGATGTCTTAATATAGCTACGCAACCCGAGTGAAAGCCATCACCAACATTGCTCAGAGAAACGTAGACAGCAGGGAAATCGCTCAGCTGAAAGAGGTATGTACCAATTATCACACTTTCAGTTAACGTAAGCATCAACATTTGTAATCTCTGATTTTCATCTATTCTTCTTTTACTGTACTTTGAAGGTGATTTTAAAACTGAAGTCAGGCCAGCCTGTGGAAGAAGATGTATAAGCTTTAATCACACACAGCCCTGGAGAATATTAGGCCTGTTTTTCTTTCTAACCTAATGACCGTCTCTCATAACCATAAACTGGACACTGGGAATAAGCCTATATCCATTAAAATTTTGAGTGACTGTACCTTTAGACTTCGAAAATGTTGTTTTCTGTACATACATGTATATATTGTACAGTTGTGCTCATGATTATTCATAGCCTAGGTAAATATGATCAAGGAAGGCTGTGAAAATAAATCTTTGGGTCTTTTCTTGAATAATGTTAGTGACCCATTTTTGTTTTGATGTTTGTTTTAAGGTCATTGTCCTATTGAAAGATTCAACCTTGGCCTCTTTTCAGACCAAAAAACTCATCCCGTTTAAAGTTCCAGTAGTGTTGGTTACTTCTCAAACAATTTTAAAAAATGAGCTTTTTAGCAGCAAATATTCAAGATGGGTTTGCTGCAGACAAGGTGCTCCATGTGTCCTCTTTAATATTTTGGGCCTAATTTTCTGCTGAAGATCCTTAATGTCTTGTTTAGATCATGGATTTTAGCAAATCTCACCAGATACAAATCAAAACCTGACTGTCTCTGCCAAAAGTCCTAAGAGGCCAAGGTTGAATTTTTCAATAGTACAATGACCTGAAAACAAACATTAAAAACAAATATCAAAATCAAAGCAAATGGGACACTGAGCGAAAAACCTAAGCTTCCGCCATGACATGAACCCTATAGAAAATAAGAGGAGAGAACAGAAGAGGAGAAGCAGCAACATACAGCTGGAAATCTGAAGGGTCTAGAGCAATTCTCTGAATGAATTGTCTCAATCTCTTGTTCAGATGTTCTCCAAACTTATTAGGCATTATAGGTGAAGATTCAGAGCTGTTATCTTGGCAAAATAAGGGGTTGTAAAATTATTAAATAATTATGAGCAATGTGTATTAAGAGAAAAACACATTTATTTCATAACGACATACACCTATTTCAAATTCTTATTATCCAATGAAAGGTTAGATGGTTAGGGGAAAATATTTTTTATTTGAAAAACAGCAAAAATGATACACCATGTAGTTCTTTTTCATTAGGCATTCACAGAGACGAACATCTTTACGACTCAACTGAGTAAATGCATTTTAAGAGTTAATGTTCTTTATTTAATTACATTATATAATGAGAAAGAAAGAGTATATTAACATAGTTTAGCTGTAAATTTGATAAGGTTTAAAACTTATTCTTACTGACTATAATTATACTACAACATATTTGTTCATTATTGCAAAGTCATCAATACCATTCATCACATTCTTGATTATACAACATAATCTTTCTTATTCTGTTTCAAAAGTTATTCTTACAAAATCAGCTAGAAGGCTTTTTTTAACTGTTTAAAGCTTTAATAGCTAAAAATCTTGTCTTTCCTCTATACTTAAAAAATCTGTGTTTAGTATATTTAACCCTTCATGCACAAATATTACATGGACATGAAAGTATGTGCAGCAGCAAGCATTGTAGAAGAATGTTTAATGACATAACATATAATTATACGGCAGGAAAAGACCAACAGAGGTAGAGAAAATACAGAGTATTTTTTTTAGCTTAGCTGTTTTAATCATTTTAGATATGATTCGGTCCATTTAGTGTCCATAAAATGACAAATAATGTAACAACTCATATACTGATATACGTTTAGTTACGAGGTAAGATTTTTATTCGGAACGGTTTGGGCTTCATGGTGAACCCAAATGGGGAGCTCAGGTCAAGCTCCTGTCCAGGAACATTCTCTATGTTCAGACGATGAAGGAAAGTGGTTAAAAACACAAACATCTCCAGACGGGCAAAGTTGTCACCAAGGCAGCGGCGTATTCCCATACCAAATATCATTACCTTCTCCGTAAGGGTTTTATTAACAATACCAGACTGGGTAAGGAAGCGTTCTGGGCGGAAGGACTCTGGATCACCCCAAATCTCACTTTTGGTAAATACAGATATTAATTTGTACGTGTGCATATATACAAGTATCTGATTATAAGAGAAAGCTTTAAATTATATGTAATCTAATAATAATACTTACATGTCGTGATTGACTTGATACTGATTGATAAACACACATGTGTCTTTAGGGATGAAGTATCCATTCAGTGTAATGTTTTCAGTTGTGCTGCATAACACAGTGGCAACAAAAGGTAAAATTATGTATATTAATGCAATCCTTATGGTTATACTAGATACTATATAGTGAAACTAGACACAAAGAGCTTAGAAACACGGGCTCACCAGTGAGGGATTGTAAAAGGCATGTATGATGCATGGCGAAACACCTCACATATGAAAGCTTCAGTGTATGGCATGTTTGGCTTGTCTTTAAACTGTGGAAGCCTGTTCATCCCAATCTGGTTATCTAGGAAAACACATGCAAGAAATAATAAATTAACATAGAAGATAGTTATATTAATAAAGTGAGACACGAGTTTTGTAAATGATGTGCCAACACAAACAGACACATACATCCATATACACCAACACCGACAGAAATAAAAAAAAGACAACGCAAACACCCTCAGACAGACACATACATACAAGTATACCAACACCGACAGAAATATACAAATACACAGCAAATAATATCTAACTGTGAAGAGAAAATGCAAATACCATCTATAAGTTTGTCAGTTCATGCTGAATTTCTTTCAGATGTCTGTGCTTTTAAAAATGACTATTATAATCATTTCCACTCGCTGAAGTCACTTCTGAATAGATGATATCTTATTTAAACAAAATAAGTTCCTGTTTGTGGCAAATTCTTGATTGTACAGAAGACCAAAATAAAGTGAGGCCACATGAGGCGAAAGGTTATTTCTATGGCCATAAGCCTTAATACCTCTTGCACATCTTTTAAGCATGACTTTCTAAATCACGGATCTGATTTTAAATAGTTTTAGGTTTCCTGTGTGTGTCACATAACAAACCACAAACCACGACTAATGGGAATCCAATTTCCTGAGCTGAAGAAAGTGGTGTGTATGATAGAAAGATGTTTTGTTTGGAATAAACAGAACATTGTTGTAATTGGCTTCTTGAATTGTTACCTATCTCCTGGATGATTTTAGTCTGAATGTCTGGAAACTTGATTAGGTATAGAAGGCTCCAATGTAAACCTGTCATGATTGTGTCAAAACCTAGGGGAAAAACAGATTTTGGTTATGATCATAATCTTCATACTATAATTCAGAGAATAAAAGAGCATGCATTTGCACTTCATAAATACTTTCAAAACAAGCACAGCTTTATTTATAACAAAATGTATATGCAGATGGCACATGGTAAAAATATCATAATTAGCAAATGGGCAACCAAGTCAGCTAAAAGATGTTGCAGCGGGAAAACATTATAAGAATAAAAATGCGCAGTTTGATTTCCTCACAGGGGGTCTGTTAAACACTCTCTAATGAACTACCAGTACGCAGAAACTGAAACAGGAATGACTAGCGTGAGCCAAAGCCAGATGAAAAACATACATGTAAGGCAAATTCTAAGAACTCAGATTCTGATTCTGGTAGATCAGTCTGCAGTCTGTCCCCTGTGACAAAAGCGCAGAGCCAGGAAAAACATCTGGTTCTGGATGTAAATGCAAGTCTTTAACAAGCGAAGCTATTAGTGTAATAACATCCCATGAAGAAGGATCGGAGCCTTGGAAGGCAATTGTTTATGTCTGGCAAACTGCGAGGAAATGTGTAAAATAATGTCAGCCCAATGCTGTGTACATAAATGCTCGAGATTATGAATCATTACCTAATGTTATTAATCGTGATGCTTCTAGAGCCCTCCAAACTAACTTTTAATTTAGAGAAACCCACTGTTCTGTTCTGCATCCAAGGCGCTTTTGGATACAGTTTTGTTTACTTTCTCTCACGCTGTTGATTTCTGGTTTCTTACCGGCTCCAAAGATATCAATGACACTGTGCACAATCTGTGAGTTGCTGAGCGTGGCTGTTACTCCGTCCTCTTTTCTGTCCTCACACATAGCTATTAAAGCATCTGTGATGTCCCGGATACAATTCTGCACAAAATCGCATGTCAATACAATCACATTAAAAGTGTAAATGTGTCAAATAAACTTTGATGCCTCTTCACTTTTAAATTCACTTTTATATTCATCTTGTTCCTGGAAATGTACACATGTGTGCCTTTCCCAAGATTATTTATTTATGAACATTTAGTGTGTATAAACTAAATGCTCAATTTACAGGTAGCCTAGGGAAAGAAATCAAGGCACATACAAACTAAGTTTCTCCAGTTGTTTACATTTTGAAAATTATTGTATCGCTTCCAAGTACAGTAGCACAAACTTCTTCTGAATTAATCTACTATAAAGCGAAAAATAACTATTAAATGCTAATAATAAAATGTTTTATAAAATATTTTTCTGTATAATTATTTACTCGAAATGGACTCTACATGGAAGACATTATTGACTTTAAATGATACCCCTAAGTTCTTCAGATAAAATACAAACAGATGCTGAGAAAGAAACTGGAACGCAACCTATTTTCATCACAGGTCCTAAACTTTTCTTTGTCTGCTCATCTAAACTCATGAGAAGAGATGTAATCTAAGCATCTTGACACTAACAATATTTAGGTTCAGCCACTTCTTCCACCAATGTACTTCTGTATTCTCATAATTATTTTAATATGAAGCTCCATAATGAATCCAAATCTTATTGGCATATTAGGTTTATTGTAGATTCAAATTTTTACCCTATCAAAGGTAAGCAGATGTTCCCTGATGTTGCGTTCCATAAAATCATTCATCCTGTTTATGACCTGGAACATCTTTCTCAAAGACGGACTGGGCAGGTAACGGAAGATGGGGAAAAAGTCTGCCAGATTCCCTGCAGCGAAGACACGCAGAACTTCGTGATTAATGTGAACAATGGTGAGGAACTCTTTATCGTTATAGGCGTATCGCTTTCCAAAACACAGAGCGCAAACCACATTGGCAACCGATGTCACAAGCGGTATAACTGGATCAAGTCCCTCATCCCCAGCCTCATCTCCTTGTTCCTTCAGAGCCTCCACCATCTCCACCGCTTCTGCACAGACGCGTTCCTCTAAGAGACAAGAAGCATTTGAGTCTCGCGGTTTAGCTTGGGAGAAGGTCCTCAAGGCATTTTTGCAGAGCTTTTTGTGAAGTACCCAAGCTTCACCATACTTCTCACTAAATGTCATACTAGTGCCATTAGCAATGGCAGAAAAGGAGAAAAGATCAGGACGTCCGGCAAATGCCTCTCCTTGACGTACCAGAGCCTCTCTGATGGTAGAATAGCCACTTAAAACCACCACCTTAAGAGAACCCATCTTCATCTGGAACACATCTCCATACTGAATCCTCAGGTTAGTTAGGGACAAATGAATCTGTTCCTCCAGCTGGAGGAGGTTGCCAACTATTGGCCAGGGTCTGGGACCTGGAGGCAAGGTGCATCCTGGTCTTTTTCGCTCACCACGGAGAGCCAGCAGGAGCAGTGTGAAGACACAGAGGAATACAGTCACTCCAGATGTAGTTATACAGAAAATCCCTTCAAGAAACATGGCATGTGCTGAAAAATATGAGTTATTTTCAGACAATGATTGTGTATGTGAATTTAAAAGCATGAAGTGGTAGCACATAGATTTCAATAAAAAGCCTTAAGGAAACGTTAAAATAGTTATTTTTTAATAATGCATACAAACAGATATACATTATGTAAATGCATTTAGAACTATAAAGACAGAATAAGTGAAAAACAAACTTGCAGAAGAGCAAATAACACCATGCACGTACCTTTGTGAGCGCTTTTGACAGATATTTGTAATCAAATACTTGACAAGAAGTTGCAACAGAAGACAAATCGCTGTGATAAACGGCTGTGCGCGAGGACTCGCTTTAAACGTGCGTAACCACGACCACAGGATCTACGGAGACTGACGCAGAGAGCGCAAGAGGGGCGTAACATCAGACATTTATAGAGATTATTTTTCAATATGATATCCCGCTATTATTACTAATTTCTTTTGATTTCCGTTTGATTTTCGTTTTTAGAAAAAGAAAACTTTTTGTTTATTTATTTAATGTTTATTAGTTAATAGTTTTTTCTACATTTATCAGAAAACTAATATCTGTTCGGTTTTATTTGCTAAATAAAGTCTAAATTAATTATATCATTTTATTTTTTGACAAACATTAATAAATTGTGCAGGAATGTAAGCCAAATGAACAACAATAAATTAATGAAGGAGAAACATTATTTAAAAAATGCCGTGCTTATTTGCACACAATGGCAGTGTAAAATAGAATAAAAATAAAATAAAACAAATAAAAAACATAATACCTCTTATTTTTATGGTTATATACAGTTTAATAGTCCCATTTATCAATTTGATAAATTGAATATGAGAGTATTAAGGGACTGACCACCAGAGATGTATACAGTGATAATCTTTTATTACATATTACAAATAAACAACCTAAAAATGCATTTACATAAGAATATTTACAAATACATAGCCTTTGACTATAGTATAATCTGTTTTTTGGTTCCATATAGGACTATATGATACAAAGTGACACTCTGTGATGATGGAAGAATGTGATCTCAACAAGTGTGTGTCCATAAACTTTCTTTAAACATTATCTTCGTGGTGGTCCACCTCTCCCTCTTCCTGGTGGAGGTCCATGAACATTACCTGGGAGAGGCCCGGGGGTCCTGGGACCTGGTGGGCGAGTCACTGGTGCCCGTGGATTTGCAGAAGCCAAAGACACTTCTTTTTGAACATGAACACCTTTCCCACTGGCAGCAGCCCCTGGTTTGCCTGTCACTTTTGGTGACTTGGCAGGCGGGTCTGCTTGTTTTTCTGCAATAGACATGGTGAGTTTTTAATGAAGAAAGTTCCACACAACTAACAAGTTAAATAAAAATAAAAATATAAATTATGGGCTACCAGAGTTTGAAGGAGACAAAATGCTATGTGTAAAAAACTATACTGCATTGTCAATGTGGTAAAATCACCAGTAGGGGAAGCTGTTACATTAATCATACATTTTAAGTACACAAAAAGTCATAGTTCACTGACCTGTCTCCTCAGCAGATGGAGGGGGAATCAGGGACTTATTGGGCAAAAGATCCTCCAGGTCTTTCAGCACCTGGTTAGTGCTGTCCTTGTTGTTCCTTCTGTTCTTCTCTTCATCTCTTTGCTAAATGATAAATCAATAAATAGCTAATGCTGTTGATATCAAAACATTTTATTGTAATTTACAAAGAAGATTTACTAACCATTTGCATTTTCCTCTTTAAATCCATGTTAGCATTCTGATATGCTTTGGACACAGCGTTCAGGTAATAAATAGCCAACCTGTCAAAAGGACAGACATACATATAGATTCATTTATTATTTTGCAAGTGAATACTTTACATTTATATATCATCATATATTTTGTATACTAAATGTTAGATGAGTACTTACACCATAAGCAAGACTGCAGGTATGATGAGACCTGGATTGGAAGCATAACTGAAGATGTCCGCCATAAACGAAGGCAGGTCCTTCTCTATAGTCTCCATAATCACATCATACATCTTATCTTTACCACTGTGAAGAGATGCAAGGTACAGCTGAATACTCATCCAAATGTAAAGTTTATCCCGTGTGTTATCTTCTTATCTTCATTTTCCGTGTTACCTGAATGGTCCACAGTCAAAGGATGGAGGCAGAGTCATAATGGAGTAGATCACGGGCATGAGACTGAGGAAGAGGACAAGGAGAAGCAGTCCCATGTAGAAGTTATTTGATCGTGATGCTTTGAAAACTCTTTCATGAGGAACATTACAGGCCATCACTGCCCAGCACTGGTAGTACATGGAGCTCAGCAGACGTAATACATTTATGCCCACCAGCCCAGGGGCGTAGAATGCACCCATCCTAAAACAGACACATAATGCTTCATTTTAGAACTGTAAAAATATAAAATAATGATTGAAGTATATCACACAAATAATCACACTGTCTCAATTTGTGTTTTTCACTATTGGGCAAGTTGGTATGGTTTGTTTTTCAAAGTACAGTAAACTCCAACATTTCCCATGTTGAATTATTCTGTTATTTAAATTTTGATTTATTTCAAAACATAACTTTTATAAACTTAAAGAAATCGTTCACCTGAAAAAAATGGTTTATTCTTTTATTAATGGTTCCAAACATGCACAACTTTCTTTCTTCTGCACAATACAAAAAAATATTTTAAAGAATGTTAAAAACCAATTGGCTTCTATTATATGGATGCAAAACCACTAAGATGTTTCTCAAAATATCATCTTTGTGTTTCCACAGCAGAAAGAATCATATACAGGTTTTGTAGAAATGAGGGTGCTGGGATTTAGCTGACCATGCCAAGAAATTCAAAACGGTTTGTAAACTAAATTGTTTGTATCACTGGAGCCATTTCTTGCCGTGCTTAGAACTGTTGGCCCAATGGTAAAAAGCAACTAATGCCAGAGTAAGATACTCTTCTTACTGTTGTGATGGTCTTACCAGATCATTCCCTGGTTGAAGATGAGTCCAAGTACATTACCACTGATGTCAAACTCTGCATAAGATGGCTGCCGAAACACAAAAACATACACACGTGCATGTATGGGTGAATATCTGTTTGCACCGGAGACAACTGCAATATATGTCACAGTAAAAGATACCTCTCATTTTCTCTCTCTCCCTGTAATTAAGTGCCCTGAATAGTGTAGTGTGTCTTTCTGTGACTATGCTTGTAAAGCAGCCCTATCAACTGTCCTGTCACCTCTCATGGTGTTCAGTTGACCTCGGATGAGTGAGTATGTTACCTATATCGAGTGACGGGAAAATGAGGACGACAGGGCACAGCCATGTAGAGCACAGACATTTTTCAGCACAACAAAGTAAATATAACAATCATATAGTTAATTGATTCACATAGGCTCCTACACCATCTACCCTGTTTCTAGCTTAAGTCATCCTGACCTGTGTTATGGGCTGGATTAAGTCATTTTTACCAAATTCTCAAGTGTAAGAAACAAAAGAACTCACAAAGCCTGCTTCCAGGTCCCAGCACCAGCAATAGTTGAGGAATCGCACAATTATGGCCCGTAAAAAGTCCCCAATCAGGATGGTCAGGTACGTAACCTGAATATCTGATACAGTGAGCTTCACAATCTCCTGTGAAATTAAAATGACATTTTAAGAACAGTTAATTGTTTACAGTTAAGTAATCATGATGTTTTTAATGACAGTACTTACAATGCCGACTTCTGTCTCCCAACAGGGACCTCTGATGACATCAGCAGGCAATATGTCTGGAGGAGGAATGTTTTCTGTAACATTGTACTGCAAAGTGTAGTTGTCGTAGTATTCTTTAAGGGCCCAGATGGTTTCATTTTTGATCTGTTTCTCATTTTCAAGCTGTAAATATTCCACAGAAACAAAATTCGTTCAGCAATTTTTACAAAATATGTTATGGCTTATCAATGAAGTTACATCCCTACTTTGGGATCAAATGACAAAATATTTAAATAAGAACTAGGAGGATGAGAAAAATGGCATTTGTAGAAAACATCTCTTTCTTGGGTTTTTAGGATTCAGTCATACCTTAGCATTGACCTCATCAAACAGGGCAAACAGGAAAGTGTAGAGGTTGCCCAGAAAAAGGGCAAAAATTCTGGCAAGCTGCCACTTAAGTGCAATTCGAGGGTGATAGTCTTCCAACTCGGCTATAACCTCGAACAGAGGTGGACACACCAAACCCAACAGTGACATCACAATTTCAACCTGACCGAGTGAGAAAATGGAGTTTCACAATTTGAGCTGACAAAATCACACATTTATCCTATTAATCCATCTTGAGCACATCACCATCATCATCATACTGTATGGCTCTTACTGATCAAATTTGTGAATAAAATACAATTGTAATTCTTGGAATGGCATTCTGGGTAAAATTATGTTCTATTAAAAATAGCTACCTCATTTTTTTGAAGCCATGTCAATTCACTTCTGTCCTTTTTGGCAAAATCTTGAGATCTTTTGACCACAGCGTAGATGAGATAGCCGCTCCCACCCAAACAGCACAGAATGAGAGTGTTGGCTAGCACACGTAAAAACCTGCGCAGGTGAATGTTTTCATCCTTTAGGTTTTCCTGCTCATCCACTATAGATTCCTGAGGGAATAAAACCACAATGAACCTTCAGAGATTTTACTTCATAAATCACCAAATGGATGTATGTGTTCAGCCAATAACAATCAACCTGATCAAGCCTTTTGATTTGATCAGTTTGGCTATATAGAAAATGCAGAAAAAGGAACCTTGAAGCTTGTAGTGGTTGAGGCAAACTTGTTGTCAGCTGTCTCTGGGTTTCCTATAAGATAATCCCAGCTAGTAAAGAGCTTCCAGCAGAAGGTAAAGGAACCTTCCTCTGCTCCATCTCCTTCATTGGCATTTCTTGCCATTCTAAGAGAATACAGACAACTTGTTAAAAAAAGAATTCCACACTAACAACAACAAAAAACTAGAGTAAACATGTCATTTGACTCACGTTCTGATAACAACCATCAGACTGTAGCCGAATACCCCGACGCCAACTAACAGATATGACAAGGGTAGTCGGAACTGCAGGAATCCAATGGTTCGTTGATTATTGTAGAAACCGTAAAACATAATGGAGTACTTGCAGTAACCCTGTAAAAATGTTAAAAGTAAAATTAGCATGAACTAGTAATAATCAACATAAAATCCAGTGCTTAAAAGAGAGATGCTTCAAAAAACAAAATTTACTCCAAATTCAGACAGGACAGAGAAGTCCATGGCACTGTCCTGTTCCACTCTGGGGACGGTTTTTCTGGGGATGGAGCCATAAGGCATGCCCATCAGAAGCTCCAAAGAGAAAGGACACAGATCTTAGGTCATGGGTTCAATCCCCAAAAGACACACATACTGATAAATTAATGTGAAACTTGAAGTCACTTTGGTTAAATGTGTTGTATTTATTCAATTCAATATTTTAAAGTGTAGATTAAAATTTGTAAACAAAGTAATCAGCATCACATCTTACCTCTGGAATAACAACAAGCCCAAATATAAAGCCAAAGAGAATAAGGTTTAGTCCATACATCCACCGAAGGAAAATAAAATAGGAGGCGACAGATGACCCAAAGTGACCTGTGAGAATTAAACTGATGAGAGGACTGCAGAATGGGAAGCACATTTAACTGCCCCCTCCAACTATAAATGAATCAACTTAATAAACAGGGAATTACAGTAAAGATTAACAAACTTTCCACTTCTTTAATCCGACTTTCCCAGGGAATGCAGGCCGTCTTGAAGTTTTCAAAGTCTCTGTTGAACTTGATTAGTTTCTAAGAAACAGGGAATACATTTTGAAAAAGTTATAATACAGCCCTATAAATGTAAAAATTGCCAAGAAGAGTTTCATTATGTAAACGGGAAGCTGCACCTTGGTCATCATGACTTTAAAAGCATAGAGTCTCCTTCCTTTTCCTTTGCCCAAGGCTCCTTCAAACTTTTCCACAAACTCTTGTGCTTCTCTAAAAGATAATACAAACAGAGGTCAGTACTAATAAACTTTGCTTTAATTCAAAGTGAGCCATTCAGAGTGACTTTGCATTTCCACTTGTGACACAGTAGCCAAACAAATATACAAGCATTTAGTTTCTGTTTCAGATGTCAACGGCTTTACACATCACTGTTGATGAGTTCTGCCTACATGTGAAACAGGAAATGAAAACACTTTTAGTTACTGGCCGGCTCACACATGAATCAGTATGACCGCTCAGAATTGTGCAGAAAGATCCAGACACGACAGCAGGAAAAGTATCATCTTTCACTCACAACCTTCACACACAGTAACCTGAAACTACAGCCAATTAATTAATTCATCAATGCATAATGAATGTGAATGATAGAGCAGATAGGATGGACACAAGATGGATGAATTTACTTGTATGTGAGACCGTATGACAAAGCAAACACACATTACGTAATGTTTTGAATGGTGGAAATAGGAAAATTTTACAACAACTTAACATTAAATCCATGTATTAACAGTTGACGATTGGCTATTTTACTGGAAGGCGGGTCTTAGCCATAAGCATTGCACAAGATAATTGTATACATTTTTGAAAAATAATAATACTGCTATCAGTCAAATTCATCTTTTATAATGTTTATTCTTTTTCTTCTCATTTTTGGCCAATTAAACACACTCAAAATATGGATATAGGGAGCCGGAAAGAGCAATAATTACCAATTTGGCTTTTAAGACAAAAAGATAAATGGATGTAATACCACCAGATTATTTACAATATCAATGATCAAGGTTATTAATATCATGGTTACTGCCAATATATTGCAAATGGAAGTGTAACCAAACATGCATGCACAGATCTTTTTCGAGCATAAACATTAATATGCTTCAAACAGCGTAACGTAGCTCTCGTTACGCATGTACAATCCTCTAGAAGCTTTGCCAAGTGTCCTCTTTATCTCAGGCAAAGTCAACTCTCAGTGCCCAGGTTAGTGACGCTTTCTTGGGCAGCGTGTCTGTTTCTATTAACCTCTAAGGGCACATGTCCAGACTCTTAAGTTGTCGCCCACACTGGCCAATTCCCCCGGGCCATCTGAGGTAAAGGTTCAGGTAAAGGCCAGTGGGTAATGAATGTATTTGTGGACTTAGTGTCAAGTACTTTATCTCCAAGTACAAACAGGTGTGTTTAGATAGTGGTGGTTCCCGAGAGCTCCACTTTACTCTTATTTGTGAGCAAAAAACGCTAAAAACGGACAGGCAAGAATTTTCTTTCTGGTTCAAGCCACCCACAATAAGCAGCAAGAGCACCTTTAAAACTCATCTTTTAAAGTGAAGAAAATCAAGAAATCGAGAAGATTTAAGAAACAAGCAGCATGGCAACTCATAAGCTTTAATGAAATATGTAAACAAACATGAAACTCATGCTAAATACATGAACTTCAATTGAGGTAGTGGTTACCAACACAAGAGCCAGTAAAAGTATCATAGACTAAAAAGGTAAGCTGACGGAAATCCATTTTACTTTAGACACTTGAGCCTCCTCTTCATGCGCCAGGGTTTGTTTCGAAGTGTTGCTATCAGCTTTTTCTTCTCCTCCACCTCCTCTTTCAGTCGTGCCATCTCTCCTTCAGAAAGAGACTCATCTTCTGAACTGTTGTCCGAGGAGGAACTGCTGAAGAACAAAACCATCAGAGAGTCCAGAGTGATCAGTCCGCACAGTCCAGTTTAAAAGTCTTTTGCACAAGATTTGTTGCATTAAGAGAACGGGATGTTTGTGAAAGCACTCAGTTGGAAGGTAAAAGAATAAAAAATAAATGTCTGGTGGCAACATACTGTATTACAATGATCAAAGACATCTGGCTTCCTGAGATCTGAGAAATTTCCTGAGATCATTTTATCAATTTATCACTATTGTGAATAACAAAATATATATTACAGCAGCAAATATGACAAGAAGAAGCTTTGAAATATTAGTACCTTGGCTGAAGTTTACAACTTGATTATCATAAATGAAGCAATATGAATAATTGAAAACATTATAACATTATATTATAATATTATAATATATATATATAATATAACATTATAATATATTATAACAGTATTTTTCAGGCAATAAACGTTTGTGGCTAGTTATAATTCGGACAGGATTGTGACTCAGACGTGTAAACAGCTGTGTGTAAAATGTGAAGGAATAACTGAGCTACAGAATACTGCACCTGCTGCCTTTGTTCTTTTTCTTATCTTTCTCTTCCTGTTTATCTTTCTCTCCTTTGCCCACCGCCTTGCCATTTCCTTTCTTCTCCTTGTTATTCTCCTCTTTTTCCTTCTTACTCACTCCTTTTCTACCTCCGTTTCTTCTATTTCCTCTGTCCTCCTCACTCTCTTCTTCTGATTCATCTTTCATGGCAGCTTTCTTCTTCGCACCCACTGCTCTCCTCCTTCTTCCCTTCTGCTCTTTCTCACTGTCTTCCTCGTTCTCTTCCTTCTTCTTTCTGTTTTTTCTCTTCCGTGGGGTTTCCTCTTCCTCCTCGCTCTCATCCACGCTGTCTTGCGGCTTGGCTTTCTTTCCCCGGGGTGCAGGCTTTGGTCTATTTCTGCCTTTGGCTCTTCTTTTCGAATCCACTGTAAAGATGGGAAGTCTTGTGTGTGTATACTTTACAGTACATATTGACAAAATAATCTGAGGGATTGTGTTAAACTACAATTTAGGAATAAAGTCATCTAGACTTACCATCACTTCCACTGTCAAACTCTGCATCAAATTCCATCCCAACTTTAAGACATAGAAGCAATGTTGTTTTAATCTAATTTTATGAACATATGATATGTTTTACACACTTTCTTTGTTAATTGAATAATTGAAAATATGTAAAAATGATTCCCATAGGAAATTAGAATCTACTTACTATCATCCATGGTTATCGCAATGTCATTTCTTTTGCGTGGCATTTTGTTGGTTTGAGTTGTCCTGTTCTTCTGCTGAACTTCTGAGGCATATGCAGCTGATGACACACCTGACAGTCAGATGGCTCTCTCTGAACAGGTGCTCCACTCCTAAAAGGCATCAAATGTCTCCTTGATTGAACTGAATGGTAGTCAAGATCTAAAGCCTTCCTGTGAGACCAGTAAACAAAGCTGCAGGAAATAGGGCAAAGGAGAAATGTAGAATAAAATAAAATATGTAGACAACAATCCAGGTACTATATAAGATCTCTAAACACATAAATAAGATGAAAATTATGTATAAGCATACAATTGAATTGCATTCTAAGCTAATTTGTATTCTAATGTAATTGTTTAATCTTACATTACTGTATTGCCATAAATCTATTCTAAAATCTAGTTGGTTTTCATGATAAATGTCTGCAAATTATAATAAAACAATTACATAAACAAAAAAGAACAAACAGCAGAATAAAATCCTAACCATATAAGACTATAAAATGTAAATTAAAAAGCTTTTTAAAACTGCCTTGCAAACAATGAAATAACACTATGAAATAATGTGTAGTGCTAATAAAATAATTCTCTTTAAAGAGTACTTCCAGTTCTTTCCATGGTTGTCATTAAATGTTCGCAATTCATAGATGAGCTTTAGTAGAAGAGTTAAACCATGTGTTTACTTGTCTTTTCGATGACTAAACTTTCTTCATTTTTGTCTTTTTTATTCACAGTATGTATAGGATTGAAGGCTATTGAACATGCTGCTTCCTGTTTGTGTAAATGATAAGGTATAGTGTTCACAGAAAGTTCAGATACATTCTAGAACACTAACCCTCATGTTGAGACACAGCATCCGAAAGTCATTAATTGTTTTGAGTTAATTATGTACAAGAGGTCTACTACTATAACGTCCGGTAACAGAATTACATTCCCACAGATCAGATGTCCAACCTGTGTATTAAACAGGTTTCTCTGTGGCAGCAGAAAGTGTTGCAAAGACCTCATCAAGGTTTCTTCAAGGTGTTTATTAACAAAAAAAAGCTTAAAAACCTGTTAAAATTACAAATCTAATTTATGAAATTATTATTCAGTATCATTCTGAATTAAATGGTGTCATAATTGTGATGTTTTAAATATAAATCCTCTCTATAGTGAATTTAAAAAGAGCAGCAACTACAATTAACAATAGGTCCCTAAACAAACAAATAAACAAAATCTCAAATGACTCTTGTTAATAATTAATGAAGATTGCTCGTGAATTATAGATGGCCATTTGCAATGTTAATGAAACTTATGCGCCAATTCTCTAATAAATAATCGTCAAGATTTTGTGTAACTGATATGGGGATATCATAAGGCACTTTGAATTGTAAAACCTCTGATCGAACTTAAAGGGAAGATGTTCAAAGAATTTTTTTAAATGTCATTTTAAATCGTCTAGAGCATCTGGAATAAATGCCCTCAAATAAATGGTACACAGCATAACCTCAAACAGAACTGTGTTGGGCCGTAGACACACAAGCGTGCCAGGGACATCACTGCCAAATCCACAGCTGCTGGAAAAGAATCCGTGATCGGGACACGAGACACCTTAGAGCTAAGTGCAGATTTGAGAATACAGTACAGTGCATGGAAACATTGTGGGTCATCTGACATGCTGATCAAGATAAAGCGGCATGGATTGAAAAATGGGAAAATGGAGAGGATTGTGGGCTAAGCCAACCTGTCAATCTATCAGATAACTTAATCTCCTGATCTTTAAGGAGGCTGATGATGCATTCTGGGTTTCTTATGGATGCCATGTAAGATGCATAAAGGGTGTAGGTGATCTACTGGAGAGAGATAGTGAGACATTGACTCCAAGTATTAGTCAAACAAATGCTGACATAATGATGTTTAATTACTACAATTTGTATTTGGCATACCAAGCAATGATCAAAAGTATTTCTAAAGCTGTGTAGAGAAATTAAGTATAACACATAAATAAAAATATTAAATAAATAAAGAAATGCATCTAGGTTAGCCTGTAACAAGAAAAGTCTCTTTTAAAAAGATAAAAGTTCTGTCAATCTAGACTTACATAGTCACTGAATACTTGAACCGCACTAAAAAAGTCACACTGATTTAAAAAACGTGTTTAGTGTGATTTAGTCTTTAGATGTAGTGTGATTGTTGGATTAGGGTGATTTGACATCCAGGGCAGTGCTTTAGGCCTGGCAACAGAATTTTATACTGTATCACAACATCAACAAAAAATAAAGATAGGCATTTAAGTTTTGAATCTTAGTGTTAGTAATGCAAAAACACACATCATAGCTTTATACATACCATTTTGAAAAGACCGGCACTGCTGGTCATCAGCATGTGACTCCACAGATCACAGTGTGAAATGCTTGTGCCGAATAGTTAAACCAACAAGACTGATCTCGGTTAACTAGGAAAACCTAGCTGGTTGACCAGAATGTTTGTTAGTAAACAATATGCTAGATATTTCAGAGATTCTAAAATAGTATTTAGTTTATCTCCTGTTGGAGTGAGAGTTTCTCTGTGGCTGCTGTGGGTTCCCTGGTAAATGTCCAGCCACAGTGTGTCCCCGGGACACAGGGGGTCTAGTAGTTGTGTGAGTGGAGTGCTGACCCTGTGATGGGTGAACAGAGCGACTATTCTGTCCAGCCTGTCTGTGGTGCCCTGTTTCATTTAAGCTACCGTCTTCTTCATTTATTCCTAAGAAATGGAAGGTAGAGATATTTTAACGATCATCTCATAACTACTTTCAAAGCATCAACTCAAGACACTGGCTAGTCTAGTGATTAAAGCTTTGACACATTATCTTTGCTCTCACCCAAATCATCAGTGTTGCTGTGTTTTCCTCCTGTATTCCTCGCCTGCTCCAGTTCACTGGCCGTCTTTAGGGCTGCAAGTTTGTTCTTTTTCTTGTTTTCCTCATTTTGCTGTAAAGGCAAAAATAAAGCAATCTGAAAAACAAAACATGTATAGTGTAGCTCAACAAGTAAAGCTACACAGCAATACCAAGGTACTGGGTTTGAATTCCAAGACATTTAGGTAGGAATGCATAGAATTTTGCATGCAAAAGTAGTATTTAATGTATAAATGTAAATAAATTTAAATGATATTTGATATTTAATTACATTTGATTAAATCTTAACAAATGTGTTATTTTTAAAGGTGCAATGTTTGTGCTTCCACCTAGTGGACAGTTTGTAGTTAACAACATCAAGCTCATAACCTTGTTTGACATCTTTGAAGACATCTTCTGTACATTTCTAAACTTACTGCTTGAAGTTTCTTTTTCAGTTCCATGTTAACCCGCTTGTATGTTTTGGAGGTGGACTGTAGATAATATATCGCAAGACTAAAATGACAGAAAGATTTACCAATAAATGAATCAGCGTTTAAGTACAGAAACAGACGACCTTAGACATAAACACTTACACCAGTAGCAGAAGAAAAGGCAACACCAGTCCAGGGTTCGAGGCATAACTGAACACTTTCCCGAACCAGGGTGGGAAGTCTGTCTCCAGAGTCTCCTGAATTACATCAAACATGCGACTTTTCCCACTGCAGAGAAAAACGGAGGTAAATACTTAGAAGTCTGTATAAAGTGAACCATAAACGCACAATACATTTAAACAAACGCCCTGTATGTATTGTGTCCTTGGCATCCCTGTAATCTATACTACCTATTTTTATTGAAACTAGCATATTCATTCAAATACAAATAAAGTTTGATTTCCAGGTGATAAATGAGTGAATGGGGAGAATGTACACTGAACTCTGCTGCACTCTAATGGTAAGAACAAGCCATTAAATAGTTTGTTCGACTTCCCGTAGCACTGCGCCAACCAATCAGCGTATGTCATCAAAGTACCGCGAGAGTGAGTCGAAATAACTTATTTTAACTCGCTCTCGCGGTATCATCGTCTAAACGGTTTGCGCAGCATCGAAAAAAGTCGAAAACACCTAATATTGGACATATTTTCCTCTAATTAGCCTTTTTTTGTGACGAACAGATAATTACAAATGATCCTCGAGTCTGTTGTATTCTTTTAATACCAGTTAAGTTTGATTTTTACAACATTTGTTTGCAAGTTACTCATTTCTACACGACTTTTCTAATTGAAATACAAGCTTTCAGAACCTGAAGGGTCCGCAGTCGAAAGAAGGGGGGATGGAGACAATGGTGTAGATAGCGGGCAGGGTAGAAAGGAAGAGGATGACCAACAGCATGGCCATGTAAAAGTTATTGGAGCCTGAAGCTTTGAAGACTCGTTCCTGTGGCACATTACAGCACATCACCGCCCAGCACTGCAGGTACATGGACACATGAAGCCGGAGGAGATTTAATGCTGGAAGGCATGGAGCATAAAATGCCCCCATCCTGATACACACACACACATACACACATTGTCAAATGTTTGTTGATTTATAAACCACACTTTATTTAGATTGAAAGAAAGACTAATTTAGAAGACCTTTTTACCAGATCATGCCCTGATTGAAGATCAGACCCAGAACATTTCCACTGACGTCAAACTCAGAGTAGGACGGCTAATAGAAAAACATCCTAGTTAGAAGTGAAAAATAATCCCAGCCATTGGGTTTTGTATAAATTGTGGATACTCACAAAGCCATACTCCAGATCCCAGCACCAGCAGTTGTTTAGGAAACGCACCAGTACAGCACGGAGAAAATCCCCAATGAGCAGAGTTATGTAAGTTGTCATTGTGTCAGAAATAATGAGACGGACAAATTCCTGTAGTCAGAAAAAATTGTAAAAAATCAAAATGTGATTTGGTGAAAAACATTATAGCTGCAGCCCACTTTAAATAGAGTGATTTCCTAACCTAACCGAATTGAAATAACCACACTTTCCTATTACCTGTCCCACCATTGTCTCCCAGCAAGGTCCTCTGGGAACATCAGCAGGGTTTACTGTGATTGGAGGAGCGGTCGAGTTGTCTGGCACAGTCCCATTATACAGGTTAGCCTGCCAGATTGTCATATTCTTCTTTACAATATCCTCCTCTGCCCTCTTCAGATTATACAGTTAAGGGAAGTGAGAATTAAAAGGATTAATGACATTGATAAGAAGGTGATTCATTTGGCACAGATTCAACGGCCCCAAGGGGAGCCTTTGGAAAAAATTAGACTAATGAAGATTGTTAGTACTCAGTGCCTCAAAAAGGCTATAGAAAGGATTGTTATAGTTCTAGTCTTGATTTAAACAACAGATAATACCTTTAGCTGGATCGCATCCATGAGAGCAATGATGAATGTGTAGAGGTTCCCCAGGAAAAGGGCGAAGATGCGCCCCAGCTGCCACTGAAGGGCAATGCGTGGATGATAGTTCTCTAAAGTGCTGATCACATCGAACAGCATAGGACAGAACATTCCCAACAGAGACATGACCATGTTCACCTGATGATATTCACCCAAATACAGTACAGACATAAAAACAGAAATAAACACAGATTTTTTTATTATTTATGAAAAATATATATTTTGTATTATTTTTTTAACATTTATAAAACAAATGAAATGAAATGTATTTATTTATTCTCGCTTTATAAAAAATGTTGTGCGGGTTCATTGAAGAACAAGATTTACATTGTAAAATTAATAACACACTCTCTTAATCATTTTATGAATCTAACCTCATTCCTCTCCCACCATCCATAGTTTTCCAGTCCCACCAGAGCAAACTTCTGAGACCTGCGCACCACAAAGTAGATCAAGTAGCCACTCCCCGCCAGACAGCAGAGCACAAGGAAGTTGGCCAGCACTCTAAGGAATCTTGTCAGGTGGATGTTGTCATCTTTTCTGCTCTCTTGCTCCTCCACAATGGCCTCCTGTTAAGGTCGTAAATTTATTATAAAGCAGAGAAGGGCTTTTTTAAAGGGGACATATCATTATTTTCTCATCTTGTTTTAAATGCTTTGTTTACTAATGTTCACTTAAGTTATATATAATAATAGTTTTAATTGATTTACAATTTATTTGTTATCTGCTGTTTAGGAATATAAGTATCTATCCAACTTTATCCTGTTTACCTTACAGTAGCTGATGTTTTGTGTGTTAATATATTTAAATGCCTGATGTCAGAAATCCAGGACAAGACATTTTTGCAGCATCATTTCAATAAATGGTCTAATTGGACTGGGATTTTTTAAATGAATGTTTTAAAATGAACAACAATGGAAAATGTAATAAATAAAAAATATTTTATTACCCATAGAATAGTTCTGGTGCCCTCATGAGAAAAAACAACAGCAACAAACCTTAAAGCTAGTGGTGATTGAAGCAAACTTGTTGTCTGCCGTCTCAGGGTTTCCAATGAGGTAGTCCCAACTAGTAAATGTCTTCCAGCTGAAATTAAAGCTAGTGTCATCTCCACCACCTTCTTCATTGGCATTGCGTGCCATACTGTTGAATATGAGTGAAAAAAATGAACAGGAAGATGATTTTAACATAGAGAAGAGGTCAAATGTGCTTATAGACATAATCAACATATATACATTTCTATGATGTGGACATAAAATGTCCTTATGGACATATAATGTCATTACTCACGTCCTGATTACCACCATGTAGCTATATGCCACTGTACCCACCCCCACCAGAAAGTATGAGAGGGGCATGCGAAACTTCAGCCATCCAATGGCCCGCTGGCTGTTGTAGTAGCCATAAAACAGGACAGAGTATTTTGCGTAGCCCTTAAAACATAAAAAAAATGTTCATATACTAGTGTGGAAGATACTGAGGTACTGTATTTGGTATATTTGTAATCATATATAAAAAATTTACTCCAAAGTCCCATAAGACTGCAAAATTCATGGCACTGGCCTCTTCCTCTCTAGGCACTGTTTTTCTGGGTAAACTGCCGTATGGTTTCCCCATCAGAGCCTGGAAAGTGAGAAAGATTGTTTAAACATCCTTATAGTTTAACGTTTGTCTCATTAAGATCAATCAAAGAATGTACTGATGACATTCAAAAGAATAAAGATCGTGTTGCATTACTAATGTTATTTTAAGATGAACTGATCCAGTATGTTTTTTACCTCTGGAACCATCACCAGGCCAAATGTCAGTCCAAATAAAATCATGTTGATGCCATACATCCACCTCAGAAATATAAAGTAGGAAGCAACTGATGAGCCAAAATGGCCTATGGGAAGATATAAAGGGAGTTAAAGCTGTAAAGCATCTATGACAGAGAAGGGAAGAAAAAGGTTTCAAATGCACAGGTCGCACTTTCTATTTCTTTAATCTTCATCTCCCACGGGATGCAGGCTGTCTTGAAGTTCTCAAAGTCACGCTGAAACTTCATCCATTTCTGAGAGCAAGTACAGTAGGGAAAATTATAGCCACAGTAAGACTGCAGGAGATATTCAGCTTCATCAGTTTTATAATAGTAATCACATAGTGTTTGACTCAACACCTTCATCATTATGACTTTGTAGGCATATAGCTTCCTGCCTTTGCCCTTCCCCAGAGCACCTTCATATTTCTCCACAAACTCTTGTGACTCCCTAAGACAGAACAAAACACACTGGCATTATGAAAGCTCATTGACATGTGTAAAAACAGCAGGTGTAAAACATATTGTACCTGAGAATTACTAATTTTTTCCTCATGGGCCAGGGCTTTCCTTTTAGTGTGGTGATTAGCTTTTTCTTTTCATCCACAGCTTCTTTCAACTTTTCCAGCTCCTCTGGAGTCAGAGACCCCAAAACACCTGCTGCCTTGTCTTCCTTCGTCTCTGAGTCAGATTCTGGCTCAGATCTGGATTCAGACTCTGAGCTGTAGAAAGAACATAAATGCAGTACAGCTTGTTAACAAGATAACAGTAAGTGCTTACATTTATTTCTTTATTAACCAAAAAAACGTACGTAGCCTCAGGCTTCTTTCTGTTCTTCCTTTTTTCCTTTGTAGGCACATCTTTACAATCTTTCTGTTTCGTTTTTCCAAGATTTTTATCCTCTTCCTCCCTTTTAACGCTCTTTCTTTTTTTCTTCCCACCTTGTTCCTTTTCGTTCTCCAGCTTTAGTGTTTTGGTTCTTTCATTTTTAGTATTCTTGTTCTCTTTGTTACATTTTTCCTGAGCCTTCTCTTCATCTGCATTCTTTCTTCCTTGCCTTATTCCATGTCTTTCCTTCTCTTTTCTCTCTCTAGTTGTTTTTTGGTGTTTATCGTGTTTCTTTTCTGTTCTTTTATCAGAGGTTTTTGTCACTGCTGATCTTTTCTCTGAAGCTGTTCTTCTGTTTACCTTACCATTTCTCTCTCTCCTTCTTTTGCCCTCCTGTTTTGTCTTCTGCTCCTTCTCTCTATCAGAATGATCCTCCACTTCCACAAAGTACAGGTTGAATTCATTGTCATTACCTAGACAAATGTTGATATTTACAAACAATTTATCGTACCAATTTATCATTTAGCAAGACCAAACCATATTCATAGTACTGAAATACAAGTTTAAAGAGTTAGATAGATCTAGATAGATAGATAGATAGATAGATAGATAGATAGATAGATAGATAGATAGATAGATAGATAGATAGATAGATAGATAGTGTTCAACAACCTTCTTACCTTCATCCACCTCAATGCTAACTGCAAAACAAAACCAGAAAAAGTGAAAGTCTTAGAAAGGAAACATAAGTCCTTTTTCAAAAAGATATTGTCTGTCCTGAAAGGTCAGGCTTCAAGGGTTACCGGCAGCTGTTTAGCGTCTGCTGTATTGTTTGTGACCACAGTGTAACCAGACCGGTAAGTGCTGACCGGGTCATTACATGCTTAGTTGTGTTGTACAATAGACACAATGAAGCTTTTTGTCTTTAGTGTCAGTGCAAACTGTCCTCCCATAGAGGTCAAAGGGCAAAAGAATGAAGGTGATGCTTAAAAGTGAACACGCACACTTAAACAAAGTTTGTATTTTCTGCCTGGGCACATTGACATGTAACAGCTGAATACCTCATTAGGTTTACATCACAATGCAATTGCCAAAAAAAATTTAAAGGCTTACAGCATCTATTAAACAATCTATAACCACACAATCAATATCAAATTAATAATAAAAATTCCTATTATTAACAGTTGCTGGTTGCGCATGACATAATAAAGAAGGTATGATAAGCACATCCAAGAAACACTTGGATAACAAAATTGCATAACAAAAGTTAATGGCACACAAAGAAAGCATAAATCATATTTACCATCACTTTCAGAGGTTATGAGTTTTTGCCGTGGCATCTTCCCCTACAGTCCTCTTCGTTCTGAGCATGTGTGTGTCCATGCATGCACACGTGTGTGTGCGTGTTCTAATGATGCAGCAGTGAACCATGCCCTGGCTGAACAGAGCGGGCGATGAGTACTGTGCATGAAGAGTTCACTCTTTACTACCATTCAGCGACCTTGTCCAGGAACAATAACTCGCTGAAACTCTAGAGCCTCTCAATTTCACCCCTTTTAATTATTTAGCAGAGTTATGACTCTTTTTTCAAAAAGAAGAGAGGTCACGGAGCACCAAGCCAAAATAAGATGATGGCCTAATGACTGACTATAGAAAAGTGAGAATGGAGGATTAGTTCCACAAGGTAACCAGGTTTAATGTGTTCTGCACTTTCACTTACAGTTGCAAAAATCACTCCAAGATGCAAATGCTAGTACAAATAATCATTATTATACAGCTCTTAGATGTCAAAGGAATGACATGCACATGGAAAATGCAATTTTAGCAGTGTATATTAAAAATTCACAGGGTTTGCAACAATGTTTTTTTTTTTTAGCTGGGCTTCCTTTTTTACTAGGTCTGATAAGTATGTTACAGTATATCACATATAGGTCCATATTGGTCCCCTACAACCAAAGCGCTGATGACAATGTTCTATATAATGATACATTTAATTGAAATCATTTTAATACCTTATACCATATCTGGCACAGATCTGAGGCAAAGCTGCCGTACAACAAAGACTAAAAACTGAAAGCGTCTCCAGAGAAATTAAAGGGATGATAGATTTTACTCATATATATCTGAGGTGTCCTGCGGGGATACGCTCTACAGAACAGATAAGGAGGGAAAATAGTAATATTAGAGGTATGGAAAAGTAATGACATTGTGGGATATAAATAGATCTTGATATTCTGCATTCTTTGAAGACTGAATCTCACATTATTATAAAAAATGTGTATCTTTGCCTTTGATACACTGTGCATAAATTAGCTCAACAATAGTAATGAAAATGAGCAATGTGATGTGAAAACATTGCACATAATATTAATTGTATTTTGTGTATCTAAAATAGACTCTCATAAGAAAGCTAGATATTGGACTATGAGGTATTCCGATCTGTGAAATCTAAACTTATAAAAGACCGCTATAAAAGGTTTTATGTTAAACATTATCTTTTATAAAGAGAAGAGATAAAAATCTCTGTTTGGAAAATATTTAGATATTATATTATATATTATATAGATTTTTTGGAATATGGTCATTAAAACATGTATCAAGGTAAGACTATAAAGTGTTTCATTGCATTCTTAATAATAGTGTAAATCAGGCTAATTTATAAAGATAAATTTAACAGTTCAACATCAAATTTATTCTGCATTCTACATTTCTAAGTAACAAGGGGTGATTTTATTACGATCTAACGTATTGCACATCCTGACCACATGGTGTCGCTAAATAGCAAGTTTTGAAGCTGTTCAGTTGAAATAAGTAGTCAAGATTAATTCAGGTGATGTCAGACGACTCCTAATTTTTTTAATTTTTAAATCTTCTTGTTGTTCCCTGTTTTTTTTTACAGTTAGTAGGTATTTTGCATTCATACAGTATATACAATACTGTTTGTATTGTTCCATAGGTTTGACAGTCTATCTAGGAAGATCCACAAGGGTGTGCTCACACTGCAGAGACCTGGATTGTTTTCCTAGGCTAAATTTAGCAGAATCATTTGGGAAATCCATCTTCAGAGAATTGAGATTGAGGCTGTAACTGTATTCTGAGCAACCTCCCTCTGCCTCCCTTCAGTCTCTCGCCTTCTGGCACACCTTTTTATCAGCTGAAAGAGGAACTAACAGGAAAAATCCATTTTGTTAGGTTCTATTGGTTGGATGTTATCTGGTGGATAGGAACCAATCGAAATCCTACTTGAATGAGGCCCACAACACTATTTTTACAGCAAACGGTTTATAATGTTATTTGTAATGTATGTATTTATTTTCAACAGGGCAAACATCTTTTATAAAAGTCCTTTATACAAAGTAATAGTCAGTAACTTTGCATTACATAAAGACTGATGTACTTTTAGTAATGCTGACTGAAACCTACAAGCTGGCAGTCTTCATTTGTAAATATCTCTCCTAATGCAGTTTGTGGCTGTTATGAGTCACATCGTCTAACAACTTTAATACTTTCATCATAACCGCCCTCAGGTAATGGCATAAGCTGACGACAGGACCATGAGCGGCATTCCATTACAATGAAGAATTCTATAGTCGGGATATTTAATACACTCTGGGTGGATGCAAGATATATTTATAGAAGGGCTGGTGCCATATTACTCTCACGTTTTCAATTAGGCTGTGTTCTCAGTATGGCCTGTGCAGGAAAAGCAGGAGGGATCGGTTTTAATGGAAAGTATTTTAGTGTGATTCATTGCCATTTTGCATTCTTCTATCCAAAATGTTTATCCTTTGCTCATGGCAGTGATAAAACACATGCGATAGGGACGTTTTAATACCGGGCCTGTGATTAAATCTGAATTTTCTTAGATGGTAAACTGAAGAGAACTTTCTGGTGTTCCATAGTTCATGTTTGTCTACATGATGTTTCACACTGATTTCACCTTACTGTACTGCAGTAAGCCATTTGGACCTTTTTACTTAAGCATTTGGCAGACAAGAGCAACTTACAGTACATTCAAGGCCAAAGCAGTACATAAGAAATACCCCATAAGAAAAAAGTATCCTAAAGTAGAGGAGGGTGTTACATAAGTCAAAGAATACTTGGAACAGCAACAAGGGCAAGACGAATCTGTCAATATAAAATGAGGAAACTGATGATTGAATAAAAGCAAGTTGCAAGGGTTAAGTTGTTAAAAGGTGAGCAAAACACTTTGATTAACAAATGACTGTGTTGGCTAGTCGAACAGGTTTGACTTATGTTGTTGTGGTAACACCTCATGAAGAATGAGTGTTTGTGTGTACACTAACTTTTGTGTTGCTTTTGAGATAATACTATATAGGCTTAGTACAATATAGTTTAAAATCAGGACATTGTGTTTATATCTGTTTACACAGTGAGGATGTTTTATCTGAAGACTTGTTTATCTGAATCTGTTGGTTAGTGTTATGGATCAACACTTTAGGACATGCAAACCAATGCCACCAGCAGCTGTTACAGCTCAACTCAATAACATGGTTGGCAACATAACAAATGCTGAGGAAAAGAAGGAGGATACTTCAATCACGAAAATCTGTGTTATTTTCATGTTTTCACAGTAACAACTATATATGGTTAACAGAGATGTATTGCTAGTCTGTAATCTTTTCTGTTCATTTTCATATGTAAGAGACTTTTGTTCAGTACAAAGCACAAAATGGAAGGAAAAATCAATCAATGCCCTCCTTCACTTTATTGCTTTATTATACACTATGGTCCTGGTTTAATCAATATCTACTGAGTGTCTGCTTGTTTACCATAATATCTTAGAAATGATGAGGAAGGCAGAACATCAGACTAATCCATTTGCCACACAAAGAAAATTATCTAAATCAAAGCCTTCTTTGCTACCACTTAATGGTTTTATAAGCAGTAGTTATATAAAAAATGAATCCTATAACAAAATAATTCCATTATACTCCATGTTCTTGCATAACAGTTCGACTCAGTTCGACTCGAATACTCTGTGTGCAAACAAAACATCATTTCAAACCATCAACTGTTATCTATACATTCAAACACTGTACAATAGGTAATAAAGAGTTAAAAATCACATTGTTCCATTCTCATGTGTGACAGGAAACAACTTACTCAAGGGAATGGCTGAATCTATGGTATGTTTTGCCTTTAAACTAATGCTTTTCAAGGCGAAACATGCCAGGTTAACCCATTCTCTTGCGCAGCACGTTGAGACACACAACAACAGGAGAAAACACACATACATAGGTGTGACAAACCACACTCAAACTAGTTCAGACAGGATTATTTTCCATCCAACGTGCCCCTTCCTCTATTTCAAACTGTTTTTCTCACAAACATCTGGATGACTTTTGCCTTTGCTTGAGTGCAAAACAAACCCGAGGACACACCGAGTTGGGTTACCGAAAGGAATCTGTCTCACCACCACATAGGGCTCGTGGGTCCTTACAGTTCATGTGGGAGAGTAGCTGACTGACATGAAAGCATGTGTGTAGTGAAAAACAGATGAGAGCAGTCAGCATCTCCAAGCACAGAGGTAACAAAATGAACAGAGACCATATTATAGAGAAACTCACTATCTTACTTTTAATGCTCTAAATGGGTTTAAGAGTGAAATTACAATATAGGATTTTAAGGTAGGATGTTTCTGCAATAGGATCTGAGGTTAAGAACTTCTTTAAAGGGTTTTTGCCTTTAGTTAAAGAGACAGCTCTATAGTGAGTACAACAAACAGACCTGTGAAACATTTGCAACAGCTACAATAATATACAGCTTTAAAAAAAACTTTCAAGACTCCATTTCATGAACCAATTGACTTCTCGCTGTATACAGTACAAGCCCGTGAGACTCGCATCAAAAAGATATGCTTTCGTCATTCGTGTAGGTGGTGTAGGATTGTGTCCCCCTTGACCACCACCCCGCCCCCGAGCGTCGAAAGACCAATAAAGACCTGCCGCTCTGTAGTGACGCAAACAGCCACGCCCCTTTACTAAAGAAGGAAACAAACAGTGAAAGAAGAGAGCTCGGGAAAGGACGGGAGAGGAATTCACTTATTTACATCACTGACACAAAGCGTCGAGAGAAGGACCGATTCCTATTTAAAGAGTTCCTGTTCCTCAAACTACATTCACTGACCGAACACATTCAAAAAGTTTCCAAGGTAAGCGTTTTTAAGGTGGCTAAACGTGTTTTATTTTGCTCTTTGAGAGGTTTGACGTTGTGATCACCAAAGGATTGATTGACCCCGAAAAAGGGAACGATTAACCATTACCGATTCAGGACGTGTATAACACCTGGTTATAGCGCTCTCTCGGATTTATAACAGTCTCATCGCAAGGCTTAGTCCAGGTATCGAGTTTTTATTGTTGGACGGGTGGGTCCCTCGAAAAAACAAAGTGACCCAAGTTGTCAGCAGCACCTTCGTGAACATCACAAGCCCCGGAACGTGACTCGACTGGGCACGACAGGAAGACGCTGACGATCGCCAACTCTCTCTCTCCGTTTGCTTCGATCTAAATGTCGCTTTATCATCGGATGATATTTGTTCTTAGTTCCGTTTTTGCCATACGTTCTTTTGGAAACCATATCAAACGGAGTATCTTCATTATGGTGGTGGTTGTTTATTGTTCGACCGTGTTCGTTCAAATAGAAGGAAATGTCGTGTAGTTTTTGCGTTTTTTGTCGTTCGTCTGGCAAGTTACTTCAACAAACACCTGGCTAACCCGGTTAGCTTTTTGTTTCGGGCTCGATTAAAGGACAGAACTGTCTGTCTGGGAGGAAATCCAATGGACAAAGAAGGAAGATTAAACAAAGCCAATGCTGATCTTATGCTCTAGTCGCGACGTTTGCTTTTGTACGTGCCATGATATTTTGTCTTTTGTTATCCTTTGCTTTTATTTATTCTTCCTTCTAAAACACTTTAGTCTATTTGTGGCAGACATAAGTGGGTAGTTTACATCCTAGACACGAGTTTCCCATCATGCAGACGGTTAAATGACCTGGTATATTCGGCTAAAAAATAAGTCGCGTTAACAGACAGAATTGAGTAGCACATTAGTGTCGGTAAGCGATTATTGATCTGTTGTGTCTGTCAGCTGGTATGTGTGTACTATGTAACGCATAAAATATCAAACGCCACCCTGACAGCTTTCCGTATTTGTGTTTTAAACATGATGTCAAACGTTAAAGACATGAGCCACCTGTGACGTCTCACCTTTTATCGCCTATTGAAATTGCATGTCACGTTTGACGCCCCCGTTCGTTTCGTTCGTCACTGTTAGGTGGGAGAGCTCGGGACGTGCTGTTTTATATATAGTCTTGCTTTTATTTTATGTGTGCCAGGTAGTCCAGGGATATCCAGACAGACGAATTATAGAAGCGAGTTAGGTTTAGTTTGGATGTGACTTCACTGTAATTACATTGTCCTGATGAGGGGGGTTGAGGAGCTCGGCTGTCTTTTATGTTGCCTGATTTAAAAACAAAGGTCTTTTAATTACAGGACCAGTTGGAGACCCCTGACAGGTTTAAAACTGTGTGCTTAAAGAAACAGCAATGTAGGCCACATCAGTGCTGTCATTGTTAACAAGACCACTCTTGTTCTATTTCTTTGTCATATATTAGCAATGGCCCAAGAGACGAACCAGAGCCCCGTGCCTATACTGTGTACCACAGGCTGTGGTTTCTATGGCAACCCTAGGAATAATGGCATGTGCTCAGTGTGTTATAAAGAACACCTGAACAGACAGCAGAGCAGTGATCGTAGTCCCATGAGCCCCCTGGGTAAGTCAAACTGAAACATTAACTTGTTTGTCTTACCTGCTGCTCTATGGTTACAGGCTACACAAACAACATCATTCATTGCAGCTCTAAGAGACTTTGATAGTATAGTAGCTTGCTTTAGAAGATTTGAAGTTGTGTTAGATAGATCTTGTGATTATAAGCTACACTTGTTCTATAGGGAGCCCTGTGTTGTTTCACAGGCCTTTTTGTATGCTGTAGCACAGCTGCACCTGTGCATAGTTTGTGATTGTTTCTTTGTGTTGTGTTGGACCAGCTGGCAGCCCCTCAGCAGAGGCCTCTGCTATACAGAGACTAGAAGCCAGTATAAACAAAGCAGAACCCTCACCTTCACCCAGCACAGATGCCATGAGAGAGTGAGTATTTGCACATGTAAAAGAAGAACAGGTGTTTTTTTGCAGGTGTTCAAACTTAAGATGTATGAAAGTGTGAATGAATGAGTGGTGTAATGTGTGGCTGAAACCTCCCTGTTTGTTTTTGCAGATGTTTTCCTTCAGCCTCCTTACCAGTAACACAACAGATGACAGAAATGAGTATTTCCAGAGAGGAAAAGGTTTTCTCTCCTAAGGCCGAGGCTGTCGGACCAGGTAATTACAGTTGTTAAGTTATTACAATGGATGAAGTACATTTCAAACCATATATCTTTGAAAATGTGACTGATGAAGTTGCAGTGAGGACTTGTAAGACTTAAACAGTGCTTTATTGAAAACTGCTAAACATGACCTAAATATTGTACATTCTTCACTATTTATGGTCCCTAAATAAGAATTATGACATTAATTATGTTAAGTCATTTGTAAAGCTAAGATTATCATTTGAACATTTTTGTGACTCAGGAAGAAATCATGAAATGTATGTTACTATTTATTGAATTTACTTATGTTTTAATTATAATTTGTAATTAAAAATATTAAATTGGAAATAAACAAAGTTGCTTTTTTAACAGTGACTTGAAACCTACTGTATGTCCTGTCTGCAACCATTAAAATGTATGAAGGGGCTTTATGATTACAACCATTAAAATGTATTTATTAATGGGGCTTTAAGTTTACAATGGTAATGTCAAAAAGGACTTTGAATTGTATGTCTGTGCTGCACCATGAAAAAACAAAGGTCTGTTTTGTCAGTTCCTTATGGTATTATAATTGTACTAAAATGAAGCTATCTATTGTATGTTCAATTGCCAAGTTTTTTAAATATGCCATCAGCATTCCTTAAGAGATCTTACATACCCATTCTTCACATTCTTTGTCAGCCCAGCTCAAGAACAAACAGAGCAGTCTTTGGACCTGCTGCAGTTTTAATTTGGCTTGTTTACTGATAATAGTCTTTAGGTTCATGCAGTGTTAAGAATTCTGTCAGAACTCGGGACTCCGGGGTTTGCGGCAGAGGTTTTTTTGGGAACAGCTCTGTAAAATTGTGACCTTACTCATTTGGCTGTAAACCCCAGAAAATCCAACTGCCTCTTGTTTTTAGAATCTAACCTGTTGGGTATGTTTGTTTTCATCTCTATTCCTCCCATAGTTATATCACAACCCACCTCCTCCTACTCCTCTGTTGTTGCCCAGTGCAGTGATGAGGTCAAGAGCCCAGACTCATCCAAACCTAAGAAAAATAGATGCTTTACCTGCCGAAAGAGAGTAGGCCTAACAGGTAAGATTCTTGTATGTAAATGTGATATATTTGTGCATGTGGGATTGCTAGAACAGGACTCATCCTCTATGTTTTTACAGGATTTGACTGTCGATGTGGCAATATATTTTGTGGAATTCACCGGTACTCGGATAAGCACAACTGCACGTATGACTACAAGGCGGAAGCCGCTGCTAAAATTCGCAAGGAGAATCCTGTAGTGGTAGCCGATAAGATCCAGAGAATATAAACTTTGCCCTCTTGATCAGAACACTGATGGATTAAACAAATGACTTGGAAAAACGGACTTGTGTTTTTCTATCACCTTGCGAAGAAAAAAGAACTGTACCGTCTGAGGCTCATGCATGAAAGATCTTACAGATTTTGGTTTTGTAATAGGTATTCATTTCTTTGATTTGATCTTTCTCCTCTTTGTTGTGTTTTTATGCTAGTTATTCTTATATATTATTTCATTTCCTCAAACGTATATTTTTGTTTTCTTTGTTTGTTTGTTTGTTTTTTGCCTGTTCCCACCTTTGCACACTGGGAGTGGCTGATACTCTGTGCCAAAACATGGCGGTATAGTTTCTGAGTGTACGTCGTTTCAGCCTTAGAGTTATCATGAATGACATTTAATATTCAAGAGGTGTGACTTGTTTTTTTTACCTGATCTGTGCTGCATGTGTTGGTATGCTATTACAGTCTGATCTAAAAAAAAATGAGTTGGTGTACCAGAAGGTAAGATTAAGATGTTGGGCAACTTGATTGTTATTTCCGTTTATTTAGCATTTTATTCAGAATGTGAACTTGCTACTGTGACGTCACACCCTTTCTTTGTTTTTAAATGGAAGGTTGATATTCGTCAATGGTCATTATGTTTAAATTCCTCTTTTATAGGCTGTTCCTACATTCTCTAACCAATAACCTTCAAATTGTCGCAACTGTGTTTTAGAGTTTTGATAATGTTTATCTATGGTTGCTCATTGTTATCAGTACTGAGAGGTCTGGGAGGTTGTGAATTTTTGTTTTTGTTTTGCTTGGACATATGTATCTTTCATTTGGACTGTGAGATTGCACCGTTTTGTGTGACTGTATTAGTGTGCAAAGGGGAAATGTGCATACTAGCCCGTCTTCCTGTTGTCAAAGACGAGCTAAACCTCCATAGGCAGTGCATTTGAAACACCGCAATAGTATAAGCAGTATGTCAGACCCAAGTATGAAACGATTTTGTTGTTTTGAAACGCACCCACAATGCACCCGTCCTTGTTGTATGTCTGCATATGGTAATGTGAGTGAACCTGAGTGCATGTATTATATATAATGTCTTTTCTTTGTAGGGAGTGAGGTTTTTATTAAGAGATGTATCTGTTGAGAGTATGTTCCTGTTTTTGAGGTTTAATTTCAACTATTAGTTATATGCAAATTTGTATGAAAATGATGTACTATGTCCATATTTATGTATTGCATTTAATCCTTTTACCTGGCATTAAAGAATATAGTATTGTAAATAAAATATACAAAGAAAATATATAGATGTTTTTCTAGCCTTTGTTATGTATACTTGCACATATAATAATTGTATAATAATAATACTAATAACATAATTGTTTTTTAATTGTTATTTAGAAAACGTGACCAACAAGCCTAAACTGTCATATCTAACACTTGGAAACTGTACATTTATTTCCAGTGACAGGCCACACCAAATGATTTTTTCAGAGGTTGGGTGTTTTGCGCACTTGTCCCAGCTGCTGTCGCATACAAAGACATCCTGTCTTTGTAGGAACTTTTAGCTTTTCTTTACACTCAAAGAAGGCAGATTTGACAATCCCTGCCTGACCTAGTAACAGCTGTGGAGGTGCGTGTGTTTCTCCTAAGGAGTGAAAACAGGTGCTGTATGCAGGGTCGTCATTGGGGGGGAATGGAAACATTGTCCCATGCCGTGTGATGAGGGGGTCTGCTAAGTTCCTCTTTGGTATAAGTTACTCATTTGGCCTGGGGACGAAGGGGCCCAGCCATAAAATACTGTGAATTTCACAGCCCTGGTTGTATTCCCTCGGTTTAACCCCTGACATACTTTTCAAACAAAGAGTAAGCACTTGATTTAAATATTCTGAAAACAATATATGCTTCCTTAGTGTTTCTGTGTTTCTACAAAGAAATGTTTTTGAATCATTGTTTGGCACTGCCAAGGCATTCTGTGTTATTGTCAAACTCTTGACTATGAATGTGAGTTTGAATGTGTGTAGTGACGGAGGGGGCTGGGCGTTAAGCCTTTCCCGGAGGGTGACATCACAATGACGGGTGGTGACATATGCTGAGGGCAGATGACTACGCCGGCGTATGGACAGGTGTCAGGGGGAGGAGCTAACCGTGGGTAAAAAGAGGTTATGTTAGGGAGTTGTGAGTGTACATTTGGGCACAGTTAAACAGAGGAAGGTGAGAGATAAAAAGAAATGGCAACGACATGATGTACACCTTTGTATCAGATATCGCAAGCAAAAGTACATGATGCAAGCATGCAGTGACCTTTGGCTAGAACACATGGTAGAGGACATAGTAGTTGTTTAGCAGATGGGTTCTCGCAAACGTTCTACGTGTACTTTCCATGTTTATAGTTAATTGATTCATTTGATAGTGGATGAAAAAAGGCTGCTTTGTCAAGAATAGAAACATTTTACAGTGACAAACCTTTAAGTGAAGTGTTTATTTTGAAATGATCTGGCTTGGTTTTTTACAGTTTACATAAATGGTCCTAAAGTGTGACTCACAATGCTGTTAAGTTTTTAAATGGATCATAAAACTCCAGAGGTTATTAGATGAATTTAGATTTAGATAAAAATCACACCACCAGACATATCACTTAAAATTTCATGTCAGCTATTCTTTTACATTCATTCAAAGTTTTTTCAAAGTAGAATCTTTCATTTAGTGTCTTTATTTAGAAGTAAGGAATATTATTACAACAAATACAAAGTGATTTGTGATAATCTGATTCGCATGTGATTTTAGAAATAAATGGAAGAGTTGGTGATGGTTCCTAGAAGTAAACTCCTCATTCAGGGGAATGACTGGCCTGTCACAAAGCTTAACCAGATTATGACAGATGCACCGCGATCTCACACAATCCCCCCTGACCTAACAATACCACACACAAACAGTCTGATCCAGGACCATTCTCAGTATTTGTTATCTAATTCACCGAACACTCACATTTGGTCTCATTTTGTTCAGTTTTACTGGAAAGAAATGTTCCCTACTGTATTTTGTTTGTACTAAGCTTTTGTACTTCAAGGCGTAGTCAGGAAGGTAGTAATCAGTAAACTTAACAGTAGAGTTAAACCACTCTAGAACTTGTTTGAGGACTGGGTGTGTCTAAAGGGCTCTAAAAGCTACTTATGTTCCTCAGGGTAAATCATAAAGGAAATTTATTGACTCAGTCAGATTACATGGAGAAATGGGATTATGACAAATATGGGAACCTCCGTGACTCACTGAATATCACACGAGTTTGAGTCAGCTACCCTCCAGCAACACATTAATACGAGTTCACAGCCACAACTCTTTATGACGTCTTACTAAATCTGTGTTTTTAAGAGCTAATCTGTTTGCGTATCACAAACATCACTGTGTGTGCGTTTGTGCTACACACGCAGTCTAGCCACAAAACTCCCAGCCAGGCAAATCTAGTTTTGACTGATTCAGCATTTCTTTTACAGAAGAAGCGATGACGGGAAGAGGCGGGGTTTAAAAAAGGACGCTATGACGTCAAGACGCGGTCAGTGACACAGGCCCCGCCTCGTTCACGTTCTCCCGTCGCCTCTGTGTGGGAGGCTCCGCCCACTCACATGGGCTTTACTCATGTCGCCGTCTTTTTCTTAGCGCTCGTGCCTCACTTCTGTGTGTTTATATACAATCCGCCGTCTCTGCTTTCTTTCTCTGTATAACACTGCTGCATTATATTACAGATGTTCAGTTCGGTGCACAAAAATAGAAAAAAAAGTGATTAAAAACAAATAAAACGTTGTCTGTTGATGTGAAATTGCAACTGATTGTTGCCTGTAGTCACTGTTTCATGTTCACAGTGTGTCTATTATGATGAAAGTTGTGTCTTACGCTAAGTATCATGTTGAGCAATGGGCATAAATATTAATTTAAATACACAAGACAGACCTGTCTGTCAAACACGCTGTTAGAAGCGGTGTGAAGTGCAATGTGTAAACAAACCTTTTAGGCCAGCCAGCTTACAGTCTGAAACTATAAACCATAAAATTGCTTTAAATAATTAAGCTTAATTTAAGTATTAATGGGCGAATCACTGTAATCAAAACAAATCCAATCCTAAAACATTGATGTAGAAATGTACAATGATATGAGCTAAATATAGTCAAATATGAGTCGCGCCCACTGTAGCAAATAATATTTTATTAGCTTCACTACAATCATTAGTGTGATTAATGCAATTAATGGATCATTAGAGAGAAGTGTACAGCGGTAAACTAGAACCAGTCAGAGTCACGGATACACAATGTGTTAGCGCCCCCACGTGGTTACTTTTCTTACAATCAAGAGCTAAAGCAACAAATTGGTATTCGACTAGCTAGTAAATTGGAACACCGGTGGCGTTTGGTGAGCACGATGAGTGTGTAAAGATCGAGAGCTGTTTTCCTTTTTAACAGCTGTCATACACAGTTTAACAACAGGTGAGTTTGACAGGTAAGAGGTAAAAGTGTGTGTGAATGTGTTTTTGCAGTTAATCATTTTATTACATACTAGTAATGGATGACAGTAACATTCCAATGTTATTTTATTAATTTATTAGTAAAAAATTACTTTGTGATAAAAGTTGATTAAATTAACAAAAAATTCAAAGTGCTGTACTCACTGTTTTCCCATTATTAACATAAATCAACATAAAAGAACATACAAGACAATAAAAAACAATTTAAGGCTTAATTCACACCCTCAATGCATATGCATTTATGGTAACAATATGGTAACTATGTATGCAAAAAGGGAACCACCCGTCTTCCAGCCACATACACTTCAGTGATATTTCGATCGTCACCTATTAAAAACAAACATAGACAGAGCTTTAGATAAGGAGGACCAAAACAGTTTAAATAACAGATCTAATGAGCTGTAAAAAGCAACTTACCTAAATTCAAAAACTTCTCCAATATGACCTGGAAATAAAAACAAATAAAAACTTGATCACACTAAGGAATTTGAAAGTTTTTTAAAACATAATATTTGATCGTTTTTGCAACAAAAGCTGTTTCTCAATCAGTTGGTTGTATTGTCTCCTGTGCGCTTCATTAATGCAAATCGCTAATGTATGAATGTATGTTTCTTAATAATCACTAAAAATAGTCATTAAAACTAGATAGATTGGAAATCTCCATATCCTTACAGAGTATCTTTTCACAAGGGAAAAAGATCAAACCTTAGGGCTCTCTCCCAGAAACAAATCGATTGGCCCACCAGGAACGCAAACATTCACTCGCAAAGCATCAAAGTCCTTTCCCACAACAAAGTTTCCAATTCGATCATCCAATGAGAGGGCTTTAGAGAAAGTAAAGAAAGGGGCAAGCAAAGAAAGGACAAACAATTAGGTTTATATTTACAGTGCTAGTGTTAAATAGTTTCTATGCTACACTCTATATACACTCTGCTATATAGCACTAAAAGTGGTTCTTTATCGTAATCATAGAGGAACCACTTTTAGTGCTATATAACACCTCAAATAGTGATATGTAGGATCATTAAAGGTTCCATATGTCATCTTAACCACTCCAAAGAACCACTGAGGAACCACTGAAGACCCTTACAAGGGCTTAACAGGTTCTTTACATGCTAGTGGTGCTATATAGTGCCTCTATTTCACTAAAAAAGGTGATGTATAGAACTTAAAGTGGTGCTATATAGCACTTAATGTGGTTCCCCTATGATTATGAGCAAAGAACCACTGAAGCACCAATTTTTTTGAGTGTATGTTGGTTAGCAACCAGAGATTGTAGAGTAAGTTACCCTGACTACCACCAAGAGTAGCCAGTCTGAAAACCTCCTCAAAGGTTAGAGTCTGATGCTCAGGGTCCTGGATGGTCAGGGCTTTGGATGTGTCCAGAGCTCTTCGAATAGCATCTAGTATGGATGGAGAGTAGCCTCCTGCTACATCTACGGATGGAAAAATCAATGCAAACAAAATAAGTTGATATTAGACTATTTTAATCCAGTTACTCTGAGATATCGTCTCGTATGGATTTAGCTGTATTTTCTGTGTTTCAGTAGTTCACGTGCAGAAAACCTCACCTGTCCCCAAACCTAGTTTTACTTTGTGGTTCAGTACATTGCGCACATTTAACATCCCACTGCAAATCCTGCAAGGGAACACGCATAAATCAAACATGTATTAGAGGAATCTAAATGTTCATTTCAATGCTGGTCTATCTGATAGATAAGAATAAGCTAGTGATGCTCACGAAATGTTACTGTTGGGACAGTGAGAGATTGCCGATCCTCTTTCATGGAAGATCTTCAGTTCTTCATCAGTTAGGTGACAGCCATGAGCCATTACAGTCTGCAATAGAGATCCAATAGTGTTAATAGTGTCATTATTGATTAGTTAAACTTTAAAATAGAAAATATATAACTGCTGGAATAGAAACAAATACAATCTTAGAAGAAGACTTTTGTAATAACAATAATATATTCATATCATTCAGATATAGTCTTACAAGTGCAATGTGATGTTATGCAAATGTTTGCCCATTTTAGATCACCCTACAAGTCCTACATCTTCTAAACAAAGTTAGAATTTGCATTTGGTTCTAGATTAGTAAGGAAGAGCATTGACCGCAGAGAAATAACAATACACTCACTGTACTGAACTCTTGAACACAAACTCATATCTTAAAGCACATGACTACTTTACTTCTTGAACTTTATCTTGAACTTTTCAGACCTAGAAAAGTTTTCAAAATATATTACTCTATTACAATCAACTGCATTTACTTTCTCCTCTCACATTCAGAACCATATCATTACATTCAGAGTGATACCATGCAATTATTTTTTCCAATATTGAATTCTCTAGAAAACATATTTGTTTACATGATGTCATGCATTTAATTGGCCCTTTGCATAGTCTCATTATAATGCCATTAAATTGTCACACAACTGAGAGATTGAGTTGTTCACTAACATAAAATTCTAATGACACAAAGTCTGTTTCTAAAAAATGAAGAATTACCAAATAAAACCGATTTAAGTGTATTTACATACTGTACATTACTACATTTTATGGATGTACACAGATCAATTTAATCAGGTATTTATTTTAATATGACAGATTTTTTATTACATCTTTCTGAAACTCTAAGAAACTAAACTTTGATGTGAACTCGATTGCCTTATCTAACCTTATCTGTGAGCAGGTTGTGCTTGAGGTAAACATCAGTGTAAGACTTGCAGTCTGGGAACTGGGTTTTTACGAGATCCACCTCCTGCTTGTTCTCACTAATGTGACTCTAAAAGTACAACAAAACATGTTATTTTAAGTGCTGGAATTTCTTGTATGTTGAGTTGACAAAATCGACCCACCCATTGTTCAATTTAAGTTTTACTTAAGGATGTCAGCAGTCACATAATTCATCTGGAACAATGAAAACCGATGTAGAAACCAAATATAAAATTCTATTACAAGGCGAAAGACCAATAATCAAGGCTGAACACACCCATAGTTCACTTTATTGTTGCTTTTGACAGCCAGTGCAAAAAGAATTCAGAAGATGAAGACATGAAAACCTATACTATAATGAGTACTATAGCCATGCATTCATTAGAAACTACCAAGTTTCAACCTGTTAAGTGGAGAATGTGATAATCCAATAGACTGTTAATTGCATGGTTTTCAATCTTTTAAAAATCCCTGTGTATTAAAGTTGCCGTTAATGTGCGCAAAGAAGACAAACCTGAATGTGAAGCTTGTTGTTATTGGCGATTTCACCCAATTCACTGAGCAGTAAAGGTGAACAGGATAAAGCAAATCGAGGAGTGACCACAGGCTTAACATTTGGGTACTACAAGAGATGGACATTAAAGAGTTTGTATTATTACATACAAATAGAAAATGAAAGAGTTTCAATGAAAAACCAACCATGACAATGTAAATTATAAACAAAACATGCAGTTTTAAGTAAGTAATTCATGTATACATTATACATACAGCCCAAGAATACATTTTAAAGACCAACATACATGCAAAAACATCAAAATAATCTTTTACAAGCTATTTATGGTTACGCTTAGAGCAGAAAGGGTTTTAGTGTGCGATTCATAAAAGATTATTGAAGGAACTGATTGTCAGATCAGTCACAAACAAAAAGAGGTAAACTTCTTTATCTTGTCTCAGATAAAAAACGTTATTTACCTCCTTTTTCAGAAGTTCTATGATGAAACTACAAAAAACATGAGAAAGCAAATTTATATATAAAGGCCAATATCCTTAAAAATATTAAAAAGAGCTTTTAACAACACATACAAAGTTACTTCCCAGTAGAGATTAGATATTGTACAAATTTCATAAAAATAGGACACAGTATACTGTTTCAATATGATTACATTCTTGATTACAAGGTTCATAAAATTGATTGATACTGTCCTGGCAGAAAATGACTATTGTTACAGTGTATATCATATTAGATTAAACATTAAAATTTTACTTACTTTGATGTAATTAAATAATTAATTAATTAGATATATTTAAAATGACAGTAATAAAACTGTCTTAATTTAAACTGTCCTCTTCATCCTATATGTACAAAACTTACCGATCTGTCTCGGCTTTACACTGGTCTGGGCTTTCCCTATACTGTGGAACTTCAGAATTACAGTCCATGCAAACTTTGCCCACTAAAGCTCTCTGGCCAAATTTATCTGGAATACAAGTAAAAAAATACAGTCTATCACAACCTATATTTCAGAAACCCAAAAATAATATATTTATAAAATGGTATCATGTGAGAAATTGTTCAACAGCCATAAAAACAAAAACGACAGACAAAATGTCAGAGTTTGGCATGTCATGCTATATTTGGTATAGCCAAATATAGTGCTAGTAATATGGCATGTCATGCTATATTTTGGTATAGCCAGATATAGGTATAGTGCTTGACCTATATAGATCAAGCATTGCTTTAACTGTCTAATTTATCACATATTAAGAGGAAAGCAAACATAAACACATGCAGTTACTTAACAGATTTATGTTAGGAACAAGAGTCAAGACCAGATTACATAATGCGAGACAAACTCCAAAGGTTAAAGCGATGATGCTGAGTTTACGTGTATGTTTGCCACTTTGATACAACTGTTTAACCAGTCACAGGGAAATGTCTATGTGTGTCTTACCTGCAAGCTCTCCAAGCAGAAGAGAAGCATCTGTGTGTATGGTGGCAAAGTAACAAGCAGTTGTGGTTCCATTCTTTAATGTTCTTCTCTACGGTGTCAAACAAAACAGACATTCAATTAAATTAACTCAATTGCATGCATCTGTTCAGCTCAAAAGTAACTCACCACCACTTTGGTGTAGACATTGTTGGCAAAGTCCAGGTCTTTATACTGAGCTTCCACAGGAAATGTATAAGTGTTAAGCCACTCCAGTAAAGGTAAATCTAAAGCAGTTCCAGCGTAGCTATATTGTGATGCATGAATGTGTGTATCAACCATGCCTGGCATAAGAAACTCACTGCACAGCAAAACAGAACAATAAATCAATACGGTCACACAGTGACACTGCAGTAGATATGGCAAGATTACAAGCTTGCACATGCTCATGGCCACTACACTCGGACTTCTTACTGTATGGCCGAATATATGCAATTCATAATGAAAATGCTACTCACTATTGTCCAAGCTTTTTTATTTCTGATGTGTCAAACCCCCATATTTTTGAAAGGCTGTCCACATCTGAATCTTTTTCAATAAATGCAATCTGTGTAGAGATACGACATACAATGTAATCAACCTACAAAAATCGAAATATCTGTACATAAATTATAAAAGCGTTTGAGACGAAACACACACAAATGCATGACTAATTTAAAACTCTCAGTAACAAATTTTATTAGAATCTCAAGTCTTGGCAAAATACAATTACACTGATATTAATAAAATTTACATATTGAACTAACCTTCCCCTTATCGTCGACTCCTAGCACACAGTTTTCTAGAATCTCTAGGGCTGCGCATGGTGTGGAGTGCGCAACCGTTCCACTGAAGACGTGCGCAATGCGCGTGGTCGTGTCGTTCTGACTCATAATGGACATCGTTTATACATGCGAGTTCACTTTTATAGATGACAGGAGCGTTTCTTTCTTAAGAACTGATGGGAGGCATAGAGTCATAAACCGGTCAACATTACAATAGCTCTACCTGCGTCATGACGTCTGTCCAATCACATTCTTGTGCGCCATCGGGAGTTTCTTTGCAACTCGTGAACACTGATGTCAGCCTTTTTTGTTCTTTGCTTGTTAGTTTTAGTCACTGGTAATGCTACGGTCATACTACAACAAAATAATGAATTAAAATAAATACAAAATAAGTAATCATGATAAGGAATCAGACCTCCTAAATTTCTAAAACATTACAGGAAGAGGCGTTCTCTGATAATATAACAATATTTAAATAACAATATAAAATCAATAAATATAAATATTTTTTTATTTAATATTTAGTTTATTTCGTCAAGCACTCTCATGGGTGTGCGTCGTCATAGAGATGTGTCAGCAACAGCAGGTGTCCTCCACTAGCTAATCTTGAATAATGAAGGATAAGCTTAAAATATTAAAAACACATAGAAATTGTTATGTGATTCATAATACACAACTTGACATTAAAGCAAAACATATGCTGCATAAATGGATATGTGCACCTTTCAATAGAGCTTTATCTCGTTTCCCTTAGTAAGAAATATATTCCTATATATTATTGATGATGCTTATATTTGGTCACTTCCATATAGGAAATTGTAAGTATATTTTTGAGACATTGAGACATTGCTAAAAACTAATAAGTTACAATTAGAACCAATTAGTTTTTAGCAACGTCTCAGAAAATATACTTACAATTTCCTATATGAAAGCGACCAAATATAAGCACCATGATATTTTTCCTAAAATAAACAACATTGGTTGAGTACAATTAACAATTAACAAAAACGTAAAAGAATATAAAAAGAAATATAATAGAAATAGTTGGAATATAAAAGAAAACAATGGTGGGTGGTGAGACATGTGCTTTCACTTTCCTCTTGCTTAACAGCAACACATCAATCAAGGTTCAAGTTCCCCAAACATTGAGCACAAATTTGCTGCACAAAGGTTAAATCAGGCTAAGTTCCTCAAACACCATGATAAAAGATAATCCCTATATATCTCAAATTAGGAATTCTTATGATCTCATTACATCATCTATGTGTGATCAGCTGCTGATTTAACATGTGTTACTGGTCACTCTTTCAACTGAACTAAAATACATTCTGCAGATGTCTGCATATCATCTGTCAGGTGACAGCAAAAGAAAAAAAAGTTGGGTTTTTATATTCAGTCACTTAGTGGTATGCAAATGTTTTAATAAAACATATAAACTTGCACACAAAACTTCAAACTGCAAACAATGAAACAATATTTGAAAGTTTTACACTTTGTTCAGTATAATTAATCACTCTTATTTTTAAAAGGCATGCCTTAACGGCACTACTGTGGTTTACAGTTATATTACCATATCACTGTATTATCATGCTACCCCTTGGCTTCATAACAGACATTTTACTGAAAACTGCTCAGTGATCCATAATTTATTACCACAATTAATATGAATGCCATCCAAATGCTGTGCTGACAAGATCCAACAAACCAACAGCATGTGATGATTGCTCCAGTTCCTGCAATCAGTTGCTCCAGTTCAGTGATGAGTTACAGGCAAACACATACAGGCAAAACCTCTCCAGGGGTTCAGTCTAATTAACAGCAGGTGAACAGGTGAGTACATGTCCAAACACCAGCTTCAGGTTTCATCAGAAACGGTGGTATTTAGGTTTAGCTGTAATTGCATACAGAAGCTTTACTTCCCTTGTTCCTCTGTATCACTATTACAGTCACTGTTGCTAGATCCAATGTCATCAAAATCATCATCATCATCATTATCAGTTTTTTCACGCATGTTTGCTTTATTTTGTCCGCTGCTGTCCTCCACTCCTTCTTCCGGCTTCAGTTCAAGTCTTGGAAAAACAACAACAACAGGCAGGCATTTTAAATCTAAAATAAAACTGTGAAATAACTGGAAACCATTAATTAAACAATAAAAAAACAAACATATAATAAAACATCTTTTAGGGTAATAATATAAAATTAGATTAAATGATTTTTAATAATTAAATCAAAAAAGTGTTGTGTAGCCAAACTTTGGTTTTTTTTTTAGCTGTGACTGACAAAGTTACAAATGTAAAATTAGTTTCAGGTCAAATAAACCCCCCTTGCAGTACTATCACAAGCCCACTAGAGGTCACGGATCGCTCCTCTAGAATTGTAGCTTACATTCACATTGTCCACTAGGTGGCAGTAATGCCACACTAATCTACTGACTTGTTTAATTAGTTCTAGCCACCTAAAGGGGGCACACTTTTCGTTAAAATTTCTCAATGATCATGTAAAACAACACATTTTCATCATCAATGTACATAATGATGTTGTGTACCAAAACTCATTTAAATTCATTACATTTCATTATGTGCATCAGTTTTTTTAATCATATTAAAGCAAGAAAACACATATAACAGGTTTTATGTAACAAGATCACTCCAAAATAAACTATTATGTCTATACTTCACAATTGTTTGGATTTTCCACCATTTAATATAACACAGTTGGTGTTTTTTAAACCAGACTGCTCTTTCATTATACTGTAAAGCCTGAAGTTACTTACGGAATGACAATCTCTTCCTTCTTTCCACATTTGGCACAAAGCTCCAACTTAAGTGCGCATGACTTACATATGATATGATAGGCATCCTTTACAGTTTTCTGAAGACACTTCACACTGGAAAAGGAGAGAACCACGTTTAAAAAAAAAAGTGTGATACAGGTTGATAATACAGGTTGACTGTGGAGAAATGTATTTGACTATTATATTTTGATACAGAGTAAACCCATCCCATCTCACCATTTTCGTGGCTGTGTAAGTGGTTTATATTTGTTGTACTTGACTTTCCACTCCAAGACATCTTTGCAGTGCTGGCACAGACCATCATGGACCTTCGCTTTGGCTTTCTAAAAACATTACAAGACAACAATACATACTAGTTAAAGAAACAGAGTGAAAACACGCTTTGCTACAAACAGGAAGCAGTTCAGATTATACGCTTACACAAAACCAGGAATGTCCAAACCTGCTGCTGGATGCCCATTGTCCTACAGAGTTTGGCTGTAATCCCAATCAAAATCACCTGCTTGTTGTTTACAAGCAATTCTGCAAACTTTCATAAGTTGCTTCAGGTGTTTGACCAGAGATGAAACCAAACTGCAGGACACTGGCCCTGCAGAAGTAGGATGGGACATTCCTTCTCTAAAGCAGAGGATCGCGATGACCGACCGCAAATGTAAATATAATTCTACACTACATACACGTAAGACAAGCTATTTAGCACGATGCTTACCTTAACGTGAACGTTCGCACCGTATTTGTCATTTCTAAACGCAGTTACATTCTGGTGTTTTTGACCTCGCGAACGGGAAACGTTTCCTTTTTGACAGCTCATTTCAATATGTACGAAATATATGTCGTAAATTTTCAGTGACTTGATTAAAATGCCTAAACGAGAAACCGCGTGGCTTTGCGCGTTAAACGAACTAATGACGCAATGCGGAAATAGCGGAAGTGAATAACAATTGGTTGGGGCTAGTCACCGAAAATCCACCGAATATTACTAACCTCGCAAAACATACCCAGTGTTAACGAAAGTGAATTTCTGACATTCGTATTCGGTCAACAAACCTATCATCATCCAGCGTTATGCATTCACAATATTAATACACATTAATCAACACTGTTATTGTGGTTTCGACACCGTCTGTGTGCGGTCTGAACGCACGTGATTGGTCGAGCGGATGCATCCGTTAATCTGATTGGTCAACCGACTGTTCAACGTTTGACGTTGACATCCGGCATTCCGCAAGAAAATGAAAAGAGAGCAAGCGTCGCTCGCGTTGGTGTGAGATGAGAGCACCTGTATCGGACGGATTACATTAGATCTACTACTCTTGTTTTGGTATCTGCATGAAGACGTTCAGACTTTCGTACGGTCGTCAAAAAGAGACCACATGTTGACAAGATCGACTGAACTGGACGAGCCGGAGGCAGGTTTTGAAGGATTCTTGATCTGGTTAAGTGGACGGAGTGATCAGTTGATGGAAATCTGATATTTGACTGATCTAATAAGCGAACCAGCCAAATCAAAGCACTCCCGAATTCAACATCCAGCGACTGGACATTTTCGCACAGGTGGAGTACGGTTTTTAATTGGCTGATCGAGCTGACAAAATTGGTCTTTTAAGTCTGTTTAATGAAAGGAAGCAATTTAATTATGTTATTAAATTTCTAACGGACCGTTAGTTAATAAAGGCTTGAGTTCAGTGTCAGATGACACTGCTTTCAGGAAATCAACTCGTAAACAAGTGTCATAGTTTTATGTATTTATGTAATTTATGTAATTTTATAAATGCAATTTGTAATAAGACTTTTTTATTTAAGTTGATTTTCATTCAGTTGTGTAGTCGACTTGCCTGTGGCGATGCTTTTGGTACTAAATTAATGTTACGTCACCTACTAGTTTACAATAAGGAAAAGCCAACCAGGAAATTCTAGACATTTTTTGTACCTAATGAAGCAGTCATGTGAATAACTGGTGATACTGGGGTTTTTCAGCTTTGTGAAACCTCAGGTGTTCCAAGTCTACCTTTCATTTTACCTTAAAAACTAAATCTATTTGTCACTCAAATGAGGGCATTAGTCAGCTGTCATGACTCATAAATATAGTAGTGTGATCAATGATGGCAGACAAACAGTCAAAGCTACCCTAAGGATGAGGTCTGTAAACCATTTATCAATGACATCGAACTAGCAAGAGGAAAAAACTATTGCCTGCTTTACAGAGATGATGAAATAAAATCAATGTACTTTCAAAATCTTATAATAATGTCCTTTTGTTTCACTTCACTCATTTACTCATTTGTTCTTCCTCCCAAATAAAGGATGAATCACCTTACGTTGAGCGAGCTATGCTGCCTCTTCTGCTGTCCTCCATGCCCAAGCAAAATCACCTCCAAACTGGCCTTCCTCCCCCCAGAGCCCACCTACACCCTGATGTGTGATGAGAGCGGCAGTCGCTGGACCCTTCACCTCTCCGAGCGTGCGGACTGGCAGTACTCTGCCCGGGAGAAAGACGCCATTGAGTGCTTCATGACCCGGACATCTAGGGGGAACCGAATCGCTTGCATGTTTGTGCGATGTTCTCCCAACGCTCGCTATACCTTGTTGTTTTCCCACGGTAACGCTGTAGACTTGGGTCAGATGAGTAGCTTCTACATTGGCCTGGGCTCCCGCATCAATTGCAACGTGTTCTCTTATGACTACTCTGGTTACGGGGCGAGCTCAGGAAAGCCCTCAGAGAAGAATTTGTATGCTGATGTGGATGCGGCGTGGCATGCACTACGAACAAGGTGAGAATGATGTATGGATGAAGGCCTCATCACTTTGGAAGCTGTTGGGCTGGTTATAATGACATGAATGTTTGTTCTGTTATTATCACTATTTGATTAACCACATTTTATTTTCGAGTTTTAAAGAAACAGTTAGCCTAAAATGATAAGTGTGTTTCTATTTACGTTCATGTTGTTGTTCCAAACCTGTAATACTAGAAATTTTGAATATTACACTGTTTTTCCATAGGCTTCCATAGGCCGTCATTGACTAACATTTTGCCTGCATTTGCCTTTTGTGTTTCGTGGAAAAAGATTGTACAGGTTTGGAGAAACATGAGCATGAGTAAATTATGACATTCAGCATTTTTTTTATTCACCACACCTTTGAATGGTGACACTGTTACGATTTGGTATTGCATTATGTAATATGTTATTGCCAAACCATAAACCATGTGTATATTATTCATCTTCTATGCCACTATGGCTCTCGCAACCAGTAGATTGTAAATTTGGTAAGTTTAGTTTGGTGTCAAACTGCAGTGGAATCACTTTTTTTGTTTTGTATGATCATTTTGCTTCATATGAGAATCTCTTGTGTGTTTGTCTCAACCCCTTCGGCCCCATCCCCCAGTCTGCTTGCCCAGTGCTTTTAAATGGTTGGGGGAGGAAATTATTTCGCTGATGTCCTTGGCTTATGCAATGTCAAGAGTCATGTTTTGGTTCAGACTGCGGTTTGTTTGGATTTTTGAAGTGTGGAGCAAAGGAAAGTTTCAGTTCTTTACAGCAGTCACACTTTGCTCAAACAGCTGAACGCTGGGTATTTGGCCTTGAGACTCCATCTGCAAATCTAGCATTTCCCATATACTGTATCATGTGCCTATATTCCTATCTGTCCATCTTTTTTTCCCATGTATCCTTGTCAACTGTGGCCGTGTATCATGGGAACTTGGTTTTGTTAACCGTGTCGTGGTTCCTGCGAGAGAAAGAGCGAACACACAAAAGAGGCTTTGTGTTCATGACCACATGAATGTTTTGAGTAAGTGTGTGTGGGACAGCCGTATTCCTGTGTGGGTGTGCGTTACGCCACGCACATGCCACTATATCAGCGTTTCTGTATATTTGTGCATGCATGCATGTGGTAAAGCACAGCTGATCCTCTCAAACACGGTCTGCACTGTTTTCTCAAGTCACGTCTCTGAAGGATTGAGTGTACCTCATGAAATCGTCCCACACTGTTCTTGTAGTCACTTTGATGTTCCAAGCGTTACCATATCAGCCATGAAATGTGCATTATCAGGACAGGTCCGCCTCAAAAGGACACATGATTCACAAATCAGATTATAATGCGGATAAACCCGTCTGGTAGCAGTTCTTAAGCAGTGGCTATAATGTCTTCCGATATCGTTATGTAATACTAGCATGTGTGTGTTGGTGTTTTTTGGTGGTGATGATTGAAAGTATTATGCGTTTACTAGAAGTGTAGGAGTCAGTAGGCAGACCCATCCAAATCTTATTTTTTCTGGTAAACAGAGATTGCAAATCTTGCTCTAAATGGCAAATTAGTGCCTGCCTCCCAATTCTACGTCTGATCTCAATAGATGAGTGCTTATCAGATGCACAAGCATTCTTGGTCCTCTTATGTCAGATAGCAATATCAGTTTTATGATTGTTCGTCAAGTCAGTCACCTTGTTGGGGTTTATTTGGCATTACCCTGCTTGTTTTTCATATAAATACACGAAATATTAATTTGAACTAAAATCGTTTTATTTTCTAACCAAAACTAGCACTGCTATGCAAGGCAGTTTATTTATTTTGATGCCCATCATAGAAAATATTTAACCACAAAGTGCTGCTATTGATAATAAATGGGCGTTTCATGGATGTTCTTGTCTCTTTGTCTAGTCATTTAATGTTAACAAGCAGCATTTTTGCTCCTCCTGATGAAACTGGTTTCAGACTGGCACTTCCAAAGTACCATTACGTCACGTCTAATGATCTGGAACAAACTCTGATGAACTTTAGCCACAACCACACAAATATATAGTGACTAGAAATGGAGTCACTGAATTTGAAGTTTTGAGTTTAATCACCAAACCACACATGCAAAAACAATGGTCTGTGAGGAATACATCATCGCTACCTTAAAAATCTATGAAGAAGACACATTGATAGATGGAACGCTATATAAACGTTGGATTTAGATGTGCCTCGTTGCCTGCCTGCCTCTAAAAGCTTTCAGACATGGTTTCAATTATTTTTTATTTTTTTAACTTTTATTTAACTCCGAGATAAATGTTCCTGTAACAAAGGCAGACAATGAAGAGTTTTTTTTTTTTTGCTGCACTGTAAAACAGACACGCCTTTCTGCTCAGCCAGGTGAGTCAGTGTTGAAACATCAGGTGCGGTTGATCAATACTCACACACACTTTCCCACAACAATCTGTTAAGTGTTTACCACAGAAAATTCCAGTCCTGATATGAGGAAGTTTGAATGGCTTGATTTGGGCCAGGTTCACATCTAGGGGGTTGGTCTGGATATTGCCATCTGTTATCACCACTAGCTTTTGCAGTATGCTTGTGTGTGTTTCTGTGTCTCTGGTTCACAAACAGACAATCGTGTTGATTTGCATCAGAGCTTTGGTTGTATAGCTGAAGTTATACATTGGCAAGTTTACTTGAAAGAAGTGTCTTCAAATCACAGACATCACAATACCATCTGGTGCCACCTTTAAAAATAAATGTCAGGAAAGTACTTTGTCTGTAAACGTCTCCAAGTCTGAAATTGTTCCGGTGTGGCATGTTTGAAAGGGAAGAAGCTGAGGAAATTGCTTTTGTCTGTGAGAGAATTTCCACCCTGAAGGAGACGAGTATGATGTCATTAAGGAAGCGTCACGGCAACCGGCAGTGGCAGCTGTGTTGAATAAGCCTCTAAACCCCTGGGGAATAATGACTATTGTACTTTATGAGTATTTTTGGGACCAGAGCTCTTAAGTGGCCTGGGAGAATTTTGTATCGGTGTTTCATTGAGCAAAGCTCCCTCTGAGAGGTGATGGGGGATGTGCCACCAGCCAGTTCTTCAAGTCAAATATTGATTGGTTGCCTAGCAACTGATTCCCAATGAGTGCTGGAAGGACGGCCCGGTTGCAGTCATAGCAACATTGTCTATCCAGGAAGTTAAATGAACTTCCTGGTGTTGTCACAGGGCAAGCAAAGGATGTTTAGGTGCTGCTATCAACTGGTTTGTCTTTGACCTACATTAGGGTAATTAATGGAAACTGGTACATTATTATATACGTTTGTTTGTCAACTATTTTTTATTAATTAGGAACAACTAATGCCTATTTTCTTTTCTTCATAGCCAACATATCAACATTTTAAAGTTGTCATTTGATTTGGAGGAAGTGGGTGAGATGATCTGTGGGGTTTGGGTTCCAGTTAGCCAGCAAATAGATTTATGCAATTTCTTGCAATTAACTAACCATGTTATTCGAAATTGTCCACAGACGCACACAACCAGTGTACAATAGCAAATGGAAACCAAAATTCATTCCATTTAAGATTTAGAGCTTCACAAGAACCTAAACTGTTGGGTCTGTATTGAGGCCCTACCTTCCCTTTCTAAAGATGGCAGAATGAAAATTCCTCAGCCCCATTGAGCTCCCCTGAGCCTGAATCTGAGAGCACGTAGCCTCCTAAAACTGTGCTTTTGTTCAGTTTGAGAGACGAAAGTGAATATTAAGCAGCTTGCATTTCTTCTTTCTCTTTTGCTTTAGCACCCGTTCTGTAGTTCTCCAAAACGCATTCCACTTTCTCACATGATCTTCCAGACTAACATGGAATCATGTGATTACATCCGCGAGGACAGAATTTATGACACTTATTAATCTTAATGACCTACCATGTCTAAAGAAACCTAGTATGTTTTTATATACATGGTGGGACATTAAGAGACCAAGTTTATTGACGCATGTGCGGGCAGGTATCTAAATACAGAATTTTGTTAATTTAATAATGCCAAAAATGACTACAAAGACCATGGTACTGTAGTTGGACTTGATTGAATGAATATTTCAACATTGTTGGTCTTTGTCATTGACATACTAACCCAACAGTTGTTTCCCAACATTCTTGATTCATCAGCCAGAATATCTTGAAATGTTGCCAGTGTGAACGAGTCTAATACGCTACTATGAAGTTTCTGTTTAAAGATAAATATTTACCTGTGATGCGGGTTTGGTCATGTGACGCTAATTACCAGTTTCAGGTTCAAGCCAGTTCTGTCACCCTCTTGTTTGCCACCATGGCAGCAGTAGAAAGCAGAAAGAAACATTACCAGTATATTACACAGTGTCATTTCACAATGGGTAAAGCTAGAACACATTGATCAATGTTGTGTGTCATTTTATTAGTGTTCTCTGTCATAAATAGGTGTTGCCCTGTCATTATCATGTTGTATGACCTACTTATTGTGTTTTTATGTCCCAATTCTGTGACTCTTCTAGTCACCCAGACCTCTGTTGGCAGTGGAGTCAGCTGTTCGAGCAATCATGTGCTTTATAATGACATTGAATTTGTGCACAGCGTCCCCTATGAGAACAAACATAACCATCCTTTCTACAGTAGCAGTTTCCAGAGCTGTGTTGGGCTTTATTAGGGATAGTCAGTATAGTGTATGTTGATTATAACGATAGTTGTTCCTTCTCCAAATCCTAAAGAAACTAAAAGTAGTCTCATAGGATTCTTGGATTTGTAAAAGATCTTGGGAAACCAGAGGGGTAGTTTACCCAAAAGTATTAATTGCATTTTATACACTGCACAGAGCTTTATAATTACTTCATATTTTAAAATCTTCAAATGCTATAAATAAAAATATGTAGTACATTTTTAACCATTTTCTTGAGGTGAAACTATTGCATGGCTTTAAAGGAATTTTAAAGGAAATGTTTTGGAAAAGTTTTTGTTGTATGGAGCGTGGCATGGACATTCTGTCAGACTAATGGAAGAAAAATAAATCACTCGTTTGAACCAATATGTGGGTTGGTAGATGAGTAATACATTTATATTAAAGTAGAGACTGTTTACTCGCCTACAGGAAAGGTTTGATTTTTACTGCTCCCTGTTTTCATATCCTCTATTACGTTTTGGCTCACGCCTGTGCTTTTACATAAAATTAATTACACTTAAGTGGGGCTAGCCAAGGTTGTGCAGTAATTGGGAAGAGGTTTTTCTTCAAATCTGGCACTCAGACTAACCATAATCCAACATAATGCATCAAAACATTTGGGCGGAAATAGAATTTAGTCCCGTCAAAATGTGAGACGCTCTGAAGCGTCGAGGATAAACTTTTCCCAGTTTGTCCCTTTCTGAAACAAGGTTACACAAACTATCATTGATTTATTGAACCTTTTATTAATTGTATATTTTGTTCCCAGCAGTGTCATAAGAACAAATGTGTGTTCCCAGGTGTGTCATAATCCTATGATTGTGTTTTAGGTACGGTATCAGGCCAGAGAACGTGATCATTTATGGGCAGAGCATTGGGACGGTTCCTTCAGTTGATCTTGCCTCGCGGTACGAGAGCGCTGCCGTCATTCTCCACTCCCCTCTGACCTCTGGCATGCGGGTGGCTTTTCCTGACACCAAGAAGACCTACTGCTTTGATGCCTTTCCCAAGTGAGTCGCTTTCTGTTATATATTTTAGACTGATATGTTTTAGACTGACTTTTACAATAGAGCCATATTGTGTATATATGGCTTATACTCAAATATAAGCACATGTTCTTGCTTAGGGTCTGAGAGGCCATGTTGTAGATGTTTGGGGCCATTTCTATGTGACTGTGTGCCACCTAGTGGCCAATTGTTTAAAACAAGTACTGTGTGTATGAGATTTTATAAACTTCCAAGTCCAAAAGTTTTTCAACAACAAGCATTTATCATAGTAATAATTTGAAAACATAAACTGTGCCAGAAACATGCAATAAAATATAAATGGGCATTTTATTCTGAAATTCACACAATTATTAAACTCTATATATTAATCGTAAATCTCTTGTAAAGTGTTTCTCACAGAATTGTTTTTCACGCAGAGCATGTGCTGACCAAGTTTCATTGTTTATCACATTTGTTTGTGATTAAAGAAATCTGGTTCCTGTACAGCTGCTTTGCATCAAAGCAAATTGTATAGCGCTTTTTTCAAATAAAAAATTACATTTCAGATCACATAATGGTAACTCATGTGTTTTTATTTTTCCCTTTAGCATTGATAAAATCTCTAAAGTCACTTCTCCGGTGCTGGTGATCCATGGTACGGAGGATGAGGTGATTGATTTTTCCCATGGGCTAGCCCTGTATGAGCGCTGCCAACGACCCGTGGAGCCGCTTTGGGTGGAGGGGGCAGGCCATAATGACGTAGAGCTGTATGGACAGTACTTGGAACGCTTGAAACAGTTTGTGGCCCATGAACTTGTAAACTTATAAAAGGAACCTCAAGATTAGGACTGACGTCACGTGATGATCATGCCCCCGATGCCCAGTTTGCAACTGTGAACCTGACTGCATTTTTCTCTCCTGTTTTTTTCCTCTCACATCGAGTTGCACTACTCCATGGTATATAGAACGTGGGAGGAGTGTCCTTACTGCCTTTCTGAAGGAGGGTGTTTGTGTACCTGTGGCGGAGTAAGCGATGGATCTGCTGGTTCAGTAGCCCAATATTTGTTTGTGCTATGTGTCTTGATAAAATGTACTGAAAGAATCAAATCCATTCTGCAGTCAATACTTCTGATTTTGCTGTATGCATGTGTTTTAAGACCATGTAGTAAACACAAGTACTGGAAGATATGCAACATTCTGACTCAGACATTTGCCATGTAGGTGATGCCAAACATTCAGTACTGATCTTTGATATGTTACATTGTACTAGGAATGATATTTGAACGTTTGTAGAACGCATCTGCTTAACTACAATTTGTATGTAACAAATTTTAGCAATTTAATTAGGATTTTTTTTCCCCTACATGTCCATAAAATGTACTCTCATCTGTTCTAGACTTAAATCCTATCCTAAAAATAATGCTTTGTTTTAACTGTCAAATAAATAAATAGACTATTATTAAAATAGGAAAATAGAATTTCTTTGTAGAAATTTAAGAAACCGTTATGGCTTACAATAACCCAGACTTAAAGGTATGGTTTACCCGAAAATAAAAGATTTTCCGTCATTTACTTACCCTCGTGTCATTCCAAACCTGTTATGTTTTGTCTTCTGCGTAACACAGAAGAAAATATTTTAAGGAAGGTTAGTAACCAAACAACACTAGCCCCTATTGACTTCCATTTATGGACACACAACCACTGAGACATATCTCAAAATATCTTCTGTGTTCCACAGAGAAAAGAGTCATAGAGGTTCTGAATGACACATGGGTAAATTAATGATTCAATAACATAAATAAATATTTTTGGGTGAACTATGACTTTAACATGCATTCTGCTTAAACAATGCATTTCAATATCACAACAGAGAATATTTTTCTTTCTGTATATATAAGAGGCTTGAGAATCAGCCATTTGATTACACACGTTGTTGGGTGACACTGACCAACACTCTTGATTCATTATGGAATCACCACTTTATCTCTTATTCAGCTGTAATTTATACAGTCTTGTCAGATAAAACATATATAAAGGAATGCACACAAACTTTCTTTCTTTAAGCCATGATAAAGCTGTTACTTAAGACCACTTCAGCAGGGACAATAAAGAAGTTTTCTTTATATAATTCTTTCCTGAGAGACGTGATGTAATGAGTGGCTTCTTTAATATAAAATATGACTGTCCCTTTGGTTCAACTTGGGAAACAATTTTATATTATAATTTCCTGAATGACTGTACTATTAAACCGGTAATAAATCTGTTACCAATGTAACTTGATTTATTATTATTATATGATGTATTGCCTAGAAAATGTTTAACTGGTCAGATAATGTGCTTTAATTTTTTCTGTCGTTTTTCTTTTTTGTAAAACACTTGTTTAAAATTACTATACTGTATATAGTAATGATATTGATAATGGTTATAATGCAGAAATGAAAATAAAAATGTATTTCAAAAACGAAGGAACTGAAAGAATTGAAATCCATTTATTGGGGAAGATTAAGCAGATTTCTAAAGCGACCCCTTAATTATGTCATGCTGGGAGCTTTCTTTTTCTCAATGGGTTGGTTTACAATAGATTAGCCAATAGATTAGCATTTAAAATTGCTGCTTATATCAGGCAGTGGAAATAGAGCTTTAAGCACTCACTATACCTATAGTAAGTTTTGCAAGCTATCAATTTTTTTCATTTTTTAAAAAGTTATGTAGGTAAAGAACTCGACAACCAAAGTGCGTTCAGTGATCCCAAGCTTTCATATGTATTCACTTTTCACAATTGCTTTTATGGCTCTGAGGTCAGCCGCACCTCCTTGGTTCAGTGACCTTTGAAGCCTGGGGCCTTAAACATGGAAGTACAGAACACATGTGACCCATTCTTATTGGGTGAGGAAATGTTTAAAGACAGACCTGAAAGGCACTTAAATGGGTTCAAAGGATGAGAACAGTAAACCGAACAAGACTATAAAGATTACTAGGAGATACTATGCGGAGATTCTATGTGGAGAAAATATCTTGAAGCAGCAGTGAAGTGCAAATGAACATTCTGTGTACAAAATCATTCTAAACCTTTAAAAATGTGGAAATGTGAGAGTGTGAGATTGTAAGCTTAATAATCTAATAGTCTATTTAAGTTTTTAGTTTCAAGTAACATGTATTTAAGGGTGCAGCATATTGCTAAATAACTCATTAATATCCAATTAATTTACATTTAAAGCATATATATTTTTCTTTTGGAATATAAAGGTGTTCTCGTGATTCATTTTATAATTATCTGAAGATAATATCTAAATATGTAGTAGTGGTTTGTGATTGTGTATGTGTATTACAATGTGAATGCAAATCAAAATATATTTCACTGTCTGTTTTAATGGTTTGTTAAGCATTATATAATGAATTGTGGTATATTGGTATTATTTAAAACCTTTTAAAAATGTCACCAACAAATTTACAGCTTTTTGTTAGATGGTTATGAGATTTATGGGAATTATATATACAACTCTCTTCAACTCTCTCTTGAATCCTTTAAGACTAAGTTAATGCACCAGTACAAAATGTAACAACTATAGTTACTGTGTTTCTTTTGTCTGAAAGTCACGCACATGCCGCTTATCCTCTTTGTGCAGCAAGTGGCGCTCGCTCATAACGATTTCCTTTGATCAATACTGTCGCCTTCCTCAAGGGGTCGCACGGGGCCAAAAACTCCATTGAGCCGTATTAAAATATTTGGATGTTCTGATTGTAGTAGATAGAATTGTACTAACAAGAGAAATATTTCAAAATATATTAAGTCCAATAATTCGTACACATGGATATCAACTCAATATCTTAACAATTACCAGCATTTTATTTTCCATTGCGTTGTGGGGTACATTCACATTATATCATTCATTTCTAAAGTACGTATATTTTTGTCGAAAACTATTTAACATATTGTTTAGGTTTCGTATGGTTAAACAGAATGTAAGGGTTTCGCCTCAAAAGTTTCTTAAAATTTTATATTGTGGTGTTTATTAGTGAATGGAAACTAACAAGTTGGCACAACGTATCATTTCTATACTTGTTCATATCAAATGGAATGAAAAAATCACGTCTGAATGGGTTAAACAAACATTTAATCACTAATACCAAACGGATTGTTGAACATTTTTACGCTGATAAAACACAACAATCTACTGCTTTCGCAAAGATTGGAGTGTCGTGTCTCTCCTTAGAAAAAAATGTATATTGTGGTGTTTATTAGTGAATGGAAACTAACAAGTTGGCACAACGTATGATTTCTATACTTAAAACCACGTCTGAATGGGTTAAACTAACATTTAATCACTAATACCAAACGGCTTTGTTGAACATTTATACGCTGATAAAACACTACATTATTTGTCTGCATTTTCACTTGAAATTGAAAACATTCAAATAAACATTTAGAAAAGTTAAATTAAAAACGCATATACGGAAGAATTATTACGTAGACCCCTGCTATCTGTCCAATGAGAGACAACGTCTAGCGACTAAGACCCGCCCCTTAGAGAAAAGCCGTTTCATGTTATTGGCCATTCCAGATACTTGCTTGTATTTCTATGGCGCTCCCGCATATTCTATACACGCCTCTAATTTCACTTCCTCCGCGAGCCGCGCCTGGGACGGGGCTGGCTGACTTCAGCCCAGAAAGAAAACATCATGTAAAAGAAGATTAAAAGACATTAAGCGCTATCTCCCTGTTTAATTGCCCGGTGTGTTGTGCGTGTCTTTGGCTGAGAACGAGCAAGGAACGGAGAAGCCAGGGACGTGACAGTGTGGATCAGTCTGGAGAAAGGTAAAAGATTTCCACCTCAGGGACCCCCAGTTTAGACCTCCACGGTAGGAAGGTCTTTTTTTACGTACTTTCGGGCAGACTTCGTGGGTTTATGGCATTTGCTTTTGAGAATATACGAGTTATGACTGAAACTCGAAATGAAAGAACACGTGTTCGATGGAAGTTTGAAGTTTAGATGGAGCGCGATGTAACTGTTACAAGTCACTTTGGACAACAGTAGGATGAGACAAGAGTTGATCACAAATTGTACAGTCAAGTTTAGATATTGTTACTTAAAACAACAATCTACTGCTTTTGCAAAGATCGTGTCCTGTCTCTCCTTAGAAACACTGACTATGGTTTTATTATAGTAAAAGTGTAGTAAGTATGTTTTTGATGCATTGATTACCATTTGTATTACCACAGTTTTACTACAAATATCATCATAAAACTGGTTACTGTATAGTGAGACCATGGTTAGTTTGTGGTTACTACTTGGTTTTACTATAAATACTTGTTTTTTTTATAATGGCTAGGTCACAAGAATTCATAATGACTTACAATATACACTTTCTTTTTTAATTAATATCTACAATATAATTAATACACAACTTCTGTAAGTGACTGAGACTAAAGCTTAATAGTTGCTCTCCCTAGTCTTTGTCCATTCATCCTCACAGTCTATGGTAATTCATTGTTCACCCCCCAAATGGGATTTAATTCGTGCAAGGGTGAAAAAGACAACTGGGAGGAGGGGGAGGAGAGTTCTGACACATTAAAGCATGAGTATCGATTATATCCCAGAAGAAGTGGGAGAGGCATTTCTCCCAGTTTTAATGGTTGCTGTGGAGCAACAGCTGGCCAAAGCTGGATCTAATGTCAGTCTTGTGTTTATATTGTGTGCTACTGTACTGTGCTTGATCAATGCAAAGACAAATTACTCTAATTGTTTAAAAGGAAATGGACCATGAGTCAACATACATAGGAGTCAAAGTTCTTCTTTTTTCTTCTTTAATGGTTAAAAGACTTTGAAATGATTTTGGATTGATGTAGCTCTCAAGAGTCCCACTTTTGTTTATAAAAGCAATAGGGCAATTCCAGTGTGTTTTCGTTAAATATATGTATGTGCGTTTTGGATGTGACAACAAGATACTCTGTAGGATTTCTGTGAATTAAAATTCATAAACCAGAAGCAAGAATACCCAACAAATGGAGAAGAGATGCCTCTTCAAAGAACATAAAGTTATTTTATTTCATTTATGAGGAATATGAAGTGGTATGGATGTGACAATTCTGAAAACGGCACTATAAAAAATAATGCGTTACACATTAAAAAATGCTTTAAGAAAAATGTAAGAGAGACCTTACATCCAAATATAACATCTGAACTATCAGAATGGTGAAAACCTTGAAAAAACATAATTTATTCATGGTAAGGTTTGCATTTGCATAAAATTGCCCAATAGCAACTGTTTTATACATGTGAGGCCAAATTGTGAATAATCTTTGTTTAGATATTTAAGTTGTTTTGAATGATAACTGAATAATTTGTTTAAGGTGGTTATTGTTAAGGCAGTATTTGTGTCACAGGCTTTTATGGGGTTGAGTCTGTTATTTCTATGGCACGAAGGGGCCACGAGTTAAACGACTGAGCACTTTTTTTTCTCCCTTAATTGGTGCCATGTGTTTGTAAATAACTTGAAAACGTGAAAACCCACAGAAAGCTTACACTTCAAAGTCAAAGTGCTATGGCACTGTAAAATTGATACCTGATAGAAAGCAGGTTTAAACGGTCGCAGTTTGCTGTAGACTTAAGGCTTGATGTCAGGCTGGCGTAGTAGCTTTGATAACATCAGATTTACATGAGAAGTTTTTTTGGGGTCATCTGTTTTTTATATTCTCAATTTTGTATTCTTCTCATCTTACAGACCGTGGCAGACAGTTATACCATGCAGGTGAATGATGGCCCCAGCAGTCTTCCCATTTTTGTGGCTCCTGTCAATGGAAATGCTCAGCGGTCATCAGGATATGTTCCAGGCAGGATCGTTCCAGTTCGTTCTCCACCCCCAACCAAGGCTCCTCCGCCGCCCCCATTGAAGCCCCAGGCCACGCCTCCAGCGCGGCCTTCGGCTTTTAATTTGTCAGAAGATGAGAACAGAAGAGAACGTACCCAGAACCGACAGAGGAAGAACACTTATATCTGTGTTGGCGTCTTTTTTGGGCTCTTCCTCCTGATCCTCATACTCATCCTTAGTCTTACATCCAAAGATGTTTTGGATGGTGAGAAACACCTTGTTTTTGCATGTCCCCTTTAGTTCTGTCAGTTTTCAGAGATGATTATGAGAAGTCAGAAAATTCTGACCATGTTTCGAAAGCTGATGAAAGGTCAAAACTTTGTACATTTCCAAAGCATTCCTTATTCATTCACTGTATGTTTTCTGCATCAAAAGCAAACTGTAGGCAGTTGTCCTATATTTAGACATTAACCTTTCCACCCACCATCTTTCTGTAGAGAACTGTCCTCATCACAACCCTGCACTGCGCACCTGGAAGCCGGGCCATGACCCCAACAAGGTCGTCGTGGTACACAGTGGCGAGCTTTATTGCTTAGCTTCATCTGCCACCTTGTACTCGATCACCATCCAGGCTGGAGGTAAGATCATATGTCTAATATATATATATACGTTTATCAGTACAGTTGCACATTTCTGTGTCACATGTTATTAATTATACTTTTAGGTTCAGTTGTCTTTGCTGACGATAATGCTGGCTCCAAAAACATTACGTTACGGATACGGCACATTGCGATTGAAGATGGTGGCACTCTTCATATCGGAGCTCCAAAATGCCGCTATCGTTCCCTGGCCACCATTACTCTGGTTGGCCGTTCAGACGAGACTGCCGTGACCGAGGTTCCCGGGATGGGCCGCAAATTTCTGGGCGTGTATGGTGGAGGCACTTTGGAGCTTCATGGATCAGAGAGGCCATCTTGGACCCTGCTCACTCGTACTGTACCCTCCTCAGGTTTGGCTACAGGTGGCCATGCTTTTCATAGGAACTTCAGTCGTGGGATTAACCTGCGAGTGGTTGATCAGGATACGGCGGAAGTGCTGATTAACGACCGGTTCGATACGCACGACTCTCGCAACGAAAGCAAGAGGCTGAGTCAGCTACTGAAGTCTCTGTCTCCAGGACGCATTGTTGCACTTGCCATTGGAGATTCAGCAGTTAAGAGCCTGTTGGATGAGACCAAGAGAACCATCCAGGATCTGCTGGGCAGCACTCATGTCAATGATCTCAAATACAGGTAAATTAACCTGTTAACTGTCACCGTTCCACAGGTGGTTGTTTTACTATTCACTTTAATATTTCATAGTTTAATTCTAATCTGATCATGAGAAACTATATATTGATGAAAAGTTTTAAGACTTAAGAAAAAATATTTAACAAATTTCTATAACAATAAACATAAACTAAAAAATTATAAAAAGTGTTAATGTTATTTTAAAAAATGCCTAAAATTTTAAAAATAAAAGAACAATGAAAAAAATAAAAAAGTAGTTTGGATAGTGCATTTTCATGTGTATGCTCAATATGTGCAATGACAGTTATTAGGCTAAGGCTTTTAGATTTACATAAAACTGCATCTCAGCTTCTGTAACTGCATCTTAACTTCTGAAATAATGCAAAAAGAAAGGTGACCTGCAGCACAATGCTCAGAGATGTGACTTTTTTTGTGTGCAAATTTTACGTTTTAGCATTTTGAATGAAAAAGGTACACAGATAACATAGACAGATTCCCTAAAATTTTCCTTAAGCGTCATTAAATAAATGTTTTTAAAGCTGTAAAACGAGTCCCTGGTGGGTAGTAGCAGGAAAGAAGCTTTTCCCACCTAATGTGTGTTTGCTTTGATTAGTTCAGAGTAGACCTTTGAAGTTACTTTGATTGGGAACAGAAAGTGTCCTGTTGTTCCATTTCCAAATTCCAACACACCCGCTGGGATGTAGCTACTGAAACACACAGGCAGCAGACGCTGTGCCAAGTTTATGAGTCCTGTTAATGTAGTAATGCAAACCTAATAGGAAAACATTTAATGTATAATTGTATCTACATTATATAACAATTTCTCTAGTCATGTGGTATACAAATCTGTTGCAATGACATTCATATATTTTGTGGGGTTTTTTTGTCTGAGTATCTAATAGTGTTTAACTCACTTTTGGGGTGACTGAACATACAGCATATTAATATCAAAGGTTCTTATGAATTCAATTGGCATACTGGCGTGTTAGTAATCAAAAGAGAAATCTAGCATACTTTGAGCTACTTTTGGTAGTTCATAGCCCTTAGCTAAACTGTTTGGGTTGTTTCACGGAAATGTATCCAAGGAAGCCTCCCTGTGTATAGGATGGCTGTATTCCTGCAGGAAAAAGTTGCTAAAAGGTTACACAGGCACATTTCCAGGATTTGTATAAAAAGAGCTGACTTATGTGTATCTGTCTGTCTTTTATTGTAGTTTAGGAGAAAGATTTGTTCAGGAGTTCAAAGCCAGAGCAACCAGATTCAGTCACTTCTGGTTATATTGCAGATGGAAAATATGGATTTTCTGAAAGGCATGTGGTTTAGTACAACCCAGCTGAAAGTATTCCAAAGAAATGAAAGGACGATTCAACAAATTTTATGACGGATATAGAAAGGCTTTGTGTGGATTCGTCCAGATAAAGCCAGCAGTCCAAAGGCTCTTATGTGTAACATTCTTTTGCCAGTCCAAGAGACATGGAAAATATGTCTGTTTCTTCAAATGTTGAAGCCGAAGGCTGTGTCTCTGGACACGTTAGCTTGGTCAGTGATAATGAAATGCACTGACTCATACATCTTGGATTAAAAAAACCATACAACAAAAGCATTTTGAGGAAAATATGTCTGTCTGCTGGCTGGTGCCACTGCGGTTATGTGGTTTCGAAGGAAAGTGAAAAAGAATAGTAGGCAGGATATGGTCATACATTGATGTGTCACGAAAACTGGTTTATGCATTTGCACCATCTGACACTTAAATTTGACATCTTGGATGCAAATTCATAGTCAAATTCAACCTCTTACCCGTACCAGTCTAACTCACCGCAACGAAAGCGTACAAACTTGTAATCTTCCTTTGCAAAAGAGAGACAGTCTAAATGAAAGATTACGCAACCCAAGCCAGGCTCTCAGAGTTTACCCCCCTGCTTCCCATAGGAGCTCCAGAGGGGGTGAGTTGCAATGCACATATCTTTCATACATGGATAAGCCTGTTACCGGCCAGTAATAAATTTAACAAATGACATCTGCCAATCTCATTCTGCCTAGGAGGTAAATTACTTGAAGTTGAGGAATGAAAGTTTGTTGCTTAATCACTTATTGTAAAATGCGGCTGTGTTGAATGCATTGTGTCATTAAGAAAACACTTTTTCCTGGAGGGGATTGTCCCTGTGGAAAGTTTAGACCTAAATTTGGATAAAAAGCATATGCCGAGTGACAAAAAAGGGTCACTGAACAGATCCCAGGTGGTTTTTCTGTCACTGTTGAAGAGAAGCTTTGTTTGTAGAGCTGTTGAAGAAAGTGGTTTGTTTGCACAGTTTTCAGTAGGTTTTGGAAATTGTTGCTACCGCTCTTTTAACAGTGTTTGTTCCAGACAGAAATCTCAAGTTTTAGTGTTGCACATACTTGTAATACAGAGAATAAAACAAGAACAGCTTATTCTTAGAAATATGGGATCATTTTGGCTCGTGGCTGTTAAAAGGGTACAAAAATAATACACTGTGATTTATGGTGTCTGGCTATCATAGACCTCCCAACATCCAACAGCTAAGAATATAAACTCTTTTTTTTGTGGATGCATATTTTTCATTTTCTGTCCTGCAGTCATTGAATGCACATAATTTCCTTATTGGTCTCTGTATGAATACTTAGTTGCTTTGTTTATCCACAAAGATTTTTATTAACCTGTAGTAAACCGAAGTAACCACACTCCCTAATGGGAGAAAGTTAAATGAGACACTGTTTTTCAAATCTCTGGAGTCTTGTGTGTTTGAGGTTTGACCTTTACAGTCCCTGTGCGTCAGTATTACAAACAGTGGTTATGTCATAGTTGCTATTACAAAGTGACAACACTTTCATCACAGTGAAATGAATAGTGCAACAGAAATAGCAGCAGGCTTGACACCAAAACCTGCTGTGGTACCAACAAAATACAGCAGTTTAGGTTTTTATTTCATATTTTCTCTTTTTTTACTCTTAAGTTAAAAAATAAATATAGTGTCAGCATTTACTCTTCTTCACGACGCTGCAAACCCTTATGACTTTATTCGTTCTTTTGGAGCACAAAAGAAAATGTCAGACTCAAGTCCTTATTTGTTTTTATGCAATTAAAGTAAAATGGGAGTGAGACTGTCAGTTTTTACTTTAAAACAAAATTGAATTAGTCTAGTGACATGCTTATCTTACCGTACTTTGGATCTAACTAGATAAATAATAAGAGGAATCCAATTAGTCATTCTCGTTCATCCATCAGAGAGCTTGGCTTTTTCCCCAGAGTTTTCGCTTCTCTTCCATTCCATTCCATTAACGTGTGATAACTGATTCGCACATGGGTGTGTTGACTAATGGATGAGTTATTCAGTCTAATTCAGAATATATGGTGCTGCCATGTTGCTTCTTCTTGAGTAAATGACTCTTGTGCACCTTGATTTCAGACAGTTTATGCCAAAAAAATTGGCTGTTTAAAAATCCCAAATGCCACAGATTTCTCAGCAAAAGTCATTTTGCCAACAGAAACACTGTTGACATGCCAAACACAAAGTTGTTTTAGCAGCCAGTTTTGCAATCAGTTGATCTAGAGAAACATGATATGTGTAAACACTGGATGTTTTTTATATTTGTCATATTCTGTGATCTCATGTTTTCTCTGTTCTCTCCATCTTTGTAGGCAGGCATGGGCATTGGTCTCTGTGATTGCAGGAGGAAATGGTTCTTGCACTGAGGACGTACGAGAACATGAGAACCATGACACGGGTGGAAAGGCCCTGGCTCGCCGAGACTTCATCACTACAGATGGTGTTCGTTTCACTGTCACTGCTTATAGCGAGTGGCGAAATGGTATGTTCTTCAATCATCTAATAATGTAATTAAATTCGATAATAAAGCAGGGCAGAGCTTGTATGAAGGTTCATGCGTGTCACCAACAGATTTGCATAATATAATAATGACTGAAAATTAAACACTTTCCCTGTTATTGGCCGGATTAATTCATATTTATTGGTAATTTTATCTAAAACTTAACATTCATAACTCTGGTCAGACATATTGGACATCATGTAAGAAGTATATTAAGTGTATATAATGCATAGTTTTTTTTATTGTTTACTGTCAAAGGTTACCCCGCAACAGGCTTTCTAGTAGATGCAATAGATAAAGTGGTCCTCAACCTGTTAGATGATGTCAGCAGCTGGAAACCAGGCGATCGGATTGTAGTGGCCAGCACAGATTATTCCATGCATCAGGCTGAGGAGTTTACTCTGCTCCCCTGTCCACACTGTAACAGAAAACAGGTCCGAATTCAAGGTGAGCTCATGTTTGTGTGTCTATGTCTGGATGCTGCTTCCATGTGTAAGTGCTAAAATCCCTTTAAAATGGTTCTTCTGTTTATTCATGGTAACATTATAGCATGGCTTCCCCAAACGGTTCTGTTTTGTGCATTTTTATACATCATGACAGCAACATAAACTATCCCAGAGTCTTATGTCATAAATGTCATACATCATAAATTGCATCTGGCTGTTTTGGTTTAGTTTACTGTTTAGATAAATGTAAATACCCCGTACAGTTATGCCTGGTACTGGGTTCAAGTTAATCTTAGGTTGTTAATTTGGGGCAGGAAAAGGGAGAGTACTGTTTACCAGAATCTCATAAACAAAACTGTCATTTCTGAGCGAATTCCAGCGGGCAGTGGCAACATGGACAATAATTCCATCGTAAAGTACGTCACTCCACCCATGCAGATAAACTTCAGCCATTTCGCTAATTGCTTTTTTTTGAGATCCAGTGTCCCAGTTGGTGTGTTACATATGGCTATTATTTTCAGTACATATGTGGCCCAGGCCTGGAAGTTTTGGAAATGTCTTCAATGTGTGGCCTTTACTGAAAGGATGTAGTTTAAATGTCACTCTGTGTGTTGTGTCCTGTTGGCAAAGTTGTTTTGTCCTGTTGGCAATGCTCCTTTCCTTCCGGCAGGACACTGTGTGGACTTTGGGTATGTAAAGGGCAGTTTGGTGAACACATTGATTTACTTCCTGCCCAGTGAGTTTGATCAAATGTTCTAATAGTTTATTTAACAGTATTAAAATATTTCACTTTGTATATTTAGCCAACGTGTGCGGGTAAACCCTTGCAAAAACCTTGCAAATTTTGCAGCAATGTTTTCCAGATGTTTGCCAAAGGCGTTTACAATAACATGTATTTTTGTATGGGAATCATTCTAAATAATCATATTTTCAAAGATCGTTAGTCAGTGAAGTTTTGAAGGGTGAGATTAATGGGCGTGTGTGGGAATTTCTCAGGAAAGCCGCAATTCACCCATGTGGGAGAGATACTGGACGGCGTGGACATGCGTGCAGAGGTGGCTCTTCTGTCAAGGAATGTCCTCATTCACGGAGAAATGGAAAAGTCCTGCTATGGAAAAAACTGGTGCCAATATTTCAGCCACGACACATTTGGGGGACATATCAAGGTCTGTTTAAGTGTGTGTGTTTGTGTGGGAGTGTTAGTGCATGCTTGTTTATTTAACAATAAGCTCTTTTGTTCTGTCCTGTGGAAAAATCACAGCTTATACAACTTTGCTAGTAATTTAAGGCAATGACAAGCATTAATGTATATTTAAATCTTCATAAAATAAGCAAAGTGTATTGTCAGTGAACCTTATCGTAATAACTGGAATTTTTCTAACACTTGAAAATTAAAAGACAAGTCGGCATTTTTTATACAGATGCCATAATGTCGAAATCGAGATTATGTGGCTTTAAGACAATGTCTGTAATTTTTGTGGCCATACATATGTGTGTACAAAAATAGTCCAATATAGTTACGCGCTTTTATAACTGATAGTTCTATTTAAAAGGACCAACATATTGATGATACATTCATCCTGTCCAAAAATCATTTACAAAGTCCAATAAAATGCTCCCTGGAATCTGGGTCTGCCACACCCCCTAATATTACCTGTCACTGACATTAACAATAAAAAATGATAAATCACAGTTTTGCCAAACAGTTTTTTTTTTTCGCAGGAAAGAAAATTGTGTTTGCTGAGCCATATAATGGGGTCTTAAAAGAACAGATTAACACATCAGTGGTCTATTGCTCTTTTCTGTTTAGATTTTAGGAAACTTCTCTTCAGTGCACCTATCTCATATAGAGTTGAAGCACATGGGTCAGCAGCGGGAGAAAGGCAGGTACCCTGTGAACTTTCACAGATGTGGAGACGTTGACCAGCACGGGGGCTTCAGTGACCCCGCCTATGTGGACTCCCTGTCCATCCATCACTCCTTCTCTCGATGTGTAGCTATACATGCCACCAACGGCCTGCTGGTGAGAGAAAGATACAAATCTAAACAAAAGATACTTGTGTATACTCTTTTTACTTGTTTGATTGTGAGTATAAAAGTTAAATGAAGGAGAAATGTGTTGTTACATTATTTTCTATACTGGGATCTTCTCATTCCACCTCACTGTAATGTCCCCATATTTTATTATAGGTTAGGGACACGGTTGGCTACGATACGCTGGGACATTGTTTTTTCCTGGAAGACGGGATTGAACAAAGAAACGTATTTTTCCATAACTTGGGCTTGTTAACCAGGCCAGGAACTATTCTGCCTACCGATCGCAATGATAGTATGTGCGCTGAAATTACTGACCGAGTACACAAAGGCTATGTGCCATCTCCTGCGAACGAGTGCAAGTAAGATAACACACACTTTTAAGAAAACACACATTTGTTTGATGTTTTTCTGTAATTGTGTGACTGCAGTTGAAATTGTGCGTGTGTGAGTGATTCATCTGAAACTCCCCTGATGTACATAGTGCTGGTTCTGCTCTGTGTCGCTGACCTTGACAGTGTGGCCTGCTGCATTGTTTGGTAAAATAACAGAAGGAAGAACAGCTCTCATTTCCTGAGACTCAGCGATAGTGTTTTTTGTCTTATCCACCCAATAACACACCCTTTAGGTGCTGTTTTCAGAAGGCTAAGAGATGCTTTTGATGTGGGTGTGTCACTGCGTAATTGTGGGTACAAATTTGTCTTTAAACAATGTTTAAGTTAAATCTGACAAAATTGTTTTGGGGGGAATTTTGTGATATCCTTGTTTTGACAAACGTATATACTTTGTTTTTTGTTTTAGCAGTGTCCACAGTTTGTTTCACTAACATATTCTCCAAATGTGTCTAAATACATTACATTTTAATATGGTCTATTTTTGCATCATTTGATACCTAACAAAGTTTTTTTAATATTTGGTTTGAAAAGTGAGCTCATGCTTTTAGTTGTATAATGCAAAGACATGAATATATTTTGTTAGTGTGTGCAAAGTGTCCAAATGCTTTTCAGGCCACTGTATGTGATACATATTTTCAATGTATTTTAAAGCCACACATTTATTTCGTGTCTTATGTGTGTGTTCAAGGGCGGTGTCTACATTTTGGATCGCACACCCCAATAATCATATGATCAGTAACTCGGCAGCTGGCTCACAGGTACACAAACTTTGATTTAACTAAAAGAGTCTCTAAGCAATGAATATATCTGTCTGCATGGTTTTTATCTCACAGCTGTAATTTTCCAGACGTTCTGGGATTTCAAGTTGTAATATTTGATTTGATATCCACAGCCTGGAAATATCAATGATAGAAACATCAGAGCATTTGGCAATCGCTGATAGCATCTCCTCATTCCAATCCTTTATTAAAGATTTATGTGCTAATATAATTTAGATTAATCTTGTGTTATTGCGTTGTTCTTGCTTGCCTTAGTTTGTCTGAGGTTTTGTAAACAAAGGAGTGTATTAAGCAGAGCTTTTCATTAAGTTGTTGTTTTAGTACTTCAGGTTAAGAGAGAATCAGTCTGTCCGTGCGTCAGAATATGAGGTTTCCTGCTCTCAGGAATAAATATTTAAACAAGGTCAAACTTCTGTTCATGCCGTTCTACCGAACGTCAGCAAGTCCTCAGGCGCAGTGTCATGAGACGATTATAACACCGTGCTGATGAACACAAGCAAGCAGATTGATGCAGACAATGAAACTTTGTATTAAATATCATCAATCGTAATTCCATTTGACCAATCAGATTAAAGTACTAAAACTGTTTCATAATTATATAATAATTCTCTTTCTCTTGTTTATTTTTCTGTTAGGATGCAGGAATCTGGTATATTTTTCATAATTCTTCTACGGGTGATTCTCATGGGCTGGTACCAGAGACCAAAGCTGAGCTCACACCTCTGGGCGTCTTCTTTAACAACCGTGTTCATTCCAATTTTAAGGTAACCAAATCCCTCATCTTAAAATCAATATTCACAAATAGGCTGGCAACCAGCAGCACCACAAAAAACAAACTTTCAAATAATAACAAAGATTTTATGGTCTGTAAACACATTCTTGGCTGTCAATTACATTACGTAATCGGTTATGGATTGCGTCCTTAGGCTAATAGTTGCTCAGACTGCAGACTGTCTTGTTTATAAACAGTTTCTATAATATTCAGGTGATATTTATCACACAATGTCAACGCTGGTGCCATTCCTCCACCTTTAATTGAATACTCGCCTCTCTGGAGTGAAGGTAGAATTCTCCAGCTCACAGCACTGCAGTTCATAAATCATTTGGGATTTGTAATATGCTATTTAAATGTGACTTCAGGAAACTCCCATGCAATCAATTACAAGGTTTTTGCTTTACAAGGCATCCTCGCTGTTTCTCCACAATACCCTTTTGTTTATGACCGTCCCACATAGTGAACGTGTCTGACACACACACACACACACACACATTCCTTTACAATAGTTCTCTGTTAGCTGCTTGTTTGTGCTGGTTAGCTAAGCTGTGTGCTTTTTTATTCAGCTGAACACAAAGAAATATAAAAATAATGTCTTCTATTATAAAAGCAATTCAAAGACTCCAGCAAGTTAAGAAATATCTGCCAAAGTTCTTGACATAGGTGAACTATTCCTTTAACATAGCTGATTGTAAGAATCGTTAGCTGATGTCCTGTTTCTTCTCAGGCTGGCCTCTTTATCGACAGAAAAGTCAAAAGCACCAACGCCACCGCAGCGGACCCCCGTGAATACCTCTGTTTGGATAACAGTGCCAGGTGAGGGAACATGGTGGAAATCTGTCAGTAAGCCTGTGGGGTGTCAGGGGTGTTATTTGCATGTTCATGTGCATATGAAGCCTAAGCATTTATTCTGCTTACACAGAAAACATATCTGCCCAGACTGAGTATCGGTTCTTGGGAAGTATGATTCTGTTCTTTCAGATAACACTGAAAGAATACAAAACTAGATTTGGCATTGCAGTTTGGTTGGAATCAATTTTGGAAACAACTTTTTCATGGGCAAATGTAAGATGTCAATTGTAAAAATGTAAATTATTCAATGCTTTCACAGGTTCAGGCCTCACGAGAACGCTGATCCAAACAGGCCACGGGTGGCCGCTCACATCGACACTCTCATCTCCTTTAAGAACAATGATCTCGGGGCCTGGATTCGTGGAGGTGACATCGACATACGAAACTCAGGGTAGGAGACCTTGTTAAACTGAATGTATTTTAAAAACATTGCATAAATGAAATATAGCAATGTTCTGATTTATTGTTTTGATTCTCTGACAGATTTGCAGACAATGGTGTAGGACTCTCATTTGCAAGGTACTGCTGCCGGTGTGCCCTTCTGCCAGCACATTAAAGAAATCATCTCTTTACTCCAATAAAACTGTTATAATTTGATTGGGAAATGTGTGCATGTTTGCAAGCTTGTTGGCACAGACGTGTTACATCAGATTAAACGAAACAGTTAATGAAACGTTAAATTTGACCGCAGTGATGGCAGCTACCCTAAAGATGAGGGCTCCAGTCAGGAGGTCTCCCAGTCTCTGTTTGTCGGCGAGAGCAGAAATCGTGGCACAAACGGAGGGCAAAATAAATACTGGGGTGTCGGTGGAGTAGATGGGAAGATGAGGACTCTACCAAGAAACAAGTATGTTAGAAAGGGAAATTAAAAGTAGACAAACTTTTATACTTTTGTATATAAAAGTTTTTATACTATTGTTTCAAAGGTTGAATACCCTGAAAGGTTAGATACACAGATGAGACCTAGAGTGTGTGTCAGTTTCCTCATGGCAGATTGGAATGAAAAATATTTTGCTCTGCACTTTAGGACATTTCCCATCCGAGGTTTTCAGATAAATGATGGTCCAGTGAGAATCTTAAACTGCACGTTCCGGGCCTTTAGCACCACGACAGATCGCTTGACCACGGCTGTGGGGTTCAGCTTGAAAAACATTTGGCAGCTGACACCCAGAAATAACCTGTCATCTCTCACCTTCCAGCCCAGTGTAAGTGCACACACATACACATGACTTGGAAACTGTTCAAATGCCCTTCTGGTATACTGTGATTACTCACTAAATATTACACACACAGTGATTTCTTCGTTTAATTGCTTATGTGAACAGATGTTCACAAACTACAGATTAAACATAAAATAAACATATTCTCATTCTAAATTCACATGTCACATTTTTTCATTATTTCATTTCCCCTATAATTACTTTAAATACTCTAATTGCAGGGACTGGCCTTGTCCTGTAGCATGACCTGGCCTGAATTGCCTTGTGATAGAAACTAGAAGCTCAGATCTTTAACCATGAGGTTAAACATCCCTTTAATAATAGTTAATAATAGGTGTATTTTCAGCTCTAAATGAGAGACTTTTTATCGGCCCACACATCTGGGTGTTCTCTTTAGATTGGTCAGCATCTGCTTGAGCTCCTGTGATCTTCAGTAATGTTAAATATGGCCCTGTTCATATTTGTATATTGCCCTGTGTATATTAGAGGAATATGGATTATATTTTTATGGATTATATCGAGGGATTTATAAACTGTGATTTCCTGACCTAGGAAATAATGGAAATTATACAAAGTCACTTTTCTTAGCTAAAATATTTCCAAAATCGACCCCAAATTTGCAATCTATATAATGTTATTGAAAACTCATTAACCTTAAATAATTTGAAAAACTATGTTAAAATGAAAACTAATTCTTGTACTAATTTATATTTTTTGAAACATTTCGGTTTTTAGATATTACAATAATTTGTTTTCATTCACTATAAAAACTCACTGATCATATTTTATTCATGCAGGTGACTCTGAGAGCATTTTTTGGGCGACCAGGCGAATGGTTTGAGCAGAATGACCTGGATGGTGATAAAAATTCCATCTTTCATGACCTGGATGGTTCCATCAGCAATTACACAGACACGTATGTGGGGAGGGCTGACAATTTCCTCATCCGCCATCCTCAATGTGTGGATGTTCCTCAATGGAATGGGGTTGTGTGCAGTGGCAAGTACTCTCAGGTAATGAGACGGGTCTCTTATTATGTATAACTCATTTACTCTTTTATCTACTAAAGTTACTCCTGCTGCATACAGGTGTACATACAGACACAGGGTGCGTCTAACCTCAGCCTGACTATCCGAAGAGACGAGTATCCTGATAGGCCCATGGTGCTAAGGGGTATTCGAAGCCAGACATCACCGTCCCAGCAATACCAGCCTGTTCTGATGATGAGCAAGAGCTACACGGTTCACTGGAATGGACCTGCTCCCAGAGAAACGGTCCTCTCGCTTATTAATTTTGATAAGTAAGCATTCCTGAGATGAGATTTTGCATAAAATGTATCTTATCCTGTGAGAGTCAGTTTCATTTTGTTGCTGTTGCAGGGGTGACTGGGCTCTTCTTGGACTCTGTTACCCCAATGAAACAGTGTTTCAGATCACATCAGACATCTACAACAAGCAGAACAACAACTTTGAGAGCATAGAGGACTACGGCCCTGTGTCGTCTATGTCAGACCTAGAGAAAAGACAGCCTGAGAGAAAGTACTTTTTCGACAAATCTGTCGGGTAGGAATGAATATGTTTATTATATTTAACTTTATCAACATATATTTTGTGTCACTAGTGGAAATTGCAAAACTGGGCAAGATATAAGTGAGTTAAGCCAATGATTATAGATGTTAACAAGTACAATTACTATAAATGTGGGATATGCAATGTTTATTATGGTCGCTCCAGCAATAGAAGTCCCACCTTCCTGTAAAATGAGACGAGTGTAAATCGCTAAAGTCTGATATTCTTTGGGGAGGGGTTCTATACAGTCTCGTGAGATGCTTGCTAACCTAAAATATTAAGCCTGTTGTTTATTTATGGCCTCCTCCAGTTTATTATGGCTGTACGCTCATGCGCGGCACAGACGCGACGGCCACAGCTACTGCTCTGCCGCGGGCTGCGAGAGAGTGAAGATCATAGCTAACATAGGTGCCAACCAAAAAACACAAACCTGCAACTGCACTTCCAGTGCCTACCCCAAATACAGCAAGACTGCCAGCTCCATAGTGCCTATGCCAAAGCCAAACACAGAGCCCTGCAGAGCCTGTGGGACCTCACAGGTGAGCAAGACCTGAAGTCCAAATGAACAGACAGGATCATTTCTGTAACACTGTTTGCTAAGAGGTTAAATGGAAACTTGTAACTGTGTGCCAGATAGACCGTCTGTCCATCTGCTGTCCTGGCCTTATGTTTTCTGGATAATTGTAACAGAGAGTCATTAAACTGCCAACCTGAATGTTTTTTTATTTCCTCGTAGTTGGTCTTCTCCAGTGATCCGTGGAACAGCTACCTCCATATTCAGATTAAATCCCTCAGCTTAAAAGAAGAACAGAGTAATGACACGCAAGCTTATATTACTGTGAGTGTGACTATTCAATGCATTTAGTTCATCAGGGGGAAAAAAATAGTGTGTGCGTTTACTGTCTGAGTAAGTGCAACACAAAATTATAATTTTTTTTAAAGAAGCTTTATCCAACTTTTTCCATATTATAACAGTTCATAGTAAATGCATAACAAGTAAGTACTAAAAAATATTCATTTCATTGGTTACCTTTCTTTAAACTGTAAACTGTTGCTTTAAGTCTGTTAACGAATGTCTTTAATCTTGTTGACAATCTTTTGAGTGTGTGTGTAAAAAAGTTCTGTTGACTTATTAAATAGTTTTTAGAACCCATTTCCTTTTTTCCGTCTCATAGGTAAATGCAGAGAGATTTGACCTTAATCAGTCAGGGTTCCTTTTGGTTACAGTGGACGCATGCTCTGGACAAGTCACAAAGAGCTCATTGTTTACAACGATGGACACGAGGATGGAACAGTATTTGAAAACTGGAATAATGAAGAGGTGAGGGGTGAGAGTTATGGTTTGCACTTCACTGCAGTAAAAGTAACTGGGTGAGGTGGAGAGATTCTTAGAAATGCAGAAAAAATTTAGAGCTTCGTGATTACTGAAGAAGTATTTTGAACCCTTTCAGTAAAATATAAATATTTTCTACCCTGCAAAATGATGCTATTAGTTTCTGTGATTTCCACTGTACCGATTATATATGGTTGCGTTCAGGTCAATCGTTCTTCTCGCCACAAGAGGTCAGCCTGCTAACATTGCTGGTGTTGCACAATATCTAGTCCTTCTGGGATCTGTTAAAGTGCCTGATCTTCAGAAAAAAGGTAACTGCTCTTTCTCAAGTTCTGTTCATCTTGAGGTTTTTCTTTGCTCATCCCTTTAACCATCTCTATCCAGAGGCCATTGCTGTTTTTGGGTTCCTGGCCCAGGGAGATCCTTTGCCACAGCGTTGGACTTCTGTGTTGGCATGCCAAGGTGCAGAGGTGTTGGGCTTACAGGAAAGGTTCATTCCCCTGTCCCTTGAGGAATATTCTTGTCCACCACAAAAAGACCCTCTCTGTACGGTTGGATGTAGAACTCCTGAAAAAGTCACGAAGCCAACAGTGAGCCTTAACTAGATGTGAACAAACAACACAACCAACGAATGAATGTGAACTCATGAACTTAATTTATTTTGGCAACGAAAAGGGTTAATAGTGTTTGTACAAGTTTTTTTTATTAAGGGAGTGAATGTATGTGCGTCCGTTTGTTTCCGTCTTGTGGTTGTTGTGTCATAAATGTTACAGCACAAAGTGATGCACTTTCTTAATACTCAGCAAAACACACGTCTTTATTTCAAACAACACTACATTAGAAATGCTGCAGTTCAATACCACATGTACATCTTAATACAGAGCCTTTAACTGTCTGCTAGCTTTACATCAATGAAATGCCTTTGATTTATCATAAAAACACACAGATTTTTATTTATTCCTTTCGATTTACAAAGTTATGTTGTTAAATTATGTAATTTTGGGAGTGTTTAACTGGTGCTCTCATACGCACACTAGTGACTACAGTATATACTTTCACAGTCAGGTGTTAAAATCTCAGTATTTGTGTTTCTACAAGAAACATTACCTACAAAGCAAATGCATTTCATTAATAATAACACATTTTTATGTGTTTAAACACAGAGTATTTAACCAGTTAGCCACTTAAGTTGAATATATGTGTAAATAACAGATTACTGCAATTTAATCACACCAAAATGACAGATATTAAAGTAATGTTCATTAAAATGTAACTTGGTAGTGCTATCACGGTTTGAGCAATGTAACATCCCGCATAAAATGTTATGTAATGTTTTCAAAATCATGTTTGAGAGTCTGAATTGTATGTATGGACATGTCCTTTTTGATTTGAGATAAATTAGTTATGCTACTTGTTAACCACTGTGAATTGCTGAAAACTAGAGAAAAACGTTTTTGTAGTGTAAGTTTTTCCCCTTGTATATTTGTGTTGTCTTCATGAGGTTTTTTTTTTGTAAAATGCAAAATTCTCCTTTTTATTAGATTTTTGTGCTGTAATTTGATATTCTGAAATTCAGATAAGATATTATAAAAACGTATAAAACATGCACTTATGTGTCGTTCTTATAGTGTTTTGTTGACGCAACTGAGCTTGAGCCAATACTTTGGCGCATGCGTGTACTTTAACTTCTCCGGGCCGGAAGCCCAAGTAACCACTAGGGGGCAGACTCGCTTAACAGCCTCAGGTAGGCCTACGGTGTGGTAGCCACGTACCACAGCTGTTTTAACAGTGCCTTCTCCCCTGTGACAGGTGACAACTGTCAAACATGATCCGTGTCATTAACTTAGTGCCATAACTTTAAGGGGATTTCACGTATTACCTGTCATGTGAGAAGAAATGTGAAAAATGGAGTGAGACGTAGACTGCAACGTTCAGTCCAGTTGGATGTAAAGACCCCATCAATCATGTACAGGCCTGTACAACTATTTCCAACTCTGTTTGATTTCATTTTCTGTCATTATTAACTGTTTTTCGGGATGATTACATCTAGTTTCTACGTAAATGATTACATTACTAATTTAAATGATTACATTAAATTAGTAAACGGTTCTACATATCCGGATGTTTGTGGTGGAAGGTACGATTTCATTTACACATACATTTAATATGTCAGTGTCAACCCTTAGATAAAATAGACATTTCTGTTGTGCAGGGATGGTTTATCTTATTACTGGATCCTTTATTGTCCGTGTTGTTTTTTCATCAGGCATCGGGTAACTATGTCAACATAGTTGGAAATAAACAAATTCGAGTTGTTTAGGAATTTTATGTCTTTACAAAAGGGTGAGGGTGATAAGAACGATCGACCGGTTTCTAAACGTTTTGTTTTCGTCAGGCACACAAGGAGACATGCGGAGGCAGTTTCCACCGTTTCCACGCGCCGGCATATTGTCATGACGATTAACTTCTGTCACGCTGCTCTCGGTGTTCACAGCACACAGTAGGGAGCGCGGGGCTGACAGCAGCAAAACGTTAAAAAGCAGCTCACTCCTACTCAGATGCTACCAGTGAACCGTATTAAAGCTTCTGATGGTCGGTTTCAGCAGAAGTCTGAAAACGCCAGCCAAAGTAATTGCTGTTGCGGCGGTGAATTGGAAAGATAGTGCCTGGCAAACAAACAACGTTAATATGGTCTGTTTGCCCTAAGGTTATTACTTAAAGTTTTTTAAAGCTAAACACGTTGTGATACTGATTATGATTATGATCACCCTTTACAGTGTAAAAAGTGGTGTAATCAATTATCATGGCAACATATGTTTTGTATTAGTTACAGCAATTTAACAAATGTGTGTTTGTGTGTGTGTATATATATATATAGAGAGAGAGAGAGAGAGAGAGAATATACTTATACTATATATATATATGTGTGTGTGTGTACTTAAGTATATAAGTATATATGTGTATATATATATATATATATATATATATATATATATGTATATATATATATAAGTATATATATATATAAGTATATATGTGTATATACTTAGGTATATATGTATATATACACAGAAGTACTTAAGTATATATATATAAGTATATGTATATGTATGTATGTATATGTATGTATGTATATATGTATGTATGTATATATGTATGTGTATATATATGTATATATATATATGTGTATATATGTATATATATATATATATGTATATATATATGTATATATATGTATATATATATATATATATACACTTATATACTTAAGTATTTTCTGCAGATTAAATACCATTTGTATTACTATAGCAATATAGCTTAACTGAATAAAATTCATATAAATTTTGTGTGGATGAGTGAAATTATTGTTGTGTTTCTTCCTGTCATTTCAGTTCAGCATTATTTGGTTATATATTATATTATATATGTCCAATTCATTTCATAGTCCAACTCAAAATTTCCAGTTCAACTCAAAATTTCCTGTTCTTTGAATCTTGCCCAACCCTGATGCATGTGTTTGCACCAGACTGTGCATCTTGCTTTGTGTTTCAACAGACTAAGATATTCCAGCATAGTTCAGGCATGGGGTTGTTAATAATTTAATGACTCAGAAAGTGACATAGGGGTTTGCTACTATGGCAACATCCTCTCCCTCGGAGGTGGCACTTAGTGGGGTAGTGTAAATGTCGACTCTGTCTAATGTCAGTGGGTTTATCAAATACACCAAACTGTATAAAGATGGTCTGCTAGTTTTTATCATGTAGATAGCACTACAAAAATAGGTCGGGAACAAAACCTTTGAGTGTAGGTTCAATGATCTTTCTAAAGATTTCTGACTTCTTTGGAAGCTTCTTCTACTAATTTGATTGTTGGTCCAAAGATTATCACACCCCCAAAGGGAGCAGGACAGTAAAGTGATTTCTTTAGTGACTTGGCTTCTTTTCCCACTATATATAAGGAGAATCCTAAAGGCATGTTGAATATCTTTTTGAGGCTTAGAATTGATAGCATGATAATGTTATATGGTGGTTTCTGGGGTATGTGTCAAACGATGTTTGTTGGTTGCATCTGCTTATTTAGGTTAACCATGTCAATTTTAAATTGTATTATTATATTTTCTGGCTTGTGTAAATGATTTGTTGAAACAGATATTTCAGGCTTTGGGTTAGCCACAGAAATAAATACAGGATTTAATGTTTTGAGACCACATTATATATTTGGCTTTCCAAATGAAATTTAAATCTATATCAACAGGTTTATTTAGTTTAAATCAAAGAAACATTATGACATGATTAGGGCTGGGTATTGATTCTTAAGCTGTTGATTTAATTTAGTGACACTGGATTTAATACAATGTCATACCAATGACATACCAATACTAATCAATTATGAAATTCATGTTACAATTATGTCAGTTCATCTTTAACTTGCCATACTGATAATATATTTTGTAATATATAATATTATTTAAAACATTTTCTGAAATGTTAAATTGAACTTTTGGTCTCAGATTTTTGGGTCCCAATGTACTTAGTATTCATATGATTTTAAAAAGTTGTCAAGGCATATTGGTTCTCGTGATAATCTGTGCAGTCATGCCTTTAAGCAGTGGATGTCTCTGTAGAGGTGTCTTGTTGCCATGGAGCTGTTTAGGATTATTTGGATCACTGATGATCAATTCGGACCTGATGGATCCAAACATATGGGGCCTTTTTTTCTCTCTCAATATAACCCTCAGACGTAGTAACAATTGTAGTTAATACACTGTCAGTGCTGATTGGAGATTAAGAATGTGGATGAACATCTGATACCATCCCATGGGAACAGATCAGATCTCTCTCTCTCTCTCGCTCTCTCCCACCATTCCTCTATCATTGCTAATTGACTCATCACATTATGGTCATTATAGAGCATGACCATGGCTGGTTGCACTTTTTGCTCATGATAACCCTCTTAGAAATGCTCTAGCGTTGTAATGGACAGTATTTGAGATAATTAAAAGCACAGTTTATTACTTTTCTACACTTCCATATCTTACTCTTGTGGTATGATGCTTCATGATTAGGACCTAACTGTGACCCACTTGTATGTTGTGTTTTATAAAAACAGTTTGTACAAAAATGAAAATTCTGTTATTGTTTACTCAACATAACAAAATTCCATACCTACTATTGTCTTTAATTTAAAGTATTTTATAAGACTTAATCAGATCAACTTGAAAAATCCTCAGATGTCATGGCATGCTGGATTACTATATGGCTTTACAAGACTTGCAAGATATTGTATAAGTCGTGGACTAATTTTATAATGCTTTCATGATGCTTTTTGTTATCTTTGGCATTCAACAGCATTTGATGATTTAAAAGAGCTGACATTCAGCATAACATGTAATGTTAATAGACTGTATTCTTTTAGGTGAACTATTTCTTTAACGTTTAAAAAGAATGTAAAGCTTTTTTTATCAGAGAAACCAATTTATAAATATTGCTACACAAATCACAAGGTTAATCCATAATATTACTCTGTGTGTCATCATTGAGTTTCTTTTTGATTATTTTACAAATGTTATGTCATTCTTCCTTTTTCAAATGCCGAACTTCCTCTCAACAGAATGAAGAAATTTTCCTCTCGCTTATGAAATCCCTTTGATGGAGAAGCATGGAAGCCAACGTGTTTTGTTCATCCGGCTCCTTCTGCCCATGACAACCTTAGAGACAAGCCAAATCAAATCACACCACCTCAATCCAAACAGCAGACAAACCATGAAAATAAGAAAGATTAGAGAGACAGTGAGAGAGGCATTACAACCGACTTGAAAGCCAATCTTCTTTTATTTCTAGTACTTAAAAGTAAAAGTACTTTTAGTAACTAAAAGTAAAGGAATGTAGGCAAAAAAGAGCAGAACCGCCTATAAAATCAGGAGATGCACGACCCCTTGATCTGTTCAATTGAGCGTGCAGTCTACCTCCATTTCTTGCACTCACCATGGGAAGCTCGTCATTAATTCATTACGTCGTGCACACTAAATTAGCCCTCGTTAGCCACCGACTGTTTGCTTTATTTTATTTGACATCATTAGCCGCGTCCTTCAATAAGATAACATTTATTGCCCTTCACCTAGCAACCTGCATCCAGGAGCAGGTAGGCAGTACCCCAGCCCCCCTCACTCACCCTCGGCCCACATGCTTCCCAGTTCCCCGCCACCCTCTGGTCCCCACACCTCTCATATCTGGTTTGGAGAGTCAAACGGATGTCTGTGGCCCAGGTGCCTCCCCTGATGACGTGTGTCATGCGTTGGTGACAGGGCAATGACAGGCATAGACTCTCTCCCTCGGGCTCTCTCTCTCTCTCTCTCTCTCTCTCTCTGTAGACACTTACAAGTTCAGACACTTTTCATGAACCACCTAGATTATATCAGTTTATGAAGCTTAATTTAAAATGGATGATAAAGGACTACACATAAATCACTGAAGTAGACACCAGCTATATAGTTGTGTGGGACCGGGACGGAAGTTTTCAAGGACCACGCATGGAAGATTGGAGCTCACAGCTGTATGTTTCTGCTGGATGCCATGAACAGACCTGAGGCTAATCCACTGCTGTCAAATGAGTCACAAGGTCATTGTAGCCTGACGGTCGTCTGTATTTCTTGAACCAAAGCTGCACTCATTTTGTTTCCAAAAACTTTTCTCAGCGGCCTTCCTCACCTTCTTTAGAATTTGGCGAGAGACATCCTTCAGAAATCTAGGACTCCATAAACTTAAAACTGGTAAGATACATAAACAAATTTCATCATTATACGTGATTTTATTCTCTTTGGTTGTACAGTTTGGTCTGTAAAGAATGCCATATTATTGAACTTCATACTGACTAATAATGAGGCCAATTGGTCACCGTGGTATGCGTTTGACTAGTGCAATGGTAAATAAATGATAGCTGTTATTCATACACCATCTGTTGGAAAGTGTACAGCTAGCACACAGCAAGAAAGGCTTTCTACCATATGCTCTCGGTAAAGAAATCACTCACTTTCTTCTTCCTCCATTGTATCACACACGTTCCCACATCCATAGATTTGTCAAAAGTCCGAAACCGAACATTTGTTAAACATATTGTGAGCCAGTAACTAAGGTTAATGATGTTTAAATTATCATTGCTTGTGAATTGTTGTAGGCGATATAAGCAGCTGTGGCATAACTGTGCAAATGTCTGGCCTGATGCTGTGTCTCTCATTTGTCATATTAGCTAGATGATATACTTTTACACCGCAAAGTTTTACATTCGTTATGTTAGAAATGATAATTAGGAAGGTATCAAAGAAAACCACTCAAGTCGTTTAGGTTATGTTCTCTAATGTGTCCAGGATTTTTTGCATTAATCTGCTTATTCTGATCCGGCACAGAATTATTCCAGCAACCGCTTTGACCTAAAGAGGCTTTATTAAGAATGCATCTACACAGCAGGTCTGTGTAGCAGATGTACTGTACTTGTAAGTTTATGCTAATGAACATCTTTTAACTAATTAGAGTCAATACACTGGAAAAGTCCTATTTTTTTCCTAAAAAGTATTTTGTTGCTAATGTCATGCTTATGCAAACATTCTCAGTGTACACACACATACACCCACCTACTGACTTTGTTGTTGTGGAGCCTGAATTATTGATGGTTCCAGACTGCTGAAAAATGCATCCCCAACCTTTTTATCATTCAACAATCAAGAACCAATTAGTAGAGCAATCTGAAGTCTTCTTTAATCTTGACTGAGTGAGACCTGTGTGTAACAAAGCATGAAAAATAGACACTGTGCTATGATAATCAGTTCTAGCAGAGAATGAGACTTTGCATACATTAACCAAATTCTGTCACATTCCTGTTGGTTGTTTGTTCTTAAGCTTCAAATCATGAGGCCCAAACAGAAGACCTCAAAAGAACAGAACCGCAGGTGTAATTTATAGAAGAAAGTAATGTCTTATGATGTGACATACAAGAAATAGTAAAAAACTAACAATTAAGATACTCTTATCCTATTTGTAACTCCAGCAATGAAGATAAATCTCCATGCTATTTGTTTTTTTTTTCTATATTTTTGGTGTAACACTATAGGTCAAGGTCATATATTTATTTGTCAGCTACCCATATATATGCTAATATAAGATGCGATGTATATCAATATTCTGTTTGTAGGTGGGAATGTGTGAAATTAATCATCATGAAATGATCATGAAAAAATATTCCAATAAGGATGCGACAGCTGAAATTATCATTAGAAACATTGTAGAAAATGTGTATATACTGTAATCAGAATTTCTGTCCATTTAAATGTACTGATAACTTGTAAACTTTGCTCATGGATATGTAATTTATTTTCTGCTAACTGCTAACATTTGGGTCAGCCTAGTGGTCTGTGAGTGTGTGTGTGTGTGTGTGTGTTGCCTGAGGCAGAGACTATGACAGGTGTAATGCCCACTAATCAAACTTTTTCTACAAGATACTAGGGGATTTAAGTTTATTCAGAATGAAAATGATCTGCTTCACTTATTCCCCCTCTTCAGTTTTTTTTCAACAGTTTACGTGACAAGATATATCAATTTCTTTAAAACGAGACCCTTGCCTCCTTACCAGAAGTGCCACCTGAGACATAATCAAATGAGTAGTAATGTCGTTCAGTTGTAGTTCCAAAGTGCTCCAGAGGTTTCTGTGTCATTATAATTCAATCATTTAACTTTTCATAGAGCAAAGTAAATGAGATTTAAATGTCTTACCATTAGAAATATATTTTCCCACACACAAAGAGACATGTGCACTCTTATTGCCCTATTGCTTTCTAAGCTTCCTAGCTTTTCTCTGTTTTGTATATATAGGCATCGGTTTGTGGATATTATTTTTGTAAAATCCATATTTTATTTTGCTTGAAACGGAGTGATTATCCTCCTCTGCAGGTTTACACAGGTCAACATCTTTTGCAATGATGAAATACTCATAACAGAACAAAGAGAGGGTGGAAGTAGGATTGATCTTATAGTTACAAATCTGAAAATGAGACATTTTCTTCACCATTGCATCAACAGATATAAATAGTTTACATACAAAATAAGATCTTCTGTGTTTCTCTTATTGTACAGGACTCCATGAGAAGAAAAGTCCAAGCCAGGAGAGTTTTGCAACCTCTCTGCACAGAAATGAAGGTAAGTGTAAAGTTTCCCAAATGAGTATCTCAAGGCCAATATCTGCTGGAACTAATATCAGATTTTTAATAGATCAGTTCAAATGATTGACAACATTCATATTATTGAAATCGACAATGTGAGTGTGTTTTAAAACTTGTATGGTGTACAAATTCATGATATTGAAAATTTTTGGTGCACCAGAAAACATATTAACGCTGACAAATTTAATCTTATCACAAAATTGCTCGTCTGTGTGCTTGGTAAAAGGCATGATGGATAATATGACCTTAGCAAATAATGGGAAATGATTGGCCCCAGTGAACCAGATGTCAGATTGGAGTCAGGGATGTTGGTCCAGTGGACTATGCGACAACATGTTATAAAGCAACGCGTTAGTTAACCTGGCTTGTTGTCCACCGACTTTCATCCTGTCACTGTCTCTTTTAGTAAAAACAGTCCAATGTGTGTGTACCTAATGATACACATTAGAACCTTTTTGCCCCAGTGAAAAGGGGTACAAATTTTGACAATTGTTTTTCTGACAGTGTAGCATTAGTCTGAAAATATTTTGATCGTATTTGTTTTCTTGGTTCTAACAGGCAGCTTTTTTAATAAAATGCCACAGTTACCTCCAAGGGCGATGAGTCAGTATGCTGTGGGTTTTACACAAGATTACGTGCCAAGGTTTTTCGTTCAGGTCCTGTGGGTTTTCTTGCATAAACTTTTAATTAAACTGGTTGGTAAGCTTACTTTGTATCACTAATCAGATGTAGTCCACTGGAATATCAGTGAGCTATCACCACTGATCTGTCTCATTTAACAAAAAATATTATTGATATTTCATTATTTAAATTATACCCTCCAAAAATCAAAAGAATATCACAAAAATCAGTAAATTTAAGAATTCTTTTTTTATTTAAGATATTAATTGGCATGGCATAATCATTTCCCAAACAAGAGTTTTGCTCGGTTGTCTCTCATTTCTTAAGTATGAGTGTGATGCACACATTTCTGTAGTTTTTAAGCATTGATGCGTAGTGGAATGCTAATGAGCCGTTGCTAGACCAGCCTTTTCTTGAGGTTACCTTAGCAACTGTGAATTGGTAGGTCTTCATGGGGTACATCATAGCGTCAGATATGGAAATGAATGATTTATCATAATTTTCAGGGTCAACCACAACATTGTGCTTTTAGATATTAATATATAGTCCTATAAAGTAGTGACGCAAAATATTGAATGGATAGAGACTGAGATAGAGATATCGACTGCTCTATATTATCTGTATTTGTGGCTGCATTGATGTTGAGAGAGAATAGGCCCTTTATGTAAATCAAATTCTCATTTCACAATCACTGCTTAAATTTCATCTTCAGTGTCTTTGCATCATCTCAGCAAATATGACGTTGATTGATCATTTTCATGATAGTGTGGCGATGTTAACTGGAGATATAGAGACCAATAGATCTTATAGTATGTTTTCCTCAATGGTCACCACTCTGAGACACCAAAAAGGAAATCAGACCAGGATGAAAAACCTTTCATGTTAGTGCTAATAAAAGTTAAATCGCATGAATGTGTGGAGCTATGTTGACTGCATTCTTGTGTCGATTAATAACGGTGTGGAGCCACAGGGAAGAAAAAGGGAGGAACCTGTAAAATCCTTCTGTTCTGAATAACTGTTTAATCTCCATCAACACAGGACGGAGAGTTCAGGCGACACATGGGCTATGAACTGTGGTATTGAAGCTGATGAGAAAGAGAGATAAAACCGTAGAGGGAGGGAGGAAGGGAGGGTGAGAGAGTGTGTAAATGAGAGTGGAGAGAGAGATTGAGGATGAGAGCTCAGTTCCAGAGTGACTCGCGTTTTGCCCGCTCAGTTTGAAGACACCAGGAGACCGAGACCACAGAGGAAACCTCGCAGGCGGGGCTACGCCGGCTACATTCTGTCTGTCTTCTCTTCTATTCTCTGTTTCTCTTTGAACGGTTGACGCTCCTACATGAATAACTAAAGCAGCCGCACCACATGCAACAGGGTGAAGAAGCCAAACTTCCTCCATTTCTTTCGCTTCTCTATCCAAGAAAATAAGAAGAGAGGAGGTGAGAAAGGGATGCCTTGACACTTGTGGAGAGTTTAATAGGAAGAAAACACCATCACAGTGTAGAGTTCCTTGTTGTGCTTTTCATTCTCGAGTCGTCAAGGAAACCTTTGAAGTTATGACTAAAAGAAAGTGGGAGGGGAGGAGAGAAGGCTTTAAGGTCAGCTCTACGCGGGAGGAGGCGCAGGGGCCCGGGCGCCCCTCCACCAGAGGGCGCTTCTCGGAGTCCTGGAAGAGACTTAGCTCCAGACAGAGTTCCACCAAGAGGTCAGGGCTGGCCTCACAGCAAGCATTGGTAAGAAGCGCAACAGCTTTGGGGTGTGCATGCTTTATCTGATTGTTGATTTTAGAGCGGGTGGGTGGAGGAGGGAACACACAGAGATATAGAGAGGGGTGCAGGAAACTGTCTGACTTAAGCAGGTGGGAATCTAAAGGTCCCCTTCTGTTTCCGAGGATGATTGGAAAGTTTCAGTGTAGCGTGTGTAGCTGCTCTCATGAAATGTTTTTATGATCATTTTGCCTTTAAACGCAACCACAAATGCATTGAGATTGGCTGAGGGAGATGCAAAGCTCATTTATTTTGCTGTTGTTGCCTAGATATATACTCTTAATGTGTATTCTCACCGGACCATGTGCCATTTGGGAAGCACTATTTTTGTCTGATAAAATGTTGTTGTTTATACAGTATGTGATCTTTGCTCCATGCGCAAGGGCTGAATCAAATATAATTTGTTGTACACGTTATCACAGTAGCTTTGGGCTTGTGCAAGTAAGGAAACTCCAAACCCCTGATGTCTGATCTCATTTATGTTGATTTGGAGTCAGTAACAGTTGATTGGCACAAATTATTACTGTATGAGGGAAAACTCAGTGGGTCAGTCGTTGCTAAGCGCAAGAGTGTGCCCTGAAGCACGCGCTGAACCATCTGTCACACGCCGATGCCTCATGCTCAGTGCTCGCAAACTCTCTGTTATGGCATTCTTCTGCCAGTCGTGTGCAAACTCTAATCATACAGTTTAATTGAATTGGCTAGAGGGACAAATATGGCGAAAAAATTCACTAAGAACGTGTGACAGCTTAGATGCACATTTGAAGAAGGCCGTGGTATTTGTATGCAGATCGAGTACCCAACATGCACCACGGCATGCAATCTCTCACTGTATTTAAGACTTTGGCTTTTTCATAAACTAGTTATTTGGGGTAAATATTTATTAGATGTTTTTAATGTGTTTAAATGTGTTTCTGCATGTTGTAACAAGATTAGTGACAGCTTTGTATGTTCAAGTTGCCGGCTGTGCAATATATTGTGTATGTTGTCTTGCTTTGTATGATCTTGTCGTTTATGATGTCACAAGACTAATTTGTTTTTGTTACTATATATTAAAAAAAGGCTAATGAATGTGAAAACGGAGGCACAATTGTTTGGCATGTTTGTTCTCATCTAGCGTAATGAAACTGTTGGCTGTGGATTACAAATCTATACAGTGAATGTTTACTTAGCGTTTCATGTGTGAGCTCTGTTTTTGAATATTACGCTAGTGTTAACAGTATTGTCTTTGTAGGCGGATGTGCGATTATTTGTGGTCATGTTGCTATAGAAACCACTCCACTTTAATGTATTATACTGTAGGGCGGTACGTACAGTGTAGTATAGGTCACATCAGCTCATATAGAACATTTATTGTTTCACTAGAAATATCTAGACTTGAAAAATCACTCACAGCCTCAAGCTTTATCAGTTCAAAAGTGTACAAAAATGTACTAGAAATTTTTCTTGACATGAGCTTAATGCACTTAATTCCTGTAATTAGAACATTTATCACCAACTGGGATTGAGAAAACCAAAATGGATAGAATGAGTTAAAAAGGACGAGTTAGCTCAGGCTGACATCCTAAATCACAGGAAGTTTGCTTCCACGCTCAGCAAACTAAACATTAGGTACAAAGTGGCAGGGCAAACACTATTGGGCGTGTGCATGCCAACACAAATGCTGGAGCTTATTGTTCTGTAACGAGCAAATGTTATCATGCGGATTTTGATTCAAAGAAGGCTTTTATGTGAGTGTGTGGATACGAACCTTAGCAACTGTAACTTGGAAACAGAGTTTTGTATTTATCTTTTATAAGTTCTTTGTGATGTTTTATTGTATGTATGTGTGAGTTTGTCTTAGTGGGAGGTGTCAAGAGGTGGGATAGTGTGTTGAAATACAAAAATACTCAATATTCTAATATTCTGTGTTACCTTGTATGAGACCCAATTAACCCAATCCCTATGGTTTTGGACTTGAGCTTTAATGTGTTAAAAAAATGGCAAAGTGTTCTGTATTATCCCATGCTGTTGTTAGACAAACTTGTAGCTCCGCCCTTCACTGACATGATTGGTTGAGCCAATGTTGCTAGACATCCTCAACCTATAATCGGCTTACTTATATTTTTTCTATAATATATCTATATATATTATAGAAAATAATGTAAACATCCAAAAAAGCACATATAGCACCTTTAGAAAGTGTAAATGTGTGCTTTATTTCTGTGACATGTTAAGTTGCTTGCTAAGTAAATGCTTGCTTATGTTGTAGTAGTGCAGTAAAGTTAATTAAGATTTTTTTTGTTGGCTTTAACTACAAAGGCTGGTTTATGACTAAACAGAAAATCCATCTTGGGCTCAGTGGGGGTTATGGGAGACTTAAAAAGCATTTTGGCTGGTCAACTGCAATAGCAGCAGATCAGAGTTTGGGGGGGTCTAATTTTATGCTACCACCACAGGGCTTTAAGCCTGGTGGATGTGGCTTACTTTGGTTGTTATGGCAACTGTCGCACATATCGCACAGCACCCCCTTTTTTAGTCGTCTTCTCACTACGCCACAAATATGCCACAACAGTTCAGATGACAGTTAGACTTTCAATAATAGACACATATATGTTTTTTTTTGCGGAGCAGCTTTACAGACATATAGAAAGTAGTAGCAAAGGTAATGATATGTTTTTATGAAAATGAAAGAAAACAACATGGAATATTGTTGAATTTTTTTGATAATTGTCTAAGTTTGGACTGTTCAATTCATAGTGCTTGTAAACACTGTGCTTATCACAATTTTCATGGGATATATATTTATAATATTAACTGTACAAATAATTGTCTGAAAGATTGTAATTAGCAAGTAGATAATTTAACTGATTAAAAATAAATCAAAATATTACCTTTTTAAGAAGGGGATGCATCACAAAAACAGTTTTTCTTTAGAACAGTACAATTTAAACAATGAGGCAATTGGTCATTTTTATGATATGAGTTGGTCAAATAAATTTTTACTTTGTGTTTCTCTGTTTTTTGTATCATATTCAAAGTGTGAGTGTAGAGAAGTGAAGAGAACAAATCTCTGCTTATAACTTTTGAAACTGTTTTGTGACCCTCTTTGCCACTGTAGAGTAACCCAGGTGTCTAGGTCTCAAATCACCATCCACCATCCAAATCAACAGATGAAATAACAGGCGTGAATTGGAAAGGTCCTCCCTCTGGTAAGGACGTCTGGCCTTATGGGAGGGATAGTCTCTGACAGCTGAAAAAGCCTAACCGAACCCAGCGCTGCTCTCGACAGATTAATGAGCTCACACTTCTGCCTGTGTATATTTCTGATAAAAGCTTTTGCTTAAATCCCAGTCACCGCAGGGACCCTGTTGCCAGAATAGCCTCAGACACGACATAATTTGAGTTTGTGTTTAAAAAAAGTAGACGGCAGCCAGATAAAAGCGCTCATGTCGATTTAGATCATGCTCTTTTAAACTGTTAATTAAACTATTGATTTAGTTCAATCCTGTAGGTTATTCAGAGTCTGTAGCTACCTTTAAAACCTATTTATCCCTTCACACGCTGGCACAACAGACTGTCTCTAAACCGAAGAAAATCAATTGATAACGTCTACCAACCCAACTAATCGATGCATTTGCAGCAGATTAATTTATCTTAGCAGCTTTTACTCCCATCTGACATGAATCTACCAAAGCAAGCCTTTCTTATTCCATAGCATCACGTTTACTAAGAAATGCTCAGCGTATGACTCTTGATCCAACCAGTCTTTCTCATTATCATTTTCCATCTGGAAATGGCAGGGGTGGCCCAAGGTTTATGCATCTATTTATTTCTGTGTGAATGGCCCCTTTAGTGGTCAAAGGGAGTGCAAGGACTGTAATAAACACTTTTATATTTATACAATGCTGTGGGCTTTTATTGCACTATTCCTATTAGCCGCTAATTGCCGGGTTGCCTTGGTAACATACTTGGCACAGAGAACTAATGTAAAATTTATGTCAAGCGAGTGTGGCATTTTCTCCGCTCACTCTATGTTAGCATAGTTGCACCCAGCTCGGAGATCAGGGGCACCATGCAATCAAAATTGATCCATCCCATCAGCATTGCCATGATATAGTTATCTGTTGCTTTTATAGATATTTATTTAGGTCTACCAAGAGTTTGCTCTCATTCAGATTGCTGAAATATAGAAGAAAGTAAAAAAGAATTGCATGTCTTAAAGGAATAGTTCACTCAAAAATGAAAATTCTTTTATCACTTATTCATCCTCATGTCATTTCAAACCTGTATGACTTTCTTTCTTATGCACAAAAAAATATTTTTTTAATATTATTTTAATATAAATTTTTATTTTGGGGTGAACTACTCCTGTTTTACTCACATTTGGGTATAAAAGGTTTTTGCAATATTTGAAGACCTTTGAATGTTGTTTTATTCTTTTATTTAAGGCTCAAATTTAATATTATTATATTTTACCTTATGATAACAGTATTGGTGTTTTATTGCCAGGAGTCATTATACAAATTACAATTTGTTTTATGTGATAAAAATGCTAACATAGAGTGAGCGGAGAAAATGCCACACTCGCTTGACATAAATTTTACAGATAAAAAATGAAGCGTTTAAATCGTAGAAATATTTTAGCTAATTTGTTTCAAGCTTTTCTCAGCTCAATTTAATATATTTTAGCATATTTAAATCGATTTCACAGATTTTTCCATAAAAAAATAGACCTGCAAATAGCTCCTGTAAGAATTTCATTGCATGTGACAGACTCAGTATATGTACAGCTGCCAACAACCTTAAATGTAAATACAATTTTCAGCACAGTTACACATTCTTCACTTTAGTTTGGCCCCGACACGTTCTTAAATCTCTCTGGCATACCTGGCGTACCTTGTTACATTTTTTTTTTCTTTTTTTTTCTTTATAGTGTTTTGATGAACTAAACAATTTGGCTTACCTTTTCTCTGTACCCTGCTAAAGTAATCACGCACTGCAGAGTTTTATGAACAGTGCACATAATTGTGGGGAAGTTAAATAGATTAGCATATTTATAGGAAGTCATTTACCCCTGAAATTTTCATAATGAAGGGACAAGGAATGTCACCAAACGATTGTCCTTCGCAGTTTTTTACACCTTCATAATCAGCTCATCTGCCTCAAAAGGACAGAAAGTCTTGTTTAATTCAGATAGGCCAATTAGTGGTCTTCATACCTCTTCACAGCCCTTATTAGTCAGACAAAATCTCTGACAGAAGGAGATTGGGGCAAGAATAGCTCGAGCTTCATAGTCAAAGCCTGCGGAGTTGCCAAGTGCCAATAAGTATGCTAATATATCATCACAATCCTATTTAAAAACAGTGAGTTTTATCAAGTCGGGCAACACTGTTTGTACTATAAAGCAAAGCAATAATTGTCAGCAGAATTTTCAATTCATATGAATGCTTATTTTAAATTGTATGGGGCTATAACATTTGCATTAAATATTTCCATCAAAAGGGTTTTGCTGTGAACAAACAACTTATATTTGTCTTTAAGAACATTGAATTTTACTAAGGTGACATCTAATATTAGATAATTTACTTAAAGCCCATATTTTGCAGATGAAATATGCATAGTTATAAACCACAGTCAAATGGCATTTATATGTTGTTCTCCTCTTTTGTTAGCTGTATGAGATGAGTGAGAATTGCTCTTGTCCAGACCTGTCATGTGTTTGCGTTTTAGTCATCTGTTCCTTTGGGAGACTCGCACTTTTATAATTCTTTGGATTTTTCTTTCCTTAGATAAACAACAGCACAGAGTTCTCCTTTACCTTTTGCCAACATTGTTTTAGTATTTTCTTTGACTAACAACCTCTTTGACTAGCAACCTCTTTGACTAGCAACCTACCTTTGCCTGTTACAGTATGTTACATCTTTGACCCTGTTGAATTGTTTCTGCAAGCATTATTTTATTTTTCTTGCCCCTCTTTATTGTAGCTCATTCTCACCAGATTTCATTTTTGTTACCTTTCTATTAAAGAAAAGCTGTTTTGATCTCCAGTTACAGAAAGCAGCATCACCGTTTAATGACTGAGCCTTTAATGATGGAAGCTTTGACCGGCAATCTCTGTAGTTTGTGATGCCGTAATCTGAGAGCTCTGATTGGACGGTCTGTAATGACTGTGAGACATCATTGATGATTCATAACCTGTTGAGGTATGTAGACTCTAATGAGAGTGTTTTCCAGCAGTGAGATGTAGTCTTCCTAATTGCAATGCAGTCGTGTAGTTTATTTTATCTTTAATTCAGTTTTAGTTTTTTTTTAGTTCATCTCTGTGAGGTGGAAGGTGCTGGTTGAGTTTTTAATTGGCTGCAAAAGGCTGAAAAACACTTCACTTATCTCGACAGAGCGCCACTCTTGAGTTTCGGGTCGTGTTTAAGTGTCATTGTAGTGCCGTCTGACACTTGAGCTGAGATTAAAAAGAAACAGAATAGAGATACAGGAAAAGTAATGCTCTTTTACAGACACAATTAGCAGATGTGATTGCTATAAATAATCTATTTTTCTTCTAAGAGTTGAGCTAGATTTAAAGTTAGAAGGTTTTTTGTACCTTTTCCTGGGTGGTGTGTTATTGACTTACAGTTCGACTCTCTAGCACTCTTTAATAATGTCAAAATGTCAATGCTACTGGTTAAGTCATAATAACTGCAGGGCTGAAAAAATAAAACAAATCAAGTGTATCTTGAGGTATTTGGGAAGCTGTTGTAATATAACATCATGGGGCACTGCACTAAATACAGCTTGTCAAGAGCAGATTTTCCCCAAAGTTTTAAAAAGCAGAGTAGTTACAGCGCTTTCAGCAGGAGAAAGATTGATTGATGGTTTGTGCAATACATTTTATAGACTTGACAGTGAAAAATCATTGCAAATGCTGTTCAGGAAAAACTCCCCACTGGCAAAACAGATGTGTACGAGGTGTATGCACGCAGAATAAATAAAGAGCGGAGAAGAGGGAAAAGGAATATGAGAGGAGTGCTACAAAAAAGATGGGCGTAGAGAGAATACACAGGATGGTTGTGTACTCACTGTGGCAGTTATGAGGGCTTGGATTTACTGCAAGTTAGCGTGTAAACTTTGCAAAGAAAAGTTTGTTGTGGATTTAAACCGATCTGTTGCTATAGCAATAGCAATTTTACTGAGACAATAGGGCTTAAAATGATTGTGTAACTAAGTGTGTGTGTGCCTGTTTGTATTGTGGATCATTCAGATGAGAACCCTTTAATAAAATAAATGAGCATTGTTGCGTGTTTTGTGCTGGCAAGTAGCTGTTTGTGGCAGGTTTATGCTTTATCAGCACAATGATTTTTATCTGCTGTTACTGATCTTGCTTTGGAGAATTTGGATCATCCAAAAATAAATAAATTGTCAATTAAAAAGCATACAGTGATAGTAAATGTGAATGCCAAGCATGATTTTCAAAACCTAAAATTATGTCTGTCAGATGGCTTCAGAACAAAGTACAGCACATATTGTACTGTAAGTCATATAGACTGTTTTATGATAGTTATAGCCCCTTTTTAGAGCTTTACCGCCCCTGGTCACCTAACACCTTCTTCGTAAGGAAAAAAGCACTGCAGACCTTCTAATGATTTTCAAGTCCTTCAAGTTTAGTTTGATACAATGTTAAGTAAATGATAATTTTTTTTGGTAAACTGTCCCTTTAACACACCCCCTAAACATGTGTCATTTACCTTTGTGGTGTGTGCCTGTTTTTGACTAACATGTTCAGTCATATCTGCGTCTAATTGGTGTTTGATGGCAGCTCACTGGGTCCTGTGGGTTGATGGCTCCAGATGGGGCAGTGAATGTTAAGAGATCAGCCAGTGGAGGTCTTCCTGAGAGAGGGAGGAGACCCAGCGGGAGAGTCATCCCATCCCCTGTCTCCTCCACAGCCCCACAGAGCTGCTGTTATCCTCTTGCCTTCAGGGACAGGCTCAGCATCACAGAAATAGCAGACACACACACACACACATCTCAAATATTTAAATGTGCATCTCAAATATTCATATCAAATGCACACTCACGTACGCCGGTACAAAATATAAACAGACTAATACAAACAAAGTCCTTCTCCGTCACAAGGTGCATGCCAATCAGATTTGCCTTCGGGACACACAGCATTCACTCACACATACAAATGCTTTCACTCACAGTATACACAATTCTAACATCTTCATATATATCCGACCAACACTATTGTGCAGCATCGTTTAAACATACAGTGAAATGCGATTTTAATGAATTCTTTTCAAAATCATTTCACAGTAGGCAATACAATGTCATTTGCTGACTGGCAGGTGGGAATTGGTTTCATATTCACACTCGTCAATTTGCAAATCAGATCTGGCACAGGCACAGCAGCAGAGAATAGTTTTAACAAGAGATGCTTCTCGGTATCCCACAGCTTCCTAACTCGTGTGTTTTTTTTGTATTACTGCTAAATTAAACTGGCTGCAGTGATCCTGTACTTCCCTAGATACAATACAAGTATGATTGGATTTGTTATTTTTTAGATTGACTTTGACTTTTGTGAATTACATGGAACAGAAAGGTATTATTTGTGCGTATTTGTTTTTGCTTTGTAATGTTTTGTGAACACAGATCAGTTACATCTGCAACAACAATCTGCTGGCAGAGTGACACTGTGAGATGTCCTTGTAATTGGCTTTTTGCAGGAAATCTCATCCAGAGCCACTTTCAAAATGTACTTATCGTCTCGAGCCTATAAGCGTTTACGCCTATAATTTCACATTCAGAAGTACTGGCATAATTACTTTTTGCTTGGTATCATTTCTTTCCTAGAGTACTACTTTTTCCAGACTGTCACATTCGCTCATTTTCATCCACTATAGCATGATTGCTCTGAACACTTTAGTTCTTTAGTTTAGCAGTTAGTGTACCTAAAGTTTCTTACTGCTTAGGTTAAATGACTTTATTATTGTTTCACTGTTGCCTTTCTTAACATTACAACTAATATTTTGTACTTAAGGTATTTTAAAATGTTAAAATGATGTTTTGTTCTTTCTTATACATATTAATAATCTATGAATGATTTTTTATTTTTGACTATGAGAGATCATACTTATCTAAGTGAGCAAGCAGGAGTTAATCCCTCTAGTGGTTAGATGTAGGCTATTGGTAACGAATATCTTTAATGCCAGTCTGAAAATTTAGTCTAAATGTATATTTAATACAATAAATAAAGAAAGATTTAAAAGTGATTTGTTGATTAAAAATGATTTGATTTCTCAACATTACTTAAAAAAACAACAACAAAAAGATTAAGCACTTGACACATTGGTCAGTGTGAGGATGTGTTGAGAATGCTGTCTTGTTGGAGATGTGAGGCAATAGAGTCCACAGGCAAGGTGGTAGGTTGGTTGTGGGCTGAGAGATCAGTTTAGCTAGGGGCGGAGAATACGGAGAGGAGAGTTTTTTATGTGTGGGTGGAGAATGGTTGTAAATTCATGGTGTGGCTGCTGATTGCCACACATTTATTGTGTAAAAAGTGGCATTAGCACTCAAAGGGGAGATGGGAGGAGGTGGAGATGGACTGTGGAGTTAACAGTCAGCAGGTGTATGGAGTGTTGATCATGTTGTGGTGGTAAGTGGATTTGGCCACCTCTATTAAGGTAGATAAGTGCCCCTTCTGAAAATTGAACCGCTGTCCTGAGGTCATGTGATCTCTGTTTCTGTATAGATTCTGATCTTGTGGCTATAGTCAAGTTGTTCCTGTTCTGAACACAGGGTTCTTGATGTTCTGGTTCTGAAAGTTTGTCTTTAATCATGCTGCTTTCGTTTAGTCAGGAATTACATTTAGTTTTGCTTTTGACAAATTCTCTCTGGCTTGCTTATGTCAGCTCTTTTGAAAAAGCTTAATTTCTCTGCTGCGTGCCTGTTCCATCAGTTGTCCTATTTGGTGGTGCTTTGTGCACAAATGGTAAACTCTGCCCGTAGGCGTCTCTAATTTGCATATTAGCTAACATTTTTGTGCTAGTTTTGTTCCAAAGGAATATTTAGAGTGATATTTAGAATAAATATTTTGTTTTATATACAGTATGCTGTAATAGGCCACAGTGCACAAAATGTCACATAGTTAAAACTTAACAGTATATAATAGTGCCTTGGGGAAATTTGAGGAATGTTTTTTACTTTTGTTTCAGGGTTTTTTAGTTCTGGATTTCTTTTATAGTTAATAAATGTTATTTTAAACCTTTGTGTAGATACAAACAATATAAACAAACACCATATAAACTCTTAAATGTTAAAATATTTTAAATGTAAAATATGGTGTAAAATGAACTGTTTAACAGAAATATTTTTTTAAAGATATAGCTGCATGAATAAGATGATATGTTCAACAGTTCAGTTAGGAGGTGCCGTTTGGAGAAATATGTTTTCTGTGATGGCCATCTAGTGTCTGAATAGTTGTATCACACAGAAGATTTTCTTTGTTCTCACTGTGCTTACAAATGAGAGAAGTACTATGTAGAGTATGTAGTATGTATAAGTACATGGAGTAAAAATGAGACAATCAAAATAGGTATGAGGACATTTAAAAAAGGGATGGTGTGGGGATCTGATGATGTCACTGTGTGTGAAATATACTGCAGATTTAATTAAAAGAGATAAGAATTACAGTAACACAAACAGAAAGAGATGAGAAGTAATAAGCATTTGATAGGGAATGATTGAGAGGGAATTCGTTTTGTCCCAACTGTGCACATTAGCATAAGAATTTGATGCCAGTGGTGCGAAATTATTATCGTGAAACAACAGCATAGCGCGTACAGTCCCAAAAGTATCTAAGCAACACACACTCCCACAAACTCTTCCAGTACTGAGTTCAAAATAGCAACAAAATCCCTTTGATGCAAATTCAACCATCTATAATACAGAATGACATCAAGTAGCCTGAGAGGCCACCAGGTGGGCGTTCCACCCATTTCTGGTCTCACGAGTACTGCAGTTTTAAGAAGTATAATTTGGTGATTTTTCATATAAATGATACAATGTTAGTATAACACCAAACAGCATCAGTAATCAGTTTAGGCACTGCAGTATTAAGACATTTCTGGGAAGAAAAAGTTACTGAATGTGGAGTTTATGTGGATTATGTTAAATGGAGCTTTGACAATAGACCACAGATATATCTTCACAGTTAGACGACTCTGATAAATGAGGCACATCACAAATAATCACTGGCCCTTTTCGAAACTCCTGTAAGCAAATGGCTCATTACTGTGATGACCAAACATTGTTTGATTTTTGCTGCCCACAACCGCACAGCATCCATTATAGTAAACAGAATGTCCAGAGCTCTAACAAGCTTTTAGTGAGTACAGAGTACACTGACATTTGTGGTCGTTATAATATACTGAAGATGTATGAGGTCTATACAGAGAAATGTGATTTTAAAGATTGTTAGCGATGGGAAAGCTAGCCAGAAAGCATGAAGGATAACTTTTCTCCAGAAGAAGTGACCATGCAAAATGGATTGGGTATGGAAAATGCCTTTTACAATGAAACAACAAGGGTGCAAAGTCGTCTGCAGAGATTAAAGAATGATGCAGTGTGGTAAGAGCATTCAGTTGTGTGACTGTTTCAAATTGGATGGGACTGGCATGCCCGAACTAATAAGACTTGCAACCTGAGCTCATTAAGACAGTTCTCGCTCTATCATCCCTTCTGAATAATGATAAGGGTTTCTGTGCTGTTGTTATGGTCTTTAACTGGGTTCTCCAGAGAAGCGCCACCCTATAGAATGAGCTTATTGATCAGTTGTAGACTTGATAATGAATCAAGCTCTAGTTAGTTTTCCTTTATCTTTTTTTTTTGTAGTTTTAAACTTTGAAATGTTTTTCTGTTCTTTATGTTATTGACGTGCCCCCATATTTGTGTGCACTGAAATTTTAAACGATTCCTTCACAAACCCATTATTTTTTAACCCAGGAGTTATATTAATCAATGTTGGATGTAGGTGCTTTTTGAGCCTGTATAAAATAACATAGTTGTTTATAGAATTTTCATATTTGGATGAACTGATTCTAAAGTGTTTCTTATAGTTACAGAAGCAGCAGGTAAATGACAGTGTTTTCAGAGTAAATAGCTTTTTCAGAGCAAGCTTGCAGTGCTTTGAGTCACACGATGACGGTCTCAATAAATGTCTAAGGGTTGTTAGAATGGCCATTACACTGATAAGTAAACACATTAATAAAGCATTAGATCCTGTCCTTTTACTGCAGAACTGCTTGTTTAAAGAACTGCAATTATTTTCCTTAAATCTAGTAGATATTTTTGTTGATATAGTCATATAAATTTCCATAGTCTTAATTTAATTTTTGTAAATAGTAAATCATACCATACATTATTAATTACAGTAAATCACTACTGATAATGAGATCTGTCCTCAAAGTGGCAGATGGTAATCAATACTATATGTAGGTGTGTTTATACAGTGTTTATTCTTGAGGATAACACCCTACACACTCAATATATTTGCATGTACAAATATAAACAGATTGCGAAAACATATTTTCCACACAACAGTTTTGTGACAACAAGGTAGTGAACTGCAGTATGTAATTGGTTTTTTGCTTTTGTGTAGGTCATGAAGTAATTAGAGGCTGTGATGCATTTCTTGTTTGTGCACCTGTGCATGTGAACGTGTGTAATGAAGAGCTTTCACGGGCTCTGTTGAAAGGATGTTGTGTATCCATACTAGGATTTTAATGTAAATGCTCTTAGTTAATTGCTTGAGTAGATGGTCGTTTACCCTACGGTACACTCACTTCTCGCCAGTCTGATTGAGTTGTAGCATACAGCGTACAGATTTATAAATAGTATATTAGGGCTTGTCTGTGATGTGCCTTTTGAGTGTTTTTCCCTGTATTTATCTGGAAGGAGGAATTTATTGCAAATCTTAACTGTATAATCTATCTATCTATCTATCTATCTATCTATCTATCTATCTATCTATCTATCTATCTATCTATCTATCTATCTATCTATCTATCTATATATATATATATATATATATATATATATATATATATATATATATATATATATATATATATATATTAGTATATATATAGGATATAATATATATATATATATATATATATATATATATACACTATATATATATATAAAGGTGTATATATATATGACTTTTATATTAATGTACTCTTTTACACAGTTATTGTATGCTTTTAAACTTGTGAAAATTTTCAATTTACAAACCTTCATGTTTTTTGACGAAACATGAATATTACAACTAGTCACGAGACACGCAAGAACTAATGAGATTGAACCGTCAGCGTTCAAAGTTATAATTGAAAAAATGAAGAAACATCCTGCATCCAAAATGGCAAAATCCATTTACCCACATTAGTTACAGTTCACCCTAATATGCCATTTAAAATAAAAATGTCTTTTCAGTCTGTAAGCAGTAGTTGGAATGACCCAACACATACAATATGTATGGTGTTGTAGTATGTGATAAATATGTGTAGAGTGTCTTCATACTTTGTGTAAATCCCACACACAATCCCTGAGAGCCTCTTGTTTGTGTTGTCAGATCTGATTGGAGGACAAACCTCTTTCCTCATACCTGCACATTAAACCCAATCCCACACTGACATGAGTAAACGGAGGTTGCTATGGTTACACACCTTGCCTCGTAGAGTTGCATAATCTTCTCACTATCTCAAAGTACCATGAGTGACAGGAGAAGCATGCATCCAAGAGGCAAGCAGGAAGAGGAGGAGCTTCAGACCCGGTGTGGTACTTAGTATTCCATCCAGGTCTCCGTAACATCGCTCACATCTGCATGGCCAGGTGATGCCAGTGGGAGAGTGGGGTTTTGATTGTTGAGATTCATCATTACTGTGTGCTCCGCAGGGATGCCGTCATGGTGACAGCAATAGATGATGGCCAAATTCGTTTTCTCTGAATCTTTTAGTGTCCCTTATTGCCGCACCATTTATTTGGCTAAACACTCAACCTCCCGAGAGATTTTTTTCTGAAACAATAGCAGAACACCATATTATTAAAACCATTGAATTGAGTAGTTAAATCCATTGCCCTGAAGAGGAGGACGACGTTTTTTAGTCTCTCTCCATTCCGTTATTTCGGCAATGGTCAATGCGTCATGATGGAGGAAGCCAATGGAGGGGGATGGGGGGGTGCTTCGGAGGAGAATGAAGAAAAGGGGGAGAATGGGTCAGAAGAGCAAAGATAGAAGACACTGAGTGGAAATCATCAAAACCTATTTTCTCTAAATCTTTACATTTGTGACCTTAATGACCAAAAAGCAGTCAAAGAGATTGTGTTAAAAGATCAAATATTGACTAAAATCAATTGATGCTATTATTCCTCTCTCAACCTCATTTCAAATCATGACCTCCCTAATCTACTATCTCCTGTTTCCACATCCTGTCATTCACATTCTTTTATTTCATCCATCTCTTATATTTTCTGTTCTCCTCATTCTCTCTCTGCTCACTCACTCTCTCTCTCCGCTCTCTCTCTCTCTCACGGTTCTTCAAGACAGTGCCGCGCTGCTCTACATCACAGTGTTTCCCGCTCTCCTCCGCTCTGCTCTTCTCCTCTTCTCTGTGCTTCTCTCCACTCATTCGGACCGCATGCTCTCAGTCATCTCTGGCACTGTTGGGTCTGTGCGGCTGCTGCCGGTGGAAGTGGACCCGGACACCCTGTATGATCTGAAGGTGTTTTCCCGACCCTGTGGATCTGTGGGGAGGGGAGGGAGGGCAGGGAGGGGGTGCAGGTGAAGGGCTCCGTGGGGGAAACAGGTTGTGCGGCTTTGCGGCAGGGGCTGAGGAGGGTCATGCTTCATGAGTTAAGAGGATTTTGGACAGAGACCGCTTGCACGTCGCCGCCCCAATGTGGGGCCCTTTTCCGGATGGCGGGAACGTCCGGCCGGGTGCGATGAACCAGCTGGACGCTCCGCGGCCGCTCAATTGGACCATCAGGAAACTGTGCCATGCAGCTTTTCTTCCTTCCGTGCGCCTGCTTAAGGTACTTGTGGGATGGGGAGGGGGGAAAAGAAAATAAGATTTATTTTGAAAGATGTTAATTTGCCTTGCACCGGTGGTATTAGTTGTTGGAAAGAGATAAGTGTTAACTAAAGAATACACCTTTTTTACTTTTTATGCTATATACATCACTTGAAATCCTTCTTTCTCTTTTAGCAGATGTTAAGCTTATTCAAGCTAAATTTATGCCCTGTCCCTCGTGATACAAATACTGAGTACTAACATATGCGCCTGATTATCTCTAAAGCATTAAACTTCATATTAGGGATATTCATATGTTCAGAAATTCTAAGTAACGAGAGCTGTCCATAGCAGCTTTCTTGTAGATTTGTATAAGCTAACTTCTGTCTTATTTCATATTGTCAGAGTCTAAAGTGTTGAGGTCTATCAGCTAAATTAAAAATTGCATCACGTGACGCACAATAAGTGCATTCTGCTTCTCTAGAGTCACGCTTTATTGCCTGCCTGAGAACTAGTTTCGTGTGTATATCTGCAATAACTAACCAACACTAAGCTTTTGACATTAATCAAAACTGCATCAATTGTATATGTGATAATGATTTTAATTACCTTTGTTGTGAGAATTTGCACAGAGGTGTGAACTAATAGGCAGTAATGAAGGTTTATAGTGCACTTGGGGCTGTTGTAGTGTTTTTTTCTATGATTAAAAAAGACATATCTAGAAATGTCTCTGGTGGTCTACCTGCCAATTGAATAAAAGCAAAAAATGATTTTTTTTTGTGATGGTAATACTGTGATATCTGTGATACAGTACAGATCTTTCACAGTGCTTACAAACGTTTAGGAGTGAAATCCCCCCCGGGTTATGACTCACAGCATTATGAGTGTCTCATTATTTTCTGGGTTCAGCATCTTGGATCTGGAAGTGTGGTGTACCAGAAAACTATTACAGAATGCTCTAATGTTGTGTCACTCCGACTCGTTGATGTCGTGAGCTGTGTTTTGTGCCATTGTTCTGTCTTAGAAATGCAATGCGCTGGATTATAGTCATAGTTGTAAGTTCAGGAGTGGATTTGTAGTAAACAGCACCTCTTTGATTGTGTGCTGGGTTTGTGTTTTGCATAATGTAATTCCATCCCTGAATTGCATAACAATGGTGGGCGGACTTTAGTTGGATTACATTTTACTGAATATTTGCAGCATACTTGCCCTGTACATTGACCTTTGAAGAAAACTTATGTGAGGTCAGATGTGCTTTAAGATGCCTGCTGGCTGATGTTCTTAAAAAAATAAAAAAAACTGCTCAGAGGAGATCAAGGTCACAAAGGTTGGAAGGATCAGTTGTTGACTGATGTTCTACGTATAGGATTATCTGATGTGAGTCAACAACTGTGTATTTGTCCGGCTTCGCTGAGGTGTAGTTTGTCAACAAAATGTTGGAGATGGTTTACAGATAAGAAGGCAAAGATGTATTTTAGTGTTAGTGCAAGTGATCCTGTGTTTGTGTGCATGCGTCGTCCTGTGGGAGAGATGCTCAACAGCTGGCAGGCCACCGCTATGCAGTCAGCATAGCAACACCTTAGACCTCCCGGAGGTAATGAAAATATTACTGAGCGCATGAAGGTTTGTGACTGGTGTGGCTGTATCTGTCATCACTCCTGATCTAATCGAATTTGCAGATGCCTTTGTCGGTTATCAGGGAGCACTGGTAATGAATCACATGCTTTGACAGGGTGCACCAATTTCCATACACATGCTTGTATTCATGAGTTTCTGGCCGGTGAATATGGAAAAGAACAAAATACCCTTTCCTGCGTATTGAATACAGTTTGTTTTTATTACATATTTGCATTTGATGCACCTCCCCCCTTTGCTTGAATGACAGTATATACTCTAGCTGGCTTGTACTGTACATGTTTGTGCAAAACCTGGTGATCCATGTAATCCCAGCACGATTTGACTTCATTTCAAAAAAACGTCTCGTGTGCGTCAATGGAAGCAAGACAGTATGACCTTTAGTACAATGGAGTTAACATATTCAATGTCACAAATGTGCTTATTCGATTAGTTACCTCAAAATACCAAACGTTTCCTTTTCCATAAAAACAATATTTCCTTTTTACCTTTTTGTAATAATCCTGAAGAGCTGTTCATTTTTATGTTTAAATTAGATTGTGGATGTCCGATTTTTTATGTACTTTTAAACCTCAATGTAGGTAAGAAACAAAGAGAAAAGGTGTTTATTTTATGACACAAATGTCAATGTGTGCTGAATTTGTTTTTTTCTTAGCACTGGTCATGGAACATCAACCGAATGCTGAAGTTTATTGCTGATTGCAAATTAATGTAGCGAAGTATAGCTTTTTCCCCAAAACTAGTGTTTCTTTCACAGCTGTTCTCTGCAGGTGAAATAGATGGTGAGCTCTATTGAAAGAAATAATAACATGCTTTGTGTCTATGCTAGTTATTATTTTATCTGATATCACAATTGTTGCGTTATTCACTGTGTGGTGTGTATTGTGACAAATTTCATGATTCATTTAGCAGAATAGGGTGTGTGAAATTGACATACACTGTCTTCAACAGCCACCTCAGTGTATTGTTTAAAGATATCTGTCAATTATGTGATAATTAAGATCAATTACATATGAGAGAGAGAGAGAGAGAGAGAGCTTCCATATTGTTTGTGTCTCTGGTGTGGTTACATACATCATATATGTATATGTGTGTATATCATTTAAGTATATATAACGTGAGCTCTTGGCTACCCCTGAGTGAATAACAGAATGCGTCTGGTGTTTGTTCTGCAAGAGATATTTCTTGTATATTATATGCATATTGTGCATAGTTTTTAATATAATAAATTTCTTACATTCAGTAAACTTAAGTCGAATTAAATATTTATACCACAAAAACACTGTATATTTTATAGTCACTTACATTTTTTACTAGCATTTTGATTCATAATTTAGATTTATTACAAGATTTATATGATGAATAAAAAGCAGTCTGGTTTAAAATCAATGGCATACCCAGTCTTAAGATTAATACTAATGTCCTGACTGTTCTTACTGCACTTCAGAAGAGCTCGACCGTATCTTCACAGCAAATATCTTCAGGGTTGGAGCCAGGTGTTACAGCTATATACTATAGATTGAATATCATCTCACTGACACATTCTGACACATCTCATCTCTCTCTCTATGGCTCTCTTTCATGTTTCTTGTTCTAGTTTCTCCTTTGGTTTTGTAGTAAATCGGATTGATATAGTGATGAACAAGGCCATTTTGCCATTCTGGTGTACACTGAAATCCAAACCTTACTCTTGGGAAAGTGAGACACATATTTAAAAGGATTAAGCCACATGAATACATTTTTCATGCAATGACTTTCAGGACAGTCTTGGATTTGGGGTTGTATTACTCAAATTAATCTATTCTGTTTCAAATGATAATAAATGCAATAGCCCACCAACAAGCTGAATGCAAACACTTAAGGTTTCAAGAGTCAATGATTTGGACATTTTATTTATTATATGATAGAATACATTTCTCTTTCAGTAAATCTACTTGAAATCATCTTCCCTGTTATATAAGCACTTTCAGTCTGTTAGACATTGCCGAGTTTCTGTGACTGTATGACAGCAGGAAAACTGTCGTCTTGGGAGTGAGAACAGACGTTAAACAGGGTAGGCTAGTATAATGGTTATGTATCTGAGCTCATGCAGGTCTAATCTTAGCTAAGTCTGACCCAGATGTTACTGAACTTTATTTTGGCCTCTGTCATTAGTGTCCTAAAGCTGTATAAGATAATAGACGTGTGTGCTAACTGATAATGTTTTACTACTATAAGATCCCCAATACCTGGTAGAAAGTTTTCAGACAAAGGCAAAAATAATTTAAACTTATCCTTCTGATACACTGTAAAAATGAAAGGATCCTAGAGGAACCATTTGGGGTTCTTCACACTTCCACACTGGCGGAACCATCAGGAGGACCTCAAGGCACCTTTTTTTTTTTTTACAAAGGGTGGTTCTTTGAGGAATCATTAACAGTCCTGTTAGTTCTTGCAAAAACTTCAGTTCTGAAGTTCCTCAGGGAACCTCCTGTTGGTTCTGCCGGTGTGGCAGTGTGAAGAAACCTAAATGGTTCCTCCAGGATCCTTTCATTTTTACAGTGTAAACAGTATATGAATTAATGTTTTATGAGTAATTTACAGAATCTTTAATGAGAACTCAGGTTGGACTTTATTTCAGAACTACATTATTCTGTCAAAGATTAGTTTTATGTGGTATTGTCATTGGCAGGATTACAGTTATTATTTGCTTATCAGTTTAGTGGTCTGCTAAATCTTCCAAAAAGATTTCAAAGAAAAAGTCATTTTGTGAAGTGCTGCCTGGACTTTAATCACAAAGACTTTAGACAACAAAAGCCAGATTTTACTCTGATAAATCATGCATGACCTTTAAATGGTCAATGAGAAAACATCTTCAGGTATAAATAAATTCAGTTTGCATTACTGTCAGATCTGTTGAATTTACAAAACTGAGCAGGAAACTATTACCAACAGCTTCAAATGTGACTTTGTGGTTTCTCCTGAAAAAGCTTTTACTAACTCTTTTTGTTATGCCCCGTAGTCCTTTGCAAGTTTATAACCATAGTTAACTTACAATGCATGGAGAGTAAAAATGTCAAGGTCATAATGAATATGCAACGATTTCTCATTATAATTCATATATTAATCTGGTTAAAGTGCTGCTCACTTTTTGGCTGGTTTAAAGATGTTATACTGTTTGATTTATTTTTTGGACACTAGCTCTAACACAGACTATCTCTCAGGACAATTACACAAGCGAACAAAGCTTTAATTAGTGGTCTACTGCAACAAGTCTTTGAACCGGATATCGGTTATCAATATTTAGTCTTTATGAAGTACTTCAATCTAAATTTTGCCTTTCAATGTCACAGCAGTGAATCAAATTCTTTTTAGACATACCCAAAGGTATTTTAAAATGAATTTTAGTGTGAAATAAGTGAACACCGTGTGCTTTCATTTATTTATTTTGAAATGGAATAATAAACATATTGCATCATCTTGCAGTCGCCTCACATTTGGTGCCATTTGCCTGGAAAACAGTTTCTGTAATGAGGTGAAATGGGACAGTCTTCCCTCCCTCTTCCTAAATGGAAGATTTGGAATTAGCCTCCCTCAATGGGCAAATCATGAATGGGCTCTAAACGACCGGGTCCTTTGATGTTGGCCAGAAGTAATAAGCTTCCTCTTCTTTAAAATGTGCTGTAAAATGCGGGGCATAGCCATGTAAAAGACGTCTGAAATAAGATTTTCAGGAATGGAAATCATCGTAATCTTTTTCATGTCTTGTCTTTGCTGTTGTAAAGTGTCTCTATGATTGAGTGTATCCTCTTCGTGCACCATTTAAGATGCTCTGTCAGCATCAGCATGTGAAAGTGTGTGTGTACATTTACACTTTGTGAAACTGAATGTGTGAACACAGAAAATGAGAGTGGAACCACAGGCTATTTTCAGTAACTCCTCTCTTGCTTATATCTATGCAAAGTGTGTTCGTGTGTGTCCCACGTTTTAGATTTAATGGATATTGGACAAGTGCTCCAGTTTTTTTCTTGTTTTTAAAAGAGAGCTATTTCTGTCTGCTCACCTCCTGAGCCCCACATCGGCTGTTTCCAATCCAAACCCTTCATCACATCTGTTGTATATTCACCACACCTCTTTTTCACCCTCCCGATCACTCACTCACTCATCTCTTTCCTTCCTCGTCCTTGTTTTATTCATTAATTCCCCTGCTTATGGAGATGGACTGTGTGCCATCTCATTTGTCTGCCGCATGAATGACATGATGCGCCTCTGTGTGTCTTCCAGCTGAGCTGAGAAAGGCTTTCACTGTTTCCCGAACAGAAACACATGGGGCTTCACCACGTATACTAGACAAGTAACTTGTCACACAGGAATACCTCATGCCTGATGAAACAAAAGTTCTGAATTTAGTGAAGAGGTGAGCTCAGGGCCGGGCTGGATTGTTTTACTGTGACAGCAGTGACAGCTTGTGTGAGAGGTGTTTTACTGTTCTCATTTGTGCTGTAAATCTGACAGCACAAAAAGGTTTGTATCAGCTAACAATTGGACTGTTGTGGAAATGCAGGTGTCCACCTAATTTTACTAAAGGTTTCTTATACTGCCATGTTAGGGCGTCCCCTATTATCAAAGTATATTAAATGTATTATTTTTTAAAAGTATTTAATGGCTTTATTTGAGAAGCCAGTAAAGAAGATTATGGGTAACTAAGAAAGGGGAACAGGAGTATGGAAATGACCAGGAACCAGGACTTGAACCTTGGTTGACAAAAGCGCTTATTCATATTGGCATTCAGCCCACTAGACTATTGGCTCTCTGACTGAATAAATGTAATTAAATGTAGAGTCAGCATAAAATGCCATTAACAACCTTGTACAGGTTTTTTTTAAGACTTTAAGAAAAATGGGAGGGGGTAAAAATGTAAGAGCTTGGTGACACAAGTTGTTTTGGGGGTGGAGCAGTTTCTACAATTTCAAAGAATTAACTAAACATTATAAAATATGATTTAATAATTTTTTATGATGTTATGAATTGATATAAATTAATAATGATTTTTTTATTGTAGAGGCAAGTGCTAAGACAGAAAAGAGAATCATTGAGACTACAGAGGAACAGTTGTCAAAACTGTTCACACTTGAGCGTGTGATGCATTGTGTCTTATAAGTGTGATTTCAGTGTAAAGGCATTCATGATGTGTCTGTGCTTTATCAAGTCTATATATAGCAATCATTTTTGGTAGATTGGCTGTATGATTTCTGTGCTACGTTTTTAGCATACAGATGGCTTTGAGACAACAGTCTTGAAGTGCACATATAGCTTATGTCTCTCTGCGGGTATTATTTTTGTCTTTGTGTAGGCTAGATGTGTCAGTAAACTTTCTGTGTTAGTGTACATTATATGGAAACCAAATTCAATGTTGAAACTTGGAAGTACGACCTTTCTGCCCAATACTAATAACATTTTCTGCAAGTGATACAATAGAGATGAAAAAGCTGGCGTTAGAAAGTGACATGTGACGTTGGTAATCTTCATTAAGATACAATCTTTTGTTGTAAGCTGTATGTGGGTTGACCAGTAAATGTTCACTGTGTGGCTTTTATATGACATAGTAGTGTCTTCCTGTGAGGAATCTCGTGTGTTTATTAAATCAATAATAGATTTTTGTATAAGCACATGCTGCTCACACACACTTCCCCAACAGTTTTCTGATCATCCCCTATCGGCTGCTACTTGTGTAATACATCAAACAAGCTTGCCGTAGGCCTGTAAAACCTGCATGTATTATTCATTACAGATGCATAACGGGCAATCGGTGGCTATCACAGGAGCCATTGCACTTATCTAAGATCCGACAGAAGAGGGGATTGTTTGTGAGGAACGCTGGCATTCCATTCGTGTGGCACAGAGAGAGAATGCTGTGACAGTCAGGAGCGTGCTCTGTAGGAATTGCATTTACATTTAAGAACAGAGATGGCATCTTCTCCCCCTGGAGATAAGAGACACGCTGACATTGGGTAATAACCCTGAGGGTTTCCGATAATTTAGAGTATGGTAAATGAGAAAATTGTTTGAAGAGTTTTGCGCCCTAAGATATTGTAACTTGAATTATTATGCGTTTATCATAAATGTCATTTGCAATTGGTTCAGATATCTGTAAACAGTTTTTGTTTGTGTCAGGTAAGCAAACAATTTGTAAAACATAATGTGCGAAATATAAGTTGGGAAGCCGAAGCATAATGAGGATTAGATGTTATTTGTTATTTAAATTTAGATGTTAACGCAGTGCAAGCTGTATTTCAACAGCTTAGTTCTCTAAAACATCTTATGGAATACTTTCTGTCATGAAAGGGGTACAGTAGCTCACCTGTCAGTAAACTTGACAGTACAGTTAATTTCCTTACAATGAAAATCTCTCTTAAAATGTATGTTTAAATGATTTTTCATAGTCAAGTTAAGTGCTGTTATGAATAGGCACATGAAGATTAAAATAAAATAAAAATTTTATGTTCTTTGAAGAGTCATCTCTTCTACATTTTTCTACAGAGTATTATTGCTTCTGGTTTGTGTTTTTTAATTAACAGAAATCCTACAAAGTATGTTGCCTCTCAAAAACGTGTGCTTTTTTGTCACATTCATCCATAGTTTTGATACTTTGTATGTTTGTTCCTTGTACATACTTTTGTACAGCCCATATGTAAAAACTTTTGGTTTAAAACATCACGGGTGAGTAAATGACGGCAGAATTTTTTTGTGAAATATCCCTTAAGAATCTATCCATATATGTGTACTAATATGTTAGTGGCACCACACATCTTGTTTGATGTGTTTTAGATTTCGACAAGAAGTTTCTCCCCTAAACCATGTGCCCTTTTCTTGTTTGTTAGAGGTTGTTAAGCCCTTGCCTCAATCCTTCACCCCTGAATCTATTAAATTCATACTGTTGGAGGCGATTTTTATGTTTGCTCTGCTGTGTTTCAGTGCTTGTGGTCAGTTTGTGTGTGTGGTCACAGTAGTGAGCCCTGAATCTGGCATAGAGTCTTCTCACAGCCCAGGACTGAATGTTCCACACGCTGTCTCACACACACAAACACTGTGACACCGTGAGAAGCTGCCTCTGGGCTTGACTTATCCGAGACAGAAAGACAAAGACTTGTGAAGGCAGAGGTGGTGGTAATAGAGGTAAGATGGAGAGAAAAAGATGGAATAATAGCGTAAATGTTAGATAACTTGCAACAGAGCCAAAGCGAGCTCAGAGGAGAAGGATGTACCGTGCCTTTCGCTGGGGCCGCTTCTTATCTACTTTTCCAGATTCGCCTGGAGTCACATGTCCTAGCGATTCAGCGGCTGCGTCAGTCTATCTGGTTTCTGGATGGCTCTTAACCCTAAAACCGCTGATCCTTGATCACAGCTCAGACAGAGGTCACATGATCCGAAGCAATCGCTCACGCCGATAGTCTGTCTCTTAGGAGCAGTGCGGAGAATCCCTGCGGTGTTTTCTGACAGCCTTCATGCGGATGCCTCCGAGTCACGCCGTTTCAGCCCTGAGCTGCCTCGTGTCCGTTTTACTGACATAATGGAAGAAGAAAAATTCTGTGTCAGTCAAACACCATTGTTGTTTTTCATGTCAACAGGCACTGTAGTGAAAATAAAGGCTCATTTATAGCTAACCACAGCCCACAGAAACCACTAAACATCATTTTACTTTTGTCGTATGGCCTGCCATCCAATGCTGCTTCATTGTGTTGATGTACGTTACTAAGCAAAAACAGGTTCAGTCAGATATTCTGCATCGAGAAGCAATGCAGCACAAATCCATGTCAAAAACAGATTGTAATATCACAGTTTTTCTAAAAAAGGTCACATTGTGTGACATTGGCGCATCTATCCTGTTGTATCCAGTAATGAATCTGCCTGCCAATCTCCCTTTTGGGGTATCAAATGCATCCAAGTGTGCAAATGCAATTTAGCATGCACAAGAATGAGGAAATCGCATGCATAGAGATTTCCACAAGCTTGTTTTTGTGGGAGGATTTACATGAAAACTCTATATAGGGATTCACACCAGTTGTAAAAGTGGCTAATTTTAAAATATGAATATTTTTATAAATGGCTGATGCAGCGGGTTGTATAATTAGAAACTTTATCCCCAGACCATAAATAAGAATTAAATTACGGTACTGTACTGTAGATATGAAACTGTTATATAATGTGAAGCCATGAGCTGCAGTTTTTACACCATTAAATGTGTTTTGCCTGGGTCAAAATTTAATGACTGAAATAAGCAGCACAATTAGATAAACAAACAAATATTTAGTCTCACAGCTAACAAACTACAGCACCTTGTCATTCCTGCGCAGATATTTATGACATGTGAAATCATGCATGCAGCAAGCAATTGTGCAATTTTGCATAAACAAGCTTTAAAAAATATATTATGGAAAACCTGTGTCTAACCCAAATATATTGATCTAAATATAAATCTGAATCTAAATGTCTTTACGTAAAAATTGGAATCCAGAGCTAAATATTTAGCTGATATGCAAACTGACGATGCATGAAGCGGAGTCATCGCGCTGAACCTGTGCAACAACCCGCAGAGACATCAGACCAGATTGATGGTGACACACAGTGAAATAATATTAATGAGCAACGTAACAGGAAAAGCTGGGAAATGATTGTTACAGGAAAAAATGATAATTAAAACGCATCTGTTTGAGCTAAATCTGGAAAATTGTGCAGTTATTTACCACATGCTTTATTTGTCATTTGGCGCCCTGTGGATATTCCCTGCTTTACCAGTGAGTCACTTAGAATCCAACTGGGGAATAAACTGCAGTTATCAGATTGGCCTTGCGTTTGACTTCTGCTGCTAGTGAGTCATAAGTGTATAGACGTATAACATTTCCTGAAGCTTTTTGTGCTGCTTGTTGACTGCTATCTCATCATTACATGATTGCCCGCGAGGACAGATGCTTCAATGATGTGTTATCTATGATTATATATGTGTGAAACTATTTTCAATAGATTTTCTAGATTTGATATGACATGCAGCAGTTTTCTTGCCAAGATGGTAGTTGGGAATCTACATAATACCATGATGTATGTAAAAATTGTGTTTACAATGCTAATGTCATGGGTCGATTCCTAGGAAACTGTACCACAATGCTGTCAGAAAAAATCTTCACGTGGGTAGATAAGAGTTAAATCTTGAATGTCTGAGATTATTCGGGTTATCCCTCTCACAGTTAGCGAGGTGTTTGTAGAAGGTGTTATTTCAGCATTTTAGCACCGTAGACACCCAGCTCTGGGCCAGTCTCTCTCTTTTTAAGCCTTTATGACTCTAACGCTTCATTATCAGCCTATCACCTGACAGCATGACAGGCCCAATATAAGCCAATCAGTATAGCTGCTGATTTGTGTCCAGTGGGCAGGAAACAGGAAGTCAATAGATGGGTGCGCTCTTATCTACTGTCCCGTGATACACAACGTTTAATTGTAATGAGACATGCTATTTTCCCCCAAGCTTATTATTAATGTGCAAATTGTGAATGAATATAAATGTCCCATAAGGCCTGTTTTATTAGTGTTCGGTTGCTGGCACTGCAGTTTTCTACAGTTTTCATACTTTTCAAACTTTTTACTGTACTTTCAGTTTAATTTTTTTTTGTGTGTTATTTTTTTTTAACCTTTATTATTCCAATTCAGTTTCAGGCTTTTTTTCTGCACAGTAATGAACGGATGGTTTTGGCTGAATGAACAAATTTAAATTTTTAAATTTTTAGAAAACCAAGTGAAATTGATTTTTAAAGAATATTTCACAGAGGCAAATGCCACATCAATTCATATCATAATATCAGATGATATAAAACAACAAATGTAAATGTCAGCTTTGACAGGAGTTACATATTTAGAGGCAAGTGGAAACAAAAACATTGAGTAAAAATAAAGATAAACACAACAAACCTCTGGAACCTTAACAGGTAGAAAATAGATTCACAGAGAGAAGTGTAGATATTCATCAAGAGGCTGATGCAGATTTGTTAAGATGAAGGAAAAATATCAAAAAACGACTGGCTTTTCATCAGAAAAACAACCTTTTATCTCTATTATCCTCCATCTAAGCAAAACGCTCTGCCACATCTGTGCTGAATGGCAAATGAATTTGTATGTCAGGACCAAAGATACCTAATAACTGCTGAATTTATTGCTTCTCTTGGGTTGTCGAGTGTACTTACAAACCAGCATATGAATTGGACTTCATCCTTTAAAGTGTATTAAATATAATAGGTTTTTAATAGATGTCATGACTACTAAAAGATCTCATCTACACTGTCAGATAATAATACAGCTTAAACATTTAGCTGTGTGAAAACTGTGATCAGTTTAGCCTTGAGCAGAGAACAAAATGTAATTTGGAAAAAATTGATTGTAGTGTTATTTTTTAACATTGTGGGAGGGTCATGAAATGCATTAAAAAGATGTAGAGCTACACAGTGCTGTAATTGTGTTCTGCATTCTCAAAAACAATGCACATTCTTTCACGTTTCAGCTTTGAAAAGATTAGACTCACATTTGACTCATTTCAATTCTGCTCAAGTAGAGATAATGCTAATGTATCTCACCGAAATGCCATTAGAGAAATAATAGCAATCTGAATCAATTAATGACGAGGATCCTTCAGCAGTGGGGAAGATGAGCTCCGGTTATTCCCTGTGGGGAGAGTCAGTGCATTTAGTTTCAAAGAGCTGATTTATCAAGTAGGAAATAATAGTGTGTTTTTGCCACAAGGAAGAGCTTGGAATTTGTGAGGATTTTTACAATCTTTTCTCTATTGACCATCTAAGTGGAAGTTTGCTTTTGGTTCAGAGCTGTGCGATCAGAGAGGTGGTAGTTTTTAGTGATTCTTTCCTCTAATGTGTGATTATCCAAACTGTCCCATGTAATTTGATTTGGCATGATTATAATACATATGTGTGTGTGTGTGTGTGTGTGTGTGTAATAAATAACTAGTATTTTTGACTTCCACGTTACTGGAGAAGGAAGATTTTACATTTTTCTAAGAAATACATATTGATACATATTTCTGTTATGAATCTTTATGTATCTGTAATGTTATAAGGTACAGGTAAGAAGGAGCGAAAGCCATGACATGCAGCTCGGATGAATTACCTGCTTAAGCACCTCATTAACCTCCTCTACTGAACCCAGTTCTCCTCTTCACATGACAGAAGGAGCCGCATGGGAAAGTAATTAGACTTTGGCAGTATACAAAGAAAAGGTTGTGCACTTTAGTACTTGTAATTCCAGTGCCATTCCACAGCGAAACCTTCTAAGCATGCTCGGATCTCTTTCTCTTCCAGCGATTGCGCTTGCCGTCAATAAATGATTTGTGAGAAGTCGACATGTTTCAGTGAGTTTGGTCATGAAGGCAGAATTATCACCTGCTTCTCTCCGTCTTCCTTCTTTTTTCTCCCACGAGCTTACTGCCTTCACATGTAATTAACTTGAGAAAGTAGCTGTGCGGTCACTCAGCCATATTATAGCTACACAGTGAGTGAAGCAGTGACCGTTCAAAGAGACACTACTGGTCAATGAAGAGCAGTTAACAGTAGCAAGAGTATTTAAAGTTGCTTACAATGTAAAGTGCCTCTAAAAAGATACTGTGAATTGTGGTGTACATTCACACAAGTGCATCTGAAAGGTCACTTGCAACAAAGGAGCGTCTGAAACAATTAAGTTGTTTGCTTTGTCAAGGTATTTTATCAGTTTATCAAGGCTGATGATGCTATAAAAATCCAACTTTGACTAACATTTTTGCTTAGGAAGCACAGGAATCCACTGCAACTGCCTTTCTGTTCGTCAATATAATTTTAGCCCCATGTGCCAAACACACCTGTAAATAAGTTAGGAAAGTCATCGTACCTCTGATTATAACATTAAGTCATTGCTGGGTGGCCAAAAATCAATGCCTGGTGCAGAGGGACAAAGCACAGGACAGGTGAATCTGAACCTGCCATGTAGCAGCAAATCGATAGCTGGTGCTGTGTTTAAAAAGAGAGAAAGAGGACATCAGTCAGGTCTGTGAAATTCACAAAGGAAAGATTAATATTGATCTCTCAAAAGCATTCTTTAAAACTTTGTCTTCAATGCCAAAGCATGTCCATGTCTAAAACAAAGACGATTGTATTATATTTGAAATCGTTAACAAGGTTAAATGAATGTGTTGTTGTGTGCCTGTAATTGGTATAGCATTGTGCTAGCAGCGCCAACGTCATGGGTTCGATTCCTAAGGCAAGTGATATACTGACATCATACCCCAAATGCCAAATGCATGAATGTAAATGTAGTTGTAGACATCCAGGCGACGGCTCTGAGAGCTGGCCTTATATTACCTTACATTGTTAAGCTCACAGAACAAAATAAAAGTAATATGCTGGGCTATTTTTCGTGGCAAAATGGCTTTCTGGGAATTTTAGGCTCAGGTGGAGAGGAATACAAGTATAATGACGTGCCAGAAATGGAATTTGGAATGTGACATTTCTTTCCAAGAGATGTGTGTGTTGGCTTTAACAGCACACAGTGTGTTTTATGACATCTTTTTGAAGATTGAATTGACTAATTGGGATGAGAAGTTGTGTTTAAAATCTAACTGAAGGAGAGTTTTATCAAAGACAACACTTAATACAGCTTCTCTTGCGAAGGAAAGCCCTTTCTTTCAGTAAAAAGAGCCAATCATTGATCTTTAAACCCTAAGACCAACCTTTGCACATGACAAGCAACCTGGAAAAAAAGTGTTTTAGAGCAAAAATGTGTGGTACAGTTCATGTCAGATTTTTCATGGTCTGAAATATGTTGTTTTTTTGTGACCTTAGGAAGTGATTTTTAAGATAGGATGTGGACCGATGTGTGCCACTTTGAGCTTTTGCTGTTATCATGACAGTCAACAATTATTTTTTACACATGATAATCTACATAGTTTTCTGTGACTAGGATGCCTGTGTAAATATGTCTTTTTCACCTGTTTCTGTTGTGTTGCTTAAACTGTGGTGTGTTTGAACACAAATGTCTAATTTACCCTAATTTACGCTTTTTATGCTTGTTCCCAGATACCCGAATACTGTTTGAGTGAAAATAATAGTTGTCATTGTAAAATTGAATTGTTATTTTCTATTCAAGTTTTTCAATGTTTCAAACTAATCAGATCCTAGTTGACAGATTATCAAAGCTGTATAAAATACCAAAAATATTAAATGAAGATTAATTTCAGTGTTTTTAAGCTGTTAAAAGTGCCTATTAGAACATAAAGTGATTTTCAAATTAATATAAAACTTCATTTAATATAGAAATAAAATAATTATATTTTTATTTTAAATATATATATATATATATATATATATTAATTCTATTTGATTTTAACACATCAGAGTGTAAATTATGTAGCCTTAATAATTTTGATCATAGAGAAAATCTAAATATGACTTAGACACAAATAACATCTCAAATCCCTAAAAACTTCTAAATTCTTCAAATAAAAATGTGCCCTGAAGTTGAAGAGTAGTATGTGACTCACACATTTTGCATGGCAGGCCTATTTATTGCTGCTTTGACAAACATCATTTGTCAGAAACACTCCTTGTGAGTCCTCAAGCATCATCATCTCCAGTAAGCATAAAATTGCATTTGAAATTGATGAAAGCTGTGTTAAAGGTTTTTGGTGTCCTACAGCATTTTACAAGGAATGTGTGCTGTTTCGCAGAACGGCATAGTGCATTGGGATTTTAGTTTATTGTTTGAGGTTATTGTATTTTCATAGATTTGTTTCAAGACACGGATTAACAAAAATGGGAAATGGTAATAAATAAAAATTTTGCTCTTTTTTTTTTTCCCCAAAAAATGTTCAAGTTGTGATTGTGAAAGCTGCCTGCCCACAGGGAGACAGAGAGACCTGTTGGCTTTCTCGGGTACATCTAAGGTCATCAGATATGGATAATTAGAATCTGTCATTTTGAAGTGATACAGGAGACATTTCCTTATGAAACCACTGAGATAAACCAATGCGTCCAGCTGTAGCTGCTGTTTGATATCTGCTGTTGATGAAAGGGGGTCAAAGCACAGCATTCACTGTGATGTGAATTTCCAGATGTGGGGCGTAATAGGGGCTTTCATCCTGAGACGATGGAGTGACATCTCTATTAGATGTGTGACGGAATGATTGACATGTGTCTTTTGATCCTCAGTCTAATGAAGTGTCATGTGACTGTTACATCCGGATTGCTTATGATCTTATGATTATCTCTAATAAATCTATGATTATCTGTGATATGTATGAAGATGTAAATCCAAATATTTGGCAGTGTCCTCACAAAGTTATTGAATGTCGACGAGTTTGTGTGAAGTTTAGGTTCAGGAGTAGGGTTATGGGATAGATAATACATAGAAAAAAAGCAGGTTGTTTTGACCCATGGTTGGGTTGAATATGGACTTTTTTTAATTGGGGTGGGTTACCCCACTTTGTTTTTTCAAATTGTGCCATTAGCCTGGTATAAAAACAATTTAAAGATTTGTTAGATGCATCCACTAAAATAAATGTGTGTGTAAACGTGAATATTTTTTTAAATGCTTCTTGTGAGTTTTTGCGTGTGGCTAAGGGTTATATATAATAATTATAATTAGCCGTATATAAAAAGTCTGTGCTATGTTATGTTCTCATTTAGATGTATGTGTATGTGTAAGCAGATTCATATTAATTGGAGAGAGATGTACAGGACCTTTCCGTTTCTATAGCAATGACACAAAAGTTGCTGTCCAGTCTCTTCATTTCACATCTGATTAAATAGAAGACAGTGTATCAGTATCACTGTATTCCAATTATCCAGTTCAGTCATCCTTGCGATATCTTTCTTCTTATTCTTGAATAAAGCACAAAAGCATGACCCTGTCTGTGAAAGTTTCTAAAGTTGTTGCTATTCTTACCTAGTTTCTTTTAGCATATCTTTTCTTATCTTGCCTTGAATGTGATGCTGGTATTGCAGTTAAACTTATAAACTTACAGTAACAGGGATAATATTTTTTTTTCATATTTACATTCAAAACTATTTTGTAGGGTCCTACAATGAACATTTTTGGAAACCCCCAGAATTAAACAGAAAATCCTGTCTAGAAAAAACACTGTATGTTGTAGAAGTTTCTATTAGCAATTCCCAAAAATCATTACTAGTTAATGTAGACATGACCACGTGAAGCATTTGTTTATATGGCCATATACAGTCGACTTTAAGTTTTTATACAGACCAATTAGCTTAGTTAGTCAGTCTTCCATTGTTCCTGTACTACCAGGTCAGTGTAAGAAGATGTTTTGAGGAAGACAGCCGAGCTTGAGTGTGAGTGGTTACATTTGTGAGTTGTAAGCTTCAGTCATTATATACATCATCATCATGAAGCTCCCAGTTGGAAGCTTGGGTCTGTCCCCATGTCTCCTGCCTCTCGCTATTCTCTTCTCCCTTGACAGATGACAGAAGCTGGGTTCAAAGGAAACAGACTGGGCACAGTTGAGAGCCGAAACGGCTGGCACCATTATACTGAGAAGAGTGAGAGGGTTACATAACACAATCCTCTCTCTCCCATTCTGTGCCCAGAGGATGTACTCTTTGCCAGCCTTACCAGCAATTTCCCTCCTAAACCCTTGTGATCACGTCAGTTTGTGTTTCTGTGTGTTATCAGAGCGGCGACACGTGGTGCAGTGATTAAAATTTACTTCAACGATAAAACTGGGAAATAGATTTGGCAATGGTTGTGTGACGTCTTTAAGAGGAAAGAACAGGAAGCTGGGTGATTTTCAACAATCTGAATTTGCATATGTGTGCGCCTGCGACACTGGGGATGTCCTAGTTTTAACTAGTAATATTATTATTTTTTACTTTGTGCCATAGAATCTACATTTATATTTCATTCAAGTTGGTCCACCAATTCTAAGGGTTGCCATGTCCACCTATTCTAAGCAACAGTTGGCTTGTTTTTCATATAGTTTCTAATTTTTTTATGCAAAAAAATTATATTTCATTTTAATGTCACTTAATATTTACTTTTATATTTACTGGAAGACAATGATTAACTTGGAGAAAATTAACTAGAAAATTATGTAATTAAATTACTCGTTTCTAACCTTTAAATTAACTCATTCATGTAAACAAACCTATTATTTTATTCATACACATGTTAAGGACTACTAAATAGCACTGTAAGCTTAAGAAGACTTACCTGTAAAGGAATGTTGATGGATGTGGTGAACAGTGCTTAATTATTTCCTTTTGTCATTGACTTTGAGTCTTTGGCGTTGTGACAGAACCCAGTGCGGCAAAAGCAATGTTGGTTAGATTAAATTACAGGGTAGAAATTCAAATCACAGCAAACGTACAGTTAGGCTGATTGCTGAGATAATGATAAAATTGTCTGTAATTTGAATCCAGCAAATTAGTGTTGTACTGTATGTCTCTCTTTGCCCTTGGTAATCATTTTAAAATCCTGTGTAACAAGTCATTGTATAATCAAGGTCATTTAATGCAAATATTACATAACCAAATACCACTATACTATCTAAACATATGGACTTTAAATGGAAGAAACAAGGTAAGATCGGCTTTTCCAGTTATGCGTGGGTTGCGTGGTTGTGTTTTTCTATACTGAGTTCTTTTATAAGATACACATATACTGTAACTGCGGCATAAATGCATAATACTACAGTGAACGAAAGCCTGTGCTTATCTGTAGGAGTGTGTGTATTAAGGGAAGGGGGGTGGAATGGGTTTTCTCTGCGCTAGCAGCTCTACTCACCCTCTATTACAGACCCCAAATTGAAACCGCATTCTTACTTTATCCTGAGAATGTGGCCAGATGAAGAGTCACGGCGCTGCGGATTGAGGGAAACATTTCTGTTGTGTCTGTTGCCATTGAGGTTTTTCAGCTTCCCGCTTCTGTTTCCCACTTTCTCAACAAAACAGCTGCATCCCGTATGACCTGGTGCAATGCAATAACCTTCAAAAGCATCTCCGATTTCTCTCAAAACGTTTTGCTGTTGAAGGAACCAAAAATTGCAGGTTAATGACCACTCGAGAACAAGGCTCTTACATCTTTTGATAGGAAAACTGGAGTACATAAGCTGTTTGTTTGCTGTACCTCATGCAATTCTATTAATGCCGTGTATTTAATCTCCTTTAACATTGGATTAGCATTCACAAGGAAACAGCAGCAGTAATGGGATTAGAGTTGAAGGACTGAAAGTCACTCATACCAGGGGATTGAATTTTTTTCTTTAATGTGGAGAGGTAAGGCCTGTTCCTGTGACATCAAGGAAATCAAGTTTAAGAGTTCAGAGTGTGAGAGAGAGAGAGAGAGAGAGAGAGAGAGAGAGAGAGAGAGAGAGAGAGAGAGAGAGAGAGAGAGAGAGAGAGAGAGAGAGAGAGAGAGAGAGAGAGAGAGAGAGAGAGAGAGAGAGAGAGAGAGAGAGAGAGAGAGAGAGAGAGAGAGAGAGAGAGAGAGAGAGAGAGAGAGAGAGAGAGAGAGAGAGAGAGGTTGCCTACTGTAAGATTGGATATGTGAGGACATTTTTTGTTTCTCATGAGAAAAACATCTTACAATTCATACTAAATAATGTTTATTTAAAAATGTAAAAATGCAGAATTTTTGTGTTTGAGGGTTTGGGGATGGGGTAATGGTTAGGAGATAGAATATATAGTTTGTACAGTAAAAAATCTATTATGTCCCCATAAAACATGGCAACCCAACATGTGTATGTGTTTGTGTGTGTGTGTTTCTGATCGACACTTTCAGAGATATATAGCCATGCCTCTAGTTCAAGGTTACAAAGGACATACATCTGCAGTATGACAGCATTTAAAGGTTATATCAGTTAACATCAATAAGATCTATTGATTTATTAGTTTTAGAGGGAGAGAGAGAATGAGGTGTATTTAAAATAAATGATATTAGACTTTTACTTTTATGTATTTGGCAGAAGCTTTTGTCCATATCGACTTACAGTGCATTCAATCCATACACATTTTTTTGATTTCTACAAAAGTTTTAGATATATAAAAATGTTGCGTGTCATAAATATGACTACATGCTTTGATGTGATGTGACAAGCAGCAGACAGACTGATCATTTGGTCAATAAGACCTCACATTATACCCAATGTCTGTCTTCACTTAACCCTCCAACATTTCATATTTAATAAGCACTGCTGGGTGAGAACATATCCATTTACAGAACAGAGGGTGAGAAGTGGAGGGAGGAGCGAGTCATTATTACTGAGGAAACAGAGGGCGACTTTGGCAGGCAGAAAGGTAATTTCACACCTTTCACCCAGTGACATGAAAATACAGCCCAATACTGGCTCAATTAAAAGAAGCGCACTGGACGAAATGGAAGCGGTCCAAAAAAAAGACACAAATCCTGGACGGTCAAACTGGCATTAAATGTTCTGTTTAAAAACATGGACAAGAAATGAAGAGAGTTTGCTTATAGTTTTAATTTTTATGCATATGTTATACACAGCAAATATAATAATCCTTGTATGATTATTTGTGGGAATGAGCAGTATTGATGAGCAGATGCCAAACAATCCTGAAAGGCTTGACAGTTGTATCTTGACACATACAGTTGGAAGATTAATAAATGCCAAAAACAGAGAATATTTCTGACAGCTTTCATCATCTTTAACACTCATTATTTTGCATCAGTGCCGTGATAATGGCAAAATTGAATTGTAGCTGTTTTTTTCTCTCTGTCAGATAGGAAGGTGAATTAGGTCCTCATGTTGTCATTGGAGAGAGGCAGAATGGTCATGCCACAAGTGATTATGAGCTGGTTGAGGAAGCGCATTCTGGGACCCGTGAGTCCTATGGGAACGGGGGCCTATGCTTATTCTGCAGGTCCACAGATGGATTGGCCCCGACGTGACTAAAACAAGCTCTGTCGCCCTGCTTTAGGCACTCAATTACTGTGTGTGTGTGTTTATGGCTGTCCCTGCACAGCACACACACACACTTTAGCCGGATCTCTGACGTTTGAATCATTCAGAAGTTAGTGACTTATTTGCATTTGCTTGTAATCAAACTTTATCTACCTTTCACCTTGTATCATGTAACAATCTTCTAGTATATCAATTAGAGGCTCTGGTAATTTATGGACATACAGTCTAATCCTACTATGCATTGATTTTTGCAACGCTGATTTGCATTTCTCAAAAATTGGAAAGCTTTTGTTAGTTAGCCTTTGTCTGATCGAGGTTGCATGGGGTGGTCAAGTAATACAGCTCTGCTTTATGAGCCAGCATGAATAAGAAATCTAATGTTGATTGAATTGGCACCGGTGTGACTGTGACATGTGAATCTGTTAATGCTGTAAATGCTTTTAAAGAAAACACAACTGATGATTTTTTGGCAAAGCTTTCCAGGTTTGCTTTTTGTAGTCCTATACAATGCGAAAAACCTTTATTGATACAGACACAAGACTTTATCTATGCCTGTTTGTGTTGACATCACATCTTCTGCTTAAACAATAATATTATAGTAAATACAATATCTCGTTACATTACGTTCCACTTTATCTTCAACATTTCAATAGGGTTTGGTTTGTAACCAATTGGAAATGGATATTCTGCAAATGATCTTTGATAAATGATGTAACTACTGGCAACAGTTCTTCTCTTCAGCTTATTGCAAAGATGCATTTTAAAGGTCCATATGACTACAGAACCGATTCGATTTGTTACTAAATCAGGTTGTATTACATGCAGAAAATACATACAGACACAAACACACACATACTTCTCTCAGGGATGGTCTGATTCTCTTGCTTGTTTTCATGCCAAACTGAGCAGCTAAGCCGCAGGATGCTGAAAAGGAAGAGAACATGCCTCAGTGCCTGAGAAGGGTGTATACTCTCTGTTCCTTAGTAGATTATATAGACAGATTTTGTATGTAGAGTAAAGTTAGTACTAATTTAATTATGTAGGTATTATATATAAAAAATAAACATGATATGGACACAGTTTCCACCCTGTATCCATGCATAAACAAATATCACATAATCCTTTTCTTATGACCATAAGCTGTATATGGTTAAGACTCGGTGGTTAATGCGAATTTTGCAATTAATGTCAGATTACAATACCTCAGTTACATACAGGCGTTTATGTTTGTATGCATTCTGTGACCTGAAAAGTGGTTAGATCAAAAAACTTCAAAATTTCTCAATGAACAGCTTTAGAAAAGTAGCTGGTAGACCCAAATAACCACATTGTTTACTAGCGGTAAAGACGGTTGTAGACATTTGAAGTGGAAAACTGAAGTGAAAATACATCTAATGCAACTTGATTTTTGTGTGTATGTGTTTATGTACACATATTTACATTTACATTTAGCTGACGCTTTTATCCAAAGCGTCTATTATATATTAGGACAAATATTAGGAGGCAAATGCTAGATGTGCAAATTCAAATTCTGTTCTTTGCTCAATGCGAGAGCAAACAACCCTTGTAATTCATTTCATCTAACCTCTACTTCACCTTGCATTTGATAAAAGCTTTTAGATGATCACAGACTTAATGGAATGGAAAACCATTTTTTTTTCTGTGAAAACGTCTTGGTCTGTCCTCTACAGAGGCTGTAAAATCCATTTACAGGCGTTTGAGTGTCTCCAGAATATTGTCATGTTCTTATCCATCCCAAACTCACACCCATTAGCTGAGGAAGGACACTGCAGACACAATGGTTGTACAGCTTATGTAACAATTCTCTATGAAATTTCAGAATTTGCCTGTGAAATAATATACTAGTTTTGGATTACTCCAGTTGTATTATGATACAGTACATGTACAGTTGTTCTTGTATTTTTTTTATACCCCTTGTAAAATCCATAAGCTGTTTAACATTTAAACTTTCATAAACACCAAAGTTTTGAGTTCAATTCCTACAGTAAGTAGGAATCTTTTTTGCATCTTTCTGGCAAGTATCTTAGCACAGCTTGCCAGGATCACTCAAAAAGAAGTGAACATTACCTGTAAATATGAAGCAATGACTCACTTATAGTGATTTAAATTAAGTTATTAATCTTACACCTCATAATCAGAGTAGCTTTCTGTGTTTTCTAAAATTCTGCTCCCTTATAAACCCGCGGAGAACTCGTGTGTTGCTATAGATGCTGCCCCTAACTGTCGTTAACTAATCTGCAGCAGCTTTAATTAGGCTAAACAGTGGGGAAATAAAGCTCTAATCTACATTAAATGAATTCTCACTGGAGTGCCTTTCTTAAGATCCCAACACCTCATTAGGTTCCAGGGCATGAAGCAGGGGATTCTGGGAAACTGGAGTTGCCTCTGACATCTTATCTGAGCTTAATATGCAGAGACAACTATACACAGCCCATTTGTTTATGGATTGATTTTCTAGAAAGTGCAGATAACGAAATGTTACTTTGTTTCATCTTTTCGTGGATGCAAGCGAAGACCCTATAGGATAGTTGGAGCAATTGGCTGCCTTTTTGCTTAAATCGTAGAATACTAAAATAATAATTAAATAACACATTTGCAACCAATAATTTAATCTGACATCAACTCACAGGTTGCCAAGCACCTCAAAAACCTCAAAAAAATAGTGCCCTTACTTCAGTGAATATCTTTATCTATGTCTTTATTGATTGACATTTGTTTTTCCTGAAAGGCGGGACATCTTTCTTCCATCTATCAAGAGTGACTATATTGAGCGTTACATTTCCTGTAGCATCTTGTTAATATTTATTATCTTTGATTAAAGTCAGATGATGTCAAACTGAACAGCGATCTGACAGCCCAACTTATAAATCATTATTATAACCTTTCCACTGAATCACAGTGATGTATTTTAAATACAAAAGTTACAAATCATAATCAGGTCTCACTCTCACTGTACAGGTATGTTTTTCTCTCTGAGGTCCGCAGGAGGGAGGAGAAAATGACAGACAGCTTAAGAGAATTCCATCTGTCTCAAACTGACACCTTTTCACCCAGGTGACAGGTGGCGTATCAGCACTCCATGCTGTGTTTGTGTGCGCATTATTTGGGAATGTAGGGTGAGGGTGTTATGTAAGTTCAGCAGGATTGATATAATTATCATATGTCAAAAAAAGGAAGTTGACAGCTATTGTTAATCTCTGCTGGACTGTGAAATGACTGAACTCTGATCCTCCCCCATATAATTCTGTGTCTGTGTTGGGCGAGGCGATTCTGTGAATTGTGCTGATGTAGAGATGTGAGGGATGATTCTGACAGGCTCGAGGGTCATGGGAGAAATGATGGTAGTTTGAGTAAAACAACCATGCTATCCAAGATTTTCTAGGCAACCAACAAGTAAGAAATGCATGTTTGCGCCTGTCACATTATGCATATAAATGTGAGAAAGGGAAACATAGATGTTCTTAGCTGAACTTCACTGATGGGAGTTTGCTATTGTAGCGGTGTCAAATTGGGTTAGCGGAACAGGATTTGAGGGGGGCGTCCCGGCTTTTTTGTTAGCCGGGAGTCTCAGAAGGGATTAATCCTGAAATCCTAACACAGTTGAGTCCAGCTAACAAGGACACATGTTTGGCATCTAAAGTCTGCAGACTTTTAAAAGGGCATACTGCAACTGTGAATATCTTTTGGATTGTTCAAAGTTTATTTTTTGAAGATGATGACACAGACCAGGTAATTTCTAAAGATTAACATTATATATGTCATTTTCACAGATGTTGTTGTAGTATTGGTGGTATTTGGTTAAATACCCTGTCACGTAGATTATTGTACAGGAAGTAATTACAATGGAAAAATACTATTCATATATCAGACATATTTTTCAGAATTGATAAAAAAAATTCAACAGTGCAATATTTTTGCTTCTTTATAGTTACTATTACCTGAATGATATAATTTTGCCCGCTTTAATGTGCCTTAAACATCTTAAACATTACCTGTTGATACATATCCCATATAGATGGTGAAATATTTCCAACAAGGAGCAAAGCTGTTATTTGCATCTCAGGGGTGCAAATCTTTAGGACAAAACCTAATTACACTGCAGGTGTTTTGCAGCTTCCTCCTGTGACTGGAGAATCATGTCAACATTCACAAACTGGATGTGAAACAGTATAAGAAGTTTATAAAGTTTCATCACAGAATATTGGCTGTGTTTTGTGATCTCCTGCAGTAGCTAATATAGTTTACCTGGTGCCTTATCACATTAAAACACATACAGGAATACATCTGAGACCAAGCTGATTATAATCATCACACTTCAGATTTAATACTAGATTATTATTTTTTCTTTTGTGCATAGCGACAGTTGGCGCTGCCATTACATGCTGTTGCCCGAGTTCATGCATTGCTTTTTACCAGCGATGTTTTTTTACACCAGCTCTCAAAGCATTGTGTTTATGCAGATCTATAATATCTATGTTCATGTTGTCGTGAAGATGCACCAATGTGGGTGGTTAGAGATGCGCCCCGGCCGTACTAGATATGTTGAGTCATCATGTGGGGGTTTCCCTGGAAAAGCTAAATCCCATCTTTATTCCCCTGAGGCAAGCTTTAGTTTTTTACACTGTTAATGGTGTACCGTGGGAAGTTAAGAGGACGCTGCTGTTCTGGTGTTGAGTTCAGAAAACCGCTTATGCAAACCGACAGTGTAAACAGGCAGTCCTGGTAAACTACAGATCATTTCCCTGAATAAATGCATTAAATAACGCATCAGGCTTACTGTAGCATTTGAAAATATACAGTGTAAGTATGTCATTTGTCATACAAATTACAAATTAACAAATTCAATCAGTTTCTGAATGAACAAGAATTGGTGAATATGTTTTGCAATGAGGGTAATAAAGGAATCTAATGAAAAACAATGGGTTGCCTTGTTTTCATCGCGCCTGCTGATATTTTAATCTCAGAAACATACTGCACATAATTCTAATTGAAATAAAGTAGGATAAAATACCATTTTCAAATGTTACAATGTAAGAAGGCTGATCGATTGTGGACTTGGAGATTTTTAGCTGAGGATTTACTGGTTTCTATGGTGGATGCAGGAAACTGGCATTTGTCCCTCTGCTGATTTCTGTAACTTAGACCTATTGTGTTTCTCCTCAGGCACAGAAATCATGGATAGAAAGAGCATTCAGCAAGAGAGAATGTGTGCACATTATTGTAAGCACCAAAGACCCCCATAGGTGAGTACCGCCAGTCCTCTCATAGTCTGCAAGGTGTATTTTAAACCGAATAAATGAGAATTATTACACTGATGAATGGAGATTAATTCAGCGTAGTTGTGCTGTTAATGAGACAATTATTCTTCAACAATGCAACAAAACTCTCAGTGGCCTCATTTAAAGCTGCTATATAAATATCTGGGAAATAATGCTTCTTCAATTGATTTTTAATATGTTTTAATGTATGTCAATTAAAGGTGCAAACTTCAGTCTAGCTTTTGTAAATCACTAACTGAGATATAAGAGTGATGATGAGAAATATAAAGGTTTTTACTGGCTTTGTTTTTTGTAACAGGTGTTGTTGTGGCCGTCTGATTGGTCAACATATCGGCTTGCCCCCCAGCATCTCATCCAATCAGAATGAGAAATCAGAGCGTGTTCCAAAGAATGACAGCTTGTCAGAGAAATGGTCTATCAGCAAGCACACACAGCTCAGTCCCACCGACGCCTTCGGTACCATCGAGTTCCAGGGTGGAGGACACAGCAACAAAGCAATGGTAGAAGCATTCATCTCTCATTAACAAGTGCTTGAGGCTACAGTATTGAAACGACGGCATTACATAACCCTGATCAAATATTTATAAACTTTTCATAATTTAATTCCATAACAAGCTTTTATTAATATCTTGCAATTAGCCTGATCAAGTTTTCAACTCTGAGTCTTACTGTTTTATGACACTTTAATGTGTTGTCAGTATGTTCGAGTGTCTTACGACACAAAGCCAGACTTACTGCTGCATCTGATGACGAAGGAATGGCAGCTAGAGCTTCCCAAACTGCTCATCTCTGTTCACGGAGGTCTCCAGAACTTTGAGCTTCAGCCCAAACTCAAGCAGGTCTTCGGCAAAGGTCTCATTAAGGCTGCCATGACCACCGGGGCCTGGATCTTCACTGGAGGAGTTAACACTGGTATGTTTATGGAATTTTAGGTGTATTAATATTACTCCAAAAACAATTAGTGCGTATTATATAGATAATTTAAATGGAGGAAAACATACTGCATCAGTATATCAAATACTGGCCATTGCACCAGAGGGTTTAATTTAATTAAAATTCTGATTAGATTACACTAATTACAGTGCAATGACATTCTAAAAAAACATTTGCCTAAAGAAAAGACTACACAGTAGCTGGATTTATTTAAGAACATGCACATGAATGTCGATATATATGCATAATCATGAACATCTTGATGTCTCTAATGTATTGGTAATATTTCTCCTACTGAGATTCTCCATTATACTCCCTTTCCCATCCCAGGGGTCATTAGGCATGTTGGTGATGCTCTTAAAGATCATGCTTCCAAATCCAGAGGAAAAATCTGCACTATCGGCATCGCCCCCTGGGGCATTGTGGAGAACCAGGAAGACCTGGTGGGCAAAGATGTAAGTCACATCACTAAACTGACTTTGCTTAATGGTCAACAAGAGCATGCGATTTTGTTATATTAAATTGATATATTCACAGGGCTTATTATTCATGATAGGGAGTTTTAAGACCCTGACAGGATGATTTTAGTGTATTCTCCTCATGTGGAGATCTGTAAATAATTGATGTGTGAGCCACTACATGTATCTACTCTGTTTCACCTCAGCTTGTGTGTGAGTCTCTGAGGACAGATGCAGAACTAAGACAGAGAGATAGAATCATTCTTTATTTATAATCTCTGATTTCTATTCAGTCTGGCTCTTATGCTCTTTATCCTTACCATTTTACTCTTGTCTCTCTCTCTCTCGCTCGGCCCCGTCCGTCTCTTTCTCTCTGGTCTGGTAACACATAAAGTGAACGTTTTAATCTTAAAAGATGTAACTGTGACATTATGACAAACCCAATGTAAAAAAAAATTGCACGTAAAGCCAAAAGACTTGTTACTTTCTGTTGTAAGTACATTTTTAAGTTTCTTCACTTGACTCTTCGACATTGTTCACCTTGATTTATGGCTGCTGTTAGGAGGTATTCATCATTGTTCATATTCTGACCGTCCCCAGACAGTTAACTCTTTGCCTTCTTCGTGTGCTGTGTTTTGCAGGTGGTCCGGCCATATCAGACGATGTCTAACCCTCTGAGTAAGCTCACGGTGCTCAATAGTCTACACTCGCACTTCATTCTGGCTGATAACGGCACCACTGGAAAATACGGAGCTGAGGTCAAACTACGCAGACAGCTTGAGAAACACATCTCCCTGCAGAAGATCAACACACGTGAGGATATGCTGCTAATTATGCTTGCTAATGTAAAGGTGAAGTGTGTGATTTATCCAACACAAACAAAATTGCTAAAAAATTTTGCATAAATTTTGCATTAAAACTAGTTAAGCTAATGTTATAATGTTTGTCTGTTGGGTCGCTCAAACAAAGAAATTGCAAGTACAGTATATTTGTTGTCACTAGTGAAATTTTAATCTGTATCGAAGAGAGCTGATAGAGTTTCAGTCTCATATTTAAAGTCTTTTGGAGAGAGGTTTTGATTGAGTTTTTGATGGAGTTCTGTTACTGTATGTTGACATTCAGAAGTGCTCAGATCCGTATGTGGCTTAATGTCAAAAAACTACTCAAGCTGCAAGATTTAGAAATTTTGCGCATTGCCTGAAAAAATCCATACATCCATTTACCTTCATACCAAATAAATGTGAGATTGATCTAAAGGACCATATTCAGATAAAAGCCAGTAAAGATGCACTCAATCATACGAAAGAATGCTTTAGTTTTATTCATGCTCATGTACAGTATATGATAAGGGGTCAGATTGACATTGCAAATGCGTGTAGTATAAACAAACCTTTCCCCGGAGGCTGGCTTCTAAATAACTTAATTATCATGTCTTTGTACATTTTTTGGTGAAGGGGTAAAGATGTTCTCCCCTGAAACTGAATGTTCTTAAGGGTACAGCGCCCCCTAAATGAAAGCAAAAGAGAGAGAGCTTTCTTCCTTCCTCACTTGTGTTCCGCAGAAAAAGTTATACATTACTACTGACATGGGTAATTTTCAGCCTTGGGTGATCTACACCTTTAATGTGACATCTCCCAGCACACTCCACATGCTATATAACCATCACCTTTGTGCATCTTTACAATACTGGAGCAATCTAACAGACATAAACCACAGGAGTATCACAACATCAAATGACCCATTACATACAGGTGCCATGCACTGGAGGGGACAATGCAACAGGAAGTGAACCGCCAGTGTTTGACCTCTCTGGCTTGTCATGTGACCAGTGGACTTCCCTTTGTCATCCTATGCCTGGAGTAATAGAGGGGGCTGGGAAGTCAAAGGGACGCTCAGGCGTCATTATTTTCATCAATAACCAGCACGCTTCATAACCCAATCTCATCTACAGGAACCAACATCAAACTAACCATTCAGTAACAATGGATAATTCCACCTTTTTCGGTTTTGACACTGTGGACTATTAATATAGAAATTATTATTTATACTGATACCTCCATTAAATGTATTTTCTTGAAAGTTCTGACTGTTAAATGGGAATTTTTAAGCTATTAGGAAGTGGCTATTTACACAAGTGAATAGAAGGTAGATGCTATTTACCCTGTAAAGAGTGGTAAGTAACGGTAAATACCATTTGGACCAAGTGCACATAGCTGCAAATAGCATGTTGTTTACATTACTGTACAGTAAGTGCAAATAGTATTGTAGGCTGTTTATAAAAACAATGAATAGATGTGAAGTCTTATTTCTACCAGAGGCAAATTATCTGACATGACTGTTTATGTATTTACAATTTACATTCAGTACTACTGAATGCCAGTAGTAAAAGCCAGGCGCTTTTATCCAAAATGCCAGCAATTTGCCAAAACAAGAGTTACATTATCTCTAGTTTTGCACTGCCAAGTACCAAATGCTGGAATAGAGAATGCTTAATATAGATAAAAGTACAGTGTTCTTCTTGAAACAACATTGGTATTAAAAGTATAACTGCTTCAAAATCAGTCTGCTTAACATAATTGGTGTGTAACCTAAATAGGCTTACTCAGTGTTTCAACAACAAAAAAAACTGTCTTTTAGTTCTGAACTGCAAACATGTTTAAGCCGAATGAGCAAAAAAGATCAAACATGTCGAAAGCTAAGCTCATTAAATCATCCTGTGACACATTTACAAGACATATACCCACACGATCAAGCTGTCATTGGTGTAAAGAGCACTTTATTCCAACATCACACGCATGACAGAAACCTCATGTTTCCACACCTCTCCCCCTCTCTCTGTCTCTCCTTCTCTTGCATCAGCTGTGGGATGGTGGTATTTGCTTTGGCTTTGGGCATTTCTTATTTCTTTATTTTATTACCTGTCCTACCAAACACTAGAAGAACATCAATAACACTTACACCCATCAGTACAAGGCTCACAGCGCCACAGAGAACCTTCTCCAATGAATCCGATCTCTTTGTTTCGGAGGAATTGCGGCAAGCTGCGACCTGGCTTATGTATTCATAGCCTGATGAGCGCTGCAGTGGTACTGGATTAAAATGAATTACTGAGCTGTGGTTGCCGCTGGTTGAGCTTACGAGGAAGACAGATTTCACAGATGGAAGGAAAGATTAGAAGGCACAGGATGCAATGAAGATGTTCTTATAGGATAAAATGAGAAGCGAGAATCTATTTAATTGTATGCAATTAGATACTGGTTCATTGGAATTAGGGTGTTAATCTCAAGTTCACGTGGACCGTGTAGATGTTGCAAGTAAATTTGATTGTCTCGTCTCTGCTGAATGATTAATCTCTTTCTGTGTACATGGTTACAAACACGTTTAAAACCAAATTCACTCCTGATTTGCTTCAAACAGTACAGTAGATTTACATTTACATTACATTTTAAAATAGTAGTAAACTCATCAAAACCACAAAATATCACAGTTGTAACCGTGGGAATAATCTTGTAACTAAAAACATCCAAAATAAATTAACACTATGTTATATTTTAGCATCTTCAAAAGTGGTCATCCTTTGTCTAGAATTTGTAAAATTATACTCTTGGCATTTTATCATCAGCTTTTTGAGGTTTTAAAACAACACTGAAGGAATTTCTACAGTATTTTTGCTGGACTCTTATTGCCTACTTTAGTTTTCCATTTAAATAAATTGTTGACACAATGTCTACAAAAATTACAAACTTTAAAAAAAAACATTTTGGCAGGTGTGTCAAAACTTAGATGACTTAGATAGATACATGTTTATACATTATTGAAATGTAATTCAGACCATATCCAAGTCTGTAATCATCATTCTGTGGCTAAGCTCTACAGTGTATGTCACATGTAGCCAACTAGCCTAGAAACCTGTTTTAGCCCTTCCTGGTCTACTGGGTCCCTGAGTGATGAGATGATAAGCTGTCCTTTACTTTGGTGGTTTATTTCTAGTTCTAATGCATCTCTGCGGATCTCATCACATTAGCATAATGGAGCAGTAGCTGCTGTATTGACCATACACACGAGGTGCTGTGGGAACTACTGTAGGGTTGTTTCCACCATCTTAAAGGTTTATTGGCTTGACGTTTTTTCATGTTCTTAAAGAAAAATTACTAACCTTGTTTGTGCAAAGGTATGTGTACTCATTTACAAAGTCTGTAAGCACAGTAACATATACAGTGTAGGTTATTTACCTTTGCAGCTTGTAAACACAAGTTGCTTTTCAAGGGACAAGTACAAATTATTCTATTATTTCTATTTCTATTAATCTTGTCGATATAGCTGATGTTGTATTTAACTCCTTTATTACTTTAAAAGTTTATTGTATATGAAGCTGTATAATCTTTCCAATGTAAAACAAAAGTATCACTTAAATTGGCACACGGGACCTTCACATTATGTTCTTACTGAAGTTGTCATTTCTTCCTCAGATATGGCTGCACATTATTCCCTTTATGATGCTATTATTTTTTGTACTTGACTTAAGGATAATGGCCCTATTAGGCTTAATGTGAGTATTTGTGGTTATTGTATCCGCATTTGCAAGTCCCAAGATGCAATGCTGGATCAGAGTATCCACGATGCTTTGATCACACACATAGAACCGAATACATTATGCATGTTTTCTTCCTCACTTTGGGTTCTTTATCACCCTAGATCATCTCGATCATTTGTTTGTACACAATACCACGTTATGCTAGTTTAAGTCATGCACCTGTTGTGTTTAATCTGTCGAGTAAGGTAACCACATTTGTAACTGGCATGCAAGGAATAAGAATGTTCACACAGAGAGTAAATGAAATAGATTGAAAGTGACACTTGCTTTTTCTCAGAGTCTAAAAATTGAGATTTATATGCTTGCATATAAATCAACCTGTGTCTCTTCTTACTTTCTCTCAGAGCAAAAGGGCTTGTCTAACTAGACTGAAGGTGGTACATTAGGTGAATGTGAAGAGGCAATGGAATTAGTTGCAAGATTCATTGATTCATAGTTGAGGATGTTTAACCATCATTGCTTGGCAACTGGGATCTGTAGTGGACATGGCTGTTTCTAAAACCTACATACACAAACCATTAAACTAGTCTTGTTTACTGTTGTAATCCTACATGCATGTTCAGCGTATTTAATGTGCTCGTAAACATGTCTGAAATGAGTGGTAATAGACTTTTATACCTTTATAATAGACTTTTTAATTTGATCTTCTCTTATTAGAAATGATCCACTGAGTAAATTGGGGGGCTGATGCGTTTTTTAATATATTTAAGATGTCATTTGGCTTGCTGCTGGCTGTACATCTGACATTCTCTGATTAAATATCAAATGACTTTTCTTTATCTGGACACTGATGAAGTGATTCAGCGTTGTAGGCAGCTGAAGGTTTCAGTGGTTCAAACAAACACTCTCATTCTGCTTACTCAGATTCTTTGTGGCCTGCTGGTGATTGTTTTAACAAACAAACACATTAAAATCTTTTTTTTTTATTAGAATGGTGTCTAGTAATTTGTCTTTCTCAGTTTGCCTCTCTTAAAGACCTGTGATAGCATGTTTATTGGTCACCTATAAATTCTATTTACAAATAGCGGATAATCTATTGTTATCTCTATAGTTATCATTATCGTAATTATTTTAATATATGAATGGAAAAATATATATTATTTTGTATATTCCTGTACAAACAGGAATGTACAGACATCATTTTTTGCACTTCAGGCCCCACAGAGAAAATTGATTTGGCTATTGGTATTTGGCTGCTATTTGTCAAAATTAGAATACTGTAAATACTGTACAAATATGGAGTGAATTTGTGTTGATCTCTGTCTCTGAAAGTGTCTAAATCAAACTGAATTCACCCAACATAATTAAAAATACATTATTTAGTGACTTAATGTCAGAGCTTAAATCACTGGGGTGTTTTCCTATTTTGCTAAAGGTTAAACCTGATAGCAAAATAAATAATATATCTCTAGTTCTGTTTTATTGCAGTGTGTACACAACGAATCCCAACCCTGCTGCATAGGAGCAGATCGTCGTGAGCATGTGGGCGTATGTGTGTAAACAGCCTAGCGTTTCTGTCAGCCCTTCAACATCATTGGAGAAGGACTCACAGATCGATAAATATCACTTAAGTAAAAGAGAAATGATTTAGAGTGAGTTAAACTTTTAAGAGGAAGAGGTTCAAAAGGAGAAAGTAAATCACACTTTTTCGGATTGCCGTACCAGCGGAGCGGCAGTTGCTTTTGAAGCCGTTGTGCTGCTAAAAATAGACACACTTTATGTAACCGTACTCATTTTAGGCACAATGATGACAGCACATGGCGATGCAGTGTACCTCTCTCTGTCTGTCTTTATCTCGTTCTGCATAATTCAAGCAGTTGTAGGAGGATTTGGCTGCAACATGCTTTTTGAATTACAGTCACAACTGCATAACTTGTACTCATCAGGTTGAGGAGAAGGACTGATGTGGCTCACGTCAGGCACACCTGTTTATTAATCTCACAATACTGCTAATTGCAGGTGATGAATGTAGGAATGATCGTTGTTGTTTTTTTTTTCATGAAAGTTAGAAAAGGGAAGCACTTTCTGTTTGGGTGTGAAGGGTCTGATAAGTGACTCTTCAGTGAGACGAAGGTGGGTATCATGATGACAGTGACAATGAAAAGATGATGATAATATCTGAAAGGTCAGTTATTAGAATAATCCTCCATTTGCTCCTTTGCCAAGATGTTTTCACTTCATGAATTACTGAACACTTCATGAATTACTGAACGCTTTTTAGTTATATGTCCTTAATTTCCCACTGCTTTACTCTTTTATCCTCAAAGTGTGCTATTGTACCTCCATACCAGTTAAGTATAACTGTAAACCCAGTTAAGTATACAAAACTAAAAAAAATAAATTAGTTAATGGTGTTTATTAAAACTGACAGCACACAAAAAGAAAATTACAACAGAACGACATCAATAATACTAAATAGAGGTTAAACCCTGTATAATTTCTCAATAGCAGCATTTACATGCCTGCATATATCCCCAGCAGCATGACCGAGACATAATTAAATTATTCAAGCACAAAGACTTGTGAGTGTTCCCCACAGCTTTAATTTTGTACTTAATTTTGTACTGTAATCGTTTATGGTAAAAACTATTAAAAATAACTATAAAAAATATTTTTTTCAGTTTGTTAAGCCCAGGAAGTTTCAAGGAACATGGTTATTTGAGTTATGATTTCATAACTTGCCATTTCAAGTAATGTTTAATTAGAAGAAGTTTTAATGAACAACAACATTATTAGGATTTAGCAGCAAGAAATGGAATTGCAGAACTTATTATTATTAACCTGCACTGCACATATTGATCATGTACATGAAAATGCATTATCCATATCTTTTACATTTTAGATATTTTAATTTATTTTATATTAATATTATTTATTTTATGTCATTTTTTACATTGTAGTTTACTTAAACATATTTTTTATTTTTTAACATTATATTTTAACATTATACTGCTACTTGACTGCATTTAACACTGCTCTAAAGGTGCCATAGATCCACAGTCACAGCCACAGTCTGGCTTAGTCGTCTCTGCACATTAATATAAAAAGGAAAAAAATACACACTTCACCTTTAATCTTGTGATTGGTTTTAAAACCTCCCCACAACTGCATAGCCCCATATCTCTCACATTTCTGTCTGTTTTCTTCTTCTCCACAGGGATTGGACAGGGTGTTCCAGTGGTGGCTCTGATAGTGGAGGGGGGTCCTAATGTGATCTCTATCGTTCTGGAGTACCTGAGAGATACTCCTCCTGTTCCTGTGGTCGTTTGTGATGGCAGTGGACGTGCTTCTGACATCCTGGCCTTTGGGCATAAATACTCAGAGGAGGGCGGGTATGTAAGATCTACTATTTGTCTTCCATTAAAAAATATCTAAGAATTAAAACAAGATAGGCTTACATATGCAAATTGCTAAGATAAATTACTAAGGCTTCATATATCTTAAAATACATTTAAACAAAACTGAATGAGGTTTATGTTCAAAACAAAATAATACAATTTGCAAATGGGTAATAAAACTATTCTAAAGCTCTTTATTTTTCGTCGTAAATACATTTATCTGGTTGCATTGTGTATATTTTTAATGAAAAATTAGACAAAAAAAGTTCATTTTCTGAAGCAAATATATATAAAAATGCAGCCCGAATGTGAAAAATGTTCATTGGGTAAATTGTTTCCTCCAATTTTTTTCTCTCTGATTTTAGAATCATAAACGAATCTTTAAGAGACCAGTTGTTAGTCACCATTCAGAAGACGTTTACATACAGCCGGACTCAAGCCCAGCATCTCTTTATCATTCTGATGGAGTGTATGAAGAAGAAAGAACTGGTGAGTGTGAAGCGCCGAAAAAGCCACTGTTAAAGTCCATCCCAATCATTAATGCCCATGTGAAGACCTTGATCTGACAGATTTAAAGAGATTCCCCTGGAGCCTTTTTGGTGGTACTTGGAATTCTCTGTATGAGGGTGAAAAGCCAGGAGATCTTCTGCCGCGCTTTGCTCACCAAGTCAGCATGGTGTTATTTTATTGGACAGTCAGAGATGCTGTATAAAGTCACCCCTTCAACTCTGAGCTGATAAATGTCAGTATCTCTGCAGCCTGCGTGAAGTATATCCCGCAGGCCCTGTCACCATCTCTTCATATTAGTGTCTCTCATACACGCCTGCTTTATCTCTCACCCCACACACACTTTTGGATAATCTAATAACGATTTCTTTTCTTTTTTTAAAGTAAGTAAAACTATTTAAACTTACTAAATGATACTACCACCAACCATGACTCATCCCTTTAGATCCACACTGCAAATAAATCTTAAATACTTAGACAATAGATTTTTCAGACATTACACTTCTTATCTTGTTATCTGAGAATACACCTTGAATTAAGCACATTGTTGGCAATTAGTTGTATTCATTATTACATGTATGTATCTTTTTATAGCAGTGTTAAAGTGCCATGTTAACATTTAAAAAATAGATTTCAAGAATAAAGTCAGTGTAAGATTAAAATTGTAGTATTTTCATACGACTAAGCGAGTCATAAAGTTTCAAGTTTAAATCGGCACTACAACACTGCCTTAACTTTTTTGGCATAAAATGTTTTGAAGAAAATGCTATTTGCAAATGTTATTCAGTTTTAATTCTATTTTAGCATTTACTGTAAACTAGAAAAAATCTGAAGAAAATAACTTTGCATTCATCTAAATTATTCACCAGTTTGAAAACACCATAATTCCCTCTTCAATTAGAGTGCACTTAAAAGTTAGCTCATAAACATGTTTCAAGCATTCACATATGCACTCTCATCTAAAAGCTCTCAGGCAGTTGTAATCACATTTATTCTTCCCCTGTTAGCCATTTACTTCTAGAAGGTCTCAAAATATCTTAAACACAGTCGGCTTCAGTGTCGGCAAGATTTCCTTCTTTCATGTTAACATGCTTTCTTATGTTTGATCAAACAGGTAATTAAATTATTCAATGTGACTTGCATGCAAGATATTTACAGTCTTTGTATGTGTCATAAATTAAATTTGTTAGTCAAAATCATCAATGTTGTGTTGTATTTTGCTTTGCAGTCTCATCATATACTGATTAAATCATCCATCCTCCTAAAGTGATTTTTGTGTTTTGTGAATATATTCTTTCAAATTTTAGTCATTGTAGTTGTTTCACTCATTGTTTATGCATGTATGTGTGTGTGTGTGTGTTTCTGATTTTGTTGATGTGAATACCATATCTTATGTTTTAATAAATACATTGTATAACTTGTTGTTTGTGCATGGGTTTCCACATTGAAAGCTGTAGTGAAGCTGTAAATGTGTTAATTTTTATTATAAAGATAACTTTCTCAGATACGAAAATTTGTACCCACACACCATATGACTATTTACTTAAGCCTTTGTGTTATTTATATATTGCATGGCACAACTTTGTTTTCAAATGCGAACTGTTTTGGTAAAGGTGAGAGTTAGTTCTGAGTACAGCATGTTACAGTACAGCACATTGACACCCACTTGAGTTTACTTGATGACTCAAATAAGATCACAAAGCCTTTGGGATGCAACAAAATCTAGTAGATGAGCAAATCAAAATGTTAAATTAATGCACCAGAAAACACAAAAGCACTTTTATCGTATGGAATGTTTATATTCTCTGACTCGCTCACACACACTGTGTAAATGGATTGATGGGTTATTCTCAGTGGGGCGTCTGCAGTGTGACTGATGTTTTGACAGATGTGAGAACAGCACGAGTATATGGGGCGGGTCTAATGTGACTCAGATCTTTAGACTACTGTGGATATATCACTTATCATACACAGCTCAGCTTAGCGCTGGATCACATCTCCTGTTCTCTCATTGCTGTACTTCCCACTGAGGGTGAGCAAATGGGAGAATTTCCATGACTGATGATAGAAAACAAATGCTTAGAATTTTTATATGGGAGTTACTGTGAAACGAGTGTTAAATTCGCTGTGTTGGAGGTGCCATCTATTGTCAATGCTTTTTGTTATGTTTTTGAAGATGGGCCAGCCATTTCTCAGAATAATTGTGGAATCTTACTGTTGCAGTTTTATAAGATTCTAACATGTTGCTATGAATGTTAGAACATACTGTTTATAAGACTTGATGCAGACACACATAACAAATATTAACTTAGAAAAGAAAAGTAACGAAAGTTTATGTAGACCTTAAATAAATAATACTTTCACCTTGTTAAAAAAAAAAATTTCATTGTCTGGCAAGGGTAGAAGCATGTAGTACTGTACCGTCATTGCTTAGAAACTTGCATTACTCACATTTACCATTCTCCATTTAGTAGATGCTTTTATGCAAAGCGACTTACAAATGAGAAAGCATTTAACGGTTTGCCAGCAAGCTAACAATAATTGTAATATACAAAACTATGTTCCACTTACAACAAAACTCTGATGATGTTTGCATCTGAGCAATTAAAAACAGTGAACAAATCTGGCTCCTGATTACAAGCACAAACTAAATTTTAAGGTGACAAAATGTTTGACACCACAAATACTGAAATATTGAGTAAAACCTCTCCAGTTCTATTGTGAGTAACCTGTTAAGATCACAAAAACACGTGAATCATTTTTGTTAGCACACAAAATTGTACATCATTGCTGTCATGAGAGCGCCTGTGTGTTTTTTCTGACTTAATGCGAGTTGTACAGTGTATCAGAAGTGAGATAATGAGATCTATAGGGAGATGTCTTAATTCTGCCCAGTTCCTTTGAAGCACCCAAGCAGATGTTTTACCTGAACTCGACAAGACAGGTTTCCACAACCTCCTGCCTCTCCGTACATGACCTGACTACATTTCCCAAGATTTTAAGGGGAAAGCAGCAAGCTACAAATAATCAAAGCTTTATTAGATTAGATTCTTTTAAGTGATTCAATATTTCTGTCTTCTGTGAGATTAATTGGCACTTGACACATAAAAGACGCATTATGTCAGTGTTTTCCTCTTCTCTGCAGGGGTGCTTTTCCTCTCTTGTGCAGGATTGAATTCCGTTCTTAATCTTTTTCCAACTGTGGAGGTCTTTGTTTCTGCAACCAAAAGGAGGGATGCTTCAATTAATCAGACTGACAGCAACCTCTCTTTCTGCTCTCGTTCCATTTTACTTAAATACCTGTCCTGTCCACATTTTTTCTCTGCTAGAAAACATTAGTTACTTGCTCCTTGTGCACCCAAACATAAAGTGCTTCAGTACAGACACTTTGGTGATAGCCAACATAAAGCAATTTTATACTTCAAACATTTCGCTTTGTACAGAAGCATCAGTTTTGTAAGGTTTTTAGAGAATCTAATGACAAATACTTCTGCTCATTATTCCACTATAAACAAGAAATCCACTGCTTGATTTTCACCTGGACACTACAAACATTATGGCTTTTTGGTGCTTTCACATTAAAACCCCTGGTAGATAGGTGGATCAGCAGGATGTCGTAGGAGACAACCAAGCTGTTATTATGGAAGGAGGGGTGAGGAAGAGAATTTCACCTCTGATAAATGAAGATGAATGTTTGCCCTGAGGCTTGGGTCATTGATGCATGAAGCAATCCCCAGTACAGCACAAGAGTATGAGCAGCATTAAACAGATTTCCAGTGAGTGCTGGATACAGTACATCACCACCTCACACACATCATCTTGTCCTTAGACGTTCATTTATATTGCTCTTCCTCGTAAACGTTCCTCTGATGGACCATCTGATTTTAATTAAAAATTGTTCCTTGCAGGGGTTTTGACAATTGATTAATAAAACAATTTCTGAAATGTCAAACCAGATGTGCTCTTTGTATTTCAATCAGTATTAATTAAATGTCCAACTTCAAATAAGTAATGCTTGCTAATAGGTAACAAACAAGAGACAGTGATGACTGATAAATAGCTCACTAGTACTTGTAAATTCATCGGTGCACGGCGGCAGCATTTTTAAGCATTATCTGTGTGCTCCCAAATATATTCATATTTACTGTAGGCAATAGGGCAGCTCACCACAAAAGAGCTAAATTCAGGGCAAATGTAATGACAGAAATGTAGTATACGTGTGGATGCAGCTTAGCTTTGTTCCAGATGCTGCTGGCCGTAATTTCACACCTCTAACTGTAATGACCTTTACAGCACAAAGACAAGTTCGCTGTGATGGACTAAGCTATTTTCACTACTCACTGCAGGGTTTTTCTGACTGATGTGATTTCCCATAACAGAAAGTGATGCAGCAGGTCAGGATACACCTGTAGATGCTGAGGGGGGTTGTGGAGCAGTTCTCTTAAAGGGACAGTTCAGCCAAAAATATCATCATTTGCAGTATTCACTCTCATGCCATTGCAAACCTGTATGACTGTTGTTGTTAAATGTTGCAGTTGTGTTATTTTATGGTTGCTCTAGTGTTTGACAGTGCACACAAGGCAAGGGCTTTTGGAAGTCACCTTTGTTACAAACAGCGGGCAGGTTGGTTGCTCAGGTTTTTTGTCTAAGCTGAGATAGTTTGTTAACCAGAGTCTGGGGAATGATTGAGATGAATGGTGAGCAGGATTCTGACATATGAGCTTTTGTTGTTAAGGCGACAAATAGAAATGTGGATGGCAAATGCAATTGGATGGAGCAGTTGTGCCTGGAGGCATTTAACTTGGCGTCTTTATTGTGTGACCAGCCTGGTAAAATACTGTGGATAATATATAACAGGGAGGTTAAAACATAATGTTAGGGAATTGCTAGGCATTGGGGAGATTTGGAGCATGTGGATGGCCAAGGTAGATGACTGTGAAGACATCTGCAAATATTACTCCACTGAGGAGGCTTAACATGTGCTCAGATATGACTCAGGCTCAGATTGGTTTTAGCCACAGCACGGCTGTGTCCTGCCAGGCACATGAAGTGTATTTAAATATCCAGTATAACTACTTTATTCAGCTACCGCAGGCTCATAAATCACAGGCATGTTTCGTAGTTCAGATGTGGCATGAATTGGGATATGAAATTTGGGAAAGAACATCTGTCACTGTCTAAATCTCTCTGCTGTTGATTTTGACTGATGTGTATTGAGTTTGTGGATTGATAAGGCTGCACACAAACACAAAATAATTATTTATTATAATTATAATTATAAATCAATTTTAAGGCAATAAAGAGATGATAGTTCTATAAACATCTCTTCTAATATCTCAATATTGTGTTTCACACCTGCAGGAGAATAAGATTTTATCTGACATATAGAAAGACATATTATGAAGGTCAATATCACAATGCTCTTTTAACACACACATAGACATTGGCGGCTGGGTCACCTCCATAGTCACAAGATCATCAATAACAGTCACTTCAGTAATTGCCCGGCACCAAACTCTTTGTAGAAGAGATGAAGTGCTTGTTCGATACGATCACATTCCATTTACTCTCCAGTTTCAAAAGCAAAAACATAGAACCACAACACACAAAGACATAAGCATAAAAATATGACCTATTACTTTCTGCATCAGTACTGAACTTTGAGACAGATTATGTGTTTAGTCATTTAAGCACACAGAGCTGCTCTAATTCCCATCTCTGTCACCACCTCCTCTCAAGCTCTCACACACCCTGGATATGGTATCATTTCATGGTTCCTTTACAGGATGAAAATGAAAACAGCATTGACGTTGGGCTGAACCAATCCTCCTACTTCCACAGATTAGTTCATTAGTCCACACCAGGCGCAGATGAAAAATGGCTATTGAATGAAAGGTGGATTGTTCAAATGACAGGCCTTAGATTAATGGCCTGTCCACAGTATTATAAGTGCTCTGGAATTCAGACCACACGCGTCGCATATGCTGCAAGGTGCCCTTCATATGTGTGGATGTAGTTATTACAAAACTGCCATGCCATGTTATCACAATGCCTACATTGTATAACACATATATGTTCCAGTCAGCTCTTAAATGGATAGTTCAATTCTGTCATCACTTACTCAACCACATTTTACCTTGTTTGCGTGGAACATACAGTGAGGAGTTTTAGCGTTTGCTTAAAATTCAGTTCAGATTTATTTCTAAAGCACTTTTAACAGTCTTTCTTTGTTACAAAGCAGCTTTACATACAGATAATGGTAACAGAAGAGATGTAATAATAAGGAAATAAATATTACGTAGAATATACGTGCTATTATTTTAATTTCCTTAATATGATGTACATTTATTAAAGTTAACTGAAATTGTCTTTATATATATATATATATATATATATATATATATATATATTGTATAATGTTATTTTTTCCTCAGATAACAGTGTTCCGGATGGGATCAGAAGGACACCAAGATATTGATCTGGCCATTCTAACAGCTCTCCTGAAAGGTAAAAATTATAGTATTTGTAAAAACACGATTAAAAGAATGATGAAGACTCTTAATGTGACTTTCCAAGTCATCCACAGCAGTGTTTTCTGGGATCTGTCAGCTCCTAAAAACAATCAGTACTCCTCTTCTTCGAAATCCATTCTCCATCAAACAGGTAGATGCCTTGCCAGAGCAGAATATCGGAATTTACTAGTCAAACACTTTTCCATCCGCTCCATAATAACTTCTCAGTGCCCGCAATCAAAAGGTCAGCAGGACTTTGTTGCTGAGATGAGGGAGCAAAGTGTGAGATGCACTAGTTACGCTGGTTAAAACCCGCTTTTAAATTCATATCAGAAGACTGAATTTCAGCAAGGCCCATAAGCACCATGTGTTGCACAGAAATCCAGCAGCATGGTTTCTACATAATTCATAATACTGTGGAGTGCATCTAAAGAATGAATTACTTATGCAGTCCCCAGCTCCTCTTTCTTTAATAATTGTATAGAAAATCTATAGCAGTCAATATATAGTCAAAGAGAAGTTCATATTTATAGTTCCCACAGGCAATAAGTCGGTTAATGCCAATAATGTTTACATGCTATTTCAGCAAATATATGGTACATTAATATGCATTAAGCGTGAGACTGACGCAACTGACTTCGTTTTCATGCTCTCACTCCATATTACATGTGTTACATGTGCGCAGGCTGATCGGTCTCCATCAAAGTACCTTGCTGAGGTGTGCTTTCGGTCTCGCGGTACTTCAAATCCAGCGCGACCAATCACGTCACGTGACGGACGGACGATGTAGGTAGCTGCACATTTGTCGGTCGGCTGTTTTACTTAGACAAGAGCCATAGGAAGCGAATGTGCCCAGGTCAAATTTAACATATAATATCTATACACTTTTCAACTGCAATATAGTATTAATGTTGCTTTTGAGATGACATAAATTTTGGCATGGTTCAATGCTAATATAGTATAACTTTTTGATGACATAAATCATCAATGCTGCTCTGTATAGATCTCTTTTGTAATGGCACCTTGTCATTGGCGTCAATACGAGCTGCTTAGATATATCACAGTATTGAAAAATGTGTTTCAGGGTCTGTAATTGTTTCGTTGACCTTTCCAGGGGTGTATACTAAATGTCTGTCAGGCTGCTATCTGATCAATGTGACATTAAGGTTTGATGACTCCCTGTGGGCCACTGTACACGAAATTGAAGCTGTTGATATCGGTCAGATTTCACTGTTGACAATAGATATTATTGTGCCAAAATGTTTCATCTCGAGGACAGAAAGTCATGAATCTGCTGTTGTTTTTATTTTGGTTGTCTTTGCAATATGCAAACTTTTATACATCCTGTAAATAGCCTGTAAAAACACCAAACAGCAGAGGACTTCACCTACTGTAGCAACATTTGCATTAAGACCATTTCACTTCTTTATTTAAGGTTTAACAGTCCATAAAATGGGTCAGGCATAACAGCATTTACAAGACATTATGCATGTGTTTTTATTCACAGCTACACCTAGAAAAGCCATGAAGATGTCTTGTTTAATGAGCTGTGTATGAAAAAAATGCACTCATAGGCAGAGTAAGTAAAGACAAATGTCCTGTTGCTCAGGGTTTATTAGCGAGACAGAAGGGCAGAGCAGAATATAAGAGACCCTGGAGAGTGCTTTCCATTCTTATTTATATCTACAATCAGCCCATTAAACACACATAACAGTATGTATTATAATGATATAAGAGCCAGTAAAGGCTGGGGAATCCTTGAGATCCTGTACTCGTGAGAGATAAATCAACAGGAGGTGAGGAGCTTCAAGATATCACACTAAAAAATTGGTAATATTTAATAGGCATTTGCACATTGCGTCTGTCATTTTATATTTTCTCGTTAACATTTTCCCAGGCCTTTATTTGATTTAAAGTAATGAGTGAAATGCAATTGTGTCTTTCCCCATCTGTCCAGGTGCCAATGCATCAGCTCCTGATCAACTGAGTCTGGCGCTGGCCTGGAACAGAGTCGATATCGCTCGTAGCCAGATCTTCATTTATGGACAGCAGTGGCCTGTAGGCACTTACACAAACACATTATCTCTGAGCAGATCTGTGTAAATATTGTACACACAGATATAGACATAGTGTATTATGTACAGTATCAGACTTTAATGTTAGCAGGCGGCCTCCAACCAATCAAAATTCATGAAATAAATGCATGGTTGTGGCTTTATTTATGTTGTGCTCAGGTCGGTTCTCTAGAGCAGTCTATGCTGGATGCTCTGGTGCTGGACAGAGTGGACTTTGTGAAGTTGTTGATAGAAAATGGAGTGAGCATGCATCGTTTCCTGACGCTGTCCAGACTCGAGGAGCTCTATAATACGGTAATGCAGCTCCTCCTTTCACTGTAGCAGAAATTTCAGCCTCCTTTTTGTATATACATACTATAGATGTAAAAAAATTAAATACATACACTTATGAAATGTAAAATATTGTTTCTTATTTATCATTAACATGTGCTAAAAACTTTTATTACATGTGTTTGCATTAAATTTGAATTCATTAAAGGTTTTTATGTGTGTTTCTATCTGGCTGCAACAGAGACATGGGCCATCCAACACCCTGTACCACCTTGTCAGAGATGTGAAAAAGGTAAGAAATCACTATGCATGCAGCTGAGGATGTGTGCTTCTGTATGCATGTGTGCGAATGTCTGTGTGTGCATGTGTGTGAATGGATATGTAAATCAGAGCGTGTGTGTGTAGGTGGTAGATTAGTCTTAGATCTGTGTTGCATATTTAGCCAAGGTGTTTTTCTTATTTCCTAGCTTGACAGACAGATTTGGTCCATTAGTTGCTTACTTTGGTTCTGTCTGTTTCCTTTGCTTGTTTCAGGCTATTAAATAGTCCGAACGACGGGTTTGTTTCTCTTTAGTGTAAAGTTGAATGAAGCGCTTGGTTGCTTTCTTTGTGCATTGTGGTGATTTCTGTAGTCTTAAAGTGACATTTGTGTATATCCAAATACTGTAATACATTTCTTAAATGAGAAGTGACAAATAGAAGGGGGGTTATAACTAGCCTGATTGTTGTTCTGTAACTTTTCTATCAGGGTGTGTCTATAGAGACTAACATTATGGTTAAATGTTTTTGGATGGTACAAATATACTGCAGCTCTTATTCTGACTCTGATCAGCTAGTCAAAGAATATTATGGTATTTACTGACTTTGGCAAGCTTAGAAGATCTTTTGTGGTTCTGCATTGATAATTGGGGAACAAAAGCAGAGCCTTGTTATAGTCTGGCCGGATGTGGGATGTGCTAGAAATTTTGCTAATAGGGATTTGGCCTGATGTACTAATGAAATGAGGAAACTTAGGTCTTCGTGTTCTTTTCATGTTTTAGAGTCTAATTTTCGACACCCCGATTATAAGGAGTCTTTACAAGAAAAGCTAACGTTTTAAAAAAATTTTAAATGAGCAACAGAGGCATTGTGTGTCTTCATTCACTTTATACCCCCTGCTACTTTATCAGACTTGCCATTCTCTGATTTTCACTCATGCTTTTGTTTTTGCTTCGTAGAAAGGCAAATCATTATCATACTGTAGTGAGTTTAATATGACACCGAGCCCTGAATTGGTTGGTCTCAGTGGGCATGTCTGTCCCTTTAATATGATTCTGTCTCACTGACCTTGTGTGTTCTTTCCAAGCAAGAATATCCAGGGTTCAGTTGGATCTACCTCAAGGTGAATCAGCCAATCTTATTCAATTATCTTGATTCCTTTTAGCAATATGTCAGTGTGTTTGTAGAGTAAGAGTGTATGGGTGTGTTAGTCTGAATGGTGGTCGTGTCTGACCTTACCACTTGTTTTTTTCTTAGCCATAACTGTTGGTGGGTATTTGTTGCCGCTATAAGTATCCTTTTTTTCAGGGTAACCTTCCCCCCGACTACCGCATCAGCCTGATTGACATCGGATTGGTCATCGAATACCTCATGGGTGGAGCCTATCGCTGCAATTATACCAGGAAGAGATTTCGGACCCTCTATCACAATCTTTTTGGACCCAAGAGAGTATGTTATTGAACTCTGGAAAGCTTCACTTAAACATAGTTTGTTGATAACCTGTATATATAATTATACCACTAGAATTGTAAATGTTTGTTCCTTGAAGATGCTTTTCAAGGGTTATTTTCTCAGGTTCCCATAAATGAAAACGTTTTTCCAAAGGAAATTTGTAATGTGCTTTGCTCAGTCCTTTATCACCATGACCCACCTGGGAAAAGTGGTAAAAGAATATTTCCCATCAGAGACGCAGCAAAGAAGCGGAATAAGGAACTAACGCAAACTCGACATTAAGCACAGAGAGAGAATTTTTTTCACGTGGTACTGCAGATACTGTGCAGAGTAAACAGAAGCCAAAGAAAATCCTCAAGCCACTGACACCTGGATGATCAAATTTACTCACACATTTGAGCACCTTAGAGAGCTCAGGGATATATAAACCATAAGTCTCAGCCTTCTGACGCATAGTTTGTGAGTCACAAGGAGATGAAATATCTCTGCTTTATTTTAAATGGTCTTGAGACGCTGGCATGATAAACTGTATCTAAACTGTAGTGGATTACTGTACTAATACATGTTTATGTTGGCACTTGCAATGTCACAATCATGGGTTTGATTCTTAGGAAACGCACATAACTGATAAAATGTATACCTTTAAAAATATCTTTTAACAAAAGGGTTTGCCAAATGCAAAAAAATAAAAAAGGGGGAGCATATGCAAGCGCCTTAATGGAACATTTTATGCATATATGCGCATATTCAACACATACAACAGTACAAGCTCAAAATAGATCAGACATCGCCAGTGCCACCAGAGAGATCCTAAATTTATCACTGCATAGCATAAAGAATCCCACCTTCTGATTAGACATGGAATGCTTTTAGAAACACATTCTGTGATGTGTGTCAATTTATGTGTGGCAGTAAAATTATTTTAAAAGTCTAACATGTCTTGCTCTTTCTGTCCTGTATATGTGTTTGTTTGTGATGTAGCCAAAAGCCCTGAAGCTGCTTGGAATGGAGGTGAGATCTTCTTTCTGAGTATCTGTTTTCCTGCTGTTTTCCAGTAAAATCCCCACTGAGATTCATTGAAATTGTTTTGTTTAAGCTTTCGTTTTATTTGAGAGGTTTGAAGTTCATGTAATGTAAAAGGTTCGCAATAAAATCACTCTTTGTGTTGCATCTTATGAAGCATTTTTAAACATTGGATAGAATTATCTACAGTAATCTTAAGCTTCTATTTGGGGGGTTTCATTACATCTATTTCATTCAAATTAGGTAAAGAATATTACTTAATTACTTACTATAATGAATCATTAAAAAAAATTCTCTGGCTTAATAGGATGACATGCCCATCAGACGAGGGCGTCAGAAAACCACACGGAAGAGGGAAGAGGAAGTAGACATTGACCTGGATGACCCCGAAATCAATCACTTCCCCTTCCCGTTCCATGAGCTGATGGTTTGGGCAGTGCTGATGAAACGGCAGAAGATGGCCCTGTTCTTCTGGCAGCATGGCGAGGAAGCCATGGCAAAAGCTCTGGTAGCCTGCAAGCTCTGTAAGGCCATGGCCCATGAAGCTTCAGAAAATGACATGGTGGATGACATCTCACAAGAACTTAACCAAAACTCAAGGTAGTAAATGCATATATGCTCTTATGGTTTTGTGATATGACTTTATTACCTTTCGTAGTCAATGTGCATATCCTTAAGAGTTCTGGATGAGATTTTGTCAGAAACCCTAATACATAAATTTTATTGCCTGCATAACAATTCAGACATTGCCAGTCTTTCCTATTCTGGTTTCTGAATGTGGCTTGGGAAATGTGGAAGCCATCTGTTATGTGCCAAACTGGCCTCCCATCAAAGAGAAAGAGACTGACCACAAAGACTCCAAATTCATAATTAAACCTATGCCTCTATATGTACTATATACCTGGTCACTAATCTTTTTAGTACAATCGTACATTAAATGATGACAGTAAGTCTGTGATTGTCTGTTGTATGGAAATATTCCATTGTGTTTTCCCTCAGGGAGTTTGGTCAGCTGGCTGTGGAGCTGCTGGATCAGTCTTATAAACAGGATGAACAGATGGCCATGAAGCTGTTAACCTACGAGTTGAAGAACTGGAGTAATGCCACCTGTCTGCAGCTGGCTGTGGCCGCCAAGCACAGGGACTTCATCGCTCACACCTGCAGCCAGATGCTCCTCACAGACATGTGGATGGGACGTCTGCGTATGCGCAAAAACTCTGGCCTGAAGGTCAGACCTGAGAGGAAACCGCAGTCTCAGTGATGGATATATCACATATAGTAGCATCACTTATTTCACAGCAGTTAGTCTGTAATGGTGTTTTTCAAAGATATACAGTGGGATTCTTTTATTTTATTAGAGGCCATTTAATAATCTTAGTTGTCTCAATAACTTTTTCAATTGATTAAAAAACTAAATCTTGCCATTTGTTTGCAGATTTAAATATTTGATTTTTGGGTTTTCAATGCGGTCTCACACTTGTTGACCCAGATTATGTTATTTATTGAATATGGTGCCAAAATGAGAGCTTTTTAGGGTAACTTTTAATAGGTGAATCCATTATTTTGTGTTGCATTTACCATATTCGCTCATGAGGCCAGCAACCTGCATAGAACATCTTTTTTAGAACAGATGGGGAGATGTTTGTGAAATTGACCCAGAGAGCAAGTTTTTTACTCTAGAGACACCAGAATGACAGGAAGAGCTGGTGTGAAGTGACACACAAATTAACACTGCTGCTGATGTACAGAAATTAAATTTGCAGTGATGGGGAAAAAGAGCTTTAAAGTTAAGGTGCAGTAAAAGAGGAACACATCCTTGTGTTTTCTTTAAACAGATTAATCAGAAGTTAAACTCTCAGCTAACTCGCACACTGAAAAACGGATCAAATTAAGGTTGAGATTTATTGGCTGTCACCTTTCTTTTTCCAGAAATAGAAATTGTGTTGCTGCCTGCTGGTGAATATTGCTTGGTCCTTTTTAAAAATAGATTAAAGAGAATTAGTATTGACGGGTAAGGGAACGATTGTTTTATTTAGGAAATTGCACACCACACAGAGTTTCTTTTAAATCTATAAGTAGCTGCTTACAGTGACATTGAGTTGACACAATGCCAGATCTTGTCGGTGAGGGTTTTTTTTATCGTATGAGGTGCCCTCATTATCTGAGAAGAATAAATAAATAGGATAAGTTAGAATAAGAAGTTTTCTCACATGTCTGTCTCTGCATTGACCTGGTTAAAACAGTCACATTCTCAGACAGTTTTTAAGCCTATGAAAAAATCTGCAGAGGGCTTAAGAAACTCTTCTTTTGTTTTTCAGTACTCTGTGTGCTTCTATTTTTGTCGACCTCAGTGATGGGATCAGTGTTTTATATCTCACAGGTGCTACTGTAGAACAATATATAAAACAAAGATCTCTTTCAATAGTTATTTTTCTCCAATAACTAGATGGATGGTTATAAACTATTTAAAAGTGTTATTTTTTACACTTGTGTGTTTGTTTTGTTTGACAGGTCATCCTGGGCCTGCTTCTTCCCCCTTCAATATTGAGTCTCGAGTTTAAGAATAAGGATGAAATGTCATACATGCCTCAAGATCAGGACACCTACCTACAGGAGAAAGACGTGGATGAACCTGAGAAACAAGCTAAAGACAAAGACGATGAAGACATGGAGTTCACAGTAAGATCTTACTGTGAGACGCAGTACAACTCCGTGGTGAGAGCACCCACCTTAGCCTCGTTTCTTAGCGTGTAGTCTTAACACAGAACATGTACACACACATATTCAGGCACATCTGCTCAGTGTAAGTCCTGCCCCCAATTCGGCCCCTCAAATACGCTTCCAGTTAGTCCTCGCTTCTCGAGTGCGTTTCTTCTCTTTTTGGAGAACCATACCAAACCTGCTCCTTCTCACTCCCGCACCCTCCTACTTCGCCCCTTCTCTTCGTTCTTCGTTGTCAAAGCGACGGCGCGTGGTTGTGGAGTTGTATCGTGTCTCCGTCTGCCTTGGTCTTTGTCTCCTCTCTGTTTCTTTTCTTTTAGCAAGGGTCTCGTCTGAAGAACGGTACTGTGTATGCTGCCTGTGTCTTTATCATTTACGACGACACCATTGTGCATGTCAAAGGCTCGTATCTCCATCGCATTACGTTAGCTGACTTTATCTCCCCATCTCCATGAGCGCAACCTTCACTTTTAAGTTGAACCAGACGCACCGTCCTACTCTCACACAAAAACTGCACGAATATTGACGTTCACTCTTCCATCGTCGTCTATCAAGTGTTGCTTTAAAGAAACAGGTCATCCCAAGACTGATTTGAAATGTAGTCCTAAGGTTACCTAGCTGTGAAAAGGACTACATTTCTCCTAAAGGTGTCATCACAATCACCCCTGCACAGCAACGTAGTCTTTGTAGGAGTCTGTGTGATCTGCAATTTTATCCAGAGTATAAAAGTATTTAACAACTTTCTAGAAGTAAACGGTATTTATGCAGCATGTGAGTTTTCATACTCACTTAGTGTCAGTATCGCTGTGCAAGGGAGAATGTGTCCGAGCCTTAAATGTTGACAGGTGACTGGGTTGGTCTGATCTTATACAACACAGCTGCAAAAACTGAAGCTTTACACCTCACTTCACTATGAATGTTTTGCAGATATGAAGTTACAACACAAGCTGACAATTGTATTGCAATTTATTAGGATGTTCTTTCAGAAAATACATTGTAATGGCAATTTGTTTTTTCTCTTTGCTTTTTTTTTTAAAATGCCAGTGCAAGTAATATGGCTGATATAGTGAGCAGTGAAATAAACAAGATGTTGTTCATTGCATATTAGAATGACAGCATAGGTGTGTAGTTTGCAATATTGTGTAGTTGTATAAATAAATAAAATTGTTGCAATACAATTCTGCCATGATGTCCAAGAGTGTGCCATGTTTTCCATCTATGGGATAAGCTCCCCACTCTTGGATTAAATTTGGGTCTAAATAACCCACTGGGCATTTTCTCTCTCTCTCTCTCTCTCTCTCTCTCTCTCTCTCTCTCTCTCTCTCTCTCTCTCTCTCTCTCTCTCTCTCTCTCTCTCTCTCTCTCTCTCTCTCTCTCTCTCTCTCTCTCTCTCTCTCTCTCTCTCTCTCTCTCTCCCTCTCTCTCTCTCTCTCTCTCTCTCTCTCTCTCTCACAACCATTCCCAGGCAGAATCATCAATGCCCAGCTCATAATGAATACTGTACCTCGCCTGTTCAGCACTCAGTATTGCATTGCAGCTGCATGCAATTCTGGGTAAAAAGTCAAAATATGCAAATAGTGTGTAAAGGCATCTTTCTCTTTTATGTTTCTGTCCTCTGCACTTTTTCCAGGCTATGCTGGGAAACGTCGCTTCAGAAGCATCTCGTAAGAAGCAGGTGGAGGAAGTTCAGAAACGCCATCGGCTTATTCCGTTGGGGCGCAAAATATACGAGTTTTACAACGCTCCAATTGTCAAGTTCTGGTTTCACACGGTAAAAGCTCAGCTGTGCTTTCATTTTAGTAAAACCAATATGGTATTACTCCACATACAAACCTACAGTATTCAAATCAAAAGGATTTTTTATTTGAATTCTTTTAGCTGACAATACAGCAGAAAAATCTATACCATCTACAGTAGCGATGTAAAGAAATGCTGCAAATGTACAGATCAAAACAGCCGAGGGTTTTTATTTATCCTCATCTATGTTTTAAATATAGGCCATGAATCTGACAAATCTCCAGGCTCCTAAAGATGAAAAAATCAGCTCCGTGTGCTGTCTTCATTATTTACTCTCCCTCTCTCTTTCTTTTTTTTTGCTTGTACACGCTCACAGTCACATTGTAATGTTTACACCGAGCGGTGTTTTTCTTTTCCTCTGGTGAGAGTGTGTATATCAATCTTTCTGCTATTTACACAAAAACACAATATGTTACTGAAGAAAAAGAGCAATATCCTGAGACAGCAGTGAGAGCTGAGTGTTGTTTTTATACAGAAGTTTCAGAATAATATGATGATCTTGTGCAGTCACCTCTTCCTTTTTCTCAGTAAAATACAGAATAAAGGTGAATTTTAATAAATTTTACCTCCTTTTCTGTAAGTGTAAACCTGTAAAAAATAAACCTTTATTTTTCTTAATGTTTGAGCATTTTGATACTCTTTTCTCTTATGGTAATGTTTTTTCACAGTTGGCCTATGTGGGATACTTGATGCTCTTCAACTATATTGTGCTGGTGAAGATGGACCTCTGGCCTTCTCCACAGGAATGGATTGTAATTGCTTACATCTTCACCAATGGAATCGAGAAGATGAGAGAGGTGAGGCTTCATTACAGCTCAGTGGTTCTAATACATCTCTGTTTCATTTGTAATGCAATGTTTTTCTAATGCCTGAAACGGGGGAAATTATTTGTTACCTGCTCTACAAACTTTTAAATGTGTTTAAGGAAATGTATTTTCAGGGTATTTCAATTATTCATTTTTATTTTTTGTATTTTTATCTATAAATTTTTTAATAGAAACCATAGCAGCATGTATCTGTGACAAAAACATCTGGATCTCTGTTAGGGTGGTACCATTAAATCTCTACAATCTCTATAGTGCACAAATCTAGAAAACGTTTTTGGCAAATTTACAAATTTACAAATAAAAACATCAAATATCAGACATCAGATATCTTGCAGGAATTTCTGTGCAGGTACTGCTAAAAATGAACAAATAAATTTACTACAATCAGTCAGGCTTTACTTCTGTTTGAGAAGGTGACACTGAAAACGGCACATTAGCAACTATTTGTGTTAACGTTTCAGTGTTCTGGTGTACAACTTCACAAATGTGACCCTGTCTGGGAAAACCAGGCTCAAAATCAAATGATGAGATAATGAGCATCAAACTTTGATTTCGTCTATAAATACCATTATGATTTTAATCATTGACATGTCATTACTCAGTCAGTATTGTTAAAGATATCTAGGTTATATTTTTACAGAATGTTCTTTACAATATGTATGATGATTTTATGTAGAAATCAGTAAATCACAAAAAATGATTTTAGCTGGGTTTTCATAGGCAGGGTCACAAATGTATTTACTTTCAGAATGTAAAAATGTGAAAAAGCTGAAAAGCTGTATTCTACTGCCCTCTTCTGGTATTCAGTATATTCAGATTCTTTTGATTCTTGATTCTTTACAGCTGTTCAGAGCTTGTTGCTGTATCACTGTCTCTGTCAATTAGATTCTCATGTCTGAGCCAGGCAAGCTCCTTCAGAAGGTGAAAGTGTGGTTGCAGGAGTACTGGAACGTCACTGACCTCATGGCTATTCTCATCTTCTCCATTGGGATGGTGCTGCGTTTACAAGACCCACCGCTAATGAGCTACGGGAGGGTCATCTACTGTGTCAACATCATTTATTGGTACATACGACTGCTGGACATCTTTGGAGTGAACAAATACCTGGGCCCATACGTCATGATGATTGGCAAGATGGTGAGGGAGACTGATAGGTTTCATTGTTAAGTCTCAAAAACAAAAAGCACATGATAAAAATGCATGAGGATTGAGGCAGAAATGGCTTTAAATTGCATTCAGTGATATTTTAAAAAGTGCCTTGGATTACTTTCTTTGTAACATAAACAAAAATGTTGTTGTTCAAACTATACTTAACACTCCTAATTTTTCTTTTTCTTTTTTCCCCTGCCCTTAATGAACCGGGATGAATGTAGATGATTGACATGATGTATTTTGTGATCATCATGTTGGTGGTGCTGATGAGTTTCGGTGTGGCACGACAAGCCATCTTAAATCCCAATGAAGACCCATCCTGGATGCTGGCGCGCAACATCTTCTTCATGCCATATTGGATGATCTATGGAGAGGTGTTCGCCGACCAAATTGACCGTAAGGCTGCCTTCTTAATAACATCTCCAGTGCTGGGATGTTTATTTATTAATAACTTGACAAAATGTAGTGGGCTGTCACACATTAGTGTCCTCTGATGGCAAAAACATTCCCAAAGATATGATAAAAGCTTTGCATTTAACAGCGGTTAAAACATTTGGTTCGGCAGTGTACTGCAGGGGACATTTTATATGGTATATAGTTGTGCTTGCGTGCACTCTCGTAAAAAGCGCAATATGTCTGTAAATGGCTGCACTTAAATTGTCATTACATGATGGTATGGATCGATGGCACTGTTTTAGAAAGGTTTTAAGCCTTAAGTGTTGTCCTGTTTGTAGTAAGACTGCAGATTAAAAAAAACATTCAACAGCAATATAAATCAGATGAACACTCTTAACATATTTCTAAATAAATGTCGTCTGTTTTGAAGCTTTCAGAATTTGTCTCATATTAAAGTTTAATGAATCTGGAAAGTGTATCTACTTGTATTATTCATGCCCACAGCTGAAGATGGAAACTGCATATCTTTAACTGAGCTGAAGTAAAAGACAGATTTTGAAAGTGAACTGAAAGTTTGTGAAGCATCAGTCTGTCATACAGATTGTGTATTGTTTACTTTTTTGTGTTGGCAGGCTATGCACAATACAGTTTATTTCAATTTCTATTGTATAATTCTTCTTTTCTTTTTTTTTAAAGGTTTTCCCCATTTTTAATTTGGTTTTAGAATTTTGGTTTAGAATTTGACCACTTTTTAGTTAGTGTCGGGTCATGATATAGTTTGAGTTTGGACGTTTTATCTTATTTTTGTGACCCATCTGGGCGAACACCTTAAGGGTCATAACATTGACATGCTGGATGATGGTGGTGTATCATCCAATATATGTGAGAGAATAAAACAGAAACACAAAATTAGAAATCATTTACTGCTGGGGTATTATGAGCTTCTTTCTGGATCTGGAGCATCCCATGTAGAAATTATACACAAAGTACTTTTGATGTTATTTAAAATATATACAGTAATGTTTTTTTCATTAAATGTTTACGACAATTAAGATTTAACTAAAACTGTAATCATAAACTCACAGTCTAAGTGATACCACTTGTGATATTACTTGAATAACACAGAAGAGATGTGGTAAAAGCAACAGTGACTAGAAGTTTAAAAAGTTGAATGACTCTACTCAACTATACAGCACTGTGCAAAGTTACAAAATATGTCTTAAAACATATGTTTCATATCTGTTTTAGCATGTTTAGTGAGAAACAGATTGCATGGCCCCTACAGAGCCCTGATCTCAACACAGTGATTCTTGAAATACATGAAGAAAAGCAACTTTGACAGCCTAAATAATACAAAAAAATCCATGGGGCCCCATGAAATCCAGCAGCCTGACTGCAGCAAATATTATTCTCTCCTGTCAGATTAACTGTATAACTTGAGCATGAAAAATTTATATACTTGAAACCAGGCCTCATAAAGCTGCAGTTTTAAGGACCTGTGTATGAAATGTTTGTGTTGTGTGTTTGCTGATAAAGAAGTGTATGTTTGTTGTGTGTGCAACTGTGCATACTGTTGTTTGTTTGTTTGTGTGTGATGTGCGTTGAGGTGGGTGGCCCAAAGACAAGAGAGCTGAAATAACGCTTTCGTTCTTTGTTTCAGATGTGAATAGTAGGAAGCTACAGCACAAAGTGAATGACAAACTCTGGCTGGTCGAAAATTACATTCGCACTCAAGGATCTGGGCGTAACAGTGGTCCATCCCATATAGGCAATTTCCAATAAATAAATTATGCTAGATTTTTCTCCGTCACCAAAGCCATTCTAATTTCACTGCCATGTCATCGCATCACCCTGATGGTCATTGAGTGTATGACACCACTGCAAGGCTAATGACCAGGTTTCCGTGGTGGGGGATAATATTTAAGATAGCTACGACAGCTAAAATGTCTAGATCCAGTCACAAAACCCTATCATGGAAACTTTGATAATGCTAAAGTCAACATTAGAAACCTCCCAGAGCCATCTAACATTTACTGAGGTTCCATTATTCTAATGGTACCTCACTCATTTCATGTAACAAAATGTAACATAAACTTAATATTAGGTGTTATGCATAAATAACCGAGCATGCAGCACACCGTTGCCTATTTACATATCTTCCAATGAGCTCCAAACATTCAATGGTCTTAAAAGACTCATCTCATACCAGTAATACATCCTTTATCAGAAAGATGCATTTGCCTCTTCTCATCAATAATAAAGTTTTTTCACGTGGTTCAGTTGTCAGAGTTTTTTAACAAATAAATTTTTAATAAAAAAACGAATTGCGATTTTTAATTAATAACTCATGTTACTTCAGTTCTCTCACTTTGGGCTTCTGAGTGTGATTCTTAACATTGATACCAGAAAATGAAATAAACACAAATATGTAAATTTGATCCTGACTGACTTTCCTCTCCTTGAAAGCTACAGCAACTGAACCATCCCATTTGGAAAAAACGTATGATGTATTCTCAATACATTCTTACCTGCACTACAAACAACCATCAAAAGGACTGCTGTACATTTAAGTTTCAATATATTTTAAACACTGCTGTTTAAATATATTGGGGATGCAAATTTTACATGAGGAATATATTTTTAATATATTTAAGCATAAAGTCTCTTCATCCAAGTTTGATCCACAACCCACTTGTGACTGGTTCATTTTAAACTTCTTTGAGCATGTGTCATGCTGGAGGGTAAGTGTGCCTGGTTGTGTGCTATTTTGCAATATATATAGTTGTTTGTTTATTTTTACAGCTCCGTGTGGTCAGAACATCACCACTGAAGATGGAATCGTTATGCCTCTCCCACCCTGCAAGACTGGAGCTTGGATTGTCCCTGCCATCATGGCCTGTTACCTGTTGGTGGCCAACATCCTGCTGGTTAATTTGCTAATTGCTGTCTTCAAGTAAGTAATAAATATTTATATTATGTACAGTTTTCTACAACACTCACATTAGGTGACCAAAACCTGTCAGTCACGAATTATAATGTACAAAAATTAAGTATCAGGTGGAATATCATCACACAAGCGATGGATTTTCTGTTGGCTGTCCATGAGTGTGCCGACTAGCTAAACAATGTTGTGTGATAATGTTGTCTTTGGTTGCAACAGTAACACGTTCTTCGAAGTGAAGTCCATCTCCAACCAGGTATGGAAGTTTCAGAGGTACCAGCTGATCATGACCTTCCATGAACGTCCTGTTCTTCCTCCACCACTCATCATCTTCAGCCACATAACTATGGTCCTCAAGCACCTCTGCTGTCGCTGGAGAAAGCACGATGAGGACGAGAGAGACTTTGGGCTGAGTGAGTGATATAATGCTATTGCAACACACTGAAAGCTTCAGAATGACAGCTACTGTGGTAGATGATGCAGTTAATGAGAATGAAACCTCATGTCAAATTAAACATTCTCTTTGATATCTTTGTTTGCCAGACATGGTTATGTCATGGATTTGTCTTGAAAGTGAGACATTGCTGGGTTCAAAATAATTAACTGACGTACCATTATACTGCTATACAAAATGTGTATGATGCACATTATGTACAGACATACTGCATACTTAAACTGGGTATTAATATTGTAATGCTTTGCTACTTTTTGCTAATGCATTTTACAATAATGCATTTTTGTAAAAAAAATATCATAGTGCATTTTTGCACATAGTGCATAATGCATTTTTGTAAAACAAACCTGCACATTTTGAGCGTAACATGAAAAAGCACTATCTGAGGTTCCATTTTTAAAATTGTAGATATTAGTATAAATGTTTTATATTTTTTAGTTTTAGTTCAAATATCCTTAATATTACCATTTATTATTATTTTCAGTTAATGTTTATTATTATGAAGTTTGTCAAATATTGATTCTTGAGTCTTATACCTTTCCATCAATATATAGTTTGACATGATTAGATTAGAATTTAACTATTAAATATTTAAGTGAATAGTGAAATAACATAGGTGTTCCTCCTGAGGAATGGTGACAGTTAACAAATCAAAAAAAGAAAACATTTTTCTTACAGAGCTCTTCATCACTGAAGATGAGCTAAAAAAGGTACACGACTTTGAAGAGCAATGCATGGAGGAATATTTCAGAGAGAAAGATGACCGCTTCAATTCCTCCAATGATGAGAGGATACGCGTGACATCTGAAAGGTTAAGAACCATTATAGACATAAATAGTTTTAATACACACTTATGCCTATCCGTGCCATTTACTATAAACAGTATGTTTAATGTAATCATCAGGGTGGAGAACATGGCAATGCGTCTGGAGGAGGTGAATGAGCGGGAACATTTCATGAAAGCATCCCTGCAGACTGTGGACATCAGGCTTGCCCAGATGGAGGAAATGATTGGCCGGATCGCTGTAGCACTGGAACGGGTTGCTGGTATGGATCGAGGTGAAGTTAACAAAGCGCGATCCAGGACATCGTCCGACTGCACTGATACAAACTACATCCTTCGCCAAAGCAGTTTCAACAGCCAAGAAGGTAATTCTTACAGGCTTCAGGAGTCTCTGGAGCAGGGTGGAGAAGAGTCCATTTCCCCTACATCACCAACCGCTCTGGCTCCACGCGTCCGCAGTCACTCCTTCTACGCCAGCCACTCCTCCAAGGACAGGTGCGGGGCAGATCGTGGAGAAGGTTTCTTTAAAGACAGGTTATTCAGCCTCCATCGGGCAAACAGCTCACAGTCTGTGTCCTCTGGAGCAGGACCCAAAGAGGCCAAGCCCACACCTTTGAATACTCTCTCAGTGCAACAGCAACTCCGCCCTTCTTCCTGTATAGACATCTACGTTTCCGCATCAGAGGATGTGCCGCCCACCGAAAGCTTCCTGGAGCCGGTCAGGACAGTTCCAACTCTTGCTCGAGATTCGTCTCTTCATTCTGAGATCATGGATGCGGTGCTCTCAGGGGGAAGGGACTGCAGTGGGAGGGCAGGGGGAAGTGAAAGACAGTCGGACGGTACAGTCCTGTTTGAGGACAGTGCCGCCGCTGACCTTTCGCTCTGCTCTGCCCACCTGCTGCGAGACACCCTTCCTTCCTGGGACCTGGACCCTTCGCCGCCGCCGTCAGCCGGTGTTCTGGAGCGATCCAAGAGCAGCCGCTTCCTGTCTGCAGCGGGACCTCTGTTCCTGGATGAGCCCCCGTTGGTTAAATCTCACAGCATGATGTTCACATCACGGGGTTACTACGGTGGCATGGGTGTGCAGGTTAAGGCAGCAGAGTACACCAGCATTACAGATTGCATTGACACTCGTTGCGTCTCTACCCCGTACCCTGTCCCGGAGCGATCTGACTCACCCGGAGGCTCTTTCACGTTCGATAAGCCCCAGGACCTGGGCGTCTCGCACCCCGAGCGAGATGCCGAGCTCAGTCACGCAGAATCTGATCCAGAAGAGCCTGCTGAGGGGTCAGCAAACACAGGTAAGGTGGGTCAGAGCAGCAGTAGTGGGGGAATAGGTGCAGACCTGGGCGTGGGTTTGGCACTGGGTCCGTTCTGCTCGCCAATCTCTAGACTGGAGCGAGCAAACAGCTGCTCCTCCTCAGAGGAGTCTCACTCCAACATCTACTCGCGAAAGAGTTTCTCCATAAGCGAGAAGATGGACAAGGGACGTGGGAGCTCTAGGAATCCGTTCCAGAAGGCCAGGGCTGGGGCAAGGCTAGAGGGTAAGACAGACTCGCTGTCCATGAGAAAACTGGCCAAACCCTCAGCTTTCCGAAGTTTTGACAGTAGACATAATTACACGTGATGATGGCAGACACGTAGAAATGGCATTGTAGATCTAGTTTTTGTAGGATGGCTCTACCTCGATTAAATTTAAAGGGCCAATCCATTAATTAGTACTGTCTGAGTGGGTAATTAGCTGTACACGAGAATGTGTTTTCAATCATGGTTGCAAATTTCTTTTATTTTCCTAGTATAACATTGCAATGCAAATTCAGAGCTCATAAATTCAGAAGTTGACAAACACTGCCATTAGGCCAAGAATAGTTTCCAGTTCCTTTAATCTTGTAAAATCCACTGTTGTTAGTTCAATAGGGAGATGGTTGCTGAGGGAGTGCTATTGGGAATATTCACAATAATATTGTGTCAGTATAAAAAAAAGTTGTCTTAATGCTTTAGCTTCACATCACAGAATGACTCCTACTAATTTAAAATTTAACTTTAAAACTAACTTAAAATTTAAAAGTAATTAAAAAAAAGTAATTAAAAAAAATCTTTTAGATCCTTGTAGGGTGTGTTTGCATACACAACTCTATTCAATTAGTCTCATATTCCTACTGTAGTCAGTAAACACAATCTGGCAGCTTGAGCTTGCTATATAGGTGTCTGGATGCAGCAGGTGTCTGGATGAGTTTTTTGCTGATTTTTCCCCCTCACAATTAACCATAAAAATGACATCATTTTTAAGGCCTAAATGTCAATTTGTGTTTTGTTGTCTGCATTTTTTCCAAATTTTCCACAAGAGGGCGCCCATTTCTGCCCATTTTACCCACTATTGATTAGTTAACTCCTACAAGGCATGTTGGAATGGAATACTAGCATACTGCATAGTATATGAAAAGTATTCAGTATTTGACAAACTTTTCAAACAATAGCATGCTACACTGTTGTCTCATGACCTGACTATATTGCATGTTTTTTCAGAGGTATAGTTATTTTGAATAATAATCGAATTGTGTAACAGTGTCAACTTTTGTTAGTCTGATTAAATGATGAGCGAACAAGAGGATGTCGAAAATGGCGGAAAACATTGGTTATATACTGCACATTTTGCAAATGTACTAGGTCATCTTGGTAGTTTGTACATGTTTTAATGCTGATTTTATTTACATTTACATTTAGCCATTTATACATGTATAAACTGCATACTGGAAATATAGTATGGTAGTATGCCATTCCAAACATACCTTTAGACTTACACAAGTACTGCAAGTGCTAAACTGCAGAGAGAACATAATGTGAAAGGAAAACAAACTTTATTTCCGTGTATCTTTTCACAAAACAGGTAATATATGTTGACTTGCTATGCAAGACACCACAGTCGACCAGTAGAAAGTGTCATGCACTTTGGAGCAGGGGTTTATTATGCACAACAGTCTGATCACCAGTCAATCTGTTATTGTGGACTGGTTAAAACATTAAAAGAAAGTCACAGTTGAGGCAGGGCCCACTAAACACACCCACTGTACATGTTATTTAATGTTATCAAAGTGTAATCACTTTTCTGTTCAAACAGAATAATCTGGAATTTTCCTTTTCTCTTATGGTTAATGTATGAATGTCAAATATGTTACATATAGAAATATAGTATATCAATTGTTGTTCATTATAAAAATATTTTTATTGACTTGATTAATCGTAATGGGCATTTAAGATAATCAGGAGATCTGGATAGACATGGCCCTATTTTAGTAATAAATCTTTTAAGAGAAAACGTTTTAATCAGTTTAGTTACAGCAAATCGCTAACTACTCCCTCTCCATTTATGTGCAGCATCTTGATGTTTGACATTTGAAAGCAATACAGATATGTTAAGTAGGTGCACAGATCTAGTCTATTATAATCAGTCCACACAAAACTTTTAAAAAAGTATCTGAATTATTAATTCTATTTCCGTGATGCAGTTTATTTCACTATATATATATATATATATCAAAGAATATTTTATTTGCCTTACTCATGTGCAATACTGCAAAGGGATTTGAAAACATTTGTTGCACTGTCACAGTGTTCTGAATGGTAGAAATATAGACTTTGTGTTAGCTTGTGTGTGAACGAAAAACAAAGTATTAAAAGAAATTATTTTTCTTGTGCATAGCAGTAAATCTAATCACTGTGGTCTAATGATCTTAACAATTAGCACTGCATTTATTATTCTGATTTGCTTTATATTATGCCAAACATTGTTTTCTATTTGGGCCTGTTGTCATCCACAGAAAAGGAGTTAACTGTTCCACAAGGTGATATTACTGCAAAGAGCCTTAAAATTGAATAAGTGAATAGGCCAGGCCCTTATAACATACTGTATAGGTGATGTGATTAACAAACTATCTTGTTGGACTGGTTCCAGCAAAATCAGACAGAAAATGTGATCGCTCTTTTGAGTTATTAAATGCAAGTTTATCTCACTATCCTGAGTTTCACTTGTTAAGAGTTTTTGTTAGGGTTATGAGAGTAAACATATTTATGACATCTGTTTTTTCACATGTAAATGTTCTGTACATGATCTGTAAATCTCTCTGTGGATGTAAAAAAATGAGTTTAATATAATAGGATTTTAAGAGAACATTTCTGTCTGATAGAAGACACTACACTATAATAACTTACCCGGTGTGCCAAATGATATGACTTATAACTTTATGTACAGTATTTTCTTAATATTTTCCTATACTGTAGCATAAAAGGTTGTGCATTGTATACCACTTTTAGTCAGGTTTCCCCTCCTTTTTAAACTTATTGGTGAGCACTCGTCAGCTACAACAGTCCAAGCACATGTTTCTGCAATAATGCTGTAGCTTGAACTGAAAGGTCTTAGTTTATTTAGTGTCTTTAATGCATGTTGTTCTTCCAAAAGATAGGAGCTGAATGAATTACGAGAGATCAGCCAGTGAGGATGAGAGGTCTCTTGTCCCATTACAGCAGAAAGCTGCGTATTTGGATGCAAATACAAATGTGTATACTGTATTCCTGTGAATAGGATGTTTGGCATGTAATATCAAATAAAAGACTGCATATACACCTCATTGCGGTTGAGTTTGTTACAAGGGAACATTATTGTAGGCTTTAGACATCTAATCGGTGGAGTATTATAAATTGGGTATGTTATTTCCAGTTGGAGACTAATGCCGGATTTGTTGTACTGTTTACAAGACTTTTTGCCTTGGAGAGCTCCTTGGTGTGCCAACCTTGCTGAAAAACAACAGAAACCATCAAATGGTTAAAATAAGATTTGGATTAGTTTTATTTGTTTAAAACTATAATGGTCTCTGTTGGCATCTAATGTGTTGTGTTCTATTGGTGAAATATTATCTGGCAGATGAGAACCAGAACGCCATTAAATCCAACTGGAATAAGGCCCAAAGCTCACTATGTAAAAACATTTTGTAATAGCTTTAATGGTAAACAGCTGATGGTTCATAATAGTATTTGTAATGGAAACCATTATGTCTTTTCAGCAAGGAAGGCGGTGTACCTCGCAGAATTTCTTAAAAGCGGAAATGTGTGCTGTTTTCCTAAAACAGACGCAGTACACAACAGCATTGCTTGCACTATCCCGTTCCGCCGTGGGGAGGCGTTCAAGTTCACTTCTAGTTCACGACAAGGTACATTCTGTTCCTCAAAAACAGACACGTGTGTGCGGAGGTGGTTCGAGTGAAATAACAACAACGTGACTGAATCGGTATTGACAGCGTTGTATAAAAACAGGAGATGATTTGCTGGACATGTGTTAACATGTTTCGTGTGGGGTCATTGAAAAGGAAGTCAAAATAAACAATGTCAGTAACTAATCGTTGTTTACAATCACGAAATCTTATTCCCTATGACTTAAAGTCAATACGTCAGTATGTAAAATAATATCAGACACGTGTATACAATGTAACCTATATAGTATAATGGGTAATTATAAAAAAGTAAACGAGTACAGCTCGTTACAAATGTTTGTAATCTTACTAATTAGAAAGTGTTCATACCAAGTTTTTACAAAAACAAAACATCTGATCTTATAAACAATATCAATATCAAACAATTCATCGTTGCATGCCTATGGCCACGTTCTTAAAATACTCAGAGGGTCGTCAGTGTTTCTTTCGTTGTCAATATTTTCCCAGAACTGTCCCACTGTGAACCTAGCTCCTCGTGTCCGGAGATTACTCCGAAAAGGGTCGTGTTACATTTACACCCATTGGCTATTTTCTTCTTCTCCAGTAGCCCTTCAGAAGGGTCCGCCTCACTGATTTATATATAGGGCAAATTGCATTCTCGGATAACTTTATTTAAATGACTTTACATTAGAAACCAGAGTTTCATGTGTTCGCTATCATTTGCATTAGGTGTGTGAGATAAGAAATTCAGGTCTAACATAGATAACCTTCTAGGAAATTCATATTTACTGCTCTTTCCATTCGTGACCTAGCGCAAAGTTCATTGTTGTTACTTTCATATTCATGTCCTAGTCATTAATGTGTCTGTATTGATATGTTACCTTTCTGATCTCCCTCAGTAAGTGTGGTTTCCAGTTTATGCCCTTTCATATCATACTACCTGTTAATACAGGTCTTAACATCCAGTGTGTCTTTATCGTGATCATCGCTTCAATACTCATTTTTGGTTTAAGTCTTTAAATACAGTGCATTAGGAATATGAACTAGCACTGTAAAGTGTCCATTGACCCCATACTGCAGTGTGTGCTGTACTCTATATACACAAAGGCTACTGTTAGTTCCTGGTATGTTCCGCCCTTTATCTGATACTCAGAATGCTATTGGATCCTTGAACCTTCAATCTCGTGCTACCTAGGTGATTCCTGGTAGTGCATTCAAAGCGACGCTTTTGGACTCGGAAACCAATCAGGAATGAGCTTTATGATGACACCTTGGGATTCCGCGAAGTAGTTTCTTTTAGAAGGGAACAGAAAACAGCGGCACCGAGTTGGCGCACTTACGCGAGAAGTTTCAAAGCCTTTCGACTTGGCTTGTATACAATTTGAAATAAACATAGAGGATTTCTTCGAAAACGTGCGTGCGTAAACACAACCTATCCTAACACGATACGTGCTTTTATTCATCGCCTAGAGTTTATACCGAGCACTGCCATCCTAATCACATTGGGAAAGACACGTGTAGGCGCAAAGCCACGTTTTTGGAGTCGTCTGTATCCAGATGCGCCTATGATGAGAAGCCGCAACCTGTCTTTATTCTAATTATTCTAATTAGTTAGAAAAAAGTGTTTTTTGGGGGTTGGTCACTAATCCATTTACAGGAAAATTTGTGTAATTATGACAGACGTTGATATTGCAGCAAAAGCCTTGGTACCGGTGTCAAACGGTTTGGGCAGTGACTGCTCAGACAAACTAGCCGGCGAGAAGGGATCTGAGGACAGCCAAGAGAGTCGGACTCTGTTAATGGTGGCAATGATTCTGCTGGACTTAAATCAACGTATTCCGTGCACTCGTGGCACTGGCATCAGCACAAAATGTATAGCGGACAGCGATGCGGAGAATCAAGCCGGCGTGAGAGAAACCCGGGGAAAATGCATCAATGCGTTTACAGAGCGCTGCAGACAGAACGCGAACCGGGTGAAAAGGACGCGGAACCGACAGCCCGGGCATGTTGCAGCTGAGAAGAGACACTGTTGTCCGTATGCTGGCTGTGGTAAAATATATGGGAAATCGTCCCATTTGAAGGCGCACTTCAGAGTACACACCGGTAAGGTGCTTATGTATGCTGTGATTATTTCATCTATAGTAATAACAATTACTACATATTTGTTGTATTAGTCAGTTTAAAAATATTGATATATAATATATATTGATACATAATCAATATAATAGTCAATGCTATAGTTCTTTGAAACAGTTCCGTTTCAGGAATTGCAACTCATGTTACGGTGGGTGTAACCGCAGGCGGGACGCAAGGGTACACAAGAGGGTGGAACAGTACAAACTGTTACTAATCACTGTGTGCAAACAGTTTGTTCCTTAGTCCACTGTTATGCTGAGAATACAGTGTGATCACGAATTGCGTAATACCGTCGTTACAAAATCAGCTTATGGGCATTACTAGGTTTATTAATCAGCAGCTTAGAGCAAATAAACTTGCTGTTGGTATTAATATGTATGTTTCTGCTTTATTTCGCTTGTGTCGTAGATCACTGGCTCTTGATGATCCGCATACTTCAATGCGACACCCCATAATAACCGCATGTAACCTAACAACGCAGCAATGACGTCACACAACACGCCTCCCGAATCCACCGTTGTAAACATCCGGCACGTGGTGCCGCATTAGCCGAGCGCCCAACGTTTTAATGTCACAAACTAATAAAAATCGAATTGTATTACGTACACGTAATCCTGTTGTGTTTAAATGTTATTCTCATAAACGTTTTAAACAAAATACTCACTTGGGAACTATTTTACATAAAATACTATATTAAGCAAATAAATAAAATACTTAAATAAATAATTATTTCATCTTCTCTTTGCGTGGCTCTGTGTGTTTTCAGGTGAGAGGCCCTTTCAGTGTACCTGGCCGGGCTGTGCGAAGAAATTCTCACGCTCTGACGAGCTGACGCGTCACTTCCGTACGCACACCGGAGAGAAGCGTTTCACGTGTCCACTCTGCGACAAATGCTTTATGCGAAGCGATCACCTCACCAAACACGCCCGCCGACACGTCGGCTTCCACCCCAGCATGCTTCAGGGTCCCACCGGAAGAAGACGACGATCATCAACGTCCACATCATCCTCTGGGTCCGGTGATCTTGTGTCTGCAGGGCTTTGAGCCCCAACGTGAATCCGTCATATCCTCAATGTGATGGAAAGAAATCATCAAATCTTGGGCTGAAACAATGTCACGTAGTCAGATGGTATCTTCAAATAAAAAGTGACATGTGATGTAATTTACATACCACAAAGAAAGTGAATAATTTCCGTACCTAAAAGAGAGGAGATTTACAACACAAGGATGGCGTATCCTAGGTAAAGACAAACACAGTCCATTGTGAAACAGACGCGTATCAATGATCATACAGATGTGTCTTGCTTTGAATGTTGAATATTGTCTGTGCTTTTTTTGTTTCTTAGCAGAATAACAAGTTGTAGATAGCTCTTAGTACAAAATAGCTGTTAGCTACTTGAGGCTACACTTTTTGTGTGAGGTTTTACTCGCACAATCATGTTTTTATTGATATAGCCATCGTATTATGGGTAATGCAATATATTGTAGTTTATTCTTCGATGTATAACTACACTGAATATATCGTTTATTCAGAATAACAATATTTTGTACAATTTTACATACATGTATTTAAAGTCAGCCTTAGTATAGTCGATGCAGAAAGAGTTGGCAGGTTCACTCGTTAAGACAGCACACCACCGCCATCTACAGGTGTGATATGAGAGTACATGAGAAAAGAGGTGCCTATGACATCAAGATAGGCCTGTGGTTGAGATTTGCGGTCGGACAGCATTGCTGGTTTTAGCTTCATTGCTATTTCACAAGTTTCACTTGACTTAAAGAGCAGTCTTTTCACTGTTCAGCTTTTTACTTGAAATACCTATTAATGTCATTTAAATCTAGATTCAATGCGAATCTACCGTGATAGCCATTGTGCTTTATAAGAAAACACAAACCTAATTTTAAATGTAAATCATACGCAATACACATGCATGATGTACACATTCTTTTTTTATACTTTATATGATTACTGATCGACAAACATTTGAATTGTATTGATGCAGAATGACCGTTTTATTGTTCTTCAATTTTTCGTGCTTTGAGTTGGTTCTTATTCTGTGGTTTTTAAAGTGAGCTTGAATTTAGAAAGCAGGTATTTGAAAAACACTGTCGTGAAAGTGATGTGCTCAGATGTGCCTTCTGTTTTAAAGTTCCATCCACTTTACTCCTAATTGAGAATGTATAATGTAATTAGAAAGCTACTGAGAATCACTTTATTCTACATTAGTCTTCTCAGTTGCACAATCTGAATGGCAATGTTGCAATTAAATGTAATGTATTCTTGTATATCTATGTATCTTGAAGACTTTGAGCCACTACCACTGTACATAAATACTCTTTACATCACATTAATATAATGTAAGTGCAACATTCATATTTTTGCCTGTGAATTGAGTATACAGGGTAACTAATTAAAACAAGGATGATATGTGTTAAATATATTTGCTTGTGTTGCTTACTCTGTTAAAATAAGTAAAGTGCAGTTCAGGTCTGCTTTTATTAATATCACTGAAACCAATAACAACATAGTTAATACATAAATGGACAGTCTCACATAATTTGTAACAAAAAACACAGCTTTTCCAGCAACAATTTCTTATCTTTGAGTATGCTTTGAATTGAATACATTAGATCATACAATTTTAGTCATAGGTAAAACGGACCAAAATGTGAGCATTTCAGATGTCATAAAATTGAGTAAGTACAACACAAAATGTTTTTATGTAAATTCAAAGCTTAAAAAGCCTTTACATTAGCTGAATGTGTTGATGCAACCACTGGAAAAGAACATAAATGTTGCGAATTTATCGTTGCCAGCTTCAATAATTGATAATAATAAAAAAACTAAAAATCTGTTAATTTTAGCAAAGTTAACATTCTTCAGTTCCAAAGACCAACAGCAAACTGTATATTTACTAACAGTCAAAGTATTCAAACTGACTAAAATCATTCTGTAAATTCTGAATGCTATTGTTAAATGTCAAATTAAAGAGATTATTATAATTCTATAATATAAAAAAACATTTTAGGGGGGTTATCTGATCATAACCGTGTGATCTAAATAATTTTAACATGATCATACATAAGCTTTAAACATCTAGCATTTTGGACATACTGTCTTTTCACTTGGCCAGGTATCTAAAATCATTCAGATTCTCAAACAAGGGTTGCTGTTTAGTATAGTTCATTTTCTTTTATGATATGATCCAGTGCAGATTCAAGTGTGATTTAAATAAATAAATAAAAAAACATACAATCAAATGTTATCAAGTTAAAAAAAAGACAAAACAATTGATTTAATATTGAATCAATGTTAAAAATAACCTATTCAACATTAAATCTATTATCTGTGCTATATATAAGTGTGATGTTCAGACGGGGCTGCTGTTAGCTCTGCAGTACGAATGCACCAACATGCAAAACGTTCATAACAGAAACAAACCCAAATATAGCCTCAATAGCAGCCACTAACAACAAACATCCATTCAGATCCATATAGAAATCAAAATTTACCATAACAACAGTTTATGCAATGAGTGCAACATGAAAGCAGAGATTTCAGTGGATAAGCTATTTTAAACTCTCTGGAACATCAAGATTTTTAAATTCACAATTAAAGCCATTTTAATGCTTTATTTGTTCTATGTTCACTTATATGTTATAACACAATGCTGGGTAGGAGGTGAAAGTGAGCAGACTCCCAGCTTATTAGCAAACAGTGTATATCCTGCCATAGGAGGAAGCAACCAATAATATTCATGTTAAAAATCCTATGTTAGTAAGTGTGTGTATTTGTGTGTTTGCACGTGTAATGTGTTTTGTCTGTGTTTATATCTTTCTGTACATCATGTTTATCATAACATTTACTGTACATTTCCTTCTGAAGTATTGATTAGATGTCTCGTCTGAGGTTATAAGGGAAGAAAAAGGGAGCAAGAGAGGTGGAGACAGGTGATAGGGTTTACTGGATTTGACAAGCAGTGGAGGAGGTGGCTTGGCAGCACATGCAGGTTGAGTTGACAGATTTAGGTGGTATTAGGTCCAGGTCTTCATCATCAGGGATCTCATCCAGCCTGTATCCATCTTTCAGTAGCTGGATGTTCAGGTCTTGGTTTATCTGCTGCAGAAGGCAATAAACAACGTGTTAGACTGTGCTGTATAACTGCCTAGCAACAAATCCCAAATTAAATAACATGAGGCAATTTTCTAAGAGAACTTCTTTGATTTTGATTAATAAGACCCACATTCTGACTAAATAGTTTATTTTATAGTTTGATTGGAACATTTATTGGTTTAATGATTCAATGACACAAATAACAATGAACGTGATCAATAGTGGTCGACCGATATGACTTTTTAATAGTCAATTCCGATATCTAAAGAGGAGGGTGACTGATGTCTGATATTATCAAGATATTTATAATACAGTTTAATTATATTAAATTAAATGTAAACCAGGATCCCTTTAACATCATGCTTTCCTCATTTTTAGAGCAATTCTTTATATATACTGTAAATTTAATATTTTTAAATTTTTCAGTTTTTATTTTTCGAATAGACTTCTTTGTTCTATGTGATTCGTACAAAAACCTTATATACTTACTGTGCAAAATATTTATTCAAAACTCAGTATGTGCACTATTCATTGACACTGCTGTGGGTTACAATTGACGTTTGTTAATTATCTAATCAGGCACAATGTGTCCAGTTATACCTCATAATGACCAAATATCAGCTGAATAATCAGCCTGGCTTATATATCGGTCTATCACTAGTGACTAGCACAAATGTGTCCGAGTACAGATGAAACTGAGCAATGGTGACCTAAGAGAATCAGGAGAGAAATTCAAGACAAAGAGCAATTTAGTGATATTAAGATTATGTGTAGACTGTGAGTGACTTTTGAGACAGAAATCCACTTTCATGATGGCTGTGGTATGGGTCTTAGGACATTAACCAGAGTTTATAGCTACCTGTTCCCTTAGAGACCTCACCTCGGCTGACGAGTATCCTGATGAGGAATATCTAGACATGTCAAAGTCGTCATCGCTGTGAGGCAAGTGAAAACAGTGAGTCTGAGTCCATATCTGCCCAATGAAAACAAAAATAAATATAAGTAGAAATGTGTGTGGAGCTCACCTGTCTGTGTCTAGAGCAACTAAAGGTTTCTCATCTGGACTCTGGTCTAAAGAAGAATAGCCTTTATTCGGAACCACTAGCCTGGATAGAGAGAAAAAGAGAGAGGGCTTGTAGAATGTGCACTAAAACAGACTACATATAAAATTGTTTTAAAAAATTATCTTTCAAAAAAGTATATAAGTGTACCGTGTTCTTGCCATCACATTATTTTTCTTGGGTTGTTGATTGACAGGGCTTCCAGCATTGCCATTTTTCAATGATCCTTTCCTAGCAAGCTCTCTCTGTTTGTCTGTGCAGAAGAAAATCATGTGCTGTCAGCACTTTTACAGTGTAATTGAACAATAATACAAAGCATTGCTTTTAATGAAAATGCACAGTGTTGATAATGTGGAATAATACACAACTCACCTATCTTCATATGGAGAGGAGAAGGTTTATAGTTCAGGGTGGCAGGCTCACTTTCTCTGGTATCGGAGTCTGCCTCTGATGTGGTTGATGATGCTTGATCCTGGTGCCAGAAAAATGAAAGCAAAAGTGGTCACAACTCTCTATTACTGATCTTTATCAACTACATTTAATTTCTGTCCTTCCTCAAAAGAGCTTTGCTCTGATCATTTGTCAATAATTGCGGATGGAACTGGCATTTATTTTTATTTTGCAGAAATTGACTACTGGAAATTCTATCAGCTTACTCTACAACACACCATATGAATAAAAATACATTTTCAAATAAGCTATAAGCCTCAAAATATGACCAATACCAGCATTTGCTAGGGCTTAACAGACTTGTAAGGATAACAAACAGGTGCAATGCATCATACTTTGTTATTCCTAATTACAAAAACTGCACTTACTGTATTGCTTCCCATGTGCATAAAATTAGAGAAACCTTCCATAAGCATCTCCTCTTGCTTTCTTGACACATATTCTAGAAGTAACCATAGAAGTACTACATGCATCTGCTTGTTGAAACAGCATTGGTCATGGGCTAAATACGGGCCACCCAGCTGTCTGACTGAACCCAGAGGTGGTTATTTTCCTGAGAATTATTATTGAGATTGGGTCTGGTTGGGAGGGGTAGGGACATTATTCTGATGCCATAGCGCGTATTCTGCATGATAAGGCAATCTATGGTGGTGAAGGCCTCTGTTAGATTGATTAAGCATGCTTTAATTTTCAGGTTTTATATAAACAGTTGTTTAAAACGGTGCTACAATGGATGTCCAGCGACATATCAGATTAAAATAAAGTGAAATTATAATCTAAAACAACTGTTTGTCGCCCCAGAGCTGATGTTGTTTTCGATGCAGAAACGCACGGTGTCCTCTGTGCGCAGCATCACAGTAGCATCCTTATATACCAGCAGAAAAACAAACATCAGACAAATCCTACATAAACGTCCTCGTCGAGCTCTTATATTATCATTTGAAGGTATTTGTTATTTTAATAAAACTAACGGTGCGTTCTGGACCAACGACACACGATGAGACCAATGAAACATTTCACCAGTCGTGATTTCACATCGAGTCAAAATTCGTCTATTAAAATCACACACTGCTTTTATCCACTGTTAAATAGTAGATTTGCTTGAACTTACAAAAGGTTGCATCTCTGCCTCAGTCGGTACTTGAAATCTGTCAATTTCCTCCATCATCTTGGCGGCGGGGTGTCTGGGATTTTTTTATAAGCGTTTGTGATGTTTCTGCGGATGTACCGCAACAAATTCGCTAATAATTCAATTTCAGAACCGTGTCGTATGATATTTGTCATCCACAAGAATGTACACGACTCTCCTTCATCACAGCGATCTCCCGTTAGCCAGTAGTGACCGAGTGGCGATTTAACCACCCACTTCCGGGAGAGATCAGTCTCGAGACGCCACAGATTCCGCCCCACTACACGCCATCGACGGATGTCTGCTCCACCCAGAGCCAGCATCACAGACAGGCCTCAGTAATAGATGTGGAGGGGTTTCTGTGGGTGTTTGCAGCCTTAAGACGGCTACATTTTGTGTAGGATTGTACGATTTTTTACTTAGTGCTGAACCTCGCCAATGTTTGTTCTGCAACTAAAGTCAAATTAGTGCAAACAAAGCTTTTGATCCATTCCCATAAACGTATATTATCCACAATGACCCTATATCTGCGTTGTTTTAGTGTTAAGTGGAGGTGGGGTGTATTTTCTTTACCTGTAAAACAACAAAGACGGAGCAAGTAACTTCAGGACCCTGGACAGCTTCTATACAACCAGAACTGAGACTGCAAGCTGAATCTCTGGCAGTGTTTTTCAACTTATAATAGGTAATGCAAGGGTGATTTTTTTGTTGTTGTTGTTAAAAGTTTCTGTGCATCTCTCCCCATTTTGGACTCTTTCCCTCTAGATTTCCCTGAATCTCCGCATTGCCTCTTTTAGACTGTTTTGGCTACAAGCATAACTAAAAATAAATTAACAATACTGTAACGTACAACAAAGCTGTATAATAAAAACAAAAAACTACTTATTACTAATTCCTCATTACATTCTTCTCATAGGTGGTGAGTCGTGAAAACGATCAGTAGATGGCGCAAAACGACAAGACAGAAAAAGAGTAAGTTCGCTATCTTCATTAGAACATACAGGTTATGCAATCATGGCAACACAGATGGTAATGAAGATTATGGTTTATATTTTTTTCAGTTTTTCAAAAGTGTTGTGTAATATTTTTTGTATGTGTTCGGTACTCTAAACTACAGCAGGGCAAATTAGATCTGCTGCTTGAATATGTAATTACTGCACACTTACTTTTTACCCCAAAACAAGGAGGTTCTAATATTTTCAGCTAGCTATCTCTAAATTGGTTCCTATAATATCAGGGGAATTGCATCCTGGCAGCTAAAAATGTCTTCCTGTGTGTTCAATAAATAAAAAACAGTCATGAACCAGCTTTAGTTCTAGAACAGGGGTCTCCAACTTTTTTTCAGTTGAGAGCTACTTTTTAAAAAATGATGTGATGTGGTTGTGAGCTACTCACGTCACACAACGCTTAAAACTCTATAGACGCATAAGCGTGATGACGTTACTGAGTGAAACTTTGACGTGATAACGTTACGTCGTTTTTTTTATATGTTGGTTAATATTGTAAAATTCATAAATAATAAGACAATAAAAGATAAATAATACTGGATGACTGGATGTAATGTTTTAGCGAGCTACTAGCAATCAAGGCACGAGCTACCGGTAGCTCGCGAGCTACGTGTTGGAGACCCCTGTTCTAGAAACTAGTAAGAACCACTACTGCACTTTATCTGAAACTTTTGTTAAAACTGAAACTGTTACTGTCAGATAGTGTTCCCACTGTGTTCCATTCATATCTGTACATGCTGGACACTTCACTTCATGAAGCTAGGCTTACTGAACTATTGTGTCTATAGGCCTTATTGACATTGTGACTGACATTAAAAAATACAGTTGACAGCTACCTTTCACATAGATGAGCTCTCTCACAGCTGGGAAAAATTTGTATTTGTTTTTTGTGGCTTAAGGCTAGATATAAGAACAGAAAACTGATTCCAGACCAGCAAAAATTGACATGTCTAATGAAGAGTCAAATGGAAAGCAATAAACAGACTAACAGATGGACTGTGTCCAAGCACAGCAAAATGGATAAGAGGCTTTGCTGTCTTTACGCAACGGCCTTCGAGTTACAAACAACACACACAGACCAATGTGCAAGACCAAGATAAACACAGACACACAGATCTATGAGCAAGTGTTGGTTTTGTTTAACTTTTGTTCTAAAATACCACATACCAGATAAACATCATCCATTGATTTCAATGTATAACTTCCCTAATTTTATTTCCACTTTAGACTGCATGTCATGAGACAACTACTGTACACAATGAATATAGCTGTGGTGTAGTTTGATATCAAGTTTCAATAGATTGATTCACAGCACATACATTTTGCATTTATAGATGTCTTCAGTCTCGCAAAGCCTTGTCAATGGAGTACACAAATGTCCTTAACGGCAAAATTCACTTATCGTCCTATTTATCCATTGGAAGACGAAGACATGTACAGTTGTTAGACACGGGCTGTGGTTAATAAGTATTTTTGTTCACTTCTCTGTGGCTCCAGAATCTGTGTCAGCACAGGAGCCCTCTCTGGACATGAAGGAATTTTGCAGGCCTTGTAAAGTATAACAAAAAGAATGAGAATAAGTACAGCTACTACTGAGTTACACACAATAGCCACTATGGCAGCTGCAGACAGGCCAGCCCTTAGTTCTGTCTCCATGGTGGCGTGACCTCAGGGATCTGAAGTTCAAGAATAGGGAGGACACCTGGGAAGTATTCTACAGGAATCACAGTTTATCTCAACCGGTTTCTGTAGTTCTTTTTTGTTGTCGCTGTTCAGTCTTGTCTTGAAAGAGCCAAAACATCATCTGGTTCCTGAGAGAGTAAGTTTGTGTCTATAGAAAGGTTCAACATCTTCTCTGGTATTCCAAGTAAAACCTTTTTACCATCTCCGTGATTGCTGAAAACAAAATGACAACATTTAGTTAAGTAGCAATGTATATCATAAGTATGTTACCTACTAGTGCGGCTAACTTCTAAAAAGTCTCTCTCACACACACAAAACCAAAACAGGATGATCCATATTATCCTAGCATGGATTGTTCCAGGAAGCACTGTAACAAGGAAATCTTTCTATTTATTTCCAGGTTATTTCCAGATTCCACTTTTGGACCCCACTTGTACATAAACACTAATATATACAAACACAGTGTAAATGCTTCTTCTACAGTTTATGAAACAAAAGGAATAATGTAACACCAAAAGCCAAGCTAGTTAGAATCAGTGACTTTCTGATCAATAGTGCTGCAAGGCAACTGATGAGCCACAGTCCAATGGAATATTAGGGACTGATTCATGCTGTGTACTGCCTTCCTGATCCATACCCATTAAATTTAAAAGTTAAAGGAGAGATGATTTTTTTTTGTTGATTTTTTTTAGTTTGGTTAAAGTATATCAACTTTTTGTAACTTAAAGAGAAATAATTTTGTAACTGAAAGAGAAATAAAAAGAAAGAATTATTTAGCTGTCTGAGGAAAAGCAGCCCTACCCCCAAAATGAACCATGATGGGAACAATGAAACACTTGTCCCATATTGAGCGGTGGCACCACAACTAACGCTTACTGAATACTAAATAAGATGAGTTTATACTAAGAAAGTGAATGAGAGAAACGGTTAGCCAAGACTTGACTCAATGTTACATTATATTTATGAAAGATATACACGAATACAAAAGCATTGTAATAAACATGTACATGTAACGCAGAGCGCGATAATGTTGCCTGTATGTAAGATGAGGAGATTGTGCTCCATTGAAATACAATACAATACAAAACCGCCTCCCACCGAAGAACGAAGTTTCTCATTTCATTCCGACCGTAAAAAGTGCACTTACCTGCTTTTTCAAAGACTTGAGAACAGAAGAAAAACTCTGAGGTCCTTATTTCCAGTCATACACAGTTTTCAAAGATTAGAGTTCGTTTATGTTACTCATTTCCTCCAGGCGATCATCCGCGTCTTGTCGCGCTCGATTCTACTGCACCGTTCAGCCGAATGAGGGCGAGTTGAAGCGTAAGCTGCTTTGATATCCCACTGGCGAGCGTTATTTTCTTACGTAATGTTTACTGTTTGAGTGTAATGTACACCTGTGGTGTTTATATTTTAAGCCTGTAGCTCAGTAACCTTGGAGTAGAGTCTCGGTAGGCGTGGTTGTAATTGTGTTGAGAATTAAAAGAAAACTTGTTCAACTTGTCAGGTTTCACCAGTGACCGCACAATGTTAAGGCTTTATAGAAACATAGTCATAAACAACAAAGTATTATTGTTTTTAATGCTTTAACAGAATAAACTATTAATTCAGTTTTTTTGATTTTTCACCAACATATAACATATTCCTCAGGGAGTCATTAAGTACAGTTTCCCCTCAGAGTGTCAGGCAACAAGTTTGTTTAGCTCTAATTTTAATATTTATACCTCATGGAAAACCAGAAATGATAAATAATTGTAAAGATTTATTCTCATTTGCATCCCAGCCAGCAGGTAATCTTTGTTTTCTTTTTACAAACATGTATCAAACCACACCACAGACTTCTACTGTTTCTTATATAATTAATTGAAATGACTATAGACTCACACCTGCCTTAATCCTTAAATTAGTTTTTTTTGCATTAAATGCATAATTAATTTATGAGTGTAACACTTTTAAAAGCAACATGGCTAACCTGAAATTTTTCCTAAATTACTGCACTTTAACACCCTTTACCAGTCGGTAAAATGTATTTGTCAGTATTCATAATAACCCACAGATGATCTAATCACCCATGATCTATTTTTTATGATGTTGTTGTGTGTCAAGAGGCCAGGATTATCATCCTAATTCCTCCTACACATGAGTGGGAGGTGCTCATAGACCTGCTTCACCTCCTTCGGCCAAATGATGTATTGCTCGCTGACTGTACTTTTAGATACAGTGTTTACTTCATTTATCATGTTAAATTTGTCCGAAGACATTTCTTACACTCCTTATTTTCAAGTGCTTATAGTAATCAAGCAGTAATGTTTCTATTTGGCTAACTGAAGGTTGGATTGAAATTCAGATAATATTCTGTGGTTTGTGGTAAATAAATGCATGTAAGAAAAAAAATGGACAAAACCATATATGACCCCATACTGATCTTTTATTTCCTCATTGATCTGATGATTTGGTGGAGTTTACATTCTTAACAATAAGGTCAGCAACTTCTGCCCATCTTAGTTGTTCAACATGGTCTTTAGGAAACAGAAAAAACAATGTTTAAGTATTAGTCCATTATAAAAACATTTGAAATTTAAATTTAATTTAATTTAAGTCATTTTCAAAGCCTGTAGCTTAAGCTAGTTTTAGTTACAGTTTTGGCTGGTAAAGGAGCATGCTGTACCTGATCGATCCAGTCATTGAAAGCAGACACACGGGTGAAAACTGTAGGTTTCTTCTCAGTGTTGCAGCCCAGGCCAGAAACAAAGCTGGCAATACCGTGCACCTCCCAAATGCCGCTAGAGTTCTTGCAGTTCAGGGGGCCACCAGAGTCACCCTGTAGCATGAAAACAAAATGCACAAAATTAGTCTCATATAAGTTACATATGACTTTGAAAAAAATCCTATTTAAGGAAACTTAAATAGAATACTGCTCACATTGCAGCCAGCAACAATACCATCTCCACCCGAGCAGACCATAGATTCCTTGATGGTTGCACCCCACCAGCCGGGCTGAGAGCAGGTTTCATGATCAACAATGGGCATCAGAGCCTGTTGCAGCGTATCTGGCAGAGCGCCTCCAGCTGTGACACAACCAAAGCGAAGTGGCGTTTAGAGACTTAATGCTGTTTACAACTCACTACATACTGCATTTGTATAAAACAGGTAAACAGAACTAAATTAGGTATAGGTACACAAGCACTTACTGGACAGTCTTCCCCAGCCAGTAATATAGCAGGGGTAGTTGTTCGGAAGAATATTGCCTGCAGGAGGGATGCAGCCTAGCTGAACGCTGTCACTTAGTGTCACGGGCTCAGACAGCTTAATCAGGGCAATGTCATTTCTGAATGTGCATAATCAAAATTAAAATTATTCTATATGTTGCCTTGAACAACAGTTATATGGGTTATATTAAAAAATACTTTTAAATAATGCATAAATTAGACATATACTAAAAATATTGTAAATGTAAAGCAGTTCTTACCCAAGGGCCACAAATACAGGGTTCCATTTCTCGTGCACGATGATCTTCTCTGCGCTAATGGCCTTTGAGTCAGATTCATTCTCTGCCAGGTTATGCTTACCAACAAACACCCTGTATGTCCGTGAAGAACTACAAAACACACAATGCATGACGGTTAAAAAATCTGCATCTCTCATGTATGTTCACAACATGTGAAATATGTTAGAAAAGTAATATATAAAATTAAATTCTGTGCAAGCCATATAATATAAAATTAATATACTCAAAGTTGTGGCCACAGCCAGGAATTGTGGATCTGGCATCTTACATCAATACTACTTGAATTATTGTGAGCCCCTTTGCACCTGTTTGCCCCTGGCATCATTCTGGCCCTGCTCGAAATGAAAGGATAAACACTGATTGAACTCTTTTACCTGATACAGTGAGCAGCGGTCATCACCCAGTTGGTGTCAATGATTGATCCTCCACAAGTGTGATACCATGATCCACCATTCAGATACTGCAGAGAGATCTAATCACAAGACAGATGGGGAGAGTGAGATAATCGCACAAAATGTACAGAATCAGAAGCAGTTAAAGAGACAGTTTTGAGGGAATAAAGAAGGAAGGGAACAGGTGCAATCGCATAGTGTGGCACATAAAAATCAGGACATAATGAGATTGATTGTTAAAGGAAGTGGTGGAGAAAAGAGGAGAAAAGAATGGGAATATCTACCTGCCAGGGCCAGCTGTGGGGCCTGGCTTCCACTCCGTTGACCACACGGGAGCTGATAGGCTGGATGGGTGGTTGGCCACACCCAAAGGCTGCAGATTCAGAATTATAGCTGAATAATTATTTTGTACATACACTATTCTAATGAGTAATTGCAACCTTTAGAATTAAAGCCATAAAGCACATTTTTAGTTTACTTGGCAAAACATTTTTTACAGCGAATAACAGAAAAATAATCTGTGTATCATTTTGCTGCAGACAACTCATATTGAATCTTCTGAGCACTTTTGATCATATGTGCAGGATTCTTACCGCTAGCAATGAGCACTGATGCTAGGATGAGGAAGAACATGTTGACTTGTGTCATTAGCTGCCGAACATCGGCATTGCCCACATTTAAACCCTTCTGTTAGTGATGTCACATTGTTCACACAAAATGTAGCCCTTGGTAGGTGCTACATGAACAACCTGTTCTGTATGGAAAAATTTATCAGCTTCTAAACAGATGTTTTTTTTCACATGGCCTTCGCACACAAATATCTGTCAGGAGTAAATGTCAAGATATTACAAACAAATTTAACATTTTTCACACTTTTTCATAATTGTTTTTAATTCTATACAGAGGATTTGTGACCTCACTTTAAAGTGAAGAATTTTAGGGGCTTTTAAAGCAGATTGTGATGCTACACAATGTTTACTATAAATAAAATTCTATTTTTGTCGTAATTTCCTGTTATATGTTCTCTATAGCCACAAAGTTGCAATTTGATCACTGTGAACAAAAAGTTGCATTTCATTGATTGATTTAAAAATAATGTGTTGGTATTACTCCAAAGTTTAAAGGGCAAGTTCTCAGCAGATGGCAAGTTCTCAGGGAATTAATGTTGGCAGCAGACTTGACAGATAACCTGATTTCAAACTTTTTCTGGTTGGAACACTGGTTGCAAAACCACATATTAGATTAAAACAACTAAACAGACTTCAGATTTTATATACAGTGCATACTTCATATGATTTAAAAGTGTTAATGTTAGAATGTTAGACAAAATACTGCCGTAAGATAAAACAATTTGGATAGGTGGTTACACTTACACTTTGCACAATATATTGATTTAAAAATCATATGTGCCTAACTTTTCCAATGTCTTGATATTTTGGTTACACTGATTCAAGATTCTACCTCATACAAACTATTGCCTTAAATGCCCTCCCCTTATTCAAACAGTAATGCTTTACAAATATTCAACCTAAATGACCTTTTGAAAGACGCGCTGGTTTTCTCTGATACTCATGTTGTTGTGTCACCCCATAGATGATCAAATTAAGGCAGCTTTTTGATATCACATATATCATAACCTGAAATTACTAAAAAGTTAAACTTTGTTAAACTCAATGTTGAATTATTGTTTTCATGTATTGTTTCAGATAAGTTTTACCTGTATATTTGATCTGTATTTATTGTACTTTTTGTGTTTTATTGCACTTTATACTGTATGTTGCAAGTTTATTACTTCACATATCACTTTAGAATGCTGGTAAAAAATGGTTAAATAAAACCCTGCAATTACAATGACTTTTTATAAAATGAAGTTTCATAAAATGAAATGCAATCTCTCTTCATATACTTGTTATAATCAGGAGGGCATAAAGTTACTAACATTTTATGACCATCATATCAACTATTCTTCTCGAGCAATATATTTTCTCACAAACTAAATCAAGAAGCAGTTTGATGTTATTTAAACTCTAAACAGTGATATTGTGTTGCTCTGGGTCAAGGTTCAGTTTACTATAGTTATAGCCCATCCCACCTCGTCATGCATTTATGTAAGAGGCTTTGTAGCATCTTATTGTCTTTTCAACTTGTTGTGCGCGTCTTAAATTCATTGACGTACAGTCATGTATGCCGTGTCTCAAGCGTCAGGTAAGAAATCTGTGCTCAACTAATATGGTCTCAAATCAGCGTGTTATCGATTCATCACCCCTTTGTCCCGCTTTGAACTGTGTTTTGCTAAATAAGCCACAGTTAAAATGTTTCCCGATCTTGTTCAACTAACAAAAAATATAACCAACTTATCTGAATTCACGCAGAGTCCGCCTCGCAAACCTGTTTTGGACAACTATTGTTTTTTATTGTTTTGTCACAAAACAGTCTGCGCAGCGCACCAGACGAAATATGTGTATGATCATTTACTGCAGGACAGTTCTGCACAGTGCTTTGGGAGGCCAAAGTATTTCAACTTTCGTTATAAACTCTGATATTTAACTATTTTAAATAAGTTTGTGACTTTTAAGATGAGCATGAAGCGCAAGTACGCTATCTTCCTACGCACGTAAACTGAATTTAACGCATAATTGCGTTCAGAGCGCAATTTATAATCTTAGTGAGAATACACTCAGTTTTCTAAATTTAAGTTGCTTGCAACGATCGGGTATTGAGTAAAATTTAGCATCATCTGTATCTTTATGTACAAGCATGTACTAAGATAACATTAATTAAGGAAGAAGTGTCGTGATTTAACATGGTGTGTTTTATGCTCAGCTAACACGAAACGGCCATCTGCCAGTGGTCTGGAGTGTATTGGCCCCCTTGTGAGCTCTGTGGAGGAGACCCCAGACCCCATCAGTACAGTTATCAAAGGAGAAATCCCACCTTGGATCAATGGCAGCGTCCTCAGAAATGGGCCTGGAAAATTTGAGTTTGGTGAAAGCAAGTAAGAAGAACAACGAACTTGGCAGCAAACATGAGATCATCAAAGACTAGCTGTTAAATTAACTTTATTAATCACATTCCTTTTGCTTATTCTGCAAAATTCATTCCTCCTTAGATTCATTCACTGGTTTGATGGCATGGCCTTAATGCATCGTTTCCACATTAAAGATGGCCAGGTGACCTACAGCAGTCAATTCTTGCGCAGTGATTCTTATGTACAGAACTTGGAGAAGAACCGAATTGTGGTGTCTGAGTTTGGCACCCTAGCGACGCCATGACCCATGCAAGAACATCTTTGCTCGGTTCTTCTCACGTTTTCAGATTCCAAGTAAGTAATGTTTGGTTGATCATGCATTTAAACAGTGTGTTGTGACCACATCAGAAATATCTGTGAAGATTAGATTAAAATGGACAACTACAGTCCTGATCGAAACCCCAATATTTTCAAACATTCTTTAAGCTCATTTTAATCTTTAGTCTTGTCTTTGGTTAACAGAGGCAACTGATAATGCAGGGGTGAGCTTTGTCAAGTACAAAGGAGATTTTTACGTAAGCACAGAGACCAACTTCATGCGCAGAATTGACCCTGTGACCCTGGAAACCAAAGAAAAGGTACATGTGTCGAATGTTACATAGAAATTAGAGATTTAAAGGGATAGTTCACCCCAAAAAACCCATGTCATAATTTTTGCAAAATATATTTTTCTGTGTAAGCAAAAAGTCATACAGGTTTGACATGACATGAGGGTGAGTAAATAATTAAAGAATTTTTATTTCTGGGTGAACTCTCCCTTTAATGAGATAATACTTACTATATTTTCCTTTAGTTAATCTTAATATCTTAATGTGATTTGCGTTTTTAAAGGTTGATTGGTCAAAATACATTGCAATTAATGCAGCGACAGCTCATCCACACTATGATCGTGAAGGAGCAACTTATAACATAGGAAACTCATATGGCCGGAGTGGTGGGACTCCTCATTATTAATTCACTTTCATTCATGTTCTTTCCTATAAATTGACTGAAAACTTTGTCTTGTTATCTAAAATATCTCTTGTGTTCCTCAAAGGCTTCTTCTACCATATCTTCAGAGTTCCCCCGTGTGATGGACAGAATGATGAGGCTGATCTGTCTGGTGCTGAGATTCTGTGCTCTATTCCTGCCACTGACTCTAGAAAACCATCTTACTGCCACAGTTTTGGTTAGTTTATTTGCTTTCCATATACAGTTACTATATACGATCTGTAATGTTATGAAACTTATAAAGCATCTGTGAAAAAAGCAGGGTGAAATACCAATTTTTTTTTCTTTATTCTATAGATTGTACAAAATATTATGATTTTTGTTTTCACCCCAAGCACTTTGAACTGTACTTTTCTTGCAGCCATGTCTGAGAATTACATTGTCTTCATTGAACAGCCAATCAAGCTGGAGCTGTTGAAATTCATGTTGTATAGAGTTGCTGGAAAGAGTTTTAATAAAGTGATGTCCTGGAACCCAGAACTGGAGACAATCTTTCATGTGGCAAACCGACACACCGGCCAGGTACTACAAGTCAAACACAACAGTACAATGATCAGTGCTATAATTGTGAACCCTTGGACTGAAGCATCCTGTTGCTTCACATTTAATATCTATTTTTTTCATCCTGCAGCTCATCCAGACAAAATTCTACAGCAGCGCCATGTTCACCCTCCACCAGATTAATGCTTATGAGGATAATGGCTATTTGATTATGGACATGTGCTGTGGAGATGATGGCAGCGTGATTGGTGACTTCACAATGGAAAACCTGAGCCAGGCATCTGGGGAGGAACTTGATAAGGTAAATTGAAAGCGTATTGATATTTCACCATTAATGTAGTTTTATCATCACACTTTCTAAAAATGAAGTTTTGTAACACTATGTGTATCTGTTGGTTTCTCCAGTTCTTCAACTCTTTGTGTACAAACCTACCACGCCGATACGTGCTGCCTCTGGATGTAAAGGAAAATGATGTTCATGACCAGAACCTCATCAATTTGCAGTACACTACAGCAACTGCTGTAATGACTGATACTGGGGTATGTAAGATAAATGAAATGTGTATGCAAATGTGTATGTTTAATATAAGAAAAACTTATTATTAATAAATAAGCAGTTTAAACTCTTTCTCCTTTCATAATAATAGGTGTTCCTTACTCATGAAGATCTCTACAATGATGACCTGTTGCAGTATGGTGGTCTTGAATTCCCACAGATAAACTACACTCAATACAATGCTCGTCCATATCAGTATTTCTATGCCTGTGGCTTTGGACATGTATTTGGGGACTCTTTGCTGAAGATGGATCTAGACGGAAAAAAGCTAAAGGTATGTAAGATGATTGCATGATTATCTTTAAACAATCACATACATCCCATTTATGCAGCTTATCTCATTTATTTCACAGATTATTTTGGAATAGTTTTGTTAAATTAAGAGTACACCATTAGCCCTGTTGTTTATTGTAGGTGTGGCGGCATCCTGGTTTATTCCCATCTGAACCAGTGTTTGTTCCAGCACCTGATGCTAAGGATGAGGATGATGGTGTGGTCATGTCTGTGGTCATTACACCAAAAGAGGTGAATCCAATGTAATGAGTCAATGAGACATGTAAATATTTAGGCTTTAGTTGCATCTGGATAACTGCATAAAAAATAAGTTATTTTTACAGCTATAACATATGATTTCTTTACTATTTCTTTACTATTATCAGTTATTACAAATGCAATATTGTTGTGTAACTTTGTTTAGAAAAAGAGCAGCTTCCTCCTGGTCCTTGATGCCAAGACCTTCACAGAGCTCGGAAGAGCAGAAGTTCCAGTGGACATTCCATATGGCACACATGGACTCTTCAGTGAGAAGTGCTAAAATAAGAAATCATCAATGTAAGGGAAGAAGTGTAAACAGTATAAAACATTACAAAATATTATGTTATATCCCTGCTGTTTTCATGAACACACCTATACAGAATATCAAACTAAAATCTTACTGCTTTCACAGACAAAAATGCAAATAATAATACGTTTTTGTAATCTTTTTTGTAACATGTGTTAAATGTATTTACCAATGTTTTGAAAATAAACGTTTCTGAAAATAAACGTTACTTATTAGACCACTGTTTCAGGTATCATAAAGACAATTTTTAAAAACTAAATATAAGAATAAAGTGTTCCTGAACAGTAAGTAGAAAATAAGTATGTGTCCTATGAATGAACAGCTGCGATCTCCAGATCAGCAGGTGGCGCTCGTGCTCTACGGAAACTGATGTAAACTTCATTCAGCGACTCATTGAAGCAGGAAAAGGAGGAATAGCAAGGGATCATTTGACTTTTAAGATATTTATTGATACAAAATTGGAACATAGTAATTCGTTTATCGTAACAACCATTTATGTGACTTCTCGTTACTACGTTATTAATAATAACCTTTTGGCAACTCGGTTTTTGAATGGACTGTGTGGAAAAACCTGGAAAAAAGCACAACCAGGTTCATCAAACTTGGTAAGAGTTATTTTTAGCAAATGCAGTAATTTTTAGTGGTTGGTTACAGTTCTGTAAACTACATTACTGTACTACAGCCTGCAGGTTACTGTCAAGCATTTGCTGTATTGACTGTTAAGGAGTACACCTGTTGTTTTACAAAGTAATGATAATGATTACGTATACTAGTGAAGTGTGTATTTGCAGAAAAGTACTTGTGTATAATATGGGTTTTTCATATTAAAAGAGCCCCACACTGAACTTTGATCTTTACCAAAGTAAGGTGTGGCCCCATAGTGCCCTTTTGCTTCATACTGTGGTAAGTGCATTGTCCTTATCATTGCCAGTAACATTGGGAGTGAGACATGCCCTTGTTTCGGCAACTCGAGCCCACACTGGACAGAGAACGTCAGAAAAGTAAAAAGTGCAGGAGTGAATGGAGTCAGGATGGAGACAGACCTTCCACACTCACTGGCCTTTGTCTCCAAAGCCTAGCTGAGAACATGAAGGACATGTGGGTCAAAGATTATGCCCAGAACTACATGGACCAATACTTCTTCAGATATGTCATGGGTCCCTTCAGTTCCCTGCGTGAGTTTTTGAGTCCATTATACGTCCAGCAGAAAATAATCTTGCATATCACGTGAAAATGTTTCTCTTTCAGCGGGTGAGCTGCTGGATGAGCTGTTGTGCATCCTGTCCTCACGGAATCTGTTGACACGTGCGGCTCTGCACCTCCTCCTCCTCCCGCAGCTGACATGTCTTTCTCTCGCATCGGCATGCAGCCTTGTCAATGCCAACCTTTGCTCTCTTATCCAGATACGATGCCAGGTTAAACACAAACACTTCTAGCTTTTCCCAAGAAAATGCACAAATATATGTGCTTGTAGGGAAAATGAATTCCATTAATGTAGTTCAAAACAATAAAATCATTGTTGTTGTTGTTTGAAATAGCAGTTTGTTAGTAACAATAAAAAGTATTTTATTGTTATAAATATTATATAAATATTATATAAATATTTGCCCCTTAATTTAATAACTTAAAAAAACAAAAAGCATAGATGAATGCATGTATGCACCACATGATAACTGTGTTTGTTTATTTGTCTTGTGCAGAATCTTCAGTCTCTGGATCTCAGTGGTGCACAGAATGTATCATCCTCAGCACTGCGTGAGCTGCTGAGCAGCCTTCACCGTCTCCGCTCCCTCTCCCTAGCTGGAACCCTCTGCGATCAGACGGTTATATCTGTGGTGAGCCGTCAGTTCCCCAGGCTAAAACACCTGGATGTTTCACGATGCCTGCACCTTTCCCCTGCAGGCCTGCTTCCTCTGGGCTGCCCTCATGAACCAGACAAGATGTCCACAAAGACCTTAGGCAGTCTGCTTGCTTTGGATATCTCTTTGGCAGACAGTGAAGGTGATGCAGTGGCTGCTGTTGCATTCATCCTGCTTAGCTTACCAAAGCTTCAGAGGTTGGCAATAGAAGGATTGGGTCAGGCTTGTGTTCTCATACAGAGTAGAAAGTTTGAAGTGACTGAGGAGTTTACTAGTCGAGAAGGGGTACTGAGTCTTAAAGATATATGGGCTAAGAGGATACAGATAGACTGCTTGAATGACAACAGCTTTCAGAGCACAGATGGAGAAAAGAGTTTAACTTTAGAAGAACAGATAGACGAATATTTGTCATTAGATGATGAAGTAAAACAGAAAGACAGTAATGATGCTACAGAGATTAATAGATGCATAGGGGTTTCAGAAAAAGATTATTTTAAGGATGAAAGTAGATGCATAGATTGTAATGTAAGACATGCTGTGACAACATGTCTCAGGGATGTACAAGGATTGTCTCTGGATACCTTGGAGGCAGTAGGTGACGTCTGCCCTGACCTGCGTGTCCTGTCACTGGACTGTCTCCAGTGTAATGCCGACTATGAAGATGGTGCCGACAGCTTCAGGCAAGCAACGGTTTTAGCCAGAGGACTTGGTAGGTTTTCTGGCCAGCTACAATGTCTTTCCCTTCAGTTTGCTGGTGTATTGTCTGATCCAGTTCCAGCGCTTCAAGCTGCAGGCTCACACCTGCTCTCACTCACCCTGGAAGGGATCAGAGCTGATGGACACACTTCTTTACTGGAGCTCATTCGTGCTTGTCCAAGACTGACCTCTCTCACAATTCATTTAGACCCACCCAGCATTAACTGGGAGGTAGATGATGATGAGGAGGATGGTGAAGACGAAGGACTTGCTAATCTGCCGTGTATTCCACACCTTCGCTCTTTAACGCTAAAGTAAGTCATAAACTGTCATTATTGTTGAGCTTTATATACTTTAATGAACTTTTATTACAATTCTTTCCCAACAGTTTTTCTATGGATGAACAACGGATGATGCCTGCACTATGTTGGAGGTCTCTGAAGGGGGTGCTGTGGGCATTAATCAGAGGTGCTTCACTCCTTGAGAAGCTCTCATTAATTGCTGTTCCTTGTCGATTGGATCCTGTGTTCAAACTTGTTTTGAACCATCAGGCCAAACCTCTTGGTGCATTAGACAGCTCCCCATTGCACTGCCTTAGATCTGTAAGCTTGAACCGGTCAGATATCACAATGGACACAGTAGTTCATATTGTCAATACCTGTATGCACTTGTCTAGTTTAGATTTGAGTGGCTGTTGGGCAATGACTTTAAGCAATATCACAAAGTTACAAAGCAAAGCCAAAAGGAGGCGCCATACACTGCAAATAACATGGACATGATGTAGGATAGACTAGGCCATGCTGAGATTATTGAAAGAGTTACACTTGCACTGCAGAGTATTTAATTTTAAACAAGGATACATTGAATTACATATAGGCCTTACCAAAAAATGATTATTCCCATGTTATGTATGCACTGAAAGCTAACTTTATATTATAAATGCATTTAATTCTATGATATGCATATGACAAGTCGTTTACGAGAGATGGCATTGTAAGTAAAATGTATTTATAAGGCACAAGACAGATCGTAATAATTATAGTAATAGTAATAATTATTAAAGTTTGAATAATTAATCAAAATCATGCTTTCTAATTTATATTAATCCATTTAAGCACTTTTTAATCACAGAATTAGCTATGCTAGTGAATAAAAAAGCTAAAACCAGTCCAAGCTGGTTGACTAGTTTTGCTGGCTGGCAGAGTAGTTTAAACCAGCTTTGTATATTGCAACTTTAAATCCATATGCTGTTTTAAAGTTGATACACTTCTGCTGAACTTGCTAATAAATGATGCTTATAAAACTTCTTCAAATCTTGTTTGGTTTTATTGATCTATTTCCTCAAGTGTATTAGTAGCTTCGTAGGAAGAAGAGTGCACTTTTCACAAAGGTACAATTTATTCATTGGCCAGTTAATTCGCGCCTTATCTTTAGGCGTGTTCCATTTTTCAAAGGGCTGCGCAGATCGATCAACGTAAAATATCAAAGCACCGCGATTTTAAAGCGCTACAAATCAGTCACTATCGCGATACTCTGATGTCACGCAAGAAGTCGATTGTGTCTATTATGCGAACGTCACTTACGTAATTCATATTCATGAGCACAACGTTTGACGTAGTAGGATTCGTAAACCTGCTGGCGGGAGAGAACAGTCCGTGGTTACAGTGTGACTCGTTATATAAATTTTTGCACAATTATGTCGCGGCTACTTAACTGTATTGTTGCAGTTTGTCCCGATATGGGAATAGGGAAAAATGGAAATCTGCCATGGCACCCAACAAGACTAAGGTGGGGGAGTTTTTAACATGTTTTTAGATGTTGCTAACTGTCAAGCTAATGTTCTGTCGTATTATTTCAATACATTTTTTATTTCTTCCAATATTGTGCAAAGTTGTAAAACGAGATCATTTACGGTTCGCACATTTCGACTATTAACAAGTGAATCGAATAAAAGGAGACGAAGTATGACATAAGGAAGGATTTTAGCGGCAATACCACTTAACGACTGACTTTAATGACTGTACATCTCTTACGTCACCTTTGTTCAGGTGTTAGTTATAAATAATCATATTCAGCATATTTCATCCTACAAGAGCATGTGCCAAACTCATAAAGCAAAACATATTCCTAACCTCTAACACAAAGCAAGCAAGATCAACCTCCTTGACATTCACTAATCCTTATGTGTCCTTTATCTTTATAGTAATGAATTCAAGCACTTTCAGAGAATGACCATGACCCCTTCCATAGAAGGTAATGATCAGTTATTCAGCCTTCCTTGTTCCCTCTAATAACGTCATATTGCTTGCCACAATTTACTCCGTTTTTCTGAAATGTAACACAACTTCCTTTCCTATGAATTGTCTGTTTCACGTGACAGGTAAAAAGAACGTAGTGGTCATGGGCAGAAAGACATGGTTCTCTATACCTGCAGCAAACAGACCCCTAAAGAACAGAATCAACATAGTTCTCAGCCGAGAGCTCAAGTAATCTTTTATAAGTTTCTACTTTCTTCATGTATTGAAGCACTATACTGTTTAACTAAATATTAAAACATGCCTATTTGTTATCACTCGCTGCACAGGACAGCCCCGGAGGGAGCTCACCATCTTGCTTCAGACTTGAGTTCTGCTCTCAAACTACTGGACAGCCCTGATCTCGATAAACAAGTGGACCAGGTTTGGATAATTGGCGGCAGTGCTGTGTACAAGGTTTGTGAGAAAGAAAAATGCAATAAAAGGATAAAAAATTGATTCCTGTGTTATGGACCCCCTGTACTGTATTTGCATAAATAACTTACAGTCTTGTATTATAGTTTTGTTTATACAATAAACATTCTTATGCAGAAACAGCTATTCACAGAATATTTCTTGGATGTTAATGTTGTATAATGTTGAGATTATACAACAGACTTGTCTATATCTGATAACATCTGATTTAAGGGTTTCACATGTCTGCAACTTTGTACACCCACCAGCACCCACCACAGTTATATCTTAGCTATAGCACTGTGTAGTCCAGATCTGTCCATTTCTGTAAAACCAGTTGTTATGGAAACTGCCTCAAGGCTAATTGTACAAAAGACTCTTCCCTCATGGTCCTTCACCTCATACATCACTCTTTTGATATCTTGTATAACACAATCAGGGAAAATGTTTGTTTATGTGTGATGTTGTGTTGTATTCTGCAGGAGGTGATGGAGAGCCCAGGTCCCAGGCGTCTGTTTGTAACAAGGATCCTCAAGCAGTTCGACTGCGACACGTTTTTGCCTGACATTAACATGGATAAGTACAAGCTTCTGCCTGAGTGAGTGCTAAACGGCTTTTTGTTCACTTAAAGAACCCTAGCTGCAAATACAATTGCCACAATTCCAGAATTTTAGAACTAATTCTGATACCACAGCTACTGCTCTCATACACCTGAATAAATAAATACTTATAGAGTTGGAACTCTGTGGTACCTACTGGTATTCTGATTATTTTTGTTATTTTAGGAAAAAAACTTATTGCAATAATAATAAATAATCATACAAATGTACCACCTCTTTTGATATTCCTAGTGTACATCATTAAAAATATAGTTAAAAAAACATGTTTACACACTTGTTGTTTGAAACCCATATGACTAGTGTAATTATTAACTTTATGTTAGGGGTTAGAATATGGGATTTAATAGTGATATGGGATTTAAATGACATGTGAGTATATGATGACTACATTTATTACGTCCGATACTGGTTTATATATAGATATTTCAAAAACGCTTCACTGTTGCAGCAATTTGATTTACAATGCTTAATGTTTTTAGATTTGTTAAGGAATATTCCTCTAGTTGTGTCCCTGAATAAACTGTCATTAATGGATTTATTGGCAATGGAACAGACATATTCTGTATTGCATATCCAGAGTGAATTGTGAAGAGAGTTCAATGAGAAAAAGCCCTCTTGTTATGTAAAAGTGGTATCTAGCATCAAAGGTGGACTGCAATTCCAAATGTCACAGCTCTGTAAGCATTTAAAGGGTTGTTAAAAGCACACAGAATGTGAACAGGTTTTATCAGTAATACTTAATCTAACAAAGGCCATCAGAATGTTTATTAATTTGTTTTTTGATCCTTGCTATTTGTATTTTGATCTTTTGATATTAGTTTGGTCAGGTCCACCTTTGGATAGTAAATGGCGGAGTTAGGATGCTAGTTTAAATAAAGTTGACATAAAAAGTCAGGCTGTTTGTTCCAAGTATTCCTTAACAAACTATGAAAGACTTCAAGTTAAAAACTGTGTTATGAATTGTGTATGTGACGACAGGATTATGTGGTTATGGGTAATCTTTCTTTTTGTGCAACAGTAATAGAATAGCAAATGTCTTATGTGTTTTCTTCTCTTATTCCGGTCAGGTTCCCAGCTGTTCCTACAGGACTGCAGGAAGAGAATGGCATTCAGTACAATTTTGAAGTGTATGAGAGCGTTCACCACTAAAAAAGAAGAGCTTATAAATATGATGTTAAGGTTTGAGACGGGTCACCCAGTGGCTAGTGTTTTTAGACATGTTGCATGGTGGTGCTTTGATGACATGAGTTTGAATGTGGCTTTTGTAATTACCTGATCCCATTCCCCTTTCCTAATAGTAATTCATGTCATTTTTATTTTATACGTTAAAGTGCCAAAAGTGCAAATTTCAGAATAAGATACAAGTTCACTGGACATTCATTTTTATTTTTTACCATTTGCAAAAAAATATGTGACTGCAAAAAAGGTTTAAAAAAACCAGTGCAGGCCAGAACATGGTCACCAACTGCTTGGCCAGACTGCCATTAAACAAGTTTGTATGAGTTTGTATCCCTTGGTTATTGTTTCAAATATTCAGAAATCATTTTTTATCTCAATAAATTCTCTTTCCCACATCTGCTATCCACTTAATTATTCTTCATCTCCTCAGCTGAAAAAGACAACCAGCTCATCTCCATATCCAATAGCAACTGAAGTGTCTGCTGTTAAGCCAGCACCAAGATCTCGCTGCCCCCATGAATATGGATGTTGTGTTTTGTCTTCACATTGGCTGATTGAGAAAGGTTCTTATATAGTTTAGGAAGGGTGACACTGTTGTTGCGCAACACAAACTCCTTGCCGGTGTCTATTTAAAAAGTCAAATACTGCAATCAGACACAACCTTTTTCAGCTGATTGGTTTCGGGTATGTCACCCTGCGTACTACAAATGTTTCCACCAGGCTACAATAAACTTGACTGGAATTCCAATTATCCACCATGTGCACCTTGCATGTATGCTAAGTAGCACTTGAGTTTATTTTCATGGTACAGCCAGTATCTAGAGATTTGCGTGCTCCCACTTCATTATTGTATGCAAGTGAGTTATCATTTAATAATAAAAGGAAATGATTTTGTAATGGATCTGCCTTTTTTGTTCTAAAAAAAAACATTTATGTCAAAGATATATAGTCATAACCTTAACCATTAACTCTCCCTAAAATCAGATCAATTGAGAATTTAGATTTTGTCCAATTTGATGAAATCTCATGTACACTGGAAGGCTGTTTAAGATTTTTGCCATTTACATTTTGCAGATGGTTTCATCCAAAGAATGGTCAGATTTGGGTTAGTCCATTAAGAGTCCTATAATTAGCCCTTCATTCAGTTCTTTTATTGTATTGCAGTCTCCTCTATAGTGGCTACATCACATAAACTAATCAATACACTCGCCCTGCGTTCCCTCAGGAGCTGAACCGCTGCCTCAAAGGCGAGACGGTTGTGTCATAATGATGTAAGTGCACCGTAGGAGCCATTGTCCCATGTGCATGTTGACATCAGAGTTGAGGACAAACAAAGATTCACGCACAACCTTAACACATGAGCTCAATAATTCTTTCTCAATGTGAGAATAATGGACAGGCTGCTTACTGATGCTAGATGTGCTGAGACTGGCGTCACCTTGCTCTATTAATCCTGCCTGTCCCCCTGATGGTGAGAGCGGTTACCAGACCTGAGTGCAGAGGCACCTGTTCTCTCTCTCTCTCTCTCTCTCTCCTGTCTATCTGTCTCTCTCTTTCATTCACAGTCAGTCCGTGAACATCTCCACACGTCCGTCTCTCAATTCAAGCTCCTCTGTTTATCTTTTGTGTTTGATAGCTCCAGCTTCTTTGTCACCACTGGATTACTTAGAAAGACAACATGCCACAGCAGCAAGATAAAAGGAAAGTAGAGCAACAATTGGTTTATTAAATGCAGGTAAGAACCTACTTACAATATTTCATAAATTTCACATACTGTGAAATACACATAGAACTTTATAAAGTACAAAATGTTACTATTATGTACTCATTTTAAAGTACTGTATAGTGTAATTGTGAAACATTTTATATATATTTTGTGTGTATCTGTAAATGTGTCAGAGGTAAAACCTACAGTATCATCTAAGAATTTGTGTGTTTGCAGAGTAGAGGTTTGATGTTAAAATTAGAATTAAGTGTAATTAAAGGGATTATGAAAAATTATTTTTAGTGTTAAAGTTTTAAAACTTAAAAGTAAAAAAATGTAACAAGAAAAAAAAAAAAATGTTAAAACTTAACAAATGTTTAAAATAAAAAAGTATTTTTATTTTAAAGCGTTACTTCTTAGTACAAACGTTTTTTGACATTTATTGAATACAATTATCACCAAGGAACTGAAGTTGCATCTTCACGTCAACTAAGAAAGCTTATAATTTATTCTCCTAATAATGCATAAAAGCCGGACCATCCTGGCAAACCTCGAAAGCACAGTGAGGAAGCTTTCATCGCCCTCATTAATCAAGACACAAAAAAACTCTTGTTATTCATTTATCATTCAGTGTCACAGAGAGTGGGTTTTTATTTTCCCTGCAGGTGTTTTTGAGAGGAAAAAATTGGCCCACCGTTTGCGAGGAAAATTAAGTATTGCGTGATCCGGCATGAATCACAGATGCATACAGGTGCGTGAAGTGGCCTGTTTGGTGCTCCACTTCAGCGCTGTTACTGCAACAATCGCAACCCTCCTCTGTTTTGGGCCTCATTTGCTCTGTGCTTTTTAACACGAGGCAGTTGCAGAGAGAGAGAGAGAGAGCTGTCATTAAAAATTCTCTCTGTTCCCAAGGGCGATTGAAGACTAGGGGTATGGCACACAAAGCTGTGGTTTTAAATGCCAGCCCAGGGAGCTCTAGGAATTAGCAGCTTGAACCGAGATGTCCTGCAGGTACCAGGCAGTGCGCTTGTACTGGAGCCATCAGGATCTTAGTCTGCCTACACGATTTAATTTGACAAGACAAACTGTGAGAAAGATGGAGTTTAATAGCATAAATAGAAATAAAAACTCAACAGACACTCTTAAAGTCTTCAGTCAATGTCTACAATTCTCTATCAGCATTTCACATAAAGTATTTTTAAAGCATTTTTTTTATACAGGGTGCTGACGCACTTCCTAGAATCGTTACTTGCAGCCTCCACTGTTAATAACGTCTGCTGTAAGAACGTCAGCCCAGGTTGTCATCCATTTATTTTTGTTAAAGGACACAAAAAGATTTATGCTCTTACTCATCTTACCACAACTCCAGTGAACTGATGTTTATAAATCGAACTGAAATGGTCTCTTGCTCATTCTTTGTTAAATAAAGATTGCACTGCGACTGCGCTGTGAATTGATGCAACAAGGCCACTTGCACAATAGTCTGTATAAAGGAATGCCATCATTCAATGAGGCAAATACAGATCGCCTTAACCTATTGAATTTCAACCTAATGAATAACATTGCTGTTGCTTTTAGGAAGAATAGACTGTTCATGTCTGAAATTTGTGGCAAAAGTGTAGACTGACAAAAGTATGTTGCATAATTGCATTACATTCAAAATGATAAAAATATAAAAGAAACATGAATCTTATGTAATTGGGATTAGGTAACTAATTCAGGTTTTTTTAATGTCTTCTTGTCAAGTACCACCTAGACATGCCACCTACAAAGTCACCATAACAAACATCTTTATATTAGCGTCTACCGCTCTCAACAGAGACAGACTGGATTATAGTGGTATACCTTTCTAACATATTCTTCTGAAGCGAGAACATTTCAATGTCAAAGAGACATCAGCTTTGCTTTGATGCGAATGAATCAGATCGAAAACAAAGGCAGGCACTTAAGCAAAAACCTTGAATTTCTGAACTGTGTTTCTGATGCAGTGCGCTTTCCTTATCTGCCCAACAGAATTCAAACAAGAAATCTGCAGCATCTGAATGACTTATGATCCACTGAGCCCCCGTGACATTAACTTCTCAACATTCAAACCACACGATAATGGAGGACTCCACAGAGGTGCGGACAGATGGAAACTCCTTGCTCAAAGCTGTATATCTTTGTCGCCTGAGACTGACCCGCTTGCTTTTGGAAGGCGGGGCTTATATTAATGAAAGCAATGAGAGGGGAGAAACCCCACTGATGGTGGCCTGCAAAAGCCACCATGCTGATGCTCAGAGTGTGCCGAAACCCAAGATCATCAGGTGGGTGTCTTAAAAGTTCTTGAAAGTTTAGCTTATGTAACAGCATTTACCAGATCTTCTTGATTTGCTCATTTCAAGAAATCAATCTTCTCAACAGGTATCTTCTTGAAAATGGTGCAGACCCTAACATTCAAGACAAGTCTGGTAAGACGGCCCTAATGCATGCCTGCGTAGAACGGGCGGGACAGGAAGTGCTGTCCCTTCTGCTGTCCAGTGGAGCAGACCCTAGTTTGGAGGACCACAGTGGGTCTTCTGCTCTGGTCTACGCAGTAAATGCTGGAGACAAGGAGGCACTAAGAGTACTACTGGATGCCTGCAAAGCCAAAGGCAAAGAAGTCATCATTATAACAACAGATAAACTACCCTCTGGACGACAAATGACCAAACAGTACCTGAATGTACCTCCTCCTCCGAATCTCGAAGAGCGGTTGCACTGTGCCCCTGCATCATGTATGTCCCCCTCTGAAATTAAAATCTGTACCCTTCATATCTCTCCCCACGCTAATATCCATCCTGAAAGCCTCCCTTTAACCATAAGGGAGAACCAAAGCATGGGCTCCGCTTCTACAGTTTGTACATCCAAGCCAGGATCACCAATTCAAGATTCAAGCCCAAGTGTGGCTAAGCTGCTGCATCTACAGAGGCTACACTCAGAGCCCTGGTTGAAGATCCCTCCATCCGTGCTCTTACAGCAAAGCAAGTCATCATCCTTGACAGAGGAGCTGCTAGATATCACCCCTGAAGAAGAGCTCTCTTTTGGGTACAACGGTGGTCCACCTCCACTGAGAGCCATGGTAGCTCGACATCAAAGCATTGATGTCAAAGACTCTACTGGTCTGTTTAAAGCTTTAGGGAAAGCAGCTGAGAGTGAAAGAGAACTAATGAAAAATGAGAAATGGCTTAGTAGAAAGATGTCCTATGATGGTGAGTTACTACCACAATCCTCACATCAGAATCTCAAACAGGCATCGTTTTCAGATAGAGATTCAGACTGCCTTCCTAATTTGGCTGTGTCGAGTCTGCGAAATGTGTTCCGTCGGCGCAACATTGGAATGGACCATTACAGCTCTGACTCTCAGTTGCCTCAATTTGGAAGCCAACTCTCTGATGACTCTGGAAGGTCCGGCGGAGGAACTGGGGGAACTGAGAAACGCAAGCTTGTCACCAGCCGCTCCTCTACTCTTTCTGGATCCAGAGAGTCTTTAGAGAGTCTGGTCCAGAGGAGAAACCCTGCGATGCTGGAGAGGAGGGGATCCGGAGCACTACTCCTGGACCACATCTCACAAACCCGACCTGGCTATCTGCCGCCTTTGAATCCGCATGCACCCATACCAGATATCAAAGCCAATACCAAAAGTGAAACCAAACCTGGGGCAGGAACTACACCCGTTGTTCCAGGATCTAGACATTTTGTGCCCTGTGCCCCAAGCCATCCCAGAGATAACAACAAGAAGACACTGCTTAGACGACACTCCATGCAAACTGAGCAGATTAAGCAGCTGGTTAATTTTGAAGAGATCTTCGGTCAGTAAACATTGCAGATGAAAGATATTTCTGATAAAAACATCTAAAACTATACTGTGAGTAAGATATCTGAACAGGATACACTTTAGATTTACATGCACTTTTCAAACTGGGCAATGGGAATATATGTTAAATATAACTGTTTTAAAACTGCACTTTACTGCTGGTCCTTGTGCTCTGTTCTTTAGTATACTGAATCAGAATACTAAACCTTTGCTGTTGTTTCAGATAATGCCTTCTCTCTTGAACTTGATTCATGTCTATATTGTCTTTATTTATAAAACTACAGAAGCCCTGAACCACAACGCAACAAAAAAATCATGTTGAAGGGAAAAAATTGTCCTTATATTACTTCCTGGAGCCCAAGTCCTAATTTTTTATCTTAAAAAGTTTCTTTAAACTTTTATCTTAAACATTTTTTTCATCTTCAAAAAGTTTTTTGCATGATCAAAACATTTTTTTTTCATCCTCAAGAGTCCACATAAGAGAATTTTCTTCAAAAAAAATTTTTTCTTCAAACATTTTCTTAAAAATCTTTTTTCCTCTTCAAATTTTTTCCTCTTCAAAAACGTTTTCCTTTTCAAAAAATTTTTTATCATCAAAAGTTTTTTTCCATCTTCAAGCATTCACATAAGAGCATCTTTTTGCTTGATTCTTGAATTTATTTATTTTTTACTTAAAAATATTTTCTCTTCAACATTTCTTTTTCTCTTCAAAGGTTTGTTTTCCTGTTTTTTTATCTTCAATTTTTTTTCCTGTTCAAATTTTTTAAAATTTTTTTTCATCTTTAAAATTTTTTCCTCTTCCAAAAACATTTTTCTCTTCAAACTTTTTTTTTCATCATCAAATTTTTTTTTCATCATCAAAACGTTTTCTTTTTCATCATCAAAAAAGCTTTTTTTTCCATCTTCATGAGTCCATTTTTTTTGCTTGATTATTGAATTATTTTTATTCTTTTTTTTATTAAATTATTTTTTCTCTTCCAATTTTTTTTTCCTAAATTTCTCATTACATTTTTTTTCATCTTCAAAAGTTGTTTTTTAACCTCCTCTAAAAGATTTTTTTTTCATCTTCATTTTTTTTCATAAATTTCTCATAAAAAAAAATCATCTTTTTTTCATCTTCACACTTTTTTTTAACCTTTCAAATTTTTTTCCTTTTCAAATTTGTTTACCTGTTTATATATTTTTTTCATCTTCATTTTTTTTCATCTTCAAAAACGTTTTTTTTCCTTCTTCTAAAAAGTGTTTTTTCATCATCAAATTTTTTTTTTTTCATCTTCAAGAGTTTATATATTTTTTTGCTTGATTATTACATTCTTCATTTTTTTTCATCTTCAAAAACTTTTTTTTTCCTTCTTCTAAAAAGTGTTTTTTCATCATCAAATTTTTTTTTCATCTTCAAGAGCATTATTTTTGCTTGATTATTACATTCTTTTTTCCCACTTAAATTTTTTTTTCCTTTATGATGAAAAAAAAATTTCTTAAAAAAAACTTTTCTTTAAAATGTTTTTCATCTTCAAATTTTTTTTCATCTTCATTTTTTTTTCATCTTCATTTTTTTTTCATCTTCATTTTTTTTCATCTTCAAAAACGTTTTTTTTCTTCTTCTAAAAAATTTTTTTTCATCATCAAATTTTTTTTCATCTTCAAGAGAATTATTTTTCTTTATTTATAAAATGTTTTTTTTTCCACTTACAATTTTTTTTTCTTTAAAAATTATTTTTGGAAGATGAAAATTTTTTTTCTTAAAAAAACCTTTTCTTTAAAATGTTTTTCCTGTTCAAATTTGTTTTCCTGTTTAAATTTTTTCATCATCAAATTTTTTTTCATCTTCATTTTTTTTCATCTTCAAAAAATGTTTTTTCCTTCTTCTAAAAAGTTTTTTTCATCATCTTCATTTTTTTTTTCATCTTCAAGAGAATTATTTTTTCTTGATTATAAAATTTTTTTTTTCCCATTTACAAATTTTTTTTCTTTAAAAATTATTTTTGGAAGATGAAAAATTTTTTTCTTAAAAAACCCTTTTCTTTCAAATGTTTTTTCTGTTCAAATTTGTTTTCCTGTTTAAATTTTTTCATCATCAAATTTTTTTTCATCTTCATTTTTTTTTCATCTTCATTTTTTTCATCTTCAAAAAGTTTTTTTCCTTCTTCTAAAAAGTTTTTTTTCATCATCAAATTTTTTTTCATCTTCAAGAGAATTATTTTTTCTTGATTATAAATTTTTCTTAAAAAAACCTTTTCTTTACAAATTTTTTTTCTTTTCAAAATTATTTTGGTTTAAGATGAAAAAAAACGTTTTTTCTTAAAAAAACCTTTTCTTTAAAATGTTTTTCCTGTTCAAATTTGTTTTCCTGTTTAAATTTTTTCATCATCAAATTTTTTTTCATCTTCATTTTTTTTTCATCAAATTTTTTTTCATCTTCAAAAACGTTTTTTTCCTTCTTCTAAAAAGTTTTTTTTTCATCATCAAATTTTTTTTCATCTTCACAATTTATTTTTCCTTTTAAAAAAAGCTTTCCTCTTAATTTTTTTTTCATGATCAAAACATTTTTTTTTCATCCTTAAAGAGTCCACATAAGAGAATTTGTTATGCTTGCTAGTGAAATCTTGTGCCTGCAATGCTTTTCCACTTATTATTTCATTAAAATTACTTGCGTTTGATATGGCATTTGTTGTCAAGATGAAAATAATTTTTTTGAAGATGAAAAACATTTTAAAGAGGGAAATAACTGAAGAGGAAAACACTTTTTTAGAAAGAAAAAAATCTTTAGGACTTTAGGTACCAGGAAGGAATATACCATAGTATCTTCACCATGATTTTTTTACGTTGTGGTTTAGGGCTTCCGATTATATTGTGACTGGTTGACCTATTGAGTTTAAATAAACAATGCCACAGAAAATAAAACTTGGTTTCTTGCTTGAATATATGTTTACAGATGCATTAATAAGCACAATTTTTTTATCATATGATCACTTTAATTGCATTTTATCATCATATATCCATAAACATATAAAATGTTACAAAAAGGAAATTACAAAAATAAAGCATATCTCTTAAATTTTCTTTTGGTTAAGTAAAATAAAGGTCAAATGTGTTTGCTTTTTAGAGGTAGCCCAGTAGTCCTTATAATTCTGTCATTTATGATTCTAACAGATCCTGTTTTGCCTGAAGGGCAACAGATCCTGGACTTTAAAAACATCATCTTTGCCTGTCCATACATACATACCCCTTTTTTCTTAAATTTTATTTTACCTTAAAATATATTTTTTTCTATTCAAATTTTTAAATCTTCAAATACATAAAATTTTTCATCTTAAAATCTTTTTCCCCTCCTCAACTTCAAACATTTTTTTCACCTTTCAAATTATTTCCCCTCTTCAAAATTTTTTTTACTTCAAGAGTCCACACTTGTTTGCTTGTTAGCCAACAATAAGCATATAGTGCCAATCTTGACCACCAGGTCTCACTATCAGTACAAATGAAATCTTGTGCCTCCAATGCTTTTCCTCTTTATATATCGTTTAATAAATCATTATTTCATTAAAATTTCTTGTGTTTAATAATGCATTTGTTGTCATGTTCAACAACTGCGCTTTTTCGTTTTAACTTGTTGCTCTAACGCTTAAGTGCTGTTTGCACTTATTTTATTAATAATATGGATTATTAATATGGCATATGCAAAAAATGTTAAATAGAAAAACATTTTAAGAACTTTTTTTGAACATGAAAATAAATTTTTTAAGATGAAAAAAGTTTGAAGAGGAAAATTTTTCAGAATTTTTTTTTTTGAAGAGGATTCAGTTTTTCAGAGAAAAAATCTTTAGGACTTGGGTACCTGGAAGAACTATAAGGACAAATTTTTTTCACCATGATTTTTTTATGTGCAGTTCCGGCCATCCATATAAAACCAATTATATTGTTACTGGTTGACCTACTGACTGTAAATAAACAATGCCACAGAAAACAAAACTTTTGGTTTCTTGCTTGAATATATGTTTTTATTGATGCATTAATAAGCACAAAATATTGATTAAAATATGATCACTTTAATTGCATTTTATCATCATATATGTACAAACATACAAAAATAAAGCATCTCTCTTTGATTTTGTTTCGGTTAAGTTAAAAAAATTCTCTGTCAAATGTGAATGCTTTTCTTTAGACGTAGCCAGGTAGTCCTTTAAATTCTGTATTTTGTGATTCTAACAGATCATAGTAGATCCTGGTTTTGCTAAAGTTTTGCCTGTAGGGCAACAGATCTTCGACTTTAAAAACATCATCTTTGCCTGTCCATACAGTCATGCTGTACCTAAGAAAGAGAAAAGACAAGCAGGTGTTCAGAATTAGTTTGATTGAAAATTAACACCTCATCAAGAAGATCAAAACAGAATCGCCATCAAAACACACCCTATGTCAGTGTACTAATGATGCTTTTAAAACTTTGGCATCAGAATATGAAACATGCCTAATGAACTAGCAGATAAACATTTTGACAGATTTGTTCTATCCAGCTTTTACACAAAGATCCAACCACCCTTTTCCATCTGTTTGAGATTGACTTGCATAGTCAACCTCAAAAAAAGAACATGGGACAGAGAGAGAGCTACTTCAGAACACTGTTTCGGTCGAATCAGAATAAACCTTTACATTTCCTTTAATACCTGAATATCTGTCCTGCAGAACAGGAACAGGGTTTCTATTCCAATCATAACAGAACCAAATAACCCAGCAAGAAATTACAAAGCAGTAGGATGAGCCTGATTTTGTCCTTCCTTATATAACATAAACCAATCAACCATGTAATCAAAAGACTCCTTCACATAGATGTGTCTTTAATAGCGTCTATAATAATAAATATGAGCATACATTTAAATAGACTGATTAAGGAACAGAATAGAGGTCAAAGTCTCACCTGTCTGACTGCTTTAAAAGCCATTGAAACTGTGGGATGGACACAGGAAGTAGAGCTGCTCGGACTGGGAAAGTGACTGGTTGCTTTAGTGATCTGCATAACTCTTCCATCTGATGAACCATCTCCCAACTGTAGCCTATTCCCATAAAAAATTATATTTTTAAGTATGCATGTTCACATGTTATGGTAAATTTAACATAAATAAAAGAATAAAACACAGAACACAAAGGTTATGTGTAATTTTTTTTTACATTTTATAAAAAAATTACTTTGGATTGGATCTACTGTCATGAATTTTTTATAATTTTATATAACAATTTATAATTTTTTTTGTGACCTCTTAATGTGAAAATGTCTAGGTGCTAACCGTTTGCAAAACACCTCATTAAAAGACCCCAAAAAAGTTCATATAAGCAGTGAAGCAAAGTATTGTAAAATACAATTTATATATGAAAAAATGTATATTCATTCAAAATGCATGTGACCATTTTGTTTTCATGTTCCTATGATCCTAATGATGTATTTCAAGGTCATTAGTTTAAAATAACACACTTTTAAACGTTTATATAAAAAGACACATTCAATTCAGTTTAAATAAAGAAACCATAAAAATCGTAATAATCATGATTCATTTTACCTCGAAAATTATGTTTGACAACTTTTTATTAAAAATAATGATGCATGTTGTGTACACTTTTAGTACCAGATGGTTACATTATTTTAAGTGACCTTAGTGAGATAACAACAATTCATACCTGGGTTGTCTACACCTGCATTCCATCCAGTGGTCCAACCCAAAGAGAGAACGTCATCTGATCTGAGAGATGCTTCTTGTAGAAAGGCCTGAGGATCTAAAGGTGTGGCTTTTCCACCAGGACCAAGAAGAATGTCAGCATTGATCCACACTGGTCCCTGCAGCTGATCTCGAACCTCTTCCAGTAAAATCATGGATGGGGAGACAGCTGTGAGGCTGTCAAACACCACTCATCATTCTTCACATCTGTCATTCATGCATCAGCAACAATATATACAATACCAAAAATAAGCACCAAGAAATCAGAGATTAAAATAAAATAAAAACATCTCAAGTCTCAAGTCAAACGCTCACCTTTTAAAATCTAATTTTATTCCTTTGTCTGATTTCACAACCTCTTTCAGCCAGTGTTTAAGGTTTATATCACTGTCGTTCTCGGGTGGGTGGGCCATAATAGGCTCTTTTGGATCACGACCCCTGAGAAGAACATCAGCTTCAATCATCTGTGCAGAACCTAAGGACACACAAAACAATATTACAGATAATCTTACACTACATAGCACACATAATCTCTTACATTCCGTCATGGTAAGAAAACCAGTAGAAAGAATATAAAATGAAAGAAAATACATGTGTCTTAACAGTCTACATACTTTGCATATTTACCTCGTAAAGCCTCGGTAAGTTTGCTCTTGCTGTTTGCCGCGTGAAACCACTCAATGTCAGCAGCATCTTTTCTTTGTATGGTCCCTTTGTTGAGGAAATATTCCAGTGTGTGTTCACTCATTGATCCTGAGCAGAAACCACGTTAAATGTAAACGAACTGACATTAAAATGTGCCGTACTGCTAGCAAGTTAGCTTTCTTACCTGGTGAGTTTGACACCGACTGTAATTTGAAATAGTAAACTACCAAAGATACGATAACTGTAGCACCCAATATATAGCGGTACAATTTATGTTTAGTACCCATGTACTGTTTTGAATACTAAATAAATGCAAACATGACATATACACACTGTACACTACTCCATCTTACACACAGTTGGTTTTCTTGACTTCACGCAGCGTTGCACAGACCGATCCGTACGTGACATCAAAGTAACGCGAGAATGATTCGAAAGCGGTTCTGTAATGTGTAATCGCAATTGCTCTCGCGGTACTTCACAACATGCGGACTGCTCTGCGTCAACGTCACAGGAAGACCGCCTGTGGTAACTTCACAAGGGGTGGCACGAGGCATTCAGGGATATGTAGTTTTTCTGCAAATCGTCGAAACATTTGAACAAACCTGCTTTATATTAGTACAGTTGTTTCGACATATAAGAATAATAAAAAATACACACATTCAAGACTTAGTGACCAAAAATGTAGTTTGATTATTATCTATAGCTCTGCATACTCTGGACATTCTCAAACCAGCATCATGTAGTATCCATCTGGAATGTTTTGCAAACAGTCTTGAGACAAAAAATATACATTATTTTTTATTTTTAAGATATCCACAAGGAGAATTTTCCAATCCATTTTTCTGTGCAGTTTGTTGCAGGAGTTTGCTATAATATAAACCAATACACCTATGTTATTCTACGTTAGCCTTTGTTCTAGCACTTGATTTGATAATTATGGCATTTTTAACCTGTTGGCTTAGTTTCCCGGCCTTTAGTTGATAATTGGTTTGGTTTTAAGCTCAGAACATCATCAGCTGCAGGATTGTCAGGGACTCAGCTGAATCACAGGTGTTGTGATTCACAGGTGTCTGGAGAGCATGTACAGTCTCTATCTTTGCTCTGTTCATTTTCTTTAAAAGCCTCTGTTTTTGTGATAGCATCTTTATGTGAGTTCTCCAGCTCTTCTAGCTGCGTTTTTAGACGTCTTTCCAAGTCCTCAGAATTTCTTGCCAGCATGTAGCTAACCTTCCTCTGGTGTGCCAAAGCCTCCTCTTTATCATTTAACTGAAATAGTAGACAACAGAAAAGTTGGTCAACTTAAAATTGTGAGAGGAAAACAGCATCAAGAAAAGAACTGTACACTCACCAGATCAAGCAGCATATGTAGTGTTTCATTCGAGTCGGTTGGCATCTTGCCTTCTCTTAAAGTGGGCAAAAATGTTTTCAGCCTTTCAGCTACACTTTGTGACCTTTGCTTTCCTTTAAAATAAAAAAATAACTCCAATAATGTTCTATAAATAAGGTTAAATATGTTTTGTCCACCTTCAAAGTAGAACGGCCCTTTACCTTGCGCATGTCTGTGGTTGTGCTGTTGCTGTTTGTCGGTCTCAGCCTGATGTAGCAAATTCTCACCGACTCTCCTTAGCTGCTGCTCAAAGGCGATGCGGAACGCATCCATCATGACATAAGCCTCTTCCTTCCTCTTCTGTTGCTGCTCCAGCTAAAGCAAAGAAACGTTTAACAAACATTACATAAAGTCGGCGCCCTGGTGTTTTCACAATTCATGTATTTGATGATTAGGAGGGTATATTTACAAGGTCATAAAACAGAAGCACTGACAAATACTAGAGGAGTACCTCTTGCTTGAGGTGTAGAACTTGTTTGCGACTGGCAGCAGCACTTCTAGCACAAGAGCATGGTTCACAGCCGTTACTGTTACACTGGCATGCCCCATACACTGCCAACTATAGACAGAAGCTATTATTGAGGTGTATAACACAGAAACAGAGCTCTGACTATTATATTCATTCACAAACATTACCTCCAAAGCTGACCCATCTGTTCCCAAGCTGCACGGAGGCTGGGTCCTCTGGAAATCTCTTTTTTCCTTAGCACTAAGCATTGAGAGAAGCTCCAGACATTTTTGAGTCAGAGCTAAGACACAAAACACACAAAATATGCAATGGAAACCAACCAGAGATTGGGTGTTTTTAAACAATGATAAAATATGTTCTGACCTACATGCATTCTCTGCTCTCAGCTCCAGATTCTCTCTCGTCTTTCCTTGTAGTTCTTTCTTTAGTATTTCATTGTCTGCTAACAGCCTTTAGTGGTATTGAGACAGACCGATGACACCATAGTACAGGCATTCTCAAAACACTCAATGATCTTTTTTGCATTTAGGTTTACCTTTCATACTTTAAACTCCATGCGTTTTCCACATTTTTGAACTGCACCTGGTTAAAAGTTATTTCCCACTGCAAAGCATTAACTTCCTGTGTGACAATAATTTTACAGCAATGAGGTCATTTTAGTGAATAACACAGAACATGAATGAATTGGTTAGCGTATGATACTTTTTCTAGAGCCTTGGTCCTTTCCTCACTCTTCTGAAGCAAGATTTTAGTATGACTAGTTGCTTTGTCCAAGATTGTCTACAGGAAGAAAACATTTTTATAATGCTCTACAATGCTTTATAAATACCATTAGCAACAATTTAACAACATTATCATTATTAATTGTTTTATAATATGATACCTGTCCTTGCAAGATCCTAAGAGCCTCATGTTTTCCCTCCAGGTGGCGATGAGTGACTTCCAACTCGGTGCGTAAAAGTTCCACCTCCTGATAGAAAGCAAAGATTTACATGCATCTGAGATGTTCATACAGTATAGGTGAATGTTGCAATGTACTTGACTCATGAAAGTAACCCCTACTGTACTTTCTTCTTAACAAATTAAAGTGCCTTATTCTTGTGTCCCAGCAGAGTTTGGCTCTTTTATTAAAATTGGCAATACATGTGTATTAATGTGTTTACCTCTGTGACATCCTGTAGTCTTCTTTGCAGTTCCTCACTTGTGTCCTCAGGAGAACTTTCTACAAAAGAATGCATTCAAGTAAAGCACATATTTTTGACATTTGAGTCCACGGTTCTGCCAGCTCATCATATCCTGGTATCAGCACAGTTCTCAAATGACTATTGTTGAATATTTGTTTAAGTGCAGAATTACTCGAAGGGAGTGCAGAAAGTCCCCTCCCTGATAAGACTTTATGCAAGAAGAACTTTACAGCAGGGGATGTTGACTTTACTAAACACACCAAAAACCAACAGAATGCAAATAGTTACGCTTGGAGCAGGACATTATCAGGACATTTTTGTATGTAAACATCAACATCCCTTATTTTTATGGTTTGCGTGTTATGGCTTAGTTTTCTGTCTAGAAGAAACTAGTCAAAAAGACTAACCAGACTGTCTTTTCTGCCACCTTTCAGCTCGTTCAGCTTCCAGTTCTTCCCTAAAAACAGCATACATGGCCCTGCATGATATCCAAGAAAAGGGCTCATTGGCTCCCTCGCTGCCTCTTTTGATTGGCCGTGACTGTGACAGAAAGTCCATAAATTTCCCCCTGCTTTTCATCTGTGGACCTATCTCATGATGTTTTTTGGATCTGGCTCCCATGCCATCCCCCAGGTCCCCCTCTGTCATGTCATCATCTGTGGGGGATTGAGAAGCAAACCCTCCCTGCTCTCTGCAGCCTTGCATCACAGCATACTATAAAAAATAAAAATAGCATTATTAGCAAAAATGGCATTGAAATTCAACAATATTTAGAAAAGTCGCCTTGTAGTTAATTACAACAAATATTTATTTAAATCATTGCCTGATAGTCAAAACTAGAGTAGATCGAACCCTGTAGATTCTGCGCACATTGGAAGTTGTTACAAATTTTGAATTTGTAAAAAGAAAACATAACATTCACAAACCTCTGTTGGAGAAGTGTAGTACAGTATGTCTCAAGCAAGAACTTCCAGCAAGCAAGTCAGTCTTTCCGCTCACTTTGACAAACTGAAACTTGGTAAAGGGGGCGTGTCTAACTCTCAACAGGTGCTCATATAATACTAAAACAAACACAGATATTGTACAACAGGGGTCTTAAAGCTGTAGTCTCACGGACTTCCCGCCCAGCTCTTTCTAAGATTAACTATGGTTTTAATACAGTAACAATAGTTACTATGGTATTTATAGCAAAAATTATAGTAACCCACACAAATTTACTATTGTCCCAATACAGAAACCATATTTTACCCATAATATTTGTAGTTAAACTACGGTACTACAAATGTTACTCACTCTGCCATAAATCATGGTTACTATACTTTTACCATTATATTTTTAAGGGAGATTTTCCTGACTTTTCCCCTTCTACCTCAAGACAGCGTGTACAGGCAAAATATCACATAGAAACAAGACGTAGAGTCATCTGTTGATAAAATGAGACATTTCTTAAGACAATAAATATAAAAAATACTGGATCATTACAAACCCTCTCCAAAGGAACAGCTCAGATTCTGGGATTTTTTATTCACATTTACGCACTTACAGTCTCATTATAAGGTAAACATTTTAATCAGTATTTGTGTTTCTGGAATCAAACCCCTGACTTTGGTGCTATTAACACAATGCTCTTCCAACTAAGTGACAGAAACACAAGTTTTCAACTAAAATAAACAAGAACATGACCAGCATATTTGCAAACATTGGTTTATTGCCACTACTTCCTTGACTAAAGCATAGACTGTCTACTGTTTAGTCACAGAGCATTTTGTTATACTATGATAACACACAGCTTCACCCAAAACAATCTGCTGAAACAGAAAATGTACATTTGAACACAAATTCGAACATATAAACAATTTTCTACAATGCCACATTGTGTTGAAGCACATAAATATCAGACACCAACAAATAATTAACATTAAAAAACAAGTAAACTAAAGAAAACATTGTGACCTAGAGGTACAACGATTGCATCAAGGCAGCAAATTATATTAAATAAGTCTGTTGAAATTATGACGTGTGATTAGCTAATCACTGTCATATTCCTCAATCAAGAGGTCTTCCTCATCCAGAAGGGCCTCAGTGCTTGTGGGCTGGGGTTGGCTGGCAGAAAGTTCCCCAGCAGGGTCTTGGCTGTTTGGCAGGTTAGATTCAGTTGTGGCAGTCCCTGATGTGGTACCAGGATCTAGAGACTGAACACCTGAGGAGTCTTCATTTTCGCTATCGTTATCCAAAACGCCAGGGTCTTTGTCACTAAGTGCTTCAAGTCTCAACCTGCAGGTAAAAATTGTTTTAAACTGTGTCAGTGTAAGACATGATTACTTTTTAACATTTTATAATTTAATAAAGTTTTCAAATACGACATTTAATTTCTCTCATGCTTATCTCACCTGCAAGGAACCTTTCTTTGAGAAAGATGGCCAACATTCTGGATAAAGGCTATCTGAGCTAAAATATAAAGATAACTATATTAAGTCACCAACAAAAACAAGCACATCAGTACAGGAAGAAACACTCTGTTTAGATTATGAAGATATAAAATTCCATATGAAGCCTTGCATGCACATGTAGAAAGCAAGAAAAGAAAGTATGCACCATGATATTTGTCTTCATTCGATAAATGTAATTCTGTATTTGTATATTGCTGAAGCATTGTTACCTTGATTTCTCATTGGGTTGGTTAGCTTTGCTAGGTAAGGCACCATTTCTGATAGGAGGCTTACAGGGGTAAGGCAGAAGTTTATGAAGAGTGACTGTGCAGTCAGGTAATTTTCTCGATACTGTAACCAAAATAAACAAGCAAGTGTAAGAAAAAAATTAAGTGTAAAAAATAGCCTAAATAATGTGTGTCAAACTAAGATGTCTTAGTAATAAAAAATACCGTCTTGTTTATGTGCAGCCAGTGAGGTTTATGAAGAGGCTTGAAACCGGCAGTGGATTGGCTGTTGGCTTGTGCTCGAGAGGAGTTTGAGTGCATAAGCCCTCTGGTGGCCACTGATGATCCGTACTCCAACATAGTAGACCTTGACTGTGAAAAGAGTAACATCATGATGACAAAACAAATTTGTTGCCAAGATAGCACATGATGACCGTGTTCAGGGATGAAAAGTTACATTATTTTCAGAAGGCATATGTATGTGTGCCAAGAGCACTTACACTCCATTCTGCTGTCAAAAAGTCAGCATCAGAGAGGTACTCGCTGGCCCGTGCTATATCTTCCACATCAGAGAAGAAGTCAGGGTAGTTCTGATGCAGGTAAAGGTTGAAGAACTCACCAGACATATGAGAACGCTCAATAACAAGCTGGGGGGCACGTTTGAAACATTATTAGTACATTACAAAAAAAAAAAAAAGTATTGTGAGTAAGATACAGCCTAAGTCTGAGCCTAACATACTTCTGGATCAACAAGCAGTTTGTCCCTCTGATGTTCTGTTAGATGTGGAGGCAGCTTGGGTGCCTGGCAGCTTTCATAGCATTCCCCTAAAAAATATAGACATTCTTTATTTATATTTTTCATTATTAAAGTCTCTACAAATATCAAAAGTAGGTGTGAAAGGAACTAACGTTTGCAGTAGAGGATTTTCCCTAAAGCTCTGAAGAGGAAGAGCGAGGCATCTTTCCCACCAATAACTGGGCTCTCATCCTGCATGTCTGCAGATTTGGAAGATTTGCTCCTCCCCTTTGCCCTTCCTGTAATTTTAGATGAAGAAGAGGACTTGCTCTTTTTGGAAGCCCAGAGGCTCTTCTCCAGACAATTGTCTAAAAATTGAAAAGCATGATTGCATAATTAAAGAGTTTTCCAACATTGTTAACAAAACAAATGTGATAAATGAATACATTTCTTTAATCATTCAAGAATCAATTTGACATTCTGTATTGCATCGCCATATTGCTTATTTATAAAATTAATGTTCTTAATTAAATGTTTTTTAAATCCAAAACATTTATGCATTCAGCAGAAACTTACAAGTGCATTCACACTATACATATCATTTCCCTGGGAATCAGACCAACAGCCTTGCAATGCCATAGCAATCCAAATCATTCTATAAGGTAATGTATTAAGGATTGTCAGTTTTTACCAGTAAATGAGGAGAACTGCAAACTGTTGATGGCACTCCGGATATCTCCTGAGCTTCCAGAGCAGAGAAGTTCTAAAGCAGCTTTATCAGGGATAGAGATCCTACCTGAACACTGCAAACACAGTTTAGAAACAGAGACACAGGTGTGATGAGAAAACAACATATGTCAAAACCTAAAGCTCAGCAGGATTACAAAAAAGAAATCAAACACAACATTTACCTTTCCTGCCTCAATGGTCACGATACGGCTTAGAACCTTCATCATGCTGGTGGGCGCCACAGGGTTGAAACTGTAATAGAGAAATAATTACCCTAACTCACTGCTGGATGTTGAACGGGTATCTTTACAGTTTTGCAGCTACAATCAAGTTTTCATCTAAATTATGCTTTAGCTATGATATTGGTGATGAATATTTGTACCAACTAATGACTGATAAAATAAACAAACTGGTTAAAATGCTCACCTAATATTGTGAATGTCAAGTTCATGCAAAACATCTTTAAAGAGAAGTCTGGAGTTCCTGTCTCCACTGAGGCTATCTGAAACAATCATGACCAGTGGACACCGACCAGTCTTAACAAACTGCCTGAATGAGCAAGAAAAGTGAGGCAAACTGCATGTTAGACCCCAGTGATTACTCACTATCAACAAAACTTATAACATAATAAAGTAGCTCACCTGAGTATATCATGCAAGGACACGGGTTGTCTGTAGAATTGGTTTGGAAATTCCTGAGATGATTAAGAAAAGAAAAAAGGTCACTTATTTTATTCAAACACTACACTTTATCTATCTATTAGTCTGCCTGTCTGGAAGTGTAGTTGTAGCTGTATAGCACCTCTATAAAAATGATTTTTCTGTCTGCAGCCATTTTCTCTCCACTCATCTGTAGACGCTTGTATTTGTTGGCTCTCAGCAGGAACTCTTGGAATAACGCTGTTTGCGAGCTGCCATGGAAACGGTTAAACCTTGAATCTGTTGTAGGAATAAAAAGGTCAACTGAGCTGCCAAGCTGATGAAAACATTTTAAAGGGCACAGACAGACAAATATATTAACCATTTAAAATAAACTGAAAAAAACATAAATAAGGAAGTTGTACTGTGCCCATTCACAACATGATGATGAGCATCATTGCATCACATGCACTAGAAGCTTGCCTCCTTAGTTCATTTGAGTCATATATCTACTGACCTGGATCAAAGCTTTGTGTGAACAAGTCCTCAGTTGTGTATTGAGAAGTGGTGGAGGGATTCGACCACTCCTGGATCTGAAAACCCAATTCCTTTGCAAGAACTCTAACAGTGGCAGTCTTCCCACATCCTGAGGGGCCAGTGAGCAACAAAATGGCGCCACCCTGTGGAGAACCACATTGCAAAACTTTACAGATATTCAATATTTTACATGAACCCTGTGATATATGTAATAATAATCATAACATACTTGTCCAACTCTTTTTGGTTTGTCCATATTAACTCTTAACCAGCTTTCGACTTCCTCAACTTTCTTTTTGTGGACTGCCAATTCAGCCTATGAGAGAGAGAAAGAAAATAAGTTAAGAAAATAAAAAACAGCTTGACATGCATTATTTGAGTAAAAGTATCACTGACAGATACTAGTGGTGCTCAGGCCTCTTCTTGGTACCTGTGACTGGGGAGCATGAATATCCACCCAGGGCTCATCTTGATCTGGTTTACAAGCATGACCTGACACACTGATCTGGTTGTTGGACTCATGCAGATCACCTTTTCTTTTCCTGTCTTTTATTCCTGTTTTATCTCCTGTGGATGCCCACCTTGTAGACTTGGTTTCACTCGAAAGTGTTCCTTTTTTCAGGGTCTTTTTAACTCCAACACCCCCCAAAAGTTCACCAAATGAAGGTTCCACCCAGCTGTTTATCTTAACATAAAATATAAGCAAACAACATATTGTGGACAAAAACAGATTCAGATTTTCATCCACTCAAGGTTTTGTGCTAGTTTAAAACATTCAGTAAACAAGTACATTCATAGAGATTACATACTTTTCCAGAGGACTGCTTTCCTCCAAGAGACAGCTTTGACATCATCAACTTTGATGTCCCATTCAGTTACTCCATGCAAACTGTGGGGACGATAAAAATTTGAAAACATTTTTACCTTTAAATGCTTTTGAGAACAGAACAGTATACATATTCGTATAAACAAGCTTTTATATATGTATATTCACTAGTAAAGAGAGCAAATAGAAAGTAATAGGCTTACTCAAGTGGACACAACGACTACCTAAATACTTCCTAACTAAACAACAGCAGGCTAATAGTGGGAACTTGATTTTAAAACAGGTTTAAGAGAAAGGCTCAGTTTTGTTTGGCCAAGTGAAACGTTAGTTAGTTAGCTTGACACGAATGCTAGCAGTCATTGGCAAGTTATTTAACCAAAACGACGGAACTGTGGCAATCACATTGTTTAGACAGTAAAGACTGCAAAACTCACCACGGTTATTCATATAGACTTCTGCAGAAGAGTTACACTGAATGTTTGTTGTTTCAAGTAACAGATAACATTGCGTTAGATATCCCTTTAAAGATTAGCTGATCCGCCCCTCTGCAGGCGCGCGCTGATGACGTCATCACAACCGCTCCGCGTTGTTTAGCACGTTTTAATGTTGAACTATAGTGTGATATTCTTATAAGAATTTATGACCAGGATTAACAGCCACATTTATATTCGTTTGTACTAATTGGTATTGAGTGTTTTGTTACAATATTTGTATAACGAGTTATTTTCACGTGGGATCCATTATTGCAATGAGAATCATGAAGAGACCAAACATTCTTCTCACAGGTACCATGCCATGATGTTTTCTTGGTAGATTATGTTTAAACGAAGTTGTGTGTTTGTTAAAAGTAAAAGTTGGACCTTGTATGTATCTTTATGTGTTTTTGTATATATTTAGTCCCTTTTTGCATAAAATGATGATGGTTTTCAAAAATGTTTATAATTGAATTTTCTTCATAAATTGACAGGAACCCCTGGAGTTGGAAAGACCACATTGGGAAAAGAGCTAGCTCAAAAAACAGGATTAACCTATATCAATGTTGGTGATTTAGCACAAGAGGGTAAGTTGCTGTTTATTAGTAGTAATAATAGTAGTAGTTTCATATTTGTATGGTTGCTTATTCTTAAAATCTTTTTCAGCCCAGTTATTCGATGGATTTGATGACGAATACCAGTGCCCTATATTGGATGAGGACAGGGTATGTAATGTTGTCATAAGAGAAGCACTTTAGACATGATATATAATTCCCAATTTTTTGTTTAGCTTTAATGTCATAGAGTCAGGAATTAAATATTTGTATTGAAGATGTTTCTTTAACAAAATATGAAACAAAATGCATTACACCGGAACCATAGTATAAAGTTTATCCATCAAATTGCACATTGTGAAACATTTGGAAAATTCTTCAGGTTGTGGATGAGCTGGAGGACAAGCTAGGAGATGGGGGCGTCATAATCGATTACCATGGCTGTGATTTCTTTCCTGAACGTTGGTTTCAGATTGTTTTTGTCCTCCGCACAGACAACACCAATCTCTACAATCGTCTTGAAAGCAGGTTTGTGTTAATAAATGTAAAGCAATAATGTTTATAGTTGTTAATTAAGGTTTACTTTAAAATTAGTATAAGCTTGATATGAACCTTTACCTTGGCCTAATATAGTTATCCTAACCAGCTCTAAATAAGGTTACATCCTATGTATCTGTGTACTTACTGCTGCAGTCATTTATCTTTATAACTTTCATATACAGAGGATACACAGGGAAGAAGCTCCAGGACAATGTTCAATGTGAGATTTTCCAAACAATCTATGAAGAAGCCATGGAAGCTTACAAGGAGGAGATAGTCCACCAGCTCCCCAGTAATACACCTGAAGACCTCGAGAGGAATCTAGACCAAATTATTCAGTGGATTGAACAGTGGATGAAAGACAACAATTGACATATAACTTAAAAGTTAATCTCCAAGTAGACAATAGACATATTACAGATCCAGACAAGTGTCATAGCTATAGTGGCCATAGACAGTGTATGGTTCTGTTTAGTTACTGACAGTATGTGTCTGTTAAATTAAAATAAGTTAAACACAATTCCATAATAAATGGGATAAATAAATATTTTTATACAGTAATGAAATGACTTGTTTCTTATTTTAGCAGACTCAGTTTGGCATAACTTGCATGGCAGTCACATTCAACAAACTATAGAGTTTGCAAGACTATAACATTATGTTAAATATACATATAAAAAATATATTAAGCTTAATGTTTTTTTTATTGTTTTGTTAATCTTTCAATTATTTAATAAAACAAGGACCACAATGTCTCATGTACAAGTCTTCTTTTGAAAATCAACCAAAAGTGTAGTAAATTTGTTTTTGATGAGTAAACACCATTTATATAATTTTAAATACCATGGTTAATATATTGTTACTGTAGCAGAAGCGTGGTGTGTTTAACTAAATTGTATACAACTATTAACCGTTGTAGTGACCGTATTTTTTTATTTTGTTTGTTGTAAAATATGGCTTATGTTATGTATACATAATAAAAAGTAGGTGTAGACAAATCAATTGTTGATGTTAATGATTTCGCTGTTAGTTATTACAAGCTGCTTTAATGGTTTCTGGTCAAACTGGTTTAGAAGGAGTGACATCACACGTCGGGGCTGGGTAGGTCACGTGATCGATCCCTCTTCACCTGTAGCCCCAGTGGCGGAAGACAGGTGAAACTATCGATAGCAGGTAAGAAAGGGGGCATTTTAATTTCGATTAAAATAAGTTCCCACATCTGTAGTATAGCTGATTACGACTTAATCGTTGAAAGAGTTAGTATATTTATTGTAGGTGACTAACGTAACCACCGAGAGCACTAATATTTAATGAGGTGTATGCTTTCGTTCCGCTTTTTTGTGCACGTATCCTTTGATGTCAGGTAGGATTTAAACTGCATTGAGATTATGCTTAGTCTTTATTTTATGAAGGGCAATGGCTGTAGTTTCTAGTGCGGTTGTTGAATTGTGTCATTTACTATAAGTTGTAAATGTGTGCGAGATCCTTTGTTCTCGGCAGTTGAACGCAATTTGTCAGGGTGTAATTCGCTTGTTTATCTTCATTCCAGGTGCCTTTGTGAGAAAATAACACGATTATCTCATTTAACCTGTATGGCCATGTAACTACTGTTTCTCAGAGGTAGGTCAGTCATCCTATTTAGTAGAGATAATTAAACTAAGCATGTATTTTCATTAAAGTTGTGCTAATGTATGTTAATATCTGATTCTGTCCCTTACTTCTCAGTAGGATAGAGAGCCATTCCCATGTCGGCTGGAAACGGGTCAGCGTCCCGCTTTGATCGGGTCAGAGATATGCCTCACTATGACCAGGTGCCTCTTGGCTCACTGCCATGGGGTCAGGAAGTTCCCTATCCTCTCAGTGAACTGCCAGCATCCAGTTATGACCCTTTACCACCTCCTCCACTCCCTGACCATCCTCCGATCGGCCCGGATTACTACCCTAGTGATGTTGAAGACCAGGTGGATGATGCCATGGACATCAAACCTGTCCGGCGTTTCATCCCAGACTCAGTCAAGAACTTCTTCAGAGGCAGCAGCAACAGAGGCAGCAAGAAATGGCCCTTTACACCACCACCTGAAAATGCAAACACCTCCACTCAAGGTGTCCCGTGCTCCCCTCCACACTCGCGTCCACCGTCGCCCACAGCCCCCAGCTCCTACCTGGATCCTTATGGGGGGTCAGGGGGCAGCTACGCTTCAAGAAAGGAGCAGGCGATGTTATTAGGAGAACCACTGGAATCGGTTTCTGGACGCTCTTTACAAACGGCTATGACTTACAGCGAAAAGGTGGAGGAGTACAATCAGCGCTATGCGTACATGAAGTCCTGGGCTGGACTTTTGCGCATTCTGGGTTGCATAGAGCTGCTTTTAGGGGCTGCCGTTTTTGCCTGTGTTTGCGCATATGTGCACAAGGATAACGAGTGGTTCAACATGTTTGGTTATTCAATGCAACAGATGTACGGGGGAGCATATGGAGGATCAGCAATGGGTGGGATGTATGGAGGAACTGGAGGTTCCTACTCTGGGCCCTTGACCCCTTTTGTGATCGTGGTGGCTGGATTGGCCTGGATAGTGACTGTCATTATGTTAGTGTTAGGAATGACCATGTATTATCGTACCATACTGCTCGACGCCAACTGGTGGCCAATCACAGAGTGTGTGATAAACCTGGCATTAGCGGTACTCTACTTTACAGCTGCAATAGTGTATGTGCGAGATACGGTTCGTGGAGGTCTTTGCTATTACCCGCACTTCAACGCAGGGCCCAACGCAGGGTTTTGCAGAACAGAGGCTGGGCAGACCGCTGCCATTATCTTCCTGTTTTTCAACATGCTGTTGTATCTTGTGGGTGCAGGCGTGTGTCTAAAGCTTTGGAGACATGAAGCTGCAAGGATGAGGAGAGAGAGAATGGGTCAAGATGTAAGATAATAATATTCATGTTTAGATTTCAAACGTATCATTTTAGCAAATTTCAGTAAGCACAGTAAAACTATAATAGGATCATGGATCATAACTTTTTTTATCTTCTTCATATTTAGATGAAAGTAGCAGCAGTTCCACTTACCATGGTAAGCAGGTTATTTTAAATTCAAAAGTGTTGCTTAAAATTATGCAATCGTTGTATTCTGACATTTTTCATTCTGTCACTTGTAAACACAGATGGATCCGGGCTCAAGTGTCTCAGCTCCCATTTACAAAGGTCCCCTAATGGCCCCTCCAGAGACAATGGATGGCACAGCACCTTCAGTTATAATGGAACCAGAAATTTTAAGAGGTCATATCCCTGCTGGACATATTCCCAAACCTGTGGTCATCGCAGACTATGTGGCGTGAGTTGTGCAAATTTATACAAAGCATATTTCAAAGGATTACTGTAAAATTTAGATAATTGTATTAACTTAATATCTTCTGTGAGGTGGGGAAACTGGTTATTGTTGCCTCTTCATATTTTTATCCATCAAGAGCTACATCTGATTTTGTTTTTTATGTCTTTCCACAGAAAATATCCCACTATCAGTTCTGATGATGAGAGGGAGCGCTACAAGGCAGTGTTTAATGATCAATATGCAGAATATAAAGAGTTGCACGCTGAGGTTCAGGTCTTAACACAGAAATTTGAGGAAATGGACAATCTGATTAGGGGTCTGCAGCAACAGCCTACCAGCCATATGGTAAAAATTTTACTTGGCTGACTCCTAATGGTCATATTGGCTAATATTTGAATTTATAAATTCATTTTGAGAAAATGGCAAATTTGTTTTAAGACTTTAACTTGACTTTTCTTCTACAGGAGCAAGAGAGAATCAATAGCCTTGTTCAAGAGTATAACAGAAAAAAGGCTGTAAGTGTTCTTTACATTATTTTTCAGTGTTAATACACACTTCTTTAACACATTTTAGCGGCTACGTCATCTACCTGTTGCCTTTCTGCATTCTTTAGTCATTGCAAAATAATGATATGGTATCTGTCTCACTCTTGAGTTCCATGAACAGCTGAAACAAAAAAAACAGGAAATGTTAGAGGACGTAGACTATTTAAATGAAGTCGTTGACATGTCTGCATACTTCCTATTTGTGTCGGAGAGCGTGCCAGAGATTAATTTACCTGTTTTTGGTTGTAGGATCCAACGTTCCTGGAAAAGAGAGAGAGATGTGAATATTTGAAGAACAAACTTGCTCACATAAAGCAGAAAATTCAGGAGTACGACAAAGTTATGGACTGGAATGATGGTTACAGCTAGACAGAACTCTCACTTTCTACATTAATCATTAACTTTAGAGAGGTTCTCTGGAAAGAAAAAAATCTCGATCTTTTTCTTCAAAATTAATCTGGGTTTTGTATTTCTTTTCAGAATAGCAACACAACTCACAATCTTGCATTAAAATAATTTCACATTGTATTTAGTTAATTTCACACTATACAGCCAGAGCATAAATAATGGATAACTTCCGAGAAGCGTTTTACAGATTAAAGATTAATAAAAAGATTAAATGTGATTTACTTTGTTACAGACATTTTTAATGAAACAACATCTTTGTTTTTTCATGTATATTTCTTAATGCTCTCATCATACGTCTTTAGTTTTGTAGAAGTAGGTAAATTAAAAAGTAGCTAAGTAAAGAATACAATCTTATTAGCAGTCATGTGTTATTCGTTTAAATTAAGCAGAGAAATGTCTTTGTAATGATCCTTTAATGTTTGAAATATTTATAGTTTTAGTTTCAGAAGTTGCTTAGTGTGTTTTTTGTGTTTTATACAGTCATTTGTATGTTTTATGTACATTTTGTATCATCCTACCTTCAGATTTGAATTTGATACTTTTTCAATAATTGTGGAAGTAGACACAAAATAAACAGACCTACCTCCATATTGGATTCATTTCAAATGTTGTATTATAATCAGGCATATAGGTATTGCACTACCGTTGTAGTGCTGCTATAGTAAACCACACTTTTACTGGCCTGACAGGTTTGCTTTACATGTATCAGATTACAAAATGGACTCCAGGAAAAGTTCACTGGTATGTTTTGTGCATATGCCTCATAAATGATGAATATGGTGTTTTCAAAATTGAACAATGCGACTTTGTTTTGTTTTAATTAAGATGATTAGATGAATAAGACCATTTGCAAGCACAATAATATATGAAATATATTAATCTTTTGTGTCACTATTACACATATTGAACACAAGAAAACACCCTCAGACATATAGTAAAGAAGTTGAAAATTATTTTCTAATTTCTCATTTGTAATAAATGACTAGATTTGATATCATTAATCCCTCTCGAATTACATATTTCTGACTAAGTAGTTGGAATGCAGTTGCTCATAAACGTCACATGTAACTTGTGCATATACTGTAGCCCAATAAGAGCCAATAAAAACAATAATAAACTTGTTTTTCCAATTAATTAGTGCAAATGCCACACCAATCTTAGTCTGTCCTAAATTAAGCAATAACGGGCTTGGCTGGTACCTGGATGGGGTACAGTTCAGTATCAGTAGCATGATGTGCTTTCTCATAGAAGAATGGGCTCCCCTGCTCAGTTCGCTCCCTCCCCATCGAAACCTATCAAGGAGTTTTTTTCTCTGTCTTTCTTTCTCCTTTTGCTCAGTCACTGTAAAAGCTAAGGCGCACTTTCTGTGAAATATATTTGGAACAACATGTATTGTGAAAAGCGGTTCTCAAAATAAAACTGCGACCTGCATCTCTCACGCGTAGTGGGCGGGGCTGCAGTGCACCTGTGCTGGGAGGGGCGGGGCGGGCAGGTGATGATGACTGGCGCTCTCTGTCATCAGTAGTCAGAGGGCGTTTCCTGAGGCTGAGCTTCGTCAGGTTAGTGAAATACTCCATCCGAGTGAAACGATTGTTAAAAGGGTCGTTTGTTTAGCAACTTTCGGACGGGAAGAAGGTAAGATCCCTTGATTGTATTATTTTTTTGCATTTACTAATTATTTCCAATTGATTCCTGGATTACATGCGTTTTTAGTTGTTGCAATTTACAAATACGCAAATACGCGCTGCTCGGTACCAGTTTAACATGGGCAATTTAACAGACATAATTTAACAGTTTTTTAATTTAATTCTTTTGTATAATTTAGTATCTGTGTTCTTACATTTGACAAGCGTGATTTTTAAAAGGTTCCCTGGCATTAAATCTGGTGATCTTTCCACGTGTTTTTCTCAGAATGGAAGACATCTTAACCAGAAATCTCAGCTAAACTAGTAGTATCGATTATGACATTGTTAGTTAAGTCAGTTTAAGTTGATTACTATTTTTAGTAAAGTAATTAAACGTTTCTAAAAATTTTCTTTTTCAGTTGATCTTGTTTGGGTATATTTCTTAAATGGTGCATTTTATTTCATAATACGACAGCGTTTCATCAGTTGTGTTTTTGGTTTTCTTTCTCACCCAGGTAAGTTGTTTGTCCAAGAGCCTTGAAGACAACATCATGCCAAAAAAATCGAGTCACTCTCCACAGTATGGGGGCAGACAGTAAGTTGTATCTTAAAATGGTATTTTAATCATTATTAGTACATTCAAGTATTGTGTTTGCTTTAACTGCATACTGATTTGTTCAGCTGGTGTTGATTTTGTTATCCTGCTGAAAAATATAGTTTTCAATACCCAATATTATGAATCATAATCTATTTGCCTTATTTTGTGCCTTATTTTAGTAAGATTTAATTTAGATTCTGCCTGATAACATCCTACCAATAAACCCAAAACATTACCAGTAGAGACCCACACAGACCATTATAGTTTTCATAATTTCAATACAAATCCCATAATAACTATTAAACCAATTATAATAAAAATGAATTTAATGGATGGTTTCTGTTTTGCGGCAAGGTAATCTGTTTTACTATTACTCACCCACTCCATCTTTGTCTTCTTAGCCACCACAGGTCCTCAAATCGGCCCGCGTCTTACCACCCAGATGAAATGCTTCACTTTTATCGCTGGACTTCACCCCCTGGTGTCATGAAGATTCTGTGCATCATCATCATCATTATGTGCGTGGCTATGTTCGCCTGCGTTGCCTCCACGCTGGCATGGGACTATGATGCGAGTGCAGTGGGTTTTGGAGGGATGGGTAGTTATGGAGGAATTGGTTCTGGCTACCAAGGCAGCTATAGTGGGAGTTCGTATGGTGGTGGATATGGTGGAGTCGGAAGTAACAGCGGAGGTCTCGGAGGCTATGGTGGAGGATATAGTGGAGGCTATGGCGGAGGCTATGGCGGAGGAACGTACATGGATCCAAAATCAGGCAAAGGCTTCATCATCGCAATCGCAGCCATCACCTTTATCGCCATTCTCATCATTTTCGTCTTGGTGGTGTCGAGACAAGGTGCTTCACAGTCTCCTGCGTTCTATCTGGCTTCCATCATTATTTCTGCCATCCTGGCTGTGCTCATGCTCATAGCCACCATTGTGTACTTGGTCGCTATCAACCCTAGGGCTCAGACCTCTGGATCCATGATGTATAATCAGATCTTACAGCTGTGTGCGCAGTACCAGAACCAAGATCAGGCCTCTGGCATCTTCCTCAATCAGTACTTTTACCACTACTGTGTAGTGGAGCCCGAAGAGGTGAGTATGTGCTTCTGGCTTAAAGTTGTGGTAGGAAGACCATCCTAATTGTAGCTTTTCTTTAGTTTATCTTGATTAATCAATGAATCTTTATTTTGATTGATATGCTGGTAGAGTGGCAGCTTTTGTCATTATACAAATCTATGCAAATATGCCATATTGACTTTAATATGGATGCATCATTCATGTGACTACATTAATATGAAAAGTGTCTGTTTTTTAATTTGTTTTTTCTGCTTTAAAAGGCCATCGCAGTCGTTCTTGGGTTCCTGGTGGCGGTCGGGCTGATCATCCTTCTGGTGTTTGCGGTAAAGACACGAGGGCAGATCAGGAGATATGGCAGGGAACGCGTTCTGTGGTATGACGTTAAGACGATCACTGATGGACTCACATCTCAAGGCATTGGGGAATGGGTCAGTACTTTTTTGCTATTCAATATTGCTTCATCTATTTGGTACATGCATACACGCTTTCATGAATGTTTGTAATACTCAGGCATTACTGTTATTTTTCTATTATGTTGTCTTTTATTAGACTATTATGTTGTCATTTCCAAGGTCAGACCTTCTCAGAACTCAAGTATGTGTTTGTATATCAGATGCACAGAGTTCAAGAAAGATATGGCAGGTTTCGTATCTGGTTTCTGGGTGTGTCCTCTCTGCACTTTCACTAATTGGACAACCCTTAAATGATCCAAAATGTCATAATGATAGACATGGAACACTACAGTGACTTAATTATTTAATAATTTATATATCTAATAAGGGTGGTAATAATCAGACCAAATAAAGATTACTGTAATCTAGTGTTGTTAGGTAATTCAATTGCCATTGTATTCACACAGTTCAGTATGTATGCTGTGGTAGTTTCAGTCTTTATGTGGCGATAGTATCTGCAGAAGTAGTGGAACCGGTTCAGATGTTTGTACAGACTATTTACCATACAAAAAAGGCTGGCTGCGTTGGGGAAACAGAGTAGCTGAATAGCTTCTAGGCAAGATGAGCCGTAGTAAACGGGGACTACAGCAACACAAAGAGTTAGAAACTGCCAGAATAGAGATGGCAGAACAAAGGCAAAATAAAAGCCTTCAAAGGATGTGGTGCTTGCTGCATACACAACATATTGTAATTGTAACATAATCCCAAGAGTAAAATATGGTGGTTGCAGCATCATACCTTGGGGTTGCGTTGTTCATGCAGGGACTAGAAAATATAAAAACAAACAACAAAGTCAAAAATGACTGAATATGAAATATTTCTGAATATTTCAAATATGAAAGTGACTGTAGTGATTGTTGTAAAGTGACAGTGCAAATATTTAAGGAATAAAAAACAAAAAAACAGATTGTTGTAAAGTGACAGTGCAATATTTGAGGAATAAGTAATAAAAAAAACAGTCCAATGGCAGTAGTGTAATTTGTAATGAGTTATTTCAAATTATAAGCATTCCTTAACCATCAATATTTAAATGTATTTTATATGACTTGTGATATATTTTGTCAATACATGCATCTTTAAGGAAAATCTATTCTTAGATCAGCACAATTCACAACAGCAAGATTCAGTTAAAACCTAATTACAGTACTATCTCTCTAAACTGTCTAAATATTAACTCTTTGCTGACTTTCTTTGTTTTGCAGGTTAATAATGTGTCTGGAGATCCAGAGACTTTTGTAAATGACCAAAATGATCACATTGGTGTTTCACAGCCAATGATGCAAAGCCAAGAAGTCCACAAACCAATTTACCTTCCAAGGTAGGCCATCTTCAGGAGACATTGTTAGGTCTTTTAATTATTCTTTTCCTAGTTTATAGTCCTAATGCATTTGTAAATGAGTGAATAATAACCAAATATTGGAGTATTTATTGCTCAATCACTAGACTTGGCTCAGTAGCCAAAGGAATGCAGAAAATCTTGATCCTGTTTAGGTAGGACTGGTGTTTAAATAGTTTTGTTGAACATGAATAACCAGTTTCACATACAAACCTATTATGTGTAGTGACTGAAACCACTGTCATTACAAAACTTTTGTCCACTAGTATGAAAACAAAAACTGCTGCTGCAATCACAAATGTAATGTTAGTCACCCCACTTTATTAACAAAGAGTATGATTAATGTTATTAATAGTTTGCTTTGCTTTTCCCTTCGCAGCAGTTCTGACGCGACTAGCTCCATGAGTGGACTGAAGGCTAAACTGAGAGACTATGACACTGGAGAATCTGGAGATGAGCTGGATACAGACTATAACACGTGAGGAAAATTCTTGACTAAAGTTAAAGCTGGTCATGATAAAGCAGGAAGGAAATTGGTGGTTAAAAATCAGAAGAAAAAAATACATTTGACTGTTTGTTCACTCTTGTTATTTTTTCCTCTCAGTGAGTATCCACCCATTGTCAGTGAGCAGGAGAGGTTGGAGTACAAGAAAGATTTCGACAGGGACCACTTGGAGTACAAGCGTCTTCAAGCTGATCTAGATGATATTAATCAGGGCCTGGCAGATGTGGATAAAGAGCTGGACTACCTTCAGGAAGGCAGCCCGCAGTTCATGGTGGGTACATTTTAATGTCAACCCACTCTTTTAAGGGGTTGACAATACACAATTTTTTCAGAGAGTCCATCTCTCAACTTTCTTTGTGGCCTTTCAAGCATGTTACTACAAGATTCCACTTATGAACTCACATATTACTTGTTTTTTTTTTTCCAAAAAAGGATGCCATGGAGGTATATAACCGCCTCAGAGGCTTGAAGAAGGTAAATGATTTTTGCTTTATTTCTTTCTTAAAATTAAATATTTGTGCAACTATTTGTATACTCTATTGTAAGAGTACTGGATAAACCAGAAATTCCAGCGCTGGCCCTGGTGACATATTTATTAATCCTGGTTCTCTGTATAGATTAGGTGTAGAGTTCTAGGGAGTTACAAGTGTTGGTTATCATTTGTAGTGAATGTGTTGATATGCTAGAGATGTAATTGACGACCTGTTACCTTATTTCACACAGTCTCCAGACTATCAGATGAAAAAGAAAAGGTGTAAACAGCTAAAGACAAAACTGTCCCTCATCAAAAGAAGAGTCAGTGACTATGACCACAGAGAGTAACAGCTGGCACTGAAAACTCAGCAGGACATATTCTGGAACATGATGGTTTTTAATGGGATTTTATCTGTATTTCTGTATTAATTATCTGTATCACTGTATTAAAATCAAGGAATGTATGGCTGCTGTTCTATATAGACAGGTTTCTGCTTTTGAGCCAAGCTAACTTGATCAGCATATTGTGGTACCTGAAGTATTTTTTTTATGCAAATAATGTTCCTAACTCTGTGACTACTTTAATGAAACATTATGTATGCACCTATTCCTTTTAAAACGTCTGAATTGTTTAAAATGCTTGTTTATTAAGTTAATTGTTTTGCTTAAAGGCAATACATTTTAGTGTATGTTGTTTGATATAATGATGTTTTATCAGATTTTTTAAATAAAATTACTGATCACCAGTCACCAGAATAGCTGTGCTATGTAATGTTCATACACATGAAGGATGTCTGTGATGGGGTGTGAATTAATTACATAATGAAACAATTCCCGATCAGTTTCTTTGAAACTTTAAAGACGACTTTAAAATCTTAGAGAATTTATTAATCTTAGAGAATTTATAAATGTCTAGGCGAATGTTGATGATAAATGAAGCTACAATGAAATGTACAGTACGTTTTTTTTATTATTTCTGTTTATGTCTGTGTATATAAAAATAAAACTATACAGTTCCCAAATGTCTACGCTTAAATGTATTTTAACAAAAAGGCCATTATAATGTCAAACACGAAATATAAGACAGCCTTTATCATGTGTGTAGTAGCACCTAGGACGTCCTACAACTCGGAACTAATATTCATATCATGTACCGGGGGACACATAATACTGACGCACAGGACCGGCACTGTTTTGTTACATACATTAGGATGCTATCCTAACACGATTTTATACTAAAAGTTTTCTGAATTTGTTTAAAAACGTTTTTCCAGAATTTAATGGTTAAATAACATATAACCGTTCGTTGAAATAAAAGTATTTTGAATATTTTTTTAAAACAAATGTAAAAACATTTAAACATCTGAGGACAGACCTTAACGATTTTGCAATTACTAAAAACGTTCAGTCTTTAAAATTAGTTATGGACGAAGAACCGGAAAGAACAAAACGCTGGGAAGGAGGATACGAACGAACATGGTGATTTTTTTTATTTTCATATAAATAAATATGTATATAATGTAGAACGATTGTGTATATGCTTTACACGGTTTAAAACGTTTTTATTAATTTATTACCAGACTGTCACCCGCCGGGGAGTCTATTATATTATACAGGTTATAAAGTACATGAAAAAGTATTAAGTGTATTGACCAGCTGATATGTGTCTGTCTCAGGGAGGTTCTGAAGGAGGATGAGTCTGGATCTCTGAAAGCTACTGTAGAGGACATTCTTTTCCAGGCAAAGAGGAAAAGGTCCACCACTTAAATGCAAAATATAAACATCTTAATGCACATAAACATGATCTTGCATGGGCACTTACATGCAATGTCTATGTCTGTCATATTGCAGAGTGTTTGAAAGTCATGGACAAGTTCGACTTGGGATGGTAAAATGGATTTTTACTTTTATAGTAATCTTTATGTTTTTGAATCTGTTGCACATCAATCATAACAATAAAGTATATGATTCCCCCCTTAGATGCGCCACCTTTATGTGGTTGTTGACTCATCTAGATCAATGGAAGATCAAGACCTGAAGCCCAACAGACTGACTTCCACACTAAAGGTTAGTAGCACCATATTTGTAGTTTCTGAAAAGAATATGGAAACCTATCTTTATTGATTCATGTGCTCTTCTTATGAATCCAATAGCTAATGGAGTTTTTTGTGGAGGAATACTTTGATCAGAATCCAATCAGTCAGGTAATGCACTTAAGTGACTCTGTAGTTGTAGCTATGTGAGTATTACTTTGCAAGTATGCACTATAGTTAACTGTAATATCCTCACAGATAGGGATCATTACCACCAAGAACAAAAGGGCAGAAAAACTGACGGATCTTGCAGGTTGATGCTTCAGTGTTCCGTTTTAATGTTTTTATGTTTTGTTTGACATCATTTTATATTAGAGCAACTGTTTACTGTAAACAGGTAATCCTAAGAAGCACATAGCAGCTCTTAAGAAAGCTGTGGACTCAACATGTGTAGGAGAGCCGTCGCTTTACAACTCTCTCAACCTGGCAATGCAGACTCTCAAGTAAGTGACAGTCCAGCGAGTGTTTAGCCTACTCCAGATAATGTTTGCCATTACTTACGTCCAAGGAATTTTAATAACTTATTTTTAATCTGCAGTTTATCTTACACTTATGTGTTGACATTGACAGCATGTTTGCAGATTTACTCTGAAAGTTAGAGAAACACAATGTAGCACATGCTGCTTTCACTTTAGTATCTTTAGTATCTTTTCTTTTTTGCATGCAGACACATGCCTGCTCATACCAGCAGAGAGATCCTGATCATATTCAGCAGTCTGACCACCTGTGACCCAGCCAACATCTATGAGCTTATCAAAGTAATTTTGAATGTTGCATGTGTAATCAAAGCTAGTCTAGTTGGTGAGAAAAGTGAATTTAGTGATCTTCTGTTTTGATCACCTCTACAGACCCTCAAAGGTTTAAAAATCAGAGTGTCTGTGATCGGACTGTCGGCAGAGGTTCGAGTGTGCACCATTCTTACAAGAGAAACAGGAGGTTGGTTATTTTATTAATGACAAACTCATACACTCGCATACTGAAGTTCATTATTGACACACACAATGTTTGGCCCATTAGGAAGCTACAATGTGATACTGGATGAGAGTCATTTTAAAGAGCTACTGATGTTGCATGTGAAGCCACCTCCTGCCAGCTCCTCCTCTGAGTGCTCCCTCATCCGCATGGGTGATCACACATTTTTTCATCCTATCTCTTTTAAAGTGATCCAGTACCTTTGATTAGTTACCTTTAAAAAAGGTAAATTAGTTCAACTAAATTTACATGAAATTATTTGTTTAGGTTTCCCCCAGCACGTCATAGCCTCCATGTCGGATCAGGATGCCAAACCCTCTTTCAGCATGTCGTGAGTATAGTTTAGAAAGATTCTCTTACCAGTTAATTCATACTTTTAAGACTATTCAAGGTTTTAATATTGTCTCATACCTCTAGGCACCTTGACAGTACTTCTGAAGGGCCAGGACTCACTCTCGGCGGATACTACTGCCCACAGTGCAGAGCCAAATACACTGAGCTTCCAGTAGAGTGCAAAGTGTGTGGTAGGTCTTCAGGATGTGCCTGATCGTAAGACGACATCTGTGAGTTCAGTTCTCATAAATTCTGTGTCTTCTCTTTGGCGCAGGTCTGACTTTGGTTTCTGCTCCTCACCTGGCCCGTTCCTTTCACCACCTTTTCCCTCTGGACGCATTCCAGGAGATCCCGCTGGAGGAGTACAAAGGAGAGAAGTAAGCTTCACACTCACGCTGTTACAGAACACCATCAGTCTTGTTTTAGATATAACACATAAGCCTTACTTTTTGTCTTTTCAGGTTCTGTGAAGCTTGCCAAGGAGAGTTGAAAGACAAAAGTGTAGGTGTTACAATTTCAAATCCTTTATGTGTAAACTTTAATAGGTCTGTTTTTTATGACATTAATTCCCATTGCTTTATCCTCTGCAGATATTTACTTGTCCAGCATGTAACAAAGTGTTTTGTGTGGAGTGTGACCTCTTCATACACGACACACTGCACTGCTGTCCCGGCTGCATGCACACTGATGGACTGTCATGATGTAAGATGGCCTGAATCTTATTAACTTTTTTGTGAACCTCAGGTCTGATAAAGTTTAGAAGATGAAGCAAAAGGCAGCAAAAACAGATTTTGATTGGCTCAGCTTGAGGATTAAAACCATTTTTTGGTGTTTGTGGCTGAAGTGAGTTTAATTGGATTTCTTTTTAGATCAAAACAATAAGATCATGGAGCAACTGTCCTGAAAAAACATTTGTATACTTTGTTTTTTGGCAAATTTTCACAAAAAAAATCAATGAGTTGACAGTATAAACTAGACAGACGTTACATTTGTAACTGTACATGACATGATGTTAATGTTTTTGCTATTACCAATTGTACATAATTCTTTGTAAAAAAAAAAAAACCTTATTAAAAAAATTTGTTGGCTCATTAATACAAATTGTGTGAAAGAATATTGCACCCATTTTTTGTCTCACCTACATGGTAAATTATTGTAAGAACATATCATATGTCTTCCCGATCAAAAACGCAGATCTGACAAAATCACATTTAAACCATTTAAATGTACTCTCGTTCAATACTAAAGATTGGGGACAAAATATATTCTATATCCTTTATCTACACCACAAACATTCACCCATTATTCCACAAATTCAAAACCATGTGTATTTCACACACTAGCAGACACACCACCAACAGCACACATCAGAAATGTGCCAAAAACATACACTTATGGCCTGATAATAGCTAGTTTAAGTGTAAAAGAACTTCAAAGTTCTGTATTTATTCGCATTTCAAAGTTTCTGTGCAGCCAGGCCTGCAGTATTGGAAAGTTCTTGTCCATCCAGCGAATGTTCTCTTCGATGTTCTCCAAGGCCTGCTGTATACACCTCAATTCTGCTCCAGTATCAGCCCGCAGGGAACTGAAGAAACTGCGAATCTGACAGAATAGATGAATCGCATGATTAGAAACTGTCTTATAACTTTTTTAACCTGAAGAAACCTCCAGATCAGGCGCTTGTTTAACAGACTTGCATACCTCAGCTAGCTTTTCTCTGGTTGAATACTGATTGGTCACACCTATTACCATATGTGCTATAGAGTGTGAGCCAAGATCAAACCTAAAAAACAAGGAAAGAACATGAGGACATGGGTAACTTAAAATAACTAGCAACAATATATAAATACTGTGCCTAAAGAAATAAAGACTCATGTCTCACTTCTTAATCAAGGAGTCCCAATTAGCTTGCAGAAAGTCCCATGCGTGTTTGAAGGCTTTAGGATTCTTACTGACTGACGTCACAACATAAGGCAGATCTTGAGTTTTTAGCAGCTCTCCCACCAGACTCTGTTCCATCATCCTGAGAGAGAAAGAGGCGTGACATGAAACGGGTGATTTTTTTCTTTCACGTTTATAATAATACATAGTAGAATGTCTCACCATTTTAACTTGTGATCCAGAGGGCTGGTCGTGAGAGCCATTTTGATCCTGCTCTTTATAGAGATGTACATGGACTCCTTGTACTTCTCAAACAGGAAGTCCCATCCCTCCTCGGTCCGGGCGCCAACCGAAAACACAGCCATGGTGACATCATTGGGAAGACTGTATGAAAGAAGACAAAAGGGGGGAAAGTGTCACTAACAAACTCTAACTAAAACCAGCATGTTGAGTAAAGTGAATGTTAATAATGATAATTGATAATGAGTTTCAGAAGCAGGGTAAATATACACAAGCATGCATCTTTAAAGGTGACCTCTGACCTCATATTTCCATCAGACTCTCTCCACTGGTTGAAGAGCTGGGTTGCGGTGCTAACACAGGGTAGATGACCCCGCACACAGGCAAACAGGAGAAGGTAGCTCCGCAACATTCTCTGAGACACAGAGCCATCATCAGTCCATGACTGCTGATCTATGAGATTCTTGAACAACTGCAGTATGTAGCCCTGGAGCACAGTCAAAAAATGAAGATGAACAACACCTTACTAGTTTTCAGGCACAGAGAGAACCAGGTTCATTTGTAGGTTTTTAGTTAGTGTTTTATAAAATATACTTCAGGTCATAACAAACAAAAGTGTACATTTAAAATCAAAATTTCCATGTCTTTTCTATATTTTGGACTAATAAATATTACATCTCAATTTCCTGATATTATTAATATATTTTATTTCATATTTTATTTTAATTATACTTAAAGTGTACTGATTAACATTCTATTAAAGTCATGCATCAAAAACATATTAGTCCATTAGACGTAAAGTAATGCAAATAATTGCTTGCTGACCTTCATCTGGTTCTCCAGATCCAGCATGTCTCTTTTCTCCATCAGTTTGTAAAGAGGCACAAGTTCACTGAAGCCCTGGGTGACTGGCATAATCTCGGTCTCCTTGCTTAGATACAGTGTCAGATCTAAAGCTTTATCCAAAGGGAGCTTGCCAATACTGCCCAAAACACAACCAGAGAAGATGCTTTTGAGTGTCTGAATAATCCTTATATCCTCATTTTCTATTTCACAGCTATCTAGATACATTTCTTTGACGCTAAACATATGTGCATATGACTGACCTGACCAGCTGAAAGGCGCTGTTGATCAGACTGGCCCGATCATTGCTGGTGAGTGTTGTGTGATCGTGTTTGAGCAGTGTGATGAGGTCATCCCAACCAGAACCCTTGTAATGTACAATGTAATATCCACTCATGTCCACATTAAACTTGATCCAGTCCACCTCTTCTGGCAGATACAGCACATCTATGATGACAAAACATACAACAGTATTAGGAGCACTGTTGCATGGTACTCCTTGACATGTTGTGCAAACAGTCCTTGTGTCGTGTAAATGCAATTTCTCTCTCAAAATCTGAAAGACGTTTTAATATGTTTAAAATCAATGCATTACCACACACCTGTTTTGGTTCTAAGCAGGAAGCGTTGCACTGTGGTCGAGCCGCTGGTAATGTAAGTCAGTGGAACGTGCCAAAGGAAGCTGATCAAGAAATAAAGATCCAGCCAAACTCGCAATTTAATATAAAGAGATCAAAAATAATCAGTCTAATTAATAGGAAAAAAACCATAGTGCAGATATTTAATATTAACCCAGATGCTTGAGAAGGGTCATCGCTCTTGAGGTAACGCTCTTGACTAAGTCTGACTTCACGACCTTTGACATCCACGGTAATAATTGGAAAGCCCTCCTGCAATGTCCATGTCTCCATCATAGCCTTAATGTCCAGTTCATCCTCAGACTGCCATTTCTGACAAACAGAGCACACAGCATCACAGAAAGGACTTATTTTTTTATTTAAGTTTATTTAGACCAAACATGTAACAAACTTACAGAAGCTCCATCGTTTGAGCCAGAACGTCTACAGGACTTGTCACCTTTTAGTCTGGTGTCATCCAGACCATCAGACTCACAAACCTATAACACAGAAACAGAACACCTGTATATAACACAAACTACACATGGCAAAATCTGAGCTTTCCTAACAAAACTTAATCAAAAGATATTTTGATGAGGTTTATACTGTATTACTAGTAAATGATAAGCAAGTCTAGAAAGACCTTTACTTACGTTGGTAAGACTTTCCCACAGGTCACTATTGACTGTATTCTTATAACTATAGCGTTTCAGGTATCTAACAATCCCAGATTTAAAGGCTTCAGGAGTCAGAAACTCTCTCAGCATGTTCAGGATACAAGCCCCCTGAAATGACATTCACAATTTTAATGCTTAAATAATCAGTTGAGGAAAGTTAAGAATGTGTTATGATCGCAAAAAATACATTTACAGAATTTGGCACACAATTTGGCTTTTAGGATACATCATAGACACCTTGTCATAGGATACATCATCAAACATCTCTTGTATCTGAGCAGGGTTCTCAACCGGTGTGGAGACTGGATGAGAAGAGCTTAAAGCATCCACCTCCATAGCTTCAAAACACTTTGCCATGAAATAATCCTCCTGTAGCACAAATACATTTTTGTTATTTTTGGTATTTTTACACAACTTCTATTAGAAATAGGCATCAATTTAAACAAAACACAACGACTCACCACTTGCAGTTCAGGATTGGTGATGTTAACAGACACGAACTCCATGAACTTGGCAAAACCTTCATTCAGCCACAGATCATTCCACCACTGCATGGTCACCAGATTACCAAACCACTAAACAGAACAGTCAGCAAAAGGAAAAATTAACTATAACTACAGGTAATCAGTATTAGTATAATACATTCCATGAGCAGGGAAATGATGTCACAAGTTCACCTGATGGGCCAGTTCATGAGCAATAATCATAGTTATGCCCAGCTTATCAGAAGCAGAAGACTTGTGTGGATCAAAGAGAAGACCTGATTCACGATAGGTGGTCAGACCCCAGTTTTCCATCGCTCCAGACTGGAAGTCTGGGATAGCGGCAAGGTCTATAGAGCAGATTAATACATTATAAAATAATGTGAATATTATACACAAAAAGAAATCACCAATATATGTATTTTACATACAGGCAATGTATATGCTAAATTCCATTTAAACTATTTGAAGCAGCATTTTTATGATTAATATTTATATAATTTGAATGAATCTATGACAATCTTTTATTTTATTTGATAAATGCTCATGTTTTTTTCTACCTTGTTTGGGCAGAGGGTAAGGAATATTAAAATAGTCATCATAGAAGTCAAGAAGCCTCACTGCAGCATCCAGGGCAAACTCGGCCTGGTTAATCTTCTCTGGCACAGCATACACTGAAATCTAAATTATTAGATAATTATATACAGTACAATAAAATGCATTCAGTTTTAATGAGATAAGTAAGTGATGGAGGTGGGAGGAGATACTTTATCACGCATACACTAGTCAGTGGCTTTGACATCACATCAGTCTTTTAATAAAAACAAATGCAAACAGACTAGGTTCTAACCTGGACTCCATGCTGAGTGGTCTTGCTGACAGAGAGAAAGTCCGAGACAATAAAGGCCACCAGGTATGTGCTCATCTTCACACTCTCATCAAACTGATCTTCAAACAGACCATCCGAAAGTTCTAATGTTCTCAGCTGGAATGAAGGATTAGAGATTAGAGTTTTTGGCAAATGATATAGTACATACTATATTTCAACTCATGAATCAGTATTACAGGCAGCACCTTAGGCATGTTGGAGAGGGAAATATGCCCTGCTTCTCTGCGAATCTGCACAGAAAAGTTAGCTTTGAAGGCAGGTTCATCAAAACAGGGAAAGGCTGCTCGGGCACTAGTGGGCTCAAACTGTGTGGAAGCCACGACTCTGAGAAATTAAACACCATAACATCAGATATTAAATCCATAAAATTACATGACACATCACAGCCATATTAAAAAGATGTGCCCAAATAAATACTTGATTTCTCACCTAACTTCTCCCTTGCTGGTGCGGTATGTGCTTTTGTAAAACCCATGGAAGCTCTCAGAAAGGTTGGCTGCAAACTTCAGCTGAATTAAATATACATTGCCTCTCTCCAGCAAAACATGAGATATGAGAGCAATTTGCTGGTAGGCAGGATACTCAAGCACTTTTATGGGCCGCGCCTCTCCCGTTTCTGAATCTAGGAACCTTGCATTTGAGATCCAAAGATCCTTGCTGTGCAAAATGATGGTATGAGTGTCTTGACGGACCTCAATTCGGATCTGCACAAATCCTGCAAAGTCTAAACTTGTGAGGTTGGGGTGGATAAGAAGATTGTAATGAAGGGGGGAAACTGTGTCAGGTAGTCTCATTTTGTTCCAGGGAAATGGTTCTCCATTGGATGAAGTGGGGAATGAAGTGGGCTCTTCGTTTGCTTCAGAGACAGTAGCCCACAAGTGAATGGGCAGGACCACGAGAATCACAAACAGAACCAAACGCATCATGGCGGTCCGGTACTACTTGGGATCTGTGTAAATACCAGAAGAAAACATTATATCTTTAATAAAAGATCGATTACTTACAAACGAACACTAAAATCGTATTCAGTAAAACTGGGTCGCGTGCGATGACGCTGCAAATGACATCACTCAGAGATGATTTGGCAGGTCAGGAAGTCACCTGAACAGTGTATTTTTAATTATAATTCGCTGTATATATAATAGTATTTTCTTTTGGAGAAGTATGTTCTGCACAACACTATCGTCCCGTTTTATATTTATCATCAATGACACAAGATTTATGCACGTGCAACACGCAGACGCATAACAACATTTGCGGCGTAGTGTGTAAGAATGCAACGAGTAATTTTATTTGTATATCATAAAACACTTACGATTTCCAGTAAATCCTCGATCTGTCTCCAGTGAAATCTCTCTGTGTGGGTAATGCAAAATCGAGCACCTTATGTGAAAGTGAAAATGAAATTGCTCAACGTTTGCATTATGGGAAAGATTAAAAATAAAAGCGCTTTGGGTGGCGTATTAAGAATGGACTTTTAAAAGCAACAATATTATGATATAAATAAAATTAGATAAGCACATTTAAAGTTGAACTTACGGAGAACCATGTGCAAGGCGCTGCTGCTGTTGCCAATCCTTCGCAGAGAAACTCCCACTGTGCGTCTTTTTTTGCACGAACAAGTGTTATATGAAAGCAGACACGGACATTACAATGATGAAATGTACCTACTTTACCCACCACGAAATTAAATTGTATCAAATGTAACACCGTGCGCAGAACTTCAAACTTATCTTTTTTTTTTACACAACGCTTAATTCAGAATTAAAAAAATATTTGTTATATATAAGTATATATATAACGTATGTAAATAGCCCGAATAAGTTCTAAAATCTCTTATATAGATTACTACAAAATTGAAATACAAATACAAATAAAACCATTTTTCTTGGTATGATTTTTTGTCAATACTAGGAGTTAAATCAGCTATATGCAGTTGATTGTAATAGTGTAATAGTGTCCAAGAAACTTCATTTTTAATCCTAGTAAGCGTAAGAAGCCACGGGTTTCATGCAACCACAGCGCCATCTCATGGACAGTTACTATATAAGAGCACAACAGAATGGCCAGTTAATGGCTAGTTGACACTTAAAAAATAAGTCACAAAATAACATTTATAGATCTATAGATAAAAATAAAAAGTGTGCCTTAAAAATGACAAAATATATTTTCCGTTTAGCATTTTATTATATGTAATGAATGGTTGTAGGTAACCTATATAATATATCACATATGGAGCCATTATTAAAGCTTGAGTGGATTACTATGTAGTTTAGTATAAATTATTACAATTTATTATAAACTAATTAATTTACTATAAATATAGAGCTTAATTTCTCAATTAAATTAATTCCATGGATTCAGTTGCCCATGTTCCCTCCCATTTCCAGCCCTGCCTGTACTGATAATGGCAGTGTTTTCCACAGATGTTATTTAAAACACAGTATAGAAGCCAACTACTGTATAAGTTGGGTTCTTCCTGCTGGTTATTCTTTAGCCAAAGGTTCTATAACCAAATTTGGTATTATGAATTATATTTATATAATTAATATCCACATGTGTGTGTCTTTATCTCTGTTTTCAGTTGCCAAAATCTGATTTGCATATAGACTATTAATATTTAAATCAGAGGGTGATTTAATGCTTGTTTGGGGGTGATTAGTACTCTTATGCTTCCCCATAAACTGGGTCTGTTTTTTTCGCTAATGAATAACAATATCACAAAATATAACAGTGTTGCTAAACCTGTGAACTTCATATAAAATAAATAATAGAAAAAACACCACATACTGTATAATTTACTTTGACAACAGTTTCTAAAGCCTAAGGTCCTTTTACTGACAGGTGGTCTAACAATACAATTATTTTTATGAGTTAAAAGTACAGTTTATTACTTATTCGTATAAGGATTGTCATATGCATTTTTTCCTTTAAATTTGTGTAAGTTACTTAGTTACTTTTTTGTGGTGGTCATAAGTGACTGTCAATAAATTTAGTTACATATATAAGCTCAGTGTGCATTTATATGGATGTGTATCATCCATGCAAGATGATAAAGTTGAAGAACAGTTTAAGTTCATCATTAATGAATAAACTTTATGGCTTGGATGGGTCCCTTATCAGGTATTGGAATTTTGGACAACCAGTTAAAATCCTTATTGCAAAACCCTATGGTCATAACATTTATCTACCACACTCTTTACAGGCTATAGAGGGGCTATAGAGAGCTGATTGGAGGTTGACACATTCAGATCTTCACTAGTAACACTAAGACTGTGCATTCAGATCTCTAAGACACTAACATCATGCTTAAGGAAGTTTTGTTGGGACTCCTCACAGGAGCAGTTGCGTTTACAGTAGGAATCCTGCTTGGTCACTTTGCTATTAATAAGGTCAGTTCGGTACCAGAGTGGGTCCAGGATGCATCCCAGGATGTGGACGAAAGTTTTATTACAAAATTCCTTGAAGAACTGGACAACATTAAAATTCAGGAGAACCTTAGGTAAATTATTCATACTAACACTAACAACATCTAACAAAAAACACTAACAAATTCATTGTTTGAATATTGTTAAGTTTAGATGAATATTATACTGTTTGTTCTATCTGACTTGAAATTTACTTCTTTATTTATACAAAGGGAGCTGACCAAGGTTCCTCATATGGCCACAAGCCCTGGAGATGAGGCAACAGTGGAGATCATGTTGAGGAGATGGCAGGACCCAAAAACAGGCTTGGACAGTGCGTGGAGGGAGGACTATGATGTGTATTTGTCATTCCCCAACAAAACTAACCCCAACAAAGTCTCTGTTGGTAAGATACTATATGTATGCTATGAATAATACTCTTAGCACAAAATATGTGTCAGTACAGCATCTGAACTTCAATGTTGCTGTTCAATGCAGATTTAGTTTTAAACATACTGAATGTGTTAAAAACCATGTAGGGTACTGTCAAAATACATTAGATATTACTAAAAGTGCAATGTATTTTTAACAATAGTTGATCCCAGTGACGCAGTCTTGTTCACGGTAAAAGAGAGAGAGAAAGCGTACTACCCAGAGCAGGACGACCCAGAAGTGGTGCAGCCTTACGCAGCATATTCCCCAGCAGGACATGCCAAGGTGTCCATCCTCATTACACTATTCTATAATCTTTATAGATTAATAAACATTTATATTATAGTCTAATTTTAAATAATACCAATATAATTTAATAATATTCTGCAGACTATTTTATTTCTTAAAAACCAACAGACTTACTGTGAATAATATTATTCTGAATCACAATGGCTGAAGATGAACATGAACAAACGATAACAACGATTATGTCTTTATAGACTCACTGACTATAAAACAATTACGTATTGAATTTACTGACTCTAAAGAGACAAAGTGTTGACCTTTGGGGCTATCACACCACATGATAACACAATAAAGTTTTCTGATAGCTAGTTATTTAATTTCTTATGTATGCCCTGCTCTTGACTTTTCAAACAAAAGAAAAAGTGTTATATCTTATCTTGATTACACTCGGTTTATCAAAAGCTGATAAGGTGATGTAATTTTAGATGTACATTCTCCAAAAGAATGTAATCTGTACTTTGCTGCGATTCAACTGTATGTGTTTATATGGTTCAGTATCATGACTTGACAATGTTTTATATGCAGGGAAAACTTGTGTATGCAAACCAAGGTAAAATGACTGACTATGAGCTGTTAAACGCAACAGTGGATCTGAGAGGAACCATCGCCATTACTAGATATGGAGGAGAAGGAAGATCTGGAAAAGTGAGAACCATAAATTTGATGAAAAATAAAAAATCATTGATTTAGACGTTTAATGGCACTGATACATTATAACATTTTTACTCTCATGTCATCACTGTAACAGGCTATCAATGCTGAAAAGTTTGGAGTTGTCGGGGTGCTGGTCTATACAGATCCATATGACATTAATGATGGCATGTCTGATGAAAGTGAAACTTACCCTAACTCCTGGTATCTCCCACCCACTGGTGTAGAGCGAGGCGCGTACAACATTGACTTTGGAGACCTGTTGACGCCTTACCTAGCTGCAAAAAGTAACCAGTGATATTTTTTATTGCATTAAAGAGATGGTTCACCCCAAAAATATAAATTCTTTTATGATTTATTTACCCTCATGTCATTCGAAAACCTGTATGATGTTCTTTCTTCTGCAGAACACAAAAGATATTTTGAAAAACACTGGTAACCAAACAACATCAGACCTCCATTGGATTGACTTCCATGGACACAAAACCTCTAAGACATTTCTCAAAATATCTTCTTTTGTGTTCCACTGAAGTTATATACAGGTTTTGTACGACATGAGGGGAATAAACGATGACATAATTGTACTTTCTGGCTAGAAGAACAACAATGTATGTGGTTTTATTCATAGAGGACACCTATAGAATTCCAAAGGAACAAATAACTGGCATCCCACCAATTCCGACACAGCCGATAGGGTTTGAGGATGCCTATAAATTAATCTGGTAATAAAAACTTTTTTATCGTTCAATTTTTCATTATTGTTTTAAATGAGCCCTGTTAGGCCTAGCATGTATGTTGATGGTCATGCCTAAATGTGTCTTCAAATCTGTCTTATCTGTGATAGTGAGCTTGATGGAAAGGACGCCCCTACTGAATGGCAAGGAGGATTCAACTGCACATACAAATTTGGAGGGCCAGGGTTTAAATCCACATCTCGTTTCAACAGCAGGTATGAAAGTCTGCATCTCACATTGCAATGTTTGAGCAAACATGACTGTGCATTGAAAGATAAAGTCTTGTTTTATCTGTCAGCGATGTGCAGTTGGACATTTATAACAGAGAGGAGATAAAACCATCAGCTAATGTTATGGGAATCATTCGAGGCAGTGTGGAGCCAGGTAGGTTATATTTGTCACAATCAGTAGTGACTGCTGGTCTCTTAATGCATTTTTGAAGTTAATTCATATTTGTGATGTTTAGACAGGTATGTGATTTATGGGAACCACAGGGATAGTTGGGTGCATGGAGCCATTGACCCCAGCAGTGGGACAGCAGTGATGCTAGAGATCACCAGAGTGTTGGGAACAATGGTAAAGGAAGGTAAGATGTCACGACACATAGAGAAAATCAGAGTTGCCCTCATGTTATACGTTAAACATAAAACTTAAAAGATCGAATTTACTTCTCTATCTAAAAGGGAAATGGAGACCTCGGCGGTCCATCATCTTTGGAAGCTGGGGAGCGGAAGAATTTGGCCTTATTGGATCTGCAGAATACACAGAGGTTGCTTGATAAAACACCAGTGCCATCATAAAAAAACTGCTGTTAGATAAAAGATTACTAACATTGATCAATGTTCTCCACCCTCAGGAGTACTTCAGTAAGCTCAGTGAACGCACTGTAGCCTACATCAACGTGGATATCTCGGTGTTCGGTACTACTGGTTATTTTTTGTTTAGAATCTGTCCTTCACCCTGAGGAAACTCATTGCATCTTAAATGTCATGTGTTCTTTATCCATCACAGCTAATGCCACTCTGAGGGCATCTGCATCCCCTGCAGCACAGAATGTGATCTTAACAGCATCCAAACAGGTAAGGATTGAGAGCCCTGAACAATCACTCATTCACTTCCTAAAGGGCGACTTTCATTTTACTTTACTGATGCGTTCAGGTAAAGGCACCCGGAACCACTGCAACGGTCTACGACAACTGGATAAAATATTATAACAGGACCAGCCCAAATTATGGAATTATACCAAAGTACGCTCACGCATCTTTAATTGACACCATTATTATTAACACAACCACAATAATGAATGACTCAATAAATATGTTTATTGTATTTGCAGTGTTGGGTTCTTGACTGGAGCAGGAAGTGATTATGCTCCTTTTATGCACTTCCTTGGAATCACTTCTGTGGACATGTCCTATTACTATGACCGGGTATATGCGGCTCTTTTACGATCAAGCACTTGAGATCAGGGTCTTATTTCTAATGTTATATAAAAATAACACATATTTAATTATGTATTTCAGAGCAAGACAAGAGCACGCATCTATCCTGCCTACCACACAGCTTATGATACCTTTGATTATTCATCCAAATACATTGATCCAGGTGAACTAAATACCAAGGAACAATATATTTAATTCTGTTTTGTTTTATTCTAGTGCTGAATTAGTATAACCCATCTTTCAATATGAAAGCGTGTTTTTCCACAGGCTTGTTCTCATCTGTTCAATTTTAAATTCAAATGATTGTGTATTATGCAGGTTTCACGAGTCACCAGGCGGTAGCCAGGACAGCAGGGAACGTGCTGGTGAGATTAGCAGACAGTCTTCTGTTGCCTTTGAACTGCAGTGACTACGCGGAAGCTCTGGAGCAGTATCTAGATAAGGCTGTGGAAAGCTTTGAGTCTAAACTTGCAAATAATGGAATCTCTATGGGTGAGCGAACAACATTTACATTACATTTATATTATTGCTAGCAGCATGCTCCGGTTCACACAAAAAAATTATTCTTTCATCAATTACTCACTCTCATGTCATTCCAAACTTGTATGACTTTCTGTATTCTGCAGAACACAAAAGAAGATATTTTAATGAATGTTGGTAACCAACCAACATTGGCTACCATTGACTTCCACTGTATGAGACATTTCTCAAAATATCTTCTTTTGTGTTCCAAGTCATTAGGTTAGGGTTAGGGTTTTGAACAACATGAGGGTGAACTATCCCTTTAAGGTTTGTAACTTTGTAGCAATGATAAATACTTTGTTTCCAACCCCAGAATCCTTAAAGAACGCTGTGCAGCTATTCCGCACATCAGCCACAAAACTGGACGCCGTGATCAGGGATTCAAATCTTGCGAAGGAAACGTAAGTTAAAATGACGTGCTCATATTATCTGCTATAGCCTCAGCACACAAAACACAAATGCAATGTATACATTTCTGTCTCAACAACAGGCCCTTAAAGGCACGCAAAATTAATGATCAGCTCATGCTGTTGGATAGAGCTTTCCTCGACCCGTTAGCCTTCCCAGACCAGTACGCTTTCAGGTATGAAACATCATTAAAACATCCTGGTGCTAATGATGTGTCCCTTATGAATAATAATAGTCTACTACCTGATCGCCCTCTATTTGCTCATGCTGTTGTCACACCTGTTCGCTCACATTCTGTGGCATCACACAGGCACGTCATATGGGCCTCGGGGTCATCAGGTGTGCCCACCTTCCCCGGGCTGGCAGATGCGGTGGAGAAGGCAGAGAGAACGGGATTGAAAGCAGATTGGGAGCAGGCTCATAAACACTTATCCATCGTCACACAGGCCATTGCAGGAGCTGCACACACGCTGGATGATGTCATTTAATGCAAGCTGAGCACTGACTTATGACATCCACAAAGAAAATCAACCTTAATGGAAAGAGAATTATGGAGGACTGTTATCAGCAGTTTTTTTATCATGTGAAAACCTTGTTCATTATGTAGATTATTATTTAACACACAAGACACACTCTTTTCAGGCATGATTTATTGAAAACACACCAAAGTGATACTCTACAAACCTGTATTATTCTTTAACAAGAGCAATTCTCTCTTTTGGGTATTAGTAAAATTAACAATACATTCTGTCACTGTGGCATTTTTCTGGAGCGCTAGGAAAGCATTAACAACTATATAATCAAACCCTTTGAATCATCTTTATGTTTTAAAAGTTTATAATACAATGTAATACAAGGCAAAACCCACCACCAGTCGAGACTACATTGAGAACAAAGAGTGAGTTAAAGTGGGACAGAGGAAAATCTGTGTGTGTGTGTGTGTGTTTGTATGCAAAGAGAGAGAAGAAAGAGAGGAAAAGAACAGTTTAGGGAGCAATAAAACATATAAAACACACATATCTTCTTTATCTAACATGGAAAAGGTTAAGGCACATGATAGTTACAAACACATCTGCTACCAAGTTTTACACGTACTGGATTCTGATGTTTTGAATTAGTGATATCTACAGGTAGGTTTCTCTTGATTCCATCTGGGTTTGCTATAAATATACAATCTGATGCAAATTCACACTCTGGGAACCTCTTGTAATACACGATACCAAAATCCTTTGGTTGTATTCTGCAAAAAGGCAGTAAGGAACAAACAGTCAAAACGAATAATGACACTACACAAGGCTAAAGTTTGCAACATGAAGATACACAAAATCTTTCACCTTAAAATGAAAATTATTACACACAGTTATTTTGTTAGAAGTCTCTGTTAAAACACTATGGTAAAAACTTTGCTATAGAGAGATATATAGAGTCACATTACAGAAATTAGATGGTTTTGGAGACACATGCTGCTTGCCTCATATTACGAGAAAACTGTCCTGAAAGAAAAACAGAAAATAATTTGTCCTCCATCTTGGTGTGCCTGTTTGTGGAGATTTTGAATCCACTGAATTGGCACAATACAAAAAAACTGTTTACCCTCTACATAGATTCAAAGGTGTCCATAATGTAACATACAATTTACAACGACATAAGTATTATTAAAAAATAATATCAAGAACTGTCATTTGTCATGCTTGTTTTTGTTATTCTCAAGAGATACATTTTAAGTCAATGTACTTTGTCTTGCATAACGTCTCGCACCTAAGGTGTATTGAGCAGTGTCAATCCCTGATTCCTCTTCACTTTCCTTCACTGTTTTTCCTGATGAACATATACAATCTGGCAACCGACCAGATTCAATTCAGATTCAAGAATCACTTGATCATGTCTTCCAATTGAAAAAGAACACTGAAGATAAATGCTTGTATTAAAAAGAGGAAAATGATACAAAAAATACAAAATATATAAATAGACAATGACTCTACAGTCGTTGATCCACATTTATCTAAAGTGATTATCTTTTTATTATATTATTTTTTATACAAACATGGCCATGCTTTCTGGAATTCTGAATGTGCTCTGAACAAACTGTTATGAATTCACATCTATCAATGTATAAAGAAGATTTTGAACTTTTCCTTCTTTTTTTAATCTTTATAACCTAATATACATTTATAAAACAACAAAAATATAAAATGCTTTGAGACTCTACGTTTATGACAACAGGAGCAAGTGACTCCTCCTACTATCCCTCATTCCACAATCTACATATAAACAAATAGTTTTTCCTCATCACCCCTTAAATAAACCAAAATAATATCAAACAATAGCTGATAAGTGCCAGTGTTACCCAGCATGCCTCTGGATCAGCAGACCAAATCTGACTCAAAGTATAACAGCTTTCCTTCTTTCAGCTCCGCTATGAGCAGATGTCAGTATACAGGGTAAACCCTGCTGTTGAAGTACAGTTCCCGGCGAGAAGAAACAAACACAGTGATATTATGTCTTTAAAGTTGCTTTATAAAGCCAGCACACAGAAATCGCAAAAGCGTGCATTTCAGTAAAGAACCCCCAGACATCTAATATGCTCCCACACCATTGTAAATAACAAAAAACTTTCACTTTACTTCTATCAAAACTGTCCTTCACGGCTCCCAACAGCCCACCATTTCACAGAACCCAAACCTTCATTAATACTCTCCAAAAAAAATTCACTTCACGCCTGGGGAAAACATAAATCCACAAACAAAACGGCAGATACATACAACAAAAATAACAGAGACAAATTATATTTTTTGTTTGACATAAAAATACGCTTTTTTTTACATCCTTTACATTTCCAAATCCTTCCTATACACATCCATGTCCATGTTAGCACTTCCTGTACACTCAAATCCATCCAGCACTCCAGCTCCACGCCGGCAGATCCTCTGTTCTGACTTTACTACGTCCAGTGGGAATGTACATATGAGAAGTGGTAGTTTTTTTTTCTTTTCACATATTGAGAAATCTCAAAATATTGGCTGTTAAATGAAAGTTTCCTTCCCTCGCTTTCTTAGGCAAAAGTCTTCAGATGAGTCCACATCACGGTGAGTTCTGTGGTTAATGGCAGTGGTGACTCGTGAAATCCTTGTGTGGTGGAGATGTAGCGCTGTTGCTGGCTAAGCCTGAAGCGGAGAGGACAGGACAGGCCAGAGATATCAGACAACATCTATACAGACATCTGAATATAAATGTGTTAAATGTTGATGGTCACATTTGAAGACATGATGAGATGATGTTGACCAAATACAGAGTATGTCAGTATGTTTACAAACTCTCTCATAACTTACCTGACATTGAATATGAATGAAAAACAAATGAATTCTTTATATAGTAAATCTCTATACAGTATATGATCTAGTGGTACACATACAGTATTAAGGGCTACTGACGGTAACCTGATTTCATGTAAGATGCATATGAGATGAAGAATGTAAGGATGATAAGCAGATGTTTGCCAAGCATGAGAGTGAAATAAATTAAAGATGGTGATGGCAACCCAGAGAATTGTACACTTCCTACAGGTTCATGTATGACAAAGTGTGTTTTTCTATATTAACATCATGGTGCATTTTGTTTGCCAAGTTTAACGGTTAGTTTTATAATTGCAATGTGTCAGTTTGATTAAAGACAAACATGTCATGAATCACTTGCTCTATTCCTCACACAAATCTTAATTGAATGGAAAAAAACATCTGCACTTTTGGAATTACATAAAGGTAGAAAAGGTGATGACAAAATTATAATTTTCATTCATTGTGAATAATAAACTAGGATTATATTAGAGGATTTCTTTGCCAGGTGATTTAAACGAGCACTCTTCAGATTAGTGACTGACAGTAAACACACTGCACTCCTCTGGGTCAGGATGAGCAAGCAATAATGAAGGGTGGGTGTTATTTGATGAACAGGACAAAAAGACAACAAAACAAACCACAAAGATAAAAGATCCAAGTGAAACACATAAGACCTACCATGCATGCATTTAGACCCAGGAGTCAACAGGCTGAGGTTTAACATCACAAGCATCCACCAGACTGACAGCTGGCCTGTTGCTCCTGATATAGTGTTTCCTATTTGTGTCATTCTGCAGCGGTGGGAGAGGGTTTCAAATCAGCAAAACCAACAATTAAACACACAGAAAAAAGCCAGAGTTAGTCCTCACAATGAGGAAGCTTGGGGAAAAACAAACGGGGAGAAATCAAAGGAGTGAAAGAAGGTCATTTAAGAAAACACATGCAAAACTGAACTGTTAAATGCAGAGTAAATCATTCTGAAAACAACAAAACTTCAGTAGGTGTTATATTTAAGTGTACAAGCAGGGATTGACAGCTGTGCCTATAAGAAACCCTATAGAGGCCGCCATTTCACCATTCAAATCTGTCTGTTAAACATTTAGATAATTGAAAAGAAAGTATCTGTGTGTTCAGTTGCTATGACAAACACGTACATTTGTCAAGACATCCATTATTGCGTATTTGAAAAGCTTAATAAAGAAATTTGGCGATCAGCATTTGAAACACAAAGCCCTGTCACAACAAGAGATGCACTACAGGTGGTGCAAAGATGTAGTTGTCAATAATGCAGCGTGTCCACGATCACAATCATCTCTGAACACCGTGTGGCTTCTTTTAAATGCAGATGCACAGTAAAGAGAATCACTCTCACGCTGGGCTCTGATAACACTCATAATGTGAGATTACTTCATATAAAGTCAAAAGGGAATAAGAGAATTCAATCTACTGATGCCGGCATCTTAATCATCTCCAAATTATTTGACTGATGTTAAATTTTAAATATTATCTCACAGAAAACAAGTAAAAGAAACGCATCTCACATCCACTCTGACCTTTAATGGTTCCCGTTCCTGCAGGTCAGACGAACCGTCGCTGCTTTTGTACTTTGAGTTATTGTCTCTCTGGTCGATCGTCGTATAGCCATCTAATGAGAGAGAAAGAATAGTTATCATGTTATCATGGTCAGTGTGTCAACACCCTCAGCGTGACTTCTTCAAACAAGCAGCGTCCCGTTCTTGTTGCGTTCTTACGCTTCCGGCTGAGATGTTTGTGACGTGTGTGAGCATCGTGCTGCTTTGTATACGTGCAGGCGGACGGTTCGGCTTTTTCCAACCCACTCAAGCAGCACCTCGTCTCCAGCCTCTGTCCAATTATTGTCAGTCAGGCTTGGAGAGGATGCTGGTGCAGTGGAGAAGATCAGAGAGACTGCGCTATAATGAAGAGGTGCTACGCTGTAGTGTAGACAACGAGCGCTGTTGCTTTTGTTCAGATTTCCATCGGCCCAAAGCACAAGCATGTTACACCGCAGGCATCTTATTTAAAGAGGGGTTGTGCAGACAGCATTGGAAGAAAACGCAATTACATTTGAACCTAAAACAACATTTTCCTCACAATAGTGCTGTTTGGGAGACACTGAGGTTATGTCCTTCCCACAGAACCGTATTAGTTTGTCAGGTTGTTTTATTAATTGAGAGTATGTAAGCATAGACTTACCTGGACCAAGTTCATCCATAGGTATCATATCACCACTGCCACACCCTCTGCTGCCTGCAAACATGTTACAGGCTGCATTTTTCACGGCAATGAGACTCAAGCTCGTTTTGAAATGTTCTGGGTTTGATATAAGTTAAGATTTGTCAACAGTACCCGCGGCCTGCTGTCAGTTAGTCTTGTCAGGGAACAGAAAAAAGTGTCCTGATCTCTTTGCATCAATTGCTATATAAACTTAAAATATGAAATGCTTTCAAACATGTCGTTTTACTTTAGAATACATTTATTAACTCACTGGAGTCACATATAGAAAAGGTAACATGACAGCATTTAATATAAATGATTTGTTTGTGTTAAACTAAAAAAGGACATATACATCGGGAATGACATGAGAGAAATGAGAAATTATAAGAGAATTTTCATATCTGGGTGAACTATTGAAGTATTAACAGAAGTCTAGAACAAAGTTACATAAATTCTTTCAACCATTTATAGCTTATAAACCAATTTTTTAGGCCTTGGGAGTGTCCACTAAGGTTGTACAGTGTATCAAACTTACTGGACTCCAACAATGTTTCTTATTTAAACTATTTAACTATTACCTTGACATGACCAATGCTGGTGGTAACTGACTGCATGCCGCAGATGATGCCGGAAGAGCTTAACTTTAAACCCAGAACAGTAATTTTTACGAAACATCACTTGACATCAAATACGTTTACAATCTAGTTTGTGAGGACTTTCCTCCACATGAAGACAAGTAGGGAATGAAGTGAAACTGATGGATATGATCAAATGTATCGTTGTCATGAACATCCATATACAGTAATAAAACCAGTAAAGCAAAAAGAGCCAAAGCTGTCATGCTAACTCCTCTCTCAATGAGATGCGTTGTGCTCGGGTGGACGGATGGGACTCTTTATGGCAACACTGCAGTAATTTACTATCATTTTACTTGAGAGTGAATGAATAATGAGCTGCTATAGCGAGGCCCATTAATCTGGAGTCTGATCCTCATAAATCATTCTGTATCATATGAACGGCTCAAATGACCGATTTAAGCGCAGGAGATGGGAGCAGCTGCACACACCAGCTAAGCAACGGGGGTGAGAGATCAAGCATTCTGCAATGTGTTAAAACACAGAATGTGCTAGAGTTTACAAGATATGCTTGTCTAGGTGCACCTGAACCTCCAGAGGTCCCCTGAGCACCTGGATTTATCTCTGTTTGGGGTCTAACCTTGGTTCTTTTCCATCAAGGGGAGTGTTGTGTCGTCGTAGCCTGGCTTGCAGCTCTTGGACCCTTTGGGAGTGCCGGTTGCTATAGGCTGAAAATAAAAGATGGATTTAGAAATGATGTCTGATGAACAGGAATATATTTTCATTATTATTTTACAGTAATTGATGACTGAGTGATGAGGTGGGAATTTACTCTTAGATGTACTTTATCATCCTAATGCCACAACAAATATAAAATATAATAATAAATAATAAAATATAATATTCTATGTATGTCTTATAAATGGCTGGTATTATATGACCTTGATATTTTTAAAAAATGTAATTTATTTAGTTTAGTTTTTTTTTAAATAACATGACAAAAATGTGTTTTTTTTCTATATTTCGCTCTACCTGGAAGTGTGTTTTATTCCAGCCATCCTTGGTCAGGGCATTTCTCAGGTCCTTATAGCTCCAAACCGTCTGCAATACATGGGAAGCGGCTTTTGTCTCCCGTGCCGATTGACTGCAGTGCATAAACACGAGGGGAAGAGAGTTATGAAGAATCCAAAACTCAGTGGAATAACTCTCAAATTAATCTCTCCCTGAACAGTCACCACAGCTCAAATCTCCAACCCTTGTGGCCACAGATTTCTCTCTTTTGACTTCATTAGCTTTCTCTGTGATCCTCACTTAATTACCAGGAGTCAAACACTTCAAAGCCACATCTCCAGAGAGTGTGAAGGAGAGATGTGGTCTATTCAGCCACTCTTCAGTCAGACATGTAATGTTTCTCTCACAATCAATATTTAGTTTTGAACAAACTTACACTTGAAAAATTATGTATTAAAGATGTGTAAATGATGTAAACAAGGTCATGTTTAGAAAAGTTTGAGATTTGTTTAACACATGGCTTTCTCTCCAGAGATCCGTGCTGCTTTTGATATCTACAGCACTTTATTTAATATTCAGTTTATGCATGCATACATTAATGGTGACATGTGTTGATAAAAATAAGTCACTTCAAAGAACACAGTGATGAAACTGTTGTTGCTGTTTTTCTAGTTAAGGCAGAACCAAACCACAGATCAAAAACCTGTTGCTCTGTGCATGTTGCACTTAACAAGCCTTAAAGGAATAGCCATAAAAAAAAGATTCATACCCAGTCTCATTGACTTAAGGAATGAACACATAGTAAATGTGTAAAACACATCAGAATCTTGGTCTTTTCTCTTCAACTACTTCATACCTGGTCCTGTTGATGGACACTAGTTTGTCAATAGCTTGAGCGGTAATGAGAGAGCGAGCGTTCTCAGAGCTGTCAGTGATGATTTCATGGATGGTGTTGAGGATGGCCACCACAGTATCTTCCTCTAGGTTTTTGGCTGGCCGCTGTTGGCCACTGGGTAGGTTGCTAACCAAATCCCTCATGGCGTAACTCCCTGGGGAGAATATTAAAGAAGAATGAGAGATGCAGCTCATGGAAGAGCATAACACATTGAAGACACAGAGAAAAATGAAATCTGCTATGCCATAAACGCTCTACGATGGTTTATTAGTCATCATTAATATGAACTATTCCATCCTAAAAATAAAGCAAAAACAATTAAGATAAAAAATGTAAATTCTTTCTTAGGTGTTTTCCTTCTGTGTTTGAGTTTGGAACTGTTCGTTTTTTTATTTCATAACATATAGCATTACAAATGTTCTTGCCTATCAGGTCTTTGTTGCGCCGGTCAATGGACAGGTTCCTCAGTGCGATGGCCACAGCTCGCACCACCTTATCTGAGTCCGAGCGCAGGAGCTCCACCAGAATGGGCAGACCTTTCTCCTTACGCACTGTCGACCGGATATAATTTGACCACTGCAGAAATAAAAGGAACATGCTGTATGAAACCATTCATCCAGATGTGGTTAATACATTATTCTCTTTGACTTTTAATCCTTCTTTAAGCACACATTACAAGTTGTATGTGTGCGAGACTAAGCTTAACAGAGAAAATAAAATCACACTTCAGTAACTAGACATTTCTCCCTGTTAGAGTGCATCTACCTCATAAATCACAAAACCATTATAAACTTTTCAGATGCAATAATGGTGCAGTGATACCAATTCAAGGCCTCTAGGAGGTGCTAGTAGGCTTTGGAACAGTTCCTACTTACTACTACTTACAGAGGCATGAAAACATTTGCAAAAAAGTTGAGGAAATAAATTAATAAATAAACCTCTCAAATCCTCTTATAGACCACAGCCGCGAAATGTCCGTCTCCCTACGGCAGGGGATTGCGATGTGCTTGGGACTCTGGCGTGTGTGTGGCCAGGCATAGAGATGAGGCTGGTCTAACCGCACAGAGAAGCTGCGTGCTTATGCATGACTGCATGAGCTGTTCCCGGAGACATGGAGCAGGAAACAAGGTGGGGCCGATGCAGTTTAATGGGATTTACTTTTATAATAGGTATGGGGGAATGTGTTTATTAGGAACGCTTCCTCTTGAATTCTGCCATGAGAAGCAGTGAGAGCTCCACCTGCCACTGTGGTACAGAACGTCATAATTGTACTCGGAGGAAATCAGATGTTTTGGATAGAAAGTGCATTGACAGACACAAACCCCGAAATAATTACTATATAAGGATATTATAAGGATTTACTTTGGGATTTAGTGGAATAAATTTATTTGATAAGTAAGACTAAGACCAGTCAGAGTCTGTCTCGTTTGTTATGCCACACCACGGGTGGATCAATCTTTCAAAGTAACGGAACTGGAAACTAGACATGGAAACATCAGAAATAATTCTCGTTTGGATTCAGATTCAACTTAAAGAGGAAGTTCACCTAAAAATTAAAACTCTTTCATTAATTACTCACCCTCATGTCATTTCAATTCTGTATGACTTTCAGAACACAAATTAAAATATTCTGAAGAACACTGGTAACCAAACAACATTAGACCTTATTGACTTTCATTGTATAGACACAAAACCACAGAGATATTTCTCAAAACATTTTCTTGTGTTCCACAGAAGAGTGAGTCATAAACAGGTTTTGAATAACACAAAGGTGGATAAATGGTGACAGAATTTAAATTTTTGAGTGAACCATCACTTTAAAGATTAGTGATAAGTCTTGTATCTGATAGTCACTGGTCAAACTGGTATAAATCGCATTATAAAAGGTGCAAAGAATTGCAAAAAAGAATGTTTGATGGACTTTTTAGAACCATTAACAGAATGGGATATCATTAAATTTAAGCTGCAATTAATAAAATTTGCCTCTCTGTTTAAAACATAAAACTGCTGTTTACTTTTCATAATGTGGATTATGTCAAACTGACATTTCCTGTGAAATTTTACCAAACAGCTCATTTTATAAATCATTATTATAAGCTTACTGTAAGGAGACAGTTTTTAATTTTATGCAATTTCTCAATAATTGATTTCTTTTACTTTTAACAAAAATTTACAATGCAGTGACTTACTGTCCATTGTCCTGCGCTGAGGTTCTGCAGAGCCCCGGCCGCTGCTTCAAGAGTGTTATAGTTCTGGCTTTCTGTAAGCAGGGACAAGTACAGACGAACCACCTCCGGCTGATAGAGTAACTCAAAACCTGCACACAAATTCACAACAGAATAAAAAAACACACAAGTATACAGTATGGCATAACACACACAGAAATAAAGTAAATATTAACAGCATTTCCTCCTGCCAGTGTTGTGTCTCACCTGGCGCAATGAAAAGTGGACTAAATAACAGGGTAGGACAAATACATGATTATCAGGACAGAGAAACAGAGACAGAAAATCAAAAACACTCCACTTTCACAGATAGAGTGAGCAGTTCAATAGACAAAGTGTCACAAAAAGCCGATAGCTTGATTAAAGTTTGGCTGCTTGATAGCAGGATCTCAATCACAAACCAATGAAATCAGCCTGTAAACATGACTTAAAATCAGTAATCTTACAGATGTAGCTCTTTTTCAAAAGTCATTTCGAAAACCTGCAGCGATATAACCTGCAGCGGTTGTAGCAAGTGAATAATTGGCTTTGGAAACGCTAAATGAACCGGCAGAAGTGCTGACGTATGATTCGCTGCGCAATGTTCCTGGGATTTGCTCTGCTCTTTTCTGGGAAGCTGTCTGTGTGCGTCTATGTCCTCTGTGATTTTTTACAAACTAGGTTTTGAGGACTGAATTGGATCTGCTGGGGCTGTGAGAGATGCAAGATATCGACTGATCTAATAAAAACAAACAAGCATATCAAAGGAAGTTGATTGTCTGAGCGACGCATTCTGGCGGGTGATGTCAGTGGGCATGTCTGCGCTTCTGACATTAAAATCGAGTTTTTCGTTTTCAGAAGCAGAAGACAGAAGAAGAATCTATTGCAGAGCTTCAGTTAACAGTCATCATTCGCTTTAAGGAGAAACTCCAACCTGAAATTCCAAAAACAAATTCATACTTTTACTGCAGTAAAAACATTGTGTCTCACAACTGACAGAGAGCAAAATACTGAGAGTACATCGTGCTGATCTTCATAGATTAAGATAAAGATTCTTACTACAAGAATCTAAATGCATTTTATCCATCATTTAATACTTACAGTAAGATGAAATATTACACTGAGACCGAACATGATTATTATGCTGTGGATAAACATGCCTTCTTCTCTTTCACTGCCACGTCAAGAGCATGAAGAACTTTAGAGGAACCTGAGCAAACACCTTTCCACAAAAACATAACATATGTTTCCGTGTGACTACATTACAAAAGCTCAGACATCTTTTGGTACATCCGTGCTTTCTAAATTTGCATCTAACATCTATAATTTAGAGACGGAGGCGTGGCCTGCAGGATGTGGGCCTGTCTTAGAATCGCTCACTATACATTTTAATTTCTGCCTGACTGGCGGTTTGAGCAAGAGAACACTTTGCCTTTCCAGTTTCCACACACTCACAACCTCAATTACCGTTTAAAGCTATTTTAAGTATTTCTCCTCCACACTGCTTTAGAAGTCATCTTGAGTGAGAGCAAAAGACATCAGAGAGTCTCTAAGAGAAAGGGCATGTACGGATTAGCTTTGTAAATGCATAAGTTTGCTCCAGTACCGCGCTTTCATGGCATTCAGCAAAGCTTTGTCGGAAGCCATAAATCACTGTAGTCGTTCTCACGGAATGCTGTATCTTTCCTCAATAACTTTCTGTCAAAATTTCTGCCCATGTTCAAAAACAAAAACAAAAAACTTAAATGCTTAATCTTTCAGACAACTGACTGCCTGCTAGTTTAACTTTAACTCCAACTGGTCAATACCCAGCAAACTTTTGTTTTGTTGGGAGACTGCTGACAGATACATCACAGTAAATGAATTTCTTCTTGTAAGACTGACACCTGCGTTAAACCCTCTGCAAACCCTCCCGTTATGTACATGACAGCAAGTCTGCGACTCAACGTTCCCTCTTTTCTCAGTTCTTAGATGCCGGATTTGTCTCTGGCAAAGCTGTAGTTATGAAACAGCAATTTTTAAGTTGTAATTCTGGATTAGTTGCCAACAGAGAAAGATTAGAACAGTGGGAGAAATACACGCTACTCTGCAAATATCATCAATTCTTGTTGGGACTTAAAGTCAACTATTAAGAACAAAGTGAGAACTAGTAGAAATGCTGGAAAGGATACCATATGCAAACACATCAAAATTGCCCCACACGTGTACCAAAGAAACACATACACTATATGCAAGGTGCCTGATTGTATGAATGTAATTAGCAATTTAAAGGGAAAGAAGAAAGAGAATATGAGAAGAGTAAGTTTTGGAAAGACACACTTTAGCTTTGTAGTTGTACTTTCTTAAAAGTAGGTCACTGGAAAGTGAAGTTGAAATGAGTAAGTGACTCTAAGTGATAAATATGAAGCGATGGCTGTATTGACACATAATTGGTTGAAATCACTTTCTAACTGCCTGCAATTAAAAGCTGTTTGACAAGTGCTGAGAGCAAAAAATCACTACCACACACACACACACTTGACGGCTGTCAATAACTTTAAAGTGCATGTTTATAATTAACTAAATGAGGTAACAATAAAAAAAATTTGGCCTACCTTTTCAACAGTAATTGGAGATTTTGCAGGACATTCAGTTGACTGAATGAGAATGAGAATTCCAATACCTATCTATCCTAATATGTGAACACAGAAGATAAGAAAGAATGGATTGTCTCCAATCTCCCCTGAGGCGAATCCAGAGGGAAAATGAGCCATGTCAATTCAACCTCACGCAGGCATTAATGACAGTCTATGTTCAATCCACACTTTCTCTTTATGTGATGGCTTGCGAGTCGCATCCAAAAAGTGTCAGGAAGTTCAAACGCTAACTGGCTTAGATTGCTGTAAGGTGCTTTTTGCCTCTGACTGCATCTAACAACAGAAGGTGGTCACGGCTTGCAAACAACATCACAGTATCTATGCTCATAAGGGCCGCCCATGGAGACAGGAAGTGTGGTGCTCTTTAGGGAACTGAACAGAACAACAAAGTACCTTTCTTTTCATTGTCATTCTGAATCCCTCCACAGGCCACTGGAATGGACAAGCCTGTCAACTGTTTGATTTCTTCTAGAAATGCCTCTTTATACTGAAAGCCGTTGGCCAGCTCTAAAAATGGTTCAGTTGATTCCTGGAAGTTGCATCTCCCTTGTGGCCAAATCCCACTGTGACATCCCAGAGTTCCATGGGGATGCTGAAACCAGCTTGTCATTGCTCACCCGAGGAGGTCTTTTTGCTTTTCATTTGTCCTCAGTGGTCTGTATTATGCAGATGTCAATCTTCAAACCTTCCATTGCTTAAAGATTTTTTCCCTCTAACCTTTTATTGAAAAACCCCCCACATTTATTTACTTTTCTATGTCAATAATGTTGATACTCTCCTTAACAAGCCTACTTCAGTATGGCCTGAATAATGCATTTAACATTATTTATACAGGTTGTCTGGGGTTTTAATCTCGCTGGGTTTCAGGCAGGATGTTTATTTAAAACATTAAGCTTGCCAAGAATAAGTTCTTAACAGCTGTGATCGAAACCTTTTGAGCAGCTTCCTACTGTATTAAGAACTGTTATAGAAATATATATCAGAGAGAGCTGAGAAATGTCATTACAGATATCCATGTTTATATCCGGAGATGGTGGTTATGCAGACATTGGCATGATTTGGAAAACAGAAAGACCAGCTGAACTAACACAAAGATATCCTTAATCTTATATTTTTCCATGGTCCTTTAATAAAGAACCCTGACAAGGTGAATTTGTCAAAACTACGATCAAACAACCATAAAACTCATTTTTAAACAGATCAAAATAACACTGATGCATATTTATAAAGATTCAGAGGTCAAAGACCAAGTCAAATCTATAGACATTCAAAACAATACTATAAGTAGATTCAGAGTAGAGGTGTACTGATTTAGAAAAAGTGTGTAATCAAAATAGGAAGAAATGTGCAAACTTTTCTCTTTACTAGAGTTTTAGGCACGTTGCATTCGAAATTATTAACTTACAAACTGCATTTCAGATGCTGCTTGGGAAAGGCAATAAACAACCTGACATCTCACTATGTTTTAAAAAAGAGCATCTGTGCTCTTCCAAAATTGAGAAGCTGAGGGTTGGTACGAAACATCCTGAAGACAAAAGTGACCTTCCACATCTCTGGACACACATAAGAACATGTTAAATGAGTTGTCCAGACTATGCTCTAAATCTCTCTGTCTCACCATTTAAAAACAAAAGCAAACTAATGGGTTTCACCTTGAGCTCTGGATCAATTCACTTCCACACAGACAGAAGTGACGGCTGAGAATAGAGGCGGAAACAAACAGCATGCAGAACACCCAGCAAAGGTACTTAACATGAGCCGAGCGCTCTGTAATCATAGCACAAGTGTCATGATCTCACTTTATGATAATAATACTTCTGATTCAAATGTTTACAAATGCGGATGTACAAATTGGCCCAGTAGATTCCAGGCGGAAAACCTGACAAAGATTAAATAGGGTGGAGGTGGTATACATACTGATTTTATATCAGGAAGAACATGATACTTAGACTGATGCCTACAGGCCAAAACTGCTGAAAATGACGTCTTTGGTAAAACAAACAGTTTTGTATAATTTTTTCACTGAGAAACAATGTTTTCAATATGTTTCAATATGGAGTATTTGACACACACACTTGTTTTTCTATAATGGTTGAGAATTTCTGTTCACTTCTATTGTGCTTTTAAGGAACCAATGATATTTTCTATTCAATAACACTTTTTTTGTTTTGGGTGACTTTAGCTGACTTTGTGTTGGCAATGTAGGCCAAACTTATACTTGATAAATTAATAGGAGCATGGGAGAAAAAGCCATGTTTTTTGTTTGGAACTGTCCACCCCAAACCGCTCTCTCTCTCTCTCTCTCTCTCTCTCTCTCTCTCTCTCAGCCCCACAGCGTCTTTGTTAGGCTTATTTGAGTCATTGCTGGGATGCCGGCAGCAGATGATACGTCTGATCTGCTTTGCCTGGAGAAAGATGTCCCTTTGCAGGCTTGATGTCATATCCCATTCTTCACAACCCACCTTCCTCCTGTCTCATGCTCTAGCATGTGATAAATAATCACACGCTCTCAGTTTCTCTCTCTCACCTGGTCCATATCTTCCTCTCTGGCACTTCATCTCCCATCCGTGAGCCTCTGACGCCCCATTCTTCATCGGCACAAAAACCTGGCCAGTATGTGCGCGCCACAAATTACAACCTCAAGAATAAAGTACGGCCCTTGCAGACACATCACACGCTCCCTGACACTTTTCGCTTTTAAAAGACGTGTTTGCGACAATAAACTCTGGCAGCTCTTTGTGTAGACGCCACTGACGGCTTTGCCAGTAATCTGTGCTTAATTGCATTCAAGTATGCGTGTATATGTGAAGCATCTCTCTGAGAAACAGAAACATCCTCTTCTGGCTGAAAAGCAGTATTCGAAGGCTCCGTTGGGAGGGTAAATCTCACTCTATTCCCTCCCGGTAGTTTAATTCAGCCCTGTAATTATCGCCTAAGCCATTAGGAGAGTGAAGAATGGGTTGCTGTATCATGTACATGCGCGGGATAATAATACAGATGAATGAGCGCATGCTGTAGCTACTCTTCTGCTCAGCCAGACTCTATTGTAAAATAACTCGATGGCTATACTAACAAACATAAACATCATTAATGAGCACTTGTTGAATCATAGAAACTATGAAGCAAACCTAACCAAACATTCGGATGAGGAATTATTTGTCACATATACTGTATGCCATATATATATACATGATATTAGGATGAGGTCAAACTCATGAGTATACAGTACCTGCAGCCCATTAGACACTGTGTGCCAGACTTGTTTTCACAAACAATAACATATGCGTAATGATGCGTATCACCTATTACATCCATCATTAAGTTTCTTGCAGCCTTCTGGCATCATACACTATTTGCAAGCTCTTCCAAAAGCTCCAGATGGAATGAAGTATTTTTGACTGATCTGGGATCAGATTATTGCCAGGTGTAAGGTTGTGATGTAGCGGGTGCCCAAAAGATGGAGCGTGACAATAACACACTGCTGGAAGAATGTAATGAGGGTGATAAGGGCACACCTGAACCTGAAAGTGCCTTGTGAGTGTTGCCGTGAAACCAGCATTTCATGGCTATGGGTTATATACAAAGTAACAGGTTAAAAGAAGTATTTACATTTATATTAAACATCACATTAGACATTTAATAGTATAATTATTAGTATTTTAAGTACATTATACTAATTTAAATATATAATAATATAAACACACAAACATTTTATAAATATACACTACCATTCAAATTCAGGGGCACTTGACTGAAATATTTCTCATGATCTTAATCCGATAACTCTTCAACAGGTGAAACACAGAGGTTATTTCACTATTCACTGTATTATTTCATAGTTTAATTTTAATCACGACAAACTATATATTGATAGAAAGGTCTAAGACTCAAGAATACATTTTAATTTTTTTATTACAATAAATATAACAATAAACAAACTTAAAATGTTATAAAAATACCTAATATTAAAAAAATTCTATTTTTTTTTTAAAGTTAACAAAATATCTAAAATCTTGAATTAAATTTTTCAAGTTTAGTTTAGTAATTTGGATAGTTCATTGTCATGTGTATGCTGAAAATGTGACAGTTGTCAGGTTAAAAAAATCTGATGCTTAAATGTTGTAAAATATTTTGCTGACAAAATATTACACAAACATATTCATTTCTTTCACTAGAAAACTAAAATTCCAACTGATTACAAAATCTCAAAAACCTCAAAAAGTTAGTTGAAATTATGCTAAGAGGAAATTTTTGTAAATTCTAAGAAAAGGGTGACTATTCTGAAGATGCCTAAAAATAACATGAATTAATTTATGTTTAGTCACAACAAAACATTTATTTTCACCATTACAGTTTTAACAAGTTTACTAATATTCTAAAACGTGGAGAAAACATTAATGTCGAATAAATAAGTGACCCTAAACTTTTTAAAGGTAATATACATATTTATAAGTCTTACAGAGTACTAAAAACTAACCCAAACTGCATTTCTGCCATCTCCAGGCATCTCATAGAGCCTCGCAGCACTATGCCACATAAAAGCTGATGGTCTTTTGTTGATCATAAGCTGCACTGCTTGCTGTGGTACAACAGAATCAATATTGTCAGCAGTGGGTGTAATAATGACTGGCAGGCCACATGATGGCATTGGCAATTTTCTTTCACAGACTGGCAGCTCCATGGGTGGCATCACTGTCACTAGCACACACCCAGAAATTTCTCAAATGAATAATCTCCCAAACACCTTCAGAGAAGGCAGGATGTGTACGTGTTGATGTCTTCAGGGAAACTGGGTTAAAGCTTTTCAAGACCACCTAATGAGTACTAATGTAAGTCATCTCTGTGTGTGTCTCCAGCTCGTCTGTGATGATGAGAGGCTGCAGTCATCTTGGGCGATATGTGTGTTTTACTTTTATTTCACTCTCAAGAGCGTGTGATTTCTAACACTGGGAAAAGGGCGGTAATGGAGAGATGCTGTGAGAAGATGACAGAGTGCTGTTTGTGTGAATATCTGGGTGCTACATTCTTCATGGCAAGAGACAGAAAGGGATGGAGGCGCGACAGTATCCCGCCCATGACTAGGGTAGGATGCGGTTGTTTCTGCTCCATAAGTTATTCAGTTATCAACTGGTATGGCGCTAGCATGTCCAATGGGGTTTGATTCTCAAAGAACATACAAACTGATAACATACAAGTTGCTTTAAATAAAAAAAAATACAGCTCACTAAAGACAAAACTGATGTCAAAAGTAATCTTGGAGTTATTACATTCAGTATTTTCACTTTCATTTTTTAAAATTAAACTTATTTCAGATGTGAATCATGATGTAACCTGCTAATATAAATATTACATTAAAATAAAAAAATGAATGCAGTGTGAATTAAACTTCATCCTCTGGTTTATTTATTACATTATTTTGAATGAATTCCCTTCAAAAAAAAAAAAGCCAATTTTAGAGTTTTTAGAGAAAGTGTGTTATTTCAAAATCACAGCGGCATCTCGCAGCATATGGGATGGAGACAGTGTTGACATTAAGAGGGCCAGATGGAGCATGAGTAATGTAAATGTGAAACGTACAGCTCTGATAAACAGCGGCGACAGTAAAGAGTCTGAGTTCATTACCAAAACATACGGGAGATTGAAAAGCGTGATCTTCAGTTTTATAGCCAAGGACTTAATCGCAGCTGTTTCCATTACGCTACTAATGGAAGACTCGAACAGATAACACAAATTGATCACTCAAGTGTGGATTGCTATAAAACATCCCAATTAGGAATGCTGTTCCTGTTGTTAAGAAGCGCTCTGAATTAAATAGAGGGTTCACATACAAAGCCGCCAGGCACCATGGGAAGACGGTGTTCATAAGTGAGCCATCTCATCTGGATCGTTCACCTCCGTTTGGAGAATACGTACATCTCCATACCGGCAGAGTTACCAGCAGGCAACAAAGGCAAATTAAATGAGATACGGAGCAATGCAATGAAAGTCACGCACATCTCTTCAGGAGAAGACTAAGAAATGTATTATCTGTCTAAATCTGAGCGATATAACCTTGGGAGATTGTGTACGAACAAACAATGTACTTTGTGATGGCAATTCTAAGTGGAAACTGATAATAAAAACTATTATAATTAAAAATGTGTAGAAGAGGGACACAGCAAAGGTTTTGTCGTGGCCTAATTTAACAAGATAAAAGAAAGACATTAATATACGCTGTAACAAGCTCTGGTGCTACCATTTAATCTTTTATAAAACAGAAAGAAAAGCATTCAGAATTATAATAACAACACTCCATTAGGTGATGGTCTTAGCAGTAGTCAGTTCACTAAGCTTTAGACAAAAGTTTAATTCTTTATGTTGGAGGCTTTATTTGTACACTATAGTGTATCTCTGTAAAGCGTGTGACGGGACGCAGGAAGAGGAAACGGCTGAACACAGTAAAGCTGATTCATCATCTCAAGCACTAAAAAGGAAGTCAGTGACAAGTAATAAATTAACAGTGTCTCTATCTCTCACTGGACTTCTGTTTCATGAAACACAATGGCTACGCACACAACTGAATTTACGGCGTGACTTTAATTATCCTATTCACACAATAGCCTACAGGAGCAGTACAAATTACATCTGTATGAATAGTTAACCGAAGGCTTTTTTTCTAGTCTCACGGAAGCTGGGAATGACAATGGTAACCATGGTGACAAAGAATAAAGTAAATATCACAGATGTAGACATCTATACCGTCCTTACAAAATCATTAAAACAGGCAAAAGGTAAAAAAAAAATTATTCAAGTTATTATTGTTAACAGACAGTGACTTAAATGCTTTTGTATAGCATATTTGGGTAAAGCCCAAAGATGTGAATTACCAGAACCACACAAACAAAACACATGAGACACGTGCATATGAAATGACTGTCCCAGATGGGGTGTGGCTATTCCACCGTGCAACGTGACAACTGTCCAATGAGGTTCCGTCTACACACACAAACACATTCATTTGTGGTTACCCTGGTTTTACTACGAATAAAAAAAAACATGGTCATCTTTATAAGGGGAATGTAGCACTTTAGTGTTTACACTAAGGCTTGAGAAACACAATGTGTGTACTAATGTTTGTGACCTTTGCTACAGGAAAAGGTTGAAATGCCATTGCGGTTAACACAGAGAACCATGTATTCATTGTCCTCTCATTGTCATTCTCAGTACCTTTCAGAATCCCTAATTACAGCTCTCTCCAGTCTCTTTGCCATAGATGTGAACTGTGCCGTGAGAAGCCTTTAATTGTTTCATAGCTTGCAGTTTTCAAACAGGTCCTCTCTCTAAGGTGCAAATGCTAGAGGCAGAAAGTTCAATGTTCAGTGAATAAACAACGACATGGCTCTGCTTCAGCTAAGTGACCAAAATGGCTCAATGCTCCAAGCTCAGCTGTCACGACAGCATCTAAACCGCAAGGCTGAAGATCAATGGAAAACCACTCTGAATGGATGATGTCCCAATGAAAAGTAAACTCAGTTGCCCCTGGTCTTTTCATTGGAAATTAATCCTCTTTGCTGGTTGCCAATCCCATCTGACATCCGATCAGATTTACTGTTTACTGTATCTTATCTCTCAGCTTTTCTAAACCCTAATAGGCTCCTCATGGATGTGAATCCTTTAAAGCCTGTGTGTCCTTACATTCCTAGCAAAGGTTCAGATAAGAGTTATTTTTCTAGTCAAGGTCTATGAGATCTATGTCCAACACAAAAATCAATACTTTTAAAGCTCCATACATACTGTTATACATCTAGTTACAGTTCTTTAATCTGATTGGACGAGCAATGTTGCCAGCTGGGACAATTCTGTTTGTATTACATCAGCGTTCCAGAGAGATGTTCTTTTGGCTTTGTTTGTAACTATGTTTATTTGCTAAACAAAAGTAGACAAAATAATCATATTGGCCATATTATTTCTTAAATGAAAGTTACCAGTATTAACACGTTGTTCATACACCATTTATTTGAAAGCAATATCACACTTGCAATAGGACTGTTCATGCCTGAAGCTAAATCACAGCAATGTTAATATTCAGTGCAACAGCACTCTTGATTATTAATTGCTTGTGTAATTATGTCTTTTACAGAAAATGGTCACATAGAGCACATATCAGCTGGTGGACATCGTATAAAAAGGCTTTTAAAACTGCACTCATCATTCCTGAAAGAAATACTGGTGATGGCAGAAGATAATTATCTCAAAAAGTCAAATTAAATGAAATAGATAAAAAGTGATTATTTGATAAAAGGTATTTATCATTTGCGTTCTATCAAAACCCTTTCCTAATTATAACTGGTGATGCAAGTCGGAGGAAAAATGTGACTTGCCAACTTTTAAGGCTTAATGAACTTACATCAATAAACAACTGCTAATAAATGTAATCTAGCCCAACAACATCCACACTTTCCATACTACTGACTGACATTACACCTTTATGAAAGCGTGAATGACTGTGTGTCTATTGTAAAGATCCTGTCAGCATCTACAGTATTATCAACTCAGCAAAACCCTCAATCACAAATGTTCTAGAAAAACAGGCCTGTTGAACATCTAACTAATAAATCACTGTTGTAGGCACGCACACATATACAAACAGGACCTTGTTTAGTTCTGCAATAGTCAGCACGTTGTAACACAAATACATGTGCTACTGTTTTCTTTACTAGTGAGACAAAAGGTCATTCCTGTTATGTTGCACCTCTCAAGCTCCCTTTGAAAAAAATAAATATACATGTGTTGTAATTGAAATATTTAAGATAAATATGATAATTATTCATATAAAAAGATAGATAATAAACTGCATGGCAAACAGAATGAACCTAAGATAAAGGAAATAAAGAGATACATTGTAATTGTGATTATAGTACACAATGATAAAACAACAGAATTCATGAAATCCAACACTAATACTTTCTCAAAGATTTGGCTGTTGCATTGCCATCCGAAATGATGTCACTGTCTTAAAGAAACAGTAAGTTAACATGTTAACTGTCACTGTTACTCAGGAAGAACACTTATGTTATTTCCCAATTCACTATAATATTTCATATTTAAATTTTAATCTAATTATGATAAACCATAACAATAATGGAAATGTATAAGACTCAAGATAAATATTTGGTAAATTTTCATACCAATAAACATACAGTAAGCAAAAAAAAGAAAAATGTTAATGTTACTGTCATTCATAATACCTAAAATGATTTTTTTTTAAATGTTGAAAATGTAAAAAAAAAAATCTTGATTGAAAAATTGTAGTTCAGATTTCCTGTGTATACTCAATTTCTGCTGTGACAGTTATCAGGTTAAAGGGAATACAACTAGTTAACTAATTAGAAAACTATGCTTGTATGATGAGGACATAAAAATGCATAACATACAACAGAAATAACCTTAAACATTCTCCAAAACAAACATGCGTTCCTCAGATCATTCCTGCTACTTCCTCCGAACCATACGACAGCTTCCTACAAAAACTTTAATGACACTTCTGAAGTTCATATCACTCATTCATTTAATTGAATTCTTTCACCATCATCTTTCGCTTTTACAGCCTGATAGTATGAATAACTGTATTACTCCTCTGAAATGAGACATCTTCACAAGAAAATCTCTTTTTCACAGACACAGGCCTACTCATTGTAGAAAATCAGACCATTTTACAACAATACATTTTCTTATGGCTTGACTACAGTAATACATAAAAATGAGCCACAATAAACCTTTTTTCTGCCTCAGTAAGTGCAGCTCTTGAGGTAAAATGATCCTAATATCAGTCTTTCAGGAGGAAAGAGATATTCATGAGTTCTCTGATGACTGTTCTCTTTGCCCGAATCCCTTAAATGATTCATTTTCGGACGATCACTACCTAACGGTTTGGCCCTTCTTAAAGAACCCTCACACAGATGGTTTAACCCATCAGCTGAGCACCAATACAGCTCTAGCCAAGCTCAACCCGGCCTGTCTCTCATGGTAAATCAACTTCATTCTACCTGAATGAACTCGGTCAGGGATATCAATCGTACTGAAATACACTCTGTTCCTTTCACCGTGTGCCTCGGAGGATTTATCAGAATGAGAAAATGCTTGGGCAGAAGAGTAACGGTACTCCACATCTAGAAGCTCCCTTAGGATCTTTGTATATACTCTTCAAAATATTCAAATACTCTTTTTTTACATCCCACAATTCTTTGCAGCAGAATCCTCAGTAGTACTCTACAGTATCAGCACGTTGGCCAAGCAGAGTATTTGGGGTAATTTTAGACTGTACATTGCTTGAATTTACTTCCCCGGAGCAATTCACCTGTCTTTTATGACTAGATCTCTCTCTTTCACAGAGAAAGAGAGAGCAAGGAGTCAGGCCATTTCCCGTTTCCTTTTCAGAAGAGTGACAGCTTAAAGATGTAATAATTCGGGGGTGTCAAAGGAAGACGTACCTTTAGTGGGTTCTGTGCGCTTGGGTAGGTCCAATGTGTCATAGTTTTTGTCATGTTCTCCGTTTTTCCTCCCTGAGAGAAGAAGGGGAAAGACGAGAGTGAGAGAAAGCAGCTGTAAGTGTCATCGTATGAGAGAAATTACTACACTGGTACAGTGTGAAAATGTCAAATACACACACAGTCACAGACATGTCACACATGAATCGAGCTACTACACAGATATGCAGAGAAAAACTATCCTCTGACATCAGGTCCCAAGAGAGGAAACCCCAATTAATAATGCAAAGTCCAGGTCATGGAGAACAGATGTCTGTAATTGAGTGAAGAACATGAATACTTGTCCACTATCACACACACATATACATAAATGTTAAAGGGACAGCCCAAAAAGCGAAACACTCACAAAAATCATTATTTACTCCCTCACTTGTCGTTTCGTACTCATTTAATTTTATTTTTTACATAGAAAGCAAAACGTATTAAGAAAATGTTGGCAGAATGTTCTATACTTTTCCATACAATGAAAGTGAATGGTGACCAGGATTATGTAAAGCCAAAGACAACATAGATATTAGTGCTATTTCCATAAATGGGGGAAATTAAATGCTCTTCCATTAAAAACAAATAAAAAATCAAAACCTCTTTTATTTTCATACACACATAAATAAAGATGCCGCATCAAGATCACTCCAGCTTTGATGTCAATGATGCCAGTGACATTTGTTCAGTTTTTTACATCTGTTACACCAAAGCATATTTTATTCTATTTTAACTGGCATTCACAATTATTTAATTTAAACAAATCTGCACTATGGGTGAAAAAGACTTATATTTACAGTCATATGAGCTGTACTATGACACTCTTATGGTGCTTTTGGCCACCTGTCACTTTTATTGTACAGAAAACAACAAACATAACTTAATTTATGGTCTAAGCAAGCAAGTGAATACCACTGGACACTAAGAGAGATACAAGCTGGACCTCATTAACAGAAAACAGCACAGACATCTATGCCAGCTAAAGGGACTATGAATGCTCAGATCTGACATTTGGTTTAAGATAAAACGGTGAGGCATGAAAAAGAGCAGTGATGAAGAGTTTAGCCTAAAGAAGATAGAGGGAGGTATAATGCATGTGGAGAGAGAGAGTTTTACAGGAAAGGCAAGAACAGAGACTCACCTTGATTAAACCATTCCTCTAAAGTTAGCCAACGCAGCGACAGCAGCAAGACCAATAAGAAAAAAGCAGGCAGGGGAAGAGAGGGGATATTCAGAGTGTGCGTGCAATAAAGAGGACAGAATTATTTGTGAACCACTTAAAAGTACATGGTAAAGAGGAGAGAGAGTAATAAAATAAGTTCATAGCAAAGTTGACAAGAGTGTCAGTTACATTATGTTCATTCCACAGCAAAGAATTAAACAGTCGTGCCACTTTAGTGCACAATATTTTAGTGTAAAAACATGAGTTTCATTACTTAACCATAATTATACTACACAAAGTTGCACCAAATACATATGTATCATTAAATAATAATTTCATGAAAGGTGCAAACATGCATTTTTATGTAAATTAGCCTTATTATAAATTACAAAACCATTGCTATTTTTCTAGCATAATTAACAATGCGCCACTTGTTTCTGGCCTAAATTTACACAAAAAAATGAATTTGCCGTAAACCAGCACAGCAGCATAACTAGTTTGCTGTTTATAAAGTTAAAGTGTCAAAAGTTTGGTGAGCAAAACTAATTTATGCCATTATTTCTAACGCAGGTAAAAATTGCTTGGAAAATGGGTCTGTCTTAATAGCTTTCCCAAAACACCCCCTAATGCAAATATAGATCACTTACATCTTCAAAGTATGTCTCAAGGGTCCCTGACAGACAAACAAACCTCATTAAAAAGGGTCCATAAGGCACAGCATGCCATCAATGTGTCATTTTTCCTGTTTACAGGCATTCTTGGCCATTTGGGATTTTTCTTCTGGTTTTTTAATGAGTTACTTTAAAGGTCTGTTTGAGAGGAATCAATTTGCTAATTCTAGTCATTAATGTATTATTTAAGAGGTTTTACACCGGTCAGTGCATAAGAAAAAATCTGGACAACTAATTAAGTGACGTGAACCCTGAAACTGGTACCCGGACAACCCTTTGCTGTCTCAGTCATAATGCTGAGGGCTGAACCGATATAATGTAACGCCACGGCCACTGAACTTACACCCGCATTCATTTAAAGATAAATATTGATTCAGCATTGATATCCCAGACACATTACAACTATGAATCACGAGGCACGTAAAAGGAAAGGCCTAACAAATAAAAACTATTTAGTTTCCCATTATCTGCCCGCAGTGTTTTTTATGATGCTGGTTAAATGCTAGATGATAATGGCTTCATTGAACCCACTGCATCATGCTGTTAATTATCATTAACAGTCTCAGTAATATAAAAGATCTCAATATTGCTTTAGAAGAGAAAGCACATGTGTGAAATGACGATCACAGGTGAAGAATGCCATAATGACCTTTGGCTTTTTTTCCTCCGAAGCAGCCTGCGTCATCTTTCTTCTTCCTCTGAGTGCCCGCAGAGCCGGGACCCTGAAGAGACGAAGGGTCCTGGAACTTCTCAGCACCTGGGACCTCCTTGTGCACGTGGTAGGACAGGTTTCTCATGATGCAAACGCAATTCTCAACAGACTGAGAAAGAAAGAAAGAAAGAAAGGAAATCTCACAAAATGAAACAATATAAACTTAAGTGAATAATTTATGCCATGTATTTGGAAAGTGACAGTTTATTAGGCATAGTAATGTACAGGCAGGAAGTCATTTCTGTAAAATTAAACCCAGAGTGATGTAAGACCCCTCAGGGTGATACAAGAGCCCTCTGCTTCATCTCAGGGTGCAGATCATGTGTCAGGAGTTCTGCATTATTGATTGGTTGAATGTACATTAGCCTTTACACACACATTATATTGTATATTTTATAATGGTTTAATGCAAATGGATTCATTCCTCAGTTGCTGTCTGCAGTAGACACTCACCTTATTGTCCATGTCCTTTTTGCCCACAGCAGACTGCAGTGCATGCAGCAGAGCATCCACCAGCCCCTCACACTCTCTCAAACGTCTGCGTGCCTCTGCACCATCTGAACTCACATTCCTGCGGCAAACAGCACAAGAACATTTTTAATAAATATGCATCACAACGTTAATTTTTCTTGCTTTTGCAAAACTATGAACTATTGATAATAAAGTAGTTAAAATACAGTCAAGTTACTCTTTTAAAACATTACATCACAAACCACATACAGGGGCAATATCTTTGAAATATACAGTATTACTGATCAATATAAATGTATGTGATATAATTAATAGTTTTCTGTCACAAAAATGTCCCCAAAAAAGAATAAGCATTTTTGAAACAAAAAAATATTTAATAGCTAAAAATAACTTGTCTACACCTAAATATATGTGTATTTGTGATTACTGTTACTAGAAAAGCTACATCATTCTGAAAAACAACTGAACTAATATAACACTATTTAAAAAGTTGTTAAATAGTGTAATAAAGTATAAAAAGTTATATAGACACAGTAAGCAACATAGAAACTTAAGTTACATTAAGAAACAAGAAAAAAATAACTAACCTGAAGAAAAAACCTGTGACCACAAAAACACACTTGCATTGCACAGCAACAGCGCAAAGTCTTTCTGGTTTATACCCTTTTGAGAATATTAAATACACAAAGGCAATCATCTCAGAGCAGTAAACTAATCTGAAAAAAGGTTTAATGGGTTTAATCCAATTAAACCCACGTTCAGCCAAAGCACTTTCGGCTACCCATCATTAATGATCTCAGACCAGCGCTTACCATCTTAATTTATTACCAACAACAATATTGGCCAGCGTCTTGCAGTAAAACACACGAAGGGCGGATCGCAACAGAAAGGTTAGTGTTATATAAGAAAATGACAAGAATGTGTCCACAGCCCTAGTAGACACCAGGAGCCATCTGGGGTTCCTCATCCTTTAACCCAATGATTTTTGCTGCCAGCTGCTCAGCTGTAGTTCTTTATAACCAGATTGCAGGTTTGAAATGCTACACATTAAAAACTCACTCCACAGACATCACTATCAAAAGCCAACTGAAGAAAACCCTGCTAAACAAATGGGTCCCTCTTCAGCTAAAAATATTTAAACCCATTTGCAGTAAAAGGCCCATATGGAATATAATGCTTTCCAGCTGTACATCTGTCGTGTCTCTGGCCCAGATATATTGAGTGATGGATTGTGGTTTTAAAGCTACCTGTCTTCTTCATCTTTAATGTCTGAAGGACAGTTGGTTCAGTGTAATAATATGCCTCCAATCTCTTACATAATTCCTATTTTTATGTAAAACCAATGGTTTTTAAGGAAAGGAGGGAAACTGCACTATGCAGGGTGTATGCTATACAGTATTTTAAAATGATCTACAGCATACATTTTTTGTAGTTTACATGCAAATTTCTTTCTTTCTACAATAATAGGTCAGTATGTATGAAACTAAAAAATCTTGATGCGTTTATAGTAAGACACTATAATGTAAACTTCCACAATGTAAACATACTTTTGTGAAATAACAAGGATGATACAATGATATACTCATCAGCTTTGTGTTAGCTCTGGGTTAAGATCTCTATCTTCAGGTCAGATAAAGCGCTCAGGTTTAATCAGAAATCACAAACATGAACATTTGTCAAAAGCAATAAACAAATGAATAAAATGATGAGGCCAGACAGGAAACTCTTCATTGCAAACAAGACTCTGCCTCCAAGCAGCTTACTAGGCAACAGATGTCACTGGATACAGTTTCCATGGATACAGCCCGAGCCGAGGCTTAAAAGCCAGGATGAGGATGGAGCGGCATTGCGCACAAACGCGTGTCTGAGAAGATGTGTGCCGGTACCCCGCTGAGAGCTGGGCATCATGTGGAAACACATTCTCATTTCAGTGCCCCACAGACTACAACAAATACACACAAGGTTTGGTTATACTGTTCCAGCCCTCACTGAAACAGTCTTTTCCCGCTGAAGCACTAGCCGACCTAATAGTAGTGATTAACCTGCCCAGAGCAAAAGTCAGACAGTGGAGAATGACCCAAAGAGAGGTGAGCAGGTAAAAGAGAGAGAGAGAGAGAGAGAGAGAGAGAGAGACAGAGAGAAAATACAAATTGCTTTGCAAGTAACTATGAAAGTAAAGGAGAACAACAAAAACAGTTTTTTACTGTACTGTATTTTACTTAAAACGACTGACTATGTTTATGTCACCAAGACAAACTTTCACATACACCGATGAATTTACCGCAAATATGTCAATTACAAGTTCATTTAAAAACAGCTGTTTGTCATTCAGACAGCTGTCAAACACCAAACAAAGTATTTGGTAATACCAAAAAATGTGATACCATAGTATGGGTAGGAATAATATCCCGTGCTTTACAACAAAGCCAACTATAAAAGATGGTGAACACAGAGAGGAGCAAACACAAAGCAGAAGTTGGACGTGGCCCAGCAGGTTGCAGCACAAACAGCAGCAGGAGATTAGAAGCCTGGCTGCGATAGAGGAAACAGAGGGTAAAAAACACAACCATGTCCCTCTGGAGCTGCAGAGCTTAGCTCATACACAAGACAGAACAGCTCAAATTAAAAACTGGCCATGGGAGGAAAGAGCAAGAAATTTTGGAAATAAAGAAACAGAATATTCGCTCTGTGGTGACATATCACACACTGTTTCTGAAGAACCTTTTTACAACTTTAGTAGAAACCCAACTTTGTGTCTGGAGCCCACTGACCCATAACAAATGTTAAATATGAATTTCACAAAGGGGCTGATCGACCAAACTCATATGTCAGATGATTTCTATACAACATGATTTATTTTTTTTTAAATAATGAAAAAAAAGCAGTAAAATAATCTGATTTATGTTCCATATCCCTGCAGGCACCGTCATGTCATGACAATTATGATTGCACCATTAAAACACATTGTTTAAGGTCCAGATCACTTCAATGGAGGAACATTTTTATTAAACATCAGAAAATTTGAAGTAGGCTAATGAACCGTGATCTAATGATCTGTGGTTTCAGGTGTTTTACAGACACTGGAACGGTTTCTGTTTTCTTCAGCTGTGACAAGTTAGACCTAATGGTAGATTTGGAAACTTTACTAGTTGTATATGTGGAAATATTGTTGAATCTTCCAGGTAATGAATCTTCTGGCACATTTTAAATTACAGCTCCATCAAATATTTATTGTTACTAAAAGATACACAACCTGTTTATTTTTGCTGAGATAAAGAGTACAAACAAGAGCAGAATCAATCCTCTTGCACAGCTATTTTCTGGGGGGTAACCATGGCAATATAAAACCCTTTAAGGACTGGATATCTTAATCAAAAGCTAAGCTACTAGAATGACCCCCAGAGGACAGGATCAGTGGCTGCAAAAAAGCTTGTAACACAATAGCAAATATGTTAATAACAGACAGACAGCATTGATTTTAAACTGGAGCTGTTATAATGTGGAACGAACCAATGTGCTTTATATATTCATCATAAAAGTTATCAATCTATACAGCATATTCCCAACTTGTCCAGTATAATAAAAATAAATTAAATACATAGCAACAGTTAACTTGCTGTCCCCATACAAGAAAACAGAGATCTTAAAGCGAAACAATTTGATTGCAATATGGCCGTGTCCTAAAACACATCCACAATAAAATAAGTTATGACACCATCAGATTTACCCATTACATGAGAGTGAAACACAATTCCAGTATATGCAAATGAATTCCTTCTTTTGTTCATTTGTAACCTTTTAGTAATCAAATTTGTATAGACTACATGGCTAAAAGCTTTTTGCTGTAACCGAATAAGACTTAAGAAAGGGTTCAGTGATATTGCTTTAGTCATTATGCAAAGATATTATGGTGGAAGGTAATTTGGTGTTTCCCATGAAACTTTGTAATTGCTGACTGTATTTAGATATAACAGATAATTGTATAACAATCTTAGGTGAGAAAATTTTCAATTATGCTTTGAGAATAATTAGATAGATGAATGAAGTGTCCGCTTAAGGCATATCTTTTGTTGCATTGCAGCTAAAAACTTTTTGTGTTTGCTAAAGAGAGAAACACTGTAAATATAATATTGTCCGGCAAGTCACTTGATCCCAGTGACGTAATAATTACAATTCCCAAAGTCGTAAGTAGAAACCTCCCAAGAGGACCTGAAGGCAAAGGCCAGGCAATTAATCACCAGCAAAAGTAAGATCACAATACCTTAGACATCCTGATGTGTTCTTGAAGACAGTAGTCCACTCTACGTCACGTGGTTTCGAGTCCTCATTGGGTTCATGTTCCCAGCCCGAATGAGGGATGATGACCTCGTTAGTCATCGTCTGGAGCCCATGGTTTATTATCACCATCTTCAGTGGCTCATAGGAGGACAAGTTCCAAAGCGTTCCTAACAGGTAAAGTGAGAGAAGAACAGAGAGAAACAGTAGGAGGAAAAACAACAGAAAACAGAAAGTTAGTGTCACATCTCCAAAATGACACGAGCTACAAACAGAACAGACACGTCCCAGTGAAAGTGGCACTACTGTTAGATCAGTTGTCACACGTCGTGCATTACAAAAGCATCGATTCTGAGCGTTCCCACAGGAACCTCCATTACAGACCAGAACTTACAAAGATTGAAAAGAAAGAAAAAGTAAAGTTTGTGAAAAATTGCTAGGAGCCAGGAATACGTGTAAAAGCCAGGCGGTTATTTTCAAGGCAATAAAACAGGAAACCTTGTTGTATAAGCCAGCAGACATATATATACGCCTACACTGTTAATACTGGCCTTTGTTTTATTAACTTGGCAAGCCCCGCACAGCTACTGCAACCTTTGGAAATGCAGAGTGGATAAATAAACTACCTCCTCTTGGGTTAGTGAAAACAAAGTCCCAAGACCACAGGGCATTATTGCTAAAAACAGAAATGCTAAGTGTGTTTACACAGTCCACTACAAACTCACACAAACAGATACAACTCTGAATCTATTTTCCCATCTCCATCACACCATGCTCTTCTCACTCAGGTCTATTTTTACACAGAAAAATACATGAGACAGTGAGTCTAAAAACACATTGCAGCTCTCTCTTATGTGGTTCAGGGTCCTTCAAGCCTCCCAAAATAAATCTATTTAGCCCATGATAATAACCGCATCTGTATTTCCATCTGTGAGCAGGCTCCATCAACATCACCTCTTAGGCTCTGAATGGCCATTAGACCCTGGTTAAAACCTGGATAACAGACATAATACACATGGCTCTTGCCGTACATGGAAACGTCGATTTGGTAAAGTGGTACATTAAGCAGCATGGTTCATTACAGGCCAGTTCATGCGCTCAATCGTGCTTTATTGTGTTTCGGTCAGAGGAGAAGCAGAGGTCTGCACATAACACATGCTGAGTAACTTCACACTGCATTGACTTTAACTGTGGCAGATTGCACTGCAGCCACCAATATGAGACTCTTTTGGGTGCAAAATAAATGAATCATGGGTGATGAAACAACTGCAAATTGCAGGTGTTTCTAAAGTGGTATCTGTTACAGAATGATATGCTGAATCCACACCTAGGACTGACACTATTAATGTTCAAAGATCACAGTGTATTGGCCTGAAAGAAAATGTAGCTATAATTTTTAAAATACTGTTTTTGTATTAAAATATATTTGCATTTTTAATTGTAATTTTTATATATTATTTCTAAAATAAATATTAAAATAAAAATATAAATATAAAATATATAAATTAAATATTTTAATATATAATTTTATATTTTAAATATATGCAATCAATGCGATAAATGTTTAGACCTAATATGTAGACAAAATATAGTGGAAAATTTACATTGACTTTGCTTTTCAGTCAAAAATATTATTCTAAAATATAAAAAATCTTCGTTTTCATGTTACATAGTTGTGTTTGGCAAAACACTGTACATTTTTATACGTTTTGAATTTTATATAAATATTACACATTTATATATATTTATATATATCCCTTTTTATTTCTAGGAGAATGCATTATTAAAAATTAAAAAGCATGCCAAAATTTCCTAAAATCTATTCGATTCCCCCTCAACCTTTTCCAGGTTCCTGGATGGCACACAAATCTAATCCAGAGGTAGCCAATGAGATCAGCATGAGGCCGGCAAAACCTTGTCAGAGGTGAAGCCTGATTGAGTTTACTCCTTCCTGCTTGTCATTGGAGCCTCCCAGCTAATTCAATTTCCTAGGAGCAGCAGACATGCTGGTCTAACAGGACATTCACTTAGGGCTGCTATTACAGTCCTGCCCTGCCCCCTGCCATTCATCATACACTGATTGAACAGGAGAAACAGAAGGAGAAGAACAGGAAGTAAGGGTAAATGAGGTAATGAGCTCAGAAATGCCACCATACTTTGGACTTCTGGAAGGTCTGATCAAAGGTCATCTTTAAGCTATGCTTTCCGGCTTCTTTGTTACATTTTTCAAATATTTTCAGGTGAGTATGTATACAGCATTTTATGCATGGATTGAGAGTCATTCTGAAACCATCCTGTAGATTAGTGATGCAGATTTTAAAAAACCAACACACAAACAAAATGGATTATTGCATAAAACGTACATAAAATGTTGTTAAAATGATTAATGTGTTGTAATAATGCAAAACTTAAAAAACAATATTTAAGCTACTATAACAAATATAAACACATATTTAATGTAGCCTAAGTTCAATTTTCTTTTACTTTATCTCACTTTATTTATGGATTTCAAGGATGCTGGCATGAGACACAGCCTGTCCATGCTGACATCTGCCTAATTTGGCAGCCGTTTATCCCAAAATACCGTAGGGTCTGATTGGACACACTGTCTTTGATCTCAACAACAAACAATATGAAAAACACTTTCTCCTCCCCTTTAAAAGCTGATAAACCCATTTATTTTACATACACAATATTACATTAATAAGGATTAATTTTATTATTTGTATTAGTTTTGTTTTTTCAGCTGTCTATGACCCTTTCAAAATAAACCATAGGTTTTAAGCCCAAAGTTGCATCCTGAGATATAGAGAAAATACAATACAGTAATGCAGTAGCATAATACAGTACTGCTAATAATGCTGTTGTGTTAGTATAAAAGAGAGAGAGAGAAAGAGAGATAATGAAAAAGAGATGAAGGCTTATTGTGGTAATGGAGAGCACAGAGGTTTACAGCTACAAGTATATATACACTCCTTTTAATTAAGTGCTAAACTAGTTAATTGGATTTTAACATTCAAACTAAAGAGAAAAGTAAGGAAACTATGATGCTTTGAAGTTATATCAGTCCTAAGCACGTTAGTTTAAAAATATTAAAAATGAACTGCTAAATATTCACAGTACATGTAGAACATTTAACACAGGGTCACCAAATTATAATGGGACGTTTAATTAAAAATAACACTACAAAGACTAAAAGATAAAGACCGGATATGTCAGCAGTAACAGAGAATAATAAAATGAACAAAAGCTAGAAAGCTTTTTTGGTATGTTCAAAAGTGGAACGGTGGTGCTGTTGCCAGTTCAAGAGTACCAAGCATTTGCCTTCATGATCATATGGTGAACTGAGATCTATTTTTAAAATCCTGCAATTATTTTGAATTCTAAAAAAAAAACATTCCAAGTTTTCCATTCTGCTGAAATACGAGAGACCACTACAGACCATGTTTTCATAGGGGCCTTATGGATGAAACATATGGCCATTCCAGAACTTGGTTTGGAGCTGACAGACTTTGTTCCCTTCTTCTTGCAAAAGGAAAGCTATTTTTATCTGAGACTGAAAGCAGCATTGTGCTGCGGTGCAGTTACACATCACTTGGCTGTCTCACACAATGGCACTCCAGATTTACTCAGGTATTTTACACACACCAGAAACTTTTTCCGGTGGCCTGTGAAAAAATATCTGTAGAACCATCAATCAATGTCATTACAATGAAAGACTTTCTCATTCAGTATATTAATTCATCAATCCTATTAAAAGAATGTGCTGTGTCCAAAATGAGCTGAGCTCTATTGACAAAACCTGTGGGGTGTTGTCGATTATCACAGACAATTTTGTTTCTTATCCCTAAATGGGTAAAAACAAACAAAAATAATTGGATGTCTGTGGGCAAGAGCTTCCAGGGGGATTAAAATCATAAATGTGAAACTTGTATTTTACAGTGCTTAAACTGCTATATTTCTCCCTACAACAAATGAGTGTAATTTGAGCTACAGAGTTGTCTAAATTGTATTTATAGCAGTGGGACTACTGCTCTAGGTGGTTGTGCAACACACATGGGTGAAATTTACTCTATGTAAACAGAAATTTGCTGATGGTTACATCACACCCATTTTTGGTATCTTTGCACTCCTGTGTGAAAAGTGTTAACGGTTTAAACACGGTCCTGACAAGAGCACGTAACTGTAGTCTGATGTTAACAATATGTCTTACGGCTATATTTCAAAAATTCATTTTAAAGTTTATCCTACTGCAATGCCTTGAGCTATAGTCTTTTATTAGTAGTAAAATAACACAATAAAATGTCAAATTATTTTGCTTTATTGTTTTTATAAACTGCATCACACAAATGGTGTCGACTGAGCTGAATTTATATCAAACCTGGAGCATTCAATTAATTGCAAGGACTATACATTACAGTACACATACCTGTATTTAATTTTCAGAGGGTAAGGTAATGCACTTACTGTGTACATTTATTTTATTTTCATTTATTTCTTTATTTATATCTTTATGTAAATAATATATTGATTAGGATTATTAATAGTAGCTGTAGTTTTATGATGGCATCTGTGAAGGTAAAGAAAATGACTGGAAGTATGGAAAAAAATTCGACCTGGGCCATGACCACCATTGAAATGGAGTGTCCCATGCACACATTAGATATTATAGTTACATAATTGATTTTGACATTAAAATCATAAGAATGTCACATTCCATGAGATCTAAATCGGTTTCATACAGAGTTCATACTGATGTTCACAGCACTGAATTCCTGAATGAATTGAGCAGATGGAGATCATTTTAACATCATACCTGTAATGAGTTCACGAACTTCCATGTCGTTGGTTTTCCTCAGCAGGCGAACGAGAGCAGGAATTCCATCGCAGTTCTTGATGGCCACCTTGTTGTCGTGATCTTTGCCGAAGGAAATGTTCCTCAGGGCGCCGCAGGCCTTACGATGGACTTCAGATTTAGGATGATCTAATAAGCCCACCAGCACGGGGATCCCCTTTAACTGCCTGACGTCTTTCTTTATCTTGTCATTCTCATAGCAGAGATGCTGCAGGTAAGCTGCTGCATTGGACTTGACCGGATCAATGGGGTGACCCAGCATGGCGATGACCTCGGGGAGATCGGGGTCCCTCCAGCGCGGGTCCTTCCGGATGCTGTCGATCGAGGGGGACCGGCGTCCGCCCATGCGGTCCAGACTGGCCAAGCTGCCTCTTTCAGGTTGGGCTAGAGGGGCAGGGTACATGCCGTGGATGTAGGGGTGCCTTTCTTCGATTAATTCGGCCTCTATGGGGTCCTCGTAACCTCTGAAACAAATGAGAAGAAAGGGGTTTTAGCCAGACACTTAATCAGTCATCTGCAGGGATTAACACTGGGTGAATGCAGGAGAGAGAAAAAACATGACAGTAAAGGTTAAGTGCATGCGCTTCAGGGTTCAATGAAAAGAACAGTTCTGAAGACCTGCGGTAATGAACTGAGATTAAAAGGGAAAATAAGATGAGAGCCAAAGAAGAAAAAGAAAAGAAAAAAGAGAGATTAAAGTGTCGATGTCAAGATCTTCAGTGCCTTAAATGTCTGTCTTGCTCATCACAAAAAAGCCATCATACAGCTCAGAATATATTGTGTGACCTTTTATAATACTTTTATGGTGCTTTGATGCCTTTTCAAAGCTTGAAAGCTTCAGTCTCTTTTCATTATAACTGCATGGAAAAGCAACTACACAGTCCTCCACAGGAGAAAAGATAGTCATACAGCATGAAAACAACATGAAAGTGAGTAAAGGAGAACAGAATTTCTTTTTGGGTAAGCTATTCCTTTAACCGCAGTGTTAAGGATCGGTGGAGAAACAGCTGCCATCAATAAGAGAAAAAGCTCCCGTTTTACTTATTAATTGTCTCCAAGGCACAATGATGTTCTCTGTTTCTCTTTTATTAATGATGGAGGGAGATACAACATGGTGGAAAAACAGAGAGCCTGCAGGGCCCAGAACAAATATAGAACAGACTGCATACAAAGAAAGAGAGAGAGAGACAGATGGATAAAATGTGGTGGATGGCTTCCCCGCTATGAATAATCTGAATACAGGACATCATAGTACAGAACGTCTTCCACTAGGAGAATCCCTCATGAGTCATACAGTATGCAGGCATGGGGTAACTATGACCAACAAACAAACCTACTGTACAACGCATTCAGGAAGAGTTTTTAATTTCTAAATAACAATTAAACCAACTCAAGAATCCTGTACCGAAATAAGAGCAAAGCCCTTTGTTGAACCTAAGCTACTGTATAGAGCAATTTATCATTTTTTTTATTTATTATTAAGTATTATTTTAATTACATAATCATTATTTTTTAAAACTTTTAAAATATTCCTGTCTCATTCTAAATTCTGTGACAATGTGTTCAGAAAGCAGGAGAATCTCCTGAGTCCAGAAATATCTCACTTCAAGAGTCCTTGTCGTCTAGAGCACCGAAGTTGAAAATAAAGTGTCTGAGACTGCGTCATATGCATCAGGGAGGTTAAATCAAGTTCACATAGAAGTCTTAGCATGCTTTATTATCAGTGTGACCACAACAGAGATGTCCCTGTGGTGTTGCTTCTAAATTGGCATAGCCATACTAACTCTCTGGGTAACTCACCACCTCTAGCTTTTACTTTTTTCTCTTCATTTCCTGCTCAGTTTCAGTTTTTATCCTAATCCAAAGCTTAAGGGACCATAAGTGCAAACATAGTGACACCACTATAATCTAACACTTTGAAATCCACAGGGGATACTAGGGAGGACAATAATTTATTATATAACAACAATCATAATCATAATCATAATAATAATGCATGTTTTATTTAAATAGCACACTTTAAATAAAGCTTAATCTTTATTTTGCAATAAATGTACAATCACAGACAATGTAATAATGTTTTTAAAAGAGTGATTGATTGAGAGAGAGAGAGAGAGAGAGAGAGAGAGAGAGAGAGAGAGAGAGAGAGAGAGAGAGAGAAAACCAGGAATGAAGTTTACATTTTAAAAATTTGAATAATTAGCAAAATTTCATTTTTTTAAGTTAAAAAATGCTCTAAAACTCAAACATAAAACTCTAGAAGACAATTGTTTAGGTGTTTAGGTGCTAATTGAAAGATCTCCAACCCATAGAGACAGAAAACACTCTAAATTAAGGAGGGAAAGAGAGTACAGAACATGCAAAAATCATATAGGTCACATACAGTAAATTGGAATGGGTGAGACATGTAATGAGATGGAAACAAACCTAAATAGGAATTTTAGAGAAAGTGAATTTTAAACTTATTTATTAGGCCAGTTAAAAAATGTGACAGAATGAATTTGCAAATGAATTTTTATCAGATTTTTTATCAAAAATTTTATCAGATCACCAAGAGAGAACTGAGCCAGTGACACGTATTTTGATATGCGGTTTGACAGACGGGCCACAGATGAGAATGTTGGCAGTGTGAGGGAGGCACTTTTAATGAGAGTTTTATGTTAATTACAGACTGCAACTTTGGAGGTGATTTGGGAGCACGTTACAGAGCGAGGACACAGCAGCAAGCTGTTATTTGGCAGCGTGCTCATGGTTTCAACACAACGCATACATTTGACATTGTAAATGCACTGAGGTTTGATGATACGGCAGTGAAACGGGACGTTAACTGCATGAAGGCACAAAACACATTATCTGATTGATCTCAGAGGATAAAGAGAGAGTTTGGCACACAGAAGAAAGATAGTGGATGAATGAAAAAATTGGTGGAAAATATGATTTCTTTAAAAACTTGGAGACAAACAGGTCTTAATGGAGTTTAGTGGCAATTATGACAGTAATGGCTTCATTATCTTTAATGAAATGTAATTAGAGAGACATTATAGTATATTAAATGTAGTGTGCTTGTAACTTAATTGGTAAAGCAATGCAAAGGTCATGAGTTCGATACGCACACACCAATATAAAAATGTATAGATTAAATGCACTGTCACTTACAAAAGCCACTTACACTAAAAGCGTCTGCAAAATGTATAAATGTAAATAAAATCTACTCTTAAATTACTAAAAATTATACTAATGATCAAGCAGATGTACAACTTTAACTTGCTCTCCTCCTCGATCATAGCTAAAACACCCAAGCCCCGGTCACAATTCATTCATCACCATTTGTTTTATCATTATAACATCCAAACACATTTCATGCAAATTAAATCAGTGGTTTCTGATTCCATGGTAAATCCAGACAAGTTTTATTGCTCTAGAAAGGCCATCCAGTTAGCAGCCATCCAAGTACCAAAGTAAGTCTGTGTCAAAATAATGAAATAACCATTAGCTGACGAAATGTCTGAAAGGTGGTCAGTGCCAGACCTGTTGGCAGGTATAACCTGAGGAGCAAACCTGCATAAATATTGCTGGCACACATGGTAGATTACTTCTACTTGAGTTAAACGACTCCAAATTCGTCCCGCCATGTCTCATTATGATGCAAATATAATTAACCAAAATGACTAATAAATAGAGGGCACACAGGCTTAGCCAATATGTTTGATGTGTGGATGAGCATGTATAACAAGATTAAGCTCACTTGAATTACTGGCAGAGTTTAGAAAAATCTTTTCCAGCTGTTTTTGCTGTTTCATAGGCCAGGAGTCATCTGATTTCATTATCTCATCACACCTTTCTAAAACTTTTAACAGCTCTAAAACATCAAGAAAATAGAATTTTGACTGGAAACAAGATGTTTTTCTATCCAGGGGTGTAACGATATATAGTGGCACAAAGTATTTTGTTTTTAATTTTGTGACTTTTACCGTCTTAAGTGGTTCTCTAAGTTCTCCTAGTTCCTTTTTAACTTTAATTTTATGTTAAAATTCAGTTTTTTATTCAATTTTTATTAATTTACATAGAGAAGGTTCTATATCTTTAACAAGTTGTATTCATAACAAATTTTATTAATACACGTTAATGTTTTATATTGTTTCAGCGTTAAATTTTGTTGCACTGTGAACCCAGTAAATTGTGTCATATCATAACACCCCATCCACAAGTCAAGCTGATTTCTGTAGTAAAATAACTGGAGCAACATCTTTGAAGTTTAAAAGCTCAGCTTAGCATGTCTAAGATCTTAATGATTGGCGCACACTAAATAGTGTTCCTCACAACCCAATTTAAACACCAGCAAATAGAGCGAAGCTTTAATGGTGTCACAAAAGCCGACTCATCAGCCGCTGATTAAGAGCAGCAATTAAGATGCTGCCTGCAGCTTTCTGTTGCTGCTTTACCTAAACTACTTCAATGGAAAATATAGAGCGGATACAGAGCCAAAGAGTGTTTGGCAGAACTCATCAAAGAGATGCCACGACGGTGTCAGGTACTGATTGAAAATGGATATGACCAGGAGAAAAGATCACTGTGAGAAATGAGAGGTCCTAACAAACGATTCGTCATTAGCATAATCATTGTTCAGGTTTCATCTCTTCCCTTTAGTCTCTCTCTCTCTCTCTTTTGCTCTCTCTCCCACTCTCGTGCAATAAGGGCTTTGCAAATTGAAATTATTTAGATAGTTCAGATGCATTCTAAACCCTGCGGACCATCAAAAGGGAATGTCAAGATTTGCATTTAAATTGGCGTTATTGTGCGCACGTTTGAATTCGCAACACGTGAACAGCACTTTGACAAGACACGACGCTCTGAAGATATTCACAACAGCTTTTATGCCTCTATAATGGACCAAATGTGTCTGTGTGTTTGTTGCAGACAAAAAGACACGCTAACGCGCCCATTGCTTTATCCTTTTCTGTATTATTTTCATTTTTATTCTGTGAATTACTTATTTTGGGAAAAATAACTGTGCCTCAATTCATAAAAAGAAAGGAAAAATATTAGCACATTCAGAGTCCATCACTTAAAGAGGCGTACAGGGCAGAGACATCACTTATTTTAATACTCATTCACTCTAATATTATAATAAATGACGATTAATTCACTAGACTGAGACAAAAAAAAGTAAAAAATAGGCATACATTTTTCATTTCAAGACAAATCTGATGAAACCCGATGAAATGTCTCATTAAAAAACCAGAACGGGGTCTTACTGACCACAATATACTTTAGTCAGACCTGATTGTTCTTTGCAGTGTGACAGTTTAATGTATAGTATTAACTTTGTGTAAGATAACTACAGTTTAAGGATTTTTAGGTTCAAAGTCATCAGACCCGAGTACAACCAAGATATGACCAAGGTATGATCGGTTTTATGGTCAAACTTCTATATTAAACATTATAGGATGGGCTGTATGCTTCTAAACTAATGCAATTTCTGTCTAAAGCACCACAAAGGAGTGGTTCTTGGTGTTCTCCAGGGAGATGTCGGCATGACAACCTTATGGCTACTCTGCTATGACATTGGTGGCAGGTGCGAGAAGGATCAGCCAAAGAGAGATGAACCATTAGAGATATGGCTGAAGACGACACACCCCCTTTGTCTGCCAGTGTTCACCAAAGACTATAAATCACCCTGACAACAACAGCGCCACAGAGATGGAGAGAAAGTGAGATAAACCTTGAGAGAGTGTCACGAGCCTAACGTACAGAATCTGTCTAAACTCATGCAAACACAGCACTGGCAGCCATTTGTTTGCTGAATGTCACCAGTTTGGCAGTTTAATTATTGTAGGTTTCCAAACTGAAAAACAATGAGCTCTAATTAACATATTATTTTCGACATCCATTAGCACATTTTTGCCAAAGTCTGTTATAATGGGAATGCTAATGATGGATGCCAAATTCAACACTCTGACATTTCGATAGAAAAGCGACATCAATGCTGATTCCGCTGTTATTTTAGCTTTTTAAATTGTGGGCTGTATCATGGAAACGTGCAGAAATTGAGTACGGGAGTATGAGAATATGTTTTTTAGATTAACAAATTGTACTGCTGTGTCTGGATGATGGACAGAAACATTGACTCTCCCCATCCTCCCTGTTCTTAACTGCCTTCTTAAAAGAAATAGAAATGTAATAAATCCATCTGCCAAAAAAAAAGATAACTAGTCAAAATGAAGAGCTATTAACACGTCTATCCGCTTGCTTCCGGTAACTGTCATTATTTTTGACACTGCTCTGTTCCACGTCTAGGCAAAAAGAGGACGATAAGGTCAAAACACATGCAAAATATTAGATAGATCTTCATTTGAGGAGGAAATAACTCACTGCATTTATGTTTTTGACTGTCCTTCAGTAAACGGACACGGAGGTTTGACCATCTTAACAAAGGTCACACAACAACAAGAACATTTTAGGGAGGAGAGAAAACTGAGCCCTTGTTTGAACTTGTCATGATTTCCTCCTTTCTGTTCTTCATCTTCATGTCTTTCAGCAGGTTTCGCTGCTCCTAAATATCATCACACACAAAGCTACTATTCAGCAATAACCTTCCATTATGCAAGAAACAAACCGCCATCTCTGAGTTTCTCAAGAGACGACGCACATAAATATCTTAAATAGGCAATCACATCAAGGCTGCTTACAATCATCCACAAGAAAACAAGTTTCCAATTTGTGCGAACCCACAGGAACAAATAAGCAAACAAACCCAAATCAATCGCACTGCCTCACCTTACGCGTGGGCCGTTGCGCAGCGGCTCTCGAATGGTACGTCCGGGCAGCGTGCGACGGTTCACTGTGGAATAATCAGGCTCGAGGTCGTACGGCTCCTCTTCATCTGCTCCTAGGCTTCGCCTGTCGTCCTCCAGGCCGTAGGGCTCGGGCTGGAAGCGCTCGGGCTGAGAACGGTTGAGATCCACAGTGCTGCTGCCCATAGGGACCTGCGGCTGCGCTATGTGCCCGTAGTCCTCCTTCCGAATTGGGAGTGTGTAGCTGTTCTCCGGCCGGTATCCTCCAGCGGCCATGTAGGGCCTATAGGGCCTGTAGTTGATTCCACGAGAGAGGCTTCCATAGTTCTCGGTCACGTCCCCGTATCCGTCGTGAAGCGCGTAATGACGGAACTGAGTGTCTGGAGTGTCGCTGTAGGAGTCGGCGTAATTGTTGTAGGAGCGTGTGAGGGTGGAGGTGGCCTGGGGCGTGATGTAGCGGTCACCGTTTTTCATGTAACGCCGATCAATGGAGTCGGTGTAGCTCCCCAGCGGAGAGGAACCTTCTGGAAGAGGGAGGCCATCTGGACCCAGCGGCACCTGTCGAACCGTCCGTGTCGTGACCGTCTTGACCATCTTAGTCACCTAAAATAATGGAAAAACGTATTATTAGCAGAAGAGAATCTTTGGTGACCATTTTGATTCAAATGAATGTTTGAGTTTTTTGTGTACTAAAGCAAGCCATTGTCTGCTTTATATGCCCTAGATAGGGCACATACTGTACATAAATGATATGGAGCCATTCAGGATACAGCCATTATGTCAGATTGCTTCAAACCACAGCAGCCAAAACAACCACAGGCATTTATGAGTGAAATGCAGCACAGTGATTTAGTGGTCTAATATCGGCAGGGAAGTGGAGTGTCACACTGTGAGTTGGCTAAATGAAGAGACTGCAGATCTTTTTCAAATCTCTTCAAAAGTTTCTTTTTGAACAATAATGACACAGCTGGAACTGAAAATAAGGATGCAAATAAGTTTCTCATCTTGTAAGTTCTCTTTATCCGTCACATTCTTCCATGATACACAGATTTTGTGTACTAGATGAGAGACTAAGCAACAGTATGTTCATAATAACTTACTACTCTTATTGTGTATGGCCTACTATTTGTAAAAATATAATGTAAAACAAATACAGCAATAGACTGGTTTTGAATGGCATAAAGCTGAGTAAATTATGGGATAATATTCATGTTTTGGTGACCTGTACCTTCAACAAACCTTCCTTTCAACAAACCCTTGACAAGTTTTTAAAACCCAGAAACCTTAATAATAAAATGACTGCAACATGTGTAAGACAATGCAGTTTATCACTAGACTACAATGACTGAATATATGGTAACATCAATTAACTGATGTTCTAGTTCTGTTTTTCTATCACCGGGCACTCAATGCATTCAAAGATTCAACTTAAATAAATCACTTTCTTCATCCAGTGAGTTATTTCACAGAATGTCTGTGTCATGAGGATGTATAAAGGTTTAATGTTGATACAGAAACCAATTTGCTGCCCAGTGAATTCTGCAGCGCAATTAATTGGCTATTTTGTTCATGGCTGTAAATTCATCTCGGAAATTAATGAGCTTGATAAAAATGAAACGTCACTGGAGATGAACCATGACTTTTTGAATTTGCGTGGGAGCTTTTAAAAAGCATGCAGCCAGTTGTCAGTGTTTGATATCTTAAAGGGGGTGTCTCTATCTATAAATGAAAAAGATTTGTAAAGTATGAACAAAACACTCGATCAAACACTTAAGAGTTCATTCACACACATCAGTCCAAATGAAATTAATGTTAACAGCAAACATTATTAACATCACATCAAAGGCTACTACACTGACAGTGATTTAATCACGGGATGTTCACAGGTCATTGCACTGTTGTCTATAGACATTCCTACTTGACTAAAGCATTCTGTGAAGACATAAATTCTGTTCTTTGTACTTTTTCAAGTCACTATCAGTCTCTGTCTCATGATGCCTATTAGAAAAATTAATGTTTTCAGGTCACTTTATCAATGCAAATCACTGTCAGTGTAAACACTCCCAAAACCTACACGTGAGGTTAGCAAGAAGCAAGATATATTAGTTAACACGCACTAGAATTTTGGTTGTGAGATGCAGAAATCATGTTTCATGTATTATTTTTGATCATTTTTAGTAACAAAGTAGACTATAACATTGACTGTTTTATAATTGTCAAGCTACACCACAACTGAACACAAGCCTTCAGAACAACCTAAAAAACATACCAAAAATTGTGTTCACTGTCAAAATAATGCACTATGAACTTCTGTGAATATTGCAGGTCTAGTATTGAACGTCTAGATCAATGTTGTTCTGTTTAATTTTCTGAGAAGGCCAAATAAGCGATTCCTTCACTTTTCTCTTTACAGTTTAAACAAGAGCTTCTGCACTGCTGATAAACCTGCCAAATGTTTTTATTAGAATCTGTATGTTTTCCTTGTTTTTCAGTAAAATACCCACTGCATATATTCTTTTACATTTACTTGCATCAGGCCATTAAGACAATATATAATAAATTACGTTGCATTATAACAGTGTGACGCTAACAATAATAAAATCTGTGTTTGACTCCCAGGTAATACAAAGTGATTAAAAGGCAAAAATTGCACCTAATTTAAATTTAATTTGAATTAAAGGTCAAGAAAAGTCAATTTAACTCAACATGTATATTCTAAAAACCTTTCATAATTTTGCTTCTCAATATCATTTTGTTTTAATTTTACAGAAAAACAAGGCAAAAATACTGGTTAAGAAGTCAAAGTTTACAGTAGTTGTCCAGTGAAAGAGCAGGGAAAACAGTTCATCAACAGGACACTTCATAAACCACAGAAGCGTGTCTACAATACAAGCCTGTTTAAGGAAAGGGGATATTGTGTGAGAAACACAGTCAGGTTTAGAGACTCTTTAATTAAAAAAGGTGGAAAGGCACTGAGGTTTATATTTAGACTGAACTTAACCACCAAGGCTACTGTTGCATCTAATGAAAGGTGTCTATTCTCCAGCAGCGGCTGTGTTTACTAATGTTCGTCTGTTAAAAGGTGCCTGAAGGCGTCATGGGTCCAGATTTTACAGTTCTATAATAGTTTTTATGATCACTCTGGTATTTAGTTTTACAGAGCGCAGCCACAACAGCTGTACGTTATAGCCACTGTTAGTGAGATGAGGAACAGGAGGCAGGGACACTTCAAGCATTAAGCAGAAACACTCTTTACTGGTTTCGTTTTAGATGGTGTTGGCGTCGATGGAGAAATGGGTGTGGAAATGGGTGTAGAAGGTTTGGATTCAGTCAGGATCACTGGCTGGAAGGTTTGACGTGTGATGGTTTTAACCACTTTGGTCACCTACGGTGAAAGTTATGACAGTTTGGGAGGCATGAGTCAGAAAAGCACAGTTATAATGAAACTGTCAACTCTTATAAGAGTCAAAGGGAAAAATGTTAAATGAAAGCCTGTCAATGTTTAAAAATCAGCAATGCTTTCCATAAAGCATAGTTAGTAGTCCAGAAAAGTTAAAAAGAATATAAATATAATCATATATAATATTTAGATATATAATCTAAATATATAATAGATATATACTGTAAATATATATAAAATATATATATATGATCATTTTATAAAATAAAAAATGTAATATTATATATTTTAATATATATTAGCGGGCAAAATAAGACATCAAGACAAGTAACTTCATGCCAGCTTTAGAAATAAACCTAGGCACATGTATTTCCTTTCTTAGTTCATAAATATGCATCGCTATGGAATCATAAGTTTAACAAAGAAAATCAACATAATTAATTAACTTCAATATATTTACTCAATTTACCTAATTTAGTTACCATCCATTTTATCAGCTCAAATATTTCTTGTATTTTTATTTTCAGAAATCATTCAAATTAGGCTTTTATAAGAAAATTTCATTAAATGTTGTAATTGCACTTTGGTAAAAGACCAAATCTAACAACAAAAAAATATTAAGTCTCAAATGGATTCTTGCAGATTACTTTTAATAAAAAATAAAAAAGCAAAAGATGCAAGTCAAGGACTTTCAGCCAAAGTGTAACACAACCCTTCCACGTTGATATGTTTATTGGATTTTTTCATTATAACTACAGTTTGAGTCCCCACAGCCCTGATATTATCACAAACACACCAACGTGATGAAAGAAAAACCCATACACCCATACATCTGTGATTTATTCCTTAGTGTGTTTATGTGCGAGTGGTTTATTGGTGAGAAACCCAGTGCACCAGTACAATTATACTTTACTTTTGCTTCACACCACCAAGCATCATTGTGTGTGTTCACATTAGTTAATATCTAAAGCTTTTGCTTGTGCATGCATAGAGTTGTTTGTTTTTATGTGCACACTGATGTCTAGTATTACAGCTGTAAGAGGCATAAGAAGGTGACTGCTGGGCAAATGCAGTGATTTCACACCAGTGCTGATGCTACACATTGTTGAGCTTCAATGGACACATAAAATGGTGACAGTAGGCGGCATGTGAAAACGCCAATGTGAGGGAGAGAATTTAACTCACCTTCATATTAGTCAAATTGTCCTTTTATGAAGAACAAAACAAAAGAGCAATCAAGAAAATGTGCTTTTAAAGACCACAACATACAATAGATAATTTCAAGTCATTTTACATCACATGATCATGTACAACAATTCAGAATAGAAAAATGAGTTTTTACTAATTTATATTTTTTCCAAAATGTACTCCCTCATGTTGAAAAACAGCTGAGCTGTGTTAACGGTACATAATCACTAGTCTCTCACGTGACCTTTTCTGTCTGATAACTAAAAGCTGATTGGGTGGAATTCAATGCCAGTTTGTTCCAGAACTCTCTGACTAGTGTAAGCCACACCAGAAAAACCCTTCTCATTACTTTCAACCCCAAATGCCAATAAAGAATTATTTCCCCATGCCCTGGTGCAATTATACAGTATATCTGATTAAATTCATAACACTTTCAATAACTTTTTTTTACTTTAAGTCCTCAGTTCATATCACACAGCTATTCAATTACATAAAGACAGAGCTTGTCTTTATAACCACTTGTTAAAGAGCATCACTAGTGTCCATTTACAAGTCTAATAAATGCCATTCTTATATTGGCAAACACATTGGTAAACAGAGTTTTTTGGCAGTTGTGAACAGGGATACCTTAGTTTCTGTGCGGCGTGTGGTCCCATCGTCAGAGGTAACCACAGAAACATGAGAAGTGGGTGTGCCGGGGTCCTCCTCTATGGTTACGGTCTCCTCCACAACCTCCTGGGGCTCCTGCATCATGGCCAGTGATGTCTGATTACTGGGGCTCTGCTCCTGTGGGACAGGCAGAGGGTGGTGGTTAGAGGTCAAAGGTTACTGACATGGGGTTAAGCCTAATGGGGGTGTTTAAAAGGGGAACATTTGAGAGCTTTAAATAACAGAAGGTATACTTATACAGTATATAGTAAGATATACTATTCTTACAGGAAAACTTAAGTAGGTATTATAATAATTATCAGAAAAAAAATAAAGTTTTTAGAAGGTTACTGGTATTACTTCTGGTTTGTGTATTTTAATTCAAAAGTATGAAACGTGCAAATTATTTACTAAAAATGTAAAAGAGAGAACTAAAATATCAGTTGTACCTCTATGTGAACTAAAAAAATATAAAGCAAAGGAGGGTCGAGGCAGCAGTTAAACACTTTAGCGCAACAAATGAAACAGGATGAAGAAACAATGAGCACTCAGAGTACAATAAGCCGGTGTGTATGCAGATATGTGTTTGTTGGCAGCAATGCAAGAGGGCTGATGAGGAATGATGCCAGACGTAGGCGCTTGTATTCCATCCATCTTTAAACGCATTAACGGGTGGGCAGTTTTCATTGATTAGCATAGTGGAAGGCTTCAAAGTCTGTGTGAGGCTAAATTGATCCGCAGCCCGTCTTGCTAATCATTGACTTCTAGCCTTTCATCTGCATGTATCATTTCTGCGGGCTGACAGTCAGAGCTTCCACCCATCCAGCTTTGAAACTCCATTACTGTAGAGCAATTTATTATTAACTGTTTGAATAATTCACCAGAAGTTTTTTTTAGGTGTCAAAGTCAGTGGAATTGATAAGGTGAAGTGTCTCACTGCTAATAACTGAATGGCATATGGATTACTCAAGCACACCACACAGAAACAAAGCTTTGATTAACTTTCTGACAGCCCATAAGCAGAATGAGCAGAATTTAAAATGAGGGAGTAATGAGCGATTTCTAAAGAGCCTATTAACACCCATGTGAAAGCAGAGATAAATATGCTTCTTTTCAAGCAATCATGAATTCCTACTGGAAAATCATGCCATGACATGAATAATAGACACTGAATGTGTCTGTTTTCAAAGCAAAATGATATTCTCTATGTTAATACGAAGAGAAGCATGGTCTTTGTTGAAGAGTGCTATGCACATAATACTCTCATTTATGGAACTGCAAATCTCACCGAAGAAAAGAATGAATCATACTAAACAAATTCTTAATAAGAGTGAAATATTTTTGATTGTAAATGTACATTGTGTAAAAAAATATACATTTTGTTCGTTTTGCTAATAATTGCTAATATGAAGTGCAGGTGTCAAAAGCCGAAAAGACAAAAGAAAAGTCTTAAGATAATAAAAATAAAGTTAACATACTGTACAAAAAGGCCAAAGAGTGCAATATTGGACATCCCAGTGGACCTAATTGGTTGAATTATCTTGAAGGCTAAATCAAACCACCCCAGATACTGTCTAAAAAAGGTCGTCCGACAAAACTCTCAGTGTGAGAAAGCGAGGAACTCCTGGGAGCAGCTACAAAAAGGCCAACTGTATCTTTATACAGAGTTCAGATGCTAAGAAGTGAGTTTGATTAAAACAGGCAAAAAAGAGTTAAGATGCTTAACTTTAGTAAGAAGACCGCTTTTTACCTGACACCTATGTTATTTCCCCCCACTTTAATATTTCATAGTTGAATTTTAATCATGACGAACTACAAATTGATGAAAAGGTATAAGACTCGAGATGAAATATTTGACAAAGTTTCATAACAATAAACAATACTTACAAACATATTTACAAAAAAGTTAATGTAATGCCTAAAATTATTTTTTTAAAAGACTTGTGTTCTTAAAATGTAAAAATTGTAGTTCAGACAAAAAAATATGTATTCATGATACAATATCTGAAAATAGGTTTTAATAGAAAGTTTTTCTCAGGTAAATTTGTCCTGGTAAAAACTAATGTTCATTTATTTTTACAGGAAAACAAAACAGTATTTTTTTCTTCGAAATTAAACCAGATTTTGAACATGTTGGCAAGAACAAAGAAAATCACAGCACAGTTCCATGGTGGTACCTCTAAAACAATATACAAACACAAAACCTCAAACTGTGGGAAAGCTGGAGCAAGATCTCATTTATTTACAGTATAAAATAAACACCTGACTGACATCAATACCATTCAGGAAACACACAGAATGTGAAATAGTTTCATGTTCACCATCCATGCATGAAGTTTGTTTTTCCAGTAAAATACCCAAATTGTGCTGCTAAATGATAAACCAAACAATTCCTGCCAGCACTGAAATTTTTCAGAAAAGCACTTTTGGTCAGCCAGACAGAAATACGGTACAACCCGAAGGCAGACCAGAAGGATTTTAACTCTGACCTGAGCATTATTTAGTAAGGTCTCCATCGTGGATAATCTTCACGGCATGGGGGAAAATACCAGCTTTGCCTCCATGACAACTATTACACAGGTGAACTCCTGAACCCAGCGCTGTGTTTGTGTGTTTACGTGTGTGCGTTCGCTTAGCGTGCCTTGCAGGATTGCGAGGACTTTATGGGTAAGCCACGGGGTTGAGAAAATGAGCCGGTTGCTCTGTTTTTATGTGTTCTAATTTTAGAAAGAATGGAACTCCCACAATCCTCATAGAGACTGACAGGATACTGATGATAATTATGAACATTTGGCACATGTCTAATGCACTAATCACAGATTTCATTATTATTTTTATTCAGCTCAAGAGTTTTCCCTATAGAAAATGCTTTATGTGCGAGTTTTCAAGCACTGAGCGCACACTCAAAAGCCGTGAAAAGTGGTTAAGTGAACCGCATGGCTCTTTAGAGGGTGTTCCTTAGCAACAGCCCAAAGAGCAAATGGTAACAAAGGACATTGTTAAGGAAACACGTTAAAGAAAACAGCAAACCTCAAAGTTCACCTAGAGTTTTTCACACGAGAAACGCAGAGGCCAATTCATGGGTGCGATATCATATTTCAAACCCTCAATAATCTCATGTTGTCGTTGATGTGAGTGTGCACATAATTAAGGGGTTTGGTAATTGTACAGCACGGTTCCTTACTAAAAAATATCAGCTGGGTTTTAATTTCATCCTTTTTCCTGGTAGAGAGTGATGAGGTGGTTTGTGAGATAAATATCAGCCTTCCATAATGGCAAATTAAGACGGAGCTGAAGGAGATAAGCAAAAAGGGCAGATAAGCAAATGAGAAAAACGATTGGCAATTAAAATGCTTTTGAATACTGGTTATCAGGTCTGGCCGTGATTCACACTGGATAAAAGAGGAGAAAGGTTGTCAGACCACCTGTGAGATAAGCTGAGAGAGCAACATTTCTTGCTTTCTGCACTTCACACCTCAAAAACAAATCTAATATATTTCAATTATGTTTGTGTGAACCTCATTTTCCATCATAGTCTATGAATCTACAGTAAATAGTGTAGATTAAGACACAAAATAATCAATGTGTATTTAAGAAACACAATCATATTCTGTATGATTCATGTTACATATTTTCATTGTTGTTATCAGTGTTTCTTTAATGTTGGATTTTCTGAAAAGGTCACCTAGATACATATCAATCTTCTTATTGGTTGCACGTCACCACGTAATACGAATTCGGCCAGAGTTCACCAAAATGTAAAGCTCGCATTTCAGTCCTGCAGCATTCGAATGCTTATAAATGGAAAATCTAGTGTGACCGTGGCATTAGCTGAAAAGTACAAAAAGTAGATTTTCTTTTGATTTGTTTGTCTCTACTACAATCTCTGAAATAGTTTCACAACAGTTTGTTTCAAACATTACCGTCTGACTTAATATCACTCTCTGAGAAGGTCAAAAAGATAAAACGCATTTTAATTTCTGCACTTCTGATTTTGTTTCTTGTTGTCGGCATGCATCACCACGCCAGCAGACTCTGCCTCAGATGCACTGCGCTCTGGCTAACAGGATTTCAGTCAGACCTCACGGCAGCAATCATCAGTAAGATCTTACACAATTAATCCCTCTGCCGAGAATGTTTGTATAACCTTGGGTTGTAAGTGTTTCCCATCAACTCGCTACGTTCCTGGTATCAGTCTTCATGACCGAGTGTGTCACCATGCAGGGATGCGACCGCAAGCGGGAATTAGCGTCCATTTTGCTGTGCTGTACTTGTGGAAAATTGAACAAATAAATCAGCCAATTTAACAAACAAATAACTAAGAGCAGGGCACACACATGTCTTCCCTACATCTGGCTGGGGATGCTCTGTGTAAGTAAAATGGAGGAAGCTCTGTTCTTAAACCTAGTGAGCCGTCTACGGAGGCAAGATTTTAGGAGATCATAGGACATTAGTGTAAAAGTTAGCATTGCATGTATGCATTAGGGAAAAGGAAATCCCAGAATGCATTGTGACCTGCACTCTAAAAAAGGATGTGTTATTTTTTAACACATTTTTTGTGCTATGCTGTTTAACACATAATGTGTCAAGAAAAAAAAACCCAAGACTGAAGAAATGTTGACTACAAATATTATATTACCCAACCTGTTAACTGTCACCGTTCCACAGGCGGAACACTGTTTCACTATTCACTTGAATATTTCATAAAAGTTAATTATAATGTTATTTATTAAATACCTATGATTAAAAAAAGATTATAAAATGTTCTAAAAAATATCTAATATTCAAAATGTAAAAAAGTGTATTTTGAATAGTGCATTTTCAATATTTCAATGACAGTTATCAAGTTAAATCCATTTAATAAAATACTAATCTAGTGTACTTATTATTGGACTTTTAGCTTTCAGTAATGCTATATGAAAAAGTTGACTTAATAACCACAAATTTACTGTTATAGAATCTCCAGGGGGTTTACCTTATTTGGAGAGTGGTTTCCTATGTAGTGCACTTCAAAGTTTTGTAAGCATAAATCTTTATAAGCACAAAAGACCCAGGCAGCTCACTAGATTTTGGAATAGGGCTGAAGAATGGTGGCAGTCCAGGTCTTTTCCCTCTCACAGGGGGCAAGAGAGCAGCAGAAGCCCTTAGCTCGATTACTGAGCCGAAGTGTGACCCACTCAAGAGTAGCTCCAGCTCAGCCAGGCCTGAGCCAAACGGACGGCTGTGTCCTAATGGGGCAGAATGATGCAGAAAAAAGAAGGCGGGGCCGGCCTGCAGCATTCCACTGAGAACTGCAAGTAACGGGTGGTCAAATGCGTTTAAGGATGAGGGTTGGCAGAAAAGCTTAACTAAAAAAGGGTTGGAAAAACTGGGGATGAAAGAGAAAAGGCGACAGAGAGAAGCTAGCAGCCTGTATTGGCTTTGCTAATCTTCTTGTCCACATGAATGATCCAGTGCCAAATCTCTCTCCTCTCATCTTTTCCGATTGTCATTTTAGACATTCCTCATTTTTGCTGCATCCGTTTCTTTAACAACAGCTTTGAGAAGACTCTCTCTTCTGCCAGCCCTGACCACCCCTTTTGTTCTTTTGTTGTGGGTCTAGACAAAAAGAAGAGTGAAAATGGTGACAAAAATCAAAAGATCACCTCTCTGAAACACCTCCCTGACTCTGAAACTAAAACAAAATAAAAACTAAAAACAGAAAAATGAAAACATGACTGATCACCTCTTTGCAACACCTCTCTGCAACAAAACAAAACTAAACAAATACAAAACATAAAAATCTATTTATAAAAACTATTTATTTTACTTTTTGCTGTCCAAAATTTTCAGATTTTGTTTGCCTAATGAATACAAATACACTATCTCAGTGACTACATTTACCCCCCCACTAGTCTCGCTAGATGAAAAATATTTTTGCGATAGTAATTTTGAACATCTGGAAAGAATTAGTCGTGTATCCAAGTTACACCCTTGTGAAAGATTTCTGGCACTCTGTGGCTTACAGTGGGGCCTGAAAAAGCACATACTTGCCTGCAATCTCACACTCTTGCATACATAACTCAGCCTACGGTCAAGCGCTTCCTCTCTGGAATGAAACCCAGACAACACGGCTAGATTTACATCACTAGAAAAGGTAGTAAACCCCAAAAAATGAAGCAGGGGGCAAACAAATCCCAAAACAAAACACTCAACCCTTCCGATACAAGAGTATGAAAACAAAAACAGGAGTTAGCTTTAGGTAAAAACCTGTGAAAACACACGGGCTGGGCTATGGGAGGTATGATGGTCTTGCAGCTGGAGCTGTTTGTTTGAACAGAGGGTGTGAAAAAAGAGGGAGAGAGAGTTATGCACAATGGCATTGCATGAAAAGGGTGCAATAACTTTAGGCTGTTGCTATCCAGGGTTTTTAAGGGCAAAGGTCCGTATGCGCACACATCAACACAACACCACAAACACGGTTTTCTGGCAGTGATTCACAAATGTGGTCTCTGGGGAAAGGCACTCAGAGCTTTTGCCAAGAGATCAGTTCACGCAGGGTCTTCGGGGCTGCGGTCGTGGGCATGTGTTTGACTTCCTCCTGTCTCTACTTTGGCTCTCCCTACAGCAGTTTTGGCTCCTGCTGTCCTGTTTGCTGCTTCTGCCACTGAAGGTCCAGCTGTTAATGGATCAGATATCAGCCCGTCTCTGAAATACAACACTACCATACAGACACACTGAAGGGCAGGATACCTGGAGACCAGAGACCAGGGGATGTAACTTTAACAATCCAAAATGAGCGATTGCTCTGATCTCACTTTTCATCCATCCAATAGACAAAAAAACTGTATCAGTGTTTTATCACGGTCATTATAGTTCTTTAAATTACTTCGGAGTACTATGTTGTAAATACTACAGTATTGGAATGATACATGGTTTTTTACATGGTAAGTCAAAGAATATGTGAACCCGCCTGCGAAATCCTAGCTAAAGTCATGTTTTGTGATTTTCTGTTTTCAAAATAAAATCATCCTGCATAATGTACAGAATATTCTGTAAAAATATAACCTTGACATCTTTAATACTGACTGAGTAATGACATGTCAAAGATTGAAATCATAGTGATATTTATAGGTGAAATCAAAATGTGATGCTTGTCATCTCAGAATTTGATTTTGAGACTTTAGCCTGGTTTTCACAGACAGGGTCACATATGGTCTACGAAACCATGGTAGTATCATAAGACTTTTTGATTTTGTTGTACTACCAAAGTCTAAACTGAGCCTTTATTGGCAGCGCAAAGGTTTCGGGTTTAAGCACTGACGAAATTTATAGCTTGACTGAAAGTACTGTCGCTTTGGATATAAGCATCTGCCAAATGCATAAATGTGAATGTAAACAACCTAATCTTATCAATCTGTCTAAAACCATCACTTTACCATAGTAGCACCACACACATCATATCCTTATCTCATCCTAAAGTGCAGCCAATCAGATGATTGAGGACATGCTGTCATGAAAACACTTGCTGATTTACACCACAGCTTATAATGTGTTTTTAGATAAGGGCTGTAAAATATATCTAGTGATATACTGTGTAATGAACGACAGACATACAGAGACCTCTGAGCTCAATGAAATCTATTCTGCTCTGCCTTGACCTCTTTAGGAATAGGAATCGGTTCTATGTGAAACGAACTTTCTTTATGCAGTCCATACAAATATACTGTATAGCAAATAGCTGTATGTGTTTACTCATCCATTTCACAGCTGAAACATTACTTATGCATGTCACGAGCCTCTCAGCACCTGAAGTACCCTTTACAAATGCTAAAAGCGACTGGCATTTTATGGCTGTTGAGTAATGCAGCTCTGTGTCGCGTATGCATGCAGAGCACAACCAAAGTGTGTCTGTGAGCTCGGTCAACCATCTGTGTGTTACAGCGTCACATAGGCGGACTGTGAAATCGAGGAGCCAGACGATCCATTAGAAACCCTCTCCGTCATGTCTGAAGGGGCCGTGGAGATGGTGTGGCTATTCATACCTTATGTGAAAGGCCCATCTGTAAATAATATTCTCAGAGGATCCATATATGAGCCCTAAAAGCACAAGCTACATCAAGAAACAGGATCCGATCCATTGGGCTTTAGAGGTTATGGAGAGGAAATGCTTAATGTAGCTATTGTTAGTTGTAGGGGAGAACAGGCATCACATACATATAACATATAAAAAATGTGTATATACAGTACCAGTCAAAAGTTTGGAAACACTTACTCACTGTTAGTAGTAAACTCATCAAAACAATGAAATAACACAAATGTAACTGTGAGAATTATTGTTGTGACTAAAAACACCCAAAATAAATGTACACTATGTTATATTTTAGCATCTTCAAAAGTAGTCACACTTTGTCTGGAAATGCAAAATCATACTCTTGACATTTTATTATCCAGCTTCTTGAGGTCTTAACCGAAGAAGCTTTTTAAACAGCACTAAAAGGATTTCTATCTGTGCTGGACTTATTGGCTGCTTTTTATTTATTATTTAGTCCAAGTAATCAATTTAAAAAACATTTAATAAATCTAAAAACTAAAGAAATTATTATATTAATCCAATAACATTTTTGTTTATAAAAGTCATTTTAAACATTGAAGTATACACATTCAGAATAAAAGATTTTTAAGATCATGAGAAACATTTTGGTCAATTGCAAACTTTTGACTGGTGCTGTATATGTTTTTATGTAAATGTCAATCTAGGCTCACAATTTTGTATACAAGAAAACAAATTATACATCTTATTGTATATATACTGACAGTTATGTTAAAAACTGACAAATTTGCATGTTTACATATCTGTAAAGTCTTTGGTGAGTCTTCTTATGATTACTCATGCAACATTTACTGAGCACTGCAATTATCTCTCCTCTCTTTATAATAATAATTAATTATCTTTCTGTACTGAAATGTGCATCTCAGTCTGAATATGTCCATAGATCTTTCTGTCAATCATATAAGGCCAGAGAGTTGAAATCAGTGTGGAGAGCGATGAGAACAAGGGTGTGAGACGAAAAGAGAGATCCCGATAGAGAGAAAAAGAGAATAAAACATATAAAATGATGCTAGGGCATCATTACTCCTAATGTATTCCAGCCCACTGCCATTCAATTTGAGCGGCCCACTATGAAGGTGTGTTTGATTAGAGCCAGATTGGATTTTGATTTCTGGAATATTGCCTCCTAATTGCCTGTTTAGATTTCTAATCATAGATTAATGGCACACAACAAAAGAGCTTGTGGCTAATAAACCAATAGCTGAAGCGTAGCTAATTCATTCCCACTACTCTGCTATGGAGAAGGAGTGCTTTTCCATTACAGGAAAACAAAGGGCATTATTGCGCGTGCCTCGAGTTTATAACAATCTGCGAGCCGCCGTCGGCTTTCGCGCCAACCGTGACCTGTAAAACACGCTCTGTGTGACAGCATCACTGGAGCTAGTTTGGAAATAAATTATTATTTTATTTGCAGCCAACAGAAGTTCTAAAACCTTTTTTATTTTTTGCAATAAGATGTGCCACAGAAAGACAGTCTAAACATCTAAATTAGGTTGAATAAGGTAATAAGGTTGAATTTTATGCTGGTGGAGTCGTTACGATCTTTAAATATCTTATAGAGCGAGAGCAGTGAAGTTTCTCCACTGAGTCCTGGTCATGTAGTATTTATGCAGCTGGCTGGTACGTTTTCCACCTCAGATGCCCGGAGTTTGAACCGACTCAAGGGAGGAAAGGACCAGGGCATGCCACTGATGCAGTTGAAATATAGATCTTTCCTTGGGGTTGTAAGATTTCCCTAAGACTCGAGTGTCTGCTGAACAGGTAACTATAGTAAGTCAGAAAGCTGGATTATGTCTTTTTACCTTATTATGTAAATAATAATGAAATGCAGTGCTGCTTTAATCCTACCGGATCTTATTTAAGATTTATACTCTCGTCTGGTTATTAGTGGTGCAGGCAAACCTATTTCCAAAGGTATTTAAATTTGGATGTTGTGCTATGAACTACCATTGTGACAGTTAGTTTTGCACGGTATTTTATTAAGTTATTAAAAATATAAAAAAAGTTAGTCTATTTACCGCCAAGGCACAAAATAACCGTATCTCGTATTCCCAGAAGTAGTAGATCTCCAGCAGATATGGCATCTGTCCACAGCCGGTTTGATATCAAACCCTCATTAGTGCAAGAAGTGGCAGTACTGGGTGTACCAAGAGAAATGGCTTGTTTGTGCGTCTGTGTGTGCATCCGTATTTGTGTCTCGTCCAAGGAGATGCTGAATGCTCAATCTAATTACAGCTGGATTCTTGGAAATGTGACCCAAACAGTTCAGCCATACAGCTGCCAAAACACTTTAGTTTCACTTCAACACCTCTCCCTAACATTGGCCAAATACAAGAAAAGTCCAATTCGCTCAGGAAACGCACCAAAGCTGAGTGCTTGTGAACCAATCATTATTGTAATACCACCAATAAATTACCACCACACCAAAACAACATTTACTGGGGAGTGTTATTTATCGTTGAAGTTTTTGGTACAAACACAGAGAGACTCTAAGCATTGTATTAGCACAGGAAGGAAATGATGAGGATCTCTGAAGACTTCCTGTCTTAAGGAATTCAGCTCCACCCCTGCCTTACAGGAAGCCAGTTAATCTCAGTAATGACAGTACAAGTCATAAACAAAATGACTCAATATAGGACAGTCACAACAAACATGTGAAGCTTGATAAACTACAGCTAAAAATCTGATGACTAATTAAGGAAGGATGGTTGAGAGTCATTAGTAATGCGAGTTTACACAGCAGATCTGTTTTAGATGCTGAAGCCTTTAAATAGAAAATGAAATAAGAGCTAAAATAATCTGTTACTGTAATCTGAAAAATGTACTTAAAGGAACGGTGCACCATCACTGTTCATAACTAATCTAAGTAGAACTGTGGTATATACAATAATTAGATATTATAAATAAATATGATAAAATAGAAGTTAGAAAATAAAAATAAAACACTGTCATTGTCCCCAAATTATGTCATTCCAAAATCCCCATGACTTTCTTTCTAATGTCGAACAACATTTTTCTTATTGATATTTTCCATATAAAAAGCGATTGGAGAACGAGTTCTGTCAAGCCCCAAAAATGACAACATGAAAGCATATAATAAAACTTGGCACCTTTAGATGTATCACATTAGGTTTGACGTCAACGAGATTTGCTCATGAGACAAGCGAGAACCAATGACATTTGATGATCAAACCTGATGTGGCACGTCTAAAGGGACAAGAGAAGGCAAAAGTCGAAGGCAAAAATTTCATTTAACCATATGACTTTAAAATACTATAAATATACTGCATGTGTGTTTGTGCTTCACTTTAACAATACTATTTTTGTGTCATTTTTGAGCTTGACAATTCCAGTCCCCATTTATTTTCATTGTATGCAAAACAATGCAGCCTGGATTTTCTTCAAAATGACACATCTTGTGTTGCATGGAAAAAAGTCACATAAAATGGAGTAAACGATGACAGAATTTTTATTTTTGGGTGAGCTATCCCTTTAACCTGAATGGGCTAGAATCCAAATTAAAGTTGCCAATCCAATCTATGTGCAAATCAGGTCTGGGATCCTCTCGGTTTTGAAATGTACACTCACAGGCAAAAACGCACACGATTCTGACCTCCTGCTAGACGTTTGTCCGCTCTGGACTCTGAATAGAACACAGAGACTATTAAAGGGTAGAAAGGACAAGATAGGTCAAAGTGGAGAAGGTTCCAATAACACTGTTGACCTGCAAAGCACTTTTAAAAAGTCTGACTCCGCTTTTCTCATACTGTCTGACAGTAACACAGTGCCGAATCAAAGAAATGTTGACAAAGAACCTTAAAAAGCAGTTCCTCTTTCACCAACTTCCTGTTGTATTGTTTCTTTCACACACTCTTTTTTCTCAAGTACAAAAAAAAATGCAAAACTAGGTCTAAAATGAGTCCTATATGTGTCTGATTAACCTATTTAAGCAAAAAAGGAAACAAAAGCTGCTTTAGTTTGTTCATTTTGTTATTTACAGTTATTTACCTAATCAGTAACATGTATTATAGAGATTGAACCTTCCACCTCATATCAAGAACCTACATCATACCATCTAAACACCTTTCAGACACACAAGTAGTATCAGATAGTGTTTATATTTGGACCATACGCATGTGGATTGCAGGTCGTGAACTCCGCTAAACTAATTAGATTTCTGATACAAGTCCACCTGCTCTTAAACATACGGGTGATAGACAGTGACAAGTGGAGGGCATCCTGTGCTTCCCCTCTCATCGTACTGACAACATCTGACTTGATTATGTTATTCTGAGTGGCATAGCCTTTCAGACGGAGGCTTAATCAGTACCACTGTTATATGAATGTGTAAAAGAGAGAAAAACTCATTCAGCTTTTGACTCAATTATTCCAAACATCTGTTCTACCTTACACCTCAGTCACTTAAATCCAAGACTCTCCACATCGCTACAGCCCAGCGCCCCATAACATGATAACTCTTTGTCATAGCAACAGCACCATGACAACACAGAAACAGAGATGCTTGGGGAATGCAGGTTAAGGTAAGTCGTGCGGATTTGAGAAGCACTTATTAAAGTGTGTGATTTTCTGCACCAAACGGAATTACAAATATAAATCGCTTTATCATGGAAAAGGTTGCAATCTTACATCCATTCTTTTAGAAAGTAACAAGACAAATTTCAATATTATTCTTTCTACATCTCAAGACACCACATTTGATAAAAAATATTTGATCAATGATTATCAATGATCCAAAACATTTGACCTTTAAGTCAACTATCGCGTGTGAGGAACAGATCATGTGTCATGAGCTAGTTGGCAAGCACGTACCAGCCAATAGTCATATAAAAGCACACAGAGAGAAAGCACACAAAACAGGCATTGTTTTTCTAGACTCTCAGTGATTGATGTGTCCACCAAATAACCCTAACTCTACCTAATTATATCAATCTCCATGCCTCTAAAATAAGATAAAGATTTAATTGAAATATCAGTCTGACCATACCAGCTGCCTTCAAAAGTGATTGGGGGTATAAATGTTTACTGAAAGAGCTTGGGAACATTCCCAAAAGCTTCAGGGAACAGTAGCATAATCACACAGCCAAAATCTAATGGCATAAATATTTAAATTATGCTCGCATTTAGAACCTGGAATGAAATGAGAAAAAAACAACAGTGAACTGTTGTTACTGTATATAGATGGACTTTACGTAACCCTTCTGTGATCTGCAGTCAATAGGCGTGCGAGATGCGGCAACTAGATCTGCCAAAATTTGCCCTAATACAACAAACAACAATATCCGTGAGCTCTGTCAAATGAAACTAGAACCACATGCAATAAAAACTGAAAGGCTTCATATGGGTATCGCATTCAATAAATCCAATTTTCTGTCAAGATTCTCCCAGAAAGCCTTCTCTCTAACAGAGCTAAAATAAAATAAAAATAGGCAGGATGATGAACTGAGCACACAAAGGGAATAAAGACTGTAAAAATCACTTAAACTGTGGTGATAAAAGGCTGTTAAAAAATGATCAAAGAATCACGTTGGAGAAAACAAAACAAGTACACAAACAACTTTAGAATTTAACCGTATTGACAGCCCAGCCGATTGAGGTGTAACGACATAAATAATGTAGGCAAACTCTGGAAACCAGCTAAGAAAAATGCTATTAAGTCTGGAAAGGGCTGTTTAGCCAAGGATACGGGCAACTTTAAACTATTGGCAAGCCATAACGACTTCATACACACATCTCATTGGCTCATGAGGAAATCCAGACCATTATCTCCTTCTCATACCAACACCAACGTGGGGTGGCAGCCAAAAGGACGGCATCACCAACTAAACAGAAAGCCACACTGGACTCCTATTTTCTGCATGACAACAAAGCCCTCAAATGCAATCCATGCTGAGAAGATTAAGAGGCTCTTCAGTGGCATTCCTGCTCCATATGGCTCCAAGGTGCTTGTCTCTGGGTTTGAAAGGGTTTGAAATGCTGTGCCAAGGGGCTGAAGTACCTGTCTGCAGTAGATAAAGGAAAAGCTGTCTTGTTTCAGTTAAGCATGCAACAATGCTACAGAAATGGATTAAATTGCAAAATAGCTGGCTTGTGCTCCCGTGCTGATTAGTTTGCATTAAGAAAGCATTTGAACTGCTTTGACGTAACGCACAGGAACCTCACGCACGCTTTGACTCTGAGATGTGGCATTCTGGTACAGGAATAGAGTAATTAAAAAAAAGTGATTAAACAGGGTGAATTTTTTAAGAAAATAAATAAAAGCACACTTGCAAAATCTTAACACTTAGATCTGTTGCGTAGCTGCTGCTGTTCAGTAAGAAGCATGAATTCAGACTCAAATGATGAGGTCAGTCTAAAATTTCATGCCATGAGGTATGATCACAACCAAGACAACGTTATTGTGCAGTGTGAAATTAGCTTGCAGAAAATTCAAATGACATGTTGTCATAGCCAAGCGCTCACATACAGTTATTAAAGCACCATGAAATCAAGACAGAGAAGTTTGAGGTGAGGGTGAGACCTCATTGAATCTGGTTGATGTCAAGAACACATTTTTGAAGTTCTGAAGTTTGAAAATGCACTGAAAATACTAAAACATACGTTTTGATTTATTTTGGATATTTAAATTACGACATTATTAACATTATACAAGTGTTCCTCCTGAGGAACGTGACAGTTAACAGGTTAAATAATAATAATATAAAATAAGTAACTGACCCTAAACTTTTGACCAGTAGTGTACATACACATACACAAATTCCATCTATTTGATAAGATAAAATAAAGCTTTTCGGGTGACTGGGTTCACAGTACAAACTAAGCGGGTTGTGGATTCTGGAATCACCTTCAAGGCTCAAAAAGCACGAAAGGTTTCTATCCTCCTCCTGAGCGTTATCGGGCCTGTGTGATCTGTCTGAGGGATGCTGCTGGAAGAGGCCTTGCATCACTGAGTCTGTCTAGATGATTTTACCTCTCCAGGCTTGACAGGGATGCTGAAATCCAAGGTAACTCCTGTCTTATCTTATCCATAAGCTCTGACAAGCAAATGGAGAAAAGGATAATGAACACCCATTATCTGTTTTTCAGATGGGTGAATTTTAATCAGCCTCAGATAAAAACCAGCACAACCGCTGTGGAAAACACCCTGCTGAATGACACTATAAATAACTACTATCACTCTGCATCAGAAACAGGATTCTCCATTCATGACTATGAGCTTCTCTCCCATCCTGCATATAGAATAACAAAACCCATGCTAGAAAATCAATTCAAACTTCATTCAATGTCTTTCTTTCAAGGTGCGATCCGACATTCGACATCCTGGTAGTAAAACAAACATTTTCCAAATCATTAATGCGCAATAATAAAAACCAACCCAGGTGGAAAAGTGTCTCATATCTGTTTCCACAGCTAAAGGCTTTCTGCCAGGAATAATGTCTATTTATTAATCTGTGCATAATTTATCACTCGAAGCAGATATTCCTCCCCTAAGCATATATACTGTAACTCTACTGCTATAACAATTCAGGGACTCTGATCGTTTCCACACAATTCATCTCAATGGATCATGATAAATGTGCATACATTTTGAGAAACCCAAAAAACAGCTTTTGTCATGATAGATGAAGTCCTCTACAGTTACATCATCCCCGCCTTTAAAGTGCTTACCATACAGATGCTCAAAATAGACTTGCGCTCAAACCATATCAGCAAGGGAGATTACGTGTTATCCTAAACTCGGCTTTAAACTCAGACTAGAAGGGCTGCTGTGACTGCGGATCAGAGAGATTAACTGAACAGGGGCTGCTGACCCAATTCAGGCCAATGTCAGGCAAGCAGAATCCAGCATGTAAAGAATATTATGTCTTCATATCTATATGACTCCAGCATGTGTACAGTATTGCACTGTCATGAAATCACATATTCAGTATAATATACTGTACAGTGCAACCATGTTTTTTAAATTAGTGCACTTACAAATAATGTCTTTTAGTTAGAAGAATTGAGATCAAGTGAAAAACACCATGGTGAAAATAATCTTATTAATAGTCTTATTTATCTTGCTAAAGGTAAATAATAAATAATGAAGGCACTGTTAAAATAAAGAAAATTTAAATGTGACCTTCATATAATAAAAATAAAACGATAATACTGCATGAATATGACAGTTGGCTCTATAAATCCTCTTGATGTATGTGTATTCTGAGGTCATAGCCAAGGGCTGCTCTTAACCTTCTGACACAGCACTACATGCTCATGTGTCGATGCCAACACTGCCCAGATACAAGGCCCTCGAGCTTTTAGTAAGCAACAATTAATAATTACTCATGTAGCTGACACTTCAATTATTCTGGAGCTTAAGGTTAGAGTCTTGTTCATGGGCACAACGTGTGGGTCATGGATCCACCGTTTAAAGGCGTCTGAACCGTCAACGAGTTCAGGCTGCTCTTTTACATCACTTACATGCCACATGCTGTTTAAAGAAAGAAAGCAAATAGTTGCACACACCTCAATCAAAACAGTAACACGGTTTCTACAGTAGAAGGAAAACATAAGTAAATATCTTGTAACCAATCAAAAGATTGATGATGTATGATTCTGATAGACCTTAGCCACATAATTACACTAATAAATAAGCAAACAGCACTATGGTGAAAGAGTGATGCATCTGGGTCAGTATAATTATAACATAAAATAACCATTAACCTCAGAACCGAATCTACCGGAAACCTCTTAAGCACCGCATTACAATGCACCAATCAGAAGACACTTTTTGACAGCTGTAATCATTTATCATAGACCTCCATTGGGAAAGCGTAAACCTGCTGGGACTGTGTGTACCTCAACAGAGGTACGAGCACGTTACTTTGCCCTGCTCAACTGGATGCATTATTTATTATTCATTATTCATTCATTAGCTTTACATGTATTCAGTTCTAGCTGTTCCAAAGAGCCTCCTCTCTGTTTGGGTCTAATCAAAGGAATGAAGCATCCTTTATGTATCCGTGATGACTACACGGGAATATGTTAATATGTATTTCTAAGCAAGATGCTTCAAAATGGATTTATACTTTTTGAATCAATATATAGTATGTGCTTGAACAGCATGCTCTTTTGTCACAGAAGTGGACCAAGCAAACCAAAGCAAATATGATGAAAAGGCGGTATTCGTGAGATGTTCCATTTGCCACTTTGATTACAGCGGAGCCAAACACACTTCATTCACTACAAACACAATCTATGTGCTATCATGATGATCATATCAAATGAAAGAGTATAATAAAAGAACACAGAGATAACGGCTAATAAAAAGCACAATGTTTTTTCAATTTGTGCCTTAATAAGATGACACTGAACCAATTGCAGTTGCTTTACTAAAGGAATAGTTCACCAAAAATAGAAAATTCTTATCTTTAACTTCTTATCTTTATCTTTAACAAATTTTTATAACAATTAACAAACTGACCTAAAATTAAATTAAATATTAAAAAATTTTAGATTTTAATTTTTTAATAAATAATACATTAATAAATTAAATAATAAAGTAATAGAAAGATTAAACATGTTTAAAAAAAATAAATGTCAATATTAATATTTTATAAAATATGAATATATAAAAAAAAAAAAATGATTTATATAAATTTAAATCTAAAATAAAATTTGTTTGGGGTAAAACACAAATTTCAAAATTCTACAAAATTTCAATGTCAGTAAGTTTAACCTGACAACTGTCACTGGAAATTGAGCATACACATGAAAATAGCCTAAATGTTTTCAAATTATGCATTTACATATTTTTAGTTTTAAAATGTTATTCACATAACATTCACAAAGTGAATAGGGAAAATAACATGGGTGTTCCTCTTGAGGAGCAGTGACAGTTTAGAAAAACTAAAAAAATAAAGTAAGTAGGTTTTGGTTTTGGCATGATGATGAATAAATTTTCCTTTTAGGCTATATCAAAATTTGATTCAATGACACATATCTATGGCCAAATAAAAGCACACAAGAAAACCTTTATCTAAATGAATCAACATCTAATGAGGCCATTTCCTAATAAAGCCCATTTATTAAATTTCAAGATCTTCCACCCAACCCAAGCTCCACCCCTGCTAAAGCTCCGTCTGCTGTGTGTTTGACTGAAGTAAAAACACTGAGGAGATGAGCACCTCTTGTGAGTCTCGGCAGCGAGTCAAGCGAGACTAACGCAGGACGCGTTGTGCATGCGAGGTCAGCCACGCTGTCCCTCTGCAGCGCCGTTACCAGAGTTTATGGCCTCAATTAGCTGCAAATGGCCTCTAACGGAATGTGGGTTTAATACAGGTCTGTGTTGAGGCGGAAGAGAGGTGAAGGTGTTAAAGAATAATGAATTCAACTCTTTAAACTATTTGGTAAGCAAAGTCTCTCTCTTAAGCAGGAAGAGCAGATGTAAAGGGAGGAATCTTATTGAATACTTCTGTGTTAAAGCATGATGGGAGAGAAACTGAAGGTCAATAAACTGTATTTGCTTAACTCTGAGAACTTCAATATGGCCTCAATCTCGCAGGCGTCTGCATTTCGAGTAAAATATTTTGTCTATTTGCCTCTTGAACCTAATGTCTGACAAATCCATCCCTGCTCCATCCCCACATAAACTTTACCCACACACAAAGCACATTCTCAACCTTTAATTTTGGACGGCCGAGGGAGTAGATTGGCTTGCCTCGCTGTGGGTTACCACAAACAATGAGCCGAGGAAAAAATATAACATACCTCTCCGAGATCAAAAGGCTATAATGTCATATGAAGGTCATAAACAATCAAGTGGAGAAATTCAAGCCTCGTATGGAGAGGTGGAAGGGTCTCTCTGTCCTGGTGAGAAAATGCTTGTTATACATGGCAACAATTTTCTTTCATCTCCAGGTTTCACTCTGTATTATCTCGACGTCAGAACTTTCATCCTTGGCTGGCAGCAGAGATAAAAGTTCTTCCCTCTTGTTTCACAGAAACAAGGAAAACAAGAGCAAAACATGATCACAATCCAATAAATACCCACAAGAAAACAACAGATTAGAATACAACATTTTCACTTTTTTTGGACATAATGTGAACCACCACAAAACAGGGGTTGCCAGGCTGTTGCAACACTGTTTATGAAATGTTCTAAAAGTGTTTTTAGTATGTTGCTATGTGGTTGCTGGACCAAATGAAATAAAACGCACCCTGAAATCTCTCAAAGGAGCATCAGAGCTTTGCACCATTGTTCCTCCTAAAGCTCAGTGAAAACAAACGACTGATTCACTTCGAGCAGAAACAGACGACATGAGTAACAATCCTGTGAAAATACATCTAACAGCATATGACAGCTTTCCCCTTGGCAGATCTGGACCGCTCTATTGTTAAACCTGTGCGCATTATTGTTTCTGTGGCTCGTGGAGAAACGACCGCTAAACTAGCCTACCAGGCAACTCGGATGAACTTTATTTATTAAAATACTGAAAACATCATAGGATACCTGGAATCATTTCCAGATCTTTTAATAAGATGTACAATAACGAAACTTAAGATAATTGCCTTACGAAAATGTGTAATCAGACTGTTCAATTCACAGTGCTCGTCAAATTTTTCATGGGATGTACATTAATAATATAATTAATATAATATATTAATTAAATTAAATATATTAATTAATATATTAATAGAAATTCAATATGTTTTCAGTAACAACAATAAGATTGCGTGAAGGTCTAAAAAAGAACCATCCCAAACTGTCAGCGCTAATCTGTCATGCCCATCTGTGGTGACTGCACCATGTTAAAAAGCTGTCAGAAGACCTCATTAATCCTGCAGGACTATCACAGACAGATGGCAAAACACCTTTTCACTGAGCACAGACTGACAAGGATCAAAACTAAGGTGGATGAAGCTGGTCCTGGATCAGTATTTAAGGAAAGACATTTACCGAGGTCAGGATCAATAGTCAACCCCCAAACCCCCATTTTCACAGAACATCAGTTTGGATAAATCTCCTGAAGAAAGCTGCAGATGTAACAGACCAGAAAGCGGCACAAAATGCTTTTCCTATCACCCGGAGGCCATGTTGATAATCTGGCACAATATTGCAAATGTTGGCACAAGGGGCGGGGTTTATCGGACGTGACCTCGCCCCTCAGGCCTCTTACCTTATCAGGGGGAGGAAATAGTCTATACGTAACCATCACTGTAGCCTGAAGACCTCTGAAAAGCTTAACAAGGACAAGTGTGAACTGAGAAGCAGGGGGACGTGATGGAAAAATAAGGGGAGGGGAAGTGAAATGAACTTGCATTGAAGCTCTTAATCGATCCTTGCGGCCACTGGTGGGATAATGTCTTTAAAAGGACAGCGAGCAGTTAGTCTATCAATCCGAGACATTTCCAATGGTTTCAGTGTGTCTGAGAGGATTTCTCAGTAAAGCGCATTCACCAAAGCTGTCTTTATACAGCATATCTTCCCACAGCAGCACCCCTGCTATATAAATATTGCAATGTGGCTGAAAACATAAAATCTATTCTGGTGTCAATGTCAGTGTCTCTTTCCCCACAAGATAATTCTTTATCCTCTCTCTCCCGGCCTGCCACGACTGTCCGGTCTAGAGTGTGTATTTCAGTTGATGGGTAGAATAGACTGCCGTTCTCTCAGTGAACTAATGAAACGAAAGCAAACACACAGCGGTACAATGCCGTCCGCCAACATCCAGCGGGCCGGTGTCATTAATCATGAGATCCAGGGGCACAGGGCTCCAGTCCTGTTTCCATGACAGACCCAGCAAAAGTGTCACATATGCACCTTTCCGTCTTTTACTATGGCCTCACTGGCTGCCCGCCAGCCAATGACAGCCGATATTTATACAAAAAATACACGCACACGCACAAATAGTGCACACATGCACTTTTGCACAAAAATGCACTCTTTGACATTGACTACCTCTCACAAGCATGCGGAGAAACACTAAAGATAGGTCATGATGGTCAACAACAGACTAGTTTTTTATTCTGGTCTACTACTTATGTGTTTAACATGCTAAAACTATTGTCTATTCTGTTACATTTAACTGTGTTCAATCCAGATGTATGAAAAACTGTATTCTATGCAAGAAATGTGGAGAAGGAGAAAATAGGAACTATGTCTAATTACAACTAGATGATTTTATTTCTATCTTTTTCCATATTCCTTTCCCTGAGATGGGGAGAGATAAACAAGAGCTGAATATAGGATAACCCAAGCTGAGATAGCGGTCTGGGGCTATTCCCACTAATCCTGTGTCGTCACGTTATCCTCCAGGGCACCCACACATACACAGTGTCTGGTTCCTGATCAGCTTCTCCCCTCCTGCCCTTTATGTTTACAGACAGGATTGCTCTGGTGTTATCAGACTAATCTAAACTACTACGCTTTTTCACAAGCCTCCATACAAATAGATTGAAAGCTACAGGGGGATGGTCCACCTAACAAGGCAGAGGAAAAGAAACATTACCAAACAAACAGAACACAGGGGCTGAGTAAACAGGCATGGGAAAAGCACAGCGGTGACCCGGCGTGTGTAAGAGAGAAGGCTGGGTTCCCTGCAATGCTTCAATGGGCAAAAAGCAAACTTCAATATTTACTGTTTTGTAACAGTGGCTTGTAAGAATGTGGAATAAATTATCAAAAAGAAGAAAATGATAAATTTCGCTACTGATCAAAGGTTTACTTGACTGAAATATTTTTATGATCTAAAAAACATATTGCCTTTAAATTTATTGTGTAAACAATAATATGAGCGTGCCAACATATTCTATTTCTTACACTGTGTATCTTTTGTTACAATATTAAAATAAAAAATGTCTCTGAAAAGAATAACTTAAATAACTTAAATCAGAAGAAAAATCTGCAAATAAGAAGTGTTTAAAAATCATCAAGGTCTCATAAGGCTTGTAAATGAAATGCCAAAAATACATTTTTGTAAATTTTAGGCAAAGAGTGGCAACTTTAAAGCTTTTACTGTAATATTAAAATTAAAACCATTTTGATTTATTTTAGACTTTTTTACTCAATTCCAACACAATTTGATTCACTCCAATGTTTTGATGTGTTTAATATTATTTTCAAATTATTCTAAAATTCTAAAGTCTCCTCTTAAATTCTTAAAATCTATATGAGCATAGTTACACAAACATGCACATTAAATGTATACAACATAATTGTGTGGTTGCAGTGCGTTAACCAAGCAATCCTGTCTATATACTAAACGATTTATGCAAATACAAATTCAGCTTTTCAACACACAAGCTTCTCCATTAACACATTTGGAAACAGCTTCCTGAGTGACAGAACAGACATGCATGCATGCATGTAAGAGGGTGTCTGACAGAAAAAGATTGAGTGAGAGGCCCAGGCAGTTTGACGGGAGTTTTATGGAGGGGTCAGATGGTGCCACTGCGCCCGTGTGTATGTATGTGTGTGTGTCGCATGAGAAAACACAGGCAAGCGAGGCAGGTCTATATCGGGCACACTGTCAGCATGCCAAATGGGTTATGGGACAACGTAATGTGATGGAGCTCCTAAAAGCATGTCAAGCTTACACGGCACGTCCGGTGTTACACAGGTTCCCGAGAGCCGAACGGTGCAAGACTGGGCTGCTAATCCAAAATGAGCCATCTATTTTACAGGTATGCCTTTTGATATAGTTAACAGAGCTTTGGGTTTATAAGGGTAAAGGACAAATGATATTTAGCTGAGATGAGCGGTTGAGGGCCCAGCTGTTATTTTAAAGCCATCACCTCTGCAACAGCCCCGACACCCACTCGACGTCAAGAGGTGAAGTAGATCTTTGTTCTAGCGTGCCAGAGATTCTGGTATGCCCTGATATGGGCATTGCAGCTGCAACAGCGAGACATCTGAAGCCTCTTCATCATGCCAATCAGACCTGATGATCTGGCTTAAGCATACAGCAGTCAGACTCCCCCTGGGGGCCTATAACACCACCAGCACAATCACCCAGAAATCTTTTGGGTCAGTGACCTTTTCTGCAGCATTCACAACCACAATTCAGCTTCTTCTGCTCTAATTTGTCTTTAAATACGATTCACGCCATGGTACGGTGAATGGCGAATCTGTTAGAAAAGCAAGATATTTCCAGACGGGAAGGTGAATGAAGAGGAATAGAAAGAACCACAGAGCTAATGGGGGTTAAAGTAGTTCACCAGAGTCTACACACCCAATTTGTTCCACAAAAGAGTGAAATAACTTTGGGAAATTGCAGAAAATGGTCAAGCGAAACTGAAATTATCACTCTGGCGACAACCATACAACTTCAGTCGCAGTCAACAGTCTCAGCCTAAATGAAATATGAATGGTTCTTTGAAATAAGAAATACATTTTCTGGCTGGTAGTTTTGATGAGGCTAAATCTTTTTTGCAGTAATGGCGCTGCCACCCTCAAGTGAAGTATCAGACGTTTATATTTAACTTGGGCAGACTTGGGCAGGCTGATTCACCCTGTGGTAATTGAGGGCTGAGGACAGTAATCTCTGCTGGACTTGAAGTCACTGTAAAGCAGCCAAAGTGTATGTCGGTTAAGAAAAGGCATTGCTAGCATTTCCTACCCAGACTCGTGTCTGCAACACGTGTAAACATGAATGCATTTCAGTCGTGTAAATGAAGGGCATCCACAAGTAATCTATTGCTGGCTTAATGGCACTGCAAAGCAGATAATACAAGAAAGGGTCTAGTCAATGTATTATGTTAAGATTGCTATGACTGCTTGCTGTGTGAATAGCCTCTTATTATACTATATCTAAAAGCAGGTTTTATGTACTCTGTTATATCCAAATAGACTTACATTTCATCTAAATCCAGCACAAATAAGTCTGCCTTTTGCAGCTGATGACTTTTACTATACTGTACGTTTACCTTGTTACTTTTTACCTACAGTACCACATTAAAAAAGCAGCATATTCAACATATTGATCTAACCTATAGCTATAAAATTATAATACAAACTTAATCATATATACAGTACTAGGGCTGAATGATACCGGAGAAAAAAAGTGATAATTTGCTAAATAATATAATATATTATATACAAAATAAAAATGCTTTGTAAAAACACCACACTTTCTCTCTGCTATCCACATTGACATAAAACTTTGACTATACGTAACTTTTCGAATTATTAAAATTATTTATTTATTGCAAACCATATATGCAATATGCACATTCGCAAGATACTAAAATTATATAGTATTCTATAGTATTACATATAGTGATTAAATAAACGATAGTAAATACTGTAGTATACTTTATACTATATTTATTATGGTAAAATTAAAAAACACAAGACATTTTACTTTTACTACAGGTAATACTTAAGTACACTACAGCATTTTCTTATGTGGTATGCCCTTATCCACATATCTACGGACCCCACGTGGGGTCATGACCCCAGTGTTAAGAACCCTCTATGGTATGATGTCATATTTAGCTCTTCTTCCTCTCTATCCCCCTCACTCACAGGCTTAATCTAACCACCAAAATGACAGACAACACCATCAACAGCACAAGACACTTCAGCAGAAAGCAGATCTTCTTGATCTTCACACCCTCCTGTGACACGTCTGACCTCACCAAGCAGGTGCCAGTCTTAAGAAATGCTCTGCTGTGTACAGAGGTTAGCAGAGGTTAGATATAGCGCGAACTAACCTCCAAGAATGGCAGGAATGTCCGTCCTGTGGGGGGTTTCTGGACAGAGACGCTACAAATTTCTGTGTCTTCAGACTTTGTTTTGCTTAATGTGTGTGTATGGGGGGGGTTACTATTGAAGAAAAGACTGCCACTATAGACTGTGTGCCAGTTATCCAGCATCAGTCATCCGTGAGACGGCCGTTAACAGATTAACGGTGCCAAGCGGATGGTTGTCAAAATGTCTTTCCACAACAAGGAATTCTCAGCCTGTTTTTTATAACTCGACACTGTCAGAAATTCATTAGCGTAGAACAACAACTAATGGTTTTCTTTTACAACCTTCCACTTGTGAGATTTATGCACAACAATTGTCTAGCCTGGCACAATCTTACGGCAGCGGATGACACAGCACTCTTTCGGGAAGATGTCTTTAGAAAATCCCCTCGCTTAGGCAAACACACAGATAAAATAAGCACATTCCTTTGATCCCTCATTGCTTTGCCGGGCAAAGGAAAAAATAGTTGGTGACCACTGATGAGTCCAGCGCAGGGCAGGAAGGGAGGATGTCCACAAGCCACTAAATCTATACTGGATTCCTTTTATCAGAGAGTACTTCTTAGCACATCTTTAAATCTTTTAACCATCAATCTGTCTGTTTTCTCCTGGAAATATCCTGCTTTTGTCTTTTTAATCAGCTTAATTGTGAGATGCATTTGCATGCTGCTTGCCATGATGGAAACATTATTGACAGCTATCCTACATTACCAAACGAATCTAAATTTAAAGTGAATTTCTTTTTCTTTTTTAGATTAGATCTATAGTGAATGCACTTCATAAAACAGACCAGAATGAATGTTGACAGTGCAAACCATGTGACCACAACAGTTTTATTCGATATTCTGCTTTGATATTCTTTAACAAAACATAGACTATGTTCTGTAATCCTGCATAAGATTATAAAGGCAGAATAAAGAAACTTTATATTCCAACAACTAGATTCAAGCATGAGACTGACAGAAGCATTGTGCGAGCAAGTGAATCGTAAAACTGACCTGCTTCACTTCAGCCGGCATCATGGAAATCCTGTTTGGTTAAGCCTCTGGGAAAAACGCAAGGAGAACAGTATTCTCTTGTGAGTGAAATTTTTTGGTCAGCCAATCTTTTGTTCCTTGTTATGCGAATATGTCCTGTGAGAGCCGAGGCAGCTCAGAGCCACAGAGCCATCCTTTCCCGACGGTCACATACACGAATATACTCTGTCTCTCCGTCTGTGTCTGTCTCTCTCTCTCTCTCTCTCTCTCTCTCTCTCTCTCACACACACGCTCTTTCTAACACATGCTCGTAATCCTCTCAGGGAGAGAAAAACCCGCCTCCACCTTCGCTGAGTGAGGATGCTGCATGCGTTGGTGCGGATAATGATTTCAAAAGAGATGCTCTTGACAGTCCAAAGTGTTGGTATGAAATAGTCCTTTAATAAAATTAGAAATCCGAGAGAAGAGACGAGAAACAGCCAAACAAAACAGCTCACACACGAAGAGTGCAGGAAAAAGTTGCCCGGTGCAGGAACAAAACCCTGAGAAAGGGGGGTGAAAGAGTGTAGAGGAGAGGGTGAGCCGGGTGTGTGTGTGTTTGAGTGAATAGATTCTTCCCAGAAGGCAGTTGCGCTGTAGTTTTGTACTCTCGTTCTCCTCACAGAGCATCTATGCAGACAGGGGTCAGACGAGGGGGGAGGGGCTGACAGACAGACGCAGCTGGAGTGGAAAGCGCGAAAGAGAGAGAGAGAGAGAGAGAGAGAGAGAGAGAGAGAGAGAGAGAGAGAGAGAGAGAGAGAGAGAGAGAGAGAGAGAGAGAGAGAGAGAGAGAGAGAGAGAGAGAGAGAGAGAGAGAGAGAGAGACTCCACCCAGCCAACATGCCAAAAGAGCATGGCCCTGAGAGGGGGGCAACGCTCCACAAAACTTTGTTTTTCTTCCCCATTTTTTTTTTACACAGACTCTCTCCGGCTCTATTCTTTTCTCCCTCTCCTTTTGTCCTTTTGTCTGCTAAATATGAGAGGGGAAAGAAAAGTTGAGGAATGATTTCAGACAGGATTCACTGACTGATAGTGAGAAAGAATTTTAATCTAGACCTGTGAATGGCTTTAACACAAAGCAGGAGGGATGGAGGGTTCAGGGGCGGGCACTTTACACCGGGGGTGTCAAACTCATTTTAGGCAGGAATAGACTAAACATAACTTTCTGTGGGATTTTTTATATGTTAAACTTTGGTGTACACACAGAGAGCTCAACGGATTTTCTACTCTTCCATTTCTCTCCAAATCATTCTATTTCTAACATTTGTGCTTTTATAAACATTATTGGGGTAAAATGGAAGAATTAGATTTCAGATTTTGCAATTTTATTTAGCAGGGGCATTTATAGGGAGACAAATGTGACCCTGTCTTTAAAAACCCACCTAAAGTCATTATTTTTGTAATTTATAAAATCACACTACATAATGTAAAAAAAATACCTTCGGTGTGACTTTTCTTTAGGTCATTAAAACATAACATGAAATCATATTTAGAGGTGAAATCAAACTTTGATGCTTGTTATCTCATAATTTGATTCTGACACTTTAGCCTGGTTTTTACAGACAGGGTCACAATTAATTAAACAACATTTAAAGGAAAAACTACTTAATTAATTGGATAAACATAAGATTAATAAGCAATTATAAACTCAAGACAGGATCAATACAATATACTTTAACTTTATCACATATCTTATTATAAATCCTCCTACATTTTTTTTGTATTGATCGATGTTGCTCTCAATGTCACAAGCAATTCATAAACTATAGGAAAGTGCCATAGGTTGCTGTGGGACAGATTTACACCAAAAGACCCCACATATGAGAGCTATTCCGGATAAACCCTCAGCATTATAATAAAGTTATTCCACCTCGTTAACGCACTAGCAAAGAAGATGGAAGTAAATCTGACTCCCACCTGCATCTTTTACATTAAAACCAGATCCTTCTCCAACTCCAAATCACTGCATGCTGAAGAGCATCATGTCTTATCTAGCAGTACCAGCCTGAATCTGTTCGTAGTCGTCCCTTAAAGAATTCATGTTAGGAACCAAGTTTCTTTTACTACAACACAGACTGACACCAAACAGACTGCTGTAGAACGCTAGGAAGCCCCGTGATCACTGAACCGCACAAACACACCAACAGAAAATGTGTTGATAAATAAATAAACCGAAAGTTATCAGAGTGCTGTAGTTGTTCAGGCCTAAGGAAGGTTAACTTACTGTCGGCTACTGCAGAGAAAGAGAAAAAAACACAGATAACGAAATGAGTATAAATTTAGAGAGGCAATGCACACGCGACTGTTCTAGTCTCGTAAATATATTTATGAGCACAGAATACTTTAAAAAATCATGCCGCGCAACAGTTGCAGCATTTCCAGATTTGGAAAGTAATGAGTTTCATCATTAGAAGTTTAGAAAGCTGGCATTTCAAAGATCGCATGCTAACAAGTGCTTCTGATGGGTAAAACAAAATACTCTTTAAAAAACATCAGAATTTGTTTCTGTCAAATGCTGACAGCAGACAAAGAAAAAACAACAATTTGATTTCTCCTGATATTCATGATCAAACACAAAAATGTCAGTGTTGGGTTTCTTTATAAAAGGGGTGTCGATTAGAAACACAAACCTGGTAAATGAGATCTTGAGAGAGAAAATGGAAAGAACACAGAACACAAGTATAGCATTAACCCTTTATAAGTATTGCATTATATTTTATATATACAGCTAATACTGTCCCACTAAACCACATCAGCACATCTACTGAAGATCAAGAACACACACGCACACTTTTGCTTGTAGTCTGAGCTGTCCTACTGACAGACCCGTACCTGCACGCAGCCAAACGTTCACTGATTCAGAGCTCATTATCCACTTCTCTGCTCAAATCAAAGTCGTGTTATGACACAACATGTGTAAATAGAGCGGAGCCCTGGTAATAAGGCAAGAGACTGACAGTCCAGACACGCACACCAATCTCTGGATAAACATTAGAGCAGAAAGGAGTCTATCCACACACACAGTCAATAAAGCCACTGGAGACCAGTCAGAAAAATGACTAAATATATTGGGGAAAGGGGAAAAACAAGTGTAATGTAAATGACCTTATATTGTGTGACATGGCAAAGGCTGATGCTAATTTGCATTATTTAAGACTGAGTAAGTTATGAATATAAGCGCTATTTGTAACCAGTGTGTACTATTCAAATGAACATGTCAAGCAAATGTGTTAAGTTGTTAAATCCAATCTATCATCACAACTCGTTCCTACATAAATGCTTGAGCAAGATATCTTGGATATCTTCAGTTGCTTGCAAAACACACATAATAAACTATGGTGCTTAATGACAAACATGTCATTTAGTGTCTCAAAAAAAACAAGATAGCATTTTAAACTTCAAATGGTTTCAATTTAGACTTCCAATAGGAGGGTCAGCACACACTTGTTTGGTTATATATGAACATGTCGAGTAAAGGGGTCACATTCCTGGAGTGCCTCGGAGGTCTCGTAAAGTGAAGGATTCTTATTTTAAACACATGAGTCTGTAATCCACTGTGTGAGAAGCAGTCTGTCATTTAAGTGGCTTCAAAGTCTGGTATGATATGGTATAAAAAGAAAGTACTTAATCCTTAACGCTCATCCCCTGTTCACATTACGGACTCTCGACAACTAATAGCATTAATTACGGATGGGCCATGTACTGAATATTTACAATATATACAACAGTAACTTTGTAGGTGATATAAAATAAGTGACACTGTAAACATCATTGTAATGTGTTTTTGTTTGCCACTTATATTTTGTTTTCTAACAGTGCCTGCAGGGCCAGATATGTTGGATCTGTGACCAAATTATTCTTTTTAGTCAATTTTCTGTCATTGCTTTTAGTCACTTTTTACAGCTTTGCACTGTACAGAAAACATAATGTAAGCCAAACAGATGATAAATATAGACATAGCAAGTATAATAATTAATATAGAAACAGGGAAAAAAAGAATAGAAAAAAAAAATAAAAAAAAATATATATAAATAAATATATAATATTATGTATTATTATCATAACAAAAATGATAAAATCCTACAAATCCTAAAAATACTACAATATTGCAAATCTTTTAAAAGATCTAGATTGGGAATACTATCGGATTGTTCATAATTCTTTTACTGAATCAGGATTAAAAGTAGTAATTTATGCAATATTAAATGCTGGTTAAATGTACAGTAAATGTAGACTGTGTATGTGCATCGTTACTGGTATAAAACATAACATTAAATGTAATTCTGCCTTAAAGTCATTGCATTCAAAAACAATATTATGACTTCTTGTTGTACATAAACATGAAAGCATTGACAAAACGAGACTGACCGTCATCCAAAGACTGAAAAGTATAAATGTTTATCATATATTACAAAGAATATATACTGGATATACTGGATTTTATATATATATATATATATATATATATAAATATAGGAGTTTTGAGAGGATTAATCATTTGATGGATTGTGCAATAGAGATAAGAGAGGTCCGAGCAGTTCTCTGTAGAATATGAATAGCTGTGGGCACCAGCATCTGCTCTGAATATAAAGAGTACAAATATTCCCAGTCTCACTAAGAGGTATTCAGCATGCCAGTGTTATGATCTATCACCTGCAGACGTATCTACAGGCTACAAAGAAGTGTGTATTCTGTTAAAGCTACATAAAAAGTATTAAAACCAAAAGCCCACAAAAACAAGTACAAAGACAAACACATTCTCTGCTCCCTATTTTAGTCAGATGTGTAATTGCAAAGGAAAACACCCAAGATCAAGAAGAAAACTTTAGAATCATTATAATGTTTGCGTGTGAGAGTGTGAAAAAGCGCAACGGGAGATGTGACAGAGACAATAACTAATGCGGGCGGTTTTACTGCTGGTTTAATTATACTTTTGCAGGAGGTTTGGCTTTTTCTAATGGCGAGGGAAACTAGATTGTGTATGCACGTGAGAGCACGTCTACGTGTAGGAGGAGGTGAGAAAGTCATTGTTAAGCAGATGCTTTACAAGACGGCCCGAACCGAGGGACGTAGCCGCAGAAGCTCGGCTGTTTCCTTCGATGGAGACCTGAGAAACGTTGTATCACACCGGCCCTGTGTGTCTTAACATGGACAGCACAGATCAAAGAAGCCACTCTTTCTCCAAATCTTTCCGCAAGCCTTTTAGATTTCTCGCAACATTTAAACAGAGCTAGCAAAGTCCAGCTACAGCAAGCAAGCTGTACTCCTGCAGACACGCTTGATGAATTGTAAATAACCTTCAAGATTCCCAGATGAAACGACGGGTGCGCGTACCGCCTCAGGTCACGACTTTGGAACTTTCCTTACATTTGGGAGAGTGGAGGTTTCTTGAAAGAGAAGCTGTGTACCGTGTCAATGTGAAAGAGATAAAGTATGCTATTGACTGAGACCTATTGTGCCAGTCTGTGACCTTTTTAGGCCTTGTGAAGAGTGATCAAGGATAAAAACGAAATAAATCAACATCTTCCGAGTAAACACACTAAAGATAACGCAGTAGAGGTCCTTTGTCTCTTGATCCACCTAACAAAAGTGTTTCATGGTGCATGCACTTTAAAGATAAAAAAGGCACCAAATGCACCAAAACGATTGCAATAATGAAGCTTATTAAAACAATAATTAGACGATCTGACAAGACTATTTTTCACATTTTAGGAATAGAATTGATTTAAGTATTACATTCTTACTGATAGCTAAAAGCATAAACATGGTAGCCTAAAATATTTCATAAACAATGTTTGTTTATGAAATATTTTAGGCTACCATGTTTATGCTTTTAGCTAGCAAGGGAAGTAGATGACAAACGTATAAACATTGAATATCTGCAGCTCTGCAGGGTGAACATTCACTGAGCCCCTTCCAATATGGCTCAATGAAATGTAATGTGTCTTTGATATAAAGTTTGGTTCACTCTTAAAATCAGTTTGCCTTTAGTTTTGCTTTACTGTTCAACATCAATTATTCATCAACCTCATCAAAACACCATCATGAACACAGCTAACCCGCACAGGTACACAGCAGCTACAGTACATCACCTCTCTTTTGCACTCTGGTAATGACATCAGCAAAATTACCCAACAGCTTCTGGTCCAAATCACTGTGTAGTTTGTGATCTTTCAGGACGTAAAGACAGCAGGTGAGCCAGAGGATAATGACCAGATTTGGCAAACTGATCCCTCGATGCGCGAGTCTGTCTGACAGAAACGGACATGAGAAAGGGCAAGCTCATTTATAAACTGCCATGTTAGGCAGAGGGGAGCAAATCACACGGGCTTTCCGGGCAGGTGAGGGCATCGGACAGGCTAAACAAATAATGGGAGATGCAGATGACACAGAGTCTGGTGTTCTTCTACAGTATGAAAATTAAACTGACAATCAGTTTTTATACACTGATTGTAAAACACACTAGAGCTGCGTGATATACTGAATATTCACAATGTATTAAAATGTTCTTGGTTATTATTTATAATCACAAATGTCTTTAAATATTTTAAATAATGACTTATTATACACTGATAAAATTATATTACAATTTTAGTATACTAATTTAAATTAGTTAAATTAGAAAGTTTGCATGTGCTTGGCTGTTTAAAATGACTTTTCAAGCCGTTTCATGAAAATAAATATTAACCTATAGTACCAGTCAAAAGTTTGGAATTAATTGGCAAAAATGTTTCTCATGATCTCAAAAATCTTAAGAAGGTATTTCAATGTTAAATTTTTTTGTAGTAATTTCAATACATTTGAAGACAAAAATATAGTTGTGACAACATATTATTTAGAAATTAAATTAATTTAGAAAATGAAATGAAATGAAATTTAAATGAATTAGAAAATTTTATTTTAAAATTTTAAAATATTTATAAATGGATTACTTGGACCAAATAATGATTAAAAAGCAGTCAATAAGAGTCCAGCATAGATAGAGCTTATCCAAGGTTAAGACCTCAAGAAGCTGGATGATAAAAATACCAAGAGCATGATTTTGCAAAGGGTGACTACCTTTAAAGATGTTAAAATATAACATGGTGTTAAATTATTTTGGATGCCGTTAGTCACAACATAATTCCAACAGTTACAATAGTCTTGGTGAATTTACTACTATTCCAACATGTGGAAAACAAATTAAACATTTGACTGGTACTGTATACACAGGAAAGATAAACCAACACATTCAGTATGACTCCTCACCTTGATCTAACCAGTCGGAAATAGCTTAAGTGGTGGCGCCATTATAGCTTTACAGTGAAACTATTGACTACTGACCACTAACAATTGAGGAAATTTCATCACTCCTTTCCCATCAGCAACCCACATAGAATGATGTTGCTTTTATACTAGAGGTTTGGAGAGGATCCAAACAAAACTGAATGTAAGTATGAAAAGTGTAATTGCACAACAAAGAATCACATTCGACTGTGTTTGAAAGAGGAGGTGAAGAGTTCATTCCTGTGAACCACAATATTGCCAGTGTTTGATCTACAGTGGCCATAATACTGAATACATACATAAAGGCATGAATTTAATTTAGCTTGCTCAGTTTTAACAAAACAACAGCGGACAGCTAGCTGTCTGTAACATCATGCAATGCGATGAGCCAGTATGATGATATGAGAAAGCACATGGCAGGGACTCTTGCAATAAGATTGGAAGAGTATGAAGAAATCTCATCATGGGAATAGGCGATGAGTGACACATCCAGAGCAATAACTCAGCACAGCCAAACAATACTCAGACAGCCAGGAAGAAGGTATGGCATGATAAGGAATAAAATGAGGCCAAAATGAGATACAGCACCAATCACTTCCATTCATGTTGTTTCAGATGGACTGAATTCATGAAGATAACAGATATGAAGCAACATCAGAGGCTCACACAGGCTGGCGGAGGCCTGCCCAAGCTGGAATGGTTTACCTGCATGACCATCTGTTGCCAGGCCAGCGGTTGGTTGCTCATGCATGTGGTGCCGCCCGCCAACCTATCAGAAGGCAGGTTGCCGCGTTCCAGCTGCAGGGAGACATTGCGGCGTTCCTCTTCAAGGGCTCTGGTGAGACGCTCGAAGCGAGCCTCCTGCTCTTTCACTGAGGCCAGGATGCTAGCGGCTGACGGCACGTCATAGTCTTCCATAGTAACGTAGTGGCCGAAAGTATTTGCTGATTACATTGTGGGGAAAGTGTAGGGAGAGAGAAGGATATAAGGATATAAGAGAGTAAGAAAGTGTTATTGCTAAATATGAATCCAAATTAGAGTCGTCACAATACCAGATTTTCACTATACAAATAATGTGCCCAGAACAGAATTTTATACATAATATTAATGCAATATTTTTTTTAAATAAATCAATAAAGTTATCAGTCATACTCATCTTTAATTTTTTTGGCCAATTAATCACTCAAAATGAGGGTGTATGTAGGCAAAAAGAGACAAAGAAAGTTTGTAACCATTGTGGCTTTTAAGACAAAATGAAATTGGGAAAGAATCATTTTTATATGATCATATATGTGGAATTAATACAATATTTATTATCATGTTTTTTGTGAAAACTGGTATATTGTGACACCCCTAATTCAAACACCTACAATGCAACAATATACAAAAACCAAACTTTTATTTCCTTGTACTTGGTGGAGCAAGTCTCACCTATTATCATTTTTTTTGTCAACCGTATAACTAAAAGAAAGTGCAACATAACTTAAAACGTATTTCGCATTATGCAATATTTGCCTCTGTATTGCCATCTCTCTTTGAAACAAAGTTTTAGGTTACCTTACATATCTTTAGATGGGCAAAAGTCAAATAACATTAGAGATTTCTCACACAATAGTACTAACCGCTTAACATTTACTATAATTCATTACTATAAGCTTGCCATTGCAAATTCTGAAGATGTACTTGTAGCTTTAAAAATAGTTTTGTAACCAGCATAAACGGCCCACATTTAAATGCACATGGTACAAAAATACATGACACACACAGTGTTTCCAAGCAAAACTCACTAGACTCCGACGTAATACAGATATCTAATAAAATTATTCATTCATGCCAAGCACAACGGCTCAAACTTCACTCCTATAACCAAAGATGACAAAATGAAGATAATGGCAGCTTTAGAGAGAGAATAAAGAACACAAATGAGGTTCAATCTCGAGGCACGGTTCACACACAGTTCACCTGCATACACACCTATCAGATAGTGAAGAGAGAGACGGTTAAAGGACAGACATTCCCCCAGAAGTACAGACAGAAAGAGATGTGCCCAGCGGCGAGGCGAGGGAGAGACAGAGGCTACAGAGGCAAAGAAAGATACAGAAAAGAAATCATAGGTTAGATAACGCTGACATTCCAAACAAAACAGACAGAATTGTCCTCTGGCTCCTGGGGATTCAAAGAGGATAAAGAAAAAGAAATGAACGAGAAGATGCTACGGAATGATAAATGAGTATCGTGGACTTTCTTAAGTCTGTCTTTGTGAAAAGTAGATTGGTTAGGGCCATCTGGGGACAGGTGGAAGGAGATGGGCGGTCCCTGAATGAGGATGGGTTGGTGCGGTTTAATATTTAGCAAGAATTTCATTTTGTTGTTGTCTTTCGTTCTTCATTAAATCAAAGCCGGGACTGGTCACACACGCTCTCGTTTCTATGGTAGAGCGGGTGTGAAGGCTGTATTTCCTTTGAAGCACAGCACAGTACACACACAGTCTTTGATGTTTGTTTCTGGCTGATCATTTATTTATCTTAAGCAGCATTCTGACACCGTTCTAACGGCAAGGCATTGTAACACAGTCTTGTTCTGGGTATGAGACACCGTACATGAGGTCTAGTGAAGGGAGGTGGCACATCTGCTCCTGCTGTCTCTACAGAACAAAATAACTTTCATTCACTTCATCTTAATCTGCTCGATAAGACATGTTTACAAAAATGTGAGGTTATCATAAAACCTAAATCAATAAGCTGCACAAAAATTCTCTAATAAAGAAATCAGTTGTTAAAGGGCTTGCATTGGGTTCATACAAAATTTTAATTCTTTCATTGTTTACTCATCCTTATTTCATTCCAAACCCATATGACTTTTCCTCCTTACAACACAAAAGATATTTTGAAAAAACATTGGTTACCAAACAACACTGTTTTTATTATATTGACTCAAAATCATAGAGACTAGGACTGTCACAATATCAGATTTTAACTACACAATTATTGTATTTTATTGCAATATTTTTTTTTGTTGATGTTTTTTCTAAATGATCACCCAAATTTATCTTTAATTTAAGAGGAGAGAGAGAGAATGGTTAATGCTGTAATATAACAGTTAATGCCAATACTGGTATATTGTGACACCCCTAACTTGTAACATTACCTTTTCATGTTCCACAGAAGAAAAAAGTCATACAGGTTTTGAACGATATGAAGTGAAACTCATTATTAGATTAACTCAACAAAGATACAGAGTCTTTTGTGAAGATGGCCATACACAAGCAGCCTTTCCTATATACTTCCTATTTAAGGCAGTACAGAGGTTGATGGGAAACTAGTTTGTGACTCTCTGAGTAACAGCAGGAGAATGACAGACATGTCAAACATGCCTACTGAACTTATCTTGACCACTAGCTGACCATGTCCAACTATGCTTAAAATAGACCCAAGTATGTTATGAGTGAAGAATTCCAGACCTGGTTTGGAGCCATAAAAAGTACTTGTTATGTTAACCTTTTAACTGTCACAGGTGGAACACTTTACTATTTATTTCACTATTCAATTTATATTTCATGTTTGAATTCTAAGCTAATCATGGAAAACTATATTTTGATGAAAAAGCCTTTAGCTTTAGGAATAAATATTTGACAAAATTTCATAACAATAAACATAAAAAAATTATTTAAAAATATTTTTTTTAAATATCTAAAATTAAAAATGGCAGTTACACTAAACATAAGAAAATATAAAGAGGTGTTGTTGCCTACTAGTTAAAGATCTGTGCTGGTATCTAAAAGGTCAGAGATTCAAATCCCACAAGGCTTTTTATGAACCATGTTCTTGAGCAAACTACTTATCCTCACTATGCTAGAGGCACTGTCCCTGTCACCTCTGTATAAAAGCATTTACTAAATGACAAATTAGTATACAATAAATAACCAAATCCATACATACACAAAGCAATTCCTAATGGGCTGAACGTTCTATTCCTGGAGATGAATGAACGCACATCCCGTCACATAAACAGTGGCACAGCGTTTCTCCTCAGGGATAAATACATTGCAGCATAAACCCCGGTGCTAAAAATAGCTCAGTTATAAATTTACAAACACAGTTGCCGCTTTCTGCGTGGCACAACGAATGAAATCCAGTAGCAGCAGCACATTTAAAAACCTTTTCTCGAAAAATCCCAAACAACAAATCCTTTGGGGATTTGCTGCACACAAGAAACATTAACCTTGTTACTGTTAGTGTGAAAAAACACTGTAAACCAGGGATGGGCAAACTCGGTCCTGAAGGGCCGCTGTCCTGCAAAGTTTAGCTCCAGCTTGCCTCAACACACCTGCTTCAAAGTTTCTTGTATGCCTAATTAGACCTTGATTAGCTGGTTCAGGTGTGTTTAATTGGGGTTGGAACTAAACTCTGCAGGACAGCGGCCCTCCAGGACCGAGTTTGCCCATCCCTGCTGTAAACTGTGTTTACGGTGAACATAGAGAACTTGAAGGAATACAAGCTTATGAAGAGAAGAGAAAGGCTACAGTATAGGAAGGTTTAAAAACAAATATGATCTTTTCTAAATTCTGGAAAAAATAAGTTCTTGCCCTTGCAAACTTTTGCTTGAAACTTTTCTCATGATATTTTACATATTATATTTTTATGATATTCTGGTGCTGAGATAATGAAGAGAATCCATTAATTTCTTATTAATGCATTTGACAAATGCTTTTATCGAAATTGCTTTTATCGAAAGCATTTGAGGTATACAATTTTATATCATTATGGGTTGAATCTAACCCATGACCCCGTCTAGGTAAGTGCAGTACATGTAAATGTGTATAAAAATTATAACTCTTCATATCGCTTAGAAATATAACAGCACACCTCTTAACATGCCACACAGTTTGGAATTCATCGCAGCATCATTCATGTTTAAAGCACAGACGGTGTGACGGGGATGTGGAGGTTGTGACTAGACATAAATATCTGGTAATAAGAGAAACGCCCCCAATTAGAGAATGGTCTCATTTCATTTACCCCAGCCATCTCTTTCTTCAAAAAGATAAACCCTCTCATTTCTCCTCTGAGGGCTAGAGGTCCAACATAAATAAATCACTTGCCCAGCTCCACCTGAGGCCCATCTGCGTGTGCAGGATCCATGAAGCAATAATGGGAATTGGCTTTTGATGCTGTTCAGCGATCAGTTATGTGGGGTCTTCCTGTAACACGGCAAAGCACCGGGCAGATGCGAGCTGATCCTGGATCAACGCCCCCTGCTAAGTGTAAAGAAAACTAAAGGCAAGGCTTTCAAGAACACCTGCTCCCATTTTATCACTAACACCCATCTTATCAATTCTCAACCGGAGTTCAGATTCCTCATAGACTAAATTAAGGATGCATTAAGCTCAATCACTCTGATTCAAGCAAAATGACATTAAGAGGTCTAGCCCTGCTGCATTATACGTCACATCGCTTATGATAAACGACAGGCCGGTGCCGCTCTGTAATCTAAATTATCTTGTTTCGAGCACAAAGGCTGCCGAGAGGTAAATTCTGAAAAGGAATGAATCTGTATGGAACAGAAGTGCTCTGTGCTTTGCCGTCGAGAGTGTGCGCACATTCGTGCTTGGCATTAATCACGTTTACAGCGTGTGAATGGCGGCGGCGGCTCCCTAAATTCACTAGCTAAGAACATAAAAATATCTGAAAAATGTGGAACTAAACTACAAAGTTAAATTGATAACATCTGTCTTTAAAAAGGGTACACACAGACAGTAGCTAGAAAACCAAAAACACATGATGGGTAACCAGAAGGCAATCCTGTGTTTTCCTAAGCAATTAATAAACAGTAGCGTCTTAAGAAATCACTTTTCTATCTTAAAACACCTATTATGTTTAGTGTACCCATGACACGAGATAGCGATAGCTGCCAGATTCTGTATTAACTAATATTGTAAGCAGAATTATCTTTTTAATATATAGCTTTTTTCTACTTCTGCATAGAATCATTTATTTGGTTATAGTCAACTTTGCTTTCAATTTGTAATTCAAAGTGTTTTCAACAATCAATTTTCCCCACTTTTTTCTTTGAAGTAATGTAAGAAGTCTGATAATAAAGTCACATGCACACAAACAACAGCGACTATGTCTGAAGAAGTCTCCAAACAACACTGCGTTAAAAGTACAGTAAAACAGTAAAAGTGCTGTGATGTCTCTCACATTTTGCATCAGCATTTTCATTGTGCTTCTTTACAAACACAGTATACAAATTCCACGCGCAATTATTCATACAGACTCCAACCGATTATGGAGAGAGAATGAAACAAAAACGGAGACGTACATGTGCTCCAAATAAACACGTACTGTACGTCAGGACCAAAAGTCTATTCTGCATATCTTAAGTATGACATCATCAAAGGTCTTTATTTATATGTATAATTCATTATTTATGAGTTTATTCCAGTACATACGAGTCAAGATTATTCTGCAAACTTAACTTTTTTGCGCAAGAAAAACATCAGCATAAATTATTACACAGCTCTTTGAAATACTCAATTTGGGTATTTTTCATGTAACGTCTGCCAAACTGTATATTTATATGCTGTCCCCGACATCAACTTCCTACACTGTGCTAGTTGCATGTTTCTCAGTTAACTCTTTGCTCACATATTCAAGTCAATTCAGATCATATTTTTAATATTTGATTTATTTTAAAAGTAGCTGAATCACTATCATAAAAGACGCTTTTACTTCTTTTCTGGGTCCTGATTTTATCATTTCTAATTATAAATTCTGTCATTATCTATATGACAATCTGGTAGTCTACCCCAAACACTCACAACATTTTAACAGATACAAGCTTAAAATGTCTTAATCCCAAATAGGATATAACAAACAAAAACATATTTAGTGTATACGGCACGCTAATGTTATCTGCCAATAATTGTTTATAATGGTTTATAATTTAATTATCGGCCCGATACAGAAATTACACTGATATGACTAAGATATTATGTAGCCTTATATCAGAATTGGAATCAGCTATCTGCAAAAATCTTCATCAGAACTCTTATATTAACAAGGTATATTTTCAAGGTACATCTGATGGTGGAAGAACAGACACAGTAGTGAAATGATCCGATGAGTGGAGTAATGAATCTGAGAGAAGGAACAGAACACAAACGTTGGGTGGTTATACCTGTGATGTTTGTTGAGCTGTCGGTGCGAGTGGACTTGAGGTTGTTAGAAGCTGTTAGAGTGGGCAGACCGGACCTGGAGCTCTCCTCCCGGGAACTTCTGCCTGATACAGCAGCTACAAGAGAAAAGACAACAACATACTGTACGTGTGAATGCACATCAAACGCATGTGGTGAGGGCAACACATGCTGCAACATTAACCGGTTCATTTACATATTACAACTGGGAGCTGTGGAGATCACTGGGTTCGGACTGAGAATGTCAGGGAAGAAGATTGGAAGGTTTGTATTGTTTATTTCAGATTTATAATAGTTTCATGGCCTTATACCCTCGCAGGCATGCTCGTGCAGACAACCAGAGTTTGAATCTTGCTTGCGTTGTTTACAAATCCCACCCCTCTTTTCATCCCGGTTAAGGCCAAGAATAAAAACAATGGTGTTTTGAGTTCTGTGCATATGCGTTTTAGGTTACTCCTCAGCATGAAGAACAGCTTGGATCTTCATCTTAAGCAACACATTCAGTTCTTCACGCAGGCAGACATGGGCTTCAAAGATTTGATTTCTGGGAGAAGCTCTTTTAAATGTCAACATCAGCGACTTCAAAGATCGACTGACCCAGGCAAAGCACAGCAAAAAAAAATTTAAGGTGATGTTTTGTTTCTTTATCGCTCAACTGTTCCTTCTATGATCTTCTCGCAGCATTGCACAGACTCGGGGGTAAATATTAAAACTCTTGTTACGAAACAATTCTTTAAACACGCTTATTCTTATTCTGCAAAGGATTACATTATCTTTCCCACAAGGGACTTTTCTGTGCTTCGACTTCAAGGACAGGCTTGCTCAAAGCACCTTGGATTTGTGGGACTGACATCAAAGGTGAGCTAAGCCAGAATACATTTGTTATCAGGTCCTTCTTTCTCTGGGTCTGAAGCCTGCCGCATTCTGTGCAATATTGTGTGTTATGTTAAATCCATGTCGGCATGTCAAAGAACATTACAGTACGTGTCACAGAAAGGTTTACATGATCCAAAATATTTATCTTTGTTTAAAATAGGGATGCACGATATTGAGGAAAAAATTAAATATAAGCTAACTTGGTAAATAATGTGATATACGATTTGCGATACAATATAATTTTTTGCTATAAAATACATTTTTAGTTAGCAAAGTCAATATAATTTAAAATACATCACATAATCAACACATGTTTCATTTTTTTGGAAAAGTAAAACATCATTACACCTTGAACAGTCACAAATGAACAGTCATGCGCTTACTGTTGCTATACATAAAACAAATCCGACAATGTTATTGTAAATCACTGCGATATGCGAATATTTCCAATATTTGGGTAATTAAAATATTTATCTTAAATATCTGAATCTACATCTATTCCGGTTTCCGAAACCAAAATAAAACACACTACGGGTTACCATGTTTTACAAATTGTTTGATAATTTGTGCAATATGTCCAAAGTCCCAAAAACAGGGCAACACCATAATTATCTTCGTAAAATACCATGGTAGCATCAAAGGACATTTTGTTATTGTGAGCTGGTTAAGCCATTTCTATTTATAGACAAACAAACAAATAAATAAAAATAAATATTTTCAAATATTTAATTTTTCAAAATCATAGTATATTTCAAAACACAATTATATCTGATACCTTTACCATGGTTAGCTGCAGTTCTGTCGGTAGAAAGATTTTATTAAAAGACTAATAACAACATGAAACAGTGAAACAGAGCCACCAAAGCCAAAAAGAAAAAGATCTAACCAAAAAAGGTATTGTTAGATGTGTTTAAACTAACAGCAGCTGCAGAATACAGTCTTCTCATTAGCGAAACCAAGTAGATGATTTCCAAGCTGAATGTCTCATGGCCAAGAAACTTTACACTACTAAAGAATGAAACCAGAGAAAATGTAATTAAACTCATCATGCCAGGCGAGCCAATATCTGGGACCATCATTATCATCCTATCAAGGCCACATCAGTGATTCATGCCCAATAATAAATTTAACTAATAGTTTTGCAGAATCCTGCCAGGAAAGATCTGATTGATATTGTATTCAAAAAGACTGGCACAGAAATGGATTTTTCTCTGTGTGAATAACACACAATGTGTGCGACATGCCCACAGGAGCATCTTAATTAGAGAAGAGAGATGAAGAGACAGACTCCATGCTGCTGGGAGTCTGAATCACCAGTGCAAAGGAAAAACTCCTCGAGTCTGAGGTGACAAGGTCAAACTGACAGAAAATACATCTTAACAAACCAATCTGATGAAGACTTGCATATGTGATTGGTGATCTAAAAAGTTTACAATGCATATTTGTGTCTATTAGAACGTGATGCCTTGTTAAACACGCTTTCAACACTAGAAAAGTCATGTTGGGGACGTGACCTAATGCTTAGCTCTGGTTTAAATCTAGCCTGTCTTAATCTATATAAAATATGCGTCATTATAAAGTAGCTGTATCTTGAAAAATCCTTCAAAACATCTTCAATAAATACACTTTAATGCGAAGCTTCCAATCATAAGGCCTAACTGGCATCCTTTACCAATGTCAATTGCTCTACAATGATGAGAACAATTGCTCACTATCAGTTGGTAACCTTCACAAATCCTTCTAAAGCTATCTTTTATGTCCCTTTGTCTTTTGCAGTTTAACAGTTGGCAAGACACTTCAAATATCCAATTGGTGACTTTCTGCGTCTGCGTTTTTCTCGTAACCCTTTAACATATTAAATATGAATTAAACTCATTAGGCCACTTGCCATTCATCACAGCAGCGGTTCTCAACCAATCAAGGTCCCTCTTACTTTTTACTTCAAGGCAAATTTTGTTTATTAACAAAATATTTCATATTTTTTAACAGTCACTTTTGACCTTTTTTGCTCTAAACAGTTAATTCAAAAGGGTATAGAGATTTTTTTTTAAGACAACAAACTTTGTATCAACAGATGATCAGTAATCATCATGTGAATTTGACATTGTCAAAGGTTTGTGGCCTGAAATATTTTTTTCATGGCATGGCATGAAATATATTTACAAATATTAGTAAGACATTGTTTACAGCAAACATAAGATAGATAATCCTATAAAAAAAATCTAATAAATGACCAAACAGAACATCATTGTTTCCTTTCAAACTGCAAACATTTAGCCTCTGCTCCATATACAAATCTCAAATATTTGCAGGACAAAAAAATAATCTAAACCATGAAATTTGTTGCACTGCACACACTTTCCTAAAAAGAAAACAGAAAATTACAACAATAATTCCACATGTGAACCAAAAAGACAAACACAAAGACTTGTGAAACATCAAGATTCAAAAGTTCTGTTATTGTAACATGCAGCATTCTCAACAGGGGTGAATTTAATCTCATGGAGGTGGACAGTAGGACCTCAGGTACTGTATTAATCACTATCAACATGGTAAGAGTCATCCTTTATGCATCCTGACATCACATGTAATCAAAGTGGCAGGAAAACAATGTCACTGCCTGTTGCACGTCAAGAGTAATCCAGTCATCTCGCTGCTCTAATTGAAAGCAAAGACACACCGTGTTAAAATCATTCTGTACTGCCCACCGCAGGGACTGAAAGCTCGGATGAAACCTTTACTGAAAATGGCTACCTATCATTATTAGACATCTCAAGGCGGTGATAATCTTCCAAAGTAGTTCAGTTTGCTAGCACCAGGCGCTCAAGACCAGTCTGACCTTTATAATGTTCTCATCTGCAATGAGAAAACACTTAAGAACTTTACTTTGCAAATACGTCAAGGCTCAAAATTCTTCCAGGGAAAAGTGAAAAACATTCGTTTAAACTCTTCAGAAATTAAGTTGTTATGGGCCATTTAGTAGATCACAGGTCTGCATGCGAGAAATATCTCAGGATATGGAGCTATCATTTTATCTGGAACCAAAGGGCTATTACCCTTCTGTATCTTCAAAGCCTTTTACTTTACATTAAGTTATACCTGCCGTGATCATTGTGATTTATCTACATGAAAATAGAACAACCTCACAAATATCAATATTAAAACACAAAAACAGCAAGTATGCACATGGGTACAGTTCAAACCAGATGTTGTGTATGTGTATGCTAAACTTCTTATTTTAATAGTTTTACTATTGCAATGTAAATGCGCAGACCCCGAGTACCTCTTTCAAAAATATCTTTTCATGTACAGTGCACAGAAACTAAAGAAATGAAATCCTCTACTTCACTAACTATAGATTATAGCCCACAGTCACTTCCTCATCTTTATCAGGAAAGCCTAATCATGCATTCAGGTCTTACAGCCACAAAGCAGGTTGGGAAAAGTAAGATCTACTTTCCCAATGGAGTGGCAGAACTTTCCAGATTTTTTAAGGCCCAACAGGCTGAATTAAAGATGAGAGAACAGAAAATGACCGTGCAGCACACTAAAGCATGTACTGATTAATTATGTAAAATCTTCAGAAGTCAGAATGTTCTCTCATTTAAATCCTACAATTGACAGACAATTCAGAATCTGTTTAAAGTGAAATTAAAGGAAAGAATGAGAGAAGAAAAACAGGTGAAAAAACAGACTGTGACTTTACTAAAGTTAAATTTACTCTCTCAAATATAGACTTAATGCAAAAAACAATCATTTAAAAAGGTTATAATGTGACCCTGTGTGTGAAAATCAGGCTAAAGTCTAAAAATCTAATTTTGAGGTAACGAGCATCAAATTTGGATTTCACCTATTAATTTCACTATGATTTCAATCTTTGACATGGCGTTACTCAGTAAATTTAAAAGATATTAAGTTTATATTTTTAAGGAATGTTCTTTACATTATATAGGATGATTTTATTTAGAAAACAGCAAATCACAAAAAAAACGACTTTAGCTGGGTTTTCACAGACTGGGTCACATTTACTTGTTAAAAACACCTAATCATAATATGTCATTACTGCTTTTTGGGAAAAAAGTATTTTAAAATATTTTTATATTGATGTGCTTGACTCTGATCATGAAAACTAATCATCAGACACACCAAAGCTGTGTTTGTCAAAATTATTCAGGTAAACATTTCAACAGAAAAATACCATAATATTTTAAAATATTCAATTAGAATAATTCAAAATTGCTTGAAGGTTTAAGTTGGATAATTCTGAATGTCTTTAGGCCTATTAAAATTTTTCTCTTTCACAGCGAAGTAAAAAATGCATTAGGTCATGCTTTTTATGAAGTCTTCCCACGTTTGCTACTGTGTTTTAGAAAGAAGGCAATTACATTTCAACTCCATCTCTTAACAAAAACTTACTGTAGCACAGTGGAGGAAACTTCTCAAAGGCTATTATACCCACCAGCTAAAAGAGGACTCTTTCCAAAATAATTGGGTGCTGGTTTTAGGGGAAATTCTATTTCTATGTTTATAGAAAGGATAAGTCGCCATTTCCTGCCAGACAGTCTAGTGGATTTGAGGCGTGTAGTTTACTGGCTTCTGGAAGACACAGGAATAAACATGCTGAGGTCACAGAATTTTTTCTATTCACGTCACTGAAGTCTGCTGAAGTCTTTCCCTTTATTAAAAACCTCCTTCATAGGAGATTCTGATGCAATTTAGGGGATAGTTCATATTTCATAATTTTAGCTCTGCCTATCTATTCTGAGAAATGATCAAGAGCGCATTATAATAAAATTCTTCCATCTCCCCTGAAAAAAAAATGTTCAAAAGAAAAGTTGTCTTTAATAAAATCCATTTTGCCTTATCTGCAGCTGTGACACAGTTACCTCATGCCACACCATTTCACAGGACATTTCTCTAGTCTACAAACATTGAAAGCAGTGTTGCTTTACCACATGTATCCTGCCACTGATCTAACTTAACACAATATAACAAAGCTAGTGAGCATTACATAAGCCTTAGTAAAGAGCATAATATCATATCATGGCAGTGTGGGTTCAATCCACCTCAAAGCCTTAAAATGAGTATGTAAAGTATTAATGCTTTCCCTGGTCCTGTATAGTATTTTTTTTGTCTAGATTTTCAAACTGTATTTCCCCTCCAACTCTTTTTGTGACAGTGATGAGGGACATCAGACTTTGAAGCCAAACGCTCAGAATAAAGGAAAGTTGAAAGAGAATGAAGGTAAGAAACATTAATATTGCATCAACATTGTTTCAGGCATGGCTGTGATGGTGGTGGAAAGCGTGGGGTCTTTTTGGGAGGGGGAGACAAAGGGATAAACACACTCTCTTTGCATCTGACTCATCAGATGCTCAAGGACAAGTCACATTTCATCAGCCAATCATTGAGCAGACGGCGAGGGGACGCGCAGATCCTTACTGAGTGGGATTGAAGCAATTTAAACAGCAAGACACAGGGGCGCAAGGAGTGATAGAGAAGAGCTTTCTTGCTTTATTTATCTTAATAGTTTTCGACGTTAATACAGTGGCTACCCGTAAGCCAATTTATATATTTAAAACTTGCAGCACCATTTTCCTCTAAGCTCATCTAAACTCAGTAATCCAGAAATCATGTTATTTTGAGTATTTTTTTGAAACCACCATAAATTATAAAATCTTTGCAGGTGCAGGTGAGAAATTGTACAAACATGACTTTTATAAAATGAAAAGGTGTTACTTTATGAGAAAGATCAAAACGACCTAGTCCACAAATTCTCTCTTTTCCTGTCAAACTGGCAAAATTATTACGGTCTTTTTGCAGCGCTTTTGAGTCTATCGAAGTTAGTTTGCATGTGAAGGCAACAGGAAAAAGTAAGGTAAAACAATTATATATATATTTTAGCCTTGATATAGGCTCACAGGAGAATCACCAGTTCTCTCTTATCTAATAATCTCTCTATGTACTGTATTTCACTGTTTTTATCTCAAAATTTAAAATGTAAATGAATTGCCTCGATCATACTATCAGAATGTAAGCAATGTCCATTAGATAATGTCACTTCTATGGTGCGTTTCTCATGATTATCATTGTTATAATGCTCTTACTGATTGTTATAATTTTCTTACTTTTCCACTGTCCAAGGTTTGTCTATTTATGTTTAAAAAACACTCTGCTCATCATTTAAAAGCTTTAACATTAGTTCTACATGAGAACATAGTTTTAGATATTGCAATTATTGTTAGCGTGCTGCCAAAAAATAAGTCACTTTGGATAAAAGTGTATGCTAAATTAATAAATGTAATAATTGACATCTGCTTCTATGAATTTACATACAAATCCATGATTCAGACATCAAAGCTTGTAAATTTAAAGGACATGCATCTCATCAATGCTCCCAAAGTGGTTTGATATAGAATCCACTGCACAGCAGACTCTATTAGACAGTATCAAAACATCCAGTCTGAACTTTTTATCTGCACTGACCTCACCAATGCGTCAGGTGTCAAACCGGGAGTCCAGTACCCTGACCCACCCACACCGGGGGCACAAAGTTTATCGAGCAGACTCCAGTGGAGGACACGGTTATGTGGGTCAGCACACACTGCATTAAAAACATGCTTGTTTAGCTGTCTGGGGAGTAAAACACAGCAAAGGCTTGGAGAACAATTGCACATAAAACTTTACATTACTTCTACTATTATATTGCATTGCTCCTAATGTTTATTTCATACACCGTAATATTCAAATTGAAGCCAATCCTAAAAGGTCTCACAATATTGTATCTTACAAAGATTACTTGTGGCAATAAAAAAAAAAACTTACTAATAAGTTACTTACTACTACTAAATCTACTACAAACATTTGCCAGTAACCATCCTTTTAGATACAGTATGTAATTTAGCATAAACATCATTTATTTCTATAGAAAATCCCTATAATTAAATTCCACATTGCAACAGAAATCTATCAAGTCTCTTAAATATTCAACATGGATTAGAAAACTAAAATGTATTATTTAAAAAATGGTGAAAATGAAGTAGAATTTGTTTATAAATTGATGGCAAATCATGGTATTTTTCTGTTGAAATGTTTACCTGAATAATTTTGACAAACACAGCTTTGGTGTGTCTGATGATTAGTTTTCATGATCAGAGTCAAGCACATCAAAGAGTCAAACACTTACAAACAACTGGAAATGTACACCTTCACCTGCGCTGTATGTGGGAAAAGAAGACATTTGCATATGATAATTAGAAACGTGTCTTGCTCTGTGCGTGTTTACAGCATGACTATAAGCGTGAAAATACAATAACACTGCAAATACCCTGTGGAGATGCGGTCTTAATAACACCTCGCTGTGATGACATTTCCATTTAAGTCTGAAACAAGCAGGTTGAATCAAACATTACTAAAAATCTTGTAATGAGCTAAAATGATGAAATTACAGGTAAAGAACAACTGTTACCCTCAGGTTAGTAAACCGGGGCATTATCCCAAACAAAACAAAACCATGCGTCAAACGGCTTTCTCAAATTGACAGTGAAATCTCAAAGCTACTTTTTTGTCATTGTTCCTTGACAAGTACAATAAGGAAACTGAGCACACGTTACACAATGACACTTTCAATATTAAAGAAATGTTAGAAAAGAGAAAGATCTGTTTTTTTGCATGATAAAGTACAGATGGATGAGAGAAATTTTTATATTTTCTAACCCTAAAGGTACATTCTTACTGACAGCAATGAAAACGCTGATGTACTGTTGGTTTTAAGCAGATATTCTTACTAAACTGCGTTCCAATTGTACCTCGAGGCAGATCACATGATTGAATGTCTGCACTGTCATTGGTAGTTGCCACATTGTTGCAAATTATTGTTTTTTTATTTAAATTTTTCAGTTGGCTTAATTAAAAAACAAACATCAAAAATTTGTCATATCACCAATGACCTAAAACTACTGTCACCTCAAATTAACAAAAAAATAATGACTTCAGAAGAAGTCAGAAGAACAGAGGGATTAACAAAGCCTCCCCCAAGTCGAGAAGCATTTTTAATTCTCGAACTCAGCCGAATTGTATTACCAAGAGTGTCATATTCCTCTTAGTCCCCTTCAGCTCAAGAACTTGAGAATAATAACCTGACTACTCGCCATGTTCACCATTTCTTACATCACACCCTTCACGGAGAAGTTGCCGAAGGTGTTGGATCAATCAGGTGGAGCTCATGAGAGGAGATGACGGAGAGAGGGAGACGGCTAGGATGAGAGACAGAAAATGTAAGATAAAAGAGAGAGAGAGAGTCCAGCTGGCAGGGCTAAAATGAGTCCTGCAGAGTCAAGGTCAGAGCACAGAGGCATAGCCGAAAATAAACGGTTAAGGATGAGTGCGTGGTGGGCTACACCCACCCAGACACCTTCCTTCCTGCTGGGTGGGTGGTCCTTTACAGGGTCTAGATGTTATAACATCCCCGGAAACAACCCAGTGAACAGGGAAATTACTGTTTGTACAGACACCATTCAGAAGAAGATTGAAAGGAAAGTGATCTGAATGTGATCTGCCTTTGAGTTTGACCTACAGTACGTGACGCAAGACAAAGGATGCCTGACACTTCAAGTGAAAGCCTGATAAGAGGGTAAAGCAATAAAATATATACAAGTAGCAAAAATTAATTATGGAGGCATGGGAAGGTGGTTTAGGCAATTAACACACGGCAGTAAAACAAGAAAGAAAGAAGCATGTGTGCTGTAATTCAGAGATATGAATGAAGCATGTGATACAGTGCGTGCCAAACAGTGTAAACAGTGAGTCATACAGGTTCACCTGTTACTATTCCATCACGCTGCCACACTGATGATTCAACACAATCTACACAGCATGACTGAGAGAGAAAACCTTCAAAGGTAGCAAAAACATCACAAAAATGATTCACACCAGTCACATGATTTTTGCAGTAAAAGTGAAAAGACATCGATTCTGAGACGTGTCACCTTTAGTTAAGATATGACTGAGATGTGCTAATACTGTTCTGTTTTAAGAAGGGAATTGTGTTATGGAGGCTGTGTCATCATGACCCATAATGTATAAAAAGCCCCTTGTGGTTTTTGCCCTGAGTTATCTACAAAGCTGACTAGTCATTCTAATTAACATTCCACAACACTTTCATAGCTCCAAAATAAGAACAGAAGATTCTTTCCTGTGCACACACACAAACACACACATTATGTCTTAGCCCTACAGTAATATGATAAAAAAGTCCCTGAGATATAAATATTGCTATGGAAGTAGGATATAATAACAAGATCAGCACATTTTTGAAATGCATTCAGGCCAAAAATACTTCTCAAGTGATTTCATTCTTGGCTTTTTCCATCTTGAATGGGGGCAGATGAATGTAAAGCAAAACAGATGTCTCTGTGGTGAAGCAGCAAGGTAAACTGGACTACAGCTTTCAAGGAATTAACTTAAAGGCATGCCTCCCTTTAAAAATAAAAATTCTGTCATCATTTATTTACCCTCATGTCATTCCAAACCTGTATATGACATTCTATTTTAAGAAATGTCTCTGTGGTTTTGTGTCTATACAATGGAAGTCAATGGGGGTCAATGTTGTTTCGTCACCAACATTCTCAGAATATCACCAGAATATTTCCTTTTATATTCTGCAATAAAAACAAAGTCATACAGATATAGAATGACATGAGGGTCCTCCATTATTTCATTTCCATTACATCCTTTCACGCCCATATACCACAAACTGTGCGGGACAAGTTACAGTGCACATCCTTTAATACCTAAAGTTAGTGAATTAAAAAAAACTCCCAAGTCTAAGCAGAAGCATTAGCAATACAAATAAATGCCCCATAGTTACCTGAATTAATTCCCAAGCGTACTTATAAAAACATTAAAAAGCTGCCAAAGCTCTATCTTCCAGCAGAACACACTATGAAGCAATTTTCATAATCTATTTTTTGTATTTACAGGCAATCCTAGTTTTGTCTCACGCTGCCAATTAAAACATTAGCATATCAATACCAAAATGAAACGTACTGGAACAAAACCCATTTGGGACCCTTGCAGAGACGGCAACAGGAATCTCTCCAAACCTGTTAATCAGGAACAAAGCAAAGCTGCTTTATTCAGACACGCTAATAAATCCACATTCCTCTGCTTTTAAACTAATGAAGACGTGGCATTGTTCGGCACTTTCACAAAAGGACAGTGGTTTAATGATTGAAGAAAATGACCATTGGAACATTTGTTGATACAGTAAATTACAGTCATAAGTCAGAACAGCTCATAAGTCAGAACAGCTAATCATAAAAATTCAAGTACATACAAAGACAATGGCATCCAGAAAAAGTCATAAAACTACGCCAGCGTCCATTAGGGCGGGCAAACGGATCATGCACATTTTAATGCATTTTTTATTATTGAATTCTATTGTTTGGCTTGGCAAGAGAACCGATGCCTCTCTGGATCTGCAAATGTTTGGAGGTTTCTCCAATGATAAACAGCTTGGGGAACGAACATTAAATATATTTTTTAAACTGCAATCTTAAGAAATAGCCTTTCCTTAAAAAATATGTTGGCATGACAATACAGCTTTATTATCCCTGTTAATGAATCAATGATGGCACCTAAAGCTTAAAACGAATGCTTCTTTTCATCAGGTTGCAAATACAATTTTTCTTTTAGAACAAACCACTGACATCAAATATGAACGCTGTCCCTGTTACTAAAGACAATGCTGACAGATATTTTGTAGATAACAGGCTGAACAGTTAAATTATGACTGTGATCCATGAGAAAATTATTAATGTTTAGAGGTCCTTTCAGAGCTCAGCAGACTTAATTGTATGTTTTTAAAAAAAGGCTTTTTAGAGCTAAGAGCTGTAAAATGAATGTGGAAAGCACAGCTCTTGGAAGAAGTTGGTGAGAAAGCGTGTATTAAAATCTCTGAATTTGTATTTCAGACAGGTATTCTGCTTTAGATCTCGGTTCAAGACATTGTTAAGATATCTTATGAAACCTTCAAGGATTCTCTGTCTGAAGTAAAAAAAATGTAAAAACTTTTGAAATCAGTCCTGTCTAGAAGAAATAAGTGAGATATTGAAGCAAGTCTCTATTTGTTCTCCATTTATTTCCAAAGGGATGCTAAATCACTCTAGACACGAAAGAAATTAATATTCATTAATCTCTGCTGAGGAAAACTCGCATTAAAAAACTGTTATATCTTAAAAAACAAGATTTTCTTTTTGAAATATTACAGTATAATATAATAAATAGATATATTTTCATCTTTTTAACTCCTTTATCAGCCAAGACCAGTAGGTATGAGTATGGGTGAATAGATGTAAATATTATAGATTTCATTATATATATTAAAGCCCCCATGTGTAAATATTATAGAAGCTACAGCAATTTATAGATCACGCTTAATGACAGAACCAACAAAGACAACTGTGTACACGTAACATATGCTTTCACAGCTCTGGTCGCACCCCTACTGTAGCTACAGTATGAGCATTCTCATTTATATGTTTCCCACACCGTCAGCCTAGAAAGCTGGAGGACGCTGGGCATGTATTCTCATCAGCCAGGCGTGAAGGACAGCCCGAGCCAGTCGGCCACACACAGGAGATCCCAGAATTAGTCATGCTGCTGACTTTCAGCTCGCCCTGCATTCCCATGCATTCATATTCACAACAGCACAAGCACTACTGAAGGCATGCGGCTTAATAGTTTCATAAGAGCAGTATGCAGCACATAAGTCTTAGCTACGCGCCTCTGAGACAGCCAAGAACAGCGCTTTTTAGAAAATAAATGAGCGAGCTAAAGTAAACACAAGTCCACATACCGCCGAGAGTTGCCGTTATTCCTTTAGCACAGACTAACAGTAAACAAGAACTTTAGGGAAAAAACTGAGTAATTCTCTAATAACATAAAATAATATATGCTATAGTAAATGGAGCTGTCATTCAAATATAACATTACTTGGAAATATAGCAATATTTACAACAGATGCAAGCAGAGTCACATTAAGCCAGTTGAAATGCAAGTCATAAATATGCATATATGTCAAGACATAGCCTACAATGCCATTAAAATATTGCATCTACTACTACAGTAGTTACAAATGTCTGCAATGTCAACACAGAACTGAGACTTATGTGATTAACTTTAAAAATGATAGAGGATCAAACAACAGCACTATTTACAGTAACTTCCACTTTATGTTTATGTGTAAGCAGCACTGAGATTAGTTTTCACCTTATATATGCTGACTAAACTAATAGTGCATATCCAATCCTGGACCAAATATACTTTGAAATGTTTATTCACTATATGGAATACATTAACAACCTAAATACAGTAAAGAAATCATTAGCAGCCCGCTTATGCAAGTTCAGTACGTGACAAGACTCCAAATAAAAGCCACAAACCACAGTTTACATAGTTGTTTATAATTGCAACACAACTTTGCAATTGCATTCCTAATTTAATTCCAGAACAACCCCAAGTCTGTGTAATGACATCTACTGTAAACTGACTGATTCCCAACATACACATAGTACAAACTACACAAGTGAAATGAGACACACAGTGGGCAGGGGTAGATTTCTGAGTAACATGATTCTAATGTTAATAAATTACATTAAAAAAAATCATACACATCAATAAGACCAGATGTCAACAGCTGGATTTCCAACTGGTTTGAGTGTCAACAACGGATATTATTTCCAAAATGCAAAGCCAAAGAAATGAAAAAGCATCTTGTGACGCAGTGAGCCATTTATCATTGTTGACCAAATAGGAAACAGCGAAGCACAAAAGCATACTTCAAATAAAGAATATCCAATGGCAATACGTTTATCCCTGTTATTATGGGTTTCCATTGGTGCTATACTTCAAAAGTACATGTTAAAGAGTTATTCAATAAGAGAAAACTATTCAGCTTCAGATCCTACATTTTATTAACACAAGTTTAAGGACAATGTCATGCGTCTCAGAAAGCGTCAACACTGATGATTCAAGAATGATGATTTAACACTGTTTCATATTCACTACAAATCGATATTTATAGTTGATTTGTATAATCAACTATAAACAGCACTGACACTTTTAACAGAATATTGACCAGATACATCTATTTCTGTTTAGTGTATCACATTCATCCATAGCACCACTACAATTACATTACTGCACTACCAAGAATCTCTTAAAAATCACTGATACTAGAACTATATTAGAGTTGGTAGTTCAGCCAAATGTCATAAATAGCCACTGTACTGTGTGGAGGTCTACTATAACAAAGAGCCACAATTATCCACAGTTTCTTCTGAAGTATCCACTAGCCAAGATCATGAATAAAACTGATTCATGGACATGAATAGTGCAGATCACACTAGATTCTAGTTTAGAGATTAATACACCTCTAAAAAAAGTTTTTGTAACCTAATTGTTCCTCTATATACTGTCTTTTCTCTCTCTTTCTGCTCGGTCTCTTTCTAATGGCTGTTCTTCCTGTTCCGTTCTGTGGAAGTTTTATTTCTCAGTGTATTTGCAAAAAACTCTGTTTGGAGTTTAATGATACACAGTGGCCTAGTTTTCATGTTTTTTTTTAAAGCATACTGCAATGAACTACATTTAAGCAGAAGAAGATTATACTTTCTAATATAACTTGCACATATACTCGCACGCAGGGTTTTTTGCGCTTGTGACCAAACATTTTTTTTATCTATTTGTAAAAACCAAAAAAAATTGTAACAGGATGTTACACAAGATAACAGGTGTGAAAGCAAAAAGCAGTGCAAGAGGTTCTTGTGCTAGCATAAATCTTTTGATGAAAATAACAGCCATTATGCCACATGTTTTGTAGTTCATTTCATACACAAGTTACATTCTTATCTGGAAGTCAGAAGCAGGAAATCATGTTGCTCCTTCTATAGAAATATGTAAAGACTATCAATTCCAAATCAAACCTAACCAAACCTACTGACTTATATATAATTTAGTCAGGTTATTTAGTCAGGTTATGTATTTAGACAAGCACAATGTAGATTTACTTACTTTTAATAAAATTTCATTTACTGATAAAAACATTAATGAATTTCCCTGTAAATGAATAGAAGATTTACAAGTTAATGGCATCCTAAAGTTTGTGGAAAATCTCCAACTCAAGTGTGTCCAAATGTATGTATATCAGTATAAAACAGGACGTACCTTTGTCTGTAGCAAAACACCCATATAAATGCTCCACACAATCCAAAATGAACCTTTAATTACTATAAGCTGCTACACCTGAAAAACACAACAGAAGAATAATAATACTTTTAAATAATAAAAACGATGATGATTGATATTTTAGCAGAAAGCAGAGCATAGACCTAAACATATTTCAAAGAACTAACACATTTTGCATTAAGGTACAATAATATGACATACTGAATGTTATGTTTATACTAGATCTACACTAATTCATTCAGTCCAAGTACAGTGAGTCTGAATGACAAGTCTACTCAATACAGTTCATTATGACACATGTTTGATTAACAAAAACACTTCATTGATTTATCCTGACACATGCATGACTTCCTGTAGTCCATGAGAATAACCCAAGTGGTGCATTGGAGGTCATGCAGTGTATTACATAACATTTCAAGTGCACAAGCTCTTTGTGTGTTTCTACTATGTGTGTCAATGGGACAGGCGATTCTAATGTGCTGAAAAACTCACATAAGCCTATCGAGTCACCGGATCATTTATCCATGCCAAGAGAACTGACGTTTTTTTTTCTATGCACAGCTGTCAAGGACAAACTCCACCGTTTGCAGCTGTTAAAATGCAGATTACAGATTAAATGAGAAAGTGAATTTCTCTGCTACACCAAATCATGACATCTCTGCCATTGCCAAATACAGGAGAAATGAATGTCTTGCATACAGGAGAGTAAAAACAGATATAAAGAAATAGCTATTGCGGTTTAAGATAAAAATGTCACCTTTATTTAAAATGTGATGAGGTTTTCAACTGCATTGAGAATTGTAAAGGATATACACAGTATCAGCAGTAAAACCCTTGTTTACTGAAGTACACTACAGACTCAAGTGATGCACAATATACATCTCAATACATTTTTTACTGTTATTGAGATACTAGACTGATCTTCTAGATAGCTTTGTGAGCATTCGTCCACAAGCACAGCCAATGGATAATACAGCTTTTTGAGATATTTGATCAGAAGAGGCTGTTTTTGTTCAAATGCAGAAACAAAATCTTTTGGTTTTAAAGCTATATGTAGTTATTTGCATTATTTAAAGATCAGATGAGAGATTTGTACAGGCCAAAAGGGAGAAATATGATGTTCAGTCCACAGAGAAAGCTTGAGTTTCACCGACGCACAACTCCAGGCTTTTACCGAGTAACATTCCTCTGCTAGTTTGTGGTCTCTTATGTTATTTTTGGGCAACAAGACTACAAGGCTTTACGAAAATTCATGCTTTAAGAATTCTTTTCTACTGGGACACATTGACGCAGACACACATTAATGTGCGTGCACACACACACACACTTATTGCTTAGCTCAAAGGCCTGTGGGGAACTACAGATTTCAGTGGGGTTCCTTCCCAATCAGTTCCTCCACAGTTCCCCGCATGACATGTTAGACAGAAAGTTGTAGACTGTGAAATGGAGGATGAGAAAAATGGGCCAGTGGCAGGAAGCGATTTAAGGGGGAGGAACATTTAAGAGGCATCAATCAATTAAAGTCAATTGAGGGTCCAAACTAAGTTTTGTAAAAATGACAGCCCACTAACAGAGATGGAGCAGAGTGGGGTCACTCTGGCATGGGGTGGCAGGCATTGTTACAGTCTGGTAGAGCTGCTCATGTGCAAAGACCAGACACCACTGGACTAAAAAAAAAAAACTTTTGACGTGCAAGTTTAATGATGCTCCTATAACAGAAGGTGTGACGGATAAATCTAACTAACCCCGTCAAAAATATCTGGGTTATTTTTCACCCCCAAAAGAAAAAATAATTTATATTTACCTAATATTTTAAAATAGGTTTAATGGTTCATATAGCCTAGTGTATTTTTTTTTACAATAAATGTATGACTACTAGGAGTGTACAGATATATAAATGTATCACGATACACATAAAATATGATGTATGTTTTGCACTTTGTATATTGTATCTTGTATATTTTGTATTTCATATCATAATACAAAAACTAAAAAAAAATTATTGCATCATAGAGATATGGCAATTGTTTCATGACTGTTAACTTTTTTTATGTTAAAATTCAGTTTAATTTTAAGTGACACAACTATTTTTTTTATTAAATTATTTTATTTTAATTGAATTCAAATAACCCTAAATGTTTCCAATTTCTTAACAAGATAATAAATGTTATTGTAACCAGTTTCATTTTTTCAATCTTTTTCTAAATATCATGATACAATAATTATTGTGAACCCAATATCACATATTGTATCATGAGCTGAGTGAACACAATTATAGTCATCAATATTTTGATTTCAGGGTAAAATGTGACCTGTACTGTTCTGACTTTGTATCATTTTAAAATTGTAAATTCATTAAACAGATAAAAAATAAATGTAACAAGACCATGTTTCTGTGAAACACACACACACACACACACGAAGATTCAAACCATACCAACGTGCCTAAACTGCAAAATACACTTTCTGACCATACGTCAACCTCAGACTCGCCTTTGTAATGTGAGAATATGCCTGTATGGCTGCGAGATGTGTGCTTGACTGAAAAAAAACTTTTCTCTGTGCAAAGTTTGAAGAACTGCTTGTGTTCTGATAGAAAAGTGTAGGACTGCCGTGGGGAGAGTTGGAGGCTTTAAATAAAGCTCAGAGCCGACGGGGAGGGTGAGGAGGGTTAATCTTGACTGACTGCTGTGGTGATACAGAGTGAAGCCACACCGGTCACTGTGAGAGGGCAAGAACTCGTGCTTTGTGCTTTGTCACAGAACACTGTTGAACTCTACACAGCAAACGCAGATGGACTCGTGGGATTTCAATAGGTCTCTCTACACACAGGAATGACTAAATATATGCCAGTTCTGTGCGATGGGGGAAGCAGATTTATCTCGTCCCATGAGTCCACTGGACCAACTGCTATTATCATTTACACAAGCGTCTCAGTCTGGCAGAGAGAGAACTGGGATTAGTTTCACTGGATAATTATATTACCCTTCAAAATGATAAAAGCTAATTATAATGTTAATTGTTTAATAGTGGCAGTGATCCACATCTAACTCACTGTATCCTTGTGTTTTCCTCTACGTTCTTCACATTCCTCAACATTAAACTTTAACAGTTTGTGTTCAGTATTGGCTGACAAATCCTGGGAGGGCAGACTTTCAGACGGTAGTGCTAAGATTCACTTCATAATCGAATTTGGCATATTCTTCCTCTGAAAGAATAAAACTTTTCAGTGTAAAGTTAGAGTTAAGACAAACTGCTGCTAATGACAATGAATAACTAAACGATAATGCGGTCCAGGATAACTGAAATAACAACTAGTGGGATGCAAACACTACTCCTTTTAACTTTTTTTTATCTTTTTATGGCAGAAAATGCAAAAGAATAACACTGACATAACGTCATTGACAGGCGACCAAATTGTGCAAATTGGATGCTACACTGCAATTTCTCTGTAATTAAACATTGCTGGGTGATGTAAGTGCACAAGAGAACAAAATATATAACACAGTGCTAGTAGTTTTTGAATATTTTAATGCAAAAATCAATGCCCTGTATACTGCAATGCACAACTGCCTATTGTATAAGTTTATAATAATTATTTATAATTTGAGCTGTTGAGTCAAATTTTGCAAGAAATGTCAGCTTGTCATAATTTGACTTCGACCAATCTAAAAATAAGTACATTATTACATACAAGTACATAAGTACCTGCAATTCTGTGTTTCAGACAAAAAGCTTTAAGATTGTAGAGACCGTTCCACCACACTGGCAATAAACCAAAAATGTATAAAAACAAAGTTAAATCACATTGACTATAAAAAAAATATACCACACCCCACAGTAAACTGCTCCTGATCTCCATCGGCATCCCTTTCACAACAACTATAACCTCACACCGACTCACACCAACCTGAAAAAACCCCAACAGATTAACCGATCCTATGCATCCAAACGGCTTCATTTGGTCAGTGGCATCTACAAGTCTCTTAAGTTACCGGTGACTCAACGTAAACAATGCACTGTGTCAAATCCGCATTTGTGGAGTGCCGAGACGGCGCCTCGCAGAGTAATAATATTTGAGCAGGGAAGGAAATGCTAATGAGCGTTTCTTTTATTCAGCAATGACAGGGATACAGTGTAAAAACAATGGCAACTAACGAAAAAGAAAGAGACAGAGAGAAACAGATGGGAGAAATACAGCACGCATCAGTAATAGCAGCTCAAGCGGGGAAAAACTAAACTACTCCTGCCAAGAACAACGTCTTCTCATCAGCTGGTTTCTGATCCTCTCCGTTCAGCTTTACAAAACACCCAGCGATATCGCTCTGATTAGCGGAAGAGCGTCTGTATGAAAATTGTGTCTTAATGTTCCTCCTCCGCTTGCAGTGACACCAGTGAGAACGATAGGAACGCTTCCCTACAGCTGAGGAAGCCAAAGACAGTTTGTTTGAGTATCTTTTCCACAGTTAAAGATCTAACATGCAGTAAGAAAAACAAGCCCATTGATCTCTCTTTGCTCAGCGTCTCAGTGCCGAGATCATCCTAATAGTGTAGCCAACTATCCCACTTTATTCACTTTGCAAAGTCGAATTAATCTGCAGTGCAATTTATCTTATTAAAACAGTGTTTGGATCAGCCTGCAAAAATCTCCCACCTGCTTTTATTTGGCTGGCATTTTCTCTCAGCATTAATTTGTGATGTTGTAGCAACTGACATGTTAAATGATGTGCAGGGGCAGCAGATAACTCCATAATTATCTTATGGGACATGAATAGAAGTGCATGTGGAGTAACAGACCAGAGCAGCAGTTGGAGTCGTTACTGGTGGACGTTGGCAATAATGTGACATTGTTGGTTTATTATGAGCCGAAGTACGAGCCAAAGCACAGTATGCTGTAATTACTGCCAGTCAGACTAACTGACATTCTCTGAGCGACACAAATGACTTTTAGTATTTTTTCCCATATACAAACACACACAGTTCTCAGTTTATAAATTCATCAGATTTGACAATACTGCAACATGATTAAAGTTAGAAAAGGGAGACTGTTTACACTTAAGATCTTCAACGGGGGTTCTGCAGCAGAAATTATTGTTTGCTTTCAAATGAATTAAACAAAAATTGAAATCTGAATTAAAACATAATACTTTATTAATCTCAACTAAAGCTCTGCAGCTAATGTTAAGTATAGCCACAGTTCAGCAATCTTTAATTGCCTCCTTCCACATTAAAATGTGCAAAAACATTTAGCAACAAAGTATGTAAATACATTAACATGCAAGTAATTTTAGGTAATTATAGGCAAAGATACAGTTTATACCATATGTAATATATCCCTGCTCTCTTTTTCTCCACCATGGGCTCCTTGCTAAGTGTGAGAAAAGTTCCCTGGTTTACGTCATATCAATTCACCCCAAAATAAAAATGCTGTCATTTAACCTTTATGTCCTTCACAACCTGTATACAAACACAATGAGGAACATTTTAAGAAATGTATCAGTGGTTTTGTGTCTGTACAATGGAAGTCAACGAGGGCCGACTCTGATTGGTTACCAACGTTCTTCAAAATATCTTCTTGTGTGTTCAAAAAAGGTTTGGAATAATTTTAGAGTGAGTAAACAATGAAAGAAATTTCATTTTGGGGTGAACTATCCCTTTAAAGCCAAGAAACTACTACTAGTTTAAATGGAAAATCACAGACAGGGAGAAAGGGGGAGAATCAACTCAGTATAAATGGCTGCAGTATCTTCTCTATTAGCTCTAGCGTCATTAGAGTCCTAACATCCATCTTCCCACAAAACAGCAGCAGGAACAAGGGAGAAACACATTGATTTGTTTTGGGATTGGCACTGTGGCACTGCTGACAGAAACAGACCGCTGACCAGAGTACCGTCAGCTCATGCAGCATTCAGAGATTCAGAGGTTACAGAGAGTGAAACTGCCCCCTATGGGTAAAACAGCTGAAGTTAATGCAGGAAAAAAGAAATATGTGCTGCATACTACAAAAATGTATCTGTTAAGTTGTGGTATATGGTACATTAACATCTGATGCTGCCTTGAAATCATTACATAATTCAAATGAATTGTGGTCTATTTGCCAAAGACAGCTCCTGCTAAGGTGACAAACATGCATCACCATGCTTTCATTGTAATCATTGTCTACAGATTAATGAGGCCATTTCTTAATTAAATGTATCATGATCAATGTTATTCCATTAAAGCACATACACAATCTATAACTCGTGTGTGCATTCCTCCCAAATGCACCAGCAATAGCTCTGTTTACCTGCATTGTAGCTCTTTGTGAGATGCACATTACTTTGACACTCAGTAAAAAAAAAAGTGGGAAAGAAAGAGACAGAATAAATAGAAATGCCTCCTTTCTTCGATTTACAAAGCTTAACAGCCAGAAATAAGGCGTATAAATATAATTTAATTTAGAAGCTCTTTTCTGGTTGCTGTGGTTCATTGTGGATGATGTACTAGGATGGTTTTTCAACTAAGATCCAGCCACTAAGAAGACAAGTTTAATCTTGATCAACAATGCTATTTCAATGACATTTCCTGAATTGGTAGGCTACTTCTGCATATTTTTCATTAAACACAAACTGTGAATTTAAAAAAGCCACTTTTATGATGCTTTTAATTGATGTGTTCAGATGTGTTCACTATTAATTGTCACCGTTTAAAAACAGCAGTGTGAAGTATCTTTGAAATTCTCTTTTTGAGCTCTATAAGGAAATTAGAACACAGTATTAGTCACAAAAAAAAAACTTTCATTTTTAGGTGAACTGTCGCTTTAAAAACAGTCTAAGATCTCATTAGGAGTGTAAGCCTATCAGCTCTCTGCTTTCAAAATGTTTGAATAAACAAAAGGCAGGTGTGATCACACCACACATGCTCCTGTGAGAAGGTCTTGCAGTGCTGATTACTCTAGCACTACACTTCATAAACAAAAAGAGAATTTCTAATCACTGTGACAATGGGACGTGAAGTAAGCGGTGTTTTTCAGCTCCATGTACGCAGCGCTAATGATTAAAAAGATGAGTGGCCGGAGTTGTCAGCTGCGTTTCTCTCTTTGGAGAGAAGAAGAGAAAGAGAGAGCGAGAAAAACTAGAGCACAAATTGGCAGAAGCCCAGAATCATTTGCATATGAAGATGTGGTCGAGCTCTGTAAATTTCTCTCGTGGTGTGAGGGCAGAGTAAAATCCACACTAGACTAGAGACTACACGCATAGATTATAGATTAAACACACCGACTAAGAGAGAGAGAAAGTGAGAAACCACAAAGCTGGTATACACACACACACACACGTTTGGTTTTATATACCTTGTGGTGTCTTTCCATGAACATAATGACATTTATACTGTACGAACTGTATATTGCCATCACAAAAACCTTTCTGCATTTTCACATTTTCATTTAGTATGACACACACGTTTGTCTAAACAGGGGAATGGGGGTTCACATGCTTATATTTTTTAGCAACTTCAATAAAACTTTGGTCAAATATAGTTGCAATTTCCACTAATCATTTGATTTAAACTGCCAATTCTGTCTAATAATCCTCCGACCCTCATGACGCTTCAAACTTTATGACATTTTTCCCATGAACACAAAAGGAGTTTATTAAATTGCCAAAGCTGTTTTGGTTTTTGTTTTATTAACAAAAATTATATCGAGATGGGATTTAAACCACAGTTCCCTTGCACGCTACAGTGCAAGACACGTCTTTCATTTAGATATAAAAGTATATATAAATGTGGTTCAGAAAATGCCAATTTTTAGTTCATGTACTATTTCGCATAGGGCACAAAGTGATTAAGGACTGTAATATTACTAAATACATAAAAATATGCTAATCACATACATAAAATACACATATGCAAACAATCACAGGCTATCACACAGAGGGTGGAATATCCACATCAGCAACAAAATTCTGATTGGTGGTACAATAAACGTCTGGCTTAGGTCAACGCACAGCATGTAATGAGGGAAGCTGACACCACAGGCATGCGAAAGACCATGAAATTCCTAATGACATTTATTCACTTCTCTGCTGACCACTGCAGGGATCATGACCACAGGCTCATGGGAAACACATGAACTTACAGCAGCCTTTATCACACTGCCACAATAACACCATTCACCTCGTCACGAGCCGTTTTCGAGCTGGCGGTTCAGACCTGGAGAATTACACGAGTATGAGGTTGACTGCTTGTGCGTGTGTGTTTAAGAAACAGTTCCCTTAAAATTGTACCTTTTGTGATTGTTTACTCAACTTATTTTTTCCTCCATCAGTCATATGGACTACTTTTATAGTGCTTTTTCGAAGCTTGGCATAGAAAATCAAGTGTAAAAGCCAAAACCAGAGCAATAAGAAAGTGCAAGAGTGAGTTTGTGTGTGTGTGTGCTTGTATGCTTGTACCTACAGATGCGTGTGTGTCAAAACTCAGAGAATTCCACTGCGGCACATATGTCAGATCTGTTACATGCCAGACCCGGTTGGTCAAGCTAGAAGATGTCAGGAGGGCTTTAAAAATAAACATATCTGAAGTGCCTTTAAGGAGAGGAGACACCAGCATGCTTATGACAACAAGAGTCACCCCTGCTGCTGCCCGTACCGCAAGATCTCCAACCCTGACTGCCTGGGATCAGGTCGATAGCTATGAATACGTATCAGTTCACTTACAAGTGTTTTGCCAATGAAATCACTCAGCTTCTTTAAAAGCTTTACTTTACTTCAAACCACTTGCTTCTTTTTAAGGGCAGAAACATCACTGACCTCAGAACAGGCTGTGAGGCTCTGAGAGGGAAGTAAGATCAAGCATGTACAAATGTTTTTAAATGCAACAGAGGACGAAATATAATGCAAAAACAATCCTGTATTGTTCATTTTAAGTATGTTAATAATTAAAAAAAAATGTCTGATATATCGGTCACGACAATATATCAGCCACTACACTGGTTTTAGACCAAATAAAATATTAGTAGTACTGCAGTTGTGGGAACGCCTCCGTTTAGTCTAAAAGGCATAGAACAGGTGCTGAGGACGGATGAGAAGATACACAGTGGCTGGCACGGAGACTAAGTGATGGATGGTCATGTGAAAGCTCTCACTGCTTGGAGGGAAGTCAAATGAGGCTTCTCATTCTCTCTCTCTCTCTCTCTCTCTCTCTCTCTCTCTCTCTCTCTCTCTCTCTCTCTCTCTCTCTCTCTCTCTCTCTCTCTCTCTCTCTCTCTCTCTCTCTCTCTCTCTCTCTCTCTCTCTCTCTCTCTCTCTCTCTCTCTCTCTCTCTCTCTCTCTCTCTCTCTCTCTCTCTCTCTCTCTCTCTCTCTCTCTCTCTCTCTCTCTCTCTCTCTCTCTCTCGACTAAAAAGCACTTCCTGTCACATTCAGACTCTGAGAGGAGATACAGGTGAGAAGAGTCACAAACAAACATTCAGCATGCAGAAAGGTTTGAAAACTGCATGTTAAGATTGATGCTTCAATCCCACCACCAAACTAAATCGACAAAAAAAGGGCCACACACGAACACATTATATTGTGCAATAAACACTCACAGGTGTAAGTGGGTAAATTCATGAAGTTATTTTAGCTTAATCTAGTGTTGTTAGTTAGTTGACTTATAAAAATGCAGAACTTGAGTAATCTTAGAAAAATCTTTTGAAAAATTATTTTGGAATTCGAAATTGTATACCTGTACATTACATTTCTACAGAAAGTAAAATCATACTTTTTAGCATTTACAACTTCATTTAAAGTGCAAATTAAAAATGTTTGCCTTCACCAAAAACAGGTTAAATGACATAAGAACTTGACTCAATGCAATCGGTGACCTCAGTCTACTATAAACAATTTTATTACATTAAAAAAAACAGGTGAGGTTGAACAATTTCAAGTAAAACTTTAGAATATTGATTTTTAATTAAACATCCAGTGTGTCCTAGATTCTTACAAACCAAAGACCTTGAGAAAAGTCATGGGATTAGACATGTGCTTTATATAGTCTGGGCATCAAAGCTACTATCAAAAAGAATGAAATTAAAGGGGGTGGACATTTACACTTTTGCAATTGCAATTTCAAGTTTACTTTAGAAACCCAAGCGCAATTAAATATGAAAACTTTGACAGTTTGTATACTTTAACTTCTGCATAATTGCTAATTTATACCCATGCGTACATACTGTAGCATAACATATCTTGGAATGTAACACAGTATGTGAGAATTTTGAATAACTTTCCCCTATAATGTCACCTAACATTTGTTTTGACTGGCTTTGGTCGTATTTTGGAAAGATACACTGCAATAAATGATAGGAACATCACATTGCGTGTGATTGTTTTCCCATCATTGATGACAAACGTTCAGCCTGCCGCTGTTCTGTTTGCTTTCAACAGATATCATGTCATACCGCCAGTGGTTTCAGAACTATAAGGGGAACAACATGCATACAGGGCAAAGATAACTGGTGTTATTACAGTGACACCCAGCCATCTAAACAATTTCAAGTGAGTTTCTTTCCAGTAAGAAAAATGTCACAGAGCACAGATTTCACAGCTATTCCCAAGTCTTTCAGAAGGAGGCTGGTGAATGGATATAAAAACATAGAAATTTCCATAAAACTATTCTATTCTAAGCATTTAATATGTAAAGAAATCATGGGTCTGTATAGAGAATCTTCCTCAAAAACACTGAGACAGAAATAGCTCACATTTTCCATTTCAGGAAGAGAGAAACAGTGTTCTCCTGTGGATCCACACAACAACTGGACTTACAAATCTCACCCTGGTCCACATGGAAATGGTAAAGCTCCGTGAATAATTGTGTGGGATACTAAAGTAGCATAAAAAAACCTCCACCGCGGTGCCAAGTGCCTAATCCAAATGAACTCCAGCGAGTCGCTCCTCCACCTGTCTGCTTGGTCAAGGCTGATGTTCATGTCTGCATGCCAGCTCTCTTCATAACATACCGCTTCAAAGGAATGCATCTGTGTTTTTCTACACTTTAAAGCTTTGTCTAAAATGGGAGTTAGGAAAATGCTTCAAAAAGCTTCACAGTCAGCAGATTTGGACCATAAAATAAGGATAAAAAGATGAAACGGCTACAAAAAGTGGTGATATTTAAGAGGATCAGGTGGACACGAAATCCAGTTCTGACTGATGATAATGCTTTTTAAACCAAACTGTTATTTCATGGAATATGTTTCAAATACATTGTTCTGGTCAATACATACTAGAATGATTCATGCAAAAGGATCAAAAATCATCTAAATTCAGAGCCACTCACCCCATTGAAATCCATTACTCGCCCATTTATCAGTGATTGTTAAACAATATTCCCCAATGGCCGGTTAGGAAGTTTTACTCTTTTGAGTAACTCTGATAGCCAAATGTAGGAAATTTAAAAAAATAGATCCATCACCATCTGACATATTCCCTGGTGTGCTCCATAATCCAAATACAAATGTCACGCAAAACCTGTGAAGTTTTACAAGACCAGTGCAAGCTGATGAAAATGAGACCATCAGTCTCCGTTTAGCAGCTCTATTTGATGATTAACACACTCGCAGCAAACGGCTAACAGCTTGCGGATGGCCATTTAACAAGTGTCCAGTGCTCTATGAAAAGCCAAATCTCAATTCCATTGCAAGTATTAATTTGCGGCCTTTAGTGTGATGATAACCCATAAACCCGTGGCCTATTACAGCTGAGCAGGAGGAGCGGAGATGGAAACCACTATCCACAGTCCACAAAAGGCTGTAACAGCATGCATAACATTGACATATTGAAAAGTAAAACAGAGGCATGAGTCTCCAAAACACTCAATTGTTAAAATAATAGGGCAGAAGCTGGTTTGAAGGACTGAAAGGGTGCGAGGGAAGTGACAATGAAAAATATGCTGAATTTTCAAATGTTATGTAAGAAGTTACAAGTTTGAACAGAGGCTTTTACAAGTTTTTATGAGATACAACTAAAACTAGCACCTTTAACACAAGCAACTTGCAATTATCAATGCAAGGAAATTGAAACTATATTATAGCTGTAGGTCACTATGATCAGGCACTGATGTTGGAAGATATCCTCCTTAGGACTCAAACAATTTCAGATATGCTAAAGCATGCTGCTCATGTGGGAGATACTCGTTTAATGAATATCTAAGTCAATTACAAATGGAAAAGTGCAAAAACTAAATTCCACATCCTAATTTTTTTCAAAGAGCATCTATATATCTGTAAATATTTCTACTGTTAGCCCGAGGCATGGATGAGAAGAAATAAATTGTTGCAAAATGTATTGCCAGTAATATTTTCTTTTCATTATTCCATATTAAACCACTCTTTACACCAATCTTGTTTGCGGAAATGACCAAAATATGTTGTTTTATAGTTTAAACTGAAGCGGAAACTTCATTTATATTTATACAGCCTCACATGAGTAACACAGAGCCCAGTCTTGTTCTACTGTTCATCTGTCTCCCTAATAATGTCCTCTGCATCAACATCTAAATAAGGTTATATGACAACAACAGCTGGATATAACATGCAACATAGTCCTAAACTTATAGTTACATTTACATTTAGGCATTTAGCTGACGCTTTTATCCAAAGCGACTTACAAATAAAAGTTACAGCCGGATCGAAAAATAATTTAACTAAAAACATGTTCATGGACAGGAGGTCAACAAGAGAGTAGGGTCATGGGAAACGATGAAATCAGTGGTGGCTTTGCAAACAATCTCCTGCAATGATCTCAATGTGAGCCTCATACAAGCACTGAGTGCACAAACAGAGCCTCTGTTGGCCACATTGTCAGAAGATAAGTGTAATAAACCAGTGGATTGGGTCAGAGTTCAACCACATATACTAACCAGTGCTATGCAGTATGTGTATGCATGGGCTTGTGGTACAGATTGCTCTAAATTTTAAAGATTCACAGAGGCATTCCTGGCATCATGCACATTTACACTGACAAAGAATGGGGTTCTGAAGTCCCCATTTCAAAATCCGGGGTAGTAAAACCTCACAATAAGCAGAAACTTTTAGAATAAAAAAAAAAGTAAGAAACAAAAAATAAAGACCACTAAATTTCAAGAATCAAAAGAGCAAATATATGAAAATAATGCAAATCATGATGGATTAACACATCATCATGTTTTGCATACATCTGTAAAGTACAGGTGAAGTTGCACGCTATGCAATCATTACAATTTATACATGTAATATAATTTTTAGTTAAAAGAAAACTGCACATACAAAAAATAGGGGAAAAAACCCCCAAAGATCCTTATACTGTAACTTTCTATACACACACACACACACACTTTGTGCAAAGTGTGCAGGCTATCTTGTTGTTTGTGTCTAAATAATCTATAATTTGATTTGGTCTAACTGAGTTTGATCCTTGGCTCTGCTGGACCTTGTCTTGTAAACACAGACGACCTACAGTAACCCTTTGATGGAGGGACTCTTTCTGGCATCATCTCTTAAAGTTAAGAAAGAGAATTAAAAGAAATGAATTGAAGTTAAAGAAACATTTTCTTCTATGATTTTTTAGCAACATTGATTGTCTCGGCTAATGTTATTGGCTTAACCAGTGGAGTTTGGGGTGGGATTATTGACCAATGACAGAGGGATAGTGTTATGGAAACCAATTTGAAAACTTTTTTGAACTATGCTATACAGTTTGGTGAAGCAAGTGCCAAGTCAGAGCTATAAATCTGGGTGTATGATTTATTTGACATTTCAGAGTGCACTCATCGAATACTCTTTCCGCCTACAAAGCCTCTGTGAAGAGTTTGTCTCATTTGATGAATGCTTGGTTTATGGATATTGCTTGTCACACACACTTTACAGAAAAGATACGACACATCAAGTTCTTTCAGTACCATAAAATCTATTTCACTGCGGTCAGATAACAACACACACACACACCTTGTTCCTCCTTCAAGGAACAGACAGACCTCAAATTTAATACGAATCAATTCAATCTCAGATAATAATTGCATGCTTGCATTTATAGCGTGTAAAAGTGAAAATCAGTTGCTATAAAACTCTAATCCCAAATTCTTGCTAGGGGAAATGAGGGAGAGAGAAAAATGAGAAGTGCTCTGTTTTAAAGATGCAACATCATCTCATGATTTCCCAGGCCTGTTGTGGCCAAGACCAAGAAAGAACAATGGGTCAACTTTTCTGTAATCACCTCTTTTTTCTCCAGATTGCATTACCTCTGAGACTCGTGCAAAATCTGAGAAAAAACCTGAAAATCCCAGGGGTGAAGAGTCACAGATCATAATAGGAAATAACCCTTAGATTCAGAGGTAATTGGGTGCCCTTTAAATTCTCTTATCTAGAAAGAGTGTGTGTGGACACTTGGGTAACGTGGTAACTGGACTGCACTGTCATTCGGAGCTCTGGGAAATTTCAGTGGCTAAATATAGTAGATATAGGAGTAATAAAATTTGACATTTCAAAGTATTGCGATATTTTACCCTACAATACTACATTGATATTCTCAAGCAAACTTACACTTAATTTAGAAGTTTGTGTGGTTTTATTATGGCTGTGCTGTGGCTTCTTCCACTTTAGTCTTTTAAATCAGTGGACATGAGGTTCATGAGCTAATATGAATGTGAGGCAAATGAAACATCAGAAATTCCTTGTCAATTACGAGAGTAGCAGAAAATACAATATCAGCTGACCCAGGACCTGTGAGTTACTGCTCAGAGTCAGAACATCTTAAATAATTCATATTCTTTATGACAGTCTACATGTGAGTTTATGATATATTCTCTTTCATTCTTGACTCGGAGATATTATTAAGAAACATGACATCAACTTCCACTGCTACGCTGACGATACCCAGCTCTATATTTCCTCAGAACCTAACAAACCCCACCATTTTACTAAGCTAATAGACTGTATTAACGATATTAGAAAATGGATTTCCTTCTACTTAACTCCAACAAGACAGAATTTTGATTATTGAACCTAATAGCTCCAAACATGACACAATAGCCCACAACTTCTCTATAGAAGGTTGCACCATTGTCCCTTCCTCCATGGTGTGATTCTAGATAAGAACCTTATGGTCACATTTCTAATACATGCCGAACTGCATTTTTTCACCTTAGAAATGATGCGCCATATGCTGTCTTTCTCTCGGATATAGAGAAACTAATCCACGCCTTTATGACCTCCAGAATCGACTACTGTAATTCATTACTGGGGGATGTCATGCAAAAGCAAATAAATAAGCTTCAGAAAATGCAGCTGCTAGAGTTCTCACTAGATCAAAAAAGTATGACCACATTAGTCCACTCCTAGCAACACTGCACTGGCTACCTGTAAATACACAATTTTAAAATTCTGTTAGACATACAAAGCACTAAATGGCAGCAATAAACTATTATCAGCATATCAGGACATGACCAACAGTTCCAAGACCTAAAGGTGGCAGATCTTTTCTCCTACTTAGAGGAATAACAGTAACACTCTCGAACAGTTTAAAACTACATTAAAGACTTATCTGTTTACACTTGCATTCACATAATCTTTGACCAAACTCTCTAAGGCCGCAATAGTTAACCTCAACTGGAACTGGAATAATGTCTGTATCTGTATCCTGTAAACTGCATAGTGAGTTATGGATGCGATCAATGGCAATTTGTGTCCCCTATTCCTTTGCACATACTCACCGGGATTGCACTCTATAACACGCCATGTCAGGGTTTTTCTCTCCTAAAGAGTTTTTGAATCCCTGACCACTGACAAAGCTGCTTTGATACAATGTCCTTTGTGAAAAGCGCTATACAAATAAATTGAATTGAATTGAATTGAACTACATGAATGCCTCTGCCCAGAACAACACAAAAAGAGAAACAGGTAGTTTACACATTGTCATGCAATTACCATAAGCATCAGGCAGAGGTGAGCTAAGTGACCCATAATGAACATCCACATATCCCTACATTAACCATAGTTAACCAGGGTTATTCAACAATCAGGGTGTGTGTGTGTGTGTGTGTGTGTGTGTGTGTGTGTGTGTGTGTGTCAGATACACAGAGAGAGCTCTTACAGGTTTAGCAAAAGAAATGGCAAGTAACTCATTCACCTTTCAGACATCATGAGGAACCACAGAGACTGTAAATAGGACACAGTAAGGCGTCCTTCCCAGACTGTGCTCTGTGTCTAAACAAAGACAACTAAAAACACATATTCTCATAAGCACACAGTCCATGACTAAATGTCAACCGGCCTCAACAGGTACCCTAATGCAATTACAGGTGTAGAGGTCTTTTTCAATTACAGGTCTTTCTCCAAAAGAAACCTCCAACATTAAAACAAAATGCAGCTGTTTCATTACAGTAAACTCTACAAATATACTATTTTACTAACATCATATTTAGAGAGTTCACGGTTTATATTTGAGTGCCAATTTTATTCTCTTTCTTTCATCTATTCATTCAATCTACAATACTCAATGGCTTTCACAATCTAACCCAAAATGAAAACTCTTTCACCATTTACTTACCCTCATGTCATTACAAACCTGTATGATCTTCTTTCTTCTGCAGAACACAAAGGAAAATATTTTAAAGAACGCTGATAACCAAACAACACTGGACCCTATTGACTTCTATTGTATAGGCACAAAACTACTGTCAGACACAAGACTACTGTCAAAAAATTATCTTTCGAGTTCCCTCGAAAAAAGTCACACAGGTTTGGAATGACATGAGGGTATATAAACGAAAGAAGTTTTATTTTTGGATGAACTATCCCAAGCTCAAAAACACAGACTATTGGAAATATCTTGCTAGTGTGCTGGGGTTCGGGATAATAAGATAAGATAAGAAATATTCAGCATATGAGATAGGAGCTATATATCTGACTATAAATGCTTTTCAATCTATTCAAAGGAGGAAGAGAAGGTCACACCTTCAGGGTTTCATCCCCTCAAAACGTCAGCCCACCGCAAACCCAGTGAATAGAAACCTATTAGCATATGCATACTGTATTACTTCAGAGAGCACAGCGGGATGGAGGACAAATAATGCATGAGGTTCTGCTGTCTCCATGACAGAACACATCACTGAATTATATAAAACAGCAAATTTAAGCAGTCAAATTTATTTCGAATGTAAAATGAGATGGGGGAATTATGAAGCAGAAACCGTGCAGCCCGAACAAGCTGTGATCTACAGTAAAGCTACTCTAAATGAACAGCATGGCTTTAATGTACATTAACTCACACAACTTATAACCACACGTGCAAAGTGCAAACACAGGATGGTGTAAATAACTAACAGTAGTTCAATTCACAATAAACAATCACCTATTACTAAATGGAATTTCCATTTTACACACTCCGATGCCATTAAAGAGAGAAATATGTCGGGTAATTAAAGGCAGGGTGACATCCCTTAATGAAAAGTGCAAGATGAACCATCAAGCCTTCATATTTGACTTGAGATAATTGAGTATGATGCTATCATTTTCAAAAGAGCTCAGATCTGCCGAGCACTGGACTGAAATTGCATGGTAGCATCTCATCAACATTCTGGAAGTGTCTTATTGGTAACTACAAGAAAGCCACTTAAGACTTCAGCAAATATATATCAAATCCCCCCTCAACCAATGACTTTGGTATTATTAGCCCCATACTCTCCATAACTCATAACAGCTAAGCTACCGGAAATGGAAACATATCGTTTTTGTCTGTCCTTATTTTTTTAATTTATAGAGACAGAAAAGATAAAACAGGAAATACTGAACATGACCAGATTCGAACCCTTGAGACCATTGATTCATAATGCTGGAATAATGCAGTAAACCACACAGACCCTGTTTTTAACCTTAGAATAATGGAAAATTAGGTGTGTTGCCATATCCACAGTACAGAGGTTTTACATTAGTCTACAGTAAAATGGTTGTTGAAGAAATAAAATGGAGGAGAAAAAGAGGAGAGAGACAGAGCGAGAGAGAAAATAGGAAAGATTTCACTAACAGTTTCAATGGTTCCACCGTCATAAAGGCTAATTCACAGAATGTCCACAGACTCTCTTCTACTTTGAAGCATGAAATTCATGGCCATCCATGCTATAAATTGCAGGGCTCTAATGAGAGCAGAAAGTGGCTCCCCAGACACCAACCATTTCACATGGCACTCTAATACTAGACTGAGCAGAGGCCATGCTGGTCTACTGCCCATCGAAAATAATGTGTGGATAGATTAAATGACTGGGGAAGAAGGCAGAGCAGATCTCTTCTGTGCTGATAGAACTTGAAAGCTGAACATAAAAATGATCAAAATCTCTCCAACAACCAGGAACACTTGAAAAAGTTTACCTTAAGCTCTCTCAGCAATTCAGGAGAGCAATTTCAGACTACATTTTCAGTGCGTTCTTTACACAAACCCTCTATGACTATAGCAGACTTTGAATATATTGAAAGGGCCAGGTAGATGACTGATGACAGACTTTTCAATTCTCTGTGAAATGGTCCTTTAAGGGAAAAAAAAAAAAAATTCACATTGTGGATTGACAGCTTTCAAGGACATCTCGGGCATACAGAATAAAACAACACCTACAGTAAACAACAGATGCTGCAGATGAAACCTTCATCTTCAGTGAGAAAAGGCATGAATCTTCATCCATCTAAATGCAAAATCCCAAATATGCAACAAAACGTGAAGGATCAAAGAACTGTAAGGAAAGGAAGTACAAGAGAAACCCCTTTTTAATCTGACGGCTTCTCCTTCTTTTCCCCATCTGCTGGGGCTGGAGCGCATACTGTGAATGCCAGAGGCGTCCATGTAAGCTCAGCTTAAGAGAAAGACAAGTGTGGATGCTGCAGAGGAAGAGAACAGCCATTTGCAGTGTATGTCTGTGTTACCAGCTGCATAACAGGATCTAAACACAAATAATTTTCAACACAAAGGTTATTTATAGCTGATTTTCAAGCTGTTTTTTCATAAGAGTGAATGGTGACCACAGCTTATCAAGCACAACAGTGAATAATGTTGATTACATATTGGTTCATATTACATAATGAATTTTCACAAAAAACATTGTAGTAGGTTTCATAAAATGACAACCTAAAGACCAAATCTTTGCCAACTTCCTTGGCAAGCCCTCATTTACATTAACATAGCAATTTTTATGCCATCTATTTTCATAAGTTTAACTGATTAAGAGTATAATACTGCATGTCATTTATAAGTACAGACAGTCCCACCACACTAAAATCTCACTGGTTCAAATTCACACATTTAGATTTTTAACATCAAATACATTGTGATAGGCTGTCAAATTTGTTCAATTGTTCTATGTAAAAAAATATTTATTACACATTACACCTAGTTATAGGCAAGGTGTACATTAATACCTTGGCCAACACAAGCAATTCCATACTCAGATAATGACTCTACGTCTCTAAGAAAGTAAAACAAAGCACACAGACATGTGCATAAAACGAATGACACATGTTAAAGACACAGTGCTTAAGACAGCATTTAACAAGCTATGTCATGTCAGGTCATATCATCCTAATCACGCAAAGACCTCAAAATCAAGTGTCATAGATCTAACACAACCCGACTGACAGATACTCGTTCATTTCACTTTGAAGTTTCCAGGACTGTTTTGACAGGGGCATGATATTAAAGTAGGAAAGATCCAACTCCCCCTTCCCTCCCACACACCCTAAAAAAACCCTCTCCACTAAAAGCGTAAAGCTCTCCCTCTTCATCTTGTCCGTGTTGTCACGACCACAACAGAACGAGGTAATTGGGGTCGCATCACTTGTCGCAGAGTTTAATTATTTTCTGATCCACTTCCTGAATTTTAATACGCAGCACTAAGAGAACATCTGGACTGGAGGCCGGGGAGCGGTGCGGTGAGAACTGCTGGGAGAATTGTTTGTAGTATTGGAAGCTGCGAGGGATTTGCGGCATATGGGAGCGGATTATTAAGCGCAGCAGTAGGAGACTGTTGAATTAATGCCACCCTACAAGGTCAAACAAGAGCGTATTCATATGAAAATCATTCCTTACAGTTTTTATTAAACTCTTTTGTCTATCTCAAAGGCCTTCAAAGGTCACAGATGGAGATTCCAGTAAAGATAAAAAGGTAAAAAAAAGAATTTTTGCAGTCACGTTACTCACTTTTCTTTACTATGTTTCTTTTATAACAGGTTTAATGGAAAAAGGAAGAAACGTGGAAAAGTTTTGCTGAAAACTGAAAACCATTTAGGCACCGTGTCTCTGGTCATCTATGAGTAGACGTTACATAAATGAACAGGAGGAGAAACCATTAAAAAAACATTTGGGAGAATTAGAAAAACAGCTTTTGACAGAGCCGACACAAAAGTTAAAAATTTATAATTTGCTGTAAAATGCAGTCATATGTCTGAGTTGGTTCTTCAACTTATATTTTCTGATTACCAACTTTACTGCTACAATAGATATGAAGTGAAGTCTCTTTGATGCCTAAGCACTCAAATACCCGAGGGTGTTTGACACCATCAGATCAGAAAACTCTAAGATAAAAGCAGGGCACAGTAAACAGGACACTCGAAATGAATCTGGTTCACATGGTAACATACTATAGCTGGCCCTAAATGGGCCCGGTAACAATATTCATTGATATGTCATGGGTTACAACACTTATAAAAGCCTCAGGCTTGCTGATTGCCTCCAGGGCCGTATGGCGAGATGCACATAATGGTCTCCACTGCGGGAAACAGCACTTACAGCCTCATCCTTTCTGATAGCCCATCTGAGCTTTCCATGTGTTTGGATACATACATCTTCAAAGGGACTCTTGTACTGTTTATGCTGTATGGTTTATTTAAACAGTGACATCATTTCTGATGTAGTGACATCATGGCTGTATTCTAAGAGCTAATGCCATTATACATGAAAATAAGAAATGTTTTAATATATGCAGAAAACATCTGTGTATGGATATTATTTATGATTTATTTTGGCATACATGGGACAGAACGATACAGGTTCTAACAGACTGTAATGTAATCTTTTATGTAAGTTTACAGAAGATATTTTTGTTGACCCATAGAAGAAAGTTGCGGTAGAGTTTATGCAGACACATGTTGCCATTAATATGCATTTGAAGATCATCTCATAATAGTAAAAATAAGAGACACACAAGTTTATATAAGGGGGTTGTCCTCAAATACCACAAGATAACTAAAGGAATAATCTATGGACAGATTTAGAATGTGGATGGAAAATGATGATCATAACTCATAATTAAATAATTATATTAAAAGGTTACAGATTGCAGCTTTAAATTCCATCGGAATTAAAGAGGTGGTGCAAATTAAAACAATATTATAAATAAAAAGTACATTTGTTTAAGTTGCATTAAAAATACCTCGCACATGCAACACTATTTTATTTTTGCACAATATGGAATGCTGGAAGGCTTCTTCTAATTCTCATCTCAGTGATGTAAAGCTCTAGCAACAAGAGAAGAAAGCTTGGCACATTTTCAGATGTGTTTGGAAGGCAGATGGCAATTACGCAGCAGGGTGTCATGCTGGGTTTCCTAACGTGAGCTGACTCGGTCACTTTCTCAGACAGGACCACTGACAACAGTCTCAGACTTCTCACTGTTATGGCAATATCATCACCAAATACCACTCTTAAAGGAGCATGCAGGGATTTTGTTTTTGAGTACATGTACTGTAATGCACAGGTAAAAGGATATTTTGAATACATAAACAGTGCGGGTTACAAACGGACGATCAAAAATGTATTTAATCAGGATCAATAACATTCTGTGCACATAATGAAATCAATCCCTAAGTGCTTAACAGCAGCCGATCAATTCTCTCATCTTCAACTTTTCAACCTGTCCGGTACTATTTCCTATTTTACTCCCTGTCAATCGATCTTTTAGGATCTTTGGTCAGCATTTGCTCTTTTTCTCTATCCGACTGCTCTTACCAGTTCTCTTCTCAGTTTCAGGCTTTATGAAGTTGAATTAAAACCTTCCTGATCAAAACTTCTGATAAGTTTTACAACATTCCCACACATGCTGTGTGCAAACTGAGCTATGCTGCCAAAAATATATATTCTGGTAAAATAAAAGTTAGGCTATATAAATAAATAAAATTCTCAGTAATGCCAGCAGAATAAGTTAACAGTGCTTTTACATAATATAAAGGTTAGGAGCCAATTACCTAAAATTTCCTGCGAATTACCTGGATTGCCTACAACTAAATTGATGCTACTGCAATTGTATGTAGCATTCAATCATCCAAAAATGAAAATACTGTCATTATTTACACACTTTCATGTCAATCTCAAACCTTTATGCCATTATTTATCACTAAACACAAATAGAGAGTTTGGAAGCAGTCATTTCCCACGAAAAATCTTTTTTCATATCAATATTATATTAATATTACACACATGGTCATGAAACCATCTTTGTTCCACACATAATCACAAAATAAGCATATAGATTTGAAATGAGATGTTAAATGTTAAATGATGAATTGCTGCTTTAAAGGTCCTATATGACAAACATTGACATTGTTTACCAATTTTAAACCCTTCAACACGTTAATCAACGCATTATTTAGAGTTAGGCTTACGTGCTGCACTTCTCGTATTTCTGACACAAGACTGTATTTCTCTTATTTATAATAATAATAACAGGCACATTTGCAGGACTGTAAAATTAGTTTACAGCGTGTGCCATGTCCTATATGCGCCCTTTATGCAGTGTGTACTCCAGTGCACCAATAAAGCTGCTGGCGAGGTGTATTATGATTCATGATTTGAATCTGCGTACACATTATCATATTCCAATTCCTCAGTTCTAATTTAGCATGCCTTGGTAAGTCATTTCATCACCAGCAATGAAGTAACAGACTCGATTGGCTTGGCTGTAAAGGAGGAAAATGATATAAATGTAGATGAACCAGAGAGGATATGGCTAAAATATCCGACACTGGGAACAGAATCAGCCTGACAGAGGCTTAAACAGTTTCACAACCCCACAAAGCAGGAGTCATTTCCTTTCGCAGTGTGACGGATGAGGTCTCTAATTCTAACTCGCCCTGCCTCTATCTTTCAATGTCTCTCTCTCTTTCCATCTCAATCCCTTCAGGTATACAGTAGCTCTGTTCCAAAACCTAGCGAGCTGTCTCGTTGCCTGCTTAAGAAGCAGTCTTCAATGGCAGTGTCCTACAGTAAGTGACATGAAACCTCATAAGCGACTGTTCTGGAACACTGTACAAAGGCAGCGATTCTAAATCGCAATTGATTTCAGTACAGGTGAGGCAAAAGAAGCATGTCCAAATATGGAGTAAAATAGTCTACTTTTCAGTTTTTTTCCAGAAATGTTAATCGTGAATAAATTTTTATTAGACAGTACGGTGAAGAGACAACAGGAAATCTTATGTGGTGATAGACAGAGAACCAAGAGATACATATGATGCAATAAAATGTTGCCAATATGGAGGAAGCTCACCATTTTTTGGAACAGAACAACAGTCAACACACAGCCCCGTGGCTGCAATCACGAATTCACAGATGCCACAGTCGAAGTCCACTTGCATTCAACTCCAGCTGGTCTGAGGTTCTTCGGCCCCCTCCACATGCACTGGATTGGGCTTCAGTGTCTGCCAGGGAGCCGGTACATGCATAAAGAAAACACTGATAGGAGGGCTGGCAGTTCATCCTGCCACATCCAGCCTCTGACAGAGGCTTCCTTTTATTTCCTGCCCAGTCTTAAGCACAAGCAGAGAAACATTTATCTGACAGCTCCTTTATGAGAGCATTCAGGCAAACCTGCATGAAGCTGAGCAATCCTGTCTGCTGCTAAAAGACTTCAATGACCAGCAAGAGCTCTTCATGTCCCTGAGGTACAATGGGAAGCCAACAGGGAGAGAGAGGGTAAACATCCTTTCATTAATAGAACTACTTTTCTTAAATATCGCTTTACGACGAGACAGGCGATGTTTGCGAGTACAGTTTTCTTAAACAGAAAGTTTGGGAGTGCAAGCTTCAATATCAAACCTCATCAAATTCTATTCAAAACTTTCTAGATACTTAGCTATACAATCTACAATTATAAAGTATTTGTATATAGTATAAAAACCGTTTGATTGTGCCCATTTCTAATTCTCCAAAGCACACCTGAGACAAAGCTGATACAAATCTAACTCTACCAAATGTCCTGAGCAATGAAAGAGCACCACTTGAGCAATAAAATCTTTCTGGGGTCTGATAAACGTAAATTTTGTCACTATTTAATACTAATACGCATAATGTATGGCTGACACATCCACAAAACACCTTTGTTTGATTTATTAATGGTGTCTTTCATGCAAAAGAGGCTGCTAGATAGTACAGTTACAACATTGTTTTTTTTAAAGTACAACAATAAAGAACCATGCAGAGATTCCTGGTTTACAGCTCAGCAATTTATTTTCAGGGGTCATGAGAAATCAAACTTTCCTTGATCTTTTGAAATGAGAAATCAATGTACTACAAAACACGATGAAACTTTCAGAAGCCAAAGCCTTCACCGCAGTTTAAACTGCTTTATTAAAACCAAGCTTCAGAAACCACAAATTTCTGACATCGGCTATAAGACTTCATTAACACAAGATGTTCTGTCTGTGTGAGCCTATTCAGTGTTTACAGTAGATGTCGTGAAGGCACAAGAATCGCTCTGTTTCAATTTAAGGGTCAAAGATGAGGTAGAATGATTATGACTGCATGACCCTTCAACACAATTATAAGGTAACTACAAGGGAAAACAAAATGATTTAAAAAATGACCCCTTTCTTTAAAGACTGCTGGTATTCAAAATGCAAAATTCAGGTATTGCAGTGTTGAGTTTATTACAGATCGTGGCCTTGCAACACTGTCTCATGCAGAGTATTGTCTGAGCACTGCTAATTAAACAAACATTTCTCACATAATAATTGCATTCTCTATTCAAAGAGATGGAGAAACCAGCTATAAATAAGACAGCTGGAAAAACATGAAGTAAGTTTTAATTACTGGCCCAACATACAAAGACAACAAGCAGAATAAACTTCCAAAGCATTTAGAAGATCATTCTGAAAGCATTTCTGTTTTGAATGAAGATGTGTTTCAGAGGGCAAAGATCAGAAGGGCCACACTGGGGCTCTGCGTGCTTCAACAGAGCAGTCTGAATCATTAGGACATACTTCACCCAAAGCCCTTCCACCGATGGCCACTGAATACAAATATCTCACAAACGGATGACACACCAAGTACAAACAGAGAGATAAACTGTAAGCTATGGAACAAATGATCATTCCATATTCTCAAATATCAACAATTTGCACTACAGATGCTATAGGGATTTTTTTATACATCAATCTGATATCAGCCGATCCATCTAAATCTAAACAAACCAATTGGCTGATTCCAATACCAATATTTGTCATTAAAACAGATAACTTCTTTAAATTATAGTTTAAAACACATGCATTATAGTATGCTTGCTAGAAATTATACAACTCAGTGCCTTCAAACAGCAAAATAATAAACAATTGGTTTGCTACATTGACCTTTCTCATGCTGTAGCTAATATGTCGATGACTTTAAATTAATAAAAAACAACCGATAAATCTTAGCAGCTGATACATCAATGCATCTCTACTTTGAATTAGCATCTATTTCCTTTCCGTCCCATCCAAACACACGTAGTGCCGCATTTAGCCTTCTTGAACGCTTCAGTGATTACAATTAAGCAGCTCTTATCCCTGGATATAATCAAGCCAGGGTTAATCCAGCCACCCCATGACAACCACCGAAGGACAAATCCCACCAGCCTGCTCGGACAGTGTCATTATTGGAACAGGGTCAAGAGTGACAGGAAGCATCGCCATTGCCAACCAGGATATGAGCGGGTGACTGGTGCTGGGATTGGGAAATGTGAGTTGGGATGTGGCTGGAAATTTCCACTAGATCACATATTCATAACTCAAGCCCATTCCCCGACAGAGTGAGGAACAGAAAGGATTTGGGAAAGAGGATTAGTTGGGTGCAGCCCAAACACAGGAGTTATCCAATATCATTCATACTAGAATGTGAAGACGGACAGAAAAGAACATTTCTGTGATATAATGTGGAGAACCTTCAATGATTCATTTTCTTAATATCCAAAGTCTCAATATCCAACATTGGCCCACATTTACTTCCATTGTATGCACACAAAACCACTGAAACATTAAAAAAATATCTTCTCTAAATATCTTTTACATCAATAATCAACAAAACTAACAACCTGAAACCTCAGAGAGAAACAATACATTACTCAAATGTATTTACACCAAATACATCTACTCTCATATCTAGTTCAAAAAAGGTAAAGTAAGATTAAGCACCACGAGAGATGAAGGTTATCAATCAAGAACAACAAGCTAAAACTCAGTGGCAACAGTCAAAAGCAGCTTTATACCTCTCAAGAAATACAGACAGAGATCTTTTTATTTGCTCAGAATGAACAAACACTGTATCAGCACAAAGGTGAACAGCTTAACCTCCAGCAAACATGTCATTCTGCCAAGGATGAAATATTCTAAATGACTGCATTTACACTTGAACTATAATAATAGCACAGTTCTCCGGGTTAACACACATAATTCATTACTTTTAAATTCTTATGTGAGGTGAATCCTCAGAACTTGAAAAAGCAATTTTTATGAAAAAGCAATAAGTGCCAAACCTAGACCTTACTGTATTTCCTCTTTCACCAGTCTAGACTACCTTGCACACAAAAACTAATAGAGAACTAAAATAAAAACAGAAAGCAATACTTGTAGAATGGATATGGAAGAAAAAAATGTTTAAAATCAACATTGTAGGAATGTACAACACAACCAATGTCCTATTAGCTAAGGACACAAATCATTTTCAAACTAATGGAGAAAAAAAATTTAGGAAATAATGTGTTAAACATCTTTAAATATGTACTAAATGTTGACATTTTTTGGTACTATTCAGAACTAAAAAAAAGCTGATTTGCACTGATTTGCATTGATTATGATGACGATGATAAAATATTAAAACGTACTTAAGAATCAAAGGCTCCCTATCATCCTTGCATGAGCTGACTATGAAAACCTTCCTTCAATCTGAAGATGCAGACACAAAATGTATGCCCGTGCCATGCTTCAGTTTGAGGAAGGACTGACATTTCTCAGACCTTCTCAATCAAACAAACAGTCACATGGCAGCACAAACAAAAGAGATCCAGCGCTCTGCATACTAATTTCCTGCTTTCCACCAATACAGACAAACTTTTTACCTTATTTATTGACTGATAAATCTACTTTAAAGATATCTAGGACTTTAAAACATCAGGTTTCTGGATCTGCAATACCACAGAAAAAGGCTATTAGGCAAAAAGGATTATTCAGAGCAGGTGCTGCAACTTGTGCCAAGGAGAGTCAGTATCACCCGGTCGTGGATTTTTGCAGCATACCAAATGGCTTGAGAAAGAAAGGCAAGTAGAACCATCAAACAGGTGTGTGGAAATAAAGACTCATTCAATCTCACATGAAAACCTCCCACAGTCTCCTATTTTCATCCTATGGCCATTTCACCTAAAGATAACCAAGTATGCCAACAAAAGCATTTATTGTTAATACTGCCTTATAATGTGTGTATGTAAACATTGATGTCAATTTTAACTGTCAATTCTAAAACTAAGACTTTTTGGCTTTATCTGAAGAGCAAAGACATTTAGGGAACATGTTTTAACATAAATGTAAAACCGAAACCTGTATGAGACATAGCTTACAAAATCAGGACACTTTCATTAACATATGAAATGAGCTTTAGACAAAACTTCGAGGCTTCAATTCCTCTGCTATTGTTCCAGAACACAGCTACTGGGGATAACAGTCAAGGCCAAGACAAAGATTCAGAGAGAGAAAGAAAAGCTTCAGAGACTACCAGTCAAAGTAAAGCTCAAACACTGAAACTTTGCTTCATAAGGATTTGCATATTCTAAGAGTGAGCCGTATATGAAAAGTTTATCAAAAAGCAGATTTTATAAAGGAAACCTTCCCACATTTGCTCACATCAGGCAATTCCACTGACAACTGACCACCCACAGGCTGAATTATAGATAGGTGCCCATCTTAACAATTAATTATGGAACGTTAAACTAAACAATGCGGAAAATGAGGATCTATTGAACCAGTGACATTCTCCCAAGAAATGGTCTTCTGATGCTTAAAGCACGTCTATGTCAGCTCTGACCTACCTGTCAAAACAGTTTTTTGTTTTGTAAGAAGCTGAAAAGCAATAAAACATGCACATGGTCTTCACTGTCCTGCTATGCATCCTTATTTTACTTCATAAATCTACATAAAGGCAACAAAATCTCTCTACTGTACCTGATGAAATAAGCAATGCAATGACTTTTACCGCATCTATGCTTCAACTACATCAAAACAAAGTTTTCACAATATGACTTTTATGGACTACAATGGAACAAAAGGGTATCCCTTTGCATAAAGCCAACATTCTCCTTATTCAGCGTTCCTCTGACAAGCAAAGCTGCTCAATGTGCCATGAATGACGGGGATGCCTGATTTAACAAGCTCACATCTCAGCTAGTTTTAAAAGAACAACTCAGCTCAAATAGATCACAAAATGATGTCAACATGTTATGAATATGACTTTGGGCTAACGTACTAATGCACCATACCGAAGTAGATTTACATGTGGACTTGAAAGTCAAGCTGAGCATCAGCCTCACATGCACCCAGTAAAAAGGAAGCCGCACTACTGCTCACATCTGTAAAAGTGAGATTTCAAAACCTCAAGTTTTTGTCTTTAAGATAACACACTTAAGGTATTGTAAAACTAATTCTATCTGAACTGATCTGCAGTGAGAATACAAAACATGTTCAAGACAATGACCTGAGTGGGTGGTGGGAAATTTCTAATAAAGCAACAAAGTGCAGATTACTGCAAATATTGCTTTAAATAGTGATAGTACAGTAGCACAACTGCTTGTCTAAGTCATTTCTAAAACAGAAACATAACCTTATAACTGATAACACCTGCTACAATATCATTCATAATTTTGCTATCACTCATGCACACCAATATCACTCCAGCTATATATATATATATAGAGAGAGAGAGAGAGAGAGAGAGAGAGAGAGAGAGAGAGAGAGAGAGAGAGAGAGAGAGAGAGAGAGATTTCGTAACAAATTTCATATACACCATTTCATAAACTGCTGGAATTCCACCATCAGAAGATACAAATATTACTGTATTACAGTACATGCCATTGTAATAAATCTGAATGATCCCTGCAGACAACGCTCCCACATAATCATAATAAGCATAATATAACAAGACCAAATCTGCAAGCGGTATCTTCATCTGAAATCACGTCATACAGTATATGCATTAGGGACTCCCTTTACAAGATGCTGAAACCTCTGTTTTGAATACGGAGGTTCTCAAGTAATGTCTTCAATATCAGATCAAAAGCACTTCATTATGGCTTATTCTCCTGCGCATTATTCACAGCTATCCCTAAATCTCAGCTCTAGAACAAGTTTAATACATAATGATCATGATAAAATACGATTACGGTGAAATTAAAGGGCTACACCTCATTGTGCACGCGTGTTACTATCAAACGTGATACGCTGCCTAGAAACAACGCAGATAAATACTAGTTGTATACCAAGTGATGCAAGTCCAAATTCGTAACGCACTTTTTATTTAAGCACTTAATGATGATAACGTAGCTAAAATATATCTGTTATTAAAGCAGTTATTAGACTAATAGACAGAGAATCGCTTGGTCAGTTGAGAGAAGTACATGCAGTATACATATGTATAACATTTTTTGCGGTGCAATACACTAATTTTCCTCATGTCGATTTTAGCGTAAATGATCATAAAGATACAATGGTTATATGGGGGGGAGTATTCTTACCTCGCTCCTGTGTGAGATACTGAGCAGCAGCACACTCGTTCACGTTCAACTTGTCAACAGTATGAGCGGATGATTCCACGATGAGCTTGATGCATCTTTCATAGATCTCACAACTCGCTTTTCACTTTTTCCAATCAAACGTGTTATTATAGTAAGGAAACGTTACAATTTAAATGCAGTTAAGTGACTTGTAAAATGTCACGACGCTTCCCGAATGGACAACAAACAGAAACCCTCTCACTGTTTTGGATTCTTCCGAGGCTGACTGCTGCTGACTGGTAGACGTTACTACGAGTGCGCTTAGCTGCTCTCATACCGAAATAAAGCGACGTTTTTTTCACGGACTATAACGTTCTGCGTCAACTTTACACACATACTCATAATATATTCAAGTTGCTTTCACCAAATTTCAGTAAGACTTAACTAATACACTCTTATTAGGCCACCCTTACTATGGGTGGTAGAAAGGATTTATTATAAATGCTGGTGACTAGCCATATATTAATATGATTAATAACATTCAGAGCTGCCAACTCTCACGCTTTCGCCGTGTAACACACGGTTTTGCCTGCTTTCACACGCATTCACGCCACACATCCAATTACTCACGCAAAAACGATCTTGGGCCGAGACTCGTTCAAGCCCGACGGTAGATGGCGTCTATGGCTGGCTGCACCCCGAAGTTAGCGACAGACGAAGAGATACCCCGAAAGAAGACCTCTATATGTTTGACAAAGCTAATAATTACACTTAGCACTATTCAAGTACAAATAGTTATCAGGTGATTACACAAGAGATACTCGTAATGGTTTCTTGAACTTACTGATAATAAGTCCCAGTCAAGAGATGGTAACTTGGGTATAATGTCGTCTAAATGTAAATTCCTGTGCATTATCAAATGGACTCCAGGTATGCACACCTTACTCTTAAAAAAATAAAGTAAACGATAAAGTAAAGATTAATTTACTGCACTCTGAATGAGCTCTGGTGCCCAACCAGCGAAACTTTGGTTGTCACTGGCGCGTGCACTCAGTTTACACACTCGCTCTCAGGGCGCAATTCAAAGTGAGCATCACCATGCCCTGCCTACAGTACACACTCCGGGCATCTATTATGCAGGGAATCTATTATGTGTGACTTGGGACACCTTTAGTAAATAAATTTAAGGAAGAAACACGTCTTTCACTTTTAATCGGAATGCATCAGGTGTGAGAAAATTGTTGCAAATAAATATTAATACAGTCTTTTATGTCGTTAATTAAAAATTAATTCAGCTTTCTGTCGCTTTGTGTAAGTGGTGGTAAGAAGCAATAATACATACAAAATAAGCAAATAAGGAGTGTTTTTTATATAATTTCTTATTTTTTTACACGCATACAAGTTACAAACAAGTTGACATTTAAATACCATTTATCAGTTTTAAGATGGACAATCTATATAAATAAATGCAAAGTATTCACAGGAGAAGTTACAAAGTGTTATAATAAATTATATTTATCAAACGAGTCATTCAAGCGATGTTAATTTTCAGTTTTTGATTGTTGTTTGAGGGTTGTTATATTGTCCCCAATAATACTTAAAAAGTACAAATAATGGGGAGATTTTAAAAAGTCTACATTTGTAAAAAAAGAAAACCGTTATGACCTTGTTTTATATAGTATTCTTCATAGCTACATATGAAGCATTCAACTACCCAGTAGTATTCCAGCCGCCAATTTCGCGTCTAGGTATTATATATATATATATATATATATATAAATATATATATATATATATATATATATATATATATATATATATATATATAAATACATAACCGTATGTAAAATGTAATGTAAATATATGACAACGTGTAATTCACATTTAAAATAAAGGGGAAAATCAATCTACTAAATACACGTGAAATACACCTTTAACACACCTTTAATTTCATAAACTCAAAATTATTAACGCACAGTTTAACAGAATAGCGAAATAGTACGCGATCTAGCAATACTGATCTGGGTTCAGTATATCAAAACTTCCGACTGTGGCAATGTTTGAAGGGAAATAAACGCTGTTCCCTGAACAGCGGCGGTGGGCGGGACTACCCATTTCTTGCGGATCACAATTAAGCCAATCAGAACTGGTTTCCGAGCAGACGTCAACGTGAGGTCGGTTTAGCAATTTGTATAGTGCAGTCTTCTTCTTAGGCAACATACTCTAAAAAACTGCAGAATGATTTGATCATGAACACATGGATCTGTGAGTAACATCTCAATTTGTTATAGCGAAAGAGGAAAACAGACTATTTGTATTCGCTTTCCTTTGTGTTGTATTTAGCCATCCAGTTAGCAAGCTACTGCTAGCCTGCTATCTGTCAAACCGTTGACATGTCTGACAATAAACGAACTACAGTGCAAACGTTTTTCAAAGATTAATTTATAAAGTTAGCGGTGTTTACTTAGGTCAAAAAGAATTAATTAAACACAGTTTCATGTCTTAAAATGGTAATTGTTATTGACTAGTTGGGGTGTTTCAGCATATATGTCAAATCATACCGTATCAAAACTGAAAATGAAAAACAAATTCGACTGTGTACTGTATATGCCTGTTTTCTTTCACGTCAACAAGTTTGTAGGTTATGATGTACTGGGGCAAAGTACAATGTCATATCTGTGCTTCAGTTATTAAATCTACTGATAATCTTTAAAGTCTTTTTTGGGATTTTGGACAGTATGTCTTGGAAGCTGACTTATGCTTCGGTTAATGGTTACTCCAGATCCATCCTCTTGCTTGATACATTTTCCCCTATCTAAAATTTATCATTTTATTCTTTTCTTTATCTGTTCTTCCAGCACCTATCACGTCCCAGTTCTGACCCCAGACCTCACTGTGATTGAAAACTCCTGCCTTCAGTGACTTCCTCATGTGCATCATCTTCCTCAAGTTTGACCCTCGGCCTGCATCTAAAAATGCCTACAGGTAGTGCACCTGCTTCCAGAAGCTCTAAGAAGCACTATTTATTTACACCTAAACAAAACATATGCCTATATTTTCAATATTAAAAACTTTTTTGATTGAATGTATTTTACTTAATTTTACCTGTATTTTACCTAAAATGCGCAATATTCACATAAGCTGTGGTGTGTCCTTCATGTAAAATGGTATGATATAATATAAGTTAACAAGCCCGGTTAACCTTTGCCATCATTTTAAACTCTCAGTCCCTAAAAGAGACACCACTAGGTCAAGGTTTGCAGAATGCAGGGAGTCTCTTATGCAAGACGGTCTTTTTCACAATAGTTGCAGCCTGGTGATTGTTGAGTTCCTCATATGTAATCGGTTTGTACAGTATGTTATGCTTATATGCTATGTCTTTTTCCCCCTTCACTGCAGTGAGGTTACCTCTGTTAATACTGTCAGATTGTAACGTGCTACGCTAATCAGGATTATTGCTCAGCAAGCTGTAATTTGATTATCTAATATTGAGTCAGTCACAGTGTTTCAGTGTCACAGATGGGTAAAATCTAATCAATGACATTGTGTCGTGAAGGTTCTCTTGCATTTTAGGTTAGCACAACATTGTTTACAAAACTGCAATGTATTTAAATTAAATCCAGCAAAAAAATATAACAAAATGCACTGATAACTCTGCAGCTTTTTGCTCGCTTGCATCCTGTAACCTAGCAACCTTGCAACTTAATAGATCCACATGGACCACTTATTCTCAAACAGAAGTACAGATATCCCCCGGGACTTATATAGAGAGCTAAATGATAAATCATCAAAATAATTATTTGTTGTAAACCGCTCAAAAGATTTTTTTCCTTCTAAAGGAAGAAAACAGTATGTTTAAAGATTTCAGGTTTGGTGTTGAAGATGGTACTTATGGTGGGTGTTACAAAGTTGCGAAAACACAGACATAGACTAAAACTCAAATCATTAGCTCTAACCTCTTGAGCATCTTTTACCCACAGACACTACAATTTGGCATTTAAAACACCCTTGTATCATAAGCCCCTCATGCTCAATGATTCACAGCATTCGGGTCAGTCCATCTTAAAACAGAAATGCCCTAAAGATTAATGATGGTTTCTGCCTTAATACCCAGAAGAAACATACACTATAATTTTTGCAAAGTCCATTACAGTTAAAAAAAGATCAGTCTCTCATCGCACACATTTAGTGGGAATAAACATCTCTTTCTGGGACCATTTGATCTCATCACGTTAACCTCTAGCTTCACATTCCCAGCCAGCAGCTCTGAAATCCCCTTAAGAGAAAACAAGCAGGAGTTTATGTCAGTTTACTTCAAAATCGGCATGACGATTTTGATGTCACTGAAATGGATCCTCTAAGCTCCAGTATTTTATCTTTGGAAATGATGGAACCTGTCAAAAATGAACGATTTTAAAATATGTCTCAGCTTTAAATGTAATTCAGAGATTGGATAACTCTTCTCTGCAGCTAGCAACCTAAATCTGACTTTACAATATTCAGCATTCTATGTTTTCTAAAGAAACTGACAGACCAATTTGTATATTTTTCTGTCTGTTTGTCTAACTTGCAGCCACAATTTCTGCTTCTGATTGATCAATGTTTGACTTCTTTTCAACTCTCTAAGCCATCCCTGATACTTATTTTTCATTTAAGCTGACGAAGAAGGTGATAACCTTGCCCAAGGTGTGGTGTAATTGACATTGTCAGCCAGTAAGTTGTTTTCATATAGAGAGGAGCTTTTCTGCTTTGCAAGCTGTCTTTAGTACAGAGAGCACATATTCCTGGGGAACATCAACCATTGCAGATCAATCTGTGAACCCCCAGGATATTGCATCTCTCTCTCTCTCTCTCTCTCTCTCTCTCTCTCTCTCTCTCTCTCTCTCTCTCTCTCTCTCTCTCTCTCTCTCTCTCTCTCTCTCTCTCTCTCTCTCTCTCTCTCTCTCTCTCTCTCTCTCTCTCTCTCTCTCTCTCTCTCTCTCTCTCTCTCTCTAGGGCTCTCTTTAAGTTCTGTGCACTCTCTCTCAGTGATCTCTCTCTCTCTTCCGTCTCTCTCTCTCTCTCTCTCTCTTAGGAGTTTGCCAATAATGAATTTTGTGGCGAATGCAATAACACTGTAATCAGCTAATACAGATTTACAGTGCAACCAATACAGATTGCTGATGATTGTCTTCTCGTGCAGCACAATGCACCACAATATTGTTCATCATAATAACTATTGAATAGTTCACAATTCATACACATTTAAAATTGACATTTTTATGTTTTTACAACTTTTCATAACTGAAAGCTATAGTAAAGGAGACACAACATCAGTCCTGAAAGGAGACAATAAAATCAAATGCAACAGCTTCACATCATCATCACAGCTGAGCCTCCTCTGGGCACTAGGTGTATGGCTGGCATATCAGCTGACGCTCTCATGGGGTCAATGCGAGATAAACACATTTAGGTGCACGTGTGACCTCTGAGCTCACCCAGCTTCACGTGGGTAACATACATAACCTTTACATAACGTTTTGTCAGCTATCAGTGAGGAAGGACATCACAAAGCAAAGCGTGCCATTGTATGATATTGTGGATTTTGGGCTTAATTATAGAGTTTTTTATGTTATGATGTTATGTATTATAGAAATTGTGTGTTATTTGCATGAATGTTGTGTACTGCTGATTGTGTGATGTAAACTTTCTGTTTGTGCAGGCTTATTCTGGCTGCTAACAGAGATGAGGTGTACAGCAGACTATCAAAAGCTGCAGACTTCTGGGGCAGCAACAGTGAAATTCTCAGCGGTAAGAAAACACTTATATTATTTAAATATTAGGCAGATATTTAATATCCGAAATTTAAAGTCTGGTTTTTATCTCATTGTCATTCTGGCACTTGTTTAAGTCAACAGAAAACTATACAAATAAAACTGCATGACTGCAATCCAGGTCCAAAATAAAAAAATTGCCAAACTAGTCAATAATGAGAAAATTCAAGCTTGAACTGTGAAGCTGTATTTTACATTATTTTTATTAAAATGCACGTTTATAAAAGCTACTTAAATGTCCCAGTTTAACTAAGAATGACTAATCTAAGATCTGTCTGGGAAACTGTTCTCTAAAGTAATTCATTTTAGTGTAGATGAAATACAAAATATGTGCAAAACAAATTTTCTCATATCTTATTTTTTTGCGATGATAATAATTTAGTAGTCATTGTTTAGTGGAGGTATACTGTTTGTACAGTTCTGTTTGTCATATTCTACGTTATTACTGTTTGGAGAATGTTGGAGAAATGATTCTGACTGGTCAGTTGCAAAATTCCAAATTTTAATTTTTTATTTATAATGTATCATCACTATCTCTTCTCATTTCTCAAAAATATTTGCAATAACCCTTACCTAAAATGTTACCTAAAATGCTATCGGTGCATTAGGATTCATATATTTTTAAGCATGGCTTAATCATGTAAATATAATATGCGTTCAGAAAGTTAATAAATGTTCTATATTTAGCTCTTCAGTTCTGTATAAGCTTAAAATACAAGTATCATAGTATTTCATCCAGCATTTTCATCCAATTCCACTAATCTATTATCCTTATGCGTCATCCAGTGAGGTTAGAGAAAATAACGTTTTGTCCAAATAAACAAGGGTTATTTTGTCCGGAGGAAAAAAACATTTGGAAGATAAACTTGTGTTATCTAGGTACAAGAGAGCTTATGAATATGTTGAAATCTGTCTTATCTGGACACAATAGTGGTCACTTTACTTTTCAGTCAGTGTCAAGGATGTTAGCAATCAATGTGACATCAGAAAAAGGAAATAATAAAATGTCTTTTGTCAGCACTCAGCCAGAGCCACCCTTAAGGAGTAAGAACTGTTTGAATTGAAAGATTGGAGCTTTTCTTCTAAATAATACATCCCAGAACAGAAATCAGTCATTCCCTGGCTCCAAAAGGTAGTTACAGACATTTGCTGTTTGTCTGTACGTTCCCCTTTGCAATCTCTGGGTCAGACAGCACGGGACGCCTCTTTATTGATGGCTGCTTTAATGAACGGTGGCAGAAATAAATTCTGCCGTTAAAGAAGAAGCCCTTATCTGTCTGTTGGGGTGAAGTGTAGGGAAGAATAAGAAATTATGGTGTCTTTTGATGTGAATAAAGAAAACTTTTAGGTATGTCATTCTGTACTTACAGAAACTTTACTAAGACAAAAGTAAAATTGCAGGACATGAACCATAACCAAAGTTTAAACAGCAAATGTTTGTAGTTAGTTTATAGTTATTGAAAGAGTTATTAGCTCTGTTATTTTGGAATTTAATTATCCAGAACTAAACATTTTACAAAAATTTTCACAACATAGTTTTAAAGGAGAAAGTGTTTGTTAATAGACAGACCAATGTGCTGAAGGGCTATGAAGTGATGTGCTTGTTGTCTTAAGTATCAAGATGTAAATATCTTTCTGTACTTTCTTGAGCTATTATTTAACTCTAAATCTTTTTATTATTATAGCCAGGAAACAAGATTTAATGTCATTTTGACTTTCTGTTTTTGTCATTAGGTCTGGACATGGAAGAAGGGAAGGAAGGTGGTTCATGGCTGGGAATCAGCAAGCGAGGAAAACTGGCTGCACTGACCAATTACATGGAGTGGCGTCAAAATCCAGACGCTCAGGGGAGAGGTAGATCTTTCACCCATTAGTATTAATGTACTTTGCTATTACAGAGCAGTTTACTATGTATTACTTTGACAAATTACACTTGATAGTAGGATAATTCCCCTTCATCATCAGTACTTTCTATCCAAGCAAGTGAAGATTGTGTTCTTGTTTTGTTTTTTACATATTCAGATTTTAGCTTGTCAAAATTAGCTTTTTTGGTGTAAAATACATTTAAAAAGTATATTTAAAAATATATGTATATTTAAAAGAAGTAACTAGGTTTTGATGTTTTCTGAAATTCACCATAATTCTGCTGCCTAGATGGGTTCAGAGTCTAAACACACTATAACTTTGTTGGTTTTCTTTCAACCCTTTTATCGGGGCATTGCTAAGTGGTTGCTATGCAGTTGTTTACTGGCCTAAATGAAACGAGCCTAGTCTGTGTGATATTTTGGTCCCTAGATAATATGGCTCTGGTCCCCGCTTCAATCTAAATGCTCAAATAGCACAGCCCTCCTCAATAAACTGTCCAATTTGAACTGTCAGTCATGTACAGTATTTAGCACAAATGTTTGGGGAAGAGTTATAAACCAAACTTTAAAGCTGAGGGTTAGGAGTTTGGAATAAATCCAAAGTATGAGCAATAATATTAATAATATGTGACTCTGCCTGTGAAAACCCAGCTATTTTACTTTTTTGTGCTTTTTTACTTTTTGTACATAAAATCATCACACAACATGTAAAGAACATTCTGTGAAAATATAACCTATATTGAAACCATAGTAAAATGTACAGATGAACTCGAACTTTGATGTTAGTTGTCTCATGACTTGATTTTGAGACTTTAGCTTGGTTTTCACATGGGTCTATTATTATAATAACATAAATAATAATAATTGTATTTACTATAATATATCACATTATACAATAGAAAATAAGATAAAACAAAGGACTGAACAATGAGAAAGAAAAAAATAACACAGTTAAAATATTAGTATAAAGTAAAATCATTTTTATACACCTCACCAGTTTCCAAGCTTCTTACAATAGTTTTGATCTGGATACTATATTTACATTCTACCCCAAAAAACAGTAAATGAAGTGCTGAGGAACTTTAAAATATCAGGTGGATTTATTGTACAGTAATGCCTTAATAATTTTATTCTTAATGATTGTTGACATGTTTTTTGAATGTGTACATAGCTAGTGAGCCCAGAGTCTTTAATCAGCTGTTCACTGCATATCTGCTCTCATCTGAGCTAGCTTCTCACTGTCATCACTTGAATGTCTGTTTAGATTCTTTAAGGCTTCTTTACTGTAGCATGACACCTCACCACCATTTACCATCAAACGCCCATGTCAAACATACCTCACCGCTCTGTTCCCAGGCCATGTCACTAAATATAATACAAATATTTCAGCTGTTATTTGGATGGTTATATGAACAGTTGTGTGTTGGAGGTCAACTGCGTGTTGTTTACCATGACTTTAATTTAAGCACTGAGTTCTGCAGCTGTTTCTTCTCATGACTCCTGCACAATTCTCGGTCGTAATAAATTGGATTATTGATACATGCTTGTCCTCATTTCTACTCAGGTTCCTTGGTGTCCAACTATTTGACAGATAACTTGGACAGTTTTGCTTACCTCCGTAAAGTTTCTGCAGAGGGTCCATTATATAATGGATTCAATCTTCTCACTGCTGACTTCAGGTGAGTTGCAGAATCCAGTTCTAGTTTGGTACATTTTGTATCTGTATCCATGCCTAAACGATGAACATGAGAGAGAAGATATAAATAACATAGAGCAATTCCACTAATGTTACAGGCTTCAGATCCTATTTTGGTATTTAATTGTTTACCCAGTAGTCTACTTATAATGTTTCTCAAGGTTTATGGCACAGAATAAAGCCATAAGTACAAAGTTACAGAATCTGTCATTTAAATCATGCAGTTCATTAATGGTGATGACATCACACATCATTCCCATTTAATGCCCATCATGTTCAGCAGCATGACTTTTTTAAAGGATCTATTGAAATAATATATCTTATATTATATTAACATAGTTTTAATTCTGTATTTCAGCAAAGAGAATATGCTTGAAGGTTAACTCTGAGGTTGTGTTAGCGCCCTGTGTCATTCATTGAATCATTTCCTTTTTGTCCGTGTAGTGATTTGAATGCTACTTATCTTTCTGTGTTTTATATTTTGACCGTTATCATTTATAGAGAGAATTGTCCTCTTCATTTCCTTTCTTTTTCCCAGATACATTAATCATAGCGGTTAGCTGAGCAGTAACATCTTAGGGCAAAACATCATCTGTGGCTTGTTGAAAGACTGTCTGCTAATTTAGTGATGTATTACTTAAGTCTGTGCTGTCATCTGGGGTCCTGGAGGGGTAATATTTTCCCATTCATCTCTGTCTCCTCAAATCTATATATATATAAACGGAAAATATGGGAGTCCCAAACAAAGTAATGAAACAGATGAAGATAGCCGTGGGGAGTGTAATCCATTTGTTTACCCTTTTATTAAACAAGATGATTATTAAGCCTATCAGCCTCTCCGTTTCTTTCCTCGGCCACAAAGGACAAAATGATGCATGTCCAGATAAACTCTGGAGAATTACAATAGGCATTTGTGCCGAAATCAATACAGCCGTCTCCTGTAAATAGAGTCGGCCTTTTCGAAAGAATAAAGAGGTTTTGTTTGTTTCTCTACAGGGATGTGACTGACAAGTTCAATAACAGCCTAATGTTTTGTATGATATCTCATCCAATTAAAAGATTTCCCTCAGTGAATTATCAGGTTTCGTTTTTAGAACCAGGTTTGGCTTTTATAGGTTATGTAGATAAAAAATGACAAAATGCTGTTTAAAATACACATTGTAAGTTGTATAACTTCCTCCAGAGAGAGAAAAGACCAGATATTCAAACTGAGCTCATTCTGTATTCCTCAATTTGATGTCAGGAGAGATTAAGATGGTTTATTTTATTGTATTGGTCAGAGAGAGGATAGAGAATTAAAAGAGTCATTAAAAACTAATCAATATTAACCACTTATCAATAGTTGGCAAAAAAAACTTTACAAACAACAAACAACTTGACAAACAACCAAAACTTTACAAACAATCTGCATCATACACAAAACCAGTGTATGATGCAGATTGTTAGTAAATGACTTTTACCCTTTGATCCTTATCACATGCTGTAATAATATTTCAATAAATTAAATGGATATTTAAGCCTTTGTTTTTTGTATATTATGTTATTTTAGATCAAGGGGTACTCAACTGGTTTGGGGTGTAGTTGGGTGTAGAAATTAGACTTTAACTTTAAGTTGGTTGTGTTGCTGGCTGTGGTGTATTAAAGTGTATTTTGAAAATATTGAAAAATATTAAGCATTGTCCAACCATACCAAATCCTCTGATACAAACGTCATACCTTAAGAAGATTGTTGGTTTCCTGGCAATGATTGTACTGCATTAATACATCATTAGAGGCTGTTTGGCTCATGCATTATTTTTTTTGTGAAAGACTCTACACAGGGGTGGGTTAGTGAATATAGACAAAGCCATTATTAAAACCTCTTGTGGTTGTGCCTGTGTATTTTGGTCAAAGACTGCTGACAGGGTTTTATATTTAAGAAACAAAGTAGAAGAGGCCAGTTCATTGCCTGCAGCACTGTTCATTCATGAATATATTAGTATTAGCATAACCTCAAGTGCCTTATTCCTTCAGTGAAAACTATCAACTGAAGACACGTATTCTTAACAATTTTAACAAATTCATTAAGTGCTATTCTTCCTCTTAAAGATATAGTCTAAGAAGCATAAATAATAACATATTTTTTATTATTGTTGCCAAAATACTGTACATTATCTAGGTGAGCAGGTGTTTTCCAGTGTAGCCATTTGTAAAGGCAGGAACATTGCATTGTCCAATAAGAATTCAAACCGCTTTATAACTATTTGATATAAACTTTCAATACAGATAAATGAAATTGAATACAGAGAGAAACCAAACTGTGCTCTTAATCCTCTAGAAGACAGTATTCTATATCAGCAAAATGCCATTAACATTCACTCATTTGAAGATTCCAAAAACAGATGTGGTTTTACTAAAAGTCACCATTCTGCGTATTTATTCTACATACTTATTTTATCCCTAGTACTTATGCAACAGGCTCTAGTTTTCCAGAGTTATGTCTGTCTGTCAGTCTGTCTGTCTTTCTCGCCGCTGTGGTTTGCCATCATTGCCAAACTGTTTTACCAGCACTATTGAGATGCCTTTCAGATTGCTTTCAAACTGGCCATTTCTCATTTCACAGCCAGTAAAATGTAAAGTGCAAAACAACAAACATTAGTTGTTGCTGGTAAATGCAAAAAACTTTGTGGAGTAAATACAAACTCAGCTAAGCTAAGCTTATAAACTCAGGGCTTATACAGGGTAAGGAAGATTCGCTCATCTCTTTAAATAGAAACATATTCTTCTGTGTGCACAGTTTGTCATTTTGTAGATAATTGCTTACTGTCTAATAAACAAAAGTCAACAGTGACCAGCTCTTAATGATTAGAGAGAACCCAAGAGAGTGAAGCCTTGTTTATCATCCCATTTGCTTTATTTGCTTGTCCTCTTGACTTTTTGTGTTTTTAACAATCACGTTGCCTTATGTTGAATTTATAAAAGCAAAACACAGACATTTAGCTTTCAAGTTTGTTTTTTGCAGTGTTTTTGCATGTTTTGCTGTTCTGTTACTTTTAATTTGTATATGTGTTAGTTTGCATGTCATTTGAATTTCACACTTCTGCATATAATTTATATTTATTATATATCAGATATCATATCTGTATTCACAATAACAAAAAATTGCTGTACTTTAATTGGGTTTTAGCAGTACCTGCTAACTCGTTTTTCTCGTTATGTTGTTGGATGCAGGGCCAATGAAGACACATTGTGTTACTATGGAAACAAGAGCAGTTCAGAGCCCATTCATCTCAAAGCAGGTTCGTTCAGTGCCTCAGTTTGTGTTTTGTGTGGAGACGTCAGTGGTCTTGAATAAACCATTGCAGTTTGTATCATTAAACCAACTGTCTACATTACACAGCAGTTTCAGTCATTCAGCACCAGATTTGTGGGCGGGGCTTGCTTGGACACAGCTTACAGGATGTGATGGATGATTATGTTTGTTTCAGCAGGAATCTATGGGTTGAGTAATTCACTTTTAGAAACTCCATGGAGGAAACTGCAGCATGGCAAGCAGCTGTTCACCAGTGTCCTGAGTAAAACATTGTCCCCTAATGGCTTAGAGCAAGAACTGCTGAAGATTCTCAGTAATGAAGAGTTGTAAGTGTGCACACTATGTAATTCAGTATTCTCTGGAATATTTCTGCTCTAATCTTTCTTTTATTTGACTCTAGACTTTCACAGTTTTTGTAAATGGAATAAAGGAAGATTATTATACAGTACTTTAGGTATTATTCAGATACTGAAACTTTTTCCAAAAAGACCTATTGTGTGACCTGTGACTTTTTTAGTAATGTCAGTAATGACCTTTAGGAGGAGATGTAGAAAGTGCTAAACATATGCCTGATTAGACATCATGAGTCTATCTGCATTCAACATCACTGAAATTGAATGTAATTTCACAATCAGAAAGTTTTATTAGTCTAAAACCAGATATAATTCTAAAAAGTCTCACCAAATAGAAATGCTTTTAACTCTTGTTTGTCCATGTATTATTATATGTGATCTGTAGAATCTTAACATCTTTAGTATGTTAGACGTCATACTATAAATTATAATTGTTTTTCCAATTTTTTAGGAAAATTTCATGATTCTTTTTCAGTTCTCAGACTTTTGTTACCTTCTGATATATACTACAGAAAGATTTCTCTGTGTTTAAAATAATCAGGTCTCAATAACAAAATGACACATCTTCTCTTCTCAGAAACACCCCAGATCCAGCACAGGAGGGTCAAGGCATGGGCTACAGTAAGTCCATGCTCCAGGCTCTGTCCGCAGTGTGTGTGCGTTCACCAGGATACGGCACAAGGTCAGAGTCCTCCTGACATGCTACTCCTTTCACCTCTTTCAGTGTACAACAATCTTCCAAATAGTAAATGTATTGCCTTACTGTATAACCAGTGACAAATCTGTCTGTCGTCACAGAACCAATACAGTAATTCTCATCGACAGAGAGGGAAACGTGAGCTTCACAGAGCGTACAATGCTAAACTGTGACATCACCCAATGGAGCACCAATAGCTTCCATTTCAAACTGCAGGAATGAAGGCCAGACGTCAGGCCAAGAGAGAAAGATCCTCACGCTGTGCCTTTCACTAGCAGCCCTCTGCTCAAGCCATGTAGCACCATTATATCTGTCAATATTGTGACTTTCCTGTTGAAAAAGGAATGAATTACTGCTATTGAAAATGATTTTAAATTGTTGCTGCGGCTCTGTTTTGAGAGAAGGCTTGATTGCACTTTGTTTTTCTAGGTAATTTTGCTTTGTAGGTTTCTCAGAATGGGATGACTTTATGTGATTTTCTCTGCATTTCTAAATTATTAAGGAAGACAAGTATGAAGAATGTGAATGCAATTCCCCATACACTAAATTCACTGAACTTTTTGTTTATCAAATGTCATTCACTTGAAATGGGTTTGGACAAAGTAGTTAAAAGAACAAAATGTTTACTGCCAAAGAATCATTATGTCAGTCACAGTCATTTATAAACCGATCAAATAAATTACCATAGTCTTGCGCAATGTACTGTAAACTTTACTTGCTTGTTATTTGCAGTGTTCATTTATTGTACTCAGGAGTACATTAAAAAGCTACTGCCAAAAATATAAAGGAGAGGATCTTTGATTTTGATTTGGTTTGTTTTGTCATTACTTTATAAATCTAGAAGTCATCTATAAATGTGGATCTTTTTAATTAAACTTGAAACTGTTCAAAGTTTGAAGTCTAAATGTTTGATATCTTTATTGTGCAACATAAACTTTTTTAGCTTTTGGGAACCTGATATTAACATTACATTTTATCTATTACCTGAAAATATTCTGCTTTTAAGATAATCATTTTTCCATGTCCTTACCTCAATCTGACTTTGGTAAATCAGTTGGTTTTGTTTGCTGTAGATTAGATGAAGAGACATATTTGGGACAAATGATTTAAATGAGCCTAGTTTTGAGAATTTTGTTTTGTTGTTTATGATGTTTCACCTTACAATCAAAACTCACAAAGCATTTGTGGGAGATTTTTCCCAGTGTCGTCTTTGTGTGTGTCATAAATAAAGCATTTGCTTCTTAGCCGAGATTTTACTTGCTAAAGTAAACTTTGAACATTACATAACATGTAAAATTGCTGTTTTGTGTAGGATGCTGTAACTGCAATGCAAATAATTGTGGTCTACTGCCATCTAGAGATGCCCTATAACTGTAGTGAAGCTAAATCTATATGAAATGAAATCAATATGTGTTTGCAATGCGTGACAATTGTCTTCATTTGTGAAAGCACACATGGAAACATAGTATATGTGACAAGAGCTGAGTTTTGCTCTAAAGCTATCTTTATAATATTCAGACAGTTTGAATACACCTGAACTTTCTTTATAACAGTGACTGTCTGGAATATTGTGGCTGAGATGTTATATGAGATGTTAGCTATGACAGGGTGATGAGCAGTAGTCAAACAATTCGTGAATAAATACTTTCAGTGAAAAAGAACGGCACAATTGGGCCCAAAATTAAATGAACTGAGACAAACCATTATTCAGATTACAGACCACAAACCATTAACAGATAATAAATTGTATAAAAGTACAACATGATTAATTATTTATTTAAGAAATAATTGTGCTGATAATCTAGTCAAACCTTTAGATGTTGTGCTATAGATCATTAACAATATTACTTTTCAAAGTTTATTGATCTAGTATATCAGATTGCACGTAGGCCATTAACGCTTGGTAAACACGTAAGCCAAACGTTTTTGTTAGAACTGATACAGAAGTTAAAAATATATTTAAATAAAAAACATGCTTACTGCGTTATAATGACTGAACAGCTGTGTATCTGCTGCAAATCAGTGGATTAAATCAACCTCGTGTAGGTATGTATTCATCCTTTGGGCGGCGCTGCAGCACCAGTCTCGATCGTCCACCCCGCAAGTCCTTGTGGGTAATGTAGTTTTACGATTTTTAAGCTACGTTTACCCGCATGTGTTTTACGTTGTCATAAAACTACAATTACAGTGATGAGCGAGGAGCACGTTAGTAACAGACAGTGCATTATCTTAAAGCAACACCAAGGTTGAGTGAGGTGGAAGCAGCAGGACTTAAGGTATGTGCTCGTGAACCCGTCTTATTTGCTTCTTAAACGTCAAGTTTTAGCAGTGTTATCGGCAGAGCTCAGTTTTGTCTTTTATGTTAATGTACAGTGATTAATAAATGACCTGTTTCCGACGGTAGTATTCGTTTCAAAGGCTTGCGTGTTTCAGTATCTAGTTAGCTGCCTGTCTCGACAATGTTTTGTACATCTCAGGCGCAGATTCAGTTTGGCCAAATATGCTGTCTAGGAAGGCAGCGTACTGGGTTTGAAACACAGCCTGGCATGTAGCTTTGTTGCTAGTTAGCCAGACGAAGAGGGAGAACTGAGACAGAATAAATCCAGAATTGAACCACAAGGTAGAGTAAGATTAACGATAGTCACCTGTATGACACATTAGTTTATTCTGCAGCGCGTAATGCAAATGAGTATCAAATATCACTAGCGCGTAATCCTGCTCGAGTTGTTCCTCATGTCAACAGTGGCAGTGCTAATGCTTTAGTATCTTGGCAAAGAAAGCAAGTATTCCTCTAATCTTTCTATGTTTACAAGACAGTACGCCTGCAGACAGTGGCTGTGTTTGAAACCCCTGTGAGCTGACTGCTTAGACAGCGTTGTTAGGCAACAACTCCTTCATAATTAGCGGAATAGGACAACTCATTTATTTGTAGGTTTTTAAACACAGCCATCATGTGGCAGTCATTGCAGGATTTCAGTAAAGCTTATGTTTTTACAACCAAAGTCAATACATTGCACAAACTCAGGCATGGAATGGCTTTTCAGTGCTGTTTGTTATCTAATAATCTATATGGGGAAAGGGCAAATAGCAAAACATTGGGTTTGACTAATGTTTGTGTCTGCATAGTTCAGGTCAACATGAAATCAAATCAGTCGATTTACTTTCTTCACCCACATTCCAGAATATTCCTTCTTTTTGGTCTGTGTAATCTTTAAAATTTGTAATCTGAAATTACTTCCCCTTTCGGTTGACACTGTGAGATATTCTATGTGATTATGGTGGCGAAAAGATGTCACGATAACAATATTACGTGATATCAACTGAAATGTTTTTAATATCATGGTTATTGTGACAGCCCTAGTTGACTTTATCATCTTCCTTTAAACCCTTCCCTTTAACCACCTGTCCTTTAGAGAACTTCTATATAAAATCAACCCCCCACATTGTTTTTCTTATTAAATATATCTTCTGCAAATGTCATTTTGTGTTGACTTTTTCTCTCTCCACCTCTTTTATTCACTCTCCTTTGCTTTCAGAAATACACTCTCTACATCACTAATCCATAACTCTCCTTTAAACTCCATAGGCCTGGATTTGGCGGCCGGAAGGAAAGAGGCAGCGTGGCATCCCTCTCCTCCTCTCATGTCCCCTCCCTGTGTGTCCTTGCATGTCAGTGTCCCCTCGTCATCCCCCCTGTATCTCCCCCCGTCAGCCCTCTGTGTTCCTCCCCCTCATGCTTGGGACAGACCGGCCTCACTGTCAGACCAATGACTGCCTGGATCGTACTGCCCGTCAGCCTGGCTGCATTCTCTATCACTGGGATATGGATAGTGTGAGTATTTCAGTCTTCAACATATTAAACCCCAACACGTGTTTTTAAACATTGAGATCACAGCTGTTTCTTCTACTTAACTCAGATAAGTAAAGGCTAAAGGTCCCAGCCAGTCCAACACCTCAATCTTAGTTTTAAGATTTGACTAATTTTTTGGCCGACCAGTGGCAGAAGCTTGACAATTCTGTCAAGCTTAATATTGAAAACGTATACAAAAATGACCTTTTCCTGTGTCTGCAGATATGCCATGGCTGTAATGAACCACCATGTCTGTCCTGTCGAAAACTGGTAAGTGGAGCTTGTTTTGCTCAAAGTTTATCATCTGACAACAGCTTCATTGTCAGTGTGATTATTTTAAGGTCATACAACGTGACATGCACAGAGGAAACAGCCAAGCCGGGCTTCCCGAAAACATGCTGTACCATCCAAGACATCCCCCTCATCAGGTAGTTATGCCCGCTTTATTCTGAGCTCTGCATTATTTCCAGCATGCCCTGACTGACTGGGCCTCTTTGTCTTCACTTTGATTTAGTAAATGTGGATCTTATCCTCCGGAGAGCTGTCTGTTCAGTCTCATCGGTAATGTGGGAGCTTTCATGGGTAAGACTGCATTCTCATATTTCCACATATTAAACGCTGGCGGTGACATCTCAAATAACAGAGAACAAAAGCATGAATGGAAGTTTTTAGGTCTCTGGCATGTAAGTCACAGTGACAGAAGTGTCATGCAGACATATAACTGCATGAGGGGGTGTGCTGCTTATTTCATCATCACTGTTTTGCTTTATCATTTCTTTTGTATTACGGTGTATAATATATATATATGTATATGTGGTGCAACTGCAAGATAAGGGGGTTGATTTTCTTTGATTGGCTGTCTTCTGCTACTGTGTGTGTTCATGTGAAATCAGTGGTGTATTATTAAACATTACACTTTTTATACATTAGATATTTAATAAGTAAGGGATAAATAGGTTTATTCGTTTGTAATATTATCTCATATATGTTATTAATGAGGCATATTTTTGTCTAATGTATTTATAAGTGAATTATTTTCAAGGTTGACTTGCAGTACCTGGGTGACCCTGTGTTATTAGTTTTAAGCGGATGTTATCAGGGAATAACATACCTTGGAATGTCAGCCAATCAGAATCAAGTATTCCAGAGCACTAATTATTATTTATTAATGAGCAACATAGATCATAGAATTGTGTGTGCAAGCACAGCTAAAACGTAAAGCATGATGCAATGGACACAAGGTATTTGGATACTTGAGCTGCACTTAAAAACAAACACCTTGAAGAATGGCCTAGATGTAAATTAGTTCTGAGAAAAGGCTGAGCATCATTTGTTTGCCAATCCAAATTGGTTTGGTGTTTTGTTTTCTTATCCAAAGAATTGTATGCATTAAGTGTGACTTAACATCTTAAGAACAAGTACTTAAGAACACTTAACCTTAGAATGTACCCAGCATAAAAACATAAATGTCTTTGCTCTGAATATTTTGGGACTCATTTAGAGAAGTTAGAAGTTTTGTTACACTATAAAAAGAGGGAATTTATTATGTGGAAGTTGCATGAGTTTTGTGTTCTCAGTGTTTCTGTTCTTTTTCTGCATGTAGTGGTTTTGGTGTGTTTGCTTCGCTACGCTCAGATCATCGAGCACAGGAACCACTGCTGGCTCAACACCAGTGGACTGGTTTCTGGATGTACAAATGCTGTGGGACTGGTCATGGTGGGCAACTTCCAGGTCAGTGACCTCTTCGATTATTATTATTATTATTATTATCTGATAAATGTATCTTTTCTGTAGTAGACCTTTGTTAAATATTTTTCCTAATTTTCTCAAAGCATTTAGTACAATTAAAAAAACATATGTCTGTGATGTCTAATAAGTGGGCTTGTTTGAGATTATTGCCCCAATCATCATTCACATCAGGTTTTAGGGCTTCTATTAGTGTGTGCTGTTGTATGAAAAGAAGATATTAAGGGCTGACTCTTCAACTTACTCTCATCACGGGCAGTAAATTCAGTGCATCAGTCTGATGCGTTGGTCATCAGCTTCAGTGTGTTTCCAAGAGGTTGATGTTCTTAAAGTGATTAATATTGATCGGGGAAGACAGCCTCATCTCATTCTTCAGTATAGATTTTAGAGGGAATTTCACTCTCTTGTGCTTAATAGTGCTTTTCTCCTTATGCTGAGTACTTTCTTTTTGAAGGAAGACAAACTTGCAAGTGGTCTAAATGTTATTCAGTGTGCTCTTGTGTGGGGTTTTTTCAATGCTCTTTTAATTTTAACACTTCTATAATGCTTTTTCAACCAGGTGGATCATGCCAAAACACTTCACTATGTAGGTGCAGGCGCTGCCTTCCCAGCAGGCATTCTCTTCGTGTGTTTGCAGTGTTTGTTGACCTACCGGGTGGCCATCACTGCTCTGGACTACTGGATGGCTCATGTGCGTGTGGCACTGGCTACTGTTGCTCTCATCACACTAGTTCTCAGTATCCTTTATTAATATGTGTGTAAATGACCAAAGGGTTTTTTTTTGTTGTTGTTGTTTTTTTACATAATTTCACTTGACATGCATTGCTGACAACAATCGACTTTTACAAAGTGCATGCACACATTAGTTTCTCACATAAAAAACTGCTTTTAACATCAGTTTCAATATTCAGTTTTAATGTTTACTGTTTATTGTATCTTCAGAAAGTGAAGTAAAATGACACAGCACCATTACAAACAGATCATACATATTGATACAAATTTGCCTCCTTGTAAAATAGATACAGACTGATATGAGATTGGGTTGGAGGAGCAAAACAGCTTTGTAGACTTTCATTGTATGGAAAAAATGAACAAAAGGGGAGAATAAATTATAACAGGGAACTTTCAGTTTTACTTTTCTGTACTTTATACAATTAGACACGATCCGTTTTAAGAAAAGTTTTATTTTGCCCAGTGCTCAGCTGTTATCTTTATCTCTTCCTGCTTATGAGGTTCCTGTCACCATTAGTAAGCCCCTGACTCTTGTATCATCGTGAGGGTATAATCCAATTGCTTAACTGTAAATGTTGGCATGGAGACGGATGAGCTCAGCTGGAGTCTTCTGGCCTTCCCGCTTTATCTCTCCTGTGTTCTTCAATGATTTATGAATTGTTTTTTCCAAACTGGAAGAAAAGGGTTGGTGGCTGGGTGATGTAACTACATAAGCAGCTATTTAACCAGTCTGACCATTAATTATTCATGGATTTTCTCAGTAATTTCATAGTGGCTGTCTGCTATTAGTACAAATTGTGAACATGCTAATTTTGATGAAGATTTGCAGTTTTTCTTTAAAGTCTAAGGCCAACATCATACTTGTTTTATTGTTAATTATATTTAAAAAATATATTTTAAGTTGTAAGATTAATTCATGTAATTGTAAGGTGCATGCGGCCACGTGTCTCAGTGGGTGAGCATTAACAGTCCCAGTGACTCAGTTCCCTGCTGAGTTTAATGGTTTGGTTGACCTTCACACAACATCCAGTAAGTGTGATATTATTATTATTATGCTCATATAGTGATGTGGACTCTCATTGCTTTAATACATGTGACATGTAGGACTCTTCTACAGTTAAATGACCAATAAAGCCTCAAAGTGACAAAAAAATGTATGTTGATATATTAGTCAAAAGTTGCAATCCTTGATCAATTCCCTCAGGCGGGATATTCTTCATCCACGAGAGCTTCGTCTTACAGCACGCAGCAGCCATCTGTGAGTGGGTCTTTACCGTAGTCATCCTCGTATTCTATGGAACTTTCACCTACGAATTCGGCACCGTCACAACCGACACCATGTTGGCCGGCCTTCAGCGGAGCCTCTCGCATGGTTCTGGTGTCATTATTGGAGACGATGTCCAAGTGGGGGCTTTGGGAGGTGGTGCCACAAAGGGGTTGAAATCCCCAGGAGGAAGCAGTACCTCCACCCATCTGAACTGCACTCCTGAGAACATAGCAATGCTTTAATCTTTTTATTATCACACACACACGCACACCTGTCAGCACACACATCAAATACTGCCAGGTGGGACGCCTCACAATGGTGCTCTGAAGCACACTTAGGCACAGATGAAGTGATAGAAGTTTAGAGAAACTGTCCAGTCAAAGTCAATACAGATTAAAAATCAATTGGGTTTACAGTTGTGACTGTTTATATTGATGTAAGGTTTGAGGTTTTGAGTTTTGTTTAATAGATTTGTCTGACTTACAGAAAGGGCAGGGTTTTGTTTTATTTTAAAGGGATAGTTTACCCAAAAATAAGAATTCTGTCATCATTTATTTATGATTAAAGAAGATGAGGGCCAGTGTTGTTTGGCTACCAGCGTTCTTCAAAATATCTTCTTTTGTGTTGTACAAGCGAATGAAAGTCTTGCAGTAACAGGAGGGTAATTAAATGTGTAAAGTATTTTTATTTGTGGGTGAACTGTCCCTTTATGGCTGCTGTTATTGCCCCGGTCACATGGTTTGTGAGGTTACTTTGCCATTTTGCTTAGACAAAGCAATGGAATATATTTTTACGGTCACGTTTGCACAAATGTTTCAGGGGTGTCTCTCATTGAGCTTGCTACTGTTTGCCTAACCTTGCTGTCTCAAATGGATGATTTGCACGTAACACAATTATTGAATTCTTTTCACATGATTTATAAGATTGCAGACTATCAGGATTCAAGTATTATATTTTGATACAGTGAATGTGTAAATGTGGTTGGAGCTATAGCCTTTGCGCACATATTATTTTGGAATTAGAAGAAAAACAATTTTTATTAAAAGTCTAATTTCAACTGTAAAATTAAGTTAAAAATAGTATAATATAAATTTATTGTAATTGTGGCCTTTTTATTGATGTAGTGGGTAAGAAATATGTTTTCTCATGTTGGCATTCTTTGGTCCTGTTCTTGTTTTTGTTTCCTGATGAAGTGGATCTTGTTTTTCCACTTTGAGAGGGGGATGTGATGTAAGGTAAAACCAGCTTTAACTTCACCCTTCTTGTAATACATTTTAGAGATGGTAAAATCTCACTTACTGTACCTTTAATGCAGGTACAGGTTTTTATATTTTTCTTTTACATTTTTATATTGTCTGTCATGCAGGTCATTAACATTATTCACAAAATGCCACATCCATCCACATCTACTCACAGAGTGACTGCCTGCATATCTTTGAACATTTTTGCAGGTTGCTTTGTGCAGTTTCGTGCTTCATCATAACATAACTATGAGTTATATTTTTCATAATAATTTTTTTATTTTGTTGTTGTTGCCAAAGGATGCGTCTCTTTAAAAGATATACTGTATGCCTTTGATTTGTATGTATATCATTGCTTATTTTCATGTTGCAGGGCACATAGCCACTGAGAAATCTGTGTCATTTAGAAAATTATGCCAATGCAGTACAGCAATATTACATTTTAAAATGAATACAAAGGACAACCAACTGGTCTCTAGGCTGGAACCTAGGAAACTGTATTTGAACTTTCTGAGGGTTGAGTGGTTATGGTGGCCTTAATGTTACTATAGTATCTGTGTGATGATTTCTATTACGGCTGTCAATCAGAGCTTCACTATTACTTTTAAGGTGATTGCAAATACATTTCTGCTTTAATGTTTCAACTTGACACAGTAATGTGCCAATTACTCATTCTGTATGTGTTTTTGCCCTTTAGTGGGACAGATAAGTTGTGCTGCCTCCCAGTTTCATACCAATGATAACACTGTAAATTTAGACATGGTCTCTAAGCGTCATACCATGTGTTTATCTTTGTTGTGACTATTATTGGAGAGCTATTGAAGCAATGTTACTGCTCTCATGCAAACAATGATTCACAGGGTTGCACAGATAGTCATCAAACAAATTCAATTGTGAGTGATTTCACTGCTACCTTTACAATTATTATTTGATCATTTCAAGATAACCTAATTTAAACCAAACTGCATACATGATAGAGGTACAGTTGCGTAATGAATTATAATTTAATTGGTTTAGGTTAATCACCATGTGAAACTGAAGTTCATGTCATTTTTTTATGCATTGCCTGTTTTGTCACATCCCAACAAAATAAGTGTGTAATGGATTGCAACAGTTATTATAAATGATATGCAATACTTTGAATTTTGTGCATACGTTATCAGGCTAATGGGTCAATCATTTATAGGTCACTTTAGAGCAAAAGGTTGTGTAAGGATTGTAGACTTTTCTATAGATTTGTTGAATTTGACAGGTTAGGTTCGGTCAGAGACTGTACTGTCAGGCTGGAAAATGTACTGATATTTTGTTCTATTATTTTGCAATGCATATAAGTGCTTGTGGGATAATGTTGTAAGAGTCTACACATATTTGCATTCATATATACTGGGTTAAGTACAGTCTGGAAAATATTTTTAGACAAGAAAATCAGTTGGCTTTGGATTATAATGTTTTTTTTTTCAATACTTTTTTTTCAATTTTTAGTTTTGTCTATGGATAAAAGTTATTTTTGTCTTTAAATGATATAGTTTAAACACAATGTCTGTTGGTAAAGGACTGAAGATGTAAGGTTCACACTCCAAAATCAAAATAAAACAAGCAGAGAATATTTTTATTTTATAAATGACTTCTGTATTCAGGTTTGTGTATCATTTTAATGATTCCTTTGACAAGAGATTTATATTAAATAACTACAAACATCCAATGAGAAATAAACAAATGTATATGTATCTCTCTCTGTGATCATTTAATTGCAATAAGACTATTGACAACCCTGAATGTGTTACATTTAAACACTTAAGAAAATATGGAAAATATATCACTTAAATACATTTACATGAATCTAGATCATATGTTTGGCTCCAAACATTTTTGCACTCATCCAGTATTTAGGTCTGACTCGGCAGGTCTGTTGAGCTTCTGTGATAAGTTACATTTACAAGTTAGCACCTACATTTACTAAATACTAGATAACTAAATTTACGAAATAGACAAAGAAATCAATCACTAATTCTAGTATTAAATAGGGCATTGAGACCAAATCATGGATCAAATAATTATAACATAAAAAACAGCTTTCTTCAATCAATAAAACATTTTTAAAAAATCAAAGATGTTTATAAAGATACATTACAGTGACATAATTCATACAAACAGTTCTTGGTGCATAGCCATACAGTCTTAAAAAAGATAACTTTTAAAACTTTTTTTCAGATACATACAAACTCAATCACAGTCTGGTCCCTGCACAGTAAACTCTCACTTCTGATAAAGTTCAATTCAGACATCCCTGAGGTCATGTATACATGGCTCCATGTAGATCTTCCAGCCTGTGCTCTCTCTGTTTTCTCCGTTCCTGCAAAATATACATCCACACGAGATACATTTTGGATTAAGAATAAACATAGAAATTACCAATAATTATGAAAAAGACAGAACAACAGCTATATCATACCTTATCTTTTTTAAACTCCTCATAGTCTGGATTGTCAGTGGGTAGTTCAAGACGACACAGGGGACATGAATTGGTCTGTAACGTTAAAAAGGCACATGATAACGTCAAACTATGTACGTTTTTTTATTATAGAGGAGTTAGCATCCTTATCAGACAGACTATAATTAATACAATCTCATACAATCCTTGACACAGACATACCTTACTGAGCCACGGCAGGATACACCCTGTGTGAAACAGATGCTTACATGGCATCTCTCTCACAGTCTCTTGCTCCTCAAACTCCAGCAAACACACTGGACACTTTAGACCTTTATCTGCCAAATGTGAGGAAGAATGTGAGAAATGTAAAATGGCAGATATTGATTTAGAAATCTTACACTCACTAAAAATGTTACCACTGGAAATATCTAACATTACTAGCCCCAACTTTACAACAGTATGCAATAATGACTCGCTTGATTAACATTATCGTTGATAAACAAGATTTGACTGGAAATCAGTAGATGGTCACCTGCTTGATCAGGAGAGATAATGATCACAGGAAGACTCTGAACCACAGCCTTCGCTGCAGGAGGGGGGAGTCGCTGGTCCCAGTCTGACAAATCAAATGATCCCGAGTCTATGTCAAGGCCTTGCATTAGAGACCTACAGCCACAAAACAATAGACATTTATGCATTTGGCAGACGTTTCTATTCAAAACATGCGTGCATCTATGTCTGTTCCCTGGGGATCATAATATACCTCGTCTATTCCTATAGATATGTTTTTTGAGTTCAACCAGACATGACAGCAATGTGGTTAGGCCCTCTAGATGGCGTCGTTTTGCGTTTTACCTCGCAAGTTCCAGCAGGGCATTCTGTCGATACTGTTCTTCTGGATTTGTAGGTTCACAGTCGTGCTCATCGAAGTATGAGGCCATTTTCTCATATAGTTAACCTAATAGACGCGGAAATAAATGCTAAATGACATTCAACGTAAAATATAAATTGTAATAGCTAACCTAAAAACTGATCTGGGTTTTTTAACCTAACGTTTAAAAGGTTGATTGATTCTCGCACACCGTTAGTCACAAAAATTAGACAGTGAGTAAAATCACTCTACAAAATTATATTTACTTATAATAATGTTCTTTATCGAGTAACTTTTGACTGTAAAAGAAACACTATATTCATGACTTTACTGGTTGTAATTGATATAATATAATAATATCATTTGTAAACAATACAAACTATAAACATTATAAAACACCCGGAAGTTTTCATTGAAGCGATCCAAACGCATTTTACAAATACAGTTTGACATCAGTATTATCAATAGCACAAAACAAACACCCGGCTAGCTGGTTAGCATAATGATTCTAATTTATTCTCGTTTACTAATACTCAATGAATTAAAAAACAAATAACTAACCTTACTCGTTTAAATGGGTAACGTATATTAAAGTAAATTCGACCGCAAAGTTGTAAATATGTCTTGTCAATTCACTCACTGTTTAAAATTGCTGATCATCAGGGATGAAACTTGTTTCGCTGCACTGTCAGCGCGAACAAAACAAACCCCTATCGCGATACTTGCGAGATCAAAGTTGCCAGATTGTGTTTAAAAAATCCTTCAGCTTCAAGTCGGTTTAAGTTTCTTATTTAATTTGGATTAACATTTTAAAAACTTCTATATATTCATTTAATTATTATATAAAAAATAACCGTAATAATAATTAGTGTTAAAAATCTATATAAATACAATTGTCAAATTTTAGTCCAGCAGTTAGTGGGTGTGTCTGGTTGCCATGACGCTTAGCATGCATGTCTACAAGTCAACAACCTTTTTGCTGTTCAACCTCGTTTCTGGTTAAAAATAATTGAAGAGAGATCAAGTAAGTGCAAAACTGAATTGCAGTCACACAATATAGAAATTTACGGGTCACTGAGATTTAAGAAAAACATCTTGCAGAAACTGTGTGTGTGTGTTTTTTCTAGGAAAAAAGTATTTAATCATTTTGTCTTTTAAAATGCAATTTTAAATCAACTTGGCAATTACCTTCAATAAATAAACAGATATGAAATATGCATCTTTACATTATTGAAATGTGCTAACTTCACTTTATGAGGTTCTTTGTTGGGGTCCATTTCAGTTGTGTTTCCTGGGCAACCATATAATCAACAACTTCCCCAAACTGTCTTTGGCTTCAGTAGAAAGTGCATATGTATGTTCTCAAGTTCAAAGAGAGTTAAAGCTAAAGCTCATGCATTAGTGGATTTTTTTAAGGACAATCATGGAAATTGTAGATCATGATGGTTCTGGAGAGAACACAGATGAACTGATCTCTGCAGGTAAGAACTATAAACTCTCTTCAATGCTCATGTAAGACTATATATGTGCTGTAGTAAGGGATGCTGTAAATGAATCTTTTGTCTCTCCTCTCAGAAGTGGATGGGGGTGTTGATGTTTATGGACTCACTCCTCTGGTATTGTCTCATGATTACTGTGATCGTCTACTGGATGTCTTTGATACACAGCTGTGCAAATCACAGGTTAGACGTTGTAGGTTAGACATGGTTGTTTTCTCATGATCGAAAGGCTAAAATTCAGGTCTGATTTTTGTTTCAACCCTAGACCCACAGCAAAAGCCAAATGCATGGAGGAAACTCCAAGAGATACAAATTTCCTTTCTCGGGTAGGTATATATCATTTTTATGAAATAATAATAGCGTATAGTATGAGCTTCGACTTAGCTTTTTCTTCATGCTCCCAGGCTGTCTTGATCGGAGTCTGTCCGTGAGTAAAGATACAGGTCTGGGAAGCACAGTTCCAACAAATGATAAAACATCATCCATCCCTGACTGGACTCCTTCAGGTAATATTCAGTATAAAATTAGTTTGAAGGTGATCCCAAGTGAGTGAATGAATAAAGTCAACCAAATAAATGTATAATAATGTCCAAAGTATCCAAATGACTAATATTAGGACAGTTTCTACTTCCTTTTTTGTGCTTAATCTGCAGGGAAATGAGGACAAATAGTAAAAAAACTCAAATAAAATATAACAAACTGAAAAAAGCTGTCATTCTTTTCTTTTGGAATATATGGAGATATTATTATTTTCTTTTACCTTTATCATAAATTCTTATAATTTATTTCAAAATGTTAGAAGGCAGAGGTGACCAAACAGATGTGTGTCATCCTGAGGGAACTGGCGGCTTACGCTCGGCGTCCAGAAGTGAACAGTGCCGATGGAGGCTTGAGAGACTTCTTGGGAAAGGTTCTGAAGTAGTAAAGATGGGAAATGAAGAGGATGATTTAACAATGGACAGCATCTGTACGGAGGACTTCCTAACACGCTTCAGAGATGAGATGCTGGACATGCCTGGCAAAGAAACACAGAGTGAGTTACACATTTTCAAACTTCACTTATACTGTCAGAAGATTTTAAAGCATCCATGACTAATCTTCTAAGCCCTGACCTCAGCTGATGGTCCCACTACCAGCAGTAATATGCCAGACCTTACCAAGCCCCAGAAGAACCATCATCATGAGAGATTAAAGAATCAGCTACAGCATTCATCTAAAACACCACTTAGACACCTCACAGGTACAACTTACTTTTGTGATGACCTTGCTGTGCATTTTGAATCACTGTGACCTGTATTCTGAAATGCACTTGTTCAGTAATGATATACTTTCTGATAGGGATTCCCATCCACAGTTTTGATTCTGTCACCATAGACACTGATCTAGACACAGTGCGCTCAGAAAAGGTTCGACAGCAACTAAAATCTAAAAAGCACCAAGACAGGAAAAAGTAAGTGTACTCTACTCTTCAGTTAAATACTCTATATTACATCTCAATTACATGTAGATATGCAGAATGCATGTGAAATTTTATAAATGCATTTTAACAAAACTTTTTCGTGTGTACCACCATAGCATTTAGTTTGGGCAGAGAAAAGGTTTTCCATACAAGACCAGTCAACCAAAACAATATTTTATCCTTCAGGTATTAAAGATTTTCAATGTTTTAAGCTCAAGTCTTAGTATATTTAAATAATATATAGAACAAATTACTATAGACTGTCTATAGTAGTCTGCTATATATTTTGTAGATTTAATCATTTCTTATAATAACTGCTTCTATATGTTTGTGTAGCTCTGATGATGAAGGAACTGTTGAAGAGACGAGTGGTGAAAGTTCTACATCAAAGCATTACTCCAGAGGCTGGAGATCTGGTCTATCGGGCAGGAAGGGAAAGAGGCAGAGTTTTCATCAGAGCAAAAAAAATAACTCCTACACTGTAAGAGACTTCAGTGATCATCTCACCCTCATATAGCATTTCAGCAGCTATATCTGTTTTTGTTTGTATGCTATTTTTCAGAGCGTAGGGAGACCTCTGGACAAGATCAGAATGGATAAAGATCAGCTTAAGGAGTTGAGGCTGTCACTTGCTAAGCTTCAGCAGCAAAAAATAGTATGATTTTTACAGTAGTATTATATTCCCTTTCATTAGTCCATTAATGAAGCAAGGCTTCCTCCTTATTTATTATTCCTCCTTCCTTTCCTTATTTCCTCAGGCTGCTGTTAAATCTCTGGAGAAGCTGAGAGAAGAAATGTACCAGACTAAGAAAGAGCAGCAATCTCTGAAGAACATTGTGAGGGACAGCAGAGCACAGGTCAAGAACGTCAGGTATGGTTTAATACCACATAAAGCTTTTTTATTAGATCTGGTTCCCATGACTACCACTTGCACAGTATTATACACACAAAAAATGTAGAACTGTTTGTATGATGATGTTAATCGTAAAATATTAAAATAGATTTGTTCATACAGTTAACAACACTGTACATTACCTAATAATTTTCTGATGCATGTGTATGAAACAAATATTTATATAAACCCACTGTGTATTGGGCTGTAGGTGTGAGCTACACAGACTGCAGGCCCAGAGGGATGTATGTTTGGAGGAGATCAGGGTTCTGCAAAAGCAACAGACGGCTTTCGTTCAGAGGCAAAAGATGCCACCAAGCTGCCACAATGTAAAATACCTTTTAAAATAAAACTTTTTATTATACACTTGATTCTTCTTTTGGTTTAATATAATTTTACAGATAATGCAAATAATACAGATGTATTAGAAATGCCACTTGAATTTTTTTTATATTTTTTTATTACTCTCATATGTTTTTTGTATACTGTCAGTTTGTAAGCTGCAGTGTGTCCGTTCTGGAAAGGAAGGAAATGGACAGACTGCTAAATAATGCAAAATCTGAACTGTTCTCGGAACAGAGGCGTTTCAGGGAAACACTGGACTCTATGCAAGAGGTAAAGTCTTGTTTTTGTCTCAGTTTCAGGATTTGTTGAACATAACATTGTTTCGTGACACGGCACAATAAACACTGTATATATATATCTTCTTTTATTTATATCCGTCTTCCATGTTTACGTGTATTTTCTCTTTTTCTTCCTCAGAAGCTGGATGAGGTGAATCAGGAGCTGGAGCAGAAAGATGAGGACTTTAGGGCCCTTAAACAGAAATGCAGTAACCTGGAGAAGCAGCTGACTGATGACATCAGAGAAAGAGAACAAATTAAAGAGGTATATTTTCATGTTTCTTTCATTCAAGAGTAAAATGTAAATTCGTAGACTATGCTTTGAAATGTATTAAGAAAAAGTATTAAAACATTGTTCTTATTGTTATTTTAATCTACAGTCATATTTTAGTATTACAAACACTATAAATTTCAATGTCTGTGTAATGTATAAGTAGACGTCACAGAAGGATCTAAAGCATCAAGTGAAGCGGTTTGAAGTGCTGGAGCAAACTGTTGCTCAGAAGGAACTGGTGCTGCAGGGGCTGGAGAAAGAGAAGAACACACTTCATCTGGAGCTTTGTTCACTTAAAGAGGAGCAAAACTTAAAGTTGACAGAAATAAAAAACAGGATGAAAACGGAAAAGGTTCATGGATGTTGTTATCTATATTGCATATCATCTTTGTGTTATTTTACATACTATATTTAATTGTTTCCTAGGAACAAGAGATCAGCCAACTGACATTACAGTTAACAAAAAGACACCAAGAGGAACTACAAATGGTAAATAGATTCATTTACTGGACAAGTTATCGCAGATCATTTAATGTAATCTGAACCTCTGGGTTTGTTTGCTTTTCTTGTGTGTGTCCAGGTGCGTCAGCAGACAGATGAGTTCAGATCAGCTGCTCTTAATGAACAAGCTCAAGCCCACAAACAGACTCTAGACTCCTTATACAACTGCATCCAGGTCACACTTTTGAACATTTTATGCATTTGACATATGCTTTTATTTATGCATAATGTTTGGGAACCAAACCTATGACCTTCATATTTTCACTGCAGTGTCATGCTTTACCAGTTGAGAAAGCTAGAAATTTGTTTTTGTATCTCTTACGTCAGTCCTGTTCCTCTCATAGTCACCTCTCTATCTCTCTTCAGATAAAAGATGAGGAGGTCAAAAAACTTAAAGATGAGATAAGAAGACAAGCAGAGGAACTGAGAAGAGAAACACAGGAAAAGGTTCATTTCCTGAAACTACTCTTTTAGATCTAGACTTCACTGTGCTATCATGAATTTTTAAACATTTTATTGTTTAAAAAGAAGATAATCAAAACTCTTTCATTTTAATGTATGATATCAATAAACATTTGCTAGAAAGGCAAAAAGAAGTAGTGTTTTACTTTATGTTGTACTTCAGGGTTCAGATTTTGGCACATTTTTGCTCATCCTAAAAATTGTACATCTTGTCATCTGTACTAACAGATTGAAATGACTTTAAAGCGAGAGGAGAAGAAGTGGGAAGAGCAGAAAGAGAAGGCTCTCAAGGAGCAGTGTGGGATTCTGGAGGAGCAGATAGAGGAGGTGGTGAAGAGAGAGAGAGACGAGGTGGAGAAAGAGAGAAGAAACACTCAGGCCCTGCAGAATAAAGTCACTGAACTTCAGAAAGTAAGTGAAATCAAAATTGTTTTCTTACAATTTATGCCTCATTTGTCCCCTATTCATCTCATTACAGTAATGCATCAAAATAACGTACAGTATTTAATATTGTAATACATAAAAATCTCATTATTACTGTAACACAAAAAAATAATAGCATAATAATCATATAGTACTTTACGTATAGCATTGCAATACTAAGAATTATTTTTATTATGTAAAATCCTATAATGTATCTACATCTATAATGGATAAAATATATATATATAAATATATCTATTTATTCTATATTTCACAAGCTGTCCTCAGCCTTTAAATGCTGCTTTTTGTTTTTAACAACAGGTTGAGAAGGATGCGGCTCATCTAAAGGAGAGTTTGCAGCACTCTGAACAGGAGCTTCAGCACCTGAGGACAGCCCTCTCTGAGAGAGACCAAAACCACCAAAGAAGTGAAGCCAGACATGAACGGCAGACCAGTAACTGGGCACAGGACATCCACACTGAATGTGTCTGCCTACAGGAACTGCTTAAACACAATGGCCTGACTATTGACAGCAAACACCTGTCTGACAGGTGTGTTTAGTTTGACCTCTGTGATGCTCGTCCATACACTTGCCAAAAACGTCCAAAAACATACTTTTGCAGTTGATCGAAACAGTTATTTAGGGGTGTGGCATAATAAAAGTGTATATTCTGTGGTTCAGTCCTACAGTGCATGAAGCTCTTCAAACACTGCAGTCCCTCACAAAGGCCATACAACAGCTTATTAATGATCTGAAGAATGAGATCAACTCACAAAGACGCGCTGCACTGCAGCTTAGTCTCGACAAGGTGAAAAAAAACATTTGCACATATACACATACTCAAAACCACTCACTGTTTATGAGCAAATGCTGTTTATATGTTTGCTTCAGGATCAAGAGCTTCGTCTGCAGCAAGAACAGCTGACAGAGGAAAGGGAACAAGCGCTGGCTTCTCTAAAAGAAAAACTCCTACAGGTACACTTACAGATCTATTCATACAAAGTCTGCTAATTATTGTACAGTGTTGTGGTTTATGTGTGTATTTGTTCATGGTTGTGTGTGTAATCTTAAGGAGCACATTGAGAAAATGAGCAGCCTGTCTAGAACCCGGCTGCACATAAATGATGATACAGACGGACTGTTTGCACGCCTGCGTAGGCAGCTGAAGGCCAAAGATGATGAACTCAGACTGGTGCAGAAAAACATGACAGAATGGAAGGACAAAACCACTGCAAGACTCACACACAAAATTCAGCTGGAGCTCACAGCTGAGCTGGACAGGTGACAGACACACAAACACACACATTTACTTAGCTATCCAAATGAGGACATTGCATTCAGTTGTTTTCATATTTTGGGAACTACTTGTACACACACACTTCACTGGGGTCAGATTGACATGACAGATATATTGTGTTGCTTTTAGTGTAGCTGTAAAACTCATCAAAGACATAGCTTTTAAGATAAAACTCTTTCCAAAGGTTTATAACAGATCATAAACATCATTAAAGGAATGATATGAGTTCATTACAAGTTCATCTTGTCATGCTGTTAGTTACCACCTGTTCAATATTTGTTCTGAACCCACAACATTTACTCAGTGATTCTATCTTACTAACTACCAGATAACTGCTCATTCATATTTTACCTTCTTCATTTGTGTTAATCCTAATCTTTATTGTACAAAATAGCAGAGTCCCAAAGTCCCGAGCAGAGCAGCAGAAGAGATTAGAGAGACTGGAGAATGAGATGAGACATCTGACTGGGGTAAATCAACCCATATGAACAGAAAATGTGCCTTGTATAGGCCTTAATAAACATAAAGTGTGCCAGTCTTGACACATTAATGATTCCTTATCACATCAACTCAAATCTTGACTTTTCTCTGTCCTTGTAGCAGTGCAGAGACTACAGAGAATCTCATTTATCTTCCACTGCTCTTCAAAGTGGTCCAGACTTCCAGCACTCCTCAACAACCAAGGACCTGACCTCATATAAACTTCTACAGCACCTCCAGAGTCGCATTCGCCAGCTGCGGAAAGAGAGCCAGAGCCATCCAGTGAAGAGAGACAGGGATGCCAGAAACCTGGGAGGGTCTTATCTAGATACAGTATGTAACCTGTATTCTATATTATTAAAACCATGATTTAAATTATTGATGTTCATTTTAAGTTCATTGTTTATGATTGTGATTTTTTATCTGATATCTTGCACATACATGTACTGTAATTTCTTTTTTATTATTGGCAGATTGCTGCAGCCCCAGAAAGCTATAAGAAAGAAGATTGCTCATCAGCAAGAACCATCTCCAGTTAATGTTTACTTTAAACTCTCTCATCCTAAAATTGTTAATTGCATAATTCATTTTACAGGGGAAACTGTTAACAGCTTATTACTGTCTTTATGGAGCTCATGACTGATGTTCTGGCTCTGTAGAGGCATAACTTTATGCTAAATTGGAGGCGGATGTTTGAGTTAGACCATTAAAGTTCCAAAGATGAACTTTCAAATGGAAAGAATAAGAGTTTCCTATAAAATGAACAGATTTGTGTAGCTAACACAGTTTATAACCTGTCATTTAACCAATATTATGTGTTGTATACTTAGCACTATTCAGACTTTTTAGAAGCAGTAATTATTGTAATTGTCACTTCTGTAATCAGTGGCAATTTATAACAAAATCATTTGTTAAATGATTTTTTTACTTATTTATATACAAAATAAATAATATACAAAATAATGAATGATTAAATGATTATATTTAAAAACAAACTTTGTTTTTTCATAGTGTGGTACAATCAAAATTATTTACATATTTTTATTTTGACTTGGTCAAAATGTATAAATCACAAAAAAGGGAACACGCACAAACATAACAGCTGCAAAATATGTTTCAACCACAGGCCAAATACATTTCCAGCTTACTGTTTACTGTTTATTCATACTGATCCATTACTAAAGATCAGGTTATTGTGTGCTGCTTATTCTTTAGCTAGTAAAACAAAACCAGGTATATAAACCCTACAATCAAAAGACTGATTAAAAGGTACAGGCCCATGCATCTTATCATACAATTTTTTTGGTCTTATAGGTAAAAAGGGAAGAAATTGCAGACAGCTGAAATAAAATTTCTGCAAGGCCGTAAGGATTAGAGCAGTTCTCACATTACAACAATTTCTCCTTATTCTATCAGACAATCAAAAAATGTTGAAATTCATTAACATGAACAGACACTCGCCAAATATTATCAACAGCAAAACAATATGGCCATTAAAATGAATAACAAAATGAAAAGGTGCCAAGTAATACATGTAAATAATATGGCAGTTTGTTACAAATCAAACGATCTAAATCCATTTCTAATACACTGCAATAATATTACCTGTATGGAGGCAATACCAAAGTCTCAAAGTTCAGATATGAATGGCAGGCATTTACCAGCAAACAGAAGACTCAAATCTATGCAATGCATAAAAAACTCTTCAACTAATGTACCGCAGGAAAGAAAACATCACTGACCTTGTTCACATAGGATATTTTTCATTTTTGCTAGTGCAAGAATGGTCCCACCCACAAATAAAGTCATCACCAATGGCCAAAACAAACATGGCACAAGCAAATCTCATCCAGCCCAATGACACCAGACACCATGAGTCAGATAAACTCTTCATTGATTTCCCTCTATAACTCCATGTCTTCTTCTCCAGAGTTGAGGACCGCAGGGCTGCTGAACAGGGGGCTGAATGTTTGCTCATTGGTTGATGTGAACTGGGGCTGTTGTGGGGGACTGAGGGGGCTGCTGACAGATGGTACTGGTGTAGGAGTCTGTCTGCTCACTGACAGCTGCTTGCGCTGTTGTCTTTGTAGGGAGTCTTTTAGCCTCTGGGTGAGAGGGTCTTCTAGGGGGCGCCATAACACCAGTTCCATACAAGAGTGATTCCTGCACATATAGGGAAGGTGGATTCTTTTAGAATGAGCTCAGTGGTTATGGTAGAAGCTGGCAGTCCACTTCTGCTTTTCTTTGTTTTACACAATCAGTTTTGACCTGCTTGCATTGAAAATTTGTCATTTAAAGACAACATGAAATCAAAATAGACTAATAAATTATAATTTAATAAATGTGTCTTAAATGTGGGTCTTATTCTGTATGTGCACATTTGACATCTGTGCTCGTAATTCAGATATTTTATTAAAGATGCATTAAATATTTTCATGTATGTTGTGTCTTTGGATTAAAAACTAAAACTCGGCTTTGAGAATCATTTAAGAAGGCTTGGCAAAAAATTGCACACAACATGTGCCACATATTACCACAAGAGAGAATCAACAAATATTAACAACAGATAAAACTGTAGACAGTATGATTTTTTTACTTTGTGCTTTTTGTCTTTCTATGCCATTTTTTCCCCAATAAAATCCATGTTCCCTGATACACTGTACTTTGACTTTTGGCCAAATAATTCTGTCCAAAAACACCTAAAGTTTAGATTAGTTGAGGGTGTAAACATTTTTTTTATTTTTGACCTCAACTGCTGACAACTATTACGAGGCATTGTTCTTCTTTATAATGTATTGCAGTATTGATGTGATAATTCCACTAATGTAATAGTAACCATAGTAAAATAATACACCCACATGGACTGTGTTACTGTATGAGGAAGAATGTCACCGATTCCCCGCTGTAGCCCCTCCCTCAAGCTGTCAGATATCACCAGCACTGGTCTGCGCTGAGCCGGTTCTACATCCAACTCTTCCTCATCGCTGTCGTCTTCCAAAGTTATCCTGAAACACACACTCAATATCAGTAAAATTGACCACCTAAATAAAAGCATTGTTAGAAATTTGTTTTGTCTTAATTGTCATAAATCAGGATCTTCTCTGATAAAGTTAAACTATAAATACACACAAACAAGCAGAGTTAAATGTGCATGTGTGTTGTTTGAAATAAGCTCTCACCTCTCCTCTATCTCCTGCAGTCTCCTTTGAGCCGCCTCTACTTCCATACCTGACCCCTCCGGGTGAACTCTGGGTAGTGGGGACGGTGACGCTGTGAAGGGCAGACCCATCTGTTCTGCCCTGGGTCCGGTCTGTAGTTGAACCAAGCTGGTCTCCGGTAAAGAAGAAGTGATGGTGGAGTCCACTGACCATCCCTGGCTTACTTTAGAACTTGGATGCTCAATTACATCTGCTTCTTCTTCCCCCATCAACTTTCGCCTTTTTGGGCTGCAGCTTCTGTGGGGAAAGGCGTCATGAAACATCCAATGTAGCACAGGTTTGGCAAATCCATCGGAAGATGTACTCACCCGTCATCTGTCCTTCTTCTTTGCTTTCTCATACATCTTCTCTCCCAGCTCCTGAGTTTAAAATTTTTTAAACAAGTGAGTATATTTGGCAGCATAAACAAAAAGGCTACAAAGGGCACTTACGCATTTGGCATAGATCCACCAGATAAATTATGTGAGCCTCTGGTTGGGCCACTAAGCTTGTCCAAGTTAGGGTTACTGAAGTGTGCATGGGGGGAAAACATGAGGAACTCCAGCTCGCTGCTTCCAGACATAGGGCTTTGAATCGCCATGCAGCCGAATACGAGCTAAAGACATCAGGGTGAAATGACAGCGGCGGCAAAATGGATAAAAATCTGCAAATAATCACAAATATATAAATCTATTGTCTTGCACATAAGAAAAGGTTTTGCAGGTGAGTTTTCTCACACTGAAGAAAGTTAAACTGATCTCCTCTTTATAGAGTACCAGTCTAAAGTTTGGAAACACTGTTGTTTAGTTTTCTCCACATTTTAAAATTTCTAAAAGCATCCAAAATAAACAAACACTATGTTATATTTAATGTTACATCTTAAAAGTAGTCACCCGTTGTCTAGAATTTGTAAAATGATACTCGTGGCATTTTATCATCCAGCTTCTTGAGGTCTCAACCTGAGAAGGTTTTTAAATAGCACTAAAGGAATTTCTATCTGTGCTGGACTCTTATTGGCTGCTTTTTATTCATTATTTGGTCCAAGTAATCCATTTAAAAAATATTTTTTATAATATCTTATTCATTAATTTAAAGACATTTGCAGTAATGGTTAGATGTTAAATGCATTTCATTGGCCCTGTACACGTGTTTTGCAAATCTGGCAATAAAGTTAAATCTAATCAAACTAATTCAAGGTAAAAGCAAAGTTTATAACTTTAACTTACAACATGCTCATTATCATGCTCACTGTTTACTTGCTTGTAAACTACCTCTAGGACTATTAACAAACTCATTGTATCTAGTTAAATAATTAAAGGCTGCGGAAAACTGTCATATGCTGGTGGAAATTGTTGTTGTTTACTATATGTAGTGCGCTAACTGTCACTAATAGATTAAATCTATGCATTTCCTTTACTGTAGGCCATGACATGGAAAATGCAAGTCTATTATGATCTAAGGAAGCTTAGCTTTACCTGCAGTTATTTAATATAATTTGCCAAAAAGACATTTGGTGGGAATTTAGGTTAGTGTGACAAGCTCGCTGGCTGCATTGAAGCATTCTCTAATCACGCGCAACAAAACATACATAACAACACCGCGTCAATTCTTCTGTTAGAAGGACAAGCGCTTACCTTTCACGCCTTCTCAAATGCTGAAAGCCAGTTTGGTCTTAAATGTGAAACAATGCCTCAGTGACAGTGGGCGTAAGAAGTTGTATGTGTCTCAATTTTACGACGCTTTTCTGGAACAGAGCGCAAATCAGAGCTACTGGGATTTGTAGTACAAAGGTTTTGTAGGTCTTTAACCGGAAGTGGACTACAATAACAGTAAACAAACTCGCGTTGCTTGGAAGCACAGAGACGATAAAGTTTTGCTGGCAGATGTTAACATTCAGTAAAAATCAAAATGTGAAAATAATAGATGTTTTAATCACAGGCCGGTGGCAATATATCGTAAAATTACAATCTCTGTAGATAAGTAACTACTGACGTCATGATGTATCCGCTGTAAACTCCTCCTCTGATAGTAAAAGTCGGCGGCTGATTTTGCAAGATTCATACGCTAACATTGTCCTGTAGCTTGGGCTTTGAAAGGTAAGAAACACGTGTTTGTTAACTTGACGTTACTACAGAAAATTTAACCACAAGATTCATTAAAAGTCGCTTAAAAATACTACTGACCACTGCTATTTTAAAAAGATAATATTTTTATGATTATGACAATTATTATCATTATGATATCTTTATATTCATTGTACATTTAAATGTCAGTGTGATATAATGTTCAGTTTTTCTTGTTAGTTATTAACTCCAGATCAAAGTAATGAAGGGGACTTTTATCATTGTGAGTGCGCTTCTGGCGCTGGCTGCTGGGAAACCTTGTGGTAAGTCTTAGTACCACTGATTATTTACTTCCGATTTATTGATTTATTTATTCAACATGTTATTTGATTGGGTAATGAGAGAAACTCTGTAATTGCGCAATTCACTCGTCTCTGGCGCTATCTATTGAAAATACTGCAGCTGTATCATGATGCAATGATTGTACTGACAGTTTTTTGTTTAAACCTATATATATATATATATTACATATATAGCAATGTACAGTGCAGAAGAATAAACTATTTCTCAATTCTTTTATGCTTATTGGGTGGTTTGCTTTTGTCCTGTCAGCAGAAGTTTTGCTGAGAGAATACACCTTTCCGTCTGTTCTTTGCCCTCTCCTCAGTTATTATGACAGTTTTCAAACAAAGCTATTTTTATGGGTTGCATAGGCAGGTAGAAAATGTCACTGTGTCCTATACTGCTGAAAAAGCAGTAGACATAGACCAGCTATGCAGTGCATCTTTACATTACACTGTTCTTTTTTAAAGGCCACACTCTAAAAACTCCTGGGTCAAAAATAACCCATAATGGGTTATTTTTGACCCAAATCTTAATTTCTGGGTTATTTCAACCCAGAAAATGGATTATTCTTTTGACCCAACTTCTAGAGTTAAATACCTGACCCAAATGTTGGGTTACAGTAACCCAACATTGTAGTTAATATAACCCAACTTCTGGGTCAAAAGAACACACCAGAATATCTGGGTTGAAATTTAACCAAAGGTCAAAGGTAACTTGGGTTACTATGCCAGTATGCCTTATTTCAGAAAATAAAACTTTTACACACTTCAAGCACTTTTACATTTTATTGCATTAAATTACATTTTATATAAAAAAACACACTTGGACCTATTTATTTTAGGTCACACTGTAACAACATTAGACATTAGAAAATATAAAATAAACAACTCATTCTCTCTCAAACATTTGACAAAATTCAATAACTGGAACAGATCAATAACATTGGTTGTTTTATTTACAGCAGGTTAATACAATTAAGCAGTTCTGCAATTAAGCAAGGCAGTCTTTAGAAATCTGACAGGATTAGATTCAGATCCCTCAATCTGATACACAACTTGCTGTAGAAACTCCCATGCGGGAGCACACTGCTTGGGGTAGTTGATATCAAGAACATAAAATGCCTTGAAACACACATCAACTGCCCCAAGCAGTGTGCTCTGAGGGAGTGCCTGACCAGCTAATATTACAAATGCCTGAGGTTTTGCTGGGGATCTCCCAGCACCAGGACAGAGGGGAATGGCTTTGAGTGCAGGAGGTATTCCACCATATTTGTTCCAACCTAAAAGACAGAGACAGAAAGATAGACAAAAGAAAGTGAATATTGTGTAGAAGATGAATTGTAAGCAAGATAATAGACTACCAGTTTGTGATATAATGCTGATACTAACTGACAGACCTCCCGCACCTAGTTACGGTTGCTAAACCACGATTGGCCTGTGGCGGTTTTAGGGCGTGGCTTAGCGAAGGGTCAATTCATTCAGTTAACGGACGCTCTGAGGTAAAGTGTTCAGACTGCAACTGAACTCAGCAACGGTTGTATTTAATTATACAGTACAATCATAACATAGTACTGACATTATCTTAATTCCATAATGTCTTTAAACAATATTGCCATAAACTGAGAAAGTACGCGAAACCTCGAGTTGTCATAGACATGTCGCGGCGCTTCTCGTCCGGTGTTCGACCCCCTTAACACCGCATGAAGTCGCCACTAGCTGCAGTGTACTTATTATTATAATAATGAAATAAGTACAGCACAGTTTATGAAAAAATAGAATTTAAAGACCGTGTAAAAGTGAATTCAGTCATTTTCTTCTAAACACATTAAATAGCTCATACATGTATTTCTCAACGATGTGTAAAAGCATTTAAACCATTTTGACACCTAATTTCATGAACTTATCGTTATTTTTAATCATTCAAATTTAACTACCAACGGGGACATGGACACAGAAAATTTTACGTTAGGACATAGAAAAGTTTACATTACAGAATATAATTTTTCAAGCTTACCTTGAATACACGACGAAGTTGCACTGAAGAAGTCCAGTCAAGAATGAATCGGCCTTGAAAGTTCAAGTGACAGTTATTTCAAAAATAACCCAGAACTTGGGTTACTCTTTGAAAAATAACCCAGAAACCTAAACAACCCAGGAATTGGGTCAAAATATTAGCCCTATAACCCAGAAAATGGTTACTCTCTGAAAAAATAACCCATAATTTTAACCCAACACAAATAACCCAGAAAATGGGTTAAAGAAATAACCCAGGAGTTTTTAGAGTGCAGTAACTCATGCAAAGCATATTATTAAGAACAAAAAGTGTGCTGGTAAAGTCTAATGCAAAGAAAAGTTTTTAGCCTTTATAGTTTTATTCAGTGGGATACATTTACATTTAGGCATTTAGCTGATGGTTTTATCCAAAGTGACTATTAGGAGACAAATATTAGGAGATAAGGATAGTTAAGAGTAGACCGGCAATCATATAATAGGTGCACCCCAGGACAGTGTTCCTGGGTCTCCTGATGACAGCCCTGATATTTGCATATTATTGCTATCTTTGTGGATGTATGCATGTGTATTTATTTGATTTCTTACTCTCCATTTTATCTATATCTTCCCTCAGCATCAGATCATGAGGAACTCTATCTGTCCCTTAATAAGCAGCTGCTGCGCTCAGTAGACATACAAGATAACCTACCCAATCCCAGTGTGCACATTGCCCTGCGGCTCTCAAAACACCATAATCTAGCTAAAGAAAACAAACATCTCAACCGTCTCAAGGCAGAGCTTCATGATGATATTGAGAAGTACAGAACATTTCGTATTCATGTTATCTTTTACACTGGAGTAAATTGTTTTGGTTTTTTTATCTTGTTTGAATTCGAAGCAATTTTTTGTTTATGTTCTGTACATAGATCTCTCAAAAACAATGAGTTGGCAGTTGGTCGTCTTGCCCTGTACATATTGGCATTGAAGTCTTCCTGCCATGACCTGCAGACACTGTATCTCACTCATGGCACTGAGAAGGAACCCCTCCTTACTCATCTCAAGAGAGAGATGGAGGAGGAAAAACAAAACATTGCATGTAAGAGCATGTACCTTTATAGATGGTAAATTAACAGTGGAATAAATGGTGCAGACTTCTAATGTTATGTTTATTCTTTTCCCCAGTCAGTCACCGTCCAAAGACCAATTACTATCAGTATTCTCTAGGCATTCTGGCTTTGTGTGTGAGTGGCATTAGAGTTAATGTACACGTCAGCCACAAGCTTATCCATGCTGTGGAACATGGACAGATCAAACACGGCGAGTCCTTTTGTGTGGGTGAGTTTATATTGACTCCACAAGTCTTAAAAATGACATTGAGAAAGTGAACAAGCACTGCATAATATATTGGACAAAGGCAGACAGGGGATTTATGTTCTTTTAAGGTGGTATAGGGTGACATGTGTCCTGAGGTTTCTAACCACACTGTACATTTGTTATGTCACTTTCTTCATCACTCAATCAGACTCACATGCCATGGCTGGCATGGCCCTCCAGTGCCTGAAAGATGAGGGAACTTCTGTTAAAGATTCGGAGGAGCTGGACAGGGCTCTCGCCATCATCAAAGAGAGGCTTCTTGACTCTAAAAGAACTGATGGACACATGGGCAATGAGTTCAGCACTGGACTGGCTGTGCAGGTAAGAATAAAAAGTTTTCAGTTGGACAGAAACATGCAGTGACAAGTAAATGTTACATGCACCAGATTGTTTTTTTACAAGAAAATATGTTTTCTGGTTTATCTGTTTTTAGGCCTTGTTGGCTATGGGCAGTCAGATGGACAAGTGGGGCAAGGCTATTGAGGCTTTAAGAGCAGATGCAAGAAAAGGAACATACCGTAATGCGATGGCCATCTCCCAGGTGCTGCCCGCCCTACAGCAACAATCTTATTTAAATCTGAGGAGCAAAGAATGTCGCAGTGAGGATGGTACGTGAAACACTAAAATGTATAATTATGAGCATTTAAGTGCAAAATTCCAGCTAAATGATTAAACAAAACATACAAATTATTATATGGAAAATAAAATTGGTGAATAAAACTGTTACTCTAAAAAATTCGTTTCGTAATACATTCCTACTGTGTCTTTTTTCCCATGTGGTCCTGGATTTGATGATCCTCATTTAGACACTCTTGTTTTGGATGCTGGCAGTGATGCAGAAGTTCTACCAATTCAAGGAAAAGTATCTCTACAGGTGGAGGTCATTAAATCAAACGGTGAAGGATCTCTCTATTTTATTTATGTACCTGGGGGTTCCTCACTATTCGAAGCCCTCAGCTTTCTCCAAGACGAGCAAAGGGGTTTCACGTGAGTTTGGATTGATTTTATTAGTTTTCAGGTGAGTTTGGATTGTGAACTTACAAGGCTCGTATTCTCTGCATTACAGCTTTAACACAGAAGAGAGCTTTTGGGGAACATTCCTCAGTGTGGTGAATGATGAACAAGCACGTCAAACTGATCGTAGATACTGGCATATTTCCTCAGATGGCATCTCTCTGACACAGGGTGAGATACATATTTTACACAGAAATTTAGTATATCTCCTGATAATGCACTGACTGATTAGTAAATAATATAGAAATATAAGAATATGTTTGTCTGACCGTTGTACAGTCTTGATTGTCTTTATTTGCAATGCTTTGCTTTTCCCCTCAGGTATCAAAGAGTATAAGATTGTGTCTGCTCAGAAAATCACCATTAAAAACACAGAGTACTGAGTCCTTTTGCATATAGAAGATGCAGGGAAAGATGAATAAGAGGAATTTAATATGTGGATACATTTGACTATTATAATTGTCTTTGATATAAATTTTCCCAGATTATGTTGTTTGGTGATTCTCTCACTGCTAATAAAGTACATATGTATACCAGACACACCATAATTTTGTTGGTATTGTACTGAAAGATTTTACATAAAGATATTTTTAAATCCAATCTTATTTTTATGTTCTGGATGCCATTGAAAATAAACAAATATTAAAGATTTTAAATATTTTGACAATATTTGACTTTGTTTTATTTACAATGCCTGAAAAAAGATGAGCATGCACCATGGAGATAAATCTTAACCTAGATACTTCAAAATTGTTGCTTGATAATATCAAATTAAAAAAAAAAACTAATGACTGAATGAAAAGATTATTATGTTTTTTTTATTATGTTTATTTTTAAAGTAAATTTTAAGTTAAATAGTTTTATTAACAATTGATATACTGTAAGAATAAATATTTATTTCAACATTTATTTACTGATTTAAATTTTTGTGTAGTCACAAATGGTCTGACTTTTATTTTGAAATTTAACGGTGTGTGTGTCGTCACAGCGCAATTCGTTTCTGCGCAGCACTACCATGACTTCATTATTCATGAGCTGTGTACAACTGCAAAGGCTGTAGTATGAACACACTGTACAGTTTTGCAGAAAAACAGGATGCAAAACGCTGGATATAATTGTTCGGTTGATTTAGTATAGTCTTCAATAACACTGTAAGTACAAGAAGATCACACATCTGTTCAATGTACCGCCAGTTCCGCGTTAGCAGGCTAGTATGAGTAGGTAGCTGTCAAATATATGACTTAGGTATCGACATTAGGGGTTTTCTACAAAAATGTCAAATTAAAAATCTTCATGAAAGCTGTTTTCATTGATATTGCATATGGATTGTGAAGTTATCAAGATAAATGGTTATTTCTGTAATGTTGGAAATTGCAAAACCTAGTGAGCTGCCTACCTAGAATGCAAAAATGCTGTCTACGTAGGCAGCTTGCTAGGTTTTGGTAGAACCGACAACATCCCTGCAAAATTGAGATACTACAATGCAACATGTCAAGCTTTGACGTGAAAATCATATTAAAAGATTCATAATAGCAACATCTAAACTGTATCTACTTAGTGATGTAATGTACTGAAATCTGATTTACGTCAACTCATGTTTTTCTCTATATGTTGTGTCTGCAGAAGCTGATGAGCACTCGAATAAGGATATTTGTGATGCTGGACTCCAACAGGATCCAGAGATGAAGATCTGAGTGCATCCAGAACATTTTGAGATGTTACTCTATTCCAAACAAGAATTTACTTGCCTCTCAAACAGAGAAAAATGATTATTGAGCACCACAAGAAAACTGTTCACCCACAGACAGACAAACAAGGGACACCATAGACGGCCCTTTGAAACCAGAATATTTATAACGCACATTTAGAAGCAAAGTCAAGATGTTTTCTGTTCTAAAGAAGCTAGTTGGCTCTGAGCCATCTGGTCAGGTAAAGGACAAGAACATCCCCGCTGGCCTACAGTCCATGAACCAGAGTCTGCAGAGAAGATTTGCCAAAGGAGTTCAGTACAACAGTAAGTCATCAATATTCCCTATTGTTGAGTTTCCATCAAATCATCACATATTATTTTTTGTACCTCATGTATTTAGGAGAACAGGCATGAATTGAAAGCAGAATAAAGCTAATAAAAAGTAAAACAAAGTAAAGAACAACATGTCATAACAAATCAATCCTGTATCACTTTGTTATTGGAGCCTCTGAGCGATGTGTGCTAGAGATAAGGTTACTATCACATGTTCTAACATGTATTTTCTGTCTGCACTACAGTGAAAATTGTCATTAGAGGAGATAGAAACACAGGAAAGAGCACCCTGTGGCATCGGCTTCAGGGTAAGAAGTTTCAGGAGGAGTACATTCCCACTCAGGAGATCCAGGCTACTAGTATCCACTGGAATTACAAAAGTAAGGTTGTGGAAATTGATTTTGGGGTGACCCAGCACAATGCTAGAAATGTACTTCAGCTTGAAAAAAATGACCTGGTTACCTAACGATTTTCTATTTCTGTTTATTTATGCTTTTTATGTCAAAATAGGTTTATATCAAGGTAAATAGACAGTCTGTGAGCTGCTACTGTAGTAATTCAGGAGCATGAATTAGAGCTTGAAATGATAATAGCTTTGAATAATAATAGTGTATAACTTTAGAAGAGGCTTAGTGATTTCGAGATTGTGTGTTTTTCTATCCATACACATTCATCAGTCAAAAGCTCTTACCTCAAAACACATGATGTAACATGTTCACTGTAATTAATAATTTGACTTTGATAGCAGGCTTGACCATACTTGTATCTAACCGGTTACAAAACACCTTTATGCTCATGATGTTCAAAAGAAAACATTTTTTTAAGGAATATAAAGGAACATAACTCATTATAGTCTTTTTTATATTTACATTTACATTTAGGCATTTTGCTGACGCTTTTATCCAAAGCGACTTACAAATATTAGGAGACAATGAAGCGAATTTACATTAGAATTTAGTACTGTACCTTTAAGATTCTGGAGCATTATGACTAAAATTAGTTTATCACTGTGAGCCTATTTAAAAAAGTGGAATAATCATTATTAATATGTACATTTCTGAGATCTTTTTTTTTAAAGCCACAAACCAAAACTTATTTACCCTCGAAAGTGACCTCAATTTTCCAGAACTGCACTAATGTCTTTAATTTCTTTTTAAGCTACTGATGATATAGTGAAGGTGGAGGTGTGGGACGTGGTGGACAAAGGTTTGTTTCCACTAGTCCTTTAAAATGTAACTTTAAACGTCATGTACTTTACTGTTATATGTGTCTTATAAACCTTTTTGTGTTTGTATAATACCTTTTACGTTAAAGAACAGGTACTGCATGCCAATGTTGCATTTATATCCTCCATCTCATTCTAATAGTCACACATGAAGCCATTTCACCTCCATGTTCCCCAGTCATTTGTATTAATGGTATTTTTCTTACCTGCTATCCAACCAGGCCAAAAAATCCCCCTTCCTGAAGGTGTAGGTGAGAAACTTCATAGATTGTAGACCATAAGCTATGACTTGTGCTTGGTGGTTGAATGTCTGTTTGTTTTTGTATTATCTAAGTAAATATAAATTAATTTTGTATTGACCCATGGTGTGACAGAACTGCACATGCGTCTAACTTGCCGTGTCTGCTGAATTACTGTGGTACGAAGGCACTACAGACCTTTAGCTCATATCGCTTATATCAGTTCCTGTGTGAAAAGAAAAGCCACAGACTTGTGTGCACTTGAAACTATATTTATATGTTGGAGAAACCAGTTACTGGCATCAGATATCTTTGAACTAACATGTGCTTTATTATCTTTACTTATTACTTACTATATTTACTGTGTAATATTTTATTTTCTAGGCAAGGGGAAAAAAAGAGGTGAAACCTTGAAGTTGGAGAATGAACCTCAAGAGGTAAATTAGTTAATTGTAATAATCTATTATATCTTTCTGTGGAGTTAGTTGTATACTGTAAGGGCCTGAATTTGTTATTGCATGAATTTGAGTGTTTAACTTTCAATGTGTCTCTGTGCCTTTAGCAGACGGAGAGTGAAATGGCCTTGGATGCTGAGTTTCTGGACGTGTATAAGAACTGCAATGGTGTGATCATGATGTTTGACATCACAAAGCAGTGGTGGGTGAACAAGAGACACTCGTGCGACACATCTCCAGTGACTACTTCCCTCAGACTCTGACTTTTCTTACTTTTCTAAACACTTTTTGGGTTTAGATTTAGTAAATGCTAAAATTACAATAATAAAAATGTAGGCCATGTTTTTGCATTGCATGTTATACATTGCATACTTGTTTATTGCACTTATGTGGAACTCACCTTTGAATCCTGTTAAACAATGTGTTTTATGGTTTTTAGGACCTATAATTACATTGTGAGAGAGCTGCCCAAGGTGCCCACTCATGTGCCAGTTTGTGTGCTTGGTAATTATCGGGATATGGGTGAACATAGAGTCGTGTTGCCCGATGATATCCGTGACTTCATCTCTGGTCTTAACAGGTTAGATCCTTTTCACAGTCTGATTAATAACTAATGAATGAAATTAGGTTCTGGCACCTCTGTGTCTTATTTTTTTAGTTAAAAACACAAGTATTTATCAGCTGTGAATGTTTATACACGTCAAAAATTTCAGTGATTTAGAATCAATTGGTTCTTTGCAAATTGTTTGTGTTTAACAGCTTGATCTGGGATAAGTTTTGAAAATAAATGAGATTATGTTCTTCTATTCTCCATTATTATTAGTATTTTGTATCTTCATGTTTTTGTAGACCTCTCGGTTCCTCTTACATCCATTATGCTGAATCTTCCATGAAGAACGGCTTTGGTTTGAAATACTTGCACCGATTTTTCAACATTCCATTCTTGCAGCTTCAGGTGAGAATTTTCTCAAAATTTAATTATGGGATAAAAAGCATCAAAGTAGTCAGCCATAGCCAAAATGATGAGGTAATGTGTGTATTATTCTGCACCAGTGTTGGGCAGTATGATCATTTCAGCTATTTACATCATCGATCAATATATTTTTTTCTTTATCTGCACAAAAAATACGAGAGTTTGGCTTCCTGAACACAGATTTCAATATTTGACATAACCTTACTCAATATTAAAGATATCAAGGTCATATTTTCACAGAAAGCTCTTTACATTATGTAGAGTGATTTTAAGGTAGAAAACTGTAAATCACCAAACAATGACTTTAGCTAGATTTTCACAAACAGGGTCACATATAAGTAATTTTAACATTCATCCCTGGATTTGTTCATAGTTTTTAAGCTGTGTCATGTGACCAAAAAAAATGAGATCAGAGGTCTTACCCAGCATCCTTAACTTGCATACAATTTACAGTTCTCATTATGATAGTTATAAGCTTTGAAAGAAACAGTAGTGAAGCTCATGTCAGCTTTTCATTTTAAGTATTAATGCAACCTTCACAGAGAGAGACATTGTTACGGCAACTAGAGACCAATCAATTGGACATTGATGCCACGCTAGAGGAGCTGACAGTTCAGCAGGAGACAGAAGATCAGAACTATGATATGTAAGGAAATCTGTTTGGCATTCAGCTTCAAATATCAGTGACATGCTGTGCAAATACAGCTACAGTCCTTTACAAAAGTTACATTGTGAACATGTGCATGTTGACTGACTATTATAATACAGTAGGTGTCTGTTATAACTTGTAGTTTCCTGGAAATGAATGACCCCCGCACCAAAGGCTTCAACTCCCCTGGCCCTGCTAACGGTCAGAGCCCGTCCTCTGGCTCACAGTCTCCCGTCGTTCCTCAAAGCGGATGCTCGACAAGCAGCTCCAGCCCCTGTAGTCCCCAGCAACCCCCTATTCCCTCCCAGACCGCCAAGTCTCCTTCGCCCTCTCCGTCCCCTCCTCCTCCTCCTCCCATTTCTTTAACTGAAGCGCCTGCTTGTTCTCCCTCCCCTTCACCCGCTCACCCCAGCCCTGCGCAGGCTTCTGCTCCTCAAACCCAGAAACGGAGCTTCATTTCCAGAATTTTCGGCACATCTTCCACCCAGGAGCCACCGGAAGTCACCCAGGGTGAGTTTTGATGCCTTGTAGTTTGAGATGCACGTTTCCCCATGTCTGTCAGTTGAGATGGTTATCTGAGAGTGTGTGTGATGTTCTTGGGTTGTTGCAATGATAAATCTCAATATTGATCACAACATTAACTTTATATTCGGAATAAAAACTTTCTAGGACTTTCTTTTAAAAATGTTAAGTGACACATTATGTAAGGATTGTCACAATACTATGAATTCCAAGACTGACTTTGAGAGGAACACACACACACACACACACACACACAGTCTTTTAGAGAGATTTCCTCCAGCTAAACCCACACAGATGTAAAAAAAAACCGAACGGATTATGACTCGTGCAGATCATAAGGGTGCATTGTGGTTCCATAGAAAATCACAAGACTTTTCACATTCCAGAGGTATGGAGAGGGTTTGAACATCTAACAGCAACTACAAATATGCATATTAAATATTGGACTAAAATTTTATATCGTTAATTAATGGAATCTTCGTGACTGTGTGTATCTGTACTACAGATACTGCATACGTCTTGCCACAGGTCATGTGATCTCTCCCTTCTTTGATTTTCATAGAGTCAGATCCAGCAGTCTCAGCCGCTCCTCCTACCGTTCAGAGCGTGGATGATTTTGTGCCAGATGAGGGAATAGACAAAAGCTTCCTGGAGGACAGTCTGCCTACTAACACAAGACAAGCTATGGACAAACATCCCTCTGCTACAGGCACTGCAGACAGTGACAGGCAAGATCATTCAAACATCTGTTTCATTAAAATTTGTTAGAAAATTGTACTGTAGTCAACATGCTTTTCGGTTTTATTCCTTAAACAATTAATTACGGCATTGTTTTTTTGTGTAGCCAATCATTTCGGTATGGATTTATTATTTACTCTTTGTACCATTTTTATTGCAGTGATGGTGAAGGAAGACAGGGAAACCCCATGGTCGCTGGCTTCCAGGATGATTTGGACCCAGATGATACAGAACTTGAGCCCAGAGCATCTGTTGCCAATAGAGACCTGGATATCACTCTTTCCAGTGATGAAGAGGGTCCAAAACCTATCGTAGCTCAGGATGAAGATCTGAACCTTGAACCTCACAAAAACCTGTAAGCAAGTAGTGAATGAATAATAGATTTATTAAGATATAAATGAATGAGAATTTGATGTACTAGCAAAGTAATATTGATTGGTCATTTAGGGAAGCTTTTGATTCACTATCACTGGAGGACAAAACGCAACCTGTAAACACCTTGATCCAGACACAGGACAACATCGCCAGTCAGACTTCAATGCTTAAACCTATTGCAGTACATGCTGCTCAACCACAGCAAACAACATCAGAATCAGGAGGCACTGCAGAGCCCCAAGCACAGCCCGTAAAACAGAAAGACAGATCCGCTCAGGCCGAGTCCTCCGACTCAGACCAAGACACCCCTGTGGCCAAACAGATGCTTTCCTTTGTCATGGATGACCCTGATTTTGAAAGCGAGGAAGAAGTCACACAGATAGTGGCTAAGGTGACATTTTGTTGGATGATTTGTTGAATTTTTACAAAGTGATGATTTGAATAACTAGATGTCTTGTTTGCTTAAGGTCTCATTCCCAGTTAGAGACCTTCCTGATCTGTCTGATGATGACATCACCACGGCTAAGATCCCTGAGCCCTTGAAACCTACTGTGCTGTCATTCAAAAGCAAGAACGACGGAGACCTCTTTGGTCTAGGTATCGAGAAGCCAGTCAAAAGCAGAGATAGCAGTGAGGAGCAAGATGGCAAGTTATTTAAATAATCTTGTAAAAGAAAACCAAAACGTAATTTTTGAGAACTATTCTCTTAACTGTTGTAAAATCACACAGACTTTTTACTCTTTTTACTCGCAGAAAAGGAAAGCAAACATTCGAAAGAAAAGAAGAAAAAGAAAAAGAAGAGTAAAGAGGTAAACTATATTCTTTCATTGTCATTCATAAAAGCAATTATGGTGTCCTGTTTTCTGACTTGGTTCACATTTGCCCTTAGGAGGATGAAAAGAGCAGTAAGAAGAAATACAAACACAAGAAAAAAGAAAGAGATGAGGCAGGAGGCACTGGAGATGAAAAGGAAAAGAAAAAGAGAAAATCACGAAGCAAGAAAACGGATGATCTTGAAGCTTTTCTGGGTGGTGAAGAAGGCTCAGTACCAAGAGAGGAGGGTGACTACGAGGAACTGTAAATGCTGTACACACACAAACTTCTCTGCGAATGAAATATTTGTGCAAGCTTGTAATAAAACAAGACATCGACAACCCAACATATTACTGTGATCTGACTGACAGTTTGATTTGTTAACTGTTAGATTTGAAAAAGTTACACGCTGGTTTTCCATTTGCCACACACACCCAATCTACCTTCCATACGTGAAGTTGGTTGGGGAGGGGCAGTCTGCACTCCTTGGACTTAAACTGCAATAAGTGGAAAAGCCATGCAAACCTGCTACATGTTGCATGTTATACAGCCTTTATATTTTTCAGATAAAAATGAATTGTCACTTTCTTTGATGTTTACATAGCCTTGTTTTCATGGGTTTTCTACATTTTTTCATCTTTAAAACACATTTCCAAAGTAAACCAGTACCACTCCAACACAATGTTTTTCATAGATTTTATTGCTTTATTTGTTGCCTTGTATATGGCATGGTATTTATTCTCCATGGATGTTCTGAGAGCTTGGCTTTGTGTAGTTTTGCTGTGTGTTTAGTGTTTAAAATAAATATGCTGTATTTCATGATATTGATTTTCCCTAAATATATTTGAGTAATGTAAGGGTAAAGTCTTGCAGATATGATAAATGTTTGAAATTTTGTCATTCGCTCAGTATATGGGAGTAGATTTTACGTGTGAAAACGGTTGTCACTCTCTTTAAATCAGGAACTGCCTTAAAAGACTTGCAACATTAGACTTAGAGCTCAAATATAAAATAATCTACAATTTTGGATTAATTAATGAAAAATATCTGCTTTGTGATTATGCAAACGTTTATCCTTTTTATTTGTTTCTACATCTACATTTTTTGCACTCGGTCTGTTTTTGTCCTGTTATTGGTTTATAGTGATGGTAAATTACAAAAGATTTGTCATCTCATCATATTTGTTGAAATATGTTTGATTGAAATGGCATTGTGTAAAACCTAAATACAGTATAAAAAACAACAGAATATGATGATACATTTTACTGTAATAGAACACTTTACATTAAGATTGTATTTATTAAAATTGGTAAATGCATTAGCTGACAATGAGCATTGTAGTTTTCACCATTTATTCATCTTAATTCATGTTTATGTTTTAAAGGTGTATTAGTAAATACAGAAATGAACATAAACTAAGATAAACTATAATGCTGTATTGTTTGTTGTTAGTTGTTAGTTTATGTTAGCTAATGCATTAACTAATGTTTAAAAATACAGCTTTATTGTAAATTGTTACCGAATAATTTTTTTTGTGGTTGTATTTATATTTTTTGTTGTATAGAAAGACATTAAAAAATAAGCATTTAATTTCATGGACAAGCACTAGTTTCTGCAAAGTCTTGCAGATGCATCCAATGTGCAAAATGAAAAAAGATTAAATGGTTATTATACTTTATTGCATGGGGAACAAATAGTATTTTTATTAAGACATAGTGCCTACTTAACAGCTGATGTAAATTTCTTTCATTCTTAAAAGGTTTTGGTTTACATTTAAAAATTTGATTTACATTTAAGAATTTTACTTACATTTAAGAATTGAATTATTTATTACAGAAAGCAAGTTTCGTGTTCTTGACTTCAAGGAAAAAGCTTTATAATAAAATAATGAACTCTTACAAAAAATGAAAAACAAAACACAAAAATTAGGAATTTTGCCAACAACTCAGTTAAGAACAACACATGCATTTACATCTATGGCAAAATGTTGACTAATGTTTTAAATTTACATTTACATTTAGGCATTTAGCTGACGCTTTTATCCAAAGCGACTTACAAATATTAGGAGACAAATTTACATTTGCTGCTGCTTTATTCTTTCACATGCATCATAATATCTTCATATGTTCTCTGCAAAAAGTAAGATTTCAGTTAAAAATAGCTAAAAAATAATATGTTAAAAAAGAATAAGTTAAAATTAATAAAATTATTTGTATTGTTTCCAGCTGTAGACAAGAAAGACTATCTGAGCAAACTGATTAAATCTTACCTCCTCATCTTCATGTCTCCCTAAATTAAGAAAAGTAATTATTTATGGTTAGCAAAATAAAATATTTAAACAAATTTAAATGATCAACATAAAATAAAATGAAAAATAAATCAATAAAAAACTGATAAACAAAGAGTTGGTGTACTCACTGTTAATGTAAATGTAAATTGAGATGAACATCAAAGAAAGCAGAAAAAATAAAATCCAGCGGAGGATTGCCCACACAATGTTTATAGGAGCTGCAAAAATCATCAAAAATTACCTTGCTTAAAATAAAATCCAAAATTAACTTAAAAATGTTTATAATGCAAAAGTTGTCAAGTGTGCTAAAAAAAATTAAAAATGTTTAAAAAAGTACTAAAAAAAAAATACTTTCAAAACCTTTCAAATTTCTCCATTCTGCAAAAATGACAAAGATTATTCTATATTGTTTCTAAGAAACTAAGAAAAAAACTGATCAAATTAAAATTAAAAATTAAAAACAGAAAGGTAGTCTTTCGACTTACAGTAAAAGTATTCTTCGCCCAGTTTGACAATGGTATTGTCTTTAGCCAGGAACCCACACCAGTAAACTCCATCTCCTTGTGTCAGTGTTCGCATGGACACAGTGAAGGACTTTTCATCATCCTGTACATGTATTTGACCATCTTCCAAATTGCTGACATCTTTCCTGAACGCAAACCCTGTACAGCAGTTTTCGTCTTTTTCATCTCTTTTACACCATATTCTGGTCTGAGATGCATTCTTAGATTCATAGGGGCAGTGGAGTGTCTGCACGTATTCTGATGTACTGTGTCCTGTGGAGAAGATTTAATTTGAAGTTAATGTATATTCTTTATAATGAACACTGTACATTTTCCAAGGAAAAACAAGAGCATATTTGTAAGTAGTCCAAATAATAGGATTCAGCTTTCTGTATGCTTTGCCTTTACCTGTTAGGATCATTAGAAAACATGTTGTTAATAGATTCATCATGATGGATGTCAGACATATAGCACAGGGGGGTTTCAGTGTGTAAGGGTTTACTGCTCTTATAATGCTTAAGGAGGAAACATACTCAGGAAATAACTAGCCACAACCATAAATAGCAGGAAACTAGTTCTCTTAGTCTTAGTTCTCTTTTTAATCTAGTTCTTTCTTTTTTGCATGTCTCATTAGTTTTTAACTACTCTCTAAAAACGCTGGGTTAGTTTTGGGTTCTTCGGTTAAAACAATCCAGAATGGTTCATTTATAACCCGACTGAATGTTCTGTCCATATTTAACCCGTAAGATTATGAACTTAAAAGCAGATTTTAAAAATTAGTTTTTTACATTGCAACCTCTTATCATATAATATAATTTATGTAATATAAAATAATAAATTACACTATGCAAATTTTATACAGCTTTTCTGCATCTATGGTTAAAAAATATAAAAGTGCCCCCAGTGTATACACCATTTTGGTACTTTGTTATTCAAAGTACAATATTATTTACATATTTATCAATGCTGTAATAATGTGCTGTATTGATGTGCATTCTTAGCATATTTTATTAATTAACAACTTTCACAGAAATATTCTCTTTGGCTAGTGTGTTTAAGTTGCTTGTGGCTAGTGAGTCTGTCATCATTTACTCTTGTCATTTCAAACCTGTATACCTTTCTTTCTTCTGCAGAACACAAAAAAATATAAAGAACATTGGTAACCAATCAACACTGTCCCCTACTGACTTGTTTCTCAAAATACCTTCTGTGTGTTCCTCTGAGAACATTAATAATGCCAGTTTTATTTTAGGGTGTACTATCACCCTAATCTATTATAAATACAACGTGGATTTACTAAACTTTTATTTTGAAATTGCGCGTCATGTTTGTTCACTGTCAGTGATTGGATGAGCGAGTTGTTCACAGGAAGTCGTGCTAGCAGACCGTAAGGCCGTGTTGTCACGTGTAAATCTTTAAAATGGTAAGTGTTAGTTATTGGAATTAAATTTATTCAGTATACTCAACCTAATCGTGTGTTTTGAGTTTTTTCCGCGTAAATATATAAACATGTGTTTTAATGGTAGTATTTTTCAATAATAAGCCAGACAAGGTGCTGTAGTGTGGTCAAGCTTTAGGTTTATAACTAATCTAAGCAGTTTCTTGACAAATGTCTGGCTTTCTGTTTGATTCCCTCTTGTGCAACTGGTAACTGTGTGCTAAAGAGGTTGTTTATTTTATTTTGTGAACAAGTTGCGGCGAGAGGTGAGACTGAGGAAGGAATACCTGTACAGGAAAGCCCAGGAGGACAGACTGCACACTATCGAAGATAAAAAACAGAAGCTCAAGTCTTCTTTAGATGGTTAGACATACAATAGACTCATACTGGCCTATATTTACCTTTTACGCCATTAACATGTCATTATGTTATTTGGGGTTATTTTGCATTATGATGTTGTTCGTAATTTTTGCAGAAAATCGTCTAATACCCACTGAGGTTCGGAAGGAGGCTTTAGAATTACAGAAACTGTTGGAGTTTGATGATGAGGGTGCAGAAGGTGAGTTGACGCCTCCATTTTTTACATACAGATATTGAAAGTTTGTTTTACTCATGTCTGTCTCATAAATTTGATGTTCCTCATTTATTATTTAAGGTGTCAGCTCTCATATGGATGATGAGTACAAATGGGCAGGAGTGGAAGACCCTAAAATCATGGTCACAACATCCAGAGACCCAAGCTCGAGACTCAAGATGTTCTCCAAAGTTTGTTACTTATCACTAAAACTTTTCTTAAAGTGGATTTAGTTTTCTAGAAGTATTTTATGTGTTAGAACTTGAATGCACACTGCTACTTTTTTCATTCAGTTGGATGTTTTGCTTTTGTGTTTATTTTACCATAGTGCAAAAAAGGAAACAGTTCTTTAGCGTAAAGACATGCTGTGGTTGTGGTTTAATTTGTGGTATTTTTGTCTTTCGCAGGAAATGAAGCTTATGTTCCCTGGGGCCCAGCGTATGAACAGAGGAAACCATGAAGTTAAAACATTAGTACATGCATGTAAAGCAAATAATGTCACTGATCTTGTCATAGTCCACGAGACAAGAGGCCAGCCAGGTATAACCATGTTTTATTATCTGTTCTGGATATGCATATATAAATGTGTATACCAGTACCAGTTATTTTGTTTCCATCTCCTATACAAGTTATTTGTGTGTGATGTTTAGGACATGCAGAATCTTAATTTGTGTGCTTTTCTTTCTTTTTTTTAGATGGTTTGGTGGTATGTCATCTTCCTTTTGGGCCAACAGCTTACTTCACCTTGTATAATGTGGTAATGAGACATGATGTTCCAGATATTGGCACAATGTCTGAGGCCTACCCCCACCTGATATTTCACAACTTCTCTTCACGTCTTGGCAGAAGGGTAAGCGTTAAGGAAGTGATAAAAACTTGACTTAAGTCCATTTCTTATTTAAATTATTTAGTATTTTATTTTCTGGTCTCATTGATCATTGAGCACTTTTTAAGCACTTAATAAACACTATGAAATGCGTTTAATGAAATGAAATGTGAAATGTTTCTAAAAAATGCTATGAAGTTGCGCAATGTCTTCCTGATGTGCATGTTGACTTAGCAAGAGAACACTGAATTTAGTAAAACAGTTTGTGTTAAGCTTTTAATGTTTTCTATGTAGGTGTCCAACATCCTTAAGTATTTGTTTCCTGTACCCAAAGAGGATAGCAAACGTGTTATAACTTTCGCAAATAAAGATGACTTCATCTCTTTTAGGTGAGTGGTGGCATTAACGGTTGTAATAAGACTTTTGAGCAAAATATGTGGTACCTTTTAAGTTTGATTGAAATTACTTTGTATATTGCAGACATCACACCTACAAGAAAACAGACCACAAGAACATCGAGATGACAGAAGTTGGTCCCAGGTTTGAAATGAAATGTAAGCCACATTTTTTTATTTAATAGTAATAGTAATGTAATGAACGCTAATCGTAATGAGTTGCAATCTGCCCATTCTTATAACTTTTTCTTTTTGTTTCAGTGTACATGATCAAGCTGGGCACACTGGAGAATGAGAATACTGCAGATGTTGAATGGCGACATCATGCTTACACACGCACTTCCAAGAAGAGGAAATTCTTGAGTGTCGAATAATCAGATGTCTATTGGTCACTCAGCATGGACATTATAAATTGAAATCTACCTACAACACAGTCATTTTGTTTTTTTTTTTCATTTAATTGCAATGCTGAAATTGCAATTGCAATGCTGACATTGAAAGAAATTGGGGCACTTGTTGCCCTCTGCAGACTGCATGTGGTTTTGTACTTGTTCCAACAACTTTTGTACAGAAATTCTGCTCACTAAACATTAAAAAACTTTACTCTTTAGATTTTGTATGTATGCTTGTATTCATACAAGCAATGTTTGTATTTTTTTTTTATTTAAAAGCAGTTTTAGGAAAAGTTTTAGTTGCCACATAACTTTAAACCAAGTCAGCACATCACTTTTATATACAAGTAGTGATTTTCCATAAAAACATGCAATAAAATAAACATGGCAAAATGTCTGAGACCAACTTGCTTTCGTTATAAATATATATTTAACAAAACATTTTTGAACAAGTCTTACAGTTTTCTTTCATCCTTAAAAAAAACTTTGAAATCGTTCCTCGCAGCACACGCCCCTTTTATCGTTCTCTTGCTACAAAGTAATACAGTAGATGGCCAATCAGCGCCGCGATTTACAGATCCCAGCCAATCAGCGCGCAAGGATTCGCTGTTCCGCTTTCCCTGAAATTCTTTGCTGATCCGACTTGAGACTGAGAGAATGCAAGATGGCTGTCTCAGGTGAGTATTTACTCTGGAGCAAAAATGATAGTGAGTTTCGCTAACGGCCAGCGTAATCTGCAGAAGTATTAGCGCATATGTATGTCGTAGTAAATCGTAGCACAGAGGCCAAAAATTAGATTTAGACGAATTTTTAGCTATTATAAACAGAAGGCTTGGCCAGCTTTAGCAACACAAGCTAGCTAACTGCTAGTCGTCTAATCCCTTTCCGCCTCATGAAAACAGCATTCCCTCCTTTAGCACGAAAAGGCACCTGACAAGACTTAAGGATCTTTATACAACCAGTATCTTATTAAACGAAAATGCATCGGTATATTGATTAATATCCTGCTTAATTGAGTAAGCTAAGAGTGCATGGCCTGTGTTTGAGTAACAGTGCAGATCACACTTACAGCAGCCAGCTCATCTTGACTGCAGGCTGCTGCACATTTCTTTAGCAACACTTCTATCTTTCACTTTCTTTCTTGGTGTTTGTATAAAACATCATCATTATCTCTCACCTCCTGCGTTTGTGCCGCAGATGGGACATGTCATGCTTTTTACTTGTTATTTGTACATGTTCGCTTGACTTTTCAAGTGTATCTGAACGAGATTGACACACAGGTGACGTGTGGATGTTGCTTGAAAGGTCTGCAGTAACGTGTACGTTTTTAGACAAATTGTGAAGTTAACAAATTTTTACTATTTTTAAATAACTTTTTGACTTGTATCTCTAACTGAATTTATACTGAAATCTGTGAGGAATGTGATCAGTCCATATGTTGAGTTTTAGGGGAAATGTATGTATTAGATAATTTATTACAAGATATTTTGCTTTCTTTAGTGCACAATAAGGCATAAGACTGTATGCCTATTATTTTGTATTGCACTGTAGTTGTATTTTTTACTGCAGTACAAAAAAGCATACTTGTGGTTTTAAAGTTGTAAAACCTAGATACTGCATCAATCCTATAAAGTTTTCAATATAAAATACCTGTTGATACATGCTTCTTTTAAATAAGCTTACATTTAGTGTGTGATAGCTTTAAGACTCAAATTAGTGGCTTTTAATTATAGACCAAGATGTTAAACATGTTTAAAAGACATTGGTAGGTTTCTTTATGTTTTCTTAATGGCCTTCTTCATCTGCTTCCTATTAGTGTTGTTAGATTACCAGTCCAAGTTTTTTTCGGCCTTTAACATTGCCGTGACATATGGTTTAGATAGAGCTGTCAAACCAGTCAGAGTTTTTTTACATAATATATGGTGTACCATTAACAAACACACGCGTGCGTGTGTGTGTGTGTGTGTGTGTGTGTGTGTGTGTGTGTGTGTGTTTGTGTGTGTGTGTGTGTGTGTGTGTGTGTGTGTAGAGTGTGTCATGTGTGTGTGTGTGTATATATTATGTGTGTGTGTGTATATGTGTGTGTGTGTATATGTGTGTGTTGTATATGTAATGTTGTGTGTTTATGTGTGTGTGTGTATAATATATGCCTGTGTGTATATGTATGTGTGTGTACATTTTGTGTGTGTGTATTATATAAACACACAAACACACATATATATATATATATATATATATATATATATATATATATATATATATATATATATATAAATATTTATATATATTATATATAATATTATATATATATATATATATATATATAATATAATAAATTTTATATATCATTTTTAACTAATTTTCTTTAAATAAAATGTATTATTTGTGTGTATGTGTTTATAAATACAAAATTAATATGTACAGTACACAGACATATATTATGTATAATATAATTCTGGATGCAATTAATCATTTGACAGCCCTAGTTTTAGATGATCATTGTGCTTTTTGTGAGCTCTAGGGCAGTAATGTCATTGTAAAATGATCATGCAGGCAGAATTTATGATCTGAACTTTTTATACTTTTAAGTATTTATTGTTGTTCTTAAGGTTACCCTTGTTATCCCCTAAATATGTATGTTTTTGAGATGTGGAAATGATTTTGACATTTTCTTGTCATTCAGTTTTTGAGCTTGGTCAGTGATGTAGCTTGTAGTAGAACAATCACAGACCTGAAGATCTGAAATAGCTAAAAACATTTTTCTTTTGTTTTAGTCTAAGACCTTCGTCTTACTTTCTAAACTCTATCTCAGAAACATCAACATAATTTGACACTGTCTTTAACATTTGCTTGTTAAAAATAGCAAAACTTCAGACAGCTTCAGCGTTATCCCTATCACCCCCAGGCTCCAGATGAGGGCTCCCTGTTTCTTTTACCTGGTGTGTGAATCTTTCTTGCGGCTGACTGAGTCTCAGTGCTGCCAGGCCCTCACTGCCCCTTTGCAGACACCATGTCATCCACCTCCTCTTGTTCCTCCTCCGGGGACACCAGCCCAGAAGACATGCCCCGAGGTGCCATCCGTGTCTACCTCCCTAACAAGCAGCGGACGGTGGTAAGGCTTCTGTGTACATACTCTCTTTTTTTTGCAATGTCTTTTTGTTTAAAATGTCAACAAATTAAACTAAATGTCTTCCTAAACTGTCTTACTAAATGTGAAACTTGTTGGATTTATCACATTGTCTGTTTCTGATTGAATGTGTTTTATGTTGATACCTTCATGTGACCATGTTGTTCAGGTAAATGTTCGGCCTGGACAGACCGTCTATGATAGTCTAGACAAAGCCCTGAAAGTCAGAGGCCTGAGCCAGGATTGCTGTGCCGTCTTTCGCCTTCTTGAAGGGTGGGTCTCTTTATGGATGCTTCAGCCCAAAATGACAAAATGTCTCTTTGGTCGAATTGATGCTTACATTTGTTTGTTTTTCCTTTCCTATTCTGGCCAGCCGTAAGAGGCTTACAGAATGGAACACTGACATCACACCCCTTGTAGGGGAGGAGCTTTTGGTAGAAGTGTTGGATGATGTTCCCCTTACCATGCACAACTTCGTAAGTGTATTTGGAGATTTTCTTTAGAACTGGTTATGTAGAAATTCACCAGAATTCTTTGTGCTGGGTGTGTTTTCTTATGTTTTCAATATCTATAATATGTTCTGTTTTAAACTGTTTGTAATTATATTTAAATAATTTTATTATTTATAATAACAGAGAAACTGGGAGAGAACAGATTGAACCCTTTATGTTTGCATTCAGGCTCGGAGGTCAATGTTAAATCTACACACGTTATTACTCATTCACAGACCTGTTTCTCAGTTCCCTGCGGCAGTTTCACTGTATTTAATACTGTTTTATTTAAATATCCCTTTCAACATTATTGTTACATGACACAATCTCGTTTTTACAGGTTCGTAAAACGTTCTTCAAGTTAGCATACTGTGACTTTTGCCACAAGTTCTTGTTCAATGGCTTCAGGTGTCAGACATGTGGGTATAAATTTCACCAGCACTGCAGCAGTAAAGTCCCTACTGTATGTGTGGACATGGATACCATGACAAAACGGTGTGTGTCTCACAACTGTGCATTTGTAATCTCACATGAAATGTGTGCCAGTGATCAGTTTAGTTACTAAACTGTTGAATGTTTCTCTCAGGTGTGGTCCCAGTACAGAGGACTCCCAGATACCATTACTGATAATGCCAGACAACATACCTGCCATATCTGACATACCGCTAACCTCAGATCAATCTGGGTACTTTTTAATCACACATCTATACTTTTATCATTTGTTCAAAATGATAAAATTGACAAACATTAAATGCTCTCTCATTTGGGCAATACCGTCTGCTAAACAAATACATGTATATGTTCAAAAGTACCAGTATTAGCCAACATGTTCTCCTCATCATATTGTGTGTTTTGTCATTTGTAGAGAAGATCTGCTGTCTCCCAACTCTGCCTTCCGCTTTTTACTGCGAGGGGAGGATGGTCAGTCTCTCCAGAGGCATCGCTCCACATCAACACCAAATGTCCACATGGTCAGCACGCTGGATCCTGGAGCTGCTAGCCTCATGGAGGTTAGAAAAGAGGATTGATTAATAGGAAGAAGGATTTATTAGTACAGAAAGAAATGTTACTTTACAGATGATGACTATGGATTTTTTGTATGCGTCTCATTCATCTTTTCTCCATCATTGCATGCATTTATTCATTTCTTTTCACTCTCATTCAGGAGTCATTAAAAACCAGCACAATGGGTGAGTTTTATTCTTTATTTCACATTTGGGCGTATAAGCACACATTATTGTACATTTTGATTCCTGGCCATCATCCAGCTACACATCATCATGTTTAATGTTTGTGTGTGTGTGAATCAGCTCTTATCGCATGTTACTTCCCACAGGACCAGAGTCCTCTCCCAAACCTTCCACTAGCCCGCCCCACCTAGGGTCACCAGGAAAAAAACCACCTAAATCACCTTCAGAGCCCAAGGAACGAAAGTCATCCTCATCCGATGATAAAAAGAAAGTGGTCAGTGTGCCTTTTATTTAAAGGGAACTCTTCTTTCATTCTGCGAGTAGTACAGATATTCAGTGGTACGATCAGCTTTTTTGAATTGTCTTTTGTTGGTGTGTTTTAGCACCGGGGAGGTTACAGAGACTCCAGTTACTACTGGGAGGTGCACCCACGGGAGGTCACGAGGATAAAGAGAATTGGAGCGGGCTCTTTTGGGACGGTCTACAAGGGCAAGTGGCATGGAGATGTGGCTATCAAGATTCTTAAAGTGACAGAGCCGACACCAGAGCAGCTCCAAGCCTTTAAAAACGAGATGCAGGTTTTACGGTAAGTCATTCGTCTCATCTTCATCTGACAAATGTATCAATGATCTGTATTAATGAGTAGTTGGCATACTTATTTTTATGTCATTGTCTACTACATCAACAAATTTGTTTTCAGTTTAAAATAATGTATTTTTTTCTACTCAGGAAAACACGCCACGTCAACATTCTGCTTTTCATGGGCTTTATGACAAAGCCTAATTTTGCCATTATCACACAGTGGTGTGAAGGCAGCAGTCTGTACCGCCACCTGCACGTTACAGAAACCAAGTTTGACACCATGCGGCGCATCGAAGTCGCTCGCCAGACCGCACAGGGCATGGAGTAAGATTTTTAGTTCTTTATATCAACAACTTTTAGTTTACATCCAAACTTCAGATCTCTAGGATAGTCACCTTGTCCTTGTAACATAAGTCAGCCATCAGGTCAAATAAACCCTTATGTGATCAGAATATGAATAATAATATAATGTAATATTTTAGAATATAAGAGGAAAGTTCTCTTACTGATAGCCTTCAGGGGTTTGTCACAAAATGGTAAAACAATGATATTTATAATATTGCGGTTTTTCATGGTCAGCACGTAGTCAGCCTGAATAACAATAGTACATCGTTCGTAATGTTGAAGCTTGATGACAAAGAACACCTGCAGCTTCGTAAAAACTATCTATACAGCATGGATGGAGTTCAACATCTATGTTTTTATTTAATATACTACTCTTTCCTTTTGCAGTTATCTTCACGCTAAGAATATCATTCATCGGGACTTGAAATCTAATAGTATCCTTTCTATAATGCTTTCAATCAACAATGCAATCAGCTCTTCCTTCCAGCTCTTTCTATTCTGAGAGAGATCTGTCTCTGAGATCAGATGTTAATCCTATTTGCCGCCAACAGATGGCAGCATTGTTGAACCCTTAAGGTCCTACAGTTACTTGCTTATTAATATCTGATGGATGTTTAAGCGCAAAGACACGAACACTGTATCTGGTATTGAGACTTGTGCTGTGTTCATCTCCTGAGCTCATCTGTTAGATATATTCCTGCACGAGGGCTGGACGGTAAAGATCGGTGACTTTGGTCTGGCCACAGTAAAGTCTCGCTGGAGCGGCTCTCAGCAGGTTGAACAGCCCAGCGGCTCCATCCTGTGGATGGTGAGTAATCGTTTCTGAATGAGAATGTAACAGATCGTACAATACACACTGATCTTTGCTGTTGTTTATCAGGCTCCTGAGGTGATCAGAATGCAGGACACTAATCCATACACTTTCCAGTCTGATGTATATGGTTATGGAGTGGTGCTGTGGGAACTCATGTCTGGGACTTTGCCTTATTCAAATATCAACAACAGGGACCAGGTGAGACACATTAGTGTGTTTATGGTATATGTCATTTTTTACTTATCGGTAGTGTTTACATTTGGAATCGAACATGTGACCTTGGTGTCAACAGCGTCAGCGTTACTAGTTGAGCTATTGGGTTAAATGAAAATAATTGTTACATTTTTTTAACTTTGTGTTGTGTGGATTTAAATATCAGACGACGTGTTTGATTTTGAGGTATTTTCCTCCTGCAGATTATTTTTATGGTGGGTCGTGGGTACTTGTCCCCAGACCTCAGTAAATTATACAGCAACTGCCCTAAATCAATGAAGAGGCTCATCATCGACTGTCTGAAATTCAAACGGGATGAACGGCCTCTCTTTCCACAGGTGAGAGATTTTGTTTTTCTTAGAAGCTTTCTTTACACACAATTGAATACGCCCTTAGTAAACTGGACTGAAATGCCTTCATGTAAACCTTATCATTATTTAATCAATCTGAATTAGCTTGATCTGAATGAAATGTTGTGACGTTGACCTGAAATATTTTAATGAGTAGGTGAAATTTAGTGAGTTTAATGTGTAAATGCTTCAATTAGAGGATTTAAAAACTATTGCCTTATTATATATTATTTAAGACGTCTGGCATCTTAAAAATTGGAACTCACACAATGCATTCTGCAGTGTTCAGTTCAGATTTTTCGTCTTAGCTTCGATCTTGACAATTTTGTACATCTTAAGCATCTTTTGGATAAAGGTGGATAAAGCAACACCCTCTTATGTTTCCTGCTGTGATGTTCCTCAGATCTTGGTGAGCATTGAGCAGGTCCAGGATCTCTTGCCAAAAATCGAGCGGAGTGCCTCCGAGCCCTCTTTACACCGCGCCGTACACGCCGAGGATCTGAACCCGCTCCTTCTCCACACCACGCGCCTCTTGCCTCTTTAAGACTCCTGGAGATGCTGCGTTCTTCTCCCAAACACCTTTCAACATCATTCCCAGCATGAGTTCCTGTTACTCCACACATTCCTGAGAGCACCCAAGCTGCTTTATAGGTCCCACGTATACACACACACCCAACATTTATCAACTTATTAGCACTCCTGACCTCCCCTTTATGATTCAGGCATTCTCTAAGCTTTTCCTGTTTTAAGCTGCTTGTTGAGAATGCAAGACAGTTGTAGAGAATTCTGTTCAGCTGCTTTTTGACAGAGAAGCAGGAAATAATCTGTGCTCTCTTATTACACTTACTGGGTTTTAAAATCCAAGCATCATATCGGCACAATCTTAATAACCTCCTTTTTGAGGTGTCTTTATTAACGTGTTATGATTGTGCTCACAAGTTACCTTTTTTACTTGGAGGTGGAAGTAGCATTTTATTTTTCCAGAACCTGCAAACTTGTGCATTGAGCTTTTGTTTTTAAACCTCCAGCAATAGCACACTGTGGTGACTCGCAGATCCGTTTGCAATCAGTTGCTTAAATTTACAGTAATGTAATCATGTTTTCCATAAAAATCACACATTCATTAGAACTGTTTTCTGCTTTGTAATTCTGTTGTTTTTTTCCGATGGTGAAATTTCATGAGAATTGTTGCACTCACCTGGTGTCACGTCAGGTTGGATGTACATGTCACTAGTGCCCTTAATAATTGTGCTGTGCATTTGTGATTTATTCTGGAATCTTATCTCGGCTTTACTTTTTGAGCATGTGCTGTCTTTTGGTCAGCTATATACATATACATACACACACATTGTGTAAAGAAACATTACAAACATGGCACAGATCTCGGCTCAGATTGTACTCCCATCAGTAGATATGGTTCACTTCCTGAAGTGATGGGAAAGAGAAGTTAATCATATCATTTTCTTCTGTTAGTATGAAATACTGTTAGTATCACACCTGTATTTCTAAAATGTAACTAGTAAAGAGTAACTATTCACAATTTAAACTGAAATGAGATGTGATGACTAAGCAGGATTAGTCTAATGCTGACACTATTCGGCACCGGTAACACGTGCTCCGAGATACTGATGTGGTTATTTCAGTCATGGTCCTGCAGTCATAAACAATAGTGTGGAGGAAGGTGATGTGTTCTGCATCTTAAAACTGCCTGTGTAATATTTTTGTAAATGTCAGTGTTCAGGGAATCTCTCAAGCTAAAATGCCATTTGTAGGTTGACAGAGAGAGATGTGTAAACTCTATTCTATGACTTTATTTGTCGTAGTGGCCTGATATAACACATTAGCTCAGCCAGTAGCATGTGTTTGGGGCGGGGTGATCTGAAATGGTGCGTGTCTGGGAAACCAGTCAGTAATTTTGCAGTTACACACAGCAGCTTTAAGATGAAGTTGCAGTTTTTAAGCAATTTTTGAGGAAATGACACTTTGTAAATTAGGCTGCTAACTTTAGAATCTCTGCTGACCTCTGGTTGATAATGACTCAGACCAGTTGCAGTGTTTTGAGAGAGATGATCAAAATAAACATGTTCTTCCATCTTCGCAATAATAGCTTCCTTTTTAGGGCTTTTTTGTGTGGCAGCGTTGTGTGAGGAAAATGTTTTTGGGTTTTACTGATATCCTCCGGATAAAGTAGCTGCTAAACTTGCAGATGTTCAGCATGTTTCTGGTGTAACGTTTAAAGGAATAGTTCACCCAAATATGAAAATTCTCATAATTTACTCACCTTCATGTCATCCCGGATGTATTTGGCTCATTTTCTTCAAATTTATATTAAAATGCTGTCATGTTATTGTGTGGGATCATATTTGGGTTACCTATTGCTTTATTTCATAAACTCAAAAACATTTTCTGTATGATAGCAATATTAAAATGGACTTTCCTCCCTTTTAACTGGTTTTATTAAGTCAGACTAAAACCTAAAGTGATGGGGCCTTATGTGTTCTTTATTCTTGTCTTTCCTTTCATTGTAGTCTTAATATTTGTAACTTATTGATTCACAACTGACAGTTTTACCAAGTCAGAGTTTGGGTTGTTATTTAGCAATGTTTGAATGGGGCTGGGTACCCTGTTGAGCTGTACTCATGATGCCTGTAGAAGACTCTGGGGGAGATTTGTTGTGAAGGGATATAAAATCCCTGACCGAAACTTGGAAATGAATATGTAGTTTTGGAAAAACCCGGCTATAGTTCTATTTTCTTATATACTTCCCCTGTTCTTACATAGAAAACAGGGTGTGTGGAAAGAGAAGAAGTGTTTCTGGGCTCTTTTAGAAAGATAATGTGGTACTTTTTCAAATATGTGAGGTTTTCTAAGAAACCAGTTGTAATAATATTGTTTAGTACAGATTGAGGTCATTGGCATAGTTGTGCATTTAGTGGATGGAAGCATGTGCTCCTCTCTTCATAACGGTTATAAAATTTACTAGATTGTTTTTCTGAGGGTTTTGATGCACAGCTTATGTTTTAAAGATGTATAATACAAGCTATAAGTGATTGATGTGGGTTTCAAACCAACAGCCTGGTTTTCTTTGCAAACTCTGTGTACAGTATGACTGCAAGTTACACTTTGTAAACATTAATGAAAAGATGATGCTTATCTAAATGTAAAGCTTATCTTTACTTTGTAAAAGAGAACTGGTTCTATATCATTAGATAATAACTTGTACCAAATCCAGACATTTGCATGGCTTTAATGGGCATCTAGATTACAGTGCTAACCTAATACATTCATGTGCTATTAGGTTTATGAATTCTGGCCAGGTAAATTACACATTTTCTTTTTCCTTATATCCATATCTTTGAAGCACCTCTTTTACTGAAAGCACACGTTACAGTGGCATTGTTGTCCAGCTGTTCAGCAGAAGGACAAAGTGCCACTTATGTATTTTGCGGTATAGGTGGAATATGATAAAGTCCAGTTTGGGGTGTACAAGGGCACAAATTCAAAAGGGTGAGTGTATAAGCCACAATTTTCCACAGCAGATAATATAAAGAATGGTCAATTTTGTTTCTTAAGACGAGATTTGCATATTTTAAGTAAATTGCAATACTGTGTGTATAGTCTAAGAGGTGTTTGCGGACAAAATGGTATATTCTGTGTACAGATTCTTTTTTTTTAAAGATTACTTTAAATTGTATTTGTTTCTATTTTTGTGTGATGGCTCAAAAAGAACAAAATTATTTTAAAACATGTAAAGGAAATCTTAGTGTTTTTAGTTCTTGTTTTGGGGGGATTCTGATCTGGAGACTGAATTTGTTCTGAAAATAAAACTGTTCAATTCTGATTATTGTATTATTCTTTTTTTTTTTTTGCTTTTTAACATGAAAAAACGTAAAGCTTCTTGTCATGACCATAACACTTGTTGTAGGTGTGCAGTAGTGTTCTGCAGGAGGAAGTGCAGACTTGGTGGAACTTCCTGTATCTTTAACCATAATATTTGCCTGATGGTTTTAAAAATGAGAGTCAATTTTTCTTTCATTTCAATTTAATTTACATTTTGAAAAGATTGAAATGCAACATTATTAATGATCACAACTAACTTTGTAATTTTTAAAGGAGGAAGAGAAAGCATGTGTGGTTTTAGCATTGTGCATATTATGGGAAATCAAATGATTTCGCTTCAGCAAGTAAGAAAAGGAAGTAATTATATTCATTATATTGTTAGTATACAAAAATATACAGTGTATAGTCAAAACAAATCAAAAGAACATTCTAGGTCAAATTCAACATTTCTTAACATTATGAAATTATATACAGTGTAATATGCAGTTACATGTGCATGTAAAGAAGATGATTCAGACTTGACATTTAGATTCATGTGGGTACATTTAAAGCCTGAAATCCCCTTTTTTGTTTTGGTTTTTGTTCATTCTGTGATGTAAATATAGCTGAATGGATGAGGGATTTTTAAAGCAGTCACGCATGTGGCCAAAAATATGAATATCAACTTAGGTGTTTTGTTCCATCAGTCTGGTTGTGATAGTAATGTAGATATGAAAGTTTATATGTAGTTTTCTTAAAAATTCCTAAAGGACAAATTTTAAATTTTGTGTCGATCTTGTCATTTGCTGACAGTCTAACAAGAGGATAATGGCCATTTGGGCAAGCGGTTAAAGATATGTGCACATCTATTTATTACTTGAATTGTAACCCTGAACGACTTATGTGGCAGAACAGAGTCATGGAGAAGCACATTCCCAAGACCTACAAAAAGAGAGATATTAGTCAATCATAAAACAATAACTGCTAATATAGCAAAATGTTCCCCAAAAGTACTTAATTCACACAAGCTTCATACCTCAATAATGCAGACAACAATGACGGCAATCCCTGTGTTTAAGAGGTTACTTTCAAACGTTTCTTTTAGTTTTGTGTAGCAACCCTAAATGCAGAATTAAACGCATTGCATATCACATAACATGGAAGGCATCATAAGTATATAGATGTTAATTATGTATACGGTTTTCTAAATCAGGTAACACTTAACAATAAAGTGTTTGTTAACATGGGCTATTGCATTTACTAATGTTAACAAATACAATCTTATTGTAAACTGGTAATAGTTGTTCTCATGTAAAAATACTGTTTTTGATTAACATAAGTGTTGTGTTACCTGCTTCCAGTACCCTTCTGTTTTATTTTGTGTGCAGATTTCTGTCATACAGCAAGACTTTGGTAGCACTTCCTTCCAGTCTGAAGAGTTGTTTTTTCCACAGCATTTCAACTGTTAAGGAATTTATTAGAGAAATAATTATAACCGCAAGAACTAGGAAATGTGAGCCATGTGGAAAAACTCACTATAAGATTATTGATTAAGGTGTGTGATAGGCAGTGCATTAGCAACATCACTGATAAAAGAACATTTCATTTAAAATGGCCACTTACTAATGTGTGCAAAGTGTCCCAGTCATCTGTTTTTGTGATATTTTCTTTTCTGCTGCTAATGGATCCGTCTAATCCTTTTTGAAGATCATCGTTAATGAATTTGTCAATCTGTGACAGAATTTTTTTTTAGTAAAATATTAACTTTCTCCATATGCAAGTCTTTATTTAGTTATATTTCTTGCTGCATGTACATCAGAGAATCATAGTGGGTTTTATACCTGATTCTCATACATGAGCAGGAAACATGCAACAGCCAACTCGGCCAGCATTAGAATGAACAGCAAAATGAAGAACTAAACCAAACAAACAGAAATATTGAGCTGACATCAACTAAAGACAATATGCGTATTAGCATAAGTGATATTATGTATCATATATAACATATATGGCTTACAGATATTAGCAGGCAACGGTTTTCCTTAAGAGCTCCAAGGAAGCCCAAGAAAGACACACATGTAATAATGATTCCAATGATGAAGAGACCGTTTGCCACGCTCACAGCTTTAAGAGAGGGAAGGAGGGTGGCGAAAGTAGAGATTGTCATCAAATAGATGCCCAGTCCAAAAATGACAGCACCACATATCTGTAATGATACAGAAATGTGTACATGGAATAACAAACTACATGTACATTTTACTGGTCAGATTTCTCATACAGGTTGTTCAGAATAATGTGGTTTATATATTTTAAGCCTCATGTTCCACTTAGGGTTTTAATTGGTCAGACAGTGTGGGTAAGAATGGAAAAGCAGGTTAATGCTCAATGCCTTTTCCTCAAGCTGATTATAACTGAAAAACTTGAAAATTTTATTTCTTTTTTCATGAAAAATGTTACACTACTCTTGTTTGGGAACTGAAGCATAAATAAACAAGAAATAATTTTACAGTGTGCAGTCAGAAAATCACTTTTATCAGCTGTTCATTTTTTATTTCTTTTACTGCAATCAAATACTATAATGTAAAATTTGTAAACTCAGTTACGAAAATAAATAAATTTAGAGTTGTAGAAGTTCCAGTGATTACTTTTTGAATTTCTAACTACAATCAGAAGATTTTACTAGACTGGCTATAATAAATATTTCATATATAATAATAATAATATAATAATGGCTCAGGGATATTCAGCCTTAACAGAACATAAGTGATAGACATCCATAAAAAAAAGACAACAGTCTGTATGTAGAAACAGAGAAAAGAGTCATGGTGTTAAGTATTAAATATTATTAAATAACTGCATGCATCATGTGACGGTCCTACTTACAAAAAAGATGAAGTTCACCACACACATGGTGTACTTCAGGCACTTGAGGCAGGACATTTTCACAGCGTCGTTCAATTCTGCAAGGGTATCAAACACACTGGACCTGAGGTTATACGGTTATCTCAGTGTTCTTTTCTGAACTACTTGCACCAGAAAAATGACTGACTCATTGTCAATTGTCAGAAAGCTTATTTCCTGTTTCACAGCTGAAGGCGGTGCTGATATAATGGAACAAATGAAACTACCAAATGGAGCCTTATGTTAATTTTACTGTCTGAGATGCATTTCCTGTGCAACTTCCTTTACAGAAACAAGACTGTTGCTTAATTAATTTTAACAGCGTTAGTGATGACACATTTCACTGACTATATACAAACGTATGCTTTTGGGTTTTGTAAAAAGTAATCATAAACAAGAATTTATGATTTGTGACTCGGTTAACAACCCAGGAATTATTTATCTACCCAATTTCCTCTTTGTCACAACTACAACTTAGCGCATATATAGATGTTTACATATGTATATATGTATATGTTTAGACTTCTAAATTAGCCAACAGGTATTCAGTAGATTACAAAACAGGAAGTTCCATTAAATTATTTTTCATAAGTGATATAGAGACTAAAAATTTGGACCAAACCATTTATGTACAAACTAGGACATGATGCTACAGAAATCACAGGTAGGTAATAGGTTCACTGAATAAACATACAGGAACTTGGATGTATACAGTATAAGATATTCTGTATGTATGTATGAGATATTTCGGATGAAAGTGTCTGCCAAAAGCACGAATGTAGTACTAAATCTAAAAAGAACCAAAATTTCGTTACATTTAATAGATTATATGGTCTTACCTTGTTGACGAATTTACCCTGAAGATACTCCAAATAATTCTCAATTAAAACAGTTAGACTCGTGCTTCTGACTGTTACTGGCTGTGGGTGGGCATGAGCTTGTCTTACTTCCTCTGTTGTTGTGTGTGCTGCTCAGTGGTTGTTGTGTGTGCTGCTCAGTGGTTGTGTGTGTGAAGTGCACACATGCTATTTGCACAATGCACACAGCCTTGTCTCTTAACCACATGGTAAAATATAAAGATACCTACAGTACATATAGGTATTAGAATAAGGATTAGAAACACTAAATGTGACAGATGTTCCTCTTTATGAAACATTTCATTATAACACTTAACAGTCTGTGGAAAATATACTGCAAAATAGCTCATTTGTTGTTTTCACTGTGTTGCAAAACTGCCCACTAAATCTGATGAAACCTAAAAATCTTATCTTGTTAATTTTTCCAAAATTTTATTTTTCTCAAATAACGTTTAAAATAAAACCTACAATATAAAATCTTCAATCTTCAAATCTTTAATTTAGGAATTTAACATAATGGAGACAACCATGAAGATGCACATCAGATGAAACACATCAGTTTGATAAAGCAGCTTGCTCAGTAACTGAGCTCAGAACAGCAATACAGTCTTTGCAGCATGTACAACAATGAACTTTAGATGCTGCATAGAAGTTATTGGAACACATGACACAGAACAAAAGGAAAACCCCTTGCATATCTGCACCAATGCAAAAAACTAAAAACTAAAAAAAAAAAATCACAAAACTAGGGACAAAGTTCACTGCACTAGTAGTGCATCTCTGCCTCATTATAAAAGGTAAAGCTATATGAATTCAAGATATATCATCATCATCAATACCATTCGATTTATCAGCACATCATCATTTTTTAAACATTGTATTCAAATAAAAATCAAATAAACTAAATGTTAAAAGCTTCTGAATAAGCTACATAGGATCAACAGAGCAAATTTAGTTCAGTGCAATTTTGTTATTATGAAACATAAAACAGCATGTAACAAAACATAATACTCATCTAAGGATATTTATTACAAAATATAATCTGGGAGAACATCTCTCACATTTCAAACTGATGGTTATTGCTGACAATCTTGAACCCTACAGCCAATCAAACAACATTATTTATATATAAAGTAAATATTAAAGAAAATTGAATAAAGGGAATCAAATTTATAGTGTTTAAAACCTGAAAACTGAAAGCAAAGAGATGACGGGAATAGATCAGTTACATAGGCGTTGCCAATAAAAAAAAATTCATGGTCAAGGTTCACATTATCTTTTAACTGATTTCTGTGCTTTAAAAAAAAAATCAAGAGAGGTTTTTTTTTGTAGTGGTAGTAGGAAACAACCTGAGAACATAGCATTATGTTTAACTAATACGTGTCTGTTAATTCTGTCACACATTATTTTCTGCGCTGCCTAAGGGTGAAAGGCCAAGGTCAGTGTAACTGGTCAGATACAAAAATACAGGACAAAGGTCTGAAGAGAGAAACAAAGTCTTGATCAACACGCTCTCTGCCATTCAACAACAGACACATCTCTTACAAATACTCTTTTAAGGTGTTTGGTATAAAAGAGGATGGTGAAATTACAATTGAGGTGGTCGGTATTCACTTGTGGAGATCAGGCGTGGATTTTAGTTCAGCATTCAGGTTCTTTCTGTTGGTGCTGGAGCAAGAACCAGAAGCAGTCCTTCAATCTCCACGTTATCGCCAGTCACACTCACGTCGGATCTCTCATCCCGTTTCCTCCGTCTTACGCTTTCTTCGGTTTGCTCAGTAGAAGCGTTTGCGGCTGTTTTCTTTATAGCGACTGTACAAAAAGAGAATAACCACGACCACCACGACCAGCACAACGACGGAAACAATAAAGAGAAAGAAGTTTGTGAGGATGCTCCTGCCTTCATCCACCATCTGAGCTGTGTAAAGAATACAAATGTAAGATACATTCATATATGCATCAAATCACACACTACACATATAAACTATAATGTTTTCTAATTGCGTTACCATTAGGGTCCACTCTGTAGTCTACACTTGGCAATGTGATCTCAAGCTGGTCTTCTTCTTCAGGAGTGCGTTCCACTGTAAGTTCATACAGCTTGAAGGAGATCAAGTCATGGTTATCTAGAACATGGCAAGAAACAGCAGAACAAATATGATTTTAATTTGTTTACTTCACTTTGGAAAAACATTTCTGGGTTGACCCAGGAATAAGTTATGTTTGATTTAGAACATTTTTTAAGGATTTAAGCCTGTGTACTAGACAAGGATGTTGTGCGATTTATCCAAAAACCTTCTCAGTAAAACACACACAATTATGCTTATTCATTTACCAATGAGAAAAGAATGTGATTCAACAAATTTTAATAATCTGTCTCTTGTAATCCAATACCCGATAAGTCTCCAGTGGCTGACGAGGCTCCGAAATAATAACCCTGCGGCAGCTTCACACCAGGGATGTCCAGACAATCCTTCCACTCTTGCTTCCCATCGACATCTGTCATCACCTGAAAGACAGAACAGGAAACGAAGGTGTACACGGAACAACGGGAAGACTGCTGTGAGAAAAACAAAAGTGCCTCTTACTGTAAGTCTGTTCTTCATGTATCTGATCAAGATGAAGGTGTCATGGTCAACATTTCGGATGTGAGCATTGCAGCCACCGAGATCAGTAGACCGCCCATCACGGTCATGATCATACGCCACACTTCCGTTCCCGACCATTGCAGAGATGAAAGGAAACGTCCTCTGACAGAGAGATGAAACAGGTTAGATGATACAGGTACAGGGAGACTTGACATTCATAGGAATCTTGTAGGTTGTACTGTAGTAGGTCATGGCGTGGCCACATACCTCGTGCTGCTTGTCATCATTGGGATAAGTGTCCACAAATATACCCAGACCAGTAAAAAAGTTCATGTTTCCAAACACTTCACCTACAAAAACAAAAGAACAAGAAATCATTAAAATTTGATTCTCTGTAAAGATAATTATTACCATAATGATGACATCTTACCAATTTGCATTCGCTCCTTGGTCAGCCATATGGCAAGACCATCCCCGTTCAGATTCTTTTTGCCATCTCCATAGATCTTAAATTGTATTCGCAGCTCCCAGTCTCTTATGTAACAGGGCTACACATACAAACACAATGATCTACACATTATTACACTGCACTGCACCTCTTTGCCTGAGATGCTATGATCCTAAATATGCTTTTGTTTCTGGTGTTTCAGGTTTCTTTGTGTTGACTCACAATACGACTCCATACGGCTCCTTGTCGGCTCTGTAGGTCTGGTGTAAGCCGTATGTGTTCAGGCATGACCATTGTGTTACCCATAAACTCCCAGTGTGACGAGCTGGATGAACCCAGTCCTGTGTGTATACAGTTAGATATGGTGATTTTAAAGGAAAGACAACATATGGGTGAAAATCAAATAAATAGAAACAAATAGTTGGGATATATACATATATTTGCATAAATCATGTCAAACAGAACATCTTTTACATGTCCTCTACTTCCGCCCCATAGACGTGTGAGTAAATCACTGCAGTTGGGAAATAAAACTGTCACTAAGCAAAGAAAAGAGCAAAGTAAAGGGAACGAAGACACTGTGAACGTCCTAACAATTGACCAGTTGTCTAACTAAAGTATGTTTCTCCCCAACTAGTCGACTGAAGCAGGTGCCACTTTTGGCAATGGGCAGGTTTAACGTCAGAGCGCATAGGAATAGACGCTTACCTTGGTATGGCTTACTCAGCGAATACTCTCGCTTGAGAAATTCATAAGTATTGTCTTCATAGGTGTTTTCTTCAAAAGTACTACCCGCACAAGTGAGTATTAAAACTAACAGTACAGACACTCTGTTATTGTTAATCAAACTAAACGGTAAATTCATTATCGTTGTGTAAATACTCCGGTTCAACTTCACAGCGACGGTCGCCATTTTTCCTCGCTCACTTCAAAATCTCCGCCCCTTTTCGCCATTGGTCCGTTTTCATTCGTGCGCCATGATAATTTGTTAACGTTGATGTCAATCACTTCTTCGACCAATCACGGTTTCCTGCCAAACTTCGTGTGTTCGGTGTATATGTGGGCCAATAAAAAAGAACATGATCTGGAAAAATTAGATCCCTTTAAATTTATTTTGGTTATCTCAAAATAAGTTTTATTTTCAGACACGCATAAGATACTGTGTTTTTAATTAAATTGTTAATTAAAACTATAAATACAATTATATACAGTTTTAGCATTGTTTTTAAAACAACATTTTAATGTTAAAATCAATTAAATCTTAATGTAACTCGAAAAATCTATTTATTTGCATAAACTAAAATGCAAACCATCATGCCCTAAATCTTTTATCCTAAACCGCGCAAACTTGCTGATATGCAAATACTGTTATTTCCACTTATAAAGGTGAAACCAATGCGATCACCAGGTAAGATAAAGCAGTGGCTGGTAGTCGATCTCGATTGTCAGTTTTGCCGAAAATATATATAAGGCAGCAATAATACACATTGTAAATAATACACATAAGACCTTAATGTTTTTGAAGCAACTATTTAAAGGCTATTGATTTGTTGCCACTGATTTGATCATTCGACTGTTTGAAGTTTCGCCATTCGCCACTAGATGTCACCGTCCATTTGCCTGCTGTCTCAGATCCGAAGTTACAAGAAGATGTGATGCAGCTCATGTGATGAGGTAAATCTAAAGTTATGCAGCCACTAACAAATGGAACTGTATGGTATATATTGATCCATGACTGTGTCTGATTGTTTTACAGCCTCTGGTAAATTCATTTCTAGAAACGCTATGACCTTATTTTTTGTTAGAGGGAAGATATGAGTTTTTAGGAAATGTTTGACTGAAGATGGACTCGGATAACAGTTTTTTGCTCTTGCTCCTGTAATCCACTCTTAAGACCTTTAATTATAATACGATTTCTTCCTGGAAATGTTACTGCATTCAGATCTATTGCACAGAAATGCTTTCTGTTAAAAAGAACAGTAAGTGGTGTAATTTATAAGGCGATATGTGGTGTTTTAATAAAATGACCCTTAAGTAAAGCCCCTTGTATTACAAATAATCTTCATATTTGTTTTACATATGAATATTTATTGTTTCCAAAAAAATGTGAAATTGTATAAATAGTAATGAATCAACACTAGAAAAACTTCCTAAAGCACAGAAATATTATATAATACGTTTTCTGCTGTGTTTTATTCATCTCACAAAATAGTCAGTCAGTAAAATAAATAAAAAAATCAATCAATAAAAATAAACTTAAGTAGCAATGAATTTTTTTATTTGATTAGAAGTTGCTTACTTTAAATATATGTGCACAAATTTCCATTTTGATACATGCTAGCCTTTGATAGACAGGCAGGCCTACACAATGCATCTGACATTGCACAGGATGAGCAGGAAGACTGCAGAAGTGTGGTGTGTGGGCTAAAGTTAAGATCAGTTTCACATTTTAACTCAAGTGGTCTCTCTGGCCTTCAGCTGTTTCAAAATATGATGTATAGCTAATTTCTTTGGGTGGTTTTTAAGCTATTAGGTTTCCTTGTTGAGCCCAGCATCTGTAACAGTATACAGTGGCAGGTCGTGTATGCTGGACAAAAGTGTGGCTTTGAGATTGACAGGCTTTTTAGACTATGATCATAGGCAATGTGTTCACAGCCAAACTGTCACACCTAATCAGGCAAAACAGAGAATACTGTTCACTCCAGTTCAGGTTACTTTACTGTGACTTGTCAGGTTTATGAGGATTTCATTGAATGTAGTGAGAGAAAGCAACTGAATGTATGGCTGTTCTGTAGGTGTGTAGGCTAAATCTCATCGTTCTGTTTTAAAAAATAAACAGGCACCTCATCTTCAGTTATCCTTTTGTGTTAACCATAACATGATAAGCATGTCTTGTCTTTGCCAACACTTTCCATTGGACAAGAAAAGGAGGTGTAAAGCTAGTCGTGGCTTATGTATCTTGGAGCTAGAAAATTCTTTAAGGTCATAATGTGCCCTTTCTGAACAAAGATACCCCAGTTAAGGCTGGATCTACAGCTGCCACTGAGAGTTTCTGGAATCAACAAACTCTGTCGCTTTAGCCTCGAGCTTGTGCATAGAAAGAAAGCAGCCAATGTAGTGTAATTCAATTATTTTATTATTTCATTCAACAGATTTTCACACATTTATGTCATGGCTTTCGAAGAAAAAAAAAATCCAGATCCAGATTTTGGTCAAGTGAATTTTCACACACGTTCCAAAAGTTTAACCCTTGAAAGACTCTTTGTTCTTGATTACTGCCTGCAGCTGCTTGACCGAACCTTATTCAGTGTAATCTATATTTGTGAAGTCAGTATCCCCTGCTGTTTTAATACTCCATCACCAATCACTCATGGTCTATAATCCTATATTTTACACAGATCTTTTCACACCAGGCTGCACCTGTTTATTCAACAGTACATTTTAACACAGTATACTAAAGCGATCTCTTTTACTCTTTATTTAATGCTAACAATGGCAGTTGTGTTATTTAAATGTGTTTATAATACATTTTCCCCCAAAGTATGAGACATGTGAGTCACATGTTTGTTCTCCTCTGCCATCAACGATGGCCCACCTTATCATAATTTGATAATGAAGAAGTCTTAATGCTCCTTGTAGCTTGTGAACTACAGGATTATCCGCAGCTGTGCCGCCTTGTATGTCTTAGCGCAGACAGCAGACATTCAGAACACCTTTAGACATAAATTTTCACACTGTGTGAATCAGAGGCCATAATTACAGACAGGAAGGAGATCCACATGAGGGATGATGGGCTCTTTGTGCTGAAGTGCCCTTAGCGTCTCTTCTTCCATTGAGGTGTTTGTGCTGACAATAGGGAAAGGAAGAGAAAGAGCACATTTTCTTAATTAAACAGCACAGCTCCAAACCAATCCTCATCTCTCAATCAATAATTCACACCAATGGTGATTTCTTAAGTGTTTATTTGACTGTGAAAATGTATGTTTTCATTCATTTGATTTTGTCTTTGTGATTAATGTATTAATAAGGCTTTTTTATTCTGCTAGGGTGGGTTAGTGTGATTCAAACACATACATGTAGCATCTGTATGAGTATATTATGCAAAGAAGAAATTTAAATAAATTAGCTCTTTTGGGCATTTAATATTTTTCAAATCTGTAATTGGTACATATATGAGAAGAAGTGCAAATAAAAAACCCAACATAAAAGATTTATTGTTGTTTTTAAATACATCACTACTAAATTGATTTTGTGACAGATTTGTTAACCTCATGTTAAAGAATATTAGTACATTATCTTGCAACATATTTCCTGAATCATTTTCCCCTAAAGAAGGCTCATATTCACGTGACGTCTTGCCCCAGGAAAAGCCTCCACTTACCCATTATCTTTCTGCCGATTTTTACTGTTGACTTTGATCAATATGCCTCATTAACATTAGAGCAAGCCTGTCGTTTATTTACGTTTGCTTATTTTATTTATTTATTCAATCATACCAGTGAATGTTCTGCTGACTGTCCTCTGGCTCTGTGACACTTTGACTTTCAGGAGAAAAACTAAAATTAGGCGTAACCACAATTTATTGAAACGTAACAAATTAATAAATTTGTCTTTCAGTTCGGTTAAACAGTCTAGATATTTAATATTCAAAATGTATTTTATTTAATTTGTTAAATTATAATTTTTCGGTTTCTAACTTAAATCTAAAAGACTTATTTTTATTTATAATTTTTTATAAACAAGTATTTTTTAGATATAATTTATATTTTATTTTTTGGCACAATGGCACCTGTATTGAATGTTTAGCATAAATAATATTTTCTCACATGGATATTAGGTTGAGGATAAAGTAACTCTTAAGTTCTCCTAACACATTGGTCCATAGTACGTTTGGTGGAAGATAAGCCATACTACACACTGTGCATAGGGACTGAAGTATAAACGAGATGTTGGAAGACAATTGTAGGTTTGATGACAGATTCACATGCAGACATGATAAATTCCAAACATTTCTCAAGCTCTCAGGTCCCTCTGTGGTCTGAGCGACAGCAGAGAACCTTTGTGAATGCAGTTAGATCATACAGAGGCTTGACAGATATAAAGCCACATACAATACACACACAGATAAGCGGTCATGCTCTTTGACCAGTTGGCAAATATAAATATCTACAAATGAAAAAAGAGGGATTTTTCAATTTTACATCGATTTTAAAGTGTAATAGAAATTAAATTATTCACGGAAACACTTTACAGTATAATTTGATTATTTGTTAATGCGTTAGCTAACATGAACTTATTTCAACATATTTCTATAGCATTTACTAGTCTTTGTTAATGTTATTTAATTTTGTTTATTGTTTTTTCATGTTTGTTTATTGTATATTAATGAATGCTACCAGATGCAACTTTTAATAAAAATCATTTTAAACTGTATAAGTAAGTGTTAAAATAAACATTACCTAAGTTTAATAAAAACTGTAAAAGTATAGCTCATTGTTAGTTTATGTTAACATATTTACAAACTTTATTGTAAACCGTTACTGTATTAACCCAATTCCTCAGAAAATTGAATTTATTTGTATTTAGAAATTCTAAAGAATGAGAATTCTTCAGTTGCACAATGAATTGTGTGTGTAAAGACTGTAAAGAGTTAAAAGGCTCCTTCAAGATGTTTTTTTTTACAGTTTAGGTTCAATGTTGACTTTAAATTATGGACACTTACGAACAAAAATTTGCAAACAAACACCAAGACACATTAATGGTAGGGGTAATTATTCAGTTGTTTTTGGAGTGTTGAATGCAGCTTTGCCTTTGTTGGCCTGACCTTAATGAATAAAATTTCATATAATACAATATAATACAGCTCAAAAAACATTACCAAAACAACCTTTACAAACTACTAATTCTTTAATAGGGATAATTGTTTTTTGTTTTATATATGATAATTAGTACTTTTTATTTTCTGAATAAAATCTGGATAAATATTTTTCCACGTATAAAACTAATTTAAAATATATATATATTTTAATTTATTATGCAGTAGTTTAGCTTATCACTTTTGTCTTCACCATGTGCTATTCTCTGATGATACACTTTTCAAGGGCCTCACAAAGCTTAAATAAAAATAGTTTTATTGTATTTATTGTATTGCAAAATCAATCCAGGCTTATTGATAAAGAGAATAAATCACTTGACTGAGAAATAGAAAAATAATACAAGAGTCAAAAGAAAGGAAAGGGTATGTGCAAAATAAATTTTTTACAAATCAAAACTATTAACCCATTAAGAAATAGACAGCATATAGAATTTTGTATTTAAACAAAAACTTCACAAAGACTATTTTTTTCACTTAATAGCATGAAATGAGTGCCATACATTATATCCATTAAGTTTACTTTACCTGGTGACGGAAAGCCTTTCAAAGGGATTTAATTGAAAGAATTATCCTTTAATGAAGTCATTTAAGTGTATGCTATAAATGTGTATATATGCGGTAAGCGTATAAGTGTATAGCTGCTTATTGATTTAGCCATTCAGATGCTGTGCTAGCAGCATTCCTCCAGTCATCCATCTGAAGACTCTAGTAAAAATGCAAAGTAAAACCATTGCTGACATCTCTTTACACTAAATGCTGAAATAAAATATATAATGGATTACTTCTGCTGTTTAAGGGTCCAGACACACAAATTCTATATATATATATATATATATATATATATATATATATATATATATATATATATCACATTCAATAATTTATATAAACTTAAATGTTAATATTTCTCATTATTAAATGTTATTTTTAAAATAAATTTTCAATAGATTTTTTAATTGTCAGTAAAAATCTTGAAGCTTCTGTATTTATATTTAAACACATGACCATTGGATACCATATGTAAGACCCCCCCAAATAAACAAATGTTTACATCGAATTTAATTTCCCGAAAAGCTTCCTTTATTTACCCCTTCCTTCTCTGTTCATTACTCAGATTCATGTTTAATACTCTAAGGACTACTACAGCTTTTAATCACAGGTTTACTGAGCCTGGCAGACCTTTCCTAATCTCCCAGAGTAGGTTTTCACTGCTCAAAAACATCAATACTGTCTTTTTGGCATGAGCGTTCATGGGATTAGTTGTGTTTGAATGAGCCACATCCCCTGAGCCTTTCCCATGTCCTGCAAAGGGCAGATCTGAGGTCAGTATCCCCTGACCAATCCAAACCTTAACAATTTTAAAACTGATCCCAGATCAGCTATACAGAGGGACTGTGACTAAACCACGCTGATTTCACTTCAGTGTTATTTACAATCATGACCCTTACACTGTGTTCTGTAAAATCCTTCTTGGAATGTGTGTTTTGCATTGAGTCATCTTATTTTATCGGACATACAGACAGAAGATTTTCAATAGAAAAAATGACATACTTGAATGTATAGTTTAAATTTAAAGTATAATAATGAAGCAGGTGGTGATTTCCATAAAATAATGCATATTTACAAACATATATGTTTTGATTTTGTATCATTTGTGTGCAATAATGGTGTAAATGTTTGAACACACACTGAACCAAACCAAGGCAAATAATTATTGTTATTAATAAATTGCATACATTTTAGTATTGAAACATATTTGACGTTTAAAATTTGACCTGCATTTCTAAATAAAACATTAGTTTAATAAAGTATATCCCTCTAAAACTTCCCTGTGTGACAACTAGCCCCAGTCAGTTTTATACAAGTTTTTCCAGCAATAACTGAGCAAAGCCAGTATTAGAATTGTTTTTTGTCGGTTCTTGGGGACCGACCTTCATCTGAATCAAAGTACATTTTACACTGCCAGTTATCATTGACCTCACAACATCGATCAATGGCTGTGCAAAAGAGAGAAAGTTGTATTTAATTTTTGAAGTGCGGCATGTGGCAATGAAATCGATTTCTTCCTTTTTCAAGTACAAACGCATAAGATGTTTTTCTCATCATTCCAAATAGTGTGATGAACAATTGTTCATTGTTGTTACATTTCTCTATAAAGCATTTCTATGAGAATTCACAAAAAATAACCTTCAGTACAGGGTCTGTCATTGTGTTTCTTTATTGTTGTCCAAAAACAAGGATTACAAAAAATCACCCTTCACTTGGGCTTTAAGGATTTGCTTAGATTCAGAAATCTAGTTCTTATTTCTTTTCAGAATAATTTCTTTATTTTGTAGATAATTCCTTGTTGAATTATTAAAGGTCAATGTGACAATGATATATTATCCAATAATCATATATATCCACTGCTATATTATGATCATTTTGCAAGGACAACACATTTAATTTCTCTAACTGCAATTATTCCCTAACAAAATGTGAAGTTATTCTGATTAGGAAAAGAACTAAGAATGATTTTTTTTAAGGCTCAACTGCATAAAAACACAGAATTTTGCCATAACATACCATTTTAAGAGTGCATTTTTCCACTTAATTTTCTGCTCTCTTGTATCTATTAGGAAACAATATTTTCAGGAAGTGATGTTTGAGTTAAGTGTTGTTGCAGCAGACTCCAATCTACATTTACATTCCATATAGTCAGTTCATTTTTTCCCATTATTTGTCTGCTGTTGGACCTTCTCCCAGAACAGCTTTTTGAAAAGATGTGCTGATTTCCTCTGTTTACTCCGCTGATGTAGATGATAATATATAAAGCATAAAAATAATGAACTTTCAAAGGTTGCCCTTTTCTCTCATGTTCAGGCAGCCATGATGTGTTCTGAAGTTCTGGTCTGTTACAAGTTCTCTGTCTCCTCACACCTTCTCAGTGCCACTGTTTAACTAAATTCCTCTCACCTCCACTGTCTAAACAGTTCCAGTCACACCAGTCTGTTAGTGGCCGACTATTCATTGCAGTCCCTTAAAATAAACAGCCAAGGTGTTAAAAAGATGGCCACACTAAAAAGCCACTTATTGCCCATTCACTGAGGCAAAGTAATAGAAAAGTAATGAATTGAGCTACTATTATATATATACTGTTGTAATTGATTTATTTGTGTTCCGTCTGCTCAACGTTGTCTTGTCTAAAGCAACAGATGCTCTACATGTTTCTTGTACTATTCTTATTATTTCCTTTTTAAGTATTATGATTTTTAATATTATATTACAAAATTACGTAGGTTCAAAACCTTCCCCACCAGTCACAACTCGACATAAGCGTTAAGCTAAGTGGGCAGTACTAGGTGTTGGTGGCAACTGTTTATCCATAGTGTTAAATTACACACAATGCCTGTTAGTGTTCTCACAAACTTTCTAGATTGGCATTGTGGCCCTTTTCCTCCCACAGATTTGAATCATCCCTCTTTGAAGTAGGATTGATTGACAGGCAGGTTTTCCCCTTGCCAGTTAAGATTGAGTCATCAGTAGTGGATGGTCGCAGATGGCATATCTCTCTTAATCCTGTGTGTGGATCTCTCCCTTTTTACTCTCAGTCACCATAACAGAGCAGCTGAACACAGGACATAAAACTGCCATAGCAAAGCAACATCATAAATTCACAGATTTAGCCATTAAAAAAGCAAGGCGTGAAATAACTTAAATGTTTCTGAATATAGGCAATGGCCATGGAATACAGCTTTCAACACCCTCCCTCTGATACCTTTTCTAATAGACTTTTTTGCATTTTAACACAGGTTTTCAGGAAAGTTAAAGCATTTATGTGCAGTAAATGGTGAAACCCATGCAGTAAGGATATCATCAGAGATCATTTTGAAGAGAAGGGAGAAATGTCACCAGACTCTGTATTACAAGTAGGCAGGACATTTAACACTTCCCGTTACTGAAGTCATGTGCTACAAGACACCCTACACTATATACAACAATAAATAACAACACAAAAGTGATCCTAGCTATCCGTCCTCACAGAAAAAGCCATGCTAAAGTGCTAATGCCTTGCAGATTCAGAATCCAGGATATCAGATCCTCATTAGTCTGCAATGGAATGGTGTGTCTGAGACTTCCCTGTTAGATAAACTGTCAAATCAGCACTGGGTTGTTTCAGCCTGGTGTCTTAAACTACAAATAAAAAGTTCAGAGCTTGTTATCCAAGTGATTAGCTGGAGTGGTTTAATTTAGGGTATGTGAACAAGTTACACAACAAGCGGTTTTTGCGCTTTGAAGAGTGGATGTTCTGATCTGCTGGTGTTTTTGAGCCTTCATAGAATGTGCAGCCAAAACTCTTCTGCAATAAAAACTTGAAACTGAATACACCACCTAATCCATCCAGGCCAATCAAAAGCATCAGCTTTGCAGAGGTTGAATCCGCAGTTACACGCCATGTCACAGCATGATTCCAAAAATACAGCATTACGTCTGAAAACAACATTTAATGTGGGCTAAAGCATGTGTATTTTATTGTTGTGTTGTTTGGTGTACAGTCTTTGTAATCGAGCATTTAAGATTACAGATGTAAGATTGATTATGGGTGGTCTTGTGGGAGGTGAGTGGGAGGGGTAATTTAATGTGAAAGTCCTAAAAACAGCACCAGTTGTGTCAATATGTTTTATATGTCCAGCTGTCTGTTCTTCAGTTTATTTCTACTTAAAGGCAGAATAATTATAAATTATTGAGGTCATTTCTTAAAGATGATCCATTTACATGTATGAATTTGGCACATACTTTTAATCAAACCCACAAAAAGAGTGCTAAAAGAGTGCACATGATTCATTTCTGAAACTCAATGTATTTATTATATTGATGTGCACTTAATAATTATATGGAAATGTATGTAAGATTTATAGCTTTATTCGTTTTAATTTATTATTAAGTAACACATAAACATATGTTCAGTTCTTCATTTTTGTATCATTTCATATGTCAATGCAAACTCTGGACTGTTTTTTCTTCACTTTATTTATACTGTATCAGAGCAACACTTGAATCTGGACAGCTGATGCTCCATTTGTATCAAATCTGTTCGTTGCAGTTGCTTCTTTAAAAAATCGATTAACCACGCCCTTACGAAATACAATTGGTTTAAATGCGTCCACGGAGCCAATCAGAAACCATTGACTTCAAAGAGTACACTGACCCGTCCCGACCACAAACCATCATGCTGTCTGGAATTTCGGCCAGTACAGCATGAAGTCCCCAGGGTTCATTTTTACGGACGAAATCCAATAAACCAACATTTAACTGTAGCTGACTTTTTATTCAACAAGACGCGAATTCAAATGGGTGACTCAATTGTTACAAACTAAAAACGCGATGAGGAGGTTAAAATGTCAAGTGGGGTCAAGAAACAACATCTAAAAAGTAACATGATTTATCCACTTAATGCCGAAGACTTCAGAAAAGAGTTTTAAGCTACGTTGTGCGGATGAAGTGATAAATGATGCGCTGTAAAATAACCCCATGCTGACGGCTGCGCAAGTTGAGAGAATGGCTTATCACCACTTTTTACCGGCCAGTCCCTCAGACTTTACAATTGGTCCCGTGCTTGGACAGCAGTCTCGTTTTTTTCCGGTTGGATACGGGAAACAGCCGTTTGCGAACGTGGTTCACAACTCCATTCGTTTGGCACTTAAAGAAGCCGCGTCTTCCGCTCACCTTCCTGTGGAGACGAGAGATCCCGAACTGGCACCTGAGGATGACCCCGTGGTTCAGCTGGAAGGCAAGGATCTGTGGGGGCAGTTTCACAAATGCGGCACGGAGATGGTCATAACAAAGTCGGGAAGGTAAGTACGCTATTACTGGATTGTGTAAAAATAAAACTGGTTATTTGGGGCGCGTGAGAGCGGATCATAGTTGCAAAATGCGCCTTTAAGCATTCATTTGAATCACACCTTTCTGAACTGCAATGTTTATATGTATTTATTTCATGAGCTGGCACTGTGAAGCTATTGTTTTTAACTTATTTATTTCTTTGAGGCGGATGTTTCCACCGTTTAAAGTGCGCTGCAGCGGCTTTGACAGGAAGGCGAGATACATCCTGCTAATGGATATAGTTGCGGCTGACGACTACAGATACAAGTTTCATAACTCTCGATGGATGGTAGCCGGAAAGGCCGACCCAGAAATGCCCAAACGAATGTACATCCATCCAGACAGTCCTGCTACTGGGGAGCAATGGATGTCCAAATCTGTGACCTTTCATAAACTTAAACTGACGAACAATATATCTGACAAACATGGATTTGTGAGTACTTTAACATAACAGGTTTGATTCATGATCTTTTGTCCTGTCCTAATTTTTCTCTGTCAAAAGTGTAGAATAAGCTTATAACTGTATGGGACATTCAACAGGTATAACAGCTCTTAACTTTAAAGTTTTAAATTTTTGCTCTCAAGATTTATTTTATTGAACAGAGAAATTGTCAAATCTGTTGTTAATTACTATATTTTGCTTACATTTTTACAATTATTTATTTGTTTTCCTTTTTTGTTTTACAGACAATTTTAAACTCCATGCACAAATATCAGCCGAGGTTTCATATAGTTCGAGCCAATGACATCCTCAAACTGCCTTACAGCACATTTAAAACATACGTGTTTCCCGAGACAGAATTCATCGCCGTGACAGCATATCAAAACGAGAAGGTGAGAAGATTTATTGATTTACATATTATTTGCCACGTAATCTTAATGGAAAAATAAATAAAAGTGGTAAAAATAAATAATTTTAGATCATTTTAAATGTGATTTCGAATTTTTTTAAAACAGATGTAATTTCATTTTAAATGGTTCTGGTTTTGTACATTTGATCTTATGGTTTAGGCCTAGTTGTAGTCTAATCAAAACGTATTTTTTTCAAAACTTGGTTTATATTTTATTCAAAATGTAATATTGCGTTGTTTAATAAATACAGATAACTCAGCTGAAAATTGACAATAATCCGTTTGCGAAAGGATTCCGCGATACAGGAAATGGAAGACGTGAAAAAAGGTGAGAAACGTTATATTTTTTACGCACAACGTTTTCTTAATTTGAGGTCTGAACAGATTTAATTTGTTATGAATCTATAAATTCGTATTTTCTACCCTCAGGAAACAGACGCTGCATCAAATGTGTGAAGAAGTGGTAGCGAAAACAGCCCGTGTCTGCACACACGACACGCCCGTCCACCAAACTTCATCAAATGATTTCATTCAGGAAGCAAATGTTGTAACATCAACCTCAACAGGTGTTTAGTTTAAATAAATGTCAAACCCTTTAATATAAACCATTTTATTCAAGATCTCTTTTCGTGTTTATAATCTGTTTTCTTCCTATTTTTCATGTTGGGCCTAATGTTTTTGCTATATATTCAATATTCATTTATTCTACAGATGATAATGAGAGTGACATTACTGAATATGGAGTTGAGAAGGATATTAACGAAGATGAGAAGTCAATTTCACAAGATGACCAGATTTCCAGAGAAATCTCTACAACTATGCAAGATTCAAAAGATGAATCAAAAGAAGAGGAAAAACTAAAAATTAGAAATAAAGTCAGCAGCTATGAAAAACATAGCGAAGAAGATACTGACCACACTGATGAAAGAAATGCAGAACAACACAAGTTTGCGGTTGATGTGACTGATGCTTCTCAGAAGGGCTCCATCGGTCGGCACTATTACATGTCCACACCTGGCCTAATTCATTCTCTGCGTGTGCCGCCACATTTCCTGTCAAATTTATGCCAGTTTAATTATGTTGAATCCCTACCACTTTTGGCATCTGAAGCAACTGGTCCTTGGTTACCCAGAAGATTAAATGAAAAGGAGAGTCAAGGTTACATATCTGCTGCTTCATCCTCACAACAAGGATTCATTGGAATGCCAGATTTACCACCTAGCTTTCAGCAACACAGAACAACCCCTCAGGTAGGTCCATATTTAACAAAGTCTCCTTTGCCGAAGAAATCCCTGTTTGTTCTTTTCAAATAATGCCTTAAACAGTTTAAATCACATAGTTCTAGGAATGGAAAATATGGCAAATTAAATACATTTTATTTTACAGGGTGTGCTTGTCTCAGCACATGGAGGTGTTTTATCTTATCCACAAAATTACATCACACCTGCAGCCACTTCCTCTGTGGTGTCTTACCAAGTTCACCGTCCCCATTTTCTCGGTGTGAGCTACCGACCCCGGTGCAGACCTTCCCATCTACCAGTGTGGCTGCATGGCCAAAAAATGCCACAAAACTCAGTATTAATACCAGATTGTGAAACTAATACAAATGAGCATGTTGGAATTACAGCTCATGGAACCGTGGTAGGATCGAATGAGCAAAACACACTGTGTTAGGATCTCTGGACATGTATGTACAGCAATAAAAAAAAACATGTAACTTGTAAAAAATAAAACAAAATAAGCTGTCATTATATGTATTATACGTTTTTGGTATGTAAGATGAAGATCTGCTTTAAAAGTTAATATATCCTATTTATTCATAAGTCTGTATCTGCTGTGTAAAAGATTGAACAATGCAAAAAATGGAGTGTTGCAGAGCAACAATTAATAATAAACAAAAATGTAAAACTTTACACCATTTCTGCATGTTTTTCCATTTATTTCTTTATTACAGTTTTTATTTTCATGAGCATTAAGATTAGCCTTTTAGGATCTCAATTGTTAAATTGAAATTATTTTTAATGCTAAAGTTTCTGTCTTTCCTAGATATAACTATATATTTTACATTCATTTAACTTTTTTATACATCTTGTGAAACTCCCGACAAACCCATATGCCAAACCTTCCAATGGCCAAATGTTGCGACTTTATGTAACATATCTTAATTTCACCACAAGAGGTCATTCTTGCATAAGAAACGCATCATGGGTTGACGATCTAGCTTTAGGGATTCTGTAGTTGTAGTTAGGTAAGTAAGCAAAAGCAGTACGCAAATGTAGTATGTTAAGATGTCTTGTTAAGGTATAATTTTTTTTTCTAATGAAAAACTATTTTTGCACCTATACATTTTTTATACATAATGTTATGATGGTTATAAAATAGCCATAGCCAAACATTCCTTAGATACACTGACATAATAATGTAAATATCAGGAAAATAAGTTCTAGCTTTAATAAGAATTAATTTGCTAGGTAGTATACCAAGAAAATGATTTTTTATTCATTTTAGACCAATATATTAGACGCGATGAGTGACGCTAGCCAGGCGACAGTGATGTCATCATTACGCACCACTTACATTATCTACAGAAAAGCTCAACTTGAAACCTGTGTGCGTTGTAAGCAAAATAATATATATTTGACCAGAATGCGTCACATAAATTGCATATTAATAAATGAAAGTCGCCAGTAATATGTCGACTTGCGTTTACCGATGTAGCTGGCGAAATTACCGCTAGAAGCAGCTGTTTAGTTCATTTGCTGGATCGTTAGCCGTTAGCCGAGAAATCGCGAAACCGTGCGATCATGCCGCAGATTTCCGTCAGTTATGTTTTATTATGTGGACAGTTCTTATTGCTTCTCACAGTGCTGCTTTTACAATGCCTGGATGGGATTCATTCTCAAAACTCAACAGAGCCACCCGGAAACACAGTAACTACAAGCAAACCAGTTCTTTCTACAGAACAACCAGAGGAAAATGTGACGGAGAGCGTTATACCTACTGAAATATCGAATCATACAGAACAGTATGAATACAGCCCTTCATCACCAGTTGTGCTTTGTCGATATCTGTAAGTAAAAATACCCATCTAGCTTGTTTTGAGTAAACAACATCGACCTACAGTTCAGTGGACGCGGATTGTGTGTATTGAATGTTGTGTTTAAAGCTTATTCGTGGTCTTGTTTCCATTTAGACCAGAGGAATTTATATTCTGTCAAGATCCGGTTGATCACGGTGGAAATGTCTCAGCCTTTCAGGAGTTGGGCTACGGATGTGTAAAGGCAAGTAAAATAAATATTTTTGGGAATAAATGTTTTGGGAAAGATACACTACCGGTCAAAGTGACAAAAATATCACTGTGGCAACACATGAAAACCAAACTAAAACAAACGTGAGAAATTTGTTGCTTCCCAATGAAATATAATGCCATTGATTCAGGTGCGTAGAGCCAAAAAAACAAATTTTAATTCTGTTTTTAGACTGCGTGATTTTTTACATTTTTTATTTGATCCAATTTTGCATTTTTTGCACATTGCATCCTATAGAATAAAAAAGATATATTTTTGACAGACGGTCTTGACAGAACGACCCTAACTTCTTGACCAGTATTGTACATTGGTAAATAAAGACAAAGTAAGTCAATTTATATATGTGTATTGAATTCAAAAAGTATTCAAGAATACTTTTTTTTGTAGTTTGGAGGTCAAACGTACAAAGACGTGAATCATACCCAGGTGTTATGCACTGCATTGGAAGGCATAGAGTGTGCTGGACCAAAGGAGTTTCTCAGAGGCAATGAACCATGTATCAAGTAAGTGAATTACAATATACTAACTATATATATATATATTATTTATATATATAGAAAACGCATAGACTGACGACAGTCACACAAAATGTTTGATGTGGTTTGTATTACAATTGTTTTCCACAAGAGGTCAGTCAAGTACTTTTCAGCCCAGTCACTGGTCCTGCAACATCCTTGTTCTAGTAGATTGTTTCATAATACGTATAAAGGAATAAACATCCGTGTAATTACTGCACTATGAAGCCTAATAGATATTTTAAATCAATTCACATAATTATTTTGTCTGTTCAGTTTTTTTTGCATCTGCATACATTTTTGTTGTGTTCTCTGTTCCAATACACCCATCTGTAATGGTCACGTTATCTTAAATTAGCTGTTTGTATTAAAAATGTCCTTGTCTTTAATATTTAAGATACACAGGACACTACTTCATCACCACTCTACTGTACTCATTTTTCCTGGGATGTTTCGGGGTCGATCGGTTCTGTCTTGGACACACTGGGACTGCAGTTGGAAAGCTGCTTACCTTGGGTGGACTTGGCATCTGGTGGTTTGTGGATCTTATTCTCTTGATAACAGGGGGACTGACTCCCAGTGACAGCAGCAACTGGTGCACATTCTACTGACTGTGGTTCAAGTGGCTTTATGGGCTTTATCTTTCTTGTGCCCGCAAAGGTTAAAAACCAAAAGGTTACGTTGAACACTGTATGTGGGTTTAAATGGGCCTTTTTTGCATTATTTTTGTTTGTAAAGTGTTTATTTGAAGAAGTGCTGTAAAAATGTCACCTGAGAGTGAAACTCTTAATATTAAAATGACTATTAAAATAATTAATGATGAATAATGTAATGCTGTCAAGAAAATAAGTATTGAATTGTTTGCAATGCACTATAGGACACTTTTCTTTATTGTTGTATGGTATGTTTTGAAGTGTATCCTGTCACGCCCTAAATTATATTCTAAACCATTAAGTAACAGGAATGTTTTTGCATACTGCGCAAAAACACATCTGCAGAGATGTTTCTTATCTTGTTTAGGCTCACTACCTATACAAAGTACTGTCAATGAACAGATGTTGTGAAACAGCCGGTAAAGAAAATTTATGATGTCAGTAATAGGATGTTTTAAACGTGGCAGAATTCCTGTGGCTTTTATCACAATGCTTTAAAGTGCAAAATGGTAAAGCCAAGTGTCCTTTTTCCCCGAATGTTCTTTATGTTATGTGCGTCTGTTATTCATGATGTATTTGATTTATTTGTTGGTGAACAGTGGCTCTACTGAAAGAATGGGACAGCTTGAGGTGTGTTGCAACACATTTTATGTTTATTGCTTTATAATGATGTCATCAAAGTTCAATGATCAGAAAGTTCAGCAATTCTTGGCTTTGTTGAAATCGCGTCGAAGACTTTGTACAAAGAAAAACAAAGCAGCAGGTAGTAAATACATGTGCCATCTATGTTGACTTGTGCTTGATTTCTTAATGTTTTCATGTGCTATAGTGCAAGCTATTAATGAAAACAGTGCTTTATTTAACAGTACCAAGTTATTATATGATTATATGCCAACTTCAATCTTTCCAAATAACAGACATGACATTATCATGAGAATATATATATAGCACATATAAAAGAATTAATAGGCCTATTATTGGAACCTATATGTTGCAAGAAATGTACATGTTTGCATATGTATGTATCAGAAATGTTCTTTTCAAGTAATGTGTTTTTATGGATTGTTTAGAGGTATGCAGACAAATACGAGCACATCTGTACAGAAAGCTTATCAGTCCACTTCATCAGGAATCACTGTCAGTGTGATTTCTTCATTAGCTCGCCGTATCACAAGCGTCAGACTTTCACCCGACTGCACGGCCTGACTCACATCTTCTGTAGAATGCACTGATTGTCCGTTAATGCTGATTATCACATCGTGGTTGAGCAGGCCAGCACTGCAAAACAAATTTATAAATTGTCATGCTAATGCTCTTTATTATTGCACCACACTGTATATGGGGGCATCTAAAATGGCTAATCTAAACTGGATTGAAGATCAAGTGTTCCATAGTCTGCTTTGTTTGTGAGAGAAGTGCAGGTTTCTGTTAATAAAAGAGCTGTTGGGCATTCTATTACTTCGTGAAGCACTTTATCCTTTTAACAGTAAACAGGCACTAAAGTGCATCAAATTCTGAAGAATCTTGATAACCAAACAACATTGACCCTCACTGATTTCAATTTCTTAAAATAACTTCTTCTGCAATCCACAAAATAGAACCTCATACAGATTTGAAATGGCATGAGCGTGAGCAAAGAAAGAATGATTATTTGGGGGTTTTGAACTATACACTTAATGCACTTTAGATTCTAATGGTTGATGCTTATCATACAACAAAATACTATAGGGGGTATGTCATGTTTCATATAGAAAAAAATAGTCTATTCATTGGGCAAATATGTAAAGGCCCTGTGGTATACCACAGAAGGACATAAATCCTGATCTGATTGAAGGGTATGATGGTATGAGAGTGGCCTCTGGGTTTAGATGAGTGAAGAGAGAATGTGTAGGCATATCCCATTACCTATAGGCAGCTGTCCCCGAAATAACCTCATACACGTACACCCCTGAGCTCACATCTGGGAAGCTGCTTTCCCTCTCCCTGAGCTCCCGAATCAAACTGATAAAAAATTTTATGACAGTAATGTCAATAACATGTCACCACATGCAATATATATACTTTTTTTTACAAATGACAGTACTTCTTAGTTAGATAATCAGACAGCTCCAAATCACAGAAGTCCCTTTGCATGAATATTTATAATAGCTGATACCAGAAACATAAATTCGAAAAGCACTCAAAAGATAACTTGATCCTCATCAAAGCATACTGATAGAAAAAGAAACTTACGCAGCTGAAAGTTGAAGCATTCGCACTCCCAAATATCTCTTTTTAGTCAGCGTTCTTCCTAAAATCAAAGTGTAAGAACATTCGTTAACTGAAGATAAAACAACGTACCAACAAGTCTAATGGAAAAGTTTGCCAACCTTTTATTTGTCTGTCGTATGAGTCTGCAAGGAACTGGCGTATGCGGTCCGAGGGGATGGCAAATGATATTCCTGGCGTAACCTTCAAAGTATTAATGCCGATGACATCCCCGTCCTTGAAACCGCAAACAAGGAGCACAACATTGAAATGCACTGAAACGAATGAACAGCTACCTTGAGACACACGGGGGACGGTGGTCATCGGGTTTAACTGAATTAATTACATGGTAATGGGGAATATTACACATAGTGTGAGGTCATTATTTAAAATAAAACTTAAGATCTTGGAATGTACTTTCAAGTTCAAGTTTATTTGTATATATATTTTTGTATAAAAGCTAATTTAATAACTAAAATCTAATATCATAATACTTTATAGAATAAACGAAACAAAAGGGCCCAGCTTATATGCATTAATGATTAGTAAAGCTTAATTTAAGCTCAACAGAGCAGCTTGAAATACAGGTGTTTGTTTTGTTTTTGTGTTTTAGCATACATCACGTCATGCAGTTCTATTGGTAAGTTTCACTTCCAAATATTTTATAGTGTACAATACATTTTACATATTTTTCCCTACCACGTTCCCATTGTGCACTATAAATAGAAATAGTTTTATTGCAAATCCAGATGCACGGTTGGAGCCGGAGGTGTTTTGAAGGACGCATGTTGTGTTTTCTGTTATAAAGATCAATAGAATAATATAAACCACTGCAGGTAATTTGTCCAGGCTACATATCCAGATGGAAGCAGACGTTAAAACAGTAGAAGCTATACAATGAGGATTCATGAATACCAATGCTGCATGTTGAACAAATAAAAACAAGAGTTACAACCTTGGGGGCTTTTTTACCCAAGCAAATAAAGATACGCAATATGAGATCTCTAGCAGTTAAGATTGAGGAATGTTTTTAAAATGTCTAGATGTGCTAAATAAGAGAATAATAATTCTTACCAAGTTGACAAGAGGTCCTCCTGAATTGCCATACTGTAAAAAAAAAAAAAAAATCGACTATTCATTTATACACATTCAGATGTATAATTAAACCGATTAAATAGAGAATATTAATTTACATTGATAATGGCATCTGTCTGGATATAGTCCATATCAGAGTTCTGTAGGCCAAGCTCATGACCTCCTCTGTGGGTCGTGCTGATGATACCAGTTGTTACTGTGTTTTGAAGGGAAAACGGGCTTCCCACGGCCACCACAAACTCCCCTGGCCTCAGGTCTGATGAACGGCCGAGCAAGAGCACAGGCATTGGAGTCTGTAAGAAAAAGAAAATTATTGTACTTCATTGTAATAATAATAATGAAACAAGTGTTGTTGGTGTCATATGACCCTCCATCTCTAGTCATGTTCAAGAGAAACAACTCAGTATCTTTTGTCCTCTGTCACCCCCTAAAAGAACGTAATAACTTTTCCCGAAATGTTTGAAGCCAGCAGCCAGTCTGGGTGCGAGCCTGCCCCTGCCTGCCTGCGCTCTGTAGGAGGCATTTTTATGGCTTCAGGCTGATGGACCAGGCTTGATTACCAGTGTTCCTAGAGCAAGACGCCTTTTTCTGTCCCAACCTTGACTCTGCGGGCTACGGCTGGGGGCCTGAGCACTGAAGAATAACAGATCTGCCATCTGCCAGCACTTTCCCCCAACTTTCTGAAACCACAGGCTCCCGTACACAGTGTGGTATTGAGTTAAAGTGATTACCAATCATTGAGCTACATGCTGTTGCTATCGTCTGGGTTATGGCGAGCTGTTATTGGATTTGGATGTGGACGTATATGCTGCTGATCAAAGGCTCTCTTACGATTTAGGTGGTTCTAAATCGGAGTTAAAGGCTAGCGCTTGTTTGTATCTATGTCTGTAGATATTTCAGGACTTTCTGCAGACAAAAACAAGCAGTGTGTCTGCTTCAAATCGACTCGTTATCTGTGACGGTCACGCACAAACATCAAAATAACCAGAAACTGGGATTTGTACGATCAAGACCAATTTTCAGTGGGATAATTTGCCATGTCAAAAACAGAACCTAATCTCGTCACTGATGACATCCACTTGAGTCATAAAATGGCAGGCAGAAAATGTGAGTTAAGAGTGACCGTAGTCAGGACCTTGAACTCCTCTTTTGATTGAACAACCATATTTTGGTTGACTTACCTCTGAGTCGATCTTAATAAGAGCGATGTCTAATTTTTGATCCACATCTTTGATTGTAGCATCATAGAGCATCCCATTGTTGACTTCCACTTTGATACGTTGTTTATTGGACAATACATGAGCATTGGTGACGATCCATCCATCTTCTGACACTATGAACCCTGAACCGCTAGATACAGCAACATCTTGGTTGGAATACGGCAGTCTGGGAGGAAAATAAAAGGTTTGCGTTTTATGAATACATTGTTGTCTGTTTACAGAGAAATCAGACTGAACCACATAAGATTTAATTGATTTAATTGTGAATGTTTTTTGCATTTTACATCTGAAATCTATCTAAACTATGCTAAGAAATGTGTTGTGCTGGTCATGATGCTATAATGCTACTCTTTTCCTCACATTAGAAATATAGTAATGTATTGTAATATTCATCTCATGTCATACACACACAATTATACACACACATCGTAGTAAATATCTTGCAATTAAATCACATCTGAAGTGTTCATTCTGATCTAGCTAAGAAAGTCAACGTTTAACCAGTCAGTCTCTGCTCAGCATCTACTAAACAGCCATCACCATCTGTCCTTACCTTCTGAACAGTTCTAGATGCACCACAGCAGGGGCAATCTTATCCACCACATCTGCTATGAAGTTAAATTTGTAGCGCATGCTGCTTGGATTCCGAGAGCCTATTGAAGCAAAGAGAACAGACAGAAATGAAGCAAACTTTTAAGTATATTACCTTCACTGACATTGTCTGTTACAAACTTGCTGTCATTTTCACCTTTTTTTACTCAAAAATGATGAGTAATTAGCTTTGTTCTTTATAAAAAAAGTGGCGCGTAAAACACTAATATACATCCAAGCTTAGCCTTACAAATCTAAAATGTCTGAATGTAGCTCTTGTTCTGTCCATCAACAAAAGTAAAATGTGAACACAAGTTATGCATGAAACCAGCAGCCCTGTGGAGCTCCTCGCTTCATTCGATCCGAATTTACTGGGGCAAAACTTGTCAAAGTCACACCGAGTGTCGATCTGCATAAATTGATGCTTGTGGCAGCTGTCAGCGGCTGTGCTCCTCTGAGAGAAAGACATTAAACTGTATGTACAGGCTTCTCTGGACCGAACCACAACAGGTAAACAAATATCTATACAGGCATAAGTTATTAGGCTGATTTATCCATCGTCTTTCTAATTTTTCTGTCAAAGATGAGAAATGTTACGTGATTCATATATTATTTTACTACTAGATTAATCTCTCCTGGCTGTTTCTGCCTATTGAATCCACTTTAAGAACTGAATTATTTCTGACATAATGTTTTCCATCCCTTTGGGGATCCTTGAATTTGGCACGGTATAGTTCACAGAACATACCACATGATTTTCATAGGATCATATATCCCACGGCATATCTGTCAAAACTAAATCATTTTGATTCTCTTGGCTGGAAGCCAGAGAACATTTGTGTGTATAAAGACAGGGGTTTTATGCGAAACATACAATTAAAGTTACCTAAAAGTAACTTATGTTATATGTTTTCAATTCTGCATAAAACAAGCTGCGTTATACATTTTTGAAAGTAGACCATATTACTAATTAAAATGATCTTTAATTAAAGTGATACAACTACTTGAAATCCATCTTTCAATTTCTATTTTTATCATACTGGAGGATTAATTAGCTTCTTCATACTTCAGAAAATCTCTGATTTGTGCCTTTAAAACTTCAAATATTGTTTTATTTATAATGATTTTACAATTGTGTTGCACATACAAGAACCCACCCCTCACTCTGTAGTCATTTTCCTTTATTGTTTTCATATCAGCTGGAATGATTGTAGTGTTGATGTGATTGTGTGTTTGTGCAGAAGTCACACACTGATATTGATCAACGCCTGGCTAACACCAGCGCAATTATAGAAAGCAATAAAAATAGTTTTAGAACGTGAAGAACGATTTTTACAACCACCCACAATATAGAGACTATTTGACACACAATAACTGTCAGAATGAGAAAATGAAACAATCAATATCAATTTCTTATGTGATATCCAAATGACAGCAATGAGGAAGAGCTGGAAATTATGGCAAATATTACAGCGTGATTAAACGTACTACATTAACAAATAACTTCAATACGATACATTATGCAACAGTTCTTGTAGTTATAGGTATATGCGAACATGTTTGCTTACTGTGGCAACAACACTCCACAATAACACCTATAAAGTTACTCCATGACTTGGCTTGTTACAACAAGTGCTATGGACATAGCTGACATGAGCAATCAACAAATCCAGCAATATGTAATTTTGCACTGAAATGTGATGAAATTTATGCTATCAAAGTTCTCTTGACATTGAAAAAGATTTAAAATGCTGCTCCGCTTTTACTGCAGAGGTTTGTGACTGGAGCCATAAATCCATTATCACATAAATGCCTCTTTTTACTTTTTTATGAGTTGCTTTGCTTTCATTTTGCATGAAGCTGCAGAGTCAAGCTGCATTAAGTCTATTGTGATATGTACCTTGAATGACTTTTGCATGAATTCTTTTAACCTTTCAGTATTGATAATAAAAAGTGTTTGATTTCCATGATACATGCCAAACATTAACATATGTAAAGAACTGAATACACAGGCTATATTTGATAAACACACACTTTAATGATACAGTTTTTGGATATGCTTAAATGTGTGGAATGCACTAATAATATATTTGTGATGAAAACTGAATATAATAAACTGAAGTTCTTAACTGTTGCATAAATATTAGTATTTAACACTAATTCTGTAAAGAAAATAGTATTAACATTTATGGTAATATAGCTAACCTTGCCTCAACAAACACTACTTTTTACAACATCTTTTTATGTTATTGTAATTTTTTAAAATCTTCTGCAAAAAAACGTCTTTGGGGAAAATACTAAATATTACTATTAACTTCTGTCAGGTTGGCCAGATGTTATAAAACGTCCCCCACATCAGCAAGCAGTTGTTTTTCTCACCAGTCTCGCAGGGCCCTCTCTGGATGAAGATGACAGCGGGTATACCGCTCAGCTCAGCCCGTCTGTTCTCCGCTTTCAGTCTACAGATACTGGGATACGTTCTGCCGTCGCTGCCGCACACCGGCTCCTGTGAGTCGCATACGCAGGTGCCGCGTTCGGCGCGCCTTTCCGGTTGATTTTCACAGGTCATTCCTTGACCGCAAATTCCGTGTCCACGCTTCCCGCAAAACTCCCCCTCTCCCGCCGCACAAACCGTGCAGCAGCCACAGCTGTCCTTCACCACGCCGAAATAACAAGACTCTAGAGCCGACGAGCAACGGGATAAATCGCACACATCTGGGCATATAGTCTGTCTTTTCCGTAGATTGCGCGCTTGCACTACAGAGGCCATAAGGACACATGCCAACAGTTTCCACATCTTTAGGGTTAATAAGTCAAAAAGCATTTCAGTGGCTTTATGAGTAAACATTAGATACACATTGAATATCAGTTTAACAAAACTTTTAAAATATCAACAGAGGTCCTATTTGGCAACTCCAAAGTCTTTTGAGTTTTCTGGTTTAAAAGCACGAAAATTGGCATGTTGCTTAAAAGTCATATTTAATCACGTCTGGCTGTAATCCTCTGTATGTTAACATGCATGCAGATGTTGGTATAGTTCTCAGGAGAAGAATTTAGGGAGGAGTTTAAATGTACCTCTCTCTGTGCCTCTCGGTGTGATCGTTAGAAAGAATTGCAAACATCAAAGTTACAATGATAAATGTGATTTCATGTCTAAAGCAATTTTATATCTATAATTGCTTTTGTACCCTCATGAGTAAGGGTAATTACTCATATAGGCTAATAGGCTTTAAAAGAACAGTTTACCCAAATATGAAAAAAATTGTTCTTACTTCAGCTGAACACAAACAATTTTATATTAAAAGGTTGTCATGTTACCCTTTTAAAGCCACTTTGCAATGTATATTACACTGCCACGGTGCATTGACTTTTTAAATGATTTCTCATTTTTAATATATAATATACAAATTGTTGTAGAGTATGCCATTGTAAATGCATGCAAAGGATTTAAAAGAATGGCTGTGCATATTTAATCCCTCATTCTACACTGAAAAATAGTCTTTTCTTTTTGGGAAATCTTTTGCAGCATTCTTGAAGAAAAGTTTGTCATGCTCACTTACTGTAGCTGCTGTTGACATTTAAACAACTGCTTTGTAAATGAGAGGAGAAGGTTTTTTGTTATGAAAGGAGGAGGTTGTATCTTAGAACAGCAACATCATCTTGCTTCTGATCTTGCGCTCACAGCAGCATTTTTCTTGCCTCTCTCTCTTCGCTTCGCCAACTGAGGTTGCGTGAAATGTGCTGACTTGAGGTAAGTGTCAAAATTTGATGTGAATACTGCTCATAAAAGAGTTTTATACGTCAAAGGACGATGAACATGAACACTGACAGTAGCGAGAGAAACCTTGCAGTAACCTCTCCATTAAGAAGACAGTCACTTTCACTTTAAACTGTTCCACAAAGGAAAATCATACAGGTTTGGAAAGATTTGAACATGACTAAATAATGATAGTTTTCTTTTCAAATATCTTTAACATGTTGGTATTTCTGTTCTGATCTTAGTTGGATAAAAAAAATATAGCAAGAGCTAGAGAAAACACTGATATATAAAAGCTAAACACATGGGTTAAACAAATCTTCAAAACTAACTGTTTATAGTTCTCAGATATATACTTTTATAAAGCAGAACACTTGATTTGAGATGTTTAATAATATAATTGCATAATAAAAGTAAAAATAGGGTAACATTTATATATTCTAATAACCATATTTTAATATGTACTAACAATAGACAAGTTCAGTGTTGAAATGTCAACTGCCATTATAGATGTCATATATAAAAGAAGGACCATACTTTTAAACCTCTTTTCACTTTGAGGACCATTATACTGTAGCATTCCTTGGCACCTATGAGTTGCTTTCAATATGTCAATAATATTGATGGACTGACTGACACATCACTTAATCAAAAGTCTGACAGCCAGTCATTTCGTTTATTTGCAAGCTATTTCATTTTGTCTTTGTGCAAATCCATTGTATTTCAAATGCACTACTCATAATTCACAAGCCTGGTACAGAGACTGCATGTGAATAAGCCCTGGGTCAAGTTTCTAGCTAGACATGGCCCAGTTTTAAAAAAAGTTTTTTATTGAAAAAAGTTTTTCTGGTTCATATTTTTTATGGCTTTGATGTGTTTTTCTTAGAACAATTAAAGTGCCTCAGTCTGCTGTGACTTGACTAGTGCGTGTCTGTTGGGTAATTAGTAAAAAACACTATTCTCATAAGTGATAAGTGTATACTTTACAATCACTTTATTTTAATATAGGTATTGTGATCTGTTCTTTACTAAAATAGGATTATGATAATTTCATGGTTATGTCAATATGTCTTATTTCCCATCAGGAATTTTAGGGGAAACGTCTGAGACAAAGTTGATTCTTAAAATAGACGTTGTATCCCATTGTGTCTCTTAAACTATGAAAGAACAACCTCTGAGCATAAAAGTCTCCTCCGGGGATGAACACATCATTAGCAGTGTCATCACAGCTCATCTCCGTTGTAGCTCTCTGTGTTGTCATTGCACCAATAGGGGGCAGTGGTGATCTATGCTTCACTTATCATAAACTTAATAGCGATGACAAAGAGATCCGCATTGACCTACAGCATGTTAACTACATAGACTGGAACTTTGCTGCTGAGTTTAATTTTCCTCATCAGCTTTTGCCAACACCTTAATTGTTTTAGTGGCACAAAGGGGACTAGACATCAGATCATCGTTGCATGTATGGGTCTTTAACACGATGCGTTACATTGTAGGTAAGAGGATGTTGTTGGCTTTAGAGCTCATCATTAAAAAACTGAAATGTACTTTACTAACAGTGTTGATGTAGTCCATTAGCTCCGTTGACACTTTCATTGTTTTACCAGTTCACCTGCCCATTCAAGTCCAAAACGACAGTACTGGTCATTTGACTTGCATCGTACGTGTTCTGAGACTCAGAGCTCGAGCTCTGAACCACAGAACTGCATATAGTAAAGTAAATTGGAATTGAGATCATTAAATTAGGACCGAATGTCTCCTCCCGAATTTACGTTTCCTACGGCGCTACACAGACTAATCATCAAAGTACCGCGAGAACTTATTAAGGCATGTGCTTTAAACTGCTCTCGCGGTACTTTGATGGCGTACGCCAATTGGTTTACGCAGCACCGCATTACGTCAAACAACCTCGTGATAGCTGGGAACACCTGTTGCATTGGTTTTATTACAATTGACACGAAGTTTAATTTCGAAACAAACCCTAGTTCAATCGAGGCACAGGTTTAATAAATGTTGATTAACCGATAGCGGCAGCGAATGTTTTTATTGGAGCACATAATTAAAAAAAACTAACGAGAGCTGCTGCGGTGGAAGATATGGATATACCATCGGATAAAGATTCAGCCCCTATCTCCTTTGTAAGTTACTGGAACCCAGCATGAAAACATCACACACACCCACACACCGTATGCCATTCATTGTGTTTTTCCTAGAGAAACTTTTCTGCAATGACTATGAAAGAAGCCATTTCATTGAGAGAAGTTTTCATGTCCACTGTAGTGTTTCCCTATACTTTTTGATATCGAACAGTTCTGTAACATACAAGTAAACTATCCAAGGCCATGTTCATAGATGACAGCGACAAGTATAGTTTCATTTGTTTTCATCTCTTTATTGGATGGTGTTCTTCAGCTATAATTGCTTGAAGTTGATACCCCTTGGCATCATTGAATGCTTTTGAAAGGACGTGAGTGTCGCAATTTCCCTGTCCAATATCAATGGATCCTGAAAATTTAAAGGCCAGTCGTTTATAAGTGAAGAAATGTCAGCTTAAATCCCCAACAGTGGCGTCCTAAGTGATTTAACAAATACGTTTTATCACCATTAATAGCACAGACGACATTCACATTTACTGAAAGTAATTAAAGAACTAGAAAATGCAGTCTTATTTTTTATACTCTGTAGAAAAGTGCAGCCTTGTCTATTTGCTGTGAATCATTATTATGAATATGAATGACTATGTAAACAGGACTCAGAACTTAGGGTACAAGTTGTAAGCTTTCCCATCGCAAGATATTTCTACAGCCTGTATGTCTGTAAAGAGAGGTTTGATGCATTTAAAAGTTTCCCAACTTCCTGCTAGACAAATTAACATCCATCTCTTTAGTCGGGTAATAGTCTCATAGGCCTATTTTAGACCCGGTATTAACATCCATCTCGGGTGATTTGATCTTAAGTGGACAGTGCAAAATACATGTGCAAATGGGATTTACTTGTGATTGGATTCAAGGTCCGAACAAGGCCATAGATACCGACCTGTACTATTTTAAGATGTTATACAGTGTCCATTCTACCTTGTTCAAGCATGTAGAATTGGCCAGCATGAGCGGTATGTGTGAAAAACTGAGCTCTGGTTTCTTTTAGATAAAGACATGTCTGCTCAGCTCTCATCTAACACAAATCATCGCCCATTGCAGACGTGGGTCAGCTCCTCTCCTCCACACGCAGCATTCTCAAGGCTCCTTTTTGCTCAGACACACTCTTTTAATTTCAATTTTGACCTAACAAAAATGCTTTTCATGCACCTTTCTTTATAAATGAATGAAATGAAACCAACAGTAGAGCATAAACAGGAAGTGTATCGTGCTAATATATTTGCAGAGGTTATTTTCGGTTTCAGCGTGGCTGGGCTAATACATGAAAAGCGACAGTCACGTTCATGAATCAGACTGATTGCTGGCATGTCAGCTGAAACGGGGTGGGGGGAAAGATGACACTTTCATAGCGCTGACAGATGGGAAGTGATTTAGAGTTGGTGGCTCGCTCAGGATAGGTTAATTAGACTGATAAGCAAAAATGTGTTCGATTTGGCACTCTGACTCTGGTAGTTTAATACTGCCATCTTAAGTCGTCATATGTCTTTCCCTGTGCCTGGGATTATTTAGTCACGTTCTTACGGCATTTAATCAGCATGTAGACTTAATATACTGGACCATCCAGGCAAAGAATTTTATAGGGTACAAGTTGTATCATAAAATTGGATTTTTATAGGCTCGAAGCAGATTATGGAATTTTATATGCTGTGTATGGAAACTATATAAGGGCCATGGGCAGGGCATTGGACTGCACTGGTGTCAGACCTGCAATGTTGTGGGTCATTGCTAGCACCATGAGTACAGGAAAACATCATAAACATTAAACATTTTTGATTATTAAAATGGCTATTAGAAAGATCTTTTATTGTCACCTTTATGTGTAATTTCATATTCATATTATTTTATTTAAAAGTGATGCTTGATGATTTTGTTGTTTCGTTGGATGTGTGGTTCTTCTATGAGATCTGGTCTGCACTGATGTTTCACTAGAAGAGGACAGTGCACAGAATACTAGTTATTGTCTGGTGTGTTTGGACTTTAATTTTTAATGAAGTGAAGGTTGCAAACATTCAAAGCCAGATCTCTGCATCTGGTATGCCATTGATAAATAGAAAAACAAAAACAGAGGATTTTTTAGGCTGTGATTTCGCTTTGAACGTTTAGAATGGTCCACAGAGATTTGAAAAATGCATTTGCCTGTTTGTGCTGTGATATGCCTCTGATATCTTTTGATATCGTAGATTCAAAAGAAAAGAACGGATAGAAAATAATGTTGAAGGCAACTTCTGAAGCTGTCAGCAAAGTGTAAGATACTTGGATGCTGTTGGAAAAGTTGTTGGTAGAAATGCTCAATAAAGATGCTTTTGTCAGTATTGTTCAAGGTGAAAAGATAAAGTTGCTTGGCCTCAATGGCAAACATTGGATTTGACAAAAAACAAAAAACTCCTTTACCAATAATATTGATGGCTTAGTTTTGTGTAGATATAATGTGTAGAACATTATATCTGTAATAGTAGTCTATCTCAGTGGTTTGTGGAGAGTTGGATAATCTGAAGTTAAAGACAATAGTGGAAGATAATAATCCAAGATAGCAGATAGACAAAGGAATGTCACAGTAAGGAATCAAATATAAAGGAATGACAATACAGTACACTATATGTGGAATGCACCAATATATTACAATAACAATATATAAACTTGTATAATATTTGTATGCAATTACAAGAGTGCACTGATATATGAAATCTGAAGGTTTTGTAACCCTGCCAGTTTAAAAATAACTGCTCTTTATTTTGAGTCTAGCTGAATCCCACCTTGATCTCAATCAATAGAACATTGGAAGACATCTGTGCACTTTTAAGGTCCCTGACACATTTACCCTTGACCTTTAGTTCTTCAGCTACTCTCCACTATGTGCACTTGACTGAAAACTTAACAGTGTGTGATGGTAATAAGACCTTATGTTCATATTTGTTCTGTAAAGCTGACATTTTTTTTTTAGAGCTGGATCCAGAAACCTTATGTTTAAGTGGATGAACATAAGTAATGGATTGCTGCTTGGCTTTTTTTAATCAATATACAAACACATGATAACAAAGATGTGCTTTTTGTTTAGAAAATGTCTTAATTCCTGCACTTTTTAAAACATACATACAGGCCTATTTCACCCCAAAATAAAAATTCTGGCCAAAAAATTCTGATTACCAACATCCTTGAAAATATCTTCTTTTGTGTTCTGCAGAAGAAAGAAAGTCAGACAGGTTTGGATGAATAAATGATGAAAGAATGTTTTTTTTTTGGGGTAAACTATCCTTTCAAGTCTGCAACTAAAGCAAACATAAACCCTATGGTTTAGAGCTTAATTTATTTATTTATTGAACAGTAATCTTGAACAAGAAAGGTTACTTCCCTGATCAACCACAGAATAAACAACATCTTCATCTTTCTCTGTTTTAATATTAAACAGCTGCCTAGGGCGCTGGATTTGTGCAGCCATAATAAATACTGTAGCATGTTTGTTTGAAACCTGTTGTGCCATTGAATTCCCAGGATGTATAGTTAACAAGCTTTCCATCACAATGTAATTTCCGCCCTCTTAAATCTTTATTTTTTCTAATCAAAATGTTCCTGCTTTAATGTAGTCTGGCAACTCTTGATTTGCTTCAGGGACTCTTGATGAAGGAAATTATATCTGGCAAATCAGGCTAGAGGATCAATAGCGTTTGCTTGTGAATCTTCTCGGGTGAGTCCGTGGCAACCCCTGCATATATTTCCTTGTCACAAAAGGACTGTGTCCGAAACTGATTAGAAAGACCTGAAGACGCTTGTTCGTTTTGAAGTGAAATGTTAGATTCATGTCAAATTTGTGGTTTAAATATGAGTGTCCTTTAAATAATGTGTGTTTTAATGTCTTTATGTTGCTGTATTTTCAAATTAACCCCTTTTAATTGCAATAGTAAGCAAATTAATTAAGATATACATCTCCCCACAGTACACTTTTACACAAGGGGATTCGTTTTATAGATGCCATTGGTGCTGATGAAGATATTAACTATTTTTTTTAATGTAAATGTTGTAATGTGGAATGTGAAAAACAAACTAGTTCATGTTACCAGGGCAACTTTACAGTTTTATGCTCGCCCTGTAACCATTTGTGGTACCGTTATAAGGAATTACAATTTTCAATGAAACCTTATTTACTTACTTTAGCCTTATGTACTTCAGTTTAGATTTTTAAGCCATTTATACCACCCACACATAATTTGGCTCAACTAATTTTTCACTAGTTTATGTCATATAATTATTGTCTGTCGAAAGCAAGCTTCTTTTTTAACTCGTTGTTTATGGTTCTGTTCGTGCACGTGAATGGACACCCAATTTGTGATGCACTTCATTATAGATGCTCAGCATAACCTCACATCTGATTCTGAAGCCAGTTATTTAATCCTACTGCAGATCTTTCTCAATACCATTCGCTTGCAGGGTGTTGACAGATATTCTCAGGTTATGCTGTATTGATTGGCGTTTTAACATCTAAAGGACAGCTTCACCTCCTCTGTCCGGCATGTTCAATATTTAGTTACAGGCTAACAATTCACATTTAATTAACCCATCCCCACATAAATAAATCAATATGTAGATCTGCAAAAACTACTCATGTTTGGCACTGGAGCAGAAAACGTTTTTTACATTCCAGTGCTTCTAAATGTTTTGGAAAATCAAGGTTGGATTTTAAAGGTAGCATTTCTAGCGGAGAACTACAGGGAAATCAGGCTGTCGTTTTCATATGCTCAACACTAAGTGAAGTGATGGTATTGTTAATAAGGTTTGCTCAGGTGTGGCTTATGTAATGTGTTTCTTACGGTATAGCCACATTACAACAAGTTGCTCTGTGAGCAAGTTTACTCTGAAAGGAAAAGAGATGAGATGGAGTTGTTCCTATATCTTACAACTAGATACCAATTTGTCTTACTTAAATTATTATGTAGGCTAATGTAAAAGCACTGGCTAATTGAATGAGCTCGTAGTGCTTTAAGCCATTGGGAGCAGTAATGTTGAATTCGGTTTACTTCACTACATCTTAGTTAATTATCTGAATCACGACATAATAGCCTTGACTCTGCATTTGCACTAAATAAATATGGATCACGTGTTTAGTTTTGTCATTGTCTTGTCATTTATCCCTGCATAATGTTACAGTACGTACAGAATTGGATAAAGTATCTACTTTTTGACTGTTAAAGCAGTATTCTTTTCATTTTCATGTAATCCGTATGTTATCTGTGACATAACAGTTGTAAAAATAACTTATAATGTTGTTAAACACTGTTAAAAGGAATTTTCTTATTGGATATTTGTAATTTGGCTCTTCTTTAAAAAATGGCTCATCTTATCAGCTCTTATCAGTTCTTATTAGTGTGCATGTATAACTATTTCTTTCTTAAGTCCAGTGTTGATTTTAGACCGTGTGATTTGGCGAGCCACACTTTTTTTACCCTTGTCCTTTTGCTTTTGCATAAACAAAGCTGCATTTAGATTTTTCTGTTCGCTAACGACAGACATGTGAGCAAATGCTGCAGAAAGAAGGTGAACTGGCCGTTTTTGTAGAACAGATGGTGCAGCCCAAGACACACGGATTGTGACCCATATGTACAGCTATTCGCTGTTGGACTGTGGCCATATTACCTGCAGTAGGACTTTTCACATGCTGTTGTTTTAGGCTGCGAAAGTCTTTCCCTCTGCAGAGGTAATAAATACTGGGGTCAGCAAATCCAACATGCATCACCTGAACGAATTAATCTCAATCCCACTGGTTTAATAATGTTTTATTGTTGGTCAACACAAACTGGGTGGTAATCTGGTATCATGGGGGCACATGGACAGAATTAATAATCTGTGTTCTAACTCTTCAGCACCTGCCAATGATCTGGTTAAAGGACATTTCTCTGGGTGACCAAACACTTTTGCAGCATTTCACACATTGTAAAGACTTTTGAGAGACTGATCCTTGAAGGGTTAGTTCACACTTAAGTTATCTTTGTCATCTTATACCCGTCTTGTATTTTGTTTTAAAAAGTGAATGGTGTCTCAGGCTGTCAGTCCTTAATATTCCTCCCTGTTTGTGTTCTGCAGAAGAAGGGAAGGTAATACAAGTTTGACACAACATGAAGGTGGTTAAATATGATGGAATAATATTTTCTGAGTGAACTGTACCTTTAATGATATTCTTTCACAAGCCACAAATCCCCTGGACCTCATGTGGTCTGCATACTGGCCACAAATTTGTGTGGATTTGCACGCTTCCTGAGGACAAGTACCACATGAACAAAGTTCTTGCCAGCTTGAGGATTATTTTCTTTGGATTTTTCATTGCTTACAGCACCATTGAGGCTTTTAATATCAAAAATAAATTTTGTGAGTTGCTCGTGTTTGGTTTGTCGAAGGTTATCTATGCGTTACTCCAGAGCAGTCATTGCTACTTAAAGAGTTTTTGTCATCAGCCTGCCACAGATTTTTTTGTATATAGAGGCTGGTGTACATTGTGTACTGAAAAAGATCACAGACAGCCATAATTTATAATCAGCTTTTTCACTTATGTAGATGCAGTCGAACCTTCTGAAGTCCTTAAGGAGAGCTTTGTCTTTATCATTGGGGTTATTTTAAAGGTGATTGTGACTAATTGCAGTGACGGAGACACCAGCACAAATGTGATTGAGTATCTCCATGTTGTAGGTTGGCAGGTGACCCATTTCCCAAGAATATTTAATTGGGTCTTTTGGACTGATTTCAGCCAATGACTCATTAAGGGACAGTTGGCCTAAAAAGCTTAGAGATTTCACACGCACCACAGCTAAAATCATTTATCGCCCATTTTAGTTCTGGAAGTAAATTGACCCACACTTGTTTTTCTTCCCTTTTTTTGTGACTGAAGAAATAAAACAGCGCCTGACTTAAGCTTGACTGAACTCAGATAAATTGCTCTGGAAGGAAAGAAATCTGCAGTTCTTCCCCACAAAAGCTGTTGTTGGACAATTTATCTTCCCTTGTTTGCTGCAACCTAGCAGATGCTTTTGAAAATGAAAAGAGGCGAGGGAATTTTACTCTGCTAAACATTAGTCCGTCTCTCTCACTTGACATCGCTTACCTGGTCAGGTTGCTTTGTTTTTTTGTGTGTGCAGGGCAGATTCACAGATTTTAAAATGATAATAGGTAAAAATGCTCCAAATTGATTTTTTGCTTTTGCTCGACAGTAATGCTGTCTGGACAAATCTTTGAACTGTGTTAACAAGATGTTCCTAAGGGTCTGAAGTAGAGTCATGTGTGCATAATGAACATCAGTACATCTGTCCTGAAGTCAACTGGAGTGTTTATTGATTTGCTTTATGAAATCTGACTTGTTTCAGGCTGTTGCTAATAGCAACAGATCAAATGGTACTTTTACAATTTTAGATTAAACACATGATGGCACTTTTAGGTTTTCTTTGGTTTATGTCTTCAAACTTTAAAAAAAAACATTTTATCTGTCTGTAAATACTATATGGGAATGACAAACTTTTATTATAATCTTTTATTTATTAAAGTGATAGTTCACCCACAAACAAAAATTCAGTCATCATTTATTATGTCAGGTAGAACCTATAAATGACTTTTTCATTTACAGTCTTTCTGTGGAACACAAAAGAGGATATTTTGTGTCCATACAATTAAAGTCTATGGTGGCCAGTGTTGTTTGGTTACCAACGTTCTTCACGATACCATCTTTTTTGGTTTCGGCATATGAAAGTCATACAGATTTGTAATGACATGAGGGTAAGTAAGTAATGAAAGAATTTGTTTTTGGGTGAACTATCCTTTTAACATCTGTGTAATGAAATCTTTCTTGCAATGTTTTGACATAAGAGCTATGCCAAATGTTGTTAATTTATTGTTCATGTCAGCAAGCATCTCTGCACAGACTCTGTTTGCGTGACTCTAATTTATCTGTAATACTATGTGTTTATTTTTCATCTACTCAGTGTAGACTGACTGTGCATATTCGCATTAGGACATCTGCAGAGTTGCTCCGTTTCAAAGCCGCTGGGAATCGCATAGATCAACTTCTGTGCTTCAACTTCTGTTAAATTTAAAACGGTGAATCGTATCTGACAGCTCAATCAGTATCTGTCAGTAGATCATTTCAGTTATGCATCACCATTTTGAGGATCATTGATATAATCCGTTTTAAAATTGACAGTCTGTTGCCTCTCATACTTAAATCACTGCAAATAATTGTATTACTTGTGAAGATAATAGAGCATCACGCTCTCCGTTAAAGAACTTTCAGAGAAGTTCATTGCAAACAACTCTTGCATTAGTACTGTGTTTATACCCACTCTATAGAAAAGCTTTGACACATAACTATAAATAAGCAGTGGAGATGGTATCATTGAATTTGCATGCGTCTCTTTAATCAGATTGTGAGAGAGATTAAGTAGAAATCTTGCCATAAAGTGAGGGGGAGGAAGACTGTATTCCATAATGTGCCTCTAGGGAACATTTTTTCATTTTAGATAAAAATACTTGTCTTTTATGAAGAAGTGGGGCGGGGGTCACACAGGCTCAGAATCCCAGCTCATTTAATTTGTTTATAGGCAGTTAGTCTTAAGAGAATATTTTCCTAAATCTGCCCAACAGAGCCTTGTATATGCTGATGATGAGACACAGAGAAGATTTTGCATTTTAACACGTGGCCCTGCCTGTATCTACATTTAAACCAGCTGGTTTCAGCGTCGAGACACAAAGGCCTTCGGGCGGCCGGTGATGGAAAGCCTATCACTTCTGTTCACTCAGTGCCCGCATGCATACACTCCATCATACAGCAATACTGTTTCACCATCTAATCTGTAAAGCAAACAGGGCAATGCAGTCACTGCAATGCTAAAGAGAGTTATGCATGCATGTGTTTTTGCCACACAGCACTCATGCATGTTATCCATGTTCACCAACGCCACAAGAGGGATAACTATGGGAATACATTACAAACCCCCAGAACTAGTTTACTCTGTAGAGAGGAAAGATGCCCGAAGGTTATTGTGGGAGTTGGGAAAATGCAATAAATGGTATGGAAATGCAATGCAGGTTTTGCTCACACATCACTTTTGTCCATTTGGAAAAACGGGGAGCGCTTTCCTGTTTGCATTACATATTCCACCTTTGTTGTTGAATGATTGTTTTGATTGTGCCTCCTGGTTCGGGAGTCATGGGTATTCAGCATATTCTGACTGTGTATATGTCCTCAGTATATTCTCTTCAGCTATTTCATAGCAATTATAGAGGAATAGTTCAAGTCATTGGTGCTGATTGGTCAATAGCTGTAAATTATTGATGATAAATCATAGCTCTGACCTCCCCACTTGGGAATGCTGCTGAATGTTGCATTGAACCATTTACAAGTCCCTGGCACGATATCTTTTTTTATTATTTTTGCCCGTATAGTAAAAACACAGCCTGAAATCGCATAGCACCCGTGTTGCCTTTAGATTTAAAGCACAAATCTTTTTCTGTATTGGCCTCCTTGTGGCTAAGATTGATTTCCCATATGGCATAGCAGGTTTAGACTTTTCAAGACTGTAAAGATCAATCTTTCACCTGCAATATGATGTTGCAGAATGGTGATATGTCTGTAGATACATGACATCTGCTCACAGTTGGAATGGTTTTTAGGTCTTTTAGAACCAAAACATAAAACTCAAACAGCCATCATTGACAAATTGCTTTTACATACGTCAGGTGAAAATAAAAGCAGTGAAGTAATATGGATTTTTGAGAAAGCAGGGATTTAATAGTGATCTGCCACGGTAGTGATCTGTCACTCATATATGTGCAGTTTTACACGTCAGGTTTTTCTCATCTCAGGCTATAGGATAAGCAAGCAGTGACATGCTGAACCCTAGTGCCATTTTCACAATCCAGCTGAACTAAAGCCTTTCACAGGACATCTTTAGATAAACCCACCAAGCTAACGCAAAACGACATGATGACATTTTCAACTAATTGTCACCTGATCTCTACCAGTAGGGCCATTGTGTGATGACTGATGCTGGGAATCTGATGAAGGTAGCTTGGGAAATGTCAGAAGCGTTGAAAAATAGCTCAATAATGAAAATAATGGTAAATTTTAGGTGGTCGATATGTAGTAAATAAACATAGAACAACGGCAATAAAAAACAAGGAATTAAAGAAATAGTATATCCAAATATGAAAATTCTCTCGTATATTATTCACCTTCATGCTCAAGCTCAAATATAGTGGCACATTGATAACTTCCAGTCTGCTTTAGTTCTCAAAGTCATTGTGAATCACGTATGAAAACTAGTCATTTGTTTTTTTGTTGAATTGTATCTTTGATAGATGAAGAATGGTGAACATTTTGTGTTTGCCTTGAGGTGTGCAGCATCCCCATGGTTAAGGATCTGGACTGGTTTTGGGTTACTCTCGTCGAATCCTGTTTTCTAAAAGAAGCTTTGGCACAGAAGAAGAGAATAGTGCACTAAACACAAGAGCAACCATGGAAAAAGACGGGGCCATTTATATTTGTACTGAACGAGACCTTCATAGTCTCTTTTATTGCTGGGAAAATGCACTAAGAGCGTGGAGCTTGTCAAATGACAGACATTTAAGGTGCTATAACCGCTTTAAGAATGTAACGCTAGCACAGCATTACTGTATTTGACAGTATGTGATGTCTTCCCTGTGGAGCAGTGCTGTGTGTTGACTTTTCTGACACATGGGGATCGGGCTGTCGGGAACATAGTCAGAACTGTAGAACATACAGCAGGGGGTTTTATACAGCAGCTTTCTGGGACTTATTAACTGTACGTCTGGGACTTTAATCTCGTGTACTAGTTCGGAATATAAAACTTTTGCGAACACTGATTGAGAGCTAGTTTTTTCTGGACTTTTGACAGTCTAAATTTTGTTGCTGACCAATGTGTTATATGATTCTATTCAATTATTAATACAGACATACAGTAATAAGACGGGTATAAAATATGCAGTGGTCTGAGACATACAGCGATGACAGAGAAAGAAAATACAAATTGTCTGCAAAAAAATAAGTAGAACATATTTTTTTTCTTACACATTTTTGCTGCCTGCTGCTTTTAAACATAAAGTTTGTGGATGATGTCAATACGTTTTAAAGAAATAATTGTTTTATTAGTACTAATGCATTTTTTATCTCTTGGGGCGGATTCACGGACAGGGCTTAAGCCTAGTCGAAGACTAAAACAATTGTAAGAGCAGTCTTATCTGAAAACGGTTTGCAATAACATTTCTTAAAATATAATATTGACATTGTTTCTCAAGATGCACACAAGTGAAGTTTTTTTGGAAGGCATGTTTGTAAAAATGACTTAAATGATCTAATTTAACTACAGCTTAGTCCTGATCTAAGATAATCCCTATCCGGGAAACCACCTCTTAAAGTTTATTTTCGTTCAAATTTTAAATCTCTTCAAGTAGGGTGTTAAAAATATAACCAGCAGAATTAAATTAGTTCACCTCAGTGGGCTGTAAAAGTTGTTACAGCGTGATGATTTACATTTATTTCTGTGCCTTTCAAAATGATCGGCGTGAAATATTATCTTCATGGAGCGTGCAGTGCTTGATGACTCCCAGTAATTTCAGAATAAAAGCGCACCGCGGTTCGACTAGAGGATGTCGATAGTCAGACGAAAAGCTCCAGCAGGGCAGATAGGTAAAACTTACCCGGCGAGGAGCCTCTTGTTCCTCCAAATGTGTGCTGCCTTATGGGCATATTCCTGATTGATGTTGCCTGTCATATTCCAAACATGTCTGTTTTTCTCCTGCTGTGCCATATGCTAAGAGAACCCTATAGCTAAATGAGCCCATTTTGTTTTCCTGTATCAACATTACAGCAACAACCCCACTGTCATTACCTTTCTACTGAGAATCCCCATGTCTGAAAGTCATGCCATGTGGGAGGGAATGCTGATGCTTCTCTTTTCAGTAACCGTGTTTATGTCAGATTCTTTTGCATATTAACGTGGTAAATACTGTGGTGTAATGCCTACATCATAGCTGGAGTTGTGGCCGACTTGTAGCCTCATCTGGTAAAACAGGCTGTTTTGTGGAGGTCATGGGGTTGATTCCCAAATGACAAATGAATGGGGGAAAATATACTCAATTTACACAAAAAGTCACTTCAAACAAAAGTGTCTGTCAAATGCATGAATTGAAAAATGTAGAATGTTTTTGCATTTAGTAAGATGAATGCAAGTTTAATAGCTGGTAGATGGCAAATGAAGGCTTTCCAAAGCTTTTCCTTCTAGTAGGCACATTTATTTACAATGTTTTGCTGCGAGTTATCTAATTTCCATACTGCTTTATTCATGACTGCAATGTGCTTTTGCTCTCAGACTCTTATTACAGTAATCACTGTGTCACTAGAGGCACTTCAATATGTGCATGTGTTCCTGACCTGATAGAAGTAAGAAGGTATTTCCAGTCTGTTTCTTTGCATCGTCGTTAGTTAAATGTAGAAAAACATTTACAGATATTTAATGTCACTTTAATGTCACATATGTATTTTTATTAGTCAAGTTTCAGCTGAAGTTGGAAGGTCCATGAGACCTACATGGTTATTCCAAAAGAGAATTTATGGTGTAAAAGCTTAAGATTTTTCTTGCTTGTTGATTTCAGGTGTCTTTTGGCACACTTTGCCTCAGATCTTCTTTTTGTACATTTGGTGCCAAACCTTGTCAGAAAGACACATTTTTGTTTGTTTCACACTTTTTTGCTTTACAGCTTTATTGTTTTAAACACCTCAAATTGTTTCCGTAATGGAATTCCTATAATTTATGGAAATTTTTTGTGTGAATTTTAAATGACTTGCTTGCATGTTATTCCGATGCTTATTGCAAGAAAATTATAATATCTAACCAGTTTTAAACTGTATTTACACTTGAAAAATTAAAAATCTTTTATATTATACATTTAAAACTATAATATTTAGTTTGACCTCCTGAGGTTAACTGTTAACAGTTTCTGGCTCTACTTTGTATCCTCTTCATGAAAAGTGCACGCATCATTATCATTTATTAAGATTAACTTGAAAGAGACTGTTCAGTCTCCCATTACTGCACATTTGAAGGAATCATTGAACTGTTTCTGTGCTCACATTTATAATCATTAAGTGGAAATTGAAAATGGATTGAAAGTGTCTGATCCTGCCATTGGCAGACAAGAAAAATGAAAATGAGCTGCAGCAATAAAAAAAATGAAGTTGACATCCCTTAATTGAAAAACTTTGCAGTTTTTATACCATCGGAATTTATGTATGTAATGTATAAGCTTCATCATAAACACAATATTGTGCACAAGGTCACACAAGATAAAAAATGTTTGATCAATCATGTCACACAGTAAAAGCTTTGGAAAAATGATTAGCAATTTTATATTAAAAGTGTTGTTGAACACTTCTAATTCAAACACAGGCTTTCATGTGAAAACACAAGCAGTATTGTGTTTGAGGAAAATGTGCAAATATATTTAATTTTGTGCTTCAGATATGTTCACTCCATAAGATTGTATTGCCTTACTTTGCACACACAATGTGCGTTTTAACATTGTATGCAATGAAGAATATTTTAATCATAAAACTAAGGCTCAATTTCTTCCAACATTTAACTTTCATCTCTTCTGTGTGGCTGACTGCTCGACCGGTTAACAATTTTAAGGTTGCAGTCTGATGTTTGCAAAAAATCCTATCTCAGTTGTAGCTTTTTGTCTTTGCACTCTATAGTTTATTATGCTTTCATTTCATTTTGTTGTTGGGCCACAAAATTGTGGAAATGGCCTGCTAAACATTATACTCTGTTGTTGGAACATCGGGATGGTGAGGTCATTACCGGGTTCTGCTGATCGCCTACATTGCTGAACACACAAATGAAATTTTTGTCAATTTACTAGGCCGGTACTCAGGGACCTGTGGGGAATAAATCGTGCGGTAGGACTGTATGAGTAAAAATGCACCAGAGATGTGTAGCTTGTGTTGTTTGCAATAAAGAATTGTACTAGGTAGTGCAGGGTTTGGGGAATAGTGAGTTGCTTCGTATGTGTTTCAGGTGCCTGGAGATAAAGCTGGGCTTGTGGTGACATGCTTGGCATGAATGTGGGCTATAGGACAGGGAGATTGATCAGCTGAGCGCAGATTAAATTTAAAGGTCCTAGGGCCTGCTGACCGCAACCTATTGTTAGATGTTAGCTGCAGGCTGTGGGTGTTTTTCAAAGCAGACCTCAAGCTGAGCCTCTTTCTTTGCTCTATGCTACCGAAACAAATGCACTGATGCTACATCGTCAGTTTCAGGTAAAAGGAATATTTCACCAAAAATTATTTTTTTTTGTGACCCAGTCTGTGAAAACCCAGCTAAAGTTATTTTTTTGTGATTTTTCTACAGAAAATCATTCTACATAATGTAAAGAATATTCTGTGAGATTTTAACCTTGATATCTTTAATATTGTCTAAGTAAGGTCATGTCAAAGATTGATATCACAGTGAAATTAATAGGTGAAATCAAACTGTGATGCTCTCAGAATTAGATTTTTAGACTTTAGCCTGGTTTTCACAGACGGGGTCACATTTACTCAGTCTTGTCTCATTACAAACCTGTATGACTTACTTTTCTCTGCAAAAACGTTGACAACCAAACAACATTGACCCCTATTTACTTCTATTGTACGGACACAAACTACTGAGACATTTCTTAAAATATCTTTTGTGTTCCACAGATGAAAGAAAATCATACAGGTTTTAATGACTTGAAGGTGGACACATGATGACAAATTTTTATTTTGGTGCCAAAAGTTTTCAGATTGATTTGCCAAACAGCTCCCCAGTGTAAACTGATTAGGAGAAAATGACACACTCGGTATATATTATCATCACCAGAAACCACTGTGAATAATTTTTTATCTACATGTAAAACACTAGCAGTCCATGTTTTATGATCAAACATGTCTCTGTATTACATTCAGTTTGTGGATCTTGCTTTTGCACTCCTTCTTCCTCACTGTTAGTAGCAGGCAGTTCTTATCTGCAGCGTTTTCCCCTCACATCCCCAAATCATACCCTAGTGATTAAATGTTTGATGCCTATCTGTGTAGTGTGCAGCCTGGAGATGGGGCCGGCTTCTCCGGAGCTCTCCCGCTGAACGGCTCCCCTGCATTCACAATGAAAGGATACGGAGAAGATGAAGCTGTGCTTTCAAGGCGACTCTTGGCTTTAGGGAACCGAAATTACTCTGACATTAGCGCTGCACAATGCACTTCAAACGGAATTCCAAGATTGAACTGCCAGTAAAGATAAGATGGAGAGAAGATCAAACCAAAGTGATTTGCTTTATCTGTGTCACCGCTGGGGTCCCGCGGTAATTATTTGTGTGTTTGGGGCTCGCCACGGTGATTGCCACGATTGTGATGGCTTTTTGACCGCAGTGGTGTGGTCAGTTTAACAAACATTCTAACGTCTCTTGCAGTTCAAGGTATTAGTCGTGGTATTGTTTGAATGAAATGAAAACATTCAGTGATGGCACAGCAAAAATAAAGTCGGGAAGTTTTTTTTTTTGTCAACAGTATGAGCCTAACTACATCAGAAGCTTTGAATTCATTTACAAGTTTCATGTCATGTGTCAGCGTTTGTGTTATTGTGGCATAAATTATGTCAGGACAAATTCATCACGCTTTCACCATTCAAACAAATCCAATTATTATGTTTTCAAAAAGCATTTGGCAGTTGAACACGATTAAAGACGGCCATTGTGGCGGAGTCGATTCTCATTTTGGCTATGACAGTGGAAGGTGATAGTTCTATCGTCGTTTTGTTTCTCAGAGAGACAAGGCCTCTGCCCCTGCTGCGTCCTCCGCCGCTGTAATTATTTAGCTGCTTGAATGAAATGCTGCTTGACATTTCGTATTCCCTCCGCAGGCTGGGGAAATTGGAACAAAACCGTGGATTATTGCTCACTCCTCTGTGAGCTTATGGCCCTGGATAGACACGCTCGAAGCACTTCGCAGCACCAGGAACGGCACTTATCTGACCATTATTTGACTGTGTAACGGTTTAATATGACACATGCAGAGAGTTGAAGTTCTGCATGTGTTGTGTTTTAAAGGTCTCGATATCCTTTCTTCTCATAGGGCTTAAGGTGCTCGCTAAGGTGCTCTACTATCATAAGTTCATACGTTTATATAGGAAGAATCATAAAAATAAATGTAGAATTGGAGTTTAATGCTTTTTACATATAGGAAATATTATTGTGATTTGACAACGATGGATGACAAAGTACAATTGTTTAAAACTAATATCTTTTGTAACTAGGACATTTAATTTACAATTTGTATATAAAAACCACAGTTGAGCTTTCAGTTTTAACTACTTTAACTGGGTTTAAGACCTTCTATTTCACTAAAAAACTTCGCTGGGAAAGTTAAAAAAACTTTAATATTAATGTATATGTACATTATTTTGCCTTGTAAATCTAGTATTTGAAGCTATTAGATAATCAGTTTAAATAATGTCTACCTTATAGAGGGTGTGAAATCTTGAATTTTTATAATGTTTCTCAGCAGCATCCCCGTGGTGTGTCTGTACCTCTAGGTCTTTCAAATTGTATGATAGTTTCGTCATAACCAGACAGAGATAAATCCAAAATGTGTTTATTGTGTCTTTGGGGGCGTCGCCTGCTGCTTTTCTCCCAGGATAGCGGGTCACAGCGTGTAGGCAGTGAATCGTGAATTTTTCCTGAGGTACAGTCACTGTTTGCTCTGCAAAAATTTTTATGTAACAAAAACAAAGTGACAGTGGGGTTATTCATAGTGCTGCAAGACAATAAATAAAAAGGTGAGAGAAAAAACTAGGGCTGTAAGCTGAGAGAAGAAAATCATATGGAAGCACTATTCATGTGAATGTGTGAAATACTGCAGAAATGAGGTTTTCATTACAAATTGTAAAGCTCCGTTAAATACAAAATTTCTGAATGTTGAACATTGAATGACATTGAGTTTTTCAAGGGTAACATTTTAAATCAAGAAGTACTATGTTGTCCAGGTTGTGGAAGCTTTCAAAAGCTCTAGACAGAGTTGCGACGTGTCAAAGATGAAAGTTAGAAGTGTTATCTAACATGAGCATATGCTTGAATGTCATCCCTAGTTTTAAAACGACACTCACGCTCTCCTTGACACAAAAACACTATGAAGGCTTTAGACAAAATCATTCTGTTGATGACTGTTCAGTTTTGTCTGGTCACCCATAGTTTAGTTTGTGGGGTATTATAGTGTTTTCTATGCGTTTGCACTGTCATAGTTTGATTTAGGTCAGTGAGAGAAATCTGTGGTTTCAGTTATTGCTGTACTGAACTAGTACGTTTGGGTATTAGTAGATTTAGTAATTTGTTTTTTGTCATAAATTATGCTGAAATGCTGTTAGGGTCAAACATAGCCTTTAAATGCAATTTTTATCTTTAGGCTGATAAATCTTATTAATTTTCTTACATAAGTCAGATCAAATAAGTTGCAACTTATTTGATCACATTCTGGGTCTGAAACAAATGTTTCACATATTTTGTAAATGTAAATAAAAATATATTATTACAAAAATATTATTATAATATGTGTATACAGTTTTTTATTCTTAAATTTATAAAAGGCATCTGAACTTGGTTGAAAGGATGAAGTTTCAGGCAGTTATGATACTAGGGGGTCTGTTACCTTAAAGAACACCAAACCGTCTACCTGGATTTTCATAATAAGAAATGTAATTTTTGACATCAACACCACATTATTGTATTATGTAACAGATGTTATATCCCTTCTGTGTTTCCCATGGTTTGTCATCAGTCCTTAGTTTATCCGAAGTAGGGTTTCCCAAACTGGGGTTCGTGAACCCCTGGTGGATTATTAGAGAATTGCAAGTTGAGTTGAAAAACAATAAAATTACAATTAAATCATACAATGTAAACAAATAATTTTGTTAAAAATTAAAAAATGTAAACGCTTAATTGAATTTTTTTTTTATATATATATTTTATTTGTTTAATCTGAATGTTGTGTGACCATTACACAACACTACAATATATCACAAAACTGAGAACTCATGCAAAATGCGTTTACGCATTTTACGTTTTATATAGCAATAAAAAAATTAGCAGATGAAGGTCCAATAAAAGTAATAATAACAATAACTATGTAAAATACTACTGATAAAAACTTTGAAATGTATGAAAAATGTTTTTAAAGTTAAACATGCAAATGTGCTATTAAATTATTGAGATATATTCTTAAAATCTTAGGAGGATGCAGCACCTTTTCCCCCCAAGAGAACAATTCTGTAATTTTTTTTTGTACATCGCTCAAGATATTGCCTGTTTTCTGATATTATTTTTGAAGCCTTAGCTGTCATATTGCTGTGAAATTTACAGAGCTTAGAGAGAACTTATTGCAGTAAGATACAATATCTGGTGTCTAGACCTTTGGTATTTGAACTAGTGACAACATTTGGTCCAAGGGACTGCTCATCTGTGACAGGTCCACCCGTGATACTCCACAGTGGGTGGTAATGCACGTAAGAGCCTCATTTTCATCCAAGGTTGTTTAGAAAGTGAATTGAACAGCAACAGAGAGCTGTGTGTGTTAAAACATGCAGAAAATGTTTTTCAACATTTTCAGATATAATACTGTACATCTGGGAGAAATTCTATACAAAAACTACTGCTTCCTCTTAACATCAGTACGAGCGCGTCTCTGGTAAATAAAGCTCAATACACTTATGTGCTTCTCTATTTTCTCTTTTCATAAATAGATCTTTGGTTCTGACAAACAGGCATATGGTGCCATGTGGTGTTTTTGAGCAAGCAACCTCCGAGTGTCGTGCATTCACATCATTTTTTCTCCCAATAAAGTCTTAGGCATCCATTTGGATTTGCAAGATGTGTCACTCGGGCCACATGGGCTTGTAATTCAGGAGTCTGCTCTCGTTCTTCGGCTCCTCTGAAGACTTCTGCAGCAGATGTTCCTCTCCATGTCAGTTTGAAGGTAATGCGCCCTTAAACTTGATTGGGAGAGGAACAGCTTGCTCCATCGCGAGACGCGGTTGTTGTGCAGGTGATGCGGTGAGCTGAAGCTACAAGCTGTGAAAGCGAGATGCAGTAGGTAGTAAAAGGAAAAGAATGGCTGTAAAATATGGTATGTTACCGTTATCTGTGATTACAATCAACAAATCTCCAAACTACTAAAAAGTAGTAATCAAAACTTTGCATCTGGCAGCGTGAGCATCAGTGATGGTAGATGTTTACAGACTTTTTTTATTAAACTGTGTAAAAGCTGTTGCCCCGCATTTTCAGTTTCATTAATGAAGAACCTGTGTGCTTTGTATTGTAATGCATTTGGTGTTTTTTTACATTTATTATTATTTTTATCTCCGGTTGTTGAGGAAAGCTAATTTGACTACAGGGAGCAAAGTGCCATCATTTGCCAGATGTCCTGCTATTAAAAGCAGGATGCAAAACTAGCTGTTTGCATAATGGAGAGAGAAAGTAAGCGTTCAGCTTATAGTGCAGTGAAAACTCTTTAGTTTCTTTAAGACGCATCTATGTGTGTTAACAATATGAAATATGCTTTTCTTTTATTTACAGTGAAAAGGTAGAAAGTTACTTTTATGGTTTGAATGTTGTGTGATTAAAAGGTGCAGATTTCCTGGATGATATTTTTTCTTTTGCATTTTTTCCAAGTGTTTATTGCGTTTAGTATGCCGTTTTGTCTTAAAGCCCGGGGCCCTAGACATTTTAAAAAGTTGAGATTTTAGTCTTTCCTCATGAGCAATTCTGAGATTGCCTAAAAGTGGACCAAATTGCCATAAAAGATCTTTGGCCACGCATAATTGTCACTATGTTTACCATGTTTCCGAATCTCCTTGTCCTATTTAAATTAGTGCAAAGTCACATTTGTGATGTTTACCCAGACTGCATTGTTTTTTAAACTTCAAACAGTCCAATTTTTGCCGCTGCAAGTCTGGCCCCTCCATGCTCATTTCTTTCTTTGACACAATGGGACTGATTAAAGGGCAGGAGTGATGGCCACTACCCTTGCTCTCATTCTCTGCCCTCCATCCCATCACACAAAGTCTCTTCTCCTCCATTTTTCTCTGGCCTGTTTGTACTATTCACAGTCTAGTTCCTGCCTGTGCTGCTGTACACTTTATTAGTCACAGACAACCTCCTTGTCTGACTAAAGTAGAAAAAAATCAAATAGTCAGATTAACAATGAAATGTTTATAATTGACATCTTTTGCCCCTTGTTTGTCTATTTTGTCTAATGAACTAATGTGCCAAACATATTAATCATATGTAACAATACAATAATACAATAACTATTTTTCCTTTTAATATATTCATGTGGTGTATGTCACCCGAGGACTTCTAGAAATAGGCTCTTGCTTTTTTCAAGGCATACTGATACTTTAAATTTTAATAATTCTTATTCAATTCTTTTAATTTCTGCATCGCCTTGCAAAATCCTGTTACATTTGTAGCAGTTAAAGGGAAAACAGAATGACTTAAAACAACATAAAACAAACAAAACGTAAAAGATTTTCCCCTTTGTTTGTCTTCTGATTAGTTAAATGGGGAGGAATTGATGTTGGCCACTTTTCCCAATAGTGGAACATTATGAATCATATGGTCTGCCCTTTGCTCTCATTGCTTGTCTGCCGAAGACAGAAACTACACAAAGCCAAGGTGCACCTACATTACCTGTAGTAAGGACAAATCCCCAGCAGAGTGGAGGACATTTCATCTGACTTGCAGTCCTGAATCTGTAATGTGAATGTCAAGTGAATGCAAAATGAGAATGCAGAGAGACTTCAGGCAAGAAAAATGGCAGTCACATTCACAAGTTTCATGGTGTTAGCTCTGAGATAAACTATTTCACTTTATGTAGCATCTATACCATAAATCTTAAGGGAGTTTACATGCACAGTACTTTTCTTTTTTATTGTGCTCTTTTATTGTCTGTTTTGCACTAGTGGGCTTGACATTTTTGTGAGTTAACCCTTCAGCCTTTTGCCTTTATTTTGTTGAATATATAGTGGTGCTTAGTATGTTGAAAATACCAACAAACTAAAATGCACAGAACTTTAGCACAGAAAACTAGACCTGGTATTAGTATCAAAGCTCATGTTCAGGCAGAATTGTAAACCACGTTGTCCTAAAAATCTCCCTTTTCATACTGAAAGAGTATTATTATTAGGCTACGGTATATTTCTTAAGTTCTGTGCTCATGCAGAGACATTAGTTGATGTAATGTACTGTAACAATAATCCAAATTTCTCTCTCCCCATGAGTTTGCTGTGTGCATAACAAAATAGGCACTCCAATCCAAACATAAAAGCAACAAAAGACACAATAATGTAGAAATATGTTTGCTGTGCCATAAAACAAAACATTAGTTTGATTTTCCTAATTGTGGCAATTATATAATATATTAATATTTTTTATCACTGTCTGTATTATATGTTTGTGTGCACATACTTTTACATATTGGAATGTTGTGCAGCTCCTTATAATTTGGTAAAGAGAATATAAGACGGAAAAATACTGGCCAAGTTTAATAAAATGAGAAGGTGATGGATTTGGTGTCCATGGAGACAAGCTTATGCAGATATTTCTTGATTAACGCTTTGAGTTTTACTGAATTAAAATCATAAAATAAATGTTAATGTCAAAGCCATGGTGCAGTTATGGCATACGTGCATTGGAGGTGTTGGAGCAGCGATGCTCTCATGGGTGAAGTCTTGATCAAATTATTCATTTACACTGTAGTTTCTGCGTCATTGTATCTCTATAATAAATAAAATTCAATTAAGGTTTTTTTTAAAGCTTGAGAATCAGAGGGTTCATTGGAGCAAAAAATCTGTATTAAATTACAAGGGGAGAATTTTTTTATGCATGTGAACTTTATTAGATATTTTTAAAACCGATGATGTGTGCATGAACGAGAAGTGAATTTTGAGTTATTTTGATCTAAAGTTATGGGCAAAAGTTCATATATACTGTCCTTGAGGTTCAGCTGTATTTCTCTTCTGTCTTTTTACCTTCAGGGCAGTTACTTCATGAGAGGCATTTAGTCTCGTCTGATCTTGACTGATGTCTTCTCACTGTATAATAGGATGGAGATAGAAGGTGTTATATGTGAATAAGTTCTTTTTAAGCTCTCCTGACATTTCTTCAGGTTTCACCTGTTCAACATCCCCCTCCCCACACGTCATTGTTGACATTTGCACTTCAACATTTAGTGCATGATTGCTCAGGTAATCCGTTTCTTCTGATTGCACGGCTTGATTGATAAATACTGAGTAACAGCTGAATGAGCACAGATGTTAATGGGAAAGAAAGTGCAGTAGCAGTTGGTGATGAAAGTTTGGTTTTGTAGATTCAACATTAAGCTATTTCCAAGGCTCTCAATATATTTGAAAGTCTGTACACATTTAAGAGAGACCTGTTTGGCCTTGATAGGTAAACAAAACAGCACATTGAAGCTATTATTTTATTCAGATTTTAAGATGAGAATGCTTTTTACATTTTATGTATCATGATTTATATTTAAGAAAATATAAGTCTTATAACCTTATTATAGAAAACAGTTGTTTCTTTAAATAATAATAAACAGTGTTACTTTTTGTTTACTGGATAAAGGCATTATTGAATAGAAGCAGTACTTTCATAAATGAAGTTTAATGTTGTTACAAAATAAATCTTTGTAACTGTTTTTTGACACAATTAAACAGACCAAATCACTCCGACACACCTGTGTTCTCATTTCAGTGACTTATATTTACTTACAGTATTTACTAATAAATTCAGTGAATTATTATAAATATTTATATATTAATTATTTAGGATATGTCTATGTTTTGGGCAAGCTTTAACTTGGTGGACTTGATGACTAACTTAAAACAGATATTAGGATAGATTTAAATTATTACATTTTAAAAGATAATTTTTTTTCTTTATGAACTTTTATTAACTCATAGTTCATGAAATACGTCTGTTGTCTTTGCAGTGTACTTTCAGACTTGGTGAAGGTAATTGTATTGCTGGAACCCAAAAGGAAAATCGATGACTTAATGTTTAATTTCCATTATTGCAAGAAGCAGTGAGAACATTGTAATGTTTAATGCCACATATACACATTTAACCAGATCTATGAAGAAAAACTGTTTCTTATCTAAAGGTTTATTGGAGACAATCATGTAAAAGACTCAAATCTGTTCTGATACAACAGCATATGAGCAAAATGACCTGAAGGTCCAGTTCATGTTAAGTCCAATTGCCTCTCGGCGGCTCCAAATGTGTTTGGAAAGTCAAAAACACTATAATTGGGTCTTTTAAAGCCATATGGGTCCGAGTTTATTTTCTCACAAAGACAATTGTACCCTAAAACTGAAAGACAAGGGAAAAACACTTCTAGTATCCATGGTGATGTCTTATTTGAACTGCAGTCACTGCTTTGGTGTTTGTTTGTGTAGTTCTCGAAGCAGCGATTCAGATGGAAATTACAGAATCTAGAAATACATGTTCTGAGTGCTTTCATCAAATCTAATCATACTGTTTGCTTCTGTTGTTTGAAACTCTTGAAAATGTAATTTTCTGTATGTCCAACACAGATTATGACATCTAGTCTAGTATTTACAGCCAGCACTTGTACAGTAAAATATATGCGATATTCACCTTATTTACAAACGTTATTATTTATAAACATGTTATTTCTTAGAAGTAGAAAAATTTATCAGTGTCACCGTAGGCATGGGAACTATAATGTTAGAATGTCCGAATTTTCCTGTTTATAGGGAAATGTCAGACAGATTAGTGAGTGACTGAATACAAATGTCACACAAATGTGGATACAGAGGAGAAACTGTGCGGTAAAAAGAACATACCACTTACAATATAATAACTAGTGGCCTTTCATAGAAAGCACCTTTATGTTTATGGATGAAGTGTGTAGAGGTTATTTAGTGAATGTGTTATTCAGAATCAGCGGGGCATTATTGTATTAAAAACAATGCAGAGAGAGAAGCAGTTTTATTACACTTTTTATTAAATTCTGCTCTCTAGAATCCTTTTTTCTGATTGGTCGCTCACGGCAGTTGGTCATGTTTGAGATATTTTTGAGAAATAACTGTTGTCTAAAGCAACCCTGTACACTCAAACATACTGTAGTTCTTTTTTTAATTTAAGCTAGAAAACCTGATAACTGTCACTGCACATATTGAGCATACACATGACAATGCACTATGCAAACTACTGTTCATTTCTTTTTTTAAAACATTTTTAAATCTTTATTTTTTATAGGTATTTTGATAAAAAGCATTACTTTTTTTGTGTGTTTATTATGACAGTTGGTCAAATATTTATTTTTTAGACATTCCATTAATAGTTAATAGTTAAAAGTTTAATAAAATTATTTAAACTCTCTAACCAATATAATGTATATATGTTTATATATTTGGTAAGTTGCAGTGCAGCAGAATAGAGTCCAGAACACAAAATCCTGATCACCCTGTTGGGGTTTTGTGGTAATGCCTTGTTGACTTGTACATCCTTGTACATTATCCCACACCATTTATGTGTATTGTATTGTATATTGTGCTAGTTTCAACTGTGGCAGCTTATACTGCAGGAAAATTAAATAATTAAATTAAAAACTCATGAAGCATTTGGTGGGCTTGAGTTGAATAAAAAAAACCATTTATACACTGTGTAGAATGCTCAGCTGGAAAGGTGTTTTATTTGTTTAATTATTTTTGGTCCTTATTTCATTTCTGCAAATCAGTGGCAATGTTTGAACCACATTAACAGTCTTTCATCAAAGTGAGCAGCAGGGATTACCTGCACATCATGATGAATAGATGGAAATTTTATTAACAGACCCCCAACTGCTATGGTACATTCATCTGATTTGATTGTTTTAAAAAGAAAAACACAGAAACGGGCAATTTCATATAACCTAAAGCTTTTTTATACAATGCACCTTTTTTCACTTCAGCCGGGCATGTCCCATTGCATTAAATGTTAATGTGATTTGCTTTAAAGAATTACACTTACATAATTGTGAATCAATAGAGGGTCCATAAAACAGAACAAGCAGAGCTAATAGCACCTTTTCTCTTTCTTTGCAGGGAAGCAAATCTTAGACTTAATTAAAAGGAGCTTGATTTACCGCCCTTATCTTTTGTAATCATGTTAACCAATTGTAGTCTGCAAGCTCATTAAGAGTATGGATTTTAATTAGCAACCTTCTTTATGCTCTATATATCACTGACTCCTCAGTGACCACTTTTGAGCAAAAGGTGAAATTCGTCCGTATCACTCCATTTGATTTTTGAGTTTGCTTTTTTAAGTGTAGTTTAGTATACTACATTAATCATGCATTTAGCATTTAGTTTTAGCAATTAAACTATTTAAAAAGGCTAATTTTGTTAATTAGATCACAGTCAATAGTACAAGATGGTCCAATTTATTCTTTGCAATACAAATGTTCTCCTAAAACAGTGCTGAACAGTGGCAGTCAATCACTCATTATATCACTGCAGTTAAAACTTTGGTGATTTATAAATAGCTTGATAGACACACAGGCAGCAGATTCATGAGCTATATTGATTCATTAAAGGCAGCATGGGTCATTCATTACATTGAGTTTTAATTAGCAAACACCTGTTTCCTGTTTGATTTCATACCAATAAAAGAATCTCATTAATTAGTGATGATGGGTACTGTTGATTTAAAAAAAATCACTTTGCCTGTAAAGGCAAGTGACATCAAAAAGTTGCTAAGATGAAGTACTGCATTAATGTGGGAAAGGTTACAGCTGTCATGAGCACAAAACCGGCTGCCAACAGAGATGTTCTTGATGAATAGCTTTTATAGAAGCTTCAGAGAGTGATGGGTCATTTAAACCTGAGACTTTATTTAACATGAAACCTGTAAAAATGAACCAAAAAAGTCCTGTTCGAGTCACTTTTTTACTCTTTCCTATTTTTGTTCCTATATCTGTCTCAATGGAATCTGATCTTAATGATCTAACTGATCTAACTTAATGATCACAACTGTTTAGATTCGTTTTGTGTGTCACGACTCTTGGATTTGTACAGTAATGTTACATCCAAATTTGGTTTTGGAATGATCTCCATCCACATATTTCCAATCATTTTTTAAATGTTGGAGACATAGGAAAAGTATTACTCTAAATCCTCTTGGAAATGCTTTTTAAAAAGCTCAGACACAAACACTGTCTTATTTTCATTCATAGAATGTAAGATCCATGCGTGTTGATATTATCAAAAGCCTAAATAAAAGTGAATGTTGTCCTTTTTTACAATCAAGATCTAGCGCTTGACTCCAGTCATGAACATATGACTGACCATGGCATTTTATTGATATTACTGTGCCATAGACCTTGGAGTGCACTATTTAATATATATTTAACGCCTCACTTTGATTTACCGTGCAAGCCTTCCCCCGTTTATGAGCGCTAGCTGGCAGAAGCTCAACTTTATGAGGAGCTGAAAATTAAAAAATAATGACCTCATCCATTGTAAAAGTTCAACCTGGTACAGAGAGAAAGGTGCCAAATTCAGCTCCAGTTATGGACAGAGATGAAAATGACCAGCAAAACCTTTATTTCTGCAAATTCTGTGGTAGCATGTTTAAGCAAGTTGCTTCCAAATTTTCCTTGTTTACATCCAAATGTTCTGAATACAGTAGATTCACTTAGGAGAAAATTAAATGAATCACTTGTTGTACATCCAGCAAAAAAAGGTTTTAAAATGAAGTACTAAATGTGTTTATTTATCTTTTATTGAAGCTATTAAAATTATGCCTCTCTATTGTCATCTCTGTTCTAAAAATGTAAATTGTAGGTCACTTTACGTGTCTATCTATGTGAGTTGAAGTCTAACAGACATTTCCTGCAAAATCAGACCCTACAGCTCAAATTATACATCATTATTATAAGCTTATTGCTTTAAATCCAGATATTTTCAAACCAAAAAGTTACACATTGTAGATTTAAATAGCTGTGTACTGACATTTTCCTTGTTATCTGTGCAAAAGTATGTTAAAGCCCATGCATCATTTTCACTTAACTATGAGTTTAAAAAAAATTGTTGATTTATGTGTTTCACTGTATGTTTTTGCTTATGCTGGTGTTGCACATCTGGCACGGCCTTACCATCCTGATCTTACATAGAAACATAATTATTTCACGAGATTGCAATTTTGTATGAATTCGTACTGTATAATGTGAATCATACAGAAATTTAGGATTATTAGAAAAAAGATAACCCCTAACCTGGGAAGAAAGCAGATTATATGAATAAGCTCTTTTACTGAGACACAGAACAGTAACAGACTCCAAATCAGCTCATGAAACGGAAAGAATGTGAAGTGTATTGAAGTGGCACTCCTGTTTTTCCTGATGATCATTACACAGATCAGAGTTGCACTTCTTACTGTTTTGTGAAAATACATCAAATTTTGTATTTAATGAAGCTGTTAACACTTAAGATTGAATTAAATGCTGAATCTTGAGGCCCTGTACATTCTTTATGTTTATTACTGTTTCATTCATTGTTTTTGTTTTTGAAGCTGTTGAAATGTTTAGGCAATTGGTGACGTGCCTTTTATGAGTCCATTAGGTACTTGAAACAGATTTCTTAATTATGTTATTTGTCAAGTGCATGTCAAAGTTAATGTTCAATACCTACTTACTGCAAATATATAGTAAAATAATAAAATTACATCTGACAGCTTTAGGTGCACACAAATGTTCATTAATCCTGTGCCTATTCACATTAAAGTGCCATTGAATACTAATTAGTGTCTCATGTTTTCATACACTTCAGGTGCAGTGCCGAATTGATGGATCTGTAGTAAAGCTGCTCTATTAACTGTAAAAGTCCAGCTTTGCAACATACTGTAATGACATCCACATTATTGCCTCATGGGTTTTCTTTTCTCTTTATTATCTGAATTGCCTTTAGGGTGCACAGAAAACTGTATATGTGACTGTTTGTGACACAACAACGCTGGGTTAATGATCCCATGATAGTTTATTTGCTATCTCATCATTGACCATATCTGTCAACATTTATAGAGATAAATCAGTAAATTTCAAATCAAATTATATAAAAATGTGACTTTATTATCAAGCTGTGTCATGTGATACCTCAACAAAACATTATTAATTTAGAATGTGTGAATTCCTGTAAGCTGTATCTGAACAATGTGACGGTGTAAAGACACTAATCGTTTTTAGAATAGGTTTGCAGTATATCACCTCACTTGAATGCTGCACACTCTCTTTTGTCTGCATAATGATCACATTTAGTCAACAAAGCTGTATGTAATGAACTCTAGGATATTTTCAAGTTATATAATAAAGCTGCTACCGCTCTCTTAATGCAATTAGTGATGTTCTTTACAAAGACAGCTTGTTTTTATAAGAAAGTGAGATGCTCGAGTCTTCTCGGGGCAAGTTAAAAATGGGAATAAAGTTTGTTCCTTTATCTGTCTTGTTAGTCCTTTTTTTCTCTGTGATAATGTCTTACTTTTCTAAATGTGACTTTCACTGATAAGTCATTAACAGTTCTTGGCCTGCTTTTATGTTCTTGGTAACAGAAGGGAAGATCCCCTGTTCGCTGGTGACCGTGACTATATGTTAGTTAGACGTATGGAGCTAATTAGTTTGGAAAACTGTGCAACTGCCAAGAATACGTGTGATCACACCAGTAAAGTACATTATGGATTGTTCAACAAAAGGGTAATGAAACTGAGCAGTTGTTTGTGTTCACATATAGATATTATTAATGATTATGTGTGTGCCCAGGCAATGTCAGGTTAACAAGAGCCTTTTGAGAACCCAACTGCGTTTTATTAAATGTAGGCCAGCTTATGGATTTTATGGATTTTATGGATTTTGGGAAATGGTTTCATAATTGACTTATGACATAACGGTCCAATTTACGGCTGATGGGTCAAAACAGGGTGTTACAGGACGAATCTTCTTTCCAGTAACCTTTACTCTTCACTGCTCTAATAGTAATACATTTCTATAACAGATGTAGAAATCTTATTAAAATCTCACACTGGATTCTTGTAAAATGTATTCACTGATTTCTAATGAAATGCTTAGTGAATTATTTTATCAGGAATTGAAGTCTTGCCCTGTTCTTCCCATTCCTTTCAGCATCTTAGCAGTTTGATTCTCTCTCTGATTCTGCTTTTTTTCTGCCATCTAGGTGACAGGAACAGCACAGTGATGATATACAACAAAAGAGCAGCTTTACTTCATATCTTCATATCAAGAGGAGGATCAGATGGTTTGTATGTGCAGCAGGCTGTACACAAACTATACTAGTAGTAAAACACAGTGGAAACTAAACAAGATTACATTTACATTCATGCATTTGGCAGATGCTTTTATCCAAAGCGACTTACAAGGCATTCAAGGTTATAACGCAGGATTCTGGAATATTTGATTGGCCAGTCGTGACAATCCAAGGTATGCAATATGCTCCTTTCATCCGTTGTACTGCAAGTTAACTTGACCTTTAAAATAATGTACTTAAGAATAACTGGCAAAAAATATGTCTGAATTAATAGAATATATGAGATTATATTGCAAATGTTTAAACCAAATTGTGTGTTTGTCTTGTTTAAATATCGTGTCCCGGCTGTCTAAAAACACTTTCCTTGCAGTAGGTTTGTATTCATTGCAAATCAGCTAATAAAACATTTCAAATCAATATTTCATGTCCAATAATTTGCTCATGTGGCAAGTCGTGTATAAACCCCTTCACCCCTCTGCTTCACGTTCTGATTACTCAGTTTAGGTTTATTCTGCGATGATAACAACCAGCTGGCTGCACATTATCCCTTACTTAATGAATCTAAAAACTACTCAAATTAAAAACACAGTCTGCTATTCAAACTGTAGACGAGGCTGTGACTTCCCTTGTTTCAGCGCTTGAGCTGCTGTTTGTTTGCCACATTATGTTAGTGTTAAATCTCTGTCAGGGTCTGTCAGATTATATCCTCCTCTTGTTGTATTACTACTTTGTATAAGACAGACTGAACACTGTCCCAGAGGAGCTGTTTGGTGCTTTCTCAGTCAGCAGACATGCCACAGATGATACAAACTAATCCTCATTATCAAAGCCTCTTACTCTGTACCACGCTGGGAAGGAAGACACTTCTATTCTAATAAGGTGTGACATACAAGAAACCTTTCATAAGAATTGTTCTGAGAGGTAGTATGACAATATAAAACCTTTAGCTGAACTTGATTTCATTTTTAATATAGTGCACATACATGTGTGCACATTGTATGATTAATTGCTGTAGAACTCAGAAATGCAGTCTGTGAAAATTGTGCTGATCTTGTGTAACCGTATCAACGATGTTTGCGGGTTATCCAAAAAAGACCCCAGTCCTCCGAGTCATAGCCAAAGCCAGGTTCATTGAAGATTTGCATTTAACACAGTGACAGGTGATAAATAATGCACACACAGGGAGAAATCCAGATTCACTACCAAGCCAAGTATTTTATTAATGTTCTCTCCACAGTTGATAATGGAAGCTCATTTAATCCTGAAGGAATTGCAGGACAAAGTCGAAACATAAATATGTAAATAATAGCCTTGTGGTAGATTAGTCCTATTTGTCAATGTCAGGGCGACTGTCGCGTGCACCTCCTCGCAAACACACGTGCATATCCCTCCACAAACACTTTAAAGCTGTTGCATCACCTAAAATTAGCACCGTTTATCAGTGGAAATGCACCTTTGCAGGATTATCGTGTAACTCAACCTGCTCGTGGGTTCAATCCCAGTGAACATGCCTAATGAAAAAATATCTGTCAAATGTTTAAATGTAAATAAATATAATATACAAATTAGATTTCAGCATGATTAAAAAGCAAATAAACTTGTTTTGTTGCAGATGATTTCACTATCATTTCATATGGAGCAAAAATACCCATTAAGGACAATTGACAATAATAAAGCCCTGCAGTATGTTTTGTACTAAAATCACCGTGCCATGATGTGACTCTTGAAAGAAATTGTTGAGAAACCTTGATTGTATGTTGGTTCACTTCAGTAATGATCCTACAGTTCATAAATTCAAGACCTTGGATGGGCGTCGTATTGTTTTATGATGCTTTATTCTCTCACTGTAGGCTATCCCATAGTACTGAAGCTGAAAATGTAAAGGATTATTAGAAAAACATCCTTTATAGCTGTGTCAGTGGTTTTAATCAGTGATGATGTCTGTGTTTGTGAATCCTGAGAACCTTTCCTCAAGAGTCAATATTAATATGATATGTTTTTATTTATTGTAAATAAATAAATATAGTGATTGAAACCACAGTGGTCCACAAAGTTTGACATTTGAGCCAAAGTTAAAAATGCATTACAATCATTGTGTGGCAATAAATTGAGTCATACTGTAAGACCCTGATGTTATTTGCAAACAGATTTGACTGATATCTGTGTCCTGCTCTTGTGTACGACAGCAAAGTGGATGAGATAGTTGGTCTAGTTGCTCTCTGCTTTCTGTCATCACATTACATGATTGACTATTGTTGCAGAGCCGCACCTATAAAACTTTGCTTACATCTGTTGGCTCTGTTGTTTTGACTAGATCAAACATGAAAAATAAATGACAAAATAACAATTTACAACCAAAGTTGAAACTGATTTCTCAATATTTTTTAACTCAAGTCGAGGGTTACTGTCATTGCTACGCCACACAATATAAAATGAATTGAAATGTAGCTGCTCTGTTGACCTGACTGCAAACACAAGGCAGGTAATAAATAATATAACTGTATATACAGTGTGCATTCACTATGTACATAGAAAACAAATATGAAAGTATGCAGTGTGCTATTGTATAAAATTCCATTAAATTTTATTTGTTATAAAATTTGTTAGATATAGTGTTATCAAGATAAAAGTTCAATGCATGTATTTAATAAGCGTGTTAGGGGACTCTATGAAATGACTTGTCATAGTCTGATAGTGACTGACTTTAAAGGTGAGATTAAACTTTCCTTCATATTTACTTCCATTTACATAGGAGCAAATGCAAGAAATCGAACATTTACATGCTACGATGTATCTTTTTAAAAAACCTTTATACACAGATGACAACAAAGCAATCCCAAAACAAAAAAACCCAAAAATCACTGTATTATGCATACTAGTCAGAAGTACCGTCACAACAACTCTATCGCTGCATTGTTTCTATTTGTGGGTCAGACCCTAAGGGAGTAAATCACTGTTGCCTAGTCTCAAGATTAAGTTGATGACAGCTGATAAAAGCAAGATGAGTCCCTCTCATCCTACCTTTGGGCTGATGTGTAACACCTTTGATATTAGAACAACAGATGTTTCTGTTTCTGTTTGACATTGACAAGCTCCACCATTTACGTATGTGTTTCTGATTGGCAATCTGTCATTTGAATCTGTCATCTGCTTACAGAGAACTAAAGAGAGAGGAACAGAATGAGTTCGGCTACTGGGATATCACATTATAAAAGATGGTGAAGAAGAGACACACATCTGTTCTTATGTGCAGGACCCAGAGATAAATCCAGAAATCTCATCATTGGATAGCAATTTGGAAAAAGCTACAACGATTTGTCAAACTTAAAGGTGAAAACTTTTTTTTCCATGTTTTTATGTCAAAACACTTTCAGATTATTGTTCCAGGGCAACTAGTGAGGCATCGTACTTTTAAAAGTAAAAAAACTTTAAAACTTTTAAAAACACTACTCTTTTGCCACTTTTATGACATTGCTACGTTCATCTCCAATGGTGTAAGATAAAGGCGGGACTTCCTTTTTGCCAAACCTGTGTCAGAAGAGAGTGGGCCATAAGAGAGCAGAGTGGTAAGATGCTGTTTTACTTGTGATTTTAAGAAAATCAACTGTCATTCAATGTAAATTGAGTTATATGAAGAATACAATAGACATTCTTTACTGCATAATAGTATCCAGAGGTGAAAAAACAAGCCTATATACAGAGATATATTAGTATTTGAGACACTAATCCTCCTGTACTCCTAAGAGGGAGCAAACCTTAGCATGAACATTTCTTTTTCTCCATCCAGGTCAACAATATGAGCAAAGATGCTGTAAAGTCCTGACCCAGCAGCATCGTGCTGCAGCCCAGCTGAGATTACCTGCATGAGGCAGTGACCCCAGGCCATACCTGCCTGATGAATTCTCTTATGAAAGAGAAAAAAAAAGAAATAAAAAAGGGGAGGAAAAAAGATGGTGATGGATGGCTGGGTCCCAAAGCCATTGCTCACGTGCCTCTCCAGCAGCTGTGCTACCAGTTGTAATGGCCTCCATAGGAAGGTGCGGAGATGCTATTTTTCTTTTTAAGTACACAAAAAATTGTCATGTTGATGCCAAAGTCAAGATTAAACCCTCCCTTGAGCATGTGGTAATTAAAAGAATTTATCATAATTGCCAATCAAAGTGCTCTGAGGGGGTGACTCCTAGTTAGACACTGTTTTACTGTGCATCTATTACTGTGCCATATTTAGAAATTAATTTGCACAAATACATGGTGTGTGAGAGAGAGAGAGCCAGAAATAATAGTGCAGGTGTAATGATGATGTTGCAAAATCACCTTGAACTGTAATCCCCAGAATGTTACGTTTTTTGTTGAAGGTTGCTGATGAAAATATAGAGGATGCTTATTGTCTTTCAAGGACTTGAGGATGTTAATAATTCTTCCTCTGCCACATCAGAAAACATTAAATAGGTTTAGTATTTGTAATATCATATATACACTTCACATTGGTGTACTTATTTATTTATAATTCTGTCTAGTTTTGTGGATCATAGGGGCCATAATTTTTATAATTAATTTTTTTCCACTATTATTACTCAGTTTCTCACACCATAAAGTTTTAGTTTGTTACTTTTACTGTATCTAACCACTTTTCACTGTAATTTGTATTAAACCATCGTTTTTTTTCCTCATTACTGTACCTTTAGGTGTAAAAAGACAAAGGGAATTGTCACCCAAAAGTAAAAGCTATCATCATAAATAATAAATGATCATTTACTCACCCTCATGTCATTCCAAACCTGTATGACTTTCTTCTGCAAAACAAAGATATTTTAAAGAAAGTTCAACATTGGCCCCCATTAACTTCTATTGTATAGACACAAAACCAGAGTAGCATTTCTAAAAATATTGTGTTCCACAAAAGAAAAAGTCTTCTGACTCTAGAAGATCAAGGGCAATCCCAATATTTAATGATATTGTCCCTTTCAGCAAAGTTTTACAAGTATAAGAACATATTCTATTGTTTGAACATTTTACTTTCTACAGCATACAAAGAAAAAACATGTGAAGGCCACAGAAGGGTTTCTTATTTTAATTGCTTTTTTCCGGGAGTGAATGGACTTCGTAGTAAGGAGGAAATAAAAGGTAACAGCCGTATAGGGTTTGGTAACAGCAGTGCCGCCTTCATATGCTCATCAGGATATGGTTAATGTATGAACTGCTGTTCGACAACACTGCAGGACTCCGGCTCGCTCGCACGCTCATCAAAGACAGCCGGAGGGTACTGAACACCCTCTGAGCTTTATGAAACACCTAAAAAACACAGTTAATTTGTACAACTGTTCCATCAGTTCATACCACATTTCTTTTTTGTCCTCTGAAGGCTTCGATGAGGGCAAACCTATCAGCTTCACAATTTAATTTGCTTTGCTTTTGTGTTGGTGACTATGAAGAAGATTGAGCTGTATTAAGAAATGGCAGCGTAGACAGATGTGACTGTAAAAAACATTTGGCCTTGACCCCTACCTACAAATTGCAAATGTTCTTACATCCTTACATTTCAGGTTTTTTACTTTATAATTATGAGTATATATTAAATCAGTATATTGCCAATTTACATTCAGTACAAATTATACATCAGGAATGTATGTTTGTTATTTTTACTGATTAGGCTGAGATTAGGGAAACACAAAAAATGCGGACCTAAACTTTAGCAAACTTTGCTCATTATGAAATACAGTACTGTCGTGCACCTTATTCATTTAAAAAATATGTGATCATGTTGTACAGTATATAGGCAATAGCGTTATGTCACATTTTCAGTCAAAACTTGAAAAATAAAATTATTATAATTTATTATTATTATTATAATTTTTATAATTTATTATAAATAATCATTATAAAATTATAATTATTATTATCAATATCTTGAACCATCTGTTTATATTTTACTAAAGGCCTGGTGATAGAGTTCAGACATAAAAAACAGCCTATGCATGAGTTATCTATTTTAAAAAAATGGAAATATACATGCTTTATGGATGTGATATACAGCAATTTGTAGGATTTTTGTGAATTAAAATGCACAAACCAGAAGCAATAATACCCAACAAATGAAGAAGAGAAGACTCTTTACAGAACATTACATTTTTAATTTATTTTCATGTGCCCATTTATGAGGAACATGGACTGTTATGGCAATGAAAAATCATGTCAGGTAAACATAAAACAATGCTTTTAAAACTGAGAGAGATTTTACACGGGTATTTAAACCATCAAATATACATCTGAGCTATCAATATAGTAAAAACTTTTGGTACAAACTTTTTTATTGCATTTATTTGCTTATATTGATTGCTTTCTTTTTATTGTTATTTACAGTATGAACAGTACCGAATCACAATATTTCACTTGACATTCTATCCCAGAATACCGTGTCCTATGTTTCTAACCTCTCTGCCTCGCCAGATTCAACATCGTGCCAGGGACAAGACAGTGGGAGAAATATGGCTCGGTCCCACCCCATCCATCACAAGCAAAACCTGCCCAATGAAATACAGGCTGAGCTTCCCTAACAATGAGTCCTATCTTGTATGTTAGACCCCTCGCTGTGTATTTATCACCTAAGCGGAGGCACAATGGCTGATTCACAGAGCAGTCAGGCTGATAAAACACACTGACATGATCTCCAGGCCGATTACTGACTCTCTTCTTCTGTTCTATCTGGTTTTCCTGGACGTGTTTCCTGTCTTTAATAACCACTGCAAATATCGAGTTTGTCTTTGGGGCTTTTTCTTTTTGTTTTCGTATAGACCACCTTCATTGTACTGCCATGTTCCTGTGTGCAGTGCTTAAATACTGATCAAGCACTTTTCTTTGGGGAAAAATTGAATCTGAGAAACTGTTTCGATGTTGTTAGTGTCTCTTATACTTTGGTTAGTCTTGTGTGATTTGCCAGTGAGTTTGTCTCAATGAAAAACATTGTAATGCTTTTATTTAGTGTGAAGTACTGCTATGGCTATAATTATTTGGAGCATAATTGCATCATTGGCTAAACTAATCCTTGAAGGAGCTGTACTAAGGCTTTATGAATCTTGCACTAAATGTATATCTGCATATAAATTAATTTGTCCTTTTTGCCCAATTGTATATTTATAACATGATGTTAGAGGTTGTGTTGCTGTGTACCCTACCCATGTGATTCATCAATATCATGTCCTAGATATAGTGCAACATATGGTGAGCTGTCTGACTGTTGTAGAGCTTTTTTGCTGTTGTGAGTCTTTCGCAGCCCATTGATTCATTGATTGATTTACTAGCGTGGAAAGGGAGCCAGACTGATGACGGGTATGAGTGAAGGTCTATGGCTCCTTTGGATAGCCTTGTCCTTGATTTAGACAAATTAATATCTAGCAGACAATAACTCTCAAAGGCTCATCTGGCCCAGTGTCTCCTCCATGGGGTGAGAGATGGAACACGCCACAATACAAAGAGATAATATCATAATTGTATGCAAAGTTGAGGATTGTGGCCTCCGGGAACATGACTGGGACTTGGGTCCTCATGCATAAAACCTTGCATAGTTTACATACTAACAGTTTGTATATTCAATCCTATGCAAATTTAGATCTGTTAAGGGAGTTAGATGTGGAAAGAACCACAAATGGATGTTTAACCGCTTGTAGATTACTATTGTTTTGTGTTCATATAAATATTGCATGATAATTCTCAATAGAATCCACAGTATAAATAACTTGAACATCACCTGACTAACCAACCATTATTAGGCTAGTTTATTAAAGTACCACAGCAGTAACATTATTTATAGTAATGATGCAGTAGTGGAAATGATGAAAAAGACAAAAATACACTTAAGGTGCTTTACAATGCCATAGAAGAACCATTTTTGGCTAAATGGTTTCAAAAAGAATGGTTTCTGTTTCACAAAAGGTTCTTTGCAGTGGAAAGTTCTTCAGACTATAAAAAAGTAAGAAAGATGTTATTATTTTATGAATATTTAACTAAAAGGTTCTTTTTGGAGCCAAAAATAGTTCTTCTGTCACATTGTTGTAAAGATCCTTTTGAAACGCCTTCATTTTTAAGAGTGTAAACATAAAATGAGCAAAATAGCATAAAATCCACAGATTTTGCATTCAAAAGTAATACTGTAAGTACTAAATAATTGACAGGCAAAATATAAAGTTCTAATCATGGAAATATAATTGATTTGCTGCTACAATGTGTACTCCACTAACTTGACAAACTTTGGCAAATCCAGTAATTAGGTCTTCCTTAGAAACAACTTATTGTTTCAACCCATTATTTTACTCTTGAAGTTATGTAAAGACAGCCAATTATACTAAAACTTGTCATGACAAATTTCATCCACACTTGCCATGTTTGTGTGCAAAATGCACCAGCCCATCAGTAAAAGGATTGTGGGTGGATCGTGGGCGACCTGTTTGAATCTGGGACCACTTATTCTGCCTGACAATCCTGTACCGATGAAGAGTGTATAATGCTTATATTTGTGAAAGTCAAACAGATTTAATAACATCGCCCTGATTACTTTAATTCATCTGTTTCCTCACTCACTGATTTTTCTGGTGGTTTTAATTTCTTTGATGCACTTCACTGGCTCCCCCGCTGAGAGTCAACAGTCTCCCGGTTTATGCTAAACTCTTTGTGAACATGCTGTGTGCTAAATAATTGACTGGAGGTCTGATCAAGTCCCAGTGGCAGCTGGTCCAACAGACGCTATGGTCCTATCACACTTCATCATTTCATTTCAAACCATTGATATATCTGTCAATGGTCATAATTTGCGATGGCCTTGTATGTTGTAATGAAAGCTAGCATTAGTCAGACAGTGTAATGTAGTCTGTACTAACAAAAAATTCATTATATCTTGTCTACTGGGTGCTGAGAAGGGAATTAATTAAAGATGAGAACATAACTTTGCTTGTAGACTGGTCTGCCATAAAGTTCACAATTACTGCAACTTTCTGTCTTTAAAAAACTCACTGCTACATAGTGCTTTAACAGTGCTGATAAAAATCATAAAAATTAACTGTATCTACATCTACATAATATACAGACTGATACAGGACTGGGACAGGACATGACAGTGTCATCAGTCTGTATATCATTTAAACTTTCCAGACTATAGAAAAAGTGTTAATCAAGTTAAAAGTCTTGCCTGGTGCAAGCAGGACCATATTCTCTGTATGACACATTTTGCATCTTAAATGGATTATTAATGTCAGCAGTATATAACAATGGAGGGAAAGCAGTCCTGCATTAGGTGACCTTTTCAGAATGGTGTAAAGGTAATATACAGTATGCCAGAGCAGCTCGAGAAAGAGTGCAAGCTGGCACAAAAGCTAAGAACACTCTCTGTAAAATTGCATGTCATAGATCCTCAAAAAAAGATTACATTTGCAGATGAAACATGAACAAGAAATAGAAAGAGCCCCAAACACTATCCCATTTGAATCAGTCAATTATCTGGACTGGATGTCAGTGTATATGTGAAATCACAGTTTCAAGCGTTTCAACAATCTGCAAAATTGTTTGCGAAAGGGTCGAAGTCTTGAATGAGAGAAAAGAGAGATGCATTATTGATACTCAAACATATTCAATCTGTTTTTTGTATCAGAATAGTTACACAGCATGAAATATTTACTCATATAAAATACCATAATAAAATACTCAATGAACAGCTTAGGAGTTAATTTTGGAGTAAATTTTTCCTAAATGTCAATTTTTTGCATAACAATACTCTATTTTGTGCAGTATTACTGCATGGACATCTCTGGGGATGCGGAAAAAGATTGACATTACTGTAATGAATTTTATTATTCATGTTTAGCAAGTGGGTACAGTAGCTTCAGTGTTGTAAAGCATGTGAATATCTAATGAATGTCCCTTTTCCATATACGACTATACTGAAATATAGCTTCTTTGTTTCAAACCATATGGTGCATGTAAAAACCATTTCTTTTGAGCTCCAATATGTTGTGCGCACATATTTCCAGGGGCGTTTATCAGAAATAATATCCTCAGAATAGCATCACTGAACTCATAATCTCGGACATCACATCCTGTTCTGTTGCTAGCAGGCAACCAAGCAGGCCACTCCAAGCAATTCCAAGCACGTACAGGTTGTCATATGAACTGATATAAATATGGGCAGTTCCATGCAAATGTCAACATTACCATTAAAAATGTCATTTTTTCATGGAAAAATGGAATTATACATGTTTTATATATATATATATATATATTAGGAATTATACATAATTCCATTCATGTATAGACAGAATTTTTTAATGTCTGGAGAAAGTTAATTTATATCATTTATTTAAGTATTGACTAAATATGCCACACCAGTATCCATAACACTGAAATTGCCCATATTGCTTTAATATGCCAATTATTTAAAAAAGAAAATAGACAGAAAATTATGTGCTGAAATTTACAGCAAAACGAAATAATCAAAGAATCACTGCATAAACAAGTGAAAACCCAGTCAGATTTACAAAAGCTACACAGAGATATCAAAATGAAGGCAGATATTGATGTCTTCTTGGATTACCTCTAAGTGCTGACTATCGTTTTGCCTCCTGAGCTCAGGGCTACGGCTCGGATGCCAGATACTCATTCCATTGTTCTGCTCTGCCAGCTGCAAGTCGATTACTCCATTTACTTACCCCGAGGAGGTTAACCACAGAGCAAGTTCAGTGCCACTTAAGAGACTCAAAGGCTAGACCTCTCTGATAGTTAAGTGTTCACAACAGACTAACCATATGGAGAATCTCTGTGGCAGAAGTCTAGACCTGTGAACTGTCTCTATTCATGCAGTAATCATGGTCTCCATCCTGGTGTCAGTAACTTAATATATGTTCAGTTTTCTAACTGTTAAACAGATGGTGTGTTAAAATGTTACACAAGTGTGCCTTCAGACACATATTCAAGATTAGATTATTGATTTTAGATGATGTGAAGAGATTTTAAGACATTTTCTTTGGCTGAATGCAAAGAAATAAAATAAATGTTACAGTTTGTAGTGTCTAAAATGAAGACAGTAAGTATATTTTAACATAAAATAATTTAAATAACAAATGTTTTATACTGTATCAGCAATAAATGTAAAACAGTTTGTATTTAAATTTTGTGTGCTGAAGAGACTGAGCCATTGGCCATGGCTCATTTGATTAATTCCATTGTGTTTTATTATATTTTCTGATTATTGGTGAAGTTGGAGTTCTTGAAAGTGGTAGCAAAGTGGACTAGGCAGAGCCTCTGTGCAACAAAGGGAAAAAAAATCCATCTTTCTAAAAGTACTTACTGATTAAATTTGCTGTCCAGAGAGCTGCTCTAAGAGCTACTTCAGGGCTCCAAGACTGATTCATATATTTACATCTTCAGTGATATCAGGATAATGATGGAAAATGACCCCTATAACCCCTCCGAGCACATATTACAGCTTAGCTTGTTATACCAAAGTTCTTCAGCACTTTTTCTTGTACATTTTGTGTTCTTGAAAGCTGCACTTTCAGGCGCCCTACTCATCTTTAAAATATGATACAATTGAGAATAAAACTCAACTCACTCTGTGATTCAACCTCTGACAGATTACATTTCAGCTTACTAAAAGAAGGTGAGAAAAAACAAAGACAATTGTAAACTATCATTGCTGAAACAATGAAATAAAACAAAGAAAGAAAAAATGAGCACTGTCTTTAAAAAGTTTATATGGCCTCAGATGAGAATAAAACAGCTACGTTATTTCTACAACCATGATTTAACACAAAGTGTTCACTTACTGTATTTGTTTTTAATGCTGCTATATGCAAAATACAGCACTTTTATTATATAACTTCTAAATGTAAAGTTAAGTCAACAGAAACACGTTCTGATGAATCCTAACTAGGCTATTAATAAACAATTTTTGAAATCTTGCCTTTTAGCTTGACTTTTGAGCTTGACATTATTTTTTTCAAGGAATTAACCTGGGGCTAAAATTCTGTGATAGAGACCATATACATTTTATGACTTTAGACTTAAGAACATATCACACCATGATATTAAGTTTTGTGTTTGTAATTCATTGGTTTTGAAGATTAAATATTAAACATTAAATAGTAAACATTAAATATGTATTGAATTTTACATTTTACTCAAATGTCCCTTATCTAAAAATATGTTCTTGTGGCTCAGCTGATCTGGTTTGATTTTCCAGGAGCACATTTACTGTTAAAAATATAGGCTATACTTTGAATGCAGGATAAAATCATCTGCCAAATGCATAAACATAAACTTCCCCTGAAACATGTCAACACAGTATATACCACAAATGCTCATTCTTGCTCTGAAAAAATCAAATCATCAAAATGTTTTTTTCTTTGTCAAACTTTGTAATGTAGTTCTCCTCTGGTAGAAAACAAACAATGTGTGATATTTCTTTTTTGCATAACTCAGTTTAGAGAAAATTTTGTATTCCTAAATGCCGCCCACTGTGAAAGGTTATTCAAATTATACATTTGAATTGCTTTCTCAAATGTAATATTCCCCCCTCAGGTGCATCATTTATGTCCGCTGAATATGGAAATTATTCTGTACTGAGTGCCTCTCTCAAAACTAAAGGGAAGATTATTACATTATAGTGAATCTATAGCATGAAACCATGTGTGCACATTGTTCCATTATAGGGGGCTGTGTTCAACATTCTTTAAAGCATACTGTACAGTATAGGTGTATCTATAATAAACATTATTTGTGTCTGGGTTTGCCTTTTCTTTTGTCATGAAATTGAAATTCCTGGGTTTTGTTTTTACAAAGCAGGAATAAAGCTCAAAATGAATGAGCTGAAGGACATATGTTGACATATATGTTGACAAAGTTATGTAATATCATGCAATTATCATGTAAAGTCTGAACATTGGATAGCTGTTAAGAATTGCTGAGATGCTTGCAACTGTAGATAGCCAGAACCTCTTTAAAGAGTAAAAAAATCTATTTTTCAAGAAGTACTGATGAAAATGTCTATCTTAATTTCTATATTTGCATCTTCAGTTATTTCAGTACATAATACAACAAAAAACATCTCAGCTGATGTGCTGCTGAAGCTGAGTGGACAACTCGACCCCGCCCACCGCGGCGCGCTATTGGCTGGTGCGGCGTGTAAACGTGTGGCACCTGAAAGTCTGAGTGCACTACAACGAAGTACACTAGAACAGCGCAACTCATCGCTGGCTTGTTTCTGAAGCACGGCGCAACGCAATGCTGATCTTTCAGATCACTAAAGTGTCACAGAGCAAAAACGAGGGACCTGTCAACACAGGCTGGAGGAATTAACTTCCTCAAAAGCGCATGAGAAAAGCAGAATGGGAAGTAGCGGACGCCTGCGGTGTTTGAAGATCATTCCGATCCTGGTTCTCTGCGCAGCGAGCGTTAGCGGTCGAGGTAAGAGCTGTTTCACAGGAGAAACGCAGTAGAGCTTCACCAAGTCGACCGTTGTCTTTGATTTAACTTTTGTATTGTGTCAAGAATCTCACGAGACCTGTTTGATTTCCCGCGTTGTTCACGCGGTTGCCGCGAGAGTCAAGTGTCAGGCGTTAATTCACCTCAAATAAAATACTACGAACGACCGGTGTAAACACATGACTAAAAAAAGTTAGTCATTCGGTTATTTTTAGCATTATAGAGTAGAAATTGGCATCGCTTTGTTTTAACAGAATACATGCCGTTTTTAACGGATGCTGGTAGATAAACTCTGGCTAGTGACATGTTCCAGGTGAAAGTTTATCAAGAAAGCTGTAGTTGTTGCTGACGGATTATGCCGGATAACTGAGGAAATACAGCTAAATACGTTTACTGTTACACAGCAAGTGCACATTCAGCATATATTTTGGCACACCTTAAAGTACTGTAAAGGTAGATAAACTCTTCTTTAGTCGCCCACAATGTTACATGGAAGCGCTCTTTCTTTCTGATCCTGTAAATGTGTAGCTGACAAATATACCGTTAACGAGTTACATGGTGTGACAGCGAACATTTAGAAAAAAACACTGAAGATAAATCTCTATTATCCTATTTGTAACTTATGCAATGTGTATATTATTAAGAGTTTTTTCTACATTTTTGCTATCAAACCATAGAACACATTACGTATATAATTGTCAACAAATGTCGTTACTCTGACACACTCACTTTAGCCAGCCCTAAATCTAAGGTCTTATATAAGTTTTTTTTTGTGTTCAGTGAAATTATTTATGGGTATTCTAGACAGCAGTATTCAACAGTATTGACCTGTATGGAGCTGTGTGATGGCAGTTTTATTTAGGTGATTTTGCAGATAATCCAAAATAATAATTAATTATAAGTCTAGTATTATAATATTTGTTTTTGTAGTATGGACAATATACATATTTCTAGTTTAAATTGATAATGGTTGCACTGTAGGTTATCTCAATTGAACCACCTCAGGTCGGTCTAATCGGCATGAAGGGTGAGCCCTTAGTAAGTCTTCACAGCCTGTAATTTTTTAGAGATATATTGAATGTGGATTGTGGAAGATGTTCACAGTGGATGAGTGTCTTATCTTCACTATAAGCGCATCTCGCGTAAAGGGTCAGGACCTAAGATGTCCTCTGTGTTACCAAGCGAGCCCAGTGGGGTCTAAGTGAATTTGAAAGGGTTCATTCGATCCACTCAAGTGTGTTTGCTTTGTGGCTCCCACATAAACATAATGGTTAGTTTTCTTCCCCCCCCCTATAGCTGTACAGTTTACATAGTCATGAGAGTAAATTAGTGACTTACAGAACCTGTAAAGAAATCTTATGTGCCTACTAATTAGGTAGTGTTAAAAATGTTGTAAGTTGACAAAGGTTATTGCTTCTTCCCTTGGCATGTTTCAGCTAGATCTCGCTACAGTATGTCTAAAAGCAACACTTTCTGTGCACTTGACAACAATGGCTCTGATGTGGTTAACCTCTTGCTCTCTATAATTCCCTTTATTTATTTGATTTGATATAGTTATGTGTGGGCTTGAATCAACTAAATAAAGTTAATCGTGTTAATTTGCCCTTAGGTACAATTAAATTCATTCCGTATGTATAGATTAGCGTTTACTTCAATCTTTGCACTCAAGGTAAAAGAGTCGCTAATTTTAGATGGCAAACTCTGCCAGTAGATTACTGTCGAGAGAAAGGAATCCGTCTGTAAGCGACAGGGGTTCTGTGTTTTTTACTCACACTGATCCATCATCAGCTAGAGACTGCTACAGTGGGCCAATGCAGTGTTGCTCGCTGCTCAAATTTACATTTAAATGAAACCAAATGACTGAACACTCACATATGAGAGTCGGTAAAAAATCACCACCTCCTTGTTTTGTGGAAGTACATTTTTCTATTGAAACTGTTGTTGGGTCGTATGGGATATGTTATGGTAAATAAGAAAACAACATGATGCTTGTTTTTGTAAAGGAAAACAATTCTATATCGCCTGCAGAGATGATGAAATAAATCTGATAAGTAAAAGGATCTGGAGTCCATATTGTAGACGGTGCTTATAGTAACTTATTGCCACATGTATAAGCGTTAAAGAAACAAATATGGTGTTTTTTTGTGTGTAAAATTTTTTGGGCAGTGCAGGGTGAGTTTAACATAATAGACGTAAAGGACACTAATTCAGTAGGCTGACTGATCTGTCTTAACTTTATTTTGTGGTTATTATCACCTCCTCTTCCACCTTCAGTCGGTACAGCCGACTGTCGAGTCGAGACAAGTCGAGTCGGCTTAATCATGTGCAGTAAGCAGAACCTTGTCCATAAATCTTCATAAATGAATTTTCTCAGAAGAGCTTTTACATTTTCTCAAAAGAGCTTTTACATTTTATAAACAAGGACACATATTTAAAGACATATATAACTAATGCCCCTTTCTGATGACATGAGTTCTGTGTTGTTGTGTCATACAAGTCTACTTTGGATTGTCAAGCTGTATTTGAAGGTGCAAGATAAAATCTAAGCTGTGCATAAGCTTTCACACATTCTGCAACATTTGCAAGATATAATTTCCGATAACATCTAAAAGTGATATTATGTATCACTTGTAAGTGTTGGTAGATCTCCGGAAGCATTATAATCAGCATAAACGGCTATGGCTGCCATCTGTGCGTGATTTGTTAGGCATCTGGAATAAATATTTCATTTGGAAAGTGATTGTCTGAGGACTGTTTTTTTACTATACAGTTTCGTAATGAAGCGTAGAAATATGTTAAACCGTGATGATTTAATATAGGAACAAAACCTAAAATGGCAACAAAAGAATTGCATGTCAATGAGGATGTTAAACATATCGTCTTTCCCTTCAGAGATGCTGCACAAGCATACAATATGTTCTAACCTCAAGGTTAAACATGAATATTTACCAGCCTTTTTATATCATCTAGAAAGCAGCACAAATTTTTTTTAGATTAATCTACACAATGTTCTGTACGACATTGCTGTTAAACTTCATTCGCGCATAACGTATCCTGAGGTGTCCTTATTTTTGCATTCTTGGTGTTTAGGGCATATTTCACACACACACACACAAATTTTCCTCTTGCTTAAACATTAGAATACAGTCCTAACAATGCCAAGGTCAATGATAAAATGTATTAGACCTTAAATGCAATATAAATTGGTTTGGAAAAAAGTGTCTATGTCTAAAATGTGTAAATGTGTTACAGGACACAAACAAAGTTTGTAACAGGAACACAAAGGTATTAAGAGAATAAGGGTGGAATTTCGGTTTCCAAAATGTGAATAATGTTTCATTGCATTTTCGTCCTGTGTCATGCTCTGCACTGTTCATGAAGAATTTGTCAATCAAAGACCAATTATTGATTAAATGAGTTGTTGACTATTTTCATTATTCTTTTTCATTATTCTTTTTCATAACCTTATTTTTGCAGCCCTAAAATCTATTTGTTTTCATTCTTTCCTTGCATTTCCCTTAAACATCTTTGTCGTATAGATTTGTAGCAGACCTTGGTTATGCTTAGACCTTGCACTTTTCTGGTTCAGCAACTTTTTCCATGTCAGTGTTTACAGATGGCACTGGCCACATGAGCTTTCTATAAGCTGGTTTTATGATAGTCCCTTTTTCCAGGCAGTTGTTAAGTTTACTGATTTATCTATGCTCTGCAAGAATATCACACTCTGTCCTCCAGTAAGTTATTTTATCTGCACACATAAAAGTGAACTGTAAAATATCCAAAGTGTTTTACCTCTTATTTACAGATGTATTAACCTGTATATTGTATGTGGTAAAGTACAGTTTGCAGGCCTTTCAAGGCATTAGAAAAAAATACAGTCATTGCAGTTTTAAGATACAGTTTAAGAAGCACAGTACCCTGACCTTAAACCATTGCAGTATGGGACCATAGTTTTTACAGATGTGATTTTGCTTCAGCACTTTGCATTTGAAAGCAGATATACAACAGGAGGACACCATTAAAGGACGTAACTGACATGTGTGAAGTCTTGTAATTTTGTTCTGGTTCCTAATTCTTAATGGTTCTTGCATAAATAGAAGTGAATAGAACTAAATATGATACCTAATTCAGCCAAATGCTTAGAGTTGGGACTTAACTTTCGATTAATGTGTTTTTTGCTGTTCAGTATATTCCATTTCATCAGTTGCGCTCTATTTAGCTGTTTTTAAAAACTAGAACGTGCCCTCTTTGCTCCTATTCTTCTCCCAACAGAGGGTTTGTTTGTACAGTATGCTCTATCGTACCATGTTTGTATAAAGAATACTGTCATACTTTTTGGGATTTAGCAAACAAAATGTATGTTCTGTTGGCCAGTTATGCTCGTCTTTTGAACAGGACTTTTATGCATAAGGTTTCTGTTCTCTTACACTTTCCTTACATCATTATAGATATACACAAGTACTTTGGTTGTGGTTGGCATTACGAATGTAATGAGATTACATTGTGTAATATAATGTGGTTCAGCTGCATGTTGTGCTTCTAGAATAGTAAGCTAGGTCTTTGTGTAGGAATGGATAATAGGAGATCAAAAAAGCACTAAGTGTGGGGGAAAAATCTAAACCTTGATCATATGTTGTGGCATTTATTGATTTCTTACTCCTCTAGCTCGACCAACTGCTACATTATACATACACGCTTTCTCTTTTGTGGTTTCAGTTTTTAAAATCATGGCCTTAAGGTGTTTTTACTCCTTCTCTTTTGTGTTTTTTCCAAGTTTCGATCATGAGTGGCCTTTTCCTTTGTTCCAGTGCCTAAGTGTTTCTGAATCTGACCTTCGTTGGGCTCCACCCGCCTCTCACTAACACTGCATTCTTTTCATTCATCCTAGGAGGATGCTGCTACGCAGAAGCTTTGTTGATTTAACCTGCACCTACACCATGGGTCATGTTAATTCTTTTGCTTTTGATGTTGTTTCTTGGAGTCGTAGAACACAAAGAGACCAAGGAGACAACATTTTTATAGTACTCTTAAAAGGATGAGATCTGAGTGGACCATAAACATAAAGATCTGATGAGATGAGAGCTAAATGGATTATAAACACAAGATGGTATAATTTGAGACTGAAGGTTAAGTTGCATGTACAGTAATTAACCAGCTTTTTTCTTTTTTTTAACCTAGCTCAAAAACGGTTTCATCTTTTTGTTTTATGTATCAGGTAATATATGCCAGGTAACAAACTTGCAACAGTTGATTAAACCTTAGCATTAATTGATTTTTGCATATTTATTTTCAGATATTCTGTGTGAATTGAATATGCTAGGGGTAACAATTTTGGCTTTAGGCAATATGATAGTAAAATGAATAATCATTTAGCATATGCATATATATGCATATAGTCCATTGACTGTCATATTGATATTCATGAGGTCAAGTCCATATGTACAAAAGCAAGGGTGACTGTGAGAGCATAATCTTTAAGCATTAAATATACCCCTTAATAGCTACCTCCAAAGTAAAAGTAGCATTTACTTGGCAGATACATTAGCCTTTTTAAACACCTCATTCTTTAAGCAGTAAAGAACATATAGATGGAGAATCAGAGCGAGGGTCAGAGCACATGGTCAGCTGATGAGGCATATGGGATTTAGCTTACACAGCACTGGGCCAACAGAAGAAAGGTTGATCAAATGAAAAACCTCTAGGTAATAAAATTCTCAGTGCACGTCTCACCTTCAAATGCTCTACAATATAATATAGCGTATTAGTTCAGTGCCAGAGATTTATTTTTGTTAAATGACAATATTCTTATTATACGATTCTTAAGGACAATTGCTTCTTTTATGAGGGTATAAATGTTTTAATGACCATGTAAAACAGTGTGTTGTCAAACATACACCTGCTTTGATGCCTTATTGTCCACCTAGATTAGTGGTAAATGTGCACCTTCCCTGTTTAAGGTGGTTTCACTTATAATGTTCGATTCTCTGAGGTATTGTTTGGACAATTTAAAATTGATCTTAAAACATACCTGGGGATTATGTAGCAAAACAAGAACATGAAAGCATTGCAAATATAATTGCTCTGTATACTGTACTTATAGTTGCTCATATTGCTATTACAAGCATGATTATAATTACTCAAAATGCAGCCTAAGGTTCTATATGTGCTCATGTTAGTGTTTTTTGCACTTTTAATAATTTAGTCAGCTTTCTTTTTTCTTGTAAAATAACATGAAACTTAGTTTCCTGTCATTCTTAGGCATGATGAAAGGGTAGGGTTGGTTATATGACCTGTTTGTCATAAACTGAACAAAAAACATTAAAACCTCACTATGGTTGCTGCAATTGATAAAAGTGAAAAGTGGTCAGGCTGCTATTTCAAACTTTTGCTTTGCATGCAGAAATGTGATGATAACCTATAAGTGCCTACAGAAGCACTAACCATATTTAATGCCATGTGCATATACTGTAGCTAGAAAGGCCTGGAACAGAACAAAACATTAAATATGCCCTTCTGGCACCTTCTGGTTCATTTCTGCTGCATTATCTCCAGGTTTTTGTCTGCAAGTAAAGTTTTACTTGAGCAGTCAAGCTTTAATGAGATGGCTTTTCTTGGTTAAAGTAATGCTTGCTTTGCAACATTTTAAGTGAATCATTATGTCACCTCACCATATGTTTACCTCTATAGGCATGTTTTCTGAGTCACTTGTATGGCTGTAGTTTACTACATGTATGTCCTTCATTGTGGTCCTCATGTTCATAGATACAGCATGCTCGTAATGATTTAATGCCTTATGCGATGAAAGGACACGCCATGGATAAAAGATATCTATCCGATTTGGAAGATCCCACTGCCTCTATTTCCATATAACATATAGGCTTGTCCTTGCTGTAAATAACCTGTCTGTTATCCAAAGGGCAAATATCAAATTGAGCATACTATTAAGATCACACCTGAGCTGTTTAAATGTAAAAACTGACACAAGGTCATTAAGCAATTTTTAAACCGTTCTTACAATTGTTGTACCATCTTATGGTAGAATTCAGGAATCGTGCGCATGAATGCAGAGCAAGCATAAATGACAGCACTAATAGCTGTGACATTTTATCACGGAAACATGAGCCACTACATCAGCGCAATGGGCGTACTTGTCTAACAGCATAATTTGTTTGAGTAAATATATCAATGAGTGGGCAGGCAGATATGAATTTTGAATAGACCGTAATTAATGAAAACACATTGATTGTGCAAACAGGGTTCAAATAATTGATGAGGTACTTTGAAATATTTATGCTGTCTAAATGAAGTGCTTCACTGAAAGCAGTCAGGCAAAGATGTAAAATGCAGCCCATCTACTAAATACTAAACGAAAACATTAATCTGTGAGCTCAGTTTGCATAAATAAGGGATGTGGGATAATATCTGAGCCATATCAAAATGATTGTGTTTGCAGCTAGAGTTGAACAGCACTTCATCATCAGATTCTCTATTGTTGTCTGCCAAAGGCATAAATGTAATCATGCTTTGTAGGCCAAAGATCATTGTTTTCAAATAACATATGAAATTCGAAAGGTTTAGTACTCTATTTTGAGCTGTGTTTGCAAGACACAGTATGTACATTTCAACACACCAAGTTTAAAGTTTTATTAAAGTTAGTTTAGTTATGATGTTTTAAGCCTATAATTCAGTGCAGCTGCTAAAATTACAATCTGGCAATTTAGTCACTTAATAGTCGCTCTGTCAGGCTAGGTACAGGATCTGTCAACTTAACAAAGTAATTATGTCAAGTCATATTTTTAGATGAAAAGAAGGTATGCTGAGACTGGCGTTGAATTTTATGGTAATCAAGACATTTTTCTGAATATTTCCAATACCTGCTTAATATGCAGAGACAACCAATTTACCTGTTTTGTAGTGTTCAGAAAGCACTATTTTAAAAACAAATTTGCAGTTTCAGTTTGTGAATCTGGTAGTGGTACACAAATTGAACACTTAACATTGTTTGCAGTTAAATTTAGCTAGCTATTTTTGTTTTCTTTAGATGGAGTTTCTGTGAGGAAAAGGCTGCAGATTTAATCTCTCTCTGAATTTTTAGTATTGCAAAGCTGAAATTTCACTGCCAGGTACTATGAGAGCTCTAGTCATTTGTGGAATTTAGATCAATCTATTGATAGTCATGGGTTTGAATCCCCAAATGAGTGAAGTGGTTACGGTTGCAGCTGTGATTTCATTTAGATTAGTAGTGGGAAAGAAACAGAGAGCAGGGAGGGAATTAGCAAGGGTTCATTTGGTCTGTGATTAATTTCCAGCAGTAGGCCTAGTAGATTCTTCGACACAGTAAGGTAGAGACATTTGTAACAAATACTCTTGGGTTGTATGAAGTGTGTTTTGGAAAATGAATTTTCTTAGCAGATTTTTGTAAAATATTTGTAATTACAAATTTTTTGGGGGGGTTTAAAGCCAATACACAAATTCTGTTAAAATGATCTATAATCAACAATTATTTAGCAGCCCAAACAGGAATATAAAGAAATAAATGAAAAACAAGGGCTGAACTGTAGTTCAGCACATATACTGTGGATCAGTATACTGTGCTCTCATATGCAAGATTGAGTCTCTGCCAGCAGCCCATTACATCAATTTCAATTAATTTACATTTCAGTTAGTGTGTCTAAATGGAGGATTACAACTCGTAATCAAACTGTAAATACTGCTGATGTTAGCAATACTTGAAAAATGTGCTGTAATTCTACTCTTTAAGAAGATACCACATTTAAGTTAATTTATTATTCACGTTTAGCATTATGTTGGTTTTTTCCTTAATGGGTTAACAAAGTACACTTTCAAATACCTAAAATATCTCAGTTTTAGCAAAGATTGTTTTTGAGAGAAGTCCATATTAATGTTATGAATTATCTAGAGTTTCTTGATAAATAACATTTTCCATTTGTTTCAGCAGCCCTGGTATTAGACTTTGATAAATGTTACCTTGCTTGAGTTGTCTTCAGTCAAAGGCCTTTCTTAAAGGCCACCTTTGTCATCATCAGCGCTTCTTTTTGATGAGCTAAAACTTGCCACAGTTATAGGGATTTATAAAATACGGTGACTTAAATGTCAGGGTACGAGTCACATGCTCCGCTAGAATTAACTTCTTACATTGATCCGTCACTGGCTTTATTTCAAATCCTAAACTTCTCATTATACATACCTATTTTGAGATCATCTTAAAAGGACAACTTAAAAGGACAACCAATAGTGTTATTGGCACTTCTTACAGTGTCTTTGGTGCCTCGCTGTGCCTTTGGTCTAAGGGCTGAGGCATAATTACCTGTTTCAGTTAGAGATGCAGAAGCCCAAAGCAAACGTAAATTCAATAAATTAAGATTCTGATCTTGAGCAGAAGGTGGGATATCACGGGGACAACAAAGTGCAGTGATTAAATTTATCTCTGTTGGTCCAACCCATCCAATCCCTGAGGTCTGTGTTTGTGTAGCCTGGCCACCAGCCTTAATGCTCTGTTTTAAGTTCTGGCAGAATCCAAAGAATTTATACCGAATTATTTTATTAAGAAGTTTATATTTAGATTTCTATGCAGAATGTACAGGATTTTTTATGTCTGTGATAAATGTATGGGTAGTTGACATATAAATTTGTGACTGTGTCCTATGGTGTGATGGCAAAAATGTAGAAAAAAGATTAGAAATATACAAATAGCATAAGAGATTCTATCTTCTTTGCTGGAGTTACAAATAGGATGAGAAGGATTTATCTTACTGTAATTGTTAGTTTTTTTTCTGCATTTTTTGTAGGTCACACCATATGACATAGACTTTTGTCAACCACCTTTATATCAGTGGATGTAACATTTTAAGGTGTGTTTTTCACTTAAAGAGAGACTTGCTCACAGCAGTGAATAAATGAGCTTCAATATGTTCTGTATAACTGTAAATAAAAGCCTCAACCTGTTTCTCATGTCTAGCTGACGGGGCACGACTCTCTAATCCTCACTGATGTTTCAAACACAGCATGTGTCTTCACCTCTACATACCGCTACAAGGGTAGACTAATGTCAGGTTTGCTTGAGCTTAAAAAAGTGCAGCAGACAGCTCATGATGTTCCAGAATAAATTGGATAAGTACTTCTAATACGCATATTCAAAAAAATTTATTGCACTGTCCTAAAAATGAGTAATATTACAAAATCCCTCATTCTGTATTTAATTTCTTAAGTGTTAGCAGTACTGAAACAGTGAAACAGTTGTCTAGGGGCCATTATTTAATCCCACCTTATAGTGCTAGTCTGAACTTTTTTTCCCAACATGGTTGATTTATTTATTATATAATAGATTTACTCCTCAGCTTCATTGTATTGGGCTGCTTCAACTTGGCTTTTACCCTGATTCTGCATCTCTTCAGCACTTTTCTATGCAAATGTGGCTCTGGGAGGGCGACATGACAGGCAAACATGATGGATACTCCTCCATTATCAGAGGCAATTTTTCTGGCACCACATCCCACAGGACAGTGCTGTTGTGATGTTTATTAATCGTACGTGTATAATTTCTAATAAAAGGCCTTCAGCTTTGTGATCCTGAGCACTGTCTGGTGGTAACAAGTAACATTAGCAAATGAATGAGAGGTACAGTATTACTAATGCACCTTGCAAGCCTTTTTGGCAAAAATCCACTTGTGGGGTTGGAGACAGGTCTGCATGCTTTTTAGCTTATTTAGAGGGAGCGAGATGAGGGCTGTGTTATTACATTAATGACAAAATGGGCAGGCGTTACTTTAAGTATGACATTAATGTGCTTTTGCGGATAGCATTTGCACTGTAAGAGCGTGTTTTGTTACAAAAAAGTTATATATTGTTAATTCATTTGCATTTTAGGTATATGGCAGACACTTTCATCCAAAGCGACTTGCATGACATTCGATCTATACATTTCTTTCATCAGTATGTATGTCCCCTGGGATAAAACACATGACATTTACCTTATTTGCTAACACAGTTCTCTACCAACTGAACGTATAATATCACATTCATTAAAATTGGTAAAAGGAATAGAATAGAATAAAAGGGTAGACAAATGGAAATGTTACTTTTAACGGTTGAATATGACTTGACACGACCTCTGTGGAACACTAAGAAAATATTTGATGAAATGTCTCAGTGGTTTTGCATCCATACAATGGAGGGGCCAAAGTTTTTGTTGCTTTGATTTGATGGTGCCAAAAGTTTTGATGTTTTCCCATATGCCTTGTGCTATGGACAGCAGAGGTGACCCAGGAATGAGGTATGGTTTCCCATTCATCACATAGCTATCTCTCTATGATGAGAGATAATCATGCACCACCTTTGTAAGTTTCTAGAGAATGAAGCAAATACTCAGATCAGTGTTGGAGAGCTTTATTGATTGTTTAAAGTAAAGAAATGGCAATGATTATCAGTGATGGGACAATGGGAATTAATAAGTCTGTGCTTTAGGTGGTCAAGCGGCACAGAAACATGCCACACCTTAATTTTGATTTATGTCTCTACTTGCTCTATTTTTGTGCGAATTAAATACAAGTTGCATTGACCATAAATATCATCCTTTGACTTTTTTGGCCTTGGTATTGATATTTTAGATTGACTGCAATTTTTAATTGCTTGGTAACAAGCAGTGTTTCTCAATGTTTTAATGGATATTTCATCACACTGCATGTCCTTTGATTACAACATTTAAGCACTGAGAAAGATTAAAGGGTGAAACTTAAAAAGAAACAGAAATGAGCCCATTTGATTCGCTTTGCAGTCGCGTTTGTCCTCACTCTTGTAATACAACATAAATCACAGTTTAGCTTGGATAACCATTGTCTCCTTATTTGGCACTTTGGAAAAACTGTTGTTTTAGACTTTGTCCTTTAGCTACTACTTTAATTGACCTTAAAAATACAAACCAAATATGTTTTTAAAACATTTTCATTTGATTTCACACAGTTTTCTAAATAGGTCTGGCTGATAATGGATGCACCACGAATATAAGAATGTTTGGAAAAAGACATTTGTTAGTCAAAAGCAATTACTTGGAAATGATTGATGTACAGGGTCTTTTGATGTACCTGTTGAAAGTAACATGAAAATAATGGTGCTGCCAAAGCAAGCTTTACAGTCAGCTGTGTTAAAAGATTTTTCATCGCTGACTGCTTGATGCCAGAATTATCATGCTAATCAATGGCAACAGCTGTTTCACCTCCCCCTGGAGTCATTCTCATTGACACATCATAATCCAACCCTTTCCCATCAAACCTTCACTCTTTGTAATGTGGTCTTTGCTGCATTTGTGTATTACTGCCCCGTTGTAGTACATGCCCATATCTCCACAGTCAGTTTCACAGCATCCCCTTAATCATTATAGATTTGTTTTACTGGCTCAAAAACAGATGGTAGAAACCCAAAACCAGCAAGTGCCCGGGAGACTACAGTATTTCTGAATTTCGAATTACTTTGGCCTATTAGGGGACTGTGTTTGAAGCAATGTAAATGAGATTTCCTTTTGCCATCTCCCTGATGCAGTTAAGCATTGCCTATGCTCCTTTTATTGAATACTAATTCCCCCATCTTATCTGAAAAAATCCCGCTCAATTGTCCTAAAGGGATTACAGCGTAGTGATTTGTTTATATTTCACGTCATACTTAAATCGCTTACAGCCTAAGTAAGCATTTTTTCTGCTAATTGCTGCTTGCATAATACTTCAAGTTTGGTTTGATTGATTAGTTTGCTGTCTTCCAGTTTTCTCTTGGTTTTAAATGCCATCTGTTCTGTCAGGCTCACCTAAAGAACATTTTTATTGTGCTTCCTATTCAAACGCTGTACAAAATGTTTAAATGCTAGACTTTATGCCAACTGGGCCATGTAGCACTGGTGAGAACAACATTTCATAGCTATGAATCAGATAGGAACTGTGAAAAGCTTTTAACAGCAGACCCGAGTAACCTCCGCCGTCATTTTTTATTAGTTTACACATTTATTTTTACACACAACAGATTTAGATGGTGTCCTTAATTTTGCTGAGATGGATGACGCCTGCTGCCTTTACAATGACAATGGTAGTGAAGCTGTTAAAGTTGGTAAAGTCTGTTTAGCTGAGTGCCTTTGAGGCAGAAGTTTGTTTTAGGATGAGAGAGAACGGCTGTTGTGTCACAGGGTGTGTGCGGGGTTGTAAAAGGTAGTAAAAGGTAGTAAATGAAATTAGCCAAAATTAAGGGCATTAAAAAGTATTAAAAAGTAATAAACATCATCTGACGAGCTGAGCTGCTGTGGTGTTTAGACCTAGTTTGATCGTTATTTGTCAATTGTTATATCCAGCATTTCAAAGGGGGATTTACGTTGTAGCCTAAAGTGGAGGTTGTATAGGGAAGTGTGATTGCAGAAAACCGATTGGTGTATGGCACATAGTTAACGAGATATTCTGCACTTTATTAATAAGGCACTTTATTCTACTAAGGGCCAAATGGGTAGACATGCCAATGACTGGTCAACATAGGCCCAATGTTACAGGCAGTGAAATATGTCACATACTTATATAATTACAGTGTAAAGTTGCACTTTATTATTATCTGGTTGCTTCCTCTTTTTATTTTTCAAGGCCCAAATTGAACCACTTGGAAATTTGGTTCAAATTTTGATGCGTAGCTGTTCATTCAAATGTCCAACATTGTTATGCAATTGTTACTTTTTGACATTGATTAAAAACTATGGACAAAGGCCCATTGTGACATCTTGATTAATCCCTCTGCTTTACTTAAATGTATCATCTTAATTTATTTTAATAACACCTGTGCTTACTTCACGGCCACCTTTTTTTTAGATTGCTCACACATCAGACTTACTGACTAATGATCTATGAAGAAGATGTCTCCTTCCTCTTCTGTCTTTATTTCTATTCTTATATCTGTGGGCAGTTTTTGAGTCCAGTGTTGATGTTAAGTTATAATGACCTTGTTACATTGTGATGCAATATGTTATTCCATTTGGAAAGATATTTCATTTACGTCACTACAGTTGCAGGTCTAAGTCGTGATGGTATTAATTTTTTTTGAAGGTATTAAAAAGGTAGTAATAGGTATTACTACCTAATACCTTGAGTAATACCTACCTAGGTATTACTCAACTTAAGAAGTTCTGTATATACCCTGTGTCATAACACAAGGTCAGACAGATTGTTGAGTGATTAAAGAACACATGTAGCAAAGATGGTTATAAATCCTGCCTCTTACATTTAGCTTGACTGTAATAGATTAGGTCAGTCACAGTTTTACACTGACCCTGCAGCTACAGCAAAGCTGAAATGAGCCAACAGTTTGACTTTCATTTCTTTTAAACCTTTTGCACTCAACCTAGATGCAACCTTTTGAATGTCCATCGTCATTGCCAAACTATGCCAAAAATGACATCATCAATGCTGATTGAAGTTATTTGCATTATAGTAAAGCTTTCATCGCTTATTAAATGGTTTAGCTGTGTGGGTATGTCTATTGTAGTGGCACAGTTACACGAAAATCTAAAGTACTGTATCTGAAGACAGCTGGAATGTTTAAAACTCAGATATACTGAGGTTAACAGTAGAAATGCATAGACATAGTCATTTACATACTTCTGCTGTATTTAAATGATTTTATGTACATTTCATACGTTTATTCGATAATAGATCTAGATGAGCATGTGGGACCCTACATGTCATGCATTAATTCATTTGTAACCCAGTTTTTCTTTAATTGGATTTATATCGATGTATCTCTATATTTGCTCCATTCAGCATTATTTTCCATCCTTTGTTGGCAATGGTTTTGATATTTTTACCAGTTAACCAGAATTTTACTAGTTTTTCTAAAATAAATAGCACATTCAAACAGACTTGATTCAGGAAAAAAAATCTTTCTAAATCTAAATTTATTTATCCCACTTTTAAATGGATTACAGGATTTTTCTAATGTTGGATTACTTGTAACGCCAGGTGTAGGAATATATTTTAATCCTGGAAGTGGTTGTGAGGCCACAACATTGCTGACAAGCTCTTTGTTTAATAGAAAAAAAGACATGGCAGTGCGTCCACAACAAAGTTATCATTGAACTCTCTATTTTACGTTTAGTGGTAGTGGGATTTATCCCCTGACTGAGTCTCTCGTCAGTTTTACTTGATGTGCCCTGTGAGGTTGAGGTTTTGAGGAGCCCCATTTACTATTGTGTGTAACTTTTCAGCACTGGCCTGAGGTACTGTCAGGGTTCTTATCAGCCAAAGGAGAGCTGAAACCCATTACAGCCGTCAGTCAGGCAGAGGCAAAATCCATTACGTGATCAGAGAGATCAATTGCGAAAGGTTGCAGTTTTTATGTCTGCATTTAAAGTAGCTGAGGGGTGATGGATGTTTGTCAGCTCCTCGGGTTTCCAAGAAGCCACCCGAAATTCCACCAGCGTCGATATGAACTCTGTAACCATAATGCCACAAAAACACTGAGTGTCTGGGGGGTAGGAGAAAGTTGAATGCCCAGTAGGAACTAACTGAAGTAAAAAGAGTCAGAAAGCTTTGAGATGGGATTTTAATCAGCCCTCCTACCTCAACTGGCCTGGCTTCTGTCTCTATGAAGAATTGTTCATTAAGTCCTATCAGTATGGTGTTCAAACAGCAGGCTATCTTAACACCCAGAGAATCCCTTTAATAAATAGGTTGTTTTTCATTTCCATAGACAAAATGAGAATTTGTGTTCAGTGAGTTGGGGGAGAACTGTTATGTACACATTAGTTTCAAGTTTGTTTTGCTTAAAGATCTTTTCTTTCTGAGTGAAAAACGTGAGTCAAGGGCAGCTGTTTCTGCAAAATGATTGACAGGTAAAACAAGTGTGTTGGTCGTGAGAGAAGCAGTTCATTAATCCGTGGTAAATCCCCAGCAGTTACTGAGGTGGAGATTCAATTTTCATATTTCTAATGCATTTCCTCTAAAGGATTAAATACTAGTTGTCACCAGTAATTTCACACTGATAGCAGTGGACTATGTAATTGGGTAATTTAATACTCTGGAAAGACTGCTAATTGTGGTTTCTTAACTTTAAAACATTTGAAAACATACTGAATTAATCTTCTCTTAGATACAAATAGTCCAAAAAAAGGCTTAATAGATCTGATAGGCTTTATAAGCATTATTAAACATTTTATTTCTATTTTAGTCATGGTTATTATAACATTTTTTTCCATCATTTTTAAAGCAAGTGGAATAAATATTTCAATAAAGTAATTATGCATGGGCCATTACCCTCTATATGTACGTGAATATATGAATTTTGACAGCCCAGTGATCACCCTAATGCGAAATATGAGGTTAAAGGCAGTATGCTGAATCTTAATAAAGTATACTAACATAAACTATGCAATATATTACAAAACAGCTCTACTACAGCCATAACAACCTCAAATATAGATGTTAAATAACATGAGGTGCAGGATCAGTCTCGAATTATAATCGCCATAATCACTTTCTCTGCTGCAACTTTCGAATAATATATTTTAGGATCTACAGACAAAATAGAAATACGTAATTTGTCTGAACTGTGGCATGCCTTACAGTATTATTAAACTGTCAATGAGCTTGAGATATACTTTTCATAGAACTGCTGCATGGGCTCATTATCAAGCATTAACGCTGATATGTGTCCAGTAGCTCTCGCTGATCTAAAACTGTGCACACACTACCAGAGAATTGTAGCGCTTTCTAGCCATATGCTGTAGAATGTAAGAGCATTAGAGTTGATTGTATCACAAGCCACAAAAAACTCTTCCTAATGGCCCTAAACAAATGGACCATTGAAATTGCAGGATGATACCTCTGTCCTACCTCTGAACTGATTACCCATAGCTAATTATCACTCACTTAATGAATGAGTAAATTAGGAGCATAGAATGTGGACTCCTGTTCATGCTCATTGGATGCCTTTTATGGGAACGGCATGCATCAGGCGGACAAATGGAAAAGGACAAATTACTTGTGAACGAGAGCAGCAAATAGAACGAGTAAATGAAGAAGAGAGGACTGGGAGAAATCTGTGCTCAATGAGCTGTTCTCTGGAAGTGAATTGGCCCATGTTGTTTGGCACTCTTGTCTGTAATCCACAGTACAGGTTGAATCGAAGCTCCGGCTTAGCCAGAGACAACCTCTCAATCACGGGAGCAATCTCGTCTCCGCATATCGTACGCATCCGCCGCGGTCTCTGATTTCTGCCCGGCCGCTGATCTGTGTGTCTAGCCGTATTTGATTTGTACAATAGAGCGAGCAGTTCCTCCTAAGAGAAACGAAACCATTTGTGCCGCGGTCCCCTTGCCGCTTCGGCTCATTTAAGGTTATTCTGGAGGTCACCAATTGTTATGCTTTAAATTATATCCTCTCCAAAGGCTCATTTTGGAGCTGGGCAGTGCTCTGAGCTCATGATTCATGCAGCGTAGTGCTGGGTGGGTTGAGTATGTGAATAAAGGGAAATTACAGCTCTTGAATTATTTGTTAAAATAGAACATTTTTGACAAATGGCACAGGCTGGTTTTTGCTCTCTAACAGGCTTTTTGCATTACACATAGCCCATGGTTTGGGTAGGTTTCGTTCTTTTGGAAGACAGAGACCGGAGCTGCTCTGCTATCAGCATTGATTGTTGTTCAAGATGTTTGTGCAGGAACGATATGTTCTAGTTTCAGCTTTTTTGCTTGGGTCAAGGGATTGTAGCTGTTACTATTGGGGCGAAAAAAAGCGAAAGGGCTTTTCTCTTCGTGAGTCAGCAATTTTCCTCAAACTCCTCTGAAATTACTCCTCTTATCACTCCATTCAGTGCGGGACTATAGGTGTAGTTTGACTTCAAGCAAAGTGACAACGCTATATATGCAACAAAGATAAATGGCCTGACACCTAAACATGATTCTTTATGACAATAAATCTGAACCCAATATATCAAAGCTTCACTCTTTTCACTTGGGCAGCCGTATGAAGATGAATGAGGTGTGTCATAACGTCACATTAAATCAGCATTAGACTGCCTGTGCCAATCAACATATGTCTTGCAATCCTAATTACACCCATTATTCAACCTGTAAAAACGCTCATATTAAGAAACAAATGACAGATAAATATGAAAACAGATAAGATCTGGAGTGTGCTTTTGCACTTTCATTTGCTTATTAGTGCAATATAATTAGTTGCAGCCTATTGAACTACTTGATAGATTCATTAAAACAGATTCATGCTGTGGTTTTACTAACAGGCTGTAAGTTATACTGCTGTCAAAGTTGAGCGACTTGAGTGCTTTTGATTCTATAAGATAAGGTTCAGCAATTTGAGTTTAATAGTCAGTGCTTTATTGTTCACACACATCATTTGTTCTGTCATTGTTTCCACAATAATGTGCAGCAATGGTCTGTCAGTTCTTGAGTATCGTGTTTTTATAAAGAAGATACTCTATGGCTTTGATAGTGTATTTTTCTGATTGGCCATACTGTCCATTCTTAATGAAGCTTGAAGTTAGGCTACAGATCTATTTGACTTGGTAAAATAAGTTTATTTTGATTATTAATTATGTTTTTGTTTAATTAATGGTTTTTTTTTTTTTCGCTGCCTTGTCATGGTAGGCGCTGCGCCAATGGTTTAGGAAGGTGTTTTTATTTGCTGAAGTCATATATCAATGTATTTACAGGAAATCTGCACCTTTCCCCCAGCGGCATTATATTCCCAGTATATCTTGCCCATATTTTCTGTCTTTTAAACCCCTCCTTTCTATTTTTTTATTTTTAGTGCTGCCTCCTCGAGCCGTTCCCTGACAGCTCGGGGCTGTTTGAATATTTGTGGAGATGTAGATACAAACCCAGAAGTATTAAAAGGACTGACTGTGTTTGTGTCATATGTTTAAAAAGCAACAGCTCAGGGGCGGTGGAACAGAACCCGCCTGTCAGATTGTATGTCTTGTGAGAATATTCCCATACTTTACCCTATACCCTACATGACTGCCTCATGTAAATGTATTCAGATGATCTCCTCTGTAACCCACCGTGAATGTGCGGGGAAAATAAAATAAAACCGACCTGTAGCTTGACCAGCTAGCAAGATTTAGTTTCGTAGCTGAGTAGAGTTAAGCTGTAGGATGAATTATTGATACCAGCTTTGCTGTGACATGGAAGACGAGGACGAAGTTCATTTCAAGAAATTTCTGACATGTCGAGCTGCAAACCTGAGAAAAGCTCAGCCAGAGGGAGTTCTGTTCTTTTTGAGTTTTACCAATTCTGAGGTTCGTTTGGCAGTTTCGTTTATGCTTGTGTCTTCATTTTGACAACCCACTTCATGTTGCAGTAACCTAATTATGCATTTTATCTTTTACCTTTTTTAATTTATGTAAGCATTATGTGTAGAATCTGTTTTTCCATTGTTTAAATTGTTGTGCTTGTCAAGGAAAGCATAACTATTACAATTGCTCATATTTGGGATAAAAGAATTTAAAGAATTGAACAAACTGCTAATTTTACATATTACATTATTTATTTATTAATCACATACCTGTGCTATATAAATAATTATTAAGAACTTCTGCTTTATGGGAAAATTTTTCAATGTATTATCTTCAGGCAAGCAGTCATACAAATGTACAGATTAAGAGATGGCACCCAGCAAAGCACTGAATGATGGATTTAAACCACAATGATTACGCTGTAATATAATCAGTCTAGCTGACCATGCTTGGTTAACTCTCCCACCACTTTGCTTAACTCAGATTTAATGGAGGAATCTTATTGCACCTGGTTTCCGGGCAGCGGGCTCAGACATAAGTCAGGAGAGAGATTGCTGACAAATCTTTAACGATTTTGGCTTATTTGTGAGTTTTCATTACACCCCTAAAAAAGCTGGCAGCGTAGAGCCCCAAAGCCAAAACGTCACCTGGGAGAATATATATTTCTGGTCACATCATCCCCGACTCATAATCACTGCTTTTCATCAGGAAGTGGCAGAAGACTTTACTCCTACACTACTTAGATACACCTACATTTATGGTTTTTAATTAGGCTCTGAATCTCATCTTAAGTTTTTCAATATTTCTGTTAACTTCTCGAAGGATTGTGTTATGGAGTGTGGTAGCACATTCATCTGCTCTCCTCCTCATTGTTAAGATTCATTTCTGCTGTTGGAGAATCATTCCTGAGGTGGTGTTCTGCCTACCACACTCATATTTCAGCATATTAACATATTTTTCTCTGCATTGCATATAGACAGAGAGTAAGAGTGAAAGAGAGAGACGTGGGGTCTAAAGCCTTGAGGTAGAATGGAGTGTAACACCATAATTAAAGTTTAATCCTTTTCGTCGTTCACAGTGCTTTGAGAAGGACTGTAGGGAGAGCGTACAAGTTTGATGAGTCTAATGGATTTTTCTTGCTCTGGTTAAATTTTGTACCTTTTAAGATTTTCACACCTCTGTGACACTTGAGATGTTCTGCGCATGAAATCAGATATTTAGCCACCTGCACAGTAATATTATCGGAATGCAGAGAATGGTGCCTCATTGTCGTGGTGATGCATATGGATTTACATTTGGGGATGTGATAAAGTGATTCTGTGAAATGGATTAAAATTAATAACATTTTATTTTTCTTCCTCTGATTTCTTCCTTCAGTTCTTTCGTATTATTCAAATGTGACCCTGTCTGTGAAAATGAGAATAAATTCTAAAAATCTAGTTTTGAGATAACGAGCATCAAACGTATCTTTCACCTATTAATTTCACTATGATTTAAATCTTTCACATAATCTTACTCTGTCAATATTCAAGATATCAAGGTTATATTTTTACAGAGTGTTCTTTATATTATTTAAAAAAACAGTAAATCAGTAGAATCACAAAAAATGACTTTAGCTGGGTTTTCACAGGCAGGGTCACAAATGCTCTATTGCAATATCATCCCGCTTGTAGGATTTATAAGTGATGCCCAGAACTGTACTGTTTATGAACTGATGCTGAAATCATAGAGTGAGATGTAATTTTCTTCAAGCCTTTATAGTCATTTTGGTTTTGTGGTGCTGCACAGAGACTTTAGTGATCCGTGACATATTCTTCATGATTGGCCAGCTGCTCGGACATCAGAAGCAATGAATATCTAATGAAGTCAGGAATATGATCTTTCTTTCCATGAAAAGGCGAAAGCGGGTTTATGCCAGCTGAAAGATAATGTTTGGGACACTTCACTGCCAATGCATTTCAGTAGACTTCCTCGATTCGCAGATGGAATAGAAAGTTGACAGCGCAATGCACAGGACAGTAGTACAAAGACTCCATTAGGACCGTAACAAACAGTAGACAAGGAAATTTGCATTAAATATTCATACAAGTAAGATTTATTTTTGCAGCCTTTTCGATTCTGTACAAGGATGTGGTTTTAATTGACCGGACAGATGGGGAACAAGAGATATTGACCCACAATTTACAGTCTGTGTTTCAGCAATGTATGCACACAGAATTAGATTAATTTACATAATGAGGTAATTTTATATGAGAGATTCTACAAAATGCATTGAAATATGGGGAAATTGGGGATGAATGCCGCACTTGTCAAATTTGCTGAAATGTAATGTGTGGAGCTTTGTAAATGAAGTCTGCGGGATACTGTAAATGTACACCGTGCAGTTTTAATTCTCACGTTCTTCTACCTAGTGTGTCCACATATTGAACTGGGATTTGCTGAAAAATGTTTTTTCATCTGCAAGGAGGCTGTTTGTTTTGTTAGCCTTTAGACCTTTTTGAAAGAAAGAGGAAAAGACATGCATTTAGTGTCTTGGCTTGCTGGTAGAAGATTACAGGATCTGAGGAGGGCTTGGGGAATTGAACGGGGAACTTGAAAGAAACACGGCAAGGAATGAAAGACAATCAGAGCAATGCCTCAACATTCAGTTTTAATACATCAGCTTGTGTATCACAGCTGTGAAACATGGTTTGGTTTAGCATTAGAGAGTCAGGAATGACTTCTAACAGCTGTGCTGCAGTCACAGCTCAAAACATTGAAAGAATTTGAGTAGTGCTTTGTGGCCCAATGGTTGCTTGGGTGTTATGTAATTGTTAAGGTGCTTTGCATGATTGCAAGGATGACATTAGTTTTTTCTGCAAGTAATCATTGATCATTAATTATTCTAGATAGGCATTGAATTTTGTGTATAAATAAGAATTGACAACTTGACAGCCGCTATCTGTCTGGATGTGGCTAGCAAAACTCTCCTGTTTGGTTGCCGAGTGAAGCAAGCAAGCCTGGGAAGAGTAAATTTTCTAGCTCAACTGATTTAGTCACTCTCTCTCTCTCTCTCCAGTCTCTCTGGGAAGAGTCTCTCTCTCTTCTCTCTCTCTCTCTCTCTCTGAGATTTCTCTCTCTCTCTCTCTCTCTCTCTCTCTCTCTCTCTCCTCTCTCTCTCTCTCTCTCTCTCTCTCTCTCTCTCTCTCTCTCTCTCTCTCTCTCTCTCTCTCTCTCTCTCTCTCTCTCTCTCTCTCTCTCTCTCTCTCTCTCTCTCCTTCTCTCTCTCTCTCTCTCTCTCTCTCTCTCTCTCTCTCTCTCTCTCTCTCTCTCTCTCTCTCTCTCTCTCTCTCTCTCTCTCTCTCTCTCCTCTCTCTCTCTCTCTTTCTCTTTCTCTTGATGGCTTCCAGATGAGAAGCTCGCAGGCTCCCCAGAGATTTAGGACAGGCCAAGTTAGAGGGGCCAATTAAATGGCCATGCATGGTTTATTTTTCAGCTAAATTTATGCCATAGCTGTCTTTTGGCATTTTTCCCTTTTTGTATCAGTGTCTTGTTTCCTCGCTCCCTCCTGCTGTCTCTCTGCCGGCACCCATGGCAGTTGATCAACGGCAAAACCAGACAGCCATATGTAATGCATCACATCTTTTGCATCGAGGGATGTTTTGACTCTGCTATCCTCATATAAAGTTAAAGCTTTTTAGATGACCTTTTATAAACATTTGTCTGTAAAAAGCCCTCTCTCCCCTGGTTTTGCCCAGTTCTTTGTGTACATGAAAATATGATTACATATGCATATGCATAAACAAAATATGATTATATATGAATATACATGAATCTGATATGATTATATAATATATGAATATACATGAATCAAATATGATTATATATGAATAATACATGAAATTGATACATGATATTTCTAACCATTTCAATGCAAACTTTATAATACACGACAATATAATTTAGATATATATGCATGAATAAATGAGAAATGTTTTTTGAAACATTTGAAAGTACAATATCTAATGATCTGTTAAGCATTATTTCATTTAATGATGCATGATTATGTCATTAATGAAAGTTTTACATAATATGTTACCCCTGGTTTTGATGTGGATTAACTTTGCTTTGCTGTGAAGTGATATCTATAGTTCTAAAACAATTTGTAAAGCATTTATGCAAATATATATTCTTATGTCAAACTATAGAAAGCCAACAACAGTATGCTTTAGTATATTGTAAGAGTCTATACAGTAGAGTTTGTTCTTCTGCCCACAGCTTACCCTGTACTCTCTTTCCCTCCTCCAAGCTCTTTTGTCTATAAAAGAGCCATGTCCACAATGCCCATAACGAAGGAGCTGATTGTAATGGCTCTGGTCACGTCACAATTGCTGCATTAACCTGTTACCTAATGAAACATGGGTCTCATTTTAGTGCCTCATTTTCTGCCTGTGATAATGTTAGCTATGGGGCATGTCATGTAAAAATGGAAAACTACTCCATGCAATGGAAATCCACTTAATCATATTCTATATTTCTAAAACTGTTTCAGTGTTGTATTATTAGTGCTTATGCTATTTTCCTTTCTCTTAGTGTGGGGACTGAGGTGTGTTATATTGGAAGCTATTGGGCAGATCCAAAATAATTATTTGTTTGCTAGCTTGGTGATAGTTCCTGTGTAGTTGCTGAGCTTCATTACGACACAACATGCTGACGCAGTATTGTCCACATCAACACCACCAGCAGCAAATCACAATGGAAAATTCTCAGTGATGCACTTTCACTGGAGATTATGTCTTAAATGGACAAGACTGAGGAAGCATGTTGATGACAGTGGAAAGGCTACTGTTGTTATTTCACTCTGGGGTTGTTGAGGTAAAATAATAGGGATGGAGGTTTTTTGGTTTGCTTCTGAGGGATCAGGTTCTCTCAGACTATTCTAGAGCCTCAGTTGCTGCAATCTGAACATGCTAGCTGTTTTATTTTTTGTGCAACACAAAAAAGTTATCTTGTAAATAATCATGGTGGCTTGTCACAGTGGCTATAAATTGTCAAAAAGGACAAAAAAGGAATTAGCTATAAGCTAAGAAAGAAAATTGAGCTCAAATGACTTTGTATGGTAAAGAGCAGCCTGGACATTCTGGTAGATGACAACTGCAATAAATTTCTAGTGTAATTGATCTCTTTAATGACTGTATGATAGAGACCTAGGACACTATTATTGGGCAGTTTACCTTGTGAACCTTGAATCGCCAGTCAAGGTTAGTTTAGAGTTCAATGGTTTGGTCATCGGAGCCCTTGTCTCGACTGAATTGTGAGGGCTATTTTTGTGTTTATACCGACAGATCAAGAGGCCCTGATCTGCACACCTGCTCCTTAGAGCAAGGAGAAAGAGGGACTTAAATGGGTACTCATACATCATTATGTCGTCAAACAGGGTTGTCCAGTGAGCCTGTGGGATTGAGCTCACTGTGTTGTCGTGTCCAGAGTTGTGTCATAAATCTCTTTGGTTTCTATTGACCCTTTGATATGAACTGTATTTTCACCAGGGGCGATTCAGGGATTTCATTTTGAGGGACGTGCAGCCCTTTAATCCTGAAATATTTTATTTGCTTTGCTACAATGATTCTGTCTTTTCTGCAGATGGAACAAAGAGCAATCATTGGTCTAAAGCCCTGTGAATTTTAGGCAGTTTGTAATTTTCAGATTTCAGACCTTGTTGCCTTTGCTGTAAATTATATGTTTTTTATTTCTTTCGTGGATATCATGCATTTTTCTTTATTGAGTATACTTTTATTACATTCCCTTGTTTCGTCTGAACATTTACAGATCAAGGTTTTTACTTTATGCCCCAGAGTGTTGATCTACTTTCTGAAGAGCTCCCCTAAGGATCTTTTATGTCTACTTAAGAGATGTTAAATGCTTAAATCTTTCTGTCATATAAGAGTGAGCAAAGTGCTTTCAGTGGGAGACGGGGGGCATGATGATTGTAGAGACCCACAGCTCGGTGGGGTTCACGTGAGCCTCCCACAAGTTATTTGCAGCAGGTGAGCTGACTGTAGCAGGGCAGCAGGCTGACAGATGGGTCGCTAAACCTCAGGGGAGCAGGTGGGACTGTTTAATTGGGACTGGCTGGCTTGCAGACTACAAAAACTGCCAACTCTCACAGATCCTTACCCTATAAGATGCTAGTGAGCTTGCCACAGGTCTGATGCAACAGCAAAGACAAGAACTGTCATTTTGGTCCCTCGAGCCTTGACTCGAGTTTGTAGGTGTCATTTTTTTAAGGACTCGTTATCATTCTAATTTTTTGTTGTCTGGTACCAGTAAGCAGTTGGTTTGTGTAAGGTTAATTTGTACAATGATGTAATCGTGCAACAATACTTACCCTCAAATACTCTCTCTTGTGTATGTGCAAATTCACACCTGTTTTGTGCATGTACAGTATTTCAGAAACGCAGTGTTTGCTGAATAGACATACACAGTTTGTCTAGCTCATTACATCTGTAGTCCAGCAGGTTTTACAGTTTACAGAATCATTTGCATTCATTTCAGAAATTATTTTCTTAATAAATGTGTTATCCTAATTTCTGGCCAAAATACCTCCAAATACAACATCCTTAAAACAAGATTAAGGTACATGAGAATGCAGTTTCATGAGATATTAAGATTAGTTTCAACACTCTAGGCTTGAAACAAGTTTATTTTTTATACCCCAGTGGGTATAAAAATCTTTCTTATATAAACCTCAGTTTGTTAGACGGGAAAAATGAAACTTCTCAAATCTTTTCTCTGGAAACAAGTTTTAATATCCAATGCAATCTTGCTTTTGGTTTTGGGGTAATTTTACTGGAAAACAAAATAAAAATGCTGATTAAGACAATTTTCAGTGTTTTCTGAAACCAAAGCAGCCAAACCAATGTTGTTTTTCTGCATTCTTGTTACTCTATGCACTTTCACGTTGTCATTTATATTTGCATTTTGCTAGCAGATATATTTAATGTTTTTTTGTAAATGATGGAAATTTGTGGTTAATGCAGTCTGTTAATGGCATGTAAGGAGTAAAGCATGGTTGAACATTTTACATGTTAGTCTGATGGCCCCTTAACGCTCGAGGCAGTTCTTGGCTAGAATGAGGAACAATATAGACCAGACTTTAAGCTGTCAAAACTTGTGGCACTAATTGGCCAATAGGGAAAGTTATTGACTGATGTAGGTCATTTAAAAAAGACCAAATGTCATCAGATTTACAGGCCTTGTCAATATATTAGTTGACCGCTAATTAAGACTGCTTGAGTTTCTATTGCAGAGAAAGTATTTGAATTATTAAGAGTCACTAAAGTTGAAGAATTCTTCAGGGAAAAGTTCAACAAATGTTTGAATGTTTATCTTTACATTTTTCTTTTCAGGAAAGCTGTATGTTATTTATACTATAAACTTATTATAAATTAAACTAGCGGAGCTGGACTTGTGTTTGTTAACAGCTTGTATAATGAAAGGCTTATTTAGAGTCTGTTCATAAGTTACCCTTTGTTCTGATAGACGCATCAGATGAATGATAAGAAGAGTGCTAAATTAAACATTACAATACAGACTGTATGAATATCAAAGCTTGTAGGAAGGACTAACTGAATGATGGATTATGTATACCTGGCAATCTTTGAAGATCAAATGAATATAAAATGCATGAAAAACATCTGTGATCTCATAACCAAACAGTGCAAGTTATTTTTATAGTTATATATAAGTTCCTTTATATATATATATATAGTATATATATATATATATATATATATATATATATATATATATATATATATATATATATATATATATATATATATATATATATATATATATATATACAGAACAGGCCTGCTCCTCAGGTTTCTCTTCAGGCTAATGATACTGAGCTTCTGTATCTGTGTGTGAGAAGGAACTCGTCTTGTCAGTATAAATGGTACCTGATGTGTGGGGTGATAGAGATGCACTGACATTCATTACATTTAATGCACTCTCTCCCACAGCTATGCTTCACTCTTACAGTACCTTAATACCTGCTGGAGAAAAGGAAGCTGTGTCAGGTTTAAAGAAATTACATAGGGCTGCTTTCTCATTTTGTAAGGGGTTCTGCACAGCCTCGTGTTGGTCAAAACATGCATGTTAAGTTGCACCAAACCCTAACACAAAATGTTAAGCATAGTTTCTAGGCACATTTTTTGGCTACAAGAAATGTGACCAGTGACTATCAAGCTTCAGAATGGAGATGGGAATGCAGAAAGGTAATGCAGAGTTTAAATGTTTTAGGAAAATACACCATTAATTGATTGTGTCCACCAATAATGTCATTTAGTTGAACATGCTCTTTGCTTTTTTGTAGCCAATTCACAAAAGGAAATATAAAATTGGATAACGGCACAAACGTGCCCCAAAATTAGTGCTGAATATAGTTTTCTGAATACAATTTCTTGTTTTGCAGTGCTAGGTTGTGAAGAATGCTGCAAGACTGTCTTTGAATCAAATTGCTGTTGTTTACGAGTGTTGTGCTATTCAAGCACATTTAGTGCATGCTTAAGCTGAATTGCAGGTGAATTGTAAATAATTTAAGGCTCTCTGCAAAACATGCAAAAATGCCAACATTTGAGAGCTCGCTCAAGTTCATTTGTGAGCTGTGTTTTTCCATATAAAACACGGCTGTATGTGATTTGATTGACATGATGGTGAGGAGATTGTGACAGACTTTTTATTTTTGGCTGAACTATGCCTTAAACATGAGCATACGTGTAAAACTGTGTTTCTGTTTTGAGTGAATCTGTAATTTGGTGACTAATATGGTGTCATTTTGGGGACCAACAGCTTCCCAGTTGAAACCTTTACTAAGATCAGACTGAAATGGTACTTTCTCTTATTGCGAGGAGTGATTTGAATGAATTGTGGAGACGTTGCTGTCTGTCAGCAGTGTGACAGTGAATGTCATGTTTCTACGCCTGGCAGTGTTTCTGTCCTCTCTGGTTTTCTTTAGCGGCAGGGTTGTGTGTTTGTGTGTGTGAGAGAGAAGAGAAAAGGGAAAAGGAAAGAGACATATTGACATAAAGACAGGGAGAGCTGCGTAGTAGTCTAAAATTAAAGGTTTTGCAGATGTTTTTGTGGCAGGGAAGAATGGTAGAAGAGCCTAATGTTTCTTTTTTGCCCTTTTATGATAGACTGTTAGATTTTAGATCATTTATGTTTATTTTTTTATAGGTTTTCAAGTGTTGTTTTAATGTAAATGTGGAGCATCTTCGTAAATCTCAAAGTGTTTTGGCTCAGTGACCAGAATTGTGTTTTTGCAGCAGGGACTCTTAATTTTCTGAAATTGGTACAAAACAAACACCACTTTTTCTCTAACTATATTTTCAATGAAAATTAACTAGGTCTTTGCAGTTGTTATATGAACAACCAGTCAGTAACAAGCTGGTTCAGTTCGAGTTTGACATAAATGAAAGTTAAAATGACTTATTTAGATAATTTTGTAACTGCTTTAATATATAATGCGAATCATTTCTTACACATGGTCATATTTTTGAACACTGGAAGGTTGTTTCACAATGACAAACTTCTGGTGTGCGTGCGAGCGCTTGGCAATAAAACCAATTCTAGTTTTAACCAATTCATTAAAAGAACCAGCGAAAACCAGAACAATACATCGACCTTGGTGAATGATGTACATACCGTAAACAGCCGTCCTAAAATACATTTCAGGATGACATCCTGATGGGATGGATCCTTTGTTATTTTAGCTTTTAGGGCTGGGCTGCATGACTAAAATTATTTATTATAGTCTCAGTCAATGCTTGAACAATAGATCTTCCTTAGCTTGTCCTTGCCAGCAGCAATGATGATGGCTGTTTTTCTTTCCATAATCCTCATATTCATATTTAAGGTGGCATGGGAAACCCAATGTGTTTACTGTATTTGAGATTGAGTGACCCCTGGGCAACTACTATCTGTCCCCTATTAAACTCACTTAAATCACATGTGCTGCTCGTTATTGGATGGAGCTTTACAGTAAACGGCGGCTGTGACTTTTTATAGCGTATATACAGGAAAGCAGCAGGGTGGGATATAAATCTATTATGGGACAGCCACACAATATCACAATATATATTATTTTGGGGCGTAAACATACTTTTCCGTGTCTGGCACTGAAGTGCACATCCAAAGCAGTCAGCATTTTTTGTGAGTGGAACATCTTAGACAAGGGGGAGATGAGAGCAAGAGATAATGCTATGTTGTTTAATTCATTTGTGTGGATGCTGACCACCATTTGTTTGGGCTTTATTTGCTTCTGTTTACAATGAAGAAGAGTTTAGGCGTTAATTAATTCCCCTAAAGGGATCTGTTGGGTCTGAGGGGAGGAGAGAGAGGGAAGGAGAGGACTTTAAATGACTAAAATGTTCTCTAAATATGTAGAATCTATCAGTCAAAGATGATCTCTATTAACAAGGTCTGAAAAATTTATAAATTTTATTATCACATTTATCATGTGAAAACATAAATTGCAGATGTTTGTATTTATTCTAATAAATACTTAAATTATTGATTGATAGTTTTTGATTCGCCTTCACAATGTCTGTTATGGTGGAGTAGGTCCTTATGTAGCCAAGAATGTTGGTCAGGAATTGCCGTGTACAACATACGTAATATTTAAAGGCTAGTCTCAAGTGTTTGTGTAAACTTATTGGTCAGCATAAGACCTGCTGGTTGATTTTAAAGACGTACACGGCGCTCCAGTCAAATCACTGGCCTAAAAAAACGTTGTTTTATTTTATATGGAACAGGTCACCTCACCTTATAGAGGCCAACATGTTATGCCATATGACCTTCCAAATACTAATTTGATCACATTTAGTGGACATTTCCACTGTTAACGTCTTTTTAAATAGAAGTGGTTTGTTAGGACCCTGTACTATTACAGTTCAAAATGTCATTGTCATTTCAAACTCACTGTCTTGTTGTAACACCCCACTTAGAGTTAAAATATCTGGCTTTACCCTTCAGGCTGACAGCTTAGACTCTGTCTTGAGTTATAATGAGTGTTTCAGAAAGAGTCAGCAGCAGGATGGTCAATGCTCTGGCTATTGTTAAATGTCATTCATTGTGCCATAACAATGTGAGGAGCTGAGACAGGTACGATACACTATGTTTTGTCTTCACCGCAGCTTACAGAGCTCTTTCCCTAACCTCTTCTGACTCACAGGGAAAGGATACTAGAAAATACTGGATCACAAAAATGTTTCTGTTGTATTGCCAGGATTCATGTACAGTGTATAAAGCAGGGTGATGTGAAGTCGGTATACTTTAAACATACGATTGTACACATTGGGTTGTTTTAACCTGGCTCAATATATGAGTTAAATCCATGGATATTTGATTTATGGGTTGAATCAACCCAGCATTTTTAGGAGTGTAGCATATAATCTGTCTAATGCTATTTTGTACCATACAGTGGTAACACTATACATTATTATAAAATATCTCTTATTATAAAATATTAGATACCAACTTTGTAAATTTTACATAATCATTACAAAAAATGTCCTTCACAAGTTTAAAGTTTGGATTATCAGTGGGGGAAACCAGCATTAGATTTTGGATTAGGTGTAGAAATGCAATATTTAGTACCCTTGGGAAGATATATCTTAAGGGCACAGATATGTCAGTCTTCGCTATATCACATGCTGTTTAGTTATACTGAGCTGTCATAAATCTTTAAGGAAGTCACGCTACAGTATGTATGTAGTTTGTGTTGTACAATTACCACTGAGCTATTAAACCCCGGTCCAAAATCAGCTATGCAGCTAGTAATTGATTTTTCAAATCAATAATGTCTAGCCCAGTGCAACAGACCTTATACCCCTAATGATACAGGCAGAATTTAGACGCTGTCTAATTTAAACTGCATGCAATAACAAGCGTATATACTATCATAATTCGTTGTAAATCTTGACCTAGGATCATTACCGGACAGTGTTGCTTGGTAAGCACTTGTTATTTTGAGAACTGCAGTTCCTAGCCGTTATTGGCATGCGGAGTGGATTGTGGACCGCTCACCCTCTCCTGCTCTCTCTCTATACTGTAGCTCAGCTGACACCACACTTTCTTTATCCATCAGCGAGAGAAGCACATCAGTGTGAAATTTTGCAGAATTAACACCTTATCACTGTCTCCTTCCTTGTTAGTTTATTTTCTCAACTTCACGTCTGTTTTGGTGTTCTTTTTGTATTTCCTTGATTGTTTTTTGGTTGAATATCGTATCCCAGATGAAACTTGTGTTGCTTAGTGGTTGCTTATTCATTGCAGAGCATGAACTTCATTTAACAGAAAAAGTGTTTCTATTTTATGTATGTCAGCAAATGTGAAAAATGATGTATATGCAATGAAGGTGAAAAGCGTTTTTGATCTTGGGTTAGCATGCCACACATAATATATAATCATAATAATTAGCAATATTTATTAAATTACTATATACTTTAATGTAATTTATTAGTCTTTTATTATTAGTCAATTAGGAAATTTAATAATGCTGAATAAAATTATATATACATACGTAATTAGCTGTATGCAAGTGGTTGAGCTTTAGACTGTGATCTGTCAAAGGTTCTCTCTCTCTCTCTCTCTCTCTCTCTCCTCTCTCCCTACCTCTCCCTACCTCTCCCTCTCCCACTAGTCTTAATTAGCATTAATCACTTCTCATGCTTCTTGCCTTGTTAAATCTGCCAGCTGCCAATTATCAATGATTATTCTCTTTTAGCTATATGGCAAGGGATCTGGTGTGTGTCAAAGCCTTTGAGCCTCATATAGATACAGTCCAATTTTTGTGGTTGTTGCAGTATTTAATTTGTGTATTTACAGGTTGCTTATACTATTATTTGTTTTTGTTTTTTGTGTTATTTGCACAGCCTTCATTCAGATACAGTCCACCAGATCAACTGATTATAATTTGAAACCGTTTGCCTGTATTTACAGAAAGACAATATGGACAATTTAAAAGACATAAACCCTTTTACATTTTAGAATGTTTTTTTTCAAGTAATATATCTGGTATGTCAGTCAATCTTCCCTTTTAGTTTTAATTAAATCCATGACTGAGTTCCATCAAGGTATCTAATGGTAAGTCTGGATCAATAGGGATGGGACTGGCTGAGAATTGAACTGGTTCGATAAATCTATAACACCACACTAAGTCCTCAGGTTTAAATTTCACTGTATGCCGCAGGGAATTATTTTTTATTATCTCCCTTCACTTCATGCTTGTAGTTACAGTACCTGACATTTAGTCACAGTTCTTGTCCAATATCCAAATTTAGCCAGGATGCATTTCATTGTTTCATTACACTTTTCATTTCCCCTTGTGTAACGAGTCCCCTTAGGTTGAAAAGTAATTTTTATATATTAAATTTGATGGTATCACATAAATAAATTGTTTATTTAACAGTCTGGGTCATTGTCCATGAATTACTTATAACTTTTTGATACAGCTTTATCAAAGTGCATTTACAGTAAGCTTTCTCACTTTCTAAAAAATCTAATTCTACCAATAATCATGCAGTTTTCATTTCACCCCCTGCATTTGGGATGGTTAGAGAACTCCATCAGCTACATGTGAAAATGGATCATGAAACTGATGGAGAAAAGAAACTGACTGCCAACCATCTGTACAATGCAACAGCATTCTTTTCATAACAGTTTCACTTTTAAGAAAATGACTGGGTAAAATGATGTCTCGCTGTGTTTTTGTCCATTGTCCATTTCATGCTTTTGGCTGTCAATTATATGCTATGATTAGCTATTATATTCCAGTGGGTTAAAATTGCTTTGAGAGAAAATGCTTCAGTGTTGCCTTAAAATGTCTAATGAAAAGTAGTTCAAAAGTTGTGGTATGGATGGGGTATGGATGCATTTGTTTTAGTTATTACATGAAAAGGTTTTTGGGAACCAAGGCAGAGAAGACAGGTCAAAGTTTCTGTACTTTTTAACTTAGTAATGTCCATTATAATACTTTAACAATATGCCTGTAAAACTGAAAAAAAAAAACAGCGCTCACAATTTGGACTAAGCCATCACACGTGGTGTCATGGCAAGCTTAAGGATTACCATGCTAAGAGATGTGATTTTATTAATTGTTCCACTCAGCACACACACGGCCCAGTTTTGAGCATGAGCCGCCCGTAGGACATGTGGATATTGTGTTGTCATAGTAGCTTTAATGAGAACACAGGGGAGGCCTGGGAAATCTCTATTTCTATTATAGTGTGGTGTACATACAATGTTTTTAAAATATAGTTGATTCTCACTCATGGCTAAGTTAACCGTGCCATGCTTTTGCATGCTTTATGAATCACACAATTATGGAATTCAGTAAAAAATATTAATATGAGTGCAGTGTTAAATCCATGCTATAGATGTTCATCTAACCAACACCAGGTTGCATTTTAAACAGAAAGGGATAATTAGAAAGGATTACATTTGTGTCCATTATCAATTAAAATAAAAAAAATCATACCAAGTGATTAATTAGGATTTTATTAAAGAAGCTAATAAACAAACTACAGCTATATAGATGTCTGCCAATGAATGTGGCCATGTTTCTGTGATCAGGGCATTTTACTTGATCATAGTGGAAATGGCATATTCAAATGTCTGAGATAACTATTATTACTGATATTTTCCAATTAATTATATCAGTTTAGCTAAAAGATAATAATTTGGAACAGCTATTTGGTATTTGGTGCACCCTTCTGCTTTTGTATGTTTTTATGTACTGTAACTCTTGTAAAAACTGTAAGTCCTAATACTTGTTTATTTTTTAGTTTAAATGAGATTTAGAATCCCAAGTGTATAACGTGGTCTCGGACACACTGTAAATGTGTTCAGTCCTCAGTACAGTACCTGTATTTTGTATTGGCAAACATTTGTTATTCTGCTCACTCCCAGGCCTACCTTTGTCTGAATAACAGCTTTGACTGCAGTTTGTTTACACTTCCGTACTGGGAAGGTATAATTGGTGAAAAAGAAGAAAGAGAGTAATTGGCTTTATTAGACTACACTACAAATGAATGAAGTGACATTTCATTTAATAATCATTGTATTATTTCGTCCTGGATTTGTTTTTGAAGATAGCATATTACTGTGTGTTAAGTGGTTTATTTTCATTTTTGTTTTGATTCATGATAGCTTTAATGGCAAATTTAGGAATTACAAATCGCTGCAATGCAGCAAATGGATCTGCAATTACCTTTTATTCTTACAATGTGTATGTATTTTTAAAGATGCATTTTCATAGGTGGCTGTGTTTTATCATGACTTTTTATCATTTTGTTTTGTTTAGAAGCGATGAAAGCTTGCTGTTGAGTAAATGATAAGTGGAATTAGCATGCTTTGTGGCCAGCCTTACAATTATGTAGTAACCTAACTTGCCTTGGCACAAGGTTGGTTATTGTCATAGCTTAAACAGGTTTATTTGTGCTCTGTTTTCATGCACAGTATTAAAGAAGATTCATCAGACTGGGCCTGAGTTTATAGGTCATTTCCTCTGGATCTTTCTCTGCCCTGTGAGCCCTCCTATCGCCACCTGGTAAATAAATCAGCCTGTGTGACCCAACTTCCCTCTGAAAAGATTTAATTTACCTCACAACCACTGAGCCAGAGAGGGCTTTTTTACCAGTAGATTAGAAGCAGGCTGTAGCCGAAAAAGAGTGAACTGAGATATAGAAGGATAAAGGTAAACGTGATCTCTTTAGATGTCAGAATGCCCACTAACTAATGGCCTCTACATTTTAATATATCTTAAACAAATCAGTTCATCAAGATCAAAATTAAACACCAACATTTCTTGTTCTTGATTTGTGCTGATCCGGTTGATGTGCGTCAAAAATCTTTTTGTGCACTGGATATGTATAATTACTTTTTCATGTAATTTCAAGGGTCTGTAAACCAATTTGGCGGTTATGGTGAATCGACCCGTTTCATCACGTAAACCGAATGCTTTAAACCTTTATAAGTATTAAATATGAAAGAGTTTTGAATAAGGAATTGTTGAGTGTGAGAAGGTGCCTTTAAATATTATGTTTGAAATGTTTGTAGCATAATGGCAAATATCATTTTAATTTCCTTATTGGATAGGATCTTTTTCCATTTAGTGGTATTTAATTTGGCTTTAATTAATATCCTGGGTTGTATCACATTTGTTGTAATTGTTGAAATAATTTTCACAGAAAAACATGTTTCATTTAAAGTAAAATTGTCAATCACTGTCATGTTCTAAAGAAGACCCACAATATATTTCAGTCCACTTTTATCCCAACACATTTTATGACTTTTTTAAAAGAAAAGAAGGCCAGTAGCTGCTGTAATATTCTCTCTGCTAATATAAGACATGCCTAATGTTATGCATGAGACAGAAAATGAGTCTTGATGAATGTAATCGTTCTCAGAGAGATTTTCTTTTAGAGAAAATCAGATTCTTCACTACTTAACATTTAATTTATAATTCACTTTCTTTCAAAATGACAGTATTTTCATTTTAATGAATTTTATTATCTAATAATCTCTTTTGAGACTTGCTAATACAGTGTAAGAATAATTGTCTGTACTGTGGGGCAGCATTTGAATTTATAATGTCTCATTACACAACTCTTAAGGGTGCATGTGTGATTTTAAAGCTGCAGTTTTCAAGTAGTTAGTATGTGCAGTATGTAGAGTACAATAGGCTGCCTGACCATGATACCTACTGAAATGCTCAAGCTACATTAAATGAAAGTCATTCTCAGTCTCTGCTGAAATCTCTGAAAGTCTAATGTTATTTGATATTCTAATTTTACACTCGATAAAATATTTGATATCAGGAATTGCAGTTCATCTTTGCTGTCAGTACAGTGTTACCACACTACGTGGTGTGATTCGAAGACCAAATTCAATCATCAAACATTTCTCATTTGCAAATGTAATTAATACCTCTGAGGAGCCACTTATTCCTTGCAATCACCTGTTTAAGAACGACACAGAGAAGCTCTCTAGGAAATGACACCCTTGATCATTATTTGTTTGGAAAGTGGAGGTTGAAGTGCTGTATCTTTCTCCTTCATCAAGCTTACAGACAGTTCAGAGCTTTTAAAGATGCTTAACTCACATTTACAGATTCAGCAAAGCCAGATATCAACAATGGGCACCATTAATGGCACATAGATTGCAATGTCTTTTTTACCTCTAAAGGCACAGCAATTCCTGTCCCGGTGCTGTTAATGACACCTGTAATAAGATTGCTCAACATTGAGGAAATGTGCTGAATGTGTGTATTTGAGAGTTGGGCTGTTGAAGAAAGAGAAAAAAAACAAGCGTGTTGTAGACAAAGATGTATACTTGGCTGCTGTGTAAGCTTTGAATACCGATATTTTTACACTTGACCCGGCTGTCAGCTAGTGTCATGACATTCTTAACCCTCATCCATAAAACTAGATAAAGTAGAACTAGAACAGAAAACTCTACAAAGGTCTTCAAGTGTAGAAAGGAGTTCTAGAGAAGCTGTCTGTCTGGAGTCGTTTCAGTGCTTAAAGACTTCTGTGAATTGTATATTTTTACTTAAATGTTAACAGACGAAATGTTTATGGTCATTATTAAACATCTGAGTGATTGTAAGTTCACAATATTTTAGGCCATGCAAACACTTTTATTGTGCTAAACCACTTTTATTGTATTTTTACACAGATTTTTAAGTTATTAAGACACCTGTGAGTTTACTACACTTATTATATTTAATGCATTTATATTTAGTGCAATCTATATAATTGCCTTCATGTGTTTTTCCAGCAGAACTTGTTTAGCAAGCAGGTTGAGTGGTTACTCTTACAATTAAAGCCATTATGTTTTTCGCAGAATGTACTGTCATGAACTCGACAAGAGTAACATTTAATATGTACTGCTCCAGAGAAACGTGTTCCATGTACGTAGTATAGTATGCATAGTCTCTATGCAACAGCTTGCAAGAACAGCATGTCTGTTTTCTTCGCACAGCTCATATGCTCATGGAAGTCAACAACAGCGTTTTTGGCATCTGTATTCCAGTGGTATTTTATGTCACATCCTATTTGTTTCTTGTCACATTAGTGAAGTGTGCTGGTCTGTAGATGCTTGACTAAATTGTGAATCTCTTTTTCTCTCTCTGGGCTGGCAAATTCTTTCCGTTGGACTTTGTTTTGGTTTTCTCCACAGGTTGTTTATGTATCGTTTGATTCTGGCACTTCTAACCATTTTGGTTTGTTTCTCAAAGAAGCCATAATTAAATGTTGTCTTACTAGAAACTAGCAGAACATGATACTTATCAAAATGGTAATGGAGTATCTCTCATCTAAGCTTAAGAGGGTGCAATCTCAACATGAGTGTGATGTTAATTGCTATGAAAACGTATTTCTTCAACGGTAATAGGTCAGAAAGTTTGTCTAGCTTGGGTGGCATACAGAGTGGCACAGAATGCGATGTGCTCTGAAGATGTTCATCAAATAAATCATTAAAGAGTCCATGGGCCCCACAATTCATTAGTGTCAACAGAATCTTTAAATTCAATGTGAGAAGAATATCGGTCACTGGATCTTTATTTCATACTTGTTTTGCTCCCCTAAATTTTACGCTGCTTTGATCTTCATAACCAGTCTGGCCACTAATGATTTGTTCACCTTTATTAGCACAGCCTTTCCTTACAGGCCAGGCACTGTCTGTGACTAGACACCTAATGCATCTGCGTTTTCTTTAATATTCCTCTGGATAAGAATTGATTGTAGTCAGGCAGTCATGTTAAAATGTAAAATCTGGCACATCTTTTTAGACTGTGTAATTTTGATGGCTACAGAGGTATTTTTATATTGTATTAAATGTGTGTCATATATTTATATTATAATACAAGGAAAAACAAAGTGTCAGGGAATTATTTCTCTCTTATTTTCCTGACACACACTTTTCCTTGGGATTATCTCTCTCTCTCTCTCTCTCTCTCTCTCTCTCTCTCTCTCTGATCTCTCTCTCTCTCTCTCTCTCTCTCTCTCTCTCTCTCTCTCTCTCTCTCTCTCTCTCTCTCTCTCTCTCTCTCTCTCTCCTCTCTCTCTCTCTCCTGACCCTTTTTTTTTACACTTTCACCTTAGCTGGGATTATCTTGACTCTTTCTGACACTTCTGCGGTAGAATTCTTAGTTTGCTGAGCGCTCACCATGCAACTCCCACATGATCACTTTTACACACACTCTCCTCCGTTTCTGAAACCACTCATTTCAGGCCAGGCTGTAAAAATACAGTGCATGGTTTTAAAGGTCTTAAGTTTTTGGTGCAGAAAGAATGTTGTGCAACTATATGAAGGTATTCTTGAAGGGCTACAGGTTTAATTTTACATTGTTGCAAGATTCTGATCTTTTGTAAGATTCAGTTACTTTTTCACAATTTTTGAATAAGATTTGGATAAGAAAGAAGTAGCAAAAAATGCCTACATGCATTTACAGTATACAAACTTGCATGAAACCATTGCATGTCAGTGTAATTTCATAGCTAAGTGTTTCAACACCTCAGACCCTTTCTACACCGCCAGAAATTCAAAGGACAAAAGTAGAACATTCCCATTATAATCAACAAAGCTGCCCTCACAGCAGGCAGATGAAGTGACATGCCTTGAGTTGTTGGACCCCCTAGTGTTTTTTGCCACACTGAGTCATTAAGGTGACTCGCAGATGTAATACATTATCACTTTATTCACAGATTGTCAGATCTCCTACCTGTTGAGGACTTTTGAATCAAGTGCTCGGGGTTAATCAACTATCTGTGACTATCCTAGTTTTATTTCAAAGGCCCTGGAGAAAATAGCATTAGGACTAGATGCACGACTAGTAACTAGATGTCTAAAATTAACCTAAACTCAGACACGGTTGCAATTTAAACAGAAGACATCTTAGTGTATGTATGTAATGAACAGATAAAGGAAAGGAAAGTTGCGAAGCCTGCATAAAAATAACCATAATAAAGAGTTAGAATGAATGATGTTTTGCATGCCACCCTGTTCTAATTATACATTATGTTTTATTGCAGTAAGTGTGCAGGCGTTGCTAAAAGGACAAGGCCAACAATTAGCACTCTGGGATTCGCTGTGAACTCGAACCTATTCTGAGATACGCATGGACCCATTAACCCGCACACCCCTCCATTCTTTTCTACTTCATTACAGTTTATCATTGAATTTGCACATGGGAAGGAGTGTGTTTATAATTAGGTATGTTTTATGATCTACCGAGTTGCCGCTTAACACGGCACTGATTAAATGGTAGCGGTTGAAATTAAAACGCCTGATCCTCCGTTGCAGGTTTGACCTTGGCTCTACTTCATTTGCATTGACTCATTTGGCAGACGCTTTTATTCAAAGTGACTTACGGTGCAATTAACCTATACGTTTAATGAGCATATGCATTCCCTGTGAATCGAACCCATGACCTTGGCATTGCTGGTGTCATGCTCTACCGGTCGAGATACAGGCAAGCTACTTGTTTTGTAATCGCTTGCATATATGCTGACACATGTAGAAAATGCTCTTGCAAATTCACCCATTGACCCATAATGTAAAAGGGCGTTTTAGGCTGCTGTGTTGTGTGTGTGAATAAATTTGATGGTATCAGTTTTGTACTGATCAATACCAGTTTGCATTTAGATAAAAGCGCATGAGGTCAAGAACATAACCATACCGATAAGAGTCGGCCTTAGCATTCACCTTGCGTTCCATGTCGGCTTTTTATATCACTATTTACTTTATTACAATCCATATTTAGATGCGTGCGATCAGCTCTTTCCATATTCTTTGTTTCTACCTTCTAAATAATTCATTCCAAATCAAAATGACTTCTAGATTTTGTTGTTGTTATTTTATCATATATTTTTGCTGAAGTTTGGTACTTGATGCAGCGTTGGATTCATGTTTAATTCATGTTTAATTCATGTTGGGGCAGTTTAGGTGAAATAATGCTTAGGCTTTCTTCACAGCAACAGATGGCAGATGGATCTGAAGTCATTTCAGGTTATACCTTCTATTCATCACTGGAATATGAGCAACGGATGTGGGGACAGAAAGCTGGATAAGTTTTGTTTTGCTGGTATAGAAGGAGGCTCAGACTATTCTCTGAGGGAGCTCAACAGAAATATGACACTGCTGTAAAAAAATAGCATATTGTTGCATTTCAAAAACCACACCAGATTTTTTTGTAAAGGTCACCTGATGGCATGCGGTTGAAGCTACAGCCCTTTTCTATTAAAATCCTTTTGTTTTTCAGACAAGCTTGTAAAATTGGTCTGAAGAAAGGAAACGTTTGTGAGACTGATACTTTCAGAAATTGTTTGCGATGTGGAGAAAAAGTACCTAAGAGCTGTTTTTGACACCAAAGGTTGCCCAAGGTCATATCACTTTCTGCATGAGATGTTAGTTACAGGTGGTGATATCTGAGATTGCAACTAATGTCTAAAAAAACTGATGCAGTGTGGTTTTGTAAAGCCTTTACAGTATATTATTTCCAGTAAATCTGTTTATCGATATGCTCTGTGCAACCAGGACAAATTTCTGTCTGCTTTGAGACTACCATCAACTATCTGCAGAGAAAGAATAACATTTCATTTTGAATTATTTAGAGTGAGCGTGTTTTGTACTCTGAACTTTAAAACCCCGTCTAATATTCTGCATCTAAGATTTGATACTTTGCCTCTTTACCCATGGGATGATCTGTGACATTTTCCTGACATCTCTACTGTCACCTGCTTTTCCACTTCTGCAAATGATTCAGTGATTCTGCAAATAGCCCAGAATTCACTTCACCGTGAACCAGGTATTACACACCTGGGAATACGTAACTCTCAATAATGCCTTTCTTTGTTTCGAGCCTTTGATATTCCAAAACATTTGCCGTACTGTAGGACAGAAAGGGAATCAACAAATTTAAATGGTAAAAGATGCTGTTACCATCTTAATCAACTCTGTCTTCTAACATTAGGATTCTTTGGAAGAATATCCAAAAATGCAGTTTTTCATCCAGTAACACATGACAGTTCTTAATGTGTTAATGTGTTAATCTTAATGTGTTAATTAAATATGAGGTAGTGTAAAGGACCAATCACATAGGACTCATTTTGGCTTCAAAAGCAACTAGGCACAACACAGCAGAATGGACCAAAACCATTTTTGCAGTTTTTTTAAAAGTACATTGAACTTTTATATGTCAATAGATCAAGAGAGTTATGACCCGTTTTAAAAGAAAATCATTGAAGAGAAAGGAAATCTCTTCTCCACTGTCCTCTCTTAATCACAGTGTTTTTGTGCAAAGACTGCAGCAGTATACACTTCTAAAAATGAAGGTCACATAGATAAACCATTTTTAGTTGTTTTTTTTAGTCAAAAGTTCCTAAAAGAATGAATTTTTTTATCCTTTTTGGTAGTCTGTAGTATTTCTTTTTTTTACTTTATGTATTTATAAAGGCACCGTGGATGTCAAAGGTTCTTTGTGAAACCATGAAGCCCGACAAAGTATCTTCTAGGAACGTTTAGTTTTGAGAGTGTTGGTGAAGAGCAGGACCAGTTATAATGAGTGTTTGTAACATTTCTGAAATTATAAACAAGATGACACTTTTCTCCATAGGCTCAGAATAGCTTTTTACTTAAAAATAACACATTAAATTAACGTGCTGAGATTGAACCTTGCAGGTATTACCAGGGACATGTTGAACAAATAACATCTGTTTGTTTGCCTGTGTATCGAAAGGTGTCGGTGTTTACAGCATTCATTTGCAGCACTTTTGTTTTGTGTGGGAGGTTGAAGTTTGCCGTATGATGTGTGCAATGTTGAGTTCTATTAAAACTATTTGATCAGGAGTTATTAAAGCAGAATATATAATGTTTTCTCATTCCAAATTGCTCACCAGAAATCAAGTGTTCTGTGTGTTTGAATACATTATATGTCCATTTAACATGGCAGCCATGTGGGAGTTGATATAGAATATAAGACTATTAGATTTCAGTGGGCAGAGTTGAATTTGCTGGTATAATGGCTTTCAAGGGATGCATCTGACCGGCTTTGCAGTATTCAACACTTTGCGGCTGCAAGTTTTATTCCAGCATGAATCCCAGAGATGGTGTAAACTATTACTTGGCATTAAAAAGGCACAGTGATAAAGTATCTCCCTCCCTTCTTGATATGTCTCCCTCTTTCACTCTGTATGTATGTTGTTCGAATTCTTCCTTCCTTTTATGAATGATTGCAAAATGAAAAATTAACACTTAAAAATAACACTTTTCCCATTGAAGAGCTTTCTGATTTTCATTCGCATTCAAAGCTTTTTAGTTCATCAGTCGAACACAAAGCAATCAGTTGTTCCCTCTTCCATCGCTAATTCTTTTATTCATTTCATCACAAAAGCACTCAGAGAAACCTGATGTGTTGTTAAAGTAGAAAACGGCTCAAATTGCTTTAGCGAAATAGTCTTTTTTGCACTCTGTTTAAAATCAATGGGAAGCTTGGAGCGGTCCCCAGAGGAAAATCAACATATTTACATACTTAAAGCTGAATGAAATGCAGACAGTATTTACAGTAGATAAAATGTTCTTGTTTTTAATGAAGGCATGGTACAGTATTCACAAAAGGGTTTAATGTCAGTTTTTCTGCAATGTACATTTTGTTAAAACACGGATCCTGCAATGATACTAAATATGTTTTGTAATTGAGAAAATGCTAATATATGCTAATATAACAAAGACTCTTGATTTCACAGGTGCCATTGGCGATGCTTTTGCTGACTCCCTGTCATCGGTTGGTGGCACATTACCTCACTTCCTGCAAGAACCAGAGGATGCATACATAATCAAAAATAACCCTATCAAGTTACGCTGCCGTGCGACTCCTGCCTTGCAGATCTTCTTCAAATGCAACGGAGAATGGGTTCATCAGAACCAGCATACCTCACAAGAGTACATGGACCAAAACACTGGTGAGCACACATACTGTATCATCTTGCTGCCTTTACTGTTCATTTAGCATTGTTTGTACTTTATACTGTATATACTGTACAAACAAGCCTATTGGTTTAGATCTTCATCTTTTCAGGTAAATTATAGGTCCTGTAAAGATTTGTAGTACTCCTTTTCCCAATCCCTCAATCCCTAAGATTTCTTTTTATGTATTACAGCCAACATTGTCTGTGTGCCTTTAAACCAGTTTTATTATAGCCACAAATAGATATAATAAAAGATTTTTAGTAGTGCAAGTCATAAGCACATGATTCCAAGTTTAGTCCATAAATCGGTTTGGACGTTAGGCAGAATCTAGTCTTAACGAAAGTCTTTTATAGAAGAAATTTAGAAGTTTACCTTTCATTTTAAAGATCTTTGGTTGAGGTGTTTATCCCCATTTCAAAATCATCTTGTCAAGTCTTAGCAACTTGCTGGCTTCAATAATGTCCAGTACAATTTAGACCCAATTACAGTGGCTGTCAGAGGTACACACTCAACAGTGCATTGATTAGAGGATTTGTGTTACTGAAGGAATAAAAATATCCAGCAGCTAAAGCATACCATGATTAGTCCACATACAGGAGAGAGTTTGGTTTGCCTCACAGAAAGGCTACGTGCCAGGAAGAGCCTGTTAATTGCTTCTGGAAGTTCATTATTGTGTGATTGCTGTGCTGTGAAATTGTTGAGAGCCTGATAATGGGAAAATGAAAAATCACAACAAATTATTTTCTACTCGGCATATGAGAAAAGTCAGGGAAGTTCAGACTCCATCTTGGAGTCACATAAATACAGTTCCAAGAAAGAAATGAGTTAACGTAAGTATGAGTGTTGCTTTAATAACTGTAATCTATTTTTAAATGTTTAGATAATAAATTACAGTAGTTTAGTTGATTCTGTTGTTCATATTGTTCATATTGTTCATTATGTGCCTGGAATTTAGTCTGAAAAGCTTGAATCCATAGATCTCTTTTGACTTGTGCCACCAGTAAGGATCTGATATGGTGAAATGATGTATTGTTTAGGTAAGGCTTATCTAACGTGGTGATCTGCCAGATTTTTGCTCGCTCATCTTAGTTGATACATACACGCTGTAGATTTTGCAGCATGTGTTCTTGAACCATGTTTCTGCACCTGTGAGCTTTTGCATTTTACATGCCCTTGCGCACAGATTCATCATGATGTTGCTTTCAAAGGACATATCATCATCATTACAGAACCGTGGGTCAGCTCACAAACTAGCATTTCATACGTGAAATTTTGTGCATTAGGTTGAGAAAAATGTCCCTTTCATCGAACAATTTGCACTTATTGCACACTGTACTGTAAATTTTAAGCTAGATTTGAAAATGACAGAGATCATAGATAACATGAATGACGGCTGAAAATTGTTTTGAGTAGATTTTCTAAAAATTGACAGCTTTTCTGTAATGAAAAAAACAAAATAATAAAATAAAATCATATTATAGTTTTTTATAAAGGTTTTTGTACGGGATACTTTTGTTTTATGTTTTTTGAGACTAAGATATTTTTGTTTTATCCAGTCCAATTCACTGGTTTTCACGGTCCAGCTGCGATATGGAAAGCAGTAATTTTCTCTGTAGAGAATATACATCCCCTATTACCAGGTTCACTGCCTGTAGTGTTGCCAAGACGATAAAATGTATCAGTCCAAACCCAAGTGAATTGGCAATTAAAGAGCCAGGGGAAGTCTCCATTCGGCTATTCCCATTGCCAGCTTTACATCAGTGCTAAACTCATAACAAGCGATAACAACATAATTTCTAGCGCCCCACCATGCCATCGTAATGGATGACAAAAATGGGGATTGTATTAGAGAGACGCTAATCAGGGCCACAGATCTACAAAGAATTGGATTTTATTGATTAGAGCATGCGCCTTCAATGTCATCGGCAGCAAAAGATAAGATCTCTTATTTAGAGATAAGAAACAACACAATGCCCTTGAGTTTAGTTCACACATAGAGGGTATAAAGGTACCAGGTACTAAAAGTACTAGACAGGGACAGCTTACCCATGTGATGAAGCTGTTACTTTTTACAAAAGTTTGGTTATTGCAGCAACATATTAAAATGAAGTTTATTATGTTTTTTGTGCTGAGAATTTGCCATGCGTTTCTTTCTGACTTTTTTGTTAAGGTCAGAAAAGAGTGGACAGCTACAGTAAATAGAAGGGACAGACATTTTTATTGTCAAATTTGTAGGGTCAGTCTTTGTTATATTTTTAATGTTGAATGTGTAAGGCCATATCAAAATTAATTGTCAATGTACAATTAGTCCCTTAAGGTGATGAATGTAGTTTATTATGGTAGTTCCTGTTGCTTAATCTGCTCAGATAAACTGCACTAGCACGGCAGGAGTCGAAAAGCACCTTGTTTATCCTCGACTTGCATCGACTGGTAAAACGGCAAGAAGCATTTTTTTATCATGAGCTTTTGATACCGCTTTGTGAAACAGTATAAATTATCTTCTATTTTTGTTTCCTTTTGAGACCATCCTTTATCCCTCAGTACTGACTCACAAAGAGATCCGGAGACAGTTGCTATACCCCAACCCGGTAAACTACCTAAAATTGTAATTGTACCTGGCTCTGCGGTATGAGCCCATGAGAACGGTTATAGTGCATAACTATCATGTGAGGAATCATCCTACACCAAGTCATTTATCATGGCTTTGCTGGAGGAGGAAGAAATGACTGCTGCAAGTCTCACTGTGAGACTTTTATTGTCCTTTACTGATAAATGACAAGCTGAAACTTCTACTGTATGTAGCGGCACACAAACAAGCCTGTAGACTCAGAGACAGATTATAACCTGTGGATTGTGGAATAAATCTGTTGATTTTACTGGTGTCGGTGGAGAGAGAATCCTATTGAATGTGAGCAGAAACCAGTCAAAGCTTTTGCTTCCTTTCTATAGATTAGAGGCAAATAAAAAGAGGCAGACCCAGACAGGTTTTAGACATTCTGCCTGGCTCTGATAATGAGCTTTCTGAGTCTCTGTCATACCTGGACTGAAGGCCCTTGAGTCCTGGAGACCAGGGCAGCAGCACTGAAGCAGTGACAAACTACCCATGACAAGATCTTTCCTCTGGCAATGTGTCTGTGCACTTTTCTTCTTTGCCATGGAGTGTCTCATACAAATGGCTGGTTAAGTCAGTAAGATTTTAGAGTATTTATGTTTTAAATCAAAGGAATTGTTAGAGAGGAACTGAAATGTGCTTTGGTTTGTTTGTTGTTTGTTGGTCTACATGAGGATTTTTCTCACAGTTTTTGCACTTTGCCACTGTACACAGTGCATCTTTTACAATTATGTGAATAATGCAGATGTGATATTTATGTTCATGATCCAAGCCTACTATAGTATGGATTATTATCAGTAAAAATATCAATATCAGTATTATCAGTATATCTTATACTATAGTATTTTACATTATTGAAGAGCAAATTGTTTTAATTTTTACTAATTTATTTAAATTATTTATCCAATAAAATGTGGAGTAGTTCATGTGTGGATAATATTAACATTATGTGGTATATAAACCAAATTTCCAAACTTTTTGTTTTATAAAGCTAAATGTTATATTATTAATTGCCATTAGTTTACAAAATACAATCAAGCAGTATATTTTAATGTGTATGGTTCTAATCTTCATAAAATACAGAAAATTGTTATATAGTGGTACCGTATATGTTTGTTTATCAAATGTCCATAAAGTGACTAATGAAAACCACTGTTAAATAACACCTTTCAGATTAACTGAAATTAGTTAAATTGTTTAAATAAAAGTCACTAATTTACCTCTAATCACATATTAAATATCTGTTCCTCAATTTCTGTAGTAGTTTTTAATAAAATTTTCAATCTCTCTTTGTAGTCTATATATAAAAACTAAACTTTGTGTCCTTAAATCTTTGACTATTCATTGCCCATAAAAAAAAATAACTTGAGAGCTTGGATTCCCGTGACTATATCATTCCTGTTATATTTATGCCTGTTTCCTTTCTCAGATTAATAAAATCACTTTACAGTGGCTGCACAGCAAAGCTTTAGGGCATTTGAACTCATGTGGCTCAATCCGGCTCTCAGTGTCACAGAAGATGGAGCCAGATGACCACTGCGAGCCTGGTTTAGACATGTGTCAGGGCTGACGTGTGATGTGGTGTTGACATCTGTTAGCTACAGCCTTCCAGGAAAAAACTTCTCTTTCAGAAAGTGCCTTTGTGGTGCAATAGATGGGAGTTGATTGCAGATGAAAGGAGAGAAAGAGAGAGAGGATTTTTGCTGGACAACAAATGTAAACTGACTGCAAAGCAAGGGCAGTGAACGAGGACGAGCACAGGGCATCACCCTTCATTTCATTTAACGCAAATGCAATTTTGTGTTGATGTTTCTCTGCTCTGGTCGTATAATGGCATTATCACAGGCAATTGCACACTTAGCAGCATCCACACTGATAAGAACACTGTAGCGCAGAGCATAGAGTTTTTAGATATTTAGACAGCTTTGAAATCATTGTTGTTAATAATAACTTATTATAACTTAAGTAATACGTCCCCTTGCACTTTTCATTGTCAAAAACACTGAGTCTACAGTAGAAAAATGCAGTTCAATTCAGCTGTCATCTGCTGATGCAATAAAATTCTCTAATGTAGAAACAAACCAGTCCAGTATATAGATGTTGTGCTTAAATATAGATACATTTTTGTAAATTCTAGAAAGTTTCTTCCTTCATAGCAAATTTCTGCTGTGGCTGATAACTATTTATTTGAAGTTATGCTGGAGGGAGCTGCCATGCTGAGCGGGTGGGGTGTACATGAGCGTGTGATGGAGAATGACATTAATGTGCTATTAAAGCTTCTACCCCCTGAGCAAAGTATCACATTTTCCACTTGGAGCTCACAAACACACACATTCACATTGTGAGACGAGTCATTTTGAGGAGGTCACACCAATGTTGTATGGGACAGTTGACAAATGACCCGTTGCCCATAGTGGCTTTGTAACCCCGTGCTTTATAGGTGCACATAGGTAGAAGTCATTTAAAAGATGCTGTTACATAAAATAAATGACAGTAGCTACACTAGAGCTACCTGGAGATGCCCTACTTAAAGGACACGTTGTCACATGATTTTAATCAAACTAGCAGCTTTTCTGCTGTAAATGACAGTATCAGTTAAATAAAGTGAGTCACATAGCATAACGTAATATATTTAACATATATTTGTAATACATGTAATATTTTTCGATGCCGTGACTGGTTACTATTTCAGGTATTTCATCATGTCTAATATTTTACGTTTTTGTGCAATTTCCTGCACGTAAACTTTTGTTTAATGGGGCACCAGTTGTAGTTCTACTTTACAGTTAAAAACAGACCAATTTATGGTCAATTTACAATTTTTGTAAATTAAAGTAAAGACACTGTCACTTCTGATTATCATTGCTTTTTTAAGGGATAGTATACTGAATGAAAAAGATCAGTTTCTTGCTGTTATTTAATCAGCAGTTACTTTACATGAATCCTGTCCAGTCCAAATTATAAAGTAGTAGGAAAAATCTAAAACATGGCCCTGTACCAAATGCCACTTTAAACCCTTAGTATCATCAAAGACACTCGGGTAGAAGTATGCTGTGGAGTACTAATCAGAGCGGGCGTTGAGAGCGCATAGGGGCACTCGTAAGCATACCTCAGAACCAAAAAAGACATAAGGGACACCCTGAGATTTGTAGACATGCTGGACATATTGCAAGTTCCGAAGACCACAGTACACCGGTTAGAACAGTGTCTTTGAACACAACAAAAAGTGAAACTGCACTTGTTAGACGGCCAGAGACTGTCGCTCTCCATGGTGCTGAAATAATCATTCACTGAAAATAAATGTGTTCCAAGGGTACTGAAATACCAATAAAGCCACTTCCTGTGGCTTCTGACAAACATCGTATGCAGCTTCTTTTGAGTTTGTTAGCACAGATGTCTAGCTACTAAAGTATTAGAAAAGAAAACTGTGCACATAACATTAGAAGGGACCTGAAAATAATCCAGATTGATGCAGTATTATTGTGAACTTGAAAGTGTTATTTTCTTCTTTACTGAAGACTTTTCAGGCTTTTCATTTTTCTGTGCTGTCAAGAACGCTATGCCGGCGATCTAAACAACTTATTAGGATCTCAGTTTCATTTATCTTCGCATCAGACGCTTGATCTCTTGTCGGTGTCACGCACCTCTTATATTGCCGTCAGTCATCCAAGGATTACAAGTGGTATTACAAGACTTTTCTTCTGACAGTCTGCTGCAAACAGAATATCAGGGGCATGTGCTCAGTAGATGTAAATGTTGGATGTGTTAAAAGCTCAAATGGTTCCCTTAAAGTGTCTGTGGCACTGCTGCTTGTTGTCTGACTGGATTAACTAGCTCTAAATAAAGCTTAGAGGAGACAAAAAGTCTGTCATGTTTTCCTTTTTTCTGTTATTGACATAGTTGAGCAGTGCTGAGATTGCCTTGGGTCTTGTAATGGCTTAAATTCTGTGAAGTTTCTGGTCATAGCTAAGATGAAATTGAGATTCTGACTCTTAAGTTACATACGGAAATTTCAGCAGATGACAGGAAATTCTTTCTATCAGGGAGGAACGTCCATCTCCTATTAACATATTACTCATATTTTCATCTATCAGGCCGGATTATGTTCAGTCATTAGTCATGATTTTTCTTCCTGTCTCTGAATTTCATCCCCCACGCTATGCTGTCGATGGTACATCTCGGATGGGAATGATGAATAATGTCTGTGTCTTTCAAGAGTGTCCATGAAACAGGCGCCAGTCTTGCTTTGTTTACCCCTGACTAACAGGACCATGTAGAGTCAGCTCTGAAGTGAAGGCAATCTGCTTTTATGATCAATAAAGCTGTAGGACAGGGAGGATACACCATGCTGTTCTGGTCTGCTTTTTCTCCGCAGTGTCATTCATTTTTGGGAGAAAACCCATTCAAGACGGCACTTGATTAAATGAGATGTTAGTGTTACGCCTCCCCGCTCTCCCGTGACTCTTTTCATCGGCGGTTGAGAGCTGCTCATTTATTACAGGAAATATCACACTCAATTCTGCTAAAACGGATGCAAGGGCAGAATGTGGTGGGAACAGCATTGGTTTTGTACCATTATCTCAGCAAGATGTTCCTTTTATGATTTGTGACCATTGGTAAAACTTTATTTTGGCTATCAGATAATAGGGTGAATTAGGTAAACTTACTAAATTAGAATTAAATATGTATTAAATAAGGGTTAGCTAATTTATTTGACTAATCGGCAAACATAAGCACATTTTATAACTCATAAATATTTTTATTGATCTTCACACTTGCTTTAGTTTATGGATTAATTCAGATCATACACTTATTGTTGGTTCTTAAGACAAAGTGATTGCAATGTTTCCATCATCACATCATGTTTCATCATATTTTGCAGAACGTTGGTAACCAAATTACATTTGTCATCAGTGACCATGATGATGTATATTATATTTTTCAAAATATCTTCTTTTGTGTTCTGCAGAAGAAAGAATACAGTATATAGCTTATGAACAACATGAGGGTGAATAAATGATAACCAGATTTTTTTATTTAACTATCCCTTTAAGGAAGCTCTATATCATTACACTTATCCACACATCCACAAGAGCATTCACACAGGACACATTCTTGTGTTCAAAGGTTTTATGTTTTGTGAAACATTTTGTAACTTGTCTTAAAAACATAGTGCAAGATGCTGAAAAACAGCAGGGCATGATACAACAGTAAAAGATTTTCACTTTTATGTGTATGTAATAATTTTCTACAATAAAATGTATTGTCGAAGTTAGTGGAGTTGTTACAAAACAGTGCTTTGAAGGTTGCAGCGGTGGTACTTTAAAGGAAATTTAGAGACACAGTTTCTCTGAGAGTTTCAGCTTGCTGACAGTCCAACAGTTACTGTTAGCACACTAAAGCGCAGCAAAATGTCAGTGTTAACATGCCGAAACCCTCGCAGAGAATTCATCATTTTCACAAAAAAAATATGAAAGCACTGCCCCAAAAATGATTAGAAGAAAAACATCTTGACAAATTGATCTTTGAAACGACCAACTAACTACACATGCAACTTATATAATCATTGCATAATCATCTTTGGCTAAAAGTTCAAAGAGATGCTGAGATGTGCTGAAACCCCAGTACTCAAGAGGCAGAGGTCACGTCTAATTTACATCATTTTGGCTGCAGCAACTTGAAAAGCTGCTTCTGTATGAGTTTTGTCTTTCCTTTGCAATTACACAGGTCCAGAACTGTCCTTTTTTTGTGCATTTAGGACTCAAGAAGAAACTAGTTATTCTGTATAGGATGTAAGAGACTGACACCAAATGAGAAGTATCATGTTTGTTCAGGCTTCTTGCTTCTTCAGGCTTCTTCCAGAGCAAAATTCAGAATTTTTGCGATATTGCTTCTGTTTATGCCACCACACCAGTTTCATCCTAATCTAACAGGGAAATGTATTTCAAAATGAATTGTGCATTCTAGAACTGGTTTATTTACACAAAATGCATGCTATCATTTTATTTTTGAGCAGCTATAGTAATCCCTGCCAGGCACTTTCAGATGTATTTGATATTTATCTGTTAAAAGTGTTTAGATATGTTCCATGCCTATGTTGAGTACAGACGCATACCAGATTATAGTATTTATTTGATTGGGAATTTAAAGTGAAGGAGTGAGAAATAGCAAATTGTGGTCCTCGTATTGCTTCTTTTTTCTATTTCACTTTATGCAACTTCTGTGAGGTTTGCAGGGAAGAGATAATAAAGAAAAGGTGGGGAAAAAACTTTAAGCTGATGAAACAGATTAAAAAATGATGCACTATTCTATGACAAATCTTTGATGGGAAGTTTATCCGGGGGATGTCACAGGTTTGGAAATGCAAAGAATGTTAAAATGCACCTACAGCTTAACCGATTGTGGATTTGTGCTATGTTGTAAGGCTTGGGGTTTATATCTGCAACCATTCAAAGATGTGTGTCTTAAATTAAGCCCCCAGGGTAGTGTGCCTTTCTGGAACTTGCGCTTTTAGGCTAATGCTACTTTAGTATTTTCATCTTACTAACCATCTGTGGCACAAACAACAAGCAACTGCTTCCCAGGAGAAAGGAAAAGAAAGTCTTTTATTAGTGACGCACACAAAAACTTTATGCAAAAAGACTTGAAACTGGAGTTATGTAGGTCAGGTTTGCAAAGAGAATAGCAGGGCCATTCACTTTTGTACTTTCTTTTATAGTAACTACACATGTAATTTCCGTAACACCAGGCGTAAGAATTGACTGAGATGTGGTATGCTTTCTTCCAGCTGACACCCAGCTTTATTTAGACTCTGTATATTCTTACAGTCAATGGCCATTAAGGATCCTGACTGTGACCGAAGACTATAAATCAATACTTAATGGGCTTTGACTTAAAGTGAATTCAGATGTTCATGACTTTATGTTTTCTGTCTCGCTGCGCAGGGCTGAAAATACGCGAAGTGACGATCAATGTTACCAGGCAGCAGGTGGAGGACTTTCATGGTCCGGAGGACTACTGGTGTTTGTGTGTAGCCTGGAGTCACCTGGGGACCTCCAAGAGTCGTAAGGCAACAGTGAGGATTGCTTGTGAGTCTACTTTATCATTTTCCTAATCTTAAATCATTCTGTCATGTCGTTTTCTTTCAGTATTTCTATAAAACATTGATTGCATGAAAAAATCCAAATGTTTGTGTTATTTTTAGGGCTCCTGAGGTAATTTAACCAACACGTCATAAATGAGTAAGCCACAGGTGGAATGCTGTAAGCTAGTGGCAAAAATCTGTTTTGTGTTTTCTTCCTTTAATTCATTAAGCCATGTGGTTTATTTTTGATTGCAATTTACTTAAAAATAAGTTAGTTCACCCCTAAAAAACAACACCATACACCTCAACTGAATAAAAGGTAACATTTTAAGCCAATTTAATATATTTATATAGCACTTTTCACAATACATATTGTTCCAAAGCAGCATTAGGAAGAATAATGCTTTATAAAAGCCCCCAGTGAGCAATTTAAATGCAACAACGACAAGCAACTCTCTAAGATGGATACGTAGATGAGAAGGAAACCAGGTTGGGAGCCAAGGCTCAGTCAGGGAAGGCCATAAGCTATGATAAATTTATTTTATTAAATCTACTGCTTATAATAGGAGCCCATGCAATGCAAATAAAAGGGGTTCAGGCGGTGTAACACATGCGAGTTATGGCTGGCGCTGCATGCGACAGCAGTGGCAGATGTGTACCCCTAAAGTGCTTTGCTGTCTGTGGTGGTCCAACCTGAAGCTGAACTAGCTTTGTAAATTTTATAGTGCTTTCTATCAACCAAATGTCAAGAATTTGCAGGGTATGGAAAAATAATGCATTACGCCACAAGCACAGTAGAGATGAAGCAGAACTGTCAACCAATGACACCTGCAACTCAAGCAGATGGCCGGAGCTCCGTTGAGACTGCCTGCACTCTCTTGCTCTCTTGCCCTGGCTTGCCAAGGTTGCCAGAGGGAGGGCACGGGAGTGTAGAGAGCAGGATGCTGGGTGGTGAATGCGATCGGCACAGATAGGCCAGAAATTGGCTCCGGCTTTGCCCGGTGTGACAGCTGCCTCTTATCTTTTCAAACAGACCTCCGCAAGAACTTCGAGCAGGATCCTCAGGGGAAAGAAGTGCCAATCAAGGGCATGATTGTGCTGCATTGCCGTCCCCCAGAGGGAGTGCCCATGGCTGAGGTAAGACCCGTCCTCTCAGCACCTGACATCATTCCCACAGGGAGGATAATGGGAAGGGCAGTGCATGCTCTTTGCCATTTCTAAACATGCAGTATGCAGTAAAAGTGTCTATGCTTAATGCATTTGTTCTGTTTTATTATTTTAAATGAGCTTTAATAGGCAGTTGTGTCCAGTCAAAGGTGACATGGATCATAAGTAGAGAATTTATCCACAGCGTTCTTTTGTAATTCTAGTAGAGTTTGGATCTTGGCAGACACTAATGCTTATGAATGATTCAGGGATGAAATGGAAGAGCTGTGTCAGCTTTTGTCTCTTTGAGAGCATGGTGGACAAAAAAGAAATCTGGGAAGGACTGGGAGACAAGAATCTTCCCCCAAATCCTTTGTCAACATAAATGAAGTTGGCTATAAGAGAAGCTAGTGAATAATGTAGTGTGCAGAAGCGGCGATCGGCAATCTACCCCGTTTCTGCACACCTCCGCCATGAAAAATTTAAATCCAAACAGCGAGGGGGAGGAGTGCGAAGATTTATAAGGCATCATTTTACCAGCGTGCGGGCTGCTAACACACTCACTCACTTTCTCTCTCTCTCTCTCTGTCTTCTAGTGGAGATGTGTTTGTGGTTTTAAACTGTCATAAACACCCCCTTGAGAAATGCTGTGTAGGATTTCTGTGGCCACAAAGCTAACGAGAATTATGTCTTTCTGCATCCAGTCAGTTTTTCATCACAGTTGGGATAAATAGCTTTCTAGGTCTTTGTTTTTAATAAGCAAGCAAATATTTTAATGTAAATATTTAAATGTTTCTTTAAAGGATCTCATATGATAGCTTTGTGTAAAAAAAACTGACCAGTGTTAGATGCTATTGGACTGCAATTAAAAAGAAACAGCCGTACATGAGATTTAACAGCTATGGTGGAGGTTATGAGCGGGGTTAACAACATATATTTTAGTATGTCACAGAAGAAGACTTCCAGGAAGACTTGGAAGCACATAGTGTGTTTATTGTCCACTTGCCCTTTATGGAAGAAGAAAGCTCTAAAGTGATGTTCTAAAAAACAATACAGGGTTGGAATGAAATTGGTGAACTGTTTCTTTAAATCTCTCTTTCATTTTTTTATAAACATGTTTATGTGTTGTATAAATCTCAGCAGTGAATGAAAAGTGGTATTAAATGATGGCATATCTACACAGGGGGGCTTTTTAACACTTCAGTAATTACAGTTCTAACACAAAAAATACTGAAATGACCTTTTACAAAGAGGTGCAAAATCCTGTTTTAGACCTTAAACTGTTAGACGTTTTCACAAAGAGCCATTTAAGCTTTTTTGCATAGTCTAGACTGTGATAATAAAAATCTGTTATTATTATGAGATTATGCACATTTAGGTTTTACTGCGAGGAGTAGGACTCATTTGGCTTAAAATATTTTGCTCCAAAACGTTATTTATTTATTTATTTTTAAAAGATTTTTTACGTCATATGCAAAACAGATCATCAAAATACACCTTTGTGGTTTAAGATGGATTGGAAACTGACCAAATTTACTGTGTAATGTTGCTGTCTATAGAAATGTAGTGCTTTGAGAGAAGACCACTGAAAATGGGATAAAGTGCAAATGTTTGCTTTAGAAAATATCTTAATCATGTCTTTGACTTTGCTTACTGTAGATCTGCCAAGATACAATATCAGAAGTCCTCGGATTAATCCAAAACCAAATTATGTGGGCTATCTCCACATTTTGTATATTTCATAAATTAATATAGCTCCTTTGACAAAAGTCTTGTCAATATGATTATTATTATTATATCAAAATTATTCTGTATATACATCACAAGCTTATTTATTCAAAAAGCAAATCCTTTTCTGCATTGCTTTGATGTGACCTGTCTCCAGTTTTTCTGTCCTACTGTCTGTATTTTGTTTCTGTCCTGTTTCAGACACTACAAGAGTGAATGATGATCCTCGTGATCTAACAAGCCAATTACAGGCCTGTCTGAGCTGGGTGGTATATCCTGTCTATGTGTTTAGCTGTGATGAGGCAGATCTAGAAGGAATGGTAATGTGGATGTGTTCAGGAGAGAAGAGGATGATTCAGACAGCCCTGTGCTTTATGTTTAAAGAAGAATGTCCTTCTGTATTAAACTCTTTGTTGGCCAGGTCCATAATGTGTTTGTCAGGGTCAGTTCCTTGTGTTTATTTTGAATTCAGGATCATTTTTTCCAATTTCCAGTTCAGTTTGCATTAAAGGGACATCAAATCTCTGGAATTGAAAATAAATTGGAATTTTGACTTTTGAAATTAAGTTGAATGAGAAAACTGCAGAAAAATCAGTCTGTGCAAATGGATTTAATTTGTGGAGTAAGACCTTAAGGATTAATTTACCCTAGATCTCAGAATGATGGACTTATAAAGCCTGACCTACTATACCACAATTTTTTCCCTTTGTTGTCAGAAAAAAGGGTTAAAGGGGCTCCTGCATGCAGTAGATAATCTCACAAAATTGTTTGCTTTTGCGAGGAACATATGTGCCTTGAGTATACAGTGCTATATATTGGTTTATAAGGGTGGGTTTCATACATGACTGTACTGCATGAACCCTTACTAGACTTTCACTGATCCTGACACATTAAATTCCAATGAAGAAATCCTTGTCAGATTATTAAAAGAAAACGGGTAATTGTCATAATATATAATAAAGACATTTGAAGGTCAAAACAAGAACTAATAACAGCTGGAAATTAGTTTTTTGAATGGTGACAACTAAAGGCTAAAGGTAATAATGGTTTCTGGTAATAGTATGGTTAAAGGTATAGGTATGGTCATTGGATAAATAATAGATAGGACTAAGAGATAAAAGACTTGATACCACCAACAAAGAAAATAAATGTTCCTAGTGTATCACTGTTATAGAAACATTACAATTAAATAACATAATTGCTCATTTCCTCAAAATCCAATATAATCTGCATAATACAGATGTCCATCTGTGCTAGTATTATTGCTGGATTCCATACAGATCAAAGGGAATTATAGTGTTTGTTAATTATTGTCTTCGGACCACATCTTATTGTTTACACAACAGTTGTCATGTTAGTATCCTCTGTTACATTACAGCGGTTTGCCAACACTGAGCACTTGGCAGTTCTTGATTTACCTTAAAAATTGGATTATTTTTTAACAAAAGCAGGCACTTGATTTTGCCCACACTCCCCAGCTCATTTTCAGTTATTGTCAAGTTTGAAGTAAGCCCTTCTTGCCAAATTATTGCAGAAGTCCCAGAGCAAGATGCTGTTGCCATAAATAAACCACAGCGTTTCAGCTACTAAAGGGGCTTTGGGAGTAGTTAAATGAAAAAGTCACTCGATATGGATCCTATTCAATTTTTAAACTGTTCCAAAGTGACAATTGAAAAATCATTCAGAGCGTTCATGTCGCAGAGTAACCTGGGAGTATTAATTACTGAATAAGGAGTTTTTTAGAAAAGTGCATTTGACTACTGTGCAGATTAAGTAAGTAAAAAAGTGCTTAGAAAAGTTCTGAACTTATCCAGTATACCCCACCTACTAAACTGCAAATTTAGCTTCTTCAGATGTTTGTCATCTTCAGAATGCTGTTAACACAAGGTCACGTTTACCTATCAAGGCTTAAAAATGATTGGAAATTACATTTTTATGTTCATTATATGCATTAGATGAAAACAAAAGTAATTACAGAAATTCATACCGGGCTATCTTATTCATAGGTTGCTGAAAGAAATGCCGGAGTGGTTGTATGTGTGGGTTTGAAAGCACCGTTACATTATATTTCTTCTCTGCTAGGGCCATCTATCACAACTGTTTAGCTTTAATAAATACCCTGCTGAATACTTTCAACAGCCTTGAACACACATCACAAGCAACCTCCTGCAAAAAATGATCCAAACATTTTGTGAAATCTCATTTCACTAACTTTAAAAACATTTTTAAGTAATGCTGACTTCCTGTCATCCAGCCCCTGCGCTTGTGATAAAAGCGAGGTCTTCACTTAGCTTGATCTTTACCTGTTAAATACGCAGGATAAAAGCGCTAATGAAATTGCAGGATTCTCGTGAGGCTGTGGAAACCCCTCCGTCAGCCCTGCCACTGTTAGCTGCACTATAATTGAAACAAATGTGCCAATTAGGCCATTCATTCCTCACATCTTCTGCCACACATACACTCGGATTCATTTGTATTTGTCCCCTGTATTTGTTTTCCTTCCCTTCTCTCTCTTCTCCTCTTTCCTCTGTTTACCTCTTTCCCTCCTTATTTCTCTCTCTATTTCTTTTCTTTTTTTCTTTTCTATTTATTTCTTTATTTCTGCACTTTTTCAAAGGTTGAATGAAGAAGTGATGCTCAAGAATGCAGAGCAGGACACATGTCTCAGGCAGGGCTGCTTCCACTGTGTGCTAATTGCCTATTTCAACTCCCAAGTTTCTCAGAAACCTTGAGAAAATATAAGAAGAGACGTGCTTTCCGCTGGCAGAGCATCTGAAGTAGTATGGGGAAAATTAGTTTCAATCGCTCTCATCTCTGGCGGTATGGAAAATACAGCACATGCACATATGCGGTGTGCGGGCACCTTAATTATCTAAAGCGGACGGGTGGGAGAGAGGGAGAGAGAGAGAGAGAGAGAGAGAGATTATAAAATATGACAGTGGATGTAAATTGTTGAGAGAAAACATGAGGCGATTAGAGAAACCGAGAAACAGACGTTGGATATCAATGCACTGCCCAGCACATTTTTATGAATTAATGTATACTTACTTAAATTCTAAATTGTCAATTAAAGTTTTGTGAAATTTGTATTTTGTTTGACCTGTTGGAATTTCTGAAAATTATTTCTAACTTTAACTTTTTTTGTTATTATTTTAATAAATGCAGACAGATATCTGTAATAGTATTAATATTCTTTCATTAAAGGTTTATGCCTTTGTTTTGTAACATGTTTTAGCACTGCTTGACTAAAGTATTTCTTTTTATTTCTGTCTGGTGCGGTTATATTTTAATTTAGTTAATTTAGGTTGAATGTTGGTAGGTGTACATCACAAGACTTCATCCTTCTTCAGATGTCTTTGTACAGTCCAACAGAGCAACATCACAAGCATCTAGCTGTTGTGTTCATGTTGAGCATGTAGACTGGTCATATAGCTCATAAGAAAATTAAAAGATGAAAAATAAGGGTGATGTGATTCTGAGAAATGCTGAAAATAGGGCTGAGGTTGATGAGAGTGGTGGAGAGAGAGGACAACACTGCAGCTACTGCATGATTATTTGCAGATATTTTTTTTAAATGCAGACATATTCTTTCAAAAACTTTGTTTTTGTCAGTTGAAGTTAATTGCATCTTTGGTTAACACATGTTTCTCTATCTCTCAGGTGGAGTGGTTAAAAAACGAGGAGCTGGTCAGCTCTCTGAGAGACGATAACATTGACACTCGTGCCGACCACAATCTGATCATCAATGAAGCCCGTCTCTCTGACTCTGCCAACTACACCTGCCTCGCCAGCAACATAGTCGCTAAAAGACGCAGCGCTACAGCTACTGTGGTTGTTTTTGGTAAGATGATGCAAATATGCCTTATTTCAGACTTGTTGTGTTCAATCTGTTCTGTTGGAAATGGGTCACTGCTTCATTGGTTTTGGACAGAAATGGAGGATGAAACGGAGGTCTGTAGTTATTTAATGTTTTACAAGGTTAGGTGTTGTGCTTTGGACAGTTTGGATACACAAGACTGATTAAAGGTGGCAGGAAAGATGCCAGTGGTAAGTGATATGTTTGCGTTTGTAAGGGCATTAAGAGATAAAGGTCAAGAGGATGTGTAGCACAGCAGTTGGACAGAAGAAATCTTCAGGGGAGTAAAAAAATCTAGCTATGTGTGAGGAAGGTATTGTTGTCTATGTTTGTACTGTAAGTTTCTAAAGTTGAGAACTTGTTGGTTGCCACCTTGTTAGTGGAGATGTGGCACAGTCGTCATCTGTCACAGAGGTGGAGACAGAAGGTGGGGGAGAACGGAGAACGCGTTGCGAATAGTTTGCTGATGGTATTACTGTTAAACTTGTCCTGGAAGTGCATGGTAGAAATGCTGGAGGAGGAGAAGAGAAATGAAGCGCCATCAGTTGCTGTTAGTAAAATAGATGTTGGCGTTTTACCGACTATACAGCAAAGACTCAAAGTTAGACTAGAAAAAGTTCAGCCTCAGAGGTAAGAGAAGACTTACTTTGCTTTGTAGTTTGCCTGGCAGGGTCAGAGAAAGGTTGTCTTGTCCTTTTAACTTGTTGTCTTATTCGGCAGATCTCTCTCTTTCTCTCGCTGCAGTTAACGGTGGTTGGTCTTTGTGGACTGAATGGTCTGCGTGCAGCGTGAACTGTGGAAGGGGAGTTCAAAAACGTTCTCGCACCTGTACTAACCCCGCCCCTCTGAACGGAGGAGCATTCTGTGAAGGCATGTCTGTGCAGAAGATCACCTGTAATGCCCTCTGTCCAGGTCAGATCCCTTTTGTCAACATCAATATATTCTTACTGAGTGGTTATCTTACAGTATACAAACTTACAATAGTTGTAACGTCTTTCGCACTTTAGAGAAGTGTGTGTATTATGGTGCTATTAGAATTTCTCATGTTTGTATAAACTTTCTTTTTTCTTTTAAGGACAAAAGATTAATCTGTTTTTATCATTTAAGAAATTGATTAATTTAATATTTAGCTATATTATAAATAAAGTAGATTTGTATTGCCTTTGAAACCTAATTGCTTTAATTTTCATTTCATTTTTTATATTTAATTTACTTAATAATAATCTTTCAAATTATTCTTCGGAGAAATTGTAACTGAAGCATAAATAATCGAATTAATATACATTTATATATTATATATAGTTTGAGGGCAATTAAGAAACAAATATGTTAAAGAAAATCTTTAAAGTGGAAAACATACGGAATGGCTTTTAACTATTACAAAAGCTTTGATTAACCTGTTTCTAGTTGCAATAAATTGTGTTGCTTATTTCTGTTATACAGTTTATTTATTAAGAATGAATTCAATAACTTTAATGCTAAGTTTTAATTAAATAAAATGTTGCCTAATTGTTTATAATTAAACATTTAATTCCTTAAACTTTTAGGACTTTGTCTATTTAGGCAGGATATTATTATTTTTATTTATTTAACTTAACTTTAACTTTAAGCAGCCATGAGTGGTTTGAAACAACAGATTATTAGAAAAGTTAGAAAAAAGAATGTAGAACAATATTATTGTACATTTTTAGTTATAGTGTTTTCTAGTCTGTTTAATAAAACTTTAAATGTTTGTAGATAGAGATAAAGAACATACTAGGATTGTAACTTTGCACCATTTCTGGTTATTTTCTCAACATGAAAAAGTGGGAAATCATTAATTAACTGTGTGTATTTAGACCAGTGCTGTCAAACACTGTCAACATTGTCTGTAAATACTTGCCTTAGAAAAATAAAGTGATGCATGTACATCATATACACTGCCTGACATTGTTAGTAGACAAATTAATTAAACTAATGACTGTGTAAAAAAGGTTTTAGGAGCGTTTATTTTATAAACATTCACAAGCCAAAAGTGTCCAAAATTCTGAAATTTGCTAAAAAGTAGCTGATGTAATCCTGGCAATGTTCTCAAAAAATTTGACCATTTTAATCCCATTAAATACTTTTAATTAAGTCTGTAGAAATCTCAAGAGTTTTCTGGTGAATTGCGGTTAATGCACAGAACAGCTGGTCCTTTCTTAAATGGCAACCCTGTGGTGTGTTGTGCAGTGGATGGAGTCTGGGAGGAGTGGGCTGAGTGGACGCCGTGTAACGCCCAATGTGAGAGACAGCGGTGGAGGGAGTGCAACGTGCCGCCACCCCGACACAGAGGCAAGATGTGCGAGGGAGATGCTCAAAGCACGGAGAACTGCACAGGCGGACTGTGTTCACAAAGTGAGTATGTGCTAATGCGAAATGACATCATAGACACCTCATGCTTCTTAATCAGCTGTCCAATCGATGACATCGGCATTGTCATCATCATCACCTGTTGGTCATGCCGTTGCTCGCTTTATTCTCAACACTCTATAAACAAGACGTGTGGAAATTGGGAGGTCTGATAATTGTTTTCTAAAAGTAGATGAAACCGACTGCATTAATGCACCTTATCCATCTCAGTATCTCCCTCATAGCTACTGTGATGCACAAAACGCATCTGATTTCACCTCCGTAATGAAGCAAGAAACATCCTGCAGCTTAAGTGATCCAAAACCATCTGCCAGTAGCTTCCCATGGCAACAATGCTAAGCAACAATATCCACAGTTGATGTTGGCATAGCCTGCAGTTGGACATCTACCCTTGTTGTGAATCAGAGAGTGTGTTTGTAATAAGTAATATGGGGATGGACTGTAATTCTCTCTCTTTCTCTCGTTCTGTCTCTTCCTCCCTGCAGATGGGAAGCTGATGGATGATGTAAAGCCCCAGAGTGAGTTCTCGCTCGCATTTCATGCCAATTTTTAATTTCCATACAGATGAGGGAATTAAAAACTAAGTAAGCTGTTGTCTCTGTAAAATGAACTTCAGTTTGATTCACTTATCGGTTTGAGTCAACTGTAATATCCTTTTTCAGACTTATTATTCTCATGAGAGCATGCCCAAATCTAGCTATTTTTATTACTTTTTTCTTAATTAGGATAAGTTTAAAAATGTTCTTGTATGGTATCTGCACTACCTGTATCATTATGTTTGAAACAGTTGTCACTTGCAACAGAGTGAAATAAAAGATACAGAAGATTAATTAGTAAGGATCTGTCCTACAGTTTCAGTATGGACCTTACAAACCAAGTAAAACATTCATGGTGGATTAGATGGAATGAGTGATCGTATGTGGGATTTAAACATGTGCTATATTTAGAAAAAGCAATTAAGTATAATTATTGAATATTATCGCACTTCATCAGGCATATTACTGTATGTATGCATTTTTCCCTTGTGTATCATTTTAAAACATCATTTTAAATACGTGTTAGTACCAGGTGCTTGTTTAATATTCATGTCATTACAGTATTTCATCTCTGTGCCTTGATGTGTTGATAATGCTTGTAATTAAAACTGATCTGTAGCATGATGGACATGAAATAGTTTCACCTTTGCCCTCCGTCAGAAACGTGTTTTCAGCTTGAACCGTGTAATCCTGTTAAAGCGCGTGCACCGTGTCAGGCTATTTGAAATGCAGCGCTGTGGATTTATAAACATACTCTTCCTCTCGCGGCTTGATTAATGTCCTCTGCGTCCTTTGTGATCTTGTGAGTTTGGCGTGCCCAAACCTCCTGCTGCAGAGGTCACTTGGGTTGCTGCTGTAGATGCCAGCTGAACAGATGTATGATTGCGTGGGGTGCTGGCATACAACGCTGCCAGTTATTAAAGTAGAAGGAGCACTGAAATTCACACCTCCCAAACTGCCCTCACGTGCAAAGCGTGTCTTTATACCCTGCTAAACATGTGCATATCGCACCTGTTTTGTTCTCACAGGTGTCTAAGAGATTTTCTTGTCTAACTACAGTAACCAGATGTGACGGCTTTAACGGTTTTTCAGTTAACAGTTTTGTTTAGGGCTATGGAAATATCAATATCAATCAGATGTCAGAATCCAGCAGTTAGTTGATAACTTAAATATATTAGGAATCTATCCCTTTATGGTGTTCATCAGATGCTTAGAATGTAACATGATGCTTTTTATTATTATTCTACATGACGTGTGTGTGTTAATGGCTGTGTGGCAGATATGGAGAGCTCTATGGATGTTGCGCTGTACTCTGGTCTGGCTGCGGGGGTGATCGCTGTGATTGTTCTCATCGTGGCCATCACCCTCTACAGGAAGAGTCAGAGTGAATATGGAGTGGATGTCATTGACTCATCTGCCCTTGCTGGAGGCTTCCAGTCCTTTAACTTCAAAACCACCAGACAAGGTAAGAGTTCATTGTTGTTGGTTAGATTCATTGATTTAAAAGTTGTTCCATCTGCCTGTAATTTTGCACACTGTGTTGTGTCAAAACTGTGCCAATAATCAAAATGACAATCAAATTTGATATTTAGTATATGTGACCCAATCTGTAAAAACCCAGCCAAAGTCATTTTTTGTGATTTTTCTGTTTTCTACATAAACTCATTCTACATAATGTAAAGAATATTCTGTGAGAATTCAAGTGAATAAGATTATGTCAAAGATTGAAATCATAGTGAAATTAATAGGTAAAATCAAACTTTGAAGCTCGTTATCTCAGATTTAGATTTTTAGACTTTAGCCTTTTTTTCACAGACAGGGTCACATATTTGTTACAGTAACTGAGTCACACCTGAATACTTTGTGGGAAAGATCTAAAATTAAAAATAATAATCAGCTGATATGAAGAGCAGGTCTAATGCAGCTGGACAGACAAAAGCAAAAGAAACAGCAACAGATGTCATGAAGGGAGACAAAAAAGAAACATGTGATCTGATATATCTGATATCCAATTCATAATTGAATAGTCTGTCCTGGATTTACGTTTGTTACAGTAGTTTTATTGAAAAGACTTATGTAGATAAATTCAAGAATTTCATTTTAGGCCACACGAATTTAAAGATTCTGATTTAGTTTTACTTCATGTTCTGCATTCTTAAAAACAAAGATGTGATAAAGCAAATGTTCCTAAAAGAACAATTTTTTACCTTTTGATCTGTAGAACCTTTTTGCTCTACAAAGAACCTGCAACAGGAAGATGCTGTGGATGTTAAATGTTCCTAATGAAACCATATTTTACAGCATGACAAAGAACCTTTATTTTTAGTTTTTCAATCTTTGAATAGCTAACAAAATGTAACCATGTCTGTAAAAACCAGGCTGAAGTCTGAAAATCAAATTTTAAGATAACGAGTATCAAGTTTCACCTATTAATTGGGCTATGATTTCAGTCTTTGACATGGCCTTTCTCAGTACATATTAAAGTTATCAAGGTTATATTTTCAAGGAAAGTTCTTGAGATTTATTGTGACATAAAATCATCCTACATAATGTATTATGTAGGATGATTTTATGTCACAATAAATCACAAAAAAATGACTTTGGCTGGGTTTTCACAAACAGGGTCACAAATATTAAAGCTTGTTTTCAAAGCTTGTCTTCCTTTCTTATCTTTTTTTAGTTGACAATAACCTACACAAGTTTTTATAAGATGCATGCTTAAATGCTTGATTTGATTGTGATCCTGTCTTTCACAAAACCTCCAAATCCTCTGACAGTTAAATGTGTAAAGCATGCTAGATTGAGCATCAATTCTGCTTCATTGTCAGGCGCGCCGATAACTTCTGTTGATAAGGCCATCTGTGGTCACGTGACCCGCATTTGGTTCCGCTACACGCATTCATATTACTGTCACTGACACTTCTGGGTCGGAGAAAGTGATAGCCATCGCCACACAGGGTAATCAATCCTGGCTGCTTGTGACAGCACAGTGAAAGGCTGCGCTGGAGCTGCGACTAGCAGCTTGTGTTTACTGTGCTCAAGGCCTGGCAAGATGACACCCTCCGTTTGCACGCAACAGGAAAGAGGGGGATCAAGGCTCAGCTGAGCCGCATCTGTCAGGTCATCAATCCTATTTAAAAAGGCCAACTTTCTCCCTGCCTCCCATCGCGCTCTCCATCCCATTTCTCATCAGCTCGCAGAGAAAACCAAAGAAAGCACGCTGGATGTTGATTTAATGGCACGGCAAAGATAAAGCTGTTCATTTCAGCTGATGCTCAGATGCTCAGAAATATTTTTTGTTATTGTTATGTGTGATAGTTGTTTTGTGAAAGCATTATAATTATTGCATATCGGATATATCAGATCACATGCTTTTATCCTGTCTCTTTGCATGACATCTGTTGCTGTTTCTGTTGCTTTTGTCTGTCCACCTGAGCCACTGATTAATTTTAATCACGACTCGAAAGCCAGATCTTTCCCGCAAGGTATCCAACTACATGCCTGTTTCATTAACTGCTATCATCCTGCTGTCTTCCTCTTTCATTTGACACTGTCGTTTTAAAGATTTCCTGTCCCACAGTGATCACATCCTTCTTTTGAAGAGATGCGAGGAAGAACAACCAATTTGTTGTGGGCAACAATTTAAAAAGTTGAACAACTTAATATAGTTTAATTTAAGTGTATGTCTGGTGAAACTAAAATCAGGTTCAGTTTTTTTGATAGCTAGTTGTTTAAAGTTATAAGGAAAGCTTGTTTGATCATTCCAAACATGTGCAGCATCAAATGTATGCCAAATAGTGTTTCTAAATTTCAGCATTTTTTTTAAAACCTGTTTGATCTGTCCTGAGAACATATTTGAATTTTGCAGAAATGCACAAAATCATGTTGTATAAAAATCTTGACCTTTATTGTTAAGTTACAATAGAGTGACACTAATGTTACAAGATTAAAACTGCAGTTTGTAACTATTTTGGTTAAAATATGTGTGAAATAATAAGAAATAAAAAAGTTTTCCGATATGTATCATTACCTTTCCCAGATTTGCAAGAGTAAGCTTATAATAATAATTCATAATTTGTATGTACACTAACATTTATGGCGATATAGAGGCAAATGTTATTAATTGCAGCTTTAAGTTTATTTCACTTTGTCAACCGTATTGAATTTAATTACTGAAAATTGAGTTGAAACTCTAGAAGAGTAGAAATTGTAACTGAAATGAATTGAAACAAGGATGTTATTTTTAGATTACATTTTTACAATGCCAAAGACAACCTTTTCCTCACCCTATTACAAAACCTTGACCTACCCAAGAATGCTAACTAGATATATCCCAAACGCCTGACACCGATCAGCCCAGCCTGGGGTAATTAACGATTTTCCTATAAATAAAGCCCCATTAGCCTCCTGCTCCCCACCCCTGACTGTGCAGCAGCTGGCCAGCAAGGACTAAGTGACTCAAATGTTGGATGAATCGTAGCAGATCTGTGACGGTGTATGTCTGCCTAATACTACAGAATATGAGAAAGTAGCAGCGTGGGATGAAGACTCCCTTCCAAGAGCAGATTTAAAAACCTGAAAAACAAAAAGGTCAATTAGACGTCAGTCATCCTCAGTCATGTCACTGGGAAACGTCCTGCTGCTGTACAGTGTAAGCTTGGTGCTTAAAAGACTCATCTAATGAACGATGACAAGCTATTTAAGATATGATTGTTAACATGAGTCAATGCAAAGCGTTTATTTGAACAAGTCCAGTACCTTTGTGACTGTGTTTAACTTTCTATAAAAACACAAATGCATTTAAAGTTTAGGTCAGTTTATTTGATCTAAAACACTTTGGTGGTTTTAGTCTTTGAGGTCTTATAAAACATTCACATAGCAAAGATCAGAGCTAACCATGGACTTTTTTCTTCCTTTTCTTGGTTAAGTGACCTTGTTTCTCTTACCACTCTGTATAAAAGGATTATTTTATATAAGAGGACATATATTTAAAACTATATATTTTGAATGATATTGTACCTATTTACAATCACCATGCTGTCACTATCAGGTGGTTTCACTGGGAAGAGACCAATTTATTGAAAGTGATAAGCCTGTTACCTATTCAGTCTGTGCCAGTGCATTTACTTTTCTTGCATACTTAATAATCTTCTTTTCACTTGTTTTTCTTTTTCGACTTTCCAACTCTATCAGAATGAATAAAATGGCGAATTAAATATTTAATCCACTTCTATTTGTACGCCATGAAATTCAGGCCATGGTCTGACGCACTGGATATTACTGAAGTTGGCACCTCAGGACCTCATCTAACCATATTCTTTTCCCTTTGCATCCTTTAACAAATCCTGCAAAAAACACCCTAATTATCACAGACTGTCTTTTCATCTCCTCAGGCAATCCACTTCTGCTGAATTCATCCATGCAGCCGGATATAACGGTGGGCCGGACCTACAGCAGTCCGATCTGTTTCCACGACTCTATAGACAAAGAACTCTTTGACCCTCTGCCAGAAAAGGTCAATGTTCAGAGCTCCTTTATGGTGTCACTAGGTGTGGCGGACCGGGCGGAGTACCACGTCAAAGCCTATCCGGAGGACATACCTGCTAGCCTTCACCCAAACTACTCCACAGTTGATGGACAGAAGAAGAATATGATCATCGCTAATGGACCTGAACCTCCTGGAAAAGCTCATTTGAAGACGAGCGCAGTGTTCGGGCATCTGGGTGGACGTTTGGTCATTCCAAATGCAGGTAACAACTGGTGACAGTTTTCCTTATATAATTGCATTTTGAGGCAAACTATTTTTTGCTTTGCTTATTGTAACAGTGTGTGAAGTATGTTTTCTCAGATCATCTGTCTGCTTCTAATAAATACTCTTAACACTAAATGTTCTCTTTTTGCTGATGCTTGGAAGGGTCAACAATCCACTCAACCTGCTCTCTCTGAGGTCCTTGTTTTGAGAAAAACACTTTTTCTCCCATCTGAAAGAGAGAGAGAGAGAGAGAGATACATAGTATGAGTACATAATATAGATATATACAGTATGAAGACATGGAATTACACTTTAAGTAGTTTGATGATTGTAAATAGTTTGCAATACTAACTTATGCAATATATAAATAAATAGATAATAAAATGTCATAGCTGTTCTGCGTGTAATTGCTTTCTGCAGTCCTAATGTCCTCAATGTTGTTTTTGTAGGAGTTAGTTTGCTGGTGCCTCACGGGGCGATTGCAGAGGACACTTCGTGGGAAATGTACATGCTCATAAATCAAGATGAGTCAAGGTAAGACTGTAAACTGACAGGTCTGCATCCCTTTCATGTTTTTGTGCAAGTAGTAGTTTTTTTGTACAGCAAAAAGTCGTGCTGCCACACAAGGGGGTTCAAATGATGTATACATTTAATAAACCACTCGTTGATTTGCATAGAAATGTAATCTACTTATCATACTAACAGAGATAAAAACAGATTTCAAAATGAATAACTTCAGGGTTATATTCATAGAAAATTTGTGAATACTTGATGCTTTTGATATTGAAAAACACATTCTTTTCATTCAATTTCTGAAAAAACATTACTTTTCATTTGATTTGAATTTCCGCCTATTTGCAAACCCTAATAAATTATATAACTAATTTGAAATAGTCCCACATCATCTTTATGTATACATATATATTGCACAAAGTTTACATAAGCTATGTAAAAAAGTGCTATGTAAGAAAGCATATGCTAAGAATATCAGTATAAATGTCCAATTAAAATGAATTGTATATACATATATAAAAATGGAATTAGAAATTTGGAAATTTTTACCATTACAATTATAGAGATGTAATACAATAAAACCTCAAATAAGCAGGAATTCTGCCTTTTTAAGACTTTGATGTAAAAGCTGAAGTCTGATTATGTCACTATACTCTAGGCAAATAAAAGCCATTACTTGCCTTTCCATTTTCATGTTGTACAGAAGTAAATCTTACATTTACATTTATTCATTTAGCAGATGCTTTTATCCAAAGCGACTTACAACTTTTTACCAGCAGCACACTGGGAGCAATTAGGGGTTAAGGTGTCTTGCTCAAGGGCATCTCAGTTGTTTCCTGCTGGTACTGGGAATCAAACCAGCAACTATATGGTTGCTAGTCCAACGCCCTAACCACTAGGCTACAACTGCCCCTAATCTTGATTGTTAAGTGTTTTTGCGAGTTGTTTGGGTATATATAGGCCATTGTTTACACTCCCGACCGCTCTCTCTCTCCTCACAAACTTCCTTGAGAGGAAGTTTCCCTTTCTGAAGGTCTTAGATTTTGACACGTCCTGTATTATGTATTCTCAGCATGTAAAGGTAATGACCTGCATAAGTCTTGATGTATCTCTGGGGACAGTACGACTCTTTCACTCTGCCAGAGCTGAAGGAGATCCAACACAACTGGCTGTCATTGCCTAGACTGAATTCATCTTCATAACGACGCTCGAAGAAAACATTTACAGCCAGAGAGTACAAAATAAGGATGTTGTGAGTCATTTTGTACACATGCCCCCCCACAAACTCAAACTAAATTAAAGCTGCAATCAATATTTTTGTCCTCATTAAAAAAAGTGACCTATCAACAAATGGCAGAGAGTCACTTGAAATGAAACTGAAAAAATGAAAATAAGATTAAAGCTTCGGTCACATTAGTGATCTAAAACCTGCTTTTCTGCATGGCATCATGTTGAAGACCATCGATTAAACCTCTGAGCTCAGAATTTTTAAACGGGGTACATTTAAAGCTTTAATGTCACAATATTGAATTATGCTTTTTAAAGCTTGCTTTAGAAATTGTATATACTAATGTCTAAAAGAGACATTAAAACACTGTCTCATATGTCGGAGTACCAATTAGTTTGGCAAACTAATGGTAAAAATCACAGTGGGATGCCCAAACGTATGCAAAATGGAACCATTAAGCGCGTCTGTCTCCTCCTACAAGGTCCCTGCAGCACTCTGCTGTCTGGCTGTTTAGCAATGACTCATTGGTACTTTTGAATAATGCCTCTCTATACAGACTGAGGAGCTGAGAGAGTAAAACCCTTGATGATGATGATTATGATGAGGAGGAGGATGAGGAGAGTAATGAAAATATGACAAGACACTTGAGGTACTCGAGTGGAGACGCACTCAGAAATGTAGTTTCTTACGCAACCCAGGTAATCTTATATAACCCCAGCTTTGGATGAAATATTTATATAAAACTTAAAAGAACTATTTTCATTCAAGACACTTGAAAAGGTTTTGCACAGTGACGCGATCTCAGAAAGAAAATCTTAGTTCTCAGTGTTTTATTTATGTATGAGATGTTTCTTCTTTAATTGCTTAGGGACAAAAAATTATAAACAATGATTAGATGATGACAGACTTTTCATTCTTGAGTGACTGTCCCTTTAATGAAACGTTGCCTTACAGGTCACTTCCGGGTAACTTCCTGATGTTCCATATCAGAGTTTAATTTTAAAAGATTAAAAGATAACCATTTGCAATCCAAGTCAATACACCAGTGCAATTTTCAATTTCAGTGAAAATTAAATTTATATGAAGGACTCTGTGCTGTTTGTGACCTCAAGAATAGCAGTCAAATAGCTACAGAGAGAAGCGGGACACGTGCTTAATTTAAAATGAAAGATTGAATCTGGAATTTTAAGAATTCTTCGTGTACTGCATTGTCCTTCGTACTGACTCTTTTAGTGAAACCTGAATGAAGTATGAATCGCATTAAAGTTCCTTCATATCTGACATGCCTGAATAGTAATTTGATGTTCATAGAGAACCCTTTGGAAGAGTGCAGGCTGGTGATTGGCTGTAATAAATGGTTTAGTCCTTATTCCCTCTTCAGCATGGCTGAATATTAATTCAGATAAACTGAAAAAGCATCCTTTGGGCATACTGTAAAGCGCTTAAAGCTAATTCAGTTCTTCTGCTGCTCTACACTTTAAAGGTTTGTCATAAACTTTCTCTTACAAAGTAGTCGGTGATATAGAAAGAAACGAAACCTTTGCAACTCTGCAGTGTTTGTTTTGTAAACTAGGCTTTGCTTCTTTCTTTCTTTTTGTAATCCCTTTTCTTTAAATTTGCATGAGAAGGCAAAGCCTCCTCATTAATGGGTTTTATGTTATAGTTTACCACCACAAGCAAAATACGGAGAGTAACGCTAATGGCCGGAAGATCATAAGCAGTGACTGATGAATATGCAAGAGTTGGTAAACGATTCCAGTGCCCTCGGAGAATCACTAGCTTACCACTAAATCAAGGTTCTCCGAGTCTGGATTTTAATGATCCTGTAGACTGCAGACGTGACAGTTTTCATCATTATTTGTGCAGAATAAACAGCTTCTTGAGCGTGAAAGATTTTTCTGGTAATGTATATTTGATTGTGTTTTGTTTTCTCTCATCACTTTGCTATTTGATTTAGCCAAATGTGTTGACTAGTTTATTTATTAGCTAAAGGGGTTCTAGTTCAAGTAAAAGATAATTTAATGAAAAGGGGAAAGATAGAAAGTCAAGGATTGTGAGGTGTTTATGTTTATATTTGTTTTGTTTTCGTGCACTAGTGCCCAATCAGAAGAAAAGTGTGAGATTCTATTAGGGCCAGAGATCATGTACGGTCCTCCCGGGCTAAACCTGTCCTATCCCGTTGCCATGACGATATCTCATTGTGCTGAGGTCAGCACTGAAAACTGGAACATTAAACTCAAGAGACATACCAAGGACAACAAGTGGGAGGTAGGAACAAAGACATGACATCTGTGTTTTTCCACTGAATTCATTTTAAATTCCTGTGAGTCTCAAGTATGTTGCATTATTTTCATACTTTGAATATTTTGCTCTACTGTTTGGGCCAATATGGTACAGTTTATTATTATTCGGCACACTCTGTTTCATTTTGCTGTTTATGAAAAAATAAAGGCATTCAAGGTGCACTAGTGTTGAAAATATAATTTGGCAACACCAAAAGAGGATAAAATTGTCACAATGATGAGTCCAATTTACATTTTTCTCTTTTAGTGGTCTATTGTAAGGAATATCCTACATGTGTTGGAAACCTCAGACATCCCATATTTCCGTTCTAATGATTAGATTTATATTACTTACATTGTCTTCTTTAGCAAACAAGTCATCTATTTTAAAAAAGGGAAATATACATGCGTCATAAACGTGACAACAAAAGGAAACATGTTTTTGAGGGGCAACATACTTTGTAGGATTTCTGTGAATTAAAATGGACAAACCAGATGCAATAAACCCAACAAATGGAGAAGACTCTTCAAAGAACATAAAATATTTATTTTAATTTCTATGTGCCCATTTATGAGGAATATGGACTGTTATGAGTGTGACATTTCTGAAAACAGCACTTTACCTGACTATGAAAAATCATGCTTTTAACATAAAAAGTGCTTTAAAAACATTAAGAGAGACTACACATGGGTATTTATTCCACCAGATAATGACATCTTAAGTTATCAGTATGGTGAAACCTTTTTTCATAGGAAGGCTGAGATTTGCATGGAAGTGCCCAAATAATGTTCCACTTCCTATCTAAGCTACTGGACATCTATTTTTTTCCATTTAACAAAGGCGATTTTTACTCTCATTTGCTGCTTGGTAATTGTTTTTTAGATCCTCTGTGCTGTGCCAAAAATACTTAATTCGGTTAACCCAGTAAAGTGTGCCATCAACCAATTACGACAAGCTTTGAAAATGTGTTGAAGAGGTGATCTGACCCTCTTGTGTGTGGTTAGAAGAGATTTGAGGACAGTAGCTCTCCACAGAAATGGCTCCAGCAGTGAAGTGCTAAAGGAAAAAACAATTACAGGCCGTAATAGCCGAGAAGACACACGGTTCATGGCAGTCAAACGGCAGGAACATCGGAGCAAGGCGCCCCATCACACCTAGGAAATATCGATCTGGTTGTAGAGAGAGAACTGAAATGTGAGCTGACACAAGGCAATCAGGATGGGATCTCTAATCTGACCCTACCACAATCACTCACATCTCATTCTGTAAGATCTCATGTTTCACAGCATTTTCAGCCTCTGAAAACCTAAACTGTCTTCATGATTTGAAAGTTGATGTGTTAAAATAGTTTTCCTATAGCTGGTAAAGCATAGTGTTTAGCAATGGCATTGGTTTGATTCCCACTGAACGTACGTACAGAAACAAATGTGTAGCTTGATGTGATGCGAGTCACTTTGGATAAAAGCATCCGCCGCGGAAATGTAATAAAAGTTATTCGTGTTATTCGGTACGGATGCTTTTTCCTTGAATTTGTTTGTTTATTGCAGCCCGTGTCTGTTATTAAATAGGATTAGATAATAACCTTTCTTTTGTGTGTGACCGCCAGCATGAGTCATTATTTAGATGAATTTGAAATTGTTCCAAGGCACGGTACTTATCCTTGAGATTGCTACCAGCAGCCTTCACAGAAACACATTTGTTGTCAGAGTTTTCCACTGCTCTAATAGTTTTTTTCAACGGATAACAGCTCCAGTGTCGGTGACGGCTAAAGTAATTACAGAAAAAACGCTGGACAGATCACTCAGCTGTCAGAGAAGGACTGCGACAGCAAGAGTTCCTCCCAATTCTATCATTTCCATGTGTTTCATGCAGAACTCTCCCGGGAGTCAGATAAAAAATGGTCATCTGTCAAAATAGTGAAAGGAGACCGTATTATATGAATGTCTGTGCTTGACTTGATGTTAGTCTAACCTTGTCAAAGCATTAAAGACGTGATTCTTGATTTGTGAGTGGATTTAGCTCTTTCTCTTCTGGCCAAGCAGAGAATTTTTTTTCACGCAAAAGGTTAAAAAAAGTTTTTAGTTTTCAGTGTTATAAATGTGCAGGTGTTGCACATAATGTATGGATAAATACTGCCAAAAAAGTGTCAGTTTGGAGTCTTAAAAAAAAAACGTTACAATGAATTGACAATCTGTTTCCATTTACATGAATTCACAGGAAATGATGTCAGTAGATGATGAATCAACCTCCTGCTATTGCCTGATGGATTCACACAGCTGTCACTTGTTGCTGGATCAGCCTGGCTGCTATGCACTGGTGGGTGAACCTGTCACCGATTCGGCCGTAAAGAGACTGAGGATTGCGGTTTTCGGCAGTATGGAGACCTCCTCCATGGACTACAGTCTGCGAGTGCACTGTGTAGATGACACACCACATGCATTTCAGGTGAGAACTGGACAGCGAACCTCTGGTCATTGTCTTATCGCTTAGGAGCTTCCTGTCTGAGAGCAGTTTCCTGTCTGAGAGCAGTTTCCTGTCTGGCTGGACTAGTGACAATGGTTTATTTATGTTGAAATCAAACATTTACACGACGTCTCAAGTATAAAGAATTTCTTATATTACATTTTAAGCACAAAGCATTGACGCAATATTTAGCTTTGGTTTGATTTAGATATTTTAATTTGTTTATTTTGAATTCGCTCACTGAGACTTAATTCAAGCGATTTTGTTTCATCCATTTTCACTTTCTGTCTTTTTCCATCCACCTTTACCTGTCTTAAGATTTGTTTTCTGATGACCTTGCTCTTTCTTTCTTCCCATTTTTCCCAAAGGGAGTGGTCACTGCTGAAACCAGTAGAGGAGGTCGACTTCTTGAAGAGCCCAAGACGCTGTTCTTCAAAGGAAACTGCCTCAGTTTGCAGGTGTCCATCCAGGATATTCCTCAGTTTCTGTGGAGCATCAAACCCTTTACCACCTGTCAGGTAGCGTGCTGTGCTTATGATGTGATGTATAGGTAACTTCTTAAACAACTGCAGTGTAGGAATCCTAATAACAAGCACTACCTATAGTGCACATTGTACTGTGTGTAATATTATTTATAGTAATATTACAAGATTTTCATAATGGGTTTGAATCTGATCTGCGTCATGTCTTGTTTCCAACCCCAATCTTTCCACTCTGATTCACAACACTGAAGTTGATCAAACTAAATATGTCCTTCTGGATTCAGGGCATTTGATCGCAACAGGGTGCTTGTCTATTTAAAACCTGCTTCATTATTCTCTCCTGCATACACGGGAGAGAAATTAACCCCAGCATTAAGGCATCTGCTGTACCATCAAGCATTTCTTCTGTTTGAGCCTCCTATTACAGTTGACATCATGTATCTCGCAGGTCATTTCAATATGCAAGAGAAACAGAAAGGTCAAGAAGACTCCCTGCAGATGTGATGGTTCACCTAAATTAATTATACATTAAAGCCAATTGCTTGCTTTTCCCCTGCTATGCTCACCGTGTGTCATAGCCCTATCATCAGAATTAACAGGCATTCTAGACTGGTAATCTCTAAACACAGATTCATGTTCTTCATGACTGCTTTCTTATTTTTATTTCTTTGTCTTTTGCTCTTCTGTAGGAATTCTCCTTCACCCAGTTGTGGTATAGCAACCAGCAGCCTGTGCACTGTGCCTTCACACTGCAGAGACATAACGCCGCAACCACCCAGCTCTCCTGCAAGATCAGTGTGCGGCAGGTCAAAGGTCACGAGCAGATCCTGCAAGTGTACACTTCATTGGCTGAGGTCAGATCAGATCCGCTGGAACTTGCTTTAATAAGATGTGTGTGTTCTATCAAGTTTAGTGATCATCCAAAAATGGAAATTCTTTCATCATGTTCTTCTGAAATTTGTATGACTTTCTTCTGCAGAACACAAAAGAAGATATTTTGATAAATGTTGGTTACCAAACAACATTAACCCTCATTGACTTTCACTGTATGGACAAAAAATGATTAAGAAATTTCTCAAAAAACCTTCTTTTGTGTTTCACAAGGTTTTGAATGACATGAGGATAAATAAAAAATGACAAACTTGTTCCATCATCATTTTTCAATTTCGTTAAGTGACACCTTAATCTCAGGATGCAAAGATGCTGCTATATGCATGTTTTATTGTACGTACTTGTCAGATAATGTCACCCGCCTGCTGTTTCCTTATCCCTTCAACACTCTATTCTGTTACATGGGGAAACATGTTCTTTGCAGGGGGTGCTGAAGAGATAAAGCGTATATATATGTAAAGTGAATCTAATTCTGCTCTGTCTTCACTGTTCTGGCAGTGAATATACTTCAGATATTTTAGCTCTTGTGTGGCAAATTGCCTGTGATGATCCTCATTTTGGATAAAAGCATCTGTTAAATTGCTAAATGTAAGGTAATATTACATACCATTACAGCTTGACAGGGGTTTCGCAAGCCCCCCGGGACAGATAAGCAAAACACATGAAAAAACATCTGTTTTTTTTTTTTTTAGAGCGAGAAAGAGACGGTCCCATTTTTTATGCAGGCAGATTGCACAGTCACCTCACAGACAGGGGCCAAAGCCTTCAAAATCCCCCTGTCCATTCGTCAGCGGATATGCACCACCTTCGATACTGCCAACGCCAAGGGCAAGGACTGGCAGCTCTTAGCTCAGAAACTCCACATTCAAAGGTGAGCGCCGGAGAGAGATGTAGCCAAGGCAACGGGACTGATTGAAACTTATTGCGGCAGTGCTCACTTTGTTAACAATGCCCCTGAATAATAAGCCAATACTGTGCTCAATCATTTTACTCACAGCTCATATTCCTGAGGCTTTTCAACTTTATGGTATTCAATTTCTGCAAAGGTTAAAAGTTAAAGAACCACTAGAGATCTACAGAGTATGAGAGCCATTACCACCACACCTTCTTTTTAATTCACAGTTTGGTCATTTAAAGTCCGTTTATGCTGATATTGTATGTGAATGATTTACAGAATGATTTAACTAAAAATTTCTATTATCAACAGTACTTAATCCATAACCTTTATGTCGAGCTCTGCTGGTAAGGATGATGTTATTACTGCCGAGGTCATAGATTTAATTCATTGGGAACACATGGACCTAAATAAGCAGCTTTGAATAAAAGCTTTCATATGGTTAAATAAAAATGTAAATGTAGTTGCTCAAGCCTCAAAGTCCTTTTAAATAGGAACCATATTATTTGGTTAATTGAAATCGCAAGGAACTTTGCAAAGGGAACTATGCAAATAAAGCTTGAATAATCAATTGCGTTTGTAAGTTATATACTTACACATAAAATTTTGCCCTATAGGTATAACAAATGTCAAAAGGAGAAGTACACAAGCAGTGTATAGCAGTATATGATAACGACATGTTGGTCCTTTGGTACAGTTTCCTTTAGCATGCATTGACAGCCAATGATCAATGAGCAGCTTTGAGAATTTGTTTCAGTGAGAACATCGTACAAGTTTGGAGCGACATGATTTTAATTTAAGCAAATGACCTCAAAATGACCGACTGATTCAATGTAGACATGTGAATAGGTCAATTCTGCCAAAGCATTTTAGTGAAACACAACTGAAATAGCTTTAATTTGCTATGCTTTGAAATGCTTTTTTTTGCATTCCAAATTCACTTCAAAATCTCAAAGGGGCAAAGTAAAAAACATGGTTGAGATGTCAATTGAAGGTACAGTTTTCTAAATGGTGGCATTTAAAATAATTGGTAGGTTTCTTTATGCAGAACACTTTTCAAAGCAAAGAACAGTTTGTTGCCTATTTTTAACCTTTTGACGATTTCAATTCAGAAGTGTATTTCAATGCAACACTGCCATCTACTGGCACACTGTGACCTAGTATGATTTGTGATACCCACATGCATATACATACTGTAGATTTATTACAGTTTCATACATTATTTACTTATCTAATTTACTAAATGTACTAAACCTAAATCTTATAGCATCTTATTTTCAGCTGTGGTGTGTGGAAAGGCAAAAAAAAGAAGCACACAAAGTTTGATCATGAGGTGTGTTTTTCATTGTTTTGTCTGCACAGGAACCTGTCCTACTTCACCAATCATCAGAGTCCCTCTGCTGTCATTCTCAGTCTCTGGGAGGCCAGACATCAGGACGGTGCAGATCTTGATTCACTCGCCAGTGCTTTGGAAGAGATTGGAAAGATCCACTGTAAAAATCAGCATCAGAGTCCGGCTGAGAATGAACCAGTCTTTAGCTTTTGAGAAAGGCCAAACCAGCCACTAAACTACTAGAAACTAACTTTACTTAGCTTGGTGCAATTCCCCAGCGTCATCTAATTTAAAGTCCAAGAAGACCCACTTGAAGTCTCAGAGAAGACTTAAACAAGTTGTGACCAATCAGTTTCACCATCTGTATGAAGATATGTGTAAAGATTCTTGCCACAGATTCACAACCACAACTTGAAAATGCTTTTTCTTAAGCAAGTATTCACACCGTCAGTGACCAGCAGCGAAGGAGCGATATGATCCCATTTATTTCAGTGAAAGCTTGGCTACTTCCGGCGACACAAGCGACAGTGGACATTTTTGCAAATTAGGTGTGACTTTTAGGAGCAAATATTACCAACTGGATTTAAGTCATTGGAGCTCACGCCATCAGTCTTTCAACAGATATCAGTGAACGGTTTCATTAGGACAACCAGAAAGAGGAACGCATCCTAATGACATCATAGAGAGGGGCAGTGTGAACGCAGCTTTAGCCTTTTTAGTGTTTATAATTTTAAATTATTGAGTGAGATGCGACAATGAGATGAGATGAGCAAGCTACATGCGCTACCGTTCAAAGGTTTATAACCACTTACTAATGATTTATTTCTATTTTTCCATGTTTTAGAATAATAATAAATTCAGCAAAACTATGGATTAACACAGCAGAATATGAGGATTATGTTGGAAAATAATTAACAAATATAATCAGAACTGCTATATTTTAGTATTTAAAAAGTAGCCACCCTTTGTCTAGAATTGGTCAAAATGTCCTCTTGACAGACTTTTTATCATTTGACTCTTTATGCATCACCTCGAGATGCTAAATATTTATGCTATATAATGAGTATTTTCAGACAACATTTTCCTAATTTTTTTCGTGAAAATCACCTATTTTTGTCCACAGAACTAATTCTAAACATTCAGACATATGCTTTCAGATGAAAAGGCTTTTAAGACCATGTAAAACATTTCAGTCAAGTAACCCTAAACTTTTGAACAGTAGTGTATTTCATCTTACTTTCAAACAGTCTCGTGTTCCAGCAGTGTTTATATCCCTTCTGCATGTTATTACTGAATTGTGCTTTGTTTGCACCATGTGATGTTTAGAGAAGGGACGAGAGGGCCTTTTTGGTCATCAAACATCGTGATCGTGACTCGCTGTGTTGATTTATTTTCATTATTGTTGCATTGTCCAATTGCCATCTTAACGGGATTGGTATAAAAGGCAAACAAAAACTATTTTCAATCACATATGGTAATAAAATGATTTAAGATCAATGCGATAACGTAAAAAAGGTAGAAGTGGTGATCAAAGGCCTGTTAAATTAACACTGGGCAGGTTAAAGGGGTAACATCAAATACAGTTAGATTTACAGTTTTTCTCTTCTCCATCCCACTAACTAAAATGCATTGCTCTATTCCTGTGATCAGGAATGTTCCTGAAACCTCTATGAGTCATTAGGGCCAAATAGCAGGATAGTGTCATGCTTTTATAGAGGAAGTTGTGACAAATATTGACAACAAGAAGCATTTACTTAACCCATTGCAGATAACAGCACATCCCTTTGTGAACGCATATGTCATTTTATAAAATGCCTCTGAAATGGAAATCCCCTGAAGACGTCTGCAGAATAAAGCCTCTCTTATCTCCTCAGACCAAATTTCACCATTCAGTGTGAGACACAATGGGGATCCACGGGCCGATGAGCAGGGAGAGTTATAATTACAGCCTGATAAGAGCTACGTGGAAAATTCTATCAAGTGTTAGAAAAAGTTAAATCTTACTTTTCCAAGTCATCTACTTCATTAAACATTTCTCTCTTAAAAGACTAAATGCCTCCTGGAAGCTCATTTTACTTCATTTTAAGTCCTGTAGTCACTACAGCAGTTGCCAATGGTTAAGATATTTGCCGTCAATCACTTACACTGGATATTATTTTCTGTGTTTTGCTTATGAGTTACTGCGTTTTAATGCATTTAAACAAGCACTTTGTTTTGTGAGCATTGAAAGCAACTTGATTTTGATTTTTTTATGTTTTGTTAATTGCTGTTATTTAGATGAGGACTATTACACCACCAGTTGATATATAAAGAAATTTCTCAGTTTCAGCTATTCTGTCAATTTAGTTTGTTTCCTTATGTTCTAAATACTATTGGCAAAATTGCTGACCCCTTAAAATGCTAAAAATGTTCTTGTGTTAAGGTTAAAAAAGAAATATATTACTCTAGAAAATGTGCCATAATTGCTTTAATATCAAGACGAATTTAAAATTTTCCCCAAAACTGTGGAAAGCATTTATAGTGCTACTGAGATAAGATAAGAAAAAGATAACCAAAATCAGTCCCACGTTCATGATGCATCTAGTCCTTTGCTTTAAATTATGATTCTCGTGCCTTGTATAACTTCTGTAAATGGTGAATGTTGTACAGGTTAAGATGGTTCTGAATCATGCAAACGTACTGTAAGATATCAGTTTAAAGAAGAAAAACATTATATGCAGGGGTCAAGAGCTTTTCTAGTGCTAAATATACTTGTTTGGTATCGCCAGGCCAGCTTTGTGGTATATTGTATCTATGATTATGAACATTTTGGATGTTTTCTGTACAGTAGAGTTTGCTGATGTATATGCAGTCTTTTGGAAATAAATGTACAGCTGAAGAGAGCTGCAACTCTAGCCAGTGTGAGACGTTTCTTTGCTTATTTAGTTTGTTGTCAATATTTTCTTATTAATTTAACACTCCTACAGAGCAGTTACGCAGATGACGTGCGTAAATGACACAGAATGTCTGTAAAGCACCAGCAGAGGGCACCATTTGGCTTTGTTCCCCATGCAAAAGGTAAAACGTATCATTTATGATACAGCTGTCCTCGCAGAATTGTATAATAATGATGAATATAATGTTTACTAGGTTAATATATAGGGCAGGAGAGAACAATGACAATTTGTCGTAAGATTTGAATATGCAACCTATAGTTTGTTGAATATAATGTCCTCTAAGATCATCAAAATGAAAAGCTGCTTTCAGTGATGCTTCACTAATGCTTTAAAGTTAGACGTCAGTTTTTTGTTTAGAAATGGTTGGTGCAAAGTCCACGAGTCACTATATCGCTTCTCGGTGTTATCTCAAGCAGCCCCTCCTCTTCCAAAACTTCTTATCAAAAAACACATTCGCGACTTTAGAGCAGGAAAATATCCATCTGTTGTAACCATAGTAACCGTTCCTTTAAGATATTTGTTTGTTATTATTTTTGCTGGATCAATTCTTGGAGCTTTTTATTTGTCTTTAAGTCAACAATGTATCTTAATAAAACTCAATTCAGCAAGACATTCTAGTACTGTGAATCACCCATTTAGTTTAATTACTTTATTGTAAATAAATGAGGACGTTGTTAGTTGTATGGCGTATCTCTGACTGAAGAAAGAAGAAGGGATAACAAAATCAGTTTCCAGGAAGTCACAGACAATGTTGTGATTGAATGTGAATTTAGATTTGCCATAGGGAAGAATGAAGAAAAAAGAAAGCCACATCAGATACTATACTAATATTGTAGTTTTTATTAGAGTAAAATTATTTAATCTAATAGAGCTAATGAAGAGATCACATGGTTGGCGTTTGCTGGAAGTGATGGGAGTGACCTTTGAATGCATTCTGAAGCAGCACTATGAAATTCCCCTTAGACTTGGTAATGAATGAACAAACAGAAGTCTCTTACCTTCCTCTATACAGTATCAGTCGTGTTTCCTGTGATTCGCGCAGTGTCACTTAGTTCAGAGTATCTCTCTGCCACAGGCAACTGTCTGCTAGATAGCGCCAAACTGACAGAAATTGCCTTGAATTTCGGAAATTGATAATAATACTGACGTGCTTGTAGGCGCAGCTGAAACAGAAACAAAAGAGAGACGTCACAACAATACGTGTAGATCAAAAAAGACATTTTGTTCTTTCAATATCTCGCTTTGAAATATTAAAAAAATATATCACTAATCGCAGAACTTAGAAATTATTGCGCATCTTTGGAGATTTAAAAGTGGGATATTGTGCATCACATCACTCACATGTATTATTTAATATCCTGTAATTAATATACGCGAATGTATTAGTTATGTACTAATACGAGGAAGCTTCAGCTCATGAATATTATTTATGTCACGTGACCGGACGCTACAGAAGCTTATCAAGTGACGTCACCTAAATCTAATTAATATTCATGAAGTAATCCTCCAGCGCGTTATTTGGCGTTCAGCGTGTTCAGGTTTGAATTCATGCTATTAAGTGTCCTAAAGTTTTCCACATCGGTGCATGTGCCTCTTTTCAGTTTATACGGAGAAGACGACACTATGAGTTTACTGAGATGAGATACATTATTTTCTTAGTAAGTAAACATAATCTGTTTGTTTTATTTTTCATATATTTCGGTTATTGCATGTTAACGAGTAACTTTCACAAATTCATAAGTTACACTGAAGTGCTTGTTGAATTAAAACTAGGATTAGGATCAGACACAGACCCACTGAGTCTTACTAATATGTATTTACTTTTGTTCAGTGTCTGTCTCCCTTAAGTGCTCTGCCTCAGGTTTTAGATAGATCGATCGTGTCATGTTGTGATGATAATGGCAACATTTTTAGCAAATAAAGTTACAATTTGTAATTATAGTACGGGTAAAGATATATATTTATATATAAACTTATTTTAAGTATTTAATTTAATTTCAATATAAAAACTCTATAGACTTTATATAAACTCTTTTATTTTGTATTATATTATGGTGTACTGCATTATCTTTATACACAAAACGGTAGACCAAAAATATAATGCACTTATGAAACTTTAAATCTGTATTTTTTTCTAATAATAATATTAACTATTAATGTCTATGCATGAATTACTCAACTAAACCTGTTATATTTTAGTAAGATAAATAGTGAAATGAAATAAATAAATGTATAAAAGGCAAAGATCGGTTTGGTCTTTTCAATCTGTGTAATATATTCATTAGATTTAGCTGTACTCAGACCACAACTTAAAAATGCCTTGAGATGCTGATTCACATTAGAATGTGAGAGACATTACTACCTCATATGCATTAAATGTTCAATCTTTTTTTATTTTCAAATCCATTTTGTCTTGGACTAGGGTGGCTATTAATAAAAATTACAGGAAATCAGTCTGTATTGCATCTTCATATTTTTGTACTGTTTGTAGGTTTTGCTGTTACTAAATTTTATACATATTGCTAAAAGTCAAGTGGATTTGGCTTGGGCTCAAGGATCCATCAAAAACGATCAAGACGGGACATTTCCTGTAGAGATGGACTGGAATATGCACATGACAACCTCTGCTGCCTGAACTGCCCAGCTGGTGAATAAAAACTACTTATTGCATAATAAGCCCTAATCATTATAAAATACAAAATATTTGAATTGAACATGTCCTTAATTAAACATTTACATTTGAAATAACATGTTGCTGGTTTTCCTGGTTTTCTGCAGGAACCCATATGAAAAGTGCTTGCCTTACAAATTCAGAAAAAGGAGTATGTGAAGCATGTGAGTTTGACACTTTCACTGAGCATGGCAATGGACTGGAGAAGTGTTTAACATGTACAAAGTGCCGTTCAGGTGAGTCTGTTATTTTACCACAAATTTTTAACACGGTCTTGACCTTTTGTTTTCAATGATCTGGTGTGCACATTCATTTATTCTAGACCAGGAAACTATAGAGAAATGCACGAGTACTCAGAACACACGGTGCCTGTGCAAGCAGGGGTCATTTTGTTTACCGGACCAGGCGTGTGAGGTGTGCAAGAAATGCAGCAAGTATGTTTTTTAAAACACAATGTTAACTGATGAACTGATAAAGTGAACTGATGTTTGATAGAAAGGTTTTTATACTCCATAATTGTGAGAATTTTCTTTGTTAAACACAGTTGCAAAGAAGATGAGGAGATAGTGGACAGCTGTACAGTCACTTCCAACACAGTTTGTAGAAAGAGAATGTCTTTGGGCAACTCTCTCTCAGGTACTTTAATGCTTTACCTAGTATTAAAAATCCATTCTCACTCTTTGCTATGATTGCAATTGATCATATGTAGTGTTTATACCTCTACATGCAAAACAACAGAAAATATCAGGCAATGAAAAGTGTTTGCCTATATTCATTACATTATATTTGTCCTACAGTAACATTTCTTGTTGTGTTGCCACTAATTGCAATGCTGGGGTGCATCGCAAGTATCGTCTACTGGAAGAAGTCAAAACCAAGTAAAAGAGCACTTTTACTTGCTTTCACTGTTGAGTGTATATTGTTGTTACATAAAATCTTTTTCAATTATAGTAACCTCCCGAAGTCCAAAGGAAATGGTCAAGATCTGTATGGTGAGTCTGTAACAACAATTAATTGGGTTTCTGAATGAAGGTTCTTTACCTTGGCTTCGATATTTTGCTACTATAATCTTCTCCATCCATTAGTTCTCCCATTTAGGGACAGCTTAAAGGTTATATGGGCATATTCATTCAATTAAGTTATTTTAAAACATACCATACCTACTGTGAGCTTTTAAAAAGAATATGAACTGCTGTATTTATTAGCTTTACTGGCAGAAACCATATATTGGAATTGAATGTTGAACACTGTGCCCATGACAGACCTTCTTACCCCGCAGGGTGACCGTGATGATTTAAGAGAGGAGAGACAGAATGCCCTAAACTCCAAGATGGATGACTCCTCTCCGCTTCAGCCATTTCTTGAGATGAACTATGGGGTGGGTACCAGGACACCTGCTTTATCAGAGGTGGACAAAGACAAAGGATTGGGAGACAGCCTCTCCAATACTGCCAATTCTTCACAAAGTAGCCTGGCTGTGTCTGCCGTGCCTTCTAACCCCCAACCCAGCCATGCTAACCAGCCTTCAAGCTCTGCACTTACTCAGCAGTCTCACACTTTGGTGAGAATTGCAGCTTTCTGGTAAACTTTCTGGTTAAAGCGCAGTTGAAGATAAGTTTTTTTTTTTTTTTTTACATTAGTTTTTGTCTTAAAACCACCTCTGCTTTCATAACCATCTTCTTTATTAACCAAATGCTTAGTTCCTTGCTGCTTAAGGCTAAATATAGCAAGCTTTAATGTTGTTCATTTGGTAACTTGCAGAGAAGCCCTGTTCTGTTGTCTTTCAAAACAAAATTGCATAAATTATAAATGACTCTTATATTTATTATAGGAACGTGAGCCATCAAGAAGACTCATTCCTTTGAATGGTAAGGACATGACTTTTTTTATATTTTTATTATTAAGTATACTTTAGTAAAGCATCATAATATTAAGTAATGTGTCACGATGGAATGTCTTTCAGGAGAAGAATCATTGAAAAAAACATTTGATTTCTTTGAGGAAATGGATGTCCACTATCATAACAGATTCTTCAGGTTTATCGGACTGAGTGATAATGCAATCAAAACCACAGAGTCTCTCTTTCCAGAAGACAGAGTTTATGAACTGTTGAAAATCTGGATGGAAAAGGAGGGAATGAAGGCAGATTTCAACAACCTTATTGAAGCGTTAATGTATTTAGACCAAAGACTGTCAGCTGAAAACATCATTACAAAAGCAATTGGTAATGATTTGTTTAAATATGAAGATGAGTGACAGGAGACATACAATGATTGTCGCTTTCAGTATTCTCAAGGGGACAAATATACCTGTTCTTAACCATTTCAAAACCGAACCAAAGTGTTTCACTGACATCATATGTTGGCTGATACTGTTCATAAATTTAAGAAAGATAAATGTAATGTCGTTGTTTACAAACATTAGTTATCGTTAGACTCTGTTATGAAATTGGTGTTACTTGTTATGTTTTGGTGACAGTGTCTCTGACACAATATTGCTTAAGATGTTAACATATGATGTGTTCATTTTGCGTATTTTTGTTTACTAATAAAGGCAATTTATTACTCGTATTTCAGTATGGCTTCTGATGCCTTGAGTCAAAGTGACTCATCATGAAAACAGATAAGATTAACGATGAGATAAGGCTGACGTAACATTTATGACTGATTCAAGGACTACAAACTACGTAATGCTGTTACAAAGTTTAATCAAAACTCTTACTACATATCTGAATGCTCCTGGGATTATCTCAAAGGACATTAATATCATCAAGTGTCCTACTTTTGAAGGAATCTTTGCTTTTTTCCACTTTCTGGTCACTTTTTTTTCTTAGTCATGAAAAGAAATTTCTGCTAAATTAATTTCGAGTGAAATCATCTGAAAACTAATATTGTTTAATTTTGGAAAAAAAAATAATGCTTCATATTTTATGCTGTGTCATCATGGGTTCAGTAAATGTCAGCATTACATATTTTGGATTTCCGCTAATTCGCCACTAGATGTCACCATTATGCCAATTTAGCAATTTTGTTGCTAGATTATGCATTTAGCACAGGCTGCCTTGGCAACTTTTTTACTTAAAGCACCTAGCTACAAGTTTAGCTATTTTTAAAATGTATTCGACAACTTATAATTAAACACATGTTAATTAATTTAATTAGAAAAAAAATGCTTTTACACAGGATTGAGTTTTCTGGTACTACATTACCCATGTTTCCTTGAGGTTTTAACAGGAAAGCGGTACGTCATCATTCTGCATGAGCTGTAAACAAAAGAAGTGCATGTGCAAGTAAGTCCTGCTGTTCATCTGTAACACTGTAATAGTCATTAAAGTTTCTGTATGGTGGTTTTCTGCGAATGATATATACAAAAATATACTTATGTTCTCGGTTATTAGATAATACGTGCACGTTTACCGTGTTGTCGCGTGTTATTTGTTTGGCATTACATCACAGGACAACAAACTTTTAAAGTTTTACCACCATTTAAAATTACACCTAAACCTATGCATCGATACAATGTTTTACCACCAGCATTATTAATTTGGCCCGTTTAGCAAACTTGAATTGTTTCATCATAAAAAACCCAATGTAGTAATACTTATGGTTTTACAGTTAAGTGACATAATAACACATTCATTCAATCCTTACCACAGTTAAGTATTTTAATGTCTGTTGTGTTTTGTTTTGCTATACCTCATTTTTACCCATTTCATCTTTTGTTTGCCATCTGGGCAGAGGGCCGAAAGTAAGTAAGAATGATGGGGAATAATGGAAAGAGGAACTGAGATCACCGCAAGCGTAGTGTCACGAGCGTCTGTTTGATTTTTGGTCTCGCACACAAGCTGTAGGTACTCCACATTTAGATTCGCTGCCCTGGTAAGAGCATTTAGACGAAGCTGGATTAATACAAACAGATTTTACAGACGCTTTTATTTTAATAACATAGATAATGAATCGTTGTATTTTGATTGATTGATTTTATTTTAAGGCGTCAATCGTTTTTAATGTTAGAAAATGAAATGTTGTTTATGTTTAATATACTTTAATATGTCTTACTGTGTGTAATGACGGAAGATTTTTTGCACTTTGTGTCTGTAAACTTGTTCTACAGCATTCACAAGATGAGAGGAATTGTTACATTTTATGTAACCTATCTGCTGTGCCTGTTGCTGGGGATCTTGTGTGTTGTGTTGGTAGCTCACTGGAATTACAGCTATCGAGGTGGATTTGCATGGGATGGCTCAGCCAAGCACTTTAACTGGCATCCAGTCCTTATGGTCACTGGAATGGTGGTTCTGTATGGGAATGGTATGTTTGTTTAGATGCTTGGTTTTATTTGGGCATAAAATTGGTATAAAGTGTTTATTTCAGTTATGAAACATTATGTTTATTTTATTGTTAGATTTATGTTTGCTGTGTGAAATTGATTTGTTTGTGTTTTATTTTTTCACCAGCGGCTGTAGTGTACCGTATTCCATTGACCTGGGGTCAGAATAAACTCCCCTGGAAGCTATTACACGCTGGGCTTCTGCTCCTTTCTCTCATTATGTCTGTTATCGGGCTATGTGCAGTGTTTGATTACCACAATACAAATCACATCCCCAACCTCTATTCCCTCCATAGCTGGCTAGGGATTTGTACCGCAGCACTCTTCACTGCACAGGTATGTATCATGTGCAAAAATAGTTCTTTTTTATTATTTGTGTTAAACTTAAATGTTATATGTTTACATTTTACAAATGAAAATGTAGAAATTTAGAATTTTTATTTTTAAAAAATACAAAATTGTCCTCTTTTTCCAGTGGGTTATGGGATTTACTGCATTTCTCCTACCATGGACCCCAATGCCAGCACGTTCATTTGTTAAGCCAGGTCATGTTTGGATGGGAGCCGTTATCTTGATATTGAGTGTTGTATCCTGCATCTCGGGGATCAACGAGAAACTATTTTTTGCACTGTAAGTGACTAACACGCATACAATGAGAAATGTCACAAATTAGCTTTTGCAGATGAAGCTGGATAAAAAATGAAACACAAGGGAAATATAAAAAGAAAGAGTTATCTGTACATTAATGTATGAAGCTTAAAGCGTGATCATGTGCAAAAGTGGACCTGGGTTTTGTTGAGGAGGCTTGTTTATTATAGAAGTGGCTATAAATGATGACACCATAATGACGCATTCAGTTCTATTTAAATAAACCAGTACAGTATGTGAGGTAGCTGTGATCAATATGCTGTTATCAATATAACAGGCGAGATTTAATAGGGTAATGTGAGCAGGAGAGAAGTAAGTAAAATGACAGACATCCACTAATAATGTTACATTGTAACAAGGAAAACATGTAACACCATGACAAATGCTTTGTTCTATTGGTTCGTTGTACAGAAAAGCAAGCACCAATGGGACGCTGCCTTATTCCATGTTGCCACCAGAGGCAATACTTGGAAATTCTTTGGGAATCATCATTGTAGCATTTGGATTGGTTGTTTTGAAAATCTTGTCCAATCAGACGTGGCAGCGTCCTGAGCCTGGCTATGATGAGGGAGTTTTCAGGGTGAGAAACAAAGAATTTCATGTTTTCCATGTTTTTGGTGTGCAAATGAATGTCTAACTAATTAATAATGATTAAGACATTATGTAAATGAGTGGTAATTTATGCCAAAAAGTGATTTGCTTTTGTTCTTTGGTCTTATTTTCAGCCACTGGCATATGATGGAAGCTGATCTCTACAATCTAAATATCCATATTTTAATGTGTTTTGACTAATAAGCATTCTTCATTGCAGTCCTTAAATACAAACATTTAGTCTGGTTATACAGAGAAACACTGGCTCAGGATGTAAAAATGTTTTCTTCATTATGTTATTCTTCATTGTGTGCTGCCTTTATTGTTTGAAGTGGTTTATAGAATAATAGACGTTATCAGATACAGTCACTGCTGTTTACTAGTGGCTCATTTATTATTTGAGAGAACATGCATTAGAAATTAATAAAATATTTTATAGGAAAAACATCTAAGTCAATGTCAATGATCAAAGCATTGCCTCTTTGTTCGGTAAACCGGTTCAAACCGGTTGTAAAGGAAATTAAAACTCTGGTTAAGCCACGCCATCGTCTAATGGAAATGACCAGTAGAAAATCAAGACGGTTCTGCACCAATCAAAACAGTGGGACAGTGTTCACAAAATTTGCATTCTCTGTATGTAGTATAACCAGTGATTTGCAGTATGCTTGTTTGAATTTCGAAATCCTTTACACGCTAGATATTGTACACTCAAAAACTGCGAAGGTACATTTAAATAGGCTGTTAAAATTTCAAATGACATGGTAAGTTACGATTAAGAGTTTATGTATTAAGCTTTAAAGCGGAGTAATGCTTTCAGTGGTCATAACACGTTCAAGCACTTAATACAGTGCGATACGTTTATTTATTTAAACTTATCCCTGTACATTTCCTTCTACACCACTAACTGGAAGATATAGAATAAACTAGAAAAAAACGTACTAAGAAAAACCTACAAAAAGAATGAAAACAAAGAAACTGAAAAACGCCCCTTTCCCTCCTTACTGCCACGTCATTGCACCACCCCCGCCATTGAGTTGGGGCAAATAGGGTTTCAACAAGGTCCGCTTTCAAGCTATGTTTACTGCAGTCCATTGTGTCAGGCCAACCATTTTGTTTCCGTGTTTCGAAGCTTAAATCGCGATCATGTCTGGTCGAGGAAAAGGCGGCAAGGGTCTTGGAAAAGGTGGCGCAAAACGTCACCGTAAAGTCCTGAGAGATAACATCCAGGGAATCACAAAGCCGGCCATTCGCCGTTTAGCGCGCCGCGGTGGTGTGAAGCGTATTTCTGGTCTTATTTATGAGGAAACGCGAGGCGTGTTGAAAGTTTTCCTCGAGAACGTCATTCGTGACGCTGTAACCTACACTGAACATGCCAAGCGTAAGACGGTGACTGCTATGGACGTAGTGTACGCTCTGAAGCGTCAAGGACGTACGCTGTACGGTTTTGGTGGTTAAATATCACCCGGACTGTTCATCTGGAAAAAAAAGGCTCTTTTAAGAGCCGCCCAAATATTCTATTAAAGAGCAATTTTCTAATTACTTTCAAAATTGAAATGTACAAAGGTAATAATGACGACACGTTTTGTAAATATGTTTTGTTGAATTTTGTTTTTGTTTGTGGACTTTGAGCTCAAAACAGCCAAGAAAGTGGACAAAAGCAAACCTGGTCGTGGATGGTCATTACAAGAATTAGTAGGGCTTAGAATTTATTTAGCAAATTATTAAATGCTTTGTCAGGCATTGGGTAATGTCCAAAAATAAGAAAGTTTCTTAAAACTTCTAAAAGACATATTTGCGTTTTAATAACATATTTTTATAATAAGCAATATATTAAAAAATATATACTTTTAATTTTCATAATATTTCTTAATATTCATAGACTTTTATTCTAATTCAATCAAGCGACTTCCGGTGACACACTCACTTAATGCAGTATGCCTATAAAATAAAGCAAAGGATTATACATTGTCTTTTAAATATGTTATCAGATTGCTATATGACCTATAATAAATAAACCTACTAGCATTTACTATGTTCACTCTGAATAACAGAGCTGGCCATTGACCCAGCCTGGTTTCTCCCAAGGTTTATTCCACTTAGCCTTTTTAAATTGTCCTCTTTGGCTTGCAGCATGCTATTAATTAAACTTCTCCAAATTAATATTTTAGTGTTGCTGTAAAGCTGATGTGGTTTGTGAAAACGTTACATAAAAACAACTTGTGACAATTCAATTCTTATGTTTAATGGACTCAAAAGTATGTTTCTATTTAAATTGACATTGAATGAAGTTGAAAAAACAACTGTTAAATGACAACCGTAGTAGACAGTCTTATTTGTTACAATAATTAATTGTTGTGATTTGATAACTTGATGGTCGTTTAATACATTCCTACATTGATTCATTGTGACACCATCACTATGTTGCCAAATTATTTAACTACAAAGCGTTTCCTAATCTTCAAATCTGGTTTAAAATAAAGATTGGAGATTTTGTCTCTTAGTCGGTTCCACAAATGTTTCTGAATTATTTGTATATGTATATAAATTTATGTAATCGATTATAATAGCATGCAGTAGACAACCTACGAAGTGCTTAGTTCCTCACTGGAGATGGCTGAACGTATGGCAATCATCACCGTTAAAAACCTGTTCAATTTTTTTTAAGTAATTAAGTACTAAATAACTAAATATAAGAATAGTATTTCATTTTTATTTTGTTTAAAAATATTAAAAAAGTAGTTAGAAATCCACTAATACAACATTATATGCAAAGACAGATTCCTACTGTAAAGTCAGCACCTCGACTAAAGGGAACACTTGTCCCTACACACAATAGATACTCTTGTTTTGTAACTGTTTAATACCTTTAAATGTTTACCACATCGGGAAACCTGTTTACATATAGCCTACAACTACCCCGAATCGAGTGTGGATGTAATGATAAGATTATTAATAGATTGTTGTAAAAAGAATCTCCGTCAGATTAAGGGAGGTTGAAATGGCGACAGTGGTGAGCTGTGTTAACTTCACTGTAGAAAAATACTTCAAATATTTATTCTGTGAATAATCTTAATCTAAAACCAACGCGAATATGTACATTAGGGTCTTCTGTATGCAAAGTGCCCATAGTTTCAATTATAATTTTCGGACTTTAATATATAATCTACAAAAGAACAGAGGAAGTGCAATACTTCCAGCTGAGTCTCACACCAAATTTGCACGCGTTTTCATTATTATACAATAAACCCACTGATGTTTTGCCCAAACTATCAACTACCCTTAAAGACAAGAGACTCGGCTATCGTATCGTTGTTTAAACGCGTAAAACCAACAATCTTCATCATAAGAAACTTTGCGTTTTATAAGATCAGAAAACACATCTACGGATGACTCTGTCCTGTTGAGATCGGCGGTTGAAGCGATTGAGACTATATGGTTCTCATCTCCCATTTAAATCCCGCCCTCAGCTGTTGGATGTAAACACTGTTTGTTTGACAGCTCCGTACTACGTGACATCGAATCCAATTGAACTCCAACTATGACAGAAACGGCTCCTGCTCCTGCGGCTGCTCCGGCCAAATCCCCGAAGAAGAAGACGGCAAAAGCGAAGAAGTCTGGACCCAGCGTGTCAGACCTTATCGTGAAGGCCGTCGCTGCTTCCAACGAGCGCAAAGGAGTTTCTCTCGCAGCTTTGAAGAAAGCTTTGGCAGGTGGTGGATATGACGTTGAGAAAAACAACTCTCGCGTCAAGATTGCTTTGAAATCGCTCGTGAAAAAGGGGGCGCTTGTTCAAACTAAAGGCACCGGCGCGTCCGGATCCTTCAAGGTGAGCAAGAAGCCAGCAGCAGCAGCCAAACCACCAGCGAAGAAAGTTGCGCCAAAACCGAAGAAACCTGCCGTGAAAAAGGCACCGGTTAAACCCGCAGTCAAGGCGGCGAAACCCAAGAAGGCAGCGGTCAAGAAACCAGCACCGAAGAAGTCACCCAAGAAAGTGAAGAAACCGGCTGCTCCCAAGAAAGCCGCCAAAAGCCCGAAGAAGGTGAAGAAACCGGCCGTGAAGAAAGTTGCAAAGAGTCCCAAGAAGACCAAAGCAGTGAAACCTAAAGCTGCAAAGCCCAAAGCTGCCAAGGCAAAGAAGGCCGCCAAGAAGAAGTAAACTGACAGACTTTATTTCATAAACTCTAAAGGCTCTTGTAAGAGCCACCCCATCTTCAAAAAAAAATGCAGATGTTCCCAGTGCGTGTATGAAGGCTTATACCTTTTTATTAGACTGCGAAAATGCTTTCTAGCTGGTGTGAGAACATGTTTTGAGCGGTGTATAGAGTTTTTACTGTTATTGTAAATATATTACCAGCATGATCGAACAATGCTGTGGATTTAAATCAAAATAGATTTGTATATATATATATATATATGACAGTCGCTACCTCTGTAACTGACACACAAAGCCGATTACTTTGTGTAGATATTTCAATCCTCCAGAGATTAGACAGAAGAGTCCACCGGTTGGAAAGTGTCCAAAATGTGCATACTTTAACATATACTAGTTCATTCTAGTCTATGGGTGTTTTTATATCTATGACTAATGTTATATTTATGGTATATTATTTTGTATTCGCCATATAAGACCTTCCTGTAAATAAAGCAATAACAGAACAAACATTTAAATTATTCATTGTTAAGGGGACAGCTTGCTGACGGTGGAAAATATTTCATCAGTTAAATTGCTTGTTTGTTCTTTTTGTATATTTTCTTGTTTGTATACCATTCTCCTTTATCCACAAATATATTTTGTTCAAAACTTGTATAAAACAACTAATAAATAACTACAGTATCCAAATTATATGAGTTTTCATTTATTGCAACTACTATATATGTACAGTTTAAAATGTAGATCAAATTTATTTTAAAATCCATACTTAATAAGATGATAAAAACACACTTTAACATTTAGAATGTGAATCAGTTTAATTTTGGTTTAGAGGTAGTTGACACAATGTGTCCAAGAAATGTTTTTCTTTTTCAAAAGTAAAGTGCCAACAATTATTTATTTTTATTTATGTATTATTTATTTTTAAATTTAAACAGAAGCTGGTGATTTTCAAGCTAGGGATAAAATTAAAATGAAATAAATAGAGAACAAATCTGAAACAATGTTGCATTATACATTTTGTTCCTCCATTGAAAATAATTAAAATAGACTTGCAAACCTTGCACATCTTTTTCTGGGACATTCCACCCATTCCTTTTTCAGATCTGTTTTAATTGTGTCAGGTTAGTCTTTAGTCACAAACTGCTCTTTCAGGTCCTGTCACATAATTTATTTTTGAAGTCAGGACTGTAACTAGACCACTTGACAACTGGGGAAGTGATAACTACATTTTTAGATCTAAATAAACTATTTCTTGTTAGAGTCACATTTATGCCATACTGTGAAACTAGCAAAGTTTAAACTTTTCAATTAGCAAGTTTAGCATCTGTATCTGTCACAAAAAGGTTTAATATACTGCATTTTTATATATAATATACTGTCTTTATGTCTCAAATTGCTAAATAGAAATGATCATCTGTGGAAGAAACCAGAGTTCCTGAAAGGTAAGCTTTGACTAATAGAAATATAGGTTAGAAATACCAGTTGTTATTCAAGAGTAACACTGTTCCAGGTACAAAAGTTAGTAGGTACACTGTAATGATTTTTTAAGCATTGGAATTAACAGTAACTTAATTTTGTATTATGAGATATAAGATCTAGAAAATTAATTTATAATAATTTTAAGTTATGATAACTGAAACTGTCCACTTTAAATGGCCTTTAAATGTGATGTAAAAACAACATATGCCATATTATCTACTCTGTCAGCTGATACATCATATCATGATCTTTCCCCAATGTACATCAATACTTTACTGATTACAATATTCCAGTGATACTAGGTGATGCTCCTGTATTATGAATCACATGTTTAAGTAACTCATCTTCTTGTGCAAATGGTATAACTTTATCCAAAGATAGTTCAGTCTCTCCATGATCTAACATAGGGGGCCTTTCCCCATATATAAAGTTACATTCTGTCTCATAAGGGACTTCAGCTATCTGTGACACAGTATCAAAGCACATGTCCCTCTCACTTTCCTCCCTGATAGTGTGTGGAAGCAGGCAGGGGTGACTGAAGAGGTGAGCGTCTCGAAGGTTTGTGGAGTCACGATGATACGACACCAGCTCGTTGCTGAAGTCAACAGTTCGGACAGTATTCTGAGAGCAAAACTTCCCACATCCCAAGAGGCTGGAGAACGCTTTCCGGAATTCTCCATTAAAAGCATAAACTACGGGATTCAAGGTAGAGTTAGCCCATCCACACCAAACGAACACATCAAAAGTGGTCTTATTGACACATGGGATCTGTCCAGCATCAAAGTCACAAAAAGGCACCATGCAGTTTAGAATAAAGAAAGGGAGCCAACAGCAAACAAACACACCCATGATAATTGATAAAGTTTTCAGGACTTTAGTTTCCCTCCTGAATGAACTTCTCAATTTATCTTCTGGTGCTTTATTGCAGTTTTGGCAAGACTGAACATGCTGAATAGCGCACTGCTGCATGGATATCCTTCGAATTTGTCTCTGTGCTATGAGGAAGATTCGAGAGTAAGTTACAATCATTACTGTGATGGGGATGTAGAAGCTGATCAGAGATGAGGTGATAGCATAAGTGCGGTTCAAACTGACATCACATTTGTAAGCTGTTTCTCCTAGGTCTTCATCATGGCCCACAGTTTTATGCCAACTCAGATGCACAGGAATGAATGAGATCAGAACAGAGAGAATCCACGCCACTCCAGCCATGATAAATGCCACTTTCCTTGTCATTCTCTGCTCATAGCAAAAAGGGCTGGAAATAGCCCAGTAACGGTCCACACTTATGATGCACAGGTTAAGTATGGAGGCTGTGGAGCACATGATGTCAAAGGCTATCCATACTTCACAGAAACGTCCAAACGGCCAGAAACCCACAATCTCTGCTGCTGCCTTCCATGGCATTACAAGAGAGGCAACCAAAAGATCCGAGACAGCCAAAGACACTACAAACACGTATGCCACCTTGCAGCGAAGATGACGAAACCACACCACAGCAGTGCACACCAGAGCATTCCCTAGGAATGTGGAGAACACAAAAATAAAAAGCAGGCAAGCAGTTATGGAGCGAGTTACTAGCTCTGAGACATAACCTTCAGTCTGGTTTACCATCTTCCACGCTGTCCCAGTTACCCCAACCTGAAAATCATGCATCCATTCTTCACGTACCATCTGCATATAGTTCGAATCCAAAGAGTTCAGAATTTATCCCTGTTTCCCTTAATAATTTCATCATTTGTAAACAACCTTCCCTCCTTCCTTCAGCCAGTGAAATGCGTGGGATTACAGTGGAGAGGGTTAAACTAATGATCTTGGAAGTGGGACTAGTGGGAGGAGCCTAAGAAAATGGAACAAGAAAGGTGGGAAAGACAAATCTGACTAATGGCATTTATGTCTTTTGTATTATTTATTTGTTATGCATTTTTACAATTATCAGGGATTAAAGAAATATGTACAACAATTATTATTTAAAAAAATAAAACAACAGCTGGGAAAAATTATCTTTGTTGCTTTTTAGACCATAATTGCTACACTAGTGCGGTCATTTTGTTTTATGCATGCAATGCATGTGTTAATTACAGACCCGGCGCCAGACACAAATTCACGGACGGGCATTTCATTTTTTCAGGGGGGCACAAATGAGATCAAATGAGATGCATTCTCTGTAAAGCTGCTTTGAAACGATGTATCGTGAAAAGCGCTATACAAATGAATGTGAATTGAACTGAATAAACTCAGTTAACATACTGCGGTAAAAAATAAACAAATGTGGAGTTTTTATAACATGATACGCAACATCACACGACCAAGAGTGCTGAATACCATCACGATTGAAAATGTGACACTCATTTCATATGACAGTTCAAACAAGTAATTAATATTAAGTCACTTACATTTTAGATGCAATATTGACTGTTTTTGTTGTTTCAGCAGCGAAAAATAGTTCAAAGCTCACAGCAGCACTCAGGCGCGCTCACTATCGACAAACCAATTAAATACGTTTACATTTTTTTTTTTAAATCAGACCAAACACATTTTATTTTTATTCATGTGTTATGTATATACAAAACTATAACTTTTGATAACAGCAGCCTATTGATAAAAATTAAATAAAAATATATTGTGCAAACAAGCAAGGACTGGTGGTTGGTTTGAACAGATGAAGAGACAGCAGGCTCGTCCAGGGCGGGCACTAGTGACCCACAGGGCGGGCCAGGCCCCCAATGCCCGCCCATGGCGCCGGGACTGGTTAATTAGCATGCTGGTCCCCTGAGTGCACCATTGTCCACAAGATGGCAGTACACACCTTATGTTATTCATTTACACTAATGCCCCACATGAGGACGGAGGATTACGAAAAAATGTCGTTTCATCGACAAAAAGGCGAACGAGACTCTTCTAAACCTACACCTCCTAATATTTTTTTGTTTTCTATTATGCATAACTAACCAGAACAACATTCATATGTACGACCTTACAAGCATATTAAAATGTCAACCCCCCCCAACTCAGATAGAAGACTATCCGATATTTTTTGTAGGAAAAGTATAGTAACCAACGTTTGGAATTGAGTACATTTATATTACCATAGTTTAGTACAGATTATTATAATGGTTAAAGTAAGTTTCCTGTAGTAGTGAGACAATGGTAAATTTGAATACTATTCTTTAAAAGCACAAATACTGAAGTTGAACCCTTGTTAATATTCGCAAGGGTATGAAATTAATTAAAAAGGATTTAATTGATTTTGACTTGTTTAACTCACGTTCATAACGTCTGTCTCCTCAGATATTTCAGTAATGCGCCCGTGAGGCTGGAGGTGCATGAGGTCACCGGCTGCAGTTGTGGGCGTGAGGGGGCAGTTCAACAAGGCGTAACTTTGTTTCAACTTTGCTGAAATTGCAGATGATAGCCAGTGAAAGTTTGGATATGTGCAACAGAAGAAAGAAGAAAAGACTCACGTTGGACTAAGAAGAAATATTCTACTGTGATATTTGCACTCGCAGTAAAAACGTAAGCATATCAGTTTTACTTTGCATTTTGTTTCAAAAGCTGTATCGCTTTACAGGTTATTATGTCTCACACTGGCCACAAGCCTTTACAACACGTTTTCTTGTAAGATGAAAAATACCAGATACATCAGATAGTTGTGTGATGTCATTCTTGAGTCACGGGGACAAGGATGCAAAGATAATGCAAAAAGAGAGATAAACAAAATGCTAAAAATGTAAAAAAGGTTTTTTTCTAGAATTCGTGCATGAAGGCTGTGTTATCGTCTCAGATATCATAGTTTGTTAACAGTACTTTGCAAAGCGTTTTGTGCTTTTGTGCAGGCAGCTGATTAAGTTATTGTGTTTAGGTGCCATAGTGTTTTACTTCACTTGGGAAACCATATATGTCAGAATCCTGTTCTGGATTATGTTCAGTCCTGTCTGGAATAGCTAAAAACTCCAGATGACAGACATGGCTTAGGAAAAAGAATGTGAGAGACAGCTTTTAAACTAACCAGGACCCTGTTGAGTTTGTATAGCAGTTGGTAGAGGAGAACAAAGATGTGCCACACATATACTGTAGAACAAGTCTCTCCATCTGGAATAGATGATAAACTTCGCATAGCTTCACTTTAAAACCAGCAAGTTTTGGAAACTTGTGTAAGAACTGCCACGTTAGGTTGGTGTAATGCATGGAAATGTTTAATTCAGGTTAAATATGTTTGCCACATGCATTTATTTAATTCTTAAAGATTTACAGTTTTAATGACCCTAAAAGATTTATTTTTCATTGTTGCTCTTTATAGTTTATTGTTATATACTCGACTATGTTGATTGATACTAGACAATGACTTGTACTGCTTGACTGTGTGGAAGTGAGTGAGAGTGAATGGAAAATGTGAAGCATAGTCTTTACAGAAGTGTCTTTTATATTTGAAAGTAGGAATCTAAAGGGAATCCTTTGAAGCAGGTTACAAAAAAATCTGGCTTTGACACAGCAGCTGATTGCCGCTGGGTGTTGGAGAAGCTAAAACGAATTCTGGAAGACTTGTTTTCTTATCCTGCTTTATTATTTTTGTACAGTGATGTCCGAAAGTCTAAGACTGCACACTTATCATGTAGTCTGTTTCCATTGCACTCAGGCATGGAGATAAAAATCCTGGTCTTCCATGTTATGATGTAAGAATGTTCCACGACCATCTTGTGCATTTCACTAGAAGGAATGAAATCTGACTTCATATTTAATTTTTTTTTTAAGATCTTATAACTTTCTGTTTGTTTTCATATTTGAACGGCATTATGGATTCCAGATTTTCAATGTGCTCTTAGACTTTTGCACCCCACTGTATCTGCTGTGTTCTTTAAGTCAAGAAATGAGTTGCTAACTTCCATGTACTCATGCTGAGCTTTCTTTCTTCAGCACATCATCTTTTGTATTAAAAGAGAATATTTATTATACTAATCAAAGTATCTTAACATCTGTCAGACTTATATACTCAGTTGTACAATAGTACAGCTAAGAACATCAAACAGAATTATATATATTTTCTGCTTGTGTCATAGGCAATAGATGAATAATCCACCATGGGGTGTAAACATGTGTCCTCTTTGATGTGTGCCGACTGAGAATTCTCATGCTTCTTTCCCTTGACTTTGAAAACAGTTCATCTGATTAATCGTTTTTATTAAACAAAGTACATATAAAAGTACAAAAATCTATAACACTTGGATCGCAAGACTGTGTAGTCTGTTAGCATCTTTAAATAAACAACACATCCATAGCTTTTTTTTCTCTTTTGTATATTTACAGGTCATAATAATCCTCTATCATTATGCTGGTTCTCTGGTTTGTGTCATTTGTGCTGCTCCGTTCATGGGAACTGAGCCATGCACAGTATGATCACTTGGGTTATCCACTGGGCTATCAGGACCCTACACAGGAACTTTACACAGCTCCAGAGATTCCTACAGACATTCCCAGGATACAGTTACGTCTGGCAGGGGAGAAGCGCAAGCACAACGAAGGACGCGTGGAGGTGTTCTATGAAGGCGAATGGGGAACTGTGTGTGATGATGATTTCAACATTCAAGCAGCCCAAGTGGTGTGCAGAGAACTGGGTTATGTCGAAGCAGTTTCCTGGTCTCCATCATCTAAATTTGGAAAAGGAGAAGGTAAGTTTAGCTTTAGTGTAATGTGAATTTTTGTTGTACAGCTACCATATGTTAAGAAGTTGTTAATCAGAAAAGTCCTGCTGACCTGTATTATTTTCTTTTTATGTGAAACGAAGAGATGTTTAGCAAAAGGTTCAAAGGTGGATGGCAATTTATACTGATAAAATAACACAATAAAAGTATTATAAAAAGCAGTTTAACACACTGACCGACATCATTGCTTTTCATGTCTGATCACAACATGGCAAAAAAAACTAGCAAATGGCATTATTTCAGTATAAGTCCCATACAGTTCCTGTAAGACCTTCTGCCTCACATCTGTTTATTAAAAAGAAGAAAAAATATAATTCAGTGTCAGAATGACATTAGGGTTTGATATTTGTGTGAACTATTTTTAAATAACATGCTCGTGTGGAAAACAGCAGACTTCTAGAATATGTTTGGCATTGGCTGACTTCTGATGTTTGTCAGGTCGTGTCTGGTTTGACAATGTCCGCTGTACGGGGAAGGAGAAGACGTTGGCCCAGTGTGAATCCAATGGCATAGGCGTGTCCGACTGCAAGCATACAGAGGATGTCGGAGTGGTTTGCAGCGACAAGAGAATCCCAGGATTTAAGTTTGTCAACACCCTTGCCAACAACATCAATGTAAGTAACATTCAATACAGATGTTTCTTCTGCTGTAATTTAAAACTAGCGTCACTTTATTTCTTTTGTCACTTTTACGATTGTAGGTCAGAAAATGGCTTGGTTGCCAAGCGTATAGCATTGGAATGTTCAAACTCGATTTCAATGTCACAGAGATGAAGATAAATCTTAGCTGTGTCCATCTAGAGTATTACCAGGAATTGTCACTGTCTTCTGTCTCTTTCCTTACAAACTGCTGCTGTGAGTTATGTGAATTGGCAGTGTCGCATCGAAAGAATGCATTAAGCACGCAAGGAAGTATTTCATGGTGTGAGCTCCTGTAAACAAGAAAATGTCATTCCAGCCTTAGTCTAGAAGATGTGAAGACTATGGAAAACTATATTGACTGAGGTAGTGATTATATGAGTCAAGCAGGGGCTTTGAGGGGGGTGGTCTAGACATCTTATGTTAGCTTTTATTTGATAGTCTCCATATGGGAGACCTGGAGAGAACGCTAGACTCAGCTTTTCCATCTATTGATTGCAGGCACGGGTTCCACTTTAAAACACTTAAATCACAGTGAGGTTCACCAAGCAGGCCACATTTAAGTCATATGGGAATGCCACTGTAATGTTTAAATGGGAAGAGTGATGTCATAATGTGGTTTAGTGCATAGAAATCATATGTGGAAGGTAATCCAAGGATGAGACTCCAAAAAGAGATGTGAGCAGACCTTCGTGTGGAAAATGTGAACACTAGGTAGTGATGTCTTAAATTCTATCTTTTTATAGTAAAAAAACAGTCATGAAGAAACAATAAAACAGAAAAAGTGAAACACTGGAAAATCCACTGGTCCTATAATCTTTTAGACCCCAAATCTGTGTTGTTTTGGTTTAGGACGTTGTGTACTGTTCTGAGCCCATCTAAAACATAAAAAAACAAGGCAGTGACCCTCTGAACTTCCTTTAAATCATGGTTTTAAACAACTTGTTTACAGCAAGCGTTTGGTCAGATGTGTGACCGTGATTATTCTGTGAATGTTTCTGGTATCTAATTTGAGAGTCATTTCAAAGATGTTCTCCCTTCAGTGTTTAGAAAAAAACCATTGGCAGATCGTTACACTGAGGTTAACCGGGTTAGTGTTTATTCCAAATTATTTACTCCAGTTATTTAACTTTTTATATATCAAACTCAGTTTTGTTGAGAATTCTGATACATAAAGCTGAGCACCTTAAAACTAGACCATAGCTCTTTCTCCCCAGTGAGAGACACAAAAACATCTGAAAGCATGTTATATAACAATTTGATCGCAATCATACTGAGTTTATGCCTGTAGTAGGTCCTGCTGAGTTCAGGAGAAGTTAAAATTGATCTGCTTGACGCATTAAATCTTTCATAGCCCTGGGATTGTTCCCAGACTCAGTGATATAATATATGAGATGCCTACCTTTTGTCTAAATAGCCAATGCTGTAAATGTTTTTATAGTAATACTCATTTTAGAAATCATTTGGTTACTACTTTTATAATAAGCTTATTGTTTTAACCACATGTGAAGATTAATCATTGACTCTGCAGAACTTCAGCTTGAACAGATGCTGTTCATCAGCTCAGAAACACTCAGCCAATCTTGTTCTAGTGACTAATACGTTCTATGGCCTCATCTCTGGAACCCGTCCCTGTATATTCATTATTCTTACTCTACAGGTTCCCTGAAGCCCCTTTCGAAACATTATTTTGATGTTTTTTCACAGATGTATAGTACAGTATCACAGTTCTGAGGATTGCTTTCAACTTTTCCAGTCAGTCAAAATTTAAACAGTTTTGGGTTTTATGCCATCTCTTACCTTTGGCAAAAAAGAAACCAGATGTTATTGGATATAAGCTGCCATTAAAGGTGTTGTTGTTAAAAAGACCAGCATATGTTCTGGATGCTTGTACCAAAGTGTAGACATACTTTGGGATGTTTGCTTGTATCTCAATGAGGTTTATTAACTAGCTTTACAGAAAAGACAATGTTGGTAAGTACTATTGTTGCCGCTTTTGATGTGTCGCTTCATTGTCTCCTAATATTTGTAAGTCGCTTTGGATAAAAGCTTTGGATAAAAGCGTCAGCTAAATGCCTAAATGTAAAATGTAAATGGTAAAGCATGCCAGAGAAGGTCCACAGCCAATCCAGAATGTTCTTTAAACTGCATATCAGTTGTCTGCTGGATAAGCAGGACCATGTTTCATGGGATAACAGTTTCTACATTAAACAGGATGTTTACTTTAATTAAGTAGCATGCGTAATCCCAGATAATTACAAGCTGACCACAACTACCATGTGACTTGTTGTTATGGTCCTCTGTCTTAGCCTGGCCTGTAATGTTTTGTCTAACAAGCATTGAACTGCATTGCTTGTGGTTGACAGCACATTTTGACCCAAGTGAAAAAAACACATTTTCCACATTCCTGGTGATTGCATGATTTCTATAGATGTGAAAATTTCCCTGGAAACACTTTCCCGGTTACAGTAATGTTGTATTTCAAGGCTGAATGAACTGTTCAGAGAGTTGCAGTCAGAAAAATAGATATAATGACCAGTTTCTTGCCTGGATAGTTGTCCAGCAGTGGTCAAAGTGTTTTGTCCCAGTAATAGACATGCAGTTAAAACTATGAGCTGTCTCTGTTTAAGTTGGGGGAAGGGAATAGGTATTCCTTCTACAATAGCCTTCTTTTAAGAAGTGACTGACAGTTTTTGAGGAGTCTTAAGTCTACTGGTAATGTTTTACCATCTTGCTGGACTGTAGGAGTATTTTTCTTTTGAACATAATGTATTACACTGACAGCTGTTGACAGTTGAGTCCAACATTATTTGTATCTTTTTCAAGATGTTTGTTGTTTCTTAAAATATGCTCATAACTTGTGCATTTAACCTTTGTCTCTGTTATTTCTGTGTTTAAAAAGTACATGCTGTCTTACTCCTGTTCTTGATCTTAAAAACAACATGGGCTGTGTGACTTTTTCCTTTACAACAATCTGTCTTCACTAGCCAGTAGAAGAATGGCTGTTCTCCACTCAGTTCACCACTAGAGCCTCTGACTCCTTCTCCTGTACGAGCAGTAGGAAGGCTCTCTTTTTCTTCCTGAAAGAATGACTGGTCTCTAGAGACGCTTTCATCCACGGACAGACAAGCCCTCACAAATCGATATCCCAGCTGCTATATTTTTCCTTCCTAGCAGCAGAATCCCCTCCTCTTCCAGTTACCGTGGAATCCATCCACATATGTTAAGGAAATCTTTCTTTTCCTTGTTTTCACTAATACTAATGTTTTACTTTAACCTGTTTAGAAACATTACACGTGGAGCCGTGGCGAACTGACAGCATATTCAGAAGTAGCCTACTTTTTATTTAGACCTCATTCTGATTGAGTCATAAAAGTAAATGGTTATGGTGATGTCATTTATTCCTGAACAACCATTTAGTTACACATGAGGAATAGAAGTCACCTTTTAAGTGATCAAACTATGTTAAAAATGTATGATGCTGTTTGTTGGGATGTTTTGTTTTTTCAATAGTTGTTTGTTACATTTTTTTTGTTTGCACCATGTTACTAAAAGCTGCTGCTGTATTTTCATTTCTGCTCACCACAGAGCCCATTTTAGATTTCGGAAGGACAAAGTTTTTAACTGTGTTTTCAAGTCTGTTCAACTAGAGCTTTGCCTATAACATCAAAATATACTTTTATATCATTTAAAAATATAGTATAAACACATGAATACACACAATTAGAATAATTAAACATTTTATATTTCAGAATAAACCATACACTTGCACTGCATTAATTTCCTTTGTGTACAGTAAGTATACACTTTCATTATGCCACATGTTCATCCACAACCACATTCTCATTCCCAGTTCAAAATCCCTCACTTGTTAGTTTACACTACCAGCTTGAGTTTCTCATGAAGTTCACCTGCTTCCTTTCTGGTTTACACCGTCATGGAAAGACTCTTCTCATTAGGCCTGTCTACTTCTCCCGCACTTTATGAAGGGTGACATGCAGAATTGAAGCCAACTTTGTAGGTGGAAATAGAGATGGCGATGGAATGTTTAGGTCAATGGATTTGCTGAGCACAGCAATTTATACAATCTTTCAAAACTCAACCCACATGATCTCATTGCACAGGAATGTAGATTTGCTGCTAAAGCTCTTTGTATAGTCTTGGAGTCTACAGAAGTTATTTTGCTTTATCCCTTCAGATATATAGATGGTGCTTTTATGAACCCACATGGAAAATTGAGGATGATGCACAGGAGATGTATCTCTAGATATACCCTTGAATCATTTTGTGTTAGGTCCAGTATTGAATAACAGATTCATATGCACTTATATAAATTTAATGTCATACATTGAACGTTTATGTAATGTTTAGTGTAACATACAGAAAATGCTTTCCTGAGCGTCTGTTTTCCAGACCTTCTAATAAACTAGTGGAAGGTATTTCAGCCACACACCTCTGCATAATTATCTGAGGTGTCTCGGATTATTTGATGCGAGCTTGACAGCATTAAGATGTTCTTTTCATTTTGAAGTCAATCTACTACATGCGTCTGAAGCCATTAAATGCCTTTTTACAGCCGCAACATACGTATTGTAAAGATGTCTTGAGGGTAAACTCTGTGGGAGAAGTAAAGCAGGTCAGCAAGTCCTGCTGATAGGATGCAATAATGAAGTGAAGAACTGTAAAACTGGTTGAGTTGAGTAGATTAGTTTAATGTGTCCAGTAGAGTTTTGCAACACAGGTACAGTAAAAATGGTGACGTAGTTCAACTGAAACTTTCAGCTATTCAAAAAGATCCTTATTATATAGGAAATGTAGGCTTAATGGGGTAACCCTACTGACAAGGCATTTCTTGTTAAAAGTATATATAAAGGTGAGCCTGTAGTACAACATCCACATCTACGTTGATGGAGGATTGAAACTGGCCTGCAGTTATTGTCTGTAATCCATAATCAGTTGCTTTATGTTTTAGAATAATAGGACAACTCCCTGTTCTTCTGCCTGCAGAGCCTGAACATTCAAGTGGAGGATGTCCGTATACGTCCCATCCTGTCATCGTATCGTAAGCGTATCCCTGTGACGGAGGGCTACGTGGAGGTGAAGGATGAAGGCAAGTGGAAGCAGATCTGTGATGATGAGTGGAGTCAGATGAACAGCAGGGTCATCTGCGGCATGTTTGGCTTTCCCGGAGACAAGAAATACAACACCCGTGTGTACAAGTGAGTTCTCGGCTTGTTTCCACTTGAGATGTCTCCATAGAATTGGTCCCAATGTTTTCTGACATCGTAAGGTATGGCTTACCGCATAAATAAAAAAGTAAATTTGGTGGCCTTAGATTTACAGTACATAGAGGTAGAGATGCATAGATCACATCTGAGCCCAAATATACATTTTTAATACTGTATCTTGCATAAATGTAACTATATATCAAGCCACATAATGTGTTACATTTCTTAAAAGTGAAAAAACGGACACTTTCATTAATCAGAATAGGCATTTTTTTGGATGACAGATGAAAGTCTTAATCCAGAAGCTTTTGGGAAAGTGCCTAAACAAAAAATCTTTCCTTTGGAAATAACATGCTACTTTTCCATCAACATTGCTCAGAAGAACCACTGGCTACCTCTCAACAAGTTTAGGCAAACGTCCTCGCTTGGATTATGATGAACACCCCTGCAAAATCTCTGCAAAAGTTACAGAAACAAAAAATAAATACTATAAATCAACAGTACATACCTCCTGTGCTGAAAATGCTAATTATTATAGGACTATTTTTATTAAACCTAGTACAATTCTTACTGTGTTTGTAATGTGTGACTCTCGACCTAATAAATCTTAAGCACTTTTATAAGTATGTGGAAACAAGCACTTAAAATGCCTACTAAGTAATTAGTTTGTTTTGTGAGGATTCACTCAGCCACAATGGAAATTAAAGTGTTTTACAGTTTTTCTACTGATGTAAGTTCCTAAGAGTTTCCACTCTCGAGCTACGTGCCTCCCTGCACATGATGTGTCTTATGAAATATACAGGCACTCTCTGTTTTTTTACATCAGCGCTCCATGTTGAGGGAGGAGGGGAGACACGTAGCCAAGGGCCCTATTTTTCAGCATGCAGCCAAAACGGGCTTTTGTTCAACATCGTCTGTCTGCCCTGTGGCTTTAAACCATGCTTTTATAAGAAAGCTTGGACTATGCTTCCAGAGGACCTTGCATGAATGAGCTCTGTAAATAATACGAGTCTATCCCTAGCTGGAACATGCAGCCAATGCTCTGTGAGTGTAAAACACAAGTTAAGAAGCATCAGCTCTCACAATTGTTTCCACAAACAATGACAATTAACTGTAATAATAATAATTATTAAAAATAATAATAATAATTATATTATTATTTTTTATTTATTTTTGTGTTATTAGTATTATTATTATAAAATCTTAAATATTTCAAAAATTTTGTTTTGTCTTGTGTGTGTGTAATACAGAAAAAAAACTACTTTTAGCATTTTAGCTTTGTTTTTTCAAAATCTGTGTGCCATAACACTGCATTTCTTGCAAGAAAATACTGTATGACATCACTTGACAACAGCTGTTTAATGTTTAGAGTGAATTAAGTCTCCAATCCAGATGAAATGAGTTAAGAAACACTCCATATTATGAATCTATGAGTCTGTGCAGGGATAGGACTGTGTATTTAATAGGAGCAATTAATAATGTTATGCCCCTTAGGTTAACCTCCCCTTCCCGCTCTGCTCTGTTTCTCAGAATGTTTGCCCGGAGGAGAAAGCCAACGTACTGGGATTATTCTATAAACTGCACCGGAAATGAAGCTCATTTATCTAGCTGTAAGCTGGGTCACTCTCTGGCCATCAAAGCCAATAGCACGTGTGAGCAGGGCAGTCCTGTGGTAGTCAGTTGTGTCCCTGGAAGGGCTTTCGCTCCCACTCCTATGGCAGGTTACAGGAAGGCCTTCAGACAGGAGGTAAGAACATGAGCCAGATGTTGCATTTGTTCCAGACACACAAGAAGCCACATGTGCATGAGGCATTGCTTTGCAGTGAACTTCTGACTTTCACCTTCGAGAGATAATCTATCGAGAAATAAAGCACAGCACCTTTAATCGCCATGGCGACAGGGTTTTTTACTAAGTTGCTACTAAAGTATCTTTTACTTACTTAAAGATGTATGTGTGGCAATAGTGGCAATCACAGTCTGGTATTTCAAGTTCCTGAGATTTGCTGCCAACTGAGATTTACTGCAAACTTTGTGATTATATGAATACTAATAGTAGAGAAGAGGATATTTTAGGTTCCTAAAGCACTATGCATTTTGCCCGAAAATGACATCACTCTTTCCAAATTATACATTCGAGCTGTCCGTGTAGGAGCTTGCCTGTGATCTGTTCATGTCGTTCAGCAAAGGACATTGGGTTTATCAGAGTTAGGTAAAAATTAATTTTACTTAAACAGTCAGGCTGAATATATACTATACTATAATTTTCAATGCTTAATGTTAATGCATTTGGTCTAAACAGAGACTGCATATCCTCATATGCATAGCTTGCATATCCTCATATATAAGGATTTAGGATGTATAATGTCTTGCGGTTTGTTCTGCTTATCTACTGTGAGCCCATGTATTTTCTGAATTTCCAGATAACTTCTCAAATATGCATTTTCTACACAAATAGTCAGCATTATGGTGTTTCTCTCCTGTCACTTTTACAGCAACCCCTGGTGCGTCTCAGAGGTGGCGCTGTTGTTGGGGAGGGACGTGTGGAGGTGCTAAAGAACGGAGAATGGGGAACGATCTGTGACGATAACTGGAATCTTATTTCAGCTAACTGTGGTGTGTCGTGAACTTGGTTTTGGAAGTGCCAAGGAGGCGCTTTCAGGAGGTCGGCTTGGACAAGGTGAGTGTAATTGAAGCGACCACCTTGTGCCAGCTGGACTTTCTGGATTTTCCTTAAAAATGTCATCATTTTATCCAGGAATGGGTCCTGTACATATGAATGAGGTTCAGTGTTCTGGGTTTGAGAAGTCTGTCACAGAGTGCCCCTTCAATATGGATAAAGACTCTGACGGCTGTAGTCATGAAGAGGACGCTGGTGTTAGCTGCAACATACCTGCCATGGGCTTCCAGCAGAGGGTGGGCTCACGACTCACTGTCGTTATGCATATGACTACAGAACATTATATGATGCTGAATAAAATCTAGATTTGTTATCAAGTTAATTTATGATGGCTTTTCATTTTCTGCAGCTGCGGTTGAGCGGAGGTCGTAACCCTTTTGAGGGCCGTGTTGAGGTTCTAATGGAGCGGAACGGCTCTCTGGTTTGGGGAACTGTGTGCGGTGAGGGCTGGGGCACTATGGAGGCCATGGTCGTCTGCAGACAGCTGGGCCTGGGCTTTGCAAGCAATGCATTTCAGGTGTGTTTGCCCCCCTAAATACTAAACAGACATCCAAGCCTGACAGTGATGCTCCGATTTATTATGACGAGGCAAGAAGCTGTTTCCGTTGTTGATAAAGTATGTCTGTCACTCTCAGTTGGTTTCCTTGATGTTAATGAATTGGATATTTGGCCCTTTGAAGAAAGTTATTGTATGAACTCATGCTATGCCCACCCACAATATTATTTAGCTCTGTTTGTATAAGGAAGCCTGTGGTTAGTTTTGTGTGGGCTGTTTTTCATTCATACCCTACTGTGAAAAAGCAAATGCTTGGGAAAATTCTACTTTATCAAAACATGAAAGATGTTTTAGGTCATTATCATCTTTACAGATCATTCTGTGACTACACAGTTACTGTTTTGTGTATTAGCTTTTAAAGAGAAATCACTGCATTGCATTACTTAGGCTTCTTGTATAGTCTAATGGCATTGCGTTCATCATTTCACAAGTGAAATTTCATAAACAAAGCAGATGAGTGGAGGGTTTTAAAGAATGTCATTCTTTGGCAGTATTCTTTAAATTTCTCCCAGTGGTGCAGTTTTTCTCACTTGCTTGGGGACAAAATTAGTTACTTTTGTAGGCTACATATGTATATGACTCCAAAAATAGACAATGAATCCATGAAATCCATGTGGTTTATAAATGTCATCTGAAGCGAAATGATACATTTTAGAGAGGACACTATTCATATTTTGAGCTTATTTTGAGCTTTTTTAGCAATCAGTATGTTGTGTATTAATGTAATATACACGTCATGTATTAAAGAACATACAGATGCATGAAGTACATTTAATATGATGGAAAACTGGCTCGATAATGTAAAAACATTTGCAATGCAAAGGGAGATGCAAACATTATGGATTGCAGCTTTTAAAAAAATGCAAAAATAAATAGGTAAAGTCATTTGTTTGCCAGTAGATACCACTTAGTTTGATATTTTGTTAACAAATTGATTTACTTTGGTGACTGATAAGTATCCAAAAGTGGACTGGACTGTAGTGAAATCCTCTTGTGTATAAGTGAAAATGTTGTGTACGTGAATTATGTTTCTGATCGGAAACAACTGTGATTGGTAAAACAACCAGCTGCTTTGAGACATGTCTGTTTTCCACAGTTTAACCTTAAGTACATTCCTTCTGACAGCTATACATGTGTGTTTACTGTTGCCAAGAGCAGCTATTATCCCCTTCTGCTTTGACAGCATTAAAGATAAACTGTTACACCTGGGAATCATTTAGGAGACTCTTTGTTCCATAAAGAAAATTATATATCTTCATCAAATAGATCCTAAATATCTGATAAGACAGAGTGGGATGGTCGACTGCCTAAGGGTTGGAAAAAGGAGGAGACGATGCTTTTGAAGATGTTACTGTTCTAAGTGATTTATGATTGAAAATATGGGTTCTTGTTATGTTGCAAGAAGAATAATAGATGAAACATTCAGTTCATTAACTGCAGCATAAAGACCTGCTGTACTTGCACTGGACGTGATTAAGCTGAATCAATTTTTTCTACCCCACGGCTATTACAAGCTGTTTTGGCCGTGTCGTTGATTTGGTGTCTAGGATGGACAGCATTTATTATTTCCTCCACTAGAACAAAGAAGTCCCAGTGGTTTGGATAGGGCTGTGGGCAATAGCTCCATCTTCTGGTCATTCTGTTTTTTACAGTTAATGACTTCTGTCTTTTTAAGTTAAATAAAAAATAAATAAAATGAAAAAATTCTAATAAATAAAAATTAGATCATAAATAAATTTTGCTGATTTTAAAACTATGTGAAGTAGTCAGGAAATTTTTCTTTCTTACATAAATAATAATAATTTTATAATATTTAGCTTCTTTTAATTATTTGTTTAATCATATTATGGTGTCTCAATGTTTGGTGCCTCAGCACTTCTTTATTTTCTCCCATAAGATGAATAAATTGTTTTGATTTGTGATGTTGTGTTTGTGCAGGAGACGTGGTACTGGCCCGGTGCAGTGAATGCAGATGCTGTGGTTATGAGTGGGGTGAGATGTGCCGGAACAGAAATGTCTCTTTCTCATTGTTTGCATCATGGAGAATATCTCAGCTGCCCTAAAGGTGGCGGACGCTTTGCAGCTGGTGTTTCCTGCTCTGAAAGTAAGAGCATTCAAATCTAAATATTCTTATATTTGTATATTTATGACATTAATATTTTCTTATGTCTTGCTGGCTTTTGAGGATGCTTCCTTCAATTACATGTTTAAAGTTAATGCCATGTTCATCTAGATTTTGGATAAACACTGACCTCTACTGGTCATATAGAGACTATGCTTGAAAATATCAACATTACACAACAAATTACTTTAAAAAGTTACACAAAAAGTTAAGTTAACTTCTTTCTAAATTTAATTTAATTTTATTTAAATTTTTTGTTGATTTTAACAGAAAGGAATTGTCTTAAAATGTATTTTAATGTTTCCTCCAGCTGCCCCAGATCTGGTGCTGAACCCGCAGGTGGTGGAACAGACCACATACTTAGAGGATCGTCCTATGTTCATGTTACAGTGTGCCTATGAGGAGAACTGCCTGGGTTCCACCTCCGGTTCCACTCCAGCAAACTCCTATCGCCGTCTTCTCCGGTTCTCCTCCCAGATTCACAACAACGGACAGTCTGACTTCAGACCTAAAGCTTCCAGAGAGACATGGGTTTGGCATGACTGCCACAGGTGAGGCATTAGAGGTAGAAATATGTAACCAGCACATGAAAGCTTATTCAAATGATGAATGATTATTTTATATATAATAACTGTGATATTTCAATAAAAATGATGTTGTGATTTTAATGTTCCAGACATTATCACAGTATGGAGGTGTTTACCCACTATGATCTACTTTGTCAAAATGGAACCAAGGTTGCAGAAGGACACAAAGCAAGTTTTTGTCTGGAGGACTCTGAATGTGATGAAGGTGGAGATGAATTCGCATTTATGGTTTTATCTTAACGAAATCCAGCCTTAGTCTGTGTGTTTTTATTCCTTATTGAAATCACATTTCCTGTTTCGCTAGACAATGACTTGTAGCCTTTAACCACCTTTTAAAATATTTGTCTCGTTGATTGTCAGGAATTGAGAAGAGGTATGAGTGTGCAAACTTTGGTGAGCAAGGCATCACTGTAGGCTGCTGGGATACATACAGACATGATATTGACTGCCAGTGGGTGGACATTACAGATGTTAAACCAGGAGACTACATATTCCAGGTATTAAGTTCTAAAACATTACTTCAGTACCAAATAAGTTCTTTTAAATAATGTATTAATGTGTTAATCCATGTTTGTTAAAAACCAACTTTTTTAACACATTTTGTCATGACCTGATCTCTCTCTATGTCTCTCTCTCTCTCTCTCTCTCTCTCTCTCTCTCTCTCTCTCTCTCTCTCTCTCTCTCTCTCTCTCTCTCTCTCTCTCTCTCTCTCTCTCTCTCTCATTGTTATTAACCCCAACTATGAGGTTGCTGAGTCGGATTACAGCAATAACATTGTAAAATGCAGATGTCGATATGATGGTCATCGTATATGGATGTATAATTGTCATATAGGTAAGCAAACTCTGTGATATACTCATTGTTTTACTATGAGAAAAACTTTACTTAGTTAGATTCTGTGTCCTGTTTCAGGTGGTTCCATTAGTTCAGAAACAGAAGACACATTCCCTGGCTTGCTTAACAACCAGGTGACCCACAGGTAAAACAGAGGTGCCCAAAACCATCCAGAAACCCCAGCCAAGCAGTGAACTCATCAAGAGGCCTGAACCACTATACCTCTCTAAAGGATCTTCCATCGCTCACCTGTAATTTCATGGTACTTCAACTATGCTCAAAGCCACCACATTAGCCATCACTGTCCTCTGCTGTACTATCCATCTGAACATCTGGCTTTACTAGAATTTATGTTTGAACTCTGAAGACAGAGATGTTGTGAATATAAAGGTGCTTTTCTGGTCACCACTGAGCCAGTAACAATTCTGAAACCTCTTCTCTATGGGTTTGCTGCTGGTGTTGAAGATGAAACTCTCACTTTAGACATGAAAGAAACTCTGGTGAACTTTGTTTAACTTGACGGGACTTGTGGTTTAGGCCGTTCTGTTAGCGTTTTAAAGGTTTTTTAAAGTATATTACATGAAACCACAGAAAATAAAAGCTTGAAGTGATCATTTTCTTTTGCTTCTTAAAAGTCTCATGCATTTCAGCTTTACCATATACTTTACCATTCTGATGTTTTTTTATCTTATTGATAATATTTTTTATTATTTAAATGTTTTATGGTTTTGTAGCAAGAACATGGATGCAGTGGAACAGTAGAAAGATGTAAATCAGGACAAACATGTCCCATTTCATCAATAATATAAAAAAGAATGTTTTAACATTATGACGTAATAACGCTTCTTAAATCAGAGCCAAATCTTTGGTTTTACCAGTTCAGATTAGTTAATCTCAGTGGGTGCAAACCGCTTTTTTCTTATTTGTAAGCTTGCTGGTAGTTAATTTTGTAACCCATGTTAAATTCGCTGGAAGCCACTTCACAAGCTGTCTAATTCTTTCCAACCATTAATGACAAAGTATTCTTAGCATTTACTCATTAAAGTATTAAATAACTTATTTTAAGACAGGGATTTCAAATGCTATTTTGTAATTTTTCCGTTTGTCAGTGTGGAATGTCTTTCATTTGTTTTTCTGTCAGTGGTGCTACTGTATGTTTTCCTCTGTTTTTTGAGGAAACATATCAGTTCATTTTATAATTTGCTTACTTGAATCGATGTAAAATTTATGGATGTATGCGATGTAGCGGAATAAAAATTTGTATCATTTGGCAAATTTCTATTTCAATTTTACATTTACGGACAGTGGGTTAATTCCTCTTACTGTGTTCCAGAAATGTTTTTGAAGTTTGAAGATTGCTCTCTACAGTATGTCCTCTTCAAGCATTGAGCTGAATGCTATATGCAATTCAACCACCAGAGGGCGCTCTAGTAGCGAAATAAAACGATGGTCTTTCCAATCCTGAATACCAGATCTGAGTAGGATCAAGGGGTATGTACAGAATGGCATAGATACAGCTTGTACAGTTTGTGCACAGTGATGTGAAAGGTTGCAGTATACAACCAAAACCCCCTGCATCAGATAACCCAACCTATACAAGACACAATATCTGATATTCCATTTTCTGTGCTTGAATTTATTAGAAAACAAAAATAAGGAATATCAACTCCCTGACAAAGCACATTGGACCAATTTTGGATTAATCTTGGTGAATTTTCTGTATTTTTTATGTGACTGTTTAGTATGTGCACTACTTCAGGTTCTGTACTTTACCATTGCATACAGAGCAGTGTAAAATGCTGGGGCATAAATATACAAATGTCTGCTTACTCTTTCAACATTTATTAGTTTACTAAACATGATAATCTTTAATATTTTTATTAATTTAATTATGAAATTAATTTGATTATCCATGTTGCTTTCATTATTTTCAAACAAGTTCTTTCTGCAAAACATCTCTGAACTTGATGGCACTGCAGTTATGTCTGATTGAAGCATTTCTGTTATCTCATGTCAGCTTTGATTTAATGTCAAAGAGCATATGTAGTCTCACTTGACCACAAAACTTACTTGTGAAAGGTTTCAGGTTATTTTGTCCATTTTCTAGAAAACTTTAAGCATTTTTCCCAGAATCTGACATGCTGAAAAGATTATTATGTCTGGACAGTTTCTCCCACTACAATTATTACAATTATTACAGTCTTACAACTGGCCCCCTGGCCACTTTTCTGCCAAATATCTTTGCCTTTTGGTGGGATGGAGTCTTTATATAGTGTCAGGGTTTTATGTGCTTTTTATGACAATTAACTTCCAGGAATTTGCAAAACCTTGCCAAACCTATTATATCTAATATAACTTTATCTTTCTTGTATAGTATTTAGGACGACAAGACTAGTCTGCTTCTTCTGTTGTGAGATTTCAACTCTAATGTAGCTCAAATGCATTCAAGCAGTTTAACATGTACATTTTATGATCTTTCTTACAACGTTTGCATACGACAATAGATAATATATAATCGTTTTACATATAGGTATAGGGATTAAATAAACAAGACAGGCACAGAGTCTTAAAAAAGCTGGAAAGACTAGGAATCCGAGTTTGTTTTGATAAAGTGTCACTTAATGGTTTTGGTCACTATAGAGAAAAATAAAAAACACAGCATACAGAAACTGATTCTTTGCCTTGCAAAATCATTGTATGTTCTCAACCTTATGACAAACTCTTGTGCTTCTCTTTTCTCTGTAGGGATTTCTATAGATTTAACAGATTTGAACAACCTTTCAATGTTTTCACCATCTTAATGCCAGATAACACACCTTTCTGTATTCTTTAAAAACGTCAATTTCAATCAAAAATGACAATTGAACAATAATACTGAGACAAGCAGTAGATTGTAAGTGTAATCTGGCAGTGTTCTGTTAGCATGTGAAAGTCTGGCAAGAATATATGAACCAGAGACCAGTTCAATTCATTGGCTGGGGATTTTAAAATAATAACAGAGCAATTTTGATCAGAAATTCTTTAATCACAATTATTGCCCTGGTAGGATGGAGAAAACCCAGATTTACTCATTATCAGTCATTATTTTATTGAAGACTAATTTAGATAATTTAGGTTTCAATGAAATGGGTTTGGACTAGATATGTAGAAATTTAAGGTAATGTTGGGAGACAGTTGCTAGTTATCATACTGGGATTAAAACTGTTGAGTTTTAATGATATTGTCAAAACTAAAGTTCAAACCAATTTTTATAATAAAACCACATTGCCAAAAATCCAGAAAAGGGTCAGTTACATAGATTTGAAAGTTATCATGTGTTTTAGGACAAAAGAGTATTTTTCAAAATTTATATGTTAGGTTGGGGCAAGTTGCCACATTTTTGTTCCAAGTTATTACATGTGTTTTAAATTTGATAAATGCACATAATTTACTAATTACAGTATTTTTTTTATACTTTTGTCCTGCAAAAATATTTTATTTAGTTTGATGAGGTCTTAAATGAAATGAGATATGATGATTTAAAAGACAACAGTGTTTCACTACACCGATCAGGAACAGCATAGCATAACATTACAGAGCATAACAAGATTAATCGTGTCTCAGCCACAAAGCAGACATGTGCCGTTGTATCATGCATATATTATCGTACTTCAAATCTGGTCTATGATTCGGATTACTTAAACTAAACTAAAACTCTATTTGAATGACTGATTTCCTAAAGAACCTTGACATCTTTCCACTGATAAAGAAGTCATTCTACCTCATTCCAGACAGGTTTTGCCAGCCAATATTTACAGAATTCTCAGTGGAGATTTTGCCTTTAGTAGACGATGACAGACGAAGTGGTAGAATAAACAGCAGGCCTTCTAAATTAACTTAAAATAACACTTCATAATATAAACAAGCTTGTTACACAATACTAGGATTTGTTAATGGAAGATTAATCATGCTAGTTCTCCATCCATCATATTTAAACATTTCTTTAAAAAAAATTCTTAATAAAATGCCTTTTTGTAGATTTTTATTGCGGAATTAAAACTGCAATTCGTATAGTTTAAAAGAGGTTTTTCATATGCCTATAACTTAAATATACTTATTGAAAGAGGTAAATAACAAACAAATATGTAATCGTAAAAAAACACTTTTATATAAATTACAATATATTGAAACCTTTTTAGTACAGCTTTGTCAGTACTTCTCTTTCACTATGATGACATATTTGACATTCATTAACAATGAAAATTAGTTTTTGCTTTTTGGAGTGCAAAATATTGCTTTGACATTTTTATATACAAATATAAACACATATGTATGTGATTTTAGCAAGAATCAGCTGCCACTAATCAGTGATTCATGTGCTAAAATACCACCCTCAGACTGCTTATTCTTCGTTCTCCTCCTAAATCGTTTCTTTTGCGTGCTCAAATCCCTTTTAAAGCATGTAGGCCATGGTAAATCTGTGAAGATGTTTGCTGTTTTAAGAAAGAGATTAATATGGACTGATTAACAGGGCTGAGGAGCAATAAACTAGCCATAAAGCAGCATGGCATCTAGACAGCTATCCGTTTGCTGGATCTCTGATGATGTTTGGATGTTTAGCTGGAAAATGAGGACAAATAATAGAAAAGCAAAGATGTGAGAAGTTTTGTGCAGAATGGTCCACAACAGACACAAAATTTGCAGGCAGAGGAGGATAATGTTAATTACTATTCACACCTTTTACAGGTTAAACTCTGATTCTTTAAGAAAAACAAGAACATTTTAATTACAGGAATAAGCTTCCAGACATTTGAATTAAATATAAAGAGAATAATTCATTAATGTTCTGCTAATGGTGAGTGTTGTTGTTTTTCTCATTATGGCAATTAAACCACAAAATGTTGCTATTAAAATGTTTTTTATTTTTTTGCAGAAATGTTCAATTAAATCATATCTTATGGTTGTGAAAATTATTTAAATGAAATGACTGCAATATACATTATATGAAGTGGAAAGACATACTTTTGGTAAGAAGTTGGATAAGTGGATAACTTCTTACGGCAATAAATTAAGTGCAAAGGGAATAAAACAGTGTTTTCATTTCATTTCAATAGAGATTTCTGCATGTCAGCAGTCCAGTGATGTACCAACAGAAAACACAAGGAGACAAGTCGAGGCATTCAGCACTTCACCAACCTTGTGTGTGTGATACATAACAAAACCAACGTATTATTAGGATCACTGTAAAAAGACAATGATCATGTTCTTTCTGTTATTTACAGGTTAGTTGATAACCAGATGTAAGTTGGAGTTTGGGTGGAAGAAGGTTCTGGAGGGAATGTTACAATAATGAGGTAAGCAGCAGTTTATAAGTCACGTAGAAATGAACATGCATCTCCGCCAAACTTTGTTAAAGAACATCGTAAAATACACCAATTTCTCCTTTAAGAATCTATTGCTTATTTAAAAGTATTGCAAAGTAATTGCATTTAGCGGAAAAATGCAATTAAAGTTAAAAACTATATGTCTGTGAAAAACAATTACTTCACGCAATAATCTGCGATCTCATTATCATTTTAATGATAAAATGTGCAATATAATTTTGATTTTACTACAGTAGGGGATACGAAACTTCTATTGATGCAGTACCTCACATATCCAACAGAGGGCAGTATGCGAATATTCAGCGTGCTATGCAAACGTTAATTCATACACCAAAATGAAAATAGCCACAATAACATAAGTTGAAATCTTGAAGATAAAATCATATAGGTTAAAGGAATTGTGATTTAAAATTACAAGTGCGAAGGTCATGGGTTTAGAGAACAAAGTTTAAAAACGTATACCCTGAAATGCAACATAAGTTATTTTGGATAAAAGCATCTGCCAATAATTTACATTTGGCAGACCCTTATATCCAAAGTGACTTACAGTGCATTATACTATACATTTTTTATGAGTATGTGCAAGATTAAACCCATCACATTGGCATTGCTATAGTGTCATGCTTTGGTAGTTTATACCAGCTAAACAGGAATATTCATTTAAATACCAACTATTATGTTAGTTCTTAGACAACCCACTGCTACATCACAGAAACACAGTGATGGATATGAGCTTTTAAAACGGCCTTAAAACGGTTACTTTAAGGCAAAATAATAAATAAATAAATAACGATCAATACACAACAGATGTGGAGAATTTGGGGCACAGAGAAAAGAACTCCTCTCAAATAATATCTGGCTCCAAACCAACAGGAGATTGTGATATCTCTAACGTCAAGATGGTCTAGTGTAGCTGTACACAACAAAGCTTAAAATGTGGTTTGACACAAAACTTGGGCATTTGCAAGCTCTATTTCAACAGCGAATCTGAAAATAGGACATGACAGATATATCATATTTCTATATTTTGACTCACCTGAGGCTAGTTAGCTTTACAAGAAACAGAACAGTGAACTGTGTTTTACATTAAATGTAACACAAGTTTACATCACACATTCTTTCTTTAAGGTATCTTCTAAAAAATATAATGACGAATTGATAACTTTTTAGAGAGATCCCTGAATACAACCACACCAAAGATGAATTTAATGATGATGTTTTGAAGAGAGCGCAAATCTCATCCTCTCATGCATAGTCATTCTCATCCAGTTGTATGTATACCATTGATCTGCACATCATTTTTGCTGTCTAGTATTTTTCACACTTAAATAACCCATATAGCATTTAGCATTAAACTAACCAGCCTTTATAGATAAAATCACTCTGAGAAAGTATAGGGGTTACCCTGATATTTGGCTGTTGGCTCCTGTCCTTGTATATATGCCAGCTGGTTCTTTTTAAAGTGAGATTTACAGCTGTGAGACTAATAAATAAAGACACACAACTGGAACAGATTTTCATTTTTTTTATTTACCAGAGTATAAACCAAACGTCTGTTTAATGTTCTGAAAGATCTCAGCTTCTTCTTTGCTTCCAGATTTATGGTTTGATAAATTGCATAAAGCCACGTCTTCTGATGGATGAAATTAGATTATGTGTTAACGTTGCAAACGCATCCAGTGGTAATAGAAAAAATATTCAATAAATCATACATTTTGCAACTGTCTATACACAGTTACAGAGTATTTGGCGAAAAAAAACGTGTTTGAGATATCCTGTGTAGTTAGTTCCAAACACTGACAGTAACTAATGTGGTCTTGTTTTGTGAATGAGATGGCAACATACGAGAGGATACTAGAAAATGAGCTCCAAAACATCAGTTGTACTTTTGGAAGATGCTAAGCAGTAAAGAGAAGCAAAGGTGTGTTTGTTAATGTTTATTAGCTGTTTAATATCCTGCTAGAGTCTCTTCCTTTTAGTCATTGTATACCAGTTTAACCAAACATTTTCTTTTGCTCTGTATTTATGATAATCTAATGGGTTTTTTTTTTTGCTTAAGCAGTGAAAATTTACACAATTTACACAAATCACCCGCTCTGTAAACATTCTGTAAACGTGGTATTTTATTGGATTCACATTACTAAACATTATTTTTTAAAAACATGGCAAACTATACTTGCAATAATTATATGGGTTCCTAATAGACATTCATTGGGTCTGTGAGGTCACGTCTAGTCATAGCCAACACGTGAATGTGCATGTTTGTACCAGGGGTGGATTACATCATGTTGCAAAAATCTCTATAAAAGCTGTTAATCAAGCAGTTACTGTAAATCCTGACAGTTTCATTATTCTCTCCCACTTTCTGTTGTGTGCATGTGTAACATTTGACCGTTCCCTCGACTGTTTATAAAACGTTTCAAGCTGAGACCAAATCATCACAGTTCCAACATGTTTTCAAAATGTTATGAAGTATGAACTGTGATAGCTGTAACTGTGTTTCTGAGAACTTTTAGTGGTGTTTCCAGCATGCAGATCCTTGGATGTTAAACCTTCTCATATCTGCATGATCCTGATATGTACATTATGTATGGATCGATATGCACTTTTAGACCATATTAGCATTGTTTTTCAAGGCTGTTTGCCAGGGTTTGTACTTTAGACAATGGAACACAAGCCTCTCTCCACGAACCATTATCACCCTTTGCTTATTTGTTCAAATTGTGTGGTTCAGGAGAAACAAGGCGGAGGTGTTGAAAATAAATGGCCTGCTCAAAAAAGGTAGTTTTTGTCCTCCAAAACCAATAAATATTAAACAGTCCAAATTCAAAACATATTTTCTGCCTTCTGGATTTCATTACTAAAGGCATTAGGTTTTGTTCAGTATAGTCATATTCGTATATGTTGTTTAAATAATTGAGATCTCTAGCAAAGAGACATTGTGTCTCACAGTGAGTTTATCGCTGTATCTCTGTTGTAATTGTATCTCTAGCAGATATTTCTCTGGAATGTCTTTATATTTCTTAAAGCCAGTTCTTTTCCAAACAAGGACACAAGATTGTTTCGCCTGCTCATCGTCTGGACCCCTTTGTCGGGGTCATTCCATTAGAAAATCTTTGTATAAAGAAAGAAAGAAAGAAAGAAAGAAAGAAAGAAAGAAAGAAAGAAAGAAAGAAAGAAAGAAAGAAAGAAAGAAAGAAAGTATGACTGTCTTCACCACACTGTTACTCATATAGTACATGTTGGTTTCATTATTCTGCAACGCAACATTTCTCGATAAATAAGTTAAAGATTTCAATTACCAGCATGTTGAGCTGTTCCTAAGCAAACAATTATGTTGTCTAATTTAGTCTATTCTAATAAAATGTCATCAAAACCATACAAAACCAAACATGCTTTTTCCTCTCTGGGTGACAAGTATATTTGTTTTGTTATACAATAATGCAACATTTTGCCTTTTTGGCATTCCCTCATGTAGCATTAATGCGGTCACATTGTGCTCTCTGTGTGAGGATTTATGGTTATTAGACTTTTTTCATGCTTTGCAAGACCAGTAACTGTTTAAACAGAAGCAGCACGCAATTCTTCTCACAGCTGTGGCAAAGTTTGTAATTGTCCAGTGCCTTAAAATTGCAAATGACATAAGCAGGACTAAAGAATCAAACGTAAAGGAAGAAATAAAAAAGTACATTAGGAAGACAGGGAAAGAAAATACACTATTCTGTCATAGGTTGAGAAATAAAAGTCTTCTTGAAAGGTTTGTGAGAATAGAAATCCAACTTGAAATGACCCAGGGCTACGCCTGTGTAGTTTTCTTTAAGGGCCCTAGGCATGAAGTCAGAAGCATTGAATATAGAGAGCTGGTGGGCAGTGGAGGGGGTAGATGTGGAACCAACTTAGACAAAGAGCCCATTTTTCCAGGGTCCAGACGACCCCCACTTTTGCCATTCAAGATAAATAAATAAATAGAAACCATATACGCCCCCTGAAAGGCTCTAGGCCGGAATGAGTGACAGACAATTGAAAAGACAAATTGTTACATTGTCTTTGGCCATAGATGGCAGGAGGGTTGTTGCAAAAAAGGCAATTATGAGGAGATGTGAACTGCGAGGTCAAAGGTCAAACACAGTGTCTGACCCCGTGCAGAGGCAGCATGTAACTGACCCTTACCTATCTCTCCCAAGCTCGCAGTGTTTGCCCACAAAATGCCCTTCTCTATCCCTTTCTCTGCTTCTCTTTGTTTGGCTTTTCCTTCAACCATTTTTTCAATGCCACTTTCCTCAATAAGCCAACTATGTCGAGAAGTGCTGACAAGGCATTTGTCCTGTATTCGCTCACCCATGTTTGACTTAATTGCTTTTCCAGTGCCTTCCAATGCTCTCTAAAGAATAAGCTCTTAGGGGCAAGAGAAATACATGATATTGCTGCCAAACATTTGGATATCCAAACATGGTGAATGTATGCACTAGGTTTAGGTTCATGTGCATAGATGTAGAGACCTTGATTATGTGTAATCATTGCAACGGTCTTGACCAGACAAGTCTGATTTAAACTGCACTAATCTTGCTTACAGGCTGCAGGACTCATCCAGTTTGTCTCCTTAAGCAAGAAACTGAACCCTATTTCTCTTCTTAAGATAGTTTGCCACCAGGCAGGTGGCCTCCCTCTCACCTGGATCAGTCATTAATCATATTTCCATTGTGCTGTATCATACATGACATGTAAGATGTCAGAAAACCAGAAACAGATACAAATCACTAGAGGGTGAAATTGTGTTCTTATTTATCTTTTAACTTAATCTCTTCTTTTAAAATGTTCTTTCACACATTGCAACTGCCTTAGATATAAAGGAGGGTGAACTGTTAGCTTGTTTTATTTGCACAATGCTGTCTGGGATGTTTTTGCACTTGATTTTCCAAACACCCCCCATTTTTTTTTTTGACTGAGCATACACATACAATGAACTACAGTCTTTTTCAATTTTACATATGAAATATTTTTTAAACATTTATTATTTTAATTTTAGGTATTTTTATAAATGACAAACAAAAACTTTTTAATATTTATTTTTTATTGTTATAAGATTTTTTAAAATATTTATTCTTGAATCTTTCCATCAATATATAGTTCGACATAATTAGAATTCAACTATGAAATATTAAAGTAAATAGTGAAATAACTTAAATGTTCCTCCTGTGGAACGGTAATAGTTAACAGGTAAAGGAGTTACGGCTGCTAATTGCTAGTAAATGTAAAATACTTTTCCCAGGCTGTAATACTGTAAAGTTTATTAACATCACAAAAAATGAATAAGGCACTGTCAATAGTAGTCTTACTTATACATAAAGAAGATGCAGATGTTTGCCCTGAAATAACAAGAAAAAAGTGCCGAACTTACTGAATTCGCCCCAATGTGTTGGACAAAAGCTACTGCACATATGCCAGAAAACAGCCATGTTTCAGTAAACAGGGCAGAGACTTGTGGGTACAATGTGGAGGTCCTGGAAGGACAGATTATTCAGTGGTTCAAATAACTAAATGCAACACACCATGCCTTACTCATTAAAGCACAATAGGTTCCTGATGAGACCACAATAAGGCTTTGTGAAAAAATAAAATGGTGAGATGTTGCTCTGAGTGCCAATAACTTTACTGTCTTAACTAGCTTTGATTTAAAAGTACCATTTGCATTCTGTCATTCTGTTCAAGCAATAGCATTTACCATATATAAATATTATATATGAATATTAAATAAAAGCATGTGTGTGTGGTCCTGGTAAACCAAATGTACCCACAAAGATTACTGTAATATACTACAGTATACTATAGTACTTTTTCATGTGGGTAGTTGCATTTCTTTGTGAATATGTTATATAATCTCTTCATTTAGGAGCACAGATTTTACAGCACACATTTATAAATAAACTGGAACAAATCCAGTTTATAGGGACAGTTTGTAAAAAATTACAAGTTCTGCCATCATTTACTCTTATGTTGTTGTAAATCTGGGATTATACAAAATGTAAAATTTTAGTGACTGACATTCTCAGTCATAATTCACTTTAATTGCATTGAGAAAGTGAACAGTGACTGAAGCTGTCAAAAATCATATTTATAGAAGCAACTTAAAAGTGAGTAAATGATGACAGACTTTTCACTTTAGCTGAATAATTGCTTTTACAGTGTAAGAAACTGTTTGTTTTAAATGCTAAAGTCTACAGCGGTTCACAATTGAGTGTACCGAAGATGACAATCCATTTGTCTGACACTTGTTTGAGCTGTAGCACAGCTGTAAAACATTGTTTATGTGAGGGTTTATATGTGCTGATGTTAAACAGGGTGTCCTAAGAGCCCTGTTCAGCATCATGTTGAGTAGCGTGCAAAAGAAGGATGAGAGCCCCAAGGCTACAGAGCTGGACAAATCTCTCTGCCCATGCATGAAGTCACAGAGCCACCGCAACACATGTTTCTGTGTCTGGTGAATGTCATGCCTCAGCTGACCTAATTCCTTCTGCTTTAGTATTCTTTGTGCGGCTCCCGAGCCATGGGTGGAAAAGCTATTGTGGTTTTGATTTGAAAGGCTTATAATTATAACCTTTAATTTATAGACCATAATGATTATTTACATATCTTTTCAGCCAGCAGCACTGTATCCAATAGATCAAAACACAACCTGGGGGGGTCTATTCTTTTACGAACCACACATAGTAAAGAAACAGCTACTTTGTAAAATGTATCCTCTTAAAACCAATATAAAACAAGGAAATCTCGTAGAGCAATTATACTCCAGAAGGAAATTTAACAGCAGAATATGATTTACAGATGAAAATATGTTTCCTGGTAAAATATGGTTGGGGAAAATGTGGCATGAAGTTCCTGTTATTATAAACAGATGGATGTCAAAATGGATCTGAGTATCATCATCCTCTCCAGCCACAAACAACAGACTTATTGCCAATATTTATAATCCTTTTCAATATGAATATCTCTTGTGATTGAGAGACATAGGTGAAAGATGATCTCATGCAATATCCCAAATATTAATAAACTGGTGGTTAGGCTTACAAGTGTCATTGATTTGATATTGTAAGCAGAAATAACCTGCTTTATTTAGCTCATATTTGTAAACCCTCATATGTGGGTTTAGACATGCTGTCATTATATAATTAAAGAGATAAAACCAGGTAACATCTAAGATGAACCCAAATGAACTCATCTGTGAAGACTGGAATAGTACAGATTGCTAACTGGATCTCAGAGGCAAAGAGAGTTTCGTCCTCGACTTTGAGCTGTAAAAGAAAAGTAACAGCTTGCTTGTACAGCTTGCTTGTTTTGCCATTTCCTCACTTTTTCCTTACTTCTTGGTGCAGATCAATCTGTCATCCTGAGTTGTGTCTAGAGAGAACATTGTGAATGTCTAAAAGTCTGCCTTTTACTTTCTGGCAAAATTTCTGAAGGCATGCTGTGAAGTGTGCTGGATATACCGTCCCTTTATAGCGAAAGCCCTAGAAATGTAATGACGTTCCAAAAAATGCTACGGCCAATTAAATGTGGATATGTGAAATATTGTCTCTTGCTAAGATCAAGTTAACATGCATAACCCAAATCATCTTGAGTGCATGAACTCACTTCGTGAAATTCTGATATTTGGCTTGACATTTCCTCTAAAGATTTTATGAGTTCGTTTAACTATCATGATTTGTTTTTTTTACTATGCAGTTCCTTTTTCCTCTGCCCAAATAAGTACTTGTTTGTTTATGAACACAATGGTTGCTATGACTCACCTTGGCAATCAAGGTGATAGAGACAGGGTTAGCTATAATTTATTTATAATTTAGATCTTTAGATTTAATTTTTACATAGCAGCCAACCCCCAGAAGGCACATGGATGGCACGCTGCGTTTACTAATTTATAGTGTTTTGACAAGCCTTAACAAGCTCAAATTAAGCAAGTGATTCACAGGTCCTTGAGTCTTGAGAAGCAAACAATAAACCATTCAGGCCTAGAATCCAAATGTATGTGAATTATAAGTTTCTTAACCTTAAACTAATTACGGAGTGTGGGTGCTGTAACTTGACACGTGATAATGCAAAAAGTACTTAAATGCCAGAAACGATTACTCCTGTTTCCTATCTATCTCATCTCAACATGAAAGTTTTGTTATCTGTAAATGTTAGTAATTGGTTTTGCAACACATGCAGACAAGCATTCACAGGTTGGTGTAAAATGAAGCCTACAGTCTTGTGAAATCCCCAGGAGGTGTCAGGACAACATTGTTTTTAATTAGGTCTTAGGCTTCAATAATTGTAAGGCATGAATAAATAAAATTGCATGCATATTGTTTTTCATATTTGTTTGGAGTACACATACTTCTTTATTTAACGATGGTTTAATCAGTTACTGATGTGATTTGTTGAGTAACTTAATTAAGAAGTCTTATTTTTTCACACATGGGTGTGGAACTTTAAGACTTGAGACAAAGACCTCCCATTATGCGTGATCACATTCCTGCATTCAGCTATCTATTCTCGTTAAAATCAGGAAAAGTTGCTGTGTTTAGGTGCTGAGGTTGGTATAAGATTAGACCTTTCGTATACCTGAATGCGCATTTTACTGATAATGATCTCCATTGTGGCCGAGGAAACCACTTTGCATAAGGTCCAATGGGCAGTCCATACAACTACCTCAGTTTTGCTTTGTTAGTTTAAATGTTATGTTAAGAGGCCTACTGTTGGGTCACTTTTTTCCCTCACAGCCATTCAATTAGCATTCATGCAGGCACCTCACAGTGTGATATTAGCTTGATCAAGTCCTTTTCCCTCTATTCTAGGGGCTATACAAACAGAAAAGGCATTCATTTATTCAGCTTAAGAGACTCGGTAAACTCCCCGGTCAGCCAAGAAATTCTCTGGAAAGGTGCTGGCAGAAAAATGTGTTAGTCGAATGCTGTTGAAGGGTTCATGTTGCTCCTTCAGATAAGCAGCCTTTTTCTAGCAGTTTTGCTTATCAGCCTCTTTTCCTTCATATCTTTTCATCATCATGCAGGCCATGTCATGTTGTTTAACTATGTGTAAATGATGTGCAGTCTCAGCTGACATATGTTTAGCTGTATTCTCATGACAAGTTCATAGAAACTTTGTTTCTTTTGTGCTATAAGTGCACAGGAATACGAGTGTATTTGAGTGTAAACTATGCTGTATAAATAAATGTCTCTTCAAGCCTGTGGTGATTCTCAGGGCGAAAGAAACTAGATGTCAAAACACTTGGTCTCTTTGTTTTCTGAATACATGGAGTACAGTATACGTTATTGTATAGCTAACAAATCAAAATTTTTGATTACTTGGACAAACGTGAAAAAGTGCTTACTGTACATATTTGATCAAATATATTAGTTTTTGCATATTTAACGAGTAAACAAATCAAGTATTAGCTATAACTATTTTTATTTCTTCTCGCTTGATTTGATTTAGATTTAGTTTACTTAATATGATTTTACTGGCATTTATTAAATTTGAATAAAAAAAGAAAAAAGAAGGAAAGAAAAAAGAAAGAAAGAATTTGTCACCATTTTACCTTAAACTTCCCTCACAGAATATCTATAGATGAACGAGTGAGCGCAGTGTAGAAAGATGCAGCAGTTTGTCGGTTTACATTAAAATGCATCTGTGTAGAGTTGATTGTAATGGCAGTGTGTTGTTTTAATATGATAACGGGAATTGGTGGTAATGAACTTTTAGCTGTCTACTTCATTATCTTACCAATGTGATTAGCAAAACAACTGCGCAGAGGAGAGCTAACCTGTGTCACACCATTTCACACCTTAACTTTATTGGATCGTTAAAACACCGATACGAGGCATTGAACACGAGCAAATAAGCATTATCTACTGAAAACGCACTTTAAAACGTGCTTGTGTTTTGTTCAAAATTATTACAATTATTTAAAATTATTTTATTATTAATACAATTTCTTTACAGCCTACATATGTTAATATATTAAAATGATCAATATGTTGATATTTTGACAAGATATACACATTACGAAAATTAACAATAGTTTAACTTGCTAACCACAGTGTTTTCGTTTTATTTGTAGTGAAACCGTAACCACTGATTTACCATTATTTTACTATAGTATTCCACTATATTTGTAGGGAAACTATAAAAATGGTAATCAATTAGCCAAAAAACATGCTTATACATTACAAAAATAAAACCACGTTTTTTTATTGATTAGAAATGATTTACACGCATTTGAAACTTAATTCCTTGCCAATGTGAATGTTTTACTCAATAGAGTATTTCTAGAAAAAGGTAAATGTAATTACGCATTAGCCTTCCGAAGCGAGTTTCCTCATGCATTTCAATGCCCCGAATAACGTTATCGAAATGAAGTTATTAGGATCTGTTTCCACAAAGAGCGCGAGAGAAACGAAGGCGGGGATATCGTCTCATTCATCGGCTCGTTGAATACTTTGATTGACACGTGAGAACCAAAAGGTGCAGAAAGTTTCCTATTGGTCGCCGAGGCGGTCTCGAGCTCCTCTTGTCTCTCAGCGCAGCGCATTTCAGGCAACTCTTGTCTTGGCAGCGAGCCGTGTGAGTCAGCAGCAGTTACGGGCTTTCAGAGGTGGAGTTTCCACAACTTGAAAACTTTGACTTGAAAATCTTATAAATTCAGAGGTATTTGGCTTTCTTCCCCATTTTCAAGACAAAGAGGACTTCATTTCACTTAAGGCTCACCACTTTGGGGGCTGCTTTGACTGGAGATCCTAAGCAGGAATTCACAATGAATTCACTTGCATCTTTGTTCCTTTGGAGAACCATCACCTTGGTATTGCCACTGGTCTCACTGAGCCAGACATCTGAATATGACTACCCAGTCTGGAAGCCAGATTTGCCCAACAATGACCGTTTTTATGACAAGCCTCCCCAGTGTGTGGATATCCCAGATGACCTGAGGCTTTGTCATGATGTGGGCTACGAAAAGATGCTTCTGCCCAACATACTGGAGCACGAGACTATGGCTGAGGTCAAGCAGCAAGCGGGGAGCTGGGTGCCCCTGGTGCACAAAAACTGCCACCCGGGCACTCAGATATTTCTGTGCTCCCTCTTTGCCCCTGTATGCATGGATAGGCCCATCTACCCGTGCCGCTGGCTATGTGAAAGCGTGCGTGATGGCTGCACCCCCATCATGGAGGCGTTTGGGTTCCCCTGGCCCGAGATGCTCACCTGCGACAAGTTTCCCCAAGATGATGTATGCATCAGTGGACCTAATGCAACTGATGCCTCCAATCCCACTGGTAAGTTGAAGTTAGTGGCAAATAAATGCATAGATTTTGTGGTTTTTTAAGAATCTGCATGAAAAAAGAAACCAAAAAAGATTTATATTGGTTAATATTTCCATATCAGTCTAAAACTTTTATTGTGGCAAAAGTATTCTATTAAAGATTAATGTAAGATTATGCTGATTGTTTCAATGTAAACTGTATACATTTAGTATTACTTTACCCATTTTACAACCTTTCGCCTTTTGCTGTGTGTAAGAACTAACACCTTAACCTTTAAAAGGCAGTTGCAATGTTATTTCAGGGACCAGTGTCCATTTGGGGGTTTTCTGCTAGAGTTATCGCACCTTTTGTTACTTCTAAGAGTCTCAAATACCTCATGTTTTCTACCTATTCTTTTGAAACTACTAGTTTGAAAAATGTTATAGGGACTTTCTAAACACATCTAAAACTAGTTTTTTTGTAAAGCATGTATGATCGATTTAATATTTAAGTATTTTCTTGTTTAACAGCTGGTAGCAATTGATTTCAGAGTGTTAGCTGAGTTCCAGAACAACACTGGGATGCGTTCCAACGACAGACCATTACATATCTATTTATTTGGGCTATTTTGCAACACCAGCACCTCTTTTTTTTTGGATATATAAATTTTTCTATCTTTGTTAAAAGATACTGTAGGTAGCTGCAAAATGACAATGAATTAATGCATTTATGAGTAATCCTATTATTATTGTAAATGTCATTCTAATTCAAGACAATGTCAAAACTCTTGCCATCCCTCCCTGCTGTGCTGCTTTGCTGTGACTGTTAACACAGCTTTTCATAAGGTAATTTAGGGAGATAATTCTTTTTCGCTCAGAGGGAAAGAAAGAGAGAGAGATTTGAACAGCTGCTTTTATTTAGCAATGGCACCTAAGCAGAAAATTTTAATTAAACCAAAAATCGAATGTCAAGAGATTTACATGAGGATATTTCAGTCATGTAATCTGGCACCAGTCAAAGTTTTCCTAGATTGCCCTATGGTTGTAAGTCTCAGACAAGGGAAATTACAACTGGCTTATGTAGATGCCTCATAAATTATGAGGGATTTTCCATTTCAAAAGTTACAACATGCTGTTTAAAAATGAACAAAGTACGTTCCAAAACATCATATTCCTCATTTAAGCCATATACTGTAACTTGTCCTGGGTGAGGAATCATGATTGTGACATGGGATCAGGAATACCAGAATAAAGCATGTAGAAAAGTTTCCTGCAACTTCTTTTGAAACCCAATTAGCTGTTATCACATGGTATCTTGAACCCAGTGCCACAGATGCATTAGATCCTCTCACATACTGTATATCATCATAAGCTTCAAGCAGTGCTGCTTAAAAGACAAGAAAGGATTTCCTCTCCGTCTTCTCTACTAGGGATTAAGCTCAAACCATTTGGTCACTGTTTTCTTGAGATTCTGTGCTAATAATGCCTGTGGAGAAAGTAACACTCTACAAAAGCCACTGAAACATTAAATTTCAATTTACTGTTAATATCATCATTACAAAAAGGGAATTAGGGTGGCTTTAAAATAAATGCATAAAGTTTTGCCATAATTCTGTTTATGAAAACTTCACCTTTGCAGGTGAGTGAGAATTTACATTAAGCAGAAACGTTGTGACAATAAAATAGTTTACCTTTGGAACTCTTCACCAGCAGCTGTTTTTACAAGCTCTTTTCACCTGGGTGCAATTTCCACAATAATCTGTTAAATACATGCAGAATTAAAAAAACAATTTGTCACAGAAATATTAAGTCAAACTAAATATTGAAACAGATTTTCATTGTGTTTAAGATATGATGATGTCATAGTAATAGTTTACTTGAATTAAAAAAAATTTTATTCAAAAAAGAAACTTGACATTTAAGGAATAATTTATCAGTTTCAGTGCCTATGGGGAGCATCCATGTATTTTGAATTAGATCTAAGAAGTTTGATCAAATTTGGGTGATAAAGGAGAATTTAAAACAGTTTTAAAACATATAAATTCTAAATGCATATGCATTTTAATCCCTTGTTAGAAAGAAAATTAAAATTCCAGAAATTCTATTAACTTGCTATTAAAATTAAAAGCTATGAATGACATTTTTTTTCTGTTCAAAGAAAAAAAGAATCTCTCCCGTGTGATTGGTTCCCTACTGTTTAAAGTCAATTGCAACTTTCCAAAAACTCTAAAGTAGATGAAAGAAGAAAAACATTTGGTCACAGTTACTGTGGATTTGATACTAATAATGGCATCGTCTCTGTTTCAGGATTCGGAGAGATTTGTCCTCCCTGTGACCATGAGATGAAAACGGATGCTATTCTGGAGCACATGTGTGCCAGTGAATTTGGTATGTACATCAACACATGCATCACACATTTACATGTACAGAAACACACACATGCATGCTGCTTTGCACTCATTCGCTGCACATGCCAAGACTGCAGCCCTTTTCCTTTCCTTCCATGTTCTCTCTTCTGAAAGTGGAGTTGCCATGCCTTTCCAATCGAGCCAAGACTGACATTTATTAGCTTACGAGAACAGCCAAACCCACACATGCCTGAACTGAATCAGCTCACCTATTTCAATAAGCTTCCCCTGCAGCTTCGTACAGATGGCTGTAAAGTTTTTTTGTGGTTTGATATTCAACTTTTTAAGTGTCTATGTTACTTTAGTTTACTTATGGTTAGATTAGTTTAGTTTGCTTAACCTTCGGTCAATGTTATCGTGTTGAGTCATAACCTTTTTTAGCCATAAATGTTAAGTGCCAGAATGTTATTACATTTCATGGGACATTCTTACTTTGGGGGAGATTCAAGCAGTCATTGGATCTACATTTTGTTATTTTGCACATATTTTCCTAGACTGTCTTGGCTGCCAAATCCACACTTGTAACAGAACAATGCGATGGTTTTAAACACTTGAAACAGCAGCAGCAGAATGTTGTAACCCTTGTAAATCTCTGTCATGGTTTGGATTACCCTTTGAGAAGCCACAACTGTTTAACTAATGAATTGAGGTAATTCACAGAGGCCCTAAAGTCTTTATTTGGCTGTTACTAACAGCTCTAAATTGGGATGTTTGCGGTCCTGTCTGGATGTGACAGACCAGGGGTTGACCTTTGGTCAGAGTTTGACAAGTCTGAGTTTAACCTTTCGTCATTGTGGTAAATCAAAATACCCATTATACCTTGACCTATTTCTAATAATTCATTTTATAAAACTTTATTTTTCAGTTGCTGTTTTTAACATTTCTGTTATGTTGTTTTTTATTTTTTATTTTTAATCTTATTTCTTAATTCTTTTTAGTTTCTAGTTATATTTACAGTTTAAAAAACAGTCCCTCAATGATCTCTTTTTTGCCCAAATTATAGCACACTGGGGGTTTTACTTTTATTAAGAGAGATAGTCTTCATTGCTTGTTATTAGATTTTCAGCATGACTGAACATTTAGATTTGAGGATGGTTAACAACAATGACTGTTAAATGATTCTGTAACTGCAGTCATTAAGGCGAATCCCAGCAGGAGTCACCTCAACAAAAGGGGAGCAGCGCAGGAGTGACTTCCTGCTTGCCTCTAAAGAAAAAAAAAACAAAAGCTGGTTTTGCTTAGGCTCTGACAAAACCATAAAGCTGCATTCAATGATTTGAAATGGCTAAACTATCTTTTGGAAGCTGCAGTGTTTCTCTGGACAGCTTTATGTAAACCAATCTCCCTGACACTCTGTACTACTAGACAAGATTGTGCAGAAAGTTAAAGAATTGAATCTCTTTGTTAAGGTGTGAACGGTGTCATATACACATTAATACCTTACTAAACATTTCAAACCAGACCTTGATACTCAAAGAATGTGTTCATTCAAATGTCACGCACGACAGTAACATTTTGTAGATAGACACAAAGCATACAAACAGTTTTAGTGCCTTCTCAGCCCGCCTCGGCCAACAAAACAACATTAGCACACTTAGTTGGCTGTCTATCTTGCGGTCAATGATCCGTGCTTAACTTTCCTGTAGTAAAACTGTATGGTCTAGCACCGTTTTCACTGAAGCTCACCCTGGGTCACAGGTGTCATGTTTGTAAATTGTTCCAATACAGATTCTTCCCGCTGAGTTAATGGCATCATTACACATAGCTGTGGTCTCTTAAAAAATGACAGAGGACACCAGGTCAAAGGTCAGGGTTTTTATAAGCCATGTTTATCACAAACAAAATTTTTATTTGATATGCTCTTTTTGTCTAAACCTTACTTCTAAAATATTTACCAAAGCTGTTAAGCTGTATCTGAGACCAAAACACATCTGCTTTTCTGTTTAGAAACAGAACTGACATTAGAAATAACATTATGGTGACTGCTTAATGTTTTGCAGCATATAATGAAGTCTGAGGTAGACATGTTTGCAAAACATACCTCAAATGTAAATGAACGAGGATCATGTTGCACAGCTACTGCGCAGGCGAATATGTACATTATCACGCTCACATAGGTCAGTAAACTACTTTAACTGTAATGGATCCATTTGAGAAGTTAACCTCCACATGTTTACTCATGTCTTATCAGTTTAAGAGAGACTGGAAAAGTATTTGACCACACAACTTGATTTATGTGACTATTAATCATGGCTTGCCCTTTTCCAGACACTTGACTACAGGGAAATAAAGAAGCTAACCTTATTATAGCTGTCTTATTGTTGTGGGTTATCACATAAAGTAACGTATTCAACTGTAAAAAAAGTGCAAAATTAGTTCAGTATAGTTTAAGCTGGATTTAAACTACGATGAAGCAGTTGTGTGAGGCAGGCAAGACTTTTGTTAGTCTGACTTTTTTATAATTCTTTAAACTTAATCAAACGCTAAGCTTCTTTATAGACTTTGAATCAAGCTTTAATCCCTTTCATGTGCACTTATAATACTGGGAAGATTCTGTCGTTCTACTGCAACATTCATTAGCAGTGTTAGGGTGGGAGACAAGGGTTGTGGGTTTTTTTTACTGAAACACAAACCATTCCATCATGCAGCACTTTGAATTACTGTCTTTGGGTGTAAAGAACTACTCTCTCAACAAGTTACGACCTAAAAGGGGTCGCTGTATGGGTCTTAATTTCAAACACATCTTTCTTTGGCAATGATCAAGCGTTATGTTCGCTTGCTCCGGGCTGCGGAGAATATATAAGTCAAGGTTCAACAGGATATGGTAAGGATTTAGTTTCATTGTGGTCTGCCTATGACAACCAATGGAGACTGATCAGGTTGTTAAAGCATAATTAGCAGTAAATCTCCAAACCGATGTCTACTCTTTTCCACGGGTCTTTGGAATCAGGCTGATAATTGGACCAAATTCTTCTTAAAGTGGCGAAGGGCTTGAAGTTCACTGGAGGGTCATTGATGTTAAACCATTGAAGTTGATAAGGTGTTACAATTTGCATGCTTCTTCAACAAGAAAAAAAGTTTGGACTCTGACAGGACCACCATGTACAGTATTTGACTCATACAGGTTAAGGAAATTAAAAAGATTAAGAGGTTAACAAGAGTTTATTGATAGATCACACAAATCTGAGAATGTGGAGGAAGATTAAACCAAAAGTTAAACGGCCAAGTAAAAATCACTGTAAGGTAACTAAAAATGTCTTTTTTTTGTTTTGCATAGGCTTTACTGACCACCCTTAAGGTATTATGAACATTTTATCCTGCCGTTTTTGATGTTTGATGAATGACCAGTTGAGACCAAAAAAGACCATTTCATCTGCAGCCAATATGTCCATCTAGAAAAATTTTGACCCTTGACTAATGGGTTTAAGCTTATAAGAGAGGTACTCTTAAGAAACAAAACCTATAGGATCTGGTTACGTCTGGTGGGGCAGGGGGCAGTGAAGCTGCAATTTGGGACATTCTTGCCCCCTGGGAAAAGCATAGTGCAATGAGAGCAGATTGGTTTGCATGGATATCGATGCTCTTTCTTGAACTTGACAGAGTTCATGACATAGAGACCAGTATCATTATGGGTTTGCCCTAGGACCATTGGCAGCAAAGACAGGCCTAATATTGATTACAGCTTCTCCTTCATCTTTCTTTTGCCCTCCACATTACTTAGCAGTCTAATCTCTCTTTTATGGGCTTGGACGTTTGAGACCCGTCAGCGATACCCTCCTGCAACCCAAACCTTTCATGGCCTCTGTGAGCCCAGCACATGGCCTGGGGATTAGATGACTTTGTGTAGATTAGAAAGCTGTCTCAGCATTGCAAAGACCAAGATATACTGCAAGTTTGTAATACCACAGACCACAACGGATGCTCAAAATGTCATTGTCATATGGCAAAGAAGGAAATTATAGCTGTGCTTACACTAAATTATTTTCAGAACGCTAATATCTATTCATTTTTCTTTATCCCTCAGCCATAAAGACCAAAATCAAGGAGGTGAAACGGGAGAACTCGGATCGCAAGGTGATCCTGCAGAAGAAGAAAAAGCCTGTAAAGCTGGGCACTTTGAAGAAGAAGGACCTGAAGAAACTTACTCTTTACCTGAAGAACGGAGCTGACTGCCCATGTACACAGCTAGAGAATCTCGGAAATACATATCTCATCATGGGACGCAAGGTTGACAAACAATACCTTCTTACCGGCATTCACAAATGGGACAAATCTAGCAAAGAGTTCAAAAAGACCATTAAGAAACTCAAAAGCCACAAATGCCCTACCTTTGAGAATGTCTTCAAATAAACATTCTCTGGGTTCCCACTTACTTTATGGACTTGCACATCCAGGCAACCCAAAATATTGTTTATTTTTCATTGTTTATACACATTATATATATTTCTCATGTATTTTATAGATCAGTATTCAGTGTTTTGTCTTGGGTCTGTGCTGCTTGACTGAGGAGGTATTAAATAATACAGCAGATACATTTTCCACCAAATCTAACAGATCTTTTGTATATAAATATAGCCAAACATGTAACTGTTCATAATATGTTGTGAAATTATCAGAATTAATCTGAAATTGATCTTTCTTTTTTGGAATTATGCTTACAAAAATATAATGACGTAGTCTTTAAAAAAAATGCTGTGACAATACTGTGACCATAAATTAATTAACTGAACAGTCATCAAACTTGTAACAAAAACAATCAACAGTCCATACTGTTCAGTTTGTTTGCAATTTTCTGTTGACACTTTTTATACGTACAGGCTATAGATATATATTCATAACATGTATTGCACTGTTAAAGCCAACTGAGTTGCCTAGTCCTAAGCAATTAACTTTAAAGTTAATTATGGATTTCACTTTATGGTAGAATACTGTATACATTAAACATATAGCTAATCTACTGTAAGGCAAACTACAGTATATAAAAAACGAAGTATTCAGCAGCTTACAGTATAACATCAACAATAATAGCTTTTTTAATTTCATTTGAGTGTTACAGGAAATTTCCATTTAATTGATCAACTCTTTACGCGCTGTTAATGTTGCAGGCGAAAGGTTAAAGGAACATTTATTTCTTTAAACCTCTTGAGATTGTAGTCCATTGCTTTCTGCTGAAATGCATGTCAGCAATCAGTTAAAGAACGCATAGCAAATTGTGTGTAGGCCGTCATCCTCTCATTCATTTAAATGATCTTGTGTGGATGTAGCACTCTTAGTTTTACTGTTTCTCAGTTACGTTTGCGTTCGGTTTTTAATGTTGGCAATCATTTTGTACATAAAATTCTAGCACAAATATAAAATAAAGAGCTAAAAATGTCTATGACTTCTGTGCACTGTGTTATTCTGAGTAAGAGAAAACATTTTATGGTGTTTTTATCAATCCAGTTATTACGATTTTGACAGAAAAAGAATAAATAAACATAAAAAACTCATCATTTATTATCTAAATTATAAAGTGTAAATGTTATGTTTATAATGACTAAAAAGTGAGTGGGATGAATAGATTTATAGCATTTTATATACTGTAAAAGATAATGAATGTGAATTTGTTTCACCAGTATTTTTAACCATGAGGTTCTGTACTCATGAAAACCTTCAGGCCAAACGCACAGACTGGCACATGAGTACCAAGAATGAGACACAACCTAGACAGAGCTCATGCATGATGGCAAAGATAAATTATTCATAGAGTGAAATTACTTCAGTATATACTACACGTTTTTATGATGAATAGCCGTATTCATTTTTGCTGTCTCAAGTTACTCGTGTTAATCCTGTCTGGAATGTTGCAACCATCTTATATCAACAATGTGCACAACTTCAATAAACTTCAATTTCACTGCCATGTTGCAGATGATTTATGTGCTACGGTCTATGTAAAAAAACAAGCCAGCTCTGGAAACAATTGCATGGATGGGTACAATATAACATCAGAGTTAATCGCAACGTATATGCGTCTTTTAGCCTCCACTGCCAAAATACAGCAATCTGTTGTTTTATGCCCAATTTTGACATTGTGGTGTTTTCAACTATAGACACGCTTTTGTGATTTGTTTAAATATGGTTATGATTTGTAACATTAACTCTAACAAAGCTCCTATGTTTCAGCTTTTCAGCTGTCAAGTGGATTTTACAGTGTTGGTTTTAATTGATGTCATATCCATAGCAACAACATTCAGGCAAGGATCAGTGCTGACTGCGATGTTTTTAAACGTGACGAACGTTGCGACGTGATGGTTCTTTAACGCTTGACATTTGTATGTTCAGGATCACATGATGTCTTTGTTTTGCGGTCTAGCTCTCTTGCCTTCCTTAAGACAACATTTTGTCACTGTGACTCAAGTTTTCCAGTAACAATAAACCACATCAACAGACCAACTAACAACTTTCAGTCAATCAAAACCGGCCCACTGTGAAGCAACTACATAACCTCACATTGATGTAATGTTCAAATACACAACTTTGTTTAAATGCCTGAAAAGTGTAAAGTCTTGTTAACACCGGAAAGAAATAGAAAGCAAATTACTTTGCTGTGCATTTCCATAGAAAAATCATAAAAGAATGAAACATGCCGGAATTATACAGAGACCGATTGCTGGACATATGGTTTTAGTAAATGAGCTAGTATTGCAAAATGTATTTCAGATGTGGTTTCATCCTTGTCATAGTTACTGCAGCTGTCTTCAAAAGCCTGGAAAGAGAGGCAGGATGCAGCTTTGCCTTATTAGGAAACGATCTATGATTAAAACTCTCGCTGTTTCCAAAGGTCAGAAATCACTTCTGCTTTTAATTTGTGTTTGTTAATGTGCCTACTTCCAGTCCAGTTTACAATTCTAAAATATTAGCGAAACGCGTTTGAATAATAACAAATTATGAAAATATGATCAAGATAACATTTTCAGCATATAAAATAGTTACAAGTACAACCTGCGTAAATGGTTCTGAAACATGTTTAAGATCCATTCTCAGCGGAAAGATTACTTTTACTTTTTTTGTCTACTTTTGTCTGAAGTGTGTTCTGCAAATGGCAAATCCCAAAAGAGTGGTTTAAGATTAGATGCATATATACAGTAAGACCACACTGAAATTCTGGCAATCTCTTAACTATCTAATCTAAACTATTACCAGTAAAATAAACATCATTAACGAAGACATTTAACACAACAAGGCACTTGAATCACTAGGGAGGAGAAGTAGACTTTCCAATGCTACATAGTAAGAGGAATAATACTGATTATTAAGTACAATAAATACATTCAGAAAAACTATTTATTATCATTTCAAAGTAAAACATATGTAAAAACCTGTGAGGGTAATTGCCAACTTGAGTTTATGTTCATTAAAGCAAAGAGGGTACATACTGTACAAAATATGAAATCTATTACTCCTTTAAATTGAACTTTAATTTAAATTAAATTAAATTAAAAGAGTTGCATTTTATGTAAAAGAAGTCATTTGGAAGAAACCCAAATGACTTCTTTTACATAAAATGCATAGAAATGCTTTCATTCAGTAGCATTTCATTCCAGCTGATCATTTAGATTTCTTGCACACATTATGTTATGATTATCATCTGTGAAATGCTGCATCAAAGCATTCTATGCCCAGTCATCACTATCCTCATTTTGTCTCAGACTCCTCTTTTATTTACAAAAAGATTTGCTTTAGAATTTTCAGGAATAAATAACAGGCAACATATATATGTTAAAGCTAAAAGCTGAAAGAAACATCCATGTTTTAAAAATGATTAAAGGGGAATTTTGAAAAAGCATAACACAAACTGTAAATGCTGCTTATCTTTATGCACTGGACAGAATAGTTTGACATAATGGTGTTCTTGAGCTATGTGCTCTTGAGCTTTTATAAAAGTCTGATATTTGATAAGTGGACACCCACCTGACCTTGCTGAATTTCTTAAGCTTCAGTAAATGTAAAGCTTTTGTTTATGATTTGGTACAGCTGACTGAATAAATGCACTTATCGGCCTTGTGAATTATTATTATTGTTACCAAGACGTTTGTAGCAAAATAGTTTAGAGATTTTTCTTCTATATGCTGTTAAGATTTCTAAGACAAGACTGTAACATTTGTTAATTCAAATTGTGTTAAAGATATTTGGAGCATGAGGCCAATGATAAAGCCAAATATCTTTAACACAAAAACATTAAGTTGAAATAATTTTAAAAATGCACTTCATTTTTTTAATGTAACTTTCAAATCTTCATGCCAGATATATCCAAATGTTCTAAAATGTTATGTTTTCAACCAGTGCTGATTCAGTCAAATACCTAATTCATGAAATCATTATGAACCCTAGCTTATGGTAAAAATGTTTTTAATATTGTTTTAGTAGTTCATAATGTTTCATTATATTGAGCTGTAGCAAATATAAAGAAACATTATGAACTACTAAAACAATATTAAAAACATTTTTACCATAAGCTAGGGTTTATAATGATTTCATGAATTAGGTATTTGACTGAATCAGCACTGGTTGAAAACATAACATTTTAGAGCATTTGGATATATCTGGCATGAAGATTTGAAAGTTACATAAAAAAAATGAAGTGCATTTTTAAAATGTGAATGTGAATGCCAGTCTCCTGTTGCTGGCACACAATTTAGCAAACCCAGATTTTTATTTAACATTGTATTGACGTATAGAAAAAGAAACCTCTCAGATTTCATCAATGCAGTAGTTATAGTTGAATTCTGTGTTGCTATTGTTGGATTCCTCTGGGTATAACAGGACCATAAGTGAACATGAATGTAAAAGTAATTTACAGCCTGAAATGCTCGACTTTAAGCCTCCCAAAAACCAGACGGGAAAAGAAGGTTAGAGGGTTGAACTCTCTTGAAATTAGCCATAAACATTACATTGAGTAATGAAGTGTTAAGTGACCAGGGAAATTAAAATGGTAGCGTTACTGCAGAAACATAAATGTACAGGTTAGCGAACCGTTTTATTGAAAAATGTTGCATTAAATTTAAGAGGCTTACAATCTGAGGGAATATGCAGCAATATGTGTCTAAAAAAAACATGATCACACAAAACGGTCCTTTTTCTTTACTGTAGCTGGTCATGAGATGAGTTTTGTCCTGGAGCCCGTGCCCCCTTACACACCAGGCAGAGGGGGTGCTGGTTCCTGAAAGAGACACGGGTCGAAAGAGAGAGAGGGTGGGGGTGTGGGAGGACAGGGTTTGCCAGCTAAGCAGCTCAGGCAGCTATTGTTGGTGCACCTGGCTACAAGACTCATTTCTAATTTATAAAGTGCCTCCCAGATCTGCCAAAGGGGAGCTTTACTCCTGAGGCACCTCAGACCGCTATTGTTTATTATTCTCGCCCCGCTCCCACTTACAACTGCCTGCTGTACGTTCACCAGAAACACGCTTGTGGCCTCAATTTTTCATTTTAGTGCGGCGCTTGAGATGTGAGTCATGCTTAGAATACGTTTTATACAGCACATATGTAGCACGAGCATTTGTTCGTATTGTAAACATAGCCTACTTAAACCTATCCTGACTCCAGCACAAGCAGAGCCATAAATGTACATGTTGTACAAACTGCTCATTCTGTCATTCAATCAGCAATGTGTGTGTAGTGTAACATAACAGCTGTGTGTGTGTGTGTGTGTGTGTGTTGTGTTGTGTTGAAAATTATTGTGACAGACCCTTATGTACAATACCAGTCAAGAGTTTTACACATTTTAGAATAGCAGTAAACTAATAAAAACTGTGAAAAAACACAATTGAACTATTTGAATTATGTTTTGACTGAAAGCAACAAATTAAATGAACACTATGTTATATTTTAGCATCTTCAAAAGTCTTTACCATTTGTCTAGAATTTACGAAAGTCATACAATTGGCATTTTATCATCCAGCTTCTTGAGGTCTCAACATGGGAAGATTTTTAAACAGCACTGAAGGAATTTCTATCCATGTCGGACTCTTATTGGCTGCTTTTTATTTATTATTTGGTCACGGTAATTCATTAAAAATCTATTTTTAATACAATTTAATTTTTTTTAATTAATAAATGAATATGATTTTTTCAGTTATGTCTAAACATTTGACTGGTACTGTACAAAACATGTTTTCAAAACATAATGGTTCCCAAATATTTGCATATACTAGTGTCAAGTTTGTTTAAGATTTGACTTATTTTGAGAAATATGCTGTGTTTTATGAATTTGCCTCTTCTTTGACCTGTTTATTTTTAGGTATGCAACGTTTCAGACATGCTGTCTTATACAAGATCCACATTGTAATAAACGAGATTCTAAATCTTGCGTGAAGTTCCCCAAAAATTACCTTCTTATTAAAGAATGGACTGAGATTAGATTCAAGCTAATGAGCTCTAAAAAGAGTCATACCTGCATTTTTCTCCTGGACAATGTTTCTTTGTGCTCGACTTGGAGATGGAGGACTATCATCTTTCCAAGTGCCTATGGCTATTCAGGCAGGGAGAGAAACAGGGAGACTTTACAAAGATACCCATCTCATTTTTTACATTGACAGAACATTGGGTTAGAGCAATGATAATGCTTGAAAGATAATGATATTTTATCTGGTGGAGAATCAAAGTTTCCCTGAAGTATGCCAGAAGGGCCACAGTCATGCCTGACTCAATACTTCCCCTTTTGGAGAATTGTACAATACTGCACAAGAAAGCCAAACAGAATATGAAAAACAAGACAAAACTGTCAGTTGCATACTGCTACTTCCTATATGGTCAGATAGTTTTAAACACTATTTTTCATACTATGAAATGTCATGCACAACAGGTGACTTTTCTACCTCTCAGTAATACCCGTTACTTGCAGTTTGCATGTCAACATGTGTTTACTGTTTTATAGCATATAATATTCTTAACTGCAGGGTGCATAAAATACCATATCACCATAAACAGAACCAAACAATTGAAAGTTGAATCAAACCTTTTCATTCATTTTAACTTGTAAAAAGAAAATGAACAGTGGTGATTGGTGATTGGAAAATTGGTGGCTTAGCCTTGGCAGGCTAAGCCACCAATGTCAATCCTTTTGATGTCAAGTGTCAGGAGGTGAGACGTTGTTGGACATTTACACCTCAACCTGATACTCCACCTGGGAAGAAGAGGGGGGCTTCTCTGAGCTCCAGTATGTAAGAAAAAGGGATTCTAAGACTAACAGCACAGTCACTGGCTCGTCTCCATCCCTCTGGGCAAGGCTGGCTCCCATCATACACTTCTCTGCCAGGCCCTCATTGGCTCTGCTTGCCTTCTTTAAATGCAAGGACCACACATTCCCAGAATGCCTCACTTTGTTTTCCAGCTTATACTTTCCCAGATCTTATGCTTAAATAGAATCAGACAAGAAATGTGGTTTAGGGGAAAAGAGAGCTTTGGTTTGGAATGAAAGATATGAAATGAAGTGTAAAGAGGGAAGCCCTATACACTTCGCTGTCGTAATCCACACTAAGTACTCTCTTCCTTTTAGTTTTCCTGCTCTGTGTAAAAGGTACCATAATTGTGATGCCTTCTTGTTTATTGTTATTAAGTGGCTTATTTAATACAATGACATTTAATCATAAGTATATAACAATGCAATTTTTCACTTACAAATATGTAGCTGTGTATTGAGTTTTTCTTTGTACCCTAAACATGGACATATTATTACATTCCACAGTGCAGTTTTACATTAATGCAACACTATGTCCACTTTTAAGACAAACTGTAATTTCTGAAGGTTACCACAAGAGGGAGACAAACTCGTTTGAATGAACCCAGTGTTAGGGCAAACTTAAACCAATCAAAAATGTTTTTGATTATACTGATGCAAACTGACATGCTATGCTCTTGTACTATAATATAGATATTAAACTGATTTTTTGTGTTTACTGTACTTGATCTGTTTAATCAGATTTTATCTCCAACATAAACAGTACACGCCCCCATGTGTCTATTTGATGGATGTTGTATCTGCTGTTGGACAATGATCTGTGGGTGTTTGTGGGCAGATTGCATAAATAGCTCTGGTCCTCTCTGCCCACAGAGTTCTCAAATCTCCCATGATGTTTCACCATATAAGAAGATGTAGAGTTACGTACACCTATACTATAGGCAATCACATCACACAAAACAGCCAAGCATGTGTTAAGCTGTAAAGTTTGTTCAAACGGATTTGTAGCAAATTTGCTAGTGCGGTTTTTATTAACGTGCACTTCTGTATTTTTTATGTTGCGCTTGCAGTGCAGTTGTCTTGGACTTATACTGACACCTAGCGGCACTGAAGCGGCACATCACCCAAAAGTTTACAGCCATGATTTGTTTCACGCGCGGCATGTGAAACTTAGCAGGTGAGGAGTTAAAACACGACAATAAACATCACTTGAAAGAAAAGAAACCGGTAAGTGACGGAAATAAGACATCTAATTTACATAAATATTACAATTACAAGTAAACGCGCAAGACTCTCTAAATGCCAGCGCTTTACACTTAGCGCACATTAGATAAGCTTTTGAGCAGTATTTTAGGGATGTTTCTAAACTGGATAAGCAAAAAGGAAGCGTATAGTTGTTTCAACCGTTTAATTCTTAATGATATAAGAAGATACATAAACTGTCATCAAAGCCCTCGTATTTACGAGTGGGAAACTCGGATTTATCATATAACCGAGTTGCCAGGTTGTGTCGGCGTGTCGGAAAAAGACCTTTTACAGTTATTTCAGTTTTACATGCCGTATTCCGATCATTGTAATGGATCAATTGTAAATCGTATTGAGCAGTTTATGAAAAAAATATTTTTTCGTGATCAAAATATAATATTTTTATAATATTACTATACTTTTTGGCCTACTTTTAATTGGCTAACTTTGTGGACACTTTATACATTGTATGAATTGATGTTATGTTAAAGTAAAATAAACCGAAAAAAACTTTTTGAAACATTTTACATTGTGTTGTTTGGTTTATACTACTTTTATGTTTATTTGTTTACATCCAATATATTTTTTTGTGTTTATTTTTTTTACTTGAATGCATGTCCAAATTCCTCAGGTGCACTTGAAGGCAGCAGTCCTTGCTTTTATGAAAATATATTTCATTTACCTGGCCAAGTACCGGAAATACGTCATGCAAGCCTGAGGACCGTTTTGAAACAGGTTTGTTTTGATGCATGGCCGATTTACTATGTTTTGTAATTAATGCAATATTTATGCAGGGTAAGCTTTACAATAACCTGTTTAAATTATTAATAAAATGCTCTCTAAAGCTGATATTTAAAAAAAATGTAGAATACCTCTTAGTTTTCAATTTTAGATACAGCAAAATAGAAGTGTTTGCAAATATTATAAGTAATAATAAATGTATTCTCTTATATTTTATTAATCGTATCTAAAAAGGAATGTATTAAAAAAGTCACCAACATACACAATTATTGCTTGTTCTTTCCATTCACAGCCCTCAGAATTACCAGCAGTGGCAAAGAGCTTGCAGCTGTGTCACCTCAATTTCACAAGGGCCTGTTTTCGCTTCACTACTGGTGCACATTTGAAACGTGTCAGGGGAAGAAAAATCACATCTCCTCACATCATTACTTTGGGAATATTCATTCACCCTTCCCACTTATCAAATTTAAAGAATGCCTGTGGATAGGTGACTGACAGACTACCAGAAGAAGCCATGCATTGATAACACTTCCTACTTTCGAACTGAAAACTTAATGAATGTGAATCTTTACATTCTTTAGGGTACCAGGTTGAGATTGCCTTCATGTGCTGATCTAAGACCAACTTATTTTATCCACCCACTGATGCAGAACTGGTCTCATATCAGCACAAAACCACCTAAAGCGTGACCAACATTAGGTCTGTACACCTGCAGGTACATTAAACAAGGCATCACAGTAAATCATTATGCTTGTGGTCGTACTACTTTGAAGCATCTGTGCTGTATAATAAATTAAGTGCATTTATAGCAATTCTTTACATTCACTCAGGTGTATTCATAGAGCATCAGAAAATATGTGGGGGAAATATATTGGCCAATATACTCCTTGATACTGAGATTTTCTGTGCAGTGAGAAACAGATCTAATGTCTTCTTGACATTGTTCTCCTCTTCCTGAAACACCTTTTGTGTCAAATTCACTGCAAAATGACATCATTTGTTGAATGTGTCTTGAATATTATGGGCCTTATTATGTGCATTGTGCACTGGAACTGTGAGCTAAATCCTGCATTACAAGCTTAGTTGCAAAGCATAAAGGATAAAAATGGGATAAATTGCAATTCTGTTATAATCGCTGCAGTCACATATTACACATTCATCTTTAAGTATAAAAAATTCTCTAGAGGACAGACATCTCGTTGTTCCCCATCCCCCATCTTTCCTCTTTATTTTCTCTGTGTTTGTGTTGGGCGACTGGAGTTGCCTAAGGAAGAAGCTGTGACATCACTGTAGGTGACCTTGGTTTCCCCGTCAGACGCGGACGTATGGAAACTGGTATGTGTGTGCCTGTCAGAGTGTGTTTATGCATGTATGTGTGAAAATGTGTGTGACCTCTGGCAGGGAGCTGTGCAGTGGCTGTGAAGCAGAACATACGTTTAACTTTTAAGGTGCAATTGCCCAAAGCTTGGGTGAAGGTCTAAACCTGATCACCACGTTTTCCTTGTCTTGTCTTTTTTGGACAGCTGCAACCTGTGTCCTATAAATCCATATACAGAATTAAGTAACTGCATATTTTCCAGTGTTATAAGACCTACTGTATGTGAAATTTCTATTTTTAGTACATATAAGATTCACACAGTACTCATTCTCAAGCCGAGTGAATATGTAAATGCCCAGTTGCTACCATATTGCAGGCAATTGTTATTATAAATTAATGGTAATTAAACCTGAAATAATTTAACAAAAAATGCAAATACTTAACTGCCTATCACTTAAAAAGATTTCGCTCTAAGATCAGATAAAAATGCATGACTTTTTAATGCATTTACATTTATTCATTACAATTTTATCCAAAGCAACTTTGTCAGTAAGCCAACAACAAGTGCAGTGTACAAAGCTATGTTCACATATAGGACTAGCTGACCTCCAGCTTACATAAAAATGAAAAAAAAAACAAATACAGGGTCATGGCTGTCATCCGTGATGGACCCCAGGCCCTGACATGTCACATTTGATTCAGGCAGGGACAACTAATTTCAGCACAAAGGAACTGCTCCACACTGTGTACAAGCCCTTTGTAGTTTTCTCTCTATGGACATCTCCAGAATAAAGCAGCAGATGGAGGATGAAATGCAATACCTGACAATAACAGCCAAGTAAACAATACTGCATGAAATCTGCCTTTATCTGCCACTGGGAGCTATGTTAATAATATATCTTATTTTAACCAAGATTTTGAACCACATTTTCTATTTCCAGGGTTGCTCTTTTAAAGAGTTTTTAATTGCTTTAGCTATTCTTTACTCCTCCTCACACCACAGTGCAGTCTTAATCCACCGTGACTGGTTTGATCTCCTCAGAGATTTATTGTGGTGGTATGAGATGGTAAGGTCATTGAATAGTGAAAGTCACACTGAAACAGCATCTCCTGCCTTTAAATTCTAAATGCCTATTTACCCAGAATTCCTGTAGAGAATGCAAATGAGCTGATGGAAATCACAGCCTGATATAAGCCTAAGAATGAAATGAAAATAGAAGAAAAGACTGTACAGTCCACAGGAGATTTTCCTCGCAGGCATTCCCCTGAATCTCAGAGTAGTTTGCTGTGGGAATGGTAAGTAGGCCATTTTATTGTGACAGAGTGGTCTAACTTTTGTTAGTATATTTAACATTATAGGTATGCATTGCAAAGTATTCAGCTTGAAGTTTACAGACCTAAATGTTTTTGCCTTTACGCTCCAAAAATAAAGCTGCTTTATAATGCCATAAGAGAACCATTTTTGGCTGAATGGCTCTATAAAAAAACCTTTAACATCCACAGAACCCTTCTGTTGCAGAAAACATTCTTTGTAATGGAAAAATGGTTCTTTAGACTAAACAAAATTAAGAAAGAAGTGGTTCTTTTAAGAACTAAAACATTCTTTGGGAAGTAAAGAGTGTTCTTCTGTGGCATCGATGTGAAGAATTTTTTATTGTTCCTTTATTTGTATGAGTGTAGTAAGCAGTAAAAGTTAGACTTGCCACATAACATGCCCACATCATAACATGCGCAGTAAAACAAAAAACTTGAGCATGGTTTCATGATTTACATATAGTCTTTTTTCCATTATGCAAAAATATGTTTTAATTTGTTAGAAAATTAATCTGTGGCCATCTGTGATAAATGGTTCTACTGCTCAATAACAAAAGAAATTCTTTGCTTTTTTGCACAGGATTCCAAAGTAGAGTTTAGCCTAAAGGCACATTCCCTTTAGTGTCATCCTGATGAACCTCTCCCCACGCAGCTTGGCATCACTTCAAATCATAATCAAAATTTACTCTAAGGTCAATGGATTTTTTTCAGCGTGCAAACATGTGGTATGTTAAAGAGTTCGAGAAGTGCTTGCACATGGAAATGCAGTAAACACACACATGCTAATTATGACAAGGTTGGTGTTAAATTGAAAAAATAATGTGTTTCTGTATGTTTGATTCTCATGGATAACATAATGATTAAACGTATATTAAATGCAAAGCTGACAAAAGCGTCTGAGAAATGCATAAATGTCTCTAATATAAGTTGGTTACCTAAATACGAAAGGGATTTTCTTCAAACAAAATTTCAAGTGAGATGCAGTGCATAACACATTGAAACTACCTGTAGGAATTTAATTCAGTATCACCTTTTCGCTGGTCTTTTGTATGTGTGCACTTCTGTCTAAATATATTTCCCACTACTGCAGGAAAAACTACTCCAGCCGTCCAGCCAATAGGTGAGAGAGGGGCGGGGAATGCACTGCAATTGAACTAAAGGACCGCAGGCAGATATACACAAGCATCCTCTATTCCACACACGCGTCAATGGATTACACCTTCTCCCTTCAAGTACAACACCATCTGACAGTGTATCCGACGCACTTATACCAGGGCTACAGCGTTGAGTTACAGGTATGTCCTAATACTTAAAGCCAAAGTCAGCGTTAGTTTATTTAACAGCGACGGTCTGTTGATACTGAACAAATCATTGTCTTTTCAGTACATTCTCATACACTTATTAATAAACACACGAGGAACATTTCTGGTCTGGATAAATAGTACTGTAAAAAGATAATTCTCAGTTTTTATGACGCCGCGAACGGAGAGTGAAACGCCAGTTTTAGCTCGAGCACGATAACAATGTGTGTCGCGTGGTGTGCTGTTTACAGGACGAGGGATACAGTACAGTGAAACCCCAGAAACTAAATGCACTTCATGGCATCTGAACGGCCAAGTCTGTGTCGTTTTTTATGTCTTTGTTGTTGCGAGATGTAAGGAAAGGATGTAAGGACATTTCGTTGCACGAGGCACTCTGTTAGACTGGTGTCTTTATATTTTGCTCTCGGTTTCTTCAAGCTGACAGCTGTTTGATTCGCTGAAAATGATAAATTATGTATCGGTGTATAATCTTGAGATTAATCGTTCAGAGTAGCGTCAGGTTTCAGGCAAATACGCTTTGATGTTTGTTTTCACCTGTTGTGATGTGTTATGATGTGGTTTTTGTAAGTGGCAACCCTTCAGTACAGTGTGGTGTAGGATGCTGGAACTGTAGGGTCGTTAACTGTACTTTAACTGGAATAGCAGATGATTTATAGGTATTGTATGAACAGTACAGTTTAACTTTTGTAATATAGAGAAGACAGTTAAACAATGTTATTTTGACGAGACATAAATATTTACAGTTTTTATTTGCAAAATCTATTGAATAATCTTTCTCAAACGCTTTCTTTTACAGCAGCCTACATTAAACACACACTTCTTAAACACTTTAAGGAAACCACTTTTGGTTCCCCAAAAACCTTATAGTCAAATGTTTTTTGTCTTTTTGTAGTACAAAGAAGCTTTTACACTACAAATATCCTTTGTGAAACAGAAACGTTATTCAAATGTTGAAGCTTCTTTTTGGAACCATGCATCCTAATATGGTTCTTCTATTTGGCATTGTTATTTATACATTAAAAGTGTATTTTTTTGGAAAGTGAGACAGTAAAGTTTCTTCTCCAGGTGCTGCTTACATCATCTTTATGCAGAACAATACTAGCATTAATATTCTCTTTCATATTTCTCGTAGTACAAATATGTGACATAGAAGCAGATGTGTCTTTGTAATAAGAGGTTTACACCATGGTTAAAGTTGTTGTAGATTGTAATATTTTTTATTTTTATTTGAGCACAATTCTATAATTTATAGTGTTGGCAAAAAAAAAATTATGCTGGATGATAAGTGGCACTTAGATGCTCTTGCACTTTCTGACATTCATAACTGGACTTTCTAACAAGCCTGTCGGATAAACAGTTGTTAGGAGAGAGAAGAGAGAGTAAGAGATATGAATTATTGATGTTTTCTTGACACTGTTTTTCCTGCGTGGAGAGAAGAGGCTCATCTTTGATTTCTGTTATTATGGTGTGTTAACAAATTAACATTTTCTGCCCCCTCGCCAGACAGTGGAAAACAGTGTGAGGAAGAAAGAAATACCACATATTCCAGCATCACTTTAATTCCGTCTTATCACAGTGTGAACTGTCCCGCTGTAGTGTGCTCTTTAGCGATAAGGGAATAAAATAACTTCAAAGTTTACTCATTTGAAATGTTGTTCCCATCAGTTTCAGATGCATGCCTCCCTGCCTGTCTTATGACACACTTTTACAAAATACAATTTTCCGAATATTAGGGAGAGTGAAATTGCAGGACTTTTGCTGCGTGGTTTAATTATTCTGTGAAAAGGTACGTCTGCACCACAAGGTGGCCCTGTATGTGTTAGACTAGTCTTAGAATGACCTCTGGATTGATTCTATTATTTTTTATTTATAAGTCCTGTGCAAGGGCTAATCTCAGTCTTATAAAAGCCTGTCACACAAGCATTTTCTGTTGAGGTTCATCTTCGTAGACAGTCCTATCCAGTAATGGACTGCCGGAAACTTCAGACTTTGTTTACTGTGTGATAAAATCGCAATAATTTAGATTTCAAAAGAGCTGTTGTTCACATCATGATGCATAGCTTATTATGCTTCATGATTCATTATGAGAACAGATAAACTGTTTGAATCATGCTTTGCCTAAAGTTTCATTTGTAAAGAGAGATGCTGGTCTTTCAATAGCAAGAAAGAGCATCATAATTCGTTTCGCAGGGCTTTTGAGCCAGAATTGACAGCCCAGTGCTTTTCCAATACTGTTTATCCACTGGGAGCCTCAAAAGCCACGATTCTGGAGCAACTGATGGAGAGGAAAATGCCTTGCTAAAGCTCAGGGACATGATATTATCTTTCTGTATCTCTCACTTTCTGCTCACATAAATTAGGTAGAAGAGCTGAGGTTTAGATACCCAACAACATTAGGTATATTATGTATTATAATTATGCCAAATTAATATAGTATCTGATGTGTTCTTATTGCTGAAAATATGATTGTTTAAACCAATAGTTAATTTAATTTCATAAACAAGGGTAGTCAAAACATATCTTTCGTACATTCAGTATTCTACATATCTCTCACATTAAAGTGTCTTTTATTTCTCTTTGGCAGTAAGCATTATTAGCGGGGAAAACCCCTTTTCTTTTTTTAATGGATGTTGTAATGGAGTCAGTGAGGTTCTAGTGTGATTAGGATAATTAATTTTCTAATTCACAAGTTTACTAATTGTGTAATTTATAATATACCAGACACAAAACCCCTGTTCTAGTTTGTCATATGGTTTACCACTGAGTGTGTCTTATTCCTAATTGGCACGAGAATAGAAGTTTTATGCAGATTTAAAAAATGATCAAGGTCCTTAGACCCTGAGAATGGATTGTGGGCACCTGAAGACTTAGAATATATGGAATGAAGTGGTAGCTAAATGAAAAATGAACCATTGCGTAACATGATTTGTGAATTAAAACTAAAAGGCACATATTATCCTATCTTTTTTTGGCTTTTGGCTGATACATCACTAAGGTGTGAGGTTTTATTTTCCCATCTCATTAACAGAAGAGCGATTGATGTCATTTATCACTATTATATTATATGTGACAAAGATTTGGCTTATGCTGTTTTATAATGTGAAAGCCTGACATTTTGTTTGTAAAATTTGCATGTATGTGTTTGCTAGACTGTTTTATATGTGTGTTTACAATATGACTAACAGGGCTACGGTACAGAATATTTGTAATTTTTAAGAAAAAAAAAATGTATAAAGATCTACTGTAGTAATAGCTCATTTTCTCACCAATGCTTGAGTGTAACTATTAAAAGCAGCTAGAGAAGTACTTAACTGTCCCTTTTGTTTTGTTTTTGTTCATGAGGTCCGTATGAATGAACCAAACTTCCAATTAAAATTGAAAGAACAGGAGAATGCTGTTGACCTTCAGCTAGCCACAGGGAAGAAACAATGAACTTTGTGCTTGTCCTGAAAAATGAACTGACATTGGAAAAGTGTACCATGTTATCAAATATGTTTGTGGAGGGGTCAAACGACTATAGGTTTGGAAGATGTTTCTATTTTTGTTTCATTTTCACTAGTGTGTGAAGAACACCTTGGATGCCAATTGCATGATTTGTTGTAAATATGATAATGATATTGAGTTATCACAGAATAAACTCCTTGCTTAGAATGATAAACGTGTGTATGCTGTTATAGTTATCGTTGCTGATATGAGTGGATCATTACGCTTGACTCTAAAACTTAATTTACTTTGATAATCAACTCACCGTGACAAATGAGTATTATGAGCTGTAAGGGACATGTCACTGCTGCTGTTGGTTGCCAATTATTTCTTTATTACGCTACAATACATTTTATCACATTTCATTGCTCATCTGCACACGACAACAGATGTTTTCCACATCCACTGGACACATAACACCATTGTCTTCTGTAGGATGGTGGAAAACATTTTGTTCCATATCCACATAACAGCCCATGTCCAAGAACATCCAAAATTCATGAGTCCAGCAAAGACAGGTACTTTGTTCTTGTGCACCACGGGCATCCACTGTGTAAGAAAATCCCCTCCATCGCTTTATTTTGAAAAGCGGTGGGCATCTGGGGGGTCAGGAGAGGCCCCGTCTGCTGTTTGGCATATAGAACTGTTGCTGGGGGCAGAACTGGGCAAATGTTAAGCATTATTGTCTCTCATTATCTTTGCTTGTGATGTACTCATGTTCTTATCAATATCCTCTAATTTCGCTGTTCTTGTATAGTGACGATAAAGTATCTTGAATAATCACTCTAAGAGGAGTTTTTCTTGACTTTCTGCCCAGGAAAACTAAACAATATGCAACAGAGCATTAGAGATTAGCAGATGAGAACAGGCAGGTGCTGAGCAGAGCGAGGCTATTTTCTCTGATTTACTTCCATGTTATTTTCTTAAAAGGTATCTTCTGTCAGTCCTGTTTACGTGGTATGAGCAGTTGTACAGAATGTGTTGTTTTGTTTTGTTGAAAAGGTTGTGATTTGCATCTACATACTGTAAATCTCTCTGAAGTTGGAACAAATCTTCTTTTGGTGTTTCCTGAACTGACATTTTGGGCTGGCTTGCATAATAGACCTACTTCAGAGATGTACTGAATTTAACTTGAGTTCTGCAAAATTATACTACATACTCTTTGAAGTCAAACTTAGGCTGGCTGTTAGTTGGAGCATTAGATGTAAAAAAACATTAAAGGGGCAATTCACCCAAAAATTAAAATTATGTCATAATTTTTACCCTTATGTCTTTCAAACCCTGTATATGATTCTTTTTTTTGTGGAACACAAAAGAAGATATTTTGCAAGATGCTGGTTACCGGCACCCATTGACACCATTGTACCTTGTGTCCATACTATGAAAGTGAATGGGTGCCGGTAACCAGCATTTAGCAAAATATCTTCTTTGTGTTCTGCTGAAGCAAGAAAGTCATACAGATTACATATTATTAATTTTCCAAAAAATCTTTATATTGAAAAACTATACTTTTTTTATATTTTATCATCATTTTATCATTATTTGGGCCACATAAAGTTTAGCCAAGATTGCTGATTTATAGGTTAAAAACACTGAGTGCATATCTGCACAGTCTTGACAAGTAAAACAGCTGTTTTGTACTTCTCACAGTAATACAACAAACAACATCCTGTTTGAGACCAGTCATGCATCAGATAATCATCCACTCTGGCAATTAAATGTGATGAATATCTCTTCAATATAATATATTACTGCAGCACACTCTGTGATAACAATGACTTTATATCAGTGTTCTTTTCGTATGTGCGTAACCAGTTAATCAACCCTGAACCTTCATTCTTCCAGGAGAGCTGCTTTGCCACAGCAGCCTGCTGTCTATGCTAATTCTCATTGGTACAGAAAACACCTCTCTCTTTTCTTTGTGTGTTGTGATATGTTGCCTTGGAATGTTAATGAGCTCAACTAGCCATTACTCAGCAAGCAGTGTTCATGCATGCTCTCCGTACCGGCGGGGATTGGAAACGTACTCCTGACAGAACCAAATTTAAGACGGTATTATAATCCTCCCCTCCAGTGAGCTGTTAATCACCGAGACCCGGATTACTGAGTGAGAAGTCGAGAACCGGATCAGTCAGATTTGTGAACATATCAATGAAACTATTTGAGCGGGATGAACTGACTTAATGGAAAGATAGAACCCCAAAAGATTTTTTTGGAGAATTGAACGTCGCCGCTTCTGTTGTGAATGTGAATGCAACAATTTAGTAAATACAACTTTGTGGGTTTTTTCCATACTTAAAACTTTTACATTTTATTTATATATTTTGCAGATGCTTTTATCCAAAGTGACTTACAGTGCATTTGAGCTATGCAATTTTTTATCAATTTGTGTTTTCTGGGATCGAACCCACCACCACATTACTTAATCATATAAATAATATAGATCACTCAACCATATAATTACAAAATAATCATATGGCTTCAGAAGAGTTTGCATATTGTGGCTTTTTTAAACATATTTGTCATCTACTTGCAATAATTGACTTTTAAATCGCTGTCCACTGTAATGACCTCTATGCAGTTAGTCCCATATATTAAATACACTAGAAGTGCCAGTTTGCCACCTGGTGTTGAATTTAGTCATCTTGTAAGGATGTTTAACATTTGAAACACAAATGTCCTGATGTTTTAAGGAAACTGAGTCTGCAGTGTCAGGAAAGAAAGACCTTGAAGCAGATGCTGTCCAGCTCTGTACGTCTCATAACTGATTACAGCACACCTGTGACAGCCAAAACATTTGTCAGGGCCGCCCACCTCGCACTGCCCTCTCTGAACCTCTGCTGCACCCCACAATGTGTACGCTACTAAAAATGATTGTTCACTAAGTGCAAAGCAGCAGTCTCAGCGTGAATGTGAAGTGTGTGGTTTGGAGTAATTTGTTATGGGCATATTAATCATTTTACACTTATCTAGTGCATACTCTGGAGCGATTGAATGCTGATTTGGATACAGACAGACCACCCACAAAAAACAAATGCATTTAGATATACTGGGAAATAACATTTCAGAGATAACAAAATTTGGGACTTGAGGGAGTTGATTTTATTTATCAGGTTTTGACTGGATCAAAACAATTTCCATCATAATATTATGGGTATTTTATAATATGATTATACATAATATTATTTCGCATTTTCCATATTTGCATGGCTTTCAGTTATGTGAGCAGTAAAACAATTTTGGAAACAAAGAAATTTGTGATATAACATTATGTAAATAAATACTTTTCCTTTAGATTAACATCATGCATCAGTGAATTGTGCACAGGAAGATTTTTAGAAGTAAACAGATTGATCATGTTGTCTAAATCATGTTCACATGCAAATAAAAAATTTTTTTTAGATGTGGCTATGTGGCATGTTTGTCAAAGCGATGTGCTTTGACTCCAGTGATAGCATTTCGCCTGTTTGTTCTGTTGAATTTATGCACGAGAGAAAGAGAAACCTCCCCACACCCTCTGTCTCTTTCTTTTCTTTCCTTCGCTCTTGTATTTGCTCCCTCTGCTTCTCTATTCTGCGGCACTCTGAGTTATCTTTCATAGTCTTTATTCTCATCTCTGCCAGCTTATGCTCTTGTAGTGCCTGTCTGTTGCCCAGAGCAACTTCAGACACAACAGTGGAGACTTTCTGTCCTAAACATACAGTTTTCTAAAGAAAGTTTTTTTCTGATGATCCGTTGTGTTTTTATGATGGGTGAGATGAGGACACCAGCACAGAGAAGCTGAAAGACCTGAAGAAGAATTTTAGTATTGCTGCATGTTGTCGTACTGTAGGTGCATCGCAGGTTGCAGAATCCAAAACTGAAGATTGAAAAAATTTTTTTTAAAGACCAGGGATGAAAATATGCTTGGTTCTAAATCTGATAAAACTTAGATTAGCACCTGGGATAAAGTTATATTTATTATGCTATTTATCACGAGTAAAGGATTATAATAATTACTTTTATATGACTTAAATATCATAAGGACATTATACCTAATATTTATGCATGAATTAATGTAACCGGCTCTATTTGGAAACTGTTCAGTATGTTTATTTATTCAGTCTTAGTCAAGTTGCAAAGTCATTAGCATTTGCCGATCAGAGCACACTGGAACAGTGTCTTAATCTGGCTTCAAATAAGAGCTGTGGTGCAAAATAATGCAAATGACTGCCAAGAAAAAGTCTACAAAAGAAAAACGGCAGCCAAACTGAAATCATCTGGCATCATATTGTGTTTTGAGCTTCAGGCCTGATCAAACAATACCCATAGACAGTAGAAAAGAGACGGACCACACATATACAAATACGGCAGCTTTAGGAATGTTATTCCTGCTTTATAGCTAAAAGATAATCGCCTGGGGTTCACTTAAATTACAGGCATGTTTGTTAGAGCGTGGATGAAATTTAAACAACTTCTTACTTTTAGTGTTTAGCATATTGTGCTTTTAAGACTAAAAAAGGATGTCATTTTCCTGCAGCTGTATAGAGAGATTTCATGATGGGTCCTAGATGTCTTGGGGTTTGTATCACTTTACCTATACATTACTGTATATGTTAGTGTTTTGTAGTAATGAAAGCCCTTTTTATTGGACTTTGGAAACTATAGAGTGATTAGTTTCTTTATTACCCACAGGACACACACAACTAAAGTTTAGCAAAATGAATGTAAATAAAGTTTGCAGAATTCAAAGTCTCTATAGTCTGAGAGAACCATTCAGACAAAAGTGTGTTTTGCCAGGTGTTTCTTACTTTTCCTTAATCTCTTTATTACTTTTTTAAACTTCTACCTGTTTCCAGTGGTCAAATAACAAATTGTTGCCCCTTGAGCTTTGGACTTCTTCACTTATCATCTACAAAACACACGTATTAAAGAAGTATAAAGTAACGTTTTGAAAACATAGTTTTTTTATTGGTTTTTACAACTGGATTTTTTTATTTTGTTTTTTACCACATGAAAAATAACACTCTGGTTTTTCCCTGCAACCTTTACAGCTCAAATAAAAGCGTGTCCTAGGCATGTCAAGTCCTGGTGCTGGCACACTGTTTTAATGCGTCGTGACGCATTTTAAAATAATTCAAGTGACAGAAACAACATGTTGTCATGAATAATTGATGTGACACATGTTTATGACAGCGCAGTGTTTTATCTAATGCATGTCAAAAATAGCAATGTACCGTGTGCAACTGTTTTAGATGGATCAAGCTTACTTACATTTAGTGAGCAGTGTTGTATTATGCGATAGGTAATGTTAATATTGTTATTGTCTTTTACAGATGAAGTCAACACAAGTGGACCAGGGCCTTTTCACAGACAGTTACTGCAAAGTGTGCAGCGCTCAGCTCATCTCAGAATCACAGAGAGTGGCACATTATGAGGTGAGATCTGCTTCCTGTCCATTTCTTGTGACTGTGCATGCAGAAATGTGTGTCTGGTTTTATTTGAAATTACTTGCTTTACATATCATTGGGGAAAAGTATCCATTAGGTAACAGTGGTAATAGTTCATGGGTGATTATATGTAAGTACTGTATGCGATATGCCATCCTCAACTTTTGTTAACACTAAACATTCATGTACATTTATTAATTTAACCACATAATAAAGCTCTGAATATTGTGTTGTAATATAATGCTAAGGGGAGAGGAATTTAAAAAACTATTTGGTAAGATCACTGACAAGAGGTTTTGCATTGATCCAACCTAATCTTAAAGGAATTTATGAAGTCGGGAATTTGTATGTATTTTACAAGGTAGCTTATTTGTATGAATTCATCAGAACATATGATTATTAGAAAAAAGCAATGATAAAGGCCAGCCCCTAACCCTAACATCACTGGGGGCAGATCTTACTTAAACATATACAAATTAAAATCTGTACAAATTCCCATGTGATTGTGTTGGTTGATCTATGTTTAGAGGAAGAGCGGCTCATCTTTACTACAGGGTGCATCCTTGTGGTTGTTGATGGCCGCTTGTCAACAGAGCTGTAATCTGAGCCGGCCCAGACAGGAACATAATGTATTTGCTCAGACAAGCATGGAGTACAACAAGGTAGTTGCTGGTGAATGTAAAATATTCATTTTGTTTTTGTTTGGTGTGAGTACTTTGACTGCGTCATTTGGATGAATTGGCCCATGTGGGTGTGGGGGTCAAAACTGACGTGTGTAGGCATATGTGTGGTGCAGCCGGAGCTGCTGGGTATATTGCTTAAATCTGCTAAAAAGCTGAAATCTTTTTAGCTGATTTTTGCTTATTTGTTTTACTGTATGTAGCTCTCACAATGTGACACTATTTTTGCTACTGCCCAAGTTTTGCAAACCACCAGCACAAGCACAAATAGGGGTGGTTATGAAAAATGGCTTTCTTGCTGCTAATGTGAAAAGACATGCAGTGGGCGCTGCAATTCAGTGTGGAGACCCAGATTTGTGACTTTTTCTCTTCCTTCAGACAAACTATAGTGGGGATCCTTGATCCCTGGATGCTCAGGTATCTACAGAGTGTTTATCAGTGTAAACATTACTGATTGAAATTTATTAACCTTTGTCTTTGATTAATGAAGAAGTTTAGTCCTTATCAGTGTGATGTAGGGAAACTCAAAGAACGTAAATGTTGTAGATGTAAATTTGCCTTTTAAGATAAATCTGATCCAAGTGTGTATCACATGAAGCCATGAACAAAACACATAAGAATAAACTGAGGAAAGGTAGAAGCTTTTAAAGGGATTTTAACAGGCATGGTAGGGAGCATCTCGAAGAAGTGGAATGGATTTAGAAACTATTTTAGCTTTTGTTGTGTTTAATATTTATAGTGCACATCAAAGAAAATTGGAACAATGAAGGTCAGGAGATGAAGAAGGAAGTGACGCACAACATGACAAAAACAACAACATAAATCAAATGACTGTTTTAAAACAAGATAAACATTTTTATTTAGAAAGGGAAAATATTAAAAATATTTTAAATAATATGTGAAAAATTAAGTCTTGTTTCAAGATTTTTGTAGGTGTGGAATGTTAGTAGCAAATACACAGTGACATCATGCCTTGAAATTTTATATCAAAAGAAATGTATGAACGTATGATTCTTGTCTTGAACTAATTTTATAATAAAACTATCTTTGAGTATTTTATTGTAAAGGGATCTGAACTCTAATAGCTGCTCTGTCAAAACATCTGCTGAGGGTTTAGTGCTCATGTCTTGGTTTTAGAAATTATGCTGAAGGCACAATTTTTCTTCATGATGATGAGCTTTTAATCCTCACTCCTGAAACATCAAAGACAGAAAAGTAGAGAAAGAGAATTTAGATATTTGAACTGAACTATTCAACAGCTGCTGTATTAAAAAGGACATTATTAATGCCCAAGACAATAATGGCCAGGAATAGCACCTCTGCCATTGGATTTCATTTTATAGTCCTCGTGATGCTGATCTTTATGTGCTCGCTCTATACTCGCAGTTATTCTATTTTCTGTGCGCTTTCAATGTTATAAAAGACTTCACAGGACATTACAGGTACAGGTCTAATAAAGGTTATTGCTGAGCCCCAGGCAAACATTTTCTTAACGTACAACATAAAGATTCTTCTAATATCAGGTCAATGTCCTGTATCTGTTATTAATCACAAAGAAAGTTATTATTATTTAAAAAAATACAGTCTGTGTCCTGGTTCACCCATGGTCTCTGTGATTTTGCTAAGGGCTGGATAACACTGGATCCCAACTTTTGCCCCAGTTTGCAGTTAGGGTGAGAGTTCTTAAGTTTGAGTTAGATTTTGGGCAGCTGAAGTTGAAAGATTTCACTGAAAATCATGTAGTGTATAATGAATAAAGACTTTTTATTGTATTTTTTTAGGCTTACTACTTTCGTATCTGCTTTTTAAGACTTATTCCATGACCAACAAAAAATGTTAATCCAAAGACATGCTTATGCTCTGTACTTCTGTATCTTTGACTCGTTAATCTTGCTGTCTTTATGTCTCTTTGTGTGCCCTCTGCTCATGTGTTTTCTCTAAGCAATTACAATCAGCATTATCTAATTTTACATATGCATGAGACACATAGCGAGAGCGGCTCTTATTTACACTTGGTCGTGGAGATTTAATCCATTTTCAAGGACGAACCTCCTTCTCTTGGGTCTTTAGTTCAGTGTGTCTGTTTCTGGTGAGACCTCTGACTGCCATGTTTTCAGTTTAGCGTCTGTAATGGTCCTTGTGCAAACATATCAATTTCACACATTGCCACGTTCCAAAATGTTCCTACATGTAAATTATGACACTAGACAAGTAATATTTGATTTTTATAGATGCTGTGGAGAGTATCTCCCTTGTCCAGCATACGCTTATAGCTGGCTATACAAGTAATAACATAACTCGATAACTGCACAGACATTTGGAAATACCTTCATGTTACTTTTTTGGTCTAAAGAACAGAAATGCACACAAGGAACTAGTCTGGTTATATTTCTTTAGTGATCAAGTCATAAATTAAGTTGCTAATTCATTAAAGTGGCTGCAGTAATGAAGCTTTTACAGTGTGGCATATAAATATAAAATATCTGTTCTCAGTTTTTTAATTCTCAGTGTTGTTTTACACACAATTGCTTCCTCATGTGATCAGATTAAATGTTAAATTGAGTGGGATTAATTTAATAACATGCAAAAAGTGCAAAGTGAGTTAATGTAAGTGTGATGAGAAAAGTGTAAATCACTCATGCATTGTAGCAAATCAGGTGACCGTAACGGTCAGAAAAAACTGTACCTCATAAACTTCCTAACTTAAATCCTCTAGAGCTATGTGAGGTCTGACTGTGATTCAGCACAGCCCACTTAAACACATCTTCTCTATTATTACCCAGGCGAGGATCAGTAATGCTCCTAAATTGTTGCTATATATTCGGCTGCCACAATTAGCTCCTCTGCAGTCGGATGAGGCAGAATGTTCTTGTTGGCTTAACAACTGTTGTATAAAGAAAAGTATTCGGTTTTTAGCCTGACGCTTCTTCAGATAGTGGTAATTACAATATGTTAAAAATGAAATCTTATAAAACTGATTGCAAGAAAGTTTAACTATTAAACATGGTCTTCCACCCCCAGTATCTTTCATCATAAAATTAGTTTTTGTTTTCCTTGGAAACAAAGCAGTAGTAATTGGATTTCTTTAAAGCCAGACATCATTTGTGGGTGAAGTAGCTTGCATTATACAGTATAATGAATTCATTGTCAGTTGATATGACTAATTTTTTCTTTGATACTGAGCTGAGATAATAAGCAGCCTTATAAAGCATGTTTTTCAAGCCTAATTAATTGGCACATATAAATCAGCACATAGTGTACAGATCAGTCCAGATTAATTTATTTTTAATGCATTGTCATTTTAAAGCTGCAGAATGTTAAGCAAATCAGCCAAAAAGTGTGGATTCCTAGTACATTGATGTAACAGTTAAAATAAAAAAATAAAAAAATGAATATGTAACCTATTTAATAAAAAAGACATTTTTGTATTTTTTATCCCTTGTTTAAATGTTTTTATGTATACATGCAATTCTGTGTTCTACTATCCTCAAAATGCTATGAATGATGTTTGTACATACAATGAAACATTACATTAATTAAGGATAGCATGTTAGATGCTTTCATTTAATTGGAAAACATTGAAATATTTCATTTTTATAGTTATTAGATTATCTGGCACAACAGCTGCCATAAATCTTCACCTCTGATGTTATTTTCTTCTGCTCTCAGAGGAGGAAGGAGTTGCAACAAATTGGAAGAAGAAAGTGTTAATGGGCAGAACAATGGCTTTTGAAGCACGAGGATGAGTGCCTTTCAGATAAAAGCATTCAAACATATTACAGTTTATGAAGAGTGCTTGATTTTAATAGTCTTTTATATCCGAGACATAGACTGATTGCTAATAAATTCACTTTGATCTCTATGAAGGTTCCCCCTGCATCATCATTTATGAATATCACAGCTTTGGTGTCTGACGAAGATTTTTCCTGTATTTCACCATTGAAATTTCTCTTTGGTAATTTTCTGCATTTTGCAATATTAAGTAAAATATGACAGATGACTTTTTCTTTAATTAATAATGCAGTGTCTGAAATAACAACATCCTTTTTTAGACCATCACTTTGTTGAAAGATGCTTTTTTGGAGATGCGTTCATACATTTCTTACAGGAAATTAGTGGAGGTTGTGGCAAAACTTTTCAAACAAAGTTTTCAAATAAAGAACTATTAGTGTGGCCCAGTTTTTGTGCTTTGTGAAATCTGCAGAAGTGTTATGAATGTGATTTTCAGGCAGCATGGTGCAGATGCTCATGCAAGGAGTTTTTGGCTTAAATCAGAAAACCCACTCAGTTTGCTGGCATTGTATGTGAATCTGTCTGCTCACAAAACTGGGGCTGAACATGATCTAGTGACTACATAACCAGAGCCGAGTGTTCAGGAATAAAATAGATCTGTGGCATGTTAACAACCCAGTCTGATGTAGATAAATAATTCAGTTTAAAACTTTCTAATTCAGCACTTGTCACATTTATGTGTCTTCTTGCACAATCATAAGAAGTATACTCATGTGCATTAAGAATTTGTGGTGTTTTTATTCGAGTGGTTGATTTGGTTTATTGATATTTCCTTATTTGGTTAAATGATGTCTCATAAAAATGTGCACTGTCATTAGCATAATTGGTTAACTCAAAACTAAGCATGCAGTAATTTATTCAGTATTGACAAAATCCATATGAACTGCTCACAGCATGAGCTCAGATATTTTATAAAGCAGAATATAATGTCTTTTGTGCCTTGATTTAATCACGTTTTGCATCTCTGTGTTCTTTTGCTGTTGGAGCTCCTATAAAATGCATTTCAGCGTAGAAGTGAACAGTTTGCATCTAACCAAACAGTATTTGGCTGGTTTCAATTTCTGCATCCTTATGGTACCCGTGGTTGTTATCTCTAAATGTGGCCTGGTCTTCTTTGTCCTTAAATCTTCTAAGTCAGTTTATTTTGTGTCTACACTGGCTCAAAGTAAATAAGCATCAAAGTCTTTAAAAATAGTATTAGAAACTGTAGCATCATCACGACATAAAGTACATTGGTTTTGGGGTAGGAAAGTTAAGATGATGTTGCTGGTAAAAGTCAGATCCTGACTTCTGTATTGAGAGGATCATCTGCTCTTTAACTCACTTTTGATATAAAAGCATGAACCCTGAAGGAAACACATCTTAGCAAACAGTCCTTTACTAGTGGAGTGTGGGTCCCTTTACAGTAATAAATCTTGAAAGCTTTCTGTATTCGGCAGTTATTTTTCCCTCGTGCTTATCCATGAGTAGAGCTTGATGTTTTCCTCAGGCCAAATGACGGTGGGATTTGGAACATAATGTGCTTTTGGCTCAGAGCTAAATTGTGGACTTCAAAATCTATTGCTGTGACAGTTCAACAACCCCAATCTGAGTTTACCTCATCCTTTGAGACTGGTTTTGTCTATCACTATGAAATTACCATCCCCAAGACTCCCACAAAGACTCGAGTTGAGAGTACTTAATAGTACACTTAGGGTCAAATTAGCCCACAAGTGCCATTTCATCAAAAACACAAAATCTGCTGTTTGTCTCTATGGATGAGCTTATAAGCTTAGGAGAGATTGGAAAAGAAGTGACCATTTGAAATGTGAATGTTAAACCTCTATTTTTTGCTGATCTGACATGCTTTGCCATTTGTTATGAGGACTATTAGGCATATACAGTATTAGTGCTGTCAGCAAATTAAAATGAATTAGTGTTGTGATTGTTATTTGATGTTACCGATAGAATATACTGAAAATATATATATTTTTAAATGTACTAGTGCCTTCCTTTCAGTTCCTTTCAAATTTAACCATACCAGAAATACATTTATGGACTAACTGTGATTTATTGTATTCAAAATGCACTCCCATGCATTTTCAGACTTTTGAATCCATGATCTTTATGTTTATCTACAGACATACACTGCAGATGGCATCATCATGATTACCTATCATAAAATTTTATTATAATTTAACATTTTCTATTCTGGGAATTTTATGCCTTTGGAGAAACTTTTAAAATCATTTGCTGTTAAATGTAAGTCTGGTTGTGGGAAGTTTGTCCCAGTATATATATATAGTTCATCCAGGTCCATGTGTCATAATCTGTGATCAATTTCAATGCAGATTTTTCCAGTGTCACTCTCTGGCCCTCATATCCACCCTTTGCTTTTTTCCTTTTGTGTTGTTGATCAAGATCAATTACCCTCTTGTCAAACAACATCATTTTCAGGTAAAATGAGCAGTGAATTGATTCAGCCCGCTCTCCAAAAGCCGTGCCGTCAAACCATGAAATTGATGGGTTGGTGATTTGTTGCTCCGCACTCACTTAACGGCAGCTGCAGTAATTATTTATTGGCCTGTGCATACGATGGACTCTTCCACTTTGCTTTGTTTCCTGTTTGGTTCCCACCCTAATGATAACTGCACTTCATGCTCAATGCCTACTTTTGTTAAATATTTAACAACAAATATTTAGTCAGGCATGAATATTAATAAAGGCAAAATTAATAAATCAACATGTGACATGATCATATTTCTGATAAATGTAAACAATAGATAAATTGTGATAACCAAATACAATTTTAACCAAATACAGGTTTGAATTCATGAAGCAGATCTGCATTGATCCTGGACCATTAAGTAATTACATTTTTGTCTATGAATAACAGCACTTTAAAATCAATGCTGAATGTGACTGGAAGCCAGATTAAAGGCCCGAGGACTGGTGTGATGTTTATTTTGGGTCTTATCTTAAATCACCCCAGCAGCATTCATTGCAACGCTATTGTGTACAAAGCTAATGTAGTCCTTATATTTAGACTAAACAATTGTTTTCCCTGCATTTCCCTTTCAGAGTCGGAAACATGCAAACAAAGTACGTCTATATTACATGCTGCACCCAGTAGATGGAGGATGTCCGGCTAAGAAGCTCAGAACAGATGATGTGAGTATCCCATCTTTTACTTTTTATGAATAACACCTCTCTGATGGGTTCATAAATGACTGCTTACACTTCAAATAGCCTACATCACAGCATACATCACAGTATAGCTGCTTGTCATACCTTTAAATGATCGAGTGGTGAGTCTTTTCTGTTAACGGGCCTTTATAGCTATTAATCTCAGTCTGTTAACACAGTGAATAGTGACCGCTGCCCTATTTATGGATGAATGTGGAGGTGACTTAAGAGTCATAGAATAGCTTTTTATCAAATGGAGACAACAGAGTATTTTGAACATGTGGGAAAAACGTACTGATCTATCTGTTGTTGGTTCTTGGAGATTCCAGATTCTTTTGAAGGACCTGATGTTTTTAGCCAAACTTTTCAACTGAATTAACTCTAAACTTCAGCAATCTTTTAAAATGACTAGCTGAGATGATGGTCTGTTTGCTTCACTTCTCTCAGTGGGACAAAAGTAGACTTCTGCCTTATAGCCACGTTTGATGGGCCATTCAAACAATGAAAGAAATTTACTAGCACGAGTTTGTGTGAATGTTGCTGGATCAGCTGTTTTTGTGTGGAGACGGTCTATTATGCCTGTGGTTTCTACAGATGTTACAAGGTCTTTTAACTATTTCTAAACACTCCAACTAACCTCTCACTGCAGGAGGTAAAATGCTCATGTAAGTGTTTATGTGAGAGTCAGAGGATGAGAAAGCATAGCTAGCATCTATGGGAAACAAATGTAATTTCATGTTTTATTGATAGGCTGTCTGGTTACAGTAATTGTATACATCATTAGACAGGCTATTGAAACAGTGACACAGGGAGCTCCAAGATCATCAGAGAATGACAGTTACAGTATAATAAAAGTTATTGCTATGGTTATTGTGTTTGGAACAACCTTCATTAGGCAGATTTCAAAAGGCTGTGCTTTTCTTTTGAATTCTTGAAGTGAATTTTACAACTGTACTTTGTCAGATCAATAGTAACATCCAATACGCATTTAAGCAGTCATTGATCTGCATCTGTCATCTATTAATCAGTAGGCTTTGCCTACAAACTAGACTAGACAAAATCATTTTAATGAGCCATTACCTGCTTAGGCTGGTGAGGTACACTGTGAAAACTGTTTGCTGTGGCTATTAGAAAATGTCCATAAAGAATACAGGAAACATGTAAACAATTAGCCGTTTAAATTTTTTTTGTGCATTATGGCAATTTGTGTATATTTTTACAATTCTGAACTGTGTATTTCATAGAAAGGATTATTAAAAATGTTCACTGTTTTTGTAAAGAGATCTTTTACAGTTAACCATTTAACAAGTTTTTATTGTAACATTTCTTTCTGTTAAAATGGCTTAATTTACAGCATAGAATATTGACTTTGCTTGTAGAAAAATAGCCAAGAGATTTGATTATAAATGCAATGAATCACAGAGGGATTCAAAGAGAAAAGACTTGATGTTTTCTCATAATTTTTTTATTGTCCCCAACTAACATTTTTGTCTGATGACATACAAGAACTAATTGCCCCTGTATTAAATGCATTAAGTGGGAATTAATTAAGTTTGAATATTTAGGCTAAATCTTTTCCACTTAAGTATTGGGTTAATCCTCTTATGCCCCTTTATCACTTATCAGTTAATGTGCATACCAAAATGGGTTCCCTGAAACAGAAAAGTGCAAGATATGGAATTTTAATGATTAACTTTTCTCTGTCGTTAACGCATAATATGACAGAGAGGAATCAGGAGACAGGAGGTAGTATTTAGAATCAGCACTTTTCATAGCAGGAACTGAAAGCAATTATTTTTCCACTACATTGCCCTTTCTGATATTTATAGATCAATGAGCTTTACATGGCTGTTGTGTGTTCTGCTGTTGAATATTGTTGTCCTGTTTTAGACTTCAAAACAAAACCAAAAATGTTACATTGTTGTGCCAGTAATTTTATTTGATGCTAAAAAAGTGTACACTTTTTAGATAAGTTTTTCTATGTTTAATCACTGATTTTAGTACAGTGTTGTTGTGCACTTATTTTTTTCTCAGGTTGTTCTTTAGTTTTTTCACATCATTGAAACAAAAAAATCACCAACCCAAAAATATTTACATTTTTCCATTAGAGCAGGTTGGATATTCTGTCAGCAGACTGGAAAACATGAAAGCAGCACTTCAGACCTAAACAGTTTCGATGGCAGGAAAATGACTTCAGTATTTGGGTCAGGGGACGTGAATAATTGCATTCATTTTTATCGTGTTACGTTGTAATTAATCATGTTAAATTAATGTGTTACATAGGTAGCCCTATAACAACTACACTTACGCGACTGTCAACTAGTCCAATGGCACCCATCAGTCAATATTACAAACAAACCACTGCCATTAATTTTCTTTGTAGCACGTTTTTCTGAGCAAAAGCTGGGGTTGGTGGGGAGTTGGACATACAAAAGGTGGACATACAAAATCTACCTGTATCAAGAGTCCACAAGCAGCCAAGTTTTAACTGGCTGTCCTCCGCTCTCACCACCTAATAACACAGCAGCCGATTGTACAGGAGATCACTGGCCACATGCATCTGTTTAACACAAATCAGCTGTCTGCAACGGCTACTAATAGCTACACGGTCCCCTAAGGACACTTGAAGAATCTCTCCCCGAGTCTCCGGCACTGTAACTTAATGCAAGGGTCGTTGTGGAAGATACAATTAGCAGCTTGGGACAACTTCTGCAATGATCGAATAGCCCATCGGATACTTACTCCTGTTTAATTAGTGGCGGTTAAATCAACCCCTGCCAGGACTTGTGTTTCCAGACAGGAGGGAAACAGGCGGAGCATCAGGGAGAAAGCCGAGAAAAGAAAGTGAGCAGAAACTTGAGCTTTTCTTCTGGTCTCTGTTTCACTCGGTTAATGACAGATCAGTGACTAAGTGTGGAATTCACAGATGGCATACATCAGCGCACGTTTCGTATTTACAATTAAGTTTTGTTTACATTTCAGTACATTTCATGTTGCTTTGGTTTTATGGCATCATCTGGTTTCTCAATTGATGTGTTTACTATAATTAGTGAAGATAAAACCAGAACAAAAAATAGAAATATGTATAGATGCAAAACCCTATAAACAATCATATAAGAAATCTATCACCATACCTTTGTGTTTAAAAAGAACATGCACATTTTCTATCTTTCTTTCTGCGATTTACTGATCCACTTTGTCAGCGTCTGTATCTCTTTTACTCTTCATGGTGCTTGTGCAGCAATTACAGATTCAGCATCTCCTTCCCACAGGCCAGTTCTGCTGTTCCAATCAGATGGTTATCAACATCCTGATTATTCCATCACAGGCCTGATGAACCTGCCACACTCCTAACACTTCTGCCTGTGCTCAGTTTGACAACTCACAGTGATTTGCCACTTCGGATTGACTTTAGAAAATACCGCAGTCACAGAGTAAAATGTTATTGCTCTTTCCTTGCTTGTGAGATGTAATGCAGTTCTTAAGTTCTTCTTTATATTCAGATTATTTACAGCTATTGATGCTGCACTTGAAATGCACTGCATATTATAATAGAAGTGCACTTTGAAAGTTTCAATGTTTTGTGTTGATAAAAAGTGAATTTACTGCTACCAGGTATGAAAATAGATTATTGTGTTGCATGAAGTAAAGAGCAATGCATTTTTCTGAGTGACAGGCTGTGAATTGTAGTGTAGCTGTATATTTATACTGTGAAAAGAATATGCAATTATTTTCAGCTTTGGTTTTCCACATGGTTTTAGAATAGGTGAGTCATGCATATCTGAAGAATCAAAATGGAGATTAAATCTGCAGGATAACAGCTGAGTCATGCATTGTCTTTTGGATTTTTGTATGGCACAACCGTGAATGTCATTTTTCTTTTCAGTAATGCTTTCAATATTGCACAAACACACACACACGTTTTGTAGCCTGAATACATGTTTTACGTGTAAACCATCTGTTAATGCTCCAAACCTGTTTGACTTTCTCTCTATTTTATAATACACTGTGATAATATTGATGTTTTCTATTACATACAATGAAAGTTGATGATGAGTAGAGGCTGTCAAGATCTATAAAACATTGTAAGATGAATCAAACTCAAAACTCATTTACGGTGTTCTCTTGAAGGCTTATGGGTAGCTTTCTGTCAGAACTAGATTAAAAGGTTTCTTAAAAAATATTGATTTACGGCTGGTCACTATTCACCTTTATGGCATAATAGAGATGAGGATGAGTAACCTTTTTTAGTATAAAATGTTAGTATAAAATATTAAATTATTATACATACTTTTAATAACGGTCTTATGCATATTTCTTTGCACAATTGTACATTTCAAAGTCCTACTTTTCATCCAGAGAGAACACTTAAACAATTAAAATACTCTTTGCTCAGCCAACATAGTTTGCAATCCATCCCCTGCAATTGGCAGTCAATAACACTGTGTGTGAACTCCATCAGATTTGTTTTCAGTAGAGAGTCATCCTGTTTTGCTTTTGGCAGTGATTTCATTCTGCTGTATAATAGTGACATGTCAGTGCAAGAAAAAGACCAGCACATTTAGACTGCTCTTTACACACTGTACGTTCAGTTCTTGTGTGGGTGATACAGTACTTAGAGCAGGTGAGGAGGTAATGGACATAACTGTATATATACAGTTCACAAACTGAATAAGGTCACATAGAAGTACTACTTTATATGTGTGTGTGCACACAAGGTTTCTGCTCCTCGGTTTCGAATGTGTTTCACGTGTGTTGTTTGCATGCATATGTGTGTTTAAGGATGTCTCCAAGCCTGTCTTCACTCCACGTGTCTTATCAGTTTGCCCTTCCCATCGTCCAAGGCTCTGTGTGGCAATGAGACAAAATTGCTGGGAAAATTTATGCAAATATGTGCCTTGTTTTATTCATAGATCTGGAAACTGAGCTGTAAGGCAACCCTTGTTTATGATTACTATCAATATAAAGTCTTTCTCTGTAATTACAGTTAACAGCTATGATGCCTGTAAGAAACATACAAACAAGGACAGAGACCAGCAAAGTTTACAGTGAAAGCTTAACAAAATTATAGTGTTTTGGGTAAAAGATAGGACGAAAAAGGAAAGAGAAGTCAGGCTTGGTCTCTTAATTCCAGTGTGTATTTTTTTTGAGGGGCAGCAGTGGCAGTTTTGGGTTGATTTTTGTCCTGGGGGTGATGATCAAAGAAAACAACTCTTTAAACAACTTTGTTTAGTTGTCAAGTAGTTGTTTAAAAGTGTTTTTTTTTCTTAGTAGTTGTGGTGAGATGTAGTGTAGATTCACAGTTTTTGTTTCAGCAGGCAAATTAACGTAAATTTAATACTTAATAAAGAGGGAAAGACTTTTTGCTTGTTTGAAACTATAATTTGATAATTTATTTCAGAGAACTGAGAGCTAAATGTCTCAATTCATTTTGGTTATCAAGAATTTATTTTCTGATTTAGTACTGGAAAACAAGACAAAAAATACTAAGAAAGTCTGTTCAAGTCAGTTGTTGTTTTTTAAACTAAATTATGTAGTTCAGTATTTGAAACCCAGTGCAGATATTTTTGCTCGTTTTAGGCATGAACTCACTTAAAATTGATTTTTTTTTCAGAAAACAAGAACAAGTTAATATCTTAGGTCATTTTGCTTAGCAAGAAAATAATGCTTGATTCAGGGTTTTTTTTAGATGTTTGTACTAGAAAACAAGACAGAAACAAAATAAGAAATGTATTTTTGCAGCGCACAAGGCATAAAGCTTTAAAGCAACATGACATCAGGTGATGACATTTAGACATGTGATTAGACATGTGATTTAGACATGTGATTAGATTATTTTTGCTACAGCATTTTAGACAAACACTGTTTTTTCAGTTTTATATGCACACAAATGTAACCACAAGCAAAAGCCACTTGGCTTCAGGGGTGCTGCAGAGGTATAATGGATGCCATCAGTCAGGTTGTGAAGTGATTTTATTAAAGTCCCATCCCAAACGGGCATATGCTGCTGGGAAAATGAAAGCAGTTGTGTGAAATGGCTCCACAGTTTCCACAGCTGCTCTGTGGTGTAACATATGTAATATATCTTCCTGCAAGCCGTACAGATGGAGGCTGACGGGTCCTCACTTTCCGTCTGTGATGGCTCAATCGAACTGGCCCTATTACAGTTAAATCACCCCTATTTGCATCCGACCAGGAACCACATAAGTAATTCCCAGAGACGTTTGCACTTACTTCCATTTTTCAGTTTGTGAGCTTGCCGTTACATCTACTGTACATTTAACCTGATGCATTGCTGGGGGGTTTGATGCTTAATGCTAGTTTGCAGCAATATCTGGATTGCACCACTTATAATGTTTTAAAGCCTTTGATTTTCTGTCTCATTTGCTCTGACCGACCTTCTGACCATGGCGAATACATCTGATGTGTTGCAGGGTAGCGACGACGGAGACGTGGATAAGAACAAATGCTGTACACTGTGTAACATGTCCTTCACTTCAGCGGTGGTAGCGCAGTCTCATTATCAAGGCAAGATCCATGCCAAGAGGCTCAAACTTCTGCTGGGGGAACAGCCTGCCATAACAGCCAAAGGTAAGTCTGTCACACACGTTAAACCGAAATGGTTCTGCGCCGCTGTCTGCATTACAGGAGCTCTGTCAGAGTTGGCCGTGTATGTCCCTCCAGCGGTGTGTGGCTTCAGGATGCGGACAGGCATTTGTTAAAGCCTGACATTCCCAGTCCTGCGCTGCACATCAGCGCTAACCGCTTGCTTGCCTACAGGGGTAATTGACCTAAAAATAAGGCTGAAGAGCGAGAACGAGAGAGAGTGTGTGTGTCTGTCTGTCTATTTGTCTGATACTTTGTCTGAAAAGAAGCTTTGCAAAAGCAGCCAACTGGAAAGGTGACAGTTATTATACGCCTTCTGTATTTTTGCATGGTTATGTCCATATTATGCGATACAGCCTATTTCTGCACTCGGTAGCAGCAGTGCCGGTTTGGTTTTTAACCTGTTTACACTACAATAATGGCCTAACGTTGTTTCCAACGTGAGCAGGAAACACTTGGGGATACAGGCTTATTGTGTATGGGAAATTATCCGCTGGAAGGATTCTGGAAGGATTCACAAAGGAAATAAAAGCATATATAGAGAGAGGCTCCAAGTGTCGTTTTGATTTCAGTCAGGGTGGGGTACCGCCGGTTCTCAGTTCTTTTCAACATGCATTAGTCACCAGCTCTCCTGCTGGCTGTGCATCCGAATGCCCGTCATTTATTAATTACACTTTTCCCCGGACAGCTGCGCCACATATGGGAGTTAGAAGGCGCATTAAAAACCAAGCAGCGTTTTGGATCAATTACACAATTCTAACGCTTGAGATGAAAATAGGGTTTGTACAACATCAACGTCAAACTGATGAGATTTAATGGGCGTACAGGGCATTTTGGTAAAATAAAAACTACTAGTGTATATTATTTTCTACTGGAGCAGTTTAAAGGGATAGTTCACCCAAAAATAAAAATGATGTCATCATTTTTTGACTCTTATAATTTTCAAACCCTGTATATGATTCTTTCTTTTGTGAAACACAAAAGAAGATATTTTGCAAAACGCTGGTTACCGGCACCCATTGACACCATTGTGTCCACACTATGAAAGTGAATGGTGCCAGTAATCAGCTTTGCAAAATATCTTCTTCTGTGTTCTGCTGAAGCAAGAAAGTCATACAGGTTTGACATGACATGAGGGTGAGGAAATAATAAAATATTTTTTGGTGAACTATCCCTTTAACAATTCTGACATTAGTAATCAACCTCATGAAGCATATCATTATGCAATGATGTTTTGTTCATTTAAAATCCAGCGGTTAATTTTTCAATGCAAAATAAGATTTTGCATTTAAAGCTACAGTATGTTGCAGTCTTTGCTGTACTTCAGCTCTCTTTCTTTCTCTGCTTGTTTCCTGTCACTGACTGATGCCATCATTAGCTATGCCATCTGCATCTGAGGGCTAGAGACGAGGCTTGTGTCCCACTCTGAGGGGATGGAGGCGGACCATCAATCCCTCTGACATGTGGCATACTGAGACAGACTAGCTTAGACCTGGCTTAACTGAACAGAGAAGAGTACTCTTTAAACCCAGTGAGCATTTCAATGCCCTTGCAATCTGTGCTGTGGGCAAACTGTGAAGAGGTTAATGTTTTTATGCAACAAAAAAACAAAGTGACGGTGCATTGGTGTTAAATCATGTAGTTGGTGATGCTTAAAAAAGTTTGTTAATGTCTCTTAGATTGGAATATTCACAACTCTCTCCCAGTCAGTGCTTTTGTAAGTACAGTATTAGTTTTTAATATGTGCTACTTAAATATAGATTTTAGTGCTGAATTTTATTATAATAAACAGAATAATTTTGCTAGTTAAGTGGCAAAATGTCAATTTCAATCATTAACAATTATTATTGTTAATATGTGGATACGACAAATCTCCTAAATATTGCACGATTTTTCATAATTAATTATATATATATATAGGTTTCTAAAAGCATTTATTTTAAAGACTTGTGATCTGATTGGCTCCGCCACAGTCTACGTAAAGGATAAAAACAGGCCACACTTATTGATTTCAGAGAAGTGACACGGCTGCCCTGTGCCCAGCTCGTCTCCTGGGAAACACTGTTGTTCCAGCCTGACATCAGCCAGTAACACAAAACATCCTCTCCCCTCCTCTTCTGTTTTCAGTAAGACAAATGGGAAACCACTGGAAGACTGCATGTATTGACCTACATGTACATTTGTTCATTTCTACATGACATTTGAGGCTCCCGCATCCATCTTATCAAATTACTCAGCAGTGTGGTTTGCAATCAGGTCCAGTCTCCTGTGTAATTGTTTCCTGTTACTACAGTAAAGGGTTTTATTTGCCTCTGGTTAATGTTGGTAAACTTGATTTTATGTAGGTGTGAACTAGATACTGTATAGCTTCTTGCAGAAGAATTAGCTGAGGAAATGTTTTTTTTCCAAGGTCCATTAAGTATGAAAGCAGTTCTTTATGATTTATGTTAATAGTAAAATAATTTCTTCTTACGACCTCCAGTGTCTCCAAGAAGTATTCAGTTTATGTAGTTTTTCTGGTTGCATCTCACAGTAAATATCTCTGGAATGTGCTGCTTATAATGCAGGATATGGGATGAAATTCAGCGGTGAGGAAATTGTACAGAAACTCCAGTAAAGACTGTTTCAGAGAGGAAAGCGGATAACTGCACGGATTTAAAAAAAGCCTTTGATCCTTTTCTCGTTGATCCAAAAACGAAATCTTTCAAGCCTTATACCTCCAATGCATTAGGATAAAACTGCAGGTTTTCTGCAGGTTAAAGCTGTTTACAAGGCTCCTGTAGATTTAGAACTTAGTAAATTAACAAATTTAGCTTTAGGTTAAAAGGATTCGCATTGCTGACAGAAATTCCTTCTGTACTCTATAAACCAAATGTTTCAATGCAAATCGTATCATGGTAAGTGCAGTTTTAGTTGGTTCCGTTTTCAAATCAAATGTCATATATAAACCACAGCAATCCCCAGAAAGCTCTGCAGATTTTCAAAGTTTTGTAATTCATCATTCACATGTCTTTAAATGCTTTGCATTGCATTCTGTTTGTTTGATAAATATTTTGTCTAAAAGTGATGGTGTATTGACAACAGTTCAATGAAACCGTATTGTTGGTAAGACTCTTAAGCTTGGAAAAATTATCCTAAAGTTGCTCTCCTAAAGTTTTTCAAATTTATCAGCTGTCTTTGTGCCTGCAGTAAATCTGCCAAAAAATAAATTTCCCCTTATTGCCTAAACTGTCATCTGGAATTACCTGGAGCTTCACTGTTACTGTCTCTCACAGAATTCCATTAATGTTTAAAATCTGTTGCTTGCTGTTGTCAAAGTACTGCTCATTATAAAACAGACACTTTTGCCAGTCAATCTACAGTATGTCCTCAAAAACAAAAGTCATGTGGCCATGAATTTTTTTTATAGACTTCTTTATAAAGTTTTTCTTCTTCCATGGTTTTTGCTGTTTTCAGCCCTGCAATTCCCTCTTCAGTACCTAACTCTATTCCCGTTATATATAGCCTTTCTTCTCCAGAGATACTCGGGAGCCTTCTAAGTGATTTTAAAGTGCTTTTATACTACAACAACAGTATGAAGGCCAGCGTATAAATGGAAGGATTTCTTGGGAAATCAGACATGGGCATCGCTCTTCTCTGGAGCCGGGTACAGAAGGCACAGTGGGAGGGTCAACAGTAAGGTGCTAATGATACACTAAAATGATGTAAAAGAGCTGGTTTCATGCCCAAAACCATAGCAGGGAGTAACAGTTATAAATGAGCTTATGGCCACCCCTGGTGACCATAAAAGCATTAAGTAAAATTGAGACACTGGTAATGAATGACTTTAGTGTCACAGGCTTCTCATACCCATGGCACAGAACTTAATTTAGGCAATATAGAAGAACTATTAGAGCAAAAGTCTGGCATCGGTAATTACATTGGACGAGACTGTGCCGCCCGCATTGGGAGACTTGTGACTTTGAGTGATGGTGTTTTTGAGGCCGTTCCCTAAGAATATATTAATTTATCCTTTATCTTTTTTTGGGTGCTCAGTGTCTCAGCTGTTAAGATGTTAAATGTGGCAAGACTTGAATGAATGAAGTGTTGTGGATCGCTGTGTGATATTTCTAGAAAGTCTTCTGACACAGTTTATTCCACACATCATACTGTATGTAAGACATATGCTAGACCAGATTTACTTCACACTGACTCCACAAACACGTGCACATGTGCATAAAGTCAGTATATTTTACACATTTAAAAAAGTGTGTCTAAATTGTCTCTGTCTTGAGGTTGTTCCCTGGAAAAAAACTTTTGATGGATGTTATTCCCCTTGAGCTTGTAAATCAATACTCCAATGTTTCTGTGCCAGATTCTGCTAATATCCATAGTGTTTCTCTGCTAGAGTCTGTCAGATACTTCAGCTTTCTGCAGCCAGAGCTTGACAGAGTTTCCGTTTACATGCTTTATTTTCCTGTCACTTTAAAGTCATTTTTATTTGCCTGTTGCATTTTTAACACTTTATTTATTGTCAAGACAGCTGTTGTTGTCCGCAGATGCAGTTTATTTTCTAGCCTCGCCACACTGCAAACAATATTAACTTACAATGCAGACAAAAATATCTATCAGTGCAGTAAACTAGATTAGGCGTTATTGAAAGAGCAGTTTCTTCATGTGCTTTTTGGCTCTGCTGTCAAATTCTCTTGTGGCAGCACATTCATATTCCTTAAATTTACATCTCATACTGCATTTTAATTTATGGAGTCAAATTAAATTTTGCAAAAGTGGCTGTTAATTGACTAAATTGAATTCAGTCCAGACTGAGCTTGTGTTATTTTGTTATAAACCCTTCTGGAATAGTATGAGTATAACAGAATGAAGGAATAATGCACATTTTGGCAGTGCAGCATTTTCTTGGCAGTGTAAGGGATCATCTCAACACCTCTTATTCATAGTTGTCCTTTTCGCAAATATGCTGATAAATCAAAGCTTTGTACACGCTTACAGTATGTAGGTGCGATCACTGTTACTGTATTACATTTGTTAAAATATCATACATGTTGAAGCGTCATTATTCACAGGGCCAATGTAAAAAAGTCACTTATAAAGTATACTGTGCAAAAAATTGTGGTGGAGCTTGTAAAATTATTGAACTTGCAAGCACAAATCCAACTTACTGCCAGCAGAAATCAATCTTTATTGTTGAGCCCTGATTTTGCCCTTTTTTGACTCTAAGAACAGTTTCATGGGGTTTGTTGTAGTTGTTGTTCAATCACAATTTCTGTCTTAATTGGCATTTGGCTTCTTTTGTTTCCTGTGCTCTTTAAACCCACATAGCAGTAAAGCTGTCAGTGTAAATGTGAACACAACCTCTGTGGGCCAGATATTGGGTTGGTTTAGATCACTTCCACCCCTCGATATCACCTATAAACACTGACAGACTCAGACACAAAGTGGCCCATTCTCTCAATTTTCCCTTTCGGCACATAATAGAATGTAATGTCGATGCTAGACTGAGCTTTGTAAACATTGTCTATTGTAGGATGGCAGAAGCACTCAGCTGGTATAAAACTGGTGCTTTTTTGTGATTTGTAATAATGCAGTTTTATGAGTTATACTGTATGTGTGAATACTATAAAACTTCTTTGTCATGACAACAGCTTGTTATTTATGTAGTAGATACAGCCAGACACAGGGTTTGATGAAATTGCAGTAATTGTGTTTTTGCTGTCAAGATCAGAAGCAATATTTTCACATAAACTTTAGCTTTTGTTTAACAAGGCTATCCAAAGAGTGAAAGTACCCTGTTAGCTGGGCTAAAAAATTGAATTAAAGGGGTTGCTTTTTCTTGTTTTTGTGTGCTTGACAGAAGAGGTCCCAAGTTCCAACCAAAATGTATTGTATATTAGGAATAGGTGAATTATGGATCTCTGACCCCTTGGTTGGCCAAACTGGATGCATTAAAATCTGTATCAAAGTGTAAATATATATTAAATGTCTATTTAATTTCTCAAGTATCTTACTGTTTTGTTTTCTCAGAGGTGTCACCTAGTCCGGTGAAGACGCCCTCCACAGAAACCTCACCCGTGAGCTCGACCCGTCAGCACAGAGACTCTGATCGCTACTGTCAGCTGTGTAACGCTTGGTTCAATAATCCTGGAATGGCACAGCAACACTACGACGGCAAAAAGCACAAGAAGAACGCAGCACGTGCAGACCTGCTAGAACAGCTTGGGAAGACTTTAGACGTTGGGGAGATGAAAGGTATCTATAGTCTTTATTCCTCTCATGATGGCTGTTTACTTGACTGCTTTATTGTCCTGCAGGTCATTAGTTGGAGATGAAAATGATGATGATAATGGGTCAGTTCTGCGATGTACTGTACTGGAGAAGTATATTGGTGTGTGTAATAGCATTCTGTATGTAATGACCTGGTGCGTAGCTGTCATATGGTAATTGAATGCATGCATGAATGCACCTTATGGTTTTTATGGGTTTTATTAACTTATCCTCGGTGTTGTTTTACATTACTGTGTAAGAAACAATTAATCAGATCTTAGTGGAATCTAAGATGAATTTGTGTAATCTTTGTTAAGTCCACATTTCCATGCTGTGAGGTCACCACCAGTGATTCCTTTCCTCATCCTCATGTTTAATTTGTTTTTTATTGAAGGTTATGCCCAGCTTACAGCAATAGTCCGGGCTTAGCCCTACATGATGCATCGGGTACCCATACATATAACCGCCAGGCTATTGATTCCTTTGTCCGTCAGAACAATGATTTACTCAAAATCTTCCAAATGGTCTTTGTTAATTTCTCAAAAGATTAATGAAACGGCTCTCACATAATACAATAAAAAAACCCTCAGCATGTACCACACTTCCATTGCCTCCTCTCCTGCTTAGGCACCAAGAGAATAAAAGCAGCAATAGTTTTTGTGCAGCTTGAACCCTCGATACAGGCTATTAATTTCTGAGGGATGGGAAGTTTGCTCCCCCTTTGTCTCATGGCTCACATTATGTCAATAACAATTACGAATAAATTTTCTCACAGCCGAATGGGAAACAGTCCAGGCTAGCGGTCATCCCAACAAGGGCTGCAGAACATGATGTTACGTAACAAGGAATGTTTCCACTCATTAAAGTTAAAAGGCCTGATCCGGTACAGATCAAAGCTGTGGAGATTGCCACTATAAGACTAAGCTAGGGTTGGGCTTTAGTTCGCTTTGACTGAAGGTTATTTCCAGCCTAAAGTGATGGATGGTGACCATCCTTTGCTAATGGAAGGCACACTGGAGGATTGGCCAGACTTAGTGCCTAATGCTGTGATTGTGTCAGCACTAGGTTAAATTAGAGAAGAATTAGGCTGAATAACAAAAGGTATTGAATTGCACAATAGATAAGCTGAAGATAACGATTTTTACTTAATTGGCTAGAGAATTGTGTTAAAAAAATAAAAACAATGTGGTTGTTTCAGATATACAGTAGACAAACTAAACCATTGGGTCAAATTAACCTAAACATTTTTTGGGTTAATTAAATTAAGGTTAATTTAATTTGTCTGTTGAAATAGACAAACCCAACCACTAGAGTTTTCTAGATTAATTTAACCCAGCGGTTAAGTTTGCCCATGGGTTGAAACTACTTTACTTTTGAAATGTCCATTCCACATATATTTTATATCTCAAACATTTCCCTTGCAAATAATTATGAGTAAAGAAAAAAATTCTTTTTTGACAAAAAAAGAAACTTACAGTATACCATTACAATAAAATATAAACAAATAAAATCAGTTTATTAATTATTATTTCTGATGCTTGGTAATGTGTTGTAATTCTAAAGAATTCGCCTTGCTTATCACTTCCCAACATCGGGACAAAAATGGACCTGTGGAAATAGCCGATCACTGTGCTGTACCACAGCTGATGTTTCACAACGTTTCCTCTTCAGTGGGTTAAGGAGGGAAAAATAGATGGGCCAAACATCTCTGCAATTTTCCCCTCGGCTGCCCGCTTGCACTGTCTGCGTTGCAAGGTCTCCCACTAATGTCACCTAGTCATTACTCCAGCCAGGAAATGTCAGAGCAGTGTGCGGTTGTACTCCTCTGATGGCTTCTCTCCAATGTGATTATCAATTAGTAATGATGTGGCAAATCACCCTAACGGTCAGAGCAGGTCGAGCGAGAGAGAGAGTGTGTGTGTGTTTTGGCAGAGAGAGAGAGAATTGCTGCCTAATTCATTGGTCTGGGGAGCTGCTGGTGGCAGACTCATCTTTCACACAAAGCGTTAGCACCTATAACACTTCAGCAAGTGGCTTGTGTGGACATCTGGGTCTCTTTCTCTCTCTTTGAATATCTGTCACCAGATTTTCTTTTTCTCTCTGCTTTGCTCAGATTTTCTTCTTTTTCTGTCTTTGCATAGATCTGTCTCGTGCATGCTGCGAGTGTTATCTGATGTTCAGAGCATCAAGAGAGCGAGGCAGCAGTCACACTTTGAAGACTGCAACATAATGAAATATTCATAGCTTTCTATTGAGCACACTGTCTGTGTGGTTTCTCATGAATGTGTGTGTACTGTAACTTTGAGTGCACGGCACGTTTTTTGTTCCCGCGGCTTTAAATCTCTATTTACATAGTGGGCTACACGTTACTTCTGTTCTGATGTGTTTTAGAAGGGAGCACTATTTATTTATAAATAGTAAACTCACTGAGTACACTAAAGTCTCTAGGTTCACAGAATTTCAGACAGCAATATTTTAATAATTCATAAAAATGAATTGTTTCTTCCTTCTTGTCTTCGCTAGTTTTACAGCACATCGTGAATGTATAGCGTTATTTGTTGTTTGCTTTTGTCACCTTTGTGGGCGTTTGGACCCGGATGTGGTGCCTGACATTAGACTTAGCATGTGGGTAAAACCTGCATATAACCCTCAATTTTGCAATTTCATTAGGTAACAGTAAAAGCACAGACGTGATAAACGTCAGCTTTATAAAGCTGCTTTAACTTGACAAGTAAATGTGTTTTGGTGGTATAATGTAATGCAGACAGTTCAACATTATTCATTTAATTCATATTAAATAATGATTTTTACTCAAACTACTAATTTAGATGTTGACAACAAGCACGTTTTCAGCTTACCTGACAAGCTATTTTGCAGTGTAGATTCTTGCACAGGGATGTCGTGTCATTCTTTATCTTTTCATCCCTAAAATTTCATTTCATTCTTGGCAGCTTTTGAGGACCCAGCTGACCCCATTTTGTTGTTCTGATGGATTCTTTTTTTTCCATGTGCACAGAGATGCTTCCCTGCTCAGACACCAAACTACAGCGGTACAGTGGAGTAATAGGCATCTAAATTCTGTCATATTTCAGTTTTTCTCATTAGAACTACTCTAAAAACAGGCTTCATTTTCTCTTTTCCTATTTTTTCCATTCATTGTTTTTTCTCTGTAGTTCATATACAGTAGTTGTAGCGAGTTGCTATTTTCACTTTCCCACTCAACCAATCCATTTTTCTCAATACTTAACACTGCATACCACACAGAAACCCAACTCATTATAGGTCCAATCTACAGTCATTTAGAAGAGGCAGCAAATGTAGATTACTTTCCTCTTTCACAGCACTCCATTAGATGGGAAACCCTTGTGATTTAGGCCTTCATTGCAATGTGTTCCTGTGGAATTATGCATTATCGTGTCCTGTTTTATCCATGATGAAAACAATCAGGTTCACCCTGATGCCGCTATCATGTCAGGACATTCATGTTGGCAGCCCTTCAGCTTTTCCAATATCTAAATCACTGTGTAACTGCAATGGATGTTACTTATTTATTCAATGTAGTGTATGTACTCATTTAAAGGAACATGCTTACCGTGCAATACTGCAGAGCTGCAATGTTCCAAAATGTAACATCAGATTGATATTAACACAGAATTTTCATTAAAGCTGCATATTACCTCCCAGATTCTTCAGTTCTTTTCGGTGCTTTTCAGTTTTTTCAGTGTTATTGTAATTGAAGTACTGTGTAAGATCGGTAGTGCGGTAAATACAGTCCTGAAAGCAATTTATTGATTTGAAACATTGTGTTTGCTTTACAGTATGGAATGCATTATTTGCCTTTGGATGAGATGCTTTATTGGACACTTCTTTAGGAAAACAGGTTTAAACGAATAAGTAAACGAATAAGTAATATTTAACATTCTGCATTTTTCCTGTCTCGCTGATGAAATAAGCAAATCTTTGACATTGGACCATATTAACCCTAGTTGCGCATGTTATCAGTCAAGTCTATTTATACGTTTTTATTATGATGGTCAATGCTGATATAATCAAGACTGATGTGATTTCAGAAGTGATTATGACTGTTTTCTCTGAGATTTTTCAGATACGTCACCAAGCCGGTCAGGCAGCGCCTGTGACAAATTCCATCTATTCAAACACTGTCCTGCTGGTTAATTGGAAAGACAAGTTTGGAGATATAATTTGGCTTGTCTGCTGATCAGCCTCTTCACTGTGAAGGACTGTGCAATTACAGTCGTCCTGTCTAGTGCAGCAGTCCATAAATAGTCCTGTGCTCCACCCTAAAATGCCCTAAAAGTGTTGCTGGGTTTGCTTTTAGCCTAGGCTTTAATGAACTTGCACATTAAAATTGTATATAAAAAAAACATGTCAGGGCAATAGCTTTCGAGGCTACAATGACAATTTGCAATTTAAAATATCATTTTAACATTTGGAATTTTGGAAATTAAACGAATAAGTAAACGAATAAGTAATATTTAACATTCTGCATTTTTCCTGTCTCGCTGATGAAATAAGCAAATCTTTGACATTGGACCATATTAACCCTTCGACCACTTTAGTGATGTGCTATAATTGTTAGTATTTGAATAGAATCAGGTAAGATGATAATTGGATTGTGGTGTATTATATTGCACTGCTAATACGGGCACTAGCCATGGGCTTTTTCAATTTAATGTGGTTGATGTGTTTTGTCTGGAGAAAAAGTGGATCAACGTTTGCTGAATTACCCGCCGCTTAGATGCCATCTGCTATCCGCTACACAAATACAAGCATATTATTCTCATTCGTTGTTGTTTAGCATCATTTTGCTCATGTTTAAACCAGCACAGCATAACTGAAGACAGATTGGTGTAATGACAAGGAACATTGGGGCAGAACTATTGTTCATTAACAGTGCGATACAGGCCAAGCCATTGCGACATCTAATCGTTTTATAATGTGCTCATCATAACAGGATATTATGTTATGAAGCTGACCCTTGCCCTCTCACTCAGAGCATGAAACAGTGCTGTGAACAATGATGTAACTAGTTGGTACGCTTTGTCCTCGACAGAATCTTAATATACTCGTCCCTCCATACAAACATATGCTTGGGTTTTCTGGCTCACTGAGAGAGTCAAAGCGACGTTTGTACCATCAGGCAGGCAGATGCCTAAAGGTAAAAATAGATGAACCAGCACGGACCTAAAGTTCATAAATGATCCACTCGCAAGAGAAGAGAAGAGCTTGTTCTTTACAGAAGCTTAATATACATGCATTGGGGTGTTGAATATGGAGAGATTATGGGTTCAAGTGAAACAAGTATATATTAGTTTTTGGGTAATTGTATTGTTTTTTGCAGATTTTAAAGCCTAAACATTTAACCACAACCGTTTAAAATTATGCATGATTTGATTTATTTTAAATCATGAAAACTGCAAAATGCCATACTTCTTTACAGAAGAAGTTTTAAGGGATTGAGAATTAAGTTATTGGGAACTGTGGTATTAAATTGTGTTTGCCCACACCTGATATGGTGGCCACTGAGTGTGTGTTATTTTTTGATGTTACATTTATTGAGTTCAAAGGCATATATCAGAAAGGAAATGAAGTGTGACTGGACACTAGCAAAAATGTAAATGCTCCACTAAAGCCTGTTTGAAGTAAGACATCTGTAAGGAACATCTGTTTGGTAAACATTACGTTAGTGTCAGTTTAAAAGTCCAGTGTTATGGTCCAAATGCACTATATAATTATTAATGGAAAATATAATTGACCCCTTAGAGTTTAATGGATAGTAACTAATAGTCCAACTATTATTCCAACTAGCTTAAGTTAGATAGACAGATGGGAATCTAAATAAGCACAAGCATGTGTTATGATCCCTGATGAGACCAGACGCCTGAGGTGATAATATCCTTGAAGGCATCATTAAACTTTATTGTGCTTCTGAAGTTCTGCAAGATGTTTTCCAGTGTGGTCTGCTATTCCATTACCATTTTATTCTGAATAATAGTCTTGACAATATAATAAAAAATGAAATATGTTGTGCAAAGCCAGAACAGTGCTAGAACATGCTAGAACAGTGTACTCTGCTCTCTTCGAAAGTAAGATATATATTCAGTCGCACAATAGGGATTGCAAGATGGATAGCAAAGAGGCAACATTCGATCTGTGTTCATTTATTCCACTTGTGGTTCCTCTATTCCTATTTGGCGGATGTTCTGTGTTAACAGTAATAAATCTTAGATGGTGCGACACATATGAGAGAGACTTTATAGGAGCTGCACACCGCCTGGCCCTTCATTGCTCATGCGTTCCGTGGGCCGCGCGACAGGCAGAGCGGAACGCTAACGTTGATGGATCTTCGGGCAGTGCTCCATTATTTCACCTTTTCAAAAAGCGTTTGAGAGGCAGCCTGTCAAACGGCCAGATTCACCCCAAGCTTCTGTGCCTCCGCCATGTTCTTTAATGTCAGTACCCAAAAGTGTGTGTGAAGGCCAATTAAATACACTGACTGTGATTAAGAATTTGATTATCAACCTGAGAACAAACAGAACATATGGTGAAAGGAATGACTATATGATTGTAAAATCCTTTACTCACTGTGTCTTTAGAAACTGCTTTTTTCTTTTAGTGGAATTCAAAAGGAGCTAATAGCTGAATGTTTTGCTCTTTCTATAGCATGAAAGTAAATGGTGACCACTGATCAAGTAAGATGTGAGATAAGGTGAGGTAAGAGTTACAATGAGTACAGCTATCGTGTGAAATCATAGTGCATAGAATGGAGAGCGTGCCCTGTGGACTACTTTTATGGTGCTTTTTGTCCTTTATGGGGCTTTCAAGCTTCTAGTCCCTATCCACTTTCAGTGTGTGAAAGAAAATAGGCTGTACATACAGTACTTCCTTTAACATCATTTAGAAAAACGTTCAGGGTGACTAGTGTCATTTTTGGGTAAAATGTGAATTTGAACTGCTGAAGTCCAAAAAACCTATATATATAAACATATTAAAAGTTGTGGAGGGAAAGACATTTTTGCTGATACGATTAGCAACTTTTCAAAATTCCTGCTAGCTTCCCAATGGCAAAAATAATCAGACTCTTGGGTATAACAGGGCCAGACACACAGAAGACTTTGTTCCCTGCCTGTCAGATTTTTTGACTGACTGCTGTAATGCAGAGCAAGACCGTATCATCACAAACATCACACTCGAGATGTTTGAGAATGGATAAAATTAGGCATTATGATGAATCAACAGTAAGACGGTAATTTCTCCGTGCCCTTTCCTCCAAACGCTGTTTATGGGTTTAACTCAATTTGAGAAGGAGGTTTGCAAAGGCCATTTTTCAGCCTGCAATATTATTAGTGCAACATGACAGCAATTACACGGGACACTTAATCCATAACAGGGGGTGCCGGCATAAACAACGCTGATAGCCAGGGTGTTGCCGCATCATGTCATTAGTCACAAGCTTTATGGCTTCCAAAGGCAGCAGACCACAAATAGTAAAATGAAGTGTTGTTTTGTTTCACCAAAGTTTCACTTTTCTCATGTTAGTAGCTGCACAACAACTCAGTCTGCATTATAAGCACCATTGGCCTTCTAAAATGTCAATTGGCACGCACACGCAGAGAAGCCTCTCCCCCTTAAAACCCCCAACTCGTGTTTAAACATGTATCTGATTTCATGAAGAGACCTTCCATTGTAGTATCACAGATCCGATAAACCTAAATAAATAAAAAGCTTCATATTTCTATATGTATGTCTCTTTAATTGATTCTGTCCGCGCACACGTTCCCTCAGGGTACGGTAATCAGGCGAGTTGATCAGGCAGAACTGCGAAACACAGCCGAGCAGTGACCTGTGGTGATCCGCGGCTGAGCGAGAGAAAGAGAGACCAGCGTTATCTCATTCCCCAGTTAGTCCTTCTGTTCTCAGGAATGACATGATAAGAGTTTATTGACCGCTTTGTTTTAAGCTTAGCATGCTGAAGAGACTGTAGAGAAAGAGAGTGGAAGAATATTAGTTCATTTATCAATCTATCCTGTTCTTCATATTTACCTAATGCCTTTAAAATGTCCTATTTGATAATAGATCAGTCAAAAGTTTAGATACAATTGACAAAAAGGTTTCTCATGATCTTAAAAGTGAATGTATAACTTTTGTAGACAAAAATATAGTTGTGCCAACATATACATTTTTTTCATTAGAAAGCAAAAATTGTATTAAAAAAATATTTTTGAAATTAAAAAGCAGCCAATAAGAGTCCAGCATCGATAGAAATTCCTTCAGCACTGTTTAAAAAGCAGGTTGAGACCTCAAAAGACTGGATGATAAAATGTCAAGAGTATGAATTTGTAAATTCTACACAAAGGCTGACTACTTTTAAAGATGCTGAAATGTAACATATTGTACATTTATTTTGGATGCTTTTTGTCACAACTTAGAGTCACAATTGTGTTATTTCATGGTTTTGATGAGTTTTACTACTATTCTAAAATGTAGAAAAAATCTAAACCACAGTGTTTCCATACCTTTGACTGGTAATGTATATAGAATAATAACGCTTTTACAGATGAGCAACGGCTATCTGAGTTTATTTACGTGTCAGACTATGTGCATTTATGTTTCTACTTAACAAACATGCATCTGTGTGTTTCCTCTGTAGGTCTAAAACGCTGCTACACATGTGACACCTGCAGCGTCACGCTAAATTCAGTGGCACAGTACCATGCACACCTGCAGGGCTCCAAGCACCAAAACAAGTAAGTGCCAGCACAAGCTACACACATAACCTGTTTTAAAAATATGAATTTAGATACAAAGAATACACATGCTGAATGCAAGTAACCGTGACACCGGGTAGAAACACATATTGGGCAATGAAAATCTCTGTCTGGCTTGCATTATTTCTCTTCTCCCTAGTTTTTGTAATTTCCATTTTGGAAAATGGAATAGCCGATACACAAGTTACCAATCATGCGGCTGTGATGCATTGCACTAATGGTTACAGTAGTTTTTGTACTACAGATTTCCTGGAAATGGAAGTATGTCCCAGAGCATTAGCATTCTTAAATTGATCCCTAAAGTGGGAGCTGTACCTGTAACATCACGGTTTCTCGAAATCAGTGTAACTGAGACCTGCCTACATCCATAATGGTATTTTTTGTGAGTCTGCAGCTTGCTCTCAATCCATCGGTTTTCTCACTTGGCAGTCAGTCTGTTTGTTTTGAGCTATTCCCCTCCTTTCGACATTCAGCTTAAAGCGCATTTGAAGCAGTTACTCCATATTTTATGTACTGACCCCAATTTCTCTGTTTACACTCGTGCCGGTCATTAACTGTGCAAACATTAGGAGCACATCCAAATGTGAGTGAGCAGTGAGACTAGACCATCAGTCATCTCAGCTTTCAGTAACCAATTAAAATCTTTCTCTTTTCACCACAAAACACAGAGATGTCTGTAAAAATGTGTAGATGAAATGCAGCCTGACTTCCATCTGCTGTAGCTCGTACATGTCCAGCTTTTTGCATCATTTCCTGTCGTGGTATTGGATGTTCTCCCTGTCCTGTGAACCAATAGCATATGTTTTGTGGGTGTCCTGTGCCCTGCTTGCTTGATTTTTATCCAGATGGTATTTTAAGTGACACACACATGCATGTTGACACATAAACACCTAGTGGATTTTCATGCAGTTTGGACTAACCCATTCTCTCTTCTCTCAGTTTATCAATGTAACCCTTGTGTCACACTTCAGTAATCCAGACGCGTCTGTTCCCATCTCGTCTAGTATACTCACTGTCTCCAAACACAAAAGCATTGAAGAAGTGTTCCCTCAAACACCTTAATTTGGCATAAGAGCCTACAACAAACATAGTAGACAATGACAAGTTTTGCGTATGAACAAGATTAAAACAAAGTGAAATGCAGAAAACATCAACTTTTTATTCATTCATCAATTTTTTTTACTCTTCCACCCCTGTAAACTGTCCATGATAAAATTTATTCGATTATTTGTTTAATGTCTCACATTAATGTCATATTAATCTTTGGTGTCTTGCACCAAAGACATTTGCGACACATAAAACTGTATTAGATCTTCATTCATGGCGATTTCAGTGTTGGTATGGAAGTGTTTCTTTGAGTTTGTTCGTGTGTTACAAAATTCAGAGAGGAAATTCAATTCTCACTCTTTGTGGGGGTTGGTGAAACAAATTATGCACTAATGATAAGGATACTGATAAGTCTGCCGATCGATAGACACTCTCCAGACAGCTTAAATCAAACCCATTCCTCTTTCATTCTCCGTTCAATCAAACCGACAGCAAGCCAACAATCTAAACATGTTGCTCCTGTCGATTAAGTGCAACCTTTTATTTGGTAATTGAGTTTAGCTCTGAAGAATGTATTTATTCACTACTTTCCATTAGAGAATTTTAATTTCCTCATTTCTGAGGTTCATCTGGGAGCAAATCACTGCTGATGAATGTAATCTCTTTGTAGTGGTGTGTGTGATTTTTATTTATTTATTTATTTTAATGGATCGTGATGTTTGATAAACATGGAAGCTCTGTTTTAAAATCTTCTGTTTCCTTTACCTTCATAAGAATATCAGAAATAAGTTTTGACCTGGAATAGAATAAGTGAATGATTTATAATTCGATCTGTCAGGTAAAATTTCATAGGAAATGCCATAATTTTGAAATAATTTTACTTTATAAAGATAAATATATATATAGTAATTTGCAGTTACACGTTTCAAACAGAGATGGCAGTATAGATGTATTACAATTTTAAAGTTGATGCATGTAGCTTTATTCAGCAGTCTACCACAAGAAAAATGAGCTTTACATCACATTTTCATCTAAAGACTATTAAGCTTACAGTAGGGTCAAAGTGTGCTCTTTAATCACTGTTTCCTGGTGCAAGGGTCTTCATACCCCTCAATTTCTGTGAGACACAAACAGTGTAACCTGTCACTTTTTAATGCTGTTTACACCCCCATATGCAAATGACCGGGTGCACAAGAGTTTGACAAATTAGTGGTCCTTGAATTAACCCAGAGACGACAGAAGATAATGAGGATATGGACAGAATAAGAAAGAGAAAAGAGCTATTCCTCCTCTCCTTCAGTGTCAAAAGGTCAAGCCCAGTCGACAGTCTCATTACCGTGGCATCATTACACTCCATTCATCAACGTGCCATCATCAAACGGCACACACACCCACAACATGCGTACTATACATACAGAAACACTTACACATCTGAATTTGAAATGTTTCCTCTATAATCCAAGTTTAGTAAAAACACACTAAATTCTCATTTTACCAGCTTTCAGCCACAGAGAAGTTTTGCAAGTTTTTATAAAATGCTATTGGATTTTATTATCCTGAGCCCACTTCCGTTTTCTCCTGAGGCTCGGTACATTAAACTGAATGGTATACAATAAGATGTCTGTCTCTTATGAACTTCATCCACATCTCTCCCATGAGCATTCAGTAAACCTGTACCTCCACCTCCTCTTTCACCCTCCTGGTTAATGAAATCTTTTCATCCTGGGTCCCTTTCCTGTCCATCAGTTTGTTCCCTGTGGTTCTCATGCTCAGCAACCTTAAAACCAGGAGGATCTGTGTCAGCCCAGCCATCTGACAGCTCTTTCATTCCTTTCTGCAACAAGCTATTTGCCTTCAATCTCGTCTGCCCCAATTTTTGCACACTATCATGGCTGATTTGTTTGTCTCTTCAAAGACGTAAGCTCTCGAGGGTAATCTTGATTTTTTTTTTGCTGTAAAATAAACATGTCTACACTCCAAAAGCAATAAAACATGAAATATTGATTCTGTTATAGTCGAAACAAATAGCCGGAGTCTTCAAACAAGACCATTTGCTTTTGGTTTCATATTGTGATGACACAAGAAAGAAGATTAATACTGCATGACTGGATAAACATCTGAGATAGTGGCAGTGAGTGTATGTGTGTTATTAGAAGTGAACAATGTTTCAGTGTTACATGAATTCCAGTACATCACACTGTAAAAAGTGTGTTTTTATAGTATATTGATGTGTTTTCCAGTTGTATGGACTATTTACCATTTATGTGTATTTGAAATGTTAGGAAAATGAGTGATGGCAACAAAAAGCAAGGATCTGTAAATGTTCTCGAGAGGTAATAAAGCATCACTAAATGTGTCAGATGAGTGCAGTTCCTATAGGATAGCTGTACACATACGTACTTGCACAGTCCCACAGTTTTAATACAAATTCTATGCCTCAAAAACTACATTTTTCATTCCAGTTGCAAGTGCAGAATTTCAGCATAACTGTGTGATGGCGGTATCCAAAGTCACCCACCCTCCTCTTAAAAGCATATAGAGAGGAGTATTGAGCATTGCTTAGGCATTGCCTTAGGAGAAAAATAACTTCGGCACTGCAGCAGATATCTAATTTAAAGTTCTGGTGACTGAGTCCTTGCTCATATAGAGATCTTTGTAATGCAAATGAAATCACCCATGATTCACCCTGTGCAAGTTCTCAGAATTAAGTCTCTAAATCAGCAGTAAAATGTCACAGTGAAAAGACACTTATAATTTCATTTAAAAAGTGAAAAGAAATAAACACTTGTTACATTTATTTTATTCGCTGTGTAAGCTATGGAGTGTCTTCCACAGAGAACAGCATCAGTGTAAATCAGACTGTTTTAGTACTTGGAAAATAACACTAGAGGAAGATTTGATGGTACTGTAAATAGGAGGAGCAGGTTGATGAAGGTCAATTCTCGTTTGGCAACAGCAGTTTAGTTTAAATGTGGGATCTAAAGCTGTGAAGATTATAATGTAAAAATTAGCTGCAGGTTTGTTTTGCTTAATTTTGAATGGTTACATTTTGAGAAATGTAACCTACTGAGTGTAGATGGGCATGTTTTGTACAGCTCTGTACAGTATAAATACATCATGTGAACTTCAGATTGTGTCATCTTGGTTTAGATGGATTTTTTCACACAAAAATTTGTTATGATTTAGTCAGCCTCATGTTGTCGCTTTGTCTTGACAAACATGGTATTTTTTACGTCATGAAATAGGTTTAGGGATATTTAAAGGTGCTCCAAAGAGGAATGTTTTACAGTTTTTAAAAGACATGAGGGTTAAGAATTGAGTTAAGAATGAGATAATTCTGCCCTGTCTGTGAAATTCAAAGTCTCATAATCTAATCATCAGTCAAAGTGAAGAGTGAGAATCATGTGTCATGAGTGATATGATAAATACTAAAATTAATGATTTTATGGTCACTATGTTTAACTAATTTGCTCAATTAGCTTCATAAACATTAATTTGTTAAGATATGAAATATGATATGAAAAATATATGTTGCATTTTAATGGAATAAAGGTAATTTTGTAGAAAACTGTAAATCACAAAAATGACTTCAGATGGGTTTTCACTGACATGGGTCACAGTTTGCTTCTTAGGGTGAACTTTTACAGAAGTACATCTAAAGAAGCCTTCCAAAAATTTTCCAGCTTGCATTTTGTTGTGAAGCTATCAGAAAAACTTTTGTCTCAAAGAGAGTAAAAAGCTCAAGCAATCGAATGTAGCCAAAATGGAAAGTGCAACACAAAAAAGAAACTTTATGATAAATGCATTACCAGGTTGCTGGAATTCTTTCAGCTGACTACTGGCTGCTAAACCCAATAAAAACACTTTGAAATGTGCAGAAATGTCTAAGCTATTGGATAAATTTACACCCTGTTCTGTGATCGTGTAGTTTTATTCTCATCAAAAAGCAATATCCATTGAGGCCAGTTCCCATCTAGTGTTTTTACGTTCATTTAAATGACTTGCAGAATCATAGGGGTCACTGTAGTATGACAAATATACTGTAGCTCTCCAATTTTTAGGTTTATTATACTGTTTTAAAGCTTACTGCGTTCCAAAGAGCAATAATAAAACAACAGTTTGATATAGGTGAATGGTACAGTTTGTGCTGTGGTGGGTAATTAATGAAATAGTTTCTTCAAAGTCACCTTCTTGGCACCAAAGTCACTATAGAATTCTACCAGTATAAGGCAAGCAGGTTTCGATTGGAGTAGTTTGGTCCTATCTTTTACTGAGCTGTATTAAAGAGAATTTCTGTGTGTAACCCTATGAGGCTTGACATTTTGAAATGAAGGATGCTTTTATTGGTAAAGACTGAAAATGCAAATTGCCCTTTAAAGATTCATCAGGGGATTTCATTACTAAAGGTAAAGATAAACAGTATTGTGATCCTGTCTCTGTGTAGAGTGATCTGAACATCAGTCCTTTAAAATGTCACATGATGATGTTTCCACGGGGCTTTTTTGTCCTTTCTTCGGCTAATGTATGTCGTAACAATACTGAAGCAACAAAGATAAAGGCTGTAATTAAAACTCTTAAGTGTTCTCAGTGGTGCTGTTATTGAGAATTACTCTAATGATCTGCTTTCTAATTAACAAGCTATGTTAACATTTATTTACTTGTTATTTATGCGTTTATGTGGGTTTGGTTATGAATTGGTTTAGTTAAGGTCTCATTTGTTAAAGTAAGTTAACATGCTTTTAACAGAGCCAACTTTTTATTTTAAATATTTAAAAGGCTTTACTGATCATTGTAACATCTCATGTTAACTAATGTAGCTAACAAATGAAACGTTATTGTGAAGTCACATGGTAAATAAATCCTGCATGAAGAATTTTCTTAATTCAAAAGAGCTGATCCCAAAATCAATCGTTTTGTGACATTGTTAAAACATAATAATAATCGCACTGCTGTGGTAGACATTTTTGCTGAGGTTAATTGAATGTATTATCAGAATTCTCAGACTTTCATGTCGAGTCAAACCGGGGCCTTACATGTACAGTAAATGAGTTTTTTCACCGTTTCGTCTGTGGATATTCATCTGCGATTTCTCAATCGGCAACCTTGAGTCTTTGACCCCATTCTACAATCTTGGTGTCAAATCAGTTTAAACCAATAGAATATTTCTTGAAAACCAGAAGATTGCTTTCCACAATTTTACTTTGTTCTTTTGAATTTGCCTCAAGCCTAATTTTACTATGATAAAAGATATATACGTATATTTCTCTTGTTGCATCAGTGTAGACTGTTAAAGTCAGGGTTATGATAATGTGTAATGATACATCATCCTTATGTTTTACACAGCACACCATCATCTTTTGTTCTGGTGTAATTTTTCACAGACTTTCCCAGTCCTGTCATTACAGGAGGAGGTGGGTATGTAATTTTGTGTCGAGTGAGGGTACATTTACTGTGTTTTGACTTTCGCCTAGCTTTTAACCTGCCTGACAGAGATACTGGAATGAACACAAATCACTCCAGGCCGTAATACTGAGCTTTCAAAGGCTGTTCTCGAGCTCTCTGGTGAAATGACTGGGTTGGATAGGAGGGAAATCAAGGGTCTAGTTTAGTGTAATATTTTAGCTCTTTCTACTGCATGTTAGGGAATGCCCAAAAGACAGAAGTTTTATAATGTCAGTTCAAGCAAAAACAAGTGTTATATACTTAATGTATCACATGAACATTTTCTTTCTTTTTTATAGCCTAAAAAATCAACTGTGTGTCCAGTGAGCCATAGGAGAAACAAGACGATTGGATTGATGTCAGACAAGCTGCGAACAGCTTGCCCTGGATTTTCTGCCTCTGTTATCTCTCTCTCTGACACTTTTGCTCCATCTCACTTTGTTGACTTACTCTCAACTTGACTGCAAAAGAAGTTTGAAGATCCTCTTAAAAATCAGCCTATTAGCCATTCCAAATCTCCCTCTACCTCCATTTCTCTTCTTCAGCGGTTCTCCTCATCATGACATCATGACCTTAAACTCAGAGCAGAGTGACATGCACCTGGCAGTTTTTCGGTTACATCACCAGAAGTTTATATACTGTATCTTATCTCAGTCAGTTGTTGTGTGCATGACTGAATACGCTAATTGTGGTCACTTTTTGAGCTAAGCAATATCTGTCCAACAATCTGCCAAATTAATAGAAACAAAAAAACTGTAACAAAAAATGACCATAAGAGAATGCAATCTATTGAAAATGTTGTCCATGATTCACTTTTATGTCTCATTTTTATGTACTTTTTATTGTTTATGTGTGCAAAGAAATATGTTAAATGGGTTTTTGGGGCTAAAATGTGGACATTTGGGGCAGGGTTTTACCACAACACTTTGCTAAACGTGTTTATGTATGTATGCGTGATCTGTAAGTAGTTGTTTTGGTGCGATTGATGAATGAGAAGCTGAACATATTTAGATTTGTGGTCTGGTTTTTAATACATTTTTCAAGTTTTAAACAGATTTAAATGAGGTTGCATTACAAAAACACTAAATAATAGTGTAGTCTTCAGAAGAGATCAAACAGCTACTTCATCCTCTGGTTGTTGATCACAAATTTTACAGTGTGCTATACATGCCTGTTTCCTTTAAAATGTGATCGTGAAAAGGTATGTACAAGATTACTGTATTTGTTAGTCTCAGAATATTCTAATAATACTTTTACTTATTATTAGAAATGTACTGTAGACAATGTATTAAATACTCTTGCTCAGTTGTCATAAAGCTGCAAAGCTAGTGTGTTCTCAAGCTTTTATGTTTGCACTGATTGCATTTATTTATTTTCTCTCTTTAACAGTATTGAGAGTTAATTAAAAAATTAATGAATGAACATATGGCTTTATTTTATCCTTGATAGAAAGATGTCAGTTTATTCCTTGGTAAAGTCAAGAAATAACAAATTCATTAAACTTATTAAAAAAAGTCAAAAACAAAAAAATAGATTTCTAGATCAAAGATTACTCAGCCAAGCATGGTAGAACGTAATCTGTTATAATGTATGTAAAAAATTTTAATTTTAACAGACAATTATGTGCACAAATACTTTATTAACTCTCTGTCTCAAAGATGGAGGAATTAATTTATGCATTGTTTCATTGGAACTAATGTGTGTTCCCTTTAAGAGAGCAGCAGGCTGTTGTTCTCTCCCTTTTTGTGCTCTGGGTCATGTGATCGACTGTGTCTGAAACAAAATAAAGGCACTTCAAATCATTTTTTGTCAGTGATTTAATTTCTACATTAATTAGTTATTAGACTCTGTAATATATACAGTAGATCGGTTAATAATTGCAGTTAGAATTCCCCAAATGCTCAGTGGGTAAGGTCTCTGCGGGACTTCTTATTTCCAAAATTGTCCTGCTGTGAATAACACAGGTCCATAATTCTCCCTGCAGAAAGCGCAGGACTTCATCAAACGTAATTAACATTCAGACGTCCCGTTTCTGACACTAATTAAGGTGCAGCACGACAAGAAATTGCCTGCCATGAATCCCACTATGGTTCTGATATTTTACCTTAGATAATAAATTAGCTGTTGGGGTTTCCTTTCAAAGGGCAAATATTTAGTCATCGGCGTTCGTTCCAACTGCCTCTTTACCGTCAGGCTTTCTGCAAGTCAAAGCTATTTGTTTGATAATGAACTTTTCTAATGAAACGTTCCATCGCTGTGTCCTTTTTCATGCAGTCTGACCCGTAGAGATGGATTATTCTAATTAAGTGACGCCGGCAACAGCGGCACCTCATCAGCGCGCTGAGTCATTCATTATTCTGCTTGTGAAGAAATTTAAATAATAGAATGTAAATGGAGAAAGTTCCCAAAAACATCTGACTATGTCGGAATGTTAATGGGGGCAAATAGTCGTTTAAAAACAACCAGGGTTGTTTCAACTAAAGGTTGGGTGAAATATGGACAAACCTAACCATTGGTTTAAATGAACTTACAGTAGGCTTAAAAAAGCACATCAAAGCTGAACTGTTTAAACCAAATCATGCTTGGGTCAAATATGGACATTTTCTAGGTTAATTCAAATTAACATTTGTCCATATTTCACCCAACAGTACATTGCAATTGAATCTCTAAGGTCAAGTCTTGACGTAAAAGCTTTGATGTGCTTTTATGGTCCTCCTCATGACTCCTTATGCATGGTGCATTTTATAGTTATCTATGTTTGCTTGCATCACGGTTATTTCGGGTATACAGGTAAGTGCCTTGTAGTCCCGTAGCTCACAAAAGCCATAAATAATCTAGTCCTCCAAGATTCAGTGTCCTTGTGATGTGAAAGCAGATGTATGGAAGGTCTGCAGTTATCAATTAGTTTCATGGATTTTTCCACATTTTTGTTTTTACGAAACTAAAGTGAAGATTTGGAAGCTTTAGTACGTTTGTTGGGAGAGTCAAAAATCTCATTATACAATAACAAAACATATAATCTAAGCAAGTCAAAGCTTATTAAATCTTATATTACTCATTTAAAAGTTTGATATTGTAATTCCATCGTTTTGTGGAAATGGGTTGCTAGCTTAAATTGTGTAAAATACATAAAAAAAGAATACATATCCATGTTTAATGATGCATTTACATTTTTTTTTTAATTTCCATCGGCAGCATTCCCCTTTTATTTTGCAAAACTCTCCTGCCTTATTTTCATACAATATTTTTCACAGAAAGGAAATCCACAAGCACACAGTCTTACACACTCAATTTCACAAATTCTATATGGATAATCTGCACCTGTGGGAAACTGATAAAGCAGAACTGCCTTCTTTGCTTCCCCCAAGACACCCCCAAAAAATCGTAATTTCTACCAACAAAAGTTGAGATCATCAACTAGCTTTAATGTTTGCGCACAGTTGTGGAATCTAAATGCAATGAGTCATATAGTGTAGGTTTATGAATGAGAGGAGAGTGGAATAGATTAGCTGCTGTCAGTTCCGCTTTGTACTCGCATGACTGCAGCTCAGCCTTTAGCCAGTGGGAGACATTTAGGTTGTCAGGGTACATCCATCCGGACCGTCCCCCATGCTGCCCTGTGCATGTCTATCTGTGCTTATTTGCTTTTAGAGTGTGTGTTTGTAAACAGCTCTCTCTCTTTCTTTCTCTAACATTACTGTGCTGTTAGCGGAGGGGGTTGAATGCCTGTCAATGCATGTTAGTTCAGTGCCAGTCGAGGCTTGCAGTTAAAGGGTAAACCAGAGCAATGTTACAGCTGCTGCAACAGTCCACATCACACAGCTCCAGAGAGCCAAAGCCATGCACGCCGGCACCCCTCCTCCGAGTCACAATTCTTGGAAAGTGGCTTTAACCTCCATTTCCCGGAGGGTATTCACGACCGTCCGTGACTCCTAACCTTATCCAAGCAATGCTCCAATTTCCCAATGCTGGGAAGCACAGGGACCTAATTGCTTTTAGCAGCTTGATAAAATATGCTGTGGCTTTTTGACATGCATTAATAATCTTTAATGCTCCACCAGTTCACAGTTTATTCAGGGTGAATTGCTTCATGTGATAATTTTATGCAGCCGATTTCAATTAGAATAAATAGGAGGCCGTTGATGCGTTCGCATGTATTTGCCGAAAATCTGCATATGCAAACAAAAATTTTTTGGAAATGTCTGCTACGCAAACAAAACTACATTAGCAGTCTAAATTCAATTGTGGGAGCAAAGTGACAACTTTATCCAGTGGGCTTTTTTTTACTGACTTTAATAAAAGCATATAAGCAATTGTGCTTACATATTGATGTGATCCTACCTGTGAAAACCCAGCTCAAAGTCATTTTTTGTAATTTATAAATTGTTTTCTACATAAAATTATCCTTCATAATGTAAAAATATTCAGTGAAAATATAACCTTTAATATTTCCTTTAATAATTGAGTAATGACATGTCAAAGATTGAAATCATATTGATTTATAGGTAGTGATATATATTTATAGGTAAAATCAAAAACAAATTTGATGCTTGTTATCTTATATTTAGATTAAGAGAGTTTAGCCTGGATTTCACAGACAGGGTCACATATAATCACCATATGAAAATTATTCAACTTGGTCTATAAAACTGTTTTCAAGCTTTAGAGAATAAATACCCATACATCCATAATTCATAAGTTCAAAGACCGGCAGCTAGTCCAGAGTGAAACTTCTCCCCATCACCCCTGCTCGATCAGTTTTATACAAACTCAAGCCGCAGTGGGTCTCCTGTATAATACATCTTAGTTCATTTCAGCTCTGCTGGAAAAGGAAAACAAAACTAATATACACACCACCGCATAATAATTAAAGTTCAAAGCACCAAAGACCTTCTAATCAAGGTCAAACCATCTGTCATGTTAAATATTCAAGTCCCAGCATTCAGGAATAGATTTAACTAAGCAAATAGCAAATAGTAATTGCATGACTAAATTCAATTTTTTACTTTATGAAGGCCATGATACTGCATAAATAACTTTTATCTGTCAGCAGCCATGCTGGTTTTCACAACATTATACATGTAAAAGCATATATATTTCATTCCACTTCAAGGTTTTTGCTTTGATGTGTTTAGCAACATAGAGCTGCAGGGAGCGGTTGTTTTTCACACGTTTGTGTGCACGTGAGTGTAAAAGCATTCAGTAGTTTTAATGTATTCTCTAGAGTATGAATTCAAGAGATGATCAGCATCTTTAGATTTACAAAATTCACTCATATACTGTGAATTGCATATTCATGTGTTGGCCTCATTTGTGTCGTCTAAATACAACAAATCAGTCTTTTCTTCACAGGCAAAATTAATATCTATTTGTGTCAAAAGTTCTGCACAGATACAAAAACTGAAATATCTTGTGTAAAATCTACTATGAATATAATGAGGATATACAGTAGTATCTATAGCATACCTATCTATGACACCCACATATAGTTCTACTGTCATTCATTTATAGTTTTATGAGACAGGGACATAATAGTGGAGTGCAGAGGCTCGTTCCTTTTCTCTGGATGTTTGTGAGGGTCGTGCCCCTCTATTATTTGTTGTTGTCAGCTATATTATTTTTACTGCCTATGTATTGATTTGAGGCAGGTGTCAGCAGGAAAAATATGGAATTAGATTAGGGCAGATATAAGGTGAATAGGTCAAGAAAAGAATAATGCAAGCTGAGTGTTAATAGTGCAGTGTGAGAGACTATTAAGCCAGTGTTGCTTAGCTGGAGTTTTAAAATGGAGATTTAGGGAGTTAAAACGCCTCCCGATGGCCTGTAAAATTATAGACAGTAAAATCTCCTGCATCTGTTTATTGGTGAACTGGAGTCATTCCTCCCCTGAAATAATCCAGAACATCCAACATAATGTATAACTTTACAGTTGTTTGTCATTGTTCATAATTGTAATTTGCTTGGCCACTTGTACATGTATTTTCCAAATCAAGCAAACAATACAATGATTCTCCAGAACTCACAAAACATACTGTAAAAATAAAAAGGATTTGTTTATTCTAATATTGCATTTGATTATTTTAATGTACTATTTACAGCCCTGATTGACAGCATAGCCAATCATCTGTGTGAGAACTGCACTGAGCTGCTTATGTTTCCAATAACCTGACACAATTATACACGGCAACTGTCACTAATGAAGATTTAATGAAGAGGTGCTCTGTGTAAATCACAGAAAATTGCATCATTTTTTTATCTTTATTGCAGTGTTTACCTTAACGCTTATTATTGCAACTCTTTTTATGTGGTCCTGGTAAACCCTACAGTGTGGGGAACAAATGTGTCCACAAAAATAAGCTTATAAATCATACTAAATGATATTTATTTGAAAATATAAAAAATGCAGAAAGGTTTGTGTGAGGGTTAGGGTTAAAATATACAGTTTATACAGTAATGTCATTACATCTATGGAAAGACCCCATAAAACATGAAAACCCAACTACACTCTTAAAAATAAAGGTGCTTTAATGGTTCTTCACAGTGATGCTGTAGAAGAACCATTTTTGGTTCCACAAAGAACCTTTCTATCACAAAAAACACTATTTCTTTTTTTTACCTTTTTATAGTTTAAAGAACCTTTTGTGAAACAAGGTTCTTTATGGAACCATTACAGCCAAAATGGTTCTCCTATGGCATTGTGAAGCACCTTTATTTTTAAGAAAAAATCTTGCACATCATATATGTATGTTTACATATATAAACATGCATGTATATGATTATACAAACTCAGTCTCATTGTTCTGCTCTCCAGAGTGCTTTTGACCCTCATCCACTGGTGAAAGACATTTGCAATTTATTGTAAATGAGTTCTGCTGCACACTTAAAAACCCAGAGGGGTTACTATTTAAAATAGATCTTATTCATAATTTATAGTGCTTGTTTCAACATCAGAGACACCTGATCTGTGGTAATATCATTCACAGGATATAATATTCTATGAATAAAACTCTGCCTCATCATATCATGGCAAGCATTATTTATGTCTCAGGAAATGATCTTCATCAATATGAGATCCACCTGCAATTTATAACCCTGCAGCAGCAGAAACTTCCTCTCTCTAAAAGTCACACCACCCTGGTTCCCTCATGGCAATTCTTCATCAATTCCTTAATTCCCTTTCATCACAGTGCTTTACAAATAATGTAAATGAATACTGTGCCATACTGTACTATGCCATATGCTCATGAGTTTTTATTGAAATGGCACATCACAAATAATGAAGTTTTTACATCAAACATAAATTTCTCCTAATTGCAATATGATGTATCAAGAGATTGCACCATTTGGCTTATAAATGTTTGAAATGTTTCCTCTCAGCAGTGAGTTAGTACATAAGTTTCATTGTTTAATGATCTAGGAAAGCAATAAGGAACATTAAACAATCACATTATAAAATGTATTTAGGTGATGTCCATTGGTACTAGACAATTAGTGGGTTTGAAGATTGTGTCTCTTTAGTTCTCAATTGACCTTATTTCCAGATTATAGTTTTATGTCTCCATGCTTTTGCCCTGGAATGATATAGAACCATTATGGAGAAGATTATCTGCTTTCAAATAATGGAGGTTATTATTGTGCCTTTTTCACTTAGATTTTTGATTGATTCTGTCTGAAGCTATAAGACTTTATCACTCAGCTGCTTAGAAAGCAAGAAAAGAAATCCATTAAAATTCTGAATGCTACTGTACTCTCTATGCATATCAATAATGTGGGATTTTACCATAGAAAAACAACATGTTTATGTGTTTATGTTACATGTGTTTTTAGGTTGAGAGAGAGGTCATAATCTCTAGATAATACAGGACAAAGCACCTTTCAACATCAGTGCCGTGTTACTTGTCCCCAGCAGAGATGTTAAAGGAACGTGTCAACTTGCTAGTTGGTAGTATTCTGGAACTGGATAGATGATATGAGTTATCGGACCCTCTGAACAGACACTGTCAAGTATCAGGTGGAACATAGATGTGATAGGAAGACAAGACACAACACTGACCCTTACCAACCTTGCTACGTTACATGGCTGAGGCCCAGAACCTGTTGCAGGATCCAGTTGCGGTTAAAATGAAATATCATCAGTCAGGTTGTATTAAGTTACAGTGCATCTAATGTAAAGTTATGTCTGCTGTTTTATAGAAGATGGTACATTAGATAAAACGAGGCCATTACATTTGTTTAAAGCAATGGCCACTTGACCATCAGTTGGACCACGAGGAACATCTCAATGATAGAGAGTACATCATTTTTCAAATGATAAAACAAAATTTTTCACTCTCTTTGATTCTTCATCTCTCACTCTTTCTTTTCATTACATTAAAAATGGCCTTAGGACGTCATTATGCAATGGACTGTAGCCAGTCAAGGTCAACTCACTTCTACAGTAGCTTAATTTGACATGAAACTTCTTTCAATATTCATTTCGAAGGACATTTATGTCAGCCTTTCCTTTACACAGGCTGTCTGCCAGTAGCTCTGTGCCAGACAAAGACTTATAATGGGTTATAATGCCAGAAAGGCAATATGTGTCCATGTGAACACACATTGATGAGTTTTTTACCTCTCCGCAGCAGAAATGAAAGCTGGCTTTAAAGCGATTGGGAATTGATGTTTTTTATGTGTGATGAAAGCAGGGAGGAGAGTCAAAGGTCACCTTTAGCACTTAGAAGCGTTTCTACAGCCCATCACAAACAAAGTCAGCGTGATATGAAGATTAAGGTTTGTGTGTGTTTGTCCTTTTGTATAAGAGAGAGAGAGAGAGAGAGAGACTCCTGCTGTTCAGTGATAGACTGACAGTGAGGTCATGTATTTGTTATACTGTACATTTACATTTAGGCATTTAGCTGACGCTTTTATCCAAAGCGACTTACAAATATTAGGAGACAATATATTTATTACATGGGCAATAAATCATAATTATAAACCTATAAACAATATATATATATATATTTATAATACACACTTATTTTTTGTCCCAATACTTGTGATTTGTCCATATTTTATCCAAAATGAGGACATGCCATTGATGCTTTTACAGTATATAAAAACTAATTACTAGAGACTAATCCTAACCAACATAGTAACCACACTTTTTGCTAACCCTGGAACTTTCTGTACTGTTTAAAAATAATGCTGAACATTAGCTCATGCTTTATTCTTCTGCGATCCCATGTTCTGCAGCCGCTCACACAGAAGAAATTGCTACTGATCTCTGGCCTCTGTGGACTTTAGCAGGCAGAATTTCTGCAGCACAAAACCATTCCAAAAACCTGTGCAAATCTACCATAAATCATAATGTTTGGTCTCATTCCTCACAGGTAGTTTAGGCACAGAGATAAAAATGACTTATTAAAAAGAATGAATTAAACAAAAACGAGCAAAAAGAGAGAATCTTTTAGGATTATGGAACAGTAAACCAGAGGTACTCAATCTTACACTGCAGCAGAATGCACCAATGCACTAAACTTTATTGTCAGTGATTAAGAGAACGTTGTTCATTATAGATGCCAGTCTTTTTTTTACTCCACTTATGTGGCTCATTATTATAATAGTTAAAATTGCCTTGTAATATTATAATAAAAAGATGATTTGTAACCAAAGCCAATTTTCCAGTACATATTGAATTTAAATGATTCAGTTGGCCAATGTAAGAACACATTGATCCAGAATATGCAGACGCTCATTTCTTTATTGATGGCAGTTTAGAAAAGGCTTGTGATAATAAATGCGATAAAAACTGGAGAGATACTTTATTTGCAAGCAGACAATTTCATTATTCATATCTGGGATCAAACACAACGCCTAGCATAGATGGAACCATCAGCTGACAGCGGCTGAATCATTCAGCAATTACAACAGTATAAATTACCCTTTAAAAAACATTATGCAAACAAATTGGATATTTCTTATCTTGCCTCAGTTTTACTAACAAGTGAAGTGTGGCACGTGTTACTACAAAATTAGTCAAGTTGTAAAGGTGTTGATGTAAATCATCATTTCTTAAACACTTTCTTTCAGGACTGGGATCAAAGTGTTGTGTTTGACATTTTTTGGTCTTTGACTGGGATCAAAGTCTTGTGTTTGACAGAATAAACGATGCACTTGAAACTTAAAAAACACCTTTCAACAAGGTTCTTCACTTCAAGTTCATTGTTATCACTGGAATACTTGATTCTGAAAGGTGTGTTATTGTCTGATAACAACTGCTCAAAACTAATAACACAGGGTTATCAGGGTACTGCAAATCATCTTGACTTTGAAAATAATTTACTGCCTAATTATTAACATATATGAGATTATATTACAAATGATTAAACCGTCTTGTTTGAACTTTGTGTCTTGGCTGAAAATCATGTCTAAGGCCAATAGTATTTTCTTAAAAAGGGATTGTATTCCTTTTAAAATGAGCTAATAAAACATCTCAAATCAATATTTTGTGTTCAATAATTTACCCTCTGCCAGGCTTTATTTTGCAATGCCAACCGACTTTCTGTATATTACCCCTTACTTATTGTGTTGGGTTTCTTTAAAATCTTTACAGGTTTAAATAATTTAAATTAATTCATTTTTTAATAATTTATTGTTTGTTTTTTAATTCATGTTTATTCATAATACATTCCTGTTTTTACATACTGTAACGTAGAAATGAACATCAACCAAAATAAATACAGTATATACATTGCTGTTTAAGTTATTGTGTTAGGTATGTATTGTATGTTTATACTTATTGTAAAGTCTTACCAAAACTTGTTGAGAAATGAAAAGTTGAAAAGTAAATGTGAAAGGTTCTCAAGAGATTTAGATTTTTGCTTCTCTGCCAAGCCTCACAGACATCATGCTTGCAAGGGTTGCAATGGTCAAATCCCAAATGTCAAGTGATTCTATTCCCTGCTCCCTCACTTTCTCCTGCTGGCGGATAATTGCATCAAACATTCATGATGACCTATACAAACCAGCTGCATGGAGGGCAAGACTCATCTGATCCACTGACTTGAACTCCAGCGAGCAGTAAATGGAACGGATTAGTATACATAGTACAGCAGGCAGAGACTGGCCTCTAAAGCGTTTCTTATTGATACCGGGACCTCAAAAGCCACACTTTGTTTCTTGAACGTTATCAGAATAAACACTATGTTTTGTTTCTTTCTGATTGTTTGGCAAAGTTAGCCAAGAAGACAAATGAATGCTTTACAAAAAGACTGCACACAGTGATAAAGTGGGTTTTACTTCTCATGCATCAATTTGACTTTGTTCAAAAATAAATAATTTTGCATATTTATCAGCATCTTTACGTTTATTTTAAATTATGAATATGTGCAGATATTATGCAAGTTGAAGAATTTATTAACTATTTATTTTGGCATAAAGACAAAAGGGCATAGGCCAGGACTCTAAATAAAATAAAATAAAAAACCCACACACATACACACAAACAAATTGTTACACAAAAGGTGCCTTTATCAAAACAGATATTTGTTATAATCTTAGTTGCCAGTAAGCAAAATATATGAAGAGCTCGATCCCCTCCTTTTACCCATGCCCCCTCAATGGGGGGCAGATGTTTTGATAAAGCAGGAAGACTTTTACATTCAGTTAAGTGGAAACCACAGAGAGAAGCAGTAATTACAGCTTCCAAATGAGTCTGCAGAAACGGTATTGATTCACACAGTTTCTTTTCCATAATAAGTGACAAAGAACTATCCCCCTGCTGATGTGAATGTGATTTACCAAAGAACCCTGGGTAATTTTATAATAAATAAGTGCACCCAGAACTGAAAATGTGAACAGGTAATGTGGAGCTGAGATCTGGTAATTGTGATTGAATCAAGAGCATGTTTTACTCTGTAATTGGGGGCATTGAGTAGGAGAGGTAGGTCATTGGATTAAAGTCTATTTTAAAGTTTTGCTTGTTGTTGTTTTGTTTGTTTGTTTATATGTTAAATGGATCACAGAGAGCAACGCAGAGAATTCGATTTAGAAAATGGTTTGTAAGACTGTTGAAATTACAATAGGCCATGCCACACAAACAAACAAATCGACCAATTAATATTTTAAAGATAAGCATGTTTTCAAAATTCTTTATAGAAATATACATGCCTGTGTCTTTTTATAGGAGCCAAGAAAAAAGATCAAGTTCTGGAGTACAAAAAATCTTCAGGGATTTCACATCAAGCTTGCGCTGACCTTTAAAATGTCACGACTGAGGAAATCCAGTTAAAGTTCTATTACCTACAACCCCTCTCTTCATCCATTTTCAACCTTTTGGTTTTGTTTTGAACAATGTTCAATACTTCAGGCAGACTAGGAAGGTGACAGCATAACAGGCAGTTTTGGGTCTTAAAAGGTGACAATTATTTGTCATAATTTATTAGAACCATTTTAGAGTCTTACAAGGACAAATTCAGCTGTGGGAAGCAAGGCACAAATACGAATAACAGTGTGCAACCTAAAGTCTAAAATAACTCATTTTATCCTAAGCGTATTAACTACAAAACCCCAATAATAAAAAACAAGCTAACCTTATTTTTAGCAAAGCAGAAAGAAAGCTTATACTGTATTTAGAGCTGTAATTTTAAAAGCTGCAGTCTAAACACCTTGCTATTAATCAAACTTTGATGCTTGTTATCTCAAAATTTGATTAAAAGACTGGGTCACAGATTAAATTTTTTTTAGATACAACATAGATAGCTACAACACTGTCTCCATAGTAAATGCATCTGTAAAAACGAAGAAAATATGTATCACTGAATGACATTAACCCAGACGATTACGTCCTTGCAAGTGAATGATAATCAGACATTAAAGAGAATACTCAGTGTTGATCCATCTTTAATCCTAATAGCCAGCCCTAATTATATACAGTATTGCTAAGAAAAGCATATTCAATGAGAGACGGTTGTTTAAGCCTCTGGTGTATAATATATAATGTAATATATTTTTACACGCATACTCATGAAGGATGCTCAGGCTCTTAATGTACAAGAGAAATTAATAGTAAAATGTCAGAAAAACAGAGCGACTGCAATGCAGATCAAGATGAAGAATGTTGTGTCACATGCATCCTAATCGGGTTTTGAAGACTCAGCATAGTCTAGCAACGACGAGGAAACGCTTGTTAAATGAGATGTAAAAACTGAAGGACTGAAGAGTTGGACCTACATAATATGATTTATATTTGTAAGAAAAGGCTATTTCTGTGTATTATTGTGTGGTACATGCATTTTTTCTACAGATGGTATTGATTTATACAACATAAATTTGGAAATCGAAAGAATCAGTGATCATGTGCAAGATTAAGCACTTTCAGTTTGCCAAGCAGTAAAGCCTGCTTTACAAAATAAATTATTTTTAAATCATATCAAATGTTCACTGCATCATTTCTTGCAGGTGGATATACTGTATATTCTATAATGAAAATGATTCAATTTACAATCTAAATTAGGTTAGATTTATCCGGAGAAACTTTCAAGGTAATCCAAATATCAATGTCTTTCACACCAGGCAAGGAAGATGCAGTTTTAACCTTGGCTTAAGCGTGTGTTCTGTAGATTTTCCTTTTGTTGCAAAGTGACAACTCGTGTATTGTTACACATCCTGGAAATAAATCTTGTTTAAACCACAGACATTTAAGTGTAATAAAAATTATGCAGTGAGAGTTAGACACTTTCATCCCCCTATACACAGAGACGATTGATTTGTGGCGTTTCAAAATTTAAATAATGGATGGATCTGGCAGTCAATAGTGCATGGCCGTTAATCTTGATTTATGTGCCGTAGGGCCCATCTGGCTGCACTGCACATTATTCTCGCCCAAACCCAATGAACAGAGCATTTTACACCAACTCCAAAAGTACCAGTGGGGCTCCAAAGGACCAGGAACTGTAACACTTCATCTCTGAGATTAATGCCAAGTGCTTGGCCCAAAAGCAACAAATTTAAAAGAAAATTTTACAACGTTCTTTCAGTAAACCAAAGGTAACTGTATAACTTTTTAAGCATTTTAACTTCTCAGGTCTGTGGCGTTCATATCATTCATCTCTACACATCCCTATAAGAAGTTCACATTGTTCACATCAACATCTCACATTGATAATGACAAACTATTGAATATCTTCCCTGAACTAAGTTATTTAAAAGGTCTGCTGCAGTCAAAGGGTGAAATAGCTTTGATAAAACATTTGACTTTCTATACCAAGCTATTCAGCAATGCATTTCACTACAAAATCTAAGTTTAAACTAAAAAGACAGTCAAATGTTTTTATTGATGCCTGCAGAATACAAGCTAATACAGTATATAGCAGAACGCCATTATGTTTAATATCACCATCAAAAGGTCATTTTCATTAAAAAAGACATCAGAGCAAAATGAGTCAGAACTCAGACCGCACTACAGAGAATGTTATATGGTTCCTCTGGCAAATAGTAAATAAAAATGACTAAAAAGTAAATTCTTGTTACTAACTGAGAGTGCAATAGAGCTACACGACTATAGCTCTGTGTACCACATAAAACAAGGCACCTCTCAAAAAGATATAAGAGATTGCAAACAGCAGATTGTAGAAGGCTCACGGGAACAATTCGCCAACATGTCACACAGTGAATGTGATGCACAAGCAAAAGGTGATGACTTTGGACGTTTAAAGTCAAACCTTTTCTTTTCCATCGAGATTTGCTGTCGGGACAATTTGTTTGTTTTGTTGCCTCAAGGCTGCTGAAAATTTTACCACCAACCAATATGTGGGAAAAGCACAAGCAAACAGTTTTTCCCATAATGATTTTGTGCCAAGCTTTTGTTTTCCATCCATGAAACTTTGAATTACAGGCAATGCAGCTACTGTCCAGGACATTTTGGAAACACAGTGTGAAATAGAAAATAGAGAAGTGAAAGAAATGTAAGAGAGAAAGACAGAAAGAGAGTTCTACAGGATCATTGCACTGACCTGACATTTTATCAGCTCTGAAAAATCCAATGCCCAAATCCTGATCTGTCTGAGATTAAAGGCAGAGAGGATCTGAATTTTTGTATTGTTGCAAAACATCAATCAAACATACTCTTATCACTGTTGCAGTTACTAGTGATAAACAGAAGATGGAGATGTGCTTAAACCATTCTGAATGTAAAAATGTGCTATTAACACCCAGCATTAACAGTTTTAACAAAACAGCATTAACAGCATTAACAAAAGTTTTTAGAGGAAAACTTTTGTTTGATTTAATCATATTCTCTAAAAACATTCTCTGTTTTGTTCATGAGGTCAAGCACATTTCACACATCACAAAAACACAACACTCAGCTGACTCTGGATCGGTTACACAGACATGAATCATGTAAGATGGCTCATACAGTCACATCTTTGATGTGTCAAATAATAATTTTTTTTACTACATACTCACAATGTATGACCACCTGGCAAACTGCAATGATATTTTAACCAGAAGATGTGAATTGAATAAACACATGGATGAATGAACAGGTTCATACTACATTATTCCCACAGGAGATTTCATTGAGTTGCATGTTTTAGTGCAAGCGTGTCCTGAAAAACACTTATTATATATGCGTGCAATTTACTGCTGTGCCACTCTTTGATACATTAACTCTGTGAGCACGCTGGTTATTGTGAGTTATCGAGCCCTAGAGAAAACATCTAGTCTGTTGCCTTTGTTCCACTCTCTCATGCAGAAAAGCTGTAGATCAGACAGAGAACGGGTCAAAACAAAATATTAGAAGTGGAACTGGACTTACTGGAAATACTGGATAACTCTCATTTTGTATATTACATAAGGAATGTATAACATTCAAATCAGACAATACAAAGAATATCACAACTATTATAATTTTGCACAAACCGACGTTTACATATCAGCTAGGTAGGCCAAAAGAAGAGACTTTAGGTTGTGCCAAATATAGAAACAAACCTCCTGAAAATCATTGTATAATTCTCATACACTTCTGTTAATGCTGTGGCATGAAATGTAAGAGTTGTTAAACTGTTAGGTGAATGAATGTAGGTGTGAAATGTGAAGATGTGGGAGGTTTTAGAGCGCTGTCATGATTGGGTAATCTGGGCAAAAGGGAGGATGTACAGTTACCTGTGGTTGCTGAGGGCAACAGGATGCTAAGGTTAATAGTATGAGACAGATGGACAGGGAGCTGAACAGCTACATTACTGCAGTGATGGAAGTGAGCTGAGGTTAAACTGAAAGAGGGATAAAACTAAGCTTCATCTACCTTTTTTTAGCTTAAAAGTGTTGGGTGTCAAGCACAGAAACCCACAGCTCCTCCCCTACCCAGGTCAATGACATATACAGACATGGACCGACAGATGACATGGACTAACAAATCAAACAACACCATGTGAAGTCAAACTAAGACTCTAGGGGGCGCCAGAAATAAACACTCTTATAACTTTCTCTAAACCATTTAGGCTACTGTAAGTGAGAATGTTTTGTTGTTTGGTAAATTATCCGACAACAATAGTAATAAGTAACAAACTTATTAAACCACATTTTAGCTAGACAAAAAATAGACCAGTGAAGCCTGGCAACACTCAGTCTTATTTCAGGAGACAGTGATTTCAGTTGTGATGTCCACGTTATATTTGGGATAAGCAATGTTGTACGAGTACACTTGAGAATTAGCCAGAAGGTGGCGCATTAGGTGGACATTTTTGCATATCTCAGCAATCATAGGAGTGAGAATATTTGGACATTTCAATAAGTGTACCAGTCTTTAAGTGTACTGAAATATACTGCAAAATAACACCATAAAAATGAATTTGAGATAATCGAACGAAATTATGTCTTAAATAGAACAACTTATAAAACAATAGATTTTCAAAAACTTTTTGGGTGTAGATGTGGGCGCTTCCGATGAATACTGATATTTGATGCGTTTTATTTATCAAACACTAGATGGCGCTCTCGCCCTTTTGCCAACAGAAAATAATTGAAAACGGCCAACAAACAGCGAGCGCAAACAGACATCACTGACTAGCAAATGACGTTAAAACAACAAAGTCATTTAATAACAGAATTCATACCAAGTTAAACTTATTTTAGATGTTTAAATTCCTCCTTTTAATATTTTTCTTTTTTGTGATTCATGTTTGTGTTCAAACATTAATAAAAAATTTCACCCACAAAACAAATACACATTTAAAGAGCACATACCTAATATGCTTATTCTTTCTATTCCACACACATAACTATTTGAAGTAAAATATGTTTGGGGCTATTCCTAACAAAATAATTTATGTAATATAGATAATTTAATTTAATAACTTAATTATAATATTTTTTTATTTTATAATTTTATATAATATTGAAACATTATATAATTTCATTAAATAACGTTTTCAAAAAAACAAGTTCTGTATAGCCAAATCTGTAATAAAATAATTGTTTTTATCATGTCACGGACTACAGTGGACTACTGTAGTGAATTCTATTGTTTTTATACTGATCTAATATTATATTCTACCCCGGCCCTAACCCTCACGGAAAGCTTTATTTTTTCATTATATCATTAAGTGCGTGTTTATTAAACCATTTTCATTTTAAGGATTGTTGGCTGATCCCCACAATGTCAGCAAATCCATACAAGCAAGCTGGATACACTTAGATTACAGCACGTGTCCTGAAGTACAGTTTACATCAACAAGTAGCTCTCATCTTTTGGCATATTTAGTCTGTTTCAGGCCACACAAACAGATGAGCTAAACAGATGATAAATAATTTAAAGGATAACAATTCTTACAGTATAAAAAAATGGTTGTTTAATAAAAGCATGCAGCCAATGAAGGCCACTTCATTGGCTGCATGCTTTTATTAAACAACCATTTTTATATTTTTTATACTGCAAGACTTGAGGTTTACTTAACTTGAAATACAACTTAATTACATTGAAATAAATGTTGTCCTTTGGTGCATTTTTGATAGATCAAAATTAGTTGATGTGTGATACAATTTTATGTTTAGTAAAGGACTGATGCATCAACTTTTACTTTAACCTTCAGCGTAATGTAATCTGCAAAACTAACTCTTTCAAGTGATCCAAAACATGTCTCATCGAACCAAATTCTTTATTAAAAATGAACTGAATTAACTCTACAGGCTAAACAGCAGCAAACTGTGTAAAAGTTACATTTATGCCAACCAGGCGAAAGTATCAAAAACACTTTGTAACAGCCCAGGTTGGGCGTGAAGTGTTGTTAACAATGTTGTTCACGGACAGCTGAGCTGCTTATTGGCTTTAGATATCATGGGTCAACATTAAGCCCACGTGCTCTCACTACTCTTCCCGGTCTCACCCGGCTACGGTTAAGCCGAACAGGTTTGAGACTGGTTCTGACACGGGCCTGACGCACACGGACTGTTTGTCTAACCTACCTGGCTATAGAAAAACAAAGTCAGATGTCTTGGACTTAACACATCTCGGTTACAGTGTTGCTTCTGTTGTTTTAAAACTTGATCATTTTGGTGTGGCTTCTTCTGTTAATATTATCTATTAAAATAGGGAGTATAAAGGCAGGGGTTTGTTATGCTGGAAATCTTGCCAAGGACAAGCTAAACGAGATACTGAGGTTGTACACAATCAGTATTGTTACTATGAATGATAAAAGAGTTTCTGTTTATTATCAAAACCACATTATATTTAATTTATTTTATAGCCAAAACTCTAATATTTAGTTAATATAGTGAGATGTTTTTTTACATACTCAAAAAAGAGATCCTCCCCGCTGCAGTGGTTATACTCTCATCATGTGATCCTCTTGCCCTGCCAGATGCCTCATCATTACCCAATACACCACTTCATCCACTGCTTTCACAATTTCTAGCTTACTTCCTTTTTGATTTCTCTCGATGAAATACACACACAGATACATTAGACCACATTTGTCTCTGAGAATAACAAATAGACAGGCAGTCAATACACAGATAAAAGATAATGAATAAAAAAGAACAAAGGAGATTTAAAAATGATAAATAATAACTGAACCCCCACCTGCATTTCCTAAAATAAATCCCAGGTCATGTAAAAGACTGTGATAAATCCCAGACAGAACATTTTGGCAAGTGAGGGGAGTGAGAGTTTATAGAGTAACACATTCAGTAACACAGATAGCATCTTTTCGAGGACACATGGAGGAAACAGCCAAGCACTTCACAAAGGCAAGCTCACAATAGCAGACATAATTAATAAAAGCTGTTTTCTGTGATGTTATTATAATGGCTTCACCTGTAAAAGTCTACAACAATGGTTCTTCCCCGACTCAGTATGATAGCATCTTGAAGAGGAAGCTGAGAACTTTTGCAGAGTCGTACTATGGTGCAAGACTGAACTAGAAAAAGGTGGCGGCGCCTGGCCACCGTATCCTTTACTTCCTGCGGTTGGTAGGTTCAAATAAATCTAACAGAACTAAACTAAACAGATCATCAAAAACTTAAGCTCCTGTAATGTGCTTATTTATACCGTAAGTTCTGTAGTAGTAAAGCTGACACAGCTGTGCTAAACAAGTTCAAAAACTTAACATCTCAGCAAAATACAGAAAGATTTCAATACATGCAAATACAAAAAATTTTTGGATAGCATAAAGAAAAGAGTATTTACAGAACTAGACAACTGAAAAACCACCAGGTACTAAAAATTTCAAAAGTTTATAATCTAAAAAAAGCTTGAAAAAGGCCTGCACACACTATTAATAAAGGCAAACCAACACTTGCAAGGTAAACCTATTGCTTTAATAAAAAATGGCACACACCTTTGGTCAAGCCTTGACCTTAGAAAATAGGGCATTAAGAAATTTAACCAAAATGTTTACAGAACTAAAAATTCTAACAATAAATATACATATTGCACATCTTCAAAAAACATTTTATTCTCAGTTATGCAATGCACTGACAGGCTAAATGTACATTTAGACAGCTTTAATCACATTTTTAGGTGCATTTCCAGCTGAGAGAATGGAATACAGTGGAAGAGTCTTTTGTTAAGATGTGGCAAATCTTTATAGTTTGTTCGGAAATTTTAATAATGTGTTAGCTGGAGTAATTTTATCATGTGTCTAAAATACTAGTTTTTCTAAAACAGTACAGAATGTTTGGCAAATGACATGATCAAGATAAGTTTTCTGCCACCTAAAAGTTTGCCTCTTTAGGCATTATAGAATCCAGCAATACAAGCCACATACATCAAGAAATGACCATTGAAATCTAGAGTATGTACCACATATCATCTACAGTAGGTAAACAACTAACATTTACCAGGTTCTCCAGGCAACACTCCATGAGTCACATAATAGAAACGTAACAAGGACAGCACAGAATTGTGTGACGCTAATATATGGTGCAATATATCATATAATTTACGTCATATAATCCCAGTTCCGTATGTGAGTCTCATCTGAGTAACAGTATTAGAGAGGATTTGATGATCCCATAAATGTATGTGCAATAAATAATACATTCTTTCGTTTTTCTTTTCTTCTCATAACTAACATTCTTAGAACTTTGAGTAATGTTCTCAAATAGTTCTCTCAAAGTTATGGAAACCGCTTCTGCAGTAATGTTTAAAGAGTGTTTTTTCCACACCATATGTCATTGCTAAACATTCTAAAAATATTGGTATTCAAACTTTTTTTATGTTGTTAGTGACACGTGAAAAGGGGAAAAAATCTATTAGCATATTACAGACTGAGAACAATTTCAGAGATAACAATAAACTCCATTAATGGCAACTGGCTGTTATCAGGCCTGCTTGGACCCAGTGCACATACTAATCTATGAGCTTTAAAACCTTCTCATCCATGCCAATACAGCTGTAAACAATGAGTACCCAGTAAATTTTATTGTTACATCATTAGTGGGAGAAGACTAGGCCAATAAACCAATGAGATAGTGATCAGGTCTGCCATTACATAACACACATGTACCTCCCCTGCTCTCTGTGTGAGTAGTGGAAGCAAGTTAACAAGATTACTAAAGACCTCTAAGAGTTCTCACTTCATATTTATGGTGTTGATACAGTGTCAAAATCCACAAATTTGACTAGTTGTCATTTAAAAGCTGGTTGTCAAATCAGTTTAAAACTAATTTCTATGCAATGCCTGTTAGTTCATTTAGCTTGACGAAACACTGTGACGTATGAAGCTACAGTACACACCTGCAGGTTACAAGCTCACACAAGATGTCTTACATCACAGTGTGTAATTTTCCATGAAGTCTGACATAATCACAGGACCACACAGAATCTGAACTGTCTATCATCACAAAGCTATACACATGACTCTTGCATTTTCAGAGCACAGAGAGAGAAAAGGACAGATGTTCTATAAAATAAAAACTTCCATGCAATAAGGAAGACACTTTTTGGTTTACATCTGTAGTCTGTTTTTGCCTTATATTTCATGTTTTATCTGCTGCAAATTAAAATAGTTTTAAAATGTACAATTCTTTTGTGTGAAAATGTAATGCTAAACCTTAATTAGTACAAAGTGCTGATTATAAAATGTGCCTTTTACTACCACTAAGTGAGTTGGATAACATGTGCATTAGTTTATTTAAATTGTGAATTTAATTGAAAATGGTTAACGTACAGGAAATGTTCAAAACGGCTAATAACATTGGTAACAGAAATATCCAAACCATTTCCGTACACTTGTACTTTAGCTTAATTTGTAATTGGTTAAACCGATAGTGTTACTCTGTATTTACTGCAGCACTCCCAGTCTACCTAATATAACCCGCCATGTATAAAAGTTACAAACACATAGCATTTTCCATTATTATTAAATCACCTCTCTGCTGCACAATCAGCAGCACTCTAAAATTACCCAGGAGAATAAATAAATAAGCAAAGAAATGGATACATAAATAGGTGGCTTGTTCTGCCATTGTGTGCTACGACAGGGCTTCCTCCTCAACACCTGCAGAGAGAAAGAGGACGTATAGGGAGTGGGGACAGAGGTGGAGAGGCGAACAGGACAAAGGAGAGGAGGGTCTAAACAATGGCAAGGCCGGCCAGTGGAACTGCCGCGAGACAGTGTGTCTGCAGACCGCGACAGCCGCCCTGCCCCGGGGGCCAGCCAAAAGAGCCACACAGGAAGAGGCTTCACTCCTCTGTCCAGAACACACACGACAAGGCCAGAACAATAGAGAGGAGATCCCCTCCAGAGAGAAGTCCACTGAATGATTGATTCTATCCGAGGTCCAAGAGCAACATGGTGTTAAAATGTCAAGTACACTAATATGGGACCATAAATGTACGGTGTTGTGAGCTGCAAATGACGAACCTGTTGTTTTATAATCATTTTTGCATTTGGCAGATGCATCTATCCAAAGTGGCTTACAGGCATTCACAGTACATGCATTTCCAAAAACTTACATATAATTTAAATATTAACATTTAAGATTTTTTTTACAATAATTTGATAATTCCATTACCATTACATTTTGGTGATACTGTAGGGTTTTTTGGTATTTTGTTGTTAAATTGCTTGGATAAAAGCGTCTGCCAAATGACTAAATGTAAATGTCAGTGTAAATAAACGATAGTAGATGCATAAAGTAGAATATTTATAGGGTTTTAGATGAGGTAGACTCAGAATTAACAGATTTAAAAGACCCACATAACCCTAACACTAAAAAAGTCATGATAAAATAATTATAAAAATAATTGCTGCTAAAATGAATGATTTATTGAGGTGAATGATCTTGAGTACTACAACACTGCTTAGAATACACTTTGACCTGTAAAATTTCTATAACTGTGTACGAATTTAATTTATTCATATCATTCTTTCTAAAAACATGATACTGTACACTTGCTTTCAGTTTTTACCTTTTCACTTATATGAAGCAATAATCATCAACTCATCACTTGTAGTGAAAATGTGCCCACAAGAAGAAAATTTGCAGAAATATGGCTGACATTTTTCAAATATTTTGTTTGGGATGTGAATTTTGTATCAGTGAGTCAGCGTGGCTGGTCTGGAGTGACGCCAGGACTGCAGAGGTCAGCACCAGCGTACGGCACTGACGCACCACATACACGCACATGCAGTTAACAAATACACAAAGAATTGATTCATCCATTGGTAACAATAAGCTTTTCATTACTAATACGGGTATCCCTCACTTGCAATGACGTTAAAAATATGCGGCTTTAAAAAAACAGAAGAATAATACCCGCATGCGTAGCGGAAAAGAGTTTGAACATACCACTTAACGCCTGCCACACTCATAATCTCTTCTTTCCTGTAAAGCCAACATTTTTCATCCTGTCTGACGTCTGCTTTATGGTCGCAATGTTGTGGATGTTTTCCTGGCAGACTGATCTGACATCATCATTTATTCTTTGTCAATAGTGTTACCAGTTTATAATTACATAAAAAATGAACATTAAAGAAATGCGTGGTGCTTTTAATACAGCAAGGGTCAAAAATTGGTAACAGAAAATACAGTATATTGTATATGGTATAGTGAACAAATATAGTATAGAAGCAAGCTATTGAATCATCAAAAGCAGTGTGTGCGTAATGTGTTAGTCAGCTGGCTTACTTAAGAGTCTGACGCTCTGCTGACGTTGGAAAGTCTGTCTCACCGCAATGAAAAGCAGGCCTGCTTTTAATGAAAATCACATACTGTATCTCTATCAGAGGACATTAATAACAGTTGATAGGAATCATTTGTTCATCTAATATTGCTTAAGAAATATCCGACAGCAATCAATTTGAATGCCACACCCTGATGTGGAACACGGAAACCTACCTGTGCTAAAATCTTTCGATATCAGATTGGAAAACAAGTCATTTGCATTATTCCTTATTTTGTTTTATGAGTCATTTGAGAGTGTGAGAATAAGTTGTTTCCGTGTTCAGCTAAATCAACATTTTTCTGTTCACTGACTATCCCTAATGCAACACCACAAGTAATCTCAGTTCCTCTGTTTTTCTTACAGCCACTGAACCGGTTTGTACTGGAATGGACGGAGTGCCCATGTAAATTGATAGAAGCAGCTTTGCGGTCAATTCTACCACCCTTTGTCACTATAGTAACACACACACACACACACACACACACACACACACTGCTGCCACACAGTCTGTTCACTTCAAAGTTCACTGTCCTGAACTCAGTGAAAGACAGGAAATGGGTGGGCGAGAGAGAGAGGACAATCCTAAGTCAAGCATATCATACACCACACAGGACAGAGAGGACAATTGGCTTAAATATTTAGCTGCTGTACAGCTAAACAACTGTATTACCGTAAAAGGAAATAAAAACAAGGAAATGTATGACAACAGGCGAATTTGAAATAGGGTGTTTGGTTCAATGGAAATGTGGATACTGTCGCTGGATTGTAAATTATCTAAACATCAAGCATATTACACTGTCTGTTTTTAACACTATCACATGTCATTATGTTATTAAACTCCCACAGCTAGTATAGTTCAAAAGAATTTAATTACAGCTTACACTTGAAACAGTTTGTAGCGGTCATATAAAGTGTGTGTGTGTGTGTCTCCAACACAAGACATGAACCTTTTGGCAGGTGAATGTTACCTGGGAAATACCCTCCTGAAGGCTATAAAGAAGGGAAAGCCAGGTAAGGGTTGGGCTAGACCTAACACAACAACCAGGTAGTCAGATGTCAAATGACGCATTCCCGACCCATCAGAACTGGTTTGAGCTAGTATTAATGCTTTGAGACTGATCAAAGCATTAAGATTAAGAGACTTCCACTGATCTTCCCCTCTTACTGCCCTAATCCTTAACCATGCCAAATATCTGATAAAACACCTGCATGAATTTACAAAAACAATTATTGCTATATTAAATGATAAAAAAATGGCAAAATCAGAAGCTCTGATAGTGTTGTTTGGTGGAAGTAAACAAACACAGAAGAAGATCCAAAAGGATTAACCACTAAGGAGCCTCTGATAATGCTTCTTAAAGAGCTTTACAAAGCAATAAAATACACCTGACACAAACACGGCTCAGCTTCTTCTTTAGAAACTGGTTCATGCCGGTCTGGTAGCAGACAGGTCTTCTCAAACCATTTTGTTTTTGTTTTTGCAAAAAGTACATGTACATGTAAAACATTTTTTTAAGTTTTTATCTAACTTTTAGTTTTGTCTAAAGTAGCTAATAAAATATATAAATTTTTTTAATGTATCTTTCTTTGCTTTCCTTTTGATTTATCAGTTTACTTATTTGTATAGCTGGAATTCCCCAGCATTATTACAGTATGTCTATCAAATTTGATCGGATCAAAAACCTACTAATAACAATAACCAAATCTGCTGACCTCACCATTTTTACTGTACTTTATCCTAGCCCACATTAGCTGTTACTGTAAATACAACCTATTTCAAAGCAAAATGTAAAACAAGTCAAGAGAAGAGTCAAAAGTTTTAGTTAATAATTTATTATACAAATGGTACAAAATGATATTGCAAATGAGTGCATTAGTTGGTTATCAAAACATTTTTGACAAATAAATTAGTGGCCACTGAGTGTGAAAAACAAGCATCACATTTTCAAACTGGGATACACACAAGGCATTGTAATGTCTATAGGCATTTGTCAGGCAATGTAACTTCAGCACCGATCTCCGATCACAGTTCTTGTGCACCATCCAATACACCTATAAGGTGCGGTAGTATGTGATGAAGTCCATTTTTAAAATGCATATATAGTTCATGAGACAAGTTTCAAGCGTCTCCACACGTGTATGTTTCACGAGGGGTCCGCTCGCACCGGGATTCCTTTACGTACGCGTCATCGCGCCCCTCGCGCGCACAACACCGGTCCCGTCCTTCATGTCTTCAAAGCACGCGGCGCTGTGCGCATGGTAATACTGTTGAAGTTCGTGCCGTCTATCGGCTTCACGAGACTTTTCTTCATCTGTTGTCCCTTCTCGTCCATTCTGGACGCGTCTTTCTTCGCCAGTGTCACCGGCATGTGTCTGAATCAACGACCCTATGGTCATCGCGTGCAGACAGTCAACGCAGTTTAAGAAAGTGTCGCACCATTCCCACGATCTGCAGAAACTTATCCTTCTTCCTCTGCTTGAGGGCCATCAAAGCTTTGGCCGTCTCCTCGGGATCCTGCGCGAAGGAGAAGATGCTCCTCACCCTCTCCTCGGCTTTCATGTCTCCCGTTTTCTGGAAGAGTCTCATCAGCGCGTCCTGGTTCACGTTCTCGAAGATGTTCGCCACCGCCCGTTTGCGACTCGCGGTGTCAAACTTGTTGCCGCGGATTGAAGGGCAGACCCGCCGGGATTCCAAATACATGTCGGTCGACATCTTGCGGCTTTTTTGTCTTTGGTAGTGTTGGAGTCGCCGACTCGACCGGCTGTGCCGCATTAATGGCTGTGAGAGGAGTGAGTGAGGAGTTCAGTGTGACGGCTCGCTCTTTATAGAGTCCCGTATCTGAGATGACATCATCACTGCCGCCGACAGCGCTGCCTCGGGACGGGAACGCCCCCTGACCCGTTCATCTGAAACTATTCGGCTTCGGTGGAAATGGCAGTAATTATGTATAAGAGCTCTGACACAATGCAGGGGGATGATGACACAGTGAGCAAGCCTTATCATATAGACTAGCCGTTTACATAGTATATAATAGCTTATAGTAGCACTAGCAAACTGCTTTGTGCAAAGTCCTTTACAAACTTCTAGTTAAAATGTCGTGCAAGTCACCTAATGTCGACTTAAAAACTCTTTATTTACATAAGCACATGATGCACATGTTTAACTGCACTTTTTTATGCAAAACAAAAGAAGATATTTCGAGGAACGTTGGTAACCAAACAACCCATTAACTTTCGTATGGATGGACACAAAACCCATGAGACATTCCCTAAAATATCTTCTTTTGTGTTTCAAAGAAGAGTCATATACATGTTTTGAACAACGAATGGGTGAATAAATGATGACAGAATGTTTATTTTTGATTGAACTATCCCTTTAATATCAGGGCTGTATTTTAGAGCTGTCAGGATTTTTATCTTGCTTTTATTTTCTTCACTATACATAGGTTCATGGTTTTAGGACCCTAATGAAATATCTTAATATAAATCTTTTGTCAAAATACAAAACTACTTTAAATCACTTTCAGTTTGTAAAGATGTTTTTTTGGGTCCAGATGGTGTTGCAAAGGTTTCTACCAGCAGGGGGCTAACTGAGCTTTGCTAACCAGCCAGCTGCTGACCTCTTTGTTTTAGCCCTGTAAACAAAAAAGTATCTTGCAACAGAAAGCAAAATGGCTAAAATGACATATTTTAGTGTGTGTTAGTAAGTAAAAATGCAACACATAGTGTTCCTATTGTGAATATGTTAAATAACTGTACTGTAGTGTCATTACAAAAACTGCCTTCACTCTCGTCATAGAAGTCTTCATAATTAGTGTCATCACAATGACGTAGTAATGGGTGTCATTAACCTTATTAACTAATTCTTATGACAGTACTGCCACCATATACAGCTTCAAAAGCATAGTTTCAGTGCTCAGTCTCCTTGCTTGAAAAGTTCAGTTTTAAACTGATGAAATCTCCTCTGTTGCAAGATTTTAAGCAAACAACACAGGAGATAGGAGCGATTTCATCTTTAAATTGTGAAGTCATTAAACTGTGATGTCTGCAACAATTAGACAGTTAAAAGAGTTAATTCTGTTTTCTGTACATGACATGTTATGCATTTTGTACATGCAAACATACTTTTATTTTATATCTTAGTATTGTTTCTTTATCATTTAATAAACCATTTTACATCTTCAAAAGAATTTCAAATGAAAGAACTCAAAATCAGCTTGTTTACATGATACGATTGTAAGATAAGCAGAGGAACTTTAAAAATAGAAAGTCATTCCAGAAGGACTATAAATGTAAACTTTCTGGCGGTAAATGAGTTATTACAGTAAGTAATTGCTAATTCCGCTGTTTTCCCAGATAACAGATGTAAGCACTCATTTTAACACACTGTGAGTAACTGCATATAAACAAAACTCACCAATCACATCTCAAGCACACATATTCTTTCAGTCTTTTGCTGGTTTGTTTTGGAAACATTCTCCTTGAATTTTCATTGAATTGCAATCCTCATGCTGAAAAGTCTGACCAAGGAATTTCACAATACCAAGTTCTGTAGTGACATATTATTTTCCCCCCTGAGACCCCCGCAAAAATGTGCCATTGTTGCACCAATGTTGAGGAATGCATGTAACAAGGCATCCATTGTGAGTCTAGCTGAGATTTGTTTCGAAACAGGATACCTGTCTTTCACAGACTGGCACAACAGTTATGACTGGAGTCAAGGAGGATGGCGGAATGTGCAGAAACAGACGCCAGGAACATGTCATAAATACAAGGAGAGAGCACACTGGAGTTTTGACCTTATGACAGAGAAAAGGAAGCTTTGGAACACTCTCAAACACAAGCTGAGTGTAATCTATTAATCCTAACAATGGGAACACTAAATTTAACTGGGGTCAAAGGTCACCTTAGATGGTCTGCCTTGAAGGAGAGGGAGTTCCCTCTCCGGCACATGCCTGGAGCCAGTAGCTGTTAAACTGTTTCTTACTGTATAAAAGGCAGACGCAAGCAGATTTCAGCATGTAACCACTTGACTTCAAAAACACTCAATGATGCAGACAGAAGTTCTCATATTTATTTAGTTTTCTAAGAATTAGATTAATTAAGAATTGAATTAATTGAATACTTGATGCAGTATATATATGCAGTGAGGTAAAGTTATACTGTAATATAATATTTTTAAACTTGTAGAAACGGCATAAAAACAATTTTAATATCCACTAACTCTGACAGCACTGACAGTCTATTGTTGGCACCTGTTTTTTGCATAGCAGTTATTGATATTCAAGGTCATAAAACTTCAAACATGTGTGCAAGTAAACATGTGTGCAATAAAGAAGATGAAAACAAAATAGTTTTACACATTTAATTTACTGTGCCATTTGCACTGACCTTAATGTGATCTGCAGTCAAACACAATAAACTAAAATGAAGAATTGCAATGTTAAAAGATAAACACATGTGGCTAAATTGCACAGATTTATTGCATTTATTATCACACACACACACATTTACTTTATGCAAATTCAGCTTTAGTTTTGGAAAAAGAATGATGTCATACAACAACACAAACAGTGTCATAATGGTCACTCTTATGGAAGCCACATCAGAGTTATTGAATTAGCCTTCCTTTTTTTCACAGAAATGAAAGGAAGCAGCTGTGAAGATGTTTAAAAAAACATTTACCTCAGTATGCTGTATGAAGTAAAGAATGTTTTTCTTTGTTGTCTTGACTTCCTGCATGCTTTGCTTGATTCAGCACCATGGGGCCAGAGTCCTCAGCTTGTTGGCTATGACAACACTTGTACCTGGAGCAGATGACATAACCCACACAGAACATTAACCAACTTTAAACTGAAACTCTGACAAGAAATTATTGATATGAATGGAGTGGTGCCTATGGGGAAAGTCTGATACAATATTACATCTTATATAAAAGCAAACATTGTTTTTTTTTAATGAAAATGATTATATAACACTAAGGTGATGTTTTCTTTTATTAGCTAATAACATGAAAAATGTAAATTTTGTTTAAGAATATGAAAAAAATTTTTATTTAAAAAAATACTACAATACATTAAACCGCAAAACAGACATGTCAGTACACTTCAAATTTTGACATTTTATTAATCTTAACTTGATAACTATCACTGCAGATATTGAGCATACACATGAGAATGCACTATCCAAACTACCATTTTTAACATTTGTAAAATGTCTTTTTTTTTTTTTTACTGTGATGTGTTTTTAAAAATAACATTAATTATTTTTAATTAATTTATTAGTTTATGTTTAATGTTCTGAAAATTTGTCAAACATTTATTCTTGAGTTTTGGATCTTTCCATTAATATATAGTTTGTCATGATTGGAATAGAATTCAACTGAAATATTAAATTCAACTGAAATATTAAATTCAACTAATATATCAATATTGAATATGAAATATTAAAGTTAAATAACCTAAGTGGTCCTCCTGTGGAACAGTGAAAAGGTTAGTTTTGCACAAATTATTCATTTAACCCACCAATATAAAATGTAACTAAAATAAAATGCAAATTCAGCAATACACACTGTGAGAAAATGTTTCTCCCAATCTACAATAAGAGATCTTAGTAAAATTTTACACATTGACTGATTTAAAGTTGGATTTCTGGTTATACTATAGTAATATAAACAAAACATGATGGTATTAACAATTCTGGAGATTATACTTGGCATCCTAACCCTCTTCCTAGGAACAGAACTTATTACCTTAAACATATAAAATCAAATAACAGGCTATATGGCAGTTACAGATGCCAAATACACACAGCTATAAAGTTAATAGCTAAGCATTTGCTATTTTACAGACTTACAAATACCACCTGTTGTGGTTACGCTAACTGGAGACTCTTTACAGGAAGATGTGAGGCTAGCAGTAACCATCTTTTATAACAGCCTGATTCCTGGACACAATGCTGTGTTAATCACGGTTTTGGCATCAGGCTTCATGGCCTCACACACGCATTCATACACCTACTTGGCTCAAATACTATACTCATTTCTCTGTTGTCTTTGACTGGCACAGATTCAGACCACATGAATATATAACCAAATATCTTGGGTTAAAAAAACAAAAGCCAGTGGAGGCAATATTCCTCAGATCAGGGGAAAAGTCCTGTTTAGACAATAATAGCAAGCGAATAATCCCCTTCTCTCTTTAAGTTTGCATAGTTCACAATACCAGACAGGGTGTATTACTGGTCAACGAAGGTACTGGACAGCCACTGGCACACTATCACCGACAGCTTGAGTTTCCTCACATTTATACGCACACTGTTACACATTCAGCGTCCGGAGATAGGCCTTAGCATGCAGATTACATGAGTCATCATCATCACTGCTCCCACACAAGCACCCAGGCGGCATTACACACCAAACCAGACAAAACCGGATAAGGCACCACCCATTCTCTAACTCACCGTCTCTCTCTTTCTCGTTAAGTGTTTAACTTTCATGTCAGATGACAGCAAGTGGTGTATTCTCAACACTGATCTCTGATCTGTTTGCATCATGAGCCACAGCTAACTTAGGTCACAGACTTATTTCAGGGTGGTCCTAGTGTCTTGTTTCACAATGACCCCTCCACTTTCTTGATTATCTGACACCACCAAGCTTGTTCGCTCTGTACTGACCGTTCTTATTCTCATGGAGATTTGAAGGGAAGGACATTTATAAAATAAAATGTAATTGATATGGATCTGGAGGTTATAGGCAGATACATTTTAAAAAATAAATGTAGAATATACTAAATATGTTTAACAACATGTCATAAAGTGTTTTTTTCAGTATTTTGTATTTTTATAAACTTATAGTTTTGGCTATAAGACACTTTAGGGAAAATTTAGGTTAAATAAGGCTTAAGCTGTAGCCTACCTACACCATCTCTGACATCACTATCAATTACCAGAGAAATTAAGGGTTAGGGATGTTTCCAAATGATAAACTGTCAAAGTATTTGCTTGCATTTCTGTATCTACGAGCTACTGACTGCTTGTCTAGGTCATGACCATTTACATCTGGTAAACTTAACTTCTAGTAACTTCCACATGATGCACAAAAAATACCAGACAGAGACATAACTATCTGTTTACATGCAAACTTCACTTATAGCAATTACATTTATAATGCGTAACCAGAGGTTCATTCACGTAGAAAAGTAGTGAATGACTGAATCAACTACACATAAACGTAAGTATGTTTTACTGTATAATTAGTGTATGTGATGTAACAAACTTGGCCTTTAACATTTAACATTATACTACACCTTAAGTGTAAAAAGTTTTTATTGGTGTGCAGACAAATGAGACAACTTTATTTATGAAATATAATAATTTATTCAACTTTGCCAATTTTATATTTGGCAAAATATATAAATGCTGCTAGTGTTTATCATTGCTTTGGAGATCATTGTTATGTAAACAGTGCTGGTGCTGTATATGGTTACCAGAGATAGTATCAGGCTTCTGTAAGCCAATGTCCCCATGACGGTAAATGTGGGAGAATGGAAGGATATTTTATTCAGCCAAACACAAGTGAGCAAAAGCATGTGTTGGTTATAACTTATCTTTACTCTTTTAAACTGCTTTAAACAGCTGTTTGGCGTATACGTTTCCTAAATAAATTCTTAATCTGGGTTCTTGGAAAATTCCAACTGATACAAACAAACCAAACACAGTATGTCAATGTGACAAACGTAAACAGAGCATGTTTCGAAGGCAGGGATTGGCTGTTTTTCAGATCAGACCGTGTCGTAGTGTGACCACTGTTACAAACATTCTGCACAAATTGTCATTAGTGATGAGTAAACCATGACTCCTAGTTGTGATAGTTCATGACGATTCCCCCTGTGAGACTTATGTGATACTATTACTGACCAGCCGCAAACAGTCCCAAACATTATCTGAACTTTAAATATTATGTAAGTGCATGGGTGGAATAGGCTAATTATTTTTAAAACCCTGTAGTAAAGTTCACTGTACTAATGTGAGGGTGTGGTAATACTTTATGTTACAGTGTCAGTGTTACAAAGATTATATGTCACTAAAATAAAATTTTGTGGTGTACTTACTTACAGCGTGTACTTACAAGCAGTTCTACAAAATAATTATACAATATGTACATGTACATGTAGTGCATATATTTAAATAAGCACCTTACCTTAAAAATACAATGTAACTTTATAACAGTACACATTTATTGGTGGCTCAAGGGTCATTTCCCGCAGCCTGTCAGTCTCTCTCACTTTCTGTCTGTCTTTCTGACACTTGTGACCTGACCATGACGGGCGGGATCTCTTTGGAGGGCAGCCAAAACAGTACGAGAAAGAAGAGTCTGGAGCCTGCATGCCGGCGTGTTATTGTTCAGGGAACAAGGTCATGGAAGGCTGGATTGGTTGTTTGCCAAAACACTGTGGCCAGTAACCCCCACCCCTTCTGTGTTACTTACTAATAACAGACCCATGCCACTTTGGACAAACAGACAACAGGGCTTGCGTCAATGAGTTGTGTATTACCTAATCCTGTTTATCTGACACTCATTAAATATTATAAAAGGTCAAAAGCTATCTGAGGTCATTTGCATACATCCCATTAAACTAGAATATATGCAAAATGTGTCCAATATACAGTATCTGTCAAAAGTTTAGACCCAGATGACATAAACTGAGTGTGTATTTCAATGTTTAAAGTTACTTTTGTAGACAAATATATAATTGTGCCGACATATTAATTTCTTTCATTAGAAAATTAAAATTTTATTTAGAAATACAATTTTTGAAATAAATTGCTTAATAATATTGCCGAAATAAATAATAAAATTGCAGGATAATGAATAAAAAGCAGCCAATGAGAGTGAAGCATTGATAAAAATTTGTTTAAAAGGCTTCCCAGGTTGAGAGTTCAAGAAGCTGGATGATAAAATGCCAAGAGTATGATTTTGCAAATTCTCCACAAAGTTTGACTTCTTTTAAAGATGCTAAGATATAACATAGTGTTCATTTCTTTTAGATGCTTTTAGTCACAACACAATCCCCAGAGTTACAATTGTGTTATTTCATAGTTTTGATAAGTTTACTACTCTTCTGCTGTTGCTGCTCTAGATTGGAAAAAGTAAGAAAGGAGTTGAGTTATACAAGATGCAGAAACTGGAACTTAAATCAGTCTGCATCAGCAGAAATTTTAAAAGCAGAACCACGACCACAAGCAAGAACTTTAAAAGGCACATTAAGTCAATGACTCGTGACAGGTATGAGTGCAGCACCCCTTAAGATTCACTCAACCGAAGAGAGAATAAAGAATTAATCTGAACTGCTGTAGCAGTCAGTAATTTTTTGCTATGTTGTGATCTGCTCAGATTAACTTCAGAGAGTGTGATTTAATTAGGTATAATGTGGTTGCTTGCAGTGGGTAGAAACCAAAGCCTGGTAACCATCTCAGCAGCTTTAGACCAGTAATTAAAAAAAGAAATCAATCTTGCAGATGATTTAACTAAATCGCAAGAAGAGTCTTGGATATTCATTGAAAGCACAGGCGATGAAGCAGGTCACTAAATTAATATAAGTAAAAAAAAAATGCATGCAGCACAAAATCTTTTTATTTTTAAGTAGAAATGCTGTATCAGTCTCAGAGCTTTGCTCACAATCAAAGCACAAGCCATATAAACTAGAGCACAGTATGTTATCTTAAATAACACAGGTCAATTATGGCATTGTACAGTGACATCTTAACCACCACCATTTTTTATTTAGATTCAGTTGAAGCCCATTTTACTTGTATGCAAATGCACTGGCGTATTACATTTGAATAACCCATAGCCTAACAGACAAACACAAAACACACACTGAAGACTGGCTGCATTAAAAATAAAACAAGCCGCAGACATCATAATAATGGACTTAAAAGAAATGACATCATCCAAAAGCTGACATCTCCATAAAACTTTAAAGAACAAAGAATATTAAATCAATTGCATTAAAACATCTGCTATGTGTGTGTTCTTTATGGACTACGACGGGTGATGCAGGAAGACAAAAACAGAATTTATTTCACCTGGTGAATAAATTAAACACAAATTTCACAAATGTAGACACCCACTGCCATGAGATAATCGTATGCACTTGAAAATTGTTTTTGCTCAATGATTTGAAAGGGTTAAATATAACAATCTGAAATCCAGTGTGAATAATTGTAAACAAACTATAGGCCTGATATGCTAATATGTAAAAGGCTGCCACTGATGTGACCTCTGATGTGCAATATGATAGAAGTTATTAATCACTGTTTTGCCTACACAATCAAATGGCACATCATGCAAAAAAGTGCCAGCAAACTGATCACACGTGATAAATAGAGAACATGCAAGGACAACAATGTCAAATGCAAATCAGCAGAACAGTATTTAAATAGTGGTGATGGAAAGCCCTCTTGTGGCCGAAATTATTTCTGTATGAACAAGTACCGTAACCGTATTTAGCAACAACATTCACAAGTCAGGGATGTGCAGAGACCTTTGGGGGACAGGTGCTCAAACTATAAAAGGGGCACTTCGAACTAGGCATTAAATAGGGCTGCGCACTAAATATCAATACAGTAATATATTGTGATGTACAAACCTTAAGACAAACCTTTACTATAACAGCTGTTATAGTACCGTTTGTGTTGGACACGGTCTTTAATCAAAAACAGTGTGGCAAATGCTGCGTTAGTTAGCTACTAGCTAACGCTACTCCTACAGGCTACAGAAATATAAACAACTGCGTGCTCACTTCACGTCAATCTCGTAAATAATGATAATCAAAATCATAATAATAACTCTGCCCACTTACTGGTAGTATTGAATGCTGAAACTGCGAGATATCGTCCCGGATGAGGTCATCAGGTGAAAGGTCATCAGGTGAAAGGTCATCATTTAATTTTTATTTACGGCTAAATTATTATTCATGAGTTTTACTAACATTGCCTTTTTACAAAAATTGTATTATGTCCTTTTTGCCTTGACAAAAGGGCAATTAGGGAGTTATGGGGAAAAGGGGCAGGTGCTCGGGGCATCCTCTGCACGTGCCTGTCACAAGTGTACCAATAACCCAGAAAAAAAATCACAATTACGCTCAGAAGAACTTCTGTGATTTTACTTTATGATTCATTCATTTTTAAAGCAAAGCACTGACCAGATTAGAGCATTTTTGAGCATTGCTTGTGTCTGCTGTAAACACTGTGTAACAGCTGGAGATCAGCAGGTGCAAAGTACCGGCAAACTGTCAAATGTGCCTTCACAAATCCAATTAGATTTATATGAATAACTTTGTTGATCCTCTTTGTGGCCTCTGAGCTTTCCAAAGAAAAACAGCTCTACTCTACTTTTGTAATAAATGTAATGTCCAATAGAGGGCAGTCGATAACATTGAAATTTACGTTTTGGCATTTAGCTGACGCTTTTATCCAAAGCGACCTACAAATATTAGGAGACAAATCAGCAAAACTTGCCAACAGCAGTTTGCGTTTATAATTTTTACATATGGAAGCAACGAAAAGCAAGGAAAATGAGAAAGCCTCAGCTTTCTGGGTATTTTAAAAATAGGGCATTAAGACTGAAAGATACAGATGGAAACTTTGAGAAGGACAGCAGTCATTTAAACCTTGATATGATTTTTGATTGTATTAATGGTTTGTGCATACACACAATTTTTACTTAAAGGGGGAAAGCCAGTCAAATACTGGTAATTTATCTGCACTTTAAAATTCATATAGCAACAAAAATAGTTACAAAACAGAGTCAAATTTAAGTTTACAATAGGCCTATATTGGAAACAACATGACCTAATAATACTACATAGTCAACATGTGAATGCATTAAGCAGGTCAAATGAACACCGAGAAAGAATGCGGATGTTCCTAATGGATCTCAGGCTAGCCCACGCATGTCTCCTGAGATGGATAATGGTTTGCCTGTACTTTAACATAGAAATGATCTTTGCAGGATGACTCAGAAATCCCAGATAAACAACACAGATTCAGTGCTTACAAAACCTTTCGTGGTACTAACATTGTGTCCACAGCAAAAACACCTTGTTTCTTTACTCAAACTTTACATAAAAATTCAACACTTTCAAATAACAAACAAACTGGAATTTCATTCGTTGCCAAGACTCACCCAACAGTCATGTACAGTCATTTGAATCTCAGTACAAAAAATGACACAACTATGCTTTTATTACGGGGGTTCTGCTAATATTTAGTTGTATTGTGTATGAATGCTTTTAAGAGTAATAATACTGTTTCTCAAAAGTGCTTCTCTTGGGAGTTGTCTTTTAAACTTTTTTAAAACCGTCGCCTGAGGCAGCAGGCTTTGTCTAAACAACAAATTTACCTAACAAGACTAAGATACCACCAGCACTTTTCTACTATGCATATATGTAATGTACTACACATAATTGTAGATAATATGTAATTTCAGCTTAAGTACAGTATAAACAAGTATTATGTACAGCTTCAATAGTTTATTATAGTTCCTAATTTAAGGAACCAGTTTGATCTGGTAACAGATCTTAACTTATATAGCCTGTTCTCACATATACAAATTTAGATCCATGGCGAAACTGAAGACTGAGAGATGACATACAGTAGATCACAGTAGGCAGGAGGCAGGCAAGAGGGGAGAGAATAGGTTCAATTTGGGATGCATAAAGCCATAACGGACACTGTACGCTTTCTCCGTTCCAGCAACTGAACAATAGCTTTGTTTAAGGAATCAGGAGAAAGAACAACAACCACATTATTGTCTTTTACTCGACCTTGTGTTTTAGTAGAAAATCAAGAATGCAGTTCAGTGGGCTATTTTGGCTCACATTTCTAGTTTAGATGCCATGACATTGTCAGAATGTGTGAAAATGTAAAGGCTGAAGAAAAAGGAAAGGAATATTGATTATTCACTGGATTATACTGGTACGCAGACCTCAGACACACCCCTGCATGCTTAGTACTAATAGGTTTGCTCGCATAAAAACAACAGCACTTGAAGACATTAAAGGTAAAACATAATATGTTTGCTCTTTCTATATAGAATAAATGCTTTTTAATGCTTAAATATAGTTATAAATGCAGAAGTGGAAACATTTGCACTTTTAGAACTTGAATATGAATGTGTCTAATTATGTGTGCTTATCAGGTTCCTTGGAAATGTTAAATGTGGTCTTTTTTGAAGGCTTTATGAACTTTATGAATTATACTTTATGAATATTATGAACTTTTCATACAGTAAAATAGGATTAGAATCTTACAGAAACGTGTAGCTTGTAGAGAACTTACAAAAATGTAAGTTCTTGTTTCGCTTGATGATAAAAAATTTAAATAAAATATTTTTTTGACTAACAATAAATGTTTCATTGTAAAACAAATACACATTACTGAAAAACTACTTCAAATGAGAAGCAAAGTATTCAAGATAATTCTGTCTAGAGAATTAACATTCTCTTTGGTCTTCTTTAAGGTCTATTTGAATGTATGACACAATTTTTGCATGACCACTGCTGACATCACTGTTTTAGCACCAAATAAAGTCACTGACAACTCACACATGACCCTCTTAGTACAGCAAACCACACATTGGCCGCCTTAAACTAGTCTCATTACGTCACACCTTGAATGTTTCCTGCTTTTCTTGATACTATCAGGGGCGTGTTCAAGCAGGTCACAAACACTTTATACCTCTGTCTCATTTCCTGAAAGTCCATGTGTTGTGCTCAGACTGCCCTGCATAAGGTGTGGCCTGTGGCCTAAACCACAGTCCAGGTGATCTACAAAAGTTTGCCTAACCAACCGATCCTTTTTCAGTTGCTTTGTGACCGTGACAATGGCAGGGAACCATCTGATGCTGTGGATCTTCACGCTGAGCGTTTCATTTGATCCCACAGGTAAGACACTGGATACACCAGTGTGGCTATCTGCTCAACAATGACTGATAAACTGATCTCTGCATTGCCATAGACTCTTCAAGAGTATTACTGCACTGCACGGACACAGTTAATGGAACAAAGTCTAGTTTTAATGTGTGTCATTTAAAATACAATTTTAAGATAGTTTCAGGTTGTAAAGCAATGTAAGTGTGTGGGAAATTATTAGTTGGATTGAATCAGATTTGAAGGAGATTGCTGAATTCACTGATATGATGCAGACTTAAGTTTGTTTATAGTTTCTCTTTGCTATATATATATATATATACACACATACTAAATAATAGATTCTGCTTTGATCAACAGACCTAAGATTGTATATAAACTATAAATTGTATATTAATACAAAATGTATGTGTGTGTGTTAGCATTCAAATTTGCACTACCATAATTATTATTATAGTGTTACAATTTTGTAAATGTAATTCTTAATAATATTTTTAAAGAATGATTTTAAATAAATGAATCGATCTTCCTCTGGATATACTGGTAACACTTTAGAGCGGGGGTGCTCAATTCATGTGACAGTTTAAAAACAAAGAGCACACCTTTCTGCAGTGTCATTGTAAAAGTTCTGAGACTGATTTAGTGTTATTGTTAGACTGATGTTACACAATTCAGTTCAGACAATTCAGGCTTTCCAATAGTTTCACAGTCATTTATTTCAGTGAATATCATTTTAATCTTAACTGTCAGGTGATTGTTGTTGTTGGGAGCAGTAGACTTGTACCCGTAAAGCTCTGAATAACATTAACTTCAAACAATGTTACTGACACACATTACAATTAACAGTTAGACAAAAATAGCTTGTTCCATTTTCTCCAAGGCTGAAACTAAGAAAGTTGATTTCTCTAAAAGCTAACAGATACTGTGCAATAATATGGAAAATATATAGGCATCTGGTCATTGTGATATGTACATCTGGTGTACACACTGTCTCATCATCTGTATTCTTGTAGTTTGACTAATCTGTTTGAGTCAGTGTGTAAGATTCTCTGTTTCTCTGCTATAGTTGGTCACATTTCTGACATCGATGGAATAAAGGTGTATGATGTGGTTCGACCAGTCAAGATCCATGATCTGCAAAAAAGAGATTTAAGTGTAAGTTGTCTCTCTCTCTCTCTTGCTTTTTTATACTGTATACATTATTTTTAATCACTTTTAAACTCTGTTTCTGTTCCTCACAGTCAAGACCTGACACAGTGAAATACGCTATGACACTGGGTGGTAAAGACATTGAAATGCATCTTCAGAAAAATGAGTAAGTTTGTTTGTCTTTTGTCCTTAATATAAATTCAGATTGTATCTTGTGATATGTGATATTTGCATATCTGAATTTTGCATTAAAAAATTATAGTTGTCACAAACAAAGCAATGTGCGTCACACAAAAATGTGCGTGGTTAACAAATTACACACTGTGTTTGCCAATCTATGACCTTTTGCTGTGACCAACAGTGGTTTACTGACAGACGACTACAGCGAGACCCACTACACTGAAGATGGGATTCTTGTCACGACCACACCTGAGGATCTGGTAGGTTATGTTGTGTATATAGGCTATAAAATATTTTTTATTGTACTCCACAGTGTGAAAGATTATAATTTAATTCTCTTTTTCTTTAACAGGATTTATGTTACTATCAAGGGAAAATAGTGGATGACAGCCACTCATCGGTTAGCGTAAGCACTTGTGATGGACTCCGGTAAATAATACAGACTTCAATCGTTTTTTGTTTTATCACAAAACAACCTAAAAAAGTTTCTTTTATAAATTTTTATAATCTTTTTGCAAAAGATATTGCAACATCAGTATGATGTCTTTTGCAATTATATTAGCAACTTCCTTATATAAGGAAGTTACAGTGCAACCTGCGTTTACTACATACAGTAGATAAAATTAACAATCACATGTTGTTTCCCAAGCACTCATAATTAGATCAAATCTTGGACCAATCCCATTCATTCTGCTTGTTTTATTATTTTTTCACAGAGGCTACTTCAAAACAGCCGAGCAGAGCTTTCTGATCGAGCCATTATCTGAAAACTCAGATGGTGACCATGCTGTCTTTAGGGAAGAAGATATAAATGAGGACAAACCTGCGGTGTGTGGGGTCACCAACACTAGTTGGGATGAGAGTGGGGACGGTGTTCCTCCTCGCATTAGCAAATCCCGCTCTCGAGCCTCAGTACGTTTGTACATTCATTTCCTATTATTTTATTGTGTTTTGCCACTTTTGTGTAATGCAAATTGTGTAATGCAAACATTTAGGTTTTACAAAGCATTAGTAATCTGGGACATTGGGTAATCCTGCACTTTGTGCACATGGTTCTTGGTTTATTACAAGAAACTCTGTTAATTTGTGACCCTGCCTGTGAAAACCTACATTCTGTAAGGAACATTCTGTAAGGAACATTCTGTAAAAATATAACATTGATTTCTTTAATATTGACTGAGTAAAGGCACACTAAAGATTGAAATCATATTGATACAGATAAAATTAAACTTTGATGCTTGTTATCTCATAATTTGATTTTGAGACTTCCAATATCTAGCTGGGTTATCACGTCATGTGATTTGCTTGTGTATTCAGGTTAGAATTACAGTAAATTGCAGGAGAAGTACAAAATGTCCCGGATTACACAGATTCTCCCATATGCATTGTATTAAACAAGTAAACAACATATTATAAATATTTTATTTTCCTCTATTTTATTTTATTTCTTCCTGATCAGGGGCCAACTATTTTCCAGCAACAAAAATATGTCGAGTTGTTTCTTGTGGCTGACAACAGTGAGGTGAGAACAGGAAATGATTTACGGAACTCTATGAGTTTATTATTACAGTATGTTAGATGTTCTAATCTTTTGGTTCTTACAGTAAATGGGCTTATGCAATGTTTTCTGTTTCCAAATTCATTAATGTAAAACTGAGATGCTCAGACTTCTGATGTCTGGTATGACATACGTTTTGATATCCATGAATAATCCATCCTGTAACTGTTGCTCCCACAGTACAAGAAAATGGACAGCGATCTTAAGAAGCTGAGAAGCAGGATATTTGACATCATCAATTATATCAATAATGTGAGTCACTGATAACGAACCGTACTGAAGCAATAGAAAGCCATTCAAATATAATCTATAGCTACAGCATGATTTCTTTATGTGCAGGTCTATAAAGAAATCAACACCTTTGTTGCTCTGACTGGCTTAGAAGTTTGGACAGACAGCAATAAGATAACCGTGTCCTCTGTTGCTGGAGCAACCTTGGATGGCTTTAGCAAGTGGAGGAACAGTGATCTCATGAAAAGACAACGACATGACAACGCCCAACTTCTCAGGTCAGCTCCATAATGCTAGACATAGATAACTAGATATAGATCAGTTTAGAACATCTCTTAGGCTATTTCAGTTTAATTTGTGCCATTGTGATCTGCTTGCTTGGTTTAGGAGCTCTGAAAGGAAAACAAAGGAGAATAATTACACATCATTAACTGAATGTAATCCAGCAGGATTGGTTGCAAGATTAAATATTGATTTTTGTTGCCTTTCAGTGCAATTGACCTTGATGGTGCCACTGTGGGCCTGGCTTACATCGCAACCGCATGTGGAGGTCTGTCGACGGGGATTGTGCAGGTGACTAAAAACCTCATGAAGTTTTAGAAGTTATAAACCGATCATGGAAGTGCAAAGTTTGCAGAATATTTACGCAAACGGAAAATTATGATTTCACAATAGTGGAGGAAGTATGGAAACTTTTTACATGTACAACAAAATCAGACACCACAACAATCCACGATGTGTCTGCATATGAAGAGTCATCAGTGTCTCATTCGTGGTGTATTGCATTTATTGTTGCGCTTCCTTATTCTTTACTTCTAATTCTGCACTCATATTTATACCTAATTTCAATAGAGGGAAAAGAAAATCTTGCATAAGTCTTGCAGAAACTCAAAGTCATCCACAGTGTCACACTTTTGATGGGAAAATCTTTATTTATGATGCTTTGTCACTAACTCTGCTTTCTCAAACTCACAGGATCACAATTCAAGGGCCATAGCAGTGGGAGCCACAATGGCCCATGAGATGGGACACAATCTTGGCATGAACCATGACAGCAACACCTGCAGTTGTTCTGAAAACAGCTGCATTATGACACCCGCTCTCAGGTACTTATATGGCAATCAAAAGTTTCAAAACTAGATGCTTCACGATGACATTAAATGTTTCCATAAAAAACCATGAACATCTACAAAATCTTTCTGTTTCACAGAAAAGTGCTTTTTATTTGAAAAAGTTTTACATGATAAAAAAGTTATAAAAATAATTGAATAATTTATTCCATCTATATCCTTCACATTAATATCAACATTGAATAACCGTCTGTCTTTTATGCTATGTATCCAAATGTACAGTATAAAGTATATCAAATATGAATATTTCATCTCTGTACAGCTATGTCATACCTCAGCACTTCAGCAGCTGCAGTACCAGTAACTACGAGCAGTACTTAAACAGCAAAAACCCAGAATGTCTTCTAAATGTCCCCAAACCTAAAGAGTTGATTCAGCCTGCGGTGTGTGGAAACGGGTTTGTGGAGGCAGGAGAAGAATGTGACTGTGGAACAGTGCAGGTAAACAGACCTGGTGTTAATAAAAAACTACTGATGTACAGAAGATGAATTTCTAGGAGAAAGAAAACTGATTTGAGGGCGTTCTGAAAATTAGCTGTTAAAGTCATTTCAGTTTTAATGGGTAAACACTGTACTGTCCAGAAAAGCTGTTTTTTTGTACTACCTAAATTCCTATTCTTAGTCTTATTCTTGTCATATAATGGTAAGTTCAGTAGAACCACTCAAGATACAGCAAGACAAAGCCTGGTAATGTTGTAGACAAGCACAGGCAATTCTGGACAGGAATGTTTCTAGCTTGCTTTCTCTGATGATAACTTACTCCATATGTAGTGGTGCTTTGAGGTGAGACCGTTATCACCCTGATCATTCAATATGTTATAGCCAAACTATAGCAGCAGCGCTCTGCAGTGTTCAACACAGGAATGCATGTAATATCACTGCAGATCTGTGTATACATCACTGCATGCTCTCCCTACACTTTACTGTGCCTCGCCCCTTATGTTCATCCATTCATTGCCTGCTTTGACAACTACATCCTAAAAAAGTTTTCCAAGAAACCTAAATTATATATTTACATGTTTTACATGTTTACATGTACATGTTTTATTGTATAGGAGTGTACAAACCCATGCTGCAATGCAACCACGTGCAAACTGTCAGAGGGCTCACAATGTGCCGTTGGAGAGTGTTGTGAGAAGTGTAAAGTAAGTTTTAAAAATGTTATCTGATTTTTTTTTTTAAATCAATGTACTGCATCAAAATTGTATACACACACATATATATATATTTCCATTTTTCTTTCTCGCTTTCAGATCATGTCAACATCACACATGTGCCGTCCAAAAATGGATGAGTGCGATCTGCCCGAGTACTGCTCTGGAATATCAGCTCAATGTCCTGAAGATGTCTTTACAGTCAATGGACTCCCTTGTAAGAATGGCAAAAGCTACTGCTACAATGGCCAGTGTCCATTAAGAGAAGAACAGTGCATTAAAATGTGGGGTCCAAGTGAGTACACCAGTATCAATCTAACACATTAGTACTGAAATTAGATTTTGATAAAAAATGTATGTCTTTGTTTTGTATACTAAAGCTGCCGAAGTAGCTCGACAATATTGCTATGATCAAAACACAAGAGCACAGTACTTTGCCTACTGCAAACGCACCGCCGATAAGTATATTGGATGTCAGAAACAGTAAGATTTCATATATATCTTTTAATCTATTAATCCATACTGATGTTATCTCTGTATAATTACTAATTTAATTATACTAATACTAATCTCATTTTTCTTCAGAGATGTGATGTGCGGAAAACTTTTCTGTGAAACGGATAACGGAAATCCCAATTATGGACGGCTGGTAGAATTCAACAAATGCAAAGCCACTTTTTATAGTAATCCTGAAGAAGATTACGGCCAAGTCGACACTGGCACTAAATGTGGTGAGGGAAAGGTAAGCCTGACGCCTTAAATTCATTTTAGTCCTGTAATTACTTCAAGTAACTCTACTGAAGGTGAATTGCAGAACTAAGAATGTAGATTATCCACAATTCTTACATGTAAGAATGTTCTTCAAGTACAAAGTGGAATACTACTTCCTGTTTCTCAAGGTTTGCAGCCAGAACGAGTGTGTTGACCTAGAGACGGCTTACAAGGCAACCAACTGTTCAGCCAAGTGCAAAGGACATGGGGTAATACTCAAAATACATTAGTTTTTAACTTTCACTTCCCTTGTATGTTACAAGCATTAGTCTAAGTGTAAGTGTGTGTTTCACAGGTGTGTGATCACAGACTGCAGTGCAGATGTGAGCCCGGATGGCTGCCACCAGACTGTGACGCACAAATAGAGACTACTGGTTTGTCTCAAGGTACAACTACTGTACAGCTCATGCATTCACAACAGTCTCACATTAGTAAAGCTATTTTACACTGACCTGCATTTTTTACACTTTTAGGTGCAAAAATATCCATCATTGTGATAGTCTGTATCCTGGTTGGTATCATTCTGATTGGACTGGGCATCTTCCTGTTAAAACGGCGACAGAGAAGATCACCTCCACCTGGGTAAGAAAGCAGAAAATAAACACTGGGGAAAGAAAAAAGCAAACATATTTAATGCTGTTGTTTTTTTAATAGCAGTTTAACCCATGGGAAAGCTCATGTGGTTGACATTCCCGACTATAGGCAACAGAGACAGATGACGCCTGACCAGAAACCTGCACCGGTAACTCGCATCTAATCTAATCTAAAGACACCATTCAATTAAAACTCAAGTTTTGTGGTTTTAAATTCATGTGTGTTAGCTTTGAAGCTGGTGAACTCATAAACTTTAGGTAAATTTACTTTTAGCAGATACACATATTATGAAAATTACCTGGAAACTGGACTGAACTCTTTAGAACATCCCTCCCACCAGCGACCACCAAAATATGGCTGCGACATTAGCAAATTATATTACATTTTTGAAGGGATATGGCCTTTAAAATGTCCTGCCCAAACTTCCTGTTACAGTATGAATACAGGACAATAAAACTAATTTTTGGGGTCTCTAAACATTTATTCTGCTTAAATTATCTAAAGCCACTGAATGATAACAGTTATTTACAATTTGTCTAGATAATCAAGCCTTCAGCTCCTCCTCCACCTCCACCTGTCCAATCCAAACCTCTGCAAGATGACTTCAGAACAGCACGACAGGTATCACACATTTAATGACTGATATTTAACATTTACATTAGTATTTAACTTTTAGACACTGTGCCACAAAATACTCCATAATGAAGACTGTCAATTATAAACAAAATCAGATTATGTTCATTATTGTATTTTATTTTCTTAACAAGAAAGACTTTACCTTCTCTCTCTGTTATGCTCAGGCTCTCAGACCACCTCCTCCAAGAGTGTGATATTCAGCACCTGTCAAACCTTAAGGAGCAGAACAAGCACTTTGGGATCATCAGACATCAAAACCTGTAGTAAGGGATATAAGTGTTTAAAACACACAAACAAAAGCTTAACCTCTTCAGGAGAATACATATATAGAGCATGTCTGAGATGTCACAGTCTTGTCTGTTTTCTTATTTTATACTTATTTATTTAGTGTTGAGGAGGCAGTGAATCTGTTTTTGTATGTGAATATGTACAGTATCTTCGTAAATGAGCTTGACTTCTAAAAAATGATTTTTGTGAATTGCCAAAATAAAAGTATTTCTAAATTTTCAGAGAAAAATACTCAGTTTATGACATCTCATGGCCAGCTGTACAGTCACTGCCTTTCATAAATGTCTGTTCAGTCAATGTCATTTCTAGTTTTTTATATCAATATAAACAAAGCACAAAGAAACATTATTTTTACAATGCACTGTCAATTGATGTCATAATATAAAAATGCTTATAAAGATATACTGAAAATGTATTCACGGTTGTGGATGTATTTATTAAAACTTACAAATGCAGTACTATTATAAGATACACACAGAGATGTGCAGCTTAAATTACATTCAGCTTTTTTAAAGAAACATGACCAACAATGTGGTCTTCAATATCCCGCTTCTAAAATGACACCACGTTATTTCAAGAATTTACAGTGGCTTTAAAGACGTCTTACACCATTCGAAAAATCAGTACGTTCTCTGATCAGCTGCTTGTTCTCAGTACACCATTTTATTTGACTTCCATTGGTATCAGTTGTAATACATGCAAATAAATGTAACATCATTCATGACATCAAGATGACTGACAATTATAGTGTACACAAATGTTCCCTTTAGTGTCCTTAAGACATACTGCATCCATTTGGTCTTGCAAAATGCAAACAAACTTCATAACATATGTTGGTAGGCTGCACTGTAATCACATCTTTGTTTTGATTTGTTAAAAGCTGTGAGATGGGTTTGGAAATGAGCATTGGCAAATTGGTCATATGATTAAATTTGACTTCTGGAATGGAAAATGTAAAGATCTGGTCCAATATTTAAAAAAATTCATTGGTCTAAAACAAGCCACAAAAATAAAATTAAATTGTTGTCTAAAATGTACCATCTGACATTTTAAATCAAGATATTACCCTGCAACGTGCATAGCGTTAGACATCCTCACGAATCACATTGTGCTCCAACAAATGTCTCCACAAAGTCTTAGTTAAAACAGTTCTTCAGCTGAACAGAAGGTGGTGACATACCACAACTTCCCATAAATCTTAAAACAAGCCGGTGCATAAAAAAATCCCAACCCCAATACTTCACATAGTGCCACAAGTCATACCACAAAGTCACTTTGTCAAATATATATCAAGTTTGACGTGCTAATATCTCAAACACAAACCAGATACAAAACAATGGTCTGTATGAGCAACCAATGGCAAATTACCACTAGCTCTTCATCTCTCAGTGAAATACTTGAAGAATATCCTGGAGAATAATCTTTAAAGGGACAGTACTTAAATGAAGCTGTTTAAAATCCATTTGCAATGCATTTACTGCATTTAGTGCAATATTTTTTAGATGAACCCATTAATTCTGCTGTCCTGAAATGTAGTACAGAGTGCAAGAAAAAAACATTAATAATCTGGCTTTTAAAGGTCCCACATTGGCGTTTACATGTGAGCTTATAGACATGTTAACAGCTCTTACTGTACATATTAACAAATAAGACTTGTTTGTTGGATTAAACAAAATGCTTATCTATCATCTTTTTACTAAATATAGCAAAAAGATGTGTGGCAGAAACGAACGGAGGTCTTGAAATCTGTCAAACAATTGCTACAAAGATACCAAAATAACTTGCAGTAGTTTTCAGAAGTTGAATGCATTTCGGCAGTGCTTTCATAAGACTTGTTTTAGGTTTAAGTTTCACTCACACAAGCAAAATCAAACACAAATGCTATTTAGAGTCGCTGTCACAGCTACTCAAGCTCAAACTCAAGTGCTGTTTTTTTAAACAAATATAAATGCTAGTTTTTAATGTAGAAACAAACACATTGATCCCGAAGCAGCTAATATTTCCATGTCTGAATCTTAATCGAAGAGATAAGGAAATAATATTATGTGTTTAGTTTTATTTTAATGGATATCAAATAATTCTGATAAATTGTTTTCCCTTAGCTTAGTTTTTCCTAAATCCCTTACAGACATATTTAATATTCAATCGAACAATCCCTTGCCAAACACATTATGACATACAATATTAGAAAAATGGGATTAACTAGACCTCCAGATCAGGAACCCACACATCTTACCTCAAGTTACAAAACTGTAGTTTAAAGTTGACACGTCATGATTGGTTACCTTTTTTTGCACACTTTCAAATATTCACTCGTTATTAAAATGTTGCTATCAAGTACATCTAATACATTTCATGTAATAAATAAAATCGCATGTTTGTACTTAGTTGTGATTTCTCTCTCTCTTGTGGAATGATTCCTCTCCACATCCCGGGGCCTCGTCACAGGATCCGGCAGTCTCATGGAGAATGTGCAGAGAAAGAGGAAATGCTATGGAGGAGAGGAGAAGTACAAATCTCCTCTTACGCATTTCCATCTGTGCCGTTTTTCTCATTAACAGCGTTAACCGTGGTACCGTCGGGTTGCTGGCTGTCCTTTCGAGGAGGCATCCTTTCATTTATTCGGTCCAAACCGCGAGCTTCTTCAAAGTTGCGGATCTTCCGTGTAGGAGAAAAGCCTTGGATGGCTACCGGGAAAAATCAAGAAAAAAAGGAAGAGGTGGTGAGGAGAACATTTGTAAAGCCTATTGTTAAATTTTAACATTGAGCTCAACAAACATTCAACAGACTCAGATCTAAAATGATTAATAAACTGTACATTTGCAAACAATTCAAACACCATCTGCAAAACAGCATTTACAAAAACAAGCTCAGTAGACCAAACATTTACCAAGCATGTTGTACAGACATTTCTGAAGGAAATGAAGAAACGAACAAACAACACGGGATGAACAACACTGTCTATCTCATGTCAAGCTAGAACATCATTAACAAAACATGAACAATGAAATAATGAACATAAAGGGGAGGTGCAGCAATGACTGTATTAAGATCCCAAACTATGTGATTAAGCGGCCAAATTTGGCTAGCTGTTAATTTAGAAAATGTACACATTAAGATATATTAGTATTACCAATATCAAGAAATTATTAGTTGTTATTGCGACATGATATATACATTTACATTTTATTTTAGCATGTGAATCAAATTCATGACGATCGAATTAACGAACTAAGCTACATAATTTAATTTATATAAATTAGAATTAAAATATATCATTTGGAAAATGCCAACACAACATCTCTACAGAACATCATGTCACACAAATCTCTAGACGAAACGAAATGCTGTAAACGAAACCCATATTCAAACAAATAGCATGCAAAAACAGGAAAGCTGATTCTTGCACAACCAGCAGGCTTATTATGTCCACTGGCAATTTCTAAAACACAGGGCTATTGCCAAGGTGAATAATGACTGGTTCCAGTTGACGGCGCAAACACAAGATGCCCATTCAGTCAACGTCAAAAAAAAAAAAAAATAACGGAATTAACCGTTCTGCTTAACTTGCAGGATTTTGGTATATTCTATTACAAGTACTAGGTATACAACTTCAAAATCAGGTCAGCGACTTAGAAGTGTCTTGCTCTGGCACACTTAACATTCTATGCCCAAGTGTGTGTGTGTGTGCACAATAGTTAAGAGCCGCAGTGCATTACAGCAGCGGGTGAGAGGCCTTAGGCAAGAGTGTTACGCGTGAACAGGAACAGACAGTCTTAGGAGAGCACAGTGGTAACAAGATTAGAATCTGAAAATACTCGGCAGAGGGGGGTCTTAGCTTTTCCACCAATCAGATAGCAGCATGGGAATTAGTGAGCTCTAGCCAGGGCTCGGGACTAACCGGCAAACCCTCCGGTCAACAGGCAACAGCAAATTAATGAGGTGGAGCAGAGTTGGGAGTAGAAGCTACGCGAGAGCTCATTCCCTCACTGGATGGATGGTTTTGATTGTCTGCATCCATCATTTATCTTAAAAAAGTGCTGGCTGGGAATGACTGCAGGTTTTTTTTATAAATGGCTTTAAGAAACAAGGATACCTTTTGTTATGTTGATTTAGAATAAAATGATGGTGGTGTAAGAATGCAGATTTTCCATTATTAGTTTGAAAAACATAATGAAAGTGAATCCAAATGCACAAAAAGACAATGGGGAAAGAGAGCACAGCATATGGGGTGGGATGTGACACACAGGACTGCTTTGCCCACAAAATGCGAGCGTACCTCGACCCTCCTTTGCTTCTATGGCGGCTGTATTAGCAAGCGCAGCAGGAAGTAGCCCAAAATAAATGGAAAGAGAGGTTATATCAGTGTGATTACATTACACCCAAAGCATATTACCCCCCCACACAACCACAGTAATGCAAAAATATTAGTAGTTAAAGAATTAAACAGCACAATACACATTAGGAAGTGAAGACATCAGTCAGCATAAGAAACTGAAAAGTGGTTTTAAAGAATTTGCGACAGAGAGACTATATGACTATGTCTTATAAGGTGTTAGAGCTTATTAGAGAGGTATTAGAGAGTTATCAGACACTTTTATCCAAAGAAAATGCATATATGCTTTTATCAGTGATGACATTTACACTGCTAATGCATATACTTGAGTACTTCCTATGATGATCCTTTCAGCATCCTATGATCCAACATATTTTCGTATTACACACCGAAATTGTAAGATCAGGCCAACAGCTTCTCAGTTTCTTTAATATTCCTCTCAGTTCTTTAGGTCTGGCTGGCTTGATGTCCGACCCACACAGACAATGAAGATGGTCTTTAAAGGTCACAGAGTTTTCTATAGTACTTCAAAAACGGACATCCACCCACTGTCTCCTTTGATTTTCTTCTCTCACACCATCGCACCTGCACAAAGTTCTAAACGCTATTGACCTTTAATGACCTTAAGTCCCCGACGGTCTCGCCCACTCAGAGAGGACAGGTCAATCCAGAGAGGCAAGATGCTGCTCCTCTGATTGGCTCTCAGATCACTCTGTAGTGCAGGTGGATAAATGACCCGACTTATAATGTGTGCACAGGGAGGGGCTTTGCACAGCAAATAAACAGTGTAAACATAAAAAGAGTTTGTAGATTGACTGTAGGATGTAGCAGGTGTAACAGGCCAAGAATAATAAGCACTGTGTTGTTTTCTTTCTGTGTGGCAAAACTTCACAAATTAATTTATAAAATCCTATTATTCTGTTTGTTCAACACCATCTCATGAAACTAGACAAGAATAATTCTGTTTTCTCACTGAAAAAAATCAAAAGAAAGAAATATAAAAATTGCATTAGCAGAAAATTAAGCCTATTTTTATTAGTATTTGTTGTCTTGCGATTAATTTATTCTGCTGCTGGGAACTGCATTATTGTTCACTGCAGTAAATGAATGTAGAACAGTAATAAGAATCTAATTAAAAATCATTAATGAAAATAATGCAAATTAAAATGCATTATGGTAATAAGAATTGAAGGAGAAATGAATATGCAAAGTCATAAAAATAATGTGACAATGCAAAAAACCCTAATGAATTTCTCATTTAAAAAGCACCCTAGTGGTCCTAAAATAAACTTCATCTTCTTTATGCAAAATGTAATTTATTATTATTTATTTACACTCAATTTTGGTGTGAAAACTAACCTAGATACTTTCAATGAGATCCCCCAATTTACAGTACATAAGGATCTGTCCAGATAGGGGTTCCACCAGTAAATTTACATTTTTAAGATGCCAAAAAGTACGTTAAGATACTGCGCTGCCCCCATTGATATCTGATTTTATTAAGTTCTGAAAGTGAATGGATGACATCATCAGCATCTTATTCAATGCCTTGTTCCGCCAATATTTGCTTTCTACAGGGGTGATGAAAAGAGTGCCAGGGCATCTGGAGCGTCACTTGATGATGACCCAGTACGGCCTGAGCATCCGGATTAGATACGAGTGGCTCAAGTAGCTTCAGCAAATCCTCATGCACTTACCATAACAAACATTCACACTTACCATTCTGTAAAGTCTGCTTGCCTCCAGATAATACTCCTAGTGGTAGAGTTCCGGTTGGGGTGAGCCCTTTGAGGGTCAGTACGCTCTCGCTCTCTTCCCTGGGTTATATAAACACACACATGTAGTATTATGTGTGTATGCAACAAACTAAAAGCATGATCAATTAGCATGAGGAGGAATTACATACATCTGAATACTTTTCAGAATACCAGGGACAAAAGACTGTCCCTCTTTTCCTCCATTATCTACGGCATTGTTCATCTGGAATAATGTCTAATATAATTAGACCGCTACTGCACGCTATGACTCACTGACGCCAGCTCATTAATCCTAATGGAGGAAAGTGTGCGTCTGTGTGTGTGGCATTACAACAAAACATCACTGTAGGAAAAGCTTTGACAGCTTTATAGACAAACAAAATTAATCTCTTTTTAAATCCTGTTTATATAGTTACCATAAAAAAACATCATGGTACATTGTTATTTTAGCGCCTGGATTGCAGCTGGTTGGTGAAGAAGATTCTGGTTTTTATTTGGTAATTGTAATGAAGCAAAGGAAGCACAGTGACTATCTATAAAATGGCATAGGCTGACCTGAGCACAGAGAAAACTCTGGCCATTTTCCCGATGGCACGGATCTTATTTCTGATCACCTCCTTACGCACAGCTGGAGCTCCACCTGCAACACAAAACCAGCATCACATCACTGTCACACTGCGGGATCTTTGACTCACAAACCCGCTGAGGAAAAATTAAAAATGCTGTGATGCTGAGAATCTGATGAGTTTGGCACACACAAAGACATTTGTTTATTTGATTGTATAGGCACATACAGTAGACATACACAACACCTAGGATGGCATAAAGGTGAGTAAATTATGGACTAAATTTCATTGTGGGTGAACTATTCCTTTAAGAAATCCTTAGCTGACAACAGGTTGTCTGAGGAGGAGTATCCTTGAAAGGCATAAACAGACATCAGACCTCCAGGGAGAGAATCTCAGACAGCCAGATTGACAGCTGTACACTTCCAAGGACTGTGATGATCACACACTTACCTAAACACACACACATACTACTGTGGGCTCATCTTAGCTATATTGCTTTAAATAAAGTTGCTGAATGTCAACCAACAGGAACTTTGACAAACCAACAAACAAATTAGTTATCAGCTTACCAAGCGCTAAACAATGACATATACACATAAATGTGTGTGTGTGTGTACACTTACCTTCACACAGGTCATCTCCCTCTGACATGAGTTCATCATCAGAGCAGATGTTTAGCACATTCACCAACATCTCTGTCACTGCGGACACAGAACAGATCATCTGTTTTAGGAGATGTCATGAGCTTTGGTGAGCCCATCTATGTTCACTCCATTACATGTATTATATCTCCAGTCGTGCATCATACTGATATTACATGTTATTCCTAGCGTTTCTCATAAATTAGCATTGTAAATGACATGCCATAATTAGTGTGCAGTCAAGGTGTTAACAGAAATATGAGTTGAGGAAGTAGACGATAATTTCATAAAAGGTGTAAGCACGAATCTATGATGTTTGACTTTTTCATACATGAGCAGATAAAATCAGGTATTACAGACACGACATCAACAAGGTCATTTATGTCTTAAACTCAAGGTTTAAGGTTTGACACTTACCCTTCTCTCCCACAAAGGGCAGAGACCACGTAAACACGTCCATAAAGTTGGGTAACCAGTATGGATGAGGAGAGCAATTGAATTGTCTAATGTTCATGACGTTGTTTTCATATTTCAATACCGCCGCTGGGAAGAAAAAGCAGGAGGACAGAGACTGTTTAAAAACATGATTTATTTGCTATATGCTTAACTAGTAGAAAGCCAAATAGGAAAGTAACCTGATAGGCTGCTATACAAGTTTATAAACAGGCAAGAATCTGATACTTTGACACACTGCGTTGATGGATGCAAACATACCTTTGTTGTTATAGACATCTAGGTAATTTGGTGCTGAGAAAATGGTAATTAATGAAGGGAAGCCTGTCGTCTGACTTTTTCTGTACATCCTATACCTGAAACAAAAACACTTGCTTAGATTAATGCAGCATGACTACAAAAAGCCAAGAGTAATGATCTAGTGTCCCAGATCTACAGTTTAAAACAACTCAAAAATTGGAAACACCATAACAAACTGTTTCAGTCTTATTAAAGGGATAGTTGTCTGTCTAAAAAAATATATAATTTTGTTACCAAAAAAGTGTCCTAATTAACCTAATTACAGTAACCCACCATAAAAGCACTACAGCTAAAATGTATAAATGTAAAAACTGCTGCTAAAATCTAAGTAATTTAAAAAACATTGACTGATAATCATGGTCACCATGTTTATTGTTTGGAAAAAAGCAGCTTGGTTATTCTAATATAAAAAACTTTTTTTGTATATAACAAAATAAAAAATTAAAGGCAGGCTTGGAACAACATAACTAAAAATATTGACCGAATTGTTATCTTAAGGTAAAATGTTACTTAAAAAAACCCCCAGCAGAATAGAGACTTACCCCGCATCTTGTGCTTCATGTGCTCTAATTACTGACAACAAATTGTTGTTTGTCAAAAAGTCACAGACTGCTGCATAACTGTAAAACATAAGAAAGAACACATTGAGTAAAAAGAGAAACAGACAATAAGTGAAAGAGTTCACCCCTCTGAAACACTCAATTCTCATAGGCTTTTGTAGCAAAGGCATGGGTCAGCGTACTGGCCGGTTCTTAATACAGCTTTGTGGGGTTCTCTTCAAGCCCACCCTGCCTCCAAACAGTGAATGTTTAAGCAATCAGACCACCACCTGCACTTAGTTAGCATTCAATTGGTGTGGTACAAACAAATGCCAGCTGGACAAGCAAACAGTGAATAAACACACTTATATATACACCCGAACGAAACCAGCTGGGTGACATCGGTCAGGTTATTTCTAAACGTCAAGTTAAATCAGACAGGCTTTCCAAACCAGTTTACAGATGTTTGAGAAACTCTGTTTTATGTTTATGAGCTAGCACTAAGAGTGCTGTACAAGTAGCTATTTTCTTTCGTGTGTTGATGTCTTATGTCCTATTGAAACAGGAAGTTACGCTATATGGATATATCAAAGGAATAAAAAACAGAAAAGCATTTGGTTTATACTAAATCATTAATTTTTAATTGCTACTGCTGGCGGATGCTGTTATCCAAAGCAACTTACAGTGCATTTTAAGGTGCACTGAACATGCCGGGATTGAACCAATAACCTTTCTGTCATTATGTAATGATCTACTAGTTGAGTTACAGGAACATTCACACTTAATAAAACACTTTGTAACACTGGCAAATATTTGTGAGTTAAAGATAAGTCATCAATATTTGGGTCGCTTTCCAAGAACAGAATGAGAAAAGTAGATATTAAAGCTGCAAAAATAAACCAAAAGCAGGGTTCAAAACTGTCTTCTTAGCTTCAACTTAATTCACAAAAGTAAGCTTACATAGCTTTTGTGGAAATTTTTTGTTAATTTGACATCAACTGACTTCAACCCACATAAAAATAATGTAGTAGTTAATGTAAAGTGACCTGTAATTTTATGTTTCAAACAGAGATGGTGATACAGAGGCAAAAGATATGGGTTGCAACTTTTGAAACTTACTGTATATGCTAAACATTTTAGCAACTAGCATAAGGTAAGACCTCAACACAAATTATAAACTAAACAAATTATAAACACAAATAATAGTAATGTCAGAACAAGCAAATATATCCTGGCAGTCAAATATCAAGCCGACTGAAAAAGCTTCACTCTGTTACCTGAAGAAATAAGAGCAGCCTCTGACTGAATTGTGGTTAAAGTGCTCTGCTGTCTTTTCACTGCCGTAGTCTTCCCCCGGGTCAGCCCAGATCAAATCACACATAGGCCCAAACGCCGGAGGCTCCTTAAACCTGTCTAACTGCATGACATGGCACAGGGAAACAGAAAAAGACATTAGCAGGTCTTGCTTTCCATAAAAATAGCTGGAAGAAGTAAAGGAGAAGATAAAGAGATGCTTACTTTTCTAATGTCATCTAAGCAGTTGATTTCTGGTGAGAGACCTCCGTGTACACAGAGGAACTGTTGGTTTAGAAGAGCAGCAAGGGGCAAGCAGTCAAAGGCCTCCATGCATGCATCATAAACTCGCTCGGAATACTTTATTTTACCTGTGGAGGAAGCAGAAAGATAAGTTAAATTGCAGTCACAGACATGCATCTCCTTTTTTCAGCATATCAAGGAAAAGCAATCAGCCGATATATTATCTGTTCCACTGTATCACATGTAGCAAAGGCACAGGCGTTGTTTATGTCCTCATTGTTTTGTGAACCAGCTCACGGCAGGGATGTTCCTGTGCTAACGAATGACGATCCATTGCCGGAATTTGCTATTATAATGTTTTACTGTACACAATGTTCTCTTCATCACACAGCTCTCATACACACACTTTAATCCATCACTGTTCCTCACGCTATTTGTTCTGGTGAAACCACAGAACTAAATATTAACAAATGTGTCCCCCTCCTGATTTACATCCAGTGGCGCGCAACTGTGATTTTGGTTTATTAAAATAGAAAAGTTACATCAGAAACCTCACTGTGAAAATGTTCATATCTAATCCAAACTATTGATTGACAGTAACTGTGAAATGAGGGTGTCATTTGAGATATTTAGTGCTAGTGAAATTGCTGTTTTAATAATCCTATGACATTTTTTTCATAAGGTTATTGTTTTAGTTTCGAAATAAGCAAATGCTTTTGCTTTAGATCACATTAACTGCTCAAAACTTCAGAATATCACATAACATTATGTGCATAACCTAATTAACATTCACAAGCTCTTTCCATTTCGTGTCATCACAGTATGCCTGCACACCAACCCAACTGTCCCCACCAAAACAAAGTGACGCCCAGGAGGTTTACACAAGAGAGAACTTCAACTTCTCAAAGCAATCATTAACCCAACCTTTTAAACAACAAATGACATCATCTCCGACCTTAACTCCAACATAAGCAGTATATTAATCATTCAACAATGTTTTTATCAAAAGCTGACCTTGATATTATGGCAAACAACTGATGAAAGAAAAGCAAGGCGCTTATCTAAGTCTTTGTAAGGTGTATTGTTCTATGTATCTATACACACAACTTTTCAAAAGTTAAGAGTCACTTTTGTATTGTTTATTTATATTTTTACCACATTTCAGAGTAAAACAAAAACTATGAATAACCCAAAAGTAACTATGGGAATTACACCCCAAAATAAATCAAAACTAGACAGCATCTTTAGGACAGCAACCCTTCGCAAAGATTTTGCAGAAATGTTCTCTTATTGGTTGTTCTTTTTTGATTATTTTGTTCGAACATTTTTGTTGTTTTGTAATGAAATAAATAAATATGTTTGCAATTACATTATTATTGTTTTGGTAAAGAGAGGTGAAACTTAAATAAACTTTTTGGCCTGTTCCTGATATTTGCAACAGTGAAAACTAAACCTCTGATGTAACACTAATCCTTAAGTACCAAGTACACCCAAAGCAACAAAACCTGCCACAAAGCGGACACAAAAGCATCTGGGGACTATTCAATTAAATTCAAATGAGTCTAATTAGTGCTATGCGAATACTTAATTCAGCTCCTGATTAAGCTTATTAATACTGCAGTATATGGACTAAAGTAGTCTCATTAGTCTTGTCTTCATTTCCAACAAATGCAGCTGGGTTATTCACCAAACTGAATTACACATTTGCTCTGTGGTGGAGGTCTCATGGAGAGCCCTTGGGCTTCTGCTGAACGATCGAGCATGAAGCCACCTACACCTTTGTTATGCAGAGCGCAACAGCCTCCACGCTATTGTACGAACTTAATAGCAAACAGTGTCCTTTTCAACACAATGGATTTGTAACAGGGACAGGGATTTAATGAGACCTTCAAAAGAGCTGTCATCTTTGAATTCGATTTGGATTCAACCAACCCATAAAAAAGAAAAATGACAGATGAGATCTATTTAGTATCTCAATTATTTATTCTAGAGACTAATGAGATTCAACAGAGAGAAAATGGAAACTTAAGTCTCATGCATCTCAGATATTTCTCTTAAAAAAGACTCAGAAATCTCACAAATGTCTCCATTAGAGCTTCAAAAGAGATCTCAACATTGTCACAAACTTTTGGGCATCACACTAGCTAAGATACTACAAATAGCTAACAATTTAAACAAATTAGCAAATATATTATAGAAAAACAGATGATCTTTTATTGTTTTCTAAAAACCAGCTCTTGCTATGACATAAAGGGAAGAGGGACACAAGCACTTCAGGTGTCAACAGCTGAAAATAGTCCAGGTTGATCATGTGATCCAGCACTGACTTTAAGAGCCCTGTAATAACTTCCTGACAGATGGGTTCTGGATCAGTAGATGGGTTTACAAGCCCAGGTAAACCACACTGGATTGGAGGAGAAAAGAACTGCATTGGATAAGTTTTTTTGTATCTCCAAACAAGAAAAGACAGAAAGAACACAGCATTTCTATTTGACATCTTGCCTGGTCATACTGTATTCGATTAGGCTTTAAATAAATGAATGTTAAAAGATGCTAATGCAAGTCCTCGCAATGAAAAGACATCGCTCTCTCATCAATTACGAGAGGTTATGCTGTGCGTGGCATACGGCGGCTCATCAGTTTGGCTCTTTGTAAGATGCCAGATGAGGTTCAGCCACTTCACTGTCCAGCATACTAATATCTCACACCTGGACACATTCTGGCTCTAGACATTGAGCCTTACAAACCTTGCTTTAATAGAGTCGTCTGCTCTCAGAGGTACTCAAGAGTTTTCAACGACACAAAGTGCTATTTGCTGAAAACAGAGCAGGTATAGCACAAAGACAAAACCTTTGTATGGACTGCCTCTTACAGAAGCAGGAATATAAAACTGTTCTGTCCAATAAAGGTTCTTAAATGCTTGTCAGAGTAGATGCTCTGTGGGTTGCTGTCTTAAGGGGTTAATCCAAAATTAACATTTATTTTTCGTTTACTCACCCTTAAGTCATTCCAAACACAAAAAAAGATATTTTGAGAAATGTTGGCAACCATTGGTCCGTGATCAGTGTTTTCTCAAAATATTGTCTTTTATGTTCCACAGAAGAGTCAGGATTTGAATGACATGAGGGTGAATAAATGATGACAGAATTTTAGATTTTTGGATGAATTATCCCTTTAAGATCCTAGGTGTAAATTTCATAACCTGTTTTTTGAGTTTCTACATAGAAATACATTTTGATGCAAACAACACTTACATTCAAAACTGTACAGGTTATTAAACAGACTATACTTCTGGCTGTCTGAGGGTAAACAACAACAAAGAATTGATAAAGATTCACAGCAGCCATACTGGCCCAAGTACAGTGATGTATATATATTAATATAGTCAACCGTTACCACTTCTGAAAATGAAATGAAAGTGGTAGATGTTGACATTGGTAGCAAAGTGCTGCTTTTCAAACATCAAAGAGACTATTTAAGTAGATTCTAAGGAAAAGGCTGGTGGATAGTTTGAGTAACCACATCCCTCAGCACTCACACACAGTTCATTTCCATAGCACTCACATTCCTGCTTGAAGGTGAAGTATTCTGTGAGGTGCCGACATTCGTGGTTGCCTCTGAGGAGGAAGAGAGTGTTGGGGTGGTTGATCTTCAGTGTCCACAGGAACAGCACACACTGGAGACAGAGATACAAAGACATATATAATCATGGGAGTCTTTTCTATTTATGTCAGTTAGGAAAGCAATGAAAGAAATAGGGCAGAAGAGAAGGTCTTCGTGTTTATGTTAATCAACTCTCCAAAACTGAAACAAAAATTCTTAACATATTCATTGTGTTTAGTAGTAGATAAATATGTTTATGGATTGTTTTTCATCAACATGAATCCAAAGGCAGTGTACACTGCAAAAAGGTAAGAAAATTTACCCACCCATAAAACAACATCCCTTTACCTGAGAAGAAAAATGCCATCAGATTTTATTCATAAAAGAGCTCTATATTTGTTCCAAGTTAAAAAATTAAAAGGAAAGCAGGTTTGTCAAATATTATTGGCAATTGTTGTTTTCTTGTTGTAAGCAATATTTAAAATAAATAAATACATTAGTTTCTCTGAAAACAAGACCAATCTTCTCGCTTTTAAATAATATATTTTTATTGACAACACAACTAAAATGTAAAAGTACATTTTGGGTCCTGTAACTGGTCCCCATAGGTTTTGCACCATTTTTAGACACCTTTTTGGCTTCACTATGTCTTTCTGAATTACGCTGCAATGACAAATGTTTATTTTAAGAGCAAATGTGACCCTGCCTGTGAAAACCTCAAAAGAAGACTCAAAGATTGAAATCATAGTGATACTTATAGGTGAAATTAAACTTAGAAGCTTATTATCTCATAATTTGATTTTGAGACTTTAGCCTGGTTTTTACAGAAAGGGTCACAAATACACCCAACCTTCTAATGAGGACAAGCTGAATGTCTAATATTTATTCAGAAGAAGCAAAATGCTGTTTATAAGCGTTTTAGATTAAATGTCGATTCATTTTAACACCACAGAATAACTTGCCAAACTTGCTTGTTTTTCATATCAGCTACCCATTTAAAAGCAACCTGACTATGTGTTTAAGATCACAACACAACCAATGCAGTTTTATTCTTCAATCCTTAACAGATGGCCAATGGTTGCATGAGGGAATGTAAAAGAAGGAGTAAATTGATCTCCTGAGAATTATTTCCAATGATACGTTATTGCATTTAGAGGTCTGGATAATTTATACATCTAAAACTAACACTAAAGTACAGAATTTATTTGGCGGCAGACAGCAGAAAAGCTGGCAATATGCAGAGCGTTCGAGTCAGGTGCCTGATCTCCTGTACAGTTTCAGCCTCATTAAAACCCATTTATCCTAACCCCCCCTTTCATTTGTATGCAAAATCCTAGACACCACTCAACGTGGGGAGATCGGGACACCAAGGTAACCAAGGACGACAGGTGTGCATTTAAATGGCATGTGAAATAATAGACACGGAGGAGGGTGCGAGCAGGAGGTGGGATGCGACAGCTCAGAGCTCCGCGACCGGAGCCTACGCAAGAGAAATAATGAACAGAAAATTACAGGTAATAGTGGCCATGAGAGGAGCTCCTGAACGAAGGCTATTACAGCTGAATGGCAGACTGCACAGGGAGAATGAGAGAATATGAGAGAGAGAATAGGAGGCTCAGATAGAATGAGAGAAGGAGATTGACTATGAGGAAGATTATGAGGCAGAGAAACAGAATGATATAAGAGGTAGACTAAAAGAACGTAAGAGAGAATAATAAGACAAAGTCAGACTGAGATGGATGAAAACAGGCAGAAAGACGGATAGGTAGACAGATAGATCAATCTAAAGTGTACATGGTGCTTCAGACTACTGCCCACTTTAATAAACGGCACTTTCTCTTGCACGATCGTTCTCAGTCATGAAAAGGGAAGACAAAAGGGCAGACACAGCAATGTGCCAGACAAGTGGATTCTGAACATGGTGCTCACACTAAGACCTTCCACTCGTCTGGGAGTGTGTATGTGTGCTGTGGCCAGTCATGATGGTGGGAGGCTAGAGATGCATTAATAGACTCTCAGATAAAGAAAAATAGACCAACATAATGGAAAAGATGGATGACGACAAGCTAAATGAACAGGATTGCTCATACTTGCCCATTTTAACACTGGTATATAACCACCTGCGAGACAGAACACATCCTGCACTAAGTGCATCCAAACAAATCTAACACTTTATATATTTATCACCACAAATCAACAGACTGCGAGAGACATCAGGAAATTATGAGGAAAAGTAGAAATGCAGTCATCTTTCCACATGCCAACACAGCTTATTGTATTTAGTTATGAGCTCTAAATGAAATGTGTAGTATTTATAAACTAAAAGTGTTGTGTGAATATACAACAGTACTCATAATACTATCGTTAAAAAGTGCTTATAAAGTGAAAATATTTGCGTTTTGTATTCTGTGGTGCATCCTGGGAAACACAAGCAACACAAACATATAGTATAGGCTATTTTTATATAAATTATAAATTTGATTTGTTATTTGTTGTAAAATTAACATTTCACCCAAAAAATAAAATTCTTTCATCATTCACTCAACCTAATGTTACTCCAAACCTGTATGACTGTCTTCTGCAAAACGCAAAAGAAGATATTTTATAGAACATTGGTAACCAAATAACATTGGCTCCCATAACATTGGCTTGATTTCCATTGTATGAACACAAAACCATTCAGACATTTCTCAAATATCTTCTTTTGTGTTCTACATAGAAACCGTGATATACAGGTTTTAAACAACATGAAGGTAAACAAATAAAAAAGAATTTTATTTTTGGGTCCCCGTAACAAGTGAAACAAAGGTTTGTCAAACAATTACAAAAAGGTTGTCAACGGCTGTTATATACAGAATGAGACAAAAATACCATATTAAGAGTATGAGTTTAAGACGATGCTAAATAAAGACGTCCAGCTAATAAACTTCTCACAGGATCAAAGTGCAAGACATCAGTAATTGAGCAGAGATGTAGGACAAGCAAAGCGGTCCATGCTTTAATGCTCTATGACTCAGCTCTTATGAAAGGGTATGGTGTCTGACAGCTTATCAAATAGCACCGCCCAGAAAACTCCCTCTGTGACTCTTTAAAATGAGACACAGAGAAAGGGCATTTAACTGTACTTGCTTAGCAAATGACCTGAATTCACCCTATGTGTGAGAAAAACTGAAATGACTATCAAAAAGTGAATCTGCAGATTTTTCTGTACTTTTTTAGATATAATATCTGTGGAATAGATTTAAACATAGTAACTGAAGCTGAAGAGACTTTGCTTCTATTGGCAGCTAAAAGCATAATCAAATAAGCCAACACATGTAATAAACAAACAAGGGGTGGGGCACATGCAGCACTTGACTGACAGGTGTTCTGTGAAGCTTTTCGACAGAGTTTCAAAGCACTCACCTCAATACTGAAGTACCCTCTGTCTACATAATCACCCAGGAAGAGATAGCGCGTGTTATCAGGCGAGCCACCGACTTCAAAGAGCTTCATGAGGTCAAAGAACTGTCCGTGGACATCACCACACACTAGAGTGAAAAGAAATATTATGATCGGTGAGAGATATCAACCTGATCTCACAGGAAAACAAAACTACTTTATTCGATTTTATATGAACGAGTAAGATGCAAACGGTACAAATTTGATTATTTAAAAAAAAGCAAATCCACCATAACCCCACCATTAAACCTAATGTCACCGAGGCAATAGCATATTCTGTTAAAACGTACAAATCTGTATAAATTGACCATCATTTTCCCTAAAATAGTTTTACATTGCCATGAAAACTATGTTGGAGATGCACAATGTCTGCACTTAAAAGAGGATTTAATGTAAGGAAAAGGTAACATTTTGAGATCAGTGGCTTAGCAGAATGTTTTTTGTGGCATATTGAAAATTAAAACAAAGCTTAAAGAAGCATTTGACTGAGAAGAGACCAAACGCTTCACTTAAATCTATCCTACCTGCATCATCTAGCCAGCAACGGGCACACATATGAGACCATTCTGTCACTTAGCAACACCGACACTATGTCTGAAAATACAGAGACTGGATCCATTTATAAAACAGAATGTATCTAGAGCCAGAAGGGTTCATGACATCTATTAATTCATGCTCACAGGCGTAATATCTATAGAGGACTGATAAGCGCTGTTAAAAGATAATTCATCTACATCAAAAAAAGACTCTGGCATGATTGCCTACAAAAATTAAACTTTAAAGCACAACATCTTAACTCTCATAATTGAGAATGTGGTTTGTCACTAACAAATTTAAGTTGTAAAACTGATGGTATAATTTTGTTTCTACTATGCGATCTATATTCATCCACATTATGATTTCCTATCATTCCCATCTATAGAAGAAGCAAAAGCTAAACATTTGCTTCAGAATTATCCTCAATGAAGCTTCACTGACCACATTCTGGTGCAGCATCTGCGACAGGTTGTGCTCCACTGATTTGCAGTACCTGTCAGTGAAAACTAACAGCGGCTGTGTCTCATTTCACTCCCTTGTTCCCTATGCTGTCAATCAATATACTGCACACATTCACCATAAGCAGGAGCTTTAATGCTCTAAACACCTGAATACTGATGGCACAGTTACCTGGGACGATGACTAGGTTTCACAATAAATACTTTTAGTAATGTCAACTTTGTTATTTAACATACACAACTGCATCTTTGTTTATTTGAGGGAAAAAAGACATGATAAAAGTGTGCACTGAAATGATAACAGAACAGTAAAATGCCAACTCTCTGGGCGGTAGACTAACTAGGCAGTGGACTGAGACACACCCAGTGCTGACACTGACCTTCCTATGAGCAGTTTTGCCAAAGACAATTCCACAATGACATTTTGCAACACTAAATCACTAGTATATCAACAGTTTATTCTAATCAAAGCAGATGGTAAGATCCCTTAAGCCCAACTAATGATCAAGTTTTGGCTTTCTTACCTGTGATGGGTGCCTCCACCTCCAGCATGCATTTCTCCTGTCTCAGGATGTTGGCACCCTCGTTTATGATGCGCAGCGCTACGTCCTCCTCCACACGTCCCTCTTTGATTAAATGGTTCTTCAGCACCTCAGGATTGGGCTTGCCATCCACAAACAGGTCCTTTATTGTCAGCCGTTGGTGGGGGGGCAGTGGCACTGCTGTAGGTACGAGACGAGGAAATCATCAGTTGAAAATGTGGATGACTTTTAATGTTAAATCAAGAATTTTCTGTGATGTTTGAGAATATCTGTAAGTTCAATTGCCAGAAAACACACATTGAATATGGCATTTCATTAAAACCACTAAATGTAATTTGCTTTGGATAAAATTGTCTGACAAATGCATTAAAGTAAATGAAGTTTACATGAAGTTCCAAATAAAAAAAGTGAGAATGTGGTTCAGGCCCATCATGTGTGAATTTTTTAATATGGACACCTAACAATACATAAATAGAGTACTTATCCGAGGTGAAAAACTAACCAAATTTAGTAAAAAAATAAATAAATAGCATCACACGCGTTTATAACAGTCACATAACATCACTCACTGATACTCGCTGCCAAAGAGGAATCTTTGTATATACAAGGCAGTAGACGTTGTATTTTCATATCTGCCCTTTATTAGTTTGTGATTCTCTCTAGAGCATCGTGACATTTGCTGTTGCTGATAAGAAAAGTTATGGTATCATGAGAATTCTATTGATTTAGCTTTGAAGGCATGAACGGATCCCTAAGACGCCACGCTATAATCCCTCACCTGCACTGAACTTTCTGGTAATCTAGCTGTGCCAAATCCCCCAGCAAAAGTGCAGGCTATGACTAAGATTTGTTCAATAATGAAATGGGAATTACACATCAATCCAAGTTTCATTGAAATGAGACAGAGTGTAGAACATAATCTCGAAGTAACATCTAATAGGTGACTAATAAAGCAGATTACATCCATGAAACTTAAAACATAACTGTGATCGAAATAAGCATGAGCATCATTCAATTTCATAGCAATATCAGTCTGTCTCTATAAAACTTTTTGAGGAGTTTATTACGGAATGCAAAGTGATTAGTGTGTCTGTGACCCTGACAGGACTGAGGTTTCCAAACACCGTAAAGAAAACAGGAAGCAGCACAGATTGCCAAGGTCCAAGCTTTGGGTTGGCACAGTCTTCCCCACAGACTGTCACAAAAGCCAGTGCCGAGGCTGCCGATTCCACCGCGACCTCATTTGCATGCATCCTTCATAGCGTGTTTTGGCTGCTCAGCCTCCTGCTCGGAGTATCCACTTGATCGATGGCCAGCGCGAGCCACATATGTTTCAGAGCGAGTCTGAGTTGATCACAATTTTATGAAATGGCAGTTAATAACTGGAAGACATGTAACTGAAGACATCTGTAAAGAGTTCACAGGGAACAACCAGCTGTCTATAAGCGGCACAAGGTCCACTGAGAATCAAAAAATCTTGTTAATCTGTTGGTTCTATTAAAAATACTGAGAATGGAAAAGCAAATTATGTGTGGTTCCTCAACTAATCCTTCAGTTGAAGCCACTGAATCCCACAGATGATCGTCAGACCGCAACTGTGAAGCAATGATCTCATTAAAACATATGCCAATACAATCAAATCAACACTGGGAAGTCATGGGATCAAGTCGAATAGCTTAAACCCTGATGTTGTTGATTGTAACCTACAGGGACTAAATCAACTTCATGAAAGAGTTTGCCCAAAATCAGCAACCAAAAAACAGCATTTCAGATCATGTTGACTGCCAAAGCACTACCATCTAGATGTTTTCATGTGGCTTTCAATTACAATAGGTTTCTACGAGGTCACACCCTTGGGTATTTCGGTCAATATGTACACAGTACTTCAGTTCAGAGCAAGACATACTGTACCGAGTATCCAACAAATGACACATCAATTCAAGACAATACAACTAAGGCCTTTTTGTCTTCTGTAAAATTAGCCAATTCTGTGCAGCTGCTGTTTTTCTTCCAGTGACTAACAATGGAAACAATGCAAGTTGCACAACAGCTTTTGCTTGCTTTCTGACACCTGAAACAAAATAGCCACAATAGAGCATATGAGAGCACAAAAACTTAAGGTGAAAACTTAAGTCTCCAAAAATTGAGCAACTTGGGTAGCTGATTTAATGTGAGCAAATTTGTGTTACTGGATCTCACATGCATTTAGTCAACACTTTTATACAAAGCGACTTATAGTGCATTTAAGGTATACATGTTTTAGTTAGCATGCTACCTAGGAATCGAACTCCTGACCTTGGCATTGTTGGTGCCATGCTTTATCAGTTAATAACACTTTGTGATTGTAAATTAAGAAAGCAATATGTGTAATTTTAGATCAAGAATTTCCTTTTCATCCTTTTCATCTCATGCAAAAAACTAATTATGGCCATACTTTCTTTAACCATCAGCCCTTTCAACTTTAAAGGGATAGTTCACCAAAACATAAAAATTATGTCATAATTAGTTCACCCTTATGTTATTCATACCCTGTATATGATACTTTCTTTTGTGGAACACAAAAGTAGATTTTTTGCAAAACGCTGGTTACCGGCATCCATTGACTTTTATTGTACCTTGTGTCCATACTATGAAAGTGAATGGATGCCAGTAATCAGCGTTTTGCAAAATATATTTTTCTGCGTTCTGCTGAAGCAAGAAAGTCATACAGGTTTGACATGACATGAGGGTCAGTAAATAATAAAGGAATTTTTATTTTTGGGTGAACTATCCCTTGAAACTAGATATAGTATAAAAGCAATAGAGGACGCTATAGAGAAAGGAGAGAAAGTAAGAAATCCTTCACACCCGAGTTAAAGGGGTCAGATTTACTAAGCAAAATTAAGGGCATAATCAACTATACTCCATACTTAGCTGATGAGTATAAATAAGCAATAAGCACTCCCGGGTCCACAGCGCAGGCTGGGAATAGAGACTGTAAGCTGGGTACGTGCACTAAGAACAGATTATGCAAAGCCTTTATTAGCCAGGGACTCCAGGTCCAGGAGTCTGTTTATTTAGAGACTTCTTCCACCACAAACAAGATCCTGACCTATAGTTCAAAAGACACCAAATTAGGTGTACTAACCATCATTCAAGTCTATTAGGTAGCAAATATTGAGGTTATATCAATGTAAACATCTCTGGTGGATTCTTAAACATACAGATGGACATGCCAAATGTTCTAAGTGCCAAGTTCTTGACATCTGCAGATCCACGCAGATCCATCTTTGCGACATTTACTTTTGACACATTTCCAAACCAAACGTTTTGCATTGCAATGTTAACACGGAAAGTTCCCTGCGAATGTACATTTGCACTATGCAGATTCATTCAGGGCTTTTCCAACCTTAGGGAGGCTACAAGTGTCCACTCAAAACACTGAAATTTGAAAGGCAAATAGGCTCATGTGCTGACCTGTTAATGTGCTATTAGTGTGTACCTTGCCTTCCAGCTAACCCAAAATAATCAATAATAAACTTTATGGTAATTACCATAAACATAAATATACATTGTCCCTAAGAATGTAAAAAACCACTTCGACCAATGTTTCTCTAATTTTGAAAGAATTTACTCAAAACTAAACACATTGAAATCAGCTATCTTAAAATCAGTGCAATGGAGATACAGTCAAACATACAATAACCTGCCTTATATAAACAGGATAGACATCACTTTCAAAACATTACAGCGGTCTGAAAAGTAAGAAATAACTAGCGTGTCGATCTTATACACTGACAACCAGCATCTCCTAAGCCTCAAAATTTCCAAAGATTTATAAAGGTAATGTGTAGACTGTGTTTTCCCTCCAATTTACTCCGTATATGTCATGTCATAATTGCTATAATAGGCAGATAGAAATTCAATGCTGGATTTTAACCTTAGATTTGCTTTATACACATAAAAACACAGAAGGTATTTGTTGGGCATCTTTATTTTGTTCACCTCAGAGTGATGTAATGAGGGATGTAATGTAATGTAATGATTCTGTCCGTACTAAGTATGTAGGCAGAAATATTAATATCTATAATCAAGTGTCACTGGCACCTCTGTCATGTCCAATCTGGCTTCATCCAGACACAAGCTACTGTGAATACAAAACACTTCAATCAGCATCTGACCTGACTAGATGAATGAAAATCGTTTCATACTGCAGATAGCAGGCGTTTTATTCTGGAAAGAAAAATCTTGTGGCATCGGGAGTGCAGACAGGTACTTGTAACAGAAACGGGCTTAATCATAAAAACCCATATTACAATACTGTATATTGCCAATTCAGTGGGGCTCATATCAAGCTTTCTTTCAAGTTCATAAATCAATTTAGTGACCCCAAAAGTGGCATTGTCTGGGGTCAAAAATGCTTGCAAAAATGCAATAGACAATCTAGAAGTTATTGCAAATAAATATCTAATTTCTCTGAGTGACATGAAATGTTTTAGATTGGATACCAAATACAAGCTAATCAACTGTATAATACTGTGATTCCCTGGCAAGCGCTCTGTCTAGACATCCTTCTGTCTACTACTAAGATAACATTTTCACAGAGATGAAGTTTATGTTCTGAAATAGACTTACTTTTAATGATTCGCTCAGTGGTCGACAGTTTTTCATTCGTTTCTTTAGTCGACATCTTCTCACAGTTCGGTCAAGGTTTATAAGCCAGTAAATGTGCAGAAATATTATCCGTGTTTGCTGGTGCCAGTCCAAGCAAAGGATCGCAAAGTAGCCAGCTACTCTGAAGAGACGGAGGGATTCTTTAATGTGGCTGATTTAGTCAACACTGAATAACAGTTGGGTACACGGGTCACAGGGCAGCATAATAACAGAAAAATCTGCCCATCGCCAGCAGATGCAAACTCGATCGACTCCCTCCGATAGTAAAGAAATATAGTCACCGAGCCTTGCTGACTATTGAGTCCGGTCTTGGTCTTTTCCAGCTGGCATTGACCTATCTAGCTATCAGCCTTTCTCTATCAGATATCTTTGGCTCGTACCAACGAGAGCCAGTGACACAGGATGATTAGGGTTTGGTGCGCAATCTTGAACGATAATCCGATTTTCCACTTTTCAGAGTCAGAATGTCAACTCGTCAGTTCAGAAAGACATTCATTACAGAGCCGCAAATAATCATAACATCCAGAACACCTTCGATTTGTCTTAATAAACATAGGTCCTGTCGTGAGACAACTGGCGATTGTGAGATCTACCCGCCCACTCGAGCTAACCATATGGCTAGCAGTAACTTCCAATCACGCTCTCGTTCTCAGCGCCTCAGATTAAACGCTAATCTCTAAACCTCAGACGGATTTCCTGCAATATGGCGGAGCTCGACGCGATGGCGTAGCCGTGACGTAGCACGTACAGTTAGACACGTGCGAAACAGATGGGTAAATTTGCACATTTTTTCATTAGTTTAGTGGCCTGTAAAGAATTCTTAAAATTGGTAAAGGATCAAAAAATCTTTTGCCTTCCCAATTTTTTCTTTGTTTTTTGTTTCTCGTTCCTTCATTTTCTTGTTTCTGGTTTAGTTCGTCTGTAATTAACTGAAAAATACTTTGGTATTTAATGTTGTAGTACATTATTGTAGAATATTATAGTAATTACTACACTTGTTTAATGTATGCTATAGTATTTTGTAGTAATTACAGTAATGAATTGATAAACTATAGTAAACACAGTAGTATACATTATTATTTACTATATATATTTTTACAGTTTATACTAACCTATACTACAGTATTTTTTAGGTGGGAATGCCCCTCAGAACTCACTGTTGGTAACAATTTTTTGCAGCATTAAATTGTGCACGCGCGCTTGCATCCACCAGGGGGAGACTAATGTTTTGTTAGGGCCCACCAAAGATTTGTATTTGGCGCATAACCATAACCAAAAGAATGCCTTAAGGAAACGCATGAAAAGGTTAAACGCACAGAAACAGTATGAAACAATATGGTTTATAGTATAGTATATCATTTATTGTCTTTAAAATAGAAATGTCAGTTCTATTTACTATTTCTATCACTTTCAATGAACAATACCTATCTTAGAACAGTCTGCTTATTGTACATTGTAAGAGTACAAAACACTATTTTATATCACCAACAGCACTCAACAGAGTAACCAGTTACAAATCTAGCCATTATAATTATTTTTAAAACAGACAGTTTTAACAAACAAAAAACCAGGAGAGAAAGCTGGTTTAACCAGATGGTTGGCAAGCCCATTATAGTGCACAGTGTTTCACAAGTATTAAGTCACTGTTTACACATTATACAACATCATTCATTGAGTACTCAAATGTTTCTACCCCTCGATCTGGTGCATTAAAACAAAACGGATACCCAAGTTTAACAAACGTTATAATTCAAACAGAGCCTGCATATTGATGTATTGCAAGATATCTCCTCAACTCATGTTACTGACAGATAAATGTAGCAGCACCAGTGATTAAAGAGAGGACTTCATTTAAACAAAGTTATTTTCTTCCTGTTACTATGACGTCAACTTCCTGAACATGGCTATAATTTGTATGACACACACAAATCATTAAGTAAAAGGACACTTATAAGGATGTATGTGCATAAACAGCGTATTTTTACGACAGACCTTTGTATTCAGATTTTAGGTAATTTGTTATTGAGTGGGAAGGCAAGGACATATAAGCACAAAAGTCCTCTTCTTACCCAGCATAGGCACAAAGTGGCTATTTCAGTCACTGACACGTGCACAGACAATGCCAACCATAAATATGCATATATACAGAAATAGACACTTATTATACTAGAAGTTATGTTATAGATGGAAAACAGGAAGTATGGATATGTAACAGACCTGATGACCCAGGAAAGTCCAATTAAACCAATAAATATACACGGGGAATATGTCTGAAGAGTTACAATGAGAAAGCTATAATATCCTAAGATCTTCTATGTCAATTCAGAAAACAGGTTTTATGAAAAGGAAGCCCTTCTTCAATGAGCATCGTCATACCAGATGGCAAAATAAGCACATGGATGATTAATGTGTTAGATATAAACAATAAATGGTATATTACGCAAAGAGCATTAGTTTAAGTATGTAGGGTAATAAGACAGTACAAGCACATATGCTTCACAATTGATCACACTCACATGACTCATTTACTAAAAATAACCCATTTACACATTTCCCTCCACACATGCTACTCTTCACTCACACTTCTTTCATATTCAAGCTAATTAACTCTTTATCAGCATGAACTTCATCATATCTAAGATAGGTAAGGTATTACGGTCCCCTCTCTGTTGTAGCAGTAGCTTCCAATCTATGCATCCACCACATTAGTACCAGATGATTTAACCCACATTTACCTAAAATGATACTTCTTTTTAAAACAAACTGGTATTATATCACATTTTTCTACTGCTATCAACAGAAGCGCATCAATAAGAATTGGATTCAATGAAAAAATAACATCTCTGGCTGCAGGTTTGAGACAACCTGGAGAGCAAAAATGCTTTCTGTCTAATAATCCACTCCAAAAAAAAACTCGACACAGTTCAGTCTCGGTCTGTTTGCATAGGCATCACCTTTGTTATTGTTAAAGCAGCTTTTTCAGGTATGAAATGTCAGTCAATTAATGAAGTGGGTGAACTGACATATTAGCATGAATTACATTAAAACATAATATCTGTCTAACTGGACAACTAAGATGCCTTATATCACTGAAGAGCCTTAGATCAGAATTTTTCATATCTTCACTATGTGTGAAAACCTTTGTGGCTCTTGTAAAACTTAAATTGACTGAGCAATTTGACTTGATCTAAGAGAGTGAAGAGCATGAAAAGATTTATTCTGCAACCAGCCGTGACTGATCGAATACAAAAAAGTCTAAAGTGCAAATTGAAGGTCCTGTTGTAGATGACCCTATGAATTGTCATGGTAATTTCTTATGACAAAACTCCATGTTGGCATCTTGGTGCACAATATTATATAACATGCAGCTTGAAGGACCTAGGAAAGGCTTGAATAAATGTCCAGTGTACATATTGTTTCTTCTTCACAGAATGTAATGCCCCCACTCACTGAATGATAAAGCCTGGCTGGAGTGGCATGCGTGGAGGGGGTCTCTGGGGCACAGGTGGGGGGTATTGCTGCATATATATGCTGGGGTATCCCTGATTGAGACTGGATGGCGAATATCCGATCCTGGGTGGAATAGGGGGGTATGGAGAAGTGGTGGGTAACGGGGAGACAGATGGGTAGGAGACAGATGGGTAGGAGACAGCTGCAGGTTGCTGGACAGACGGAGACTGGGTAACTTTCAGAGGGGGAAGAGGAGGAGCCCGACGGGGCATCGGCATGGGGGAACCATTGACCTCTATCTGGAGAGCAGCTGGCAGAAGGTCTTGATTGCGAGAAGGCAGAGGTGTAGCCTGGGCCAACTGGGGTCCCTTCAGCACCATTTCCTGGAGTTTCTCAATCTTCACCCTCCGCAGGTGCGCGAGCTTCCTCTTACTCTGGTACTCATCTATGAATGCGTCCAGGGGGGCTGCACCATCAAGGAAGGAATCGGCCATGTTCTGGTTTGAAAAGGGGAGAAAAAGGAAATAGTGCAATCATTGTCTAATGAGTTGCTGAGCACATGTTGAGTTAGCCCACACTTAACTGTCTGTAGCAAAGTGAGTCATTGCAACTTCAAAGCATGTTGAAAGATTTGAGGTTTTGTTGTAAAACCTAACAGAAATTACCTCAGTTTCTTCCTCGATTTTGGCCCCTTCCGCTTGTAGGAGTGCAAGCAGCGTGTCCAAGGGAGTGTTTCCTGACACGTGGTCTGTAAGTAGACAAATGGACAAAAGAGATGAGGTATGGACAAAATAAAAGTTTGGGAAATTTGTGGAAAACAATTCGTCTTTCTGCAATACTAGCTGAACTGAATATTGTCTTATTAGATACTCTGCATATGTGGTATGAGAATGCATATTTAAATTAAACATCAAATGTACATCTTTGTCAAAAATCCTGTCCAGATGAGAAGTTATTAAACACAGTCAAATTGTCCTAAAATAATACAAACACAAAAAAGCTGTTTATTTCATGCACCAAGCATTGCTCACTAAATACACATGAAGTCAACCAAGCAAAAAATGCAAAGAAATCAATTTCCAAATGTAGCATCTTTTTTAAAATCCACAAAGGCTCCAAAATCAATACAAGCTTTCAGACATTTCAAAATTAACTTTGACTGCTAGACATACAACGCCTTCTGCATCCTTAACTTGCATTTAACCTGCCCATCAAGCTCCCTTCACTGATTTACATCTATTTACATTTATTTTCCTGGCAGACCCAACAGGGTTATTATGTGTTGTTGTGACCATAAGACACAGAAGACTATGTGTCTTATCTGGTGTTAAGTGTTATATGTTATTTGCCACTGGAGGTTAAAACGTGAACAAAAACAGACAAGAAACACTTCACATTAGCAGTTTGTGGTTAAGACTTAGAATGGAGGAGTGTTGTCTGAATAAACCACTGCATTGTGAACAAGCCAATGTTAACCAGAGAATTCACAGCTAAACAATCTTCAGCAATGAGAGAATGTCCTTTAAATTACTACTATTGATTACTTTAATAATAATATTGATAATATTGATATCTATATTAATAATTAATATAGATAGATAGATAGATAGATAGATAGATAGATAGATAGATAGATAGATAGATAGATAGATAGATAGATAGATAGATAGATAGATAGATAGATATATAGTATTTATACTATGCACAGTATACACATTTTCAACATGCATAGACTGGCTGGAAATTGTACAGTTCTGCCCTTGCCAAAATATGCAAAGTGACCTCAAATTACAGTGACCATAAAAGCTGTTGCCTCAAATGTTTGTGTGCATACAGCATACCACTTCACATACTATTTAAAACAAAATAAGATACATATTGCACAGTGAGCTAGTGTTCCATTATAAACACAGCCACGTTCTCCCTCACCAATATCCAGCAGATCATGAGACTGCAATCTGTCTATATCTATCTCCGCTTCCTTTGTGCTCTGTGCAAGGGTGTGAGAGAAGAGACAAAGAGGGAAAATCCAGCAAGTGGGTGTGGGTATGTGTGTGAGTCCATGTTTGTGTGTGTGTGTGTTCCCCCTCAACCCCTGTTTCTGACACTGCTCGAGGCACAAAGCCACACTGTTACTTCATGATGACTAGAAAACGCAAAAACACCCCCACATAGCTGCTCTGTTGTCATGGCTCGGCTTTAGGAATGGGGGTGATTGTGGGTTAATGTACACACAGGAACCTCACCCCACAATTTAGCCTGAAGACCAGGCTTTTGTTTATCTGGGTCAAGTGAACGGCTGACTGGCCCTTTCGTCAACCCCGTCCAGATGCTCTGGCGCTACGGCCGCTGTCTCTGCTGCTGCTTTGAGCCAGTAAACTGGGACAAATAACAACTCAGCCTCTAAAAGTGGGTAACCTACATTCCATCAAAGCTGCTAATATTCCCTTCATCTGTATAAAGATGACAATTTACTGTTTACTTCCTCTATGCTAAAAACAATAGAGCTGAGCCTCAAGTCTGAACTCGACCAAACTGGACAAAAGTCCAAGTGAGGGGTAAATACACATGATTTGAATGATTTATACGTGTAGTGTTAAGCACAAACCTTTTAGGTCATAACCATTACCCCTATTCTAAAACAGGAAATTGAGTGAACCAATAGCACGAAAATGCTAATTCTATTCTAGGTTTTATGACTACAAACTAAACACCTTACTTGTATAATGCTACACTAGGGCTGGGTGACAGCTTTAAAAGGAGTTGAGTTGAATCAATTCACTGTAAATTACAGTCTGAACTGATTCACTGAAATGAATCAAATTCAGTTTTTTATACTGGAGTCGGAATTGGATTATAGATTAAAAGTTACACACTCACACTGATAAAATCTGAAACTTTGGCAATATTGTTGCTCAACTGCAACAACTTTTGGAAGTCATCACAAATATGAAATAAATATTGGATTTCCTGCCCAGAAATACTGCATCCAGCATACAGTGTGGGAGTCAGTAAGGCTACAACATAACTAAAACATAAGGCAAAGCCAGATGACATTGACTGTACAGATGGGAAAATGAAACTGTTGTGTTATTTAGAATCGGCTTCCAGGCAACCGCTGCGTCACAAAGGGCAATCAGTGACAGCATTTTATTTATGATACAGGTACACACAGCACAAAAGGGCGTGGAAGGTCACTAAATACTGTTCCCTGTACTCTTTAAAGTCACAGATTCTGTTTTAAATGTGACACGGTGATCTGCTACCATACACAGTTCTGCCTTCTGCTTCCAAGAGGAAGAAACTCATAAGACAAAGTGAAGTACAAAGATCTGGTTGTACAAGACTTCGTGAAAATTATGCGCAAACCAGAAAAACAGGCCTTAGATGACTAAGTCAATATAGTCACATGCTACAACAACACCAACATGTGTTGAAGCCCAGAGGGCCGTTTCATAGATTTACCTTTTCTCCACTTCAGTTCTCTAAGCACAAACAGTCCCGTCGGCACTTAAGTACATTGCAACCCAACAACATCATACAATGAAAAACACAAAGGGTTTGGGAGTACAGCTATGCAAGCGTGAGAGACTTATGCCGTACAGCAAGGCAAGAGAGGCTGAACTATGTATTTGTTTCATGTTAGTTTCTTACCCAGAGTGGACTTGCGCAGCTGATATGCCTCAAATTGCTCCTGTAGACACCGGTAACGATTGGTAAGGTCATTTTTTTTGTGGTCTAGTCTGGGCTGGAGTTCGAGGTTCTGCTCAGCCAGAAGACGGTTACCAGCCAGTGTCATCTCCTTGTTCTGTTGTAGTCCTTTAATCTGAGAAAAGACAACAAAGATGCTACCTCTTAATACAAGGATATGCATTCATATCTAAATCGAGATGTTTGTATACTGCATCAGGTCTTGTGAGGATTAAACACACTTATGTGTGTAACAAGAAAATATTTTCAGTTTAAAAAGTGCATAACTTTCTCACAGCATCATGTAGCTGTTTCATGGATGAGTGTACCTTCAGGAACACTTTACGACAACTGTACACAAAATGGTATGTGGGCATACCTTGATGTGAAAGCCAAGGTTTAATCGGCACATTGGTCTCTCACATAACTGTCAGAAACATATGCAATGTATGTTGGTGTTAACCATTTCAACCATTTTATCAGTTTCTAGGTTTTAATGGATTAGTTTAAATGAATGCAAAGCACTCAGACCTAAAGCAGGTGAAAATCTGACTACAGATTTAGCCAGCTGATACCATTCAGATACATCAAAACACGGTTTTATGTGCCTTTGAAACAGATAACTATTGAGGCACTGACATATTAACTGCACTGACAAAGAAACTTGTTCAGATACAGCAGGATTTGTTTTATTTTGTTCATAAAGCAGAGATCAAAGAATCTAACTGATGTTAATAACAAGTCTGACTACTGTCTTTTTCTTTGCATACAAAAGACACTAACCATTGAGAATCAGTTAAGAGGCTTAAAATTAGTTATGCACAAATTTAATCAACTTTAATCAGCTGATTTTTAATATCTAGGTCACCCCACCTTAAGCCTCTCTTCCTACTGGTCGATCACGATGCAATACAGCATAAGAGCTTTAATGCCCAAATGAAAATGTAATTGATTAACCATGGCTGGTGAGGTCATTGGCAAACAATTCCTGTTGTATACATTCAACACAAAGTCACAAATGAAAAATGCCTTCAGAAATGAAATCACATGCAAGCAGCTCACAAAAGAACAGGTATTTATTGTCACCAATGACTCATCAGCCTGTGATTTCCATGAGGAACATTCAACCACAATAACTGGTAGCCTCCTCCCATCCCAATTCTCCTGTTAATACACCAAACCTTTGCTTGTGAAATACAAATCATTTTGTTCCATTGATTAGTGATTACATAAGGCTAGTGCTCTTCAAGTCTGATTTAGAACAGCTCTATAAGACTCAAACAGCCTTTTCAAAGACATGCAGGCCTGTGTGTGGGACTGCACTAATTATATACCCCTTTATTCATGTGCCACGTTTTGCTTAGCAGATGTTATTTGACTTGTGAAATACCAAGCAGGCACTAACTTTTTCAGACATATTTTTTACATCCCTTATGTGAGTGATGTTTATATAAAGGAGGTATGCAAGAGATCAATTTCAGGACTAAGTTTACAATTGGTAAACTTAATATGTTACTTAATATGTTACTGTTAATATAAACTTGTTGCCAAACAAGTTGCCAAATCAAACATGCAGTAGCAAAATCTAGGACACCCATGACTCCATGAATTTGGAGGTTAAGTCAACACAAAGCTGTGAACACTTGTCCCAAACACCATCTAATCGATGATCTGCAAACACAACAAAGCAACCTTTGAACTTACTCAGTCAGTCGTACTGTAGTGTCATTGTCATATGTGTTGGCTTAGAGATGTGAATACATATTATGTATTTGCCTTAACTAAACGAAACGAAACTAAACTAACTAAAACTGACATGAAAATCACACAAGACACCTCCAGGGTTATGGCACAGTGTATTACGCAGTATGTGTGTACATCCCACATTAGCCCAGAATTTACATATCACATTAAATCAACAGTGAAGTTTCTTGCTGACATAAAAACGCCATTGCTGTTATACTCAAGGTTTTCAATACATGACATGTTTTGTTCCATGACATGGCATGTTATGTTTTAATTAACGTTAAACGCGGAAAAATGTTAATAAAAACAGATATTACATGTGGTAGTTTTTGTATAAATAACTCGTGTTACGAATACACCAGAAATGAACTGCAAAAAAACAAACTACTAAAGAATAAAGGAGAAGACTTTTACGGTCTGTCTATGACAAGGCCACTTTGTCATACAGTAAAACATAGTTTAATGTTTAATGAATGACAAAATACACATTTAGCGACTTCAAAAACGAACTCATATGATAATAACATTTTAGTGGTTCTCAGTGGACTTTAACGACACGAGAATGGATAAACAAACAACTTGAACGTTAATAAACACGGCCCTGAAGCAGTTCCTCGGATAAAGTGCTGCATTTAATATTTAAATAAACACGGTTTACTCTGTTTACAAAGGAAAGAAACTCACCTCCTCCGTGTCGTTGATTATTTTGTTGAGCTTTTCGTCGTCTTCGAGGAGTTCGTTTAACTGAACGATAGAGTAAGAGCTCAAGTTGCTCGCGAATCCTGCCATGTCTGGCACAGCGGTGTCTCTCACTCTCCGGACTCTCGTCTGGATCGGTCGCTCCGAGTTTCTGATCCGAGCAGGAAGACGGCGGGAGGAGGTGCGTGACGTCACATGCGTAACGTACGTCTCTTTATTTCGCTGATCACGAACTACAAAAATAAAAATTGCATTCTTGTAGTGTTCTATAAAAAATGCATAAACATGTATAATGTATATAATTTGTGTCTACATGTAACTAAATGTATAATACATATGTATAAAAAATTAAATACAAATTAATAAATACATGTGATATAAAGCGCATACATAAATTAGAAAAACGTGCATATAAAAACTAGGTATATGTTAATAATCACACAATATACTGTATATTATATAATTAAGGGCAAACATATTGGTTTCTTTCATTAGAAAACACTTTATTTAACAAACACCAATAAATCTCCTAAATTTCCTGAGAAAAAAAGGAAACATTTGTTTCATATTATTTTATTTCTTTTTCTTGTTAGGTAATAACAGGATAATTTATCTAAGACAGTCACATTTGCAAACAAATGTACAGTACATCAAGTATATCAGGTGTTTATTGTCTAAAGCTTTTTTCAAAGTACCGTAGTACCCCAGTATCAAAGTACTCTGTAGTAAACATACTCTTTGACATGCACACTATGCACAGTAATATATCCAAACACACTATAAAATCTCATTTAGAGTTAAGGCCTTCGTGTTCCTGTGAACCTTCTCTTAGTATTGCACTTCAGCATCACTAAAGTCCTCATCACTCCCTTTATCTCCTTCTTTACTAGGTACTGGAGGTGGTAGTGGGCTGAGATCCTTTTTTCCCATTTCAGTCCCCAGAATCTGCCTCTGAACCAGCTTGCAGTAGAGGCCTCCTTTGGCCATGAGTTCAGTATGAGCACCCTGCTCCACCACAGAGCCTTTGTCAATCACCAGGATGTTGTCGGCTCTTTCCACTGTGCTCATCCGATGGGCTATCACTAAAACTGTGCGCCCTCGCATTAGGTTATTTAAAGCCTGCTGAAACTGAAACAAAGCAATGGCACAAATTGAAGTTTAACAAATGTAAAACAAAACAAAAAACAGTACACTTTAAGTAAATATTCATATGTGAAAATAGTGAAATAGTGGAATCTGTATAGAAAAATAAGTTTATTTAATGGGAATTGTTTTCCTGACTAAAAACAATGATTTAGGAGCTACTGTATGCGTTAATGCTATCCGTGTTCTTTTTAAATAGCAGCAACTAATACCTAAGATGTTGTTGTATAATGTTATATTGAATGCTACATCTCTTACTATGTATTCGCTTTCTGAATCAAGTGCACTGGTGGCTTCATCCAAAATGAGAATGCGCGGGTTTCTGATGAGAGCCCGTGCAATAGCAACCCTCTGCTTCTGGCCTCCTGACAGCTGTGTGCCTTTCTCTCCGACCCCTGTAACAGAGACCACAGGATTAAAGCAGAGAAAAGCAGAATCCTAACTGGAAAAAGGATAAACAAATATTTATAATAATTATATAATACAATGCATATAATGTCAAAATAGTAATGATATAATTTGTATTATATTACTGTGTAAAATGAATATTAAATACGAAAATAAGAGTTTGAATACAGTCAAAAACTTTTGCCAGAAATAAACATTACAACTCCCAAGATGCTGAGAATGATGAGAAATGATCTCACCAGTGTCATAGCCTTTGGATAGGCCAGTAATGAAGTCATGTGCATTGGCATTACAAGCAGCTCTGATGATGGCCTCCATGGGTGCTTCAGGCAAACCATATGAGATGTTCATCTGAACAGTGCGGGCAAACAGAACAGGTTCCTGACCCACTAATGCCACCTATAACAAAATAAATATCTGATTTGATTGCAGCTTGGCCAATTGACACATTTACATGATTACATTCATATTGAAACTACTGCCATCCTATGGTCATAGAGTTAACTACATGCTGAGTGGAACAAAAGAACACTGGTACATGAAAAAAAAACAAAATTATACATTCCAAATATAAATATGTACAAAATGTGACAGACAACATGAAATCATTGATCACACCTGAGAGTGATAATACTTGTGCTGGTAGATGTTCATAGGTCTCCCATCCACTAGCACTTGGCCTTGCTGAGGGGCATAGAAGTTCTCCAGCAAACACACACATGAGCTCTTGCCACCACCAGAGGGCCCTACCAGTGCAGTTATTTGCCCTGGACGAAGACTGAAGGACACATTCTGGGAATAAAATGTGGGTTTAGTTTCCTTCCTATGTCTAGGAATTTTGTTACTGATTCGTTCATAAAGTTTCATTGATATTTCTTTACTTAACAACAATCAAACTTTGTGTTTTTAGCATACATTAATAACTTTAATCAGCCCTTTATACTTTGGTACATTAGGTGGCAAAATGTAGAAATATACTTTATATCAGTTTTAGATCAGCAGTGCCAAGCCAAGTTATAGGATGAAAGGAGTGAAATTAGTGACTTGTAAACTCTGCCCTAACTTCTTAGTCTGATGCTGCTGGTCCAAATTTATTTTGAAACATCTCAAAATCTTAAAAAAGTACCTTTAATATATCCATCTCTGGCCGTGTTGGATAGGCAAACGTCACATTTTTGAACTCTACATGCCCTTTGAATGTCTCTGGAGCCTCCTGACCATCAAGAACGTGTTCAGGTTTCCTGTCAATATATTCAAATACTTTCTCTGCAGCACCAACACCCTGCATCAGACCTGTATACACTGATGATATATTCTGCAAGATAGAAGACCAGAGAAAGAACCAGTGTCTTCAGATTCATCATTCAGGGTATCACACTAGGACACACACATGCATACAAAACAAAAGCAACAAACCTCCAGGACCTCTCCGAGCTCCAGCTCATAGATGATAAAAGAAATGAGAGTCCCTCCAGTCATCTGATTTGTCAGTACCAGGTGGCCTCCATAAAAAAGGATTGTTGTGTGTAAGGCCAACTCAGAGATCTAAAGGACAGATGGTAAATAGTAAGCAGTGAAAGGAAAAAGGTAGTGTAAACAACATTGCTTAAACTGAAAAACTTCAATCCCTGCATATCCATGATATTTCAGAGTTACACAGGGAGAAATGGTGATCCAGGAAGCAAAAAGAACTTTAACTGAAGAATATGAAAACTCTGCCACATACATAGCTGGACCACATGTAGCAGGCATAGGCAACCGCTTGCTTCTTGTTGAGACAAAACACCTCCTGCAGTCTGTTGTAGTACAAGTTGCATTCTTGATCCTCATTTGCAAAACTTCGCACTGTCCTCATGGCTGATATTGTCTCCTCTGCCACTTTGTTGGCTTGAGCCAATGCTGTCTGAACTTCTTTGGTTAGTTTCTATTGGACGTCCAGAATATATGTTTATGTATATTATATAATAATATTATATAATGTTTATGTATATTATATTAATATAATAATTATATAGATGTATTATATACATCTTTTGTGAAAGTACATCAACAAAATACTGCATTAATATACATTTGTGATTAAATATAACAACAACAATACAAGTATTTTGTTGTGGAATTTAAAGCCTCCATTTTGAGAGAATCTACTTGCCTTGTAATACTCTCCATAAAGCTTGGAGACGACAGCAATGTATGGGAAACCCATGATGACGACTAGAGACAGTTTCCAGGACATCCCAAACATAAATATAAAAATGCCTATAGCCTTCACAAAGCTACGCAGGAACAGGTTCACATTCTGTGAGATCAGGTCGCTCACCTGAGTAGTGTCTGATGTAAGTCTAGAGGTAATGTCACCTGTAAAGCAAACCATAACCTGAATCATTTATGTATTCTGCCTGTTGTGATGTCTGCCTTTGTGATGCAAATGAAATGAGTCCTTCTGTTTTTAAGGTAATGTCATGATGTGTTTGTTGCAAACTAATACCTGTATGGTTAGCATCAAAGAAACCAATCTCTTGATCCATTAGTGATCTAAAGAGAAGATTTCGCAGGCGAATGTTCAACCTGGCAAATGTTAAAGAAAAGACTCCTCCACGAAAACCACATGCTATGGAACTAAGAAAAAAAACAATCAGAAAACAAACTACAGAATAACAGCAATCAGAATGTATCCATCAATGTCTTGAATATCAAGCCTCTGCCATTTTATATCACATTGTTACATATAGTGTTTTTGCAAAAAACAGCTGATCAAGGTCTTTGAGTTGTGACATATAAATGACATATATGTTAGAGTAGGGCTGAAACTAAACTATGCAAAAATGTTTGTCACTCCTGGATTAGGGCATAACCCTTCACTTGTAAAATCTATAGACTAATGCTTATGAAAAACCCAGAAAGCCTTACCTGACCAAAGCCAGCGCAGTGAGAGTAATTATTGGTTTGGTAAAACTATCCATGCTTTTATGAATAACTGTGGCATCAATTGCTTTTCCTGTGTAATATGGTATAAAAGCCTCACCTGTGGGGTAAAACACATTAAAAGCATTAATGAGCATTAAGAACAATATGTTAAACAATCTGATAGGGTAGTTACACGTATATGGCATGCAATACACCATTGTAAAAGTGTGACATATCAAGATCAACTACTAGAGCAATCACACGTCAGTACTGCGCAACTCTGAAATGATGCAATCTAACAGTAAAAGGGCCGTTAGGTTTTGAAATCCACAAGTTCTCCTGTAAATATGACCTTAACTTCTTCAGGTTTGACTACAAAAAACAAAGACAGTATAAGACAAAATCTTGTTTTGCAGCATCACACAAGTTCAACACATTCAATTCACAACAGAGTGATGATTGATGTTTTCTAAAATACAAAGTTTGTAGTTAATTAATTGTGTGTTAATTATCTAACACCCTTAAAATGTTCTTCCAGTCTTCTAAAGCTGAGGTCCATAATATACTCTTCATTTCGTTAGGAATGATGACTCATTTTTAACACAAATTTACCACAAATGAGAGATAAAGGTAATAGATTTATTGTGAATTCAATTATGAAATGTTCATGTCATGTATTATATATGTTATTATCACAGAGGAGATCACTTACACACAGCAGACAGGAGAAGAAAAAAAAACGCAATGGCCAGCAATCCAGAGTCCTTCTTACAGTACGACAAAAGACGGCTAACTGTGGCTCCTGAATGGGAATGTTCATTCTTTAATTTCGTGCTTTTCTCACTGGACTCATCCTCCGTCTCTGTGCTTTCTACCAATCCTTCCCTTTCCTCGCTATCTTTCCTGTCAGATGCAGCATTTGAAGCCTGAGCCATCTTCTTCCAAGAGATCATGGTGCCTATTGCTGACAAACAAGTCCAGGAGAACAAACTCAGGGACCAGGGGTCATACATGAGATCCCCTTCCTCAGAAAGCATCAACATCTTGGCCAAAGCATAAGTCATATTGGTAAGGCAGATTAGAGCAACCAGAGTACCCAAGTTTGACACTCTTCGTGGGCCGTCTCTCCTGTTAAAGAACACACCTATAGAGGCACCAAAAAGAAGACTGGCCCGTATGAGAACTGTTCCCCATAAGTCCAGTGTTGAGCAGTGTATATCAAAGTCTTCTATTTCATCTGCAAATATATCAAGGCTTGATCCATGGACATACAAGACTGTGGTGACCACAATATCCACAAGAGTGAAAATCAGGTTGGAAATGATAACCACTGTAACCCTCATCTTCCAACATCTGCTACGGTACCAAACAAACTTGTTCTAGGTAGATTTGAGCTGCAAAATTCGGATAAGTTATAAATAACTATTTACATTATTAGAAATATAGCTAGAAATAAAAATTAATAACTTTAAAACATCAGACATCGATTTTATTATTAAACCAGCCTGAGTCTGAAATAAAAGACCCTGATAAAGGAATCATTATTTCAATGTGCTGGACGTTTCACGTTCATTCGCTGGCCTGCGCAACTTCACACCCGGGACTCCTGATTTATGACAATAAAACAACTGATTTTTTCGTTATTTCCTTGTGTTTAGGAGTCAGCTATCGCATCGTTATTTCTATCTCCGTTCTTAGATACATATTCCGGTGCGAAAGAAAAACTCTCATAATTCCCAGTCGTCATCCACCGCCTCTCCGCAGTACCGCCGGTGCAATGACAGGAAGGGAAACAAATACTGCACCGACGCCCCACCTTCAGTGAAAAGTGACCAATCAAAGAGCGTTCTGATCACGTTGGTAGACGTTAACGTATTTTGAGATTAGTACATAAAGACATGGTATTTGTGTATAGTGGTTCATATAAACATTTTTCACATGTTCACACAATACATTTTTTTCTAAAATATATGAATAAATAAACTAAACAATTTTCGAAAGAAAAGTTTCATTAGTAAACGGCTTCGTTTTAAAGACATATAACGACTTTGGAGCAAGTTATCTTAATGGTGAAACAAGTACAGTAATAAGGTGAGGTCATTGTGAAATCTTCTGCACTAAATGACCGCATTCTTGCACCAACTCTATATAAGGCAACAGGAAGTTGCTCAAAATTTGTAGTAACGTGCGTCCTTGGCCACAGAGCTGTCTAAGAAATAAACAATCGATTCATATTTTATAATTTAATTAAAAACTTAATTTTATCACTGGGCTGAAACTGTTGAAATACATATTTAATTTTAGAATCTTTTTAGAATTGTTAATTACACAATTATTAATAAGTGTTCTAGAATAATTAATGATGATCATAAAACATATGATAAACAGAAACAGTTTTTCAACATTATTTCAACATAAATATATTATAACATTATTTTAAACAAAACATGGTGTGCAAACCTGGTGTGCACTTCAATAGAAGTCTAACAAATGTTCTTACTTTGTAAAAAAAATCTTTATTCTGCAAATGCAAGTGAAACTTGAGACCTTCATTCATTTTTTTAAAGGGCTTGAATCAAAACACTTTTTCTGCATGTTGCTACATTATGTATTAGAACACAAAAGGCGTTTTCCCTTCACAGAAACATTTCCAGTTTCACCATGATTTACTAGTTTCCCACAGTTATGTAGAAAAACACCTAGTGACACCTAGTGAACCACCTCAAGTCCTGAAGCTGGTGTCTACAGACTTTCTGAAATCTGTAAAATAGTGCTTTATAATACTAGTCCAATAAAAAAATCAGTGCACATCAGAATCTGTTAGAGGATAGTCCAAGTCATTCTTCTTGTCTTCGGCTACATTCTGGACTGTGGTTAGGACTGTCTCTACTGGAAAAGACAGGTAAAGGCTTTCCTTAAGTTTTTTTGCTGAGGGTTCCTCTGTGCTGAATAACGGGTCGCTCACAGTTAAAGTGATGGAGGACATGTTTCTAGCTTTGCGTTTTGCATTCTTCTTTTCCTGTCTGTAGGCAACATTCATATTTGTAATTACCTGTACAGGGAAAAAAATTAACAAAAAATATTGACAAATTCCATATCAATTAAAACACTTTACACAATTTTCTTTTGGGTTTTTTAATAATTGCTAGTCCATAAAGAAACAAGTCTACAAGTATCTACTCTTTAGCCCTTACCATCTGTTTGACAGTATTCTGTTGTTCCTGAATGGAGGAAAGAAATGCGTTTGTGTCCTCTTCATTAAGGGTATATCCCTCCTGGTCCTGATTGTAACTAAGAGGATCAAACTTTATCTTAAAAAAAAATAAGATCATAAATAACACCAATGCAATTTTGTTACACCATCATAAACTGAGTAATTTGTTCACTGAATTACATTTAGTTAAAAAAAATCAGTCTTACCCCATTAGACATGCTGGCCTTTCTGTTAAACATTAAAAAGTGAGGTGTGAATTTGGTCGTAGGGTTGATTGATGTCCTAAAGATCGCCAAAACTGGATCAAGAAAATCATCCCATTCCACTTGTTTCTCTACCACCATCTGTTTTATGGCATCTCTAAGCAGATGACTGCTGCGATTAAACAGTGCATTTCGCTGGGGCTGATCTACTGAAAACACCCGTGGCACTATGTTCCACCTGTCACACAGCTGTTTTGTAACCTAAAACAATTGTTATCATCAAAATGCTGTTACAACAATATTAAACACCTGCTTTGATTAAAAGGTTTTTATTTGGACAAAAAGCATTTACCTCTTCACAGAAGTCAGCACTTTGAGAGCAAAATATTGTCTTTGCAGGGCCAAATCTGGAAAAAGGTTTTTGATAATCAGTCATGCTACATTTTTTAAAAATAGTTTTATTATAGCTTTAGTAGTGTATTATTAACTCACCTGTAAATAGATGAGGAAATGCATCTTGCAACACAAAGACCATCTTTCTTTTGTATGGGAAAGGCCTCTACCCATTTACTATAGTAATCTGTAATGATAACAATGTGTGTATTCCCTCCATGTACAGTTCCTGGAAAGGGGCCTGTTTTTTATTGAAAACAATTGACATGTATGTTTATTGCTAGTGAATAGATCAGGCCAACAGATACAAATGTGTCACTTCCTTTACCCATTATTTCAATGGCCAGAATCTCCCATGGACCATCCACCTTGATAGGTCGTACTGTTCTTGCCATGTTTTTATTTCGCTCTGTGTGTTGACATGTTTCACACACTTTAATCTGGAAAGGATAAGGCAAGAATATGTAGATAAAAGTTATGAATGAATAACAGAGACACTTCAAATACAGTTCTAAAGGATACAGGATAGTGACATCCACTTCATACCCAATCCACAACATCCTTGACAATGCCAAGCCAGTAGTATTTACTCTGAATCCTGTGAACAGTCTTCTTCTGTCCCAGATGATGCCCAATGTCATTAAAGTGACATTCCAGGAATATCTGTCTCTTCCGCTCTGCTTCAATCACTACTTCTCGCTTTTCATCTTTCTTTGGTCCAACATAATACAACCGGCCATCTATATAATTTATGATACAGAATAGGTAAACAAGACAAATGCAAAATCTAACCAATCAGGGGGGGATGAACTGAAACAAATCTCAATCACATCAAGTAAACAAAACAGTCAATGTTGTAAAGGTCTGTTAAATAACTTATTTAAAGATTTAACAATACAGAAATTTGAAGACCAAGAGCCTCTTTTCTATTGTCTGCTATATCTGTGATAGAGAGAAAAATCTATTGTAAACGTAGATCACAATTGTTAAAAACAATATTAGTAAAACAACAAAGATCAACATATGCTCTCACCGTCAATCATAAATTTTTGAGCATATCTTTTCAGATTTTTCTTGCGAATAGGGTTCATGGTTTGAGGAAAACAGCCTTCCGCGACAAAAGTGTAAATATCCCCCAGTCTGTTTGAGCTGGACTCCACGACCTCCTCCTCGGCAACTTGCAACGAGTCCACACTCAACATTCTGCTGTGAATACACCATCCAAAGCTTTAAATGCATAACAAACAACACAGCAAAACATCCATGCGATATTTTATTTTAACGTAAGGGGGCTTTTCATACAACGCGTCGCATTTCCAAACTAGAGTTGTGCCTTGAACTTGCAGCGCACAATAACCGCCGGACGAGTTGAATTGAGTGATGCAACAGGAAGTAAACGTCAAAAGTTTATTGTTTTTTCTGTCTTTATCTATATTTCCTCTACTAGTTCACACTAGTTCTACACACTAGTAGAAAACACTAGTTCATATTATATCCACCTCAAATGTCCCACTCAAGAAGACAATTATTCATTGTGTAAATAACACGAATTGTGTTTTTATTTTAGCAAAACAGTCTTTGTTTCCGCACGGATGAATTTCTTGTTGGACCAAAACAATCCTGGGGGCGTGTCTGTGTGGACGAACGTCTGAACAGATTGACAGTCCAAATGTGTTCTGTTTGGCTAAAAATGTTTTACAAGGCGTAAATTTAACGAGGACCCCAAGTTATATAATATAACGCTATGTTGCCGGAAGTCACCATGAAGAAATTTTACACGTGCAGTTGCTTTTACACAGATAATATTTTTCTTGAAGATTACAGACTTCACGTCCGTTTTGTCTCCGAGAGCCAGTTCAGGAAGGACTATGAAAATGTAAGTGATCTACAGTAATGGTAATCTCTTAATGTTTAATGCATTGCCGCTTCTGTTTGAACAACATGCCATTTGCGTTTCAAGACCCTGAGAACCTCAGGATGCGTGTCTGAATCTCAGTTCGGCGACGTGCTTAGAAAGGTAAAAACACTCTTGCATGATAAATAAGTGGATTTATTGCTGGCAGCCCGTGGTTATTTATTCAGTTGTGTAACCATAGATTCATGCCGAAATCGCCAGACGGCGGGGTCATAAATTAAAATCGGAAGAGAGGACCGCTACCATCAGGGTGATTTATAAACCTCTAAATCAGCATGTTTATACTCTGCAGGTACTGTAAATATAGTCAGCAGTACAGATCTATGATCCATTTTTAAGAATTGTCATTTATAATATACTCAGTATATTAATATGCTGTCTACAGGAATCATATCTGGCACCAGAGTTTTTACAGATGGTGAAATACTGTTCTTCAAGTGAAGCTACAGTTGATGGATTGATTAAACTTATCCAGACCGAGGCAGGTGGGCTTGTTTTTTTTTAAAATAAATCTATCAGCTATCAGGTCAAACATTAGAGAAACTATGTTATTTTTGACAATGATCTTTTGCAGCACCAAGAGTCTACCGTTTTCCATTGTTCAGAAGGGAATTCTGCAAGGACCTCATAAATGAATTAGAGAATTTTGAACTGTCTGATGCACCAAAGGGCAGACCAAACACCATGAACAATTATGGGGTAGAAGTTCTTCTCATGTACATTTATACTCGTCATACCAGGCAGGCATATAATCATCAATAGAACTATTGTTTTATTTTATTCAATAAATACTGTATGAATACTGTTTTCCGATCTTTTTGAATACAGATTCTCCTTAATGAACTGGGCTTTGATGAGAGCTTTATCACACCACTAAGGGAACTTTATCTGCTTCCACTCACATCACTGCTCTACAGTGACTGTGGAGGGAGCTGTCTAGACAGTCACAAGGCTTTCGTGGTGAAGTATGCAATGGGTGAAGACTTGGACCTTAGCTATCATTACGACAATGCTGAAGTCACTCTCAATGTATCGCTGGGGAAAGAGTTTATGGAGGGGAACCTGTTCTTTGGAGACATGAGACAGGTGCTGTGAATTAAAGAATTTTAAAGAATTTCCAGACAATGATTTTTTAAAAATCAATTACCTGGAAAATTTTCAGAATGCTACCTTCTGTATCATAATGTGTATATGTCTTTATGAAATTAAATATCTTTATTTAAGCACTGAAGCATTTAAGGACACCCAACAAAAGAAGATCAAGTAGATCTTTTATTTCATGATTATACAACAGTCCACATAGCACATAGTTTTGGTAAAACAGTGGGGAGATGGCTAGCACAAGCATGCGTCTTAGTATTGCGAGTTAAGGGTGTATTTACAGTGTCCTGAAAACATACTCAGCATGTCTTTGTGCATTTTTAGGTGCCTCTGAGTGAGACTGAGTGTGTGGAGGTAGAGCATCACGTAACTGAGGGTCTGCTTCACAGGGGCCAGCACATGCATGGAGCTTTGCCCATCTCTTCAGGTACACGATGGAACCTGATTATATGGATGCGAGCTTCAAGTGAGAGGAACAAACTTTGCCCTATGTGTGGTAAGAGACCCACACTAGTGGAGAGCGATGGATACAGTGACGGCTTCACCATGGACCCAGACGACAATAGCATAAACCTATCGTGCACTTTAACATGATGTTATGTAGTACCTGCTGTTGGTTTTATAAATCAATACCAAAAGATTGATTTCTGTTTTAAATGTAAACAGTGTAAATCACCACACAAATCACAAATTATATTTATTTGATTGTAAATGTATCTTTTATCTGTCTATTGAAGTAAATTTTAATAAAATTCTCTTTATTTTAAAATATTATCTTTGGATGAATGATTAGTATATAGCATACAAGGACTTTACAATATAGAATTTAACACAACATTCCAAGCACCATATGTACTAAAACATTGAAAGTTCAATAATTTAATATCTTCTGTCTCTTTCCATGACCAGAAGTTGTCAGGAGACAGAATTTTTGCATTTCAAAACTGCTTTAATCTCATATCAGCTATAACCCAGCATATTTCAACAAATACATACATTTCACTTATACTGTATATAATTCACACAGACATTCTAAAATAACAAAATAAAAAAGGCAAGAGACTGTTTTAGTTTAATTTCAAAGCTCATTTTTTGGTTGTTTCTTTTCCCCAACTTTGAGTTTTGAGTTTCAAAAGCAGGAAAAGAAAGGGAAAGGAAGGAAAAGCAAATGAATGAAGACTCACACATATAAGCAAAGATATTGGACTCCTAAATACTCGTTTTAAAAGTGCAAAAAATCTATTCTAAAATATATTCTCATATGTGTTAAGAAAATAATCTTCCCCCATATTTTTTACACTATGCAAGGTGTTACACAAACTTCAATTATGTGTTTATATAATATACAATTATTATATTATACAGTTTGGCTAATTCTTTGCCTGAATTCACAGTTTTGCCTGATGCCTCGGAAAGTGGGTTGTGATCCACACTTTATCCTCATACTGCATGCTGAACATGAACATGTTTAGCAACATGGAAGCATCACACATTCCACGCTCCATATTGTTCAAAGTTCAACAACAAAAGATCTTTCAGTCTTCTTTCATCATAGTGTTGTTTCACTGCTCATGTCCCTGTGTTCCCTGTGTCTGCCTCTAGGGTTCATATCTGTGTCATCAAAGTCAGACTCCATCTCAATCTTCACCTGGGGCACGGGGCAGGACATCCCTCTGGCCATTGGCATCGCCGGTGATGATGGACAAGAGATCTTCAAGTGTAGAGTAATGCTGTGAAACGGCAACCTCTAGTTACAAGAGTGGTGGAAAGGGATGTGAAGGGGCAGACGAGGTGGAAACAACTGAGGATTGAGATGATGGAGCAGTATGTATTATATAAAGGGATGTTGGAAGTAAAAGTGTGATTGGCACACCCAAATTAGGAAAGAAGATGGATCGACATGCTTGTCCTAGCCATTACAGCGGCTATATTTCTTTAATTCGTTAAGGAACACACACAAGGTGAACACTATATAACATACTGTCATCCTAACCATGCCCTTTGAGCAATGCAGACATGAAACCCAGCAGATTTGACTTCTTTTAAACAGTTATACAGAGGAAGACATGTGGATGAAGAGATGGGATGTGGAATTTGTTTGAGAGAGAATGAGAGCAGGCAGGAAACCCTTTATAAAACAAAAACTGGCCACATCACATTTGCATTTGTACCAAAATTATACAGGAGAAAGAAACAACCAAAAGTTCTTAAAAGTATTTGCATGCTACACAAACAATACACGATAACTACTTCCTTTAAAACAAAAATACACTTAAAGAATATTTTTATAACTACTTAAAATGTATTATGAAAAGCTTACACAAAAGTAAAACAAATGGGTAAGTTTATATGTATATGCATGCATCAGTTTTATGATTATTTATGTGTGTGAGAAAATAAAGAAACACACATGCACAGCTCAATAAATTTTACATGTGGCGGTACGCAGAGTAAAATGCTAGTGGTTGAAAATGAATCTATCTACATTGCTTCAAAGCACATGGCAAGGACATTAATACAAGAAAATTTACAAACTCAAAATAATATGCCAGGCTTGCATTACCATAATTATAGGTCTTAGTAAATATACATTTAATAATCTGAGCTGCTTTAGATTTGTACTATAAATTTCTACAATAGTTTTCATTAGTGTGTTTTAGTGTATAGATGTATAGTATACGGTACATCGGTATATCTTTTACATTTTAAAATCTATTCACTAGGAAACATGTTTATCAGTATCAGTAGTAGTAACTGCCTGGTTGGCATCGTGCCGCCCACTCTGAGTTGGAGTCTGGTGCCTGTAAGAGGTCACGGTAGGGAACGTGTAGTTTGAGCACACAGTACCTGCGATCCAGTTCCGAATCATTGGGGGAACAGTTTGAATAATGAAGGTACTTTTCCTGTAGGCCGAAAAATAGTTAAGATTAGTATTCTTGTGTAGTACTTTTGAAGTTTTTTATGTATGCTCATTTGGCCACTTTCTACCAAAAGGGGGCATCAGTGGAACACAAAGCAATAGTGCAGATCGTCTGAAGGTAGTTTAAAGCATTGCTTTAAGATCCAAAAGACGATTCAGTCAAGCCTGTTCTTTAGTAATCACAAATAAGATAATAACAAACATATGCTTAAATACACTTACATCTTCTTCACTCTCATCCCCTCCCTTGGGCTTCTTTTTGTCCTTCTTGTTGTTCTTTTTCTCATCCTCCTTTTTCTTCTTTTCCTTCTCGGGTAGGATATCGTCCACCCATGCCAGATCGTGTTGGGAGAAAACCATGTCCAACATCTTACGCACCACCATGAGACCAAGAATCTGAGGGATTGAGAGTCAGACATTGTTTGTCTGTATCGTTTGTTGCCCTAAAGAAACTTCAGAATCACAGATGCTGTGATGTTTTTCACAGCAGTTACAAAGTGCAATCATACAAACTAATGGAGTACAATGGTCCCTACAAAATAAAATATATTCAGAAAACTTATAGCGTTTTAATAATAGCAATATACATGGATGCTTACGGCATTATTTGTGCTATAAAAAGATGGTGATGCAGTATAATATGATCTCGTACCATGACAGGGAAGATAATAGCGAGGAAGGTGGATTTGAGGATCCAGAGCACAGCTAAGCACACAATCTGCACCAATGTAAACAGGTGGACCCTTCTCAGCGGTACATGACGCAGGTAGGTAAAGTCTGGCTGGTGCTTCGCTGGCATCATGATTAGTTTAATCCTGTCCCAGAACTGTGGAAGACAACATTTGTGATCAGAAGCTATTATTAGTCATCACTGTCATCATTTATTCACCCTCATTGTCTATCAAAACCGGTATATGACTTTCTTCTGTGTAAAACAAAAGACGATATTTTGAGAAATGCATTTGTGTCCATTTAATGAAAGTCAATAGGACCAGTGTTGTTTGGTTACCAGTGTTCTTCAAAGTTGTATTCTGCAGAAGAAAGAAAGTCATACAGGTTTGGACATGTGGGTGAGTAAATTAATCATTTTTATTGTTGTGTGAACTGTCCTTTTAATTCAGTTGCTAACACAAGAGAATTACAAAACTGTGTGTCAAAGTCTTTCAAAGTGATTTGGTCTTAAATACATTTGTATTCATTCTGTATGTTCCCAGATCAAAGCTTTTGTCCTCTCATTGTTCTCTAGCTGACATTAAAGTAGATCAGTAGAACACAGCAGGTCTGTACTGAGTTCCCACTGCAGTCTGACAGCCTCATCAAAATTCAGCTCAAAATCGCTTCAGTAAACCCACCCAGCATGCAAATATAAGTTCCCACAACATCCTCGCACTGTCACAGCGCGGAGAAATCACTCATTTTTAAATCACTGAACACACAGGCGTAGCATGCATGCAAATGTCTGTGCCACACTTGATGCGTTCCCTGTATAGATGAAAGTTAACAGCTCGGGTATGATATTTAAACTTAGGAATGTCGAAAACTGTGTGAGAAGTCGGGTTGGAAAAGGTTGCATCTCTAAAGACACTAACCTGGATGCCACTGAGAGAAGCAACACCCATGTAGAGGAAGACTCCATACAAGACCGGCATAGGAATGAACTACAAGAAGAAAACAAGCATATACTTTAGTCTTCAAAGCAACAGCAGTTTCGACGTGTTCTTCCACTTCAGAAGAAATATATTCGGAATATATTCACTAGTGATGTGCATACTGTATGTGTATGTACTGTTTGGAGCTTCAACATTTTTGGTCTCACATAAGATAACATGACTGTAATTGAATTAAAATTGAAGGGGAGTCATACATCTGGGATGACAAGAAAGGGAGAATTTTCATTTTTGGTTGAATTATTCCTTTAGCATGACAGTGCATCTCTTATTATGGCCTTTTTTATCTTCCTTTAAATGTTGATTGTTATAAAGGTTTGACCTTTAAAACACATTACGACGACATTTAAAATCCCTCATGAAATGAGAAAAAACATTGAATGTCATAGCGGTAAGTGTGATCTCATCTGACCAACTGAAGATTATTTTAGTCTGCTATGTGTGTCTTCACCTTCTGTTACTGTTCAAATTCGCTGTTTATATTTAGTAAACACACAGTATTTACACAGACATTATATTTGCTTTTTAGCTATAGCAGAGTAGATCATACAGACATATTCTTGTCAGAACTTTTTTTATGCAAATAACTGCTACTCTACTCTGATGTACTGTATAAATCTATATATATAGATCTATAATTATATCTATATATAAATCTATATATAAATCAATCAATCTATCAATCTATCAATCTATCTATCTATCTATCTATCTATCTATCTATCTATCTATCTATCTATCTATCTATCTATCTATCTATCTATCTATCTATCTATCTATATATCTATCTATCTATCAATCTATCTATCTATCTATCTATCTATCTATCTATCTATCTATATATATAATCTGTCATTTTATCCAGCTCACCTGCAGAATGGGGGCAAGGAAGATAGACACTCCTGTCAGTACAAAGACCAGGATTCCTGTCAATCTCTGTTCTCTGTAAATGGAGGAGAAACAGTGAGTTTCTGTAATCTGTAATCTATTGAACAGCCACAGTTGTATTCAGTGTACAGTGGGATCCGAAGCCTAGACCATTTGCTTTTACTGATTTGTCTCCATATAGAAAGAAAAATGAAAGATAAGATCTTTTTAATATCTCAGTTATTTCTTCTAGACATCAATGAGATGAAATAGAGAGGAAATGGAAACTTTTGCTTTTCAGTCTCAGATATTTCTTACAAGAAAAAGATCCAGAAATCCCACAAACGTCATTCGATTTTACTGATACCTAAACAGTATGAGAAACTGAGCTCAGATTTGCCAGGTCTGAAAGTTATTAAAAGTTATTAAAAGTTATTATTATTGAAAATTGAAAAAGTTACTCATGAAATTGAGGAACTTCCTCAGCAAAGACCCATTTCCACAATATTTTTAGCAATACAGTCATCGTTATTTTACATCTCATTGTCTAATTTCTCTCTACTTTTATTTCTTGTAAACAATTTTAGGAAAAACAGACCACTGAAATGATTCATACTCAAATAACACATTACTAAGTGAAAATCAAATGAAACGATTACTTATTATTATAATTATATATTATATATTATATAATTATACTTAAATATTATAATTACTTACTCCTTCAAATCTCCTGTGCTATCAAAAAACAAACCTCTCAGCAATAAAAATGTTCTCTGTGCTTTTACAGTTAAATGTATACAGTACCACTTTTTTCATGACAAATGTTTTACTTAAAACTTTAAACATGTTTTAACAGAATTTCAAAGAAGCTCATTTAGTGTGGTATAGTAGTGGCCATTTTGAAATGAATTTAAATGCATAGGCACATTATTTCTCACTAATAGATACGTCTGCTATGTCTGTCTCACCTCACACCCAGGAACTGCGGCTGCTCTCCTGGAGCACTGGATTCACTCTCCATCTTTAGTGAATCAATGTGGGCGATGGAAATGACAGTGGCAGCCACATACCACGGCAGGCCAATAAACGAGCAGGCTGCCATCAGAAAGCCCACCCACAACAGGTCCAGATGATACCCACAGCCTTTCTGTTACAGACAGGGAGAATGTGAGGAAATGAGTTCTAATGAAAAGAACATCAGTGGTGTGGTGACCACAAGGTAAGACTTATTACCCCTGAGCAAGACACTTAATTGCCAGTAATGTAGGTTACAGATGTTTAAGGTTTTCAAAACACCTTAGACCAGCAAAGCCATGTTAACCCTCAATCAACATGTTGATCAACCAGTATGGTGAAAAGATTATATGGAAAGAAACTGATTCCATGTGAAATCTATCATGTTCAGTCAACTGTTTTAGCTTATACCTTTAGCTTATTTTCTTTTCGGTTGACGATGACAGCGCTGATCTGCTGATCCATGAAGATGAGGATGGTGACAAGGAGAGCCGGGACAGAGCTTGCCAGATAAACCCACCACGGATTCTTTCCAAACGGCATCACAAACCAACCACGGTCAGGACGAGTGGGCTGTGTGAATCAGAAGAAACATAAACATAACACAGCTGACAAAATAGTAAGAAAAGACTAAACTGGTTTAAAGCACATGTGATTTGAGTTGCATGTATTCTTACCTTAAACTCTGTTGGCACAATAAGTTTGGGTGTTTTTAGACCAATAAGCATGTCTAAGCCCACAAACGTCATAATAGACATGAAGATGGAAAAGTCACTAATCAATTTCCTCAGCTGAAAGGATAGAAGAGGGTATAAAAGAACATTTAATGAAGGAAGAAACTGCAACTGCAGCAACTGTTGTTGAAGGACTTTTTAAAATATGGAATTATAAGAAAATAAATAAGCAAAAATTTTTTTTTTTTATTATTTATTAATAAATATAAGTAAATGTTCCCTTTTTTAAGTTTACTCATTTTAAACATTTGAACATAAAAAAGTGTGGGTGTAATGAAAAAAATCTTTCTTTCACCATCCACTGGTCTTACCTTTGTGGGAAAATAACGGCTAAACTTAAACTTCTTCAGAGTGACGGTCATCGTGTAGGTCCCGAAGAACAAAATGAAGGACATGAGAGCGAGATCTGGGACAAATTTGCAGGATTTCCCCACCAGAGAGCCACCATATATTACACATTCCTTTTTGCTCAGCTGAGTCCAGTCCAGAGCTGTTATATTTAACTGATAGACGGGAGTCACACAGAGAAAAAGGCAGAATTCAGGGCCGGGAGGGTCCATGTAGACAAGGAAAGAATGGAAAAAAGTGAAAAAGTAAAAGAGAGAGAATAAAGCAGGACAGAGCCAAAAACATAATACAGTAGAACAAGCTGTAATAAACTTAATACATTTTACTCATGGCCAACAGGTCAATGCATTTTTTTAATGGGTTTTTGGACGAGTACGTTTTGTGGTTAGCACAAGGTCAAAATACTTACACATTTTATTCTAAACACACCAGTAATACCCTCTCATGATTTGTTAAAGCTTTTATGTGTCATGATACAATATGGGCAGAATTATTAGAAAAATGTGGATGAAGAGTCATCATGAATCACATGGTAATGTTTAAATGTTTTAATACAGCTTTTTATTTCTGGTGATTGTATTTAGGCTTGTGTTTATTTGTAAAGATCATCTTGACAGACAAAAGGTGTAAGTATCATAAACCTTTGCTGGTCCCAGAATAATCCAAAAGCCTTTGGAAAAATCCTATTGTCTTTTGTCGAGGGAACCAGTGTGATGCTAACTTCTGGGTTGGTCTACAAAAACATGTCATAACTGCAGAATTCTATACACTGTCAGGAAACCCAGAATTCATAGCTATGGCCCTGTTCATAACAAAATATAACACAACAGATGTTACTACAGATGTGAATGAGGTGAAGGTATTCAAGGCACTTACACCAAAGAGAGCAGAGCTATTATCTGGCACTGGAACTACAACAGCCAAGATCATTGGTGCCACTGAGCAAAATAAAAAAGCAGAAACAAACAAGAGATTGAGAACAAACAGGAAATAAAAATTGTACTTAATTAGCAGGAGTTTGGAGGAACAAAGCCAACAGTGGTCACAACAATTGACTGCAGCTTTTGCAAATTTTGGAAGAGCATATTCTATCCTAAAAATGCTGAACATTAACTCGTCTGACTAAACACAGTATTTGTCTAATTTAAACTCATACATATTGAAATGTACTCACATTAATCAGCAGCCAAGTTTGGTGTTTGCAGCAAAAACAAACATAACACAAATAAGTTACAGTAATCACACGCACTCAGACAGTTTTCCTAATTTTAATTTGAAATTAAATCAAGAATTTACTATTAAACAAATAAAATATAATTCATACATATTGAAACTCTTATTCATTTCACAAGCATCCCTCCAGCTTTCCATAATTTATATGCCAAGAACGGACTTACTCGGGTCTGGAGCCACACACTCGCATTTGTAGGCAGTAACGTAATCCGGTTTGAAGTCGGTGTTGATGGGATAATATTTGAAGGCTCCTATCATCTTCTTGATAGCATCGGAGATGAAGATAAAGGAGATGAGACTAGAGAAGCCTTCCTCTGTGAAGCGGGTCATGTACTTTATAATGTAACTTGCATCCATGGCAACCAGCAATAAGCACTGAACACACGAGTGCATGCCGATCCACAGCCGAAGCTCCATGTAATCGATCCCATTATTTCTAAAGAAAAAAGTTTAAAGAAACAATAAACAGAGAGATGAACCCACTGTCCCAACAAGAGAGAAGTCAGTGGTTTGCATCAGTGAGGAGAGATGATTAATGGGGGTATGTTACAGGGCTGATGAAGTGAGCAATCAAAGATACTCTTTATTATCCACAATAATGGAGTGTGAAATTGTGATGGATTGGTGTGGGTTGCTCTCTCACTTGCTGAATTCATAAAGCAGCTTCTCAAAGATGAGGATGGGGCCTGTTGAGCTGAGAATAATAAGAGGCTGACCACTGAAAAGACAGAAGACCGTTCCTGCAAAAGCAGTGCCCAAAAAACTCTCCATCACACCCTGATAGAGACAGAGACAGTGAGCGAGTAAGACGAAGCAAAAGACAAGGAAAACAAGATTACTTGGGTTCTGTTAGGACCTGATCGTTTTTTAAAACATTTATCTGTTAATCAGTTGTTATTGGGGAACGTCTGTAGTTTTAATTGTCAATCTGAATGTTTGTGAGGGAAAATTATTTTATGTGTAGTGCTTTTTCACAAAACAAGAACAAATAAAATTGGTTAAAAGTTTTCAACATATTTGAACTTATATTAAAATATTAATATTAAAAATAATATATTTCACTTCTGCAATAATTTATTAACCCATAGGATTAATTTGGAATACCCTAATGATGGATATATGTGCTTTGGCATTTTAATAGAATTATTTTTTTATTATTTGTTTGTGTTACACAGATGGAATGGCATGATGGTGAGTAAATTATATTTTCATATTTGGATGAACTTCTTTATTTTTGAGTACTATGAGTTATTATGCTAATATTTCTTAGAATATAAAGGAGGACCCAACACAATCTCACGGGAATCACACATATTTTACAAGCTGGCTAATTTATACAAATTTATACAATCTCATTTGTAAGTTTGAATACGATTTGCCTTCTCCCCATTGGCATTAGGGTTGGAGGCGGACCTTTTTTGTTGCTTTTCTTCTAATACGCTTTACATTGTATGCACTCATACGAGTTAGCCACCTAGTAAAATATGTAAACATTTTTGTGAGATCAGGTTGGAGGATCTACATTTCTGGTGAAATATGGGTGATATTAGCAAGCATCTAAAAATTGAAATCCCCACTAATACAAGGCTAAAAAGGAGAAGATAAATATAAAAAGTTGTGTTATACGCAAAGGCTCCTTTTGAAACCCACTCGTAGCTGTTCAATAAAAGATTATGACATTTAACTTTAATCAAATCCAGAGTCGAGCAGAAAAGTGGAGGATGTACCTGGTAGTTGTCTGTGGCATCCCCTAGAAGACCCCCGAAGGTGATTGCATTGGTTATGCAGCCCAGATAGATAAAGAGCACTGCAGAGATGGACTGAATGTGGAAACCTTCGTAAAAGTCACTTGGATACCAGGGGAGCTTCCTCTTGATGTCAAGGAAAAGACCGCCACAGAACCTGTTCCACAAACACAGATCTATTATTCAACACAGAACTGTACTCTCTAGTCTGTATTAGAAAGACAGGCAGAGGTGAGCTCTATCTTGATTATTATCACAGAGTACTGGCAGAACACAGCTATTTTCTGATTCTGTCCCCATATACCCTCTAAGGGCCCATTACATTTTCTTTTTATTGACAGATTGATCAAGATTTGAACTCTCATGAGCGAACCTTCAGTTCTGAAGTATTTTTCAATTATATGTAAAGACACATAAGACAAGAACGTTTTGAACTCCCATACCCCAAATTACTCAAAAGTAAGGGATTGAAAACTTCAAACCAAAGCGCTTTTGGGACATTGCAAGCACAGAGTCAATATTAAAACTGCTTTGTTTAAAACGTAAAATTGGCTTCTTTCTGACCATTCTGTCACCGCATTTACACACACACCTGCCGGTATACGCCAACTCTTCTCCAAGCTCATGTGGCACAGGCATCTCCTCATCCTCACCAACAGGCCCTCCACCACCCGCCGTTCCATTCATTTGGCCCAGTTCATTGAGGGAAAATTGAGATTTTCTTCTCAACAAAACAAAGAGAAATGGTAAAGTGAAGGATATAGCTTTTAAAAGAAGTTGCACAAGAAAAGCGAGGTTTACCTTTTGTCAGCCGAGGGAATTTTTTTAGGGGGTTCTATGCGAATTTTGGGGTCCCATTCACCAGGCGGAAGCACAATCACTTCATCCAGGAACTCATCAATGCCGGCAATCAGATCTTCCCGGTCCCTGGCTTTATATGCCACATCACTGAAGAGCTGCAGGAGTAATAGAAACCTTTTCTGTTGGGACACTCTTGACCAGGACATTGAGTGATACTTAGCCCAAAAATCAAACATAAAAGACGTGAAGCACTATATTAAACATACAAAATACATTCATACTTACTTCATCCACCATGAGAGTGGCAATGGCACGTCCAATCTCATTGTAAGACTTGGCTTTACCAGGAGGTCCAAGGAGCACAAACAAGAATCTGTTTAAAATATATAGCATAGTGTACTTGTGTGAAACAATGTTGGGGTGAGTAATTAAATGATTCCTTGGGTCAATGGATATTTACTTTACAGAAAACAAAATTGTTACCTGGTGGGCACTGGGACTTCAGTAAGTCCCCCGAGAGTCGTGGCCTGAGCCAGACGAACAAAAGCCACAAAGGGTTTGTCTAAGAAGTCCACTTCTCCAACCAAAACATTAGATGCTTCTGCATCTCTGGGGATTTTCTTCATGAATTTATTCTTCAGCTGAAATCAAGTAAACAAAAGAAATACAGTATAATAATAGGTTATGTTTATCTTTTGGTAAGACGATCATTTTATCCCACTTTATTAGCCCATTCACTTGTAATTTTATAGTATGCTTAAAAGACAAAAGCCTCTCTTATACTTTCTTACATTATTTATTCATACTACTTCTAAAGGTCTTCAGTCTTTATCGCTGCATAGACAAGTTCTCTTCAGAAAAGCACAGGCAGGATTTAGATTAAGGCACAGCTTCTCTCCTCTTCTCCTTTATTGCTTTAAACAAATAGTGAACCACACAGATGTCCGCCATTGTTTGTGGATAGATTACATCTCCACACTTGAGAAAATCACAAGAATGTGCGTTTACAAGGATTATACTGCTTTATCTGACAAATAGAGTTCATTGTGTATAGGCCTACAGGCCATAAAACAAAATCAATTTGCGCAACAGCAGCATCTCATCTTCTTGAAATGGGTTTAGAAGTTGGACGAGAATCCCACATACAAAATTTACACTGGCGGGCTTTTGACACTAAAATAATTTTTCATTTTTTAACGAGGCTCTAAGAAAGGACTTTTATTGATCTTGTACACTTAAATTTTTTCTATAGTAATAGCTGTCCTACTGTATTTTAAAAATTATGTCATTGATTTAATCCTGGATGACTAATAATGAAATAATGAAAACTTTCCTTTTACAATATATCTTCATGAGCAAAAGCAGGACATTATAAATGATTGTTGTACAGTAATTGAAGTTTTCCCTGTACACTGTGTCCCCAAGAACAAAATGGAGACAGTGACACATTTTCCAAAGGGAACAGCCTGCTCTTGTGTCTCTATGCATGTGCGAGCTCAACACGAGGACCACACGGTGACAGGGACACGTTTCCCCGATCACAGATCAATCCTGACCCAGACAACAAGCCACAGCAAAGCATTGCACATCAAACACACTTACACTCACCTCATCATAACAAAAATCAAATCAGAATTGTGCTGAGTTAAATGTATTTAACCAATTCCAATGTATTGATGGTAAAAAGCAAACACAGCCCTGATTTCTCCAACTGATCTGATTTTTCCAAACTAACCAACAATGACAGTTTTAAATGACTAAAATACTAAAACGAATTATCTCTACAAATTCTATTGTGGGCAATATAAAAAATTCCTTATTAATCTGTGTGTAAAAATTAAACATGAATTTATTATAGGAAGTGTAGTAAAACTTTTTTACTATAGTTTTACTTCAAATACGATTATTTTGATGAGACCATAGTAAATTTGCAGGTACTATGGTTTTTACTACAGATAAAACCAGGAGAAACCGTGATATCATGAGACTCACCTGGTCTGTGCTTGGTGTGTCTGCAATGTCATTCATACTTCTGCTTTGTGCATGGCCTGTAGATACAGAAGCAAAACATATCGGCATGATACTTAAGAATATAATAATCTTATTATAAGTATAAGAATTCTTATTAACATAAGAATATAATTGCAAATAACCTTCATAAACTGTCAGCACATTATATAAAGGCAATGAATATTTATGAATTCTGGCTGTTTTTTAACTAATAAAAGACCTAAATGCTCATTATCATGCTGGAGCAGCTTTATGCAAATTATTGAAAATCTATAGCAACAACAACAAACTATTTTTGAACAGTGCTTCAACCTTCAGAGCAGAATTACAGCTTGTACTGCAATAAATCAAAAGATTGGGACAATATGCAGGGTAAAGTAGGTGTTCCTGTAGTGCAAAGGTCATGGGCGCATCCATAAAATAGTGATAAAAGCATCTACCAAATCCATAAATATAAATTAGAATCCAGAGGAACAGAAAGGAAAGGAATATGAAACAGAAGGGGACACACAGACTCACGTAGTCTGCCGTAGTTGGCTGCTTGTTTGCTATTCAGATCTTCTGTAGAACGGTTATAATTTGCACCAGCGGTTGGTGTTCGGGCCGGGCTGCGAGCTATAAAAAATAAGGCATCAGAAAACTTTTTAAAATAACTATTAAGCAGGCAATGTTCCTCTAATAATCTGATGGTAATGAACAAAACCAATGAAAGATCTACAGCAACCACTAAAAGACTTTAAAGGGTGATGATTCACCCAAAAATGTATACAACAAATCACTACAGTAATTTCACTCCAGTACAACAGTAAAGATTCTGTTGATTTATTCCATATCCATTTTTATTCACCATACAACAGATGAAGAGACAGAGAAAGTGAATGATCACAGAAAACTCACTGCCTCCAGAGCCAGACTTTCCCAAATCTGCAAGCGAGCGATGGATGGGCTTCTTCGTCTGGTGTCTGTGTTTTCTCAGCAAGACAAAGCTGATTTTATCTCTCAATTCGGGACCAATCAAGCCTTCCTCTATTTGACGCTCAATGATGTCATCTACATAGAACAGAAGTTAAAGGTTTAAATGCACATGATTTAAAGTGATCAAAGCATGATGACTAAACATCATACTCCATGGCTAATATAGGTACTTTTAAAAAGTAATGCAAAAGAATAAACTAATATCTTATCTTAACTTTCTGAAGTATAAATAACTTCTAAAACAAGCTTTATATGTCACACTTAAGACCATTAGATGTGGAAGATAGTTTTAGATGATTAAGAGGACGTCGGTAACACCCGTGCTGAGTGTAGATGAATCACATCACTTACCGACTATCTGTGGGAGCGAGTAACCGTCCAGGTCGAGCAGCACGGTTCCTGTCTGAAGGCATGTTCGCAGTTCAAACAGACTGTGCAGGGAAAGTGTGGAGACGTGAGGTTTGCTCCATCTCTCACCGCCCTCCTCGACCTTTTCTTCAAACTTCACCCACCTGTAAACATGCAGAGTCACACACAGGTCTTTAGTATATTAGTGAGGACATAATCATAGACTTCCACTGATTTTACAACAAAAAAGAATTTCTTACTTAGTATTTTTGTTTTGCAGTACAAATATTTAAAAATTCTTCAACCAATATTTTCTTCACAAGCGAAATATCTCGTTTCAAGCAGACTCTCACATATATTAGATTTTTATTTTTTAGAAAACATGACTTAATATCTTAGGTCATTTTGCTTAACAAGAAAATGTTAAAAGAATAAATTTTTGCTGTGTTTATATTAACCTTCACGAACCTGTTGATATTTTAAAAGTAAAACATGACTTTACTGATTTATTAAACTTTTTCTACCACTTAAAGACTATAGATGTCTTGTTGTCAACCAGTTTGTCAAAAACATTAGAAATAGGTTGCAGGACCCCAAAGAAATATGTGGATGCAATAATATGCAGTAATGTTTATGCATTTTTTTCAGTCTATGTCTTGATAACAATGTATATTTGCACATTGTTGTGCCAATGCAGTTCACAGGGTAATATTATATTACAGGGTAAATAATACATTTTTGGTACTCTGTTGGGTAGTCACCTGATGTTCAGTGTATAATCTGCTGTTGATCCTGAATCAAATCTTTTGCTTGGTGTAGGTGCTATATGTCATACTTGTCTAGTTTTGGCCTGTGTGTGTTTTTGTGCATTTTCATACCTAGCTGATTCTTTCCACTCCAGCTCATCTCCCTCATGTTGCAATGTGTCCATTTCAGTGAAGATAGTGGGGTTGGGAATGGACTCCTCCTCATCCCCTAATATGTAGCGCAATCGCTCTGCTGCTGGAGACACTTTGAGATGGACAGGAAGAGAAGCAATTGAAAACCATTTCTGGATGTTTCCCAGTCAGGTAGGGCAGATTTACAAATAAAAACATGCAGTTTCATGCAGCACAGGTATTTGCAGCAGTTGTGGAGAAACAACACTGTAAATACAATCAGGCTTTGACATGGTGTTGTGATGGCTGCCTGTGCCCTTGAGAAATACCTGCAGTGTAAGCCATTGCTCATTAATTTGATGAACCGTGACTCACTAAAAATCCACACTGTTTACTGTGCTTGTGTGCATTGTTGACATGGAGCCTCTGGCAACCTCTGGTCCTGCTGTTTGTTCCCCAATTTATTTGCTCAGCGTTTCTCAGCTTTAGTTATGAACAGTACGTGGTTATTTTCCTCATGGCATGACAATCATGACAATTATATTTTATGCAAAAGCCTCCTAAGAACTCCTTTAGAACCAAGTTTCTCCAGAAGACATTTGGAGAACAGAAGCACATAGTGCTAATATTAATTTGTGAAGGAGATGTCAGCATAATAAAAAGTTTTTCGTTGGTGGCAATCAATGTGCCTACATAAAATGACAATCACAATCTTAAACTAACTATTGAGGATATTGCAAGTGCAAATACTATAATTACATTTATTTGCTACTGTCATGGACAATTCAATTATCATAATTTAGTGACATAAACAAACATAAACAATTCATTACTAATATGCTGTTGATAGAATTGAGCATTAAATAGTGTATTATTTTAACTAAAAGTTTAGTCAAAGCATCTGTAATAGATAAATGTTTCATCAGTAATCAGTGCTGGTTATATACTATCAGTCAAAAGATTTGGATATGCTTGAATAAATGTATCGTTCTCATTATCTTTAAAACCTTTTGATTAATTTGTTTTGTAGACAAAGATAAATAATTAATGGATGAGTGGGACCAGATAGAAAATTACTTGGTTGAGACAATGCCAGGAATGTGCAGAGCTGTAATTCAAGCAACAAAATAAGCAAAAATATAAGATTTATGATTCTTTCATTTGTTTTGTTTTGGTTGGGACATGCTTGATACTTCCATTTATGTTATTTTATAATGATTTATAAAGTGTCCAAAACAATAATAATCAATAGGTGTATCAAACATTTTGACTGGTAGTTGAATTTCATTTAGATGGTGTGTTACAGATGGTGTGTCTGTTTTAAACACACTGAGATGAACTGTAATTACACAAAACTCTGAGAGATCAATATCATTGACTTCCATGTCAACAGGAACAGAGGTTATACCATGTTCTATTAGCCCTTGTCAGAGTAATTACTGCTGAAAAATTGAGATTTTTAGCATTTTTTACAAATATGACCAGAACTTATGAATCTTTCAGTGTTGCTTTAACAGATTACGAGTGATGATAATTTAACCCATTTTGCCTATACAGTTTGCCAATGGGAAACATGTAAAGATATAATCATTACCTGATCTACAATCAGATACAATCAGTACAGAAGTACTAATTAAGAAAATCACAATACAAGACACTTACAATCATGTCAATCACTTCAAGCATTGTTTGTGAACTTATTAGACACTCACTGTTTCTGTTAATGTCTGGTGGCAGGCTGTGTTCTGGCTGATCCAGGCCTCCCGCCTCGAGATCATAGCGATCTCTATCATCACAATCATAGTGTTCGTGTCTGTGATGGTCATGCTGAAGTCCTCGCTCTACATCTGCATCACGACTAGACATGGACGAACGTCTCCGTCTGCGTTTGCGGCGGTAACCACGGGGCACTGGCACACCAATGTAGATAGACTGATGGTCTGAAGAATGTGGAACACATAATAATAATCTTTTAAAAAGAAGACCCCTAAAGTTTTTTACCCCTAAATTCATAAATAAAATTTCATTCAAGCAAATATGATCAAGACCTGTTGATGCAGCAGAACATATTGTTTCCCTGCCATTATGGACAGTGCAGGTTCAATATATATAAATAAAAAATATCAGCCCTACAATATTAAACCTCAGATAAAACCTACCAGTGCTGCCCAAATATATAAACTATGTCTTTAACTTTGAGCAAAACTTTTAAACACATTCTTTTAAGCACCATTAATCTAACAAAACAGCAGTAATTTTCTACAGGATATGAATAAATTAAGATACACTTTATCACTTCGACATTTTATTATAATTATGAAATTGAAAAATAATTTCAAATTATAACGAATAGAATGCAAGAGAGAAATTAATCTTATTTCTGCATTCATATACTAAGCATTTCAAGCATCACAATATTTCAGGTAGGTCAAGTTAGTCAAGATGACACTGCACACTCAAGACAATCATGATATCTATCAAAATATTTCAGACATACATTAAAGCATTTTCTTCATTCATTAATTCTCTGCAAGTTTATAAAACAACCACTATTAACTCTCAAAGGAATAATGTGTCATACGTTATTTTCTTCATTGGGAAGCGTGTGAAAGGACCACTATATGATGGTATAATCTAACATATTTTAAAAATAGTGAAATAAACTGTCTGGTTAATTCTGAAAACAAGAGAACTGTAAAAAATTTTTTAAATGTTGGCTATAGTAACTTAGCTAATTTCAACATAATATGCTTTACACTTTCTTGCCAATCTTTATTTTCAATCTTATTAAGATGGAAAATAACAGAATTGTTTGACTTGTATATTAGGTATTTAAAAGATAAAAGAGAGGTAAAGGAAAAATTTTGTGACGATATTTTAAAAAGGTGCATTTAAACTCTCCTATTGAGAGGAGCATATGAAAATGTATTTTTTATACTAATACTGTCAAATTTTCAAAGTACATTTTCTTTATGGCAAGTAAAATAATGTTTATGTCAAGAAAGATGTAACCAATTTTCCAAAATTGAAAGGAGTGGGAACTAATATATCTGTGGATAGTGCTGATAGACTATTATTATTGTTTTTCATTTTGGATTTGTCTGTAAAATATTACAATAATATTTTATTTCACTGATCCTCTTCTTATTATGCTCATCCTAATGTACAATCAGATCCCATCTTCAGAGAGAGGATAAACAAATAAATTGAAAACAATGCTTAGAGCAATTTCAAACAAATTACTGTTGCTGAGCTGTGTCAATTGTCTGTATAAGTGAGAAGGCAAAATATCCTAAAACTAACCATCCTATACAGAGCTGCATGACATTTGTGTGTGTGTGTGTGTGTGTGTGCATGTGTATGTGCCTAAGGGTTCCTACCCTCCTCCTCTTCATAACGGTAACGACTGTTGCCGACACCTCGATCATGGTCCATCCTGAAAGAATTTTTACACAAATAAACAGCATATTACATCATTGCATAGTGAAACTTATACTATTTCATTTTTCCTGACAATAATCACATTCTGTCCGCTTTCTTTTGTTATAATTTTTGTGCTTATGCACAGCAGGAGATCAGGGGCATGACTGCGGGCAGTGGTACACACACTGAACATTGAGCTGCCTGCTGAAACGCTGCCAATCACAGATCAATAGTGAAATAATTAACAGAACAAATGGCAACGGAAACAGGCATAATTAACCAGAGGAAAGCTCATGCGTCCCTCACTGATTTTGCTTAAATCATATCATGATTCTGCACAATGATTTTGTGCAGTTTAATTACAGGTTTAAATATATTTGGGATGCATGAGCAAAAGATCATTTTTGTGCACATCTACAGCCTAAAAGAAAGAAAAATACAGATGGTCTCACTTATTTTTCCTAAACAGATCAGATTAAAAGAAGAGCATATTGAAACTTTTGCTTAAGTTTTGCTTTACTTTTCCTGCATTTCAAATATTTCTCCTGAGAAAAGACTCACAAATGGCTCTATATGTTCTTTTTGTCTGCTTCGGAAGAGCCTGTAATCTGCAATCAAGTCATCAAAAGTCAATAATATTTCTCATCAAATTCACTTAAATCCTGATTATTTTACTTATACAATCTACATTATTTTACAGCTTCTTAAAGAAACAAAACTATGATGTATCGAAATGATCTTTTTCCTCTTATAAATAGACCATACTGTAATAAAGCTCTGTACATTTTTGCTCCAGTTTGGAATTTACTGTCAGTGTTTATAAACAAGGCATGCTGTTAACTCAGTTGGATATCAAACTGGTTAATTAGTTGTCACACTGGTGTCCTTCACACCCAATAACCAGCGGAGAGAGAGTGAGCGATAGTGAAAGCGAAATGCTGATGGCCATCCTCATTCAGAGATCCAATCAATGGATCCTATACTGTTGTCATTTGTGATCAACCTACTTTCAACAGCGGCACAGCATTGACTCTTCACCATGCATTTAGCGCTCTCAAGGTGAATCTCTGTGATTCTCTCATTCACTCTCTTCAGACACACACCTGCACATACACAAACTTAGTTTTCTTCATGCTGTTCAAATTGCACTTACGTTTATGATCAACGCTGCACCAGAAAAAGTTAAAACTAGAACTATAGGTAGAATTTAAAATTCTGCCATAATTTATCAACAAATGTTTCCATCAGTTATTAAAGGTGTCAATTAGTGATAAAAATTTATGAAATAGGTCTTGCACCCAGAACACTTTAAAAAGGATGTACAAAGACAGCCATTGACAAGAAAATTAATGTACTGAGGTTAATAAAATTTTGTTCGGTAATAGGTATTTTGTCTCAATAGATCAGTATATTATCTCATGGATAAATGATAAACAGGTAAATATCAGGTAAATAACAGCTTTCCTGTATTCTCTATAAAACAATTTTTCTAATTCTACCGCATGCTTTTAAATCATTTCTACAAAAAAATAAATCATAAAAATTATTTGTCATGTTCCCTGCAAAACATACACATCTTTATTCTTTTATCCTAGTTTCTTGCTTTCTTCATGTTTGCTACTGCTATGCTACTACTGCCTGTCTTCTCTATATAGTCTATAAGCTGTTTGCTTTAATCTACTATTACATGTCGAAAGCACAAAAACAGAAAGACTTAACGCACAAACAATATTATTTTAATATTTCAGCACAAAACCAAACAACCATAATACATGCAAAATTAATGAAGAAAAAAGTTACCGATCCACATACCCATGCTCAGTGGATGACCCCATATTCATTTGGATAAAAGCCACAGTAAATGAAGTGTCATGCTGTTCTAAATCAACAGTATTATTTATATGCCAAAAAATAAATGGCTTACCTGATTTCAGTTGCAGTGCACTGATGAAGATTTGAGAAGTGATCTGCTAACCAAACGGATTCATCAATACAGGAAATCACTGAGGATCACAGCATCTATTGGGCATAGGACAAAAACTGAACATGTTACAGAATGAACATGTTACTCTTTCAATTATACTCCCCTCTCTCTCTCATACAAACACAGTGTGAGTCAATGGTATGGTGACAGGGTCAATAAGTAAATAACTGGGACTCAGGCAAATGGATCCATTGAGATCCAAGTTAACAGACATTAGTGACTTACTGTGCCCTCTTATGTCCACGTTTGTTCATTTAACCAGAAAGTTCATTATGTAAGGGAGAGTAACTCTTTAACAAATCCTATGCATACAAAACAGAATTCTTGTGTTATGTTTTTATATGTTATAGTAAAAGAATATTAGTACTTTGCCTTATTTTATTCAGCACTGTTAAAATAAATGTGCGAGGAAAGGTTTTTCAACTAATATGTCAAAACACTACAATGTTCTAAATCTCAGCTTTTCTTACTGTGTGTGATTCTAAAACAGAAAAAAGACAATTTTATGACCTCAAGCTCTTTTTTCACAAATACAAATGACAGGATAACGTCAGGATATGTGCTTTGACATTTATTCACTACCAGGAAAAATCCAATTCAAAGCAGTGTGTGCACAAACACGCAATCAAAGCACACACAATCAATAACAAATAGAGACAGACTCAAGATAACTTGTATCCAGCAGTTCACTGGTTTATGATCTCATCCTTCGGGATTCAGGCTTTGCAGTTGGCATTATCTGTGATTCTGGCTGACCTGAACTGATCTTGTGATACTAAAAAATAAGAAGACCTTTATTTAGATATTTTTATTTAGACCATCTGTAAAGAACATGTAACATATTTTAGAGCCTATAAAATACTGGAAATACTATGTTAATTAATGATTTTTAAAATTAATAACAACTCACCAAAGTACACAATCTAAAGAAGCCAACAATATCCCCTTTCATCATTCACCACATGGGGTCCTTACTGACCCATCCATCAGAGACACATTATACATCTGACAATCAAAAGACAGCTCTCAATCCTCTGCGCAAACAGAATATTTCCTGGAAAAATTGCACACGGATGAAAATAAAAACCCATTTTTATCGTGTGGCATATAGAAGCCTCGTGACAGAATCCATTCCACTACTTGCATTGCATTTGTGTGAGTAATCAGGGACACTCAATGATATTCATTGCTGAGATTGGATTCATTCTGCGGACTGGAGCATGGCTGTCCCAGTTCGATTCTTTCGTGATAACACCATATGGGTTTTTTGTCAGGAGATGATGAGAGACGACTCTGCATATTACCTTAGGGATAATGGCAAGGGATGGCAGAGTGCACACCTATTACACTGCCAGTAAACCTTAGAACAAAGCATGTTAGCGATCCAGTGTCTGTACTGTGAGAAGAAAACCCCAAACAGCACAGGATGCCAAATATTTAACTTTTAATGATCAGTTCAGGGCAAACCGGTTTGTTTGAATTAAAAATATGGGTAAGATATGGGTAAGGCAAAAAACACTCAGAGTGAAATATGCTTAACTGCAGGGCACAGTGATGGAAAGCCAACACTGTAATTTTAAGCTCTTTCCTGCCTGTTAAAGTTCAAATTGTACCCCATTACTTTATTAAGTTCATGTAAAAGCCTGATATTTATCTTTTCCTTTTTGGTTATTTTCTTGCTATCACTCACTCGTAGTAACAACTGTTGCCATTGAAAGTAATTATTGTTTCAAAAATACTGAAAATATTAACAGCTCCAAGCTGGAATCTCACAGTTCAGCACAGGATTTATGATGTAACACGCTGTATACATCAAGGAAGACAGTAGTCAAAATAATGTGGGCAATTTTGTGCAAATGTCAACCTCACCAAGAAAAAAATACCACCATGCTGATAGCTCAGATGTCAATATTTGGTAGTTTAAATACCCATATAAAGCTTTAAATGCGTTTTTTTATTTTTAAGGCATGATTTTTCATAGTCAGGTGAAGTGCTGCTTTTAGAATTGTCACACCCATTACAGTCGATATTAAAAAGTAACTACTGTAGGTTCTTTGAAGAGTCATCTCTTCTCCATTTGTTGGGTATTATTGATTCTGGTTTGTGCATTTTAATTCACAGAAATCCTACAAAGTATGTTGGCTGGAAAATATTATTTTTACAATTATTTTACAATTATTTTTGTCACATCCTAATGCATGTAGCCTTTTTTAAAACAGATATCTCATGCATAGACTGATATCATTTGATGTATAGACTTATGTATAGGAGTTTAGTAAAATATAAACAGACGGTTTGATATATTAGTAATAAATACATTGTCTGAGAATTCAAATTTTGCTTTTCGATTGGCTTGTGTGTTCAGTTTTATATTATAATCATTGATGTCACTTAATTATGACTAATTAGATTCAAGATTGGTTCTAAAGCTATTTACACAGAACATTTTAAAAGAAAGTATTTTGAGGTTTGGCTACTGCATCTTTCGGAACAGTGAGAAAATAATATTCCCTCTTGTTCAAATTGTTTTGCCACTGACCCTGGGCCAAGTTGACCTATAAGCTGTGTATTGTAATGCTTTCTTTTGCATGGTTTACTCCATCAAAAACACCTGCGAGCAACAAATGCTTAGTTTGTATTACAACTACTTTGGCTTTTGCCACTTTTGCTATCTAATCATCCTGTCAGCGACAGCAATGAAGTAAGTAAATTCCTCTTTAAACTCATTTCCCAGTGGACAGAAGTTGTCTTGCGTCTTATTACTCTCTTCATATTTTGGATGCTTGTTGCCACTCTTGGATAAACACTGATGTATCTTTATCCAGAGATAAACGCATTTTAACCAAGAACTCCAAATCCCTGTTGTGGTAATACCACTTATCTTTTTGAATTGACTTGTTAGATTCACAGTCCCCTTAGAGATAGAGGAGCTGGATTTATTTCATAGATAAGAGAGACAGCTTTCGGAGGGTAGAATGAGTCCCTTCATTAGACGCCACAAACAGCTCTGTTTTTTTAATATAGAGTTACACTTCTCAGTAAAGGGATCATGATGATTACAGTGTTAACATGTTGATGCCAAGGTCAATGCTTAAACATTTGACTCACAGCAAAACATGTAGGATCAAACCTGTTTGTGCTTTTGCAGGCTAAGAATGTCTTGATGCACTATCTTTAATTTACTATATTGAAAGACACAGTTCCCCCAAAAATAAATAAATAAATAAATAATTTTTTCCCCTGTGCAACATAAAACAACTTATTTTTTAAAAATGCTTAAAATGATTTTCTCCACACAATAAAAGTAAATGGTTCATTCTTACATCTTTTGTGCTTCATAGAAATAATTAGTTTTTGGATGAATTAGGTTCTTCTGCCTCTCCTCAAGATCTTTAACGTTTCGATTTTTTTTACTCCCCTCACGTCTCAACCCCCATCAGCTTTCCTGGATCTCAGATGGCACAGAATCTACTTGAGTATTGATTATTCTTCCGCAGTGCATCACTTCATCCGTTTCTCTGGTCCTTTTCTGCTGTACTCATTCATCTGATGAAGAGAATCGAGAACTCGTCCTTGAGCCCCAAGTCGCCAATTGTTAATTACTGTTATTAACTCCTGTTATTATCATAATTATGCCAGTGTGGATGCATTTTGTTCCCTGCTCTCAGTGCACCGAGTGTTATTTTCGTTGCAGCAGTTCATTTCCTCTCATTGAGGCACCCACTATAATTATTCCACATGCTGACTCTTGATGGTCATCACTATGAAGAGGAAAATAAAGCGAACGGTGAGGAAATGACAGAAGGGAGGCTAAAGTAAGATCACTCGTTTGGGAATTAATACCATCGAATGAACGTCATGATGTAAAGAAATCAGCATTCAATAAGCATCATCTTAGTCAGGACATTGCCAGTTGCCATTTCTTGGAATTTTTGGAATTTGGGAATTAAGGTAATACAATAATTTGAAATACAATAATTATAAGCAATAAAAGAAATATGTAAAAGAAATAAAAAAATGTGTGAATACTGAAGAGTAAAGAAAATTTACACTCCTATTCACAGACACACACTCACACAACGCACAAGTATAAAACACGGGCACACACAGGCACAGAACATACACACACATACACCAGACACAAAAGCCAAACACACACACAAACACACACACAAAGTAATATGTCACAAAAGAAACAAAGAAATAAACACACAGATACAAAAGATGAAAAAAGAAGAAACACAGGACTCATCTATAAGATACATTAACATTCTAGAACCACTGAGACTAACTTTTCCTTCGTAGATTCAGACATGTTAGAAAGGCTTTAAAAGTATGATGACACACTAGCAAATAGTTTACACGGTTTACAATATTTCAGGTGGCTGGTGACTAATCAGTTGAAGAATTCAGGAGCCAAGCTAAAAAAAACACTGACATTTTCACAGCTTCAATAATCTCTCGGCTGAAAGGTTTGAGAGGTTACTGTATTCCATCACGAGGTAGAAATAACCAGGGAGGCTTATTTAAAAGGTTAATTGAAGCAATTTTATTGAAAGTTACATTAAGGTTACTACAAAACCAGAGCTACATTAGCTGGAGCAGAGTAGCACATATAGAGGAACATCACTGACAGGTCTATTAGCAAAAAGGTGCAAATGTGAGGTATTTCAAAATGACTACTTATAACAAAAAGGCAGCTTTTCTATATCAATGGCAATTGGAATAATGACACCCTTTAACCTAAAAACAAACATATTCATTTTATATTAAACATCAAACAAAGAGCATTCACTTCACATCAGAAGAGTTAGCAATTACTAAACATTAATTATGACCATTACACATGGATAAATGAAAGTTTAAAAAGTCCAGACAGAAATTCATTTTAAAAACCTAACTACAAATTACCCGCAAATCAAAGTGGCTGTTCCAGAACAGCCTGAGGTACTGAGGGAAAAAGATTGTGTTGTACTTAAGGCAACATTTTAATAAATAATCATTTTATTAATACCTCCCCACACTATCTGACACAAACCACACTTGTTTCTAAAAGAAAAAGATCTATACAGTAATATTTCTACTGTATATGTAAAAAAACTACAGGGGGTTCATGACAGTAGTGTAATAAAAAAATAGAATTAAAAATGTACAAATAAAATGTTTTAGAAACGAAATGATGGAAGCACAGCTTCACAACATTGAAAAACTGAAAGACATATTCCGAACTTACTAAATATAAATTTCCCTGACTTTACTTTAAAAATCATAAAATGATATTTTAAGATCATAAAATTAACATGATTGCCAACCATTAGTTCTATGTTCTCTTTTCAGTTTTAAAAACAATGAAGCAATTTAAACTCCCTTAAAATGGTGTAAAAATAACTATGACTATGTAAACAGCATTTAAAGTGATATACTTGTAAACATTTGATAATTACAAGCATATGAAGGTTTGTCTAGATTCCCTCTACTATTTTATACAAACCTATTAATGCTATATCATCCCAAAAACTTTGTTTCATACATTTGAACATAACATTTGTAATATACAAATTATTGTCCTTTTAAGCATGATTGTCTACTTCATCCATACCCCAAGGTGACTGTGCTCCTTGGCTTTCCAGTTGAGAATGTGTGAGAAGTATTTCGGACTGCTCTTGTTCCAGGTCGAATGGGACGGGGTCTGGAGCCCAGGTGTCAGGCTCTGCTGCAGGAACGGGTAGATAACCACCATCCCGAGGTAGACACATACACCAGCCAGCCCCTGTGAGGTCTAGTTTGCTGTAGTCAAAACCAGCACGTTTAAGGAACTTAAAGTCCACCATGTCTACAGACTCGCTCATTTCCACCAGAAGGTTCCAGAAGATGCAGCTCAAAAGTATTCCCAGGAGCTGAAGAGAGACGAGGGGGTGACGTCAAAATTGTAACATGGTACAAATGCATTTAGAGATGGTTTGCTCCGGTGAAATGCATCCAGGGTCACAGAGAGGATGGAAAATGGGACTACCATATTAGAACGTAATGATACAAGTTTACTAACATGACTAAAACGTTTCTGTAACATAATACAGAACTCAAGGTGAAAAAGTGTTGCATTATGCTGAAAGGGTTATTTTGATGTATTAATAAAAAAATAAATAATTAATTTGAGTTGACATGGATTTGAGTTGCGAGAGACATTAAATCAGCACAGAGTAGGAGACTTGTTACCAGGGACAACAGTTAAATATACCGTTTAAAGGTCATTATACAAAAAGATCTGACAGCCGAATGCTAAGATTGACCAATCACAATCAAGTATTTTAGAAAGCAGTGTACAATATGTACAACAATATGATTCATCACAGGTGATTGTCGCACATCCATTAAATTTGCGTACATGGACTCTTCCTTTGGATTACTAATGCTGTAATAGAGGGATGCAGGCAAATGTCCATAATGTGACTGTGTTTACTGCCCATCCCATCCCCTAGTAGAGCACAGAGTCCAAGAGAGAGAGATAAGCTGAGCAGTTATTTCAGGCAAAAGTTTTTAACCTTTAGAACGATTGGCCACCAGATTCTCTAGGGGTCACACAACCCTCTTTGGGCATTTGCATTTGGTAAGTGCAGATGCCCATTTTCTATAATTTATTGTTTGTCAGAGGAGGCTCTAATGAGAGAAGAGTCAAATAGAAAAGGTAGTAGGCAATCAAAATGGAAATTTGGCACGTCAGGGGAGAAAGAAAGGGCGGAGGAAAAAGGTAAGAGATGGAGAGATAAATGAATTTCAGGACAAGAAAAAGATGGTTACACAACCTGTGGTAGTCCGACAGCACAGCAAATTCCAATCGTAGCTCCAACGTTGTCACCCATCCACAAGTTGACAGCATGGATACAGCCACGGACGTGAATTATGCCGTCCAAAGTTTCACGCTGCAAGATGAAGAAGAGAAATTGAATTAGATACAGGTGACAGGTAGTGCACTGATTTTATTAAGGAAACAAGGTTCCAACGTCATAACTAGAGTCCATCGTAATGGCATGTTGGAAGCTGTGCTTGTAATGGCTCAGATGTGATTCGGTTGGTTTTTATCTACTGAATAAACAAGTAAATGAAGGCACCATTACAGATGATTGCGCTGCAATGGCTACTGGGTTTTTTTGTTTTCCTGTCACAGGATAATTTCAAAAAAGGTCCGGCAAATGGTTCTCTCCAAACACGTTAGTGGACAAAAAGTGCAGGAGTGAGTGTTATGTAAAATGAAAGAAGCCATTGAATATCAGTCAGTGATCACTGGTTGCAGGAAATTGCCATCTGTGCAAGTGTGTGCTTTAAAATAAAACATCAGAGAGATAATGTTTCTTTACTTTGAAAGGGCAAACCAATTGTGTTTTGAAATGCCTGTCTGGAATTCCACTTACATGTTGGTTCAGAGTTTTGTAGCCACAGAGTGTGTTCACAACTTCTCCAACCTGATGAAAAAACACATATGATTTTTTTAGTAAATGACCATGTTAAATCACCTTAGATGCTATTTACCCCAAAAACTTTTAGGTAATGGTAAACGTTGTATTCTTGTAACCACTGACCCAATGCTAATTACCATAATCCAGAATTCTATAGGGAGATTTCCAGCACACACTCATACCCATACTGATAAAACCTTTAAACCAGAGAGCCATTTTAGTGATGGAATCTGCAATAGGCCTGATGAGCAGAGAGCCCATCCAATCAAATTACAAATAGACTGTAAACATGTCTTGTCCCATAAGCCCAGTCCAATTCCTCTCATACATTTATGACATTTAACCTCTGCTTTCTCTATACAAAACAAGAAAGTGTCAGTATCAGCTACCAGATGTCATATCACTGATGATGTGACCAAGGGTTTTGGTATATACAGGGAACTCTGTTGACCTGAATACAGTCACCGGTAGGAATCTGGTGTGATGGTGCAGGTACAGAGTTAAGAAAGTTACTCATACAGATACTATCTAATTCATTGTATGACCTTTACAAAATAATCCTGTGCCATACAGGACTTTTTAAGAGGAAAATGTGTAATCTAACATCCAAAATCTGAACACATTTAGTGTCTGATATTTAATTCAAGATATGAATAATTTAGTTTTGCATTAGACTTAATCTGCATCACACAGGATTTTTTTATGAGAATGGAAACAATAGGACAGGATGTGAAACATGTTCAAGGCTTGTTCATTTTGTTGATTATTCATTCTTAGCCAGTAAAGGCCTGTGGTCTCTCATATTGAGCTGTCGTTCCATAAAGAGAACAGTGCATTAGTGTCCAATCAACATCATTAACTTAAAGCGGGAGAGAGCCAGAGAGAGCCAGAGAGAGATAGCCAGAGAGAGATAGCCAGAGAGAGAGAGCGAGAGCCAGAGAGAGAGAGAGCCAGAGAGAGCCAGAGAGAGAGAGAGAGAGAGAGAGAGAGAGAGAGAGAGAGCGAGAGAGAGAGAGCCAGAGAGAGAGAGCCAGAGAGAGAGAGAGAGAGAGAGAGAGAGAGAGAGAGAGAGAGAGAGAGAGAGAGAGAGAGAGAGAGAGAGAGAGAGAGAGAGAGAGAGAGAAAGATGGGCACTCAGTAAAGGGAACTTTACAGAGCACAGGGCAGGCAAATTAAAGAGTCCTGATGTACTCCTCACTGACTCAAATCACTACTCATGTAGAACAGCATTTACTAGAAATCACACTAAACCTTACCAGTAAAGCTAAGAAATCAACTCCTGCACTCGCAGACCTGTGGGTTCCCTGCATAATTGCATACCTTTTGTAAAAACGATTACTGGCTGAAATCATGAGACCCAGCTTTCTCATCAGACCCCCCCTGTGCACAGGTGAAATCTGCAATGATGAATGTATTATGACTGGGAAGGGTGGATAGAATGACTAACCTTGTGACGGACGCAGCAGGTGTAGGGAACGCCAGGCCAATGCGCTCGTGCCGTTGCAGAAGTGATATTGATTTACTTCCCAGTCCTTGTATTCGTCTCCTCCACAACATGAAAACTGACATGACGAACAGAGAAAATGAGTAAAAAGCCAGTGTATTGGAGTCATAGTTTCGTTTAAAAAATTTATTTTGTGTAAAGATCCAAAGTTTTTGTCAACAATTTGATCAACAGTTTGTTCTGGTCTTCTAATCTGAATATGTATTTTTTGTATGTGATTTGGAGCAGATTATATTAGGATGTATAATCCAGATACTGAAAACAAGAAACTTTATGTGTTTTAGATATTCATTGACAAAATAACAGCATTTTTGGGGCCCTGATAATGCAACCTTTTACAAGTTTCAAAGTGGAAGATTTTGAAAACAAAACCATTATCATCTTGGTGTAAAACACAAAAAGATTAATAAAAAACTGTGATGTCATATGCATGCGTTTTATGTGTTTAGTCTATAGACGTGTATGTGCACAGATGTGTTCTTTACAAAGTGGCATCGGCTACCACTGGCCTGGCATGAATCTGTGTGAATGGGATGACAACGTTGTCATCTGTACAATAAACTTATATTTATTTTATTTTATTTTACAAAAAGCATATATTTTTTGTACATTGTTGACATGTAAACATATACAACCTTCTCTTGCACATAATCCAATATGTTTTTAAAGTCCAGGTCATCATAGTAATGCTTGATTCCCTCTCGTATACTGTTCTGGAACAACTTAATTGTCTATAAATAGAGAAAATATGAAGTTGTTAACACAGAACCTCACCGCACAAATATTCCCACGTCATTCCAAACATCTTACCGTCTTTTCAAAAATTAGGGCAATGATGAGAGCCAGAGCTTGAAGAGCCAGGAGAACACAGAGCACGCACAGGAACTGCACAAAAAAGTTTCCTTTTAGCACAGCTCAAATACTCATTCTGGTAAAGTGACAGAAATGGATCTATCTTAAAGAAACACACATGCACACATGTATGCTCAAAGGGACAACCCTCACCATGTGTAGCAGGGTCTTGTTGTCCCTGAGGGAGCCCACCATGCCCATCACAGACACTGTGAACATGACAAGACCCAACAGTATGAGGACCACAGCAGGAGCCAGAAACACGCCCTCCAGGGTTCGATTCTTCTGCCTTTCCACTTCTGCATACACTCCGATACAAAGCACGCACAAACCTAGCAACTAGGACACAAAATATTTCAACAGAATTAGACAAATGTGCAACAAAAATATGACCTCAAACAAACTTTGCAACTAGTAAGAAGAATTAACGTCGCATTTGCGTTTCTCGCCATAATTATCATAAGATAGACTTACAAGTGCAGGATTAAACAAACATTAACTATTTCAATGGGAAAACGCAAATGCTAAATAAGATTGATGTAGTCAGCCTAAAAGCAGTCTGTATATGAATAAAAGAATATATTAGTACAAGACATGCTAATTGAAACCACTTAAATTCCAATTTTCTTTCCCGACGTTTCTTTCTCGAAGGTTAATTTAATAAACCTGGTTGGCTGATTAACTTTGTCATCTGTCATTTTTAGTTTCCTGACAACATCAATTTATTCTCCTTACTTTACAAATGGCGGTACTTTATTGGTGTATCTGCTGGATAAAACAAGTGTAAAGGCTACAAGCCAAGCTTGCATGAGCTGAACAGCATCCTGAGAGGCTTTTTATGCTTGTATCATCATGTTCCTAAAATCCCTTACAGTAAAAAATACTCCCATAGGGCTCTGATTTAAAGCACTACCTATGAGAAAGCAAATACTCTTGATCATGGGCCAAGTAGAATAATTGCTTTCCTTATTGAAATAAATATATATAGAAAACAAAAATAACAACAGCACCACCGATAATCAATTCTGGTAAGACAACACAATATTTAATAACGCTGAAAATATTATACAAAGATACAGCAGAAAATATATTCTTAATAGACTGTAAATAAAGTACAAGTCAAAAGTTTAGACACAATTGACAAAAATGCTTCTCAAGATCTTTTAATCTGGTGCATATTTCAATGTTTAAAACTACTTTTGTAGACAAAATATAACTGCTCCAACATATACATTTCTTTCATTAGTTATCTTGTATTTTTTTTAATGGTTTACTTGGACCAAATAATAAGTGCCGTTTAAAACGCTTCTCAGGTTTCTCAAGAAGCTGGATGATAAAATGCCAAAAGTATGATTTTACAAATTCTAGACAAAGGGTGACAACCTTGAAGATACTACAATATAACATAGTGTTCATTTATTTTGGATGCTTTAAGTCACAATAATTCCCACTGTTACAATTATAATATTCTAAAATGTGAAAAAATTTAACCAATATGGAGAGTTTCCAACGTTTGACTGGTAATGTATTTCCATATTTGGCAAACGCTTTTATTCAAAGTGACTTACAGTGCATTCAAGTAATACATTTTCCATCAGTATGTGTACTCCCTAAAAATCCAACCCCCAACCTTTGTGCTGCTGGGCACAGAACACAGAATAAAAACAAACGGTTGTTATTTGAGAATAATTATATATTGAGCCCAATATTTCACAAGAACCATAATAAACAGATCAAAGTAAATATAGGGTCTGTCAACAATCATCCGTAGAGTGTGACATTCACTTCACAACGTACACTGACAACAGCAATAAAAGCGTCCTGCCCCTTTAAATCTGTCAGCCACACATAATTCTTGCCTTTGCCAAGCCACAAAGCAAAACTACTGAAATGTTTTAAAATGCTCAAAATAACCATGTTTAAATTACTCGTGAGTAACCATGACTGACATTCAATAGCATTGCCTATACATTCATTAAAACACATTAGCGCATTTGTGGTGTGGGGAAAACAAACAAATCCTTTTCACTACAAACAAAGCACACTTACCGAGAATAACATCGAGTAGACATTTAGAGAGAATTTAACAAAATAATAAAAATGAATGGTTTTTCTCCATTTTTCGTAAGAAGGCATTCTGACAGCATGTAGTGATTTCTATCAGCTTTCCATTAGCGTTTTATGCATTCAAACATTAGCCGAAGACTCAATGAGCCTTTGTTTAGAGACAGCAAATCGCATCGGATTGCTTTAAAGACTTTGAAACCGTGACTAGAGGCATAATGGTCACTAATTTCAAGTGTTTAGTTTTGCTATCCACTGAGATGACTCCGATGATTGTTTTACAAAGCACATTAGCAGCTGTAAAAGGTGCGTTAAACTCTAACAACAACTTCCGCACCGCTAAACAACATGCTGCACTGAACCAACCTCTTAAAGGGCCAGTGTGCAAAAAACAGAGAGATAGATAGATAGATAGATAGATAGATAGATAGATAGATAGATAGATAGATAGATAGATAGATAGATAGATAGATAGATAGATAGATAGATAGATAGATAGATAGATAGATAGATAGATAGATAGATAGATAGATAGATTTTTTTGGCAAACTATTCTTTTTAATAACGAAAATACATTTAGCATTTTATTAAAAAATTATAATCCTTCTTTTACAATCAGTGAAGGAGACATTTTGAAATAAGACACAGTGATGCTGCAAACATTGACTGAGTGCAGGTACTGATAACACACTGTCCGCATATGAGACTCCCATCAACCACTAGACAGCTTGACATTCATTGACAAACTCATTCCAGTCAGCTGAAAGATTTATCCATCCTAAATCATCATAGTCTCTTAAATACACTCAGGAAAATCTCCAATATGTCACAAAACCTAATCCTCAGAAGTACCTTTGATTTACTTCTTACAGAAATACATCAGTGCTTCACAGTGATTCTCTTTCAAATCACACATACTTGTACCACACAGCTCTCACCCAGACATTGATTATCTCTCAGGTAGCTTATGACTGCAATTACATTTTTAAGTCTTTTTTTTCACAGTGCCCTTAAAACTATTCAGCTTTTGGCTGTAGGGCAAAAGCTCCAAGCTTATTATTATTTATTTGTGCTTCAAAATATTTGGAATTTCAGTCACTGACATATTATTGACATATCCATTGACCTATGCCTGAAAGAATTGTATAACATCATTCTTACATGGTGTGTAAAGATTAGTGCAATTGACAACCAAGTACAATGACAGTATAGCACAGGTTTGCAGTCTTGTAGAATAAAGTCATAAACAGTGCCTGATACATTGACAGTTATTTCTGCTCTAAGTAGAGGAGCAGAAATAACAAGCAAAAGCATACCAATCAAAGCTCTGTACTGTCTGTCACAAACCAAAGATACCACGATTCAAAGCCGCTGAGCTTACAGAGGGATTGAAATATTTCTTAAAGGAATGCCTACTATTGGTCTTTGGCAATGTGTAGATTGTGTAGATTGATAATTTATTCTTTTTTACTCAAGGTATATATGCAAAACATGAGGATGACAGTTGGTGTGTGAAATTAAATCTGATTTCTTCCTGTAAAATGGTCAGTGGGCTGTTAAATCTTGATTGTTGAGAATTGCACCTTGCCAGAGGATATTACATTGCTGTGATCAAAGGAAGATGAAAAAAGATGAGAACATTAGACGTTGTTTTCTTTTCTAATCAACATCTGCATCAAGAGGCTAAAATCCTTTCTTTGATGATCTAATTATTCTCTTGATCAGTTTATTTAAAGGAAACAATCAAATCCATTTTTGTCCATGGCAAGAACAATGCAAAGAAAAAAACATGAAAATGAAACCGTGCCAATACATGTATATCTGCAACCCAGTTGCATGTGTAATCAATACTGATGAGTTGCCACAACAGATTGCAATCATACATTTACACACGTACCACCAAGATTCTTGGAAGAAACTGCATATCAGGTAAAGCTTGTGATTGGACCTCCTAATTTCACTGAATTGATTATTAATGTTTTATTCTTTGAAGTCCCATTGTCACACAGTACACTGAGTAACATTAAAAAGGTTACACAGATTTCAGTCATAAAGAACATGTACAAATACAAACAGTATGCACACTATATTTATACACAGTGCACTAACAATCTACACTAACATTAATTTATTTTTTAACTCATTAAACAGAATGACAGAAAAAATTGAGACAGAAAGCAACAAGGCAATTAACAGTAATCTCTTTGCAAACAACACAACATGCCACAGATGATTAAAAAACATGCCCAAAGCCATGTAATGTTGGTTGCACTAAAATGCTGAAAATTTGCTCTGTAAAGGGCAGTTACCTTGTCTCTCTCTGAGTCATCTAGTAAAAAGCCCCTTAGTGGTTTGATACTTGAATAATACATGTATTCTTTTTCCAGATTACAATGATTTTATTTCCAGATGTTACATTTAGATAAAAAAATTGATTATCACCCTCTCACTTTTAACATATAAACATTCATATCGGGATTGCTATTTACTAAAACTGTTTTAACACATTTTAACTTAATGAAGATTGTAGAGTTCATTGCATTAGGCTTCAGCGTATCGCATTCATATAGCACCGCCAGGGGGAGATCGTGAGCTTTTATTTAATGCCGTCAGTCCGACTCCAAACTCGAAATTGGTATTAACTGGAGGAGCTCAATAATTACGTATTCCGCACAAGTACACAATAATTGGTGAACTGTTAAAAGAAAACTGAATGATGACGTTCCCAGTGTATCATCCCAAGTAAGTTGCGCAGTTATCATCAATGTCAAAAGTTTAAGACTGTATTTGCGTTTGCTTTTAATTTGCCTTTCAGCCTAATTTCCCTCCTTATCTGTCATGTCTAAAAGAACCAAATACAGCCCAACTGTAGGTTTACAGAACCTAAATTACAGGCCTGTATCTGGAGTGTCCAAATGTTGTATTAAAAAGAAATGTATTGCTTCAAATTCCATTAGTAACCATTAGTCTTTAACAGCAAAAACACGAATTTCACGTTTTTCACCTGTAATCACAAATGGGTCCACAATAATTTCACATGTGTATAAGCTCACGTTAAATTGTACTGGATTTGTGTGATTTTTTTGTATGGGAATTACCATTAAAACCCTAACAAAATTACTTTCTGTGTTGTGTTTTGTGTCATACTTAAATGGGATTTAATGGTTTCGAATAGACGCCAATACTTTACCTGTAGAGACCCACTAGTCCAGTTTGCTTTAAAATTAACACAAATCCCACTAATAGGCTGCATTGAAATCCACTAGAATTATATCAATCACATTTCGTATTAAGGAGATGATCGTTTCTGTTTAGAATCGTACGTTTCCAGCCTCTGCGCCTGTGCGCGCGCCACTTCTCTTTTGGCACGCGCCCGAGCACTTGGCAGCGACGCTCAGAGTGAGGTGTGTAACCAAGAGCTAAAATTGGTTTCGTGATGAGAAAAAGTGAAGGAGTGAGCCGTTGCGATCTGTTCTCTCGTCTTCTTGAAAGGATCAGAGGACTCTTTCCTCCTTATCAGAGAATACAACTCCAGAATACCAATTGGCGTCTTTTTGCGCCGCGGAACTCAATTATTGGACCATTTAAAGTGGGATTTCAGATTTCTGTTTCCTAAAAAGGAAATATGATAGATTTCATATTAATACCACATCCTGTCAAAGCTTATAACACTTAATTTAAGGTCACACTTGATTTTCTCTACAGAAATGGATCCGCTCATTACTTCCACTGACTTTCCGAGTAACTGGACGAATGACTTTACAACGCTGAACGAGACCGAAATATACTGGAACCAGTTCGTGCAACCAGTTTGGAGAATAGTGCTCTGGGCAGTGGCTTACAGCACAATTGTCGTCGTGTCTGTGGTGGGAAACATCACGGTGATATGGATCATTCTGGCGCACAAACGCATGAGAACAGTGACTAACTATTTTCTTGTAAACTTGGCTTTCGCTGAAGCGTCCATGTCCGCGTTTAATACAGTTATAAACTTTGTCTACGCGGTGCATAATGAGTGGTATTTCGGGCTGTATTACTGCCGATTCCACAACTTCTTTCCGATAGCCGCAGTCTTCGCATCTATATGTTCAATGACTGCGATTGCGCTAGACAGGTAAGTCCCCTCATCACAGTTTACATTACTTTATACGCAACATATACGCGTCAATTTCACATGCGTGAGACTGTTGGGTTTCTCATTGGCTGCCTGCACTTTACCTAAATATAAAAAGTTAAATATAAAACACTTTAATGTTCCCTTTATATTTATATTTTCTGATAGAAATTAATTTATATTTATATTGCCTATTCAGCAAAGGTATATTATATTTAATATCATTTTTTTAAATGTATGTTATATAAGACTGTAAATATCACAGCAATGTTCTTAAATCTTAAAGTTACATGATTCTTGAATTGTGCATTAAGCAATCCCTTACAAAGATAATCATGGTAAGCATATTTCTAAATAAATAAATAAATACTAACGTGTATGATACTAAATACAACAGTGATTGTCATTGTCAAAAATGTGTAGTTTAGTATTTGTCATCACTGTCATTCATAAATAAATCAAGAAGGAAAAAAGCTTCTATATTCTTTTAAGTAAACAAAAAAAGTGAATTATTATTGTTTTTACAGTTCTACTGTATACAGGAAGATTAAAGGTTTTTAAAAGTAGTGATGTTCCCAATAGGGTTTTTTATCTTACATTTAGCAACGTTTAGCACCAGAGTACAGATTGCCTTAATGTAATGTTGCTTTTTAAAGCCCATATAAGTAATAATCTAAAGAGGGCAGAGGTTGTATGTCCATGATATTGTATAATAGTTATTTATCATTCCAGTCTACCACAGTCATCATTCAGAAATCTTAATTTAATCAGTGATGATGTAATTCTATAAGTGCTGGCTCTGTCTCAATCTGGATCTGTTTCTTCATTCAGCAAATACCATAGCTAGTATAATGTATTATTCACAAGAAGGCAAAGGTTTCGGTTCATGTCTGACGCATCATCGCTCTGTTCTGAAGACTTTCTCTATTCCACCTTTTGACACTGCATATATAATATTAAAAAGCATTTCAGATTTCCATTCATTTGCATCTATAAACATGAACTTTCCCTTTTTTATAAATCTATTACCTGAAAGACCTACAGGAGCAAGGGTTACACTGGGAAACTCTGCTATGTGTGTGTTGGGTCCTTATAAAGGAAATACCTGTGAGAGCACTAATGGATCATTTGTTTGACTTTGAAAGATACTTTTGAGCAAAGCTGGCCAACATTACATTCTCTCTAGACTACACATTTTAAAATATACGCAGCAAATTAATCATAGGTTTGTCATAGAGTCTAGGGCTTTAAGCAGAGTAAGTTGTTCTGGGGTTAGATGACAATATGTCCAAAGATGTAACATAAAAGTAACATGTAGTTATTTGAAATAACCTGTTCCTGACAAAACTCAATTTCTTTAGTATTTCTTTAGTGCAGACAAGTGCATGGGAGGTATTTATTTACAAGGATAGACAGTAATGGGTGTACTTTTGTCTTTAATTGCCTAAGCTTGCAAGTCATTTTATTCACTCAATGGTCAATTATGCATGATTATAGCAATAGAGGCTTTTATAAGCACCTCAGCTGGTATGTTTTGCTTTTCTAGATTTCAGCTCTGATGTTCTAGTTGAGTCATTGTTTTGCCTCTCGCTCACAAACAGCAGTAAGGCTGTCACTTGCGTTGACCTGCAGTCTGTGATGTAATTGTGTTACATGCTCTAATAGCAATGAGAGAAGATCTGTCGCTTTGTCCAAGACGCACCATCTCACATTCTCACCTGTCTCACCCATCAGGTGTTTTTTGCTTCCTCGCCTCTCGATCTGTGACAGTGTGCTAAAGAGCGACTGTGTGCCAGATCTGGGAAAGGAAAAAACGGGTTACTGACTCAGATAGTCAAACTGTCATACAGGACAGGTACCCAGAGAGGAACTGCCTGAATCCTGGAACAACACAAATAATTCCCGGTATCAATCAACATTTATTTTTCCTCCTACTGGGGCACTGCGACCCTTCAGCTAAACAGTATTTCATGTCCCTGTAAAAATAAATAACTGCCTTGAAGGGATAAACTCACATAATAAAAAAGTTTCCTAATCAAATTACCGGACCAAAGCAAAATTTGAAAGAAAAGCACTGCAAGCATTGAATTGTATAACCACGCTGTCCGTCTCTGATCCCTCTAGCTTGTTGCTCTTATTGGTTTAGCTCTGGTGATGTTGAGACCGCTGACGGCCGATGATCTGTTGTCTTGAGCTCATCTAGTGTCAGACAGATGTATTTGAATATATGTTGTTGTTGTGTCTGACCTCTTCACCTGCTGGATGGTGTGCCATGAGCCCCATGTCATTTCCTCATTACTCACCAATCTTCTCTGGCACTGTATGTAATCATGTTGTCTTTCCACAAAATCACTTTAACTGAGAATGACTGGAGAGAACAAAAATGCATTCATGCAAAAGACAATCTGATTGTCCATCAGATGTAAGCTGGTGCATACATCTGTGGTTTAGATGGTAAAGTTAACCTGATAACTGTCATTGCACATATTAAGCACATGAAAATGCACTGTTAAAACTAAATTTTTAATTTTTTTAGATATTATTAATTTTTAAATTTGAGGTATTTTTAAAAATTACAATAATATTATTAATTATTATTAATAATAATTGTTAGGTTATGTTTATTGTTATGAAAAATTGTTACATATTTATTCCTGAATCTTAGACCTTTCCATCAATATGTAGTTTGTCATGAATGATTACTTTAAATAATATTTAATAATAAAATAATATTAATATTTAATATTAAATTCAGTGAAATAACCTAAGTGTCCCACCTGGGAAATGGCATCAACGGCATTTTAGTTTGATGTTAAAGAAAATACAAATTTAAAGGCACAAATTGTTTATCCAGCTGATGTTGTTGTAAATCCTTACTTATTCTCTTATGTGAAACACAAAAGATTTTTTCGCAACCTTCACAGACCCTGTCCTCCTTCACATTCATTATATGAAACAGTGGCTTTGGTACTCTTTAAAAAAATGCATTTTAAGTTCCCCAGAAGATAGGTTTGGAATTACATTCAAGTGAGTTAATGATGACAGATTTTTCATTTTTCAATCTGACATTAACAGTCTCTTCACAAAATATTCAAAGTTTGCAGTCAACTGTTTTAACAAGGACACAGTTGCTTAACAATTTTCCTCTGTCTATGAATTCTAAAATAACATTTTCTGCATGAGACCTTCACAGTTATCTGATCATTATTCAGGTTGTGATTATGAAGGGCAGCTGTGAATATTAAGACTGGAGGAAGTTAGAGACTAATTAAAACAAAGTTAAATAGATGGGAAAGGAAATGTAAGTGCAAAACAATGTCAAAAACGGCCGGATGTCCCAGTGGGTGCAATTATCAGGTTAAAAAAATGAATTCCTTATAAATCCCTATGCAAATAATGAAAGAGGCTCATTATTGCATTCAGAGACGCCAACAGTCACTTTGAAGGAGTCTCAAAGAGTCAGTTTTGTGAGAATTAAGGTAAGTTAGTTAAAAGACACATAAAAGACCCATTAAGAACAATGCGAAGACATGCCTGGAGTTTGTCAGAATGAATAAGAGTGATCTAGTTGTGATGTAGAAGAAAAGTTTGTGGTCAGATGAGGAAATTGGAGTATTTTTGTGGTCAAGTGGTCAAATTATACATTAATGCTTACACACAGCAGATTCTAAGATTAAAAAACAATTCCTCATTTTATTAAACTTGCTTTAAAACCCATCTCAGTGTGGTATGCCAGTATGGAGCACTGAGTGCTCCACATAAATGAATGAAATAATTCCAGCCACAAGTGTATATTCATTGTCCATACAACTGATGACTGGAACAGATCCTCTCTGTTTTTAAAGAGCTCATATTATCAGAGTACAGCCAAAATGACACTTGTTTGTTTTACAGCACAAAGCCAAGACTCAACCACACAAATCCAATTTTGATGAAGCTCAACAGATGCATAAAATGTGTGTGGGGGATTTACTGTGTCGTCGCTTTCGTTCCATTTTATAGTTTTATACTGGGCAAATGATTTAAGGAGATTTAACATGGATTATCCTGAGATCTTTGTGTGCAGCACAGAGACATGTTGGTGTGCATAAAAAAAACAAGCATTGACAGTTTAAATGGTGGCTGCCACGTATGAATGAAGATCACGGTAGGCAAATAACACTGGCTGTAAATGAATGAAATGTGTATTGAGTCAAATCCACATGCAGACAGTTTATCTTCATTTCTAGCACCAGGGTTTTCTAAGGCGACTTCTCTTACGAAGAAGGAGCTGCTACTTTTTGTGAGAGGAGATATAAAAAGTCCCTAAGAAGTCAAGCCATAAATGGGATTTATATTATAAATCCCATTTAATTAGACCTAAAGTCAATGCTTAAAAGAGCCCATTTAATAAATGCATTGCTTTAAACAAACCCACTTAAAATCCTAAACGGGATTTTGTTGCTTTCTCACAGATACATGGCCATCATCCATCCCCTCCAGCAGAGGATGTCCGCGACTCAGACAAAGGTGATCATCGGGGTGATCTGGTTGCTGGCTTTTCTCCTGGCCTTTCCCCAGTACTACTACTCCAACGTGGACCAGCTACCCGGGAGGGTCGTCTGCTTCATCGACTGGCCTGACTACATCTATCTGGACTTCAAAAAGATGTAAATATCTCACTTATAACTACTGAACAGGTCTGCTTATTGTGCTGATATCTGAAAATATATAAGTTTAACATTTTAACAGCATTGTGTTTAAAGGTAGATTTAAGGTTTTAGGGTTTTTTCAAAATCTGCTCCAAGATTAAGTTTCACCAGTTGTGTATCGTCACCTGTTGTATATCAGTAATATTACCTTTCATTTGGAGTAATTAAAAAACAAATCATCTTTCCTCTAAAGTGTTTATTTGTATAGCAACAAGGAATCAGTGTCATTAATCTTTTTTTTAATGAAAACATTTAACACAAGAATGCCATGGCCCTAAGAGAGAAAACAGGAAAGAGTTAAAGACTATTAAAGCAAACATAATTGAAAATCTTGCCCGAAGGTAAATACAATGACTTACAAAAACAAACACCAATGATATTACTCCTACAAATTGTGGGGATACTGATCAGAAAATCTGGTTTGTACACAGATCACCATTAATCTGAAGGTCTGGTGTCTAATCTGAAGTGGAACACAAGGCTAATATAATGTGATTCCATTAGAAGTGGACTCGATTAATATTGCTTGTGTACCTCTCATCTCCTAGCTCAGATAAGGCCTTAAATGGCAGTTGTGGCAATTTTTGTTGTACTTGTGTTAAAGAGGCTGATATGTTGCCTGTGAACGTCCAATCTCAGCTTTCTCCTGGTTTAAACACAAACAGCTGTGAGATGAATTTGGCAGAGGCTTTTAACCAAAGCAGTTTATAGTATATTTAAGATCATATAAATTTAAAAGATTAATGTGTTCAGTGTGAATAAAACTCACTGTAGGTATAGATCATACAACTGATCTGATGGGAACACGCATGGATAAAACCAGACAAAAACCTCATCTTCTCACCTTCTGCCTTATACCCTCTCTCTCTTTTCTTTCTCTTTCTCTTTCCTGTGATGTCCTATATATCAACTCTTTTTTTGGTTACTTTCTGTACAATCCAATCACCAGTTTCCTACGTTTTTGTATCTTACCCACATTGTGTTTTTGTAAAACATTCATTTTTTCCTTGATATATTTGTCCTTTTCTTTCCATTTACTGGTGTCGGTGAAAAGTGCTAGTTCTTTTCTATTAGTTAGCAAAGGCAGCCCCTAACCATTTATATGGTTCTCTCTCTCTCTCTCTAAAGTTCCCTTTACTGAGTGCCCATCTTCCTCTCTCTCTCTCTCTCTCTCTCTCTCTCTCTCTCTCTCTCTCTCTCTCTCTCTCTCTCTCTCTCTCTCTCTCTCTCTCTCTCTCTCTCTCTCTCTCTACAGTATGTGCCTATATGCATTCAGTGGGAGATCATTAGCAAAAGCACAGCCAGGTGTTTGTGTTTAATACAGACATCAAGCAAACTCAAACATTTAACAACTGCAGTTCATTCTACAGCGCCCAGTTTGTCTTAAATAAAAAAGGTGTGGCTTATCTTCTCATCTTAGAAGCTTAACGGTAATTAAACACTGCAAAAAAACCCCCGGTGTATGGCTTTGTTTCTTCATTTAAACACAAGCACTTTAATATTAACACTAACTTCTTATATGGGATACAAAATGCAAAAAACACATACATGCATGGAAACAAATCCAATAAATATGATAACTTATAAGCATATGACAACTAGTTATGAGACACACAAGAAGATATTGACATGATTTATTTCCATGGATATGCAATGTGTCATTGGCTAAATAAACTTAAATACTTAATGTTTTCTCTAACAAACGCTTTGTTTCGCTTAGGAAGACATTTATTAACCTACTGGAATAATAATAGTATGTGCTTTTTTAACCTTCAACATTTTGGTAAAATAAAATCATTTTAATATAAAATTAATTGTTTGTGTTCAAGTTACAACTGCAACAAATCATGTTTTGTTGTTTAACAATATGTTGTTTCAAACATTTTTTATACAGTGAAACACAGACACAATGCTGTAGACTGAAAACTGAAGATAGAAAGTCATTGAAAAGAATATGAGAATGTGTTAAAAAAATGCTCCCTTTAAGGAGCTTTTTCTGACATACAATGTAACACTTAAAATTTGCTTTAATTGCCTAGGTTTTTAATAAATAACTATGTTTGATTGAATAAAAACATGATACTGGGTTCCACATGATGCACAATTATTTAGGTTAAGGCATTTGTGATACACCTAGTAGTGCAAAGCATTCATTTACTTAATAATAACTGATGTCCATGCTTTTTGTAAATACTCTTTTTGAGTGTCATTGTCTTCCAGTCAGCTGTTAAAAGTATGCTTACAGCATTACACCATCCGTGTCTAAATACATGTTGCACCTATTATTTTAGTAATGAAATCATAATGATGGGGCAGATGGGTTAAGTGTACCCAGCTGAGATGAGACTTGTCTTGTGATAATATAACAGACACATCTGACGAAAACTGACACCAGGTCAGTTTAATAGCCCGTGAAGTGTAGGGTTTCGAGCGGTGCACGACAGACACTTCAGTTCTTATTCAATGCTTTACTGTGGTGTGTTATAATAAGACTACAGGCACATGCCACAGTATAAATAGTTCAATGTGTTACGAAAGTTCACATGAGACACACAGTACCTGACATGAGCTCACGCGCTTGTGTTTAATGGCTGGCACACTTTTAAGTGCTAATCACGTATCATTCACACACTTACACGTTGGCATTTAGGTATACTTTTGCGGTCTGTCTAATAAACATGTATAGACCACCCTGACACTTATGTACACTCCAAAATAGCATTTCTTTAACAGGAGGTATTGGGGTGGGGCAGCATTGTGCCGCGTGTCATCTTACCCACATTTCACCATCAATCCTTTGGGTACACAGCCAGAGAGTTTAGTGCACAGATACACACACACAGACAGGCATGTTTTACAAACGGTCAAAAAGACATACAGTAATGTCCAGCTTTGGAAAATTTATATTTTTGTTTTTCATCAAACATATTATTAGTTGTATTTAAGTTGTTTAGTTGTGTTGCGTAGTTGCATTATCCTGTTAACTGTTATGTTATTTTACTATTCACATTAATATTTTATATGACTATTTTATATTTTATATTGATGCAGAGGTATAAGACTCAAGAATAAATAGTTGACTAATTTTTATAACAATAAACATAAACAAAAAAATAATAAAAAATGTAATGTTAATTTTATTTTTCAAAATACCTAAAATTTACTAAATTAATAAAAAAGATTTTAATAACTAAATTTAAAAAATAAAAACTTTTTTTTAAAACTGTAGTTAAAAAAACAGTTTTTACATTATATATAAAGCAGCAAATAATTTTTTTACAATGTACTGTTTTCTGAATTTTGTATAATATCCCTTATATTATGATGGTTTAATCTAGCCTGAGGGGGCGTTAAAATCAAGTATTGTACAACTACGCCCTCCGCACATCACATTTGACCACTACATTTTATTTATTTTTATATTATCTGAATTTAGCACGACTTCGAAATGTACAGAGACCCTCATGACAGCAGTTCACCGATAACACATTCTCTGCCAGGCCCACGTCAAGACTGACAGCTCACTAACAGTATGTGGCCAGTCTGTTTCAGTTTGCCTAGCTGGGATGCCTTTTCGGACGACTCACAGGCTTGCCGCAGGCTGGTTCTCTCTCTTTCTCCCTCTCTCTCATTCTCTCTGTCTGAAAAAGAAATTGAGCTTAATCTGAATTCTGACAGGGTCCTCGGTTTTTGCAATCGCCATGAAACCCAATGAGAAGAACTTGCTGTGCTTCAGATACACAACTAACTTTTGGATAGCCTTACCAGGGATTATTAATTGTCGTACGGTACAAAATGACTGCAATTTCTGTAGCAGCGGAATTAGTTGTAATGAGGCATATCTAGATAAAGCATAGAACAGACTAATCCTGGCACATCATTTGTGCCAATGTAACATGGGCACTATGCCATTATACAGCAAACCTTTGGAGTCTGCAGTAAGTTTTAAGAATATAAAGTATGCTGTATTTAAAATATAAACAGCTAGTCTAACACGTGTAAAGCATATTAGATGTACCAGTCTCTCTCCCATGCTTTTTTGGATATTCGACTCTTAAGTCCACAAAGAGCAAAAGCAAATCAAAGCCACCAAATCTTCAAAGAATGTTTTGGCAAATCTTCTCTTTAAGCTCCAGGCGAGATCTAGGTGAAGCTAGGGGACGTGGGGAGGTGAGAATGAAAAAACACATCCTTTATTTGTTTTGTAATTGAGTTTCCACCTAGTAGTCTAGTTGTATACTTTCACAATTCTTGGGTTGGATTCAAATGATATAATTGCCAATTTCTACCTCCACAGCAAATGTCTTCCACTATTAGTTGAGGCTGTACCTTGCTTGCCTGAGATGGCAACACAGGCCACACAGGTTCGCATTTGTTCCAAAAAAACATTATGCTTCTTGGGTATTAAGTGATTCGTTCTTTCTCCGAGCCATTCAAAGAGCAAATGTTCTCGTTTTTCCTCTTCCGTGAGAATGGAGATGACCAAAGAGGTGTTGTGACTTTATTATATAAGAGGTGTTGTGACATTATTTCTGCACCATTTCTCTAAACATGGTACTGAAACAATAACTTGTACTTTAAATACCATTAGCTTCTGCTGTGTGACAGTCTCTCTCACTGTTTCCTCACGATAAAAAAAATAAGGCGACGTGTTTTGACTCCCGAAACTGAAAAGTAGAAAGCAAATGGTAAGTGTGATATTGAGTCTGAGCTCTTTACAGGCAGCTTTTTTCCTCAGCACATTTTTTCGTCCGGCACTTTGTCATAAGTAGACAGATTTGGCTTTGGTGCTGACAGGAGTCTGTCTTGCTGGCGTAGTGCTGCATCTCGTCATTACCTGTGACTTGAATTCATCTTTTGTTCTGACATATGGCTTTCTAATTTACTCAGGAATTTACGACAGCACTACGCCACTTAAGCAATATACGATTTCATAAGGGAAGTGCTCAATTAATGCTGATGAAGTTTCCATATCCACAGAAGAAAAAACACTTTCTCTAATAAATGGTATTTTGCTTTGCTATATTGTAGAAAGGGAATATGTGCAGCAGCTGTTCATGTGCGACTGGTTTCTGCCTGACGTGAACCTTAAAGTGAATTCTTTTGGTTTAATCCAATATATTACGTTTAATTTTGGCAGATTAAATATTATATTTGAGTTAAAAATACCATTTAATTGAGATATTGTCTCCATATGATGTGCTGCTGTTGCCTTATGGATTTATTTCTACTTGAACTAATACATTAAAAATGACTTTTGCTGGTATAACCTAATCAAATCAGGTTGATTCAATCATAATAAAACATTTTACAGTGTGATCCAGGAAGCAGACCAGTGCATGTTTTATCCACCCCTAATGAACTGTTTATGAGCAGATGCTTGTCTCTCTCTGTCCATCACCTTTTCTCTCTGTTTTACCCACTCGCTCACTCTCATTCTTTCTCGTTTTTTCTATCTTTGACTTTCTTAGTATCTGGTTCTCCTGATTGCAGTTAATTGCTGGGGAAATGGCAAACAGGGTCCGTGCTGTATTGCGGTCAGTGTGAGGGGACTTAACTATCTGACTTTATTCATCAGAGTTTCTTTGTAGCATACCAGTTCAATCAACTCTCCCGGTCACAGTCTTTAACAAGAAGAAATGGGATCCAGTATGGAGAAGTGGTTATTTATTTGAGAAGAGGAAAGAGAGAGGTGGCTATATCCAAGCTTTGGTCCAAAACCTAGCGAGCTTCCTATTGACTATAGAAGTAGGTTCAACTGACAGAAATGGTTTCTCATGGTTTTAAAAATCTGAAATTACTTTTGCAGAAAAAATATAATTGTGCCAACATAATAATTTCTTTAGAAAACTAAAAATGTTATTTATATATTTTTCAAATGGATTACTTAGACCAAATGATGAATGAAAAGCAGCTAATAGCAGAGTCCAGCATAGATAGAATCCTTCAATGCTGTCTCAAAAGATTTCCAGGTTGAGACCTCAAGAAGCTGGATGATAAAATGGCAAGAGTATGATTTTATAAATTGTATTAATGACTAAAATATAAATGACTACTTTTGAAGATGTTAAAATATAAGAAAGTGTTCATTTCTTTTAGATGCTTTTAGTCACAACATAATTCCCAAGATTACAATTGTGCTATTTCATGGTTTTGGAGCCAAATGTGGATGCTAAAAATAAAAAATTCGGAAAAACAGCCGATATATCAACCAGAGCAATATCAGTCTACCACAAATGCACACAAATATACAATGCACACAAACATTATTTAAAATTGTTCATTTTTAATTACATTAAGTAACCACCAAATATTTATAATGTATATTTATATTCTCTCGCCTTGTCATCTTGGATTTATTTTTCCATTGAGCATGGCGCAATTCCATAATTACAGAATTGGCTACAATGAAAGCACGCATCGCTGCATTCCAATTTGGGCAAAACAAGTCATAATTATTCTGCCCCCCATTTTGGAACAGATCGCCTCCAATGTCTTAAAATACTACCCTACTGAGGCAACTTACTAGATTTTAGAAAAGAGTGCCAGTCTCCGGATGACAGCATTACCACCTCTGTCACAGCGGAATCTAAAACAATGAAAGTGTAATTAATCACGGCCTCATTTTTTAATTCCCCCATGGACGGAATCACTGGAAGCAACAATATTACAGAGACCTCTATGTTATCTTCATGTTCCTCATTTGAGTATCTCCCAGCCTACCCCTTAGGGCATGTAGTGTTTACTCTCTCTATAGTCTAGCAGGACTGCTATTAGAAAACATCGACAGCTTGTTCATTTCAGCAGGTGGATTTAGAGCAGCAATACCCAAATATACTGTGTTTAAAATTCTGTCAGTAACAATGGCTTGTTTTCTCTTTTATAAATATAAACAATGTATTATTATTTGGTCATGTGTTTGCATTGTGGCGAGGTGCTTTTTAATAGAAACTACTTGTAAACTACACAAAACAGTATCCAGTGATGGATCACAACACCTCTCTGTTACGATTTATTCACAGTAATACTGTATTATGCTGTCTGTAAGAACTAATGAAAGGTGAACGTCGACAGACATATTAATCTTTGATACAGTATGTGGATATATGAGTGAGGTCCTGTTTTTCATTAATAATCTCAATTCTTTGTCAGAACCAAGGCATAAAGGAAATGTCTACATTTTCAACAGGCAACATATGTGACAGATCTGGTAAAGGAGAACGGCTAAAAATCTGTAATGCAATTGAACATGAATCCCTGAACAATGAAGGAGAAATTACTAAAAATAAATCATTCCAGCTAATAATGCCTTATATTTATGCATTACCTGCATTGTTTAAGCACACAATTCACTAAAGAAATTATGTAAAGCGGGCAACATTGCAAACTTGGCCACAAATTAGTGTTATACACAGACTGCTTCTCAAGTTGTGCAGTATGCAGAACACCACAGCCTGGCACACTTTACTGAGACTTTACCAAACTGGGAAATGTTGCTAACATCTGTGCACAAGGTGCAATATTTAGTAAGTCTAATGGTGACATGTTTGCGCTGAGAAGAGCCAATCACTCATTTAAAAATGGTGCGGAGCTAAATCTGTGAATAAGCCTGAATAAGGAATAATCATGTGCAAAAGTATGTTTAGTAAATTGGCTGTTTGGTATCTGCGAATATTATTTGCAGAAAATGTTTTAAATGAATAGTTCACCCAAAAATTGGACCCCATTGACTTTCCATAGTAGGAATAAAAATTACTATGGTCAAGTCATTGGGGTCCAGTTTTGGGTGAACTATTCCTTTAACAGTTAATATCTTTTTTCTAAAATATGTCCTTCTTTCTTTCTTTCTCCTCATAAAGGTACTACGTATGTGTAGCAGTGCTGATTTACTTCCTTCCTCTTTTGGTGATGGGCTGTGCTTACCTGGTGGTGGGTTTGACTCTGTGGGCCAGTGAGATCCCAGGAGATTCGTCGGACCGTTATCAGGAGCAGCTGGCTGCCAAACGCAAGGTCTTCATCCTATTGTCCTCATGCCCCTCCGTTTTCATCATCTTTAATGCGCATGCCGCTTGCATACGCACACAGCGCAGGTCAGACACTGAACCTTAAGTTAACAGAGCAGACAGAGTTCACACAGAGAGCAAGCAGCAGGAGAGGAAGGTCAGACGAGACTGCATGAAATAATCACGATCAAACTCACCAACAGAGAGAATGTCTACCTGCTTCATTCATCTGTATTCTGCGTGTGTATTCTTCACATTTACATGAAGTCAAGATTCCCTGTCTGCGCTCCACGTTCTCAAGTGAACCCTTGTCATTGATGTGGATATGCATTCCGGGTCTGAAAAGTCAAGTCAGTTATATTTGTAAAGTGTGTTTCACAGTACATATTGTTTCAGTACTTAGCTTTCATGCCTTGATGTTTTAAACTCCTAGTAAGCAAGCCAAAGGTGATTGTGGCAAGATGAAAAAACTTTGTAAGATGTTTAGGCAGTGAAGAAAAAAGCTAAGCTTGGGGAGCCTTTTCTGTTATTAGAATGACAGAATTATCTAGTTACGAAGTACTGTATCTGCTATGTAAGCCATGTGTTCATTAAATAAATGAAATTATGCATATATTTAATTTGTTGGTAAATCATCTTCAAGCTGTAAGGATAAAGATGAGTAGTCTTTGAAGACCATGCAAAATTGACTGCAGGGATGGAGAGTTCAGGGAGAGTCCTTTGATATTTATATCAGAGTTTTAAAATTAGGCTATTTCCAATTACTAGCTGAAATATAGTGTCATAATTAATTCAAGTATGTTATTTATAGGTGCAGGGACTCATTTCCTGTGGCACTAAATGGATTTGCAAAAGTAGTGAATGTTTTAAAATACTTATTCTGTCCATTCTAATGTGTTTCTTCGTTCAACAAAAATCTTGTGTGATTCTACTGCCTTTGAGCTCTCCCTACTTCTGCAACAGGTGTTCATTATAACCAAAAATGCTGCAGTGGACTATTTAGTATTGAAGTGTTTGTTTCAGCCTGAGAATGTCAGGAGTCAAATCAAACCTGCGTGCTTGTTTGTCAGATGTGGTATGCATAATAATTAACATGATGAAAAACCCAATTTTACTTATTTTATGCGATAACAGTATACCCACTGCAATACCTTTAGCTGCTTAATAATTATATATATATATATATAATTATATAACACAATAAGTTATCATGGTTTAAAAACCTTTAATACTGTGTTAATACATATAAAAACACAAGCAAACAAATTCTCACCTATAAAGGATTATTCAATTTCCTCTGGAATCAAAATATTGGTTGTTCGTGTGCAATGCTGTGTCTTAGAAAACTCAATTTTACCGTGAGTGACTACAGCAACAGAAATATAGCGTATTCCAAGATGACGGATGCATTGATGTGTTTACAGTGGGCAAATGTGGCATCTACGTATATATATATCTATGATGCAACTAAACAGCAAAATTGTCAGCCACAGCCACATTACTTTTTATTAACTTTTAAATTTCTACAGCGGTTAAAAAAAAAAATGTAATCCTCCTCAGCTTAATGATATATAATTAATGGTTATTTATACTTCTCTGCAAAAACAATTTCTGCACCATTGCACCTTTTTATTCCAGTCTCTCTCTATTTATTACAGTTCATTTGCCTTAAATGTAAATGTAGATGTAATGCTGGGTGTGAGCCAGTGGACCACCTAAAAGCTGTCAGGAAAATTGTTAGGGGATATTATGTCTGTCAGCTTTCTGGCAGTTTTGTGGAATGTGGGCAGCATGCAAACTCCAGGAAATCAGTTAGAAGGATCAAAATATGTGTATTTACAGACATATATCAAATATCATCTCTTTTTTCTTTGCCTAACTCTCAGGTGGTGAAGATGATGATTGTTGTGGTGTGTACCTTCGCCGTTTGCTGGCTCCCCTATCATGTGTACTTCCTGATTTATCAGTTCCACCCGGACCTGTCTGAACATACCTATACTCAGCAGGTCTATCTGACTATCATGTGGCTGGCAATGAGCTCCACTATGTACAACCCCATTATCTACTGCTGCCTCAATGACAGGTAATTTCACCTGGAGTGAAAACATGGTAATTGACGCACACACACATACACACAAACACATCCAGAGTAGCCGTAATATTTGCTATAATATCATTATTGTTCCAAATGATCCCAAACACAGTCCAACGCTGTGATGTAATGTCCTTTAATGTGTCACAACAACCTTTGAAGGCAAACAAAACTCACGTAACCTTAGAGTCATTATCATCACCTCAATTTTGAAGTCTGTTTTTCTCAATTTTTCAAAACTCATCTTGCCCAGGTTTCGAGCCGGGTTCAGGCAAGCGTTCCGCTGTTGTCCGTGCGTCCCTGAGGGATCCTATGAGGGACTTGAGCTCAAGTCCACCCGGTACCTTCAAACCCAGACCAGTCTATACAGGGCCAGTCGAATGGAGACCACTGTATCGTGTGTGATGCAGCAGTGTGAAGATGGTCAGAAGGTCACATTTGGGAGCATCAAAGGGGCCACAGGGAAGCAGATAGCTCACAGCCCTACCCGGGATCTCACCTCCAATGGTTCATCCTCTCGTAGTATCTCCAAAACAGTGTCAGAGACCTCCAGCTTTTACTCCAGTAATAACCTGCCGGAGTAGGAGCGAAGAAACACAGAGTGCCGTTAGAGAAGAGAAGCCACCACATCATCCAGAGATCTTTAAATGACGCCTCATAAATTCTTTCCCTGTGTAAATCTCATCGATCACCTTGAGAAGCGTGTGGACGATGCGTTTGTGCACATGTGTTTTTCACTTGGTTAAGTGCACAAAGCGTCAGTCGTTTCAAACTATCCTTCATCTTTCATACTATTCATGAGCTTTATAATTCTCATTGGGAGAACATTTACATTGATTTTCCAGATAAATGCTTTTTTACTAAAGTGATGTAAACGTCGTAAACATATTGTTTCGTGTTGACGTGTATTTAAATGAGGGCCTGATTTATTGATCCTGCAATCACTGAAGACATTTTAAAAGTTTACATTAATAGGTATGTGACAAGGTGGATCAATGAGACACTATAAAGATTACATTGGTCTAGTAATATTGATCTCATCTGGCAAACAACAAAACAACCTTTCTGTGTGTTTAGAAATATGGTAGAAATATTACCATTCCCATAGGCCACAGACATGGCTCACCGGACTCAAGCCATCTTAGCACAGCACGTTTTCAGTCGTTGTTGTTTCTTGTGGATGTGAAGATATTGTGCACGTCACAGCAAGTTTTTTGGAACAAGGACTAAAAAATAACACGCAGGGACAGAGATTATGTTTCAGAAAGAAATGCCTTAGTGGTTTTACGGCCAGTTGAAAAAAAGAAATCCAGTCTGTGAAATGAACAATGTCAAATGGCAACAGTGACACCTTGTAGCTTCAAAGTCAAATATAACAGACAATATTAAATTATGTTTCAAGGTGTGACTGGAAACAAAACTCTTCGTGGTAAACACTCTGAATGTCGTTCTGCCCTGATTTTGTGCTACTTTGAGGGATAGATCTGTGTGTGACAAAATATGTGAGGTCAGGGAATTTGTGTGCTTGGGTTTTTTCAGTTCTTTCTTTCACACTGACGGATAAACGTCCCTTGCCTGCATATTTTTTTTTTTAAATATTATTAATTATTTTCAAAAATGTGTTTTACCCTTGGTTACCATTGCTAGCTCAGACACATTTTTCAGGCTTTACTATAAAGGGACTGTGGTACAATGCTAAAGATGTTATTTTTACAATAGAATGAAAGACGTGTAAGTTCTTAAAAAATACAAATTTACTTGAATTTACTTAAAAGCAAATCAAAATGAGCAACAATGCTCATCACAGTCAACTGCAAAGTGAAGGAAGGGGATAAATCAATTCAATCAATTTTTTTGTTATTTGTACATAAATTGAAACACACACACGCGTTGAGTTTCCATGTTTTATGGGGACTTTTTTTCATAATGGCTTTTATACTGTACAAACTGTAGACTGTATCATGTAACCCTCACCTATACCACTAAACCCTCACACAAACCCTTCTGCATTTTTACATTTTTAAACACATCATCATTTAGTTTGATTTATAAACTGTTTTCCTCATGGGGACCAAATGTCCCCACACAGTAGAGTTGACCAGGACCACACACACACACACACACACACATCTCTCCCTCACCCTGGATAAAGGCCAGAGTAAAATTAGCTCTTCTGAGTTTGTTTAGATATTAACCTAGATACCATCATAGCAAAATAATACTCACAATACAATGTTACATGAGATTGTGACTGAAGAGGTGACTGGGGTGAGGGGTTTATAAGTTACGGGAATAATGTGGGATGGGGGGAGAAGTCCAACACCTGCTGTTTGTTACGACTGAAATCGGTGAGTGACAGCGGTGTCCGTTTTCCAAGACTGAGCATTCCGTTCTGACCGACCGATGTGTGCGTCTGCTCTTAGCACTTTCATTGTTTTGCTCTGAGAAGATGTAACAGTTGGCAGCGTGCTTGTTATGGTGCAATATGTTCAGAATATTCCGGATGGTAAATGAGATTTGCGTGTGCCTGATTGTTTGGCAGGTGCTGACAGCTTATTCCAGGCACAAATGAACCACACTCTGTTCCTGATCTTTTAAGAGATTCACCTCAGATCTGACGATGCTTTTGCACCATTGCAACCATCTTCGTGCTTCCTCTCTCCCCCACCACTGGCATGTCTCAACATCTGATTCATACACCAATTAGCAACTTTTATCCTGAATTGGAATGTCCAATGAGAAACACTACAAAACAACTTTATGGACTTTGTCTTTTAAATGTCTAAATAAGGTAGTACACAAAAAATGAAGAATGAAATTTACTTACTTATATATGTCATTCCAAATATGCATGACTTCCTTTCTTCTGCAGAACACAAAACCACTGAGACATTTCTCAAAACATCTTCTATTGAGTTAAAAAAAGAGTCTTAAAAGTCAAGAGGGTTAATAAACAATTACAGACTTTTTATTTTTGGGTGAACTATCCTTTTACATCAAGATGTGTTTAAAACTGCATAGACAATTACATTAAGAGACTATAATTGTTTACTTTGTACTTACCAGCTGCAAATGTTTTTTTAAGCACAGATCGTTCTGTTGTTTTAATTAACTCAATATTTTAATGAATTTTGTTCGATTTAGCAGTCAATCCATTTTAATTCAATTTCAAAGAAAATTTAGATGGATTTACTGGAAAACAAGACAAAAACATCAATCAAGAAAATTATATTTTGAAGCGCATACAATAAAGTTAGACGTGAGTAATAAAGCTTTTGTTTATCTGCCAGTCTGGGTTTGAGGATCCTCAGTGGGCCATATTTGTCTGTGCGAGTGTGAGCACAGGAGAATTGGATCTCATCATCTCTATCTCTCTATAATCAGAGTAATTACTCAAGAGACAAGAACACAGAGGGCAGGACAACAGCTGTGTATGAAAGCATTGAAATACATCCACCCGCCAGTATACTTCACATCTCCCCCCCGGTCTTCAGCACGACTGCTTAATTTCACTTAAAATTCTGCTATTCTTCATGTCCGTACGTAAACATCTATAGTGAGCATGAGCGTTTGTTTAGATGTTCCTCTACATTAGGCCAGCTGGTAGAGTTCATCATTTATTCACAAAGTAAGAAAAGTGCTTTGATTTGCAGCCAGCACAGGAGGCGTCACACCGGTGGACTGCTGGTTTCGCTGGCTTGAAATCTACCATAACACCCTGATCTTTTCAGATCTTAGATTCTTGACAAACACTGTTATTAATAACAAAGAATGTCATATCATATTTTAAATCATTTCCATTATAGTGCACCCAAAGTACAGTTGTAATTTAGCATTCAATGGCAATTTTCCACATTATTTCTGACCTTTAAATTTAAAAGTTGCTTTATGCTGCTGTGACTTTAAATCTTACATGTACATACTTTCTTTGCTTGTGTTGTGAGTTTCTGTCCCTTGAATTCTGTCTTCAACAGCAGTCTCTTTGTCTCAAAGACTTCATTGCATTAAAATTTGTGCGATTTGTGCTCCACCAACAGTTAAAGTTGGACTGAAATGATCAGGGTCAAATGTAAACTTCAGGTCGAACTTCGTTTTTGCAGTTTCAATAGATGGTCATTTTGGTAAAAATATGTTTACATAACTCTATTATTTTAATTAATCAAGAAAAATTTATTTTAATTTTTATTTAATAACCCCCTTTGACCCCATAAACAACTAAGGTTACATTATATAACTTTAAAATGTATTTCCAAGTACATATAATTTAAGGATTTTCATATATATTTTCGTATCAGTATATCAAGTACTGACCTGTTAAGATTTACACCCCATAATGTATGGTAAATACCTTTTAATTAGTTATTAAAATATATTGATAATTATTCCTAAATTACCTGTTGATGGTTTACCAAGTTTACCAAGCAGAAAAGTATTATGTAAATATTTCTTCAGCAGTGATTTTTAAACATGTCTGTGTTATATAATCAAGGAAATATTTTTGCTCTTGCTATTAGCTTTTGACATAAAGATGCATCTTCCAGATACAACATCATATGGCTAAGCAGAATGTTTTAGTGTCACTGGGCTAAGTTGTGTTGTAATTAAAATAATGGTCATGCTATTTTGCTTCCAATGTTGTGCCATTTATGTATGCTTTTGTAAAAGATTATGTACATATATGCTTCTGTATGCTTTGACAAACATAACAGATTTTATGCCCGTGTCCAGTCTGAAAGGAAGTGTCTGTACATCTCCATTTGGTATAACAAACACTGCTATACCAAAGCTATACAAATAGATCATATAAATCATTTGTGACGCACAAAAAGAGTCATTTAAGTACCTGAGTCTCTGGCTTAAAGTCTTGTTGAAATTACACTCAGTCTGTCTGGTTAGATGTTGGGTTGATCCTTTGTCTACAGAGAAGGCTTGATCTCTGTTGTTCCTACGGGAGCTGTCAAAAAGAATTCATTTAAGTCAATCTGCTTGCTGTCCTCTTTCCCTAAGAATGTTCTTGTGGTGAATCATTAGTCATTGTATATTCAGTTGACTTTGTGCCCTGCACTCACAGCTGAAATGTACAAGGATCTTACAAGAAATGTTGTTTAAAGTATTTGAACAGAAAAAAGGGTCCCAATTTTATGCATTTTCATAAATTAAAATAAGAGCTGTCCTGTGCTAGATGTCAGAAGTGGCTTCATTGCGATTGATTAAAATGTTTCAGAATAATAATGAAATCAGAAAGACAAAAACAACAAAATGAGTAGCTCATCTTAATAGGCAGGTAGGAACAGATTAAATAAAACAATCAACAGACTGAATCATTAAGTCAATGAGGGAGAAGAGAAAAAATGAAATGCAGATTACTCTGGGCTTTACAAAATTATGTATGTGTTTTTATTTTTTCTCTTAGAACCAAGAGCATTATTTTGAAAATATGATTGACAGCTAGATTACATGATTGTAAAAATGGGATGTCCAGATAATGCTAATGAACTGTTATAGTGTTCATCGATGAGAAACTTAAGATAAGTAATGGGTGTTTCTATGTGAATTTTTTTTCCAAAATTCAGTGAGGCTGTCACTTTAATGACAGTTCTGAATATCAACAATGTTTACATTTCATTTAAAAAGTCTAATTTAAAAATTATAGAGTGGTCTTCAAATAAAGCTCTGATAGTTAGTGCCTCCATCCTCCTCTCATAGCTTCATAGACATAGACAAAATATATTTTCTGACCTTGCTAAGTTAAAGCTGTCATGTGGCAGAATGTGAATATTAAACCTAAGGCAGGCTAGTCATGCCATCATAAGTGACTCTGCATCTCGGACGATACTTTAAAAAGGAAATCTTTTGGGCGAGAGTTAAAACATCAGCAAATTCACACTGTCCAATCGGGGCCTGAATGCAGCTGTTGTCTTCTTAAATCGTGCCTATGCGTGGCATAATTATTATATTGTGATGTTTTAATATTCAATTGAAAAGATGCTACAGTTCATCACTGATCAATGCTGTTATGATTATTTCTCTAAATGTGCCATGATAAAATGTTTGTAATGAAGACCAGTCGCTTATGTCCCTTTAAGTTGTTTGATTAAGTCTTGAATAAAACAATGCTGTTGTGAATAAAAAAACAAAAATATATTGCTTAAACTGTATTAAAAAATAAACTATCAATGCTCTAAATAGATTTCTGGGACATTTGTTTTATTTTCTTCTGAATAAAGACAGCTATTTCAGTCACAATCTTTCTGTGTACAGATCAAGATTAAAACAGATATCTTGTCCCTTTTTTGACATGAGAGCAAACTTAAAGGAATATCACCCACATGTCGATCCAAACCTGCATGCTGTTTTATCTTTCTGTGGAACTTCTTTGGCATCTTTTTGTCTATAAAACGTAAGATCTTAGTGACCATCAGCTGTCAATATAAAAAAGATAAAAAGCTTGACATTTTACGGTTGCTATGAACTGTTGTTGAATAGAAAAGATTCATTTTTGTGTGTTATACAGACAAAAAACAAGATGCAGGTTTATAGTGTCATGAGGATAAGAAAAAAATCATTTTCATTTTTGGTTGATCTATGTCTTAAAGTCATCTGTTTTTCTCATCTGTTTCTCACTTTCTTTCTCAAATATCAGTCTAAATCTGTCAGGCTCCAGCAAATATGTCAGTTTCATTAGGTGTAAAAATGATACACAAACTGTCTGTATACAGAACCATGATATTTTAGAACTCTAAACAGAACAAACTAACTTTTATAGTACTGGGTTTCCCCTCATTGATTTAAAAACCTTTTTGATTTGCATTATTTCCATTGCCATATGCTACACTGCACAGCTGTATTGTATAAAAATGATACAATAGCAGCAAAGCATTTTGAACATTTCACTTTCTCTCATTGTAAAGGAACATTGGGGTCAAGATACTATTATCTAAATGGACCCAGAAATGAAATGGAAGGCATGAATAACCCAAGCATGAAAGACCCAGTTCAAACTTTCTCTCAGGACATGAGGTTTGTCAGAAATTGGCAAAGGATTTAAGAAGAAAAAATTTGCCTGGTTGCCTGGACTGCCCTGTTTTCTTTCTTGACAAGGTTTTCCTACTCTTTCATCAAACTCTCCACATATGATTAAATAATAACAGCAATGATGTGTTTGGCCTACAGCAATCACATTGGACATGACAGATTACATTGCATCTTTTTGACAGGGCATGTGGATTTTGAAAGAGTGTGCATTTGTGGCCAAAGAAAAACTTGTTTCTTTGGCCACAAATCACTAAGAATCTCTTTTACTGTTGTATTTGTTTTCTCTATTCTTTCTCATTCTCAGCATATACTGCAGTAGATTTCACATCGCTTTTGCATTCACATTGCCACATCTTTCCTGCCACTGGTTTTCTACCTTTAATCTTTCACTCATTCGGATTCAGATCGAATTTCCTTCTTTAATCTAATGCTGGCATCCTGTTATGGAGAAACTTAAAGGTCATTCTGTAACAAACAGCTGCATACTGTGCAGAGATGAAAGGCCTTTATTTTCACCAATTTTTCATCCTTATTGCAGTTATAATGATACAGCACCAGAAATATCACTGCAATAAAACCAAATTCACCCTAGTTTTATTAAGATGATTAGATCATCAGAGTATTTTCTACATCCATCATTCACAAATTCTCCTAGAATTAAGATTTTTACCATAGGTGGTACTAGTATAATGCAGTGAATATAATTTATTAAATGGACAGTTTAACCATTTTATTTCTTTTGCAGAACACAAAAGAAGATATTTTGAAGAATGTTAGTAACCAAACAAAATTGATCTACAATGATTTTCACAGTATGGAACACAAATTAGGACATTTTTCAAAATATCTTCTGCGTTCCACAGTAGAAAGAGTTACAGTTTTAACCAACATGAGGGTGAATAAATTATGACAGAATTTCTTTTTTGAAATATCTCTTCAAAATATACTATGAGACAACAAAGAGCTTTTTAAGTCAAAAGCATATTCATGCAGAGAAGGCAATACCAAAATGCATTACAGGTTTTTTCAAAAGATGCACATGATTTTTTTTTAATTAACTATGCCTAGAAGTCGGAGCCTGTGGCTGCGTAGACAGCACTCCAGACACACTGCGCATGGCGCCGCGAGTTTGAATCCCGGCTCTGGCGTCCTTTCCAAGCCCGCTACCCTCTTTCTCCTCCCAATTCACTTCCTGTCACTCTACACTGTCCTGTCTAAAAAATGATAAAAAGGCAGAGAAAAAAAAAGTATGCCTAGAATTTATTTAGTTCCTAAAAGAAGCAATAAACCTAATTTGATCTCATTGGACTAAATGGACTATTATAAGCAATACATCAAGCTCACTACAGGTTTGGAATGCAGCCGCTGTGCCTGATCTCAACTAAGGCCAAGGTGAAAACTGCTGCCTTATCCACTGTAGATAGAGATTTCACCTGCTCATGACAAAAACCACAATGAGGCTGAGGCTGAAGGTCTCTCCTGCCCCTCTATTAAGTCTAATGGAAAAGAGAAAAGGGCACACATTCCTTCCTCTCATGTGTCCTTCTCTAACTCGCTTTCTGTCCTTTTCTATCTCTCTCGTCTTTTCACTTTTCTCGGACAGGAGGGGATGTTGACATTCCAGCCAGGAGGAGGGTGGAATAACCCTTACCGGGTCCATGACCCTTCAGAGAGGAGCACAGGCTTCATTAGCCTCTTCAGCTTCCCAACTTGCTTATAATTCTTCAACCGAGAGAAACTACCATGTCAAAATGTGGAATACTGTGGAATCTCCCAGTGAAACTAAATAGTGGATTCCTAGAGGTTTGCTAGGGAAAAGCAAGCTTATGCATTATACACTAGCTTCAGCATCTCAAAACATTACTTAAATTACTGTGAGAGATTTTAATAGTGTAAACCACCATCACACTGTGGGTCCTGATGGGAACAGGTGCATTATGGTCTATTACACAGCTGTGGACATAAATACTATATTGAACTCGTAAAGTGCCTTTTATTTATTTAAATAAACTGTGATGGATGGCAACTAAAAGCTGCAAATACTGCATAAAGCCTATCATTAGCATCTTCTACTGCCATTACACAAAAGCTGCCTAGTAATAAATTACTAACATTATTACATTCGCATCTCCGCCATGAGCATACTGAGAAAATAATACAGTGGAAGTGCTGTAAATGTCCCTGTTGACAAACAAATAAAACTAGGATATGAGTCTTAAAATATGGTATCACTTTTTTCTGTGATGCCACAAGACTCTGTCAGTCTTGCAGTCAGATTCATTGTTTGCCAATGCTTTGGCCAATGCCAATGCAAAATGCTTCTAGACGATTTCCACCTGTCAATCTTTTCGATCTTTTCTTTAATATCTTAGTTATATTCCCTAGACATCAATGAGATTAAATGGAGAGCAACTTTAACTTTGCATTTCAAAAAAGATCCAGAAATCTTACAAATGTCTCCTTTAGAGTTTTAGAAAAGATCTCAACACTGTCACAAATTGAATCAGATTTGACAATTTTGCAATCAAAAGTCAATATTATTGAAGATTTCAAGTATATGTTTTCAGTATGAATTACATATGAAATTTCTCATGATGTTTATGCAAATTCAGAATTATTTTATTTATACAATCATTCATTTTACAGCTCCATACTCTTAATGTAATTTAATAATTGTCTCATTTGTTTCTATTTTAATTTCTCTTAAGCAACTTTAGGAGAGACATCTGAGACTTTGTTGATACACAACATCAAATCTCCTGAACTATGAAAGAGCAACCTCTCAAAATTGTTTTCCTTGGAGTATATGGGCCAGAAAGGTAGCTGAATCTGTTGTATGAAACAATAATTTGCTACTGTATAATGAGAACATTATAGTACCTGTACATGCATGAATGTCTTTGGACAGCAGGGTTTTAGAAAAGGAAGGTCTGCAGAAGACTGTAGTTGAGGGCCAATCATTTCTAATGAGAGAGGGTTCCTGCGAATTAAATCAATGATCTAAAAGACACCAGGGTGCCTACTGAATATGTGTGTGTATGTCAGGGGAATGCCAAGGGTTGTTAATTTAAAATATATAGCACAGTGATGGAGGTCGTGTGTATTTTTCACTTCCTTCACTAATGGAATTAAAAGACTACTGCTAGATCCAAGCCAGCTGGAAACAGCATGAAGGAAACAACTTAGACACTCATGAAGATATATACACACACATCCATGCATACACATACTGTATACATAAAGCATATACATTTCAAATGCAATTTTTAAAAGTAGGCATGAACTCACCACTTTTCATTTTCATCTTTCTCCTGCTCCATCCCTAATCCCATCAAATATTTGTATGAAAAGAGTGCTAGGAAAAGTTTACAAAGTTTTGACTACTGTTATGTTTGCTGCTCTTTCTAGCATAACAGTATAATCTATACATCCTTAACCACCAGCTGTCTTATCCTCTTTTAAATAGAGTTTAATGAAGTGAAAATCAACACCTTCCACCCACTGCAAGTTAAGTGAGAGCTTGCTTGCATTCAAAACTAAATTTAGCCCAAAAGCATCATCTCTCAGTGGCTCCAACAAACACGCGCACAAATGTGTGAACAAAATTTTTTTCAAGATCTCATTCACACCATTCACTCTCATTCTGTGTATGCATTCAGCTTAATTCATTTCAAATGACTTTTTGCAGTGCTAATCATTTCAAAGGAATTACAGATACGAAATATTACAGGTTATAAATCCTCGAGTTTCAACAAACAAATGCCAGTGGGATGCAAGAACTACTCATGAAAATAAGTAACCAAAGCTCAAAGCCCCGATGTAAATCAAGAGGGATGTTGTCAGGCTGAAACTACATTCAGTTTGAACGAGTTTTAAATTAGTTTTGCTTCTAAAATGTACAGAGAATACAGTAGAAAAATGTAGTACAGAAAATCAAATCATGTAGAATGGAGTAGAGTGAGAATAGATCAGCAGGAATCTGTGGTGGGGAGTCTAAGGTGAGGAAAGGCATGCTGGGATATATGCGGTAAGAGCAAACATGCAGAGAAGTTGGTCGGGGGTCAGGTGGGCTGGATGTGGCAGAAGTTGCCTAGATAATGAGGATCATTCCCTCAGGGGTCACTACCCCAGAGGATGAGGAAGATAATGAAGAAAAGAATATGCATTAGTAATGAGTAGATAGAGCTGTTTGTTTATTTGTTCATTTCAGGCAATGCAACAGAGTAACTACAGCCAGAAATAGAGAGGGAGAGGGAGAGGGAGAGGGAGAGAGAGAGAGAGAGAGAGAGAGAGAGAGAGAGAGAGAGAGAGAGAGAGAGAGAGAGAGAGAGAGAGAGAGAGAGAGAGAGAGAGAGAGAGAGAGAGAGAGAGAGAGAGAGAGAGAGAGAATTCATCATAATCCTGCAAAAATGTATTCTAACGTGTGTAATGAGATAAAATGACAGTTTGTTGTTGGTTTGGATTCTGTTCCTGCTGCTATTCCTAAACTCACAAAGCAATGACAGCTTGATAGGAATTTTTAAGGTTTTAAAATAAAGTATAGCTAAAATAAAGAAAACACATATTTTGGAACACTTTCTCATGGATTAAACTATCCAGATGGTGTAAATTCTTTCATGAGTCTGTAGGATTAACATCACAGTTACATTAACCAGACCTCACCGAGACACTCTGTTTTGCACATGGAATTATATGCAGTAATGGAGGTTAATAACCTGTTTCTCTTGAGGCCTTTCTGTTAATGTTCATCATGTCCAGACTGTCACGGCTATCATTGTATTACATAGACTGACCGTGTCACGTGTGAGAAACGGCACACACTCACAGATTTACAAACACACAACTGCTCCAAGAAAAATGCAGATGCAATGGTGGAGAGAAGATTTTCACGATGTTCACGGTAATATGAAGAGGAAACGAGCAAGAGAATAAACAATTGGAGGGAACAAAAAGACAGCATTGTGATAGGACGCTTCTACGTCTGTCCACAGCAGGTGTTCCCTGTAAGTGCTGCACAGACAGAAATGTTACTGTAACATTATGAAAGTCCCTATGCTTCATTTTCCTTCTTTTGTTCTTTTTCTGTCTTCTTCTTTCCCTTTAAAAAATTACTAAATATATATTTTATATTCATATATCCTTATGACAATAACCATTGTTTCACTATATGGTATCAATTGTTTTTTTTTTGTAAAACATATTAGACACAAATTTACCATGATCTCACTATGAAGTTTAACCATGGTATTTGTGTTTAAGCTGTGGTAATAAAAATAGTATCTTAGTAACTTAAATAAAACTATTTTTCTAAGAGGAGATGTGCATGAAGGATTCACTAAACAACACTGACTCGACTGCAGAGAGAGAAAGAGTAGAAAGTTAAGATGAACATTATGTTTAAATCACAGATGTTTATACGGTTCATTGTTTATAAATGTTTTCTTTCATTTAAAGTAATGTTCACAGTTAACTCAACCATTTATGCTCTTAGTTGTCCATATTAGGAACACTAAAATCACACACTAGAATCACAAGAATTCCCAGAATCACCATTGACATTCTCTCTTTTGCTTAGTTTCTACAAGATTGGTTGATTAAGAGATGCAACACACACTTTAACATGCTCCTTCACATGAAGGAGTGGATCGATGTCATCCAGGTCTAAACTAAAACATGAAGCTTACGTGATGAAGTGCATTGAAGAAACTCTGAGCAGTCTTCATCAAACAAAGACTCAAATTATCAAATCACAGACACGGCACGTTAACTAAAGCCAGCCAGTCCCAATTGTGTTTTTCTAATTTGCATTGTTGGTAATTGCAATATCGGTGTGAATATGAAAACGTGAGGCTGATAATCTTTTGAGAGGTTACATTTGTATGCTAAGGCTGGTCCTGTTGCCTTGGTGATTTGTAGTAGCTTGCTTTTGGATTTTGTCAGGGTTTGGCAGATAAGCAGGATGGCTGTGATTTGCAAAAAGCCTAGAGATGTCTCCCAACAGCAGATATCACTATTCATCTGCTCCGGGCTTCCAAAAATCACACTGTGCTATCAGTCAACGCAAGAGGAGAGGGTGAGCCCTACATCTCTGATTTACTGCATCCTGCCAGCATGTCTAATGATGCATTTGTCTGTTATCTAACCCTTATATGTCATTAGTTGGCTGAAATCACATAATAATTACTCTCACCATGAGAACATTAATTATTAAAATCACCCTAAAATCTGGGCAATATAAGTCGGGGAAATTGAGGTCATGAAGGCAAATGATTGGAGACATTAACCACAGATAGAAATTGACGACGGTTTGCATGTATGTGCAGAAGACTATTATAAGACAGTGAACCTATAGAGAAACATAAAAACATAGAGGCACGATTCTGTCTATTTTTAATTTCTTTTTTGGATGTTAAAGAGATAATTCACCCAAAAATTTACTCACCCTCATGTCACTTCAAACCTGTATGACTTACTTTTTTCTGAAAAACACAAAAGGAAATATTTTGAGGAACGCTGGTGATAAAACAACACTGTCCCCCATTGACTTCCATTGTATGGACACACAATCACTGAGACATTTCTTAAATTTTCTGTCGAGTCATATACAGGTTTTGAACAACATGAGGGTGAATAAATGACATCCTACTGTATAGTGTGTAGATTTACAAGTGGATTTACATTTTTTGAAAAAGTTTAACAAGTTAGAATAGATTTAGAACAGTTACGTTATCTAAATCTGATTATTAGAAAGTGTGCTTTTTTCCTCAGAGGACATAAATGCCCTTTCGCTCAGAGAATGGCAGAGGTGTACGAGCAGACAGGAAGAGAGGGCAGTCAGCAGATGGAGTGATTGAATTCATGAGAAGGTGGCCTAAATGTCTTGAATTTGGCTACAATATCATCACATTATAACCGGACCCACATTATGAATCCATAAACAGGTAATAGCAAAAGGGAAATAGAAAACTGACACACAGGGTCATTTACATTATCCTGATCCCGTGGTTCTACCAGGCCTCCCTTTTATTCCATCCCAAAAAACACTCCTTTATCCTTAAACCTACATTACCTTTATAGGTCATCAAAGAAGAGCCTTCCCCAAACTTCCCCAAACAAGCATTTTTTTTTCTCTAAAACTGACTGCAATTTACTTGGAATAATGTAGGGATGAAAACGAGATGACAAGTGAATCAACTAAAAACTGCCACAAGGAAAAATATTACTTAATATGAACCCGACATTACAAACAATGGAAGACTAAGATGAAGTCATGCAGCTCAAAATCAAATGTTTCTGAAGCAGAAAAATGACTAATGAATTGATACAATTATCAACTTGCAGACAGAAAACTGTCATGTCATTAAATCATTTGATGAATAATTTAATATTAATCATAATGTAGCATAAGAAAATCTAATTTTAAAGTAAAACAAATACATATGAACAAATTCCCAGGCTATCACAGCAGGAAATTGCTGTTTATGGAATGACATGCTAAAACTGTTTTTTGGGCTATTTTTATATTTTTATTGCTTTACTGCAGATTTTTTGCCTGCTGCACCAGGAAATTCAAGGTCTTTTTCTTCAGGGTACTGTCTGTCACACCACTCCAGGGCCGTCGCCAGGGAGGTAATAATTGGGAACCGTGGCCCTATGGTCCTCCATAGTTTTGCCTACTCACTGAGCCCAGGAGCATTTTGTGCTTTCATTATCAGCTGCTGCATTAACAGATTAGCAGCCTGCATCCTGAGGGATCTAAATAAAATGCTGCTTTTACAAGGCATGCAGTATAATGCACACATGTGTCAATCACTGACCGGGGCACCACAGACCGATTCAGGGTGACCTTGAGACAGCTTCCTTAAGCTATTTACAGGTCAAATAAAATCAATATGTGTCTTTATCTGCAGAACTGCAGAGGTTTGGGCACTAGGCATGAAAATGTGCTGTCACCAAAACCCATTTTCAAGCAGGCTTACACCCTCAGTGCAGTCGTAGTACACATCAATTGATTTTATGGTTAAGCTGCTTAAGTCACTATAGCTCACAGGATATGTAGTAACAATGTAGTAAGAGAGAGAGAGAGGGGGCACAGAGATTCTGTGTAAGTATATAGCGCAAATATTGAGCCCTATGTACAGAGACAGCTCTATTACCGGCAATTGCTAAGACATTCATGCTCAGATCCAGTGACATTTTACATGTGTGCGTGTGTGAGCAAATGCCATAGTTAATAATATACAATTCCACATGCACACTTGTTCCCTTCACTCTCCTGCATATTTGTTTTTTGCTGTCTGTTTGTTAAAGCAAATTAAAAAATATAGATCAAATGCACGCTGTTACCCTTATATCCAGCCAGGTAACTCAATGTGCAATGTTACAGATACATTTCTTTTATCTTTTGCTTTATGGAGTTAAAAGGATTTTTCACCTTTAACCATAACTCCAGCAAAAAGATTTAGTTGAAAACCCCATTTTTAATGTCTTGCCACAAGCTCTTTTTTCAAATGAAACACTCCTGCATGGTCACTCCCCCAGGTTTAGTGTGTTTACACCAGTAGGCCTAATCATCATTATTGCTTTTAAAGAGGCATGCCAACAAATTACATTACGTTTAATGATTTACATGATCGGGACAAAAATGTTGTTAAACATAACATATTTATGAGTCAGCTAAGAAAAAAGAGCACAATACTTTGGCCATTTCTGTATTTAGCAAACTACATGATCTAAAGAACAATACTACAAAAATGCACCATGGGTAAATAACGAGCAAAAGAAAGAGAGTATGGAAATGTGTCGTCTGAAACTTTTTCTGTAACCCTACTGCCATCTAGTGGAACACAAGAAATGTTCTCGCCTTTTTCATCCTAAATTTAATTCACTATCAAATTCTAAACTACATTACTTCTTAAACATACCACTAGAAATTAAAAAACGCCCTGCTCTGAGCATTATGTGAAACTAGAATTAAGTTTGTAATTGCCTAATATTTAACACGTAACAAAATAATTACTGTAATAATAGTAATTAATACCTAATTACTTCACAGTTTATTTAAACTAAAATCCATATTTTCAAATACTTATAGAATAAACGAGTTACGAAGTTACTAAAGTTATGAAAATCTAAATGTTTCTGGTCACAACCCGACATTACGTTTGTGCGTCTGACGTCACATGTGACGTAGGTAACCGTTCGGCGCTAATTTTCAAATGGACGTCTAAACAGACAGAGGACGTAATAACAGAAAACGGAGTTATTTTGGAAATAAATCTAATTTTCAACGCAGGTAATTTAAGTTTAGTTGTTTGTATTTCGTTTTAGTCCCCGAGATCTGTTTTTAAAACGACAATTTGTTGTGTGGTTTGCTGCATTCTTAAACGCGTGTGCGCTATAGTGTATGTTACGTTTTGTTAAGTCGCTTTTCGGTCCTAAACATGCGCTTTAACGCATACCGTTTATATCAGCGCACTTTGTACATGTTTTAGTCTGTTAAATAAAACGTATAAGCGTTATTTGAAGTTGTTGTTTAAACATGTATTATTTTGCTTGGTTGCACGTTGTAAACACAGTCTTTGTGGTCTTTGACTACACATCAAAATATGTTTTCTCTGTAGGTTTACAGTCACCATGAGTGCATTCAGCACGCCGATCTCGCGGCCACGGCAGTGGTCTTCTCCAGCAGTAGGACACAAAGCGGCTCTGTCGGCCACCAGCACACCTCTCCTCGACAATATCCAGGGAAACGATGATGAACAAGAGAGACGCCAGAGACGCAGGTCTAAAGTAATCGATCTTCATGGGGTGAACGACTCGCTAAACGAGGCCGGTAGCCACAGGTAGGTTCAAATCACAGGGTCAAAAAACAGGATATCAAGGTTACGTTTTCACAGAATGTTATTTACATGATTTTATGTAAAAAACAGTGAAGCACAAAAAATGACTAGGTTTTCACAGGCAGGGTCACATATGTGTTTATATACTATGTAGTTTACCAAGTATTAAATGCAAACTTTTTTCTTTAAAGCTCTACAGCCACCCCTGCTGCGGTCCCTAAGCTGTCATCTGCACAGATATCTGAACATTACTCAACCTGCATCAAGCTCTCCACTGAAAATGTAAGTGAAGTTACATTGTGTCAATGTGAATCTTAAATGCACAAGTGGAAATAACATACCAGTCTCTCCCTGCAGAAAATCACCACAAAGAATGCGTTTGGACTGCACCTCATCGATTACATGGCAGATATTTTGAAGCAGAAAGATTCAGAGCTCAACTTCAAGGTAAAAACTCATTGATTTGGCAGGTTTAGCAATCACAAGTTTGCATGCACTGCTATAACGGTTATATTGTGTTACTTTAGGTGGCAGCAGGCACACTGGATGCCAGCACAAAAATTTATATGCCGTGAGAGTGGATGCAGTCCATGCTGATGCTTATAGAGTTCTGGGAGGGTTGGGCTCAGAAACCAAACCAAAAGGGAGTGAGTAATCGTCCAAGACAAGTTGCAGGTGTTATGAAAATATAAAGTTGTCCTCTCCTGTGGGAAACTATAGGTCGGATTGTTTAGAGATGGTCAGGAACAAAGACATGTAGTGGATGATATGTCACACCCTACCAGGACCTTTTACACAGTAAAATTATATTTCATTCAGGTCAAGATGGTGATGAGGAGGCTGAAACGGAGGAAGGCGGACAGGTAGAGCAAGTGGCTGCAAAGCAGACTACTAAGAAACGAACTCAGAAGAAAACAGTGGAGCAGAACCTCAGTAACATCAATCTTTCTGAATCTGAGATGAAGTGTGAGGTCAGTAATATCCAGATGTGACTAAAATCTGAACATATTGAACCATAATTCATGTACACAGTGTCCTGTAATGTAGGACAACTTGTGTACTTAACTGGGTGTAGAACTCTGGAAGATATTGACATCTTTTTAAAACATTTGCAGGTGGATCCCATGTTCCAGCGTATGGCTGCTTCCTTTGATGAGAACAGTACAGCAGGAGTGTTCCTCTCTGTGTTATTAAGTGAGGACTGTCGCTGTGAGCTGCGATTTCCTTCACATATGACCTTACTGAAGTCAGAGACGCTTCCTGTACAGATGCCCCATCAGCACGTTCCGGCCTCACCATTCACAGGTGAACCAGCTTTGTACATCACAGTCAGTTCTGAGTCACGGTCAGTCCACCCTTGGGTTCACTGAACATTTTTCTGCTATTTTGGTCTAAAGATTTCTGTGTACAGTATTTGATGCTTTTAACATTTTGATGATGTGAATGCATTGATTCACGTCTTTATGATTCTCACAGCTCATTTAAAGACACTGGAGGACAGACCCATTTGTCCATCTTTAGAGGATTTTTCTTTCACTAGATGGACTCCTGAGCAAGTAAGACTTAAGTGACTTTAAAGCCTCTTACAGTAAAGAGATGTTATGTAAAACACATATGTGATATATATGTGTGATGTTGATTTAATCTGCCTTTTTTGTCATGTATTGTAGACAACAAACCTCAACCAGCTTCTTGAAAAGATGAAGCAGGGGGAGCATGCATTTGATGTCAATGCAGACATTGAGCCGGAAGAGGATGAGGGTCCAGATTTTGGGGATCATTTTGATGCGGATCATTTTGATGTGGATGAGGGCAGACCAGGAGACTCTGAAGAGTATAAGGAACACAGAGACGCTTGCTCAAGGAGCCAGAAAAAGGACGGTTAGTACTTGTGCAATGTTGCACTAAAGTATTTGCTCATTCTTATGTTGTAAACCAGCTTCTGTAGTTCAATAAGTCTAATATATTCAATGTGATATAGTTGTAGTATAACACTCATGATTTAATGATATAGAAAATGAAGTTTCTCCAATATTCATATTCCAGAGACTATTCTGCATTACTGTAAGCTTTCTGCCTTTTCTGCATTATTTCACCTTTTTGTTTAGAGGTGTTGTTCCAATTGGCAACGTGGATATTGCCACCATGTGTTTGCAGCTGTCTGATCAGCCAAGAGAGTATTCGTACTTCAGTCCCAAGACAATGGCCACATGGGTTGGACCTGGCTACTGGCTCTTTAAACCTGGACAGAAACGCAAGTCATGAATTAGCATTCACAATTTTAACTTTCAAAACTTGAGAGGTGGTTTTGCCAAATTTTACCTAATTACATCAGGAAACACTGTTTTAATGGTGTTGGTCATGTTTCATCTCATACTAGTTTGTACTACCCAACTAGTTTGTTTGATTTTGTAGCAAGAAACTGTGTAGTAAGTGGTATAATGTGTTAGAGCTGTTTTGACTGTAATGTACAATATCTAATAATTTTTCTCTAATTTATCCTAATTTAGAGGATCACAAACCAGACAAAGAACCTCGAAAGCGAGCTCCGAAAAATCCCCTGGTTATTGACTTCAAAGAAGATATCCACTTTCATAATTACTTTCGGACAACTAGAGTAAGTTTGTTATGTTTCATATCATGTGGTTGGTCTTCAAGTAGTTCCTGCTAAAGTTATTTACGCATCCTTATTATGTTTTTTTAACCTAAATGCAATTTTTTCTGCGGAACACAAAAGGAAAACTGATAAATGTTACAATTACAGTTCATATAGACACAGTCAGTCAAGTTAAGAAAAACACACAAAAAAACATAGTTCATTACATTTGTTTGCTATATACTTTGCAAGTTGTATAGACTACTTTAATTATACCTACGTATATTTCTTTATTCATCCTCCTTTTTGGAGCTTGACAGACATGACAAAGATTTAAAGACATGACAAAAATGTTGTGTTTGTTTTATAGAAAACAACATAGGTTTGTAATGAACGGGAGTAAATAATAATTTCTAATAATTAAATCCTTTTTAATACTGTAATGCTGTATTTTTGTGAGAGAGATTTTTTTATTTAATTGAATTCCTATACCAAAAGTAGCAATTACTTGGTCACAGTTATATGATGTTTTTTCTAGGCAGCAACAACTATTAGTAAGTCTGCTCTGAACAGCAGCAATAAGAAAACCACACTTCCAGCAGACTTCCAGTATCCTCCCAGTAACCTGTCACAACTTACCCTCAAACCCTCCAACACAGTAAGTAAATAGATCATATAAAATGTAATATTCTAGTCTACTGGCAATGCACACTTAAACAAATTAACATTTCATGATATGCAACAACATTGTTCTTCTAATGCTGATTTTCATTTTACAATGGTGTTGAGCATTATTATAATTTTCTCACTCCAGCTTAGTGCAGAGGGTAAGAAGAGATTATCGGGTGAGCTGGGTGAGGAAATAGGAGAGTATGATTACAATAATGCCAACGACACAGCCAACTTCTGTCCAGGTCTTCAGGTATACCAAACAGTACAACCACATGTCATAGATGGTCAAAGAGATTATGCCTGGATATAAGTGAAAATTAAAAGTTGACTGTCTATATGAACAGGAAGGAGACAGTGAAGATGCTGAAGGTTTTGGAGGATCTGATGACTCTCAGACAGACAGGCCAAACGTTTTCTCTTTAGACACAGATGACGTCTCTACATATGGAGATGACTGTCTTGTCCCTGAGCCTCACAAGGCAAGTTGAGAGTTTTATTTATTTTATTACTGTTTTCAGAAATGTTTGGATGAATTACAATACTTATTGTACACTCCACTAACTTATTTTATTATTATGTCTAGTTAAACATTATTGAGATAAACTACGCCAAGACAGCCAAGAAGATGGACATGAAGAAGCTGAAGACCTCCATGTGGAGTCTTCTAACAGAAAGTCCAGAAAAACCAGCCAAGGTTTGCCATCTTCTGTCCTGGGCATTATATTCTCTACACTGTGAATTCAGCAACTATGCTGGATTGCTCTGTATACATATAGACTGCACCCTTTACTATTAATATGTTAATACTATTAATAGTAATTACTCTGTGTATATCTTTTTCTCAAACCGTTTTTGTTATTTTCGGGTTCGGATAACTTGCTATAAGACTGATAAATTGTGTTCTTATTTGTATTTCGGGTTAGTTAACCTGTTTCTCTATGTTTTATCATTTTTAGGAGGTGCAGAATAAGGAGACAACAGAAGTGCCTGGTGAAAAATCATTCAGCCAGTCTATTCAGAATCTTGTACAAAGGTAGTTAGAGTTTGATGTTATATATCAATATCCCTGCCCATTCAGAAGCAGCTGTCCACACTGTCCAAGGATGGACAGTTTTATGAATTTAGATATTAATTTCTGTCTTATACTTCTTTCCCTTCAGACTCCCTTCTACTATGGCTACCAACCTCTCAGTCCCCCTTGCCTTTGTGGCCCTTCTGCACCTGGCTAATGAGAAGGTGAACACTTTGGTTTTTAGTTTATACTATAATATTCTTTGTTGATTTAATATTAGCATGTTGTTTATATTTGTTCTTACCTACCACTTATTAAGATGAATTTGGGATCTAATGATGAATATCATAACATTTATTGTTGTAAATCTAAAAGCTGTTATTTTCAACAGAACTTGGAGCTGCAGAAGATTGACAACATGACTGATATCATCATTAAACAAGGACATTGAAAATAAGTTTTTTTAAATACAAAAAACTTTTTATTTTTTTATAATATTTAGAATTTTTTCATGCAGTATGTTCTCCATGACAAGTAAACCACATGTGTCATTCAAAAATAATTGTCTACAGAATGATGTTTTTTAGAATCATGTTAAAATGTACAGGGAACTAGTATAGAAATGTTTTGTGTAACTTAAAGATGTGTAACTTGTAAGTGTGTGTCAGGTAAATGCTTGGCAGTGTAAAATGTATGAATAACAAGATTTTCAAGATTTCCCTGTTTTAGCAGACACTATTGTTTCTCCACCCTCATTAAAAGTGAAAATGGAAGCGCTGTTGTCGGCCTCTTTTTTAAAAAGGTTTAAACTGTGATATGAGAATGAAATAAAATTCTGATTTTAGAAAAAAGTGATCAAAGTACAGATGAATGTACCAAAGTTGAATGTTTTGGGTTTTACTGTGAGGTTTTTGTTTCCAGTATGATGTCATTTGTTGTTGGTATCACGAATACATTTCATGCCAGAGGATTTTAGGTGGAGTCTATTGTTAGTGTTTTTGGTCCAGCCATATTATTGGCCAAATCAATTATGAACGTATTGTCACATACTAAGGTATGTGAACGCATGTTTAAAGCTTTCAGTACGTTACACTAGTTATTAAACCGAGTCAAAGTGACTCACTGGCGTGTTTGGTATGACGAGAACAATCCTTTCACACCAGAGGAATGTCGATGGGTTGATACAGACTTTTGCCCGTCACCTGCCAGGTGTATTTGCGTCATAAGTATAGCGCCCTCTTGAGGCTGACACTGGTAGCGGCGCCACCGACGCGAGCCAAAACCAATTCTTGTGCTATAGAAGGAAGAGGGTAAAAATACAGACCAGGAAGTGTTGGCGCGGTGTAACGCTGTCGGTCATTCGGAGAGAGAATCGTACAAACATTTTAAGTCTGAAGAATAACGTGTGATCGTGGACTAAATACAGTTTATCAGAAAAGGAATCATGGGGGTGCTTGATCCGAATAGTACGGTAAGTGACAAAAACAGCGATGATCAGTCAGTCAGCAGGTGCATCAAGTGGTCAGTCCTCGCTTACTTCGTTTAAATGTAGACCAACTATCAGTAAACTTCAATTCCATTCCCATGTAAATCATACTCTTTTTTTTGTGCCGCTTGAAAAGTTTTTACCAGAGCAGTCTAGTCTTTTATTTTTGGTTTAAATGTTGTGATGTGGGCTAAATCTCTGAAAACAGGGCGAAGCTTGTTTTTCAAGTTAGGCTTAAAGTTCCTGGTGTCCGTTCACGTCGAACAGCTTATTTTAAACAAATTTGTAACTCACCTTTTCATGCTGTTTCGTACTTCACCGTCATCCAATTTGCGTTACGACGTTCAGATTTGTTTACACAGTACGATTTAATTTGCCTTAAACTATGAGTCTAGCTGGTTTACAAAACTAAAACAACCCCATGTTAAAACAACCGACTGTTAAGCTTCGCATCTATTGAACAATCCATTTTAATATATGTTTTCGCGGATAATTGTAAACTAAGAAAAGCAAAAGTGCTGATCACGTCACACGTCTGTTGACTGTTAAGTAAACGAGAAGTGTATGGAGATGCTCATGCTGGTTATTTAAAATCAAGTTGATCAATTGTTAAATAACGTTTTTTTTCCTTTCATTGCAACACATACAGTAGAGCTACTGTACTACTCTGGGCATGTGGTTAAACAAAATACATGGACTGCATTTTCAAGAACTTCGTTTTTAAGATTGCATTACATTGTCAGTGTTTGGCTTGTATTTATTGATGAAAACAATTGGATGTTAGTGGGAATGAAAAGTTGCAGATACATGATTGGGTCTTTTTTTTATAAGCACTGAACATACCTGCAGTGATAGACATTTTATAAATTCCAGTTTAGATGGAAAGGCAGTTAAGAAAACCTATCCAGGAAACAAACTAAAATTATACCAGTGATCTATACATTTAAACAAAAACGTTGAACTTTTCTCTCATTGAATATAAATATCACATTTGACCATTTGGACACTGTAGCGGTACCTTGGGCTCTCATTATCCAGTGTTACCTAATAGCTTTCTGCCATTCTGCAGACCGTGTGACACAAACACAGACGGCCATTGTAGTCATTCACAGGCCGGGAGTGACGCATTATTGCTCTTAGTTTCCTGGTAACACATTTTGTTTATGAAGTATCATCCACACAAGAGAGCTCAAAGGTGATAAGTTAGCTAAATTTCACTTGTAAAAATCATCTATAGAATTACTATCCATATATGGCTACATATATGGATAGTATATATATGGCATACATGGCTAAAAAGGGCTTTAATTACCAGTGTTATTTTACCAATATATTTGATGCCTAACACCTCAAGTAAAGCTATTCTAGCTGAAACGTGTTAAACTATTTTGTCAGTATCACACATTAGATGTCACATGTAATCATTTGCATCTAAAGATAATACTGAATGCTGTTTCTCAGATAATGGTAGGAAATAAATGATTGCTTCACTATTCTAAAATGATTCATGCCAGATGAGGTTGACATTCATTAGGTTGTATGTGCAGGGCAGTTTTTAGCATTGTGGATGTGAGATTCTCAGTCAAAACTTGAAATATAAATTCTTAGAGAACATATTTGTTAGCAGTGCATTGTACAGTCTGTTTATATTTTTACAAAACCACATATTTTATATTTAAGAGGAGGAAAATATGTGTTATGGATGTGCCAAAAAAGAGCACACGTTTTTGAGAGGCAATATACTTTTTGAGAGGCAATAAACAACCCTTTTGACATCTAAGCTGTCAGTATGATAAAACATTTTATGGTAGGGTTGATATTTACATGGAATTTTTTGGCCTTTTTTCCAACGACAAAGAAATTAGATCATATTTCATTGTTTAGATTTAGATTTTACAGTAATACAGGCTCTTTGCATAACACACTATATATACTCAGTGCCTTATTATTCCTCTGAATGCAGGAGCAGATGGATGAAGAAGCTGCCCAGGAAGTGGATCGAGTTAAAGCTCTACAGTCTCAGGTTGATGGGGTTAAGGATATTATGACCCAGAATGTTGATCGGATCCTGGCTCGTGGAGAAAGACTTGATGATCTGATGGGGAAATCTGAGGATCTGCAGGCTGGGGTGTGTCTTTCTGAACTATTTTTGCCACGTATTATACCTATAAGCCTCAAACAAGTTTTTTCCTAAAAGAGTGTTTGTCCATTTTAATGTTTTTACGTAATTTAACAGTGTTATTGTTTTCCTTTTTCATAGGCACAGAACTTTAAACACACTTCTCAGAAGGTTGCTCGAGCTTACTGGTGGAAGAATGTGAAGTTAATTGTGGTTATTGTTGTGATTGTCCTCATCATTGTTCTGATTATCATATTCCTTGCTACTGGTGTGATCCCAACCTCTGGAGCTGTGCCCTCTGTCACACCAAAACCTTAACCACCTCAGGCTTTCTTTCTTACATAGACACACACATACAGAAACATCATGAATTCACACATATAACACACACACACACTTGAATTTGCACATTTTGCTCATATACCTTCATATCCAGTGATGTCTCACCACCTTATAATGAGGTAGCAGAGCTTTAAAACCTTGAAGTGGAGGATTTTAAATAGTCATTTGTTGTCTTTACGTATTTTTTCTCTCCGAATATCACCCTAATTGGTCACTTCAGCTGCCTTTATGGTTCTCTAAAAGTTGTGAGATAATGGCACAACCATATAATATTACACAAAATGTTGTTCAGGTTCTTACAAACTAAAGGTATCCTTCAAATAATCGTATATGCTGGCTTTGAATTAGAGAAGGTAGTGGGAACAAGTTCTGTGTATTGAATTACGAAGTTTTATATTTAAGACTGTTAAATTAAATGTAATGTTACTGGTAATTATGCAATATTTTTAAAATCTTCAAAAGTATGTATTTTGTATTTGATGGGTCACTGTCTTTGAACCTTTGTCATTTGCACAGTTATGTATGTAATTTGTAAAAGGTCTACCAAGTCTCTTGAAAATATTAAAAGAAAGCATTAATTTGCTTTGGTAATTTCACAAAGTTAAATCTGTGTTTCTCACAGATTTTAATCCTTCAGAATGAATAAAGGTTTTTATATAAAATAGGAGCATTTGAACAAGGAAGTCCAGTTTAGCGTTTGTCTTTTAAATTGCTATTTTTTCGATAGCTGAATGTGTTTTTTGCTTATCATGTCACTGCACTGAATCTTACATTCACAGATTCCGTACACCATGCAGTGAGTCCTGTAATCATATTTTAAATGTACTGCATCAAACATGTGGCCAAAGTTTGGCACTGCTCTGTGGGAACTTCTTGAAACCTAGAGACATAACATTATTATTTGAAAAACAAAACCCAAATCAAGTTGGAAAATTGTGCTGTACTGTAATGACCAGTTTGTAGTTGTTAGGTAAATGGTGCTAACACTTGACATCTGCATTTAGCCAAAGAAAGACAAAACCTTCCCAAATATCATTAGTAGTTTCTGTCACAAACATTACTGGTTTTATAAGATGATCTTATTTTAATCTGCTGGGTAGCTTTGAGGTCAAGATATCTTTGTTTGTATATAATGAATAATCTGTTTGAATATTTGTTGTCTGGATCTCGTGATGTATTTCTTTTCGTCCTCATTAACATCATATACTGTACCTTTTTTATTTAGCATTTTAAAGTATGTATCCCTTATAATAAACAAAACATTAAATCTTTTTTTCCATTAATGAATCTACTAAAAGTAACAATTTCAAACATCGCTGTGAACTCCAGGCTCCATAATCCTTGTAATTAAAAAATTTAATCATTTGCTCATTTGTGCCAGTTAAATTAACGTTTGTGCTGGTTTGGTGTTTATTTAATTACATAAGATGCCAACTAAACCATTGAAGAGCAGTGGAAATAAATCCATAGAGGATACAAGAGACTTGTAATATCTGGAAGAAGTGATCAATAATCATGAGCGTAAATAAAGTAATGGACAAAATAAAGAATGGGAATAAATAATCATCCCATCTTTTAACATCTTACTGGAATGTTGGTAAACACAACTAAATATTGTTGCACAAGTGTACTACTTTGCTTCCACTATAAGGTGTATGTTAGGGACCAAATGCAATTTAGAGACAATATAATTGACAAGAACCATACAGTTGCATACATTTGAAAGTTGTTATAAAATAGAAAGTGCCGGGCATTTTATTATATATTACCTCTCCCGTGTGTTCAATTGTATTGTTTATTACTTTGTACGGCGCTGCGCAGACCTATCGGTGTATTATATCAAAGTACCGCGAGAGCATAGCTTTCCAATCGTTCTCGCGGTACTTCGATGAAATAGACCGGTCGGTCTGCGCAGCGCCGCATGAAGTTGAACACGCCTGTACACACAAAGGTCACACACGGCGGCTGCGCAGTGTCTGTGAGCTGTACCCGCCCCAGCTGATAAGGGGAGGGTGTTTTTTACAGCAACAGTACACGAGATTGCGTCTCAGGAGAAGTTTTTAAAGTCGCACGAAGTGTGTACAAATCAATCTTGAGTTGTTTTCACCCGTCGTTTGCTCTCTTTCAAATGTGATATTTTCGGTGATATTTTTTGGTGTACGAACGCGACAGATTAAAACAATGGTAAGTCTTGTCATTCAACATTCAATGCTTTTCGTTTCACTTTGCTAAATCGTACGTAGGCAGCTACAAGTCTATACAAGGCTATAACAGAATGGAGAGAAAACAACAAATAAAAACACCTAATATTAAAATTCGTTAGATACGCTGTTTTAATTTCTTGCATATTACTGTTGGATTGAATGTGTACATGTGCTACAAACACGTAGATTAGTTGACAGTTGAGCAGATTACAATAGCAATTGTTTTGAGTGTTTAAGGCATTATTTGTCACTTTGGAGGTGAAAACTGGTACTAAGATCTACTGTAGTGCAGAAAGAGTTTTCAAATGTGAAATTTTTTTGTTTTAAAAGTCATTTGAATGTCATGCATTGTGTCTTAAACCCTTATTGTTGGTACAGTTTAAGGTGGTTTAAAATGACAACATCAGAAGTGTTTATCTGAACGACAAAGAGGGGAATATTGCCTAGTCTCAAGGAAATTCCATATTCGTTAAAAGCCAGAGCAAGAGAGGAAGAAAGGGAAGGAAGGACGCAAAGAAAGGATGTGAAAGAGTTGTGTATCCTGTATAGTCCCCAGTTCATAAAGCAACATGCGTTTGAATATAAAAGTTTTGTCTGACCCATTCGGGTTTATTTAATAAATTACTTCTTAAAGTGTATTTGTTTAGAGAGTTACTACTACTACTTTTTAGCAAATTTGGCAATGTAAACAATAATTTTTCATTATTTAATCTTCATGCATGATTTTGTTTTACTATGTATGCTAAGAAATTGACATAATTTATCTCTGGGAACTAGATATTGTACGGCAACTACATTTAGATATAATTCAATAATTGCAGTAAAATAGACTTACAGTGTATCAAGAAATTAAAAATTGAAGTCTCTAAATATTTCAGTAAAACAACAGCAGCATAAACAACAAACTGCATTCTGGGAACTCACAAACAGTTATCAACATTGTTGACTGTAAAATTGTTTGTCTGGTTGGGTCATGTTTGGACAAGTTTGACAAGAAATGTCTAAAGTGTAATCTTTTGTGTTCAGTTTACAGGAAACAAACGGGTTACTCCTAACAAAAAACTTTTTAGTATTTAATATAAATCCAAAATTGGAACAGCAATTTACTACAAGTTTTGTGATATTCTTTGTAAGACCGTGTTGTTTCCTCTCCTCCTTAGATCTATTGTGTACAGACTCTCATGTGAGATGGCATGGATAATAAGTAGTGTTTCCTGTGCAAGTCATTTTTTTGCCTGACAGTTTCCCATCTAGTATAGACCACTGATCAACTAAACCTTGACCTTAAGTCACTTACATCCTTCTGAGCACAAAGAGAGGAATCAACAGTCAGACTCAGCTGATATACAGGACGATGTCTGATGTTGGTAATGTCATGATGGTCACAAACTCTAAAAGTCAGTAATTCATGTTGCTCATCCATTTTGTTCCCACAAAGACCTCTTTGTGGAGTGGCTTCCAGAAATGCTTAGTTAGTTTCTGTGCAGTTGTGACTAGTCCTGTGAGAGAGCACAGACATTGTTCCAGAATGACATTCCCAGAACTTGTTATAAACAAAAATCTAAAAGCATTATCATAGGAGGTGTCCAGGAAATCCTTTTTGACACTTTTTATTATTGTGCTTAAGTTATTTCTAATAAATATCTTATGTGTGTGTGATTAAAGAAGATAAATATTTTGGTGTTCCTCACTGTACCTGTTGTTATTATTGTCATTCCTTAAAGAAAGACATTAAAATATGTGACATGGTATTTATCAAGAAAACCAAACACTTTGGATACCGTGATTAAAACTAAACATTTGCTAAATAGCTGAACTTAATTATTGATTATTGTCAAATATAATAATTCATTAAATAATTACTTCTGCAAAGTTTTATGTAAGCCAACCAGGTGCAGTTGTTTCCAATGAACCTTTTATCTATCCTCAGGAGAATGGGCAAAGCCGTCTCCATCAGACCCAGGATGATGTGGAGGAAGTAAAGATTATAATGCTGGACAACTTAAACAAGGCAGAGGAGCGATCAGGAAAACTTGGGGAGCTGGAGAACAGAGCAGATGAACTACGGCAAAAGGTGGTACATCTGTGTGAAATTTGTTTATTATTTTTAAAAAATAATTATTTTACTATATATACCTAAAAGCTGCTTTGCAAAAATGCCTATATGTGGTAAGGAACTTTTATGAATATATGAAAACACTAAAACCATAAACTGTCATTCTGGCATTTAAAGTGTTTGAGGGTGTTACTTACAAGTCTAAATTTCTATTCAAATGTCATAATTGGAGTCTATAAATAGTCTGCAGGTGGGGTGTACGTTTACATCCTGAGAGTAGTTGGCCATGTTAAGTTTAGAAAGCTATTTCCTTTCGTTAAAAAATGAACAGAAACTTGTGTAATACATTAGTGTGACAGTCTGTGTGCACAGAGTATGCAGGACATGCAATATAATCACTCTCTCTCAACAGGACATGTTTTAATATACAAACATACTAAAATCTTATTAGATTCTTGGTTTATCTGTTTATTAGGATGGTAATTAATAAACATTTTAAAGTCAGTTCTGTGCTTGGTTAAAAATGTATGATTATTTATAAAGTTAAAATGAAATGTACATGTTTGTGGTAATTTTTTTCAGGGAGAAGCCTTCTCAAAAACCGCAGCTAAAGTGAAACAGAAGAAACGCTGGGAAAATAAAAAGTGTAAAGTGATAATAGTAGCAGCAGTAGTAGCTGCAGTGGTCATCGCCATAATTGTTATTTTGATTACAAATTTGACTGGCACATCCACAGAAGAACAAAATGGGTCAGGATAAAATAACACAAGGTATCAGAGTATTGGAAAGTCTTGCTTAAATTTTATCTAAAAACAGGATCATAAAAATCAGAAGATATTCAACTGAAATTCATGATTGTACATTCTATTACTATGCTAAGAATAATATGGTAGCTAATATAAAGAATGGTACCATGGTGTCAACCTGTCTGCCTTTACCTTCAATTTTACAGTGGTAACAGTTTACATGCATTCTTGTTGGATTAAACTAATTAATCACTAAAAACATCAAGAAACAGTGGGTTTAATAATCGCAAGACAACTTTTTTTGTTAAGCTTTTATTTCCTATTAGTCATTCTGATATAGAAATGTGCTTGGTTTATAGAAATGTATATTTTTCCAATGTTTTCTGCACAATCCTTTACATCCAATTTTGCGGCAAAAATTCATATGAATCACTTTTTATGGAAGAAAGTCACAGATAAACTGTTTTTACAATGATATTAGCAAACCAATTCTTAGGGGAAGTTTCCCAGACAGGGCTTAGATTAATCCAAGACTAATCCTTAGTTAAATTAGGACATTTAAGTCCATTAAAACCATGACTATGTGCATTTTGAGACAAAACAATGGCACTGATATGTTTTTAGATGTCAGTGCAAGCTCTTCTTTAGTTAAGACCGATTAAAAATGCAGTTTAGTCTGGAAATTGGCTTAAACCCAGGAAACTGCCCATAAGATTTTGCATTAAGTACTTTGGTAATTTGTTTTATTCCTGTCTATTTTCAATGTAAAATCATTCTATAACTGCAGTCTTAAATGTTATAACTTTAGAGAGTCAGATTGTCAAACTTTTGCTGTTAAAAAATCAGCATTATTTCTCTCTCTCTCTCTCTCTTTGTATGTATGTGTATATAAATACATAATTAAGTTACTTGTGTAAATATAACTTGTCTAAAAACTGACTCTAACGTATTTATTTTAAATGTTATTGCATTGCACCATTTCTTGTCTTTTGTATTGTCTGAGTTACAGTAACAGAACTGTGAATGAGAAACAGGGCATTTTACAAGACAAAATGTGTGTTTTGTATACAAGATGTAGTGTATCTGTAAATTTAATACGAAAAACAAAATACTTTACATTGTCGTAGTTAAGAGGTTTGCAAAAGTGTTTTTCAAAACTATTTAGCATTTATCAACAAAGCCTTTCTCAGGCATAGATGGTCGGTGGGGTAAAACGCCATCTTCTGGTGGATTTTGGAGATAGCATATTTGTGGAAGTCAAGATACGAGTTAGGAAAAGCAAATACACGTAAAACATGATACCGACGTTATACGGTGAGCATCAGAGGGTTAATGATGAATTGCTATATTTTGCCAATGACATACATATATTTTCACCAAACATCTTTACATTATACATTTGATATGAAGAGAAAAAAACTTGGAAAAATTGATAAAGACGATTAATAAACGTAACAAAACAAAAAACCTTCAATTTTAATAATTTACAATTGTCCATAATTCGTAACACAAACAGAGATCTGGCAACAGCATTGGCAGCGTGCGAGTTCATGTTGCTATAGTAACGTCAACTGAAACCAGAGCGCGCTTTAGCTTGTGAAAATGACGCTAGACGTTTCATAAGATTTTGACTAAAAGTAATACGAAGTTATTCTCACCAATACAAAAAGTACAATGGCTCTCGACGACCCTAGAGTGGAGTGGATTAAAAACGCAACATGCGTGATGTTTGACTTGTCTGATTTATTCTGCTTTGATGGAGAGCACGAGCAGAAAATCCTGCACTTTTTAAATGCAGCTACAAAAGACGAAGAGACATCAACCCTTTTTTTCTTTAAGAATATAAGGGAAGAAGAGGTTGAGGTGGAAATCCCTGAGGGTAGGTTTTAGTAATTTCATCGAGACTATTTACAGCTATGACATTTACACAATGTATGTACAGTGTAAAGTTGTAGGCTATATACTTAAAGGCGCCTTAATAAAATGTTTATTAAGTTAATATTGTAGCATCAAAGCCTTTTTTAATAAGAACGAGTACCTGTAATAATTACATGTGCGACAGTACATAATTTTTGACTAAATACACTAAATATAGAAGATTCAACAGAAATTGTGGAGAATGGCACAGAGAGAAGTCACTCGGTTTCTTCAGAGGTCTCCCGCACCTCCAGCAGAGAGAAAACACCCAGTGACAGTAAGTGTGGTTCTTGAATGGTTAATTTTAGCAGAAATAAACTGCAAAATAAAGGAAAAATATAAATCAATATTTGTTTATTTAATTAGCATTTGTGTTTTTATTACATTTTTCTGAAGGCCAAAGAAAAAGGGAAAAAGGAAACAGTCTGGAGTCCTTACATCCAACAGAAGAAGCTCAGATTCAGGATCTTTCTCTTGAGGGCCTGTCAGGGGCAACAAATAGGGATAAACCCCCTCACAATGTAATATTTCTTTTTTAAATATACTGGACATAGATCATGAATATATTTTGATATTTATATTTTGACAAAATTTGTTTTGCTTTTTAATCTCCAAGATTGAGATTCAGATTGTTTATCACGTGGAGCTTTATGTCTCTCTTAACAACATCCCGGAGAGGTTTGTAAACTACAACGCTGTCTATTTTCTGAGGAACACTAATGGTAAGAAGACAGAATCAGTTCTAATATGTTTTTTTTTTTTTTTGCAAACAATAAATCGATTTCACTGGTGTTTTATTTATTTTAGAAACTATCAGTGAACCCGTGGACATCAATGAGGCTAATCATCTGATGCCCAAACTTGTTGAGTTTGGCAGGATGAGCGGCCACCCTTTAATGATGCTTAGAGAGCTTCTCAACCATGTGTGTAACTAATTGTCTCACCCTTGTTATAGATGAAATTTTATGCAGCATTAATTATTTACAATTTTCTCACCCTTGCAGATCTACATCCCTCTTCTGTCAGTGGACCAGTTGAGACTCACTGATGGTGGCTATCATGGAGCGGCTGGTTTTCAAGACAAGGAAGCCTTGGGTACGAAAAATGGAGATAAAGAGCTGCAGCCTGTGGAATCCAGTGGGTCTTTGGAAGTCCGAGATGAACTGCTCAACAGCGCATATAGGTTCATGGGGGTCATAGACAAAACCTTGCAGCAGCTGGAAGGTGTGCTGGTGTCATTCACAAATGATTGAAATAATTATTTTTAAATATTACAAATATTTGTACATTTGTAAAAATATTTTACAAATGTTAAGATGTTTGTCACATTGGAATGCAGTATTCAGGTTTAACATTTTCCGTTTTAGGTGAATTTAAATTACACATTCCAGATCTTGATTTGAAGGGTGAAGTGGAGGTGATTTTGTCCAATCCAGTGATGGTGGAGAAGCTTGAGCAGTTTGTAATGAACTGGCAGACACAAATCACTATTGTTTTGGAAGAGCAGAAGAGGAAGAAACCTCAGGTCTGTGTGTGAAAATGTACACTAAATTTGTTATTCTTAATTTTATGTTAAATGTAAACAAATGTATTCTTAGCAAATCAGTGATGGGCAACTATGCGTTCAAACGAATAAATGACTTGTTGTATTCTCACCACTGAAGGGATTCAGTCCTCTGGCTGAGATTGACTTCTGGCGTGACCGTACTGCTGTCTTGAGTAGCGTAAGTGAGCAGCTGAAGCTGCCTGTGGTCAAGAAGATTATTGAAGTGATGATTTGTGCAGATTCCTTCATAATGCAGGAGTTGGAAAAGACCATAGCAGAGCTTGCCAAATATTATGAGGAGTCTGTGAATAATGTACAGTTTCTTAGCACGGTGGAGAGAAATTTTAAGGTAGGGAAGATCCTTAAAGAAAAAATCACTTGCAAAATCATCAGAGGTAAAAGATTTGTATGTTATATATGTTTTGTTGATTTACAGAACCTTGCCACAGGGGTGGATTTCAAAGTGATTTTGACCACTGTTCCTGAAATGATGAATGGATTGCGTTTGATCTGGGTAATATCCAGGTATTACAACACAGATGAGCGTATGGGATCTCTGATGGAATGCATTGCCTGGGAACTGTCAGAACGGGTTGCCAGAGTTGTGAACGTCCATTCTCTTTTTAAGTGAGTAAGCAACAACTTTGACACCAAATAAAAACTTTCAAGCCTCAGGCCCATACTCTGTGAGTTTAAAATGATCTCATATATAGACTTTAAAAGGGTTAAACTTACTATTAACATTTACGCTTTTAATTAATTCAAGACCGGCAGTAATTATTTATAATGATCTTTAATATTACACAGAGACAAGAAGCAAGTGGCCAAAGCCAAGGTTAAGGATGGAAAGCAAGTCTTAGATCAGTGGAAAACCTGTTATTTTGAGGTCCGTGCACAGATTGAAGCATCAGATCGAGATCCCCGCTGGGAATTTGATCGCAAAAAGCTGTTTGAAAAGACAGACTATATGGCTTCAATCTGTCAGGATTTATATAACATCTTGCTGGTTAGTTAAATTTTTTTGACAAAGGATTTTAACTAGAAGAATCCCTTACAGACAATAACCTACTCTCACAAATTATATTCCCTTCTAGACTCTGGATGAGTTTTACATTATCTTTGGACCCGAATTAAAAGCAGTGACCGGTGATCCGAAGCGAATAGATGATGTTTTACACAGAGTGGACTGCCTCATCACACCATTCGAGGAGCTTAACTTTGACCCTTTCGACATCCGCAAAATGGCCTCTTGGAAGATGATCATGCAAGAATTTAAAACCGAAGTCCAGGTAAGAATTTGTGACAAAACTTTAACTTCAGTTTTTATTTAGCTTTTTATACTTCTGTTTTCTTTTAATATAGGCTATTGAAGGAGAGGCTATCAAATTCATTGATGAGTCCTTCAAGTCGCTACGTTCTGCATCCGCAGCCTTCGACCTGCTGCTGAAATTCAAGCACATTCGCTCCAGAGACGCCATCAACAATCAGCTGATGAAGAAGTTTAACGATATTCTCGTTCAGTACGACAAAGAGGTGCTTGAGGACCTGGTTACTCCAACTTTTTGAGAACATTTTTGTCTTGCACATGATATCTTCATTATAAAGAGATTGTGTTTTATGTAGTACTCTTGTGTCTTCTTTGTTTATTATGTCATCCAGTTGGAGTTTGTAAATGACATATTTGTGAAGCACAAGGAAAATCCCCCTGTGAATAAGAATCTACCTCCTGTGGCAGGGGCCATCTATTGGGAGCGTTCGCTGATGGCCCGAATGACGAGCACCATCCAACGTTTCATGGAGATGAAAGAGATGATGGACAGTGAAGAGGGCAAAGCGGTAAGCATCCAGTCATCACTGATTTTTATTACTAGGTGGCAGGCCTTAGGAGCATTTAATTGCAAATGGATGTGGAAACATTGAGGGACAAGGCCTGTTGAAAGGGCTGTGCCTTGATACATGGCCAGCAAAATAATTTAATGGCAAAATTTGTGTGGTAGGTATTAACCAATGAAAATTCACTGGCAAGTAAATCCTCTTTTTTGTTTTTGCAGGTAAAAGCAAAGTACACAGAAATAGCGAGTCGTATGAAAGACTATGAGATGCAGCGCTATATGCATTGGAGGACAGAGACTGAGAAGGCTTTGCCCCTGTTCCTGAAGAGAAGCGTACTACTCATGATCAACAGTGCTGGGGTTGTGTGTACAGACTTCACAAAGCTAGATACTGTAAGTTATCTGTAGAACAGTAAAACCTGATAATCAGCTGTGATGAAAATTCAGTGACTGTGTCTTCATTACTTCTAAAAGTAGTGCTTTGAAATGATATCTTTGTTTTTATCTCTGTATATGGCTTTGATTGCTCAGGGTACAGAGAGGAATGTGGTGAAGGATGTGCGCTTTACTGTAAATTTTGCCGATGAGCTGAAGGAGATCATATCTGAATCCACATACCTGGATCAGCTGGGCTTTACGGTATCAGAGATGGCACGAAACATTGCTCTACAAGAAGAAAAGTTTCAGAGGTTGTCAGTTTACGTTTTTTGTATAAGAAACATAGTTGGTTTAATAAAAAAATTAAATCCTAAATGAATCATTCTGAAATGGCTGGTTGTCATATGGTGTGACATACAAAAATTTAGAAAAAAATCCTTCTCATCCTATTTGTAACTCCAGCAAAAAAGATAAATCTCTTATGCTATTTGTATATTTTAATTTTTTCTACATTTTTGCTGTTACACCACAGGACACAGTCACATATTTATTTGTCAAGTACCCAAATATACTTTTTATGTGAAGTGTGTTACGACATGTTGGCTCTATTTAATTCATGTTTTTACATGCAGGTACATAAATGGGATCCAGACGTTAGTAAACCATTACCATTCTCTGATGGATAGTCTAAATGATGCAGAGTTTTCACTGATGGTTGAGCAGGTGCAAGAACTGAGAAAAGTTCTAGTCCATGGGTGCAAAAGACTTAACTGGAATTTCCTGGGTATGTATACACAAATGTACAGGTTCAAAATGTATCATATAATCTATTATTTGTGATAGCCAACTCTTAATCTCACAGTAAAATTTTGAGACACTCCACCGTTTTGTGTAGTTTTGTGAAATAAACTTCATTCACACCTGTTCTAAAGGTATACCACAATTCATTCAATGTGGAAACCAGGCAACATCAAAGTTTGAGACCCTTATGAACAAAATTCAGATGAAGGAACGAGACATTGAAGATAAACTTAAATCCATTGAATCAGCAAACCTTTTCAAGTTTCCAGCACCGGACAGAAATGGACACCTACCAGGTTAAGAGTGCTTTGTACATTTCCAGTCACTAGATTATCTAATTTCTTTGCTCTCCCAACATGGGTTAAAGTGTTATCTGGGTGTTGTTCTAGGCATAAAGGAGTTATTTGAGTACATTGAGGGTGAAAGGGCAAAAGTTGTGAACCAGCTGGTGAATAAGTATGCAGCAATCAGTCCTCTCCTCACCAAGATGGAGAGTCTGATCATGGGGACTAACACTGGCAAAGCCAAGCACATGGCTCAGTTCTATACCTACTGGGAGCGCAAGATCTTTGATTCGCTCACCACAATGGTGCTCAAGTGAGGTTTTGCATATGTTCTTTTGCACTTTCATAGATCATCTTAGTCTCATCATCTTCTGCGCTCACAAGACATATTGTTGGTCATACATTTTAATTTAATTATGTCTTTTAGGAATATTCAAGCGTTGAACACTGCACTGATGGGCACCACTCCCCTCTTTCAAATCGACACTATCCTAGCTGCTCCTGAAATTGCATTGCATCCCAAGAAAAGCGAGGTGTACAAGCTTGTTAAGCAGTGTGTCTGTGAATGTGTGGAGAGCACCAAGGTATGCTCAAGGACTACATTTGGAAAGCAGTTAATTTATTTGAAAAATAATATATAAATACAATTTATTTGTTTTAAAACAAATAGGCTCTGTTAAGTCAAGTAACATGAAGCCCATATCATCACATGTTATAATTGACAGCTACTTTAATGTGTCTCTTGGTGTTGTGCTGACGTTTATGTGATTACTATTGTAGATATTTATTCAATATTATTGACACTGCCTGAACTAATGGATCAGAGTTCATCCCTTACAAAATGACAGTGCTAACAGTCCCTTAAATTGGATTTGAAAACAAATTTGATTGATGTGCATTATAAAAAAAAACCTTCGTGAAAAATCCAGTGCTGCATTATGTCACATGCAGTATATGGCACTCTGCTTACATGTAATGCAATGAAAACCCAAACCTGTTGCTGGTCATTCCAGTCACCTTTTCTTCTTTTTATGTCTTTTGTAGTGGTTTGTTCGCTGGATGCACGGCACTTGCATCCAGTGTCCTCCACAGAAAGTGGATGGTGAAGATGAGCCAGTCGTCTTCACTTTTTACAGTGAATTATGTCAGGTTCCTCAGATAAATGAGAAAGCCACAGCCGTCACCCATAGCATGCAGGGTCTCCTCAATGGCATAAGCACCTACCTCCAACACTGGATGAGCTACCGCTCTCTCTGGAAACTCGATAAGGCTATTGTCACTGAGAGGTTTGCGGCCAAAAAGTCTTCGTGTGTGATGTATGACGAGAAGTTTCAGTTCTACGTCAAGGTCAGCAAAGAGGTGGCGAGGCAGCCGTTGGTGAGGTACGAGCACAGCATCAGGCTGAACCTGGAGCCACTGGCCCGTGCCGTGCAGGAGAACGCCCAGGCGTGGGTCACCTCCCTGGGCAGGCTGCTTAATGACTCTGTGCGAGAGGAACTTTTTAACCTCCGTAATGAGCTGCTGGTAAGGAATGTACTCAAAATTTGATTAACGTTGCCTTAATATAATAAAATATCTGTTAATCACCTAATAATAAAGAGGATGAGCTTTTGGTCAGTCTGTTCTCTTAGAATGCATTTACTGTGATCAGAACTTGTCAGATCATTTGAAGAGGAGCCCCAATACCTTGGAGGACCTGAAATTTGTTTTAGGCACCATCACAGACATCAGAGATATGTCCCTGTCAGTGGAGATGAGAATCAACGAGATTCAAGAGAGATATAGAACTCTCACCATGTACAATGTGGAGGTGAGTAGTCCTGACAATATTGAACTATCATAATTGTTATTAAACAAAAGTATTACACAATGTTCTGGAATACTTGATACAGGCGTAACATTCTGATAACAACCGCTACTACTTATATGTTCAATGTATTACTTTACTGTCTCTTTTCTCATGACATGAAATTATTATAGTACAAATGAGCTAATAATATACTTAAGATTTGTCTTTAATTATCATGTGCCAAGTTGCTGAAAATGTACATCCAGATGGTTGTCCAGAGTGATTGCTTTTACAATAACAACCCATTGGATGTACGCTATCCCTTACTTTACCAGAACATAACAATGATGTCACTGCAATCATCCATTAAAAATGTTAATTATTATCTGATTTGCAAACCTTATTTTAAAGGTCATAGAGGAGGAGCTGCAGCTATCTACAAACATCAGCAATATGTGGAGTGAACTGTTTATGGAGTCTAGACAAGTTGACCGCAGTCTGGGAAAAGTAAAGAAGACTTTTTCTGAGGTAGGCTTTTCATTAGGCACTGCTGATATGTCAAGAATAAAACTATAGGTGAATGAGGAACGGTTTTTCTAACTTAGATTCTAATAATATGCATTACAGAGAAGCAACACACATGGTCTTTGATTTTTCTGATTTTCTCTCTCAGATTACTCTTAAACAGACTGAGGAGTATAAACAGGAGCTCTCCATATTTACAGAGAGCTTCAACATGCATGGGCCTGGAGCTATGGGAGATGATCTAGAGAAAGGCAAGAACAAGTGCATCTCTTTAGTTCTTTATATCTTTTTCACCTGGTGTTATATCACAATGTGTGCTCTTCTAGGATTGATGATCATGGACACGTATGAGAAAGAGCTAGCTATGGTAGAGGCAAGCCGTCAGGAGCTGGCTAAAGCTGAGAAGCTGTTTAACCTGCCTATCACAATGTACCCAGAGCTTCTCAATGTGCAGAAGGAGATGAGAGGCTTGAGGCAGATCTATGAGATTTATAAGGCCCAGAAGGTTAGAATCATATTTTTTTGTCTGTTAAAAGATCTGAAATATGATAAAATGCACATATAAGAGATGTTTGATGTATTGTTGTGTGTATTTGGGAATTACTTAGGCAGCTAAGGCAGAGTGGTCACAAACCCTGTGGGTAAATCTAAACATCGAACTCCTTCAAGAGGGTATAGAAGGATTTATCAAGAGTTTGAGGAAGCTGCCGAAGGATGTTAGGGCTCTTCCTGTGTCTTTCTTCCTGGAGGGACGCATGAAGGAATTCAAAGAGTCACTCCCCCTTCTGTTGGATCTTAAAAATAAAGCTCTCCGGAACAGGTAATTAACGCTGTGTTTTATGATATTTCAATATTAAACACAGTTGGTAAATATGATTTAAGGAATAAAGAGTGTTATTTAGGATGCATGACACTCACAAGTAAGCAATTTGTTTGTGCAGACACTGGAAGAGCCTGATGGAGAGGACGGGCACCAGCTTTGAGATGAACCCAGGCACCTTTACTCTAGAGAACATGTTCTCCATGGAACTGCACAAGTATGGCAACGTCATCAGTGACATTGTCACCTCAGCTGTAAAGGAGCTTGGCATTGAGAAGGTTATAATTCTTGCTGATTCCACTTATTACTTTCAATCATAGCAACAGTTTGGTTCCTAGATTAAGTACTTAAGAATAATGAATGATGAAGAATACTATGAAAAGCTATCAAGCCTTTAAGTTATCATCTCATATGATATAAGGTTACAGAGTGTGCTTGTGTACTTTACAGGGAGTGAAAGAAGTGGAGGAAACTTGGGAGAATATGAAGTTTAATGTGCAGCGGTACCTAAAAGGCACACAGGAGCATGGGTTTATCCTCGGAGCTGTGGATGAAATCCTCCAGCACCTGGATGATGATGCCATGAACCTGCAGAGTATGGCAGGAAGCCACTTTGTTGGTCCCTTCCTGGCCACCGTGCAGCAGTGGGAGAAAAATCTATCACTCATCAGTGAGATTATTGAAGTTAGTGTGAAACCCTTACAATTAAAGACAAATGAAATCAACACCAGCTTTTAGTTCGTATTCGTGGCCCTGCCTGTGAAAACCCAGCTAAAGTAATTTTTTGTGTTTTCTACATAAAATCATCCCACACAATGTAAAGAACATTGATATCTTTAATACTGGGTGGGAAATGACATGTCAAAAATTTAAATCATTAAAAATCATGTGATATTTGTAGGGGAAAATCAATTCTTTGATGCTCGTTATCTCATTTTGGATCATTTAATAGATTTCAGGCCATACAGTATATATTCTTGTAAAAAGAAGTATGGTCATTTATGGCGTGTCAACTTCGTGTTTCATTGACAAAGTGTTTCAATTCGCTTTGAATAAAAGTGTCTGGTAAATGAATAAATATAAATAAATGCATTGGACACTTGGCTTCGATCCAAACTCCAAAGTAAATGTTTTTACTGTTACACTGAAACGTGTAGGTATGGATGTTAGTCCAGCAAAAATGGATGTACCTGGAGAGTATCTTCATTGGAGGTGATATTCGCTCTCAGCTACCCGAGGAGGCCAAAAAATTTGACAATATTGACAAAATGTTCAAAAAGGTGAGGCCTTGTATAACCATCAAATGTTTTGTGGAAATACTGTAAATTTGTATATATTCACTATTGTTTTTACAGATAATGACAGACACAGTAAAGGACCCTGGCATAAAGAGGTGTTGTCTAGTTCCAAATCGCCTGACTGACCTCCAGAACCTGAGCGAGGGGTTGGAGCGCTGCCAGAAGAGTCTGAACGATTACCTTGATTCCAAGCGGAACGCTTTCCCACGCTTCTTCTTCATCTCTGATGATGAGCTGCTCAGTATTCTGGGCAGCAGTGAGCCTACTTGTGTGCAGGAGCACATGATCAAGGTAATTTGCATTGCAGGAATAACATGACTTTTATTGTGTATCATAAACACATTTAAACGTTTATAAGATCTTCTGGATTGTCTCTTTACATGTGTTGCTACATTCATCTTCAGATGTATGATAATATAGCGGCTCTGCGCTTTGATACGGGGATGAATGGAGAAATGGTGGCGAATGCATTGGTGTCTGCGGAAGGGGAGGTGATGGAGCTCAAGCAGCATGTACCTGCAGATGGCCGCGTGGAGGACTGGATGACCGGAGTGCTGCTGGAGATGAGGAGAACTAACAGACTCATTACCAAAGAGGCTATTTATTACTACAGTCATCAAAAGACTAGGTGAGAAAACTCTTTGATCAGAACTTGAAGTAGTTTAATCATTAAAAAATCTTTTTGCCTTCAGGGTGGACTGGATGTTAGACTACCAGGGTATGGTGGTGCTTGCAGCCAACCAGGTGTGGTGGACCTGGGAAGTAGAAGATGTGTTCAAAAGGATGAGTCATGGCGAAAAGCAAGCGTTGAAACAGTATGCAAAGAAAATGCACCAGCAGATTGATGATCTGGTGAGGCGCATCACACAACCCTTAAAGAAGAATGACAGACGCAAACTCAACACCGTCCTCATCATAGATGTCCACGCCAGGGACATCGTGGACACTTTTGTCAGAGACAGGTAAGATGTGAAGTCCATGCGGTTTTGTAATTGTCAATTATCGTTCTCCTTAACGTGCATTTTTGATGTGGACAGCATCACAGACGCCCGTGAGTTTGAGTGGGAAAGTCAATTGAGATTCTACTGGGCTAAGGAGCCTGATGAGCTGTTTGTACACCAGTGCAGCGCGCTCAGTTCTCCTACGGCTATGAATACATGGGACTGAATGGACGGCTGGTCATTACTCCCCTGACTGACCGTATCTATCTCACACTTACTCAGGTACTCCGTCTACACAGTTTTCCAGCTCTAGGTTGCTTGATTTGTGTGTTTTTAATATGAGGTTTGGTGCTCTCAGGCATTGTCTATGTTCCTGGGTGGAGCGCCAGCTGGGCCTGCAGGTACGGGGAAAACAGAATCCACTAAAGATCTGGCCAAGGCTTTGGGGCTTTTGTGTGTGGTCACCAACTGTGGAGAGGGCATGGACTACATGGTAAGAGACCTTAGACTCAAAGACTGCTTGGTTACATAAACAAAGTGGTGAGATACATATTGTTACACTCTTATTTCTCTCTATTCTTTAGGCTGTGGGGAAGATCCTCTCTGGTTTAGCTCAGTGTGGAGCCTGGGGCTGTTTTGATGAGTTCAACCGCATCGATGCCTCTGTGCTATCTGTCATCTCCTCCCAGATCCACACCATCCGAACGCTCTCATGCTGCACCTCAAGAGGTTTCATGTGAGTTTTAATATGTCCTGTCAGTCTGTTTTATGAAGTTGTATCAGGCTCTAATGTCTTTTGTTATTGTGCTGGTTAGTTTGAAGGCCAGGAGATCAGTCTGGACAGCCGCATTGGGATCTTCATCACAATGAACCCAGGCTATGCTGGCCGTACAGAGTTGCCGGAGTCTGTGAAAGCTCTCTTCAGACCTGTGGTGGTCATCGTGCCTGACCTGCAGCAGATCTGCGAGATCATGCTCTTCTCTGAGGGCTTCCTCTTGGCTAAGGTGAAGATTTCTTGTATATGAAAACTTGGACTGACTTTAGATTTATTTTTTTGGAAAGAAAACCAAATGATGTTGATGTGCTGGGTTTAACAATCTGTATAAGAGACACTGTGTTGAAGTGTGCATAGGTATGTTTACCAGACACTTTAAGTAAATACTTGCATTAATGCATTCGTCAGATATTTTTATTCAAAGCCCATATCAAATATACATTTTTTATTCAACAAAAACATAAAAAAGCACCCATGCACATAAAAAAACAAATTTACTCAATTCATTAGCCTAACACATTTAGTTAATGATAATTTCACATACACATTATACTGCTTATATTTTAAGCCTAGACACTTTTATTACGTGAGAGTGTGTCATTTGTTGTGCCATCCTCATAGAACTTCAGCAAATCAAAGAGCCGCTTTTCATTATGTTTGAAAAGTAAAACACAGACAAATATAAATTATTGTAAATAATAATTCTTTACTTGCAGGTTTTGGCAAAGAAGATGACAGTATTGTACAAATTGGCCCGGGAGCAGCTGTCCAAACAGTCACACTATGACTTTGGTCTTAGAGCACTGAAGTCAGTGTTAGTAATGGCAGGAGAGCTGAAGAGAGGTTCACCTGATCTCAATGAAGTACTGAGCATACTACAAACCTTTAAACTACCTAAATAAGATAAGTAATAAATTTACTGTTTTTTGTTTAATGTTTTCGTCTTTTTTTTCTCCCTAGGATGTCGTTTTGATGAGGGCTCTTAGAGATATGAACCTGCCTAAGTTTGTATTTGAGGATGTTCCTCTGTTCTTGGGTCTTATATCAGATCTGTTTCCTGGGCTTGACTGTCCGCGTGTGCGTTACCCCAACTTTAATGATGCTGTAGAAGCCACTCTACAGGAAAACAAATACATTATGCTGCCCGACCAGGTGACTTCTCATTTAAAATCTAATCTTCAAAAGACTTGTAAAGATTTAGTCAATCCATTTTTTTTTCATTTATGAATGTAGGTGGACAAAGTGGTGCAAATGTATGAGACCATGATGACCAGACACACCACCATGGTGGTTGGACCAACAGGGGGAGGGAAATCTGTGGTGATCAACACACTCTGCCAATCACAGACCAGGTCTCTGTCTACTATCTAACAACATATTTTATGCAGAATGTCCTTCTGCATTTTCTGTTCTTTAAGCTCAGATACATAACTGTTAAATTGTTTGTCTAGGTTGGGCCTGCTGACAAAAATGTACTGCCTAAATCCCAAAGCGATGAGTGTGATTGAGCTATATGGGATTCTGGATCCGGTCACACGAGATTGGACTGATGGCATACTCTCTAACATATTCCGTGACATCAACAAACCCACAGACAAAAAAGAAAGAAGGTATTATAATGGATTCTTTATTGTAACGTCAGACAGGGACTGACATCAAAACATTTGATGCAATGCTTTGAATCTATTATGAATTAAATGTACATGAAATACAGTTTTACCAATAACTTCGACTTGGTTTTGCAGGTACATACTGTTTGATGGGGATGTAGATGCTCTGTGGGTGGAGAACATGAATTCAGTTATGGATGATAACAAGCTTCTCACATTGGCTAATGGTGAGAGAATTCGTCTACAGAGCCACTGTGCGCTGCTTTTTGAGGTAACGTTTAAACTCTAGTATATCAATTATTTTTCGGTTATTGCAAACCATTGCGATATGGAGATATGCCAATTACATTATTTAGATAAATTCAATAAAAAATCTTGCATCCTACCTGCTGATGAAAACGTTCTTATTAAAATTTTACTAACATTCTCAATAAGTTATAATAAGTTATTATAATTTTTTAATGTTTTTAGAATGTCTACTTTTGATGACTTGCTCTTTAAAAACTGAAGGAGAACTTTTAGTAAATGTTAGACAAATTTTTGGGAACATTTCCTGTTATCTAGGGTAATTTATTGTAATTATTGTAGGTTAATAAACAGGAATTCTACCGTATGTTTTAGGTTGGAGATCTGCAGTACGCCTCCCCTGCTACCGTTTCTCGATGTGGAATGGTGTTTGTGGACCCAAAGAACCTTCGCTATACTCCCTACTGGTGTAAATGGGTTAACAGCAGACCATCTAAAGTAAGAAACATATTATTTGCATATCGCCTTCTTTGTGTGTTCTGTCACAGATACAGTATTTGTATAATATTGTGCGTTACATTTTTTTGCTGGACAGGAGCAAGCAGATCTCAGCAAACTGTTTGAAAAGTATGTACCAAGTGCCATTGATATGATTGTGGACGGTATCGTTGATGGTAAACAGACAGAGAAACTAAAGACCGTCATCCCACAGACTGATTTAAACATGGTGAGTCAGTTAGACATGGAGAACATTACAGCATAGACAGTTTCTAAAGTATGTAATGCATACCTCCTGCTTTCTGTAGGTGACGCAGTTGACCGTGATGCTCGATTCTCTTTTGGAGAATGAAGACTGTAGTTCTGAGGAACTGGAGTGTTATTTCCTAGAGGCACTATACTGTTCATTGGGGGCTTCTCTTCTGGACAAAGGCAGACAAAAGTTTGATGATTTTATTAAAAAGTTGTCCTCTCTGAACAATGTTTATGATGATAAGCTTCTTGCTGGTCCTGGAGAGGTTCCAGGTAAGATTTTTGGACGTTTGCTGAATAAATTAAATCACATCTAGGTGTGTCTTAATAATACAAATATTTACTTATGCAGTTTACTTGCCAACTCTCTATGATTTCCATTTTGATGGGACCAAAAAGAAGTGGGTTCCCTGGAGCTCAATGGTTCCAAACTACATTCATAACCTTGACATGAAATTCATTGACGTACTTGGTAAAACAGCCGATTTTTTTTTTTTTCTTTTGTCCTGTCAACAGTATATTTTTGGTAGTATGCTTCTAAATTCTGGTTTTGTTTTACATGTTGTATATATGTACGTCTGTTGCTTTTTACAAGTTCCAACAGTGGACACCACTCGTGCAAACTGGCTGTTGGAGCAGATGGTGAGGGTGAAAAGGCCAGTGGTGCTGGTTGGAGAGTCTGGTACCTCTAAAACAGCCACCATACAAAATTTCCTGAGCAATCTCAATACAGATACAACAGTATGTTAACTGCTGTGAATATCACATGGGCACAATCAGTGTTCTGTAGCAAATGAAACAGAATACTAAAATGCATCTTTTCTCAGATAATGATGACCATCAATTTCTCATCAAGAACAACATCCATGGACCTGCAGAGGACTCTGGAGGCAAGTGTTGAGAAAAGAACCAAAGACACGTATGGTCCTCCAATGGGCAAAAGGCTCCTTGTCTTTATGGATGACCTCAACATGCCAAGAGTAAGACTGGAATCTGTACATACATATATAAAATAAGGTCTACAGTATGTCCAAAAAAACATTGACATATGTTTGATCCCAGGTGGATGAATATGGCACCCAGCAGCCTATAGCTCTCCTGAAGCTGTTGTTGGACAGGGGAGGCATGTATGACCGAGGCAAGGAACTTAACTGTAAGATTATTAAAGACTTGGGCTTTATTGCAGCCATGGGGAAAGCAGGGGGCGGCAGGAATGAGGTGGACCCTCGGTTCATCTCTCTCTTCAGTGTGTTCAACATCCCGTTCCCTAAAGAGGAATCACTCCATCTCATCTACTCTTCCATTCTCAAAGGACACACTAAAGTAATTCAGCTCACTATTTGCTGTCATACACTGATGCAAAAGTCTATCTATTACGGTAGATAAAAATTCTGCATCATTACTGTTGTTTCTTATAGCTGTTTGAGGAATGCATCCGAAACATCTGCGACAAGTTGACCTTTTGTACACTTGAGTTGTACAAAACCATCATTAAAGATTTACCCCCGACACCCTCCAAGTTTCACTACATCTTTAACCTGAGAGACCTCTCCAGAGTTTACCATGGCTTGACACTGACCAATGCTGAAAGGTTTGGAGTGTTATAAATCATAAATTTGATTACAAAGTGAACCTTTGACCGACATGTTGCATGTTTTTATTGATTTCTATGCTTTCTTGTAACATCACCTAACACACCAGGTTTTCCACGGTCACCCAGTTTGTCCGCGTATGGAGGAATGAATGCCTAAGAGTCTTCCATGACAGACTTATCAATGAAACCGACAAAGCTCTGGTATGCCTTTGACCTCCTGTAGTCTGTGATAACATACAGTATATTTCTATTAAGAGTAATATATTATAAAAGGCACTTAAATGATTCACTCATGCTCTTGTTGTGCTCTTCACAGGTTCAGGGGCACATAAAGAATCTGATTGAAGAGCACTTCAGATCAGATCTTGATTCAGCCATGAGAGACCCTATTCTGTTTGGAGATTACAGAACAGCTCTTAAGTCTGAGCCAAGAGTCTATGAGGACGTGCTAGACTATGATGCATCCAAAGCTCTGTTTCAGGTGTGGTGATATTACAAAAAAACTCAATGAATCTAAAAATGAAAAGGCTGTGGTTGTCTGAAGCTTTGTCATCCAACTTTTTTCTATTTTTTCTGACTCATGTAGGAGATAATGGAGGAATATAATGAAAGTAAGACCAGAATGAACTTGGTTCTGTTTGATGATGCTCTTGAGCACTTGACTGTTATCCATCGCATCATCCGAATGGACCGAGGTCATGCATTGCTGGTCGGTGTGGGTGGATCAGGGAAACAGTCACTTACAAAGCTGGCTGCCTTTACTGCAGGTTATGAGGTAAATTATCCGCAGTAACAGTTAACATCTTTTCTTTGAATATGCAGATTTTCTCTTTCATTCTTTAACACTTTTATGCTGTTACGTGTGTTTACAGGTTTTTGAAATTGTGCTTAGTAGAGGATACTCTGAGGTGAACTTCCGTGAAGATCTGAAAACCCTTTACCTTAAATTGGGTATAGAGAATAAGAAAATTGTCTTTCTGTTCACTGATGCCCATGTGGCTGAGGAAGGCTTTCTGGAGCTCATCAACAACATGCTTACATCAGGTAAAACAACTGACATTTAGTTTCAAATTCTGATATTCTGAGATGCTGACATTACTGGCTGTGTGTGTCCAGGGATGGTTCCAGCACTGTTCCCTGATGATGAGAAGGAATCTGTCCTGAACCAGCTGCGAGACGAGGCCATGAAGAATGGTTCTGGGCCATCTAAAGAGAGCGTGTGGCAATACTTTGTCAACAAGAGTGCTAACAACTTACACATAGTGCTGGCCATGTCTCCTGTAGGAGACACTCTCCGAACACGCTGCAGGAATTTTCCAGGTCTTTGAGCAATACATTAAAAACTATTTCTTGATTCAGATTGTTTCAAATGTTTTTTGACTTGATTTTCTTTGTGTGCTCATTAGGGTTAGTAAATAATACAGGCATTGACTGGTTCTCTCCATGGCCACTTCAGGCTTTACATGCAGTTGCCAAGTCATTCCTAGGTATGTTTAATATGAAGAATTTATTTTTCTGATCTGTATTCGTCTGTATAAGCTGATCTGAGGTTAGCACCCCTCATGAGTTTTCATTTCCTGCCTGTACCAGGTGAAAGTCCCATGATTCCAGAGTGCAGTGCAGAGGCAGTGATCGATCACGTGTGCATGGTGCACAGCTCTGTAGGCAAGTACAGTAAACTGTTCCAGCAAACACTTCGGCGCAACAACTATGTGACCCCCAAAAACTACTTGGACTTCATAAACACCTATTCCACCTTACTGGAGGACAAAGATAAATACATCCTGGGTAAGAGCATATTTGTCTTGTGATGTTTAGGGATGTTTTTGGTCATTCTTCTTGAATGTAAATGAATTTACTGCATGTGTGCACACGCTCCAGCACAATGCAAACGTCTGGAGGGAGGTTTGGATAAGCTGAAGGAGGCGAGTGGGCAGCTAGCCGAGCTCAACACTAAACTAGCTGAACAGAAAGTGGTTCTGGCAGAGAAGACTTCAGCCTGTGAGATCCTTCTAGAGGAGATCTGCTCCAATACTGCTGTCGGTACGGACAAAATCTTATTAAACCTGTGGTTCAATACAGACCCATTTGGTTGTTGTCCCTGTTATAGATTTTTGTGTATTAAAATTACACATTAATTAAGACTGTACTGTAAAGTAGCTGAAAACGTAATAGTAATGTGCCAGAAGCATCTGATGTACATGATCAAAAATTTTGCAGAGTACTATTTAGTAACCTCTATCTTTCTCATTTAGCGGAGGAGAAGAAAGCCCTGGCAGAGGAGAAGGCTAAAGAGATAGAGGAGCAAAATAAGGTGATAGTGGTTGAGAAGAAGGATGCTGAGAGCTCTCTGGCTGAGGCTCTTCCTGCTTTGGAGGCTGCGCGCATCGCCCTGCAAGACTTGGACAAATCTGATGTCACAGAGATCAGGTATGAACTGTTTAACAGGTGTAGCACCAAATCATTTACTGACGCGCTCCAAAATAATAATTAGTAAAATAAAAGAAAACATAAATCAAATGCTTGCACAAACATTGGTATAAAACAAATGTGAAAAGGTATTAAGGATTTAAGTCAGAATACATGAATCTAACACGAAACTTTGAATGAAAGTGAAGATTCATTCTGGTGTGTTCTTTTACTCTGTATTATCACGGGTTATTATGATGATCTGGTCTATGGTCATAATATTCTGTGTCTCCTCACTTTTCTTCATGTTGTCATAGATCCTTCGCCAAGCCGCCCAAACAGGTGCAGGTGGTTTGCGAGTGTATCCTGGTGATACGCAGCTACAAAGAGATCAGCTGGAAGACTGCCAAGGGCATGATGTCAGAGGCCAACTTCCTGCGCTCGCTTATGGAGATGGACTGTGACTCTATCAATGCGGGTCAAATCAAAACTGTCAAAGGTAAACCAGCATCTCCAAAAAAAGAACAGGATAAATTGATTTATAGCTAATGTATATATTTACTGATATTAATTTGTGATTCCTGGCACAGAGATGTCAAACCCCTTATTATAAATCACATTCATGGAAATTCTGTTTTATTGCCTCCTTATCATTTACTCAGCCTACCTAAGGAACCTCAACACCAGTTTCGAGGAGATGCAAGCCATCAGTAAAGCTGGTTCTGGCATGCTAAGGTTCGTGGTGGCGGTTATGGGCTACTGCGACGTAGCCAGAGATATCAAACCCAAGAGGGAAAAGGTCTGATATGCCTTTGTATTATTAATGACTATATATATTGTATTGAAAAATCATACAAACAAATACAATTGCATTTAGTTTAATATCATTTGATTTCTTTACTGTGTTCCATTTAAAGGTGGCTCGATTGGAGAGGAACTTCTTCCAGAGCAAGCGTGAGCTAGAGCGAATCCAGACTGAGCTCGGTGCCATCCAGAAGGAGCTTGGAGCTCTTGGAGACAAATATGAGGCTGCCATGTCTGAAAAGCAGCTTCTGCAAGAGGAAGCTGAGGTCATGGAGAGAAGACTGATTGCTGCAGATAAACTTATCTCTGGACTGGGATCAGAGAATGAGCGGTCAGTTTACTCTTCTTAAATTGTCATCTGTCAACTAAATATCAGAAGAATTAAGATCCATCACTTATTAGAGGAACACATATGAATATGGCCTGTAATACTGTATATCATATTCTGAATATTGAGCGTATGGTAGAAAAACATGTTTCTTTCTGCTTTCTGCAGCTGGACTGAAGACCTGAAGGAACTAAAGCAGAAGCGGGTGCGTCTTCTAGGAGATTGTTTAATCTGCGCTGCCTTCCTCAGCTATGAGGGAGCATTCAGCTGGGACTTCCGCAATGAGATGGTGTATGGGGTGTGGCAGAAAGACGTGATGGAGAGAGGCATCCCTCTGAGCCAGCCCTTTCGATTAGAAAACTTGCTCACAGATGAGGTTGAGATCAGCAGGTGAGATACTGCCTAATAAAATCTGTTATATTGTGTGTGTGTTGGTTTGTGGGGAAAAACCTCTGTGTATTTTTTCTAGGTGGGGTTCTGAAGGTCTTCCTCCAGATGAGCTTTCAGTACAGAATGGTATCCTGACCACCAGAGCGAGCCGCTTCCCCTTGTGCATCGACCCACAGCAGCAAGCTCTAAACTGGATCAAAAAGAAGGAGGAGAAGAACAATTTAAAGGTTTAAACATGCACCTCTGTTTGACTGATGTTTTTCTGTAATCACTCTTAACAGATATGTTCATAACAGGTTTTCACCCTCTTTTCTGATTTATCAGATCTCTTCATTCAATGACCCAGACTTCTTGAAGGGACTGGAGTTGGCTATTAAATATGGCTTTCCCTTTCTGTTCCAAGATGTGGATGAATACATTGACCCAGTTATTGACAATGTCTTGGAGAAGAATATAAAAGGGGCTGAGGGTCGTCAGGTTGTTGTACTGGGTGATAAAGAAGTTGACTATGATCCCAACTTTAAACTTTACCTCAATACCAAACTGGCAAACCCTAAGTTCTCTCCTGCGGTATTTGGGAAAGCAATGGTTATTAATTACACAGGTAAGAGCAAACTTTATCTGATGCACATTAGGGGTGACACACTTGGCTCTGGTCTAACCATAATATTAAAACCCCCGAAAATCTATATTGCATTATATAAACATATTGTAAATAATTCAGCACCTGTTTAATTTTTTTTAAGAGTCACAGTGGTGACAAACTCTCACTCTGCCTCTCTACACCTGTATTTTTGAGTGTGATTCATTGGCCAAACATAATTTTATTATAAATTAGTTTGACTAAAATAATATCTGACATTTTGACATACACTGAATCTAAAGTTAGTTCTCAACATTGACAGGATTTGTTTTGACAATCTGAGTTTTTAATTCTTTTCTGTTGATCAGTAACACTGAAGGGCCTGGAAGACCAGTTGCTCAGTGTCATTGTGGGATTTGAACGAAAGGAGCTGGAGGAGCGGAGAGAACGTCTCATTCAGGAGACCAGTGAGAACAAGCGTTTGCTGAAAGACCTGGAGGACTCGCTGCTGAGAGAACTGGCCACCTCTACTGGAAACATGCTGGATAATGTAGAGCTGATCCAGACTCTGGAAGAAACCAAGTCCAAGGCCAGCGAGGTCAGTTCATTACACACACACGCGTAATGGTTAGAGTCTACTAATTCTTCCATAAATATAGTTAAGTGGTAAGCCCTATTCAATAAGTAAAACAGAAGTAAACTGGATATTTTTGGAGTCAGCTGGAAGATCATGAACTATTTATATGCTTCATTTCGATCAAACAGGTGTTTGAGAAACTACAGCTGGCAGAAAAGACAGCCATCGATATTGACACACTGAGAGATGGCTACCGTCCGGCCGCCAAGCGTGGGGCTGTCCTGTTCTTCGTGCTGGCTGAGATGGCTCTGGTCAACAGCATGTATCAATATTCACTTGCATCTTTCTTGGAGGTTTTTGATCTTTCACTTTCCAAGTCTATGCCTCATGCCATCCTGGCCAACAGACTGCAGAACATCATGGATGCACTCACGCAGAATGTCTATAACTATGGCTGTACAGGTGATGGTGCTTGATCATTTCTTGTAGCTCAGTTGGCATGCCGCTGGTAACGTTCAAATATTCAATACACCTTCTCATAAAATGTGCAGCTCCATTTTAGGACATTTAAAGTGCATTTAAATGTAAACTGAAACTAAAATTATTTTCAGGTCTTTTTGAGAGGCACAAACTTCTCTTCTCCTTCAACATGACTATTAAGATTGAGCAGGCCGAGGGTCGAGCTCCTCAAGATGAACTAGAATTCTTCCTCAAAGGTGAATCTTCATTCCATATACTGTACAGTAGTACCATCTCAATGCACACATACACACCTGATCTTCTTCTCTTTAGGTAACCTATCCCTGGAGAAGAGTCAACGTAAGAAGCCGTGCCCTTGGCTGCCTGATCAGGGTTGGGAGGATATAGTGCGTCTTATGGAACTCTTTCCTAATGAGTTTGGAACTTTAGCTGATGATATAGAGAAGAATCCTGAAGAATGGAAGACGGTGAGTGCAAAACCGTCCAGACATAATATAGATAAACCCACAGTGAGATTTGAAGCATTATGAATGCAGTCCACACATTGTCTTTCTGTTGCTGTCTCAGTGGTATGATCTGGATGGTCCAGAGCAGGCTTCCTTCCCCATGAAGTACAAAGACATCCTCACTCCCTTTCAGAAGCTTCTGCTAATCCGCTGCTTCAGGCTGGATCGAGTCTATCGAGCCGTCAGTGATTACGTCACACTTACCATGGGAGAGAAGTAAGAGAATTTTATGCATATATTATGCAATATTTTAACCAAAAGATCATTTCTCGGATATTCATTGTCACATGACAATGACACATGACATTCACTCTATCACTCTCTCTCTCTCTCTCTCTCTCTCTCTCTCTCTCTCTCCTCTTTCTGCATGTCTCTCTCCCCTTGGCTTTTTTACTCAGATATGTGCAGCCTCCAGTGATCAGTTTTGAAGCCATCTTTGAGCAAAGCTCCCCAAACTCTCCCATCGTGTTTATTCTGAGTCCGGGCTCAGAACCAGCCAGTGATCTGATGAAACTGGCCAAGCGCACAGGCTTTGGGACCAACAGACTTAAATTTCTTGCTATGGGGCAGGGGCAAGAGAAGGTACACAAGAAAAGAAACATACAAAAACATTACGTATGCCAAAGTTCTAATGCTTGACAATCAGCGCAATACACTTCAGTGGAGCATTGGATCCTGACCAACACTAAGATCCACCACCATAAATGTATAAGTGTGACATTTCTGTTGTAGGTAGCACTGCAGTTGTTGGATACGGCAGTGGCACGAGGCCAGTGGCTGATGCTGCAGAACTGTCACCTGTTGGTGAAATGGCTGAAGGATCTAGAGAAAGCACTGGACAGAATCACTAAACCCCACCCAGACTTCCGTCTGTGGCTCACAACAGAGCCAATTAAAGACTTCCCCATTGGCATCCTGCAGAAGTCTCTCAAGGTCAGCATGCATTTCACCACCTGGGAAAAAGTTAATTGGTCTCTGTGGTTATTAGAATGAAAAATCAAGAAATATGTCAAAGATAGCAATACCTGCACAGTGTGTTCCTGAATTTCTCACTAAATGTAAAAATGTTTACCCTGTATGAACTGTCACTTTCCGTAAGTTTTTTTTTCTTTTCATATTGTCTAATGTACTTTCTCTTTGCCGTCAGGTTGTAACAGAACCTCCAAATGGGCTGAAGCTGAATATGAGAGCAACGTATTTTAAGATCCCTCATGATAAGCTGATGGGCTGTGCTCACCCAGCTTTCCGCAGTCTGGTTTATGTGCTGGCCTTCTTCCATGCTGTGGTACAGGAGAGACGCAAGTACGGGAAGATCGGCTGGAATGTGCCTTATGATTTCAACGAGTCTGACTTTTTGGTAAATTCTCTACATGGTTTATTGCACCAAACGTATTGTTTATTTTAAAACACTTTTTATGAAATTGTATTCTCTCTCAGGTCTGTATGGAAATCTTGGACACCTACCTGACCAAAGCCCAAACTCAAGAAGATGCCACGATACCATGGGGAAGTCTCAAGTACCTAGTTGGAGAGGTTGGACTCATTACTAAATATTATTGGATATAATTAAAATATGAAATGGTTTTTAGATGCCATATATTTGTCTTTTAAACATCTTTTGTTTGTTTAGTAAAATATTTTCTATTTGTCTCAGGTGATGTATGGGGGCAGAGCTATTGACAGCTTTGATCGTAGGATACTTGCAGTTTACATGGATGAGTATCTGGGAGACTTCATCTTTGACACCTTTCAGCCCTTTCACTTCTTCCACAATAAAGATGTGGACTACAAGATCCCGCCAGACGGACCCAAGCAGGTGTATGTCGGTATGTCACTCCCTACAGTCTAGCACTAAAAAACAACTGTGTGAAGTGTGACAGTCACTCAAACTCTGTTTTGTAGATGAGATTGAGTCGCTGCCTCTTGCTAACACAGCAGAGGTGTTTGGTCTGCACCCTAATGCTGAAATCGGGTACTACACGCAGGCTGCCCGAGACATGTGGACTCATCTTATAGAGCTACAGCCACAGACAGGTACAGACCTGACACTCTACACAATCCACAGTTACAGTCTGTGACGATGTATTACATTTGTCACGTGTAATCCAAAGGTGACTCTAGCGGTGGTATCAGTCGAGATGAGTACATCAGCCAGGTGGCGCGGGACATTCAAAGCAAACTGCCCAAAGTGTTTGACCTGGACGTGATCCACAAGACGTTTGGGCTCGAGATCACCCCCACATCTGTAGTGCTGTTACAGGAGCTGGAGCGCTTCAACAAACTCATCGTCAGGATGAGCCGTTCACTGGCTGAACTACAGCGGGTGAGCGACACACAAGATATTAATGGAGAGAGAGAGAGAACAACAGAAAGAGTCAAAACGATTTCAGCCAACAACTATTACAACTATGCTATGTAATGGTTGTCTATAAAATTCATGAAGTGTTTTTGTAAGTAGACCATGTGTGTTTTCTGTCTAATGTGTGTGTGTTTGTTTGTGTGTGTCCAGGCTTTGGCTGGAGAGGTTGGAATGAGCAGTGAGTTGGATGAGGTGGCGAGAGCTCTGTTTAACGGACAGATTCCTGTTATCTGGAGGAAACTTGCTCCAGACACTCTCAAATCTCTAGGAAACTGGATGATCCACTTCAAGAGACGATATGAACAGTATAGCTCATGGGTGAGAATTTAAAATCATCAATGTGTCATTTTCACTCTTATGACAGATAAGTAAAACCATTTTTATTGTTGTTGTGTATTGATCAGATTTTATTTTATGTCAAAATGATGTAAATGAAAAAGTAAATCATCTTTGTTCAACTATATAGGTGGATAAAGGAGAGCCCAGTGTGATGTGGTTGTCAGGGTTACACATCCCAGAATCATACCTCACAGCACTGGTCCAGGCCACGTGCAGGAAGAACGGCTGGCCGCTGGATCACTCCACACTGTACACACAGGTCACACAGTACAGGAGTGAAGAAGAGGTTAAAGAAAGACCAGGACAGGGTGAGAACACACAGGGAAATGTTAACCTTGCATATATTGTACTGTGATATCAAAACACAGATTAAAGCAGTGAACAATGTTGTTCTTTCCATCAGGATGTTTTGTATCAGGTCTGTATCTGGAAGGGGCAGACTGGGACATTGAAATGGGCTGTCTGGTCCGCAGCAAACCCAGAGTTCTAGTGGCCGAACTGCCCATTCTCAAAATCATACCCATTGAAGCACGTCGCCTTAAACTCCAGGCAAGACACTCTTAATCTTTAAAGATATATTATTTTAAACGGCTGTAATCTGTAAATAATGTGTGTCTTTGGATGATTTTGAATTTAGAATACCCTGAAGACTCCAGTCTACACCACGTCCATGAGGAGGAACGCTATGGGTGTTGGTCTGGTGTTTGAAGCTGATCTTTACACCACTAAACACATTTCTCACTGGGTGCTGCAGGGAGTATGTCTGTGTCTCAATGCTGACTGATCATCAGCTGTTCTCTTAAGGTTTTTAGAAGGTTTTGTAAGTTTAACTTGATTATATTTAATAATAAAAAAATGATTTTTCCTGAAGTTTTATGACCTGATTTTTCGAAACATTGACAGTGCTGTTATAGTTTTGGGTTTTTGACCACGTGGTGGCAGCAGATAAAATGCTGTTGCAAAAATTTGATGCATTCAGTTACTACATTTACATTTACATTGCCTGTGATTCTGCACCTAATGTGTTCCACCTATTCTGAATGCCACAGTTCTCCACATTTGTGTTACATTACTCAAACACTAGGGGGCGCACTGTCCACATCTGCACAATAGACTTTTATGCCATTTAAAAATGCCTATAAACTTGTCACAAAATTATTCAGCTCCAGGAAATACTATATTTAATACATAGTTCAATTTAAGAAATCATTTTTCTCATAGTATCTGAGAATCATAGTGTCTTTTGTAATATAGGACTACAGTGTAATCGGTTTGTGTACATAACCAGAGAACGATTATAACAAAGCTCAATATAAACATTTACATATGCATGGTTTATAGGCAAGACTATATTTTATTTCTTTCAAAAACAAAAAATCAATTAGTTCTAAATTTCTCTTGTCTTTATTACGTCCATACACTCTTTGGAGAGAAATGTGTCTCTCTGTGTTCTCACACCTTGCTTGGGACTCAATGGGTCATGTAATTGTTGGAAGATAGGCCAATATGTACTGTATTGTTCCTTCCTCTATTCTACCTAGCTCAGCATGGCCTTCTTCCAGCCACATCTCTGTGATGTATAGCCTACATAAATAAAGCCAGTGAAATCAGGTTAAAGCTTGTGGAAGGTTGACTGATTCTGTAGTATCACACCTGGTTCTTGGTGCTTTTGTTCATAGTGACTTACAGGGCATTTCTTGAGATTGATCAGAAAAGACAAACCACTCTTAACACATGGGTGGATGATAAAACATCAGCTTGTAGGTGCATACATTCAGTTCTACGTGTGCCATTGAGATGAATGGGAACACACACAGCATTTCTTCAGGTAGACCTCCTTAAATAAAAAAAATATTCATTTCCATAATTGAGCTGTTTCTTCGATGAGTACACATGAATGAGCCTTTTATCTCTCGCCTTTCTATTTCTCCACTTTTTGTTTTGATAGAGATCAGCACTGTATGTAAGCTTCTCTGTGGAGTGAAGATCCCAGTGTGTCTTACTGTGAGTACATTTCATCATCTGAAATATGGACATTTTGCCGTGGATGAAAACTATTGAAATATTCTACTCGTATTGTACTCATACATGCTAGTGCCCAAACTGTCCCTGCTGAGGAATAGCAATCATAAAAGAAATTCAAAGGGATGTAATGGTTATAATGGGACCATTAAAAACTATAATGGTCTCTGTGGGTCTGATAATGTGCTGGCTTCTGTTAATGTCTAGATCATTTGCTGAAAGCTTTAAATGTATAAATAATACAAAAGCCAGTCAGGACTCAAACTTCACCATATTTAGACTTAGAGGATACTAAGTAAAATCAGCTTTCAGCTAAATGCCTGAATTTAAATCCTAATGGAATAAGGCACAAACACATTGCATACAGGAGCTGATGTCCATTATGATATTGGTAAATAAAACCATTAGAATTTGTATTGCTTTTTTCCAGCGGGGACATCATGACTCCACAGGTGTTTCATAAATATTTTGGCATATTTCAGATTTAAATAGATTTTTTAGTTTCATTATTTTTAGTGAGAATACAATTCCTCGCACAAATCCCACTGCCCTACTTTTTTCCAGCCGCTGTGGTTTACTCAGTGGGTGTTGGTGATTACCACTGACGTCGGGAAGCTAGGATGACACTGTTCTACCCACTATGTAGGCTCTCTGTCTGGGTGGTGGCTGCTATGGAAACACCTCATTCCTCTGACAGAGAGAGTGAAGGTTAGAAATAATAGTGATGATTGAATATTAAATTAATAATGCAACGTTATCTAAGTTTCTCGTTTTACTATCAGGCTTCGTCAAAGTGGAAGCTTACCTTACCTGTGAGATTCATGCACATCTTTGCTAATAATATTTTAGTAATGTTAGTGTATCTACATTATTTGATAATTAGTTTTGATTCAAGACTGCTTCGATCAAAACAGCAGTTTATTAATTGGTACTTTAAATTTTGCCTGTAAGCAAATGATTTTGGTCTGTGTATAATCACCGCTCAGATGCAGTACCCTGCGGTTATGTGATGATTAAGCTTTTTTACAAAATATCAAATGAGACAGGAGGAGGCTGTTTGTGCTCTGATTTTACTTAGTATCCTATGAGTCTAAATATGGTGAAGTTTGAGTCCTGACTGGCTTTTGTATGATTTATGCATCAACTTTACAGTTATGTGGGAGATTTAATAAGATTGCTTCTGTTTTTCTTGGCCTTTGGCCGTATCACTGACCTTTTTATATAGAGTAGGAAGTTGGCTACTTGCATTGTATGATTCTGTTAGATGTGTTGCCCTGGAGTGGAATTGTGGAAAATTTCTTATATACCAAGATCATGATACATTTCACTAGATGTAGAACCATGTGGGTGCAGCAGCAGTATTTCTCTAAAAAAAGAGTATTTGGACTGTACTGTATATATCTTGTGATATTTTGACATCTTTACAAATGTCTAATTTAACTTTATATTTGAGTTCAAATTAATTTCAGCAACATACAACTTTTCAGCTTCCTCAGAGCCCATGGCAATGACCTCATTCTCTTATTATTTTTCACCCAGGTGGTGACCTGTCCCAATGCTTTGACTAATCTGACCAAAATTAGAGCCAGGTTGTCAAGGTTGGTGAAGAATGAGCACCGTATTTAGCATGCACTTACATTCAGTTATAATACTACACTTATTTTAGCTTTTCACTTTAATCAAAGAGCAAGTCCAAGGTTGTTCTATGAAAACATCCATATATTGAGCAATTGATGAACTGAGACATACACTTGTTGACACACAGGCAGTTGATGGTGATTAAAGGATTGTGAATGACTACAGAAGCGATTAAGTTTTAAGCTTCGGCAAATGTTCAGAATAGGGAAGGTGTGATTCAAAAAGCCATATTGAATTTTTGTCAAAGCCAAAACAAAATGTACTATTCAGTAGAAGAAGTTTTTCACTGAAACCACCAACTACTAGACATGACTACAATATTGTCTGACATCACAATATTTGACTTGCTAAATTCTTACGCTCACTATGCACCAGGTGTCCCCATGAAATTGTATTTATTTATTGCAGCTCAGCATAAATGTTAATGACATCCCTGATGCCTGTCAAACACGTGCTGAAGATGATGCCGTTCTCCACACACATGAACAATATGCACCTGTACTTTAGTGGAGCTATCAGCAAAAAGTAGTATCAGTCTCAATGGCAAGATTTTTTTAAATCTTTTAGTACAAGAACATTTCTAGTACGTGAGGAGAAACCTGGAGTTGTACTTCCACAGCAAACCTTTTTGCAGATGGATAAGTGCAAGAAATCAATGCATAATAATGTTAAGAGAGTGTGTGTTTTGCAAATGAACCTTGTCCTTCGAATTGGAAATCTTATAATTACATTTATGCATTTGGTAGACGCCTTTATCCAAAGTGACTTACGGGTACAGTACATTCAAAGGATTTGATATTAGTAATATTTATTATTAATATTTTATCATTGGGATTCAAACTTTAGAATCAAGATCTTTGCAGCGCTAACACAATGCTTCTCCAATTGAGCTACAGGAACACTATATAAAATGTATATGTGAGAGCAATCGATGCAGTATGTCAATATAAAGGAGCTTAGCTCAGTTAATAAACTGGAGGAGTGTAATTAAACACCTGTAATTAAAATCTCTGTCCAGTGATAAAGAGATGAATGTAAAACAGGCTTTAGATTGAAAATTTAGAAAATTTAGCACCATAGACAGAGGCAGTAGAGCTGAATTCATTTTCAGGACCTTGGACAAGGCCTTCAGTGAACACACACACACACACACACACACACACACACACACACACACACACTGTTGTGCGTGCTGTCAAATATTTGTTGTTTATTTGTGTTGTTGATGCTGGGGAATACATTATGATAAATAATTTGTTACCTCAGCCAAGAACAGTGTTCTGTCTGTTAACATTTTGTGTACGGTTTTTTGTGTGTATGTGTATCAGACACAGTGGAGCTTGTGAAGAACTACAGTTGTTGTCAAAAGTTTGCTTTTAATGACACCAAAGGTTAGATTAAACAAATGAACAAAACACTTAGCTTTTAAAGTATTTATTTGACAATATTCATCAAAAAGCATATTACAACATATCAGGGATTTTTCCCAATGCTGAGCTTTAGTTTAAACTCCAAACACAACTATGCAACATGAATGCAAATTTTTAATAAATCTTCAAGAATGTATTTAAATAAAAAGTGTTAATGTTGATTTTCCAAAGTTGGACATCACTTTTGACCAGAGCTGTAGGTGATAAAGACAGAGACTATCTGAAATTTACAGCTCAGTGTGTGAGACGCACCTCAATACAAACATAAAAACTCAGAAAAGCCTGGTCTCTGTACGCACAGAATCGACTCTTTTAAAGTCTCAATCTAATGACTTGTTTCACACAATGATTAAGGAGTAGAAGATGCCAAATGTAATGTTTTTAATGCATGTGTATTAAGAAGTAAGAAGGTTTTCTCTCTCTCTCTCTCTCAATCTTATGGTTCTTGATCACAATAAGCTGATAGATTTAAGTTGTATACATATGCATTAAGTGTTTGTGGCTGAAATAAATACCTGCTGCTTTATTAGTCTGACATCACATAATTTCACCACCTAGCCAACTCTTAAGTTTTGATTGGTTTCTGAGCTGATTAGTATTGAAGTGTTTCTCCTTCTCTTGTCCTTTTTACCTCTAGCTAACTTTAGGATTAACTACCTTCTGGCAACATATTCAAAGTCACAGCCCAGAGCTCCACTTAAAGGCATAATGCAATCATATAAGAGGCTCTGGCCAGCCCACTAAACCCTCAGCAGTTTTATTGAAGAGAGATGGGAAGTTATGGAGCTAGTTGCCATAATGCCACTAAAGACATTATTTAGCACCGTTCAGGGAGATAGTTTATGACCCTTTAAAAAGAGCTTTTAAACAGTGTACAGTAGGAAGAAGAGACTAGCAGCTTGAATAATTGTTAAATATATGTGTGTGTAGACTGCAACTGTTTGAGCAACAGAATGGAAACAAAAATGCTTTTAAGGATATCAAGAATATATTTTCATAGAATGTTCTTTTACGTTATGTAGAATGATTTTATTTAGAAAACAGTAAATAAAAAATGACTTTAGCTGGGTTTTCACAGAGTGGTTCACATCTGGTCTAATCCCTCTAATCACTCAGTCTGACTGTAAATCAAGTGTGACACGCTTCAAATCCTTTGCCATGATTCAATCCATCCTTCATTAAGCAGTCACTTACAGAAAATCAGGTCAGGAAGCAATACAGATCAATACATCCCAAAAGACCAGATCAATGACCGCTGTGAGGATTGACCTAAATCAGGAAGAAATTTCTGGTAAAAGGGGGTGTGACATATTGAATAATAAACCAATGCAGTGTGAACTCAGGTGAAAAGGATAAATAGGACACAAAACAGTCTGCCAGAGGTTACGGGCACAAAGCTGATGTCATTTCATGGTGCCTCTCCAATATCTGATCAGTCATAGTGTATTCAATTATTGCTTTCTCAGCTATATTCCCCATCCCTTCCCTTTGAAAGGTCCTTGGTTTTGAAAGTAATAAAAGCATAAGCAGGTAATTGGGTCAGTGCCCAGTTAAAGTTGTATAACCTCCATCCTCAGCTCAATGCCATTCTGCTTACATCAGGGTCAATTGGACTCCTGAGTAGTTATTCACATGAAGACGCCACACGTTTCCCATGCAGGATCAATAGAATAAATGAAGTGGAGAAAGAAGGAACTGACATTGCATTGATTTTTATTGTCCATACTGAAAAATAGATTTATGTACCCTGCTAGAGTCTTAATGTCATGAACCTTTTATTGTCAGGTCATAGTGAGTTTCAAAAATATGAATCATTATTACATGTATTTATTTTTTCATTTTGGCTACATTTTGCATTTTAGATATATTACTCATCTCTTTAACTCTGTATGTGGATGTCCTTGGTTTTATTACAGTAAGTCCATAAAATACTGTTCAGCGTTTTAATATTTCACTATTATGAGTAAAAATGTTATTTAGTAGGAAAAATGACAGGGTTACATATGCAGCATGCTTTCATGTAGTAATTTCACTGTTCATTTCACAGCTCTCATGCCATGATAAATTAGCCTGCCTAAAATTTAATCAATCCTATACCATGGAAGTTATGCATCCCTTTCACTTTACTGTTTTTAAAGGCTCCTAATGCAGATCCTGCTTCTCTAATCATCACATTCATTTATTTACCCTTATGTTGTTCAAAACCTTCTGCAGAACACAAAAGAAGATATTTTGAGAAATATCTCAGTGGCTTTGTGTCCTAACAATTAAAGTCAATGAGGCCTAAAGTTGTTTGATTACATTCAGAAATAAGAATGTAATGCAGATTTGGAATGACATGAGGGTGAGTAAATGATAAAATAATTTTCATTTTTTGGTGAACAAAAAATAAATGTACTGTAAAAGTTCTTCTACCTTCTTTTATTGGAAATTTGTAGATTTTGTAAAATTGACCAAAAATAAGAGCCAAAATGGGCTTTTTCACATTCTCTTATCATGCCAACAATGTTTTAGCCATGTTGACCATGAAGTTCATCAGGGTCCTGCCATGCTCTGAACTAGGAACGTGTCAAAGTTTTTTATGCACCCGATGTGTGACCCATCTCATCAGACTGGCTGGAGGTAAAGACACATGGGGCAGAGGAGGAGGGGACAGGTAATTAAAATGGACCACAGAGAGATCACAGCAGACTAGCTTTAGTAAATGACAGCTGGCTCTGACGTGTTTGGCCACCACTGGGCTCCCTCCTGACGTACAGGTGACACACAGGGCAGATAAATGTGAAAATGAGCAACTAAATTGAGTTTTCCTTATGGAACATTCTGTCCCCCCCTCAGTTTTTCTCTCTATGAGAGAATTTGGGCCAGTCCTCCAACTGAGCTCTGCAACCAGCAAGCCAAACAGGCCTGACCTGATTGGTTATAAAGACTCAGATCACTTACACATTTCTTTTAATCTTTTATTATTTTGTTTAATTTTGTATATGTATATAGTTTTAAATCATTGCATAGACGTGTTTGGCTGGTAAACTAAATATTTTAGTTTTAGTGTATTGTACTTTTGCACTGTATATGTGAACATAATTTTGATCTTGAATTTCAGTCACAAGAACAAGACAAAGATCAGATTCTGGTGAAACAATCTGTTTTAAAACGTAGTAGATCTATTCCAGTTTTATAGGAATTTGCTAGTACGAAATCAATCATGCAAAAAGTAGAATCTGTGATTTCAAATTTAGAGAAATGTAGTTTAACACATTAGCTATTTTTGTTTTTCAGTATAATAGTGCTGCCTCAGATAAACCGATGTGAGAAAATGAATGCGGTGAGAAATGATTTGAACGTAATCCAGCTGAGGTTATTATGGGTGAAGACTCTAAGGAGGCAGAGAATGAATCATAGTCAATCAATAATTTATACACTGAGATTCTTTCACTAACTTTTAGATATGATGTTTGGCATATTAGACCTACACTTTTTTACAGTATAATTGGTGCAGAATGTCAGTTTATAAAGTTTATAATATACTGTAAATAATGTAGCTGTTCTATGATTTTACAGTTCTATAATTCTGTTTTATTTCTGTTCTTTCTTTTAGCTCTGTTCTATCAAAGCAGATCTTTACATGTACCCAAACGATTCCTGACCCTGGGACAACATTCCAATCACATTTGAGAGAGATCATAGTTACTGTTAAATTTAGGCTTATAGTCAGGGTTGGGTGCTTGTACATCACTGTTATTCCTCTCATTTCTATCTGATTTTAGGGATAAATGATGGTTATTGTTAGAGGTAAGGATAGGGTTTTTCCTACAGAAATGTTGTTCCAGGGTCAACAAACTTGACCCAAAAACATCTCTCTGTTGGCAAAACCAGGTCAAGCACTGAACGAGAGGCTCTCCAAGAATGCCGAAATAATACCATAAGGCTTTTCTCCCATGTGATATTGCTTTAATATCCTATTTCCAGTGAAGCTTATTTATTGTCGAAAGTCTCTCATCAAATTGACTAGGTAAATGTTTATTAGTTTGCTATATAAAATTATTTTCAAACATAATAAACTGATAAAATGGAGACATCATTAATTTTTGTGACATCAAAAAGAACGTATATATTGTACGGTTCAAAACTGAACGTTTACGTCAAACATCCCATCTGATTCGGGCAATGACGTGTGCAATTAAAAACAGCAGCCTGACCTCTCGCAGCCCTCCCATTGCTTCTCAGGAGGAGACAGCCGGATCAATCCGCACGTTGAGCTCTGGGATGAGGTTGTGTGTAATAATAGCACCGAGACAAGCCTGCTATTTATATCCACTGATGTTTTGGTGAGAAAGTGGGCAGGCTGAGATAAATCCTCCTGATTTGCGTCACTAGTTACCTAGATCTCTAAAAACAGCTCAGAAAATGTAAAAACCCACGCAGGGACACACGCACACTTACAAAGCAGCCATTAAACAACCTGTGTGGTGATTCCAAGACCTGCGCTATTAGTACTGTTATCAGTAATAAAACTGCAGCTTAGTCTCAGTGAGTCAAAGTTATGCCTCCAGGGTTACAGGCTAGAACATGAAATTGGATTCCCAACTGATACGTTTCAAAGAGCTCTGCTTGCTGTTTCTATTTTAGACATGAAGAGAAATATAGACTAAAGAATTTATTCAGGCTCATCCAATGAATAAGCATCACGGAGAATAAGGGTGTGTTCAAAACTGCTGAAGTCGCTTGCATCATTAACGCATAGCTCCCACGATGGGATTTCAGAAATCACATGATGCTCTCCGCTCTGAGCCGCAACCAGACCTGCCTCACAAGTTGAGACGCAGCCTGTTTCTGCAAGGCTGATGACCCTGTGATAAGTGGGAGGTGGTAAAACACCTCTCAGCATCCTGGCCATTTCTCATCAACATTTCTGAGAAGCGTGATCTATAACCGTGAGGAATACTGGACCTGTGAAGTTTACAAAGTGCATTAGGCTCTGTGGTTTTCTCCCACACTTGCAGATGGCTGGCTTGTCTACTTAATCTCACTGTCAGTCCCCATGATCCCAGCACTTCTGTGACACTTGGTCCTCATTCAATATGCGCGCAAATTTTGTGCAAATTCTGCATCTGCATTCTTTTAGGCAGACATTATTATATTAGTGTTTCAGCATTTCTTAAAGCTGTGGTTTGCAGTTCTGCAGGATGAGGCGTATGCTTTTTGCTCTAACATTAAATGCAGGGGTTCATTTAATGTGCAAAAACTAGTTTTGTATTTATATTTAAAATATATTTAGGTCACTGATTCAGAATCAGCCACCAGAGTATGTTAGTAAAATCAGTTACCAGTTAATAGGAAACTGATAAAATCAGTTATAATGTCATGACTAAGTATGAAACAGTGGTTCTTCTTTTTAAAAATACTGTTTTAGATCGACTTATTGTACATTAACTAATGTTACAACTTTGATTTTGAGAAATGCTAAAATAAATGTGAACTAAGAATAATAAATGGCATAGAAGTATTGTTCATTATAAGTTTGTGTTAGCTAATGCACTGTAAAAAATTAATAACCAAAACATAGGATACATACACATAAATGACTTTTTTTTTAAATAGTGAGGTCATCAAATTGTAAAATACTCAATTACAAAATAATACAATTGGAGGAATAAATTATGCCGTGGCAAAAAAACAACTTGGAATTTAGCTTATTTATAGTAACCACCTTTGCCATCATTTGAAATGTTTCTCCCTCTTTGCCATTCTTTTCGTCAGCCTCATGATGTATTCACCCGGGATGTTTTCCAAACAGACTTGAACTTCCCATATACAGTATGCTGGCAGCTTGTCCTTGACTCTCTGAGCCAACTCATCTATTAAAACTAAGACTGTTTTGCAAAGAAATATATCATTTGTATTTGTGTTTGAAACTTAAGCATAATGTTATAATGTTCTCACCAAGCAGCCAGTCATGTAGAAGTGATCATTATGGCCATACCATCAAACAGATCACCTTTCGAATGGCTATTAAAATGCATATCAACCAGTTGTGTTTGCTCAGTAAGAAAATCCTTTAAGATTACAGAGTAAGATGTATTGCATTTGAGAGTCTCCTGTAGTGTAAATGCTCTGCCTTTAAACAAGGTCATGGTGAAAGTCATACTTCACACTGTTGATTGAATTATACAGGTTTGCATCATAATCTGATTTAAAAACAGGTCACTCATTATAACCAAATTATCTTCAGTTTTCCACCCATAGCACACAGTAAACCAAGAGACATCCCTGACACTGTGAAAATTAATTTTGCATTTTACACACAACATCCCTCTCAGACACATTTATTTTACTTGTTTACTGTTTGCTCTTGTGTTTCACTTCTAAAACAGAAACTGTCCACCAAACCACAGGACTAATCATAACATGCCCTGTGCTTTGCTGGAAGCTGTTAAGGAAGACCAGTTCAGGATTGCATGTTGAAATGAAGTTATTTTTTTTTGTTTATTTGAACATTGAACAGCTCAGTGTTGTCTTTCTAAATGTAGACAAACCAGCAATTGCATTTTAATGTCAAAGTGATGACAAAAACAACCCGTTTCTATTTAGGTTGAGGAGCCCCTATCAGTATCTGCAACAGAAAATGATAAGTTACATTATTTGAAGTCAGCAAAACTAGAAATTACAACTAGATTTTGTATTATAATGTATTTCCAAGTGTAGCTTTATCGACTGTACAAGAACAATTGTACAGCGGGACTTAGTTTTATCTATTGGTTGTTAATTGAATACTGAAAAGTAGGGGCAGTTTTTAATTTTAATTCAATCATGGTTGGCAGCACATATTATTTTTTACCCTGATGTGCAAAAGAGCTAAAAACTTTAAAAGCCAAAGTTTTATGACGTGGAACAATGGGACTTTTATTTTGATACTAATTATTTCCAGCGCGTGTTTGCGATCACAGTGGGAAGTGGTGGGCTATGTGTTTTTCTAAACTAAAATGAATAAAAACCTCCATAAGAAGCACAAAAAGTCATGACAGACTTTCCGAACTTGCAATTCTTAACATTAAAAACCATGGACATAACAGATATCGTGGAGGCCTGTGAAAAAATGCTAGGCGAGCAATTTAAAGGTAAGATGCTTTATTGGATTTTTACTAGATGCAATAATGTAAAATATTAGCATGTATTCTCTGTATCCCTGTTTGAAAAGTATTCCTTGTTATATAAAGATACAGACCGAAATAGTTTTGACGCAAGATCAGTAATGCTATTACTCAGATGCGAGGTGTGTCCCATCTTTCTAAAGGTGTGTCCTTCTGAAGCGTCACTGCCCAGACCGATCAGCTTATAACATCCAAGTACCGCGAGAGTAGACTGCCTAGTATGCTTTTGTAGCGTTCTCGCGGTACTTTAATATCCGAGGGGTACAATTTTCAGCATCAGGGAAAGCAAAGTGCTTAGTTGCTGCTTTAGAAACCCCCTCTCTAGCGTAACTACTGTATGTAAAAATCACGTAAGCACACCAGAGGTTGTACTGTTACAGTAATACTATTGTGAAAGATTTTGTGTACTAGAGAGAACTAGGGTATCAGACTACACAGCATCATTCTTCTAGACAGTCTATTAACATGATGTATAGACTCTGCATGTGCACAATGCACAGAATACAGAACACACTGACTACAAGATGGATTGTTCTGCATCGAATATCTGTTCTGGAGGTTTAGAAATGTAATTTTAAAAATGGAAAGCTCTTGACTTTGCCTTTACCCTTTAGACACTTAAGCTTTGTCCATTTGGGGATGATGTCATTTATAATTTGATGTAACTGATAATACATACAGTTACAGTACACATGTAGAAGTGTATTAGCATCTACAGTTTCCTTTACAGTATACTTTCACACTTACATGCTCTTGCACACTAGTACTTATGCATTTCCTGTTTATTCTAATGTGGTATTTCCTGACTATGTATTAGCTGCTTACCAGAGGAAGGAGTAACAGGACAGATTTGGTCTTTTACACATGATGCAGTCAAGCAAACTTTAATGTGTTTCAGAGCAACAGAGCGGATGCATATTTAACAGCCCCGTGTCTTTAGTTCATTTTTAGTGTGTTTGCTTAGTTTTACACAGCACACTACAATGCATCAACATAACGTTTGAAGATGTTAAAGACATAGTTCACTCAAAAATGAAAATGATCATCATTTATTGACCCTTGTGTCATTACAAACCAACATATGATTTCTCTGTGGAACACAAAAAAGATATATTGAGAAATATATCAATATATCAAAGTCATACAAGTTTAAAAATGACACAAGTATGATGAATTTTTACTTTTCTGTGAACTATCCCTTTAAAGGGAGAAGATACTATTTCATGTCTTTTGATTAAGTTTCACAATTAGTAAAAATACCTGGTCACCTTTTAACTTGGGCGATTGCTCTTTTGTCTAGATTTAGAATGATGTGTCACTAAACCAAGGTTCACTTCCTGAGACTACTTCCTCCGCTGTTGCTCAACCCTAAGCTTCATATTCACATCAGCTAGTGTGAGATGACAATGGAAAACTTAAACGGTTCCAACAGTTCTCTGTTTGCCTATTCGTCAATTAGTGTGCTAACAACCAGCACCGTTCTGGGAGTCTGCTGTGCACTAGGTGTACCAGGTAATCTAGCAGTGTTGGTAATGCTTACCCAACATTTAAAGGAGGGCAGCTTCACTCCAAAATTGATGCTGAGTCTGGCTGTCTCTGATCTGCTGAGTCTGATTTTTCTGCCTGTGTGGATCTATGCTCTCCTGAATGGCTGGATTTTTGGCCAAGATCTGTGCAAGTTATTCTCCTATGTAGTGTACTGGAGTCTGTACAGTAGCGTGCTTTGTGTCACCTTGATGAGTGTGCAGCGGTACCTACAGGTGCTTTATCCCCAACGATGGGCTAAGCTTGAAAGAATTGGTCAAAATGGACTCATTTGTGGAATTTGGACATTAAGTGCCATTTTTGCTTCTTATGCTCTTGTTTACCGAACGACTGGGAAGATTAAGGAGAAGCTACATTGTTATCCAGATTATAGTGACCATCAGAAAAAAATCGCTATCTTACTTTTAGAGACTGTTTTGATGTTTTTTGTACCTTCGCTAAGCCTTTGCTGCTTCTACCTCCGACTTCATCAACGGATACGTCGATCATCATCTTTTAACAGCCACAGATTGACAAAACTGGCGGTCAGAATTGTTGTGACTTTCTTTATATTCAGTACGCCCTGCATGATCAACAACATAGTCCAGATAGCACTGACCAAAAATTTGAATGACAGCAGCAACGTAACTGGAGCTCTTTTCTTTATCAACAGTTGTGTGAACCCATTCCTTTATGCCTTCTCAGCTCGAACCCTGCGACGCAGACAGCATTCAAACCAGCCACATGCAGATCAGAATGAAACTGAGTTAAATGCCATTTCAAAGCAGAACATTTAAAGAATTTTTCTGTGAAATGTGTTCTGTACATGTGTTATATGTGACAAAACAGCTACTGCTACAGTATTTGTTATTACAGGTCTCTTTTATAGGTAGTTGTAGAATAATACTTTTATGGAGATACTTTTCAGATATGGTAAAGCTGCAGGCAGGCATTGACCTCAGATCATATTAGGAATTTCCTTACTTGAATATTGAACTGCTCATGAACTTACCAGCAAGGAGGTATTCTATTGCTGTAATGTATCTAAAGCTTTTTCTTGCGTTGTTGATGTTGTTTTATGACCAAATTAAATCCTTTTCTTGGTGGCTATTTAATTATTTAGTATTTTTTATAGTAGCAGTGCAAGGTAAGGTGTTCATTATTAATCATTAACTAATTGTTTTGCAACAAATAGCAATTTGTTTAGGCAGAATATAATGTTTACACTATGTCATAAAGAATATAATGTTTACACTATATCATAAAGAATAAACATGACCTTCATGACCCATCCAGAAAGTTGGATAGATAGATAGATAGATAGATAGATAGATAGATAGATAGATAGATAGATAGATAGATAGATAGATAGATAGATAGATAGATAGATAGATAGATAGATAGATAGATAGATAGATAGATAGATAGATAGATAGATAGATAGGCAGACAGACAGACAGATATAGATTTCTGTATGGAGATATTGGATATACCCAGTGATAGCATTTCATCCAATAGCTACGGAATCTGAAATTTGTTATTTATATTTTTTAATTGTTATATTTTTTAATACTGTTTTAATGATCCGGTATGTAAAAACCAGGTTAAAGTCTTAAAATCAAATGATGACATAACAAGGATTAAAAGTGTGTTTTTTACCTATAAAGATACCTATAAGATTTCAATTTTCACATGTCATTATTCAGTCAATATTAAAGCTACCGAGGTTATATTTGAACAGAATGTTCTTTACATTATGTAGGAACATTTTATGTAGAAAACGGTAAATCACAATGCAAGCAGGGTCATTTTTCCTGCCTGCTGTGAAAGTGCACGTAAAACTAAAGACTCTTTATAAAATTAAAAAACTAAAAAACTAAAGACTCTTTATAAAAACTAAAGACTCTTTATAAAATTGGTCAATAATTTCCTAATGTTTAGTGTCGCTTTACCTAAATCGGTGTGAGTGAGTAAGGGAGTGAGAGGAGGTGGCACTAACACGGGCGCATACTGCCAGCTCTCTCTCTCTCTCTCTCTCTCTCTCTCTCTCTCTCTCTCTCTCTCTCTCTCTCTCTCTCTCTCCAGTCCACGTTGCCGTGAAGAACTAGCTCAAACTCCGCTCACGACAGACACACACTTCATAGAGTAACATTGTGTTGGACGTCTCATTCCTAAACATGAGGAGCACACGGATCATCTAGTACAGACCCTAAGTCAGGGGGAAGAGAGCTGGCGATTCTGCGGATGATTTGTTTGCGTTTCTCCTCTCCATTGCAGATGTGACGGGTGGAATGAGCTGCTTTAACACTTCGGTCGTTTCCATTGCAGCATGGGAACTGCCCTGTCCAAGAAGAAGAATTTAAGGAATGATGCGATTTCTTCTGTTGCCGCAAAAGTTAGGTGAGTCTCTGCAGCACAGACGAGCGAAGCGACACGTCTGCGTTAAAACGCTTAACTGCGTATCATAAACTGTGTGATGCTGCAGTTTAAACCTGATGTTTCCATATCTTTAATTTTTTTCTGTTATTGACTGTAAATGTCCGATTAAAAATCACCTTACAGATATGCGACATGCACGAGCTTTTATCATCTTGACTTTTCCATATGTATGAAAACTATTTCAGTAGTTTGACGAAAATATTTTAAATGTCCAAATGTAAACATTAAAATTATGTTCTCGTGACAAAAGCACACATTTGATTTATACTGTAAAGGTGAGTAGAAATCTCAGTTCGTCTTTTGAGTTGTGTATTATACTGTACGTTTTTAATATTAATATAATTTTATTAATAATTTTGTTAATTGCAACAGATCGTGTTACGCATAGAAATTCCATTTTTTTCAGGTATTAAATATTATTTTTATTTGTGAGTTACAATTTGTTTACCTTCCATTTTTATCTGCATATGAAACTGTTTCTGTAGGGTTTATTTGTGACACAGACAATATTGTACAATATGTCTCTCTGAGTAGCAGAGAGATTTTTATTAAAACACTTCTGTGTCTGTTAGTTGGTTTATTACTATGTTTTCTCTGGCTCGATTTAGATTTGTGAGTCTTTGCATTACATCTATGGAACCCTTGGATTTATCACATCTTGCAAATTCGGGCTTTACAACTGGCTGTAGCACGTGTCTGCTTCCACTCTCTCCATACAACTGTTTTAAAATCATTTTGAGCTGTATAGTTCCATAAAGAATATTTAACATTAACAGAACCTTTTTGTTGAAAGGTAAAAGGTAAGCCATGGTTCCTAAAAGTTTCTTTTGTGATCCAGAAATTGTTCTTCTGTGGCATTGCTGCAAAGAACCCTTTAGTGTATTTTAACTGTGAGCATAAATGGCAGGTTTAGTCGTTTACACATTCAGCACAGGTGTAAGTGAATTAGCCTCAGTTGATCAGTGTCTAAAATATTCCTTTGAACTCTGTCTACTTGCTTATGTACTTTGGCAGGTTGGCAATGACCTGTCAGTCTGCTAACTCACTTACTGCCTCCCTCACTAATTTATTTACATCACGACTTACATGCACTTCCTTTTCCTACTCACTTTCCAATTACAGTACTTTATCACATAAGCCGTTCGTTCGTTCGGTCGGCCAGTGTCACTCCATCACGCGCTCATCTCAAATCACACTCCCTCACTTCATTTCACACAATGACCTTTAACAAGCTAAACCCATAAAACTAATTATTTGCAATGACACCACTGCTGTTTCCTGAATCAGCTGTTACCAAACTTCAGATCAGTCTTAAGACAGTTTAGTGGGCAGATGTGACTTATACTCTATTCATCCTACAGTACCTTTGTGATTCTTGACCATTCTAGACGTTGTTAAATCTCAGTTGAATTGCACTCTGTTGGACAGAGAAACAAACTCAGGACAAGAGAAATGCTTAAATGCAGTTGGTCATGGTTGTGTAAGATATACTTACACACAGTTTAGATTTAGACCGGACTGTACTACAGAGGTCTCGGGGGAGCCTGAAACGGCTTTGAGTCGATGCACTCTGTGCAGTCATGGCGTCATCTAACAAATATTTACCCAGAGAAAGTCAGTGGCCCTGGATGTACTTCGCATTTCCAATCTTGTAAAGTAAGGTTGGAGAGATGATCAGATAAAATGATATGCAAATTTTTGAATCATGGTTGAGTGCAGCTCGGAATCTATTCTGCATAAAACATTTTCTCATCAACATATAGAAAGTCTCAATTATACCTTTATTCAACTGATGAGAGAAACAAAATTTACTCAGGAGTATTGAATCGCAACCAGAGCACCTCCAAAAGTATGTTTTTTTTATGCATTCATAAGCAACGTTCATGCATGCTTTATTCTTCATGGCACCTGAACTTTTGAACTAGCGATTGGATTCATTCTTTATTTCTCCATATCTTTAAAAACCAGGTTGAGAGAGATATACTCATTAACTTTGTTCACATTTGTTTTAGCAGAATAAGAGAGAAAATAGACTGTATTGCTAATCAAAATATTATTAAGAAATGCACAAGATTACTCTGGAACAGAAAATTAGGGATGGATTATTATCATAAAAAGCCTAATATGCTAAGATATAATATATATTGTGTGTTATCATGTGTAAGTAGATTAGCTTTGGTGTAACAGATATATTAGAAATTTAATAAGCAATTAGAACAATGACCAGTTTTAATGGCTGTTGATTTAGGGACCCTGTTCTTTTGCACTTTTCAGCCATAATGTTCCTCTCATCTAAAGACAAGAACAGAAAGTGAGAACCAGACTTTAATGACAGGCCAAGTCAATTTAATATTGCTGTAAATGGCTATATGAGCTGGCCCATTGTTTCACAGTCTGATCTGTAAACGGTTTAATTGGAAGATGAGACCACCTGCAGTTGTACTGGAAAGGATCCCAGATTATGTGAAACCATGTATGTGTGTATGTTTCTGTATGTGTAATGATGTGTAGGCTCTGTGAAACATTGACCGATGATGAGATGCTTGTCTGCTCGTGCTAGAATTGAATTGATTATGTTAGTTGAAGCTTTTCACCTAGTCTGAAGTTATTTTACATTTTTTGTTACTGTGCTTTTAAGAAACAAATGTCCTCTATTATCATTGTCTAACCTCTCAACATGTAAAATCATTTACAATTCTTGCTTAAAGCTCACAGGTTTACCTTTAAGTCCAATAGTTGTCCTTGTCACATCTGTCAATAACAGCTTCTCTGTGATTGAAAAAACTGCATTACATTGACAGATTCACAAAACGATGTGTGCCGATGTGCAGCACACACTGTGAAAGTCGGACTGATATGAAACCCTATTAAAAATAACGTTGGGATCTTGCGGAAAGCACAACATTTGGCAAATGTCTTCCACATTGGTTATAGACCATCTGGAATAATGTACTATATCCTCCTGGTGGCTATGAATAGTAATAGTATCTTTCCAGAGTCTCATATTTACAGCATTGTGGTTAAACAGGCCAAGCTGAACACCAAAGATTTTAAAGCCGTATTTGCATTTTGGACGGGGAAGGATGTTTAATTATATGTCATTCATAATAGATGATGGTTCATTTTCATTTGAAATGTTTGCTAATGCAGTGTATTTAAAGTCTTGCGCAAGTGTTAATAAATGAATAATGAGAAGGTTTTAAAAGCTGAATGCCAACGGCAGATGTTGAGAATTATCAAAGATGACTATGACTCAGTGTTTAGTTCACACTACAAGCTTACATAAATGCAACTGTAACTGTCAATGACAAAAACTCTCAGCTGGTCGTAGGAACAGTGTGAGATGAGAGATTGAACAGTAGGAACAGGAGTCAAATGAGCAAAGAGAACACAAAGTGTATAAGTTCAGCTGGAGATAGTGAGGAGGAGGATGCCAGAGGAAGGGGTCATGTCTTACATACTGTATTCGGCTTAATGTACGCTGAGGCACTCGGGAACAAATTGTACTTGCTTTTTACTAAATTAGTGTGAGTCTGCTGAAGTAAGAGTCACCCAAGGCAAAAGCACTAGTTCCTGCAGCTGAATGTGTGTGGCCAGACAAAGCATCAGTATGTGAACAACAGCTGCGGGGTGGAACATCTCTTTTGTTTCATGGTCTATGTGTGCTATTTCTTCTCTCTTATACTACTCTTTGGGCACACATATAGCCATATGTGTTTTGCATTTGGCAGAAAGTATATAAATTCTTTAGGAGTCAAACCCATGACCTTGCCGTTGCAAGCACTGTGTGAGCTAGAATTTTTTTTTTGTGCATTTGTTGTTTTTGTATCTCAAATGTTCCACTGCTCTTCTGAGTCACTCTGCCCGCCTCTTCTCCAGCAGCAGTCCACAGCTTGGTTAAACCATCTGCTTTGGTTAATGTGGTTAATATGCTTCTCTCTGTTCACACTCGCACACTCGATGTGCAGTTCTCTCCCTCATCTGCGCCACTCTTGCCTCGTCCTTCTCTTCTGCTTTTCTTCAGTCCTTCATACCCTTCCCCCTTCCCATTTTGTCACATGGATGAAAACATGTGAGATGCTCCCTTATGCACACGCTCTGAGACAAACTGACAAGGGAAGTGATGATGAGTTGTGTGCGTGTGTCTGTAGGAAAAAGTGACATTGATGTCCTATTTATTTCGTGGGAGTCTCTTTTTTCTATTTTTATTGCATGTTGCTTATTAGTGCATATTGTATTAGCAGCTTTTTTTTTTAATGAAAAACACATAATTATAAAGTAAAATATATTGTGAGAGAGAAAGAGTGTGTTTGTTTGTGAGTGATTTAGGCCTCTGATACCCTAAAGTGCTTCTCATTATTTATTATTCATGTTGCAATTTTGTCTGACTGGGCAGCTTTTGGTTGTTTTGAATCCGAGACTGGTTAAAGAAAAGAACAGCAAGCCATCCTCATGATATTACAGGGTAATTTCTTATGCCTTAAACTTAAACTAAATGTATCGTTGCAGAACAACTGAATTTCAAACAGGCAGGGACAAAGTAATCACAGAGGGCTGTGCTCCACTGGTTCAGCGTTCACCCTAAAGGTCAGATGTAGTGACGTATCGCTTCTCCTGCTTGCATTGCGGTTGGTTCTTTTCAACCCCCTAATGGTTTTTGTGTGGCCCATCACACTGTAAAACACTTTACCAGGTGCTGCAGATGGAGAGAGCGAGAATGATAAGCCAGTGATGGGATGATGCTGCTCTTCATCACTCTTCCCATCTGTTGGAAGAGTTTGTTAAGTGAGGAGAGGAAGAGAAATGCATGTGCTGGCTAGTTTTTAATTATTCAGTGTGTCGTTGGAGGAAAGCATGGCTACTGCAACATCAGATTAATGCCATTTCCCAGAATCTCTTGAGATGTGTGAAGAGTGCACAGTTTGCCCACAGCATGCTGATTGTGGGCTTGTGTATCTCTGTGGGGATGTGTTGGTGGGGATGCTTGCTTCTCAGTTTATATGAATGGTTTTGTAGCACACACGTTTCTAGACAGGACAGAGGTGAGCCTTAAAGAAAACTCACTGTGTATTTACTTTTAAACTTTGTATGGTTGCTGTATTTAACTGTGTGTGTGTGTCCAAATGTCCCCAAAGGATGGTAAACGTCAGATTGTGATTTGGGTTTGATGGCTAGGTTTAGGGGTAGAGCGAGAGAGCGAGAGAGAGAGAGAGAGAGAGAGAGAGAGAGAGGGCCTTACTATCATTAACTGGGGACTAAATTAAAGACAGAATGAGCAAACTACAGGTGGAGGTTGAGTACTATTTGTCATTTGTACATGCTAATTTGTGTACTCCCCCATGTATGCAGGTAATTAGGTAGCATTAGGAGTGTTCTCGCTGGGCCACACAGGACGGGAAGGATGTGTTCATCTTTTCTATGCTTCAAATGTAAATCGATGCCATTGATAATGAAATTTGACAGCTTTTGTAATGCATTAATTTTTTGTATAAATGATTCATGCTAATTGTAAGAGCCACTGGGAGTGTAAATGAATCTGTTTATATTTTCCATGTAAAAACCACAAACTTCAGCATTTTCAAAATCGTTCCTGTGATAAGCACACACACACACACATTCCATTAGGATGCTTCTAAATAGTTTTCGGGTTAGACGAGAGGAGGGTCTGCCAGTGTAATCTAGGACACGGAGTTCTCTGAATTTAGCTTGTTATTGCTGACCAGACATGCCTCCCATCAAGCTGTTTTCCTTCTTTATTGACTGGTTTCTATCTGTGTTTTGTTCATTCTGAGCTGTAACGCTCTCCCCATTGTACGACAGGGAGTCTTTCGGGAACAGTGTTCTCGTACCACAGCCTCTGAATGACCCGCACTGAAAACCTCCCGTATGCATTTCAGATTTCATTCTCTGCTTTACACCTCATTACCCCAGTAGTCACGGGATGGGTGTTTTGCTTATTTTTCCAGAAAGCATTTGAGAGAAGGTGAAACGGTCGCATCAAATTGCAGTTGCAGTCTGACATTATTATATTATGTCGGTAATGTTTAGTCATTTTCTTTTTGTGAGAAGTACTTTTTTATTTTAAAAAGCGCTTGTAATATTCAGTACATAGTGTTCAGGTGAAGAATATGAAGGCATGAATCACTAAGCTGTCTAAAGCATTTTATATAAGTGGTTTGTAAATGTCTTTGTACAACGTGAGCACACCATTCTGTCTGCAAGATAATCATTATAGAAAAGTTTGTTTAGGACATGAAACCCTGCATGCAAAGCGGGAAAGGTGCATGACTGTCTAGAAATGCTTTGATTCAGTTTTCTGTTTGTCTCTCTGCAGAGCAGCCCGTGCATTTGGAGAATACCTTTCTCACACCCACCCTGAGAACCGCAACGGATCAGGTTAGGTCCATTTCATCTCCATTTCACTTTCTTTATTTTACTGGTTTGCAGTTTGTAAAGCTCTTGAGAGTTTTAGTACTTCCACTAGACAACCCTCCAAAGAGTCACCGTCAAAGTTCAACATCACTTTCACTTCTAAGTTTGATTTAGTTGATGATCATTTTAGTTTTGCCCTTCACAAACTAGCCCTTATTTAATTGGTCATTAGAAAAGAGCTTTATTGGCAGCTTACTGTCTGTCTGGCTGTTGCCAAGCCACGATCGACGAGCCCCACAAAGAGCAATGTGTTTTCTCTCTTGCTCTCTCCATCTCCAGACCATTTGCTATCTGACACCTCCATTGTTCAAGACACAGATTCTCCAGACATCAGCCGACTGAACAACAATAACAGCCTCCAGCCATACTCCCATCACACTCTCATAGTCAAGCCCAGACAAGAAGAGCTTCAGCCAGGCAGCCAGTCCAACCCTCTTCCTACTTCTTCCAAGCGTCGCCCATCTGTAGAACGCAGTCACTCTTCTGAGGACCAGCAGCATCGCAGGTGCGTGGAGAACTCTTTGAAACCAGCCCGTGTCTACACTATTACCAGAGAGCGAGAGATGCTTGGTGGTCAGGGAAGCGAGGAGAGTTTAGAACTGGAGGTGCTGAAGAGGACCACAGAGCCGCAACGAGCCAACGCTCCACGGAGTCATCATCGAGGAAGCCATCAACGTGGAAACAACGGCCACACCCACCAGCATCACTACGACCACGCCCTTTCGACTCAACCTTTGCAGAGCTCAGGGAGCGCTCATAACATCCGGGACTGGGGATCCAGGCGGAGCAGGTCGAGGGAGGACTGCACCCCAGATTGTGTGGCCTGCATTCGTCCACACTGCCAGAGCCAGCGTTCCTTGGACCTGGAGACCTCACCTCATGATGGTGGCAAACATCACAAGAAGCTGGAGAGGATGTACAGTGAGGACAGAGTGTCCTCTGACGACAGAGGTACTGTTTGGCATTACTAAATAATGGTTTGTTTGGTTTGCTTATATTCAGATTCACACAGTGCCAGTTAAATCTCATTCACATCTGTTTTTGTTTGCAGAGGATCACTCCAACAGCTGGTTCCCTAAAGAGAACATGTTCAGCTTTCAGACAGCGACCACCACAATGCAAGCGTGAGTGCACATGGGAGTTCATTACATTAAAGCTCTTCTTTAGTTCATTTGGAGTAGGTCTAATTTAGTCTCATGCATGTGGGAGGACAGGATGTATTCTTTCTCCTCTTTCTCTCTCTCTTTCTCACGCACTCTTCGTTATTTCTTTTTGTCTTTTATCTTTCTGATTTTCTCTCTTTTGTCTTTGTCTAAATACTGACTGTGTATTTATTTATATCTTAGTTTTTCTTGTTGTTTTTTTAATCTCTCTTTTCTATATTTCTCTTCATTCTTTTTCAATCACTGTCTTTCTCTCTTTCCGCTTTTCAGTCAGGCGAATTTAAGCTTCATTATTCTTGCTCAGTCTGACTGCTTAATTATCACCTGTCTGGCAGAAGTCTTAATCACAGAGCCCACTAGTTGAGCTCCCCGCTGGGGTACAATCCACCTCCCTCCAGCCGACTCTGTGCATGTTTTCTGCTCAACCTCCCAATGCCCTCCCACCTCATCATCTGGTGTCATTCCTCTCCTTAACCTCAATGTCTCCCATTCCTGTCCCTTAAACTACTTAATTCACATTGACTCCGGATTACTAGTTCCTGCTCTTTACTCGCTTCTAATTAACACTTTCACATTATACAATTTAGATTGGTGTAAAATGTCTGTGGTTTTCATAGTTGCCATTTGTTAGTCATAATTAACTGTAATAAAGTGATGAAGCACTTGCTGATCTTTTTATATTAGCTGACCCATTGATAACACACTTTATATGCCTGAGCAGCCATCTTAACATTTAATTATGTGTGCTGTATGTGATGGCTAAAGTACCTGTTTTTTCTCTTTCTGTTTTGCATCTTTCCGGCTCTAAAGAATATCGTGAGTATATTTTTTTACATTGGTTTTTAAGAATCAACACTCCACCTCATCCCCACCCTCTGCTCCTCTGTGCTGCTGCTGTTTTTCCTGTCCTGTGTAAAACTCTCACTCCACCAGCATTGGACAGAGTGTTTGAAGTTATGAAGGATTTGTGTCTCACACAGCACACATAAGCTCTGTTCAAAAGCTTCCCTGCTGTCTTACCAAAGTCCCCTAAAGGGAATTCTTCCCACTCTGCGGCCATGTTTGCAGTGCCTCTGGGCAGCTATTTCAGTCAGAACGTGAGGACAGTCCACTCGAATGGGGGAAGACCGATATATCTAAAATTGCTATCTAAAACCCCAATTAAATAACATATTTCTAACCAACAATTTAACCTGACATCAACAGTACCATAACTATTACTTTGCAGTAATAGCAGTGCTGCATGTTCCTAACATCTGTTATCTTTGGTATAGCTAATCACATTTTCTAAGTAAAAAGACCATGTATGCGAGGGCATTGCTGTAACCTGACATCTGAAACTTCTTTTAAATACAATTTTTAATTTCTTAAATAGCTTGGATTTTGAGGACAAAATGGTGGACTTGCTCACTTAGAACAAATTGTGTAATAGTCACTGTGTTAAATATTACATGCAAACTAGCCTATAGCCTGGTTGTACCCCAGAAAAGTCACTCATCCTGTAGTTGTGTGTTTAAAGACCGTCACCAATCTGTAAAGATTTCAAGCTGGAGTCACATAAACGCATTCACTCGCACTGACTCACAATAACACACACAGACACTGTCAGAATTTGGACGTTCTGGACGTTCATTAACCTCATCTGCTGAGGACAGAAGTTTGATTTAACATCAGCTGCCCATAATGACGACTATTTCTTCTGTCACCTTGTCAAAAATGATACATGTTAGATATGATGTGAAGGCATTCACACACACACACACACACACACACACACACACGCAAGGATGTAATAGTTTTTTTGTATACTCTGTGCTGGTTGGTGAATGAGTCTGTTACACTTGACCTCCCTGTGGTTATACTATATGTAGTTATACTATATGTATACTATTAGTGTGTTTTTGTGGTGTCTAGTTGACCTGTGGGTGGTGATATGAACCTTTTGGCTTATACCTACACTTAAGACTTTTGCACTATTTCCTGTGAGCGCACATATGCCTACACACACAGCCTATAACGTTGTGACCGGTCCCAGCAGGGCATTTCATGGAATTGCAGAGAGAAAGAGGAGAAAAAGGGAACAAGAGGCCACCGCACTGATGGAGAGGTACTGTCCCTGTTGTCCTGTGTCCCGGCTAGACCCTTTTGCAAATATTTTGTAGTACTTCCTTCTCGCCTCGCACTGGTTCCTGCAAGTGTTTAGGCATTAACACTACACCGCTGAACTGTTCTTTTCTCCCTCACCTGACAACACATTGACCTGTAGAGTCGTGATGTTAGGCTTATTGATCCGCATCATCAAAAACACACAAATCACCTTGGTATACGTGCGTGTCTCTCTGACTGTTCAGATCGATAGGCCAATTGAATGACTCAGGGTGCAAGACCTGAAGTGTGTCAATCGATACAGCTGACAAATGAACATCTTCTGAGTTTTTGGTTTTCAGTCAAGTGTCACGCGGCACGCCAACGCCATATGCGTGATGAATAACTCAACTGCAAATTTGATTCTGCCTGGCTGAGCTGGCTTACATATTTAAACACGCCTTCTAATTGACTTGCTGGCAGCTCTATCATCAAAAAGTCATTGAACGTAATTCCAAAATTACTGAGAGAACCAATGCAGAAGGTAAACTGAGAGGACAGCTCCTCAAAGGCTCAAAGGTTCAGCTCCACTATGGTATTTCAAAGTTTTATTTGAGGTTTCCATCATCTGACTGTTAGACAGATGTCTGGTTGTAAACAGATATCCTGACCGATGAATGTGTGTTAGTTAGGTAAAACATGTGCTAAACCAGGGCTTCTTACCTGGTTTTACTACAGGACTTGTTTGCTTTACATTGCTGTACAACAGACATCAGGTAGTGACTTAATACATAATAAATTAAAAAAATTGAAAACTGATAAGTATACAAAAGTCATCCTTGCAGGGTCACATATAGCTTTAAAGCAAAAAAATATGTTTTTCCCTGTAGCAAGTAAATTCATTTAATGTGGTCCTATTATGGGTCCTTATTATCTTTTACGTTGTTTAGTTTTGTTTTCTAGGTTCATTCATAACAAATAAGTTGGAATCCGCCTAATCTGGCAACCTTGTACCAAATAAATGTTGCCAAAATACTGTTTTAGACAAACAACATAAAAATAAGAAGTGTCTAAAAGGTCCTTTGCCAAAGTATCTAGTCTATTTTTCTGTCTTTTCTTATTATCACGAATATTGTTTGTTTTTCTGCTGTCTGTGACATTCTCAGAACTGACCCGTGACCTACCAGTTTGAGAACCACAGTAATAAATCCTCCAGCCCTGATTAGCTATTTGTCAGAAACCGTGATTTCCATTCTGTCCAGTGGACAAATGTGAACCTTAAGATAGCTGATTTATATTCTTTGCATAAAAAGCAAAGTGGCAGAAGAATAGGATAAATACGGTATATACATCTACAGTACATAACTGTGAGAATCAACATGTCACACACACTGATGATTTAACTTATCTCTCTATTTTAAGCACGCTCACAAATTATTAGTTTGTTCAAAAAATCAGAGCATTCATTAAAAAACGGTCCACTAAAAAGACATTGTTCTCTTTATATGCTCTTCTATTTTTGAAACTTGATGAAGATCTGCACTCCTTCCTTGTCACTTCGCCTAATGACTTTGACAGCAGTTTAGAGGGACGTCACCAAGATAGACAGATGCAGAAAAGTAGTTGTGACAACAGATGCAGATGCTTTTTGTAACCGTCTCAAATATGAGGAAGATATTAAAAAAGCCTTTATCTCTTTTGTGCAATGTTTGCGTTGGTGGATTTGATTAGAAGCTCACGTAGCAGCACAGCTACGTATACAAGTTGCCGCTGCTATACATCACAGCACTGAAAGAATATTAGTTATCCTGTGACTGGTTTAGTAGACTGCAGTGCTGCTATCTAATATCGTGGTACTGTGCTGCACAATTATGCCTGCAGAAAAACTGCAAACTTTAAGATATAACAGCCTGCCATGTGCTGGAAATGACACTCTGCCTATCAGTTTCAATTTAGTTACAGTATATACCTAGATTTTTTTTACTTATGCAAGTGCCAAATTGCCTGGTAATTCTATATCTACTGGTCCTGCTGTCATTTATCATAAAGGCTTTGACTGAATGAGCTGCTGTATTATTAGGTGGTAAATGAGGAAAGATCATCTACCTTTCCACACGCCTACTTTACTACAACACACTACAGAGTAACCATGGTGACATGATGCACGAAAACAAGTCTGGAGTGCTAACAAGAGGAGAGAAAGTGTATGATGAAGAGGGTCATCTGAACTTGCTTTGTTTTTCTGATGTGCTGGTTTGTAGTGCTAAATTTTGTGTATTTTATGTCTACAATGACAAATGGTTTTAGTGTGCGATAAAAACACCTCAACTGAAGTTCTGAAGAATGCAGTCAAAGGCTTTGAACACAATGACAATCACAGTCAGATTTGATCAGAATGATGGCTTTTTCAGCAAAACTTTTCACACTTTCGAGCTTATTTGCGCTGTTACAGATGTGAATAAAGTTGTCAGATTAAAGCATTTACAGTACAAGAAAATCTCATGTTTTACTTTGCAATGCTAAAGTGATTACAGACTTTACACTAACCTATTAATGTGGATGTGTTAAGAGGCATATTTGTCTGCTAATTATTTGTTTCTTATTACTCAATAAATAATCCAGTAATTGTGGGATTACAGAGATAAGGTGAATAGTATTTGTCTGGTCTTGTGATCTCAAAATGGCAGCCTATTTTACTACCTGCTGTATGTAAAATAATATTACAATCATATATAATCAAGTCCTTAACCTTTTTTAAAGGAGTAAATGATTACAGCACATTTTAGTTAACACATTCTGGGTTTTTATTTTGATAATTTAAGATAATAGCTTTAAGATAATAGGTCAGGCTTTGAAAATACAAAAATGAAAATGTCTGGAAATACAGACAGAGATATCAGACTAAATATTGTAAGCCTGTTTATATCTGCTCATTTATTTCTGCGAATTGGTGAGGATTGATTATTGTATAGTGCACTAAAGTTGTTGTATAACTTCAAACACTCTCCATAATCAGGCATGGCAAATGCCATCATGTATAAATGGTTTATTTGGTTGTGAATTTAACATTTCCATTTTTGTCTCCTCTTCCTCCATCTCCCATTTTCTTGTGTTTTTCTCCTGTCTTATATCTCTTTACAATCTCCTCTGCTTCTGCAAATCCTTTCATTTCCAGAAACTTCCGGAAGCACCTGAGGATGGTGGGCAGCAGACGGGTCAAGGCCCAAAGTGAGTGTTTGCAGATATTGTGTGTGTGTGTTTGTACTTTCTTGTTTTTTAGGGTTGTAGGTGTATGTGTCTGTGAGTAAATGAATGTATTTAGTGCTGGCACGATATATGTATATGTGTGTGTATGTTTATGTCCGATTTCATCTGTATATTTGTGTAATGCTTTGCAAGTATGTGAACATGCCATTGCTTGACAATAATTCATGGTGTTAAATGAATTATTTTCAGGGGTTACAGATTCTTCAGACATCTAATGAAAGAAATGAAACCAAAGTTTTCCGGTGCTCTTGTCTGATATACTAGTGACGTGGTTTAGTTTTAGATGCTGACAAAGATGCTGTTTACACCTGAAGATGCATCTTAATACCAGGTGTAAACTCATCAATAATAGATACAGTATACAATGTGGCGATATTGATGCTCATTTTAAGTTTCTGTCAGTTTAAAGCACAGAAAACCTATCACACCAGTGCAGACAAGAGCCCGTTGTGCTTGTGTGTGCGTTAAACAGCAGCGTGCAAACGTGTGTGATGCTCTCCTCCTCCGCTGTTATTAGCATTTGTTGATCGCAAAGCGAAGAGCTTCAGCCGCTCCTGGAGTGACCCCACCCCCATCAAGCCTGACTCTCTCCATGACTCCAGAGACAGTGAGTCCATACATATTTTTCTTTTTTCTGATTTTTTTCTGATTTGATAACATGCACATTATTGGTCAAACACACAAAACATCTGGGTAAATACAGTATGCACGAGTGAATCTCACAAGCCCCGTTTAGAATATGTTCGGGTCATATTTCATCCCCCAAAAAATATACTAATAATTATTTTTAGCCAGAAATTTGAAGCATATTTTAGAACAATTGAAGCTTTTGTGTTACATCACAGTATTAAGGAAGTGTGCTTAATTACTAAAAAAAGTCACAATGGAAAAAAATCTTAATGGCCCTTATGAAAATATAATTTTTGTGACTTCTTCAAAGGTTTAATATGCATTATGCAGAAACATACATGACCACAAGACATATACAACATGACACATTTACGCTTTGGCCAACATTCCCCTCCCTAAACACAGTTTCCATTTTTCCTCTCAACATCTGTGTGTATGTATGTGTAAATCTGTGTCTGCGCACCCTACTGTCTGTATGCACTGTGTGTTTAAAAATAGCACTTAAAGCCCTTGTTTTAAGATTTTCTTTTACTCTGACCTCTTTAAACCTCTTTCTCACAAACAAGAGAGTACAGCAAGCAAGACGTATACAATTCAACTCCTTTCATCTCATTGGTGGTTTATGCTCCTGCACGTGTTTCTCGTCCCCAGGTGGAGACCTTCAAGCATCATCTGGCAATCTTGATGAAGAAGACTATGATGATGTGGACTGGGACGAAGAGAGGGAGATGGAAAAGGCCGCCTGCGAGGGCGATGATTTCATCCCACCCAAAATCATGGTGAGTGGGTCCTTCTGTGTTTTCCATGATTCATGCAGACAACCTTCTCATGAACTGCCTGTTACACGTGGTTTTTGATCACGCATGGGCTCATTAATAAGCATGTGTTCTATTCATCCTTGTTTTTGAACAGCTAATTTCATCCAAAGTACCAAAGGCAGAGTATGTTCCAAACATCATTCGCCGGAACGACCCCTCCATAATCCCTATTCTTTACGTGAGTAGAGTTTATTGACGCAGTCACAAGCGAGATGAAAGGGAACTTAAGTCTCTATTATCTAGTAGTACAAAGGCCCTTGTGTTAATGATCTTTCCAGTCAGCTCTCTCATGTAAGTTTTAGTAGTGCAAATTATCATCTTTTAAGCTTGCCCTGGCAACACCTTTGTAATGCAGAGGTAATACAGCTGAAATTATGCTTGAATTATTTTTAACATTGAATAAAAACATAACCTAGTATGTACAGAACTGATCATTCTTAGCTCTGAATGGTGCTGCTGGTTTCACGTCATTAACGCATGCCGCGTTCTTTGTCCGCAGGATCACGAACATGCCACCTTTGATGATATACTAGGTATTTTATGATATACTTTTTATGTTTGTGTGCATGCCTGCTGCTCTTTGTTTACTATGAAAATGGTGGATTGTAATTTCATTCCCTTGTTGTCACTCGCTCTTTTCTCTCTCTCTCTCCACTTCTGTGCTTTCTATCTTCTCTCATCTCTGCTCTTCAGAGGAGATTGAAAAGAAACTCACCGCCTACAGAAAAGGCTGCAAAATCTGGAACATGCTCATCTTCTGCCAGGTTCGTAAAATATGTGTTGTTATTTGCGTATCTGACTTTTTTACAAGTATAGATTTATGTGTATGTTGTGTTGCGGTGTGTAAACTGGCTCTGTTTGTTCTCCAGGGAGGTCCAGGTCATCTGTATTTGCTGAAGAACAAAGTTGCCACATTTGCTAAAGTAGAGAAGGAGGAGGACATGATACAGTGAGTCGTCACCTTCCCAAAGCGAATACATTTAAATGAATACAGACAATAATATCTATAAAATGTCATTTGTTTTCTTTGTAATCATTTTGAACTTTCGCTGCATGCAGGTTCTGGAAGAGACTTGGCAGATTGATGAGTTTATTAAATCCCGAGCCCAACCTCATCCATGTAATGGGCTGTTATGTGCTGGGAAATGCTAATGGTGAAAAGGTAAATAATGCCTACTTGTCTTCTTGTTCATTTTAGTATCACTGTTTCATGTCATAAGCTTTTATTTTTGGAAAAAAAAAATACAGCTATGAAATAGTGAGAATGTGAAACATAACACAAGTCAGACTCAAACCTGCATATCTCACACGATCACCATGACGCCAACATCTGCTACGTCTGTCAGTTTATACAGAAGAGCAAAATATACACTCTTCATTCCCCATATATTTGTGTATATATATTCTTTTAGGGATTGAGCACTCTTGGAGAGACAGGTGGGAGTGTGTTTAGGGTCAAGTTGGGATAAGATGGCAAGAGATGAGGGTGCCAGATTGACAGCCAACTGTTCTGTGACTGACAGATAGACAGTCTGTCACCCTCCAGCCCCCGCACTTCTCTGCCTCGCACAAACACGCAGTCTCTCCGAGTGTTACCTCTGGCCACTGCAGCTCTGGTCATGTAATAAATTGTGTCAGACTAAATAGGAGTGACACTTTATGGTGCGGCTTTAGAGAAATTGATAAATATCTGCACTGCCTCCTCTCAAGTGATTTTTAAACTCGCGTCATGTTTTATAATCTTGGTGAGATCCCTCTAAGACTGTATCCACTGATGTCGCTGTAACAATGTTACTTTAGAGAAGTATACATTATTCTTTTATATACATTATTCTTATATTTCATTATATAAAGATTATTTTATTGTTCTGATTTTTTCCTAGCCTGTACTACATAAAAAGACACCTGGTAAACTACAATCTGTTGATTGAAGTGGCCTCAGTTTCCTGATTGAAATGCATGTACACATGCTGTGCACAAAACTCACTTACACAGACTCTTACGCAGTCTTGTACCTCACCAGACTTTTTGCCACTTGAGCAATCCATCCACATGGTTTCTGTAGGCAGGTCCATGGAGAGCACAATAACAACATGAAGGCTTTTTTTGCTGCATGTAGCAGTTTTCCTCCTCTGTCCACTGGCGTAATACTTTGAAGGGAATATATAGTGATGTTTCTTTATATAACTCCTGACCAGGTGCAGCAAGCATCCGTGCAGTTCCGTGCCAAGTTCTCTTTAATTTAACGCTTCAGCTTTTGTCCTTTTGCTGTAGTGTTACTGCCAGATAAAGGTAATACATTGTTTTAGTGATTTGTTACTGGTAGCTGTGCCAAGACAGCAGCGGGCGGCCATATGTCTTGTGTGCTTTATACCGGGAAGATAATACGTTTTTAGCAACTGACTGTACACATGCAGTGTTTAGGGTTCGAAAGGCATAATTTGCTCAGTATTATTTTACAGTAAATATGATGCCATTGTTGTCATTGTTAAAAGTATAAATATAAAAAACATTTGAGGGTAAAGTAAAATGTACACTATGTGATGGACATCTAAAATTGTTGGTTTTATCAAACATGTTTGGAATGACATGAGGGTGATTAAATTATAAAACAAAATCCAGTTTAACCAGTTAAAGACCAGCTAAAACCATAAAAAACAGTTTAGATTTGTTTAAGCTGCTTTTCCTTATCTGTAGGGTTTGCTGTTAATCTTGATGTTGCCTTATTTTGGCTCATCCTAATGAAACAGTGTTCTTAATGGACGTACTAATGGTTTGAAAATGGCCTGGACAAAAGAACCAACACTTTTCCTTCACTACTATGGGAAAAATAAAATTGATTAGCAGACTGTGGATCCACTAGGCTATCTGTGACTTTCATGATTGAAGAGAGAGGTAGAGAATAGCTTCTAGAAAGGCAAAAACAGATGAATTGTGGAAACACCAGATGAGAGATGATGCCGACAGCGAGCAGAGAAACAGAAATCGAAGGATTGAGAGGGGAATGGCAGGAGGCAGTTAATGCACTCTGAAAGCTTTGTCCTGATGTGAAGGATTTTCATTGACATTTCCAGACCCCCTTCAGCGGAGGTCGACCACATCACAGCTGAACAAGTTTAAGTCTTCACCGCTTGGTCCTGTTAAGTTCCCACTGTTCTGTAAAGCACACACCATATGGCTGTCATTAGCAGCTTATGCAATTAAAGTCATCACAGTCAACCAGAAATGTGATGTTAAAGGGTTAGATTACCCTCATGTCATTCCAACCCTATATGATTTTCTTTCTTCTGCAGAATCCAAAAGAAGATATTTTGAAGAGGTAGCCAAACAACATTGGACCTTATTGACCTCCATTGTTTGGACACAAAACCACTGAGGCATAATAAAATGTTTCAAAATATCTTCTTTGGTGTTCTGAATGACATGAGAGTATTGTTTTATTTTTGGATTATCTATCCCCCTAATGTTTGACATAAAAACTTTGTCTCTGGAATGGACACAATACAGATTCGATCTTTCATGCTAAATAACAGAATGTCCAAGCAAATGCTAACATTATATCAATTATCATTTTCAAAATCATACCAAGATGAGGTCTTAGCTAAAGGTACTGTCTAGGAAGATGACCTAGGAACAGCATGAGCTAATTAATATTCATGAGCTCAATCTTTGCCCTATGGCGACATCTTAAAGCTCATCTTTAAGACCCCCCCATGCCACTAAACCAGAATTGTTATTCGTAATAAAAGTTTTGCACATTTGAACTTCCTAAACTTCTAGTGTTTGTTTAGAATAACTGTGAACATCTTAATAAAATTGTAAAACTTTTTTTATCCTCAGCTTTTCCAAAACCTCAAGCGACTGATGAAACCACGAGTCATTGAATTTAAGTCTCCTCTGGAACTATCAGCTCAGGGTGAGTAAACTGCACACACACTTAGTCGACCACTTAGAAGTTCTGGGACAATTATATAAACTATACAGTACATTTATAAAATATACTACATTACGTTATACTGTATATCAGGTGCAAATTCATCAGGCTTGCACTAGGCAGACAAATTAACATGTAAAAGCCAGATCACGTGCCCGAAACCTTTATTCCAGGTGAACTCTGACCCCAACGCAATTATCTCATTGATTTAATGGTAATTATTCTTCAATTAAAACCTCATTATCTCTCCCACTGTTTCAGTCTCTTTATTGTACCCAGGAGGCCAGCTCTCTCTCTCTCTCTTTCCTCCCTCCTTTTCATCCTCTTTTGTCCCCCTATGACGCTGCTCACACTGTCGAGAATAATTACCACTGTTTTAAATAGAGAACTGTATTTAAAACACCCACAAACGCCTTTAAATGCTTCCTAACGTAGATGTATTTTACACAGAGGATGGTGTGGATGTAATAAACTGCCTGTGATTTTATCGTCAGATATATCTATTAGAGCTGAAAATGTTGTGCTTTGTTCTCAGGTAAGGAGATGATCGAGATGTACTTTGACTTCCGCCTCTACCGCTTGTGGAAAAGCCGGCAACACTCCAAACTTCTCGACTACGATGACCTTCTGTGACGTGGCATCGGTTTAAGAAGCCTAAGTGGCAGGTAGCTTACTTTAAGGCCCACGTGCCAATGTTCCCTCCCTAAAGAGCCTGGGCGATGTCCTGAGGTGGAGGATGGAGAATGAAGCTGACGACGAAGAGCTTGAGGATGGTGGCTGGCGTTGGGAAGATGTTTCCACCCTCAGATGTAAGAAGAGGGGATGCAGCCATTAATGTTAGGTGCTGTATGTTCACCCCATCCGTTTGAACGAAAGAGGAACATTCGCTAGATAACTCGATCTTATCTTTTAGCCTTGTGAAGGTAGAGAAAATGTTCTTCGGTTTCTGTGGGAAAAGCAAAAGCTGCGATAAGAAGATGGAAAATAGGAACAGTTTTTCGTGGAAATATTTTTGAGTAGCTGTGTTTGTGGTAAACTAGCAGGGACAGTGTCATTTTCTGAACACACTGTCTCACAACAAGTGCAGGTAAACTGTGGAACTACATATCTGTTGTTTTTACATAGCCACTCTATAGAATAACTACTGTATTTTACCTTTCAGCGTAATAATATTGCACATTTAAATGAATGAAGTATGGGAAGGTGTTATTTTCTTGGATTTTTCAGAGGGAGAACAACTCAGGTTTTTTTTACTGACTTCCCTCTGTAGACAAGAGAGAGATGGTGTTTAGTCAGAATAATTGAGTTACCTGAGTGGAGGCGAAATAATTAATGTATCAGGGGCTTTGTGTAAGTTTAGATATCTATAAATTCCATTGTCTAAAGATTCATAAATTGTGTAATCATGTGTAATGTTAAGGCATGTGTAGACAGAGCTCATTATAGACTGATAAAGTCTTGTGGTGTCTTTTGTTATTTAGCTTCGGTGGACACCACATTTTCAAATTTTGTAGCTTAAGCAACCATTGAATTAGATTTTTAAATAATTTTGTTCAAATATAAACAACAACGGAAAGGAATTTCTTACAGATTGCATCATATCTGTATTGTATTTCTCTGGCAGTGTTTTGTCACATGCATATTTTATGTAGTGTCACAATATGTACACAAACTCTTTTGCAGACATCCCTGTTCAGTGGTGTTTTCTCTGTAGGTCATATTTTCTAACATTTCTCATACTGCAGCTATATCTGCAATACTTCTCTTTAAATAGTACAGTAGTAGTACTAAATGTTACTGTGATCATGTCTTTAAACTTGTTTTAACTTTACAAATAGTATAGAAGATTAGACTCTAATGTGGTTCTCCAGGGAGGAAAATGTTCTCTTGTGTTGGTGTGTGGGTGTTTTTTGGATGCACCAAATATATATAACAAGATAGATTGGTGGATAGTTGTTCTTTAATGGTCACTATAGTGGATGTTCAAGTGAAGCAGCTGGTGCAGAAATGATCCAGGGCTGCCAGATATATAATCTGCAGTGTGGTTACTCCTTACAAAAGAAGAAGAAAGCATTGCAATATCTGTTGGCAGCAAACAGAAAAATGTCCAATAACCCCTTAGAACTACAAACAGACTAAATGTGGCCTCAAGATGTGGAGCGGATGTGCAGAATTACATGTACGTGTGCGACTGTCTTTCTGTGTCTGTTTGTGACTGTGGCTTTTAAAGTTAAGAGATGTGGAAAAGGGCATTAAGATTTCATGCATCTGTGTTGAGCCATCATACTCTTTTCATCTCGCGCAGCCACCCAGAAAATCAAATAAAGCACAAAAGCATATCTGTGTATCTGTGGTGTTCTGTTGAGATGAAATCAAAACAATCCAAATGCTTCTTCAATAAGAAAATCAAAGATTTGTTGTATGAGAAGTCTGTAAAAAAAAGACATAAACAACCACTCTCCACCACCAATACCACTCTTGCAATAAGACATTTAATGGACCCTATTGCCATGTGTTGATTTTCTCATGTAGGCATCACTAAAACCTCTGAGAGTAAATTAGCATATTCATTATGTCATGCGTGTAGAAAATTAAAGCTGAATATAGTGGACAGAAAGCTCAGCACTTTAACTTGACTTACTCCATTTTAAAATTGCATGTGTGTCTCGTTCCTAATACATTCATCTTGAGCAATTCTGTAGCAATAGACATTGTAACCTTAACTATATTCATTTTAGAGTAGACTGTAGTGCGTGTACTGTTGTCTGAATCTCTGGATGCTGATTATGTGTACAGCAGCCTCCATTTTATTTTAACCACAAGCGCTGGCTTAGCAGCATAATGATGAGAGACAGAAGATGTCAATAAGCTTTGGTCAATAATATTTGAAAGGATTTTCTCACTTTATTGTTCGCTGTACAAATAATTGATAATTCCAATATAAACAAAAAACTAATTTGTTAGTTGTGATACTGGTGTATTATAATAATCTGTTCATTACTAATTACTGAACTTTGATATTGATATAATTTTTGAAAGAACATAATTTATGAAAACTCAGAATTATGGATCACGCCCTTAGGATATTTAATCCAAAACTTGAAGGGTTTGTTGATATGTAAGGGATGTCTGCAAAATGTTAAAATGGTTCTCTCTGGTTTGATGCGTTACCTGGTTCAGGAACAGAAAATACTTCCAGGAGAGATTTGTTTATGGCTGGACCATGTTACACTACTTGAAAATGTATTTTAGCCTTTAAAAGCAGAATATTTTTGTTGATACCTTTTGTTTTCCTGCTGCTGTAAGGTGATGTCCTGCTGTTCGATGTAAAGCTGTTGATTGGAGTGTGAAATGATTGACAGTATCATGATTGCACAGTTTGACTTTTCAGCTCATGATGTTTTAGAAGAAATGTGTTTTGAAAAAGGACTTGCAATGTCTCTCTTATTCTCTACGAAGCTTAGTGTGTGACTCTAATCACTATTCTGAGCATTTTCAGTAGCAATTATTATACTTCAGATAGCATATATTACAATATATAGAAAGTGTTGAAGAGTGACAACTGTAAACATGTATAAGTTTCTTAGTCCGGCTGAATTGCCAAATATTTGACATAATATTGTCTAGTTCAAATAAATGGTCAATATTTCTTGAGGAAACTAGTTTGTTGTTTTGCTACTTTAAAAACTGGGTCAGGTGTAATAGTTTCTAACTCTTTATTAGCACAGTATTTGCAGAAATTGTATTCAGGAAGGTAGTTTGCTGTAAAACTGTACTTTATAAAACGGTTGTTTTTTTCCTTGTGCAACCTTTTCACAGCAATGAACACTCGACATATTTCCTAATCTGTTTTACATTAAAATGTGCCCAGTTTTAAGTGGAATTTTGTCCTGAGTCATCTTTTCTTACCTTGAATATGATTTATAAATGAAAATAAAAAAAAAAAATGTGCCACAGAAAGATGGTTTTCAGTGGTGTGTAAGGCCAAATAGCCAGCCATATCCAGAAAACATAAAAACAAGATAAATGGTGGCAACTACTTGGATGTATTTTCTTAGTGCTTCACATTGTGTGAACAACACGCATGCACACTTAAGAGATGTACTGTAGGTATAAGTACATGGACTGACAGGTTATTTACAGAGGAAATGGAGAAAAACAGCACAATTCGAATCCCTCTCCTATGGACATGGCCAAGTGTGAATAATAGTAAGATAAAATTAGTAAGATTCATTGTGGTAAAGACCCAAAAGTTGCTGCATTAATCCTAAACTAATACATGAACTATTTTAAGACGAGCCCTCTCTTTTGTTGAGTCCGAGTCAGTAGTTTTATTAGTATTAGTATTACTAATTAGTATAAGTATTACTTATTAGTATTAGTAAGTTTATTAGTATAATTGTAAACATTTACAATATTACTAAAACATAAAAAGTATGTTGTACCAAGGCAGACAGTATAAACAACAAAATGGAAGTAAAATGAAGACATTCATGTAAAAAATATGTGAAAGAGACATATTAGAAACAGAATACAAAGTATTGGATGATGTAGATAAAATGATGGGTCTCATATTATTAAATATGAGACCCATCAAAATATTGTTTTATTGTCAAAATATTGTTGTGCTACCCATTGTCCCTTATGAACCTAATTTAAATATATCTAATTACTACAGTAGCCATGTTATTATTATTGTGGATTTAAAGTTGATTTTTGAAAATGTGACTTTTTCTTTCTTGTGTTTATCTTTTTTAAACCTGTTTTAGATTTATTTTTCCATTAGTGACATTAGGTGTGGCACAGGTCATGCCAACCAAATCTCTTTATAAAATCACAGTTTGCTTTGGTTAATTGGTGCTGCAGAAGCGTTGGGGTTGTGAAAGTGATGGACCCGGGGGATTTGTGGTTCATTAAAAATCATGAGTCAGAGAAACTCATTAGCACCACAGCGGAATATTCTATTGTTCAATCAGGAATTATAAACATCAAAAGATAATTATTGCATATTACTATCTGTACATCCAAGTGAGCAATGTTCTGAGAAAGAGAGAGGGCTTGCCATTGTTTGCCAGTAAATCATTTTGTTTTAGGAGCATGGAGGAAAAACAACGATGATCAATCTCCTACAATCTCAAATACAGGCTGTAGAGAAAAAAATATGTGCTCTGGGCATTTGGCCAAAATACACCAGAGTCACAAAACTTACTGTTTTATTGCACAAAATGCAGTACAGTGTTAAACAAAATTATCCATCAGGATCTGAAATCTGTAATGCATTGCATCTGCCAAAACATATTCTCAGGCACCTATACTGACCATGAAGGAAAATAGTCTTAAGTGTTATTATACTGTAAAAATGTCTGATCCTGCTTTGCACTGCTGGTTTTCTCCTTGAATAATGTTCAGTAATGTTCTGCTACCCATATACAATATGATTCAAGTCAAAAAGATCTCAGCAGTGGTCAGAATAAATTACTGTGCTGTACAATATGAAGTCAACAGAGATCTGATTTAAATAAGTGCTTTGTATAAGAATCTCATCTCTACATCTCTAGCCAAGGAGAGTTTGTATATGAATAATGTGAATAATGTCTTCATTTTCTGTGTGTTCTCCAAGCATATAGCTACAAATACTTGAAATACATAACCATATGAATATGTATCATGATTCCTTTTTCCATTTGGAGCCTTGACAGAAGTACTCATTCATAATATCTAAAGTGGCACAGCATATTCTTCACGAATTCATCTTCTGTGTTTCACGAAAAAGAAAGTCACTGGTGATCTACTGTATTTCTTAAAAGAAAATAAAAGAAAACAAGGTGGACATCAAATTAATAGAGCATTCTGCTCTTCTCGCTGATATTTACATTTACATTTAGGCATTTAGCTGATGCTTTTATCCAAAGCGACTTACAAATATTAGGAGACAATGCAGCGACACATCAAAAGCGGCAACAATAGTACTAAGAGGTGCTTTCCTAAGTTTACAATGTTTTGCAGTGCTAGATAGGTACCTGTAGAGGAAAGAAGAGAGTTTTTTTTAATGATGTCATGTGTTCGTGGAAAAGGTGTGTTTTTAGCTGTGTCTTAAAGGAGGTGAGGGATGTGGCAGAACGGATTGCGTTCTTCGCCACAATATATATTTTGCATGCTTATCCAGGCTATCAAATATGTTTTTCAGCTTTGTCCCTCCACCACACTGTTTGATCTTTGTCAGGCTTAATCCTGAGCTCGATGTACCTTTCTTTTATCTGTTTGAATATCCCCATGCCCCATCATACAGTATGTCAATACCCTGCTTACATCTTCGGTTTTAAAGGTTAATTGGATTGAACTCAGATAAAGATCATAAAGATCTGATCAATAATCCAGGCTGATCGAGTTTTGGATGCAGGTCGGGGAGTTGGTGAGTAGACTGTTTATTATAAACTGTGACTCACTACACGAATGGTTCCAACAAAATGGCGAGTGATTTAAGGATAAGGTTTATACTGCATGCAGAAATCACTGCTTTGCTGTCTGACTGACATTCATAAAAGAGCTAGAAGCAACATTGCGCCATCTGTTTCTAGTTTGGTTATTAGGCGTGACTGGCTGGAGCATCCTGGTGTCTAAAGTGATTAAGGGACTGTGTTCTGATGAGAGAAAGGAGTTATTGGGTGGATTGCCCAAGTGCATCCATCATGATTATGTGGAACTGGGGAATGCTCCACCCCGATCTGCTTCACTAAGTCATAATAATGTCCTGATGCCACATGGTGATTGTGGAGGTTGGTGTGTGTACTGTAAGAAAAAGAAGCTCTATAGAGACTTTCCAAATATTTCAGATACCTTACAAGTCCATTAGAACAAATGTGATAAACAGTGATTAGCAAATTATGTGCATGTTAATAATCGACAATACTGGTTTATTATGTGTAGTTTCCAAGAAGGATCTTTGTAACTTGCTGTGTCAGCACATTTGTTCTATTTCTTGAACGATAAAAGTGACCATTACAGTTACTAAAACAAGTGCTTTTTTTAAAAAGATAAATGGGGTTTAATACACGTTAATCTTTATTGACAGAATCTGCTTTATTGACAGCATCTGCTAGTGACAGAATCTACTTTATCATCTGCATTATTGACATGCTGTAGATTACCTAGATTAAATCTGTCTAGTTTTCTCCTTATTTGAAATATAAACTCTTAAAAAATGTTTGTTTTAAAGGGAATTACACTTTAGGGCAATTCCATGCAAATGTCAGCCTTACCATGAAAAACATTCCCATAGTCAGGACCACATTCCCAATAGATGTGCAAATAAAAATTAAAATAAAATATTTTTTATGTTCTCTGCAGAGCCATTTTTTCCATTTGTTGGGTATTATTGCTTCAGGTTTGTGCACTTTAATTCACAGAAATCCTACAACATATGTTACCTCTCAATAACGTGTGTTCTTTCTTGTCACATCCATAACGCATAATAAAGATATTAGACAAGTCTTTAATGAAAAAAGGAGAGTTATTCCAAGAGATGTATAACATCTTAAGAGATGTTAATTGGAGGAAAGCATGGCTGCTACCTTACAAATTTTGTATTTTAAATAAGGTACGAGAAATTCACCTAAAGATTTTACACAAAATATATCCAACTAATATGTGGCTCTCTAACTTTATGGATATTGGGAAAGAATGTTCTTTTTGTAACAGTTGCGAGGAGTCTTTATGTCATTTGTTTGTTGATTGCCAGAGCGTACAATCGTTTTGGAAAGATTGTTTTTCTGTTTTTTCTGTTAAAATTAATCTAATGGTAACTCTGAATGTAAAAGAAATTATTTGTTACTTTGAAAATGATGATAAAAATATTCAAGATTTTGTAAATTTTATCATCCTGAATGGTAAATTTTTCATTCATAAGTGTCGATTATCAAAATCTCCTCCTTTATATAAGGTTTTCTTTAACGAATTTATTTTTATTATGAAGTCTCTTAAAGTTGTGAAAAATGTCAAAGCTAAATCTATTGTAAGATATTACGAATCTGTATATGGCGTCTTGTGAATGTCTTTTTATTTTTATTTTTTATACTTTTATTTTATTCTTACCAATTTTGGAGCTTCTGTTTTTTGTTGCCTGTAATTCTGTAATAATATTTAATGTTCTTCAGTAATAAAAAAACAAAACATTCATAACGCATACATTTCCATTTATTACTTTTTTTTTGTGATGTCTGGACTCTATCAATAGGGGTTTAGTAAAATATAAATGGATGATTCAATCTCCGGGTATAAATACATTCTGCGAGAATTTAAATGTCACATCAATAACTCACGAATTGCCCTATAGTTTTTGATTCATAACTATAGTTTGTTGTGTTTACCGTTTTCTAAGTGTGTTGTTTGTTATATTTCCTCTTCTTTCTTCCACATTTTATTTTCTCTTTATCCTCTGTATTCATATTCTGTAAAATGACCTTACCTTAATGAAGAGTTGTTGGGTACGATTTGGCAGCATGTTATGCTCCACACAACTCTTTACGATTTCCCACCTAAAACCCGGAAATAACGTCTGTATTTAGTATAATTTAAAAGATTTTAGTAACAATAAACATCGTTGTTACTAATGATTTAGTAAACATTTGAATTAAAACATAAAACGAGTATTTAGCAACAATAAAAAAGCGCCGTTACGGATGTCATTTCCGGGTTGAAGTGAGAAATTTACTAAATCCGAGATGTCTGGAACGCAGCGTTAGTTTTGCGTCATTTGACGTCAACTCACGTAAAGGACGTAAACCTGATGGCGATCGAGGCGACTTGCAACAGTTCAGAAAAGGTATACGTTTTTATGATGCTTCCTGGACTTATTTGTATGTGCATAGAGTATTCCTGTTAACGCTCCTCGGATTCTTTGTGTCTTGCACAGCAAGTGGTTGAAACAGTAACTTGTTATCGGTGTTAATCAGAGAAAAATAACAAATCATATTGTTTACCAAGCGCCCCCTAAGGTTTGCACGTATATCTGTGATGCGCTTCTTCAGTCCCATCTCATGTATCACGCTACTGATTGGCCTAATTTCTTTAATCGGAGCTGTAATGACTCTCAGTTACTCAGGCTGTCGTCTCATTTGTCAGTGAATGCAGCCCAAACATCTCAGAGTCCCGCAGGCAATTCAGACGATCACTATTAGCTGTTTCCTAAACTTCGTGTTGGATTGTAAGTGTAGCACAACTTAACTTTTAGTATGTTAAGCTCTTTTCATTTAGCATACTTGGTGTCGTGCGCTTATCTTTTGATTAATAATGTATTAATAGAAAGTCTTAACACACACCAAAATAGGCTTTTAAGTTTGTTCACAAGATTTGAGAAACAGTGACAGGTATGAGTCATAATGGATGTAAACCGTTTCACACAGGCACGAGTATTACATAACTGGTATTTGCATTAAATATCACTGTTTGTACCGTTTGTGTTCCCGCAGCACATGCACTTTTTTCTAAACCTGGCTATCCAGGATAAGAAACACGCTATTTGAAGTGTGACACTTGTTCGTTTTGTTCAGGCACACGCCGTGCTGTCAGAGCACGATGACCAGCGAGGACTTCATGTCCTGAAGCTCGTGCACGGCGCCCGCAGCGTGTCCAGATTTATTTTCATTGTCTCGGCGGTGCTGCGCTCGTGTCTCTCCTCATCAGCCTGTGGCCAGTGTGAGCGAGCCTGACAGCGAAGTCCAAGTGGTTTTCATTCGGCTGGGCTCGCAGCTGACAGTCAAGAAGTTCACTAAAACTGTCTCTAAAGAAAGAACTTTAGTTTCATGCTCAGATAAAATAATTTTGTACATTTTACAAAAAGTATTAATATTTGTTTTTAATAGATTTTTAACGATTAAAGCAAGTCGATTCTTATTAAATTGTTTTAAATTGGTTATACAATGAACACAATCATAATAACTCCAGAAGAGAAATCACATGTAATTATTACATGTTACAAATGAACAAAACATTCCCCTAAACATGATGTTTGAGGACAACCAGTACTGCTGTAAAAACAATAAAAAATAATCTGCAATTCAGTGTAGTTTGTTAACAGTTGAATACAATTCTAAATAAGGAGACACTGTTGAATGTTCACATGCACCGATTTGTTTCCAAAACAGAAGTTGATGAGTAAGTGTATGTTTATGTACCTTAATCTCAGTCTGGTCAAATATTAAGCATGTGCATCACATATATTTTAAAAAAGTGTATACTTTATACTAATGCAAAAAGCAGCATTTAGTGTTAATGTTACTAGAAGAGTAGGAGACATGCGAGTCCTGTCAGTGGTGAGTCAGCTAACTAAAGAAGGCAACTCAGCATGCACAAGCGCATAATTGGCACATTTGCCTTTCCAATGTATGTAAAAATATGCTTTTCTCCCATATTGCCAAACTTAACAAACCTGAGAGTCAAAAGTAGCATTTTGATGGAGTAAACATATTATGACACCATCACTGATTATGACATCATTATCCATTATGACATAATTCATAATGACCAATTGCGACATCATCGTTCATAATGACATCAACACACATTGTGAATATCAACAGTCATCATTACATTATTATCAATTATGATATCATTACTGGCAAAACATTTCTTCTCCCAGTTACATAAAACATTTATAAGTTATAAATGATAAGAATACACTATGATGATGATATCTAGCATATGAGTGGGAGTGAGTTTGTTGCAAAATTACATAGTAAATTTATCTGTTGATTAAAAAAATACAGTATTCACCCAGACAAAAGAGGTTTGGTACCTGCCTCTCTCTCTCTCTTAAAGTATGGTTCTCCGTTTTCAACAGGTTTATTCACAATATCCACTTTGCCCTGTTGATATGAATTTTTTTCGATAAGATGCAATTACAGTATGATCCATCCTCGCACATCAAAGCCATCTAGCATTAATTACTGAACGCTTATTCATTTATTAGTGCTGCAGATTTTACTCTGTTAATATCCCGATATCAACTTTAAAGTGCTTTAGATGCAGATATGCTCTTACAGTAAATGGTTTGTGATGTGTAATACTGTAGATGTCCTAATTAAGTGTTTTACAGTTATGGTCTCCATTGGTTCTCGGTTAGCTCAAGGAACCTAATTTGAGGCGAAGGAATGAGAGATAATGACAGAGAACGTCCTGACATCTATTCTATGCTGGTTTGTAATAGCAGTTTCAACTCCTACCACAGATGACACAGGAGTGCCTGAGTATGGCTGTCAAACTTGCTTTAATTAGCAGATGGGAGCAAAGCGAGATGTTTGGAAATGTCATGCATCTGAAATCTGTAAGGTCCTGTATGCCTGTAGGTACACTAATAAAGCATGACAGTGGTTTTCTTAAAGCAACAGGGATAATAGGACTCCAGGATAAAACCTCCTCTGTTCTTCTGCTGAAAGGTCACGCAACGGTGTTGTAGAGCCATTATAAAGAGAATGTCTGCACTTTGCTGGCTGGTTGAGCTTCATGAGTCATTCCATCGATGACGCATTGTTTCTTTCCCCAGAGGTTCATGAGGGTTTAGTGCAGCTGTTTTGTTATGTGAAAGATTTAATTTGACATGCTATGGATCTCTGGGTTATATCTTATTAATTTCTGATGATAGATCTTAGTGAAGATGTTTATGATGTTGTAAAGCTTGTTAATTGTGTGTGGTTAAGTATCATGATCTATGGCATCTTGACCTTCCTTGTTTTAGGTCTGTTGTTTTCTCATATTCCCTTCCTACGCTAAGAAAATGTTTTTTTTTTCTTCAGAAAACTAAAAACATGCTTTTTGTGGAAACTTTTTTTGCTGATTATTTTTATCGATCAAAGATGACCCAACATGTCTGCATTTAAACATTTTCAAAAGTGCAAAAACCCTAAATGAACAAACTTCAGTCATAAAAGTTAGGTAATACATCTTTTCCAACCTTACTTGTTAATGTTACAACAACAACAGTCATTTTGAGGGTTAGGTGAAGTGGAAATACGAAAGTTATTGATCCCACAGCTGCATGTGACAGCATGTTCTGTTTCCTCTGTTTCTTTCTCTGTTTGTTCTTTGTTCCATCTGTAAGTCTCCTGGATGATGAAGCGTATACTCTGATATTTGTGATAAAAATCGCATTTTGCTCTACAGCTCATTTCTCAGCAAACAAACATATTCGTGCACACACACAAACACTATTACATCCATTATATCCACCTCTCTTTCTCTGTCCAGCTCATTGGATAGAGCACGAGAGCTAAACGTATGACTCATGTTACCTCAATTGTGCAGACTGTTGTTCATTCATCACCTTTGTATTGTACTCATCTTCACCCAGCTATTTTTCCCTTTCTCCTCTGATGACTCTTCTTGCCTCAGACTGAGTTTCTTCATCATTGTTTTGTCATTTACAGCGCTCCCTTTTATTTTTTATTATCTGTCCCTCCACCTGGCTTCTTCTCAGCTCAATGCAACAGAATCACTTATAGAGAGTGCAGTACACAAACACATATCTGGGGCCACGGTAAAATAACAATATAAAAAGAATTATGACAATTTAAAAAACGTGCAGCAATCAAATTACCAAAAACATTTTTAATCACATTACAGACATCTTATGGTATACACAGCACAAATGCTGGGTTATTTTTTAACTCAGGATTGGGTCAAAAAAGGACAAACCCAACACTCGGTTAAATTAACCTAAAAAATGTTCATATTTGACCCAACCATGAGTTGAAAATAAGAAGTGCACACAGAATTACAGTGAAAGTTAGATGTGCCACCATTGATTTAATAACCCTTGACCTACTTAACGGTCTTGACTTATATAGATGGATGAATCACGATAATCCTTCAGGGTGGGTATTAATTTTTTCTGTCCCCTTTTTTGCATACACTTTAATTTATAAGCAATGGAGAGAAATTACATCACTCAACCATCTTGTTTCTTAAGCTAATGTCCTTGTAAAGCGGCATTGCCCCTTAGACCTGAATATTTTTTTTTTGTATTAAAGGCAGCACTACTACAAAACCAACCTAAACCTCTTATCAGCAGCCCTTCAAGCTTTCAAAGAAATGAGAGAATCTGGCCTCAGTGTTCAGAAAGATTGCTGTCCCACCTCTCTTGCTCTTTCTCTGGAGGGCACTGGTTATTTTAGCACCAGCTGCCTTCTCACCCTGTAAACAAGAGCCATGATAGAGATAGAACGCACATCTATTTCTGCATCCTTCCTGTGACCTTTCTTTTCTTTCCTCCTTGACCTAGCACATTTTTCTTGTAGAAAGAGTAGCGTTTCATTCCTGTGCTCACCTGGTTTTTCTGAGCATCACTGTCTGTTTGCTTTCAATTGACCCAGATATCTGCACTCCTTGGCCTCTGTCTCTATCTTCACACCATTCTATCGATCACTGGGCAACACTTAGTGCTACAAATAACTATTACACCTTCAAGGCTGCCATTTTTGGGGCAAGGTTGCATTAGGATCATTATTTACAAAACTCATAAAGCACTAAAAGTAGTCTACAAGATGAAGAATAATTTATTTGTGCCATTGCGTTTAACACTGGTTTTTGGTTGTGTTGCTTTTTTGCATATTTGCTATGAGTCGGACGCTAAAACCAGACTGCTAATTTATTCCTTTCTAAGTCATTGCAAAGCACTAACCAGTTTAATGACCTTTCCTTTACTGTTTCCACTTTGCTCACGTTTTATTCCAAACCCCTTTTGACTAGACCTGAGGTGATCAGATAACAAACAGCCGTGTCACCGAGAGCAGCATAGTGTGCCAGCTCTGATCTATCCCCAACCACTTGATATTGGCAAAGCCGTAAATCCCATGTCATCTCAGCACTTCAATTACAGAAAACTACAGTAATGTACAGCCCCATTTACACCCACACAAAGCTTCCCGGAATACAAATTACTGTTTGCATTTTGCGATGCAGCAAGACCTCTGCTTTATGTGGTCAGCAATAGAGGTCAATTTTTTAAGTGAAAAAATTAATAGGCTCTTTTCCCAAGGGCACGACATACATCATTACACATTTTGCTAAGTAAGTGGGATGCTTTCCGAACAGAAAACCATTTGAAAACAAACTGTATTGCTAATGGAGTAGAAAAATGGGTTGCACCTTATAGTCTTGTGTAGGCAGATGTTTTACTATAGCATATAGTGTGGTATACATTGCAGCTTATTCAGGTGAACAACCCAACAAAAAGAGACCAACATGTCAAAAGACAAAACACTTTGTTATTCAATATGTAATGTTTGTATGTAATATGGACCATAAAGTGCAGTAAGCAATCTGTAGGTACAGAAGTCCTAAAAATCTTAAAAAATGTTTCTCTTCAAAAATATTTTTTTCTCTTCAAAGATTTGTATCATCTTCACAAAAAATTACGTCTTTAAAAATTTTTTTTTTTTCAAAAGTTGTTTCATCTTCAACATTTTTTTCCATCTTCAACATTTTTTTATCTTCAATTTTTTTTCATCTTCAAAATATATATATATTTTTATTAAATCATTATTTTGTTAAAATTTAAAAACTTGGGTTTGATATATGGCATTTGTTGTCATGTTTACCAACTGCACTTATTTTTAGTTTTAAAACGTTCAGTTATTATACATGACAACAAATGATAAAACCTAAGTAATTTTAATGAAATAATGATTTATTACATTATTTCTTTCATGCTAATAGTGACACCTGGAGGTCAAGGTTGCCACTACGTGTTAATTGTTAGCTTCTTAAAAAAAAAAAATATTTCAATAGTTTTTTAATCTTCAACATTTATTTCCATTTTTAAAAAAAAAAGTCAACATTTTTTTTAATTTTCAAAAATAAACTTTTCCATCTTCCAAAAAGAAATCTTTTTTAATCTTCAAAAAAAAATTCACCTTCAATAAATTTCATTTTTTTTAATTAAAATTAACGTTAAAATTACTTAGGTTTGATAAGGCATTTGTTGTCATGTTTGACAACTGCACATATTTTTTTGTGTTAAAAAGTGCAGTTGTTAAACATGACAACAAATGTCATATCTAACCATATCTATCTTGTTTCTCAAGTAATATTAACGAAATAATGTTTTATTAAACGATAAATAAAGAGGAAAAGCATTGCAGGCACAAGATTTCATTCGTACTGATAGTGACACCTGGTGGTCAAGGTTGGCACTACGTGTTAATTGTTAGCTAGCAAGCAAAGAAAATTATTCAGTGGACTCTCAAGAAAAAAAAATTAGGGTACTTTTTTTCACAAATGTTTTTGAAGATGAAAAAATGTTAAGGATTTTTATTTTATTTTAAGATGAAAATATTTTGAGGAGGGAAAATAATTTTGATGATGAAAATTTTTTTTTTGAGAAACAAATGTTTTGAAGAGGAAAGACTTTTTTTGAGGAGGGAAAATAATTTTGATGATGAAAAAAAATGTGAAGAAAAAAAATGTTGTATGTAATATGGACCATAAAGTGCAGTAAGCAATCTGTAGGTACAGAAGCCCTGAACTGCAAAGTAAAAAAAGTGATGCCTAAGTCCTAAAAATCTTAAAAAATGTTTCTCTTCAAAATATTTTTTTTCTCTTCAAAGATTCTTATCATCTTCACAAAAATTACGTCTTTAAAAATTTTTTTTTTCAAAAGTTGTTTCATCTTCAACATTTTTTCCATCTTCAACATTTTTTTTTTATCTTCAATTTTTTTCATCTTCAAAATATATATATATTTTTATTAAATCATTATTTTGTTAAAATTTAAAAACTTGGGTTTGATATGGCATTTGTTGTCATGTTTACCAACTGCACTTATTTTTTAGTTTTAAAACGTTCAGTTATTATACATGACAACAAATGATAAAACCTAAGTAATTTTAATGAAATAATGATTTATTACATTATTTCTTTCATGGTAATAGTGACACCTGGAGGTCAAGGTTGCCACTACGTGTTAATTGTTAGCTTCTTAAAAAAAAAAAAATATTTCAATAGTTTTTTAATCTTCAACATTTATTTCCATTTTTAAAAAAAGTCAACATTTTTTTAAATTTTCAAAAAATAAACTTTTTCCATCTTCCAAAAGAAATCTTTTTTTTAATCTTCAAAAAAAAAATTCACCTTCAATAAATTTCATTTTTTTAAATTAAAATTAACGTTAAAATTACTTAGGTTTGATAAGGCATTTGTTGTCATGTTTGACAACTGCACATATTTTTTAGTGTTAAAAAGTGCAGTTGTTAAACATGACAGCAAATGTCATATCTAACCATATCTATCTTGTTTCTCAAGTAATATTAACGAAATAATGTTTTATTAAACGATAAATAAAGAGGAAAAGCATTGCAGGCACAAGATTTCATTCGTACTGATAGTGACACCTGGTGGTCAAGGTTGGCACTACGTGTTAATTGTTAGCTAGCAAGCAAAGAAAATTATTGAGTGGACTCTCAAGAAAAAAAATTTAGGGTACTTTTTTTCACAAATGTTTTTGAAGATGAAAAAATGTTAAGGATTTTTATTTTATTTTAAGATGAAAATATTTTGAGGAGGGAAAATAATTTTGATGATGAAATTTTTTTTTTTTGAGGAAACAAATGTTTTTGAAGAGGAAAGACTTTTTTTGAGGAGGGAAAATAATTTTGATGATGAAAAAAAATGTGAAGAAAAAAAATGTTGTATGTAATATGGACCATAAAGTGCAGTAAGCAATCTGTAGGTACAGAAGCCCTGAACTGCAAAGTAAAAAAAGTGATGCCTAAGTCCTAAAAATCTTAAAAAATGTTTCTCTTCAAAAATATTTTTTTCTCTTCAAAGATTTTTATCATCTTCACAAAAAATTACGTCTTTAAAAAATTTTTTTTTTTTCAAAAGTTGTTTCATCTTCAACATTTTTTTCCATCTTCAACATTTTTTTTATCTTCAATTTTTTTTCATCTTCAAAATATATATATATTTTTATTAAATCATTATTTTGTTAAAATTTAAAAACTTGGGTTTGATATGGCATTTGTTGTCATGTTTACCAACTGCACTTATTTTTTAGTTTTAAAACGTTCAGTTATTATACATGACAACAAATGATAAAACCTAAGTAATTTTAATGAAATAATGATTTATTACATTATTTCTTTCATGCTAATAGTGACACCTGGAGGTCAAGGTTGCCACTACGTGTTAATTGTTAGCTTCTTAAAAAAATATATATATTTCAATAGTTTTTTAATCTTCAACATTTATTTCCATTTTAAAAAAAGTCAACATTTTTTAAATTTTCAAAAATAAACTTTTTCCATCTTCCAAAGAAATCTTTTTTAATCTTCAAAAAAATTCACCTTCAATAAATTTCATTTTTAAATTAAAATTAACGTTAAAATTACTTTTTAGGTTTGATAAGGCATTTGTTGTCATGTTTGACAACTGCACATATTTTTTTGTGTTAAAAAGTGCAGTTGTTAAACATGACAACAAATGTCATATCTAACCATATCTATCTTGTTTCTCAAGTAATATTAACGAAATAATGTTTTATTAAACGATAAATAAAGAGGAAAAAGCATTGCAGGCACAAGATTTCATTCATACTGATAGTGACACCTGGTGGTCAAGGTTGGCACTACGTGTTAATTGTTAGCTAGCAAGCAAAGAAAATTATTGAGTGGACTCTCAAGAAAAAAAATTTAGGTACTTTTTTCACAAATGTTTTGAAGATGAAAAATGTTAAGGATTTTATTTTATTTTAAGATGAAAATATTTTGAGGAGGGAAAATAATTTTGATGATGAAATTTTTTTTTTTTTTTGAAACAAATGTTTTGAAGAGGAAAGACTTTTTTGAGGAGGGAAAATAATTTTGATGATGAAAAAATGTGAAGAAAAAATTTTTGTATGTAATATGGACCATAAAAGTGCAGTAAGCAATCTGTAGGTACAGAAGCCCTGAACTGCAAAGTAAAAAAGTGATGCCCTAAGTCCTAAAAATCTTAAAAATGTTTCTCTTCAAAAATATTTTTTTCTCTTCAAAGATTTTTATCATCTTCACAAAAAATTACGTCTTTAAAAAATTTTTTTTTTTTCAAAAGTTGTTTCATCTTCAACATTTTTTTCCATCTTCAACATTTTTTTTATCTTCAATTTTTTTTCATCTTCAAAATATATATATATTTTTATTAAATCATTATTTTGTTAAAATTTAAAAACTTGGGTTTGATATGGCATTTGTTGTCATGTTTACCAACTGCACTTATTTTTTAGTTTTAAAACGTTCAGTTATTATACATGACAACAAATGATAAAACCTAAGTAATTTTAATGAAATAATGATTTATTACATTATTTCTTTCATGCTAATAGTGACACCTGGAGGTCAAGGTTGCCACTACGTGTTAATTGTTAGCTTCTTAAAAAAATATATATATTTCAATAGTTTTTTAATCTTCAACATTTATTTCCATTTTTAAAAAAAGTCAACATTTTTTTAAATTTTCAAAAAATAAACTTTTTCCATCTTCCAAAAGAAATCTTTTTTTAATCTTCAAAAAAAAAATTCACCTTCAATAAATTTCATTTTTTTAAATTAAAATTAACGTTAAAATTACTTAGGTTTGATAAGGCATTTGTTGTCATGTTTGACAACTGCACATATTTTTTTGTGTTAAAAAGTGCAGTTGTTAAACATGACAACAAATGTCATATCTAACCATATCTATCTTGTTTCTCAAGTAATATTAACGAAATAATGTTTTATTAAACGATAAATAAAGAGGAAAAGCATTGCAGGCACAAGATTTCATTCGTACTGATAGTGACACCTGGTGGTCAAGGTTGGCACTACGTGTTAATTGTTAGCTAGCAAGCAAAGAAAATTATTGAGTGGACTCTCAAGAAAAAAATGTAGGGTACTTTTTTTTCACAAATGTTTTTGAAGATGAAAAATGTTTAAGGATTTTTATTTTATTTTAAGATGAAAATATTTTGAGGAGGGAAAATAATTTTGATGATGAAATTTTTTTTTTTGAGGAAACAAATGTTTTTGAAGAGGAAAGACTTTTTTTGAGGAGGGAAAATAATTTTGATGATGAAAAAAAATGTGAAGAAAAAATTTTTTGTATGTAATATGGACCATAAAGTGCAGTAAGCAATCTGTAGGTACAGAAGCCCTGAACTGCAAAGTAAAAAGTGATGCCTAAGTCCTAAAAATCTTAAAAATGTTTCTCTTCAAAAATATTTTTTTCTCTTCAAAGATTTTTATCATCTTCACAAAAAATTACGTCTTTAAAAAAAATTTTTTTTTTCAAAAGTTGTTTCATCTTCAACATTTTTTTCCATCTTCAACATTTTTTTTATCTTCAATTTTTTTTCATCTTCAAAATATATATATATTTTTATTAAATCATTATTTTGTTAAAATTTAAAAACTTGGTTTGATATGGCATTTGTTGTCATGTTTACCAACTGCACTTATTTTTTAGTTTTAAAACGTTCAGTTATTATACATGACAACAAATGATAAAACCTAAGTAATTTTAATGAAATAATGATTTATTACATTATTTCTTTCATGCTAATAGTGACACCTGGAGGTCAAGGTTGCCACTACGTGTTAATTGTTAGCTTCTTTAAAAAAAAAAATATTTCAATAGTTTTTTAATCTTCAACATTTATTTCCATTTTTAAAAAAAGTCAACATTTTTTAAATTTTCAAAAATAAACTTTTTTCCATCTTCCAAAGAAATCTTTTTTAATCTTCAAAAAAAAAATTCACCTTCAATAAATTTCATTTTTTAAAATTAAAATTAACGTTAAAATTACTTAGGTTTGATAAGGCATTTGTTGTCATGTTTGACAATTGCACATATTTTTTAGTGTTAAAAAGTGCAGTTGTTAAACATGACAACAAATGTCATATCTAACCATATCTATCTTGTTTCTCAAGTAATATTAACGAAATAATGTTTTATTAAACGATAAATAAAGAGGAAAAGCATTGCAGGCACAAGATTTCATTCGTACTGATAGTGACACCTGGTGGTCAAGGTTGGCACTACGTGTTAATTGTTAGCTAGCAAGCAAAGAAAATTATTGAGTGGACTCTCAAGAAAAAATTTAGGTAATTTTTTTCACAAATGTTTTGAAGATGAAAAAATTTTAAGGATTTTTTATTTTATTTTAAGATGAAAATATTTTGAGGAGGGAAAATAATTTTGATGATGAAATTTTTTTTTTGAGGAAACAAATGTTTTGAAGAGGAAAGACTTTTTTGAGGAGGGAAAATAATTTTGATGATGAAAAAAAAATGTGAAGAAAAATTTTTTTGTATGTAATATGGACCATAAAGTGCAGTAAGCAATCTGTAGGTACAGAAGCCCTGAACTGCAAAGTAAAAAAAGTGATGCCTAAGTCCTAAAAATCTTAAAAAATGTTTCTCTTCAAAAATATTTTTTTCTCTTCAAAGATTTTTATCATCTTCACAAAAAATTACGTCTTTAAAAAAAATTTTTTTTTTTCAAAAGTTGTTTCATCTTCAACATTTTTTTCCATCTTCAACATTTTTTTTATCTTCAATTTTTTTTCATCTTCAAAATATATATATATTTTTATTAAATCATTATTTTGTTAAAATTTAAAAACTTGGGTTTGATATGGCATTTGTTGTCATGTTTACCAACTGCACTTATTTTTTAGTTTTAAAACGTTCAGTTATTATACATGACAACAAATGATAAAACCTAAGTAATTTTAATGATGATGAAAATTTTTTTTTTTGAGGAAACAAATGTTTTTGAAGAGGAAAGACTTTTTTTGAGGAGGGAAAATAATTTTGATGATGAAAAAAAATGTGAAGAAAAAAATGGTTTTTGGAAATAAAAATTAAGAGGAAAAAATATTGAAGATAAAAAAATTTTTTGAAGATCATTTTTCTTTGAAGATGATAAAAAAATTTGAAGAGGAAAAAACAGGCTTTCTTTTGTAGGTGGCCTACTGAGGCTGAGATGCGTTGCTCTATCAATGATGTGAATTTTAACACTCAGCCCTAATAAACACAAACTGTATTTCTCATAAAGATAAACCGTTAAATCTTATTAAAAGTTCAATGAACCTAATTGATTATACCTACTATTTTACCCCATGTAATAAAAAAGATTTGAATTTTAAACCTGCTGCCCAGATATGTAGTTTTATTTTACCACTGAAATAAATATGTGTTTAGTATGTTAGGTTAAAAAAATATATCCCCTAAAGTAGTCTATGTCACTTGTCCTTTTTGTCATTCCAGTGTCCTACATTTTACACTCCATTAGCCACATGTATTCCTGTTATTCTGTTGAGGATATTATACCTTACAGAAGCAGTAATACTCAGTGGCACGTAAAACACAATTTTTATCTACAAAAAAAATCATTTAACAGTTGAACATTAAAGTGTATATTACATTTTTTTCTGTTATTCTGTATGTTTAGATCATTGCACACTGGACATAACTGTATTGCCTTACACTTCATATTGTTATGTGATGTTAAAGTGTATGTGCTTTATATGTTGACTGTTATGTTGTTATATATTGATTAAGTTTTGTGTTGTATATGTTACGTTTCACATGATTTGTTATGTAATGTAATATATTATGTTTAACAGTCTCTATGGATCTTGACTCTAGCAGGCTGTGGAAAGCACATGACCCTACAGTGTCCTGTAATGCATGTGTTTCAGGTGGAGGGGTTGTATGAAGGTGAGAGGCAGCAGGGCTGAATGAACATCATGCCTCTATCATTCCAGGTGGATTCACAACATTAAGCATATAGATGTTGGCTGATAAGCGGATGGACTTGAAGGTGCAGATGTGTCATAAAACGCTTTGATTATTGCCTTCAGTTCCACAGGCTTTTACAGCAATTCAGGATGAATGTACCCCAAGAAAAGAAATCCTACACAACATTAATGGTGCAAAAGTCCTTTTTTTAAGTAATGGTAATTATATTGTAATGTAAAACAAATTAATGGCAGCAGTGAGGCAGACAAAGTTATAGGAATTATGGGATACTTTAAAATAAGTGGAAAAGGGATATATCAAAGTGAGAGCAAGACGTTTTGAATCTTGAAAGACACTGCCATCTAATGGAGAGTTTGTGTCAGTACTAGTGCTTCACTGTGTAAATTGGCACCATTGAAATAAAGTTTTTTTTCATCTCTCTGCATATCTCAGTATCTAAATGACCTATAAAATTATATCAAAAATTTAACATTACCTTTAGCCCAGATCTAAATCCCTGTTATTAGGCTTGATAAAACATCAAGGGAAAACAACAGCTACTAAACACAGGCCTTTGATCTTTGGTTTAACAAAGGACCTGAAACACCTGAAAAGCCACTGTTTAATTATTCATTCAGTGATACAAAGACAAAGGTGGGCCAGTGTGCAAACGCTGAAAGCACCAGACAAATTGCTCCATTTTATTTATTACATTTTAGTATTTATTATTATCATTTTCATGTCATGCGAGAACAAGCCTTAAACCTCAAGAGTGAAATGAGAGAAATGAAATGAAAATGGTAAGACTTAGACTCTTCAAAAAATTTTCTTTTAAAAACTGTTTCTTTTCAAAAAACATTTTTCTCTTCACAATTTCTTTAAAAATAATTTTGCAAAAAAGTTTCCTCAAGATTTCTTAAAAAAATTTAGAAGAATTTTTGAAGAAATTTTAATAGAAGTTTTTTTGTCCTTATTTCTTCATCCTGGAGCCAGTGTCCTAAAGATTTTCTTCTCTTTTTCTTCACAAAAACATTTCCTCTTAAAAAAAAAATCATCATTAAATATATATTTTTGTACTATTTAAACATTTTATTTTCAAAAAAAAAAATTTCTCTTCAAGATTTATTCAAAAAAAAATTAGAAGATGTGTCCTTATTTTCCATCCTGGAAATTTTTTTCTCTTAAAAAACATTTATCCTCTGATATAATATTTTACTCTTCAAAAAGTCTTTTAAAAATTTTCTTTTCAAAAAAACTTTTCTTTTTAAAAATGTTTTTTGAATAAATCTTTGAGAAAACACATTTTCACAATTCTTTTCCATCCTGGAGCAAGTGTCCTAAAGATTTTCTTCTCTTTTTCTTTAAATAATTTGTTTTTCCTCTTAAACATTTTTTTCATCTTCATATTTTACTCAAAAATAAAAAAATCTCCCAAAATTTTTTTTCCTGAAGACTTTTGTCTGCAAAAAATAGAACCAACATCACAATACATAAACATAATGAAAACAAAGTTCATGGTTGTTTCATATATATCACCCAAGTTCATTCAGTAGCCCTGTAAAACATAAAAGAGTCTAATCTAATACTCATTATACGCTCATTATTATTCATTTAATCAATATTTCTAAGCATTTGCATTGAGTGGTTTGATAGCATGATCTTAGGCTGAAAAAAGATTAGCATTGTCTGTCTTAAGAGTCCACACTGTACAGAAAGTTGCCAGGTAACAAGACATGAAAGCAACTAAAGTTAATAGATTTAGTCCAGCGATAATTAATGCACAAAATCTCCATATTGTACTTGTGCATTTATCAGGCAGAGAAACAGACTATTCCACTTTGATACACAGCACTAAGAAATGATTTCCTTAAACAAATAATGAGATGGTTCACTTTCCTCAAAATTGTAAATAAAAAAATCCAAAAATGGAAATACATCATACAGTTTTTCAATTGTTTTATTTGAAAAATAAACACTGTTTAACATTACAAAACACTACAAACCAGTTTTAGATATTACAGAAATTGGGCCTGTGTTACTGTGGCAAGTGAGGTTACTGTACCATGACAATTGTCTCTTCATGAGATTCTCAGAACTAGAAGAGAGAAGAGCGATATCTGAGGCACAAAATATCGGTTCTGTTAATGTTTACATGAAAGCTTTTCAAAAAGCAATTCACTAGGGCATCTAAAGCTTTATTTAACAACTGAAACAACAGCTATGTCATCTGAACTTATATATAAATATTAATTAATAAACAAGTAACAAAAAAAGAACAAGTAAAAAACTGTGGCAAGTATACTTATCTGAGTTAACTTCTATACTCATGTTTTTTTGCTATGCTTCTCAGAAAACAAGTCATCTGCTTTATGCTGCATCACCCAGATTATAAAATCATACCAGACATTTGCATGTCATATTTCCACAATATGTTTCAAGACCAGAAATGTTTCAGGTAAAAAAAAAAATATTTGTTTTTACAAATGTTTATGTTTTTGACACTTACATAACTACTCAAATTTAAACACATGGTATTTAAGCAAACCCTAAAACATGCGAGTTAAACTAGCTGATTGGATGATGCAAGGAGGATAAAATGTTCAACAAACACTCAGTTAAAGTTGGAGCATTGCACAGAGGCCCTTAAAATAGGGCTCTATGGAGAGATTACAAAGTGCATGTCTGCAGCTCACAGTGCAAGCAAAAAACACAACTATCAACTTCTCTATAAACTGCTTAAAATTAAAGAAAGACTCGTTACTTTAAAAAAAAGCAAATGCTTTTTCCTTGTGTATCATTTAAATAAAACTAACTGTATACTGTTGAAATGTCTTAAAATATTTTTTGGTTATTCAAAACCAAAAACGTGTTTTGTGACCATAAAGTTTGTTCTCTGTTGGATAACTCAAGGATCAAAATTTAATTCAAGGAGATTTTATACACAAGAATTGATATAAAAACATAAAAAGCAACACATTTTTTGTTAAGTCTATAGCTTGGAAATGTTGACACTGCAAACAGCTAAATAGACTGAAACCTGATACAACAATTTTGTATATGATAATATACTGTACACTGTATGTAGTACACAATACGTACCGAGTTAAACTGTAATGTGGGAAGCTCGTGCAGCTTCACAGTCCATAATAAATCCCTTAATTGGTTTTTGCAATGCAAACAGCTCAGTAATAATCTTCAGTTTAGCTGAATTTGAACTCCAGCTGTTGGTGTCTACTGCAGGGCTGATGGGATACTGAAGCACCTGCTGCAGCTCAGCCTGTGGTCAGATCAGTATGAGGACACTCCAAAGTTTCCGAAATCTCACCCAACTCCTCCAGAAGCTCTGTGAAAGACGGTCTCCTGAAAGCCTCTATCTGAGAGTTTGACAGAAAAAGTTAATAATGGGCAAATGCAAAGTTTTATGCATTTTCAACTGATAAAAAGCCACTTACCAGACAGCAGCTGGCCGCCAGCTCCAAGAGATGCTGAGGACACCCACTGACCATTTTGCTGAATGCCGAAACATCCAAGCCATAGTCCTGCAACACACATATTCACACAAGTACAGTTTAGAAAAAGAAGATGTTATGCTTCAACACAATTCACGTCAATCATGATATTTATAGTCACCCGAGTCCGTGGAAGGATTTCTGGATCTGCCGGGACTCTAGCCAGGATTTCACATAAAACGATTCCAAAAGAGAACACATCCACCTAACGTTACATAAAGCAAAATAAGAAAGCAGCATGGTTTAAACATTATTTAGAAAAAATAGAGCACAATTTAACATCTTACTTTAACATCTTACTAAAGCTAAATTTGGGGTCATCACCTTGCGGTCATAGGGCTCCCCACGCAACATCTCGGGGGCCATCCAGAATGCAGAGCCCACAAGAGAAAGCTTTCTGTCCTTTGCAGGAAGTTCCACCACCTCTCTAGCCAAACCAAAATCAGTCACAAGCGCCTCTCTGCCTCTGGCTGTTACTCTTATTAGACAGTTCTGTGTAAAGTGAAACACAAACATGAAGAGACATTTCTTTTTTGTATCTTATTATGCTTTAGGAAAGCATAACCAACTTTGAATTACATTGCTAGTAAATGAAATAACACTTTTTTTATTGTTAAAACAATAACTAAATTAGTTCAAATTTCAAAGACAATTTATTTTAAAGAATTCTAGAAATGCCATAAAAGTGTAAAAACTTAATATGAATTTTAAAAGCTTTAAAAATGAGAATGAGTAGTGTAAACGATAAACAAACTTAAACAAACGATAAACAAAACTTTTGAGGCAAACTATAGACCATTTCACAATATATAAACAGCTCTGGTCCAGACGCACTTCCTGTCCTGGTTTTTTAACACTACACTAATGTCAGAACAAAATACAACCAACAGAACATTTACAAGAAAATCAAAATGTTTAACGAACATCTTTAAGATTTAATGTGAAGATGTGAAATATAAAAATACTGTAAGAGGAAGTGCTTCTGGACCAGTGTTGTTTACATCTTATGAAATGGTCTATACCATTAGAGAAAATATTTCAAGTGTTTTTCTTAGAAACTGCCAGAAGGGGGAGGCAAAAACAAGCACAACTCCCAGTCCCACACAATAGTCACCTAAACTGACATCCACAATCTACAGTAAATGTGTTGTCCAGTAACAATCAAAGCAACAACACAGCTCCATACATCTGCCTTTTAAAATACTGCTTCTAAACAAACAGTTTGCACCTAAATAAGATCTACAATGCTATCAAAGATGAATGATACAAATAAACATTGACTGTCATTATGTGTTTACTGTCTATAGCAGACCTAATGTGTGTAATGTGGCTTTGGAGACAATGTGTCTGGTGGCTGATGCAGAACTTCCAGGCTCAGATGAATGAAGCTTCTCATCATCTTTGTGTCTGTTTAATGAATTATTCAGCTGAGCCTGAACTTGATTCTCCCTCGGTTCTTCTCTTTCATCCCTACACACCATTTAGTTTGAAATCAGTTTGATGCAAAAATAATGTTGTATGATGATGTAAATCAAATATTTGAGCTGATATTTTAAAAGAAAGGCAATTGAAGAGACTGACTAGAGCAAGAAGATGCCAGGTACAACCGAGATATTACATAAGACCAGTGGGACCAGTGAAGCAGAAAGTGCTGAGGGATAAAAACGCTGAATTGTGCATTTGGTTTAAATTAGAAGCTGAACCACAGTCTTAATCGCCCAAAACCCTGACCTATGATTATAGGTCTAAGAAACTCCAAGCACAGCCTCGAGTCTAAAGCCTCCAAATTTAGAACAGTAGACTCATGCATATGCCAAGTGTTGCAGCAGCCTCTGGCTGCGCTGCTAATGATGGGTTTGCTATAAGGTTTAATTCAATATAAAAATATAATAAAGAGACAGTAAAGAAAAGAGTTACAGATACAGTTAAAGATTAATAAAGTTTAAATTTAGTAATCACGATCGAGTACACATCATGTGTAAAGCACCTTAACCAAGAGCATCTGAATCTATTACTTTCCTCAAAAAATATAGTAAAACACACATAAGTTAATATGTTTCACCATCTAACATTGTGCAACTCTATTGTGTATGTGTAAGAAACGCAATGCATGATGCAATGATGTTTCTGGAAAAAACGCTTTCATTTTCTTTTTTCAGCCTGAAGTGCTAACAAATTCTTTCACACTCTGTAAATTAAGGTTTCAAAAGCATTCATTGTTTGTTTAAACACCAGCTTTAGAGAAGTAGTCAATTTTAATAGCTTCTATTTTCTGAACTTCCCGCCGCCGTACAATGTCAAATGGCAACTTTCAGTGCCGTGGAAACCGAAATCGATGGTCCCGGTGAGCAACGTGCTGGATGTCACAGTTGTGATAATGATAATTGCGTGGTTGGCATTTTAGTTTGCTCATTGTTCATATCTGAATGGATGACAAATGGGCTGTGGCATAGGGACAAGGCCAGAGTAAACACGAAAAGAGGAGTGGGGGGGGGCTAGCCAACACACTGTTTGTGCATTTTGTACTTTTAAATGAGATGGGCAGAGTGTATGTGAGAGAGAAAGAGAGAGAGAGTGGGAGAGTTTATTACCATCACAATGAAGTGGCCTCGCTGCCTCGCCCCTCTCCCCAGGTTTGCTTAACACTTCTGTGAATCCTGGCAACCCATGACACACTCGCAAAACATCCATGCCTGAATATCTCAGGGGAGGATTCTTGGTAAAGTCTAGACACGGGTGATCTACTGATTTCTCAGAGGATCTATGTGTAAATGTTTTTTAGCCTTTTTTTACTTTATCAGTCCAGCGCTTGTGTGTGGTTGAAATGGGGACTCGTGCTATACCTTAGAGTTAAGATCTCTGTGGTAGATGTTTTTGTAGTGCAGATAAATCATTCCTCTGGTGATGTCCGAGGCCAGGTCCACTTTCTCTCTCCAACATAGAGGAACATCTTTCCTGGCCAACAGCTCCTCTAAACATCCTCCACTTACATACTATCCAGAAAAAAAAACACAGTTTATAATCAAACAAGTTGTCATTGTATTTATAACTTTCATATAGTAATATTATATTCATATACTTGCAGTCCGAAAAAGCAATTTGGTTTAATCATTTGCAATATAATCTCATAATTTATTTGTAATTCAAATATTTTCAAGGTCAAGTTGATTTTCAGTACATAGATGACTCAGTTTTGAGCAGTTGTTATCAGGGAATAAACATAAACACAACTGAATACTCAAACACTACTCACCTCCAATATTGGGTATAACTTGTCTTCTTTTACACAAATACCCAGATACCTGGAAGCAGAGATGAAATATAAGGTCACAAGACACATTTCACAAATGAGCAGTAATTACCTTTGCCTATAAAATGAAATTTAGATCAAGAGATTTTAAGTTTCCAAAGTTATTTGGTAATGTACATACTGTAAGTATGAAAAGTTTAATAATACACTTTAACATCTGATATATTGTCAAACTAGCGACAACTGCACATTGAACCAGAAATAAATATTTAAGCTTTCATTTGTCATTACTACTATATGAGAGAACTATGAAAAGGCAGTAAATATGGCTAAATGTAATATTTTACGGTGTCATGGTGGGATCACACTGTCACATTCATCAGTCCTATTCATAGGTCAATGTGACTGTAATCTCTAATGGGCTGTTAAGCGGAAAGATGTGATAAATTACAGTTGCACACAGAGCTTTAAAGGCTTTGTCCTTTCATAATGTACTGGAAAAAAGTAATTCTGAGATTGCTTGGACAAACACACGCGCTCATGGTGTTAGATTAAGAGTGATGCAAGCGTGTGTTCAGGGTTTGACGTAACTAGCTGTTTATTATTATCAGCTGGAAAACCTGTCTCAGAACCTTGTTTATCACAATCTTTTATTATATTTTGTGTCAATATTAACAAAATGTCAATTACATTTTATGTATGTGTTTGACAGATGCTTTTATCAAAGAGACTTGCAGTGTATTCAACATATACTGTACAATTATCAATGTGTGTGTGTGTCTTGCACAGTAAATCAAACCCAAGACCTTGGCATTCCTAATCTTACTCAGTACAACTCATCCATTTGAACAAAAACTACATTTTTTGTATGAAAAGAAAAGAAAATTCCCACAAAAGTGTGTTTACACTTTTGATAGTAGTGCATATATAAAGTAAACTTATAAATCTTTATGTTATTCGAAAACACTATTTGATGTTTAGATCAGGCAGATTACCTCACTATGTTAGGGTGAGAGAGCTTTTGCAGAAGGCTGATTTCTCGTACAATACTGTCCTGGTCCACATCATTCTTATAGATCTTCACAACCATCACTTTTCGTGTGGTATTGTGGTTCACCTGAAAATGTCAATACATTTCAATAAACATATAGTAAAAGTATAGAAAATCAGTAAGAATTATGGTTATGTCGTTTATAAAGAAACAGACACTTAAGTTCAGATACAGGAAGTGACAGAGCTGATGGGATGGCTATGCAATCATTAACTTTATAAAAAAAACTGTTGTATACTTTATTTGTTGTATACTTGTTTACTTTACTATAGTAAATTGTGGTACATTACAGTAATTGCTACATATTGTTAATGTATACGATAGTATTATGGGGTTTTAGCTGATAAGCTGTAGCGAAAAATGTGTTATAATTTACTACAACATAACATGAATATATTTGCTAAGGGCTTGTTATTTTTATGTCTGATGGCTCTATACAATGTTGTGTAACGTTTATACGGTATATTAAAAATTAATTTATTCTTATCACTAACACATTGACCACTGTTAATGAATGTATACATTTTAACAAATGTATTTTATTTACATATTACCTCCATTACAGGAGATTCCAAATATTTAAGTAAGTGTCACCTTGTAAACCTTTGAGAAGAATCCACTGCCAATCAGCTCATGAGTGAAGTTTTCCCAGAATTCTAGTTTGCGGACAGCTGTGCGCAGTTTCTGCCAGCGATCCACATGGCAGTACGTATCAGAAGACTCGCTATACAGTGTCGGACTGGTGGGCTCAGACGAAACGTCCACCTCACACATCCTGGAGATCTCCGCTGGCAACCAAACACACAATAAACAATCAAATAACAAATGTGTCTATGAGAAATTCTCAAGATTGCAAATGAAATTCAAATCAAAGAATGAAAGTAGAGTGTGTGTGTTGTTTGTGTGTGTGTGTATGAAAGTGATTCTCTACAAAATCTCACTTTTAAGCTCACAAGCAATCAGTTAGCTCAATAAAGACTCTGGTCTGCTGTGGTAACATACTGTATAAAAGCGCTCTTAAAATAGATGAGCTGCGTGCAGAAAGACTGGTGAGAGACTGACTGTCTTCATCAGTGCGGTTTGTTCAGTGAAACGCACAATATCCGCAGTATAGACAAACCCGCTATTTAAACACACACAGGACAAGATCACAAGATATTTGCAACATGAAATGGTTGCAACCACACAGAATGGTGGTTTTCTTTTGGTTAGGTGAGCTGCACAAGAAAATAGAAATATCACTAATAAAAGTAGTTCGATGACAATGACAAGACTTTCATTTTTCACTAAAGCATTTCTTCAATGCAGACGTAATTTAAGCGAGGGAGATGCTGAGAAAAAAATGGGTGGCTGAAGTCAATGGAGACAGTTGTCACAGACCAGCGATCTTGCCGGCGAACAGCACAGAGTGGCACGCTTACACAACCCGAAAAGGGAATCATCTAGCCTTATTCATACATGCAGCTTTTGTGTTTCCAGCACCAGACACACATTCACAGCCCTTTCAGTTTCACAGCCGTGCTAAAACCAAAAAACAGCTTACAGTGCACTCCCTCTTTCTGTCTGTTTGAATTATTTCTGTATTTAATTCCAAAATAATGAACAGTAGCTTAAGTAAAGAGTTTGAGTAAAAGTATTGACTTTGCCTTGAAGGTCAACACTTCATTCAGTTTTAATGAAACACACATAATGCCTACACTTAATACAGACACATGTCAAAGCTTAAGTTTTTAACACATTCTGAGAAGAAAAAAAACTTCCTGTAAATGACACAATATTGCACCCAGGTGTAAGTTTAACCATCTTCCTACCACAAGCCAAGTTACGAGAAAAACCATCAAGCATGCAAGCTCGTATCGCTTCAGAAAGAGATCACACTAGTTAACAGCGTAGTGATAAAATTCAGCAGTGGAACTGGACTCGGTCTCCCACATCTCTCAGAGGAAACAGATGCTATCTAACTGGCAACTGACGTCTGGCACAGTAGAGGAAACTGAAGGTTTCTGATATATGAAGGGTCAAAGGTAGACGTTTACTCGGTTTACACAGCACACAGCACGTCAGAACATGCCGTCATGAGGCCTGCAACCTGACTTCACATGTACACTAGAGGAAGTTGAACCTCAACCTGGACATTAACAGGAAGAAAGTGTGCAGAATGAAAATTAAATTGAGCAAGTACATGAACAATCTGTGGTTGAAGGTCTTGGAAAAAAAAGTAAAAAAATCTTCAGTTTTAATAGTTTTAAGTCTCCTGATCTGGTACAATTAAAAATAATAATAATTTATAAACCATGTTGGGTATGATTGCGCAGGAAACATTAGTTTAATGTTATTCAACGTAACGATAAGTTATGTAACATAACATGCAATATAATGTTTAAAATAGAGGTTGTAATTTAGAGGCAAAACTTGCAGCTATAAGACGTTTTTATTAAATTAATAACAAAAATCACTACAGCAGACATGTACATTCTCATTATAGAGATAGGATGTTACATGTTCATGTCATGAAATTCACACCAAGTAAATCACTTCCATCACACTGTAAAACTCATCCATGCAAAACACACCATCATTTTTGGCAAAAAAATTTGATCCACATCATAACCTGTTCTCTTTCTCTCCAAACAGAGAAACAGAACATTCACATTGGATTGGTGTGATTTGCAGGGGCAGTAGCTGTACGTCTGTTCCAGATTGGATATGTTGGAGAAGAGAGCAGCTTTGGCATCAGCCCAGAGATCTCCCCCTCAGATTCTCTCCCACTCGCTTTCTCTCTTTCTCTACACAAAACAACATTCAGCACAGCGGTCAGCATGGCATTCCGAACACCAAAAATGCCTTACAGTCTTACTGTAATACGGTCTCTATTTTCAGTCTCTGTTTCTCTTTGCTTGGACTTTGCATTGAATCTTGACTGTTTAAATGCAGCAACTGATCCAACATGTTCACAGACACGACTTTTGTGGCAATTTAGGAGTGACGGCAGTCGTGCAGGGAGTTTAAGCCTACCTGTCTGGGAGAATTAATCTGAAGAACTTAAAAGAAACTTGAAAGAAACACTACAGCTATTCTTAAACCATTTAAATAACTTGCTCAGATTTTCTAAATCTTAACAACATAAATGAACAACAAACAGCACTGTGTATCTTTAAATCATATTACTGATATAAAAAAGCAAAGAAATGCACAGGGCTGTGATGTACAGTATAATCAGGAAACCATAGGAAGATTGAGGTGAATCTATTTCTCAGTTGTGTTTGGCCCATGCCATTTCAAATTAGAGAGAAAAAACTGGGATGTGTACAGTACTTTTGGAAGGAGATGTAGGGAGGGAAAGCTATGTTTTCCTGTCTCACACCAAAGGGCAGGGAGGATCTCGGTTATGTCACTACCACGGCACAAACCCTCAAGAATGGAAAATATGATTTTATAGTTATTCAAGTCGTTTATAAGTCATTATAAGCATTATTTTTCATTGAAAACAAATTATATGCCAGATCAACATCATATGGCGGATTATATCATGCTTTAGTTAATGCATTGTGTAGATGTTTTGTATAAAAATTTTTAGATATGTAGTTTTTGTTTTTGTCCCTCCCAAAACTTCTCCTTCATCCACTTACATTTTTGCACAGAAAAATGAGGACAGAAACTGTGGAGACATCTGTCCACTGTGAGTCATGAACAGAAACTGTGCCAGTGGAAACAAACACTGGAAATACATAAAGGTCATGTCTGAGACTAAATGCTGATTCAGATCAAGACGCTAAGACCCTGACCACATCCAATGCATATGTGCCCACAAAATCATGACTGACAGGCAAAGCAACCTACTATTTATAAGCAATAGCTGATCTGAGAACACCTCTTCTGGCCACCTGCAGCTTTCTACCTTTCCCTCTTAATGATCAACTCCACATGAATCCACAGAGTTAAATGGCAAGTGCAGAATAACAAACCTTTCTAATGAGCCAGGCATATCTGATCTTTTATTATTGCCCAATGCAACAGGTAAATAATGCAGAAAGCATATGATTTTCATGACAGAGCAGATGTATTCACTTATATAAAAAAACAGACACTTACTGCACTGGTTTAATAAGCTATTCATGTGCATCTTGAGGTGGGTGAAGAAGGGGCAGTGTCTATATCACAGAAGCTATGAGAAAATGACACAAATACAAGCAACAATCAACAGAGACACACAAAACACAGAAAAATACAGACTTAACAGGGCACGCACTTACAAACTGTACATCAAACTGACACGACCATTTAAATACAAAGTTTACTGAAAAAAATACGTGAACTACGTAAAGGCAAATATACACCAAGAAAGCTTTGGAAGGCTTTTTTTGTTTATTGCATAAGTTTTCACATTTTAAAAAAAGACACATGAGTAGGTGGATATGGATGAGCAAGAAGCAGACATGTTATAACCTAAATGTGCACGTGTAGGGTGTCAATATTTCAAATGCACACAAAACAAAACAGTCTACCTACAAAACAGATCATGACTAAAAAAACAAGCAGCGGCAACTTACATTTGTCAAACACTCCGGCGTCTTCACTTCCGGTGATGATTAACCGATTACCGAGTGTTTAAATACCATAGATTGTTTTTAAAAACTAAATAAGTTCGACGCTTAAAGGATGAAACGAGTTTCTAGTGGGAGGCAAACCCGTAACATCGTTCCTGGAAAGACTCCATTTTCCATCATTTACTAAACCCAAACGATTACAGCAAAGGCAACCCTCCTCCAGACTGGCAGTTTCACTGTGGGTTTAATGTAGTCCAGCAAAGATAAAATGCGGCTTTAATTGGCTGCGTGTAGTTGGAACCGATGGCAATGACGTCACGAAGGCTACTTTCAACCACGCCCACCTGTAGAGACCAAGGACTGGCTCAAAACATCTGAACAGTGCTGCTTATTTAGAAAGCATTTTCAGGCATTATCCTTTACTATTGACAGCTGGCATAATTCAACAGAAAAAAAATTCTCCATGATTTTATTTCAACAAAGGTGTCATAAATGTTGAGATTACATCTGATTCCCAAACACAACCTGGATTATTTTTAATTCAGTATAATCTTATGGGTGTATAAACCATATGTAGTAACTCTTAGTCATGCCTATCCATGCTTCGTTGACATTACTCAGAACAGTTCTGTGAGTGGCACAACCCCAAAAATTAAAAATTAATTTATAGCCTATACGCATAGTTTTTATTTCTTTAGCTATTGAAATGTATACGTGTTATCTGTTAGTTGAATTATAATCATAATAAAATAACGCAAGTAATAATTCAGTAGTTCCTTTTTTCCAAAACAATACATCAAACGCAATAGTTTTTATTGATAAGTAAACAGCGCCACCATCTGTTTACTTGACGCACCAGAATATCTGTGAAGTTACAATCAGCTACTGTACCATAGAAAAAAAGACAGATCTTTTTTACACACACAGTAAACTGAACTGACCTGACCATTTAAACACGTTACATAAAGGTGTATATTCGCATGAGATGTTGTACATGAAGATACATGCACACTAAAGAGATCTTTGATTTAATAAAATACAATATAATATAATGTCTATTAAATTTATACAATAAAGATTTAAATAAATATAGCTCCACAAGATACTTAAAAGTGGCTTGAAGTAGAAACAAGCAAAGTTGACAACATTGACATCGACAAACACCCACACATGTAATAATGTTTTAAAATAAAATAAACTATTATAGTTTTTAAAGTAAATGTCCTCATAACCCCCACACCTTTCATTCTGTGCATTTCTAGTTTTTCAAAGTGCTACCTTCTTTTTTGCACACTGTTGTTTAAGGTTAAGTTGCCATTATATTATTTTAGTTTTTTATTTATTGTACAATTTTTTGTAGGATTTATTTATTGTTTTATATTTCTTTGTAACTTATATTCAATATAACGTATTATATTCGTATAATAACATATTATGTATTCTGTTTTATCTTGCACACTTGGTTACAGTGCTGAATCCCCTTGATGGAATTAATTAAGTGAACCGTGATAAAAACAGATGCAGTGGTAAGTCGAGATCACGATAAAAACAACTTGAAAAACCATAAGGAAAAAAAACAATGGATCATCTATCAGACTGTAGTCACCAAAGTTGCCTTACTATAAAACAGTCTTTACTTGCATGTTAAATGGGCTTTCTGAAAGTCATGCCAAATGTAAAGTAGCTCCTGCGGTTTAAAGCCATTTACTATAATGCGCCTGGCAAAAGTGCATCTGTCATACCGCAGTTTACGAATTTCGAAAAGGTTCATGAGTCTAAGAAAGCATGTTGAATAAACCGGTTTTATGCCTAGCACACGCAGGCACAACCCCACATAAACATCTTCAAGTGGAATCGGCTGCACAAACCTAGAAGCCAAAGACATTTTTAAAGCCATGTCAGTAGAAAACACATACGCAGCTCCAGACAGATAAGGAGGGTATGAAGTTTGTGGGTAAAGATCCTCTGGCATGAACCATTTGCTGAGGCTGTTCCTGTTAGGATGAGCATCTCTGATGAGTGATCCTGAGATGTAGTTTTCTCTTGCAGACTCTCCCTTTGCTTGCAGGTACCTCACGAGGTAAGGCACATTGAGAAAATTATCTGCATCTATTTTCATAGCATACCGGGCACTTTGGCAGTACTTGGCTATCCAGTTCATGATCATCATAGTCTTGATTGTGAGATTCTGATAAGTGTCCACAAAATCCATTTGAACGATGTCTCCATAATCCTTGCTCTCCCTTTCCAAATGCCGCTGAAGAATTGGGTTGCTTTGTGCGGGCTGACCGATGACAAAGACCCTCGAAATGTTCACGTGTGAAAACGAGCTCTGACCCCATGTCCTTCTAATGGTAGTTCTTTCCTTTGTATCTTTTAGAGTCACTGGGATCATAAGAATCAGGTAGGGGTTATTCTTCTCGCAGAGTTCCGGCTGGTTAAGAATATATCTGTATGATGATGGCGAGATCACATCATGGAGCTCTTTAGTTATAGGTGTCCAGGTGTTTGGAAGAGAGAGCGAAAATATAGTGTAGTTTAAAGCCAGGATAGCAAAAACTGTACTTAATCCAGCCAGAGCTAAAATCCTACAGGTACACCGCGGAAGTTTTGGCATGTGCTGAAAGTGTGCCATGAGTTAAGTTCATGACTGCTTGCGTAAACTACACCAGAGTTCAGACCTTTGTTTTATGTGGCCCAACCCTAATTCCTGACAGCGTCTTTCTCTTCGCGTTTGCTAAGTCATTAAACCCACCGTTAAAGTAGCCTACAGTAGCTTTCCTTTGCTAACTGTTGGTTCGGTACATTGATTGTATGCACAAGAACAACAGCTACTGTCTAAATATTATTCATGTAAACAACAGACCGTTGTTACATTAAGCGTGTTGTTAAATTATATCATTTGCCAAGGTTTAATTTTAACAGTAGAAAGCGAACACGAAGCGTTTTCTTTATTGCTTTAGAGGGAAGAACTTGTTATTTTAGCGTTAAAAACAAGTTCTTTCCTTTGTTTGCAACAAAGCGGACTGGTGAAGAAAACAGTGCTATTAATAACTGTTGAGAGCGTATCAGCCAATCAGATTGCCGGATTTAACCATTGCATTTTTATCGGTTAGAAAATATATTAAAATGTCACGAAATGCGTCTTAATAAGTAAACAGATTGCAAACGCGTTTTATTAAACAAAATCTGTTTTATTGTAAGAGGGGGTTACAAAGAAACACCTGTTGTACACCCATTTAATAAACAAACAAACAACAAAAATATTCAAATACCGAAACAAGACATAATTTACACAAGTATTGTATAGGGTCAGTGGTTTAGTCGATAGCAGGGAAAGGGGGGACACAAAGACTTATTCTGTCTATTAACATTTTTGTGAACAGGACTTTCACATAAGGCTATATTATGTGTACCATATAATAGCCTGGCATATTCCTGTCTTTGACTAAATTTGATTATAGGTCCTGCCTTTGCTTTTTTGAAAATGTTTAGAGGATATCAAGCAACAAGTCATGTTGCATCACTGAATGCCAATACAGTTATAGGGTAAAGGAAACACAAAGAAAGGTGCATATAAATGAACACTTACAGCAGCAGTACTGTAGTGATACCAGTTCCAGATGTTAAAATGGGCCACTTGAATTGAGAACTGTGTTGTGGGAGAGAGAAGGCAGAGAGCAATGGGTACCTAGGATTTATCACAGTCTAGAAAAGACCAAAAGATTTCTCTGAGCCTCCCACTACATATATTTATGCAGTCCATTTTAATCTGCATATAAAATTGTAACTTTTTATCATAATGTGCCCTTCTCAAATAGGTAGAGAAGTTTAGAGGATAAAGACTTCTTGAATCTAGCTACAGCCTAGTAAAGAGACAAAACAAAGAATACCACACACAGACATTCTACTCTCTCCAAATCTGAGCATGATCCATTGTGACTGCATGTGAGATACAGAGAGACGAGATCTTATTTTATTTTTTTAGATGAAAAGCACCAAGCCAAACTCATAATCCCTCCACTGGCATTGTATTATATGGGCGTCTGTCTTTGGCGTGTGCTTATGATGTACAGGCACAGTGTGTAAAGGTGAACACTTGTCAATTGAAGTGGCACACACACTGCTGTGTATGGTCTTTAGCTTTAAACGGGTAATGAAGAAATGTTTTGTTTCTTTCTTCCGTGAACAGGAGAGTGTAGAGAGAAGGCTGGGCTCCTGGCAGTGGCTTTGGTAGATGAAGGGGATGAGATGATGCAGGAAGGGTGAATGGGCAGCTAGGGGAGGATTGGTTGGTTCGGGCTTGAGCACACCGGTTTACGATCGCTTTCTCCTTCCCTCAAAATTCCTGAAGTTGGCAGGCCTGATCTTCATTTCTGCAAACTCAATGGAGTGCTCATGACCTTTCCAATGGAACCAGTTTACACCCTGGAGATAAAACAATGTATTATTATTGCAAGTACCTAGAGAGCTTTTGCAATTATGTCACTTGTTACAAAAATTTCAAACACAATTCAGCAGAGAAAATACAAAAATACCTTGCTGTGACTATTGTCTCCATACCGGCCCATAATATTCACTCGATGACAGTTTTTATACCAGAAAGCCCCCTTATAAGATAGAGCACAGTTGGTGACAGCTATATCTTTGTCATGATCGTAGGTTGAGAATGGGCGGCCATTGTGATACGTCATTGAGTCACCTTTAAAAAAAACATCAAAAGTTGGTAAAACTGTCAGCAAAATATTACTGATCTTATCTTAAGAAAATATAAGTATAAAAAATACATTAGACAAAAAACATTTCATAACAAACTTTACCTGCAGTTCCACTGTATCCTCCTACATGGACCTTGTAGTGACTGCGTGGTTCAGATACAGAAAATTTGTCATATTGTGCATATGCAGACTCATCCTTATCTCTGAGGTCCACGCGTAGTTCATATTGCCCAGAGGCAGTGATCTTATGCATGTTAGAGAGACCTGCAGACAGAGGCAATGAGATATGTAGACCAACGTTCTAAATCTCTAACCATATATAATGTAAATGAATGGCGACTAATGCCTTTGTGCCTCTGTAATTCCTAGGACCAAGTGAGTGCACATACTGGATAGTAGATAATACTCACCCAGCCAGAATTCATCATTCAGATCACCGAAGCCTGCAGTGTAGTTCCTCCAGTTTCTGAAAAACTCAACTTTACCACTCTGCCGTCTCACAAACACCTGCATAAAAGCACCATAATATAAGTAATGTGATTATGTGTTTCTCTTGGATCAGTATGATATATTTACCCATTCAATGTTAAACTGTACAAATTGAGAGTTACTCACGATCCATCCGCCTCCATCAGTGGTCATATCACAGTAGACCTGCAGGGGTTGGGTCTCATCTCCACGCAGATAAATAGTGTACAAGCCTGATGCTGTTTCTCCATTTAAGAGAGTCTGCGAGCAGTCTTTGGGGTGCGTGTACAGTACTCCAACTTTAAAAAAGAAAGAATAAAACCTTTGACCAATGGATCTCATTTGAATGGTGTTATGGTTTCAGTACCAGCTGGTTATTAATAAAACGATATTAATTGGCTTACTAGTGCTAAAGACTGTAGAGATGATCCTGCTTCTCTTTGGACCAGCGATGGCCTGAAGTTTCACTGTGTACTCTGTGGAGGCAGTCAGCTGGGACATGCTGTAAAACGTTGCTGTGGAGCTAAGGACTACCTCCTGAGAGAAAGAGAAACTGGATTAACACTTAGTACTGTCAATGTGGTACAAAGGACAATAAGTTTAGCATGTAATCACTGCTGGAAAAACCTGTACTGCAGGTCACCAACATATAGAGTATGTTGTGTTTTGGGTATACAGTATATACTAGTTCCCTGTTCTCCTTACCAGGCTAGCTCACCCAAAATAAAAAAAATTGTTTTCATTTATTCAATGTCGTTCAAAACCTGCATATGACTTTTTTTCTGTGCAATACAAAAAAGATATTTTGAGAAATGTCTTATTGATTTTGTGTCCATACAATGGAAGTCAATGGAGTACAATGTTTGGTCCAATGCTTCAAAATATCTTTTTTGTGTTCTGCAGAAGATCGAAGGCCATATAGATTTGGAAGGACATGAGGGTGAGTAAATAATGAATACATTTTCCTTTTTGGGTTAACTATTCCTTTAACTAGTTTACCCAGCAAGCTTCCTTTGGGCCAAATATGAACCAAATATGAACCAAAATATGACCATTCTAAGCTTCCTTCTTCATCTGAACACAAATGAATAATTTTATATCAAAATGCTGTAATGTTCTCACATGGGGCTCAAAATGGCATAACTCCAAAAAGCACATACACCCAATATTAAAATGATTTAATATAGAGAAAGGCAGAAATAGAAAGGAAGTCATATACTGTACAGCCGGGATAACATAAGGTTGAGTAAATTATGATACAATTTTCATATTTGAGTGAAATATTTCAGAAAGATCATACTGGGTGACTAACAATTTTTGCTGGTGCACAAGACCCAAACCAGCAACTCGGAAATCATTGCTAGTCTAAGCTGGAATCTTTTCAGCAGGAATAGTCTCTGAACTAGGAAAAACAGGAGACATACCAAGCTGTGGTTTTTCATTTCACTTACCCTGACAATGCCATCAGCAGACTCAAAGCTGAGGGTATATCCACTGATGTCAGCTCTTGGTGGCTGCCATGTTAACATCGCACTCTCGGTTTGAATGTTACTCGCAGCCAGGTTCTGGGGAGCATCAAGATCTGTGGCAGATGATATTCAGTTATTAAGCTGGCATTCATTATAGTAGACAAAACACAAATGACCCAAACATTCACTGGCATGCCCAGATGAACTTTTTTGGAACTGAGTTCCAGTGGTTTGCAGTGTCTCCCAGTGTTTGTGTGGAAGGGTGAGTCAGCATTGACCTTACCTGTAGTGAACTCTGTGGTGGTTGCAGCGCTCTTGGCTGCCTCTCTGACTGCATAGACCTTTACAGTGTAAAGGGTAGCAGGTGTGAGAGAGCTCAACTCAAACTCCACAGTGTTTCCTGATACCCTTTCCAATACTGGAGCCACTGAGAGAAAAAAATGGACAATTCACAGCTGTACTGTTTGCTAAATGTTCCTTTAAAAGTGCTTGAAATTCCCTCAAGAAAAATGAATTACCACTGTCTGCGCTGTAAGTGATGACATATCCATCCACAGTAGCGATGCAAGGCTGCCACACCAGCAGAGCTTCAGTGTCTGTGATGTTGACTGCTGTCAGGCCTCGTGGTTTATCCAGGGCTGAAGCCAACGGATTTACACAGAGCGATGAAAGAGACAAGAATTATCGCTTAGAGAAAACTTGGAGTCAGTTACTAGAATTCTGCCAGATGGGAAAGCACAACACAACTCGACATCTATCAGTAGAACTGTTGTTACATTTACAACAGTAATGTTACATTACTGTAATAAATTTAAATGAAATATTCATATTAAAATTAATTATCATAAAACACAATTTTCGATTACATTTCATCACCTGAATAAAATGTTTTTAGTTTTTGTGTGATTGGTTTTGTTTGAGTTGTACCTGTTGTGACCCTGTCTGATCCTGGCTCACTCTCCTCCAGGCCCTTTACAGCAATCACAGTGACCTGGTAGGTGACACCGGGGGTCAGATTTGGCAACACAGCATGAGACTGTTCTCCGTCTACTCTCAATGTCAGAGGGCTGCCTGCAGGGGGAGACAGATCAAACAACACGGATATTAAAAGCGCAATAAAAATAACACTTTTTGTCACAAGAGGGCAGCATTGTCTTACAGTCGAGACTGATACAGCAGTACTCGATACTCTGCTGATGAATAAAACAGTTTTCTTTGATTGATGACATCCACTGATAGTTTCACATAACAGGATGAGTTTGATCTAAAAACCTGAACAGATCATTCAGTGGCCAAAAGCACACTATGGGACTGACCGTATGTTCAGACCGCAGTCTAAGACTATTTCCTCTTAGACTTATGCAATCTGTTGCATAAAATATTATTTATTACAAACCATCAAGTAAAAAGTACAAATAACACTGTAATTTGCCAACAAGTACAAATCTGAATAATTAGAAAACATGATTGTAAAAAAAAGTGTCCCTTTCCAAAGACTGACTGTGTGTCAGCACAAATACAAAAAACAAAAAAAATACATGGACCGCATTACTTACCACCCTGAATGGGTACATAGGTGACCCGGTAGCTGTCTACTCGGGTACGAGGCATAGTCCAGTGAACAGTAGCCAATGTGTCGGTCACGTCAGAAAAGCGTATACCTTTGGGTGTACCCAGGCCTTACAAAGAGGAAACACAACAAGATTAAACAGTGTCTGCTCAAACATTTGACAAATACATCTGACGAACGTTCAAACTAAAAAAAGGACACAATAAGTAAGGTTGTAAAAGAAAGACAAAATGAGAAAAACATCTTGAACTACTACATTCATCCTGTTAAATAAATAGTCAAAAGTTAATTTTGAGGACAACCGTCCAACTACAGTTAAAGATACACAGACAAAGGCTCTGGCCTCAAAGCTATTTCTCAATGCTGGACCTTAAAATCTTGCGTGACTGTTGCAGGAAGATTATCTTGCCCCTAGTATAGACACAAAATACTGTGACATGACTCAGGCTCAAGTATAAAATGAAGCCTGCTGAGAATTGCTAGAGACAGGCACGCAACCATGACATATATACAGAGTAGTTTGTGCTGTTATGTAAATCACACAGAAAAACTAGAAAAGTATGATTGGTGCATGAGTGGAAAAAAGACTAGGACACAACCTGTTTTATATATTATGTCTAAACATAATAGATGTATTGAGTGATGTGATTTTGTTTAATATGATATTAGCTATTTAAAATGGATAAATGGAAAGTTGGAGGAGCGTATGTTTCACTGACATATCCCAAGTTTGGCCAAACTGCATGTAAAACAGTGCTAACATGGTCATTTATTATGAATTATAAATATATAAGTGGCTTAAAAACATCTAAATACCTGTTCGAGCGACAGCCAAAATGGGCTGGAATTTTCTTCCTGAAATCATCCCAAGGAGCTCGATTTCATACTCTGTATCTTCATTAAGACCTGAAACCACTTCTGTCCTTTTATCTCCAGACAAACTGATGTGGTGAGGTTGGCCTAATTCATTCGAATCAACGACTTTGATAGAAAATGTGTGAAAGACGTCATCTGGGGCTGTCCAGGCCAGTTTGAAGCTGTGTGGGGTGATGTCCGACACCAACAGATGCTCAACTTCAGGTTCAGCCGCTGGGTGAAAAAAAAGTTGTTCTTGATTATACAGTACTTAGAAGAGGTTACATGAGGAATGATCACAGATCTGGTCGCCTCCATTGTGATGTTCTGTTAAAAGCATAAAAAGTCTGACAATGCAGTCTAAAAGACAATTCAGAAGAATGTTATTCATGCATGGAAATCCATTTTTTTTTAATCAATTGTTCAACCATCAGTCAATTATTTTGTGTCTATGACATGTGAGGCATTAAATTCAATTTACATATTTGTATTGGAATATGGAATGGAGTCTGCTGGTTAGTGAAAAAAATATTGACATTGATGTATTTTCTCTATTTTCCACCATTATATTAGGTTTCAGCATCATAATTGTATCTTCATATAATGGCAATCCTTCAGAGGTCACAACAGAGTTTTTGCAGATGACATATCCGTAATAACCATATTGAGGGCTCATCTTGAAAACGCATTTCTGTCTTCTTTTTAGCTGAATATGCAAGAAAGCCAATATCAACAAATAACGTTAGGACTTTTGAGATCTCCAGCAATGCAAATGCTAAAGCCTTGGAGATTTATTGATGATATATCAAATGTCCTACAATAGCCTTGGCTGTGCCAGAATTTGGTACGCTGTGATATTTGTTTTTACTATTTTGGTTACACAAGTTTTATGTCTATTAGATTCAGATTTACATTTATAGCACCATAAAGTTCAGTTGATTTTCTCATTGTACAGAAAGTTAACCCATTATATGATAAGGTTAATTAAATGTTAATGTCTTTAATTATTTTTATTCTATTACATTTATTTATTTCATTTATTTTATAGCATTTCATTAATTTAAAAATGATTCATTTTTAAAATGATTCATTGTTTATCATTACAATGTATTGTACATTTTTGCTATATACAGTACATCCTTTGATACATACATGACAGAATAACTAAATGCACTACATTTTGAAATGAATAAATATACTTACAAACATGAGAGATTAATCAGATTTATAGCATTAATTTATAAACATTTTTTAATCTGATCACTCTCTCTGCTGCATTTAAAAATGCATGTAACAAACTCCTTCAGAAGCTATTGCCAAGTCAGTCTGTTTCATCTGCCTGCATGCCTGATGTTTAGTTTTTAATACACTATTAGGAAGTATGATGGTGGAAAAGGCCATTAGACCGGTAGACTGATAATGGATGCTGAAACAGCAAAAAAGCAAGTGCTCTAAACCACAGCACTGATGTAATGCTGCTTGTGTTGTCTGTTCAGTAATTCAATACAGCGATTATAATAAAAAAATTGAAATTCTTATTAAAAATATTCACAAAACAATGTATTATTGATCTTAACCAACAACACTTACTGTAACAGAGCCTTGTTATCCTAAAATGAACTTTCCAAAGTACTCTTGACCAAACTTCTTTCTCTAAAGCACTGGATGATGTGAAACAGTAAAGGCATTTGTTGAATTAGGAAAAGTGCTGGAAATGCAAACTAAAGCCTTGGAGTCCCATGGAGCTGTCCCTCTTCATTAGCACTGTTCACTTGTTTAAGAGTGTCAGCGAGGGTTTGAGGCGCTTGAAGAGTACAAACATGTGCTCTCCAAAGATCACTTTCATCTGACTGCCTTCTAATTCTCTCTGCGTTGACAAAGAGGCATCTGTTTGTGGAGGTGGAAAAAGGCGCCAGCTAACCTACAGAACCAGAGTTTGGACGCAGTTATTCTACAGCAGGCCGCAAAAACTCTGAAGCTTAGGGGGATACGTGTATTGGCACAGCTAAATGTAACAGTTAGGAGAAGCACACTCGCTTTAGATTGAAATGCGTGAAACGTTTGGCACTTTTGGCTTTGTTCAATATGGGATCATTTTTGATATTGAAAAAAATCATATTTCTCAAGATAACCAAGCAAGAGTTCGCTATGAATCGCGTGACACGTGGATAGACGAGAGGTTAACAAAAGTCCAATAAGTTCTCCGGCTCCTCTGCCTATTTGCATGCAGACTGGAGAAACGGCTACAACTGTGCCCCTTGCAGCCGCTGGCTGATAAACGCCAAGAAAATGTGTGAAAGTGAGGAATAAGAATGAGAAGTAGCGCAGGGTCAGAAAACTGGGCGTGCATACTGACGAGATCCTTCACAAGCGGTGACAAAAACTCCTCAGGATCACTTCCATGGCAGTACGCCCTAGCTCAGCCAGTCTCTATATTCGCTGGTGCTTTGGGGAGAAGCAAAACTGTGTTGTGTGCCTAATAAATGTATGTTGTTTGGTATGCAACACAGCAAAAATCTACTTATAGTAAGACAAATTAAATCGTCAAACGATGCTGTCAATTAAACTATATAAGACCGGCTTTGGCCAAGCTTCAAAATGGCTGTTAACGCACAAATGTAGTAATGATGATAGACAGAGGTCACATGCCGCACCTGCAGGCTTTGCTGGTGATTACACAGAGATGTGCATTTGTGGGAAACCATTATGATGCCGTGCAGGTGTGCTCTGACCATCAGTGTGCTTTAACATATAATTTAGCAGAGAGGAGGCGTGTCGATTTTTCTCAAAATATGCCACTGCCTACTTGAAACGAAAGCTTGTTTGTAGCGCTGTGCACATACTAAAGAGGCTGCGTTCCAATTCACATGATTTTGATGATAACACCGATGTTACGGCTATAATAATGGTGGAAAATATAAGAAGTATATAGAAGTTTCAGCAGTGGACCACAGGAGATGAAGAGATGAAAATCCATGAAGGCTATGAGTAAAGAAACAAATGGATTCAAACTAGTGTTAGTATAAGTTGAATGAACTGTTCATTAAATGAGGAAAGATGTTAGTATGTATTTTGCTGCTTGAGTTATGCAGATGCCAAAGATGGTTGGTCCAAGACTTCGCAATACCTGTGATGGCTTCTGCAAAGACAGGATCTACTAAATCTCCCTTGTACATCCCATACAGAGCGACCCTGTAGAAAGTACTAGGGGAGAGGTCAGTAACAGCCAGGCTGAACTCCTGACCGGACAGAGTGTGGTTCTGGCCATCTGACAGGCCATCTGGATCAGACACTTCAACCAGAAAGCCATCAAAATCTCTTTCTTCCACTTCCCATGAGACACTGAAGCTGTCCCAAGACACATCGGAGATGGTGATGTTTCCAACCTGAGGCTTCTCCTCATCTGAATAATAAACAGATCAGAAGATAGTTAGATTTGGGTAATAGTGAAGAGTTTACTGATTCCTCAACCTGATAACTGTCACTGCACATATTGAGCATAAACATGAAAATGCACAATCCGTTTTATAAATTTAATATATTTAACCTTTTTTTTTCAAAAGATATTTTAAAAAATATCAAAAATATGTTTATTGAAAATCTGTCAAACATTTTTGTTTAGTCTTATACCTTTCCATCATTATATAGTTTGTCGTGATTAGATTAAAATTCAACAAAATTAAAATGAATAGGGAAATAATATAGGTGTTCCTCCTGAGTAACGGTGACAGTTAACAGGTTAAACCATTCTGTCTTCAAGATGAGGATCCTTTATGTTGGTTGGACTTAATGACACCCTTTAAAATAAATAAGACAATCAAAATCCAAACCAGACAATAAAACATCAACACTGCACGGTTTGTGTTTCACATTGCTTAAAACAACTCTTGTAACTGTATTGGAAAAAATAAAACAATTTGACATTGTGAGCAACAATAAACCTCCAGACAAATTCATCTCCATCTGTTCCAAACAGTAGAGCAACATCTGCCCTCACGGTGGAATAGCCTTAAGTAACAACTTTCTCAAAGTTGTAATGACAAACAAACAAATCTGCAATCGCTTCCCATTAACAGCCAAGCACCTAACTCCAGTTTGCTGAAACAGCTTCAGTATTAATGGCCCAGAGAAAAGCCATTAATTCTTGAAGGTTCCGCCTAGCCTGCCTGAGCAGCGGTACACGAAACACTTCAAACATGGGAAGCAGCCATGCAGCGCAGTGCAACCTATAATTGAACAGCATTGTGCATTGTCAGCATTCACAGGCGAAGAGGGGGCAGATAGCTAGATGCGCGGTGGGCAACCATTATCCTCTCTATACACATTCAAGTGGGCAGAAACGTGGCGTGCAAATAGGGTGAGAGACAATGTAAATGAAGTGAATGACCTTCTCAGGCATTAGGGCCAGTTGTTGCTTTTGAAATCTGGAGATGAAACAATGGCAAGCTGTCAAACAGCAAAACAACTCATTGATCATCCTACGTCATTCATGGGAACTGTGAGTTAGTAAAATTGTTTTTTTTGTTGAATAAATGTATTTTGAGAATGTAGAAATGCCTGAGGAGTGGTATTCAGCGCATGCAGATGAGAATGGGAGGAAGTAGAAGTGAAATAATCACTGTAAGATCCTCAAGACACAAACACCTCAAGGGCGTTTGGATAAAGCTTTTGCTGTATGCATGCACAACCTTTTTGACCACCGTTGGCTTTTATACATGCATGTTTTTCAAACCATTCCACAACACAACATGCTTAATGTTCTTTATCTCAGTTTCAATCTTCATACCCCATTTTCCTAGAGGAAAATGCTATTGCTCAGAGTTTCCCTTTAAAGCTCAGGAGATTTAATGGAGCTTTCAGATATTGTATGTGACCCTGCTAGTGAAAACCAGGTTAAAGTCTCATAATCCTATTTCTTATATTAGAAGCATCAAAGTTAGAGAGAAAGTTTCAATCATTGATTTTACTATGATTGCAATCTTTGGCCTTACTCAGCCAACTCAGTAAATCACAAAAAATGACTGGCTGGGTTTTCACAGACAGGATCACATATTCATATTTGAAAATATATATGTATCATATACACTCTTAAAAATAACAGTTCTTCACAATGCCATATAGAAGAACAGTTTTTGGCTGTATGGTTTCAAAAAGAACCTTTTACATTTAAAGGACCTTTCTGTTTCACAAAAGATTCTTGAGACACTAAAAAGTAAAAAGGAAATGATTCTTTTAAGAACCTTTGACGAAATGTTTTTTTAGGGAGCCAGAAATAATTCTTTTACGGCAATGCTGTGAAGAACTTTTTGCAGCATCTTTATTTTTAAGAGTGAATGTGTCAACTTGGTCTTAGATGTTTCTACAGTTTTTGTCTTAGATAGTTCTACAAAATAAAAAAATCCATAAAATGTGGACCTTTAATGCAGACATTGGGATCTCAGCAGAGTCTGAGACAATGTTGAGATCTGTCTGTAAAGTGTGATGTGTGAAATTATATCTAATCGGAAACATCAAAAGTTTCCATTTGCTCTCCATTTAATCTCAATAACAATTTAGATATTAAATAGACTTTATTTTTTTCACTCTTCTTTAGGCCTTGTTGTGTCATCATATAAACTGATCTTGATCTAGATCTTCTTCATTCTGCATTACAAGCTAAAATTTGTGTAATCCAAAGCATTCAGTGATGTTCAAACAGAAGGAAAACCCAAACTCAGACCCAGGGATCTCCCTGCCCCCCACCTTCTCGGGTCCATAATGGCTCTGAGGACAGAGTATGTGCATGTTTGTGCTCTGTGTCTAAGGCCGATAATAGCTGCTGAAATAAATGCATTGGGATTATAGACCTGGTGATTTTAGAGACAACATTTTAACAGCCGGCTCAGCATGTGTCCTATTTATCAAGCCGTCCCACAGTTCATTGTGGTCAAATCATGCAAATCTAAAGGGGAGTGGGCTTACTCTGACAATTATCACATGAATAAGCTTTCTGTGTGTGTGTGTGTGTGTGAGTGTGTACGTGCATGTGTGATCTTACGAGAGACTATAGCAGTTGTCTTGGAGACCAAAACAATCAACTTACATTTTGCAACTCCTTGGTATTAGTTAACGATTATTCTGTTATGTAAGCAAAGCATTTTGGTAATAAAATGCAGGATGTTGAGTTGGAAGCACAGTAGAAACCTGACCACAGAGACTTGAAAAAGATCTAATCATCAATGTTTGGCATTCACTTGTTTCTTAAGGGAGTAAAATAAACCCACATACTGTAAATAGGGAATTAAAGATGAAGGCAGAAAATAGGCATATCCAATATCTGAATCTATTTCCAGCACATGATGGCACACTGACAATAAAAATATTGTTGGATTTTTAAAGATGTTTTTTCTGAATAAAGAACTTAAAAAAAAGGCTTAAATCAAATTCAATGGCCACACTATCAGCAACCTCCAAAATAAATATTGACAGTCATGGGGGAAATACTGGATATAATTAATTCCTCAGTTTCTCTGGGATCCTCAGGGACCTCCTGAATAAATCATTGCACTTGAAAAGATTAAAATAAAAAAAACATTTAAAGTTGATTTTTAATCCAAAACCAACATTGCTTTTATACAATCTTAACCAATAAACAGAAGAAGTGAAGAATTCCAAGTATATAACTAACTATTTTCTATAAATATAAGACTATAATATATACAGTCACATCTATATGATGGCAGAGAATCTACCAACAGCAATGTACTGACCTGTGGATGCTGACAGTGTGACTGGAGCACTCTTCATTTGTCCTCTCTCTGCAATCAGAGTGATGGTGTATAACATGCCTGGCGTCAGGTTCACGAGGGTGTGAGTATTGAGACCGCCCGGTACCTCCACCTCAGTTCTCTTGCCGTCAGCTGACACAAACACTAGCCTGTAGAAATCAATCTTGGCCACCGGTCTTCTCCAAACCAGCAGCAGTGTGGTCTCTGTGGTCTCACTCACTTCAAGATCTTTAGGGGCATCAAGATCTGAGAGGACAGAGGACATTACATTAAGAATTTGCATTATATACACTACATCTGGGCTAGGTCTTGCATACATTGTTAACTCAGACTTTTGTATATTATAGGAGAAAAACAAGACATATATAATGTCATGTAGTTTTTGTAAGTGATCAATCAATACTGGTTTTCCTTACCAGTCACAGCATTGGTCGTCGCAGGCCAGCTCTCACGTTCATCCTTGATGGCAGTCACTCCCATTCCATACTCAGTCCCGGGCCTAAGACCTAAAAGACATCAATTCACATCAGTTGTTTTTGGAACTTCTGTGGTATCTAATTGTTTTCGCACCCACCACAATGCGGTTCAATTTTATTTATGCACCATATCAGTCTAATCTTTTTACTCTGGCTTCATCAAAGAGGTTCTCCACAGGCTAGAAACAATATTAATCATCATACAAGAGATTCCCAGATCCCATTCATAAGAGCTCTTAGCCCAAATCCCACAATTTTCCCCTCTTAACGCCTCTATTGGCTCCAACAGAGGTCACTGTGCAGGAGTCCTTCAGCATGAAATTACATCTAATGCAGAGGAAGCTCATTATCAATAAAATCACAGGCGTGACGGCAATTACAGATAATAACTGTGTGAAAGAGACAACCAGTGAGGTATGTGTGTGAGAGAGAGACATCGCGTTATTAGCCGAAACAGATCGTCCGCCTTATTTACAGGGAACAGGCCTCCCAAGGACAAAGAACCGAACCAGACAAAGAATCTATTATCCATTTTGAATATATTTTTCTCCCAGCCTTGATAATCCCTGCTTGGGGTAACACATGGTTGTAGAGAATAAGAATTAGCGTCAAAGCTAAGTGTAGAATAGAAGTGCTGCTGGGATGGAGAAAGCATCTATTTTCCCTTTTTGACTGGGATTTTCGCATTGAAACAAGCGTCAGTGTTAATTCATTTAAGGCATGGATGTAGAGTCCCTTAGGCAATTTTCGACTAAAAAGGTTTCATGACACAAAACAAAGGGGTGTCTGTGGAAATAAGGACAGTGCGTAAATCTTACAAATCTGGCAACACAAAAAGTGGGGTTACAATTTTTCCTCATCACTCTACAGTGAAACAAATCCACTTTGAGAATTTCTATCGCTTCCAGCATTTCAAAACCTAACAATTACATTTCTAATTTCGAAGAGAATACAAATGGTTTGGACCAGCAGAGGGGTGGTTTTCAAGTAATAAAATGAAATTGGTTTACTGAAAATTACTTCGGTCTCCAGTGTGCACAGCAGCTGAGCCTCATTTTATTCCACTCCTACATTTCGAGCATAGGTTTTAATCTCGGCAATTTGTTCGTAATTGATGTGGTCTGTAATCTCTGGAGAGAAATGATCATGTAATTCAGAATCATCTCTCACCAGTGATTTTAGCCTGAGTGATGCCTTGTGGGCCACTGGGGAAGACCTGTTCTCCATGATCTCCTCCAGACAGTGGGCCGTATTTGATGCGATAATTGAGGACGTTGGCTTTGCTGTTTATCCACTCCAGAGTAATGCTCTCATCTGTCTCTTCCACTGCCTTGAGCTGCTTAGGGGCATCCAGGTCTGAAACATATCAACATGCTTCCTGTACATGAGTGGTTTCACTTCAGGATGAGATGAACATAAATTGCTTAAGTGCAAGTCTAAGTGCACCAAAATAACTGCTGAAGCAGACTGAAGTTTCACTTTTGAAAGTTTCGATTAGTTGACTTGTTGAAAAAAGATTTTATTGTCATACCTGTTGTGAAGGTTTCATAAATAGGAAAGCTGGTCATTTCTCCCCTGCGGGCCATTAGAGACACTTCATACTCCGTGTCAGGATACAGCTCAGCCAGATGATACTGGGTATCCATGGAGGAAAGCTCGATTGTGTTCCTGTCTGATGAATCCTTGTTAGGGCCATAGGACATGGAGATACCGTCCACATGAGCTACAGGCTGAAGCCAGGTAATAAGAGCTGTGGAGTCTGTCACATCACGTACATCCACCTGGCTGGGAGCGTCGATCACTGCAGAGGAGAGGAGAAGTATGTGATAATTGCAGAATGGGAAAGCTTTCGTGCAAACAAAACATGTAACAAGATGGATTTCTATGCACTACACATTATATGTTTATTCCTAGATGTCCATATGAAAAAACTATGGGACTGAATTTAAAACTGAATGCAAAAATGTCTTGCCACAATCTAGTTGATCAAAAATCTAGTTTACTTATTTAATAAGTCAGTGTTCCACAGGTTATTTTACTTTTCACTGTAATATTTCATACTTGAATTCTAATATAATCATGACAAACTATATATTGATGGAAAGGCCTAAGATTCAATAATAAATTGAATCAAATTGAATCAAATAAATTGACAAATTTAATAAACATAAACTAAAAAATGTAATAAAAATGTTGACGTTATATTTTAAAATACCTAAGAAAATACAAAATGTAAAAAAATTAAAATATCTAAAATAAAAAATCAATATGTGCAGTGACAGCTATCAAGGTAATAAATATATTAAAGGAATATGCGGCGAACAAAATGTTTGTTTAATATCCTGTAGATATTAAATATGAAGAGTGTGTGTAAAAACAAGAAAATATACAAAAGTGTAACAAAAAAATTTTAACTCATAAAAACTCAAATGTGTCTGTAATGTCTATAAATAATTTCAAACAATGTTTCTCAAATGAAAAGGTAGTGCACTGACAGATCATATTTATACATGTCCAAAGCAAATGACATTTGGGAAATGTCAGAGTGGTAATGGGCTTTCTAAACATATGGTTATATTTAAGATGGTAGACCATTAGAGATTTTGGAAAAATAAAAAAGGGAAAAGTTTTATCCCACAACAATTTGGAAGGAGAATGTTTTGAAAAAAACTAATGAATAGGAACTTAATGGTTGTGCGGGAAACATAAAATGGAATTGCAAACAAGAAAGATACAGTATTTCAAGTTTTATTAATCTGTTATACATTCTCCAATTTCTTTAGAAATTCTACATTTAGGAAACCCAGCTTTAAACCATGTTAAAAAATTTAGACAGACTATTAATCTCTGGCGACAGCTGCTTACTTGTGACAACATTCTTGCTAGATGGGGGTCCACGTGTCTTGTTTTTTACAGCTTCTAGTTTGACCTCATATTCTTGACCAGGTCCAAGACCAGACTGCTCAAAGGTGGTCTCAGGGGGGGTGAGAGAGTTCAGAATCTCTCCGTCCTCCTCTTTCTGCAAATCAAAAACAGGTTTTACAGAAACATTTACATCATACACATTATATACAGTATATAATATTAAATCTAAACACATACTGCTAAGTTAAAGATTATGTTGGGTAATTTTTTGTATCTGAAAGACATCAAATATCAAGTAAAAAGTATCTACTGTATGGCTGTTTTGATACCTTAATGGTTACTGTACAGTAGGGATTACTGTATTTGAAAGAGAGCACCACAAACCATGAAAAAAGCAACCTCAGTAAAACAAAGTCAAACTCCCCTGAGCTACAGGGTAATGAGAGAGCTTGCTGAGAATAAACACTTTAGCCTTTGAGTAGATTTCACTTGGATGAGTGTTTCACTTCACAGTGAGGGTTATTTTGGCACTGATAATCTTAAACTTGATGCGTGAATGAGACTCCTAAGCTGTGTTTTGAAAGAGGGTTGTAGGGGAGGTTTGCATGTTCTAATGGAGCTACTTTTTTGGCGTTTGCTTAAACCCCCGAGAACGAAAATAAAACATTTTAGAGACAATAACAGTTTTGTGGCGCATGGTCACGCATGCTGTTGCCAAGAGCATCTTAAAGGGTTTTGTCTTACAAAACCACAGACTTCTTGACAGTAGCTTTTTGCTTAGTGGCACCACTCAGCTATTTTCCACTGGATGCTCTTATAGCTTTCAATTTTATACAATTACGTGCAAATAGAAAGCTACTTTTATATTATTAGACTTGTTTTTGGAAAGAGAATTTGAAGGCAATGATACAGTTTGTTACATATGTTGATGATGTTGGTAGACTCACTGTGTTTCTGAAGATGAGGTTCCAGCCATCAAATGATATGTTCAGGGGGTCCCACTCAACCTCGACTGCTGTCTCTTTAACCGATTTAAATTTCAGACCCTCAGGTTCAGGAAGATCTGACATTGGGATACAGAACAGTATAGTTTTGGATAATGCAAAACACTCAGGACAAAATTAGCAAGCATTTTTTGTCAGATAACTTTACGTATTCTGACAAGCAAAGTAATGGGTGACTCACGTGTAGCTGTCCTTGCACTGACAGGAACACTCATTTTGCCGTTCAGGACAGCAAATACACTGATTAGATACTCAATGCCAGGCTCTAGCTCTCTAATGGTTGCAGTCTTCTTATCACCAGACACTTTCATTTCCATCTCCAAACCACCAGGAGCCGTAGGAACATAGGTGATAAGATACTCTGTCACGATCATCTCATTGACCCAGGTGAGGTCCACTGTTTCTGGGTCAACTTTAGTAACAGTCAGATCTCTGGGTGGGGAGACTATGGATTGAGACAGAGTATATAATTTCATTTATCTGAAACATTGAGCTTGGAAAAATATCTTATTGGTAATGTGCAAAACATTGGTGGAAGAAGGAAATAATAACATTAATGTGTAAATCTAAGTGACTTACTATCAGAGCAGTCCTCGCCAGTGAAGCCCAAATCACAAATGCACATTCCATTTAGACATTGGCCTTGAGCATTGCAGTTTCCTGGGCAGGTCAGATCTGCACAGTCCACACCAGTGTAGCCTTCTAAACACACACACTTTCCATCTTCACAGAACCCTCGATCCAGACAATTGTTGGGACACGTCTTTTTACCGCAGTCCTCTCCAGTGAATCCGGTGTGACACACACATTGCCCATTGACACACTGTCCTCTGTTATGGCAGTTATTGGGGCAAGTCAACTCACTGCAGTCATTGCCAGTAAAGCCATTGTGGCAAATGCATTTGCCATCCACACACTTTCCACGACCATGGCAGTCATTGGGACAGGTCTTGATGCTGCAGTCTTCTCCAGTAAAGCCCTCTTTACAAATGCATTGGCCGTCCACACACAGTCCCTGGTCATGGCAGTCATTGGGGCAGGTCTTGATGCTGCAGTCTTCTCCAGTAAAACCCTCTTTGCAAACACACTGGCCATCCACACACAGTCCCTGGTCAAGGCAGTCATTGAGGCAGGTCTTGATGCTGCAGTCTTCTCCAGTAAAGCCCTCTTTACAAACGCATTGGCCGTCCACACATAGTCCCTGGTCAAGGCAGTCATTGAGGCAGGTCTTGATGCTGCAGTCTTCTCCAGTAAAGCCCTCTTTACAAACGCATTGGCCGTCCACACATAGTCCCTGGTCATGGCAGTCATTGGGGCAGGTCTTGATGCTGCAGTCTTCCCCAGTAAAACCCTCTTTGCAAACGCACTGGCCATCCACACACAGTCCCTGGTCATGGCAGTCACTGGGGCAGGTCTTGATGCTGCAGTCCTCTCCAGTAAAACCCTCTTTGCAAACACATTTGCCATCCACACACAATCCACGCTCATGGCAGTTATTGGGACAGGTCTTGATGCTGCAGTCTTCTCCGGTAAAACCCTCCTTGCAAATGCATTTGCCATCCACACACAATCCACGCTCATGGCAGTTATTGGGACAGGTCTTGATGCTGCAGTCTTCTCTGGTAAAACCCTCCTTGCAAATGCATTTGCCATCCACACACTGTCCATTTCCATGACAGTCATTGAGACAGGTCTTGATGCTGCAATCTTCTCCAGCGAAGCCCACTTTGCAAATGCACTTTCCGTTGACACACCGCCCATGATCGTGGCAGTTATTGGGGCAGGAAAGCTCAGAGCAGTCTTCACCCTCATATCCAGCATCACAAATACACTCACCATCAACACACTGTCCTCTGTCATTGCAATTGTCAGGGCAGGAGAGAACGCTGCAGTCCTCCCCCTCAAACCCAGGATCACATATACACTTTCCATTGAAGCAGTGACCCTTTTGACTGCAATCGTTGAGACAAGTAAGCTTGGAACAGTCTTCTCCGCTGTAGCCAATGTTGCAGACACACTGTCCGTTCACACATCTACCACGGTGGTTGCAGTTTTTGGGGCAGGCAAGCTCCCCACAGTCCTCCCCAGTGAAGCCCTCTTCACAATAGCAGGTTCCATTGTCACAGCGTCCACGATCGTAGCAGTCGTTGGGGCAGATGAGCTCTGAGCAGTCAAACCCTGTCCAGGGCTCATCGCAAATGCATTCGTCTTCCACACAGCGCCCCCTGCCGAGGCAGTTGTTTGGGCAGTTGGTTAAACTGCAGTCCTCACCATTGAAGCCCTCCTCACAGATGCAAGCCCCATCAATGCATTCCCCCTTCTCACCACAATCTACAGGACACATCTCAATTCCACAGTCCTCGCCACCGAAGCCCTCAAAGCAGACACATTTGCCATCCTCACATCGGCCTTGGTCCTGGCAGAAGTTCGGACACTCGGGCTCAGAGCAGTTGGGTCCCTTCCAACCAGGCTCACATAAACAGCTACAGGTCTCAGTGCTGTAGTTTCCACGGCCATTGCAGTAGGGTTTGGTAGTGACTTCACCTAGAGAGACGATTTTAGTCATTAGTTTAGTTTTGGCTTATTCTTGACTTTATACTGAGAAACACTAATCTACATCTCTACATTTACTGTATGTTAGATTTGGCCTTACCTGCAACTTGAGCACTACAGCAGCCTGCTCCACTGGTGCATTGCTCCCTTAAACTGGACACTTCAGCCTCCAGCATTTCCAGCCTGTTGAGAAGATCCTTCAGGTCAGGCAGGTGGTTATCACAACCACAAGCTTGCTTGGGAATGTTAATCCTATGCGTGAAAACTATCTGGTTATCCCCATCCATTGTGTGTTCTATGTGCTGGTCAGATTGTTCAGATTTTGGCTTTACTTCTGTTGTTCCAGGAGAATCCAAGTCCACCGAGCACAGGGATCCAGAGGGAACATTGATATTGTATACATGGTTGAAGACCACAGGCTGATCAGAGCTTGGGACTGTCAAATTCTCAGTGGTTGGTGACAACAGTGATTCTCTTCTGTGTCTAATTACTCTTTTCACCAGGCCAGCACTAGAGAGGTGGACTAGAATTGCCACTGCTACACAGGCCAAGGGCAGGCCTTGCAACCCCATGATGATGTGCTCTCACTGGCTCCTTTCAATTGGTGAAATAGACTTCTTTAAGATACTGGGGTGATTCTGGAAAATAAAATGAGAAAAGTCACTCAGGATAGTTTAACTTTAACGATCTGTGGGTATTTGACTACTGATTGTATGTTTGGGGTTTCAATGACCCCAATGATCCACTCATACTATCCTCTCTACCGTAGTCTATACCATACATATTTGTAAAAAAATAATGACACTCATTAAAATCACTCTTTTATTCTCTTTCAATTTTTGCTGTTTAAATTTGTAAGCTAGTTCTTTAAGATACAATAATTTGCAGTATAGGCAGATTATTGAAGCTTTATTGTGACTGCTTTACATTCTTATTATTATTCTTGCTATTTGAATATTTAGATGCCTAAATGCATTGTACATGAAACGTTAACTTTAAAATCTGTTGTGTGCCAGTCACAATGAATCATATTTAAAAAGCAAACCCCATCACACCAGTGATCACATTAAAATAGTACAGTGCAAAAAACAATCAAGCCTGCATTCTGGTCTGTAACACTACAGGGTAGACAGACACTAAGTAGCACTCTAAGGTTACTGTTGCCTTGGATTTCACAAAGACTAACTTTGGCCAATAAAAGCAAGGCAATCTTCTGCTCAGGAAAGCAGCACTCTAGCAGAGCTTCCTATGACAAGCTGCCATGACACACAGCAGGCAACACCTGAATCTGGGGAGCAGCTCTCTTCTTTGACGCTTTGCCCACAGCTCATGCTGACAGATTAATACTCGCGCAGAGGGGACCATCTGCAGTGCTTCCGCTTGCGTGGGCGCTCGGAGTTTGTGCTTCTAATAAAAGTTAGCATTCCCTGACCACTCTCCAGACAGTAGCAGAGTTTGCATTAAAATTAAAAATTCTTACCAGTTAAAGAATTATGTGAATTTATATTAGGCTCAGGAGACATATCACATTCTACACTGCACTGTTAAGAATCATAATAAAAAAAACTTTTTCTGGGTATGTTACAGCTCTGTACAGGTGTGTGTGTGGTGTAAGAGGAATATTAAGGATGCCTGGCGGTATAATCTTGGTTTGGAACATGCTTATATAGAGTATATTGCAATTTACATATTATATCCAAGTGATTATGTATATACTTATATAGGCCATACTGCAGATATTCAGTTTTACACACAGTTTCCTGTTTAATGAAAGCTTTTCTTCATACAAAATACAATTTACCACCTTGTACTGATACATTTACTGTCCAAAACCACAAAACAGTCCATATTTCTGTTAAATTCAAAGCATTTATGTATGCAATCTTTCATTCTGCGCCTAGTCTCGAGTCATTTCGTTCAAACCTGCAACCACATTTAACCCTTTAAACGTAATAAATTTCTCCCATAAAATGCTTTTTGCTCTTTTTTACAGCTGTGAATTAGATTAAGCCAAGCTGCCATCAACAACATTAATGCCTCCAAATACCCCCCAGGGCACCCAGGCCTTCACTAACAAAAAAGCAATACAACGTGGTAGCCTAACACAGATCATAATTTTGCTTTGAGTTTGCAGGGGGGTTAGGTGCAGCTTGCAAGGTCAACAGCAGGTAATATCCTGCCAAGATCTGTTTAGTGTGCGGAGGGCTTGCTTTGACATGTGATTAGAGCCTCTGACAGATGAGTTGCAGTAAGAGGTACCCCACACCCGTTGCCGCCCATCAGTGATTGGACAGACAGGGATGAATGCTTCCATGATGGAGCGCTAAAGAGGGGCATTATGACGGGAGACTCCCGATCTGGACCCTCGGGGGTGATAGGGACATATACCGTGTGTCGTTCGTCACATCTAAACCCTGAGATTAAATCAGCAAAACAGGCAGAAAATTGCTTTGAGTCGCTTTGCGGTTTTAGTTCTGGATGGATAGCTGGCTTTTTCACTTTGAAGCCTGGCTTGTTGCCACAAGAATTGAAGAAAGAAAATGAGGACCGATCTGGTCTTTGTGTGAGCCTTTAACCACTGGCCAAGAGAGGACTGTAAATAAAAAACAAAATACAAATAAATCAAATGCTTATCTGTATATAACCAAAATGATGGTTATCTTCATTAAATAGATAAAAAAATAAAAAGAGAAGCAGATAAAGCCATTCTTCATTATTAGAGATCCATCAGCAGAATGCTGAGCTTAGAGCCGTATGCTAATCTTGCTGCTTACTGCTACTTTCAGATAAACCAGACACAATGTGACTGCTGCTTTTCTCATGCCAGGACTAGTTTTTAGACATTGTTACTTTCTCAGACCCTGGCTGAGCCAGTTGGCTTCTGTGTGTGTAATGTGAGAGGAATTTCAATGTTGGGGGTGAACCTGCTGGCCCACTGCAAGTCATCTAAATTGGCCCTATGTTGCGTTTGGTACTGAATGCTGACTACAGCATTTGAAAGACAATACCTCACAAAGTGACCAAACTCAGGAAGTTATAAATTATACAGAACTACAGTTAAAGTGTTTTTTAACCACATTAGTGTGTGAAAAACAAATGAGTGTACTTGTTATTTCATAAATTAAAGCTTGTTTATGTTCACATAGTGTACAGTAATTGAGAAATAAATTTGTTTGTGGTTTGGGAGTGAAGCGTATTTTACTGCCTGAGAGATTTACAGTAATGTATACCACAACTGGCCTTAGACATGTCAGTTTAAAGAAAGTTGCCAAATTCCAGAAAACAGAATATAAAAGATCTTGGATGTGAATCAAAAAGTTTTATTATATAATTTATATTACATAAAAATTATATAATAATAAGATTCCCTAGAGGATAATGTAATTGCTCAGAGGTTACTCCTTCATACTATAGCTCAGGAAACATGTTGAAGTTCTCAATTATGTTTAACTGAAGTGATGAATAATGTTATCTTTCTTCTTGAAATAAAAAACAGACCATTTTTGACATGCAGAAAATGTACATGTCATTTTTTAAATTAAAAAATTATAAAGTGCAGAGCTATAATATTTAAATTTACATAGAAATCTCTAACTTTAATTGCAATTTTCTCTGAAGCAGAAAAACTAAGAAAACTTACCACAAAACTGATCTTCAACTTTTATCTTGGCATTTCCCCCATGTGTGGAGTGACAGGAGTGAAAAATACCCAGAAACTTAACCTAAACACTACTATATGTTACGTATCCAACTAAAACATTTCCATAAAACACAGTTATGTAATTATTAACTTCGCCAAAATGCTGGAAAATTCAGCTAAAGTATCATAGCTGTGTTTTGGAATATGATAACTGGTTTCAAGTAGGTTCAAACAGATAAACTTCTTGGACAAACAACAAATTTAAGCAGTTTAAAATATCTCTTCTGTTTTTCAAAAGCAGAACCTCTAACCACGTTTCTTAAGAGCCTCTTTAGAAAACGTCTGCTTTTGCTTTCTATTTCATCTCACTGCAGTCTAGGAGAATCAAATGAGATAATAAAGAAATCTTACACAGGTCCTATTGTTCTTACGCAGTGAGCTAACATAACGAAGCGTGGTATCCCAACAATTAAAGATAAAACACATCTGCAAAATATAGCAACTAACTTGAACCTGTAAAGAAAACACAGTGGCTGCATTTTCAGTTATTCTTTCAGATAAATTGTAGCAGATTTAATAATCACAGATAATATTCATCCACAGTCTGTTGAACAGAGGGGAAGCACATCTCCTCCTCGACCCTAATTCAGTTCACTCCTGAAATCATTAAGCAGAATTTGTAGGTCACCCGTGACAGAAAGCACTTGCCTTCTTGGTACGCAGCCTTAATGTGGGTCGCCTGCAGTGCTGAATGAATCGGTATTGTCTGTAGACTCTATTCACCTTAATAGATTCCATAAAAATGCCTTGACAGTTTGTTTAATGCTGGAAAGAAGTCAATAATGAAGAAATATCTCCTAGAGGTGTGCTGTATATACTGTATCATTTCTCCACCAATGAAGTGCAGAACTTCATTAAAAATCAATATGATGAAGTTTACTTTAGTAAACTTCCTGGAAGGTGTCTGGTCTTAGTGGTGATATCAGACAATAAAAATGAGAACATTTTCAAACTCTCTTTGTGGACGCTTATCGATCAAACATTGTTCAAGGTCAGACCAAAAATCAGACCAGCACCATGGAGCGTCTCACACAGTAATCATCTAACATAGAGATGGATTTCCAGGACAGCTCATAACGCTGCTCAATGATGTGTGCTTGGATCGATAGAAAAGCATACAGCCACTGTTATTGTTTCATAAATGGATTTGTAAGTCATCACCTGTCTGAGCAATACTCATGAGTCTTGGCTGACCATTACACTTACCAGTGATTATTTTCTTTTATTCTCTGCTTTCTTTTTGAATTACTCCAATTAATATAACTAAGATTCCTGTCTCTTACATCCTTCGGTTATTCTGTGGTGCTTCAATCTGAATGCAGAGTGTCTAGTCTTTCCATAGTTAATATTGTGTCTCTCCGCTGGCCTCAAAACAAGCTCTTTCAGGGCTGCTGAGTATCTATGCCACAGTTCTCTATTTTGCTTGGCTTGTCTATGGTTCAAAAGGAAGTCAGGGCCTATAGCGCTGGGTTCAGTGAGCAGATTCAAATAATGAAACCGTCAGGCAATCATAAAAACACAGGCACACTTTCTCACCACTGTATGTGCAACGTGAGCCTAAAAGTCTTTCAAATGCCAGAAAAAGTGATCTCCAACTCAAAGGTTTCTCTTGGCATTTTCCCAAGAGAAGTGGATTGACAGTAAGATGTGAAAGCTACCCAGAAACCAGAACCTATGGACATTAACTATGTTATGTATCCAACTGTATCATTTCTATAAAAATACAATTAAGTGATTATTAACTTTGCTAGACTGCTGGAAAATTCACATTTGGATTATGGTAGATGGTTTCATGCTATAGTAGCTTGACGACCAGCCAATGACCAGCTTGGGTTAGCTTAAAACAAGCAACACATTTAATCCAATAGTGTAATCTAATTTAATTGCCAGATCTTAAAAGTTTTGCTTCTTTAATTAAATTTAAAATATTTTTTTTTTAAAGTACTGTTTTTATGGCCAATCATTCCATTCCTGCAGGCTATATTTTCTGTATGGCATAAGATTACATGCAGACTGATAAATGAAAGGCAATGCAGGTTGTTTTCACAATGAAAAAGATGAGTTTCATGACAGTCGAGACCCATCCACAGAGCTCTAATGATGCTAGAATATCTGATTACAGCGATAAGAGGGTTTGTGTAAGAAAGATAAGCCAGACGGCAGAGGCCGAGGTGTTTGCGCTAAACTAAATGGACCTGCGGTTCGCTGACATTGTTGCACTTTCAGCACAGTAGTATAAAAACCAGAGGAGATGTGGCTGACCTACAGTGACATTGCCGAAGGTGAACTCCATCATGCTGATTAAGGAGAAATGGAAAGTTTAGGACATGTCAGTCAACATTGGAGACTGGAGAAGTCTACAGGGATTGAAGTTTAATAATACCTGACTTCAGCCATGTGTGCTTCTCTCACTCGTTCTCGTAAAGTCCAGATGGAAGGAATGAAGGAGGAACATTTGTTAGCTGCAGTCTCATTTTACATTTCCAGTGACCGGTGACCCAGTGTTTATTAGCTTAACCTCTGCCACTGCCAGAAAAGCAATACACAAACTCACAGTTCAACACATAAAATCTCCATAAAATGCAGGCCGTCCCTTTCACATCTTAGTGCTCTGTATTTTTCCAACCCCTTTTTGAGGAATATTGTGAGCAGACAGGTAGTGCAATATGTGTTAAGTGCAGGAATGTTTACATGTTTAAAACTAGATGGTCAAGTCCATAAATAAAGTCAGGTTGTAATGGGTAAACAGACTTTAAGAGATGTCAGATTTTATTTACTTTTACATACAAAAACCATCCTTTCCTGCCTAAATGGCAAGCAATTGATCATTTGTTCCTGCTTCATAATGAAAAGAAGTGCTCTTGTTTGCTTATGACAGGAAATTGCTTTTTCACCACCAACAAGAATTGTGTATTTTCTGTCTCTGTCTAAAGTAAAGGAAGATGAGAAATTGTTTATAGATATTTTCACTCCTCTTCACCATTTAGTTAAGCCCAAATACACACCGTGGTCCATAGTAATTAGTATCATTACAATATAATCATTAAGCATCTAATTAAATAAGCTAATTTGTTTGCTGCAACAGGAAAAGTTATTGACCTTTGAACCCTGAAGTCTGTTTTCTCACACTGAAATATTGAATGTATAAGTAATACTTGTACAGAGCATCTTTTCTTTTTAACACCATCAATTCAGATATCCAGTGTGTTACATGACCACACCACAGGTCAGCGCCTTATAGACCTCTCTTTTTTCACATCCCAATTTATAACCTCTGCAAATCTTTTCTTGTCCAAGGCATGCATTCCAGCATGCAGGGTCACTGACAACTAACCGGAGCCACTTTTTTGAAGAACATGCCACCACGAATAGGGAGACCGAACACATAACTTTTAAAGCCATCTTACATTAGCATCAGACGGCCATTAAAACCATCTGGGGCTCCAACACTTTAACACACTGATGTCTACTGAGGAAATCGTTGTTCACTGATGGCGACAAATCACTCTGAATGCCTCTGTGGCCAATTTTAGGTGTGAAAGAAAAGAATCAATGTTTAAAGGGTGCATTTAGAGGCAAAAGACAGATTTAGAAGGACAGACAGATTAATGGATGAAGGGATATACAGTACCAGTCAAAAGTTTGGACATTACTTATGATCTTTAAAAAAATGAATCTGACAGTGAAATGTATATTTTAATGTTTGAAATCACTTTTGTAAAGAAAAATAAAAATATTTTTTCAAATGGATTACTTGGACCAAATAATGAATAAAAAGCAACCAATGAGAGTCCAGCATAGATACAAATTCTTTCAGTGCTGTTTTAAAAGCTTCCCCTTCTTGAGATTTTAAGAAGCTAGATGATAAATTGAGATAAAGTGAGAGTATGATTTTGCAATTTCTAGACAAAGGGTGACGACTTTTGAAGATGCTAAAATATAACATACTGTTCATTTACTGTGGATGCTTTTAGTCACAACATAATTCCCCCAGTTACAATTGTGTTATTTCATGGTTTTGATGAGTTTACTACTAATACTAACAGTGAGTAAATGTTTTCAAACTTTTGACTGGTAATGTACCGCCAGACGAATGGACGGACAGACAGACAAGGCAGCTTACCAAATAAGTATTACTAATAATCTGATAGCTTCTCCAAGTGCATTACCGGGTCAGGAGCAGCAAAAGCTGACAGCTGTTCAAACAAAGGCTAGTTTCCCACTCAGCTTTGTTCTGAGTGGCACTGTCAATGAATACTCTGCACATAGCATCATAAAACATTTAAACATTCTGTTCAGACATCAACCATGTGCGGTTGGCACCTTTAATGTGTTAAGATAATGACGTCTAATAAATAAAGAAGTACTAAGAACCCAGAAGGCATTAACAATATGATTTGTGAGAAACAAATCAATATGTTAAATCTCTTAAAGAATGTATAATGTATCCCATCAGATTAAAAAAAAGATTAATGAGTGTTTAAAAGAAAAGGCTTTAACAAGGATCCTTCAGTCCCAAAAGAACCACCCTACTGTTTAGGACCCTTGGATCCAGGGGGTCTCTGTCATAGACCTCCCCTTTAAAACTCTCCCTCCCTCTCTCTCTCTCTCTCTCTCTCTTACACAGACACGTATACATACTCATGCGGCGTCTCCCAAGCCCTGCGTTTCCCAAACCCTCCCCCTCAAACACACAAACTCACACAATCAGCGCACATCTCAGCTTCCTCATTCTCTCAAACGGATACAACCCATCAGTGCGGACAGATCACCGATCCGAACACCCCCCTGCGGACAAGACGAGAGATGTAGCTGGCAGCCGGCAGCGGCACTACACGAGGAACTGGGAACTAAATAGAGAAGCGCTAAGACAAACCAGCTGCCGCTCTCGCCGGCTGGAGAGGACACTAAAGAAGAGCGCTGACATCGTCTGGCAGGTAACGGACACCAGCTGACTCGCATCCAAGAGAACGCAACTGCAGACAAGCCCACCACGTGTAGAGTTACGGCAAACTATGGGAGATCAGACGCACGCTACTGTATTTTTTCCCACTGAACTGGAATAATTGCTGAGTTTAAAAATGTGCAGCACTTCCCCTATAAACCGTAATGAGCACCCTTAAGCAAGCCATAATGCATCCCTATAAACGCTGCCAAACAAGTCTCAGACTGTGAAATAGCCAACACTCAGCACTTCTGTGAGCCATTACAATATTCAGCATGACTTATGAACTATCGTTTTTTTCATTTCATGAACGCAATATAAAGTGACACAGCAAAGTGTACAATATTACAAAAAAGAAAAACTACAATATGAAATAAGAAAAAAGAGAGTAATTTCACATGCAGCTCTGTCACGCAAACAGGTAGATGCAGAAATGACTTAGAGCATCACATCTTACCTCAGTGAAAGCAGTCCTCTAGTACAAGCTCACAGATGCGTCTCTTTCAGTGGCATGAAATGTGACACCCACCAAAGGTTGCATACATCGGTAACAAGCTTCTTGAAGTGTCTCAAGAGAAATGACAGTTCTGTCATTCCACTCTGTGTCTCTGCTCAGACTGAATGTGCTCCATCCAACCACTGTGTCTGCTGATGCTGAGAGAGGGAATGAGTGAAAGAGAGAGAGAGAGAGAGAGGGAGGGTAAAGTCCCTTTCTTTTAAACAGTAGACACTTTGCGGTCAGACCCCACTCCCACCTACCACTCTTATATACCCCCCCTTCCCTTTCTCTCTCTGACTGGAAGCTGAGGAACTGAAACGGGATGCCTCAAGGCTGTCGCAAACATACACACACACTTGGAGGAGAGAAGAAAGAGAGAGAGAGATCATTTACTATAAACTGGAGCAGCCTGATTGGATGAAAGCGATATATATTCAAAGCTGCATTAACATACATTTCACATTAGAATAAACGGAGGATAAAGGAGGAAAGATCTTGTGTGTTTGATGATGTGGATGACATGGCGATGATGGGATTATGTACGGTGATCAGCATAATCAACCTCTAATCCCATATCCAACCAGCTTTACTATGGAAAAGAGTCGCTTTAGTCAAGGTTGGTCCTTCAATGTCTTTTCTAAATTGAACCAACCTCCGCCTTTCCACGCTCCCCTGTGCTTCTGTAAACACACATCCCTTTGGAGCGTTTGGATATTCACCTTTCCATCTGCACTACACGCAAACACGCGCACACACACCTCCCCCCCACGTGCGCCGCAGGTAGAGCCGTCTGCAATTACCGGACTACGCTGCAACCCCGCATTTTATGCAAACAGGAGCTATTTTCTGCAGACAAGCCCACCACGTGTAGAGTTACGGCAAACTATGGGAGATCAGACGCACGCTACTGTATTTTTTCCCACTGAACTGGAATAATTGCTGAGTTTAAAAATGTGCAGCACTTCCCCTATAAACCGTAATGAGCACCCTTAAGCAAGCCATAATGCATCCCTATAAACGCTGCCAAACAAGTCTCAGACTGTGAAATAGCCAACACTCAGCACTTCTGTGAGCCATTACAATATTCAGCATGACTTATGAACTATCGTTTTTTTCATTTCATGAACGCAATATAAAGTGACACAGCAAAGTGTACAATATTACAAAAAAGAAAAACTACAATATGAAATAAGAAAAAAGAGAGTAATTTCACATGCAGCTCTGTCACGCAAACAGGTAGATGCAGAAATGACTTAGAGCATCACATCTTACCTCAGTGAAAGCAGTCCTCTAGTACAAGCTCACAGATGCGTCTCTTTCAGTGGCATGAAATGTGACACCCACCAAAGGTTGCATACATCGGTAACAAGCTTCTTGAAGTGTCTCAAGAGAAATGACAGTTCTGTCATTCCACTCTGTGTCTCTGCTCAGACTGAATGTGCTCCATCCAACCACTGTGTCTGCTGATGCTGAGAGAGGGAATGAGTGAAAGAGAGAGAGAGAGAGAGAGGGAGGGTAAAGTCCCTTTCTTTTAAACAGTAGACACTTTGCGGTCAGACCCCACTCCCACCTACCACTCTTATATACCCCCCCTTCCCTTTCTCTCTCTGACTGGAAGCTGAGGAACTGAAACGGGATGCCTCAAGGCTGTCGCAAACATACACACACACTTGGAGGAGAGAAGAAGAGAGAGAGAGATCATTTACTATAAACTGGAGCAGCCTGATTGGATGAAAGCGATATATATTCAAAGCTGCATTAACATACATTTCACATTAGAATAAACGGAGGATAAAGGAGGAAAGATCTTGTGTGTTTGATGATGTGGATGACATGGCGATGATGGGATTATGTACGGTGATCAGCATAATCAACCTCTAATCCCATATCCAACCAGCTTTACTATGGAAAAGAGTCGCTTTAGTCAAGGTTGGTCCTTCAATGTCTTTTCTAAATTGAACCAACCTCTCCTTTCCACGCCCCTGTGCTTCTGTAAACACACATCCCTTTGGAGCGTTTGGATATTCACCTTTCCATCTGCACTACACGCAAACACGCGCACACACACCTCCCCCCCACGTGCGCCGCAGGTAGAGCCGTCTGCAATTACCGGACTACGCTGCAACCCCGCATTTTATGCAAACAGGAGCTATTTTCTGAGATAAACACCGAACAAAGAGCTGAGACCCAGCAGATGGGAAGATCTCCACTGCCATCTTCACTCCAGACGTTCCTACAATTTAAACAAGGGACGATGAGATTTAAACAGATTTCATTAGAGCGCTAGAAATTATGTCTCGCATCATGTCAAAAATTGACCTTTAGTCCTCTCGGGGGGTGAGAAAGCTCAGGAGATACAGAGGCACCCGTGGAGACGGGGCGCTCGCCCCCCAGAGAGGAATCAAGAAGGTTTTTTCTGGTGAGAGAAAATCAACCCCCATCAGTCTGTGCTCAATAAGTCATGAATCTGTGATGATATGCCTGGTCGACAAGGGATTTTAATCTAGGTCTCATTTCAGAGACGAGAATCACTACATTTCGAATCAGGCCCAGGCACTGATCAAATTCAAGCGCTTCCTTTTTTATTCCTGTCACAAGGCAAGACAATATCAATTTCACATTTCTCTTCTATGGAAAAATACAATGTGGGGAAATGAACACAGTCGGAGGATATTTCCCAAGGTGAACTCTACAGAAAAAACTGTTGTCTTTCTGTAAATGTAAGTGGTGGGTGGTGAGGGGAAATGCAGCCAGAATGAGATCTGAACCTTTACAAGAGTCTTTATAGAAGTGCATTAATATTACGCCCACCATAATGTCATGTATCCAGCCGATTTGTCTTCATTATCAGGAAAGCAGGACAAGAAGAGAGTCTATGCGAAGAACATAATACAAGTGAAGTGCGTAAGCATCCGTAATTGTGTGTCTGTTCGTTTATTTCTCAGGGTCTCTATCTTCCTGAGAACATGTCACCCATCTCCATCTGTTCGTGCTCTCACCTTTCTCTCACACTATCTCCTTCACTGAATCACAGCACTTCACAGGGAATAGGAGTGGCAGTGGGGGGACTCCAGGTTTGTCAGGCGTCCCCGTGCTGTTGACATCCACGGCAAAACGCATCCACCAGCTCTGATTTCCCAGCTGACAACTCCACGCGCATCGTTCCCTGTCAGCCAATTTGTTTCGAGACGTAACCAGACACAAACTACATGAACCCATTTTATTTGAGAGGAGATGGTTCGTCACATAATGAGCCACACATTTAGAAAGGGCCACATTTTGATCATCTGAGTCAGAGGGGAAACATCCTTACAAACATTTAGTCTGTTCCTTTCTTAAAATAAGAAAAAATCTGTCATTATTTACTAAACCTCATGTGGTTTCAAAACTGCGTGTTATCATATTTTCCAAGAATGAAAAACATTTTTGAAGGTACAACTTTAGTTCGGAGTGACCAAACCAAAAAAATAAAGAAGCATCAAAAGGCCGGGCTCATGTGTTGCATTCTAAATCTTCAGCAGTGAAACGTTTTAAAATTATACACTGCTTAAAATAAAAGTTACTTACGGTAAAAGGTTCTTTATTGTGCTGTCTGATAATAAAACTTTAACATCCACAAAACATTTTGGTTGCACAAAAAGTCTCTTTGCATTAGAAAAGGTTCCTCAGACTATAAAAACTTAAGAGGGAAATGGTTCTTTTAACAACCTTTGAGAGCTCTTTGGGAGACTAGAAACAGTTCTTCAATGGCATTGCTGTGAAGAAACATTTTTTGCACCTTTATTAGACCGTATATGGGTAGTTAACTAATATACCGTAAACGAGTCTTATGGTGAGACACCAAAAATGTGGACAAAAAACTCTGACATTGAAGATAAAACTCTCTTATTCTATTTGTAACTTTAACAATGAACATAAATCTTTCTTATGCTATTTGTATATTATTAAGAGTTTTTTCTACATCTTTGCTGTCACACCATAGGACACATTTACATAAACCCATATGCACAGTCCACCAAGTCAAGTCGACGTCACGCATCACCACTTCTGGGTCTGAATGCTGTCAAAGGCGAACAGCAAATAATGTTAATATACACTGTAAAACTACTGAAAAACCACAATCCTAACCAGTATCTCCATTGTGATGCATTTATTTTATTAATTATTAAAATATTGCTGTTGGAGATTCTGGGAGCCTGTAATGTATTACATATATATTTTTCAAAACTTCTACTTTACTATTGTATTTTTCAAGAAATTTTTTTTACTTTTGTGTTCAACTGAAAAACGACAATATATGGGTTTGGTAAAAGAGTGAGTAAAAACCTTTTAACCACAAAGCAAGAGTGTCTTAGACTGTACATCCATATTGTTTTAACACACTGGTGCTATATATATTATATATATATTTGTTTTAACACTAATTGTTAAAGCAACAACTCGGTAGATATTTTCCCACATTATTTCACATTTGCTGCAAAGAGCTCAATCTATCAACAGGAAGTGTTTCTACAGATTATTAAAAAGGTAACTGAGAGCATGCACAGCCGGAATACAGTTCATTTACCCACGTAATTGGTGGCCGAACTAGGAGGCTTGACGGGTAGCAGGGCACTTTCTATCAGCACCAGTGAGATGTAATTATGAGTGCAGAAGCTCTGCCTGCGGTGTGTTAAAGTGTCAGAGGAGACAGGAGGATGCTGAGAGCATAGACAGATATGGACTCAACACTCACAGTCACCCTCATGACCCGAACAGACCTGTTTACCTCATTAAAAATGAATTTACAAGTAATACTGGCTTGTGTCCCATACCCTCCTCCCCATCCGAGTCTTATCATTATCTATTATGCAGAAGGGAGACCGAGCAGGACAGGTTAACTTAGAGAAGGTCATCTGGACAGCCTGCAAAAGTTACTGTGTCTTTTCCCCAACCAGAATACTCAGCTTTGCCAACAGGGCTTAGACATTGAAACACTAATGGCCTGAATTAGTGTAAAAAGCATAGATTAAGTGCGAAGAGAAACTGTCCATCAGTGAAATGGGTCTGTGGCTATAATTAGTTAAGAAAAAGGCTTGATCCATAATTTATAAAGCAAGTATTGGTATGAATGCAGAGAAACACAAGAAGAGGTGAAAGGCTCTCTGCATTTATGCATTAATCCGGCATGGGCGATGCAGTGAATTATGGTCATTAGGCTTCTGGGAATGGAAAACAGCTATTACTGCCCTCAAATACACAGGGTGGCTTTTTACATAATAGCAAGTGTATTATATAGGGACCAAAACAAGAGAGCTGATAAAAGAATTGCTGCAGACACATGTGATGTGGTGATCACAAATGGCTGGGTATGTTTTGGACCACACACAGGTCAGCACCTGTGTGCACGTATATAAAAAGCCTGTAAATTTCACAGCACAAAGACAGGAGATTAGGTCTTTTCTGTGACCTCAATGACCTTACAACCTCTGAGGGGTTCAGACCTCGGGAGCCACCAAAACGGTCACAGACATTTGCTTTTGTTAGCCGACGGTTGATGAACATCTCACAGAGACAGAGGCATGGTATGTGAAGATCCATAAAAATTAAAGATTAACTGCCTGTCTGTGAAATTGAACAACGGATACCATGTTTGACCACACTACATTTCTCATGATTTTAACACTTTTGCAGAGGCTCCCTTTAGCCCTGGTGATGATAAGATGGAAAAAGGCAGAAATGCAAAAATATTAACAACATTCACAACTGGCGTTCAGGGTAATTTAGAAAGTAGAATCTGCATCTGTCAGTCTTCCTCGGTTCTGTATGTTTTTACAAAGATATGGTGTTTTTTTAATTCAGCAATGTGATGGAAAAGGCTACGCATTCCTTTAACATCAACAGTGCTGAACAAATTATACAAAGACAAATAAATCCCATCCTTCAGACTAGCTCACGACAATGTGAGTCTAGTGAAAGCAGAGAGATGTCTGCTCTGAAAGAAGACGCTATAGAGTGAATAAGAGATCGCCAAACACGTTTCCTTATGACAGTGCTCTGTCAGTCTCTGTTAGGCAATGCAAACACATACATCATTAACATTTATGCAAATATCAGTAAAGTTTGCCATCTCATTAGCAAGCATACATATTCTGTGTTTCTATTCACACTTAAGCTCTTACAAAGAAATTAACTGTTCTATATTTAACTAGTAAAATCTCAACAGAATTCAAATTAGGAAGACACATTATAATTGAGAATATTTTTGGTTTATTACTTATATGTTAGGAATCTCACCAGCTGTCTGTTTGTTTGAGCCTGTGACCTTTTTGCTACTTTCTATCATCAGAGAGCATCAGGTGGATGCAACCTGAAACCTAAAATCTTCATTCCTGTCAACCGCTTGTCACTGTTGGTATGAAAATCGAATGACGCTGCACATACCGGTCATGTGCCGTTCTTATTTAAGATATCTATCAATAGATGAAAAGACCACAGAGCCATTGCACCATATGGTTAGTTGGTTATATATATATATATATATATATATATATATATATATATATATATATATATATATATATATATATATACATGACATATATTTATAACTGCACAGAACTAAAAATGTTAAATGTTAGTGGACAAGGTACATGAAGTCATGAGGTCAAACTAAACATCACTGGAATGCCAAAACCACATTGGGAGATAAATCAATTATGTCATGTCTATATATCCTTATATTATGCAAGAATACTTCTACACTTTACTTCTTTGCATAAAAGTAGATTTGGTTTGGATTGACAGGGACAAGCACCAACCCTATGAATAAATCCTGACAGATACATATAATGATCAAAGTTGTGAATGCATAATGTAAGTATTTTATCATATTTATTTATGTCATGTTTTCATTGGTTTTTATTTTCCTTTATGAATCAAATTAACAGTTAGGCATGCTGATTTTTAGCATCCAGCTCTGGCGTGAATTCCGGCACCACCACAGACAGCCCACACACATGCGCTGAGAGCTGTTTATACTCAACGTGTTCTCCGTTAAACTATTCTCCCAAATGACAGGCAACAGTGCAGGGAAAATATTAGCTGAACTAGCAAGAAGTAGCAGTGAAAATAGGTAATTTACCCTGTGTGTCTGCCTACAACCTGTACTCAAGTTTTTAACTGTTATTTTACACAATAGACCCCCAACATGTTGCAGTTTTAAGAAATCACACTGTAGTTATAGTAAACACATTAAATTTACTGTATAAAATACAGAAACATAGATTTAAAATAAAACATAAGCTTTTAACAGGTCATATTTTGTATATGCTATATATTTTATACATTAAAATATAATCTTCATCGTATCATTTATTCAGTTTACCAAAATTAGTTGACTAACATACTAATACAGGTATTAACCTGTTAACTGTCCATTATTTTATTTCACATTTTAATATTTCATAGTTGAATTTTAATCTAATCGTGACAAACTATAGATTGATGGGAAGGTAGACTCAAAAATAAATATTTGACAAATTTTCATAATAATAAACAAACAAAACAATTATAAAAAAGTGAATATGTTATTTACAAAAATACCTTAAATTAAAAAAATATTAAAAAATGTAAATGTAAAAAAATAGTTTTAAATAGTTTGAATAGTTCATTTTCATGTGTATGCTTAATATGTGCAGTGACGGGTAATCAGGTTAATATAAATACTAAACAAAACACCTAATTAATATATTTTACCTTGTCCCTCCCAAGAATAAAACCACAGCTTTTGCTTCATTATGGTTATTTAAACACAATTTTACAACGTGAGGAAGTGAAAGGACAAGACCATTCAAAACTTTAAACCACAAATCTGATTCCCAACTCTTTATCTCTTACAGCCCATGCTGACTGATGTACCGTTTTCCATACGTTTGTCTGATATTTCACTCCTCTCCTCAGCTCCCCGTCTTTCCTTTCCAAACACCTCATCCCTCCCTCTCTCCCTCCGTCCACCTCCATCTGCCTTTCCACAAACAGCTCCGATGACATTGTACGACGTCCCGTGCCTCCGCAGACCCAGCGTAATCCCCACACCACCATCACGTTCAAATCAGAGAATGACTGTTTACCCTTGTGACTTTCACAGGTTTTGACAAAAGACGACACTCTTATCCAACGTCCCCTGCCTCTCCTTCCCTTCACGAAATAAATGGGGTAATACATCAGTTAAGACATACCGTGGCACTTTTATCACAATGTTTGGTCTTTCCCTTCACCTTATCGAGTCAGAAAATATTGAGCCGAATATGAACGTCTATCCGAACCCTCAGAGCATTAAGCCATATCTCTGGCAACACTGGGAATGAGGCGTCGTTACCAGTGCTGAGTAGAAAGACACACTGCCAGTTTGGATGGATGATTTATTCATAGGAAGCAGGCTGAGACACAGGTCTGCGTGTCAGGGTGTTTTTCTGCAGAGATTAAGATGTCCTGGAGGTTTATGTCTCTGTTTCTCAAAGCCGGGAGCTCAATAACATGTGTTGACTGCGTGCCGCAGAGAAGACTAAGCTTTACAAGGTTATCTGTTTTGACAAATGCTTCACAAATCCTGTAGTTGGAAAACTCTTTCATCTGTAGTTTTCTAAGGTGATAACTGCCTGAACCTACAAATTTTTAAGTATAGTTTTTTTTATAACTTAACTGATAGTTTGCTGTTGGATGGAACGGGTGTGGAGCTGTCGCGCTGGCAGCATAACATGAGATTTTCTGGATAGTCTCATTTAAGACCCAGGCTTTGTGATCTTCCAGCAAGGCTCTGTCTGAGCTGTGGGTCGTCTTCAGCCTTTTCTTTGTCCTCTCTCTGCCATGCATCTCTGCTTAGATGAATGAGAGGGCGGAGAAGGAACAAAGAGCAGGATAAGGGATATTTTACGGGGCACATGAGCTGTGTTGAGGTTATGGCAGCCATCTCTATGGAGAGCTGCTGGGAACGGATATGGTCATTCTCATGCTGATCTTAAGTCAGCTCTATTCTTCCAAACATCATACAATGCCTATTATGAGAGAATCAGCAAAGCAGGTCTCAGATCAGTTTAAAAGTTTCCTCTGTCAGCATTGCAGTATACTGTCAACTCAGTATTCCCTGCTCCGATGGGACAGGTAATCACACAGTGTCAGCTTCAGCAGCCTGTACACACAGCTCATTTGTATCTGTCTTTCTGCACCTGTTTCACTCAACAGGCTGATCACTGATACTGCTGTGACCATGTTCTGCTACAAACCTTAATAATACCTTGAAGGAAAATTATAATATTTTAGATGTACTGTAGATATACTGTATATACTGTAGTTGTACAGATTACCTTTAAGTATTGTATGGCTGTCAGTAAGTTCAATTCTAGTTAACTGTGAAATTTGGCATCAAATCACTAAAAACTTTTATTATGTAATGATTGCTACACTATATATTTGATGTCAACTATGGCAACCAAACTCCAACCATACATTACAATTCTTTCTATGCCAAAGTCATATATGTTTCAAATATTGCAATAACGTAAACTGAAAAGCATGTGCAATGTTGAATATGAGTAAGACTGACAGTTTTTATGCCAAAGCCACATTTGTTTTAATACTGTAATGACTTAAACTGCTTTTACTTGCAATTAAATTTAAATTGCAATTACTTGCAACATTAGTCATGTATCTGTTTTTGGAATGTGAAGTATCTTCTGTGTGACTGGTGTATTCTTGCTATCAGTTTACTATCGCTATTAGATGTATCTGTTTTATTTTTATTTATTTTAGCACCCAAATGATTCCATTTTAATTTCAATGTACTTATTCAATGACAACAAATTCATTCAATTTAAATGAATGTGTCCCATATTCTTCAACTGTTTCTTTCTTTTAATAATCAAAAATCCAACTAAAACCAATATGTAATGTCTATTTATTTAATTATTTATAGTAAATACAATAAGTGGCTATATAATGTAATAAGAAAGATACATTACAGTCAGCTGGTCATTATCACAAAACAAACTCCTTGGTTTTGGTTTATTTTGTGATAACGACTAGCCCACTGTATATTATCCCTTCTACACTGCGACAATATTGTGATTTGTCCGAACACCCTCCCTCGCTAAGGGATACAGGCCTGTCTGTCTTCTTGACTGACTTTAAAATGTAATATTTTCAGTGCGATAGCTTGCCATTTCCATATGACAGCGTTCCATTTATTCCTGTGCGCTCTTTCTCACAAGACCTCTGAAATATCAGTACTTGGCAAAGCACTATTAATTCCCACCACCAAATAATGTTTGCCCTCAACTCTGTCCTTTCCTTCTCTCTTTTTCTTATCTCCACTTGCTTTCATCTGCATATCCACATCCCTCGTGTGAGTAATCCTGCAGGGTGCTAAATAGAGGACAAGTCACACCTCAGCACGTCAGCTAGCTCTGTCAACTCCTCTGAACACACACACGCAAATACACATTCTCACGTTTTCATACATTATGCACTTACACCTGTGCAAAACACATACAACATAAATGTCAGTCACATTCCACCTGGAATAGTAAACTTATATTAAATTATATATTAAAAAAGCACCACTTATTCCACCATGTTATGTTAACAATAAACTCTAACTGTTTTTCTTCCCAACAACATGTGAGCCAATGATGTTACTAGATTACATCATAGAGAGTGATACAGTACAGTCATACAGAGATACTTTATAAATTTGTCATTAGGAAAGCAATAACGGATCAGTGTTAAAGCTACTCTAGCAGATGATACATTTAAAGGTGGTGTAAAAGAGATTAAGTTACTAAGTTAATAAAAAAAATACATTATAGACTTACACACACAGTTTTATGGCTCTGCAGAAAGTAGAAAGAAAATCAGCGAAAATTATCGTTAAATATATTCCAATTAATGTGGACGTGACCACACAATGTTTGCGGCATGAAGACAAAACCAAAGTCAAGTGTCAATCAAGCAATAAAGTGATAATGTTTTTCATCACTGTAGTACAATCTTTTTACAATTATAGTATAAGCCTACAATAATATCTATTATGCCATTTAATTGTATTAATTAATAAGTGCTTAAGTAAATGTGTTTTATTAAATTGCTTTACAAAGTTATTGTTCATTTCATGCATGCAAACCCATTTGCTACTTTGAAATCAACAAAATGAACTCCCTTGTGAGCAGTCCCAGCAGACAGCTCTGTGTTTACAGGTCATTGGGTTGGAGAAGGTTAGTAGCAGAAGAGCATCCAGCTTGTGTCCTCTCACCCTGGGCTGGACCTTACACATCTCATCCAACTAAACTCCAGACAGCAAACACTAAAGCCACACAGAGACCAGAAGAACCACTGGTGTGAGTTTATGTATGTTATTGAACAGTCTCTTCAAACCATAATAAATCAGGGATCAAGAGAAGCTTATTGCTTTGAGACTTTAAACAAACAACCAGTTTTCCTCGTTGGGAATGAGAAGAAATGTGGGTGGCAAACAGACAGAATGGAGGAAAACTTTGCATTGTAAACATTGATTTTAGTTAAGATTGTCTCTATTGAAAACGTGTGCCATTAGATCAATGCCAGAAGAGCTGTAGGGTAATGCACACTTTTAAAGCACATGGCATTTTATATGAACTTTAATTTTGACTTCAAATTTAAATGAGTGTGACATTTGTAAGCCAAATACCAAGATAGATGACTCACATAAAGCTGTACATATAATGGATAATACTACATTTTTCTGATTGGAAACAAAAACCAGACATTTACTGAGCACAACAGAATTATTTTCTCCAGGTGTTTCACAACGCAAACGCAAACATTTTGAGACCATCACATTTTGTGGACTGTCATCAAAACCACTTGCAGCAACAAAAAAACCACAAAGATACGCATGGACACGTCCAGATGCCTCATATATTGTATATTGTCCCTGCAACTGTTCACACCACACATTTTCTTACCCTCGCACCAATTTTTTAAATGTAACTTTTTTCCTCTCTCGCTCTCTGTCACAACGCTGAGCACGAAAACATCCCAGGTCACCTTCAGGCGCCAATCACACCTATCGTTTGCGCTTAAGTTGTCCCCAAGGATAAAGCAAGTGCAATTACAGCCGGAAAAAATTCCAGCAGCAACGCTCCACAAATCTCCATGGGCTCTCTGGGGACCCAGGTGTTCTAAAATAACAGAGAAATCTGCCAGTGCATACACCTTAATAGCTATGTTTGCATGGCATTCTCGTTTTTACAGAAGTATGTGGAGTTCGTAACACAAATCTGCTGTGAATAACTCTTGCCTTCAAAACTTTAGGTCACTAAATGACCATTTCGCCCCTTTATTACAGAGGGGTGGATGGTAAGAATCCCACTAGTGTTCCCTTACAATAAACTACCAGTTCAGATTTCTAAGAGGCCCCCAAACCACCCGGAGTGGTGGGTTTATTATTTGTTTTCCTACCCTATTCATGGCCCTTAAAAACCAATGGAAGTGTGTTTTAGATTTACCACATGCAATGCAAACCTATACAGATTTGCCAATACTTCAAAATCTTAAAAATTTTTAAACATGTGCAGGGACAATCTAAATAACATTGCACATATCAGATTATTTAGTACAATCTGTATGTTTCGAAATGCATCCGTTCATTGTATTTATAATACATGTGCCATGATTTATATAAAATTTATTATAACACATTATATGCACATTATTTCAAGAGCATTAACTTAATGTCATAATTACTGTCACATCTGCCAAAGTCATATCACATATGTAAAAGATATGAAAAACTGATTTTTTCATGTTATATTTATACAAAGATGACAAGCATGTCATCTTGTAATTATTAATAACCACTGTTTTGCTATATTGTCATGCATTTACTGCCGTCTATGCCTGTCACTGGCATTCTTCTTTTACGCGTTTGTGTTTGTGGAACAGGTGAGTTTGTAATCTATCGTTCAGGGATTCAGCCTGTAATTACAGCACTGACTTCTGTTCAAGATTGAAAAGCCAAGGCAATTTCCTCCTGAAGTCTTCAACACTTCCACCGTGTATTTAAATGCACATGCAGGAGCATTGACAAATCTGGGCCAACAATCAAATCCCTCGCCTGCTTCCCTCACTGAGTATTAAAAGATTAAAAATAACATATAGACAGTGCCAGAAAAAAGAGAGAAAATGTTCTACTGATGTGTTTGCTGAAGCATAACAGGTTTCTTATTTAATTCTACTATAATGGTTTCTTTATGGAAAGAATATGTACTTCAAAATGAAAGATGGGTTTTGTAGCACTTTTAACCTCTAAAGCTTTCCTGGTCTCCCTTTGTGAACAAAAAGCAGATCAGTAGCACTAAATCTCATTTTTCAAAGATGGCATTTCTAAGAATCATTCGATACCTTGTGATCTTCAGCAAACACATGCCTGATAAGCCTCCCTCCTTAAACTGCAGTAAATGGCGAAAGGTTACACCATTGTCCGAGAAACTTTAGCATTTATGACATCTAAAAGTTAATATACAGCCACCTCCTGTGGTCTCTAGAAGTTCACAATGCCAAATGTCAAGACCTGTGTAAGAGAAACAAAGATAAACGGCCGGGCAGATGGAAAATAATCTGAAACGTATTTCTTATGGATATGTTTATGGTGCATGACATCATCAATTAAACTGGTTTAAGTGGTTTCAGAGGAGTCACATACACAAATTTCTTTAAATGCTGCTCGTAATTCATCTGATGTGTTCTGATTACAGACGCCCAACTTGTAAAATACAAAACACACAAGACATATAGGAGCATACCTGGTTTTAATTTAAATGCTCATTATGTTGCCCTTTAATCATTTAAAAAAATGACATTTATGGTTTTATAGGATTCCTTTTCTTTTTTACCTGTACTCACAAATTCCATTGTGTATTCTATTTTGATGTTTTTTAAGAAAATACAATAAAACAGAATATTTGTGAATATCTGTGTTCTGCACTGTATATAGTCTAATTAGAAGGCAAAATCCACTAAATTCCACTTTCCTTTTAGCACAAATCAATTTCTTACCCCTCCAGGCCCAATGTAATGAAAATTTATTGAGAAAATACCATCTGATTATTGAAGGGAAATTCTTCTATATTTCCAAAGCAATCACAGAGAGATATATCACCTCCCATAGTTACCATGACAACATATTACTTTTGTGTTTTGATTATTCAGGGCAACCGGTTCCGTACCAGATCTAGAACCCATGAGCATGACACTGTACTAACACTAGAAGACAATATCGATGACATGAACATTTAACTCTAACTAAGCGAAATGTGATATTTCTGCTTTGTTCCTTAGAAGTTTTTGCTTTCAATAAAGGGTTTAACATGTAGTCCACCACAAGGATAAAAGATACTGTACATGTGGGTAAAAGGATAAAAAAGTGCTGTTAGGTGTAATTGGAGATGCACTTTTGCTTGAGGCCATGACCTTTGCCGTGTATTCGATAAAGTACGAAATTACAATAGGCCCAAACTGTCTGTCTTTTATCCATCATTCAACAGACATGCTGATAACAATGCACCCAGGTGAGGCTGAATCCTTAAGGTGATGGATCTCTGAGCGATCACATAAACCCACAGAGATTTTCACTGCTTCGTTTCATAGCAACAAGCTGACACTGAGCAGAATCTCTGTCCTTCAAAACAACAAACCCCAAGTAATTTAATGCTTAACTTCAAAGCTGAGGTTTGGTTCGTGAGGATGGAAACGTAGTGCCGTCCAGAAACCATAACACAGTTAAATGATTGAGTTTTCGTCATCTTACCACAATGGCACATTCCCACAGAGCCACACCAACCTACTGTACAGTAGGAGGAGAAGATATATGACTCAATGAGCTTTTAGTCAAAAACTAACGAGACTGAGCTATTTAAACATCAGTGAAAAGAGCAGTTCTCAATGACTGACTGCCAGCTCTCAAGCATTTAAAGACATGCAGAAGAACAGAGCATGGCCACATCTGTTAGTGCAAGTGATGGATAAAACAGCATGGTTATGTCTGTGATGTCTTTTAATTAATAATAAAACATGAGGGGAATTATGAATATTTGCAAGAATTTAAAGAAAACAATAGACATATATTGATAGATATGTTATATACAGCACCAGTCAAAAGTTTGGAAACATTCACTGCTGTTTAGATTTTTTTCCACATTTTAAAGTAGTCTCCTATAGTTGTCTCCTAATATTTGTAAGCCGCTTTGGATAAAAGCGTCAGCTAAATGCCTAAATGTCAATGTAAATGTAGTAGTAAACTTATCGAAACCATGAAATAACTCAATTGTAACTGTGAGAATAATGTTGTGACTAAAACATTCAAAATAATTGAACACTATATTATATTTGAGTAGTAGTCACCGTTTGTCTAGAATTTGCAAACTCATCTTCTTTACATTTTATCATCTTCTTTCTTGAGGTCTTAACCTGGAAAGCTTTTAAACAGCACTGAAGAAGAAGCCTATCTATGCTGGACTCTTATTGGCTGCTTTATATTCATTATTTGGTCCAACGTATCCATTTTTTAAAAATTAATATATTGGCACAATTACATTTTTGTCTACAAAGTAGTCTCAAACATTTAAATATACAAGTTCAGAATAAAAGATTTTTAAGATCATGAGAGACATTTTTGACAAGTGTGTTTAAACTTTTGACTGGTACTATATGTTAAACGCAAGTAATACAGTATGAACATGGAAACTCCTTAAATCTGGCTGCACTTCCACTCTTGCCTTACAAGCCGCAAAAACACAGCCAAAGTCCACTTCTTCAGCATCCAATAAAACCATTCAACATCTGTGAAATATACCCTTTCAATGAGACAGCAAGTTTAAGGAAAGAAGTGGACATCTCTGAAGGGCATTAAGTCAAAATGTGAAAGAAGCACAGATTGTGAGAAGAATAGATGATCAGAGAGGAAAAGATAAGAGAGAGCTCTCAGTTGTCATCACCTGTCCCCTCAGACGGGTCTAAGACCTCGAGAGCTCTCGGATACTAAATTACTCTTCCTCTCCCCTCCGGTTCTCTCATTTCTCTTCCAGCAGTCAATCAACGCGGCTCGGAACACATTCCTGCCTGCTTTAAAGCAAGGATAGATCTAGCAAGACATGTAAAGTTCAAGCAGAACATCCTCAGCTCTTCACTGAGAAGATTAACAGAGGTGAATAACTTAAAGTTCAACTGTCTTCCCATCAGCCCTGTGTGGCATAGTCTGTTTTTCTTTCTTTACAGACATCTATAATGAAACTCTGTATTCACTGCTGATTTTCTTCCCCACCCAGACCATCTAATGACTGGTGCATCCATTTATCTCAATATTCACTGTGTGACATAAAGGGAAACCGAAGGGGCTAGACTTACAGGGTTTATTCATGTGTGACTGACATGCACAGCAGACCCCTGATCCCATTGTGGGCTCGGCTGCAGACGCCTGCAAAGTCCATTAGAGAAAAGGGGTGTGCATTAAAATGCTGGGAGAGTATCGGAGAAGAATGAATGGATGTGGTGGCCCTCTTGTTTTTGTTTCCGTAACTTCTACTGTGTGTGCCGCTAGGCAAGGTTTAAGACAAAGAATATACTGTTTCAGTCCCAAGGTGCAAAAGAGAGGATGGAGAAGACACACAGCAGCACGGTTACATTCTTATGCGACTGCTGAAAGACTCTCGTTACTACAGATACATCCCGGGAATCTCTTATGTTGTATCATAAAAATAAATACATTGCAGTTTACATAATATAATGTGATGGTCATTTTTTGAGATAAGGGATTTTAGAGTGAAATTTGCAATATATTTATTTTGACAATATATGTAAAATATGATAATTACATTGAGGTATTGAAATAGTGTAGATTAGATTAAAAAAGTGTTCAAATAAATTCATCTTCTGCAGATAATTTGCTTTAAACTAAATATTGTCGCCTTCGAAGCACCCCCATTTCACTTCAATCTTGACTGTTTTGGAATACACAAAAGAAGTTATTAAAGTATCAAAGCAACCGCTATTGTACATACAATGAAAATGTATAGTAATCACTGTCTGCAGGGTTCATGGCAATTTTACTTCTTTCAAAAATGATAAAATTAGGATTATGAACCCTGAATCTATTGCATGCAGAATGAAAACGGTTCCCCAAAAAAGCAGAAAAAGAAAGGTGATCATGAACCCCAAACCTAGTGCATCTGAATGAAAACTGACATAAATTAATTTAACTCCTACCATAGAATGTATCTAGTCTTGATCATGGAGTGAGCACCTGCTGCTCCCTCACAAAGTTAACATATATAAAGACACTTGTCTATTGCACTATATTTTTAAACATAATCTGTCTAAAAAACCTTTTATCGTCTTTGTTGGCACCATATTATTACTGCAGTCATATCCCTCCACAAAGCATTAGTGAGTCATCTGCATCCAACCAGAAAAAGAAACACACAAGCACTACTTTTCACCTCCGGTGTCCAGTCTCAAACAGCAGGTTTTACTCCCATCACGCCTATAAAGAGTATCAGAGAATAATCTGATCGAGATACTCTGGGATGTCTGTATGGGTTCATCCAGTCTCAGCATGACATGTAATACAGATACATAGATATATATGGCTCAATGCCTTCCAAGCGGCCCGTGTCCAATAAGCTTTCGACCGGCCTTACTTATTTTCCCCCAAAACAATCACCTGCATTGTGCAAGTAATGAATTACTTAATCCTGAAATATAACCCACTGTAATACCCCACAACCCCCTCAGTCCTCCTCCCATTTTTTTCCTTGTAAATATATCTCCATCACCTACAGGCCAGTGAATACAAGAGTGTGTCTGCACAAAATCACCCTCATTCCACAGCCACGTTTGAGAGGCATTTTTATCAGGATGCCTCCTTTGGAGACTGGCATATGGCAGCACCATATCGGCCGTCTGTGATGTGCCCTGCTATTGACACATCGAGTTATTATTGCCTCCTGGGAGCTCTTAAAGCAGCATCAGTAAACATCTCCATGCTCTATTAATCTGCTGGTATGATGGCTTGCGTTTGATTAAAAACCAGAATGTACAGAACTATAATGCATGTGGAAATATGGCATAGTTTGAAATATTTGTGACCCTGCCTGTGAAAACCCACCTAAAGCCATTTTTGGTGAATTACTGTTCATTACAAAACAATCGTCCTAGATAACGTAAAGAACATTCTGTGAGAATATAACCTTGATATCTTTAATACTGACTGAGTAATGACATGTCAAAGACTGAAATCATAGAGAAACTTTGACGCTCGTAATCTCAAAATTACACACAATAGCCTGGAATTCACAGACAGGGTCACATTTATACAGTATAAAATGGTAAAATAATTTTAGGATCATGTTAATGGTACGGTAAAATGTATAGAGATCAGCTGCTGTGCCTCATGGCTTTAATTGTATAAGAAAGCCACGTTCTGCTAATTTCCACAAACCCCCGAATGGATTACATTGTATATGTTATACACGACATATTGTAATTTTGGTCAAGAGAAAACAAATAGTCGCTATAGAAAACAGAAGCAATCATGGGCTCTGCCATTTAGCCTCGATCAGAGAATTACAGCACCGAAACATGCAATTTTAATCATGTCAGAACTAAACACACATTTTTCCTCCGGAAAAGAATTACATATGTAGAATAACATTTACTGCCTATCTTTAATTTTAATGATCTACTCATTAAGCCAGTGTCTAATTAATATGCATACTGATGTTCATACACATATGGCAGAACACAGAAAAAGGTCCTGAAGATATTAATAGAATTCTGCCTTCAAAAAGATTGATCCAAGTACGTAAAAGCAAGAAGGTACATTAGATATGATGTTTCCTGTCATTTTAGTTCATTAACACCTCACTCTTACAGAGATGTGAAACTATCTAACGGTTACATATAGCCACTTATTTGAAACAAATTAAGAGCAAGGCTGATGAAGTACGGGCTAGATTCCTATTGCTTACTTTATCTGTTTAATTTATTGTTTCTTTTCTTTCTCATTTAATCTGAAAAATATTGTAGCTTGATTTTAGGAGCATATGTTAACATACACATATGACCCTGGAAACATACATAAACCATGTCTAATCTCTGTGCTGAAAGAGACATTTGTTCAGGCTATCTATAATGTTATGGTACCTTATTCGCTAGGTATTCGTTAATCACAACAGACGAGTTTGAGTGACTGATTTCCTTCTGTTCTCTCTCTCTCAAAGTGTGTTTTTAATATAAATTAGGCATCCTTCCAATAGACATACCCACACATAGTTCATAGTGCCATTACAATCCCCATGTCTGACCTCAGTTTACTCATCAGATGAAGGATGCCGTTTCATGTGTGTTAGTAAGATACACTTGGAAAATGACCTCACTGTTTGAATCAGCCATGGTGGTTATGCTGTTTTTGCTGTTAATTAGGGAGTAAGAATCCAAGCGATCCTATTTGTCCTCCAGAGCTTCTCTGATTACTCCATGACCCAGTCAGAGTCTAGCCCTTTTAACCTGCTTTTAACCATGGTGAATGAGGGGGAAAAGTTTTGGATGAGGCAACGCAGATACCAAACACAAAGCCTCTGAGCCAACAGCTTGACTGAATGGCTGCTACACAGTGCTGAAACACAGTTCAGCATCATGTGCTCATGCAGTTTGTAAAAATACACAAAAGTCAGTTATTGAGCAAATACACACAAAATTAAGTATTAAAAAATCTCCTTAACCTAAGCTGATTCATTACCACGATTCACCACGGTAAGCTTACATTTACTTTGCTTTTATGCATTTGGCAGACACAGTGTCTCTTACGAGTATGTACAATCCCTGGGATCGAACCCACCATGCTCTTACCAACTGAGCTACAGGAAAGCTTATAACAATGCTTTATAATATAAGCTGTGGGGTAAAAGTTCAAAGGTTCCTGCAATTTTGTTGCAAATACAAATGTCTATGTAGAGAAAAAAAGTTAAAAACTGCAAGTTTACAGTATGACCTTACAGTATCAGATGATTTTTACAGTAGAAATATGTTAAATGTTAAAAAAAGTATCAGGAGTTCATGCTTTTCCCATGGGGAATGCAAAACCTTCAGCAAGAGTTCATTCAGTCTGGATTTGTGAAGTGATCACAGGTCACCTAGTACTTAGGAAAGTCTGAGAGAGTATGATGTCAGAATACTTAACCAAGATCCCATGGATCTGGAGCTCTGAGTGTCATCGATGAACATCGATGAGCTTGTTTTAGCAACGCAGCAGAATAAATAATGCCACTGGTTGTTGTGAGGAATGAAAAGAAACTGGCACTAATGCTCTTCAGCTGGCACTGGATCTCATGGCAGAATAAAAGAGAGAGAGCGAGAGAGAGCGAGAGAGAGAGAGAGAGAGAGAGAGAGCGAGAGCGAGAGAGCGAGAGAGCGAGAGAGCGAGAGCGAGAGCGAGAGAGCGAGAGCGAGAGCGAGAGAGAGAGAGAGAGAGAGAGAGAGAAGAGAGAGAGAGACTTCAGCAGACCCTAGCTGTAAATAACACTCTTCAGAACACTCACTTTCCTCTGATGTATTCAGATTCTGAGAAAAGTTAGCTGTGTACCTGTCCTGTTGATTGGCTTAACTGCATATTGTCCAGTGAGGTGTTATGGCGCTATAAAAGGTGTTTTCCCCTCATCCTTTTGTCACAGGCTGCCAAGTGCACTTGACTGTGGAAAGATGAAGCTCTCTCTCCATGGACTCTGTGTTCAATTTAGGATAGCTGAGGCCAAATGAGTTTTGTTTCTGCCAGAGCCCAGTGGGGAGCAGGGGACAGCTGGGTGGTGTGTATTCAGTGTGTGTTCACGATGTAGTCGAGTGGCCGTTAAGTGTCACGCAAGCTCAGCTCACAGACCTCTTTATATCCATTACAGGAGCCAAGATGGGCATGTTATCAAAGCATGGACATTTCACTGCGGAAGTCTTATATGTTAAGAGGAAGCCAAAGATGTTGCCAAAACAAAACCAAACAGCCTGAAAATGCTAATTAAATTTCACATCGACTCAAACTGATTTTTACTCAAAAAACCAAACATCATAAATTGCAGTTAAGCCTAACCTCACTTATTTTTCTGACATTCGATCAGATTGGGCTTCTGGACTACGTCTGCCGTGACCAGTTTTGTTTATCTGTTTTCCTGACGGCAGTCTGTAATACTGACATGTGTTGATTTTGCAGGTCTCCACTTAAGGTGAGCTACCTCAAATTTACTCATTTATTTCCACAAGAGCTCCTTTGTCCAGGCCAATTCCTGTCACTTTTTGGCTTTTAAGGGTAATTATACTTTTGATCCGGCAAACTATGACCATCCCATTAGGATCACCTTACAGAAAAAAGCCCTTGTCAGCCAGAAAGAGGTCTAGACATATATAAACAGAAACCGTGGAGCCAAAACACCAGAACAATGGACTAGAAGAGACTATAACTTCAATCAAAGGATGCCATTAAGATCCTGCTCAAACATTCTAGTGTTATTCAAACAATTGTTAAGAAATTGGATACATTTATCTTGGCTGTTCTCTGTAGCACAAATACATTTACCCTGAAACAGAACATTTATGTTAGTAAACGTTTGGTGATAATATGCACAAAACTATTCCACCATTTACATTAAAATGAAAGGTGACATATTACAATTTTCCTGTCTCAACAACTCAATTACAAAACTACATGCTTTGCTTCGTCAATCTTGCTTTTTCTGGTTCAGCGAAACCTATCATTACATGCTTGAATCACCGATTTCCATGGAAACCTTTTTCTAATGCATAACTTGACATAAATCACATTGTATACAGTAAAGGTTGTCATTTTCCATTCACCACACTGTACCTTATATGATGGCTACAAAAAAACATAGATGTGCAATCCATAATTAGCAATCTGATACTCTCTGTAATTAATCTTTTAAAGCCACTTATACACACTTACAGTATTTTTATCTTAGATGAGTTTACTATTATTCTAAAATGCAGGAAATAGTGATAAAGAAAGAGTATGTGATCCTATAATGTGATGTAGACAGGTTCAGATAAAGAAAATCCATTAATACAGCAGTAGGAGAATGTGTGCTTGCAAACACACTGAACGTTGCAAACATGATAGCATAATGATACCCAATGCACTGTTGGCATGAGTTCCTCGCCCTGTCTATAGAGTATAACCTGCCTGCTCGCCAGGGTAATTTAGGAGCAATTCTGTAACCAAACACTCTCTCTCTCTCTCTCTCTCTCTCTCTCTCTCTCTCTCTCTCTCTCTCTCTCTCTCTGTGAATTTTTGCCACCACACTAATACTAACACAAGGACAAAATCTCCATCATATCTGGCAGCTCTCAGGACAAAAGCTGATAGGATTTAAATCACACTGTCGTTTCACTGAATCTTTAACAGATTTTCTTGCTTTGCTTCTAAAAGTTTACTTTACAGAGGCTATACAGCACAAGGACTTGCAGCACACACACACTCTGTGACAACACAGAGGCTTATTCAATATTTGCTTGGCTGTTTGCAATTTGCACAGTCTAACATAAACCCTCTTACCCTGTCCATCCTGTATATCACAGCTAAATCAATGCATATATGCAACCTACTAGATATCCATTCCTACTGGCAACTGTGAATAAGGTTCACTGGCTGTTAAACAAATACAAAAGTAAATTTTGTTGAGGGTTTGTGATGGAAATAAAAGGAAAAATTTCTTAAAATGTAACATTACACAATGTATGAATTAAATGTAAATATCATTTATCTTGCTTTTTTGTTTTATTTGAAAAGATGGACTAAAAGCACAAAAGCAATGTTGTCAGATTACACGTAATAAACACAATAAAATATACTACAATAAATAAATGACATAAATTAAAAAATGAAAATAAATAACACTCATATTATCTACTGATTCTCAAAAGAGAGTTTATCTTAATCTCACCCTAAAATTACTGGGAGGTTTCAGTGACTCAAGTTTGTGAACATTACAGACTTGAATGGAAAATTATCATCCTTTCCATTTTGTTCCTGAGCATCACCACATCCTCTTTATGATGTCATACACAAACCAGCAAATTGAACATCATAAATTATGCTGTGGTTGAAGGGGTTCTTCAATTCAGCTGAAAGGTTCAAAAAATATAACAGGTCTTACTGCTGAGAGTTCAACTGACTTCAGCAGATACCATAAGAATCCAATCCAACATAAAGGAAGCGCTGAAACAATTTCCATTTGTTGGGTTTGTTTAAACAGTACAGTACAAGCCAGGTATCCACAGCATCATACAGCAACACTTCATTCATTACACAAACGCTGGTGTAAAGACAACACTGAGTCTGTTCCACCACTAATATAGGGGTGAGTAATCACAAACAGTCCATCTTTGCGTGCAAAGACCTTGAAGATTTTTGAGTGGCTAAAACTCTCCCTCCTCACCCCCTAATCCTACATCCAGACAGACTGACTTTAGCTCTGGAATGACACATCTTCAGCTCACCCATCAGCATGAAGCGGATCTGAGCCCACTGTAATGGATAAAGTGAGCGATGGGGATCTATCAAATAAAACTTAAGTGCCATTGGTTTTGAAACACTGTTGTGTAGATTGTAGAAACACGTACACGTGGCATTTAGAGAAATGAGTAGGGCCTTTCAAGCAATAAAGCAAATTAAGTTTTATCTTATGTTATCTTATGTTTATAGATGTTAAATAAAATTAAAATAAAAGCTACATACAGTTGGGTATACATGTTAGAAAAACACTACTTAAAATGCTTCCATTTACATTTTTTTCTAATTCAATACAAATGTTTTCATTACAAATCACATCCTCATTTTGCTTTAATGACAGAAACTGGCATTAACTGCACAACCTTTTCTACAAAGTAGTTTTTTATTTAATCACTGTAGTAACTTAAATATTTCCTATCAGCCTATTCATATAATATCATTAAACATTGATAAAATCCTACATTTTATTTTTTGTTTTAAATAAGACTCTGAATCCAACTTTACAGACTTTTGTTGCACTGTATAAGCCATAAATCTTTGTCTATAGAGTCTGTCTAAACCTACACCTTATTCTGAGAGTCATTAATATGTCTGCGATACACTTTTTTCATTTTAAACCGGTCCAGGTACAGTCTCACTGACCTTTTCTGCAAAAGCCTCTATTGCACCAAAATGCCAACAACACCACTTTGTTTAAACTGAATAGCAAAGAATCTCACTGTAATCCTCCAGCCTATGATTCGCATTCTGACTCTGTTTCTTTCTCTCCTCTGGGATGACAAAATGCGATAAGCACCCCGGTCTCTTTGTTTGCATTGTTGATTTTTATTTACAGCACATGCGTATGAACAAGATTCAGTATCGTTTCTGTGCATGCCTGGAATCCTTATGAGAGCTCACCCCAGAGCTGCTACTCATATCCCTTCTGCACGCTCTCGTCTCATCTATCCCCACTATACGTCGTTCCTTCAGAGACTGACCCACATCTTCAGTGTGCCACTGTGCAATCACCATGAAGTGTGTGTCAGGCTTCCTGTGATGTACAGTCAGCATTATACACAAAACACAGTCGGAGCTTTCAAAATATTCCCTCTGAGATGTTGCATGCATTACTGATCAGAGGGCTTTTTAATCTTATTATCCAGGTCAAGGAGGGGAGGGGGCATGGGGGGTGAGGAAAATCCCGGCCAAATCCAACACGAAAACATAAAATTTATAAGGATAGAGCGCTGGTTAATTTTAAATGGGGAATGGATCAATACTTCATATAAGTTAGTAGGCTTATGGGAATGCTTTTTCTTGGAAAAATTTCAAAATAAAATGAGTAAATAATAGCTGAATAAATATTTGAGGATGCATCTTACAGTTGAAACACGGAGCATAACACTTACAGTTAAAAATGAGATTTTTAATTCTTTTCAAGCTACTAAAATTGTGTATTTTTTTTAAAGCAAGACCATCTGTAAATGTCATAAATATTATTAAAATAATAATAAAAATCACTGAAATTTTCACAATCCCACCCCCCTGAAATAAAATGCAAATACAGTTTTCCATTAAACACCTCCTCACATACAGCAGTACAGTAATAAAATGTACCTTTTCACACGTGAACGTTCATCAGTTCTTGTTGTCTCTTGTCAGAATGTGGCTGCTGATCTGCTAGTGATTGCCCTGAGAACTGAGACAGATGTCAATGGGGACACCTGCTTGAGTTAAAACCTCTTCCCCTTCACAGGATCAGACGCCTGCCCCAAAATAGAGCCCATCCCATCTGCACTTTCGGACCAAATATTTGTAAAATGTCTTGTGTGGTCTTACACTTTTAAATTGCACTTCTAAATGCAAAACGACACTGTCCTGTATCCTTACACCAGATGTGTGACACAACCAATTAAAAACATCTATTCTGAGTCAAAATTGTTGCTGCACAAGATTTAGAGCAAGTGATAAGTTGTGGTGAATTCTGTCTTAGTCTAGATGAAGAGTTTAAACAAACCTAAGGGGCTTATAGTATCCTACCATTGGTTTATTTTAGGGGTTTGTGGGGGTGGATGAGAAGACTTCATTCTCAAGACACCATGCCATCTGTTTGGTTGTTTCTTGGTGGGCTCATATCTAGACCAACAAGATTGATTGACAGCTCTGTAATCCAATCCATCTTATTTCACTTGTGAGGTCCACATATTCTCTTTTAAGTTTTATAATGGTTGAGTACAGTATTGTCTTCAGACCTGGTTCACAGCAAGGACAATACTATGGTTTTTTTATGGTTTTACAAGACAATACATTGTATTACACTGCTCGTTTCTAATGACATCTTTATTGAGATGTATTGCACTGACAAATAATTTCACAATGTGGAGTTACATGAATAACATGGGCTGGCCTTTGCATTTTCATACAATGGCTTATACTCACTGATGACATTTCGGTAATGATTGGGCAGTAGGGGCCAAATTAAACACATTCATTTTCATTCTCAGCTATTCACATGCAAATTGTTTCTAAACTAGTGAACATCTAATGAAAGTCCTTGTGCTTCTCTGCTCTACGGAAGTACATGCACTATACCTCTTTCTCTCTTTTGATCTCGATTCAGATTATATTTAGTGGGCAGCCATTTTACAATCTGCCACAACAGATGGCTGTTAAAATAAATAGCCCGTCACGTTCTCTGCACATGTTTAGAAACAGATCCAAGAGTTATTGACCCAATCAAAGTTTTGCTCTATTATAACAAATGATGAGTCTTTAAAGACATTCCCTGAAATTTCTGTTTAGGATCATCTTGAATGTCATGACAGACAGTTATGTACATAAACGTAAGACAGAGGAAGTTACTTCTAAAATTGAGGTTAATATTTGATTCTTCTTTTTTGTACCCAACAAAGCATCTGTGAGGACAAAAGAACTGTTCCTTTTCCTAGAGGAAGTTCCTTTCAGTTTTTCAATACATACACTGAGATTAACGACATATTCATGCATGTAAACGTACCAAGAGGCATAGAGAAAATATCTACTTCAAGTATCTTTCAACACCTCTCAGTTTCTATGGACTACACCCTTGATTTGGGGTTATGGCTTTGGTTTATTCTTTGACTAAGCTATAGCAAATATTTCCGCAAACCTTTCTGAAATGAAAGGCTATCTGAAGATCAAAGCTTTTTATGATCCGAGTGTATTGTTAATCATATCAAAGCATTTTAGGTGGATTACAGAAAATATTTTTTACAATGACATTGATTTACCTAAAGATCTTTAGAAGTTTAAAAATGAACCATTTTTTTCTTTAAAGCTAATTTTATTTAGCCGTGGGCAAAGGCATGGTACTCTTTATTCTCTTAGGTTTTTATTAAAAGCAATTACATGATGGTAATATTGCATTATGTATTTGTTTCCAATACTCTATCAGCACTACAATCATGTGTATCTATTTACTCAAAGCCTTGCCAGTCTATCTCAACTTCGAGGAGTAAGACAGAATTCTAATAAACTGCTATCACAGAACCACAGGGGAGGCTCTTATCTGAAGGGGTCCAGCTTGTATTACCGTCAAGGGCTGTTTTATCCAACCAGTGAAAAAAGAGCAGATTTCTGTCTTTGTTCAAATGCGTCCATCCAAAACTCATAAAGCATCTCTGTTTTGGCTAGCGTGTGCCATTTTTCTTATCCATTTTATATCGGTTGCCAAGGGAACAGAGGACACACACTCTAGAGGTTTCAGATGTCTGTAAGGCTAATGCGGCAAACACACATGTGCCTGAAGACCTTGAGGATATTTATGTCAATAAAACCAGACATTGCACCTGTACAGAAGCGAGAAACTGGAGATGAAATTAGGTCAAATTGCTCTGAATAGAACGGCTCATGCTCCGCATTGCTGGACAGAGTATCAGTGCGATATGGAAAAATCGAGAGTGACAGCTGCAGTGAGCGAGGCCTATCTCCTAAACTCATGAAAATGAATGAGCTGAACTGAAATGTGTTTATCTGCAGACTAGGGTAAGACTAAAGTGATTCAGGATCATTAAAGCCCAAGAGCTGATAGACAGAAAGTGATTCACGCTCTCGTCCACTGGGAATCATATTCGTGGATCCTCTCGCCCTTGATTGTGCCATTGTAATCACAGAACGAAAGGAAATTCAATCCTGTTCAATTTCAGCTTTTCATTGAGAAACGTCATTAAACGAATGCGTGACAGAGGGCAGACGGGTCCGTTTCAAATTAGCTGTAACATTTTCTCCCCGTTGAACTGTTTTCATTGTCTTCAAGATTCATTTATGCCGAGTAAAACATCGGTTGGGTCTCATATGTTCACAGTCCTCTTTAATAGAGGTGTATTAGATTATGAGTGTTCTGTTGATTCTGCCATTCTCCAGATTTTTAATTACTTTTCCTGCCAAGGTCATATTTCATTTAGACATCTCTATACTCTGCTAACATATTTATGAGGGAATGTTATTGAATATGATCTAGCCGCTAACAGAGATATATAATCAATGATTCTGGTATGAATAGATGGTTAAAGTTAACTGATACTGACCGGGTATCCCAAAGCACCGAGTTGAATCCTGTAAGTTTTAAATAAGAGGTTTGATTCCCAGGCAATGCACATGCCTGGGAATCAAATACACATTTAAATTAAAACTGCATTGGATTAAAGCATTTGCCACAGGCATTAATGTAAATGTAAATTGCATCTACAGCACACTTTATAAAAGCATTTTTATGTAAGAAATATTAGTAAATAATGAAAACCTTGGACCACTAGTACATCCATTACATGCAACTTGCTTTCACTGTATATTAGAGAAAGGGAGATACAATATCTGAGAATAAAATGCTGAGCTTGCAATAGCTGTTACGCTTACAAAAAATAAAATAATATTTTCAGCGCCTCAACAAAATAACTTTTCCAACAAAACAAATTCCTTGTTTGGCAGTGTTTTCACTGTATTTTCCTTTGCGTAGAGACGAACTTCTAAGTTATCGATAAATGTTTTGGCTGCAGTTCAGCACATGTGGACTGGAGTCTGGAGACTACTTAATGATGGATAATCTACATGCTGCTTTGGGAAACAGATTGCTGTGTAAAATAACATAGGAAGCACAGTAAGATGATCTTAAAAGTGTGGTCTGGAAAACAGAGCTACCAAAAGTGAAAAAAAAAATCTGTTTTTGATTCTTAATCAATATAATTACAAAACATTTCTGATTATTTTGTATTAGGATTGGGATTAGATATGCAATTAAATCTCTGTATATCTGTGCATTTTAGATTATATTTGATGGACATTTCACTATTAGAGTACCAATTATATTTTGAGGGTTTCTTGCTCTTGCTTTGTTGCTATGACATCTGCTCTGCCATAACAATTCCATCTGTGTATTTTCCTTCTCTTCATCTTTCAACAAGTAATACAGGGTAGCCAATACAGAGACTGTCTGGAGCTTTAAAACACAAGACAAATGAAAGAACTTTTCTCTTGATGTTAGATAGACAATAAACATACAGTACCAGTCAAATGTGTAGATAGAACTGACTAAAATATTTTTCATGATCTTCAAAATCTTCTATTCTGAAGGTAAATATTTCAATGCTTAAAATTACATTTGTAGAAAAATAAAATTGTGCCAACATATTAATTTCTTTAATTAGAAAACAAAAATGTATATAAGAAAATATTTTTAAAATGGATTACTTGGACCAAATAATGAATAAAAAGCAGCCAAAAAGAGTCCAGCATAGATAGAAATTCCTTTAGTGCTGTTTAAAAAGCTTCCTAAGTTGAGACCTCAAGCAATGTGGAAAAAGTAAACAACAGTGAGTAACTGTTTTCAAACTTTTGACTAGTACTGTATATGGAATAACTTAATTAAATTGACAAAGTTACCATGATGGTTATTTTTGTTATGCTGGTCCTTAAATTTTATGTAAAAAAAGGCTTTCAGAAATATTCTGTGATCAAGCCCAGACAACTTTGTTCATTGTAGCTACAATATTTACACAATGAAAGGAAGGAAATGAACAGGATGCCTAAAAGCATGAGATAGATCTAAAGTTAGCTATTATTGAGTGTATGAGTCACAATGTCTAATTTTAAGCTAATTTTGGATATTTTTTAAATGTTGAGATATTCATTCCATACCAAATGGAACATTTTTAAAATGAGAAAAAACCTAACTAAAACTGCAAAACAGAAATAAATAAATAGATAAATAAATATTTAAAATAAATACATTTATACGATTTAATATTAATTTGTGTAAAAACAAAAAAAACTAAAAAGTTATATATTACATATGAAAATATACTGCATGAAGAGTGAATGGCTACCAAACCAAATCTTTTGCTGACAGTTCTTAAGAACAGCAACAGCACATAAAAAATCTCAGGAAGCACATCAGCAGATAGCATCATAATTCAAGGGGCACCATCTGTTAGGCTAAGGAAAAAGAAATGATATCATCAACTTGGGCAGTGTTGGATATGGTGCCAAAAGAAAGAAACAGAGTCCAATTAATCTAAGCCACATATACTAATTTGTAACCTGTTAGACCCTCACAAAAAATTTTGATGGCTTTTTAAATATCCAGAATAGGAAAATAGTTATATAGTTTAGCTAAAGCCTGTAAACAGTCCAATAATATCTTACTCCCTCCTTCCTACTTCTGCTATCCTTTGAGGTCACCTGGTTTCCTCATCAGCAGACAAGCTCACGCTCCTGTAGAGAAGAAACTACAAGAACTGCCCTCAATGAACTCTGAAGACAAGACCAGGAGGAAGTTTCCTTTCCCTGGGGAGACCCTTCATGCCAGGATCAAGCTGAGAGAACTCTCCTTCTCCTATAGAAATCTCCTAACCATATATGTTTTGTGAATGAATGGACTGTCTTAAAAAAAACATAAACCAAGATGAGCTTTACATGCTCTTCGTTTATTGCTGTCATGTAAAAAACTAATACTGGAATTAATAAATCATAATTATTTGTTCAGAGAACAAAGAGAAGATGGTTTGGGTAAAATCAACCTTTAACCTGACAAGATCTAACTATACGCAGAAATTGAGTATACACATAAAAACGCACAACATCTGAACAACAAATTTGTTTAAATGTTTAAATATAAGATATTTTTTTACATTTTTAATTAAAAAAAAATCATTGTAGATATTTTTATAAATTACAGTAACATTTATTTTAATTATTTTTTTTATGTTTATTTTTATGACAATTTGTCAAATATTTCATCTTAAATCGTATTCCTTTCCATCAATTTATAGTTTAATTTACAATTTACATGACAACAATTTATAGTTGTCATAATTAGATAAAAATTTTCCTATATAATATTAAAGTGAATATGTAATGGTGACAGTTAACAGGTAAATATTTTAGTTTGGAGAAAAAAATCTAATTTATTAACGGTATTTAAGTAACGGTACTATATTTGAAACAATATAAAAACCATAATTAGAAAAAACACATTTATGGAATTGGATTTTGACTCCAAATCTTCTATACAGGATTTATATTAACTGCTCTTGTAACAACTATCCCCAGTCCCCCCATTTAGTTGATTTAAGTAACAAAGTTGCACTAAGAATAAAAATATAAAAAGACATTTGAAAACATGGGAAATAAAAAACTGTATGTCCAAAGGGAGAGTAACAGACATTCAAACCACAGTTTCTGAAGAATTACAGCACTGGGGCCTATTATTACTACTCATACATTTCCCTAAATTTCAAACCCTAAAAATGTCCAACTAAGTTGAACACATATGAACGACCATTTTCTCTGATGTGAGTGAGAAAATGAAACACTTCAATCCATCTTGCGTTGCGTTACGCTGCCCTAGTGTGATTGGCCATCAAGAGTTTGTGGTATGAGATGAATCATGAGGGTTGGACTCAATAGAGCCACTGTGTGCGTGTGGAAATTGGAGCTCCCGGGAGATCGGACACTAACTTTTAGCTCCTGATTGCCCCTTAAGACCCTCAGGAGAGTGTGGCTAACCTCACGCCTCACAGTCCACAAAGATTTTATCATTCTCAGACTTTGGCCCCCAGTCAGTCAGTCAGTCACCTCTGAAGGCCTGAGCCACTTCACACAGCACTATCAATTATCAAACACCCTCAACTTCCCAACTTAGGATGTCTGTCATGTGTCAGCTATTATAATTAGTTTCGGAAATGCTTAGTCATTTTCAACTATTGGTCCTTGTGAATTATAAAAATCAAAGAAAAACTGTAATTTGTAAATTGTTAATAATGTCATTCAGAGGTATTCTCATAACTCCCTGCATTACATTTTTAACATTTAAAGCTGCAATCCATAACTCTTTTTGCATAATCAAAAACAATAATCTGTTATTGAGCAAGTACATAACAATCTTCTTACTTTACTCTGATTTGCAATGGTAAGCTTATAGTAATGATTTATAGGTTGAGCTGTGGGAACGATTGCACGGAAAATGTCAGTTTGACATAATTTGACTGTAAATGTACTGCAAAAATTTTGTTTCACACAGAACGGCAAAAAAGGTTATGAATTTTAAGGTTATAAAAGGGTTATAAAAGCAAAGGTTATGAATTGCACCCTTTACTGGAAATAAACGCATGCTGTAAAATAGTGCTGTTTTTCACAGTGTTTTGAAATAAGTAAAGTGACTGATGTCTATGTGTCCTAAAAATCTTTAAAGGCACTGCTTCCTTTACATATGACTAAACTTGGTGATTAACATAACAAGTGCAAGAAAAATACACATATTTTTCAACTGTATATGATTTCTTTATGCACAAATGTTCATTAAAGATTTATAGGGTAACAACCCAGTCAGGAAACATTTCTCTTCAAGTACAGACAGAGGTGTTTCCTTAATCACTGAAAGAAACTTCAAGCAGTTGTTTCTATTGGAAACTTTCTATTGAAAGTTTTTGGATAAATGTATGCAACCAATGAAGCAATACACATGTTTATCCAGTGGAGTGTGATTTTTGTATAAGACTAAAGTTTTTTTTAAAGGGCTTTAACTTCCTTACAACTCTCTGTGAGATATAACCTGCAGCCAAACATAAAACTGCAAAGTACAGACATCTTAAATGGGTTTTCCTACTCTGCAGGGATTCTTTTAACATAATTGTAAATAAAGATAATTATGCCTAGACTCACATCTGCTTCAGATAAATGTTTGCAGCTTCTGCTATCAGCACACTTGGGAAAGATATTTGATCAATGGAAGATGTTATGGTTCTCATGTATCTCCGTGGCTAGCCGATGGAAAGGAAGTGACTTTACGTGCCTAACTCCTCTAAGACATTTGCTTCTAGAACAGATCAAAGGTCAAAGGATACGCAAACCAGATGGTGTTTCTCAACTTTTCCAGGTGGAGGAATTATTGCTACCACTTTCTATGTTAAGGTACAATTAGTTGAGAATGTGCTACTTTTCTAAATGGCAATAATTGTGATGTTCGATCATAAGGATAAACTTACCCAGCCATTTGGTGTTTTGGCTGAAACAAGGGAAACACCAGAAGAACGTTTACATCATGCCAATCGGGAGAAGTACTTAAAGTGAAAATCATCCACAAGTGCATGCACAGCTGGATCCCTCAGAAGTGTTCTCACTCCGGGCGTCACTCCTGTGCCACAAAACCAGTAAGAATAGAGGCCGGATTTGGACATTTCTGCATAATTACATATCGAACTAGCCGTGGGGAATGACCCAGATTCATTGTAACTGCCAGTGATGCTTTGCATGGCCATGGCTGACATCTCTTCCCCGTCTGTCTACATTTCTAACCGTTCAACAAACATTCAGCACAATTGTTTGCTCAGAGTTGAAAGATTTTTGTTGTGAGTTAATAAGAGACAGAGAACCAAACAACAAGGAACCAATCAGAGTGAAGTACAGATTGGAGAAGATTGTGATTAGAGCCTTCATACGCTATCATGGAGGTACCCGGATAAATACATGAAAAACATGGACAAAGTATATAAAGTAAAGTATAAAGTATGGATATACTAAGGATCAAAGTCATTGATTGCATAAACAGATATCACTGATATCCCATGTTGAGGGACCCTGCGGACTGTAATATCAATGGTCTTCAACCACAAGATAAGAACATATTCAAGATCTCCTTATTTCTACCAAACAACAACACTGTACAGTACGTAATCACTTTGACACCAAGAGTGTGAACTGTAAAGACAAGGGTTCGCTAAAAAACATTATGCTTAAAGGAGATGCGCATTCATTACACACCTTGTAGAGGCAAATGAATACAGGATTATAATGACTCCCTTACATAGTTAGAATCCTATTAGACACGGGTCAATACTCTGATAATTAGAGTCAGTTTTTCCCTCTCTCATATTCAGCTGATGGGATTAGCATCTGTCGCTGTCATTGTTCTGCAGATCTTACCGCCCTCTGCTGTATCTGCCATGGCATTAATCATAAAGCTTTTACAGTACTACACTGTACATTATACTGTATATTGAAAGTAACAATAACTTGTTAGTGAAGAATCAAATATAGGGCTTAATTTGCCCAAACAATAACTGTTTGACTGGTTATTTTCTGCCATGTATATCATGATGGACAAGCTTTGATCACAGACTTAAAAATACTGTCTTACGGTTTGCAAAGCCAGTTTGTGTTTATGCAGTCATGATGCCAACGGATGCTGAGGAAAGTCACTGAGCCTGAAAGGAAGAGGGAACATTGTGTTTGTGAACTTAGTATCCAAATACTGTTGCATAACTGATCACGAGGGCAGACACAGAGTGTTTTTATACTCACGCATACATGTATAACACATTGATGCTTGCATTGAGCACACATGCAGATGTCAACGGGTGCGAATGAGGGAGCGAGCAAAGACTTGTCATAACTCAGATTTATTTTCAGCTGGTCTTTCTGCTATAATCACAACTAAGAGCACCATTGAAATGTATAATTTCCAATTACAATTAAAAGCATACTGCAGATAACTGTCACAACTGATTAAAATATTGATGCTACTAACTTAACTAACAATTTCAGTAGCTTGACAGTAAAAGTGACTATTGCCAAATAAGTTAAAATCACTACATTTTCTTTACAGCTGAATAAATAGAGGTAGAAATCCAAAACTTGTTTTTGAACTGATGACAAATTCAATGTATTTGTCATCAGTTCAGTCCTCTTTCTATTTAGAAACCAACTACAAAGTGACAGACAAGAATTTTTACATTTAATATAAATAATATACATCCCGTACCATAAACGTACACAGTGTTTACAAGCACTATAAATTGAACAGTCTGCTTACAAACCTAATTTACAATTATTTTAAGTTAGTTTTGTACATCTTACTGAAGGATTTTGCAATAACACCATGTATTCTATGTTATTTCTTTATTTGTTACAAACACGTCTTTACTTTTGTTACTTTCTATATATGTGAAGCTGCTTTGTAATGATGCAAAATTGTGTAAAATCACTACTGAAAAAAATTTGAATTGAAAAATTTGAATATTATCCTGAATGAGGCATTTTATGTTATTTGGTATCAGTACAATATCATGATATAATAAGTCTTACATTAATTTAATACAGTATATATGCAAATTTAGTTGTTTTTTAAGCTTTGTCATCATAGTCAAACCCTAAATTGTAATATGGTTTCAACAAGCTACAATTTCAAAGCAGATTTCCCAACACTAGCCGTCTCTTCCTTATTTATTTCTCTGGCTTTCTTATGTCTTGTTTCTCTTTACTCATAGTCTATTCATTCATCCCCTCAAAGGCAAGTTCCAGTGTAAACATAAATCAGCAACATGTCTGCAGAAATAAAGCAGCCACTACTCCAGAAACATTGACTCATCAAAACGGCATCGGCAAGCATGACCATCCAAATTGAAACCATAGGACACTTGAGGAACCAAATTAGGTCCTGATACAGTGGCGTGTGGACAATAGCGCTCTGTTCCAGGCACCCGGGCTCCCCTCAGCAGTCTTTGTTTGAGGTCAGGGCTTCCCCAGTGACATCACCGCTCAGCTGATCTTAAGCACCCGTTTTTCATTGTTTCACGGCAGACAAAAAGGCTTCCTCACACAGACTCTCTATTCACATTTGCCCGACAGGCCTGAGACTGAATTTCAGCTTAGGTCACAAAAGGTATAATGGAAAGGGAAGTCTGTTTCCGAATTTAAATTAGAAAAAATCAGATTTGGAAGCAAAGCATTAGCAAAATGAAGAAATCCTTAATTTAATATATGAGCAATGTTTATTTAAACCAAAGCAGGAAATTGTACTCAACACTAGTAATAAGGCCTGTGTACTTCAGCCAGCATGCAGACCTAATGCTAACATTAAAGAGCGGTGGAAGGGATAGAAAAGGTAACAATAACGTGATCCAGATGGATTGTTCCCGCTTCACATTCAAAAGACTTTACAAGACCAGACCTGGACTGCTTTCTAAAATAATAGTACAAAAGAGAAGGCAGTGAAAGAGAAAGAAACAAAAGAGTGGATGTTGTATAAAAGTAATTCGTTTTGTGGTTAAAAAGACTGTGAAAGTTAATCAATACTGTTGGTGTGGATTGCCTCTGACACCAAAGACACACAGCAGACTCAGAGTCTAATGATGTCTCCTGTGAATTCTCAGTACTGAACCAAAGTACTGCTTCTGAGTTAGACCAAAGAATTTCATTCTGTACTCAAAGAAACTCATAAAGCATTTGTGCTGCATTTCAATTGAAATGTAGAAGTTCATGTCAGACTATATATAGCACTAACAGTACAGAAACATTCTTAAAATATTACTGTAGTTTTGAAGCTGGTTTGATTCAAGCTTTAAGCAGAGACAACTATAAGACATTTAGCTATATGTTTATTTTACCTCAAAATCTACAAATCCGAATATTGTCTTGTTTGTTTGGGGATCTGTTAGTCGACCAATGAAAGACGGGGGAGCACCTGGGAAAACAATCGCTATTTTGCAATTTCAGTTTGTGACAAAATTATTATTTACACACATATAATATACACGTAACCTTTAATTCTTACTCATATTTGCTTTAAATCATTCAGCTCTCAAATAAATTAGATGTTAAATTAACATTACCTACTGAATGGCATACGGTCACAATGCAACAAATCTGCACTGGATTAAATAAGAAGGAAACAAATGCTTTTAACCATCTTTTGTAAGTATAAAGTTGCAGATGATCACGTTACATATGCTTTGGAAATAACAAATACTTTTGTGTGGGTGTTTATGCACAGTATACTGCAATGTGGTGCTTGTATGTAATTTGCATTATAGTTGTGGATGAGAACACATGTATGTAACATCTGGAAACGATCAGGTACTTAAAAGTTAACTGGTAAGCATACGGATATATTCAGAAGCTTAAAACAACTGCTCTTAGGATGCAGAGCACCTATATTTTTCATGTTTTTAGGAGCACTACATAACCAGTAATATGGTGTAATTAATTAAGTCAGTCTATCCTGGGATCTATATTTTAGAATTAACTGTACCAAAATCAATAAATTTGTAGTACAATTAATGTAATTTAGCGAAACTGAGTACAACACTCTAATTCAATGAATCACGGCTGAATCTGTGTAAAGGACATGTGTTTAAGTGAAACAGGTAGATGAAAGTTTATCAGTTCTCTGGATTCCAGTAGACATTTGGGGATCAATAATCACTGTTTATCTTTCCCCTTGGGGTCAATCTCACCTAAAACGGGGCACTTGCTTTCACAGGTCAATGCACATGGCACCAATTAAGAGTTCAAGAAGATGTCTTTGAGGGTTGTGAATAAGGGAATCAGGCACAATACAGTTTAAAAGGGCCAAGGATAAGGGCTTAACATAAACATGAAGTGTAAAACTCAATTGTAAACATGTATACAGTGAATAACTCACATTAGTGTTCAATAAAGAGGTCATTGCATGGAATACATACATAGAAACAGTTCAGTCCACAGGAGGTCATGACCTCCTATTGCTTTGCCAGAAGGTCTCCAGACATCTCACACATTATGTAAACCCTTGATACCTTACGTATGTTTACACAAGGCAATGTACCACAGCCACTGGGTTTACCGAGACCTTTAGCCATCCATCAACCTATCATATTGCCATCGTCTATATCACTCTATTTCATCATTATGCACTGATTTTTTTCAGATGCTGTGAACACTTTACAATCTTGTAGAATAAAGCTCAACCAGTTCTTTTTTAAATCGGGGTTCAGTGTGATTCAGGGTAAGTGAAACATTGCTTCACACCATAAAGCCTCACAAGGCTTAAACACAGAAAACTGATTCAAGGTCTCCTCTATAAGAACCATTTCTCTGTTGAGTAACTGAAACAAAATTGAATGCTTGAGCGTTCACAGCCTTGCGCCCGTGAAATCCCCAATCTATTACAACACAGCAGAATGGCAAAATGGGTTCAGCATGTTGCAGAAGTATCTAGTCTCTCTCTCTCTCATTCCTTAGAACCATACAGGGACCACTTACACAGTCATTTTCTTTTCCCGACATCCTTCTGTTATATAATTCAGCGCTACTGTTTAAACCCCTCACAGAAGTTCTCAAGCAGAAGTGTAGTTTCTAAATAACCATTATTATCATAGCTCAACACATCTCACCACGCAAACTCCAGGTGCTCATATAGGTGCATGACCCTGTGAAACTATGTCACTGCCACGATCAAAGCGGACAACTTTTTAAAGGTGTTACGCCTTCCGCTGTCAATGTCTGGAAAATAACGAAATATCTAAATTAATAAGCAGAGGTGTACGGCAAAAAGGAAAAGTAGTATTTCATACTGCCCTTACACATCTTGGGGGTTATCTAAAATGAGAGGCTTCAAAGTCTTAACCCTGGATCTTTCACTGGCTTTGGGAGATTTGTGGCGTTTGCCTTGTTATTTCATGTCCCAATTCCATCTGTATCTCTCCTGAGAGCTGACAAAAAGGGGAACTATGAATTCTAGTCTACTCTGTATTTATGTTCTTGAACATATATCTCTTTCTCTTGTAAAAATGCATTCTTTTTATCACTAAACGACCCAGTTTTTTGTCCTTGAATGCTCTATTTCATGTTCCCCTCAAAAAAGTAGATGTTAAAGCTGTGGTGGACATGTTAGCGGAAACTCAGGTTTAAGTTCTGGCTGCGTTGTTTCCCAGTCACGTTCCATCTCCCTTTTCCTGTCTGCTCCTCTCTGTCATGTACTGGAAAGACAAAATTCCAGGTTTGGAAACCAGCCACAGAGGAAAGCATGTTGCTGGGTGACTTAACAAACAGAACACGCTGCTACATCACAGTCAACAAGAAGCGATATGTCAAAGTGTTAACATCTGTGAGCCTGTCTGCTCAAACCCAACATACTGCAGACACGCTATAAACTCGTGCTTAATACACTTCCTAATGAGAGCCATATTGAGTTCCTGCCTTCTGAATGATTTTTCCCCTCTCTCACGGGGTTTTGCAGATGTGGAGGGAAACTCTTAATTTAGCACCACGCCATCTCCACGTCAGCATCGCTCGATCAGCGAGAACAGAAGCCTCCGAACCAAAACAGTAGCCGTTGACAAGAAAAACACAGCTTTTTGGAGAGGCCCAACTGTCTCAATAGCAGTGCTCCTGTGTGGAAAATAAAGCTTGTGAGAGACACAGTCTCCTCTACATCTAAACACACACAAACCTCAGCTATAAGTTATAAAGACATTGAAGAATGGATCCATTGTGGAGTGCAAGGACATCAAGAACTTCAGCTTAGTTGATAGTTAATACTGAAGTGTTAAGTGAAGACTCAAGTCTTTGCCAGCACACTTTAAATCACCATGAAAGCCTGTTTTTATTACATTTTAACTTTTTTGTTTTATCTGTGGTAAAAATTTATGGATGTGGAAGTCACCAAAATAACTTCCAAATAATTAATGGAAGATTATGAGGCAAATTATTTAAAGATATTGTGATTTAATTTAAAAGCAATGTTCCCTGAATATGCCTTGAGGGAAGTTTAATAAAGCCAATAAAATATATAAAGACCTGTGTCCTTGCCCTTGATGAAACTGGTCTAAGCTGAGTGCCTGATATTTTTAAATGTATTATTATGATATTAACTATACGAAATCTATAAAAAAAGATTCTTCAGAGAATGAATGAATCATTTCATTCTTACGAACATTTTTAAGACTTTCCTTCTGGTTAAATTCTTTATAAAAGAACCAGCTATACATTCCAAGCACCTTGTGTTCCAGAACATTTCAGGTTTTCTTCTATAAATCACTCTAAAGGGCAAAGCTTTCCAGTTGCAACTTATAAAAGTTCAAACTTATAAAAAAACATTTTCAATGCGTACAACACAGAACAACTCAGGCTCTGTGTTTTGCCACGAGGTGTGTTTTGAACTTCTTATAATAGTTTTAGTGTTAAAATTCACTGCCTGTTGTGAATTGCTTTGGAAAGATAACATCTGGCAAGAGAATAAATACATAAAACATACATTATGTTTTAGGTACAAAAGACTTCAACAAATCTAACAGAAAATACCAAACATATCACACTGTCCAACTTTATAAATGGCTAAATATAAAAACTAGGTGGAGCATGTTTGATAACCTCACACTAGATGGAATTACAGTATAAGAGTAAAAAATCATAATCTGTGGCTATCATACACATTACATAATCATAATCAACACTCTGAGAACAGTCAAAGAAAACAATAAACCTCATCATTCTCATAACTGCTTGTACTTTACTCTTTTCTGCTTGTTTCTCTTACTTTTAATGTTAAAAATGATAAATGACCCTTTTCCTGTAAGTAATTTCTTCAGATTTGTTGAAGTTTCTGGTGCCTGTGCTATGTTTAGGGACGACCAGATGGGAGTAAAATATAGAATATGAGCTGTCGCTTTTGCATATGAGGGTATAATTATAAATTAAATAAAAGATGTTGTTTGACAGCCTTCTGCTCTTTCAAAGAATCAATGGTTTTACAAAATTCTCTAATACAGAAGACAAATGCTCTGAATGCTATGCTTTGAAAATATTAATAAATCTCTAAGGGGAAATGATGCTCTGCTCGGTTTGGATTTACATTGCATCATTAGTGGTTGTTTTTCAGTTATGTTGAAATGTTGTCATGGGAGAAAACAACTCAATTTTATGTAGCCATAAACCACTTCATGGTGGTAAGTCCATTGGATATAAACCAAAGAGACTGGACAGCTATTTTCAGAGCCCATATGGAACAGAGACTTGCCATCTTTCTCTTCTTCTATTTGTCACAATCCCACCAGACCTTGCTTTCACACACATCCCTTATCTATTTCATATGGTTGGGCATTTACACCACTTGTTGCCACCTGTCCAATTAGAATGTGACAGAGGAAGAAGTGAAATGACCTTGGTGACCCCAGGGCCGCTTTTGCAGACGTGTACCAGTACAGCATCCTGTTGAGCCATCATTAGATACTCTCTGTCTCCTGGGAGTTACTGCATGGCTAGAAACTTCTGACCATTTTTTCTGACCTTGAAAGCTGGGGTATGTACCCTTTCAGGCCTACCGTTGACCCTTGAACTTCTGCTTTTATTGGCATAGCGTTAATGAAGTGTTGAGATGCTATTCAGAGTTGAAAAGTGAAACAAAGAGAAGCTGAGTCCTACTGATTTTGGCTTGGTCAATTTATCAAGAGCTTTAAGGTTATGCAAAGTCTATTTCGAAAGATGTACAGCAACATCATGTTGGCACTTAAGATTTTTTTTTTTTTTTTTTTTTTAAAGATCACAGATAAGGTAATTCTACCTGCACTGCGATAACAAGACTTTTTGACATTTTGAATCAGTTGAACCAAATGTTTCACTAAATGATTCAGAGTATCACATTGTCACCTCATCTACAAATTACCACCAAGCTTGTGCCCATTTAAAATCCTCCAGATCAAAAGATGCAGCCGTAAAAAGTTATATAAACAGCAGAATTTTTTTCTTCTGAAAGATTTCAGAACAAAGTCTATTGTCCTTTTCAGAAAACTGATCTCATATTTGCTAATGATTTGAACAGAACTGAGATGCACATTTTCCATGTGACATTCGGGAAAACCCAGCAATTCAAGAATCCTCACAATGATTGTCTTGATTTATGAACAGTGAAACCCATGAGTAATGTGTATGTACTGCTGCAAAACTTTATGAAAAAAGATCGACACTGATCAGTTTCAAGCATGAAGTAATGAAGTAAGCTTATCGAGTCTTTTGAGGAACTACAAAGCAGTGCAGCAAGCTTAAAGCAGCTGTGGCAGTGAAGTCAGCCAAAAAGAATGCATGAGATTGTGGAGGTCCACCACATAAAAAGATCTCCCAGGGTTCAGTGGTGAAACCACTGCTTTTTCCTAAAGGCTTTCCAACAGTTTTAGGATGCTGACTCAGAACCCGCCACCAAACTATACTGTTTCATGATTTGCAGGAATTAACTTACTGGAAACAATTACATTGTTTGATCATTTTCGTTACTACTTAACACCTGGAAGTTCCAAGACTATTGGCACATATACGTAACAGTATGTTTTGTGATATAAATCATCTTTAGGCTGCCTAAACACAACATAACTACTGGTTATATAAATATACAGTATGCACTACAGTTCAAAAGTTTTAAGTCACTTGATTGAAATGTTTTTCATGACCTTAAACATATTTTGCTCTGAAAACATACCTGAATAAATGAAATAAGTTATGGAGAAAAATATAATTTTGCTAACGCAGTCATATCTTTTATTACAAAACACAATTTAAAAAGCATCTCAGGGTGAGCCTCAAGAAGCTAGTGTATAAAATGCCAAGATTCTTGCAAATTCTATACAATGGTGATTAGTTTGAAGATGCTAAAATATACATTTTGATTTTTTTATGGTTTATGTTTGTCATAATATAAATCTCATAGCTGCATTTGTGTCTCTCTGTGGTTTGAATGAGTTTACTACTATTGTAAAATGTGGAAAATAATTAATAAAAAATGTGTAAGTGACCCCAAGCTTTTAAACCGTAGCATATACAATATATACATTCAGAGAGCCTCTATCTAATATGGATGATAAGGGCATGATTACAGAACATACACTTTCCATCTAATGTGCAAAAGCTGGTCAAAGACATATAAAAGCAATGATCAAAGGCATAGAAACCATGTGGGAAAAAGCTCGGTAAACCCAGTCGTTCTCAGCATGAACCCTTTCTGTACTCAGTCTGTTCTCTCAGCAGGCAGATTCACACCGCTTAGTTTTTTCCCACTGAGCCATAAACCAGCCATGCTTACCCTCAGACCTCTGCTTCTGTGACGCAAGAGGTCTTTAAACACACATGAAGCAGACAGTAAAGAGAACTACGTTTAGAGTTTTATCAGCCAACATAATGCTAAAAAAATTACCTCTCTAAAATTATTCAAAAGCTATGATCACTAATGTTAATGCAAATTCTGTTTTTGTTGTCCAGTGTTCTAAACTGGCTGGCTGAGGAAAGCTTACAAAAAATTATGAAAAAATTCTGTCTACTTAGCATAATGCAATTCCAAAGACATGACTTTCTCTTTCTGTAGAACACAAAAGGTCAATGTGTGAAGATTATACTAAACACTGTTGTGCAAATAATCAGTAAACGAGCACTAGGGCTGTTAAGTGCCAAAAAATGCTTCAAAAAAAGTTGACAAAATGATTTGTACATGATATTCCAGGTCACTGATATCAAATAATATTGGAATTTTGTGAAACTACGACTAGCCAGCTTTAATGTTTTCTTTAATTTCTGCCATTATTTCAATAGTTCCCTCTAAAGGATGTGCTGGCCTCAGGTGTAATACTTAAATGAACCAGTGGAACAGCTAGTGTGCCTGGTATGATAAATCAAAGGTTTTTGCCTTAAGGAAGATGTCTAACTCTGTTTTCTTGAATTACTATGAGTGTACTTTGTATATCCGTAAATGGAAACTTGAGCCCCAGCACAGGAAACGTCTTTACGGATAGTGGGATGATGTGAAATCAGTGTGTTACAGAGAAAAATACTGTCTGGATGAAGTAATAGTTCTCAGTAATAAAAAAGAAGATTAAGATGGTTAAAGTAAATAGCACAAAAGGAAAGATAACTATACACACAACAGTTATTTAGGTAATTTAGCTATAGGCATACAACCACAATTAAAGCACTTAAATTCTAACTCATTCTAGCTATTTTATATAAAAATGTTTTTTTTTTGCATGTAACAAAACATATTGCATTTATAATGAAAGAAAAATATTATTGCACATCCACAATTCAGTCTGACACTGAGCTACATCGGCCAACCAGCAGCCACTGAAAAGTCTCCAAATTGTTGGACAGTTTCATGTCTTTCAAGACCATCATCTTCTATCTGCCGAGTACACACAGAGAGGAAACTCTGATAAAGGGGAAACCCCCTTGTTAATCCTCAGATTAGAGTCTGTTTGCTGTGATACTGAGCCCCAGATTTACTTAACAGAGCCTATAGCAAGAAGGTCTCTCTGCTATTGCCCCTAAAAAACAAAATCTGTTTAGATGACTGAGGGCTATTAGTTTGAGTCTTTTGAAAGAACAAGATAGCTTTGTTTAGTCTGTCTAACATCTCCTTTTGTGATCTACAGAAGAAATAGCCATGCAGTTTTGAAATGACATGAGTTTGATAGAATTTTACCTTTTGCATGAATTAACCTTTACTAAAACATTAAACAGATTATCGCATGATTCACAATGTTCTTTTAATGGGTTTTGGCTAAAAAGTGACCTAAAAAGATTTAAACAAGGCTTTGAGGATGAAAAGCCTTCTGAAGGAAGTCTTCCATCTTGTACTTTCATTCAAGACGTTACATGTTGGATAAAACACAGTGTTCTTCTTAACAAACCTAAATAGATTACGAGACTATAACAGCTTTGACAGAATGGATTTAAAAGAACAGCCTAGGCCAAATGTATAAAACCCATATTTCACAATATTTAAGCTATGAGGCCACAAGAAATCTTTCTTTTGTATTCTGATAGAACAGCAGCCAATGTTTAGAAAGAGACACAAAGAACTAGTTTATTTTTCACATCCCAGTAGGTTTAGTAGATTTCTGTTTTCTGTTACTGAACAATAAAAACAAGTATTTCCAGAGATTATATCGACACAAGGAATTTTAAACCAAATACTTTTCAACCAGATAATATAAACCACTTTCAGCTGTGTGGGATATGCGCCAGTGGCTGAAAGTGCCATTGCTCGGACACCAGCCGTTCCCAAGAGGGAAACCATGAACTTAACAGACTGAACTGTAAAAGCCATTGATCTGTGGCTCCCTTATTTTACATCTTTGTAACCCGCTCGCAATTATACATGATTTAAAAAAACTTTTTGTACCTTTAATTTACTTATTAATGTGGTTGAAAATAATCACATTTGTTGGCAAGAAATACTAATTTTTATACACAAAATCCTAAACTTAAAGTGTCATTGTGTGCCACCAAACATGGCGCATCAGGGCCCCCAAGTGGTCGTTTGTGATATAAAACAACATACACCACATAACCATAAAGACTGGAGAAAAAAATGAGAACTGAAGACTTTATTTTAGATTTCACTGAGGGTTAAACCATAACACAAGATGAATCACACAAAGGTTCCTTCCTTGGCACATTGACTACCACAATTCACGGAAGAAACCCACAGTGCCATCACAGTAACATCTCTAGCTCTGCAGAACAGAATCAGGAAGATCAGTGGCACTGGCACCCCATGAGAAAGGCATACGAAGTTACATAGAAATTTTGGATTATTAAAGCAACCTCTATGAAATGCAACCTCATAAATAAAAAGCATATAAATATCAGTTAGCTGAATATGAAAAAAATCCTGGATTCCATAAATTATTTCTGTGAGCTGTAATATCAACTGTATGCAAAACTTAAAAAATATCACATTTCTAGTGTAGTGTATGCTTATCCAAAGATACAACTAAAGTCAGAGTCAAACAACGCATTAGTTTTTACAAATAAAGGGGCTCTCATCCACGTAAGTTCAAGCATTTCCTATTCACCTTTTTAGTGTATGAATATAAGCCCAGACAAGAGTGACCGCAAACCGCAGATTTCACACAGGAAGGACACTTGTATAATTGCACAAGCTAAAATGTGTGCACTACCACAATTAAATAATGTGACAGCTACTCAACATGTCAAAATCAGAAGTATGTTATCGAAAAGAATCATTTAAATATGACTAACAATACAACACGCTTGCCACATGCATTGTAAGCTAAAGCTATGAACATTTGTTTAGAAGCAGTTATGCTACAGAGGCACATCACTGAAGAACTATTCACAAATACTCTGAAATCTCATTGGGGCAAAAAGCAAGCTGGGAAATCAACAACGGTGAGATTTAGTAACGGAGAGATTCTTGAGAGAGAGGGAAGATCTTTCAGTATCTCATTCCCTCAAAGGATTCTGCCAAACTGGAGGAGAACTTACCAAAGCCCAAAATAAGCCCAAACACATTTTGAAACCATCCCAACAGGAAATAGTACATTTATTATTAATATAAATCTATAATATATATATATATATATATATTTATGTATATATTTATGATTCATATGCGTTATATCCACAGCTACACCAGTCATAAAACCGTGTACACTGTGTAGTTTATCTATTTATACTTAAACAATATACCACACTCACATTTATAACTGTCATATTCTGCATCTCAATCAACAGATAAAAAAAGTAAAGCAATACAAATAAAATGTTGGTCTACGAAGTAAACCAATAATTTACTATATGTTTTTTTTCTCCATCGAAACATCTCGTGCACAGAGACGTTTCGATATCTGTGGGAACTGGTTTGAAAATAGGCTGGCTAGAGGTGCTTTGTTAGCATAAAGGCATCTTTAAAAAGTGTCTCAGACTCCGTTTATGAAAATAATCGGACCGAAAAGCTCACATGGAAGACGTACCGTATACTAAAAGCCCTTATGTAGAAGTATGCATTGTACACGTCTAGTAATGCCTTCTCTGGTCACGAATAACAGAATCTTCTCATTTAATGATCTCATGGGCAAAGATGCATTGATCCATCTATTAAGGACTGAGGCTACCTCAAAACGACACAACAATCACATTCCTCATTTTCTAGAACATTTACTCTACGGTCTTTCTGAGATAAAGACGACACTACGTTTTTCAAACACCTGCTTAGGTTTTACCTTTCGGCACAGTCCGAAGCAAGTCGTATAGTTTTAATGGCATCTGTTTGCCCAAAGCAGCACAATATTAACAGAACACCCAAAAGACATGAAAACATCAAAATGCTATTAAACATCAGCCTTTCCACATCACAAAGCACACAAGATTATCTGTCCTACTTACACTACCTTAAGACTCAAGGCTGCATGTTTTGTCCTGTATAAGACCAATGAGGCATTATTAAAGAAAACAGCGTGGTTTACTACAAGCGTGGTTTGGTTGTTTTCTTCAACAGCGATTTACAATGAAACTGCCTTTGCTTATCAGGCCCAAGGTTTAAACCTGGACTGTTGCTAACTTGAATGTATCTTCCACAGATCCAACATGCAAACTAATACACATCAAAGAACACCAAAAATGGAAACGAAGGCCAAAACACAGGTCACACCCTCACATACACAACTTCTCACTCATATGCAAATATCAAGACCCAAATTCCACGCTTTGGACTTTAGGAAATTCAAACAATGTCCACCACTAGAAAAAACTAATGAAAACAGGACTTGAGGCACATAACGCTAAGAGGGAATGTCTGAAGACCGTCACTGCGTCAACGCCTGAAAGAATGTGAATGCATTAGCAAAAAAAACATATCAACGTCATTCGTCAGTGCGATTCCATGTCTGTCTACACACAAAACATTCACTTACAAATAGCTCAAACACTAAGAAAGGAAACAGTAGCCAAAAAGTGACTGCAACACAAGCGAAGCGCTTGGAAATGAAATGGCGTCTATCTCGTGAAGAAAGTCTTCTCAATCTCTATAAAAGGCAAGGTGCCATATTTTCGGCACAGGCAAGTAGTTACAATCACAGCTGACAGCTATCGGCTCACTCAAGAGAGCGAGCATTCCCAAAGGGCAACTATATTACAGTAAAACTGCACACGACTCTGGGAACGATTTGGTACATAATGCAGAGTGGCATCAATCCCTGTGCAACATCACACTGGGTACCGGAGTCTCTTCAGGGCTCACAACAAGCACGCCAAAGAGCTCAGACCGAAGGACCAGGCCTCAAGAAAGAAGTACTGCACGGGAACCTCTACAGGCTGGAGAAATGAGAATGGCGGAGCAGCAGCGTCATCTTACAGGCCTGTGAGGTCAACAATGGCCTTGATGAAGATGGTGTCATCTCGGATGTAAGAGTTCTTGGAGTCTAGTTTGGAGAGAGGGCAGAAGAGCGGGCAGCCGCTGGCAATGTTCATGTCACTGACAGGCCTCTGGAAGGAGGAAGAGGAGATGTCTGGCCGGAAAGCATCAATGATGTGCTCTCGGTTGTTCTGATCCAGCAACATGAGGGTGACCTACAGACAAAAGTGCCTGATTGAATTGAATTTTTTGAATTAGCATTGAATTAGGTTTTGGTTGACAGGAGTGAAAGAAGGCCAAAACTGAAACCAATGATTCATGATTTAATGACAAGTAAATGAAGTGGGAAAAAAAAGATGGCATTTGGATTGTAAGAATGGAAAATGGTCAGACACACAAAGTAAAGATCACATGCACAATCAGACTGACCTTCTGATTGAAAGGCCACTTGAGCAAGGCATCACTGTGTCCCCTCATCACCACGAAGAACAGAGACAAGTGAGTACCACGTCCCGTCCCATCCCCATTCAGATAGATGCGTAAACACATCTTATAGCCATATTTGCTTGTGTAAAACGCTGTAAAACACAACAGGGTGCATCAGAGAGAGATTCCATATGCTATATGTTCAGAGTCCAGTCTGTCAACTAATGCATAATGCCGCCAAAACCTTTGAAAGTAATTAATAAATACATTTTTTGTTTAGCATATTTTTGCAAAAGAAACTATGTTTTTGCATGATGCAGGGTTGATAACCACTTGTGAGGATGAAACAATTACTAGATTTGTAAAAGTTTGCCAGGAAAATGACACGACTGTAACCTGCACTTCTTCCAGGTTAGCAACTTTTCGATGAACATTCTGATCAGAGACCATTTTTTATGCGTTTTGCCTACATTTGCTCTCAGACTGCCATGCCATTTAACAGTTTTTTTTACGCAGATTTATTACTGTGTTACCGCGTTTTCAGATAAAATCACCCCACAAATAAACTGTAGGCTCTTAGAATAAGCTCATCATGATGCAAAATATACCAAATCATATAAAACCCCTCACTCTAGTTAAATGTTCAATAAAACACATTACTGTATGTCTGAATTTCTGTATGAAATAAAATTACCAGGCGAGAACATAGCTGGTGCACGTCCAGCTACAGCATCCTGCCTCTTCTTTGAGAAATCAGAGATCTTCCACACAAAGACGCCATCATAGGTGGCAGCAGACATCTCCTTCATCTTTGCGTCCATCTCCACGATGGAGAGATCCCTTAGGCCTACCGTCCTCTCCAACTGCCGTACCTGCACAAAGATCCATTGTTTTCAGCACTGGAGGAAATTATACGCCTGACAAGTAAATTGTTTTTGGTGAACCCTTCACCTTGTTGATGAGTATCTCAATCTTGTCCTGGTCAAGACGGTGCTGGCGGTTATAGGCCTCCATGGTGGTTGCAGAGCGCTCCATCTCGCGGTTGAGGACACAGACGATGTTCTCGAAGGTGCTTACCTTCAGTTCTAGCTCCTGACATCGCCGGCTAAGCTCTGCTACTTTGGTCTTCTCGCTGTGTAGCTGCAGCTCCAAGGCCGCTCCAACGGCAGTTGGGAGAGGAGTGAAAGACGTACTGAGCGTAGGAGCCGGTGGTGGAGGTAGCGGAGCGCAGGCCCCCTGCACGGGAGCCCCCGCTCCACTCAGCTGGCCCATCTTCAGCTCCAGCTCCCGCAGAGACTGATGCAGCTCATGGATCTTGTGGCTGGCCAACTCCAGACTCTGAGGCTGCAGACTCTCCAAGTCTCTCTTGATGCCCATGATGAAGTGCAGAAGGAGGTTCAAGTGCTGGTAGGAACAGGCTTGCTCGTGGTCGTGAATCTTCTCCTTTTCCACCTGTAAGTAATCAGAAATGCTCAAGAGATTTGTGGAATAAAAGTCAATATGAGGACGCACAAATAAATTAGGGGTTCATCTACAAAGTCACTACTTACCATCATATCACAGCCCACAACATGAAATCTGCAAGGTGTTCTGAATTTAGTGCACAGTTTAATGTGGTCCACATACTGTGGGAAAAAGAAAACAAAGTCTATAAAAACAAATTTCAAGTCTTGACTATAAAAACTACATAGTAGTTTGTTACAATAAGCAGTGCAATATACATTATATACATATAACAGTAAGTAAACAAATGTAATGATATTTACTCACTTTCTCTCTAGGAATTTTTTTCTTGGCGCAGCCTTCACAAATCATTGGGTATTTAGGGCATATCTCATCATGGGCCTAAAAAACAACATTCATACTTCTTACGTAAAAATATCCAAGCCAGCGAACATTTGTAAAACAAAGGAATAATGGGAAGTAAATACAAAACAAAAGACAATTGATACAGCATTCAGAAACAGTAAAAAATAGAGACAGAGAAAATAAATTCTGTAAAAAAGCCTTACCTTAATGTTTTTGAAATGAAAAGGCTCCTTGCAGTATTTACAATTCAAAATCCTTTCTGGGCATTCTCTCTCATTGTGCCGCTCAAGTTCATTGGCTCTCATAAGCTCTTTGCATAATGGACAAGGTAGGATCCTAAATTCACACTTTCCCTCATGGTTTGCCTTTTGAAAGATGACAACCAGAGAACTTACAAATCAGCTTTCAAGACTCAAAAGTTAGTTAGAATAATGCATGGAATGCTGAATAAGGAGGACGTTCTACCTCATATTCTTTTATGGTGCCTGTCCAACTGCATTCTTCATTGATGCAAACAGCTTCAAGAGCTTCAACCTCTCTCTTGGCAGCATTATCAGGGAAAGCCTGCAAGAATTTGTAGACAGTTAAAGTGAAATCTTCTTTTAACTTTCATGCATCTCTAGGTAACCTATAAAAACAGACAGTGTATAATGTGAGAAAGATCTGAATGTGAGAAAGATTCTAAAGATCTGTATTTTGGAAGAAATAGTACTTCACATTGTACTTTACATTATAGTGTATTTCCCATAAATCAATAGATGTGTAAATGAAGTGCAAAATCATGTAACAGGTCAAATCCCAGGCAACTAGCTTAAATGTACTGTTACTCTTTTTGGATAAAAGTACCTGCAAAAAAAAATTGATTTTATTGTCATGCTCACTTAAAAATCTATTTCCCTACAGTTACTAAAAAGATTCAAAAGACTTTGTTTACAGTTATATTGTTTTACTGTAATACCAACATTTTAAATTGCTGTGGGTTTTGGCAGATATTACAGGTATATAGTTTATTTCTGAAAGGATACTAAAAAGCTGCTTTTTCTGTAATTCCTCCTAAAATTCCCCTGAGGAAAATACTGTGGTATACTTCATATTAAACTGTAGTATACTATAGTAATAATTACATTTTGTTAATGTATACTACATTATTCTGTAGTGTTAACTATAGTGATCATAGTAAATACTGTAGCATCTCAATATTTGCTTACTATGGTGAGGTTAAAAACATTAGTATTTAAGAAGTTTAGCACAGTTTTGTGTTATAGCAAATACTCAAGTATATTACAAATAGTTAAACTATTGTTTCTGTAGTTATACCATTGTAAATCAAAATCGATCCATATGGGTTTTTAAGGGTCTAGAAATTCACAGAACTTACACATCCTTGCTTCAAAATTGATGTTGGCTCTTCAAATATGTCCTCTTTGATACAGGCACTGCATTTCTGTGGTCCAGAGCTAAGACAGAAAATACAAAGCTTTCATACATGCGTAAGAAATAACGCTGACAAACACAATGAGACACTACATGCAAGAAGAGCCTGGACAATAGCTGCAGATCTATAGAGATGTAAAGCTGTCCGGCTACATTGTACATTACAGCTAGCCCAGCTGAGCAACAAGCCGAACACAACCTGCCAGGCCCCGTTTATTTACGTTGCCTGGTGTGAACCAACGTTTACTGCTTGTTTACCCATAAAACACACCATAAAAACGGCACGGAAGGCCTGACAGGTCGCATTCATCTTTTGTAGTGTCGTGTCAGGTGGGCCATCCGGACTGAATGACGCTTACCTCACTGCTTTATTAAAACAATACGAACAGAAACGGTGTCCGCACTGCGCCTGAAACGGTCTCCTAAGGATTTTCTGACAGATATTGCACAGATGCTTGTCCTCCAGTTTGTTGGCGAGTATTTTCTTCGGGAAGCCAGGTTTGTTGCCTTCTAATGAAGATGGTGACGAGGGCTCCTGTGCAGCCATTATGCCCGAGCGCGCATGTGACCAGGCTCTGGAGAAGACACGGGGATCTTTCTACACATTTCACCGAAAAATGATTTTCCATAAGATGTGACATATTGAAGGATTTCAACTTATTCTCTATAGTTACCTAAATTCAGCCAAAGTGTAATATTTATCAAGACGTGACAACAAAAACAATTTATGACCCTCATTGCAATGTTTTACGGTACCGTGTTACACTGACTCTTTTATGTCCATATAAATCTATAACAGTAAATATCGGTACATTTTAAAATGACATGTCCTACCATATTATGGTCCAGCGAACATTATAAAACCTCCTGCAGTGACATGAAACATTTATCAAATACATTCAGCGTTCTTGATGTATGTGGTAATAAGTATAATGATCATAATTTATTGTTATTTACAGTGTTACTTAAATAATGTGAATAATGGTAGGCGTCGTCTTTCCCAGTTGATCGTGGATGATTGGTTTCCACTAGGAGGCGATGATAACATATTTGAAGCTACAAAGAGAATCAATAAAAGTCCTCTCGTGAAGCCAGTCTCAACATAAAATATATATAAAAACAGATTGACTGTGAGGTTACTATAGATATAGACATTTTGAAGATATGACATGGACAAAATAAAAACAGCTACACGTATATAAACGTTAATTATAAACAATTATAAACTAACGTAATACCATTACGTTTCCAAAATAAATAATTATTAATAGTTATAATGTCTGTTTAATTCGTTTATTACTTGTTTTATATTAATTATTAATTCAATATCTTAAAATAAAAACATCACTAATGTCTTTCTTCTCACTGCAGGAGGGAAAATAAATGTCTGCATTTGGGTGGTTGACAAATAAAAATGTGACTGTGTATGGTGTGTCAACAAAAATGTAAAACAGCTCTTTTCATAGCTCTTTTCTATGCCTCCGAATAAAACTTGGTATTTTTGTGAAACGTCTTCGTCTTTTATTTTGAAAAAAATTTATTTGCTTTCAGCATCTGTTAATGTTGCTGTGTTCACGAACCACAGCTTGTTGATACTGTCACGAAACGAAAGCTGATACTAGTTGACGCTTTACAATTTCTGGCGAGTAGTAGTTTATTATTTTTGTTGTGGAGATTTAGAGAGTCGACAATCGTGACCCAGTACTGTACTGAGTTTGTAGCTAACCAGCAATGGACTGTGTTTGAGATATTTAGCAGCGCAGCCGGTATGTAGATATTTAACAGTTTTAAACCGCTTGTGCTTATTCTGATGTTGTGTAGTCAGAATACTCTTGCCATTGTTGAATAACACCTTATCCTAAACTTACTCCTATAAGTTGTCGTTTTAAAGCTTCACTAAATAAGGTAAGTATAAAGTAAGGTATCTAAAAATGATCGACCTAATAGGAGCCTTTCGGAAAGTTAATATACTGTTTGTTTATCTATGGGTGTTGTTTTCGTTTTATTATTTACTGCCACTTAATATCGAGTTGTAGCCAGAGAGCAATATATTCTATGTGCAACTACGTATAATCGGTTTAATTTTTTTCGCATACAGGCTATGGCTGAAGAAAACACCCAGTTCTGCAGTAATTGGTAAGTTGATTAAAGCCTTTAGACGTGCTGTTTGTAGTTTCGTTTCAGTAAAAAAACATATTGCTTTCGCTTTGGTGTGTTCACAGTCCCTCCCATCAACCTGGCAGTGCACTTGTGACTCACAGTGCACATATAGGAGCAGTTAATAGTTTTGCTCAGGTGCAGAATGGGGATGGTTAATGACTCGATCCTTACAGTAAATTTGATCCTGCAACATGTCAGCTAACTAATCTGTGTGTCTCCAGCAAACATGACATTCCAGAAGCCAACTTTACTACACATGAGATTCACTGTCGAAGGAACATTGCTCTGTGTGATGTGTGCCAGGAGCCTTTTCCTCACGCTGAACTTGTACAGCACAAAGAGCTGGAACATGCAGAGGTACTACTAGCTACAAAAAGTTTGATAATTGATTCAATTAATTTTGAAGAAAGCCAAATGGATGCCAGGAATAAATATTTAGTGATCCATTATTTTGTGAGGGGACCAAAATAATTCACTAGAATTTGAAGGAAAATTACAGGGGGAAAATTACTTACTGTAAAAATGTCAGCAACTATTGTTGCATTACATGTCAGTGGTGGCAATTTAAGTTTGCCTGCTTGTAACTCAAGAAGTATTAAAAATATCTTAATATCCTTCAGATTGTGATTCTCAATAAAATTGTCTTTTGTTATCTTTATTTATAAGATCTTATGTTAAATTAAGTTTAAATATATCTTTCCCCAATATAAGTATTAGCTAAATTAAAATCTTTAGCCAGGGACTTTTTGTTGAGTTGACCCTCAGAATGGCCCTCACTGTACGTGGTAATAAACCTATATAAACATTAATCAGAGTAGATACCATCTCATACATGTAAAACCTTTTACAGGAACAATGCAAATGTGGATTAAAGATAGAGAGGAGGTTCCTGGAGTCCCATCAGGTACAGTTGTACAGCATTCACAGTTTTCATGTAATTGATGAATCTTGTAGATTTTAAAACCTGTTAACACCCATCATACTCATCTGACCTCCTCAGTGGTCAGAATGCAGTCACCGATTGGTCCCATGTCAGTTCTGCGATCTGGAGCTGGCCTTCTTTCAGGCTAAAGAGCACGAGGAGTACTGCGGGACCCGCACCGAGCCCTGCCCAGTCTGCAAGTGTAACGTAATGCTGAGAGAGCGAGAGGTCCATCCAGCCCTGTGCGGTAGCCTGACCCCACCTCAGGAGAGGCACAGCAGTAGGGCAGGACCCCAGTCTCCTGGAGCGTGGTTTGAGACTCACTCCATCCATAACCTGTTAAGGGCCCAGGAGAGGAGCCACAATAATAACAACACTGGAGCAGCGGACCGCAGAGGCCCACCACGACCCTTAGAGGACAGACTACACAATAGCACCAGAGGAACAGTGTGGGCGGGAACCCGGAGAAATGCAGAAACGAGGAACAATGACTTTGCTTATTGTATGTATCAATTTGGCTATTGTAGTTTTTAAAACTCAACATGTGAACAGGATGCTGGCACATTTTTTGTGCTGGAAAAAAGTAACCTTCCCCTTTGCTCATTTCCTCAGTGCTGGATCAGGAAGCAGAGCCGGGGAACAATAACAACAGCCTGCTGTGGTCTCTCGGCCAGCTGCCAGACTATGACTCTTCCAGTCTGGACTACATGCTGGCCCTTAGCCTGCAAAGTGAAGGTGACTTGGAGGATCCTGGGGGTCATGAGGGTGTGTGGACTGATGTGTGGGACCATCGGCTGGGAAGGACACCAGCCCATAGCAATCTAGCTTCCCAGCTTTCCTCCAGCACTAACAACAACAGCACTTCAGCTCCCTCTAAAACCAATACAACCCCAGGCCATAGCCCTTCCTTAAACATTATGCTGCCTTGTGAGTTCTGTGAAGAGCTCTTTCCAGAAGAAGACCTGATCTTACATCAGGTAGGTGCTGAAGCATCGGTTAGCATGATGCACTTTTACTTCTTGAATTTTAAGCCAAGCCTCTTGTGGGTAGATACAGTCACCAAGTGTGAAGTTGCATCAGCTACAGGTCTACATGAAACATCTAGTTTCCTTTTTTGAGTTGTTTATGTTATCCGTGTTGAACGCGACTTGACAAGCTCTGTTTTGTGTAGAAGGCTATTGTAATTTCAGAAGTGATGTTGAATATCCAACACCATTCCTTCTTGTTAGTTCACTATTGAGTTGTATAGTGTTTCTCCATGGGAACCTCCTCAAATTTCAGCCCTGTAGCTTCTCCCACAGGCTCAACCCTGATCAGATTCTTAGTCTGTAGTCAAGCAGTGTGGGTCGAAACAATATGTTTCAAGCAATATGGTTATATACAGTTTGCGTGTTTATTTTTGCCTTTACTTGCTACTATAAAAAGTTATACATGTACAATTATACATTTTCTTTATTATTTTCTCTAGACTGGCTGCAGCCCCGCCTCTGCTATTGCTTCATTCAGTAAACAGGATTCCACTCTTCACTATGAAGACATCATCAGTCCAGGCGCAGGTCATGTCATTCCTCCCCGCACACCCAGTCCACCAACCCTTCCCCTTTCCGTTTCCCCACTCTCGTACAGTTCCTCCTCCAGCCCTGTAGAGGGCGATGTGCTCATTCCTTGTGAATTTTGTGGCATTGCCTTGGAAGAGAATGTGCTCTTTCACCATCAGGTATGACAGCATGTGTTGTGTAATGCTATTCACAAAAATATTTGAATCATTATGTAGGAAAGTTAGGAAATTTGTTCTGTAAGAGAAAGTTTTTATAAATGTTTATGATCACATTTACCGTGCAGGATAAGTGTGATCTCCGGCCTCAGACAGCTTATTCAGTAGACGGATTGTCTCCACGGAAACTACACCACAAAGAGACCCCTGAGAGGAGATCTCCAGAGAGGCAGAGGAGGGTGAGACATCAAGGTAAGGCTACAAAATGGATAAACATCTCAATTGCATCACTGATCGTTTTTCTAACGCACTTCATTTTGTTTCTTTCTGGTACAGCAAGTCACTTTTTTACAATAAAGTGATAAGTATATAATCAAGTTTACCTGTAAAATTTTCATAGCTGACCCAGGTGAGGAGCTCCTTCAACAGACAGCTCAGGGGTGGCAAAGAGGTACCTCAGGTTTGGACCAATGGAAGCCATCAGCCTACGGATACACAAAGAACACTAATGCAGAGCAGCAGGTGACGACTAGGAACCAAAAGCACAAAGTTGTTGAGCCTAATGTCTATCTCAACGAGAGCCTCAGGCCCCGTCCTGCAGCCACTTCTGGGTATGCTAAGAGCTATGGTTTAAACAACGTTAAATAATTATAGTAATGGTTTTGTGCTGCTAATACAGTGTACCCTGGTATTCTGTTACAACCTATTTTTATGCAATCTAAAAATATAGGGTGAAAAATTTTACATTTCAATTTTTTTCCTACGTAACAGACCTCCACACAGAGTCAGGATAGAAGGTCGAAGGAATGAAAAAAACACAGAGACACCAAAGGTATGTATTTAAATTGTAATAGGATTATATATTAAAGTGTATGAAAACAGCCGCCATGGTACTAATCTAATCTAATCTAATCTTTTCTTGTAAACTCCAGGTGCCTAAAAAACATAATGTTGAAAAAGAAGAAGAATAGAGAAGATCAACCAAACTTTTGAGTTTCGGTGACTCAGATCTATTACTGTTGTTTATAGCGTGTTTGTCTTTGGTTTGTAAATGTATTTGTTTAATTGCACTAGGTTTTTTTCTATAGTGTTTGTGTGTAATTCTAAATGTTTATGATTTAGGCTTTTCAATATTTCCATCTTTTAAAGATATACTTAGAGAAATTCTTTCATATTGTATTGAAACACAAGTTAAAATATCCTTATATAAAAATGACACTCTTTTTTTAATCCTAGTTGTTTTTACTGTGTACCGTTACAAAAAATCTCTTGATCAAATTGTCAAAACAAAAAAATCTCTTAATCAAATTTGTAGATATTCAACAAACTTTTAACCATTTTGTTGTAAGCCTGTCTCCTTGCTTTAGCATAAATAATAGTTTCTTTAATTGGCTATGTTGGTATTGTAAGATGTGATACATCTACATTTCTTCTGGTCACATGTCTTTTCAATAAAAGATTGGAAAATTGTCCCAATGATTTGCTTTTTTCTAACCCAGTGTACGCTGTGATCAATTAGCATTTCAATAGTCAGTTTAGGTGAATATGAACTTATCTTTATCACTTGTTTGTTGACATGCACCCTGTACTCTACATGTGGAAAACAAGCCATGCAGGTGTTTACATACTCAATATGTCTGTTGTGTAATATATACAGTGTGTACTTTACATATGTCCATCTATCTATACCATGGTTTAAAAAAACTGCAAAAAGGAGAATTGTACATGTTTCACTAATTTTGAAAAGTGCAGCCTTTGCTCTGAGACACAGTCCAAAATCTATGCTAAGAAACTTTATGGTACAGTATACTTACCTAAAATAAAATTAAAAAGGATATGAGTTCATTAAATTATTGTCCTGGTTGATATACGCTTGTTTTAAATGTTTATATACTTTTAAGTGTACAAACAAAATCTGTTAGCTCATGTTGCTTAATATTGTTATCATGAGAGATCTTTGTGGTTAATCATTTTCTGCAAAGCAACAAGTTTGTTTTTAAATCAATTTAGAGAGGTAGGCTTTGTAGTTCAGTCCACTTTGGAAAAGAGACGGCAACTGGTCAAACAGGTAGGAAGTTTTAAACAGTCAAAAGAAAAGGGAAAAAAATGTTTCGTTCGTAACTGAACTGTTAAGGGATTATCTGCGTCTGTTTTGTTCCCTTAGTGCCTGAATTAATATATTAGCTCAACTTGAAAAGCAGTCATGGAAAGGAACATCATAGGTTTGTGGATATGTGCTTTGGTAATAGTTCATCCATACGTCCATGGAAATCAAGAAACTTCAGAGAGTTCTCCTCTCACTGATAAACTCCCATCGTTGTCGAGGATGAACAATGATTTTGCTTTTAACCTGTACAAGAAGCTTGTGGAAATCCCTGATTACCAGTCCAAGAATATCTTCTTCTCTCCATTCAGCGTGTCCATGGCCCTGTCTGAGTTGACTTTAGGAGCTGGTGGTGAGACCAAACATCAGCTTCTTGATGGTATTGGCTATAACAGCTCATTATTCAGCACTGAGGAAATGCATCAGTTATTTCACAGTGTCTTGGAGGACTTCGACCACAGGACAGGGGGGACATTGATGTTGGTACTGGTCTTTATGTAAGCAACAAATTTAAGCCAATTTCTGAGTTTTTAGAGAAGATTAAAGAGTTTTATCACTCAGATGGCTTTGCAGTGGATTTCAGCAATAAGGAAACAATAGATAAAATTAACACATATGTGAAAGAAAAAACCCATGGCAAAATAGATAAAGCTGTTAAAGATCTGGATGCCGATACTTTGATGTTTCTTCTCACTTACATATATTTCAAAGGTAACTCACATACAGTCACACACTCTTGTAGATTGTGTGATGCAATCATCTCAGTTTTCTATAAATAATCCCACTGTTCTTTTTCAAGGTAAATGGGACAAGCCATTTAACCCAGACAGGACCCGTACAGATAAATTCTATGTTGACACCGAGACCACCGTTCCTGTACAATTCATGCATCAATACGAACATCTCAAAGTTTATTATGACATGGATCTCGCCACCAAAGTCCTCTGTCTTGACTACAATGACTCTTTCTCCATGTTGCTGGTTGTCCCAGAATATGGACCAGTAATTAAGAACCTCACTTATCTGGAAAAAGAAATTTCTAGAGAGCACATAAAAAAGTGGATGGGAGCTGTCGCAAAAAGGTTTTGAATATTCCTGGTCCATGTTTTTTGTTTTAATCCTTGCAGAAACATTTTACTGTATATTCATTTCTTTGTCTTTCAGAAACGTTGACATCTATGTGCCCAAGCTGTCTCTTAAAACATCATATGCCCTGAAAGATGTTTTGAAGGGAATAGGAATGACTGACATGTTTTCAGATAAAGCTGACTTTAAAGGAATTTCAGAGGAGAGCATGAGGATTTCGAAGGTATACAGACAAATCATAATTATTTTAATAAATAAAAAGATTGGAGACAGGTGATCTTTGGAGACTGTAACAGTTTAAGTTAACTTTATGGTTTCCTTTAGGTTATGCATCAAGCCTCTTTGGATATAGATGAAGAAGGAACCACTGCAGCAGCAGTTACAACAGTTCGATTCAGACCATTGTCCTACCACCCACTGAAGACTTTATATTTCAATCAGCCATTCATGATCTTTATCGCTGACCGAAAAAATGACAACATCCTCTTCATTGGAAGAATTGTTAATCCAGGAGATAAGCATTGACATGGCATGTAGGATGCTGTAATGCATATCACGATTTTGCAGACCCATAGAATTTAGATGCTACAATTTTTTTAAGTACATGTTTACCTTCCTAAGCGCTTTGTGATATGCACTGTAGAAATAAAATAAGCTCTCAATATGAGTTAAGTAAAATAATGAGAATGCAGACATATTGTCTTTGTCTTTTATTATTTTAGATTTTTTGACAATTGATAAGACTGTGTACAGTGAATTCTCAGCTCTGGAAACAAATAAACTAAGTTCAAAACAACTGTGAATTTAATTTAATTCTTTGTTATTTTAAGTGATTTTTTTAACAATACGATTTTGTTACCCTTTTCGAATGAGCTTATATCCTCTCATATTTGGTTGAAAACATTAGACAATGTATAAAATACAAAACAAAAGCATTTATAAGCAAAAAATGCAAATAAAGCATGATACTGCCATGACCATAATGCATATTAACTCACAGTCGGCATATGATAAACAGGCACATTAACAAGCAAAGCCTAAATATTTCTTAAAATAAAATGAAAATAATGTCCATTTAACTCTTATGTTCTTTGTTTTGAAGCGTAATCCGCAGTAAATCCCACGCATACTACTGTAAAGATTACGACGTGTCCATGTCAAGTTTAAAAAAACTCAAACCTTTGTACATACACCCAAACACTACATACTGTTGCGTAACCAATTAGTTTACCTGCTCTTGTGCTGCGACCTCAGTCCCGAGGGTTTCACTCCCAGGTTAATGCGAGGTTTTCATTAATGTTTTATGTCACTGCTTAAATTTCGCTAATGGCCAAAAGGCAGACTTTCTAACACAAAAGGACTGAAAAGTACGACTAAGACTACCTTGGTAACTTGCTATTCCCCTAACACAGGTGTCAGTCAAACTCATCGAGCTTTATTTAAAAATTCCTTTTTATTTTTCAGGATTTTATTTTTCAGGATAATCACGTTTATAATGGTATTAAAATCAACGAAACAACAATACTTTAATAAATAAAATATTTATATAAACATTGTTGGGGCTATTCATCAAAGTGGGCGGGTCTATGTCCGTCAGGCCCGTCTATTGGTCACACCGCTGTGATTTATATGCAGTCCGCGGTCTTCTGATTTAATGTTGATGATGAACTTGAAATGATTTTTCATGTGTGACTCCTCTTTTATTTTTTTATGCACCAAAGCAAAGTAAAAATGCCATATTTTAACCATATTGATATTTTTCACTGTGTTACTGACATTAAAAAACAGATTAGGAAATACTTTGGGGTCTGTGCCAAGGTTATGCACATTTATGACAGGGCTGACAACAGATCACAGAAAACAATAAATGTAGACAATTGTCAAGTAGTGGGTATATACAAGTACAGGTGAACTGTAATGCATGCTGCAGTATTGAATTTGCAAGGTGCCACAAGGAATTTACAAGATGGACAGACCAATGCCATCTTAAAACAGTTCACATTTTCATTGCTCTATAACCCATGATAAGAAAAAACAGAATATCATTTCACAGGTTTTTGAACTATAGTACATATAACACAGTCAACATAACAGTACATAACATTTAATATTCAAGCATGCATATATTCTTTTTAACTGACATTTAATTTCAATAATGTATTTAATGTATTATCAATAATGTATTTTATCTCTTACTCCTACGCAGTGATCTGTGTGCGTTTCAACAGTAAGTGGATCAATATGAACTCATCTTTATCTCTGTTGACATGTACCCAATACTCTGCTGCTTACATAATATTACAGGGTTCATGGAGGGTTCTTACCCTGGGGATCACAAATGAGTCTCTAGAATACCGCTATAATAAATAAATTGTAAAAAATGTTTGTTTTGCATCCCTGATTCAACACTGAGGAAACACATCAAGTTTGTCTTACCACAAATTGTCAAGTTCATTACGCCAGTGCAGCCTTGACAAACGAGAAGTTTTTAAAATAGATGAAAATATTAATATATAATATTTGTTGTTGAGCTACAAAACTGTATTATGATTTTGAATAATGTATCCTTTATTCCTATGAATTCCAAAATAGGTATCCATTAAGCCAACCAAAATATCAGCCAACAAAAAATGTTCAGTTATGCTTTTTAATATATTACATTTACATTTACGCATTTTGGCACACACTTAACACAGTGCATTACAAGCTATACATTATTTCAGTATGTGTGTTTCTTGAAAGATCGAACCCATGACCTTTGGACTGCACTACACAGCACAATGATTTAAAAACTTCCAAAAGCTACAAAATCACCCTAAAAATCATAATATTTATTAAAATGGAACTGGTTTATAACGTATGATGAATCTATCTAGTGCATATTAGTTGTCATTTCAGAACTGTGGTTAAATGTGGTTGTACTGATATATATCGCAACCTGTAAAACAGCTTTTATTGATTATACAGATTTGTGCTCATTCTTAGTAGTTAATAATTGCTGATTTATTTGAAAAGCAACATACAGGGTAAACAGTGTAAAGGTTGTTTTCTGATCAAATGTAGGGAGGTAGGCTTTATAGTTCAGCCCAGTTTGGGAAAAGAAGCGGCAGCTGGCTTGACAGGTGGGAGATTTGTGTATTCACGTGTAGTATTTATTTTAACATTTATTTAGTAGTAGTAGTATTTATTTTAACATTTTTGTATTTTAAGGAATAAGTGATAAATTTGTTTGCTCAGTGACTACCATCTTTAACTGTCTAGGGCATCAGTGTCTCATATCATCTCTGTTTCTGTTCTGTTTCCTCAGGGCCTGAGTTAATACTGCATATTAGCTCAACGTAAAAAGCAGTCATGGAAAGGAACATCATAGGTTTGTGGATATGTGCTTTGGTAATAGTTCATCCATTCGTCCATGGAAATCAAGAAACTTCAGAGAGTTCTCCTCTTGCTGCTAAACTTCCATCATTGTTAAAGATGAACAATGATTTTGCTTTTAACCTGTACAAGAAGCTTGTGGAAATCCCTGATTACCAGTCCAAGAATATCTTCTTCTCTCCATTCAGCGTGTCCATGGCCCTGTCTGAGCTGACTTTAGGAGCTGGTGGTGAGACCAAACATCAGCTTCTTGATGGTATTGGCTATAACAGCTCATTATTCAGCACTGAGGAAATGCATCAGTTATTTCACAGTGTCTTGGAGGACATTGGCGAGAGGACTGGGGTGGATATTGATGTCGGTACTGCTCTTTATGTGAGCAACAAATTTAAGGCAAATGCTACGTTTTTTGAGAAGATGAAGGATTTTTACCACTCAGATGGCTTTGAGGTAGATTTCGGCCCCAAAGAAACCGTAGAAAAGATTAACGCATATGTGAAAGAAAAAACCCATGGCAAAATAGATAAAACTGTTGACGAGTTGGATGCTGATACCGTGATGTTTCTTCTCACTTACATATATTTTAAAGGTAACTCACACACATGCATTTGTAGATCTCGTGGTTTAATCATCTCAGATACCTTTCAATAACCCAACTCTTTTTTTGTCAAGGAAAATGGGAGATGCCATTTAACCCAAGCAGTACTCGTGAGGATAAATTCCACGTTGATGCCAACACCACCGTTCCAATACAAATGATGAACCAAAATGAATTTCTCAAGAGTTATTATGACATGGATCTCTCCACCAAAGTCCTCTGTCTTGACTACAATGACTCTTACTCCATGTTGCTGGCTGTTCCAGATGTGCAAAAAGATAAGAACATTGCTGATCTGGAGAAGGCTGTCTCTAGAGAGCACATCGATAAATGGAGGAGAGCCGCCATTAAAAGGTAAAACATCTATGTGTTCACTGCTGAAGCAACACACATAAAACACCTCTTATTTAAATACTCTTAAATACTCTTATTTTATTTTATTTAATTCCAAACTAAATACAATGTTTTATATTTTAAACAAACATTTGTTTTTTTCTCTTTTAGAAAAGTTGATGTGTATGTGCCCAAGCTGTCTCTTAAAACATCATATTGCCTGAAGGATATTCTAATGGGATTGGGAATGACTGATATGTTTTCAACTACAGCTGACTTTTCAGGAATTTCAGAGGACCCCATGATGGTTTCAAAGGTGCAGTAAAGATATGAATCATTTTCTACTAGTCGTTAAAATAATAACATATTCATCATTTATAAAAAGATTTATGTAGTATGAAGTTCTTTGGTGATCTTTGTGTGTAGAAAAAGACTGACTTTCAAGTAAATCTCAGTTGTACAATGATTTGCCTTCAGGTTACACATAAAGCCAGTCTGGATATAGATGAGGAAGGAACCACAGCATCAGCAGTGACAACAATTGAATTTAGCAGAATGTCTTTCCATCCAGTGCTGGAACTGAGGTTCGACCACCCTTTCATGGTCTTCATTGTTGATCAAAAGAATGACAGCATCCTTTTTGCTGGAAAAGTTGTCAACCCAGCAGAGTAAAGTCTGCACATGTGTTTCGGTTTCACCTTCCTGCAAATTACCAAATGCACCTGCATCAGCTGATTAAGCTTTGTGAATTCAGCTAAAAATGGTTGGAGCAGAGCTGAAACTAAACTTTGGAGAAACTGAGTAGCATTATAGTCAATGTATACTGCTCTGATGACTGTTCTATGTGATGTTTAAAAAGTGTTCATTAAAAAGTTTAACCACTGGTCACACATTTGTTTGTCTTACATTACTTTACAATTAAATTTAAATGTTGCTCATGCATTTATTTTCTCTCTCATCAACTCACCATCTCTTCCGAAAATCTCTGCATCAAAAATGCCTACATCCCTATTTTATAGTGCTCAAAATAAATTACATTGAACCACTTAGCAGATGCTTATATCCAAAATTAATAAAACAATAAAGTTATTAAATTAACAATGTAATGAACAGTATGTGCAGAACCTCAGTTTGGCAAAAAACTGCATCTAAGAAATGCCTAGAGAGTCTACTGCTTCCACCAAGATCAATTCTTCAAAGAACAAAACCATAGTGATGGTCAAATGCAAACAGAATTAGTTAAACATGAAGAGCTAAAGTGAAAATATGGCTGTTCTGTACCATTAGAAAACAGAATCTGTCCTCATAAGACACAAAAATACACTAATAAGACATATTTCATAATAATAGAAACTTTCACTCTATGCTTACCTTCTATCCATCATTACACTCTGCTTATGGATAATCAGCACATAAACCTGCAAAAGACATACATTTAAGATGCTGTATCAATTAAAATTCATCAAAATTAGAAACATGATATATTCAAACTATGTGAATAAATATGTGGACAACTGAGTGGGAGGAAAAGGAATCAGGACGTGACAAAAGCCAGATTTAAACCTATGTCATCTGTAAACATCAGTTCATTGATATTAAAACTTAAGCCAGGCTCACATGAGTGGTGGGATCATTTATTTATGATTCAATGGTTGTGATGTGTATTTGTTTTTTAATGCAACTCAGCTCAGCTCAGCTTGGTACTGTATCTCATATTCAGTCTAGACGAGAAACTAGGATTTGTGTGTAACATTATTTATTATTCTGTGAGCGTGAGAGGATGAAACACCTAAAGAAAAACAGACATGATAGTCAATGCTTAGTCATTTATAAGTGACACTGGATAAATGCTAAATGAATGTGTAAATGTGTAGGCTATGAACTTTCAACTGAATCCTCTTTGTCACATAGGGCTTCTTGTTCCATGGAATATATAGTAGCTTTTATTGATTGCCCTGAATTTAGTGCATAGTTAATAATTACAGTTTTGCTTGTAAATCAAACAGAGTAAAGGTTGTTTTCTGTTCAAAATTAGGGACATCTGCTTTACAGTTCAGTTTGGGGAAAATACGACAGCTGTCTGGACAGGTGGGAATTCCTCAGGAAAGTCTTTATATGATTCAATACAATTTCAAATAATTTAAGAAATACATAAGGTTGAGTAACTGGGAGAGCAGAGAGCGTAGTACATGATATAGATGATTTACTTTTGTCTTTTACTATTGACTCAACCGATTTATTGTATCTCATTGTGTCACCATAATGTTGAAATTTATTTCTGATATGCTTCTTCAGGGCCTATAGCACAACCTCGAAAGGGATCATGGAAAAAAACATCCTATATCTGTGGATTTGTTTTTTGATAGTAGCTCATCCAATCGTCCATGGAGAGGATGAAATTTCTCAATCAACTCCTGACAACACCGCATCATTGTTAAAGATGAACAATGATTTTGGTTTTAGTTTGTACAAGAGTCTTGCTGCAGAGTATCAGTCCAAAAATATCTTCTTTTCTCCGGTGAGTGTGTCTATGGCCCTTTCTGCAATATCTTTAGGAGCTGATGGTGAGACTAAACATCAGCTTCACAAGGGCATTGGCCATAACAGCTCCGTCTTAAGCATTGAAGACATGCATAAGATGTATCAAAGGGTCTTGGAGGAAATTAAACAGGAGACAGGGGTGGACATTGATGTGGGTACTGCTCTGTATTTAAATGATCAATTTAAGACGCAACCTGAGTTTTTTGAGAAGGTGAAGCAGTTTTACTTTTCAGAAGGCTTCTCTGTAGATTTCAGCGCCAAAGAAACTGTAGACAAGATTAACGCTTATGTGAAGGAGAAAACACACGGCAAAATAGATAACATTATTCAACATCTCAGTCCTAATGACAAGATGGTCCTTCTCACTTACATATATTTTAAAGGTAAACCAACTGCACACAGAATAGTTACAAACTCTGGCAATTTATTATCCAATAAAATCATTCTTGTTTTCTCAAGGAAAATGGGACTTGCCATTTGACCCCAAAAAGACCCATGAGGCTGATTTTCATGTGAATGCTGAGACAAAAGTTCCAGTGCAAATGATGCATAAGAACGATCGTGTCAAAGTTTTTTATGACACAAGACTCGCCACTAAAGTCCTTGCACTTGACTACAACAGCACATTCTCTCTGTTACTGGCTCTCCCAGACGAATCCATCACTGATCTGGAGGCGGCTATCAGTCCACAAGACATTGAAAATTGGAGAAATGGAGTTTCGAAAAGGTTTAAATCACATCAATATGTTATTTTGATCACAGCATTTTACGGAAATTTACTTTAACATAAAGTGACTGCATTACTGTAGTTACACAAATGTCATCAAGTTTCAGCTCTTTCACTAAAGTTTTCACTAAATTTAACTATTTTTTTTTAGAAAAGTTAACGTCTATGTCCCCAAACTGTCTCTTAAAACGTCATATCCCCTGAGCAATATTTTAAAAAGAATGGGAATGAGTGAAATGTTCACAGGCGATGCCGACTTCACCAGACTTTCAGCAGAAAAGATTTCCATTTCAGAGGTAAGAAAAAAATTGTTAATCAAAAAAGGGAAATTGCAGAACTGAATATAAGCTGTTTCTGTCGTCTGCATTTCTTTCATTTGCTTTTTTTGTAAGTGGACTCTGTAATTTACTTTTAGGTGTTGCATAAAGCGACCCTGGATGTAGATGAAGCAGGAACCACTGCGACAGCTGTGACTACAATTTTAATGGGATCTTCTTTTCCCAACCCAATGAACATTTACAGCTTTAACCGCCCATTCATGATGTTTATTGTTGACCCTAAAAATTCAATCCTCTTCATGGGAAAAATTGTCAATCCAGCACTGAAGGAATGAGACATTCAAGATGTTGTAACAGATATTCACCAGTAGATGGCCATAATATAACGATTAATTTTTGTTGATTAACAAGTTAGAGCAACTGCTGCATTGTCTGATAATGTTACAATCTACATTCAGTCAATGTGTATGTCAGTCATGTAATGAAATAAAGACTAATGTTTCAGTATATTTACAGGTTTTAAGTTTTTTTAAAGTTAAATATCAATAAAAAAGACAGGACATATTTCATATTTGAGCCATTATAAATATTTATTTTTTCTTTATATATTCCATCTTTACATGCACGTCAGACGTTAATCTCAGTAATTGAAAAAGGTTTTAGTGGGTTCCATCAAACATCAGCATTTATATGCTGACTTTGTTGAAAATTGATGGATATATATAGACTATTAGAGTTGCTATCCCCAAAATGACTGTCTAAAACAGGCAGACTATAATTTTTGGAGGATGGGGTGATTTGCAAACTGAGGCACATTTTTCATTTTAAAGGCTTCGCTCTGCCCCAACCCGCTGCTTTAATGCAACGTTAAAAGACCGACAACACTGTCACAAGTTCTGACTAGAAGGTACGGGTCTAAGAGGACCTAAAGGGGTATCCGACAGGAATTCGAAGAAATGCGGCACAGACGGTGGCTACTGTTGGCAGATTTCCTGAGAAACAGCAGCGAGGAATTTACATGCGCTCTGGAATCAAACGATATCACGTCACCGTCAGCAAACAGAAACCAGAGTGTTTGTTTTTACAACATACTGTACATAGATCACCAGTGAATTCTGTCCTGCACTGTACATGATAACAGTTATATACAGTGTGTTACATTGCGAATCGGGGACAGTTGTTAAGTTTGATAAAAAACAAAATATCTAACGAAATCATACACATCGGCACGTTACACTCCATATGTGTTTTTGTTACATAAATTGTGTGAACCAGCAGTGCAGCGTCTTCATTACTATACAGTTTCATATCATGCATAGTAGGACCATTCTGATTATACAGAGGCTACATAATATCATTTAGGGTTATTCTTAAGAGCACAGTCATAAAAAAATATTAAAATCACCATTGGTATTTTAAAAAATACAGTCACGGACAATTCTGGTAAAAGATCACATTAAATATGCTAATCATATGTTGCTCCTGAATGTATTTTACTCACCATCCACATCCATTCTAAATATATGAATTGCGTTTGCAGGCAAGATATGTCTAAACAATTAAATCTATAAATATGTTCGCTTTCCGTTGCACAGTATTCACAATATAGTACAGTTGAAGTCACGATGACCTGATGTTTAACGAGTGTTGAGCTGGTATCATGAGCATTGACAGATCAATTGTGTTTAAGCCTTGTGAGCATTAACACACCCCTTGAATCATGTAGAAGATATTACAGTGTTTAAGGAAACGAAGGGGACTTAAACTAGCTAGCTCTTATTCCATGCAATGAATTCCCCAAATGGACTGGTCATTGGAAAGGATTTAAAGAACCAAGTATGTGTTTGTGTGGAAATAAACAGGTAAGCTGAATGACAATTTTGCAATGCAAAGGTACACTCCGTTTTAGCTTACGGATGGATTGTGCGACGCTACAATCACCTGTATCTCGCCTAAAAGTAGACTGGAAATGGCATGATTAAATCTGAAAAAAACTGCCTTCAAATGTCCATAATAATACAAGCGCTTAACCGCTGCATGCACCCGAATCCATCAGATAAGCGCATCTTTGAGAATCTCATGAACACCTGTGTTTGTGGTGATATGGGGTGACGTATCCTCTAAATGCACATGTTTAGTTGTAACTTCTCTGCAGGTTAAGATGAAAGGTGGAGTCATCGAACAGCGGATTCTTCACTTCCATTTCACCAGTCTGGAAAGAGAAAGAAACGATCAAACGCTGCAACACTACAGGAAACCTCCCAGCACTGTGGGTGATATATAAAACCATCGATTACACCCGCAGGTGTCTTGATTTATGACAGTGGTGGGGATGTGCACACAAACAAACACATGCAGACATATGTCGTCACGTTTAGAATAAGCAGTGCTCTTACAGGGGCAAGTCCAGGGCACTCGTACACAGTAAAGTCTCCATCCTCATTTTCCTCATCCGAAGTGGCTCCTGACTCTGGAATCTTGGACTCGTTCCTTTGTCTGCAAGAAACATCAACAGAAAGTAAGAGACAAGATAAAAGCACACAAAAGGCACTAAAAGTGACAATTTAAAAAGCACAGTCGATGATACGCGAAGGCAGGATTTAGGTGGGCCATGTGTTTCATGTGAGAAAGACAAATGATGAGAGCTGGATGGCTGGAGTTTATTTATGCAGATTACTCACTTGAGTGACATCATCTGCTGCTTCTGAAGATGAAAGTGATACATCTGGGCACTCTGAGCAAGGGTCTTATCTCCAGGCTGGAAACAAATAATAGGAGAGTATGTAAGATGATGAACATAAAGACAGGTCAGTGAATGTAGTTTTAGCCTTGTATGTGTGTATATGTTACACTGACCATGGCACTGTCATAAGACCGAGACCCTATCAACCCAAAAGCAGGATAATCAGCCTTCTGGGCCAGACGGTTTCCTCTCTGCATTCTGAAAAAAAGAAGGATGACACGGTATTAATATTATTCATGCACATTTGTCATTATTTGCTAATGTAAATGTCTTTAAACTTTGATTTTCTTTAAGACACTATGAAATAAAAAAACTTAGCTTTAAAAGGATCTCTACTTCTAAACACTGACTAAATTAAGGGTTAATATATGAATTTCAAATGTTTCTATCAATGTAAAAATGTGAAAAAATATTGATGACTAATCTCGCACTACACAGACTTTTGTTTAATCTAACGCTCTCTAATATCACTTGCAATGCACGGTTTATGGCTGTTGTGTACATCGTGACTATTGGCTATTTCAAAAATATTTCTGCCATAACCTTTAATAACAATAAGAAATATGTGAGCACCGAAACAGATGTTGGTCCATTATTAAGTTATTAAGCCGAGCGGGCATTCTGCAAACATATCTCACCTGACCCAACATACTCCGGTCAAGACCATGGCCACTGAGCCCACCATGAGAAACACACCCAAAAATACTAGAGAAGAAACCAACAAGTATCGTCAAGTACAATATGCAGATTGATATATTTTTATAAACAATAACAAAAGTGTTCATAACATACTGATAAAGGAGTGGTCCTCAGAGGGGTATGGGACTATAAAGGGAGCGCTGTGCACAGCAGAGATGATGGAAGCGTGTGTGGCTGGGCTGGTGTTGGGAGAGGTGGTGGTCAGAACGCTTGTCTGAGGCTGCTGTGGTGTAGCAGAAGGTTCTGCTCTGTGTAGACTGTTTGGCCAGGAATGATCTTCCAGTGACTTTAACGGGGGCAGTCGGAGAGGGAGCTGAAAAACAAAAGAAAATGATACCTCTGAACAGATTTGCAATGTTTTATAAACAGGGTGGGTGTAGATGTGTTGAAGCAGAGAGAAACTGACTGTAACTTTCAGTTCAACACGAACTTGTTTCATTATTGCAGAGACACATAATAATAAATTAAATATTATTTAGGAGATCTTAAGGAAGGATTCACATGCTGTTTTACCTGAGTGCTTCATCTCTGATTCTCTGTGTTTGCTGATGATGGAGGACAAAATGTCTATCTCCTCATCCAACTCTGGGAGATGGTTGACCTTCGCTGAAGAAGAAAGGATGGAGAAATAAAGAGAAAGAGGGAGGAAAATTTTGCACTACTTATTTGTAAATAGTATATACACATGGATACAGACACAATATACAGTATAGTAGAACAGAGCAAACCTATTACATCATATCATAAACAGTATTATATAGCAAGCCTATGTCAGAACAAAAGATTTCACCTTGAGTTATAATGCAGAAAATTATTGAAGTGCTTATTAATAAGCAAAGCAAAAAAGTGACTTGAAGTGTAACCCAACATACCTACTTTGAACCTTTGATTAAACCTAATCTAAAGTACAGGATCAACTTCTGATGCACATAGAAATATTGTAAATTGCATCTCACAATAGTGTGAACAGGTGTATTTATTTGGTATTTATCTGGTGAGGCAGTGTAAGAAAGTGCATGATTTTCTACTGCTGGTTTACATGCAGGCGGGCGTGCGGGCAGGGATTTTTTGGGCAGAGATTGTGGGAGGTTCATGAATTCATGTCAGATTCATGAATGAAGTGCATCACCACGGCAACCACAGAGAAAGAGCCAATAGCTAAAAGTTCAGAAGCAGGATAATAGAAAAACTGAAAGATAAAGATAGACCAGGTGTTGAGAGAGAGAGAGAGAGAGAGAGAGGAACAAAGAGGGATGCTCAGCCACACAATCACATGCAGGTACTTTAAATAGTGTGAGCTAAATTTATTTAATAGCGTCAGATTTATATTTTCACTCAAATCATGAAGAAAACAGCTTTTGTTTGCAGTTGACTACGTGTTAAACGAGACAAAACTAGAACATCTGCATATCAGTTTGATGTTTCATATTTGTATGCTTGCATACCAACACAGACCTTTCAATTAATCTAGATTAAATTTATGGCTTACCATGTTTTACACAGGTTATACTACCAAGTTTTTAATAATACACAAATGAACAAACTCAGACAAAATCTGGACATTTATATAATATTGAATAGACGTTATTGTTCTTATATCAGTTTCTATTTTAACCTGATGCTGTCACTGCACATATTGAGAATATCGAGTTTTTTTAAGTTTTATATTTTAATATTGTTTTATTAATTTTTAAGTCTTTTTATTTTAGGCTTTTTAAAAATCATTAACATTTTTGTTTATGTTTATTGTTATGAAAATTTGTCAAATATTTATTCTTGAGTCTTCTATATGGTTCGTCATGATTAAACTAGAATTCAACTATGAAATATTAAAGTGAAATAGCAGAGATCTTCCTCCTGAGGAATGGTGACAGTTAACAGGTTAAAGAAAGTCTTCTACATGCACAGCAAAAACACATTTATATATATATATATACAAGCTGAGATGCTGTCTCTGATACAAGTAAAACAGCAGAACTCACAGTGTGGCTCTAAGGTCTTCTAAAATAACTGAAAACAAAGAAAATTTACAGAGGCAACTGCTTCTACTCCTGCCTGTTGAACTGTATCGATTAGGTGTCAACATCAGCACCGCCCCTCAAAAGCAGCACTGGAAAATTACAGATCGATAATTCTCAAGACTGCAGGCAAAATGGACAATTTTTGACTAGAAACAGGAAGCTAAAACCGAACTGCTGGAGGACATTTACTAATTACTGCTTGTTGACGTTTAAAGGAAAGTAGGTCTGGAACAAGATTTGTCATGTTGTACCGCTGCAGTGCAGAAAGAGACTGCCTGAATTATTTCATTAGTCCCCCTCCCTCCTGTTGCATCTGCAGCAATGTGTGGGTGGATGCGGGGGAGAGGGAAGCCAGGCTGGAAGAGGGTGACGAGTGAGAGGTCTTTCACTGCAGTTAAATGCATACTTAGACTATGCCAGAGCTAATGATAAGGGAATTCCCCTTAACTAGCCCCTAATAGAAGAGCTACATACAGTATCTTTGTAACATAGCTTGTAATGTGAATAACAAAACCTCTGCAAGCTGTTTTAAATGCAACCCACACAAAAAATACTGTGATATACCTCAATATTCACTATAGTAAACTGTAGTAAATTCTAGTATACTGTAGTATGTTATAGTAATTATTACACTTTGCTAATGTATACTGTAGTATTCTGTACTATTTAGTATAATTTCATTTATTTTAAGTGGCACACAACCCTACTGCAGTCTAAACTGCTGTGTTTGGTATTTCAGATGTCATTTATCAATGCACAGACTCTCATTATGAACACACTCATTGTGAATTAGTTTGATATCTATTCTTATTCCTTTTGGCTTTTGCCTCTGTGTAAGACTCATTTAGAAGTTGACTATACTCACCACGGTGATTTCGTCTCCTGAACACACACTTCCCTCGTTTGTTCTCTATAAATGGGTCTAGGCACGGGCCGCAGTGTGATGAGCCGGGTTGGCAGAAGTGCCGTCGCTCCCGGGCACAGTCCAGACTACGGGGACAGTGTCCCACAACTAAGACAGAAAGACAGAGACAAATTGATGTAATTTTACATACTTATCATTTCATCCAAAAACTTTATTGGCGCACTTAAACTACCAATTGTATAATTTGTCATCATATACAGTATTTACTGTAGCGCAATGTATATAATAATACATCATATTTTTATTTTTATTTATATATTAACTAAATATACACATCTTTATTTATGCTAAACTGTTTAATGCATTTCAAAGAAAATATATTAAGCAACGTTATCCATTAGTTGTGTTGTTTACACTAAGAGCATACTGTTTGAGTGAATAATAATAAAAAAATTATACTGTTTACCACTACAAATACAATTATGTTTTACTACATTTGAGTATTTTTAATATTACATTTTTCTGGGTTAAACATAAAACGTATTATATATGTTCAGCTCATCAGACCCCTGATTTTATGATAGCCATTATGAATCAGCGGGACAAAACAAAACAAGTTTTACAGTTATTTTAAAAAATATGTCATCGGATAAACAAACTGCACTTGGCTCTCTGAGTACATCCATTTATGAATGCCCCAGAGCTACGGTTCTGCAGCTTGAGTGAATATACATTAGACAAAACACTGTTCAGCTCCCAATGTTCCAAAAAGAACATGACAGGCTCTTTACTCATCACAGAGAATAACTGCATACAGCTAACAGCAATCAGCCTGCTTATGCCTAACAGCTTTCAGATGAAGAATCAGGGGACTAGTGTATCATATCTCACTGCTGTTATGATGGAGAGCTTCAGCAGTGAAGCAGGGTTACGTGGAAAACATGTTAAAGACAAAAGCATGTCATCCAACACCCACGAATGTCAAACTATATCTGAGAAACACAAAGTATGTAGTTGTGAGTCTCCCACTGACTGTCAGTAGGGATCCATGCTGAACAAATGCTGCGATGTTTATCATAACAGCACATGCCCATGCAAAGTGCTAGAGGTTTATTCCAACAAACAATGCTGGAAAGACAAACAGCGGGGCGATACAAACATTTATCAGCATAGCAATTATATATAATAAAATGTAATACCCACCAAGCCACAACAAACAATCTAGAGTTGGCTTACAAAGTGTATTACATAGCAAACAACATTTTTATTGTGAACATTTTCAGAATAAAAAAACATTCATTAAAAAACAATTAAACACTTGTGTATTTCATTCTACTGCTGCTGTCTCATAGAAAAAGAAAAACGTTACAGTGGTTTTGTGAACCTTTAAGGGGTTTAAAGCACCCGGTTTTGTGGTAAAGTTTCCACATCTTGGTAAAATTACTGCAATGGACAGTCTGAAGTGGCTCATTGCTTTATTGAGTTCCACTTCTCGAAGACTCAGCCATTGAATCCTTGGCTCCTGTTGCCATAACAACTGCTATAGCAACAGAGTAGGTGTGACATCATCAGGTGTGAGTCACCGCTAGTGCAGCAGCTGAAAGGGGGTGAGGGGTGAACTCTTCTGAACCAAAACCATTCAGGGGAGACGGTAAGAAAATATATAACGATTGGGAATATGTCAAGAATAATAATTTTTGTGTAGAAGTAATAAATGATGTTTAATATTTGATATATATTCATGTCCATCTAAACAGCTTTTCCTAAAGGCGGCATCATTTACTAAAGGTCATGTCAATCTATCATTAGCTGTCATCATTTATAATAAACCATAGGAGACTTTGACTTTACAATTCTAAAACATTTATCTAAAGATCCAAGACCAACAGACATTGATTGCAATGTTCAAAACAACAGTCATTGCCTGCAATCCAGCTATTTGCTTTACTGGAATTGCCCATTACGTACACAGACTGAAGAAGTGACTCAGTGGAGCGCTGTGATGGTTTTTAGTGTTTATGATAGACCAGCTTTCTCGTTATCAGAAAACATTCTCATAAAAAATTAAACAAAACCTATTTTTATATGACACTCTCTGAACCACACTTACAACACACAATTACAGTATGTTCGCAGGTGCACACACACAAAAGCAATTTCCTGCTTTTTATCACTTTTAAAGACAAGGGAATCCATTTGTCTTCCTGTCATATTCTCGAGCTATCAATTTAACATGATAAGTAAAGATCACTTCCTCTTCTAGATCATGAAGAACATCACACGTGCAGGCAGGAAACAGGCCATCTTTTGAAAACACACAAGTATTGTGATATTGTATCTCACAACAGCATACTTTACAAATTCTCACTCTAAAAATTATTATTTTAGTAACATTTTATATCAATATCAGAAAATTATTGGGGGGAAAATAAATATTCATTCAATGTCTGTGAAAAGTCAAAATGTATGGTGGAATTACTGTAGGTCAAACATACAATTTATTATTTTCACCCAACCAGAATAGGTTAAGACAGAAAAATGTGACCGTCTGTGAAAACCAGGCTAAAGTCTCAAAATCAAATGATGAGATAGCGGGCATCAAAATTTTATTTCACCTATAAATATTACTATGATTTCAATCTTTGACATGTCATTACTCAGTCAATATTAAAGTTATATTTTCACAGAATGTTCTTTACATTATATAGGATGATATGTAGAAAACAGTAAATCACCAAAAAAATTACTTAAGCTGGGTTTTCACAGGCAGGGTCACGACTGTGCAAACCACCAAAGTCCAATGCAGATGAAAGAGAAAAAGTAAGACTGACATCCGTTTTCAATAACTATACACTAAAAATAAAGTGACCCAGATAGTATCAAATCCCTTCTGATTCCCGCTGCTATCTGCCGGTTCAGAGATATATCAAGATATATGAGTGCTCAGTTGCAGATTTGTTTTGAAAAAGAAGACGGCTTGATTAAAGCTGATGGTGAACAGATCCACTTTAATCCGCATTACCGAGCGAGTCTAATACCCACTTTCAGTTTGCAAGCACGCAGACACACACACATAGAGATCACAGCTGCTGTGGGCTGCTACCATCATTCCTCACTCCTGCCAACACAGGCCAGAGTGGCTCTGCTGAGGGTGTCTGGCCATGGTTCAGATGTTCCTCAAGGTGACCTAGTCATACTATGCCAGCCCGACAAACTGAAATAGGGCTTCAGCTAGGAAAACCATCAAGAGTGATATTCAGATTTAACTCAGGACAGACTGAGCTATTCGGTTCTACTTTATTTTCCAGAGAAGTAAAGATTATTTAGGACAGTCTGTAAGTTGAAGGCCTTGCAATCTTACTAAAAGAGATTTGTGATTGAAGGCTTTGTGATGCTGTAAGATAAATGTCCTTTTGAGTGTTTAGACAGACAGAGCTATGAATGCTCCACACAGGTGCAGCTTTTCTATATCGGCATCCAAACTCATTTATGTCGCCAGTGAACTGCCCATGAACTTAAACTGGCATTGCTGTGAATTATCGGTCGCCTAGCAACACCATTCAACTTTAATTGAACACTAAAGAAAAGAAAATGATGTTCTCCCCTGTTTTATACTTCAGCCCAGAATGTGCCTGTCTTTTAGGACTCCTTGTGCACCTGCTTATCAACGCAAAGTTTGAAAAACAGGGCAAACTATGTCGGGTATTGCAGAATGCATGCTGTCATTTTCAAGAACTTTGTGTTGTACGTGACATGACAGGCTAATTGAGGAGGGTCTTTTTGGGGCACTGATGGCTTCAATTTGACTTCTTTCATTGTGAAATGTCAAAAGAGCTGAAAGCACTCTTCAAACCTGACCATCGTGTTCAAAAGAAAACTGAGCAAAACAAAAAAAACCCATTTACTGTCGCTTCCCATCATTTATGTGGGACATGTTTCCTTTTGACATTTCATAGTTTTATTTTTCTCTCCCTGCAAACTGTTAAAGAATGTAGTCAAATGTTGTGAAGGTACAAGTAAATATTGAAGATTGTTCAGTTTAGGCTAGCTTTACTCTGACACAGTCATAAAAAATACAGAAAAAAATCTGTAACTTTTGCATCTGTCATACCTAACAGCTGTTTATATTATAAATGATAGCTTATAACTTTATAACTTTTCATTATTATAAGCTTAACTTTGCGAATTGTAGTATTTTCAACTATTTTTACAGCTTTAAATAATAAACAACAATATGATATAAACAATAATAACAAAAACAATAGTATAGAAAAGAATCTGATGTTCTGAAATGTCATCACATTTTAATAAAAACTAATGAACAACCAAACCTAGACATTTAAAGAGTATTAAGTTAAAAAGTTATTTCAATTTCCTCAATACTACCAGCACCAGAAAGATATTCTTTCAACACTCCATAGTTACTAGACGTATGCAGCAGTAAAATTAACATTATCATAGACTGTTTATCTATTAATGTGAGTGGATTTTAGCAGTTGCTGTTATGATAGACTGTGACCAACAGCAAAAATTGTATCTTTTTTCTAGCAATCTCAAATTCCTTCATGACCGGTTACTTTCTGTACTTACATCTCTCATGTGTGAACACATTTGTCTCATTCAGGGCAGAAATAAGGTGGACAGTCTCATCTCTAAATTAGGCATGAGCTATAATTCATTGTGTCACTTGGAAAGGAAATGTAATTATCCAGTGAGTAATGTATTGTGCAGTGAATTAAAATTTTAAAACGTTCAATTTGCCTGCATTATTGACTAAACTCTTTTTTACGCCATGCCAGCTTTCATGGCTATTTTCATGGTGAGAACCTGATCTAATTCACAGGGACAACACTAGATACGATGTTTAAAATGTATTTTTTTTTCCAGAAATTGTGATTTTCTCCATTTAATGCTTTTATCCTTACAGTTTCGAACTACTTACTGTAAATATTTAAATATTTTGCAACTGAATATGTTGTTTCTATACATCATTTTTTTTAATTTGATGAAGATATTTTCAATGCTTCATGGAATTTTAGTTCATTCTCTAATTAAAGATGTTGAGTACAAGCCATTTTCACACAGAGATTCGGTCTGACTTTCCTTGCTAAATCCTAGATCTAAAGGTGAATGTTTTACAGACTGTAGAGGGACCGTTGGGCCACAACGGTTCATAGCAGGAGAAAATGCATTCTCAGGTGAGCATGACCTTATACCACACATGTACACCAGACACAGTATTGATCTCACAACATGGAGCCAGACAGATTTCACACAGATTTCTCAAGGTTATATTTAAGGTTAATATATATATATATATATATATATATATATAGATATAGATATAGATATAGTATATATATATATATAGATATAGATATATAGATATATAGATATATATATAGATAGATAGATAGATAGATAGATAGATAGATAGATAGATAGATAGATAGATAGGTTATACAGTATGATCATGTGGGGGTTGATCTGTGCTAGTTCTCAAGACACTAAGAATGATTTAACTTCTGATTTGAAGCTGTTGTGTGTATTTTTTTATGTTAAAATCATATAAAATACTATGATTTTTACGTTTAGGTTTTATGTGAAAACAATGGCAGACAGAATAATTATTACAAACCTGTTTTAAAAATTATAATTATTTCACTATTCTGTTTTTGGTGCCATTAGCGGCACTAAGATGACATACTGCATCTTTAAGCACAGAAGGAAAATGCTTGCTATCCTGCCATTTCAAAAACCAACCCTTGAGTGACAGCTGTAGCCTTTCTGTTTGAATCACACATTTCTCTACTGTGTCTCTGTATTACATCGACAGAACTAAACAACTGACAGTGATAGAACACATTAGATGTTCCAGACATCTTTCCTATTGTTAAAATACAAACAGATATTTAGAGCAAAAAAGAAATCAGTCAACTTGATTGCAGCTCATTGGGATGCAGTGGAATCCTTGCTTTAGTCATATGCTTTGAAGATTAAATAGTCACACATGCAAATGCTGTTAAAGGATAGTAAACCCCAAAATACAATTTTTTATATCATTTACTCACTCTCATCTCCTTCCAAACCTGTATGACTGTTTTTTCAACAAAATTGACTTCCATTGTAAGAACACAAAACCACTAAGACATTTCTCAAAATATCTTCTTTTGTTTAACACAAAAGAAAGAGGCATATACAGGTTTGGAATAACATGAAGGTAAATAAATTATGACTAGAAGAGGACCAAAATCCCTATTCATTTGTTAGGAAATCACACAGCCGTGTGCATAGGGTATCCACATACCTTTGGCCATGTACTGTAGTTCGTCTAATTTAACACATACACTCATATGGGTCCATCATGCAAATGCAGAATCTCAAAAGCACATGAGAAGGAAAATGTGCTGATAGTGAGAGAGATGCTGGAAGCAAGCGAGACTGCCCACGCTTCAGGCATTAAATCAGAGAGCAGCTCGGTTCAACATCAGCAGTAAGAAATTCTGACAGGCATGAAACCGCATTTAATCTCCTTATCAACCAGATGACTTAAATAATCCACGTTCCACATCCTGCAAACCATATTCAGAATTTTTATAGTAAAAATATGCATCTCAACATCACTGGAGTACAAAATATATTTAACAAATGAACAATACATTGTTCACATAGAATATCTTACAATTATTTCTCCTAAAACCCTTTGATACTTTTTTGATACAAATCTAACCGAATGCTTTCCAGATATTTTTCTTTTCAAATTGTGAAAAAGATGTTTCTGTGCAGTGTATCAATGCAAACTTCATTCAAAATAAGTGCTTTGACCTTCACAAATTCCTCTCGAGCTTCTCCTCCTGTATTCTCATTTCTATGCAAAAGCAACATCTACATTTTCTCTCTGAATCTAAATGATCTGCAGTACATCTCTGGTTGCGTAACCACCTGGAACAAGTCCTCTAATAGAACTTTTTCAATGTGTGTTTTTTAAAGGTTACTTTACTTAAACGGTCTTCATTCTCATTAGATGGTCTGTTATAAATTTCACAGCTCTTGTATAGTTCAAGCAAAACCCTGGGAACTTGCAAAAGCCTTCATAAATTATTTTCGGCTCTGGTGAAATATCCGCCTCTGGTGGATAGTCTTATCCACTTATATACGGCTTCTTCTTTCATCTGTTTTTCACTCTATTCTAAACCCAGTGCTGTCACCTTTAAAGACTGTAGCCTTACAGATTATAACCACATTCACAGATCCGCTAGACATTTATCTTATTACCTCAAATTATTTTGAAGAAGTCAAAAAGTATGTACCACAGTACTGCAAAAGCATCAGATGGTATTACTGAAGGACTACCAGATATCATGGTTACTTTAAAGTATTTTAAAGAAAATTATAGCAATACCATATCCCATAGCTGTCCAAAACATTACTATATGGTATAATCTAACAAAACACATACGCTTTGTACCACTGTAGATCAGTAATACCAGAGCACTTTTGTTTTATGTTTTTTTTTTAAGTCATCTGTAATCATTTATTCATGCCGCTGGAAAAAATAAATATACTAGTAGGTGTCATAGCAATGTAAGTATAGTTCACCAGCCATCTGTTGTTTTGTGTTTATTGTGGCTAAAACCTGTAGTCTGAAAGTAGCTTCGAGGGACTCATTTTTTACATTCATACACCACTATTATTTATAGCACTGAGTGACAGAAATAATGTGTCAAGAGTTTTTTCTCCTGACTGCTGATTGGCTGCTTTCGTAACACACTGACAAGGAGTTAAAGAATAGCCTCTGATGTGTATGTGTGAATGAATGCCTTGACGTTATCAGGACATGAGTGAAAGCAGTCTGGTGGGAAATAAAGAGACATGGCTCAAACTCACGGTCTCAAAAGCATGACATAAGAACAATGCTGATGTGCCAGCGTGTGCGTCCACATCCTAAAATGGGCACACATGTTGATGACAGGGGGTCCATATCTCCCCACCTGCGTCATAGAGCAAATTCATTTTTCCCTTAAGCAACACTTGTGAACAGAAGCTTATCACCCAGTTCTGTGTCTACCTATCTTTCAGAGGATTTGACAATTGTTACGTTCATAACGGTCTATTATTTCTCATAAATGCACACATGAATATTAAAATAACTATTTTATGTTCTTTGAAGAGCCATTGTTTGGTGCATATTGGTTTGTTTATTTTAATTCACAGAAATCCTACAAAGTGTGTTGCCCTTTAAAAACGCGTGTCATTTTGGTCATATACTGTACATGACGCAAAACGTGCCCAGACTGACTACACTCTATCAACAGGGGTTTACGAAAATATAAACAGTTAATTAAATATATTAAATACATTCCCTGAGAATTTATATTTTAAGTTTGACTGAAAATGTCACTAGATTTGCACACGTGTAGAAGCAATGTTTTTTGGCAGGTTGATTACCATCTGTATTACCACAGTTTTACGATAAATATGTTTAAACTATGGTTACTAAAGTTACTATTATTTACAACAAATACCATAGTTAAACTATAGATATTGTAGTAAAAGCCAAAAAAGCCCAACGTGCAAAACACATCCTCGATATACATCTGCATGTACAATATGTGCGATATACAAAGATAAACTTTGTTTAGGTTCAGATGGCACTCTTATCATCACAGATTAATATGCCCTACGTGAAATAAACACAACGTCACCATAACACACTTAAATCAATCTTACCTGCCATCGCAGCGTTGACAGCAACTGTTGTGATGAAGAAAACCTCAGTGAGTATCGAGGCCCACGCTCGGCTCAGCGATCGCATCCTTACGAACAGCAAAACGGTCCGGGGGATCCGGGGTTTATCATTCCCCCGTCCCACAGAGAGAGAAACCTGCGACTGCAATCTCTGTGCGATGACACTCTGATGGACTTCTCTGTGTAATGTGTTTACGTTGTGATGCGCATCCTCCGCTCGTGCTGGTGCTGATGTTGCTCTCAATGCGCTGTGGGTGAGATGAATCTCTCTGAGCGGGGGAAAATACCCGAGCTGTGAGGTCAGGACACGTAAACTGGATACGTCATCACGTCTGGCTATCGTTCGTTGCCTTTACGTACGGCTTAAAGTACAAAAAGGTTAAAAAAGGTGCATATTATTTTCTGTAGTAATGGACGTTCGGTATATTTGTTTAGGTTTATGTGGTAAAGAGAGGAAAATGTTACAATAATTTCAATCAAGCCTTCTAAAAAAAACCAATAATTAAAAATAACTTAATGATATAAAGAAATCTAATTTAACAGCATCCACATATTTAACATTAAAGCAGAAGGAGGGATAAAACCATAATGACGCATGGTATTTTTAATGGACATTAAATTAACATATTTTTTATGTAGTGAATGATACGTTTTTTTTAAATATCAGAAGGAAAAATGCACTTATAATAAATAGTAAATACTTGCTTTATGTTTCCTAAGAAATACACTTGCTTTACGTCTAAAATGATGCCATGAAAGACAAAGGAACAGTTGTTGTAAATGACAAAACATCTACACTGCCCTCTACCGATGCAATAAACATATTCAACAACATTTTCATAAGTAATTCATTCGCAGCAACCAGATTCAAAAATAGTTAAAAATACATGTCAGTGATAGTGATTTATTTTTTCTCCAAGGGATAACAACGGATTTAAACACAAAATGATTCTGCAAGATAAAAATTATAAAATAAAAAAGGCAAGTATAGTACCTCTAATGTGCCTCTAATAAATAAAATATTCAATTGTATTCTTAAAACAGGTTTTGCCATTTAATAGATAAAACTTTAAAAACTCAAACAGTAAGCCACACATTAAAAAAGCTGATGAAACCGTTATGGCCAGATAACAGATTTTGCACATCACTAATTTGACTGATTGTCATGTAAAATTAAAATACAAATGTCAACTCTTTTGGTTTTTCTATCTGTGGTACTAAAAATATCAAGCTTTCATTTATGGGCATCATCCACTGGATCTTATCTACAACACCAACTGCTAAGAACTAAACTACACCAGAGTGCGTGACAGCAAATGCCTAAATATAATAATCTAACGAAATGTAATTCAACAGCATCCAGCTATTCAACAGTGAAACACAAGGCAAAAGCGCCGTATGAAAAATAACATGTCAGTTACGGTGTGAACTTACCCAACGGGTTACGGAAAATCGACGCCGCCACTCCGGTAATTACATCAAATGACATCAGTTCACCAGTGAAATCAACACCAGTGCTGTATTAAGTTAAACTGGATGCAGCTGCTTGAACATTCTAGAAAGTAGTATTTTTCTGGATGTCTTCGGTCTACCAAACTCTTTTTTTTCTTTTAGCAATACACCAAAAGACGATATGATTCACAAGCCACCACGCTAAACCTAATATAACAAACCTCTTCATAAATAATATTAAATTCAGTGTCTCCAGTTGAAATTCATGCAAGACAGGTATTACTAACTAGAAGCAACATACTAAATTAAATAAGCCTCCAAATACTCTCGACATAAAGCGTTGTCGCTGGTTTCCACAGGATCAGAGGCATTATACTGACACTCTGGACCACAGGCAGGATTATACACAGAAATGGCAGAGAAGTCATGAAACAAAGAACTATATATCAAATAAAGGTGACTGGTGACATTTTGAAGAGAGGTTACATTTTTTCTTCTGTAACTAAGAGTGATTAAGTGCAATAAAGGTAAATGTGTGACTGTGTGGATGCAAAAGACGATAATTATACGATATAAAGACGATGAAGTCTTCTGTTTGTTTACAGATGAAAACACCACGAACTGCTCCTGTCACGCAATCAAAAGTTTTTCTCAGAGCAGTGGATTTTATATTTTCTCACTGGTTACAGGCACAAACAAACCATCCACAATACATGAACTAATCTACAAGACAAAGTTCCCATTTCACTGGTGATCCACATGTGCATTTCCATCCTTCCCAGTGTCCTCTCCCGTTTCAGAGTCACTGCACGCCTCATTTCCTGTCTGAGGCTCCTCCCCTTCCATTTCATTAGCGGGAGACTGGAATCCGCTGTCGTCGTGATGTGATGGAGAGATGCAGTCAGTCTCTGAGTAGGAGTCTTTAGTGCTTTCTGTGATGTGATTTTTCTCCTGTTGATCTGATGATGGTACTTCATCTTCCTGTGTTGGTGAATCTGAAGGCTTCTCCTCTGTGCTTGAAGGTGCATCTTTGTCTGTGTCCGATGCAGGCATTTCCACTTGTGGATTGAGTTCTGTAGTTTCCTCTTTTGAAGATGATGTATCTGCAATGTTCTGCTCTCGTTCGTCTTCTGGTACTACATTCTCTATTTCCTGTATGGCGCCATCTATGGCTGACTTGCCCTCAGTGTCCTGTGGTGACTTTTCTGCCACCACCTGCGTGACTTGAGTTTCATTTTCGTTTGGTGTCGTGCTGTTCGTTTCAGCTGGTGGTTTCTCCTCAACTGCATTTCTATTCACATCCTCTTTGGTTCCATTGGGCACTTGCTTTAGTGCTAATTGGTTTATTGAGGTGTCTGAACGTTCCTCCTCCTCAGGAATGTCATCTACTGTGGGCACTTCCAGACATGATTCGTTGGGCAGAACGGGGCCAGTGCTTTCCAACTGGATCATGGAGACCACTTGCTTCATTCTTCGCCTTTTCTGAGCTTCTCCATCCACCTCCTCCTGACCTCCACCATATTCTTCAGTCCAGTCAATTGGAGGTTTTTCCCCCAGCAGGTGAAGATTAGGGTCGCTGTTGGTCAGAACGATGCTGTCTCGATACAGATTGTGTCTTCTTTGGACAGCTGCTTCTTTCACAGCTAGAAACGTCAATAAAAACATTAGACATTTTAATCATTACACATTTGGTTTCATTCCTAGTTTGAAAGCAAACGTTTGTCTTACCCATCATTATGTCTTTCACGACTGTGTGGAGGACGACTTCTTCAAAAATATTGTCTACCAGTATAAATCGAGAGAAATCCTCAAAGATGAGCTCTTGAAAACTAGGGAGCTCCTGCATACAAAATCATAACCATTTCATTGCAAGTCTGACTTATTGATAATACAGGCATATCAGAATTTGATATAAAAATATTTAGAATACAGAGATAAGGACTTACAGCAGAACATGTTGGAGAGAGCTGTTTTAGCATGTAGGGAATAAAGATCTGCAGAAGAGCCTCTCTGAAAAACTTTTTACGAACTGTGCTGCTGTCATAGTCAAATTTCTAAAGATAAAAAGGTACAAATTTACATTTCCAATTTTCTGACATTTACAATTTATTATCTAAAAAGGGCAGATAAACTAGTTTTACTGCAGGTGTCCCAGTTCACCTTGATGACACGATCCTGACAGCCCTGAATGGTTTTACAGAGGTCCTCTCCTTCTTTGCCTTCCAAACTTTGGTGCAGGAGCTGCTCAAACGTGTACATGGCATCATCCATTTGCTAATTAAAAAATAAAGGCAATTCTCAGGACTGGATGATTCATGTAAATTATTTAAATATGGAAACAGATCTAATAAAATCCCAAATAATATAAATTGCATATTTTTATTTGCAATATAAAAATATATTTTTTAACAGCTAATCTGTGAAGCTGCCACAAGGGGGCATAATCTGCCATACAGAATAGATGGGAACCGGTTAGATAAACATTGTTTAATGGATTATACAAGTTTAGTCTTGTGTCTTATAAATCTAGTCTCATGTCACTATAAATGTTATTATTATTTCAGAGTCTTTGTAACAAAAGTATCCTTTTTTGCTTATAAATATCCATTAACAATGCTATTAGTCATTTAAGTGACATTACATGACATAATGCACAATACAAATAAAATGCATGATGAGATCTCTCTCTCTTTCTCATGTCCATTAACGGTAAAATGCAGCTACTATGTCATTTCATCACCAAAAATGATCTTTATACCTATCAGAAGAGCGCACACTACCTCAGGGCATCTCATTTCACACATGACAACAAACACATACAAAAACAACTTACAAAACCCTAATAGAGACATTTTATACTTATTCAAATCTGCTGCAGTTTAAGGGGCCATTTAAATGCAATCCCCATTCCATAAACACAATAAATATAGCTGAAATGTAGTTTAAATATTTGTGCTGTGTTTTTAATAGCACAGTTTGCAAGTTTAGTGGCAGATGTTTTTAAAGGAAATTCTTTAGACTTTCTGGTTCAAAGATAACCGACCTCTCTCATCAGGATTTGGGCTCTCTGTACAAACACAGAGGGACTGGAGACATCAAACCGCTGCTGAAGTCCTTCTAAACTCAGTGACTCTACCTTCTCATAGCAGCTTTGCATCTTTACTGGATGGAAGGCAAGCATGGAGATCTTCTCCATGTGCTGGACAACAAAGACAAAAAGTTGACGTCACAGATGTCCTCAAAGTTAACATTATTTGCATGTGATATATGTTTTCTAACCTCTCCAAGTTTTTCCTTATTGCCGTCATTAAGGAGGTTCTTGCTCATGTCCACCAGCTCTCTGAAGAACAGGTCTCGCACTTCAAAAAAGCCTCTGCTGATGGGTTCCATCAGAGCGTCCAGGATGGAGCTGATGTATGGCTGGATGCTCACCTTCAGAAGCTTCTCTGCTTTGGGCAGCACAAGAACTACAGCCAAACACAAAAACAAATCTTTCAATGTGGCTGCACAGTTACTCATTTTTAGGTTTTGTTAAAGTTTTCACTTAAACTAAACATTTTAGTGGTTTTTAGGTGGCCATTACATCTTGCATACATACATTTAAGGAAATGTACCAAATTACTACAAGCGAGACCAGGTTTTCTTCAATCTCTTGACAATAAACTTCCACAAAAGACATTAATGTTTAGCATTTTCAGTTGTTTTGACAAGTACCATGTGGCCTATTTGTGTCACCTGATCGAGATAAATGGATACGGCAAAGAATAATCACCTCTAATTTTGCTGGTCACATGCTCTTTGGAAGTGATGATCTGGTCCATGTCTGTGCGTATGGTGGTCTCCAGTGGAGGGCGACCTGCCTCACAGCTCTGCACTATTGCTACATAATGAGCCTGAGTTTGGCTCTGAACCAGCCCGTACACTGCATCTGATATCTTATCACAAACAAAAATATATATATATATATTTATATTTTTGTCTTTTTCTCTCATTCTTTTGAACTACACAAAAATGTAAAACTAGTAATGCTTGATTTATGAATACCAGCATCCAATTCCTCTGTCTCTCATGCATCTTGCCCTTCAGTTTGGGTGTAATAAGGTCTCTCATCTCAGGGAGCAGCGTCTCCATTACCAGGTTGGCAAGGATCTGTAAAGACCATTAGAAAAATACTGAACACTCAAAAACAGAAACAACATAAAACCCTCTTTTAAACGCAACATGGTGGCATAAACTCTGCATGTGTTTATGTGACAAAGTCAGATCGCAGAGGCCTGAAGGCCATGTTACTTTATTCCCACCACGCTCAAGTGCCTGAAAGATAAACGTTGTCAGGATTGCCTGAAGCACATTACAATTTTACTACTGGTTTAGATGCAACCAGATCACATATCAATCAACTAGTTACTCCCAGGGCACATCACTTTTAGTACTGTGTTACGTAAGAGTCTATAATAACCTTGTATAACCTCTACTAGCTAGACAATGTAAATACACCTAATCCAAACCCCTAGAATATGAGATTGCACATTTTAGTTTTTCCCTAGACACTGTTTAACCAAAATAAAAAATTCTCCAGTATCACAATGAAAACAGATCTCCCTTCATGGCCGGGTCAGGCTCCACTAATATTATCTTAACATTTATGCAAGCAGCACTAATTTGTTCAAATGTAAACAATTTCATATAAACCCCTATTATGCATAATATGGCAAAATGTTAGGAAATCATAGCCAAAAGAAACCCATAAATCCATCCAAACAACATTTCTTCTTATGATACCAGAGACAGAATAAACCTCTTTACAGGGACAACAGAATTTAAAATGTGTCAAAATAGTTTTGACCTATTTTATTGTAACCCAAGCAATTACTGTATGACCTCCATTGACTCAGTTTGTTGTCCTGATCCAGATTTAACAAAATATAGAACAAATGTTTGTGTGGGTTTTACCTGTGGAGGTGTTCCACACATCATTTCCCAGGTCCCATATTGACCGTGAGCCTGCCGATAGAGTCGCACGGCATCTGTGAACGCAGGGGTCTGAACTTTACACTCCTCGGGCAGTCCTAACAAAACAAAAAAATAAAAGTGACCATCAACAAAGAAGCAGATCATACAAAAGTTTGTTTTGTTGTTACTTAGAGACAAGCACTATGCAGAGTCATTTCGAAATAAAAATATTGTGTAGTTCTTCTACATTTAGGGAAGTGAAAGATATAAATGGAAGAAGGGTCATCATTACACACAACGTTTTTATTCTTAAACCACAGAACACTTAAATCTGCTTTGGTCACCCTCTCAACAAGAAACACTGCCTTGGTAACAAGACTGAAATGTCATGTGTGAACAATCTAATCTGCCATGCAAATTTCTGTCTTTGTTTTAACAGCTGCAGCTGTCAGTTCTGTCTTTTATAATATAAATATATTCACTAATAGTTTGATTAGATAACAAACTAATAAGTAGACAACCCATTACATTATTAGAGTCACTGTACACTCGTTTTCTGCGTGTTGTGTTTTTGTCGGGGGATTTTGTTAACTCACAGAAACATAAGATACAGTATGTGCCATCTAAAAGTTTTGTTCCCATGGCATTTTCCCAATCTGAAGCTGATTCAACCAGTTCTGCAGTCTGGGTGGGACCCAAATTAGGTTCTCTACATATTTATAAAAAAAAACACTATTCAAAACTTGTGCAATGATAGGACATGTTTATTCATTTATCTTGTGAGTGTTATGACCCCTGGCTAAAAAAGAATAGAAAAGTTTTTTACAAAAATTCTAATGGATATGCTGGTTATAATGGGAATTCTACTGGTTTTAATGAAAACTGTCCATGGTAATGTTTTGGTTTCTATTCTATTGGTGGGATGTTATCTGGCAGGTGAGAACCAACACCATTAAATTCTACTAAAGTATGAGCCAAAACACAACACAAAGAAATGGTTTTAATGGTAAACACCTGATTGTATATAACGGTCACTCACTATAGCGTAAAGCCATTATTCACAGCTATCTCAAAAACAAAAAAGGGTCTTTGGCTATCAATTCATACTCAAACAATATTCCAGCCACTTCTGCAAGCTGTTATACATGCAGTACAGTCACATCTATTAGTAAATGACTTGTCAACCTCAAACATACAGTCTATATGTGAGGAATAGCAACAACATGTTCCACATAACAGCCTTGAGTACCTCCTGTACATGTGTGTGTGAGAGCTTGATCTCCTACAAAGAGAGGAAGTTGGAGCTGGCTGGTGGGTGTGGGGGTTTATAGGAGAGCTGGCAGGAAGTCCAATACTACAAGTCTATGTGAGTGCATGCACGCATGAGCACGTTTTTATGAACACGTGGGGAGAACCAGAGAGGTGTTGTGTAAAAACAACAGAAACTCATTCTGGCGTAGCATCTGATTTCAACATTTCAAGATCTGACAACTGATTTCAAGAAACGCGTTTTCGCAGACCATGCCCTAATTTTACTACGACACCAATGAGCAGTTAAACACATTGCACAACATGACACTCAACTCAGATTACACTTTTCTGATCACTTTCAGTCATCATGTCACCGTGTGTACATACTCTTGTTTCAGTGCTCAGGAATTCAAATTATTCCGGTTATTTCCTCATGTTGCTCCATCAGGTTGTCACCTTAATTGCTTTACGGTGACATTCAATACGCTTTCAAAGAGTATCTGTGCGTCTGGACACTAGAGGAGATTTTAAGCCACCTGGACTTGATTCATTGACATGCTTGTAAACCTGTTAAGTTGCCCGATAAAACCTGATTATCACAAGATTGACATGCACCACATACCTACAGTATATGGTTTATAGTCTAAGATGAAAATCTCATTTATGATCTTAAAGCAGCCAACAGCAAAGTTAAACTTTGATCCCTGCAGGTTACGCTACCGCTCTGTTATTTGCGGTTGTATTTCTTTATAGATTCAGACATTAAAGTCTCTCTCACCTGAGCCAAAACCCCACAGAGAAGATCAGAGGAACAAACCTTAACCTGGTTGAAATTAAGTGACATGCAGTCACATACCAGACTTTATTGGGCCACCAGTCTAAACAGATTACTCAAGACTGCAAAACTGCTGCTCCATCACGGGCGATGTGTAGTATTTAGGGTAAACATAAATGGATTGAAAACAACCCACAACAAAAATGTTTGTTTGTTTAAACATCCCAAACCAGCCCAACACTGCCATGAGTTTGGGGTGGGGCTCTCTATTTGTCCATCCAATAGCTGATGGGGGACTGTTCTAGAAAGCGGTTCAAAAATAGAAATTTTCCCTTTTTTATTCTGAAAGTGCAGTTTTAAGTTTTAAACATAATGCATGTAATTATGCACTTCCAAAAACATGCCAAGACCTGCCAGGGTCTAGCCCTGTTCATGCATGCTTGGGTTTACACCTCTGAGAATCAAAGAAAGTCAAAGAATAACAATCTTATTGGAGCACAGCATGTTCCTGCTTCCCAGAGTTCTGCCACTTTTGGGACATAGATGGGCTGTTCCAAGCAAATTCTTCTGTGTACTTATTATATAAAGTTCTTTGTGGTGACCAGAAGGAGAACCGCGTAGTGCAGTTTTAAACACTAAACTGTCACAATTGCCCACACCACAACCATAGCTACAGCAAGACATATGTATGGCTCATTTTATTAACTGCAGACGTAAGGAAAAAATGCAATGATGTAAGGATAGGGTGTGAAGATATGAGGTTGCATCATGATGTACTGCGTAAATGTGTATTCTTTTTAGTGACTAATTTGAATTAATTTATACATTAATGATAAATACACGTTAATGATGAATGAATCACAAATAAAAAATGCACAAACCCCCCCACAAATATATGTTATGGTTTAGAAATAATAAACTATTCATTTCAACAATTCAACAATAGAAATTTACCATAAATTAAACAATAAAATAATATTTAATAGAATAAAGAAATGCATATGAAAAACCTGTCTAATATGAACACCACCCACAACCACCTAAATACAATGACTGCATGCCAACATAGTACTTAACGTAGTTACATTACTTACTGCACACTGCAATTATAACAAATAAGTGTTATTATGACGCCCATTGCAGAAAGGTACCTTACAATGTGCCTGACAGGCCGATGAGAGTTCTACCCTTCCTTTACTAATCCTGACCTTATTAAATATGTAAAACTGATCAGGCACAAAGAAAGGCACATTTAACTTAGGTACAAATACAACTATTAAAACAGATCATCAGCTGAACTAAACGTAGGGTTTGTCTTAAACAATGCCATAGTTATCCAGCACATACCCACAAAAACAACTTTTTAACCAATGATTTAGACCAAAGTTACGTAATGCTACATTCTTCCATAATACCGACAAAACACAAAGAAGGTAATTTTAGCAATAAGAAACATCACAAAGCCAAGAGAGAAATGTACTTTTTCACTATTAGTATCTGTGATACTAATCACCTGAACAGACCCAAAGCAAATAAAAGGAACATCTTAAGGAGAATGCCTAATGAATAGCACAGAACCCAACCATAATTAAACCAGCCCTTATTTGGGAAAAGAGGGCCTGCAGATGTGCTTACATACAGAACATACTACACACAGCAGGATTGGGCTAAGGCAAGCATTCAGATGGCCGCCTTAATCCCCCAGGGGACATTACTGCCTTCACCGCAAGCGTGCATTCCCTCTCGGCAGCCTCCCTTCCAATCTGAATTATGAGTTGACAGGCCCAGCTGTGACCACTCTGGAATCTGGACTACACGGAGAAAACAGCTTTAGCAGCCATAGACGCCAACATAAAGTCTATGAGAAAACCTTACATTTAACCATTACAGCACCACACGGTGAAAGTGAATATTACTAAACGAAGAGAATAAGAGACTAATCGAATAGCCAACACTACTAAACACCAGAAGTTTTCTTACTTTTTGAAAGCCAATAAGGTTGCTTGCTATAATTCACTTGACGGTCCAAGTGTCAAGCAAAACAAGTCTGCCGTTACCGTACCTTGTAAGCATGCCAAAAAGGTGAGGTAACCGCATCATCTCAATGACACAAGCTTATCATACCCATCAAATAGACAAGTGTGCTCTTGTTTATGTGGCTTGACAAGAAATATATCAGTAAATCTACTAATGAAAGACTGAAAGTGTTACAGCAACAATAAACCTTTATGAAACACTCAAAGCAACACTGAACTTTCGGGCTGCCCTGGGGCTGATGCAACTACATTTACACATGTATGTAAGACATTTATATGCAAATATGTCAAGCAAAACTATTTGCACATTCTCTGTCTAGTCTGAGAATTATCCTTGGCTAAAATTAAATATTCTACAACCGACTACTCGAAATACATATACTGTAAACACAGAAAGATAGGTTTGACTGATGTTTGACAGTGTGATACACTGTATTGTGTAAGGTTACAAGAGCTCTAAAGAATAAACAGTCAGAGCTTAAGATATGTCAGCACATCTCCAGCTTTCTCAATGACCTCATCCAGAATCTTTTTACAGCCTTGAGCACTAAAATTCCTTCTATTATCAAATAGGACAAATGAATACCGCTAACCGTGCCAAACGTTTCACTCGAGTTTCCTTTTTGATGAAAAGATGCCTTAAAAAATAACACATCGGTTTATCAAGCATGCCTGAAAGGTGTTTTTTCTGACAACAACAGAAAAGCAATAATCACAAAGTAGATGATTAAATAACAAGTCACTCATTAAATGACAGCAAGCAGAATAGAGGCGGGATTTTTCAGACTATACACTTTATTGTGCACTTGCTTTTTCTTAGTTTTAACAATAGAGGCAAGACTCTTGTAACTATTACTGTAGGGCAATTGGTAAAGGTTGAAGGTCATGGGTTCAATTTCCAGGGAACACTGGAACTCAAAAGCATCTGCTAAATGCATAAATGTAAACATAAGACTCACCGTTGTTGGAGTGCCGGACACAGTCCTGAAAGACAGCACTCCATTTCTGCTGCTCCTTCTCGGTCATCACGCAGAAATAATAGTGACGTGCATAAGGGTGCCAGAGAATAAGGGGAAACTGTGTTGCACATTTCAAGAATGGAGTACTGCCAACTTTAGCTTTAACACCTGAAAAACATACACGTTGAATGATTATATGATTAAATACAGCCTGATGAGAAGATCTCCAGAGTCAGCATTACCACAGCTGCTCAAAGATCACAGTCTGTCTCACTCCCTCCATCTCTCCCTACTTCATCACCTCTTATCTCTTCACCTCTCGCCCTCCTTCCTTGAGAAGGAGTCCCAGCTCAATGCAAATGAATCACTATGTGACAATGTCGAAATGATAATATTCGTTTAAAAAATAAATCTTAAACATTACATTTGTAATGTTTAAGATTATTGTGTTGTGTTATTGTATTGTGTTGAAATGGCTTACTGATATGGTGTATGCAAGTTCATCATCTTTTAACTTCATTGTCATGATGAGATTATTACACTAATTTTGCACTGTTAGAGAAATGGATGTGACTCAAATGTGACCCTGCCTGTGAAAACTCAGTTAAAAAAATAAAACTTAGATAAAGTTTTGTGCAAAATAGTTCATTCATATTCAATAATGGTTAAGTATTAGAAATGAAAATTTAAGTGTTCTCTCAAAATGTATCATATAATCTATCATAATAGCGATAAACACACATTATCCATTTTTATGGCAATAACAACTTTGATGCTTTTAATCTCATGATTAGGTTTTAAAACCTGGATTTCACATACAGGGTCAAACAGGGTTTTATTGAAAAATTCTTGCAATTGGTTTAACAAAACTGGATTGCTGTTTTTAAACCCTTTTTTAAACTGACCTGTTTTACAACCACTGCAAGTTCAAGCTTCATTTTTCCTAATATGACCAAAGATTTGGTAATTATGCCAGCAGAGTTTAACTTGTATTGATGCCAGAACATTGCATTAGGATTATTTTCCTGACCTGGTAGGCTGTTGTTAAGAAGCTCCAGATATTCCTCCATAGAGGTCAGGACCCTGTAGCCAGCACAGTTTATTGCGCCTTTGGGATGTAGACCTCTGTCATGGGCCTGAAGAAAAAGCAGATAAAGACATTATTGAGAGAAAGAGATACAGCAGCACATACAAAAGGATGACTTGGGCAGCCTTGCTAAAAGGGTGAGAGACCAATATGTCAATAGAGAGCACCATGGCAGATATATTACTCAAATTTTAGGTTAAGTTAGGAAAGGCAAAATAGGTGCAATTTCAATAATGGTTCCTGAGAACCTGAGAACAAGTAAAATCCTGTTACCTGTTTGTTTTCGAAATAGTTTATGTTGTAGGAATCAGGAATGAAAAGAAAACGATTCCGCCATTTTTTGTTTTCTTCGAGATACTGGAACAAAGCCCCTGAGAAGATGGACTTATTCTGAAGAGGCACCTACAAAAAACCCACATAAGAACTGAAATTTACAACAAGCTCAAAGTTTAAAACGATTTCCGCTTAGTGAGAATCTGATGTCTAATTACACATACATGCCAATGGTGGGATGTTCGGACTGGAAGCATTTAAATTGTGTTTATTTAACCCTTTACCCACCCAGTGTGCGTGCAGGAGTCTGTCACGGTCCATTATCAAAAACAGTCTACAGATATACATGCCTGTGCAAACATACGGTTTTGTACGTCATGGATAAGTATGTACTGCAAAACTGTTCATCTGAAGAAGAAACTACACTTTCTGTAGAGAGAACTCCTTCACATTTCAAGCTGCAATCCATAACCTTTTTGTTAAACAAACTTAAATAAAAGCAGTAAGTGTGCAAATACATTAAAGATCAGTGTTTAAATCATTCTCCTTATCTTAACCAGATTCGCAACGCTGAGCTTATAAGCATGATTTATATTGAGCTGTCGCATCGGATTTCATGGGAAATGTCATTTGTTGTTGAACACATGTAAAAATAAGTACGTAAAGTAATGTTCTACTTTATGTTACGGATATGTGTGTCCAAAATTTTTACAAACCTTTTTATGTACTTGTAACATTATATCAATTTATGACATGTATGGTATGAAATGGACAAAACACTTAACTTACTTGGGGGAAAAAAGCAAATTATAGCAAAAAAATGCAAAGAAAAACAAAAGGTTTAAGGGAAAAGCATAAACTGGCTAGAATTTTATTTGCTATTAATATTTGACGATATGTGCTGTTTGTATATTTTTTGCCAAGCCTCCTTACACAACTTTGACACATCAATACAAATTTTTAAATAATGATTTCAAATGAGAGCAAAGATATGAATTTGTCAAAGTTGGACATCCCTTTTGGCTGGGCCTGTGTATTTATCCCTATTTGATATTCATGAGGAATTCACATTGTTTACAGTCATTTCTTTTATTATTTCACTTGAATGACATTATTACAAAACGAGTTGAAAAAGAGGAATAGAAAAAGGCAGAGTTTTACCTTCCTGTGCAGGAGTTGTGGTTGAGGACCTCCTCCACCCTCGATGTCATAACGCATCTTGTTAAAGAGAGCGACGGCATACTGCTGTTCATATAAGAGACCAAACTCTCCCATCAGCTCCCCTGTACGTGCTGCAAAACATAAACACAACCAATAAACAAAGGGACCTCACACAACCAACATGACAATTACACAGTAAATACCGATTTACAACAAAGATGATAACGATAAACATACAATTTTAAAAATTGTTCTACATTTAAGATAATAGCAGGGTCCACATCCTACACACTATAAGGAGGAATTACTGTATATCATTGAATGAACAATGAATAAAAAATGATCAGCAGCCAATCACAATCCATTCATGAGGACGATAGTTATTGTTACAGTATTTTTACAGTTATCATTCATGATATGAACAGGCCTTAAACAACAATCTAATCAGCCATATTTGACTATATAATGAGAGCATATGTTCCATTGACCACTGAATATTAAGTATAATTAAGTCAGTGTGTAAAAATAAATGAAAAACATGTTTACAGTAAATACAGTTATACAAATAATAGAAGGTTATGAAAAAAAAATCTAAAATCCCAATTTATTACATGAAAGTGTAACCATAACACTCAAGCAGTCTAATCCTTCCTGTAACCCTCTGCTATAAAAAGTCGCTTTACAATAAATCAATGGGCATTAAACATTAACAGTAACTTTCACTCCGCTACATGTATCTGATCAGAAAAGGAGATTACAATGTTTGAGCTTTGCTGACTTGCCCTTCACATACACGTGATGGCAGATCAACACCATGTTTGGCACTAGAACAAAGGATATCTGCTTTCTTGTGGGATGTTTTCCAAATAAATTACAGGGCTCGATGTAAAGTTTTAGTGGAGTTCCAGAGAAACATTTTGATCTGTTTGCATCCAATGTAAAGAAGTATGTAAAACTAAGCACTCAGGTTCACACACACACAAACTTCACCGGTACAATAACAAATGTTACAACATAGTGCAACCAAGTCCATTTCTTAAGTTAATAAAGGTGACACACCCTCTGGAATTAAAGTGAAGTAGAGTTATAGGATATCTTCAGGATATATATGATGTTCAATTGTTCATTATGACACTGGAGATTCATATTCAGGAGAATAGAGAAACAAATCAGATCCATATAACCACAAGCTTAACTTCAACAGGACCATTAACATCAACGTTCCCATCACAGAATATAAACAGACCTGACATGTAGCATTTACATATTTTAGTCAAATGCAGACAGAAATACTCTAAACATTCCCTCATTGAATCGGTATGGTCTACGCTGTAATAATGAAAAGTTTCTGGAGCTCTGAAAAGCTGGTCGGGGGAAATCATACGCAGTCCATCATATTTGCTCCATAAAGACAGAATATATAATTAAATGAACTGCTAAATCCATTAGGCAGTCGTGCAGGCAGTACTTAAAAGAGGGGAATGTGAAAAAGTAGACAGGGCGGCTGGAGATATATTCACTACGACTATGGATTATCTTGTTCCATGTCTACTGCCACAGATCACATATTCATACATTAATATTTGCAGATTTATAAGGTTAATAGCAAATGCGACAATTTTTGGTAATTGCACATTTGATTGTTAAAGATCAAAATATGAAACACCCCAAAATAAAAAACAGGGTTAAGCGTAATGTAAAATACTTTAAAATGTCATATTGGAGGTGAAAATGTCAAATCTTAAATCACTATAAAATCATGTTCATCACCAGCCAGAGAAAAACACAACAGGTTTGTCACTGTTAATGAACTACATTTAAGTACAATTAAAATTAAATTCAAGACGCACCTATTTTGACTCAAACCCTTGTATGAGGTGTTTCATCTCTTTGGGTAGAGACAGTGATGGTGGGAACAGTCGACAAGGGCTGGGTAGTTCTTACTGATTCATTGTTTGCACACTGATTCAGCAATCAATCTTAAACAAACATCCTTTGACAAATCTCACAATGCTCACTCTCATGCCAAGGCATTTCATACCCACTCCCGCACAAAATTTCTCAATCCAAAAGTCACATCATAATCCAAAATATGATTTTAACAGTGATATTAGATTTGGGTCCAAAATGAATATTCTGTTGCATCTGTGAAATAATCTGAATTCCCTGGCGGACATGTTTCTAGCAAAGAAATGCATTTTATACAATTTATTATGAATATATTCTTTTTTCTATGTGGCAATGGTATTATATTTCTGCTTAATTTATACTTGTCGAGCCATTCCTGTTTTCTGGAAGTTTTCATACAGATATTTAAATAGTGATTCCACTTGCAATGATAACAGCAAAAGCAATAAGCCAACCACATGTGGGTCGTGGAAGAAGTGTCCCTTCGGTGAGGGGGAAGGGTTTGTTGGAGAGGAAAAAGGAAGTTTTACAGGAATGTCTACTTCAGATCAGAAAGTGGACAGAGCGAGAGTCAGGAGAGGGAAATCTGTGCGCTCAGATCTGAGAATTGACAAGCAGACTACACAAAATGTGCCTAGAAGAAATGTAAAGAAGAAATCCAGAAACCATTGGTTCATATGATTTATTGTTAAACATTTATATAGTAAGTTTAGGAATGACAGAAAGAGAAAGTGCACACATACAGCATTTTATTATAGTGCATAGATTTTACTATAGAGCACAATTTACAAACACAGCCACAGGTCTGGGAAAGACCACAAAACACAGGGTATGAGTGTGTGTGCATTACATCTAAGACTAAGAGTTGTGTGTGTGTGTTATGAGTCACACGCTGAATGAGTCTCATGTGATACTTTGGAGACTGGCTGCCACTCCTCGCTCCTCAATTTCATTACCAGCTAAAGAAAATCAAGTTAGCTTTACCACATTGGTCACTGCAAAGAAGACTCTCAAAGGCTCTGACAAAGAAAATACTGTTGCCACTTTATTACCTAATACCACAAGAAAGACTGAAATATTACACAGAAACTCAATCCCACTAATATGATCCAAGCTTTAATTTCTTGCCAGAATCTAGGTAATATTCTGCATCTCTAAGGTTTGAATCAATTGAAGATAATCTCAAGGTTAAAGAACAAACTCAGGCATCCAAGAGTCTAATTTGACCAAGGTTGTGGCCGCCAGACTCTTAAGGTCAGAGGAAGAGAGAGGGCACAGCAAAATTCTTCTTCTGGATTCATTTATGCTTGTCTAGTTAATGCACTTTGAAGAGCTCACAGCAGGAAATCTCAAAACTCTTTGATCATGGTCTTGTTTGATTCTTTTAAAAAAGGAGCGTTGCACAATTCTCGATTCTAATTGGTTGACATGTTTCAAAAGCGTATATTAATTGTCTGTCAGTACAAAGCAAAAGAGTAATTCCAGGTTTGTTGACTACATTACAGTTTCACATCATTTCACCATGTTTTTACATTGAAAGATGTTTTAACAAAGCGTGTTATGGGCACATTACCACCTTAGATGTGCATTCAATTTTCAACACTTCAATGGTTTGACATCAAATATTTTAAGTGTACATATTTAACAAAAATATATTTAACAAATATATTCTACAGTTTTTCAATGATTGTTGAATTCCAAAAGTAAAAACCGTGTAGATAATAATATAATAAAATACAAAGATAATGAGTGATAATGGAGCTATTGACACAGGATGGAGTTTATGCTGGTAAACACGCAATCTAATCGTCATGTTATCTGATGGTCTGTTGCTAAATGAAGCATGTTTTAAACCTGCTGTGCTCTTCATTCTTATAATTGTCCTGAGAGCCTCATTGGTGCTGAGTCCAACATTGAGTAAGTCTTACTTTCATCATGGAAAACATACACTGGCTGATAATGGAGCCACAGATCACAAAGCCTTACTCAACTACCAGATTCCCATGTCGTCAGCACACTCCATACAAGTATGCTTTTGCTCATAGTGATTTCTAAAGACCAACTATGGAGGTATTCCCATTCTGGTGCAAATTCCAGTCCGTTCTGTGGATGACTAAGAATTGCTCATTTGGATGATTTAACTTTGGGACATGTAATGGGCTATTCACACAGACACATGTCGGTGGGTTGTGCATCTATACAAGTACCTCGGTATAAAGCTTTAATAGTGTTTCTTTGCTCCAGAAACACAGGGCAAACATTCCAGTCAAGCATTTCCTGCAAGAACCCCCTCTTTCCTCAGCAACTCAAAACAGTGCTGTGGGGCTTTAACAACCCAAGTAAACCTTCACCATAGCCACAGAAATAAAGACATGTGCCAAAAACATGCCTCATCTGACATAAAAAGCTCTTACACACATCTGATCCAGCTTTTAAATAACATAAGAAAAAAGCTGATTGTTTGTGACAGGAAGTGCTGAGGTCATTCTATTCCCCACCCACTATTTTGAGTTGATGACCTCATTTATTCTCTAAACAGCAAGACGAGGTGGGAAAAGAGTGTTTTACACAATTTGGGAAACTTCTTGGAACTTTAAAGTCAACTTTTTACCAACAAAAGATCACAACACCAACCAAAAGCATATTATTACTGTATCATGTCATCTAAACCAGCCGACTGCCATTTATATACCAGACCAAAGCAATTTTCCAGGAACCTGATGAAATTAGGGAATTTAATTGGTCATAGCCTGTAGGAATAAGGATGCATGCATAGCTTAAAAATCCTTTTTAAAGGTTATCCAAATGTTAGAGTATGACATATCGTCCCAACAAACTCCCTTCTGCTCTTGGGCTTTCCATGCATTCCTGAGATTCCATATCTGATATGTGAAATGTCTTGAAACGAGCAGAAATACTAAAGATGGGAAGTTAACAGAGCTCTTGTGCCATTCCCAAATAGAATTGGGAAACGTTTTGTTAAAATGTATACAGTTTACCACAAAAAACAGTGTACAGTTAGGCTTTCAAAATCTGTTGGGTAATCCTTTACCAATGATTTATTATGATCAAGAGATTTTTCTGAAACCTGCTCCACCCTAACCCACACCTGACCACAGCTTTAAAGGTGCAAGCCACTGCAAGCATTCAAAATAATGAATATAAAAGTTTATATATATATATTTAATTGTATTCCAAAACTTGCATCTAACAGGAAACACGGTGCCACGTCGTAACAAAGTGTATGTTTAGTATGAAGTCAGCACAAACTTTATTTTCTCTTTGGTGTGGAATGCAAACGATTTAAAACAACAACAGTCCATAGACGTTTAACATTGCAACTACTCTTTCGCAACACCATATTTCACAGACCAGCTCTGGTTATCCAGCACGTCTAGCTTTTAATAATGCACACAGTGATAACAGACGCTGATCAAATAATGATGTACCTGTAATAACCTCCCGTTTGCTTTCATCCAGATGAGTTGAGATTAAATCCCCATCGCGTCGCTGTTAGTTGGCAGATTCGGCTGGATCGGTCAACTTCGTCTTTGAAAAGCAGCTGTTGAGGGGCGCTGGTGGTTTCTTATGATAAGATATGAAGTGAAGTTGATTTCTGCGGCTCCTCCCACTTGTGCTCGAGGATATTGAACGCAGTGAGAAGTGGCTGGAGTTACGCGGAGTTGACAGGCACCGTGCTGAAGTGCTGCTGGGATAAGGAAAGCTCAGTCTTCCATACCTGTTCACTTCACGCTTCTTTAGTATTGTTGTGTGCACTGATTCTGCGTCTTCGTACACTTTTCTGTGGGAGACGCGTGAGCGTGCTGAGGGCGTGGTTTTAGAAATCTCGATTCACCTCCAATTAGAGGCGGGGCTCAAAGCATCACAGCCAAGTAAAAAAATAGTAAATAAAAAACAATTCCCTAATATCACAAATGGGAACAAATAATTAAAAAATATATTAAATAAATATGGAGGATAGCCTTAAATAATAAATGTGCTATATAATAATATGACTAAACAACAATCCAATGCAATCTAAATCATTTTAGTTACTGTAAATAATACCATTTTCGAAAAATAGTTTACGGTTTATTTATTTGTTTTGGTTATTAAATGTTACCTTTGATAAAAAAATATTTTTTACAGGTTAAAGTTTTATAACACCAATTTGCAGCATGTGAAAGCCACACAGAGAGGCAGCAAGTCTTGTCCCCCCTCTAGTGGTCTTATTCGATTATCGCCACCTTATTTTTTATCGAAGTTTATTGATAACAATCAGGAACAAGCTTTACAGAAATTTAAATTAGAATATAGTAGAATATTTTCATCTTTCAATATATTTTCATGTTGTCATAATAATATAGTTTGTATACAATGCAAAAACTCTGTGTAAGATGTGGCCCATTTTATGGATCTTAATAAAATAAAACGTTGTCGTGTAAAGATCCTTCGTATAGTCTACCAAACATGCTGCTTTTTGTCAACAGAGATCCTGTGGAGGCGTGTGGTGTGGGATTATCGACGCAAGCAGCACATCCCATTTACACCAACTGTACAGCTCTGCCTGACGGAGCGCGCACACATTGTTGAGCGCGCACACACTGCTGGCCAGGAGCGAGATAGCAGAGAGAAGAGGGGACAGCATGGCATCTCTCGGACTCAAGGCGATTGTCGGAGAAAGTAAGAATGTGTGGTTAAAAGTTGTATTTGTGTGTTCTCTGTGATCTTTGATAAGTGGCTCATTTTGAATTAATTGATATTTACATAGAAATGTGTACTTGTGTATAAAGGTTATAAATGCTCTGTTTTATTAAACTATAACGTATTATAAACTATAAAATATTACTTCGTACTGAAAATGCAGATTAAACGACAACCATGAAGTAATGGCAATTCAATTTCAATAGGCTACATTATACAAAAACAAATATTTTGCATCTTGTAAGTTTATTCTGAAAAAAACTTCGTATGGTGAATTTATATTATTTGTCGATATACCTGTCATGTATATTTGAGTTCAATTCATTCAAAGTGAATTAATATTCTGTTGTTGATAAAAGCGCAAAAGCATTTAATACACGCATACCTAGTAAATACATAGCTGGATTGTACGTCAACGTCGCCGCCATATTAGTCCTGGCAAACTCCCCTATCAACACATAAGTGAACTGTGGGTTTTGTAAAGAAAAACATTATTTATACGAAATAGTACGTCTTTAAATGCTATAATACTAATTATATATACTGATATATTTTATACTATAAAGCACCTTACTATTTTTTGTTTTACCATATTATATAAATGGATTCATAAAGGATTATCTCTCATCTTTAAAATGGTCTGTTTTGGAGTGTATTTGTATGCTTTTATACTTTTTACTATACTTTTAGCTCTCATGTTTATTTGTACGTGTTTATGACACAATTTTGCCAGGACTAATGCCGGCGCCGTTGACATATCACAGAAACGGACCAAATTGTGTTTTATGTGCTGTTCATGGACACACCCACTAATCTGTGTAGTCCACGGGGATTAAAATATCTCGACCCACATGAGGGACAGTTGCATGGAAAAATAGACCTGACATTAAATAATTCAGACAGGACAGTTCAAAATGTCTTTAATGAATCACATCCAGCCTTCTCTTCTTACCATTCTGTCATTCCTATTGTTTATGCTACCGTATAGGATTGTGTTCATCACATATTCCACACAATTAATCTATTTAATATGGACCATAACTCAAAAGGTGTCAGCAATAGCATTTGTATAGACAGTTCTTCTCAAAATGGAGGTTGATTGGTTGTTCAACAATACCCTATGATATTCATCACAAGTTTATTTTAATGCAGCAACACCTCTGAGTGCTAGAACTGACAGATCCCGCAGCTGTGAAATGTGTTATATTACTGTGGAAAGCTAATGCATTTGGGATCTCTTAATTCAGTGGAGATTTAAAGAGGACAGTATAATGATCAAAGTGCATATTATGTATGGTGGCATGTACAGTATGTAGTAAGAAATTAAAATCATCAGAAATGAGAAAAAGACAACATGAGACAAAGAAAAAAGAGAGTCACAAAGAGCAGGAATGACAGAGATAGAGAGAGAATAAAAATAGAGAGGCTGCTGGTGTAAGAGGATTGAAAAGAGATTAGATCTGTGATTGCTGTGTCCCTCACAACAAGGAAAATATCTTTTTTAACCTTACATTCAAAGTTATGCAGTCTCATTTCTAATAATGTGTTTATTCTTTAAATGAAAACTCATAAAACAGATAATGTAATGTTTTGCCTTCCTATTAGTCTCTATACAAGGCGTAATTCTGCTCTGACATGAATCTGTGAGGAAAAAAAAAAGGAGATCCAGAATCAGCAACACACCTGCCTGCCACACTGAACCATTTTTGTGTGTGTGTGTGTGTAACACATCTTTCAGATATATTTAGGGTGTGAGACATGCTCCCATCACACAAGAGTGCTTACATTATCTGAGAGAAGCAAAAGTATTACTTGTTTGCTTGATGTCTTAATGTCATATCACTCTAAAAATTATATCTTTATATCCCAAACAGTTATACCTAAGATTATGGTTATAGTCAGATTTGCTAAAACTCTAAACTGGTTACTGTGGCTAGTCTTGGATGATATAAGCTGGTCTGACTGGTCAACCTAGCTTACATTGTGGTCCCAAAACCTCTCAGCAAACCAGACCAAAATGACCAGACTGGATGACCAGCTTAGCCAAACTAGTTTAGTAAAGACTGTACATACTGTCGCTTTCATTTCTATGAAAAGTTTGTTTTTTACTGTTATATATTCAAATATTAATATTGTTCGTCCTACAGAAATTATGATCGATGTCATTAAGAAGGTGAAAAAGAAGGGAGAGTGGAAGGTAAATATTAATCTTACCCTCATCTCTGCACTACCAAAGAACTTTTTAAATAAAATTATTAAATAAAATTGGTAATGTGTTGTAATATGCAGCATTTGCCAAAACACGATCTATACAGCAGGAATATATTATAATAAATGAATGCTATTCTCTTTTAGGTTTTGGTGGTGGATAAACTTAGCATGAGAATGATCTCATCCTGCTGTAAAATGACTGATATCATGTCTGAAGGAATCACAAGTGAGTTTCGATCCTGTACAAATGCATACGCAATGATATACTGCTTAGCTATTTGCTAAATGTTTGTTCTAACCTTTTCTCTTTATTTTTATCAGTTGTTGAGGACATAACTAAGAGACGTGAGCCTCTTCCTACCATGGACTCCATTTATCTCATCACTCCATCTGATGAGGTTACTTTTTGTCTCCTCATATATTGTAGCCTTTATAAAAAAGAGCAGAATATGTGACATATTGCAGCATACACAAAAAAGTGTTGTTGCTTAGGCTACTGAAATACAAATAGGGAAATGCTATCAGTTTTTTAATTTCTATGAAATGATTCTTCAACAATTATATAATAAATCACATGCGATAATACATTTCTATGGCAGAAAATGGTCAAGAAGTGAATTCCTCCTGTGAAATACTATGAAACAGTAGCTTGCGAAGTTATAAGCAACTCTTAAAAATAGGCTAGTCTTTTTAAAAAGCAAGTACAATATAAAAACCTAAAGTATATATTTTTGTATGGAATTATGTTATATGTACAGTGTGTCTTTATTTCAACAGTCAGTTGAGGGCCTAATCAATGATTTCAGAGATCCCCGTAATCCCATATACAGAGGAGCCCATGTGTTCTTCACAGATGGTGAGTATTTGGATTTGGTTCTCCAAAACTCCAAAATGTTTGTGTGTATCTAACCCAGTCTGTTTTTATGTTTGATTTCACAGCAATCCCTGACTCCTTATTCAACTTGATAAGTAAATCCCGTGCCTCCAAATACATAAAGACACTGACTGAGATAAACATCGCCTTTCTGCCCTATGAGTCACAGGTAAGTCAGACTATTTGACTTTAATGATGCTGCTAAGAAGGAAATAGGGGGAGGGAGGGTCATTGCATGTGCTCTAGTTGTACGACGACAGAACATTCGAGAGAAGCTTTGGTCAGGCCTTTACCGTGCCTTCAATCCTCTGCTGTCGCCCTCTATAATTAATCCTGCGTCAACCCAACCTAATCCGGCTTCCTATTGGCTAAATTCTCTCAGGCAGCCAATGAGAGGTGGCCTGGAGGTTTTTTGTTGGATATCAACAAGGTTATGTTTATGTGGCAGATGGGGAAGTGTGTTCAGGCTAGTGTGTTAAGATAGGTAGAGAGGGAGTGATGGGTCTATAACACTGATATGGATTATAGGTCAAGTCGAGTGAAGGAACATGTAGATTAGATTGAATACTATGTTACTGTACATCCCAAACATGCACAGTGGACAGAACACAGCACATACATGCCGAGGAAGGCACAGCATGTGATTACAAGCTATGGATGAATTACTGTTGTGAAAGAGGATTATGGGATATACACTACACTAGAGTAGTGTACACTACTGAGATGCACTGGTTCATTACATTGTCCATTTCCTAAACAGATGTAAAGCCTCTTGTTATTTTTATTAATAGTCTATTTTTTTATGAACACACTGAAATGAAATATTCTGTGTAAAAGAAACAATAAAAATGTATTTGATGTTTACAGTGATATCATAGATATATAGGTTTCTATGGGCTGCTTTAAATAATAAGTTGTCTTGGAACCATCCAAGCTGATCTGTGTGCCTCTGAAACCGTAGTTATATATTGTATGAATATCAAATGTTATGTGCTGTTGTGTAGACCCACACATTATAATTGCTCAACTTTAACAGCATAAAAAGTTGCAATAGTTTAAAAACTAATATTGAGTTAATACATATAAAAACACAATTATTCCATTTCATCTGGAATTTAAATATTGTTGGGTTCCAAAATGCCAAGTGTGAGCGGTCGAACAAAGCATATCTACATATAAATATATATAAGTATACTGTAGCAATATGTGGAGCAGGACTCTGATATCCTCTGTCCCTAATAGGTTTTCAGAATTTGTATTTGTGATATCCACCAAACTGTACTGTACACTAAAATTGTTGCTTTGTTGTGGCTAGGTGTTCTCATTGGACAAAGCAGATGCCTTCCAGGACTTCTACAGCCCATTTAAAGCCGATGTGAAGAACCAGGTGTTGGAGCGTTTAGCCGAGCAGATAGCTACCCTTTGCTCTACACTGAAGGAGTACCCAGCTGTTAGATACAGAGGGTACGAGAACTCTCACTGCCACACCTGCGTTCTCATAAACACAATGAATTGACACATTATTAGGGATGGGCCTGATTAAAAAGGCCAAAGTTTTATTTTAGTATTGGTTATGTTATAGTTCACAGTGGAACCTGTCACACTGACAGAAACTGATGCCAACATTGTACGTAGTTACTGTCAAGGGCAACAATAGCGGATATTAATGTAATGAATTGGATAAACAGCCATCTGCAAATGCACTATAGAAAACACAACACATTTTAGATATCCGCATATCATTGATTGATTATGTGCTGATGTAATACTGTATGTGTTTATTTCAGAGAGCAGAAAGACAACGCCGTCCTGGCCCAGATGCTACAAGATAAACTGGACGGTTATAAAGCTGATGACCCCACTTTAGGAGAGGTGTGTGAGAGTTTATAGCACATATTTTGATAAAAATAAACTGCCTCGGGCTGGCACCAGTGACCTTAATTTCTCACTGTCTCACTTTAATTCTCTCTCGGCCCGTTTCACCTTCACTCTCTCTCTTTCACAGGGACCTGATAAAGCTCGCTCTCAGTTATTGATTCTGGATCGAGGTTTTGACCCTGTCTCGCCCCTTCTGCATGAACTTACATTTCAGGCCATGGCATATGACCTCCTGCCCATTGAGAACGACGTCTACGAGTAATAACTCATCTCCAGCAGTTTGTAATCTCTTAAAGTTTTCTATTTCCTGAGGTCACCTATTTAAACCAACCTTCGGCGATGATGTTACTATCTCTACCCATTACATATACACTTGTACATGTATATTGGGGTTAGTAAGTGCTCCTGGTGTGTTTATCAGGTATGAGACCAGTGGAATGGGTGACACTCGTATGAAAGAAGTCCTGTTGGATGAGGATGATGACCTGTGGATGACTCTCAGACATAAGCACATAGCAGAGGTGTCCACGTAAGTCTAAAAAAGTGAAGTTAACAAACACTAATATAAATCTTAAAACAAACAATCTGTATTTAAATAGGAAATTCCAGCATTATGGATGTGACATTTTAAGTCAAAACTTAATAAAACTTAATAATATAACTTAAATAATTTCACACAAAATATTTTTGTGCCTATTTTTTTAGGAGAGACCTCACATGGGTATTTAAACCCCATTTAATACAAACATTGACATCTGAGCTATCAGTATGGTGAAAACCTTTTATTAAAAAAAGTCATTTTTTATGGTAAGGTTGATATTTGCATAGAATTGCCCACTAAGAAAGTGTAATGAAATGATACGATTATTAGAAAAACTTATAATGAAGCCTCACCCCTAAATCCAACCGTCACCAGCACAAAAGCAGATTGTATTGAAATATATAAAAGAGAATTATCCACAATGTAAAATAGTTATAAATTGTCATGAGATTGTCACAATAACCCTGTTTCTATCTCTCAGGGCTGTGACTAAATCATTGAAGGATTTCTCCGCGAGCAAAAAGATGAACACGGGGGAGAAGGTGTCTTAAATATTTCTGTTTAAATCTGAAATTGCAATTCTTGATTTTTTCAGTAACTACATGATCTATTTTTACATTCTACAGACCACCATGAAAGAGCTCTCCCAAATGCTTAAAAAGATGCCACAGTACCAGAAGGAATTAAGCAAGGTATTGAGATTATGGACACATTTTATATTCATTTAATATAATTTACAATATTCGTGATACGTGTCAAAGCTTTTACTAGTCAGTATGGTCAATGAAGTCATCACATATATGCTTGATTACAGTATAAATACACTTATGTTAACATTTTGTGCACTAGGAGACATGTAGGGTAATGGTTTCTCTCTCTTCTCACTACAGTATTCCACTCACCTGCATTTAGCTGAAGACTGTATGAAGCATTATCAGGGCACAGTGGACAAACTCTGTCGTGTGGAGCAGGTAAAGTTTATCTCTGATTGGTCCGTCTGCTCTGCCATCACATGACTTGATGTTGAGAGTTTCTGTCTGCTATGATGTAGGATCTTGCCATGGGCACTGATGCAGAGGGCGAGAAGATCAAAGACCCAATGAGAGCTATCGTGCCCATCCTACTGGATGCCAGCATCACCATAATGGACAAGATTCGTATCATCCTGCTCTACATTTTTCTCAAAAATGGTGAAGAGAAATCAAATTAAAATTCATTTAGATTTAGTTCTGTTTAATATACTGTATTCAGTTTAAGCACACAGTCATTATTAATATCACATAGCAGTGGCAAATACTCATAATACAAGGCTTTAAAGGTTTTAGAGCAATTTCAAAGAGAATAAATTGTGTATAATTATTGCTGGCTGACTGTGTGTGTGTTTCTAACAGGTGTGTCGGAGGAGAACCTCTGTAAGCTCCTTCAGCATGCACAGATCCCTCCTGAGGACAGTGATATCATCTCCAATATGGCTCATATGGGGATTCCTATTGTCTCTGAGGTAAGCTGTTCCTCTCAAACTGTAAACAAACAAAACAAATTTCACTACATTCTCTCACCATTTCTACTGAATAGCTTGAAGACAGCATGAATGAAATGGAAATTATGCGGTCATGTACTCAATGTTGCGTGAACCCCATATTGTCTTTTTTCTTGCTATACAAAATACATTTTGTTGAATGAACAATAAAGTAATGCATACTGTCAAACAGCAAAAATAAAAAAAGAGAAGTGCATACCGCATACGATTACTCTTAAATTTCAAAGTAATTGTATGTTCTTGCAAGTAATAATGACCAATTCTATGATATTTTAATGTGTTTTTGTCATTTTGGAGTATGTGAGAACCCAATTCCTTATTCATTATATTATGTATGGAAAAGAATAGAGAATGTGAATAGAGAATTCAAAACTTTTTGTACTTTGATGAGAAAAAACTTTTTTTCGTGCGCTGCCTCTTTAAGACTTAAGACAAATAATCTCTCTTGAATATCAATCCGCAGCAAGTGACCACACGTAAAGGGAAAAAAGCTGACCGCAAGGAACGAATCAGCGAGCAGACCTATCAGCTCTCCAGATGGACTCCTCTGGTTAAAGACATCATGGAGGTGAGCTGTACTACATTTCTCTACATCTAAAAGAAATCTTCAATTTAGATATGTCTCTCTTTAAATATTTTTTTAATTTTACATAATGACAGGATGCCATTGAAGACAAACTGGACCCAAAACAGTACCCTTACATCTCCACACGCCCAGCTTGCTCTAAAATGACCACAGCTAGCAGGTTGGACCTCTAGACATTTACAACATTCTCTCATTTATATATTGAAAACATCAGTGACAATACAACTGTTTTCTATGTTCAGTGCACGTTATGGTAACTGGCACAAGAACAAGAGCCCAGGGGAGATACGCAACGGCCCACGGATCATTGTCTTCATCATTGGGGGTGTGACCTACAGTGAGATGCGCTGCGTGTATGAAGTCACGCAAGCCAACGGCAAATGGGAAGCTCTGATTGGTGGGTAGTGTTGCAAAAACACTTTTTTGACTACTAAGTTAGAAAATAAATCTAGCAATCCAACCCCTTTAAAAAGGCCAAAGTCTATGAAACCTCTCTGATCTCACAGGCTCCACCCACACCATCACACCTGTTAAATACCTGAAGCATCTGCAACACCCAGACTTCCTGGACCCGAATGCGGCCCCAGAGGACCAGCTTCCTGAAGAGGATAACTGATAAAAAACAAGAAATAAGGTCAGTTTTGTCAGCACAGACCCAAAATATACTTTACTTCTATTTAAAATATTAATATATATTCTGCTAACACATTGGGGAGTTGTGGGGTATAAATTCCTCTTGCTAATGTTGCCTATTTTAAAAAAGTAATTGTTGTGCATTTTATTTTTATTTAATTCTTTTTTATTCTCCTTTTAGATTTTGGTGACATAATTGCTTTTGTGACATCATTGCTCTTCCTCACCATCCTAATAATCCAACCAGATTGTTATCAGTTCAGACACAGAACGTACTTTACATCACAAATCCATATAATACATCTCCACGTGATGATATTAGGTCACTCATTGTGGGAAATAGACCATAATTAAGTGTGTTTAGATGATGTCAGCTACATACAGAGATAATACATGTAAGTATGATAACAGATAATGTATTCTTAGTCTTAAAAAAGAAATGTCTACCTATAAAATGTCTCCTTAGGAACCATTTAGGCTTCATGTTGCGTTGTTGGTAATATGGGAGCAGTTAATGTTTATGTGCAGCTCATGGGTAAATAAAACGTGATATAGGAGCATTAAATAAATTTGTGTTTTTCTGTACGAGTTGTTTTTTGAATGAATAAGAGTAGTTTTGACCGCCACCAGTCTGATGTGTGATTAGTAATATTGCTTTTTTATTGTGAACCTGTGTGGTTTACACTGTAGTTGTTAGTCTTGTACATAAAGCTGTTACCATATGTTATACAGTAAAACATACCTTGTCATATATTGTCATTTTAGGCATTTGTTTTACATCTTAAGTAAAAATTAGCACTGAATGGCTCTGTTTTTGTGCTGTTTGTAGTATTTTTACTTTTTTGTTGTGATCAGTTATTTATTTACACTAAGAATATAAATGTATGCAATGTATATAAATCAAACAAATGACATATTTATTCTGTCCTGAGAGAGATTACGAATTGAACATGTGTGTTGTGCATTGGTGCAGTAAAATAAATGGATTTTATTGATCTATTCATATGTACTTAATGTCTTTAAAAAACAAAATGGCACTTAAGTTGCTGAAACCTACAGAACAAAGTTTTGTGAAGTATAAAGAAATTCTTCTGAAATCCTTATCCCTCAATTGAACACATGAGGTCGCCAAAACACTTTTTCAAAAACCAGGAAATACTAATGTGCTATTTTTATTTCACTATTTATTCTGTTAAGAAATGTACAGGTATGTGTTTTCAGTCTCTATATTGATTTAATTTAATTTTCCAGCTTGGCATGAATCATAAATATTTCAGGCAATATACTAACACCCTTAATGCACATGTGTTTTTACTGTGTTGCTTTGTAATTGGCCTAAGATATTGCAGATCATGTCAAATTACAGTACTATGTATTACACATTGCAAAGTACAATTACAATTTACAAATGACAACTAACAAACAAAATGTTAAACCTTCTAAACTGAAAGGAACTATTTTAATGATGGTGTAAGAATTAAACATCTGAAGGCAAGAAAACATCCATTTTTGGAATCGTAAAGCTTTAACACTTCTATGCTTCTAGTCTAAGTAATTAGAGATTTTTGCATGTTTTTCATTAAAGACATTTTATCAACAGTATGTGCAAAATATATTACATAAATAAAATATATACAGCTTTACATTATTTTATATACAATAACTCTCTCTATCTGTATGTTGCATAATCAGGAGCCGTTGCGTTTGCATAAAATTAAAATTCTACATTGTACATCTGCTCTGTTCCAAAAAAAATACTATTATCCATAATAGCTCCCCAAAACCTGTACATTAACATTAACAACTGATGTCTTTTGGAAGGAAACACTAGGATGACAAAGAACTTTGAAAGGTATCCAGCTCTTCACCGTCTCTCCAGAATTATTCTGATCTTATAGTCAAATATTAAAATAAAAAACATCATCTTGGCTTCTTGAATTCCATTTAAATTCAGTTCTCACCACAACCTCATATTTAATAAAGACCTTCAGCATCAAGAAACGTAAAACAGTAATTGTGCCATTTCATAACATGATAGCATAATTTTACATTAAAGGGATAGTTCAGCCAAAAATAAAAATTCTGTTATCATTTATGAAAACCGTTATATGACTCTTTGTTCTGTGGAATACAAAAGAAGATATTTTGAGAAATGTCTCAGCGGTTTTGTGTAAATAGGAACCAGTGTTGTTTGTTTACGTTCTTTAAAATATCTAATCTTGTGTTCTGCAGAAGACATAAAGTCATGACACGAGGTAAGTAAATGCCGAATAAATTCTTATTTTTTGGTGAACTATTCCTTTAATGTCTCTCATTACCAGTAACATATCATGACACGGCACATTAAAAACATTAACCCTGTTAACACCTCAGGTTACCAAGATAACTTTACTAATAGTTGTAAGGTCATTATTACTAAAAATATCTTGTAACATAAGGGTTTTTGGCAGCAGGCTGCAGATTTTAACCTGGGCTGAAGGAATATTTATTATAAATCAGTCACATTCTACTCTATGTAGTTTCATTTGATTCAATATTCTTGACTATATAAACAGTCCGCATCTGTTTGAGGCATCTGTTCATTTTTTTAGGGGTGATCTTTCATCTACCACAAATCATGAAAAGCTGTCAAACTTTATTTTAAATGCCGTCCATTTGTTTATAGTGTGTCTGTGGATGTCCATGAGGCAAGAGAAGATGGCAGATGAGCTGTGGCTAAGAGATCAAATATGTGGTGGGACAGACACATGAAAAGGTCAAATCTTGTCCTCTCGCGCTCATCCACGTCAATCTTTGCTTTCAATTATGGCCTGCGGTACAGACGCAGAACTTATATGCATGTGGTGGAAGAAAGTCTGATTGTGGTTGTAGCGAGACCGCAGACGTGATGTGGGTGTGTGGTGGCTCTTGAACTCTAAGCTATTTGTGACTCAGCTATGACAAGCGTGACTCATTCGTCCCCTCCGCGGGTATCTGCAGCGTCGTCTGGTATGCAAAGTGTCTTGAGGGATGACTTCTACAGAGCCGAGTTGAACTCTGCGATCAAAAAGTCTACATGGTCTTTGGTCTTGAAGGCCTCGGCGATGACCCGAGTGGCTTCCCGGTGCTCCATGCCCCTGAGCGACACTCCGTTCACCTCCAAAATCACCTGACCCACCCGTAACAGGCCGCAGATGTGAGCAGAGCCCCCTTTCTGAGAGACAGAGAGAGTCAAAATAAGCAAAAGAAAGTCTCAAACTTCCTGAGAGAGATATCATCTATCAAAAGTGTGGGGGAAAAGACAAGGACGAAATTGGGTGTGAAAATGACCACTTGCTCTCTCCGACGTGGCACTTCATATCGAGAGGTCATTAGCCGACCCTCTGCCAAAGTATAGAGATAAAGTGCCTCAGGAGAGGTGGAAAAGAGATAACCAAGATGAGCGTTCTGGTTGTCATATTTTTTCCAGCTGGAAAGTGGCTGCTGCACTCAAAACAGTGCTACACTTATGCCAACAGAGAGACAAACCATGTCACATACTACAATAACCGTGATTGGTTGGTTAAACTAAAGTGAAGGGCATGGTTCTGTCATACAATATACAGATTATTATCTGATCTAACATGCCAACATCATTTACATCTATTTAACCCGCTACATGACACTTTAGTGCTAAACGTTTGATTTTAGATTAAATACTGAATGCTCTTATCACAATGAAAATTTGATTAAACCAAAGTCCATCTGAAAGGTGTCTGAAAGAGTTGTAACCATGGTTACACCTTTGTCACTCACTGTACAGTGGCGTGTGCTTCTGTCGTGTTGGTTTCAATTCGCTCCAGCACCAGGCAACATGAGATCTCACTTTGACATCAAGTACAACACTTGAAAATAACACTGTTTTAAAAACACCAGTTGATGACAGTCATTATGTTTGAGTTTAAGTGCTGTAGAATGTAAAAATGAACCAAAATGGGGCACTCTGGCATTTCATTAGCTTAAAATCAAAACTAAATCCATAAATTAAATACTTTTTTAATCAAATTGTCTGACAAAAAAGCATTTGAGAAGCTCTAGACATTAGACTCAGCAGGGGATACTTTAAAAAGCTCATTGCTCGTCCAAAAATTCTGTCATCTTCTTTTCATCCTCATGTCGTTCCAAACCTACATATGAATCTTTCCTCTGTGGAACACAAAAGAAGATATTTTGAGAAATGTCTTAGTGGTTTTGTGTCTATACAACAGAAGTCAGTGGAGATGGAGGTGTTGTTTGGTTCCTAATGTTCTTTAAAATATCTTCTTTTGTGAAAGTTATACAGAGTTAACACAAAGTTAAATACAAAGTTATATTTCAATGACATGAGGGAGAGTAAATGATGAAAGAATTTTCATTTTTAGGTGAACTATTTCTTTAAAGTTGCTGTAATCTTAGCCACTTTGATAACTTTTAGACATTAGATCTGGAGTGTTAAAGATTGGTATCATGAAAATATTATTAACCATAAGACAATTAAAATGTTACAGATTGACCTCATGCCTTAATACAAACTCTTTAAGACATCTTTTTCAGTAATATATGTCTGGTTGCGGGGTCATTTTCTAAATGGTATTCAAATAAAAACAGCAACTTTAATTAGGAAACATGTCCAGATGGGGCTATGACAAGCTGTATTGTTCTGTGACCTTTCCAATGGATTTATAATTCTCACTATTTTTGTGGCTGCAGAAATTGTCACTCTATGCAAATTTCAAGGATACTCTGTCAATCGCCAAAGAACAATCATGCAACAATGCTGTCACAGTCTTCAGTCAGCAGTATCGGACATCTTTTTACATGTACTTTTAGATGAACTTTTCTTTTATTAAACATAGCCTGAAGCTATATGCAAATCACGGGCAGGCTGCTCCCACTGGATATAAATATGCAAGCGAGCACATTTCAGACCAAAGCTGAATCGCACCAAAGTGAAACTCTGACACCTTCATGTCAAGCGATTGCAACGCAGATAAAAGCACATCGTGAGGACACACAGATCATCTAAAGAGGTTGAGATTCAGTCCTGAGTATGTTAATGTGCTCTATTTGCCATCAGATGCTAAACTAAAGGTCAAACTTAATACTACTAGATGCACAGTTTTCCTGGATGCAAAGTCGTAATTTTAGACTCATGATTAAGGTGCCAATTTTACTGACCTACACACTCGTAACAATGACAGAACAGCTTTTAAAAGCGCACAACTGTATCTCACACCTTGACGGGTGTAATATAAGATCTTCACACTACATTAGCTACACTTTCCATTTATGAAATAAAGGTTCTTTCTGTGAAATACTCATTGCAACTCACTGAGACTTCTTATACTTTTTATTTTACCATTTTGTATTTATTGCTGCATGAAATTTCATCTTGGTTGCTTTAAATGTTACACAAAGTCAAATTTACATATAAAACTCGAAAACCTAGCGAGTTGCTTTGCTTTCTATTGTTACTGAAATGGAACCGCTGAAATGTCTAATATCGAGTTAATGACATGATATTTTATTAAAGATAAAGAAATACCAAATACTTTTGTTACCATACCTTTTAGTATTGGATTAAAGTATTATTCCCATTTATTTCTACTTCAAGCAACATTTCTCCCAACTTCGGTAAACATTTTCTTTCAACTTGCAATACAATCACAATGCATTATGGGATTGGATTTTCTATATATGCAATGTTGCAAAGATTCTTGCCAAATAATATATCTAGGAAGGCAAGATGTCACTAGGGTTTGGAACAGGTATAATAAAATTAATCCAAAAGAGAATTTTTGTTTATACTTTGTGCCATGACTAGGGATGCAACGATTAACCGATTTCACTATTAACCGCGCTTTAAATCGTCACGGTTAATTAATCGTAAAGGCTCCGCAACACCGTGTTTCTGTCGCACGGAACGGAACTGTTATGCCAGTGGTGCGGCAGTTTAAAGTTCCGAGTTTATCAGAGACGCGGGAGGCTATTACGCACCACACTGAATTAACAATGGCAGAGGCACCTAGCAGCGAAACTCTGTTTCCTCCAAAGAAGCGCCTGTTTTTATTTTTCACTATGTTTCTACTCTGGTCCAAAAAGTTGTGGGAAAAAATACACAAAATGAAAATACAAAACAATTTTGTAATATAGTTGATCAAAAGATCCTTTCAGACAGAGGTCCAGCAGCCTTTAACTGCATTTGTTTTCTTTAAAAGGGAAATACTTAGCTAATATGTAGCTTATATTTAATTCCAAATAGACAGACAATTTTTTATTTTGATTGTTATTTATTAGGTTTTTTTTTTGCCTTTATCATTTTTTGACAGGAAAGTGTAGAGAGACAGGAAGTGATTTTGGAGGAGAGAGAGGGTAACGGGTTGGAGCGCTGTCCACTCACCCACAGGCTCCGACACAAAGTGTAACACTTATGTTTAAGTCACACTTATGTTTAAGTCAAAAACCTTTTTTCACTTTTCTTTAATTCCAAAGAGAGAATGGAATTTTGTTTGTTTTTATTATTTTGTGCTGTATTATTTGGTTACTGAGTTCATGTCTGTTTCAAAAGGCAGCAATAAATAACACTTTAAAATATAAGGAGTTTTCATGTGATTTTATAAACTAATAGTGTTGTGAAATTAATGAATGCATAATCGTGCTAACCGTGAAACCGTGATTATTTCTCCGACTATAATCGTACCAACAAAATCTATAATCGTTGCATCCCTAGCCATGACACACCTGTATGGTGACAATGCGCGGCATAGGCTGTCTGGTGTTGGCACCCCCTTCAACAGCGATCCCAAGCGTACTGGCACACTTGGGCACTCGTACGAGAGTAGGCTCCATTATTCCCACCTAGAACAACAACAAAGAGAGAAGCTGAATTAGACGGTACACTCGGGAAGACAAAAATAGATGGCGATAGTAAGCTGGAGGAGGTAGAAATAAAGGGAAATTGGGAAATTAGAGCTTGCATCAGGAGACAAAACAAAACCCTTTTAAACTCTGATCTGATATCTAGATCTCAAATTTAAAATGAAACTACACTGACGACATGACGTCACCCTCTCACCTGTTTTGCGCAGGTCTGCCCGTGTCCCTCTGCTCTTTTGTTGTCCCCCATGAGCTGTACGCAGGAAGGTTTACCTGGCCGCGGGCTGCTGTCCTTGCTCAACCCTCCTGCTTCTGCAATGTCCACTCCGCTGTCCTCGCTCAATGTCTGCCCGCTGTCTGACAGCTGGGACAGCGTGGCTCCTGGGAGTACAGACAAATGAGCACAAAAAGCCATAAATAACCAGATAAGTTGGCTTTTAGAGATCAGAAATCCGCATTCAGACACATGAATGAGATTCTATCGTCAAACATCAGTCACATATTATACAACTTGAAATGCATATGTACTGAACTCAGCTGAACAGATGCAGTTTACTTTCACTTCCCACACAAAAATGTACACAGATCCAAACAGGTAAACATATACACACACACCCACAAACACAAAGGTCCTCTTCACTCAAAATGAACATGCTGTCATCATTTACTCATCTGAACCTATATACTGTTATTTTTTTGTGTGGAAGACATCTTCACACAGCTATTTCACATAAAGTTACAGTTTGTAATGACCAGACACCAAAGACACTGACTTACATTTTCATTTATTCCGTTATCATATGGCTTGACATAATTATATGGATTACTTAAAGCTTGACAGTTTAAGGAATAATTCAGCCAAATATTACAATTCTCTCATAATTTACTCACCCACATCCAATTCCAGCTGCATTTCAACACAAATGATTAATCATTTAAAATTATGAATTATAAAATGAAAACTTGATATTACAATGCTGTTATGTTAAGATTTAAACATGACCACATATTTGATAACACTGAATCTTATTGGTTCTCATGAAACTAGCTGTCAAACACGTCATGGTTTTACCACAAGACAAAAACCAGTGAGATTCAAATCAGACCAAAATTTTAATGGGTTTGTCTCACAAATGAATTCACTTTTTCACTTTACAAGACATTTACATTTAACCCCTTGGAGTCATTTGGATTACTTCGGATGTCCGATGTATCTGCTTTTTAGAGATTGGCCATTTTGGATGCCATATAAAAAGATAATGCATTTAATATGAAATTATTTGTTTGTGTTCAACTATAGAAATAAAATCATATACAGCTTGGCTGGCATGAGGGTGAGTAAATTATGAGAAAATGTTCATATTTAACTACTCTTTAAAACTTTTAGTGCATGAAAAAAAGCTTCATAACAATTTTAACATAACCTTTTCTATTTAGTGTTTGGAACAGCACAAATGTGAGTAAGCAATACATTTTTAATAAACTATCAACTTGGTAATTCTAACGTGATGTGGTGCTTTAGACATAACTGTGTAGTGCTTTCACCTCGTAGCTGGGGTTGGAGTCTCTCCTCCGTGACCTCAGGCACCGTGTGTAGCGGGCTGCTCTGGGCCGCACCACAGCTGTGTGTCGATGGGGAGCCCTCCGGCTTCTCAGGACTACAAGGGGGTGGTGCAGGCATTAGCAGCGATGGCGAAATGGATGGAGAGGAGCGGGGAGAGATCATGGGAGTGCCTTCTCGAGAACGGTTTGGAGACTCTGGGTGTGGAGAGAGCACTGCTGCCTGCCTGCTCATCAGAAACTGAACCAGATCTCGGGCCGGTCCTCCTGGGAAAAGGTTGGCGTGACAGGACGATCGTGGAGAGTTGTGACGGAGAGAACAGGGAGAAGTAGAGTGATAAACTGAGCAGGTGGAAGAGGTGTGGTGGATGGTACACGGGGAGCTGTGGCCTGAACAGGGCGAGTGCTTGTGAGGGTGATTGTGGGTATGATTTTCTTCATGCCGTCTAATGGGGGCGGTAAAGAGCAGGTTGGTCTGGGACAGCTTGGAGGAAGGCCGTTTGCTTTGACATTTAGGGCTGGCATGTCGAACGTGGCCTTGAAGAGGTGGAGGTTTGAAAGAGGAAGGGGACTCGGTTGAGGACTGCACTTTGTCCTGCAATAAAACACAAAAGTACCATCCATATTTATCTGCTCACTGTCGCTTTTAAATACTAAGACAGGAAATTATCATTGAGAGAGGTTATTATAATGCAGAGAAAAACACATTTTGACATTTTGAAGCTTTGAAAGGTGACATTTCCTTCTAAAATGTCAGCGCATTATGAAATTAACAGATGACAGAGTTGTCGGTTTGTGTAACAATTTAGAGCAGGCGCTCGTCTAGGATAAGAGGGACAATTACGAGTTCATTTAAGATAATGATGTAAGATTACACAAGTTAATGTTGGCCTGCTGACACTTAATTAAATGAGAACAAGGAAGGAAATCTATTGAATTTCTGCTTATGTGCAAGACAAATCAAGCAAATCAACTCAAATCAACTAAATTAAAAAAATCGAATAATGTCTAATAATGTATTTTAGGATGTCACCATGAAATTTTATAAGGAAAATATTAAGGTCAGGTGAGAGATGCGACAAGTTCATTTGATGGGGTTATACTGGATTTTATCGAACAGAATATTACAACTGAATATTGTATTTTTTATGTACATTATTACAAATTTTCCTTAGGCGTTAAATATATGGCAAATGTATCTTTAATCTATTGAATGTAAAATGATAAGACTGATCTGTCAATCTCAGAATTTACAAAGCATTCCTAAAAATATCTTAAAAACTATCTGAACAGCAACATAAATGACCCTGTCTGTAAACCCCTTTTTTTGTCATTTATTATTTTCTACATAAAATCATTTTACATAATGTAATTAACATTCTGTGAAAATAAAATCCCTTTAATATTGACTGAGTAAGGTAATATCAAAGATTGAAATCATAGTAAAATTAATTATTAAAATCAAACTTTGATGCTCCTTCTTTTATAATTAGATTATTTGACAACCTGGTTTTCACATTTTTTTCATTTTTGTAAAATAAAAGCCCTAAAATTGTATTTTCTATATTTTTGCTCTGTTGTTCTTTAAAAACAAAACATTTTAATATTGGTTGCTTGTACTTTGTGCAACATTATGTTAAATTTAATGTATTGCAAACGGTAGACACAGCAAAGAATGTACTTACCAAAGCAATGTCAGGAAGGGAATTCAGACACTCAACAGGCATCAGAATTCCATCTAATCTGCACTCGCTCTATAAAAAATAAAACATAAACAGATCACTGAAATTACTTTACAGTACACAGCAAAAGTCACTCCAAAACAAGTTTAATCAAAAAGCCATGTGCTGAAGAAATGCATGTCGACCCACCATTTCTCAGCATTTCTCATCAATTCAGCTCAATTACGTCCCAGCTTACACAGTGTGTGATTTTATACCTCGCAATAATGAGTCGAATCAACTCATGCAATTAACAAGTCGCAGCAGGTGATGCGAAAATCAGCTTAATCAATGCAGGCGCACTGAACGTCTGAGGGGCAAATTCACCAAACAGATGTGCCGTGTTATTTCAGACCTGTGTTTTATTCACCAGCCACCTGCAATCCAATCCGTTTAGTACGTGAAAGTAAACTGTACAGATAGCAAGTGCAAATAACCTGCGCAGACAGCACGAGCTCATGCAAATAAACTGCGCAGACAGCCTGCGCACATAAACCACCATTAGTGAATGAAAGTCATCATATCTTTTCTTGCATGAAAGATAATTCGGTAAACAAATGACAAATACATTAACAAAACAGAGTTTAAAGAAAAAATAAGAAAAATGTTAATCATACTGTAAACTTTCAACAAAGAAGCTTTAGGGAACCTTTATTGTTAAAAGTGTATAATTGTGCAGTTTTATAGACTAAAACGCAATTTATTTATAAAAAGTGTGCACATCCACATACCTTGTTGTGTCCCGGGACTGCAGGAATGTGACCCTCTGGATGGGACATACAGACAGATTCAGGATGCAGCAGGCCTGAGCCTCCGTGCCGAGCTCTCCACGCCTCCATCTCACGATTTAACACCTGCCCATCAAAACGCTCCAGATCCTTTGGTGCAATCAGAGTCCGCACCTCAGCCAGTAATGACAGCTGGAGAACAGGAACAGCCAAGAGATATGAATGTAATCCCAAATATTATAAATCATGCATTTGAATACAATGTGTGAACATGCAACAAAAGAGTTTTTAATCAGTTTTTGCATTGCATTACACATTACAAACTTAGAAAAAACACCTTACTGGTCTGTCAATCTGGCCAAGCTGGTCTTAGCCGTGCTGACACATGCCTAAAACCTTACTAAAACTAGCTAATAGATCATGCTGGGAACCTTTTTTTTACAGCTGGGAGGCTGGCATAGGTTATTAGCAATTCTTCTGCTGTCCTGTGTTGTCAGGTTCACCTTGGCATGAGTGTTGAAGAGTTCAAACAGGGCCATCGCCAGAGGCTCCACTCCGATATGTCCACGCTGGTACTCTTGAATGTAATAGCTCATGGTTTGCCTCTCTGTTTCTGTCAAAAGCATGTATGCCTGTTCCTCCAGCGAGCTCCACGCTCCGGCTCGCACGGCTCCGACCGCAGGTACAACACCTTTCCAGACTGACTGCAAAGGCAAATAATTAAAACAATAAAAAGCATTTTCTAATGAGCTATATACCATTGTACGGGTATGTAAATTGATCACTGGCCAATTTATCTACATGGTAAGGGTTGTTTCTAAAATATAAAAAATGTTGCCTTTAAGGTTACAAAAATCGAAATACTACGTTTGCATAACATTATGTCTACGTTGAATAATTGTTTTTGCCCAGCGAGGCAACAGCAAAGTAATAACGCAATGTACAGTGCTAGAAAAGAGTTGTGCAATCATTAGTCACAGCATGTAGTTGATATGATGTGATGTAATATGCATATTCAGGTCAGTGTGTGGGCAGTTGGCACTCATGGGAAACAGAAAACGGCAGCTGCAGGACTGTTTCTCTGAGACCTCACCAGTCAGCCATGTCTAATATGTAATACTACATACCCTGGGGTATAAAACTCTCTCTCTCCCTCTTATTCACGCTAGTCACTCTCTCCAGTCGCCTCCTGAAAACATGCATTTCTTCTACTTTCTACTTTTAGACATTCACCTTAATCAGACCTGCATCACAATACTGGCAAGATCTGTCTAAAAGCTCTCTCTTTTTTTCTCTCTCTCTCTCTTTGAGTGCTGCTATTGCTATAAAAACAACAACATTAAAACACCATGCATTGTACATCTAAGCACTCATACGCCCCTAGGTACGTGCTTAGTGACTGAAAATGCATCATGTATGAATCATTATTGAATTTTAAACACTGATAACAAATAACTTGTTCAGTGTAAGAGCGATAGAACATGTGCAGCAGTGGTTCTCAATTAGTTAAAACACAGATCTGTTCTTAGATTGTTGTAGGCAGTAGGCCATAAGAAATTATACATTATACATTAAAATGCAACTAGAATTATAATCAAACATTTTCAATGATGACAAAAGCAGGCACAAAGACATCATTTGGCATAAAAACATCACTTTGTTGAAGCCAAATAAGCAGATGGGAACACTGACAGAACAACGAAAACAAACACTGTGCCGGCTATAATTTGTGGAGGATTATGAGTTTTGCCAGAAACATGAAACCATCAAAACTCAATAGACATTTAGAAACTAAACCAAAAGTACAAAAATAAAATGTTAAATCATGAAGTAAATTTTCAGATTAGTTTACTGTTGTTTAATAAAATTTTGGTCACTTTTATCACTTTTTAGTCTACAAAAAAACACTGATGTTACAGTACGCTAGTTTCTGCAGATTTAAAAATGTTGTCAAAAAGCAAATTAAATAAAACTTTCACATATACTGTACATAAATTAATACATCCCACACAATGAGAAAGAGACAAATTCAGAGATCAAAGGCAAAGATAAAGAATGAGACGGAATGAGAGGAGATAGATCAGCAGAGTTTGCTCTGACAAGAGACTTGGTTTGCTTGTGAAATCAATACTTGTTTTAAATGAATGTTGGCTGCATCTGTCCTTGAGCGCTTCCATTTAAACAACACAGGAGCGCCTTTCAAGGATTCCCTATTCTCTTCCTCTACTCGCACTCCATCACCAACACAAACCAATTTATGATCAGACACGAAATGTTCAATATGGCATAAAATGTGTTTGACACTAACAAAGTCAATGTAATTCTAATTGATTTGCTGCGTCTTTATTGTTACACACATTGATTAACTATAAATAATCCTAGATATAGTCTCCGATTTAAATCCTGAAGCACATTTTGTTTGTTTTACAGTATTTGGTCTACTGCAGAATGTTCACCTTGCTTTCTCCTCCACGGTTAATTACAGACCTTAAACTAATCAATATGATCGATAGTTTTCGGATGTGTTGGCCAAAAGCGTATGAAAATTCCTGACTTCTAAATCGCATTTCTAAATCACACATACATTTGGATTCGATTCCAGATTGGATTTGTTTGTATGGTAAACGTGAGCAATAAGTAAAAAAGACAAACTTTTTTTGTTGATGCAAATGTATCAATATAGAGACAAAAGAAAGCACTGTAACATCTTGTGCTGAAAATGTATAACTACATTTTTCAATTTATTCTTTACCCCTTTGTCTGCTTTTGTTGGGGGGACATGAATGCTAATGAATTGATTAAATTACTTTAAAGCGAGGTAATAAATGGCACGAATGAACAGAAAAGAACAGAGGAAAAAGCATGTGCATGTTTTATTCAGTATATGCAGATTATCTGAAAATGTATGCAGAGATATTTCAATAGCTGTACACTTTATAAAGCGTATGTAAACCTTCTATTGCGATAAATATTAACAATACAGATGAAAGTATTCTTGTTATTAAATAAAAAGTGATGTGCATGTAATCATGATGAAGGAATGAATTAATACAGATGTAAATGTAAAATGTAGCACTTGATTTTGAACTTGAGGTTTATAGTAGTAATATAAACATTAATAAACAGTAAGGATAGTATGAGCAAAAGATTTCTTCACATACACTTTACATCGCATTGCGTCCCATCATATATTTGTGTGTGTGTATGTGTTCGTGTGCATTTAAGGTAATTTACAATTAATAAAGCAGGATGGATTTAAGAAATCTTCTGTGCATCGTATAAATCACTTACAGGAACATTTGGAAAATGATCAAACGTTCACATTTAGGTCGATTCTAAGCATGTCTTTATAAATGAGACTCGAAGTCCAGTAATCTGAAGTCTGAATTACGCCCAGAGGAAATGATGTAATCTGCAATAAAATCTTATCAGCTTGTACAAATTGATTTCATGCCCCCGATTTTAAACATTTATAACAACCGAAAAATCTCATCTTACATGAAGGCCAGTGGCATGTTTCATTTGGCAAGCTGGTTTGTACTCCATCGCTGAGAATGATGATTGCGGAAGCCCGGAGAGACTTGTTCATCCCTCATTAGTGCCCTCAATCCTGGATATTGCTGATCCAAGGCCCTGATCACTAAAACCGTCCCTTGGCTTTCCAGCATGCCAGCGCTAATCAATAACCCGGGATAAGAGCATCTCTGGCCATTTAACTCTCAAGCTTAAACAAGCACCCGATTATAGACTGTTCCCCCAAAGCAACGCTTTACTACCCGCAGCTTCACAGCAGACTATTTCTAGCAGTCCTTTAAGTATGAAGTGTCATTGTAATTTACCGGAAGCATTTTGCATTGGAACGGCGTCGACTGCGGATGCTGATGTCAGCTTGTCTGACTTTTCTGAAATTAGTTATGAGTCAGAGTTGGATGTTGAGCTAAAAGAATTACATCAGGAGTAGGAAGAGGAGACGGACCTTCTGTGTCACCACGATGTGATGATGAAGGAGCTCTCAAACAATCTAAACAAATCACAGGAGTGACGCACATAAACCCTTTTCCCTGTTTTGAGTCACTTATTCACAGGCAATTATTTTCTTTTATTTTAGAATTACATGTAGAATATTGAGTAGGCTAGTACATAAATTAAAAAGGAAGGAAGACTAAAGTAAAAATATTGTCAATATTCATATACACATGAACGTAATGAGTGAATCAGAAACCGCCCCCCTACTCACAGACTGAGAAGAAGATTGACATACAATAGTGTTGAACTAGGTGTATTTTAAATGACCTACATGAGACCCATTCAAGTGATTTGCTCGAGCTAGCTGAAACTTTGATTCCTCGGGCTACATGTGATGGACAGCTTGTATTGTAGCTGTTTCACAAAGCCTTTTAAAAGGGCACAACTCTCTTGCCTAAGCATTAAATGATGGCGGGCTCAACTTCATTCCGAAAAAATAAAAGCATGCCGGGCCTGAGGCCGAGGATAACGTAGTCTAAAGCAGCCTGTTTGAGACACGAGAGAGGTTATTTACGCACCACAAAGCAAGCAAACTAAACTTCTTAAGGTTATTAAGATAAAATACAAACTGTCAACAGGAAGCATAGAAAAGGCTTGATGGTCTCTAAACTATTCATTTTAAGTTTGCCTTTCCTTTTCCACTAACCTTTTCGTTTTAGTTTCTTACAGAGAAACTAGAGTTCATCCAGAAATTAACATTTTTTACTCACCCTCGTGTTCCTGATTTTATTTTTTTGGAAAACCAAATTATACTTTTTTAAACTAAAACAGATTATATATTAAAACAAACCTTTATTTAAGTAATTTGTTAATAATCTTGTCCTCACCTGAAGCTTTTATCTAACACACATTAACTTACAGTGGTATTGCTCAGTGGTATTGAGTCAATTCGCCAAACATTTCTGCCCTTGTGTTCCAGGATAAAAATAGCAGCACACAGGTGTGGAATGTCATCCGAGTAAATAAATAATGACAGAATTTTTTTTTTTGAATACAGAACATCCAATCTGACTATATACTCTGGATATCATATGCTTCCGGTGTCCTAACCTTGAGGGTTATAAAGTATAAAAATTTATATCTAGACACTAAATCGGATAGACAAAAAAACAAAAAATATATAGTATATAGACGTCACCACTTGCCTTTTTAGCAAAAAGACACAAAGCACAAGCAATTTCTTTTCATTTATGTTTCAGCATGGATCAATGCATCTATTTTTCTTTCCCTATTCAAATGTAACTGCATGAGCCTAAAGCCGTTTTCATTCTAATTGTCTGAGTAATAATGACTTAGTATGCTGATCGCTGTGAGAGGAAAAACAATAACCGGCTTCATTAAGTAAAATGATGGCTTCACTCTAAAAAAGGATGTGTTATTTTTCAACACATTTTTTGTGTTATGCTGTTTAACACATAATGTGTCATTTTGTGTTAAATACATAAAAGGGACAACATGTTGAGTTGAAAGTAACACAAGTTGAGTTAAAAGTGTTGTTTTTAAATTAACACAAAGATGTGTCTAGTTAGGGACAACACATCTGTGTGTTGTCCCTAACTAGACACATCTTGTGTTATTTTTAACACATCTGTTTTTAGAGTGTTCTTTTGAGAAATCCTTCAATTTACATTGGTCTGAATAACACCAAAGGTTTAAAAAAGGTTTGCAATGTCAGCAGAACTCTGAGTCTAGTGTTTAGTGTATTTGCACTGACACATTGAGCTGTGCATATTTAATCTCTAATCAGTGGTTCAGAGTTTTATTCTAGGAAAAAAACACCATATGAATATCTAACTTATCTTCTGAGAATTAATGTGTTTTAATACAAATGATAAAAATAAACACATAATGATGAAAAAACAAACAAAAATGGAGATCTAATAAGAGCTAGTATGTTACCCTTTTGCATGACTGTCAATTACACACAACTTCATTTACACGGTATCTCAGTTGGTAAGAGCAACACCAAGGTCATGGGTTTGATCTCAGGGATTGCACATACTCAAAACAAAAGTATAGTAACTGCAAGTCACTTTGGATAAAAGCGTCTGCCAAATGCATAAATGTAAATGTCAATGTACAGAGAATGACTAATAACTTGCTGCCCTAAAAATCTGTTGTAGTGCAACAATACAATACAACAATATTCCAACATCAATAACACATGACCTTCCACCACGGTCAAAATCTCATTACACCTACACCTAATGACAACGAAAACACTTGTGCTTTAAGTAAATAAACATCTCACGACTAGTAAAGAAGGTTCCTGAACCTTTTGATTAATGAATTTCTATGACAATTTCCAGTCCTTCATAATAACTGGATGCAGATTACATGAATTACTAGATTAAGAAAGCACAAAACATAGCAATTTTAACTGATTACAGTAAATATTTTACAGCAGAGCTGTAAAATGTTCCTATAGACTACAGAAAACTTTTTGATATTTTGATTACATGGGAACCCTCAATAAGACAACAGGGAGTGAGAAATTACCTGCCTCGGAGCATAACATATTTAAACAAAACTGAAAGCTTATCATAACCTTAGTTTACCACTTACAGACGCTGTATTTCTACATCTCTTGAGTGATAAGGACTCATCTTTAAATGTAATCTTGTGTTTATAATAGGACTAGAGTAAAGATCCTATGCAATGCCATAGGTCACCTTGAGAATTCCTGTACCTGTGCCAGTTTTCTTACAGGGCCTGGAACGAATGGAATGGAGACAAAGACAGCAATCATATTTTAGCAATAAGTCAATCTATAAAAACTCAATTCTGGTACAAAGAAGAAAAAACGTCATAAGCATTTTCATTATTTTTGTTTTCCAGAATATCCAAAACAAAATATCCTTAAAACATATTTACATATTTTTTGATTTAGGCATCCATCCCATAAATGTTTTTGAAAAATAATGAATGTTTCTGAAAATTAGATTTAACATCAGTTTGCTTCCTAAATGAGTATATCTTATTTTAACCATGCTTGGAAAAATTTTAAGAAAATCGCGGATAAACATCATGTGTGCTTGAGTAGGCCACTCAAACCCTGCGAGAGCTTTTATTGTCCCAGCAGGATGCAGATTTTCCTGCCTGTTCCCAGCAGATGAGACAGACACCTTACACAATCGGAGCAGTTTGATATGTCCCGGCTCAGAGCTGGTCTTCACTCTCAGTAATAGACTGTGCGAGTTCGATGGAGATCACAGCCTTACAGCTGTGCAAAGACAGGCCTTTAACAACCATGAGATAAAATCTCCAAAGACAATAAACCATGCAATGTGTGCTGATGGGTATGCAGACCATACACAAGCAAGCATTTTTCTATTACAATGTGTTTGCGCTGAGATAAGTCAATTTGCACATTTAAACTGCTTGATTGCTTTGATCTTCTGGCAGACTGTGACATCTGTAACCATCATATTACTTCATTCAATATCACACTGAACAGAATAACTGTGGAGGACATTATGGTGTTCTTTCAAAGTAATAGCAACCGCACAAAGAAGCATTAGGTTTGACATATGTAAGACAACATATTGCAGGACCCTCTAATGAAACAAATACAAATGTTTAAAACTGTATCCAAATGATTTTTGTACCTTACCTTTCCTGAACTTCCTGCTCCAACATCAACAGACAGACAGCTGGGAGAGAGAGAGATTTGGTTGAGTGAGAATGGAAATAAAAAGTAATGAAGCATACACTGACCAATAATTTTATTTTCCAACCACAAAATCTCAAACCCACAGTGTACTGTTTGTAAGACAAGTATTTATACCGTTTATATGGAGGAAAATTCACAAAGACAGTATGAGTGCAGTTTGCTTCAGATGCTTGATGACAAGATTTTTATTCACTAGTGGCAGTTCTGGCTCACTTGGAGCCCTAGGCAAGATGAGACAACACAACAAAAAAACAAGAACTATTGTAAAAGTCTGAGTAAGAGTTCTCAAACTAATATGCAAGAGGAAGCAAAATCAAATACCAACCTAGTATAAAAATGTATTATAATATACCAGGCAAACTTGATGGCCAATGATGAAAATTTTTATGGTTTGACTAATTTTGTATTAAGTTTTGTACAAATTAGGTGCAGATTGACATCAGGGTGGGTAGGTGATCATCTTATTGTATACAGTATGAATGGATGATTTCTGACTCATACAGTACTAATATTTTAATATAGAAAATATATAAGATTAAATATTTTAATAGATTCAAAGTTCATTTTCTGATGGAGCACATGTCTCCTCAGTTTATTATAATCATAGAGGTTCTGACAAGACCAAAGAAGCATGAAACTAAAAGGCACCTTGCTGGAATTTCATGAGAGCACTTTAGAAATAAGCACACCCTCTAGAGATCCCAATCAGACCATCTTTATCTGGGCCATTGAAAGAGAAGAAACCACTGCTGTGAGTTAAAGGGCTTCTGTCATACCACTACCAAATTTTACATAGATTTTAACCATCATTGCCTTTGGCAAGTCATCTAACAATAGCGTCTACATCCTGCTTTAAAATCATCCTGCTGCTTAGAGACCCTCTTTCAAACCCACCGGACTCACTGACCCGAGTATAATTTCATTATGACCATGACCAATATACAGAAGAATGCTGAAATATCACAGTGGGGCTGGTACAATAATAGAATGAACCGCATTAATTTCCACATAATTGCCTAGATTACATTAGCTCAATGTACTTGATGTCTTTTATTTTGGAACAACCTATTGATTTGAGCAAGTCTTGAAGTAGATTTCAGCAAGGAAAGCGGGAAATAGTGACATTGATTATTATTTCTCCTCATAGCATGTAATCACAAATTCATGCCATTTTTATACCAAGCAAGCAGAAATCACTAGAGTGCAACACAAAGAAAATGAAGGTTTCAGCCCAAAGGAATAAAGCATCACAATGGGAATATCTGTAATATCTAAATGATTCCTCCTAGACAGCAGGATTTAATCAGACTACATTTATGAGAAAATACTAATCTCACACAAACTTGAAGGTAAAATTTCACCCAAAATGATAATGCATTATTTACTCACTTTCATGTCATTAAATGACCTTCCTTCTTTGGAGAATATTGTTAACCAAACAAGATGTTCCCCATTGACTTCACCAAAACACAATCAATAAAAACTAAAAATATCTTCTTTTGTGTTCCACAGAGAAAAGAGTCATTTTAAATGGCATGAGAGTGAATAAATAGAGGCAAAAAATTTTTTTTTTTTATTCTTAATAAGTAGAAATTGGTAAGTACTGTACGCCACCTTTGTGTGTTGTTATTGGCTGAACTCTCAGCAATCTGCGCGCTGGGGATCCACTTGGTCTCATCCACCACGGTACGTGCATGAGGCAGTCGGCCCACATCCTTAACGGTCATCAGCATGTGGCGAGAATTTTTTAAGATCTGCACGGCTTCGTCATGAGGAATGCTCCGGAAGTTTCGACCACTGACATCAAGAATCTGATCTCCTACCTACAAAGAGAAAGACATGAGGAGATACCTGAGAATATTCAAATGAAACACAGTAATGATGGCCAGTGAAGCAGAACCTGTTGAGCTGAGAGGAAAAATGAAAATCACACACTGAGATTTAAATTATCCCTTTTGCATTGATAAACAAATCATCCATTTAGAAAACCAAAATCACAATCAGTATAAAAATTTTCTATTTGTATAACTAGTTCACTTATTCTTGTAACATATTTGCAGATAGATTATCTACATCTCATTGGCAAATTTCCGGATTACACAATGAAGGACACAAACAATGAAGAAACAGCAGGCGCTGATATCGCATTCACTAGAAATGATCCAGTTACAAGCCATAGACAAAAAAGCCCAATCTGTTCTCATTATACCTACTCAGCCAAAGCAGAATATAAGTAATGTGCTGGAAATCAATACAATGAACATAATTCATGAAAACCCTCCTGTGAGCAGCATAGCACAGAGAAACTGAAATCAATGCCTATAACACTATTGTTTTACTGTGCTAACATAACACTGGATGACTTGCCTGTCGTTAACCATCAAGGTCCATTAATTTCAATAAAGGAAATTTACCAATAAATGCAGCATTTTGTAATTACGGTCTCATTCTCATGTTGTTCCAAACCTGTATGCTGTTCTTAAATGAAAAAGAAGTAAATCTTAATAATTGTTCATAGTGACAATGTCTGTTTCCTTCAAAAAGGTAAAAATACATACATTTTGTCTGAATGACCTGCATAGTATATTTTATGCATTCTGATGTCGTACAGTGTTCTGTTCTGAGACACAAACCATAAGTCATTATTTTATCATCTTTGATGTCAAATGCCAGTGTCGTGGGTGTCTTAGTCGCACACACACGCGTCAGCTTGAACAGACAGAACGGAAAAAGATTTTAAAGCTGCAGTGGATTTTAATATTTTTAAGAAATAATAAGTTACAATTTTGCCGTTCTCCTTAGACAACTGTGCATCCTTTGCATTCAGAAGACCTGAAATATAGTGCATGAGTTGTCTAGACTATATCTATGATACTTTCATGGCCATTTTAAAGCTTAATAGTTGCTATTAATTGTAACTGCTAGAGTCAAACTGTTCCTTTTGTGTTTCACAGAATAAAGACAGGTTAAAATGACACAAGGGTGCGTAAATAATGACAGAATTTTAATTTTTGTGTAAACTGTGCCTTACTTTTTAATGATGCCAATAAAATAAATACCCTGCTGACTGCCTGTGCAAGACAGGTTTTACATCAAGGACGTTTCATAATATGGAGAGAGAAAGAGAATCAAAACCTGAAGTATGAGGCTCGCCTTCCTTTGTTCCCTTCATCAAAGAGGAAATAATAAAGAAAAATTGGTTATTGATGCATGTCGATTTCTCCCATTGTGAAAATGTTCTTCATCCAGTGGAGTCAGCATTTAAAACGCATCATAACTCTCTGAAGTACAAAGAGAGAGAGATAGTTAGGGACAGAGAGGGATGGTGAGAGAGAGGGATAGTGAGAAAGAGAGATAAAATCATGAATCTAGTATGAGAGAAGGAGGGAGGGGTTGATTTATAAGCTGCGGGAACTCAAGGATCATTTATTTACTCACAGAAAGGAAACCACTGGAATTCTTCTACAACACTCTCTCCTCCTTCATCACACTCTCTGCATCCCTTTATTCTCTTCTGACCACTCCTTCACCCTCCGCACCATTACATTAATTTCTCCTCCAGTCTGCCCACTGCTCTATCCAACACTCTAATAACCATCTATTGCTCTACATAAGTTGATACTTCATTAATCCTTGGGGGAAAATCTGTAGTAACATCACGTACTGTATGGTGCACAAATGCAAAGAAATGAAGAAGTAGCTTACAGTGCCAAAAACAATAAAATCATGCATTGTACATAGAGTATATGCAACACTGAGAAGTTAACAGTGCTAAAACATGACCACATTATAAAGAAACTTAAATACACACATGCAGAAGTCCCAAAATGTCATTAACACACTAAAAATCATCAGGAGTTCAAGTTAAAATGCATAAATTGCTATTATCAATGCACTGTATTATACACTGCAAACAGGTCCATGCATCATTATCCCAGCTCATTTATAAGTATAAACACTAATCACAAAATGAATTTTTAAGTGGATTTTTAACTGTCTCGTATTTTAGAAGCTTTGACCTAAATCAGAGCTAAAGCACCTTAAGGAACAATAACTAAATTAAAGGCATGACCCATTTTAGTTCTTGTGAGGCATCTGTCCAGGCCTTTTTGTAGCTCCATTTTTATCCTCGATTGCCATTGGCTGTGTCTTTGTGGTCTGCAGGTGGATCTAAATGAAACAGCACAGGCAAAGCTATTATACAGCAGGTATGCTTCAGGGCCCTCCGCATATATACAAACACACTGTGCGGCTCTTACACATCCATCTGTCGGACACCGCCAGCAGTGAGGGACAGATAAATGTGTCTGACGAACATCCGCCACAGAGCCAGGTGAGCCTGACTCGAATCAGAAGAGAACAGACCTTCATTAGGCAATGCAGATGGGATGGACACCAAGCCATCAGTCACTTTTACCTCCAGCGCAGATGAAATTTAAATCGACATGGCTTTTTGTTAAGCAGACTGAAAAAGGCCGCTGGGGTTGCTGAAAGGGAACTGCGATTCAGGGAGAAGAAGCCCTACAGTATCTGTAAAAGAGCTGGCTGGAGGACAGAAATCTTTAAAATATCTACAGAGGGACATGTTTCCTAAAAAGATGGGGTGCACAGCTTTATTCTGCAGATATCTCAAAAAGAATTGTCAATACTTTTAGGCAATACTTTTAAGTCAGGTAATTTAAAATCTTTTTTAAATATTATTGACGTAGACATAAAACATCAACAAGAGAATACATATTTAACAAGAGATTTGTTCAATTTGAATCTTGGAACTAACTTCACATTTCCAGTCATTTAGATGGATGTTTGAAGTCAGTTCCATTCAAATTCACACATGAGGAGCAAATCAACAGATAAAACAAACAATTCAAGTCTGACAACCACAAAGTTCCCAAATGCTTACTGTCATCTCTCTTTAAACAAGATATTTACCATTTTAATATTGTAAAACCTAACCAACTTTTTTTCTGTAACATGTTTTGCTTGAAAAGTGCTACAATGTATTTCTTTAAATGAATACCACTCTTTGAATCATTTCAGTCAGTGATTCAGATTTCGACTAACCCTGTTCCCACATTCAAGGAAAATGAACTACATGACCATTAGATCTCTACTGCCGACGTTATGTTTTATTGATGCTGTTATATTCACAACAGTAGCCACATAGATTCATTTATTTACACCCAGTACATTGCACAGAGCACACTGCAAACTTCCATATACTTTTTCAGAATGAGTTTTACATAACGTGCAAATACAGAAAACTCTTGTCACTTAATTGATTGCTATAAACTGTATGTACTTATTACACACAGCAAAGTTATTGCTAGTATTGTTTATATGTGTGACCCTGCCTGTGAAACTAAAGTCTCATAATCAAAGTTTGAATTCAATCATTATTGTCAATGAATTTTAATCTGACCTGGCTTTACTAAGTAATAAATATCAAGATTATATTTTCACAGAATTTAAATTTGCTTGCACACTGTGTTTTATATTAATCAATACACATGTAGTGTTGTATATTGTATCACATATGTTTATCTGCAACTTGCACAAAATCCACAAATAAGTCTAATCTTACTTTGCCAACAAACCCTATATGATAAACCAACGAAAAGCATTTACTTCTGATTCCCACAGCTCTTTAAACTTAATTTAAACACTTGACTGAAGGTCTAACGTCCTTTTATCTCTTGCCTAATTAGTTCAGCTTCAAGTGGCTATGAGAAAAACATGTTTTCAGTGGTCTAGACATATTGATGAGGAAATTGAGGACCTCCAGTCCTCAGACAACAGGGTCAAATAAAGCATCAACCCAAAAACCCAAACAATTACGGTAAGGACTCGCCAAAAAAGCAATCAATCCTTCATCTTCTCATTGCCACCACTGCACTCCATAACAGCAGCACATCAACAGCCGTGCTCCCTTCAAAACACACTGTTGAGCCCAGCAAGAGATTTATGTGCTCTTGTTATAAAGTTCAAATCCATTTCAAGGAAAGGCGCAAAATTATGGGCCTTGATAATTGCATTATGCAATCCATTTATAAAAAAGTGGGCCCTTTTCCCAGCACTTGCTGGGAAAGATGCAAAATTCAGACTTAACAATTTTTGTATTAGAATCATAGATATAAGCAAAGGATGTCTATAATCTAAGATGATAAAACACAAACTGTTAGTATTATCATTCACAATAGCAGTTGATGATTTGGCACAAAACAAATTTAAATGAAACAGTTTTTTACAAGATATACAAAGTTGTCTCATGATGTTACGTTATGTTGTCTTAAAAAATGTTATGTTTTAATTAACTTCTAATTATTAAAAGAAATCCCTGACACAAGACTTACAAATCAACCCTTTTGGTAACATTTCACCATGAGACAAAGCAGAGAGAATACAAATTAATGAGTGTGCACATGCAAAGACACAGAGCTGCATGACAGACAATGACATAAAATATTTATCTGCCTTTGGTGGGGCAGTGTTTGCTGCTAAAGTCTAATTACTAAATAACTAAAGAACATAATGTTATAGAAAGGCAGACAGAGGAGAGGGAGAGAGAGAGATTCAGGTCTGATCATGACAAAAAACACAAAGGGACGAGCATAACAAACGACCTTAACAGGTTAAAGCTGACTGATGCTATGACAAAGATCCAGTACTGTGATATTTTCCAAAAGCCTGACTGGCCTGTTCTTCAGTTCACTGGAAAAAGAGGAAGCATCTTTCATCTTTCTGTTTATGGACTGATGCCAAAATGTTAAGAGCTTGCTCAATCTTTTATGAAGCCAGTGTTAGATTTAGTGCCACTTTGTTTTCACATCTTCTCGTCTGGCAGGGCCACCTCACACAATATACTTACACAACAAATTTAATTAGACATACTGAATGTGATCATGCCAGACACCAGCAACACCTTGCCACAAGCACATTTTGGAATCAAAATAAGCGATAGTCTAAACAGCGATATTGCTAGTACAGTATGTGGGTGGGCAAGGTCAGTATGAGAATAATATAAAAAAAAAACATTCTGCCTGGGGAAAATGTTTTAATGAACTAAATTTGACTGTTGAAATTCAATGCTCAACAAAACTGGTTAAATAAATAAATATTTGGTAAGGTACACCTTACCTACTGTAGCACCATAAATCTGGCTAGCAAAAGATGAATATACTGTACAGGGCAAAAAATAACCAGCAATAGAACGTACCAGGATGATAAAGGTAGAAATTTTAATAGCAGTTCTAGTGCGTTCATTCAACAAAAAAGCTATGCAAATGTTTGTAGCTGCTGCTCTCACACACTTTATAAATGAAAAGGCTCTGAGGCAGAAATATAAGGCAATGTCTCACGGTTGTTTAACAGAGCTCTTCTACTTCCAAAATAGTCAACAATCAATTCAGCCAAGAGCTACAACTTACTGATTTTACCGTATTAAGAAATCAGGAAAACATGATTAAAAACAATACCCATATTTGGCATATTTATAGTCGAAACATTACCACAGATATTTAAACAATAATACATTGCCAGTTTCACTTTGAGTTGAACCACCGCCAACTGCAGACATACCCTGAAATTTAGTCTCTGAAAAGCAATTAGTAATCAGTTCCAACGAATTTCATGTGAAAATGGTCGAGTGCTGTTACTTGATGTTTTCCAGGTCATGTATTAAAATTGTGTCTTGAGACAAAAGTGCATATGCATTATATATCACTGGCATTACCTTTAGCCCGCTGTACTCTGCAGCCGAACCACGATCCACTCCGGTAATGTAGATGCCTAGAGCATACTCAGCACCTCCACGGATCATCAGACCCAGAGATCGCCCATCATCCAGCGAGATGTTCACCTGGGGAGCACACAAACACATGTATGGTAGTGGTTCAAGTTGTCTCCTAATATTTGTAAGTCGCTTTGGATAAAAGCGTTAGCTAAATGCCTAAATGTAAATGTCAAGTCATGTCCAACTTTCTTCTCCCTTCATTTAAACATTGCATGAAAGATGTATTAAAAGTGTGCTTGTTGCATTGTTGTGCTTAGAAGGTAAAGCTCAGCTTTGAGAAGAATTTACTTTACTTTTCAATCAAAGACAAGACAGGATCAATAAATATTGATAACAAATATTGTCGTCAATATACCTGATTTCCTTTTTTTATATAAAACCCATATTGCCTGATACACTTTTGTCATAATTTTGACAAAAAATTGTGTATTTTCCATTTTGTAGCACATTATATTTTGATTGTTTAATCAAATCTGAGGATTTATTAAAAGCAAATACTCCCTCTGGACACCACTTTTGGCCACTGCTGTATGTATTACCCTGTCAACCTCATTTGTTTACGCATATGTTAATGAGTCTTTCACAATCCTAAAGCAATGTAGTGGATAGAAAACAGGGCTGAGAGGCAGTTATGTGTGCACATCTCATTCCATCTATCAGTTATAGTCTATCATTACTATATAATACACTGAAGCAATCAAGAAGAGGTTATTTAAATTGGCTCGCCAACCTATAATGATCTTAGCGATGCCCTGAATTCCATATCGAATCTGCAATTCAGCACAAGCGACTACCACTCCACCCCAACCCCAACAAATAATAACCAGCAAATCAAACAAACATGCATTTATTGCCTCTATGTGGGCTTGTTATTTGAGGGTTTTGTGATTTATCAGTTCCTATTAGCCTTGTTTTATTAAACATCAACAAGATCAGCAGATTTGCTGAATCTTAAAATGTTTATTATTCTGACTAATTAAAAGGGAAGTGTGTAGCGTAATGACAGCTGAAATATCCATTTCTGACCTTTATACAGAGCCATCTATGTTAACTAGCCCCTACAGATGTATCTGATTGGCTAATTGACATGCTGGATGAAATCTACTGACAGGTTCTGGCTGGAATTCATAGCACATGAGGACATGAAAGGTCAGCGTACCAGACGGCGCTAAAATATATTAGTAAACAAACATTCGTATTTATACCTAATTCTTTACACGCAGTGTGATAAATAGTTAGTGTAGATCTGGCTGGTTTGGCTGAACTCGGATGATACTTGAGATCGTTCACATCAATCACACTGGCATGAAAAGCCTTTCAGGTGAGTCTGGCTCGAAATGTGTCTGAATTGCTCTTTCCAGCTTCCCTAGAGTCAAGCTAAAACAGCAGACACCCCACTGAAGAACCTCTGCTGCTCGCTTCACTGCCTTTTTCCAAAACATATAGATCAATGTCACTGTTTATAATAATCTGACTCTCTGAATCTCAATTCATTCATAATCAAATTTAAAAAAACAAGCAGTTTTAATCTGTTTATTTGAGTTGCAGACTTAAGGGGGTTTGTTTAGAGATTTATCTGTGATCTGTTTACCTATGATGCAGTGTGTTTACAGTACATCAGCAATGTTGTGTCGTCTGATTGCAGCTCTCGGGATGTTTCTAGCTGAACAGGCACAATTTAAGTTGGGGGGTGTGAGAGGGCATGAGCTGATGAATTTGTGTGTGTGTGTGTCAGGGGGTTGTTCAATAAGACAAGGCAGTCTGAATCAAAACAAATAAATGATCAGCGAGTGAGTTTTTAGTAAGCATTCAGATCAGGTAAAGGCGGACATCTATGTCTGTGACCTTAACTGCACCTGCCGTGTTTACAGAGGATGTGTTAATGTTTAAGGGATAATTCAACCAAAAATAAAAAAAATCGTCCATCATGTACTGTATACCTCATGTCATCCAAAACCTGAAAATGACTCTTCTGTGGAACACAAAAGAAGATAAAGTCATACAGGTTTGGAATGACATGTGTGAGTAAATTTAGATTTTCACTTGTTTGCACTTTAATATTTTTATTATACTAAAACAAAATAAACAGACTTTGCCTCCACTATTTCAAACAAACTGTGTTTATGTGTGTGTATCTGTGTATTTATGAACCTATACAGACAGAAACCCGCAGATCTGGCTGACACACATAACAAACCACAGATGTCTAACACTGTATTAGAGTTATCATCACACTGTATGAATTTCCACTTCCCGCAGGCTGCAATTAGTTTGATGTCTTGCAGAAAGTGGCACAGACTCACCCTCTTCTCAGCACCCCCGTGCTGTACGTGTCCATGTTGCTGGACGTCCGGGTGTCTGTTTCCTGAGCCGTGCTGGTCCAGCAGGTCTGGAGGCGGGGACACGCTGCGGCCCTGAGGGTCCACCCATGTGTATACGTGATTGGTCACATAACCGCCTGGGATTCGCCCCATTGAGCAGACAGACATGGAAAGCTTCTTTGAACCTTTCAGCACCTGTGATAAGAAACAGGGGGAGAAAGCAAATGAAGGGGGTAAAAATATTAGTGGGTTCGCCCAAATATTACCAGATAGGAAAGCTTAAGTAAAGACTTCTATTGTCGCCACTAGCTGCTCAGACTTGAAATCAGTTTTTAAACTTTTCTGCTTCTGCAGTCTGCAATGTGATTTGACCTGTTGGAGAGGTAATTCAGTGCACATGGCCTGTAAGAGGCAAACAAGTCCTATAAAAGCTCTCACTAACTCTAGAGCAGGTCTCTTATGGTTTGACTCAAGCCTTGTAAATCAGTCCTACCACTTCTAAGCTGCTCTCATCTCTGAAAAACTCCACAGACATCCATCTCTGACATTTAATATGCTTCATGGGGACAGAGCCAGAAGTCTCAGTGGGGTGGAGAGCTTTCAGTGTGACTTCTGACAAAAACATCATCTGGCTGTGGTAGACAAACACCAGATCTTCAGGTCCCTCAGAGAGGCTGGATTAAATCGCTCAGGGCTATTGCCAACGTTTGGATATGTTCTCCAACAACAGAATAATAAAGATAGAAAGACAGAGAGCGAGCGAGAGAGAGAGAAAGAGAGTGAGAAAGAAAGAGAGAGGCGATGCTACAGATAGAATATAAACGATATCTCTGAATCTCTTTGGAGTCTGTGCCTTTAGCTGTCTGAAACTGTATTTGCTAAGAAACCTGTATTTCTTATAAAACTAATAAAGTTGGAAGTATGACAAAAGTACAATATCCAAGACAATAGAGTACATGTGTAGAGACTACAAAGACTGCAAAAATGCTTGGCATCATCTCCAATTGACAACATTAAGGTGATATTGGAGAATGAAGATGATGGTGTGGACATGACGTCCTATGTTTAGTGCTTAAGTCTAAGTGGTTAAGATCAAAAATATTAAAGACAGACATACTATCCAATAAAACGTCCCTCCTACTAATATCATGTTTTAGTTAGCAACACCAAACACAGTAGCAAATAATGTTCATGAATTTAACATAAAAGCTATTGGCTAATCAAAAAAAGAATGAGACCTTGTAAATGTCCCATGCAAACATCACATTTCAAAAAGAAATGGCTTGAAGAGAGCAGTTTTCATTCCTGTTTACATATCAGTTTAAATATCTGAGCTCTTACAGAAAGTTTACAAATTATGACATTAAATTAAAAGCAGGATGACAAGCACATACTGGCAGAATTTAGTAAGTTGTCAGTATAAATAGTTATCTTAGAGACCGGGTCATCTCCATTAGCACATAACACATAGCAGAAATGCTCAGTCTAGTGAATGAAAACCCTCTGGCTTTCCCACCCAACACATACTCATGACGGTCATTTACATGGATCTACATAGATTATCATAAATGTTTAACTGGAGCGGAACAACACATTCAATGTTGCTTTTCTTAATTGTTGCAGCATGAATTATGACCGGTGGCATGCGTGTCCTGGTTTAGAAAAGCTCCCACAAACACTTTTCAGCAAAGGTAGACAAGAGGCTAAAAATAAATAAGGGCAGCAAACCCAGTGAAACACTGCAGAGCTTTCCATCTCCAGCCTCTGAATAGAGCACTTGACCAAATGTGGTCAGCTCCATAATAACCTCAGAGTGCCACGACAACAGCATGGACAGCTATTGAGCAGATCTCTTACATAACATACAGTATGTGGGGTGTTTTAGTCACTGAGTGAGAGAGAGAATGAGAGAGCGAATAGTTTCAATGCTGTGTGGATATACAGTGGATGAGTCACATTGTTCTGGAAAGAGAAAGATGAAAAAGGTTTAAAATGCATGTCTACTGTGAAACAGCAAGCTTTTCCAGATTTTATCAAACATCAAACTAGTTAACAATATCCATTCACAGATCCCTGAACCAAAGAAACAGTCTACAATGTTTGCATGATACTGATACACTGCAAAAAATTCACTTTTTGGTTTCCAGTTTAAATATCAAAATATTCATAAATCAAGATACATTTATTTAAAAAAATAATATTTACATTTTTTCTAAAAAACAATCTGTATTTCAAATTGTTGCTTGAAATATCTGGCCATATAGGGTAAGACAAATATGCCTGTTTTTTTAAGGTACATTTTATTACTTCATTGACAGATATTTTTCTTGTTTTAAGCATAAACTTCTGAAGTAATTTTTCTGTAAAGTAAATGTATCCTGATTTAAGAATGTCTGAATATTTGTACCACAAAACAAGACATATTGCAGTGTATTAAAAGGTGCATTTATTTATAGTACTTAAGTGTCAGATAATTGCATTCACTCTATATTCCAGGGCTGGAACAAAGTATTAATGGGCAGACCCCTGTCTCCTTTAGATACAATGCAATCACAGATAATGTGGAATCTTATTTAAAAAATGATATAAACCTGGTCAGTGAGAGATTGAGCGAAAAGCCACAAAGGCACAGAAACAAAATGATGTACTGTATAGGCAGAATGAGAAAGAGGGTGAGAGGAAAATTAAGGGCTTCTGACAGAGCTGTAGTGAATAAACCATTAGCTGATGGTCTCTCTATCACAGAGACTGAGGACACACCTGACATTTCTGTGCTAAGTCTCCACAGACATGTCCCTGTATAACATTAAAGTCCTCCCTCATTCCCAACCAAAGGACCAGACACCAACTAAGACCTGAGATGGGACCTGAGATCAGCCAATTACCTTGCAGCATTTAATAGGTCTGAAAATGATTTTTAATCGTAACATTATGATATTATGGTCAAAGCTTTTATTTTATTTTTATTATGGTGAATCCAAACTTAAACTGCTCAGCAGACTGGCAGATGGTGAGCTATCTCTGTCAATTGATCAAATAAATAATTGCTGCAGCAAGTACAACATTTTAAAGTATTTGGAAGAAGCGCAAAATTCTCCTTATTCTCAATTAAAAAAAAGAAAAACCCACAAAACATATTGCTCAAACATTCCTCTTTCACAGCTCAAGAGATTTTACGCAGATCTCTGTTGTTTTATCCAAGTATCTCAGATGTTTGTGCAGCAAAATATAAAGACACTTACAACCAAAAGTGACAAAAGTTAATTTCAACGTCAACTCTTAGGAGTGAAAGGAGCACACTACTAAATAATATACACTATTAAAGCCACAAAACATAACATTTTCACTTCATCTGATCTTTAAGCAAATGTGTCATTTTGATCTCCATTTTACCTCTGTGATAAACATTAAGAATATTAAACTATATTAAACTATATTTTCCTATGAGAACAGTATAAAGACAGCGAGATGGGTTTTAAAAAACCCTTAAGGTAGAATACATAAAAAAATGATAATAACCTGCACAATACCTCTTCAATTGTATGGTTGACCTTCTCCGACTACTGTAAAAAAGATATGCCAGAAAAAGCACTGTAATTAAATTTTTTGGGCATTAATAATTTATACATAATGATGTTTCTGTTGTCCGTCTCGGTTGTAGCATCACGACCCACAGGGAGGTAGAACGGCATCCGTGGACAGTTTCGGAGCGGTCCATAAAAGCTTGGCAATATGCACACTACCCCCTGAAGACTTCAGACCTAGAAACATCATTAAACAGTAAGAGAAGAAAAGTAGGTCTGATTCAGAGCCACGTCAAGAAAAGAGGAACCTTCACTTGTCTACCTGAGAAACGTTTTGAATATACATCTTGCATCTTTATCCATCACATTAGCTTGACTTTGAAGCAAGCTGATGGCAGTAATATCTTATGCAAAGATCTTAAGGGACAACAGAAGTACAAGACTATTAATGGAAAAAGATAGAGAAGATATACAAATGCAGTGGCAACGTGTATTAAGCCTAATTCAAAGAAAGCTAACACACAACACACACAGGTGATGGGACCTTTATACTTCTAAAAAAAAGTATAAAGAAGAAAACTCTACCTCCCCAAAATAAAATATTATGTTGCTTTTCATTCTCTCCTGTGTTTCATATCTGTACCTCAGATCATTTGTCAAAGAGCCACTTCTACATGTTTCACTCATTCTCAGTAAATCTGGATGGGGAAGCAGCAAACTTTTAGAATTTCCTGACCCATGCACAACAGAAAAAGGTCAAGAGTTGCCAGGTATGCCTCCAGGGAAGCACAAAAATAGCGCTCTCAAAAAGTTTGAAAGCAGCAAAGGTGGGTGAGATAAATATAAACACGTTATCTCTCTGTGCAGAGGTGGTTTACCGTATATGTGCATTTTCAGCTGCATTTGGTGCAAACTGACACAATGGAAGATACTGAAACAACAGAGGGTTTCTTATTTACTAAAGCAGAAACCGTCCTGTGATGATTAAATGGACAGGTTTGCCTGTATTTTAATTTGCTTGTTTATTGTTGCATTAACTGCGACAACGCAGTGTGAAGGCAAGCAAATAAAGGATGCATGCTTCATTAAAGCGCTGATAGCAGTTACTGTCTGTATACATTTTGATTATAAATATTTTCACTTCACCGTCGCACAACAGCAATTGCATGTCCTGTATAAAAGTAGAATAATATAAAAACAGAAGCTAGCTAACCCAGATGGCAAAAAAACATGACTCTCCTCTGCTTTTCTTTTGGCTTCATAATTTTTATGTCTTCTAAGTCAAATAGGTAGAAACATTGGACAGTTGGTGGAATCATCTGAACAAGCATATAGGAATGCAAACACCTAATTGGATTTGAACACTTGTAATTGTTATTTCCCTAAGTCTCACTAGAGTCTGTAAATACATTGCATAACAAAAAGTCTGCTTACATCATTTTAACTGTGTAACCAATGCTAAATCTACTTATGCACATTTAAGCCGTGTTTGTCAGTGATTAAATAGACTAAAAAGTGATTAAGTGGACTTAAACTAAATAAACATCATCTCCCACTATGTGTACATACACACTATAACACAAGACTCAGAACAGCTCTACTAAAATGACCTGCGTGTTCAGTAATGACAGCCCTGTCAGTCAGTATAAATCCTCTTCCATTTTTTCCGCTTTTTGAAAGCAATCACAAAACCCAGAGTCTGAAAAACACCCCCAAACACCACGAAGATTTAACTCTGAAATGCACCACTTAGAAAATGCATTACTTGAAAGCATTCTGCTTTCACTACTCAAAATCTCAACCAAACGTTCAATTCAGAGAAAGTGATATTCATTTAAACAGACAGCTTGCCATGAGTTGGAAAACTAAGAGCTTTTTCTAATCTGAGAATATGTATGGTTTTAAGCAGATACAAAGAATTGACGGCTAAGCTGTGTCCTAAAAATGTAAACATGCAAGCAGAAAAGTTACACTGTCACCTTTAAACAATATGGAGAATTGCTTTTATCTACTATTTGCAAATACCTCTTACTCTTAAAGCTCATTGCTTAAACTCAGTGATTTTAATTCAATTTCAACAGTAACGGGCTTACAAACCATTTCACAAAACCCCTTGTGCTTTACTGACAGTTCATTGTTATGATTCAGTGTAGCATATGCACAGCCAGGCACTAAGTACAGGTGGAATATACATCATTTCCAAGGGCAACAATCTGCTAATTTCTGATTTCTCTATCAGTCAATGCACAAGACGTTATTTATTAAAAAAATGGAAATACATCTGTTATGGATGTGACAAAAAACAACAAGTTTTGTGCTTCATATGATTTCTATGAACTGAAATGCACAAACCAGAAGCAATAACACCCAAGAAATGAAGAAGGGATGATATAAAATGATCAACAACAAAGCAAAACAAACGTTATAGTGTATTTTAGCTTTCTCAAAGTGACTTTATATTAAATATTAAGGAGTCTTTTAGATGACTGTGACTTTCCACTCTTCCATGAAACATAAAATATCTCAGAAATATCTCTACTATAAACGAAAGCAAACGTGACACGGGTTTGTCAAACTTTTCCCACTATAACCCTCTTGTGGCGAAAGTGCAATTAGCGTTTATCTAGCAGTATATCTGTCATAAACATAAAAATATAATAAATATATAAAAATATAATTCAAACAAAACTACAGGTGCCTATTTATGTTTCTCGTGAACCTTGCAAAAAAAAAAAACCAGTGAGTTCATTCAACCTGCAACCCGTGTACAATTTACAAAATATTGTCTGTCGAAATGTGAGACTGAAAGCAGCGCCAAACACAAAACAACAAAGAAAACATTGCATATGCATTGTCACAGATGAAAACTCGATTCGCAAAACTTGTAAACAGCAAGTATGATGTTTTAACCCATTTTCTAGGCTGGACTAAGTAAATAAACGTCTCACTTACCCTGTGTGCTCATTTGCTCCTTCAATTGTACGGCAGGTCTATTTTCTGTGCATCGGGTCACTCGGTTGTATTCTCTGTGCAGCCGCAGACCGATCGACGTCTGACAACAAAGTATCACGAGACCCATTCGAAAGCATAATACGCAGTCTGCTCTCGCGGTACTGCAATGTCATATGGTTGATTTGCAAACGAATCATTTACAAAGATTACAAAGGCACCATCTTTTATTATGACATTCAGAAATTTTACATAATAATCTATACACAATAATCAGTTTTAACGTTTAATACAAAACTAACCAGCAGAAAGTTTTAGGGATTTTACTTTAACTTGTGATGGATCAAGACTTCAACATTTACATTTAGCAGACACTTTTGTCTAAAACAACGTACGTCATTCAATCTATATAATTATGTCGTTTTATCAGTTTGTGTTTTCCCAGGGATCAAGCCATGACCTTTATGTTGCTAGCACTGCTCTACCACCTGAGCTACTACTAGAGCATTTTCTTGGTTGTCTTGACATGACTTAGCCCAAAACCTCCTGGGCTTGTGAACACGTCTGTTGTTTACCTGTATACAGTTTATATTGTACCTGTAAATATTTACCCGTATTTATTGTGATACTGTCATATATAAACGTATACTCACATATATTCACTTATTTGTGAACGTTTGTGTGTATAACAGTAGTATTCTAAATAACTAGGATGAGAGGTATTCTCGAGGAATAACAGGAGACATACAGAGACACACAACAAACACAATCACAAACAAACAAGAAAAACTGGTGATCATCGGTTCATTCAAACTCAGTAGTAAAGCCTGTGGTTCATGCTTAGGAAATCACGCTCTAACAAAAAGGCAATTATAAAGAAGAGTTCAAAATTCCTCGTTGATAGACTCAAATTCAAAACAAATGTTTCTAACCCCTACAAAAAGTCTCAAAAAATGTCAAGAAGGCTTGTAATGTGAATAATGTAGAACAGACCCTTTTTGGTCTAATTTTTATACTAGGATGTTTCACTTGTTCATGGAAATTAGTAACTAAGTTGTCATTTTCATTTGTTAAATTTATGAAGCAGAAAATACATTCTGCATGGGGACATACACCAAGGGTTTAAGTGAAAGAGCTCAAACCTAATTGACACTGCATCTGATAGTTCCTCCAGCATCTGTTTGGCCTTTTAAAAGCTCCTTGACAGTGCACCAGATGGTCTGTCTTAAACACTATTTCCATCAACTTCTGCCCCTCCCTTTTCATCTGTTTCTTCCTAGCTATGATAAAAAAACTCTTGCTTTGATAAATGGGACTATCTTATCTTTCACAAACCCATTCAGCACATTCAGCCTGTCTTTCATAATCCTTACTGGTTGGAAAACAAAACTGCTGTCCATTATTCTGACACTTATGTAATCCTCATCTCACAGCACTTTCTCTGAATTTTTCCATTTAGGTTATAAAATGACCAACATGTACTGTATCAAACTGGTAAAAACAGCAGTTCTGAATCGTCTGTTTCAGAATACATGCTGTTTTGAGCTCATTTCACCTACTATGTGCTGAAAGTGAATATAACTAGAGTAGTAGGGATTTGGGAGTGTGAGCTATTCTCATTAATGCTTACTGCTGTTCAGTCATGACATAATTTTGTAGGCCAACTTGGCTTAGCTAATTCACTAATTTGATTCCCATAGGGAATAATGTGTTTTTAGAATAGCAATTTACAATTTATGAGTAAAATACGTTCCTGCTTTGTGCTACAGCAGAGTTTACATACATACTAACCAATGTGTGCTTTAAAAAAGCAGGTTTCATTCTGAATTATTGCTCACAATAATTAAAAAACTACACATTTGTAAATTCTTGATTGTTGTAGTTTAGCAAGGTACATTTTAAAGTAATTTAGAATTAAGTTTGAGAAATTACTATGCATAATTTTTGATGCTAACAAAACCAAAAATGTTTCTTCAAGTAATGTTAACCAAAGACCTTACAAATTGAAATTGACTATTCTAAAAATCTATTAGAAATTTAAGTAGAAACACATGGCTGTAAAAAGGCTAATTCTTTTCTGGATTTAGGACTGAATGGACTGGAATAAAAGAGAGAGAGAGGGGGAGTGAGAGAAAGAGATAAATATAGATCATCAACATAAAACCTGAGATACAGATGAGTACAAGCAGCTGTGCCACTATTTTTTGCAATGTCTGTCTAATTTGTCATTAGGCATAATTAGTTAAGACTGGCAGGTCAATGGGGTGAAACTCCAACAGACAGAACGGACGATTCGCATTTTTCTGCTGTACTTCCTTGTCAGATCCCCTGTAGTCTAATACATCACTCTGAAACCTATAATCGAAGTTGCATGAGTAAGTATGAAGTGCCTTACTAAGTGTAATCAATTGAATTGGAGTATATATATAGTCAATTTAAGTAACAATTAAATGCATTAAAGAAATGCAATAAAACTGCTGTTTTATTCCTTTGTTACCCACATATTGGCACAGACATCACCACACACAAATATCTCTGTTAAACTAATCAAGACTCATGATTGGGGTGGCTACGAGTTCGCCATGCATTCTTTGGCTTAAACAACGCCTGCTTAATTAATCGCTTCTATGAATCGTTCATCTCCTACTGGGAAACAGAATAAATTCAATTAATAAACAAGAGCAGGAATCCCAACAGTAGTGGCTCTGGACACATCTATTAGTCTAGCACACTAACAGGAACTATGCCAATTATCTCACAACAATGACACTAAACATTTAAGCTGCAGCACTTAGGATTCAGGCACAATGATTATTATTGACAGTGCTAAATATCCTCTTCAAATCATACAGTGGGAGTCAATGTAGTCTGCTTACACAGCACACACACAGAGTACCCACAGCCCATTTGAACATACAGTAAAACAGAAAAAGGTTTAAAATAACAAACTAGAATTTGATTGGTTGGGTTAGGGTTAGTTTGTCACTGGCTTGTCTTCATAAGATACCAGGCTGCTATAATAAGTATATATATATATATATATATATATATATATATATATATATTTTACTATGTAAGACCAGAGTCCATGTGCAGAACTGAATACTGATGGCTTAGTTAAAATCCACATCACCTTCTGTAAGACCTTGTGTTTAACAACCACCATAATACTATCAAATCATCCTAATTCACTTCACCAATCTTTATTTAAAAAGCTTATAGACTGGCACCTCGAGTAAACATGGTCAATCACATTTAATCCCTCCATATGGACTCTGTAATCAAGACTCACTTACTTAATACATCACACATAGGCATCAGGCCCCTGAATATACCATTATAACCAACTTTATAAATCTAAAATTATTAACTGATTGGTTAATATATAGCAAAAGCTGTAGTAGTATCAAGACAGATGTAGCTGATGCAGTACATAGCTTCACTCACATTGTTATTGTTATATGCTGTGTGCTTTTTTTAGCCCGTAAATTCAATTCTGAAAGGCAGACAAGATTGCAACAAGAGTAAGAGAGACAGTACAACAAGGCAAGGACAGTGTATAAGAATGCAGCATATCCCTCGGCAGTCTAAAGTGAATGCTCAAAAAAAAAACATGTATGCTGCTGCCCACACAAATAGTGAAAGAGAGGAAGCAAGAGAATAGAAAAGCAAGAGTGAGGTAGCTGCCTGTCACAGCTCTTCTTTTGAAAACTGTACAAGATTCAACTGTTATGTAACCATATGATTTAACTCATAAATCTAGAACAAAAAATAGAGATGATAATAGATTCCACCATGGGCAAATATCAGTATGTGTCTAACCAGACTAAAAATTGATCAAACCACAAAATCTCAAATACTCAATAACTAAAAAAACTGTGACTTACTGGGGCCAATTACTTAATCTAAAAGTTAATTATCAAAATTTTAGAAATTTCCTCTTGGACACAAACAAGGACAGAGAAAAGACTGTGAAGTTTTAGGACTGTGAGAGAGGGAGAAAGCACATAAGAGGGATTAGTCACAGTGCCAATGGCCAAAGCAGCAAGGTTTTGTGGCCGGGTTCAAATGCTGTTGCACACAACCTTGTACTCAAAGATTGATTTTAGCTCTCCTAAAGCCTGTAACGCTTACTGGGACTTTGGCCAAAGATTTGTCTGCATGGCTATGAATCCAACACCGTTATAGGAGTTAGCATCTAAGAAAGACTAAAGCACATTTTGGTAACAGAATGGAGAGTCAAGCATTTCAAACTTAACAGAAAAACCCATAGCTGTTGAGAGTTTCAGTCACACAAAACTAAAAACACATCACCTTGACTGCTTCACCATGAGTGACTCGGTCGAACACCATGTTATTGACTTTTATGATCTGGTCTCCAACTCTCAGCCCCTCTCTCTCAGCAGATGATCCCGGCTCCACCAGAGAGACATAGATCCCAACACCGTGCTCTGAGCCTCCCCGTATGCTGAACCCTAAGCCTTCGTGACTTTTGCTCCGTTTCAGCGTAACTTGCCGAATTTCATCAGACGCTTCCTGCATTAAACACGGGCTGGCCGGAGCTGTCCCCTCATGTGTGGTGCTGAAGATGGGAGCTGCGCGCACAGATCCCTGACCGGGACAGGCTTGCTCGGATTCAGGGAGAAAGTGTACCGAGGATGCTCCTGCGTGATCATTCGTATTGCTTATTTCATCCGAACATTCATGATTGACACTTGCTAGCAGATCCGTTTTCAAATATAGACCTTCCGACGTGTACTGATCGAAAAGCAGCTGGTCCGAGCGGGGTATGACCAGACGCAGCATGGGTAACAGTTGGCGCTTGCTAGGGGTGTTGAGAATGACTTTGAGAGTCTGCACGAGATCAAAGACATTGCGTTTAGCGTGGTAAACGTTGAGACAGTGGATGAACTGCTCTCTTTCGAAGTCGTTAAGCAGCACGTTGAGCGCGTTGTGTAACTTCTTCACGTTGACGGATAAGGCACGGCCACCGGAGCCCAGCGAGTTCGCGCCCGACTTGAGAGAAACGCGCTCCAGATCCGTGCTCATTCTCATGCCCTTGCCGGAGCTCCTCGAAACCACAGCGGGATTTCACATCAGGCATTGGGAATCGAGATGAAACGCTGTCCGAGTGTCTGGATAAAAACCCAACCGCGCTTCGTGTATAAAACCTCGCTCGAGACTGATCATGTTCACTGTTCGCTTAAAATCGCTCCCAAAATAACAATATTGTATAAATAATAAATTAACAGAATATTGCAATACTGTTTCTAAACTTTTTTATAGACAGCATTAACTAGGAAAAGTAAATCCGAACGAGTCTGAATTTGAATGAGTTTTTCTGGTCATTTCAAATCTTATATAGAGTCAACTTTTTTTCCAAAGGTAAACGACAAACCTCAACAGAAACGATTTAAGTCCCCCAAGATTTGATGTCCGTAACAGAGACTTCCATGTTAACACGTTGTACGCAAAACGAAAAAGAAAAAAAACCAGCACTGACGTTTAAAGTTTGGCAGTTGCGCGCAGATAGGGAGCGCGCTCCCTCAGCACTGCGTCTCCGTCTGGTTTCTTGTCGCTACTACTGAGCCCGTAGTGAGATACCGACACTAGAGATCAGGAGGAAATGACGCACGCGTGAGGCGACTCTGTTGCTTAGGAACAAACAACTTGGAGGAACGCATTTGGACAAATTAAACCACATATTTCCTGTGCGAGAGCTATTTTTAATGTTCAAGGATCGACTGGCCATTGACGTTAATCAATTGAAATATAAGAAGTTTTTAAAGAGGACTGCGCACTCGTGGGCCATATCGTATGCAGACACTGTCAGTTCCACAGCAGTTTGATCTCTATAGAGATGTATACAGACAGATCTTTTTATGTGATGTCTTCAGTTCATGTGTCTCTGTTCTGATTCAATGACATATTCTTTTGAAACATGTTTTCAAAAGATCTCTCTGCAGATGAGATTTTAAAGGCCCCAATTCTTATCTTCCTCCACTGACGATATGTTTACTTTTAGGTCAAGAAAAGGTATAATAAAAACTCTTTTTAACACAATTTATCAAAATGAGGGCAGTGTGTGTGTTCTTTGTTTGGCATTGCTCTATTTAAACCTCATGCTCCCTAATCCATTGTGCCTGGGCAAAGAGAGTGATGTCACGCTATAGTATATTTAGCTTTGCTCATACAGGTCGGTGTTGAGACCACAACAGAGACGGTGTCTGAAATTGCATCTACTGAGAAATACTCCATGAAAGGCAGTCAAGGAATTGTTCTGTACAAACTATAACAACTATCCTTATTATTTTGGTTGTCTGACATGCTATACTTATAACTAGACAGTTATAAGTAACACTTCAAAAGCGTGGGCTGTGTTTGTTCCATACCAGGCTGTGAATTTCTGTTGTTGTGAAAGCTCAGGAAAAAACATGTGTCATCCTTTAATCTCATAAAGAGGAATTAGAAAGCTGGCAACAAACCTCTATACTGAGCTATTATTAAACTCATATGGGCAACTGGCTTTCCTGATTTTGCAAAGTAAGAGATGCTCTTGGGTCAAAACCATTGTTGACCATGGGATAACACTATAATCAACCAATCAAATTTGAGGGATAAGTTTATAGTTCATGTAAATTAGGTGCTTCTACAACACACCTATCATTTTAGGGAAAAGTTAAGGTTAGGTTTTGGGGTAGAAATATGTTTTCTTTCTACAGAAATGTTGTTCCAAGGTCAACAAACTATGTTGACCCAAGAACATCTCTCACTTAGCAATATCAGTTTAAGCATGGACATCCTCAAGTATTTACAGCATACTGACTCCACCACTGGTATGACACAAAGATATGTATTTGTTTTGCCAAAGCAATGCAATCAGATTTAAAATAAATTCAAGAAAAATGTAGTGTACAAAATAAAATTGTAAAATGCTAAAAATACAGTGAAAAAAAATAATCCAGCAAAAATACATACATCAAGAAAGTAACCATAGTTAAATCAGTAATTCAGAATAAATGTGCCAATTATAGACTCTCTCAGTTAACCTCTTTTTGTCCTTGTGGGTTTCTAATTCACTGATTTACAGCCCTTTAAGATGCTGACACTGGGACAAATGAGTCAAATTCATCGTTAATTTGCAATTACTGCTCCTGGCGTTAGGCCATACTGGCAGAAATTAATGAACAATTAATGACTCTAAATTAGACAATAGAGATGCTCATTGATCTTTATGCTCGGATCTATGTGTATTGTAAAAAAGAGACTTCAACTGAAAGTCACACATAACTACATACTCACCTATTTCTGCACATACAAACACATTCACACGCTCCAAATCACTCCAGAAATTGAATTAGGTGCAGTTATTAGAACACCAACATAGTCACTGGAATACTAAATAACACAAAAATCCTGCTTGTTTGCCTGCATTTACAGCAGTTGTACGGTCAAGACCGTTATTTTGCTGTTGTTGGCTGCAAGCACAAAACCCAAAGAGAGTTTACTTATCTCCCCTATAAAAACTGACAGTATGGTAAACTCCCTGACATTTATACAACAGATCATTAACACAACAAACTATTCACACTCTTTAACAAATAAAAACAGTGACAGATGGTTAAAGACAAGAATTGATCAGTGTTGGGTTTGGATGAGGTAAGCTGTGATAAATGGCTGCATGTTTAATAGGAATTGGGGGAAAAGTGCGTCACGCTGGGCTCTGCCAACCCCGTAATTACTGCAATAAAAAAAAAAGCAGTGGGATCGTACGCTGCAGTCCAAAGCCCCAGTGCCCAATCTCCCAGAGCACACCACATCATTAAACACTGCTGTTCTGATATCTCACCTAGACTTATCCATCTCTCTGTACAGGAGAGTTATGATTTAAAAGCCATTTTATAACATCTGACCAGGTCTGTAATAAAAGCTTCTACTGGTATATACTATATGGCTGTGATGTAAGTTCAATCCTGTCTTTAGCTGCACTGGTGTTTAGTTTGTGTATTATGGATACGTGTCAGCTGGAGGTTAAGAGCAGGTGGGTGGGAATGATGTAAACCAGCACTGGCATCCCGTGGAGCTCTATTTAAAACTCTGGATTTGGTATATAGTTGTTCTGTTTTTTAATGTCCTAACATACCTGAAATTCTCTCTTTTCTATTAATACTGGATGAAGTCATTCTGCAAAGCGAGCCAAGAGCCTTTAATTCACAAAGAATTCAGGCAGAATAGTTCACTTTAGGCCGATGCTATTACATTCTAGTTTATAGCACTTGAAAAGCGTATCTGTGATGTCATATATATTATATAAGAGAAGGTAAAAGTAAACATTTGATTACATTAATATTTGTTAAATTAAAGAAGGATTAGAATATGAAATTCAGCATTTTAACATTTACCACATCTAATGACACACAGCAGCACAAAGAATTGATTTCGGATAAGGAGTAAGAGTTGTCCCTTTACAATGTCTCTGCATATATTTTGCAATACAATTTTCATTGATTCAATGCACATATGATCCCTGTAGATGTTTATGGGCTGTGTCAGTCTGTTGATGCCTCACCAAAACTGATGCTCTCTGTCTCACGATGAGCAAAACTTTGGGGAAAGATGCCGATATTGCCACCGGTGTGCCCTTCTAACCATTCCTCATTCACTGCAACATGCAGAAAATATACTTTTCTTACCCACACAATAAAAAGACATAGGCACATACAGGCAATTCTGAGGAAAAACTGAATTTTCTCTTGCATTCTTTCCACATACCTTTACTGAGAATGTCAATTGTGTCCCCTTCACTAAACTCCAGGTCTTCTGGGCCCTGTGCAGTGTAGTCATACAGTGCCACCATCTGATAGAGAATGGTTCTGTTGGCCAGAGGGTCCTCAGACTTGGAAGAGATGGAAAGACAGAATGTACTGTAATGAACACTGGACTGTGTGGACACGGTGGACTGTGTCCAAACACTGGAAAATTTGCAGGACGTCTGCACTTGAAGCGAAGGGTACAACACATTGTGATGACATGTTGTTCCCTTGCTGTTGTTCTTCAGATTCTTTCTTACGTGAAACCCAAACAAAGGTGTAGAATATATTGTATCTAGGACATTACTACAGCTTTTTTATAAAATGAAAATCTATAATACACTTTTAACTTTTTTAAATTTCTCGTGTTGTGAAAGGCATACAGGTTAAAGCTCATAATGGTGTTTTATGTAGTAAATAGCCACAGATTTGGGCGGTAAATTCAACCCTTCAGTAGAAAAATGTGTTTAAACAATGGCATAATTTTGCAGTTATATGTTCGTACCTGTATAGTTGTTTTACCAATGAAAAATAAGGGGAGTGATTGAGAAAAACAGCTTAAAAATATATTATTCTGGTGACATATTGCGAAGCATAAATGACACATATGACCTTTAATAGCCATCATCAAGAGTTAATCAGAAGTGGTCATTACTAAGGGTACCTGACACCAAATTGTTGCACGTCCTGATTCAGACACATTTTCAAGGCTGTCCAGTCCATTATTTTCATCCAGTGGGGTCAGTACTGCTGTACCATGCTTTTTATGTCTGTAAGAAGTAGTACTATGTATTAGAAGTAGGGCTTTTACAATAGAAAACAGAGACATCTTTTATACTTCACTAGCATGAATATATGGCTAACTAAAAGCAGGTCAGCAGGTCTGCTTCTTACCTAAGCCGAATGTTTGTTGCAGACTGTCCTAATTTTTGAGCGACTTTCTCTTGCAGATCTCGGAAAGATGTTTCTAAAGGGACTCTCAGGGCCATGGTGTATTTGTAGTGTACCTTCACGATGACTGATCCTTGTTCCTGGGGTAAAGATGGGACCTGAGAAATGTAGGTCACATCTTAAGATAAGATACATGCTGCAAAAAAGCTGCTCTCTGATTTCACGCTCACTGTATTAGATCAACAAAAGGAAAAAAGTTATTCCAATTTCCAAGTTCTCTTTTTTTTACAATTACATGTGCATTATGTATTTGCATATTCAGATATAAGTTTTGTCATAAGTCTCCATGCCAGACAGTGGTCTCTTTAAAATTTTTATGAGCCTTTTTCCTCCTCGGGTAAATGTCTGACCAAATAAGGCCAAATCAAAGGCCTGCTGTCTCCACTTCACTTCATGTCTGAGTCATGAAACTCATTTTTATCTCACACAAAAGATCAACCATGACGGCCACTGCATTAATCACGCTCTGCTACTATTTCCATCTTGGTGATACTTTCAGAAATTTACTGAAAGCTTTCAGGCTTGCCAAATTGGGTGGGGAGATAAACGGGTTTATAGAAATCTATGAAGCAGTAGAGCAAGCTGTGAGGTCAGAAAATGTTTTCCTGTTTTACTTATTAGTAGAATGCTGGAAAGTCCATTTCTGGCAAAAACTGAATGTGTGGGTGTAAGAAACAATTGGAGTTTCTGTGTGTCTGTCGTGCTAAAAGGTCAGCATTCTTTCACCATTTTTCCATTGTGTTTCATTACTCACCTGCTGAGCAGGGACGTGGGTGGAATTGTTGGTCATTGGAGGAGTTGTGTGGGCAGCACTTGCACAGGAGGGGCGCAACTCTACAGGAGAGAGGATAACACTTACATTACACAAAGTACTTTTTTATTTATCTGCTTTTTGCCAGACAGTTGGAGGAGACAAAATAGGTAGAAAAGTCTGTGAAACGACTTAAACGAAGTTTACTTTAAACATAAGCAGAAACATAAGCTTAATAGCAGAAACTAACATTAGCAAAACAATTCTATGAAGTTTATATTACTAATAATGTCAGTCATTATAAACAACAGTTTTTTTGTACCTGGTGGAGGTTGAGACCAACCTTGGGGTCTATTTGGGGGTTTTAATGCTGGTGGATGTGGAATTCCACTGGCAAGTTCCTTCAAGGAAAATGCAGAGAGTATGATTCAATGTGCTATTGCCCAAACTTTTATGGATACTGAAAACAACCAAAATCAGCCTGTCCTTTAGCATGCAACATTTCTTCTAACCAAGAATGAAATATAGTTTAGTTGGTACTGTAGCTCAGTTGGTCAAAGTAATGTCATGGGTTCGATCCCAGAGATTGCACATACCAATAAAAAATAGCACTGAAAAAAGGTGTCTGCCAAATGCATAAATGTAAATGTATCTCTTATTTTATACACTTTATATACACCTCTAGAAAAGGGTTACAAAAAGTCAGAACAAAATCATTTTTTATATTAAAAGTGAGACATTGTGGCCACGCTATTTCTTTGCCAGATTTCTCTGGTTTGCAAAGTGTGTAAACACATTTTTAACCTAGCATTGAAAAGCCCTTAAACCTGTCTGCATTCATAAACATTTTACAGTTAGCTCAACATATTTAAAAGAAAATCTGGATAAGTCTCACATTCAGAGGAAAAGCTGGATAAGCCTTGGCAAATTTCAAAGTCTTTTCAAACCCATAAAACCACATAAATACATAAGAGGGATAAAAACATTTGAAAACAACACTTACAATCCGACTATATTTAGCTTTGTCCTTTTTGGCTCTTGGTTCAAGCAGGAACTTGGGTACCAGACCTCTCTGATAATGTTAAAAATGAAAAACAGAGACATTCCAGGTGTTACTCTAGATACTGAATTAGTTTATAAATAAGCTTTTAAATAACTAACTTTAATATTCAATATTATTTTATAAGAAGACTCTGACCTTTCCATCATATATGACTATTGCCAATCCATCCTTGTCATCAACACTGTAAACGAATACTTGTGCTCCAGCAGGCACTGTTAACTCTCCAGCACCATTAGCCACATATGCACTCTTCATTGTCATGTAACGAGAGTCTCTATGAAAAAATGATATAATAATAACTACAATATATAATAATATAACTTAATGAGACCATTTTCTTGTGAATAGAAGTCATATGATTACACATTCTCAAATTATATAGCCAGGCTTCATATATTCTTGAAACATTTTGAAAATTGAATACTTACTGGCCTTCTTCTACCTTTGGCTCATAGTACCCTGGTTTCTGGAGACAAATACATCATCAGGGCTTTCTATTGACGCAAACATGCACATACACTAGCAAAACCTGTTTTTAGTTTGATTATTTGTCCTCTGATCAATGTTTATTCTTTGTAATCTTTACAGATGCTATTAAAGCCTATTTGAACAGAAAAACTAAATAAAGCAGGAGAAAATGTCAGGTTGAATATCTGTTGCAGATAGTGAACACACCTGTGGTCTCAGAGGATCAAAGCCTCTGAAGTCATCATTTGGAATCAAAGAAGTGATGACCTGGTGGAAAAGAATTTAGACATATTAGTGAACATTTTTAAATGCATCTAATGTACATTAGTCTCTATGAATCTGAAAGGAAGGTTTCATTTAAAAACACTTGTTGTACAGCAACTGAAACCCATGCCTATACTTCAAACATTTACAGTTTGCCTTTTAAACCACCTGCATCACATCATTGTGGTTTATTTGTCTGTAATATTTGCTTTTGCATATTTGAGAACCAATTCTCTGTGTCAACATTCTTTTGCATTGAAATGTTGTGTAGTTAACTATTGTCTTTTACAGTATATTTTCCAACAGTCAATAAAGCAAGTTAAGCAGCTGAAGTCACCTTAGCTTCACCCAGGAAGTCCCTCGGTTTAAGCTGCTCTACCTCCTGTTTCCTGGGACGGAAAACTTCACCCTCTGGAACCAGCAAAGGTGTCAAAACCTCTCCCCTCTGGAACACATAAGCACAATCATTTGCTATTAAAATCCCAATTAGTAAAAACATTTCAATCCACTGTCAGCAGATGCATGTTTCAGCATCCTTGTATGCATGTCCTTAATATAGATATCACATGGGTCTTACAGAAATTGTTTCTAGAGCTGTGTCCACTAAGCTGCTCCGTCCTACTCCTCTCTCCTCTGAGGCCGCCTGTAAGATGTCCCTGGCTTTGTCCCATTGCTTCAGTCTACAGTGGACTGCTGCTGCGTTATAAAGGACCTACCAGTCAAAAGACATATGGAATAAACAGTTTACAGTCATTGTGTAATATACCATATCAATAGGACAATTACATTTGCCATAAATGTTATCTATATGACTCTAAAAATAAGCAGATGTTTCCTACTGCCCTTTTAAGAATTTCTTGAACAGGGTTTTCCATACAGTATTAAAAATAGCTTTTTTTAGTGCTAATTTAAAGCGAATATGCCTTTTGGAAATAGAAACACTGTTCACTGTTTCAGGCCAAACTGAGTTTAACCTGACAACCGAGGAATGTGGATGCCTTATCGTCTTTCAACCTGGCATTTGGCATCGCATAACTTTTCACTCAGCCTTCAAAGAGGCCTTGTGATAGTTATCAGGGCAGGTGAATTCTACCAGCATTCACGTTTAATGGCAGAGTTGACACAAGGCGAAATAGAAAATGAAAAAACAATTTCCTGACTTACATAAAAATGTGAATTTAGAAAAATTCCTTGGTTCTGACCTGCCAGCTGTACATTTTATATCGAAGACCCAGCTGTTTGTAGTCAATAACAGAGTTTTCTCTCATGTACTTCTGAGCCCATATACAATCAGCCAATGCCTCCTCCAGTCTGGTGTTAGAATGAAACAAATAGATAAATAGAGAGGAGAGAGAGGAGAGAGAGAGAGAGAGAGAGAGAGAGAGAGAGAGAGAGAGAGAGAGAGAGAGAGAGAGAGAGAGAGAGAGAGAGAGAGAGAGAGAGAGAGAGAGAGAGAGAGAGAGAGAGAGAGAGAAACAAGTGACTCAGCCTGTATATAATACTAATCTAAAACAAGGAGATCAAGATATTTGTGTTGGATCATGATGCACTGCGAGACTATGCACTAGAAAGACTGGTTTATTCATGTATGATTAGTTGTTTATGTTATATAAAAAATGAAAGTACTCTCACCTGTTTGCCATCATGTGAACAGCAGCCCTCTGAAAAAATCCTACAGCAAGACATTGATCCTTTGCAATGACCTGATCGAGAGCCTGAAAGGCCAAATTTGGCATTAACACATAAAATAAAACAACCATTACAGTCATAAATTCCAGTTTATGTTTAGTTGATACCTTTAAACTAAATATTTATTCTACAACTTTTTTTTTATAAAATCAAAGCTCTCCACCGCACGTTACCTTAATGGCCATGTCCACCTGGCCGAGGGCAATATGTGCCGATGCGACAGCAAACAGAGTGCGACAGTTATGATCAGTGATCTGGTTGAGTTTAGCGACAGCACCCTGCCAATCCCGGGTGTCTATTAACCGCACACCCTCATCCCACAGCCTGATCAACTCTATGTACAACATGACTCTGTTGAGCAACAAAAAAATATGAACGAATCAATGAAAAAACAGTATGTAAAAGTTTGGTCACTAATAACTTTTGTTTCTTTGAAATAGATTCAAAGTGGCAACAAGACTGAATACACTTTTCAGGTTCCAGCTAAAAAACTACAGGTGAAACTAGCTATACAGGTTTTTAGATAACAGCGACATCTGCAACAATCCATACGACATTAGTAACTGACAACTGATGCTTACCACTGCACAGGAACGGATAATGAAACCTTGACTTGCTTTCTGGAAACAACCATTTAAGAGGAGGACAGCTCGTGGACAGGTGTATCCCTGGGCAATGATCACCAGGAAGTGATTTTTGTATTGTGACACAGCTGTGGTTCACGCCCACTTACAATAACATGCCATCAGGAAGTCTTGCATTCCCAAGAGAGAGAGAGAGAGAGACTTGTGCAGTAGGTGAGGCACGTACACAATGGCTCAATTAAACAAACAGCTGTTGAGTAAGTCAAGGAAATAATCAAGGTGCAGTCTTTAGCTCACTAATGCCAGTGAGCGCTGTATAAACTCAAGAGTCTGACCTCCAGGAAGCATTTGGTTTGGATTGAATTTCAGCTGACATTTAGTTTGGTTGATTAATAGTTAGGAACAATGGAGTGGGAATTCCAACTATTGCTATATACAGTACCAGTTAAACATTTGGAAACACTTACTCACTGTTGTTTAGATTTTTTACATTTTAGAATTGTAGTAAACTCATCAAAACCTTGAAATAACACAATTGTAACTGTGAGAATTATGTTGTGACTAAAAGCATCCAAAGTAAATGAACACTTTGTTATATTTTAGCATCTTTAAAGGTAGTCACCCTTTGTGTAGAATTAGCAAAATCATACTCTTGACATTTTATAATACAACTTCTTGAGTTCTCAACTTTGGAAGCTTTTTTTAACAGCACTGAATGAATTTCTATCTACGCATTTCAATACATTATAATACAATACATACAATATATTTCAAAAATATTTTTTCAAAAACATTTCATTTTTTAATGAAAGAAACTGACATATTGACGCAATTATATTTTTGTCTACAAAGGTCATTTCAAACTCTAAAATGTACAACTTCAGATTTTTAAGATCACGGGAAAAATTTTGTCAACTGTGTCTAAACTTTTGACTGGGTATATTGACTATTAACTTCAACAACTTGCAGCTTCACACCAACACACCCACCCCTCAAATGTGTGAAAACAACACAACTTTATTCATTTATGATTATCTGAAACAAAATGTGCGTACTGATACTCACCCCTCAATGTTTCCCAAGTTACCTGCATATCTGAACGGCAGATGGCGCTACAGATGTTTGGTACATTATTCATCAATGCCACATTCAACTCAAATGTAAATCTGCAAATTAGTTTTTAATACGCGACAAATTTACTTTAAGTAATTTTAAGCTGTAGAAATATTTGTAAAAAGTCTATAATTAACTATAATAATGTTATTGAATCTAAATATCTGTGTATGCATCATTGTCCCTAAATGCCTTTTCACAGCTTTTTCCGCTTATTTATTTTACTGTATCTTAGTTAAAATTGTGTGACTCGTGAGTTTAATTGTCTAAACGATTGTAAAACTGTTACATAACTGTTAGGTCGAACTTTATAACCGTGTAAAGAAAATGTACTTTTGACCCATCCAGCATTCAGGCCAGTCTGCGCACCGCACACTCAAACACACTCACGTGCAGGAATTGAGGAAGCGCGTAAGTCACATGACGCGTAATTTGGTCACATGACAGTTTCTCCATCCTCGTGAAGATGTAATCAAACATCGCAGGATTTCTGAGTTGACTTTGGGAGTCTCTGTGAGAATGACTGCAAAGAGATTTTGCCTTGGACTCATCTTACTGTTCCTTTGTGGTAAAACTGACACACGTTTATCTGTGGTAAGTTTCGAAGCTAAAACGTTCATCTGATCTGCAGTTTATAGCGGTTGGTTAACAAAAGTGTATGCTTGTAAGTAGTCGCTGTTGCTGTTTTTCAGTGTAATTCACAGATCACTCCCTTAAAAACAATAAAAGCCATCACAGATATGAATTTAATGGATTTATATACTACATAAATAAGTTTAGTGATGGTTTGAATAGTAAACAGCTGATTGTTCATAATGTGGTGTGTAATGAAAAACACTGAAATTTGTATTGTATTGTTGTCAGCAGGATTCTCTTAACAGTTGTTCTCTTCTTTTCTGCACATTCATTGTTTTATTTTTAGAGAAAAAAGCAAAATAATGAGGCCAACCCATCTCACAGAGAGCTCACACCCGATTTGAAAGAAAAGTATTTTAAGCAAATTTTAGATCATTTTAATTTCAACAGCTTGGGCAATGGCACGTTTGATCAGCGCTATCTTATCACAGGTAATGTCACAGACACACTATTTAAATCTAACTAAATGTTAACTATACTGATCACACTGTGTCTTCATTCTAGACCAGTACTGGAAAAAAGGCTATGGCCCCATTTTTTTCTACACCGGCAATGAAGGGGACATATGGGACTTTGCTTTGAATTCCGGATTCATAACAGAGTTGGCAGAAGTGCAAAGAGCTTTGGTGATATTTGCTGAACATGTAAGTTTTTTCTATTATAGTTGAATCACATGACAGAGACATGACAATAAAGGAATGTACCCAACTGAAAAATACACTTACACAGTACGTTTACTCAATAGTAACCTTGCTTTATTTGTAGAGATACTATGGAAAATCTCTTCCATTTGGAAAGGAGTCGTTCAATATCCCTCAAGTGGGGCTGTTGACAGTGGAACAAGCATTGGCTGACTATGCAGTCATGATCACACAGCTAAAAGAGGAACTGGGAGCTCAGCCATGTCCCGTTATTGTCTTTGGTGGAAGGTGGGACCTGTCTCGATTCTTTTAACTGCATTTCATATTTATAAGCTCATAAATTGTTAATGTTTGTGTCACACTGTTGCATGTATTTAACATTTGGCTGAATCTTTTGCATGTATTTAACATTTACCAGATGTTTTCTGTCACTTTAGGTCACTTTCATGTGTGTAGCTTTTTAAAGCCCATCCTCTTCTGACACATACAGTACCAGTCAAAAGTTTAGACTTTTTCCAAAGTTACAATTGTGTTATTTCATGGTTTTGATGAGTTTTTACTATTCTAAAATGTGGAAACTTATCTAAACAACAACGAGTAAGTGTTTCCAAACTTTTGACTGGTACTGTACTTAAATACTTGTATGAAATGTCAGCTGGCTACATCATATTAACAATATTATATTCTTAAAAAGAAACATCTGTCTTTCAGTTATGGAGGAATGTTGAGTGTTTACATGAGAATCAGGTACCCGAATATTGTGACCGGAGCATTAGCCGCCAGCGCCCCCATCCTGTCCACGGCAGGTCTCGTAGACTCTAAACAGTTCTTCCAGGATGTAACAACGGTATGTTCATATTTTAAGATATATTTTGTATATTCAGACACTTTGGCCCCAAACCATAGCTGTATTTTGTGTTTGTTTAGGACTTTGAGAAGGTCAGCCCTGCCTGTAGAGATGCAGTTAAAGGAGCTTTCCAGAAGCTAAACACTTTAGCACAACAGAAAGGTATCTGTGCCTATTTAATACTTGCCACTGGAAGTTCTTACTGTTCTACCCCATACTGATATAATTTTTGACCTTTTCATGGGCATTAAAACTCCATAGACTACAGGCAGATCCAGTCTGCCTTCTCTCTGTGTGAAACTCCCTCTACCTCAAAGGACATAAAGCAACTGAATGGACTCTTACGTAACGCCTTCACCATGATGGCCATGATGGACTATCCATACAGCACCAAATTCATGGCCAACATGCCTGCTTTTCCTGTGAAGGTATTCTACACGTCGCTAGTTTGGATCTTAATCACCTAAAATCGCCACCAAACAGGCAGGAGATGGTGCAAAAAGTAACAGCCTGTCATGATAGTGTAGCTAATGACATCACTAAACACATAATGCAAAACCTCATGATGTTAATGAAATAGTTTCCTTCCGCTTAGATTAAGTGAAATTGTTTTACCCCATCTGGTTTCATTTGATTTATGATGCAGTCGGAACAGAACAGGTGCAATCGTGATTGCTTTCATAAAGATAAACAGCAGCATTTTTACTGTACTTTTGCAGGTGGCATGCGAGACCATGCTGAATGGCACTGATCTTATGTCAGCACTCAGAGATGCCGTTGGTAAAATTCTGTTAAATTTTTCACTTTTTTAATATTATTTTTTGCTTTCCAACAAAGTTTGTTGCATTAATGTTGCACCTTTCACACAGGTATTCTGTATAATTCCACTGGAAAACTCACATGCTTTGACCTCTACACACTCTATGTGGAGTGTGCCGACCCCACTGGCTGTGGCCTCGGATTCAACAGCTATGCATGGGATTACCAGGTACCTAGATCATACTAAACCCTGAATTATTAAACCATCAGTACATGTTGAATCATGTATGAATTTCTTTGTCAGGCCTGCACTGAGATTGAGATGTGCTACGAGAGTAACAATGTGACAGACATGTTCCCCCCTATGCCCTTCACTGAGCAGCAGAGAGAACAGTACTGCTTCAAGAGATGGGGCGTTGTACCACGTCCAGGCTGGCTGAAGACCCAGTACTGGGGGAATAGTAAGAGGACAAAACAGTATCTGGCTTATCAATAAAACGTTTTTGCAGCAAGCAACACTTTTACTGCACTGAAATAGGAGCTTAATGGATCGTGCATATTTGGGTTTTCTCTTCTAGATCTTTCCACTGCAAGCAATATCATTTTTTCAAATGGTGATCTTGATCCATGGGCTAATGGAGGGGTAAGCATAAATATAAACATACAACATAAACTAAAAAAAAAAAAACTAATAAAGAACAGAGCTATGATTATTCTTTTTGTAGATCAGGAAGTCACTTAGTTCATCTTTGATTGCAATCAACATACCGGAGGGAGCACATCATCTGGATTTAAGGTGCAAACCTTCAAGTTATTAAAAAAGAAAAATAAATACTTTCAACTTGGTTATGTATTACTTGTTATTACGGTCTAATACATTTTAGCTATTGGTTATGCTTAAGCAACTTTTTTTTTTTTTTTACAGAGGATCCAACCCTGCAGATCCTGAGTCTGTGATCACTGCTCGAAAAATAGAGTCTGAAATTATTGCTCAGTGGGTGAAGACAGCAAGGAAAGAGTCGACATGAGTTACTTTCTTTGACAATTTATTTCAACATTTGTAAACTTGTAAAATATTGAATAAATCAATTCATTTTCCACAGAAATGGGCATTTAAAAGATATAATCCAGAAATATGATTTTACTCCAATAAAGCTTTACGTTCATCATGTTCAATCTCACTCCCAAATCTAAATAAACACTTGCAGATGCCGAATTGAATTCAGGGTTCTTCAGTCAAAATATGTATCTCAATCATATCACACATTTGTCTGTTTTCTTCCCAATTTAAGATTACTCTTTGAAATTCCAGGCACAACTTTGGTGTATAAATGAATTAGACTTTATGTTGATTTGTCATGTGGCCTGAAGCACATGATTTGGATGTTTATTAAAACAACAGAGTTTCATAAAAGCCCTTCATTATATGAGCTCTCACTTTAATGTCTCACAAAATAATAGATGGACAAAGCATTTTACTGAAAACAAGTTCATTTATGCCTTACAGACTGTAATATAATCACAGAAGTGTTTATTCACAAAAAGCAAAATTAGTTAATGGCTTCACAACAGGCATGAGATGTTTAGATTAGAAATAGATTTTGATAAAAACTTATTCTCAGGATTGAAAATAGACATTTCTCATCATTGCTCGGCATGTATTGAAAGGCACATGTGAAACGGATCACACCACTACAGCATGACATTAAGAAACCAGTCAATGTTCAGCCCTTTCTCAACATCTGCATGGGTACTGTACGCACTACATACACAAAACTCCAGCTGAATAAAATGAGCAAGACATTCGGCACAAAGCGATTTAACTTTTTAAACAGATAACGTAATACGGCTGGTATATTCAAGTTTGCTCCACTTGTTACCTGCTACCTTAAGACATTCTGTGCACATGAGCCTTTATTTAATCTCAAGCCCACACAAACTGATCCAGAATCAACAGAGAACCAAAATAAATTGAGAACGTTTAAGTTTCAAGATAATCACTAATAATCTAAAATCATATCTTACATTACATTACAAAATACCCCACCATACAATCAGCAAGCAACTGTACACAATAAGCTGTAAAATCATACAAAAATACTCCTAACAATCATGTCTTATGTAGGTCCCCTGAAAAAGTTCATAAGTACATCTTGGTTTTTAAATATCATTGTGCTTGACTAACACTCCATTACAGTACTTACATTTCTACAACAAAAAAATCTATTAACATTGGACCAAACTGAATGCAACCCTGGGAAAAGAACATAAGGTCAAACTACCACCTGCTAGAGAACCTTGACACCAAAACTAGATATTTATTATTTAAAATCTTCTAACAAACACTTAACCCGACACAAAAATTTACATTTTCTTATTCACAGAAAAGGCGATTAAATCCTTCTCAGCAAGTTTAGAATTTTGCGCTCAAATCAAAAGTAATTAAAACATTTGAAGTAATAAAATGCACTCTCTTAAGATTCAGGAATGTAGGATGCATTTTCTCTTTCCATTATAAAGGCCTAATTTACTTGATCACAAGTTAAAAAACGATTGACACTGAGTGCTATCTGGTAATTCTGTGCTAAATGATCTAGTATATAATAACAAAATAACTTTACAAAGCAAAATAGTCAAACTAATAATGATAAATGACTCCTTAAAACCCCCCCCCATCTCAACACCACAACAAAAAGCAGCAGGTCTTTAATAAAAAGAAAAACCCACAGTAAAACCTCTATAAACATCATAAAGTGCTTGCAGTCCCCATAAGATTTCACAGTATAAATGTTTTTTATGTTTGTGTGTGTGGGCTGAAAAGACTGCAAACTGCACACACTTATATAGTGGGCTAAATGAGCAACAGCATTATTTGTACTGTCCCTATCATGCAGAAATCACCTCCGCCTACCAACCATATTACCTACAGATCTACAGCTTTAAATCAGACAGCATGACAGTGACAGTGCTGTGTTCATCAGTCTCTAAAAAGGTTTGTTATTATTCTTAAAAGAATAAATATAATTATAGTCAGAAATCCCATTAACAGATTTGGTCACACTATAATCAAAAAACTAGACATCTATGTTTACATACAGATTTTTGTCATGGCTCTTACGATCATTTAAATTATGAAAAGTGTAGAAAAGGAGATATCAAAAGGACAAAGTAGGACCTTTGTGTGCTCATGGCCCTGAGAGAGGTGTGTTTGGTTATGTGTGTTTGTGTCCATCAGTCTGATTCTGGCCATATGGGCAGAGGATGAGCTTCAGTGTTGAAGACGTACTTGTCTAGGCTGATAAGGTTGAGGTCTTCTGAAAACAGCAGGTAAAAGTACTTGAGCGTTTCACCCAGAAAGAAGCTCTCCATTTTGTCTCGGGGGTTGGGATAGGCTGGGTCACGAACGTCGTTTATGGACGTATAACCTCCGGTGGAAACCTGGCGAGAGAGGGACACCTACGGTGAATATTGTTTGTAAACATTGTTTAAAGGCTAAGTACAGAAGCAAACCATAAGCAAACCGGAAAATGCAGCAAGGAAGATGTTTGCATAAACCAAGCGCAATATGAGAGGTCGAGTAGCAACATATCTGATACAAGATAGTCTGAAGTTAGTGAATGATATCAGTGACGGGTTTTTGTGTTCTGTTTGCATTTGCATGAGCATAAACATCTGGGTAGGGTTGCACCAGGCGTTCGTAAATTCTTACTTAAACTGGAACGTAAGGTTCACACTAGAGGCTTAGTAACTACTAGCTAGTTTGTAACTAACTCTGCACCTAATTTGGCTGCACCACTTGTTCTTAAGGCAGAATGTAGTTAGTCGGTCGTAAGCTCACTGTAAAGGAATGCGTAGTCGCATAAAATGATGTAAAATGTCTTAAGCCAATCAGAAGCCTACAAACGATAAACAGAAAAAAGACTGAACTCCGCGAAACTATTATAATATTATAATGTCAGCATCATCATACATATCCAAAAGATGATGTCCGTCTCGTAAAATTAGTCTGCAAACACACGGTTCTTCATTATTATTTATAAGCTCATCGATGTAATCTAATCTGGCTGTCATCTCGACTGTTACTCATGGGCAGAGGCTTCCGTCAATATTTAGTTAGAACGCGGAGTTACTTTCAAACTAAGTTTAATGGTGCAACCCAGAAATATTTAGTGGTGCGTAAACATTAACTTAGTGACCACTTACGCCCAAACTAGGCTGTAACTTACGCATAAGCTGGTGCAACCGGCCCCTGGAGAGGTATAACGTTGAAAAAACATTTCAATAAGGTTTTCTAATATTTCAGTAGCCTTCAAAGTTACAGGATTAGATTACAAGTTAGCTACAGTAGACTACTCATGGATTTTTCATTATGTATATGTATATTCCATATATGTATATATACAAATACAGAATATATACTTTAAAACATGAGGAAAACTGAAAGCCAGAAAGCATGCCCATAAGTACACTGTGAAATGTCACTAGACATAGTATACCTTGCAAGAATTTGCATGACCTAGAAAACACCTGAAGGAATCAGGTCACACTATTTCACTTACCCTTGTGTGTTTATTGAAGTTTTGTAAGATCTCCCAGCCCCATTGTTGGTACTTCTTATCCTTGGTGAATCTGTATAAGTAGAAGAGGCTCTCCACAGTCTCTGGTCGTAGAAGGTTGTGTCTGTCTGCAATCTGAATGACATCACAACATAATAAAGACCATTTAATTTCAAGTTCTCATCGAATAAACAGCAGCATGGTTTTAAAATATAAAAGGTCTGCTGACATTCACAAAAGTTATCGTCACTCAGCGCCTTAAAAGCACAATTTAGAATAGAAAAATTGGCATGTAATGAAAAAGACATATATACTTTTTTAGCTAATGTAGCTAAAAACAAAATGAATCACATTTTAGTGGTGGGGCCAGTAAAATATATTGGCAAGTGTCTGCTAAATGAATATATGTAAATGTAAAAGTGCAAACATAAAAAGCCCTCAACTGCTTTACAACTACTAATCTAAGACTGCCAGCTCACCTTCACATCTACATCCTGTCTGCTCCCCTCATGCATGTTAAAGTGAGCTATTTCTGGGCTCAGACCCGTCTCCATCTGAGCATACATCTGATAGCAAGTCTCAATCAGCTGTTTCGCCAGCTCCATGTGGTCAGCAGGAAGGCCGTGATGTGCCCCCAGTGCCAGCGTGCCGGGCAGGAAACACACCAAGTGGTCCTGAAAGACAGAAGACGGGAGAAATATGGGCTACATGAACTTTCTAGCAGTGACTTTCATCTCTTTAAAGCAAAAACAACTCTTCTCAACTAATTAAATTCTGTATTTGTTAGAAATGAATACTGATTGAGGCTGTTGTCCCTTTATGCCTAACATCTCATGTATTCCACAACATGAGTGAGTAAATGATGAGAGATTTTAATTTTTTGGTAAACTATCCTTTTAAGGGTTACCATTAAGGGTTAAGTGTACCATTTTGGGACTGAAGCGCCCGTGAGACAACTCTCCAACAAACGTGAGGCCATTAGGAGTAGATTTCTTCAGCAGGTTCTTCTTCACTCCTTCCACAGCCTGCAGATAGTCCTCCAACAATCTGAACATATTGTACAAACAGAATTCTGAACCCATACCACCATACTCATAACCTCTGATAGGTTGTAAGCTTAAAATAGGATAGACTGGTGAACATTTATTGCAGGGAAATTTCTTTACCATGCTAATGACTTTCATCCCTTGCAAAACAAGTTTATTTGATTGTGCCTGTCATGGAAATGTGTTGAGAGTTATGTGCTGTCAGACCATGACAAACCAAAACCATTCTGTGTGAAGATAACAGCAGTAAAATATGCAGTCTGCTGTGAAACTTCATTATAAAAACAATCCCTTGCTAAAGCGATGCTGTTAGATCCGATTTAAAGTGAAAATGTTTGCCTATGTGAAAAAACTGTCAATGTACTGCCGTGAAATGCTTTTGTACGCCCACATGAGGTTGACCATTGCACATTTTTAAAATTCAAAAAGCAGACACCTCGGGCAGTGTAAATGTAAAATGAGTTGCTCTGTGTTTTCTTTGTGCCATGGCACTGCAGTCTGGATTAAGAAGATGATTTTGCATTGTGCTCAACTTCAAGTATGTCCATGGCAATGCTAAAACAAAGCCATCAAGTTTAAACCATTGTGACTGGTAAAGACTAACCATACTGTCTGCTTCAAATAAGACAATATTATTTGCTTAATTAAACTGAATAATTCAGTTGTATATACACACAATGACACCAAAGTACTGTAAGCATTGGGAGACAAAATGGTGTCTGTGTTATATTGGAACAGCTCATTGAACAAGGCAAGGTAGATTAGACACTAAATTAACAGAGGAAAAATGATTATTTTATAGTTACCAAAGTAGTAGGGCTGAACAATATATCGACATTATCAAAATGTATTGTATCAAAATCATGTCACTTCTCTTGGTCAGATTGCAAAGAACAAAATCCATAAAGACTCTACTCACTCTTCCTCGCTCTTTCCTCCCTGAATCCACTGCTTCAGCAGGTACTCGTAGTAACTGTCGGCCCTGGCGCCCAGTGTGTAGATGCCCTGGTGGGTGAACTGACCGCTGTTGGTATTTATGAACATGGGCACTAATCCGTCCTGCTTTCCACCCAGTTTATGAACCTGCTTCATCACCTCCATCACTGCCAACTAGATGAAGAAAAGATAAAACAAAGTTATTCTAATAAGAACATAATTTGAATAAATAAATAAAATCTGAAAAACTAGACCTTGTATTTGGGGTCTCCTGTGAGACGGCTGAGATCCCTGAACTCCAGCTGAACGCTGGTGACCTCGGCCACAGTGCTGTCTGAAGTCCACTGCGGAGAGTGAGCCGTCCCCTTTCCAATATTCACATCAGAGTAAGGGATTTTAGATGGCGAGTTGAAGGCAGGCATCAGTCTGGAGCCAATATCTTTCTGAAAAAATGATTCACAGACAAAAATAGCATCAATGCACCAGACTATAGTAACAGAAATGATAGAAGCTCAGAGCTCTGGGGGTTTGAATGGACAGACTCCAGCACTTTCTGCAGTATATCAGCTTGGAAAAAGAAATAAATGGATTTGTGAATGAATACAAGCAGACAGGAGAAGTAGACAGAGTGACAGTATAGAAGTCTCTATCTTCTCTTTATCACCCCAAACTATCTGCTCCTTACAGCTTTCTCCAGGAACACTGAGTCTCCAGTCAGATGGTAAGTGCTCAGAAGGCCACCCAGGATACGAATGGTGCTCTCGAACAGATTAACATCTACGTTCTTATCGAAGGACAGTTCTTTGGTCACCCACTCCCTGGCCTCTGCAAACTCTGCCAACAACATTTAAGTAAATAAAGTAAATAACAGTATAAATAACTTTATTAAAGTAAATAGTAACTTAAGCAAAGAAAGCAAAAGATGTCGAGAGAGGCTATGAACAGTTATTTAACTTTTTCCCTTAGTTTCATTATTAGAATTTTTCTTTTGCACTAAAATTTAAGATTAAATATAAAGCAACTAAATTAAATGTCACTTGAAACAACTGAAAAAGGGTCAAGTTCACAGGAAACAAAAAAACAGCATTGACTTGTGTGGACTTGTGATGTTTATTTTTAGCAAACTAAATTACCCTCTTTTAGACCCAAGATCCACATTGTGTCCAGAGCATCAATCAGGGTTAGCCCAAGTCCAAACCACTCTCCATATGATTTAGAGATGGGTTTGAGCTCATCATGACCCCAGGCAAAGTTCTTGTAGCCCTTCCAGGCATGTGTGAATGCTTCTCTTACCGCCTCGAGCCTGCTTTCAGCTGAAATCAACAGAAACACAGGAAACAGCTGGGTTTGACAGATGCTCTGCTATCTGCTATGTACTTAGAAAGCATTGACAAACGAGGCAACACTGAAAGAATACCATGTAATTACAAGTAAACACACCTAGTGCTATTACAGATGGGTCTTCTTGGATTTCTGCATCCTTGATGTCAATGTCAGAACCTCGGTCTTGGTCTATCACAGCTCCAAGCCAACTACACATATACAGGAATAGGGAAAAATATATAACACCTCCATAGGAACATTTCAATATTAACTGATCAAAATCATCATCTGAGGGCACACAAAATGCCAGCAGATGCTGGAAAACTAACCTAACAATTGGCTTTCCTCCTTCAGACCCATTTGTCTTGCTTTGTAAACGGCTCTGCAAGACAGGTGGTCCTCGTCTACGGTAGCCCTTTCTCTATTTTTCCAAAGGTACAAAACACATTAATGGCATAAGATGCAACCCTTTCAAAAAAAATTTAAGGCGTGGTCTAATTTTATGAGTAACCTGATAGCTCAAGGTTACAGGATATCTACAAATACAATGAAGAAATAAATGGGTCAGACTAACCTCTGCAGGCAGCTGAGGAAGAATGGACTTGTACACATTTTTCAGGTCTAAAACAAACGGTTGTTTTCCATCATCCCCGTTTCCCACATCTGAAAAAATTAAAATGTCTACAATAAAACCATAATTGCAAAATAGATTTAGGGTTATAAAGGTCTCAATGTGTACTAGTAATGTGTTTGGTTCTATTGGTGGGGTTATCTGGCAACAAATCCCAACTCCAACTGGAATAAGACTTAAAACATACTACATGAAGTGTTGTACCAATTATTTTGTTTGTTTACAAGGATTTAACAGTAAACAGCTGATGGTTAAAAATGGTGTTTTATGATCGATTGGCGGTATTTTAGCAGAGATGCCAGCGGCTCACCTCTCCAGTGTGCTATGAGAACGGGAGATGTAGCTATTCCACAAACAAGCAGCAGCATCAGTGTAAACAGAATCAGACTGCGCTGCAATCTGGACAGCTGCTTCCATTTCTGAAGACCAAATCCAACACGACAATTATAACTCAATCACATCTTTCCAACGAAATGTTAAAAGGATAAGGAAAGACTCACCCTCCAGCAGGACTGTCGTCTCCACTGCTTGCCGTTGGTGTAGCTGCCGCTTTCGTTGAGTGTCAGTGACACAAAATCCCGTTTGGACTGCGGATGCATGTTTCCTTGTCTCGCTCCAAACACTTCATAAACTCAACGTCAATGTCTCTGTAGACAAACACAAGCTGTGTCTTGAAACCTTGAGAGACTGCTTAGCATCTATGCACTGAAAAGTACAGTATGCCCGAAATGCAAAGTAGGCTGTTTACTACACAGGCGGTGTGCTAAATAGTCAGGGAGAGCAGTCAGGCTGGTCTGACTGACAGCAGCTGTGTGTGGGCAGTAGATGGACACGTACAGCACTACTGATACATGAATCATAATAACACGTTTTTAAAATATGACTATATACAGAACTATTAATTTTAGTAAAAACTGTAACATTGTAGTTATTTACAAAGCACGTAAAGACTTAGCGCAACATCAGCTGAACCTGTTAACAATTCACAACAAGTGTCAGACGGTAAAATTAAACATACTTCTACTATAGTTTTCGGCGGACTTATAACCATCTATATTACTACAGATACTCGTTTTACGACAGATACCATTGGTAAACTACGGTTACTATACTGAAACAGCGGTAAATGTGACTGAATAAATGAATAAAACACACATTATTATGAATTTTCTTACTTATTAACACTCGTCAGAACTCACAGGCTGTCTTACAATATCAATATGTCATTTACCTCTCTTGCCGGAGTATGGCTAGCTTCCAGCGGTGCAAAGCGGAGCTCTAATCGGCTCACGATCTCAAGATAGTCCGAGGCATCACTAAAGGCCTACTGGTCACAGTCACCATAATCACAGAAATCTCATCCAACTCATGATTTAACGCAAATACTACGCGACTCTCCAAACGACACGTTTTTAAACTCCACACAAGTGTAGGAGGTATTTTTTTGTCATTTTCGCGGGTGGTTTTTCAAGTAAAGTCCTGTAGAAGACGACTGCCAGCTGTGTATAGGTAACAAAATGTTGGTTTTCCCAAAGAGTCCTCCAGGGGGCGCGAGATACTCCACAAGCAGACGTCAATGAAACCGTAACCTACAAACCTCATTCTTTAATCGGTTTATTATTTAGTGCATAATCCTACATGTTACTACACTATTCAGGACTGTATTGGCGTATAAAAACGTTTGATTTTATTAAAATCGGTTTGGCCTAAAATAAAATCCTAAAATAAAATCCATTATGCAGGCAGTATTATATTCAAAAACAAAAGGTTAACAGTATGTCACAGAGAAAACATACAAGTTCACATTCTAAATTTATGTGTAGTATCTTGCAGCACTGCCTTTATGGAAATATTAACCTTTAAAAACGGCAAATAATCCAGTCCTGCAGAAATGAAGAAGTCTCTCCCTGCTGTAAAATCCTACATAAATCATTTCACATTTCCCTGCAGTTATTTTAATTCATCCTGCAGACATCCTGAACATACAGGCACCCTACAGAAAACAACAAAATAAACTTCTTGTGTTTCTTCAGAACATTTTTACTAAGACAACAACCACTAAGGTTACAGTGAAAAAATACAAACACATAACAGTTTGCAATGAATTAGTTTACAGTGAGCAAAACTGGGACTTTTGTAACATTTTTCAAAACTGTCAGTATAATTCAGTATTTAGTATAATTTTGTAAATTACATTTACATATTACTTTTCAATTATTTTCTATTAATAGTCTGTTTGAAAGCAGTGAATGATAAGTGAATTTGTGGCACATTGTTGGTATGGGCGGCAGATATCGCAGTGCTTTTTGTCATAAGGTGCAACAAAACCTGAATTCAAGGGTTTTTAAAGGAAATTATGATTCGTGGGATGTAAAATATAACACATGACAAGACTAACAACACTATGACATAATATAAATAATCATTTTTTGAAATTTGACAGAAAATAAGCATTGTAAACAATATACAACTCCTCATAAGACGTCATGCACCAGTTTACTGTTGCCACTGGACAACAAGACTTCATTTGACACTCCATTCCTACAGCAGGTGGAGAAGAGATAAGTTCCTGATCATAGAGATAAAACTTTCTCCTGTTCTCAGTTTGTCTTCTTACTTAATCAGTAAGAATTTTCAGAGTGTCCAGATGACTGTGTTTGTGTTCTAGCTGAAGCAGACGTGTCCTATAGTAAATTGAAACTTTTCTGTCACGTCACTGTGACCAAATAAAGCCACATCTCTAATTGGTAAAAGCTCTAGGTCTTCAGTCTCAAACTGGAACACAGACTCCTGAGGTCCTGTATCCAGTGCACCTGTGGGCTAAAACAGAGAGATAAAATAATGCAATTGTTAAAAAAAAACATGCAGGCCAAGTGCCAAAAGAAAACTGACTTCTGTTTTAGCAGAAGCAACACAATGTGAGCAGCATAATGCCACTTTCTGATCAATGTTCTTTAACATCCCTGTAGTTAAAGTTTATACACAAAAATAAAACTTCTTCAATTATTTACCATCATGTCATTCCAAACCTGTATGGCTTTCTCTCTTCTGCAGAACACAAAAGAAGATATTCTGAGGAATGTTGGTAACCAAACAACAATGTTCCCTATTGACTTTTCTCAAAATATCTTCTTTAATGTTACATAGAAGAAAGAGTCATTTACAGGATTTGAGCAACAAGCTTCAAAAATCTGTATGTTAAAACACAGACGTCACTATAAAAACATCTGGAATGGACTATAATGTTTTCCATGTGATAAAATTTTCTAATTCAAACTTATATAATTAAACTCTATTCATACTTTTTTGGAATTTGGGACGGGTGTGATTGGGACTGGTTTCATCATAATGCTAGATATTGAGTGCCCAATCCAGCGTGTCTGAGGCAACAGCAGGTCACACTTTAAATATGCCTCAAGAATGCTTTTGTTATTACAATTCAACATTTTAATAATGCAAAACTTCTAGAATTGTGTCACGTACCACCTAGGGGCACTATGCGTACCAATGCTTTGAAACTGACATCGCAGTCATTCTGAAGTTCACGTACCTCACAATCTCGTAATGTTCCCAAGAAGCTCTGTTTTCTTGAATCCGCAAGGAACTTTATCTTTCTCTCGCTTGAACCCTGGTGACTGTTTGGCTGGCAGGAAAATGTGATGTTCTGAATTGCAGTCCTGCTGTTTAGCCTTAGGAACCTCATCTGTACCACACTCGCCCCTGTGTAATCAAACTAAAAAGGAAATAAAGGAGAGGAGACATTGTAAATAACGAGAAATCCATGATAGCAGGAGAACATTTGTGTTGTTTGTCCTTAGCAACCAATATACCTGAAAGCCACCATCTTTAGAGCTTAACCATGTAAATGAATCTGGCCTGGCATCTCTGAGCCAAGATCCCATGGGTATCTGAAGCAGAGAGGTGTTTTGTCAAAAGCATAATATTAAAAATACAATCACATCTTAAAGGGATAGTTCACCCAAAAATGAAGGTTCTTTTATCATTTTCATACCCTCATGCCATTCTAAACCTGCTGCAGAACACAAACAAATATATTTTGAAGAATGTTGATAGCCAAATAACATTGATCTCTACTGACTTCCATTGTATGGACACAAATCCACCATTATCTTCTTTTCCACAAAAGAAAGTCATATACATGTACAGTTTTTAATGGCAAAAAGGTCAATAAATGATGACCGAATATTTATTTTTGTGTGCACTATCCCTTTAAAAGCTGAATAAGTGTCACATACCTGTGGCTGCAGAGGTGGCAAGCAAGTTTGTCCACCTGAACTAAAGTTACAGTACACCAGCAATGCATCAGCAGAACAACCCTGATTTGGGTCGATATAATACATTCCTGAGACAAACATAGTCAAACATATAAATAATCATTAACAAAAGTCATTTATCAATCACGGATTAAACCACTCAAGTTTAAAGAGTGACAATAACATCCATGAACATAAATCTGACCACTAGAAAAGTTAGGGTGAGAAAGCATCAACTCCAAGCAGGTGGTGGCTGGATGCTCTTTAGTGCCATCCGGAGGATCAATGAAGAATCGCAGATCCTGCTGAAGGGATTCAAGCAGGGTCCTAATAAGTGGATAATTGGGTTTGTCGGACAGGTACGCGAGATCCTAGTGAGAAAATATTTTTGCTTTGTCAAGAAGTATCCGAATAAAACCTGTGTTTGTTTGTGCATTTAAAATAATAGATCCTGAGCGAAGCAAATTTTGTAATCTGAAATCAGCTGCTTACTTTTAATTGAGTCAGTGTCAGGTTCAGAGATCCTGGTGGCCCTGGAGGACCTGGTGGGCCCTAAAACAAACATCACAATTACAGTTAATACAGCGCAGGTTAATTAACAGTTTAGTTACAATTAGTTTGGTAAGCGCTGTCATACTCACAGGAAATCCTCTATGTCCTTTAGGACCAGGAAGTCCTGGAAATCCCTTTAAACCCTACAGTTACACATTGCCAGATTTAGAATAAACACATTTCATCATCTACATGAGCAAATAATGACTCCAATAATCATTCCTAACCAGATAATAAAACAAATATGTGTTGAAATAATTGTTCCAAACCTTTTGTCCAAACAGACCCTGTGGAATAAGATAAATAAAATGTACTTTTACTTAACTCTTAGTGTAGATTTATTATTTCAATTATTCACTTCATGTTCTACAATAGTGCTAATCAGATAATGATAACTTACAGGCATCCCTGGTAGACCTGGAGACCCTCTTTGACCCGTTGGGCCAATATCTCCCTAAAAGAAGCACAACTTACTATATGAAAACACTCTTATTATATACGGAATATATATGTGTATAACCAAGTATGCCACCTGCTCTCCCTTTGATCCATGTCTCCCTTTCTCCCCATATAGGCCCTGTTCCCCCTAAAAAAGGACTTTTTAATACAGACAATCCCTAATGAATTTTTCTTGCAGTTCATTCTGGAGTTTGGTTGTGATGAATGCAGGTACCTTTAGTCCATCTCCTCCTGGAGGACCGAGTGGCCCGATTTCCCCCTTCTCTCCCTATAGACGGAAAGAAGATCAAGCTTCAAGGTTCTCAGTTCTGTGCTACTACCAGTTCTACCATGACATTTCCAGAGTAATGCCCTATACCTCAAAGCCTTTTTTACCCATCTCCCCCTTCTCTCCCTGAATCCCTGGCAAACCCTGAAACAATAAAGTAATGGATGTCTTATTTATTAGTAAAACACAAAAAATATTTGTATAACTTAACATGACAAACAAATCTTAGAACTGTTAAAAAAACAATCACCATATGCATGTGTGACATAAATAACAAAAAATTGCATTTACTTACATATGGTCCTGATGTTCCAGGAGGTCCTGTCATTCCCACTGCCCCCTGCTGTCCCTGTTAGAAATCAAACAAATGCTGGTAAATGTCTGATTGCAACATGCCATGGTTATTGAGCACCTTAACATAAGAAATGAATACATTTGCACCTTCTCCCCTCTGGATCCTCTGAGACCCCTCTGACCAGCTTTTCCTTTCTTTCCCTAAGAGTGAAAAAAATGTGTGATATAAATTTGACTTCTAATGCTGTATTATTCCTATACATCCCAACGAAACATTGCTGTACTTACTTTCTTTCCAGCATGTCCACTTTTTCCAGGAGGTCCTTCTTGACCATCATTTCCCTGCAAGTTTTATTTGACAAAATTAATAATGAATTAAGCAACTAAAAAAGCTGGATGTGAAATGGTGAAAATATAAAGCTGTTATATATTAGTGTTGGCTCTCACCTTTTGACCTTTCTGTCCATCCCTTCCCCGAGGCCCTGGTCTGCCAGTTGAACCCTAAACGAGAAGAATATATAACATCCAGTCTTTGTGAGAACTAAATGACAGTTAATATTGCCATTTAGTTACTGATAGAAATGTTCCTTGATATTTTTACACAAACATTAAATTTGACTTTTAAGATACTGACCTGTGGCCCTAGTGGGCCAACAGGGCCTTGAGACCCTGCTTCTCCTGCAAGTCCCTGCAAATATTGCCAAATATCAACGAATTAAATTAAGGGTTCATTTGTAAGTTGCTTTATTTAGTTTATCTGCATTTAAGTTGTTTAACAAAAACTGCATGGACAAATTCTACCTCTGTTCCTGGCAATGCAGAAGGGCCTTTTGCGCCAGTGAGACCTGGTGGTCCCTAAACAACAGACATGTATTAGTTAAGACCAAGCACATCAGTCCACACATTATACTGTACATCATTAATAGCCTCACCATCCGGCCTGGAGGTCCTTGTCTTCCTGGTTCACCTTTAGGTCCCTCTTGTCCTGGCATACCCTTCAAGCCCAATAATCCCTCAGCGCCTCTGGGACCCACAGCTCCCTGAAATACGAGTTTTATTCGTCCTCTGAAAATCTACCAGTGTAACTGGCATTTTACCTTGCAGTAGGTAACTATACTCACGTGAGGTCCCGGTTTCCCCATAACCCCTTTTAAGCCTCTCTGCCCAGCCATTCCCTATAGACAAAATAAAACCTAATGACTTGAAAATGACATTTAAAGGCTTACCTCTCCTTACTTTAGTTGGCCGTCAATACTGTATAAGCGAGACCGGGGCTAGTTGTCACAAACTCAAGAACTGTAACGTTTTGAGTCAAAATACACATTCTCTACCAGTGGTTTTGTGTGTTTAAACAACTAGTTCACAACCCTATTACAAAAAAAAGAATAATTTCCAATATCATCACTGCTGACAGATTTTTGGGTAAATACAATATACAAAATAACATTAACATAGACTGCTACTGGGTTATCCTGTTCTGAGGTCATTTTATGTAGTTGTACATGCAAATTAGCAGTATTGTATTATAGGAAACAATCTTTTACCTGATCGCCTTGATCTCCCGGATAGCCAGTCACGCCGGGTGATCCATTTCCTCCCTAATGAATCACAGCAGGTGTGTTACAGTGGGAAATGTATAAGTGTAATCCTGATCTACAGTATTATGAGAAACATCCATGAAAGAAACATGAGGGAGAAAAGCTTAGTGATACCTTTGGGCCTGGTGCACCATTGGCTCCTGGTGGTCCCAAAAGACCCATCAGACCCTAAAATAACAGAACTTACAGACTTCTAACTAAAATCATGTTCTCGATTAATTTATAGTACAGTTAGTTTTTTATTAAAGTTGCATTTATTCAAACAGAGTTCTGTGCATACCTCTAGACCCATCAACCCAGACGGACCGATCGTTCCCATCAACCCATTCTGGCCCTGGTGATGGGACACTGACATTGTAAAGCACTGTTCACTTAAATGATAATTAATATATTATCAATGTTCCCCTAAAATACAAGGAAAGCTGCATGTGGGGATTACTAACTTGTGGTCCGATGTAGCCTTTATTTCCTTTCGCTTTCTCTCCTCTATCCCCCAAAAATCCAGATGGACCTTGTCGCCCAGAAAATCCTTGATGTCCAGGGTCACCCTAATTGAATCACAATGTGGCTACTTTATTTTAAGTCTTTTAAAAATGTACTTATTAGTGAAAACTTAAATAATTATACCTTTTGTCCTTTAGGGCCCGGGTCTCCAGTTTTACCTGGTGGCCCGATACCTCCCTGCAAGTAGAAAGTCATAATGTACATAAATGTATTTGCAACACAAGCTTGTAATGCTTATTGTAATTTAAATTATATTTAAAGACACATAGCCTAATAATGATACTTTAAGCTTAAGGTAATCAATGAAATCAATAAAACTGACCTCTTTACCATTTGGTCCCGGCTCACCCTGCATTCCCTGAGAGCCCGGAGGCCCTTGTTCTCCTGGAGGTCCATTTGGGCCAGGCTTTCCACGGGGTCCAGGTGACCCCTTGTAATCAAATACACAAATAACTTTTGGTCTCTTGACCAGGATCAATAGTTTTCATTTTGTATCCTTTAATGAAGGCACTTACATATTCCCCTTTTGTCCCTGGTGAACCTTCAGGACCAATTCGACCAGCATGACCCTATAGTACCCAGATGTGAACAAAACAGTAGATACTAATCATTCTGAATTCTAACTGTACATGGAATATGATAGCTAATATAAGTAAATAAAACCACATAATTAAGGACTATATAAAATCTTTATAAAGTTAGTTGTATATCCATTGAAATGATCTGACCTGTTGTCCGTTCAGTCCTATAGGACCAGGGTCACCTGAAGATCCTGGGACTCCCTAAAATAAAGGCATTTTGACTCAATTATGAGCAATATCACTTAAATGATATGTGTAACTTAAATATGTATAAAAGTCCCTACTTTCTCTCCTTTTTCTCCAGCTTGACCAGCCATTCCATGTACTCCTGGTAAGCCCTGAAGATTAAAGAATACACCTCAGAATGTTTACTTTGTTAAAATTAACTGAAAGCCATCCTCAAAATACTACGATCAAAGTTAGGGTACCCACTCACTGGCAATCCAATTGGTCCTAGTTTTCCCTTTGGTCCCTGTGGCCCATGGATTCCCGGAGGGCCTTGCTTTCCTGTCATACCCACAGTCCCTGGAAGACCTGGGGAACCCTGAATTATAACACAAATATACATATTTAAACTGCATATCTGCATAAAAGAAAAGAATAAGATTATTCCTCAATTACTATATCTTTAACTTTTACATCATGGCACATCATGAGTTACATCCTGTTTCATCATGACATATTTATCAGCATCAAGGCCTCAGGTATAATTAACAAGCTAAGCATCACTGTATTTTATTTAAATTATGCTGCTAAACATAAACTAGAGAGAGCTACATACAGGCGCTCCTTGGAAGCCCGTATGTCCTGTCTCCCCTTGGTGACCCTGAATAATAGGAGAATACATTATAGAAAATTACAAGATTTTAAAAGTTTTTAAATATTTAGACATGTTGTCTGTTTACCGGTGGTCCAGGTGGGCCTCTTTCACCAGGCGGGCCACGTAAACCCTAAAAAAAGGGTCAAATTTGATTCAGACAAGAACGTACTAAAGTATCATACTATTAAGAACATTAATAAACAATATTTATCAGCTGACATAAGTTAACTTACAGATGGTCCTCTTTCTCCTGGGGGACCCACAGGTCCCCTGATCCCAGTTTCACCCTGTTAACATACAGTTACAAGTTATATAACAATTGAAGAAATTTGAAAAAGACTTTGTTATATATTTTCAGCAGAGTAAATTCTAACCCTCTCTCCTGCATGGCCTGGTCGTCCATAAAGGCCTGTGGATCCTGGATAACCCTGAGAGCAAGAGAACAGCATGCAAAATCAAATAAAAGCAACAACAACCACAGGTAGGTAATGTACATCTGATGCTGGTTTAGCTGGTCATGCTGGTAACCAACAAAAATTATGAGCAGGCTCATGAGGACAAACCAGCATCTCAGCATCCCATGTTGGAGGAGTGTCCAAAAACACATCAGTAGCCGGTAACACTGGACAGTGTGACACTTACATACATTCCTACAGAACCCTGTGGACCCGGCAAGCCTGCTTTTCCAGTGAAGCCCTGAGAAAGAACAAGCTTTATTATCTCTGTTAAAACATGTCTTCAAAAATTTGTGGGATGTTCTGACAACAAAATAAAGCTTTGGGAGCTTTACCCTTTCCCCGGGAGGACCTTGAGTGCCATCTTGGCCTGGTCTCCCAACTGGGCCCTAAAAGATAAGAAACAAATCATGTGTTGAGTAGTGTAACATTTGTATTTTGTAAGTTTCAAGAATTGTCTTTAAGAGTTATATATGTCATGGTCTGTTATAATACAGTAAACTAAACATGGACAATATTTTTACAGATTTTATTTATTAAGTTTTTGAAAAGCTAGTGCAAAAGATCAAAAATAAGATTAGAAATATTGCTTAATTTTTTAAAGTGCTCTTCAAATAATCTCATATAATTAGTACTGAGATTATAAAAATATTCAATCTAAAAAATCTAATGATATTAGTCCTTGTAATGGAATTATCAGTTGGTCCAGTTCTTATGCTCACCTGTGATCCTGGAGGTCCTTGTTTTCCTGGCTCTCCAATCACACCCCTTAGGCCCTTAAGATGACAAAAAATGACAAAAAAACTCTTTATGACATAGTCATAGACCAAAATCAGAGACCAAACTAAAAATATGGGACTTAAAATCTAGTTTTATGAAACAAACAAAAAAGATCAAAAGACTTTCTGCTGTCCAGCTGAAACAGAGATCATCTGACAACAGAAGGATCAACTCAACAGGATGTTTAAGACCTTGTTAAGTTTAACAGTCTCTACATTTCTCACCCTTCCCAGGTCAGTCTGACCTTTACATGCCTCTATAAAGTGTTCCTTAAACGTTCCTTCTCCTTCTGAAGACTAATGGCTAAATGACAAACTGACAACATGGTAATAGCTCTTTTAAAGATCATTACTGACTAGCTTTTATTTTTACAGCATCAGGTTTATGTAGTTGATGGTGTAAAACATACTTGCGATCCTTTATCTCCTGGACCTCCAGCAGAACCAGGTACACCCTGAAAGACACACACAATACAGCACATATTGGTAACGCTCATATAAATATCATACATATAACATTTAGTAATTACATTTTTACTTTCAGGGATCATGAAGTGCTATAAATGATGTTAAAAAAACAAAATGTGATATTAAATGTATGAAATGGGAACCTGTGTACCAGGCTTTCCTTCTGGTCCCTCGGTACCAACCGGACCTCGTAACCCCTGTGAGTAATACAAATATCACATGAAGCACACCATTACATGAATCCTGACTCATTTTATGCCAAAACCTATTCACATACCACTATTCCATGCATACCAGGTGAACCGTCTTGACCTGCTCGACCCTAAGTATGACAACACATGTGATCAAATGAAACTGCTTTTTGTTTTGTTTAAATGGACAGCCCTAAAAATACACTAAAACAATTACATAATTCTTACTCTGGATCCTCTGGGTCCCGTTCTTCCATGATCACCAGGTTCACCTCTACTGCCCTTTGTTTTAAAGTAAAAAATAAATCAAGATAAAGAAAATTGACTATTTGGGTGCAGCCTTTGGTCAGCATTATGTTTTCATGTAACAGGGCTGATTGATGTAAGAGAACAAGCTTTAAGAATGTTTTTAACTCCACCTGAAAGTCATAAACATAAAGTCTGACCTTTTGACCTTCTTTTCCCAGCATTCCCTGAGGACCCACTTCACCATCTTCACCCTATGTGAAGAATGTGAAGATAAAGGTTCTTCAAGGAAATTTTCAGTTGTCAAAGATGGCAGTAATTGTATCATTTGCTGTGGAGATATTCTGCTTGTTTTATCATTAGTTGAGACATGTCACTTTGTGACGCTGTTGAATATGTTCTTGTGTTTCATACCTGGGTACCTGGAACACCTGGTTGACCTTTGACACCAGGTAAGCCGGGAAGTCCTGATGGGCCCCTTCTACCTTGAGGACCCATGATTCCTGGTGCACCTGGTGGTCCCTGAATAAATCAAATTAAGTTAATGATTTCCCATGTATCACATGTATGTTTAGAATTAAATAATTTTGACAGATTGTGTTGCCAATTATTACTTTTTTCCCCTTGGGCCCTGTGTAGCCTCTCTCTCCATCTGGGCCCCTATTGCCCTGCATGAGAGACACTAATTAGTAATGTATTCATAATATAAATATTTTTTATAAAATAATATTATTTTCATGTAATGTACAGTAAAATATAGTAAGGTTTAAATAAGATATCTTACTGTGACACCTGGAAAGCCTTTTGCACCTGGATCCCCAGTTATGCCCTATAAAAAATATACATAAAGTATTTACAGTACACATTTTATTAGTAAATAACAAAAGTTTTGACAAAGTTTGTGTTTATTTATTATGCCTAAAAGCGTTTTCTCCTGCAGTAGCTTGCACTTAATGTGTGACAAATGGACTTACCATAGGCCCTTCAATGCCTTGTAGGCCCCTGTTACCTGCTGGCCCCTCTGGTCCCTATACAAAACAAAAACATCTGTAAAATCAATTTTATAAACATGTGTCACACATTTCATTGTAAATGACAGGTCATGTTTGTTCTAACCACTTCAAGATTACATGGGATTCGACACATGCATACAGAAAACATGATGATATGACATGAACTATGCTTTTCAAAACTTACTATTTCACCTTTAAGACCCTGTGGACCATCCTGACCTGCAAGGCCCTGGAAAAAACAACCATGAACAATGCTAACCTTGATTCATTGTAAGCAAAGAGACCATAATTTTAGACCTGTAATTTTTTACTTCACTGGAAGCAATTACATAAGTCTACTTAAAAATGATTTAATTTGCAAAACGCATATAATAATACAATGCACTGTAGACACATTTACTACTAGTCTACACTAACAAATATTTAATCAAACAAGTGAAATTTACCTGAATACCTGGAATACCCGGTGGACCTCTATCTCCCTCTAAACCTCTGGCTCCCTAAGAGAAACCAGTATCATTACTGGTATCATTTTAGCCTCTGTAGGAACAAACTTAATGAAATAAAATGACACAATGTAAATATACCTGAGGACCTTTTCGCCCAATGGCCCCAGCAGGTCCATCATCACCCTGTAACAGAGAAAATGTTCAGGTTTGCATTATTAACTCAACCAGCTTCCATTCTTCAGAAACACCTGAAGTTTCTTTCTTGTTGGTGGAGTTTTTTTCCATTCTTAGTGCTAGGTAGGTACCAAGCAAAACGTAGGTACCAAAGAAACTGTGCTATGAATTCAATAAGTGTTGATTACTTACTTCTGTGCCATTAACACCCTGTACACCCACTAATCCAGTAGCACCTGGCGCTCCCTGACAACACACAAAGCTTTATTCAGCATCCTTATGTGGCAGCCGTATTTTGTTGAATATATCTGCACAAGCTTAGGCTGATTTTGTATGACTTACCGTTGACCCTGGAGGACCGCGTTTTCCATCATGACCTGGATCCCCCTGAGAAATATATAATATTTACATTTATCACAATATTAGAAAGAATATGGTGAGTTATTTTTATTTGAAGCAAGAACATACATGATTGTATTACTTACTTCAGGACCAGGTGGGCCAGGAATCCCTTCACCACCTTGTAAACCAACAGGTCCCTTAAATAAAAATAAAACAAAGAAAAAATAAGAATAGAATGAATTTTAACATAATAAAATAATTTTTATTTTTACTTACAGAATTAAATATTCATCACCTAGAATATAGGAATATAATGTCAAAATACTGTGGATAAAGAGGTTTCGTTTACTTACCAGAGGCCCAGTTAATCCAGCAAACCCCCTTTCTCCTTTAGAGCCCTAAAAAGGTTTAAACAATTCAACACAAATACAGTAAAAAAAACAACAGAAGAATAACTACTTGCCCTTAAAGTGTATCAAAGCATATAATACAGTTTACATAGTACATATTAAGTTGTTTTTCTCCTTCTGATCCACTAGGGGGTGGTATAAGTATTGAAATTGTATACAATAAAAATATACAAGCAGGCGCAATAAAAGGCACTATAAATATTTTAGCCATCTCTTACTTTTTGGCCAGTCTGTCCTTTGTCTCCACTAGGGCCAGGTGAACCAGGAAAACCCTGCTCATGAAAGCATCAAAACATCTTTATGCACATGCAGGGTCACAATTCAGTGTGCTTGAGAATATATAGTCTGCTCATGCTGTACCTCATCTCCTTTGTCTCTGTCTCAGGGTAACTGAGGACCCTCACCTTTGTAACATGGTTTTAGTACATAAGTACATATGCTTCCCTTGAGGCACAAAAAGAACAGGAGACACATGGTTTTAGTACTGAACTTTAACAACAGCTATTGTAGCCACCATATGCCATCGGTAAAAATCAGTCTCACCTGAAGGCCAGGTATCCCTGGAGGTCCTGCTACCCCATCTGACCCGTTCTCTCCATCTTTTCCTTGAGTCCCTGCTCGGCCTCGGACTCCCTTTGGCCCCATGGCACCCTATTTTAAATATGTGCATGTTTATAGCTACTTGTGTAGGCACTTCGCATACGGGTTTGAAGTGTCCCTAGCACTGTAACCATCAGGGAAGATACAATTTCTGTGGCTTTTATTTTATTTCTATCACTTTTGAAGTTGTTTTCATGAAAGTGTACTTGTAAAAGATATACAAATTCATTATTTATAGTCGTTGTTTGCTGGAAAATGGACCAAAAATTACACAGCATAAAAAATAAACTCTGTTGAATTCTGTAACCCTTAACATTCTGTGAAAATATAGCCTTAATATATTCAATATTTTAATTATTTATATTTAATATTGATGAATTAATATAAAAGTTAATTCATTTAAAAGTAAGGCCTTGTCAAAGATTAAAACCATGAAGCCAACTTCCAGTACTTTTTTGTGCAAAGTAATAATAAAAAGCAAAATAAATAAAAATTCATCAACTATTGAAAGAAATAATAAAATCCCTAAAATAATTATTAAAGAATTTAAAATAAATTGTAGTATTATTAAAGAAAATTTAAATACAATATCTTAAAATCTATCAAATAAACACACCATACCTATTTTTGACATTTTTATAGCAATGACTACTTTGATGCTCATAATCTCACAATTTGATCTTATATGAACTAGGATTTCACAGACAGCATCACATATTACGTCATCATATGGATTTGTTAATGTACCATATCGCCACTGTGCCCTGGTGGTCCTCTCTCGCCTGGGTCTCCAGGTAATCCCTTCAGAAATCAAACATAAAACTATTAATCAACATGTTATACAGAAAGAGACTTACATGCAACCTGCTTGTAACCACATTTTTTCACAGACATCTTACTGTCATGAGGTTATGAAGACTCAATGCTATTTAATTTTTTTTGGCCAGCCAAAATCTCAATAATTCACTTACGTAATAAATAAATCATGGCTACAGTACATGTAAAATGCTTCTTTCTACAGTGAATCAGTAACTACGTAACAAAATACATAAACGTTTTGTATGATGCTGCATCCATGATGTCAGTAAAAGTCCAAGATGACATAAAGCAGCAGATAAATATTAATATTAATATTAATATAAGTGCAAATGTGTTTTTTGTGTATATGTGAGTGTGTATACTCACAGGTAAACCAGGTCGTCCTATCTCACCCATTGGTCCAGGAAGGCCCGTCTCTCTCTATAAGACATCAAAGTCAAATGGTTTAGTGAGAAACGGTATATGTCTTAATATTCTGTGCTGTATTCCATTTATTAAAATTCATAACACTTACAGGCCATCCAGCCATCAGCAACTGGTAGTAGGATGTTCTCTACAAAACAAACAAACAAGAGATGATGGACAGTGTTATATAAATGACATATATTTCACCAAAGCTTAAAATATGATCAAACACATGCTCAACAGATCCTGAACCCAAGTTCTTGTAACGTCTGCATGTTTTAATCCAAATGCAAAGCAGGCAGCATTGAGTGGCAGCTCTCCTGTTCAAACAGAGGATAAGAACTGAGGGACAGTGTACTGTAGACTCTCTCTGCAGTGTGGGCTGGAAAGCCAAAGCCTAGAACCCACACAGAGACACACACACTCTGTCACCCTGTTATTAAATCACCCAAGCTGCCTCTGCTTTATACAATATTTGCATTGGCACGTGCTCAATTTGGCACCAGGGCAGGGGTCCGGCTCACCACTGATGCGCTGAAGGTGAGTTTAAGACAAGCTGAGGAATCAGACCTACCCGGCACTTGCCCTCCCTCAGAGGGATCTAAACATCTGTCAAAGCCATCTCACGACACTGTGACCATTATGCAGAATACACCCTGGGAACACCATCAGAACAAACAATGTTTGTGTGCAGCGCCACTAAGAGTTCATCTTACAATACCTCAATGACAAATCAGCCCTAATTACAGATTAGAGATCTCATTCAGCCACTTCCATTTCAATCTTCATACGCTCAAGGGATGAATTATACAAATAAGCCATGAAATAGATCACAGGGTTAAGCATGGAGATGACTACAAGAAAGCTTTTGTATTATCTAATTTTATATCATCATCTAAAGGACGTTGGAACTGTGACAATGTAGTAAGTCAAGATTATACATCTCTTTTACTTAGTAAAGATGGACACGGGCTGAGAATTGTTGCCAAAAATAAAACAAGAAATTCTGACTTTATTTTCCTATAAAAAGAGCCAAATTGTACATTGCATCACATAAAATCAGAAAATCTTTCACATTAAAGCTGTCACAATTAGCTTTGACACTAAAGATAAAAAGTTACGTAACTAAATCTTACCGTCACTCCACTAATTTGATTGATGGTTCAATTTGACATCGATAAACAAACATAAAGATCATACAAAAAGAGAAATCGCATATTAATTCAAAACTGTGATCTAAATCAGCAAAATTTCAGATTCCTTCATCTACCACCCATGGATCTACAAATAAGCCTCTGCCATGATGAATGAGTTTAATCATCCAAACAAGAGGATTTTGCCAAATGATGACAAAACCATTTGGACGTGCTTCTCAGATAACTATGAAATATTGCCAGGTGGCGGCTGCACAATCACAAGTCAATTTACACAACTGCTTTGAATTATGAGAAACTACAGAAAGTCCAGGCCTGCGGTTTTACAATTACACCTAAATATACACTCAGAATATATATGAAAAAAGAGAATTCAAGGTCTAATATCAAAATCTCAGATGTGTTTTAAGTGTTTTTTCTTTCTCCATTGATGACCATTCAAAAGTAAATATATTACTACAGTAGATTGAACTGTAAATCCAATTTTTACTTAATAGATCTGACTCATGCATTGCCTACCATTTTAGTACTATACTATATAGCGTAATTTTCAAAACCTGGTGGGTGGAGACCTACCCTGAATTCATCCCAATCCTCTGGTGTGTTCCTCCACAGATAAAGGGCTGGAAGTCCTGGTGGGCCTGGAGGACCTGTTATGCCTCTTGGCCCATCTGCTCCTCTGACACCTTGAGAACCCTGTTAGGCCATACAGGTACAAGTCAGGAACGATCTTCACAGAATGAACTTCAACTGTTTGAACATTTGTATCGAGATAACGGGTTCATAGTACAGAGCTGCTGAATCCTAAAAATCAAAAAGTGTTTTGTCTCACCTTATCACCTTTGTCTCCAATATATCCCCTTTTACCTGCACACCCCTGCACAAACAGTAATACTGCTCATTAAGAAATATTATTAAAATCTGAAGAAAACATGACACACTAGAAGGAAAAGATTCAATAAATATTTATAGGTCTATGCCCCTTTAATCATATGTATATTATGTAATGTAACAATCTAAGACATGCCAGTTCATAGACTGCCAAACCTCAGGCTGTATCCTAATATTTCTGTTTTATTCTAAAAGGCTGCAATTCATAAAAGTACAGATGCAGCAATTTGTTGATGTTGCAGGATCTGTCGTGACCAAACTATCATCACAGATCACAGAACTATCATGACTGTTCTTCAAAACTATTCTAAGAAGGAAGAGGGAAAGATTATACAACATTAAGGTTTTGGCAGTGATGTGTTATGAGCTGAAAAAGGTTTGGATACGTAGTGAACCAAGAATATGCTTTCATATTAAAAACCTTTTTAGACATAGCAATTTCATAAAATTAAATATGCTTTCCATAACTGGATTTAATAAACAATGGTTGATGTAATCACTAAAAATAGAGCAAGTCACAACTACAAAAAAACACAGCTACTGTAAATCCCTTTTAAAAACGGAATAATCCGCTTGATTATCATGATGTAAATATCTTTCACATTACGACATGTCAGACTTATTCTAATCTATAAGCTTTTTGGATTTTTTATTTGGCACGTACTACGCGAAAAACTAATACATAATGTGTTTTCACTTCATTTTATAACTTATTTTGTAACTTACTCTTTTGCCTGAAGGTCCAACAGGTCCTGGTGATCCACCAAGAAGTCTATATCTCCTTCCATCCGAGCCTAATATAACATCACCATGTTTATTTGCAACTCTTTCCTTGCTTGATTGTTTGTGTTTGTCTTGGTCTGATGTTTCATACTCATCAACCACAACCTGTTTAACCGTTTTACTGGATGACCCAGAGAAGCTCGGAGAAGGAATTAAGAAACCTTCTTCAGTCAGCTGGTTTATCTCAGGAAGTTCTAAATGAACTTTAGGCCTGACCAGGTTTTTCTGACCTGTTGATCGCTTCAGATTCCACACAGACTCCAGGTCAGTGATACCCGCAGATGGTTTCAGAGGATGAAGCTCCTGACCTTCACCCGAATCTGTTTTCAGTTTTCGAGACGTTAAGTTCTCCTCTAAAGATTTAAAGGTGGTGGACTGGCTCTTTCTGTCACTGGTGTCCTTATACCTGCTATGTGTGCTAATGAGAGGAGATGTGAGAAGGTCGGACTCCTCCACCACTACAAAGCCATGAGCAGAATGCTTTGATGTTCTGTAGGGATGAGATGAAATGTTTAAATCACTTTGAAGATCTTCAGTCGTAGATGTACTGGAGTTCTGGAAAGCAAATAAAAAGTATGTGAGCACATAGTATTTAAAAAACAGTGGCCCCTATTGCCTTTCATTGTATGGACACAAAATTCTGTTTTACAGAAGAAAGAGCCATGAATGTGAATACATGATGATGGAATTAGTTTTTTTGGTTGATCTATATCATAAGTATAAGTCAAATTTACCCCAAATATTATCCAAAATACGCAATCTCCTGTGAGTTATATAAGGATGATAGAAGAAAATGTGATTAAAAACATGACATTAGGTACCATGTGTGAGTAAGAACCATAATAAGAAGAAAAAGATTATAATGTACAATAGGACTAATAGTCCACATGACTCCAAGCTCTGAGACCCAGAGTCTCCATCCCACTGTCCTTCTATCCTGCCGTAACAATAAGCTACAGAGAAAGAGCAGTCAGCCACTTTACACTGCAAGGCGGCTGCCTCAGATGAGAGCGACACCTGATCCTCTCAGGGGCGACACAGCTCCCCAAATAATTGTTTTACCCTCCTCAGTGCTACGGGTTACATCTCTGGCTGGAACTGTAGTGAACACTGGTACAACTCCTGAAAGAGAAGCTGGAGCGCTACCAGACGCTGAGAGACACAATTACACTTTGTTCAGAAAGTCAGTCAGTGGGTTGTTGGAGAGGAAGTGAGTTACTAATATAGACGTGGCACACGACAAACAGGGTGCATGTTTCATGTTTGTCCTGTTCATTGAAGTCATTAATAATGATGTTGTATTGTTTCCTTAAACATGTATTTAGAAAGCCATGGTTATAATAAAATCCATAATTTTGTAAAGTAAAATTATAATGCTGTGGCATCCAAATTGCAAATATTTGTATTTTTAGACTTTCAGCAAGATAAGAGCATGACATTTGCACTCTATAAAGTTATATGATTCTCATTAACCACCTAATATACCTACTGTATGATACATTTCAATAGTGTTACCAACATTTCTAAATTATATTAAGTGCAATGTGTCTCTACAGTGGTCATTTTTTTACAAGCTAAGAAGATTTACAACTGACGGAGACAGATACATCAATATCAAGATGTAGCATGGACACGCCTTTGTGAGAAGGTCATGACTACTATCTCGGTCTAAAGGAGATACATAGAAATGTTTCACAGAGACTGAACTCATGGAGCTCATGGCCCTGGGCAGGATATTATCAGTGTGCAGCATGGCTGAACCAAGAGTTAATAATGAGTAGAAGTGCCATAAATCATAGCCGAGACACAGGTATGAGGAAAACCTTTATAGGTCACTGAAGGACCCAGTTGGACAAATCTGACACTCCATCACGAAACATTTTTGCGTATTATAGTAAGACAGTGACATCATGGTGCGATCATAAAGAAACACATTATGCAGAATGCAGTTACACTGGCAACCCAAAACATCTGCACCTCAGGTGAATCAGATAAACGGTAACAAAACAATAAACAGCCACTTAACATGTTGTTGCCCTCAGATTTTATTGACTTCTTACGATGTACTTAACCTCCATTCAACCTGTAGTTTCCAGCCCATTGACCTCTTATTTTCCCCCTGTTTCAGCAGCTGAACATACAAGAGTTTATGGGAAGGTCTGCGTTGTTAATTGACGTGATGGGGCCGAAAAATCTAAGCAGAAATCCAAGCCTTTAAAAACATGTGTATACATGTGTTGATGACAAATACAAAAGCAGTATAAGATCAAACAAGACCAACTGATTTAGTGATTTCTGTTAGGCTATTTGTGTACTTTTTGTACACAAAACGGTTAGTTGACTTGCTGAATCAAAAATTTTCAACTGGCTCAGTTAAAGTTCTGTAAATTTATGCAAGAGACTGTCACAAGTGATAATTGATTATTGTACAAATTGAAAAATTGTTATGTAGGATTACACAACATACAGTACGTCAAATCATTAGAATGAAATTAAACTTAACATAATTAATAAAATCATTACATTCAATTTAATGATATATAATATAAATCATTACATTCAAAGATGTTTCCTACCATCGCTTTCCATTTGCCATCCACATGAAAACCAAGCAGCAGCACATCCAGTACAATATAAAATCCCATACAGGCAAAGCACACCATGATGTTGCATACACCATTCACCAATACCCCTGTATTTCTGTTATGGCTCCAGGACAGTGTAAGCTTTTTCCCAGTATAAGTGCCCTCCCAGAGAGAGAACCTCCTGGATACACCCAGAGAAAAGCTGTGCCCAGACTTCACAAGCTCAAGCCAACTAAACCTTTAGGCAACCAATAAGATGAACAGCGGCCATATAAATGTGCAATAGCTCCTTGTTATCCCATTAGCCATCTATGTCAGTGTCAAAGTAGATGGGCTTTTGGGGAGTTTGGAGGGTGACGTGAATGAAGCACTGTGTTGACTGGAGTGTATATGCAATTTGTATTAGTGCTTTTAAAGTGACAGTGGCCTCTAAAATCTTCACCCAAAAATGAAGTCTGTCATTTTTTCATCGAAACTAGTATGATTTTTTATGAAGATGAGAATTATTTATGATAGAATCAGGCTGTTTATTTCTAGTTATTGAAAGTGAATGGTGACTGGCTATCAGGGATTGTTTTCAAGGCAAGATTTTCATCAAGCAACCTAACTCGCTGTTCTTCCAATCAATCCATCATATGCTTTAAAAAATATATAAAAATAGCAAAGTTTTACAGACTACCGTTATGATTCTTTTATTGTGCCTTTGTATTTTTTTGACCGTGACAGACCCAGTCCCCATCCACTTTCATTGTATGAAACAGAGCAATTCAGACACACTGCTAAACTACACCTTCTGTGTTTCACAGAAAAAATAAAGACACATTTGGAACATACAATGTTGCCTAAATAATGACACAACTCATTTTTTGTAAACTATTCCTAAGTCTTGAGGGGGGTGTTTCAGACACATCGTCTACTAATAAGGGATGGCAGTGCCTACTTGAGTTTCCTCAAGACTCTCTGGGATCCAGATCATGAAAGTAATTTCTAGAGTTAGATTTCTTAAAGTTTCCAAATTTGAGACAGACAAAGAAGGCAGGTTTGGAAACTTTAATCAAATTAGACTCAGTCACTAATAAAAACCAAATTACAGGCTACTTCAAGCTTTGCATGAACACAGAGGATTTCTCCATCATTGTTGACCTCTGACAAGTAACAGAAGACATGTTCAGACAACTAAATTCACTGACTGGCACAAAAAAGCTACAGTGATTTATGGTGTACCATCAATTAGAAATGACAATCTGCTCCAGAAATAAACTTGATGAGGTTAGTTTGATTCAAAGCAATTTTTTTTGGACCTCCAGTGCTTAAAATCAAAGAAGTGGGATGCTGAGCGACCACAAGGTCATTAAAACTGGAAGGATTTGTGGTTATAGTTGCCATAGTAGCAGAGGTAACTCAAAGAGATCAATCAGAGATGAAGGATCTGTTCCCCGACTTTCCTGTGGGACTCTGACTCTGAGGTTTTCACAAATTTCACTAGTGGTGGGTGTTGGAATCCACAAATGCACATACCATAATTAATCAAACAGTTGAAACCACAGGGAATGATGGGAGATGGTCTTTTTATTTAATATAGTCAATGGATTGTACACATATGTACAATAGGGTCCAAATGTCTGAGCCACTAGTGAAATTTTCCAAATGTAATACTTTTGGCTCTATATTTATATTATCAGCAGAATAACTTTACAATATGAGCTGAAAATTAACATTTTTGCCTTAATGACAGCAAGTACTCAACTGGGCATTGACATCATAAGTCTCTACAAAATCCCAGATTTATTAAATCATGTTTTATACCAGCATGGTGTGAGGACGATCCAATATATGATCAAAACTGTATTTACCCTAAAAAAAGGTTATTGGTCAGAGGGTGTTCGCATAAACCTACTTAAAAAAATAAAAAAAACAAAATGAGACAATTGTTAAAATAAATGAAGAGTATATAGCTGTAAAATTAATGTAGATTGTACAGGTAAAATAATCCGGATTGAAATCTTCAATAATATTCACTTAGTGATGGCAGATCTGAGCTCAGTTTGTGACTGAGATCTTTTTTGAAACTCCAATAGAGCCATAGTGAGATTTCAGGATCTTTTTCTCAAGAGAAATATCTGAGATGCAGCAGAATTAAGCAAAAGTTTTTATTAGACATCCACACATCTTATCTTAGCAGCAAAAAGGTCAGAAATGTGTTAATGTCTATTTGACTAGTTTTCAAAAATAGTGAAAAATCTTATAAAAATTTCTTTATATATATTCTACAATGACATACTTATTTTAGCTTTAGAAGGGTGCATTAAATTACAGACACAGAGATCATAATTATATATCTAACATTTATGAAACCAGAATAAACGAATGATATACTAACACTGCCAGGAACATTTGCATGTAGTATTTATGCACATGTGCAGAATAAAATTCCCAGTTTCTCTGTCTCATAATATAATGTTTACATATAATTACACAATCCACGATTACCTAACCCAAATCTAAGAATAAATATGTATTTTGTCATGTTTGGCAGCATTGTTCCCTAGAACACTGGACACATAACACGGTTTAGCAAATAACAGACAACATTATCTAAACCCAGCCTCCATTACACCTCAGAATAAATCATATCCAGATGTAGGGCACTGCTGTACACCATGCCTGATAAATGGGATGCTACTGGAATTTCACATTGTAAAATGTCACCACCTAGAGGAAAGATGTCTAAGCTGATATGCCTTGACTTGTGCACAATGACCTTTGACCTCAAAGGTGTCAGCTGTTAAATAATGCAACCATTACCATAACAGAATATCATACTCTCCATGAGAAAGGTTACATCTAATAGAAGCTATGATGGGCCAAAGAATTTATCATAAATTGTTCTAAATAAATCTTTATGGTACTTTAATTGTACTTGGATGAGCATGAATTAACAATGTTTGTCTCAGCATTTCGAATGATTGTCGACAATTGTTCCAAATCATGTCCACATGAGGAGTAAATCTGTCAAGCAATTAACTCTAATGAGAACCAAATGACTTTATTCCTTTCTCTTTATATGCCTGTGACTGTATTTTAATGGATGCCCTTTTGACTCATTAAACATCAATTGTTTTTCATGCCCAAATGTGCCCAAGCAATTAACCAAAACTAATCCACAGTACTTTTAAATACAACTCGGTTAAAAAAAACACACAAACAAAAAGTCCAAAGGGTATTTTACATGAGTGCTATGCATAATGTAATGCAAAGCTAAGCGACTTAACACTAAAGTAACCTCACATCTTTAGACACTTTTTTTAGTCAGTTCTTTAGATATAGGGTCTGATAGAGTGAATTAGACAATCAGCTTGTTCTATATTGAGGCACACTTCAAACACTTCAAAGGATAATAATATCTAGATATTCACAGACATAATTTCCTTGTACGGTCTCCCTGTAGTTTGCTCATAGAAATCATAATATACTGTACATAAAACATATGCCCAGGAAAGCATATCCTGCAGTGCACAAGGCTCACTTGCAATGTAAAGTAATGAAGGTGCTTAATGGTTTTCCAGACAATTTTAAACTTTTGGAACCATTCCTGGAGTGTACCAGTGAGTTCCCGAACCGCCTCGTCTTACATACCAGATGGGCTGTTTGTCAAACCTCTCCACCCATCAGCAAAGATCCTCTCTGCTACATCACTGTACTGAAATAAGACGGCTCCCACGATACTAACTTATCATCTCCCTCCTCGTGTAGGAAAATAAGGCAACAGCTTTATGAGGACAAATGAGAAGTCTGAATGATCCCTCCCTTCCCATTTCTCCAACATCCTGACCTCAAAAGTCATCCATCTCTCTCCTACAGCTTTCTAGCATTCATAACTTTGTCATTACGAGTGACGTACAAGTGGTTTAAATGCTATAATTCATATGAATATTGCTCATAAACGGATTTTTTTGTGGGGTCTGTAATTAATGTTGAGAAGTTTCTCATTGACTTTCTCTTACCAGATTATGAGCTTCTCTGAGTTCAGGCCTGAATTCTTGAATGGAACGCTCAACAGTGTTGTCTGGGTCTGTTGAGGGCTTTGATGGGGAAGTTTGGTCCTCTGTAAAGTCAACTGAGGACAATAAAGGGCTCTGGTGGATGAAAAATGATAAACAGGATCTTTGTCAATAAAACATTCAGTGGTCTAATTGGATTAAGAACGTTTCCACAGATAATTTACTTTTTGTAAACACCTAAATGCATGACTGCTTTTAAGCCTGTTTTTCGTAAGCTTGAAAATCTTGTTGTCTCTAATAGATTTGTGTGAATCTAAAAATTGAAAAATAGCTTAAATTGGTCACTTGGAGACTATTTTATTTTTGCACGTTTTAATAAAATATCATTCAAATATCGAGTCTGATCCTTCAAATCACACTTTGGTTGTCAAAGTCATTTAACAACTAAAGCCGGCATTACATTTAAATAAAGAAATGGGGTTGCTGGTGTCTTTGAGAGATCTACCTCAGTGCTCTTTCTCTGTCTCAGTAAAGCTGTGTCTTTTCAGTGGTTCACACATATGCTGGTAAAAAGTGCAGTGATCCCTGGCAGCATTTGCATCTCCCATTATAAAAGTCATCTGTCTCAGTTCTCCCTGTGAAGAAGAGAAAGATGTCAAACATGAGCTATGACAACATCTTTAAATTCTGGTTGTCTCAAATGCTGTTTGCTTTGTTGGTTCTCACAGCTGGCAACCCAAGTGGTGTGACAGCCAGACATACTTCCCATGATGCATTGCTCCAAAGGTTTCATACATAAACCTTTTTTCATTGGGTTGCAGTACTTTTTAAAGAATTTAATTAGCAACAGCACATTAAGTAAAATTACACGCCCTTCTTTCACAGTGCATTAATGTGTGAATAAAAGTTACCTCAAAAGGTGTCTCAAAGCCCTCCAGGATGCCTCCCACCATTAGCAGGCCATCTGTAGTGATGCCCATGTAAGGGTACATCCAGCTCACTTTCTCCACCAGCACACAGTCCACATACACAGCCAACCATTCAAACGAAACACCCAAAGAGATCCAGTGCCACCGAGAGTCTGACAGCCCTGCCACTGAAAACCTGATGCAGAAAAACAACAAAAAAATGATATTTGCAATACGGCTGACAACAGAATGTGAAGTAATATAAAAACACTGTAATTTCATTGTTGGAAAGGCTCAGTGCTTCTAGTACTCATAGTCACGCTGCTGTGTGGTGATGAAGGTGATGCTGTGCGGGCTTATACGGATCTGCAGTAAAATGTGATTATTGAAGTTCAGCAAAGTCAACAAACTTCGATCCACATCCTGAGAGCTGCGCAGCTGAATCAGCACACTAAATTCATCCGCAAAACTGTGAAAACACACAGACACACAAAAACTTTTAAGTTGATACAAAAGAATTAAAAATATATTTATGCATTTGACACTTACAGACACTTACAGTGTCAAATTCAATCTATATTTTTTTATCAGAGATTTTATTTTTTTATGTTCGAACACATGTCCTTTGTGTTGCTAATGCAATGCTCTACCAGTTGAGCTACAAGAACAATACACAGTTTTAGAAAATAAAGTTTACATTTAAGTCTAGTTATTTTTATGGCACATACAGTAAAAACAAATACTATGATGTGAAAAATGTGCTTAAAATATTATATTCTTTCAGCTCAAATGGTAAAGCACACATTATATAACGTGTCAATGCAAAAACCACCTTAAAATTTTTTTACCCCATCTCTGAAATCAAGTCTCAAAATCTAATTTGAGATTAGAAGCATAAAAGTAGTCAGAGCATAAAAATATCAAAATTAGGAAATATATGTTTAGTGATTATATGAAAGGTATATTTGAATACTGAAATAAATTATTTAAATACTGAAATAATAATTTTCTTGACACTATGTTTGATTATTTTGCACAAAAAAAATACCAGAATTGGCTTTTTAAACATTGATTTCAATCTCTAAAATGGCCTTACTCAATCATTATCTATGATATTAAGGTTTTAGATATGATTTCTGATATTAAAGATTTCTTAATTTGTCTCTATTAATTACAGGCTGAAACTAAATGCATCAAAGTAATAAGATTAACCTAAAGTAAAATTGAAGATTTTGAAAGTCAAACCTTGATCCGAATGCATCCTGAGTTGGCATAGTAAGAGTTGCATACAGGCCAATATCCAGCACTGGACATCCCTGATTCTCATAAAGAGTCGCGTTCCTGCTGGCTGGTACCAAACTTGACATCTGCTTTAGTATATCCACCCTCTTTGTGAAGATATTCAGATGTGTACTGAACCACTCTGTGAAGACCACAAAAACAACGATTTTACAGTTAAATCTTGCATATGATTATCTGCACAAATACCCTATACATAAGCATCATGTGTTTACTCTCATTCTGACTGACATTTTGGGTTCATCATGAAGAAAAAGGGCAGGTCTCAAACTGTTTGAATCCCAAGGGCCTATGTAAAGTAACTTTCTCCACAGATGACCTGACTCCATAGTGCACACACATACCATTACCATCAGTACCATTACTGATGGATGAGTCTGAGGTGAATTATTCCCATGAAGCAGTACATTTTTAACCCATCTGAACTCCACAGGACATTAGGGAATTCCTGATGAACTTTCCATCCCTTGCCTGTACAACAGGGCTGTCAAGCACATTTAACAACAAAAGTCCATCCTTTCAAGCAAAAACAGAAATTGTTAAGATGGACACAAAGCAATGCAGTAATTTTTAAAGCAATGTGTCCATTTTTATTGGATTGCTCACCATAGAGGAAAAAGGAAATACAAGAATCAAAAGTCCATTTTTTTTTACATTTATCCTCTGCATAAACTCAAAATCACAATACATGATTTGTACCACACAAGACAGACTTCAAGACACAATACATGGACCGTACGACCGGATTTGAGATTTCAGTTAAGAGTGTTTCCTCTTTAGCAGTGGCTGTTCTCTTATTTCATTCATGCTGGTGAAAAGAGCTTTTTACAGCCCTCGGCAGGCCTCAGTCGTCACTCATATTGCTGTTCAGCACACAGCAGTGTGGCCATGAGCGGCAGACTTCAGTCACACATGAGCACACACCTGATAACCTGATGAAAGCCGCCATATTCTCTGCATAACATGAACATACTGAGGGCGCTTTCACACTTTTTAGATACGGTTCACTGCTGTGCTTGCATGCTTACTTATCTTGGTGCACTAAGAAGATGCTTTTTATTGCAGAAATTGCATTTTTTGTTATGGGATAGAATATACAGTTTGCACCATATACAAGTCACTTTGTCTCCACAAAGATACCAAAACAAACCTGTGTGGGTGTGTGTAATAAACATGCATAATAAAAAAAATGTAAAAGTTAAAAATATATGTAAAGACTGATTAAAGATATGATCTGTAATGTTTTCAAGTGCTTCAAAGGAATATCTTAACAGCCCATAACATACAGACCACATGGCAGTAATACAACATGCTTTTAAACCGATCAATATGACGTGTATGAGGTGAGACTGAAGGCAGATCAGAGGAGTGCACAGCTTTCAAAGAGAATGGAGAGATGCGAGCAGGTTAAAGGAAAGAGAAGATCGAACATCTTGAGACCATGTGCCACATAAGGAAGATAAGCTGACATTCTTCTCCTTGGCTTGTTACAGTTGTGTTTTGCAGGTATGCATTGACCATTTAACTTAACGCAAATCATGGCTCAACTTTGACTGCGTTTACAGAAACAAGATGATATAAGAATAAGTCTGGAAACAGTCAGTGGGTCATCATGTCCAGAGCATATGTATCAGACATTATACATACTGTATTTAGCAGTGTTGTGATTTGTTAGCAATGGAATCTGTATATCGGTGGAAGAGTGAAATGTTTTTTTGTGATACTTTTTAAAACGTTTATTTACGAACTGAAACATTGTACTGTAATTTAAAACACGGTGTCGCATTAATGAGAGATGAGAAACTGCATGTTTTTCAGAATAATTAATATTGTGTAAGAATCAGTGCAATGTTCACAGATGTAACATGTTTAAACTTTTTAACATTCGTCTCAAAACCACATAAAACAAAACCATTTAATGTGTTTTGATTTTCCAATGATTTCCAATTACAAAAACATGCAAAAAGCTGCTTGGAGAGACAAAGCTGAAACTTCTCTCCTATCATTTCTTCCAGATGATGATAGAAATTTACATACACTCACAAATTCTAAGGCCTCAAAACTTGATGACACATGCACAAAACAAAAAAGACGCTCAGTCACTTATGTTTCTAATTTATAGGACAACAAACGTCTTAAACACATTTCCACATTTATGAGGTAGCACATTGTCACTTTCATACGGCCTGTTGAGAACAACTGTGGTTATAATAACATATAAAACAAAAAAATCTGCAGCTTAATGTCAGTTTTATTACCTCCTCAAATTACCTGCCAGTTGTTTTTAAAGAAACAGCACATTGTTGAATGCCAATCTGTAATTTCCAAAAGTCTACTATACTCAGATTCAGGTCTAACGTTTGGCTGCATTTATTTCCCTTTCAATGCCCAATTTCCCCCTCGTGCCGGTTTGTGTTTCATGTACACGGACAACAAAAGTCTTGAGGTAGCAATTATAGGATGAAGATGGATGGGACTCCATTTCCTAAGCTGTTTTCCTTTCTCTTAATTGTACCGTGAAATGTAATCAGAGAAGGGCTGATAGCATTTATCCCTTCATTACGAGCTTGATGATGGGACATTGCCTGACACCCAAACTGAGGGAAACAGTTAAAAGGGAAACAGTTAAAAGGAAAAGAGATTTCTCTGGAGGGGTTTTACTGAAAACGTCTTTATCTTCTTTGGTACAGTGTTGCCAATCTCTGTAGATCAATCTCATGTGGAACTCACATTGGCAGGTAGTAAAGAGTTCCACAGAGAAACATTATTTTGCCTTTAGCTAAAACCCAATTACTTAAGACACTTTTCATTTCCCCCTTAGGGTGGAATAATATTTAAAATGACTGAATAACCCTGGGTAATTAAAATCCAACCTGAACATCTAAACCTGTCTTTGTGAAAGCATTCATACTGTAGATTGCATTTGGTTACATACAGTATAAATGTGGGATCTGTAGTCAATTTAAAAATTGACTTCAATATCAAGATTAACAAAATTATAACAAAAGTCTATGTGAAGCCTTTGTTTAAATAGTTACCCAACAATGTGTCATAGGTCAACCAGCCAGACATAAAATATTACACCAAAAATAGTGGGCAGTTCTTGGCTAAATTATACTGCAATGCAGCAGGTCCAATTTTTGTCATTTATTCAAAGTTTTGGCTATGCAACACTACAAAAGCATAAGCCAGAATAAACCATCTTGGCTCATCATGTAAATACATTAATGGTCTTTTGGGTAGGGATTATGAATTAGTCAGAAACGTGTGAAACTATGTACTGTTAAGGCAATTAGGAAACACATTAGGAATTAGGAACAGCTCCATGATCAACATTCGCACAGGATTTCAGGATGTTTTCAAAGCTTTCCATCTTTTTGTTAACCAACCTTGTATGCGTGCAAATGGCATTTGTATTCCTTTGAGGCATCTAAATCAGAGCCGTGTCTTTCCTTCAGTTGTATAAACACATACAGCATCATTCAGACTGTCTATAGACGTTTTTGTAAGCTGCAGACTGCACCATCAACCTGGTTGGTCTTTAGGAAATGAACTTCCCAAAACACTGTACATTAATTTGTCAAATGATTTACAAGCACCACTAGAGAATTACCGTAATTTTTCCTCAATTATGTAACTTCCATCATTTTCTCAAATGATTTTTGCATTTTGCATATTTGACAACAACTAAAGCTATGACTGTTGGTTGTGATAAAAATTACACCACATGTGAAACAGGGATGTGTCAAATTGACTCAAATATTTTTTTTAGACAGAAAATATTTATATTAATGACAGTTTGCATCTGTATTAGGATTTAGATATGTTCCTGTTGCTAAATTATTAGATAATTAGAAAACATTTGGCTAAATTAGAAAAAAAAATGCATGTAATCTACTTTGAATAAAACCATCTGCCAAATGCATACATGTAAATTCAGATGATTTTTTAACAAATAAAATTTGTACTACATGATTCAGTCATGTCTGTAAGCTCTAAGTGGGCCAAAAGGAGTGTTTTCACAGATGGCATTACACACAGAGACTGTAATGGGAACACTGTGAAAAATTACAGTAATTTTAGAGTTGCACTTGTTAATTTCTTCCATACATTCATTCATTTCAAGAAAATTTGAAACAAAGTCACACAAAATGGCTTCAAGTTGCATTACCGAACTCCTTAGGGATTCATGTTAGAAAATTGAAGATGCTACATTGCAGGAGAATATGAGGAGATGAGAAACCCATCCAAACTCTACCAGTCCAAAATCATACAGTAAATTCATTATCACCTTTACCCTGTTCTTTCCAAAGGAATCTACTTTTCCAGACTGCTATACCCATGCATTCCATAGTTATGGAAATTTAAAGCGATAGACCAGATAGCAAACATAATTGATTTCATGCTAGTATTTTCCAAACAACAAATGTGAATAAGGACAGAAAAGGAAAATCCTGCCTTTAGACAAAGCTCTTATATATTCTTTCCCAAAGAAACTTTATAAACGATGATAAACTCTACCACTTGATTTATGTCTTTGCGTGAACCACTCATTACAAAAACAATGTGTCCTTAAACAGAGCAAGAAAGAAAACAGTGTACTTTAACATTGAGTCCCCTTGACCAGTAACCCCAGAAGTCCGTGGCAACGGAGTGCTGACAGCTCTGACTATAGGTTGGCCTGGGCACATTTAGTGATGATAGACAGGGTTCGAGCTCTACCCGCTGTAGGATGTAGTACAGTAGTAAGGTACACATTCCAGCCCCTAATGAATAAAGGGTGCTGAACACACAGGATGTCTACAGGCTGACAGCAGCTTATCAAAGACTCCTGGAAACTAGCCCAACATCAACCCCAAACCTCTTTTGGATTGGGATCTATTTGGATTGAATTCAACAATGCACATCTTGCATTGACTCTGACAATGAATACAAGTATAAAAGAAGAAAAGTGAAGAAACCTAAGGGCTTTTTATGAAATGTTTATCACAGGTGATGTGCTACAAGGAGCAGAGAGAAAAAGTTTACTGTATGCAGTACTGTACTGTTCTTTGTAGCATCATAGTCTAGTTCCTGAAACCAGAAATTTAATGCAAAAGCATAATTTAAGGATATTGTGCAAGGAAGTGTGCAAAATGCAAGAAAATTCACATTTATATACATGTTATTAATTTTTTGTATAATAGACAGGTTGTACTGTATAAGGAATAATCGATACGGTAATATTACACTACAATTTCTTACATTTTGCTAATTTCCACCAGACCTTGCCTCTGAATTACACTGTTCTATAAAATCCTGATCCCCACACGTCAACCATTGTTTTATTATTGTAAGTTTACCAGGGTTTTAGCAGATTGATAATAGTTTTTTATAAATACTATGGTTAATGCTATACTAGATACATGGTTTACTTACTACAGTTGTTAATAAATAATACAAATGGGGATCACAATCCAGCCTCCAAAAACATGTCAGCAAACTCAAATGTGCATAATGACTGACAAGAGTTCTCAACCACCAAGCCATAAAAAAAATTAAAAGTTGAACTTGTCATTCCTTTAGGGTGATAAACATGAACTAATGTCTTTCCTTTGAAACTGTTCCGCAAAATGGTGCCAGGCTGGACTTCTTAGTTGGCATTAAGCGTTTATCACCTCAAAGAAATAGATTTTAATCTCACTGAACATATTTTCAAAGCACATAACACAGCCTTAAATCGAGACATACTCAAGACTAAAACTAAACATTAGGTCATAAAAAATACCCTGCGGACACCTGACAAGTCTGACTTAACAGAGTATAGTAACTGTGCAATCATGAAGGAGCTTAAACGACGAGACTTCAACGTTTCCCTAAAGGAGAGCCAGTGCCAAGAAAACCCAAAAAGCGTCATTATCCACTCTGACTTTCCTTACAGAGTTAACAGGGCTGTTCCTGTCCACCAGCCACAAATCAACCACATACTCAAATTCTGCCAAGTCTTCCTTTAAAAGTAAATTTCCCACTAATCAAATCAGCGTTGTGAAAGCCCAGTGACTGGCGTCAGTACCATCCAGGGGTGCCCACAAGATTCCGGTCCATACAGTACTAAAGAAAAAACATTAGGTTTAGACCTCCACAGCATTGAAATTTAAATTACGAGGGATACTCACAACAAATTGACAACTATCCATACTGTATGATCTTAAATAAACAGCCATGTTATCTCAAACATTGTTTCTGTCCTAGACCCCATTACATCAATCTCAAAGTGTCCCAGAAAGCAACGATATGGTTTTAAAAGTAAAAATTTTGTTATTTTCTTTAGAAAAAATTATTGATATAATGTATAGAAGGCCAAAGACAGAAAAAACACAAGCACTGATGTTGTTAAAATGTATAGTTTACCCAGAAACAAATTCAACCTTGTATGACTTTCTTCTGCAGAACACAAAAGAAGATATTTTTAAGAAGGTTTGACATCCACAGAGACATATCTCCTTCTGTGCTCCATGAAAGAAAAAGACATATACTGTGCAAGTTTTTACAGAAATGAGGGTAAAAATTTTTTTTTGGATGAACTATCCCTTTATGTGATGGTATTCACATCTGTCCAGTATGCAGTAAGATTTCATTTTTATTAAAAAAATAATTTTCCAAATTCCCAGACATCCCAACATTACACTACCCACAGTCCTGGAGAGACATTCCTTTAATCAGAGAAGTTACTGTTACACATGGGAATGGGAATTGTGCCATGTCCACATATTGTCCAGTATTTTCACCAGTAAGAGTTTTTATAATAAGAAGAAAAAATTTGTCTAGACTGCTACTGATACTGTACCATCAAAAGCATTTAAGATCGGATGATTCATTAACGGTAGTGTCAGGATATCATATGGGTACAAAATGTAATGAAATGCATTTGAGATTTAAGATAAGTCTTAAACATATACTGAAGATACAGTAACTAAAGCACTGTATTTAACTGAAGAACACATTCCGCTTTGTACTTCTTGGCTACTAATGTGATTTAAAACAATGGTGCTTCCAGATAACACTATTCAGATTAGGTCTAGTCTCCATGGCTGCAGCCAAGCCAGCCAACCAGCATTTTCCTTACAGTAATGTAATGGCCTCCAGACACATAATCAGAATGGTTTGAAGGGCTTGTTGCACCCTGGCTGCTCAGCGGAGTCATGGTTATCAATCAGGGACAACATTAATTATGTCTGGTACTACAGTCTAGCCCACCAGCCTGAAGCTCACACACAGCTCTTTGATTTACAGTCAAAATGAGAAGAAAGAGAAGGCTGTGTTCAGAGCAAATAGACCAGAACCTTGCATTTGACAGCCAATCCTTCTATTAAAACTGTGATGTCATACACAGTGCATATGTTCATACTGTACTGACTGATTACTTGTTATATTACTTGTTAGAAGTTATTATAATACAGTAAAACATGTTACGCTGTGTTTGAGGAAAGCATGTGTTCATACTGTGATGACTGAGTGCTGGAAAGAGGCTGGAGTAACGCTTGCTACAAGTTATTAAAATACAATAAAACATGTTACATGTAATTTATTGGGATATGAGATATTGGGCTTATACATGAAAATCAAGGAAAGCATTGCATTGTTTCCAATATTTTGTTTCTAAAAATAAAGCTTTCCAAAACATTTTACATAAATCCCTTTGGTTTACCTTTGAATAAATAAGACCTTGTATACATTACACTTTAAAGTTAAATTGCTATACTGTAAATGATACACCTTACTGTACAGTGTTCATAGACAAGAAAAAATTGACCGATTTAAAAATAGATGTTAACATTTTCCAAATAAACAGTATTGCTAACATTCCACGAAAAAAATGTCATCAATAAAACTACATAATTGAGAGTCTAAAGGAGTAAAACAATTGACAGAAACATTCCTGTAATGTATCTGTCTCATGAGTATTTTGAAAACTGTACAGGTTTATGAACCAATAAGTTAACTAAATGAACAAACATAGACTCATGAAACAGAACGTTGTAAAACAAGTTATTGAACTGATCTGCAATCAGATAATGGGTTCTGCAGACCCAGACTCTAATAATCCCCAGATTATCGCCAGTGTTCTGTAAGCACAGAGAGAAGACCATTCACCATTCATTAGGGCAGGTGTCTGAAACAGGGCCCTTGAGAATCTGCTGTAACATAAACTCAATTAGAAAAGTGAAATAAGATTCCGTTCTCTCACATATGGACAGCTGTAGGCACAGATTGTGTCATACTGGTTACATTTGAGAAAAAATGTGAAGAACTTGCATGCGGTTATGGTATTTTACTAAGAAATGTGTTCAGCAGCTGTAGGACAAATCTTACCAACAGCTTAACATCAGGAAACCATTTAAATTTATGATAGTTTAAAATACTCTAACAGCCTTCTATCAGTTAATATTAAGTGATGCATCTTATACATATAACTAGTTTGATCAAAGATAATGCAGAAAAAGTAACAAGTTCAACATTTATAAGTGTCACTACAGCGCCCCCACGGGTAAATGCAATTAACCTGTTCAATGTAACGCTTTACAATACAGTTAACATACATTAAATAACACGAAATAACAAAAGCAATATTATTCATCTTTGTTATTGTTAGTTAATGTAAATGCAATTGTTCATGTTATTTCACCGTGCATTCAATAATGTTAACACTTACAACTTTATGAAAAGGTTGATTTTGAACTATAAACTATAAATGATGTAAGTGGTGTAGACGTATTGTTTATTGTTAGTTCATGTTAGGTAATACATTAACTAATGTTAACAAATACTACCTTATTGTGAAGTGTGTTCATGTATTAAAATGATCCGTAAATATCTTGTTAATACCGAGATATTGCAATCTTATAATTATTTGCATCATAACAAGCAAATGAAACGTGTGCAGAAGCGTTTTTAAGACGTCAAACACCACAAAGAAACAGATGACATTCGTTTTTAATCATATGCATTAATCACTGATGTACAGTACTTATTCCTTCACTCATTTGATTAAGTTCCACTTCCATATACAGCACAAATAAGGTTTATTTTGTTAGATATTGTATAGATTTGTAATTTACACTTGTCAACGACTTCTATATTAGAGAAGGTTGAGTAACTTTAACATACATGTTATGTGCTGATGATTATGGGAACGCTTATTGTGTGGAGAAAAATAAAATGCCCATGTTCTTACCCGAGTCCGGTTCGCCAGATCCAGTTTCAGAAAAGTCCGCATGGAAAGCTTTACTGAACGCACAAATTAATATAATAAACAACATTTTTGAGAACTAATATCCCTTCAGTGTTAGCAACAACACCGCTAATTACCACTGAAAACAGTTAAATGCCTTTTTCCTCAGTGTCATTTGAGGGGGGAAAAGAAAGACTATAGCCTAAATAGCTAAGTATTGGGAGGTTAAGAAAAACGCTAGCCGTGATATCTTATCAGTGCACTTCTAAGAGAACTCTTGTGTCCAAGCACGCTTCTCAATCATCCTTCCTGTTTATCCACGCCCACATTTCATCAAGCAGCCAATCAGATGACAGACAGCCTGTCCTCCAGACACCACAGGTGGAACCTTGATTCACCTTGGCACTTCTGTACAATTTGTATTTTGCGTATTTCAATCTTTGATCAACAAGTTGTTAAGAAAATGACTGGCATTTAGGAGAAATATATTGTAACATGCTCCTGCAAATGTCTATGACATTTACATTTATTAATTTATCAGATGCTTTTTTATCCAAAGTCACACGGATAAAATACTCTAAAATACTCTAATGACCACAAATAAAACTGTGTTATTTAAAGTTCTTATCGTTTTTAAATCAAAGACTTTGCTTCATACAAAAAGGTATAGTAGAAACAACTGCAGATCAAAGTCTGGCCATGAAACAGAAATCAGGCAACAAACAGGTCAGTAGCAGGATTGAAATGAAGAATGTCCCAGCTCTTATGCATGAGCGGAGCTGTCAACATAGTTCAATACTGTTTTCTTTTATTTATAAACTTTTTTATTTTTTGTTTCAACAAATCCCCCAATTCATATCAAAGATCGTTTAAAAAACCGAACCAAAAAAAGAATACATTGTATCAAAAAGTACGAAGATAAACCATGGGTATTTCAACATGCACATACATTTTTAAGACCATGCAAACATTAATCTTTCCAAGAAAACAGCCACGTTTAAGCTCGGTTGGTGCAGGGGAACAGAGCAAGTCAGATTTTGGCAATGCATTTTGAGATATTTGGTGGCTGAATATGTTGTTTATTTAAATCATAGGGAAGCTGAAGTAATGAGTTCAGTGACAGAACCACAGTCTCGATCCACGATGGCAACATGCCTCACAATAATTAATAGATGTGCTAGGAGTGCAAAGATTTGTTCCATAGTTACACATGAACAATGCAACAACTTGTAACAATATCAGCAAATGTTCAGCACATCCTTCAGCCTCACAGAGTTGTGTAGAAAAATATCAGTTGTTCAGACTGTTGCCCCTGACAAACTTGACATCCCTGGTGCATGCATGTACATAAACTTGCATTTTTGTAACATATATGTTTTGCTGATTTCTGCTTTTTAATCATTGTGCCTTTATGCATTCTAAAATATACCTTTTCATACATTTTTATTATGGAAAAAGATTTGGTCACTACCATGCTAAAGCCTGAATCTGGGTTTCCCAGCAGGTAAAGCTACAAAATGAATAAAGTACACATACATCTTTAAAGTGTCATCTTGTTGCATAGCCCTACATAAAGTTTCAAAGAAAATGCAATGAAAAAACATTCGCTGTCAGCAAAGTCCTGACACATCAGTATCCAAGGGATCACCTGATTAACTCTCCAAGCATCTGTTGTAGTGTTGGACTGTAAAACTCATGTGAAATGATGCAGAGAGCTCATTAGCCAAAAACAACTGAACTCACTCATATACTCTACAGCACAAAGCATCCAGCAGCTTATTCTGTCTTTGACAGCCACACCCTCTCCATTCAGTGGTCAAGGTGGCTAAATATTCCTCTCATGTTACCAGACTGATAAAAGGGAGCCGGCCATATTTCTATACAGCCGGCAGCTGGGGGACGGCGGCAGAATGAAAGCTGTGAGTGTGTGTACAGTATGGGTGCTTGGAGGAGTGCCATGGAGGGGAAAGTTTAACCTTAACACAGACCAGCCCACTGTACTGGTGCCAGGACCCTGACTCGACACAACCACACAATCACATCAAACAACCTGCTACACAAGCAAAGAACTCACCTTTTCGGTTAATGTCTGTTTTTGCATCTAAAAGATCAAACTGAGAATGGAAACAGCAACATAATCTCAGCTGAGCATCTTCACCAGGATGGGAAATATACATTGTAACTGCGGTCAATCAAATTGAAAACTTTTTTTAACATGCATTTTTATAATTGGTTATAAAGTCTTGTAAGGACAAATATACAACTCCTGCGTTTTTTTTTGTTACTCCAAACGAATATATGCATTTGGTAATGAAATTTTCACCATTTCATCAAGTACTAAAATTGTACAAAAAAGTCAATAAACGAGACGAGAAACAAAAACAATCATACTGTCATTACCATTCAAAACCCAATGTGAAATCAAAGGTACTTGCTTTTGATTAAGGCTTGCTATCGTAACACCTTGTAGTTTCGTTCACCCCTTGTTCAGTTCACTCTCTCTAGTGTTGATGCGCTAAAAAAGGCTGAGGTTGCATCACAACTACAATATATTAGGCACTTTGTAAGAACATCTGGAGCAATCGATAAAAACTGTTAGACCTGACAGTATGGTGAAGCCATAAGCGTTATACGTAAAACAGTTCAACTTTACAATACAAATCAATAGATAAAATATCTACAACAATTTGATATAAAACAAAGTACACTATGGTTTTCAAAGATTTTACACATAGTGATATGTGCTAGGAATGGTTATCAGCAGCATAATGAACAATCTGCTTTTTTGACAGTGTGACACAGGTCAGGTGCTTCATGAAAGTGGGACCTACATACTAGTCACAGGGCTTTAAATTAGTAAAGTTTCTCAATTAAAATAAACATGAATTTGTTGAGAATGTTTCTAGTCACTTTTAAGGTTTCACGAGTTACATATACAATGTCAAAATATCATTACCCAGGTAAAATGTGCATTTAGAGTGTGGTTCAGAGACTGGCTTTCTAAATAAACTGGCCATATGCCCATTGTGATTTACATCTGAATTACACTGGAGTTAAATAGATCTCTTGTTTACACGATTACACAAGCATTGCTCTTCCTATGGCAGAGGATTAAGCAAAAGCCTGATGGACTTCACACCATCTCTTGATTTAAATACATTAAAGTTGGATAGATTTTTATCTCACACCTGCTGCGTTGTCAGCATACGTGTACATTTTTATGCCCTGGACATCGAGAAAACAAATACACAAACACACATATCACTGCATTTAACACGAAATAAGAGATGATAAAACTCATCATGATTGTAAAAAAAATCATTAAGGAAATGTGTGTGTACAATAAAGCCATCCTAGCACCAGTCTTCCGCCTCTGGGTAGTACTGCCGTGCCCTGCCTCTGCTGGAGCCGGGGCCCATGGTGACGTGGTATCCGTTGGGCACCCCTCTAAACCGCTGTTGGGGAGGTGGAGGAATAGCCACAATCGGCATCCCTGCAGTCCTGGGAGACCGGCCTGTCTGAGGGATCTGATCCTCTTGGAAGACAGCAAAAGCTTCGGGCTGAAAGCCAGCAGGGTGGTCCGGGGGGCCCAGGAAAGGTTCGGAGTTAATGCGACTGACTGCGGTCGGCAAGCTGGAGATGGAGCCGCTGTGTAAGAGGGCGTTGTGCTCGGACACTCCACGGCTTAGCCTGCCGGGACTCGGGGGTGGCAGGCCAGTCTGAGAGGCCAGAAAGGGCACAGGGGAAGAGTTGGCAGTCCTGTAGGCCACAGAGGGGCGAGGAGTAAGAGGAGTCTGGGGCAGCTGTCTGCGCCCGCGGCTTGGAGTGCTTGCCCCCGAGGTCAACAACACCGGGCTCCCTTTAGCCCAACCACTGCCCTAGATGAAAATTAAACAAGCAAATCAAAACAATAAAATGATGAGGAAAATGCCCCAAAGGTTAGACAGGGACCAGGAGGAAAAGGGGAAAGCAGGAAGGAAGGAAGGAAGAAATACAGAGGAAAGCAAGGAGGGAAAGAAAGAAAGAAAGAAAAGAAGGAAGGAAGAACGGAAGTAATATGCAAATTGGACAAGACAGTGGAAAAAGATTAGGATGAAAAGCACAAAGAAAGTAAATGAAAGAAGAAACGACAGACAAATGCACAGTGAAATGGTGTGGCAGAAGAGTGGAAAGAGAAGTGAAAGGCCATGAGAGGCAGCACTACAGTCACAAAGAGAAAGTTTTCAATTTATGTTTTCACAAAATGTAAAGCATTTCCTTAAAATAGCAAAATGCAAAGAATGAATCTAAAAACTCTTTTCTGTAATATTTGAATGCTGTCGTGTTGTGCAGGTTATAAATCATCTAACAAAAATCATTTCACCAGGTAAACTCACAAATCCATCATATAATGCAGAGCTCAAAACTTTACAGATGCTGACTTACAGAACTGTGCCATTGGTGCCCTGAGAGCTTTAAAATTGAACCGCACTATATACCCCCATCCTACACTTTTAAACATGTGAAAACTGCAGGACTTGGACACGGGTAAGCCCAGTGGGATCTGTAAATTGGCACTGTAATATTTTAATATGATTCTAAAAATTATTCTGAAAATTACTAGCCAGAACTTTTACTTTCTGGCGGATCGTCTTATTTGCAGTATCTGTGTGTTAGTACACAGTTTGGATCTAATCCATTTAATCACTCAAACGTTTACTGTAAATGTAAATCTTTTATGTTTTTTCGCACAAATTCTACAGATGCTGCCCAACATCACATCTTCATTACAAAACATCCTGTCACTTACTATAAGTGTTCAGTATCTTTACCTCGCCATCACTAAGCTGTCTTTCCTTTTGAATCATTGAATTATTTTTTGAGTTCAGTCTCATAACCTTTGACTCAACCCTTCTTTGACCCAAGTGTCCCTGTCCGGTCTCGACCCCCTATCCCACCTGCTTGTTGATATTGGCCTCCTGGGCCTCGTTGGGCGAGGTGGCACAGCTTGCCACAGCAGACTTGCTGGGACAGTGTTCTCGACTGCCATAGCGATCACAGGAGTAATACCGCTGCCTGTCTGCCGATGACGAATGGTGCTTCCTTTCATGAGACCGACCACGATCATGAACCCCCTCTTCAACAGGGTCAGCCGCTGTGCCTGAAAGGCAAACCCAAAATATGGTAAATAAGGAAATTTAAAGGCAAATACTTTGATTCTGCATAGTTTCATTTCATTTTGTTTTCTTTAAAGGATGTTTTTGATTTTTTTTACCGGAAACTATATAAATTTGCTTGAGAGAGGAAAAGTAGAAAAAAAACGTAACACTTATTTTTATATACTTTTATACTTTTAAATACTATATACTATCTTACTCATTTGACAGATTGCGTTTTGTTTTAAGCATGAACATCATAACACTAGAAATAGAAATAGAAAAATATGCTTTAAACAAACAAACAAAAACAAAACCATTTGCGAACAGCGTAAGAAAAACAATTAAAAAACCTATGCAACTTTCCTATTAAATATAATTAGTCTTGTTTTGAAAATGTATACATTTTTACTGAAACAAAACAGAAAAACTAATAAAATATTTTGTACTATGAAAACAGAGGACAGATTGCAAAATTTGCTAATGTTCATAACCTGTATTGGTCCCTACTTATACATCTACAAAAACTGGTGAAAATGTTTGTTGTGTGTCCTGTTAAATAATTGCTTCTTAACACATGTTGGAACATTCTGCCGATTTTTTTAAAGAAAAAATGAATGGATAAAAAATAAAATAACAGGAATTTTCTGATCTATTGAGCCCCGCTGTGGCACATCTATTACATCTCCCCTCTCTTCTGGATTTCCCATCTTCAACAAAATACCAGTCAAAAAACATTTTCTTCCTTGTTCTCCATTGGCCTGCTGAGAGGTAACCATAAATTAGCAGGTCATGGGTCTGCATGTCTGTCAGCCCCTTTCATCCGGCTAATAGAGGCCAGCTGTAGTCTGATCGGTGGTGTTTCACCCTGTGAACACCACCGATCTTCAACACAACCCACATGGGTCCCGGATTAGTTAGAATAAAATGTGCTGTTTTGCATTGGACAAGTCACACTGTGATATTGTAGCTTCATGAAGTTGAAAAAAGAATTGTGTATTGACCTGTAGTCTTGTGATGACCGGTCGGCGACCGGTCCAGTGATCTCTGTTTCTTATCTTTATCCCTACGATGGTGGCATCTGTGATGATGGTGATGGTGGTGATGTCGTTCATGAACGGGTTTCTCCAAAGTGTAGTCCATCAGATTGACCTCCTGAGGGCGCTGTGCTGCAAAGGTGGACGCCGAGCGTCTCATAGGGGAATCGGGAATGGGCTGAGACAGAAGACAAGGTGGTGGTTAAATAAAGCCAGATTGATGTTTTCGGACATTGTTATCGTGGAATATTACAGGGGATGCCTTTAATAACATGTTTTTAGCTAGGTGCATTGAAAACAAGGATGAACTATGAACCACAGGACTCATTATGGTATCAGAGTATCAGGAGCAGAATAAAAGGCAGTGTAACATCTGTAGCAGCTGATCTAAGAATATACTCATTTTGGGCTTAAACCCTGAGCTCATGTTGACTTCCACAGATGTGTTTTAATGACGTCTGGACTTCTTAATCTATGTGAAAGGATCAAAGGTCAGGTGTTTCTGTCACAGTATCTGACTCGCTTTGATTTTAGGTTTTGTTGTTTTGTAGTACAACACTACTAATTCTTGGATTCCTACTGATAGTAAGGACAAGCAGGGCTGATAAAATTTGATAAAAAAAATTCAGCATAGTTCCTTGCATTTGCTCTAAACACACATAATAAAATACCTAAAACCCTTTAATCATGAATATATAGGATATGAAAAGAAATAGGTCTATCAGCTTTAATAGGAGGAAATGTTTTCAATGTCTCTTGCTATTGAAGACCACAATCAGAGGAAAATGAGGTTGTGTGACGACACCATAACCTTCAAAAACAAGACTAAATTAGTGCTGTTTTAAGTTGCTACCTGATGTCTAACATAAAATCTGTCTTGAAGTCAAACCAGGCAACCACCGTTTTTGAATATGTTTGTGATAGAGTAAAATGCGTTGAACATACTTCCAGTAGAGTTCCAGGAGAATGACGGGAATGACTCCTCTGATGAAACATACAGTATGTCAGCGGACAGAAAAGGAAAGAAGAGACAACAAGACAATTATCTTGAATGAAAAGAGAGTGTAAAATAAGAAAGACATTAAAAACCACAGTCAGGCATTGGAAACCAGTCTCACCTTAACAGTTATGCCCTGAAATAGCACATTCTCATTTTACATTAATCATATCACAGTTTCCCACACTTTTATACCTATATGACAGACCTATATGAGTTTGATGTTTCAAGATGTTATCTGGATCTATTTCTGTTTTATCCGTCGAGCGGAAGGACTGGACATGGCCAGGTGCCACTGGAGAAGGGCTTTCCCCACAGAAATCAAAGAGACTGGACTATATTAGCAGGTGCTGAAACGTTACATTCAGCATCCAGTGTCTCTTATCGGCTAGCACAGCACTTTAAAGAGATTTGGGTTTGTAAGGGAATCAAATTTAGGAGTGAAGTAGAAGCACTCAGACGGCAAAACAACCCATTAGCACTGGAAACGTGTGGTGCGAGTGTGATTTGATAAGAGGGATATCCTGATGAGTCTTAATGGACTGATTTATTTTTCAGAGTTCAAATGGAACGTGAATTCGGCCTCTTACTCACATGGTTTTAAATCTATTTTTCCAGTGATGCTGGCATTGTTTATAACATTAGGCACACTCAAGGTTCAGATATCAAAACAACATAATCCATTAGTAAAATCCATTAGTCTTTTAGGCAGATACAACTGGGCAAATGGGCAAAAATTATTTCGAATTCCTCTTAAAGATTTTGTGACTGTAAAGTATTCTTATAGTAAAATTACTTTCATTGTGATTTCTTCTCTGTACTTCCTCTGAGCCAGCACAAGCAGAAAACTGGTCCAGGGCAAAGATCTGGCAACCTGTCAATGACTAATTGTGTTTTTTTACTTCCATTGTCCCCTCAAGCTGAAAAAATATCCCATTTTTTGTGCAACAGTACATCAACAATTCTCTTGTAGGAAAGAGAAGAAATATTATGGGTAAAAGCAGAGAGGATGTATATAGATACTGTGGATATTGTACAGTATGTGCATTTTTTTGACTCTCATGGACTACATTAATAATGTCTTTTTGTGTATTTTGGTCCAATGTGAACCTTTGATAACCTCTAGTCTCCATTCACTTTCATTGTAACAGAGCAGTGTAAAAACCTTATTTTCCTTACATATATATTCATGCAAATCCCTTTCTTTATAATTTTGAGTGAACCATCCCTTTAAGGATAAGCATCCATCATTTCAAATTACAGACATGTAAAGAATGTAAATCCATGCACAAAAACTATTCCACTTATTAAACAATATTCCACATCATTGTAAATAGATACATTCACCCACGCACCTGCATCTCTGCGTTGAGTTTTGGCATGGATACTGCACGTCCTTGGCCCTCAAGGCTGGCAGAAGTTGGTGTGTTGGCACTGTTCTCCATCATCCTCATTTCTACTGACTCCTGCCACATAAAAGCCCAAACAATGAAGAATTCAATACACATCACTATCTGGTATGCTATACAGGTAATTTTTTTGATCACAGCACCTGGGCAGTGTTTGCGTTTGAGGTTTCCTCTGATTGGCCCCTCGAGACTGACCGTCGTTTAGACCTCTGGATCTCCTTAGACTTCTCTGAGGCCCATGATGAAGATCCTTTAATTGTGTTGTCAAGACTATTCAAGAAATTTGACAGGGGAGATTGTGCTAGTGTTGATACACACTTCATGGCAGGTTAATCTGTGTATGTGGAATATTTTTGTGCTCACTGTGTGCGTCCGTTGTTGAGTGTTGTAGAGCTGGGTCTGGTGGAGTCTACGCTGTTCATGACCTGATCTTGCATGTGGGTTAGAGGAAGAATGGGCTCTAAAAGAGCACTGACTTTATTCTTTAAAGAGAACATAAAAAAACATATTTTTTTATAAATACATTACAAGTCATAATATAGAATTATTATAAAATAATAAATAGATTTTATCTTTATTTCTTTTTGATATTTTTTTCAAAACTGTATTAACTACTGCAATAAGTCCAGTCCAGCTCACATGGCAACAACTTCAATACAGTTTAAAAAGCATCTGAAAAGGTATTTTACAAAACTGATTTAGAAAACGCAAACTGTTTCACCTGAGATCCAGGTCCTGCCTGTTCTTTTTGCTGCTGTTGTTGCATCTGAAGTCTTTTGGCTCGGTTTTGTTTGTAATAATCAAAGATCATAAGAGCTGCATACACCTTCCCCACTGTAAGTTCATTGGCTGCAATAAAAGAATAAAGTTTAGAATTCAGTTGAAGTTCCACCCATAAACACAAGAGGTCGCTGTGTATTCCCTGTTTTTAGATATGAACCCTATGTTGATCTGTGATTACCTCTGGCTAGATTATTCATACTGTATGTGTATTGTGTGCATGCATGCCTTTGTGAGTATTTTTATGGCAAAAGAAACCATTGATCTCATGGGGAGTGATTCATGCTGTGTTTACGTTTGTGTGGAGTGACCAGCAGGTCCATAGTCTTCTGAGACAGGTTTGGCCAGACTGTGGCGAGCTCCTTCTTCAGTTCAGCATCTGACAGACGCTGGGCCACCATGCCTGTAGAGATTCACAAGGCGAGACAGAAGGCGACTTAGCTTATACCCATTAGAAATCATTTAACTAATCTAACATCCAGCTTGCATTGTATAAAGGCCACAGGTCAGTTAATTAATTGCCATTTTATAAGTAAGGGATAATGTTTATTTTGCAATAACAACTGGCTAGCTGTACATTATCTTATTACATGGCTTGCCACATTAGAAAAATATGGATTTGAACGCATTAATAATTAGCTTATTTGAAAATGAATTTTTTTTTTCACCTGACCAATAAGAATCAAGTATTCCAGAGTGCAACCACGTAATAAAATGAAATAAAACTGTGCTGTTGTTAGTGTTGACTGCTAGCTACAGGAGCATACATGGAGTAGATGTCTTCTCACTCAGATCAATGCATCCCAATGCAATGCAATGATGTATTTTTGTATTTGTTAGTGTTGCTGAGGATTTGGACTGGGCAGTGAAGCTACAGAAACCCAGAACCAAACTCCCATAGAGATACAACAGATGCTACACCCCAACCCACACACACTACTCTAATGAGTGGAAATGGCAAAAGCAGCACAAATAACATTCTCTGAACTGAGTGATTGTGTCCCTCTATTAAATATAAAGCACTAATGATATGACTCTTGCTATTTGGAAAAGACAAGCATGTATTCCAGTGCAAATCTTTTCTTTGAATCTACAAAATAAAAACAGAGGAAAGGTAGCGAAAGTTAAACAAAAGGTAATCAACACAACCATACACACAATATCTGACCTGATGCAAGTTTGATCTCCAGGGCGGTGCGGATCAGAGCCATCAGGGTAGAGGTGAAATGCACAGTGTTGTCGTCTGCGATAGGCATGTTCATTTTCACCAGTCGCTGAGGGGAGCCACGAGGATGGTTAGAGGGGTAAGAACACTGAACGTAAAGTCAGCATCAACCAGAACATCCCAAAAACTCAAACAGAACTGTTTGTGTGTATCTGTATTCAGGCATATTTACTTGATATTCTTTTACTGATTTCACTCCAGCATTCTAGTAATCTCACAATAAATGAAATAGATCTGATTGGCAATTCTGTAATATTAATATCTGAAGCACACAAACAGTTTTGTTCACAAGAGAAACGCACAGTCGAACATTCACATTCACCGCTATAGGCTACGATCTGCAACCAAAGTGCACTGGTAATAAACCGACACCGACTCAAGAGTGGAAATAAGCATGTACACATAACCATGAGGGGCTTTAGAAGATGTGGGAGCTCGACTCTGAGATTTACTGATGAATAAAAGTAGAGCAAATAGCTGATTTTAGAGTTTTCTTAATAAGCCAAATGATGACTGCTTGTCACGTTTTGCTGCAAATTAACTTTAAATGAAACTTTAAATAAGCCAGAGACTTTCAAACTGATCATCCTGACATAGTCTGTTGTAAAAAAAATCATGTGTAAAGGTGAAGTGTGTAATTTCTCAGTAGTGGCGACACATCTAACTGCAAAAACTTTATCTGTATGTTTTCTAAAAAACTTTGATTTCATTCTCTGTGCATTTGTCTCTTTTACGTTGCTAAGGTGTTATGGCTGGAAACCAGGGTGTTGCTATGTGGTTGCTAAGGTGTTGTGAGTGTTTTAGCCTGTTAAACATAGTACCAAGCACAACTAATGACTGCCACTGATTGACCAAAAGGGTGGTAATATAACCAAAATCCACACAGAAATTACACACATTTCCCCTTTAAGCATGAAAACTCTTGTAAAATAGCATATGTATTAATGTAAAGGTGTACAGTATGATTTAGTGCCACTGATTGTGAAGAGTTGAGCTCCCCTGAGCAAAAACAGCATACATCCACTAGCATTAGCAGTGCAAGAAAAACAGAGCATAAAGTCAGAATGGAAGAAGAGGACAGACGTACATTCTCACACATCGCAGAGAGAGAGAACGAGAGAAACGCTCCAGGAGACAGAAAAGAAAGAGGAAATGGTCAAGTGGATGAGAAACAGACAGCACAAGCAAGACAGTGAGAGTATAAGTGAAAGACAGCTAAGATAAGAAGATAGGTCAAGTGCATAGTTCTCATGACCGAAAGCAACTGAAGTTACACACACACACACACACTGCTCCATAAAAACAAGGGTAAGAGGGGGTCGATTTGGAGTTACATCTATTCTAACACAAGAGCAAAGGTTTACTGAGTGGCCCTTAGGGAAACATGAAGAAATAGAAACTAGAATTCCAGCAAGAACCAAAGGCATGTAAACTGAATTTACATAAAAGATTACGCTACAGTGATTACAAATTATACTGCAAGGTTCATTTTTACTAATTCTGCTCATGTCGTGCACAAACCCTTAACCAGAAGTTCTCAACCTTGGGGTCCTGACTCCAGTAACAGTACAGTAACAGAAAATTTACAGATGTAGGTTACACCCGCATATTAAATATGCTTTCGTTTGCGTTGTAAGCTACTGCGTATGCCAAGGTCATCTGGACACGAAGGTGAATGGACAGGTAACTAAGTGCTGCTACAATATGTATACAAAATATATATACAGTATAAAAAACATATTTATATCCAATGTAAATATATTTATATTGGATATAAACACAAAAAATATTTAGATATGGTATCTTAAGCTCTCATTTAAAACATCTGGAATGGAACAAAATACAGGTGCTATCATGCATTTTTCAAAGAATCCCAATTGTCAGGTGGTCATGTGATAGTAAAAAAAAGTCTATTTAAATTTACAAAATAGTAACCCATTTTGACAAAATTTTTGTTACTGTACGTGGGTGAGGTTGCAACTTTTGGCACCTAAAAAATTTGTCATCGACCAGAAAAGGTTGAGAAGCCCTGCCTTACACAATGCAACTTATGGGGTAGATTTTATACACATGAGGTATGATCACAAATCCTAGATAATTTGAGATGAATGTCTTACTTGTTAGTAATTAAACATTCATTAATAATTAAATAGTTAAGTCATATTACGTTCAAATTCTAAAAATAAAATCTTCAGTTCTGCAGTCATACATTAGTCTGTGACCATCCCTAAATGACACAGGAAGTGGGGCACAGGGGTCTCGAATAAAGAGGAAAGGACTACACCAAAGATATTAAATCTTGGGAAGAAAGGAAACACAAACAAACAGGGAAACGAGGGAGGAACACTGCAATAGCACAGAGATTGTCTGAAGAATAAGCCAATGGGAAGACAGTATGAGCAGAGAGGGGGTGGGGCATGTGAAGTTGAGCTACCTTGTAGGCGATTCGTGGAGGACATTTCTTTCCCAAACCTAAAGGTGGGGACATGTGGAGCAGCATCTCATACATATCGAGGTACTTGATACGGCCACTTCACAGTGCAGACAACGCAAAAAACCCAAAATAAAGAAAAGGATGGGGGAGTTAGAGAGAAGGGAATAGAAACAAGGGGGGAGAAAGTAAACCGAACAAGACGAAATGAAAGAGACAAACAGACAGAAATCTGTGTTATTTAGATTTCCAAAAGTGTCATGGATAGGGATGCCATCCTGGCCTGGTAGGGTCAGAGATGGATCCCAAAGGTTAGAGGTGAGAGAGTCGATCCCTGATAAAGAGAGATGGAAGAGGTGAGTGAGATGGCAGGAGTGGATGGTGACAGAATGGCTGCGTTGTTTGAAAGATGTCTGCATCTGCATGCTGAGACATCAGGGGGAGTTTCCTTTATCAGTGCACGGAAACAAAGGTTTCAATACCAGTTTGGTTTCCAAAAAACACATGGTTCCTGTTTTCACATTTGCTAATTTATCAAAATAATGCTTAACTGCATTACCATTAAATTAAGATTTGATTGTCATTTAAATCCAAAAATAACAATAACAATACTGTAACGTTAATTTCATGTTACTTTAAAACTCTACCCCAGTATAATAATAGTTCAATTATACTTAAGTAAATGACCATTTGATGATTTGTGGCTTTGAAAGCTTTGTTTCCCCATCCAGCATCATTAACCAAAGCCAGTCAAGTCTTGTGGGGCAAGTGCTTGTGTGTAGGCAAGTTATTTGTGCACAGCCATTCAAGTTTGGGTCTCTGGGCGTTTTCACACAGAGCCCGCACGAGTGGATAGAAGTTGCTTGGGTTGCAAACCTTGTATGCTACCCTATTAGGGCAGTTCTTCCCTAAGCCAAGGGGGGGCGAGATAATTCGCAACAAATTGTACATATCCTTATAGGAAATCCGTCCGCTGTGAAGAGAACAAGCAAAACATGACACATATATAAGGAAAGATTGGAGAACAAATTTGTGTTGTGGACAGAATGGACGATCCTATTCAAATCCAGGGCGTTCCATGAAGGTCCCGTTCAAACATTATTATAGGGAACAAGGAAGTACATTCAGCATTTCTCTTATTTATCTAACTTACCCTAACAGTATCACTCTCTCTCTTAACTATATTTATCACAAGTGTAAGTCTCCATCTGGAGGGGACGGGGGCTGAAACATACCATGCAGCTGGGTCATACTCCGCCCACACTCGGATAAACTCGTCCAGGTGGTGAGGGCCCAGAATGGAAGAGTCACGTGTTAAATACTCAAAGTTGTCCATGATGACAGCCACAAACAGGTTCAACATCTGGAAAAAAGAAGAAAAGAGGGAAAAGACCGTGTAGGTCATGCAGAAGCAGCAATTTTGGGAAGTACTTCAGGTCAAAGGTGACATGCTATACTGTAGGAAACAAATCTTCTCTTTCAGCACTCACCAGGAAGGAGCAGAGGAAAATGAAGGAGACAAAGTAGAAGTAGGCAAAATCACTGCCGCACTCCTTTCCGAGGGTTCCTGATTTTTCGTCGCACATCCGCTCGCTCAGGCAGGACAGCATGATCTCGTGCCAGGCCTCGCCAGTGGCGCTCCTGCAGAAGATATGATGAAGAGCTTATTGTGAATCTGCTATTAAAAGTGACTGATTCTTTCAAAATATGACAGAGACTTAAGTCGCTATATGTAGGCAGATTTCATGTATTACACTGTTATGCTGTCTGTGTAAAGGTGGTTAGCAGAGAGAAAGGCAATAGAGCATAGTCTTGTAAAAACACAGTAATGGAAATATTCTTTAGGAGGATTGAAGAATCAAGGTTGTTTTTGCAGCTACTTGGAATCATGTTACATTAATAAACACAGAAGGACACAGAGGCTTTGATCATATATCACAGCAGCAGTAGTTTTCGCACCAGCTTCATACTCGCGAACGCATTGACAAGCCCCTGTCAACGTAAGCACCTCCTGTCAACACGGCCAATTAACAGATACCCTGAGAGAACACAAGCCCTGTCTGTGTATGTGGAAAAATTTGTGCGTTAGAATACGAAAAAACTAGACAGAGAGAGATTAATGAAAGGACAGATGGATGGATAAATAGATGGATGGATGAATGGATGGATGATTGGATGGATAGATAAATGGATGGATGGATGGATGGATGGATGAATAAATGGATGGATGGATAAATGGATGGATGGATGGATGAATGGATAGATGGACCAATAGACACATGCTAGGTAGACAGACAAGCAAACAGACAGGCAGACAAACAAACCCAGATAGAAAGATGAATAATGTTTGCTGTAAAATGAGACAGGGAGAGACAAAGCTAGACAGCGAAAGAGACATGTGTGGACCAATAAACAGACAGACAGATACTGTAGATAGATTGATCTATTTTTGATGGCTTGCTTTAGTTTTGGGTTAACTCAGTACAGGTCAGAGTATAAGGTGTGTACAGACCTGAACAGCAGCATAAGTGCTTGGAGGAAAGTGCGAAAGTTGTTGTGATGATTGATGGCGGTGTCCTCATTCAACTCAATGTTCCCAAATACCTACAACATTACAGTAAAAGCATGGATGTTTTAAAACGGCTACATTAAACAACCTTCAGACAGAATGACATTTCTATATTTAAATTTACCTATGATAAAAATAACACGTCAGTGACTGTACTGGTATTTACAGTACAGTATTATTTGTTAAAACACAAAAAAACAGACTGTATATTTAGTGTACATACCTGCATTCCAATGATGGCGTAGATGAAAAACAGCATGGCGATCAGAAGGCAAACATAAGGCAGGGCCTGGAAGCAAAAAATAGATATTTTTAAGTAAAACTGTGTTTACCATGTTATTAGGCACAACACAAAGAAGAACCGTTGCAACCCTTTGACCTCTTAAAAATGTATTGAAAGTGCAGCTTTGACTACCTGTATAAATAAGTTATCACATTACTGTAAAAAAAATGAAGGTTACACATGTTTTTATAAAAAAATGTTATGTCCTTGACAGAGTATTAATGCTGAGTAATATACTGTAGCTGTAGTAAATTCAGTATCGTATTGTTGAGTTACGTTGGGCAACACTATGAATAAGGACCTTATATCAATTCAGTAGGAATAAGATTGAAGTTCTGGAGTTATGTGATTCATCAGTTTAACAGTGTCAGCATTTATGAAACTCAATTCTTATAACTTTGATGGAGCTCTTTGGCAAACCAGCCGAAAAGAGGAGAGAAAATAACAAATAGGTAATGATGAAACTTTCCAAAAAAACAGTGGAGTCCAATAGTACCTTAAAGGACTGGACAAAGGTCCAGAGGAGGATGCGAATAGTATATCCCTGCCGGAGGAGTTTGACGAGTCTGGCTGCTCTGAAGAGCCTCAGGAAGCTTAGGTTCAGCAGACGGTCCTGTGGGAACATACCCATTTTTTTGTTTAAACATTCAACCATTTCCTCCATCACCACACAACTCATTCAACAATTCAACTCTCAACCCTCATCTTTTATTAAAATCACATTAAAAGTATAAATGTTTACACAAGACATTCCGATAATCAAATCAGATCTATTTCTTATATGTCTACATATTTAACAATTAAACAAAGAATAATTGCAAAAATTACACCGCATTGATTTTTTAAAGGTGAACTTTACAATGTACATATATACAGACAATGGGAAGTTTATTGATTTCTGGGAGGGTGAAACTGCAAGTTCAAGGACAAGAGAGCAACTCACCGTAGTCTACACATGAAGATGTTAAATCGTGGCAGGTGCAAGCCAAGATTTGAGTCAAGACATTTAATGAGTGAGAAAGCAAAGAGAGACGAAGAAAGAAAAAGAGACAGGAGAACAAGAACAGCCATCACACACAAATATACATACAGTACAGTACAAACACGTTTACATCAGTAGCAGCTCTTGACAATGGCATGAACATCAAGACATAAAGTATATTACACCATAAATCTTAAGAACATCGTTTGGGCCAAACATGTAAAACCCTGTTACTATGTCTGCAATAATAAAAGAATCCAGATGCAGCACATCATCTGATGGTTTGTATCTGGATATTTGTCTAAGCTTTGCTTTTCAGTCTTTCTCTGCTGTTTGTTTGCTCTGCGACTTCTCTAAAAGAGAATCTCAATGGCTCTTACTTACGTTAATCTCAGTGACTATGATGTCAGTGATGCTTCCCAGCACAGTCACAAAGTCGAACACGTTCCAGGCGTCTTTCAAGTAATTCTGCAAAGAAGGGAATTAGAGAGATCTCTCAAGGACAAGCTGGAAAGGCTTAACATGCTGACACACTCGGGATCATTTACACCTGTATTAAAATTAATCTCGGATGAGGCTTTATCTTTGTGCCCATCTGCACATATTTTTAAATCTTTGGTCTATGGACACTTTTAAAAAGTGTGATTCTAGACCACGGCATGAAGTTATGTTGTCCTGAATGTGTTTTAAAAGACAAGAACGTGTCCATCTAAATAGTTCAATACAGGTTGTTGTCGAAAGTTCAAGCTGAGATACTTGCCAAGGGTCCGAAAGCAATAATCTTAAGAGCGCACTCCAGCGAAAACAGAACAGTGAAGACAATGTTGAGATACTTCAGCATCGCTTCATAAAAGTCAGGTGCCCCATGGAACTAAAATAAAAAAAAAATTATTGGTTTTGAAGGGATTAACATTGGTCTATCTACTCAAAGGCTATGTTCTAAACTCTCAAATTATGTCAGGTTAACCTTCATCATGAGGACCACGGTGTTAAGGGCGATCATGATCATGATGGAGTACTCGAAGGGTGGCGAGACCACAAACTTCCACAAGCGATACTGGAAGGACTGCTGGTTCTGTGGCATATACCGGGTGAGTGGCCTGGCATTGATGGCAAAGTCGATGCAGGCTCTCTGAAAACACAAAACATAAATCCAGAACAACATACACGCAACCGCTGTCCATCATCTAAAAACACTTTCTCACAGATAAATTACTTTGAAAACATCAGTGTTGTTCTGCCTCTGCAGAAGACCCAGTTCAACCTGTGGTGGAAAACGCAAATGGATTCATAATGGCACTGAAATGTTCTGGCCACATTGCCTTGAGCGTTGATGATAAATGACTTCTCCTGAGATCTGGGTTCCTGGCACAGATTGTGAGTCATGTTAGGCTGGCCATAAGGAGAGGGAGAAAGCGGAACAGGCTATGCAGTCGACTGAGTCCCGTCTAATGGAGCCCCGGGAGGAAACAGGGCAGGAACATCTTGCTGACTGCTCTTCCATGAGGCTGGGTGTCTTTAGTCTCTGTTCGTCACTGTATAAATGTATACCTGCTCCTGAGTGTGTGTTTATGTGTGTGTGGTCTGTTGCAGACGTGTGCGTAAATCAGATCCCTGTCACAGTCTCCTGCCTGGACATCTGCGGCCGTTACTATGGTCGGCTTTACTGTAGGTAATGTATTACATCACTGAGCACCACCTCGGGTGTTTGTGTGTACAGTAAGAGAAAGATTAATATCTGTATATCTTACCCTGGACCTCACATTCATGCAGAATAACTGCAGATGCAAATTATTACATACAGACAAGTTTAACAATTAAAAAGTCTGAATAAAAAATTGACGTCAATTAATCGGTTACGTACAGTGGATTTTTAAAGTGACAATCTTTGATTACCTCATTTTTCTCCAGACTGCATTCTGACAGGGCCTTATCACCCTGTTCCTGGAATGTGATGATTATCAAGGCCACAAAAATGTTGACAAAGAAAAAGGGGAAAACCACAAAGTAGACGACGTAGAAGATGGACATCTCAATACGGTAGCCTGGACTGGGACCCTGTTCTTCAAATGTGGCATCCACGGAATGCTTCAAAACCCTGTGTATAGACAACAGTACAATACAATGAGTATACTGTAGTAGAAAGAGGACATTTTGTAATTATATTGTGTAAGATTTGTTACGTCTTAATTCAATATGTAAGCAGGTGCAATAAAATACTTTTGGTTTCATTAGTGATGAAAGCAAAGTAATGAAAATTAAATAAGTCCAACTATGGATTCAGTTTTCACCCCGCAGTCCTACCAGTTCAGCACTTTTACATTGTGCTTTAGGAATTATTAATTGTGCTAAAATAATTTTAGTTGAATTATGGAAAATGAAGAGAGCAGGGGTACAAAGGGCTTGCAGAACATATGTAGGAGCAAGACCCAGAAGTTTCTGAACTACTATAAAAATAAATCACAAAGGCACAAGTTTGGCTGTGAGTTTGGGCAACCACAGCGCAGATAGCGATTCATGAATGTCTGCCCAGTCTGTCTCCTGAGAGCGGTGCTCAACCAATATCACTCAAATATCAGACTCAAAGGGCATCACTTCAAAATGATTACTGCCTTTAAAGTGAGAGGATAAAAGGCCACTGAGGGGTCAAAAGACACATGGGAAGTGTTTGAAGAGGACAGAAGCTTTTAATCTCGACAAAAACATACTGAAAAGTAAACAGGTATTAATACTGCATACTATAAAACATAACAAACAGTGGGCAAAAGTCTTATTTTTGTATTTGGGGATGCACAATAGACCAGGAATACTGTATATTGGTCATTGTCAATACAGGTGATTTTCTAAATTATCGTAAATTTTTTAATAATATTTGATTATTTTTATATTTATTTATTTATCATTTCTGACATCATTAGCTAACTTGATTTTAACTTAAAGTTAAATTTACTTTATATGGAAAAAAGTTTTTTGTTTGTTTAGAAAAAAGTTGTTTTCTTCTGAACCAGCAATTGTCAGGCATATTGTGAAATATTAAAGCATCCCTAACGTCCTTGTGACAGACTTGTAAGATCAATGTGAACTTTAATCAGACAATGACAAATGTTAAGGATGTGTTTGTGAGAGTGTTTGTGTCTTACGTGGGCCAGCCCTCCCCGGTGGAAACAGTGAAGAGAGTAAGAAAGGCCCACAGAACATTGTCATAGTGAAAATCATATTTCTTCCACTCTCTGGGCTGAGCCGTAACACCGTATTTTTCATAATCCAAGAACAGCCCCCTGAAAACCACACACACAATGACATATTAAATCAGGGTTTCTCATGTTAAACATGTTAAAAGTGCCTCAAAACAATCACTTGTGCTTTTAAATAATTTTAACACTTGCTGTTTAACTGAAACTTTCACAGCTAAATAACATTCTATCAAGTTGAAAAACACTTGCATACAATAATGTATATACAATTGTAGACAAATATATTCATAAACAAAGACTTCATACATTGAAATGAGTTTAATCAGGCAACAAATTCACAACTTTGCTTTGTGTCAACTATAATTGTATGTATAATTGTTTACTTTCGTTTATTAAACCAATCAATTCAGTCTGAATTGCAGCACAGCGTCATGTCTGTAGGGGGCGCTGTCAGGTGTGAAATAAACAACCGCATCAACCCTGTTTTAATCCCACACTACCTGCAGTCTTTCTCCAAGCCTTTGGATTCATCTGTGCAGTAGAAAAACTTGCCCTTGAAAAGCTGCACAGCAATGACGGCAAAGATGAACATGAACAGGATGTAAACGATTAGGATATTTAACACGTTCTTCAGTGAGTTTACCACACAGTCAAACACGGCCTAAGAGAGAGCACAGACACAGAAAAAACAGTGCGCTTAATTAACAACAGACTCAAGTTATAAAGCAGAATGAGAACATTTTACAGACCGTTACAGCTGAGCTCAAGCATGAACAGATACAAATCCACACACTTAATCTGTCACAACTGAGAATAAATCATTTTTAATTGTCTAAAAAATGCAGTGCTCGCAGGTGTTTATGAGGCTCTCACAGGAAACGGTGGGGAACCAGCGTCACAGGCGACAGTGACAGAAAATACCACTAATTTTCTTTTTAGTGTCCCTGGTGAAGCTAACAGCTTACTACTTAATGAATCGACAGCCTGACTGCTAATCTTAAACATGTTTTTCATTAAATAAGCATTTTGGAGTTTACAACCATCTCCATCACATGTAACATTTTTTCCATTTCTAAAGATAAAGTGGGAGATTAAAACATTTGACATTATATTTAAAAGACATTTTAAAAAGGTACAATAACTGGCTAAAACAGCATATTATCGGATTTATGTTTTCAGCTAAGATTAAGAATTACAGAACATTAATAAATTTAAATCTGATTTAACAAATGTCTAATAAACATCATCAACGTGCCAAAGTCGGTGCACTCGGCGGCCATGTTTGCAACACCTGCGGGCAGTCATAATAAGACCAGTCCTATCTGCTTTTTTGGGGGAAGACTAAAATATCTAAAATCGCTGGATATAATCATAATTAAATAGCGTATTTCCGACCAATAATTAAACTTTTGTTTATTAAGCTTAAACTGCACCCTACTGTGCATGTGCACAGGTTGACAAGGGCCTACTAGGAGATGTCAACAAACTTCCAAGATCACATTAACTGTAAAATTCAAGATCCTTCTTTTTCTTAAAATATTTTGTTGTATGCAAACTAGACTATATAGTAAGATATGTACCTTCAGTTTCGGCAGACGTTTAATGGTCTTCAGGGGCCGCAAAACACGTAACACCCTCAGGGACTTGATAGTGTTGATGTCTTTTCCTTTAGTCCCTCTACGTGAGTCAAAACAAGCCAATGGTCAGTCAAAGCAGGATCAAACATACATGCTGCGGCTAGCCTTCATCAAATGATTCATAAACATCCACACAACACAAGTGAAAATGATGTAAATGTTCCCTTCGGTTAAAATATATACAATTATTCTAGTATAATACTTACCAAAACTAAATACCAACAGCTAAATATCAAAGGAAATGTATGCATGGTTTTCAGTGCCACAGCTTTACATCGTTTCAGCAATGGATTGGTGTAATTTCACAAAGCACATGCTCTGGTGACAGAGTATGAAATACAATCTGTACCGCATGCAGATACAACTGTTAATGTCTATGCACTAAATTGGCCCCATCTGAAATGTTAGTCCATTATTGAATGATACATTTGTATTAGCAGTCATGCAAAAAATAAGAAAGACGGCATGAATTCAACCCAAACCCTGCAGTGCATCAGATTCTAACACAACACCACGCCACCAATGATATTTAAAAGAAACCCACCCTGGAAAGGGCACCGTTTCTTTTCAGAAACCAACACTAGATCAAGTTGACACAGTTCAGATGTGTTAACTTGAATAACTGACTGCATTTATTTGAATACAGCGCATGTATTCAAGCACAGAACTTACAGAAAAAAAACAAAAGTAGACTAAATAAAATGCAGTCTAAAGTTAGTTTACCCTAAAAGCAAAGAGCGGAAATTATTCATGCTTTAGCTTCAGAATGCTCAAATCTTTACTGCCAGGCTTACAATGTCATTTGATGAAGTAACTGCAAGGACAAGCACAATCGATAACTGAATTATAAACAAATAACCAGAGCCCTTAATATTAAATCTAATGGAACCATAAAGTACTAACAATCATATTTACTGTGAGATGTCACATTTATTTACACAAGCTTCACTGTTAAACCTCTATTGTGACAGCTACAGATAGACGACTATTGATACAACATAAATCCATTACATTTTATTAACTGTTACATTGCAACTAAATAATAGACCTCAAGAGAAATTCAAGTCCACATACAGTAGGATTACAAGCTGAAGGTTTAACTTCAAGCTTGTGAGTGTGTGCCTGTTGATCTGGACTTTATGATGTCTGTTTGCTGAATCAGATGTAAGGTACTTTGTATTAGTTTGCAGGTACCGTTTGGTTCTTCCAGTGCAGCAATGGAAGAAAGAACAAAAAAAAAATCTGAGAGATCAAATCGTGTCTTATTCATTCATGCCCCACGTCCGAATATGCATACTTTACTGCTACATAGTATGTAAAAAGAAAATATCACATGGGTATGATGTCTGAAATCATAATATACATAGATAAGCAGGTGCTGAGAAACTGTCAAGATTTGAAAAGTAAGTTTAAGGGTTACAGGCACCAAGAATGTTTTTCATTGTGGTTTCATTGTGGTTTAACAACTTGTTTAACATTGTCCAAGGAAATTATTTTTCAAGTTGTTTCACACTACACGTTCTTTATCAAAAATGGTACACACTCTGAAAGTACACAAATTCGGACGCAGCTGTGGTCTTAAGCATTGGTATAAAATAGGCATTAGCAGATGTGTGATTGATGCTCTCAGATGAATCAGCAGAAAATAACTTCGAAATTATTGTAAAATCCACAAAATAAGCAATAATTTCCCTTTAGATAATATATAGATAATATTTCTGTATTCAGCTATAAAAACAGGCAAAATGACCTTCAAGTCCAACTGACCTTTCCATTTACAAGCATAACATGTATTACCATAACAAACTACAATAATAAACAAAAATGGACATCTTAACCTCGAGACAGTGTCTATTCACACATGCACATACAATACATACTTCAATATCTCCGACAAAGACCAATCTAACAGCCAATCAGCAGAGACCTTACAATCAGCATGGTGAAGTTACTCCTCGCCCAATCACAGGGCTCGACAAGGTCATGCAACTCCACCCGTGCTACCTGATGCACATTTGTCTAGCATGCAATTTACTGTACAGGGCCTGTCGTTAATCCCTCGAACCCACTGCACACAGTACAGCAGAGCTTCAATAACGTCTCAATGGACACCCTGATAGCTTTCACAGTAACCCAGCTAGCAATTACGGAGAAGAAATGTTGTTTCACGTCAATTTAGAGGTTCTGATGAAAGACACCAGTGTTATTGTAGAGGCTCCAACCCTGTACAGATACTCTCACTCCACTGACATGTAGTGACAGTAAAGACATTGTCCCGGTCGACCCAGGACAATGAAGAATAAAGGAAGTTATCAAGGAGAAAAGAAAATATTGGGGGTTCCCCACCTGTTTACGCTTTGATGTGATCTAATAAATGAGAAGAACAAAAGCACAAGGCAAAACATTATGACATACTGGGAACAATATGCATCTCTGAACTAACAATAAATCACTTACTCCTCTCAGAACATTGCATATAATATTTCAATGCAAACAAACAGAGATTTTCAGGAGTGCTATCACATTTTTGTGAGGTTTAAAAATGCATAATGACTTTGATGATGAGGTAAAAGAAAACTTCGTGAGTGGTTTTACGTTTCGGAAACTGACAAGGCTTATGTTTGAAGGGTGACACTTTCAAATGTCCTTTATTTCCTTTTAGGGACGTTACAGAATGACAGATTTTTATGCCGGAGTCTGAAGAAATAGCTGCAGGAAAGATAAGGCATAGACTCGACAGGAAAATAATATCTGAGGGTGGATCTAAAAACCAGCATGATCAAGATCTGGTGTGAAAACCAAAACATGAGATGCTAAAACCAAAGATCTCACTACAATTCTGATCTGATTTACATCACTTTAAGCATGGTTGAAAGTAGGGGTGAGAATCAATACTGCATTATCTCAATAAATTAGTCACATTCTGAGGATTTTATGATCATTTATGTTTAGTATATTGCAATATTTTACTCACTTGTTTCTCTTTTTTAGCTCTTTTCTGAGTTAAGATTTTAGCTGAATGCAAAGTGCATTTATCTGATGATCTACAGTACAGTATATTATGTGCCGTCTTCCTACAAATCTGCTCTAAAAACCAGGCATTCTCTTATTTCAATAAAGTGAGAATATTTAAACAATGATTTATGGCATGAAAATATCAATAGAATAAAATATCTCTTGTAAACCTATGAAGTATAGCATTGCTGTTATACTTATTGCCCAATATGCAAGTGTCAACGAAAACATATGATTTTGGCATTAATATCAATGCAATTCTTCAATGAACTACTGTTCAATCTCAGCAATGCATCACATTTTCTCATGTGAATCCAAAAGCATGCAGAAAGATGAGCATGTAAATACATTTATATTTTCATGCCCGTCAATTCAATGAAGCATTGATGTGATGTCTGAAAACGCTGGCCCAAAAGCCAGACCTGCCCTGATGTGCCACTCAAACCAAGTTTAAGAGGTTGTCTTCGATATGATATGACACACTGAGCTGAGCAGAAATACAGATAAACAAATCATCCTCTATACTGGCACTGTGCGGAAGTTCAGCACTGAGATATACAGAGACTGGCAATGAGGGATAGGCACTTTATTTACTTTGTCTATGAGTACTCTATATAAAAATCATTTGGGTATTCTAATAATGGTATACATATAGTATGTGTGCTGCACTTTGCAATTTCATCAATGTCATGTTAAATGTGCATCTTGTTTTTAAGATGGTTCATTAAAGCTGTAAAGCTAAATTCATAACGTTTGCCTCTACTGTACATTATATCACCATTTCGGTTTAAAATGATGTCAAACTGACATTTCCATGCAATCGTATTAGTAATCACTATTATAAGCTTACTGCTGCAAATCGGAGTAACATGTTAAAATAGGTTAAAAAATGTGATTTTAATAAACACATAACACTGCTGAGTGCTGTTTATTTCCACAGACCTAACGTTTTCAGTGACAATGAAGTTGCCGTCTGTCTGAATGCAAGGTGATCCAAACATTATGCTATTGCCATTTCCAAAATCATGTAGGGAAATGTTTTAAAGCTGGGAAAAAAAATATGACTTCCGAGTACTCGGGTACTCGCGGCCATCCTTAGCAAGGATGTTTAGAAGAAATGAAAAAGACCACTAGCGTCCGCCACCTGATGACACTGAAGAATCAAATGACATGGAAGAAGGAAGAATCAAGCGCATAGGCTGCAAATGTGTGCTAAATGATGCTAAGTGATGGATTATGGAAAGGCTGAAACTGCAGAAGATCTCATGCTTCAACACTTGCCTATTGGCTACACATTACTCGACTCACACTAAGACAGGCATAAAGATGAACAGTGAAAGAGAGAAACAGAGACAAGGACACAGAGAGAGTTAAGGCGTTACCCCATGAAGCTCCTTCAAGTGATTCCAGGCAGAGAGAAACAAAGGAAGAGAGGGAGTCAGTGACAGCACAGCAATACATTTACATTTAACACGCCTCAGCGCTGACAAGACATCACAGCAATAAAACAAACAGATTATCGGACAGATTCGAGCGGAATGACTCATTGTCTCTATTACTCTTGCCCCACATGAAAATGAATTGTGCTGTCGTGGGAAATATTCTTGTAATTGTGTGTGGGGTTGTGGGGTGGAGGTATCATTTGGCCAATGGATTACATAACACAATCTAGCACCAAAACCACAGCTATTAAATATCAGGGAGGAAGATTTCACATTTTGAAAATGTAAAATGACTTTTGTTTGTGCTGAAAAAGCAATGTTCTCAAACTGTTTCTAATGGCATCTAAATACTTTTTCTCAAAACGAACGTGTTGCATCGGTCCATCCATTACACCGCAGGAGATGAGCGAACAGCTAATTATATCAGACAACTCCTTTATTAGCTCTCACAAATACACACACATACACTCGCTCTTTTTAATGGATAACAACAAGGATCGGATTCTGCAAACTGCAATAAAGTGATTTGAATTGATCCACACCTCTGATAGAAGAACAAGAAGGAAGCAATAGATCAGCAGAAGCTGGGAAACATCTTAATCAGAGGTTTATTTTCTTTATTTTCTCACAGCATGATGAATGTATGTGGATGTGTACATGTAACATTCTTCACACCGTGAAAATTAGTGTAGATTAACAACTAATCAATATGGTGGGATTTGTTAATGATGATAAACTTACGAGAATGCGAAGGCCACCAATGCACCGCTGACCACAATGAAGTCCAGAATATTCCACAGATCTCTGAAGTAGGAACCGGGATGTAGCAATAAACCTAAATCCACCATCTGATGAAGGAGGTAGCATAAATAATTAAATTACTGAAGCTTATAAAACCTTGACACTCCAAAAGTTATTTTCCACAGAACATATTGAGATCAATGTGATTAAAAAATAATTAAAGAGAGATATAGTACACTAGAAAACAAAACTATAATTTAGAAAAGATGTGGGATAATCTGTGCCACTTTTTTTAGCATAAGCACTTCTCACAAAAATTGTTTCAGTGACAACTTGCCCCACATTAGGGGTAAGCTGTCATGTCAAAGAGTTGCATTTCTTACCCCACTCGTTTCTCACACTTACCTTAATGACCATCTCAAATGTGAAAACACCAGTGAAGACATAGTCTAAATACTTCAGCACCTATGCACCGAAAGAAAATAAATCAGATTATAAAAAGCATATTTAAAAGTGACTTTAATAAACAACAAGAACAGTAAAAAGAACAGAAAGTGTTGACTCACAATGTTACGAGGAGCACTGGCTACGACCGGGTCTTCAGCAGCCAGAGCTATACTGCTCATGGCAATGACCACTAGGATACACATCTCAAAGTATCGCAGACTCACAATGTAGTGGCACAGACGTCTCACCCTGCACAAACAATAATACACTATCAAAGTGAGACCAATCACATCTTCATTAAGTCAGTCTTCTAACTTATCATGCAGGTCACACACACAAGTTTGGCATTCATTCAGGTTGACACACACACACTTATACTTATATTAGAAACCGATTATAAAAATCTTTAGCCCAATGACAGTCAGCTGGTTTTAGATGCTTCATTCGGTGACCGTTCATCAGTACACAGCTTTATGTGCAGGTTTATGAGTTTGGAAGCTTTGTACACTTAAAGATCTTAAAGGGTTTACCTTAAACACACACACAGTCAAAATTTACAGCCATTCTTAGGGCAGTTAAGAAGAGTAATAAGCTAAAGCGCTTGCAAACATAACAGCCTTGGTAGTTTTCCAGTCGGGATCTCTGTGTATCTGAGACGAAAATGGCTTTGAAACTGTCAGTTAGCCATCTCCACCGTAGTTTACAGTAGGTAGTTAGACTACAATGAACCTACTTTTTTGAAAAAACACTTGTGAATGTATAGTGATTATAGTACACTATAAAGCACAAATGTTTAAGCTCAATTCTGGGTCATTCTGACTGTATTTTGTTTTCTGTAACCCTACTCCTAAACCTAATCCTCACACAAACCTTTCCACATTTTTCAAATAGACATCATTTATTAGTATTTATAGGCTGTTTTCCCTAAAAAGTCCCCACAAGGTTGAAAAATTACACACACACACACACTTTTACGGATTGGATGGGCTGAAGATGAACATAGAGCTAAAGGGGAGGACGGGACGAGGGCTGATCTGGTTTAGATCCTCCAGATTCTTCTCAGTCATGGGCACAGTCTCGCTGTCTATACTGTTCACTAAAGAGACAAACAGACGGCACATCTGAATCTACTGCAAAAGTTCAGTTAGTTTAAACAGAGATCTTTTTTAAGATTTTATAAGATATATAAAACTCTATGAAGACAATATGTCAGCACAAAACAAGTGAAAACAAGTATAGAAACACTGACTGGGTATAAGGGTCGTCTCCCCAGGTGGAGACGTGATGGTGACAGGAATGTGCGTGCTGATTCCTCCAGTCTGACCAATGTTTCGTTTGTTGTCCGATTCTTCTGGTTTCTCAAGGCCCCACCTGTTACCAACTGGAGTCTGATGGGGGTTTACAGCCAGTGAATCTCCTCCCATGTCCATGTGTTTGGAACTGTGAATTAGAGATTTCAACCATTAAGTGTGCTTTAAAGTAAAAATTTCCACCAGACTTGAATTAGACACACCCCCATGAACATATTTAGGAATATCTACTTCTCTGATATCTTCCAAGGTTTTAAGACTTAAAATTACAGCAGATTTATTTTACATGAAAAACTTTCTGTGTACCTGTGGCTGTGCGACATGCCCTCTTCTTTCTCTTCCTTTCCTTGTTCCTCCTCCCCCTCCAGCGTGGACTGAGCTTTACAGGTACGTGGCCTGTGCCTCCTCCTCCCTCCGTTACCTCCGTTCTCCCCTCTGGAGCACCTCTCCCCTTCCCTCGTTCCTGATCGTGAGCCCTCTTTATGCCTAGACCTTCTTTCGCTCTTGCCCCCAGCACTTACCACTCCATTGCCTTCCCTGTTATGTCTGTGGGAGTGATGGTGACGATGTTCCCTCTCCCCACCTCCCTCATCCACCGAGCTCTGGTGGTGATGTCTGCGTCCCCCCTCTCTGCTCCGGCTCCTGTCGTTCTTTCCCTCCTTACACCGTGTCCCGTCGTGCTCCTTGCTGCGACTGTGATGTACGTGATGCCTGCCTTCCTTCCCACGTCCCGTATCTCCGTTCTCATTGGTCTCATTGGAGGGTCTCTCCCTGTGACGGTGGTGCTTGCGTGGTGGTTGGGACTGTGGCGGTTCTATAATAGGGCCGTCTCTTTCCTCTGGCGTGCCGACCTCCCCCTGCAAATCCTGAGGCTTATTCCAGTCTGTCCCGGGGCTGACGGGACCATCACAACGGGGTTCCACTACCAGAGGTCGGTCTAGGTGAGTTTTGATGTCAGGACGCAGGTGAAGGTTGGAGGTCAAACGGGGATGGAGTTCCTCCTGGTACAATGCCTCGCTGCTGGCCTGCATGTGCTTGCGGATTTGGCTGGTGCGTTGCTCCCACACGGACATCATCTTTAGGGATCTCTGCTGCTCTTTACTAGAACAAAGAAGATTTGAGGAACATATCTGTTAGTATTTTACAGATGAAGGTACAAAGAAAACAGTTAGGTAAGATGTTGATGTTAGTCTCCATCCATGTCGAGACCCCCTTTAAAGATAGTGACTACATGATTGTCTTTACTAAATAATCTTCAAATTAATTTGAAAACTTAGACTTTATTTTGACTTTATCATAATAAAAGGGTGACGTTTATTAAGCAATATAAAAAGAAGGTCTTTATGGATGCCACATACTGAAATTATCACAACATGCTTTACTCATCCTGCAAGTGTCTGTGGATAATGGTTTGACTCATGCATATGATGCCTGTGATACACAACAAGTGGGATTTATCTGGTTTAACAGCTTCAAAGGGGTCCGGAACTTCAAACTGAAAACTCTTACTGGCCATAAATGCTTTGTGAGAATCACCTATATCACGTAAATTAGTGAGGTTTTGCCTTTCCCTCTTAAAATGTCATTAAACCATGCCTTACCCCTAATAAATTCCTAATAAAGTAACCAGCCAGCTGGCAAGTAATGCAATTTAATACACTTGCCAAACACGATTTTTAAATTCATTTGGTGCTTGTCCAGGGTTCATTCTGGACCCTTGTCTCATGTCTACCTTAATCTTCAATGCAGTACCTCTGGCTTGTTCCTTATTCAAATAGTGAACATGAAGAGTACATAAATCAAAGATAAAAAAGTAAAGGAAAGTTATTTGTAGGGTAGAGTAACAAATAACATGGCTCTCATTTCGTTATTCTGATCACACCTCTAGCAGGCAGACTGTGTTCCAGATAGCAGGTGTGATGATTGATCTACAGCCACGTGTGGACAGGTGATGAGAAACAGGGTTAGACTCATTTTCAGACTTCATTTTCAGGCACTTGTAGTGCTTTGCTGTGTGAAACACTGCTGTGGTTAGATCACAGTCTACCTGACAGAACCTCAAAGTGTGATCTTTATTTACTTTTAGGCCACTGCCTTAATATTAGATGGGGAGAGGACAGGGGATTGGGATGAGAAAAGGGTGTGAGCCAGCCTTTCCCACACGAGCACCAAGTTATGTTCACTAATCGCTAATTTATACAGTATATAAAGTATTAAACATACCTGGCAAAATGCTTTTTGCCTTTACTGTACAAGTCTATGATGACTTACATTCACAACTTACTGAAAAATCAAGACTGGCTTGTTCTTAATGTAAAAGAGTAATCCATAAACTTAAAATACATAATTTCTGATTGGCACTGGCCTTATTTCAGTGATGTCTTTCAGAAAATTGTATGTGTAATATAGTAAATTTAAAGTGCAAAATTATACAGATTAATGATTTTTATGGCTGGATCAAGATTATGAGTATATTTTTTTTTTACAATATGAGAGGCTGGATCTGGAAGTCCAATATTTTCTACATTGTCAAACACTATGAGGTGTCTTACAGATGAGCAAAATACGTCCATTCATATACAGAATTACAGTCATGCCCTATTCGGTACCATTACCTCAGATAGTGATGTGCAGGTGAGCAGACATAACTCCTAAAACACATACAGCACACAGTAAAATACACAGATACACACAGACAGACAAAGAGTCCCCACAGAAAATAGCTTATAACACAAACTTTGAATCAGGACAAAGACAAACAGAGGGAAAAAATGGTGAAAAATTCAGGAAAGTAACACAACATAACAGAGAGACACACGATTTGAGAACTGAAATTAAAGTTGTTGGTACTGCACTGCCAAATCATGCAGTCTTAATTCACTGGATTTGATTAAGAGCCTACAACTGAATTCCTGAACCTGTCTGCTTGTGAAATAGCGAGTATGTGTGTGTGTGTGTGTGTGTGTGTGTGTGTGTGTGTGTCTAGGCTCTCACAGCGGGCTCGTCTGACAGGAGTGCTGACTCATTAGGCACTAACAGTAGCAGGAGTTCTAGTAGTGATGCTCACTGGGAAGCAGACGGACGCTTCTGAGAACGCGGCTCGCTGCCAACGGCAGCCAATGATCCCAGCTCACACCCCCCTAGAGATTTCCAAGACTTTCCTGACCCACTAGCTACAGAACTGCCGCGAAAACCAAGAGTCTGACGTACATGAAGTCATTAAATTAATTAATCCTGTTCCTGTAACTGGTTGAGCGTGTCTGAGAATTAACACTCATCATATTTCCTGTTATCGATAACAATTTATAATAACTTGCATTTGTTATCAGTTGTAAACTTTATTCTGTAACTATGTGAGAACTCTGCCTGTGATGTAAGAGCAGAGTGATGTAAGACAGAGGAGGAGAAGAGATTTTAACAGAGTAAATGAACTCACGGTGAATGAGAGCTGGAGTTGGAGGAGCTGCATGAAAGAGCACCAGGATTTGGCCTTATAAAACTGCATATGCCAAAAACAAAAACCATGAGAGGGGAAAGAAACTGTTTGATGGGGCGGAGTCAGAGGCAGGGATTGCAGCTGTCAATCACTCTGATGCTGACTCCACCCAACTCAATGGGAAGTACATATCAACAATAGTGTGACTTTTAAACAGAATCCAAACAAAAACAAGTAAAAGGCATCATGGTAATATAATGAATATAACTTAATAAACAAATAGATTTTTGCACGATTTAAATTGAACTGAAACTTAAAAACACGTGGTTTTCATATTAAATTAATTAATCAATTAAAAGAAAGAAAAGTAAGAAAAAATAATAAAAATTAAAATCTGTCATCAACTAAAAAAACACATCAGACTTCGAGGATCCCCGTAAATCTTTAGTAGTGTTTGATCAAAACAGTTTTTTTTTAATGACAAATTCTTAAACATTGGTGCCCCTAAATATTCGTTTGCAGCTTGGTCATATACTACATGCGTATTGATTAAATAAAAGCCAAAATAAAATTAAAGTTTTGTAAATTATTCATCATGTTGTCAATCAGTGACAGACAACAAGGCCCAGAAGGAATCTGCACTTTTGTTTCATTTTATTTTTTAAGTAAAATCTATTCAAAATCCAATCAGGGTATTGGACTCAAATAGATATTATAAATGTGTTAAGGAGACATGTGAGTACTACACTCTTATTAAAAGACAAAAGAAATTTGTATTTCTTAGTATTTAGTATTAGTAGTTCATAAAATAATCAATAAACAAATATGCAAAAGAGGGCGAAATGTTTTATGAATGACAGAAGTTCATACTGTAAGGAAATCTGCAGTGTTTCGTGCAGAAGTCTACAGGAGCAGATTCCCCATGGGTCTACGAATAACTTGAAACACTCTCAAATCTGAGCCAGTTTAATTAAACCCAGAATGATTTGTCAGCCACACTCAGTCACTGTCTAAAAATCAAGTATACATGTCATTTCAGACCGTAGACAACCAAATAGTGAATAAGGGTACAGGACCAACTGCACAAACAAACATACTTGAGGACCAAATAAACTGAAGAACAATAAAATTAACAAAACAACCAACAAAAATGTGTGTAGAGACACATAAACATAAATATGGAACACGCAAAAAAAACAATAAGAGGACGTACTGCAGAGGAGTTATGAACAGGGGTTATTGAAAGAGGAGGGCGACAGTTTAACGCCTCCTAACTTACGCTGTGATGGAAATGTTAGCGGCTGATATGGGGCTGACCTCCTTTACCTCCTTGGCCTTCTGTAGAGCCAGTTTCTTACTGATGGCTTCCTCTTGTTCTTCTTCATCCTGAGAAAGGAATGAAACAGAGAAAGACAACGTTTTGCATCCCATGGCAAATACTTCTACCCTCAAAAATCACATGTTCAACCTGTTGGTACTGTGTTCACATGAGGCTGTAAATCCTGCAACAAGCTGAAAGCTTCATTACCTTGAGTTATTGATAAGGGCAAACATTAGTCATATTAAAAGAGTCTTTATGCGAGTTGCTTACAGTATGAAACCAATAAAAGCTGTCACAAGCATACACAACAGATGGTACCATGTGGCAGACCCAGAGGATGCATATTTGTCATGTTTGACCAGTATATGCCATATATACTGGGATACTAATATGCCCAACAAACCTTGGTAAGTTCTTGTGCATTAGCAAGGTTATCAACAGCGATGGCCAAAAAGACATTCAGAAGAGTATCTAATCAAATGAGTGTAAAGGAAATTCGTATAAAAGTGGTTGACAATAAAACAATAAATCAAGTTAGTTCTGTATTAGGGCTGGTAAAAATTCCCCCAATTTGACAATAAAACTGCTTTATTTTGTTGTGTGTGATTAGCAAAATACTAAATAAGCGCACATGCATTTCCACAAAATAGCCCTCTATAGTGCTATAGCTTCTGTAAATTATGAGAAAAACACTCTTAATGGGAATCTTACTTCTAAATCAGTCCTGTGTAGAATATTTAGCAAAATTAAATCATTTACTCGCTTCATACAGTTATAAATAAATATAATTGCTTATCTTATATGAAATATCACTTATGAGGGAAAACACACCCAGAATCAAAGTTTGCCCAAAAAAATCTGTTTGTTCGGTCATTATTTATTTACCCTTCCGCCATTAAAACATGTACATGACTCTTTCTTTCTGTGGAACACAAAAGTCAATATCAAGTCAATATGGGCCATTTGTTGTTTGGCTAGCAACGTTCTTCAAAATATCTTTTTTGTGTGTTCTGCAAAAATTGAGTAAATGAGTAGTTACAAGAATTTATTAAGATTAAATATTGGAATTGCTTGACAAATCTTTAATGCACTTTAGTCAGTTGCAGATAAGGATACAGTTTCCAAACAGCGTGAGCACAATAAAGTACACGGAGCAGAACATTCCCCGGTGCACTCCGCCCTGGGATTCAATTCCATGATACATCACAGCGTTCCAGTCCTCTCCTGTCAGGATCTGTCAACACAACACAGATCAAGCAAATACTACAAATACAACATGAAAGTGTTCAGACATGTATTACCAGATTACCTGAAAAACTGTCAGAATAGCAGCTGGGAATGTGTCAAAGTTGGTAGTCGGGGTCTCATCGTCAAAATTAAACCTGGATAAGAGATGCATCATGCATTATTTTCTTCTTGTAGAAGTCTCTTTTTCATGTTTAAGATGCACAGAAACAGCTGTAAAAAGAATTCAAGCTTTTTTGTTATTAAACAGAAAAGAATGAGGTTGTGGTGGTAGCCCAAAAACTTCAGTTAGCATGATGAAGAAAGGTATTGCCATGTATTAACCAAATGTTTTCCTCATCTGCATAAAAGTGTAACACTAACAATAAACAAACCCATAATAAATATGAATTCTTATTCCACCATTCGCTCTCACGCTCTCCAGGGCTCCACAGGGGCCTCATTACTAAAAAATGAAGAGACCTAAATAGAAATTCTCGAAACAAGATAAAAATTCTCTCAATCAAAAGCTTGTTTCTTGTTATTCTAGAGAACCAAAGCAATTTATTTTCTTGCTCAACTTCTGTTTCTTGGTTTACTGCAAAATAGCAGTACAATAACATTAACTGGAGATGACGACAACTATTGTAAAAAAATCCAAATGTTAAAATATTACATATTATACATCTATAAAAAATTTGTTCTAATCTATGCTATAACTGCTGGGTTTCTGTAGCTTACCTGGTTGGACATAGTGTCAGCAACACCAAGGTCGTGGGTTTAATTTACACTCAAACACTCAAAGGGAACACTCAAACTTTTGTCTGCCAAATGCATCAAGTAAATGTAGTGCTATAACTTGTGTACTAAACCATGTTCTAAGCTAATATGAATCTAAGATAAATAAATAAAAGTTTCTGAGCATTTTAGTTCCAGTGTTGTATGTCATTGTTTTCACTAGCACTTCTCTTTGTGTTTCACACTGTAGGACACGGTCTCTCCATTTCAACCAAGAAAATGACTTCATGGTTCAGTCAGTAAGTTTATCATGTCCGTCTACAGTCTTAAATATTAATGTGCTATGGAGCTGAAACTGAGTTCCAGAGAAGCACAAAAGCGATTTCTCATTTTGCCAAGCAAAGAGCTGAAAGACTTCACTGATATCAGGTCTCCTCCGCAGGTTTCCAAACACTACTTTGTCACGTCTCTGTGCCTTTTTTATTTCTTTGTGCAGACTATTTGTTTATCTAGCACACTTTTCATTACAATACTTCACATGACAGCAATGTTTGTGCATCTAAGCTGATATTTACCTCATAGGAAGCGTGAGGCAATTCCTCTGTTGCTGTGTACGATCAATAATTCATGAAATGGAGAAATGAATACTTTTGGCGTTTGGATCTGTTCAGTCATGTTTGTCAACATACAGGCTAAGTAAAACAACAGGGCTTGAAGGAGAATTTTCACTCCAATCACAGTGGAGGAGGGGCGGGACAAATATGACACTTCTGAAGTCCCCACTGCTTGCATTTTTGAAAGAGCACCTGGCGTTTTCAGCAGCTTAAAAACACGTTGGTGGACACACTGCACTACTGTTGAACTCTTTAAGAGCTCTGAAGGGTAAAGAATCTAAATTCAACATCACTGTAAATAAGATTTGAGTGGAAACACCACTACTTACTGTCCGCCGAAGAGCTGCATCCCCAGCAAAGCAAACACCACAATGAAGAGGAACAGGAGGAACAGAAGACTGATGATGGACTTCATCGAGTTGAGCAGAGACACCACCAGATTTCGCAAAGAGTTCCAATACCTGCAGAAGGATTTCAATATAACTCTTCTTTGCGATGCATTTTGATTTTCATGACATATGATTCATTTAGAAACACGATCCAAAGGCATCATAGATGAAGAGGCATTTTTTATCTTACTTGGTAACCTTGAATATCCTCAGCAGACGCAGAGCTCGCAACACGCTGATGCCAAAAGAAGCTCCTGGTTTTACTGCTGCCCATATCACCTCGAAAATACTTCCTATAATCACCTGTACATTGGAAAAATGAAACACAAATAAGCTAATCATTTGTCAAGGTCTTTGGAGCAAAATATAATTTTGACAGCATTCAATTTTTTATCCCCATGAAGGAAAATGTTCATTTGCTGTTGAAAAAGCAGAACCTCTGGCATTAACAGCTAATGGGACATTTGCTCGGTCCTGCGCATCATTTGTATCTGATGGAACGTTACTCACCCCAAAGTCAAAGCAGTTAAATGAGGAATGAAAGTAGGTCCTGGGCCCGAGGCCATACATCTTCAGACTCATCTCTATCAGAAACAGACCGAGGAACACAAACTCCGCCAAATCTGTACACACAAAGTAAAATCATATTTATCAATGAACTATGATGACCAATAACATCATATTCACATTCTTAAGACCACTGAACATATACATTTTGGCTTTATAATGTTTAACCACACGGTTAATAGACTTTATCTATCATCTTGGTCATTCTAGTGGAGTGGGAGTGATGTAGTCTAATGCTTAAAGATCTGGGCAGGTAACCAAAAGGTGGTACATTTAAACCCTACAAGGGGTGATTCATAAACTCCAGCACATTGTGCTTTTAAGTAAGACACTAAATCCCAGAAAGTTCCTGAGGGAGCTGTTTCTTTAATAATTGTATTTTATGTGGCTTTAGATAAAAGCAACATCTAAATTTTATTTATATTACTTATTGGTCCAGTTGGAACATTAATAGAGATATACTGTATGTATAAGGCTGTATGTATACATGTCGTTTATCAATTGCCCTCACAAAACAACTTAACTATCTTGTTTGGATTAATTGTATTGTTTGTTTCAGTGGAGACATGGAGTGTCCTAGAATATTGCTAACTATGTTGTAATGTTAAAGACATATACTGTAATAATACTAATTCAGGCTGAACTGTAAAAGTGTAAACATAGTATCACACACAATACAATAAGGCTAATTGTACAGAGACTGTATAATATAAATATATAATAGGATAATCAGGTTAAATAATGTTTCATTCATTTAATTTCAAATTCTGTAATTTCACGTAACTTTAACACAACCACATGGTTGCTTCTATTTAACAGTCAAACTCTAAACTTATAAGCAACAGAATAAATTATGCAAAGGTTACACAACTTAAAAGCACTTATGTTAAAAATGCACAGCAAACTATTTTATTGATTTCTGAGCTGCTTTTATTTTTAAGTCACTCTTAATGCACATAAGGCATGAACAAATATAGATCACATAAACCTGTCATCCTCCAGAGGGTTGTAATGATGTTTTAAAGATGCAGTTCACTTACACAGCGCATATGAGAGCCATTCCGGCTGGTCGTAGTGGACTATAGCCACACACAGTGTGTTTAGTCCAACTATACATAGCACGGACCAGTAGAAGCTCTGCGCCTTCACCATACGCCGAATGAAGAAGCGAAACCTTTTCTCTTTTCTGCGAAGGTACGCCGAGCTCTCGTTTTTGCTGCTCTTCACGCTTGTTCGGGTGAATGGAGAACCCTGGGGAGCTACAGAGAGTACAAGACTCAGGAGGAGAGCAGAGATGTTTACAACACCTTACAGATGATGGAGCAGAGATTCACAGTAACTTTATACAATATATAAATGGACAATGTCTGGGCAAATTAAGTCTAAACTCTAATATGCACGCTGGTTTGTAAAACAAAAATCTTTGTCCAGTGTGTCTGAACAGAGACAGAAAGAGTGCCGGCAGTTTAAGAGAGAGCTGTCAATACACACAAATAATTCCCTGTACTGTGCACAAAAGAATTGTCAGTACTTCATATCCGTAAGTACCAGCCCACTTCAAGCTTATTGTGCCATATAGAGAAAAAAGAAAAAGTGCACTTTTATGTATGATAATTGTTTCACCTTATGGCTCTGTGGCTCTAACCCTCATCCACTAAACTGCACAGAGCTTTCAGTATCTCACATTAAACATAAATGTCAAGTTGCTGTGTTGAAAAAGAAGAGGTGACAAATCATTCCATAAGTATCTTGTTCCTTGCCCAAGAGAGAGGACGAATATTCATTTCAGTGGCTATTTTATTATGGAGCTATTCACTTTTCCCCTCCTACGTTATTTTAAAATGTATGAATAAAAACCATAAACCAAAACCCAGTTGTATTTGAAAAATTTGGATTTCTATTTTGCTGTGTGCATTTCAGCGATTACATCTACAGCTTACCGACTGATGAGATGTCTGTGAAATGGTCTTCACCCTCTTCTGCGTTGATGAGGTCATTTTTGCTCTTTTTAGCTCTCTTTAATACTAAACAATAAAAATTAAAAGTCAGTAAATACATAATAACAGCAGTTATATATTTTATTGAAAATCTTTCTGTTTGTCATTGGTTACCTGGGTTGTTACATTTCCTCTTGTACCAGGCACCGTCCTCCTTCTCCTCTGCGTTTTTATCTTCTTCAGCAAGCATTACTTCCTCTGAGACGAGATTAAATATTACTCACACATACTTTTCAGTCAAGTGTTTCATTCTGCATTAATCATTCAAGCATCTGTCAGATCTCACAGCCCGAAATTATTTGCCTAACATAACTTTAAGAAATAAAACTAGGTTTCTACATCTTCTGAAGAAAATGCGTGTGGCGCTTGTGGTTTAAATGGTTGCCAGAGCATAGAAATTGTTAGAATGTGTTTGTTTTTATGTGTATTAACTTACTATAGGTTATATAACATATTATTGGTTTTTAAACTACAGTAACTTTTTAATGTTGTGTTAACAAACACCTCTGTCTTGTATTGTGTTAGTTTATCAATGATAATTGGGTCTACACAATAGCAGGTAACATTTGATATTCATACATGCATATAACTATGGTTGCCAGGTTGACTGTTCCAATATGGCGGACAACTTACATAAACACACATACATTTAAAATTAAAAAAATTGTCATTTTTAATAAGTATTATAAAATAATTATTGATATAACATCTAATCAGCATCCAGCAGGAGGCAAAAAGAGCAGTAAGCACTGTTTTATCTGAGGCAATGTTTTAGTTTTCCACAATGCTGTGAGGATTTAACAGGAGTAAGAGCACATGCAAGCAGTTATCTCAAATAAGACTACTGCCTCTTAAAACATCAAAGCTGGGCCACCATGGAGGAGTCTGAAAAACCACCTCACTAGGCCTATTAAACACCAAAAGAACAGCCATGGTGGACATCTGGGAATTAAAAGGGAGGACATTACATGGCGTGACAGAGCTAATAAACCCTGAGATATTGGAAGATCAACACTTTATGAGCCAGTTTAAAAGCAACTATTTGACACTATTTGAGGAGAGAAAAAGTAAAGTATAATCCTAAACCAGCAGTCTTAAGCATATCACTAGCCTGGTGGTGTTGTTTATCATAGATCCAGATGAACTGTAAAAAACCTGTTGAAACTGTTAAAACCATCATTTTTAACAATATACCATATTGGCATGTATGCAGTAATGCAGTTATTGATGGATGGACATTCTCTGTGGTCTCATCTCATCTTTATAGTATACCGCTCAGCATGTTTAGTCGAGTAATGATGCCTGAGATTGTATTTCTTGAGAGCTGCAATTTTCTCTGTGAGGATAAAGCAGGCAGTCAGCAACCCAATTAAGAGACTAGAAACATTGCGATCTTTCTCTAATATAATTGTAAGTAGTTATTAAAATAAAAGAACTACAATATATAGCGACCAACACGCCCATATGATACTTAATCTAATCTTATTTTGTCAGAAAGCATCTATTATGTTCTGATTGTTACTATATTATGATTGTAAATCAACGGACCCAGAACGGACCCAGATTAGCAGAAACCTTGAAAGGAAGTTGTACTACATTAATTGTGTGAGTTTGAGCACAGAGGCTAATGAAAGAGCAGTTACAGGAGTCATGGGAAGACTAAGGGAATGAACCAGCTGGTACAGAGAGTGGAAGGCTATTCGGTTGCTATGGTGCCTGAGGAGAGGAAGTCCTGAGCAACAGACATGCACAGATACAACTCCCACAGCGGCCGAGCAGAGATCCGGGAAGAGAGTGAGATAAACAGTTATGAGAGGAAATCGTGAAAGGAAAGATGTCCCGAAGGAAGCATATCAGGGCCTTCTGGTGGCTGTGATGTAGATACACTGAAGCACATTCTAAGGGTCAGAAAGAGGGGTATGTTTCGAGACTGACCTGCCTTGCAGATCCACTCCAGGTAGCCAGTCAGCTCTCTCTCAATCTGCTGTTGTCTGCGAAGCTTCAGGAACTCCTGCCGTTTCTCCACACGCTCTCGCTCCTTTGCAAACTCTCTGTGTGCACATACATATAACCGTGAACACAATGTACCGCACAGAGGCATCATGGGAGCTCTGATCTACGGACAATGTGTGTGCTAGTTTGATTGTAAGTGTGAAAGGTATTACCAGTATCATGAAAAAGTAAAATCACGATCATCAATATCATGCTAATTCTACACATTTGATAATATTGTAAATGATTCAGCACCACTTTATAACACCTGTCTACCTACAATCATATCTTGAGTTTTTATTGGCCAAAAAATAAACAAAATTAAAGATGACCGACAGCATTATTAATTTTTTTTCAAAAAACGTGACTGAGTTATCGTGATTTCTTTTGTCCACACTAATCATGTAATGAAAATCTGGATCCACAAAGCAAGAGCATTGGTTACATGGTTAAAAAAGAAAAACAAATGAGTTAAAACAATAGCAACAGAAAGAAACGTTACACAGAGAAAATTCAAGGTGTGGCATGCACATCCTCAAGAACTGAAGAAAAATCAATGCTTTTAGAATCAATAGACAACAATAGCTAGAAGTCTAGATATATGTGCTGCCACATGTAAAAACACAAAACAGTTGAGTTGACTAATGCAAATGGGGGATTAACATCCCCAAGAGATGTTGTAGCCTCACACGACAGCAGAAGTTAATGCATCATTGTTTGTAATGCAGTAATGCACCCATGGGGCTAGACACTTTTTTCTCTCTCATCTGCTTATCATCTATCATTTTTCTTCTCTTCTTTCTCACTCTGTTTTTTTTCACGCTTTGACAAGTGTCAACAGTACCCTGATTAGATATTTAGCCCACGGGTCATTTACAGAGAAACTGTCATGCATTTCCTGCGAGATGCATATTTTACCCTGTCTTGGTTATTAAATGACTTCTTTTATTTTCATAAGCATTACAGATATCCCTGTGCCATGATTATGGAGATGTTTGTGCACCACACAACCTGCCATCTGCTTTTAAAGCAATTAGAGGAGAGCGTGATGATGGACCACCATCATTCTTAAGTGTAAAAGAAAATGGGAAAATAAAGGAAATTTTAAAGCTCCTGGAATAGAGATGTTATTTGATGACTGAGAATGTGATCAAACAGGAAGTGATTATAAGGAATAAAAGAAACAAAACCAAAAGAACAAACAGGACATATAATTGGTGCTGGAAAGAATTGAGCCTAGATATTACAGAGAATAAAAGCAGTTTATCCAAACTGAACATTCTGCTCCAAAAGGCACATACTGTATGAGGCTGTTTATTGATGCTCTTCCATGTTGAAAAAGTCATCACAGCTGATAAAACTACCCCATAGTTGTAAAAAGTAGGCTAAAAATGTCTCTCTCAGTCTTCTCTCTCTTATCCTCTCCTGCATTGCAGTGGCAGTGTGAAAGCGACAGTGAGTGTGTACAGTATAATTGTTTGCATGTGTGTGATAGTTGACACGGAATACAAACTCCACAGCAACCTTTCTCTGCCACTCTCTCATACACGCACACAAACGCACAAATACACATATCAATAAGGTAAATTCTGACAACAATCCATTGTACTTGTATCGCAGTATGAACACAACATCCCCACTCATAAAAGGACTCCAGACAGAAATATTGACTAGTTTGCACACATTCGCACCCACACACAGATAAGCAGAACACACACAGAGACAGATGCGCAGAAACAGTCAGTGATCCGGCATCTATCAGCGTGTGTTTATATGGTACAGAAACACTGAACAAGCTTGTTCCAGAATAGACTATAAAACAGTCTGCATTACACAATGAAACTCTACAAATGATTACTAAAAAAAAGGCTCATGCTTGTTTGTTTTGCTCTCGTCTCTATTAGATGACTGGGGCTTTTTAAATGAGAAGCAAATTTCAACGCCATAACATACTAACCAATTTATTATTTTAGTATGTGAAGTGTAGCTTTTAAACTAAAAAGGAAACAAAATAAAGCTCAGAACTGTATATTCACATAATTTTAAAAATAATGTTAGAGGATTATTAATGCTATGCTTAACTGTGTTTGTACTATGCTATGTTTGTGCTATACATTTGAACAATATTTTTTTTTATCATTTCTTTGTATTTTAAACATTTTTGGTCATGCATAATGCAATAAGTTTTAAATTCAAAATGTTTAAGTATTTTGAGTATTTTTAACATTAAAAATAAGTAAAATACTAAAATGAAATTGTGCATTGTGAAATACAATTGCAATGCTTTACAAAATGCACAAAATAGACTAAAACTTTTCTTGTATAGCTAAATTAATGACATTCACTACAAATAGTAAACAGTGAAAGCATCAGGCCGTTATGGATACTGTAAATCCACAAATATATACAATGCCTCTTGTTGTAGGCAAAGGCATCCTTTTCAGTTTTCTTTCCTGTCTTCACATACTAACAGCTACTTTCAGTTGTTCTATAGTATGTGACAATCACTTGGTATTAGGCAATCCTACAACCACCACCGGATATTTACTACACATTCTCAATAAATAAAGTATCACTCTGGTCTTTAAATGCCCTGACACGACAGCCCATACAACCGAGGTCAAAGAGCTTTTGTGAGCAAGATGAAATGATTATGCGCTGTTCTTAGATCTGAAAACAGGCCACTTCCGTTCCTCAAACCCCCGACCCAAGAACTGTCCTTCTGTCTCTCCATGAGGTCTTAAAGTGACCTTTTGCTTTAAAAGCAGCACGGTCAGACAGGAGAACCGACCTATCAGACCCACGCTGACACCCAACACACATCGCCATGGCAACCAGTGCATCCAAGGATGACTTTAGTGCAACAAAACAATATTTATACATTAGACATCTGTAAAGTATTGTAAATGAAATATGTTTTATAAACATTGATTTATTCCGTTCTAGGTGACTCAGATAGATGCTCTCTACAGCAGACTGCAAATGAGAATATAACATTGCATAACAACTGCCATAAAGCATTCTGACAATGAGCAAAAATTTCACAGAAATCTTCAGTTTTTATCACCATTGTTTAACTACAACCAAGCAGAAAGAAACTAACTTGGCCTTATGTAACATTTTAGTTTAGCCTAATTAGATCTGCCTCTGAGCTCCCATCATCCTTTGCAGCCTGTGGTTCCAGACATTTCACACTTCAGAAGGAGTTGGTAGGAAAGCCTTTGGAGGTGTGATAATTTGAGGGCTGCACAGTACTCTTGAACTGGATTACTATAATACACCCGAGCTCTTACCACACATAAAAACAATTAGCAAAGTACTGTAAAAACTACATAAATGGTCTGTCATCTTTACAACACAAAGGCACACACAGATGCTTTTCTTTAACATTTTCTGGCAGTAGCAACTGACAAACTTTCACGCAAATCCTCCAAGGATTGTGTGTCTTTCAGGGCCTCCTTCACCCTTAAAGCTGAAAATGGCTTTAAATGAATAAATTTCACACTGTGAGAGTGGAGACTGGTAGTTTAACGTGAAGGGCAATGAGAACTTAAGACAATTCTAAGTGAAAGAAAGAGAAAGCAGAGGAAAGCAGATTTCTTGTGCAGATTTCGGGTATTTACAGAAATTAAAAACTGCATAAAAAACAACTTCACCCCTGAAACTGTGCAATGTGTACAGAACCCAACTGAACAAAAAATGCCATCAATATCAGTAAACCTGATGCATATGGAGCAACTAATAGGATAAGAAGGCGTGACTCAACTTCTAATAATAGAAGATGAACTACAGTTAGTTGTATTAATTTATAGATATACATAACATTCTTTTTATTGCATTATTGTACAAAACATTTTATAAACAATGTCAAAACAATACTTAATGCAACGTTTTAATAATACTGTACATATAAATGTAAACATTGGTTAGGAATTTATTATATGATAGGCAAATACTGTTCCATAAGGCTCCAACTAGGATACGGTGTAAAAATCAAATAGAATTGGGTCATAAGTTTATATTTCACTAAAAAATAAAACAAATACAAATTTAAAAAAAACACCACTGCTGTACAGTATGCAGAGGTGGGACATCAAGAGAGTCTCTTAGGCTCATGTCAGCTTGGGTTTACTGTTCCACACACACAGAAAGAGAGAGAAAGAGAACTTGTATCATCTTCCCTCTGAAAGCACAGTTGTTGTGGCACTTTACAGTCCGATTGAAAAAGCAACAACAAATAGGGCATGGCACACTGCATACAGCAGCATACACAAAAGACTGAGGATTTTTTGAGGATTTTCCAGGAAATACGAAATCAACATAGAGCATTCAACCAACCAGAGACCTTTCATTATAACTGTATGTGTCTGTGTGTGAGAGAGAGGTAAAGCATGTGAAAAGACATGGTGCTTTTATGTGTGTGTGTGTGTGTGTGTGTGTGTGTGTGTGTTTTAGTGCGTGTGTGTGTGTTTTAGTGCGTGTGTCTGGCTCAATCACAACTGATGGAGGAAAAATCTAATTCTGACCAACGCTGCATTGGCAAAATACAGCTGCCTAATCTAATTCAGAAGGATGACTGTACTGCACTTAACACTGTCTCTGTATATGCACAGGCTATAAGTAAATGGATCCCAACCTGTAGGATAGGGATTATTTTATAGGGCTTTCAATGCTTTTGGAAAGGCCATTTATTCCAAACAGCTATAAAGTGCATCTCGTGCATTACTTTAAAGGAGAACTATTTGTTTGCATCCATATAAGCTTTATATAGGCTTTAAATGGATACTTACGCTTTGTATTGGCTCCAAATGATCTAAATACATGTTTACAGCCAACACAGACCATGAATTCTAAAAGCAGACAATTAGTTAAGCGGGTTGTGTGTGGTATGGTTCCTTTCTTTATTGAGATCGCAAGTAAACAGATCAAAATTAGGAGGAATTTAAACTGTAATGGCAGATTAGTATAACACAGGTTATGCAACAAAACAATTACACAATTTGTTTCAACTAATTGGGCCTATTTATCTCTAAAATAGAATTTTTCTTTGAACTAACTAAGCAATTTAAACAATCCCTTTTCAGTTCCATTTTAAATTATTAAATTATACTTAGGAATACTTCATTCTGATTGGCCAAGGTATGTTATCCTGATAACAACCATTCAAAACTAATGACATAGGCTCATTCAGGTACTGCAAGTCAACTTGAAAAAAAAATGACTTATGTATACATTAGATAGAAATATGCCTAATTAATAACATATGTGAAATTATATTACAAACAATTTAACCATATTCCATTTGTTCATTTTCTATGACTGTCATGACTTGGCTAACAAGTCTAAAGCTGATAGGAATGTTTTTCCCTGTAAAAGGTTTGTATTCATTACAAATAAATGAATAAAACACAGTACATTATTAAACATTTATTTGGAATTTATAATTCCAATATTAACATATTCCATTGATAATTTGGTTTTACTCATATGTGTAAAAATTGAACAAATTTAGTGTGTGTTCCTATTCTATAATGACTAATTTGATAACACTAGATTCAGACTTACCCTGACAGCACCCCCAGAACCAGGTTAAGCATGAAGAAAGAGCCTATGATGATAAGAGGGATGAAGTAGAGCCAGTTCCAGGTGTTCCCTGAGGCATCGTTGGCCTAGAACGAGAGTAGAAATGAAAGATTATAGTGAATATTCATATGAAAAGAAACAAGAATTTGTTGGAGATCACCAGTTTCACAAAAAGTCTCTGGAAAGCCTGCTTTACACATTTCACAACAAAACACCCATTTCTATGCCGCCACATTCCTCTTTATTGTCCAGATAATTGCTTTTCTGCAATCTTATAGCCATTTTCATCTTAAAACAGGCAGTGAAATGTACACGCCATCATACTGTCAAGAAGATCTTGCTACACAAGTGATTGATATCTAATACTAGCACATACAATCCATTTATGAGCCGCAAAAAGTGAAATGGATAGATATTTTCCTCTTTTTCTCTTTCACAGCTGTTTCTACTGCAACTGCTCAAAAGCCTATCTCAATTCCTTTATCATTCCTCTTGTAGCTTTAAAATTGCATTTTTGGCAAGAGCGGTAAAGCAGTCACAGCCAAATGTCACTGTCATGTCTTTCTTTGCTTCTATTTGAGTATTAAATTTATTATACTGCTCAAGGGAACTTGCATGATTTGTTTAAATTATGATTTATTTATTACAGTTCCAGTCTATATTAGTTCCTGTTTCATGCATCTGAATTAAAAATGACAGGACAATGGTATCTCCTTAGCTAAACCTTTTTGTTCTTTTAAATTGAATTGACTCTGAGGTCCAGCACAGGATTATGTTGCCAGATATCACCATCTTTGTGGTTTGAAATGAATAAACTCCATCTGACATCAGAATAAAGATGGAAAGTCTTTCAATCTAAAGAGGGGAACAACAGTGAAACACCTACACTTTCTCTAAAGCCCAAAATGTCTGATATACTACATGAATAGCTACAAGAACACAGGAACACCAGTGTGTGTTTGCTTTGTAGCCACAGTATTTGACATTCTCTCAATGGACTTGCAGATTATACCTGTTCTTTAGAATTTAATGTTTCCTTAAATAATACAGATATCAGAGAATGCTGAATAAAGACTTCCACAGACAAGAGCGATGACAAGAGTATCTGCATATCAGTATAACAGCAGTTTTAACCCAGACTATCATAATTATGAGGAGTGGATACATCTGCTCTTAAAATGGGTTGAATTCTAGTTTAATATAAATGTCCCAGTTATTGTACCCACATCAGCAGTTTCTGCAATGTTGGAAAAATACAGGTTCCCAAGTGCTGGATTTGTTCAGTAGGTCAGTTGGCTGACAAAGAGTTTGCTATTCTATCTGTGATCTTGTATAAATAGTCTGATGCTGTTTCAAAAGAACAAAAAATTATTTGCTGGAATCTGAGCTTTAGATTTGGATCTTGTAATACTGTATGTGACCTTTTGATAAAACTGGCAAAGACTGCAACACTGTTTCTTAAAAAAAAAATCTAAATTTATGTAGATGTGTTTAAACACATCTACAGTAAAATCACTAGCAAATATTATAAATATTAGCAAGTGTGATGCTAAAGCCACCACAGAGAAGTAGAGATTTGATTCATATCATACAATCAAACTTTCATAACAAGACACAGCAGATTTATCCATCAAGCAAATGTTTTTTTAAGCTGAAAACAACACATTGTCTGCTTTATTATAAATATTTAAGTGACATACTTGTTTCCATTATTGCCTTTCCTTCTCATTACCATTAATTAATGAAACAAGAGCTTGAATTGGGTGACTGACTAGAACTGAATGAGCTTTAATGTTAAGAAAAAAGCATGAGCTGTAAGAGCCATGTGACTCATATCTCTGGAGACACAGGAAGTGACATTATGACAACACTGATTGCTGAGTTTTTACATCAAAATGTTTTTTTTACATCTGTCAAAATAGAAAACTGTCATATACCTCCAAATTACACTTATATAATAGTGCTAATATATGGCAGGGCGATGTTAATAAGCCAAACCTTGACTCCCTGATGTTATCCTTCAAAATGCCTATACAAAATTAAAAGTAAATTAAGACATGTTGAGTTTAAGTATTGGAAATTGGAATTCTTCCTCTAATACAACTGAATTTGAATCTACAGTAAATTATTTGCAGACGACATGTCTGAAACACCATCAAAATGTTAAAGCATTATATGTCTGCTGCACATCGACTGAGAATTTGAGAGCACAGAGGACGTGAAAGAATGGATACTAGCCTCCAATATTCCACTGACGTAAAGTTTTAGTGTCCAGGGTAATCACATTATCTCTATGAGAGCCAAGGTCTGGATGGTACGATCTAGGAAGATTCATCCCCTATTAGACCTGTCATCAAGAACCCCAGAGGACTGCTTGCAGGAGGATGCCATCTCACCATAGAGAAACAGAGATCTATCAAGAAGCCATTCGGCGGTCATTACAGACATAACTGCAGTATCCTGTAAATTAAAATCTACACTGTTTTGAAATTTGTGGTTTATGAAATCAGGATTCCTTCCACAAAGGAAATCCACAAAGCACTAAAGAAGCTCTTTGTGGTCCTTAATGGCAACATTCTGTAATGACACAAAAAGAACACAAAATAAAACCTGATATTGCTTCAATATATTGTACCTCAGTGTTAAATGTGAACGGTATAAATGACTGTGTTTTATTTTATATGTGGCTGGTCTTCCAGTAAACAATATGTCCAGCAAAGACATGGCTCCCTCGTGTGGACCCGAAAGTGATCCATCGTTGCTCCCTACGGGGCTACTTTTAAACATTTAACAGAAGATTGATCAATACATCTATGGCACTAACAATGCTGTGCGCCAGTGTGGTCACAATACACCACACAGATCACAGGGTTCACTGTTTAGACTGGTGTAGCATCTCAGGGATATTCTTAAATACATTTGGCACAAATAAAGGGACTAACTATTGAATCAAACTGAAAGAAATCTACAGCTGTAGTGTATGAAGTGACTATGAAATCCAGAGAGTTCTAAAAAATTTATTGCACATGCCCCAAAAATAACCAGACGTCTGAGCCGACTGTTCCAGACGTATTACGCCATTTCGCTGGCTACTCTTGCAAATGAGTCGCACGCTGATTGGAGCCCATCAGAGCTTCATTAGAAATGAGAAAATGAGGAGCGGAATGAAAGCATATTGATCTCCAGAGAGAGGCCACAAATCTGATCCTTATATTCTGCTCTCTGGCCCGGATTCTACAGCGAGGAGACCTAATTAGAGAGGAGATGGTGATGCTTACATGCGCAGTTGCTCTTTACCAATTTATTTCTGAAATGAACCAGCATATAAGCACTCTTTCAGTGCAATACTGAATCTGCTTAACGAAAATAACTGGGTGATGGAGGGAATTGTCTGTTTGGGGGGAAAATGTTACAGAAATAGAATATGAAAAGATGTGCTTTGAGCACAGGCATTGTTCTAATTATAATTGTCTTCCTGTCCGTTGAGGTTAAAGATCTGTCAGAGGATTGGCTTTGGGGAAGATCTGAACAGGGGGATGAGATATATGGTGAGTATACCATTAGAGCACCTCTAGAGACACAATTCTACCTCATGCAGTCATCAGTTCATCTAAAGAGAGACTCTTCTGCACAGCAGCAAAACCCAGTTGGGAATACTGTGTTTTCAATGTGTTTACAACAGCAACTATTTGCATTTACTTCTTACTGTTTGTAGGCTTGCTTCAACATGTACAACGTGTTTACATAATCCTGAAACTTCAACATCCTTCTTAGGAACAAAAGCATGTTTTGTTTTAAGAAAGAGCTCACCCAAAAATTAAAACCATTTTTAAAATACAGGAAAAACATTCAGATTTGAAATAACACGTGGGTGGGTAGATGATAACAGAATTGCAATTTTGTAATAAAGTGAACTTTTCCTTCAACAGTAAATTCAACATATCTTTTAATATTTTCAACTTTTTTACATTTTTGTTAAATAAATTAAAGTCATAATATTTTAAGAATATAAGAAAATAATGAGAATAAATAGTTGTAGTAATAAATTATGAGAATAAACACATAGTTTGAGAAATCATGGCTCTTTGATGATTTTGATGTGTTTTTAGTACAAATTATACAAAGAATCGCAGATTATTTGACATTCTCCAAAATGATCTTTTTTTTCCATTGTCTTAATCCTCTCTCATAATATTTCAAACTTTATCAATTATTTAATGAGTTTTATTCACTAGAAGAAATATGTAGTCAACCACAAATAAAGTAGATAATGACAAACACAAACTGTGTTAAACTTCATCATGCTCTGTCCAGTAATGCATATAGTAACCACATTAGGTTCTATCTGGTACATTTACAAGCATACGGGTGTTGAACTGAGAAACATCTAAAAGGTCAGTGTGAGGAGAAGCATTATCTAGATTAAGAGCACAAAAGGTTGGCGCTGAGGCATATTGGTCTTAACTGACAGCCCTGCTGCAATGAATGATAAAAAGCTAAATTCTCTTTACTCTACTGGATCATCAGAAGGCAAGTCATAGTCCTAACAGACCGGCTTCCTCCATTAGCCTAGTGTGATATCATGTTGCAGTAGCCCTTAGCTAACCACAGGACCATTACAGTCTATTCGTCTATCTTATCCCTGTCATTCAGAATGCTGCTTATCACTACCAACACCAGATGTCTGGTTTATCATTAAATTAAACAAACATATACACTGTTCATACCATTTCAGGATACAGATAACTGCAAAATGAAAGTATGAAGTTGATTCGTCATAAAGTACTTAAAACCTGGAACCAGTTTATTAGCATAAACTAAAATGGTGTTTGGCTGATAATGTGTTTTTTAACATGTCAGTGACGTACATACAATAAAACAGCTAAATTACTGAATGCACCTTAAAAGGAATAGTTTACCCAAAAATGAATTCATTTATGCAAATGAAGCAAACCAATACATTTGTAAGAGAAAACAATATATTGAGCTGATTTAGCTCAATATATTGAGATTCTCTTTGAGCTCAAATATATTAGGCATTTCTCTCACTAATAAACAGTTTAGCTTTAGAAGACATTGTTAAGTTATTTGGATTACTTTAATGATGGATGTAGGTGCTTTTTTTGTGCCTCAACAATTTTAGTACCATATACTGTAATTAACATTAAAATAAACATTTTAATATAAAATTATTCATTTGTGTTCAGTTAAAGAAAAGAAGTCATATACAGCTGGGATGGCATAAGAACATTCATATTTTGGAATGAACTATTGCTTTAATCACTAAGGCACGAGAATGAGTCCAACCATATGGATGTTACATAAATGATTACAATGATTACAAATTTTTGTGAGAGCATGTGCTATCCGATCTTAATAACATCTTGCGCTTTCACAGCCATCAGCAACTGTTACGTAAAGATAATGGATGGGGAACAAGAGAGGATTTTAAACTAATGACAGGAAACGGGATATGCCACCACACGGACCATCTTCTCCTTCCCTACATCTCAATCAAACATGTCCCACATTAGCTTTTCTGACACTTACTAAAGACCTTTTATTCACATTACCTTGCTGTCACACACACACTTTCTGTCTATGACAGAATTCTGGTGTATATGCCCTGCAGAAGCCCAGGGCTAAATTCAACACTAATAGCTTCATAGGACAGTGTGATTAATCATGATATTTTTGGCCTTGGTGAGAGGAAGGAAAGACACTAGGTAATTAAAAACCAGACATGGAAGACAGGAAGATGAACCACGTCACACGATAGCACTAGATATACTAGAAATGAAGTGTGCATAATTCACTGCTTAATTGACAGAAGCGATTTTAGATTTTAGACGTCGCCTATGAAGAGAAACATGACGCCATATAATATAATAATAGTATAATAAAGACAAACATTGTGAGATATTGGTGTTCTTGGTGTTCAGCCCTAGACAACATGTATACGGACATGTACTATTTGAAATCTGTTTTGACTGGCTGGTTGCTATGCAATTTCTGGAAGCCTGAAGCAAGACTTCACAGAAAACAAAGTTAAATACTTTTACAAATACTGTGTATTGTACAAAATGTAAATTCAAATTCAGATCTAAAAAGATCGGAGGAAAAGAGATTCTTGGAGGAAAATTATTTGTCTGACTAAAAATGTCTAAAGTTACAACAAATTTGTACAGTAACAAGTACAGTGCAAACAAAATAATTGTACAACACTGCCAATTCAAACATTTTGGACGAAAAACTAGTCGTTGGATTTGTTTGTGGTACAATGTTTGCCGCATCAAATCTTGAAATATACAGAAAGATATTTGTTTTTAAATAACAACTAAATCAAACTGAGTTTAGTACCTGTTTTCCACCTTGTTTTCAACAATATGTAAAGCATTTACAATCAGATCACAGCATTTTCTAAGTCTACACACTTAAGCAGTTTCTTCAGCTTCACTGTTATACAACCATTCACAGAAACAGCTGTGCTATTATCAGAATAGGCTAGCACTGTTTTTGGCAAATATGTACTGCAAAGTACCAGACTTCATAGTCAAAAGTCTAGAGGGACATCATCTTTATGGCATAGTGTTTACACTCCATAGTGTCCAACCTGGGTGGCAAATGTCTACTGATCCTGAATCACTACAGCAGCGTGATGCAACTTCTGAGAGCACAGGGTTCATGAAAGGTCAGCAAAACCATGAAGCAAGACATCAGACATTGAAGCCCTGTATGATGCTTCATATGACATTTAGCCAATGATGCAAGAAGAGCAGTACACATACTGTGCTGACTTCTGACAATAAAGCTGGGTATCATAACAACTGGTTGAACACCAGCAAGAATCTGCTTACAGTACGTAGAGAAAAACAACTTGCAACTTTTGTAACTCTTAACATTAAATTAAGAATAGGTGATAGAAAATGTACACATTGTACCATGTATTGGACTCACATTGTAAAGGATGTCCACCCATCCTTCCATAGTGATGCACTGGAAGACAGTGAGCACGGCAAAGAGGATGTTGTCAAAGTTAGTTATGCCGTAATTCGGGCCGATCCAGTATTCTCGACAAACAGTATCATTCTCACACGTCCTCGCTGGTGCTTCTGTCCCACAGGGAAATTCAGCTACTTGCTCCCCTGAAAGAGCAACATTACAGTCAGTCATAGACCACCACAGCAACTTGAGATCACATGAGTGCTTGTAAATACAATAAACGTAGACCATGAGGTCCATTAGCATGTTAAAGCTCACATACCAGTATCGTTTTTGAAGCAGGCACGGTGAAACTTGCCAATGTAGAAGTCTAGACCGATGATTGCAAACATGAGAATTGCGAAGAAGAGCAGAAGACCTATCTGAAGCAGAGGTACCATCGCCTTCATGATGGACTTCAGGACCACCTGAAGACCTGATCAGAGAGAGAATATACATTACACAATTAAAAAGTGTTAGAAGACTATTTAAAATGACAATGCAAGCAGATCTTGATCCAGCATACTAGACCAGAGTATGTTCATAATGTATCAATGTATAGATACCCTCACATGGGAAACACCTAAAAATTAGATTTTAAAGAAAGACTGTGACTTACTAGGAATTCCAGACACCAGTTTGAGCGGCCGCAAGACTCTCACAGCCCTGAGTGTCCGCAAATCAAAGTCCGGTCCCACTATGGTCAAAATCCTTTGGAGAAAACACACAAATTATAGCATGTGTAAATACAAAGACTACAGAAGTGTTTTCCAAATACAGAGCAAAGTGTGAAATTCACAACTTTTGTCAAAAATTTTGGTTAAAATGTGCATAATTTATACAAAGTTAAAAATACTTATACAATATCCCTATAAATAAAGCATACAGAGAACATTGCTCTGTTTGGCAACACTGCCTCAGCCAATATCTGTTTGGAAGACTAATGGACTAATGTGAACTAACATGAACAAATGTATTGACTTTAACTAACAATAACAAAGATTTAAAAATGCTGAAACACTATATTGTTAATTGTTAGTTCATGCCAGCTAATGCACTAATATCATTATGGATCACAGACATTTAAAATCCATTTCTCCCACATTGACCTGCTTCCCCTGATAACAGCTCGATGCTCGAAAAGAATCTTGTCTATTCTCTTGGGTACAACCACAGTACAGATTATTAGTACTCTCTCAATCTCTTTCTCTCTCTCACACACACACACACACACATACACAGATATACAACAAGTAAGAACTGACCGTTCTCTTTTCTCAGGCTTTCAAATGCAAAAGGCAGAGGAAAGGACACTCTGCATTAATATATTAATGGCTTTCACTTTATCTCCAGTTCTCTTACATTCTCTCATATCTCAGATGTGTGCTTTCCTCTTATCTTTAGTATGAAAACACCATACAGAAGAGGCCTGGCCTCACTGAGAGGGACAGCCCTGCCTAAATCACGGCCCGCAGCACAGCTTGGGTTCACAGCTGGTATGGGGACACAGTGACAGCTCACTAAATGGGTTTGGATCAGGCAAAAGGCAGATGGATGTTTGCTCAGAAGACAGAAAGAAGGGAAGCAGACCTTTCTTCTGGGCTTTAAGACACTGATGCGGTAAATAATATTTGCAGAAACTGGCTTTAGATATCAAGGCATAACAATCTACAGTATCTACTTTTTTGCACTGTTTAAGATGTTCTGCATATTTGTTGCACCTTCAGGAAAAAGGAATTTCTTCACGTTATGTAACCAAGAGCTTTAAAAATGAAGAAATGAAAAACAGGATATAAGTAGGCCATGATGATGTTATCATCCTTCAAAGCAGAAAATTACTCTCGAAAAATACTATCTTCAGTTTAAAGTTCCCATCAACTAAAAAAACAGGACTGTGACAAAGCTTGGTAACACCTTTCCCATAGTTGTGTTGACTCAGCTTGTAACACCAGCGAGACATAAGCATGCTCCAGACATCCACCAGGGAAATCCAGCACTCAGGCAAACACAGTCTGTTAAATAAGCTTTGTGAGATATGACTCTGCTAAAGGAAACACTGCACGTTGGCCTTTAAAAGGACTGGCAGTGTAGAACACACTAGAAAAGCATCAATGTTGAATAAAGGATTCAGTATAATCACAGACTAAATCAAGAATAAACAGGCAACTCACTGCTCATCATTCTGCTGTCACATGCAAACAAAGGCTGATTTAAGATCATCTGTTGGGTGATGAGGACATGATGGACCGCTTGCTTGTTTTATCCTCACCGGCTGGGAACAGAACTCCATGTAATCCTGATGTTTGACATGAGAATGATAAATATGCTGAAAAGCTCAGCTGTCTGTCAATCCCATTTAACAGATCAGATGTAAAATGTGCCTGAATTTATGCATATTGAATTCTCATTCTGCTGCACGTGACTTTATTAAGCCACTTGGTGGGAGAATTCAAGCTAGTTGGTGGTGCAGTTTAGTATAGTTTAAAAAAGATCAATTGTTTTTTCAATTCTTGTCAAACCACTTTATCCTCCAATCATGAATGAGGTCAAATCATTATACGAGGTGCACCCCAAACACATTAAAGTTTAATAAAGTGCCTTTAGGAAAACACTCAATATTCTAAGGGTCTGAGAGGCTACGACACTAATTATAGACCGAGGGCTTGCACCTACAACACACTGAGCACTATTTTAAAGATAGAGCTATATCTTTAATCTCTCAGTGGACTTTACATGCTCAGACACTGTGCCCTATATTAGACATCATTCGGACAGAGAGCCATAAATAGATGGGGATTATGGGAATAAAAGGGCCTGACCCAGTATATTTTGAGTATATACTGTAAAGAAAGAGATTGCCACACTGTAAAAAAAGAAAAGACTGTCAAGGCACCATTTGGATTTCTGCAAATATCACACTGGCAGAACATGGACAACCCTTAGGCATCCTTTTACCATCCAGGTACAATGGGTGCTGAAAACCAACGTTTACGTTTAACGCAAAATATCTACTTTTGGATTCCACAAAAGAAAGAATCATATACAGGGTTTGAATGACACAAGGGTGAAAAATATATGACATTGATTAATATCATAAATAAATATATGATACATTTTTATTTTTGGGTGAACTATCCCTTTAAAACTTTCTTGTAAATTTTGTAAAGAGTATATAGTATACAGCTTCCTCTACTCTTGGCCAAAATGATTTTTAGAAATTTTAAGGTAAACACACAGTCACTTAAATCTTAAAAGAATGTAATGAACAGATAATGCTTGTCAAAAACTTAATATAAATAATTGTGGATTAGGCTCAGCAGTCTAATATACCTGCTGCTGTCTAATTTATCATTAATATTAATCAAGAAACAATATTGTCATTACAAAATACTGCTGTTGGTTAACTTTAGTAGCGTTACACTCTTTACAAACAAACAAAAAGGTTAAGGTGAAAAATGTTTCCAATCATAGATTCTGATAATGATGATTGTATGAATGCAGCATGTCCACTGTTTCAGTAGTAAAATTTTACATTTGATTACATTGTTTTGAATTTGAAATGTTTACCTGAATATCTAATACTGTTGTTAGATGTTGACCTGTTTATTTCATTTGTCTCTTTGTTACATTGATTTTATTGGTTCTCTTGCAATTTGTTTCTTTGTTCTTCATTTTATTACTGACAGATTTTTGTCTTAAACAATTATTAGTAAAAAAACAATGTTTACTTCAATGTGTACTAAAATACTAATTTTATCACTATTCATAATTCATGATATAGTTTCTTTTGTGATAATGAGAATCATGAAATTTCATGAACCATGATATTGGTATCAGCTACTGAAATTTTAATATTGTGATGACCTTTATAGATGAATCTAAATCAGCAAATCATTTACAAACAAATCATCTGTTTCTGAAATTTAGCTTTGAAATACATTTAGGAATTTTCAAAAGACAAAAAGCACTACTGCACTTTTAATACCTCCCTAAACAGCCATCAGATACAAACTTCAGAACACCTCCAGTGAGCAACATCTGGACAAGCGGGCGTAAAACCGCACATCAGTCTTCCATGAGCTCATACTGGGAGATTAGCTAATTAATGGAGCAGAAGAGATCTGCAGTCATACACTGGTGCTCTTCTACCAGCGCAGGAGGACGCCATTACAATAAAACAAGGGATGGAGGTTTATTGCCTATACACTTAATGCATATAGCAGCCTTGACACAAACAGTCAGCTGATGGGTACAATATTCCGTCATGACACAATTGGAAGATAATATTGATGACACTTCAAATGCAGTGGCTTGGCTTCTCCTGAATTATAGACAGCATCAAATGTCTGTATAATTGGCAGTATTTACACACAAATGAGATAAGCAGAGGGGTCAAAGTCTGTCTTAAGATCAGCTGAGATCCCATTAATTATTCTTGACTGATCTTTGACTGACAGGTTGCTTTTCCAGCCTATAGACTAGCCAAACAATACAGAATAGAAACCCCTTTCATCACAGAGACAGTAAATAGGCAAGATTAAAGACATCCATCCAAACTGACAGACTGACGGGTGACACGGTTGATTGCAAAAACGTTGTAATCTTTACCGTGGATTAGCAAAGAAGATAGCGAGCTTTGCAAGAGAGGCATATTTGCAATTAATCTAATGTAGTTGACCGCACAGTTTAGAAAAATGGCACCATGCGTGTTTTATAATTTATCAGGTTTCAGAGAAGGATAAATAATGCATTCGGTCTGGTATCGTAACAGCTCCCTTTCCGCAATCAGTGCAAATGGATGAATTCTAGGTATATGCTGTTGAGGTGAGAGCTTGTTTTACAATTTTGGGACAATTTTTGAAAGCAATGTATTGTAAAACGGTTATATATTAATGTCATCGAGATGTTGTGCGAAATTTGTCACTGGAATGTATTATTGCTTTCCCACACAAATAATAAAGTCATGTAGGCGACTGGGATGGGAGAAAAGGAACATAGAAGACTACAAACATGGAAATTGGGCATTACAGGATTGGATTAATAACAGGCAATGAGGAAAACGAAACGTTTCATCCAGTCAGATTAGATGAGACAGATTGGATAAGGAGATCACTAAAATCGGTTTGTAGCAATGACTCTTAACAAATTATTATTTTAAACACTTGCTATAATGATTTTTCATGTTAATGTCAAATCAATATAATCAAATGTTATTATTTTTTTAAATATCTAAAGTTAAAAACATCTAAAAAATCTAATTCTAAAATAATCAAATATTATTGTTATTTTAAAAAGTTTTCAAAGAAACTGTACTTCAGATTTTCATTTTCAAGTGTATGCACAATATGTGCAGTGACAGTTATAAGGTTAAAAAGAAAAATGGAATAAAAATAAAATATATAGATTTTTAAATTAATTTAATTAAAACAATTATTAAATGATTAAAACCAAAATGAAACTGTTAAAATAACAACCTAAATGCATTACATACTTAATAACATTTATTAGCTGCACAGTACTCCAACGATCACTTTTATTCAGCTCAAGTGCTTACTGTGTATTTAGTGCTTCACAGTTGGCTAAACAGTTCATTAAACATGCAGTGGGACAGCAGGGCCTTTTATTCTATGCTAGCATGGGGTGCGTTTACTCCGTAATTGTAGAGCGTGGCTCATGGCTGGGAAGATACGAATGTAAACTACACAGCTGCTGCTACACTGCTCTCTCTCTCTTTTTTCTCCATTGAGCCGTTTGTGTGTGTGTTCGCAGTGCTCTCATCCACCTCATGAGACAAGCGTAAAACAGCAGCAGAAGCCAGCAGTGAATCATGAGACATCAGTAAATCTTATCCAATGAACACTTATCATGGGACTGACACATACTTTCCAGGTAAAAGAAAGTGCAGGGTTATTTACAGTAGTGAAAGCCCATTTGCTGTAATTATTACTTTATCATTAAACAAAGCAAAGGTCTAGGAGTTGCTTTAAGCTGCAATATAAGCAAAAAGATTCACTCTATTTAATTGGCCTTGCTGTAGATTGAATCCTTGTTGACTGAATCTTTTTTAGAAGCTGTATCGACACATCAGGGGAGAGACTGAAGGGCTTTTCCAACCTCTGGGCACAGAGAGGAAACACAAGAGACAGCTAGTCTCATCACCATAGAGACAAAGGCGTCTCCACCGCTCTCATTAGAACACATTGACAGATAGAGCAAGAGAATGAGAGAGAAGATAAGAAAAAAATGAGTTTTGGGAGCCGGGGACTAAAAAAAAAAGAAATACAATGTGGAACATGCAGGAGTTTAGCATGAGACTTTCATCACCAAATATTTAAGAAAGACTAAAGACTGATTAAATATCTTCATATATAATAGAAGGGAATGAAAATAAAAATGCTGTAATTAATCCTCCTCATGTTGTTACAAATCAGTATGACTACATTCTATGAAACACAAAGAGCAAAAAAGCTGATTTAAGAATGTACAAGTTTCTCTTTTTTCAATTTTAAATGAAGACTGAAGAGTTAAATCTTTACACTCAATATCCTTTCATGCTTAACAGAAGAAAGGAACCTGCGGGAACAATACTGAGTATGCGCCATAAAAATTTTGGAAAAGAAATCCATTTCTCTTGATATAAATTTTCTTCAGAACACAAAATCACAGCATTACAGTTAATTTAAGCAAACAGAACTTACACCGACATAGTAAAGATCACTAGTCTCCATGACAACCAATGTCGGCCGTAAAAGAGAGCATCTGGTGTACAGGAAAAAATAAAACATTAAGAACTTATGACAGCAAATAGGTCACAGGACCTTAGTGGCCACTTCAAAATGAAGAATTAATCGAAAAGCACAAAGCATTGGTCTTTTTTGGAGCAGAGCATCATAAATATTAGATGGTGATTAAAAAAACACTGTAATCATGTGCATCTGTAAAAGCTTTCTTATCCTTATAAAAGCAGAGAATTTATAATCAAACACACCAAAGTTCAAAATTAATTTCTTTGCAAATTATACTTGAAAAATGACAAAATGAAAAAATCAATTAAAATGTAACCACTGAAATCTAACAAGTGCTTTTCTAATTTGTAAGCTTCTATAATGTGAGCTTTCAGGCTCTTTAGACAATAACCACAGATCAATGCTTTATGTGCTGATAATGCGAGCAGCAGTGGACACAGCCAATCATGTGTCTTGTGTAAAGATAGCAGCTTCTCTCTGTGTGCAGCACTCAACAGCTCGACAGGACTCTAATCATGACTTCAGGGCGTTTTAGCATTAGGAAAAAAAATGTGTTTGAGCATTTAACGCTTATTCACGGATATTGGGTGATGAAAGAAGAATCTTTATTATTTAGAGTTCTTTGATTTGTCATTTTAATATACAGTGAGAGGTCCCTATAGCAGTGATCCAAAGCTTTGTTTTGAGATAATAATAACATGAACAAAGACTCCACCTAAATCTTTGAGTATCTTTAGAAATCTTCAGAAACTATATGAGCTACAACTAAAGCCATTTCAAACGTTCACCAAAGCTATCGGCCCCAAACCTTCTGTCAACCAGAAAAATGCATGTCTGGGGAAAACAAGGTAGCAACAAAATAAGGTAATCGATGGAAGCTGCACCCGCTGTCAGATCTTATATTCAGTGAGTAATGAGTCTCTCACTCTCTCGCTCGCTCTCTCTCTCTCTCTCTCTCTCTCTCTCACGGCCAGCTAATAGCATTAAAGCATCATCCCTTCCTCTTGTCAACTGACTTCCTGCTAACAGCTGCTGTCGAGCTCTGACGTGTATGAGCATACAGCCCTGTAGATGGGTGATAAAAGGCATGTGATAGGCGGCTGCTTTCAACACAACATGCACACATGTCTGAAAAGTAATCACACGTTATGATAATGTGATACTTGCGCCCAATACGGTTCTCAGTTAAAATTTGTTTTGGTGAGGTATTAATGTATGCAAGCCATACAATGTCACAGTAGGTTGTATAAAGGAGAAATATTGACTATTGTCTAAGCCTAAAAATGTAAATTAAGTTATAATTTAACAAACAAGCAACAGTATTAACAAGACAACCAGAAATGAGCATAACACATAATATATTTTATATATAACCCTAACCCTAAAAGCAGGAAAATGTATTATCTATTGAACACATTTAAAACAACATTAAATATAAAATTAATTATCAATATAAATAAAAAGTCAAACAAAGAGGCACTAATAGATAAACACTGATAGATAAAAATACTGTTACCAAATGAAGGGTCACATACTAATTATTTATTCTTTATTTTGACATTTTTAAAAAATATTGAGTAATATAAATAAAACTATGAGATTTACAATCCAGAAAATTATTATTATTTAGTTTTTTCAGTACCTTTTAAGTATTTACCCTTTGCCTAGAATTTACAGAAATGTTTTCTTGGTATTTTAATCAACCAGCTTCTTGGAGTCTTATCCTTTCTGGCCTGGTATTTGCCCTAAACTTTTGAACAGTAGTGTATATAATTATCCACACACCCATGTAAGATAAACAAGGATGGTGAATAAAAATAGATGGCTGGGTGAGGGGCTGATAGGCGAGAGAAAAGTGATGTAAACACAAGTGAGAATGAAGCAAGAGGACACCAGAGAGAAAGAGAGTACCATGAGAATATTAGGAGAGGACGGGGGTCAAAAGAGAAACATTGAGCATTGGGATTTACACTGCAGGCTGTTTTTGTTTACATGGGCACCTGCTATAAGGCAGCACTGACACCTGGTTACAGGACTGGCATGGCATGCTGCATAAAGCATCAACAGGGATTATAGCATAACTGTCCTGTGTCTTCTGTCTTTAGCATTTATACAGCTTGATGTACAGTGCACAAATAAAAACGCCCAGCAGGGTTTTCTCGCAAACCTGCCTGAATGTCACAGCATTTCATAAGAAAACTCCGGCTGACCCCGGCAGCTGACTTATCTTCACAGATCCCTAGGGATATGCAAATAAACCTCATCTATAGTTCATGATGTGCCACATTACAAGTGTACACACATTTTTGTACTTGCACATCTTTGGACTGGTTACTAATTGTCTGCCTCCAATCTGACTTGTCACTTCACTACCACTTTCCAGACCCCAATCCTAGACTATAGATTCAAGAGGGTCCTAAATGAGTTCAGGTTTAATAAAACACCACCCTATCTGGACGTCCAGCTCAGACATCCAGCAATGCAACCATCTACTAAAACAAAACAGTAATTTGTTTAACTAAATCAGTAAAACGGCATGAAGGGGAAAATGAACACAAAAGCTAGGTCAGTGCATATCAACGTGAGTTTAAGATGTCATTAATAAACCTAACTCAAACAGAAGAAATTACTGGTTAATATAAATGTCATTCAAGCCCCTAGGTCTCATCTAATTGGCTCATAGTAATGATGTTTGAGGTCCGATAAGAATGTAATCCAGGAGTACGTCCAATTTGGGTAAATTATATTAAGCATGACAGAAACTGGATTAAATAGGCAGTTTCAATCTGTCTTCTATACAATTTCTTGGATTCATGGAACACATATTTGAAGTATTGATTTTTTTTAGTCGATTTTATATGTTGGCAGGTTGCTGCACTGAGAGATTCTGAAAAAGAACTAGTCTCAGGATTTGGCAGATCTTGAAAGGTTCACGACTTCTTGAAGGATTTTGTGGGGTACTAAGGCAAAAAATCTGTATATTACACTGTAAAGAATTCAGACCTCAACAAATTTTCTAGTAACTGGTTGCATCTAAATGTTTTAATTGGCACAACAGTCACTTGTGGCAACAATTTGTTCAATAACTGAAATATTTACATGCAACATATTACCACTAAACATTTTCAGCTGGAAAGGACTGAAATGTTTACAGCGTATTGTTCTCCAGTTTATATCTGCGTTGCATTACAATGCTGACTTATAGACAGTCTTTCTTTTTGATAAAAAAAGAAAAATCTATGACAAAACACTTTGTGTGATGTAACATTGAAATATGACAACCTGTGACTCAGTCTTATTTCAATGACAAAGTTTTATAAGATACTGAGCAGTCAATAAATTTCAAATCCTATTAAAAGTCACTTTTGTGCTTGTGAGGGGAATTCTAATGACTAATAAAACAAGAGTAAATCGCTAATACTTCTTACTCTAAAATGACATTTTCTCTCCCAGCACATCCACCCAAAAACTGCAAAAATATAATTCATATCATATATGAATACAAAAAATCTGATGTTTGTATTTGCTTAAAACACTATAAAGAAGAGCTGAGTTACAAAGGTCATATGATTTTAATGGCTCTACCTAAAGCAAACAACAGTCCTGCTTCAGTGTGTGTAAACAGACAATCCCTTTTTACAGACCCATGTGATTCAAGAGAGAATGTGATAAAGATTTCGTATAATAGCCAGTCAATGAGAGTGAGCAGGCCCGACCCATTCAGAGCAGCTTTATGAGACAGAGCTGCTTCAAATATTTGACTTGGTCACTGCTCTCTGTTTAGGATTAAATGACAGCTGATTTGTTCAACTGCTCCGCCTAACCACTAGATTTCAGAGTGCTAACAGAATAGGTGCAGCAACAAAAAAAGACACAGGAGGTTCACACACATGCACACACACATGCACGCACACATGCACACACACACACACACAAGTAAACAGACACACAGATACAGGGGAGCAGAGGATCAACAAAAAAAACGAAAGGTTTCATCACAGCTGTCGGTGTGATTTAAAACGACAGGCCCACTTAAAGAAAAATTACAATGCCATACAAAAACGCACAAGCCCCATAAATGTTAGATTAAGAAGTGGGGTTTCATTCTTGTTTTATTCTAATAATTGTTCATTTTTGTATGATGCACATACTAATTTTACATGAAATCGCCACCTCGGTTTAATGTACCTAAGCATTGACAAATTCTACTTTAAAAGATTTTGTGCATCAAACATTTACCTTTTTTATCTCCAGGAAAACACCACAAAATATCAATGTTTAATGTGTTTAGCCTAAAAATTGTCACTGCACACACTGAGCATACACATGAAAATGCACTATTCTAACCAATTCTATTCTATTTCTACACTAAAATAAAATTAACAATAACACAGTGTAATGGTGACAGTAAACACAATAACATCTGTAACATTTAAAGAAAAACAGAACACAGGGTCTTTACAGACCCACACAAACAGCAGTTTCTCCTCTTCAATTCCACAGCCATCTGCATTTGATTAAATGAAACAGGAAAAAACAGCCTTTCCTTTATAATTTCTATTCAGAAGGTGCTTTAGGGCCAGGTATCAGTAAATTATACAATAAACACTGGTTGGCCATTCCTAAGAGAAACAACTGCCCTTGTTCCTGTGTTTCAGAATGTAGCCATTTGAAAACAAGGAGACACTTGCTTGAGATGCTAGTAACAGTACAGATGCTATGGAGAGTGTGTGTAAAAGAGCTCTCCTCATTGGACGGTTTTTACCTAAACACCTCTGGCAACCAACTAACACCTCTGCTCTCACTCATAATACATTGACTGTCAGATCGAAACCCCCAACTGTGTTTCTATGATGTGTCTCAACAGAAGGCAGAGACGGCACTACTGTAAGCCTCCACAAAGTCTCTCAGGCAAAACCTCAAATGTGTCTTACAGACATGCTCCTTAAAACACAACACTGTGTTGTGTGTAGCTATTGAATCACAGGGTTGAAAAACCATCACAGATAATGAAGAAAAAGCTTCAGAAACACATTTAAAACACAACAGTTGGACCTCTTACGTGACCTGCAAACGCACAAAAACCCAACTTTCTCTATATGCCATCACAGATGTTACAACAAAGGAAAAACGCAAGGTGTTTCGTACTATCCTACAGATTGACATCAGCATAGTTTAGGTCAGCGTCTAGAGAGGATTGCGATACCCTAAAACATCTAAAATGTTGTGTCTTCCTTCAGGTAAATTACTTCAGCCACCCACAGGAACACGGCAGAATTGACAGGTAAAGGTCCTCTGCGGCAACACAATCTACTCCCATAGAGCTGGGAACTGTGAGAGCGAATCAGGATATTGCTTTGGAAGGTGCAACCGCTGCAAAATCCATGTCTTTAGCTGGAAACTGAAACAGACTGCGTAGGCTGTTGTTCAGTTCAGTGAAGGGGATCAATATACATAACATCTTCACCACTTGTGAATACAGTTGTAGATACTGTACAAGGAGAGCTTGTTGACCGCTCTCTTCCCTTTCTGTTCCTTTATGCAGGTATGTCATAGAACAACAAAGCTCCAACACCAATACTAATACTACTTGAGCCATTTTAAACCTATATGGCGGTTTTTCTGCAGAAAATTGTGATATTGTGACCCAACTATAAAAGTCAATGCAGATCAATTTGTTTGTGTTTTTTTCCAGGGAAAAGAGCACAGCATGGGACGAGAATGTTTCTGGATACCCATTTCAGCATTACGTAAGTCAATTACACCCCTGACTACAGTGATCAAACAGTACAAAACAAAAGTAAAAGCTCTGGACAGATGGTCTTTAAGGCTTAAGTTTGGCTCCTGGCATTTTGTAAGAAGCAGCAGGATATTCCATACCACCTACACAGCCCTAAACAGATGGAGGAATACAGAGTAAGCATATACACTGAAGGAAAAGACCAGTATTGAGTATATGTTCTCTCAGACATTTACAGTAGATAAACTGTAAGACTTTGGGGTAAGGATGTATACATTTATATGAGGTCATTCTTAACATTACGTAACATGCACTAACAATGAGCAACACTAATTGTACATCACATTTTTTAATCATCGATGTTCTACATGCATTTTACAAATACCAATACATTTTACTAAACGGTTAGTTCCAGTATTTTATTCTGATTGGTTAGTAGCTGTTTTATTCAGCTATGACTGCTTCATCCAACGATACTGTATATTACTTTAATATTTGTATTAAAGCCTAAAAATACAATGCTTTGCATCATCATTTATTCATGATAAAGCCCAGCGTACCTTATTGCTTCCTTAAACATGGTTACTGTTGTCAGTGTAAGTTCATGATTCCTAATTCATCAACTAATGTTAATGTATAGAACTTTACTGTAAAGTGATGCCAATAAATCACTCAATCTTAATTTGTGGTTTTATCTTTTTCAAGCTTTTATTTATCCAAGCTGTGATTATCCACAAATACTCACACACACAAATTAAATTACTCCATTATGATTATAATTTTTGCATTTTAATAATGCTATTGTGTTACAAAAAAACTGCCCCTGCATTTAAAATACAAAACAATCAATAATTAATTATTAGCAATAATTATGTTGTATGACACAAGATGTTTTTTTAATAAATTTTCTTTTTGATTATTTAACTTTTCTACTAAAGGTTCATTACAAATAAAAATAAGGAAAATGTAATATATTACTGTATGCATCTCACACCACATTCCCTACAAGGCCTTACAGAAGATCTGAAGGCGAGGCATCACAACCTGGCTCTATCCAAACACAGAAACATTTCCTCTACAAAACATTCAAAGCCCCCCCAGGTCCCTTTTCTATAGGGGTCCAAAGTAACACGAGGCTGAACATAATCGTCCTCCAGGGAACTCGAGAGGCTCATTAAGAGCGATTGATCTGAGCAGGGAACCCCAGCAGCCATTCGGCTCATAGCGAGATCAACAGCAGCATGATGGCCACGCCCCTCACCCGCTGAAACGGTGCAGAACAAGGAGCGAGGCAAAGGCTGCTGGAGAGCACAGCAGTGAAATGCTGTGTAGCTAAGCTATTCCCTTTTTGTTTGGTTCAATACAGTATTGATCAGGCTTGTGAGTCTATAGGGTGAGATATATTCTCTTATAAGAAAGTCCAAACATCTTTTTGGGGGCCATATTAGAGTTGTGAGACTGTCTAAAAGACATTATAATAATATTCTATAATGAACATGACATATATGACATGAGTATACTATAAATCTGTAAAGCTTTGGTTCAGACTTTTAACTGTATCTAATCTATTCATCGAGAGGTCAAACAAACAATATTTCTCTTTCAAATGAAATAAAGGTAGAGAGAAGTATAAGACAGAACACATAAAGCCCTACAACTACGATACAGCCAAGACCAATCAAATATCAGCAAACCTGAACACATAAAATGCAAAGAAGCAGATAGAGTACTTTCCATGGTTACATATTTTGAGTCGTTTTTTCCAATTTACAAAGCTAAGAGCTATCACAGGACAAACGTAATTTCTCGGGACACCTATTTCAGTGATATCTGTATACAAATAGAAACAACTTATAAGTGGTACGTCAAAATTATTTAATATGAGTTTACTAATGATTAATGAGTACAGCAAAAAACCTCCATTTAAAAGCAGTTGGAAAACTGAAAACCTATCAGTTACTTATCAAAAACAAAGTATATCAGTTACATCCTTATTATCGAACAGCAGAGTTTGATTCTAGTCATTCTAGAGTGGGACTGATCAAACGACTAAACTGCTTGTGTGGCAGACCTCAAGCTTTTAGGGTATAAAGTGATTATAATTATTATTACATTATACAGTTCTGCTCTACTTTAATGAAGCACATCAATTTCCCGTCAAACACATTATGATATGAGTGATGGGTCAGCCCACACTAAAGGTGATGGAGATCGGCAAGTCATATAACCATAAAAATTACCAAATTTAAAACGTATATGAAGGGATCTATATGCTTGGCAAAAACATGCTCTGTATCCTCTGGCTTCATTTACAGCTTTTTCCTCTGCAGGAACAGAACTGCTTCCACTAAATCTGTTTATTGCAGTGAGGTTAAGGGTGACGTAAGCTTCTGTGGATGGACAAAATGAATCTTCATGCCATTAGCCAGAGAAAGACACTCCCTAACGCTCCCAGTAACCATACAGGGACCAGCTCCACCATAACACTGAGCCGGTCTCCCAGGATGAGTGCAGATCCCTGGGGCCTGTCAACAAGTGGAGCCAGCACTGAAATCTTACTTTAAACCCATTTTAAATGGGATAATTTCTCACTGTAACACTAACTGAGATATAGTGGACTTACAATTTTCCCTTTTTACAATCTAGAAAACAACCACACTGCTGTTATGGACATCTTTGTACTAACAAAATAAATCTATTTTAGAAACACTAAATACTGACTTGTCAATACTGACAACAAGTAGCAAACAAAAGAATCATCTACTTCACACCAGATAATAAAGTCCATGAATAAGGGCCAGAATGTTCTCTCTATATGCCTTGCTGAACTCCTCTTGACCCCATTACACACTTTAAAGCCCCAGCTAGTCATACTTTTAGAACCGGGGCCATACTCGCTGCACCCAATCAACATCTCCAGTCTGACTTCAGCAAAGCCTCACAATCAGCATTTATCCATGTACAAAACCTCTGCTACCCTGCCTGTGCCAGGGCCAAACAGACAAAATTGCTTCACACACTCAGTTCCACTAAGCTATTTGTCAACAATAGCAATAAAATTACAAAAACAATAGGATGTTTATTGCCTGACCATGGCCTGTGTCTTCTGTATATAGATATTTTTTAAATCGTAGGTAATTTCAATATACAAAAGAACTTACCCTGACAACACAACAACAAAATCCATTACATTCCATCCATTGCGAAGATAGGAGTCTTTATGAAAAGCAAAGCCTAGGGCGATGATCTTGATCCCAGCCTCGAAACAAAATATTCCAATAAAGTACGGTTCTGTGTCATCCTGTCAGGAACGAGAAGAAATATGAGATGTTATTAGTGCAAAATATACAAGATACAAGTATGCAATGACATCTCTCTCCATTTGGCCATGCATTGTGTAAGGTACTTTTTCAGCCAAATATATAATAATAGACACTGACAACAATCACAGCATGATAAGTATTAAGAACAACCCTGATGAGGGGCTCAATTTATAATTACAGTAAAAAATAATTTTGGTACAAATAAAAACTTTAGAAAGGACAGTCAAATAATGTTTTGCATCTGCATATGTTAATACTTGCCGTGTGCTTATAGGTTTTTAAAGAACAGTTATGTAAAAATTGCAATGTATCATAACAGAGGAAAATAGCAACTCACCAATCTCTTGGACATAGGTGTCTTGTCTAACGCAGGTAAATGCTGCTCTAAGCCCAGTACTATGCAGTTTGCTATGATGGTGGCAAGAATCATATACTCAAATGGAGTGGTGTTGTTAAGGGAAGAACAGTTAAAATACAGTTTCACAATAACAATAACATGATCATCACAAAATTTTGCTAAATATTTTTGCATCAGTGCTTTTACTGTTCCTTTTTCATAAAAAGTAAATAACTGTAGTAAGTGATCTCACTTCATCTTAGGTCACTTATGACCCAGCCAACAGCTGTGTAAACTGCGTCACACAATCACAGATCTGCTGTTAAGAGGGAATGCTGATTATTCCCCATGGCACTCCTCACAACACATTTGCATCAGACTTGAAGACACATTCTTGAGAGTCTGAACATAAGGACAATGTCGATAAATCGAGGATTTTGCTATTTCACTGTTTACTCAAAATACTCCCTCTTCTATATAATAGGAGTCAATAAATGATATGAGTATTTTTTGCTTAGATTAATTATTATTTATTTGGGGGCTGTGACTGCTGACAAAGCATACCACATAAGCAATGTTTTCAGAAAACTTGCTAACTACATGTTGATCTTAAATGTTACACTTGAAAATATTTTGATGCTCTGTATATTTACATTTTTACTATTTGGCATCCCTCCATTCCGAAGCGTAGGCGCTTCAGCACCTTGGATAGCGCTTTGTTAAGAAACTAACCAGCTCCTGAAACTTTCTCACGTAAAAGGAAAACCACTATTTCATTTCCAATTTCTCAGACACACTACCATTAAAAACAATACAGTTTACAGGACTGATGGCCAGCCCTTAAGAACGACATCTGCGTTCAAAATACAATACCACTAAACTGGTTCGTGTAAATTGTCTAGACTATCAACTTCATTGCCTTTTGAATGTATGCTGCAATACGTTGCCCATATACATGCGGCAACTGCTGTAATAGTACAAAGTGTAGAATAATGGGTTTATCTCAGTTACTTTATGACTGGTATTCCCAGGGGTAAGTCTCCGGAGAATGCACAGCAATTTAGGCAGCCTAATGCACGAGCTGCTTTGGTTGCTATGAGCGACAGAGAGGCTCGTTGCCTCGCTAAAAAGGATCAATACCGCAGTGACTGAAAGGGGCAAAAACGAAAAACTCTAAATCCCAGTTTACAACGTCATAAAATTTCACCTAAAATCCTTACGTTATAAATGCACAGAGACAATCTGACTTTTTCGCATTAAAACCGCCAAAAATTCACAGGCATCTCAGACATTTGTCGGGGCTATTTAGTGAATGGGAACCGACCGAACCCTTTTTAATGATGTTTGTTTCACCAGTGAGACAACACCCTGCTCACTGTATGGCATCATTTAGATCCTATGTGTTTCTCTTCTGAGTCCATTCAACATAGCACTGCATTATATTAACAAAATAACCGGAACAGCTTATAATATTTACACAAAGATATCAAACTTTTGCAACTTTAGCTAGTGTTACTACCAAACGTCAGAACAAAAACTAATAAGTAAACCAACTTATGCATGTATATATTAGGCTATTTTGCCCGCTTGCAAATGCATGCGGTGTGCGTAAAGGATATGGCCACTCTGTTATTTTCTTTGCATATTTCCGAATAATATTATCTTCGCTAAAGATGAAAAGGGATCGGTTGACTGTGAGGCAGTTCTGTTTGACCGGTATCGGGTTGTATATGGCCATTGTCCGGGCTCTTTGGGCCATTGTTTGCTTATACACCCTCTGTCCGCCCGGGGGGCCTGGCTGCCGGCTTGCCCCTTTGGCTTGACCCGCTGGAGAGCCACCGCCTCCATACCTGGTCGGGAGATCGTCTTCGAAGCGAGCCATTCTAAAAACGCACAGATTTGACTATAGAAATCCAAATTCACATCAGACAGCGTGTAAAAAAGAAGCATCACAACACGCGATGTAGTCCCAGCCACCAGTTCTTCTCATCCGTATAGGTCTGACATCCAGAAGAGCTCGTTCACCCACCAAATAAAGACAGAGTGTTGCTTAAAGTATTCCAGCTGTTAAGCGCAGGTATGAATATATCTCCGTAAAATACATCTCCCCAACAAACGCTGTTACGAAGCGACCGCCGGTTAAAGTTTATCGTTCCGTATTACACAATCCATCAAAATACGAATGATCATATCCAACAGTCATTATTCACACCTCCCTCGAAAGATTTAGGTAATTAATCATTTCACGAAATAAGTACAGTATGACATCAAGAAGGCAGTGTTTCGATTAAACGGAGTCAAGACCACAGATTTTTTTAAGCTCCTACTTCCTTGGTTGCGATGCTGTTGCAGATGCTCTTCTCCAATCTTGCCAATAGTCTTCCCTGTAACGGATTATAATACGCAAAGTCCGCCGCTTTTCGGGTTTAGATCGCTGGCATTAAACCGAGCACACGATATTAATGCCTGTTTTTTTCACGGAAGCATAGCCTGGCAATGAAATTTTAACCCATTTCTGCAGCCGCTGCTTCTTCTAAATCAAATCACGTGACTCTGAAACAGCCTGTCAATGGCTCCACCTGTGCCGCTACAGTATCCATGGCACTGGAGCAAGAGGGGAAAATACAGCATGTACCTTTCCAGACCCCAACTCGTCTGTGACGTCTGCAGCTGTGCATTAAACTGTAACTTAAACTATTACTTTTAAGATGGTTAACAATAATTGATAGATTTTGTATCGCATCCCACAACAGCAAACAAAACCAGATACTAGAAATGGGTGGAACCGGGTGGGGCTAATCAGAACATTATCTCGAGCCTTACGTTGTCTTCTGTCTCGTTCAGATTTAGATTAAACCGCCTGACTTTGACAGAACCGAAAATGTTAATTAATATCTGATATGAAACAAAAATGTGCTGGAGAAGAAAGCGTGCAATCTGTATTGCATTAGTGAAAATGTCAGCTTACTAATGACTGGCAGGACATGGTTAAAATTAAAATGAACAAATTAATAATTAAAAACACCAAGGAAAGCTTTATTTTTTACAGGCATGATATTAAAATTCATACTAAAAAGTCAACGTGCGAAAAAACAAACTTAGAAAACAGCCCTGATCTCTGCTCCCAAGATGGAGTAAAAACTAATCAGAACTGTCCATTTCTTTTCAGTTTTTGCTCATGGCAATCAGCTAAATCTTTCGCTTTAATACCAGGTGTATAAAAGTTTGCCTAAAAATATAAAATCATCTGATGTGATCAGCTGATGTGTTTTTCATACAATGAAGAATCCTCGCATCATCCCATTTTCTTAAAATGCAAGTGTAAAATTCCAGTAAAATTGCAAATGCTTTCTAATGGCTCTGTGATAAAACAAATTATATTTTATCTTTTTTCCTTGGAGCTTATAATATTCACTGTATTCCTGACCATAGTTAATTGTTGAATGTCTATGAATGTTGAATTCATGAACCAGGACTCAGGTTTGTATTATTATAGCTGTGTTAGCTGACTGGATGTGTTCCACCTGAGCAGCGGTCTGGTCACCAAGCGACCGGACTGAGCCTTCTGCATGGTCCTGGCACAGATCAGTCTCAGAGTATCTACATTTTGCAGAGCCACAATGACAACGGAAGTACTTTTTCTTGATTTGCCAGTAGGAATCACCATAGTCAAACCTGAAGGGAGAGAAAAGGCAGAATTGAGAACAGACTGAATTACCTTGATTAAATGCTGGATGGATCAAACTAACAAAGAATGAACGATAGTTCTTAAAAATGTTTTTTAGTCAGGAAAGACTTACCCTAACTCATCTCCAACATGAATAGGCTTGCGTGCATAGAGCGCAATTCGAGGAAAGCGAAGGTCCTGGTGTTTGGTGAACACGCGTACCGGAAACAGATTGGGTTCGCAAAGATGATTTATAAACCTGCTAACATTACCGTAAAATTGGGCATCAATGCAGTAGACCTCTCCAACCTAGAAAAACATGATCACTATTAAATACTTTCCTTTTACAATTCAAAGCTTCACCATTAAGCTTCACTTTTTAATGTACTGTAGCGCCCCCTGAAGGCCACAAGTATAAGAAACACTTACATTTCGGCAAAACCCATGTAAAGACCTTTAAACTTGCCTTATTGTCTAGGTTGAACATATACGAGTCATTATCCCGAACATTAGCTTCCCCATCTGAAATGATCTCACCTGCAAACCTGCACACACAGAAAACTTTAGGGCAGAAGTATTTGACCAAAACAGCAAGAGATTAATCACGACTGAATAATTAATCATTCTTATAATGGCTTTCATTCCTGTAGCAAATTTCACATTAAATTACCTTTGATGTTGAAATCTTTACTTTAGAAACCAAGCATAGTTTCCTCAGTATAAATTACAGAAGTGATAAGTAAATTTCAGTGTTAAAATACTGCAAGTAAGCCATTTGTAGTTGTATTTCTCTTGAAAAGTCTAAGTACTGGAATGCTTAAAGTTTTCTGTTAGTTTAATTGTTTCACAGCCAGTTGTTTTCCAAACCATATAGACAGATAAAGTGTTTGGGAAACATGTTTGGAATAGTCAATATTCAGTTCCTGCCACTAATGGTGCTGAAATTACACTGTAAATTTAAATGTCTTGGCATTTGGTACATCATTACACTAATTATTAAAGTGTAAAGCAAGATATCTAAAAAGAAATGCCATACTCGCATACGAAAGCTCCCTCAGGAATATCCTGCAGTGCTCGGACCCCCCAGCCCATCCTTTCAGTCCTAAACACTTGCAGTCTCACCCTGAGGAAACAAAAATGACAAAATAATATAAACTTATGAAAACATGAATCTAAAGTTTACATTACAATGCATTACACATACTGGCCGTATTACCTGAGCCCATTCTGTACCACTCTATTCCGACATGTTCTCCAACAGGAACAAGCATGGTTGCACTCAAACAGAAAGGGTGGATCATCCCTGCAGAAATCTCTTAGCAAGCGACCATCCTGCATACCAACAGATCATTTCTAAAGTAATTAATTAGGTTTGTGATTAATAAGACATTATTCAACTCACAAGGGAAGTACTTTGAAGACTTTAAAACCCCTTGCTATTTATCACTGTATTATTACAGGACCACTTATTTTGCTCAAGTGAATACTAGCAGCATCCTACCTTGTCATACCAACAGCGTATGCTGAGCTGACCGCAGATACAACTGCTGGAGGCGCAGTCACCTTTACAGCTACAGTGCTACTCCAAAGAGAGACAGAGACAAACATCAACTAAAGAGACACATTGAAAGAAATTAACCCGTTATTGACAATCCCATCTTGCAACTACCTGTAAGTGCGTTATGTTTTCATCTATATTCACTTGAGAGGTAAAACAGTTCTCTGGAACATATTTGAAGTTGTTCGGACAGGGTTCATGGTCTACGCCATTCACACATGGCACAGGGACATCCTCATAACCTCGGGATATATCTCTGAAACACAGATATCCATAATAAGAACATTTCCCCACATTTTGAGAGAGCATTTTGTGTAAAGTGGTTCTAGGTTTAAGACAACATAAATATGTTTTGTTTTAGTTTTGATGTGCTTTAGTTTTAATTTGGTAGATTTGTGCCAGTGTATTTGCTTTACCTGCAGAGTAGTCTTTCTCTCTGGCCGTCTCTGCCTCTCCTAGCATCAGTGAGCTTTTTATTTGTGTTCAAAATCGTCCACATCTTGGAATTTATACTACAGCAGTCCAAAGGAGTCTCGCCATCCCTGTTCTTCAGATTTACATCCGCTCCTCTAGACAGAAACAGCCTGGAGACAGTTTAAAATTACAGCAAAAGTCACCACCAATCACAGAGCTTTCTGTGTATATAGCTTTTCTGGTATTAACGTCAATCTTATGTATGACCATATGACTAGGTGAAAACAGGGCTTTACATTACGCAGTCCAGCTGGTTCTGTCTGACAGCGATGTGGAGAGGTGAATCTCCATGAATGTTTACAGCATGCAGATCACATTTTTTCTCCAGCAGCAGCTGAGCGATCTCATCAGAACCAGAGAACGCTGCCCAGTGCAGGCAGATGTTCTCCTCCTAGCAAACAGTTCAGAAAATATTAATGAAACATCAACTGACAGCGGATCAATCAAGAAGAGAATAGAGCTAATGAAAAAGCTGAATGTGTCTCAAACCTTATCTCTAATTTGGACATCGGCTCCTGCTGAGATCAGCAGCTTCACCTGCTCTAGACGCATGTTCTCTGTTGCCCAGGTGAGAGGAGCCCAGCCACCATCATCCTAACACAAGAATGAGACAGATATGATGATGTCTTCACTAACAACATCTAAGAACCCCTTATATTCCATATCACATCCACAGCTCAGTGCTTTAGATCACACAATGTGAAAGAGTATTACCTTACAGTTGACATCTATGGATGCCGTGGAGAGGAGATACTGTAGCACGTCTTTGTGGCCTCCTCTGGCGGCCATGTGAAGACACGTGGAGCCTCTAATATCCTGCATATAATATGTATAATCACATTTCCAAATATGAGACATACACTGGCTAAAGGAATGCAATACTTCATTAATTCAAGATTTCACAGCTGATTTAAAGATATCATACCTTGTGTCCAGTGGAAGCACCGGCTTTCAGCAAGTATTTTACTGTTTCTAGATGATTATTCTCACAGGCGTACATCAGAGGAGTTTTCTGCTCCACATCACACATGTCCAGGTTAGCACCAGCCTAAGAGAGATTTTTTTACATTAGCTTACCATATTATCAGAAAAACACACTATATTATATCAATAAAGCCCAGTGTAATGACATTAGGTTTTTCCTAAAAACCTTAAATATTCACATTTCAAAGCGGTAGTTCACTCAAAAATAACTCTCATATTCAAAACCTGTATATGACTCTTTCTTCTGTGAAACACAAAAAAGGTATTTTGAGAAATGTTTTTGTGGAAGTTAATGCGGTTCTTCAAAATATCTTATTTTTGACAAAAAAAGAATGTCAGGTTTGGAACGGCATGGGGTGAGTGAATAATGAAAGAATGAAAGAAATTTCACTTCTGGGTAAACTTTATGGAACTTCATTTTACCTCCTTATGGGAAATTTGTTATAGACATACATCTAAAACAGTGCAACAAGACAAATACATTAATAACAATCGCACAGACATTGTGGGATGTTCTGTATATTAGAATAAGCAGTACCTGCACCAGTATATGGCAGATGTCCTTATGTCCCTCCTCAGCAGCACAGTGCAGGGATGTCTTCCTCTTCTCAGTGTCCATCTTCAGGTTTGGGTCCACACCTTCCACTGATCATAGCAGAGCAGAACCACACTTACAGTACATTAAATCATTTGTAGCAGTTAAATGATAGAACTGACAGCGTGAGGAAGGCCTTACCCAGCATATGCAGGACCCTCTGAAGCTCTCCTCTCTTAGCAGAGAAATACAGCTGCTTCGGGGGCAGCTTAAATTTCTTAAACCTTTATAAAACACGCAGTGATAAAATTAGATATGCGAGTAAACAAATGAAGGTGAATTTATAGATAGATACAATGTGATTGAAAAGTCCATTTACTATATAAATACATTAAAGGCTAGCCCACACAAAATCTGTGTAGGCAGAATTTGACGGATCACTCTGTCACAAAGGACACTACTGATATATTGGTTTAAGACAGTACTAATGCAAGTCTTACTTTCCATCCTCCAGCGCATTCAAAACAGTTTCCAATGATTCTTTAGCAGGACCGTTTGCTCCAGCAACAGTTACAAAGTCCAGTTTAGCCCTGCTGTAAGACATAATCATAAGAAATATGTGGCAAACACGTTAGATATACACAATTATGAGGAAACAGGTCCAGATCAATGCTGTTGATGTAAGCTTACTCCATTAAGGCAGTGTCCGTCTTGTGTGCAGGCACAGCAGCAGTTGGCGCCGCAGTAACAGGGTCAGATTTGGGGATTGTAATTTCCTTAGCATGACTGGCCTCCTCACCGCAGTGAGGGCAATAAAGCTGACCTCTGATCAGGGAGGCACAGCCTCGGTGAAATCGGTGAGAGATGTTCCCATCTGGTTGACATTCTACAAATGTCCCCTGGATCATACAAAATGCTATAAATATTAGTGTGCCGGAGGTTAAATGTTAATACATGAACTGTTAAGATGCTAGATGTTTGATGTCATGTCATGTACTCACAGCCCTGCAGAAGAAACCACAGCCTGGGCAGCTCTGGTGTTTCACCATCCCCGCACGGTGGTCTTCACAAAGCACCAGCAATGGAATCCTTAGAGACGGACGCATCATTTCCTGCTTCAGAATCACCTTGCGACATAAACTCAACTACAAAAGAAATAAATTCAATTTACTTTATAATATAGTTAAAATCCACTTCTTAAAGACCTATTTATTATCACACACACTGTTTTTCCAAACATGTTAGTAAACATAAATGTACTCCTTTAAGTTAAACAATGGAGAGTTAAAGACTTTATGTTGTCAATTTATATAAATGGTATTTATTACTGTAAAAGTAGATTCTACTCTACTGTTTTGTTGTTATACTATTTGTGTTTAAGAATTTAATCTAAGGTGACATAAGAATGTTTGAATGGGTTTAAACAGGTTATATTTTACCTTTCCATCAACACTCTCCACAGCCATACACTTGCCATCGGCTAGAGTCACTACATCCTGGTTCTTAGGCGTCTCCATGCGACAGCAACACAGTGGAGGATCCAACACATCATCAGCTTCCATGTTTTCTTTATCCTCTGGTAAACCTGCATAGAAAAACATTCATGCTTTAGTTAATATAAGCAAAAATAACTGTGTGAAATACATTTTTAAGTATTAAACAATGCAATTGTTTAGGCATGACTGTGCCCTGTGCAAATCCACTTATAACTGATCTCCCTGTTTAGCTATTCTGTTTCTTCATTAACTTTCTTCATTAGATTTGTCAATCTGAATAGGCCAACTTTTCCAAACGAGGGTCTGTTAACAAGTGGTCTTACTCCCTTACAAAGTCAGAATGCTCTGTATCTTCATGCTGCATGTCTAAATAAACAATTAGGATCTGAAACCTGCCTCTGCTCATTTGAGATCAACCTATCAAATGAAAAGAAACAGACAGGAGGTATAGGGTGCAGATAGGGTGGAGGCACGATTTGAAAATAGTAGTCAATTCTACTTTTGTGTTCTACAAAGTCATCAAGTGCAGATTTATGTACCTGTGGGAATCTGTGTTAACATGCCATCTTGAGCTAGAGTGTGTAGAGGGAGCTCTGTGTATTCTTCAGCATGGTCTTTCTGAACGTCCTCTGTTTCCTTGTTCTTCTGCAGTTCTGCTGTAGTTTCTCTCTCCGTCCTTATCGTTTGCTTCTCTGGTTTCTCAGGACTAACTCTTTGTTTGAATGCCTCCTCTATGGACATCTGACCAGCTTTGGGTACCGCTTTATGTGAGGCTTCCTGGATAGGAAACAAAGTCAATTTTTACATTTTCTTTTAAATTTTGCTTCACATAATGTAAAATCATGAAGATCTGACCTGTGCATTTGAGGGGAATAACAGTACATTCTGTTTCTTGGAAACTTTCGCTTTCTTTTTGGGAACAAAGTTATACAAGCCCATCTTTCTTTTCTTCTTTTTGGACGCTGCAGACAAATGCAAAGAAAGTAGAATGTCATTACGCTTCAAACTAGAAAAATCTAATTCAGTTTAGCTTTTTAGCAAAACACGCTCACCTGTTTGGGGTGAATCTTTGAGTCCCTGAGGTAAAATGAGCTGCTGTGTGGTGGAGGACTCCATGTCTCTCTCATGAGGACTGCTCTCACTGTTCATCATCTAGAGTTTGCATTGCCAGAAAACAAATAAATCTGCTGAAATTGGAACCCAAGTTGCTTACACATCAGAGCATGTGTGCTACTAAGGGGTATCGTTTAGATTGTGTGTAAATAAAGAAGACATGTTATATGGGCAAATCTATGCAAATGGCAATCAAAGTTTTTACCAAAGGTTTTTATATTCATAGCTTAGATGTCACTATTTAGTGATTTAATTAAATACTCATGTGAAGTTTTAAAACGTTCTTTTATGTTTAAAGCATGTATTTTCATAGGTAAAATGTTGTCGGTTATGTCCATGTCTTAATCCAACCCAAACACTTTCTGATTGACCCTATGACCTTATGATTATGAGCAAACAGCACACTACCTTTAAAGCAGCTGGAGCAGGTGCCGGTCTAACCATGGTTTTCCATGCCAAACGTGGTGGAGCAGGACGCACAGCTGTAGACTGCAACACAGGCCCTTTAGACTCCCTCTGGGCAAGAGGTTCTGAACTGTCACCTTCATGTCTGACCGCAGGTAACGACAATATGGAGATGTTCTCTGGGGCATTATCACCATCAGAACTCTCCGTTATATCAGCATCTTGTTTGTCTTTTTGGACAGGTGCATGGTTTCCTGGGAAAACGGCTTCAGCTGGGGTCTTGAGGGATGTCTGGCCAGACAGTAACTGAACGCTGGGTTCTGTGGGCTTCCTGGTGCCTGAAGGGGTCTGTTGTTTACCAACTTTTGGAGCAACACCAGGATTTTTAGGCTTCCTACCTCTCCTTGGAGGATCTGCAAGGCTGTCAACACCTACAACCAAACAATGATAAAATATACCTTATATAAGTATAATCTTTTTAATAAGGACATGCATGTTACTTCTTGCATTCAAAACACTTTACTGATAGCAAAATATCACAATAAATGACGTTGCAAAGTCAATGAACTCACCACCTTTCTTGGACTTGGCCATGGCAGTGGGAACCTGGAGCAATCCAAGAAAACCTCCAAGTTCCTTTCTCTATTAGAATTCAAAGTGTTAGTCAAATTCTGGTGACACCTAGACAGCACTTTTATACAGAAAGCAACGCTGTAAACTTTTCCAAGCGGGCAGCTCACGTGGTTTTTTGGACACAGAAAGCAAATTGGTGTTTGGACCGACACGTTAAATCTTACTTTCTTTGCATTGAATGCAAAGCATGCTAACTGGCTAACAGTGTTTTCTTCTGTCTGATTAACTTACGAACACAAACGCAAGTGTTAATGTTTATGTCAGATGTAGCGCGCGCACTATGGGCGGCATCACAATGAACGCGAAACAATGTAGCTAACAGACGCGCTTTCACAGCAGCACAAAATACCATAACGTAAGCACAAAAATGGCTGCGGTAGCATTGGCTGTAGTTAAAACGCAACCCTCAAATAACTGCTTTACACATACTTACCAGTTAACTTTGAATAGTTTGCATTATTGTAAAACAACTCAGTGCATTCACAAACTCCAGAAGCAGTCTTCCGGCGTGTTCGACTTCACGCGGCACTGCGCAGACTGATCGCTTGTGACATCATTGTACCGCGAGAGCAGATAGCTCCGTGTGCTTTTGATTCACTTTCGCGATCCTTGATGTCATACGCAGATCAGTCTGCGCAGCGCCACTTGAAGTCGAACACGCCTTCTTCTATTAAGTTACATGCGCCCTGCGACTGTCACGTGACCACAGTGCGCCCGCTGCTGGTGTTCTTCACGTATGTACTGTTAAGAATTATAGGCAGTGTCCTTTTATGTTTAATATTACAGTACACATAACTGCTTCTACAATAGAATTAAACAACCGTGCTTAGGGTAGGTATTTACTGAGTCACAGGAGTGTTTTAAGGCATATTTTTTCATCCACTTCTCCAATACGCCCCAATGTTGGCCTGGGATACTGAATTGTCTCTCAATTTCACATCTCACACTTGCTTGACATGTCAGTTTGAGAACTGACCAGTTCCGTTTTTTTACACTGTCCTATACTGTCTTACATGTTTCCTATACTGTCCTGTTTAGAACCCCTGGCTGGATACTATCGCCCCCTTCGCGTGAAAGCGGACAGTACCATCATGTTTCCTGTAGATGGCAGTTAAAACACGAGGTTCGCTCAAACGCTTCACTGATCCCCAACTCCAAACCTTTAATTTGACGAGATCTTGTGCATTTTCCTGTAGATGGCAGTATAAACTCAGAAATGTAATTCTAATATCTAATCGTAAACGACACTGGCAAATTGTGGCCTCTGGTTTCATGACGCGTTGATGACTGCTTTTTCCATCGTTTTTTGTTTGCTCATAGATGCAAACCCAGGCTGTATCGGCGTTGATCCTAACAAAAGATACTTAGTTTATCAATACAAACCTTATTTTGTAATAATGAAAAATGTACATTACTCTTGTAATGTGTGATGATGTAAAACTGTGCAAATTGTATTTATTATGTACGATTATTTTCTTAGCACTCACATTTGTTAAAATTCTACTTTAAATAGATAAAATATTCCCAAATAGTTACTAAAAATATACATTGTGCTCGCGAAAGGGGGTTCAGGACACCCGGCACTGCTGTTTCCAGGATCTATGTATGATCCATCTATGTAATCTGTGCATGCTGTTTAAAAGAACAGACATTTAACTGCAAAATCAATTTTATTTAGATGCTACATTTAACTGTAAATCACTGTTCCAATACAAACAATTAAGTAGTGTACAATAAAATTGCCTTGGGAATTATACAATACTAACAAAGTTTAAAAAAGACATTTAATACCACTGTACCTGAACTGTATATATATGACTATATATAATTTGTAGTGTTATATAATGACTTGTAGATTATTGGTGCACCCAAATATATACATAAGTCATACATAAAATAATATTTTTAATTTAACTGTCAGAAAAAACTTGAGGCAAAGGAGGTAAAGAAAAACGAACCCAGATGTGTGGTGGTGGTGTGTGACCACAAATACACAGAATAAGGGAATTAATAAATGGCGTGCTAAAACTCTTAAAACGTGGTTCCAAAATAACTCTGACAAGGGCTTCACATTGATAACATTTGCAAACATTACTAACAGAAAATAAAAAAGCAACATTAGGCATTTGTAATTGTTTAGCATCACATGTGAAAACTGCACCTTGGATCAACTGACCTCGTATGTTTAATATCAGATTCAAATTTGTACATATTTGGTATAAAAGTGCTTGAAATCTGGATTTATTTTTTAGTTAGGAATGTTTTGAAGCATAAGTTTTCAATGTTTTACTCAAATCCTTTGTCTTTTGCTTCCTGCGATTGGCAAACATCCTTTGTATTATGTATTGAAGCTATCTTCATAAGACGGAGGAGGTTCTGCGAAGAGAAACAGAAAAAAATCATCAGATACTATTGTCCTTACATAATGTAACTGAATTTTCTTTTCAGTGTTTTATTATTAATAATGTTATGCTTATAATAATATAAAGATCAATTATTATTGACAATTCAAGAACGTATAACATGACACTATTGAATCGCTTCAATGTATTTTGAAATACCATGCGGGTACGCTGAACTCCTATAGTCTGGAGGCGGGACTGTTGAAGAGGAGGTTGACAGAGTTTGATTCTCTCTGTTTCGAGGTATGGTAGATCCACTGATGGGGGGTGTCAATGCATTGCTGGAGTTTTGGCTCTGTCTGAAGCTGAGTCCAGGAGCGTAGCTAAATGCATTGGGTGACACTGCAGTCTGGTGACCTGACTCTGGACTCCTTGGCATTTCCATGTTGTATTCAGCAATATCTGGGATCTGTGGGTACAGCTCTGCTGGAGGAGCAGTGGGGGGAATGTGGAAGCTACGAGGTCTGGGTTTTGGTTTAGGGGCTGTGCGAGGAGGCAGGCTGGGAGGTGCGGGGTCAGCGGGAGCTGCAGTTGGAGTAGGGGAAGGGGAAGGAGCGGGATTGACACGTGGGACTGGCTTGGGTGGAACAAGCCTGGATGGGCATGGCTGAGTGGGATCCACTGCGATGCTTCCAATGTAAATGGGTAAAGTTAATGACACCTCTGGATATTTCAAAGAGACCTGGGGAAGCACACACACACAGATTTAATGAGAGAAGGGAAGCAGGAAATACCAAAAGCAATTTGCATGAACCTGAATCTTTCTGATGAATCTTTCTGATATGCATGTTCTCATTCACTTACAAACAATCAATAATCAAATCAAATGGAGAAGAGCATTAACAAGAAAGAAAACAGCAACCTTTTTCAGTATTCAGGGATGTACAATGTAACTACACAGTGTAGAGTACTGCTAGCAAACAGCACCCACTTACTTCATGAAGGTATCTCTGGAGCATCTCCAATCTCAAACTTATTATATCAACATGCAAAATGTGTAGCATCTAAAAAAACTTAAAACTTACTTGAATGTAGTAGCTGATTTCAATGATGTTTCCACTAGTTAAAGAGGATAGGGGAAGATTGGGTACAATTATCTGCTCTTTCCATTCACCTTTATGTCCACCCTTAACTCCAGGTCCCTCAACCTCCGCTACAGCTCGCAAATCAAGAGTTGGCTTTTTGGTATTATATGTTACTTTCTGAAAAAATGGATAACTAACTTTGAGGATTGCATTGTGATAATATTACTGGCTATTGTTTTCACACTCAGTTGAACTCTACAAACATTTGAAATAATTATTATGTTTCACAATTAAATATATTCTATTGCAGTTTAAATATCTTGGCTTTATAACCACAGATTATTTGCAGTCTATGACTGTACAACTTAAAAATGTATTTTCTAACCTGCATTAGACTGGCAACCACATGTCCTGTTGACTTGTCTGATTTATTTTCAATCTCAGCAGATATTTTGATGACCTGTCCAGCTATATATCCCCGCAAATCACTCTTGGCATTTAGTACCACTGTCCCATTCTTCATCAGCATGTATGAGAAATTTTTGGTTACAGAAGATGTGCTAGGTTCCTGCACAAAGCAAACATCAACAACATATTAGTTACTGTTGCCAAAAATATACAGGACTTTTTAAAAGGAAATTTAGACTTTTTTTCTTTCTTATTGAGGGTGTAGCATACTTACATGTATTTGAGGTACTTCGTTGAGGTTGATGATGTTTGACATGGCGAAGGGCTTCTCAACCTTGTAATCTTTTGCAAAACGAGGAGTGTCTATGAAAGCCCTGACTCTGTACATAATCTGTCCATAGGGCCCTTCAAATGATGTTGGCGCAGTGGCTGAAAAAGGTAAATATTGGTTAATATAAATCATTGTCAGACAACGACAATGTTTTAATTTGTTGGCCTGTCTAACCTCACAGTGTTTTTTTTATAGCTTTCATATTATGTTTTTAGGCAAATGCTTCTTTAAGAATGGTATTTTATTCAGAATGCAAATATCTCAAATAAAAGAGAATGAGCAAATGGAGCAGCTTTAGACAATAGAATCAGCTATGGTATTGTTTCACCAGAATGACTTATTTCATAAAACATCTTCCTTAATCATAGAAACACACCTCTTTCTGCTCAGCAGATCACGATTTAACACAAAGACTGCTGATATTTTTAGATCATTTACGTAGATGCATTCATCCAGCTAAGACAATTGCACAAATATGAACCCAAGAGGGTTTGAGAGTTCTATACCCAACACCAATAAAAAGAATCATCCTCGTGTTTGATATCCAAACACAAGTTACTGGCAAGTTCTGTTGCCATGAATAAATGTAAACAGTGGTTAACTGTGACATGTCTTAAAGGAATGCAGTGTGACAGGGGCGTCCAATTACATAAAAGTGCAGACTCACCAGGTAAAAGAAACTTGAAAGGAAAACTGTGCTCGCCTTCTTTTAGGGTGCCTGAGAAACAGATGGAGAGGGGTTTAAAGAGATTCAAACAAGTGTCATGTGACCACCACTATATGTGTGTGCGAGAGACCGTGACGCCGCACCTTTATCTGCAATCGAGACCGAGCTGCTGAAATACTGCTCCTCCTCCATCCAGTCTGTGTCGTGGGCTTTGCTTGTTACCCCACAGAAGCCCTGGCAGTTCACTTTAATTGCTGTTTGTGAGAATAATAAAACATATCATGAGCCAACAAAAAGAAGAGCATCTGCACAGACACATGTTCAGTTCAAATCAGTGAATAAGTTTACATTAAATTCTCACTTGTAACATTTATATCGTCTGGTACTCTTCCTTTATTGGAAACTGCACTTAATTTGACCTCATGCTTTCATTTAACTTTAACAGCAGGATGTTGCATTAATGCATTTAAGTAACCATGGTAACAGACAAAAACACATTAACTGTATGAGGTCAACAGAGGAGTCCTAGATTATCACGATGCACTGATGTTACACTGATGTTAAAGAACTTCACTTCCAGTGTCAACCTATAAAGCACAATATTAGTGAATTTTAACATTTTGAGTCTAAACATTTGTTTGAAAGTCAACACTTTAATTTTCAGTATGTATTTGCACAACTCTGTATCAGCATCAGCTATCACTGGCTAGTTGTGTAAATGCAGTTTATATATAAACTATGGTGTCCTAGTGAGGTGCATTTATCCCCAAGTATAAAATTAACTCACAAGTGCTTTTGATATTGTCATTAGCTGCATTTAGTTGCGAGTTTCGATTTATCAATGTTTTCTCTGTTTAAAAGTCTTCTCTCACTCTCACTTTCCTTATTTCTCTCCCTCTCTCTACCCTCCAGACACACTGTGAGTGCTTGTAAACAGAGATGTTACCACAGATACAAAATGAAATGAACCATGGGAAATGTGTCTGATGAGACTTCAGTAAGAAACTGGGTAAACAGCAACAACTTTGGAACGGTCTATAACTGTGCTGCATACCTAATATTGTATCATTTGGGAAAAAACTGACAATTCTTCCCCAACCAGAAAAGCATCAACCAATGAATAATAAATCCGGAAAGAGGACAACTGAGCATTCAGAAATAGTTTTATTTCAGTATTTCAATACAAAGTTAAAAACCACTCAAAGACAATTTTATTGTTTTTACATGAACACTTTATAGTCAGCTTGGCATGGTTGAAAACTTTGAAAGATAACACTGCTAACTGATTCACTTCTCAATCAAGTTGTAATGGTGACTGGGTACGTTTGTTATTCAGGTTTCATTGATCTGGAATGCCAACAAACCTGTCCGTCCAGTGAGTATTTTTCAACGTCCCAACCAAAGCTCTGAGCTCAAACAATAAGCCAATCCCAAAACACTCACAAAACCACATGACTTCTCTCTCTCTCTCTCTCTCTTATACATCCTTGTAAACATATTATGAACTTTTGGTATATCTTACTCATTTCTTTTGTCATATTTTAGATTTTTAACAACAGATTGGCCTGACTGTACTCTGAATCATTTTAATTATTATTACTCTTGCCTTGCCCTCAGCTGCTTTCAAACGTGAGCCAAAACCATAAAGTTTTACCTGTAGTTCTTTTTACATTGATTGCTGGTTATTAAACACAATAATATCAGCATATGCCCTTGTATTTATATAACAAAGAACATCTCTCCTTGACCTTACAGCCGAAACAAGACTAAGGGCCACAGGTTAAACAGTTAATGTATTGATGGCAGATTTTCTAGGTAGTTTTATAACAGTTTTAGGTGCGTATACTTGATCATAATGACTATATATATCATATAAAGATTTGTTGAGCTGAAAGTTCTTGTAATGTAACACTTCACTGTAACCTATAGATAATCTAACAGTGTTTGCTTCAGTGGACACCTAAATACTATGACCATACGTGCTAAAAAGCACTGGGATGTATGGAGGGCCAAAGTGCGCTATAGAAACAGGTGCTGGTATCAACAGATGGTGGATAAGACGTAGCATACAATGCCTTTATGCCCGTTTCATACGGTGTAATTTGCATTGTAACAAACGAAACAGGTAATGTGTGATATCAGGTGCAGATTGTTTTAACAGGTTAACAGACGCCTGGATGATTGATTGAAACGCACTGCTGGAAAGTGTACGGCATACACATTCAAATGAGACGTTCGGAAAAACAATAAACACCATCAAACAGCTGCCCATGCATAACAACTATGTTTTTTAGACTGATTCAAGCCCCAGTTTCAGACAGTTTTCCAAACTTAAATGTCTTAAGATTGTATTTTCTATTAACTATTGAAGCATTTTAATCATGAATTGTCATTGTCCTTTAGAAAACGTTAGAAAAATGTGTCTACTTTTCGAAACGAATTAGATGAAAGACAAAGCCATTGGAGTTTTTAAATCTGGGAAATAAAACATCCACGTCAAGTTTCGATTTACACACTTGAAGTGCTCGATCAAAGCGCGAGAACAAAAACCAACTCCTAAAACGTGCGCGTAAGTCTAGGAAAACATCCACTGACAATTCTGTCTGATATAGAAATATAAAAACTTGATTAAAATACCCTTATCAATAAAAACCATTCATCCTGTACAAACAAAATGGGTGGCGTCTGCTGTGTGCGATAAGTTTTTACCTACCTTTACATTGTATAGATTGGGCCAGTGCGATTTTCAGAGTTCCAGAGATAGATTCACCGGGACTATATGTCGTTTTGCTGTTATTAAGGGTTATTGTGAATTCCTGAAGCTTTCCCATTCTGTATTCTGTCCACCGTGAACAGGTGGGAGAGTGAAACTGCGCGACAAGGAAAGGAAATGTTTCACCTGAGGCCAGCGTCACGCAACTCTTTGTGACGTCACGCAAGTTTTCGTCTTCGCCCAAGCAGACAAATTGAAGCCATAAAACTTTATTAAGTAACCTTAATAATATTTATTTATTTATTTGTTTCATTTTTATATTATCAACATGAAGTGAAAAAGCCTGTAGGGTATCAGTGTTTATTAATTTATTGTTTGTTTTGGGAAATTCTTTATATATTGAAATTAACTTGCAAGTTTCCAAAAATTGTAAAATGTGACATTAAGAAAGGCAGATCACGTGCAGGGGAATTTCAATGATGACCGGAACTTGTGGCTATTTAAACTTCGTCGCACACTTATATTAGCATTCGTTTTTAATACTGATATTATGGTTTTAATCGCTTGAAAATATGGATGCGCGGAAAAATAAATTTCAGATATAATGTCTCTGGCTAGAGTGAACATGACTCACGAGTCCAGGTAAAGCATAGAGATAAACAACAATAACTACGTAAGTAAATACTTTAAATATTGTCACTGTTTACTCTTTACTAAGACAATTCCCAAAGTTGTCAACAGAGGGCGGTTCAATTTGAACCTTGGCTCCCCCATGTTCCACCCAGACCTCTTCTCCATTGTCGGGATACCTCCAGAAGTTTCATATGGACAATTTGTGACCCAGTCTGTGAAAACCCAGCTAAAGTCATTTTTTGTGATTTTTCTGTTTTCTACAAAAATCATTCTACATAATGTAAAGAACATTCTTTTAACATTGATATTTTTAATATCATTTAATATTGTCTTAACAAGGTCATGTCAAAGATTAAAATCATAGTGATATGTATAGGTGAACTCAAACTTTGATGCTCGTTATCTCAGAATTGGATTTTTAGCCTGGTTTTCACAGACAGGGTCACATTTATTGAATTGTTTTTAATCTTGTTTGTTTGCAGTGTCACGTCCATGTCTAGAAGGGTTTAGGTCATCAAGACCTGTTCAACCTCATTCAACACAGACATATCTAAGGATAAATCTCAGGGCAGAAGTATGTACCTCTAGTTAAAAAAAACCCTGCACATCTCATTATCAATATGTGAATATAATAGATGTAGTTTTCATGGGTGTAACAGTTACAGTGTTTAATATATTTTTATTGTCTGTGTCAGCAGTCAAGCAAGGATCTTGGGCTGTTTATCATAAGCAACAGTTCTCGTTTCTCCAGACAAGGCAAATGAGGAAGGGCTCAACTTGTTATTAGATGTACAAAAGAAAAACCTTTGTGCAACAAAATAAAAAAATATAAAAATATATTTGATTCAAAAACGTAAAAAGTTTGCCCACCCCTGGTTTAAATACACTGAGATACTGTATAAATGACGTTTCTGTTTGCGCTTTGACTCAACGTTTCAGAATCACTTTTCTTGTCAACATTCCGTCTGATCCCTATCGTCCTGAGAGATCTCCTAAACGCTTTAATGAAATTACGTGAGCCAAAAAAGTAGATCAGCGGGTCCAAGCAACAGTTAATTCCTGCTAATATATAACATACATAATATGCTGTTTGCAACCGCAACATAAGCCTGCATTTCCCAGGGTAAAACTTTTTCACAACCACTCCTATAGTCCGAACTACATTAAGAGGAAGAAAGCAGAGTCCAAATATGACTACACAGATGCCTATCATCCTCATTGACTTGACTTTGACAAACTGGCCCTGATTAGAATGTATGTTAATACGTGACACAGAGCTGGCCAGACGACTGTAACAAAAAACTGAGACAGATAAGGGTAAAATACACCAGAAAATGAAAAGCACAAAGTTAATAATAAAGTATGCATTTGTAAGTTGCTTCTGATGGATAGTAAGACACTGCCGATGGTTGTCCTCAGTGGTCACCGGAAGCATCCAGCCATATATGATGCCATTTATTATAAGAAAACACCAAATCCCAGCACAGAGTTTCTTCACAAAAGTCTTTCTTTTCATTAGTGATGAGCGATTGAAGTGCACCACTGACACATAGCGATGAATGCTGATGAGTGTGAGGAAGAGGACGCTGCCATTGAAATGCACACTAAGCACGGCGATCTTTAACTGGCAGGCAAACTTTCCAAAAATCCAGTTACTATCCATGGCGAAGTACACTGCCATCAGAGGGGTGAGAGGAGTAATGATGGCATCAGATAGGGCCAGATTAAACTGCAAAACAACCCCAGAGTTCCACTTACGGATGCGACAGGTGAAGACCCACAGGCTAAAGCCGTTGAGCATCAGGCCCAGCAGATAAACCAGACAGAGGAGCACAGCAAGAGACATGTGCTGAGGCTCAGGAGAACATGTGCTCTCATGACTTGTGTTGCTGTTGTTTACAGTCACTGAACTGAGTGGAAGTGGGTTGATCATCTTGAATGAAACTGTGCAGGGAGAAATTAAGTGTGTTATATAATTATAAAAAACTAGGAAAATATTGGAAACAGAATAGTGCAATAACAATATTTGCATTACCATCCCTGCTGAAAAAAAACAACACAAATTCTAATGCTAAATTCTAGTGTTTTAGCTCTTATTCCAGTATGGTGTTTTGTTTGTTCTCACCTGCCAGATAACATCCCACCAATAGAACCCAATACATAACCAACCATACAGACCAATATACTGTAGTTTCCATTAAAACCAGTCCGATTACAGTTTATTTTGACACACAAATGTGTTGTCCTTAACTAGAAACATCTCTGTGTAAAATTAAAGACAACACATTTTGTGTTACTTTCAATGTAACTTTTGTTACTTTCAACTCAACATGTGTTGTCCCTTTTATTTATTCAACACAAAATCAACACAAAATGATGCATAATGTGTTAAAAAAAATGTGTTAAAGAATAACATCCTTTTTTAGAGTGCATAAGAATTTCTTGATGGTTCTTTTGTTTTTTGTTTTTTAACAGGGACGTCAGTGAAGACTTTCATGCACATTAAAACTAGTTAAACTGATCACACAACAGATAAATGATTATCTTTAGAACAGGAAATAAAGCTGTTTGCAGAATGTACAGCAAAATATTATGTGTAAAAATGTAATTTGCATGTGTGTGATGAAAAGTTTTATAATAGAGAAGATGTTTTGAAAAGGTCTTGAACCCTGCTCTAATATTATGTTGTGAGTGTTTAAATGTGAATAAAACATCTCAGGTATTAATGAAATTATATATACTGTATACTGTGCTTTAAAGCCATCATACTTTTTAAACTGTTCAATGAAAATGAATTTACAGTTTCTAGTATATTTAAATAGTCATAGAAATTGTAATTACATTGAAAAATGTAGTTTATTGTGTGAAGAAAAATGAGAAACTATGTCTGCACTATTTATTACACTTAAAGTAAAACAATGCTGTCCTTATTTCTTGTTTGTGTGATTAGTATTTTGAATTTTATTGATGTGCATTGAAAAAGACACTAAAATGCACTGGTTAGATATGATAAATAAATTCTATATGAATATTAAGTCATGCAGAGCACTTACCAGATCATGCAATCTCCCCTCAAAATTCATTTGTAGATTGTGTGAACTGATTGATACTTCACTGATTGTGAAGTATGAGATGGCTGAACACTTTGTTTGTAGGTGTCACAGAGGAACTAAAACTGAATTTCCTTTTATTAGCAAGCAGGCACAGCTCCAACTCTTTTTACTATAACATGTTTTAAGTTAACCAAATTTAAGCAGTTCAGCAGAACATCAGCATTTTGATAAATGCCTTTTAGTAAATAATACTCTGTACATGATGTATAAATTTAATGTATTAATTTTCTTCATCTGACTAGCGTGTTATATTCTGAATGTAAGCTGGCTCTAATATGTATGGTGGGTCACAGGACTTGAGCTTGTACACATAGTATTTTTATCCATGGTTTGCAGTAAACATTAAAAGGGAGCGACTACATAATGTGTAATTCATCATTTTGGAATCTGAAATAAGGATGCAAAAATTTTTATCAATATGTTTGACATTCAAGTGTTTCATTTTTCAATGTGGGGGAGGTGACATTTTTACATGCCACCAACATATTCCTAAAGTAATGATCATCAAAAACTAAGGGATTTTAAAAATTTTTGATTTTCTAATGTTACCTCAGCATTTACAGTAACTTCAGCAAACTGTATTTTACCAAACTGCTACATGGTATAAAAATAATTTCTCTACATTATTACTATACCAAAGCTTTGTTATTACTACACCATGACAGCTAGTGAAAATATGATCATCATACAAAAAAGATGCTTAACAGAAAATTAATTTATCTATGAGTAAAACATCCTCTCAGGAATAAAGAGCAGACATCACACTCAATGTTATGTGCCTTGAGCTGCTGTAACATTTTATAAATAAAACAAGGCAACATTGGCACTGTGATGCAAGTATGATGTTGTTTGAACTGACAGAACAGGGACAGGCAGCTGTACCACAAGGAGCTCCATCTGAATCTTCCAAACTAACACAGTAGCTTAACAGTTTTCCTTTTAACCCTAATAATTTAAAACAAGATTCAAAATCAATAATTAAGGGATCAAAAATGATACAGGTGAAAATATCATCTTTTTTAAGATTACAGCAGTGATAGTAATGCTTAAACCATCACAAAACAAGTAAAAAAACAGGAAGTTTGTCATATTTTTGGCATCTTCTCACTTTCTAATGTGGCTGTATCTTCCTTTTCTGTACTTTATCAGTTCCCATTTACTTTACCCAGTACAGTTAGAAAGTAAACAACTTTCAGCAGTTTTGAGGATTAAACATTTTAGTGGTTATTGTCTTTTCCATGGGGGAATACCATACATCCAGCTAGAACAGTGTGATTATTTATCAGCTCATTACTTTTTATTTATTTCATTACAGAATGATTTTATTACTTTCCACCATTGGAACCCTGCAATATTCTCTAGAATGTGTGTATTGGGCAAAAAAATTAGTGTAATACTCCTAAAACCCTTCAGCAGCAAAAAAAAAAAAAAAAAAAAAAAAAAAACAGGCTGTAAAAATATTCCAATTCATTCTTTTATTTACAAGTGGGCTTATCGCTGACATAATCCAAAACAAAACCTATTCAATGATATAACACTGTAAATAACACATTTTTTTTAACTAAAGATTGCCTTTTAGCAAATAAACAAAATTACCTTTTCTTAAAACAAGCATTGAATACCCACAAAATACTTAAAAAATGCGCCTTATAAAAAACAATGAAGTCATAACCAGCACACTTCTATTTCTACACAGTTATGTGTGTTCATGTCAGTCTTTATGCTATTAGAAATGTACTTCATATCTGTATGCACACGGCTGCTCTTGGGCTCTAGACCTGGAGTTTCCAGTCTCTCTCACAGTGGTGTGGTAGGGGTGGAGGTGGTGGTGGGCACAGTAACAGGGTGAAGGCCGAGATCCAGTGAAGGGGTCTCCTCTGGTTCTGGAGGACTTTTCTTGGAGGCCTCAAGTTTCTCCTTCAACTGGTTGTAAAGTTCCTTCACTGGCTCACTGCTCTGTAATCATGTCAATTAAGATTTTGTTAGGTTGATTAGTTGAAATTGCTGCATAAACTGACAGCAAAACAGAATCAGAACATTGACAGCAAGTCAATGGTGTGCCGTCTTATTTATGTATCCAGGTATCAAATGTAAAAGTCAACTGCAATTTTTTCAGCTGACAAATAATTATACATTGACAGCCAATCAAAATCAACTTGAATTTAAGAGATTGCAGTGTGCGGGCCTGGAATAAACATAACGCTATTGTCTGGATGCGAATATAGTTACTGTTATCGTTATTAGTTTCTTAAAATACCTGCTTTGGTGGTTCAAGCGTTTTCATTAAAGTTTCCATGTAGGACGGCAACACCTTCTGGTGGAGGTGGTTCAGTAAGCGCAGAATGTGTCTGTGAACATTCTCCTTACTGCAAATGAGAACAGAAAACTCAAACTGTGGTGAAGTGAGCTATAGCATTAACTTTAATGAATAAGTTACACTGTATAGATTTTACACTACATTAACACTAATGTTTTTTCTTTTTATGCTCAAAAGAATTTTTAAGTAGGTAATATATAGAGCCACCATAACATTATTCTTACAAGGTTATGTGCCATTAAACAACATAATACAAACCTAGAGAAAGAAGTGAGGAGGAAGTTATCAAAGACAGCAGTACAGAACTCCTCCGATCCAAATTCATCAGAAAGTAAAGTCAGATGGCCAGTGAGAAGATGGAGGAAGATATCTCCAAATGCCATGTCATTATATGTATCCACTATGATAGCACAAACACACAAAGTCATCAGTTTCCGGGCAAGTCGTGTGCGTTAAGGTAATGTAGAAGATAGAAAGAGAAGTTTCTCACCCAGTGCAGGCAGAAGCCTCTGAAGAGCATTCTTATTCCTCTGCTTAGCAATATGAAGCACATAGTAAAGGCCTATCTCACACGCCACCCTGTTTTCTTGTATATACCTGCACAAAAGGGAAAAAGAGAATCAGCTATAGAAAAAAGTATTTTGCTGATTCTGGGTTAAGAACCGGGTTGATGTGGTGACAGTGGTGTACCTGGAGAATGTATCAGGCAGGGTGCTGGGGTATGTAAGAGAGGTCTTCTCTTCACTGGGAAGTTTCTGCTCCACAGTAAATGTGTAGTCATCCACCACTATTGACATCATGGCGGGCAGGAAACGTGTTACCACCTCCAAATCCTAATGTTGAAAAAAACACAAATCCAATTTTTGTGATTTGTCAAAATTCTGCACCACTATATTTGTGCTAAACAGAGGAGCAAAAATAATGAATATGTGATCCTGTCTGTGAAATCCAGGCTAAAGTTGTCAAAGCAATTTACTGCTGTAAATGATAGATTATATAACACATTTAGAGATAGACCACTCAAATTTTAATTTACAATAAAAAGTCTCATAATAAAATCAGAAAAGAATGACTTTATTGACACTTCATATTATTATTTTGCACAAAAAAATCCCAAAAGTTGACCTAAACACTGATTTAAATCTTTGACATGGCCATACTCTGTCAATATTAAAGATATCAAGATTTATATTTTCACATTCTTCTTTACATTATGTACAATGATTTCATTTAGAAAACAGTAAATCACACAAAAAAAAAATCACAATTCTGTTTGATGCCGTAGTGGCTCAGAAATAACAAACTTAATGCAGAATATTGCAAAGTGATTATCTTACCATTCGTGGCTCTTTGAAAACCTGGCTGTCGATCATGTCCCAGGCGCCCTGACCAAGTGAAAGCATCCGCAGCAACAAGAGGAGGTCAGGGCTGTCCTGTACATAAGCAGTTGACAAATAACATTGACACTAATCTTTATGACAAGATTAAAAATGCGTTTTCTATGTACGAGGTAAAGACTGCATTTTACATAGCCACAATTTCCCTAAGAGTCCAATTAATGAGACCATCCACATATAAAAAAGTTATGTTTATAAATTATATATAGAACAACTTGAAATTGCTTTAACTTTTTGTGTGCCACAGTGTTTGATCAGTGTATGAGAGTTCTTACTCTGGGCAGGGCGTCCTGGCCCAACAGCTCCTGAAGGTTCCTCACTGTGCTCAACACTAGTGTGTTACAGGCAAATGGATCACAGAGAATCATAGAGAGATCACTGTGTGAGAAACAAGGTCAGAAAGTTTGCACGTTAGAGAGTTTTTACAGTTCTGCACCTTCTGTCTATACAGATATATAAGTTTCGTACCCCAACACCTGTTCTTGTCCTTTCTTCACCCCATCCAGGAAGCCTTGTAACTCTCGTGCCCTTTTAGCATCCACAAACTTTTCCCTGATGCAGGCATCCAAACACCAGGAAAACTACAAAAAAGAGGGAGGGAGTGTAAAACCAACACTTTTCCACTAAATTCAATGTATGTACAAATAATTTCTTCAAGAAATATACAGGGACTAATTTAAACTAACTAAGTTAAACTACACGCAGAGTGTAATTTTACATTTTTTATTCACAATTTATTAAGTGGGTTACAAAAAAGTAGTAATCAAGTATTACTGTTGCAAAGAAATCATTTGGACTGTATGTCCCTGTCAATATTTCACACCTTGTGACAAGGGTCAACTGAACAGATCTCACTGATGTCCAGGTCATGAAGGGACATGAGCAGCTCAGCTCGCAGGGTGCAGTAATGCACGTTACGTGTGCGCAGGAACAACGTCCGCAAAAACTGCAGCACCATGTCGTAGAGCTTCACGTTCTTCCCAATCATCTGAGTCAGCTTAAGCACTACCTGGAGACAAATATCAGCGTATCAATTAAATGCATTACAGTATATGTCCCCAGTATACAATACATCTGTGTTCGTGCATGCTGTACTGGAGTGCACAACTGTACTCGTTGGTTAGTGCAAACTTTAAAAGTGAAGTATACAGAAGAAATGTAACACTCACCTCGCCCTGTCTGCGTGTTTTTGGTGATGAACTGAAAAAGTTGTGAAGGATGGACAGATCACTGCTGAAGAGAGCCGCCTCCTTCTCCACAATATACTGTTTCAATAGAGGAGACACTTCATCTCCGAAAAGAGCCTGATTGTCCTGCCAAATCTGCCGTTTCACCTCCACAGCGCAGACTTTATACAGCTCTTTATCAGCCATTACCTGCTTTAGCTTTTTCTCAGGCACCTGCATCCAAACAGAAGCTTTACTGCTATTAAAATGTTATTCGGTTACATTCTGAATGCTAAATATTCTGGCAAGGTCAGTCTATGGGAGATTTTCCAAACGTAATCTTTAAATTATTATAATTTTTTTTACAGTTTATAAAAACAAACATAGACAGACACACCCATGACTGAAACAATTTGCAAAACAACTGTATGTTGTAAGTGGTTTTATGGAATTAACGAACCTCTTGAAAGAATGTATGAGGAATATTAATGCAATGCTGATTAAATGTATTTGTCACTGTAATGATTCAATGTATCTGTTTATGTAATGACTCAATATATCTGTCACATAAGTGATAGATCATTGCATAACACATGTCCGTACCTTTGGCAGATGTTTCAGCACTTGCATGACAACGGGCTGTATGGATGGCACCTTTACCAATGGAAAGCTTTTCTCCAGAAGTTCTTCCAGCTTAACATACCTATGTTCAAACGAGCGGTGTGTTAGTGTTTACAGTATATTCAGTAGACTTACAGTATATTCAATTTATATCAATATGTGTATTAACTAGGATCAAACCCATGATCTCTGGGTTGCTAATGCATGCTCTACCAATTATGCTTAAGAAAACACATGATCATTTCTGATCTACCAAAGTGATTGTTGTAAATAACACTTTTTAGTCACCTGTCCTCGTCTTTACCCTCTGCAATGACAGCAACACGCTCCATCAGCTTCTCACGCAGCTCGTCAAACACTGACTGGTGAAACTCCAGTCGAGGAGTGCCGTGAAGATCCAGGAAAGGCAATGCAGACTGTAGGGTTGGCAACAATATGCCATTTTCCATCTGAAAGAGATAATACAATTATGCTCAACACTCCAAAGTAAGATTATACAAGAGTTTTATCACGCGGCAAATTTGGCGCCTGTCATTCATCTGTCAACACATGTCATAATCGCCTATTACATTTACATTTAGGCATTTAGCTGACGCTTTTATCCAAAGCGATTGACAAACATTAGGAGACAAATTAGATTATAATCTATTAGATTATGTCTCGCTCGCATCATGACATCATGGCGATTTGACCAACTCTAGAGAAGACTTTAAAAGCAATCGCTTACCTGAAAAAAGATCTTACCTGAAACTGGTCGATGGCTTTCAGAGGCTCTGTACAGTTAGTGAGAGTTTCTTTCAGATCTTCTCCATTGGATATTCCGAGCTCTGGTAACCCCGCAAACATGTTGAGACGCTATTTGTTTTCACTCAGGTTAAAGAGTTTTAAATGTACTGAATTCTGACATATAAATAATTTGGGCTAGATTTGCATTGTTCGTTTTTATGTTTTCCCACACTTCCTAACTGTGCAACTTCGTCAACACTCTCATGTTTCCGGTACATCGTAAGAGGTTCCGCATCAGGAAAGTTCCTACCTCTGTGCTAATGTGCGCTAGTGTGCTTTTCTAGCGATGCGCGGTGACAAAAAAAGCACGGCATAAAAAACGTATTGAAATGATTGTATGCTAAACTTGTTTTTATTATTGAACTAAAAACATGTCCCTGTAGTTTAACTGGCAAAGCATTGTGTCAGCTGCACAAAAGGGGCTGGGTTTGATTCCCAGGGAACACACAACCCACAAAGAAATCTAATATAATATATTTGATATTATATACACAAGTTCATATATGGCAATATAGTATGGGAAATTACCTAAATAAAATAATAAAATAAAGAAGTGTACTGTTTGAATGTACAGTCAGTCGCTTTGGATAAAAGTACCATCCAAATGCAAAAAATGTAAATGTATTTTAATAGGGAACATAACTAAATTGATTTATTTAATACAGTCTGTTTAATTCTCGTAATTCTTTCAACCTTTCATCGTTTTGTGCAGTTACACTTAACAACCAACAGGCGCCACTGTTCAGCCGCACAGAGGAACTAAAAACGGGATGTTCTTTAGAATCAGATTACTGTGCACAGCTGTAATGTCAAGATGGGTAAATGTAAATAAAATTAATGGCATTTGAGATTTTTAAACTAATTTCTTATTACATACACCATCATGATTTTCAACTTATGGAAGAAACGAAGAAAAGAAACCATTGTAGGCCAAACAAAATCAGGCTTACAACAGAAAAGTACATGTTCTGCTAATGCATCTTTATTGCTTTTAGATTTAGATTTTCTAAAAAGGTAGGCCAACCATTCTTGCTAGGATGAAGAAAAATTATTTAGTGCATATTGATAAAACTGGACACCAAGCTTGAGTGGTATTCTTGTGGTAGATTCGTACAAGAAAGAAAAAAGATGCAATAAAAAGGACTGAAAATAGTAAAATCGCAGCACGCCAGGCATCTGGTCGCAGTGCTTTTCTAAGTAGCACATCCTCAGCTGGCAGAAGATTGCTTAAACTTAACATGTAGCCGAGGGCCCAGCCAACAGAGGTGTCCTCAGCCTGAAAAGCAAAGTAACATGCTGATATTGGCTTGAAAACATATAATAATAACTTATGATATATTTATTTACTAAACTAGAACTGCAAGTATGTGGCTTACTTTCTCCTGAAAGGAGATGTGTGGGAAAGAAAGATCATTGAAGCCATAACCACTGAGCAGGAGGACATGAACTAAGACAGAATCTGCACAGTAGTTCCTTAAATAGTTTCCCTCACCAGGAAACTTACTTTGCATCTGAGAAAGAGAGTGTAAAAATAAGAGAGAAAGAGAAAATGAGAGTTTGCTTGATGAAAATGTTTCTCACTTTTTACCATTTTTCTCATTTATTCTCTTTCCTGGGGGAACATCTTGAATTTAATCACATTTAAGTTTAATTAAAAACTAGACTTATGAACTCTCTCCTCTGACAAGTCTGGCAAAATGATTTAAGTGTTCGAATGAATCCAGTGAACTATTAACACTGCATTCATTCATTCATTCTTAATAATTAAATCAATGCAAAGTGAAAATATGAAATGTTTTTATAAAGATGTATAAAAAAAATCTTAATCCAGGAGTTGCAAATGTCGGTGTTGAGTCGTCTGGCAAATTGAAAAAAACATGGAGAAAGTCATTTTCAAATTGCAGGACTAAATAAGCCAGGTTACCTCCTGTAAGCTCATGTGGCAGACAGCATGGGTGGCGTTATCTAAATGCACTGGGGAGGTTATGGTGATGCCTGTAGCTTTCTGTAGCATGTCAATAGTGTAGTAGAATGCAGAAAATGCCTGTGCCACAGAAAGAGGAAGATTACATAATCATAATTATTACATAGGCGGTTATAAAAAAAGATAAGTTAATACACTTTTAATGGAGGGCAGCACAATAAACATCTAGGACACAAAAATCATACAAAGTGTTTGTTTAATATGCCTACAAGTGAAGAAAACACTTAGAACACAAAAATTACACTATTTAATATAATAAAATATGAAATCTCATACCATAAAGCTTCCTGTAATATTGGGCAAGATTACTCCATCAAAGGAGCATGTGGAATATGAACAGTTGTTAAAAGAGAAGAGCTTAGAAACATTTCCAAGACACTGATTGTAGTTTCCAGTGCCAGTTATCCGCAGGTTGTCGCCAAGTTTATAAGGAGTTTGTCTCTTAACGCATGGAGTATGAAACACACTGCCCAGCTTTATGGAGTCAGTGTATCCTGCAGGATAACAAGGATGAACTACTGAGCTGTCTGATCCCTGAGTCTATAAAACAAACAAACAAATTAAAAACATAATTTATTTTAGCACATTCTCCATTATGATTATTTAAAAACATGGGTGTCAAACCCTTCTCCTGGAGGGCCACTGTTCAGCTCAGTTTTTAAAACACATGCCTGTAATCCTGAAGGGACTTTTTTTGCTTGTTCAGGTGTGTTTGATGAGGGTTGGAGCTAAAGTTTATCCAGGAGCAGGGTTTGACACACCCACCTACAAATTATACCGCTTCTGGTTAAGCGTGACATCAGCCAATCAGCTTGTTTGATAAGAATATAAATCATTGGTCTACCAGATTAAATAATTTAATTATTTAAGAAGCATACTTAACCGTAATCAGATGTGCCAGCAGTCTGAGTAAGACCTGATCTCTCCCATAGCACAGAAAGCTCTGGGTGTAAATTGTATAGTCTCGTCCATACAGCCGCAAATTCATCAGATTATCCTTGTTCTCCATTGTCTGCTTAATCTCAAAGGTGATCTCAGTTGAAGCTCCACCTAAATCTAGTGCACCAACCATCTCTTTGCCTGGGAACATCCACTGACCCACAAAACTATACTGGAGATGCAGAGAAAGTAAAAAGGAATCAAAATAAAATCAGGTTGTTATTATTACATTTACATTTGGCGCATACTTTATTTTTTAATTTATACCCTTTCTGTTGACTTTTTTGGAAAACTTGATTTATTATTTCTTTTTTCATATTAATATTAAATATTCATAAACATTAAATGTTATATTATTATGAATTATATATATCGGTAAATATTAATTTCTTTTATTTGACAAAACTTCAGGCCTTACCTTGATAAATTTCTCAAGCAGGTAGTTGACTGTAACCCATCCATAGGCTCCCTCCTCTAGTCCACTTAAAATCGTGGCACCTTTGAAGCTAAATGGGTAAGTCTTCAGTTTATTTCCCACTTCCCTCAAAATCTCATCTGACTCGTTGGGTTTAGAAATACTGTGATATGACACAAATGTCATTATCTGTTAATAATTTGTTATCTGTGAAACACTACAGAGCACATCCAAGCCCATATATATAAAAGGTGTTGTAATGCAGACTTATAAGACTTACAACAGAAGATATGAAATAGAGTGATGACAAGTTTCTGACTCACTTAAGTAGTCGCATGCCCGCTGTGGCTCCAAGATACAAAGGAGTGAGTTTGTGTCTGGACTCTGGGATGTCCTTCACAGCTTGTTCCATACACTCCTGAAGGCTCTGCGCTGCTCCTCCTCTGATACCCGCATAGCTTGAGATCCCACCTCCTGGGCAAGTGAAGAAAAGAGAGTAAGACTTACAATAACTCTAAATAAAAAAACTCAACTTAAAACCTCAAAACCAAGACCCTCATTAAAACGCTGAATTATATCATTATACTAAAATCTTTTTTAGTTCATTCACACTATTGGCCTATATTTTATTCCTCTCTGCCTCAGCAATTTACCCTTGACATGACACTCGCTGTGTTGACTGACAATGCCGGTTCCATTTTGCTTGTTCGCTGGCCATTTGTAGATGTACATGGCAGTATGAGCAGATCCAGCATCCAGGACTATGCCATACTAAAAACAAACATAATGAAAACTTATAGGAAAAAAGCAAAAATAGGGCTGCAAGAAAATGTACTTCAACTCACATGTACTAGTTGCTCCCATTTTATTTGCATCATAATAAAAACATTGTTGCCTTTAAGCCAACTAGTATTGAGAATGTATATTTCCTAAAACCTTTTGTCTGATTATTTCTCATGTTGTATATCTATTGCATTGTAGCCTATTTTATTGACGAATTGCATAAATGTTTTTACCATGAACTGTGCTGGTCCTTTAATGTCTTCGGTGTTGATGACGAGCAGAAGAATACCTATGAATGAAAGAAACGAAGTTGCGCTGGCGGTAAAGATTTGGCTTTGCGCTTGGTTACCCATTTTGGTTTCCAAATCATTTACTTTGTTCCTTTGCGGTACAATAAGCTTTATGCTGTGAATAAAAGCATCTGCTAGAAGACTGTGTAAATGAATGTAAATGTAAGCGAAAACATTGCAAGTAACAAGAAAATATTTGACGCATGGACCTGTTGTTCCTGAAATAAACCAACCTGTCTGACCAGTCAGACACGCAACCTGTAACATCCGTATCTTTAAAAAAGAAAAGTTTTATTTTAATCTGGGTATCATATATGGCAGTTAACTGTGGACAGTTGTGCATGTGTGGCTCTAAAAACAAGCAATAACTGTATACCAAAAAGTTAAACCTAAAGACCAAAAATAATTCAAGATCAGCTTATATAGCTGTGATATTGTGTTTTTTATCGCTCTACCGGGGACTTCAAAAAAGTTTTGCCTGCTTCTTGCGCATATGCGTTTTGTATCTATATACTGTATGACAGCACGATGACATAACATGCATTCCTTGCCATGAGCTGCCTCAAAAAACAGAAGCTGTCGTCTGATGAATTACACAATAAAGTGAAGCACACACAGGCGGAAGTGTTATTGCCGGACGAAGGAGGAGTTTCCAGGTTAAATGTCCTACCTCCGACCTCATGCGTTCCAGTCAATCTTTGAGTCAATCACGCGTTACTGAAGAGATTATTTATTTTAAAAAAACGTAAAGAGGAGACTTTATGTACAGGATATGTATGGGACTTTATGTAGCCTATATATCAAAACTATGTACAGGAGACTTTTAGGATATGTATGGGGCATGTATCACAAAAATAAACGAATGTCACGTCTTTTTATATCCTTCAGGAGGCCAGATCCCCTCAAATCCCCCATAATCTGGACATGATTATAAATATATTATATTTACATAATTATCTACACATAACAATACACATAGTAAATGTTATTTAGAAGGTATTTAGATATTAGATATTACCTTGGACAATTGTTTTGTTTTGGGATGTGTTTGGTGCAAGTGTGATGGATCATTGAGCTTTTTATTGTACACCAGATTTCTAGTGATTACCATGCATTTCACAATAAATATTATTATTTGTCAGTGTTTTGCAGAAGTGTAGGAATGATTTAAAAAGTAAAACAGCACATTAAATGTTACTGATCATTTCCCAGAGTGTGTGTATGTGTAAAGCAGTCTGTTTATATAAAAAATGTACACAGTGTTTCACAGAGGAGTTATTAAACACAAACATATAATGACATCATAAAACATTGACTTATTAAGCAGAACAAAAGCAAACAATACAAATTAAAAATTACATACAGCTTCCATTTGTCATTGTAGCAGAAAGAATTTCATACTAGCAAAATTAGGCAAACTAACTTTTTTATCCTATTTGTCAAGGCACAGCACCTCACCTTTATTTACCTACAGTACATTTAACATTATGAAAAGAACTTGATAACCATACAAAATAGCAAAAATAAAATCACTAGCAAAATGTATTCTGTTACATGCAAAATTGGCACAAAGTCTCTTCTAAAATTCTAATTAATATAAAATATGATTGATAAGACAAAAATTGCTGAAATGTTGCAGACAAGCAATACGAAAAGTTTTCATGTTTACACCTACTTCTTGTGCATCCTAATTGTTGTCATTGTATTGTAAACAGTGAGTGGAGACTTGCCAACTATCCTTGCTAAGGACAGAAAAGCTTTTCAGTAGATAATGACGTACAAGAGGGGCAATCTCATTATTTCAGTGTCTTGTACTTGGTATTAAACAACACCATCACTTTCTTTTTTAAAACAACTAGCACGCAGCAGAAAAAATACACCCACTATAAGAAGGAGGCAAAAGATGACAATCAGAGCATTCCAGGCTCCTGGATGCAGTGCTTTTCTCAGAGATATATCTTCAGCAGGAAGCAGGTTGCTTAAACTTAACATGTAGCCAAGGGACCAGCCAACAGAGGTGTCTCCTGCCTGCAAACCAAAGATACCATTGTCTTATAAAAGCATCAACATGTAAAAGTATGACACAGTTCACTTCATGATATACTTCAGAGCAAAACAGGATATTTATTGTGGAAGAGAATGTCTGGCTTGATTTTATCTATCAGGATATTATTGAATCATTAAAGGTGTCCTATGTATGCTAGGTGGTTGGAGTTTTTGAGGGATAAAAAATAAAGTGACCTGGTTAAAAGATGTCGTTAAACGGTTACAGATGCAAAGAACTTTCATTAATCATGCAAATAATCCAGGAAGTAAATAGGGTCAACTGATTTCATGTATACTTCCATATATGGCTGTCATGGGCAGGGCCTACCTTTTTTTGGAAAGAGATGTGTGGGAAAGAGACATCATCAAAGCCATATCCACTAATCAGGAGCTTCTGGACAAAGATGGAGACCGCACAGTAATCCTTTAAACGCTCTCCCTGGTTCGGAAACGTACTGTTCATCTAGGAGATGGAGAGCGATAGAGAAGTTAGACGTTTTATTTATTTTCAAACATCATTTTGAAAAATTATTTTTTCTAAGGTTGTATCTATACTTTTAAAATAAAAATTCCCTGACATGTCTGGCTAAATAAATAAGTCGACAGATATGATATTATTGAATGCAAAGTGCACTTATTAAATATCTCCATTAAAGATAAAAGCAAATTCTTTGAGAGCCTAAGACTCTTAATCTTTGCCCTGTAGTAGGTTGCTGAGATACATGGAAAGTCTATATGTCAGAATAGCAAAGCTCAAAATAAGTCCAGCAGGGTGTTACCTCCTGATAGGTCATGTTACAGACAGCACGGGCAGCGTTCTCAAAGTGTGCTGGGGAGGTGATGGTGATGTCTGTAGTTTTTTGAAGGAAAGAATGAGTGTAGAAGAATGCAGAAAATGCCTGTGCCAGATTAAGAGAGAGAGAAATAGATTATAGTCATAACTGTGACACAAAGTGCCCAGGAGATAAGATAAGATTTATATAAAACTTTGAGCTTCGCCATTTAGTCAAGACACTAATGTATCCTATGGCTCAAGACTTGAAAACCAAATATGTCAGCTAATAAACATATTTAAACAAAATAAATGTTGTATAGCATTAATCTCTCGTTCTATAAAAGCAGTATGAAATCTCATACCATAAAGTTTCCTGTAATATTAGGCTGGAAAACTCCATCAAAAGAGCATTTGGAATATGAACAGTTGTTGAAAGAGAAGAGCTTAGAAACATTTCCAAGACATTGATTGTAGTTTCCAGTGCCAGTTATCCACAGGTTGTCGTCAGGTTTATAAGGAGTTTGTCTCTTAACGCATGGAGTAGCAAACACACTGTCCAGCTTTATGGAGTCAGTGTATCCTGCAGGATAGCAAGGATGAACTATTGAGCTGTCTGATCCCTGAGTCTATAAAACACACAAAGAAATAGAAAAACATCAGCTATAGTAGCAACTCTAAATACTAATTACTTATCATCCTAAAATCATTTGAAATATGATGGTTCTCCTTGTTAACACATTCACAATTTAAAACATACTTATATAAACATACATCTTATGTGTTCCACTGAAGAAAGAGTGAATGATATTAGGGTGAATAAATGATTTTTTGAGTGAACTATACCTTTAAGGTAATTTGTGTACTTACTTACTTACTGTATGTGCTGCAATAGGAAGGCAATACTTAACCGTAATCAGATGTGCCAGCAGTCTGAGTAAGACCTGATCTCTCCCATAGCACAGAAAGCTCTGGGTGTAAATCTTATAGTCTTGCCCATACATCTGCAAATTCATCAGATTTTCCTTGTTCTCTACGGTTTCTTTAGTTACAAAGGTGATCTGAGTCGAAGCTCCACCAAAGTCTAGTGCACCAACTGTGGATCTGCCTGGGGACAGCCAGTGACCCACAAAACCATACTGGATACATGATCAAGGAAAAGAAGAGAGAGAGTAAAAACAGGGCTGGTGGCAAGTTTTAAAAAACCTTCTGAAATTCAAAGACTTTTGTGTGCATGTTTTCATGTTAAAACCATGATGCATCAGTAATCTCCTACTTAAAATGATACTACATTGACTCCTGGTGGTTTAAAAAATATAAAATTTACTAAGCCAAATGTGATTTACTGTTTCAGCTGGTTTTGAGAATGGCACACTTGGAAGTCTTGCCTGAAGATCTTGCAAATTACTGCAGACATGTGCTTCCTCATTTAGAACAGCTCAGATTTATCAACTGCAGAATGAGGGTATAACATTTATGCGTTTGGTAGACGCTTATATCAAAAGTGGCCTGCAGTGCAACCAAGCTGTTTTTGAGTATGTGCATTTCCTGGAAAAGAAAGCCATGACTTCTAGCACCATGTTCTAGCTACAGTTACATTATTGACATTACATAATAGATGCTTTAGATTTGTGCAATGCTTTTAAGGTTTATTGCAGACTAAGTTAAAAAGATTTTTCTTTGACATCTGGGCTGTAAAAGCCTTTTTGGTCCTAACTGGAATCTTGTAAGGTTTAAGGGGATCAAGTCAAATCAAAACTCAAATAACAAAACTATTTTATCATTTTAATTTAGTCTCAGCGGTATATTGAAACGAAACTCCAGTCTTTACCTTAATATAGTTCTCAAGCAGGTAGTTGACTGTAACCCATCCATAGGCTCCCTCCTCCTGCCCACTTAAAATCGTGGCACCTTTGAAGCTGAACGGGTAGGTCTTCAGTTTATCTCCCACTTCCTTTAAAATCTCATCTGACTCTTTAGGTTTAGAAATACTGCAAGATATGACACAAGTATATGTATAATTGTTATCTACGATTCCTTGCAGAACATTGCACTCTATTTTACTCCATGCTCATATATCATTTTTCTAGCGACTTTAATTGACATCTGGGGATTTTGTATAAATTGTGAATTCATTGTGTTAAAAAGTGAAGTGCCTTTCATCAAATAACAAGACATCACTGTGAGCTTCCCAACTCACTTCAGTAGTCGCATGCCCGCTGTGGCTCCAAGATACAAAGGAGTGAGTTTGTGTCTAGACTGTGGGATGTCCTTCACAGCTTGTTTCATACACTCCTGAAGGCTCTGCGCTGCTCCTCCTCTGATACCCGCATAGCTTGAGATCCCACCTCCTGGAAGAGGAAAGTGAGAGAAAATGAAAGAGGAAGATAGAGGTTAATTCATCATTCCATTTAATATTTTAGGAAGTATGCCCACACAGCGTTCATAAGGATAGTTCCTATTTCATGTCCCGAGATAATGTTGAACCCGACTACCCTAAATGCAATCAGGCATTAGTCAAGGTGCTTCCGTAAAACATTGCTACTCAGCAATAAACAGAAGGGCACCAGGAGTGCAACATCCCAATTCTGTGATTGTCAGATCTGTAGAAATGAATGTGAGCCAAAGCGATTATGAAATGAAAGAGGGCACAGTCAAGGCATCACCATGAAACAGGAAGAGGTCAAGAACACTCAGCACATCACATTTAATTTAGTCTAAAAATACTAAAACAAAAACCAAGAACTAACTCATATTAATAAACTAGAGAAGTATTACTAAAAATGAAGTAATACTTCTCAATTCTGATGTATGGATTTTGTAATGTCTGTTCTGTGAGAAGCTCTGATACATACTGAAACCGAGACTATTTATTTCTATAAACCGATTCAAATGAATACACATACGGTTTTGACAATACACATCTTTTGTGTCTCTTTCTTTGCTTCCACATTGTTCATTTACTCACCTTTAACGTGACACTCTGTGTGTTGACTCACAATGCCTGTACCGTTTTGCTTGTCTGCTGGCCATTTGTAAATGAACATGGCTGTATGGGACGACCCAGCATCCAAGACTATTCCATACTGTATACAAACACAATGGATTAAAAGATAACAAAGCAAAATTGAGGCTGAAAAACTGAGGCCAGCTACAAAAAAATGTATCCCATGTACCAACCATCTATTCAATTATTGGTGGTGGCACAAATATTTAATTTGATGCTATTTGATCTATTATATCAATTTATGAACTACAAAACTATATAGAAACACCATACAGCAGACATATTTTGGTTTTCTTTAAGCATAAAAGCCTGCAATCAAAAGATGACAAGACATATTTAACACACTTGGTTGTTTTGGTTTGGGGTGTGTCTTTAAACGTCAGCAAGGGTGGGCATTGTGAAGATTAAGATACCGATTTTTTATGGAGGGGTGCTGATAATAATTTCAAGTTTCAAATATAGTTTGGTCACTGTCTACAACTTTTACTTTTTGGTTGATGTTGTTTAGTTTGTTTTAAAAGGTGATATTAAATTTAACTTAGCGCTCACAAATAACTTAACATGTTATAAATAAAGCTATACAGCTGCAAAAAAGATAAAATATTTACATATGATATCTCTTTTTATTACACACCTGCACTGCAAGCTCCTGAGGGGTTGTGTATTTTGGGCAAGACACTACCTGAACTCTATTCATACATGCAAACCATTATAATCTCATCCAATACGATACTTTGCTCTTCAGTCTTTGCCTACAGTTTGCATGAGGTTGCAGGTGAATAGTCCTCTCTAACAGCAAAATCTCTGTTATTATGGCAACTCAAAACATGTTTGAGTTATCACAATGACTCACAGTCCTGGTGTACAAGTTCAAATGTCTCCTCATAAGATGTCGTAATAATAAAGTAAAATAATAGATTTTTTTTGTTGGCAAAGTCAAGACAAAACAAAAAAGTAACCGCATATTGCAGATCAAAGAAAGTTAAACCGATTAAAGCTTTGAATCTGCTAAGAAGTTTGAACAATGGGATCCAGCCAATATGAATGAATGAATGAATGAATGAATGTTTTTTGTTTTGAAGTGGGGATGATGAACTGAGGTCAGGGCAACCCACAAAAAATACTAAAGTATACTTTAGTCTATACTTTACTATAGCAAACTGTACAACTTTACTATAGTTATAGTAAATACTAAAGTATACTATAATTTTACTGCATTTTATTAATTCACTTAACTATAGTATAGTGAAGTAATTTCTGTAATTTCTACAGAAATACTAAAGTGTAAAGTAATACTAAAGTAATATGTACCTGCATTAAAAATATTAAAAATATGTTTTGCTTTACTTTAAAAAATTCTCATAAATCTATGAGCAAAACAACAAAGGTGATACCTGAAGAGACAGGTTTCCAAACAAAACTTTATTTGCACCACCGGAACTGACCGGTTTGAAACGCAGATAAAGTAAACTAATGTTCCTCGTGATCTTAGCACGCATTGAAACGTTGCATGGCAGTTACATGTTTACCTCCCATTCCCCTCTCTTCACCTTATAGCTTGTACGTTTATTGAATGAAAAATATGTTATTACCATGAACTGCGGCGGCTCTTGGATGTCTTTGGTTGGAATGACGATCAGAAGAATGGCACCGATCGCCAGAAACAGAGCGGCGGTGGCGGTAATGATCTGGCATTGCTGTTGATTACCCATGGATGCCGTTCACACGACGCGATCCTCCGTGAAGAAATGATAGCGACCACATTTGTCGGTAAGTCCTATATTGTATATCGTGACGTATGTTAAGTAAGGCGGTAAACCGACATAAGACAAAGTGGGCATGGCACACTTGTACATTGTTTCTTGTCATGTGCCCGAGCATGGTGCAACAGGCTGTTGTTGTTTTAAACAATACGAAGTTTATCAAGTTAACTACAGTACACTGTAGTATACTTTCATATTTACGATGGTAACGTTACACTAAAAACATTAGTATACTAGAATTGTAATACAGTATAGTAAATACTAGTAAATAAGTATAGTGAAGTATGCTTTCATGTGGGCATTTTGTTTCTACATTAATAATGATTTTATTTCTGTATATCTACATTGATTTATTTTATCATTAAGTCATTTTTGTCTTCCATGTTTGCAACATGCACTGGATTAGGCATGAAAACGTTTTAGAAAGAAAACAAAAGATTGTCTGTTACTTTAAATCCGGTGCAATGTACAAGAGTTACAGTAACATTTTTATTTACGTGGAGTTTGCGCACAAGATGACTTATTTTAATTGATTTATTTAGTTACATTATGGCTAACAAGTATGCAATGTAAATCCTGCCAAAATTAAATAAATAAATGAAGTGATGAAAATTAAAATTAAAACCAGATTAAGCATTTCATTTTAGAAAACTGTGCGGAAAATATATGCCAAAATGGAAAAGAAAATGAAATCATTTTATTTTTACAGTGACAGCGCACCCTCCTTGTCAAATTGAAAAATAATATGCAATTGGTGATTTGACATTTCATTTTCACTGACATCTCAAGGCAAATGTGAGAAAGAAACTGCAAATATATTTTTTACAAAGATTTTTATTAGTGTTCACTCAATAATACTGACATAATTCAAATTAAAATGTAAATTTAGCTTTTCATTTAATTTTCTTTCACAGTTTTCATTTTCTCTTTCAAAGCCAATTTGTTATCAAATGATATGTTAACTAGTGGGTGTGGTTTACTCAGGTAGCAGAGGGCTGGGGTAATGTCTGCAAGTAAGAAGAGTGTCTGTCCTGTTTTCTGTAAGGACATTAAATCGTACCTGGACACTCTTCTTACATCCAGCAATTCCAAAGCCCTCAAAACTGTTTCATTGTGTCACTTTCATAATATTTTCATGATTTTGTAACTAATAATTGTATTTCTAATGGCACTCACCCCTGGCATTGGTTTTTTCATTTTCTGTATGTTCTTCCTGATAATCAATAAAAAAAAAGAAGAGTGTCTGAGCGCATCACATGATAAGACGGATCATCTGATTCCCATGGCGAAATCAGTACAAACCAACTGTTACTGGAGGCGGCTGCTGCTCTAGGGAATCAGATGATCCGCGTTATCATGTGATGCACTCAGACACTAAAACATTTGAATTTGAATTATGTCAGTATTATTGCGTGAACACTAATAAAAATCTTTGTAAAAATATATTTGCATAGGGTGCTTTGTAACTGTAAAAATGAAAATGAAATGATTTCATTTCATTTTTATTTTTCGCATATATTTACCTCCCAGTTTTCTAAAATTAAATGCTTAAACTGGTTTTCATTTTCATCACTTAATTTATTTATTTAAATTTGGCAGGATTTATATTCATACACAAGTGCTAATGTTTGGCAGATTGTGTGAAAACACAAACATGGCTGTTAAATTTGTGGCGCACACAGCAGGTTGTTTCTATTTGCAGCTGGATATATCTCGGTTGTTTAGATTCACACAGGAAGATGTTTTTGTGGTTTTGAGCTTTTAATGCTTGTCTGAGAAAGCTGCAGTATAAAATGCTTAACAGGATGCTAAGCAAACAGTGCAAAGAAGTTTAAAGGGCTATTCAACAAAATTAATCGCAGTAGGCTTATACTATATGCTGTAAACCCATGGAGTTTTCTTCAACCAGTTACACCCCTGGACTGTGTTTGTACCGCAAAATAATACAATAATATATGCTTTTGTCTTTAGACATGTGCACAATAAAGAAAAGATTTGTTTAACATTGACAGCATCAGCATTTTACAACAAATTATAATCACATACACAATTTACAACATTTCCATTTACTTTAATTGAGAATTATTTCTATAGTACATTTTACATTTTTGCAAAGCAGCTTTAGGAAAAATGCATTTCAGTACAAACAGTGGAGACATAAGAAAAAACATATGGAAATAAGAAAAAGAAATGATAGAAAACCGGAAAATACATAGAATATACTGGAGCAGACACTACATTAGTTTAAACATGTTGTCTCTTATTTACATTTAATTTACGACCAATTTGTTTCTATTAGGTCAGACATAAAACCATCAACTCAGAAATAGGTTGTGTGCCTGACATAGGTCTTGTCTATCTTGTGTTTATTATTTATTTATTTCATCTCTCTCTCTGTCTCTCTCCCCTCAGTCTCTTTATGCCCTTGCCTGACATTGCAACAGTCTTTTTAAGCAGCTGTCACATCTCTGCTTCAGGCTGGTCCATATGAATAAAGCCTCTGCTCATCCATGTCAAACAGCACATAATCAGAACTGTGCTCTGGCTCCTGACATATCCTGTTAACAATAAAGCACTGGTAGTTCCACAGAAACAGAAGCACCATTCCACACAGGGCAAGGATGATCAGACAGACCAACAGGAGGCGCTGTTTGTTCAGACAAGATCCTTCCTGACATCTCTCATCAGTCCAGTGTGTGTACGTCCACAGAGATCTTTTCAGCAAAGATCTTGAACACTGATGTGAATGAAGAGACACTGGGAAATCTTTAGCTTGAGCTGGGATCTCTACTGTACTCATTGTACAGGAAGTACTCAGAGATTCATACAAGGTGTAAGCTGAGGGAAAGCAAGTGGTACGGCTAAAGGTGAGATAAATATTAAAGTTCACGTTGCATAGCGCTGATTAGTGGTTTTATTGTGTTTATTATAAATATGAAAACATTACCTTTTCATATAAAGAATTTATAATATCTAAAATATTTGTATATAATTTTATGTTGTGTTATATTAAAACAATTCCAGCTATATTTTGTTTAAATATATTGTCTTAAAATAGACTCCAAAAATAAATGTATTTAAATAAATACGATTTTAGATTACCATGCATTAATCTTCACTTAAAAAATCTTACATGTCACTTTAATTGCAATAACTTAAAAATCTCTGCCTACCTTTCCAGTTGATGTAGCCGCTATAGGTCTGCTTGCTGGTGAAGATGAACAAGCATTTGGTTGTAAGAAGCCCTGGGGTATGTCCATTCACTGACCTGTGTTCCTGTTCAGATTACTTATGCTCAAAATGTCAAAACAAACAGAGCAGCTCCTCCTATTCTTTCATGGCACAACACCTTTTCTAAACTTGATTGTGACCAGGTTGTTTTAAAAAAATACATCTACTCAGATTTTGAGTACATGGTTCAAACGGTTCTGTATATTTAAAAATTAATATATTTAAAAAAAATTATATAATTATTTTCTAAACTATTAGCGTAAGTAGCCTATATTATTTTAAACTGCATTTCACTTACTCTCAGTATATCATGATATAGTCAGTTGTTCTAGCTTTGATAAAATCTGTTTTGGATCATGACAGTGAAACAAATGGCAGTGCATGTTCTCTCGCCGTGCAGTATCTCCATGTGTGCTAAGTAGTGCCAAGATACTGATGATAAACACTATTATGGCATATTTCAAAGATTTTTTTAAATAATGAATGTTGGCTGTTATGATGTACTGAATTTTGTTCTTTGCAAACTTCACAAGATGAGCAAGATGCTGTTTATATAACTAGATTACTACTTTCCATTTTGTTGTGGCATAGGGAAATATTATGTATTCAATGTAAAAGTTTGAGCATATATAGGAGTGTTATAGAAGAAAGCCAGCAGACCTTTGCCCTTAATCCTATTGGGATTTCTCATGTATTTTATTCTCTACGTTTCTGACATATCTGAAACATTTGCCTCCTATGTCATGTAGTCCTGTATTAAATAAAGATGATATTGATTTTTCTTGCTTCAAAAGCAGAGTGGGACAGAATGGTGAGCATGTAGCATAAAAGGGATCCAATCCGGATTTCATTTTTACATTTGATATATATTTTATTGGCACACTGGAGTATAGCAGTTATACATTTTTAAACATAAATCTTCATTTGAATTCCGTTCAGCTTTTTCACAAACAGTATTGGGATAATCATCAAAAGCACATTTGGTGGTAGAAAATATGGTAAAAGCAGAGAAGATTTGTCTTACAATATTTTATATAAACAATGTATGTTTGCACAACAGTGAACAGGCCTGGTTACATTGCTTTGTTTGTCGAAGATGTGCTGCCAATCTTTAAATTGACCTGCACACCATCCAAACAACACCATTGCTTTTCTCAAATACTTAATGCTTGCACACTTAAAATGTATTCTGGCAACATTTTACACTCTATAAATATGCAACTATCTTATAATCCCAGTTAGCTCCATGATAAAATATTAGTTTCACATAATGGCCCATAGCAGCGCTTACAACAGTATGTATTTTTCTATTTGGGTCGTAATTGATATTTATGAATCTACAGAGAATTTGCAGATGTGCTTGCTGCATTATGCATTTCATAACAAGATTTACTTTTACATGAAGCATTTCACAGTATTTACTGAATCCAGCTGAACATAATAATTTTTTCAACAAAGACCATTTAACCCTGCAAGATCTAAGTACAGTTTTCTATTAAAATCTTCTTCATTTTCCTCTAAATATCTCTAAAACATTATCTTCATTAATTTCGTTGACTTATAAAATAGCTTTATAACTTTTACAATCACAGTACGATAGTTAACGCTCTAAAACCCTCAGAATATCTAAGCCCTCTGCCTGATTGCTTAAGACAAACATATACAATGTTCGAATGCTTTTATTATTAGTGGTCAGTATGCTATTAAAAGCCCACAGCAATAGACTGACTCATAAATTATAACTCATAAATTGCTGGTAACCATTTAACTAGCCCACAGAGTAAAAGCTTGATAGGACAACAAACAATGGAAATAGCATCTAGTGTTATTACTACATACAAAGTGAAATGCTGCTCATATCGTATGATGACATAATGAAATATTTATAATGCAACGTAATGTTCTTTTGGTAGCTGGAGGATGCTACCAACTTTACATAATAAAACAGAAATTATTACAGGGAATTTTAAGTAGTGTGAAAAAGTAACACAGCTCAAAAGCACCTGTAATAATATCTGCTTCATTTCATCCACGCCACTCTTTAGTTTATACTTTTTAAGTTTTTCATGAAATGGTTTTGATAACAAGGTCAGATTTGCTACATTTAGCCTCTGGCTCAACAGACACCATTTTATCTGCCCCGATATTTTTATAATTCTCATTCAAAAAATGAGTTTTTTTTACACAAAAGCCTAAAATATAAATAAATTAATAAATAGAGAAAAAGTCAAAAATCCACAGTATGTTTGTTCAAAGCAACCCAGACCATTTTAGGTGTGTGTTTTTTAAGAACGGCAGTGAAGAGAGAGAATCTTATATATATCTATAAGAAATGTGTACAGAAAAGTGCAGCAATGATCAAAAGGTGGCAACTTTGATACTACAGTATAGTTGTAAATTCTACCTCTTCTGATTATTTATACAACTTAATGATATGTTTTTGCGCTAATAATTGTCTTTCAAATGAAAAAAAAAAACATCAAAACACTAGCAAAAGTCAGTGTTGAGATAAGCTACATCTTAGGTGGAGGTAGAAAGACATACAGTAATACATATGTATGTAACATAATTATGCAACATAATTATGCCTGTATCTTAAAGTGAAAAAGAGATTATTATATTATGTCTTGATAACTTGTAATAAAACTTAATGCTGAACCAATGTGGTGAATTACAGCTTTGAATATATATTTACATATTTCACAAAATGTTTTCAGATATGTGCAAAAGATTTTAAAAGTGAATCACCTGTGTATGTGTGTTTGTGTTGGTTGGGATAAGATGAACCATATGGCAGTGTGAATTTGCTCCAGTGAAGGGTTGAATTTGGCACAGTGTGTCCATAAGAGTTATATATCCAGTGTGTATATGCTGAGACTGGGAGGGTTTTGCTCAAATGAAGGTGCTTTTGGCTCAGGTGGGGACGCAGCAGCAGCTATGGAACAGCAGGTCTGTTTCAGAGCCAACCAGCCCCAACCACCTTCTGCTTTCCAGCTTGCAAGTCTGTCTCTCTCTCTTTCTGCCTGTCAAATTCTCTTTCTCTCTGTCTTCTGTTCACTTTCACACCACTGTGCTCACTGAGGGGTCTGACAGGTTCAGCTGGCCGGTTATATCCGTGGGATATGGCTAGAAATGAAGTGGAAACAAAAAGGGGAAATCATATTTTCCTTTAGTATACTGCACAGTATAAAACATTACATATATGCATGATCTTATATGTGTTACTCCAATATTTACTTAACGTTGTTATGACAGAGGTAATCTTTCCACCCACAACAGGCTGCGTTTACCCGTGTCACCTGGAATAATTTGGCTGCGGCCTGAACAGGCTTTTGACAGATAGAGTAAACGAGGTCACGGATTCATTACTACACGATTGCTTCACAAGGCTTTATCCTTACAGCATCATCGCTCGCATTACAGCTTAAAATTGAATACGCTTCCTCAAATGAGCACCATACGTCACAATGCGAGAATATCTCAGTAAGAAGCCTGTAATGACTGAAGCGAGGGAGCTCTGTCTACCTGGCCCACGGCTAATAATTTACCTGACCTAGAAGTGTTGTCACCATAGTAACTGTCTTAATGAAATACAGAGGCTGGAGCTGATTTGCAGCACGGGGTGCAGTATGTTCCAGTCCACCATTGGGTTCAGTTTTAATATCGTTCAATGATACTCTGTCAGTGACATTTTTGGTGCAGTATTGTTATATTAAAAAGCTTTATACTACTGACTGCATAGGAAAATAGCAGTGGTTCTTAAGACATCAGATAAACTGATTCTATATGCACATAATAAAATGCAACTGACCATATAATTGTGCACTGTTAGGAAAGCAATATAAATAGGCTCATCGCTTATTAAAAGTCAGTCTTTCATATTTGAAATGAAACTTGGTTATTGATTTTGCAATAATATTAATATTGTTTAACAATAATAATATTGTTTGATGCTAAATCTTGTTCATTTGTAATGTCACCAATACTATCAGTTTTGTCTGTTTTTTTCTATTTACCATAGGTATTTTGTTGGGTCTGTACTGTTCACAATTTTGGAAATGTGTTGGTTTGCCATATTGTTTGTGAAGTTGAATATCTCTGGTTTAGGGAATATAGTGGGTGGTGTGACACTCTCGCTCATAACAAGGTTGTTTATGGTGTTTGGAGTAATTTCTCAAGAGTCATAACCACAGCGCCCCCTGTCTACAGACAGCTCTAATCTACAACAACCAGAAGGGTCATGCTGGTAGAGGAAGAGAAAGGCAGTGTGGCATGTGGTGTGGACACCGACATTTAAAACGCCATTGAAATCCATTTATAAAAAAACACTGATAGAAAAGAAAAGGATGATTAGGACTGAGATGGGTAAACATCAGTTCAAAAAGACCATTTTTTCTTTCTTGAATATCTTCATGTATCACACCTGCCAGTGGTGTCTCTAATCGACTCTAATCTGATCTACCTTCATCTTTAGAAAATACATTAGGATATACACACCATGTTTGTTGAAAATATGTAACTGTATATCTGTAAATCACTCAAGACATTTGAGAAAAAGATACTAGATTCCAGACTGCATCTACGAACAGATGCAAACTACATAATTTCAAAAGGATTTTTGTTGTAATTCAGACTGTAATAGAAAGTTAAGCAACCAATCAGCATAATTTTGCAGGTTTTAGATACTTGGTCGAGGGTATATGTTTCATCGTCGTACCTAGAAATGTCTAGCGAGCAATTGAATAAGAATTTAAAGTACACATTTAAAGTAATGCAATGAAATATTGTGTTAAGTAGTTGCTTGCAGCTTTGTCTGTATTGAATCCTCAGAGCCGAGACTTTTAGTGCGAGAGCTACTTCTTATTAAACCTGCGGGACCAAGAGAAGACAAACTGTGTGAATAGCCTAATTTTGTTCATTTGCAGAATTACGCTCTGAGAGTTCAATACGTTGTAAACGTGACCCAAAACCTGTCTGAGAAGCGTTTCCTGGAAATGAAAGGGAAATTGTTTTTCACTGCAAAGAAAACATTGGATGGTTAAAAATAAACGTAGGGATCTTGGTAGAGCAAGCCTGCCGGGGGAACAGCCCAGGTTATTTTAGCATCGCGTGTCGCTTGCGGTTATCGGAGTCGCTGTGGGATGACTTTGACGCTGACCACATAAAATGGAACAAAAGAAGAAGGGTGAAGTACATGAAAAATAGTGTTACAGGACCGAGCAGTGAGAGGACAGACATGATCACACATAAAGAAAGGAGAAAATAAAATGTGAAAATTAAGCGTAACGTAAAACCACATCCAGGTTAGGCGCGGGAGAAAGGCCAGCACAGACGCTTGGAAGGAGTAGCTACCTTGCCCCCTCCTGCAAGGTAAAACCCACATCCCTGTCATACAAACTTTTCTCTGTTCCCTATCCACACTTCCCCTGTTTCTAGCGGGTCGATTTCTTTTTGGGCTTTCCCAACAGATGTCTGGATGGAGTATAGATGGCTGACTGACAGACATGTGGTGGCCATGACTGTAACTTCATGTGTGAGGGTGAAGATAGTCTGAGATGAGATGACAGGAGATAAGAAGAGAGTGAAAGAAACAGGGCAGGCCAAGGAGAAGAGAGAGAGAGGGAAGAGCGAGAAGATAGAGAAGTACAGGCAGGGCGTCATTTCTTAATCTCCTTACCGTGTCTTTGGACGACCTACGTCTCTTGATGTTGGAGGCCAGGTTGGTACTGATGGACCTAAAAGAGGCTTTCTTTTTGGGGTCGGGCTCTGCTCTACCACTTTTCCTATCCTAAAATAAATATACAGTATATGTAGAACAATTATTTGTGCTCTCTGAAGGAGTGTGTTTGGTTTCCAACCATCACCACCCATCGCTACAACTATTACTAATGCCTTGCTGATTCATTTGTACTATTTTCTAGAATCATCAAAGTGTATCTTCTAAAATTAACATGCCGTCTCCTGTCCACTCTCCATCTCCGTCCTGGCATTGAGTCAGAATAGTGCTTTCCTGCACCCACAGCGCTCTACAAGGAAAGAGGATACTGGCATAGACCGGGTAAGAATGAGCACAGAAAGGCTTACTTGACTCTTTTACCATCCTTACGTTCTAGAGAGGGGGAAGACCGCTGTGGATGCTGCGATCAAGCTCCGCTCATCCACAGTTCTACGACTCCGTAATGAAAAGCAAAAGCATTAGCAAAGGAAAAGAAGCAAAATGAAAGTAATTGGATGGGAAAACGAGGCTCACTTTTTGTTAAAAAAGGGAAAAGATGTTCTGTTGTTTGGGGAAAATGATACTCATTAATAAACCGTCAAAACACAGTCCCTTGGCATTATACCCCGGCAAGGATATAATGGGCTTATGAGGAAAGGAGGGGTGTGCAGGCTCGTAAGAGGGGACAAGAGCATTGGGAGGGGGGTTGTGAATTCAACCAGAAGACATGCAATACATGGAACCAAAAAGGAAATGCGAAATGAATGACATGACAGTTGACCTTGGCTGGCACCGTCATTCCCTCATTAGCTATGTTAGAAAGTGATTCTGGCCTCTGTGGGCCTGCTTTGTTTACGTAATATTTGATTCCCTATTACTCGGTCTGGTAAACAGTGGCATGCACTGCGTAATGTACAGTTATACCGTGAAGAAGTTAGTCAGCCATGTCAATTTCAATTAAAGTTGAATCAGTCTGTAACTTTTGCCTCTATATCGCCATGTCTGTTTAAAAAAATAAAATTGCAGGTTACTTTACATACTTATCTTTATGTGTGTTGAAGTCAAATGGTAATCAATCAGTAAACTGTTTTTTTTGTTGTCTGTATTTACCCCCAAAATGTTACGAATTGCAGCTTCAAATTCCAATAAAACCTTTTCAGTCAAATACATAGCCAACCAAAATGCTTCTGTAAAATCAAGTGCAGTATAAAAGTTACTTTTAGTTTTAATTCTTTACATTTGTGTATCATGAGTCGCTGTTTGGCTCTCTCGGAATATGTTGCAAAATGAACAAGACACAAGAAATGGCCACAATAAGATATATTGTGTTTTCACATAATGCATTCCATTTTCTCTAGGTCATCAGAACATCTGGTGTGCCGTCAATGCTTTCATCCATTGCATTTCAAAGACCTGTGATGAGGTAGTGCCTCTGGAGTGGGCATCTAGCTCGCATCACACGGGCTTCTGGATCTCGCTCTGTTTGAAATGCAAATGCACCCAGGGCAGATCTGACCATTCATGCATTCAGGAAGCAGTTGCACGTACGGCGTGAGATTAACAGTCTTTAGCATACGTTGCATGTGCACCTGGAAATACAGTAGCTTGTTGTTTTCGTGTGGAACAGTTGCTTTTGGGAAAATAATTATTTAGTTGTGTGTGTATTTTCCATTAAACATCCATACATTTCTCTGATTAGAGGCTTATTTGCAGTTGAATTATGCAAACATTATTTTCTTTTTGGTAAACTGTGGGAGGGAAACCAATCATAATAACCCTGTCTGTGGTCATATATGTGTTTTTTGTTTATCTCAAATTATGAACCGGACCTCTGACTCAATGTGGGCAGCATCTGTGGGTTTAGTAACCACACAGCATCATCTTGTGACTCAAGTAGGCAGTAAAGCCTTAAGGTTAAAACTCTTAACTCCTTAACCTGATAACTGTCACTGCACACATTGATCATATACATACAAATGCACTCTCCTACAATTTAAGAAGTGTAGATACTATTTTAGATATTTTAGAATTTTTTATTTGTAGTATTTTAAAAAACTTTTTTTTATTTAATTGTTTTCAGTTTGTTTGTAACAATTTGACTAATATTGTATTCTTGAGTCTTAGACCTTTCCATAAATATATTGTTTGTAATGATTTGATTAGAATTCAACTATGAAATATTAAAGTGAATAGTGAAATAAATGTTCGACCTGTGGAGCGGTTACACTTAACAGGTTAAAACACAATTATGTGGAAATCTGTCAGATATCAATCAGCTTTAATAATGCATGGACTTGATGCATTAGACATTGCATATGCATTAGCATTTTTTCTTGTGATGAAATACATTTCTGCTTAATAAAGTAACAAGGTCGTACATAATGACTATAACATGCTACTGTAACTTTCGTCGTAGTTCAAAAGATCCAAAGCGGTGGTCATGTGTCATTTACAGGCTAGCCAGGTCAATCTCTAGAGAACTGGCCTTGTTACTTTCCTCCAACATGGCAGTATTGCGCTGGCCCGGCGTTGTGGATACAGCTGGAGGCCAGCAGTGAACAGGCAGTGATCTGTGCAGGGCGTAAAGACACTCTGATCCCTGATGGAGCCCCGCAGTGACATTGAACCGGCCTGCTCAGCATGCACCTTCCTGAATCCACAACAGTCACAGTCTCCTTTGTATGTGTGAAACTACTCAATGAATGTGATGCCACTGATGTTAGTAAGGCAGCAGGAGCTGCTGTGTGGTGCATTCTGATTGGATGGTTAGAGATGCGCATTTGCATGGATCTGCGCACTTGCTGTTATCATGGAATTGTTTTGGACGTGTGTGTGGTGTTGCATGGCCAAATGTCCAAATATCATTTTATCCAGTCATTTAGGACATTTTCATTTCAGAATTTTTGCATTGTTAGTATGGGATGTAATGTAAGTCCTTATAACCTCTTGTACAACATTGATCATAAACTCATTAAAAGATATTAGAATGCATATTGCTGAAGGCTTTATTTTACCGCACCATTGCTCTGATGGACTGCCTTATTTCTCTTGTCGTTTTGTGTTCTGTTGGGTGATGTGTTAATATGTGCTTCATCATGACATTTAAGTCGAAACTATTGACTGATGACAGACATGGGGCTAAAAGAAATCAATGAGACGTCTTAGATTTGTGGCAAATGCCATTAGGTAGCAGCGGAGACGGACCTGTCATTGATTCTTATAGATTCCGGCAATGGTTTGGGGGTGGGAGGCGGCTTTACCTGTAGGTTCTTCCTCCAGACATTAACTGCTGCAAAGGCCAACTGCATCTGCTTCCTACGAGCATCCTTGTGTCGCTTGTAGGCAATCTCGATGAAAATGAGGAAGATTCCAGCAACGATGCCACCAGCCACCAACATGAACACGCCTGAGTTATTAAAAACATTTGATCATTTCCAAAGTTAACAATTTGAATGCAGACAATGTGTGTACCGCATTTATTCATCTTGATTAATGTTAGTTTTTAATATAATGTTAATTCATATTTTAATATTCTTAACATTAACCAAGATTAATAATATGAGTGAAAAATTGTTTGTTTGTTCTTAAATCTTGATTGGTTATTTGTTTGGTTGTGTGTTTGTTTAAGGATATATCAAACAACTAAAGTTCATGGCCAGCAGTTGCAGTACAGTCCTGGAAAAATATGTAGAATGTATTGATGCTAGACATTTTTTGGACCATACCTGCCATATTCTCAAAAGTGAGTGTTGCTGGTGCATTGCTTCTGGAGTCACACTCCTGATAACGGACCCAGGTTTTATCCAAGTCCTCCATGAAGCCATTCTCATGGGAACTATTAATCCAGAGAACAGACTCATCAAAGCGTTATTCCAGAAATAGAACAGTTGACAGAAGGCAGCAAGCAACAGAGAAAGATCAAAACAAATGCAAAAATGTAGTGATGTACCGAGAATGATTACCTGAGAATAGCCAGTGAGACATTTTGTTTCCATGGACTGTCTTTACGCATACCGATGCCGAATCCAGAGCGGAAGAACAGCTCGCCCGTGGTGACCAGGTCACATTTTTGCGAGGCCTCAAACTCCAACACAGCTGAATCCCATATAAACGCGTGAAGTTTGCTAAGGGGGAAAAAGGAAGACAAAACAAATCTTGATTAGTCAAAGTCCTGGCTAAAAGATACAGAATGCCAACATATTGTATCATGATTTGAATATGTTCCAAAGAGCATCTTGTGTGTTTCAATAGAAATCTGACCTTTTTTATTGTTTAAATCTGACTTTCAGTTTAATGTGGTGGTCACATATTTGTTTTTCACTATATTTCACGAGACACTCTGCTCTCTACTTTCACTTCAGAACTTTAAAAGGTTGTCTAAGTGAAGACAATTAAACTTATTCCTAGAGATTATATAACTCCATATGTTAAAGATCAGTAAGGGAAATGTATTAAACACCACTGGCAGTCTGCCATCTCTTTCAGTCTTGGCTCGTGAAGGTTCTATTATAAAATACAAGTCCCTGCCCTGCTTTGTATTCCGCAACAATGCTGTACTTAATCAAGCTAAACAAAAGTTTAACTTCCCTCTGTTGTTCTTACAGGTGCTGAGGGGAAAGGAAATGTGCCACCTATCATACTGACTGGTGTAATCTCTGCTGACCACATTCTGGTAAGAGCTGTGTCAATATCTATGACTCTTTAAGTAGTGGTTGAAGGCGCTGTGAGACATTCAATTTTAAGCTCAGGATTTTTGTGTTTCTTTCTAACAAGAAAAACAATTTGCCAGCTGGGTTACAAAAATAACCTTAATTCAATGGGACACTTTTTTTCTAATCCCCTTGGCACCTTGGCAAGTAGTATTGCTTGTTTAAAGGTTTGTTTAGTAATCTTATTGTAGAGATGTTTAGGAAATAAACAAAAATAGATTACCTTTTGTGATTTAAAAGAGCTATTTTCATTAGTTTTTCAGTAATAACCTCCCATACAAATAGTTACTTTAACAGTGTGATCATAGTAAACAGTGATGGAGGACTAACTTGTCTCGCACGGCCTGGATGGCTTCAGCGGCGCTCTCGTAGTTGTGCTTTTCCATGTGGCGGTACATGGTACTCAGCTCAACTTGGCGCCGGAAGTAAATATCCACAGAGCTCTGCTTCACTGTGGCGTAGATGAATTTGTCTGATGGGTTTCGCAGCTGGAATAGAATGGTAAAGTGGGTTGTTCTGCACGAGCTGTGTCAAATACATGCTAAGGAAGATCATGAAGTGAAGCTTTTTCAAAATATCCTAAATAATTAAAGTAAAGTGGCACTTGTGTCTGAAAAAAAATAAATTTTGAAATTTGTCTCCAGCAGTTTCATAAAATATTTCTGAGAAGAAAATCAGAATAGAACGGGAATAGAACCGAACAAAGGTAAGCATGACCTATAAATCTTTATTGATGTTATATTGCTACACACCTACAATTTTAAGAAACAAAATAATCTTAAAATTTTATGTATAATATAGATAATCTATAATTTGAAGTGTCCCAAATATTAATCAAACCAAAAGATAAACATGATATACTTATCATATTACCATCAACTTTCAGTATACTGTTTTATTCCATTCATTTTAATGAAGCAAAAGCAAAAAAAATTCATGGTTTTACTCTTAGATAAACTTTGTGCAGCGCTAATTTTCTTTATTAACAGTTTCACTGCATATGGCAAAATCGAAGTGGTGAAAAAAATGTGATATAATAATAACGTTTGAGTCGAATGACCCATAATTACGTATTCTCAACATGCTCAATTGCACATCGTATTTTAATAGAAAATGAAATGTGAAATTCGTCTACATAGTAATTACAAGTACCAACTGATACTGTGTTTTATAACATGTAGAGCTGCCTCATATTTAACACTCACCCTAGGGTCGTTGATGCCGGTAATGCGCTCCTCAGGCCGATCCAGCACTAGGAAGGCTGCCAAATTGGCAGTATAGGATGCAACAATAATCATAGCAAAACCAGCCCACACCATACCTAAAATCCTCGCTGAAAAGCTCCGTGGGGCACCTGCAAACATAAGCAGGCAGGTAAGAGCGATAAAGAATTTATGCCTTCTGCAAAATTAATATAACACGCAGTCAGCAATATTGCCATCTCGCAGAGGTGATAGACTTGAATAATAATCTGTTTGCTTTTTTCTTTACCTTCTCCGATGCCAGAGTTCAGTAGCACACCCCAGGAGAACCACATTGCAGAAGATAAGGTGAGGGCATCTTCCTCCTCCTCTTCACTATTTACTTTAAACCTTCCAAATGGGCTGTAGAGAGAAATGCATATCAGCCAGAGACACATGCTGGAAAACTCAGGCAGAAAACGCAAACTTTGGCAATCTTCTGTGAACCTTTAGTCATGAGTTCTAACGTGTCGTGCTTTCTCACAAAGGGATTTAAGGAGGGTTGAAATATGTAATTAACAAATGTCTTCCTTTACCTGAAACGGTCTAATAGGTAGAGCATCACCGCCACAACATGGACCGATAGACCCACCAGTAACCACAGAGTGCTCTGAAAAGGCTGCATGAACGAGTCCAGTGTACTGCGTGGTATTTCCTGCAAAACGACATAACTTTCTACAGTCCAAAAAACACCACCCACACTGCCACATGTATCACAATATGGAGTATCAAACGCAGTCTGCTGTAGATCTATGCCGGTCAGAGATGTATTGTTAGACCTCGGTGTAGTCAGCGTAGTTCACAGCTTTTTTGGATTACAGACATCAGCCCACTTTAGGGAATTTAATTAAGCGAACAAAACTGTGACACTGTTTTCACAGCGAAAATCCTCAGAGAGCATGCTTTTGTGAAAATTAATTATATTTCTGTTACTTTGTTTTAAGCTTTGAAAATTAACATTTCAAATAAAATTGACCCCAATTCTTCACCTGTTATCTTTTCATTATTTTCACTGTAATGTACCATATATTGGTCTGCGTTACTGTCTTGTGCTGTCTGTTTGTACTTTGTGTTTTTTGTACTATAGCACCTTGATCCTGGAGAAACGTTGTTTCGTTTCACTATGTACTTGTATATGGCTGAAATGACAATAAACTCCACTTTGACTTTGACTATATACAGTACATTTAATCTGTGGCTTCTCTGAATTTTACCTTTTTGACAAGGATTGTGAGCCCCTGGTACTTGAACGGTTTGGAGAACTCTATGTACTGGGCTCGTTCATTGTTAATTGTAAGTGGAGCCACGATCATGTCTGCCAAGCCACTCAGGAGCTCTCCCATCATGCCATTCCATTCCTTCTTATTGCTGTTGTTTACCTGGTATAAAGAAAAAAATATCAGTCAGGTCCAGTTTATTTGTAAAATAGTTTTTCACAATACACATAGGTTTTCATAAAATCATATTGTATATGTGTTGTATATGTCTAAACACAAACTGTAATGCATTTAGACAGCAATTACAAATGAATAAATCATTTTTTATGTATAAGTTTAATGGTTAAACTATAAAGTATGAATATAGGAATATAAATAAAAGCTATATTATATTTTGTATATTATTTATACTTTATAGTTAAGGCTATTCTGATTTTGTATTTCATTTACATGTACAATATAATAATGTAGCCTATAGCTTTTATTCGGAATTGGTTCTTAACACTGAATTTTGAAACGGCCTCTACACGACCATGCTTTAAAGTCTCTTCTGAGCAATTTCAAGGGGAAACCTTAATTGAAAAGCCTAAATGTTTGCGTTTTAAGCTATTTTCATGCCTAAATGCAATTTATTTTATGTGTAAAGTGCAGCACAGATTTTCATTTGTATTTGTGATAAAAGGCTTAAATTTCTGACATGCTTTTACTCTCTCAGCCTAGTTACGCGACCTTGGGAAAGACATGTGAAGCTTCGGGCGAGGTGTTCCGTGGGGAAGAATCAATAAAGTAATTGTGTTACTCACCCGCTCCTGAGTGCCAAATTTTCCATCAGCCACTAAATGCACTTCATAGGTGAAGTTCATTGTCATGGCAAGTTTGATCAAGAGGTCAATGCAGAACCCATAGCAACACTGAGGTACTATGGGACGACCTGTAAAATTACAGAAACCGCACTGTAAAGCATCCTTATTGTACAAACTGCACAGCTTTAGGACTAAAGTGATAAAGTAGTATCTCTTGCCCATGAAAGCTACCTGGAATAGTCTCATTTGGGCCGGTGCAGATAACTTTTTTGATCAGGACTCCATTCACTGTGTATTCCTCCTTACAAGTTCCATCACGTAGAGTCGGTTTCACATAGACAAAGGGCTCTTGATGAATGGTGACAATCTACCACAGAAACAAGTGAATTGAATGTCATTACAAGGATTTGATTAGGGCACACTGAAAGCTAAATGAGGCATCAAAAATTGGTACCTTTAATCTCGTTGACATCTGATAGCCTTTTGGCTTTTCGGTTTCTCCTCCTGGCCAAATAATCTTCCTTTGCGTGTTCATTACGACCTGTAATCAATAGATTATATAATAAAATGTTGTCTTGCGAATTAATTCAATAATAGATACTTATTATTATAAATCATACTTGTTTGTATAAATGGTTAAAATAGCACAGCAAATGTTTTTCATTAAAAAGACTCATACTTGCGAGCCATTGTAGACGCCCACTTGCACCAGCCTGGTTTTCTGGTAGTTCAGAATGCTGTAGTGGGCGAACCTCCTGTCTCCGTCATCATTAAACTCCACGCGGCCTGTCAGGCCATCTGGATACTTGGATGACATCAGAACTCTAGTACACAAGAGGGGGTATTTTAGAAGCGGCACAAAATCCCCATTTAAACTCAGAGGAAGACATTGACGATGACTGGAGTTAATGGCACCAGGTTTTGAAATGGGAGATGCAAGTATGTCTAGGAAAGAAATGGTGACTGTTTAGGGGACGGGTATGGTGTGTTGTTTGGGAAGTGGGGGATGGCAGTTCTTGCAAATAATGTGCAGGCACAGACATTCAGTAGGAAAAGATACAGGGATGCAATTCTGTACCAACAGATTTCACAAGTCCAATGTAATCAACAACTTAACAGGCTTGATTCAATTGATTTAAACACATTTCATCAAAGCTAGACCGAAGCCATATTTTTTCTCATTACACACTGCCTGCAATTTCAATATTTGCAGCGTGAAAGCTTCCACTCTTGTCAGTGCCAGTGATAATGTATGATAATGCATGACAGCAAATGGATGGTTTGTCGGACAGCGAATGCTAGCCGGCGCTCGTGATCTCCGGCCTCACCGTTTGAAGAGTGGGCCAGTCTTCCAGATGTTTGTATTGCCAACACAGCCTCGTGGAGGCTCTGTGATATTCTCCTTCTCAAAGAGCTCCTGGATGGACTGGGCCACCACGGCCACGGCATCGTAGATGTGCGCAGACTCGTTCTTGCCATTGATAAGCTGAAGGCCGAGCAAGCCTGCCCAGTTGACAACATTACATAGTGTTGGCCAAGGCCTCACAACACTGCACTCTCACATCAAGAGCACCTCAAGACATACTCGTAAGAAACAAATCCAAAAATTACCAAAGAAAGAAATACACGTGCATTGCATATGTACGACCAGTCGTCTCATAACAAAGAGGAGGGTGGTGAGAGTCATGAGGGGTTGGGGCGGGGTCAGCAGAATGATGTGAACTCGTACACGGATGTGTATAAAGAAGCCGGGAACAAGGAAATGCGATTGTGGCTTACCATCGTATCCGCACCTCATTGTGGAGGTTGCAAAGCACCACTTATAAATAAACTCATGACAGCCAAACCTTAAAAATGTGTGCACACTCAAACCACAACTTTCTATTGCATCATTTGTTGTCTACTGAAAGAAAGGACAAACACTCAAAAATGAAACAAAGTAAACATTAGACATAAAGCACAGTACAATGAGTAAGTAATCACTGTGTTTGAAACCTTTAAACGCAGTTGTTTAAACGTTCAAACGCGCAAGTACAGCACAGACACGGATTCGTCGGTGGGGATTGCAAATTGCAATTATAGAAAAAGCTTAAGGCAAACATGTTCAGTTTGTTAAACAGCCTGGGAGAAAGAGAGAGAGAGAGGTTGAAAATGGAGAGGATGAAAGTACATACCATCTGGGGCTTCACTCAGTGCTTTACCAGACATCTCCCTTTCTCCAACCAACCACACGTAACCAGAGCCTGTCATATTGAGCTGGCGTGCCGCTTTGTAAATGGCCGCGGCCTCATCTTCACTGTGATTGGATAAAGATTGCTAGTAACTTCTTCTGCCAGTGTAAACACCTCCAATTTTAATGTTAGAAGCCGAGAGAAACCGTTTGACATTTTGAGTGAAGCTGGGCAACAAAATGGATTCTGGCTCTTTCAATCAACTTATTAAACGTCTGTATAGCTACATCACACAAAAAAATTTAATTCTGTCATCGTATGTGTACACTTGTGTTGTTCCAATTCTGTTTCTGTTTATTTTTATCAAAGGTAACATTTAGATGAATGTCACTTTTATGTAATAAAAGTAAATTTTGAAATGCCAAAATCTTTATTCAAATAGGGTGTCAAAAGGGTAATTGTGCCAAACATCATCTGTCTTGTAATGGAGTATAAGTAAACAATGACAATTTTAGCTATCCATCAAATAATTATTTGCTTTCTATCGCAATCTGAATGTGTACACAAATACACAAATATCTATTAGAAAATATATTTGCCTAAAGCCCGACCACAACAACATTAGAGTTTAGTAGTCGATTAACTCACCTCGCAGACAAGATGATAACCCGAGCCTCCAGCTCTTTGGCTTCCTGAAGCAGAGCCGTCAGATTTGTGTCTTGGCTGAACAGGAGCACTTTCTCTGCCTGGGATTAGGACACATCATTAGTCAAATAGTTGACTCATCCCCACCATGAACCATGCTCTTTGAGCGCTGCCGTTTCTTTTTTCTCTCTCTTTCTTTTTTGGGGGGGTGGGGGGAGGTTGAAAAAATGAGGTAAGAAAACTTTCTGAGATAATTTGCTTAAATGAAAAAAACTTAAGTAAGCTTTGAGCAGCAAAAAGTTCTGCATTTTCACATGCAAACTGAAGGGAATCAAGATTCCAAGGAGAAACGTGCATGTTAGAAGAAGAGGGAGAAGAAGATTGATGCAACCGGAAAGCAAAAAACAGGTGGAGGAAACGGAAGGTGGTGGTGGTGGCTTCTTTCCCAACCAAAAGAGAAAAAAATAACAAAAGGGAGAAATGCTGCAGAAAGGTGGGAGAAACATCTGGATTGTGCCTGTCCCACATGACCAGATCTCCACGCACTGTGTCAAAAGAATAGACTTGCAATCTTGCTGGCTTCAATACATGCATTCCTTTACACAAAAATAAAAAAGTGAGAGGTGAGGGAGCGATTTTTTTGGATACGCTTTAACAGAAAAAATAACCCATTCCCGATTGAAATCATAAAAAGAATCCAAACATAAATAGACGTGCTGGTAGGATAAGGATCTCTGGAATCGTTTGTTGCTTGTTTGACTGCTTTCTAGTGGCTACTTTTAGATAACTTTGGGCGGCGTGCATTGACCATGCAAATATACCTTGGGTCCTCGCTTGTTGTCAAAGGACAGTTGGTCGAGGTTTTCATAGTTCCTGTTTTTACTCTGATGAATAATGTGCACAGAGAAAATATGCAGACACAGAATATTATAAACAGTTAAAAATGGTGCGCAGTAAAGCATTCCAACAATCTCCACTTTTCTGCTTCAAATTGGGAAACTCTAATCCTGGGGCTTGCAAAAACATCAGCAAAGACAAACCTTACCCATGTGACAGTGATGATTTTCCTTTCCTAATTTACCTAGTTTGACCTGCATTAAATCAAAAATATTTGAAGAATCTTGCCCGGAGTGTGCTGCTTGTTCACACCAACTAATAATAAATGGTAATGTCTTTAACTCTATTTTAATATGCTGCATATGTACAAGAAGCTCATTGCTGTTTATTAATTTTACAGTAAAACCAAGGGCAGCCTAATCCAGTTCAGCTGTTCCATCTATCAGTTAAAATGTCTTTGTCGATCTACCGTGAAAGAACATCGGTTACAGTCCATGAAGCACAGTTTGTTTTTGCCACAAGAAAAGCCCGTCCAGACATATGGCCTAAAATGAATAGTATATTTCAAGCGCTCTATTAACAAAATGCACATTCCTCAGAGCCTCTGGATCTGCTTCACTTTAGAACACATGAGTTGCTTTTCTTTCTCAATTCTGCTCAGTTGGTGCAAAGAGACAAAATACTTAGTACTCTGGATCAATGAACAAGAATTCTGTGATTTGTTTGTCTTTATATATAAGTATAAAGAAAATATTTTATGTAGGACATGTAGACTCTGACTGTGTAACCAGAAGCTGAACATATTTCCAGAAAATCTTTTGTGATCAAGCGGTAATTAATTTCAAGCCTAGTTATATTTGAGTTATATTGTATAAATGCCAAGCAGACTGTGAACTTGGACATCCAACGCAAAATGGGAAAAAAACAGCAATTATTCAAAGCTTGTCTCCCTCAAACCACAGCTACAGTCTAACAGTGAGTCACCAAACCAGACAAAAACAGCTTTGAGTCAATAAAGTCTCTGTCTTTCCTACAGACACAGAATTGTATTGATGTTTTGCTTAATTATCATAACACTAATATCGTTAATATGCAGTAATCCAACATCTGCAAAGCCAAGGTTTTAAAGTAATTTTGGATCGAGAGTTTTATGAGCCCTTCTGCTGACGAGTTTCCAGAACAGTAGGAGAATGTGCATATAAAACCATCTAGCCTAGAGGCTGCCATTACTGGAAATGACATTGCAACGACATTGCAGTTGTGCCACATAAACACTGCTATGCAAATGGATTCAGACCCCTAACAAACATCTCATTTTACCCAACTGCAAATCATGGAAATTAGATATAACATTGCATTACACAGATTAAATCTTAATACAGGTTGTATTTACTCCTATGTTAAAATCTATTGTGAAATATTGTATATACGTACTGTGCTGTGCAATACAATGAAATATTAAGGGGTGGAAAATAAAACAGCTGCTAAAAGTTCTAATACGCTCAATACATCAGCTACAGTCCAGGAAGACATTCTTACAGATTTTACCTCAATAACCACCAAAGCTCAAACCAATCAAATCCCCTGCTGATTTTTTTACACAGCCCCAGGTTAAGTCCCTCATTTTGCTCCTGTTGTGAATAGACATATAGGAGAATCTGACTATGGTAAAAAGCAATATGAGATGAGTAGAAAAGTACAAAGTTTTGCAGATAAACCACTTCAGACGCTGCAGATGCCTTAGGCATAAATAATGTTAGCCAAAGAAAAGAAATGTGTTTACACAACAGAAAAAAGAAAACATTTAACATACATAGAGGACCTCTGAGGTTTTGATTACAGAAACACACACGACTTACACGCACACTTGATTACGCTTGGCCATGAGAGTCGGCAACCTACACTTCTCACCTTCGTCTCCCTCTCCTCCAGCAGGGTTTCCAGTCTTTTCTGTGCGGCTCTCCCCTCGTGGTCGTCGCTTACGATCAGAATGATGTGATTCCACTGGAACTCGCGCATCATGTCGAACCACACCTGGGCTTGGTGAGAATAGGGCGGTACCGTGCGCAGGAAGGAGAGGTGGATACTCTAGAAGCACAAGTGGGGGAAAAAGTGTCTCTTGAGAGGCTACAGAAAGGCCTGAGGCAATTTCAGTTCATTAGAATTTAATCACTTTAACTGTAATTAATTTAGAGAAGGTTGCCGACATTACTCCTCAGTGTGCCGAGATGCCATAAGGCAAACACTGTAAGTAAATGTTACATCTGTGAGAATCTTAGAAAGTCCATCAATCATAACGCTGTGCTTTTCTGACATATTTTAATTAAAAGTATGTGAAAGGAGTAAACATATACCACTTTATTAAGTTTAAATGGAGAAACAGAAAACCATCATTCAATAATTAATTGAATACATCATACTGCATATGTGATATTACGGCTTTGCTATGGTAGAACCCCCCTAGAAAGTGTTTTCAGGTAATAAATAAGAACAGATATTATCTGTGTTGAGAAAAGCAAAATGCAGGCAGAATTAACATACTGAGCTGCAGTGCCATGTCATTTGCCAGTGCCCACTCACCTTATCTGAATAGATGGACATGCGGGTTGTAAGGCCCACTACTGGTATTCGGTAAAAACCAGCCGTGTAGGACACTGGTGTGGGGGTCAGATGGTCATTGGACTGGGGTGGGTGACTCACCAAGATCGCATAAACCTGAGGACAATCAAAATCTTAAATAAAGTTTTATTTATATAACTTTTGTCATAGCTAGATTCAGATTGATTGGGACACTTTGACATTGAGAAGAACATAAATATACTACATAGTATGTCTATAATATAATACAAAAATATAAATATGTATATTTGTTCCTGCATTTTTAAGAAATTCATTCTTCAACCTCACAGTCAAAAGTGTTGATCCAGCACCAACAATTTGCAGGTTGGTTGTCATGCATACACACGAGTCTGCAGAAGGGTATTTTGGGAGGGTGTGACACAACGTGGATGGTAATCTCTTTTACAGCGTTCAAGTCTATAATCTCTGCCTGCATCGCTGTGTAATATTCCGCTACAGATTTCCTCACCAGAAGAAAGCAGCTGTTATTGGGGCGCCATGTTGGCCTCGTTTCACGTTTTTCATTAAACAGACAAAGTGGCCCAGTGGTGCCATGGCGCCATGTGCAGAGGTCAGTGATGTTGACATAACGTTTTAATCTACTGTTATTTGTATTTACTTGACGCCACGTGAATTGCAGACTGCCATTTATATAGTGCCAAATATTTCATGTTCAGTTTAATAAAACCGTCTTTACATCATGGCAATTCAAGGATACGAATGATTACGCATCGGTAAGGTTAAAATGGACCCCAGTACCCCTCACCCCACCCCTGCATCCTGTTGAATGTTTTTATCAGTAGAAAGTGCTTTCATTTTCAGCTTCATTTTTACTCGGCAAACATAAATTTACATTAATTAAAATATATTACTTAAAAAATGGTTCATGAATGCACATTTTGTAAGGTAACGTGCATTCTAGATTTTCATGTTTATCAGAAAATACAAAAGCAATGAACATGATTAATTAATGAAAATTAATAAAAATGAATAAAATTCAAGCTTCGGTTTAGACTCCATTACTAGGCTAATAATTAAATTTAATCGCAGCAAATTATAAGAAACAATAGTCTATTGTTTAATTTATTATAGTTATTTTTCAGTTGTATTATTTATGATAGATAGATAGATAGATAGATAGATAGATAGATAGATAGATAGATAGATAGATTTTTACTTCAGTCTTTTAAATAAACACGCACTTTTTTGAACAGACTGTATAGTTTGCGAGTTTTACCTGGTTGGAGATGAGGTCCTCACAAACGGACAATGCCATCTGGATCGCATTTGGTTTATGAGTGACCGAAATAGCGTTCATTTTGAACTTATCTTTGCCGTATATATTGTTGGCTTGGGTGACAGCGTCTTTGAACACTTGTTCATATCTCTTCTGGCTCAGCACAGCCCCGATATTCACAGTCTTCGGTTCGCACCCACCTCTCGCACAGGAGCACGAGATGAGGAAGGCGAACAGAACCAAACGCATTTTGCCCTGGATCACAGAGTCAATCCGATCGCCCTGTGGAGGATGCGTGTCGATGTCCGTTGAGTAGACTGATCCCTCTCACTGCGTCCTCTCCACTGGAATGTAATCACATCAATCTACTCTGCTGAGGAATGTTCTTGATTCATTTAATCTGGTCATAGAACCCGTTCGTTTTTTTTAAGGAAACCCATGTCAACACGCCTATGTAAAAAAAAAGATGCTCGCTCCTGTTGATAGCCGTCTGTCAGATTTTCTCACCTTCTCAGTCCCAGGAGATCGTGCGAAAATCAAGTTTTTTTGTACTGCTTAAGTCATCTGTATTCAAAAAGCCACTTCCTTAGTTCTTGTCGTGATTGAATCGCAGTGACGGTTTATCACGTACGCCGCGGGTCCGGGTGACCTGATGCTCTGCGAGAGCCGCTGTCCTTGGTGCTGAAAGCTGTGCTCGCGCACGGATGCGCGCTCACTCGCAGATTACGCCTAATATCACTGAGCTGTCACGCCTGAATAGACTTCAAAACATTTGCGCTAACGCGAGGAAAATCTCAGCTCGACACAGTATCGTGTGACTGAACCGAGTGAACGGATTTTTGCATAACGATGATGTGTGGAAGTCACACGAGATAAGTTGTACATTACATGCAGCCTACGTATTTGTTTTGTGCAAAGAGGCACAGTATTTGTATAAATATGATCGTTTTCTCGTGTTATGTATTTGTTCGTTCATCAATTTTTCCAAAACGTTACTATTTTTATTTTAAAATAATGAAATAATACGTAAAGGTATATGGAAATGATTTACGCCTTCACCTGAATCAGTTTTAAATGTGTAGCATATCTATTATTTGGTCTATTTGATGTGACACATCGAAAGTGAATGTAGTCTTGTTTCGTTGAAAAGAATTCATGTATTACAAATTGATCACACCGTGTCATTCTTACACGTGTTATGATTGTCATTTACATGCAACACTGTAATCATTTAAAACAAAGATAAATGCGCTGTCTCATAAAAATAATCAATGGGAGCTTGTCTCCATATATCACTCATAGATAGCTCCGGAACAGGCGCGTTCAAGTGCAATGGAGAAATTCAACGAGACTCCTGTTACCAAGGAAACAAGCATCTCCGGCTCGAGGTGCAACTCCTTTTTTCCAGACACGTAACTTGCAATTATAAAAAATGCATTTGTTTCCTCGAAGATAACAAATGAAGCCTTATTTCAAATGCTAAACTTCACTTTTGCACAAATGTAAGACAAATGAAGTAAAATAAATAAATAAAGTATGCATTCTACCAACACATAAATGTTTGATGTTGCATTTATATTACATCATGGCTGGTGGCTGGGAGAAATGCACTCATTGCCACAGATAATAAATCTGTAACTTAGTCAGACATGGATGGAATTTTTTAAAGGTCTTTTTTATGCTTTTAAATTCAATTAACCCAGAGACATGGCTCCAAAAAGAAAAACTGTACAAATGTTTTAACAAGTAAATAATTTACAATTTCAATTCAAGCAAATTGGTAGAGCAATATTCTATGCACCAAAGATTAAGCCTGCTTGTCATGTGCACATATAGCATATACTATGCTTTGCATATTAGTCACACACCCACAATCACACAAGGAGAGAGATTAAAACATGACATCAGTTGAGCATGCACAAACAACAACAGGAAAGGAAATGCACTGTAAAGTACATATCAAATAATCATCATTTTAGGACAAGCCTAATCTTTCTTTTCATGCCAGCATCCTCAGACTTAATTTTCCTCACACAATAAAGCTATGTGAGCCATGCACCCATTAAAGTAACTGGTATCATTTGACATCACTGCATGCAACATTACACAGTTAATTGTGGCATGGATCCCTAAAATACATGGTGATACAAATGTGAATAAGGGGAGATGGCAGCTGAACTGCTACTTAGATGCTTCAGGCTCTCAATAAATGATACCAGCAGAGTTAGTCTCAAAGTGGATCTCAGCTCTCAATGTGTCAGTTTGGATCATGCAGTGGTAATGGATGATTTCAGGGGGTTTTCATACTGATATGTAAACACATCTACAAAACAAACAATATCATACATACATACGCCTTAAAAATATACTCAAATCACTATGCATCTCCGTGACATTATTGTATTATTATTTGAAAACGTATTTGATTGTCTTAGGCTATAATATCTCTTGGGGTTGAAGTGAGACTCCTAAATCCAATGTAGTTTTAGGTTATAATGTGTCCGCCATTTTCACTGGGGATATGCGTATTAACTTTTTTAACTTATCATTCTTTGCATACATAATTTAAACTATTCTACCGCTTGCAAAAAACTATCCTAAATGTCTGTTTAATTATTTGTATCTGCCCAATGAAGACGCATTGCTCATAATTATCTGGGACAACAAAAACAGACATAGCCTCTAATGCTGCTCTTAGCGCAGAGGGAAATGGGATTTAGTTTAATGTTTTTATCACTTCTGACAAGCACTCATTTCTATAACTCTAAAGGAGAATTAAACAAATAAAGTGTAAGCACTGTGGAGTACAAGAAGCACATCCCGCGTGCATGCAACATTTAAAACCTTACGCTTTTCTCTTCCACACAATATTAAGCAGAGCTTCAGGGTAGAGCCATTAACAACACAATAGATAAAATGGTTTGGGGTTTTAGGTGTCTATTATGTATTCTGGGAAAAGCATAGCTGCATGGTTCCCATTTTGTAAAACAGAGAATACTGTCTAAAGTAAGGCAAGATGGTACTTATTTCAACAGGATTAATTGTGCAGTTAACATTCAGCTGTCCTCATTCAGAATATGATTTGACTGATCATAATTATTATTTACTATTCTCATGCAAATGTTGTTGTGTACAGCAGGAATAGCAGAGAGAGAGTGCAATGCTGGGTGGCAGGAAAATAGCTCCACCTAATGGTGTAAAACTAGAACCTCTATACAGGTTTCTCTTCAGTATTTGTATGCAATTTTCTTTTAAGGTTCCTATGCAATTGTATTTTTATTTATTGAAACATCTGAAACAAAATGGAGTCATTACTATTATTTCAACACATGATAGTTTAATAAAAGCAGTGGAGGGAAAAATCCGGCAGATTGTAAATAGCAGCTTCATCACACTTTGATCACACTATGAGTCATGCGAGCCATATTACCACGAAGGTAGAGGGGAATCTGTGTTTGCACATAGTGGATCTTAATGTAAGAGGTGTTAAATTAATGCTCTTTTCTCCTGGGTTTTTTCTCCTTCTGCCATCATTTTTTTCATGTCAGTCCTTTTTTGAGCAATGAATGAAAGAGATATTAATTGGCATCCTCACTGCATTAATTAATACCTCTCAACAGACTAATTACATACCACATTATTAACATAAAAGCTCAGTGAAATTTACAGGCTGGTTTGTTTGCACTTTCCCATGATGAAATAGATAGCAGCAAAAAGAGTATGATGGTTAAATTAGAAACAGCTATTTAGCTTTTCTGCATAGGGTCTGCTTAAAAACACCACTGACTGTTCTCACTTAAATTACACACATGGTAAGGTGAGGTAATCTGTTTGCTTTGCTTTTGCCAGTAGAATGTTTCAGCTCTTTTACATTTATGCAAATCCAATGAATGTGAAAAACTCTCTGTTTCTCTTTCTATGATATATTTACTATGATATCTAGATCTGTTGGCAAACTTGAGGTGCCAATAACAGCTGCATAACTCTCAATCAGTTTAATGTTACAGTAATGTATCACAAACAAACACTTAATTTTCAGTTAATAATTTACTGAATAAACAAAAAATAAATAAATATATAATATTTATTTTATATCGTATATATTATGTACAAAAAATAAATATATAAGAAATAATCTAAAATCTAGATTTTATATCTACACGAATGAATGGTATTATTAAGAGGAAAATAATCATTATGAATATTTATTTTACTCAAACATGTTTTAGTACTGACTACGAGCACAAAAACATGTTTGTCCTTTAAATCTCCGCGCATGCGCTGTGCGCCTCTGTCACGCAGAAGCCGCTACATGCTTAGCTAGCTCTCCACTTCACACTTTTTTGCCATTCATGCAGTGATCTTGTGACAACGAGGCGAAAGAATCGGTCAGTATTCTCTACTTCATTAAACATCCACTCACCTCTGGATTGATTGTGCACCGGGATCGTTACGGATATTCAGTTTTTCATCTGCGCAAACAGCTCCGCTCAGCAGTGTAAAAGGTCGCGAGGTTCCCAAGATGGCGACAGTTTGAAGTTCACGCTTTACGGTAATAAAATAAACTGTTTTGGAGGCACCTGGTCCGTGTTTGTTGCGGAATAGTTGTTTAAGAGTAAATCGGGTTATAGTTCAAACATTTGCCAAAGCATGTCATGATCGTAAGGCGGAATTAAAGCCCTCGTTAGTGAGCACAGCAGTGTGTGCAGTGATTAATGTGCTGCTGTCACGTAAGACGGGACGTTTTAATTAACTTTAGAGTTATGCTTTAATGATTACGTTTAATAGTTACTGTAACATTAAGAAAATCAATGTTGATTTTGATTAGGTCGCGGTTAAAGACTGAATCCTGACAGCCTAGTTGATTTTCATATTGTCTATGTTGTAACACATAAGGAGCTGCCTACCTAGACAGCATATTTGGACACGACAACTTCATAATAAAAGACTACCTTGGTGACAAAATGTCCGGAAATTATTTTTTTAATTAATTTTGTTATTACTTAATTGTTAGCAATATTAATATATTGTTAGCAATATTAGTTAGACACTTGTAGCATTTTGACAGACACTTGTAGCATTTTTGTTGAACATAAAGGGAAATATGTTGAGAAATGTCTCGGTGGTTTTGTGTCTATACAATGGTAGTCATTAAGGGCTGATGTTGTTTGGTTTTTTGAAATATCTCTTTGCGTTCTGCAGAGGAAGTAAAGTCATACAAGTTTGGAGTAATTTTAGGGTGAATTATACCTTTAAAAGGTGTGTTTGCTTTTAGTCACAGTACTGACTTTGTGTATGTGACTTGTTACTACTGTAGTTCATGCAGAAGCACCCCATGCTGACACCACAGGGCATCGGTTCATGCTGTGACAAAGGCACCAGTCCTGCCCACTGTCCTGCACAGCTATGGCAAAGGAGCAGCCAAACGTGTTCGATCTTCTCCCTCTTTTGGGGTCCACTGACTTACATGAGCTTGAGCAAGTTAAAACCCTCCTGCAGGATACTCTCAGCACAGGTCAGTCAGCCCTTGTGTTTCTTAGATGCATAGGTCAAACAGAGAAGATTGTTGTAATGATATGTTTACTGAAAGGGTGTCTTCTATTTGCACTTTCATTGCTTTTATACTGTATGTAATGGTTGTCAGTATATGAATGTACTTTAAATTGCATTGTAAGTCATTTGTTTTTTGACTACTAGATAAAGGAGCTATGTTGCTGAATAGCCTTGTGGACTATTTCCTGGAGACGAACTCACCTCAAGCTGTGGACATCCTGTCTTCGGTCAGGGAGCCCCATGATAAGGTGAGAAAGGGTTTATTTTTTGCAAATTATTTGCATTTTCTTAAACAATCCAGGAAATGTCTTATTATTCAGTATATTTTAATGGGATAGTTCTCTCAAAAATCATTTACTCACCATCATGTCATTCCAAACCTATATGACTTCTGCAGAACATAAAAGAAGACATTTTTAAGAATATGGGTAATCAAACAACACTGCCCCCCTTGACTTCAGTCAAGTTCTGTGGACACAAACCCACTAAGACATTTCTCAAAATGTGCTCTTTTGTGTTCCAAGAGACAAGTTTTGAATGACATGAACGTGAATAAATGATGACATAATTTTCAACATTTCTAACATTTTGCAGTAGTATTTCCTTTAGCTGTGTATGCTGGATTCATTTAAAATATATGGTCACATGACGATCCCGTCATGGGATACAGAACATCTGTCATACTTGTGAACTGATAAATAACAACCTTTTCTGCATGTGTTTCTGTGCAGCATCTTTTAGATAAGATGAATGAATGCATGGGCAAGCAGAGCAGCCGTCTCTCCACCGTCACCCTCCTTGGCCATGTTGTCCGCAAGCAGCCACAATGGATCCACAAGATTGCACGCTTTCCTTTGTTTGCTTCGCTGCTGAAATGCCTCAAGGTACCAAATTCAAAGCCAGTCAAGTATGACATGGCTACAAATAGGATTTCGAACAAAATGCTATACATATGGAGGGTTGTTCTGTTTTTAGTTGGGTAAACATGAATGTCATCCAAATAGAAAATGTAAAAAAAAATTGATCAATAAGAATCATGTTCAGGAGAGTCATTATAGCAATTTACATGAAAAATCTCTATTTCCAGGCTGATTCGGATGTAGTAGTTCTCATAACTGGCGTTCTGGTGTTGATTACTCTTCTACCCATGATTCCTCAAACCAACAAACAACTTCTCTGTGAGTTCTTTGACATCTTTGGACGGCTTGCTGCCTGGAACCAACGGCACCCAGGTAGTGTCATTAAAATCTTCTTTCTCCGAAATGTACATAATAATAGTTTTAAATGGTACGTATAGCTCACTTCCTGTGTTTTTCAGGTCACGCTCAGGGAGTTTATGCTGTCCATCTGCATGCCAGTGTATACTCGCTTTTTCATCGTCTATACGGCATGTATCCATGTAATTTTATTTCGTACCTGCGTGCCCATTATAGTATGAAAGAGAATGTTGACACCTTTGAGGAAGTCGTAAAGGTAAGTCTGTGCTCAATTATATAGTTATGACTTCGTGCTGAGTCAGTTTTTAAGTGCCAAAATTATGATATTTTGTCTACTTCTGTTTTTATGTTAGCCTATGTTAGAGCACGTCCGGATACATCCCGAGCTCATCACCGGAACCAAAGATTATGAGGTTGATCCAATTAGGTATGTAAAACCAAACATTATATTTTCAAGTGGGTTTTGTGATTGTTCATACATCGCATGTGCTTATTTTGTGTAGATGGAAGAGATTCGAGCCCCATGATATAGTGATTGAATGTGGCAAAGTTTCTCTCGATCCTAAAGAGGCATCATGTGAAGAAGGCTACTCTTCTCTGTCTGATCACGTAGTACGGCGCCCTGTAGATCACAGCCGATCATGCTCGGAGCTCAGTATCCACGGTGGGCTTAAAGTGCTTGTCTCAAACATTCGCTAATGATACTGGTATTAATGCTGCTTTGCTAATGTTCTTTGTAGTTTTTGATAGTTAATCTTCCGTTCTTGTCTTGCATCAGAAATGACTTCTGTCACGCCGATGGCTACTGTTCGCCAGTCTCTCTCACTATCACTACCTTTTCTTACTGTATCCAAGGACTCTGGTTCTGGGACACAGACCCCCAACCATCAAGTAAGAGTTAGTGATTGTGCATGTTGGATGTATAATTGGATACTTATTGGTTTAATTTTTGCACTGTTTGCGACGTTCCTTTAGTCCTCAGGAGTAAAGGAGGGGATGTGGAGTCCTTCCTCAATGTGTGGGATGAAGACCCCTCCTAGCTCCAGAATGTCCCCTACCACCGCTTCTGAAGTCTCACTTAGTGCCTCCCTCCTCTCAGGACGGATCCCCAACACACCAGGTCAACAAATTGAAATTTGTATTTAATACATAAAACACAAAGCCATTCTGTCTGTTGGTTTGATGCTCTTATAGTTGACTTTGGTTTTCTTTTTGTTGCAGTGGATGGAAAATGGTCTCTTTCTCCCTCAACCCCCTCGGGGTCATCTCCACTCCCATCATTCTCAGAGGAACTACATGTAGGGCAGCCTGTCCAAAACACCAGCAGTACTCAGGCTAAGGTACATAAAGTTTCGAAGCGTGCATCATGTATTTACCTAGTCACTTATTAAACCCATTCAGAGAAATATGCTGTTCACATTCTCATAAAAATGCTGTTTTGAACTGCCCAGGTAAACCAAGAGATGAAGACAGTCGTGTCCAAAGGTATAAATAACAACGGTGAGACTGTCTGCTGATACTTTTTACAACTTAATTTAGTTAAGATTTGACCTCAATGACACAATGATAAATATGCTTCTTCTCTTCAGGAGGTGCTAGTGATGCCAGGAGTCCAGTGTCATTTGCGCAGCTCTCCGACATTGTCAAGAAGACAGACGATGAAAGAGAGGATGGTGAGAGTGGAGGCGTCATGCGTCCCACAGCGTTCAAGTATAGAAAACAGTTTTCAGTCATGCTTTAGTTTTCAGTACACCCTGATCTCAACAATATCCAACATTTTGTTATTCCAGTCGCTATCACAGAGGAGATTTTAAGCCTGACCCACAGCAGACTGGATTTTGCAGCAAGGCCCAGTCTGGATTCTTCTTTTTCCAGCTCCTCTGACACCCTGCTCTCATCTCATCCCAACAATGAACAGAATTTAATCTCTACACCAGACAGAGGTGAAACCTCAGCTAAAGGAGGAGAGCAACAATCTCCATGGTCCCTCTGGCCTGCGTTCACCCCCATAGAGAACGGAAAAAGCGGTCAGAAATGTTCCCTGTCTGATCTTATGACGGAGTCCATGCCATATGAGCCGCTGTTTGACCTCGCTCTGCCTAAGGTGGCTTCTCTGTTTTTGGAGAGGAAGACCGCAGAGGCTTTGCGAAGGGTGGAAGGTGAGAGAGAGCTGCATCGAGAGGAGATGGAGGGGGAGGACCTTTCGGCCACTTCTCCACTGGAGGTGTTGGATCGTGTTATTCAGCATGGACATGACACTCATGAAAAGTTGCTAAAAAGGTAGGTTCTGGATCTTCTGGACTTTTAGTGATTTGTAAACGTGTTGTTTTAGAGAATTTGTGAGATTTTTTTTTTTCCCCTTTTACAGATCTCTGTCATCCCAAAACCAATCGGCAGACCAACACTCTGGAGGTAAACAGCATAGCAATAAAGGAAAAGGTATTTGGTAATTTACTAATTCATAGGCTGTCCATGATCAAGAAGATCGTGTCCTCCAACCTTTCCTCTCCAATTTGAGTTTGTTCACTTTCTTTGTCTCCTTCTTCCTCAGTTTAAGCTACTTTCATTTTTTTTACCTTTTCTACTGTCTTCTCACTATCAAAAAATCAGTTTCTCAAAATAAATACAGATTTGTGTTTTGTCAATTTGAAATTTGTCATAAAAGTTATTAGAATTAGAATCTCGGTAGATCCTTTAGGACTGTAAATTTACATTACAGCAGAATCTCACTGATTCTAAGTTGACTGCACTCTATTTTTACAGCTTCTACGTCTCCAGTGTCTGATGAGTTGGGGATGTTGCGCAATCAGCTGTGGTTCCTGCATAGCCAGCTGCTATTTGAGAGACATAAGAGAGAACAGCACGCGCTCAGGAACCGCCGACTGTTCGGCCGCATTGTCAACGCTACTGCATTGGAAGAGCAGAACAACTCTATGGTAATGCTTTTTTATACTTCATAGAACAGTATAGCCTAGGTATTTTCTTTAGATGTTAATTTGTTTCATCATAAAGGAAGTGTTTTGTATCTGTGATTCTCCAATGTTGTATCTGTTTGTGTGTTGCAGAAAACCCAACTTAAGCTTCAGGATGTAGAGATGCAGTCTGTGCAGGTAAGCCTGCAGGAGGAGCAGCGGCGCTCCAAGCATCTGCGGGAGGACAGAGAGGCTGTGGTGAACCAGCTGCAAGCACAAATCCAGCAGCTGCAGCAGGAGCGCAGTGATTATTATTCTAAGATGCAGGAACTACAGGTGATCACAGACCTCTTTAAGGACATTTATGCACTCACATCTTAAGGTGCAGGTTGCTGGAATGTGGAGCATATGTGATATGATTTGTGTTAAATGCTGATGTTCTGCATTCCATCATGTATAGACTGATTTGCAAGAGAATCAGAAAAAGGTCGGAGAAATGGAGGCAGAGCTTCAGAAAGCCAACAACAAAGTATGTAACATGGGGCATCTGCTCAGCCAGCTGTCTATCAAGGTGAGACTTGTGACATAAATTCCCTACAGTATCTTTTACTCTGCGTTTGAAAGCAAACCCATATTTATTTCGTTTTTTTTTTCATTTGTGTACTTTATTTGTCCAACCTCAGCTAAACAACAGTGAAAGTATGGAGCAGCAGATGGCTTTTCTGAACAAACAGTTGCTGCTTTTGGGTGAAGCCAACAAGTTATATGTGGAGGAAATTGAGCGCTTAGGACCTGAAGCAAGCAAGGTAGGCATGAAGGCTGTCAGTAGAAAAAGATTGATGACTGTTATTATGCTTATCCGTCATTTCTTAAAACACAGCAGATGCTTTCACACAGCATTGGCCAAAAAAATTGAAGGATGAAATACAAATGTATGCATGAAAAAGGAGGTTCAAGGTTAAGACGCTTTATGTGAGAAGTTTGTATATGAGCAAGACACAATTATGAATGAGCTGACACAATTACTCCCTAATGATTATTTGTGTGATGAAAGAATTTCAATAATCTTTAGTGGTGAATGTAATTCAACTAGATATTTAAGACTCAAATACCCAATTCTAAGGTCTATCAATAACTGTACTAGAGTAATATTTTACTTCTTTGATACTTGGTCTTCTTGGATCTACTCAGACTTTTTCTCTCTTGTGATTGGTATAGGAGCTGAAGATGCAGCAGGCTTCTTCACAGCGTGAGGTGGAGCGTTTGAGGCAGAACTCTCTCCAGCAGAGTCAGAGACTCGAGGCAGCCCAGCAACGCATCACTGACCTGGAGACCCAACTCACCAAAAAAGAGCAAATCATCCGAGAGCAGAAGAAATTGCTGGAGAATGTTAAAAGCCAAGCAATGTATGAGATTACCTGTGCCTTCATAGTCATTCTTAAGTTTTCATATTCTTTTTAGATCGCTACAATCGCTAATCGATCTACTGATGATAGTTGTTAAAAAGTGGTTATTCTCGTTGGGGAGAATCTTGCTGTTGATTTACTGTCTCATTCTTGTCTATGCTGGTGTGTTTTCTATTAGGGAGCAGCTGCAAGCTTCAGAGAACAGGTATTTTGGCCAGAAGCACATCACTCAGGCATTACAGTCAGAACTGCTTGAACTTTATAGCCAAATAGAGCTGAAGAACCTTCACACCAGTTCACCAGCAGGGGGCATTTCTGAGCCCAGCAGTTCCACCAATCAGAGGTGCGTTTCATACCATTACATTCTGCCTGCATTGCTTTTCAAATGTAAATTCTGCAATATGTTTAGTATATTTCAGGACATGTGTGTAAGCAAATGTATGATGGTTTGAATGTAAATTACATTCCCATTTGTGTTTCAGGCCAAATTGGAACAGTACTGGCCCACCTGCTTCATCTCCATCAGCTGACCCCATGAAAAGAGAGGAAGGCGCATACATGTGTTTCAATGGCGAAATATCTGCCGTATCCTCTCATACGCCACCCACAGCGCTCATTAATGGCAGTCAGGAAGAAGATCTTTCCGCCCTCGCCCGTTCATTATCCTCCCTTCCCTGCGACTCCCCGCTGGCAGTTGGCTCTTGCCCCAGTAACGGAAGCTTTTTGGGCAAGCGTGCCAGAGAGCTCTTCCGTAATAAGAGCGAGAGCCACTATGAGGAAGAACCAGCTGTCCCCACCTACTTCTCTCAGGATTTAAAGGTTGAGTCAGGCATAGACACTTCAGAGAATGTGGAGCTTGAAGGGTCTAATGACCAGGCTGACCTGCAGCCCATGGACAGACCCCGGGCGTATAATATTCACCGGAGGAGACAGCAGGATCTGCGGATAATGGACTACAATGAGACCCATCATTGATTGTACATTGCTGACGTGATTATCTGCAATTAGAAGAGGATAATTTTGGACCCAGTATTAGACTGCAGCCCTCTTTTCTTTGCGAGTGGTTTGCAAAGTTTTAGTTTATTTTAAAGCTCTGTTCTACTACAGAGAAGCCAAAAAAAGAAAAATTGCCATCTGGTCATTAAAAAGTGAATCTCCTGTTTAATATCAAGTCAACTATGAATTAATTGTAGTTTGGTATGTTGTTTAAGTCGCCATTCAACGTTCAGCCGTGGCGACTGGATATCACTCAGTCCCCACTGTACTTTCCAGCAAATGTATTGCCTTAATCATTGTTTTCATGCATCTGAACTTATCCAAGCAAAATGCCCCTTTGAATCACAACAAAATATGTAGCATCTTCAATACTGCTAATGCAACTGAAATTGCACAGTACCGAGTGTGATTATTGCAGTCACTTCCTTGTTTCTGTAAATAGTTCACACCTCAATCAGTCTGATAAAAATGTGAATAAGAAGCTGTGTAGGTAAGCTAGAGGCAAGTCGAATAAGAAATCACATTTCGTTGCTGAGGCTAGCCGTGTGTGTATGCCACAATTGTGCTTTGTGTGTTTAAAGAGAATATGAGTAAGCAAGCGTTGAGTTGTAGTTGTAAGAATAGATTTTATTTTTATGCATTATCATTCTCTAATAGGGTTGTAGAACCCAGTCACCAGTGCAATAATTCTTAACAAAACACTTCATGCCAGATCTAAGGTATGAGTGATGATGGGAAAAAAACAGATTTGTTTTTGCTGCTTTGCAGGATCATCGGAGCCTTACAGAACATAGGTTACGCTGTTGTATGTGCGTTTAGTGCATTTATGCTGTTGGGTCTTGAATTATAACTGTCTAAGGTTGATTGCTCTTGTGTTAACAGCATACAAAAACGACCGCTGCAATACTTTGACACTAAACTAAAGAAGCTGCTTGCTATAAGCCTGTTCTCTAAAAGGCTTGCCCCTGTTATTTTCTTTTATCTCTGCGTTACAAAGGTCAGATCCCATCTGTAAAGGAAAGGCTTTATATAATAGGCTGCAGCTGGCTGAAGTGAAAGCACTTCTTTTAATTCTGGCTTTCGTTAGATTGCAGAACACTAGCAGAGCAATAGACTTGCCTCTTTATAAAAACTTTCCCCAGGGTTTTTTTTTGTTGCAAGATAAAGGTTGAAATATGTGCAGCACTGTTGCAAAAAATGCTATGGAAGTGGTATACGATAATCATTGAACTCTTTTTCTGACTGTCCTTATCACACTTCACCATTGATGTGATCATACAGCTTTCGCTCCATTCTGGTTTCACTTGATGTTACTTTCCATTTTCAAAACCAAAAGCCCTCCCTCTCAAACATTTTGTCATTTCACAAAATGCCTTATTGCAGAGTAGGATGCCTGTCTCTCACCTGAATCATTTGTTTGGAAGTTATCTAAATAATGGTACATTTGGACAATGACTGGTGTAACGGGTAACCAGGGACTCTGTTTAGAAATACTATTTTGAATTCACGAAAACGAACCTGAGAGCTGTGTTCTCTTGCTTGTTAAGCTATGATCAACAAAATAAAATATATGTTTTGCAAATCTTTGTCTTACTCTTATCAGTTATAAAATTATAGTTATACTCTTTAAAAAGAAAACTCAACACTTGTTTTTTGTCAAGCTGTTTAATAAAAGTGTTTACTGTTTCGTATTGCCTGGTGGCTTCCAGGACGGTTTTCCGGCATGCCAGCCGCCTGTGCCTATTTTATATCTATGAGAGTTGTTAGTGGTACTCTTGTCAAGGTCTCCAGATGGCCCGGCGTTCTGTGTGTCTGTTTGCGGGAAAGATGTTTCTGTGGCTGTTGAAGTGAGAAGTTGTGTTACTTCTTTACAGCAGGAGTTGAGGTGGTCGAGAGCCAGTGGAATCACACTCACAATTCCACCATAGAAATTCTTTGCTTCAACACAGCTCAGACGATTGATCTCATTGTGGGGGTAGCTGTCATATGAGAAAAGTTGAGCAGCTTTGAGTAAAGGATTGGTTAAAGTAGTCATTTATGTCAAGATGAGTTCTGTGCTTTGTGTTACAATGTGAAATTCAGGTGCACTTTATTTTACAGTACATGCAATTTTACTGTATTTATAGGTGCAAACTATATACATGTAGAACAAGACTAAAATGATGTGCTTTTTGAAATGATTGATTCTATTACTTAACTGTGCCCTTAGCTGGCTGATATTACTGTTGGGGTCCAGAAGTTCCCTGCAGGTATTCAAACTCTCACAGGAGGTGTTTTGTTTGGACAATGAGGACTCCAGAAGTTTTAAAACTCTCCCAAGATCAGTCATTATTTCCAAAAAGAGTGAGAAGATGCGACTGTCTGTGAGATTGCTGCAGTGATGGTTCATGTACTTTTGTACCTACAGATCAGTTGCAGGTAAAATCACACTTAACATTATAGTTTTACAGTGTAATTACATACTTAACTACTAATATACACTTAGTAACACCAATATATGTAAATTTTTTGTAACTTTGTGTTATTAAAAAGAATACACTGCAAAAAAAATGTATTCCCTTTAAAGTAATCAAACTGCCTTTAAAAGTAATTTCAACTTACAATTTTACATTTTGGCAAGTGATTGAGTTATTAAAAATAAGTTAAAATTGCTTAACTTATTTTGATTAGTTGAAGTAATGTGAAAACATGTAAAAATGTATGTTGATATGATTTGAAAATGTGATTACACTTAAAAACGCAAGGCAGCAAAACCGTTTTACAGTGTATATTACAATTATTGCACGTTTATTGTGAAACAATTATAATTAATTTCATCAAGTTCATCATATGTAAAATTGTTGAAAAATAAAGTGTTTCCTTCCAGTGTTTACATTTGGTCAATAATGAAATGAAAGATAATAGGTAACCTGTAAGACTGTGGAGACGGGCTCAGTTTTGTCTCTTGCATCATCTCTCGACCGCTCAAGAGCTTTTATAAATATAAACTGCTGCTGTTGGAAACGCTTGTATTTTTGGTCAATTAAATGCAATTGCTCTCTTACTTCGCCCATCTCAACTCAAGTGCTTATCCTGTAAAAAAAAGTGTAAAAGTGCAGTATTAGAGCTGTATTTAAGCACGCACACCGGAGAATGGACTTTATTTACATAATATTGGGGACTACAGCTTTTAAAGAATAACTGAAGTTAAATTGAAATACACAAACACAGAAGTTTTGGCCGTATGAAATACAACGCAGCAAATATGACCAAATATAAAGACAAACATCAATTATTATAACAGTTAAAGATTGTATTTACCTGTGATACTATTTACCTATATACTGGGTACGCACACTAGAGGCATATCAAATATCCGCGTCTACTTTTCCTCCAAATTTTACGTTGCTTGGCAACAAGACTACGCTAGCAGGTTGAAAAGTATGCATAGACACGTGTGGTTCAACGTCACGCGGACAAGATGGCCATTGGTTAAAGAAGTTACCGGTGGCAACGACAACAAACGCGTAAGCTCAGGAAACAAACAACATTAACTACATTTAAGGTAACAACCAATTGATTTCTTGTCTTGACTTTCCATCAGAGCTGAATAATAGCATGTTCTATATAAGTAACGTGTTTTATATAAGCATTTAAAAAACCGGACGTTTTAAAACGCCCATTGTAAGTTTTCAGTACCCCCTCTGCTGTAATGTTTTCATTTGTCCACGTTTAGATAAAAACACTTTTTAGTGGGTGTGAGTGTGTGGTTTATCTTTCTCCCAAATTAAAAAAGATATTTTTGTTTGTTTAACAGAGTTCCAGGTTTTTAGTGAGCTCTTTGTGTGGCGTATTGCAGAGATGGGTGCCACAGTAAGACCCCTCAGAATTCCTCCTGAGATGGCCATTTACGCAGAGAAACATGAAATATTTGACCTTATCCAGGTAAAGGAATTTCAGTAGACAGTATTAAGAAATATATAGAGAAGCTATATTAATATTAATATAATTAACATATTAAATATATGTAAATGACATATTTCTGTAGACTCTAGTAAAACATTTGATGGTGGACAAGCCAGAAGACCCCATTCAATACCTGATTAATGTCTTGAAAACGGACAGTGTATACGGTAAGAATTCTGCAATCACACTTTCAATAGTAATGTGTTTTCTTGCCGCTAGATGGCAGTGTCCTATATGATATCATGTAAGAGGAGCATAGGCGCAGATACCAAACATATAACCATTTTCTATTAATACAGAATGGCAATCTTTATTCACTTCCGTCCTTTTGATAATATCCAGGGTGGTGTCATTACATGACTCTTAATCTTTTATTAATAATGGGTTGTGTATATTTTATTTATTATAAAAATATGTCTGTTACAGTGCCAAGAATTGTATTACTAGGTCCTCCAGCATCTGGAAAAACAACCATTGTAAGTGCATTATTTTTATTTTATTGTGTAAAATAGATTTTATTGTATTGTTAAGTAATTTCTGCTTTTTAAACTTGGTTTAAAATTCAAACTGTTGTTATATTTCTGTTGTTTGTGTCTTCTAATGCTCTTCTACTTTGCGTATAGTGCATGTTTTATCTGGCAATGATTTTGTATGTTGGTTGGTTTTCAAATATTTAAAATTCAAAAATACTGTAAATTCTATTCTCCAGACTTAAATTTCTAATGTCATCATATTTTTATAATAGATCTTGGGTAAGCAAGGAGATTAATCATGTGTTAATAACAACATAATTAAACATTGGGATAAACATCATTTGTATTATAAAAATAATGTTTCCAGTGTTTTATGTTTGTCATTTTATTATTTGTATAATGTCATTTAAAACAGTGGGGCTTTTCTTTTTTGTATGAGACCATTTCCATTTTTGCTGATTTACCTAAAAGCCAATAATAAAAAACTCCCGACCAGGTTTTCACTTGTGAGAAATTACACCATGGGGTTTGTTGTCAGCCAAAAAAAGTCAGCAGAAATGTTAAATAACTGTTTTCGGCAAGAATTACAGAAATTAAATGAAGACTAAAGACTAAACCTACCCTGAAAAATAATTACAAAAGTGTAAGAGATGCCATTTTTCTCCACTGTATTTGCATTCATTTTGCATCTTTGTGTGTAAATCTGTGCCTAATTATGAGTAGTCTTCAAACTTTAATTATATTTGCAACTACTATTTTTATGGTTACCACAAGAGATATAATGTCAGAGAATATTCTAGCACATCATGTGTTTCCCTAAATCCTCAGAGTATTTTATTTAAGTCTGTCAGTGATTCTGCATTTTATATGCTGTTTAAAATTGTCCTCTTTTGTCTTGCCATAGGCTAAAAAGTTGTAAAAATAATGTTTCCAGTGCTTTATGTTTGTCATTTTTATTATTTTTATAATGTCATTTAAAACAGTGGGGCTTTTATTTTTTTTCTGTATGTGACCATTTTCATTTTTGCTGATTTACCTAAAAGCCAATAAAAATAAAAAATAAAACTCCCGAACAGGTTTTCACTTGTGAGAAATTACACCATGGGGTTTGTTGTCAGCCAAGAAATGTCATTTATATGCTGTTTAAAATTGTCCTCTTTTGTCTTGCCATAGGCTAAAAAGTTGTGTGAGCATACACTGGCTATTCACATAACTCTTAGCAGTATCTTAAAGGACAACACTGACCTGACCCGAGCTGCACAGCAGTACCAAGAGAGAAAAAAGGTGAAGTCTGTCTTTCTTTATCTCAGTTTTTGCCAATTCCTTTTGATAACAGATACAATTTTGTAAGGTATACCATAGATTTTTATAACCAGATTTTCCTCGAAATGAGAGTTAGAAGAGAGAAATCCACATCTGTGCTTGTGTATGTGCAAAATTAAGTGTCTTTAAGAAAAGAGTATTCTGAAATGCCTTCATCATCACTTTTATTTTAAATGTTTGAAAGTTAATCTTATGTTTGCTTCAGTCTGCGAATACCAGTAATTGCTGTCTCTGTGGAATTGTAAAGACATACAACTGATTTTATCTGAAGTCTGATCATGCAAATGCAATGCAGGCTAGTTATTCTATAAAACAGGAGGGTGGAATAGAATTAGAAGAAGAAAAGAGAGAGATGTGCTTAGAAAAAGTGCCTCCCTATGGTTTAATTATTTTAATTATCCTCTCACTTAAACTCTCTATGGCCTTGAGTTTAAAATAGAATGATCCAAAAGATTCCAATTATTATCATTTTCACAAAACTCACAAAGGAGAGCGAGATGAAAGCAGTGAAGCATGTCATAAATATTAAGAGTTTCAGCAGCATATTTGAATGTAGTTGTTTTATAATAATTGAATTGTTTTCATGGGCAGTTGTTTACTAGTGAACCAATAAATTCAAGGTATGTTTTTTCTACATGGTCATGTTAGTGAAGTAATGATCTATATTTCATCTATTTTCTTGTAAAAAAGACTATGTGAACAAAAGCAATTTAAAATATTTGAAAAGTTTTTATAAAAATGTAATTTTGTTCTCAGATTTTTTATTTTTTGTAATATTGGTCTTACAGGAAATCCCCAAAGACCTTTGGATAAAGTTGATTCAGCAACGTCTATCACAGATCGATTGTCTTAGACGGGTAAGAGTTTTCTAATTTACTTTCACAACAATAAACATTTAAACTATCTAATCAGTTATCTATAAGGTCTGAAATGGAAATGAGAAATTTAAATGCAGCTCTCACATTTTGACTGCATAAATTTTTTCTCCTAAACAAGAATGGTACCACAGTAATGCATTATTTTAGTTAGTTTGTTTTATTTTTTCAACTTTGTATGATAAGTAATTAGGCATATGTTCCCCTGCCTCCCTTGAGGAATGCTGGGAAGGGTCTGAGAGAATGTAAGACTTCCTCTGGCTGCTTTCATCAGCAGGCCTCTCACCGGCTGCCGGATACGTGTGATCTCAGTATTAATGCCACTTAAGAGCTTCACCGCTGAGGTGTCCATTCACGTACCCATACCCTTTTTGAGTCCACTTTTCATCTCCCCATCAAATCACGCAATCAATCACGATCCCCCTGATCGTGCCTTTCTTTGAAGTGTCAGTTTCTCTGGTGCAATCATGCTGAGAAATATGTAAATCATGCAACTCCGAACGGCTTCTGCTTTTATTCCCAGCTAAACTCTGCAATTGGCTTTACTTAGCCAAGAATCCCATTGCTAAACTTTTCATGCTTACCATCCTTTAACTTTCACCTTTTAATCTCAGTAGTGTGTGATTAGCGGTTCCTTTTAATCTAGTAATGGATGTTTATCCCTTCAGGCAATCTGTCCGATAGTATTTATCAGGTTATTTATTTATTTCCCTTGTTGACTGATCTGCATATGAGCAGAGGATTGAGACTCCTCTGTAGATTCAGACACCTGATAAAGCATCCATGGCTCGCCGCGAGGAGCCTTCATCTCTCGGCCTTCTGCTTCTCGCACACTTAAATGGGCCAGAGAAGAGAATGATTGACATGTCACATTAGCACCGGAGCCTAGACAGCTAAGCTTAATTGCCCTGCCACTGATGCCTGCGCGCGGGTGCTCATCTACCTGTTTTTCCAAATTAAGCAACACAGAATGTTAATCATGCCTAATCTAGGTCATCTAGTTCATCTGCCTGTCACTGCGTCTCAAGCTGTCTTAATTCTTTCTTTCCCTGTGTTTCTTACGTTCCCTCTTGCTCTCATGAGGCCGCTGTTTGTAAAACTTTAGACTTCGAAAATGAAGACGGGGAGCAGATGGAATGAATAGTGATTTAAAGTAAAATATCAATTTAATGAGTGCATTTCAGTCCTGGAAAAAACGTGCGCCCTAAAGTAAATGGAAATAAGAAGGAAGGGAAGGAGGAGAAAAAGATCACGGGCACGTGTCTTACTCATCCAGATCCCTAATGAGGGAAATAAAGTTATGCTGTTTGAATTTGCATAGTGTCTGTAATTCTATTTTTAGGAAGGAATTTGAAGAAGATTGCAATTGAAATGATGCTGAAACTTTCTTAGAAGAGGAGGTAGTTGGACCCACTCGGTTGGATGTTATTTTAGAATGAAGTGTGATTTGATTTCGTTTATCAAAGGTTGAAGATTTCAATTTATGTCAATGTGTGCAAATACTTATCATGTACTATTTAGTACTTCATTTTTTTAATGACCTGTTTTAATCTATTCTATTAAAAATGAAACATAGCTTGTGGTTAACTAACTAGTTGATCTAATTGTAAAAGTAAAATTTTATGTGAACACATGTATCATAGTTGTAGTGTGCTACAGTATACACTGTAGATGATATTAATTGCTTAATAAATCGAAAACTACCTTGATATTCTATTAAATTAAATGATTATAGGTTTTATAATATTCTATTATTCTATTATCTAAAAATAAATCAACAATAAATGAAAGCATAGATATTTAATTTAGCTCTAGGTATAAACTTCGTATGAGTGTTTTACAGCCGTTTCGCTGCCATATTGTGGGTATATTGTGTGGAGGAGCAGTTTGTTTTGCGGTGTGTAAATGGCATGTCGCTTCTCTTCTGCCCTGCCTGCTGTTGGGCTGGCTGGTGACATCTGCTCCATGCATGTCCCTCCTGTGATAGCTGGCCTCACTGCAGATGTTCCGGTCCTGTGTTCTCTGTCTGAGCCCACTGATACAGCCCCATAGCCCTTTTGATGTCGGGATGAAACGGAATGGAGTGGGTCGCAGTGGGGCTCTGTGTTCGGGTATATGTGTGTGTGTGTGTGTGTGTGTGCAGAGACTTGTAAAAAGTGTGCAGTATGTGTGTATACTAGGAATGTTGAGGAAGAGGGCTAAGGCTTTGAAAACTGTGTGTCTGAGGCAGGATCGGACCTTACCTAATAATGCTTCTATAGATGTACGTGAACTGATGCTTTTTAAGTGCATTGTTTTTTTCTTCCCACCATATTTCTCAGTGTAATCTACATAAAATATTCTCTTATATATTTACCATGCTCTCTATATATATTAAACCTACTACCGCTGTTCACTTTATTTACCTACCTGAAGTAAAACATAACTGAGATCTCCAATCATTCTATGTACAATAGTCTTCCTCTACGTAAAGTACCAGCCAAAAGTTTGAAAACACTTATTGACTGTTGTTATGATTTTTTGTTTTAGAATCGTAGTAAACTCATTAATTGTGGAAATTTTAATGTGACTACAACCACCCAAAATAAATGAACACTATGTTATATTTTAGCATCTTCAAATATAGTCACCCTTTGTTAAGAATTATACAAAATTATACTTTCGGCATTTGATCTTCTTGAGACATTACACTGCTGACCCTGTAACCCTAGTGTTTGCTCAGTGACTTGTTGTGTATTTTACTTATATTCATGCCTGTTAGTTTCTGTAGGCCTGGTGTACAGACTGTGAATCAGGCCTTGCTCCTGGGCTTCCCAGCCACAGAGGCAATCAAATGCTTAATGGAAAAGTAAGTGGGAGGAAACATGTGCGCTGCGATCAGGTGAAGCAAAGGATAGGTTTGCCGTTAAAGATCAAAGCCTGAAAAAACAAAGGCTGATATCAAACAGACACTAGAAACTCGGCAGCAAAACCCACAGCTCCTCTGATAATACTTAGATCTATAAATGTTTGTTGCATATATTTATTTATTTTAAGATTATTCGCTGCAGTAATAAGTTGGCCCCTAACAAGCACTTTGGGGAGATGGTTTCTTTGACTGTTCTTTATTTTACCGCACCATTGCACGGCAAGCCTTGGGATTTAGGAGACTATTAGAGAGGGATTTTTTTTATGGATTTGTAGCTAATGAATGATATGCATGCCATTCCTTTTCTTCTTATGTTATTTTTATTGCTAAGTGAGAAGTGTGGAGAGGAGCTGGAGAATTAGGCACATTTTCAAGGTTTTTATGGATTTAACCCTCCATTTGCCTCCCTGCATGAGACCCCATATGGGCCAGTTTTACTCTTTATTCATACAACAATTTATACATTCATTATTTAGACTCGTACAGGGCAGCAATTTATATGAATTATTCATGGAAAATTATTCATTCAAAGCCTATTACTGTTTTTTAAAGTATTTTTCCAGGCAGGAGATTGTTTTGCTTATATGAAAACAAGTTTACACAACAATTTAAAGACAGTAGCTGACCGTGGGGAAATGCAACTCCAAGTGCGTTCATAGAAATGTAAACAGGAGAATTGTGCATAAGTGTTTATTTAAGAAAAAATGCAAGGTTTCATCTACATCACCAGCAGAGTCGGACCCTATGTCAGCACAGAACAGGATTATTGTTTAAAGTACATTGTGTGTTCATCACTTCTCAAGAGACATTTTTGTGTGTGTGTGTGTGTGTGTGTGTGTGTGTACATAACATGCGTTGTATTTGCAGGGCTGGCTGCTTGAAGGCATTCCCAAGACACAAGAAGAAGCACGATGTCTACAAGAAGCAGGCATCACACCGGACCATGTCGGTTAGTGGCATGATGTCCAAACACTTTGCTTTTCCCAACAGAAAAACAAGAGGGCTGATATCAGGACTCGATAATGAGACTGGCCAAATATCCCTCTCTGACTCGCCATCTCTCCCCAGAGAACACGTCAAACTCTTGTTAACTCTTTCCTTACAGTGATGCTGGAAGCTCCCGATGTCGTCCTGATTGAAAGGAGCTCGGGCAAGAGAATAGACCCTGTCACGGGAGGTAATGTCTGTATGATCATTACACTTTTCTTAGTTCACAGAGTGGGACTGTGAGACAGGCAGGCAACACAAACCCTTGTTAGAATGCATTTCATTATCTGTGGACCTGACAGCACTCAACCTGTTTGCTGAATCCCAATCGGGTCCCATGTCCTCAGGGTTTTAAAAAGCCCAACTGTAATGAACAAAAGCCCAGCATTCCCTATAGATTTGTGATGGTGTGGATGTGCCTTTTCCACATAATTGCTATTTCCTTGTTTATTTATGATCTCTGTTTATGCATTTTTGGTGCACTTGCTTTCAAAATAAATGCTATAATGTTTTTATAATACAGTTTGTGTACAGTTGTTGGATAAAAGTGTACATTTTATACATTTTTATAAATCATGTTTTACTGCATTACTACTTCCGAATTCAGTATCATGTTTTCTTTCCAAACTTTTAGATGTGTATCATGTAACGTTTATATGGCCTGAAAATGCAGAGATTGCCCAGCGTTTAGAAACACCCACAACTGTAATGCCAGTTGATGTGATAGCCAAGGAGATCCAGGAGTACCATAGAGAGGCCCATGCTTTGAAACACACCTACCAGAACTGCTTGAAGACCATCAACGCCGACCAGCCCCACGTAGACGTTTTTTCACAAGGTAAACTCACCACCTTTCTTCACTACAAATTTAGTTTTTAAAAATCTTCTTGTCAGATTTTCCATTGGGTGTTAATTTAATCAAATCCTATTAATTTCTAACACAAACCGTATCTCTAAAGAATGTGTCACAGTGGTACAGCTTAGGCTTAGTTAGGTCACTTAGATAGATTTAGAACATTCTTCCTAACATCACCTGTTCATCTCTTTGCACCTTTGACAATTGCGGTGGACCACGATCTACCGCCCCTATTGTGTGGAGGTCAGCAGTGCAGTAGCTGCATTCACAGGCAGTGATTGACCCGCTTGTCAGGCACTCTGCCAGTTGAGGAGGTTGCCTCGGGCAGCTCTGCAGGCACAGACTATCCCACGAGAACCCAGGCAGGGATGAGCGTTCTTCACCGATTACATTAAAGCCATCTGAATACAACCTGTCTAAATATTACACCACTCAACTTGACAAAATAATTTTGTCACTTCCCTTCCTTAAATATGAGATAAGGATAGCTGGGTAGTGAATATTTAAATTCTTCTTTGCATACATCACTTTGACTGTAGCATTAGGCAGGTTAGCGGCATTTTGTGAAATTCGCATCGCAGGTTTTATTTTACTAAAAGTGCATATTTATCATAGGCTCGAGTATGATGACCAGTCATTCTGTATTACAGATGGCTTTTTACAGATGTCATAAACTCCAACCTCCATCTATCACTTTGATGATATTTTTCCAGCTCAAGTCACATGAACATGAATTGGGAGAGATCCCTGCTATCCTTAACTATTGTGGTTAAGAATTAACTTTTTTTTGCTTTTACACAAAAATCAATTATTGTACAAGTACATAAAAATCTGTTTAAAATTGTCTTCTTACCTTACCCTGATTCACAAGGGTAAAATTATAATAATGATTTATGTCAGTTGTGTAAAGTAACCTGCAATTTTATGTTTTAAACCGTGATTGCGGATTAAAGATTTAAAGCTAATTTCAGACAGGTTTCTTTTCTTTCAAAATGATTTTTCTCCACTTTTATTTCCTCTCCCATAGTACCAAAGGTTTTCTTTCACATAAGCATTTAGCTCATCTGGGGAGAAATGAAGCCTCATTTAGGCTTCATGGCACATTAGTATTAAAGGAAAATGCTCTGTTGAGTACCTATTAAGAAAGCGACTGCAGCCTAATGGCTTGTGCTGTGGGCTCGATTTGTACATTTGTAAATTGTAGATTTAGCAAAAAGCGCCATTATGTCGTAATCTTTACTTAACTGCATCTGATTTTCCTGATAAATCTAAACGAAGGCCATTAAATAAATATTTGAGATAAACTCTGCCATAAAACATTCATAAGCCCGGACCGAGGCGCTAACAGCAATAAGGCTGTCATCTTAAATCTTGATTAGCGCTAATTCGGCATGCGGTTTGATTGTAACACTGCTGGTTTCCCTCTGACTTGGCCTTTTAACGTATTAACATGTTTTGCATATTAAGCATTTATCCTGTTGTTGTATAACAATTAGCAGCGTAAAAGGCTGGATGAGCGCGTCTCATTAGTTATGATTAGGCTGTTGTTAATCATCGCACATTAGATCGGAGGCCCGGCGCATTGTTTTGAGTGAAACCCAACTGCAAACAGATGGCCTCGTTGTGGATGTCACACTACAAGCAAATGGACCTGTGGTCATGAAAGGATGACTAATGATTAATTAATCAAGTTACTTTATATTCAGTTTAGTTACAATCTCTGTTTATGATCTGAGCGAATGAGCTTTAAGAGGCTGTCATCAGACACACAAATGTGCTCTATTATCTTACTCCATTAAACATTCAACAGAGACCATATCTGTGTCCTTATTGTGTCATGAGGTATTTCTGCAGTATTGAACTTCTTACTGAATGCACAAACATTTATTTTCTAATGTTTGTATGTACAGTATTCATGTTGCTTTTACAGTTTTACAGTTACAGTTAAATGTACTAATCAGCAGATAATCTAAAAAATGTCTGACATTATTCTGTATATTGTGATATAGTGTTACTGAATAAAACTCATTTATAGCTCAATTGTAACATAATTTTTGACATATCTTATATATTGTCCAAGTAATTTTTATATGGTTATGTTGTATCTACACGACAGCACTGAACTACATTCTTTCTCGGCGTCAGTCTGCCTCACCCTTCACTCCCAGAATCCTTCTGTTTGGACCTCCAGGTTCAGGGAAAAGTCTTCAAGCCAAACTGATTGCACAGAAATATGGCATTGTCAACAGTAAGCTCCTCTCAGTTCCTATTATTTGTTCACCTTCAGCAAACTTTGTTACATTTTACAATGGCTTTTTCAGAATTGTTTATTTTAATATTTTTGAATATTTGTATATTTGTAAGAATTGTAAAAATGGGCAATTCCAAGAGTTATGGATGTGACATTTTCAGTCAGAACTATACTAACAATATATTGAACCGTCTGTTTATATTTTTATAAACCCCTGTTGATAGATATCAGTAAAATTTCAGTCTATACATGTATTTTTTGTCAGGCAGCATACTTTGTAAGATTTCTGTAATTAAAATGTACAATCCAGAAGCAATTACCACAAAATGGAGAAGGGAGAACTCTTCAAAAAATGGAAAATCATGCTTTAAAAATATCTATATTATAACATTTGCCTAAAAGTACTTTCTTCTGTTTTGTCCCATCTCTCTCTCTCTCTCTCTCTCTCTCTCTCTCTCTCTCTCTCTCTCTCTCTCTCTCTCTCTCTCTCTCTCTCTCTCTCTCTCTCTCTCTCTCTCTCTCTCTCTCTCTCTCTCTCTCTCTCTCTCTCTCTCTCTCTCTCTCTCTCTCTCTCTCTCTCTCTCTCTCTCTCTCTCTCTCTCTCTCTCTCTCTCTCTCTCTCTCTCTCTCTCTCTCTCTCTCTCTCTCTCTCTCTCTCACCTTCGCGGTAGTTTGTTGTGGTGAGCTTCTGAAGGCTGTGTCAGCTGATGAGAACCATATGGGGGAGCTCATTAAACCCTACCTGGAGTCAGAACAGCAAGGTATGCCTCCTCACATCTCCTATACCTACTGCCAAATGGGTCAATCACACAGAACAGTCTGTAAGATGCATGCAAAGTTCTGTTTCCTGCTTTTGACATAATTGGACCCCCTACAGCCAGCACAGTCCGGTCAGTAAACACACTGAGCTATATTCACATTAATATCAGTTTATAGTTTTTGAAACCAAAATGTTTATCTTATCATTTATTCAGGTCTGCAGACATATTTCGATTCTGTTCTTTTCTCAGCGAATCATAATACTTTCTACCCTTTCTTTCCTAAAACTTTTTTATTCCCTAAGAAAGAGCCAGTACTTTTTGCTTTGAATGCACCAGAAACACTCAATTCTTGCCTTGATTCTCTCTGACCTTTCATTCATTCTTATCATTGTTATTCCCTCCCCATCTTACACCTTCTGTATCTGCCCAACACTTCTCTGTTCTAAATCCCCTGAGACCCTAAGTAAATATATATAGACATATATAGTCCCGCCCCCAGAGAACGCATTCAGCCTCTGAGACTGCCAGTCACTGCCTTTATCACAGCTCTGGCCCGAGCCATTTGCCTTGAGCAAGTTTTCATTAATTTAATAAAGATCCCCATGGGATGTAAAGCATAGAATTTAAGCGAGCATGTGCACGTGCAAGTGTGTATTTGATTGCATGTGTGTAATTTTTTTCTTTTGCCATTCTTTGCACTTTTATTGGTAAGGACAGTGAAGAGAAGACAGGAAATGAGAGGGAGGAATCTGGAATTATTATTTTGAACTACTGAATTTGATGTTTATATGATCTAGTATATAATTCAAACACACACACCTGTCCTTATTAATAAACATATGTTCATAAGCTAATATTGCATTTGAGTTGGGGAAGCAATGTGTGAGTAAGAAATGCATTGTAAATGTTTTGTTAGTTCGTATTCCATTACCTTGTTGAACAAGAATGTGGTATCCTGGGAGAGTGATTTCTGTGCCTCTCTCTTTCTCTCGTTCTTTCTTCGCACCCCTCCTTTCTTTCCCTCCTCTATCTTAGTGACAGTGAGGGTTCGAGGCAGAGAGCTTGCCTAAATAATTTACAAGTTGATTAATGGCCTCACAGGGGTATAATTAGACGATGGAGAGATGGTGACTAGTGTAACCAGTACAGTGCTTCTGGGATTTAAAAAGCCGGATTATTAAGCAAACCAGAAAATACTCTTATGAGAAGCGCAGGAGGAGAGGAAGGAAAGAACAGAACCCTCTCCAGGCTGCCTGATGTTTGAAGCGGCTGCAGAGATAGTCAAGAAGCTCTGAGCGTTTGATGTGGAAATTGGACAGTTTGAAACCGTCGATATTAATTTTTCACCAGCTGCGGGGACCCCCCTGGGTGCCAGCTTGCTTTCCTTAAAGAATGCGGTTCTGTTTTTTTATTTGCCTCATTATTTGTTTGTCTTCCGACGCTCTCCTTAATTTTCTCATAGCATTATGAGCAACAGTCTAACACGCTTTTTCAGATTTAAGAAGTGCCATCATCACCTTAAACAAACACTCATGTTGCCTGTCAGAGAGACGTCGAAGGCTTTTGTACTCTGAGAGGGACCTGTGAAATATCTTCAAAAGACAAAATGTACATACATGAATTAAATCACACAATGTCTGCTAATTATTTAGCACCTTACATATGAGTAAACGCCTTGATTCGATACAGATACAAACAAAAGTAACGTTTGATAATATCGGTTAATAAGATCACTACGGAAATATTGATTTTTTTTATGTTCTCTTGAAACCGTCACGTTTTACAGACTTCATTACTGTCACCTGAACACAAATTAGATTAGTTAGATTTGTAGCTTTCTGTCTGCTTGATTAGATCAAATTACTGTTAATCTGTTTATTCAGAAGATTTAGCTAAATTTATGTCATTTGAAACCTTTAAGATCACATCAAAATTTATTATGTAAATGTTTTATATTTCAAAAAGTTATTATAGTGTTTTTCTTTCCATGAAGTCTTCTTTTTTCAGTATCTGGAAGGAAGTAAACAAATGAAAGAGATTTTTCTCAGGTCCTTCAGATGTGTAACACTGTGATCTGACGCCCTACAGGGAGGAAAATATACAGTATTTCAAACAAATTGCTAAGCAGGTGTGTTTGTGTGCACCTCACGGGGTAATCCCCACAGAAAACCATGTTTACAGCATATAGGGCGAGTGTCATTCAAAGGACACCACAAGTTGAATCTCGGGAACTTCAATGTCTTGCATCAACACATTTGAGATTTTCACAATTTGCCTTAATGAGATTTTTATTCCTCTTCTTTTTTCATTGTTGTACTTCTGTCATATAATTAGAAAAAGTAACACTTTCTTGTATCTCGTGCTGCTTTATTTTGTGTGTTTTCATTCTAACAGTGCCCTCCAGTATAGTGATGCAGATTCTGACGGAGAGATTGAGCAGGATGGACTGTACCACCCGAGGCTGGGTTCTCCATGGCTTTCCTGCAGATGTGGACCAGGCGGAGAAACTCCAGGAGTCCAACTTTATACCAAACAGGTGATCAGCAGAACTTTTGTGTCAACCTATGAATTGTTCATACACATGTTCCTATTCATTGACAGGACAAACACTGAAAGACAATCACAGTGACAGTAGAAAAACAACACTGAGCACTGTATATGAGCCGCTTAATGTCAATTTCTCAGGTTATAATTTGTGATTCGCATCTCCTTGGTTATCCTTAATAGTGAGTGCAACCCTACGGCTCAGATTGCCTGCTCAGATTACCCTTAACTCAACTGCCCTGAAGGATCTGATAGCACTCAGATTATCCAACCTGTCCTCTGTGTATGTGTGTAACCTTGTCCCAATTCTGTCTCCTTTGACACAGAAACAAGAGAGCAAGCACAGATCTGTGCTATGTTCTGGATTTAAATAAGAAAAACACAAGCATCGTCTGCATGATTACCTAAGTTCCCCCGGGCCACATTTCACACACAACACACTTAGATCAACTCTAACCATTTTACCACTCAGATCAACTCTAACCATTTTACCACTCAGATCAACTCTAACCATTTTACCACTCTATGCTATTACGACTCGATCACAGATGTCAACAAGCAGCCGCCCTATCCGCTTCTGAGTAGCGAGGCCTCGTTTCCTCCATTAACAGCGCCTGTTGTTTGGGCTAATGGCAGGAGACCTCATTTACATAGCATTAGCGTAATTGATTCGAAGGGCCGCGGTTAGCCTGGCCCTGAAACAATGGGGAGATAATGTTTCCAATGGACCGTTGATGGCCGGTGGCGGCGCTGTACCTGACAGCTTTATTAATTAACAGCTCTCGGGTTACCAAGGCTTTAGTGAGGATAAATAAGTCAACCCCGTCTGGAGCAGTGCCAGGGCATGAGCATTTAATAGGTGTCACTGGCAGAAGGGAGAGGGGACAGAGAGCAGCAGTGTTGGCATACACAACTAGCTGGATCCTTTTACTCATTTCCTGAAAGGGCCCCATTAACAGAGCTGCTTTAAGTGCCAAGACAATGTTCCTGCGGTGGCAAACTCGTTCTGACAAACTTAGGAATAATTTACTTGGTTTGGTAAAGTAGTTTACACACATTAGGCTGTATTTAAAGGTGTTGTTTCAAATTATGATGACTTCTCTTTCTTTTTTTGCAATTTAAGACACAGGTTATTTCTTCCACCTTGGCTTTGTTTTTGAAATATATATCGACTTCTCAAACTTGCTGAAGATTTTAGGCTGCAGGTTGTGGTTGAAGCGGCTGTCCGTTCCAGCTAGTACCCGTCTGTCTTTTGTTATGTAAAGGAAGTTACCTGATCCATGATAGACGGAAGAGAAAGAAAAGGAAAAAGGACGCTCACTGGTGAACATCCCTCATCAGATAATTGCGGATGCTTTTCATCTCATCCGCTTTAAAAACATGATCAGCAAAGATGTGAAGTAACTACACTACTTCAATTATCTGTGATGTACTTCTTATTTGACTGATTGATTTAGGTATGTTCTTTTAGCGAACCAGTTCATTTAAACAGTTGATTTCTACAAACTGGTTCAAAATTTGTCCGCTGATTCATATACAGTTCTATTTAACAGAATTCTCAAATGTTGATTTTAATTGATTTCAACATGTTGATTTGAACCTTTTAGTAGCAAAAAGATTTAGTCTATGTCTTATTTTATTTTTAAAACATTAATAGAGAAAATAATGTTCTCTTTACATCTTTCATATATTTTAGAGCTTCAGTGTAGTACAATGTGTTTTTAATAACTTATTGTGTAACTTTTTTAACTTTTTAAAAAGTAACACTTTTTAACTATAGTTGAACTATTCAAATTATATACTGTAGCTCGTAGCTTAAAAAAAACATCAAGGTAGATTCCCAGCACTGCTGATCAGACACATATACCCTGGTGTTGAGAAAGAAAGTCTAAAATAATAATCAATTGTTGAACTACAAGAGCAACATGAATAGTATCAGTTGAAAGGTTGCCTAAAATACATAAGCACCTCTAAAGACTCATGTCTTACATGATCATTCTCTGACTGAATGGCAGATGATTGTTACTTCTTCAGTTTCACTGGTCTTACTCCCACCCCTCCTGCCAGTCTTTAACTACTCTCCAGTTTGGCTAGTCATCAGCCTCTTACAGCCTTGACACACTCACAAACAATCAGAGTCTTTGGAAGCTTTGAAATATGCATGGCTACCTGTGACAGTTAGACAAAGAAGAGCAATTAGCCATGTAATCTAAGAGTTTGGCCCAATTGCCCGCTCTCATTCATGCCCTCTCTCTCTCTCTGTCTCTCTCTCTCTACCATCCCCTACTTTCTACCTGCACCCTACTCTATTAGTTAAATGTATTCCATGTGTCCGCTTTCCATCAAATCAAGCAACACTTCCTCAGATTGGCTTATTAATTATACAGCAAGGGCAGCATTACAATTTAATCAGTGGTAAACATTGCCGTGGCCACCTGTAAAGAATCTTTCCCTCATTCATTTCTTAATTTAGAGAGATAGAAAAGGCTGATGGGAACACCGGGAGAGATCGGGTTGACCGAGACCTTCTTGGATCATTGCAGCTGAGCGAGTAAACTGAAGAACAAAAGGGTCAAAGGTCGCCATATACTGATATACTAGTGGAAAAATAAATGCACTCATGCTGACAGCAGGATGTACCGTGGCAATGCTGGGATGTTCCTGGTGCGGTTTGGATCATGTGTAACAGCTGAGGACTGTCTGGCTCTTGTTATCCGTCTTGTTTTAGTCACTCATTTGTTAGAGGATCTCAAGCTGTCATGTAAGAAATATCTAATGTAAATCAATTCATCTTGCACGACTCCCCCACAAAAAGTGAAGGGGGGTAAGAAGAAAGACAACACAGCACCCCCCCATCCTCTCGTCTCAGACACAACGCACTGTCTTTTTGCTCCTTCGTGTTTATAAATATTTCATGAGGAAGCATAAATATTAATTCTAATAGCTTTGCAGAGTAGTTATTATTTCTTTTTTAAGACAAATATTCATTAAAAATTGAGAAAAGCTTTTTTCCTCAAATAATTAAGGCAACAGTTAAACGCACGTGTGCGCACATATTACCATGCCTTTTAAACACATCAAACACCTCGCTTTTTAGTCTAGGGTATTAGTCTGTTAAAGCACAATGTCTCTTTTGTCCATTTGTCAGAGGGCCCAGCGGTTCACATTGGTACCGAGAGCAAGGAACACAAAGGCATTTAAATATTTTATCAAAAGCCCTAACTCAGATCTCTCTCTCCCATTTTTCCTTCCATCTCTCAACGCTTTTGCAGAAGGCCTTATACTGTACAATTTCTGATCTTTTCTTTTCATGGCTGAACTTTTCCAAAATTGTACCTTACTTCAATCTCAGTCTGCGTTAAATCTTTCCAGAGGGTTTGAAATCTTTTTTTGGTGGCCAAAAATGGAATGATGTCATAGACAATGCTGTGAGGTTGTAATCCTCAAGAGACAAAATCATGCATGAAATCATTTGGGACAAAACTGGCACGTGAACCCCTACCTGACCACCCCATTAAACCCACTTTATGTCAGATGGACAATGGGCAATGACCCTTGGGCAGACACACCAGCATTCCTGTGTTTGAAGTCCTTTCTTGGCCCACGGGACTATCCCTGTTTTCCATTATTTTTCTTCATCATTTATTTAGTTCTAATACCATCGCATTATGATTATTCCTCCCTGAGTCTATGTATAATGGAATAATAGATTGATATGGTTTGCGCATGACCTCCTTTGCAAGATAATAAAACTTTTATTGGCCTTTTTAGAAAAGGTGTATTTAGTGCATTTTACTTCCTTATCATTTGATATCCTTAAAAACCATTGGGGTAATAACAGGTATCGTGTAATAGCAGGTATCAAGACCTCTACCTTTGTCCATTTTAGGGTCTTCTTTCTAGAGGTGACTGATGACACTGCAATAGAGAGAGTAACACTTAGAGGTGTGGATCCTGTGACTGGAGAATGGTAAGGAATAACCAAACAAATTATTTTCTTTTGGTTCTACTAAATAATTAGTGGTAAATGTTGCGTTTGAACTTTGCAGGTACCACAGTACGTGTAAGCCAGCACCAAGTCCTGAAGTGCAGGCCCGACTGCGGTTTAACCCACGAGATTCAGAGGCTCAGCTGCTGAAGAAGGTTAAGGAGTACTGGTGCCATGCTGTGGCACTTCAGGCCTTCTACACACAAGCAGTGTGTGTTAATGCTGACCAGGACCCAAACACTGTGTTTGAGTCACTGGAGAGTAGGCTAGTGGGTCGACCGCCCATAGTCCTGCCTGACAAAGATATATTTGATGGGCCAATTCTGTCTAAATATTGTTAAACATACACCTTTCAGTACATACACCTAGATCAGTTTTATTGAATGCAATGTATAGCTCTTCAGTTGAACCTGTTTTAAAAAATGTTACAATTAGATAAATAATAATAATGTTTTAATTAAATGTGTTATGTTTTTGTGATCTTACTTTATTTTATATGTAAATCAATAACATTATCCAAACCAATGTAATGTTTGTCTTTCTATTAATAATACTTGTCTTGCTTGACCTTATGTGATCTCATGGGAATCTGTTTTCTGTATGTTTAATTAACATAGCAGTAAAAGGCTGATCGGCCAGACCTTTATCAAGGAAAGTATTAGTCTCGCTTCAGTTACTTGAACCTAGCCCTCCTGAAAAATCCAGATTAATCCATCATGAATCTTCTTGTTGATCTAAGGTAGTTAATGCTGGTTTGGTGTTGGTCAAACTGCTGGTGTTATTCACAGTAAAAAGGTGGTCAGCAAGCATATTCCTTCCAAAGAAGCTGATTGATCAGGGGTCTCTAAACCAAAAAGCTTGTTGGTACTTGTTGGTACCATACAAGTGCTGGTGACTGACATCCAAAACACAACGTGTGCTGGTGACCTGTGGACATAGCTTTGATTATTAAATTTCTCTCTTTTGCTTTCCCTTTCTTAGAAGTCCCTTAATGCCTCCCACAGGAGGAAATGAGTTAAGTACAATGGTTAAAGAAACAGATTTTTAGATTTTCCCCAGCTGGGATATGACATGTGTGCACTTAATTACAGCATATGAGATCTAGAATTATGCATATGCTCTGAATATGTAAAAATGGGGGCCTGCTTGTGTGCAAATGTATTCTGCCTCTGTTTCTATAGCAGCATCTTATTTGGTCAATATTCTGATAAAGGGCAGATATTATTTTCTATTGTACTTGCATATCATTTGCTTAAATTTGTCTTGATACATGATGTAGTAATATGTAAAAGACGTAAGATTATGTAAGAGTACTGTAAAAATTCACATTTACTTAACATGCAGAGAGTATGCATATAATAAAGCTTTTTCAGTTATGTTCTTTCACATAATTCAGTAAAGTGAACAGTTTTGATCTAATTCTCGTGGCATACACAATCCCTTGAAACATCATTTCTATTTATTTATAGAAAACGTCTTGAATGCTCGAACTAAATGAGCGCTGTAAATCAAAATTTTATTACTGAGATATATGTGCAGTAAAACGTTATCATAACGCTGGGCATGCAGTGAGACTTTTATTTTGAAAATATCAGTACCGGAAATGCCCTTACGATGGAGTGAACGGAGAAAAACACGTGTGAACCTTCCTCGCAGTTGTCAGCCTTGTAGTGTATTTATGCAGTTTTAAGGTTAACTCACGTTTACCCTAAAACAGACATGTTTCGCAATGAAACGAATGATAATACGCAAATTTGCATTTAGTGTAGTTCAGCTCATTTAGCCCTAATACCATCTGTTTTAATAGCTATTAATGACTTAAGCATTTTATTGTTACTGTCATGGCTGATGATGTGTTAATGCTCAACATCTCTTCGGATCCTATAAAGTTTCCCAGTAATAAAAACCAGCGATCTCCTTTATCATCAGATAAATGGTCACGGGTAAGTCTTGTCTGTTGGTGTTGCCATTGTCATGACCATGTGGTTTCTGTCAGTACAGTAAACGTGTTTGTTGTCACAGAAAAAGAAGGAACCGGTGAAAAGAAAGTCTGTCTATGAACCACAAGAGAACAGCGCCTTCAAACTTAGGAAGATTAATCAAACTGGTCAACAACACACACATAAGCAAAAGCTGCAATCCCCCAGAAGTGCATCTCAGAGGAATAATAATGGAGACATAGAGGAGACTGGGGACCAGAGAGACAACTCAGCTGCACAGTCCCCATCAAAGGTGAAAACATTTCTAAAGAAAGCTCCAGAAGACCATCAAGACAATGGCAGACCATTTATCAAGACATCCTCTCTCTTTAGAAACAATCCAGAGATCCCTAATGTCCACAGGTAGATGCATCATTTGTGCTTTATTGTGGAAAAACACAAAATCTCTGTTTGACCTTGCCAAACTTGCCTCTTCTCTTTCAGTCCTGCCGTAACTCTGGTAAAAGAGAAAGTTTTCACAAACAACACTTTCGAAGAACTGAATCTGCATCCTCATTTGGTATCACCATTAATAAACCTTGACACTCATTTACAATAATTTTAATCTAACCTCTCATCTGAAAATTCAAAAATATATTTAGTCATATTTTCTTTCTCTTAATTCCACAGGTGGCAACTCTTGAGAAAGTGCTCAAAGTGACCAGTATGACCAGGTACAGTAGCTTCCAGGTACCTCTTACCTTTGTTTCATCTTGTCTCTGCATTTTCTTATTTTTTCTTATTTTGCTCTCTGTGTGCAGTGTACAGAAACAGAGCATACCGATGCTGATGTCTGGTAAAGATGCTGTAATCCGTTCCCAGACTGGATCAGGTAGGCCTTCTGTCATAAATCCTATTTATCTAGAAAGAATAGAAATGGTAGAATTGTAGAATATAAATGTTGAATTTACATGTTACAGTAAAGAAATGCCACAGGTGAAAACATTCTGATGTGCGATTGTCCAGATGTGATCATTGCCACTTTCTGATTCAGGTAAAACATTGGCCTATGGCATTCCAATGGTGCAGTCTCTACAAGCATTACAACCTAAAGTCAAGGTAAGTCGACTTGATTTTCTAATAAAACACACGGATTGCAAAGTTTACTGCTTGTATAGACATTCTCATTGCAAACTACTTTAAAGAAATATAAGTAATTGAATGCATAACCAATGCATATGGGGATGTTAAACTGAAGTCATATACATATTAACAGTGTACTGTTGTTGTATGGGTATTATTCCTTTTCTTAAAGCAGGTCATTTTTTTGTCATTATAAATTCATAACTCATTTTACAATCTCTGGTAGAGATCAGATGGGCCTTTGGCTGTTGTCATTGTTCCAACCAGAGAGGTATCTATCAATAAATAATACTTAGCCATTGTCATTTTCTGATTTATCTAGTGGATAATCATACAGTATATTTTCATGTTCATTGTTTTCTTAGCTTGCCCTGCAGAGCTTTCAGATGTTCCAGAAGCTTCTAAAAGTGAGAACGTGCACCGGCACTAATTTATTATTGATTTTTCAAATAGTCTTGTTTTTATTTAGAATAATGTCACGTCTCAAAGCTCCTGTCACCTATCGTTTTAGCCTTTCATCTGGATCGTACCAGGAGTTCTGATGGGAGGAGAAAAAAGAAAATCAGAAAAAGCCAGGTAAGAACAGCTGTGAAGACCTTCATTAACTGTTTCTGGTGTTTTGTTTTGTACCGTGAACTCCAGTGGTCTTTCAGGAACAGAGTTGTATACTCCTAATTTATATAATCTAGTTTACTGTTGATGTAAATGTCTTTGTTGTGATGCCAATTTGAATGGATCTTTTAGCTATGACTACTGATTTTTTTTTATTCTGGTATTGCGCCACAGACTGCACTGTTATCTTTGTGTCCTCATGTTTGATTTTTCAGACTAAGAAAGGGTATTAATGTTCTAATCTCGACTCCTGGGAGACTGGTGGACCACATCAAGAACACTTTAAGCATTGCTTTCAGTGCTGTACGCTGGCTCATTCTGGATGAAGCTGACAGGTCAGAGAAATCTGCGTGTTGGTGTTTTGACACCGAGAATGGTTTAAATGTCAGTGTGAATGTTTATATGCTGTTATTTTTATACACTGGCAGGACTCTAGACCTGGGCTTTGAGAAAGATCTTACAGTGATTCTGAATGCTCTGAATGCTTCTGGACATCCCAGGCAGAATGTGCTGCTTTCAGCCACTCTCAATGAAGGTAAACTCATTGTGAACTAAATCTGGCTGTGTTGGCTCTAGTCAAGGTAAAGCAGATTGGACAGCAAGCACAACGGTCTCCCAGGACCGGTTAGTGTCTGTGTTTTTTGTAAGGGGTCTTGCTAATATGAGTGTTTGGCAAACCTTTTGCAAGCAATTATGTTTGTAATTTCCTGCGGTGGCACAGAATACACATTTTACCTTTGTTAAAGTTGTATTATCTTTTAAGACACAGAACAAAAGCTGTAAGTCATGTTGGTTCTCTTCACGTCCAGGACTGTCTCGGTTAGCCAGCATCAGTATGAAGGACCCCGTCACCATCCATGTGTCAGAGGGGAGTGAGCAGACGGCTCAAGCGTGTCCCCGGACGGCTCCTCAGGCTCTTTCAGACAGCTATGCAGTACCTGAGAGACTGAAGCAGCATGTGGTGGTAGTGCCCAGCAAACTCCGCCTGGTCTGTTTGGCTGCCTTCATTCTGGCCAAATGCAAGGTACAAAATACATGCATTAGAAAATAAAAAAATAAAAATTTAATTTGAATGTTTTATAGTTTTAGATATGTTGACTTTTGTGTCTAAGAATGCGAACTTAGTTTTCTTACTAATACTTGGAGGCCAGTTTAGGTTTCTAATGTATATAAAAAACATTTTTCGGGTAAAGATTTTGAAAAAGATTTTGCCTTTACACTAAAGACCTGGTATTTATTTCGGCACTCTGGAACACTTGATTCTGATTGGTTATTGATTCCACCAAGGTAAGTTGGCCTATTCCCTAATAACAACCGGTAAAAATGAATAACACAGGCTCATAGGGGTACTGCGAGTAATGGCCTTTAAAAATGATTTATTTACTAAATTAGATAAAAATATGACTAATTAAGTACATATATGAGATTATATTACAAATTACTAGACCAAATTGTGTGTTAGTCTTTTTCTGAATATCATATTTTATGTCTACAGTTTTTCCAGAAGGTTTGTATTCGTTACAAATAAGCAAATTGTTACAAATAAGTTTACCTTGTACTTTATGTTTTTGTGTTCACAGTTTGAGAGTAGACAGAAGCTGATCGTGTTTATGTCCAGCTGTGAAGTTGTGGAGTTTTTGCTTACACTTTTCACTGAAGTCCTGTGTGAGAAGTCCAACACCAGCCCAACAAACAACCTCAACTTCTACAGGCTTCACGGCAACATGAAACAAGAGGTGACACGTTATCTGCCGCTTAATAAATCTTATCCTTCTTAATGTTAGTCGTAAGTCTGTCATTTTCCCTGCCCTTAGAATTAAAATGGTTGTTTTTGCTACTGTACTTTTAAAGGAATAGTTCACCCAAAAATTGGGCCCAATTGACTTTCTATAGTAGGAATAAAAATTACTATGGTCAAGTCATTGGGGTGCATTTTTATGTTAACTATTATTAACTATAAGACTTATAAGACTAGGTTGCTGAACACTTAAAAGCTGTTGATATTTACATGTGAACAGTTGTCTTAAGATGATATTTGTGGTACTTTCCATAAATGGTTTGTGTTTGTGAAGTATATCTACACAGTAAATAGCGCTCTTTTTATTTAAACGGACAACAGCACTCTCAAAAGCATCCAGCACTAGTAGCATATGACACTAGGTTAGTGTTCCATCAGGGTCTGGTTGACCGGTGGGGTACGCCGGCCCTCGGCCAGCTGGCGTACAGGCAACAGCAGCAGTCGGTGGCCTGTGGCAGTATCAGGGGAACTGCATCCTGCCACTGTCCAGCCCGCACCCTCACCCCCACTTAAACAGACCTGCCGTGGGTCGCCCATATGGCACTGGAGGGGACCGTGAGGTCTCATTGGTCATATATGAGAAAGAGTTTTTGGGTGTGGCGCTAGCCTGTAGTGTTATGGATGGGTTTGGTAATGGGACAACACAGGCCTGAGCACTGGTCGTCCTCTCCAATGAGGAGAACGGCAGGAGATGGGCAGCTGTTCCAGCACATAACAGATTGTGCTTCATGCAGAAGAAGAGTAAAAAGGAAGGGACTGTGGAACATCTTTCACTTCATTTTTTGTTTTTTAATTGTAAATGATTGTGGAAAAATTGCTAAAGAATAAGATTTTTTAGTTTTTACAGATTCTCCATAAATGTTGGCAGTAGTGGTAGGTGTTTGTCAGTGGTTCACCACAGCAGCCAGTAATGGCAAACTGTGCGTTGTTTTGCTGCAAGTTTGGAAAAATTGGCAAGACTTAATGATTTGAACTTTGATTAGATCTGTTACATTGATATTTTGAGTAACTATAATCTTTCATATTCATGTAGCGTTGTTTTTTCAGAAACTGTGTATTTTTAGTGATTCTCTGTGTAGTGGTTAAACACTTAAGAAAAAAATCAGCAGCAGTTCTTATATAAACTTAACTGCTTTTCTTTCTCTAGGAGCGTACTGAGGTCTTCCACGAGTTTTCCCAATGTCAGACTGGCATTCTACTGTGCACTGTAAGTCATTACTGTAATTTACTTTCCCATGAAAAGTAAAGTAAGGGATCACTCCTCATTTTAAGTCATTTCAATTACAGTTGAAATACATACTGTATATACTTTAAATAAGTCTAGAATGGGATTAGTGTGAGTCAATGGAAGAAGACTGCTATAAACCATCATTTTGGTTAACAGTTTGCCTTTTTTCCAAGGATGTGGCTGCACGTGGATTGGATCTGCCACAGGTTACATGGATTATACAGGTTAGATTGTTTTTTAAAATGTAATAATTTCTATAATCACAGTGGACAATTCAATTTAAAATGTTAAAGTATGCCATTATCATGATTTTGTTGCAGTATAATCCTCCCATTTCTGTTGAGGAATACGTACACCGCGTGGGGCGCACAGCACGAATCGGAGCCCAGGGCAGCAGCCTGCTTTTCCTCACCCCCTCTGAGACTGCCTTTGTGGATGTGCTGGCCAATCACAACATCAGGTTCATCTATATCAGATTATCATTTTGATGCGCTCTGACACAGCAGTAGGGGAGTTACTTGGGGCAGGTCCAGTCACTGACTACATTATGATTAAAAGTGATCAAACTGGTTTTGTCTTCGTTCCAAGTCCACGCTGGAACAGTGGAGAGCTGGACTGATGAATTTCTGTTGATATCTGCTCTGGAGGCCAGTTTTGAGAGAAAACACACACTCGATCTCTCCGCATGAGAGGAGAAACCACACAGACAGAATGAATCTGTTCTGCTGGCACAAGAGCTTTGAAATTGGCTCACATTATGCAGTAGTTTACAGTGCTAATCATTCTGAAGGGTTAAGTTCTCTCTATTGAGCAGTGTTTCCTGTTTAAGATTACTTCAAATTATTTAAAGCTGCAGTCTGAATTTTTTTTAAATCAGTTATTAAGCATAATTATGTAAAGTAACCACAATTAAAAGTTTCAAACAGAGATGATGATAGAGAGGCAAAAGTTATGGATTTTAGCTTTATAATAAGACAAACAAGCATTAAACAAGTAACTAAAAATCAGGTTCTTTTTTAGTGTTTTGGTATATTTTAATTATAAAATATACATCTTTCTAATTATGCCAGTGTCTAGAACATTTTATTTCAGTTTTTAATACAGCCTTACCTGGTATTGTCAGTATTAATGATATCAAGGTTATATATTCACAGAATGTTATGTATGATGATTTTATGTAGAAAACAGTAAAACACAAAAAATGATGTGGGTTTTCATAAGCAGGGTCAGATATTTACAATAATAACATTAGATGTTATATTATTAATATTATACTTACAATTAATAATATAACGCTAATTATAAAAATAGTCAACGGTAATAATAGTGTATGTACAACAGGTTTAGTACACTTAAAAGAGTGTGTTTTCAGATCCTGTTTTATAGAGATGCAAATAATATACAGTACAGTAATATTGGTATAAATGAGAAAATGACAGTATGCATAGGGTACAAGTCTAAGATTGTGGTCAGAGAGATTTCAGTGCAAAAGCTATTATTTAAAAAAATCTTTGCGACCAGGTGGGACTTGTTCTGAATGATTCAGTTGTAATGTAAGTTTGTAATCTTTCATATACGGCTTCATGGTGTTGTACACTTCTAACCCAGACTCTTTCTCCTTCAGTTTGTCCAAAACCAAGATGATTGACATCCTGTCCGTTTTGATGGAGGACAAGCGATTCAAAGGCAGAAGGAAATGGGACAGTAAGGTAATGCTCTATGACATCACACATGCAGTGATCACAACCCAGAAAGTCACCATAGACTCATTCGGCTGCAGCTGTTACTGCTGAACTTTCACGTCTTGGCAGAGTATCACATGTGGTTGAAAACGCAGGTCTAGAGAACAGCTGTGAGAGAAGAATGGCTTTATCTCCTCTCCCTCCCTTTCAACAATGAGAGCCCTAAGACAACAATGAGCGAGTGTTTCTGCCACATCTCAGTCGGCCCTAATCCTGATTTAATGTCCTTTCCCTCCCAGCACCAATTGGCTGCTTGTAATCCTCACCCATGCCGCCCCCCTTGTTATCAACCTTGTTTGGAAGGTCAAAGGTCATTGATGGGGAGGGTGGTGTCATCAGTTTGCACAACCAATAACATTTGTTTGCTGCTCTGCTTTTTTTATTGGATTTTAATGTAATGAAGCATGCGACTTGGCTTATATTTGATGGCATGTTTACTTTATCATTTTTTATTTTTACTGTGTCTGTGTGTCGCTGGGCAGAGATCAGATGCTGCTTTTGAACAGGACGTGCGGGTGAGAGCAACTGTTTTACAGACAGACTTCGAGAATTATGTTCATGCCAATAAAGAGTCACTGCAAACGGCTAAAAGTGGTGAGTTTATTGTGAACCGTATACAATCATAATTCAGGTTTACTGTTTTCATCTGATTAAATAAAGATTTTAAATAAAGAGATTTGAGTTAGTTTAATACATGCTTCGTAGGATTATGATTATTAGGAATTAGGATCATCAGAAAACAGTAGCAATAATAGAGAAAGTGATGGCCCTTCAAAAAAAAATTATTTAAACTTTTTTTTAGTAAAAATTCTGCATTTATGAGGAATATGGGCCACTATTAATGTGACAGAATGTGACAAGCTGCATTTGCCTGACTATGGAAAATCAGGCTTTAAAAATGCTTTAAATACTGAAAGAGACCTCACATGAGTATTTAATCCACCAAATATTTATTGTAGTGAAATGGTGAAAACTATTTACAAAGGTGCTAATATAAATGAAAAATAAAAAGAATCGTTCTTGCAGGTGTAACACATTAGGTGCAGTATCTCCTGTCATGGCTATAATTCTTTTTTGCTCTTGTAGCTCTGCAGTCTTTCCTGAGAGCTTACACCACCTACCCCTCCAGTCTGAAACACATCTTCCACATCCGCAGCCTGCACCTGGGCCACGCTGCTAAGAGCTTTGGCCTGAGGGACGCACCTCAGGGTCTGGCCAGCTCTATAACAACTAATCCTGCCAACTCCAAAGACAAGAAGAAGGGCAAAGATAAAGCCAAAAGGTACAGCCCGTTTTCAAAAGTCTGACAGTCATTTATCAATCTGTCAGATAGATTGTGATACCAGAATGTATGATAAATTTTGCTATGTTCTCTGTGGCTTCTCTAGATTTTAGAGTTCCCTTTTGCACAAAGTGTTTGATGTTTCTCAGCTCTTTTGAACATTGATGCTTTAGCAGCTTTTTGCCTATTTCACACAGATTACAGAGGGAGATGAGAGGCATTCTCATTAATCGTGTCTCTGATGTGTCACACATCTCATAAGCTAATTCAGTGGCAAGATTGTAATTCAAACCAAAAATGAGCTACGAGTCATCGGACTCATAGCTATCATGATCAAGACTTTATATTGTTAATCATCCCACAGCCTTTCCCACATCATAAAGAAAATGGGAGAGAAATGCCTTCGAGCCGTTCAGTTTGCTATACTGGACATATATAGTGTCCCGTCATGGCTGCACCAAACACCGCAAGCTTTGCTGTGCTGGATAAAAGCCCATCGCTTGCAAGCGTTCTTGGCAGCTGTGAGTCTTTCTCTATAGCAGAGCTCTTCAGGGTCAGAAATGTGTAGTCCAGCTCTGCCTTTACCAGCTGCAGGTTTTACCTTTCACCTTTGACAACATGGCCCTCGTCTTCCCCCAACCTTCTTTCACGATGTGATTCTAGTAGCCGCTTCGCCCAATGCAGTGTTGTATGACATCCTTTGTTAAAGGGGTGGTTTTAGGTGTTCCAAACAGAGTAACCACAGCATTGTCTACAAAGCATAATTAGATTTTGAGAAAGCAGTCCTTGCCATGTGGCTCTCTTTAGCTAAAGGGCAGCTAGGTGTGATTTAAAAATGCAGATGACATTAAAGGAATAGTTCACTGCAACATAAAAAACTCATTATTTATTCACCCTCATGTCATTCAAAACCTGACACTTTTCTTCTGTGGAGCACAAAAGATAATATTTAACAAAAATGTCTCAATGGTTTTGTGTCCAATGTTCAATGGGTGCCAGTGTTGTTTGGTTACCAATGTTTTTCAAAATATCTTCTTTTGTGTTCTGCAGATATAAGAAAGTCATACAGATTTGTGATATCAAAATATTTGTCTGGACTATCCCTTTAAGATGGTAATGTTTGATTATTTTCAGATGTTACGGCAGGTACGCAGGCACATTACAGTATGGTTGTTAGGCACTAACTATGAGGTTTGGCCAGTGCTTGACACTGTGGGGTTATTAGTGGTCATCTCCCACAGGAGCCGTCTAGTTAGCAAAGGCCATGTCCAGACTAGTTTGTGTGGGTCTTCCGTTGTGGATGCTTGTGTGTTGAGTGGTCAGATTCTCAGCAGGACACTTAATTAAGCTGAGGCAAGCTTTTAGTCCTGGACAAACACCACAGAGAGCGTTTGCTGTCATTACTGTCAAACAGTGACGAGTGTTTGTTTGTTTGAATCACAAATATTCACCCTTTCTTTAGTATTTTACAGCTGACCCACACATGCAATGATCACAGCTCCCTTGTCAGACTGACGCTGTCATAAAAAATATTTCACTTATTGTGAAACTGTATTCTGCTGTATGTACTTGTTTCTTTCATCGCACCTTTAGTTCTTACACATGCCTTTGAGGTAAAGGCTTAAAAGCTCTTGTGTGCTGTCTCTCTACTGTAAAGAGGGTGTCAGATACAGTTTGCTAAAATCTGATGTTAAAGTTGGTTAACTGAAGGTTAGTGACATGTTACATTTAATCAGGTGGTGTTGCTTTGTTATACGTCTCGTCTCATAGCGAGATACACAGAGTCTCCCGAGCCGAAAGCCTTTATTCATAGAACTTTGTTGAGTTTTGGAAAGAATAACGTGATCTAATGAGAAAGCATAACTATTTTAAGAGGTAGTGTTTTTTGTATGAATTTGTACTAAATGTGATATGTTAACTAGGTAAATAATAAAGTTATACAGTGTGATAATGCTTTAAGTTAAGAAAATAATTTAAATTATATTAAAATGTATTTTAAAAATGATCAGCTTACATGCTTGGAAAAAGTAAGCATCATTATAACTTTTAGGAATTAACAGCAGTTATACTATTTAATATAACAGCAGTTATATTATTTAATTTTTATTTTAATTTTTATTTTTTTTATTTGGGCATGAATATTGTGTAGTGAAAATCTATTCATATGATGTGAATCATATGAAACTGTACTATTATTAGAAAAATAGTTAGTAATCATCATGAGATTGTGTTGGAAGAATGCTCTGTCTGTATTTTTAGAATCAGTATTTGTTTGTAGAACCGAGACTCATTTTCCTCCGTTATGGGTTGCGTGAAATCTAAATGAAATGAATGTTTTTTGACTCAGTGGAAGTGTTTTGACTTCACTTTTACGGGATCTCCACACACTGCAGGGAGTAGCATGTGTCTAACCACTAGTAATTGGCATGATGACCTGCAGCAGGACCTGTGAATGAAACCCATGGAGCAGGACAATAGGTCAGTCCCCGAAGAGCTGCCCCCAGAGCATCCATAACGCACTCGCGCTCTCTCTCACTGCTGCCCAGACAACAGACAACACTCGTAATGAACTCATCTTCTGTCACGGCTGACAGCTGACATCTATATCTACCAGCCAACCCTCTGTATAGAATATTCATGCAGCAGTACATTAAGGTGACTGAACTGGTCAGTGCTTTTGCCCTGTTAACATTTACCTTTCCGAGCCTAATTGTCTGTGTGACGCCGTTCGCGTGATGTGCCGTGCTGTGCCCCGCAGCGTCAGTCGAGTCTAGCCGTCCTGTCAGGAGAGACTTCATTACAGCATGCTGTGGTGTACACTGTCCATGTCCAGACAAGATTTCTCTAATGAGCAGATCACACCAGTATAAACATACACGCACATTCATAGACATGTGAGTGAACAACAAGGACCTCCGGTACACGGGAGAGAGGCCATTAGAGGAAACCTCACCAAAACGGAATTAAAAATATAAACACTCATTCCTCTGAGAGTTTTATTCTGTTTTTTATTACAACATAGTGCAGGATATTCATTTACTTATGCATAATCATACCATAGATATTCTCACTTACATAGATATTAACTGCTATTATTTAACCGCTTGTCATTTCTCTAGTGGACACTCGGATTTGGGATCTGTTAAAGCTGAGGTTTCTGAGCTCAGAGAGCTTTTTTCTTTTAGAGTCTTAGTCAGTTTCTGGTGCTGCTCACATCTGTATTTTGATTCTTATTGGTAATTATGTGACTTATCACTGCGATAATCATGGTATTCAGTGTTTGTTTGTCTATATTGAAAAGCACAGCAAATGTCCATCATTCTTTGTTGTGTCACTCCGATCTGACTGGTCTTAAAAAGGTTAATCTTAAAGCTTGATTACCATAGTATTGATTTAGTGCTCATCCACCCTGTAAGCCTCCCTCTGTATCATCTTTATTGTCTTTCATATACTATGTTTACAAAGATTTCGGTGGCTTGTTGCTTGTACTCTGTAGCCTTTCTGATGGATTATGGCTGCTGAGCCATATATCATAAATATATTATATGTCTGTCAGTAAGTGTAAATCTAGTGATATACACACCCATTGGGGTACGCCTATAGACATCCTTCATATCGCCTGTAGGGGTCCCTGTAGAGTGCTCAGGGACCAAAAGAACAATAACTGCTGTCTCATACCTCCTCTAAGCCCTGGGGGAAGAGTGTGTCTGGTGTCACCATGAGGTAGATGTGTGTGTATTGGATGCTTAAGGAGCCCCATGAGGGCAAAGCACCGCTTCATTCTCCAGAGTTATTGATTAGATAAACAGTCACTAGTTTTACATCAGGCCCCCGCTGCTGTCTGTGAGGGTTTTATTGACGACAGTGGGAAATATCCTCGGTCGGCTTTAAGCCCGGCCAGGATGTGCGTTCTTCTCTTTGTTCTCCAATCAGTTTAAGCTGTTTTTCATCATCACCTCTATCTCTTTATTTTAAAGTATGGCGTCTTATAGTTTGAAAGGATGAGCTGTTTAATACACAGAGAATTGTTGAACGGGTTGTAGTTGTGATGTTACAATCATCAATCTCAGAAGTTCTTGCAGTGTAATAATATGTATTTCTTAATATTTTTCAGCACGCCTCCCAGGAAACTCACAACGAAAGAGCGTGTGTCGAACCTTATGCGATCCGAGTATGTCAGTGGGATTGAGGGACAACCCAAGTCTAAGAAGAATAAGAAAAAGAAGAAAGGTAACATAGAGGAATCTGCTGCTGCCTAAAGAGGAAACTATAGGAGCAGAGAAGTGCTGAGGTCAGAGCACCTGCATCCAGATGGATACCCAGGTGTTCTCATGCACAATGTGACTTTTTTACCTGTCATAAAGACTTACGGCGGCGTGACCCGAAAACTTGCCTTATGCAAAAGCTTAATGCAGATGATAAATCCTCTTGGAGTATTTTATTCAGTTCTTTGTGGACACTTTTAGGATGTGAAATTGTTATAAATATGGTGTCATATATATGACTCCCAACTATTTAAACAATGTAAATTACGTGAAAGAATGTTTTCATTTATTGACATCTTTTCAACAAAATATTGTTAAACATTGTAAAACACTGTTAATGTATTTTACATAAAATTGAGGTGTAATCAGTAATTGTTTTGACTGATTTAATCTGATGACACTTTTCCAAGTAGGTGGCAAACACAAAGTTCATCTCTTGTTGTATTTTTAAGAGCGATTTAGCTCGTTCAGTGGCTTGAGTTAGGGACAGGTCAGGTAAATAGGGGCGGATGGCTTACGCCAAGCAGCTGTCAAAGCGTTGAGTCGCTCGTTCACCAGCTGCTGTCTTTTGGCCAAGACTACAGCGAGCGCTAAAAGAAATTTGACCAGAATATTGCGTTTCACGGTCGCTTTATTATAGTAAAGCCGCTTGTTTTGTTACCGGAAAAACTGATTGGTGTGTTGTAATGAAACGCCTGTTATGATTGGTCAATTTAACCCACACAACAAAACGTTGACTCAGATTCGCAACTTTCGATTGTTTTTTATGAGGCTTCAAGTGAAGCCTTTAAATACACAGACACCTTATAGAAGATTTATATTTGCAGTATGCTGGTTTTATGCCAAATATAAATACGTGTGAAAATACACTTTGTGAACACAATATAATGAAAATGGGACATTTTTTTTAATTATTTGCTTGCGCCACTCACTGCTGGATAAAATACTCTATTGCACATATTTGTAATAATAAAACACATAGTTTGTGCGTTTATACAGTAATATGAATTCACAACCAATTTGCAGAAATGCAGATTGTTATATAAAAAAGTCTCGAGTTCGATGAATTCCGTTTTTATTTAGAAAAAGTATTTTGGCGTCTGTTGAACTGAACTGTACAACACACACTGCGATTTTCACAGTTTTAATAAAAGGTTGAAAAGGTTGCAGTGCTATCAATGATGTTTGCGCTTAACGCATAAAGACCATCTTCACATTTTTTAGGCCCCAATAAACCAATAAAAATAATAAACCACCCTCAAAATAATCTGTGACAAATTACATATCCAACAACAACGAATTATTATTGTTATTGTTTATTTTATTATTGTTCTTGGTTTTGAAACGCAGGTTTGTAATAAGATTTAAAAAAAATCCCAAATAGTAATTGTTCGTAATTGCATATCATTCTGGTGAAATTACTGTCTACTCTTAGACAGTATTATCATCTATTATGTATAGGCTACTATTTTTTGTTTATTTTGGTTTGCTTGCGTCATGTTTTGTGCAAATAAACCGTTTCTTAGGGGAAAAGCAAGTGTATTAGGTGATCAGAAAACAGTCAAAGTCTCATGAGGTTCATCCTTTTAGAACCTCATCAAATATTTTTCTGATAACGTCTTCAGCATTTTACAGTTTAATAAATATTTAGCATTCACCATTTGGTCAGAGTCATTTGGAAAGTCTATTATTGCGCATTCAGTTTTTTGTTACACGGGTTTGTCCAAGCGCAACCCTGTTGTTCCTGAGTTTGGAGCTGTGACAGGTTGGATGAGTTCATCGTGGCGTATGTCGAGGTATCACTGCAGAGAGAGATGTTGGATCTCCGCCGCCCTGAAGACCGTGCAGGAGAATCCTCGGTACTAGAGGCCGCTGAACCGGTGGCGGGGGCGCTGAAGGCCCTCTGTACAGGTACAACCCTGGTCCAGGTTCGAGGTTAGAGACTAAACTTTGTGGGTAAAAATAGGGCGATGGGAACATTCTCTGCAGAGCTGAGTAGTTTCCCGCTTCAGCGAGGAGCTCCAGTCCAACTGCTGTCTGCCGCTTCCACTTCGTTCTGTATTAGACAAAATGAGAAAAAAGTGATACTGAGCTGTGAGTGCTTTGGTAAAGACATTTAAATTCATAATTCAAAGTAATTATAGTAATAACAAAATCAATTAATGCATGTTCATTTGTTGAAATTTTTTACTTTTTTATTTTTTAACACTCCATTTGTAGGCTATGGTTGTAATTTAATATTTAAAATTGATATTTAATATTTAAATTTAATTTTGTTTTTACGATACAGTCAGTGTTTTACAAAAGAAAATTGAAAAAGTTTTCGTTTCTAGACAATTAATATCTGAAATATCTCGTCCAACAGTCATCCGTCAATTTTTCACTCAGCTGAGAGCTTTTTCAGATAAATAATTAATAATTTTGGCAATTGTTTAATTACTACTCGGAAGTTAAATTATTGATACTCCATGCAATAATTCATTATTTATGACTAAATGCGTTGAACTCGTTGTGTGCCTTGTTGTATATGTTCATTTTTTCCCCAATGTGGTTTCGTTTTTTAGTTTTACAATAAACAGACTGTCTCTCATCATGTTTTGAGGATATATCTCAGGAATAATATTTCAGCATGTTTCTCTATAAAGACTTAATATTTTAAAGGTTTAAGTAATGTACTTAACTGTTTGCTAAACAAACGTAACTTGTATATTTCAGAAGATGTTTGTATTTACCTGCGGTTTTGGTACCATGTTTTGACCTGTGTGTCAGTGAGGTTGAGAGACGCTGCCAGCTCCATCCTGTCCTGCACACTCAGGTATTTCTGACGCTCGAAGCTGCGCTCAAGCTGCCCCAGCTGGTGATCTGTGAACGCAGTGCGGGCTTTACGCGGCTTCTTCAGCCTGGAATTTGGGCTGTCCCTACTGCTGGAGATTTCTCGATCACCTTCATCTTTCACTGAAAAAATACAAGATAAACATATTAATATCAATTTGACAAAATAATGTAACCACGTTGTACTCTCTCGCCACATTTCTTTCACTCCATTTTTCTATTTTTATTATATCACAATTATATCACATTTAATCATATTTCTGGTTACTTACGTTTTGCATTAGATAGACGTTTTAACATGACTGCACTATAATACTAATATTTGGTTGTAACATTTCATAAAAAAGGGGTTCAAATAATGGGTGATGAGGAGAGTGAATTTTAACGATAAAATAATTCTTAAAAATTACTTTCACACACGCTGTCAGTTTAGAGAACTTACATTTTATTTGTTTCGATAGACAACATATTCTCTAATCAATTGCATTAATTAAATCAATGAAAGAATCAATGAAAAACGGAAGTGAAAAGTTTAAAATAAGTACACTAAACAATGAATACAATATTGTGATATATTTTAATATTGCGAAATATATATTCTTAAATATTTTGTCACTTAATGGCCCAGCTTTTTATCTGATTCTCTATTTTATATATTGCTTTAAAATATGAGAAATATTTTAATAACTGTATTTATTCATTTTGGTGACTTTTTGCGGAATTTATTAGAAATACAAAATTGTACTAAAACGACGCGTGAATGGAACTACAAATTGTAACAAAAATACTAAATTAATTAAAATATTTAGTTAAAAGTTATTTAGTTTTAATAATACAATTAAATAAAATTAATAATAAATTAACTAAATAATATCAACCAATGTTCAGACTAAATTATTAACATTAATTTTATATTTGACTGCCCATCGACTTCCCACGTTTGCTTCAGTGTGTAAAATGTACAAAAACAAAGCGTATGTCTCACCCCTGAATTCACTGTCGGAAGATGAATTGCTGTGAAGTTTATCCATGCAGTCCTCAGCATCTTGAGCTGACTGTCCATTACTAGAATAAGGAGCACAGGCTGCCAGTGGCTTGCAGTCCGCTAATATGTCTCTAATCAGAAACGAGGACGTTACCGTTCGCGGTTGCTGGGATATTTGTAAAGGAGAGTCCAGTCCGAGGGTGCGAGCGTGTCTTTGCACCGCTTCTTCCACTGAGTTCCGTCTAGGTGATGGAGGCGACGAGCAGTCACTGTCCAGGTCCGACCTCGGACTCAACTCCGCCGGAGACCTGCATTCTCTCTTAGAAATACACGGACTGGTGGGTCTATGAGAAAGTATAGACTCGATTCCAAAACTTGACCCGTTTGTTGATACCTCCATCGTGTATACAGAGTACAGCACAGAGTTAAATATGGATTTTAGATGTTCATTTGTTCTGTGTGACACTGGTGTGAATTTGGTTACACAGCATGGAAAAAATCCCGTTTTAAATCAGATCATTATTTTTCTCAAATTTTAAAAACTTCGCCAACTCCTTTGATCCTGTCCAGTTAAAAACACACAACGTCCGCTCAGTATTTATCGCTGTTTTTCACCAGATCCTTTTCTGTCGTTGAATGCGGTTCAGTTGTGTTGAAAATGTTTTCGTAAAGTTCCTCGTCAGTTTCAGCACCATGGACAGGTGCGACTACTCACTCTTACGTAAAACCAAAGAAACGTGTCCGCACTTAAAAATGTAAAACTCTTACACAGACCTCTTTAAAATACAACCAAACTAAACCGCCGTATCTTCTGACCCCAAGCCAAAGTTGATGTGTAAAGTTCTAGCCCAGGTCTGCGAGGACTAAACCCGTGTGAGAGAGTATAAACACAGTGATCTCCACGACCTGAAAATGACACCCTCAAGGAAACAGCCAATACCGGCGGAGGAAAAGCTTTTAAAGGTGTCCATCCCGCGTGTGTCCTGAGCGCCACGTCGTTATTGGCTATAGGGTGTTTTTTGGGGGGTGATGATCACGTACGTGTTGTGGGAGGGGAAGAAACACAGTCACCCTCCTCCGTTCTGTTTAAATAAATCCCAGACAGGGATTTAACACAAGGTAGCAGACTGTATTTTTATTTAGCACTAATTTCCTGTTTTAAAAACACCTTAAATACACTCTTGAAAATAACAGTTTTTAAAAGGTTCTGTATCGGACGGTATGGTTCCATAAAAATTATTTTTAGTTAAATTGTAGTGATTTTAAAAAGGCACAAAAACCTATAAGACCTAAAAATTCTTTAGGATATATCAAAATGATTCTACTATGGCATTGTTATGAATAACCACAGTATAAAATTGAGTTAATTAATATTATCAATATATTTAATTGAATATAACAGTTTAGATGAAACAAAACAAAAAACTTCTTAAGCTGCATAGTTTATTAAGATTAATACATCAAAAATCATCTGACAGGCAGAAGCACTGAGATGTACATGTAATAATTACAAGCTCTGTCAATCCACTGTGTATGTGCCTTGACCCAAAATCCCTCTCCTACTTGCTGATTCTGAGTGTTGGGCAATCATTGCTTTCTTACGGGCTTCGGGATTTCGAAAGGTGTCCAGAGCTGGTCCCACCTGCAGAATAAAATTAAATTCATTTTACTCTAATATTCAGGGACGTTGGCAGATGAGATTCAGTGGTTCACATGTTTGCTGTGGTTCATGTAAATGTGTATGTATATATGCAAGATACAGAATGTGACATGGCTTTGTAAGATGAAAAACATTTGGTTTGATACAGTGTAGTCGAAAAAGAACAGTTAAACCTTTGTTAAAATGGGAGCAGATATACTTTTCTCATGTTTTTAGTTTCCCGGTAGCATCAAAGCTGATACAGCAAAATGTGCACTGACAGGCATTAAATAAAATACAACTTGTTGTCACAACACATGTAATATGAATAACAGCTGAAAACTCAGCCAGTCAGTTTAAATTTCTTTAATATGCTAGCTTATGTTTATGTTTAAGTGTCTAATTAAGATATCAAACAATTAGAAAGCACACCAATGTATTTGTACTTCATGTATTTGTGAAACATCATGCTTCAAATATACTTGTGTATTTGTTTTATTTTTTAGATTTTCCAGCCAAAAAAATCAGTTGCCTTTCTCCAACTCCTCCACACCTTTCTGAATTAAAGAGGAGGAACGGTGTCTCAGAAAAAGTGGAACGAAAGAGATGTACCAGAAGATGACAATACAAACAAACAAACGACAGGACCGAAGGAAATGAGTGTAGAACGGAGAAGAGAGTCAAGGATGCAAATGTCGAGCCTGGTGCTATCAGGACAGCTACTTGACAGGCTGTAATGAGCAGAGGTAAATCTTTTATAAGGTTAATGCTGCTCTCTCTCCATCAGCTGTCATACAAGAGAGAATTTAGCGCAGGCATGCAACCAAAATAACACCCTCCCTCATTAGAGCCGACTGAGGGTGGACGACAGGACAGACAGGCGCACGGGGTGTGTGTGTGAATGAAGGGGGTATAATTTACAGAGGAAATCTAGACAGAGCAGGATAAGATGTTATCAGTGTCATCAGTGTTATCAGAATATCAGTGTGGGATATTCATGTATACAGTAAAAAGAAAAATGTGTGTATATAATGGAGGAATCATTGTGTGGTTTGTGTCCCTACTGTACAAGCCTGTAAATTTATGTATACCGTGGCATGTGCATATGTATTTCGGTGTGCCGTCAGTGCTTGTAAATGTGTGTTGGGATGTGTATAATGGACTTTAGGGGCCATCATTAGCTCAGCAGGAGTCTGATTCCTTCATAATTGGAAGCACTGGGGATTGTCAATGGAGCATTTTCATGTACTACTGACAGGTAGAGCTGTCAGGATGATCGTCTACAACAAAAAACACTTGATTTAATTGGTCATTCAGCATTATAACGGCATTAAAGCTAGACAAAGGACCTAAACTGAAGGGGTTAGTGTATGTGTGAACAATCGCAAGGGCTTGAGGCAGATATTGTTACGTTCACTGTGGATTTTTTCGGCTGGGTGACCTCATATTTCACAGTCACAACACTCTCTCTCTCCCTCGCTCTCTCTTTCGCTCACTCGCTCTTTCTCTCTCTCACCTGCTGGAAACGGGGCAGTTTCCACATGGATGGGGCTTCAGGCAAGGGCCGACTCTTGCGGAGCAGAGTTGTTCGTGTGTCCTGTATACGCCCAAGCTGAGAAAAAGGCCAGATTTAATAGACATTTATATCATATATATTATATGATTTTTCTCATCTCAGCAAGTCAATAATAAATTAATTTTGTGATGTACCTTCTTGTGTTGGTGAGCTTGTAGAACTCTATCTCTGGCCTGCTGCTCTTCCAGCCATCTCTGAGCATATTTATACTCCATGATCTCTGAGATTGGCGTAGATGGTCTGAATGAAACAAAAAATTTGTCTCATTAACATGAACCTACGTGGAATTTGTGCAAATTATCTGTGCATTTAAATATGCATTTATTGTTAGAAGAAAGCATTTAGAGAACAGACAGGCGAGGGAAAGGAGATCTGTAGAATAGAGAGAACTGATATTGGAATAGATAGAATCTGGAATATGTTGGAGTTAATTGCTTATTGAATATTTCAGCTAATTTGATGATGATTCTAGCTATTTCTTCTGTTGAGTTCTGTTGAACCTGAATTTAAATGTAACCATATACCATATTACCTAAAAAGCTGAACTTTATAAAACGTAAATATAAAAAAATTATATTCCAGCTGAAAAGAGAATCTCCCAGCCCATAATCCTATTAATAGGTGCACTGCCTTTTTATTGACATCTGATCCTGAATATGATTGTGTAAACTTACCGCCAGGTTCACCACCATTCTTTCATCTTGAATAAGCATCTCAAAAACACCACCGTTACTCTGATGCGCTCTATTTAATGTGAGCATGTGTACGTATGGTGACATTTTGTGCAAGGACCCTAACACACCCTCATTAGGGCTGACCGTGGCATTGGCAAACAGCATTTGATGGATAGAGTGCTGGGCCAAACAAGTCCCTGAGGAGCCTTGATCTTACATCTCATTGCTCCAGCCTTCCTTCCTCCCGACTGCTTCTTAAAACACACGCTCACCCAACACTCTTCACCCTGGATGTATCAACATCAAGAGCGAGAGAGGGAGAAAGAGACCGAGAGGAAGCCTGGACACGAAGCTGTGTTTTCGGTTAAATAATTCAGCTCCATTTCAACAGTATCAAGGCCCAGGAGGACGAGAGCAAAAAAGAAAGGAGGCAGAAGGAGAGGGAAGGAGAGAAGGTAGCTTGTAGCGGGACGGGCTGTTGTAATAATCCAACCAAAGTGCTTGTGTCATATCTCAGTGGGCATAGGGTACTTTCTGCTATCCTTATCTGTTTTTGTTTCTGCTCCTTTTGTCTAAAAAACACTCACTCTTTAATTGAACACTTACTAGTTCCAGTTTCCTAGGCATAAAATATGTCATAAAAAGCATCCTGTTTTTGGAACCATTTGTAAAGTCTGCTTCTTCAATATATCCAGTGCTATGAGGAAAAGAAATGAGGGAGGCAAAATAAAATGAATATGATTCATTTATAATAATTAGGTGATGTAAGGTTCACCTATTAGTCCTAGCTGATTTGCAAGAACTGACCCAGCAAATCTTGGTCTTTCGTTGTCAGTTGTCATTTTACAATGCTGGCTACAAATTGTAGCTGAGCAAAGCTCTTAAAATTTGAGGCTTTACTAAATGTTTCTTCTCCAAGCAACTTTTAAATATTTTTTAATGTTTCGCTTTTCATATCTGAGATGGGGGTGGGTGTATGTGGGTGAGAGATATAAACAGAGCGATCTCTTCACTGATTACTGATGCATTGTTTTTGGATAACATAAAAATCATCCAGTCTGGGACCATTTTGCTTGCTTTTCTAATTGATTGATATTATTAATTACAAATAATATTATTGAAAAATGTAAACGAAAGGTTTATCTACATTTTTTTTCTAAGAATTAAGTTTTGCACGTGCTTTGATTATGTGAGTATGTGTTGTATTTCTCTGACATTTAAAAAAAACATAGCCTCTGTAAACACACCCTTACTCACCTGTTAGTAACACCAAATGAAGCGTCTGCTGTAACGCGAGGTGGGGCAGATCTGCGAAAGCCCTCTTTGGTCGCCGGCTGGCGCCTGATATCATGAGTGGCACGGTACTGGTGCAGCTCTTTGGCAGTAACCAAGCCTGACTTGACCCCTTCTCGGTTAAGGGAGATAAAATCCCGCTCCGCTGTCCTGTGTCTAGTAGACATAGTGTGAGTTTGCCAGCTGGAGATAGCTACAGAAGAGAAAGAAAGATCTCAGAATAAAAATGATACACCCAGTAAATAACATAATAATGGCACATGCTCTGGTTGGCATATTCAAAACCAACACGGGATCAGTTTTTGTTAGTTATGTTAGGATTTGTGATGACTACGCTTAGATAAGCATGACACGGTAACCTCCACCTTGGACTGTATCATAGTTTATAGGGCTGTATAAAGGAGACGGCTTGACACTTGCAGTCATTGCCTGTCGTCCGTTGGAAGTGCATAATTAAAGTGTGAGACGGGAGCCGGTGCAGAAGCCAGGCACAGTTTAGTATGCTAACAGGAGCGCAGTGACAGCACACGGTGAGCGCCTGAGGGGACATTTACTCAAGAAAACACATTGTGACATCATTCTGTGACAAGATTTGATTGGGAGAAGGGGATGGGGGGTCTCATAAACAAAAGGCTTTGAGTTAGTGTAGATGCTGCTTAAAATTTTTAAATCGTAATTATTTTTTGCATGTGAAGCAAAGAAGCCTTAAAAGCCAAAAGAACTACTGCAGCAAACCTGTCAATTTTACACAATTTTTGTCACCTACCCTCTGGCACTCCTCCATCCTGGACTATAGTTGCTGTCCCATAAACAAAGTCGGATCCAGGGCAGGACAAACCTCTTAATTTGGTCTTTCCAAGTGTAGGCTATAGAGATTACAGAGTATTGAGATAAACATTTAGAACTCTACATATACATGTACAGGTTTCTTTCAAGCAGAATAGCTTCATTTTTTTCTAAACATCTATAAACTGTCAGTCAAACAGCAGTCACTCTGTCTCACTTACATCAACAAAATAAAAAATTTACTTTTTTTAAAAGCATTTAACAATACCGTCTATTCATCAATATGTCAAGTTTTATGGCCCTCTAGAATAGAAGTTGAGTTTTTGATTGACAGACGATTTTTATCTCACACCTTCAAATTCTCCCTGATTGTGATTGTGTCTATTAATAAAATCTTAATTATGCAAAAATGTGTTACCAAAAGACACACAAATGACTGTGGTGGCTGTCAGCTCACTAAAAAAACAATTCCTATTGAACATCCGTGTGAATGATCTTGATGGCTGATTTCTTCAATCGTTACCAAACACACTGTAGTCCATTTAGCTCATGTAAAATATGATTTATGTCTCCAGAGTCATAACTGTAAAATGACTGACAGCTGAAGGGTGTAAAAAGGCAACATTTACCCTCCACGTGCGTGGGGGGAGGTAATTTCCCCCATCATCATCTACTCCTAAAGCATCTCATGGGGCAGAAGAAAAGCCCACTATTGTTCTCTGAACTCTGTTAAACAACTCAAAGCCTTGTTTTAAGAGCAGCTTATCTTAGAAAAGGTGGAAAATTGAGAATCAAACCACGGCAAAGGTGACAACCGGATGTATCAAAAGTGATCTGTGGAATATGGTGCCTGAGCGTTCCAGAAGCAGGTATCTTTGATCTTTGATGGAACATGAGGGAGGTGTGCTCACGTGTCAGTCACGGAGTTACGTTTATGTCGGCAGTTCTCCTCATACTGTCGTGAGTGATTTTTGGAGAAAGAATGGTGAGTTTGTCAGAGCAAGAGCAGATCTCTGTCATCTCTGGAGATCTATGTGTGTTTGCTCTCTTCTGAAGACTTAATTCCTGGTTAAAAACCCTGAATCCTTCTTTATTCTGAGGTTCCGACAGTCTACACTGAAAAATGGATTTGAAAGATATTTGTCACTGGACCCTCACCAATTGTTCTGGACAAGTAAAGTCTTCCAAAAACCGAATATGATTGCCAATTTCTGATAACCTAAATCTTTCTTGGCCTTTTTGATTTGCAAGCACCCCAACCCATTTCCAACCTCTAGTTAACATATCTGTTGAAACGTATCAAATGCTTCTTAAAGCTACAATCCTTTGGGTTAGTGCCACTGTGATGCTTGGCCACCTCTTTAATCCCCTTCGCAATTTTAATCTGCAGATTGGTTTGAGGAGATCACTTAGAGATGCCTGAAGGAACGTGTTGACTGCTGGCGTAAAACGGCTAATCAGACCCCTCAAAACATTATTGGGCCTTTTATTCTCCATAAAAGGCCTGAAAGGGAAGGGGACAACAGAAAAGGCAAGTCGGGTGGAGGATTATGTTAAGCAAAAGCTCCTTTTATATTGTCATTTACTGGTGATCTGTCTCTATATTGTGGTTTCATTAACCAGGCACGGAGATGCTGAAAGAGCCAGGGGCCGGCATGAGAATAGGACCGCATCGGGAGAGGCTACACAAGGGTCAGTGGGAGCAGATTATTCACACAGGCTAAAAGGGACAGAAAACAGGGGGACATAATCATCTCTTACTTAGGAGACCCCTTCAGTTTGGTCCTTGTCTATTCATTCCCCTGTGCTTTAATTTCACCATCCTTTTGTTCCTCTCTTGCTCGTGTGTGCCCTTAGGATTTCGTTTTAGCTGCTGAGATTATCTTAGCGCTCACCCAGAGTCTGATCACTACACTTTTTGATCAACACACTCGCTCTCACACTTAGATTACAGAAGTCTCTCCTTTTCTTTCTCAGATCTATAAGTGAGCACCATGTGGCATCCCTTTAATGCAACCGGCCTCTTCTTTCTTCTCCTGGTGTTGAAGTTCCACACAGCTTTCTGCTGATCTGTATCGGTCTAAATCACTCACACAACATCTCTGACAGCCTAGCTACTAGATTACACAAATTGCATTGAGATAAAACTAGTCTGCACCTCCTGTCCAGAACCTGGTATAATCTCCTCCAGCAGAAGAATAGAGAGCCATGAGCCAGGCCTGATCATCTCATCTGATTTGACGCTGACAGACAGCCTCGCCGTTCACTTCTTCCCCTAACACGTACAAATAAAAGCGCCCATGATGATGATTAGAGGATAATGGGAAGTAATGCACTCCGAACTGTTTCCCCTAATTATTATCCCGCTCCGGCAGCCCAGTTCAGCGCCATCTGGTGCCTGATTACAGGACAGCAGGCACGCTGGCTTAAAATTAATCTGTCTCTTAACTAAACTAAACAGAGGGAATAAGTTGAGAGAAAGAACGTGGAAGTGGATATGACGGCAACTCTGTATCTCTTAGCTGCACATTTCTGTCTGATGCAAAATCTGACACAGAATTCAATTCACAGATATTTCCTTGTAAGACGATATTTTAGATCTGATCTGACTCAAAATGTGGCATATATAATCATAATACAAAATTTTCAAACTGCCTTAAGTCAGCTTGATGATGTCAGCTTTTTCAAAAGAAATACATTTATTAATAAGGATTATGTGGAAAATGCTGAGAGGAGAAAAAGAAGAACCATAAGCTCAAGCTTCTTATCAGATCACAGATTTCCTCTTTTTCAGCGAAATCCTTCAACTCTAAATTAATATCTGCCCAATTCTAAAGTCTCTAGAATGTCAATGCGCACATATGTGCAACGCAAACATACACACAGATTCACACGCATTCATCTCATCTCCTCTATAGTCCGGCTGGTTATTAAGATGCTAACTCTCTTTATGTGTGGCAAATCCTGAAGCTTTGGGTATAATTGATGAGGCATTTCCATAAAGAGGACCAACTAATTGGGAGCATGTGCCTGAGCACAAGCCTGCGTGCTACCCTTCTTTAATACAGATGAGTTTCATCCTACAGCTTTAGTTGTGTGAATGCTGCAGCGTGTGTCTAATAAAAAAGCACAGGTTAAGTCTACAACTTACAAACATGTGAATTAAACTATTAGTCCAGACCACCCTAAACCTGATCTAAATATTTACCTGGACCTGACTTATTTAGCTAGACAGGAATGATTTATGTCCATACCATTCATTAGACTCTCATTTGTATGAATTTCATTTGTATAAATGCATATTGCCTATGTTATGAGATACAACATAAGGTCAAAGGTCTCTTTACATATCTTATTTACATTTTTCCATTATGCAAGCAGTTTACAGTAACGTACTGGTGTTCATGATAATGTATCTGTCTCTCTACGTAGGTGTCTGCAATGGTCCCAGCTGGATCTTATTATTAATAAGGCTTTGTGTTACTACAGCGACCGTGTGGATGCTTTGTAATGAAAGCATTGTGGTGAAGTCTTAAAAGCATTGGCCCGTCTTCAGGACTGTAGGTGCCTTCATTTACCAATGTCAAACCAAGGTGGGTGAAGGTCAAGGTTGGGGCCAGTCCCTTTGCAATGCAAATACATTTCTGAAGCCAATTAAAGTCAGTAGGCCACTTAACAAAATCTGCCTGGTGATGTATGTATTTGAAATTATGAATATGAAAATTTGCCACATCTCTCATACCTAAAGCATTCTTCATAAAACTTGTTTTAATTTCAGGAGTATTTGGACTTGCTGTGATATCCATAATAAATCTGCCCGCAGGCTAATATAGGCTACAGTACAGATTTGCTTAAAAAGGAATCACAGATTGCTGTGTGTCTAACATTAGCTATATAGGGTGAATAAAGTGAATGGTAATGAGTGGGAAGAGGGGACCGTGAATGAGGCCTGGCCAGTCTGCTGCACAGCAGGGCTCTCTCAGACACCAGAAAACAACAAAAGGCCCAAATCTGCTCCCCTGATCTCTAATTTACTGGTCATCAGGGAATACAGGCATGAAAACAGGATTTATTGGCTATGCCTCATCAAAAGGGAATTAACAGGAGAGTAGAGGACAGGGGAGGAGAGAAAAGAAAAGGAGACAAGTGGTAAACTTTTCCTTATTTTTTTACTACGTATCTAACTTTTTGGACACATACGCTGAAAAAAAAGGCTATTTAGGTGTACCACATATGGTTCTCAGACTAATTTATCTCCGTTTCAGTTTGAGGCCCATTAGCACACTACTAAGATATATGTACCTTTTCCTCATGGGACAGCCATACATCAGACCTGCAAGGACATAGAAAACTCTTTCGATGATGAAGCGCTCTCACTGTATGTGCACGCCTATAACAGATACTCGAGATCTGCAGCACAAGGGACTTGCTGCGGTTGGCCTATTTCTTAATGAATATAGGCCTACCATTGGTCCCCCTTTACGTAGAAAGCAAAGGGAGTCTCAATTGATTAAAGAAGGGCGCATGTTCTAACCTACAGCTCTGAAAACTAAACACAAGAGGGAAGAAATCAGGCAACATCAGGCAACGCCACAAGAACAAAAGCTTAAATCCTCACAGATGACTCTGTCATTGTTCCAGAGCACTGCCAGAACCTGTAGCTGTGACTGCTCACAATGAAAAAGAATGAGAAATCCTTGATCTCGTGGGACTATGGGAACATGCGCACAGTTCATTATCATAGTCATTTAAATACAGTAATCCTATTTTCTGCATCAGTCAAAAGGGGCATATCAAATAACCCTAGAGAGCATTAGAGAGAAAAGAGGGGCGAGAGTAAGCAAAGGTCTAACAGAGGCGTCTTATCCCACCAGGGATGGACAGAATGATTGGATGAGGGTGAAAAGAGAGAAAGCGGATGAGAGAAAATAGAGAAACACAAGATCATGCAGGTTCATTTCATCCTCCCTTCTGCTTCACTGGAAGAGTTGATGAAGTTGAAATGAAGCAGAATTAGATGAAAGATATGGTGGAAGTGCTTCTTTAAAGACTCAGGATTTGAAATGGGCCTCACAAAGAGAGTAAACTAAAGGAGAAGGAAGAGAAAATTGCGATAAGCTTCAAACATAAACCCAAATCAAAGTATTTCCTTTGTGATTCAATTGGTAATGCTACTTCCACCTTGCTGCAATTATTCTCCTGTTCTGTTTTTATAGACTGTAAATATGTGCCTTAGGAAAATAAAACATGGTTTTATTATAGCAGAAGTACAGTTACCATGTTTTTTGGCAGATTGATGACCATTTGTAAAACAACAGTTTTACTACAAATATAATGGTTAATGTAGTAAAACCATGGTACCATATTGGTTGGGTTTTAAACAGACAGGGTTAGTATAGTTAAATCATGGACATTCTTGCTTTTCTGAAAGTTGACTCATAACTGTATTATAGAAGTTCCCTTATAAATATGTAGGCTACATGAAATGTTTAGGCTGTAGATTATAAAAACTGTATGAACGTTTTAGAGATTAATCCTGCCATCTAGTGGCCATTGTTTATTATTGCGCTATTAAATTGCCATTTAAAATAAAACGTGCCATTTTAAATATTTTGAAGCACAAATTAGGTCTATTAACTACTAAAGACTAAATATGTATTTGTTTGATTGTTTGTTTTACTGGGGTTATTTATATATGGCGTTCTGCAAAGAGATTATTGATCCTTTTTTCCTTTTAAATCTGACCTTTATTAGGAGGGTACGATGCAGCATAGACTCTCTCACCACGCCAATGCGAGGACTTTCCATCTTCGTTTCGCTGAAATAAAACAAGGTACAATAACGTATTCCAATATTATAGATAGATACTGTTCATTTTCATGCATATTATGTGCATATGTAAATATATGGTGTTTTCAAGAACTTACAGGCAAACAGTTTATAGTTAAGATACACTCTGACCTACGTTATATAACATATTGTTCATTTAGTAAAAGATCTCCCACCTGTAGAGCCAGACACTTTTTCCAGAAAGGTTAGAAAAACAGAGTTGCCAGCAGCTTGTAGACAAACACAGTTTGCTGTAGTATGTTATACGAACAGATGTGTGGAAATACACCACAATACACATACAATAAAGGTTCAAAGCAGATATTTTGCAGACCGTCAGATAAACTCTTCTTCCTTCTGGTTGTTTCGTGTTGTCATGGTGATAGGACGCCGCAAGCACCAGTAAGCACCAATCAGGGTGCTCTTTTGTGGTGTTGTCATTTAAAATATAGATTTTTATGACATGAATTAGTCATTATTTATCATCACAGTAATGTCTTCTGTATTTTGGTTAGTAATATGATCAAGGACACGCTGTTACGGGGCGCGATATTCACTCCAGTAGAGTGCAGCATGGTGCAAGAGATGCATGCGCACTCAAACAAACGAGAGAATGATAGAGGACTTGGAAGATGAATTTGTTATTAAGTATTTGCCCTTTAATGTTCATGTAGGTAAATGTGCTGAAATTAATCTTCACAATAAAACCTGTGTGTGTTTTAAAGAGAATGACTGAGGTACGTCTTTTGTTTGTTTCTAAAAATTCAGGCAGTGTGATAGACAGCAGCTGACTGCAGCCTTTAAGCTCGCTTCAAAAACGGACAACCGTACAGCGACCTCTGCTGGTAGATTTTAATTTAATACTTGCAAGGGCACAAGTAAATGACTCAAATTAAACAGCAACATTTTAGATTATGAAACGGGACACAAAATAGGACACTTAACAAACAGTCAAGGTTTGTTTCTGCAACGATCGTTTTTAGTCGTCATCTGTGCATTTAGGATCAGGCGCGGTCATCTCCAGACTGCGGCGAAGCTGCGGCTTCCTCAGCATCAGCATCTCCATCGACTCTCATTCCTTATGAGACTAGTGCCTTGGCTTGCAGACTAAAGAGGTAATAGAAATACTGTAAGTTATCTATGATATTCTATATTTGCATGTGCTGTCAGAGGTTGAGATGTTCACTTCAGTAAATACACTTTTTCTAAAAGCTATTTGCAATACCACAACCATTCTTAAAAGATATGATGTGACTGCAGTATCGGTATTTACCCATCAATCGCGTTTGGTAATTGGATAGCCCTAACTAAATAGAGCTAGTCGTGTATGTTGGTTGGGATCGTTTAGAAATTGTGATTTTACGGTGGGTCACCTATCAAACAGTGGGCCACGAACTGACCTTTAAATTCTCATCAGGTTCTTTACGTAATGTTTGTTTATATCTCTGTGATCGTTACATGTAGAACCAACATTTGTTCTCATGTATGTTTAGGATATTGAATTTGGATCCTGCACAAAGGAGGCAATGAAGTCTTGTCCATCATTTGCAGTTTGTATCCAGTTTTGTAAGTAAGATGTTATTCTTTTTAATTGAACTGTATGGTGATGATCAAGTGAATGATCAAGCATGTGCACATATATTGTCCTTACTATAAACAACAGTAAAAAAGATCATTTTCAAGATAATTTTGTATACAGTAAGACGGTCAGTGTAGAGGCCTATAAACATTTAGGCAGCCTACATTAATATTTCAAGAACAGCAGTGCAATTGAATGTCACATATCAATTAATACAAATTTTAATAATTGAATAATGAATGAATTAATGAAAATCAAATTATTTTATATTTTTGGGAAGGGTTGGGAAACCCTATGTTCTGTGTGTTGACAGATGTCAGTAATAATTAAAAAGATATTTTGAAGAATGTTGGTTAACCAAACAACATACACTGTCCTCCATTGACTTCAATTTCAAACTAGGTTATTTTGCATTATACAGATAAACTGTCCCTTACTGTAATTAATTTGTGTCAATGCTAAACAGGCTAAAGCCATGAGCACTAGCAAGTAGAGATACCCGGGTCAAACATGCCAAAGTCAGAGAGTGCAATACAATACAGGGCAATTGACTAGGTCCAAATGCCCTTCCTGACCTCTACTGTCCCAAAAATATTTTCTTAAATGTTTAACTGTGGAAAGCAAGTGGCATTTCTTGCCGGATGAAAGTAGCAGAATGCAGTACAGGCAACATGATTTATGAATGATGATATTTAAATCATTGAACCTTTTGAACTATTATGAACTTCTCTTTTGCTGGCATAGTTAGTAAAGCAAAGTAAAGCTTTTTTATTAACATTTTGGTTAACATTTTGTTTCCAATTGCAAGGTACAAAATCCATGCTAGGAATATATTATTAGCTAGGAAAAATAGCTAATAGCTACAATTGTGTTATTGTAAGTTCATCGAACTTGCTCCATGTAGCATCAGCAAAGCCCAAAATTAAATTTAACATTTCAAACATTGACTTTTATTTTGTTTGTTTAATTTCCTCCCAACAGTGTGTCTTTCATGTATGGTGGGTGTGGTCACTGCCACAAACCCATACATGAAACCCGGCTTCTTGGATTTTGACTCGTGGTTCTGGAACACTCCTCGAGGGCCACAAATGTATTCCTGCATTACCTACATAGAGAAAAATCTGCAGGTGGACTGCATATTCCCTGAGACGCACAAAATCCCCGGGCCATTCTGCGAGTTCAAACAGGATGGCCGACTTATGGGATCCACCTACCCAAACACTCCAGTTCAGTTGATACCACATATTGAGACTCGACGCCGAGTCAATGTTTCCTTAGTGGCCCCTAACATTTGTCGCCTCACCTGGATGCCCATGTCTGATGACCGTGCATACACTTACACCTGCAGGGTTTACCAGGGCAGTACCTGGAAAGAGAACAGTATGGCATTCCACCAAAGTGAGTTGAAACATGTCTCAACCAAGTCAACATATGTGGTAGGACAGTAAATTCTTATTTAGGAGTTAAGCAACAACTGTTTAGAAAGAAAAGGTGTTGTCACTGAAAATGTGATTTCACAATACGGGTGTAGTTCCTTTTTTTAATCCACTTCTTATGTGTCTCTTTATTTCAAACAGGAAATCTACTGGTGTGCTCTGCCTTAAGCATATTGTTCCATACAGGACCATGGATACTTGGAGTTGTCATATCACTTCCTATATCTCTTGGGCTCCTGTCATGATGACCAGTACATTTCAGCAGGCTAAAACATTTCATCCACCCTCAAATTTCAACTTCCTTTTCTATTTATCTTTGTTTTTTTAACATGTAGCATGGTTTTCTTGACTGTTTGGAGTTCTATATATAAATACCAGAAATTTGACATTTGACATTTGACATTCAAAACATACATCACCTGAAGACATTCATACAGTATTTTTTAGTCACATGCTTTCTTTACAATTCATATAAAAAAACAATAATACAGTTGCTCAATAAGATATTATAGTTTTTATTGCTGACATTTTTGTAATGTTTCTAGAAATAACTAAAGCGACTCATTATAAGAGTAATCTGTAATCTCAATGACTGGTTGGTTGGTTTTTTGATCCTTGCTTTTTGTCCGAGGCAAAATGCGTTATAGTGCTGCTTAACATATTATCATTGCAATAACAACTCTGGTTGTTTCTCGTATATGGACAGCCCTATCTGAAGGACACTCCCTCGGCTGACATATTGTATTGCAGCACCTGCACATGATGCACAGGTCAGAAATATGTATCCAGTTCACACAAACAATTCAAGGACAAGTTTCAAAGCGAAGTAACACACATGCCTGTACAGAATGCAAGTGTAGCCTATACAAATGATAATATGAAAGAAACATAGCTAGGTGTGACTTAAGTAGGTATTTTGATGTACATTTACATATTTTCATGTGTCTTCCATTGTGATCGCATACACAGTGCAGCTTCTTTATGCACATGCTTAACTGCACTGCACTTACACAATGTTTAGCTGCTTTCTGCACAAGTCTCCCTGCACTAACCCCACGTGCCTTAGGTTTAATTAAGCTATAAAACTGAGCTTTTCTGTGTGTTCATTTATGCTATAATGGCTCACAAAGACTGCATTGCAATATAATCAAGCACTAACATGCACATTTCATGCACTTGTGTGGGAAAACCTGTTCCCTTTTCCATCATATTTTACGTCTGTCATTTTCTGAAGGATCTCCTGAGAAATATCACAGAAAACAATAAAGGAATGCAGAGTGTATCGTGTGTGTGTAATTTTTACTGACATTAATCAACATATTGAGTGTAGATGTGTTTTATTTGCCCAGAACTATCAAATTAACTCTAAGCTTTCTGTTATGTGAGTTATCTGCTACACACATGCTTACCACAGGATGGTGATTTCAGGAATGAGAAGTGTGAAGATTAAAAAGTTGTACACAAATGTGACAAAATGATATTTCAACTTAGTATTTTACTAGTAATAAGTTGCTGTAACTTTAAAAAAAGATGCTTAGCTCATTTAAGGTAAAGTAAGGTAAAACATATGTTGCCATGACCTATTGATCACATAATTTTAAGTGATAAATATAATGTGGTCGTGTGTATTATTTTATTTAACTCATAGTAAAATAATTAATAAAAAAAACTGTATTCAGTAAAACTTAATACTAACTCTTTTTGGGTTTAATTCGGATGACTTCGGCTTGGTTACTGAAAGCTAAATCTAGTAGCTTAACAGTTTTTGTCTATTTCTTAAATACTGATTTATCGCTTTTTCAACAACAACAACAACAACAACAACAACAACTTGTAGGAACATGGCAAATGTAGGCTGGCCGCAATAGGCTGGTAGCTACTTTATTCTAATGACACAGCGCGGTGTGTATGGGCGTGTGCTTCATTCCCTTGTGTGATCAGTCAGTGAACGACATAACGGATCAGCTCCAACATAAAAAGCGTTAAAGGTAAGAATCTCTACAAATCTCTGCACTCCAACAAAAAACCTTTCTATGTTATTTAAATATTTAAACCTTAGCTAAAATTGTAATTCACTTTACATGCGTTCGACTTTCCTTGCAAACAGTACCAAGACGAAAATGGGGCGGGATGGGCAACCTTGACTTCTCTGACTGTGCATAAAAGTGGAATTAAGTTGGGGAAAATACATGATATTATGTTGTAGTGCCATACTAAAATGACATTTAAAAATCGAAACTATTTTTCTGCAGAACGGTGGGCATGTAAAAAATGTAATTCCTGTAGTAGGGGGCATGTCATTTCCAAAAAATCTTTACGAGTTCAGTCTTGCCCAGTTCACAGAGCTGTAACGGTGCCTTGTAGGGATTCATCTCAGTGTAGTCAGTTAGTGTATGAGAGTGTTTTTCCTGAGCTAGCTGTGTGTGTGGTTTGGGTGGGGTCCGTGTGTATGTTTTGTTGCAGTAATATTTTTTGGTTTGTTTTATGTGCTACAATGTTGTAAGCCAACTCTTATTGAGACATCAGCTATAGAGGCTATAGTATATTTTTAGAACTTGCACACCAATGTTACAGTATAGGCGAAGGTTAACAGTTACATGAAGTCACCTCCTATGCAAACATATGACACACCATGCCAATAATGTTGATGAATGTTGTATTGTATTAGTGGTATTAGTGTATTAGTTGTTAATATTTTTAAGTCGCTTTGGATAAAAGCGTCAGCTAAATGCCTACATGTAAATGTAATGGTAAGTGGCTGTTTGTTTTCTGTGTCATCTTCAGGTTCCGCTGTGGCGACGTCTCTAAAACAAAATTTTCCAAAGATGATGTGCTACACCGTTATTGCCACACTTTGTCTGTTGGGTAAAGTAGCATTCTTCTGTTTTTAAAACACAGTCTCATATCACAATCTAATCAATTTAAGGCCACAACATTCTTTCTAAAAAAGTTTGTTCTTAAGTTTGTTCTAAGTTAGTGTTATAATTTTCCAGGCATGGCTGCTGCCCAGACCTCACTTAGTATTGCATCCTGTGTGACTAAGGAGCAAAATCTTCAGATGAACTGCACATTTACTCCAAATCCAAATCCAGATGCAAAGCAGAGTGTTTGCTTCTTTATGAATGACGGGAAATTAGTGGCCTCTTCCAATTCCAGCGCTACTCCAGAGCCCCAATTCAAGAACCGAGGCAAAGTCACCTTTGAACAGAAAATGTGTCAGCTGACTCTGACAGGTTTCTCAGATGCAAAACCCCAAAACTTCACCTGCTACATCAAACAGGCTGCCACCGCAGCGTCACAAGTAGCAACTGTGGATAAGAGTAAGACATGTTTTACCATTGTTTTTTCTAGACAATAGGTTTTTATCTAAGTAGATTTTATTAAGGTTATTTGTGCAATTTTAATTATATGTATATGTTTTTTTCCTAGGTAAGCTAAAGACCTGCTCTGCGTGGTGTACCCTGCAGCACAGTGCAGTAGTATTCATCCTTGTTTTTATCACCTCCCCTCTAATGTTAGAGTTTCTGTGAGCTGTGTGTACTTGGAATGGATCTCTTGCTACTCCACCACACACACAAAGTTATACATTTTTAGCTTGTACTCCTAATCTCAGTATATTAATGAAACCTAGGTATTTGCTCATTTTCTCAGTAATCAGTTTGTTCACTCTGGGGCTTTCAGCTACAGAAAGAACTATGAACCTGAATAACGATATGGTTTAAAACACTGTTGTGTGATGCATGTTTTAAATACCTTATACATTATGTGAAAGTAATGTCATGTGAAAATGTGGCCGTGGGGTTTGGGTATTTTCATTTGTTGTGAGGTAAATTGTTTGGTGCTCTTTGGCACAGGTATACAGTAATTTTAAGTATGATTATTTGTATAGAATGAAATTGTGATTGTAGTTGGATGGGGCCCATGTGCTGGTGTGATAAAAGTGAATACTCGTGCTACAGTGTACGTCCTGTTTGTTTCAAGTGTTTTTCCATGTAAACAGCCTTACAAACGTGACCTAATAAAGTTTGAGTACACAAGCTGTAATTTTGTCTGTTTGGCTCCCTCTTGTGACTGCGCCAGTAATGTCTGCGCAAACGCTAAAACACTGCGCATGTGCGGAGAAGATGCGCCTCAGCAGCGTTTGTTGACGAAGAAAAACGGGTAACTCTTCACTTTATATAATACAATTTATATATTTTCTTAAATACTGTAATACATGTAGGGATATTGGATGTATAATCTGCCTTATTATCCATCACAAGCTTTATTTTGGGCGATCTTTTAAAGCATGTTTGTTTGCCTAGCACAAATGCTAAAGGCTGCTTGTTTGCTTTCGGTCTAGCGCACTGCTTTTTGTTTTATCAAGGCTTTTTAAGGCTACAGTAGTGATACGGGTGTAATGAATATTAAAACGGTTACAATAAGACTGATAAGCAACAGATCTATTTTTGTTTATTAAGTAAAGCGTTTGAATCTTGACATCTGATGAAAACGCACATAACGTGACGTTGCCGCGCCTGCACTGCATTGTTTAAAAACCAAACAAAAAAGATTAACTATTAAACATGTGCAAAGATGCAAGATAGATGTTTTTCTACTGAGCATGTCCTCATCTGTCATATGTTTTCTCTTGTGTTTATGTCCGTTTGGTAATTTGTTGTTGCTCAAACTTCCTTTTTCATTGAATGATGTCTTGCATTGGCGAACCTCAATGCTGAAACACAGTCAGCTATTTACACACAAGTATGAAGTAAGTTTCATTTCAATATCCCTCTTGAGTCACGCGTTAAATTTATTGCACAAAACTTTATAAATTTATAGACAGCTTTAAAGTACGGTTTCAATTTTTAACAGGGAACAAAAGAGTCCTGAATCTAATGGAGATTCTCCCATAATGCAGGAAGGTACGTTTAAACTGAACTGTCTATTATTGCTTTAATAATTGTGTTGCTATCAAAGCTAAATGCATGTAAAACCACCTTCTTCCTAATATGCCTCCACTGTTTAAAGCAGGACAGACACCAGGAAGTAAACTTCACATGTTGATTAAGACAATTTCATTCTGAGATTGATACAACAAATTTATGTCCAGTTGTTTTCAGACTTGTTGGGCACTGAACAATAATCTCTATGTTCCTGTACACCAGGTGTTGTTGCAACAGCAGATGATCCATTGGCTATCACAGCCATCCAGTCAGGTGCCACATTTTCCTCAGATCAGCAAATCAAGTATCTGTTCAAAACGGAAGGAGCAGGGGGGCAGGCAAGTACAACTTGCCAACGGGCTTGTCAGCTTGCTTCAGTGTGTGTATTGTAGATATAGATACGATTGGAACTTACTAATTAAAGTCATTTCCTTTATGGTTCAGGTAACATACCGGGTGATCCATGTGGCTGATGGGCAGGTAGAAGAACAGGCAGATGGAGCTGGGGCAGTCAGTGTTGTGGCTGGGTTTCCCACAGCACAGACAGTAACCCAGTCTGTAACCCAGGTTTAACTACTTTTCTGCTCAAATAGATTATAGTGTTCAGTGACTTAATGATGCTGAAATTGTTATTTGTTAAAGAGGGAGTGTTTGTGTTACTGAATGCATGTGCTTCTGTGCTTACTGGCTGTAATCTCTCAGTCTGACAGTCTGGAAGGAGAGGCATCTGAAACTCAGTACTACTATCCAGCTACCATCGCTGATGCAACTGCGGGTACTATGGTGACCAATGTTCATACAACAGATTCAATACTTTCTCAGCACACACCTACAGGTAATCCAAAACTCTGATTACACATTTTGCTTTCTAGATATTTACATGTCTAAACAGGTGCTCCAGGATGTTTGTTTTTATTGTTTTTCATGGGTTTTATGTTTTTCTTTGTTCTTCTGCTAGGTCAACTTTATGTAATGATGTCACCTCAGGATGTTCTAGCCACAACTCAACAGAGGTTCATGCTTTGTATCACATACACAGAACAACATGTCCAACTAAAGTAATCATTCTCTTCAACAAATCCTCTTTTTTATTGTATAATATCACAGTAAGCAGGGAACACCTCGCACATCCAGGGATGACAAGCGGAGGGCTCAGCACAATGAAGGTTATTTTGTATTTTATTTAAGATTATAATCATAAAAGATGCACCTCATTGTACTTAATATTCTACTGTGTTTCTTACCATACTGCAAAGTAAGCATTAAACTTTGCCTTTTGTTTTTCAGTGGAACGCAGACGCAGAGACAAGATTAACAACTGGATTGTGCAGCTTTCCAAGACTATCCCAGACTGCAATATCGATGCAACCAAGAATGCACAAGTATGTTTGTTTAGTTCCAGCAGCAGCAGTATTATGGTTCGATGTCAATCAGACACAAAGTAATTATATTAATGACTATTAACCAAATAGAAAATTTCCATCTGAAACCAGACATTTTGAACACATTATTCTATGTATTGTACGTTTGGCAAATTTGTAAATGCTAAAAACTAATTTGTGTACCAATTATTTTTTTACCAATAATTTGTGTTGGTGATGCTTTATAATAACATGTAGGCCTCAAAAAAGGTTTAAAATAACTTTAAAGCAAACTCACCACTCACAAAATGCAAATCATCAAACAGATTTTAACAAATCTGATACTGAACAGTATGATGATGTCACTAACAAGCTTTAAACAGAACTCCTATAGCTGTGTGGAAGTCATATTATGACGAGATCTGACAGTTGTGAATTGTAAAATGACAGAAGGCATTCACTCCTTTTTTCTGCTCTTACAAATAGAGTAAAGGTGGAATCTTGTCCAAGGCATGCGACTATATCCAAGAGATGCGTCAGAGCAATGCACGACTGGAAGATGAGCTTAATTCTTTGACTAGACTGAGGATGGACAATCAGCTACTAAAGCAAGAGGTATTTCACTAGTCTTACAACAGGGTGCAACCAGCCCCTAAACATTTCAGTAATTTATTAATTCATTATTTTGAATTATTTTGTGAATGTATTTTATAATAATGTGTACAGTTATTTTGGAGAATTATTTAACAATACTATTACTATAAAAATACTGGATGAAAATCTGGAAACATGGAAATAAGGAAACATACTTGCATCTAGTGATGCAGCAAGTCTTTCTCTCTTACACTTACACTCCCTTACTTTCTCATAGATGGAAGAGTGGAAATCAAAAAACCAGATGATCAGAAACCAGTTAAGACAGCATGGCATCGTAGGGGCATCAGTGGACCCTCAGTGACTCTCAGGACTGCAGATCACATTTAAAATCATTTAATATGATTTTGGACAATCACAGCCTCCATTTTTCTTATAAATAGGTGGTAAATGATCTCTAGAGCATGGCCTTGGTTCCTTTTTTTTAGTGTTTGACAGCACAAAATTGTTTTAGATTATTGTCAAGGGTATCTGGTATTTGCACTGAAATTGTGTAAATTTGAAGGTTTGTGTCTAAAGAATGACTTTTTAGAACTACTGTTGAGGCATATGGTGTAGTTGTATGTTTTAATTCTGATGTTTATAAATATATACAGTGTAATGCCCTTCATTGGATTATGGTTTCATGTCTTCGGTAAAGGCATCTACTAAGCAATGATTGAACAATCACTGTGGGACCAAAACTTACAGTTAAGTAATATACTCATCACAATGTCAGTAAATTAAAGTACTGTAAAATAAACTTCGTAAACCAGCATGCTTTACATGGTTGAAGCATGCTGTGTATTTAGAGAAATTTAAGGTTTTATTGACCTCCCAAAAGTTTTTCCTTTGAAAATGTAAATGTTATTTAGTCTTTGTTGTCGTATGGCATATTTTTTTGGTTTCACATGAAGAAAAAAAAAGACTCCTTCCTCACAAATGCTATGTTTTCTACTTAAATAGGTAAGGGATATCTTTCCATTTAAATACAGACATTAAGATTATTTGACTTGAGTATAAATAATTTTCTATGAGATTATCGTTATCTAGGGTGTGTTCTGAACCAGTGCCTTCTTCCTGTTCTTAATTTATTTAAAAATTGCTTAAAGGAAAATGCACATGACAAAACTTAATTATTAGTACACAAAGTAAAGCATCTTGATATCATAGAGCAATTATACATAACTTTACTGCCAAAAGTTGTAGTTAAGCTGAACCTTGGAATATTTTTGTTGAAATTATTGTCTTTTAAAAAAATAGTATGAAACTTGATTGTCTGCTTTTTTATAAGAAATAGTAATTAAATTTTGTGCTTAATTACATTTTCTTTCCAGATAGGCATGTGGTTGTATGGTCAGTCTTTATGTAGTCATTAATTTTTAATTGCATTGGCCCCATGGCCCCAACCTCATATTTCCACCTTCAGCTAAATGCTCAGTCTTTCTTGTATCTGATGCCGATTCAATAAATGTAATAATTGTTAGTAGTTTTGCATTGGCTGTACTGTACCTGCACACAACTTTAATGATTGAGAAACTTAAAGAATCCTATTGTGGTTTTCTGATTTGGTCAAAGTCTTTGGAAATAACTGAATATGATCAGAGATGGATCAGAATGTGATCAGCAGTGTATTTAAATATAGAAACTTAAACAATGAAGGTACAGAAGAAGTGGCTCAGAATGGCAGTAAACGACAACAAGACAGCAAAGAGAAGGGTTAAATGCAATTCATACACAGTAATTTTGTAAGATCAGGAAAGAAAAATTGTGTTTTTAAATGCTATAATCTGTATGGCAGGATGGCCAGTTGAGTTTTTGTGTGTTTAAATAGAATGCACACATTATTTCTGATATTCAGATAAAAACATTTTACAACATTTAATCAAAGCATTATAAAGCTGAATTTTTACATGTCTGGAGAGAAATGAATGTGAACATTCAATGTTACTATCCTGACACATTCACTGTCATCAATTGCTGTTAACACGGTAATCAAAGTCTATCCATTTGACCTGATAATTGTTGAGTTCCGGTGTGTTTGACCTTATTCGGCGCTGCATAGACCGATCGGCGTATGACATCAGAGTATTACTATCTCAGCCCACCCCCACAGGTACTGCTAAGATAAACCATATTTACATACCGTGGTGACTCATTGTTTGTTTGGATGAAGTCAGCTGCCATTTTTTGCAGTTTTACAAAACTTAAAATCTACATCTTAAAGCTGTCGGGTTTAAACTATGTTATGGGTTTTTCACACTTTGTGAATTTGAGTTTCTGTTTAGGGGAATGCTTATTGACAGTAACAAGCTCTTTATTGTTATATATATTAGATAACAAAATAAATGTTTGGGTAGAAAATAATTGCAATTAACGTGACATGCCCTAGGGATAGTTTGGAAACCTCCCTAAACAGGGTTCGCAGTATCACAGATGTCCCAGAGTTTGCGTTTACTTTCGTTACGCCATATGTTGGGAGGGTCAAGTCTCATATATCTAACCAATCACACACTAGAACAGGTAACAGCGTATTACACGGAAGGGCGTTTAGTTTCAACCTTACAGGTTATCTTGACGAAAGTGTAATCCGTTTGGTTAAACATACAACTCTTTCAAAGTTGTATTAACATAGTATAGAATCAGGTATCCTTAAAAAGGAATACGTAGTTTGGATTAATCGTATTTTACGTTTCAGAGTGGATATGTTGACCTTCGCCTTTGTTTTCCTCTCCGTTTCAGCTACAGGTGAGACTTTGTGTTTTCAACGTGTTGCTTGAACTGTATTGCTTTTATATATTGCTTTTTTATTGTGCCATTTCTTTACTAGTGTACTCGGTATGTTTTAATTGTTTAATAGCTAGCCTAAACTAAAAGTTTGTCTGGTATTTTTCTAAGATGTATTTTGTATTTTAAAAGTACATTATTACGGTTATACTATTGCGTCTTGGAGGAATTCACACACCTAATTAGAATGTGATACACAAACCTAAAAGTGTATCGTCGTGAACATGTATCTTAAATGTGGCCTAATTTTGTGTTATCCATTCGGTAGTGAATCGCTCTTTTGAATTGATTCTTTTTAGTCAACGCGAGAGAATCGATTCACTGAGAGTGAACTAAAGTGAGTTTCCGAGTCTACTTGAATGTAAAGGAACACAGATCTCGTAATCGATTCAATAAGGAACCGATTCAATAAGAATCACAAAAGTGATTCATAGTTTTGCAAAGCAAGGTTAATATGCGTAGTTACTTACGAGTAGTACGTGTAGCAGTGTAAGATTTATGTATAGATCAAATAAAAACAACTGTTTTAGTTTAGATGTAGATCCATGATGCGGTTGAATGTGAAATATAATCTTACGCGACTTGACGGTATCACCTTGGGAACCTGTATTTCCACATTTACCCATCCCCCATCCGAAACCCAAGCGCAACAAGCAACCAGGAAATATAACTTTTTAGTAGACTAAACTGTCATATTATTGTTATTGTGTTATGTACAACACTCTCTGTCGTTTAGATTGTAAAATAAATATTATTCGTGTAGATAGTTAATAGCATTGACTTGCAGATGGAGAAACGTCATTCAGAGTATTTGAGTATCATGTTTAGTTATCTGTCACCCTGAAGTTTAGATATATGAACAGTTTCGGAATGACAGTAAAAGTTCATTTGTGTTTGCAGGAAATTAAAGGACATTATGAATGCACATTGGTTGTTACTGATACTTATTAACACACAAAATGTGTGTGTCTTAGTCTTACATGTTTTTTTTAAATTTAGTCATGATTATAAAAGTTGCCACTGATATGTTTACAACACATAATATGCCTATAACGCATACTATGCAAACATGTACATATGTCCAAAATTTACACCTGTTGTTTTTTATAGATGTTTTCTTCTTTTCTGACCAGTCTTCTTTATATGATTTAAAAAATACAACTGACTGTCCGCAGCATTAAAAGCAACGTTTCACTTTTGATATACCTGTTTATGTTTATTGTTTTGTTATTGAGATGTGACTCTTTCCATCTACAGGCTTATATGCTTTTTCTATTGATGTTGGTAATCCTGCAGTGAAGGTAAAAGAGAATGAAGGTAAGTTATTGTTCTTTGTTTCTGTTGAAAATGAAAATAGATGTTAGTTAAATGTTTTAGAAAATGACAATGCATCTGAAATTTGGATGTAACAGTTTGATATTATAATAGAGAGCCTGTTTACTGGCATGCCTATAATCCTCACTCAGTAATCCATGAAACCTACACAGTAACACGTCAACTGAATCGTTGTGCTTTTATTTTAGGAGTGGACTTGAAATGTTCCTACTCTGCTGACTTTGGCTCATCACCCAGAGTAGAATGGAAGTTTAAAGACATCAAAGGCTCTCAGGCGTTCATCTACTTTGAGGGCAAGCCAACTGGTATGAATTAGAAATGTACATCTGTGGAGTTTATTACTGTATTCTAGCAATGATGTGCAATGTAAACCTTTTTCTTGTATCAGCTCAATACGCCGACCGTATCACTGTGTATAATGGAGGACTGAGGATTAACAAGGTGACACGAGCAGACACAGGAGATTATGACTGTGAGGTGTACGGCAATACTGGTTATGCTGAGAAAACCATCAAGCTTACAGTCCTTGGTAAATTTGAATCCTAACATTTTTGCTTCCAGCTAGAGTTTGATGCACACAAACACCGTTCTAAAAGGATAAAATGGCTTATGGGTCCTGTAATATGAGAAAACATATTTTAGTTAAAATAATAGCTTTAAGAACTTAAATGAGATAGTTTTGGTGTATGTGTAAATCTGGCAAAACATTTTCATAGTTATGGTTTATTCAGTTTTGAATATAGTTTTGAATAATTAATGCAAGACACACAAACAGACTTGTACATTTTCGCTATCCTCTGCAGTGCCTCCTGGCAAGCCTGTATCCAGAATTCCTTTATCAGCGACAACAGGAAGTAATGCCCTCCTGACCTGCGTCGACCTTATCGGCTCCCCTCCATCCAACTATAAGTGGTACAAGAACGGCTCTCCTCTCCCTGAGGACCCTAGCAAGTTCCCTAATTTTAAGAACCTCACGTACAAGATCAACACGTACAATGGTAACCTGGTGAGTGTTCTTGGAAGAGCATTATTCACATTTCATGCACTTCACAAATTTAAACCAGGTTTGATTCTTCTGATCTGATTGTCAGGTAAATTTCTGAATGTATTTGTTTTGTATACCTAATCAGGAGTTCCCCAGTGTGTCTAAGATAGATATTGGTTCATATTACTGTGAGGCTGTTAACACTGAAGGTGCTCAGCGTAGTGATCCTGTGCAGATGGATGTCCGTAAGTAACATTGTCATCAAAACACTAATAGGGACTCACTGTTAGCACTGCAGAAATTCTGAACTTCAAAAATGTCTAGAGGATCTGACTATAAATACATAAATATTTTGTTCTTTATTTGAAGTCCAAAATGTTTCAGTACTCAGACCTCTAAACAGTTGTTTATTTACTTGTCTAACATATGTTTTAATTGCGTTTTATTTATTTTTTAGGTGATTTAAATGTTGGTGGCATTGTTGCTGGGGTTATTGTGGCTCTGCTGGCAGTAGGGTTGCTCCTCTTTGCACTCTGGTATGCCAATAAAAAGGGGTATCTTCCAAGTAAGTTTGATAAGCAAGTGAGGTGTATGTATGTGTGTATTTATATCCAATATTTAACATGACTCATGTGTTTTTATTTTCTTTCTTTTTTTTACAGAAATGTCTGAAAGGTAAGAGGTTTTATTTATTTGCCACACATTTATGCTACTTTTGAAAAAGAAGTAAAAATTTCTGTGATGACAAATCTTAATACTATGCCATAGAACAACAGAGAATTTTGTGTTTTTTATGTAAAATGTGTGGGGCCTATTTCTGTGCCAAAGTGATAATGCCTAGGTTGTGCACAAAGCAAGGTTAATATATAGAATGATTCACTTGTTTACATGGTTAAATATTGACTTGAGAGTTGACAGTGTTTAGGATTAACTGGAATGCAGAACTAGGCCCTATTGTTGATTTTGTTCAATGAATGAGTGAATAAAATATAACAATATATAAATTCTCTCTCACAGGAAGCCGAAAACAGCTGTATATACACAGCCTAGAACAGAAGATGTGGATGATGGAGATGTAAGTATATCTTGAGATCACTTTTTACACAACACAAATAATATAAGATGGAGGTGTACTTTTATTTAATCATGCTTTCTGATCTACCATTGGAATTCTGGTATTGGTAGAAATTTTATATTTACTTAGTAACTATTTTGTATATATCTTTTCCAGGGGGAATTCAGACAGAAATCCTCATTTGTGGTGTAGCCTTTTCTGCTCTTGACAAAATATCAAGATTTCATCATTACATAGATCAAGTTTTCTATTTAAGGTAGAAGGAATCAGAATATCTGATGTGCTTAGGATATTTGGATGTGTTTTTCTGCTCTGCCTGCTGCACTAGTTGACCTAACGATGTATAAAAAAGCTGTGTGTAAGAGGTAACTTGCAGATTTTGTTTCATTTCTTGTATCTAATTCTTGTTTCCCTGTTTTCCAACAGAGAAATTATTAGAATAATTTATTGAAGTATGTGTAATCTGTGTAGACCTAAAATATGCCTAAAGGGTTCATTAGCATTGTTTAGTTGTGTATGGATTAGGGTGTATATGCCCAAGTCTATTTTACATGACAAAGCACTGCGAAATTTAAAAGCAACGGGAAAATGAAGGTACTGCAAATATTTCCCATTCAGGAAATGATTCCTTTTCCCCTTTATATTAACATGTGCTGTACATTATATTCTTTAAGTTGTTAATATGATATGTTGTTTACTTTACTGGTAATATGATCCATTGCATTTTGTGTGTATTTTTTATGTTTTATACTAATTCTTGAAATGTAAATAGCTTCTCCTGTTTTTTATAGGGTTTTAGATTGAATTTTAGATCAGGCTTCACTGAACAGAGATGCCTTTTTAAATTACTCTCATGTGAACAAATTCATCACATTAATAGAATAGAATTTTTTTTTTCTTGTTTGATTGTAGTTTTAATGTAAAAGTTGATCCTTTTCTTCCAATAAAATGAAAATACTCAAAACAATTCAATTGATATAAATCGTGTTGACTTTCCTCTTTATTAGAGACAGGCAAAATCTGAGCCGAAAGCTCTTCAGATTTCTGCAGAATGGGAATGCTGATCGTTCACAGAGTTACATACATCATGTGCCCCTGGCATATTTATTAAATATTTTGGCTAATGTGACAAATATTTAATGCTCTTTCATTTTTAAGTCGCTTTGGGCAAAAGTGTCTGCTAAATGATTGTACTTTCAGGTTGCAGTATATACCCAGTCAAATAGAAAGAAATATAACTAAACATTGTGTCTGATCTGTCTCATGCACTTCAATGTCTGTATTTTTGACCCCCCACCACGACATGAAATGTCATTTATATCCATAGCTATATATGTCCTACTAAATGTGAAAAGCAGATCACTTGATTTAGGTAAGCAGTAGCACAATGTGGCTGTTTGCTTCACAAGTTGGCATATGGAGCAATGAATAACAACATAATTTCTCCTTTATTTGGAAATCTTTTTTTTATATTTTTCCCAGTACCAAGTGCCCTTCTTGCATGCTAGAACAATGTTTGGAATTCGCCCCTTCAGAGCATCATGTTCATAAATCTGCAATTCTGCATCACACTGCAGGTGTGTGATATGTAGTCTGTCACAATCACATGTGCACTTTGCTCTGAGCAGAATAAATGTGTTAAAGCGTGATCATTGTTTACTAAAAGAACTGGTGTTTTGTGTCAGAAAGAATGTACAGATTGACTTAAAATGGCAGTAAACAACAAAAAGACAGCTTAATTAAAGGGTGTTTGTGGCTTTCATATACAAGACCTATTTTAATTTAAACTTGACATTAATGGTTACATACAGGAAATGGAAGTTATTTTATATGCTAATCTGTATAAATAAATCATACTGACAGTTAGAATAAACCATGAATATGGATATGAGAACGCTATATTATGGTATGCCTGTGTCATGCGATAATAGTGTCAGTTTAGGGTGTGGTACAGTATTTGAAGTGACAATGCTGGTCCAATACTGTATGAGAGGTTGTTTATGATAAGCCAAAGTACAGTTAAGCAGGTTATCCTGAATGAGGTGTAACTTGTTTTGTTAAAATACACAACTCTTTAGTTTTAATAATATAATATATATGTTCTTTGGAAATTTAGATTAAGCATATTTTATGTTTCAGAATGGATATGTTGACTTTCGCCTGTGTGTTTCTCTTTATTTCAGCCACGGGTAAGAGTTTGTGTTTTTCACATGTTGTTTGAACTGTTCAAACGTTGTTTAAATATTGCATTTTTAATTATGCCTAGTTCTTGACCAGTCTTCATTCTGCTGTAATTGGTCTATAGCTAGTCTAAACTTAGAAGTTGGTAAAAGGATAATATTTCCCCTGGCTATGGAATTCTGTATTCCGTATGATGTTTTCCTCTACCTGATTTGAAAAAATTGCCATTGGTAATTGCCAGGGATTGTATGACACACATTATATACACATGAAACTCTCTTTAAAAACAAAAACAACATTCCTCACTTGTTATACCTGTTAGTGTTTAATGTGACTGATGTGACTTGTTATAAAAAATAACTTCAGTAGTTCTGTTGATTACTGATCTAGCTAAGGTATGACTTTCTGTCTACAGGCTTATATGCTTTTTCTATTGATGTTGAAAATCCTGCGCTAAATGTAAAAGAGAATGAAGGTAAGTTGTTTTTCTTAGTTTACAGATAGATAATTTTGTATAAATGGAATGCAGTGCTTTCTTAGTTTGTGCATTCAAGAATTGTGATTTGTGTAGTGGTTCAGATTAATCTGAAATCTTAATTTTGCACTAGAGCCTGTTTTTGCTTGAAAGGATGTGTCTGACTGTTTTGGATTATGTAAAATCTTTAACAACTGAATCGTTGTGCTTTTATTTTAGGAGTGGACTTGAAATGTTCCTACTCTGCTGACTTTGGCTCATCACCCAGAGTAGAATGGAAGTTTAAAGACACCAAAGGCTCTCAGGTGTACATCTACTTTGAGGGCAAGCCAACTGGTATGAATTAGAAATGTAATTATTTGTGTCCTTTATTACGGATTACACATGCTACGGATTGCAACTATAACACGTCATGTCAGGGTTTTTTTTCTCTCTTAAAGAGTTTTTTTGAATCCCTGACCACTGACTGTTATCTTTCCATACATGTAAAGCTGCTTTGGTACAATGACCTTTGTGAGAAAGCGCTATACAAATAAAATTGAATTGATTTAATTAGCTTTCATTTAGTTCATTATTGTGTCTTAGCAATGGCATGGAATGTACATCTTTTCTCTTGTATCAGCTCACTACGCCGACCGTATCACCGAGTATAATGAAGGACTGAGAATGAACAAGGTGACACGAGCAGACACAGGACATTATGACTGTGAGGTGTACGGCAATACTGGTTATGCTGAGAAGACCATCAAGCTTACAGTCCTTGGTAAATTTAAATTATAAACATTCTTGCTTCCAGCTAGTGTTTGATGCACACAAACACTGTTTACAAAAAAGTATTTTGGCTTCCGTAATATGAGAAAACATATTTTAGTTAGAATTTGAACAATGATCTGCACAATGTATGGTTTAAATAATTATGCAAATCACACAGACTTACAATTTTCGCTATCCTCTGCAGTGCCTCCTGGCAAGCCTGTATCCAGAATTCCGTCATCAGTGACAACAGGAAGTAATGCCCTCCTGACCTGCGTCGACCTTATCGGCTCCCCTCCATCCACCTATAAGTGGTACAAGAACGGCTCTCCTCTCCCTGAAGACCCTAGCAAGTTCCCTAATTTTAAGAACCTCACGTACAAGATCAACACGTACAATGGTAACCTGGTGAGTGTTTATCTACAGTGTTCCTGGAAGAGCATAATAATAATTATTAATCTTCAGATGTCCAGTTTTGTAAATGGTCTATTCACATCTAACGCATCAGTGTTACAGACATTGTGCTTTTTTAGTGAAGGTGAACAACAGTAATAGTTTTAATGTTTTGATTGTTTTGAACTGAATGTTAGGTAAATTTGTAAATTTTTTTGTATACCTAATCAGGAGTTTCCTAGTGTGTCTAAGATGGATATTGGTTCATATTACTGTGAGGCTGTTAATACTGAAGGTACTCAGCGTAGTGATCCTGTGCAGATGGATGTCCGTAAGTAACATTATCATCCAATACATCATTAGGTACTCACTGTTATCAATGTAGTAATTGAGAAATTGCACAAATGCCTAAAAGATCTAAATATAAATACATGAATATTGTGTTTTTATTCAGATCCAAAATGTTTTAAACTACTCAGGCATCTAAACAGCTGTATAATAGGCACTTGTCCAACAGATGTATTGATTAAGTTTTTGTTATTTATTATTTATGATAGGTGATGTAAATTCCGGCAGCAATGTTACTACCTTTGCTACTGTGTCTTTGCTGGCAGTAGTGTTGCTTCTCTTCAGACTCTGGTAAGTTATTTAGAAAGGGATATCTACCATAGGGCCATAACCACCACAGACACTGAAGTCCCCCCCAATATTCAGATATGACCAAATTGTTCCCCTAGAATTTGATATTTTCATTGCTGCTTTGCTGTACTATATATACCGCTATGCAGTTTTATGGTGTACCCAGTCTAACACCGCTCATCAGTGTCAAAAATTATTAAGATGACCAATCAGTGTTTACAGCCGATTGGAAGCTGTAACAGCAGCTTTATGACATGTTTCTTTATTGACTTTTTTGTGCTTATTTTAGAACAGAAAGGACTGAAAATAGCAACCCAACATTTACAGAAGCACTTATTTCCCTATTTTCCAGAAGTCAACAGAGAAATGATTAGGATATTTTTTAAAGTATGATTAATGTATGTAGGCCTAAAAATAAAGAGATTTATTAGCAAACTATTAATAATGTAATTTGTTTTCATTATTTGCTGTTTAGTTGTGTATGGATCAGGGTGTGTATTTTACATGTCTATTGTAAAAGTCTAAGTCTAATTTACATGCCACTGCACTGTAATATTAAAACCAATGGGAAAAAGAATGTCTGAATTCTTCCCATTCAGGAAATAATCCCTTGTCCTCTTAATATAAACATGTGCGGTACATTATATACTTAAAAATTGTTATATGACATAATAAATTGTTTGTCTACTTGCATTGTTATATTGTCACGATTACCAATGTGCTTGTATATTTTTTTAATTGTTATATATTTAATTTTCATGCTTCACTAAACAGAGATGCCTCTCTTAATTGCACACAAATAGCATATTTTCTTGTTGTTTTGATGTATGACTTCATTTTTCCAATAAATGAAAATGAATATGATTTAAGCATTATAAATAATGTTGGCTAAATCCAAATTCATTTAAAAAGTTTGCACATTTAATCTGGGCCTGCTTATTAGTACAACTTTATGATGTATTATTTAATATGATAGTGATGATACAAGCCGAAAGGGACTGTTATAGTATGGTCAAAATTAAGAACATCTTTCAGTGTGTGTCAGTGACTCTAGTGACTAAAGGCTATAGCTAACACTGCACAAACAACATAAGGTTCATGCCCTACAGAGCCATAATCTGTTTATGTATGACATCATGTGGTTTTTAAAAGGATGCTTATACTTTTATCTCAAGGGACTTACACCTTTAAGGTATATTTTATTAGCATGTGTGTTCCCTGGGATTCGAACCAATGAACCTTGTGATTCTGACCCAATGTGACTCTGACATAAATTACACAAAGTATTACTTAGGTTTATGCTTTTGTGAATAAATATTCCGCAGTAGATTGATTTCAATGTTTTGACACTTTAATAGAAAATGTTCTGTATATGACCATTGGGGGACAGTATAGGACAGCTACAAGTTTTTGCGCAGCTTTAAAACTTGTGGAATTTACGTCCTTGTACGTCTATGGGATTCAACAAGATTTCTGTAACAAAAATTACTCATTTAAATATTTATTTTTCCCTTTCTTTAATGATTTTTCTATACTTAAAGGCTCACATTTCCAAACCCTTTGTGTCTCCAGGTAGGAATTAAAAGAATAGCGAGTCAAATGTATGATGTAGTAAGAGTAACCAACAAAGCAGAAACAACACTTCATAACGTATTTATCCTATTTATTTCCCGTAAAGGCTGCATTTACCTGTGCAGTTACGTAATCACGTTCGTCTGAGAAATGGTGACGCTTCTAACAGAGCTGCTCAACGTCACACTCCAAAACTGCGACTTTAAGGCCGAGGGGGCGGGGCCGCATGAGTGCTGCCTCCTGACAGGCTGCTTCCACCTTCAGTCAAACCCCATTCATAAATAAGTCATTTTGAGGAGGAACCAATGTAACAAGTATTGATAGATTTCGCTCGCGACGCTTCTGTTATAATATTTCTTCTAATACGCTCAACCGCGAGATGATCGGGCGAACACTATATCATTCCTAGCAGAAAGCATAAGCGACGGTGGCCGAGACGCGGACCGAATGAGATTGACTTCCGATCGGTGACCCCTTTCCCCAACTGTAATGACATGAGCGCTCCAGCAGGAAGCTTACATTCAGTGTTTAGAAACATTGTAGCCAAGACTTCTGTTTGTCCGTTTTAAAGGCTAATGGAGAATTTTTGACACATAATTTACCATAGATTGTGGTGTTTCGTTAGATGCTTTAGCTGCGTATCGGGTCCGTCCTTTCGGGCGCATCAAAAGTAAGCGAATCCCTGTTCCGAAGCCAAATGGAAAGCTGAACCATGGCAGCAAAAGAAGACCTATATGCCAAAGTAGCTCCACGGATGCAACGACAGAACCGACCAGGGACTGTCAAACATGGAAATAGTCTGGACGTGTTGCTGTCAATGGGCTTCCCGAAAACCAGAGCGTAAGTACCAGAGTTTGATTTCTCTAGAGGCGCCCGTTAGACTGATCACGGGTGTTGAGCATCACGCAACTGTAATCACATCTGTACATGAAGTACAAGAACATGAAGGCGTCATTAGTCTTCTGTTAATACGGGAAAAAAATGAGAAAACCATACAATGCAAGTTTCCTTGGTAATGGCGTCGATCGGGTTGTGTTATTGATTAACATGACGATGTGGGAATGGACTCAATTGCTGAAGGTTTACTGAGTTTAAAGTAGTTTTTTGATGTTGGCGCACAAAGCCATTTTTAAGGTTCCTATACATGGTCTATCTGTATATATATATATATATATATTATAGTATTGTAGAGAATTGTGTTGCGGGAGCAGAGGTCATGGGTTTGAATCCCAGGGAACACGTACTGAGAGAATGTGCATCCTAAGTGCACTGTGAATGGCTTTGGAGAAAAGCATTTGCCAAATGCTGATTCAATTCTTTACACTGAAGTGTCATTATAAAATGTTTTAAAACTGTGAGGTTGGGGCTGAACATCTGTCCTTTCCATCACTTTTCTGCTCTGAAGATTACTGTTGAAGAAGAGTAACTCCAGCCAACCATGAAAGCAGCATTAGGTTGCTGTCAATGAGAAGCTACATAGTCATTCATCAAAAATACTGTTCATCTCTGCCTCTTTTAACCACGGTCGTTCTCTCTCCTGTTTTCTCACTCGTATCTTTAATTTAGTTTCGGTTTAATCCTGCATCTTCCATAATCTGCATGAAATCCTCACAGTCTCTGCTGTTTTGTTGTTGTTCTGAGATTGCACAGGCCAAATGTTGCTGTTCACAAATAATCCAATAAGGATGACAGGGCAAGAAGTCTTATTCTGTGTGGGGGATTTTATCCAATCCCAATCTTAATAACTGGTTTTGATCATGGTTTTCTGATTATAGGCAGCATTGATGCAGACTATGTATTAAACCGGATGTTGTCCTGGACATGAGAATTCTAAACATCTGGACAAATATTTGTCATTTGCTAAAGCTGTGGTATGCACTGTTTTCTAGTCACCACTATGCAGATGATGGTGGTCTGCAGTCTGCAGACTCTTACATACAGTAGCAATAGTTTCATTTACAAATACTTACAAAATGCATACAAAGAGGAGCAGTTTCTTTTTGTTTGTGAATATTGTGTTGATTTTGATTATTGTATCAAATATATATAAACGTCTTAAATCTGTCCAAAAGTCATCTTTGTGTCTTGCTTCTCTCCCACATCAGAAATTGGATCTGTCTGAAATCTAGTGACTGCAAAGGCTGATAGTTAACAGTGCAATGACTTTGCAGGTGTATGATGTTCTCTTGCAATCTGCTTTATGCATCAGTTGCATTTACAAAATGCACAATAAATCAAATTTATGTATAGAGATATTTAAATTTGATGTCCTAAATATGTAATGTTATGTTGTTAAATTTGATATATCTAAAATGATATGTGTGCATTTATTTGTGAATGCTATTTAACTGCTTTCAAAATCTGAAAAAATAAGACACACAATATACATCTTCCAGATGATAATTTATTATTTTTTATTCATATAAAGATTTTACACACTATGCTTTATTTCGGTGCAGGCTGTACTTCTACAGTAACGCTAAATAAGATCCTGGGCTGAGCCCGCCCTGTTTCCCAAACCCTCCCTTCCACACAGGGCACTAGTAAACACTTAAGGCATACATGCGATGGGCCAGAAGCTGGCTGTCCTGCCCATAGCAGCGCACTAGATCTAGGAAACAAGCGAATCTAATAGCACGATCTAGTTTGTTTTTGTTTTTTGAGTACTTTAAGTCTTTTAAGTCTTTTGACCGTTCACTATACATATGTCTTTTGTGTCATTTTACACAATGTGCAAAAATAAATATCTATGAGATATTTGTATGCCTGCTTTTTGCGTTAATTAATAAGATGAGTACTGATATCTAATTTTAGGAAACCGGTGAGTTAAATAATAACTTAAGTTAGTTGTGTAAGTTGCTTTGGATAAAATTAAATGAATAAATGTAAATGTCAAGTGGTGGTCCAAGCATGTAGTCAGAGCCAGAGCATCGCTTCAGAGCTAGTAAACATGCAAATCTAAAAGCGAGACCTACTTGAGCTTTTTTTTTTTTAAATACTTTTGACTGTTCACTATACATTTGCTTTTTTGCGTCATTTTACACAATGTGCAAAAATAAATATCTATGAGAAATATCTAGGGTTCTACCCTGTTGGCCACCCACCTGCCCACGTAACAGGGCAGACCCTACCTTTACTCTAATTTCTTAGTGTTGCAGAATAATATCTAATTTATGAAACATGTTAACTAATATTTATATAAGAGAAACCATAGTGATATGTAAAACCATAGTGTTTAGGATTAAATACAAATATTCGCTGTTTCAAAAGTAGGACCATTCCTGTTTCCCACCCACCCGCCTTACAGTGCAGGCCCTACTTCTAACTCTAAATGAGAGCCTGGGGTGAACCGCAGCCAAGCCCGCCCTGTGCACCCAACCCCACCCACCAGCACAGGGAACTACACACGATACAACACTGTGTGCTGGACCAAGCTGCTAGTCCCGTCCAGAGCACCGCACCAGAGCTAGGAAACATGCGAATCTAACAGTGTGATCTAATAGAGCTTTAGTTTCTTAAAAAACATTTGATCGATCGCTGTACGCCTGCTTTTTGCGTTAATTTACAATGCGAGCACTGATATCAAATTTTTAAGAAACACATGAGTAAATTAATTATTATATAAGACCTACCTGTCTGCATCATTTCTTACCTGTTTCTTCAGTGTGTGTATACTGGACTTGAATTAAGTTTATTTGCAGTTAAAAACAATTGTGCGGCGTGTTTAACTGGACAATAAATTTAATAAAGACGAATTGAGTGTTGCTAACAAACTGTTAGCCTGTTTGCTTATTTGTTTAATGTACCTGTTGCATATGATTAATCTTAATTTAAAATTTTATTCAGATTAAACAAAAATATCCAAGTTAAATTACAAAACATAAAGTAGTATCTGAGTATAGTAAACCATTAAAACTACATTCTAAAAAAGGATGTGTTATTTTTTAGCACATTGTTTGTATTATGCTGTTTAGCACATTATGTGTCATTTGGCAGATGGCATGGTAATGTAATTAAATAATGTAAATTAGGGGTCGACCGATTATTGACGTCCATATTTAGCATTTTACGAGTATCAATCATTTTTTTAAAACTCAAATTTCATTTTGAAATGCGCTATTTGGCTCCAACGCAGCCACCTCTGACCGCTCCGTGCTCTGGAGTAATGCCCGCCCACCGGCTAATTTGATTTGTTGAGAGTTACGAGTCCAGCCAATCAACCCGCAAGGCTGAAGGGAACCGCAAGATTTGTTCACTCACACGCACTTGCTAACTGGAGCGCTCAGCGCATCAGTTAATTGGCTCGTAAAGACAGTATCAGATGTCGCTAAAGTTGCTATATATCACAATTCACTACACTGAAGTTGTAAAACACATAAATGTAAGCTATTTATGATAGCAAGAGCCTCGTTTCCAGTACTAGAATTCCCGGTCAATGTCTGTCATTGACGTACTTTAACGGAGTTTACCTGGACCAACAGTAGGCTATGCGAGTTAAGCTAGGGTAATTAAAACTTAATTTAAAGTTATAGTCTATTAAAATGCTTTTGTTTTTAGAACAATCACAAAATTCAAGATATGAGGGCAGATAATGTATACATTTATATACAATATTGTAGTTGTGAATTTTTTTCTCAAATGGGTATTTGATTTGTTAATTTAATAAGAGATTTACGTTTTAGATATCACATTGTGTCTCTAAGCAATGCTCTCTTTCTTACTTGTTTTTAAGTAATCTCAAATATCAGTATTCAACGTTTTATGTTTAAATATCAAAACATTTATGCATTTGCAACTGCGTGTTAAAGCATTATGTCCATTTGAGCTGCATTAAACACGTGTAAATGCATCTAAATGCTTAGTTGTTTATTATTTGTTCATTTTTTGCTAGTTGTTGTTGTTTATTACTTTAGGTTTTACAAAATGCTTACAGAATCCTGCTGGCTGGGTACTCCCTGCACTATTTATGTTATTGTTAATATTATTAATATTTTTGCAATCTATTTTAGCAAATATGTAGCCCAAAGCTAGAAATTTGCCAATAAAATGAAATTAAGTTATATATTAGATGCAAATAATGTAAAATCGCATAAAGAAACATCAGATGGTTTTGCCTACAAATCAATATTTCAGATTGGACAGAGTGTGGTATTTTATCAGATTTTAAAGCAAAATTATTTCGGTAATGTGTACTATGTGTAAAGAGCCTTCACATAACATTGTTATATTATTTTTTACGGAGGTGGGGTTTAGCATTTGAACTCTTCATAGGTTAATTTATTATATATATTTTTTTACAGTATTTTTTACATATTTCAAAAGTTTGATTTACTTGGTCTATAATACTGTATATGACTGTTTTATGGTACCTGTAAAGAATGTGACAAACATGCGTAATAATAAAAAAACAGTGTATTTAGCATGTACATATGAATTACAAGAATTTTCCTTTTAATATAAGAAGTTTCCTGTTTCTTATTTATATGTTGAACCAGCCCATAACTAACACCTTCTAAAAAAATAATATAAAAAGAAAGCACTACTGGTAATCTCTAGTTAAGGTGTTAACTTGCATACAGGTTAAATATTGGACAATTGCTTGAGATTTCTTTCTGAAACTTAATAACTGAAACATGGCTTCACATGCCAGTCCCCAACAGTGCTGCGGCTCTCTGGACACCAGGTACCCAGCTGGAATTATCATTGAGAGTAATGTAGCAGGAGATTTCGTGTTTTCAGTGCATAGAAACTTTTGAATGAATAGCTGTTAAAGAGATTTGCTGCTGTCACTTGCCAGTGTCAGTAAAATCAATTTGTTTTGGAATGTTGCTAAATACTTTACAAGTGTTAAAGCCAGAGTTAAAAGGTTATGGTCTGAAAGTTGTGCTGTGGTTTATTGAGTTATGCTATGAACTTTGCTATTTCTGTCATAGTATAATGACACAGTAAAGTCATTTTATTTCCCTCACTGATACATAAATCAGTATAAAGCAAGACATTTTTGAGGTTTTAGCTCACTTTAGTCAGCTGACAAATCAATTCTAATAGGCACTATCAATGTGTAATATTGGATGTGTATTATTGTAAGGGCTCTTGGTTAAGGATTTATTTTACAAACTATCTCTGTGTAGACAAGAGCAACAACTTAAAATAGAATGTGACAGGCATTCAGTGTTCAGGGTCCAGTTAGTTTTCTTTTTGGTCTAAATGTTGCTGTGAAATGATGTGTTGTGTTGTGACACTGGTGTGAAAGTTTACAGCACTTGCTAAAGTGTCAGTTTAACCTGCAGTAGGTAACCGGTTTGAACTTTAGTGAGAGTAAACTTGTTCCATTTCTGGACAAAGTTAGTAGATACAGCTCAATACTCTGAGATCAATGGTAAAGATATTTTTGGAATTATTTTCTAATTTGACACAAAAACATCATATCATTATAAATGATATATTTATAAATGATATATTATCATATCATTATGAATGATATATTTATAAATGATATATTATCATATCATTATGAATGATATATTTATGAATGATATATTATCATATCATTATGAATGATATATTTAGCATAAATATTTGCATGAAAAGTATTGAAAAAGTGGCATGAATTTTCAGAGTTCATGAATGTTTCCTTTGCTTACCTACTAACAGCTCTAGCGTCAACATAATATGTGCAAAACCTGATGCGCACAATTTGCTTATATTTGATTAGTGACCTAGAAATCATGCTGAATGTCGAACAATCTTTATTTTTTACATTTAAACATTTTTCCATTTGAAAAAAGCAAAATGTCTTAAAGACTAAGTTTACTAAGTAATTTTGGTTTTGTAAGTGTGTGGGAAAATTGCAGGGGTCATGTCCCACCCCCAACACATGAACTTGTTTGTTTGTTCTCACAATTATACTTGAAGCCCTGTAAGGTGGAATAAATACACATAAACACTGCCTGTGCTCAGGTATCAAGAGTCTGGGGCTGGAAACCACTTTTGTGCCTGCATGTTGACTCAACTGTGTTGTAACCATATGAGTGCACATTTTGAAACCTTGCTCTTTTTGGAGGTTTCTGTATGAAACTGCGAAGGCCATACTTATCAGCAGGCTGTCTGTGTGTATGTGTGTTAAGGTCAGTTTGAGGGGGAAGCTCTCATGCACAGGGTGGAAACACTGATGTTTCTGTGTGTCCCGGCTGCTTAGGGACTCTTTCCAGTTTCGCCTGATGATGCAGGAGTTGCGCAGATTTTCCGCTAGAGAAAGGCAGAAGGAGAATAGAGAGGGAGTGTGATACATGGGTTTTAAAAGGAGAGTTTGAGTCTGTCTTGAGATGGAAACATTCAGAAAAAAACAGCATTACTAACTGTGCTTGAGAAAAACACCGTCAAAAGTTTCTTAAAGTGATAGTTTACCCACATATAATAAAAATTGGTATTTTTTAATTTTTAAATTTTTTCATTCTCATGTTATTTCAGATTCACTTGACGTGAGTCATGTGGTATAAAATCTTTATTTTATCTTTATTTGGTTTTAAAGGGTTGCTATGAACTAAACTGGGTTAAGATTCTTTGAAAATATATTAAATTATATATTATATTAATATTAAAAATATTAAATAGCATTTCTGGTTTTCTGGGTTTTTTTGGTGGAAAAATATGTGGGTGAGTAAAACATGGCCACATTTCTTTAAAGGACAAGGAGGTCATATTAAATATAGTTGTAATTCAGTACAGTCATCTTTCATTAAGATGATTACCGTAATTAAAAACAGCCTTATGTAAGGGTTCAGCTAAGCTTGGACATGAAATACAATTTTCATGTGTTTTTTATACAATACATTGAATGAGCTTAGAGGGTGTGTGTGTGTGAATCACAGGCTTTATGGATTAAAACCAAACTGTGTTTATATGTTCTAGGTTAGGCCATTTGTTTGTGTGAACATATTTATATGTGAGTCACATACAGGCTTTCCCTGACCTGTGGGGTGTGTAGATGTATTTGTGTCTGTTCTGATTTACATTAATATCTCTTTGCCATGGAGAGATGAAGATGGTTTTTCAGGCATATGTCAAGGATATGGCCTGACAATATGACTGAAAGACTTTTAATTACAATAAAGTCTTTGTTTTGTATTTGTGGAGCTATCACATGATGAGCTTCTCTCAGAGGAAATTTGAGAAGTAGGAAGTCAATGATAGTGCAGTATCTAGAGACTTGAACACCACAAAAACATTTGGTTATGGTTCCCCTCCCGCTTTTGCAAAAAACGAACAATAAAAGGCTGTTATTTATTTAAAAAAAGCTGAACTTGACTTGAACATAATTGTTTCTTCTAAAAAACTATGATCTCCCAAACTAAGAAAAGAAATACTTTGGGTGTAAGGGTAAAGTCTATCACCTTCAGTTGTGTATAAATTGTTGAGCTTTAAGAGTTTCTAACATGCATTTTAAAACCATATTTGGGATATAAATGAAGTCGTTACTTCGTTTAAGTCGTTCATGTTTTAGAACCGTACATGCTTAAAAACACAAAGGCAAACACCAGCAGAACTCCTACACTTGTAGACTCCTTGTAAACTCAGAGCTCAGTAAACTCAAAGTTTGTCCGCTAAGAGGAAGTGCCTCATTTCAGGAAGTGGTTTGTGACCTTTAGAGAGCGCCGTGGCTGCTGGGACATAAAGGAACCCATATGTGCTGAGACACAGAGACGTGGGGGTGGAAAGACACATGCACGCACAAAACTTCAAATACACTGAGGTACACACAAAGGCATATGTGTATAATCTGAAATACCATGGCAGGGGTTCATAGAAACAAAATCAACAAAGAAAATTAATGTGTGCTGTGTACTAAATATATTATAAATATATAGTGTTTATGCAACTTGATAAATTCAAAATTTCAATCAAAAAGAAAATTTTTCTTTTACTGTATTTCAATTATTTCTTCAAAAATAATTTTAAATTTAAATTCTAGTTTAAAGAAATAATGTCTTTAGGTTGTTTTTACTAAATTACAGACATGATAATTAATATTTTATTAAATATATTTTCCGAAATACATAAATTACAAAATAGTTTAATACAGAGATTATATCCATTTTAATGCTGATATTTGAAAGACAAAGAAGAATCATGAAAACATAATGTTCAGAACACTAAATGACTAAATAAAAGGTACATTAATTTCATGCATTATGAAAATATCAGCAAAAGCATCTTAATATTACTTTGATATCTTGACAGAATATCAGATATCTCGCATAACATTTATTTGTGTAATTAAATACTTCCATTAATTAATTTTTTTGTAAACAATTATCAAGATTTCTACCAAATTGTTATTACTGTAAATGCAGACAACCAAAAGAAATTACTAAAAAAAATCCTTTAAACATCCAACAGTACAACATCCTTTAAATGTTGTACTGTAGCTTTCATTACCTTTTTGTCATTTTGTTTACTTTTTTGTGTGACAGTATCAGCTCGTACCAAATGAACAGTTTTTTGTAGTAATGCTTACTATAGTTACTATGGTATTTTATGGACACTATGGTTACCATAGTAACGGTTTGTAAGGGAGCATGTGGTAGGTACTGTATCAGAATACTATTATTGTCTCATGGCAGATTATGCATTTGTTTAGAAATGAATGAACGGAAGTGTTTAGATTTTCACTATTCTGTGGTTGTTTCATTGCTTGGGGCTTTTCTCATTTACCCTGTCTCCTCTGGCTATGAATAAACTAATGCTAAATAAATCATATAGAGCAGATATGAATAAAGAATGAAATATAGTTTAAAATGTCTATCAAATGATTTAGTGGGAACAACTCTTGTGTTTTTCTGTACCACAGTACTGTAGTGCTGTTGTGAAGGACACCTGTTTAGCTGTTGTCTGTGCTAGACTCACAAATGGCTTTTGTCAAAGTTCATGGAGGATAGGTTGATACTGAAGAGTGCTGTATTAGTGAAAATGTACAAACACATGACTAGGAAGACTTATTTATTCATTTAGGTCATTAATAATTCATTGACAGCTGGACTTTAAGTTCTTAATCCTAAATCTCTGCTGTCAATGAATTAACTGAGTAATATTTGTAACTGAGTGATATTGAGTAATATTTGTAAAAGCTTATTGCATTTTGCAAATGTAACTAACAAGCTAGACATAACCATTTAAAAAGTTTCTGTGTCTTTTGCATTTTAAGTAAAAGTACTGTGAAAATACCATGATACAGTCATTAAATCAAATCCTAACATAATGGTATAATTATATATATAGTGTAATACTGACATATTATTATATTTATGTATTTGCATGATCAAAGGTACTTCAGACAATACTAAAACATTGCCATTGTACTTTTTCATTAGAGTTCTGTACACGGCATCCGTTAAGTCAAGTGTGGAAATTCAGTCGCCTTTGTGGTGCAATAGATAAGCACTTTATCCCGTCTTAAAGTCCTTCTGATTATATTTGAGCCAAACTGCACAATGAATCTGAGAAAATGAGATTTGAATTCTACAGGAGTTTCTGGATGAGCTATAATGGAAGAAGTTGCAGTGTAATCGTGATTATGTCAGTGAGGTTTAGACATGCAATCTTTCTATTGTGACATTTTTAAATGGCAGAAACTGCTCAATGAATCATGTTTTAGTCATGGCACACACATGTTCAAACCCGTGGTCACGCCTTGACACCACATACACGCTTCATCTCAAAAAAGTATCCACCATACTCAATTCTCACACGCTTTCCCATGTGAAAAAAATTATGTTTATTTTAGTATTTACTATAGGAAACTGGAGTATACTGTGTATATTTATTACAAATATCAATTTAATTTGCCTGTTTAGCAGTCATGTAAAAAATGACACACTGTGTGAATTATACAGTGTTTTTGTCAGAAAATAAGGCCCAGTTTTCATTTTTTCTGATGCAGCCTCTGTATAGGTTCTGTTGGTCCTTCCCGTTTCTATCGACATAAACAGTTTCACCATCTGCCCAGTCGAATGCACCCTAACCAAGCGAGAACCCGCACACAGAAGCTGTGAGTGTCTTTCCTCTAGTTTTAACATAATAAGCTGTTAACTAGTGGGGGAGAAAACACAAGATGAGTGTGAAAAGATCTTCGCAGCCAGCCAGCCCTGTTACTTACAGAGGCAGAAGGGCTTATTGTCAGGAGATAACAATCGTGCACAAGGATATGTGCAGAGAGAGAGAGAGAGAGAGAGAGAAAGAGAAAGAAAGCAGAACAATCAGAGACATCACACACTGCATTTGTTATTCTTTTCTCTCATTTTCTCTGTGTGGGATGGAGGAGAAATAAAGACAAAAGAAGTGAAAGAGAGAGAGGGTGTGATAGTAAGATAGTGAAACTGAGTGCAGTATTAAAGGGACAGTACACCCCAAATTGAAAATAATTCCATAATTTACTCTCATGTCAATTCAAACCAGAATGATGTTTTCTCTTCTGTGGAACACAAAAGCAGAAATTGCGTTTTGTGTATTGGAAAAAAACATTTGCCAAGCACCAAATGCAAGTAAAAGTTAGTCTTTTGTTGTGACTAAATACATCAGGTGTGAGTTACCAGTTGGCCAGTGACTTATATAAACTGCAACATAATAATCTGACCCTCGCAGATGTAAGTGACAAGCGAAACATGCGAAACATGTGCGGACAAATATGTGGAATTTGATGATGCTGCTAGTAAAACACAGCATGTTTGTGGTACACAATATGAATTGGTTTGCTTCAGTTTCTGGAACAAGTATTAATGTCAGAATGCTGTTGTGTTTTAGTCCTATAAGAAACATACACAATAAAGAGACAACACATACAAAACTAGTGTCAAAAAGTCTCAGAAAATATCCATTTAGTATTTAATGTCACGGACACGTCACATTGTACTGAGGACACAGTTTATGTGTATGGGTGTGTATGGGTGTGTGGGTGTCACGTTCTGTTGTGCTGAATGGGGATACATGCTTGCTTACTCCTCTGTAAACAGGAAGTAACTGTTTCCCCATAGAGTTTGGAGGCTGTGCCAAAGGAGCGAGCATGAAGGCGCAAATATCCACTAAAGGAGCAAAAAAATACCAGCTTACACACAAGTTATTATATAATTGACCTCCTAGGTAAAATATTACAAGGCAAAAATGTAAAATAAAATGGATTAGAGTATAATTTGTTAGTCTTGCATTTACTCATGCATATACGCAAAAGCACATGCAGACAGATGCATTTTCTGGACCAGCCTCTTCATCCCTCTGAAATACTGCACAGGAAATACAGGTTATAAATAAATCATCAAGTTCCTGCCTGAAGCACTGACCAGAGGGGAAGGGAGGAGGGGTGATGGCCAGTAACACAATACAACACGCACACACACACACACACGCACGCACACACACACACAGTCTGATTGATAATCGGACAAATAAAGTGTGTGTGTTCTGTGTGTGTGTATGCAAATGTGTGATATGTCAGAATGATTTTCTGTTCTGTGTACATTTGTCACCGTGTAAGTGCACAAGGTAAAACTGTTATCTCTGTTGTTTGGCATGTGGTCTGTATAGAAACTTTGGTTCACGTGAGCTTGTGTTTCTAATGCACATTTTTCTTTGTGGGCTTTTGTGGATATATACAGTCTAAGCGTGTGGGTGGTGTGTCAGGTTTGGGGTGTGATGAAGTCTTGAGAAAATGCAACAATGCTGTTTGATAAAATGCTTCTTTAAAAACCTTGTACATCCGTTTGATTAATGCAGGCTTATATGCAACCTCTTTAGTTGAACCATGCTTAAACCTTAGGCCAGGCTTGAGCTAGTTGGGAATATTCTTCTTCTACAAAGCTTCTGTTGTAGTGATTTTATACAACTGACTTTTTTCTGACTATGAACCTGAGAACTGTACATTTTAGATATATTTTTTAATTTTAGGTATTTTTATAAATAACATTAACATTTTTTATTAATTATTTATTTGATTTAAATTGTATTAATAAATCCATCAATATATAGTTTGTCATGATTAGATTAAAATTCAACTATGAAATATTAAAGTGAATAGTAAAAGTGTTCCACCTGTGGAACGGTGACAGTTAACAGTTAAACAAGATGAACATTTTTGTACATTTTTATGTTTTTTCAAATATCTTTTTTTACAAAATTTCTTCCAATAAATGCCAAATTTGTGTGTGTATGTCTACACAGGCATCTGAACCTAATCATGCATGTATGAAAGGCTGAATATGTGTCTATGTTTTGATGTCATAAATCATACCATATGGCGAGTGTGCTGTGTCCAGAGTTTGTTTGTTAATGTGTGTGTGTGTTTTATAAATGTGACACAATATAGATTACAACATTCTTACGTGCTTCAAAGCATTACTACACAAATTGGTTTTGTTTGTGATACTTGCAACTTTTAGGGAGTAATTGTGTATATATTTTCTTTGTGTTTGTTTATCCTTGGACATATGGCCGAGCTTCACAGGCTTCCCCATCCCAGTATGCATTGTGGCTTTGGGCCCTGAGGGTTTGCTGGCGTGATGACCATTTCCTCTTGGAAGCTCACTAAATATAGAGTAATTGAGTGCTGTGTGGATTGTGAACTGAAAATGCATACAATATTGTTGATTTTTTAGTAATCTCTCATGCTATATGTATGCAGTTCTCTGATATTCTCTATTTGAACAATCAAAGCAAGTTTTCTTGCTACTTTCTTGCAACGTTTTTGCAACTCTCTCAAGCCATGGTTAAAACATTAGGTCTTTCATGCTTCGATAAGATGACACAGTGCCAGACAGTAAAGACTCTGTATTTTAAAGAGCTTTGGTGCATTGTTTGTTTATAATACACTGGCATTGTCGGTGAAATGTGGACGGATGATCACCAGAGATTTCCTGTGCTTTGAGCAATCTGCATAATCTGCATAATTTGCCTCATCTCTGACGTGTCACTTCTCTGTTCTTGTGTCTTGTCATCTTTTTTTTCATGAGGTGTAAGACAAGCAGCTCTATACGGTAGTTGTTGTAAAATATTGCTTTTGATTCCTTTCATCAATACATTTAATTGATTTCAATATAAAGTTTTCATTTACTATAAATGTACTTTACTTACTATAAAGATACCTATAATGTTAACTGTATTATCTGTATTAAAGTTATGTTTATTTTAACTTCACATTCTGCAGTTTTGAATTTTAAATGTGTGAGCCATAAAAATACGAGTGATTTGCTGTGTTTTTTATTGTTTATCAGCTGGAAAAAAGTCAATCTGAAAGTGATCCCATTCTTCTGTATAGTTAATAGTGGTGTGAACTTTGCTGTTCCCTTAAATGTTAGATTTTTGGTGTGAATGTGCCTTTACTCACATGTTGTTCTCAACACAATTAACATTCTTCTTTGTTCTTCTTTATGCCATTTTTCTCAACAATAACAGTGTATGGTGACTACGGCTAAGAACTGGTACCCGTTCGCCTTGATTGTATAAAAATGTTTGTTTTACATGTTCTTTCCCTGTAACTGATTAACATTTAGTGGAAATTTAATTTCCAGTGTCACATGAGGTGTGTCACATAAGAGGGACTGCATTTCCCCTGATTGCTCACTGCTGATCAGCAGGTCATCAGTCATAGAACAAAATGTGTTATTCCTTCCTTTTAGTCATTTTTGGTGTGACTGTCTGCTGTCAAACCTCAGGCTGTTTTACTGCATGTTTCAAACCACTGTGCACAACACCTCGTTTCCCCTGGAGAGTGTGTGATTTTTAGAGTTTTATAAAAAGACACTAATTAGATTTAGAACGTAATTTAATCAGCTCAGGAAAAAGCTGAGATGTCAGCTGACACATGAGGAAATGGCATAGTGAGCTTAGCATGACCTTATATTGGATTATGTGTGGTTTCACAGTACAGATATGAGCAGAGAAAAATCATCCTACACATGAGATGGTTATGTGCAATTATCCGTAGTGAGTGTGATTGTACTTGGACTAACTGTGAATGTGTGTGTATTAGTGGTAGCTGTAGTGTGTGTGTGTGTGTGTGACCTAAATTATTGTGCCATATGTGTCAGATTGCATTTAATTACACATTTTAAGTCTGTATGATACAAAGGAGAGTAAAAGAGAAATGGAGATAAAGAGAGACAGAGAGGGCAGAGTGTGGCGAGGGTGTTATGAACTAAGAGAGATAAAGCACATTTCCTTTTTATCAGTTTTTGAAAACCACAGACCAAATAAAATAATTATTCCACTGTGATCTTTTGAACATAGACACGCATTAAATTAGTTAGACTGGAGTATGAAACCTTTGTTCGATTTGCATTGAAAAATTCACAGGCCACTTTTTAATCCAAGACATTTTGTACACACAAAATACAACATATAAGATATATTTAGCTATGTTCATTTATTTAGATAATTATTTAGAAATAAGTATTGTCACGTGTGACATAATTTTTATTCGACCAAACTCCATAATGAAGTTATTCATAAATTACTGTTACTGTATATATTATGATGTGTGTCACTTCTTTAAATTTGCTATATTAGCAATATTCCAATGATCTCACTTTGATGAACACTCAAACATGTATGAGTGTGTTTGTCTACTATGTGCTAAATGTGATCCAAGTGTATAATGGTATATGCTTGAGAAAGTAGACATGTTGAATACGTAATGAAGAGGACTGTAGAAAGCTCTTCTTATTGGTGCATTTGACTCACTTGACCTTCTCCGAACTAATCTGAGGACGGAAGCTATTTAATATTTATAAATGCCAGTAAAGTGATCATCTGGCTTAACTTTGCTTTACTAGTATTGCATTGGGGGCTGGAGGGTTTGTTTAGCCTGCTTGTGATTTCATGAATGATAAATAATATGTTTCACACACAGAGACAGAAACAATAATGGAACATCAGAGTGATCTCAGGTTTAGATCTCTGAGCACTAATGTACTGATAAACATCCTCCGGAAAGGAGGCAATTGATTTTGTGACCAGTACAGCAATTGAGCTGATCTTTCTCTCCTTATCTTTTTATTTCTGTTTTAGGCTAAAAGCTCTCGTTTCAACTGGGGGCAGAAATGTACAAGCAGCCTGCGACTGGTGAGTTTACACACACGCATACACACACATGCTCCGTGACCCTTAGTTTTTGACAGCTGGTCATTTCATTTGAAACACATCGAACTGCAGGCACTCATCACATTTTGACATAATTATAAACTAATGATTTTAAAGCTTCATACACATGCTCAAAAGAAAAATATTTAAACACTCCATAAAATCCAAATGTAAGTTTAGTTATCATTTTGACATTTAGAAAGATATGACAAAATGGCCATTAGCAGATGAATACATTTAGTTATCCTTTTCTGAATAAGAGATTTATTTTATTTTATTTATTCAATTTATTTTATTGAATAAGAGACTATTTCTTTACTAATACAAGATTTTGGCAAATAACGGAAAGTGGCAAATAACTGTTTATGGATGTGACGTGAACAAAAATCTTTTAAAAGGAAATATGCTAATATAGGAAAGAAAACCCGTTTGACAAATTTTTCAAGCAATGTGTCAACATAATTTTTTTGTGTCAACTCAGCTAGATGTATAAATGACTTTTAATGTAGCAAATGATTGTTCATGGATGTGACATAAACAAAAAACTTTAAAAAAAGGAAATATACTGACATAGGAAAGACATTTTTGACACATTTGTCAAACAATGTATCAACACCTACTCCTTTTGGCCAAAACTCATCCAGATGTGTAAATGACCTTTAATGGTTCACTGCTGCCCTCTGCTGGACAATTATTTCTACCAGTTTCTATCTAATTCATTGACGTGTCGATACATTTTTTGTATGTCATTCGTTTTCGATTTTGGTAAATTTTGGTTACAGTACCTCAAACCTTCACCTGTTTTTAACAAAATACATTAAACATGACAATGTTTTCTGCAGGTTGTTCTCCCATGTAGATGACCCATTCCTGGACGATCCTTTACCCAGAGAATATGTTCTATACCTGAAACCCAGCGGACCTCTGCTCAACCAGCTCTCCAACTTTTGGCAACAGAGTCGCATCACCTGTGGCAAAAACAAAGCTCACAACATCTTCCCTCACATAACCCTCTGCCAGTTTTTCATGGTCAGAACACATTATCAATACATCCATCTGTATATGTGTGTTTAGTAACACTGTTCTTTGGTATTGTTATGATTTAGAAGGCATTTAGACAGTATCAGGAGGCAGAATTATTTGTGTCTAAAATTTGAAAGAAATAAATAAGGATCTGAGGAAGTAAACGTTCACCAGCAATGAAAATTATGTCTTTGTATTCTCTCTCACTTTTTGCAACAGTTGTGTTTATTGCACAGTGATGATATTTTTAATTATAAGTACTGTATATTTTTTTTATTAATTATCATTATTTTTCTGGTATTTCTCCATAATTTTCCTGTTTCCTCTGTGTTAAAAAGTTTCTGTTAAGCTGCTTTGCAACAATGCCAAATATGGAAAAAAATATATAAAAAAGAATTGAATTGGCAGCTCCTGGTCACTGTCATTTCATGGCAAGAGTGGCATAATGACTCTGAGTAAATAAAATGAATAAATAATGTAAAAATGTTACTGGATAAACTGCTCATTTATTCATTTACAGTATATTTTATTCTTGTGGATCCTTACATAAATCATGGTTAGGTTAAACTGTCTCGAATTCTTTGTGACTCTCTCTCATTGTAGTGTGAAGACGGTAAGGTAGATGCCCTCTGTGAAGCTCTGCAGACAGTGGTTGGTCAGTGGAGAGGTCGTTTTCCTTCTCCTCTACCTCTAGAGTTTTACTCCTCATCTAACTTCATCGGTCTCTTTGTGGAAGAGAAGGTGGCTGAGGTGATCAAGAGCTTTGCTGCAGACTTTGCTGCCGAGGCGGTGTCCAAAGCAGGTGAGTGTATAAATGCGTTTGTATATTTTGGAGTTTGCTTGTAATAAATTATAATGACACAAAAAGGGTATTTTCTTAGCCACTTACTGTACCTCGTTTTTATCATAGTTTCTGTATTCCTCTCATTTTCCAGTGTCTTTCAAATCTATTTTTAATTTCAATTTGATTTTTTATTAATGCTGTAAAAATTTGATTGCCAAATCGTTTGCAGCACATCTGTGCAAATTGTTTTTCTCTCTGTTTCCAGATGTTCATGTAGAGCCTCATAAAAAACAGCTCCACGTAACTCTGGCCTACCACTTCCAATCCAATCATCATGCATCATTAGAAAAACTTGCCAAAGGCGTAGATATAAGCCAGGGCTGTGATTGGCAGGCTATACTCTTTTCACGGGACATCCGATTTGCCAATCATGAGGTAACCAAAATATATATATATATAATTTTATTTTTATTAATTAAATTACTACATATTTTATAGCTTTTTGTTGAAACAATATTATCTCTTTTTCAGACCCTGCGGGTGATGTATCCTTATGTGCCTCAGAATGATGATGAACTGGAGCTGGTGCCCGGTGACTTCATCTTCATGTCATCTTTGGAACAGACCACTGCCAGTGAGGGCTGGGTCTACGGCACCTCTATGAGTACAGGCTTATCTGGACTACTGCCGGAAAATTACGTCAACCGGGCAGATGAATGTGACACTTGGGTCTTTCATGGGTAAGATGGATCACGAGAGAGAACTAAAAGAAGCTCTTATGATACTATAGAGACAGTAAGCCAGAATTTTAAAGGCAAAAACAGTAACTCTGTATTAGCTCTGTACATCCTATTCATTTCATGTATCTTTATCAGGTCTTTCTCTTTCCTTAATGGATCACCACCAACCAATAGCAGGGGTGCAATGGGTGGGATTTTTTTTGACACACACTTGCTTGATGACTCCATTCCAATGGATTCGTCTGGTCTTAGCGTCATATGTCAGCCTATGCAGGTGAAAGCTTGTTGATTTTTATTTTATTTTTACATTTACAATACATTTTGTCTTTATTTACTCACCCTTGAATTGTTTAGATTTCGAGTTCCAAGTGTTTACAGTAGAATGACATGAGGGTGAATAAATGTGAACAAAATTAAAGTTTTGGTCTGTTTTAGATCCTACGACCCAATCAGTCCCGAATGCCTAAGAGAATGTTGTTTGTGTGTCGCCATGGTGAGAGAATGGATGTAGTGTTTGGGAAACACTGGATCACTCAGTGCTTTGATGCCAAAGGTCAGATTTCAAGATCTTCTAGCATCACTTGTTCTTCTGTTTTTCATCTTTTACTGATAGCTTTCTCAGTTGATGTTAGGTTTATGGGTGTGTACTCATTCGTGTATCAATGCTCTGTTTTGAGCAGGTCGGTATGTGCGGTCCAACCTAAATATGCCACCAAGTCTCCCAGCGAGGAGTGGAGGCTACAGGGACTATGATAAGGACTGTCCTATTACTGTTTTTGGATCCACACAGGCTCGTCTAGTCGGTCAGTCCAGACCTTCCTTTTTATTTTACATGTTACATTTCTACTAACCTCATTTAAGTGTGTACTGCAGCACAAAATAATCTTTATAAAACAAGAAAGAAAAGTAATAATGTTGCAAGGCTCCAATGTTTGTAAACGTTTATAAACGTTTGTGACTAAATCATGTTTCAGTTCATGTTTTATAGGTTCCCATTCTAACACAAGATTCTTGAGCAACTCGCAATCAAAGAGAAATTATAATAAAAAACGCAATGGCAATAAATACAACCATTATTTTTTGCAATTCTGATTAATTCCACTACAGGAACCGGTTTCTGAAATTAGAGCCATAAAACATCCATCATATTAGAACTCTTATTGTGCTGCTATTGCTACTGAAATTAAACAATTCATTTTCAAGTTCTTTCTGTCTAAAACATCAGATTAAATTGGTGTTAATGTGTGATTGTTGTATAGGTGAGGCCCTGCTGGAAAGTCATACAGCGATAGACTTTGTGTATTGTTCTCCATCTCTGCGCTGCGTGCAAACAGCTTATAATATCCTCAGAGGTATAAAATCATCTCTATCTTTCTTTCATATTTCTTTGATACCTTTCAGATGTTTCGCTGATATATATGTACTGTGTGAGGCGAGGAATGTTATCGGTTTTGTTTCACAGGATCCGATTTCCTCCCCTAAAACCATTACTCATTCTTATGAACTGTGTGTCTCAGGTCTTCAACAGGATGGGAAGACTAAAATCAGAGTCGAGCCAGGTCTATTCGAGTGGACAAAATGGGTATCAGGAACCTCTTTACCCTCCTGGATACCCCCTGCAGATTTGGCAGCTGCTAACCTTTGTGTGGATACAACGTACAGGTACTACTGTAAGATAATGCATGCTGCATGTATTTTATTACAGATATCTTCTCCATACGGCATGCATCCTTTTATGGTACATTTTTTATTGTAAAATTGCTTACTGATAGCGTTATGTGCTATATGTTTCAGTAAATGGATTTTGACTTCACACAATAAGCAGCTCTAATAAGATGAATGTTTATGGCTCTCTTTATTTCATAAATCAGTTCCTGTAGTAAAATTGATTTATTCTCAAATGGCCTTGTTCCACTGCAGACCTCATATACCCATTAGTAAACTGGCCGTGTCTGAGTCCTATGAAACATACATCAGCCGCAGTTTCCAGGTGACGCGTGAAATACTGTCAGAGTGCAATAATTTAGGTATGTTGTGATTTTTGTTTTCTGTTTATTTTTATATACAAGTTTAAAGGTAGAGTTTACCTAAAAATGAAAATTATTTTACCATTTACTCACCATTCCAAAGCTATATGACTTTCTTCTGTGCAACACAAAAGAAGATATTTCTAAGAATGTTGGCAACCAAACAACATTGTCCTCATTGACTTCCACTGTATGGACACAAAACCACATTTCTTAAAATATCTTCTTTTGTGTTACACCTATGAAGGATAGTCATAGATGTTTTTAACAACATAAGGGTGAATAAATGATGACAGAAAGTTGTTTTGGCCTCTTTTAACAGGAAATACAGTGCTGATTGTGGCCCACGCTTCCTCTCTGGAGGCTTGTACTAGGCAGATTCAGGGACTCACTCCACAGAACTCTAAGGACTTTGTGCAAGTGGTTAGAAAGGTTTGTTTTATTTTTCAAATTTGGTCTCTCTGTTCAACACTCTGTTCACATTGCCTCTGTCACACTTATCTCCATCTTCTCTACCTCAATTTCCTCCGGTCTCTCTCACAGATACCTTACTTAGGCTTTTGTGCCAGTGAGGAGATGGGTGAGACGGGTGTCTGGCAGCTCGTGGACCCGCCCATCCTGCCGCTCACCCATGGACCCAATCACAGCTTTAACTGGAGGGAAACGCTGCTGCAAGATTGAAATGTACTGCAACCGTACCTTCATTGCTCTTCCTCCAAAGGCAACAGAGATGTGCTTCGTCACGCATCTCTCTCGCATCTTCATGGACCTGCATCATAGCACTATAAAAGGCTCATGCTTCCATAGCCAAGTTCTTGCACTGCTGCAGTACACACCCCTTCGACTCTTGGTCTTATATATCAGAGCAGTTATATTTGCGATTATAGGTTCCTCTAAAGTGCTCATATGGCATGTAGACAATGATAAAAAGGTCAAAGTTTAAAGCTGTAGCAGGTTATTTTAAACTGAGCTGAACTCTTCCGACTATACTCCAAACTCACCTTAAACTTGAGCCCTTCAGACACAGGCCATGTGTCTCGCACAGGATGCCAAGACATAAAGCATATGTCACGCACATGATGTAACACATAAACTCAGGTTTCCTGTTCCAGAGAGAAAGACATTTTATTCAAACTATGTCAAGATTGATGAGTCATCATGCAACACTTCCGAAATGGATGCCGCTGGACTCGGGTTGGGCCTTTGCAAACTCCGTAGGGTAACGTGACTTCATCCTTATACACTGTGAACAAAGTAGACATGCACAACCTTTTCAAATGAATTACACCTTTCCTCAGACCTGCTACAAGCCCGCACACCAGTTTCCTAAAAGCACAAGAGAATAATCTGGCAATCAGACAGACTTGAGCTTTAAAGTAGTTGTAGAAATGGATTCGGAGGGCAGCACATTCGTCCCGTGCCTTGCTAACATGCTGCTACTATTTAACACTTTGCAACTGTAGGATATTTTGGGAGTGCTGTTAGTTAGGGCTTCGCAGTTAAAGACTGAAAGATCACAAATGCTGTCAGTCTTTTTTGCATGTAGGGATGCTTTTGCAAAATTGGAAGATAAACCCTGTAAACTTTGGAAGATTGTGTCAACAAACAGCTTGAATAATGTGACGTGCAGCTGTTACAAACAGGAACGCATTGCTGTGGGCGAGTAAGGCAAGCTTTACTTTCTAAGCACTTGAATTGAACCAAACAGGAAAGGACGCTTCAGCGGTGTATAGAATTGTACATTAATGCATAACATGTCTGTATATACTAAGTAACAGTAAAAACCATTTGATGTGTTTCACACTTAAATGGAGACATTGAAAAATTGCATTTATTTATGTATTCATAAAGTACCTGTAAAGATAATTAGTTGGTGCTTCAAAGTTTTGTTTTGTTATTTCTAGTTATTGAAATAGAGAAAACAAGCCATAGCAAATAACTATATAAATCACAATATAACGCAGTGTTTATCTCCACTCCAGGCACTTACATAAGTGTATCCGTTACTGGTATGTACCATCTGTATTTCCTGATCTTTAGTTTTATCCCACAAATGGTTTGCCATTTAATGATAAGGAGAAAGCATGGGTAATGATGTGTGCAATGCACTGCATAAAAGGAAGAGGTTTGTGTATCATTTTCAAGGTGTGCTGTTTCAGTGCATTTACTTATTATGCTTACAAGGGTATGTTTTCATAAAATTGGTTAAAAAAGGCTGGACCAAATGTGCCAAGGGCAAAGGAGCATTTTTTTATTTGTTTTTTTATCTTTTACTTAAATGGTTCCTCTAAAGCCAAGATTGCTGGAACAATTGAAACATTTTAGAATCCAGTCAGTTTAAAACAAATCCATCTTCATTAAGCTGACATTTTCCAGCAGTTTCATACCCTGCATTTTAAGGAGACATTTATCTCGGCAAAGATGATTTTATAAAGATTTATAAAATTCCTAATTTGCTTTATTTGACATTTAGCTTTCTAAAACCCTCTGGGCTTGTGTGCAGGCACGTTTTAATGTTTGTTCACATGCCAGAAGATCAAAATGCAAATAAGTACCTTATTAAATTAACCCTTTCATTGCAAAACAACATGTCTGCCATAAATAAATCATTAATCTTCCAATAATGGCTGCACACAACTCATACGAAGGTGGTACAGATGTTGTTTGACTTGCGAAGAGGTAATATTGTCGCTGCATGTTTTCAGAAGCATGTTAAGTGTGCAACTTCGGGTAATAGGAGCCAAAGTGCTTCATTGATTTTTTTGAGGAACAGAATGAATCATTGTTTTCTGATGCTCTTAGGGATGTACTTAAAACATACTCTGACCAATTCCCAACTTGCTGGAGAGTTTGTCTTTGTGTTATGATTTGTATAACCTTTGCAAGCCTTGCCGATCAATGACTGAGAAAACAATGAATGAAAAAATGAATGACCAAAAAGGGGGGTTAAAATCAGAGTAAGTCAAATTATTGTTTTAGTTTATTATATTATTTGTTGTTTAGCTCTCCCTAAAAATATTATTTTTTATAATTAATATGAATTTCTGCTTTCATTCAGGTAGTCTGATATATTTAAGGTTATAAAAAGAAAGTGCAAATTTCACATTTCTCTTTGTATATGCAATGCCTACAGAAAACATAAGTTATAGTTCAATGCTTAAAGTATTTGAATTAATGTTTCAGTTTAATGCACTCTCATGAAAGATTCAAAAAAGCATATGACATTCAGCCACGAAAAACTACCTTATTAAATGTGATTGTTTACATTTATTTTAAGACCTAATGCATAACGTTTGTATAGCATGTTTGCAAATAAATCCCTTGTCATCCTGCATTCAAGAGTTTTTTTCTGTAAGGCTTATTGGTCACACTTTGCATTGTATAGCATTGATGATATTACAGTGTATTATTTTTGTAATACTTCCTGACTGCATTGGTAACTTGACCCACAGTGAAAGCTTTAGCTTTGCGCCAGCTAGTGGCCCAAAGGGCATTTACCCCAATTATTAAAGATTGTATTTTATTTATTTTCTAATATACTGCAAACATATCCTGTCTCTTTTCACATGTAATTTTGAAAAAATCATACAGTTATATATTACAGTTATTGAGCTATATTCACACGGCTCTGGGGAAAAGATGAAAATCACAGAAATGTGTCTGTGGAATATTTTGACATTTAAGTTACATTGTTATATTTTTAACAATGCTACAAAAAATAGTCAGTGTTTATTTATCAGTTATTTATCTAAGTTTTTATTTAATTACTTTTAGATTATCTGTTTGTGTCATCTAGATTATTTTGATGGTATGAATTTTTATTTTTTTGTTCTCTCTGTTGGTCAGTAAAAGTACTATAATAACAGACTCAGCGTCATTCTTTGTTTTTAAAAAAAAAAAAAAACAGACATACTGTTCTCACACATATTACTCTAGGGCAAAACGTTTGTTTTTATATAATCATATAGTTTTGATTAAACTTTATTTGGTTGTGGTTGAGCATATACGTGCCACGACGGAACGTAACATTTTATGCAATGACGTCGTTGCGAGATGACGTGAACAACCGGAACTGCACCTGTTATACAAATTTCGCGCCAATGTAGGAAAAAGGTGCTCGGTGTTTAGTGTAACACTAACCGCGATGCGCATAAAATGTCATCAGCTAAATGTTGTAATGTAACATTTATCAATAAAACGCAGACATGTTTAACATAAAATAGAGTAAATGGATACAGAGAAACATTTTAAATGAAAGCTATCTGTGGAAAAACTTATCGACATGAACAGGTGTCCGACGTTTCTTTGCACGTGACTCTAAAGTATATGACAGTGCAGATCACATTAACCTGCCGATAAAAAGGTAAATGTCAACTTTGTGGTCCACTGATATAAAAATCCGATCCTTTAGTATTTCAATGTTGTTGTGTATTACAACTTTGTATAATATAACAAATGCGTTTTTGTGTGTTAAGTATATCAAAGTGTCGTCCATCAGTGACATAATGGAAACGTTAAAGCATTGAAGAGGAATATTCACATTGATACAGGAAGGACATTATTGCTGAAGTAAGTTATTTCTCCCCTTTTCTTTTAACATTGGGTTTAATGTCCTTGAAAAGGTATAGACATGCATTTGAGATCGTATAACCCAACACATCGCTTTATTTATTGCTGAATTGTGCATGTGTAAAAAGCAAATGCATGTAATACTCATGTTAGCCACTAGATGTCACGGTGTCACTCGAGTTTATGTGCTGCATAAGATAAAGTAGTGCAGTTATACGAATTGAAACAGAACGACCTCATTCAGGCGCTTTTTTTGTCATCCTTTGTGGTAATGTAGCCTAAAGTTTTATACTTTTACAACAGCGTTTTAGTTCCACGTTAAAAATAAACAAGATACAAAAATGTAGTGGTAAAATTTTGAGAATAAACTTATGTTATATTTTAAGAATAATGTTGTAATTCTGAGGTTAATGTGTCTATAGTGCCAGTAGCCAAAGGTCAGAGGTCAGGACCCTGTGATCCTCTCTTGTTAGACAACAGAGTCCCCGGTCTGTTCTGCTTCTGATCCTAGATTCTCAAGTGAACGAAGCTGTTTACCTTCACAGGTGTTACAGTTAACTAGAGAAGGTAAATGTGCTACCAGAGGATGTATGTTTCTCTGTGATGTGCATTAGTCTTTTGTTGCAGCTGTTTAAAGTGCAGAGTTATGCAATTGTTCTCACTTTCTGATGATTTGAGAGACATGACAAGACAGTAAGTCAGCAAGACAAAAGAAATCCATATCGCTGAGGGGAAAGTGTAAGGGTGGTGCGGAGGGCGAACATACTTAATCCCTTCCTGTTTGGTACTTAACTAGAGTCTCAACAATACAAGAGCATCAGGTGACACTGACTGAATGACAGAATCACAGTTGACTGTGTTTATGAGATGCTTAGCCAATCTAAGGTGAACTCCTGTCAATTGTTTACGTGGCCCTGCGGTCATGAGACACCTCTGGGTCACCTGCTTCTTTCAAAGCTTTATAACAGGTGTTTTTAAGGCTGATGAATGTGTATGAAAATTAATGAAAGAACAGAAAGAATGCAGAAAAAATGGTAGAATACACAGAAAGAATTCCAGTATTTACTGATGCAGTACTGTCACAGGAAGTCTTGTGATTTCAGCTGACTGAAACATGAATTCTGATGCAGTCGTTGTTTGTTGCACACTGTCCTCCTAACTGCTTTCAAATCCTTCAATTGTCAACAAAAACAACATCAAATACAGAGGTAGGGCGCTCTCTTACCCATACTTTTGGGTCTTGTCTTATTCTGTGCAAATCTGTGACAAGCTCTTTCTCTGGGCTGATTGTTTGCATGCTATAAATAATTGTTTATATTACTACAGTATGTGTGCGTGAGAGCACGTTTTGATATCAGGGCTTCAGTCAAAGAGAATGATTTTGTGGATAATGTATGTAGTTAATGTTTTATAGTCTTAGATTTAGCAAGTTGGGTTTTGTGTTGGAAACAATTATATGGTGATTTCACTGGGGGTCAGTGGACTAAGGGAGGCCCGGATAGTGTTACATTCAGTAAAATGTTTTTTTGCTTTAGTCTTTCTTTTGTCACCTTTCATAGGTTCAGCCTTTCATTCAGAGTGAACAAGTGTTTCCATGTTTCTGTGCACAACCTTTGTCATTTGTCCATTCCTAATACCACACACATATTCAGAAAGAGTGCACTCTTCTCTCTCACCTCGTACAAGAGCTCTTTTGTTCTATACGATTCTCATGGCCTTTGACCTTAGCTATCAGTCGGGTGCCCATTGGGGTCTAAGAAGTGTTCCCTACTGTGTGTCTCTCTCTATCACATGCCCAAACCCTAACAAAGAGTTGGAAAAATTGCAAGAACAGATAGCATATACATTGAAAGAACCATTGATGCTGATCTTCTTTCTACCATATGGTCTACACATGAACACGAACATTTCCTCGGCAGAAAAGAAGATTTGTTGGAAAGGAAACCAAAGCATCCGTAATTTAAATTAAAGTGACAATTTAGTGAGCTGGAACATTGTGCGTGGGCTGCGGTTTACATAGCAGACAGCCCTCAAGTGAGTTTCTTACTGACCTGGATCCACCTGACCCTGTCTGGCTACAAACAAGCCAGAGATTTCAATAGTGACAGAAGAGAGATGCAGAAAATGAGTTTTTTAGTTCTAGTGAACAAATTGTTTGAGTCTATTAGAATCAAATCGGTTTATACATGATTTTTAGTTATCAAGTTTGACATTCTCAATAAAAATTCTTACTCAGCCTTCACAAACAATAAAATAATTCTTAAATGCATGAATTGTTGGTGAATATGAGAACGATGATACTCAGATCTTTTCGGACCATGCTAAAGCATTACCCAAACACCGCTCTCTAAGGTAGACCGCATTAGTCAAAGTCTGCTTGTCGCTGCTGTAGCTGTCGTCAGTGTTGTGCTCATTGCTATGAATCAGCAAAGCCAGCAGAGCAAAACACAGACAGAATGTTCTGTCTGCTCACTGGATTACTGAAGCTATTTCCAGATAGCGCTCTGTAGTTTTCTTTCAGCCACACATACACATACATACTAGGTTTTTAAGGGCGACCTGCCTCTGGGGACAGCTGTGCCGTACTGAGTTAGACTCACTGAGCTATGAGTCCTATGCATTCACATGTGAATGGGATGATGGCTGCATATATTTCTATAAACACAGACGTATTTAAACCTTGAGCTTTGGAATGTGAATTCATAGACCCAAGCTGGTGCTCTTGAGATTCACATTTCTATTGAGTGCTGGATTTGACTCTGACACCTTATGTTCACATCAAGCATGGCCTGGTCAAGCCAATGAAAGGCTCTAGTGAGTGTTTGACTATCAGATGAAAAGCATTGTAATTGGAAGTACTGTGCACTGAGATGGATGCTTTATTCTGACTGTTTGACTGTGGTACATTCTGTACTTTTTTTGGTGTCAAATAGATAATAGACATTTCTTCTGTTTGACACCAGGGATGTCTATGTATGTTATTTGTATATCAGAAATAGATATTGATTAATGTATATATGTTTGCATGTGGAAGAATGTGGGTCAGGGAAAAAAAAAGAGAAGATTATGTGCAGACAGATCTGCTCTTGGTGTCAGTGCTTGTGGGATATATTAGATTGAGGGATTTCTAGGACAGACACCAGAGAACATTCAGATTGCTCTCAACCACATACACGCACACACATGCACACAGAGTTCAGAATGTGCTTATTTATTCTGCTCCAACATTTACGTATTTTAAGTATTTTATCGGTATTACACATGCCAGCTGTAATTATAATTTAGATTATAGAGGATTAAGGAATAGGGTTTGATTTGAGAATAATGATGCTATTTGACAACACTATCAGGCTATCATAAATAATAATATATTCTTATGTATTGAATATTAGTTTGTTTACTGTTTCAACAACCTTTTAATTGTACAAAAGTGATATTTATACAACAGATAAACATATATATAAGTTAATTTGCTAATCTTCAGTCCTTTTTTGACCTAAAAAACTAATTCAAGTTACTTTTGCACCAGTTCAGCATGAAAATGAATGAGGTGTATGCTCATCATATCCTGTCAATCATAACACAAGGCTAGCTAAACAACAGAATCTGTATAACCTTCATCCCACTCAAGGACATGTTTTTCTCGATTAATTTTCTCTTATGTATATTAATATTATATGTATGTGTTTGTTTGTTTATTTGGAATAAATGTCAGACACCCCTTTATATTTCTTTGAACTCAGTACTGCAACTTTAAAAGCAATTATTTGATATGTTTTGTATCTCAACCGATTGTCAAATTAATTTGTAAAATCTTTTTTGCTTTGAGTAAAAAGTATATATTGGATTTGGAATTAGAAACTGAACCTGTGTACCTGTTTGCACATTAACAAAAACTGCCTCAATAAACTAATACATCTGACACTAAATATAGAACTATTAAGTTGTTCTCCACTCCCTCTAAAAAATCAAATTAAAGACATTACATAACTCTACATGCCGATGCAAATCCAGGGCAGCGCAAATAGTCACTTGTTTATTTCTTTCTCTTTTGCACACGCTTGAACACACACACACACACATGCTGGAGTTTAAATGGACTTTGGACCATGCCGGATAGCTTCTGAGTCTCTGAGAAGGGAGGGAAGCAGAGGAGAGGAGGGAGGGTGGAGGATGGGGGTGGTTAAAGAGTGTTCAGAAAAGTGGCAGTGGGCTTTTCACTGAGCGTCTCTGTCTGGTGCAATCTCTCTCTCTCTCTCTCTCTCTCTCTCTCTCTCTCTCTCTCTCTCTCTCTCTCTCTCTCTCTCTCTCTCTCTCTCTCTCTCTCTCTCTCTCTCTCTCTCTCTCCCTCTCTCTCTCCCTCTTCCTCTCTCTCTCTCTCTCTCTCTCTCTCTCTCTCTCTCTCTCTCTCGTATTGTTGTTCAGGGTGGAGGTTGAAACTGGATTTAACTGACTCCTAAAAGAAGAAAGTAAAGAGAACAGGAGAGATCACAAGGAGAGCAAAAGGTGTGCTGATGAAGGACTGAATGTAAAGAACGTAGAATGCCACATAGAGAGTTAAAGTTGTGGGTAAGTAGATTTCTGAAGTCCGGCTGCGTGGTGTGTGTCAATGCACGGATGTGTGCGTTTGGAAGGCTAAGTTTGGGCACCAGTACGCATGTTTTTCTCAGTACACTTTTTCAGTTCTTAGCAGTGGGAGAATCTAAAGTTAAGACACACTCGGTTAGCTTGGTTTATCTGTACGTGTGCTGCTAAAACTATGATTGTGTCTACAAATGTGCTTTGTATTGAAGCATTGTATTAGTTTAAGGAAGAGAAGTGGCAGTCTTAAGGTAGTCTGTGCATATCTTTTAAGTATATCCAGTTTAATAACGTCAGTACATTTATCTTGTTGTGTTGACATCATGTGGAATGTTTGTACATACTTTTTACAGCCGTGTTTGCATTGGAAAGTACAAATTAGTGTATGTGTGTGAATACGACAAATTGTACGTGTAGTAAAATTTAACACATTTGTTTAGCATGTGCATGGCTCTTATATATGTGTCCATATGCATGTGTGTGTGTTTGTGAATGTCAGCATACTCGTATAGAGTCTGAGCATATGTATGTGTGTTTGTGGAATGCTGTCAGAGGGGTTGCTCTCCGCTGCGGTAAATGATGGACTCAGCTGCTGTCTTTCTCTCGTCTCGACTGTGTCTCCTTTGTTCAGACATCCAGACATCTACTGCATCCAGAAATAGAGTCTATCTCTCTCCCTTGAGTTTTGAAGGGGCACACACACACACGCACAGTTTCAGACGGCATCAAAGTGGTTCCTCACAGCTGTCTGCGTGTGCCACTGCTTTGATTGATAAGGCTTTGCTAGAAGAGCTATATAGGATAAAACTCTAATCCGTTCTTATCACTCTGTATCCACATAATCGTTCGTCAATTAGCGTAAGATTTTACAACAGGCTTTGAATTGTTTATACTCACACTGCATTAGTGAAAAGCGGTGTGCACACAGCTTGCAAAAGTTGTTCGGTAACTTTCTGTATGACAGCGTGTGGGGAGTTGAAAATATTCAGCCTGTCCAAAAGGATATCCTGAGGGGAAACGCCTAAAATAGCCCCACTTTTTGAACTTGGTGAACTTGAAACATCTGTGCTGAAATAAAAAGGGATTAGTCAGAATTAGTCAGACTGATTCATGACAAAACATACAACAGTAACAAAAAAAAGCAGAATAGAGAGAAAGAAAGAGAGGGAGAGCTATAGATTGACTGAGAACGAAAGGGAGAGGAAGAGGGTTTAAAAAAAGAGGTTTGCTTTGAGGAGAGAAGCACATGCGGCCTTTGCATGCCGTGCATTCTTAGTGGCTGACCCCTGTGGAAAATAATAACAGGCACATGTGAAGGTCATTCACTGATCATTCTCTGATCATTCTCACTAATCACACACACAACCTGTCCGATGGCCTTATACAGAACTTTTGGGCACTTCCACATTTGCTTAAGTCACAAACCTGTATGTCACTCCTGTCAGCACTTGACAAACCAGCCCACACCAAATCTTCATTGCTGTCTTTCACTTAGACTAAGAGCAAAGAAGAAAGAGCACAGGAAAGACTTATGAGTAAGATGAAATGAAAGGGGAGACATCTGAGAACGTTTTAGTAACAGAATAGCTGTGTGATGAGCTTAAGTGCGAGTGTGTGCGTGCAGTACAGATGGGTTGGTGGGTTGCCTTGTCCTGAAAAAACCTTGTATAATTAGGTTGGTTTTAGGTTCGACTGACCCTGGGGTGTTTACATGTGTTTTTGAGTTCAAAAACAGCTAGAGTTAAACAGAATTAAGACACATTTAAAAAACACGAGTTTCCATCACGCTATATATAACATAATGCTCTTGTGTGACAAATATGTAAACTAACCCCACTAACTGCATATAGAACACACAAACCCGTTGTGTCTGATTCAGTCTGATTCCTCCTCTCCTTGCTTTCCTCCTCTTTTTAATCTGATTAGTTGTCATCTTTTCGCTCTGCTGGCTCAGCTGCTTCATACTGAAGAGTGAGAGGTCATGATGACTCCCTTTGTGTGTGTGAAAGGAAGGATGAGGTCATGAGGGACTAACTCCGAAGGGTCTTACCGAGGTCAAAGTTCACATCAGGGCCATGCTCTGCCGTTAGTTGGGTGCTGGTTTGAGTGGGTCAACTGAATTCGCTACAATGACGATTAAAGGTGCCATTGAATTAGATTATAATTACTGTGGCAGTGAATGTGAGTGACACCTGTTCTGATTATGTTCAGACACCTAGTACACGTAGCCGCAGTGTGTGTTTGAAAAATTTTGTTGTGTTTGCATGTTTTGTGGGATTTGAGTAAATACGATCTTCGCTACTTTACCTTTGCCCCACTTCTGTCTTCCTGCACTATTGCGCAACGTCTGAGGTTTTTACACTTGCCTCAGAATACACGAATAATTTACGCTACAAAGCCCATATATAATTGATTAACAATCGTCTAGGTGCATCAGTAAAGCAAAGCTGCTGGAAAACACTGCAAAACCCTCTGCTGCAGTCTAATATATATTCAGTCACATATATTTCACAGAACATCGAGGTTGCATAACATTTGTACTTATTTTTTATCAGAAGTGGTTTCTGCTTTTAATGAAAAAAAGTCATGAAAATATTTCATTGCACTGGTGTTAATTTAGTAAAGGAAAAAATCACTATGAGGTATATTGGAACTACTGCAGGCTTCACCACAAGATTTCAAAATCTTTGTTGATAGAGTGTAACTTGAACTCAGCCAATGGCATTGCTCAGCCCGACAATAATCCCTCCCACATGTAAACAATGGCATGTTGCCCGGAGCAACTGCCAAAACCGTCATGCCTCATATATGAATTGACCGAAAGTGCCTTTTCTCACCTCTTATTCACTCTTGCTCTCCTTCTCACTTTCTCTTGTTCCCTGCTTTCGTCTGTTCATAGGAGGAGAATGAAGGAAAACCACTTTTGTTCCCTTTCTTCAACCAAAAAAATGCTTAATAGTCTTAATAATCTTACAATGTTTAAGAAATATAAAATTCATGGCTACATGATGAGTAGTAGTAATATATGGCCATGCAGAATAGCTCAAAACTATATAAATGTCTCGGTGCTCCTCCGTTTGCTGCAGCCATAATAAAAAAACAAGCATCAGATTGCTCAGTCCATAGTTAGCAAGTGCTTTGCATTTCACTTGCTAAATTCAGAACAACAGCTTTAGCAAACTTTGCAGAACGAAGCTTGGCCGTGAACATTGTCTTTTGCATTAAAATTCAGTTCCCAACTTATATATGCAAAGGAACATGTGAGATTGTTTGAGTTAGATGGAGTCTGACATAGTCTGTGTCAAATATAGTGTGTGGTAACTAGAACAGCAGCACTGGAAATAAAGAGATGAGGCTTGTCATACTTCTACCTTTATACTCATCTCCACTTATTACAGAAGTGAGATGTGTTTATTATCTTTATCTTAATATGAAGGTTAATATAAACACAGATATAAATACACTGTACTATTTATCTTTGATGGTATACTTAAATAAAATGCAGTCATTCTAAAATATAATAAAGAGGCACAACTGTCAGTATTATTACGTGGCTTATAAAACCTACAGTTGCATTTCTAGATGCTGATTGGTCTATAGCCCTTATTGTCAAGCTACTATATACTATATGCAGTTTTATTTACCGATTAGCAACATAACTGTTATTTTCGTTGCATTGCAGTGTTCTGCTTCGTGTGTTTATCGCAAACTATATCCTCTAAGAGGTGGCATTTGATGATTTTAATAAGTAAAGTTTTAATAAACATTTGTTTCCTTTGTATTTTATTATGTAATAAAAGCAGTAAGACACTCTAGGCTGTGCCATATGTTAATATGGTCATGGTTGAGGGGCTTTGCATCATGCCTAACAATTTTCTTTGCAATTACTATATTCACAGTTTAGTCCTTATTGCACACGTGTATAGTACAACAGCAATAATATTTTAAAAAGAGTAGGGCTACTCTTCAGACTCTATACAATGGCAATCCACATTAAAACCTTAAAGTAAACATTAAGTATAATTGCTGCAGTAATAGCGTGAGCTGATGCAGGAGCTCTGTAATGTGAAGGAAGATGTAAGCAAAAAGAGAAGCACTCGATTATTTATTTCCTTCGCTGTATTAAGTTAAAATCTGACACCATTTGCTGTGTGGTAGATGGAGAAAGAGACTCTGACAGAGATGCCTTGGGCTAAGTCTGACCCAGCTGTGCAAAAAACCATCTATTTCTTAATACACACACTCTCTCTCTGTCACACACATGCACATGTTTATTTTGTTTATCTCTCTGTGCGTCCAACTGAAGCATGTACTAAATCAAACCACATAGACAAATGACAAATTTCTCATAGATCTGATTGTTTTTTTATTAGACTGTAATTGGGTTGCTAGTGAGAGGACAGACATTGTTTTGTTGTGAAAGCCTGAATGTGACGAGAATATTTGCTACTACAAACATTTTTCTAGTGTGGATGGTAATTGTGAATGCTACCACAGAAATGAGTACAGCACATCCACATGCATCCTGAAATATTCTAGAGAATGATAGGCTGTGGGTTTCCAGGAAGGAATTGACATTGAGCAACTTATTAGTACTGTGTGTGTGTGTGTGTGTGTGTGTTTTACAAGCGTTATTCTTTAACGTGCAAATACTGCCTTATTTTGTATAGTAAAATGTTTCCATTTGCATGTGTGTAATTCACAACCCAATGGCACCGCAACACAGGGACGTCTTGAAATTGAGTTTTTAATAATATTTCATTTATGCTAGGACTGCATGATATTATAGAAAAACTATTTAATTATATTAAAATATATTTAAAGTATGAAAATTCAAAAAGAAATATATATGTTGGTTGTGTAGTTACGTCCAAGAATGTATCACTCTCTTTGTCTCACCAGTCTCTATATCTGCATTGATCTAAAATTTTGACGGGATATATATATATATTTGAAAATTATTAAGTTATTGCTAATTATTGCAAGATGCATATTTGTGATATTTTAAATATTATGTAAATAAATCTTGCCATAATTTAAGACTTTTTCTTAGATCTTTCTCCTTTCATTGTCAAAGAAATTTGAGACATCGAGGCAACTGTTGAGAATACAGTAAGGATAAAAAGACATAAAATTGAAAATACAAATAAAAAATAAAAAACAGTGTATTGGAAATAACATACTGGAGGTTTTCCTCCAGCTTCTTTCTGTGCTGCTTTAGGGAGGTGTCACTGAACGCGTTCCAGGCGCTCCTCCGGGTTGTAAATTTAGCCGCAGAGAAAAATTACATTCCAGTGTTAATTCACTGATTAATTTCAATAGTCTTTCTTAACGCCGGTCACAGTTTAATGATTTTCACATTCTTCACCTGGGAGACATCTGTGCATGACATTTTCGTGCTAGTCATTCTAACTCCCTCTGTCATGAAGTGCAGTTCATGGTGGTTTATTTAGCAGATCTGAAACAGAATCACTTTGTCTTCCTTTACTATAGCCAGCAGAAATGTCTCCCAACACATCGTTAGCCTTTCAGCATGTCCTAGCAAACCACGAGAGAGCCTCTGTGTACATTACACATGACAGAGTGAGGACTGGACTGTGTGTATAAAAGCCTGCCAGCCAATTTGAGAAAGCTATTAAGTCACTGCTGTGTTTATTATACCTTCATGCATAGACATCCAGAGAAGCATATGGTAAATCACAGAGCCCTGCACACACACGCGCCATTTATAAGCCATGGCCATATTTTCTGAGGACGTTAATGTCAGCGTGGTTTAAGAGAAATGTTTCGCTGTTTTTTAACTCTTCATTCAGTCAAAGAATAAGAAATGGTCTGGAAACCCGATCCCCATTATGATATCCATTTCTGTGGAAATTGAGATGCTCAAATGCCAGGAACAATGAAAGAGCTCTGGGTTCTCTTGAACAGGTTAATGATTGAGGTGTCCATTCTCAAGCTGGAAGGATTTCAGGAATGTACTGTAGCTTGACAGACTTTTATGTTAATATAGTTTCAGGAGTTCTGGCTGCAATCCAAATACTAATTCCTTAAGCAACTTGTCTAGTTAAAAGACTACATTAAAAAGTAACGTCAAGAATCACAGAGCAAAAAAGAATTCAATTTTAATAATCTTTATTAAATTATTAAACTAATCTAAACTAATCTTTCTGTAGTTACAGTATATATCTACACTTTGCATTGTCCTAAATGGCTACGACAATATGTTGCTTTAATTATTTGTACTGATATTAAGTATTGCTTTATGATCCAGGCATACAAATATTGTATGTGAACATGAACTTCTGCCTTTGTGTCGAAATAATACTGTAAGTGTGTTAGCTTGAAGGCAGAACATACCGTTCCGTTCTTTGACTGAAGAAGGGCAAAGGGAGCCCTGGAAAGTGTCTTAGATATCGCACACACTTCGTCCATTCCATATGCACAAGCATGAGCTTCTTTCAAACATTTACGCCATATACAGCACAACCTGTCTTAAAATGTGAAATAGACACATAACGGAGATCTCGGATATTGTGTGTTTTTACAGATACAATACTTAACAGGGTAAGTAAGTTTTTCCGTGCATTAGTCTGCTGTTTAGGAAAAAAGGAAAGAGTCAAACATATGCATATTTGTGTGCGTGTTAGAGTTGCCGGTGTCAGATGGAGAAGGCATGTGTGTTTCCTCCCTTAGAGGCCTCCTGTGTGTGTGAGTACGTATGTGAATGAACTCGTTGCACTGCCACAGTTCCTCGGGTCACAGGGTGCAACAATTTCAGAACAGCACTGTATGTTTACAGTGCTTACGCACATACATTCAGGGCCATATATACTTGTGCACATAGACATTACCATACACGTCCACCCAGAGAGGCCTCTAAGGGTGGAAAACCAGTTCGTTCTCTGTAAAAAAAACTGCTGAAGTTTTGAACAAAATGATTTCTTTGTAACTGTAGGTTACTGTAAAATAATTTTATGTCAACTTATGTGTCATAATTTTTTATGATTTCATTTTATTTTCATCAATGATTTAAGCATTTGAAAAAGGGCAGTGTACATATTACTGCAGGTTGTACTTTTAAATGGGTAGTTAACAATTGTATATGTGTCCTATTGTGTGACAGCAAAAATGTATAAAAATGTAATGTAAAAACTCTTAATGATACACAAATAGGATGAGAGAGATTTATCCTTGTGAATTTTTGCTGCGTCACACAATAGGACTCATTTACGGTATATTTGTCAACCATTCAAATACACTTTTAAATATACAGGAAAATCCTGAAGTCTGTAAACCTGCATGGACTAAAAAATAGAATACCTATTAAAAAAGTGTTCTTTGGATAGGTTGCAGTCTAAGGCCAGAAAGAGAGAAAGCGTGGAGAACGTTTGAGACATTTTGACTGTACTGAAAGGCAGAAGCGATCGGACTGTCAAAGACTCTATTGTTTTTACCCGGCTCTGGACTCAAGATATCCAAATAGTTCTGCCTCTCCATGGGGCCTTACCACAGCTGTGTGTATGTGTCCTTTTACGTGGGATGGGTTACAGTGTAACTGTGTCAGTGTTTTCTCTAGGAAGAATGTTTGTCCTACAGGCCGCTGGAGAGGCCCTTTTGTTTAAATTGCTGGAGAGGCTCATCCTCAAGGCAAAGGCCTTCAACAGTGTACGCTCACATGCGCTGTAGTCAAAGTGTGTTTGTGTGTGTGAATATCGCTATGTGCCTCTGCAAGTTTGTACAGTGCCTACGCTCCAAGGAAAAAAGCAATGAAAGGGCCTAGTTCATCTAAAATGAATTACAACAGAAGAATTTAATTTTTACTTTTTTAGTTTCTTGATCCCAAACCATTTCTATTTGTGCTTTTAATGTGCTCTAGGATTTGTTGTGGATTTCATAAGTAGATATTTGGCAGGTACGTAAACAACACTTTTTTATATAAAGGTTAATAAATGATTGATTAACCCCAGCACGCTTTTTTAACCTCTCAATCTAACAGTCTGACTCAAACCTCTCTGTCACAAATACTGAACCTGGAGATCTTGTGATCACTAGCTACTGTAGAGTTCAGAATTGTGGAAAATGAGTGGAAAGCGATGTCTGTGAAACAATACTGCCCTCTTCTGGGAAGAAAAGGACAAACTCCAGCGAGGCCTGCAACAGATAGAAGACACAACTGTAGGTGGAACAGAAAGTATTGCACCAGATGTGATCTTATAATAGCTCCTGATGGTAGTGAAACACTCAAACGAAAACAAAGTGAAATCCACACAGGTTAAATCCATCTTTAGGGAAGTAACACACAATCAAATTCTTCCCCTTTTACTTCTGTACGCTTTGGAGACTAGTAGGTTATTTTTGATTGTCTCATTTTATTTCATCAGTACAGTCTGTCGCTGTTAAACTTTTGAATGTTTTAGGACACTAATAACCTGAAAATACAGCCTTACGCAGACATTTACAATTTGGATAACATCTTGCTGTCACAAACAGACGCACACACGTAATCTTGTGCATTGGTAGAAATGGAGCTGTCTGGTGCCATGGCAACCAATGCGGATATCCACCCCAATTCCCACCCCCTTCCTCATCAGACAGGGAGAGCGAGAGAACGATAGAACATTAATTAAAATGAATGGAATAACCGGGAAAATTGAGAACGTGAGTAGGAAAAGTACAGAAAATCATGGCTTCTCCAAGATTAAGGTTAAGCTTGCCGACAGTGCAAACAAAACGGAACAGGTGAATTTCTTGAATATGTGAAGTTGAATAAAATCCATTAAATTAACATGTCAAACTAAATTAAGGGGGATATGTCTAAATTTGACAATAATGCCAAACAACGAAAAACTTTTCCCTCTCTTATGAGAACAGAAGTGCTACAAGATCCGCTGGGTATTAGTAGATATTGTAGTTATTTTTTGCCTGCGACTGCATGAGGAATCAGCATCTGCTCTATTATTATTTTATTTTTACATTTATTGTTATTTTCTTTTATTTTTAATGATTGCCTTATCCACTATTGCTTTGGCGATAAAAATGTTAACTCTGTTACGTCAATAATAACTCTGTTATGTCAATAATGTACATTACAGCTGGGAAACATTAAGACACACACACAGGGAATGCACCAACATGAGGTAAAAATGGCGGCAGGGCATCTGAGGACAAGATGGGTGTGAAGAAGGGGGTGGGCAAGGTAGATTTAAAACAGCAGAAAATAATTCCGGAGTATACAGAGAATGGAAGAAAGGAAGAAAGAAAGAAAGAAAGAAAGAAAGAAAGAAAGAAAGAAAGAAATATACAGTAGGATGTGGCGTGGAGAGAGAGGGATGGGTGTAGAGAGAGTTAAAAGAGAGGAGGAGAGAGAATAGCTCCTTGCTTTTTACGATGTGCCATTGAGTTTAGACATGCACTGCTCTCCTATGCACTCCCGAACAACAATTACTTGTATGAATGTTACAATTTATTCTTAAACTAAACTGTGTTTTTTCTTTCTTCCTTTATAGATAGATGATAACATGATTTTGCACATTTCACACAGAGGTAAGACCGGGCTGACATGCTATGGTGTATCCCCTGAGATGTCATGTGCTGTATGGTTGTTATACCGTATTGAACCTGCAGGTGGCAGATTGTTATATTAGCATCTTTTTGGAGCTGTCTGTTTAATTTGTGTCTTTAAAACATGACCTAGCAGAACAGTGTGGTATAAAAAGGGAGTGGTTGATGACACCGCCCCTCTATAGTCAGAATCCATGAGTCAACCGGATATCATCATAACGTGGGTGTGCACGTGTGAGTGTGCTTAGCCCATTGCCGCAGGAGTGTTATTTCAAAACCACTAATGTTGTCAATTCAGGTAAACCAGGAGTTATAATAGTATGTTTAAAATACCATCGCCATAGTGTGTTCTCTTTATAGCCAAGCCAAACTTGCACAATACTGGCATATTAATAAACCCACCAAAGTATTAGCTTTGGAAACTATAGTAATCATGTTGGGATTTGATACATCTGTGCAGGCAGCGAGAGAAAGAAAACATGACTCAGCAGCCTCCTGGCACCCTCTCAGGGCCAATCTTTGATATGGGATAGCTGCCCACGGATGTGCCCGATCAAATAAACTTTAATCTCTAAGGCCTCCAGGCCAATAGGCCGGTCCGGCTCCATCCAGTCCTTTCCAGGCAGGCCGCCAGTCTGCCTGGGCCTTGCTTGCGAAGTCATGCCCAATGCGCCCTCCCCGCACTGGGTACAGGATTGAAGGGAATGTCCCGCCTTCCTCTGTCCCAAGCCTATCTGAGATAGCCAATAGTGTAACAAATTCGGACAAAGTTAAAGTGGTTCGAGACGAGCTTTTATCCAATCAGATCACACTGCAGCAGAGCAAGCAGGTGGGGTGGGGGGGTTAGGAGAGAAACAATGCAAAAGACAAAGAAAATGGAAGATGAAGGGTTTGACTTGGCATGTAGGAAGACGAGATGGAGAACAGAAGTGAGATAAACACTGTAGAAAGGAACGGCTTGTTTGTCGGACAGGAAAAAGGAAATATCGACTGTTGCTGCAGTTATTGATCTTTCTTGAGCACTGTTTGTCCTCACGGAGATGTTTATTTGATTCACACCCAGCCCATACACATGTGTGCAGACATACCATTATTTTAACAACAGTAACTGCTTTTTCAATTACAGCTTTTTTTAATAGTAACATTCAGATTATGAATTCTAGACCTCGGCGCAAAGGACAGACACAGTCCATGTATCTTCCTGCCAGGTCGCGCCAAGTTCACTCACCAGTGAGAAATTGGTTAGTGTAGCAGACCGACTCCTCCACCTCATATCGCTCATCCTTTTCCAGCCATCAATAGACGGATGACCTGAGCAGAGCGGAGGTGATGGAGGAGACAGCAGAGAGCAGAACTCCCACACATACTGAGAGTCTATCTGTCCTCCTGCCTGTTTCCATAGAGGATGAGAGGAGAAAGATGATTGAGTGAGGTGGACTGCAGTGCTTCGAGCTCTTGGAGTTGGGCTTCGGCACTACAGGATCTTTTCATCTCTTCATCTTTTTATCTTCTCTCCTCCCTTCATTCCTGAGAAACATCGAGATTTAAATGCACAACACCCAGTGGGGCAGCAATACCTGAAGAGAACCTGACAGATCTCTAACACCAAATGCATGCCATAAATACAAACATGCACACAGACAGAAATGGGCCGTTTTTTGGTCTGTTATAATGAGAGATAGGGATAAAGAACTACTTATAACGTTTGCCAGAGTGGCAGAAAATTGAATCAGTGTTTATCAGGAATATCCTGGATATGTTTTTAATGTCTTTTAAATTGTCAGAACTTATTGCAACTTATTTAAATTACATCTGGTTGTTAATAATACATCTGTCTGATATCATGGCCTTATCAAGTTTAGATTTACCATTGTCACTTTTAAAAGGCAAACTGCAGGTCTCTTTCTACATGCAAGCTCAATCTTGTTTGGCTAATTTGAAACCTTTTTGTCAAGCCTGAAAAGTACTTTAATCGAACAAAATAATTACAAGATCTATCCATGGATGATTGTCAATAACACTTTGTCTATTATGTTCAGGAGGGTTGACTCTAGGGGAGAATAAGCAGATGTTTTACATGGGATGTTACGATTTGAACACTTGGCAACACGCATGAACGCACATGTCTTGGCACAGATAGCTCCATCAACACATGCAATGTTCTGCTAATATCCTGGCACTGATCCATGCAGCGCCATTCTTATTACTTTAAGTTTCTAATTTATACAAATGATGTATATTGTACTTCAAGTATGATTTACATAATACAACAAGTAAAACCCAGCCTAAAACTGCCAGATGGGCAGCTACAGTATTTTCAATATATTTTGGTGGTTTGTATAATCATAATGTAATACCTACTTCTGTTTGCCAGGCACCTTTATGGTGTAAGCTAATAATGCACAATAATTTATAATGGTATAACAAAAGCACAATGTATGCAGTTTGACTAGATGTCTAATGTATGTGCGCATATATTTGTTTGGTTAGTTCTGCACGGCTATAGACCTATATCTTTGTTCTTATCAAGATCTGAATTTTTAATATTGCTTTATTATTCTTTAAAGCTGCACTGGAAGCCGCTTGGGCAGGTTGCCACATACTGTTCATACCAACACATTATCCCACTACATGCTGAAGAATGCAGCACATCCCTCACGCACCCCTCTCCTATCCGTTACGTTCACCAACCCAGAGTGAAAGAGAAATCACGAGACATGGGACGGGCTTCTAACTCATGGGCTGATGTAAAATATTTCATTGGTCCGTCTATGAGAGATTCACAGAAGACTGAATGGTTCAGTTATACATGTGTAAGCGTGAAATTTTGCTGCACAGTAACATTGAAACATGATACAATTAAGAAACAATGTGAATACGTTTTTACAAACCCTGACTTGCTAGTATAGAACATTAAAGCATTTTTTACTTTAGGCATTTAATTTAAACTTGAGTAGCAAAATTGGTAGGAGTTGATAAGTTTTATTAATTTTGAAATTGTTTATTTAACAAATAATTTCAAAGTCAAACGTTCTTAAAAGAACCATTTGTTTCTTACCCTTTTACAGTCTCAGGAACCTTTTTCTACTAGAAAGAACCTTTTGTGTGGATGGTAAAGGTGGAACTAATGGAACTATACAGTCCCAAAAGGGGACATTCTTCTAGGGCATCATTTAGCATTTATTTTAAGAGAGAGTTTATGTGTTGAAAATGTAAAACAAATAGTGTCCCCATAAAACAAGGAAACTGTGTGTGTGTGAAGAGATTTCTCAGAGTGAGCACATTAGATTTGACAAACAAATTTGACAGTGTGTATGCTTACAACACTTCCTATAATTTTTGTTAGTTATTTAACCATTGTGTTTTTGGGTCAGCCTGGGTGGTTTTGTTTTTAAACAAGTTGGTCTGTTGAGGATATGCCGCAGTCTAAGATATGAGCAGACATGAGGTATGTGTGTGGGTTTGTATAGAGAATATGACTCAGGACCCATACACTGGGTGTTCAGTGTAAATCTAATGACAACTGGAGTAATCACATTGTTCAGTAGTTGAAGTCAACAGTGAAAGTGCTTAGTGACTCATGCAGAGAGGCAGGACAAGCTTCAAACATACACACATACTTTCAAACAATATAATCTCAGGGCCTTCATTCAGGGAACATGAGATAAATTGTGATAAAATATATGAGATAATTATGGCAGAGAAAGCTTACCATCTCACAAGACCTACAATTGCTTTAGTTTCAAACTATTAAGAGACAATTTCTATAGTTTATATTTTTTATTCACACAGTTTTTCTATTGAAACTCAAGTGGAGCACATAAATTCACACAATTGATATTTAAGAACCTTTTGATATGAGCACACCTGGCTGGACTTCATAGCAGTCAACTGTGATGTAAATGTAAAACTGAAGTACAGTAATATATAATAGTGCTTGGTGTTGCCTAGAGCAAGAAACTGACAACAGTTTAGCTTCAATTAAGTTTCTTGCTTTGAAGCTTTCCTAAGTTTGACCCTACCTTTTGTTTTCTTTTGAAGAACACAACCACAACACACAGTGCATTTTAGACCTATAGATTTTATAGTTGTTCACTCAAAAAATAAAATTCAGTTACCCTCACTGTGTTGTTCTGTGACTTTTTTGTGGGGTGTGTTCATAGAAAGGCTATCTTTGTTCAATGGAAAATGTTTGAACCAACATAAAAGTGAGTAAATTATAAATGGCATATAGAATTTGGCACAATGTGATGGGCAGAAAACGATGACAAAATCATTAGATATTTTCTGGTGATGATAAAATTGGCCAAAGATGCTAACTTTAAGGCTTTAAAATCTTAAAAAATTAGATCTTTTAAAATAGAATATTTAAAGGATCAAAAATAGAAAGTATTCATGTTGCCAGATGATTTCATGCGAGAGTTTGTGTTTTAGTGCTAAAGGTGACGATAAATGAGTGGTTTAGTCCAGCACTCTGATCTGAATTAGGTCTAAGGGTCATCGATGAGTTGCTGTTGTAGGTGCGTAATCGGTGTGTAATGGTGTAGGAAGTTGGGTGGGTGTGGACGTTAACAGGCCCAGTGACTCAATTCCCTGCTGATTTAATGATCCTGCTTACTCTCAGACGACATCCAGCATGTTTGATAGCATTACTCAGCCGATAGGGCAGATTCTTGTGGTCTTGGCAATGATCAATGAATTTCCTGTCATACTAAATAACTGATAAGCCATTTTCCCACACAGATCTAATCCAAACTTTTCTCAGCAAACGCAGTCACACGTAATAATTTGTTTTTGTCTGTGTTTGTACTGTAAATGTGAGGGACTAGTAAAGGGTGAGATTTCAGGTTTGTCTGTATAGAAATATTGTTCGTCTCTCTCTTCTCTTTCTTCTGTTTTTGCTGAAGCCTGATAGCTCTGTCAAAATTAGGTCTGTTTTGCCTGATTTTTCACTGAGGCCCATTAGGGGAGCGACAGACCCTTCTACTCCTCATCAGATGAAACATTACAGCTCTTTAGCCTGTGTAAACACACTCTCCAATTGATTCTTCTTTCTGGTCAACACCCCTAAGCTCTCAAAGTGGTACTGTAAGCACTGACCACATTGGTGATTTAATCACCGTCTCAGAAATGCTTAATGTGTTTACAAATATGGGTTTCTTAATGTTTTCCAAAGTGTTGGGAAATTGTGTGTCGCTGCCCTCTATTTACATCCAAGAGTGTTACTTTAAACGTCATCCTGTTTTTTCTCTCTGTTAATAGCGGTTGCTAGAACCACAGAAAAACACATACATGATAAATACTCAGGATATAGAAACCTTTAGCGATGAGAAGTGCTCAATGTTAAGAGCTACTTTAAACGAACAGTTCAACCAGAAGTGAAAGTTAATTATTTACCCGCCTTCCTGACATTCCAAATTTGTATTCTAGGTAAAATGAGATTCTTCTCGTCTTTATCTCTTTAAAAAGAAGAATATTTAAAGACTCTTCATGTAGCTCTTTAAAATACAATGACAGTTCAGATAGTGACCATGAAAGGATATAGAAACCTCTCAGTGATGAGTATAGCTCAGTATTTAAGAGCTACTGTACTGTACTACAAGTATTATTTACCTTAAAGTTAATCGTTATCCATGTCCTTAAAACCTTTCTTTCTTTCTTTCTTTCTTTCTTTCTTTCTTTAAAAAGTAGGAAGAAACCTCTACCAATTAAAAAAAATCATTCTCATCCTATTTGTAACTCCAGCAATGAAGATAAATCTCCCATGCCATTTGGAGTTTTTTTTTTTTTTTTTAATTTTTTGCCTTCACATCCCACACAACCCCTTTCTTTTTATCTTTCTATAAAATTTATGAAGATTTAGGTGGACCTTTTTTTATATATATTTATATATTTATGAATTTTATATAGAGGGTGACTCAGGCATTGTCTGTTCAGCACACCGAGCCATTGGGTGGCTCATAAGTCATACTGTATAAACTATAATGATGCTTTTATTATGTAATTTTATGTAAATTTTGATGAACTGATCCTTTAAATTATTAGAGAGCATTAGTATTTTTTCAAGCACTTTAATAGAAGACCAGACTTTCTCTTGTTCTGGTGTTTGTAGACGTGGTGACTAAAGTTCTGATTTGTGCATTTATTTGCTTCATGTTTCCATTCATGTACAAGCTTTTTTCTTGTGTGCAGAGATTTGTGAAATCTGGGAACGTTTTGCTGCTGTTTAGTTGACTTTATTCTCATGCGGTTCATAGCTGCTGACTGGAATGTGATGTTTTACATTTTTTTTAATGATATTTTAGATGATTTGATACAGAGATGGCATCTGAATGAGCCAGTTACACATTGCAGTGTTTCTCACACATTCCATCCAGCAGGTCATGCGTGAGAAAGCTGACAAGTTGTAAAAAATAATAGTATTGTAAAGTTTATTATGGATTGCCTTAGTAGATTTAATGATTGGCATGTCTTTGAACCCTCTTCAAGTGCTCATTCATTCCTAGGCATGTACAGAAACAAACTGTTTTATCTTGACTTCAACTTTATCTTCTTGTCATTCATAACTTGTCAATGCACAAAGACCACAAAAGACAAAGGTTACTGTCTTTGTCTTTTGTAGCGTCGTCACATACTGCAGTACTAAATGCAAGATATTTAAACTTTGTATGTTCTGTTTCTCCTTTTAATACAGATCTAAAGGCCAGCTGTGTTTTTCTTTTTTATTTGAAGTTTAAGGTTAAGATTTGAGGAGGGGGCAGCTGGTCCCAGATCATTGCAAAAGAGGGAGTTTCACTTAAGAAGGTAGCAGCATTGTAGCGCTGAACGTTATGCCAGTGCTGGGTGTCTAAATGGGTTTTATTGAAAAGGAAATCTGTCAGAGCCTGATAAAGGAGAACGGGCTCCTGGACATGAAGAATGGGTCAGAGAGTTCATTCTGAAAGGACTGCCTTTTCATCACCGCATGACTCATTCTTTGTGCGTAAGTGTGTGTGTGCGTTAACATACGTTTTTAATCCCCAAGCATGTATATACAGATTATTTATCATGTTGCTGTTGTTTTGGTTATTGAAGTGTGAAGGGCAACTTTATAGTAATGTACTCTTCCAGATGGTCTAAAAAGCACTAAAAAAGGAAAATATAGATGTTGTGTGTGTGAGTGATTTTGAAAGAGGTGCACAGTGTGATTGTGTGAGCGAGTGTTCTGGCTCACTGAGGTATAGTGCCCTCTTACCTCACCACTCAGGCATCCCTGTGTGGAGCAGAGCAGTGTGTGAACAGCAAGAGAGAGAGTCTCACAGTGAGGGTATTCATATACTCCTAGCATTGACAAAAGAAAGAGAGGGAGGAGGGAACGTGAGTGAAAAAGAGGCACGGGTGGTCAAACTGAGATCTTGAAGGCTTAGACATCAAACATTCATATTACTGTTATGAATGACTAATAAGAAAAGTAGGTGTAAATTGGGCCCAGTTTGGTTTTACGTAGACGTAATAATCCAGCCATCCCAACACCTTACTTACTAACTTGTGTGATGTTGGGATAAGTAGCAACTTGCCTGTACTGTATATTTTTTGTGCGTGCTGTCCTCTTTGCCGAAAAATGCCTTGCCTTCATCGTTCTTCTCTCATTTCTCATCTCTGTTTTCTTCTTCAGAACTATATGCCCCCCAGCCATCTATTAGAGCTGGCCAATCCGACTCCCTTTGGACACCAGTTATTGCCCATCTTTCCCTCCCCTTTCCATCGTGTAGAGCTGTATTTACAGGATTCCTAGAGTTCCAGATGCGGCATTGCGTCCTTCACAGACCCCTTAAAAGGGCCCTCTCCTTCATATCGGGTGGCCCGGTTCACCGTGTCCTCAGACAACCCGAGCCGAGCACAGGAAAGGGGCCTCCATATGGGGGAGGCCCACCTCAGCTTGGGCTCTACAGCGCTACCACTTTCTCCAGAATATTTTAGGGTCTCTGAAAGTAACACAGCCATACAGAGAAAAAAATACAAAAATCATAAAGTCATAAAAATATTATTGCAAGTCATTATAAAACTAAATTTGATGCATGTTTCTTTATCTGTGCATGTTGTTGCTAATAAATCTAATAACCAATGTGTATAATAAAAATAATAATAATTATTATTATTGTTATTATTATTATTTGTTTATTTATTTCTTTTATTTAGCATTTAGGTCTGGCTGTGTTCTAGTGTAAAATGTCCACTTTTCACAACCAATTCCTGATGGATTAAATATTTGCCTTAACATGAACTGACATATTGCAGCAGAAAATCCTACAAAACACTGAGACTTGACACTGAGTGTGCATATGTGTGAAAATGGGCGTGTTCGAAGGAATTGGAGCTGGATGGGTAAATCAATATCTTTCCACTCCAGCAGTCACATGATCAATTAGCTTCTTTTGATTGGTAGGATAATATAAAAATCTGACGAAACCCAAATGAAGTACCCTATAGGATGTGTCGTTCATCGAACCGAATTCCATGCACGCAGATGCATAGACACCACTTTACAATTGTGACTCTGCAAATTAAACAATCCAAACGAATTCCAAACTTCCCAATTAGTAAAGTGGAATGATAAGCTCGTTTTTATGAGTGCGTACAGCATGTGGGTCTGTGTCTATGCGAGATGGTGCTCAGTATTCTGACCACACTGCAGACAGTCTCAGCAGCATAATGGGAGGTTGACTGTTGGGGGTGGAGGGGGTGCAGTGAATGAGGGCTGGAGGAGGAGGGGAAGGGGTAACGGACGTGGCGGTGCTCCAGAATCAATTGGCGGTGTAATGAGATGGCACGATGCCAGGTAACCATGGCGCTGCCCCCACCACTCTCCTCCGGAGTAAATTAAAGAGGAAAAGAACGAGACAGAGGGAGCGTGGAGAGAAAGTGAGTTTGTTTCTGAGAGTGACACAGAGATAGAAGGATGAGACGTAGACAGACAAAGAGAGGGGCAAAGGGAGGAGAGATGAGAGACTAAAACAGTGTAGTTACAGGAGAGAAGAAAGAAACGGTAAGCCAAGAGTAAAAACAGAACATGAGTGAGTAAAAACGAAAGCAAGAGAGAGAGGCACTTACCTCAGACAATGAGCATTCCTAAACTCTTTTACTCTTCAGTCTGAGCTGAACTCAAGCCTCTGCTCCAAAGCGAGAGGCCAAAGTTTGAGGCCACAGGGGCTTTTATATTATTATTAAAATTTACTGAGACATCTTTTTTATGGCCTCTGGAAAGGAACTGGCATGAGATGAATTAGTAGATTGTGTCCCCTTGAGCCCAGGCAACCACCTACTCAGCTTACTCTCTCTCACTCTTGTTCTTTTTTCTTGCTTTCCTTTTTATTTCAATCCAAGATGGCTTATTTTTTGTCAAAGTACAAGGTATATGTGAATCGTAAATATTTATGTATTCTTATGTAATAGTGAAGTCTCTGCAAATGATGACAGGCAAGAATTATAAATGAAGATATTAGAAAAGACAAAAAGTAACTATCGCTGTTTTAATAGATTTCAGTGAATATATAAGAGAACGGTTTTACTTTAAACTATAGTTGAATGTGTGTTGAATACGCAGCCTTTTGAAATATTCATACACAACAGTACACAACCCCATTCTACTTTTCTTTGGCACACAGCATATGTCTAACTCCATCACCCCTTCTGAACTATCCATTCCTTCCTCTCCGTATTCATCTCTTTCTCTGTCAATGCTGTGCTGATTTTCTGGTTGGATGAGAGGCATCAGTCAGTTTGATTTCACTGAGACAGTATGCATTTCTTCATCAACTCCCCTCTCTCCTGCAGAGGGGCTGGGATGTGTTAATACTGTGTAGTTGGCTAAGTTGCTCACTGATTAGTGAGCGTGTGTGACGCTTACTGGAGATGAATTGAAATTAAAGCTTGATTAATATCGTAATTAGAGACCCCATTTTCTCTTGGTCCAACCTCACCCCTTTTTAAGCAGTTTTTCATTCTTTGTCTCCATCTTTTTTGTGTCTTTGTAGCCACCTGTCTGCTTCGGTCTAAATGGGATGTAACTATTTATGCCATTTTGGAAGACTTTGTCAATGTATATTGTTTTTCATGGCAAGGGCAACTGGGAGATGTAGTAAATATTGTGTATCACAGGGGTCATTAGGGCTTTAAAATAAGACATTTACTCATTTGGCAGACGCTTTTATCCAAAGCGACTTACACTGCATTATACTATACTTTTTTTTACTATGTCCAATCCCTGGGATCGAACCCATGACCTTAACATTGCTTGTGCCATGTTCTTACCAACTAAGCTACAGTCATAAAAAGTCATAAAATTAATAAAAATAAATATATAGGGTCATTTTATTTTAAATGTGTAAAAGTAGTTTATTAGCTAGAAGTTGCTGTTGCAATTCTTTATACAGACACTTCAGTTATTTTTTGCGATCTTTATAAAAGTATTTTTCCAAATCACGTATTATTCTAATGCTGTTGTAATACTGGATGATACAATATTGCATTACAGTAAACTCTATACAAAGGGAAATGAGCTAAGAGAAGGTCTGAGGTAGTGGAAAGATTTTCAGGAAAATCTGTGGCTTTGCTTTTCTTATGGCAATATTGTTTTATTTACCATATGACCTATAAATATTTGTTGAGTTGTTGAATTAAAGTGCTATTTATTGCAAAAATTGTAATAATATAAGGTTGGCAGGGTTTAAATGATGATTATGGATACTGAAATGATGTATGTGTAATAAAGTGTAATGAGATTAGTAGTTTAGTGGACACTAAACCACCGCTGGACTGACATTGACTTTCATAACATGTAAAATAATAAAAATGTATAAGCCACCAGCCATTTACTTTTTGTAGCAATGATTCCTGGGAATGAAATAGGGTGACAACACACTGTATCGTAGTGGTAGATAAATAGGGAGGACTGTAGTGTGGGTGCCGCAGTAGCACATGAGGAGAATATCAGGCGGAGACGAGAGACTGAGTGGGAAAGAGAAAATAAAGAAAAGCAGTGGATGCATTCAATACAGGATGACAATTACAAACATCTTCAGAGATGTTTAGGTGTATAATACTGGCAGCTGTAGCTGCCTTAATCACACCCGTTTTACAAGTGTGTAAACACTAAAGATAAAAGGAGGAAATAATAACCTGTGAAGAATTCTGCTGTCCATGATACATCTTGATATATTTCCATAAATCTCAGATGCAAAAATGTTTCTTTTTAAGAGCTAGTCTTGCGCATAGACCAGTTCTTGAATTTATTATTTTTAATAGATACTGTGCTGCATTTTGATGTGTTTGTGTTTACTGTGTATAATTTCACAGAAAGTAAAATTGCTTCAGTCATATTCACAACAGCCATATAAAATAACAAAAATCATTAAAATACTCTTAACATGTTTAAATATATTGCTGACAAATGCTTTCTTTTGCTTAAGTCATTTCAAAACAATATTTCTTGCAGAAGCACGTTTTGACATTCAGATTAAGGATGCTTTATTTGACCAAAGACAAAGATTTATCTTTTTTAATACTTAGCTGGATTTTTACTGTTTAAGCTGACAATAAATAGCTTGCTGATATTTTTAAATTGCTTTTAAATAAACATCTGTTTAGATCTGTGTAATTGAAACAAGAGCACTTCGCTTCGTCAATACATAATTAAAACTAAATGTGTTGCATATTTGGTTATTTCCCATTTAATTGGTATGTTTTAGTCTCCACCTTGTTGTAATGTACTTTACTTTATTGTCTCTAAATAATAAGAAATAATAATCAAAATGAATTCACTTTAAGTAACTCTTTAATCAAACAGCTGTATCTGTGACAGACAGGAGATGGAAACAGATTGTCGGTTTTAAACCGGACGAGGGCATAAAAGATTTTTACCACTTCAAATAACAGATGCCGCATGAACATTTGCTTGTGGACTGCGGGTCCGTTGACGAGACACAGGTGGTTTTAATGAAAGTGGTCACCAGTGTCGTTGCTTATTCTACTCATGAGCAGATTCATCATTTTTGTTCTTTATCGCTTAATCTGTGTCTCTTTTTCCTACCGTGTTTGTGCTGAGTGGGTGTTCTCTTTTGACCTCAGAGGATTTGACTCTTCAGAACCACTGCCAAGACTCTTTCTTTGAAAACCAATAAGACCGCACCGGTATGTCACCATAAAACGAGCAGGCCACTGAGCACAACATGACATTGTTCTTCCTATTAAAGCTGATAATGCCCTATGGAATGATTATAGGCAGTTGCACTTAAGAGTCTCAAACCTCCCCACTTATTGTGAATGTATACAGCACTAAAGCTTTGCATTACTAATAAGTAGCTTTGCCAATGTGAGAATATGTGTCCTAGTGAGAATGCTAGGAAAAGTTGTTTTTTCGAAAAATTTCATAGCATCGGTTTTAAAACATGTTTGACTGTTTTTTTTCTGAGCATGTTGAATGTTGAATAACAAAGCAGTGGATAGATCATGTTACTGGCAAATGCAATAGACCGAGAATAGACCGTTCAAAGCTACTGTAAGCTTTAATCATTAGCTCAAAAATCTGCATGCAAATAAAATTCGCAGTAAGTGCCAATTTTAGACAACAGGATTTAGAAATTTAAGTTAAGATTGATAAGATTGATATTCTTGAACAGCTAATAATAAAAAAACTGGAAAAATGATATTTCTTGCTATATGTTGCAAAAAGAAACAAATCAGTGCAAATAAGTACAAATCAGTACAAAGTTTACTCTATTTTTCTATTCTAATTTTACTCTATTTTTTTTACCTTTTAGTAGCCTTTTAAACATACTGTGGTTACTGCTGGCTGCTTATTTGTAACTCTGTATGAAATCAATATGTGACACCTAAATTGATAAATTATGAATTTTGCTTTACTACTTTTACGACTTTATGATGTTTTTTTAATTGATGTACTTTATTTACAATTCGTTGATGTTTCATATAGTTTATACATCATCTGTATGTTCCTCTTTTTTAAACTTATTTAGATTTTCTTACAAAAAGAGAGACCGTTTTCTCTTTTTCCATCCGTCTATTTTCATCCTTGTGTTTAGAGCCAGCAGTGGTGGACACTACCCCCTATCCTAATGCCCTCTTTGTTTACCCTTATGTCTGAGGCGCACTCTTAAAGCTTGGCATGGGTAAGAGGCTGAGGGGGTTGGTGGTTGGAGAGGAGAAGAGCGGGCACAGGGCAAACAAGGGGCAGACAAGGGGGCTTGGCAGACACCTGAAAGTCAAATCTGCTCATTTAGATTCAAGAGGAGCAGGATGTGGAAGGGTCTCTCTCAGAAACCCTCTCTGTACCCCCCTCATTCCCCCCTTCTAAAGATAATTTCATTATGTTATAGTTGTGTGTGAGCAGATGTTAACCTAATTTATTGACCTGAAACTAACACAGACTTTTTATGGCCTTTTTATGTTATGAGTATTTAAAAATGCATTTATTTGCTAAATTTGCATTTATTACCATTATGAGAAAAATCAAGTACATAATTTGTCCCTGAGATGTTTTATTTTATTTTTTTTATATATGATTGCAGCTGTTATAGCCTTGAATATTATGTCGTGATACAGTTCACTTTATGTTGGCATCTTTTGGCAAGTCAAAAAGTAGGGGAACATATATGATGTTGCACCTGCAGAATGTGCACCCCTGAAATTATTCCCCTTCAACCATGTTGCAAACCGTGGAAGCCATATTGAGATCATGTATCATTTCACATGAAATAAATGTCCACGTTGAGCAATTATACAACTTCAGTATGTAAATACAGATAGTTGGTAATACAAAAAACCATTCAGTTATGGAAAGTTCATGGTAACATACCAAAAAACAAGTTTATTATTTAAAAGGACAAAAATAAATTTTTTAGGTTAATGATGAATAATACCTGTGAAAAGGGTCTTTGTGACACTGAGGTAATAGGACTCAAATATGTTTCACTGTCTGGGGAACGGAGGAACGCCAGCCAGACTGTGACCAACTGACACACTGACTCACACATACACACACAGAGAGAGGGAGGATTGGAAAGACTGTGCCAATGCCTGGATTAGGCAGCCATGTAAACAAGCAAATAGATATGGAGACCATGACAGGCAGACAGACAGACACAGGCAGAAAGAGAGACAGATGGATAGACAGACACAGAGAAAAAATGCTATTAATTGCATCCGATTAGCATGGCGGGCACAGCGCCCCGTCTGCGGCGGGCAGCGTGTTAGATCAGCGGGCATTACAAAAATATTTTTGCGCTGTGTAGTTATGTTGGTCCGAGTGAGTTCGTGCCTCCAAAAGAAACACGCGGGAGAAAATCGAGACAGCGTTGAGACCGCTGCCTGTCGTCTTTCCAGAATAGGACAGTGAGCGGTTCTCTCTCTCTCTCTCTCTCTCTCTCTCTCTCTCTCTCTCTCTCTCTCTCTCTCTCTCTATCTCTCTCTCTCCCGCGGTCTTTCATTCTCCCTGTTTCTTGTAACTTTCTGTCTCTGCCATTTTGATGAGGTTGAAAAAACGTGTGTTCTGTATCTCTTTTTCTCTCTCACTACGTGGCGTGGATTGGATGCTGGCTATAAGGAAGGAGGGAGGAGTAGACAAGCGAGAGAGCGAGCGTGCTGGAGAAAGAGATGGCATATTTGCAGAAAGAGACATGTGGTGTTAAAGCAGTCCTTTTCAATCTTCACTCTATAGAGAGTTTAGGATTCGTTTTTAAAGCTTCTGTTATTTTCTGCATTACGCTCTATCCCTCTCTTTCTGTAGCTACCGCTCTCCGTCACCAACTTTTTAAACTTTTTTTATTGCTTATTTTATGGCTCTTGTCAGTTTGTTTCTGTTTATGCCCGGTCCTTTTTTTTTTTTAATCGCCCATCAGTTAGTTTATGCATGGGAGTTAAAGACAAAGGAAACGTCCACATTTTGGCACCACTAAGGGGAGTCAGAACTGCAGCCAAGGACCCTGCTGAGATCCAAAAAACCCCAGCACAGCGAAGCGCCAAAAAAAAGAAAAAAGAAAACACCACCCTTTCCTTTGCATGGTCACAAATTCCACTCTCCCTGTAGCCAGGGCAGTACTGCAGCTCCTCCTCGACCACATCTCACCGCATTCGACCTTTACGCCTTCTCTTCTCCCTCTTCCACGGAAGCTTTTCTGACCCGTTTTCGAGGGTAACCGTTTTTTTTCTCACGGTAAATACGGATAGCACCGGCCGCACAGGAGGGCGAACGAGGGGACAGGGGGTTTTCTGTGTTGTCTGTCGATGACTTGGCGATTTTCTCTGGTTGAACTAGGGATGGCGTTTTTGGCTTCTTTCGAGGTTGTAGGTGCCGCATGTTCTTTTATTCATGTCGGGACGTGTTTGTGTATTAATGTTATGATTGTGTGAATAAGCGCTTTGGAACTTCCTTCTAACGTGCTTTTATCTTTCTGTGCTGTTCCAGAATTTTTCGGGCACTGGAATTGGCCTAGTCTGCACCCCAAGCCTGACTCCATATTGCCGCCAGGTGTAGGGTGACTCTGGTATGGACAACGAAGTGGTCAGCACCAGAACTGCTTTCCTCCACCGGTACGCAATGTTCCTTTGGCCTTTTTCTTCTATCCGTTCTTTGAGTCTTTTTACAGCTAGAACTTTTTCTGAATGTTTTTAACCGCATCTCGTCTTTGGGTTTCATGTTTTTGCCTGTTTGTTGCGATCAGCATTACTGTAAAAATAAGCAAAATATGTAACTCTCCTAAAAGCTCTGTATCCGCAGATGCCCAAGTACCGTTTTTTCCCTAACAACAACAAAAAACACAAAAACATTGCGATTTGTTTTATTTTTTGTTTTAGTACCAAATACCAGATTAGAGCTAGACATTAATGGTCATAACTGTAGGTCAATAGTACACAAATAATTTAAAAATGTGATTTTACTGGTTTGGTTGTTTTTATCGCCAGATACTTGCATTAAGTTGCTGTTTGATGAGTCACAATTTATTCATTTGTTTCCAGTGGCAAGAAATAACGACGGATTCTCAGTAATCTTAGGATGCCATGGAAACACTTTTGAAATGTGACACTGCATCAAAGTGTGTTTGAGCTGTCGTTCCACCACCAAGTTATTTTAATTTTAATGATACAATACAATGTGTCTTTATTTAAAAAAGGTCACAATATTATGCAGATAGCCATAACTATACCAACATTTACTGGGTTGTTCTTTAATAACCTTTGAGTTCCCTCAGGGAGTGGCACTGTACCATGAATCATGGCATTTCTGATTGCAGCTTGTTGCACCTACAACTTTCAATGCGGACCTGGAAGGTCCTTAATTCAGATCTTATGATTGTTATTATTTCTATATGTTAACTGTCAGTAAACGGTAAACAAAAAATACTAATTCTAAGATGTCCGCAATATATTGCGTTTGATAACTAACCTTACACTCTTTTAATATGATATTTAATTATCAAAGATTATTTTAAAAACAATTTAGGATTGTACCATAATCAAGCCAGCGGGTATGCTAAATGTATAAAAAGCTTCTTTGTATATATAGTGTTTCTTTAAAGTTGCTGCTATTGCTTTTTTCTCAAATGTCAGCCACTGCAGCATATTTGATCCAACAGTTGCGACAGTAGGTGTCTCATCTGGTCACAGCAAACAACCTGTGTCTTTCAGACTGACCTTCAGCGTGAAGGGTATTTCTTACGCTAGTGATGTTGAATGCCAGGAATTCATAGTAAAAAATGTTGCTGGGAGTTCCCATTTTAACGCTTTTATAATTTTTTTGTCAATTTGTGCACAAATTTTTATTTTATTTTGCTGAACCACACCCAGCACCACATTAATATTCAGATTGTCAGATTATTTGATAAATGTTGTTGCAGTGATATCTAGAAATTTATGGTCTGTTTTATATAGAGTTTGAAATATTTTCCTATAATTTCCCCAGCAAATGCATTTATTTATTTTGGTTTTCAGTACAAAATCAACCACCTTCAAATGGGTTTTTAAGTTGTTGGCAGATTTTTGGATTAATCACCTATTTCGATTTGCCTGGCAGCTGTGTTCTTCTTGTACTTTAACTATTTTTTTTAAATGTTTTAAAGCTTTTTCACAGGATCACTTTTTCACATTTCACAGGTTCAATGATAATAATAATCATAATAATCTCCGTGTTTCTGGATTCCTAATCAATAGCTTTCCTTCCATCTGCCCTTCATGAATTTTAGGTGACATACAGTACATAATTATCCCCCTTCTCAGTATTACCTGGCAGAATATGTCTTTTCAAAAATATTTTCATGCATGTCCTTTGCTGTCGTTTGTTTATATCGTTGTTTTAATCCAGTTATAACTTTTTGGAAATCTGTGCATGATGAAAACAAAACCAACATCTGTAAAGCCACTCATAATCATTAACATCTTATTTTTGGTGTCTAGTGAAAGGTATTAACAGTAACATGGAGTGGGTGTAGATGACGCAGTACAATGATGCCAGCTGCCACAAACCCGTAGATCCGAACTTGTGGTGACTCTTTGCACAAGCTCGTGTCTATAGGTATGTGTCTGCAAGGTGAACGCAACACTCTTTCCTCCAGCCACTGCCATTGTCTTAAAGGTTTGCCTATATGAATACTTTACAACAGCAGCATAAATGTTATTTTTTACAGCTATTGTACAATACAAGTTGAAAGTTTAGGGTCACTTGACGGAAATTTTCCATTATCTTAAAAACATTTTAGTCTGAAACTTTTAATACACAATTACGCAATTTAATACACAGTACAGGGATGACTTTTACAATAATATCTCAATAGTTTAAACAAAGTTTTATAAATGGAACTGAAATTCAAATTTGTTCGCAAAACATTAACAATTTTCCTTTTTTTAACTTTTGTACGGAACAAAAGTTAGAAATTAAATAGATCTGTCGGTAACAAATAAATGTGAATTTTAAAATTTTAATTAAGAAAGGAATTAAGAAAGCTGAGCCCTAAAAGTACCTTTCTTTAAGCATCAAATGCACAAAATAAAAAAGCAAACATTAAAAAAAGTTACATTTGTTGTTCAACGAGTTAAACGAATAGGAATGCTCAAATATATACATTTCTGTTTTAAGGAAATGTTTTTAATTTAATTGCTGAATATTTAAGAAATGGGAACTCTCCTGTTTAAAAAGTATACCAAGAAGCTGGTTAATAAAATTACAAAAGTGCATTTTTACAAACTTTAGGCAAAGGGTGCCATATTAAAAATGTTAAAATATAATATAATATAATATAAAATTTTTATTTATTTAGAATTTTCTACAGTACATTCTGCATACATTATAACTGTTATTCCATGTGTTTGATGAGTTTATTATTCTTGTACAATATAATGCAGCGATGTCTCGGGATGAGGTAGTAGGTTGTATAGTTTAGAGTTACAACATGGGAGATAACTGTACAGCCTCCTAGCTTTCCTCGAGCAGACGCCCTGCTCTGCTACAGTGCTAGCGCTAACAAGCATAAAACCAGTTCACAACGTGCTCTCTTGCCCCATGCTTAGAGCAATAATACTGTAAATATAAGTGTGGAATCTCTGTTGATGTGCATGTTTTTCACAGAATTTCAGCTTTGGGTCTTTTCTAGATTTTCTGCTTGTGAGATGGAACTGTGTCCAGCCTTACCGTATTTGCTAAATATCTGTATTTTGTACCACAATTGAACATGCATACCTGATGTTCAGCCTGTTCAACGTTAACCCATCGCTGTCATGAAATTAATATTTTTGGCTTCCGTTTTCATTTTGCCAGTATCTCAGCATCTACTGTAAGTAGTTGTAAAACCTCATAACCATGTATTGTTTAATGAAAAAACAGCGTAGTGTCCACAAAGACCAAAAGTGTTACATTTCTATCAAAAGGCTGCAGTGTTATTGCAACAGTGTGTTCAACACGGTAATGTTCTGCATCACTAAAACCATGTTTTATTATACACATGGAAACTGTACAAGCCTAATCGTTTTGCTATTTCCCTCTGGATTTTATTTAACCGTACTGTCTTTCTTTTCCGCTTTAAAACTTTTGTGTTTTTATAACTTTTGTGTTTGTGAGTTGAAAGAAAAGGTCACATATATAAAGTAAATTCTGTCATAATGGTAACAGTAGTATGAAAGATAGACAGCAAACAATTTCTAACCTTCTACCTGCTTATGTTTCATTTTGAGGCTGAAACAGGAATTGACATTGATGTTGACTCTTGATGGAATTCTTGTTTTTAGTTTTATCACTGCACATACCAAACGTGCTGTGCACTTTGAGAGCATTATTGCTGCACTATGAAGACCTTGACTGTTGCAATGACTGTTTCTCAGATGTTAGAGATTAGGAATAAATATTTTGTGTGCACATCCAAAAAATTTAAGGCAGATGCATGGTCACAGTCGCAGATTAGTGGATGTAGATGTTAAATTGCATGTCATTTTGTCAATTAAATGTTATACAGTAGGATACACATTTGACGTTCAAGTGTGTGTGCATGCATGCTAAACATGTGTTGAATATGGAAAAATATTACAGTGATTTAACATTGTTAAAAGTGAAATAATAAATAGCGCTTGGTTTCACACAGAATTTTTCGAAAGCAGCATCTGCAGTGTGCCACAGGTCCAGCTGCAGTCACTGCGTCAGATAAAAGATCTGCGCATGTGATAGCTTGTATGCCAGTGCTTGTGTGCACATATCTTGGTGTTGTTTTTAGTTTGGTGAGGTTTTGCACAGGTGCTCACCATAGGTGTGGTTGTTGTATTTGACAGTGGTGTCATTTTTGGTTAGTGCAATTTCCGCTTGATTCAGCCATACTCTACATGTGCAAGCGTGCCTGTGTACATGGATTCTGGCAATGTTTGAGCACATTGATGTTATTTTGTTTCAGAAACTGAGAAGAGGTGATTGCACACAGATGTGCAGATTGTGACATCACAGAATTATGAAGAACTTGCTCATGCATGCTAATTACATTATTAGATAAATTTTTAATTAAGTGTTGCAAATTCATTTACATTCATCTTTTTCCGTTTTGATGTGATGTCTATCACTGATCTGATCTAAATCTCTACATTAGTTGTAGTGTATTTTTATATTTACTTGCATCACATGCTGGTTAGGAAAAGTAACAAATGAAACAGATGAAAATAATTTAGACAATCATTTTTTTAGCACTTTCAGTTGCTATTTTTAGTTGGTTTTTGAATTTTGTAGGTCAGTCAGTAAGTTTGTGTTTTAGCATTTGAAGCTTATTATAGGAGTGACTTGTTGGTCAAGCAGTAATATTTGTTGCTTTGTGAATGATGAGTTCAGAGAACCTCATAAAACTTAATTTTATTAAACCAGATTTATAGCCCTATGTCGGTGGATATATGGTGAAGCAGATATAGGGACATAGTTGTTTTGTGCATTGTGTTTGGTGATGTCACTAAAATGTACACAAACATTGCAAATTGCAGATCACCGCCACTGATGATCATTGCAGAGACCAGTTAACAAAATATTAAACATGACAATTGTATTATATGTATAAATAATGCCTTCTTTCTGTTTTATATTTTAAAAGGATAGTTTACCCAAAGGTATAAGGTCAGTCACCATCTATTCACACTCATGTCAGTCAAAACCTGTACATGACTTTTCTGTGGAAAAAAAAAATTCTTAGTCAGCCAATGTTGTATGGTTACCACTGTTCTTTAAAATTTCTGCTTTGATGTTCTACAGAGAAAATCTTTGTATTTAGAATAACATGAGGGGGAATAAATGATAAAAGAATTTCCCTTTTTGCTTAACTATTTTTTAAAAACAGTATGGGTATTTGGAAGTCAGCAAAGTTGTAACTGTAGGTGAAAAATACAACTGTGTAAAAAAACATGGATAAATAAATTTTTGAGCGCTTACTGTGTCCTTAAATACCCAGAATTCTGCAGCGAGTGAAAATGATGCACTGAAGCCAAATGCGTACAAAGTTCAGCCTATTTCATCAAAACACAAGCATTACAGCTCTGTCAGTGTGGAGAAACCAGCTCTGAAAGTCTAACCAAAATAACCTTAAAAAACAAACCTCACACCACATGTTGGCTATTGTAGACAACCAAAGCTGTATTCTGTTTAGGATGCTGGTTTTTGGACTTGGATTGTTTGGTTCTATTAAGCCCTTTTATTATTGAAATGTCAGTAACTTTTGTGAATGAGATCTTTAGATCAAACCATTCAGAAATGTTATGTCTCTCGGAACAATTTGTAAGACAACAATCAGAAGTTAATGTATTTATTGCAGCTTTCAGAATTTGTGAACTTGTAATGACTTCAGATTATTATAATAATGCATAAACAAAATTTATTCATTGTCTTGTTTACTACTGAAACACTATTTCTGAGTGTTTTTCTGTGTGTTGGTTTGCCCTTTTCTCTTTTTATATTTTTCCTCACTGTCACTCATGTCCTTAAGGAATAACTGCTCATATATTTGGGTGACAATAGTGCTATTGTGTTAAGGGAGGGGATGGGACCCAGAAATTGCGTTTCGATGTTGACAAAATTAAGCTCAGAGAATGTGTAATCTTAAAATTTTACAGTCAAGTTCTGTGAATCAAAAAGATGCCAACCAGTATATTGGTTACAGTTTTATGAGTGGCTTGTAAATTGGCATCATTCCACCTTTTTATTGTTAAAATGAAGAGCAGTTGGGCTGGGCTGTACTGCTGTATATGACAACTGACTGAATTGTGTTAATTTTTATCTTGCTCTACTGGCTAATGCATGGTATTCAGCTGCTGGATAGTATTGTAGAGTGGATTTCAAAGGATGTGTGTAATTCAACCACATATTCTGAATTAATTTGTGTGTGTGGTTCAGCCCAAAGGTTGTGTGTAGTTTTGTGCTTTTAAGTACGATATTCTAAACGATCCACCTTTGGGATTGTCCATGCAACTGGTGCATTAACGTTTTTGAAAGCCCTTGATACATCAAGCTGATGTGAGTATTGAGCCTCACCTGCAATGTGTGCAAAAGGTGCAGTTGGGGGCCCTCTGTTGGCTGGCACTGGTACATGATTTATTGTATTAATTTTACCCAATAGATAACAATTATATAGATAGATAGATGTAGGAGTGAAATGTAGCTACTATGGGTATACCCCAGTAAGCGATGCAAACATAAATGAAATGGCCAAAAAATTAATTAAATTTGTAAAATCCTAATTTAAAGACATATGGCTCCTTATGTCCAGGAGAGGGAAGTCTAGCACCGCTTCAACATGAGACACTACAAGTGCATGTGTGTTGCAGACATGTTGGGGTTGTCACATGTGCCAAGCTGCAAAGTGTTACATTTAAAATGTAGTTACTAAAAACATCAGTGCGAACAGTGTAACATTTTTAAATAATTATAGAGACTGTATAGTGTGTGAACGGTGTGCTTAAACATCATGTGTGACAGACAGAATCAAGCATTTTATTAAAACTGTTTCTGTCGCTGATAAGAGTCCATTGAAGTTGTCTGTTGGAGGTCTCCTTCAGTCCCCCCTTTTCTCTCCTCTCCACTTTACGTCTCCCTGTTTCCTTAGCTTTTTGTCATTCTTGTTCTTCCTTCTCTTTGTTTTCTTCCTCGTCTCTCTCCGTTGTCACCGCAGTGCTAGCCAGGCGGTATCAAATGTAAGCCAAGCACATCATATTTTCATGTGTCCGTGCCTCTTTATATCCACAGCCCTCCCATTCTCGATATTCCCTCGCTCATTCTCTGTGCCTCTCTCTCTCTCTCTCTCCTGCTTGTTCCTTTTGCTTGCTCTCTCTCTCTCTCTCTCTCTCTCTCTCTCTCTCTCTCTCTCTTTCTCTATTCTTTCTGTAGTTCCCTCCCTCCTGCTTCAATCTTCAGTTTAGCTAGAGAATAAGAGGGAGTGAGAGAGGGAAGGAAAGAAAGAGAGTGGAATAATGGTGAGCAAAGAGGGAAATTCAGAACTTGGGAACTTTTTCTTCAAAACAGCAAGAGGCAGAAAAAGGATTTTGGGTAAGAACATTGTGTGATGAAAATCTCTCCTCTTTTATTGTCTATCCTCTAGTATGTCTCTATATCCCTCTTTTTCTTTCTGTAATCTCTTTATTTCTCTTCTTCTCTTCTTTCTCTCGGGGGGGTAGCGGGCCTCTTACACTAACTGATGTCAGCTGTTGCAGGAAATGAAGGGATCACTTCTATCTTCTCTCGCTCTCTCTCGCTCTCTCTCTCTCATCCTGAAATGGACTTTCATTAGTCTCTTATCCCGGCAAACACAGTGGATAGAACGGTTTAGAGAGAGAGAGACAGAGAGAGAGACAGAGAGAGATGAATGGGACTCAGATAAAGATGGTGGCATAAAGGACAGAACAGGCGTTGACACATTCTTTCCTCTCGTTTTGCTGCTGTTTATTTTTGCTGGTTTTTTACTTAGTAGATCAGATGTCAGCCAGCATTCCGCCTGTTTTTTCCGCCTCTGGATTGAGTACGCACCAGTCGCACATGTGACATAGGGTGAGAGACAGTGTGTGCGTATGTGAGAACACCCCCCACCCCCTATGCTGATTTCTCATCTTATAGCCCTCTGGGTAGAAGTCTGGTGTGTGTTGCCGGTGTCGTGGCCCTGCCTCTTTCTCTCTCCCTCTCTCTCTCTCTCTCTCTCCGCCATTCAGTTTTCTGTCCTATAGGCTGATTAATCTGGATACCTTTTCTCCCTACATTCTTTGTTTCCTTTGTTCACGTTTTCCTTTTTCAGGAACACTCAGCGCCCGTTTGAATTTCCCACCTTTTTCCCTCCTCTGCAGTCCTCTGTCTCTCGTTCTTCTGCGACTCTCCGCTCCAGACGGCGGCCAGACATAGGTTGCCTGTCAGTGCCCTCTTGTCTTTTTATTTTTCCTCTTTCTTCACATCTGTCTTTTTTTAATGTTCGGTTATGTCTCGTATCACAGTCCACTTGCTTAATGGGATAAGTATCACGGAAGCATCTGAAGAGCTTTCTTTCCCTGTCTTTCCTGTCCTCTCTGTTCTTACAGTCTCTCAGGCATGCAGAAGACTGCGGCACCCGAGGCACGGTCAGCAGCTGCCGCCAGCTCGGTGAGTTCACGCCCCTTCTCTCAATGCATGTATGTGATTTATACAAGATCTGACATGACCCGTAAGCATCTGTATTTAAAATCGCTGTGACAGTATTACACTCTTTAGCAGATACGCATTTAAGACGATGGTACGGTCAATCTGCATAGCTTCGTCTTTTGTGCACATTACTATTGTCGTTTCTAGATTTTTTTTTCCTGCTCCGTCTCATACTCTCATACCTCCCTACAGATGTTTAGTCATATCAGTCTACTTTGGCCACAGTTAACAAGTTCAAATAAAGAGCGTACGTTCTTCTTCTGTGTGCGTGTGGCCAACGTGAGGAGTCTGTGTGTGGCGCCACTTCTCCACGCATGTCCTCGTCTGTCTTGCGCATGTGTGTTTGTGCGTGAGACTTGTCTTGTGTCTTTGTGTGCAGTCCACGCTGATGGGCGTGTGTGCAACTATGTTTGTCGTTGCTTTAAAGTGTGAAATCGCGCTTATCGGCCTCTGTCCGCTATACATATACTCTTACAAATGAAGGAAATGCCGATTAAGAGACTGCGAGACAGAGTGTACGATTGAAGTACAGAGAATGAAGGGTGTATAGAGTGGCGACAGAATGGCGATCTTCCTCCTGCATCGTGCCCCTCTCCTTCCCTGAGACCCTAACTTGTGACGTTCTGCTTCGATGTCCACGGGTTGGGCTCTCGGGAGCTGTGAGAGGCACTCAGTCATCTGCCCGTCCGGGAAAAACCAGAGGAAAAGACAGCAAGAGAGCGATGGAAGGAAGAATACATTCAGACAGATGTGAGATTGATGGGAGAGGGAGGAGAGAGGAAAAGATGTAACAAGTGAGGTGACAGTGGTGGAATGTAGGCCTGTGGATTATAGTTTAACCGAGAGAGAGTAGCAATGCGCCAAATGAAATATTTTTTAAATCTACTCGTCTGTAAGATGATCTTAAGGATTTAAATCGATCTTAAGGAAGCCCTGTATAATTAGACTCGAGGCGTTTACAAAAGATGCTTTCTTGCTGCTACTAAAGATGCAGCGCAACAGAATAGCAAAGTGGGGAAAAAACGAAGATGTCTGATCTACATGCGTATGATACATGTGTGTGGAGATGCAAAGTTAAGTATTGCCACTAAAATATCAAAATCCCCCAAAATGTATGAAGCAAAATATAGTAAAAAAACTAATCATGCAGTTGTTGAATGATAAGTTGATTAGTCAACCATCGTGACCGAAGGACACAAATACACAGAAGCAAGAGAGAGTCAAGGATCTGTGTTTTTAGGTTGAGGTGGCGTTAGGCCATGCAGGGTTTGGCCCAAACAAAGCGTATGTTTAGACTGTGAGTCAGGATACTGAAATGGCCGTGTGCGTGCGTGTCTGTGCCACAGCATCTGTTACACCCTCGATCCGCACCCATATTTGTGTGCATCTTTTTGTGTGTCAGTATGTTTTTTGAATGTAATTGTTCTTTCTGTACATGAAGCCCTAACAGATAGACAGGTCCACTGGCTTCTGTTCATATATGTGCATGTGTGTTTTATCCACCAGTTTGAGAGCAGCACAAAGTACTGTCGAGAGCGTGACATTGATAGCTCGGTACACTTGTGTTTGACCTCATACAGACATTCATCATCATTAAAAATAAATGCACATGAGTGCTTGTGTAGTTATATTGAGTGATTTATTGTTAGCTTTGTATTTTTTAATGCATTTTACATATGTGTGTGCGTACAGAATTACGAATTCATTGTGTTTACATGTAGCACAGTTTCAACAGTGCGAGAGAATGAAAGAGATGGAAATAGATGGAGTTTGACTGCAGCAGATATACCTGTATGCAGTGGCGTAGAACGTTGTGTGTGTTCTTATGGAGTAAGTTGGGCAGATGTCTCTCTGGTGGTGCTCTAAATCATGATTCTCTCTCTTACTTATCACTGATGCTTGATCCTTTCTTCAGACGAGCTGTTCTTGGAGGGTTTTTAACCAGAGGTAAACAGTCCTGCAGACTTGTTTTGGTAAGATTTATAAATGGCAGAGCAATTTTGCTTTTTGCACGTTTGGTGTGATCCATCTTGGTGTCAGTTTGTTTTAAATTCATTGTATATTTTTGTATGCTGAGAGGTAGTTGCTCTTTCCTAGCTTAGGAGTTCTCAGTTGTGTTCAACTTGGTATCAGATGTTTCTCCTAAAATTATTTAGGACAAATGAAAATAGAAACTAATGAGACAATTATTAAAATACATTAAAATGTAGATTGTATAGGAAAATGTTATGAGTTCATACTAAAATCTTAAGTAATATTAAATTTTAACGTATATGACATTGTTGAGATAATTTGTGAAACTCTAATGGAGACATTTGTGAGTTTCTGGGTCTGGAGAAGTATCTGAGATTCTGGGGACTTCTCTTTTTAGTTTCATTGATGTGTAGGGGAAATAATTGAGATATTTAAGCGATTTCAACTGTGATTTTTCTTTATGGGTTGTAAAAATGGAGCAAGGAAATGCAACTTAAAATTCAGTTGCTTAACTTTCTGACAACAGAATTGTTGCTGAATTATTTGATTTGGTATATATGCCCTAGGTATATTTTCAAGGATTGATATTGAGCTCCTAAAAAGGTCATTTAGGGGAAGCTGCAATCAGCAGGATGTTATACTGATAACTTACTTCTCCTTGATGTCATTAAGTTGGTAATTAAATTCTTAATTTGGAATTTAAGTGGAATGCTTCGGTTGTATTGTAAATTGATTAATTCTATCATTTAATGGACCTGTGAGGATACTCGGATAAGTTTTAGAGAACATGCCTATGTAAAATAAAATTGAACGTCATCTGTAACTTGCAGTGGAGTTAAAGGTGATCGTTTATGTTTATTGACTGAATCGGTGTGATTCGTGGAGCACACATTAAAGGGTGTTTGCATTTCATTTTGTTTGTTGTTATGGGGTTTTGTGTGTATGTGCTGTGTGGTTTGTTCTTATATGAGCAGTGTTTTAGTGTCATGTTTCACAGTATAGCACATGTGCATCAGGTCACGAGAGGTAAGGAGAGAATACAGTACATGCTGTAGGAAAACAAATACTATACTTAGCAGGTATATGTGTATTGTATTAGATTATAGGTCCCTTAGTTTAATCAAATATATTTAAATCATTTGCTTGACGTTATGCATTTTGCCATATGAGATCGTCAAAAAATCGGGCATGGAAAATTGAATCAAATGAGTTCTTGTTTAGATCAGACAAATAATTTTTTTGTGGTTGTATTGTGTTTAAATAAGTGCTCATCTTGATTTTAAGCAAGTATTGAGCAAGAATTCTATTTAAGTGGATTATATGTGTATGTACAAAAGTTATTGGTTAATATTGGTAATTGGTTAATTTGTAATGGTGGCATACTAAGACAAAAAATCTATATACAGAGGAATGACGCATTCTAGATGTAGTTTATTGCTGAAATTATTTAAAGCATTAAATAATTATATTATATGAAGAGGTAATGTGCCCTTAAAATGTATTTTCTTAATTTTGCATAATTTTTATTTGAATAAAACCAGTTCATTTACAAAATGTGTGTATGTCACATGATGTCACATTTTCTAGGCTACCTCAAAACTAAGACCACTATATTTCACATTCTTGTAATCACTGTTAGTCTGTCAGTCTAGAGTAAAGAGGCCGCTCGTAAATCTGATTTGCTCTTACTATAACATTTAAACACATTTTGTAATACAGTCCAATGAATATGATACCCATGAAGGCTCCTTTCTTGTTCTGTAAAAGCAATATGCAATAAATAATTGGACATTTTGACATCAAGAAATTAAATCTTATAGTTTTAATATTTAGTTTAGGTAGAAATTGATGGATCAATCATGTGGACATTTGCACCTTAGTATTGGCAAGTTGTGTGTATTGTGTGTGTTAGCGTTTAGCTGCAGCGGGGTAAGCGAGCACCCCTCCTCTCCTCTGCAGTGTGCCAGTGTGCTGGATGAAGTCTATTGTTCTGGTGCCCTTGTCGTCTACCAGCACCACACCTCACCACGCCATCCCACCTCATCAAACAAGTGTGTGTGACCGAGAAACTGGCGTGGAGTCGGTGCAATAAAGCAGAACAGTTATCAGTTCAGCACAGGTATTTTGTTCAATGAGAGTTCGGCCTTTCCTATGGAAAGATGCAGCAGTGGAGGAATGCTGCTGAAGTTGCCTGACTTAACAGGTTTCTTAAGGAGACACTCCACTGATATCCACACTTTTCCTCCCACGCACTCCCTCTTCCTCTCGCTCACTGTCAGAATCATGGTAGTTGGTCCGCAGTGCCAGCACACGCCCCAGGAACGCCCAGATTTTACCGCAGTACCAAAGTACCTTGAGCAGTCTCACACACTCGAGCACGCTTTCTCTACCCGCAAAATGATCGCGACGCTTCCAGTTCACCTTTCCACAATGAAAACATGATTTTTGGAAATGTGTAAACGTTTTAGTGATCATCAGGTTGTTTCAAATAGATTTTTGTTTCTGGATGTGTCTGTATTTTATTGTAAGAGTTTTGTTTCCGAAGCATGTCTGTGCGCTTTTGAGGTTCTGTTTTGTGTCTGGCCATGTGTGCATGTCTGCGTATTTTGCGGTAAGTAGACACCGTTGTCCCTTTCTGACAGACGCTGTCCCACTAAAGCCATATGTTCAAGTTGGCATAAAGCATCCTACACATTTCTTTATAGTCTGGCTGTCTGAGCGTTTGCTTGCTTACACAAAGACAGAAAAACAAACAATTATTTATAATGATGATGTAATATCATATATGCTGTCAAATGTAATAATTTTTACATTTTTACATGCAAACAAAAGTTAGGAACTGTGTAAGCAGAGAACAACCAGGAAAGATGGATATGAATAGAGATCTTGCTTATTTGTCATTTTCAGTCAGAAGGTTAAGTAGCAGAAATGTGAGTAAATAGCATTTTTCGAGCAAGCATGCTTGGCTATATCTCACCCCCATGCCCAGCTGATTCATCTAAATCCAGCACAAAGAACCAATAGAGAATCATCGGCCATAGTCACAGCCACTGAATTACTGAGAAAATATTGCTGTCCTGTTTTCTAATGGCCGTTTGTGCATGCGGATGACAGGGCCTGTATGTGAGGGAAACACCCAAAATATCAAGCCTTAATAGCACATGGTGCTATTTTATAGCGCCTGTGCTATTATGCCTGTGTTTATTTCGATCTTTCATTTTCTTGTTCTCAATCTCTAGCTGCTTCTCTCTTTTGCATGTTCTCTCTCTCTCTCTCTCTCTCTCTCTCTCTCTCTCTCTCTCTCTCTCTCTCTCTCTCTCTCTCTCTCTCTCTCTCTCTCTCTCTCTCTCTCTCTCTCTCTCTCTCTCTCTCTCTCTCTCTCTCTCTCTCTCTCTCTCTCTCTCTCTGTCCTCAGATGGCTTTCAGCCTACTTTCCTATAACAGAAAACAGAGCGGAGTGGAGTCAGCATTCACAGTCAGAGGCAGGCACAAGCACCAGAACGACGCCCCCTTATAAGTGTGTTTATACAGTACGTGTATGTGAATGTGTCAGTCTTACCTGAAATCACACACAAGCACATGTTTATCTGTTTATCATTCTATCTTTTCCAAAATGCACAGATACAAGTAAAAAGCATTTTATTATAGTCTCTCTAGGGATCACCCAAAGATGTTCACCCAATTCTGTCATCATTTACTCGCTGTCATGTTCCAGACTTGCATTTTTTTCAGGTTCTAAAAATAAATCTCTTGAGAATGATGTTCCTGTAATGTGTTAAACATCTTTCAAGTAATGCAATAACAACCAACTGGCTGTACATTATTCTGCTTGTCACAAAATTGTAGGACTTTATATTGACAAACTGTTTTCTTTTAGCATGAGACTTGGAACAGAACATGCAATTTGGTTTTGTCATTAATTTAACATAAAGTATTAATAAGCATATTTCGATCTAATATATTTGTTGATATTATTTTCACGGTCAAGTTGACTCGCAGTACCCGGGTGACCCTGTGTTTTTAGTTTTTAATGTTTTTTATTAGAGAATAACATGTCTTGGAATTTTGCAACTGAACAGTGATAATTCTAGTATTCCAGAGTACTGTTTAATAAAAGAAATTTAATTTTACCCTTGCAGCGAGCATGACGTTTACATGTTCTTTCTTACTTTTTCCATATATTCTGTATCTGTACTTTGTATTATCCCTCCTGTCTCTCTCTGTTTCCCAAAGTTTCTCTCTCTCTCTCTCTCTCTCTCTCTCTCTCTCTCTCTCTCTCCACCTCTCTACATCTCTACCTCTCTCCCCCTTCCCCTCTCTGTCAAGTAAAGCCCTTTTATAATGAATGGCAAGGTACGATAATAGCCTTTTGGTTGCTATAGTAACTAGACAGGAGCTCTCTTCATGCTGTATTTTTTGTCCTTAATTTTTTTCCAAGGGAGAAAATGACAGTGGAATGTGAGGAGAAACCTCCCTCTCTCTTTTCCTCTCTCTTTATCGTACACTTACACCGGATTCCCTCTGTTTTCTCTTCTGTCTACATCTGCATCCATATTGTAACACACAGGTTCCTTTGGGAAATCATTCTCATATTAAATATTAAGAATGAAATATGTTATTTTCTGTAAAGTTTGAGCAACATAGGAACTTTATACTTCCATTCATCTTTTTAGATAAAACAATTATGATTTTAAATAGGTTTTATTACAGTACAATACAAGTATTACAGCAAATAAAATTACAAATCATTTATAATATTTTATGTGGTACCACACAAATAGTTTTGTTAAACTGAGTATTAGCATGGCTGTGATCATGCTGCAGTCTTAAAATTGTGAATATAAGTGTTACATTGTTTTTATATAGGACACTATGTAGTAATTTACATAGACACAGTATATACAGTTACTCTGTATTCTTGCTGTTTAATATAAAGCTAAAGCAGGAATAAACATTGAATGTCTTCAAGCAATGCAAAGACTGACAGCTGTGAATACAGACAAGCATGAGTGATTAGATTAGAGAACTTTTTAATGTAGTTTCAAAATGTAATTTTTTTATAATATTGTATGTACTTATGCACAGTATCTTTTTTGTAGCTCCCCCAAATTTTGTCACTTTTTTCCAATGCTTGTTTAATTTATTCAATATTGTGTAGCCCTAATACCTCATAAATAGCCCTAATAAATCAATTACATTATCCTTTTTCATAGAATTTGCAGAAATGTGCTCCTGGTATTTTTAGATTAAAAAGATTTGTAGGATCATGAACGTTTCAGTGAAGTATAACTTGATTAATTTTATGATTAATTACATGATTATTTCTTTTTTTACTTTTTAAACATGCTCACAGTGAAAGCGTTGATTTTGACTAGTGTTATGATTTTACATTGCAATACAGATGCAATATGATGTAATTTATGTGCTAAGCCTTTGCCCCATGTCTGACCCTTTGCAAAGGTCACATGTTCAGAAGCAACAGTACAGTATATGCTGCCCATGGCTTTAGCACCTATAGCAGGGTGATAAGTGGTGGACACAGATTAAACATCAACACACAGGCAAACAGACACACAATGTCTGTGTGCAGCTGTTGGAGCTGGTGGTGTCACCATAGCGACAGCAGTGTGCTGCTGAAGATCCCAGCCAACAGCTGCTCTCGGGAGAAACAGTATTGATTGAGTCAGATCCCCTCCCACTTCAACAACGTACACGTGTCTGTTGATTGTCAGCGCTTGTGAACGACACCGTATCTAAACATTTGGTTTATGACGTATTTCTGTAAAGTGATCGCGAGTTCTTGATGTGTTTACATTACGGTGTCATCAGTATGCTTCAAAGAGTATGTGTTTTTCAACTAAGGGTGCATTCTGTTTCTGCGTGTGCAACAGATGGATCGAACAGCTCATTCTTATTCCTGCTAAAGTTTCTAAAAAACTGCCCTAATACTCCTCTTATTGTCCATCTCCCTTCCCCTGTTTCAAGATCCCAGAGGTCCGGTGTGCTCTAATACTTCCTGGGGCCCTTCAGAGGGCCTCTTGCTCCCCTCCCCCATCAGTGGTTCAATGTATCATCAAAGAAAGGATTAGTGTGGGCCGGCCCAGGAGACAGACTTGAGCACCTGACAAATTTAAGCTTATTAACTACAGGAAAAAAGGGGGAAAACCTGCCCAGGAAGCACTCGGAGATGGAGGACAAACTCTAAAGATTGCTGATCTTTCAGCATATGGCCTGATTCTAGCAGTGGTGATGCTGACTTGTGTGTGTGTGCACATTGCATTGAGAGAGCGCATGGCTGTGATCTTGCTTTGATGAGATGCACCTGCAGTCAATGGGAATTGTAAAGGAAGGAGCATTCATGCATTTGGAATACATTTATCCAAACCATCTTGCATTCAAGATTTTATTGGGGTTTTTTTATGTGTTCCTTGGAAATCACATTAACAATCTTGGGGTTGCCAACACCATGCTTCACCAGTTGAGCTTCTGGAACACCTCGGCATTTGTCTTTGTGCCACACACAAATTCACACAACTGTGCTTTAATCATTCATCTCTTCATTATTCACTCTTTATCACTTCTTAGCTTTGAATACACATTTCTAAAGTCACACCACAGGACATGCCTCTTCTAATCGTCTCTTCTTCTCAATCTGCTTTGTAATCTCAGGGTATACATTTTTCACAGAATAAGACATGTCCATGCAGAACATGGATGAATCTTTTTATCCTTTCTTTTAAAATCAAACTTTTGATTAAGCTGTACGTGACATGTTGCTTGACATGTTGAGATCTTGGAGAGAATCAGTGCCAAGCCTTCCCTAACATTGCCACTCTTCTTCTGAAAGTAATACGGTTTAAATAGCTGTTTTCTGTTTTTTGTCTTTGTGCATCAAGGTGAAAAACGTGAAAGGTCATATATTATACCCAGAAAGTCAATGTAAATGTTAATGAACTCCATCCCTATAGCGAAACTTTCAATGACTCCATTCCTCAACACCATACTAGCCACACCCTTTCTTTATGAAACTCTCCATTCTTGTGGCTTAAAGCAGAGTGGATGTTCTTGAGTTTTGCCAGCCCTCATAATTCAGTGTCAAGCTTATCATGGGTGAGTGGCTTTTTATCCTTTACTTGTTCACAGTCGGCGCTGTTTCTAATCCTCTCCACATATAGGTCTGTGTCCCCTCTGTGGGTTTCTTCCCAAGGAAATTTCCATAGCAATGGCACAACAGTGTGATTTGTAACAACATTTAAAACGAACAAATAAGTACAAAGGAGTATGATGGATCAGCATTAAATAGTAAAACACAGATAAGCTAAGGTATTGTTCTATGTTATTCGTATTGAAGTCTAATAAGTTATGTTATATGAGTCATGAGCGGTTCATAAATTCCAGTATAAAGGGACTTCAGTATACAATGTGCAGGCTCAAAATATATATAGAGGTATAGACAGCATCAGATAATAGAGTCAATTACTGTTCTTTGCACCATTAATAACACTGAATCATATCCTGTTTAATTTTTATGGCATGACGATGCTTATAAAAATTGAGAGAGAGAGACAGAGAGTGAGACTGAGAGAGAGAGGAAGAGAGAATGAAAGGGAGGGATTTTTGTTTTTATAGGAAAACTTTTTCTTTTTTTCTTAGGAGTTCCATAGTTTGATATAAAATATTATTTTCTAAAAATTCATAGAATTATAGATTTATATTATTAGTAATGTAATGTACAATACATACGTACAAGGTGTTCCTTCAAACTAATTGTACAGTTTATCAGTCATCGAACAAATATATTCACTACTGTTTAAAAGTTATCAATTTTACCACTTGTTCTTCAATATTAAGTAAACTGTTATTATGTTAAAACTATAGAATAATACAGATTGAATTTATAATGTTGGGACTTCTAACACAGATGGAAATTTCTATGAAAAAAAAAAAAAAAGATATTTTTTATGTTTATATGTAAGAACAAATTTACATTAAATATTTTGTGCCACCAAAAACATTATATAGCTCTTTCATGTAAAACACAAATGAGCAATTACTGAACAAGGACTATTTACATTAACATGTATTCATTTAGCAGTACAATGACTATAATAGTTAAACTGTATTTGTAAAACTGTATCTGTAAAATGTGACTTGTTACCTGTGTCTGTTAATGCATTAGGATCTCAAGTGTAATGTAGATGTGCTTTTGTATCCATAGCAACAAGTGCACCGATATGTCAAAAGGGGTAATGTTTACCATATAGTTGCAATGCTTTGCTTTTTTGTCTCAGATTTAAAAAATTGTTTTGACTGAGCTTTAAGTTCACATGGCGTTAAAATGCTAGAACGCTCCATGTCCTTAAATTTAACTGTAGAAGGCTTTCCACATGTTGGGACTAATTATGTTTCCAAATACACACCTAATCTATAATAAATGGTTTGTCAGGTTACTTCCCAAATGCCAATAATGACCCTGTATACAGGTCAAAAGAAAGTACCTATAGATTACACCAATGAAAATCATTTTAATTGTTACATCAAGGATAAATAACACTCTCATGTAAAAACTACACATCTTCTTACAAGATGCTTGTTATATAGAAATTGGATAAAAGCATGAAAAGACAATAAAGGTCAGTAAAAAACATTATGTGAACTTGTATTATGTATTTAACTTAAATTCAGAATAAAATCAATACTATAGTATCTAGATAGTGCTCATTTCAGACAAACAAAAATATATGTTGTGAAATCATAATTTGAAAATGATTTGATGTTTTAAAATGATTTTTAATTATTTAAAAAAGTTTTGTGTTATCAGTTTATGTTCTTTATTCTAAATAAATTAAACAACAAATATTCTAATTAAATTAAAAATTAAGTAGTTGATTTCAAGTATTTGAAAGATGTTGGGCTTATTGATAATCTCTGTGCTGGGAACTGTGTGTGTGTGTGTGTGTGTGTGTGTGGGATATAGGAAAAGGGAAAAAGGAAGGAAAGGAAAGACAATAACAGTGGGAGGATAGAATGGGAATGAAATAGGCAAATAAAATTACTGCATGATTGTTATTTTACCCCTTTTTTACACACACAAACAAAAACGTTTTTATATCAGCACAGTTATGTGAACATTCTTTTCATTAGGTGGGAACATTTGTCACATGTATCACATGTATTGGTAAATAAGTATTGCAGTGCCTTGTGTTTTTCTAGTTACTGATTTTATAGGTATAGAATAAAAATTTGAATAATTAATAATTCTGTGATGTAGGTAAACTCCATAAATTTACCCTGTAAGTGCATGCATGAATTCATCTCCCAATATTGTGATTAATGGGTGAGCAATATATGATTTTAATGACTTATAAATATCTCTATGGGGTTGCCAAATGTTATATTTTATAAGTATCAAAGGCATTCAAATTAAAATAATTGTTCCAGCCAGTCCTGGTTTTCCCTTTAGCTATTGTGGTCATTGGTACAGTATAAACAAAAGTTGAAAAGTACATTATATACATATATAGTTTGTTCATTTTTTGAGTGTCCTTTGTCACTATGATATCATGTGGTATTACCTCATATTTGCTGTATTTAAAGCTCTGGGTTGTAAATATGGTATATTTGTATTCAGACTGTACTTTTATTTTCAGTATTCACGCGGATGTGATAGGGTCATAGATTTAGATGCATCATGAAGTCAAGTGGGTGAATAGAGGTGAAAATTCTGTTCTGTTGCCTCAGGAGAAGTCAGAGGTCACTGTGGCCTCTACACACTTCTGGACATATGTTTAGTTCATACGATTCTATGAAGTATACTCATTTATATAACATTTCTCCTGAATTAGGTGCTATCTAAAATATGTATTTGCATTGCATTTTGTTTTGGTATTTTGACTGGTTACATTGTAGATTTAAAAACTCTAATATGTGTACTAAATTAAAGTTTTTCTGAACACGTTCCATATTTCATAGATTATTTACTAATTTCTATAATTCTGACTGTTTATGTAATATTTAAAAATCTAAGCTTACAAATAGTGTGTAATAAAGTTAAATTAATAGAAAACAATTGTGCTGAAATGCAGAAACAGCAGCAATATCAAAGTGTTACTCCAACTTCAGTACACTAAATACTTTTTAACAACACAAAAAACTAAATCAACAACAAATTATGTTTGAATATGAATTACTGTTAGGAACCCACTGTTTATTGGATGAACATAAAATAATTGTCAAAGGTAGAAGTGTTGTTAACCTCAACACAAAACTGCATTTTGTTACACAAAGTAGCAAATAAAAGTTCAGTTTGTGATGCAAATGGTTAAAAGTGTTTAAATAAAATGATTTAAAACGTGATGAAAAATCAAATCATTTAAAATGGTAAAATGATACAACAACAGACAGAGAGATGCAAAATAATTACAAGCATAAGTGTGTGTGTGTGTGTGTGTGTGTGTGTGTGTGTGTGTGCGTGCGTGTGTGTGTGTGTGTGTGTGTGTGTGTGTGTGTGTGTGACAGCAAAGGAAAACCTTCCTTCACAAATTCATTCACTATAAATGAGTATATGCAGTATATGCAGAATCTGCTTGAACAAACATTTAAATCTGTTTAAATCTGTTTGTTTAAAGATTATTATATTTATATTTATATTATATACTATTGCTTACTTTTTATATATAGGTCTTTTATATTTATGTAGAAGGGTTAATAATACTTTCTGTTATCCAAGATGTCAGAATAATTATTATCCAGAATAATAGTTTTGTATATGTTTTATGCATTGCATAAAAGTATATTTATATATTTTAATATATTTATGTGCATGTACTGTACTGGAAACTGTTAGTCTTGAACTCAGTGAACTGTTTCTTGGAGTTTCTTAGATTAAGTCACTTTTATGACAATAGTGTCATAAATGCAATGTAAACATGAAACAAACTTCTCACAAGGACAAAACAATAGTTGTTTTTTATAATGTAATGCTTTTCTGACATTGTTTTGCTCTTGTCTGTAGGGTCTCCCTCTTTCTGGCCCCTTCATTTCATTCCCTTGATATGCCTCGTTCAGTCTCATTTTACATTTTTTCTTTCTCTTCAGCATAAAATATTTTTGCGTATCACAGTTGATTAAACAACTTTCTAATTTTGCCAAATAGCCAAATACCTCATTTATTTTCCCTCTTTCTGTTCTTTTCATAATTCCTTTTTTCTTTTCCCTACAACTTCTCCCTAACTCCTTTCTTTTTTCTCTGCACCTTAACTTTAATGCTGCAGATTCCCCTTTCAGTGCCCCCCCGAATCTTTCTTTTTTTTAGTGTCCTTCAAGCCTTCTTCAGTTGTGCTAATCTGCAAAAGACAGATTTTCCCCATTGTGCGTACTTTGCCTCTTTTCTATTCTCTGCTTTTTTCCCTGTTTTTTCTCTTCTGGTCTTTTATATTTGTCATGTTTATCTTGTTTCCTACCTTGTCAAAATTGTAATTTTTTTGTGCTCTAATTGTTATGCTTATACATTTCATCTTTGTCTCTCATTCTGCTGTTGTCAATGACAGCTTCGTCATTTTCTTTAGGAGGAAACAACCGTGTGTAAATTAATTTGAGCATCACTAATCCTCCAGATTTGGACAATTCAGTAATCTAATTGTGAAATATTTGACAAAGTTTTAAAATAGAAAATATAGAAATAATAGACACGTGCACCTGTGCAGTCCAGAACTGCCTCTGGGGCCCTGGCAAAGTCTTGGCGGGTTGCCATAGTAACCCTGACCACCAACAAAATGCCAGGTGTCTGAAGACATACTGCTGGCGCCAGTGGGTCTCTAGCCCCTCCCTGCATGGACTCACTCCACAGACTTCCCATGATGCCTTCTCGTCTATGAGAGGATAGATAAGCCAGAGCACTGAGAGAATTTAGATCTTTTAGTATACTGAACTTCTCACAAAAAGAGAGATTTGTTTAATTACTATTTATGCTATTATATTTGGATTTTGGATTGAATTTCATAACTTTAAACTTTTACTGTTAAGAAAATCAATATGGCATGTCTTCTTCAATTCACCTAATATTTCCATTTACAGTACAGACAGTGTTCTGTTTGATCTTCCCATTAGTTGTTAATCTTGCCAGAAGCTTATTAGCAAATTCCCCATGCCATCTTCCTGTGGTTAGTTTGAGGTCATCATCAAGCAGCTGACAAATTAGGCTGACACTTCCCCACCAGTGTGACTGTGACCGGTGAAATCTACAACTGCTGTCTCCCTCATCTTCGGACCTTACCTTTCAGTTTAGACTTGAACTTTTGTCTCCTTTAGTCTTTTTCTGTCATTTGCTTTCTGTCTTTCTTGTTCTCTGTTCAATTCCCACTTTCCTTGTTTTCCAGAGATCTCCTACCGTCCAACCTGGCCAAAAGCGTTTAGTTGGCGGCTCTCCACGTGCCACAAAAGCACCGCGGCATTCCTTCTGTCTGTGGTTAATCTGTAGTGTCAGCTTGCTTTGGCCAGGCCGCGCTGAAGCACAGGGAATATTAAAAAGCCCAGCGGCAGAATTCCTCTGGAGCAGAGATGAGGAGAGAGACGAGAGGGAAAGAGAGAGAGAGATAGAGAGAGGGGGAGGTCAAATGAGGTTGGGTGGTGGGGTTCAAGAGCGGTGTGTGAAGTATGACTTGCAAGAAAAAAAATAGTCATTCAGTCTATATTACACTGTACATCACCTTAAGATTTTAAGATTTTATTTTGCACTCTATGGTAAGTGCCATAGTTAAATGTAGCACTGTTAAAATGTAGATTAAAATGAATGAAAAGTATGTTTTTACAGACGGCAGTTGTTCACTTATATTGCGTTGAGAATTTTTTTTTTTTAAAAGAACAATTTATATTTTGTTAAAGTTACGTCATAAAATTACATGCATAATAATTATAAAATGATAAGTGAGAAGCTGTTTAAAATATTTTATTTGGACTATTGTCTTTTGAACTGCAGGACACTGCAGTCACACAGCAGGACTTTTCAAGCTATTAAGATATTTTCACACATGGTTACCAACAGTTAGTTAAAAATTAGTAAACCTGCTTGAATATATAATAAAACTATTAGTGTACAGTCATGGGGTGATGTTTCAAATAAGCGTGTATCTTTAACTATGAACACTCTTAGCCTTGTGAATTATTTTTAAAAATTAAACCGTCTTCCTTTTTTTGTTGTAATAAATCTACCAAAAAGAAAGTTCAGTCGTTGATAGAAATGCATCACAGAAAATATCTTTAAAAAAGGAAAGGACGAAAGCATGGTAAAAAGTTACAGAGATGCTTTTAATTTGACCTTCATAATTACACATAAATGATTTAAAAAAATATATTTTTAAATAAATCAATCCATGTAACATTAAAGTGCCAATTAAAGTAACATCATTAAACATTACCCTTTTGCCCCAAATAAAAATTGTACTTTGTGATCCATGATTGGTACCAAAGCAATCTTTACATGTGACATTGATCATCATTTTATACAAATTCTGTGTCGAAATATAAACATTAAAATAATTTGCTGGTTTGAATATTCATGTGAAAAACTTTTTTTTTATTTTTAAAATATGATTGCCATAGTGAGGCAAGTGCCGCTTTCAGAATTGTCAAGTCTGTAACAGTCCCATATACCTTATAAATGTAAAATTTTTATTAATAGTTATTAAATATTTTATAAAAGTTACAGCTGTTTTATATTTTTTGAAGAGTCATCTCTTCTTCATGTCTTCAAGTATTATTGCTTCTGGCTTGTAATCACAGAAATCCTACAAAGTACGTTGCCTTTCAGATACATGTCTTTTTTTTCACATTCATAATGCATAAATAATTCAGTGTATTAAAACAGATAACTTGTGCATAGACAGATATTTTGTCTGGACTCAGATAAATATATTGGTTATAAATACATTCTCTGTAAATGTATATTTTTATTTTTAAATGCAAATGTCACATTCATAACACAGGAATTGCCCAATTCTATAATACATATTTTGTGCGTTTTGTTAATGTATTAAAATCACTTTAGACTGTCCCGTCGTAAGACTACAGTATAGGCTGTTCGATAGTGAGCAGTTTGTGCAAGGTGTGCGTGTGAGTGAGAGAGAGAGACTTTGGCAGGATGTTTGCTCCACAGCGACTCCCCGTGCAGTACCTCTCCCTGTCTCTGGGTCAATGAGTGCATGCTGTTACCCAGAATCCCTCAGCATAGTCCTTCAGTCAAACGAAAAACATGCTGCTCCTTTAAGAGCATGAAACAGGAGCCGGCTGTGTGTGTCCCTACCAGAGACACACAGTCAGCCAAGAGTGAGAGAGATGGGGGGTGGGGTATATAGGGAGTTGAAAGAAGGTAATATAGAAAAATCAGCAAGAAAGAGAGAGAAGCCAGATGAGAGAAAAATAGGGAAGACAGTGAATGAACAGTGAGGGAGAAACCAGCAGGGGTTAAACAACGCCAAGCAAGATGGCAGAGGAGAGAGAGAAACTTATTGCTTTCCTGCTCTCCTCCACACAGCTGTGAATCTGCTATTGTTCATATTGTAATATTACGGGTGTGATTTTTGTCGTGCTGAAAGGAAACAGTCGCTGTTGTTGCTAGGAAAAGAAAAGGTGCAGTCCTCTCTTATTGGTCACAAGAAGTAGCTCCATTATCCAATCAGAAAGCTCTGGTATTAACGGGAGAGAGATAGGGCCACACTGAAGACCTGATTAATATGTTAGCCATGTTTTATGGGTTACAATAAGTCTAGGAGTGAAATGTATTGATGAAACAATGGTAAGGAGTGTGTGTGTGTGTGTGTCCATTATGGAATGTGCTTGATGGGCATGTTTATGCATGATTATGAAGAGCTGAACGTTCAGAAATTGAGTTTTTCCTTGTAAGTCTATGATATAATTTGACTAAACTGAATATATTAGCATTAGTAATGAAGATTAGGCCTTATCAATCAACTACAGGTCCAAAGACTAGGTGTAAAGGGTCATTGTCGTTGTGTCTAAAACACTGAAATGTCCTATTGCTCTGTTATAGTTGTTATAGTAACCATTGCATTAAGATGCAGCATATTATTAAATACCTTGTCAGCAGGAATTCAGTTCCTAGTGTGTATTAAGTTAATAATCTATGAAAAATGTTTGGTGTAGCTTTAACTTCATGTTATGCACCTAATGTTTACAGTAATTCAGTAATTCATCATTTTGTTTTATATCCACATAATTTAACATTGGATTAGCTGATAGGAGTGAGGTTTGTTTGCCAAAAGTTTAATTAAACACTTCTATAGAAAAAAGCAAATTGTCATCTCTCTGTATATCATCGCTGTGGGCAATCATAACCTGTGTACAGTACACTTCCAGACCTGGAGTGCAGCTGTAGCTTTGTTTTTAACAAAATACAACTCAATAGAACACAAATATACTCTGTATGGAGGATGTTAAGCTGCAGTCACTTGTTTCCTTTTCTTCTGCTCCAGCATGAAATGTGAGGCACAAGGCACTGGGCACAGATTTAGACAAATATTTCCCTGAAATATCTTAATTTTGTGAGAACCAACAACAGCACATGTTGAGCTCATGTTTAACTTTATCCTAAATCTCTAACAGATCTAGTTTTGTTTTTGCATGTAAAGGCATAATACCAGATCAAAAAAATGTTTTAATTAATGTGTGTAGTGTATGATCTTTATTATCATTTATTATAGAAATGAAGTTATTTTACTCTCTTTGTTGCATAGAGCAAGAGAGTGATTTAGGGGATCTGTTTTTTGTTGTTGTTGTTTTTAATTCATGGTCTAAATTCAGATGTAGACTAATGCACATAACTAAAGTAAACTTTAAAGTTAATTTATATGCATGGATAACGTATACATGTAAAGGTAAATGCATTTTTGCATTTTGCAAAAATATTATGTATTTACATGTATATCAATATCGGTATTAATAAACAGTCGATATTTAACACATAAATGACACTTGGAAATGTGGATAACCAAGAATAGATCAAAGTGTATTTTGAAGATTTCGAGTGCACTTGACAAAACAATGTTTGTACATGATAAAATAATAAAAATGAAGATACTTTCTGGTTGTGAAACAGTTCATAGCTAATGTAGTGAACTTGACCTGGGATTACTCTGTCTGTGTCACAGTGTGAACTGTGTGACCTCATCTCATACTAAAAGTGATATTGGATCAAAATAATTGCAAATATAGCAGAGAAACTGAAGAAACGTGTAGCAGTCTAATGCCAAGATGTTGATTTGTTTTTATCTAATGCGTTCATATACTGTGATTCATCAGTGCTACAAATGAATATTTTCAGTTTCAGGTTTTGTAAATGCAGTTACACTTTTGTCACTTTAAATGTCACTGGGTTTCAAGTCTGATCAGAAAAAATCAAAGTGGATTGCTTTAACAAAGTTTTTAGCAAGTTCTTTTCTTTACTTGTTCTCAGTCTTTCTTTGCCAATCTTTTGTTCCCTTCTCTGTAGATATTTGTTTCCGCTCTGCATGTCGGTAGTTGTTTGAAGTAGAGGTACAACAGTGGGAAGCTTTGAATGCAGGTGTCTGAGTGGGATTTGCAGGGCAACACACTTACACATACACACAGCTGTCTTTGTTGTGGCCACCACCTGGTTAGTGTATTGGTTTACCTCCAACCATTTCCATCATTTGCTCACTGAATTCATTCATTCATTCATTCATTCATTCATTTATTTATTCCCCTTTTTCTTACCACCAATATCAATATTATTTACTGAGAAACATGTTTGTGAAATATTGTGAAGCCTAAAGTTGTATATATTTGTTAGGGTAATTTTTTAAATGCAAATATAGGAAACTATATCAACAATTGATCTTTTAAGTTGTACTAACTATGTAAAAGGATCATAACTATTGTATGTCATGTTTTATTTTAAATATAAATGGCGTCAGCAAATATTATTATTTTCTGTTTATGCGAGGTCCTCACTAAAAATCTCTCTCTCTCTCTCTCTCTCTCTCTCTCTCTCTCTCTCTCTCTCTCTCTCTCTCTCTCTCTCTCTCTCTCTCTCTCTCTCTCTCTCTCTCTCTCTCTCTCTCTCTCTCTCTCTCTCTCCCTGGTGTGTCTGGTCATGAGCATCAGTCTGCACAGACCGTTCTCTGCTTACCACCAGTCCGAACACTTTTTAAACCTGAAAACAGAGGAATAGAGAGACACCAAGACAAACAACACAAGCTGTGTCTCTCACACAAACACACATACACATACACGGACAATAACAGTACTGTGTATAGGGAAAGAAGATCCGGCAGGTCGAGATACCACTGGAGAGCAGTGCCTGTCTGTCTGCATCTGCTCTGCTGCCTGCTGTTTGATGTGCAGGGATTAGGGGAAATCTGAGAGCTCCCAATTTAGCTGAGCCAGAGAGATGTTAATATGCAAGAACAGATACACACTCACACATTTCACACACAGATCAAATCAAGTCTCCACATAGACTGAATGAATGCAATGAATTGAATGAATGAATTTCTTAATGGAAGTATTGTAAATGTATGATTTGTGCAGAATAAATGCATGTGGTTTTCTACACACTCAGACCAGTCAGGTTAATGATGGACTATACTCGGTCATGCCTGCTATTGAGTATCTGCTGCTCTCTAGTGGACAAGAGAAGTAGCCGCCCTTTTTTCAGTGCCCTTCTTTTTTTCGCCCTTCTTTGCATCTGCTTTGACTGCATTTGATGTGGTAATTACTTAAACCAAGGTATTTGATAATCTGAAAAGATAGGACAAAAACACTCTGTATCTGGCCCATGTTTTTTACATTTATTTCATACATTGCAAAAGCTTGTGTAGAAGTGGACTTTATGAATTAAATCCAGCAGGCTTACAAGCTGTTGATAAAAACTGTTTATCACAGTGAGTTTTAGTGTGTATATTTCTGATCAGTACATTCATTCAAAAGGAGTATACAATTTTATAAGTGAAATACAATTTGAATTGTTATTGTTAAAAATTAAATATGTAAACAGAACATAAGAGGTAGAGCATGAGAAAAAAAGACACAATTATTTATTATTTATACATTTTGTGAACCCAAATGAAATTAACACATTAATATTTAAATCTAGTGTTTTAAATCTAATTTAATTTTTTAATGAAATCTAGTGTGTTGCCTGCTTATCTTTTTACAGCAATGAAAAGTCAACAAGAGCCTGATATAAAACATGTAGTCTGCAAACAACTGCTTATTGAATCAAAACTGTGAGCATTTTTAAGCACATAAGTCAATTATGTTTAAATGTACTGTGTTTTCTGTATATATATTTATATATTTATGTCATAATTTCGGAACATGCCATTTTTACTTTTTACAAAAGTTTTAATTAATGATTAACTAAAACTTGAATTCAAAAATTCTATTTAAATTTAAGTTTAATTGAGAAGAATCAAAATTGTAAATTAAATTTTTTTATAAGAGTTCTTGGTTCTGAAACTTGGAAAATGTTTACATAGTAATCTCTGATCTAAATCTTTTTAAGTGCAATTAGTAAAATAATATAATTCAGATCCTAGGATAAGAGCTAATTTATCTGTGCTGGTGATCTTTGAACTCAAACTTAAACTTTTTTGTTACATCCAAACTGAAGTTTTTACAGTATTTACTGTATTCTCATTTACTGGGTGTAGCTAACTTTATCGTGTTTGGTTCAATATTGTGGATATAAGGTGTGGATCTCTTTGGGGCTGTTTCTATTAGTGTCTTGCTCTCGGCAGTAGCTGTTACGCAGTGTGGTTGTGATAAGCCACTTGTAGCTTGCGGTTATTTTGTTTAAGTGATCCAGTAAGTTTAATTACTGGATTTAAAGGTTCCATGGAATCCATAAGGAATGTTGACAGGCACTTCAGCTCTTCCCATCTCTTTAAAGGTTTTGGCATCTAGGACTAAGAGAAACGAACTCTTGTTCTAAAGACAGAAGAGAAAGAAATGATTAAGACTAAATAATAACACTAAAGACTAAATAATAAATGTACAATATGTAACAATAGTTATTAGACAATATTAGACAATAGTCTAATGAATGTAAAAATTTATTAAATTTATAATTAAATTAAGGCTAAACACTATATTGAAATTATTGCAAATGTGCATATCGCAATATGGATAATAGCAATGGTTTGCAATAAATGAGTGATTCAATTTTAACACTTAAAAAATAACGTATGGTCAAAGTTTTAGGTTGAAGTGGATAATATAGTATCTTGCACTGGATGTTAGGGTTGTTAAATAGTGTTCTGGGCGCATGCTCTGATGCAAGTCAACAAGCCGCAAAGCTTTTATAGCCAGCTGATGCTTTCATTTCTGTAAAATATGATACATATGTTGGTTATATAAGGGTTTTTTTAAATATATTTTAATAGCATTTAAATGAGCTTTAAAGAAAGAAATATCGTATTGCATATCGAATATTGCATTATTTAGCATGCTATCGCATATCACAGTTTTTTCAAAATTGTGCAGCCCTAAATGAAAAACAGCTTGTGTGTTTTATATTAAATGCATTTTTGTGCACATATTTAATGCTACACTGTACCTTTGTTGGTGTAATCACCACAGACAGGATAATCCCATCATCCTCTTCCACACCATTTGGCGAAGGAATAAAAACAGGCTCTGATGGGTAGAGATCAGGCTGACACCATACCTGTTGATAATTTGTTTTACTGCTGTCAGGCTGTACAATTATATTTCCATATTTCCAGGTTAACAGCCAGAGGCATAATTTTATCTCACCTTAAACTTTTTGCTCTCCAAATCCATTTTAATGAGGGAATCACCCAGTATGTTTCGCAAACCACAACCATAGAAGTATCTGTAAGGTTTGGTGTTATATCTTGCATAGTTAATATGGGGGAACTCCATGCCACCGTAATCTTTTAGGTCCTCACTATGAAGATCCTCAAATGTGCAGTACACCTGAGAAAGAGAATAAGGGGAAATACTAGTGTTTAATACACAAATTTAATACACCATATGTGCTGCCTTTATGTGCCGATTGAATAAAACACAACATAATAAATAATACAATTTAAGGCCACGCAGCTTAAAAAATGCTAAAAGAAACTTTATTTTTTACAAAGTTAGGAGGGCTATTAAAAAGGTTACGGTTTTCTTTTAGTTCTTGAAATACTGATTTGAAAATCAGAGTTCACTTTTCCAGTCCACAGCTTTCACATGTTTTTAAATAAGTCAATGGTGTGAGCACCCTTTTAATCTGAATTCACTGATGCAGAATCAAAGGTTTTGCATCATTATAAATCAACATCCCTCATGTGAATAGAGTTTCTTAGACTGAATGTAACCAGCACAAAAGAACACACCTGATTTTTGGTACGGCAGACAGCAGTAGCCGTGCTGTCAGGTCTTGTGTTGAGGTTCTGTTCTAGTGGTGTGTCTGTGGTGATATTAAGAGGAAGCACAAAACGACGAGGATACGGTCGGCCCATGCTGTTATACACCTGAGAGTGAGAAATCAAAGAGAACGCAATTCAAGAGATTAGAATGTGATTTTATTCTTCATGGTTGTAGGCATACTTTGCTTTTATGTGTGAATGATTTTTAGTCAAGAAAATAGAAAAGGGGTAGTTCACCCCCCAAAAATTGGTCATAATTTATTAATTCTCATGTCATTCGAAACCTGTGTATGACTCTCTCTTCTGTGGAACACAAAATTATTTTGAGAAATGTCTTCGTGGTTTTATGTCCATACAACCAGTTGTTTGGTTACCAGCATTCTTTAAAAAAATTCAGCGTTTTGCAGAAGAAAAACATCATACAGAGTTGGAATGACATAAAGGACGTGAATAATAGTTTTTTTTGGTAAATTATCCCTTTAAGAAGAATTCATGTTTAAAAAACGAAGGAAACTAGACAGAAGAAAGAACATTACTTCATCCAGTGCCTCTCCTGACTGCCGCATGTTCTGGATGAGGTAGTTGTTTATGGCCTGACCATCATCAGAGCAGCACATGTCTAGCATGAGAAATCCGTCCTGCTCAAAAGCATTGATCTGATGGAAGGTGGACAGGGCCTTGGCATGGTACTTCACCGGGCTCTCCTAAACAGATATTAAGTCACTGTTAACGGTACACTATACTACAGTAATGTAATGTTTTTGTTCTATATCTGTATTTTATAATCTCAGTGAGACTATATACAGGATTATTATCTCACCATTCCAGTTTGTTTGTCAATGAGGTGGAAGATGGTTTCCTGGTTGGGGTCCCAGTAAATACTCTCATTTAGCGCTTTCCCCCTGATTTTGCCGGTCATTATCTTCAACAGATCCATCTTGATGGGCTGCTCGATGAACACTACATAGTTCTCTGACATGCCTGAAAGGTCCAGAAGAACAATATTAAAGACTTTTGAGTTCTTCTTTATTCATACTATTTGATTAAGCCATTCAGAAAAATGTCTTTATGTGATACATGGTGGTTTCACACAGGAAGAATATAAAATCTGTCTGTCTGTTGTAGAGACGCTTTTGTTAATTTCGATCACCTAAAAAATTAAGATTCTGAAGATGATAAATTTTCTTCATTTACCAAAGCTGTGGTAATAGGAGGGTTTGGATTTGTCATGGGGGGCAATAGAGCACAATATCTTTGCTCCTTCTAGAGTATCTTCTGGACCTTTTCTTTCAGGGGGCACCATGATGATGTTATAGAAAGTCCCTGTAAACACACATCACAGCACAATCTCATGCCTCCTAACCACAGTCTGAGTCAATTGTATTAGTATTGCATTATTGCACATATAGATAATGACTTAAATCTAACCTTTTTTGCTATATGAGTTACCCATGTTGTACACTGTGCCATCTGGATCAATGTGTGGATGAGCAGTAGCTCCATTTACAGCTACGAACTTGCTCCAGTCCACCTACAAAACACATGACTTCCAATTGTAAAATGTCTCTCTCTCTCTCACTCTCTCTCTCTCTTCCTCCTTCTTACCTTTTGTTTGGTTTCCAAAGTCTCTGGGTTCAATCTGTGCATGAAGTTTGTCTCCGTGCTGACGTAATAATCACCCTTGTATTGAATAAAGTGGACGCTGGCATTATCTGTTGGTTCTAGAATCAACGAAAGCTTTTGTCTGTATTTCTGTGTTGTTTTTAGCATTAAGTGAGCATGTCTAAAGCTATAAAACAAATCCTTCACATGATTGAGGGCATTATAAATAGCTATACTGTAAATACCTTCAGCATACAGTAACAAGGTTTTTGGTTTAGTCATTTCCATGAAGCATGCATCCTAATGATGGCTACATGATCATTTTCAAGTCTCATATATATCAGTAAAATTTCCAAGCTGTAGAATTTAAAATATTGCTGGCTCCTTCTTGATATACTGTACATTTCTAATAGATTGCATGTGGTGTCTGTTTTAAACGTTTTTATGCTTTATCAAATTTTCTAATTTACAGGAGTAAATTGTTTTACTCAAACACTGTGTGACATTGTGCTGGTTGCTTGGAGCCTGTGTTACTGTACATATCTAGCAAAGTTTAAGGATTTTAACTTAATTGTCATGAACTTAATTGTTTAAAAAGGGCCATCCTCTGATTTCTGAACAACATGTTCAAATGCATTTTTGCTGAACATTTCTGTAACACATGCTATGATGATGTAAACACAATAATGGCACGAAAAGATAACATAAAACATATATGATAACGCAAAAGCTTGGCCAGTCAACCTTATTATTATTATTACTATCATTCACACACATACACCATGTTACGTACTTGGCATCTCAAATCTTGACAGGAAACGCTGAAAAATACTTTTGCAGGGATCAGGCATGGCCAAAGTGCCAAACTCTGACACCATGATGCGGTTCCTCTCGCTGTTCTGCTTGTATGAGTCACTTTGCAGAAAGCGGCTCCTGTATGTCACCTGGCCGTCCTCAATCTGAAAGCGGTGCAGCAAAGCCATTCCATCAAACCAGTGATTAAACCTGAGAATTAATGAGAACATATATGAGACTGAATTAACACAGACACATTTATACATGAAAGCATGTTTGCTTGACATTCTCTGAAGCATAGTTTTTAAGGTATCATGCTAACTGCAGACCATAGAAATAAAGATACCATAATAATATTACAATATTTACACTCTGATGTTTCTTCTAGTTTAATAAATCATAAATTAGGAGCATTTTAATAACAGAATGACCGTACTTACTGCTGATTACCAAACTCAAACTTTCCCGGGCCATTCCGAAGCAGACTTCCATGGATCCAGTTTGGGATGGTACCTTTAACAATGGTGGGAATGGGTTCAGGTGTCTCGTCTACAGAACACACCAGACGAGCGACACTTTGCAGTCCATGTACCTTTGTGTATGTTCTCTTATCATTAACAGCTGTGAAAATGCAGACAGCAATCTGTCATTTAAATGGTATATAAAGTCTGACTTAAGTACCATTTTATGGGTTGACAGAACAGAAAATGTATATAAAAAAGCTTATAAGAATGACGTATACATGCACTATTGTGAAAAAACAAGAACAAACAGAAAAGTAACAGGTACAGCTGCTGTATCACTATTTAGGTCAGCTGAAAAACACAATAAATTATTAAAGGCAACAGAGCTGAAGAGTACGCTGGAGTCAGCTGGAGTTTACAAAGACAAATGCTACCTTCAGAAAAACTGTTCAGCTTTGCATTACTCACTTTTGCAACACTGATGCAAATTAACAGTTAAAAAGCAACTTCATGTAAACTAAGAGACATCTAATTCAGAAAAGGGAAAGGTAATTTCAGCTATGCATAACTATGCAGCAATTTTAATAATCCTCTCTCAAAAGCCATTGTTGCCAAAGCCTTTCTGTCTCGTTTCAATACATCAGCAGCTTTTAAACAGGCATGTGCATTAACTCAACTTCTATTTAAAATACTCTTGCAGAGCAACAATGAACAATCACAAAACCTGCATACAGTCTATGTAATAATGTGACATGCATCCATGCAGAAGAGCTCTCAGATTCTTACCCAGAGTTTGAGGCTTTATGTAGGACATCCTGTAGAGGGATAAATGACTGCATTCTAGATTAAAAAAAGAAAGTGAGGAAGAATATAGAGAGCAATAATTTTAGAGAGCAATAAAACTCTATGCTAAAGGGCTTGGAGGGGGCTACATTTCTATTATGTAAGTTCGTCAACCCTGTTACATCACACTGGATTATGTGACAAAGCCAGGGAAGGGAGGGCACTGCAGGCATGAGTGAACAATGATGTATGTATCCGAGCAGTGTTGTGAGAGGAATAAAATGAACAGTTTGAAAGAGGAATATGACTTGTGCTAACATATGACAAAAGAGCACAAATGCATTTCATAATCACACAAACAAGTGCATGTAGTAAATAGTAATGAACCATGTGTGGAGCAAGTTCATGTAAATAAATGCATGTAAATATTGCGGTGTAGTTTTTTTTCAACAAAACTATATTGTTGAAACATATTTTATGTGATACCTCAAAATATTTATTTTTAATATAATATTTTAAATAATGTCACACAAATGAAATAAAAAATAGACAAATAAATAAATAAAATAAATAAATAAAATAGAGTAATGAAATAATAAAAGATTTGCTAAATCATTTCAATAATTTAAAGGTACCAAACAAATGCACACTTTTTACAGCTTTTTTGTTTGTACTCTTCTTAAAAGTACTTATAAATATCTAATTCCTTAAGTACCACAGAAAAAAATAAGTTTTTGATTTTACAACAATGAAAATGAAACTTAATACGTAAAGTTTCATTAAGAGATTTTCATTAAGAGATTGATAATGTCAGCCTAATTTTCCAAGTTGCACAGTAATTTGTCATTCATAAATTTATAAACCTCCCACCAATAGCCTCTTTGTATATTGACAATGCCAGAAAATATGAGGTACTGTTTCTGGGTGTAATGAACAGAATGAATAATATACATCTATATGGATAGAAAATGCTTAGCAGGGTACAATTTGTGCAATATCTTAAATGAAATTTCTTTAATTTTATTTGCAATGAGATAATGTCAGATGACGTAGAAATGAACTGTTTTCTGAAATACTTGTTTTGGTTGGTCAATAGCGCCATCCAGCGGTTTGATGTTTCACAACCAACATCCGGGATACTTTACCCGTGCTACAGTCACTTTATCACGTTATGAAATAACTAGTATTTCAAATCGATTTTGTGTATAATAAATTTACATTTATGGCAAATAATCGTGCACTAAGCGGCCTAACGTAAAGTCATCTAGTCGTTGTGGCAAAATAGACCACTGGTGCCTTACAGAACAACACTGAAACAACTTGCGCTACAACTGCACGTATCCACTTACAAAAGTGTGAGAATACTTGAAAATAAAGCGACGTAAGAATTTATGACAAGAAACTGGAATGTTTATAAGTAAAGGCCTACCTTTGCAGGTCCTAAATGCATTTTTAAGAGCACCTAATGTTTGCATGATAACGTTAGATATACAGCGCACAGAAGATAATGTACTTTGACACACTAGAGGTGTTTAACCCACTGTACACACACTTTAACCATAATAAAGTCCGTCACTTCCTGGTTATGCACAAGTTCAACATCTTTAATTCGATAAAAAAATTCGTTTTAATTATTTTATATTGTTAGTTTTCAACAGAAAGGACAAGAATGTGTGTAAAAGTGGAAAGAGATGACGCATTGTATTTATTCATAAATACAAAACTGCCCATAAATTTATTGGTGGTTTAAAGCTAACAAATGATCATTTTAACTTTAGCAACTGTTAACATTTTGCCACCTTTTCGTAGACCTTTTGCAGTGTATATATTAATAAAAATATTACCTGATTTCCTGTATTTGATAATGCACGTCACCGTGAATGGGTTAGGTCTACATACAGACATTTTTAAACAAAATTCCGTTTTTAAATAATTTTATTTAAATAACAAGCAACAAATGTTTTAACAAATGCAATGAAGTGAATCAGATCTGCACAGTGTTACTACAATTGTATTCTCAATCAAACTGAAACACAAACCTTACTTACATTGCTTGTAAAGATAGAGACTGGTAAAAGTACTTTCACTTTAGCCAAATACTGAAATTTTTCAAAGCAATGAGCAGAAATAAACAAAAGGTACAATAAGAATATTTTTAGAGAATATAAAGATCCCGTTAGCTGGGTTAAAATCTGATATTTTTTGACTGATGACTTTATGCTATTTTGTTTAACCACTCAGAACCCCAAATCCAAGGTTTCAGAAAGTGATATATGAGAATAAAAATCTAGGATTAAAAAAAATAGTAATATAATTAGTTATAGTTTGTTAAATCTCATTATTGAGAAAATAAAAAAGATTTTCTTTTTCTTTTGATTCTTCCTTGAATAAACACAGTCAAAACATGTGGGACTGCTTCTGCTCGGTTTCATTGCAACTTATTCCCTTACTCGCCATTCCGAAGATTTAGTTGCGCCCACTCGACGTCGCCATCTAGCGCTCTGGAGCAGACACAATTATAAGCGTATCAAACTTTTTAGAATTAACATATATATGTATATATAATATATATTAATATATTAAGCGGGACTTGGTTATATATTAAGCGCACAAACCACACAACAAAATTCGACATTCTGTTTATTTTCAATTTACAAATCCAGCAGAATCTTTCATCGGTTTTGTTTTTTACATGATCTTCAGATATTGTTCCAAATAGTTAGTTTAAAGGCGACTGAAATCGGATGTTCTTTTTTTCCATTGTTGTATTGAAATTCAAACAAATTTACAAGCAAAGAATATTAATACAGAGTAAAGAGGCAGACTACTTTTAAAAAGGTAACAGTGAGGGAAAAAGAGGGAAGACGACACTAATACAAATAAAATAAATGTAGATAAATAAATAAATAGTCGAAATGATGAATAAATAAAAATAAATGAAATCAGATGTTTGTTTTCACATAGCTAACGTCGTTACGTCATATTTGTGCGGCGGAAGTCACTTATTCCCACGCTTGTCCGCAAAGTTGCTTTATCCTTCACTTGTTCCTGTGTGTATAATCTGTGAGGAGAGTCGGATCATGGCTGATTTCAGTTCTAGCTTTGATATGCCGTCAGCCGGTTTATCTGAAAAAGCCGATGCAGCGGAGCTTCAGCGTCTTATTGCTGTAGAGCAGCAGAAAGCTCAGTTTCAAGCGCAGGTAACTCGCTAATCAGCCACGTTACCATTCAACACCAGACATCTTTGTGGATCGTAACCATGTTTAACCCTGTTTGTAGGTTCACAACTTCACAGATGTTTGCTGGGATAAATGTATGGACAAACCAAGTAGCAAGCTGGACTCGCGGACAGAGACGTGTCTCGTTAGCTGCGTGGAGCGTTTCATCGACACGACCCTCAGTATCACCAACCGCTTTACGCAGATGGTCCAGAAGGGCGCGCACTGATTAAAGCCCATGCTGTCCTCAATCTGTTTTCAAGGACAATAAGCTTATAATGTGTTGACCTTCATGTGTCTCGTTTGCTTCCCTGTTGTACGTCTATAGTCTGTTTTTACACACTTAAAAGATGTGAGCCTGTTGTCGCCAAGAAGTGTCCAACGCCAGCCTATGATATATTTATGCTTTATGTCATAATGTTATTACCTCCGACGAGCCAGCACAGGCTTATTTGCAACAGTGCGGAAAAACGTTTTTGTTAAAAACAAAACAACAACAACAAAAGTTTCACTTACATACCTGGTTCAGTTTTAAAAACATTTACAGAAGTGTTTATGAGTAATAATGAATTTCTTAAGTAGTTTACCTAGCATAAGAATCCACGTCTAGGGAATCTGGAAGTCTGTTTTTCTGTACAGATGTCATCGTAATGAAATCATGTCATAAATCTGAAATGTGATCAAGATCCCTGAGTTGACTTCATTGGTGAATGACTTCATTGGTGTTGTTTGCCAAATAGTCCAGAGGCTGATGATTCACATTACTGTCAATGCTGAGATTTATTTAAATGTCGTATTGTCCAGATGTGAAAAGAACCAATTTTATATTTTAAGCTGTTCTCACATGTCTACTTTGTTTAATGGTAATGTAACTCAGAAACATAACTACAATTTACTAAGTTAAGAGTTCCTCGTCCAGATGACCCTTTTTTAAGGGTTATACATCAATGTGCCAGTTTATCTTTGATGTCCATTACCTATCTGTGTTGCAATATAGAAAACAGGACAGATTACTTATCATTAAACACTGTTCCGAATCTAAAGTTTAAAAAGCTATTTAATTAGGTTTTAAGTATTGTTTGATATCTACCTAAAAAACATATAATCCAAAATAATATAATATTGTAAGAGAATTCCTTATGATAGGATTAGTCTTGGGGCAAAATAGGTCTGCTTCTTGGCTTTGAGGCTATACCTTTCTTTGTTGTTTAGCGAGTACAAAGTGGCCTTTGATAGAGCTGTGTGTGTAAATCTTTAGGCAGCGCTGCTTTCAGCCATTCTAATTAAAGTCAGGAAGCAGATAGGTTATCTTAGCCTCTAACTTGATTATCAGAGCATACAGGAAACCTACAGGGTCCTTTCAGGCGTAACCTTTGAAATAGTTTAAAGCAAGTGCCACCATACAAACTTTTTTTGTATAGTATTATACTTAAAAACCTAACATATACCATTACAATATGAAGAAGCGTTTTGTGTGTCACACCGTACAATGTGTATTTTTATGAATGTTCACAAACTAATAAGAAAACAGAGAATCTCTAATAAGACAATGTTCAATTAGGAAATTGCCTCAGAAATGTCTGGTGTTAATGAGATACACGAGGAGAAAATGGGATCATATTATTCAAACATTTACTACTAGGCTATGGATTGAACATTAAATCTGTATAGTTTTATTGTTATTAATAAACAATGCTTAAATGTCAACCACCCAAAAGATCAGTGTTCTTTATTCTTTAATTTGAACATACAACTAAAGGTCCATCTCTTTGGTCTGAAACAGACACTACATGTGTTAGCTTTGATGGCTCAATCTTCAGATGTTTTAGTTATATTTTGATGAAAGATTTGACTGTTTATCAGGAACACTGGCCTGTGATGTAGGATTCAGTCTCGGCCTTATCAAGGATGCCCAGTTCTGCCTTCAAACACTCTCCTCAAAAGGAAACTCTTTGAAAGAAAAATACCAGAGACATTGTGGCAAGATATGCAGAAAAATGATCAAAGAGCATTTTCACTTTTTTCATCTATCATTTTTTGCCTCCTTTCATGTAGTATCATTGTGATAATGAGCCTGCTGGATTAAAAAACATCCGGATATCGGTTCATATAACAATCAGTATTTGATACGGCAACAATCCTCCTATCTATCTTTTTTTAATTATATGGAGAAGATAAATCCCTACTGCTAATCTTTACAAAGAACCACTGTATGTACTTATGCCCGACTGAAGCTTCAAGATCAACAACTTCTTAATTAAAACTTGTGAATAATAGGATCTAAATCTGGCATGATCTGTGTCGATGTCTGTGCCATCCCTTTTCCTGTGTCAGTGTGAAAGAGCTCTAGTGTCTGAAGCTTCAGAGAAGCACTGTACACGTTGAGTCTGACACCTCGGCTACAGTGGGACCTGTGTTTGTCTTGGACAGCAAAGAGGCCGCCGTGGAAATCCATCCTGGTTTGGCCACGCTCCATTCTCTGTCAGAGCACTGCTGTCAATGATACATTCATTATTTCCTCTGAATCTGTAGCGCTTATGAGATTAGAAATCCTGTGTCAATGAGGTCAAGTAACGTACATCAGACAGCTCTGGAATTAACATCTAAGTAGAAAGTCTGTCTAATAAAGATTCTGCTGTCGTTAACCCAATGATATAGAACGTCTGTTATAGAATAGCAATTAGATGAGCTATATTACTGTATTGATAAAACCAATACTGAAGTACTAAAAAGATTTTATAAAAGTTTTACTTTGTGAAAGTGTTAAAGCTTGCAATCTGTAACATTAGCGTCTTTGTCCCATCTCTGTTTGAAACATCAAAAAGTTATAATATAATAATAACAAAAAAGTTATAATAACAAAGTTACTTTACTTCAGTCAAATGACATCAGAATGACATGCCTGTAAAAAAGTTTTTGTGATTTACTGTTTTGTACATAAAATTATCCTACATAATGCAAAGAACATTCTGTGAAAATATAACCTCGATATGTTTAATATTGAGTGAATAATGACATGTCAAAGATTAATATTGTAGTGATATTTATAGATAAAATCAAACTTTGATGCTTGTTATCTAATTTGATTTTGAGACTTTAGCCTGGTTTTTTTTAGCCTGTCACAACTGCATAGATTATTTTTCACTATATAGATAACAGTGTCTTGCCTTCTTACTTTACCCCAACAACAGCCCAGCTACCAAAAACATTTTGCTGATATTCTAATTATGTTATGAAATTTTTATTTCAGTTTTTTTATGTTCCACTAACAATGTAAAAATAACATTTTTATACCAATGTTTTTGTAATGTTTTTTTTTTAAAACATTTTTATAAATAAAACATAACTTTCCATTACTGCATAAATGTTTTTGGTAACTTTGAGAATCTTTAGAGAACCTTTAGAGAACATTAGGCAAAGTTCTGAAAATGTTTCCTGTTAGCTGGAAGTGAAATTATAATAATAATTTATAACTTGAGCTGTTGGGTATTATTGTGACAGCAGTCATATTTATGAAGGTGATGGATTTATATTGCTCATCATTTATTACCTCATGTACTTTCTGCAGACAACATATGTTTTCCTATGATGTATGACATTGTTTTTCTGTTTCTAAAGATCTGAGATACCCTGAGGGCATTCAGCATACTGACAAGATCCTTAACACAGCAGAAAAACCAAAACAAAGACATTGGCATTGTACTTAAGGTTAGACAAGGGCTTGTGTTTATCCAGGACAGATGTTTTTGCTGCAGGTGTTTTTGTTATGAGTGACCTCACCTGAGCACTGGAACGGGATGAAGTCAGTATTAAAATCCTTCAGTTGCTTCAGGGCCTCTCCACCCAGCAGGTGAAATCTCAGGTGGACAGGTTTTGTTTGGCTTTGTTATGTGTTTCTATGTGTTGTAATGTTTTTTATAATAATTATTGTCTTCAAAGTTCTGACTCAAGACTTCCGTTGTTAGGGGAATTATATTGTAATGGGTAAACTGTAACTCTCTATATTGCCGCAAGGAGGCAGTGTTTCTTCAATCATCTGCATCTCCAGCTCAACTACGGCTACATCGTAAGAAATTCTCCTTTGACAGTTGTGTTGACAATATAATCCACTTAAATTATGGATATTTAGACTACAGACAGTGTTCAGATAGTACTACCATATGGACTATATAAGGAGTGCCATGAATATAATCATAACTTAATTAATCCCAACTGTGCAAGCTTTTGTTTTGTTTTCTTTTCCCATAGTGTTCTGCTTATGGTTCAGTTTTATTTCATTGGATCATTTTCATTCAAAGAGTTTTTCATAACAATATGGCACAGATTGATGTCTCATCCCTGGTGGCTCATATAATGTGTTTTGCCCGCTAAAAACAAGCAAAAATTAATGACGGGGTTTTATGATGCAATTATCTTTGCCAACCAAGTACTTACAGTTTAGAGGTTAACAACATTCCTGTCGTTCCTCAGAGCAAGTTGGATATAAACTTGCATGACACAGCCTAGATGTTAAGAACACTTGATGATCCTACCATCTTTACTTGCAATCTCTAAATGGTCACTCTGAAGGATGTCTGAAACAGATGTCTAAGGCATCTATTTCAACACTTTACTTACCATAGTAAGAAATGGTAAAAATGTCTTTATATTCTGAAATATACAGGTGGGTGACATGAGGGTAAAAACAACATTTTTATTTTGGGTGAACTGTCCCTTTAATCCTTTATATCCTAAGTTTTAGGCCCACACAGAGTTCATGTATGTCATCGTTCTCATACGTCATGAGTTTATGCTTTACGAGTCCCAAACAACAATCTTCTTCTATTTCATCGCTCTCCTCTTGTTATTCCGCTCGCACGGTTGTTTATCTTGCTATGACCCTGTTTTATCTAGTTTATTGTTAGTTGGGAAATTAAGATCTGCAACAGTTTACTTGCAAGTGTGTGAGAGATAATATTGTGGCCGAATGAGGCAGTCTGAACTCTCTGTTCTTGATACAGTTCAGTCCAGTCTGTCTGGAGTGCCTGGAAGTGTGGGTAAGGGAGGATTGGTGTCCAGATGTGAACTTCTTAAGAAGAACATTGCCCAACGTCCATAAACGTGTCTGTGTGTGTGTATTCGATTCAGTAGCGACACTTTTCATCCTCATAATCTTTACAGTGTGTATCTTGTTTGTTTATTTCTTCTCTTTCCTCTTGCTTTTATATCAAGATTTATCATTCTGATTCAAAGCATGCACAGAATTGCATTTGCTGTAAAGTTCTTCATCATCTGACAGTCAGATAATAATCAAAATTTGTATTTAGAGAAAAAACATTAAAAAAATGGAAATATGGAAATGCAACTTTTAGTTGTAACAAACTGACTTCATTCTGTCATTCACAACAGTAATAAACTTCTATTCTACATCATTGTACTATACCATGACGGGTGTAAAGTAAGGGGTTCCTCCCACAGTTTATTCTTAAATAAAGATCAGACAGTTGGTGGGTGGACTAAACTTGGGTTGTGCTGTCTGTGAAAGCAATCACAGTGGCTTTAGGTAACTGGGAAGGAAGTGAACACATGCTAGTGTCATCAATAGCTCCTCCTGATGGCTTTGGTGAGGCTTTTCTTTCTCCTTAAACGTTTTTCTTATTTATGATGGGAAGGACCACACTTGGCTGGACACTGTTTCTCTCCTCTATTTTTGAGGGGCAGACTGATTCACTTCCTGTCGTGACGCTGTTGGGGTTAGCCCAACACAATTTGGGCCAGTGATGGTTATCACAGGGCAACAGCGGAAAGATGTCTGATGGATGATTTGTTAGTGTAGTCATTCATGAACTTTAGATTTACCACCAAACGTTTACCACTATGTGGTTTAGTTTATTGAATGGCATTTTTTTTGTTTGGTGGGGCATGTCCCATTGGAGAGAAATGTCAAAGAGCGGTTGTTTGTTTCCTCATGATGAGGAGGAACGATGAGGAATGCTTCACAGCTGTCTTAGAGCAGCATTTGGCTGCCATGGTAACAAACATATCCTTGGAAGGGAAAAGAGTTTCCCGGTTTGCGTCAAACCTGCTGGATCACAAAGACTAGTCAAATATCTGTTCTTTTCAAAGTGACTCAGCAGATGATGGACTTACAAAGGCATAGTGACAGCTGTTCTACACAGTAATTTATTTCATATTTTAATTTATGACATTTGCTGAGTTTTAAGAATATTTATTAGCCTTAGATAGAATAATAGATAGAATTATTAAATGTAATATTATAAAATGTTCTAATGCTAATAGATTATAGAAAATAGAATTTTGTATCTCGTTGAAAAACTTGACCTTTGCTAAATGTGAGGTCAGGTAGACTGTAGATATACAGAGTGATATGCATTATGATTTATACTTAAGGTATATCAGCCATTTCAAACATTTGGAAAAAAGCTACAAAAATGAACTTGTCTCCTCGTTTGTTTAGCAGTCATATTGAGCATGGAAAAAGAAACCATCAGAAACTGTCATTATGCGCTTTATTATTGCATGCCCAAATTATAAGACATGATCAAACAGCATGTAGTTTAGTGTAAGAAAAGTGTGCATTTAACTTTCAACAAACTAAATAAATAAATAAAAATCTGTAAGGGACAAAATATACGAATTTAAAATATATTTTTACACTTTCTTTCTGTGCTAATGTCTCACGGACACCCAAGTTGTTGTTTTTGTTTTCTAAATCTGCTGACGTTCTGCCCTTGTGGAAAAAATCATTCTTATCGTGTTATGTTTGAAACTTTTTGTCATTTGCGTTAGCTTGAGTTTTCCATCTGTTTTCCAACATGCAATGGAAAAGTGCAATGAAAAAAAACTGAGCACATTCTCAGGAAATAACAGGAAATAAATAAACATTTAAATCATTTAAAGGTGAAGTATTTCATTTTTCATTCATATTTTAATGTCACCAAATGGAATTGTACGTTTGTATAAATATTCAATATGTATCAATAAACTTGACAATAAGACAGCTCTTACATATCTGGCACAAGTTTATCAAAGTATATTTCTATAAGACAAAATCAGATGTGTTTGCAAAGATAGAAGGTGCAAAAGAAAAGCTGAGCTCTTTACCTTCAGTGACACGAAAGAGATGAAGTCCTGCTTCCAACTCTTTCCACTTGCTTCAAAGCAGAGCTACGTGGACGTTTCCTAGGCAACGGCACCAAACATCAGATGACAGTATATCCGAGTGTATATTACAGTTCAGAGATGTGCCAAGAAACTGTTCTGTTGAGGCAAAAACATTCTTGAACACAGAATGAAAAATGAGTCAATGTATCATTATCTCTGTATACCAGTTCCTTGGAATCTTGGAACTTTAAATCATATAAAAGGGGGAAAAACACAAAAGCATTGTCACCTAATGTGACTGATATTTGCTGCTGCTTTTAGAGCAAGAAAAGTGACTACACTTGTATAAAAAGAGTCTACTCTGCCATATGCAGTATGATCACCTATACCTTTCATTACACAATCTGATGGTATAACACCCCATTCATTCTAAGGTCGTCTCTGGTTGCACTTGAGTAGTTATATCAACTTCTTGGCATATTGAAATACTGCAGCCTGCCTGGTCTTGAAGTTTGATTTGTTGTACATGGCACAGATCTCAAGAGAGCTGTATTATTCTCCTTGACAGTGTGGGTTTAACCAGCAACCTTTACAGACGCACACACATATTATATGAACAGAAATGCAGGATTGCACTGTGCAATATTTAATATTTTATAATATAGTAACACACATTCTACTTGAACGTTTAATTGTTAGAAAAAGTTCTTTCCCCAACATTTCAGTGGTCAGTATTGTACTTGACTTGAATGAAGCACAAACAAAGCATGCTTGAACTTGTATTCAGTCTTGCAATAAGCGTACAACATTGCACAGAGCAACATCCTCTCCACTTTCTGATTTGAGCCATAAAAATAGCAGAAGTTGCAGAAGTCAGTGCTGATGTCAGGAAAAACAGGGAACTTTGACAGTATAAAATGACAGAAAGCATTCTATACTGCACTTTAATATGCTGTTTTAAATATTAGGGTGGAAATTGTGTGGATATTAAAAGAAAATATTAAAAGAATCAAAAGAAATTAAAAGTGAAAAAGTGCAGAAAGATATTTTTACAACCTTCCCACTGTTAATAAATCTTCTTTTATAACTGATACATTAGTTCTATTTATCTGTAGTTAACTTGATGTCCAGACACGGGATATACATGTCTGCATTGTACTGTAAGACTTAACATGCTTTAATTGCAGATCATAAAAAACCCATAAATTTCTCAAGTACTCTTGCTTACACTCTTGTCAGTGTTGGGAGTTCATCCTGTGATCTGTAAAATTCTATTAAAAGTCATTTTAGTTTGATTTGAGTGAAGAATTTGTATTATTTGTATACCATCACTGTACAGTATATGTAATAACAGTGGGGAGTAAATGAATAATTATTGAATAATTCCCAAGCAGTAGACCAAACACAGCAAATAAATTCCCTTTAAGGCAGTTCAGTTCAATCTAGTGCAACTATTCTCTATTTAAGCATACAGTGCAGTTTCTGTTTGCTTAAATGAGGCAAGACCAAAACAGTGTGTCAAGATTATGTTTTAATAACGTGTCAAAACAGCAATAAAATCTGACAACACTGGTATCATAAATTTCATTTAATTTCTCAAATCATTCTGAAAACAGTATTTCTTGGCTGGTTTGTAGAGAACAAAATGGGTGGTTTTAAGAGTTCCCACTAACCTGGAGAGTTTATCTTACAAACAAATAGGGGTTGTTGTCTTGCAGAAGCAGATATTCTGGTCAACTTCAGCTCATTTGTAGCCTAATAGTAGATGACGTGGGAATAACTGATTTAAGTATTGACACAGCAGCAAAACATAATACAGAAAACCTAGAAGTAGAAAATGAGTTTATAAATTCATTTTTTTTATAGCTGCAGCTATAGCTTAGACTTTATAGCTGCAGACTTCATTGTGACAGACTGAAAAAACTTAGCCTGACTTTTTAAAAACTACTTTTTATTTTAGGTGTGCTGTGATTCATGTGGTTTTTACTATTTACATTTTTCATTAAACTGTTAGATCCTAATGAATGTTTATGCTTTTGTTTTGTCATGTTAGTCATATGACTCATCTACCCAAGTATCTGTGTGTAGTTTTGTACCTATGACATCATCAAGTGTGTTTATTTTAAAAATACCATGAGTTTAAATCCACAAAGCCTCTTCCTTTCTAAGTTTTGACACAGCTTTGCTGTTGGAGACAAGGAGTGCAGGGAGATTTGGTGGTGCACACCGACTGCTTGGAGCAACACAACTCCCAAATGCTCTAGCATTGGACAAACCCCAAAAACGAAATTGCTTGACCACAGTTCATTAATTCCACTGGTCTACAGCCGTGACAGGAGACAGCAGGGACTGGTCACTACATTGTTATACGTTGGACACTAGACTTTACTAGTGTCAGTGTTGGAAAGTTGGCGATAGCTACTGCAATGTCTGTATTACCTGAGGAACGATGATGTGCATCAGACCTTCAGCTGGATCTAGTGAATATAGTTGTTATCAATGTCTTGAGTATTGTTCTGGGATGTGAGCTATGAAACCATTACATGCTCAGCGTTACAGTATGGATGACATCACCAATTTCCAAAGAATTACATCGTCCTGCAGGATAAACAAAGACAGGTCACAATAGAAAATGGGATGATTGACTATATTAAGGAAAGTTTTGTGGTGCCAAAAACAATGCACATTATCCGGGACTGCCACTTCGAGTGCTGACCTTTCATATGACTTGACAATGAGACCCTCTTGTTCTCCCTCTACATGCCTGTGGAAGAATTGACTGTCAATATGGAAAAATGCTTACAACGTGTGTGTGTGTGTATTCACCAACACCAGTACAAAAACGACTTATTTTGGATGATTTTTTTCGTCAGACGTACTGCCTGATCCACACCTGCTTGTTGCTTTGACGATCCACAGTAACTATGCAAGGTTTAATCCCACACAGGTGCATGCTGGCAGCATCACCTTCAAAGACAGAGATATGATTATAGACTAAACTGTGTCAGACATTAAGCTCAATCAATATTCTTGTTCATAGACAGACTCCCATTAGAGACAATTTATTTGTAATAAATTTATACCACCTCCAAAATTTCAACCAAAGGATAAAACAAAAATCCAAACAAGCCAAAGGTAAATCAAAGTTGTAGAGGCATCAAAGTCCTGATTATGAAGCACTGTTCATAACTCACAGAGTAATCGTGCATGGTAGTATTTAGAGAAACAGTGGTATTTGACAAATCTACAATATGAAATCACATCACAGCCAGATGTTAAGATGGAACATCAACAGAAAATAAATGAATAATGCTATATTTGGACATATGTATATAGTATGTGATGAATGTTGATGAGCTTGCGCTCTACACTACAGTCAGTTTATTTAAATGATAGTAGGGAATGTCATAATTGAAACAATGTTACAGTTCGACAAGCTCTGTCGCATCTGGAGATAAAGCAAGTGCTGAATGTGTGAGCAATAAGCGAATAAACAGAAAACAATCTTTCAGCAGTGTTCAGGAGAACTGTTTGCATATGTCCCTGTGGGTCTGCTTTGTTTACTGGGCCTAGAAATGTTCTTACATGTTTCTGCTAGCTTTACGTCTAACGTAACGTAAAACTGATCAAGGTGTTCGTCAACAAGAAGGCATTTTATGAAATAGCTGTGACTAGAACAAAAAAACTTATTAAAAGACTTTCCACTTTCAGCTCTCCATGTGTGATCACTGATCAGCATTACATAAACTGTCACATTCCAGACTACCTAATCTGTGACCTCTTTAATCCATAAATGTCATTATATTAAACCTAAAAACTTTAAATGATTTTTAATACCCTGCTCAAAACGCCAGAGTGGGATTTTGAAGAGTGTGGTTAAAATGAACAAACTGGCTGAAAACTTTTACAGCCCCTTTAAGACTCAATTAGTTCTGCTTAAGATAAATCCACTCATAGTGGACGTTTTAACATCTGGTGTAGCTGCAGTTTTGCTCCTTTAAGACAACGCTGAGGTCCAGAAAAACAATTTTGTGGGTAGCTGACACGTGTAAGCCATAATTGGATAAAAATAGAGAAAAAACTTTTTGAAATATCAGCTTGTAGCGGGCGGATGTATTTAACGACCTTCAATTTCCCAATGTCTATATGTAAATATAGTGCATGTTTTTTTAATATGCTTGTGATTTGATATTAATAATACTGTATGGCTTGTGAGACTATCTTAAACAACATTCAATCCATTGCCACAAAAACGTATCTAAGTTTGGCAAATACAAGATGATCATATTTTTAGCACAAGATATGCATTTATATTTATGCCCAACACAGACACTGATCTCTTAAACAGTAATTTGGAGAAGATACCATCATAAGCATTACTTAAGATAAGGTCACTCAAGTTCTGAGCTAATTACAGACAGTGGATCAGTAAAATCCTTTTACTTGTTGCATGTTATCAGACATGATTAGTTTTGATAGAATGACCTAATTTTTTAAACCTCCCCTCTTCTTCCCTCCAGGACTGATGTGGGTCACAGAGCCAAAGGACACCAAATCACAAGCAGGTGCTTGGAGTCTGCAAATACTGCGCTATGCACATAAACTTCATCTGGCAGGCCAAAGCAAAAATAATGCCCTCGCATTGTTTCTATCAGCGTGTGTTTGTGGTCATGCCTGCCAAAATGTTCTTCTTATTATACACCAGAGCTTGTTCTGGACTATAGAAACCCCTCTCTGTCACAAAAATATTGCTGCTGTGTCATGTTGCTGATGTGTCAAGATCATTTAGTGTGTCGTCTGAAGTATTTTTCTATTTGAGTTGTATATATTTGGCAGAGGATCGTCGGCACATACAGTACAGTACGTGGCAAACGATCTGTGCATGGAATAACAGAATGACCATTTCGCAATAAAACTGACAAACCAAAGCAACTTGGAATGTTAAGCTGTAACAATTTACTTTAAATCTACTGTTTTTACAAAACATCATTCAATAAATCTGAATTGGCACAGAAACTGATGATAAGAACCACCGAAGAAATACAAAACAACAAATACATTTATCTGTATGAAAATAAACACAACATACAGTTTAAACCATGTGTCGAAAAGCACTTCAAAAATATTTTTTGTTTCAAGCTACATTTGAAGTCTACCAGCATTCTGTCTACAAAACATTATGAATTTATATCAATGCATGTTTTTTGCCAATTAAAATACAATACAGATCCAATATCCAAAGGCACAAGATACAACCAAAGCTAGGCTTTAAAAATAAGACTATAGAGTGTATATACCAAGACATTGTCACAAAAGCGAACACCACAACGCTCAAGTCAAATAACTACTCACACTCACATTGATATTACAAATGTACAAATTGACACTTTTAGGTAACTGTCATCAATACAGAATATGAAAAAGCATTATGACCACTGAAATACCACTTTTCTCTCTGCTCAAACAATTGAACACCAAAGATTGAATACTGTATACAAAATGGTAGTTGCACATATCTGAAACAACATTCAACAAACGAATGATTCCATGCTATATTCATTTTCCCCATATTTCATCTACACAGGGAAAACATGCAAGTAGCACACAGAGCAATCTGGGACAGGCAGCCAATATTGTCTTATGGTGAATGCGTCACTACAAACTCTCAGACTATGAAGTAACCGAGTTTGAGCGTGAGATGAGCGAGACGGTCTCAAGAGAAATGACATCAGAGAATGATATTGCACCCTATTGTTGTAGCAGTGAAGGCAATGTGACTTCTTTTGCTGTTTACACACAGAGGGCACATGTTTTTTTTAGCTTATTTCCTTGATCCCCCATTTCGTTACCTACAACCATTTAGCTCATTGTCCACTGCAGTATAAAAGGGCTTGTTTCACATTATCTGGTTTTGGAACAAGTGAATCATCCAAAACCGTATTGCACAAAGCATATTAAAAAATTATGTTCCCTATACTTTGAAAAATCTTGTTGGAATGGAGCAGCTTCAACATTGACTGATTGCCAGGTGCAATATCACACAAAGGAAGCAACTCACAAAAGTCATAAGCAAGATACGGGATCTTTGAAACCACAGTACAAAACAAATGCTACATATTCCACAGTTGCAACTTCATCTTCAGTCAAGGCTCATGCCATAATCACAAGATATTCATAAACTTTGTTGGGAGACTGTTAGGCACATACAACTATGGCATTGAGTTATGGAGAAAAATTCTCTAACAGTAATAAAATGGGAAAGGCTATGAAAATATCACCTTCCTTCCACTCTATTAAAACGTGACCCATTTGACATTTCTTCCAATGTCGTAATCAAGAGAAAATGTTAAGTGTAACGTACAGCTCTTTAGATCAAATTGAGGAGTGGTTTCTGAGAGCTGGGCAAGAGGCACAGTTTACAAAATTTAGCAGCATTATACATACAGCAAAAAAAGAGGGGTAAAGAACAAACGATAACTGCTTTACTCCTCACATTTACACTCATTCAAAACAACACACTAAAGCTTATTAGATCCCTTTCGATGCACAGCAATCTATTAACAGGTTTTCACTGTTATTTTGTGCCAGGCAGGTTCAGGGGTATACATACTTGACAGTTATCCGTTTTGTTTCTGTGAACCTCACATGTGGAAGTAGTAACACAGTTTTTCACATTTTAAGGAACTATCCTTAGATAGTCACAACTTATGGGTTTACACTTGGAAGGGGCAGTTTGCTATAGTTAAGGCCAAGTTACGAAGAAGACAATGATAGGGAATCACACAATAAAAGGAGATTGTCCAATGTAATGCAGTAAAATTAAATCTTTATAATAATAATATTTTTAGGTTTACTGCTATTTACTGCTTTTCTTTTTAATTTTTAAAATCCATTTTTAAAAATTACTTAATGTTTTTTTGACAGACTGCCAAAGAGCATATAAACAACATTACATTAAATTATAAATATTTAAATAAATTAGGGAAACAGGCTTTCAAAAGAAAACTCTTTCTATGTATTAAGATAAAAAGGTCATATTTAAAACTGTAATTTTAGAAATGAGATGTTCTTTTTTTAATTAAAAATTGAAAAATCTAAATGAATTAAAATCTAACTGCATCACTTTGGACAATGAAAGATTTGTGTGCAGAATTTTTAAGCTGTTAATAATAAAACAAGTTGTCAAAAACAGTAAAGTATGGAGTTGCATTCCCAGTGTGTTCAACAGGATCACAAAACATTGACTGTTATTATACATGTTTACACATATGGAATTTTTACTCAATTGTAATTGACACAAGTGTTTTCTTCTGCTTCCTGTCCTCTCTCTCCTTTTCTCCGTCATCTTCCTCCTGGTCTTGCAGAGATGTAACAGCAGTGGTGGACTTCAGGAGGTCTCCTGGTGTACCTTCCCCTCCGTGCCCTGATCTGGGGTTTGGAGTTTGGGGTGCAGGTGCAGAATGGTGGTTCTCATAGTTTATGGTAGAGGAGACTTGGGAGATAACAGGTGTTTGGACTGAAGAAGAGGAGGAAGTGGCTTCAAAGGTCTGCTCACTCATCTCAAAGTGTCCCAGTCCCTCTTCTTCTTGCATGTGGCTCAGGTAGTCTGGGAGGAGGAACTCACTGCACAAAAAATAAGAGAAAGGCTCATCACTGCCATATAAACAACAGGCTTCACATAAACAGAAATATCATTTTGTCGTAATTTTAGCTTGAAAGGGCACTTTTGAATAGGCTCTTAGCACTAAATGCTAAAAAAAAAAAAAAGAAGAAAGGGTTATTAAGATGTTCAAGTTATTGGTTTCAGTCTCTCATATGAAGCCACAATCTGAGGATGTCAAACCAATCAGACGCAAGTTTAAAAATAGTTGTTTGTAAAACATTTTATGAGTTGCTATATTTCATCCAAGATTGTGCTCCAGTGTGGGAATACGGGTATATGATTCATTGTACTGTTTTATTTGATTTTATTAACAGCCAGTCCTGGCATGCACAGGTCAAACAATAAACTCTGATAACATGTCCTCTGGCAAAACACACCAGCTATCCAAGCAAAACTGAAGCATCAAAACTCAACTGTGGCTTGGCAGAAAGTGTAAAATCTCAAACGCTGATAGCTTCAATCCATGACTAGGATTTAACATGGTTTAACTACTATTGACATCATTTCCTTTTTCTTCATCCTTACATTCCAATCAATTAAAAATGCAAATGTATGAAATTATGAAAGTATTTTTCCACTAAGCAGATGTTAATATACATCTGGTCTCTGGATATACATCTGGAAAATTGCCGGGTTTTCCTTGCATAGCAAATAAAACATATCAAGATATGCAGCACAGCCTCTCCCTCTCTTAATAAGCACAAAGGTAGCTTACATAGACACTGTTTACATGTGCTTGACAAAGATGAATAGACTATGGAGTTCCTAAAAGAGAGAACTTAAATGAAATAAAGAGCTGGATTATATGGGAGTATACATGCACAAAGGAGTTCAACGCACAAAGGCACCTGACTCCTTCGCTTGGCTTTAATGAAGTTCTACCATGACGATTGAAGGATTACCTCAGAAGAATATCTCTAAGAGTCTACTTAAAAAGGGTTATTCCACTGATACTCTTCTGAAAAGAGCTTTATTGAGAACTTCAGACCTATTCAGTAGTAATTACTTGAACTAGGACTGATTTCTCTGACCACTGCAACTGTTTATATCTCAGAGATTCTTTTCCTAATAGACAGTCCAACTCTGACTACTTCCAGCATGGAATCAAAGCCACGTTTGTTCCATGAAACTTGAAAATACTCATTTTCTTGAGAATACTTCTTATCCATAGCTTGGTTAAACTGTTACCACGGCTCACTTTGAGAGCATTGTGTTAGCAGCGCGAAGGTCATAGGTTCGATCTCAGAGAATTCATGATTATACAATGCATTGCCATGCATGTTTCTATGACACGTCATTTTAGGAACAGAATAAAAGAAACACCGAAGGGTGTGCACACCTACGCATTACGGCATTCAAAAGAGAATAACCAGCGGTGACTTTGAATTGTACTTATCTTAGGACTCATCATAAGAGTCAAACAGGAGATTTCAAGGATTTCCTGAAAGCCCTATTCAGTAAACAATGTTCTGCCAAATACACCACAATGGAACTGGGCGTTACCCTTGGCACTGGTAAACCTGTTGGAACTGAGCAGGAAGGACATTTAATCTGATGGATACATTTTGACAATAACATTTCAACAAGACACTTCAGCTCCACAATGCTTCTCCTAATACACATATTGTTCAATACAGCTCTTTTTGCTTTTTTTTCCCCAAGCTCAACCATAAAAGCGCTCTGCCACTTCAAAATGGGATGATCGGCCGATCGCACAGAACTAAATTCGTGCTTCTACACATTTTCTGAGAATGTTCAGCTCGTCCTCACCTGGTCTGGAAGTAGTTTGCTAGTTCTGACGCCTCATGGTTGAGACTCCTCAGGTGTACGATTAAATTGCCGGAGTTGGTAAACATGGCCCCGCACGTTTTGCACTCGTAAATCCGAGGCTTGCGGATGATGTGGCGAGACACCCTCATGTGGTGCTTATATTCACCGAAGGAAGTGAAAGTGGCGCTACAGATCTGGCACCGGAAACAGCGTTTACCTTCGTGCTTCAGCCGGTGCATCTTCAGGGAGTAAGCCCGCGTAAACTTTTTCCCACAGCGGTCGCACTGGAATGGCTTAATACCTGTACAGGTGCATGAAAGGTGAAAGTATATCATGTAATGTGGTTCCTGTAATTCCTGCCGCCCAAAGGTTGCAAAGCAAACACGTATACTGGTAAAATACCTTGAATACATTTTTAAGAGGATTATGGATAAAAGCACCTGCCAAAGCATTAATGTAAATAGCAGAAAATAGACGATAATAAGCAATAGTCATTAACTGGACATCACTGTGGATTACCAGGATGCTGAGATCATACTAAAATGCAATCAAGAAGTTACATTAGAAAAGAAAGTTTTTCTCACCAGAGTGGATGAGCATGTGCTGCTTGAGGTTCTGTATTCGGGTGAAGCGGACGCCACAGGTTGGGCACTGGAAGGGCCGTTCAGGGCCGTTGAGTCCTGGCCGGGTGGAGGGGCTGATGTACAGGTGGTATGGATACTGGACATTTTCTAGCCTGAAGAAAGCAAACAGATGGATTAGATGAGCTTTGCACATTGATTTTTTGTAGTTATTAATAAAGTCAAATATAGTTTGGTCACAAAACAAAAAATCTAATTGAAAATTTTAAAAAACATATTTTGAATAGCTTCATCTTGAACATTTTATGTAATTATTTTAATTTTTAAAATGTTTATTTGCACTTCTAAATAAAAATAACTAGACTAAAAACAGATCAACAGGTGTGTCTCTAACAACATGTTGTCATACGAACAATCAGCTGCTAACTACATAGATTTAAGTCTCATGAGACACTTAACATTAGTTAGTTAATGGTTTTATTTTAAAATTTTGATGAATAAAAACAGTGCCATTTTCTCTTCCTTACATATCCACAAAATCACCCCACAAACATTTAAAGTTAACATAAAACATATGTTATAGTCGGGCATATCAAGTTGGCAAATAAAAGTGCACTTCTCTCCTAAGACAGACAGCACTGTTTTTTGCCTATTTGTTTTGCATCATTTCCCTACTCTTCCAGTATTCCAAAAAGGAAATTCAGATCCAAGAACTTTCCAGAAACCCTGCCAACTAGCTTTTCTGGCCTCTCGGTATGAAATCTACATCCTAATAGGCACTACAATATTGCAGAGGCCTCTGCTGCTTATAAACAAGTATACGTGAAGAAAGATGAAATTATGTCCCTCCACATTGGGGTTTTTTAGTTCAATCATAAAAGTGAGAGATCGTAAAAGGATACTCTGGTAAAACAACACTTAAACACCCAGATGGGTCTTACCTCTCATCTTCCTCCATATGGCCGGTAGTGTTTGGAGTGCCCTGCATTGACTGGAGGCTTTCAGTTACTCCCTCATCCATGGAGCCTGAAGAAATTTGGCATATTGACATTTTGCATTGCTAAATAATCATGGATATCTCAGTTGTATGAAGTATTCCTACCTATGGATGAGGACTGGGGGCTTATGAGTAAATCTTCTTGGGTGTGGTCATTGCCAGGAACGGTTTGCTGGTCGCTTAGAGAACTGTGAGGAGCACTAACAGGTTGAGAAGCCTCTTCATGCACCTCTTCATCACTCAGCCTCTCAACCTTCACCTGTACATCATCATCTTCTTCCTCTACACCTGCTGCGCCTCCTACACCCAGACCCCGCTGGCCCTCGCAGGAGAGATACTCCACCAGCGCCCGTCCACTAGAATCCTGCCCCGAAGCTCCAGATGGTTCAAGGAGACTTTCTGGTAATTTGGATTTTTCTGCTGCAAATCGCCGGTCCACACTGAAAGGGTACGTCCAGGAGAAGGCCAGGGATGGTTCCAGAGCCTGTGCTGAACTCTCTGGGAAAGATGAAGAGGAGGGAGAGGGGTTGGGTACTTGTGGAGAGGTGGAAGATGCTGGTTGTGGGCTGGCAAATCCTTTCCGTTTGCGTCTAGACTCACGGCACACGGGAATGGGTCGCTCTGGTACACTGCACTCCGAGGAGACGGGGGATGGCGAGAGGACATCTACGGATGCGAGGGTGCAGCCTGCCTGGCCTTCAGGGGTCTCCTGGGGCCTGTGTAAACTTTGGGGTTGGGTGATGCCAGTTCCTCCTCCTCCTCCTGAAGATCCTGAGTTCCACAGGATACTAGACTTCATGAATTCGGAGCATGTGTTGGCCACTGAGAACATCTGCATGTAGCTAGCTGCGGCCAGTACGTCGATGATGTTCTCCGTGCTGATGGACAGGGTGGAAGTATACGCATATTCCAGAAGTGGAGCGAAACCAGCAACTGTCACATGCTGGAGATCTAGAACGTGTTTGTTGTCGTCCCCTATGATTACAGTCTCTTCTTCAGCCGGCTTCCCCGACAGCTTAGCTTTAAGAAAGTCGCTGCAGCAAGCCAAGACAACCTTATGGGCAGAGAACAGCTGGCCCTGTACGCGAATAGTGACGTCACAAAAATGGCCCTCGCTGCGCAGTGTATTGAGTTTATCCAGAAGCTCCTGGCTGTGGCTGGGGGAATTGTGAGTGAAGGTCTTCACACCCATCCTTCACTGCTAGTGGAGGTGTTCGGGTTGCCTACAGAGAATAAGATACATTAGTAAACCAGAATAGCTAAAGGTTAAATAATTATGTGATAGTTCTGTTCTAGCAGAGACTTCAAAAATAAAGTTGGGTATGCAGGCTATCAGGTATTATTAAAAAGGCATTAGGGAGAGAGAGAACAGAAGAGAATTATAGAGCAGACATGGGACAGGTAAATTTGTGACACATTATTGACTTCGTGCCGAACATCAGTACTTCTGCAATATTTTGGATACAAGAGAGAAGACAAGCCACAGAGCCAGATAATTTGCAAGACCTGTCCAACAATTATTACATAAAATGAAGCAAACACCACCACAATCCTGCTCCACCTGAGACGCAACCATAGAGAATCATATGAACAATGCATGGCAACAAAGTCTCTCGAAACAAATAAAAGCACACCCCAAACCTAGTCCGACGCCACTCAACAATTAAATTATTCAGGTATCTGCAAGCATCAGGTCATGACTTTCATTTATGAAAAGGGGCAATTTCAGCATTATGGACGTGATATTTTCAGTCAAAACTTATATAAATTCTTACAGATTGTACAGTATTTAGTAGCCTACCAATATTTTGAACCATCTGTTTATATTTTACCAAAGCCCATTGATAGACTCCAGACAATACAAAATGATTAAAAGTTATCCATTTTAAAAATAAATATGAAAGAAACATGTGCTATGAATGTGACAAAAAGGACACGTTTTTAAGAGGCGTCATAGGCAACAGGATTTTAGTGAATGAAAATGCCTGTTCATGTGACCATGTAGGAGGAATAAGGACTGTTATGAATGTGACATTTTGAAAAAGGCACTTCACCCGACTATAAAAAAATCATGTTTAAAAGATAAAAAATGCTTTAAAAACTTTGAGAGACACCTCACATAGGTATTTCAACCGCAAATACTGACATCTGAACTATCAGTATGGTGAAAACCTTCGGTAAAAACTTGTTTTTTCATGGTAAGGTTGACATTTGCATGGAATTGCCCAAAGGGTCTGTGTGCACTGGTTTCCAAAACATGTTGCAAGAATTACACGTGATACCAAATGCCACTGAATATTTCTTTTTAACAAAGTGTTGTCCCTGACATGTATGTCAAATGTAATATGTTGTAGTCTGTTTTTATCCTGAAATATGTTTTTAAAGAAATGCATAAATACAATCACACACAATTATTACTTTATGAATTATGTATTTTATACAGTCTTTACATACTGATTTAACAACAAAAAAAAAAACAATAATGTTGCCTAAAAATCTCTATCATAAGGTCTTCATTTGGTCCATTTAATCTACTTTTACAATTTATTTAGAATTTAACAACACCTCAATAAATTTCCAAATGTAATAGATAATAAATTACATTTTTGCCTTTGCTAAGAAAGATTTCCCTTCTGCTAGGTTTTGCTGATCTAGCAGTGGTACATATACCGACTGAAGACATGGGGCTTTGCACCTTTAGTTTTTTCAGTTCCAGTGATCCCTGAGAACCAGACCCAAACTGGAACCTTTATGACACTAAGCACCAGCACATACTTAAAATGATTCAGAGCCTAAGAATTTAGATTTTGCAACTCTTCCAAGCCCAAATAAACTCCCTCAAATAACATCTGCCGAAAATTGGTACAGCGCTGCTTAAATTCAGCTGACAGCTAACAGAGTAATGGCAGATATGTCCAAACGGGTCTATCTTGATGTAGAGAAAAGGGGATCAGCATAGGTCCTTGACTCACATTAAGAGATGAAACAACTCACAGCTAAGAAAGATCCCAGATTCTCAGAAATATAATACTTTTTAATTCTTAGAAAGCTATTCTGCATTCCACAGTGGCAAGTGCATTTACATGATTTTCTTTAAGAGCTATTAAAACCTTTTGCTGTGGCATGTTTTTGATGTACTGCCCCTGCAGAAACTTGGCAAAAAGGTCCAAATATAGATAAAACACCACCAGTTAACGTATACATTTTCATAACAATAAATGTGAACAAAAAAATAATAACTTTTTTAATATTACTGTAATTTATGAAAATAATATGAAAAAAAAATAATATGAAAAAAAAAAATGTAAAGACTTAAAATGTTTAAAAAAATATGTAATACCCTAAACATGAAAATATTGTAGTTCAATGCATTTTTACGCATAAAAAAAGGATAAAAAATAAAAAAGGAGAAAATCGCTATTATTAATGTTTTTCTTTTAGAAATTACCTTAATAACTACAAGAATTTACAATGTTTTTAGTGAGGTGACAGTTTAGAATATTGAAATGAATGATTAATTCATTATAAACTAAAAAAATAAACAAGTTTAGTAGTTTATTTAAAAAAAATCTCAATCTAAAGTCTTAATCATTCAAAAGCTGCACAATTTCAAGATCAATTGCAATTCTTTACAATTAATGGCAGGACAAGATAAACCAGCATATTCCTCTACAATGATTGTGTTGTTTTCTGTTGTGTTTGCGAACTCTTGCTGAAAGTTAAAGGGGCGTGGTGATCTGTGTGACTTGCTTTTGTTTATGTATTCAGTCAGCGGCATTTGTTGTCAACAGCAGCTGTGGTCATACAAATCGCTGTGGTAATACAAGCTAACATTTTACATTCAAATAAAAGATTTGGATACATGCATTAGATGCTCACTAAATTCATGATCACCAAAACCACGTATTTTTACAGGTTGGATGTGGGCCTGCTATTGCGCAGAGTATAGAGTAAATCAGGGAGTTCGGTTAAGATCAATAACTAAACAAAGGTTAGAAATAACAACGTGACATTACCAGCAACTTACAGTGAGTATACCACTTAAGATCATCAACGTACATCGCCATTTAAATAGTCACAGAGCAATGTCTAGCTTACTTGGCTAAATCGCTAATCTCTAAAATGGACTAACCCCGTCAGTGTTTACTCAGCCTACATCACGTAAGTCGTGTTGGATAAATGTTGGGTTTGCAGCTCACCGGTAGGAAAGAAGAATGGACGAATCCGTTGAAATACTCAATTACGACTGCATGAATGTGATCCAACTGTCTGTTTCACGAGCTAAATAGCTGCTAGCATTCTGACAGTTACACAAGTGCTGTCGCTTTTTTAAAACGGCAGAGTCACATTCCGACGGAGCACGAAGTCGAGTCTCCCACGTTTGTATTAAAAGTCAAACTCATGAAAAAGAAACCTTTTAAAAGTGTATTAGGTATAAAACGTCATGTTATCTCGTCTAACTGCTTTCAGGCTGATGTTTACATGCTGTTTCCCAGAATGCATTTCTTCTCGACGCAGTTGAAAACCGTTGGGGGGCTTTTACGACTGACTTTTTTTGACGGATTACCTCAAATGTGCGTTTAGGACGCAGTAGCGCAAAATAAAAGCATGTAAACGTACTTTTTCTAACCATCCAGGCGTCAAACGTTTTGTTTAGGACTGTTAAATTAGATGTTACTGGTTCTAATATCTTTTAGGTCAGTAATGACCAATGTGGACTTTTTGTTATATATAATAGCAATAACTATCATCTGAAATTGAATATTGCTTGTAATAAAATACCAATATTTTCTTTCTAAAATAAGACACATTTGAAATGCAGGTAATATAATTAGTTTAAGTACAGTATAAATAGTCTAAATCCTACTGCAATAAATTCTGCAATCATATCCTTGCAGGGTTAATCCTAATTCTTAAATGGGATTATTGCCTGAATAATACTGAACTGATCAATCTATACTTGCGTTTTTATTGCCTGTGCTTTATTTGCACTGTCGGGCTCTTTATGTAGCTCAAAGAAGACTATTAAGAACTCTTCAAGATGACCCAAATATTGTCTTTATGAAATAACTGACGATTTAAAATGCTGAAAAAAAGATCCTACAAATGAACGTAAAACAATTTGATTGTTGACACATCTTTAATTGATTTAAATTCATACATAATTCATGTAGGACAGACAGCAGCATCAAGAAACAAACATTAGGTGTTAAAGGTAGAAAAAATAAATAGCTTGTAAAAAGAAGCTATAACAATAGCATTGTGCAGACCTTCACTGAAGGGATAGAATGCTTTAGTTTTAAATATGCACCATCTTACTAACTTGCATACTTTTGAATCAAATGGAATGCAAATAGCTTGTCTCATATTTTACAATTTTACAGGTCCGGTTCAGTTCAATTAAATTGGCTATAATCTCTTTACCTTTACTCAAGCTATGTGAAACGGCTTTTTGCTGTTCTGAAATTCAGTGCTCGTCTGGATAGAGAAAATTTTAGCAATATTAGTCTTGTCTGCTCAGCACTATTGTGTTTGAACAAACTCTTTTCCTATGGCTATTTTATTAAATTCATACATTAAAGTTTATTAATACACTATTAAAATTGCATATCATGAAGCATGTCTCCTCTTCACTCAAATCACTGATCATGGGTATGTTGGTGGTAGATTTTGGACATTTACAATACATCTATGTATACAGTGTCAACTAAAGCTTTGACGAGTAATTAAACAACAGAAATGTAGATTGCAAAAAATACATGCAATCTCAATGTGCTATTTACAGGAAACATTTACTTTTTTGGTGTCTGATTAATCAATATCTTGAGGGCACATGTTGTGTCCAAAAATATACAGTAAGTATCCACTTGAACATTTAGTAATAAATTATTTGCTTCTGTAAACTCACTTATGCCAGTACTGGTTATATGATCCCTTTTAAGTAATTTGTACAGTGGATGCTAATAGAAAATAAATTTAAGTCACACTTTGCGGTCTTCACACTGTTGCTTTCAGACTGGGATAGCTTGTTGCCAAATGGCAGATATATACAGAAAGACTAACAGTGTGAAAGAAGGCAATTCCACTTTGATTCTTCATTACAAACAAAAATCATTCATCCAAATAATAGTAACCAGGTAACATTTTTAAGGTAAAAATAGCAAAATTACAAATAGCATTTTTATCTGTTAATAGCTCTTATGTTGGTGTACATTCACATATAGCTATTGTGTGGCCAGTAAAGGACTGTACTTCCAAATACTGTTTTTTCCAGTGTTGTAATATGAAAAATCCAAAAGCCTTTAAGGGAAATACTAGTGTTAGAAGTAGCAGATATGAATAAAAATAGGCTCATTGCTACAGAGCAAAAGCTGGCAATTGAGATAATGTGAAATGAATCTGCATAGCATTTATAATAATATGAAAATGCAGTCCATCGTGGACAATTCTTACAAGTTGGACAAATGTATCACCTTTCAGGTACCTCTCTAATTTTGAATAATCTCTTACTGAGATGTGTGGAATAAACTGCACCGTATTATAGAGGTATCTCATGGATGCTTTCAGCAGGTTTGTGCAAACTTTACATTTTTCTGTTATGTCCAAAGGAATCCTCTCTAAACAACTGTGACCGTTATGAAGCTTGATTGAGGTAGATCTCCGTGGGAGTTTACCTTTGTGGTTAAAACTTAAAAGACCAACACAGAGAATATAGATGATATAGGTAATATTTCAAATCAAATGCCCTTTTTATGCTTGATAAGTGATCTCCAATCTAATGCACTATCCCTAAGAGCTACTCTGTTTGTTTTCTCAGATGCTACATGCACAACGGATCCCACCACCTCCCCGTTCTCTGACACTGTATATTTTAGCAGTCCTGGTAAAAGCATTCCCCTACAACTACCCCTGGTCTCTTGTCTGGGTTGCACTTCTCATGCCCTAAAACCTTGCCTGTGTAGTCCATGCAGACTACAGTACGGTGACGCTCTCCAGATCCGCATGTCCGTGAGCACGCTGACCACGGGCCCATTTGCCACATGGGGCAGGGCAGGTCCCCACAGGGCCGAATGTCTGCAGGTCGCAGGTCAGGGTCACAGAGGTAGGACAGGGATCCCTCGACATCTCTGCACTCCACGCTTCTCCTGGACCATCCAGCACCACAGCTTTTGGAGCACTCAGACCACTCACCCAGAACCCAGTCAGACCCCCCGAAAGGCAATATGACATGAGGTGAAATCCTGCTCTCTGAGCCGGGCTTGCTAAATAGTATGTCCCTTGGCAAATAGAAGGTGTACTTGATCCTAGGGGGTGAAGCGTCCCCACCTGTAGACAACAGCTGGATATTGATGGGCTCCCGAAGCTTGTGAAAGCTGAGGAGTCGTTCCAAGGTGGTAGAAGAGCCGCTGTAGCGAAGCATGGCGCCAGGTATTGGGATGTCCTGCTCCGCCATGGACACTGAGAAATTCCCATTCAGAATGTAGGTTCCATCTTGTGCCTTTACAGCCAAGTAGTTACCATCATGTGTTATTCCTCGATGGCTGCGTTGTTTTATGTCAATGTTAGTGGCTCCAGAAGGGATGGTAACAATATCATTGTAACCAAAACTGTGGAAATATGGAATATTTGAGCAGGGAATAAACAGAATTTAAAAGATTTTTATCAAAAGTTATTCCTTTCACCAACTTGAATATTTAAGCAGTTCATTCCTTCTTCACTATTTTTGTTCCAGGCATGACTGCCAATAATAAATCAGTGAAATATATGAATCACACTTACGTAGCTTTGTTTAGTGAGCCACTTATTTTCCTACAGGTCGTACCGTCACCTCCGCAGATGCCACATTTATCCAGCCTTTCGTTGGAACCTATCACCTGGTCACAACCGGCTTTGATGCACTGGCCTTGAATACAGATAGATGTGGTATCTGGCCCGCAGGTGGTGCCATCCACAACCTGCCCAGCACAAAGCAAAACAATATGAGCGATCAGCGCCAGAGGGTTAGAATAGCCAGAAATCTGAAACTTGTTTAAAGAAAAAAACCGTTTTATATTTATATTGCAGTAGCAGTCCAAGTGCGTAAGTGAGAGAGAAAAGTGTTTTCAAACGTAGCTCAAGGAAAAACAGTTAAACTGCTCCACTTAACCACATAAAGAGGAATAGCAAAAACTTTGGCCTGATGACGCAAACCAAACTACATTTTAACTGTATCTGAAATATCAGTTTCACGGAGGTACACTCAAGAGCTTAAGCAAGTAGCTGGACGGTAGAGTTAGGGGGCTCAGGTTTCACATTTTACAACAGGGAAAATATTTCATGCATGAGGGTTTAGTGGAAGTGTAAAGATATCAATGGGCATGTGGCACGAGGGACGTTTAAGAAAGAGATCAGACCTCCTAAAGCTTTGGAGCAGGGCAGATGGTAAAATGTATTTCACATATTGTCATTATTACTGATCAAATTATATTAAAATGAAAACGTTTTCAGCAAATGTGCACCTTGGCTTCGAAAACTTTGAATTCATTGCTCCCTTTGGCTCGGCAGACGAGTTTGCAGCGGTCTCGTGGAGAGACACCAGAATATTTGGGGATCCATTGTTTTATATTCCCATGAATGTCCAAGTAACGTTCGCTGTTATACTTCTCACATTGCTCCTCTCTGAAGCTTTTTCCTGGAGATAAAAATGGGCACTGGTGAACAACTAAGAATAATGGCATCATAATAAATGCCATGCACCTTATGACCCCACCCTCATTCTCTAGCCCATAATAATGTGACCTGTGTCACCTATTGTGACCTCGGTCTGTACAGAGAGAACATAGTGGTTTATTTATAATATGTTACCATGGTCTTCTGGGCATGTCTGAGTATTGCAGGACTGGTATTTGACCCTCTGTCCCACACAGTACGATCCCCCGTTCTGTGGCACTGGAGCGGTGCACTCACGGTGAGAAAACTCCACACCCCCACCACATGTCCGTGAGCACGGCCCCCAAGAGCCCCATTCACCCCACCCGCCATTGACTGGAACCTGGAATACAAATAGAATCTGTTACTGTACATATAAATTTCACTGTAAACGGTAGGGCCTAGTTAAAAAATAATGCTTGAACAATGAAAAATAATGGAAAACATTTTCATTTCATATAATATCTAAGCGTTTTATAATAATTATTTTTGTGTATTTTTCTAATCATTTTTAAACACAAATGCATTATACAGTGGACATCTTGACCCTTGATCTTAGCCGTGCTTGTAAACATCACTTCCAGTAAGCCTCGTGCTGACAGAATGCGAGCATACCACACTGCATTTCTTTCAGGGTTTTTTTATGAGTTGGCTGAGGGACATCTTCTCACAGCCAGGCCGTCTGGGATCACGAGCTGGGGGTTTATAACACACTAGACCAAATATAATCATACTTTTTTTAAAGGGCTTTGCTGAATACAGCACGACTGCATCTTAAATGGATGGCTCAAAAATAATTTAGCTTTTTAAAGGCTTGCTCTATATAAACTCTAAATCTCTCTTACTTTCTTTTGCTCTCTGGGATTTAGAAGCTGGATCTGAAGTGGATTGATTACTTTAAGCTGCTCAGAATCGGGGCCCAGTTGGGAACAGAGAGGCGGAATGGGTTTTGTTTTTTAGATGTGATAAAAACAGCCTGACTCATAGTGAGTTGGACCCTTTCAAAGATGTAAACAACATGGTGAAAAGAACACGTTATCTTGTGCTGAGAGAATATACAGTATATAGAATATATAATATATAGAGAGAAATGTGTCCACACCCATTAATGTGAAGTAAACATTTTTGCCAAAACATTTTTGTCTTTAAGACCAGACAGAGAGCTCCGCTATATGGCTTTAGCAGTAGTCTATACAAAAACAGCAATCTTCTGGTTTTGCCTTTCAGCAAAAAAAGTACAGTAACTCAACGTTACAGTATACGCCACTTGGTTAAATCTGCAATCATAACTTTTGCCTCTATATCGCCATCTCTGTCTGAAACGTAAAATTGCAGGTAAACTTACTGCCTTATCTTTAGAGTCAAATGATATCAAACTGATGTTTCCCGTGCAATTGTGCACAACAGCTCGAAAGATAAGGAGACTTGTTTGATTAGTAATTTATTTTCTAACCAACACTGCATCTTTAATAATAGTAGGGCAAACTGGTTTATAATGTTTTTCAGATTGCTTTTATGGCCTTAAAAATGTTTAAGTTTTGAAAGCTGAGACATACAGAAAAGTTAAATAAAGAAAGTATGTGCTAAAGTGTACTATGTGTAAAAGGGCAGGGCAACTACTATCACGGTGCCATAAGCAAGACACACTTAAACGCAGGTTATTTTTGTATAATTGTTGCACCCATAAATCTGAACAAGGGCGTTTCCAGTGCTTTTTTTTAGACTTTATATGTATATGTGCTGACAGGTATAGTGTTATAAAACTGGATGACGCAGATACACATCCTTTATACATACCTCTCCTGCCTCCTCCAGAACACCCGACACACACAATCCCTCACGGCATCTCTTCTCCTCCCCGCAGGGAGTTCCGTCCGCCCAGGGAAGGCTTCCATTCCGGGTGGTGCACAGCATCTTTCCTTCCTCTCGACACCACAGCTGCGCACATGCCTGATCCTCAGGGGCGTTGGGGCAGCGGGTGTACTCCTCCCCAAAAGCCTGCTGGCACTGCCGGTCAAGCCCAAACGTACGGCCTGGGAGGTCGGCAGGTAGAGGGATAGTCTTTTCAGGTGAATCCAATAAACAGTCACCTGTGCACATGCAAAGAGATTGTTTTTGGACAGGTTACAGATCTTGTGCAATAGGCTGCAAGCACTTCTCAATTATGTTTTTGTACTTATTGCTCCAAAATAAATTCCTGCTCCTGTAGTAATGCTTATGATCTGCACTGTTGTTCTTGCTGAGCCATTCGAATGTGATCAACCTATTTTGCCTTTATCTTATAGCTAAAGCAATCTTTTATATTCACAGTCTAAAACAGGTGTGCACATTAGCTTGAGGGGCAACTTTTATTGCATAGGGATCTCACTGTACTCTTTCATCGCAATGTGCGTAAGACATAATAGTCTCCCGTCTGGAGATTTCCATTATGTAATCTATTATTTGTCGGTTAGCTCACTCTAGCCAGAAAAATGTAATCAGTAACAAAAGAAAGCAATTTTACAGTAAGGGTTGTCTACTTTGTGTCTCTCCTAAACAGTTTATCCGTATGGATCAGAGAGAAATAGACGCAATAAAACACATTGAAACAATTACGCAGACTTTGAGTTCTTCCAAGATTTATACTGTGAAATCTAATCAGTCTTAAAATATGTGTTGAGGACATCTTCATTTCTGACATATTAAGATTTGAAAACAATTCAATTCATTCAACAGAAACAAACACAGAAACGTTTTATAAACGTATAGTGAAGAAACGATTTTGTTAAAGCGGATACAGAAATAACAATAATGGAATGGAAAATAACAGACTTGAAGCCACATCAGTTCATCGTCTACCTGTGGCAACAGTGTGACCGGTAAATACGGCATGTGCTTGGCTACACACAGCGTCTCTGTGAGGGAAAACAGTTGTTAAACTTGGAATGTGTGAGTCACTGAAGATGAGTCAGTGGACGAACGGGAATGCGAGAGAGCGCAGACGGAGATATCGACAGAGATAAATCAACAACTGTACAAAATATGCCTACCATATTTCTTCAGCTGTCACGTTTTCTTATCTGAGCTAATCTTTGTGGTTTGTTTTATATTATTTGAGGCACAGTAGGCATTTGGTTAGCCTCAATGGTAAATTAAATTCTTTCAAATATCAATCATTTAAGTACCTTTGGAATGTCTTTTTCCTGCATGAAGTTACATCCCGGGTAGGCAAACCACAACTTCACAACTTATATACAGCAAAAAGAAATGTACTGTATAGATAAAGCGAACGAGAGAGTTTTTCAAACATTGTTAGTTTTGACACGCTCAGGAAAATTACACAGTGTGGTCCCACCAGCCCATTATTAGTGGTTTAGGGAATGAGTTCATATTGAAGAGGCATTTAAAAAAAATGTGCAAAAAAATCAAAAGAAAGTAAATTTGTAAAACACAGGCATCCACATTATAGAGATTTTTTACCGCACTCTAAGTTTAAAATTATACACTAGATTCTCAGTGACATGTTTCCATTAACTTCAGAATGACAGACTGACAACTCAGGCACTCAAAAACTTTACTGAATGTTATTATGTTTTTCTTCTGGTGTCTGGGAAATATGCACCATTCTGTTTAAAGGCCAAAACCAAACAAAAGACCTTACTGTATGTTAACCAAAAGAAAACCAGCTGTTAATAAAAAATATACCCAGAATGACAAGGGAAATACAAATGTATGAGATAGAAGCATTTTTTCACTGAGTACTTTAGCACAGACATAAAACGTTTTGAAGAGGTTAAATAAGCAAAACAGTTTCCTGACAAACTTTGCGGGCCCATACCATGTCCATTGTCGAAGAACTCTGTGATGTATAGTGCGCTACATGGGGACCAGGGAAGAGTTTTGTTGAGGTGGATGAGGAAAGGAGCCATCATATGGTGTCCATTGAGATGCCCGAACCATTTCTCACAGTTTTTAGAGTCATCATGTGGCATGCTAAGGACATGACCTGAAAATAGAAAGAAACAAAGTAGATGCAAAGTGAGAAAGAAAAGTGAAACAGAGAGATATAAGTATAGTACATATGTACAACTTGCTACTCTATATCTCATATGACCACTACTGCTCAGTAGTTTTGTGTACTTTCTGCCTGTAGTTTTACACCCAGATAAGCTTAATGAAGACAACACAACTGTGCTTTATTTTGCATAAATCACAGCTAATGATGTAACTTTGCGTGACTATACACTTCATAATGTACCACATATTACTGCAACTGCACTTTTGCTTTGTCTTACTGGACACTTTTCCAAAAACACACACATATTTGTGTGTGTGCATATACTGAACGATTATATCAGCTCAATCCTCAGAAATCAAGATGACGTCAACCTTTTCAGCTGCTGAAACATCTGGTTTGCATTAATTAAGTATAATGACTCAATCTGGAGTACATGCTCTTGTCCAGACAGCAAGGGTGAGATCTCCAGGAACAGTCATGGAGTCTGGTCAAACGTATATGTATGTGTGCATCTGTGTGTTTAAAGATATGTGTGCGTCTGTACATACCGAGTTCATGTGACACAGTGAAAGCTGACTGAAGGCCGTTGTCCTCGATAACCGAGCAGCTTCGTTTGGGGTCACACATAGTGCCAACATCAGCTACGCCCAGAGTGTCACAATCCTTATATCCACAAATATCCTGAGGTCAAAAAAAGACAGACAAGTAGGCAAAGGAGGGAGATAGATATATGAGACACGAGTGGATAGGAAAATGAAAAAGAGAAGCCGAGGAGAGGAGAGGGGACACATCTGAGACACTGATATCCAGACATCGCACCATTAGTTCCAGACAGACCTTTTTTCCCCGAGCAGGCACTTGCCAGCAAACATATTTGTCAGTATTTCCATCATAAAATGAAGCAAATACATGGCAGACTGCATACTAAAAAAACAAGAAGGGGAAAATTAACTGTGAGATAGCTGGACCACACAGCTTATGCAGACCAAAGGGCCTGTTCAGCACTTCCCTGTGCAAACTAGGATAACCTTGGGAAGACATCTTAGTAGAAGCCATCTGAGATAACCACCTGCTTCTCCATTTAGCCCAAGAAGAACTAAGACTAAGACACAACTTCTGTTGCGTTACTCCAGCTGGATCTCCAGCCAAATCTACTTCATCCGGTGTTAGCCCTCAGCTTTTGGCAGACCGACAACATTACGCTTGCTGTCTGCAAGACTGAACAAGGGGTTCCCTGCTGAACATTGTGATCATGACCCTGTCATTGACTGAATGAAATTATTTCTTGTTTTGGAAAAATAGTGGTTGAAGATAATTATGTCTGTAAAACATGATAGATGTGTTGTTGTGCACTGAGATGGACTGGAAACGTTTGTAAAACAGAGTTGGCATCTTTCCCAGTGGAAAGTGCATTAAATGACCTACATATTTCTAATCTTAAAAGCAAATGTGGTATTTAAAGTCCAGTCCTGTCATAAATTCAACAAGAACTAAACCTCACACAGCATCGGTTTAATCACCCTGTGGGCTACTTTCATCCATTAGAAGAACTTTCAAGCAAAGGTTCATTACAATTAGACTATTTATTCTATTATTCTGAAAGAAGATGCAAATTTTACTTTCTCACCTTTCTTGTGAACAAGATGGCAGTGTCATAATGTTCAGGGTGCCTCTGGCTGCCTGGGTTAAAAAGTTGTTGCCATGTGCAGAAGTTGCGCAGGGCAACTCCACCGTTACTAGAAAGCTCAGGCCCCACCTCCTCATCCTCCACAACCAGCATCTTCACTACCACCAAACTAACAGCATTTTTCAGGCTAGGGTGTGCATAGATTTGTGCTGCGATGGACATCACAGTCAGGAGGTAATGCTGCCAAAAAAAGAGAAAGAAAAGTTTGTTAATGAAACAAAAGTTCAGAAATCTGTTCTGCAATGAGATACTACGGCTTGACAAAAGGGTTAGCATGATTTTGAATTAGATTTATCTCAGTAGTCTGAAATGTATGTAGATGACACATGAAAATGTCATAATGCTTAAATAAGTGAATATTCTCTTCACGTAACGCAATATTCTGAGAGAAAACAAATAAAAAGAGGGATCAAATCTGTAGACCTGTGGGAGCTAAATATTTAAACATTTGTTCTTCTTTCTATCAATAAAATGGGTCAAAACAACTCCTGGCGTTCCTTCTTTTCCAGATGGTTCCCTCACTCCCTCTCTCTCCCTTTTTCTCCCACACACATACTCAGATTCACAGACAAGTTTCAGATTTTGTTACACTTGGAATAACCAACCTCAGAGTCACCCTCAAACCACAAGTTTTAGTGGTTTGCCTGATTTATGTTTCTTTTCATAGCCTAAGCCATAGACTAATCATTATGAGCCAGCCTTTATTTTAGTTCTTATTGCAGCATTAGAAACCTTTCTGTGATAGGTACTTGGAGCGACCTGCCAATAATACAATGTTTCTATACTGCAAAAAGTAGACATGTAAAAGTAAAGCCCCTGAATGATAATGTAGTTTAATCCTGAAATACTAGTGTCTAAGAACAGTCATATTTGCTAAATGGTACACAACTTTTTAACAGAATTTAATGAAAAACATCTTTCCTCCTTACCTTTATCTCGTCTCCATAGAAACGTGCCATTGAAGCGTCAGCCACCACCATCGTCTCGATGTATCTCGCAGTGGACACGAATCGTTTTGCACGTTTCAGTTTGCCATCTTCGTCTTCACTAGAGTTCAGTTCGCTTTCTTTCACAAAACTGTCAACTTTCACTTGATCAAAGATCATTTTTGACGCTGTCCGGGCATCGGAAAAAGCTCGCCTCTTAACAACATGCACCTGCGGAGATGTCCCGGTGGTCTTTCCACTTGCTTTGGGATGAATGAAGTACTCGTCCCCTTGCGTTATGAAAGTCCCATGAATGCCGTGACAGAGACTGACAGCGATTACCGATTCTTTTTCAGAGTTGACTGTTCCGGTGTAGAAACAGCCTCTGAGGTCCGCAGCGCTGTCTCCGTACTCGGTGACATCCCTGAGTGTGTTCCCCTCTCTCTGTGAGCCGCGCACAACTGCGGCGACATTCTTCGCTTTAATGCGCTGAACGTTTAACGCTGGAGCGACAAACTTGCTGTCCGGCGTCAGGTCCAGCAGAAAAATTCGACCAAATGCATTGATCTCAAATCGCTGTCTTTCCCCACTCATCCAAAAACCACCTTTGCTATATGTAAGGTTAACAGGCACAGTCTCCTGTTCCTCGTTTATATCACCCAGAACAAACTGAGACATAAGAAGATTAGCTAAGAAAATCATATAACAACCAATTGTGGACAGCATTTTAATGGTTGTTAATTAGAAATATAAGAATATGAACCGAGATATATTGGGATATCTCTTAAAGTTTTAAATATGCGAAACTATATGTTGAAAATATATACCACGGACGCACACTCTGCTATTTTAAATCAATCAAGACAAAGAAAAACATAACTGTATTAAAAAAAGAAAAATGAATAAATTGCAGATGTCAGTGAAATAAAACACTAAACGGGCTTCATCACAGTCTCACGATTTAAATAATAAAAAAAAATTTGTCTTATGAGGAAAAAAATCTTCGGACTCACACTGTATATGCGATGAACGCTCGTGCCGCTGGTATTTATACAGGCTTGGGCTTCTTGAGCGTACGCGGTTTATTTTTGATATTCATTCTCCCTCCTCCCCCTCGTGCGCCAAAGCAAAAAGATCAGTTTGATCCAATGGCGCTACTGGTACGCCCCCTTCACTATTGCTATTATTATAACAGCCGGCTGGAATGCTACGGGCCACTCAAAGTATGTGTTGAGTGTCAACCATGTAGATGTGGGAGAACGCGTCAAAATCCTGGAAGAAACACGAGTGTAAACGTCAGGAGAAGATGATGTCTTTAGAAAGCTCGAATGCATGCAGTAACGCATTGTGAAGGTTATAACTATGCTTGCCATCGTATACAAACTCCTGTAACAATTAACTTTAAAGCGTCTGAGATCACAATCTCAGGTCTGATTTACAACCCTGAACACACTACAAACTCATAAACCCCTAAAAAACAACACAAAAGTAAAGAATTAAAGGCACACGTTGCAGGTTCTTGGCAATATAGAGCAGCGAGATCCTTGCACAGTGTAATGCCTTTTTTTCATTGAAATCACCACTAAGATTGTAACATTTGCAGTTTTCTGTGGAGAAATTTCTTCAGGAATAACTATTAGGAATAACTATAGTATAAATTAAAGTAAAACAAACACTGTCTAAAAGCCCATTGTTTTGTTTTGTGTGCCTTAGCACACTTTTTAATTTACCAGTCGTAACATTTAACAAACATTAGCCCTGGGTAGAATACAGTAAATAATGCTGCCTTGACATGATTTCATGCAGTGTCATAAATGACTTATTCTGATTAAAACCACCACTGAGAGGCAGTATTGTAACATTTTTTGTTTGCTGTGGAGATAACATTTAAAGGATCTTAAGAAATAACTACAGTACAAATGAAAGTTACACAAACATTGTCTAAAAGAACACTGCTTTGTTCTGTGTGCTATAGTAAGTATAGCTATAGTGTTTTTAATTTACCACTTGTATGGAAACGTTTGGTTAGGGGAAGAATACAATTAACAAGTTAATAATGCTGCCATGACATGCTTTTACCACAAGATGTCACTGTAATACCTTTGCTCAACTAAAAGAATATATTTGCCAATTTGACTTGCGCCACTGACAATATGTTGCACACACTTTATAATTTAATTGAACTAATAACACATTCAATTTTAGCGGCATTGGCTAGGCTGAAAAAGTAGCTTGTTTCTTTGTCTGTTTTAGGACATCGAGACTAAAAGACACACAATTTGTCATAACTACAAATAATCATATCGCAACATCTGAAATATATAATTGGGAAACAGTCACAGATTATATGCATTATACGTAACATTTTGTAAAAACAGTTACTGGTAGTTGCAGGCATGCGTTTTTATTAAATAATAAAACAAATATCGACAAGTAAGAGCAATTGTAGCAGCATGCGCTTTGGGACTTTTGAGTTTTAGAGCACATTCCTGATGAAAAATAAAATCTTCTGAAACCAAATAAAAAAATTGACAGCTTAGATCATGTGCTATTGTCTCCAAATAACATCTCCCCATATTTGAAATCACTGTTTGGATGCTGTGAAGCAAAATGAAGTGGGAGGGAAACCCAGCTCGAACATCGATACAAACTGATGATGTGAGAAGTCACTGAGCTACAAGCACTGCGGGTTTAATCTCTGAAACTAAGAGACATACCCAATGAGCGCACTCGAGCACCTCCCCAAAATCTGATTACAAGCTCAAGATGTTTACACATGACGTGCGCGCATAAAGGCGGCAGATGAGGAGAGCAGCTTCAGTATACAGGTAGAGGACAGGGATGGACCACAGACCGGCGGATTTCGCACTTTGTGGACGCGCAAAGACAACCTTTTAGTGTTTCGCATCCTGGAAATAATATTTTTTTTCATTTGCGATTCATACAGCAAATAAGTCTCTGGTGCACCAAAACTGTTTTGCATATCGCGCACAATCATGTTTTTGTTGCTAAGGTCAGTTCTTCTTGTCAATGTGTTTTACGTTCAATGGAAAATTGTTGATTCAATGCAGAGTCAGTTGTGCGCACCCGTCAGGCTGGATCACCAGCGGTCTGTCAAGAACAGTTTATTCAGTGAAGATAACACGTTGCCAAGAGTTGTATTTAAAATCAGTGCATTTGAAAAAGATTTTGTACTCGATTTGAAGTCGGACTCCAGCTTCATTGCCCCAAGCTTCTCGTCACTCACCGACACAACTGCACAGAATGCAGCTCAGAGCGCAGATGTGAGCCGGTGTTTCTATGCCGGTGAAGTGAATTCTGATCCCTTTTCCTATGCAGCACTGAGTTTATGCAAAGGCTTGCACGGTGCATTCGGTTATGATGGCTGGGAATATTTCATTAAGCCGGCTTATAACGACACCGCCCCTGCAATCGATCGGGACGATGTGGATGCGCATCTTATCAGTCGCCGGTCCAACGCCAATCTGAGTGGAAACTCCACGTCAAGATGCGGCGTGGACAGTGGTGTGACAAACACTGTTGCACAGTTCTTGGCCAAGTTTAGACACCTAAAGGAAGAACACGTTAAGAATATGGGCATGTCAGTCCTGAAAAATCGCTCGAAAAGATTTGTTTCCGTTCCGCGTTATGTTGAGACATTAGTGGTGGCTGATGAGTCTATGGCCAAATTCCACGGTGACGACCTTAAGCATTATGTGCTGACCTTAATGTCAGTGGCAGCTAAACTTTACAAACACCCCACCATTCTCAACTCTATCAACATAGTGGTTGTCAAGTTTATGGTGATTAACGAGGAGGAGAAAGGACCCAAGGTTTCCGGGAACGCGGCGATGACCCTGCGTAACTTCTGCACCTGGCAAAAGAAGCTCAACAAGAACAATGACAAGCATCCGGAGTATTGGGATACGGCCATCCTATTCACAAAACAGGTAAGGGTAATTTACGTTTGGTCAATAGGGGGCAGTCCGCTACGCAGTGCTGTTACATATTGAATCATTGAATGATCCTGTTAAATGAACTTGCTGTAATTATATCAAGATGTCTCGCAACATAAAACAAAACTGAACACCTACACAGATGTAGCTTGCTTGGTAAAGCATTTTGTTAAAGGGATATGGGTTCGAAACCCAGGGAACACATAGATTGAATGCACTGTAAGTAACTGGGGACGGAAGTGATATCAAATGTATAATGTATTCAGATCGTGTATTGCTTGGAAATAGACATACTAGGCTGGTTTTTGCATTTACCCAAAAGCAGTATATTCTAAACACATGTAAGTATATAGGACTTGTTTTGTCTCTCACAAAGCAATGGGCAGGCTGCAACAAGAGCAGCCTCTTCAGTTAACCTACAGTCGCCATGGGGTTCCCATCATATTTATGAGTATTGTTAGGGTCGTGGGTCAGGTCTGCCTTGGGGCTACTGCTGGAAAGTACTGGCAAGTTTTTGCAATGAAATGCAAAATACTAACATAAATGGCTTGCTGACCTCATTCAACTTTGATAGATGGTTTAAGATCAGATGCATTATGACAATTCTGTCATCTCTATGACTTTCTTCCATAAACTACAAAGTTGCTTTATTCTATATAATGAATTTGAATTGGGACAAAGCTTTCAAGCTGCATAACAACAACAAAAAGCACTAAATAAAATCATACAAATGTTTTTTTGTAAAGAACAGATACAATTTAAGTTAATATTCACCATAGGTTTTCCCAAAATACTAGCATGAAAGACAAAAACACAATATTGAAATAACATAAAGGTAAGTAAATGACAATTTACATTTTTAGGTGAACTGTTTTCTCATTATTAAACTCAAACACGTGTACAGTGGTTAACTTTACCTCACAATTGTTTTACCCTTATTTAACCCCATCGGCTCATTCATCAAGCCTCTATTGAGAGACTGACACACAAAATAAATTATGGGAGCCCCTGAGCATCATTTCCATTTATTTCAGCACTCAGTCTTATCAGATGTTGATCAAAGACAATGGCCAGGGCAACACTAGTCGGAATGATTACACAATGCCTTGTATTCAGGACTCAGTCATTCACACATTAACTCTGACATTGCACAGACTCATTCTTTATAATCCACATTAACTCATTCCTAAGACATCATCTGTTTTCAAGTGTGAAACCATTGCCAGCTCCAAACATGCCAGATGAGCATGTTTGTATCTTCTGGTAATCTGCTGCAGTTACACATGACCTGAACTGACCATGCAGGCCGGTTATGTTTGCCTGGTCTAAAAGATAGAGACCAGCTGTAGTGAATCATTTTTGGGGAGTTAATGTTTTATTGTTTCGTCTCCAAAGGGAACTGATGAAGCATTTTAGCAAGAGAGCACAGTTACTCCCTACATTCTTCCGATCATTATGCTCATCACTCCCTGAGGACAGAGAGATTGTGGCGTTTCTGCAAGGCCTCAGATGAGTCAAGAGAAGGTGGAGATGGGTTAGAGTTGTATATCTGTGAACCTACATTAAAAAAGTATTATATTAACAATCATGAGTGACCAAATAAAGTAAATAAAACAGATTTACTTGCCAGCAACTTAAACCGCAACATGATATATAGTTTATATCAAATTGAAAATGTGATAAATTGATTTGACTAAAAAACATTGAAGTCATCCAACAAAAAACTGTTGTGTCTTGCATGTCTTTTAACAACTTTTACTTGGGTGGAAGCAACTTCAAGTTTCAAACTTGTGTCCAGTAAATTTAGTTAATTCACCTGCTATTGCCAATTGTGGTAATTTATTTTGGATCATGGCTATACGGATAAATGAACAATGAAGGGGTGTGGATGTAGATTATTATCTATAAACATTACTTTAATGACACATAGAGGTAGCAACTCCAAAAGAACATGTAATATATATGTACTGTTGTAGTGTTGATTTTGTTGTCATAGCACAGGAGATTTGTGAATATAAAACAAAAATCCATCAAATGTCTTTAAGAATTATCCATCAACTCCTGTTATCCATCAACATGTTTTGTTCAGCAAGCCAATGTATACAAAGTTACATTTAAAGAGCTAAAGGGGATTACTTACAGAACTGTGGGAGATATACTAACGGGAAGTTTCCCGGGGAGCTTCCCCCAACCACAACTTCCAGCTGGGAGTGATCTGACTCTTTCCCCCTCTTTCTCATCCCACCCCATTTCTGTTTCCCATTACTGGTATTTAATGAGAGAGAAGCTGAGCGTGGTGAAGAGACAGAAAAGGAAAGAATGGAGAGAGGAAACCCGGCGTGTCAAGGCCCACCTGCTGCAGAGCTCTGTTCCCAGCTGAAGCCTATGGAATGTTTAATTGCAAATAAAACCAGATCTCTTTCCATCCACAAAGTTGTGCCGTGACCTCACAAAGTCATTTTCTGTCAAATGACGTAGCACCACCTAAACCAGTCCTTGATATTGTGGGCATTTATTAATCTTTGGTTAAAAGTTCTGTCAATAAAAAATGGCCATATCATTGCCAAACATGCAAGTTTATGCTAATAAAGCCAGTGAAGGATGTGTGAATGTGATACAGGATTCTAACTATCACAGTAGTGACTCCAAATGGATTTACAGAGCAATCATGCATACAGTGTAACTGTAGGCCAAAACTAGATTCCGCTAACTACAATAAAGCATGACAGCTGTGCTGTTGCAATGCATCAGTCACTTTAAGACCTACTGGCACTCTTCACACCTGTATGACTCATAATCACACATTAACATGAAAATGCAGTGGAGCAAAGCACACTATATATTTATGTTCACACAAGAAAACATTTAGTGCCACACCAGTTCACACCAAACAACATATGCAAGTCTCAAGCATATAGTACAAACACATGTAACAATTTCCACACCACCACAAACTATAGGTAGCTCGGTAAAGTTAAAAGATTTAGCTCCTGTAGCTGATAAAGGTTTCTTTCCTTTTTTGTCCTCCAAGAAAACCTTTCCAAGTTCAGTCTCCCACCAGTTTGCCTTTTATAGCCATTAAAAAAGCTTTGAACGGATCCACTTCATGGTTTGGTTTTGACATTTATATAATATATTTTGAATAATCCAGTTGTTTTAAGCTTGTGGTTTTATATTATACAGTTATTTTCCCTCACCACTGAGCACTGTTATTTATTTTCTTAGGAAATTACAACAACTGGCAAACCTGCCAAATAGTATGAATAAGTGTTTGACGTTACTGTTATTGGCATGAAACAACAATTATTTAAACTGATATCAAATGAATTTCTAGTAAATATGCTGGGTTTATGTAATTAATCACAACTCCTGCTGATCTGGGGCTCTGGACTAATGCTTGGTAGGCCCCTGTGTGAATCCATCCATGAATATAATCTGCTATGTAAAAAAGTTGTTAAGAAGGAAGAGCCAATTACAGTTACAGCCTGTAGGGAGATCTTTATTCCCCTGTTAAATCAGCTAGTGCCATAACATTGTTAAGTCTTCCGAGCTTGAGAATCTGTTCCAAACAATTAGAGGAACTATGTGAGCTACCCTGAAGGTATGTTGACTTATTTCTGCATTGAACAAGATAATATAAGTTGATGTACTTTACATCGCTATGTTTGCCACTTCTGCAATGCAACGGCACTCTCTGTTTAGACATTGTTTATTCCTGATTGTAAATAGTTCTGTTTACTTAAATACTTGAAGTTTCAGTGCAATGTAGTTCCTTGTAAATTGATAACTGTTCCTTGTGCTGTTATGTAATTTGGTTAATTGGTAACAGCGAGCTTTGATTCAGCAGTCCATCAAAGAGACTGCAGCACCCTCTAAAGGGAAAGTTGCTGGTATTTAAAAAAATTATGGAACAATGCAGTGTTATCGTAAATACTTTTTAAATTTAATTTGCCTTTTATCCAAAACATTAACTTTCTTTCCCCTCAAAACAACATATCTTCTCTTGACAAATGTTTTGGCCTGAGGGCAGGACTATATTGACTGTCCAGTGGTCTGGTTTCCAACTTCCAGTCAATTCCAGAAGAATGAAATCAAGTCCCGCCCGACATTGTTCTAATTCCATAAACTGTTTCACTCTACGGTACATCAAAATAGGAAAGAAAACACCTTTGCAATTTCCGTTTCATGCTGACTGTAAGCTTACTCTGCTCTTGATTACCCAGTCACTGTGCCTGATGCTCACCTATCGTGTTTGCAGTTGTTGCACAAATTGGCCTGAATGGGTGATATGCAACATGAAATTACTTAAGACTAAAACCAAGTAAACTCAGAGATGAGATATGTCATTTCAGCAGTCTACTGTAGTCTAGTACAGCAGTCACACATCTTCTAAACTCAACATATAGCACTATTTTCCTAAATATATGACTGCTAGTTCTATTAAGCTGCCAAAATCAAACATCTGAGCTCAATCCAACATCTGCCTTTCCAATGTTTCTTCTTATAGCTAGCTCTCAAAGCCAATACTCTGATTTAGCTTTGGGTTAAATAAGTCCACCTTCTATAGTGATGTATTTGGTTGAAAGTGATCACCAGCCTGGGACCTGTTGACTGTCCCTGTGAGCTTGTTTTTGTTTCACTGCTAGTCACATGGTACAGTTCTAGAGAAACTGGCACTTTATGCTTCTTGGTCAGTTGAGGGTTGTAATGGAAAGGAAATATCAAAATGGCAGATTGTGATTTCAAGCTGTGATTTAAACTATAGTTATCAAGATGGTAAAAACTAAACTAATCCTGATTTACTATCACAAGTAAAAACATTAAAATGTTGAAGTAACTAAATTGCAATGTTTTGAATTATCTACCAAATTTAATGCCATACACAGATTTTCTGACACTTCAACACAAGAGTGGCAAAGTCTATAGTGTTAGTTTATCAGGTAAAGTAAAACAATAGTATTCAGCACATGCTTCATCCAAAGCCACTTGCAAATACTCAGGAAACAATAAAACAATAGGAAACAATGAAGCAATACTGATAGAAAGTGTAAAGGAAGGTGAGAGCGAATGAGGGGTAAAGGAGTGGGTGAGTGAGCACAAGAGAGAGAGAGAAGTCCACATATGGAACAGTTTGGATTTTATAAAGGCATAATGAAAGTCATATGTTTGTGATGTTGGGTGCCAATTGGGTCAACACTGCCTGTGGAGAGTATGGGTAAATCCCCCACTCCCCAACTTTATCCACAGTTGTGCTATGGATAAAGAGATTTCAGGCCAAACATAGAGGAGATGATTGAAGAGAAACAATGGACAGATAAGTTACTTGCAATGACTTGGAAGACACTTGACTTATTATTATTTATTGTATTCAAATGCTGAGTGTATCTGTCTATTAATCACACCAGGACCTTAAAATGTCAGATTACTTTACCTGGCAAACTCAGATGGCTAGAACCCAAACCCATACAGTATATACCATATTTTACAGAAGCGTGTCTACTATGGAGTACAAACTGAGAAGGAAACTCTCAGTTGAGTTTTTATATGTATGCACTATTTTTGGATTTTGCACCTTTAAAAAAGATTTATGCAAATGAGGTTCAAACATGATTTAGAATAGGAACATAAATGCTCATACAATCGATATGGCTACAAAGTTTGTCAAATCCTCTCAAATAAACTTTCATTTATTGCCTGCTCTAATGATCAAACCAAACCCTAACCTAAGCACAGCAATTATGAACCATTATAATTGTTTGTGTACTTTAGTAATCCACTCAGAACTGTTTGTGTATACTTGTAACTGGAGCGGTGCGACTCATTTATGCACTAATGGTAAATTAATGATTGGAAAAATTTTGTAGATAAAACCCAAGATGATTTAGAGAGAGAGAAAGCGGTCACTCCTTCATTGTCACATTTGTGGGTTAAAGCCATATTGCATTTACTTAACTTTAAAGCTTTAGTTTTGCATCAATGATCTTTCTTATAGATTATAAGAATATTATATAGATCTTGTGTAGTTGTCACATAAAACGATGACTGAAGAATTTAAACCCGCCCACTGAATTTTTTGGCAGAGGTCTTCTTTAAGAAAGACTTGGACCTTATAAATCTTTAAAAGAGGCAGTATGTAATTAAAATGTCAAAAACGACTACAGAGACTTGTTTATGATTAGCCCCATGATGATCCCTGTGATCTAGCAGCTGGACATCTAGGTCAAATGGTAAAAAACAGCTTGCTGAAGGCAAAGGAGGGGGAATATAAAAAGTAAACTTAATAACTATTCTTCATCATACATACATTATGAGTTAACAATGGTGATGCGTAATTAATTTGTGTCCTCAGATAGACACAAGGTGTTTAACTGTTTCACTGTTATATAAATGTTCTCTTAAATGTTGAGAAGCTTTTGTGCCCTTTAATTGTCTCGTGGTCAGAAAGATGATGTTCTTTTCATGGTAACATTACAACCACAGTCAACATCAGTTCTTTTCTGGGAGTCTGTAGAATAGGGTGTTGCACCATGGGATACGGTTGACAAGCAAACCTGCTATTATGATGTTTAGTCAGAAGAGCTCAACAGATATATCGAGCAGATCTGTTTTAAAGTGTGTGGTGACCAAATATAGGTCAGCTGGAAATTCTTTCAGATTGAGAGGCCACATGTTACACCAATACGTGGCCAAATTATGCCAAAAATTGAAGGTATTTCGGGCATCTAAATAATTTCCATCTGGAATTCCAAGTGGAATCTTCATTTCATTTCATTTCATTTCAATTCCATTCCATTTTTGTTTAATTGCCTTTTCACCAAGGTAAAAAAAACTATATTCCTGGAAATGTTTTCTTAAGCTAATGGACAGTGTTTATAATATTATACATTTACACTTCAGAGTTACTGTATGCCTGTGATTCGAGCCTTCCATACATCAATGACTGACTGAATTAGCTGAATGATCAGATTCAGATGTCATCTAACACAGACTTAATATCGAATATTTAACACATTCATTTAAGACTAAGGGTATAAAACATCTGAAAAGTCTTTTTAACCACACTTGTGTGAGCTAAATCTGGTAGAACTTAATTTGTACCCATGTTGAATTACACAACACAGCCTCATCTGGAATTTGTAAAAAGCAGAATTAGGATGACAACAATTTGTTCATTTTCATTGACCTAGGACCTGTGTGGAGCCTCAACCTGTGACACACTGGGTATGGCAGACGTAGGCACCATGTGTGACCCCAAGAGAAGCTGCTCTGTGATTGAAGATGATGGGCTGCCATCTGCCTTCACTACTGCCCATGAACTTGGTAAGTATAAACAGATGTGCAGTACAAAACACACCAGTCGGTTTCTGGAAGCAAAACACGATTCTTAACAACAATATAACACATAAAGCTTTTAAGACAAACTTGCTGTTATTTTATTTAAAGAAATCTCCTAAACAAAATGTATGTCAATGCATCTTAATATCTGGGACTAGAACCAATGGCTTCTGCATACAAAATATTTCAGAGAACTCCAGAATATCACCTCAAAGAAGTTCAACTTAAATGAGCTCCTAAACCATACTCATTTTTTCAGACATTTCTTTAGGGTTTAGTGGAACCGTTGAGGAAAGCTAAGCTTTACTGAAGTGGCTTAATTCCATGTGGGAAGCCTCACAGGCGGTTTTGGTAAAGTTTCCCCACAAGGCCAGGGGGAAATGTGTGGAGCTTTTGGACGTACTGCAAAAGTTGTTCAATATAACTGTGGCTTGACTGCTGACAAGAAAATTTAACCAAAACTATTGTAACTGTGAAATAAAAGGCTAAAATCTAAATTCACATTTGTATTTAATTTCACATCAGCATTCAGTGCTGATGCATCTCATTTTCCCTCTCATCGCTCCTTTCTCCTCTACAGGACATGTCTTCAACATGCCCCATGATAATGTCAAAGCCTGTGAGGAGGTATTTGGCAAGCTGCAGGACAATCACATGATGTCTCCCACTCTCATCCGAATCAATCGCACCAGTCCCTGGTCCCCATGCAGTGCTGCCATTATCACTGACTACCTAGACAGTGGACACGGTAAGTGAAAGAAAGCAACACTAGAGCAGCTGGGCTGTGTTTGTGTGTGCTCAGGAATAGAGTAAGAGGTGAGATTCACTTTAGCATGTCAGTGTTGGTACTTTCTAAAAGTCTCGCTTTAAAGACATAGGTAATCCAAGGTCATCTTAAATAGCAGTTTACAACAAATCTGTGATCTGACATAACAGCGACTGAAGTGTTTTTGTGAAGGTTTACAGTGAGCACTCTGTGGACAAATATGGGTCTATATATACGTTTTATCTAAAAAAAATAAAAATAATCCAAGACAAATATGTCTTGCCTACATTTTAATCATTTAGTCAGAGAGTTTTCTTGGGGCTGCTGTATAGTTCACAGTCTGTGTTCTATATACTGTCCAGTTTCTTATTCTAGCATGCATAATGTAATGTTCTATTATTACCTGACATCTATGCAGGTGACTGTCTGCTGGATCAACCTCAGAAACCTTTAGTTCTTCCAGAAGTGCTCCCTGGCGCATCATACGGTCTTGAGCGGCAGTGTGAGCTTGCCTTTGGAGCTGGGTCGAAGCCGTGCCCCTTCATGCAGGCACCGTGTCAGCGCTTGTGGTGCACCGGGAAGACCCGTGGGCAGCTGGTGTGCCAGACGAGACACTTTCCATGGGCAGATGGAACCAGCTGTGGGGACGGACAGTTCTGTATGCGGGGCACGTGTATAGAGAAACAAGAAATGCCAAAAACTAAGGTAATGCATTTACTGTAATCCTATCTGGAGAAGTTTGGATACATTAGCATTTACTACAAAGGTGAAGTGGTCACATGCATTTGTTGATACCTCCAAATGTACTTTGAATACTTGGATCACAATATGTTTCACACCCTGTTTACGCCTGTATTAATTGTTGGCTTACAGGTTAATACCAGTTGTAAACAGGGTCATTCTTTCACACACACTGTTTCAGTCATGTTCACTTGTAGTCTCACACTCTTTCATTCATGGTCTGTTTCAGAAAGGGAATCTAACAACCAATTTGTAGAATTACCACAGTGGCCCTTTAAAGGATTTCACATTGCAATGTGATAGATATCATGTGACCACAACAAAGATTTTGCATATCGATGTCAACCTGTTAAATGTGCTTTTCCTGACCTGTTCAGTGCTTGACTTGTTGCTTGGCAATCTTGCAACTGGGGACATACATTTTTAGTGTTAATTTACAGTTTAAAGGTAAAACAGTGTATTAGGTAAAGGTGAAGTGAGTGACTTGCCTCTCCTCGTGTTTCTCCTTCTTAGGTGGATGGCAGATGGGGTAAATGGGGATCTTTCGGAACCTGCTCCAGAACCTGTGGAGGCGGTGTACAGCTGTCAAAACGAGAGTGTGACAATCCAGTGCCAGTTAATGGTGGAAAATACTGCCAGGGAGTGAGAGTCAAATATCGTTCCTGCAACCTCACCCCATGCCTTGATACAGGTTCAGAAACCCTTTAAAAATGTTATCCATTCATACAGTTGCATAATATTTGCACAGTTACATACATACAGTATGTAAAAAGGAGACTTTGTAATCTGTTCTTATGCATTTACATGTGTAACCTTTACAGCTATTCCTAAATACTGATTTAAGAAAAAAAGAACTGCAATTGAGGGAAAATATACTTTGATTTTGCATCTTACCTTTGCTTATCTGTCTCACTTTTCTCTGTAGGCAAGAGTTACCGTGAGGAGCAGTGTGAATCTTATAATGGGTTTAGTCTGAACACAAACCGACTCACCCCATCTGTGGTGTGGGTACCCAAATATTCCGGTGTGTCCGCCAAAGATATGTGCAAGCTGATCTGCAGAGCGAATGGAACAGGTTACTTCTACGTCCTCGCCCCAAAGGTGAGCAATAAAAAAAGCACTTTCCATGAACAGGGTGCAAAACAGGGCGTGAAGCTCATTTTTACAGCAAATGGCCATTGAGAGGCATTTGATGATAAAATATTAATCATCAGTCTATTAAATATTAGAAGGTGTTTGACTTTCTATTCCATTTTTAATCTTAGTCTTAAACATCCAGAAATTGGAACATAACTGGAGATTAAGCAGCTTGAGTTCTTTATGCGAATGCAGAGAACTCATTACTCTATAGGATTTCCTACACATATATAACCTGCCTGTGGGTAGAACAGACCGTGACATAAACTTAACCTAATACACATTTAAACCATTAAATACATTTACAATAGAATATAACATGACAGGTCATGCATGTAATATTTCAAACAGTTATTATTTTTGAATTATTTTAGGTTTATTTAAGAATCTACCACCTCGTGTGCATTTTCTTTATAGTAATTTAATGGCCCGTCATCAATTATTCCTTACATATTACAATAGTAGAATCTTTATGGTTAACATATCTGGTATTCTATGGCTGTTTTGTGGCCCTTACTTCAGATGGCACTTTGGAGAGTGTAGAATAATCATGCAGAAATGACCAAAGAAATACCGAAAGTGCTTATCTTAATTGAAAAGATTTCTTGGAATAACACTCCACAGATGCAACGGTTACATCATGGCTTATGCCATCACTAGAGAACATTAGAGATATGTTTATGAGACTGCCATATTGTTAAAATAACAAAACAATACCAGAGACTGTACAGTAATTCAGTAAGCACTGTTGTTCATTTGAAGGTGCACTTCATCCAAAACAAACTGTCAACAGATAGTGAAGGGACAGAAATAGCTTAATAGCAGACATACTAGACTCATATGTTTCACTTTTGTCCGGACCCCTGTGCTCACATATTGACATAGTTAAAATCAGACCGCACTGCAAAGCTGCTCTGAAACGGAGCATTTGAAAAGTTTAAGAGAGGTGAATCTAGATCATGAGAAGTTTCACAATGAGTATGCAAAAACAAGAGCAATTGTTTTGTCATGTTGACGCCATACAACAACACGTAAAACTTGTTGGCATTCTTGCTCTTTGTAGGTTGTGGATGGAACACCATGTTCTCCTGACTCCTCATCAGTCTGTGTGCAAGGCAGATGCATCAAGGCAGGTTGTGATGGAAAACTGGGCTCCAACAAGAAGTTTGACAAGTGTGGTATATGTGGAGGAGATAACAAGAACTGCAAGAAGGTGTCAGGACTTTTCACTAAGCCTATGTGAGTAAGAAAAAATGTTGGTGCACTATGCTGGTCATCAAGGTGCACCTAATATTAAACCTCTCTAAACAAGTATTATTATTTCTGGAAAAAAAGTGTCTGAAAAACCCCCAAATTGAAGTACTGTAACAAAAACACGAGCACTATACGAAGGTTATGACTCACTAACGAAGAACAGATATTCCAAACACATCCTCATCCTTTTTCTGACCTTTCTCTTTTCAGACATGGTTACAACTTTGTGGTCATGCTTCCTGTGGGAGCCGCCAACATTGACATCCGGCAGCGTGGCTATAAGGGGATTCTGAGTGATGACAACTACCTTGCTGTGAAGAACAGCCAGGGCAAGTACCTACTGAATGGAAACTATGTGGTTTCTGCCATGGAAAAGGACATTCTGGTGAAAGGCAGCTTGTTACGCTATAGTGGAACCGTTGGTTCATCTGAGACTGTACAGTCAGTGAAGCCTCTGGGTGAATCTCTGGTCGTTGAGGTGTTGTCTGTGGGCCAGATGACACCTCCACGTATTCGGTATTCCTTTTACCTGCCGCGGGAGAGCAAAGAAAACAAAGTGCAAAAGAAAGAGGAAAGGGCGCATGCTGAAAACAGCGTTTTAAGGGAAGAAGGAAGAATTGATAAGGTTGGAAAAGAGAACCACCTCAAAGACAACATCTCACCGCCGTACATCAAAGAAAGTTTACCGTCTCTGGTCAAGTGGGTGGCAGGAGGATGGGATGCGTGCTCAGTTACTTGTGGGAACGGAGTGCAGAAGAGGTTGGTGCAATGTCTCGGAGGGAGATGGTGGGCCTGGGCTGGACTGTGACCATGACCAAAAGCCCAGTGACATTCGGGTATGTGGAGACCCTTGCCCTATGTGGGAGGTGGGCGACTGGTCCCCCTGCTCCAAGACCTGTGGAAAGGGCTTCAAACGTCGCCTGATTCTCTGTACTACAAATACAGGAAAACTGCTGCCCAGGGAACAATGTGCAGGCAAGAAGAAGCCACAGGAGCTGGACTTCTGTTCACTAACTCCTTGTAAATAAATCCTGATGTCCCTTTATGAATTAAATACATGGACCATTAGTTTTGTCAAATTAAATATCCAACTGAGGAAGGATCAAAAAAGACTATACAGAGTATGTTTTCTCAACTGCCTGAATATGAGAAAGATACAACAAACGTCTGTAGCAAACACTTGCAAATGAAAGTCATGAGACAACAGAGTTCAACTGCCTCGAACACAAATGCAAATAGTATTCTACCTCTAATTGTAGCCAAATTGTTGAATGATCGAATATTTGTAAATTATCCGTATGAGACCAAATTCATACTTACTATACGACACTTACATCTACCAATAGCCAAAAACAAAAATATGCATAATGTGAGGTTTTGTCGTTTTAATTATTTAATGCTTTTGTAAGCCTGGGCTGCACAAATCCAATGCTGATTTTTTGCACCTTTTTGTGTGCGAGCAGTTGATGTTTGAGGTGACCTTTAATTAATGCTTGCAGTGGAGCACAGCCTGAACACAGATAAACTCCATCTGGATTACCAGAAACATTCCACAGGGTGTATAATAAACTAGTGTGGTAAATGCCCATGTACTGCATAAAACTGGCTGCAACTTTTCAAAGCACAGAAACCCAAAGATGAAGTTCTAGGAAAACTCTATGGAGTGATTAGTCAGAAGAGCAAGTTTTAAGGATATGATAAAGAGGTTTAAAGGTTTATTTTCTTTTAAATTTGCTGTATCTTAAAACTGATTCCATCCAAGCAGCTCTCTGCTTTTATATGCATGAGGTTTGAGTGGAAGCGCAATCTCTGTCAACAAACAGGCCTAAATATTAGCATTTTTTGCAACCCACAACAAGTAGAGCGAGGAAGCAGGAAGAAGGCTTTACATTTTGCTAATAAATGAAGTCATCGTTCTAGTATTGTGATTGGAAGCCGTCTTAGCCAAGCACAGCTATTTTCCATCATGCCCTTTCATGAAATCCAACGATTCATCTTTAGCACTGCAATATATGACGACCAGTAATTCACAGGGGCCATTTTGACAAAGTGCAGATCATCGAAATATTTCAGTCTTAAGAGATATATTAGCTCTTTAAAATGAAATGGACAGAAAGACAGTTTCGTGTATATAAGGTCTGCGTCTTATCATTATGTGTGTGTTAGCATGTTTGCCTTCTGCTCTTAAGACTTCTTCACATGTCCATTCATCTCCCTAAAGTCCTCGCTGCTATTTAGCTCAGCAGACCTAGTTTTTCTGGCCAGCATGTGTCTCGCCGTCAGGCACGTTTCTTACTGCCAAAACCATTCCCTTCTCATCCAGTTTTCAACCAGAGTCCCATTTTAGTGCTGTTGTTGTAATGCTGTTCATCTAACGCGCCACAACTCTCCACCACTGAGCCTGAGGTACAGCTGCTATAATCATGCCCTGTCTGGTACAGTTGCCATTTTAATTAAGTTATTTTTGCTATTATAATGAATTTTAAGAACTGGTGGCTGATGGCAGAAGGTTGTAGTGCTGTGCCCTGTGCTAGTGGAAGTTTTTTCTCTGTATACAGCAAGTAAAAATCCCTGAAAATACACTAAACGTATTTCATTTGTGATCAAGGTTCTTCACAGCAACCATATCGTCCATCTAAAAGATGGTTTCTGTATTACTTTAATGCATTTTTTCTTTTGCGCTTTTGTACAGCAAAAGATTTCAATGTCCTGCATGGGCTTGTATACCATGTATACATCCATCTGGCTGTGCACAAGTCATGTAAATACCTATTATGTCTTGTTATACATAAATATATTTTTTCTTGTCAACGCTTCAAGGTATTTATTCCAAATAAAACATTTAGAAATATTTAGTTGTGCAATTTGTGTCATTTTTCTAGTTTTTTAAGTGATAATTTTCTCAACTGGCCAATTGGTTCCATGGCTTCAGCGCTAACTCAGTCTGAGAACATAAAAGTCTACACACAGGAATTACAACACTTAAATATTTTTAAGCTCCTGAGACAGAGAAAGGAGAGAAAAATGGAAAAAAGAGGTAATATTTCAAGTAACAGCTGCATGCTCGCCGTCTCAGACCTTTTAAGGAAATTTGACCTCAATCAGTGAAGAGTATATAACTTGGAAAACAGTGTCAAGGCTGTGCATTGTGGGTTGTCAGACAGACTACATTTATTACATCAAGCAAAAAACATTGTTATGTTGTTGGCCAAAACAGTCTGATTTTAAATGACCTAAATAAGACCAGCATGGACTGTAAAACATGACTGAATAACAATGAAAACTTTTTTATACCTGCAGTGCAGCGTTTGCTCTGGGCTGTTTCCCAGCTTGTTCTAGCTTTGTGATATCTTGAAGAAGAATAAAGTGCAAGAGATTATACAAGATTATACAAATTATGCATTTAACCAATTGACAGTCCTAACATCATTTCTTTTATAAATTTAGCAAGGCAAATCATATTCAGATTTTTTTTTACAGATATTTTTTAATGCTCTGCTCCTCGGAAGGATGTTACCAGTTTCAGTTCCTAAGAAACTTATAAAGCGATGGGAAGGCTGAACGACACCATGGTTTAACCTTTATCTCTATATGTTATTATTTGTCAAACCATTCCCATAACCACCAATGTACTACTTACTGATGCTGTACAGTATATGAACTGACAAGAAAAGGAAATACTGGTATGGGCCTGCCAACACAACACTATCCTCATATCCTGTCTGAAACCACTGACCCATAAACCTTTGGTCTCATTCTTTTGGGATCTTATTCTCAGTGTGATACTGGAGAGAGAAGAGAATGAGAAACAGTTGGGGAAATTTTCTGTAAAACCAATGGGAGATAATTCATTTTTTTGGAATAACTGATAAGTTTTTCCTATTAATGGCCATGACAAAAACCACAACCCGAATTATTTGGCAGAAACTCAGGAATTTCTGCACGAGAACCACCAGATACAACAACTTTTTCCTCAAACCACAAGGCTGCCCAACAGCATTGCCTAGTCATTTTTACACTGACATGTAATCATTTAGCAGATACTTTTATCCAACGTGACTCAAAAATGGGTAAAGACATTTTAATTTATCTTACAGGAGCTAAACATATTAGCAGTGCCACAATAACACAGCAGTATTAATGAAGAGCAAAACTTTTTAGTATTAAAACAGAGCAGAAATGCTATTGTATAAAAAGTAAAGAGAATAGAAAAACAAAACAAAAAGAGGTCTGTAGTCATTGCCTGAAGGTTGTGATGTTCTGAACGGTGGTTCAACAACATGGTTAACAATGGTTACAAGCTTGTTAAGAAACTGTGAAATCATTACATGGTCTTGTAGGGCAAAATGGTTATTTCACCATAACAAATAAGCTGTTAGTTTGTCTAAATACATTTTGCTTGTAAAGCTCTGATCAAACTTTGTGCAGTTACAACAATATTTTCTCAATCAGGTGCCATATGGTGAGTCATTCTGCTTATATGGCCAAGTAATGAGAGTACTGAATTATAGGGGCCTATTTTACTAAAATGCAGAGGCACAAAAGTGCTTGCTTAAATGTTTGCACAAAGGTTTCTAGATAACCTATATTTAATTCAACTTTGTAGACGGGAACAACAATAAAATATGTTTATTATCAGCCCATTAGAATTCAGAGATTGCTTAAGCTTGCAACATTATCATTGTTTTTTCCATAAAAATTACCAGTCCGTGTTAAACATCATGTCAACTTTTTCTGCATAACTCTCTATTATCTAGAGGTTTATAACGTCAACCCATGGGTGTCCAAATGTCACAGACAATTTCATGACAAAATTCCTTTTAATAATCTTCTCTCCATCTGATGCTACTGACACATTGGGTCTTTGCTCTAGATCAAAGATAAGCAGGGCTTTCAAATGGTACAATACTGTAGTATGTCATCATATTCTCAGATGACTGCAACTCTTTAGAACTCTTTGTTGCAAAACTGCTGATAATCTCATGACCAATTTGCTCATGCAGAAAATTATACTTCTGGCCTTGCTGCCAGTCTGATTTGTCTATGTTTGGTGATGTCAAATGTGTTATTGAATTGTAATTTTCACAAAAAAGTTGATTAGAGTTTTGTTTATCTCTTTCGCTATATATTGAAACTGAAATTGTACTTACAACCTATATAAAAAAGAGATTCTCACAGGCATCACAAAGACAGAAGTATTTTTAGTTTGTTTCATTTTTAACCAAAGCACTGAGTGACAGGTAGTGTAGTATTGCAATGCAACAATAAACTCAAGTTAAAAACACAAGGGGGTACACAATGATGAGATAAAAGAAAAAAGATGGAGGAAAAACAGAAATCACCATGAAAACCATCTAACAAGCTCAACACTAGACAAAGGACTGGAACAAACACAGGTCTATATATACACATGCTAATCAGGCTAAGCAAAACACAGGTGCTAACAATTACAACATGAAACAGGAAAACCAGCACAAGAGACACGACCACATTTCAAAATAAAAGTCAAAAAAGACCCCTGACCGAAGTGACCCCTAGCAAAGCTATGGAAAAGTTTTGCACCAAAAATGACACCAAAGATAATATATAGTAACAATATGCGTAGTGCTATTATTATGAAAGGAGGGAATGCAACACTCAATATGATCGCTCTAATGATGGAAGTTCCGCCTTTTTTTTTTACAATGTTGTCAACCACCAACAGTTTACTCAAATGGCATATGTGGAATAAAAAGTAGATTTTTCCTAGAAGAAAACAAGAACATCTCTTTACAAACGGTTGGTAACCTCACCACCCACAGCAGATACTTTACAACACATTCTTTACAGAGATATGGCAGATCAGGGTGAAACTTAACATGTAACATGTAAGCGCGAGATAAAAAGTGGCAGAAGTCCAATGGGACTGGAACCAGAAAAAACAGTGGAGACTGAAATAAAGAAGGGTGGCAGGAACCTGGTGCTGGCACAGAATCTGGTCTGAAGCAAGTCTTTACATTCAGAACTGGAGAACAAGAGTTCAGTTTCAGGGGTGGCATACGACAGTTCAGGCTTGAGGGCGGGGAGCAGGAAGACTCAGGGGGCTGACAGCAGCTGTAGCCTTTGGCGCCGACTCGAGGTCATTGGCAGATCTGTTCGCTGGCTTGGGTCAGACATGGATCTAAATTCTGTAACAGAATTCTGGGACCACCATGACTGGGTCAGATGCCCGCTCTGCCAAAGTTTTGTCCCTCTTTTACCTAAAAAGCATATCACAGCTTTTGTTGGCTTGCTCACTGGGGAGATTTGTAAAAACACTATTTTCTGTGAAGGTGCCTGGAAATAATCTGTATTGTAAATAAACTGTAAAAATAAACTGTAAAAATGTCACAGTTACATTTCCCAGTACCTACTACACATTTTAAAACCTCGATATAACAGCAATGTTCATGGACTATGCTGTTGAACAATTTCTAAATGTTTTGATGGCAAATTTATTCCATGACTACTTAATTATAATATGTTTTATTAAAATGTTTTATGTAATTATTTACTGAATTTTTTATACAGTAACGAATAACAACAAAAATAGAAATTTTTAAAAACAATTAATTAATAATAAAATAAATGACCAGTATTGTCAAATGATTGTAAAAACTTTAGAAATTGACTTAAAATACTGTCAATATTACAATATTTGTCTTTACAGTACAGCAGAAAATGCAGAAAATTCAAGCAGATCTCAGTAAAGTTTATTAGTTTACTTTAAAAAACAAATAAAGAGAAATAGTGTGTTGGGGAAGAGATGGAAAAGAGAGAAATAGTCTTGGGCTGAATTAGCCATTCAGAAGTTGTTGTTTTTTACTGTCTATCAACCATTTTGACCAAGGAATAGGCAGTTTCTGGTGAAAGGCTGCTTTTTTTTTTACCACAATTGCTTTTGACAATTAATGCCATAATACTGGTCAGTGTAAAAGATTTGGCTCTAGTTGATTTTACTCACGAGTGACACGTTGAGGTTATGCACTGCTGCTCCATCTCTGATTAGATGAAAACAATAATAATTAAGAGAAGAAAAGAGAAGAAAAAAGAATGTGAAGTATTAGAAAGGTTAATAAGGATCAGGGAACTGGTGAAAAACAAAAAGTGTAAAAAAGAGTCAGTGTGAATGAGGTATGACTCCAGTTGGCTTTCACCTGCTCCTTTAGAATGAAGAGCCAGCAATGACGACATTACACAGAACTCTAGAAGAGAGACCAAAACATTTAAATTAAACCATCTCACCAGAGAGCTGACTTTAGATCAGAAGAGAAATATGCTTAAGTCATTCAAACGTATCCATAACATCTATGTCCGTATGCCCAGTGTTTCTGTGGTTAAAATACTTGCATTTGTTTACAGACTCGCTGAAAGAAATGTGAGCTAATACCGGCTGTCCTCTATATGTTCATTTGAGCTCTGGGTTGCGCCTCATTCCTTGGCTTTCTTTAGCTTGTGGTTTGAGAGCAATTGGGTTCTGGCCATGTCAATCTGCCTGCCAGACCTCAGATTCTGGCTTCAGTGCTCACCATGCAGGACATCTGAAGGAAAGGGTTGAGAAGAGAGAGATGATGAAGTCATACCTCTGTGCTATAAATCCCCACAACTAGAGCTCTCTGCAGGAGTGAGCTTTATTACAACCTGACACAGTTGGGGGATTCCTGCTTTCTCGATCTCTCTCGGATGGAAAACTGGATTCTACACACAAACATGCAATTTTCATTTCGAGTCTCTGAGTTAAGCAGTTTTATGATGAGCAACAAACGGCTAGAGTTAATAAACCTGGACGTAGGGGCTGCACTAACAAATGCAATAATTTTTTTACAAAGATTAGATGTTGACTGATAAAGGTCCAAATGCTCAAGAACTGCAACATAATTAGACGATAACATAGGGACAATGGAAGAGTGAGATTTCAGATTCTATAAAAATGGAGAAAAAATAATGAATGGTAGGATGGCAGAAAAACTGAGAAAATGACAGCATAAGACGAGATGTGGAAACTGATGTCTTGCTGGAAAAGGAAAGAATACATTTCATATTTTAGTTTTTTGTGGGAGAATTTAAAATCATTAACTATGATGAAACATTCACCCCTCACCCCTTAGGATATGCACAACCATTAATTAAGTACAGGGATGCTGACACAGGCGATCATGGAGGTCTCAGTCAATGAATTCACTGGGGCTCTTCAGTATTTACAGAGTTTATTGGCTCAAGAATTTATTTGTTCCAGACATTTTGCATGAAACAAGCCAGTTTACTTCTATGTGAGAGTTCTTTAAGGAGTGGTGTGGCTTTTGCAAGATCAACCAAAGAGCAAATGCCAAAAGCATCAGTTGTTAGCTCATCTTTCATCACATGAGAGGCTGGAGCTGTGCAGTGAGAAAATCTCAATAAGTTCTTTCAGGTTGAAAAACATTCTCACATCAGATCTTATGGTGAGGTAAACTCCGAACTGATTCAAATAAACAAGAAATAAACCCGGTAATCAAATCCATGTGACTTTGTCTCTCTCACTGGCCAATGAAATCATAAATGACTTTTTCTTATTGAACATTTACACTGACTCATTACTCAACAGGCTGGACAAGACCGAAAATTTACTCCAAACATTGAGGAACTTAATGAAATTATCTTTCTTCTACAGAGAACTCAACTTCAGTCAAAAATGTGATGTTTGCTCACTGTTGTGGCCACAATCTCTAGTAGCATCTCTTTGACTGACAACTTGGTCAGAAATATGTATCTCTATCATTTTTATTCTTTTAGATGCCGGCTGAAATCTGTGTTTTTACACTCATGTGGAATACTGAAGGGTTTACAGTCTCTAAATTTGATAGAAACTGTCTACAACAGCAGACGAAATTCAAATCAATTGTGACACATTTTACTTACACATGCATATAATGTTCACAACTGTCATTTGCCTGTAATCACAGTTTCAAATTATAGGTGACACATGAGCACTTGAAATAAAAACATCAAACAAAGGTTTGTTTCAAATTTAAATTAGGCTTCCATTTTTGTTTTCTTTTATATAAAAAATTGGACATCACCCCTGCATAACCACTGCACCTGTTGTCCTGCCTAAGCCCATTTTAGATGATCTCACCACGCTTTAATTGACTTGACAAGACCTTGGCAGTCTCGATGTGGTCTGGAGGTGAATAAAGTAAGGAATTTCCTGAAATTTTGTTTTTCACAAAATGCAGTTATGTGCATATAGCTCACACAACATTATTTTTTACCTGGGTTTGAGGTTTAAGGTTTGAGGTTCAATTATATCTGTGTTGTATAAACTGAGACATGAAACTCACTTCATAAGACAAAATGATTTTTAAATGGAAAATTGTTTTTACATGTTATTCTGACAAATTTAATCGTTGACAATAACAACTAAAGGCTATAAATCAGCTTCACAAAAAGATTACCCTGCAAAAGCTGAGAGAGAATAAATCAAATTAAGACCCCACCCCGCTGTGTTTAACTTTAAAGAACCTTCTTCTCCCACCATCTACAGCAAACCAGATATAAACCCGAGTGACCTCTTTTTTAAGCCGTCCCACCCTTCACTGTAATCATTAAAAGCCTTTCATTTTACAGCTTTACCCCCAAGCAAAGCTTACCCCAAAATGCTAGCAGACAGAAATGAAGCAGCCCACCCAATCACAGAGAACCATTTTGTATCATTTAATATTACTGGGAAGCCAACATGGGAAGAGTATTTACACAGCTAATGAGTTTTAATGATTCATCCAAGACCTTTCCTGAAATGCAGCCAAAAGAAGAGACTGGTACGGTACTCCTGTAGTTGTGTGTGCATGCATGGCCACAAAAGAGAGCAAAACCTGCTTATTCTCCACTACATTAACCACTACAAATGAGTCAGTTATTATAAGTCCTGATAACTTCATGACAAGATTCAGCATTCACAAAATGTAGTGGATCTGTTGTATTTTATAGTAAGATACTGTTGTATTTTACTATAGCTTGTGCAGAATATGTGTATATGTGTATTATATATTCCATGTTTTTAAGTGTAATACAGCGTTAATGTTATCAAATGTACAGTCAAATAAATTCTTGACAAATAAACTCTCAAAATATTAATAACAATATTTCAACATTAGCTTAAAATCTTACAATGTGGAACAGCTGAGAGGTCTTTTGAGGATTTAGGGTTTTGGAAAAATATTGGAGAAACAGTTTTATTAGAAACATCTGAGCCCCGATCACTGTGCTTATAAAAACCTCATCTCTCTGACTGTAACCTCTGATTACTGTCTGCCATTAGTAAATTATTACCCTTGTGAAGCAGCGTGCCCTGTTTGCTACATTAAAGGCTCATGTATGTACTAGCAATTTGATTAATTGTGTCTTACAAGTTCCACACTTTGTATTTATAATGACAGAATCTTTTAAGATTTAATAGCTAATGTTTCTGACAGCAGCATCCTGTGTGATAAACAAATTATTAAGCATTGCGAGTTCAGTGGTCTCTCAAACTTGGAAAATGTTAGGGAGGGCATGACATGAACATAAGAATAACTAAGATTTGAGAATTTATAACACACATTTATTTATTTATGCTAGAGAAATTTCTAGTACAGCATATAGGTTGCAGGGCTTAAACACAAATAAGAAATATACTGCTAGTTGTGTAATGAGAATCATGAGGTCATATCCATGTTTTCCCCCATGTTCTAGAATACTAAAACATGTGTCCTGAGGTGTTTATAGATTTGCATGCATTGGTTATGATAAAAGACAATAGTAAAATGTTTTAATTTGTGGACAATTGGTTTCTGGAATTTATAACAATGATTATTAATGCAGCTGGATGTGAGCTACAGTAGATACAGTAAGTGTTTCTAGTCAGACACATCAGCAGTGTCTAATAACTATAAAACATTGTGGACTTGCAAAAGTTGCATACTAACAAATACTGCAATACTAACAAAGCTACAGGCGGTTTTATGGAAGACTTAAGGAGAATTATGGCTTGATGGACAAGGAGATTAACTGATCAGTGTCACGTTCTTAAAAATGCATCACCTAGCTTAAAAAGTCTGTTTTTAATCCTTATGTTGAAAAACTCTTGTAACCAAGGACACTTTAAAAACTTTGGCTAACATTTAAAGTGCACTTCAGGTAAAATAAAAAGAATGGGATGTTAAGTGAGGTATTTGTTCTGATGAACCCTTTCTTCCTTTTTTGCAAGTTTTTTTCCATCCTGCATGATTCCAAGCTGCTTGAGGTTCTAAGAAACCCAGGCCAGACCCTTCTGCCGACATACATGTACATGCATGTGAAAGATTGACCTCAAATGTTTTTGGATATTGAAGAAGTATCAAGAAGCTTATCTGGACCTTAGTGTAGAAAAATCCCTCTGTTAAACTGCTTTCCTCTAGACCTGCATGTCTGAAGACCAAATTTATGACTGATCACCATGTTCTAATTAGGCCATGACCAGGTATAGTTCTTTAGGGTCAACATCATAACCCCTCAATAAAGTATAAAAGATCACTGGAATTCCAATTTTTTTTAAATCAAACATAAAAGTGCCAACCACTGTGACTAAAATTATCCGCAATGGTGCAATGACCTGTATGCCAATACCATAACATTTCAGCAGAAGTAGACATCCCCATTTATCTTGGAGGGGCGTAAGAAGGCAGTAGTAAGTTCCAGTTGTTACTGTTGGAGTAGCAGAAATAACACAGCTTTAAAAGGGTCATATAATTTTTAAACATTTATTTTAATCTTGAGGTCTCCGTATAAACATTTTTGTACCATAAACATGCATGCAGCTCTCAAATATTATTTGAAGTCTCACTTATTGAAATACTGCATGTGAAGTTTGACGTCAGTGAAACCAGGCACCGTTCGGTTATGCCAATCACAAAGCTTTAGTCTGACAATGCGGATATGTGAATGAGATTTAAGAGCTATTTCAAGGTAAGAATAACATTTTCTGTTCCAGACATAAAGCTTGATTCTATAGTATTACTTTGATAGTATGGAAACGTGCACTCGGGACATTCTGTTAATCCTCATTGTCTATGGAAAATATAAAATAATGCTGGTTTGAAATGACATGAAGGTAAGCGAGTAAATTATTTTTTGTTTTGAGGAAGACCTATTGCTTTAAGACTTCTTAGCCTCTACAATTGTAGGCATGAAATTAAGAATATAAATGATTTAAACAAAACTAGCTCAGCCTAGACAAATTGTCAACTCAAAGGTTTGTGACTAATTAAAATAAGTGGCTGTTGACAAGGTTCTCGCTGTGTAATTTAGTGGTTATGACTCTGAAACCTGTTTTCTGATTTAGGGAATTTTCCTTGCTTTGAGTTTTACAGCTCCTCAGAAGCTCCAGCCCACATAACACAGTGCGTTGGTAAAATATCCCACATTAACTGCCATCTTGGTTTGTACAATCCCAGCAATCCTATTTCCATTAGCCATCTGAGGAGAGAGATTTGTTTTGAGGTAACCCCCAAACACTTTCATATTGTATTTGTACCTTACCAAAAAGTATTTAAAAAAGTATTAAAGTATTTAAAAAAAAAAAAAAAAATTAGTATAAAGGGTTACAAGTTATATGGGTGATGCAACTGTCAACCTAATAAAACCTTTTATAAAGAATTACTTTAATGTGCATGTAAAATTATAAAAACACCAAAGGTCTGTACATTCTACATAATACGGGCATTTAGTGTGTCAAATATAATGAAACATATCAGGGCTATCATTCACATTTTCTTCATGACCAAGCTCAATCTATTCTACACACAGAATATATACTGTATCTATACATCTCTCTGGTATCCTGACTTCTATATCAGAAGACCCAGCAATCTCAATTTCAGCAGTTTTGACTAAGATGTTTGTAGATGTGTTTTTAATCAAGACATTGTAGCCGCACAGGTTCTTTCAGCATCCACACATCCCAGAAACAGTGCAGCCAGAACAGCTGTGAAGCTGTTGGTAAAGATGAAGTAAAGTAATAGCTTACAAATGACTAACTAAACTAAAGTGAATTAAACCCAGAAGAGCTATACGCTCTAAGCTAGCAAACTTATTTTTCCAACTGGATAAATGTTGCTTGAACAGACTGTGCATAATAATTAGCATATGAAGCAAAGTAATCTGAGTTCTAACAGGAATTCTAAAAACATGACAGCAGCAAAGCACAGCCAGTTCTGGTATTCAGAGTCTGAGGCAATTGTTGCCAGTATTGATAAGGCCCAAAATGTCCTATATACAGACAAAGAACAGGTTCAGGGTGCTACACAATTACGCAAGCTTGTAAAATAATAGGAGGAAAAAATAGTTTCATTCCAGCAATAAATTTTGATGTTCTAGTACACTGTTATTCAGAGTAAAAAAATCCCTTTGGGTTTTTTGGCAAATCGACTTGGATCTACACACACTCTAAAAAATAAAACATTGGTTCAACAAAAAAAAAATTGTTAATTTTCCATTAAATTTTTAACTTAAGCCAATTGAGAATGTGAATTCAAAACAATATTTTGAGTTGATCCAACATAATGTTTTAAGTAAGGTGAAGATGTTTTTTGCCAAAAAAAAAAACACATTTCTAAGAACATGAACTTAAAAATTGTCAACATGAATGCAACCTTTAAGGATCCAACATAATACGGTAAGGTGAAAACTAGTTTACAGTTACTTTTTAATTCAAGGCACTAATTTAAACTAAATGAACAAATATTCTTAATCAACTTGATAAGAGTCTGTGTCTGAAACATTCAAGACATTAAATAAATGGGATGTTTGACAAGGTAGCAAATCAGTCTGTATAGTATGGGTCAAGTTGGTAGAACTTATTGTAACCATTACAGATTACTCACCCAACCTTTGGGTCACGCCTGAATTAAATTACAAAGCAAGCAGTAAGTAGGCAATCAGCTTGGTTAACCTAAAAAGTGCTCCACTATGTCACCCCAAAGTGATTTTGGTGGGAAAATGAGAGAGATAGTATATCGAATCAACAGGCATTGTGTCATCCACTTGGAATATACAGCACTAAATGAGTCTGAATCTACAACAATATGTGTGTTAATGACTACCAATTAGTTTTTAGACACCATTTTCTTTAATTTATTAAAGGATGTGAATTCATAAAACTGAAACGTTTTGAGAGCAAAAAGAGAAAAACAAATGATGGTAGCAGTATGGCTGGACTCGACAAGTCTAAAAAATGTTCCTGCTTGTGGACTTAGCATCTGTCTTTTCAATGACTAAGAACTAAGAGTGAGAACAGGACCATCTGTGTGTGTGTTAATGTTGACATTTTTCTTCATAAAACTGGAAACATTTTGAGAGCAAGTAAATGATAGTCTTCACAGTAAAGATGTTCCTTCATAGTATGTGTCTTTCAATGACTGGGTACAGGACCAAGATGTTTATTGTGGTTATATATGTGCGTGCTTTAAGTTGAGTAAGATTATGGATACAAAATTGTCCAAAAGGATTTTCAACATATGTGTGTGTGTGTGTTTGATCAGAAAAGGACTTTGCAGACCCGTTTATCTTTCCAATTCCATTCTTTTCTATTCTGCTCTGTTAAATTCCAACTATCTTTATTTCTAACAGCTAATAATTCAGGATGACAGTGAGGACCCATTTACTGACACAGATGTTTCTACTTGTGCTGTAGATACAAAACATGATTAAACTCCACATTGGGAAAATCCCAGTTGATTGAATAAAGCCTACTTATACACAGAATAAATGACCTGATTCCTCTGCATCCAGATTCAGGTCCATAGTATTCCTAAAGAAACATGAGAATACGCATTTTGTAGCATTTAACACTAGATCAGATCATTTTCATCTGAGACATTTAATATGTTCTAGAGAAGAATATCAATCCACTTAAAGAGCCCTAGACAACTAAAAGGAGGCTTGATGGCGCTACTAAAGTGATCCTTTCCCTCCATCTCTTTCCTTCTCTAACGTACTGGAGCATGAACTGCCTTTTTTCACCTGCTAAAGTCATTAATGACCTGTAGATTAGTTCCACATGTAAAAATGCTCCAGTGCACAATGTCAGGTTCCATAAAAGTACGCCAGGCAAGAAACCGTGTGAGAAAGTGATGTAATATTTAAAGGCTTTGAATTACAGTGCATTTGAAAGCATAAAGGTTATGACCCATTTTAAACAAATAAAACAATGGATAAGGAAAAACATTTTCGCAGATGGTCACCCAAGTGTTTACGTGCTTGTGCACATTTATATGCAGTTGCAATGAAGGACATTTGCTTTTAAGCACTGATGCATTTTGGTTTCTGGACCTATTAACAAAGAAATTATCTGTACCATGAGACACATCATAGCACTACGGGAGGCGACTCATAGCTGGACCCTGAATAGATGTCAAGCTCTGAATGCATATGCATTCTGTATTTGTGGTAGGATGTTGGGTCCAACTGTGCATGCTCATATAGGCCCCCTCTGTGCACAAACTCACACATACTGGCTCAGCTCCAGCAGGATGAGTCATGGCTTGGTGTGTGGGTGTCTAATGTGGAGTCAGCGCAACTGTACTGGGAATGAAGTTTAGGGGCTAAAGCCGCACCCAACTAAAGCTGCCTTGCATCCACACCCTGAACCCCACGACACCACCCTCTCCCTTTCACACACACACACACACACACACTTATAGTACCCAAACATAAACATAAATATGCTATACGGAAATACTGTAGATAAAAATAAATAATAAATACTACATATTAAATTATGGCAGAGATATAAAATTATGCACATCCTTGCATATATAGAAACATTTCAAAATACTACAAAACTGGTCGTTTTCTAGTAAAATTGATGTTAGTTAGTTCGTTAGTTACCCTAACTCTATGCTCTTTGTGTGTTTGTGTACTGTATGTGTGTGCATTGTACATGGATAGCAAAAGATCTCTCATGGTTTGCTTAAAAGGTCAGACATTTATCAAAGAGAATACAGAGAACCAGACAAGGGCAAATGATTTATGGAGTTTTCATAAGCACTTGCATATATGGCTGCAAAATGACTTTGAGACTGTTGAATCAGAATTTTGCTGATGTGGCCCCTAGGCCACAATCCAAGAAACTCTGAATGGCTTTTCTTTCTTGTCATTTCAGGCCAGATCAATACAGTATTGAACTAATGAACAGAAACACTAATGCCAATTCACAAGATTTAAGGATCAAATCAACAGTAATTGTGGTTTAGGATGACTTACAGTACAACATTTTGTTGCAAAGCATCAAATCAAATGGTTTAGCATACTCCACATTAAAACACAACTTTTGATTGATTGAGATTCTACTGGCATTCTAATGGTAAAAAAATGTGGTCTGAAAGCCTGTTTTTTGGAAAACAGATATCTAAAACTCTGTTTAATGTCTGCAGTAATAATCCTCAAGAGAAAAGGACATCATCTCACAATAAACAGCCAATTTCTTTTCTTGCATACAGTGATGTAAAGGTTTAAAATGCTTTTCTAGAAATGTGACATAGGAACCCCACCCACGTTGTGTTTTATAGACAGTCAAACTGGCTTTTACTGGAATAAAAATCTCAACTGTACCCATCTTAGTAAAACCTCTCTCCAAATAGCTAACTCCATTAAAGTGACACTTAATCCTTGTATATGGGCCAAATAAACTTTCATCCTGATGTATCTGCCAAGAGATAGGCAAGGGATATTTAGAGATAATGAACTTGTTCAAGTGTTGGCGCTTGATGGGGGGAATTGTCACTTTAAATTTGCTGGAGTAAGTTTCCATTTTGGCTTAAGCCTAAAAGTTGGTTGTCTAAAAAACAGATCAAAAAAAGATCTTAAAAACTTCTGTCTGTCTAAATCTGCTTCCTGTTATTTTGTGTGTGGAATGCCAGAGGACTCAAGAGAAGTAATGAAGTCAACGGGTCCCTAAAAGACACATGATCAAGGAACGTGACACATTAACAAAGCGGTGTAGAATTTTCTGCCAAGTGCCCAGGGCTCGAGATTGGCAAAGGATACAGGACTGATTAAATTTATGGCCATAAGAGCTCTAAAATCAGAAAAATGAAATACTGAAATCCATCCCCTATACTGAATATACTGAACATACTGCAAAAACATGAGATTTAGAGGCAAAAGATAATGGGAATCATAATGCTTGTTCTATATTTATAAAATATTCTATAGGGTGTTATAAAGAGCCCTGCAATGGACCGGCCTTCTCTCTAGGCCATCTGTGGCCTAAAATGCTGGGATAGGCTTCAGCCCTTCAGTAACTCTGCAGAGGACATGAAGATTTGGCGAATACATTGATGAATGGGCGTTTGAACTCCAAATGTCAAAATGGTCTCTGAACAGCATTGTAGGTTGTAAATAATATGCAGATCTGACAAGATAGATATCTTTGAAGTTTTTGAGTGCATGTCCTGTCTGGAAACCATCAAAATTTTCATTAGATGTCTTTAGGGCAATAATGACTTGTCATCTTAGACTTAGGATATACTGTACCTGCAAAATTACAAAACTTCATGTAGTTGAAAGCATTCCAAACAAAAGATAATAAACATGTGTTACATGACTAACAGAATGATATGGAACAGAATTTGTATGAGAGCTAAAACCCTGTGAAAAACAGGTGCCGGTTCAAAACTCTCCATCTCACTTACTCAAGCATAAGCCTTTTACATTTGTTTTCCTTAAAGAGATCACCCTAGAAGCGACATGTCTGACTCATTTAGAAAGTTAAGTACTGTACATTGCAAAGGTGCCGTTTAAAGTTGCCATACTGGCCAACTAAAAATATAGTTTTCACGCAGCACAGAAGTGATTTGCGTTGACTCACACACGAATCACAATCCCAGGAAGTGGTCCCACAATAAAATAACACTGCTGTTGATTGTTTTGACAATCGCAAAGTTTCTAATGCAGCCTTTTTTTAAACCAGACAGTTCTTTGACAATAGACTATACCTGTGGAGATCTGTAGAAATGCAAAAACAGTAAGTATTATTTTAACTAGTAAATTATTTTATTAACTACCATACCATCAACACACAGACAAACAAAACAAGAACAGGTCTACTGAAAAAAACGGCTGGGGAGCGTGTCAATGTTACGCGCAATTTTAAACTTTAAATGATCCAAGTCGAAATATTTTCAAATGTCATTTCATAACAATAACAGTGCTAAAGACATACAGCTGAGACTGCAGACAGATATCTGATTCATTATGATCATGATGCATACATGACTCAAAATATACAGTCTACAAATATACATTTAAATTGAACAGGATCTGGTGTGCTTGGGTTTTATAAATGTAAAACTTTCCCTACATATGCAAAATCTAATGTTTGTACCATAAACGTATAGTTTTGTACACAAGTCCTTCAGAACAGAATTTAATGACTTATGCAAGTGTTCCAAATCCCCTAACAAGCCTTCCAAAGGTGCCATTTTTCCCATACCCTGTAAGTATACTCCATTATGTGTACTGTACTGTAATGACTGCAAGCTTGTTAATCTGATGGTTGAGAGACCAGCTAAGACAGCAGCGGTGCACTTTAAAGCAAACATCATTTCACTGTTTTGCCATTGAAAGCCTAGAAGTGCATGTGGTGTTCTGGAAAGGCAGAGCAATGACGTATTCCAAAGACCAACCGGCTGGAAATGGCTATGTAAGACACAAAGACAAACACACAATGCATATACACACGCTAACCGCACACGTCCACGTTTGACCTTTTAATGGCAGAGCACTAGCTTTGAAAGGGTATCAAGTATCACCCGACTTTAACAAAAGACAAAAACAGGGTGTATGAATGATGCAACGGCAGACTCAAAACAGCCCACCCCGTGACACATCAACCCGAGGTACACTTCAAAAAACGAAATGCACGAGGAACTGCTTTAGAAGTGCCTTTAAGTGCAGAAGGCGCCAGGATTGAACCCCTCTGGAGGATTTCCCTGTCTGAAGTCAGCCCTCTTAGATCCTCTTAATATTCATCAGCATCGTACATTTGGTTTGAAGTCAAGAAGGATAAAGATGAAATCTAAAAAATAATGTGTTGCAGACTTCATCAGGCAGGTGTCAAAGGTTCATAAAATGAGCTTTAAATGGCTGTTTAAACGTAAAACTTTTGTTGGGCACAATGTATTGCTTTTATAAAACGAATACCACACAATACAAATATTACAGCCTAAATGTATGAATGCATTTCATGTAGTAAAATCACAAAACTTACTTCTACTAAATAGTCTCTGACTGGCTTTATTGTGACTAAAACACAGCTCTTGACTAATCAGAACCAAAAACTGGAACTATCAAAATAAAACACAGAAAACCAAAAACATCAACACATGAAAAGCAAAGAATTACATCACTTGCATGAGTTTTTAACTTCCAAATTATTTTTTATGACTATTTTATGACAAACCTCAAATATTGTGTGGCAGATTTAGACCATAACCCATAAACCATTTCTTATTGCTATAGACAGTCATAGATGTTTTGAACAATGGTCAGGAACACACATCTGTTGCTTAAATATTTTATTACAAAATTAGATGGTAATATTGTTCAGTATCTTGTGGAGCATGTTCGGGTCAGTACTCTCAGAGGTATAAATTGTGTCAGCGAGTGTATGTGTGTGTTCCACAGAAAGCTAACCCACAGAACACTAGAGCACACAGTCCATGCACTAGTAACATGCAGGGCCACAATAGCTGCCAAATAGCACATGGTGTTACAAAAAAGCACATTTGGTTCCCCTAACCCTTATTCATTTTCTCCATGTCACGTGACCTTCTGGCAGATCTTGTTGACTCCCTTCCTCTCAAACACATGCTCACATGAACACTCGCTCTCTTTCTTTATCTCACTTTCACACCATATCACCACCTCAACTTCGACCTTTCTGATGATGTCATTTTCTCAATCACTACCAGATTGTTCTTTGGCTGGGCCAAAGCAGACCCTCAAAGGGAGAGGGTCTTTCACAAAGGACTGGCTGTTCCACTTGTCAACTTCTGTTTGAAGAGTCTGTAGGGGATCCACAACACACATATCCACAACCTTTGACCCTAAACCCTATTATCTACATAGCAGGTCATTTTAGTTGTAATGCACACTGACATGTTATGGATGTGACACAAATGTGAACACAAGCCCAGGAACTTGCATTCACCTACAAACACACCATTCATGTAACACAGCTGAACTGTCCAACATCTAAGCCCAAAACCAATCCATTTTCAACATGGCCAAGCAAGTGTTCAACATGGTCTCCAACAAAATCCAAAAAAAGCTCTTCTGATTATACCCATATGACTGTTCAAAGCCTTATGGTACCAAGAAGCTTCTTGAGATAAAAATATGCAGTAATAATTTGCTCAAAGGAAGCTGAAGTTGCTTTGTCAATCATTTATCGGTTGAATAAGACACTTTGCAGTTAGTGAAAAAAGCTAATTCAAATTGACTAAACAACATGGTGCTACTTAGGACAATTGGAAAACATCAAAATATTTTATTGACCTGATATTTTTTTATATTGCCTTGTCTTATTTTTAACTATGTTGAACAATATCATTTTTTATTTTATGGCATGTCTTGGTTTCTTTTCTCTTTTGTCTTTATGTTGTTTTGTACAACATTCACTTTTACTTGAAACCGCCTCCCTTTTTTACTTCTCATGTCTGTCCAGCTCATGTCAAAGCTGTGTGAGAGAGTCCTGGGAGGGAAAAGCATCTGGATCTTCTCAAGCACTCCTTTAACGTCCTCTCAATAATCAAAGCTATTAAAACAAAGACTCTGAGGCTTAAGAGAAGCAGAGGGTTTGTTTGAATCAATAGTAATATATGCGTAAAGAACAGAGAAATACTCAATTTAATAACCGCATGTAACACAGCCAGCAAGGAAATAGAAGCCAGGTTAATTGTTATGTGTGGATGAAGTGTTATGTGCAGCTCTGGGCATTTTTACACAGGCACTAAGATTGTAGATTTGACTTTTATTTCAGATATTTACTAACTTCTCTGTTGCTCAAGTGTAACCTGAACCTTTGCTTGGAGATTTGCAGCTAAGAAATAAAAACTTCAAACTTCCCACCAGCTGTCAGAAATCCCTGTTTAATCTTATTCTGGCAAGCAAAGAACCTGTAGAATTAGAAAAAAAGACACGTAAAATGTCTGTAATTCAACCAACAAATTCAGAGATAATGCAAATAGCTTTGCATTAGATCATGGCTGATATAACGTTTTTCTAAAAAGAGATGCTTATCATTTATGGAGCTAGGTCTGGTGTATTCAAATCAGTTATAGGCTATTTAGAGTTGCCCTTCTTATGTGCACAGTAAATGCTCTCATCAATTATTATGGAGTCCATAATAAATATGCATTAAACATACAAACCATATTAGCCAAGTAACACATTTTTATATTATTTTCACAAAGAAAAAACATTCTACTATCTAAACAGCTGACGGACTCTGGCAACATGCTGCAGACCCCCTTTAAAAGACCCCTGCCCTGAGGTATTACAAAAACTGTTTAATACACACTTTCCCACGTTCTGTGAAGAAGAGAAGTAAGATAAACAATGTTTTGTACAGGCTGTACAATGTTTTGTCTACAATTTACTACGTGCGCAGAAAAGCAGCTTGTTTACATCCTTAAAATTTTCCTTATGAATTGCAGAAAGAGACTTCCGACACCTCCACATACTTTAGACAATATGTCTTCAATTATAACTTTCAACTTTTCCTTAAACAATTAATTAAAATGTCATTTACTAGGCTGAAACTGTCACTGCCTACTAAGCAAATGATCATCACAGAAACAGCACGTTTTGGGAAAGATGTAAGGATTACTTCAGGATGAGAACAATTGGGAAAGCTTCCAATGTCAATGGTGGATAAGCGAATAGGCTTGGGACAGTGATGTTTAAGGAAGCACCCTCTCTATCATTGCTCCTAGTTTAGACCTCAGTCTGCTTTAATCATTGTTTACTGATTAATCTACAATGTGGTCTTGTTTTCACTCAAGACTCCATTGCCAAGAATGCACATCCTTTTTTCCAGATTATAATATGCTGAGAGAGATGGCAGCAACACAGTGCTATTTGTCAAAAAGAAGGGGCCAGTTCTGCTTGTTTTTTGGAGCAGTCCATCAGGCTCTAACATAGAGCTGGAAAAATAAAATAATTTACATCATAGAGCGATATATAAATGGACACAGATATAAAGTGTAATGGAACTCTATATAGTTATTATCACTTTATCATGTAGTGAATTTTTCCCCACAATATGCCTCATGCTCTGATGACAAGCTAATCTAGCATGAAATCTAAAATGACAAAATTAAGAGACTGCAGTTCTTCCATGAAGGTGTCAATGACGTTGGTTAAACACTGGTAATTGTGCAGTACAATTTGTATCTTTACAAAGAGAGTGAACAAAACCCATAAGCTTAAAGTGGAAGTATCTGGTGCATTAAAACATTAGTTATGTACGTCATCCACGGCAGCAAATCTTGACACATCTATTCCATCCCACCCAGCCGCCCACCTCCCACGTCTTCAAGTTATTACAGTTGCTAAGCATCCTCCACAGCAGCTGTTTTTCTCAACAATGCAGCTGACCTAAATGTGGTGAGAGAAAATTATGTGGAAGAATGTGAGTTGAACCTTGAAATTCTTCAACAAGTCAGACCATCTCAGACAAAGGGATGTTAAGAGTGTCACGCATTTTATTACAGTAGTTAACCCCATGCATGTAGCCCTACTACTGTGACTTATTAAGTTTTCTGGACAAACAGCATGAATTCTTTAAACATTCCTCTCTCTGTATCTCATGAATATGTGCAGATCGTTTGTGCCTGCAAGTTAAAAAGCACATTTGCGATACTTTGCCATCATGCTCCAATTACAAAAAAATATAAGCCAAAACTGAGCTTTTTAGTCATGCCCGTGACCGAACTTGGCTATGTGATTTAGAACTTCTCCCTGTATACATGATCAGAAAAGCATACTACCTCTAACACAGAAATACACCTGGAGGAAATAATTAAAGGTTATCTACAAACTTAAACTCAGTTGTGATTCATTAAATCTTATTCATAACATAGGTCAAAAGTAAAAAAACGTTTCCTTTCCCTCAGTATAATGACTTATAGAGTGAACACAGATCATAAATACTTAGCTAAGGATTCAAAATCTTGTACTCATATACGCTTACAGCAATTGTAACAGCACAAATCATGTACGATATGGACAAACAAAACACTTTGAGGAAACTGAGACTTTAATAAGAAACAGTCCCTTCAATTTGCAACTCTGAATGTCCCTTGTTGGCCAAGGCGCCTGCTCTGAATTGGCACTTGTATTTATGTCAACTCTGCAGACATACTGTGATGAGCAATGTTTTGACTAAACAAGGTATCCATGTTACTGATTTTATTTGATTCCTAAAAATATATCTATCCAAATAATTGGCAATGAAATAGATAAGTGCAAGAAGGCAGAAAGCATATACGCAAATTTCTTAAAATATTCATTTTTTGTTTTTCTTTCCTTCATATTCTATAGTAATTTTAATGTTTTGGTGGCTTGTATTTTAGCTTTCTTACTAAATACTAAATCCCATGCTGGATAAAACTTACAGCCAATAGACCTACAACTTATTAGAAAATGTTCTAGGGAGTTTAAAGAGAAGTTTAAACAGATCAGTTTCTCCAGTTCAGATAAAATCTCACTATACAATAACAACAATAAAATGTAGTTAAAGAGGCCAATATCAATTCCTAACAATTAAATGCATATGAGAGAAAATCAGATGGGATAAAATATGATCATGTTTATACAATATGTGATCCTTTCTTGGTTATTTAAGCTATTGAGCAAAAAGCTTCAAAAAAATCTTTAAGAACTCCAAAATTGACTAAACACTTCTAAAAGTTCATGCTTACAGAGAATACATTTTTATTGGCCATGCTTTCTTCCCCATATACTGAACAGAATGGTCAAAATTTCCCACCATGTCCGAAACTGTACAAAGAGTAAGCATCATTCCAGTACACTGCTATCTGTGGCAAAGGAATAAGTCTGTCAAGATCACTGTGTATTTGTGAATTAGGATTGTTTGATAAACTGAGAAGCCTGTAAACATGAGAATGGCGTTCAAAAACTGTGGTAAGTCTGATTCTAAACAGAGATTTAATAGACAGACCTACAACCTAATAAATGTAGAACTGTGAACTAATAAATACATTAATTGTGAAAATAAAAATCATAGAGGGTTGCTGTATCAACAGTAATATTCTGAACACTTATACAGGAGTGAGACTTGAAAGGAATTTATTTTCATTTATTTTTTATTTTTTTACTTTAAATTGTAAAAATTAATACTTTTAATTTTATTGTGCAATGTTTACTTTTGCTTAAGTAATTGTTTAAGAAATTTTGAAACACTACAAAAAGTTACCTTAAAATTTAGCAGTCACATGTTAAAAAAGCAATTGGCAAAAACTTTCAATCGAAAATGAACCAAGTTTAATTTCAAGTATGCCAATTTAAATGACAAATGATAAAGAAAAACATTCATCAGCTCAGATCAGAACTAGGACTTCTGCCTACCAAAGCACATTAGATAGGCTGCCTTTGTATTCTCTGATGTAGGGCTAGAAATCAGAAGCTCCAGGCTTTGCTCTGACTGCCATCTCTGTGAAAGGGAATCTGTGCTGGGCCCTGCTTGGAATTGCATTGCAACTTAATTGAATTTTGATTGTGTGGATACTGTTAAATAACAAAAATAAAGATTTCTTGTGTACTACAATAGTGTCCCATAAAATATATTACCAAATACTTGACAGGATGCCTAAACACATACTACTAAAATTATAACCCAGCCAAATCATTTGTTTGTGGATATGCTGGTGTAGAAAAAGATGTACTAGAAGTTCTTCTGGCTACTTAGAGAAAGCAGATTCAGAGTAGAGATATGCTGCTGTGGTTGTGCATTCTCCATCTGAGTTGCCATTCAGTGCATGACAGTAATTGTTTTTGGCAAACACTGCTTGGGTACAACGATCCATACAGCCCACCAACATCAATTCAAACCAAGTGGTTTTGATTGCACCAGAAGCATGCAGGAGAATCCATACACAACATTAGCCATTACACACCACAGAAAATGTAACTGGGACTAATACTTGTGTTTACCTGACATATTCCCAATGTTTTTTCACAAATGTACCAACTGTAAACATCAAGTATGAAGAAGAATGTGTCTTAGGATCTGGGATGCAACACAAAATTAGCAGTAGTGACCTGTTGCAGGCCCCGTTTACACCTAGTACTAAATATGTGGATAAACAGCAAAGTTGACAAAATACCTGAACAAGAACTAAGACTGATTGCAGGTTGAATGAGATCATTACAAAATGTTTTGCAGTCATCTGAGATGGATGTAATAACCGGATGCAAACACAGGCATAGATATGGTTCAGGTTTGGTTGTGGGGGCAATTTAAACACTGAATCATCAAAAAAGGGGAAAACTATTCAAAACAGGTACACGTAACAGGAACCACCTTATTTATCTTTTAATACAATCCTGCTTTATTATGGCCCTAAACAAAATTAGCAAGGCACTTTACCAGGCTGTTGCCCAAACAGTATATAGTTCACAGCATTAGATAAAACTATCCACAGTAAATTTAGTTTGTTCATAAATTTTGTTTTAGAAAAACATTTTACACTGACAGAATGATAAATGACCATCAGAGGAAAGCCATTATTCAATCTCTTAGTTGGCACATTTAACTCTGGACAGCAGACAATAAATAGCTCAAATTTACAGAGCCTTCACCAATCCACCCAAGACAAGCATTAGGCCCTCTTAATAAAACTATACGTGCAGATGGTATTTTCTCTTCAAAAGCTCTTAAAGTTATATTACATTTGCCTCATTAGAAAACTAGGGAACAATGTGCAGTTTCATACCAGTAAAGTGTTAAAATTCATAGCAAACTCTCTTTTACCATTAACTCAGTGATGACGAACAGTACCACGTTGTCTTATTTGTGCAGATGAGAATAATTTGCTTTTAAAACCGTGATCTCATTGGTTTGACCTTGGGAGAGCAACTCGCATACCGATCCAGCCAAAATAATCGATGGAAAAAGGAGCAGACATAAGACAGCATCTCATCTCAATACAATTTATCCCTCAATCTCAGTTCAACATCTTTTGTCTCTACATTTCTATTTCCAAATACACTCAAAAGGAAACAAATGTAAATTTAATTGTGTATTAGTCATGTCCTTGACAAGTATCTTTCAAAATCAGTCAGTGTTCTTTGTAAGTTCAGTGTTCTAAGAGTAATTAATGACTGCTGAGTTTTTAATGGATCAGAGACTATAAATAATGCACTTTTTGTTTTATTACTACAGAATCACAGTGACGTTATGAAAACAACATTGGTCTACATGAACATTTCAACATAGGGTGTGGGTTGCTGTGAGTGCATACATCTGCCTTGCAAAAGCACAGTCCATATCAGACAATGTGGAACTTATCTTAGCTCAGTCTAGCTTATTTTCATTATCTAGTACCCACAACAAACAGATCAGTGTGAATGCTAGATGATAAAGCCTTTCAATTGCCACACCAACAAAACACATTAAGATCCATCTATTCCATGGTTATTCTAATTGAATAACCATAAAAAAACAACACTACAACAATAAATTCATTACAACCTTAAATTTGATATGCTTGAAATAGTCTTCAAACGTCTCTGTTATTAGCATTAATATCTAAGGGACTGCCAGCACAACACTTTCAGCATGTCTGTTGCCACACAGCATGGTAAATAGTTACCCCCATTAGAATACCCTGTCTAAAGCGATGATACGTAATGCAATGTTCTAGCATATTAAATGGATTTATTATTTCAGGGAATAAATATAAGCTCTTTTCAGCTGGCCCAGAGGCCCAGTCAAATGCACGCATAGGATCTTCTCCCTTTCGTTTTCCATAGAAACAACACAAAAATGGTTTTACTAATACCAATGGTTTTATCAGTCCTCTTGTCTGAGCATTTTAAATTCCTTGATTTTAAAATGTGTGTGTAAATTAACATGTGGTTCATATCGGACTTATTTATGTACAGAGCTGGATTTAGCCGGAGGCAGCCAAAGGCCAAAACCACAGGGATGAAGGGATCACAAAAATATGGGTGAGAGCCAGCAAAACAAGAATGCACACATCAGGAGACATGCAAACAAACACATACATCATCTGCACTCAAAGGGCTGTTTTGTTCCCCTAAAAATGCCCTTGCACACTGCCAAGTCAGCAGGTCATGGTTGATCAAACGTGGAATATAAAGCGTGTCGCACTTGCTTATTAAAGTTTTTCCAAAAGGCAGCACTCCAAGGTCTAGTGATGAGAGTTTACAGAGTGAGTGACAGAACAGAAAAGAAAAAACAAAATGGACAGAGAGCACTGCACTTCATTATCTCCAGCAGTTCGGTTCATTGTTCATCATAATAAAAGTGTCAAATGACGCACTTCCAGTAATTTGGGATGCAACGTATTTCCAAAAGCACAGTACATCCAGAAACACATCTTATGAATTTCTGTCTCTCTCCACTTTATCATTAATGTTATGACGGTCAATGTTATCTCACCTGGAGGGCATCCTTAAAGCTGATGCAGGGTTCTCCTAGGGGCTATCGGTGTGATTGTTCCTCAACTTCCCAGTATGCTTTGAAAGAAAATGTTTGCACTGTATCCATGGTTTAAATGATCAATATCAGCCATCAGCCCCTAAAGACAGAGAACAAAATTTAAGCCAATGATGAATAATTTTTTCCATCTGAAGTTGTTTTAATATATATATTGGTTTGCCTAAAGCAGCTGGAACATAGTACATAATAAAATCCAAAAGCTAAGCAAATGACACAAGTCTCCCAACTAATCTGAAACAAAACAATTAAAGCACTTTTAGCATTTACAGTACAGACCCTTGCTTTTTTTTACAGTATTTGCATCCTACAGTGCAAAGCACAATCCACAACCACCCACAATACATAATAACATGATATCTCCTATCACTCAGGAGTCTCCTATGCTCATCCATAACTCTGTTTAAATTACTTTGTTTCATTTATGTCTCGTATCTTTTCCTTAAATCCACAGCATAGGTCAAATAATTTAGAGGAAAAAAATTCATTCATGTTAAAATCTGACTGTTGACTGCAGACTTTGGTATCTAATTTTTGAGATCTCTGAAACCCCAAAGACACATTCCTAGAGCCTTTTTCTCAAGAGAAAAATCTGAAGAAAAAAAAAAACGGAAATTAGAAAAAGACTATTTTCCAGCCCAGAAGCCGTTTACATCTTTTATTGTTTTTAATACTAATTAATGCTATTTCAATGTCTACCTACCGAGATGTTATACTAATATGTACAAAATGTAAGTACGACAAAACTCATTATACGTTTTACAACATACAGTACCGTAACAGAGTGACATTTGGGAGATAAGAAGAGCGGCATTGCAGTGATAAACATGAAAATGTACAAACAGTATCACACGTTACAGTCAATCAGCACAAGTAACCCATTTTTGGCTCTAATGGTCTTCTAATTAGGAGAGTCCAAACACCAAGTTCACAGATGTGATAACCTCTCGAAGCACAAAAACAGCAGGACAGTATTACCCATCATTACGACCACAAAAGCAGATGCACGCGCAGAGACACTGAATTTACCCCTATTGATCAAAGTGAACGCACCGTCTGGAAGCACACAGGGGACCAGCAGCAGGTTGCCACCCATCTCAGGTTCCCTCTCACCCTGGTCCAATAATCCATTGCAAATGTTCAAAACATCTGATCGTTTGACCTAATCTTTTGCTAATGGTGAAACTTCAGTCATGACACTGTACAGATTCTAGTTTCTCTCATGCAGCTTATGTCGCAACTGCTGGCAATCGAGGGTGGAGGGGCATTCGTCATCATTCCTATCGACCCTGGCAGCAGCCATGGGTGTGATCTGTTTCATTGGCTGCTGGTGACACTGTCAATCTCAAAGTGATGTTGAGAAACAGAGGAAGTGGGGTACCTGTCCTGTGGCACTAGAACTACTGAGCAAAGTGCCTCTCTTACCTGCAAAAAACAGGTAAGAGAAGCATTACCAGTCAACAGCAGGAAACACTGACTACAGAAGTAAAGACTAAAAGACAAAAGAGCCTATTCCAATGCTAAATGCTTCTGACAAAGGACACAATACCTTTGCTCTGGCCATCTCCACTCAAACCTTTCACATCTGGTTCTAAAAATGCTATGTAGTTGTCAATATCATTTTGACTTTGCAAGATTACACCACATGCTGTCTTGTAAAGCCTTAACTGGTTGAGAGACAACTTCAACTTTCATTGAGATGGCTCTGATGTGCAAGCAGAACACTCAGGGCTACCTGATTGTGTTAGTGTATTGAGTGTAGTTAATCTACATGTTATTCAGTTACTTCATTTACCTACTATATGACACCATTGGGACTTTTTATTTGATCAATTTGATTTGATCAATCAAGTCTTTATAATTTATTTCCATATTTAATTAGCGACTAATCTGCACCTATACAGCATAACTACATTTTTTTACAGGCCATCATAGGGCTTCTGTCATTTTACTGTACTTAAGTCATCCTGCTCTTTTCTTAACTGAAGCCCACATTCTTTAGTCCTGTCAGATGTGACTATAGCTATAGTCTTTGTGTTACACTCCATCACACTTAGTGTTATCTCAATCACATCATCTCATGAGGAGAAGGGGAAAATATAAAACGTTCCGTATTCTTAGCTTGTAATATTTTCACATTCAGCCCTGATGGTGTGAAAACCAGATGCCTGGGCAGTAGCTTTAGATTTGTTTACTCTGCATGTGTGGCTATTCACTGCAGACAGGTAGTATGACAAAAAAACAAGTGTGAAAAATCAGTGCAGCCTGAAGGCATGTATTCCAGACAACAGTAAATTAAACAACGGCATAGAGCTACAAGTAACACTAGAGTAAGACACAATCTACACAAATCTAACAAATCAAATTTTTTGTCATTCACTGCCAACAGAGAACACACATCTTTTAAAATCAAATGACTTCTTTATAGTTTTTTTAGCAGTGGAGGTGTGAATATAATCAGAACTACATTTACAATCTAGATCTTCTATTTTTTCTGTCATGTTTTCTTTGCTGTGGCTTCATGTGCTCTTAATCAAATATGTTTGACCAGTAAGTCTCCTACTGGGATAGAGTCATCCACACAGAATTTACCCCTAATTAATCCAATGTGTTTGCGCCTGAGTGGCTATATAAATGTGGCAAAAGTTTTTGTGCATGTAGATATACTGTAAATTCTATCGTTTTAGCATCTTATCATTTCTAATTGTTGTTTTATTTCATCCCATATCTCTTCTCCAATCATAGATTCTTTTTATTCTCACGGTTTTATCAGAGACACCACTTTTCACTTTGTACAGGCTGATTAAGTGACTTACGTCTTCTGTAACAGTTGTTGTTGTTAAAAAAACATTCGGTTTACCACCACATCAGTGCATCTATAATGAATGTTTTGGTGCAGAAAACAAAAACAAACACAGCTCCAATAATGCCCCTGCATGGCTTGACTGCCTGTGTCTCATGCTGATCAAAGAGTAACACTGTCAAATCAACTACACTGCATGTAAATCACATGGTGAGACTGCACGTGTTGGTGTGTGTTGTACAGCAGTTTTATGATGACAAGCCATTAGCCGACCCCTAAATCACATAAGTGTGCTGTCTGGCAACAAACACCAGCAATAATCAAAAAATGTAAGCACAACTTTAACCTTTTATAGACTTTGCTTGATGTAAGTCCTGCATTAGCATGGCATAACATCTTATATGATGGTTTGTTTACACCATCATCATGCAGATGCATGTTACAGTGAAACAATTTAACAGGCACTCAGTGAGCTCTATCATAAAATAGTCAAAACTGACTTCTAACTTGCCTAACTGGCAAACACACAATATGTAGCTCTGACAACTGACAGTTGGACCTCAAGGGCAACTGGAAGTTACTTAAAGTGACATCACATTACACTTTTACATTGTGAAATGAAAAAGCAGTGTTTTAATTTGCTCAATCTGTGATATAGAAAGTTTGAAATGCTTAATAGGAAAGTTCTAATGTTCATTTAATGACAAAAAAGTTCTAAAAGTGTTCTTTTGAATAGGCAGTAATGAATGTCGTTCTGAACAAGTACCAAACTATGACAAAAAACAGTGAGCATAAAACCATGATACAAACCATGAGCAATTTGAACCCCTTATGTCTTCCATGAATTTACATAAACACAACAGAAAAGCCAGATGAGGTCTTTTAAAACACATGATGACCTTTTTTGCATGCAGCAAATGTAAATGTTTACATTCATAGGTTGACTGACGTCACCGCTTAATCACAAGTGTACAAAATTCACAAAACACAGTTTATGTACTGTATAACGCCAGGCACCATCACTCTTCCTATGCACAACTTTAAGAGCTATTAGAGTGAGAATACTATAGAAAGTATAGAAATACTCTAAGTGTTTTTATTATGTTTCTAAAGTACTGCATAAAACTTAGTCTCTCATAAAAAATATTTGTTTTCAACTGTTTACAAGAAACCTAAACCACACAACTGATGCCAGCCTAATAAAACCATAAGTTGGACAGCTTTCTTGACATTGTTTTTCCCCAAACTCTTGGGAGCAAAACCCTGGAGCAGGCACAGAATATTACGCAGCCAACAAAAGTCATTTAAAATTGTTAGTGACCTTGAAAAGTGGCAGGACAGTTGACTTGTTCTCAAGAATTCGAGATGAGAGTATCCATGGAAATGTGAGAAAGCTGGACGTTAACAAAAGCTGTTTAAGGTTTGCAATGCCAGAGGGAATTGTTTCCGTGCCACGCTATAGAGACACCGAAACACAACCTAGTGAAGATCCAGCTTTGTTTATTGTGATCGGTTTCGATTTTACAACAAAACAAGTCCAAAAGTTAATTAAAGTGTTTCAAAACAAATCTTTAGCCATTATTAGGGAGAGACTGTTCATATATAAACCAACATCAACAAATGATATATTTGACAAACTAAAACAGTGTCACCCTATTCAAAAGGCCAGAGATATCAAAGCATCTTAGTGTAATACCTGAGGTAAACTAAAGTGGGTAGTAAACCAAAGGGGCTTTGTTATATTAGTTTTTGCCATGTACAAAAGAAACAAGCATGTTTTTCCACTAACACAATGTTGTCATTTAAAGGATAAAGGAAGCATGTTCATTCATTCTGTTCACAAAGACTGCTGAATACTACTATAACCCTTTTTTAACTTCAGGCAGTACATTCAGGTCGAATTGATGACAGTAACTAGCTGCATAGTAGATATTGTCAAATTCATAATAACTGTCTTTACTGAAAATGATAATTATAACAATTGCCATTAAGTGTTCAAATTGCCACAGTTTAATCAATAATTAAACATGAAACAAAAACACTTGATATTCAGGTGCTGTTTTCAGTTGTCAGATGTTTCTAAAATGTGGAAATATCAGCAGGTACAATATTGTATGAAATATAGAGGCTTCTGGGTGCACAATAAACTAAACAAGATATGTCATGAGGTGTCATGGTGATTTAAGCATACAACGTAAGTTTACCCAGTCAGTCAATGGAGTAAACAAATATCACAAATACAAAACAAGCTTGCTAAGAAAAAATGACAAAGGTTTGAATACATCAATTCGTTCCCATATGCTATTAATACTTCATCGTTATTGTTTTTGCCTCTGAACAAAAAACGCTGGCGTTTTAAAATGACGCGCAGGCGGAAATATTAAACAAACCAGATATGCGCAAAACTGGGAATATTCATGAATTTTCAAGACAGTTAAACGCACTTACATACACCATACAACATTTAAAAGCGTTACTAACTTAAAATTTTACCAAATGCATGCTATTTTGTAATTCATACAAAACTTACCTGTCTCCTCAAGACTCCTCCTTTGCCTCTACTGCAGTACCGACATTGTGACGCTATTGCGTAATGACGTCATTCACGTGAAAAACTCTAAAAAAACTCTAAAAACCCAAGAGACAAAAAACATAATTTTTCAATATTTACATAATTGTCACAAAAACATAAATATCCAATATTATGGCAAGAGTGTACAGTAAAAATATTTATTTTTTAATTATATTTCACAGAACAAATAACTGTGCTAAAAAATTAGGCTATCAATCGGCATAACAAAACAATGTGATTTTAAAATTTTTAGTAAGCCATTTCAAACCACATCAACATTTGGTTGATAGGTTGCATCAAATTAAAAACAAATTAAATGATTAAATTGAATTTCAGGTATTTCTTCTATTGTTGTTTGGAATGGGATACATAAGTAAAATAGCACGAAGTGCATAGCGCTTGCCTTTCGGTCCACCAAGAAATTAATGTACCCACATAATAATTAATTAAAAACATTAACTTTTTCTCCCCTTCCAAACGACATCAGCTCTCCTCAGCACAAGGGCAGGACAATATAGACTATCCAGTGGCCAGGCTTCCAATCACTTCTAAAAGAACAAAAGTCCCACCCTATATTTTTTTCCTATATTATGTTTCACTCTGATACCATATATGCTTAAATGAAGAAAAAAAACACCACTGCAACTTTTGTTTCAGTTTGGATTTTTCACCACCACTTCTCTGAAAATGCACTAATGAGATTCAATTGGGCATTGACTGACTGTGTTACCAGCATCATATCTGTGAAAAATGAGTATTAGTGCTCTCAGCACCAATAAACTCATATCACTTATGTTGGGAGGGCTTATTTATATTCAATTTACTGTCACAATAACTCCTTTCCCTGTGGCACATGTTTTCATGGCTTGGCAACAAAACTGTCATCAAAACATTAAAACCACAGGCGCTCGAGGATCACGCCTTGCTGAAACCTCAGGACCTGTCTGGAAACTGGGCTACTCTGCCCTACCCACAACACAGAGAGCCAAGCAGGGGTCAGAGTTTTGCTGGTTAGCAAGGGTCAGTTAGCTTACCATACCACAATTACAACATTCTGTGGGCAAAAAGCATCTTTCTCTGTTGCAGCCATTCAAAAGTAGCTGTGTATTATGGCAAATTATACTTTTAACAGGTAACATACAAACACAAATATTGTATTTTGTCAGTGACCGATTTTATAAAGGTTACAAAACATCAAATTGACTGGGTTTATGTTAATAAATTCTGCTGTATGTTTGTTTGTTTTAACATTGCAACTGATTTAATCTTTTATGTCTGGAAATCTGAAAGTCTGAAATGATCCAACATGATCTAAATTTAATTGAGTTTGAAAGTTACTTTATAATTGTGGCATTGAAATTTCCATAAACTTTGAAGTTGCTGACAAAATGTTTGGAGTGTATTAGGAAAAACTCATTCAAGATTTCAAAAATATTTATGTATTATGATTATTGCGTACTTGAAGAGACTTTCATATGAATATAACAGAGATTAAATGAGTGGACAAAAAGTTTGCAATTATCACTGCAGGCTATTTTTCATTTTGTTCAAAACAAAAACAACACCTCTGTTGTTTGACTGGTTTCTATTAAACATTCAATAGTTTTGGAAACTTCCAACTCACTAGCTGCTGGATACACTTCTTGTTACTAAGAATGACATTGGCAAAATATATCTTTTAATGTTGATTCAGTTGAACTCTTAACAGCACTTAAATAAGTAAAACCCACTCAACAAAGTTTCAAGAAGTCAATGTCTTAAGGAGACTGTAGTCGATATAATCAGATTTAATAACAAGCAGATATTGTCTAACATGAAATACAAGATGAGAACTGAGCCCATTATTTTTCCAGTTTAGATCAGATTTTCTCAAATATTGTTTGCCAAAATAAAACGTGCTAAAGACTATGAACAAGAAAAATTATCACTAAATTCAGAATTTACAAAAGAGCATGGGAACAACTATTAAGATTAGATATGGAGAAATTTAGTGTGTCTGTGTATGTATATTTGTGAGTTTAAAAAAGGGAAAAAGGGAGGGCAAGAGTGCTGAAACAAAACTGTGAGACATTGCAAACCTTTTAAAAGTGCATGTTGTTCTCATCTCTTGATTTCAGTCTCTCACACAAACCTCAAGGGAGTAAATTCATGCCAGGAAGATTTTTACATTATCAGTCATGGGCAAAAATGCCTACATGGTCTAAAACCAACTCCATGAAATAAAATTGGCTTGGTAAACACCATGTTGTTCCTTGTTGACTGCCATTTTTGTACATACCAGAAAATAATTGAATGCCATATTTAGAGGTAAAAAACGTAAAGGCACCATTGTGTCCAGACTTGCTAAGAAAGTCTATCACAATAGGATTTATCACAGCAACCGAGAAAACAGTGATGTTACTAAGAGACACTCATATCACTACCATGAAAAATATAGTGTGACTGTCAAGTCCTCACATTCTCCTGGCAATGTGATATTATACATGCTTAGACTTAGTCTGTTTTTGATCATATGAAAAATAATTGGTTACAACATTTAGAGGTACATAAGAACTAAAGAAAAATGTATATGCAGCAATGGAATTTGTTTGTTCTTCTGACTAATGAACATAAAGACAAACAAATGTATCTGTAAATCTGTCAGATGTCTTTACTCAACAACATATATCTTGTAAAAGTTGTAAAAATGTAAAATGTTATATTTACTTTGTAGTTCCTTTAATCTAGGTCTCTTCTGCTTGTCTATTTCATATACAGCACAGTACATACTGTTTAAACATTTGTATAATTCATTTGAATGGAGAAACATATATCTTTGTATTTGAGTAGACACAGAAATAAACACAAGATTATGGGACCTTCAACAGTCTATATACATACTTCTGTATACAGTATACATACCTCTTTTTATGTCCCTTTCTTGGGTAAATTCAAATGTGTTTCATAAAGGCCAGGACGAAAGCAGAAGCGATCAAAAGATACGTCAAGATATGTTTTCTTTAAAAGAAACCACATACCAACTATGGAGTAAAACCAGCTGGTGATCTTGATACCTTCTAAAAGAAACTTAAAAATAAATAAAATCATACGCTTGCAATTGTCTAACATTACTGGCCACTTTTGATTTAACTCAGCAGTATAATTGAAAAGGCTTATGTTTGTTTTGTTTCTCCCGTACAGTCAAACAAGCAAACGTCTTTTTTACATTGCAGTCAAACAAAATCTTGAAATAAAGCGACACGTAATTCATATATAAAAGTTAATTATCTAGAATGACTTCACTTTTGGGCAATGCTTTAGAGTATTCTATAGTTACAAGCCCGTACCCCCTGAAGAGTATGCATGTTTATTTACAATAGCCCGCTGTGTGATCTCCAATGGGTGGTATAATCACAAACAGTTTCTGTGTTTACAGCCGGCAACACGAGCTGAATTTAATTCTTCATGGCAAGACTGGCTAACTGCAACTGTCCAATCTGATGGAATTACATCAAAAGATCCTCTACTCATAAGGAAGAGCAGTTAAGTATTAAATCCCCAGTATTTCAGTGACAAATGTTTAAAACTCCCTGAAGAAAAGTCTTATGGAATGATTGTAAAATAACCTTAAGTGCCTGACTATATTAATTCCTGGACTAAGACTTTAATAGATTGTAAACCACATGTGTGTAGGGGAATCTTGTGTATGCGGCTGAAGCCAAAGACTAAATTGATACAATATGAAAGAATATTAAAGTATAAACTAATGGCATTTCATAGTCTGTAGTTAATACTTGCTTTTGACTGCAAATATTTGTTAGAAACTTCCATAAGTTTCCTTATGTTAATCTTTATGACAATAAGCAAACAGTTAGCACAGATTGCATATTGCTTTAACAGCTATGTTAAATCAGATTTTGTTTAGCTGGCTGGGGGATGCATAGCTGAGCCTGATGAAGCTGCTGGAACAAACGATTGTCTGTATTTCTTTTTCAAGCACTTTATTATACTCTGACAGCTTCTGAAGAGGCTCTTTTGTCTGAGCAGTGTATCACTCAGAGGTTGGGATGCATTTTCCATGATTGCATGCAGTTTGGAAGGCATTCACTGTAATCATCAATAGTTGACTCCAATAACCGCCGGAACAAGCTGGCATTTACGCTGGCCCTTTGAAACGTCTTGGAACAACTAAATTTCTAGATTGATATGTTGATTCTTCCCTCTCAAGGCAACATAAGGTGAAACCCAAGTGTGGATTTTATCTGACTAAAACAGTAAGAAAACATGAATCTGAAAACAATGAATGTGTACTTGACACAAATTAGACATAAAAATACAACTTTCACGTAAAAATCTAAGAAACTAAGCCTGGAAAAAGACTTTATTGTTTGGAGGTTGCTTTTGTAAAGACTTTTTGGAGTTCTTATCAACTTTGTTTTAGATGTTTCTTCTACAATTCTATATAAGAATAGGCATAAATTAGACAACTGCTGCAATACTGTACAATAAAATGTGCACAACACAGCTGAGGTGGTCTTTTAAGAATTCCATATAATAAATCCTCTAAAAAATTATTTTGCATGCTTGTAGCTCTGGAACCGCAAGATCTTATGGAACTAAACTCAGATTGGTCAAAAGGTCATTTCTTTAAGTTTCTCAAACTAGAAACAGTTTGATCCACCCAAATCAGAGTTGAAATAAAAGCCAATTACTGACTATACTAAATATGTAAAAAAGCACAACAAGCTAAGAGGTACAAAGTAATAATATTCCTAAATAGGGCAGTGATACACATTAAATATGGTTACTGTGAGGACAGTCTGTGTGATTCTCCAAAATTTGACCAGAGCACTTGACCACTTCTTCTCTACTTCCACCTTAGCCACTTAACGGTCCCTGTCTTCTCTGTCTCTAGCTCAAATTGTGCTATTGCTGTTGTTTTATAAGTGAAAACTTGCCGGAAAAGTGTCTCTGAACACCTGTGCCATAAATCAAAAAGAACCTGCACTGTTACGTAAGTCTAGAGCAGAGCCCACAGACCTCTAAAACACAGGAGGAAGATAAAACACAGTACAAGCAAAAGGGAAATTAAAAAGCGTTGAAGTAGGAAAGCAGTAGTCATAGATTTTTAAAAAAGGGGGAGAGATGGAAAAAGTCAAAGAAGGAGCAAAGACAAAAGTGGGATGAGAAGAAAAGCTTTCTTTTTTTTAAAAAAATCTTAAAATAAGAAAACAACCAAATGTGAATATACACTAATGCACTTGCAAAACAGTTGGTGACAGGTCAACAGTTTTGAAGGTTCTTTCTGCATTTCCAAAGTATCCTCATTAATGGTCAAAGCTGAAACCTCAATAAAGCATAAATTGTCATTTTTTCTGTGTTTGAATGACACAAAACCCAGAAACAGCTTCAAACTGCAATACGGTGAACACAATTTAAAAAAAGTTAATCACTCTGAGCTAAGGATTCAAGGAGCTTCTAATGCGAATATAATTAAAAAGATGATCCACTGCTAAATTCAGTATTTTGTCAGCTAAAGGAAACATGGCGTAAGATTTTAGCTATTAAGAAAGACACAACGTGACATGATAGTCTTTATATCCAATAACAGGAAAAGTAGACTGGGGTCTTATGGGACAGGAAGAAACAAACAAAACAAAACAAAAAAAGAAAGAATCAATCAAAGAACAATAACTGAAAGGTTCAATTCAGGGTAACTTTCAGAGTATTCGAACTAAGAGCATTGAGGGTCAGCTGTAAAATCAAAACTATAATGACTGCAACACATAAAAGCAATATATAACATATTGTATAAAACAATTTAACAGTGCAACAGACCACCCATTACTGCCTCAGCAGACGTGTCTGGTTCTACTACATGCTTGAGGGTGCAAAGCAGACTCATTTGCACTTTATAAAACCTTTGTCCTTAAAGCAGATGCTTGACTTTCTGTGGGTGAAATAAAAGCATAAATTTATCCTCCAACAATGAACAGTGTTCAGTGTGTTTAGTGTTAAAACACTGCTCTTTATCTGTGTTTGGCAACACTGGAAGGAAATGATGATTTGTGATTTCAAAAACCATAGCCGTGAAGTTTAAAAATAATGACTTTTTCCAAACCTCGGGCATTAAATTAACCTAAATTTATAGTCACAGAAAATGTGCTTAAATCTCAAACCCAAATATGGGCTTTTCTTGTTGGTAAATGAGGAGAACTGGACTCCTGGTCAGGCTTAAGCAAATCCTAAAAGGAAAGGGGTATTTTCTTACTTTGTTCCCATTGCTGACCTTTGCTCTTGCAAATTTTCTAATTTTCTCATGCTGCTTTTAAGTAAAATAAACTCTGAAACCTGTCTCTGATGACAGGGATATTAACCAGGCCAAAAGCACCCAGGACAGATTGTAAAACTGATAATGTTAAAGCACAAATTACTTGATACAAATGTTGACGTCAGTCACAACACAAATGATCGAAATTCAGTGACAGCTATGAACAAACACATCACAAAGAAGCCTCATTTTTAATTGATATGTCTTTTTGCCAGAGCCTTGGTCCAATTTATAATATCAGACAACACATTGCTCAAAAATTGCACAGAAGACAGAATGACTAAAATGCCCATTAGGGAGAGGATTTGTCTTATGATTGTTTGATAGAACTGTTGTTTCAGGACCAACAAAGGATGTTGATGTTGGCCTGGACAAGCTTCTTACAAAGTGTTAAATCATCATTTTAATAGCTGAACTACAGTAAAAGTGTAATAGGAAAATGACATGTATGAAAAGAAAGAAATTTGAGCCAAAAACAATATTTCTAGTCTCTGATACATACACTGTTTCTATCACAATCTGTACAGTGTACCTTCTGTTAAGACAAATTAAATGAGATCCCCATATGAAGTCATCTGAGCCCATGACTGTAATGTGTTTTACCTGCTGCAATGTTTGACTGTAATATCCCTTGACAGACCAAGAGTTAATCTATCCCCTGAGACTAACTTGTACAGTGCAAATAGTTAAACTACAGCAAAGCTTGGAATAAGTATACAGTATCATGTTCCAGAAGGTCTCAACAGACGTGTCATACCCCACCACAAACCCTACCTCAACATGGGATACACCTGACCCTGTGTTCAATCATGTCATTGATGCAAGGCAAATTTAAATCCGAACAGGGTTGCTTATAGTGATGTTTCAAATCAGATCCTGTCTAATTTCACAAAGTTTGTGCTAAGTGTTTTACAGAATTTGCATGACGAATGTCTGGTTTATAGCAGAGGCGTTGCTAGACATTTTACTACGGTATGAGCCTCCATTACAACATTAAAGCTTATTGTCAAGCCAAGTGAGGTAAACCGTTCTACAGTGGTGAATTATTTAATCATACACACCACTGAAAGGGTGCTTTAAAAAGTACACATTAGCCACTAATGGTTAGAAAGTAAATTAGTGTATTTGTTTAGTGTTTGACAACTTGCTGAGGAGAAGATAAGAAAAACATACATAAATAGATTCAGATTATCGGAAATTGAGCTATTTTTATTAAAAGGACAGTACACCCAAATATCTTTTTTAAAGTAATTTTTTTGTAAGGGGCTTTTTGACCTTTATTTTGGATAGGACGCTTTGAGAAATCTCAGTGGTTTTGTGTTTATACAATGAAGTCCAATGTTGTTTGCTTATCAACATTCTTAAAACGTATATATTTTGTGCAAAAGAAAGAAAGTTATACAGGTTTGAAATGTCTTAAGGGTAAGTAAATAATGATGACATTTTTATTTTTTTGGTGAACTATCGCTTTAAAAACACACACGCACACACACACACACGTCTTGTTCACTAAAAAACATCTAACATGGATGGATGCACCTCAGTGACATGTAAATCCCCCCAAAAATGGTTAAGAGAAGTTGCAAAAACAAAGCTACTCTGAATTGTTCTCTATGACATAACCAGTGCTGTGTCCATTGTGCATCTGTTTCCCGTGTTCCCTTCCGCAGTCTGGAGCTCATAAAGCCACAGTGCTGATGGACAATGTGATCTTAACACCACAGAGGAAAGACAAAGTAAACCCAGGCCTATCAAAGAAACATTCCACAGAATGACAAAATCTGTTTCACCTGCTGTTTAAGATGCTGTACAACATATGAGAAATACTGAGCTCACTGCCAGGCCAGTTTTATGCCTCACTGTGGGACGCCTGAGATTCACATTACCAGACGTGTGCCAGCGAGCCAGAAAAATATGACAATTAACCAACGCCCCAGAAGTGGAGTAAAAGCTCAGCGACACATCTCTTAAACAAAACGGTTGAATACAGGTGGGTACCACTGGGAGGAAAGGAGGCATGCTGTAATGCCTCGGTAAGTTTACGATCCCAGTTTACGGAGTGTTTCTGACTTGACAAACACTCAGATTTGCCCTGTGACTTTGATACTCATTGGAGAGTTACATAAACAACAGTAGATTAGGTATCGGCACGAATCTAAGTGACACAAAAATAAATGATTCAAGCTGTTCATGGCAGCTACTTGAACCTTCTCACTTTCTCCTGCATCAACTCCCCATCGACAATAGGAAAAACCCTTGCTTACAATTCTTCTCTGGTTCTCCAAAAACTTGCAATAGCATATCTACAGATTTATAGCACAGCTGGACAAAGGCCAGCAAATTCACTTACTTTTTCCAAATAAAACATATTCTGCAATAACATAAGCTGTGTTATTAACATCTAAGTGGCCATCTAAAACAGACCCCTGGGTAGGGAATGATAAAAAGAGTGAGAGAGAGGGGTTCATTTACTTTCTTCATCTTGATTTGTGTTAAACCCCCTCCTCATCACTGCAGGCCTCGTCTCTGTTTCAAGGCCTGGGACAGCGTTTCTGTTTATACAAATGGTACAGGCATACTCCTTCATTATTTATGATGAATATCAGATTTATGTACAGTATGGCTCTGTGTCTTTGTTTGGTCTGCTTTGTTGTTGTCTTAGAAGCTCTTTCACATTGTTTGAAAAGTAACCTTCAATTTGACTGACATGGTAAGAAGACTGGTCTTCCAGTTTCTCCTGTTGAGGTTGAATGCGTCATCTATAAATGTTTGGATCTGCTCTTTGGTATTTAGTGTCTCCTGTGTTCTCTCCTCAGCACTTTGGTGTGTTGCACACACTTTACATAATTGAACAACACACAGCCATGCGGTAGTTCACACATGCTTCTCGCTTTGACATTTCACACACTGTGTAGATGAAAACATTTTAAATACTACAAAGGTAATTTTGAAAGGATCAAGAACATGAAGGAAAGTACTCAACAGATGGCTTAAAACTGCTCTTTCCAAAGTTTGGTTCAAGTCAATATTGTAAATAAACAACCAGCTCCCCATGAAAGAAAATGTCAGTGTAGCCAACAGTGAAGACAATACTGACATTACATGAGTTTGTAAAGATGGTTCAAAAGTAATTTTGTTATTCCACGCCTTTTTTGCACGTGTACTTACAGTAACCCAACATGCACTGTAAAAAACTTTTGGCAAGTTAAAATATGCTTCTTGGGGTAACATTTAACTGTTATTATTCAAGTCGAAAATTGAAGTTAAAATATAACAGAAGTTATTTTAGAGGTTAAAACAGGTAAAGCTTCTTTAACGACCTTTTACCATTTTTGACAGTAAAAGAAAAACATAAAAGAACTATCTGAGTTAAAACCAGGGTAGCTGCATGTAAATCTGTACTGTACTTCTACTGTACTTTTTAAAATCTAAAATCTTTGTGTTGTTTTGTGACTCCAAATTGTTTTTCTTTTATTCTATTCTGTTTTTATTCTTATTTTTCTATTTTTTTGTGCAATGAGAGGAGTTTTCCTGGCAAAGGGGCTTGACACTTTGGCATGAGACTTTTATAAATATGCCACACTAACACAATTATTAACTTCAGATGGTGATTATTTTCCAATAAGTCCCAAGAGATCCTGGGGGAACCTTCAAAACATTTAGTAATAACTTAATATAAGAGATAACAAGCAAATGTTTTCTATTTAAGTGCATTAAAGTTTAGGTTTGCACTGTGGTCTCATATGTTATGGAGTATGTTTGTTTGGTCTGATCTTTTCTGTCTCTTTCAAGTATCAAATGAACGAGGTATAACAGTTGAAATAAGCTTGTTTTGTTAGATGAGGTAACATGACCGCAAAAAGCCGTTCCTGGTAATACACAGCAGAAATGAGTAGAACATCCTTCAAGGGTCCATTTTGCTAAAAACATTATTTTACATCCCTCAGTATGTGTACTTAATATTTATGTTAAATCATATAACAATATATCATAAGTGTCATTAGATTTAATTTAAGCAAAACTTCAGACTAGGTTACTATTAACAACACCTAGGAGTAGATAAACCCACAATGTACAAATAGGGAAATTTGTACATGTCACATTTTCCTTATAACATTTCGAAAATCTTGCCATTTATGGCATAAGCATCATGTTTAACAGGAAGATGTGTCAGATGTACAGACCATTCTAGGTATCAGAATGAAAACAGGTGACGTCATCCATGATGAAGCCCCGATTTGCTCTCCTATTTGTGCGCGCGCGCAGATTAATGGGAAACATTAAACCCACTGAGACTCGATGTTGAATTATCCCTTTGGATTTTTCCCCCAGCTATTACCTTCACCCTCTGGAATGCCTGTTTCAAGTTTTAGAGGCCTTGTTTCCTAGCTTTTTCATGCAGGGACAAAAAGGTTTTGAAAAGGAGATGTTGATCTAATGGCAAACGTGCCCTTTGAGGGCAAAATGTTTTTAAACAACACGATCTTGAGGAAAATCGGCATGCTGATCCCGAAAGCACCACCGTGAGTGAAAACACGTTTGGCATGTAGACAGCTTTGTTGATTATAATGGGAATGTGCATCCTATTTCTGTAAACCAGCATTGTTGCTCATTTCCAAGGCACAGTGTAAACAATTTAGTAAAGAACTAAAGAACTTCTCACTTGTTACGTTGAATTTATGTTGAATATGTGTTGTCCGGTCACAGAATTGAGAATTGTTCTTTGTCAGTTCAAGACATTATAATTAATGGTGTTGTTGTTTCGAATCAGAAAAGCTTGTGTTTCATACTAAGCAAGTATCTGATTTCTCTGAACATCTGTGACTTGGAGTATAAGAATTTAATTTCACTTAACCCAAATTTATGTGTGTGTATATGTGTTTGTGTGCCTGTGTACTAAATAGCTTTTTCAAAGCATCATTTCACAGAGAATGAACAGGAGCTATGAAAGCCAGTTTTCCTGGGGATGAATCACAGGATGTTTACCAAAACAGTTGCTGTGGTATCAAGTATGTGTGGCCATGTGTGGGCAGAAAACGAAATCTTTAATGCACTTATACTGTATATAATAGGTCCATTACATAGAAGGACAACAAACCAAGAACAAAAACAACACATTTTAAAATACCTGATGAATGAAATGAAATCTCTCTGGGGGTGTTTTGTGTCTGGGCTTGTGAAAATATGTTCAGCTATGTATCAAGTGATGAATGATTCAAATATTTAATTCTGAGTAGACTGAGGGCTAGGGGGACTTTTGAGGCCTGACGAACATTGCAAAACAGCAGGGGTTGCTATTAAACAATAACAGAGGGGTCAAAAGGTGCTTCTCATTAATCACTAACAGAGTAAAATTCATGGGGATATACCTTGATAAATGTGGGTAGGGAGAGTGTTGTTATATTTTGATGATTTTTGGTGAAAAATGGCTTTCTAACCTCTCACTATAATAAATGATGCTTACACAGTGAAGCTAATTACAGTTTTTGATGTTTCATGCATGTGTTGTTGGGGAAAAACTAATTAAAGTTATTTTACTCTACCATTGTGAGTATAAATTTTAGAAGGGTAGTATCAAATAAAACACTTAACAGCTGTATACTAACTGGAAGTATAACCGGTTTCCCAGATGGCAAATGATGGCAAATTTATAATACAATGAGCATCAATGTATATTGTACCATTGAATTGTTAACTGTTTTGCCCAACAAGACCTCAGTCACCATCAAATAAAAACCTAATCATCTCTGCAGGTAAACTTTGTTGACGCAGCACCAGATAGCACTACAAAATGGCGTAAAATGGGACATACCTTAAGATAAGATTTTACAGTGGTATATACATTTAGCAGTATTACACAACTTTTATTACTTTTATTATATAACTTTGTATTGCATCTTTAACATGGCCGAAATTATATAAATGAATTGTAAGAAAATGTGTTACATTTTCATAGCATTTGGAGCCTATCACAAGGATAAAGTGACAGTACTTAAACTTCTTTTTACAAAGTCTTTTCAAGTAGGTTGTTCTGGATGTATGTAACACTTAAGCTCCTGGAACTATAAAATATTGGCTGTAAAATAGCTGTGGGGGCATCCTTGGTTAAAAGTTTCATTGGATATACAGACTCCTTAGGCTTTACATGAACATGAATCTCCCAACAAGCTCAGCATTACTTTGACAAACAAGAAAGCAGACAGTCCGCCTTAAATGCAATTAATTTAGCCTTGTCCTACACCATAATGAAACTTAAATCTAATCATTCATCTTCTCTTGCTGTTTCTCTTCCACACACACTCCTTTGTTGTCTCTGCCAAACCTTGAAGGCTTAGACATATAGCTCTCTTACACAGCTTGGAAAAAATGATGAAAACTGGATGATTTAGTTTATTATTAGCATTAAATTATCATTAATCTCGCAGACCAAACACATAGATGGGCGCATGTTATACAGCATGGCATAACTCAGCAGTGCCTTAAGTAAACTTGTAAAGTATTACTCATAATATGACAATACTCTGACGGGCACAACTCAGGAACTGACTCTGCACATTAAAACCTTCCTTAAGGCCCTGGCTGAACCTCAACAGCTCTGTGAAATGTGCAGTGAACATGGTACTTAAAAACCATTAAACATTACAATATATTATCCAGCATAAATCAGGCCATACACGGACAGACATCATCTTTCTTCTTTTTGCCCAACTTCTGTACGGTAATAAATTAATATCATCAGTCAAGAATTACAGCAATACAGAATCCCAGCTATCCCAGTTCAAGTGCAGACAGCGTATAATTCCATCAGTTATGAAGATAAAAGACTTTTAAGATTTGCCAAACTATGAGGCAGTATGAGAACCCTTCAGAAGGTGTCTCTCACATTCAGAAGTCCCTGAGCTCCTCTTAAAAATGACATAATGGTCCTTGTCTTTTTTGTTCCATCTATCCACCAGTCAGTTAATTCATTATTGTAACCCCAAGAACTTTAGAGTGAAATAGTAATGATTTCATCTCTGTTTTTTCTTACATTATCCTAAGTAAAACTGTAATACGTGCATTCATGCACATTGTCCATTTTTTGCCTCTTCAAATGTGAACAATTACACCCACTTTTTGTCATCAGACAGAACTTTACTTTTAAAAGCAAATACTTTCTCCTTGCTTATTAAGTGTCATTCTGTCCTGGCTTGGACTGGAGACTTGAGTCTGATTCCCCCGAGTCAGGTAAAAGTACCAAGTGGAACATACTGTAACCTATATAGTTATCTTGGCCCAGATTTGCCAACACACGCAGCTATGAAAAATATACTGCTTTTACACACTGAACACACCGTGCTAATAGATGTCCTCTGTGGGAGCAACACGTTGGTGGTGCAGTGAACACGTTTCAAACAATAATTGCTGCTGTGACTCGTTTGTGAAAATAATTGTAGCTTATGCTATAGCTAGTCAGCATGTCCACGTGGGCTTAAGTGGCCTTTTGGGAGAAAAAGGAGTTGCCGAACTATTAAAAAAGTTAAGTAAGCAGGTGCCACTTTCAACATCCAACTTTCCAACTGATTACTAAAAAAATGGGACAATTAGTGCTTTGACTATTATATTTCCTGACATTTCACATGCTGTGGGCAAAGCCAGTAATTAACAAAGTGGAACTAGATTGAATCCCTGCTGGCAAAGGTTTAGCCCTTCTAGGCTTGCTTTCTTCTCCATTAGATGATTTCCTGTAGCATTATTGTGAGTCAGAGAGTCCAGGCTGGAGGGAACATGTTACACAAACAGAAGCCGTGCACTGTATTGAGGATTATGATTGTTTACTGTATAGCGTTTTATTTTGTTAGTTTTCATATACAGTACATAAATAGCTTGAGATTCTTTATTGAGTAAATTTCAGTCTGAAAACTGTCATGAATTTTCTGCCTGATGGAAACGCTGTGTCATTCACCGCTGTGACGGTGCAGATTTCTTCAGTTCTGTTTTCCATGCAATCTACTGTTACTGTTTACTTATTCCAATAGTGTTTTTAATCTGATAACTGTCATTGCATATATTAAGCACACACATGAAAACATTTTATTACAATTTAAAACTACTAAAACATTTTAAAATCTTTTTTTAATTTGAGGTATTTTACAAATAACCTTAACATCAACATTTTATTTTTATGATTATGTTTATTGCTATAAAATAGTGAATAGGGAAATAACCTCCTTCCTTCTGTGAAACTGTGACAATTAACATTAAATGATCTTAAAAACCTGTAAATAATCCTACTATAATATTTTTTTCAACTTTAAGTTATTTAAAACTCCTTAAACTTTTAAACCCATAAACTATATTACTGCTCCATTTTTTAAGTATTTAAAGATGTTGTCATATCATTACACAGCCAGATCTCTTTATAGGTCATTTAATATATATATAGTTAGACCACTTCCAGACAGGTGCAGTTCATCAGACCCTGTCTCTCATCTTGCATGTGAAAACTGGGCTCTTCACATAGACCTCGATCCCTCTAGACCCATCAACTCTTCCATCTTCCATCTGCTTCCCCCACAAGATTGTCTCGCACCTACTCGTTCCAAATATTATTTTATTTTATGCTCATTTTTGACTTGACATCTTGAAACTTAGCTCAGTGGAATGAGGCGTGGAGAACTCAGCTGTTCAGAGTGTGCAAGCCTGTCATTCCTCTCTCTCTCTCTCTCTCTCTCTCTCTCTCTCTCTCTCTCTCTCTCTCTCTCTCTCTCTCTCTCTCTCTCTCTCTCTCTCTCTCTCTCTCTCTCTCTCTCTCTCTCTCTCTCTCTCTCTCTCTCTCTCTCTCTCTCTCTCTCTCTCTCTCTCTCTCTCTCTCTCTCTCTCTCTCTCTCTCTCTCTCTCTCTCTCTCTCTCTCTCTGACCAAAAAACAGCCTTCTTTTCTTTCTCTCTCATTCTCTCATGCCCCCTCCCCTCTGTGTCAACTCCTCCTAATGTATGATTGTGATTCCACTATTTCCATCCCTCTCCTCCAGAAGATTTGAGAAATTTCAGCTGGAACACGTTTTACAGCAACAATCAATCAAACACAGTGACATCTCAGGGTGTCACCTGGAAAACATTCAAACTGGACCCATCGACAGAAACATATGACATCACTCATTCATAGATATACACAAGTCTCTCACACAGACAGGACAGTAAGCTATCTGAAACATTAATTCTGTCCTGTAATAGTTATAGAAAAGTCTACTAACGGGTTTCATGAATGTTATTCAATTGGCAAGACTGATGCATCACAATGAACTTGACACAGTGATGCATCTTATTTCAAAACCTGTTTAACAAGGTGGCTAATTCAAGTGATCTCATTCCTATGTTTCATTTCATTCTCACTCTTTTCTAATAATTGTAAGTTTTTGTACGGTTCACACTGCACTGATTCATACAAATTAACTACCTTATGAAGTACAAATTCATGTGAAAACAGGCAGAAACCACCACAATCTGTTTTAGGTGGATGCAAAATGCACTGGAATAAAGTCACACTATAATTTCTAAATTAAGTCTGTGGCCTTTTCATGCAAATGATGCTTTTTGTAGAATGCACAGTATTTACAAAAAGTGTAAATTCAGGCAAATATCCAAATATGGTGTTTAAGAGCATGTTAAATCTGCTAGCATTACAGTGCCACAATCTGCTGTATTTCAACTGTCTGCTGCATACTCCACAACCGATTGCACTTAGAGGAAGGAAAGTTGTTCTGTGCAAACGACAAACTGAATGGGTGCTAAAACAAGACAGATGGTGTGCAAATAAACAACGCTATCAGCGGAAATAATTCATTTTTAGTAAATTTACCCCAGTGTCTTTAATAACCAGTGACTGGAGGACAGCTCTGTTATATTACATGACTTCATAAGTCTAGAAATTGCACTGCATTACATTATTACATGTAGCTGAAAGTAGAAGACTATGTGTTGTCTTTTTCCACCCTGAGTGACCTCATTTTAACAGAGGTTTTACTGAGCTAGGTTTATGGCATCAGCTAGCCAATGTCTGCCAAGATAAACGCCCTTCCTCCATAATGTAACTCAGAAAGGGTTTTGGTTGACCACAGAGTGCAGTTTTCATTTTAAACTCTGCACTACAGTTACAACCGACCCATAAAACAACAGATTTTACATAATTAAACTTCAGTGTTTTTCATACTAAATGTTTTTTTTGCATTTGATCTAACTTGTAATCAGTCAGACTTTCAATCTGAATGCCAATATAAACTTTCCTGCAGAACACCTGGCTCTAAAGTACAGTTTGCTTTCTGTTTATTGGCACAGATCAGCGTTCCTCAATCGAATTCAAATCTTGACTTGATTAAGAAATTATTTTTTAACATTGTACCTTGGTTCCTGTTTATTCTCTGCAAACAATGAGGATAAAACATGTAGCAGGAAAAATACAAGTAGACAATGTTGGAATGCTGACCTCAAGATCAATATCATATAAGTCAGTGACATCATTGAGTTGGCAGGGGCACATGGGGCTGCAAGAAGTTATTGTTCGTGAAGTTATTCTTTGAGGTTTACCTAGGACATAAAGCCAAAATACAGACCACATATTGTAAACAATACAGCTGACACCTATTTAAAACACGTCATGTTTTTTAATCTGTGTATATGATTGGAAGACTCATGCTGCATATAATGCAGAGCAAAGCTAAACAGTTACACCTGAGCACTCACCTGTCAGTTCACACGCTGTCTCAGAAGCTTTTGATCACCAAACTCACCAAACCAAATACATTGATGGCAGGATGCTGGATAGAGAAAGCTGGCTGCTGTGACCACACCTAAATGCACACACACATGCATGTTTCCACACTGGACCACACACACACAAACACATATACACACATGCTCACATAACCAAAGGCTTGGCACACAGGTATAAGGTTACACACACCCACATTAGCCCACATAAGCATGCAAATGCATGCATTCAGGGTTCAAACAGAGCCGATAATTCCACAAATAAGACTTACTGTACGTTGCTGTCTCTATTTCAGATAAATATTGATATACTAGGAAACAAGACACCACATCCCCTACCATTTTACGTAACTGACTTAAACAAGTTATGACCAGTCTTGAAAGAAATGAGTGACTTGTAGTGACTAACGTAAGAATAGTCTAAGCTTTTTTGCAACCAGCCACAGGGCTTGTCGTCACATGGGAATACTGTTTCAATACTTTAAAGTAAAATTTGATCTTCATGAGGAAAACAACATATAAATCAAATTACTGATGTTTACCTAAATGGGGGTTAGGTTAAATGGTAGTGTGAGGGTTACAGGATACAATATAGTTTGTAAAGTATAAAACTCATTATGTCTCTGAAAAGCCCCCATTAAACATGGAAACCCAACATTTGTGTGCGTGTAAATAACTAAAGATAAAATACTGAACTGCTGCCTTCAGATGTACCATCGATTCCCGACCTGACCTTGATAAAAAAAACTGTTTCATTACTTTCTGTCTCCCTTCATCTCTGCTTCACTTAGTAGTGAAAATCTAATCTAAACACCCCATAAATTGGACAACTAAATCGTGTTTTGTATGAACTGTTTCCTTTCCCATGATATCATGAGCTGTTCTTGAGCGGCTCTTGGCCCTTCTCTTCTCCATCATGGGTCGAGTTAGACTACACTGGGGAAGAAAGGTCACGAGAAACAAAGGTTGCACTGCTAGCAGTTAAGTCCTCAGAGTCTGTTGGCTGGATAAAGCTATGCATTTTACAAGAAAAAAACACATGTGTTCTTATAAGGCCTTATAAATTTGGGAAACTTTTGCAACTGAATTTGTATTGTACCTGTATTCAAAATGTGTTGTCAATATAACCATATAATACAATGTAAGTATACAACTTTTTTGTAGCTAAGCTACCCAGACTAAACACTTATCAAGTCATGTGAACTGTTTCAAAAGCAACATCAAGCAACATTGCTTAATATTTCGAATCTGTTTTGTATCCGCCCACATTAACATCATACAGTTTACAACATGACTTCTCTCCACTCCTAAAATAACAGACTCTGCACTCTTCATCTGCCAGACTTCTTTATAGTAGAGAAAAAGTAAATCTATAATCATAGTTGGTAAAAAGGACAGCAGAGCTGTTCATTCTGGTACTACCATCATATAAATAAAACCACTGGAATGCCTTCAAATTTCAGTGTGATCAGAAAAGTATTACCAGAACTTTAACAGATGCTGTTTAAATTGTTTACTCTTTGTTTCCTTTTGTTGTTAATTCAAGTGTCACGTCACAAAAGCATATGTTGTATTTGCCGATCGATTTGTCACTATGGCTTGCATAAGATGTGAATATACTGCAGCTGCATCCTGTGAACCTTAAGGATTCAAGCCAGCCTGACTGGGCCAGCAAAATGAACTTCACATCCGGACTTCACCATCCGGCCAATGTGAGTTATATGACCTAAAAACTGTTGCATTAGATAAGGAAAACCAGTGAAGATGTTTCGCAAATATGTGCAGGAGATAAATAAAAAAGACTACTGTGCCATTTTTGCTGGATTTTTCATTCTTGGAAGAAAACAGACAATGTGGAGCAACAATAATGTTTGTAACAAAGCTGCAGAGGCAAATACAAATGCATAATTATTAAAATTGTGCATATTGTTTAATAAAAATCAATGCAAAATCATAACTGTGACTAAAAATAATGTAAGATCAGAGACATATTCTTTACATTATTTGTTATAGAGTCTATTTAACTTACTAAATAAAACATATTTATTCATTTTCATATATACATAAACCTATCACTACATACTGTAGCTACAAATACATACACATAGATGTTTGCTCGTGAAATCAGAAAAGCCTGAATTAATGCTGGCATAGAGACCCACGGATTACAGCACCTGGCCTGGTCATGACTGCACTTTAACACCTGAAGTATGAGAACCCATAAACACGTGCAGAAACAAATGCACGCAGATGCACACTGACCTAATTTTCACCGAGACGCATATAAAACTACTAACTCAAACATATCCCACGCAATCTCAGCCATGCTTAGCTGTCAAGTGTTTCGGTGGGTCGTTCTGACCCGAGTGAGCGGGAGGCGCTAAGTCAGGTCACAGCTGGACGACTTGCACAAGAACCTACACACACATACGGGTATGCGTTCCAAGACTCACATATACAATGAAACACTGACCTAGTATCTGCACAGCTGCATATACACACAAACAAAAACCATAAAAACAACATTACTCACAATTGAAGGACCACTTCAATGCATATTTTGGCTAGGCACTACGCCCCAAGGGAACGCACAACTGCCACTCACACTGCAGCTGTTTTACACACAAGAACACACACATCATTTGACCAATGCATAGTCTGAAGTCTGCAGCTGGGCAGCAAAAACACAGATGATCTAACAGCAAACTGGGGGATTCAAGGGGAATTCCATAAACATATTGGATGTACATATACACTCCTCACAAACGGCTTGCCAACATCAAAAGGCTACAATTTATGACTGGCTGACACATACAAAACAGCTTTACTAATTAAACACAGCAATGTTAAAACTAAATAGCCACTTAAATCCAAAACAGAGGTTTTGTATACCAACACAAACACATTTAAAGTTGAAATAAACCATAAACTTGGACTTGGCTTCAAATAACCCCACACCTCCACCCAGATTCTAAATACTTTAAAATGAGACTAAAATCTGCACAACCAGTATTAGAAAATCGCTGTTAGCGCACTATTTAAATCAGCACTTACTTCCATTTGGTTCATGTTAGTCACATCATGTGTTCCTGTCAAAATGTGTTTAGGCGTATTGTATGAGTATGTATGCTCTAATTCTGGCTGTTTATGTATCGTAAAAAAGCATGTTTTGGGATATTTAGGCTAGCCAAGAGCTCTTGTTTAAATTTCAAGCTGCCTTTGTCCAGATATGGATTTCAGTTTTCTCCCATAGAGTTCTCCCATAATCAGTGATTTGGGCCGACACATGTTTTGATGGATGTGTTCTGTGCAATCTTATAGACTGACTGTTTGAGCCGATATGTAATATATCTGGATAGGCTCCAGATTAGTGGTGTAATTACAGGCCACAGAGCAGGCAATGGAGACCAGACCATGTTCATGTACTTGGTCTCTCCAGGCATTTCATCCAACACTCTGCTTAAAGCATGTCCAGACATTAACCAAATAAGGAGGGAATGTGGCCAGCAAAGATGCCTTTAATTTAGCATTACATGTGGTCTAATTGCAGTGTTGCTTAGAAAATGTTATTATTCATGTGTTCTAATATTTCATTACATAATTAAAGCTTGCATGAATTTGCTATTGATCCCAAGACAGCTTTAAGCCTTAAGTGGCAACAAGCATAGATATGTATACGTAGATGCTCCATTTTACCTCTCTAGATACATTGACATGCCCATCATTTTGGAAAAAAACAAGATTCCTAAAAATTGGGATAACCGTTATTAAACTTGCGCAACTTTTAAATGTTGTGTGTCTTTTTCTTGTTGTATTGTATTAGTTTGGGTCTACACTACAGCAAGTAACACTTGATGTTCATACATTCGTATAACTACAGTTGCAGAAATACAGACGTACAGTCAACTTGCTTTCCAATGTTTACGGGCCGTCATCGACTGTTCCAATATGGCAGATGACTTACTGTACATTTAGCAGCCTGTAAAAACAGCCAGTATTAAGGCTATGTATATATATATATAGACAATACTTAATTTAAAGGCATATTAGATGCTTGTTGACTATTTAAAATACAAAGGTATTCAGTAAAACAGCTGGTCATGAAATGCATTTTTATTGGCCATCTCCACCTGCTTCTTATGAGGGTTGAAAGTTTAGGTAGAAGCCCCTAGCAGTTATGCTAAATTGATCTATCACAAAAGAACATCCTCTCTGGATGGAGAAAAATTAAACATAACATTAAAACTGCCTTCACAGCGATAGTAAAGAAACAGATGGTGATGAAACAGATTGTTTTGATCTAAGATAAGTTAAAAGAGGAAAATGAGCTGAGAAGAGCAAGAATCAGTTGCCTTGGGATTACATTATATAGACTGGCTTGAATATGTGACTATTTGCGATTACAGCTTATGACAGTTCGCCACATCCTCGGCTGTGAAGGGAATGCTTTTGATCTGTCAGCTGCAACGCTTTAAAACTGGTTTGATGACAACACCTGCATCTCCTTCCAGAAAAGGTGCTTAATGAGTTGAACGTTTCACACTGCATTCAAATTATTCCCACTTTAGTGACTATCTCACCTGGACTGAAAAAGGCACAAAACTTGATGACTGTACCTCAAGGAAAGAAAAGAAGACAATAAAAGGAAAGAACTGTGAAGCTAAAACCATTTGCAAGAGTTTAAAGCACAGTGAGAACACAATCACTTGTCAAGAATGTACACTGCTCAGCTCCCTGACCTTTACCCTCCATCTGCAAAGCTCCAGCACGATCCTCTTTCACCCAATGTCCAAACACGTCTCATGCATGATGTGAAGACAAAAACATGGCTTGTTTAGCCTGCTAGAAGACCAAAAACAGGTACATTTTTAACCCTTACAACTCAGTTACTTGAACAAAACATAATGTGTGTACACAAAAAGTGTGTATGCATAGCATCATGTGGTATTGGTTTAGAGCATGAGAGAGAGAGAGAGAGAGAGAGAGAGAGAGAGAGAGAGAGAGAGAGAGAGAGAGAGAGAGAGAGAGAGAGAGAATAGCAACCTGAAACAACTTGGCAATGGCATTAAAACAAAAAACTGATTTGTGTTAAAGACAATACAAAAGAAAGTTTCAGCACACTCGTGACAGCTAGCCAGATACAGCATGAGAAACAGCAGAGATAGCCAAGCGGGGAAACAGTATGCCACGTAATGAACACAGGGATCTAAACGTGCCAACATCAGTTACTTTTCCTACACTAGAACTCCCCACACTGTTTGCATGTCGATTAGCCCACAATTGTCGGAAAATAAATGTCTACAAATATTTCATAGAGAAACAGAAGTGTCTGGGATTAGAGAATCTCTAACATCTAATTCTGTTTATGTTCTGTGTCGCCTCTGACTGACACGGATCGCAAAACATTACATTCTCTGTTGTCTCCCAGCCTCTTTGTTAAACCCGTCCGTTGCTAATCAGGCTTGTCTGATGTTGGACTGCACTCTTGGCCGTGGCTGTGAGAGAAATGGTTTGGTTGTATCTAAGCTGTGGGCGGAGACTGACCCTCTGTGTAAAATCTAGAAATGGTAAGAATCTTATTTGTTGTATTTTGCAGTATATTTAATTACATATTCAGAAAATTATTAAAAAATATAAAATATTATGTGCAGACAAATACGGTTAATACTGTACAAACAGCAAAATGAACAAGAGCATAAACCACAAATATTGCTTTGCCAGAAAAAAAATGATCTAGTTCTCTTGCTTGTTTGCTAGCAAATGTTAGACACATTATTATGCACCTAATTGTTATCTGCATAGAATAAAAAGGAAAAAAGAAAAGCGGCAATTACTTTATACACCAAAAATGCACTACAACAACAAATTTGATGTACTTCTGTGGAGTGTGAAAAACCGTGCGTGTCACATTTTCTACAGTATTTATTTTTTAAATGAAAGAAACCACCTTTTCTTCCATTGATGAAACGTTACAATTTAGAACTTGTTAAAATTATTTTTTTAAAACATGCTGGAATTTGAGCACGCTTTAAATGTAAAACTAAAAGCTTAACTAAATGTTCTAAAAATGTATTTAAAATGTAGAAAAATCTGTAAAAAGCTTGTTTTCAATTCGGTTGTTGGTGGCTCCCCACTTCTGATCTTATACTGCCATCACCCTTACAACCCGAAATCCAGCTTACTGGGAAAAAGTAACCCAATGCCGCCCTCTGTGGGAATAACAGCAACATTGCAGTGCCGAGAATCCAGTTGTTTTCATACACTGAAGCGCTTGGCTTTATGTTGTATGACAGACATGGAAACATTAATTCAGCCATTAATGAAACGTCATTTGCTTACCCTTTTGTAGCCTAAGAAACATATTATGACTTGATCATGACTTCAGACATAATTTGTTTTTGTGTACCTCATAAGTATTTCACAAGTGTTTTGAATTTGTCTATCCTGGAATAAACTGACATGTGCTACGTAATTATTCCCACAGGACTCATGTCATGAAACACTAAAGTGCTCCAAATTCAATCTGATCTCACAACTCTTAAATCAGTTTCATTCCTCATTTGTTTCACAAGCTATTTATTCGAAAAATGCCTTATGCATCATTCAAGGGTCATTTAGTAAAAATCAGTTCTCAGCTGTACAAGACTGGTCTCAATCTAAAACCAAACATGAGAATCAGTCTGTCTGGATGCTTCGCTTTCTCCATGATGTTCTTTAGTCTAGGCCATATAAAGGCGCTAAACATCAGCTCATAAATCCAGTCCGACCTGTTTCTGACCCATCGCTTCCCTTTCTCAAACCACCGCTAACTTTCAGCAGTCTCAGACATGGAGCCAGAGTACAAAACTCTTGAGAATACAACTCAGTGGAAGAAATACAAAAGCAATTGTTTTATAATGGAGAAGAAACGTGTATATTGGCAGGTCGGAGGGATTGATGTGTGTGGGATCAATGGTGAAACTGATGCTGGATGTGAATCTGGAAGATGTGAATCATAACATCGGCCTCTACACTCTCTCTGCACTACATTTGTTTTTCTGTTCATCATTACAACACACCCATCTCATAGGGATCATTCCAGAGGATCCACATAATTAATTTGAATTCACTTTGTAGTCAATATGTCAATAAGGTGCAACAGAACAGGATGTGGTAAAAAACCAACACAAGAAAGATTTGAATTACATTAGCACATTTTAATTCAGCGATAGGGACAAATAGTGCATCAAAACTAAATCTAAGAGAAGGTCCTTACAACCTTGTTGACATAAAGGAAAAAATAGACACAGGTTTTCCACTTGATGCTGAAGGTCTACAAAAATTTTTGCACGCTAGTAGATCTTTCCTCTCATCAGCAAGTCCATCCTGGGTGGCCTCTTAAGAAATTACAGTCACAACTTGTCATCCAAATGGCTCACACATGGGATTACGGCCAAAGCTAGAGGCGTCACAGTAGCCAACTGTGACTCCAACAGCCAAGCATTAGAGATCAGAGAAGTTTACACAGCAAGAAAAGTCAGAAGGAGAAAGGTTAAGCCAACCAAAGCCCATCTGTACACACTCTAATACGTATTATTATTCATTCCTGTTGAAAAAATTAAAATGTTCCCTGGCAACTCTTTGGACTTTATAAGGTGTTGACAGCTGCATTGTCTTTCATCATCACACACTGGGAGTCCATGCTCTTTTGGCTTCTGTTGGTACATGCTCTTTTGGAACGAAGTGCCATCCTTTCAGTTTTGTCAAAGGTTCGTGCGTAAGACATACTCACATTTTACACTATTCCAGTAAATCCCTTTAATCTCTGCATTTTATAACATTTGGCTTGGATATCTAAAGACCTTTAAAGATGAAAAGCAGTGGGTAGTTCTCAGTAGGCATCTCATTCAGATTATGCAAATAAGTATTGCCATGCTGCTATTGGAAATGTTAAGTAGATCTCTGGCGTATACTGTGTTCAATCATGACATCATGGTCACCTTCTGTGAGGTCATTTCCTCACAATTCATGGTCATTATGACTTGCTGGGCTAAACACAAAGAGTGCTCAGTTTTTAGTCTGATAAGACAAGTGACAACACAAGTGCAAAGCTCTTTTCTCACACACCAGGCCTTTTGACTGGTTGGATTGGTTTGTGGTGTGCCGTCAAGTTCATTTCTGAAAGCCTTTTTTAAATAGCAGCTGTGGGTGGCTGACTGTTTAAACCAAAGCTAAAAATTAGGGTTAGCTCACACACAACTATGAAAAGACCTCTTTTGTCTCGGTGCACTGATTGATCCAGAGTCAAGAGAGAAAACGGAAATTAAAAACGAAAAGATGGTTAACTGAAGAAAAAAGTAATTGGCGTGCAACAAAAAAGTAAAGGCAAGTATGTTCTTTAATAAATAATGAAAAAGTCTGTGTTCAGTATCATCATTAAAGATACTGGATCTATTTGACATAAACATAAATGACTATAAAATGAATGGTTAAAATGCTCAATGACAGCCGTGGTTTTGCAGTTGGCACACATGTTCTCAAATGAGCAAAAGAAGACATTTTTACATCCAACTTATGACATTTCCTGATCCTGTCACTTCTCATTATTTCCTGCCCTACTCAATCCTCTATAATAAAATAGTGGCAAAATACCAAAAATAATCTTTAAATAAAATCTACATGTCACATGTGGAGTGCATCAGGAGTGCATATGATGTACTCATCTGTACAAAATTAAAACCAAATAAAAAAGTAAGTAATTATTGTGTAGCACATATCACAAGTGTGAAATAACAAAAGCAAGCACCATGAAAAACAATGATTTTCACAGTGCATTCTTTAAGCAATATTTCACACTTTGAAGAAAAGGATTAACACTGTTTGCTGTGCCAAAGGAATAAAATGTCCAACGATGTGTTGCTGAAGTTGTTTACAGCGAGCGGTTTAAAAAACAGACCAATCATAAACAGCTGCTGCGGTGCTTACCTTGTTAAATATTTTTACGATTTGTACAGTCTAACATGCTGTGTTTAGTTTTAGCATCTGGGGGAAAGTCATACAGTGGCAGAGCTGACGTCTGTAGGGATGTTATTATTTATTTTGTACATTTAGATGATTTAAATTATCCAGTGCAGACTTAATGTACATGGCATCGTTATTAAACTAACTTTTCAGTAAAAAATAAACTGTTATTGGGAAGCACACGAAAAACTTAAAAACTTTCTTAACTATCAATGGTACGCTTATAATAATAAAAAAAGCAATTTTTTGTTTTAACCTGATAACTGTCACAGCAGAAATTGGGTATACACATGAAAATGCACTGAACTACATTTTTTTCATTTTTAGATATTATATATTTTTTCAAACATTTTAAAGTCTTTTAAAAAATATATTTTAGGTATTTTTTTTTTATGTTTATTGTTATGAAAATTGCATCAATTTTTAGTTTGTCATGATTAGATTAAAATGAAATGAAATATTAAAGTAAATAGGGAAATAACATTGGTGTTCCTCCTGAGGAACAATGACAGTTAAAAGGTGTAAATCGAGATGGCGATATAGTAGCAAAAGTTACAAATTGCAGCTTTATGTACCATCACAAGTCATAATTATTCAATCAGGGTTATCAGTCTCATTAATATGCAAATAAAGAACCTTATTTAACCAACCATCAATATAATTGTTATCTCAAATGTGCACGTAAGATTAGCCCAGGAACTAGACAAGTACAGTCTTAATTAATTATGAGGATGAAAGATAACACAGGATTACCTTTAAAGGTACACGTTTTGTGTGTGTGTGTGTGTTTGTGGGTGTGCACGTGAGCTGTGTGAAATAACACAGATTCTCCTCTCATCTGACAGGGATTGAAAACATACCAATCCTGGATTGGCCTTACGTAAGGTCCAGGCAACAAGTCCTGATTTTTTTTCAGATTTTAAGGCTGCTACCACCTGCACTTTATATAATTCACCATACTGTCTCGCTCCAATCCTGACAGCAGTGGGTGACTGCATATTAGACTGGGTATTTTGTCATTCAATGAGTATACATTTGTTCTGTTTTTAATTATCATAAAGGGTTTTTTAAATAAATTATTCTATTAAGTTTCCTCCTGTGGAATTTTGACAGTTAACAGGTTTTAACCTGAACACCTTGGTAGACTATGTCCAATAGGGATTGTTTTAGTGGTATTCAGGTGGTCATATAAATCCAATATATGCCAATAAATGACCCATAAAATAAAACAAGCTTTAACCCACTTTCAAAACTGGAACTTTCATTGAATTAATGTAAATTAAATATAGTGTCCAAAAGTATCACTGATTTTATTTTAATGAGGAAAAATTACTATGCACCTATAAAAGCAAACGAACATAAGGTTTTTCCATGTAATAAACAACACATACGTTTCTGACACAAACAGGGTCTATTGCATAAACAGATTAGGTCTTGAACAAGTAAACATATCAATCTATCTTATATGACAGCAATGAAGTAAAGCCAGGATGAAGAAAGGTAAAGACAGGTTCATTCATCTTCTTTACCAAAGATTTAAAGCTCACCACTTCAAACACAGCACATATTATTGATTTACATCTCTTCATAAATCTTTCTGGACACCTCTCAGGCCAGACTATATTCTTCTCTTTTTAAGCTTTTGCACAGTTCACTGTGTGCTAAGTGAGTTTACCATACAATTTGCTGAATCTGCCACAAAAACAATGAAAGGTTTACAGTCATCAACCACATTACTGCCATCTGAAGTCACTGACCCTTTAGTGATGGGCAATAAAACTGACACTGCTCTCCATTACACTTCATCGTAAACGACGTAAACACTTCAGCTTCTGCTTTGACCATCTGCAGAATCCGGGAAATGTCACTGGTTTGCGGTTAAGAGACCATAACATCCCCCAGCCCCTTTTTTCCTGATTCTCAATGTCACAATCTGGATCATGAGTGGTTTTATTCTCTAAATATTTCCTGACAATGACCTGACAATGCTGAGTAGGTTGACTTAAAACTGCTGTACATTTTGTCTTCTCAGACTTACTCAAAATGGTAGAAATTCTCCCTTTTAGCTAAAACGTTCAAGTACATTTAAAAAATATTGACATGAGAATATAGATATATAATATAAAGTACTGCAATAGTAAAACTTGTGTTGTAGTCTGTATAATGTCAGTTGAGGAACTGAGAAGCCATTATGGTTCATTAAAGATGATTGTAAATTAAATGATAATGTACATTTAACATAAATTACAAATTACATAAATTACAGTGATTGTAATTTACTGCTCTTGACTGGGGAGCAAGAGCAAAAATCAAGAATATTATATTATAGAAAATAAATGTTATTGTTGTAAATTAGTACTTTATATTAAAATGTATTTTGTACAGTATGGATATTATATTATATTCATTATATAATATATTTGCACTCATTAAAGTGCATTTGTCCACACATATGAGCAAATATAAAGAACAAAAGAACATATAAATAACAGTCTGTCTTCCAGACAAATGTTTGTTTTCCTGTCTTGGCTATGTTTTGTTCTAGGCATTTAGTTTGTACGTGTGTTGAAAGTTCTACATCTGGTTGTTTGAATTTGTCTCTTTCCATAAGTCTCTGTACACCTGTTGTTATCATGCAGTCTTCACACTAGTAAATCTAGCACGCAAGTGCAGCTAGGCTTTAAAACCAACGCCTGAGTCAAGTACACAAAGTTCTTCTAGACCGCGTGCACGCGTGTTAGTGTGCGCATGTAGCAAATCACCAACTAATAACACATGGATTTTATTAGAGCCCCAGACATCTGATGGCTATCCATGCAAGAATGAAAATACCAATAAACTTAATTTAATTCTGCTCCACTGGCTTCCTTCATAAGCTTGGCCTTGGTTTAAGGTTCTGACAGAAATGTAAAACAAAGTCCAAGACTTACAGACTTACAGTTCCAGGTGATGTGAAAATAGGGGTCTGGTCATAAAGATATGAACCTCTTTAATAGAGTGGTCAGACAGATTGAGCCCAATAATGGAATTAAATGTATCATAATTGTGATAAATTAGCTAATTAAAATAAGATGCTTTTCTTACATTTTTATGTACTGTAAATAATGTAATACTTTATGACATACTGATGCAGTACACCTGCTGTTTGTTTGTTTCAAAGAGACTTAGGGAGATAATTATAGCCAAACAAACAATGTACCACATATTTTTATTCAGCAATAAAGTCCCAAATGTCAGAGGATAAAATCAAACTGGTACGTTTAAATTATAAACAAAAAACAATTTACAATTGTCATACATCTTTGTTATGTCTACAATGGTACAGACAAGAGACTATTAAACAAATTAACCAATTAAAAAGTAGGTCAATTCCTAGCAATGATAAATCTTATATTTGACAAATGCTAACATCCATGACCCTTCTGTGGTTTCTCAGACAGGAAATTTTGAAAAATGTGTATTCGCCATACACTTACAAGAAAATCATGCGCTACAATGATGCAATATGAGCAAGCAATGACATATGCAAGTGCTATGATCAGGAACAGTCTTGACTTGGTTTTGTCACAGGTATGACTGATACTAAAGTTTCTGCAGATGCAAAAGTTATTTTATCAAGATTTGATATTTTAGTGTGGGGTCTAGTGATGTGACCTCATGATTAGAGAAAGAGAGAATGAGAGATTAAGATGTTTAAAGGCATATTTTTATATTTACACCAGTTTAATAACATTATTACATTTTAAAGGCCTGGCTAGATTATGATGTTAAGTGGATTCTTTTGTGGATTAGTGTGAATTTTTTCAGGTCCATATCATTATGGGTAATGCTCATAATAGTTTTAATCTGGTTGAAAATTGTTCTCTAAAACCTTGCATTTTAAAATTAAAAATATTTTGAACTTTAGTATTTCAACTGAAATGTTATTTATGACAGTTAGTTATTGGGGCAAATACAAATGTAAAAAATGTTCTATTCAAAATTCATCGAAAGCAGCTGTCTGCAACATCAGCCAAACCAATAAACCAGACTGATAAAAGCCTCACCCTAAAAGCACTGCGTTCAGAGAGCGAAGGAAAGAAACACCGTGTCCTCAGGCAGATGATGGTGTTCTCTCTACACCCCCTGGAAGACTCTGCAGTAAAGACCCCTGGAACATCTCTTTGGAAAATTCTGGAATGAGGAACTCCAGCAGCAGGTCAAAGATACAGTAAACCAAGTGCCTGCACAGACCCATTAAATACACATCAGCTTAAAATGTCCTTTCTGACTATTGAGGATATACTGTAGTTCACATACACACATTCAATTCTTATGAAAAGGACGGTAATTTGTTGTTGTTAAGGCACTAATATTGTGACCTTATGTATAATCTAATCATTTTTGATGACATAAGAATACCTGTTGATACTGGGGTCCTGTAGCGACTCCAGCACATGTTCCCAAACCAGCCTGCATTTCTCAGAGCCGAGCATGTGTGTAATTAACTCTGCAATTCACACAAAACACATATGGGGTTAATCCACTAAACAGCATGAAACTCTTGTTAACTAAAAAAGGTCTTACTCGCTAACCACCTGCAATCCATAATACCAAAAGCTAAATGCAATGAAACACTGCTGTGCCGTGAGTATTCAAATGAAGTATTTATCATTCTTTTCAGTGCCAACAATGTAAATTAGTCTCATTACAGACTGTGTCTATTTTGAGTGAGTGCTATTTGCATGGCGCAATGAAGAGACATTTTAGTATTTTCTATTGATCACAAAAGAGGTAATTTATCAAATGATGTTCAAATGATGAATAACCAGCCTGCAAGATGGGAAACTGTGGCATCCAAATTGCTTGATTTACATAATTCCTTTAGTAGATTAGTAGAGGCTAAAACATTGCAGACATTGCATGCCAATAAACAGTGCTATCAGTGTAATTACTTTTACTGTAAACATGTAATTCATTTAATAACAATGTGTGCACCTCCACATTAACTCCACATTAAAAACATGCACCATTTGAACTCATTGACAATAAACACAGGTATAATTACAGTGGCAGATGGTTGCTGCTTTAAATGTTTGTAAATGAGATTCCTCAAGGTTATGGTTTTTATTACATCCATCCATGAAAGTCATAATTTTGTGGTATAAACTGACCTGGGAACAGCTGAATGAGACACTGCAGGCATTGCAGTCTGGTCTTTTCTCTTTGCTCTGGGCTTTTCTCTGGCCGTGGTCCCACAGGTAGCTCCCCTCCAGGCCACACTGCATCCTGAAGCACTCGTATGTAGATTACCCAGCATGGGGCACTGGTCAGGTGGGCTATTCCTACCTCTATCCACCTGATGACAGTAATGCAAAATTTACTTTAAGTTTCTGAGGGGAAAGAAGATTTTTCCTGAGACTCGTCAGGAATTCCTCAAATCTGTGCAGAAAAAATCTGTATAAAAATGTGCAGAAATGACAAATTCACAACATACAGTAGCAGTACAATTTACAAGAATTTGTAAAATCATACTCTTGGCATTTTATTATCCAGCTTCTTGAGGTCTCAACCTGGAAAGCTTTTTAAACAGCACTGAAGAAATTTCTACTTTGAATAAAACTGCTTTTTATTTATTTTATGGTCCAATTTAAAAAAAACAATTTTAAATAAAATTTTAGTTTTCTAATTAAAGAAATTAATATCATGTCACAATTATATTTTTTTCTACCAAAACAACTTCAAACATGGATTCTTAAGAAAATGAGAAACGTTTTTGTCAGTTGTGTCTAAACGTTTGACTGGTACTGTAAATGTACATTCTTTTTAATACAAACACATGCTTGCATTTTATTGGCATTGTTAAGTTTCATAACTTTCCTCTATAAAGTGTCAAATGAAAACTCATTGTTGAAAGTAAACCTCAGAAGTATGTTCAAAATGCACATAAATTTTTACTTCACAGGATCATGTTGTTAAAATGCCGAAATGACGTCTCACAAATGTAGTTACGCAATATTGAGAATTCTTAAAAATAACGTTCTAACAGCAAGTGACGTCTACTTTAATATTTTTTCAAAACATTTCACCATAAAGCAAATGATCTGTGCTTTTTAATGTGCATAATCAAATTAGTTTTATTTTGATGTCAAATTCGAGTTCTGAACAAAATGTACTTGTAATATCCAAAGCTGCCATCCAGAGGTCCAAAGCAAGCAAGCAATTCTCCACTATAATATTCTCTTTTTCTTTGCAAACTTTGGAGCAGGAGCTTCTGCTGAGCTCATATATCATGCTGCCACAACTTTTTAACATTTATATGGCCATCTTAGTGACTTAAAGATATCCAGTTCAAGTCAAGGTCTTAGGTCTTAGTAACAGACTACACAGCCTTTACCAACTATGTACAATCTTCTTGTGATGCATTGTGTCTCAAATGTCCACTACATTTGGCAATATTCTATTTACTGTCCCCCCAGAGAGGTCCTGTCATCACTGCCTCTATCTTTCTCTTTGTTATTTTCTTTTAAATCTCAGTGCTAATATTATGCAAACCAATCTTTACCACGAAAAGATTTACACACTGCATAAACACCATGCAAATCAAACAAAATAAAGTACATGTGAGGGCCCCAAATTTATGGTGGGTCAGGAGGGGCCAGTGTTTGACTAACAGCTGGCTGAACATATCGGTCTATTTTTCCGTTTCTCTGCCGTGTGGCGTACGTGTTCCCTGTGTACTTTGCATGCGGGGATGGTGTGACTGACAGTAGTGGAGCAACCAAACTGGTCTCCAGGGTCGCGTGCCTCCCCTCCAGAAATAGTACACGGACAAACACAGACAGACGTACACACATAAAAATTTGCTGTTATATATACTGACAAACACTCCTCAAGAGATACATATATAAACACACACAAAAATATGTGTGATTCAAACAAAACCTCAATTGAATAAACAGACATACTATAAGTGCACATAGACTAAACATGCAGGTGTGCATCACGCTCGAGATGAGGAGAAGAAAAGTAGGTCAACCTTCAACCAGCATGTGTGGAGAAGCAGAAGGACCATGAGAAGCACATTAAACCACAGGTACAATATAACAAATCAAACATTAAAGAAATGCTATTAGATTCAATTATAGATGTTTGTATTTAAGTACTACAATTTAATTAAGTATAAAGGTTATTTTTATCAGACGTTTGGGTTCTTTGCCGTGAAAAAAATGTTCTACAGACTATTAAAAGGTAAAAAAAATGGTTCTTTGGTTTAAGAACCTTTGACTGGAAGGTTCTTTGGGGAATCAAAAATGTCTTTTCCATTTATTTTTAAGAGTGTAATGAAATCAAGAGCTCTTAATTTTGGATAATTTTTAAATAATAATAATAACAGGAAAATGTCATGTCTCTGGTGTCTTTTAGGCTATTTTTAGTCCAGAAAGACAAATAATTTTATTGCTGCACTGACTCTTGTTGGAAAACAAACAAATCGAGAATTAACAAATTTTCTGTCATTAAAACGCTCCAAATGATGACCAGATATTTCCATTTTTTTTACTGTGAATGAGCAAACACTGTATTTTTACATGTGCTGAAAAATGTGATTTTTTTTTCTCTCACATTGAGTTACTTGAGCAAAACACTTTCACTCCATCCCTCTGCTCAAAATAAAAAATAGTTTATTGATTTTGATCCTTGTCGAACTGTTTATTGCCAAGATATAAAAGAAAAGATGGCTAGGCGTTAGTTTACATAACAAAAGCTGTTAAAGCATTGACTTATACAACAATATGTTCTTGAACAAGTATAAATAGAAAATCATAAAATCAGACCCCTTAAAATTTTCCAGTTATGACAGTTTTTTTTATCTACCACTGTTAGTCCATGTGCACGTTTAAGGGAAACAGAGGGAAGAAGATAAAACAGACAAATATAAAAACGGAAAAAACTCTTTGCCAACCAATCGCTTTAAAATTCAGCCAGATCATCCCCTCCAACATTACTATTTTTGGTAACACTTACAAGTTTTTGTTTATTAAATAAAAATTTTGATTGTTACTTGCATACCACATAAAGTTCCCTCACGGACCATAGAGCCAATGAGCGCTTAATTCTAACCATTTCAGACGACCAGGCCTAGTCTGTGCTGTGCTTTAACTTCTCCACTGGCTGAACAGCATTTGCTGCTTTTCACTCCACAGGTTTGATTTAATAGGATCTGATTACCTGTCAGACAGAATCAGACGATTCTGCAGATCACCTTAACTGAATTTCAAATGTTTGACAAAAATAAATATGCAGCTGTCTGAAGAATGGCAAATTTTTCTGACATATGAGCTGAATAAGATTTAATGGTTTGGGATTAGAAGACACATCGGACGTCGACTCTATGACCTTAATGGTGTGTGGTTCCCTCTTTTGGTAAAGTGTGGAGCAACATGCTGATCTAAAAGAGTTACTATGTTGATGTTTCTGCCATTTTGAAATGTGTCTCCTGAGACATGTCACAAGAAATACAGAAAGCATGACATCAACAAGAGAAAGCTCTTTAGGTTCAGAGTAGGCACTGCATATATACTGCAATGTGTATTATTTTGCACATCTGATAACATGTTCTAAGCGAGTAGTGTACATCCATCCAAGATGATTTGTATATAAAATGCACATTTCCTAGAAGTTCTCTACCTGAAAATATATTCAAACACAACAGAAGTAGGTACATATCAAATGCATAAATGAGTCTATGACTCTTTAAATGTTCTTGATTTAGTATAAAAAACCCTATATGATGCAAAAACTAAAAATTAAAAAGGTTGAAGGTGAAAGAAAGCCACACATAAACACACACAAAAGCAAATGAACCCAGCCAAGATGTTCTTGTGGTGACAGAAATATATAACCCACTATGGTGGTATGCCTTCACATTTAATGGGCATCTCCAAATCCAGCTACCAGACGAAACAGGATCTAGATCAGCACTGAATTCAAAATGGCCAACACATCGTAACCCAGTGACTTCATGGCATAACAAGAACATTTAGCACATTCCCTGCCCACGTTTGGCTTTCATTCCTAGTGGGACATTTTATTCTCAGACAGCATTTTGTTTGTGGTGTGCATTACATCACAATATTAATGTTTGAAAGAGCAGAATTTGATACATGTGTGTGTGATATATTGTATATCTTTAAAATTCACACATGATTTTTATAGTTTTACATGCATTTCCTTTCATTTCAAGATGGGAACTAAATCATGACCATGCTGTTTTCTTTTTGTGTGAACTTTCCTTTAAGTAAAGCATGAACAGCATGTGCTGAATCCTAGGCATCACATTGGGTACACAGTGGAGACAAATGAAGCAAGACCATTACATAATAACACTATTTGAAGATGTTCCATCCCCTGCTATGCCAATACATGCATTAAACCACAGAGAGCTGTAAGTTCATTGCTCTCCTGCTAAGCACCATAGAAGCTGCCCTGTTCCAAAACTGCCAATGTTTTCTTGGGGTGAGTGCTTTCATGATTATCCTGTGGTGATGTTCACAAACTTGATCCACTTAAAAGAATAGCTGTTGAGGGACCAATGATTCAGTGTGAAACCAGACGGATACACGCGCCCACTAGTTTAAAACTGGAACGCCAAATTAAACAAACTAAACATTAAACTAAACATTACTGACAAATGGTGAAATAAGTCTTATAACATGATATATGTGCAGGAGCCATATGAACAGACTGTCCTAAAATGCCTGTGAATTGGCCTGAAGTGTGTGTATATAAAACAGTACTATTTAACAAGTCCAAGAAACACAAAAACGCGGCCAAAAAGACTTTCTTTCACTCTCTGTCACATACAGTATATGTTGATGCCCCATCATTGGGATGACTTTTTTTTAATACATTTTATCATTTTAAATTTTATATAATTATATAAATCGTTTTTATAAAATTTTAAAGAACACATATCGTATCTAGTGACAATTTTCATGTCAAAATTGTATTTCAAAGCTCCTAAATTGGCTGTTTGAGAAAAACACAGCTCTGCATGCCTTTGCAATCTTTTAGCACGTCTCCACAGCGTAGCCATATGTCTGGCCGATGCTGAGGATGGAGAGAAAAAGTCAGTGAAGTTTAAATATTTGTTGCCTGTTTCCATATTATTAAAAATATCCGGAACTCCAGGTCCCTCTGACATGCTGTGCTCAAGTTTGTTCTTGACAGTCAAATGTTTACCAGATGGATTCAGAAGTGATTGAAGACATGAGAGCCTCACATATCCTACAAAATCCCTAAAATGGGACACCTAGTACATTTTATATCTAAAAAATTTCATGGAAAGAACTTAAAAATAAATCAAAATGACTGCCATCTTCTGACAATAACATTTTAAGGGGGATAAGATCTTCCATTAAAAGACTGAGACTGAAGTTCTGTGATACTGGGTTGTTCAGCAACAAATACAATGGTTTTAATAAACTTATATTAGCCATCTTGTCAATATATGAATGTGTGCATAAAATAAAGCAGGGTTGCATGAAAAGAAAAAGAAAAAGTTTGGACAGACAGATCTCCATCTACATGCTTCATGACCTTGACCTTCAAAACATCGTCGTATCCAGTAACCACTAAAGAAATCTGAGCAAATATCCTTACACATTTCAATTCCCAAATTCAGCCCCAGAACATTCCGTTCGCCATTTTTAGAGGAAGTATTCCTTTCGAATTGCAGTGATCCTAATTATACTTAGCAACACTTACCTAACTAACACCCCCACTTAGGCGGAAAAACATGTTGGAGTAATTGCACGTAGAAGAGTTAAGACGATGTCATGTGCAAAAAATAGCTGTAGGTTTAGATGACATAAGATGCTGATTTTAACTCCACTAATTAACACCTGTCCTGCTGTGGTGAAGAGTACAGACAAGGGTCATAGACAACTGTCAAAACGTTTAACTAACATTAGGTTCATCCTAATATAACCTTCCAGAAAAAAAATGTATGTGTATACTGTTTTAATAAGGGCGAGGCCAAAATCCTAACTTTATCCCAAACCTAAATACGGTAATGCGAGAAACACATGCACAGAGTGACCAGACTGTGTATTGTGAAGGAGAATCTGAGAACTTATGTAACAAAGCACTAAAAATACAAGCATTCTGTATATAGCTTGCAAATTAAGAACTTTTATAGACTGTATAGTTTAACACAAAGAAATTACAAGCTAATCTGCATCTAAAATTATCTAAAATAATCTTTTTAATTCTTTTTATTATATTTACAGTGGATCAGCTTTTGGCTGTAATCTTTACTTCTAAATGAGGTAAATCTAACAGCAATGGTTTTAGTATCCATATTATAAAAACACAAAATATATTACAATAGAGACAAAATAAATATTTTCAACAATGGCACTTTAATATTTTTTAATCTTTGTTAAACTATTTACCCAGTAAAAGGAACACAAAAAGGTCACATTGATTTGCAGCTAAAATGTACTACAGGGAAAGAAATGCATTCTCAAAGTACTGATAACGATTTTTGGATGATGACGATTAATTGCTCATGTGTGTGGAAACAAACATTCACATTGGCATGTAGAGTGAAAACTCTGGGAAAGTGACAGCGCATGTAGTAAAAATCCTTGTTTTTGTGAGAAATTTGAATTTTGGATATTTTAAGTACAGGCCCAAAATAAGCAGCAAATGCAAGTTTAAATTGGTTTTTGACTGGTGAATTTTCTCACTTCACCTGCCACTGGTGAAAAGTAAATTTTGGAAACTGCCTACAGCATCCTATAGAGGAACTATTTGACAGTCTCAAACAAGATATTCTTTCTTGGCCAATAAATGCAAAATGGCTTTGGTACAAGGAAGTTTTTAGAGTTGCATATTATACGCTATTGTGACGTATTAAAACATGTGTACTCCAGATGCTATGGTAAAACAATCCGTCATTGAGTTCGTCAGAGAGAGTGCGGAGACTGATATTTTACATGTATATACGCTACAGATTAGTAAAGTGCAGAACTAATTAATCTTGGGAAAATGAGAAAAACAAGGCACGATGCTGGAAGGCTTGTTCAGAACATCCTGCAATTTTTTATCATCACTTCTCTAAATTCTTATGACAGCTTACACATGTCTGACCCACACAAATGACGCAAGGCTCTCAAACCAGCTGCAATCCCGTTGGATAACTGGCTAGATATCAGTCAGCCCTGCTGCGGTCCAATCACGTTCCTTCACTTTGCCCATCCATTACTTTTAATTGGGTGAAGCGTAGCAGACACGAGAAGCTGCTTTCGTGCATTCCAAGAATATTTTTGACTTTACGTCTGACGGAGATTGATGAATCACTATTAATTAAAGATAACTATATGACCAGCGTCAGCAACACGTTAATACACTGTTCAGTTCTGAAGATAATTTGTTTCCAAAACAAATGCATTTGTTTCAGACAGAACGTGATTTCTATAAACGTTTTTTTTTTTTTGCTTCGAGCCACGTATAAACTTCAAAGTGGTTTAGATGAATGGGTACACATAGTACTCAAAGTTAATAAGGTAGTTACGTTTGTTAAATTCACACACACTTACATACAACAGTTACACAGAGGAGAAAAGAATGGGAAGAATAGGAATAGGAAAGCACCTCTTAGTACTATTGTTGCTTTTGATGTGTCGCTTCATTGTCTCCTAATATTTGTCGCTTTGGATAAAAGCGTCAGCTAAATGCCTAAATGTAAATGTAAAAGAAAGAATACACAACTAGAATGATCTAATTTCCTATTTAGTTAAGACACAAACAAGAGTTCTGTTAAATAAATAGTTAAACAAACAATCCAATAAAAAGATGAATAAAGGCAAAATGAATAAATGAACAAACAAATTAGTTATTCAAACCCTGTACACACTGACAAGAATAAAATATATAACCCTATAAGTTGTCAGCAACGTTTTGAACTAAAGCAGATGCATATTGATTCTCAGAAATGTGTAATGGCATTAACTACCTTTCAATAAAAGTGCCAAACAGCAGTCTGATGGTTTTCTGGATGTTTTCTGTACACAGCCAGCTCCACCTGTCCTTCATCAGCAAACACAAGATATTCAGAGAGATATCCGCCAAAGCCGTGTCTGTGTAGAAACAACAACATAGAGTAAAATACATTTGTGTAAAATTCACTGGTAACATCATGTTAAAAAAAATTAAAGCTGAACTCTTTGTCATAAAAATTTGATTTACATGTATTATGTGAATCTCTGTTGTGTGTGACTGAGTGGTGCTGCCCTCTCCTGTTTGATATTGTGTGCACCATCCTCTTGCATTGTATTTTCTGATTAAATTGTTGTCATACCCTCCACAAATCTTACGTTTGAGAATAAATTAGAAACATGCTTTAACTAATAACTGTTTAATTTACCTGTACCTCTTCCTCTCTTATCTACAGGTTTCTGCTCCTCTTTGTTCCTCAAGTGACCCTTGATGACACTATCTACCTGCATCTCCTGTTCCTCCAAAAAACTCTCCAGATCTGACATGGAAAAACCTTTAAGGACCTACAGAAAGGGATGGAAAGTGCTTTTCAGTCATTTACAATTACTAGATCAGAATCAGTAATATCTTCATGTGAAGTGGTGAACTTACTGAGCAGCGTTCACTAAATGAGTATGTCACCTTAGGCAACAGGTCTGGGACATTAAGTGTGGGAGCAATTTTACTGGAGAATCTCAGACGGGGCCTGAAATGTAAAAGCGTAGTTTGTGACATTACAAACGATATAGGAGTTTAAAGTCCCCATGAAATCAAAATTGAACCTATTTATTTTACTATTCATTATTTCCTATTTACTTTCTCTGTGGATCTCCTTCCTCTGTGGGGCTCTGGGGTTCTGAGCGTGGGAATGCTGTCTTCAAAGTGTCCACTATGTTTTCCACCATCTGATTATATGGCATAAATATAAACAAGCAGACACTGAAAACACTGTTACAGCTTCTCAGTCTTTTCTAAACATTTAGTAATACCTACATTATGCTGAAATAAGATGGGTTAAAATAATTCTAGAGAGACCTTGTCTATGCGTGAACTGGATGGTTTCTTCAGGAAAGCTGTTCTGGCATCAGTTTTTAGTGCAAGGAACTCACATATCTCCTCGCTGTTGGCTGCCTCTGGGATTGCACACAGTTTCTGCAAGAGTGGAAAAATATTAAGTGGTGTAAGGGAGACTATGTCGAGGTTTTAACATAAAAGTCACATTTAATCAATCAATGCCTAGTTTTATCAGTCAAGCGAAATCTGTTACCCTGAGGAATGATTCCAGTTGGCTTCTCCTGGCTTCCACTTTGTCTGTGTCTGTGTTGCTGAATGGAAGATCTGGAAACAGTTTCTTCGGACCTTTGACATCTAAGATAAGACATAAGAGATTTTTAAAACTGGCCATCCATATTAAATTAATATCTCAGTGTACAAAATATAGAGATTTATGGTCTGCACTTAAGGGTCTGCACTTTACATTTTGTAATAGTATGTGTTGAAATAAAGATAATTAAAAGCTTGTACATACAAATTTTATGTTTTACTTTTGTAAATTTTATGTTTTACAAATGTTTTACTTTTGATAACTTTCTTGAGATCAGACCTCTCCTCCAAACGGGTCTGCAGACTGAGGAACTCACTATAGCGCCGCTTTACTGTATGATATGTGACAGGCTGTTCACTTGTTGCCGTCTCTAAATCTGCAGCAGTTTCATACTACAAACACACAAACAAAACACTGATTCAGTATTGATTTGGTAATGCAGGTGAAACAGCCTTGAAATTGCAAACAAACAAATTTAAGTATGAAAAATAAGAAATGTTTCTGTATTTAGCATGGTAATCTCACCTTTACAGTGTAAACAGTATAAGAATGAGTGCTGTTGGGTTTTTGTGTTTTGCCTGTGATGGATGCAGTAATTTGCAAATTCTGAATTGTTACAGGTCCCTCTATATTTCCCAGGTTTTCAAAACCAAATGAATCCAGACCAAGTCCTCCAGCGGTGGATTCCAGTGACTCTTCCACAGTTCTCTCAGGCCACGAAGGGGACTCCAAAATAATGTTTTGCTTAAAACACTTTCCTAAAAGTCCCAGCGTGTCCTCCTCTAGACAAACCAAGCCACAAAACTCTGAGGGACACACACAGTCACAGAAATTCTTAGTTGAATCCTCCTCTGAGTCTGTTTGTTTTAGAGACTCAACAGATGCCTTCCTTCCTTCTGAAGAGGGGGATTCAAAATCGCATTCAATGTGTTTGTACAAGCGGCTGGTGCGGTATGGAGATTGCAGTAATTCAGCTGTATTTTGGATCATTCTCTCTGTAAAAGGCATCTCTGTGCTTCTTCTTCTCTGCATACTTCCATCAGATGACCACTGACTAATAAAACTTGATTCAGAAGAATCATGAATGGGGGCTGTGGATATAGACCAAGCTGTCTGCATGCTGGAGCTTTCCACGCATTCAAAAGTAATTTGGGGGTCACATTCCCAAAAGCTGCTACAGGATTCCTCCAGGCCTGCTGGAGGCGATTGCTGTGGGCTAACAGAGAGTGTTTCTTCTTTGTCAGTGGACTTGGTGAACACATCCACAATCATCTGGTTTAACCAATCTGGATGAGACATTCTTGTCACTAAGGGCAGAAGAACATTACATGTAATGAGCTCTCCCACCATGTACCTGCCTGTTCTTGTTTCCAGGTGACACTGTGGAATAAGAACATGCATGAGGAGATCTACAAGTGCTCTGGAGTAGCAAAGTTGCTTAGCTGGACTGGCCAGTGCAGGATGAGGCACATCAACTTTACTATACAACCTCCACAGTGTGGAGCTATTGTCTTCCCCTTCTTTTTGTGAGTTTTGGTTTGATTCGTGCAGTTGGAGTTCCCTGGCTTGGCTGAAGCTCTGCAGATGGCATCCACAAAGCTCGAGAACCCTCTGAGCCAGTGCCCTCTTGTCCACCAGCTTTGCCCTCCTCTTTAATTCACAAGCTGCCTCCAGCATGGCATTCCTCACCTCCCATTCAAACTCATCCCCTTCCTTAGAAACAAAACCGCTGTACCAGGATAGCACAAAGTCTCGCACAGCCTTATCGACAGCACTCTGAATCTCCCAATCCAGTCTTTGCTCACTCTCTGTTGAAGTGTGAACCTGAGGGGACTCGCCCAAGGGCAGAAAATGCTCCAAATGAAGGAGGCTGTTGGCATCCAAAGCGACACGAGATCCCAGCCATCCACCCAACACTACTAAAAGGCTGGTAAAGATGCATAGTAGCCATACATTAACCAGAAGGTGGAATAAAACCAACCATGTAATTAAAACTACGACTCCCATAATGCTCCTCTGTCCCAGCAGCTCAGAGAGAGTCCGCGGATTAGGCCCAGCAGTGTCAACACCAGGCATTTTATCACACTCCGGACACAATCTGGAATGTGCTATACTGAGTAAATAAAAATAAAATAGAAAATAGAAAAGTTTTAAAGGAATCAATGCACAAATAAATAAATGCTAAATGACACAAATTTTATTTTTATCAACAAATGTTTACATCTCACTATGATGGGTTCAAAACATGTTACCTATTCTATATTGCATTTATCATAGACAAAAAACAATGTATTGTACAAAAATACATTAAAATGACCTTGTTTTCACGTAAATTACTTCATGGACACACTGATGACATTTTCATTTCAGCGACAAACAATACAACTCAAATTACCATGACACTATTAATATAAAATATATACAGATAATGTGTAGCCTACATAAGATAGTTTTTAGGGGAAACTTACTGTATCAATGATGAGCGAAATTACTGTCAAGTGAGAGGTCACGATTCCTGATAATCATAAAATTGCCATGGACTGTAACATCCTTCATTATTCATCTTTAGCTAAAAATGTCCAAAACGCAGTTGGACAGTGTAAAATAAGACCACTGAGGACGAAGTATGGTCTGAATGCTCCTCTGTATCTACACTGAGGTATGTCTAATCTGCTTTACTATAATTAGATTATCTAGTAATACTCTGTCCACTACACATACCCTGTTCCGTTGAAATGCCACAACAACGACACTAAAAGGACGCAGGACATTCAGAACACATATCTAAAATTACTCTTTTAAACTTTAAACATACTTGACATGAAATTTCTGATATGACTGACTCAATGTCGCCATCTACAGCAGATGCTGTGACGTTTATATAACAACATAAAATATAACATCGTTACATAAAATATAACAAGGACGTAGGATGATTGAGATAACGTAGAAACGTTTGTTTAAAATAAAAATTAGATTGGAATATAAAATTAAAAGGCCAAGTACGAGGCTTATTTTTAAATCAGATAAAAACAAGATGTCCAAAACTTTAAGTGACATTTTAATGCTGCATTCACAACTCCCCCTTTGTTATTATTCGTAAGTGCACAAGTGTTTGTCCTGAAAAGGACATATTGTATCCCCGCAGTGCCAGCACGTCTGAATATTATGGGGTCCGTCAGATGCGTCTTGGTGGCAGAGGTCGCAATCGGAATCGGAATCATTCCGCCGGCCTTGGCGGTGGTGCTGACTCCGACTCCGGATCAGCTGCCTGAGCTCCTTGCGTTTATCTTTATCAACGCAACAAGCCACGTCAATCACCTTAATGCGTTTGGGGTCCCACACACAGTCCTCCTCACGACCAGACTTGATGCTTGATATTTTGCTGTGTGGCGGGACCCAAGCGCAGTCGTACCCTTTCTGGTGCCACGATTTTTGCAGGGGATGATTGTCACAGTCAATTTTCTTCACTTTTCCGACACGCACTTTCAACTTGAAAACTACTTTGTCTTTCTTGTCAGTTTGGGGCGGGTAACACTTAGCTTTATCTTTGTTACGACTGACATAAACCCCGGGGCCGAGGAGTCCGTCTTTGGAGGCTACAAATCCATTTTTGATGATGGTTTTGGCGTTTTTCAGATACGTGCCGTGATACATAGTGTAAACACAACCAGACTGCGGCTCCTGTTCCTCGGCTAGAGTTTTGTCCTTAACTGCTTCCCAGCCAGAGAAAAACACAATTTCTTCCATTCTTGAAAAGAGACACATCGAATTGATATTATTATCACCTTTGTAAACGTTTAAACGTCATACAAATGTTTACGGCAGAAATATACTCACCTTCCTCGAGTTTCACGCCACCCTTTAACTTTCGTTTTCGTTTCACTGGTAATGCCATGGGTTTTGTTGTCTTCTGTAATGCTACACGGAACAGGATGCGTTAAAATCGTTACATTTAAACATTAAGGACATTAATATGAGTACATTTACACTAAGTGTAAATTATTTCGGTTCTGGCTTTTATTGTTTTAATGTTGCAATAGTCATGTTACGGATGATTATTACATAAGTAAATACACATAAACCGTTTTGCTCAACTAGGTGCGTGTTAGAGATGCGAAACTAAACAGGTGATGATTTAATGAACCCCATGGGTAAATCTTCAGGAAAAGTATTTATCTCTTTTCTTGGAGCTAAATTGATCAGAAAATCATCTTTGGCTTTCAAGGAATTATTAAAGTATTTAACTACTAAAAATGACCTCTTTCTCTTTTTTCTTCCTCATTTTGTGCCATTCTCCGTTTTCAACAGAGCTGCCTTAATAGTGTACTCTGATCTACAGTCGATGCAAATTATTGAGAAACGTCTCCAAGCCAATTATTTGCATTTAACCAAATGATGAAGGCTTCACAAGAGAAACGATGTGAAGGGTATGAATAAAGGTGCGTAAGTCTGACCATACCGATGTCCCAGGTTTTTAATCTTCTTTCTTCCTTTGATATAATGAACGTGGCATATGCGTTTTGCTGGACTAGAAAACTAAACTGAGCATCTGAGAAACTTTGCAGCGTTCGGTTAAAATTATGATGGAGACAGGTGAGAGTTATTGGAATTGTACATGGGTAAATTTCTGTTCATTCTATTTTTATTTTATGTTCAGTTAGTAAAGCATTATTGCTGGAACTGTACATTTATATAGAGGTGTATGCTTACACTTGATATATCTTGTTAGAAGTAAATGTAACATTTCTTTAAAAGAAACCTCTCGCTTGCTTCAATGGGGACTAATTTTTTTTTTTTCTGTATCAAGAACATTTTTGGTCTTGCTTTAAAATGTTCAAAGTAAAAAGAAAAACGTTACTTAAATAATTAGTGCAAACTTTAAATGCTAATGATAGGAGCAGATTAAGTTGTTTGAAATAAGAATTTTGCATAACTTGTGAAAATCCTAAATACATGGTACTGAAAAATAATAGTTTTTTTGTAAATACTAAATGGGGATAAAAAAAATTTAATTATGTAATTCTTTAATTCATATTGCTTGTTATTGCTCAATTTTGTGTGTGTGACATGTTACAGTGTTAGTTATTGACACATTTAACAGAGCTCTCAGTATGGCTAAAGTCTGTTGTACAGATGTGCATATTAATGTTGAGAGCTGCATTCTGGCAAATGCACTTAAACACAGGAAAACATCAAACTTTTTAAGCCCTTTTTCTTTCTCATGTTTTGCAAGTGCCTAGGGCACTGCCATGTATGACTGTTAACAGCAGTGGATTGTGACATTGGGCTAAATTACTATGCGTTCACACCCTAGACCACAGCAGGTGTGTCTGAAAGAAAGACAGATATATAAGTTATCTAAGTCTGCATTGAAACATATTGGTCTTATTAGAATATGAGTGAACTCTAACATATTTCCACACTCAAAAAACCAAACAGCTGTTTGCCTAAGGATCTGAATTTAAACCTATGCATCTGTAACCTTGACAGATGGTATGTTATTGTTTGTTTAACATTGAGTGTTTTGCAATGATTTTTCCTCAGGCTTGAGTTTACCAGCATGGTTAAAAAGACATTCCCAGCTGAAGTTTAATTACTTTATCCTGCTTCTTAAAATGTGCATTCCTCTAACATTTAGTTCTTTACCTGTTTGTAATTTGTAATTGAAACTGAGGACAAAGTCTAGGTGGTGCTATGGAGTAATGCACTACATGGAGATGTCATCCATAAACCACAGTGGTCATTTCACAGTGACAATTTTTTAAAGAAATGCACTCTTGTTTAAATCCCAAACATACTAGATTTTATTTACATGAAGATGTGATTTTATAAGTTGCTGTCATCTATTTACATAAAAGACTAAGCAAGTACAATTCTCACAGAACAGTTCTGAGTAAGTCCTACCTGAAAAATATAAAAAAATACAATTTGTATTAAAGCATAATTTACAACACATTAAATTATCAATTAATATTGTAAGTTTAAATAATAAATTAAGCTTAATATTAATTAAATTACTAGGCTGTTAATGGTGTAAATTAAACTATGATAATTCTGTTGACAAATGACCCATACTTTATAAAAGAAATAAAATAGTGAAAGCTATTTATTGTTCAGCCTGTACCCTACATGATATTCTTTTTAAAATAAAAAGGTTGGGTAATTTTCTTTTGCTTTGTTGAACTTCTAAATAGTTTTGGCAGGTTGGAATAATAATAATAATAATAAAATCTTTGCTTTGCTGTAATTATAATGCTTCAATTGATGCTCAAAACAACAAATTATTTTCATAAAATACATTAAATTAGCAACTGCATTAGCAAATTAAATTAGCAAAATGTCTTAATTAATGTGTTTCCTTTATCCATGACATTTTTTAAAGAGACATAAAAAATATTATACACGTATTTCTTTTCTCCCCACAGAGTATTCCAAGAGAGTATACCAAGGGGTCAGAGTCAAGCATACTGTCAAAGACCTTCTAGCAGAAAAGCGACTAAGACAAACAAATGCACCAAGATTCAGCGTAAGTGATTATTGTCTCTTTTCTTAGCGTTTCTGAATTAAAAATCATTCCCACGATACAAACAAACATACTTCTAAAAATAAGGTTTGGCATTAAAGCTATCCATCTTCCATGCTTAAAAAATGTCCCTTGTTACTTCTAAGAGATAAGTATCAGCCACACCTGCCAAAATCAGATCTGTCTTCCTCAAACAGGGACAGACAGGCATTGTTACCAGTAGACGGTTAAGCCTGAGCCCAAACCGAGGTCATCTTTGAGGGATTTGCTACCAAACACAACACAACAGACAGTCCTTGTGCTCGATTGAGCTCCTGCTGCAAGTTGCTGTCTGCTTTTGTTTTGTTTTGTGCCCTTACTAAACTAATGGACCAGTCAGTTCATGCAAATTCTTATGAAAGGTGGTTGGCTGCAACATATATTACAACAATAGCAAAGTACAAACATACTAATTGTATAGTCTATGTTTTTAGAAAGTGCTAGTTTTAAAAAACATTCACAATCACTTTAAATTGTCTGTGAAAATTGTATGAAAAAGTCTATTCCAAATAATGACATTTACAAAACAATTTAACTTAATTCCACTGCATTTTTCCTCTGCGCAGTGCAGAGTCAGCTGGGATATGTTCCCAGTCATCCAATGATTTTAGATCCTTGTGGCAAAATCTCATGAGAAGAGTACACACTCCACCGGAGGGAAGTGTACACATGGAGGGATGGGGGTGCACTGTTGTGACACTGGCAAATCATATTCAAATATCTTCCCACATAATTTGACTAGCTTTCAACAGAACAAGCACTAGAACCTAAGCCTTCCTGTCTGTCTCTCTATACTCCTCTGACTTGAAGTCAGGCAAAATACAAAGGAGACCACTGGGATTTCTGTGTTTCTCTTCACCTTTAAATGGCAGTTACCAATGTGGGGATTCTTCTATTGTCTGTTCCATCACACATTATTAAATGATTAATGAGAAACACAATGCTTAAACACAGAGATGGGGTCAATAACAATTACTATTTGGTTTTCAGACAAACGCCAGTTCATCCCAGCCAGCTTTTGTACCAATGCCTGGTGAGTTCATCTTTATTTTGCTGCTGAATGTTATACACAACTAGACCTCAGCTACAAAAAGCTAAATTTCCTGCTTCCTTTTGTAGGATCTCATGTACTTCCGGGTTACTACAGTATGCGAAGATCCTTTCTCCCAGACTCAGAGCTCTGCCATCCCATGAAGCAGTACTCTCCAGATACTTATTCTTCAGCGTTGGGAAGCAAAGCCTTTACATATGACCACCCCTCCAGTTACCCCTCTTTCATCGATAGCTACTACAGTCCTGATTCTTACGGAGATTACAGAGGTCCAGCTTCATATACCACCAGTGGAGGGTCACTGTTTCCACCATCTACACTACCGACACTACTGCCATCTCTGTCTGGAGAAGCATCATCACATTTACTCTTGGTATTGACACAATCTACCACTAATACTATGTGCAGACCACATTAACAAAAGATTAATACTGAGAACTAACATGGGAGTTTCTCATACTATTTTCATCATATTCTCATAATTTCCCCTATATCCTACAGAGAGACCCCTGGGATCAGCCATCTGAGGACCCAGTTAGTCAACCGGAAGTCATTTGCCCTGAGGGTGCAGCTCCAGTAGCAGACTCACCTTCCCTGGGAGGGCCCGACTCTGGTGGTTCCTCGCCATACCGTCTATCATCGGGGCGCAGTGGGAGCTCCATCCCAACCAGCTCTCAGCCTTACACTCTACAACCTCTAGAAGATGTTTCCTTTCCAGCAGCCTCCTACACCTCTGCCTCCAGCTACTCCTGCCCACCATACATGACTACACCTGCAGATCTGGCTGTGGGGAAGATGACACCTGTCACCTCAGAAGAGGCTAATGGTGGAGTGGTGCCGCTCAGTGACACAACATCCTGGGCTAAAGATGATGGAACTGGCTCATGGTTGTCATATGAGACTAGGAGGGCTTTTTAGACGACAGTGTCAAAGCATTTTACATGGACTGTGGACTGTTCAGTTGTGATTACACAGCCTCTTTGTCCTTATAAAAGGAAGGAGGTAATAGAGATGGCGATTATAGCCATGAATATAACATAATTTAGCAATGTGTGTGTCTTGGTGTGTGACAATAATTTTTACTTCTCATGGTAAATATGGCAAAATACTAAGTTACAAAACAACTTTTTAAACTATTCACATGGCATATAGATACAAGAAAATCACGTGCAGTCAGGTTTGTTCATTTGGGCTTTACTCCTGCATGTTTACATGTCGAAGCAATTTGAAGCAGTACTTTCACTTTTCTGTCTTTCTTTTTAAATTGTAACACGAAACCTCAAAGGAAATGTCATCTTTAAATTAAAGACCCCAAGATATCATACCTAGCAAGTGATATGTTTTTAAAAACATGACGCATTAGATTGTAGTCTGTTGTCAGGAACACCTAACTATTGTTTTAAAATAAAAAAGTTTTGTGTTGAAAGCATTTAAAGTGTGTCGTCTTTATAAAACCGTACAAAGAAAACATAAACGCTTCATTGTGTACCTTTACACTTGGGTTTAGATAAGAATGATTCCAGTGTATTCTGACCTCATTGTATGAGACGGTTGCCAGGACGCGTTGTCAAGTTAAGGTCCCCGGAACGCCATGGCTGAATGAGGAAACTAACACACCGCCTGTTCTAATTTCTCTCGGTACGGTCCCTTAATCCTTAGTATGTCATACGTTTAACATGCAATAAAAGATCGAAACTAATAAAAACAAAATAAATGCATATTAAAATTCACAAGATACACAATACGTTTTGTTATTTGTATTTCTTTGTATACGGGCTTGTATTACTGAGCCACAGCGTTGCTAGGCACGTTGTGTTTTGTTTTCTCGGACTGCGCAGACCGTCAAAGTTTCTGAAGTTTGTCTACGTTTAATGTGTTACTATTTTTATTTCCAGAAAGTATTCTTTAAAGATGGCAATTACTTCGACAAGCTTTGTCGTATACTTTATCTCCGGGAACATGACAGGATGATTAGATATTTTGTTGTCATTAAGATCAAATGATAAAGTTAATCTTATAAAAACTGTGCACTGTTTTAGCCAAATCGCTAGACTAGTTTGTACATGTTGGTTTAGTCTATCACGTTCACCTGCCCCGGTGTCAATAATGAGACAACTACGTAAATAATAAAGTGCATACTTTTTGAGAAACTTAATTTTACCAGCTCACCGGATCATTCACTTCATCGTTGATGATGGATCAGTATCATATCTTGGAGATTATCGGGGAAGGATCCTTCGGGCGTGTTTTCAAAGGCCGCAGGAGGTTTAGCGGGCAGGTGAGGTCTGCCCCACTTCCAGCCCCCGCAGGCTTATATGTCAATCAGTATTATTTGTCTTTATTACCTCTCAGCCCGAGTAACGCCGTGGTCACTTTTTAGGTTGTGGCATTGAAGTTCATTCCCAAAGTTGGCCGTTCAGAAAAGGATCTGCGCAGTTTGAAACGCGAGATTGACATCATGAGGGGGCTGAAACACCCCAACATAGTGCTGCTGTTAGACAGCTTTGAGACAGAGAGAGAGGTATGACTGTCAAGAACTGCTGCTCTCTCACGTCAACTTCCATTTTCCACTGTTGATGTAACCTGGTGATTCCAGTACAACCGCTTTTTTGCAAAAAAAATTTAGCTTGCAGGGATAACAATTTTAACATTCAAATTACTAGGGAATAATTCTTGTTGGCAAAATGTATATATATGTTGAGACGTTAGAATGTTGGCTTTGGTACAAAACCAGTATCCTTGTGACTTTGATCATCCTATTAAATATGTAACTGAAAAAGTATCAGTGGGAACAGCTTAGAAAACAGGATTGAATGTGTGTCACTGAAATAACTAGAGCGTGTTGTCCTCTGGCAGGTTGTGGTGGTGACAGAGTATGCGGAGGGTGAGCTGTTTCAGATTCTGGAGGATGATGGGAGTTTACCTGAGGGTCAGGTACATCAGGCATGCTGGGAGACTGTCATGGTTATGCAGTATCAAAAATTCAATATGTGGTGTTTTCCTAGATTATGAATTTCCTGAATTGCATAGGCTGTATTTTTAGTGTGCTTTTGGATTAACAGAGTTAAAGGGATAGTTCACCCCAAAATAAACATTCTGTCATCAATGATTCACCCTCATAATGCTCAAAACCTGTGTGACTTTCTTTCTTCTGCAAAACAAAAAAGAACATATATTAAAAAGATAACCAAGCAACATTGGCCAACAGTGATTCCTATTGCATGGACACAAAAAAACTCAAAACAATCTTCTTTTGTGTTCCACAGAAGAACAAAGCTCATACAGGTTCTCAGACTGACATGATCCAATCACAAGTATCTCTGTGTCTAGGTTAGTTTTGCTACTTACTAACTTTTCATCATAGATATCACATTTTCTTTGTATAGGTGCGTGAAATAGCCTGCCAGCTTGTCTCTGCCCTGTATTATCTACATTCGCATCGCATTCTGCACCGTGACATGAAACCGCAAAACATCCTGCTGGGAAAAGGAGGAGTAGTAAAGCTTTGCGACTTTGGGTTGGTGTTCAAACTACAATAGTAACTCCAATTCATATTTTTTGAAGGGTTAAAGAAAATGTGATGGATTTTGGTGCAGCAGTTCATTAAATATCAATTTCAGTCACTTATGAATTAAAACAGGGTGAATGGATAATTTTTATAAAACGGTGGTGTTTTTTCTCTCTCCACTCTTCAAAGATTTGCTCGTGCCATGAGTGTGTCCACCTTGGTGTTGACTTCCATTAAGGGGACTCCTCTTTACATGTCTCCAGAACTGGTGGAAGAGAAACCTTATGACCACTCAGCTGACCTTTGGTCTTTAGGCTGTATCCTCTATGAGCTCCACACGGGGGCGCCACCGTTCTACACCAACTCCATCTTTCATCTGGTGCAGCTTATAGTCAAAGACCCAGTGAAATGGCCAGAGAACATGAGCCAAGACTGCATGGTAAGGTGTAGTTTTGTTTCCACATGACACACTAATTAAAAAATATAAAGCATAATGTTGTCAGTATGTATGGACTATAGTAACCTTAAAATTTGTGTCATTTTGATTTTATTCATTGATGCTTTTGGAGCCGCTAGACTTTATTTTAATTTATTTTTCTTTTTTGTGTGTGTGTTTTTCATGTAGAGTTTTCTAAAGGGATTGTTGATAAAAGATCCCCAGAAGAGGCTCTCATGGCCTGACCTGCTTCATCACCCTTTTGTTTCAAGTGGAGTTTTGAGTAAGTGTTTTTTTTTTTTTTTGAGTAAGTACTGTATTTGTTTTTAGTGAATCTCACTACAAATCGATTAAACCTAAACCAACTTACATTATTGTTTTTATTTTTCAAATAAAGTATTCAAAAAAGGCAATCAAATATTAAATATGATATGAGGTGTTCCTATGATACAAGCTTTTCCTTTTATGCGAGTTATTAAAATTTGGAAAATAAAGTTTAAACCTTGATTTTTACAATTTGCTAGTAATAAATATGAAATACTTAAAACAAAAAAGAAAAAAGTTGAAAAACAAAGCAAGAAGGACTATTACTTTGAATTCATTTCTTTCATTCTTTTTTTTTTCACAAATTAAAACATACGGTTGAATTAAACAATTTGTAAAACTTCAGAAAATGGAATGAAATAATTTACCTCCATGCTATATAAATACAGTTGGGATCTCTCTAAAATAGTGCCGCATACTTTGACAGTTGTATCAGATGAGGGTTCGAGCAACCCCCTCACGGTAACACCCAGCCCGGATGTACAGGCCCTGAAGCAGCAGCAGGCTGTGGAGAAGACAACGGCACGTAGTGGAGAGGGCAAACTACTGCGCAAAGCTAGAGAGCTCAGAGAGAAAGAGAGAAATGACAGACTGGTAAACTCCTATTACATCTGTGGACAACAGCTGCTATAAACAAAGAAGTTTGTTTTTCTTGGTTTCCTGTGTTCAGAGGTTACGGATGGGATTTTTCCTATGTCTTTTTTTTAACTCGGGGTACTTTCAGTAAGATAAACTATTTATGTAAATTACAATTATGCTAATGCTGTTGAAGTAATGCGATTTGTGCAAACTTACAGTATGATGTAATGTGAACGGATTGTTTTATTACCCAAAAATGGCTTCTAAATATCCATTTCTGTAAATGGAAGTGAAATGATAAAAAATTGTGTCTGGTTTTACTAGGAGATAGCTGGGAAAGCTGCCCGCACCAGTCAGCCTCGCTGTAAGACAGCTTCTGCTGGAGGGGCCCGCAACACTGCCCACTCATTGGGCAGCACCTTTTCAGTGTATCAAAATTCATCTCAGCCACCAACCAATCAGCATCAAGCAAATGACAACAGTGTTACCAGGTAGTATTTCCATGTAGAATTTGAATTTGGAAAACTGAGACCGAGGCGTATTAACAATACTACTATAACAGTGAAGAATTGTTTTTGACCGGCATGAAAATGATAAATTAAAAGACAAGCTGTAGTTTAAGACCTTTTTTCACTAGGCATGAAAATATTATTTAATAACAGGATGTTTTTATGTACAGTTTTATACTGCTGTGTAATTGATCTAATCCACCTGAAAGGCTTGTTCAAACATACATTTCCCTTTTTGTTTTCAGGGTGCGCTCAGCTCCACATAAAGGCCAGATCAGTAGAGACTATGAAAGGGAGTTCCCTTCAGTAGAAGTGGGACCCAGGCAAGTTATGAAGCGCTCTGGACATGCACAAATCAGTCTGGCTTCTGTAAGGATGGACAGTGAGGTTTGTTTCTTCAGTGTTAAAGTAAATGATCAATCTTGGCTGTGAGTAATTTATATTTTATAGTTGGTGAGGTATGCTTAACCCATAAGTATGCATATATAATAAAATTACATTTATATATCTAGCTTTTTGTGTATGTATGCTACTACTTCATTTACACACTGCTGATGTCAGATCTGTTCTGTTGTTTTGCTACTTTTTCCATTATTAAGGAACAGGATGTTGACAGTGATTATGAATGGCAACAATTGGCTGAATTTGCTGATCAGGTTTCTGTTAACCCTCCCATACTCCAGAGGTTAAAGACCAAACTTCTCTTAGCCAAAAAGCAGGTAATTTTTCATCTGTTAAATGTCTGTTAAAAGTGTAGCTGTTAGAACTGGGTATGTGAATGTATTAAAGAGACACTTATCTGTCCAGCTGTTGGTTGAAAAAGGTGGAGAGCCCTCTTCAGTTCTACTACCGATAAAAGTCCTCATGAACATTATTCAGAACTGTCAGCCTGGTGATGTTGACATAGTGGGCAGTGAGTTGGAGCTTCCTCATCTACTCTTTAGCCTGATTGAAGACACCCAGAACATTCCAGATCTAATGCAGGTTTGAAAAATTAGGAAACAACACATTCTTTTATCTCATGACATCTATCCAAGTCATTCTACAACATCTTAGTTAATGTTGATTTTTTTGTTTACTAATACATTTTTTAAATCAAAATATATATCTCTTAACATGACTTAATGCATAATGAACTAACATGAATGTCCAATGAATAACAGGTATTCGGTATTGAGTAACAAAAGTTAGTTCTCGTTGTTAGTTCATGTTAGTTGCTGCATTAACTAAGTGTTACTAAATAAAAAATATTAAACAAATAAAATTCTAGATTAAATGTAATTTAAACAGAATTATTTCCTATTAAGCTACTAAGATCACAGTAAAAAAGTTTTTTTTTGTCATTTATTTTTATCATTTTAATTAACAGATGGGAGAGATCATTGATCTCAAAAGTGAAAAAAGAAAGAATATTTCTGACTGGCTGAGTATTATTTGTTATTTAAAGGATTCACGGGGTGAAATGCTTTTGGAAGATCTGATGAGTGTGCTCATCATGTACCTGGAAAAGAGTTCAGACTGGGAGATAAAAGGGAGGAGGTATGGATTTATGAACTTGTTTTAATTGACCCTGTTTACCTTTATCTATTGTCCTTTCACACTAAAATTAATTTGTCTTGAATTAATTAAAGAAATTGTATGACCAAATCTCTGAAGAATTTTCTATCCACTTTTTTCAAATAATGAAAGTTTATATGGACTGGGGTTGTCAAGCTCCAAAATTACCTTAAAATATCATAAAAGTGGTCCATTACATTGCAAGTCTTCCGAAGCCAAACAATAATTTTGAATCACATACAGAACAGTAACCTATCATCTGCCCCTCATATTAATGAAAGAGGTAACATTGATCAGTTCATAAATAAACAATTTAGTCAGAACTCTTTAATGAATCAGTTCATCCAGTTCACAAAGCTGTGAATGATTCACGAAACGGTCTAGTTCTCAGATCCAAGTTATCTGTCATTTTCAGTTTCACTGAAGGCTTAAATTTGAGTCCTCATGCAAATCTATTGTATTGCTGCAAACAACTTACAGCTTGACAGCCCCTGTATTAACTTCTACTCATTGGAAAATGTAGGCAGGATGTTTTATTCCTTTCTGTGTGCATATGGGTCTGGAATGAGTGTTGAATAAATAATGACAGTTTGTTTTTTGGTGAACTAATCCTTTAACTAAATCTGTTGTTCTTTTAATAATATAAAATAATACTTAGTGATAATTGTAGACTTTCCAGTTTTGTTATGCAAACTGCTGCTAGGCTTTAATAAAATTTTAATCCGAGTGTTATTTTATGAAAAATATTTTCTCTCATCAGAGCGGAGGATCTCTGTCAGCTATTTATATCAGTATTTGTCTGTCGGGACCCAAAACGCTCAGCGGTGAGATTCTGCGACACGAAGATTTTTTCTCTAGTTTGTGTCAAATGCACTTTTCAACAAAGAAATAAATTACAGTGATGGTGGGATGTCTGGTTTCATTTGGATTACAGTAGATTTTGTGGTTTCTCCTACAGCTTTTGGCAACGGCAGTTTTAACCTTGTTCACCCACCGCGGTATATCTGTGAATGTCAGCGTGGAAAGGCTTGCAGCCTTTTTGCTGAATATCTTGACAGAAACAGCAGAGGTACAATTCCATTATTTATACTGTGAATAATGCTTAACTCTGTTTGGAGTAATTAATGTCATTGATGTGATGAAATCCAGTGAAGTCACCCTGCTTTCTCTCTTTCTCTCACCCTCCCTCATCTGTCTGAAACCCTCTCTCTCTCTCTCTCTCTCTCTCTCTCTCTCTCTCTCTCTCTCTCTCTCTCTCTCTCTCTCTCTCTCTCTCTCTCTCTCTCTCTCTCTCTCTCTCTCTCTCTCTCTCTCTCTCTCTCTCTCCTCTCTCTCTCTCTCTCTCTCTCTCTCTCTCTCTCTCTCTCTCACATAGGCTCACAACCCTTTACCTGCAGGTTGGGGTATATGCGATGGCCCTCTGTCACTGATTCTATACAGACTATCTGAGGTAATTCCTCTCAGAATAATTGTCCTCAAATCCGCACCAGGTTTATGTGCTATCTAATCCAAAACATTTTTCTCTCACTGATAAAAGTGTGAAAGCAGCTCATTGTTCGTCCTCCAGCGCTCTGAGCTTTGGCCCTGCCTGTGGACTAAAGTTAATGCCGCTCTGGAGAACCCAACTTCCCAGGGACACTATTTCTCTGCTAATGGTACCAAACATTGTAAATTACATTACCTAGTTAATGTAATAGTGGACTGCAACTGTAATACTCCAGTAATTCAATCACACATGTTTTTGTGTTTTAACTCGCAGGCCTGTTTGTGTTCCTCTCTCTGGCTTTGTTGGTTTTCTCCAGTGATCCACACAGCTGTGTTGATCTTCTCTCTGACCTTTCTTCAAAGTGCTCCTCTGTCCTCAGTCACCTTCTTACTACCAGTTGGTGAGCTGAACCTCTAAAAATGTTTAAAATGTTTTTACTGCTCGGGTAATTTCTCTAGAAATGATCTAGATCTACACATTTCACAGTACACTTGTTATTCTGTCTTCAACAGCACTGCATTGCTTGAGAGTGGGCGTTACTGGGGTGACTCAGACATAAACAGTCTGTCAATGATGAGCTGTCATATCCTCTGCATCCCTATCTCTCAGAGGTTACTCCTTGAAAAACATGTGTCTGTTTTCCAGTCCTATCGTAGTTCAAATATTGTGCCTGGCTTGATGAAGGTACAATTTAATAACGAGTTTTCAGTAAAGTCATGGTTTTTAATTGCTGATATTGTAAAATAAATTTTTTGCTGCGTTTTCTCTTTGGTCAGATGATTCAAACTCTTCCTGTAGCCCTGGTGGAGCTTCCTCTGTGTCTTCTGAATCGCCTGCTACTATCTGACCCACAGCACACCGCTTCATGTCTTATCAGTGCAGCCCAGGCCTGTGCCTTCCTCCCTTACAACACAGAAAACTCAGACAATAAAACCGAACAAACTGTCAACCACTCTGGAAACGGTGTGGAGCAAATCAGGAGCAACGGTAATGCAAAGAAAACCAAGATAGATCAGATCAAAGGTGAACAGTCTAGGAAGAGGATAGACCAGCTTAAAGTTACATCTAAAACAAAAAAAGATTTGCCAAAGGCTCAATGCCAGCTGTCTAGAAGCAAGACAGGAGAAGTTCAGGGAGAGGGAAGCACAACCAAAAACCAGGAGATATGACAATCCAAGCATTGAACATCTTAGAGATAGATTAGAGCAGGAGAGTGGTTGTATAGACATGCTTATGGACAGCTTGGAGCTTCATGACAGTTCTGCAGGCCATTTCCAAGATCTCTCAGCCCAGCAGGGGTGTAGTCTCAGCTGGCTTATAGACAGTCTGGAAGAGTTGAGGAGAAGCGGTGAGTATAGCAAGAGAAACGGACATCAACCCAAAGCCTCAGCGGCACAAATACCATCCCCAGAGGCAGAAGTTAGAACAGCAAGTTCTCTATTGGCTGTACTGCTACAAAGCAGATTTCTCTGCAGCTGTGCGGTTGAACTTCTTATCCTTCTCTCTCAACTAGCACCTTATCTCACCCATCATTCTTGCTACTGTTTTCCTATGGAAGCCACCCAGCTACAAATTGCCTTGCATCATCAAGATGATGGAATCAGAAGTGCTTGCTGTGGCCTGGTGGGCCACATGGTTTTAGGTGTTAAGCACGGTGTCACTGAATCAGAGTTTGACCCAAGCTGGAGCCTTGATCCACAACTGTTCCAGGACCTGTTGAATTGCTTGCGTGATCCTGCTACGTCTGTTCGTAGGAGTGCCTGCAAAGCTGTGGGAAACTGCTTGAGTGTAATTGGAAAAATTGATTTGAATACTTCCAGTAACGGCCTGGGGAGGTTTAAGAATACGGCCGAGAGTAAAAAAGGAACCCAAGGAAAATGGAAGAGAATACCAGTATTGGAAGGTATTAATCAAGGAGGTTACAGTGTGGGAGACATATGGAAGGAGGTTGCCATAGGAGCAGCCATTCCCCTTGTGTCTCTGCTATCAGATGCTGATAATGTAATTCGACAGCACTGCTGTGGGGTCTTGGGTAAGCTGGCTATTATCAGTGGAGGGGATGGAGCCCTCCTTAGTGCAGATGCGGCAGGCTTGCTTCTTCAAACTGCCTGTGAGGATTCCCATCATGCAGTGCGACGGGCAGCTGTGGCCACTCTGCGTGTGTTTAGCCAGCAAAACACACTACTACAGGTAAAAGAAGTAACTTACTAAGATATTTTTACCCTCAGAGTAAATTAAGAACATTATTAGATTTATATGTAATACCAGCCGAAACTACAACTTAACAAGATTATTAAATATTATACAATATTCGTCCACAAAATACATTGTGTGAGTGCACAGAGTGCAGTTCTTTATAAGATGTATATGCAAACACTGCAGCAAAGTAAACATTGAGCTGTTTTTTGCTGTATTGCATCATTTTGACAATCGTGCAAAAAATTGAAAGACAGACAAAGCTGGTAAAAAATTCCTTACTGTCATTTTCACATTCTTCCTTTTCCTTCTTTAAGGCTCTGAGGTCTCAAGATGCAGCAAGAAAACTTTGTCACACATCCCAAAGCTCTTCATTTAACAGGGATTATCAATGGCTTGTCAGCAGGTTGGCTGGACCAGTTGAAGGAAAAACATGAACTTCAAATTTACTGTTTGTGGGTAGAAAGAGAATTTCACATTACCTGAATATAATTTAGTAAACATGGATGGAAAGTGGGATACTTACAGCTCCAGTTAGTGGGTTGCTGCATGCTTCTGTGGCTGGAAAAACTTCTTACTTTTGTATTTATTTGATCTATGATCAAAAGAGTTGAACTTAAAAGAAATTTAAACTGTTTTGTATTTTGGGACAATGACAGTGAAATCTCATCTCATAATGTATCCCCATTATGTAGAATAGTTGTTGTTTGATTAAATGTAAGTTTTTGTTATTGAATGCCTGCCTTTTTTTATTCACACACCGTCATATTCAAGTCATTTGGTCCTCTTGTGTGTTTGCAATTTTCTGTTAAAAAAGTAAAGCTGCGTTTATATTTTTAAGTTAACATTTTGCAGCCTCGATATTTATTAATTTATTCGTCCAACCCGAAAGTTATTGAAAGTCTATATGTACAAATATAAATGATAATTTCGGTAATATGTTTAGAGATAAGATAGTATTTGGGGAAATGTGTGTTAATTTTGGAGGAACTCTCTCAATCTGTAAATCCGTAAAGAAAAGAAATGTGAAAAGCAGGGATTCGCTTACTTTTCTTTAATGTGACCTTCCCTGTTTTGTTGTTTCCGCTATACAAATCCATAATAAATAAATAGAGTTAAGCAATATGGGTATTTCAAATAAAGTTTTTTTGCCTTTACTGATCTTTTTCGTTTATTTGTCTACATTTAAAAAATTATTCACCCTGTCATTTTATGTGCTGTTATATATGGCTACACACATATATATATATATATATATATATATATATATATAATAAATTCAGATTAAGTGACTTTCGCTCGTTGTCAACCCGTTTGTCACGTAAGCATTTTAACATTTATCTGAAAGCTGCAGTTTATTTATGAGGTTTTCAGAAAGAATTGTAGGCCTATTGTACAATTTAAACTGATTTATTTACAGAGGAACACAAATACTGAAGCATTTTACCAGTAAAAAAAAATCTGGTTGAATGTTGTGACAGACGTGACTCGAGACTCAACGAATACTGTAAGAGTAAAACATTTTTTTTAACAATAATTTATCATTCATTTAAAACATTAAGCATTTAAAAACAAAATTTACTGCGAATGTAAATGTATGTAGTATGTGAAATAGTTAAGTAATTTTTTATATGTAACATTTATTTAAACTGTGCTCTAAAATGACATCCTAAAAATATTCCTATTTTTTCTTGGCAAATTGTTGTTTTGAAGAGATATTTTTAACAGATTTTAGCAGATATATGCTTTCTGATACGTCCGGAATATATGTTACCGATTCAGTGTGTGTGAAAAATGTAAACACGACACTGTGATTGATCGGTGTTCAAAAAATAAATCCTGTAAACCTCATTAAAACGAACAGAACCTAAAATGAACGAATCAAAGTGAAATAAAGCTTTTAACGCAATGGAAAAATTAAGACAAATTCGGTATTTTAATCCTTAATTCTCACTGTTTTTTTTCTTTTTGAGGTAAAGGAAAACCGTAATGTTCACCTATTCAAACCGCCTCTCGAGATGCAAAACTGCATCAGTTAGACTATATTGATAACATAAAATATAAACGTGAAATATATTTAATAAATATATATTTTTAATCCCCCGTTGATTTCATTAAATACTCATATTATTGTTTTTTCCTCCACACACGTTACTGACACTGACTGTCTCTTGACTTCAGTGTCAGTGTTAAGATCATTTCCACAGCGTGGATTAGTGAGGATACAGACAGCGCTGCTGCACATATTCGGCTTGTAAAGCTGTGAACTATTCTCCGGCCAAACAAGGGATAAACTCTATCCGTTAGACTCAAAGACTACCGATTAAGCTCTAAAAAAAATCTCATATAAAGCCATCATCGCCGACATGCAGTGCTGCTGACACAAATCACTTTATTTGAATCAATGAAGTAACAGGAAAACACAAAGTAATTAATCGGAGATGATACATCGAAATGCCTCGTACAAAATGACTATAGTCTTAGTATTATAGCTGGTGTAAACTTGAATATCGTGTGCCTCAGTTCTGGGTTTAAAAAAAAATTATATCTTAGCTTCACAAAATGACCGTACAACACAGCGAATAATTAGCTATACTTCATAAACATGATTGTATCCCGCCATAAGGAAAGAATATTGAAGTCGATATGGTAAGCACTGTTATTATCTAGGTTTTTTTATTTAGAGGAAATTAAATAATATTTTTAATATTGCTACGTTTTATGGTACACAGACATTTTTGTAAAAGTAAATGCCATAAAGGAATAAACAGAAAGAAAAGCCTGATTTTCAGCTTATTTGTTTTTTGTTATTGTAATTGAAATATATGCATCTCCCCTTAATAAGCAAGTAGAAAATGAGAGTGACTACACAAATTGCCAGGATAAACACTCCTGAAAATCACTAAATTGTAAACATAAAAATCATAACATTTGTCAAAGATTGTGCATTATCGCAACTGCAATAATCGTAACTGAAATCATTTACACTGTTGATAAAATATTGCTAAGAAGCAAGGAGACTGCAATTGTAAGATAATCTAAAGCCACCACCATCAATTTAGTGATTATAATAAAAAAACTGGATCACTATAAAGATTTCTTTGCTGTCCCCAAACACACACTTGTACATTAGAGCAAACAAGCTTTATAAAATCACAAACCCTGATTGTTATCGCAATAACAGCAGAGACATTGGGCCAAACAGTAGTTTGTGAATCAAATTCCACTCATTCATCTCTAATGAAATGTGTTAGCCAAGAGAATATAAAATAGGACTTCTTAAGCAAGAAAGACTCTTGCAGTAAAGTTCAACATGTCTTTCAGACAAAAACATTCTTTTTTTGTAAGAGCCATGAAATCTTCTGCATGCAAGAAGGAAAGTACAGAAAACCAACACACATAACATTAGGCAGTGCCATATCTTCAGCAAGGAGTTACAAACTGACATACCTCCATGACTTTGGACATAAATTGTATACCTGAGCTGCAGGACTAATCTAAACTGGGGATTTCAAAACACATTATCAGGTTCCTGAGGGAAATTCATTTTGAGAAGCGCTTCCCCTGAAACTCAATAAATAAGAAACAGATTGCTTTTAATATCAGTGCTTTTTTCTTAAGTAATATATGGAAGAGTAACGATAGTTGGAGCTACAAATATTGTACTTTTCTATTGTACATTATCTTTATTAGTACGATAAATGCTGAAACAGCTAATAAATAATTATTTAAAAAAAAAAACAATAAATTAAGATAAATGCAGGTCATATGCTAAACTTGTGACATTACCTCGCAGCCTTTTTAAAATAAATGATAATGCATTTAAGATCCGGTGTTGTGTTAATATTTGTCAAACCTGAACAGTGAACGCTCTGTTGTTAAAGCTTATTTATGAAAACAAGAAGATGACCCATTAAGCCACTCTTGGAGAAAGCAGACACATATTAAACAAACGGCTGTCATTACAGTCAAGACCTAATCACAGTGCATATTGACCGATCTGAAGTTGTTATTTTAAAAAGTGGATGTCTGTGCTGCAGCTGTGGATGGACTTTGTCAGTTTGTAACAAAAATTAAATGATTGAATAGCGTGCAATAGTACAACCTCCACCACATTCTAATAAAGAACACATTCAGTCAGAAAACAATCCAACTCAAATTTCATTGCCTTTTAGACTGCTAACAATTCTACTTGCAGGACCATTGTCAGGTGGTCAAGCTTTTGGTCAGGCGCTGGCTTCCTGTTTAAGGCGTTGGCTGCGGGCCTTGTACACCTCAATCAGTAGGTCTTTCACATATTGGATCTCCCGTTCCACCGATTCAGCCTTGTCTCGTAGCTCCCGGTTTCTACCCTCCAGACCATGAAGCTGTTCCTCCAATGAGTCCAACTCTGCTCGCTTCCTCTGACGATATCTGGTAAAAATTGTTAAAAAGTAAAAAAAAATCATATACAGTAAATTGTCAGTAATAAAACGAATGCTATTTTTTCAACTTGTATTTACAAATAAAAAAGGGTGGTCTATAAAAACCCATGGTAAATGCTTATAATACCAGTGGGCTCTAAATAAAATGAATACTGTTATGGTTATGACTTAAAAAGAGCTATACCTGTGAGCTGCAGTTTTGTTTTGATCTCTCTTCTTCTGTTTGCGTTCACCGCGGTTCCCCTCAATAAGTGGCACCTCAAGCTCTGGTTTCACAATGCAGGGGTCATCCTTCATCGCACAGACTCCTCTGGCACACGGAGAGCCCATTTCAGGTCCGTGGCAATCAGGACTCATGCAGTCGGGGCTTTGGCCTTCAAACAAGCCACAGTGAAAGTTGTTATGCTGATGGTGAATCTCTGCGCTTTCTGGTTTTACAGGTTCATTGATGGACCCTAGAAAGCTGTGGTAGGCCTCTTCTTGGGATGCACCTTGGAGGAAGCATCTTTCGTTGGTTTCGCTCTTCCAGGGAATGCTGGCCTTCACGTCACTAGCGGCGCTCTTTGCATCACTCATCATATCCATTTCTGTGCTTCCTCCTATGCCACTTAAATTGACTTCTCTGACTCCGTACATCATCATTTCGTCTTTCTTGTGGGGAACTTGAATGGGTCCGCTAAAACTGTACCCCCCGCCGACCACCTTAGTCGGGCCAATGGCCTCTTCTGTGTAGCGGCAGTTCTTCTCCTCTTTGGGTAAAATGGAACACCTTCTGATTTCCACCGCACTGCCCAGGCAGTAGCCTTTGCCAACCACCCGTTCATCTTCTGCACAGCTGTAGCTACCACCAGTTGCAACAGCTGAGTTACCTGAGGAATTTCCTTTGGAACTCCAGATGCTACTTTCGAAGCTTTCACCCACCCTCGCGCCATCAGAAACTCGCTTGCGGCTGCAGACGTTGCTGTTGGGGCGGCTGCAACTGTAGGGGGCATGTCTAGGAATCTTGTTGCGGCCAATGGGACCCCCACAAAAGCTCAGCAAGTCAAGTTCCCCAGTTGCCAGGGTAACAAGTAGAGGGCTGGATTCTGATTGGTTGGAAGTAGAATATGATGCGTACGGCAACTGGTAATACGATGGTGGACCAACTGGCGTTGGACCCTTGTCGCATTTGCCCAGTTTGGAGGCTTTCTCTGGTAGTGGGTCAGACAGGAAGTAATCCTCCAGCTGAGCAAGCTCCTCTTGCAGCAGAGAGGTCATGACCTCCAAATCTGAGGGCACCTGGATGTCATGCTGGAGGGGCGAGGGGGGAAGGGATGCACTGGGGGAGGGAGAGGCGTGAGGGGTTGGGAGGTACGAGGAGAAATCTACTTCTTCCGTCATCCAGTCACTAAGACCATCACCTATTGGGAAAACAAAGGTCAACATGTTAATCACTGGCCTATGGATCCAATGTAGCACAGGTAATAAAATAATCAAAATAACTACACTGGCAATATTTCGATAACCTGTTAAAAAATACCAATCATAGTTCCGTGCGCTTACTAATTTCAAAATGCGAAAACCAGCATTAAAGTAGCACGTCATTTACAAATAATACAAAATAGATCCACATTGGTAGTTTTACTCACTGTTCAAGGAGAACGAAATGTGCTGCAGTGCGGTGCCCACCTGAAACTGGGAAAAATAAAAAACTGTATTCACTGCAACTCACCAATTAAGTGCTGGCTCTCCTCTGGCCCCTCCCCTCTGCGCCCCTCCGATTGGCTGTGGTTAGCCTGTGGGTGAGAGAGAGTGAGGGGGTCTGCCGGGCAGACGAGTAGAGTCTTCCAAATGGGTGCTGACATTGTCATCATCCTGTCCGTTGATCCTACGATTCAAATGTCCGAGTTTACAGTGCACAGTAGTGAAGTTTGAGAGTTGAGCCACAGAAAGCAGGGCTTGGGATGCATTATGAAACCTAAAAACAGATGGAAAATATGATGAGGACCGTACGTTCAAATGCACTGCGTTGAATGCATAGACATATCGCTCTATTCGGCATCTAAATTATACTGTCACATCAACTGTGTTTTTTGGGTTGTTTTGGTATGATGGAGAAAAAATACATCATCTCCCATGTGGTTAAACCTAAAATATCTAAAAATATCCAACTGTCCATAAATTCATATTTTAAGAATTTTTAACATTAAGACAACTGATGCAAACTGAGTAAAAATTACTATTTTGCTACAACATCAGTAAAGACATATTGGTGATTAGCGAGGGACCAATTTAGAAAACTACCACTCGTCCATCCATCAAAGTCCCTCGTGCCCACTTAGGGGAGCTCTACTGAGATCCTAGAGAACCAGGCGAATGCTCTACTTGTGGGATTTTTTTTGCAGCCTGGATATTCAAGGCACACAAATGGCTTAAGCGTCACACACAATGATATAAAGCTTCTGTCAATCAAATGTTTTACTATACCAATAATTAGTCACAATATTAAAAACTTTTTAAATGTTTGTTTTTCATTTAAGTTTTAATATATTAAGTGCCGAATTCTAAAATTAAGGCAAAAATAATAATTAATTCATTGAGAACCTAAGGTATCCCCCATATGCTCTAATGATCGTTTCATAAACACAAAACTCTGGTTTGTTTACAGTCAAAACTCAGCCACAAAATGCATTTTTGAGTTGACAGAATAATCAAACACAACCTAAAAAGATGTTAAACTGCAGAAACAAGCCAAGCTCATTTTTCTTCCCCTAAACAATAAAAAGGATGCTTTCAATGCACATGGCAAGTGAAAACATCCTCTGAACTGGATGCTGAGACGCTCAGCGAGCACGTGGGTTATAATGGATGACGTAATGCAATACCAAAGACACCAAATCTTCCTAAAAGCTTAACGACTCGAGCCTTTGTTCTCAAACCTGCTATTTCTGAGAGCAAAAACAGCGTCCGATGCATGCAACATAAAACTATACATCTAGGTGGATAAACATGAGCTGTCAAAAAGAAAAACAAGTGAAAAGCTTTGGCCAAGAATGAATGACAAAGAAGCACCTGCGTAGCCTTTGCAGTATTGTTTAAAGATGAATGTAATACATCTGTAGTACATAAATAACTGGTCTAGAGACAGAAAGGTGTCCATAAAGCAAGTTTGTCTTAAATTATTTCATTAAAATTACATTAAAAATAAGCAGGGGCGTTAAAGTAAATGTTAATCTCTAACATTAACGTTAAAATACCAACAAAAGAGTCAAATGTATCGTTATTGGTTGAAAAACTAAAAGTTGCAAAAGAGTATCAAGTGGACACCAACGACTAAAAGAGCTGAATAGAGTTTCTGAAACTCTGAAGCTCTTACCAAGAAGCAAAACACACTTCACAAAACACTGCCTGTAACACTGTTACAAGTGACAACACATATAACAGCACTAAAACTAAAGCAATACATCCAAAAAGTAAAAAGCCAGCAGAAAAAGTCACAAATACCTTAGATAAAGCACAAGAAACTAATAAGTTGTACTTACTCCATTCTTGCTTAAATGTTTTGGTTTTGGAGTGCGTTGCAAGAGCAAAGCACAGCGTTTCTTTGGGATCGACGAAACAACGGAATTAAAAAGCCATGTCTCCTTCCGAGTGCCTAGGACTGAAGTGCTTGCTGTTGGTCTTGCTTTGTTGTGATGGAGTTGATGACTGAGAATCGGCTAATTGAGTCAATGCATCAGGTCACCCACACCTAGCAACCAGCTGCGTCACGCGGTCAGCCCCCACTGCTATAGATTCCTCCGCCCTATGGATGTATTGGTGGATAAATTTCACACTCGAGTTTAAGGGCCGGCGAGAACGCCCACAAGATCTAGGTCTCGTTTTCTCTTCTACGTTTGTAAAACACAGCCCGTTGGCATAACCCCAAACTAAAGATGCTATTGTTTTCAAGAAGAATACGTAATGAAAGCTGCTATTAACGAGGGTTGGATTGACTGTCATATAATTGCAGTATTTGGTTATACATTAAAATATTTACATCATAACACGTTTACAACGCCATTCAGATGTGTATTGTTTCACAGGGACTACTTGATTTCTTCTAGCGAGGAAGAACACTTCTTCTACCCAGGAGATACGTGGCTGTTGTTGCAGGTTAGTTGCATCAGCGCTTCAAGCTGTTAGCAGATTCGCTGCAAAGACTGAACCCGACGCGCAGCGATTGGCTGGAGAGCAACTGTTGTTCTCTCTGATTGGCTCACGGTAGAGAAACGTTGCATCCCAATGGTCTTTAGTTTTCCACTCACCGAGCACATGTTTCAAGTAAACATCCCGAGAGTACGACCTGAAAAGTGGTTAAACTTTCATGTCGCAGAAGGGCAGTTTATTGAACTTCACTGACAAAACATTGTAACATTAGCTGTATCATTTGGTGTCTCGTGGTCCATATCTACACGAGTTTTAAATGTTTTTTTTCCCAATTTGTCGATTTAGTTTAGAACCGGATAATGAGTGCTGTTAACATATTTTGTAATCGGCGTTAAATTTGACAGGTTTAAAGTGTAAGTGTAGCCAGTTACTTTAAATAGGCTCATCCTCGTGTTTAAAGTAAGGTCCTGAAAGCTTACAAGTTCCCTTAATTACTTGTTAAGGAGTAAACTATAACTTTGAAGATTGTGGTTGCACGGTTACTATTTCAAAACTGGTTAATCTGTAATGTACAGAGAAGTTATTTTACATAACTCTCTGTGTAACAGGTGGTGTCTTTTAAATATTATAAACATTATTTTAGGATCAGCATTTCTAAAACAATATTAAATTCAGCAAAAGAGCAAAATATAAATTCTGTCTTGCAAGATAAAGAAAAAAACGTTAAGCTGTTTCTGTTTATTAGTTGACTATATTTTGGAACATTCAGCAAGTCCGGGCGCAACATTTGCTGGGGCATTCATTTCATGTGCGGTCACAGCGAGAGGAGACAAATATCCTCAGACTCAAACGTACACGTCGTTTAATTCCTGTTAATAACGTTTTTTCAAAGAATCAAGCGTTGTTTTCCCCTCTCAGCAAATCCTAAAGCTGATTGAAGGAGCTATGTCTTCCTGTTGCTATAGTAATAGCGAACACTGCCCCCTATTTTAGACATGTTTTCTGGTTGCTGTTGCCATGGGATTTGCAACGAGCGCTCTCGCTCTCTCTTTCGGCCCGTGTTTTTCAGTGTTGTCTCTGTAGTTTTAGAAATGACATCCCCATAAAAGTTTATTTGGTCTTAAAAATACAGTCACAACAAGTGCATTATGCTTTTTCGCAGTGTTTAATGGATACATCTATCACGGCTTGTAATCGTTTGGTATTATCCCGTTAGCAAGAAATAAAAAGTTATTATCTTGCACATATAATCTAAATTATGATAGAGGGCTTTCATTGTGGAACTTGGCTTTTATGATATGTAATAAAAGTTAAAGGCGTCCATCATTCAAGACATCTTGCAAAGACAAAAATCTAACACTTAATGCAATATTGTGCAAAGAAAATTATTAAAAACTCTCACTGTCAAATAGAAAATTAAGAAGCTTTAGCAGAAGTTATACGTTTATCATGGGTGAAATTGATTTTATTTACACTTAACAGCTCTGCATGAGAGAAGATGACACCTGCGCTCTCTCGAAGCAGACAGGATCAAAGAGGGGCTTCTGAAAGTACTGTGATACTGTAATTCTTCTTGTGAGTCGGTTCAGCCTCGCAGTTGTAGAAGTAAGGCCTGATGCAATCTTCGCGACCGTAGTCGTAACGTTGAAGAGACTGAGATAATAATGGTTGTTGAAGTGTGGGATCTCTCCCAGGAAAGCGCTGACTCTCCCAACTCGCCGTGTCTTAATTGGTCCGTGGGGGCGCCCTGTTTGCGCAAAGCGTGAGAGAAAGTCAGCAGTACACACACGGGCACCTCAGCCACCGACAGCTCCGGTGTTGTCGGTGCATCTTACTTTGACTTTCTGTTTATATTGAGTTTTTCCACCTACGTTAAGAAACAGCTGATTTGGCGAATGGAGACGTTAGTCCACGACGTACTCGTAATTAATCACAGCTTTTGAGAATTAAAAAGATTGTGGGAGTGATAAATCTATTATGCCCCAACTGTCCATATGTGAAACTATTAAATGCCTTTTCAGAAATTATGATTCCATTTAGAAACCATGCGTTTTTTTCTATTAAAGTTGTGCTTTTTGTTTGTTTCGTTCACTTTGTTTTGGCGTCTTAGAAGCCCCCCCTGCACTATGTATGTTATTCAGAGAATAAGGAGTGGGTGAGAAAAAACTCACCATGCCAAGTTCATGTTATAGCACACATTAGTAACAGTTACATCACAATTTCATCACCATCTTCTTCTGAATACATTGTTGTCTCTTTTTTACGAGCGATCAAATCGTTTAAAGTTTCGATGACTTGGTACAACTTGGTTTTAGAAGATTAACATCAATTCCGTTATAATATCAGCAATCATTGTCCCACAAAAGCCACCTTTCCTAGGGAATCGAGATTCAACATGTTTTCAAAACGTTTGACGTTGCAGCATCCCGCAGAACATGTCCTATTTAGAATAACAAACTTTGAAGAAAGGATAATGTGGTTAATAACACACGTTGCACGGCATGAACGCAGATCTGTTTAACATGTATGTACCGTAGTGATTTTACCGCTCCTCGGAGAGCGCGGGCCAGCGTTCAAGTTTGATTTTGAGTAAAGTGTGTTTGTCTCGCGCCTCCAGTGGGACAGCGCTGTATTTGGGGTGCGACGTCTCGCATCTCAAACTGCGTCTGAAACACTGAGACTGGGGGAGGTTGGGATGGGGGGCATTTAAGGGCAAATTCAAGGACGTTTTGCGCTGGCGCATTGCATTGGCATTCTGAACAAAAAGAAAAACATTCTGATGGTTTCCACTATAAATACCAGTATAGACCATCAGTTTTTTTTTAGCATTTAAAATTTATATTTGGAAACATTTTAAACTTACGTGAATGTGGACGCACTTTGCGCACGTATATACGCACTTTGTAAACTTCTTGTAACTATGCTTGTGTAAAAATGCTCGCTGGTTCACATAGATGGATTAAGTCAGTTGATCACGACTTCAAAGTCTTGGACTATTGATTCCCGGGAGACTTCTCCAAAGGTCTCAGAGTTGATCTTCAGCACCGGCTTAACAGTTGATCATGTCGGCTAAGTCCTTAGAGATTTGTGAGGCACAAACCTTCCCTCTCGCTTTGATAGCCTATGTGAGAATTCAGCTGTGGAAAGTTCGCTTTCTTTGAAACTCAAAGATCTTATGGGTTTAATTAGTGCATTTGTTGAATGTTTACATGTTACATTTTTAAAACGAAAGCGAGGATCTTATTTAAATACGTTTTAATTGCTTAAAGAAAATAGAAGCGCAGTTATTACATTCTTGGGGTTAATTCATTATGCTTTTATTTTGCTTAACAATTGTAACGTGTGATGAATTTGCATCAAGTGATAAATTAATTGGTGGGGCTCTGCTGCTGTAGACAGATGGCATCATTATAACGCTGATGACATTTGTAGTTGCACATTTAACTGTTATGGTAATGACTAGGTGCGAGGCAGAGAAGAAAACAAGCTTAGGGCCCCGGGGCCTCAGAGCAGAACACAGAGCGGAACGCAGATCCAGCCCTCGCATCTGGGGCAGAAAAACAGCGCTGAAGCGGTAAGACGTGACGCGTGGCGCCCTCTGCTGGAAACATATGGGGAACACCAAACTTCCTCACGATCGAGAAGGGCAATGATCCAGACTTACTATCATAACCAGGAATCAGTGAAAAAATGTAAAATAATTAAAAACTGTCTATTTGTCAGAATGAACGGACTTAAACAAGGTTTTTACTTTTAGACCGTATCATATATACTGTGGGATTTCCTGGGCATTTCCCAAGACATTAACAGGTAGTTACTAATGTAACTGGTGTCTGGAAAACACAAAACAGATGTTATCTTAGGAAAACAGCAGCGAGTTTAATTGCTCACAAGCGTACTGGGATTTACATATTACCTGTACTGCCATAAACGGATTTGAAGCAACGGTTTTAAAAGAGATTTCCAATTATGTTTTATCGCTTAGATCCGTTTCACTTCATTGCAGGAACACGGACTAAAGGTGCCAGTCAAAACACAGTCAAGCCACAGTCAAGCTTGGTTTAGCGGTTCATAGTCACAAAATATTATTTCATTGAATGCATTGTTAAATGCGTGACTTTTACTTTTGAAAGAGTGACATATATATATATATATATACATATACATGTATATATATATATATATACATATACATGTATATGTATATATATACATATACATGTATATGTATATATATATACATATACATGTATATGTATATATATATATACATATACATGTATATGTATATATATACATATACATGTATATGTATATATATACATATACATGTACATGTATATATATATATATATATATATATATATATATATATATATATATATATCTGTGAAAAAATATTGCTTTAATATACAGTATGGGTCAAAATGATAAAACAAATGTAAGTGTTATATCTGTTCTTGTTTTTATTTATTTGTTTTTAAGGACCTTAATATAACGTGGCAGACAATAAGTGAATGTTGCACTTATATTTTCATTTTTGAACCTCGTTTATTAAAGCTTATATATTAAAAATGTGAGAGCTAATGTTTAACTTTCTATTTGTATGCCACTTGTTTCTGTCAAACTGAAAAAGCGAATATTTAGAAATACATTGTTAGTGGTGTAGCACTGAATTATATAAAAAAATATTAACATAAAGGATATCCAATGAGGACATGAATAATCTGAATAACAGTTTCTGACTATAAATCATAGTGGCACATCCACACATTTTAAAAACCCTGAAATAAAAGATGTGCAAGTCAGAGTACATATAACAACATGGGTAAAGCTTTGGCAAGACAAAACCTGTCAGTACAATGTTTTGTTTTCTCTAAAACACATCACATTTACACATACTGCAATGGTCCCCGACCAAATCATGTTGTGTTGTAAAGTAAGTAAGTAAAGTCAGGTAGCAAGCATATATTTTTTGTAACTCATCTAAGCACCTGAGCCATTTGTTTAAGAATCTTTGAAAAAAAAAAACATATGAAAAAGGAAAAAAAAACTTATGAACCTTGGTAAAAAAATCATGTTTTTAGTAAAAAACATGAATGCTGCCTTCTCACCCAAAGAAGATTATGAATACTGTCACATAAAATTACATTTAATAGAGTATCTTTCTTGCATATGTGTAACTGTGATTAAATAACTGTAAAGAAAAAAGTAAATGTAAGTGTTTGGTATTGGCGGTACATGTACTGTGTACTGACCTGAAGGCTTTGAACCATAAAATTAAAAAGATATTAAAAAAATATAGAAATGTATATTGAGCATATGATTCATATGAAATGCTTTAAGCTCTGAGCTCTGTAAATGTTTCTGTATTTTAACAACATATAGAATGTCTCTCTCTCTCTCTCAATGTATTTGCACCATAAAATTTGACCATCAGTTCAACAATAATGTCATTATCAGGCCAGCATGCATCCAGTTCTTCTCTAGTCCCGATGACATAGAGTTTAGTTGGTGCTGGCTAAAGTTTGTGATAATAATAATGATAATAATAAAGTCCTGTTAAATGAATCCTGCTTAATCTCAGATCATAGCAGTCGGATTTCGATCCACTGGCTTTCAGGTCATAAACTGCGTGTAGCCCTCAGCACCTGTTACTATGACATCCATCCAAATCCGCATGGCCTCTGGGGACGGAGCCACCATGAAATAAAGTCGATCATGAGTCTTCACACAGAAGGTTAGGGAAGGATTTGGGCTCTGTAAGGACACAGATAAAGTGTAAAAATGTGTGTAAAAGTGTAAGAAGATGGTGAACAACAGTAGAGCAGGAAAAACGGAACGTCGCAGAAGTGAAAAAGAAAAGTGAATGACGAAATGTACACTTTGATCTCTTTCGCCTTCTGCTGTAAGAAATTCTCTTTATGGAAAGACGTCTGTCTGTTTAAACATTTACAGTGTGCTTGTCGAAGTTGCCGCTGTAGTGCAAGTGGTATTCTCTAGCTTTGTGTGGTATGCTGATTTATTGATGTTGACAGCAAATAGGAGGTGTTGAAACAGTACAACATACAGTTCACATTTTACTGCACTTACCTTAGTAGCGTTGCGCAGGTGATCGTAATACACCTCTTCTATGGCTTGGAAGTAGATGACGCCCTTTAGTTTGGTCTCGTGCTTATCTGAGGGGAAAATGTGATGAAGTGTAATTAGGAAAAAATAAAATTCCACGAATAGACCTTGCCTTTTCTGGAAACAAAATTTTACAGATTATCTTTATTATTCATTAGGAGGAATTAAAGAGAGATTACATTTACCAGTTGATATTTACACTTTATTTGCATTACATGATGGATATGTTAGGATATTTTTGTAATACATCACTCAACAAAAAAACCCCAGAAAATCTGTTTAAAGCTTTGCCTTAGGAAATAAAACAAGCATATTAAATAGATAATTCTGGAAGCGCACACAGTAAGTCACCTAAAAATGTATTGTCTGTCTCAATTTAACACAGTCTGCCACCCACAGCAAGCAGCTACTACAACATACTTTTTTCACTATTTAGTGCAAATTAACACATATCTTCAGACTGACTTAATCTCTTTAAAGGCTACACGCAATGTTTAAAACCACTGTCGAAGTGTGTGACAGCCTCCAGTGAGCCCTCTCGCACACGTGTCAACAGTTAAGATTTATTAGTTTCCTTTGAACCATTTTTTCCTAGTCTGCCTCTATTCATTATACAAATCTGCTTAGTAATAGAATAAATTGTTTTTGTCTTTCATGTTTTTGAAGAGTTGTAAATGTAGTATTGTTACTCAGAACTGAGCCGGGGGTAAATCTACACCCCCATCCCTCACAAACGCGGGGCTAGAGAAAGTGTTGCAGTTTATTTCATCATCTTCATCATCCTCATCATCATCACTACTAACATGAGGAGTGAGGGGGTGAAAAGGCTACACATGAGCAAAATGTGTGTGTGTGAAAAAGTCATAGCATCTGAAAGCAAGACAGGATGATTGAAAATTGAGAGAACAGAGATGAAACATTTCACTAGAACATGCCACTTAATCAATGGTATAGACAATTTCTTAGTGTGTTTTTCTTCTTTTTATTTTTTCACTTCTTTTGATATTCTCCCTATTCATTCCTATTTAAACTATGCCACACAAAACAACATAAAAGCATGTGCTCATTTAAATCCAACACATTTTGTTGCTTTAGTGGCAACATTTTTTGTAGCATCATAACAGCACTTTATCTGTTTCCTTACAATGTAATCAGGCGAAAATAAGACGCATCTCTTACCTACGTAATAAGAGAAGGTCCTTTTAAGTCGATCAAAGACAAACCAGCGTTTTTTCCAGGATTTGATCTTGCCGCCCATCTTTACGAGATGGCCCTTGCACATTTTTTCTGTGACGATGACATATGGACAGGTGTCTACGCAGTGTCCCGATGACTCCACGTGAGAACGCAGGTCAAACTCTTCTTTTCGAATAGGCAGGTAACGTGTCATTGGCCGAGCCTGAGGAAAGAAGGGCTTATAAGAAATTATTGCCAACACTTTATTTAGTGTGATCTCTTATTTTTAAATACAACAGTAACAAAATAAACTTACTCTTGTGCACACCTTTTATTCGCAAAAAAAAGTTTTTATTTAATAAATGTATTATTATTATTAACACTCATCAAATGATCCTAAAAAGTTAGTACACTCAAAAATTTATTTTTTCTTTAAAATTATTTATTTTAGATACAGTCAAAACCTGAATCTGACTCTTTTTTCCGTGGAACACAAAAGAAGATATTTTGAGAAATGTCTCAGTGATTTTGTGTGCATAAAATGGAAGTCAATGGGGGGCAATGTTATATGGTTACCACTGTCTTTCCAAATACGTTCTTCTGTGTTCTACAAAAGACAGAAAGTCATTCAGGTTAAATGATGAAATAATTTTCATTTTGGTACCAACTATCCCTTAAATTTGATATGACCAGTAGAAAAGTTTTTACAATTTATATTCAATACTGCAATAACTCACTGGCTGAATCGATTGTTTTGGTGATGTCACTTATCTGTGTTTAAAACATGGGTGTCCTACTGCCCTGCCCTTCCCTGCCGCTGCCTGATCCCCCTCCTCTTCCTCCTGTCTTATCTCCTTTCTGCTGTCTCCCTCTCACCATCTGTCTGTGCACCTCCTCTCATCCACCTGCTGTGCGAAGCTGCTCTCTGTGCATTCGCGTCTCCCGTCTGGCCCAGTCAAGCTGAGCCAATGACCTCATAAAGACTTTTAAAGAGCAACTCAAAACATCCGCTGACCCCAGAGCTGCCGGTTAAGCAGACTGCTGTGCTAAGAGCTAAACACAGACACTGAAACTGTCTGCTCAAGTATGTGCAGACACTACTCCACTGACCTTACATCTCTGTTTTTTTAAACCGAATATCTTTTAATAAACCTTTTTTTACGTTGACACGTAATAATAACTTGCAATATAACATAAACCAAGATGTTACATTAGTTATGTACATTCATATAGTTAGAAATGTTATTAAACTTACGTATTATAAGTTACACTTATATATTTATACTATTAGTTTATTATATACTATTATATAGTAAAAATAAAAATATGGGTAATATTTTATATATATATATATATATATATATATATATATATATATATATATAATATAATATAAATTAATATAAATTAATTAATTTAATTATATATATATATATATAGAGAGAGAGAGAGAGAGAGAGAGAGAGAGAGAGAGAGAGAGAAAGAGAGAGAGAGAGAGAGAGAGAGAGAGAGAGAGAGAGATTATTATATATTTTATATATAATTATACTTCATATACTGACCTGGGAACACTGTTTCTCTCTCATCTTGACCTCTTCGTCCACCAGTCTCTGTCTGTGTGCAGTCTCATCGAGCAGTCTCCTCTCCACCTCCTCTCGCCTCTTCCTTTCGGCCTCCAGCAGCTGTTTCCGTGCCTGAACTTCCCTCTCCTGATGAAGAGACAGACAGACAGACAGATTAAGACACAGAGGGGCTTTAAATCTACAGTGAGAAGATTTAAAAGGCAATAGGGAAAAACTACATACAAATACATAAAACACACAGCGCGCCTCGACTGGGAATGCATGAAAAAATAATTCAGCGAGAGATTGTCTGAGCGAGTATTACTGTCGGAGAGCTTGTTAAGATCCAGCCTTTCATGTCTATTACTCTTTGTAGGTAAGAAACAATCTTTAATGCAGTGATGCCAAAGGGACCGGAGCTTCCTTTTTAAATTCATGAAAAAGATCTTTTATATGAGAGACAGGGAGATGGATAGATTATATTTCACAGACAATTAAAGTTTAATGGTACTCACTCGACTCTCCACCAGCCGGGCTTTCTCCTGCTGGGCCTCCTTCAACATCTTCTCCATCTCCTCCAGCCTCAGCGCTGCCAGTCCATTGTTGCTGAGGGAGAGACATACACGGTTACTGTTGCCGTGGTAGCGGCAGAGGATGACATGAGTGCTGGACATTCCGGACAGATCATAGTTCTCTTCGCAGAATTTTACTAAGGCCAAGTAAAATAATTTTTTCTTTTTAGAGAGAACCTACATGCTTTTTTGAGGGCCCATCTCAAAGAATAAAGGTTGACCGAGGTGAGAACAAGGTGAGCTGCAATAGTCTGAAAAGTGCTGAAACGCCTAAGTAAAAGTGGTCAAAGACTCTTGCCCAAGACTGTTGATGCTGAAAAGTAGGTCAACATCAAGAGTATGTCTTTTTTGTGACTAACATCTGACGAAACACCTGAAGCGTCCCTGGCTCTGAGGATCGTATGCTGTACTATGACATTCTGTGCTTGTTCTGCCTCGGGACAAGAGCAATCTTTGAATACGAGAAGAATAGCGTGACTCTTTGTATGGATGTAGGTGTTGTCATGGAAACAACCTGGGAACTATTCTGGGAAAAGGATGGAAAAAATATTTATGGGGAAATCGGGCGGCATGTCCCGTCGTCAAGGGAATGGAGGTAGAAGGAAGCGTTCCCTTGACAACTAAATCTCACCTTTCAGGTGAGCAAGCGGAGTTGTTGCCAGTAGATACGCTGGTCTCCACGCTGTCAGAGCTCTCCAGACTCAAAGTGTCATATGTGGATTCTCCAGCTGGGGGTGCTTGGTGGTGCAGAATTGAGTGGTGTACCATGGGAGCGCCTGAAGATGGAAAAGGGGAATGAATGCCATGTGGCGCCCCCCAGTGGCTTTGAGCCTCCATCACAGGTTTCTGTTTAGGATCTGTAGGGCGGATTCTGGAATCGTCATATGCGTAGAGCCCTAGAGCAGAACGATAAAATCACTAGACTGTAGAGGTTTTGTTTTATTTCTTTCCCTAAACTCCCTTTGGGTATGTCATCTAAACACCTATCATTTAACCGTGTTATGCTGTTTACAAACTGATAGCTACCTCTAACTTGTAGATCCAACAGTCTCTTGGAGTCCAAGTCCAAATAAGCAGGAGACAGATCTGGTAGACTCTGTAGATAATAACAGAGGTAGGCAATAAGGTATGAGAGACTGTGCTTTATCATGAATAAAAAACGGGCTTTGTTCGGCATAATGATTTGATTAGGCATCTTTATCATGAATATAAAACATCTACTGACCAATCAGAATCAAGGACCACAACTAACCATTTTAGAAGGATAATTAAAGACAATAAAAAACACACACACCAAGAAAACAGATTCTCCTAAAATACATGGAATGAAAGCCACAAAACTCAAATTTTGATTTTAACAAAGTGTTTTGTGAACTTCACAGGTCTTCTTACTTACTTTGGTGGGCGTATTTCTGCCTGAGCTGGTCGTACTGAAAGGCGGTGGTGTAAAGGTGCCATTGATCTGTCCCACCTCTCCATCCAGCTTACACTTGGAGATCTGAAAAGAAAACACCATTACAAATACAGCACATTTTTTTCTATTGAAACATGGCACACGAACGCCACATCTACCAACAAAGCAGAACAGAGAACCTCTTAGTACCTAGTTTTTTAAGTAATTTATACAAACAAAGAAATGTGACAAATACATCTAGACATGGAGAGGTCATACAAGACAAAGGTGGAAAGCTTAGTGACAGACAGAAGAAAGCAAGCAGAGAAGACAGACAGATAAAGAGAATTTACCTGTATAGGTTTACGGGAGGAGAGACATTTAGCGGGCAGAGGGGGAGGAGAGGCATGACTGGGATCCCCAGCTGCCATGATTTCCTGGTACCAGCGTTCTGAATCTAGCCTGGGGATTGAAGGCCTACTCCATCCAGGCTGGGTCTGAAGTGTAATTCAGAGAAAGAGGTTGAGGAAGAAAAGAGAAAAGAATTGATACAGACAGGAACCAAATAAAAAAGTGATTTTAAAGAAGAAAGGCATGCATTGAAAATGGATTGCAAACATCAGAAGTGGTACTTAGACTTGAATACACCAGTTTGACTATATTCTGTTTTGTTTTCACACACTGAACAATCCAGAATGCCAAAACATCTACAGCAAAAAGCAATGATGAACTCAAAGACACCAGGAAACTCAGTGGTGCACACACCTCAACAGGAAGTGACTGTGAAGAGCCACACATGGAAGTGCGGCTGGAGACGACGGGGTCAGCGTCAATAGCTTGGAATGATTGGACGGAAGATGTGGGGGACGGGTCAACCTTGGGCATCCCGAACAGCTGGTTTAATTGACTAACTGTCACATACTCCTTTACACGATCAGAGGATTGCCCACACACAAACACACACACATACACACAGAGAATGTAGTGAGGGCTTTGTGGGTATACAAAAGCATAAAGACACAAAAGCCAGCCAGCTGGCATAGCAGAGCATAGAACATGAAGAAAGGGAGCTGGAGATTAAGAGTTGAGAAGGAAGAAAAATAACAGTTTCAAGTGAGGAGAGCCAGTGGGTAATTCTGACAGCATTGTGAAAGCTAAGGGCACTGAAGAGCAACAAACTAGAAATAAATGGCATGGAAACAGAAAACAGAAGAGAGAAAAGGATTCCATCAAGGATGACTGACTGGAGGAGTCATACCTCACGAGGTGCATCTGGTGTTACAGCCAGCGGGAGACAGAAAGCGTTAGGGGCAGAGGAGGCAGCTTGGGTTGGGAAACATCCGCTTCCATACATCTTATATACATCAGAGAGTTTGAGGTACTCCTGAACACACACATACACAGAGGATACCAGTTGATCTCTCATATATGATGCACAAACAACCACACAAATTAAAACTCATGCACACACAAAGATTAAATCCATGCTCCTACCCAACAAATCACAAACATGCCACACACATCAAAATCTCCAAGGAACACGTGTCAATCTCTACTGTCCCATTACTATTATAGGGAACATGACCAAAGCAATTATAAAACTCTTGATTTTTACTGTGAGTGATGGCAGCAACAGAAATGCAGACCGTTCCAAAATGGCGGACGTGTTGATGTGTCTTGAGCGGTTGAATGAGACATCTACGTGTACATATTTATGCACATGCCACATTTAACCAATCAGAAACGAGTATTCCAAAGACCCGTGCAATAATGTTAGTTATACTGTGTACTTAATGGTTCTATTAGTATTGTAAAATCTTTCACCGTTGTTTTGGGGTCATGCTCTGTGTTTACCTCCTGTGGTCTGTTAGAATATATCTGAGGGGAGGAGCTTTGACAACAAGACGTGGGGAGCAGAGAATGTTGGGTAGGGAGCTCATCTAAAAGGTCAGGTTCGCTGATGTACAGTACTTCCTGTTTTGAATATAAACAGTCAGAAAGCAGTGCACAGCCAGTGTTGCCTAAACCACCCCACTAAATGTTTTCATTATACTGTTTGTCTTAACTTCTTCAGAGTCCCTCTGCATATTTTATGCTTGATCAAACAGACAGCGGCATGAAACTTCTCGCCAACGGCGATAACCTAGAAAAAACATGCTCATCGCTGCTAAGAGAGACTCGAGTGGATCCCTACAGACAGCAGCACACAACGATGTACACGATACATCTATTTCAAACCGATGTACTAAATACTGAGATAGAGCACATGAATTATAATGATCCTACAAAAAGAAAACAAGTTCAGATAACAAGATACAGTCTGTTCAACAGCTTAGGCCGACAACAAAGTTAAAAGAGTTCACTTGCCAGCAAAAATAGACCAACTGGTGAATGAATGTTCTTACCTCTTTTGAAGTGTTAGCAGGCTTGGAGAAAATCTTTCCACCTGACAGGCTCTGGTATCTCTTCTCCAAAGCAACCAGTCTCTCCTTTTCCTAAAATAAGGTATATAAACAGGGTCAGGTTTATAAGATTTAAAGGTTTTATTCTTCTATTACTGTCATAAAGATACTATGGATGTAGTGTAGATTGTTGTTAGGTGTTCTTCTCAACCTTGTTAAGCATCTGCAGGGCCAGGGTTCTGTCTCTGACCATCCTTTCACAATCCTGAGCTGCCTGAACACCCAACTGATTAGCCTGAATCTCGAGGGCTGCCATTTTTTCCTTCAAAAAACAGAAGAAAAGTTTCAAGAGACCATGCTTATATGATATTCTATTGTCATATAGAATATTATCTGCAGATATCAACTTAAGGAGTACCTTTATCCCAGATATTTTTTACTTTAAATGTGTCACTCAACATGTTAAAGCTCCAAAAAGTGCATATATTTATCATTAAAGTAATCCAAATGATCCCAGTGGGTTAATAAATGGGGTCTTCTGAGGTGAAACGATATGTTTGTGAAAGAAAATATTTAATATTTTACTAGTCTGTTGATCAATGAGCAATATATAATCACCATTCGTTTTGGATTTCAAATAAGACAATAGCATAATGGCAATTGTTTGTTTCAGCTGAATAAAGGAAGTCTTACAGCTGGAATAGCATGAGGGTGAATAAATTAAATTTTCAATTTTTGTGAACTTTTCCTTTAATATAACTGACCTGAGATCAGTGCCATTACCTTCCTTTTGACCACACTCCTGTGATACTCTGCCTTCTCTTGCAACAGCTGCCGGCCGACCGTCTCCTTCTCTTCCTCTATGCCACTCTCTCTCTCCAACTGGCGAAACTCCAAATCCTCAAAGCGCTTAGTGGCCGACTCCAGCGCCTCTGCCTTCTACAGACACACGCGCACAGATGGACAGAGAGACGGAGACAGAGAGGGAAAGAGAGAGGCAGACGAACAGATGGGAAAAACAAACAAGCAGACAAATGTGCCTCAATGACAAGCCGATGAAAATCATTCCATCTGCCAAACATTGTTTTTGTACACAACACGGTTTTTTCAATGAATCTCTTGAAAATCCATTTCATAAACATCCTCAGCTTGGCGCATGTTTGTTATACAGTGCAAACAGTTCACAGCTAAAGAAGAGAGAGGTGATTCGCTTAATTCATTACTATATCAGTGGATTAGTAGGATTTAGTGATACAAAAAAGCACAATAGTGAAAAGCAAGGCAGGCATACAAATGCACAAATTTCATGCGTAGACAACAACAAACAGTAACATCTGCGAGAGCAGAGGTGGATCACAACCCTTTATTGCCATGAGCATATTTTGTGTAGACTAGAGAGAGGAGCGCATACACACAGATAACACAAACAGCCATGGGACATTTGTGCAGTGTGTACAGACCAAGATTCTAACAAGCTGTCCAGTTAGGGCTGTTATATCATGACATGTGAATTTCTTTGCCTATTTATTGGTGTTGTTATTGTAAAGTGACATATTTCAACAGTTATTATAATAGTGTATCTATTTTTGATTGGCAAATAACAACCAGAAGGAGTAAATACACCAATGCACTTTCTGGTTATTTGTCTTTATTTTTTCAGAGGTCTTAACTCTTTATTTTAACATTATTTAATTTGACACAATTAATGCATTTGCAATGAAACATTTTAATTATTTTATTGTGTTTATTCTAGCAATAGAAAGTCTTTCTTGACAGTAAATTAAATTACCAGGGGAAAATTATGTCACTTTGACTTTTTTAAGTATTTAATCTGATTACCAAAGAAGCTTTAAAATTACATTTAAAAATAAATTTAAAGTCAAAATAAAGTAATAAATGAAATATTTTAATTAAATAGTAATAGTAAATTAATTAAATTGTAATTTGAAGAGATCATTTTTGACATTTTGACATAGTATTACCTATACTGAAAAACATCAATAATTTAATTAATTGATTTTTAATTATTTATATCTACTGGCAGCTTTACTACTGTATCCCTTTAATATCTTTCTTTCGTTCTGTCTGTCTGTCATTGAGTTAAGTGAATTGGTTGTATGCGTGTTCGATCTCTAAGGCTGTCTCTGTCGGGCAGTATCAAAGCACGCACTGACCCTGGTCACTTGTTCCTGTAAGTGTTCCCTCAGTGATTCGGGGCATTTATGAAGCTGGCTTTTCAGTTCACTGTACGAGTCCCTCAGCCTGGCCAGGACATCCCGCTCAGCTGAGACTTTTGCTCTCTCCTACAAAAACATTACACACACGTAACATACACACAAGTAAAATATACACGCAGCGAGCCGGTGACGTCGGAGAGGCAAGGAAACAACAGGACACACTGCTCAAAGATAGACACCATGCTGTGTTAAGACAGAGTTTTAGATATGGGGTTGCCATGGCAATCTGAGCCCATATTGCAGCAGGGTAAATTATAAATATTTATACAGCAGTCAGTTCTACTCAAAGTCTATCTGTGGACTTTTATACATCAATATCTCTATTCAGTATTGGGGAAGATTGATTCCTGCTACTCAAAATGAGATAGACAGGCTCAGACCTACAGCATCATACAGCCATGCTTGAGTATAAAACAAAAAATTGTATATGAATTAAATTTGTATATATATATTATTTTGACACTCTCACTTTCCTACAGTATAGTGGTAGGACAGAACAGTTTTAGATTGATAAAAGAAATAATAGTTTAATTTGTCTGAATGAAGTGTGTAGGATATATATATATATGCAAACTTTTGTTTTTGTCTGTGGTTTCTTTGGGATAGGTTCACCTCCTTCAAGGAGCTAAATGTCCGTTTCTCCATGTGAAATGGGTGCAATTTTTATTGTAGCTATATTGTGTTTTTACTCCTGTTGTGTTGCATTTGAGTAAAAAGCTTATATTAAGGATTCTAAATCATTTATTTTGCTGTATCAAAAGGTTTTCATAAAAGATCGGCCATTCCAACATGCAGTGTAGTAAGTGTCATTTGGATTAATGTGAGTTTAAAATCAGGCTGTTAGAAATTATAGTAGCGTGGTAGTAAAGACGCATCCACAAAGTTTCTCAAGAGGAACAAATGAAAAACAGGAGAGCTTTGGAGAAAGCTGTCAATACCTTCTCTTTCTCCCTCAGAGTTTCATTTTCCACTTCATTCAGTTTGAGCTGAAGTTGATTGATGATCTCTAACTCTGCCTCCACTTGATCAAGCTCCGCCCTTCTTTCTCCCTGCAGTAAGGCCCTCTCCATCTCTGCCTGCCAATAAAACAACACATTCTGTTCGCTTCCATATGTTTCTGTTAATGTGAATAGCACGGCTCTGCTGATCAGGCACAATCTTACATTCACGTTGATTTTAATATGCAACGGCAGAGATGTATCTATGCATGACAGATGGTGATTCATTGATGTAGATGAAGAGAACTAGTGATTAAATAGACTTTACTACTGTTGATGTGAATATCTACATCTCTCGCTCTCATTTGTGCTGTTTTTTAGCTGAGATCTGATGGAGCTGGAGGAACATGTACTTTGCAGGTACATCAGAGTTGGTTTAGGCTTGCGTCTAACCTCTTGCCTCAACTCCTGTATCTGTTGTTCTAGATCAGTGACACGGGTTTTCAACTCATCCACCCGAGCCAGAACCCTGAGCCGCTCCTCCTCCAGATAGACTTGCTCCTGCTGCCCCAGCACTGAAGAATCTTCATGCTGAGAAAGAGAGAGGAAGAAACTGAGGAACAAAATTCAGAGAATCTAAACTAAAGAGAGACTAAAACATGAATGAAAACCATTTTCACTTTAGAGAACGAGAGAGTAAAAGAGTGAAATGTGTTCAATAGTCTACAGGAAAAAGTAGGTGAATTCAAGAGGGACCAAAACGAAAAATCACCTGTAAACATGTTTGGTTCCCTACATGGGTACTCAATACATAGACGTGAAGAAAGTCAAGAAATAGGGAACAGAGGTACGCACAATGAAAGACAAATGTTTTAGCTAAATCCCACATCAGATATTCAAATCTGAACATATGTTTTAAGATTTAAGCAAATATATTTACATACTAGGATTTTGTACTCTGTACAATAAGCCCGGATGGTGAAACCACTAGTAAATATGCTTTTATTTCGTTGTCTTTTTTACTTTTGAATATATGTATTTATGTACAGATGATATTAGCAACATAAGTATAATAAATGGCTGAATGGAAAAAATAACTTCAGAATTTCATAGTATTTGCTGTGACCCATTTGCTATGAAGGATCTTAAGATTTTAGTTTCTTAAAAGCAACATGTGTGGGTGTTTTGTCTGAGCACACACATATACACACACACACGTTGCCTTTAAGATAGTATAACACATTAAGATTCTTGACAGCTGGCATTAAAGTTTGTAAGCTGGTTTGAAGTTTTGTGTGCTTCAATCGTAGGAGGGAAATGTGTACAAAATACATATGTAACAATATTTGATTAGGAATAGAAATACAGCAGAATCTCAAAACTATTACAATTATTTTCAAAGCTTTTCAATGTTGTGTCAGATTTTTGGACCCCACTGTATATCTGTCTCTCTCTCTATATCTTTATGACATAATAGTCTGAGAATCCCTGATAGTTTCATGATCGCATAATTATGTTGTGTGTGTGTTGTACCTCCTGGTGCTGGCTCTCTGTGCTGCTACACTCCTCTTTGAAGTTCTCTTCTTCACTCTCTCTCTGTCTGTGAGAACTGTGGGCCGCCACACTCACCGGGTCAGAGGCGGGTTGCCGAGCAGAGACCACCTCCATCCCGGGAACAGGCACGCCTTCCCTGCGTCCACACCAACTGGAGGGTCACTTTTATTATACTCGGCGCACAAATTCAGGATGGTCTCAAGCCTCTGCCTCTCCTACAAACAAACACAAACAAACACATGAGTTTTCTCATGCATGCTGGTTTTAAAGTTGCCAAGTTAAAAGCTCACACAGTGATCTAAAATTGTGCGGCTGTGACGTTAATGCGCATATACTGGACCCAGCTCTCTCAGGAGGTTCATGTGGTCAGGCTGGTCTAAAGTAACTGCAACTTGATACCAACAGAACATATCAAAGACCATTTGCTACACTGTGTGTACACTGCGTACACAGTGACCCCCATAACGTCACTTACTGCATGGATTCGTTTAGCATCTAGCACATTAAAACACTCGATTAAAACCTGAAAGATCTGTGATAGTGGTACACTTTGCAATAATTTACCTAACTATATGTGTTGGAAATGAACTTCAATATGTGTTGAAATTAACTTTTTTTAAATCAAGGGGCAAAATTTTTCCCCAGCACTTGATTTTTTAGGTGCGTTTTTACCTTCAAGAGCATATTTTTTACCTAACTATTAAAACACACTACATACCACCCATTTAGGTCTACACTATATGACTCAGTAAAATTTTTGTCACTTTCCATGGTACTTTTACCCCAAGTCTTGGATCATTTCTGACCCTGCCCCCAAACCTCTGACCAGAACTATTCGACCTCTCACTCGCCTGTGATCGTCAGCTGCTGCCATCGCTCCACCGACAGTCTGTGTATGTGTGTGTGTATGTGGGTGTGTGTGTGTCTGCTCTCTACTTACAGGCTGCCAGAGCTGCAGTCTCCTCTCATATCTCTAGTCCGACTAACTAGCGCTCTAGGCACTTGTGCTCATTATATTTAACATGGACAATACCCGGCTCTGCTTGGCTAAATGACACCCATGGCATTACTAAAATAGCATGGCACGGGATGGTACCTTTATAAAACCAACAGCACAAATAACTTAAAGCTCTTTATTTCAGCGCATCAGATTTACGAGGTTAATTAAAACATTATTTATATATGACAAAGATTATTCTGTTTACATTACATTTATCCATTTGGTAGGCCCAAAGTGACTTACAGTTTATGCAGTGTGCATCAGCTTGCATATACATTTATCAGTTTAAATCCTGGAAAGTGAACATATGACCTTGCTGTTTAATGCACAGATGCAGACAGTTGCAACTAAAACTTATCTGAGACATAACAAAGGTTCTGGCAATGACCTCCAAAAACTCACACACAAGGATACAGTATTTGTTGGCAGTTAAGGTTGAATTCAACGCATTAGGAGCCAAAATCTCAAGCCAATAAACGGTTCGAAACATACACTGTTCTTTTTAACAAGGTCTCCCCTGTCAGGAGTGCAGACAGAGCACTGGAACAAGTAAACTCTAACTGATGGGTAACGTAGCAACAGCATTCTCCTCCAACAAAGATGGTGTCATCACAGCTGGTGTGCATACTAAAGATGCCACGACACCCACCAACACAAAACACACAGCACTAAACCTTTGTGTGCAAACCACAACTCTCCTTTATTTAAGCAAAACTGCTTAATGGTCAGTTAACTTTGAGGACTGGAGGGATTGAATCAGTATGTTGAAACTAGGTTATAGTTTCCCGGGTGTATACATTTTGTATATATATTGGTCCAATTCTGTCAGACGGTGGTCAAATTAATCTGCTGGATAGTGTGACTTTATTATTTGAAACTAAATGGTTTTTTATCATCTTCTCTCTGATTTAATAACAAAAGTGGTCTTATCAGTTTCATAGCCTTATTCACAAAGTAATAAAGTAATTCAGTAATGTTATTAAAAATTATACATCTTTATTTGGAGCATACAGTCATTATTTACAGCAGAAGATTTTTTTCAGATTCTTTTTCAGAAGCTGCTGTTGTAAACAAAGGGGTTTAAATTCAATAGTTCTGCTATTAAAGCTGAAAACCTGGTGATGTGTCGCCCTCATGTGGTTACTGTTATGAAACGTTTCAGTTTTTCTGAGTTGGCACATGCGGACACAAACAAGAACAAAAGGTAAAATGACCTCCAATGTTACACCTCAGGAGCCGAAAGAACACCTCTTGGTGTGATTCCAGTGCTTCTCTACTGAGAACCAAACAACATGTATTTGTGACAACAGAACAAAACCAAGCTAAATGAAAATAAAATGCATAGAAAAGCATGCTCATCTTTTGTTGCTAATGTTAAGGGGGCTGAATAAAACTTCACCGACAGTATTCTATCTGTCATTTGCTAATATGCCTAATACCAACAGAGTGACTTGGGGTAAAGTGGGACACTATTTTCCATTCATTGCGATAACAAAAGTGTCCCACTGCACCCTAAATCACCCTACAATATTTGGTACAATGTTTAGTCTGTTCCATGTTTAGGCTGGTATATCACACTTGTTTAGGTATTATGATTAGATACTTGTATTGCATAACAAGACAAAAATACTACGTAAGATATTCATGTTTTGCAGTGTACAATGTAGGACAGGGTAAGAGCTACTATAAAAGGTAATACAGCTGTGATTGTCTGATAGCCAGTGTGTATGTGTGTAATAAAAGGTGGGCGGAGCCTAGTGATACTATTGTAGAACACAGAAGAAACACAGTTTCAAGCCAACTGGGCTATGACCTAGAACCGAGCATACACGTGAGGGGATTTGAAAGCAAAAATGAGCCATCTGTTGCCAGAAACAATTTGATTTAAAATCTAAATTTTTATTATTTCTGATCACTCCTTGCTTTTTACATTTGTTTCATCTCCTAAATGTTTTTTTCCAGGTCAAGCATAAAATGCAAAATTTCTTAGTCTTCAGTGAATATCATCTCTGTTATGTCTTTGATCAAAGAAGATGAGGTCACATATTCAATTGTTTAATATTAAATTTATATTATTAATATAATTATAATATTAATTATAATAATTATTATAATCATAGATTATATATATTTTTTTACCTAAAATGCACTAGGCATCTTCTATGTGGCAATATTCTTTTCAATAGGTAACTCTAAACTCCAACATAGAACATTCAACTCCTTTTGGGCAAAAATGCAACCGCACCACCTTTCCAATTGCCACACCATTGGACAGAGCTGTGCTGTAACCATGACAACAGTGCCAGACAGACCAGAGACCACAGGACAAAGTTTAACCCAAACAGAGCTCATAATACTATTCTCTAGAAAAAGCTGTGCAGAGTTATTACAGAAAATGACTTCCTGTCCTGTATTAATTTTCATTTCTCTTACACACTAGCGTCCTAAAATAGTTTTTCTCTGAGGAATAACAGGAATGTGTCTCTACTGTGACAGCTGCTCCACTGTATAATTAGGTTTTTGTGTGTGTTGTATTTCTAAGTGAAGCTTACAGTACTTCATCATGCAAATATCATTTTGGCCTGAAGTACAGGAGATGGATGTAAATTTAGGGGTAAATAAGACTATAACGTGGATGATGAATGATGATTCCATGTGGGAATTTGAGATGCACTAAAGGTGTGACTGGGGTGTGTAATTGGTTTGAATATAAAAGAGATGATGTGTGTGCAGTAAATTTAGGGGTTATTGCGGAGACTGTTTAGACTGCAAAAAGAAGTATGTGTGTGTTTGTGTGTGTGCAGACGCAAAGGAGGGCAGCTCAAAGCACTGAGATTGTGTCTGGTAAATATAGTCTTTGGGCAGCCACACGTTCTGTAGATGGGCTTTAAAAAAGACCTCAGGAATGTACATCCGTGTGTTATTTCTGGCTGCTGTGTGTCTTTACCAGAAAGCTTTCGTTCATGTAGACTGCAAATGCTCAAGTTCAAAGTCCACACCAAATGCCTCAACACACCACAATTTATAACTATTCTACCACTTTTAATTTTCTGAAGACAATAAAAAGTCGCTTTCATTTTACTTATTACACAGAGTTTTAGTAAAGTAAAAAAAAGTGCAAGAAAATTTCAAAATCTCCCTAGACATAATTCAGACCAAGTTCTGCTCAATGTAAAACCCCAATAGTTGAGTGTATTTATTTAATCACAAACATACTGTACACACAGAACAAGTGGAAAATTTGGACACACTTGACTCATTTGTTATTTAAAATTTAAAAGAAAAATTTAAATTCTTAAAATTAATATTAAATGATGAATTTGAAGAGTGAAGGTATGGTTACTCTGAAAACAAAAAAAATAAGCTTTTTGATTTTTTCACTTGACTTGTTCACCTGCTCATGAGCAGGTGCGTCCCAAACGTTTTTCTTTTCTGTATACACACACACATATGTCGACATACCAGCTTCTCCATCTCCTGCTCACGCATCCGTTCCTCCCTTTGCCAGCGATGATACTCCAATAAGTCTTCCTCTTTGTCGCTGACCTCTGATATGCTGTTCTTGCGTTCTCGTGTGCGGGGCTGAGTCTGGCGTGGCTCCCTGGGGTTCTTCCTCTGGTTTCGGGGACTGGTTAGAGGTGACACCCCAGTGTGGGAGCTCAAAGCTGGTGTAAGACCTCCCCTCTGCCTACCTCCAGGTCCACCTGGCTGGTCCTTTAAAAGAGCTGATACAGGAGATGGGCTTCTAGCTCGAGGCCTGGCATTTCCTACCTCATCCTCTGTTGTGACTCTCCGTTGGAGTCGAGGACTCTCTGGTACGCTCCGGCCTGATTGGCTACGGAAGGTCAGAGGAACGCCAGGTAGAGCTCCGGGTAGAACAGCCACTCCTAGGACACCTCTGCGTGCAGAGGAGGGGCTGAGAGGAGGAAGATCACGCATGCTGGATGGTTCTGCGGTACGACGAATGGACTGGGGACTTTCTGGAGGATGGAGCGCTCGTGAGTGAGACTGGTTGGTCTGAAGATTGGAAGTAGTTTCTTGGATAGAAGAGCCACCGCTGGATCTGGGACTGGAAGATGATGGTGAGGAAGAAGTCATGACAGACTTTGGGTTGACTCTGCTGCTGACCTGTCTCCCTAAATCTCCAGCATCCTGGTTCAGGCATTTACGATTGGTTGTGGAGGTTTCAGTCAATGCTTTCCTCTGAAGCCTGGGGCTTTCCGGATCCTTCAGTCCTCCATTGGAACTGCTGGTTTTGCATGCAAAAGAGCGTGGCTGTGGGACTGGGTGGCTTGTGGAACGAGTATTAGTTAAATCCAAACAAGCTCCTGGACTGCTAACCACAGACGTGGTGGAAAGGGGAGAGAAAGGAGGACTGGTATTTTCATAGCTGGAGCTCACGGACACAGCACCAGGACTGGTTGGAGAGGACACAAAACTAGGGCCACCCCCGTTGAGCATGGCAGATTGCGGGACGGGGTGGTGAGTGTGTTTGTGGTGCTCAGAGGAAGAGGTCTTGGCTTCATCCATGGACAGAGAACTCATAATATCCTGTAGGTCTTTCTCAATAGATCGGACAAGAGGGCCGTGTCCAGGACGAGTTCTGTCAGGCATTGGAAAATGGTTTCCATTAAGTTGCCCACGGGTTTCTGTGGAAGATATAAAGAATTAATCTTATCGGATGGACAGAAATTTGTTTACTGTTATACAATATATTGACTAATTTTGTTCAATTCAATTTTGTTGAAATCACATGCAGTCCTATATTTAAAACCAGACCTTATTTCATATATGCTCTACACAAATTTAGGACTGGCATAATGCATACAAACACACACCTCCCCCCTTACTCTTTTTTTCATACAAACACACACACAATCAGACTGGGTGTGGCGCTTAGCCCACAGACTGTGGATGGCAAGTCTCCCACCCTCGACTCAAAGGTCAGAGCGTACAGAGAAAAGAGCCTGAATTACTGCATGACTCATTCTGCACACCCTAGACCATCTGAATGCACTGCGCAGTCTCTGCAGCCATGGCCACCGGTGCACTAACCACACACTAAACATCTGTCAGAGGGAACGCCATGGCACAAAATGTCATTTAAAGTGCAAATTTGAATCATTTCTAAATAGATTAGATGAAAAAAAAATCTACCAAACATTACAAATGTTAAAGCTGTGGCCAAGCAGTTAGACACAGGTCACATAATTATGTCTCATTTAGCTGAGGTGCTCATGTGGGAAATAAACGTTTGAGTCTGTCCGGCATTACATACTCAATGTGATATCCATAACCACAATGGTGGTTCATTTAAAATGTCCAATAAGGTATTTAAGGAATTTACAGTAACAGGGTCAAAGTCAAGGTCACCCAAAGGGGCTTTTCAGTAGTCATTCAAATTTCCATTCTTCTCAAATAAGCTATTTCTTCACATAGTTTCTCAATTCCCTGTATCATTTTATAAAACTTTTTTGTAAATTTGTGTGGCCTGTGGAGTTATATATTGTTATACATTTTTTTTTTTAAATCAATACCTCTATGCCCCTTTTGCTGTAACATTTAGTAAGTAAATTGGTAGAACATGCCATTACTCAAAAATATAGCTCTCTATTTCTGAATGCCTTTAGCAATTCATGCTCCCCATACTTAAAATGTTACACTGTACTTCAGTATGATTTAGGTTTTGCAAATATACCTGAGTGGTTCCTGTAAGCACTGGCAAGTCCAGGGCTTCCACCTGGCATTAAACTCTTCATCCTGAGGGCCTCCTCTGGGTGGTTAAAGCGGAAAAAGGATGACTGACCAAAACACAGCATACACCCTGAAAAAAGAGGCATGTGTAAGCAAAACAAACAGGAGTACAGATGGAACCCACCTAACCATGTCAAGGAAAATGCGAATCATTAAAGCGTAGACAAATCAAGGTCACTTTGTTAGGTAACCTAAAAAGTTTTAAAATAGCTAACCGAAGAGTTTGTGATACATTCTTAAGTAACTGTGCACTAAAATAGGATAAACATGGCACAATTCCCCACCTCGCAGGCCAGTGCTAAGTAAACATTTGTGGGCACAATTCATTCTTACTGCGTTTCAATAACACTGGGTTACGAAGTAAAAAACTGACATTTTCAGTGACCTTTTTCAGGACTCTTACAGGGTGGAGCTGTCTGAAAGTCAAGCAACAGGTTATAGGGTTTTTTCTTTAAAAGAAGTTATCTGATGATTTTAACCGCTGAACAAGGAGACAATTACAACTTCAGAAATATTTCACTTTACTCTTTCAATATAAACTAGATCAGGCCTTTTTAACTGTGGTCCTGGGGAACCACAGAAATGAAATTTTATATATCAGAATTTTGTATATTAGCTTTTTAGCAGAGACAAAATGTGCAGTGCTGTGAGTCCCATCTAACTGAAACAAAGGTAGCGTGTGGTAAAAACATACCAAAGCCAAGCAAAGAGCAATCAGTGTTGGTTACACACACTTTTTTTTGGAGCTGTATTGTCTGGTGTATGTTTTATTGAACATGATATTATGGCTTATCTTACCATAACAGAGTTCAAACAAAAGATTAAACTATTAGATGACAAACACACACATATACACTTTGTCCTCTGCTCTTATGAAAGTGCATTGATAAACAAGACAGAGGGATCGATGCACCGTCTGTCACAATGCCAATGAAATATGACATAGACTTCCATTTCATAATGACTATTGGCACAGAAAACGAATATAAGAATGGTATGAGTCATTGGTGATTATAATAAAGTGGAGGGCGGGATGACAACAACACTTCCATGAGTACCTTATGACATCATGCAATTATTCAATTCAGAATAAACTGTACTGTTGTTGTTTCTAAAAATACTATCAGTGTTTAAGAAAAAATATATGTCAACATCTTTTCACATGTATGCAGGGTAGCATTTTCTACATGTATGATGAATTCACCCTAGTTTGCACAATTCCTGAAAAAAAGGAATAATAAATTGGATTAAATCATTGATCACTGACTCTTACCCATATTTACACTAAAACTAAAAAGTTGTGGTTCAGCTGGACATTATTAGCAGGGTTTTGCAACATTGTAGGATAAGACACAAAAGATATTTTCGGAGAAAAGACATGTGTTTGAATTTCACAAATATCACATTAAAAATCATTCAAATAATTTATTTTGTATTTGTAATGCGTTTGTAAAGTTTTTGTAAAACACAAAATTGCGAGAAACATGTTTTAGTTAATCGTATAATAAATGTTTATGTCGTATACATATTTCTGCACTTACTGACAAATACAAATCAACACGTTGCTTACTATAGAATCGTTGTACAAACGTTTGCGTTACAGCATTACAGCTATTGCCAGGAATAGTTTGATTGAAGCATCTTGACTACACAAAATATTTATTTTGTATTTAATATCTCTGAATAATGTTCGTGGATTAAATTTAATCTGATAAAACAAAATGAATAACTTGCATGCATTGTCGCTTTGGATAGACAATTATATTTGCATAAATGTGCATTGTTTTTAAAGAAACAGAAAATATTTCAGTAGGTTGCAAGAAAATTATTTAAGTGACAGTAAACTAAAATCATTACAGTTGTGTTTAAGTTTATGATATTTATTTGACAACAAATGTAAATCCTTGTAGGTTTTGTAAAGATTTTTAGGTAAAATTAAAAGAATCTGTAGTAATAAACACATTTACGTTGTCAGTAAACTTCACACAGCAAAGGATGGTTAATCAATAAGCTTCTCTTTACTGCGTAATGTGTAAAGCGCCAAAAGCGCCAAACGCAAATACATGAAAGATAAAGCGGTTTCACCTACCAGAATTAAACAAGAAAACTAAAACTTACATCCAAATGGTCTGAAACATCGATAAGCGGCGACAGTGCCTCAGTGTCGAGCTCTCAGTATCGTCGCGTGGAGAAGAAGAGCCGCGCGTGTCGCTGTCGGCAGCTTTTGTGATGTAAATGACAAGCGCTACGACAGCGCGTCCACTCATTGACTTCTGCTCTAACACAAAACAGCGCAGCTGTCACCTGCCGCACTATTATCACCAGAAGCCAAAAACAAGTCTACATCCAGGGGATAAAAGCTCTTTCTTCAGGTGCGTTCAAAGAAAAAATAAAAGAATAAAACAAACATTTTATTTGCTTTAAAAGACATACTTCAGGAGCAGGAAGTCAGCCCCGGACTGCAGAAGCGTCATCAAGACAAACGCACGGGTGGCACGTTGGACAGCTGTCCTCTCACGCCGGCTGTCTCACGTTATTGTCATGCACAGATCGCTAGCAGGGGGTTACAGATCAGCTCAAGTGTGCCGAAATCACTACTGCTTATTGCCCCAGCTGCTATTAAATAAATTACTCATAGATAAAACTCAAACATATATGCTTAACTTTTCAACACAGTGACAGGGGAGCCCACCGAGTCATATTTGATTGATAACAAAATAATTGATTGATAACCAAAATACAACAAAATTCGGAAAACAAATTCTGAGAATAAATAAACAATAATGTAACTATTAATTCCCTGCTTCAATGTCTAGAACTTGTACCAAAGTGATTCCAAACTAGACCGCTTGAAATGGAGCATAAGGGTTATTTCAACAGAGCAAGGTCAAGTTTTTCCAAGGGAAGTTCAAACAAACCCCTATCATTATCACAGCACAATTTCCTGGTCCCATGTATAGCACAAATACTGACAGATTGGACAGTCTGAAATAGTTCAAAAGAGTAACACCGGGTCAAGTTTTTTTGAAGAGAAGTTTAAACAAGCCCTTATCATTTTAAACAAAAAGGAGAGAATGTAAAATGTAGAAAAGAAGCATTTTATTAGTGTTAGAAATGGTACATATCTCTCATGGTACCAAAAATGAACTTTAGCAGGGACCTTTGTTGTATAAAAACCCTTTTGTGTTGTCAGTCAGATGCAATTCTCTTCAAAATACTAAGGTTCTACAGGTTACACCTTACCAAAACTAGAGCACATGGAAACTGTTGTAATCTGTTGCTTACCTTGTGTTAGTCTAACAGGTTTGGTAACAGCCAGGCCGTCCATTGAGCACTGATTTCCACAGGGGTACAGGGTGATGACCGCTCCCACATTTTCAATGTAGCAATGCTGAGCAGCAACTCCTGGACCTTGAATATTAATGTCTGTGTTCCCATGACCAAGTGTAGTCTTCCCTGTAATGTGGTGTACAGTCAGGTGATTGTTTTATTAACAACATTGATTATTTGAAAACTTCACCAATCACAGCACAAGCCAGATATAATTATATAATAAATGCTGGTGGTAGTCCTGCAGGTTTGTGTCCTTTTTTCCTACAAAGCTCATTTTAAAGACAAGACAGATATTCCCCTCCTCCTTCATTCAAAATGTCTATGAAGCAGATGTGAGTAAAGAGTCCTAACCTAAAGCTATTGTGAGTGCAGACGTGACTTAGACAGAAGAAAAAAGCAATAGGGGTGGGTGTGAGCGGCACTTCAGATTCAAGATGTACACAATTCATTCTATTTGAACAAGCTTTTCAGTCAGTCATACACTTCCCCCCTAGACAAATGTGCATGCTCTTAGTCAAGCATGCTCAGTCAACACAGTGTAAAGCAACAGGGGGTTGTGTCAAAGTCAGGTCATAGCCTTATAATTCTTCTTAAGGCATTGCCACCTTTAAAGCATTTTACAAGAAACAGTTGACACCTTCTGTTAGACAAAGACATTTTTAATGGATCTTTGTTTGTATAAGATTAGGATATATAGAAGAGGACATCTCTGTTTTATATTATATTTAACAGATATAACTATAATGTATTCAACCCCTAAGCATATAAATTAATCGCTAATGAATAGCGCACTACATCTATTTCCTCTGGGATTCATACTTGCATGCTTGCTCTCATTTTTCCATCAATGTCAGGGGAGGAAAAGTCCTCTATTTGGCATTCTTTATGTGATGAAGCACAGACAAGCTATGCGGACAGTACAATGAAGTCTGTCCTCTCTCATGACCTTCTTACCCATCACCACATATAAACAAACACACAAACAAAAACACACACAGAAATGCCGATCATAATTTAGACTTCCCAATTTTTCCATTGGCACATCATTTACCAGAGAGATCATATAATTAGGAAACAAGCATGGCCACTAAACACAGCTCAGGCACCAAACCACATCCTTTGTCAAATGACTGCGTATAAGAAACAGAGCAGCCAGAATCTGTTGGGGATACTATATGAGGGCATGCATTGTATTTAATTACAGTGATAAAGCGACAGAACTCACCCTCTGGCAAGGGCAGTAAAGTTATTGCTGTACTCAGACGGCCACTTCCCAGGCTGACAAGATGGGGGCGTTCTGCCTGGACCTTTAAGGTCTTGCCTGTTTCAATCAGGTCCAGTGGTGTACTCTGTGAACATATAAAAAGAAAAAACAAGGAATTTACTCTCTAGTACATGTGGGATCCACAGAGTTGACAAATGATCAACAGTCTAAACACAGATCAACAAACTTACCAGATCCTGTATGAATAAATCACCAGTTTGTGATTTATATAGTGACCATATAGTATAATATACCCTAAAACAGTGATTATAATGTAAGTGTAAAATGATTAAAAAATGCCATTACTGTTTTATCAACTCTTACCTGATACCGACCAATTGCTGCAAAGCATACTTGCATATAATATTTGTTCTCATTTTGTTTTTACCACCCTGGGGGGATTCGACCCCTTCTTACTGTTTAAATAAAAAACAGTAAAGTCCAAACCATTTACTCACCACAGATTAATAATAGATCCTTTCTTACAACAGCAGTCTTTTGATCACCATTAAATCGACTCTTTTTGATGACTGCTCAGGCTTCCCAAAACAGGATTAGTGTAATTCAGTTAGGGCCAGTGAGTATTGAGACAGACTATAAGGCTAACTAGGCTAAATGGGTTAAGCTCCATCAGGTACCACCATGCAGGCCAAGAGGCTAACAGGATTTAGTTATTAGATGAAAAGACAAGAGACCAGGCTGATAAATGACCAATAGGGGAACATATTTCATCTCAGCATGTCACAGCTTGGGGTTCTCAAGGACGACATGCGGATAATTCTTTTGGTAAATCACACTTGTGATGTTTGTGACTTATTAACATGCTTAATGACAAAATAACACATTTGAATATAATATATGTATATAATATAATACAATATACACACATAAGGTTGCAACCAGTAGCAAATATTTAGCTGAAGAGTTCTGGGTTTTAAAATTGTACATTATTCTCTTCTATTTATCATGACTGTGTCCACCCTGGACGATTTGTGTCCTTGTGGAAACTTTTTTACGAGCAGCTCCCAATGTTATACTCCTGCTTTCTGTCTGCATGAGTCTCCTCACCTGCTAGAAGCCAAAGATAGTCAGGGATTATCTGCTATGTGAGTTGTGACGGGTCGTCATCAGTCCTGGGCTGTTTTTTAAGTCCTTGTCCATCTCTGGTATGAACAGACAATCTATTTTTTCCATTGCTTGATAACTGTAGCCTCTGAGTTAGAACAAATGAGCACTCAGTAGTCACTCCATTTGACCCTTTTAAAGGTTGACTCTTTACAGTCTCTTCAACATGTTACCTTTTCTGCACTGATACTTTAGTATCAATACATACCAACCTTTCCTTAAAAAATGAACAGCAAAACTGATCTCAGAGCAGTCTAGCAGTATGACTTCCACTAACAATGTATGTATTTATTTTTAAAGGGATTAAATGTCACAGTAGTTTGTTTTAGCTTTCATATCTTATCCTGCTGTCACCTTCTGATGGTGGAGCTACAGTTTCCATTGTCCTCTGACATTTTTATGAAAATAGTTTTTATTACATGAACATTAATCTGTTCGGTGCTCATGCTTCTTTTGAATGTGTGTATGTTGTAGTTGGATTCATGTGTATTCATCTGTCGTTGTTTAGTCATATCAGCTAGATTAGTGAAGGTTTAGTGTTTAACTTACAAAAGTTAACTTTACTAATGATAGTTTTATTGCATTTATTTGTAGTATAACCACATTAAATGCATTATGGTCTTACCACAATAATGGCATTTGTAGTAAAACTGTAGTAATAGAAATTGAAATTAATCTAATAAAAAATGTATTATTTAAATAATAAAGTGTTATTTGCCCTGATCTGTCTAATGGACAAAAAAGGTAAATGTAGACAAAAGGACCCCTAAAAAAGACTTCTTCAAAGACCTCTTCGATTACGCTCACCTGCAGGACCTGATGAGTCTGACGGCCATGTCCTGAAACATTCTGATTCAGCTTGTCCATGTTTATGGAGTTATTCATCACTACATGACACTCATTAGGATCCTGCTGCAAATAGACAGACATAAAGTCATTTTAATGTCCATTTCATCGAGTTTTATACAGTGACAGTATATAATAATTATTCAATATACAATATCATCACAATATATGTTTGGTCTATTTATATAAAACACACTTCACATAAGTATATTGTCTTGGAATAGTTACAACACTTTAAGCGTTTACCTTTGATCATCTTAATAGTGGAATATCAAACACACACAGGTGTTTCCTCACTGCAGACAAAATGCAGTAATGTAATGATGTAACACACACATACTGTGATTAACCAACTGTCGTGGGCAGACTGAAGTCAGCATCATACTTGAATACACAGCATGAGTCAATGTGACTCATCTCAGACACACAGACACCCCAAACTCACAAGGAACAGATGCAGTCGATTATCTACGGTACAGATATGCGCATATTACCATGAACAAATCCGCAGACCTAAGGTCAGTACACACATCACAACAGATCAGTCAGTCTGAAACATCTCTAACCTGAAATCCACCTTTAGTCACCTCACCTCACCTCACCTCACCTCTTCTCTATCTCTTTCATTCCAAAGTCTCATTCCAGACAAAACATACTGGAAATCACAGCGAAAAAGATAAACTGAGGATGAGGGTCTATGTGTGTGTGCTTGTCTGTGTATCCGGTATGTATATAAACATTTTGGAATCTCATACACCTAAACACAATAAATCAACCATTATTTTGCATGCCTATTAAAAAATGAAGCTGTAGGACCAGTGAACCAGTCTGAGCTGGTTTAGTATTGTTTGCATGTTGTTATATTTATCTTTCACATAATTTAAATATTTCTTTAATATATATTATAAATTACAAACATCTTTCATTAAAAATCAAAATTCAACATTTTGGTTATTACATAAAACAAAAGATCAGTATAGATTACCTTGATCTGCCAGTTGTCCAACAACTCAACAGTTTCCATAACCTCTGTGAATATCCTAACGTCTCACGGATAACATCCTAAATATCCAAAGCTGTGTGAGCCTAATGCAAAAAAAAAAACCTCTTCCTCTGCTGGCATGTGCAGTCAAGAAAACTATTGGAATGAGACGCTTTGCTTCTCCAAACAAGCAAAGACAGGCTGGTTACTGTCTATGCATATTAATAAGGTAAAGATGATGAAGATTTATAGCTGAAGCTCTCATAATGTATAGCTTTAACTCAACAGCTGGTATAACCAAGCTTCCTCTTTCATTGCTTCCCTAGCTAACCTCTCTCCTCCTTTCATTCCTGATGTCATGTTTGGAAGTGCAGCTGGATGACTCTCACAATCAGGTCCAGTGTCTGACCCAGAGAGAAGAGAGAACAGAAAGCCTCTGTCACCACACTGTCACTATGGTCACTGCTCAAACACACAGACAGGTTTGTTATACTATATTAGAGAGGATATCTCAGGACTTAACATTGTTTTAATACCAAGCTGATGATGTATTCTACTCCATAATGTTTTCTTTTTAACCCCAAAATAATTCATCCTCTATGTAAATTTGTTCAAGAATTTTACTCATTCACTTGTACATTTGGATTCAAATATACAGTTAATGGCACTTCAAGTGGCAGGAGTATTTCAAGCTGGTAGTTGGTGGGACTTGCATTTAAAACATGTCATTAAAGTCTTCAGTTATGCCACTGTGTCCTGCCCTCTGCAGCAGAAAATAGACTCAACCACATAGCACACACCACAAAGCTCCTCTTACAGGGGTTATAATCATACAGGCTACACACACAAACACGCAAAAGCACAAACATACACACACATAGACACATGGCAGTATGTATGAGTTACAGGAAAAAAGCGAAAACCGCAGCAGGAACATGGAAATAAAACAGTATAGCTAAATGTAGAATAGGGAACCTGAGAATATTAATCTGAGAAAAAAGTTCCCAGTGAATGGAAATTTGAGTCCAGAAAATTCTTAAATTTAGAATACCTTTTTCACTTTTATTTAATCGGAGGAGTTCCACTAAGATTTAAAAATCTGTTTACTAACAGAGAGATAACTAATAAGGCAGCAGTACAAACATGCACAATAGAAGACACTTGAAATATGTAAATAAATAAAAATAATATTAAACCAAAACTATAATTTGACTATATATTGGTTGTATATTAATAATGGGCAAAGGAAAACAGTAATATTCTGACACATAAAAACAAATACACTCCACTGAACCTGTAATGAAATATTGAATTAACTGTAAATTTAATTAGTTAGTCATACAGCTGACAAAGTCAAGGTAGTAGTAACATAAACCAAAACAACTTACTTAAACACAAATCACCTAGTTCCTAAAATAAAATAGCAAGCCCACTCACCATCATATTAACCCAGAAAAATCACTGCTCTGCTCCTGCATGGCCTTGTTTACAGACTCTCTCTCTCTCTCTCTCTCTCTCTCTCTCTCTCTCTCTCTCTCTCTCTCTGCTACGTCCTGTGTTTACACCTTTGAGCTTTCAGCTGACCGTCTACAGTCCAGCTCTCGCAGTTTGTTTGTGTCTGCTCCTCACTCATGTCTCTGAATGTACTGAAGGTCTGCAAGACTCACAGCAGAGAGGGAGAGAGAGAGAGAGAGAGAGAGAGAGAGAGAGAGAGAGAGAGAGAGAGAGAGAGAGAGAGAGAGAGAGAGAGAGAGAGAGAGAGAGAGAGAGAGAGAGAGAGAGAGAGAGAGAGAGACAGAGAGACAGAGAGACAGAGACAGAGAGACAGAGAGAGACAGAGAGAGACAGAGAGAGACAGAGAGACAGAGAGAGAGAGAGAGAGAGAGAGAGACAGAGAGACAGAGAGAGACAGAGAGAGAGAGAGAGAGAGACAGAGAGAGACAGAGAGACAGAGAGACAGAGAGAGACAGACAGAGAGAGACAGAGACAGAGACAGAGACAGAGACAGAGACAGAGACAGAGAGAGAGAGAGAGAGAGAAAGGAAGGTAATTGACATGCAATATTACGAATTATCTTGTGGATTGTAAAGAAAGTTTAAACACTAAATAAGAAATGACATGCAACATTGCTCCACCAGAAGGAATCATTTTGGACGGCTTAAACCGCCAATGTGCTGTTCTGGTGTAGGTGGTGGACGGAAAAGACCTTGATAATTCCAGGTGGAGTCCCCCTACTCACTTCCTGCTCTTTCCTCCTCCACAGAGGCAAAACAAAACGGTGTTTTCCACTCGATGTGTAACAGCTGCACAAACTGCTGATGTTTTAATATAAATGAGTCACTTCAAGAGAATTCGTTACATAATTAACTTCATTTATGGAAACAAGATGTTGGAGAAAAACTTCCTCATTGACAACAAAGTCATCACATCACTAAGAAAAACATTTACAGTTGGTCTCTCAGACAACGTAAAACAGAGAAATCTATTATATACTGAGGCAGACTTTGATAACGCTTTCGTAAAACATGGGAAAGTCATGAATCTCAGCAGGCTAGAGAAGGGAAAAGACTGTCTGTTGGAGAAAGGATGAAAGAAAGATGTCTTTTTTCACGACCACCACCGGTGACCGGAAGACAGAGAGACCAAACACATAAAACATACACAAACACATGTGAGCAGCATCTAGGCAACTGCAGATGGAGGAGGAGAGGACTTTTTTTGGAGTTGTGAGCAGGGATGCTTCCTGTTAAATGACCCTTAGATCCAACTACTCTCTGGGAATAAACATTCTCCAGCTGCGCCCTTTTCACCCAAAAATGAGAACAAATGTCACCAGTATATAGTTCTATCACACTAGTAAAGCACTAGTACTGTAGTACTGTAATGATGGTTTAGTTACTTTCTAAAACCAATTTTTACCAAAACGTAAATTTAATATAAAGATTTTTTACATATTTTATTTTATTAATCCACATATAAATTATAATTTTTCATTAATAAAAATAATGATCTATAGACAGATCCAACTTATTGAAGCTACTGTCATTTCAGAGAAATGTAAACAATTATGCTAATATGTTATCTAGAAGTATTCACTGTATTTTAAATTGCCCAGTGTGATAATATTGTGCAAATTAATCATCACAATAAACAGTATTATTCATAGGTATTATACACTTTCCCTAAAGCACTTATTCAGAATGACGTAAAAACATGCTTTAGCTTTACATGTAAGACTTCTATGGTCAACAGATGGCAAACACACACGCTGGAAAGTTAGCTGCTGGATAACTTTCCACATCTTCAAGTTGGAACGCTATCTTGGAATAACACATGTGATATCAAAGCCCAGCATTTTATTCTTAGTCATAAATTCCTTGACAGCAGGACCATAAGGCATTAATATCCTTCAGCATTTCGTAACAGTCTGGTCACTCACTATAGTATCAAAATAAAGTAACAAGGTGTCAGAAAAATTGACCACAGATCTCACCATCGAAAACAGACACTGCCTGCGTGGCAGACATGCCTGAGACCAGCATGCTGTTTATATCAGTGTGTGAGAGAAGAAAGGCTGGGATTGTCTCATTGGCAAGTGGTATGAGAAACTGTCTTCATGTTCTTGAGAACAGACTAGTGGGAATACAATGTTCTTAGATTATGTGACTTTTGTTTTTTTGTTCTATTATTACACAACTATACCACCTTGCCTCTTTCTGTCAAATCCATTACAGACACAAACAAACAGGAACCCAATAAGGATTTGAACCATCAAAACAAATGTTTCAAATATGATTCCAAGCATGAGCAAAGTGAAGAACTACTGAGATTTTTCATCCTGGTTTAGCATTTCATTATATGTTTCTCATTTCTCAAAGGCACTGGTCATTATTAAAACACACACAGCCCAAGACAATGTTTTTATATTGGATAGACTATAAAGACCCTATGTGGACCGCTTATAATTTATAAATCCCAGGACAATTTCTGATGAACCAGTGGTTAATTCTCACCAGACTTTAGGCTATTTGCATAAAAGCTGAAGTCAGATAATCAGTACATGAGTTATGGGCATCAGCTAAAGCCAAGACTCTGGTGAGACTCAGGCTGAATAAAGGTGTGAGAACTAGGATTAAAGTGTCTGCAATCATGCCATGGTCACCGAATCCACTTTTTACCAACTGGTGCTGGTGTTCCATTTCTCCTTTTTGTTCCTCATCTTATTATTTTTCTGCTCCACTCCCTCTCCTGTTTAAGTGAAGGAATGCTGATTGTGTATTCTGTACTAATGCATTACAGGTGCACACATTCAGCAATCTCAAACACACATACTGTATATCACATTTGCAAAATCTATTTAAGACACTTTGGATTTTTTTATTAACTTCCTGTTTCTGCCATAAAACGATTGATTAAACTAGGGCAAAGCTGCTACATATTAGTACAGTGTTTATGCAGCATAATCTCTCACGCTTGCATGAAAGCATCTATTCAGACAGCTCTGCTATGCTAGGACTGTAATCTCCCTACACACATGTACACAAAGACCTCTTTAGTCTGACGTAGTCCATTTATTTATAACAGTATAAATACAGTACAGTGTTTAGGTCTGTAACTCACAGATAAAAACTCCTTCACAAAACAGTGGATCAGGCCAGGAAACCAACTACAATTATCAAAACCTAATGACCATATGACCATGACCACAAAACACTTTCTGCCCCGCACCTCCATTATTATAAAACTGCGGTTCAACAAAAAGGTATTGACTGTGTCTCCGAAGCTCTGCTACGGGCGAGTCATTTGATAAACAGGTGAGAAATATAGCTATTAAATCATCTGTTAATCAGACTTTTTCACTGCTGGTGCAAACTGTGTCAGTAGACCATCTAACCCAGCACAATCTCTCTGCACACACACACCGGTTTGCACAGTGCTGTCTCCATTGGGACAATAGTTTTATTGTCCATGCTTGAGGTCAGGCCATGATTTCCAGGCTCATTTTGTCTGTCGCTCATAAACATGGTAAAACCAAAGCTTGCTATTGCTCATAAACACAGTAACTAAAATGATGGCATTACAGTTTTTGTGTAAAGCACAATATGTGCATATGTCATCCACTTGTCTACTATAGTCAAAGATGACAAATATTTCCTCAGAAAACATCTTTCTCTCCCATTCAGTTCCTCTTTTACTTTTCCTTCCTCTGATTCTAAAGAACTTCTACAAAGTTTTAAATAGACTTTTAAATCTGACAGTTCAAGCTCAAAACGCATCTCCAGATCTTTTCCTTTGCTTACAATTACATTGAATGAATCCTAAATCTGAAATATATTAATCACACAAACCCAGCAGATAATCAAGACCTTACCTATTTAAGATTTAAGATAGGTTAAGATAGCTATACAGCTCCTAACAGGTGCTCTGTCAACTCCATGTGTAATCCAGAAAGATGGAAAAGATGTCGTTCTAACTAATGCACTTCACCACAGTCACCATATGCCTGACCACTTGTGTAGTGCACTAAAGCAAGATGGACAGATCATTTAGAACTAGATGAGAGAGAATGAGAGAAATATCTTCTGTCCTTTACTGTTCCCCCACCTACGTGCTTCTCTTTCTCTCCACCCATTTGCCTCTCCTTCCTTTTCTTGAGCCCTCAGTGTCTTGCATACTCCATCACCCTCCCTCCTTTTTTCATTCTGTGGTCACAGAGCAGTCTTTCATTCTCACATCTGAAGAGTTCCTCACTTGTTCAGGCTCTGGAACGAGACACCCACCCACAGCCAGATCAGCAGACAGGCAGAGGAAGGATGCATTCATTCACAACAGGGACACAGCGAGTGCAATAGGGGAAACTTATCTCAACATCCTGATGCAGAGATTTAAAAAAATAATGTCTTATAAGGTTAGATTTGTAATATCAGCCTTGGTAAATACTAAACCTAGTCAGGTGCCTATAATTTTTTTCTGATTTTCTAGAATAGTGTCTCTGTATAAGGAAATTGAAATCCCACAGCATGTTTTGATCCCAAGCCAGATAAGCAAAATGTGAAATTTAATCATGATGCAACAAAACTGCCCTCTAAATGCATTAAATTGTCCTCTATAATAAAAAGTGCACATAGAAAGTGAAAGTTCGTCAAGACTAACTTTGATGTTGGCCTGACAACGCCATGCTTAGAAACACATTAGAATGCTCGAAGTTTGAGACAGGTCATGTGAGACTTTTACTCTGAATCTTTTAAAAGAGACAAAGGGGAAAATCCTGCTTCTCTGACATGGGCCTGGCTGTTGTAACACTCTGAATCATGTCTTATTTTAGTCTTTAGTAACCCCAACCAAACCCCTGAGACATTTCAGCAAACCATGTATAGAGGAGACTGTGTGGGATGTAAGAGGGTGGAGAACTAAGGATTGTTGACTCAAAACCTTTAAAAACATTGACAGAGACCTCACAGAGACATTTAAACCACCAAGTAGCTTATTGACATCTGAGCTATCAGTATGGTGAAAACCTTTGATAAGAACTAAATCAATCATGCTAAATCATTGCTTTACATGGAATTGCCCTGTAGTCTAAACATAATGTAGGCCTACTCCATGTAGATTGCAAATAATTGAAATCAGCTGAGAAATGTAAATGTTATTGACCTTAAAACAGAAAAACGCAAATGTCTGCGTTCCAGACATTTAGAATTAGCCTATTTCCTTTCTCGACCTTGAAGTAATATCTGGAACGCCGCTCTTTTAATGTTACTAAACACTTTCCATTGAAATTGAATTTTTTCATTTAACATAAGCGGCATGACTATCTGACCTTTGAGATAAGAGATGTCTACATACAACACACCACAGCAACCAATTTAGGAATTTTAAATACTTTTTGTAATCAATATTGTTCTAAACCTACAAAAATATAACCTGTTGTCCCCTTTTAACGTGACTTTTAGCTAACTTATATTCACATTACGTTCACGTACGCTTTAAACTAGAGAAGTAGCAGCGCAACAGTAACGTGTGAAATTCGTAAACTTTAATCCAATGTCTCGCCTTTATCAGTAGAGAATAAAATAACCATGGTGACCTCTATTGGTTAAAAAAGGTACTTCTGTTAAAACACAGCATCATTCTAACAAAACGGTAAACTGTCCACGTGTGTATATTTTTTAACGTGTATATAATATTGAAACTATATATTGTATACAAAAATACAAATTAATTGAATTAAAAACACTCATTAAATGATTGACTCCTGGTTTAAGCCAGTTATAACAAAAATATCATGATACTGGATTTTTTAAATTCACAAAAAGTCACTTTAAGACTGTTTTTAAACTACTACTAATGGATGCATGCATTTGAGCATTTTATTAAACCCAAGACCTTAATAACATTACATCTGTTGAGCAAAATCATACCTCAAACATACCAAAAATATAAAATCACATAAGTTGAAAGCTCACTTACCTTAAAGCGAACTCTTTTAGGGGCCATTGTATGGATTGTATGATATGGACTGATCCTTGGTTTATAAATAACAGGAAAATCCCTAGAAATTGCTTTAAGGAGTGGGATCAGTTAAATCTGAGTGAAATGAATAGTCCAGCTCCCTCCAAAATTTAGTAAAATTCATTGTTATCCTGTTGGAGGCAAGGAAAGAATTGTAGTCAGATACCCTGTTACCCATTCCATTTAAAAAAATAAAGGAAATAGTAAAAAACCCTCTTACTTGAAATAAACGCCTCCAGTGCCTTCAAGAACAGTTGCATTCAAGATCATAAAAGCCTTTTTTAATAGAGAAGAGCCCAGCCTACAAAAATCTGTCATACACTCTCCACCCTTTTTTAAAGTGGAAAAAAAAACTAAATGGAAAAAAATGATTCACTAGGTCTCATAAGCATTCAAAACAATACAAAAAAGGACAGTTTTCAAAGGATATTTTTATTAACTCTTTAATGATTTTCTTTTAATAAGTTTACATTGGAATGTTATTCATAATGAATCCCTAATTCACTATTTTACAAGGTTACAAAAAATTTCTACCGCTCCCCAATCCACTTTATGATTCCATCAAACCTAAACAAACCACTGGAAAAAATAAAACAAAAACATTTAACATGTCTTTCCCCTCAACAAACTGTGCAGAGACATTTAAAGTAGGGAAAGAAACAAGCTAGGGTTGTTTGGGGAGAAATAAAGAAGGCCTGTTTTTTTCTTCAGCGGGGTATGTGGGCTTGAGACTGGAGATTGGGTTGATGGCTCGAGAACCTAAAATACGTTTAAATGTAGACCATAAACATGAAGTTCTTCCTGGGAAAATACAGGTCTGATTCTGAACCTCTGCAGAGGGGTTCTACCTACACACATCTCATCTCATCTCAGTTGGAGTTGGAAGGTGGGTTGCTTTTTAGTAGTATGTCTGGGTAAAGTCAGAGTCAAAGTGTTTCAATACAAATTATGATGCAAATCAAGAAGCAACAGAAGCTAATTAAATTATGCCCTGAAAAACTTAATTTACAATTCTTGTTTTAAAACTTTTTCTCTGTGTGTTCAGTTAGTAAAGTTTAGCACATGACTAATAAGAACAAAATCAATTCTTTATCTTACAATATTAATGGCTAAAGATGCTTTTTCATGTGATTTTTTTGGCCAAATAATTTTGATAACCTAGATTTTGAAATTAGGAAACAAATGTTTTTAAAGTTTAAATATTCAAGGCTGCCATTCATACACCACACCATGATGTAATAAAGGAGAACATTGTGGCAATCAAGAGTGAATCCATCAGATTTCTAAAACATGTTTTACAGCAGACTGAAACATGAGCTAAAACATATTTATAAACAAAACAGAGAGTTTGAATGCCATAAACTGACAATATGATAGGATATTACAGGCAAGGTACAAGATATAAGTCATCTTTACTATCTTCTAGTGTTTCAAAAAGTGAATATCACAGGACAAATGAAAATAAAACTCTGCAGAGCCACAAACAGAAAATACACCAGCAACTTGACCTTACCCTTTCAGTAAAGATATAACAAGCATCAATTCAAATGACAGGAATGAGATGCAAGCCGTCTAATAAACAGAGCCCCCCACCTGCCCGCTTCCACCTCCTGATCCAGTCCACATTTTAGCCCCAAATCACGCTCACATTATTTGATTCGGCCTTTAGGAGGAAGGTTGCTTTAGAAAACAATTTTGGTACATGTACAGCCAATACTACCAGCAAGGGCCAAAAGGACTTTCACGGTTTTTGTTACAGGAAACAGTTATTATAGTACTGCTGAAGATTGCATCGGCCTCCATTTGTATGTCTCTTCTTTCTTCGTGTATTTATATAAATGTATTCAGTCCATTTATCCGCTTTTCTGTTGGGTTGGAATTATGTTATTGAGTTGTTTCCTTCTACAGTATTTCATACTTATCAACCACAAAAGACGTTTCTGTGGAGTACCGAACCGGACTGTCCCCATCCACCTGAGAGATCTTAGCGACCTGGCAGAGAAAGTTAACAGAGCCAAAGTAATGTTGTGAGTTGTTTTTTTACATTTGTTAGAATTTGTTGTAATGTAAAATGGATAAACATTGCATTTGTTCATGTGCACTTCAATCAAAAGTAATGTACAATGGATTCAAGCTGATTCAATCAGCATGTGTGTTTCCTGGAAAATGAATCTATGACCTTTTTGTTGCTAAAAGTATGAACTACAACGAATCTATAATCAAAGACTTATTTGCAATTATGCATTTGGCAAATTATTTTATTCAAAGTGACTTTCAGTGCATTATACTATAGATTATTGCATGTCCAATGCCTGGGGTCGAACCCATGACCTTGGCGTTGCTAGCGCCATGCTTTTACCACTGAGGTATGGGAAATTGTTACAAAGTAAACTTGTGAAGTACTTGGAGCGAAGCTTGAAATTCTAGTAGACATTTTTTGCCATCTACAAGAATATATTTAGCTTAGTTTAAGAGATGCTTTAGGATATCTTGTCTTACCTGAATGTCACAGTAGCTGCCTTTGGAGACAAAAGAGACATTGACAGGAAAGAAGTCATTGGGCTGGCCAGCAATGCTAAACTCCAGGCTACCTGTCTTATTTTTCACATCAATCACAGGCAGACACCACTCCAGAATATTCCGTCTGCTGTCATGACGATATTCTCCATCTAGATCACCAATCACAGGAGCTCCAACCCCTGACCTGATACATGGATTAGAGGATACACAAGATTAGAGGATATATGGACAGGCCAATAAAAGTGTTTAACTTGATACAAATCAACATGTACTCACGGTACAGGGATAGAGATGACTACATCGTTGAGTTCCAGAGAATCATCCTGTAACTCGTACTCAATGTTTACATCACAGCCATTGCCACTCTCAGAGGGCCAGCAGTTTACTGCACAGACACATAACAGACACATATTTGTTGACATCGACCGTGTGACTTCATTAGGGAGACATAAACTATAACTTTTACTGGTATTAACAAAACCAGATGTTCATGACTGACTTGTTAGTGGTATGAAAGATTCATCTGTGGTCTGTAGTCTCCATTTGAGCACACCCACATCATTTTTGAGGGGGAAGGATTTATCCGGGTTTTTAAGACCAATCACTGACTCGGCTGTAAATAGCTTTTTATCCACATTGGGATGTGTCTATAGGAAGAGTTAGAAGAGCGTTAGAGTTTTCTATCAGGATCAGGGTTACTATAGCTCTGTAATATATTTATATATTAAATATATAATAAACATATTTAGATTTAATACAATAACATATTATATGATAAATTTTGACTTTTAATAATTTTAATTCAATTGCTCCATTACTGCAAATGATAAAACACTTGCTTTTATTAGAAGCTCCAGAAGCCAGAAAACCTTACTTGTAACTGGACGCCTTTCTTGTCATTATTGGTGATGTACAGCCTAATCCGGCCATTCTTTTCGTCAGACACTCTGAGGGTGATCATGCCAAGCACTTCCATGTTTTGCAGGCCGCCATCACGGCCACACGTCAGAGTAATCTTTTCCTCCACTCTCAGATGCACACTAAAAATTATGCAGAAATCTTTTGGTGAAAATTATCTATCCCATGCCAGATATTTACTTGTTTCACATGCACGTGTGTCTGATGCGCATATTAACATGCAGCACACAAAAATAGGCTATGCCTTCTGCGAAAGTCGTTCTACTGCTTATAAAATCAGTATGTTAATATGGGTACCATGCATTGGCATGAATTTGAAAATAACTACAGCAAGCAGTAACTTTCTTAAAACAATTCACAAATTTTACATTTAAAAAGTTTAAATGTAGCAATAAACAGACTGGAGAATAAAATGTTTCCTAATATAATATTCCTAATATCATATTTCCTAATAATATTCAAATTTTATATGTTATCTTGACCTTAATTTAACTGTCAAAGTCTGACTCTTGTATAAGAAAAATGTAAAGGTGTCATTACCTCTCTGTGTGGACTGGAGCAGGTAGGGATTTTGATGCATCTGAGGGTCTTTTGCCTGTGCTGGGCAAGATAATGTTCTCTCCCTCTGACTTGAGTTTGTCCACAAAGTCATCCACCTCTTTCCCCTTGCCAACCAGTTTAAGTGCTTTACTAGGACCACTGGACCTAACATAAAAACACAAAAATGAGGTCTATGTGCTTGCTTACACAGATTAAGCAGATGCTTTGCTTTAGCCACTGCAATGACAATTATTCTATTAGATTCCATCCTACGTCAAACAATCACAAACTAGCTAAAGAGAGCATGAGGATTTGCTGCAACAAGAGTACATGACTGTACCTGATGGGCACAGGGGTAGGTTTGGGTTTCTCAGGTTCGATCAGCGTGTCTGTGATGATAGCAGTGTTGCTACTGCCCATGCCCGAGCTGCCAAAACCACCGAAGCCTGGTCCCTTCTTTCCACGTTCAGCATCACGTCGTATCTGCTGCAGTTCCTTAGCCTTTCTCCTCATCTCTGCCTTAGCTTCACGCTCCTGGGTCTGAGTGAGGAAGAATCACATGTGCAGTATTAGGGATGTAATTACACAAGTAGAAAATTTGACTTCTTCCTAGCACAGTAATTCCAAATGTCTTCACTGGGATGAGAAACGACTGGTATTAAGCCAATAGTTTGATTCAATGATGAATTCTGCAGAGTCAGCACTGAGCAATCCTCCTCCTTATTTGCATTAATGCTTGTACTTGAGTTAAGCAAATTTATTAACCACAACGGTCAACATCAGCCACATCAGTCAAATATAGGTAGACAGTGCATAACGAAATACCTCATCAATGCAGAGGTATTGAGGAACACCTTTAAAAGTTATTTTAAAACATGCTGTGCTAAGGCTTGTTCACACCAAGGACTACAACTATAAAAATAAGATTGATACAAAAAATTGTTAAATATAAGAAAATAGCCCACACCACAACTAAAATATCAACAATACAAAGAAACAATATCGTTGGATCACATTCAGAGCAGTTTTCTTCCAGCTGATGAACAATAAAACATTGACAGCCGATCAAAATAAAATTCAATTTAAAGAGCTTGGACACTCTTACCTCTCTGACCGCACGGAACACCTTTTCTTCATGAGAGTCCATCTCTGTAAATGTTCGGATCTGGGCCAAGTTGACATTTTCTCTGTAACCGAGGGCGACAATTTCATCAAAGGCGAAGATGAGGTCAAAGCAGTGCTCAGAAATCTCACTCTCCTCCAGGACACGACAGTATTCAGGAATCTACAAAAAGTAAAATATTAAAACTGATTGAAATTAACAAAACAAATAATCTTCTAAGAAATATTGTATATTCCAATAACAATGCTTTCGGCTAGTGAACATAAAAGTGACTCATTTATATGCAAGAGATAAAACAAGAAACATATTCCAAAAAACAGATCATGCAGTGTGTGTTTCCTTCATACCACACGTGAGAAGAGTCGCAAAGTCTCCAAGTCCTCCAGTATGTTACTGTTTTTAGTGGTGACCAGCACCATGTAGAGTTTCTCCAGCGGCTGGTAGACATAGCGGACACTCTCCGTCTCCACAAATGTATGTTGCTTGCCTGTGTTCATCAACTTGGGGAAAGCAGCCAGTAGACCCTCTACTCGTGTCCGTGTCATCTCTACAAACTGCCGCGACACCAGGGCTTTCCCCGCCTTGGTGCACACTGCTGCTGCCAACAGCACCTGGCATAGGGTAATTTAACAAGAATCTTAGTCAGCCATCTTAAAATGAATAGAAATAGAGAGGACTGTGCAGAATGCAAAGATCTATGTGGATGGGTGGATGAAAAGTTTTAAAATTAACATTCCTTCCTTAAGCAAACAGACTCAACTGTGTTTGGCTCTCGTGCTTTTTGCACTGCAGTTTTATTTCTTTATTCAAGGACAGTATAGAATAGGAATTCTTTTAAATAGGAAGTTGATTTATATCATAATTAAATGTCAAAACAGATTTGCAATTAATGGATGCAGCAAATCAAACCAATGTTTAACAAATCTAAAAAAGCATATTATGATATATATAAAACTGGTTAAACTAAGTGGTAGGGCAAATTATTTTGATTCTTCTAAACCACATATTAATTTCTATTTTTAATTTAGAGAGATGTAACAATTTTGAGATTGTAAATACTTTAGTAAAACCCTCTATCATCTTTACTAGTCAACATTACACAACACACAGAAAATCAGTGTACATATCACTGGATAATGAAACTTTTTTTATTAAATGAAAATGAGAAACACTTCCATTAACAACTTTACAAAAGCTAACAGGTTTATAAAAAAAACTGTTACTCACTAAGCTAATTTTCTACCCATCAAACCTAATAATCCACTTGTTCCCAAGGGTGCAAATAAATGAACACCCGAGCGCTCTCTCCCTTTCTTTGATCTCCCCTTCTGTACTTAGTAATAAAGAACATTTCGTTTCACTTTCAATTCAACCTTATAAGAAACAATCAGATGTGCTACAACTGATGTATTTGGCAGATGTATTTATACTGTCCAGTTGGCCAAATGCTGCTAAGATCAAATCGCATAAACACACACTGCTGGTTGCAATAAACCAGAAGGAAAAAAACATGCCATTAAAATGTTATACAATGATATCTGTGGTTGTCATTATGGGTAGAATAAATCCTAGAAATATCATTATGCTACTGGATTTTAGGCTAACACAATCTTATGTCAACAGATGTTACAAATGACAATGGCATCAGTTATTTTTAGACGGACAGTTAAAGTCCCACGTAGACCACTGCTACTTTTATTAATCACAAACACATAACTAATTTGTTATCATAGACACGTATAAAGAGAATCTAATAGTGTATGTTAAAGGCCTGCAGTATTTGACACTGTGTTAGCTCACAGCTCTTGAAACTGACAACACACCTTACACTACATGCAATTTACAAGCTTAAAAAATGACACAACAATGTCAGGAATTATTATGGATTAACATTATAATCTCACAAGACGCCCATTTCACCGTTTCACCTAAATAAACATGAATATCGTTCAATAAATCACCCTGTGCTTCATATCGCTAGTTAGCAGCAAGCTCTCTGATAAAAACCGGAACCCGCCGTCAAAAGCAGCAGTTTCCCACAAATATATACATCTGAACTCACCATTTTCTGTCTCTGGTGTTTTTTCTGCGTTTGATTTTTTTCAACGACGTTTGTATATGTGTATAAATGCTACGTGGTGACAAATAATACAGTTATTTATGTGCAGTGCTCTGCTCTGCGGCTCAATATGGCAGAAGTATAAGCCACGTCTCCACCGGAAGCAGCTCGTCAGCAGGGTAAAAGGGCAGAGCGACATATGTGGAGAATCCAACATCAGCAGCAACACAGCACTGCCCAACCCTCGGACTACTACAGTCAACCATTATTAATGGAAAAGTGATCTGGTGCTAAACAATTTTTATGGTTTAAATATTTTAAACAGTAGTACTATTTTGTAGAAATGTAAAAATAAAAAACTGTCTTGTAATACTGTCTACAAATTAAGAATTAATTCATAAAATGCACATGATTCCCTTTTTCACAATAGTGTCAATTTTATTGTATTAATTAAACTTTTACTTGAATAACTAAACCAGATGTTGGGTACGAAATGTTGATTGTTTGGAATTTTCTCTTGATGTTGTGTATGGTAATATGCAATTATACTAAATATATTTTTTAAATAATTTGAGAGAATTAAGAAACAAAAAAATCTATATACAATTTCTTCATTTATCAGTTGATTTATCAGCCCTGTTTTTAAATATTTACAGTATCATATAAACATTTCAGTGGATTACATTCGATGTGTGTGTACTTTTATTTTTCCATGTAACATTAAAAATTAACCTTACATACTATTCTTTCAGTCAAAGTAAAATGCTTTATCAACACAGTTTTAAATACTTGTTGCTATAGAAAAAATTTATATTTTTAAATAAATTAAGCCTTAATTTTAAGAATTTTAAGACAGGAACTTCAGAGATATTGTTGGCTAAGTGTAGTATAGGTATGTATGCGCAATGTTGCGCTGCATGATGCGCATCAACACACCCACACACAAGCATACCGTCGGGAGACGGAAGTATCGTTCCTGTCTAGGTCATACAGTAGCAATCGAGTCAAACGCAGAGTTGAGACAGCACTGTAACTTTATAAATGGTTTGAAATGATTGCTTAAATGACTGAACATTCTTGAAACGGAATCGTTTGACCCTGCAGATCGAATAATTTCCTTCATGGAAATGTCTGGGAACATTAGTAACTCTCAAGTAAGTGCAACTATAAGGTTTAATGCGAGTAACATATACTTACGTTTCATTGGCTAGGTCAACTGTCGTGTCAGTCGTTTTGTATTTCTATTGGTGGATGAGAAGAGATCAGTTCGATGTAGGCGGATTTGGCAACATGTGGGTCAAGAAAGTGTGGATTTTGTTTATTTTTTGTTGATAAAATGGGAACGAGTATTCTTGTGGTGTTGCTTTTAAATAGTGTGGATTTTTGTTTAATGAGTCAAAGTTATAGGACGGTTTAGTCTCAGAAGTCAGCTGTTTAATTGCCATGGACATGCTCCAACGCAAGATTAATTCGTTTTAATAAACAAATGACATTATAATCAATAAACTTTTGCTTTTGTATATTTACAATATCAGAGAGTGGACAAACCTTTTGAAATATGTTGCAAAGATTACATTCTATTGTACTATGTGCGTGACTTGAACTAAAATATATACAACTTGTCTCTTGAGTCTTCTAAATTTGCTGATGGAAACATCTGGACTAACTGGGGTTGGGCTAACCCAGATCTGACATGCAACTAACATTGCATCGGTGCCTTTAGTTTATCAGCACTGCCCAGAAAACACAGGGTGTGGGTATTACAAGAACACAGTGCAGAATAAATACTCCTTCAGCAGTAGCTCATTCATTCATGCGTTAGGCCTTGTGGCAGGGATATCATCATCTGAGGAATATCATCTGTAGAACTCTGAACTTATTCTGCAATAACATGGATGGTCCATTTAAGTGCATTAGAGTGAGGGGCTGATGAAATTCATGTACTTCTTTGGTATTTTCATTCACAGGAGATCAGAGAGACATTTCAAATTTTGTGACATTCTCTTTCTTTTAGGAAGGAAATGGCAGGGTTATTCGCATGGGAACAAGGAAGAGCCAGGTAATGTCCCTTAGTGTTAAGGGAGTTAAAAGTTTTGTGTTTCTCATGTGTTTTTGTTGTAACACTTAACAGTAAGCATTGCTTTTTAAAAATAACATTTATTGAATATATAGACTATAACTAACAGACACCTTTTAAACTTTGGAAGAATATTGAAACTGTACAATAGGTGCAAATTTGCCTAATTGACAAAAATGTATACATAATTACGTATATGTTATGAAATTCTTGAATCATCTTAACCACACAGAACACTACATACTACATTTAGGGTTTTCTTTTATAACCCCTCTTATAAAATATAATCTCAAGATCATGAAGAAGACTTAATAGAATTAATAATAAAAGAAGTCAATAACAGAGGTGAAGTCAGTAATGGAAGAAATTTGTTACTTGGAGAAACTGTTTTAAATTGAGAGCAGATAGCCAAATGGAAATGGGTGTGAAAAAGAATGTTGTGATCTGATAAACTTGCCCTTGTTACCATATCTCTTGCTGGGAGTGGCTGCAAGCATTTTATCATTGAATCCTAAAGGTGACTCACTTTAAATGTTGAGGGATGTCATGTTTTATGACATTTGTCATTTATTCAGTAATGGTAATGTGTGTGTATCTTAGCTGGCTCGCATCCAAACCGACAGTGTGGCCAGCAGACTGAAAGAGATTTATCCAGATGTTCATCTAGAAATAGGTAAGAAAGGATATTGTGTATCTGTTTTTACACTTTACAAGTGGGTTCCATTCATTAGAATTCGTTAACTACATTAGTTGACAAACTATCAATAAACCATATCTACAGCATTTATTAATCTTAATATTACTTTCACTAATACAAAGCTGTATCTATTATCATTTTTAGTTTATGTTAGTAAATTGCATTAGCTAATATTAGCAGACGGAACCTTTCAAGTATTACTGTTTTTTTCTTTTGTGCTGTGAGAAACAGGGAATACTGGTGTCTTTGAGATAAATGCATCGATTATTATCTGTAGATCTGTATTGTTACACACAACCCTCTTCTTTTCCTTTTCTTCCCTCATGCACTCACTGCTTGTGTTAGAACAGAGAGAGATTGTTTTCTGCTGAGAATGTGTAATCCATACCACTACTTCATTGCTGAATCCCACTGTCTGTGTCAAAAGAGATACATGATGATGTCAGAAATGGAGCTAGTTTGCACAAGCATTCAGCTGTAAATCTTACTGTCTATGTGATTTTCAGTTGCCATGTCGACAATTGGGGACAAAATCCTGGACACTGCATTGTCAAAGGTAGTGATTTCAGTCCTGTCATGCCTTTGTACTATGTGAGATGCGCATGATTTGCAAGTACCGTTTGTCTCAGTTGTATCTGTTCTCACTCATAAATCATGCATTCTCTCTTGGCTTTTCTTAGATTGGTGAAAAGAGCCTCTTCACCAAGGAGCTTGAGAATGCCCTTGAGAGAAATGAGTAAGTTTGGTCAATCAATACTGACCTTCTTTTAAGACTTTGATGGTGAACGTCTTTTGTCATGTCTGCTTGGGTGTTTTCTCTTCATAAACTCTGTTAAAAAATAAATAAATAAATAAAAATAAATAAAAAGTAAAGTGCTTTAGATTGATTTAAGCTGCACAGGTGATAATGTAAGTCTGCTTCATGGCAATGCAATGCTATAACATTTTCTTTGTACTATGTGCTTGTTTACTACTAGAGTGGATATTGTGGTGCATTCCCTTAAAGACTTGCCTACCTCATTGCCTCCTGGATTCACTATTGGAGCCATTCTTCAGTAAGTACTTTTAAAATCTTCCATATCCATCCATTTGTTCGCCAAACCCACGTGTCCTCTGCAGCATGTATAGCCACAGCCAGGAAATACCCTGCATGGCCATATGGCCAGTCAATCGCAGAGATATGCAAAAATATCTCCATTAATTTGTGATTGTGATTTTTAATTACCACAAACGTGTGAAGGACCAAGGGTACTGTAGTAACAGTTACTGTTTGAAAAGCTGTGTGTGATATGCTTTGTATTTCTTTGGAAAGGCGTGAAAACCCCCATGATGCAGTGGTGCTTCATCCAAAAAATGCTGGACTAAGCCTGGAAAGCCTGCCAAAGAAAAGGTAAAGTCTTTTTAGGCATTTATGCTGTGCCAAATAAAAACAGATACATGCATCCCTCATTAATGACTTGATAAGAAGATAGAAATTTAACTTGTATATCTTATATTGTGCTATGTTATGGGTTGTATAACTAAAACGGTCAGAATATCAGGATCAGATTGTTTTGAAACCTCCCTGTTCACTTCCAGTGTGATTGGCACAAGTTCACTTCGCAGAGCGGCTCAGCTAAAGAAAAGATTCCCTCAGCTGGAGTTTGAAAATATTGTATCCTTGTATTGTATGTAGTTTTCTTTGTGTGTATGTTTGTGGATTCTTATATATTATTAATGGACACAGCAACATCTTCGGTTTTATTGAACTGTCAAAGCAACCAAGCATTTCCTACTATTCCAGGAGGTTTCCATACACTGTATGTAGTATTGTTAAAGGCACTGCAGTAGTTTTCCTTGACTTTACTGCTATAGAGGGGGAACCTAAACACTCGTCTGAAGAAGCTGGATGAAAAGGAAGACTATGCTGCCATTATTCTGGCTGCTGCAGGCCTTAAACGCATGGGCTGGGAAAACAGAATCAGTCAGGTGTGTTAAGTGTTCAAGACTAGAAGCATGAAATTAAATATGATATTTATTAATTGAATCAGATTTATGTCAGAGTTATAGCAAGAATGTCATCAAAAATGAGAGTAGTAGGTGACCAATTCTGAGGAATTAGTCAATGTTATTATACATAAAAAGACTCATTGTTTGTCATGTTATTTCTAATGCATTTAGTTAAATTAGTAACTGTTCTATAAACATTTGCAGATTCTGGGTCCTGAAGATTGCATGTATGCGGTTGGCCAGGTAAATATGCAAACATGCATGATGATTTATGAAATCTATTAAAGCGGTTATTCATATGCAATAATTATTTTAAAGGTATCAGATTTTTTTAGAATCTCAGACATTTATCCGTGTTTATGCTGTTTTGCATGCAGTTTTTCATGCTGTTATTCATGCAAGAAAACAAGCACCTGCAGCTGTTGTGCCACCACACATTATAAACACCGGAGGAAACACCTGTCTAACAATTGATGTCAACTGTTACAACTGTAAACATGCACATATTTGGTGTATGCTGCATGTTTGCAGATACTTCCCAGTCAATATATAATCTCTTATATAATCTCTGTCTTTGTCATCAGGGAGCATTAGCAGTGGAAGTCAGAGCACAAGATGAAGACATTCTGGAAATGGTGTCTGTTCTGAATCATCCAGACACAGTGTTGCGCTGTATCTCAGAGAGAGCCTTCCTCAAGCAGCTGGTGGGTTGTAGGTTGGCTCTGTTGAAATATTACATTTATGTTGCATTTAAGCATTTAGCAAATGCTTTATATCCAATGTGACAAAAGTACAACAAACATTCTTCTGTTTGCATCCTGACCTGCAGTTTTAGCTCAGTGTCATACAATTGTGTGACCAATGGCAGATGAGGAAGTTATTTATTTATTTTCAAATCTCACTGAGTGGGTTTACAAAGTGTTTATGGCATTCACACCACTGTTCATTTCCATCATCCTTGTTCTTCAGGAAGGAGGCTGCAGTGTGCCTGTTGCTGTTCATACAGAAGTGAATCAATCCATGGTAATATAATATCGCTAAAGACATAATATAGGCATTCAAACATTCAGTTGCATGTTACTACAGTACTTTGCCAAATGTAGATTGTCAGTGTTTGTAAATCATGCATTTAAATAAGCTCTTTACTGGTTTCAGTTGTATTTGACCGGAGCAGTTTATAGTTTGGATGGAGCTGACTGCTTGAAGGACACTATGGGGATAAGTGTGGAAATTGACAACAAAGTAAGAGGATTTGTTTTTGTTCGTTCTCTGCGAAGCGAATGATAGTTCTTTTTAAAGTTTAAATAAATGTGTGTATGATTGTCAATGTTCTGAATGTAGAAATGATCATTACTACCGCCTTGTTTCTTTTAGGTGAACGAGAGTGCACAGGAATGTGTACACGTTGGAGTCACAGCCAACAATGTACCTTCAGCTGCCCTTAAAGCTGCTGAGAAACTAGGGACAGACCTGGCCAATGTACTTCTTAACAAGGGGGCCAAAGACGTTCTTACTACTGCCAGAAAACTAAATGATGCTCGATAACATTTTTTCTGCACTGGAATGTCTAAACTTAATGGAGTTTACCTCACAGTGTTCTCTATAGCCAAGTCTTTTTGATCTAAATACAACATGGTGTTTAAGAGAATATATCAGTTTATCTAGAATATCACTTCAGCAGCTGTACCTCTGTGCCTTTGTAAAACAATGTGATGACACCAACTCTCAAGACACTGAAGTTCTTACTGTTTTGACTGCCAGCATCTCTTCTCAGGCACACAGTTTTGGAAGAAAATGTATATTGATAGTCTTGCACAACTTTTAATAAAGTCAGGTGGTGCTCTTTCTAAACCAGATTAAAGTAAAGTTGTCAAAATGGCTACCGTTTACAGCTGCAGTTTTATAATGTGAAGCTTTGACTTATGCATGTGGAGATTTTTGCCTACACATCATGCAAGATCTAAATTCGAATACCAGCTAAATTTTACATTCAGTATTTTATACACTGACATTTGCCGTAATGTGCCTTTGCCGTATGCGATATATGTGACTAATCGTTGACGAACGTCATGACCAGCAACGTGCTGCCTGTTGTCTGCAACGTCGAGTGACTTGTAATGTGAATAAAGAAAATTGAACCTTTTTACCTGGTTTCGAGTGTGTTTTACGATAAAGCCTAAAAAGTACTCATGCTTCCGCTTTAATCGCGCTAACCTACCAGTTTGCTGTGTGGATGCAGTAATCTAGACCAAATAAAACTACATTTAGCTTGTGTGGTTTAAGTTTCTTACAACCCTTCAGATTTTAATAAAACACCGAGACAGAAATACAAAAGAACATTTATTTTGTGGAAAAAGCAAGATACTAATTAACTACCACAGTCAAGATGGAAATTTGATCTCTTCAGACGATCTGGGTGGCCCTTAAAAGGGCCTTTTGGAAATAAAATCAGTTCAACACAGCATTTCTCTTAATACTCCTGTGACTGGGATGAGCCTTTCTTGCCCGGTTTGCCAGAGCTGGGTGCAGCCTGTCCAGTTTTCTTGGGCAGGAGGACGGCCTGGATGTTGGGCAGAACACCACCCTGAGCGATGGTCACTCCGCCGAGCAGTTTGTTCAACTCCTCATCGTTACGGACAGCCAGCTGAAGATGACGAGGAATGATACGAGTCTTCTTGTTGTCCCTCGCAGCATTTCCCGCCAACTCGAGAATCTCAGCAGTGAGGTACTCGAGAACAGCAGCCAGGTAAACAGGAGCACCAGCACCTACTCTCTCAGCATAGTTGCCTTTACGCAGAAGACGATGGACACGTCCAACGGGGAACTGCAGACCGGCACGGGAACTTCGAGTCTTTGCTTTAGCGCGGGCTTTCCCTCCGGTTTTACCTCTTCCAGACATGTTGTTTCAGATTCTTTAATCCGATTGTTAAAGAAACAAGTGAGATTCTTTGTGGAGTTGCTGCAGTATTTAAGGACTGACTGAACCAGGCTTGTGTAGCCCCGCCCACAGTTTCGATTGGTTAAAGCCGTAAAATATAGAGGTGATTGGCTTTCAGGGCGAAACCTAGAGCGGATGTGACTTCCTATTGGCTTAGACTTACTATGCATAAACAGCGCAAAATAAAACACCAATCAGAGCGATTGGTTCAAAGGGCCATCTGTGCCACCAGTGGTGTATTTTTGTGTCAATCAAACTTGGGCGGCAAATTCAAACCAATTGAACTTATTCCCTCTACATTTTAAGACACATTTTGGTGGAATATCACAAGGGAAATGATTGATTATATCTTAATAAAGACGCACCATAATTCACTGTTTTGTATTATTTGTATGTTTGAGGTATTTGTATATATATTTTGTATTAGCTTACTAATAGTGTGCATTTTTAAACGCATTACAACATATTTAAGAATGAAATGGTCAAAATATCATCTATGTTACCAGTGACAAATCACAATGTAATATCCACATCCGGTTGGCCTGGAAAAAACTGAGGAATGAAGTTTCAAAAATAATTTATTCAGAATAAATTAAACATCAAATAAACCACATTATAAAGCTCTGATTACCTCAGAATATCATTGTAGTTTGTTCGCTTTTAAAACATTCTAGCAATCTAGTAATAAAACATTATTCAGGGTTTACGATCCAGGATTTACACAGAGTAGACTGCGAGAAAAAAACTATTTTGTCAGATCTTCTGTAGTAATAGGTTGGGGCAATTTATAAACCAGTTATCTTGTTTCAGAGCTTGTATAACTTTAATTGAATAAAACAAAATGGCATAGAGGAGGGATACATTAGTAGTACCCTTAAAACAGTAGTCTTTAACAGAAAACAGTAAAATGTCCAGCTTGATATTATAATAAAATCCATCTGTGATATAATACAATAATTTCCTATATTAAATAAAGCACATGCGGACTCACGTTTCTGCGGATGAGTTTCTTGCAACTAAATGAACACCGAGAACATGTGGTATATTACTGGGAAACGCTTGTTTTTTTCTCAATAAGCCACCTCTGAAAAAATAACGTGATTTTTCACCTTTTTACACTAGTATACCCTGAGGTTTGTTTTCACGTGGACCCTGAAAATAGCCATTTCCACTGCGTATCCAGCCTGAAGTAGTTTAAGAACTTGTAGATTTACAACAATTGTTGGATTGTTTTATAAATATACACAACTGTCGTTTTCCTGTAGTGTGTTCCTTGTCATATGAAGGGTTCTACTTTACAACCAAAACACACAAACGCATTTAAGTGAGCTATGCCTACACTTACAACCGTTTCCCTTTTTCTTAAAAAACAGAAACGTCATGTAAAAGATTATTGAGCCACAATAAAAGTCAAATGTACCACTACTTAAAAACATATCGAATATCGTCTCTTCATCTTATAAACGAGAACAAAACTCACAGCATGTCCTGGCGAATCAGACCCTCCAAACACTCTTAATGTGCTCAGGAGAAATAAACCAGTGCTGATAACAGTAAACGATGCACAAATATGATATAAACGACGAAAAGATCCCCGGCACTGTAAACAATCCGATTAAGATCAAAGTGCAACAGATAAAACAAAATAAATAGGAAAACAACACACAGCTGTAGTGTTGGGCATCAACAGCCATTGATCTTTGTCGCCCCCTTGTGCTCAATAACAGTTACCGCATGACACTCCCGTCCACTCTTAAGTTTCTCAGGTTTGTTCTTAGTTTAATCCATCCACACAGCAGCCTTTTTTGTATTATCAAATATAACTAAATTATCAGTCAACAGGTCAACCATAAGTCATCAAATCTTATCAATGTTCACATTTTATGGAGTTTTTCATCTTGGATGAGCTTTTCATCATGATGTTCCAGGTATAAACACCAAAGCAACTTTGTCTTTGCCTGGGGACAGTGTGGTGTGATGTATGATGTAACCCCCTCTGGCAATAATCTAGATTGTGGAGAATAAGTATAATATAACAGAAATATGGAGCCAATTCCACTATCATTATGACTGGTGCCTGCACCATCTCTTTTTCCTTTAATTCTTTTTATTTCTCCATTAGTTTTCTGCAGTGGTGGCTCCGCCATTGGCTGTGCTTGATTTGCCCTTTGTCTTTGATGAGCGAAACGAAAACCGTTTGATGAGGCGACGGGAGAAGCTTCCAGACTTCTTCCGGCCGGAGGAGGAGCAAGATGCTGTGGATGAGTCATTTCCCAGGTTGGACACATCCTCATGGGACTGACTGAAACTGGGGTCTTTCTCTCTGTGTTTTCTGCGAAATAGTAACTTGGTGCCACTGCGAAGGAATCCCACTGAAACATAACATATACAATGTTTTTTTTTTTTTTTTCAAATATACATTTGGAAAATCATTACAAAGAATTTTAACTGTATAATTTAAAACGTATAGCTTGAATGCATTGTTGCAAGCTGCTTTGGATGAAAGTTTACCTTTGTGGTCTTTGAGGCTGCGTGTTTCCAACGCTCCGGTCGATCCCGTCTCTGACTCAGCATCATCCACAGACGGACGTTCTGACACATCGGACGGTGTGGTTTCTTCTGCTTCCTGATGCGCTGGAGCCCCATGGTTGTTCGGGGCTCCACTGGGAGACTGCGCCCCCTGTAGGGCCGCGTCCATGGCTGCGGCATAGCCCGCTGATAAGGCTGAGTCATCTTCAGTAATGGGCACCTGTGGGAAGAAAATTCGTTTTTACACAATGTTCCTCATGTACATGTCCTGCAGGCACAATTGAGACAGACCACACTGACAGACAAACATGTCGGGTTGTTTACACACATTTTAAAAGCTGCTTGTTATTAGCCTTTCTGTGAACCCTGTTTGCTTGATACTGGAGACAGTTTGTAACCCAAGCAACAATCGGTATGTTCGGAGACGTCTACATGATATGTGATACGTTGGAACATTACAAAATTAATATATAAATAAATGTTTCAGTGTTAAAACATTTTATATACTTCACAGCATATTCAAAATATGTTTGCCAAAGGAAAGTCCCAGTAAGAGATGACCTAACAAGCAGATTACCCAAGGGAAGCTCTTTTCTCGTGATAATTTCCCTTGATACTTACCTGACTGTAACCAAGATTTTTTATGGCAATTGTTAAATATGCCAAAATGATGTTTAGTCTCTGACCTTTGATACCCCAGATATGATGAGAGTGCTGCGCTTAGTTGGCGTCTTCTTAGGCACCTTACTGGCCGACTCTGTCAGTTGCCGAATGGCTGTTTCTGCTACGGGATCCAGCCCATTAGGGAGGGTGCCTTCTGCTTGGGAATAAAACACAAACAACAAGATCACACACCTCCCTATAATTTGTTCTGACAGTGCAAGAATAACAAAGTATTTCGTCTCTTGTTTATTCTTTAAATTGTTGAGGAGCTCACTGCTGGGGGTGAGGCTGCCACTGGAGCTCTGTAAGCTGTTGGTGAGCACGGTGGGAGGCTTTTCTGTCACCTCCACCTTTGAGGGAGACCTGGACGGAGAGTCTCCTGCAGGTACAGAAGAAGAAACAGGATAAGGTAAAATTGCACTTTTTGCACAAAGAACATCACATGGGCTCTCAGTGTTCTTGAGCAAGACGGTCTGTACCTAGTTTGCGATCCAGTTTCAGCCGTGATTGGATGGTGGTCACCGTGGTGACAATGGTGCCGTCGGGCATGATGGTGCGGTCCACATCCACCTTCTTTGAGGGAGTGACAGAGGACCGCAGAGGAGTGGCGTTCTGACACAAACGTAAATCATTGGACTCCAAATACAACAGCTGTGGGGCAGACAAATATGATAATTACATTAAACACATATAGAAAACATATTAATGTAGTGCTAGGGTTAGTTCAGCCACAAATTTCTTCAATTAATAACAATCTTTATTAACCTGCATATGCAAAAATAAAGATTATTCTCTGCTTTGTATCCGCAAGATCATGTGTCTAACAAGTACAGTGTGATGAACTTGATTCCAAGTTAGATTAAGAAATAATTCAGTTATCGAGTTGATCAGATACAAGAGTATACAAGAGTTCACAGTGCAGACCACTGTAATGAGATATGTTTTCTATTAAATAATTCACCTTGACATTTAGAACAGGAACTTATCGGTGTGTTTTGAAGTGTACACAGACTTTCTTGGGAGTGTTTAACTTAAAGTAAATCAAAGTTTAAATGAGAAATGCTTGATACACTGTGTTATGATAAACATATCATACAGTATCTGCATTCTATTTTAAATTCAATCAAAAGTTCAAATGTGAGATGTCGCTCACCTCTAATGTTACAATAGCAGTTGGAGCCAGACCGTGACCTGGAGTGATGGACAGCTTATGTTGTCCATTAGGATTTTTTTTAGAGAGATCCAGTGGTAAGGAAGCACAACCAGGCAAAAAATCTGTCCAACAGAAGAAAAGAAACCCATTATGTTTAAAATAAACAAATAAAAGCATAATATGTAACAAAAAAATGATAGTATAACTTTATTATTAAGAAATTTTCTTGTATGACTTACGCTCTCCTTTGCTGTTTTTCTCCACAAGCCTCACTTTGAGTTCTTTGGTTTCTGGTGCTAAATCCCTAATACGGTAAATACAAAAACAAAATTTACTCAGGCACTGCAAAATACACTCTACAGCTGTGGTATTTCTGTATTATTATTAGGATAAATTCAGTTTGCCTGTTATGAAATAACTGCATAACATTAGTTACTGTTGGAAACATATCCACCTACAATAGCTATCTGCATGCTGGCTATGAGAAATAAATTAACCAATTTGCTAACTGCCAACACAGGAAATAGTGATGTGTTGGGAATGGTTGTAATTAAACGTGCTAAATAGCTCTTTGTTTCTTTGGGAGTTGGCTGCATATTGTATAATCACAGAGCCAATGGCGGAGGCAAACCGTTTCACACCTTTATTCATGACAAAAGTACTTGATGAATAGGCTTTCTTTAAACTGAAGTGTAAAAGTTGATCTTTAAATGGAAAGTGTTAAGAAAGACTATAGTGTTGATCTTAATAAGATCAGAGATCTTAATAAGATGTGACGAGATTACAAATCTAAGATCTGTCTAATGCTGCAGTATGAATCTGGAAGAACGATGTGTCAGCACAAGATTTTCTTCCATAGGCTTTGGGTTGATAAGTTGGTACTTATCTAGCACTGCAAAACATTGTAAACTTAGTAAAGCACTTCTTAGTACTATTGTTGCCGCTTTTGATGTATTACTTCATTGTCTCCTAATATTTGTAAGTCGCTTTGGATAAAATCGTCAGCTAAATGCCTAAATGTAAATGTAATGTCAATGTATCTATAAAACTTGTGTGCTTACAGGGTAATGTCATCATTCCAGTGCAGGGCTGCTCCAGTACTAGAGGAAGGAGTAAGGAAGCCTGTTCTCCGTTCAATGGAGGGAGTATCCAAACTCAGAACACAACAAAGCTCTCCACTATGAGTTTGACATCCTGTGAGAGTTAAAAACATTTTGTTTATTCAAGGTTTTTCCAACATTTTCATACATTAAAATATATCAGTAGTCTTTTTTAGCAAGGGCAGCACTTTGGTGGTCATAAAGTTAATATTTTTATTTTATTTTATTTTATTACCAAATATTACAGTTTTTATTTTAACCATATAAACCAGCTTTATAAAAATATATATACAACTCTGAGTAAGCTTAAAATGCCCTGATTAAATTAATACATTTGCCCGCATGGTCAATCTGCAATTAAAGCCACTTTTTATACCTTTCTTGACATTAGCTGCTCTAAGTTGATGCACCATAATCCTTTTGACAAGTGAGCTCTGAGATGGAGAGTTCAAACCACCGAGCTGCTTCTCCTTGGGAAACTATAAATAGAAGTGTGAATGTTTAATAACCTGCATATCACATCACACATCCAACATAAGTATTGTTACAGTATCAGACCAAAACATACAGTCACTGAGTTTAGCACAGTTACGAATGCTGACCCATGGTCATAACCTCTACTGTGTGATATAGCAATCGATACTGATATTTTTACCGCTGGACTTGATACACAGGCTCTCAGGTTGAGGATCATCGCAGGGTGTGTTGTATACAGTGTGTCCTCTACCAGCGCGGCTATCATATTACTGTCCACCGCTCCGTCAGAGCCCTAAAAATGAAAAAAGACAAAACACACAAACAGAGCTCTTTAAAGACCATGTCTTGGATATACTGATTTCAGATATGTGCTATAGAAACATGTAACTTTTGCCCCTATATCGCCATCTCTGTTTTAAACATGAAATTGCAGGTTACTTTACATCTCTTTCCTGTAAAATCTGACCTGACAGCTCAAATTATAAATCATTATTATAGGCTTACCATTGCGAATCGAGGTAGGATAAGGAGATTGTTTTGAACACTAACTTGCATATACTTAGCCATTATTTTTCAGGTTTAGTGTTGCTCTAGTTATTGGATTTTGTCTTCACAGGTGAAGCAAATGACATTTATTACCCAAAGATAACAGATTCTCTTACCTCTCTCTGGACTCTTTGGCGTGGTGTTACTGTTAAAGAGAGCTGAGGTTGCTTGGAAAAAGTCCAGGACACGAGGAGACCCTCTTCCTCCACCTCCTCAAGACAGACCTGCAGCTAATACAAAAACATATTTTCACATGGGACACTCATTTTTCACAGGGCATTTCAAATGCTTCATTTACAAAGCAATATAAGCAGCATGCTTCATTTTTTAACTTGCCAGAGATGAAATTTTAAACTGTGGCACTGCACATCAAATGCCTTCATTTGTTTGAGATAAGTATTGCATGCAATATTCATAGCCACTAAACCTCACAATCTACATTAAGCTATTGAGATGGAAAAAAAATAAGAGCAAACTGAGAGCCCCAGAGAGAATGTCAGACTAATGAAAGTTGAGTGTGCAGCTATTCAGACTGATGCAAACTTGCCAATGCAAATCTGTTTCATTTGTATTTTACCTGAGCCTGCATGGGCTCCATCGTGATCTGGTAGGTATCCATGGAAACGGTTGCAGGTGACTGCTGAGTGACAGTCACAGGGAACGTTACGGTGTCAACCGAACAATTGCACTGTAGGACCTAGTTGCGATTGAGAGTAAGATTGACAGATAGTGGGAAAATATAATATTTTAAATAACCACAAACACAAACGCTTGTATCACATTACATACAGTAAAGTACATATTGAGGAAATAGCAGAAAAATAGACACACTGTCCTTTATTTACTAAAGATTTATAAAGGCTTAAATATATAAACTTAAAAGCATGCAAAAGTATGTCTGCTTACCATGCTGCGTGCTGATTGGTCCGTACAAGTCACATGGTCAATGGACGCAGAAGTTGGGAGCTGAAGACAGTCATCAAAGGTGATTTGAATGGAGCTCTGAGAAGAAATACAGATCGTCAATTAGTTTATCTGCATATAAATAGCATTCAGAAAGTCATCTGTCTTCACTCTGCACAGTTTTATTGTGTCTTCTCGGCTAAATATTTATTTGCAGAAAATGTAACACCAGCTACATGTGGATAGAGGAAGGTGATAAATAAGCAAAGAATTACTGCAATATCATCTATTTTATGTTCCGTGCATCTCTCTTGATTATGTAAAGTGCAACTGCAGGGGAAAAAGGAGCATTTTAATTAAGAAACTGCATAAATCACTAAGCAGTACGAGTGTGTGTTGACATAAAACAAACATCAATCCAGTTGAGTTCTTGAGATGTAAATGAGTTTGTCTATTATTAGCTTTAACAACAACGTATGTGGCGGTTGGGTGTATGTACATTGTTACAGAGATGAATGCAAACAAATGTAATGCACACATTTAAATGGGGACATACTAACATTGTTTTTATGTAAAGCTTATAATAATTACTATGGCCTAGCACTATCTGAACCCTAACAGAAAATGTTTTGCATTCTTCAAATTAAAGAAAAGTAAATTGTTTACTTAATAATAAGGTACGAGCATATCTCAAATGTCCCCAAAGGACATTAGAATTAGCTCACGTCTGGGGACAACTTGGTTCCAAACGGATGGGTAAGTAGGTACAGACACACACACACATACACTCAGCACTAGCTTTAGCCAAAAACTTTGGTCAAATCCCATAGTGAGGATATGACATCATTCTGTCCAGGCAAACATGGCAGACTGCCATAAGAACAAGCTGCCAATGTACCTATTCAAGACAGACTTTCACTGTTTGTAGATCATGCAACAAATACACATGCCAGGTAGAAATTCACTAATATCATCTTATAGGAAACACTAATCTAAAACCAGAACTCTTGGTAAGCATGACTGGCAGAGAGAAGTGTGGTAATGCAAATAACAGAGCATAACCACAACAATGCGTAGACAACACTGACTTATGCTACTTGCATTGATGACTTGCACCCATCACCTTCTGCATGAATGATTTAATGCGTTGTGAGGCATGATAAGGGCATATAAATAATTCTGTTGACATGACTGATCCTCTGTCTAGAGTCATAAAGGACTCTGTCACATCAAAATCATATTGATGCACAAGAATGACACTATTTAATAAGGATTAATCCAGGCTCAAATCTGCAATCCTTTTTTATTTAAGTATATTCTCTGAATATCATCAGAATAATATGGTACATTAATATCATTCGGTACCATGGTATATACACCCACCATACTTTTTCCATAAGTAATGCTCAATAAATCTTAAAAAAAGACACTTTACAAATACAGTATATGTAGATAACACATCAAGCATTATGATGGAATGCAAAATATTAGGTTTTCTTGACTAAAACTGTATTTCAAATGCCTGTACTGGGAGATAAAATCATGTACATTATGGTCTAGCCTTTACTCATGAAGTGTGGATGGAATGTGTCAAAATACATACCAAACACTTGGTATGTGAAAGGTGTGGAACTACTTATGCTACTTAACTACTTAAGATTTTACAGTCTCATACTTCATATATTTTCAGTTTAATGAAATTTAAAGATCTGTCTTAAGTAGTTCCACAAATCTCTTGTGTGAAAGAATAAAATGTAAAGTAAACATAAGGTGAAAATTACACAGTGTGTTAAAGCCTTGATATGAGAAAAGCTCGTCATAATTAACATGATTCATATGTCTTTATCTCTGTACCTCAGCCAATGGGATTACAGGACATGTCGACTGGGTAGCGTTTACTGGCTCAGCCCCTGAACTCTTGGAGAGGAAGAGAGAACACAAATCCCCTACTGTAGTGGCATATGTTCTTTATTTCTTACACCTCTATCTCAGTCTCACACACTCACACAGACGCTTATGTTAGCGTTTGTGCATTTTTACATTCAACTTCCCCACACAGAAGGTTCATTTATACCAATAATGATAACTACAAAGATTAAAACTATATTAGGATCCACAACAACAAACAATAACCTTTATGATGGTTACTCATGAATCAATGTTTTATTGGAAAAATTGCTTTGAAAGTGATTGTTTGTCTGTATAGTTATTGTTATGACTGTGGTGTGGACTCTAAAATGATTTTCAAAACTTTATCTCTGTAGTTATCGTCCTTTGTGTGAACAGGCCTTGAAAATATTGGACTTGATTTGGTATGTCTTTCTAATTTGCTCTTCAGCAACAAATCACCACAATACATGTAATTTGCATACAGGGACAAATCCTTGTCATTTACATCACACATTTGCATGATCATCTCTGCTCTCCCACAGCATCACGTTGAGATTCACAATGGTTATTAGCCACATTAAACACCTGCACTGGAGCGGCATTATTTTAACTCAGTATGCTTTTTCTACAGCAAGTTTTTCTAACAGGAGAAATTTCAAGCTTTTCTTCAGTACTTTCCGTCATCTCTGGAACACAAAACAAGTCAATGTGGCCCAATGTTGTTTCCTCACCAACAATCTTCAAAATATCTTCTTTTATGTTCTAAAGCAGAAAGTCATACAGGTTAGGAATGACATGAATTTTCAATAGTTGATAGCTGATGTCGTCAACTATCCCTAAGAAAAGCTACCATAAAATAGTATGTATGACCTTCCAAGTGTTCTGAAGCCATATGATAGCCTTGTTTGAGAAACAGGTCAAACTTTAAGCCATAATTGCCTGATAATGGTCACCCGCAGTGAGCTTTTACCTCAAGAAACATGATTCATAGCCTTAATCATTGACAGAAAATAGTTCAAAGGAACCTTCTCAGTTTAATGACTCAATGAAGGTCGCAGCTCACTGGAGGGAGAGATTATTAGTCAATAATGACTTTCATTTTGACCTGTTCCTCTTAAAGAGCTATCATATGTCTTCAGAAGCCTTAAAATACAACACATGAGACGTGTGGACCAATTTTATGATGCTTTTCTTTATTAAATTTTGAAGACTGACAAAATGTTGGCATTTAGTCTTTCTATTGCACATCAATCCCCAAAACAATAAACAGTGTTGAGGTTTTGATTTATTGTTACACAATTGCACTGCCTTCATCATCAACTTCTTAGCTCAGGGAAAACCACACATCGATCTACAAGACTGAGGACGTTCTCTCTGGTGTATCAGCAGTTTCTTCAGGTTCCATCAGTGAAATCAGCATTCGTAATGAAAAACAGGATCGGTCCACCCCAGCTGAGCACACAGCATTTAAAAGCAAATAGCCACATCACACTTATTCAAGACTAGTTTTCTAGTCCGTCATTCTGCATTTTCAGCATAATCCTTAAAGATTAAATCAGAGTGCGTGTCTGAGATGACAAAAGCAGCATAACTGCAATGCACAAACCGGTACTATCATTGATGCTGTTTGAAGCATCTGGTCACAATCGTAGATGAACTCACATAAAATTATCTGCTAAATTATCTAAAAATTCTGCTGTTTGACCTTCATTTGGTTAACTTCTGTTTAGCGTCTGGTTATGTTCTCCTTATATTTGTTTAATCTAGTGTGTAAAATAAATGTTGATTTAAGTGCTTTAATCAGAAAAAAAATGTCTTAATCTTCAACCCTAATTGTTTGTGCTTATCTGAGAAAAGTGAAAGTTTGATACTGTGTGTGTGAAAGTGTATTTCCAGCCACACTAGTATAATGAGTTTAAACCGCTCTGGCTTGAATCCCCCTCAGGCCCATACAAACATAATATACCAACGCTTTGAAGCAATCAAAAATATTATTTTTCTGACACTGTGACGCAATTAGAAGACAATCACTAAAGATCCAAGGTCTCCTCGGGCTAAATCTAAATCAAAGTATAACAACTACTGAGAGAAGTGTGACACCATCTTAAAATAAAGGACAATGGTGAGACGTTGACGTGTGCAAACTTTGCCATGGGCTGCGCAGCATCCCGCAGTGTCGAGCTGTAACTTTTCATTCATGTCTGTAGGGTCCACAGTTTTTTCATAAGCCAATGTGAAAGCAAGGTGAAACCTGGATTTTTTTTTTGCCATCCACCATCAAAAAAAAGAAAGAGATAGGAAAAAATGAAGCAGGGAAACACAAGAGGCGATAAACAGACAGAAATAAACAAACCATGCTGACCTTGAGACCATCGTCATTCCCCGGGTGCATGTGCAGATACTGTGCTATGCTGTGCGCTGCAGGCATGACAATGTGCCATCCTACCATTCCATCACATGCACAGATGCCACACACACACACACTTTACCATTCAACACGGACAAAGCTGACACAGACACATGCCTGGAGGACTGAGCCATACTGACAACGGCTAAACTGGGAGAGCAAGATGTTTAAAAACTCAATCTTAGGTGACTCCATGACCTATTCTGCTACACAAACATACAATGAATACACTATAAAAATATTGTATGTAAATATGGATTAATGTTAATGGGCACAGTAACACCGTTTGATGTTTTTCCACAGCTGTACTGCATTTAAGCCCCTTTAGGTAAGTCGACACACTCGGCAGCCATATTTGCAACACCTCCAGGCAGCTATTTTTGTCATCCGAGACGAAAGGCCTATCTGCTTAAATAGGGGAAGATTGGTATGTCTAAAATCCTTTGCTAAAATCACAATTAAATAACATATTTCCGACCAACAATTAATTCTGACATCAACTGTGTCGTAACTTCTGTTTCTTAGGCTCAAACTGTGCTAAAAAATTTTGAGGTCAAAACAACCTACACTGCACAATATTACCACATTTTACATATTTACCTAAATTTCACACAAAAAGGTGTAATTTTTAGCTTATACCATTTATTATTTACAGTGTTTTTTATATCAAGTTGAAATGTTTATTAGCAAGCAGTGAGTGTGTGAGCTTTCTCAGAGGACGTCCTTCTATTGTCATCGTCACATATAACCAGCTGTGCAGTGTGCAGATCACCCCCAAGCCACCAAATCCCTGGATTACTAGAAGGGAGTGTTTGTGGTTTGTGTGTGTTAGAGAGAGAGAGAGAGAAAGAATGAACTAAAGATAAAGCTTCTTAGCAGTCAACATCACAAACATGTTGCTTGACACTAACCCTCTAAAAACTAATATGACCAGAACCACAGATAATAAACTGACATCCAGCTTTCTCTGAGGGTGTTTGTGCTTGCAGTATCCATTTATATGTTAAAGGAATAGTTTAACCAAAAATGAAAATTCCTTCGTCATTTATTCAACCTGATGTCATTCCAAACTTACTTTTATCTGCAGAAGACAAAAAAGAAGAACATGGTAACTGAACAACATTGGTCTCTATTGACTTCCATTGTATAAACACAAAACCATTTCTCAAAATTGTTTTCTTTTGTTCCACAGTCATACACAGGTTTTCAATCAAATGAGGGTGAATAAATGATGACGGATTTTTTATTTTTAGATGAACTATCCCTTTAAGTTGTTTTTTTTAGAAACACATTGGTTGGCATCTGTCATCATCAACTTGATTCATGCAGAAACAGGCACACCTAAGCAATTTCTTAAGACTCTTGTTTTAAATTGTAAATCTCTATTTAATCCAACACTTATAAACACTTTACCACCAATATCACTCTCTCTGTAACGGTCAGCACACCAGTAATCTCATTAAAATCTCACTGTGTATTGAATTGTTTAGAGGAGATTAACCAAATGTTTGCAGCTGGTCAGTCTTCCTTGTAGGAAGTTATTTAGAGAAACTTCTTACAAAGGATCATAAATAAAAGTTGGAAAGTTTCTTCTAGAAGAATGCACTCATTTTCTTGTCAAACAGCCTGTGAATCAAAGGCACATACATGCACACATGCACACAGAGCACTAAATCTGACCTTTTCACCTATTTATATTTAGTCACTTATGTTACTCTTATTGTGGCTATATCTTGAGAAAACACACAAGACTCTTGGTGGCCATTCTGTCTCTGCGTCTTTAACTCTCATCTCAAACTACTCAAAAAAACAAGTTAGAAATGAAAGTGATTTAGGCAACCGTCTCTTAAGATGTGCCTTTTGTGTCTATATAGCTTATTCTCGTCAGTTAGGTGACTCATAACAAGAAGAGTGCGAAGGTTTGAAGAAAACAGCCTCTCTCTCTTTCTTGCTTTAACCCGAGAGGTGGTCGCCATGGCTAGGGCTGGAACCATGGTGTTTGTTTTCATGTTGCCATGTCAACAGATGCCTTCAGTGTTTCAGAGGGCCGAGCAAAAGTTGCTCTAGATCTAAGCTCATGCTTATAAATCAAACTCACACACACACCGGAGAAACCCCTCTGTCAGGTTTTTCAGGTCAGAAGAACTTGAAATGAACATGAGCGGTTTGGGCTGATAAAGATCCACACGCTAAAACGGCTAATAGCTGGTCTGCATGGAGAAAGATTCTAGAGCAACGCTTCCAAAGTGGGAACTTTTCCCCAAAGGCCAATCTAAAAGAGGAATATTTAACTAGCACATGGAGGTCACCTCTACAGGAGAGTCATGTGACCAACATTTCACCGTGATGTGAAGGCACTATAAATTCCTTCAGAAGTTCCAGTTATTATAGATTAAAGGCCTTCTGGAATGCCTTCTGGAAAGCTCACAACTACATGAATTTTCTGGTAATTAAAGTCACTCTTGAAGTCATTCTTATTTTTAAAGAAATATTGCAATGTTTATTATGAATTATTTATATGAATTAAGTCATTGTTTTTGTAATTAATATTTTGAATGAAACGGCTACTTTTCCCATGTATAAAACATATAAGGATGTATAAAACAGTTTCCCAAAAAGGAAAAAACAAATACGGCAGGGAAAATATGTACCTTTGAAACTCATACTTTACACTACATCACTTTGTAAAATGTAAACAACAATCATAGGATTACTCAACTGAACAGTGTGCTGTTGTGGAAGGGTATCTGGAGAAGAACATACACTAAGAGGATGAAGACAGATACGACTGAGGGTTTTAAATTTCTAATAGTCTAATTAACACTGGACCTTTTTAATGGTCTGTAAACATAATACTAGGTTATCTTGTTTCATGTTTCACAATCTCATTTACACATTTATTGGATCGATAACATTGATTAGGCAAACAACTCAGTGTTAAGCAAAAAGTAAAGCCATTTTTAATATTGGGAAGTGCTGAAAAGCAAAACGATTGGCCTCCTTGTTTTTAATAAGCCTGCATCAATTATTGTACTTATACAACATGTGTGTTTACATGCAGTCAACTATTATCTCACTAATACAACCTGCATGTTTGCAACCATTCATAAAAATATTTCATCATTTTTTTGAGGCCACACCTTTCATTACAGTATCACAAACCCTTATATAATACATGGAGGAGGATTTCTTACACCAATTCCAAGATTTTTTAATGTATACTGGAAGATCAAGAACACAACTATGCTAGTCATAACCTGTGCCAATCACACCTTCAACGCACAACATCAAATCAACCTCTCTGACTCACTCTCACTTGAGGATTCTTAACACTAAAGACAATTCATTAGGAAATGCCTTACTTCAGGAATCCCCGATATCCCACGTGCCGAAACTGAAGAACCTTTGCACTCTGCATCCGCACCAGCATAACAATCAAAGCTGCGGCTTTGGCTCCTGGCCAAACCAGGCACTTAAATTAAATAACAAACTAGTAAATGCCTAATTATTAGTCTCTATTGCTCTACTCAGAAAAGCCAAACATACTATGATAAAATTTAAGCCAAAGGGAACAGCTATTGCATAACTATGTTCTATGGTCTTCCCTTCCCCCCGCTTTAACCTGAGAAAATAAGTGGGTTGCTGAACTGGCACAACTATTGGCAGGAGACCGGTAAGGAAATGAGATGGAAGGATATTTTTTTCTAATTTTCTCTATAGCTTAGTCGCTCTATAGCTCAGGAGGAAAGTTCAGTCTAAATCCATAAAAGAACAAGCCTGTCCATACTGTAAAGCCCAGCAAGATGTGGTATGAAATGGTAATGGAAAACACCATTTTTACATTCTGCTCATATTTCATCGGTCTAAATATGCAGATTTGTCTGATAAATTAATCTTCAAATACACATTGTATGAAGGCTGCTCTGTGTGTGTTTCAAAATTCGGCAGGACTATAGCTAAGGGTCACCGGAGTAGTGATGAATGGACATTGCTCATTTTTTCAAAGTGCACATGCAGGGCAGACTCTGACACTGAGCTTTGATATTCAGACAGATCAAATAGTTAGAGTTAAATATAGGAGCTGAGACCTTTACACAACGGACCAGCTCTAAACAAGCACCCTTAACCACAGAAGGGGATACATAGCTGTTGAAGAGACCTTTTAACCCAGGTGTGTGTGGTTTTATAAGATAAAAGGTTTCACAAGTTGGTTTCTTAACTTAGATCTTCTTCCTAAAATGGTTCAAATGCATGAATGCAAATGTAAACAGTCTAATTACGGGAAAAAAGGAATTATTATTATTATTAAATCTTATGCACATGGGCATCAAATATTCAACATTAACTTGGCCTAAAGATAGTCGTTAGCAATTCCTTGTACACAAATCATTTACACTGATTAGTTTAGAAATTAAAGTGTTAATTTGGTTACATGAGATAATGCCCAAAGGGGAAGCTAGATCGAGGCATGCCATTTGCAATAGTATCCCGCAGAGCTGAATTCTGGGAGAATGAGATGCAGCAAGTGAGTGTGTGTGTGTGGTTGTTACACAAGAACCTGTCTCTCACTCCTGCTTCCCCTGACACTCTCGCACCCACACATTTACTTACGAGTAGCCGGGCCATGATATTGTGCCTACACACTTACACAACCTATAAATACTCTTACTCATGTACAAACACGCACAGAGCTATGAAAACACATGCCTGCGTGTGATAAAGCTCACATATATATTGCTGCACTGTGCTGTCTCACAATAAATTTAATTTCGCTTGTCAGATCAAACTCACCCCTTGCCTGCAGGCCTGTTCGTTGAGCGCTCGCACCCAGGCTCTCTGCCAGTGCTCCCTGAACGACTTGAATGCAAAGAGCGAGGACAAGAGACCCTTTACACCAGCCTCTGTGTCACTTCCTGTCCCATCTCGCCCCAGCTTCAGCCTCAGGAGGGAACCCCACACGCCGCCCGTCAGGGTCTGGTGGGTGAGACTCAGCGGCAGGTGCCAGGGGGTCTCCCGTTTACCCTGGACCCTGGTGCTCCACCTAGGTCTGAACAAGGTCAGTGAGAACTGAAGGAGCCAGGCAAGCACGACCAACAGAGAGGCGCAGAAGAGCGCCAACTGAACCAGCCAGCTCACGTCCTGGAAAGTCGTCATCTCCCTAATCACTGATCACTTAAGTCTCATTTTTACGAAGGGTGGAAATCTTGACTTAAGAAGGTTGGAAATCTGGAATAGAAAAGAGAGGAGAGACACACAGAGTAAGTGGACTAGAAAATTATTGGATGCAGTGGAACACAGCCATGCAGCAATTACAGGATATGTTACAAAAGTCAAAAGTTTGGAAACACTTACTGTTGTGTAAGTGTTATGTTAAAAGCATCCAAAATAAATGAACACTATGTTATAGTTTAGCATCTTCAAGTAGTCACCCTTTGTCTAGAATTTGCAAAATTATACTCTTGGCATTTTATCATCCAGCTTCAGGCAAAACAGCATTGAAGGAATTTTGATCTAAACTGGACTTTATTTGCAGTATTTGGCTGCTTTTTCTTTTTCTTTTTTTTTTGTAATACTAGTAATCAATTAATCACCAGCAAGATAAAAGGTTTCATATTTTTTTAGTAACCACAAATTTAGTATGATCTCAACACAACATCAAGTAATCATCAGACTTTTGACTGGTACTGTATATTCTTGACTATTCTATAGTTTGCTGTAGTTATTACAGCTATTGCCACTTTAAAAATGATCAAAGGATTAACGACAGTATCATTTTTTAGTAACCACAAATTTAATATGATCTCAACACGACAGCCACTGTTTAACCATTGTATTTGTAGTTTGTAGTAACTTTGGCAATATAAATTGTAATCAATCTGCCAAAAAGCATGTATTCCCACAGGAAAGAAAAATCTGTAATAAATGAATACATAATTTGTTTAAATATTTCAATATATCAGACCACAAGTTACCACAATTTCATTGCGATAGTTAGTATGGTTAGCGGAAACCATGGTTACCATGGTAACTCTTTGGCAAGTATTACAAGACGTGTTCTTATCGAAAAAGACCTGTAAGTGTCGTGTTTGTATTACCACAAGTGCTTAAAAGTTTAAGCAGTTAGGAAAACTGACTAAGCATTTCGGTGAAAGTGTGACATTTAATGCCCGTCATGACACCGAAGGGGTCTAACTTCTTCCAGAAAACTCCGATCAGCTTGCTTTTTAATCACAAAGTCTACCACCGGTCCAGTGCGCGAACCCTGTGTCATATAAACCCGCTCTTCCCGCTCCAAGAAGGTGTATTCTGGGTCAGCGCTGCACTGCGTCCAAGTACCTAACGATGCATTTTAAAAATTGCTTTTTGACAGCTAATGTAAACACTGTAAGTATATATAGCGTACTATGAAACCGTGCACGTCTTCATGGCCCTTACTGACGATCATCATTTCAGAAGTACAGCAAGTGTCTAAAATCTAGCGAGCTTCCTACCCAGACAATATTTTGGTCATTATATGGGCGTTCCGAGTCAGCGGGCACGCTCATCTCTGCTGACTCAGAAATCGCATTTGATGTCCAAAAATGCTGCACGCGCCCACGATGACTTAAATGCTGTCTAGGTAGGCAGTTTCCAATGTTTTGAGACACAGCCTCGGCGTGTCTTAGTGACACCAAGCGTATACACAGTGTTTAAAAGACAAAGCCAAAGGTAAATTAATACCGATCAGATGGAAAGCGTTGTCTTTGGACGCAGAGACACTACGGTGATCGTTGTTAACGCTAGCTAGAAATCACCAGCTCCATATCTACATCATGTCTTCGTAATCCCAACACCAGTCTTCAGGTCCTAGCATCTTCTGCGATTACACCGGGTTGATCGTTACATGGCCTGCCCTTTGGTAAATCTTCAGCGTATTAAATAAAATGAGGCATTTACAATATCCACTGCTGTCAACGCAAAAGAAAATGTATCCTCTCGTAGCTTCCTATCGGTGTCGGACGTTCTGTAATGGCAATGCGCAGGCACAGAACAGACGAGCTGTCAAATAATGTAGCAACACACCGACCGCGTATGCGCTGCATGTATTTAAAGCGACACGCACACTGTTCCATGTATTTCTCGCAGCTGGAGCTGCGCATGCGTGGTGTACATGTCGACTGCCTCGAGTCAAGCGCTCATATGACTAAAGCGTATTATTTCATTATAGGGTTTGTACAGGCGAGTGTAATCTTTTATAATTGCCATATATCTGTTAACTGGTTTATTGCTTTCATAAGGAGCTCTAAAGCATAACGTCATAAATAAACGAATAAATATTCAGAATAGATTCAATACCGTTCAACCAATGTTTGCAGTGCCTGTTGAAACGCACCTTGCACAGGTATTTAGTTCAATAAATGAAATCATGCTCAGAAAGGTATACACCAAGTGTAACTATTCCACCTACATAATCTTCTGTTAATAAAATGAATGAATTGCTTTTTAACGAATTTATTTATTGTATACGATCGAAGAATACAAAATTCTAATAATGTATAATTTAAATAATTCTTATTAGAATATTACCACAAACAGAAACGGGACTTTTAAAGCACTATTCCCCATGTGTCCGGTTGTGTTACACCTAAAGAGGTTCGATCCAAATCAAGAGAACAATAATTATATTTATGCATTTTCCGGATAAATGCACATTTTATTACTAAGATAGCATATGCGCCCTAATGTTATTATAGTTAACACATTTTTTAAATGTACAATTTGACAGTTGTGTAAGTGTGACTAGTCGGCGGACGTATTATGTTGACGGAAGTAGACGTGGAGTTTGTGCTTAGCCAAACCTACAGTATATACATTACACAGACATATCTGTCACCTTTAGATATCAAAGCTGCTTACATGATTCCGATGACCTGGGCTTGTATTTATTTGGGCGGTGTCCTGTAGTAGGTCGTCTGTTATTTACCCGCTTTAAAAAAAAAAAATCCGTCAGTATAAAGGGCAATTACTTGCCGTTCATTGATTCAGTGCTTTGTATGAAATAAGTTCGGTCCGTTCGAAAATAAGATAATCGCATGTAATTCCTACACACGCTTTCATTTAACAATGTCTACAGTTACATATACTCGATGAAACTTGTTTAGTCAATGTCAGTAACATTATGGATATACAACTTAAAAGTTGCGAACGTTGATGACAGCAAAGTCTCCTTTCAACAAGGGATTCAAATTAGTTATAGAGCGAAGTATAGTTGTTTATATACTAGACAGTACAGTATATTTTTAGATCGTGTTAGTCCACAAAGATGTCTTCGGTTCCTGCTTTTCCTCTTATTATCAACAGTTTTATGTCTGCAATGGGCTGCATTGCAACACTTAAGCTTATTCCAGCTTTTAAGGAACATTTTATATCTGCAAAACTCTATGGCATGGACTTAAACAAAACCACCAAAAAACAAGTGTAAGTGTTTAATTTTATGTAAACACATTCTGCACCAGACGTATGCATTACAATTTGATGTCTGAAAGCCAATGTTATTTTTTCCAGACCTGAGTCACAAGGTGTAATCAGTGGCACAGTCTTCCTCATCATCCTCTTCCTCTTCATCCCTGTCCCCTTCCTCAAGTGCTTCATGGGAGAGCACTGTCAGCGGTTTCCTCACAATGAGGTAAAGGCTAAATCTAAGACAACAATTTGATGTGTTCTATTAACTTAACTAATGTTAATAATTCTATATACATTTCTGATCAAGTAATGTAGTAACAATCCCAATACTGAAATGTATTTTTGACCACCTCTTATCTGTGATGTCCGTGTAGTTTGTGCAGCTGATTGGTGCATTATTGGCCATCTGCTGTATGATTTTCCTGGGCTTTGCTGATGATGTTCTGAACCTACGATGGAGACACAAGCTTCTGCTGCCCACTATGGCTTCCCTTCCTCTCCTTATGGTCTACTTCACTAACTTTGGGAACACTGTCATTGTCGTGCCCAAACCTTTCCGGGTCCTGTTGGGGATGCATCTGGACTTGGGTAAGTTTGACAGTCAGACATTGTGTATAAATGTTGATTTTTGTATTGCCATCTTGTATAAGGTTTATGGTATTTTAGTTGTTTAACACTTGTTTATGTTTCAGGCATTCTGTATTATGTGTACATGGGAATGTTGGCTGTATTCTGCACAAATGCTATCAACATCTTGGCTGGTATCAATGGCATTGAGTCAGGACAGGCTCTCTTTATATCTGGGTCCATCATTGTCTTTAATTTGCTGGAGCTCAATGGTAAGATGTTGGCCCATTTGCAATCAATAGTCCCTTTGCTATATTATCAGTTACCACACTGAAGTTTTGCAAATTAGATCCATGTCTAGTGACTAAAAGGAAATTAAGTAATTTATAGGTAATCATGGGTTGATTAAAGATATACAAGCCTTTCCAATATTATTTATTATTATTTTAATAAACCTGTAACATAGTCTTGAGGTCTCAACCCCTTTTATGTTTCTCTTTTCTATCAGGAGACTACAGGGATGACCATGTTTTCTCTTTGTACTTCATGATTCCCTTCTTCTTCACCACATTAGCCCTCTTCTACCACAACTGGTTTGTTAAAAACTGTAGCTTTTAAAATTTTATTTCTGTTATAAACCTATAGTGTGTGCTCATATATTTGAATTTCTCCCCACAGGTACCCTTCCTCTGTGTTTGTAGGAGACACATTCTGTTATTTTGCTGGAATGACGTTTGCAGTGGTTGGGATCCTTGGCCATTTTAGCAAGACCATGCTGCTTTTCTTTATCCCCCAAGTCATCAACTTCATTTACTCTCTGCCTCAGCTATTTCACATTATTCCCTGTCCTAGACATCGCCTGCCCAGGTAGGTTATTGCAGAAATATTCAAAAAGATTTTAAAAAATTATATGTACAGTGAAATTGAGTTTCATGTTCATTTTGGATATGTTGGTATAAAGTGATTATTGATTAATGCAATAAGGGTACATGTTTTTCTTGGGTTTATTGTAATTAATTTTTGCAATAAGTGCAATATGATTTTAAAAGCAAAACTGATTTCAAACACTTTCTTGTTGAGCTCATATTTAAAAGGACTGTATTACAGGTTACAGTCAGACACAGGAAAGCTTGGCATGAGTTACTCCAAGTTCAAACAGAAAGACCTTGGCAAATTAGGACAACTTATTATGAAGGTAAAAACACATTTAATTTTAACCTATTATCCCACCCACTCTGAATGCCAAAATATGCTTTTTCACAATGATAATTTCTCAGTGTACAACATTTATGGCACTATTAGGCAAATGAACAATGCCGTTTTTTATGGCTTGTACCTAGAAATTAAGATGCTAAGTTAAGATACTGTATTAGTAGAACACAGCTTAATGTTGATCAGAAAGCACAATCTACTTGGCAAACTTATGGTCACTCTGTGTGGTACTTCCTTTTCTGACCTGCAGGTGGCAGAAATGCTATGGCTTCTGGATGTGCACAGGGGACAGAAGGGAGATGATGAGTTTATTGAATGTAACAACATGACCCTTATTAACCTGGTACTGAAATTACTGGGACCTACACATGAGAGAACACTGACTTCAGTAATGCTGTTAATACAGGTAGGCCTACATTATAAAGTCCCTCAAATTTCGTCCTCTACTAATGTACATGCAAGCTTGACATAATTTTTCTCAGGGCTATATATGGTATAACTATTGTTTTGGTGAAATAAATTTTAGGGTTTTTTTGCCTTTACAGGTCTTAGGAAGTGTTGCGGCATTTGTAATCCGGTATCACCTTGTGCGTCTTTTCTACGACGTCTAGAGCCCTCCAACTCAATGGGTAACATCCTGAGAGACTTCACAACCTGCTGCTTTTATTTAGTCGACTGACTAAAAGATTTTCTTACTGAATAATTGCATATCTTCTATAAACTTTGGGATGTTACTACAGTACAGTGCAGTTCACTGATTTTGTCTATCGCATGCACTGCAACAGACTATACATATGCCCTTTTTTTATTGGCATATGAATTCTGTATATTATGGATAACATGTCTTTGCCTCTGTTTAAGAAATTACATACAGTGTCTCTCTGTAAAACAATAGTGTAAACTGAAAAGAAGAATTTTTTCATTTGAAATGTTATGTGAATGTTACATTCAGGGATATTGGTGATATAGGGATAGAGACAGTGGGTGAATTTTGAAAGAGTAGTTGATATGCACTTATATTTTTCTGTGTTTACAATATGCCTTTAATTCATTTGAATAAATAATTGTGACAATGGACAACTCTAGTTTTGGGGGCAGAAAATATTCTGTATGTGTTTTGTTCTAATGCATCATTCAGATTCTTATTTTGGGCCTGGAAACCCACAGCACTAGTTTCCTATTTTTCCTCCTTGTCTGACGTTTAGTTTAATCTCCACTTGACGCAATTGCAACGTTACCACATAAAGGGCCCTATACGAGCAAGGCATAGGAAATCTTACTTCAGATTATTTGGAATTCAACCCTTATATAATTCTCCCCAGGACTGGAGAGAAGAACCACTGATCTAAGTGTTTGACCAAAACAAATTCACCATGTCCTTATTAACATAAAACGACTAAATGGCAAAAAGACAAATTTATTTTAACAAGAATGTAAAAACGTAATCATGTTAAAGGTTCTTTTCAACGGTTGATAGAAAGGGTAATTACTGTCCGGAACACCTTAAAAGGTTCCGCTGTCTCGCGGAACAATAATTTTGACGTACCACATGGCCGTAATTTGATTGGTTGGGATTTGAACGAGACGGCGCACAGGCGATTTCTGATTGGCTTGGTTATTTCTTGGGGAAGCGTGAGGAAATGTTTAAAGTACTCGCAAAGGGTAAGTAATTTATAAAACACTTAAAAAGCTATTTATTCAATATAAGAAAATCGTGAATTAAAACAAAACACATTTAACTAATCTGACCAGTCAACAATAAGGAGGCAAGGTACCACAAATGATTTTGTTTTGCTAACCAGCTATTTCTTATGCTAGCTCAACAACGTTGGTCATGATAAGACCACCAGCTGTTTATTTAGTAATTAAGTAGTTTGCATCTGTTAAAGGTTGTTATTATAACGCTGTTTATTTACTGAGGAGGGTAGTTGTCGTTTGTTTCGGAAATACAACCTGACATATGTAAACAGATAGCTAGCGTAGTGCTCTAGTGTACTCCTAATCACCTGGTATTTTACTGCGTTTCAGGGAGCAGGAGGAGCAAACTTTGTTTAATTTGTAGTACTGCACGATGCCCTCCTCGGGCAAGCGCGCCCCGCGCAGAGAGGAGCTGCGGCTCGAGCTGATGTGCGAGTGGGGCTCGTGTCAAGAGACGTTTGACAGGATGCAGGAGTTCTGCCAACATGTAGAGAAACATTATCAAACTATAGTGGAGAGTGAAACTGATTTACTAGGTGGGTCTCTTAATGCTGTGAAACATGTTTTGCAGTCCAGCTAAATTATTAAAATACATCTTCTTAGAATGCTTGATACATTGTTCTCTGTATTTATTAATAAAACTGTTCAGCTAAAGAAATTAAGTCATGTAAATCTGGGATGACTGAATAAATATAATTAATTATAAGATAATTAATTTTATATTTGTAAACTATTCCTTTAAGATATAAGATATATGTATATATATATTTTTTCTATATTTACTATGAATATAATGTGCAATTACAATTCTATAAACTATTATTTTTACAGTTGGTAATGCTAATGTACATCTTACATTATTGTATATTATTCATTTTATAATTTTCTTGTTTTATAACATTTATTTTTCCTTATTTGTATACAGTTTTTGCTTATATCTCTTTGCTAAACTGTATTTTTGTAATGAAATTTAGCAAACATTTGTGGGGTTTTTTACAGAAGAGGAGCATAACTGTCTGTGGCGAGACTGTGGCTTTTGCTCAGTGGAGGGGGCTGGAGAGCTTCTCAGACACATGTTCTTCCATTGCTACCACACAAAGTTAAAGCAGTGGGGACTTGCTATACTCAAAGGCCACAGTGACATGGGTACCTGCTCTGTCGGGATTCACAACCGCAACATTGTGCCTGAGGTCCAGGAGAACTTCTTATGTCTTTGGGAACACTGTGAGGTAAAGAAACAATCCAGTCAAAACTTGAGAGGTTGTGTTAAAACATGCATCTGATATCTGTGTATGTGTTCAGATGTCTATGGATAATCCAGAGTGGTTTTACAGACATGTTGAGATGCATGCCCATTGTCTGGAGGCTAACGAAGAAAGCGTGTTGTTTTGTGGCTGGAAAGGTAAGTAAGATGGTAGATAATAATGTGTTTGTGAGGTTGTCAAAATTAAAATAAATGCTTGTTATAATGTACTTGCACAGTTTTTCCTGTGACTACAATTAAAGGTGCACAAAAAATTGACCTTTGTAGCAGTAAATATTAAGCATTTTAGACAAATGTTTCCAATGTTCCTGTTTTACCTTCTCTTTCTTTTGACTTTAGACTGTGAGGCGTCATTCAAGGGCAGGTTTAAATTGCGAGAGCACATGCGTAGTCACACGCAGGAAAAACTAGTGGCATGTCCGACCTGTGGAGGAATGTTTGCCAACAACACGAAGTTCTTTGATCACATTCGACGGCAGACCTCCATAGAAGGTCAAAAACAGTTTGAACATAAATCATTCCATATATTTACTTAATATGGATCTGGTTAAATCTAGTTAAATCTTTCACTCCTTACTTTCATATTACATATTAGCATATGACAAAAATTTTAAAAGTATAATTTGGGTTTATGTGTTTGGTCTGTTACACACATATGTTTGTGTAGGTCAAAGATTTCAGTGTTCTCACTGTTCTAAACGTTTTGCCACTGAGAGACTACTGAGAGACCACATGAGAAACCATGGTGAGTTTTTTTTTTTGTAGGCAAGGTTTTATTTTGTTCTGTTGTGTTTAAGTTCTGCTTATGCTCGTAGTGTTAAATTGTTATCAATATGTGATCCGCTGTTTTTAATGTCAAGGTAGTAACCTAGTGGTTTGAAAATGTTTTTCTCTGTTCGCTGATGACAGTCAACCATTATAAATGTCCGCTCTGTGATATGACCTGTCCATCACCATCCTCACTAAGAAACCACATCAAGTTTCGGCATTCCAGCGAGAGACCCTACAGCTGTGACTACTGCGAGTACAGGTGAGGTCAGATTATAATGCATATGTATAATTAGAATGACAGGTTTTACTATTTAAGAAGTAGAAGCTCATTTGTATGTCATATGTTTGTGTGGTTCTCAGCTGTAAAAACCTGATAGACCTGCGGAAGCATTTAGACACACACAGCAGTGAACCCGGGTATCGATGTGACTTCCCTGACTGCGGCTACTCCACCCGCTCCCTGTATTCCATCAAAAACCACTACAAACGTATTCATGAAGTGAGTCAGTCAGAAGACGCCAGCAACATGCAGATCCTCTTACAGTCGGTCAATTTAAAAAAGCACAACAAATGATGAAAATGATTTGAAAAAATGAATCAACATCCACAGAAATTTAACCATTAAATAACATTTGTCTTTTAAGTGTGCAATGAATTTAAGACTGCTTCAGATATATAATAACTCCTATTCCCTTCATAGCTTTAGGGTCCTTAAGAATATTATTGTGATGTTCTATGTTGTGCATTCAGGGAGATTATACCCCTCGCTATAAGTGTCACGTGTGTGAGCAGTGCTTCACCCGGGGAAACAACCTCACTGCCCATCTACGCAAGAAACATCAGTTCAAATGGCCCTCAGGACACCCCAGATTCAGGTACAAATCAGTTCACGTTTCATAGAGAATTTGGTTTGGCATAATGTTTTTCCCACCCCATCTGGGAAACCCCATCTGACCAAAACAAACCAATCAACCAACCAAATTTAAGCTAAGTCAGAAATGCATTGGGTGCTTAAACAAGGGCCTAAATAAACCTAAATGTCTTGACTTAAGTTAAGATAATAAGGAAATTAATTTGGTAAAATTAAGCGCAACTGTGTCAAATAAGAGAATGCACTTGTGGCTACTGTTGGGGTACATCTAAGATCATAATTCAATTTTGTCCCAACCTTATCTAAATGTATTATTTTCTTCCCCCATTCCGCTCATCCTTTCAGATATAAAGAGCATGAAGATGGTTTCATGCGGCTGCAGCTGATCCGCTATGAGAGCGTGGAGCTCACAGAACAGCTGATGCGAGAGCGGCAGGGGGACAGCAGCGAGTCCAATCCGCAAAACATCCAGCCTGGTGAAGAACTGGAAGAAACGAGGACTCTTGGCACCGTGGCTGAAAATACAGAGGCAGGAATGAGAACAGAGACAGCAGAGGACTTCAGGACACAGGAAAACAGGGAAAGTGTGTTTCTGTTAATGACAGCTGGCACCTCCTCAGAGACCGACTCTATAAATGAGGAGTCAGTGATGCGTCAGCTGCAGGACACTGCGCAACAGCTGGGTATGGAGGTGGTCTAACTGCTTTCTGGAGCTCCTTAAGACTGCCATGTCATAAATTTAAGGGGGTTGGTAAAAATGGTTGCAGTAGATTAACAGGGGACCAAAATTAAAATAGTGTGTTTTAGGAAGATGTCAGATTAGGACGAATTAACACAGCACTGAATAGAGCAAATTAACTTGTTTTTTAAAGTGACAAAGTTGCTATAGTGAACTGACACAAATAGTTCACCAAGAAATTACAATTTGCCGTTATTTCATACATTATAGAGGATAATCTTGAGCAGAATGTCCGAGCTGCTTTTTTGTATATGGAAAATACATGTGTATGGTGATTTCTACTGCCCATCTTAAATAATAACAAAACCATTAAACATATCAGAACGCTTCCAAAAAATGTGGTATAGTTTTGTGTTAGGAACAGACTAAATATTAAGCTGTTAAAATGAACAGACAAACTTTTGTTTGGTTTGCTGTCATTGAAAGCTGTCAATCTACTTGCAGCATATTAACCATGAATATCTTAAATGGTTTGTAACTTACAGAAGTTATTGGCCTCACACTTATACACTTACACAGTTTTGTTGTATGGAAAACAGTTACTCAGACATTCTGTTCAAAATCTGTCAGGGTTGGAATATAGACATGGGATGAAAAAATAATGTTTGTTTTTTGCGTGAACTATTTGTCAGAATTGGACTGTGCGAAAGAGAGAAAGGAGGAACGGAAAAGTTTAATCCTACTGAACAATTTAACCAGTTTTTCTTCAACTCAGCAGGTTAAGTCTCTGTGTGAAGGAAGAACGATTGGTCTCTTAAGATTACTTTTTATGTGTAAAGTTTTATACAGTGTGGCTGTTTGCTTCTGTTTTACAGTTGTATTGGAAGTGCCCCTAAACTTTAAACTGACCACTCCTGTCTAATTTATTTTTTAGCTTTATATTGATCAGTTTATGGGTAACTGCAATCTGCATTAACATTCTGTTCTGCTGAAAGCTGGTAACTTGCTTTTTTGCGTCTTTTCTATCAAATTAAATGTTTTGAAGTCTACGAATCGGTTTACATTTACATTACATTTATTCATTTAGCAGATGCTTTTGTCCAAAGCGACTTACAAGTTACCAGTGGCACACTGGGAGCAATTAGGGGTGAGGTGTCTTGCTCAAGGGCACCTCAGTTGTTTCCTGCTGGTACTGGGAATCGAACCAGCAACTATATGGTTGCAAGTCCAACGCTCTAACCACTAGGCTAATAATAATTTGAGTCTGCCTGTTCAAAGAAGTGTCTAGAACCTCTGGCTGCAAGATCTTTAATATTTCTTTAGAGGGCAGTTTTTTAGGACTTTTTTCATTTGCCTATTTATAAAGACTTCATTATACAGAAATTGAGTCATTGTATACCTTTAAAATCCTCATTATGAAATTCTTATATTTATAGAGTTTATTCACAAAACCAATAACACAAAAACTAAAGTTTTTATAATTGATAAACATTAGTATAAAGTGTAAAGCCAAATTCAGCACTGATCAGGTGGTGTTCATTAAAATATCTCACTGCACAGCTTGCCCCCAAAGAGCAAGACTTTAAATAACTGCCTATCGCATTGAATGACAGCACTGACATTAAAGACATAACATAACTTCTAATCTTAATTAAAGGAATTACAGAGAATTTTATTATACCAGAAGATTCTGTCTATGGACAATACTGATGAACAATATTGTAATAGTTAACATTTTCAACAATACTTCCACTTATGGAGAACAAAAATGATGTTTTAGTTAAACCAGTTTCTACAACTGTTTCTACAACTTCAACTGAAGATGTGTTGATTTTATATAAAATTATACAAATATTATTTTGAAATCTGATTTTGATAATTTTTTGATAAAAAAAGTTGTGATTAATTCAATCCAGACAACAAACAGTGTACAGTACTAGTACAGTATATTCAATGCTCTCACTGTTCACTCTCATCTCTAATCCTATGCTAGAAGGTTAACAAGATTAAGGTTTCAACTCTGTACTACACACAGACTTTGCTCTTTTGAAACTGCAAACGACATATGGATACTATGACAACGTTTATAACATTTAGAAAAGTAAGTTGTTTTTAATATACATGACATTAATATACAACATTATAATACATGCACAGATAGAAAATGTTGTATAGTAAATGTTTGTTATGCTTATTTTATAACATTTCACACTAACATTGGTGACAATAACTGTTTTGAAACAGCTGAAGAATTAATAATTAAAATGTATTCAATATTACTTCTGGTAATATCAGGCAAACCAAGAATTACTGTTTTGGGGTTCATTTTCCAGGCCAGAACAATTCTCTTTTCTATATTGATATCTATATTATTATTCTATATTATATATTAATATATTTTTTAAATGTTTTATTTTATTTTAAAGCATTATGAATCATTTAGGGAAGGTTAAAAGTGATTAGGCAGAGTTTACTGCAGTAATCAGACATGATCTCTGTGTTGTTACAGCGATAACATCACTGCAGATCTGAACCACACTAGGCAAGTTACTTAAGAAGGTTACTCTCTAAAACAACCCTTTTTAATGTGAAAAATTTAGCTATGAAGGTCAGGCATTCCATGGCCTGTTCCTTTCTCTGTAATCTGTTCCTCTCTGCTCTGTAGACATTAGCTGATTTGTTAGCACAGTTTAAAAGATTAGTTTGCATTGAGGGCTTAGAACACTATACCACTTACACACACTCAGGAAAGACCTGAAGATGAGAAGAACAGAAGTGGTATAAATTTCTCTGCATTGGAGAAAAAGAGACTAAAACAGCATGCAACCAGGAGCTCTTCTGCTGCTGCTACTTCTGAGATCTTTGCAGGGAGTGTTCACTCAAGCACCTATAAATGCACTCACTGAAGCACCAGCTGTGGAAGACTATCAGGGCAGTGGTAAGCAAAGCATTTATTAAAGCAGTTCTGTAAGATCTTACCAAATAAACTGGTTTTAGAATGTCTAGTATAAAAGTCTCGTGTCTATGTATAAAATGGCAGCCAGATTGATAAGTGATGCATGAAATTGAGCAGTAATGACTGAATCATGTGATTCAGGTTTGTTAGAAGTGGAACAGGAAGATGAACATGCAGATACTTACTGGTCTGGAACAGCACCGATTTGTTTCGGAGGGTGCAGAGGTCGACATAAGGAACTAAGGAGAGACAGGTGTGGAGATTCAGACTGCTGCTGGGTGGGATACAAATCCCTCTGTAGAGGTACATCTGATGTACATGAAACTGTAATACAGCCGTGCTGTGTAATGTTGTGTGTAATCATCCCATTTGTTTCTCTTTTCTTTAGTTAATTGTGGGAAACCTGATGTAGATTTTAATGGGGTGATGTATGGAAGTGATTGGTGGGTGGGTTCTGTGGTGCGCTATGACTGCAGGCCAGGGTTCGTGTTGGTGGGGGATCCTGCTCGAGCTTGTCAATCCAATGGGAAATGGACACCCAAACCTTTCTGTTTAAGTAAGTTCTTGTTCTGGTTTGTGCACAGAATAGATTTGTATTTAATTAATTCAGTCACAATGTCTCTGCTTTTCACTTTCATGTGCACATTAGGAGTGTGTCATCTTGGGCGTGTGGAGATCAATGAGAGAGACATTGATGGGACGTGTACATCCACCTGCCCAGATGCTAAGAGCCATGCAGTCCCTCTGAACCATCACTGCAGTCGCATTGAAAACTGCAGGACTAAAGAACCGGGCTGGAAGGGCTGGTTTTCACGCTGCAACTACTGCGTCTGTGACTGCTTCATTCCCTGTGGTAGGTGAACTGCTGCTAGTTAAAACATCATAGCAGCAATTACTGCAGTAACACAAACAATGTAGCAACTTAACAGTAAAAATAAAACTAGTTAAAGAAAAAATGTCAAATGTTTGTTTTTCATTTCCTAGTTTCTGCAGGATAGAAGACCGTGGATACATTTTGATTCTGCTCATTTTATGAAGTCGTTATGTAAGTTATGGAACAAACTTTAGAACTGTTTCTTAAATGTAAAGACAGACGCACGACAGGCAACCCTGACAGAACTTGAAAGTGACGACATTTCATATATAGCATTTGGATTCTCAATATCCACAGAATTAATAAAAAAACAGATATTTTGAGACATTGCTGTTCTTCCCTGATCTGTGTTTAGCATTGAGTTAAATCTTTAATCTTGTAACACTCCTTGCATAAGCTTCTGCAGGTAAGAAGGGAACTTTAAAAGCGTTACATTTTACTAGTTAATTAGTCACAACTGATGATAGAGAAGAGATGTTTTACAATTTTATCAACTGAAGATACTTTATTATTGCATTGTACTACATATAATAAAATAATGAGTTTATTCATTTACTTGAACTTTACATAGATTACAGTCACACAGACATTGTTTATTCAAGATATTGTTTTATATCTTAGAGTGAATTAGAGTGATATCCTTGTACTAATGCAATCTATTTTTTTTCCGACTTGGTGAACCTCAGGATAATATGCTCATCCTTCTTGGGTTGGTAGCATCCAATTCCTGAAAAATAAAATTATATATATATATATATATATATATATATTAACACATAATTAGGTAACAAAATATTAATCAAATGCCTTAGAATTGAAGCAAATTAATATTTTTGATTTCATTATTTTATTTTGTAAATTAAGTGAATTGAAGTTTTCTTGCTTAAATATTTCTAAAATATATTCAGGGATTATGGCCATACGTAATGTGTAATATCATTGTCTCAATGTAAGTTACTCTTACCAGTGTCCAGTGGGGTTAGACTCTCAGTCAGAAGCTGCCAGTATGTGAAGTCATCAACAGAACCAGCCAATCCATTCACACTCTCCAGATATAATCCAAAGTCATTGTCAATTGAATAGGTGAAACTGTTGCAATAACAAAAATATAAGTAACAAATCAGCACGAAACATAAATTAAGACAATGTGACAAAATAGCCACTGACTATAAAGTTAGGGATGACCGTGTAATAGCTTTCCATCATACTGTACAGAATAGATCAATCCTGTTGGAACCTGCTCGTTTTGCACAGTTAGACTGAGCCTTATATTTTGTCTCCCCCTAGTGGTTACAGTAGTGAAAGTTTCTCTATTTCCTCATAACCTTATTTTATTTCCAAATGATTTTGAGTAACCCTGATTCATCATCAAAGCCAGCCGTCAGAATTAATCAGAATCAGATTTTCTTGCAATTTGTTGCATATAAAGCACACAAAATGTAACACAATTATAAAATACCTGAATCCATTGTTGGAATCTTGTAGATTGTTTAGGACCCCAAACAACACTCCTCCCTCTATCACAGAGCTAGTAAATGAGGCCTTATCATTAGTTATCTCATTAATGATGCTCAACTTAATAGGAAACGTTTCCAAGTTGGCTGTTCAGGACAGAAGAAGTGAGAATGTGTTATTTAGTTGCAACACATGCAGTAGGGTTACAGTAATGTTTAAGAAATATATATCCAAAATAACTGCTTAACCATTTATGAACTGAGACCTACAACTTGATTTAACAAAAAACAATGTTCATCACTCACCTGGCAGCCCCAGCGCAACGAAAGGCAGCAAAGCTACAAAGCCGAAAAGACAAATCATCTTTACAGTCATTCTAGCAGATGCTCAGTGTTTCTGAGTGTCTCTCACACACTCGCACCCTATTTATATTCTTTCCTAATAAGTTTTCTAATGAGATTTTCTTATCATAAGACTTACAATGACAGACTACAAAGATTATTGATATATTGAAATTGGTACCCTTTTATGTTTTGTTTCATTTCTTACTTCAAACATTTACTTTGCTTTGTTTTTGCGTGTGTTCTGAGAACTGTTAGTACAGTACAAACATTGATAACATTGAAAGTGTAAAAATAGAGAAGTGATTATTTAACGTGGTCGCTCTTTTGAGTGACATTTCACATAAAACGTATTGTGTAGCTAAAAAGGGTGTGGAGTATATGGTTATCGATCACCGCTGACTTCTCCACACCCTAACAGTACAGTACAGTGTCCAGCTACAGGATTTATCTTTTACAGCATTGAACCACTACCAAACTAATTTTTGCACAGTGGTGACCCTGCCTGTGAAAACCAAGCTAACGTCATTTTTTGTGATTTACTGTTTTCTGCATAAAATCATCCTAAATAATGTAAAGAACATTGATAACATTGATATCTTTAACTTTGACTGTGTAAGATTATGTGAAAGATTTATAGAGAAATTAATATTGCTTGTTATCTCAGAGTTAATTTTTTAGGCTTTAGTCTGGTTTTCACAGACAGGGTCTGTGGACAAAATTGTAGTTAAATAATAACAGCCATGGGTCTGGGTGGCTATATGTTTCTTTACCAATTCTGTGTCATACCCATGTCATTATGTAGTGATTGATTTAGAGATAATAAGAGTCATTATATCAAGGTTTGGATGTTTTCTTTGCAGCTTAACACTTATAGGAGGCAGCTATAAGTAAGTTATATGCAGACTGACTTTTTGTGAACATGCAAGGGAAAAATAATGACAAAATAAATCTAAATCCCTGTGAAAAAAGTACTTGCAGTGTTTCTTAGTCATCTGACACAACACTGACTCACCAAAGTTGCACCTTCCAGAAAGAGATCTATGTATGTGACTTCTAAAATTATACAACTAGCTGCATGTCTGTTAATCAATGACAAATTAAAAATATCTATCTATCTGTCTGTCTGTCTGTCTGCCTGTCTGTCTGTCTGTCTGTCTGTCTGTCTGTCTGTCTATCTGTATTCTATGAGCAGTAACATTAAGTTTATCACAGCAGTATGTGCCCTCGCAGTAGATGATATAGGGCGTCGTTTGAACGCTAGTAACCCCACCGGTTTCACCGAGAATAACCCGACCACTGCAGCATCAGCACCGGCGGATGCGCAGGTGCCGCCTTTAAAGAGACCGCGCGCACAATTCTCTCATGCTGCCGGATAGGCTGTGATTTCTCTTTGTTTAAGTTTTCTGTCTCCATCATCTCTATATCGCCACCCCCTCCTTCGCTTTCCTCCACACAGTAACCTCATAGGCAACGGTTTCCAAAAATAGATTTTCCACCCGTTTCTCGCTTCTGCCCTAAAATTGAAAAAGCCCTATTTCTACAAAACTGTTTAAAGAAGAAATGTATTTGAGGTGTTTTTACATCTTAGAGGCTGACTTACAACAGAGACACCAGCGCTAAACCTGCTCGATTTCTCTCCCGTATAATGGGAAAACTGAGATCCCACCTGCCCCGTGACCGTACGATGGCGCACTGCCAACTTGCCCTCGTTTTCCTGCAGAGGAGTTTGTAATGTAACCCACCCCACAACCAGACTACTGAGCATCACAATTAACATTTCAGCATAACAGCAAGACCAAAAACCTATTTGTTTTTATAGGTTAAATATCGTATGGATTTGCAGAATTGACTTTTTTGATATGTAATTGCTAAACACAAGTAAAGCTGTATAATGTATGATCTGTATCACTAATAAATCACTGCTACTTTAATGTCTTCCACGGATTTATTTCGGACTAGCCCTTTCAATCTGCCAGTTACGCCCAGTATCCCAGACCGCCGGGCGTGCCAGGGATGCTCTGACCACTGCGCCTATTAACCAGCTACTGCGGTGCAGCATCCGGAGGACCGGTGAGGACGCGCGCAACTCTTCTCCCCACAGCACAGTACGCGTCCTGGATGACTGATGTAGATGCGCAACGTCGCGGTTCTTCCTTCCATCTGCTGTCCTGAACGAAACTCATGGTTTAACACGAATGCTGCATTTATTTAATTATTCATAACTCGTATGTTTATTTTGGATGGGGATTGTCTGTATTTTCAAAGAACGATATGAATGTGACGTGTAGCTGTTTTCTAAAGGAGAAGAGCATCCTCTCCGTCACCGGCGAGCAGGATCGGGCGTGTATCGGACCCTGACGCGCACTGAGCATCTTTTCTCCCCGCGGGACTATAGTGCCGGGCCCTCTCCTGTTGATCATTCCGGTGTGTACATATGTTGTAATTGAGATCAAAGGCATGAACTGGACATTTTTGTAAGGATCGACACCTCGAGCCCCTTGAGTCGTTTTTTTGATCAACTCGGCACGTCAAAAAGTACGTATAATGCTATGATGTGAGTGTGTGTGTGCATTAACACTTGTAGAGGGTCTCCTCTAAATACTAAATACCTAAAAAATCTAAATACAATCCTGTGTTTTAAATGTGAGTGATGTCATTGACAGACATGTGATTGGAAACATACAGTACGTGCGACTCTAATACTGTATATATAAATATGTAAATATGTTTCAGACTTATTTTTATACATTTCTTTGGTTTGGAATAGAGTGTTTCATCCTTAACAACATAATTGCTCATTGTGTATTCTGTAAAGTGTCTGTGTTGGGGTGTAGAGCACAAGTAAGTGAGGTAGGCGATGACCTTTCTCTGACAGATTTTGGACCAGCCAGACCTGGATTCTCTTAGGATATGGCCTTTATTTGACTAATTAGAACAGCTTTTACAGTTGAAGAGTACTAAGCACAGTCAAAGCCCTCCCTATACAGTATAAAAAGACATACAATGCTAGCTAATCTTAAAGATGAATTTAAAAGGGAAAAGGTCGTGATCACCCTGGTCTATGGATTGGCTCAACTGGTGTGTTTCATCCAGCTGTGACCGCCATCACAGTATTGCATCACAAACAACAGAATCTATTTCATTCAGTGACATTGTATGTCAAGCTTAGTAAAGACTACAGAGAGGTTATGTTTCTCTCATGTACACTCATTGTGAGTGCCTATGGTGTCCCATATAGATTTATAGATTAGCCTTCTAGATCATAGTTTTGTTTACTGTTTTTATTGCCTTTGAAATGGAAGCACTGGTTTGTTAGATCCTCCAGTCTTTCTGAAAAGACTATGCCTCTACTCATAACAGAAAATACTCAAGCCCTTCCTAATGGAATGTACCATATTGATATGCAAGCACTTCAACGGTATAATCTGCTTGCTGGCAACAGAGAAAACACTTGGTCTTCAGAGAGACAGGGCTCTATCAAGCGTTGCCCCAGGAACTGGTTTAGACGCTTCTGCTGCCTAAGTGCGTTCTCATTGATGTGAAATACAATAACTCATATGGATTCCACATTCTCAATGCTGTCAGGACTGTTTGTGCCGCTACTGCCTTGTGCAATGTTTTGCAATGTCAGTGTCATTAAATCTGAGTGGTGATTTTTTTATGTTGATTAAATGCACAAAATGATGTTTAAATGTCGAATATTGGCAAACACAGAAATGCAATTGTAATTTTAACTTTCAATACTCAATCAGTTTCACTGACTTAAGTCAGGTTAAATGCTTTTTGTATGTGTGTGAAATGTATGTAGTGTGTAAAAGATTGTGGTATTCTCTGTCATCCAGTAAGTTCATCTGAACCAGCACTATACTGTTGTCAGGCTGTTATTGGATCCTTACACCTTACAACAGTTTGGGAATTACAAGCTCAGCATTCCCACATTCAGGAGGAAAACGTGAAAGTCTAAATATATTCCTCATAGAAGAAATTTAATCTTAATCAAAAATAGAGAACAATTGCATATAATACCTTGTAATTCCAAAACAAATATTAGCTCATTAGTATTGACATTAGTATTGTTTAACCCAGTGGTCATGTCATATGTATTCCATATGTGTCCAGTGTCTAACCCAACAAAAATGGAAAAAAGCTTTCTATAAAAGATTGAAATGCTGCTATCAAATTCTATGGCCTTCAAAAATAATTTCTCAATAGCTAAAACTGTAAGTGATTAATCCTCATGCCATCTACAAGCAGATGCTTTCATTCTCACAGAGATAAAAATCGAAACAACACTTTTACAGATTCTTTACTAATTCCATTTAAGTAGCCTAAACGACTTGATCACACTTCATATTATGTTCATTTGTAACATAATAAGGTTAGAATTATGAATTCAGAATTATGTTCACGATGAGTAAATTATTTTCAAAGGAGATAACCGTTTGCTTTCAAAAGAAGGAATGATCTTGTTACTTTTTCTCCCATTTTCAAGCTCGACCGCACAAATGTAGGACAGTTTTGGTTTGCATAAGTGTGTTTTTCATTTTAAAAGCATAAAAGTTTTACATTTTTGAATACCTAATACTTTAATACTTACTTTACTATTCTTGTGCATTTGTTTTATACCCTCTATATGTTCATTTACCTACCATGGTCATTCTACATTACAATGATCTTCTCACCTGTGCTTCATCATCCATTCTCCAGGCTCTTGGTATGGCTGCAAAGCCCTCAGAGCCGGGGTCAGTTTCCATACCCATGGAGGAGACCAAGCGTGCTGGAGGAGCTCAAGATGCTGCCATGCTGACTCACTTGAAGAAGGTGGAAAACCACATCACAGAGGCGCAGAGGTTCTCTCACCTGCCTCGCCGTTCAGCGGTGGACCTGGAGTTTACAGAGCTCTCTTACACCATCCGTGAAGGACCATGCTGGAGGAGGCGAGGTACAGCTTGAATCCTTTAACTTATGTGGTGATACAGTCAAAGTTTTGAGGTGAATTTTGTACAAATAAAACAGACAAAATTGGAAAAATAATGATTGTTTAAAACTTTTCAAATGTTCACTATTCTCTTTAATATTTCATAGTTGAATTAAAAATATGTAAAATATCAAAAGTGTAAAAAATTGTAGTTGGGATAGTGCATTTTCACCTGTATGCTCAAGCTGATAGTTCAGGTTGAAAGATCTCAGTTGTGTCATGTAAAATTATTACTTTTTATTGCCCTACAATGTAAAACACAGTCATTTACAACATTTATCTCTACCAGCTCATGACAAATGCTAGATATGACAGTACACACCAATGCACACATATACATGACCATGAAAGTATTCGCCCCCCACAGTCACACACCCACACTTCACCCTATTTCTTGGACCATAGAGTGCTGTTCTCAGCAGTCTTTAGATATAGTAAATAATTCACTCCCCAGACGACTCAGCTAGCTAAACCTTAGACTACACACATGCACACCCACACGCATTGCATTGATAAGGACCCTCTCCCTCTACACTACCTTGTTTTTTCTCTGGTTACAAGTACATTATGTTATTCACACTGTCTGTGCTGGTTTTTGAAGGGTGCATGAGTTATAGCTTAGATTTTTCTGACATTATCATTTCTGTGGTTCAGAAGATGAAATAAGAGATAAAACTATCTGCACCATATCCGGCGGTGATGTCATATACAGATACAGGGTTTATTCACCCCTCTGAGGGCAAGAGAGAAGAGCTGTGGAGAATTTTATCTTGGCTAATAAAGGACAATGCAATTAGAATATTGGTTGTTTTTGGCCTTGTGTGTCACTAGACTGAAATAGCTTGTGTGTAGTTATTCATTTTGTCTTGAAATCACAGCACTCACTGTATTGTGTAAAGTACATGCTGTCCTTGTGTGACACCACTGAATTGAGATGACTTGAAATTTTTTAATTTTCAGAACAAGTGGTACATATAGGATACATATTAACCTGTGAAATAGTATTCCTTTCTAAGAGAAATGTAATGTTTATGCTTAACATTGATTGTGTTATACAGCCTTTCCAGATAACATCCACACGGTCACTGCTCATGTTCCACAAAACAATTACATTAGAGAGCATCTCTCTCTCTCTCTCTCTCTCTCTCTCTCTCTCTCTCTCTCTCTCTCTCTCTCTCTCTCTCTCTCTCTCTCTCTCTCTCTCTCTCTCTCTCTCTCTCTCTCTCTCTCTCTCTCTCTCTCTCTCTCTCTCTCTCTCTCTCTCTCTCTCTCTCTCTCTCTCTCACACACACACACACACACACACACAAATGCACACTTTTCACAGTTAAGTAAGCAGCACACAGAGGCTGGTGCAGTGCTGGGTTAATGCTGGTAAATGATGAGGGCTGCACACACAGCAGCTTCTGTAACTTCATGTCCTCTAGCATGCTGAGCTCCACCTCACCCCCCAGACACACACACATACACTCACACACTGTGAAAACCAACACAAATAGGACAGACATGCTACACTATATCATAAGATCTAACGCACAAGCACACTGGAAGGGAGTAAATCATAGATAATGTATAATGTTTCCTATGACACTGCTTTCAGGATGTGCCTGAAACTCATATATGTTGCTTACATGTTTATATCCTGTACTCCATCCTTCTTGAAGCTCATTAAGCTGTTTCTTATTCAGCAGCTCATACATTATTATGCTGTTGTTTTATTATTACCTCATACCTCATTATACTGTCCCTCTGTTGTTCCATCTGTTGTGAAACAAACTCTTTCATGTGCAGTTTATGCGTCAGTGGTTTTAGATGCGTCATGTCACTGAAAAAATCTAGGTGTCATCCTGCTCCTCTTTGTAAAGAGGTATGGTTGTCCAACAAATCTATTTTATAATATATATGGCTTTATAAAAATAAATATTTTGTAATTATTTTTGGCTTTTTTTAATCACAACCAGTACATGTTGTGTTCAAAATTCATTTAATTCAGTCAAAAGTCTGGTAATTTAGGTGTTTTTGCACATATTACTGAAGGATATGTCTTTTCTTCAAGTAGTGACCCTAAGCATGACAATGTATGTGAATAGAGGCATAATAAATCATCTTTATGGTATTGCGTTTGACAGCTGAGTACAAGCTGTGTGGCTTGTGTACTCTTTTACCCCCTCCTTAAATGTCATACTGCCTTTTACTTTTGTTTTCTCTCTTCAAGCCTCTCATCTTTATTGATCCGCTTCTGTTGTTTTTGTTTTTTCTCTCTCGCTCCACTCTGTCCTTCTTACTGGACTCCTGTCATGTTTTATCTTCTTAATCTCTTGTCCCATTTTGTTTTCTCCCTCTCTCACTGCTTCTCCTCCATCATCATTCTGGAATGTGTCGGGTCATAACCATGTTTTGTATGGGAATGGGTTTGGGATTTAGTATAGATGCCTGACATATGAAAATCCAAATTTACCCATAAATATGGATTTATTTTCTGAAATATGAAAATTCAACAATCTAACAATCTTACATTTACATTTACATTTAGGCATTTAGCTGGCGCTTTTATCCAAAGCGACTTGAAGCAACACATCAGAAGCGACAACAATAGTGCTAACAAGTGCTTTCCTAAGTTTACAATGTTTTGCAGTAATAGATAAGTACCTGTAGAAGAAAGAAAATATTTTTTTTGTATTATGATGTCAGGTGTTTGTGGAAGAGGTGTGTTTTTTTAAAAACAAGAGATGGATTTAGTGCCCTTCTGTGAGGGAAACACCAGTCGACAATCTTCTCTGTGACTATTTTGCATTCAAAACATTTTATTTAATACATCTCCATATCTAGTATTTGCTAGTATGTCTAAATTAGGTGATCTCTGTGCTAAATAGCAGCTGTACCTTCTTGTACTGCACAAGATATTCAACTCGAGCTTCAGAAATCCTCCCAACACTTTAATTTGTGAGTCTAAACCTACAGAAATGTGCTCTGATTTCAACAATATGGCTAGGAGACTGATGGATGCTTTTTTTCCTTATCAGCACCTAACCACAGACTGCATGGATGCATCTATTGATTGAATGTGTTTAAGCTTTCAAGAATGCTTTCAGCCTGATCCCAGTTCAGTTCATACTCAGAATACAGACTCATGCAACATGAAGGGATGGATGCTCGGGTTACACATCATCAGCATGTAGAAAATTGGAATAAGAATGTCTAATTATTGCTTACATAAAGATACAGGATGTATCATTTGTGAATGAGTTATTAAACCTCAGTAGCATACAGGAAGTTCGAGGGTAATTGAGAGTGTTGCCCCTATCTCTCACTTTCACCTTTCTCTCACTTCTCTCACATATTAAATCCTTTTTTACCAATGTTAGCACAGAAATGGATAGGATGAGAGAGGGCAAAAGCAATTATATAACCTCACTAATGATTCATAGCTTTGACCGAAGTATAGAGACTTTATAGTAGAGAGATATTATAGCAGAGACGGACCATTCATACGTAAAATGAAGATGAGAAATTGTAGTAAAGCAATATTACAGTTAATCACAGCTGTGCTGATGTACAGTCATATCACACTATATTCAGAAAGGATGTAGTACTTACATGAACAGAAATAGCTGCCTGTGGGCGTTATCAATATGGCTGGACTGACACGTCTAAAACAGACTTTGGAGATATAAAGAGAAAAGGAGGACAATACATGCAACATAAACAACAAGCTAACAAAGAGTTCAGTAGCAGTCTCATTTGTCTCCCTCTTGAGATAGAAGAGATAAAAGAGTCGGTCTCTAACAGGAAGTCCGCCCAAGTTTTCTGCAACTTTGTAGTTGTAATGTTTAAACTTTGTAATTATTCTGTGACTTTACCTTAGGCTAAATGATCTGTCAAATGTTTTATTTTTTTTACTATATTAAACTGCAAAATTAAAATGTCATACCAGTATGTACTTGGTTCTATACACATAAATATAGGAAATGTTCAGTTTCATACAGCACAATATATGATAAAAGGTTTTGTATACTACACGTTTGCAATTTTCTGAGGGTGTGGAATAGAGTTCACCTTAGTTTTCAGAAACAAATTTTAAATATTTTTTAAGCTGTTTGTTTGCTTCCAACTATCTCTGTTGAGCACGTTGAAATACTTGTTATTGTTATAAAATAGTTTTTATTATGTTTTCTACAGGATATAAGGCCCTTTTGAAATGTCTCTCCGGAAAGTTCTGCAATCGGGAGCTTATTGGAATCATGGGACCCTCAGGGGCTGGCAAATCCACTCTCATGAATATTCTTGCTGGCTACAGGTGAGCATGCATACTTGTAAAGGAATATGCATTATTACATTTCCTATCCTGTTCTGCCATTATTTAAGATTTCTGTCCCTGTGTCCATCTCTTTCTGCAGAGAAACAGGCATGAAAGGTCAGATCCTAGTAAACGGGCGACCCCGTGACCTTCGTACCTTCCGTAAAATGTCATGTTACATCATGCAAGATGACATGCTACTGCCACACCTCACAACACGAGAGGCAATGATGGTGGGAGCCTTGTGTGTGAATCTGCTTGTGTGCATGACTTTATATTCTTATATTCTGTGCTGATTAATTTAATGCATCTTTGTTTGGTGTAGGTCTCAGCTAACCTTAAACTTAATGAAAATATGGAGGTGAAAAAAGAACTGGTACGTGCACTTACGCATAGTTTTTGTCACCATTTTGCCATCACTTTGTCATCTGCACAGATAAAACACATAAATAATAGCAAATATGTACATTATGATGCTACATGGTGACACTGTGTTTTTTCTAATTAATTCTAATGAATAAATTATTCATGTTAGCAATAAACATTCATTTATTAATATCATGTATGATAGGTGGATGAGATCCTGACAGCATTAGGACTGCAGGAGTGTGCCCAAACTCGTACAATCTCTCTGTCAGGTGGTCAGTGTAAGCGGCTGGCTATTGCTCTGGAGCTGGTCAATAATCCCCCTGTCATGTTCTTTGATGAACCCACCAGGTATCCATCGCAGCAATAATACACATATTTTTAACCAAAATCCTTTCAAAATTTTGCATGTTTATAGTAATATTTCTGTTTTAACTTTCACAAAATGTGCATTTGGGTTTGTTTCTGTGTGTGTGAATAGTGGTCTAGACAGCGCGTCCTGTTTCCAGGTGGTGTCCTTAATGAAATCTCTGGCTCAGGGAGGAAGAACAATCATCTGTACCATCCACCAGCCCAGTGCTAAACTATTTGAAATGTTTGACAAGGTAAATTTTTTATTTACCCTTTAACTGCTACAAACTATAAAACTGTGTTTTGGGCACATATGCATTATGTGTGTATTATTGTGAATGATCTAAATGATCTTTTCTTTATAGCTTTATATCCTGAGCCAAGGTCAGTGCATATATAAAGGGACGGTACCTTACCTTATCCCCTACCTGAAAAACCTTGGACTTCACTGCCCAACATACCACAATCCTGCTGACTTTAGTAGGTCTATTGTGTGTGTGTGTGTGTGTGAGAGAGAGAGAGAGATCTTTTTAGAGAAAATGTATGCATTGTAGTGTAGCAGTTAGTATATTGAATGGTTTTTGCCACATTTGTTTGGTTATAGTTGGTTATATCTAAAACTGAGACTGTTTTGATAAGTCTGTTAAGTTTTATCACTTAAAAACTCTGTATGTCTGTATGTTTGAAATAATGTACTCGCTAAAGACACTAATATGAGATAAAGGTCAATCATACCTAGGCTACGCTATAAAACTGTCATTTTGTCATTTAATAGGCCATTCATGAAAGCTAATTCACCAGTGGTTCCTTTTGAATTCTTAGAGTAAATGTCTGTGGTTTCCATTAGGTACTGAAACTTTCCTGTTTTATTCAGACTACAATTACAAATCATTTGTCAAACTGATACTTGTTTGACAAATAACATAAAATTAACAGCTTGTTAAATAGTTAGTAAATGTAAGTAAATGGTTTTAAAAGCTTTGTGTGGTGACAGTTTGTGTTGGCAAATAATATTAGTATAAACACAGATTTTGTTATGCTCATAATTTAATTTAACTATTAGTAGAACACAAGACCAGCAGTGTTTTACAGTAAAAACAATTAATAAACACAAACTTGAGAGACACATTTACCTTATACTCAGACATTTGCCAGAGAATATCTTGATGTGGGCTTCCCAGTCCAAGTAGTCATTCTCATTGTGCCGTGCATCCTCCAGTCCTGCTGGGGGCAGCAGAGAGCCTAAAGCTGCCTAAAGCTTCCTGTCATTATATTAAAAGGAACATATTAAACATTAAGATGTTATTACCAAACGCACCTTTGATAATAGATTAATATTGTACCTGGTGTAACTAAGGAAATAAAATCAATTAATTTAGTTATTTTATAAGTAATCCACTGATTCTGTTCTCTATTTCTCTTATGACAGTAATTGAAGTTGCCTCAGGAGAGTATGGTGATCTGAACCATGTGCTTTTCGAGGCTGTCCAGGGAGGCTTGTGCTCAGATGAGGGCAAGAAGAACTCCATTGACAAGAATGACCCCACAACATCTTGTCCCTCCCAATGTTATAATGTAAGTGATTGACTTTTACTTACACAAAATCTACCTGTACTGTTTATCAGTCTCTCTCACCTCTCCACCTTGTGTGTTATGTTCTGATACAGGATTCAGGCCATATTGAGAAACACACGTTTGCTACCAGTACCCTCACACAGTTCTGTATTCTCTTCAAGAGAACTTTTATTACTATATGCAGGGACACGGTAGGAATTTTCCTCCGTTTATTGTCTACTTGAGATTTATTAATTGATCTGTTAAAAATGCAACTACAAAACAACAAAAGGAAAATATATGTGTGTCTTCAGGTATTAACTCATCTGAGGGTGATGTCACACTTGTGTATCGGCGTGCTGATTGGTCTGCTGTACCTGAACATTGGAAATGATGCCAACAAAGTGTTTAACAACACAGGCTTCCTCTTCTTCTCAATGCTGTTTCTTATGTTTGCTGCACTCATGCCTACAGTCCTGACATGTAAGAGGTTCTCTTTTTGTGTGTATGTGTGTGAGGCTTTATAAGCATGACAAATAAATTTGATCTGAGTGATTACCTAATCCTTTTGGGTTTGTGATTGATTAGAATCGCTTACTTTAGCTTAATGCAGAGAGTACAGAATCAGTGGATCTGATTCAATTAAGCACTGATTCAATAATTTCTATGCTTCAATTGCAGTTCCCCTGGAGATGTCTGTGTTTTTAAGGGAACATCTTAATTACTGGTACAGTCTAAAGGCATATTACCTGGCTAAGACTATGGCAGACATTCCATTCCAGGTATGTCGTTTTCTACACCTTTCTGATATCATATTGTCAAATCCAGTATGTATTTTTTTTAAGTATGTAGAAACCATAGATAAAAATGATTACATAATTTACAAAAGATCATATCTGTCTTGCTTTAGGTTATTTGTCCGATAATGTACTGCAGTATAGTGTACTGGATGACAGAGCAGCCACCAGAAGCAGGCAGATATCTGCTGTTTATGGCCCTGTCCACCTCCACTGCTCTAGTGGCTCAGTCTCTGGGGCTTCTCATTGGAGCTGCATCCACATCACTCCAGGTATGGAGACTTAATAATAGTAATGAAATACATATATTTACACATTACATAAATGCAAGTGTTTTCACACACCACTTGCACAAAACACATACATCACCACGTTGTTGCTCTTACAATAGTTTATTGAGATCATCAGACTTCTGATGAAAACCATGTTGTTCAAAACATTCTTTTGTTGAGCCTGGTGAGAACAACCATCTTTTCTAGTCTTGCGCCTGTACTTTAGAAGTGTGCGCTTTTTATAATTTACATACATCATTGTAGCTAAAACTTTATGTATATATCTATACTGCATATTAAACACATTTTCATGCTGGAGCCATGGCAGTTGTGATGTTATCCCTCTTTTGCATCGTCTTCAGGTTGCCACATTCATAGGTCCAGTCTCTGCCATCCCGGTCCTTCTGTTCTCAGGCTTCTTTGTCAACTTTGACACCATCCCCAAATATCTGCAGTGGAGCTCCTACGTGTCATATGTCAGGTCAGTCAAACCCCAGTCAGAAAATCCTAAACATCCTTTATCCAACCTCACCTTTACTTTAAAAAACCCTGATTTGCATTTATTTACTCATACACTAAAGAATGTCATCTCTTTTTCTGCAGGTATGGCTTTGAAGGAGTTATCCTTTCCATCTATGGCATGAACCGCTCAGAATTGGATTGTCCAGACGGGATGTGTAAGTTTCAGAAGCCAGAGGAGGTGTTACAGCTCTTGGATGTGGAGGACGCAAAGCTTTACGTAGACTTCATGGTGTTGGGGGTCTTTTTCCTAGTCCTGAGACTTGCCACGTACCTAGTGCTGCGTTATAAAGTCAAATCAGAGCGTTAGGGTCAAAACCTATTGTTAAAAACATACATTTAATTTAACATAGAGATTAAATTACACACACACAACACACACACAGATATGCACATAACAAACCTTCAGATATTTAAACATTACAGGAACCAAGGTACATTAATACCAGGGTCATTCATTGGCAGTGCAACAATTATGCTTGGTTTTGGTTACTTGAATTTTTTTAATTCTCTGATGAGTGTAAAATAGTATTAATATTAATATTGGAAAATATTTTTTACTTTGATTTTCATTTCTTGAATGTATTACATGCAGTTTAACTGTGTAAATGCATTGTACCCCGATGTGACTTAGAAGCATGCTGACAGGATGGATGTTATTATAATGACAATCCTACGAAAATCCCCTCATAGCATGTGGATTGACCAACAGCAAACGTGTGAAATAGCAGATCGAGGGATAGTCATAGTGTCTTTTAATGAATGAACTTCATTAAGATCCTGTAAAAGTAATTTGGAAGGGAGTGTTCTGCATGCCTCAGGCACTTTTGGACAAGCAAGCAGCCGAACCAAGAGCTGTGATGAGCTTGATCGGGTTATACAAATTGTCAAACCAGCGTATCTTCATTTCCTTTTTTTTGTCTTCCGACAATACACTGAGCTTCTGCACAACTTGCTATAGAATGTGAAAACTGCTGGATTTTAGGAATACTTTTTTTCAGTTTTGGCAATTCTGGGAAGAGAATCCATATTAGCCTAAATCTAATCATTTGAGGAATGTTGCAGCAAGTGCCCTTGATGTGAACTGCCTGCATTTTTGCTGTGAGAGAGAACTGAAATATCTTGCTTGACAAATGTTTTGGCTGTCAGTATCAAATCCATCCGTCCTGTTACCTTGAATTCCTGGACTACTGCCTGTGCGGATGCTGGAGAGAGGAACAACCATTTGTTTGTGTTTTTTTTTCTCAGCAGGGAATCATAATGTACTTTGAACTTGTAAAAAAGCTCCTACAGTGACCAAAAAGGTGAAGAACACTATGTGAATTTGGGCCAATCACATAAGCACCTTAAACTTGTTGCATTTACCCAGAAATGAGACATATCATATGTCAAGAAATGATGTGCAATCTTTATCTTTGATATTATGACATATTAGGACTCGCTGGCCTGTTTCTTTCTGCTTATTTCCTGAGGATTTCAACCTTTGCTCAATCTTTGCAGTTAGTTGCACTCATCAAGTGAGTGGCACGATTACACACCTGGCCGGAAGTGTGTGTCATAAAAACATGGAATGCTGGATAAATATGTCATACATCTTCAATGGTACAAAGTCCTAATATCCCGAATGAAAAAACTCTTTTTTCACCAGTATGTACACTTCCCGTTTCTTGCTTCTGTACCACCTAGCCAGGCTTCTCAATACTGCAATGCAATGCAAACATTTTCACAGATGATTCAGTGGTACTCTGGAAATATTTCTGCTGTGTGTTATGTCTCCTTATATATTGATGAATACTAATAACCTGAGTATATACACAAAGAACGTATATGTGTTATGCTTCAAGCAAAATTGTAAATACATGTATGCACTTTTGTTGATGTTGTTTTATTGAACCTTTTGGGACATAATTTGTAATTAATTTTATTTTTATATCCGTAAATGCGACATGCACTGCTGCAAAGGAGAGTGTTTTGACTGAAAAATGCATGAGGAATTCAAAATCAAAAAACAAGATGACGCAAGAAATCTTTTGCACTTTGTCATGCAGAAAACACTCTCACCACTTTTTTCTTTTTTTAAATAATCTGCAGAGGGTTCGTTTTAGGACATCTTAGTTTTGTTTTAAAAACACTACCATTAACCAAGTTGGCTAGTTCAAGACCTAAGAAGGTGATCTAGAGGTCGGCCCTCATTAAGACTCTTTTGTTCTTATTCATATAGTACTGTAAGGTATGATTGCTCTTTTAAAGAACAATCATGTCTGCTGAAACATTGCACATAGCTCCCAAAAATGCTGCTCTGATATAATTTGTGCTTTTTTGCCATATGGTTTACCCAGGGAATTACATGGACAGCTAAGATCCATGGTGAACACAGACTCCATTTTCGATCGATAAGAGGCGAGCAGACTAACTATTTCCTACTCAGCCATCTACAACTCAGTGTTCAATATTGTGTGATACTAACCAATCTGCAGCCTGTTAGATAAAAGCATCTTATGTGTTCTATTTCCTTTGGAGTCACTGGAGATGGATAGAACAAGGAAGTGTTTACCAGTCAAATTTTTTTGTGCTTTAATGGTACAGAGGTGTGACAGAATGTGCAGTTACAATATCTAGTTTGGAGAGTTGGGTAATACCTGTTTCTAATAGCAATAGTAATGTTCTGTGCCTAGTGAGTAATATTTCCTATCTAATCCTTGAATATTCTGTATATTTCCAGTGGTTGTCTGTCAGTTCTCTGTTGTACAAATCACCATTTTGTGTTGATGTGGTATTAGTATGTGTTGTTAAGGGTCACTTTACATGGAGTCTCAGCTGGAAGATGCAGAGAGGCATCACAATCATTTTTCAAACACTTATAATTTAATTCACTAGTATTTAATTAATTTCAAACATTCATCACAATCTTAGTAACGCAGCATGCATGCCTTAACAATTAAAAAGTTCAATAATTGTCTCAGATTAGAAAAGGATAAGCAGGTACAGTGCAAACGGATTGTGAATATTGAAAACAGAATTATGTTTTATGTATAATATTTTGCAAGGTTTTGGCTTGCATAGCAATTGTGTAAATCGTGTGTTCAGAGAACACAATTTATTGCAGTTCGCTTTCCAGTTTTTCTGGGTGATTATTATGTTCGTCCCATCAAAAAAGCGTCAATGCATCAGAAAGTTATATGTGCTAAACCATGTTCAAATTATTATAATAAATGCATTTATATATAACCTAAATGTAATGCTTCTTTCTCTTTAATAGCCCTGGCTACACATTTTTACACTGTTTGTTGTTTCAGTTATTGTTTTATTGGATTTTATAGTGAACCTATTAATGTCATTTTTATAATATCCTTTCATACATGGATTGAATAGCAAATTAGCTTGGTTGCAAAATGTCTGTTTCAGATTCTATTTGTTTCATTGTGCTTCTAATTTTCCTGATCTTTACGTTTTCAGAAAAGATAACAAGTATAATCTTAGGTGAGGCTTTTTTTATGGTAGTTTTGAAATTCGCAGCCTAGCACTGTTCCTTTCAGAAAAGATAAATATTCACAGCTCTGGATAAGATAATTATCTCTTCGTCCCACAATTCTTTCAAATCCCTTATTTCATCTCATTTATACACAAAATAAGGGTTTACCATTTCCACTTCTTATAGCCATCAAATTTATAAAACCATTTTTTGTGCTTTGTGAGAAATCTTTTTGCATGTTCTCACAAAATGTCACGCTCATGATTAATGTTTTAATTAATAATATAACAAAATGTGTTAGCAGAAAGAAAAATGCTTGAGGTTATAAATTGAGTGCAATTTATAGTATTTGCTTTTTGCAATCTGGTTTAATGCTTGAACGGTCAGAAACATATTAAATCTTTTACAGATGTGACACACTGTTTCTGTGTCCTTTTAGCCAATGTTTATCATCTCAACCTTTACTGATGGGAAAAGTCAACAGTAATTGTGAGTCACAGTCACTCCATTAAGATCGAATGTGCGTGTGAATTCTCACTCAAGGCCATTGGGTTCAGTTTATTTATCATTGTTAAAGGCAAAAACTGTTGGGTAATGAGATCTGTGATTTATTATATTGTACAGTGTGGCAGAGGACAACCAGTCAACCATTGTATTTGTAATGTTTCTTATTTTTAACGAACAATGAAAGTTGATTTATAAAAATAGCCACAAACCAGCTGAAGCAAAAAAACGTCAATGTGCAGAATTCTTTGAACTGTGAGCTAATATAAAAGCTTTGCAACATATGTAAGCCTGAGTAGTGTAATGTAAACATCCAAACTTTCAACTAAGGTTTTTTTTTTGTTAAAGATGAACTATGATGAAGAACTATGATAGGAATATCAATCTGGAAAACCAGTAGAGCAGATCCAGATCTGAATTATAAAGGGAAGAAAACAGCAGATGAGCTCCAGTCATTCTGGCTCCAGCTCTGTTTATAAAACCCAAGGTCAAATTCTAATCTTTGAAACAAAATGACTGATCTTGACTCAGTGCTTGAAATGTGTGCTGTGAATTTTGTCCAGGAATGTAAGGTGTGGTTGACTGTGAAATTCACTATTTTAATCTATCTTCCTCATGACTTTAGTTGCTGTTCTGGAAGAAAGCATGGAACTGACAGAGTAAGTCATGTTTTTATGTTTCACCAGTGCTTATTCACAGATCAGACATTCACACGCGATGCACACAGACTTTTACCTCATAATAGGGTCGTCAGCTTTGACTTTGTGCTTTTTGGTTTGATAACAGTGCACGTGCACAGGCATGCAGTGCTTTTCTTACCAGATCTCTTATTTTACTATCTAAATGGTTGTCAGTGAAGTATTTACGCAGGTGACAGATTGGCTGCGTTATTGCAATACACTGAATCTTATTGGTTGTTGTGTACAGTACTTATCAGAGGGTGAATACTGATCATATATGTTCTTCATATATGTTCACTGAGGAGGTTTAGTTTCAATCCCAAGGAGGGAATTGACAATCCAGCCATGGTGATTGCAGATGACACAGGTTAGTGATATTTATATTTTTTAGCATCTGCTGCTTTACAATTTATACTGTACTGATTGAAAAGTATTTTATTAACAGTCTAACAAAGCTGCTGGGCAGTGCAGCACTGTGAAAATACTGTACATATCTGTGAATTTACCAGGTTTAAGACAAAAAGTCTTTGGATAAAAGTGTCTGCTAAAAGCCTAAATGTAAAGGTTTTAATGTCTTTGTTTATAATAATGTTTTAAACTTATGCAGTTTGTCATTTCCCTATAATCTTTCCCAACAGAGCCTGCGTCAAATCCCTCACCACGTGTGTGTGTGCTGAAAAGGGCGAAAGGAGAAACGTTTGGCTTCCATCTGAATGTGGAAAAAGGGAGGAAGGGTCATATTATCAGGGAGATAGATTCACAGGGTGTGGCAGAGAGGAGTGGGCTCAGGGATGGGGACTGCCTGCTTGAAATCAATGAGATGTTTGTAGACAACATGAAACATGATGAGGTGATTGGTCATGACCTATGACTCACAGGCATTTTTTTTTTACTATATACAATTTTTGTGTATACAATTTTGTAACACTGTTGTTCTGTTTTTAGGTAGCCCGTTGGATTCAGTTAAGTGGTTCACACCTTTGCTTACTAGTGTTGGATGGGCAGGTCTATGATCAGGCTGTGTCTCAGGGTCGTGACCTTAAAGAGCTGGCTAAGGTCAATCGTGGGAAAGGATGGAGACCTCCTCGTCTATGCCACATCACAAGAAATGCTGCATCTGGCCTGGGCCTTAACATACTCCCTGTAGAGGGCAAGTATCATCATATTTACTAACATCCTCAAAATAAACCTTTCATGCCATGCAATAGTGCTTTAATGTTAACCATGGACAAACCATGCCCCAAACTTAAATTGTTATGTCCATTTTGGTTTTAAGTCCTTTAATATTGCATTAAATATAAAAAAGAGTTGGAATGTTTCGTGTTGGTGTTTCTGTGCTCTTAGGTGAGAAAGGCAAATTCATGATAAGGCCAGTAAAAGGAGGTGCTGCAGAAAAGGCAGGAGTGAAAAAAGGTGACCGGCTGGTTTGGATCAATGGTGCCATGGCCTCTGATCTCACAAATTCTGCCATCAGCAAAATGGTGAGTAAAGTTATAAGGAGTTTGATTGAAAAAATTTTTTACTATTTTTTTAACAACAAAAGCCATTACTTCAAGCCAAGTTTCAAGATTGTTCACTAAAATATAGATTAACATAGATAAAAGTGTGAAATGGTGAAAGAATATTAACATGATTCAGTTTAGATCTCACATAAGAGACAAGGCTGTTATAGCCTCCAGCCAGGAGTAAAAGGTGATTTGTAAGGAGGTGGAGGTACATTTGTAAAAGTTAGTGGATGTAGAAAGGTGCTTTAATAATTTACATGTTAGTTATAATAAATTGTAATTTCAAATTATTCTATTTCCAGGTAAAAAAGAGCAATGATCATTTGACAGTGCTGGTAATTGACAGCGAGAATGAAAAAAGTTATGCCCTTAGAAAGATGCCCATTCTGCCAGCCATGGCTGATGCTGGCAACATGCCCCATCGGCCCCGCAGACTGCATCTGGTGTTGGGTCCTAAAGGGTACGGCTTCCTGCTCAAGCAGGAGAAGGCTGGTGCTGGACGGCATGGTAAGAAACACGTGGATTTGGCTTTTGGACATGTTCATATGCAAATGGATATTTACATTTTTATGTATTTCCACAGTACTTGGCAAGGTGGATACAGGCAGCCCTGCTGAACTGGGTGGTATTAAAGAAGGTGAGATGCTCCTTGAAGTTAATGGGGAGTCCACAGACTCACTAAGTCATGAGGAAGTTGTCAACAAGATCAGACAAAGTGGACAGCAGGTCACCCTAACAACCATGCCATCTCAGGGCAAGGAATTCTACACTAAGGTGAATTTACATTGTTAAAAACTGAGTAGTGAAGTGGAACAATAACACGTTATGTCTATTAAAATATCATTTTTTTTCTCAGATGGGCCTTTCTCCTCTGCTGTTCTGTTTGGATAGACCTGAAGAGGAAAAGGAAATGTCAAAGACACTTGAGCTCACAGCGCCCCCTGTTGAGCATATCGAACCTAATGTTAGAGTCTGTGCACTACAGAGGGGTTCACTTGGCTTTGGCTTCAATTTGGGCTGTATCCAACAGAAACCTGGCACATTCATCAGCCAGGTACAATGAAGCCCTTTCATTGACAATTGGTCATTAGATGATACTGACCTCAAATAGCATTCTGGCTGGTTTTCAGGATAGAAATTAAGCTGTGTTCTGGACTAAATAACACTATCTGTGGGTATTTTTCTCTGAATTATACACCTGGGAAATCAGCCCTGGATATAATTGCCTGGCTGGATTATCTCTGGGAAATTATCTTGTATATATATAATAAAGATTTTATGTGAAGCTGTTACTATTTGAAAAAAAACCATAATGTGACACTTGTTACTCCATGATGATACACATCATAACATGATTCTGACATGCCATAGTAAAGTAAAATATATCTAATTTTAATATGAAATATGGTGAATCAATGTTTTATTGTAATTATGGTGTGCTATATAATGGTATTTAGGTAGCAGCAGGTGGCCCAGGAGAGAAATCTGGTCTCCTGCTGGGTGATGTGGTGGTGGAGGTGAATGGACAGAATGTGGAAAATGATTCTGTGGAGGATGTGATCTCACATGTAAAAAGAGGAGGGATTTCTCTTACTTTATTAGTAGCAGATCGGAGTGGTTATGACTGGCTAAAGATGAATGGCAAGCCAATCACAGTGAATAAACTAGCGACAACATCCTTGGTATGTAATGATATATACTGTGTCTATGCTCAATAAGTCACAGACAGTGAATTATGTAATAAAAATTCCATTAATTATGAGTTAATTATGAGTTTTTAAAACTATTGCTCATTACATGCTTTTTATTATTCATATAATATATATAATATATCTTATATTTGTTATTACAGGTGGATGAAAATGTCATCAATGCTGCTGAACCACCAACAGATGACTGAGTAGTGTCTGATCCCAGGGCTTTATTCGCCCTGATTTATGTCCATCGGATGGGAATTAAAACTGTCTTGATAATGTTGATTTTATCATCTCTTCGAGAGCAATATTTAAATAGTTTTATGGTAATTAGTCTGACCAAGACTACCCTTAAACTAGACTGGAAACTCTGGAAATTGACTAGATCTTGGCCATCATCCCTTGGACAAATTAATTTAATGCTTAATCAATGCTGTGATAAGATTTGAATAAGAAGCATTTTTCTTTTAAAGCTGTGGAAATAGATCATTCCTGTGTGCATATTGCAAGAAAATATTAACCATGTTTAATTTCCTTGTATGCATCCTTGATGGCTAAAAATTGTCTAAACATTACAAAATGTTTGCTGAGAAGTTACATAGATGTATAATTTCTATATTATTTCACATTTACTTTTACAATAGGTTTTGTCATTATATGACTCTTGGAAGTAGTGCCATTTCAGCATTCATTCTGATACCGAATTCAAAATGAGCATCAATGAATTTGTAAAAGTAATGCATTAAATAAAGATGAAAATACATAAAAACATATTTTTAGTTGTATTGAAAACTGGTAAATATGCCCCATGGTAAATAAATGGTCTGGTAAATAAATATATGTCTCATGCATATGATAAAAATGTTTATTTTAATATACCAAATACTATTATATTTTACTAGAATATATATTATAGTAGGCTCTCAGACACCACTTCAGATACACAATGCAACATAATTGTATTTTACAACATAATACGACGAAAATATAATATCAATTCAGTATAATATATAATATAATGATTCAATATAATATAAAAATATAATATATCTAGAACAGATCTGTTTTTTTAAATACCATTTGTTATGCAAGTTAAACACTAAAATGGGCAGCATCAGCACCAAAATCTGCAGCGTACACATGGACCTGTCATTAGCGTTTAGCACTTGTTGGTCGACGGTTTTGTGCCTGCCTCCTTTATCGTACAATTTGTTTTAATCAGACAAACACTTTGCATAAACATTTTATGCGTAATTAATATGTCAAAAAACACTAAATTCTATATCAAACATTACACAGATGTATTTATAGCAATGGCAGACATTTGCGTCAGGCATATATTGTGCCTCCTAGTTGGTCGGGTCCTTCGCTGGAGGTGACATTCGTCAAAGGGCCTCAGTTTGTAAAGAGAGTAGTGGCGAAAAATCTTCACAGGGACGCAAAACATGGCCCAGGCAGTACAGAAACTAGTGGCTAAAGTGCCAACATTGGTCGGCGGTAAGAATATCTATATTTGTGTAATGTGTTAAGATTGATATATCTTTATTTATTCTAGTTTTATGCGGCTTGCGGCTGTTGAGGTACAGGCCGCAGGAATAAGGAAAACATGCATTCATTCAAACATTAAAATTATCAGCTGTACACATGGGATTATTACAAGAAAATATTTAAATAATGCAAAAATTTTGTTACTGTTTCATTATCAGTTTCAGTGTTTGGATTGTTTAGAGCTGTCGGTTTATTCTTATTCAATGCTTAGCTTGTACTACGGTAGTATGGTGAAGTTAAGAGTGACAATGTCAACGTGTTACAGTGCCTTTGCATACTGTACATTAAAATATAGTTTATTTTTATATTGTGCTAGTAGTCATCTAACCCTTCTTTGTAATGCCATGCGTGCAATGTATATCTCATTTATGTCTAAAATGATAAACATAGTCTATATTGATATTTTGAAGCCGCCTGACCTACTCCAAACCCCGGCTAGCCACATTTTGGTATTACGCCCGTGTGGAGCTGGTGCCACCAACACCTGCAGAAATCCCTAAGGCCATCAGCGGTGTCCAAGATCTTATCAAGGGCTTCCAGTCAGGACGGATCGGTCAGACCACAGTCAGGGTCAGTATGCATATTTACAACAATTATTTCTATTTAATAATGAGGCTGTTACGTAAAGATTTAAGTGTAGCACATGATGTTTAGTGAAGTACAGAATCTGAGTTTCAAAGTGAGAGTTTCACTTGTAATATTTATATCAGGTATATTGTTTCCAAAACAGATTTAATTCTTTAATGTGACATCAAACATGCAGGACATGATAACAAATGCTCTAAAGTCACAGTGTAAAACCTTTCCATTAGTGTTTTTATGGGTGTGAGTTAAAATATTATTGTCTTCTATGTTGCAAGCATTCTGCACCACACCAATAACATATTTTTAAGTAAATGGATGCTTTAGCAAACTTATTGTTCTTTAAACAGTTGAAAGATACACTTCATCATCACAGAGCAATGACAGTATAAAGAGTATGAGACAGTATGTTTAAAAGAGGACAGTACTGGCTAAATTATTTTGCTTACTATTTTTACTTGACTTTGTATTACATGTAAAGCTGAATCTTGTTTGATCTTTGTACCACACTGTTACTGTTACAGAACTGACCTTCTTAAATGGGGGGGGAATGCTATTTTTTATGGTGGTGGCTTTGTTTTTTGTCAGTTGAACCATCTAGTTGATATAATGATATATTGTCTAATGTTCAGAATATAATGTCTTAATTTTTTGCAAATGTCTCCACAGGATGCTTTAAGGAATGGTCTTGTTGCAACAGAAGTTTTGATGTGGTTCTACATTGGCGAGATCATTGGAAAGGGAGGCCTTATAGGCTATAATGTATAAATGTGGACTGTCCTTTTCTGCTTGTTCTCTGCTGAGCTTTGTCTATTCTCTTCATTATCAGAATTCTTGGAATCCAGGAAGTAAATAAATGGCTATTATTAAAGATACAACAGTCTTTGTGCTTCTTTATACTTTAATTTTTAATAACAGGTTAGTCTATGTATGTGTAAGATGAGATTAAATTTAGATCAATCTTTTATCAGTTTAAAGCTGAATTCATTTATATTGAATTTTGCACCACTAATTGATTCTTTTTAACAAATGGGTAAAGTTCAGATTTTACAAAACATATTTCTACATTATTAATTAACACAGTAAAACTTTTGTTGGAAAGTGTTGGAGTAAGATCCCACAAAAAGCCATTTCATTGCAACAGTGGTGTAGAAGAGAGTGATTGAATACATTGTTGAAGATTGTATCTTCTATAATATTACTAATAAGAAAAATATCACAAACATTTATAAACAGGATATGTATACAATACATACTGTGTGATTTAGATTCAGTTTAGTACAAGAATTCAAATTATGTTATAATTGACGACATCTCACGTTCCTGATTTTCTGATAGCATCTGCAAAACATTTCCCAAATATTTGTGGAACTCTTGACGGACATCTTCAGGATCTTCTTCAAGGTTTGAGTGAATGAGAGGCACTTTGCTCAGCTTTGAGGCTACATCAGAGAAAAATATGTTTTAAGCCTTTTTAATCAAAATTTTAAATTACATGTACTCATTGTAAAAAAAACTGAACTTTACTTTTCATACTCGTTTAGTTTACATTAGCACATTATTTTTAAGGTCCTAATCAGGTTATAAAAAAATGGCAAAGGTAATTCAGTACCTAATGATGGGTGGGCAGTGTCTGCCCCACTTCCTGGTTTATGGTGTCCTATTAACAGACACTGGGTCTCCAGTAAGCCCTGAGATGAGATGAATGTAGAATGCCAGGTCTCTATTTCCTTCAGATGGCTGGGCACATCTGGGTTAAATACTATAACTACCCCATTGGAGTCTTTCATCAAAGCTGGCCAGCATGATTCAAACCTGTGTGCATACAATATATCATAACACTTCAAATTCAAAAGGTGAGAGTTTTTGACAACAAAATGCAACGCATCCAAATTGGTTCACAAAAGATTGGTTTATATTTTGTCAACCTACTTAAAATCTCCTGCACAATCCCACAGTTCCACCTCACATGCTGAATGTTTGTTGCCATTAGATATATTTTGTGATTCAAACTCAAGTATCCTAAAGAAAGTAAATGTCATAATTAGGACAACAGAATTAAACATGTGCCCTGCAAATATTAACATATGAAGAATTCAAAGGGATAATTCCTTCATCATTTTCTCAAGTCATTCCAAACCTGTATGACTTTTTCTTCTGTGGAACACAAAAGACATTATGAAAATTTTGGTAAATAAGCAACACTGGCCCCCAATGACATAAAACCAAGAGACATTTCTCAAATATATATTTTTGTGTGTTCCACAGGTAAAATAGCCATACACATGTTTTGGACAACATTTTAGTGAATAAATGATGACAAAATGTTTTTTTTTGCTAAACTATCCCTTTAACCCACCTTACGCCCTGTGTTGGGCTATAATCAGTCCCGATCGTTTCCGTTGTATCGGAGAGAAAATTAGCAAGTGCTGTTTTTCCACACTGTTAAAATAATCAAGTCTATTTTATACATTTTTATCACAAAGATACGTCACATGCAGATTAACAGTGAAACATTACGATTTTACCTCACTTGGTCCAATTAATAGTATCTTCAACTTGAACATCTTCAAGTACTGTGAAAAAGGTAAGAAAACGACAGACTTTTGCCTGTAGCGCTGTTGACCAATCTAGCTAGCGAGCAAGCTAATAACAAGTCACATAAAACAATTACTCATTTCTATTATATACAGTATATAAACAGATTGTAAAACGCTGTTTAAAACGTCAGCTTTATTTCCCGGGACAGATATGTAGTTAGATGAAGAGCACTGTGGTAGAAAAGCTCGTGGTTAATATAAACATCTCGTTTCCAAGGCGATTTATTCTGTAGGTAAAAATGCAGTCGCAGATTCGCCACGATAACAAAACTTTTCTCAGGTTTTTCTAAATAATTGAAATCAAAGGCTTATTATTAATGACATTAAGATTTTTTATTCAAATATATTTTAAACCAGAAACAGTATTTTTTTAACAGAAACCGAACTCTTCATAAAACTTTACACTCTCCTTATTTAAAGGGATAGTTCATTAAAAAAATGAAATTCCATAATCATTCACCGTCATGTCAAGTCTGTGAATGACTCTTTTTTTGTGTGGAACACAAAAGACGATATTTTGAGAATATGTTTTTGTGTCGATACAATGGAAATTAATTGGGGGCTATGTTGTTTGATTACCAGCGTTTATTAAAATATCTTCTTTTGTATTGTGCAAAAATAGAAATTGATTCAGGGTTGAAATTACACAAGGCTGAGTAAATGGAAGAATTTTGTTTTGGATAAACAATCCGTGTAATAGTGAGACGATGAAAAGGTCCGACAGGGGGCAGTGTACCCCATACGTTATTTTATGCGTGATTTTTAACCTACTCAGATCTGTATTCTCTTAAATTGTCTTTGGTTATAAGTTTCGCTTGTCTGTAATTAAAATGTTCGGCAGCAATTAGTAATAATTAGTTAATGAACATTATTATAAATGAAAGACCAGCATGTATTGCAGTGTTAAAAGTTTATTGAAATATGAAGAGGTCCTTGTTGAATAATGTTGCATTTACAATGGCAATGTGCCAAGCTCTTGCTTTTGAATACATACGAAGATAATATTAATTAAAAAACAAATCTTGACATTTTTGAAGAATTATGTTCTTCCATTATAAACCTCCAGAGAAATATACATAGGATATATAGACAAAAAATCCTTCAGATCATTCTTTAAAATTGAATAAATGACAGCTGACAAATATCATAAACACAGAATGCAGAGTAAAAAAATAACAAATAATAAAATAAAGAATATACTGTCCTTCATTTCGGACTCTTTACGAAAACCCACAAGTCTCGTTTAGTGTTCATTTTAATTGGCAGATCTTGACTGATGTTCCAACTCCAAAGCCAGCATAGAGAGGCTCGTTAAATGTGGTCTCAAACCGATAAAGACGTGTCATTGTTTCACCAATACTATAGAAGGCCAAAACCCCTGCAGAATGATCCAGAAAGACCCCTATTCTTGAAGAGTGAGGGCCACTAACTGCCTTGTCTACCTTATTATGCCAGGCAGAGTACCCTGAATCAGAACAGAGCAGGCTCCAGGACTTATCATTATATCCCAGCAAGCACTGGGAACCTTTACCCTTACGGCTTATGCCCCGATAGGCCACTCCGACGGAGAATTCCCCACTCCAGTCAATTTCCCAGTAGAAGCGGCCACCTGACAGGGCATCACGACAGAGTACCTGGGCAAAGCTGTCAAATCGCTCGTGACTATCTGAGTATGGCTGCAGGTCACGGGTTCTGATCACTTTTCTGTTTCCTTCTGTCAAGTATAGTTCCTTATGAGCTGTGTGGGGGTCTAGTCTGAGCTGACAGTAGTCTGGAGACAAGAAAAGGGCAGTGTTAATAGTTTGCTAATATAGATGCTTGTATATCTGTCTCTTTATGCAGTTTATATCTACTAATTTAATTAGTAATGTCAGAGAAAATAATTGTGCTTTTTATTAGAGGTGTCAGATACTTACATTTCAGAAATTCAGACCTGCTCCGGGGTTCTGCAGAAGGTGCACTGTCCACTGTATGGACCTCTTTAACTAAAAACAGAGAAAAACACACACTTTACTAAACATTTTTTTTTTCATTTAAAATTGTTTTAAAAGTGTTTTATTTATCACTGTGTCTTACCTCTGATCGGTTTTTCCTTGGAGCGATTTTCCAGAGTATACACAGGCACTTCATTCACTGTTAAACAGAGAATGAACAGATATGGTGAACACCAGGAACACTCTGTTTACAATACATTACTTTAGTAACCCTGAAATGCCAGCAGATCTTGGGAAATCACAACATCCTATTGTTATTACTCTCTCAGAATAGAATTGTGCACTAGCTTATTTCATCTGTACGAACTGTCTCTTTTGTTTGTTATTTGAACTTTGCTCAGTGAATTGGAATGGATGCTTGTTTAGACTATAAGCATAATCATATTTATATTATATTTTATACTTTACTACAGTCATGTGCACTAAGTTCCAGAATGAGGAGTCTTTATTGGATCTGATATTTTTTTAATAAAAGACTGACCTATAAAATTGATGGTTAATGTTTATTCAAATCATCCGATAGCTTGCTCAGAGATTGCAGTTATTATAAAGTGCTAAAATAAGCTATTGATATGTGGTGATGTGTCCTCTGACCTGATTTTGAGATCTTTCGCAGTTCCTCTCTACCCATCTCTTCCAGTTTCTCTTTAATCTCAGCCACAGCTTTTCTGGCTGTGCTGAAGGAAAAGTCAGGATTCAGAGTCACTCTGGGTATGAAGCCATCATCAGTTGGGGTGCAGAGATAATTGAAATTCTGTTCGAAAAGAGAAAAATATCAATACACATTTTATCCAATTGCCAGATCTAATGATTTTTTCCTGGAACTCAAACCTTTGGACCTTAACAATCAGCATAGATATCTTAAACAATCATACCTGTAAAAAGTGGATATGATCCTCAGTGCTGTAGAGCTGTTTCAGTCCATTCTCTTTCTTTTTCAGTTCATCGATCTCCTGCTCCAGTCGCTCCATGAGCCCTTCAGCCTGACTGAACGCTGCCTTCTCATTGATGTTAATCAGTTTGGTGACCTCTGACCTCATCCTCTCAATGGAGGTAATCATCTCGTCAAACATCTTCTTGCTTTCAGACATCGCTCTTTGTGCAGAGCTCTGCGGAGAAAATAAATCAAAATGAGGGCGTTCTGTTAGCACAGTGTTTGTTATTTTGATTGTTAGTGTCTGGGTTTATTCGATAGTAACTTGTATGACTTATTAGAATTACTGCAGTCAAAAAGCTACAATATGTGTCAGCACATATCTCACATCTCAAATAATTTATGAACACAAAGAGAACAATTATGGTCAGTTTCAAGGACTGTTTGCTTTTCCAGATTGAAACAGGTACAGAGTGACTTAACAGATAAACGTTATTGCGCCATATAATCACCTTTGCCCAGATAATAATGTATCTGTGTGTGTACTGATTTGGGCTAATTTGTTACTGTGTGACATTGATAAAAGCAGTGCGGGTTCAATCGAGTCTGAAACCTACTTTAAGAGAATCCACAGCTGTTTTTAGTTCCTCCAGTTCTTTGGTTCTCTGCTGGCATTTTTGTTTGATCTCTGCTTGTGATACCCCAAGAAGTTTCTGTCCATTAAAAAAAAGAAAAACACACACGTTAGAAAATTGTACATTTTATCTTTGTGACATCATTATGCATTTATTCAGTACCATCAGTAATCCCAACAATCAGTAATTCCTCTCCTGTCACAAATCTTGACGTGTTAACTGTATGTTATACTTTTAATCACAATGTAAAGAATGGATGCTTTTATCTTTGAAAAGCGAGGGGAATGTTAATCATGCCAGGAATGTAAAACTAGCTGGGTCTGCTTGGCAGAGAGACGCTTCAAGGTGCACACGTTCGACTTTTTATAGGAGAGAGGAGGGGGTTTTGAAGCACCCCTCGCCAGGCTCACCGAACCATTCTTCAAGATAAGCTTGAAGGAATGTGGAGAATCTGGGGAGGGGGTGAATAAAAGGAGTGTGTGTGAGTGCCACAGGAGATGAGATCTTAAATCTGGGATTCTGTGTTTATCAGAACAAACAAACCATTAGCAATTAGTGCCTGGGATAAGTATTAGATCACAGATATAATTATCTAAATGATACTCGTGACAGTTTAGTCAAAACAGTACAAGAAACGCATCAACAGCTGTGTTTCCTCTCTGCCTTGAGCACAGACTTGTGTTGGTTATTCAATACTAATGAATTGAAGGAAAAGCTTTGAATTCTTAATCCTTTGAAGGTCTTCCTTCTATTCAGTGGTCTGTCCTGATGAAATGGTAAACAGCTACCCAGTATCTATATATAGTTTCGGTGAGATCCTTGTTATCACTGTCCTCACTGTTGTGATATTCAGTCACTCAGTCACATGTTTTTTTAGTAATGTTTTTGTAATGTTTAGTTATGGTTTTTTTTGTTAATGTTTTCCTTTAGTAAAGGAAGAAGGTACAAAAACTGCTCTATTTCTCTCCCTGATGTGCCTGTATGTGCAAGGAGGGGGGTGTTGGGGATGGTCTGCAAACTCCCGCCTGAACTCACATTCCTTCGTGGGACCTGCCTCACCCCACACCAGAATCCAGACCTGCCCTGTTTCTCATCCCTGGTAGCTCATAACAGTTATTTATCTCCCAGCACGAACAGATTTTTCCAGAAAGCAGGCCAGATTAATACAACCCCTAAGTCACGTAACCTCTGAGTTGCATGTTGTAAAGGAACACGCCCTGCGGTTTACCACCATATCTCAGGAGTTTTATTGGGAAATCTTTATCAAGATAGCAGTTTCATCTACTGCTCGAATCTCCCGCAGCCATGTGTATGTCTCTATCTGTCTCATTTAACAATCCACGTTTCTTTATCATTTCTTTGTATAGATGATCCGGACCAGCGTGTTTTGTGATAACACAGAACCGGTTATTCTGTGAATCTTCACGGTTTCTAAGCAGCTTCTTTTAAAAACAATTCACATAAGAACACCTACAGAACCTCAAGAAGGAAAAACATACAATGGAGTCTCTTAGTAACCCACCTTTGTAAATAATACATTCAGAACAGTCCAGATTAAGTGTTAAAGCATACAGTTTTCTTACCTGTTTTTCACCTCTTTCTGCCTCGGCGGAGACGATGTCATGTCCTTTGTGCTCGCTGACAGTACACAGGGCACAAATACACATCTGGTCCGTACGACAGAACAACTCCAGGCTCTTCTGGTGCTGAGGGCAGATTTTGCGGTCCAGGTTCCCAAGTACATCCACCAGCTTATGTCTCTTGAAGGTGGCAGACTCGTAGTGGGGTTTTAGGTGTTTTTCGCAATAAGAGGCGAGGCAGTTGAGGCAAGACTTGACAGCCTTGAGTTTTTTTCCAGTGCAGAAGTCACAAGGAACATCTCCGTGTCCGGCATAGCTTCCGTTGCTGGTGGGCATTAAATTGAGGTTCAAGCCGGTCTTCTTGATCTTCTCGGCAACTTTGGTGAGAGTTGCGTTTGGTCTCAGGACGGGTCTCTGGGTGAACGTGATCCGACACTGAGGACATATGTAGATGCCTGTGTAGTCAGCCTCGTTCCAATAGCCGCTAATACAGTCCATGCAGAAACTGTGACCGCATGGAATCGCCACCGGGTCCCTCAGCAGCTCCGTACATAGAGTACAGTTGAAGTAATCTGAAGATATCTGTTCAGCCATGTTTTTACAAAAAGCTGAAATGTCTTTAAAATGAGAGAGAAGGTACGGAAAGAAGCCGAGCTCTGCACAGATGATGTTTTTACTACGGACAGCCTTGAATTTCTGAATTCCACAGGTTATTAATTAAAGGAAGGAAAGCCCTCCCCTTTGTACTGTGGGAGTGTGTGTGAGAGCGAGTATGTGAGTAAGAGAGAGAGAATGGAAGGGAGGGAGAGAGCCCAGCTCTGATAAACTGGTTAAGCCAGGATTGCAGGAGGATTGAGCGAGAGATATAAAGAGAGAGAGAGAGAGAGAGAGAGAGAGAGAGTGGGTGAGGGGAGGGGCGAGGGGTGGAGTGAAAGACATCAAGAAGAAAGGTACAGTTGAGAATGAATGAATGAATTGTTGTACAAAGCAGGACCATCCAAGATGAAACCTAAACATGAAACACCTCTCACACATACACAGAGACTGTGCTTTGTTAAGCCATTAGTTGAGGAGTTGAAGGGCAATTACACCAGTTACCCTACAACCACAGTCTGTTAATAATTTACCGTTATTTGCTCTGTTTATCAGAGTTCAGACTTTGATATGGGAAAATGACTAATGTAATATCTGCAACAGCATTTTATCAAATAATATTGTTAGATGCAATACTTTATGCAGTCTGTGCTTAACTATTAACACAAACCATTGAAACCATATCTTTTACCACAGCAAAAAGCTTTTTTGCTTGCAACACTAAACAAATACTAATATTCATGTAATGTGTTTGATCTGATATGGAAGCATGTGTGAATGTATGAACTAAGGCGAGTTTAACTGGATTGGGTGTTGCAGACTTGAAAACATGCCTTCAATTTGTTTTCAGTGGGTGTGGCATTAAAACAAATGAGCAATGTTTTTTGAGAGAATATTTTAAACCATAATATGCTGTTTTTATTTTATATTAAGTTTGTACTAGCTACAAATATTTTGGGAGGTGTGGAGAAGAAAATAGCTGAAATGAACTTTTGCAGTGATGTGAGCATTAATGTGTTACACAATATGACGTAAGCATCCAGCCTTTTCATTTAATCTTGTGACATAATACTGTATACACCTCTTTTGAATGCTGTACAAACCTGTTACAAATAGTACTTTAAAAGTGAACCGAAGTCTGTCAATCATTAGTGAGTAAATATGGTTTACGTAATAGGTAAAGCATACCAGAGTATAGTCATTAATTATGACAAATTATTCTGTTTTGTTTCGCGTTCTCCAAGTCGTCCTACAACTCATGAACATCCATTTACACCCAAAAAGTGATTCATCCTAAAAAGGAAATAAATAAATAAATAAATATAAAAGTGCAATGATATAAAGTATGCATGCTATATTATTATTGACACTTTTTCTTGTGATAAATGTTATTTAAAGTATACAATTAGTGACATGAATTCGTAAAATATACAATAATTTTGTATTTAACAAAAGCAAACTAGGCTGATCATTACTGTCATAAAACATTGTGCAAACGATAATGATCGAAAGCCATTGGCCCAGCCAAAGCCCAGATGACGCCAGACTGACAGAAACTGACACCCATCACATGCTGATTGGTTACACAGAGTTTAGCCATTAGCTCTGCCTAATACACACAACTTGCATCACTTCATAAATAGTTTCACCTCTTTCCTTATTTGGTCTTGCTTCTGATAAGGCAGTTTCTTTTCCCAGAGTTGATCAGATTCCAGGAGTTACAGTGCATGGTATAGATTGCTCATTAACCAAGAGTCAAAAAAACTAGTATGTTAGTTTATTGTGTATGTGACATCTGTTTTTGTTCTGTATCTTTGCAGTTTGGAGGGCTGAATTTCTAAATGAATGGGGGTCAAAGATTAGTCTTATTCTGTGCACGGGGTGTTTGTGCTCATATTGTTCTCATGGTCTGGATAAAGGAAATGTTGTAAACAGTACAAAAGAAATCAGTTCCTTTAACACAACCTTTATTGTTCTCCACACCCTCATTCTGACCCTGCAGAGTTCACATCAGTTCCACAGCGACTGTTTTCCTATTCACAGAGTTACATACTCGACTGGGCATGCCAGAGGTCTCGTGTTTCCTTGTGTATATTAAGGGTCAGAGGACAAGTTTCATTAAACTACCTGATTAAGGAGTGAGTTTGTGCTGCCTGCTGGAGGGTGACAAAGTGTGGAGAGTAAGAAGTTAAAGGCGAGCCTCTGGCCATTTGATTGGTCAGTGTGTGGAAACAAGGTATTTACAAGTGTTTCCCATGAACAATGGTCACCTTTGTGAGTTTTGGCTGAAATGCAGGGTGCGCTGTTGTGGGTGTGTATGTGTTTTGCTTGGTCATCTGGAGAAACGCCAGATAAAATTGTACAGGCTGTGTAGAAGGAAATCAAAAAGCCCAAAGGAAGAACAGCACTCACAGGAATTCATGCAGCTCTCCAGAGTGTTTTACTGCAAGTACATAAAGAAACAGATTCTGTGCCTACAGTAGAAAACTCTTATAAGTGAGATCTCTTAATATAGTAGTTGTTTCTCCAAGACATAATGCAATTTCATGGAGAACAAATAGAGATATTTTTTAAAAATATCATGTAGTCTTATCTGGCTTTAACTGTAAGAATGAACTGTAAGAATGTTTGGACAAAGTCAAAAGATTAAATGCTGCAAAAACATTGATTTTCCTTCCTTTTTTAAAATGGTTCATTCTTATTAGTATATAATATAAGCTCTAAAATGGTCTAAATATGGGTTCTTTCTAACTTAAAATGATTGATACAAGGGATAGATAAACTGTCAATCACTCTGTTCTTGCAGCATTCTCACCTCCACACTTTTTTACCAGACTTGTAACTGTGGAATTACAAGCAGTCTCAGTTACAATGTAATCAGGAAAGACAAGATCAGCCATCTATAAATACTCAACATCAGTACAGTGACCACTGACAGCAGTGCAGAGCAAACACCATCACATGAATCCATGAGTGAAGAGGTTTAATGGACTGTTTTCTCTAAAATATATTGTATTCTACAGAAAAGCAGATTTTAGATGTTTTATTTTAGGACTGCGAATAAACTCACAGTCACAGTAGTTCATTAATCAGTCGACTATTCTGAGCTGTGAATTCACCCAAAAACAAATAAAATGTCATCAGTTCATGGCATTCTTACCCTCATGTTGTCCAAATCCTGTATGACTTTCTTTGAAACACAACACAAGGTGTTAAGCAGAATGTTAATGACTCATTGACTTTCATTGTTTGGAAAATAAGAGTAGCATCAACATTCTTCAAAAATGTTCCTGTTTCACAGAAGTCCTACAGGTTTGGAATCAAAATGAGGTTGAGTGCATGATAAAATACACTAATTTCATTTGTGATCCAACCCTTTAACATGCGAAACTGAATCGTGACCACTGACACGCAATATCCACTGATCTGGAGTCAGACTGTCCTGCACTGACTGACCACATGCATGTCCTGTGGACGTCTGGAAACTTTCACCTTTGCCGGCCTCTCTTGACATGCTGTTATCTGTCTTATCAGGCCTGAGTGCATTCCTGCCAACATTTTTGCTCTCAGTGCTGAAACTCACGAGCCAGCAGCAGTGTCAGAGGAATCTTGACTTACTGTAAATTAAGTTTTTGGACTTTTTATATTCAATATAATTTGTATATTCAAATTTATATGAATTACATTATACTAATACAATTTCATTAAACTTAACAGCATAAAAAGCTGTTTTAAAGAAACTATTAACATTATTAGAATAACGGGAATGACTATCCCAAGAGAAAAGCTCTAATTAGCTTTTCATCACACTCCATGTGAGCTTACTTCCACTTCCTGTTTTGCAAGAGTGATTCCTGGAGCTTTGTGGACTGTGCTGTACAGAGGATGTATGCTCTAGAGAGATGAGAGAGGCTAATCTAAAACAAACACTTATTTCCATCTTCTTTGAGCTACAGGAATAAACGCCTTGTTTGAGGAAAACAGGTCTTGCATTTCTTGGAGACACAATAGCTGCTGTTTTAGTGAAAGTTAGTTCTGTATATCTATTCCTCTGTTGCTCACTTATTTCTGCTGTGTGATACATAGAAATGCCTTTAAAATGTCAATTGAGCAAACTTTACTTGCATTGCAATACCTGATAATGCGTAATTTGGAGGTTTGGCAAGTCAAGGCTGTACTGAGGCTGTACTCGTAGCTGATGTGTTTAATTGTTAAATATTTAAATGGGAAATTCCATGCAAATGTCAGCCTTACCATAAAGAAATAAGGTTTGTATCAAAGGTTTTTCCTATACTGATAGCTCAGATATCAACATTTGGTGGTTCAAATACCCATTTTAAATACCAATTTGTTGAGGATTATTGCATCTGGTTTGTGCATTTTAATTTACAGAAATCCTACAAAGTATGTTGCCTCTCAAAAACGTGTGTCCTTTTTAGCCACATTCATAACGCATGTATATTTCCATTTTTTTAAATAGATAACTTGCGCATAGACTGGTGTTTTATATCTGAATACTTTTAACAGGGGTTTAATTAAATATATTGGTAATAAAAACGAAAAAGAGAATTGTTATTTCTACAAATCAAATTTATATTATAAGTTTTTACTAAAAATCTCACATCCATAATGCTGAAATTGGCCAAATACTTTTGATCTTACTTACAATTCTGTTGTTTTACTGATATCCAATTTTGTATCTGTAAAGTTCTGAAAAGTGTAAATACTAAGACTACTATGACAATATTTGTTTAACCATCCTAAGCAATCTTAAGCAGTAATGTTGACTTTGGGACATCATATGAGGGGAGTATTTAAAAACCATAATTATTTTTGTAATTCCATTGCAAAATGTAGTGTACCAAAAATGATACATTATTTAAACCAAAAGAGAAAAAAGTGCTTTTTCCTCCCTCACTAGTCTGCCAAGAAAAAACAGACAAAGTATACTCTTCCTCCCTGAAATAATTTACTCTCCTGCTTTGATGGCCTGTGCCAAAGATCACTGCATGCTTGGTCTCTAAGTACTCATCCATCACGGCAGCTCCTCCTCAGTGGAGCACTATGCCCTAAGTTGAGGTATGTCACCGTATGAGGCCCGCTGTTCATATTAACAATCCAATGATAATGAGATAACAGTTTGCCATGCAAGACACAGTAGCAAAACAAAGCAGTTTTTGCAGATACAGAAGTGGAAAAATATTGGTGGTTTAGACATTTTGATAGCTAATTTAGTTCAGTCAAAAGATGACGCAATAGTCTTCTCTTTTAAAGTCCTTTGCCTGCAACTTTCAATACTATTGTATGATACATTTCAATCATTCTTTTCTTCTTCACTGTTGTCTTTTCATTGACACCTGATGATACATGTTGCCTCTTTCTCTCAATCTCTCTCTTCACCTGTGCCTCGCCACTCCCCCATTCATTTACAGGTTTCTGCATAACCAGTTTAGCCTCCCTCCCTGTTTACTCTATATAACATGCTGTGGTGGCATTTTAAACTCACTTTTCTTGTCTCGCACACGCACGCGTCTCCTCTCCTGAAATCTCATCCAGATTTCTTTGGGGATTGAACCATGTCGTTCGACCAGGACATCTGTTATCTCTGCAAGGAGGATCTCAGGGACCCTGTTTCCATCCCATGTGGTCACATATTCTGCGGCGTCTGTATCAAAACCTACTGGGATCATGCAGACCACACTGGACAATACCTGTGTCCTCAGTGCAGGGTGACTTACAACAAGAGGCCAAGCCCACGTAAGCTTCAGTCCTCTCGCCATTCTTCCTCAAGTGCAAGAAACTCAAGAACCAACTCCCAACAAGAAACCGACTTCCCACCGGCACCTCCAGCTCCAGACTACAACTATGCAGGACCCCAAGATGTGGCATGTGATATCTGTATCGGAAAGAAGCTCAAAGCTGTCAAGTCCTGCCTGATGTGCCTGGCTTCTTACTGTGAAAAGCATCTGAAGCCCCATTTTGAATCAGCCACCTTTAAACGGCACAAGCTGGTGGATGAGATCGGACACCTGGATCGTCAGATCTGCCCTCAGCACCAGAAAGGTCTGGAGCTCTATTGTCGGACAGATCAGATGTGTGTCTGCGTGCTGTGTACGGTGAAGGAGCACAAGGGTCATGACATGGTATCAGCCGAACAAGAAAGAGCAGATATGCAGGTAGGACTTTTGCATGTGTGCATGTCTGTCAACAGTACCACTGTGATCGTATTTTAATCATTGGAAAATTATACTGGTTCATCTGTTATGACAACAGATTAAATCATGATAAACAGTGTATTATCAGCAGGAGCAACATTATGAACAATATATAGCAACAAAATTATTAAAAAAACATTTGCTGTTAATCTTTCAATCAACATATGTATATAAATAAATAATATGTATATATAAATTGTTACTGTCTTCATGCATTGTCCTTAAAAGTGCAGTGACTCTCCTGTGTTGGCATATTTTTAAACTGAGAAAGGAAGTTGGTGCAGGACATATAGAAGGGGTTAAAAATAGCCAGCAGCCTTTAGTTTTTAGTTTTTATATCACAGCCATGAACATGATTCGCCAAAAGTGACTAGGGGCATTCTCATTCTAGTGAGCATTTTTATTTGACAAAATGAGTGCACTTTAGAGTCATCACTGACCCATATTTCTAAAAAGAGGGATTGTAAATGTTAAATGTGCTGAAAGTCAGTTTTGTCAGTACAAAAGCGTTTATGTGCCCTAAAAGCTAATTGAATGGACCACAACTCTCAAGTCTCCCATTTTGATTTTAATGGGGTCTGAAAAGTCCAACTTTCCTAAAACAAACATGGCCAGTGAGTGATCTCCACCCAGAAAGGAAATAAAGATCTGATCTGTGCTGCAATTCTAGTAAAAGAAGTTTCATTATTAACAGTAAAGAAAACCTTGCATTGTTCTACTGACATGTGTAGCATTGCACAATAACTTGTTGGGTTTCATTCATTCAAAAGAATGTGGCAATGTTTTATCAAGCAAACCTACCAGATTACCTTTGAATTAAATTACTGATCTAAAAAATAAACAAATATACTTTTATATTTTCTATGAAGTACACAAAGAGTTTCATGAAGTATCAAAACCGGATGTGAAAGTTGCTGTGATGTGGAAGGATGCTGTAATTACAACATTCCTTTGTGGCTGCACCTCATTGTCATGATTTTCTTGTTTATTATTGTCCTTAGCAACGACTGGGCGCAACCCAGGCTGAGATTCAGGAGAGGATCCACGACAGAGTGAAACAAATGGAGGAGTTAAAACAGGCTGTGGAAGCGCTTAAGGTATGTGTGGAAAAAGAACAGAGATGTGGGGTGGGGTCAGAAGGTGCACAGACAAATCGGTTGCCAGATTTTATCCATAAATTTAACATGATTTTCTAAGATCTACTTGTAGAGAATGCTATGTTGCAGAAATATTTACTGATATGCATTATGTTACAGTGTATGTTGCTCCTTTTTGTATATAGTTTAATAAAAAAAATATATAAAGTATAAATGTCCAAGAATAAAAACAGAAATATAATTATAATTCCGTTTCTTCAGGGCTCCGCACAACGGGCCTTACAGGAGAGCGAAAAGCTATTTGGTGACATGCTTCGTTCCATTGAAAGAATGCAACAGGAAATGACCAAACTCATCTCGAGCAATAAAAAGTCAGCACTTAACACTGCTGAGGGTCACATGGAGCGTCTGGGGCATGAAATTGCTGACCTGAAAAGGAGAGACAATGAGCTGACACAACTCTCTCGCACCGAGGACCACATCCACTTTATCCAGGTGCCTGAATCAGAATGCAGAAGAAATGCAATTACAGAAGCACAACCAGTGCAATGAACATCACATGGATAGATTTTAGTGTCACTCCACATAGGATAGCATTGCATAATTCAAGTTTATAAAAGAATTTAAGAGTTGTAGTGGCTGACATAAAACTATAAAGATTCTTTGGTTTCTTTCTGCAGAGTTACCACATGCTTATTGCCCAGACTGAAGCTGAGGAGCTTCCCTCTGTTACTGTGAACCCATACTTCTCCTTTGGTTCTGTCACCAAGACTGTTTCTGAGATGAAACAACATCTCAATGAGTTCAGCAATGAAGAGCTGGTCAAAGTGGCAAAGACAGGTATGGTTATCATGGTTTGCATTATGAAAGAATTATTAACATAGATTTCAATATAGCTTTTGCTGTAAAATGTTCAGAAACTGGTTTGTTTTATTAGCTGCTGTCATTGCTTTTTAAATCATGAATCATTCTGTCAAAATAAATAAAACAAGTTTCATTCATTATGATTCTTCATTTATTAGTTCTTCTTAATAAACAGACTTAATTATTTTTTAGTGAACAAAATGCCATTCTGCCAGCTAGATGACCGCAAGAAGAAAAAGAGTATGAAAGGTAAGTTGATGAGTATTCCCGCTGTTTGCTTTGTAAAAAATTGCTGGAATTTTTTAATGCCATTTGCCAATAGCCAATGTCAAGGTCCAAGAATTTTTTGGCCAGTTGCTAAGCAACGGTTTTAAGAGCAACATCACAGTCACAATCTGAAGTATTAGCAGATCTTCTACTGTATATAAAATCCCCACACATTTTAAGGCTGTTTTTTTAGTTGACTTTCGGTTGATGTAATTGTATCCGAACCTCATCCAGAAAGTACCTAGATGTTTTTCTCACTGACATAATCTGTTATGAAACAGATGATTAAAGGTTTAAATGTGAAGTGATCTGTCATCATTTACATAATACAGAGAAATACATGCTTAAAACTTTCTTTTTCTTAATTTATCTCTAGGTGATGATGTTGATATGTACAAGAGTCCCAGCCAAACAAGGGAACCTCGAACAAGAGACGAGTTTCTCCAGTGTAAGTTTATTTATGTTCATACAAAAGCGTCCTTTTTGCGAGGTAATCAGACAGTGTAACATTTACGGGATACTGGGTCAAATGAATTAATTTTCACATGTTAATTAATTAACTTACAACAAGACATGCTGGTTTTTGTCTGGTCGTAGTGGGAGTAGTCAAACATCATTCCTTAGATACTGAGTTTGTGTCCAAGCATACCATAAGAACAGGTTTAGTAAGTGGGTGTATAGATGATTCATGATAACTCTCATCTTTCGAAACTTCTCTCAGCTGTGGTTTTTAAGTAGATTAAAACATTCTACATATACATATGTTCGAAGAAAACTAATAATTATGCACGGTTAGATACAGAGAGATATTTGGGGTGTGTAGACTTAGTCTTAAATGTGTATCGACCCTCTCGGCCCTCTAGATCAGAGGCGATCACGAACTTCTGGCAGACATCACCAGCAAATATCCAACCAGCTCTGACAGCCAATGTGCAGAATCAACTACTAGGCAGGTGATTGTTTTATCTAGGCAACATTTATCCACCAGCATGTTGTGCTTGTATACATTAAGTGTCTTATAGCCTATCAGGATTGCTGATCTAGGATCAGGTTTGCAAGTTGTTTGTTTGGAGGAAGTAACCTTAACTAGCATAACTGTTCCAAGATCAGAACTCCTAGCAACACTATCTGCTCTAATATGTCTTAAATTCTTAAATTACCACTTACAGTTCATAATAGTTCTCTGAAACCTGTCCTAACATTGTTGTCTCGGTGTTTACACCTAACAAGGTGGTTTTGTCTTAACTTGACCCATGCACATTTGTAATCTCTTAATTCACATATTTACACTTAAGTGACCTTAAGAAAGGCACTAAACATATTATTTGATCTAGTTTTAAGGAAAAATTTAAAGCTCCAAGTAGTAGCTTACATGTACATGGATCAAGATACTTGCTTACAGGTGGTTGTACATGTGGGTACCCAAAGATTTATCAATAGACTTATTAATAGGCTTTTTTATTAGGCAACCAAATTAAACTTTGTCTACACACCCATATTGCAGTTTGTTTTATCAATATCAATCATTTCTCTTCTGGTTTATTTTAAAGATGCCTGTCAGCTAACTATGGACCCAAACACAGCATACAGACAGCTTTATCTTTCCCGTGGCAACAAAAAAGCAGCACTCAAAAGAGAACCTCAGTCGTACAATGACAGCACCCAGAGATTCGATTGCTTGCCCCAGGTCTTGTGCCAAGAGGCTCTCTCAGGAGGTTCCTTCTACTGGGAGGTGGAGTGGAGCGGAGAGGGAGCTTCCATCGGTGTCACCTATAAAAGCATCAAGAGGACAGGTTATGGGGACGCAGCTCGTATCGGCTACAACCGTAAATCCTGGAGCCTCTTTTGCTCTGACTCCAGCTATTCCGCCCGACACAACAAAGATCAGTTTGAGATTAAAGCACCCTACTCCTCCCGTATCGGGGTGTTTCTAGACTGTGCAGGCGGCACTCTTTCCTTTTACAATGTGTCTGAGTCCATGTCACTTATTCATCAGTTTAAAGCCTCTTTTAGTGAGCCGGTCTATCCCGGCTTTTGGGTGTGGTATGAGTCTGCTATATGTATTTCTCAGCCGTAGATAGTTAAACTGGACAGGGGGTCATAAGGGTCATTTCCAGATGTTTTTAGGTTTATTATTATCATCATCAAGTGTATTTCTTATGGTGCTGATTACTGTTGCTTGTTTTAATCTATAATATATCACATAAGATAACTCAATAAATGTAAGTATATGTGAATTAACGTTATTTGTATACATTTGTTTCATTTTATTTGAATGATTATGTAGGTTAATTCAGAAAATGATTTACTGTATATATTAGGATTTTGGCTAATTATTTGAACATAACAGGCAACAAAATAAAGGTCTGATAAAAAATTGTTTTGGAAATTTTTATTCATGTACACATTCACGAGGAACGTACTTACGCTTTTATCCAAAGCGTCAGGTAAATGCCTAAATGTAAATAATTTAAGGTGTAGTGAAAGATGTCATGGTCACAGTGGCAAGTAACCAGACAAATAGCAAGAGTGACCTCTTGTGGTTACAATTATATAATGCTCAAATCTGGTTAATATTGTAAAATATATCTAAACTTTATATATTATATTATAACTCTATGTTTTTATTAAACATTTATTTATTTATCAAATATTCACTTCATCACTTTGTGATCGTAAAGTAAGCTGTACAATACAATTATAAGATAGATAGATAGATAGATAGATAGATAGATAGATAGATAGATAGATAGATAGATAGATAGATAGAGAGATAGATAGATAGAGAGATAGAGAGATAGATTAGAGTAGATAGATAGATAGATAGATAGATAGATAGATAGATAGATAGATAGATAGATAGATAGATAGATAGAGTAGAGTAGAGTAGAGTAGAGTAGAGTAGAGTAGAGTAGAGTAGAGTAGAGTAGAGTAGAGTAGACAGACTGACAGACAGATGAATCCGGAACTCAGACTGGCGATCATGTGTTCTACCCGGACTGGTTTCCACGGTGCACCCATTCAGAAACAGCCGCTTCTCTACCAGAGGGAACATGGCAGCGCAGGTAAGATGAGTTTGTAGTTTTTATTTTAAGCTTAATTCACGGATTTGTGGTCCTTTCTGCTTATTTATAAGATAATTATTCTATTTCACACTACTGTGTATAGTCTGTAGATCTTTGAGATGTTTTGGAGAGCAAAAGGGCTGAATGTGTTAAACACGTTTGTGAGCTTGCCGCTTTTAGCGCATGTGCTTCAGTTCACAACAACAGATCGTTGATCGTTATAAACATGTGATGTACAGTCATTAAAATTGTTTCTGATTCAGATACAGAGAAAACCGAGACCATCCTAGCGATTTACCATTAACTAGCTAGCTAGCGTGTGATCATAGCTTTATTTCCTAGTTGTTTAGCGTTCATGTCAAATACCTTAAGTGGGGATATAAGAATGAAACGTGCTTACTGCATTGTTAATGCATTTGCATTATAATTTCTAATGTTGTTTAAACTATATTTTTCTGCAAAACTGCTAAAATTCCAGTTAGCTGGAATCTGTGTTGTGACTGGTGTGTCACTATGGCAACGTCCACGCGCCTTTAACGGCTGCTAACCTATCAAATGACAAATACATAATAAATACAACATTACACAAAATATCCGTGTTTAATATTCCCACTTTACGTTATATGTACCATTTCTTGCATTCATGAAAGGTGGCAACCACGAAAGTTCCGGAGGTGCGAGACATCACTCGGATAGAGAGGATTGGTAAGAAACAAAATTAAATAAATAACATATGTTTGTGATATAAGAAATGCATTGATACTGACAAGTGTTCATTTGACGTTCTAATTTGTTGTAATTATTTGTTGTTTTGAAATCTGTAATAATAATAATAAAATAATAAATAAAATCGTGTGTCACAGGTGCACACTCTCATATTCGTGGTCTTGGATTGGATGATGCCTTGGAGCCACGACAGGTAATTTGTTACTACATGCAAGACTGACTTACTTTTTAACCAAACTACATGTAAACTGACAAATGTGTCTGTCTGTCTCTCATCAGGTGTCTCAGGGAATGGTGGGTCAGCTGGCACCACGCAGGGCTGCAGGACTGATTCTGGAAATGATCAAAGATGGTCAGATTGCTGGTCGTGCAGTGCTCATTGCTGGCCAACCTGGAACAGGCAAGACGGCTATTGCTATGGGTAAGTAACTACATTTATGGTTTTATAACATTTGAGGTGGATCATTATTATACTTGACTTGTAACTATTATACTTGAAAAAAAAAAGAATAAAAGTCTTTTTTGTAAAGTGTAATGTAAACTTTACTATAGCCTTCTGAAGTTATTACAGATTATAAATTGTGCACTGCATTTTTTGTAAAGGTATTGCTCAGTCTCTTGGCCCTGACACACCATTCACTGCTCTGGCCGGGAGTGAGATCTTCTCTCTGGAAATGAGCAAGACAGAAGCTTTGAGCCAGGCTTTCCGCAAAGCCATCGGAGTCAGGATTAAGTGAGTCAGACATTTATTATAGATTGAGGCATCTTGCACCTTCACCAGCATGTTTAGAGAGTCAAACTAAGAATATTGAAAATGACATATAAGAGCTAGGGCTTTGGGCAAGCATTTCTGCAAATAACAGAATAAATAGACAAAGTTTCATCTGGCCCTCACACAAAGCTTCTGTTTGGCCTTAGAAGACCTTGAATATAGTGTTGTTCATATACTCATACAGCCTAAATATAGTTTACCCCAGTTGTTAAGGTTAGCCCAGTGTTCTGGGATAATCAGAAAGTGTTGAGTAACTACTAATGTTTAACCTGTGTTTGTTGCTTGCCAGAGAGGAGACTGAGATTATTGAGGGGGAGGTGGTAGAGATTCAGATCGACAGACCTGCCACAGGAACAGTGAGTCACTGCTTTTTTTTAAATCCCATGTATGGATGTGCTTCATTAATATATTTTTGTTCTGTTTACTTTACGCCTCACACATTTTAAAAATGCTAAACAAACTAAACATTTGAGGCACATGAGAATTTTTCTTTCTCTGGTGTAATTTGGTTATATGGTCTGAAAACATTATTAAAGGAATCTATCATTCCTCAGTGGGTAATTTTTATTATTATGAAAGTGAGAAATGAGTATTCAGCTTTTGATAAATGAGATGTGTGGGGAATAGTGCTCTGTGTTTCTGTGCTTTCCCAGTGGAAGACGAGAAGTTATTGATTTGTTTTATATTGAACCCTGTTGAATTTAAATCATTTTCTTACTTTTTGTATCTGTTTTAAGGGTGCAAAAGTAGGTAAGCTCAACGCTGAAGACAACAGAGATGGAGACCATCTATGACCTGGGGAACAAGATGATTGAGAGCCTCAGTAAAGAGAGAGTTCAAGCTGGGTGAGTAGATTATAAAGACAAGATATGATTTTTCTTCTTGCAGAACACATACATCAAACTGAATTTGCATATTGAGCCCCTCCTACAAATTGTATCACTTTTGTATGTATTTAACAAATCTAACCTAACTGCTGCGTTTATAATGATATGCTATCTAGTATATCTATTGCAATAATTTCTGATTGAGTATTGAGTTATGTATTATAAAAATAAACAGGCAATCAAAAAAACTCGTTTATCCAAAGCATTACTTTCCCAGCATTTTAAGTGCTTAAATTTAAGGTAATAAACACATATATCATCTCATTCCGCAGGGATGTGATCACTATTGATAAAGCCACGGGGAAGATTAGCAAACTGGGCCGGTCTTTTACTCGAGCAAGAGATTATGATGCCATGGGGGCACAGGTACACCATTATTTCTGATCTATGAAATCTTCTGTAGGTCCATCAATCAATAAGAATGCTTCCCTGACAGTTTTCTAGCGCTGATGTTTTTGTTATTATTTCAGACACAGTTTGTGCAATGCCCAGAGGGAGAACTGCAGAAACGGAAGGAGGTTGTTCACACCGTCTCCCTTCACGAAATTGACGTCATCAACAGTCGCACTCAAGGATTTCTGGCCTTATTTTCAGGTTTGCCAGCTTTTCAAAACTCACCAGATAATGACATCCACAGTGGAACAATACCTGATTAGCCTTGAGAAATGACAAATGTCTCTACTGATGTTCCAGTGTTTGCCGTAGATGATCTTTGACCATTGTATGTTCTGCAGGAGACACAGGAGAAATCAAATCAGAGGTCCGGGAGCAGATCAATGCTAAAGTGTCCGAGTGGAGAGAGGAAGGCAAAGCAGAGATCATTCCTGGGGTAAGCAGGCCACATATTTAAAGAGTTTAAAAAGAGACTTCACTGATATTATTTTAAGTTTTTCTTTAAACTTCCTTTTTGTGGTTGCAGGTTCTCTTTATAGATGAGGTTCACATGTTGGATATAGAATGCTTTTCATTTCTCAATCGAGCTCTGGAGAGTGACCTGTCACCTGTACTCATCATGGCCACTAACAGAGGCATCACCCGGTATACATGCATCAACAAATTTCATTAATGCATGATGTCATGGTTGAATCCTTCTCATTATTTTTGTTTTCCTTTATTACAGCATTCGAGGCACCAACTATCAGAGTCCTCATGGTATTCCCATAGACATGCTTGACCGTCTGCTGATCATCGCTACATCTCCCTACACTGAGAAAGAGACCAGACAGATCCTGAAGATTCGGTGAGTGAACTTGGGTCATTCAACATACAGATCTCATTGTAGCACATGTGTACTCTACTTCGTTTACATTTCTATTTATAAACTTTACCCAAGCCTATGTATTGTGCAACAATGGTGAAAAGTCCCTCATTTCAAGTCAGATGTTTTAGATGTGTCCATATGCAAACTACATTTGAAAGTAGCTTTAATCACATTTATGTATATATTTATTTTGCTGATTTATCAAAAAAAAAATGTCCCATTTATTTATTTTTTAACAATTGTACAAACATGAATATCTAATAATGCATGTTAACACTGTTGAGATACCAATGATACTGTTGTGTTAATGTGGAAAATGTAAAAATTAAATAAATAAAAAAAGTAGCTTGAATCAGTTCCAATCTGATCTCCTCTGTGTAAATGCCAGAAGTCAATTTGAAGAGGATTTATTGAGGTTGAATCCTATATTTTTATTCTTCACTTCTCATCATTTATGTTTCAGCTGTGAGGAGGAGGATGTTGAGCTCAGCGAGGAGGCACATACAGTTTTAACACGTATCGGACAGGAGACATCGCTCCGTTACGCCATCCAGCTCATTAGCACTGCAGGCCTGGTGTGCCGCAAACGCCGGGTAATGCCAAACATCATGGCTGGTGTTGACGCCAAGCAGCAAATACAAATCAGAAAACTAAGGAATAATAAAGAAGCTTTTGTCTGACCATTGTTCTACATTTCTCACAGGGCACTGAAGTCCAAGTGGAGGACATTAAGAGAGTCTACTCTCTCTTCTTGGATGAGTCGCGATCCTCACAGTACATGAAAGAATATCAGGACTCCTTCCTCTTCAATGAAACACGTGAGATTCTTCACTTTACTTATTAAATATTTATTGTCAAGCAGAAGTGATTGACAGCAAAGCACATAAATTGCTGTAGAAAAAATTGCAGGGATCGGCTGTAGAAAAAACAGAAAAAGTTCCGAACTAATTTGACTGGACAAGCAGCATTATTATGCTTGTCCAAGTTTATGGCATCTATGCGTTGCTCGTGACAAGTTCGAGTTGATCTTGCTTTTGTTTCTTCTGAAACTTATTGTTGGTGGAGCGAAAATAACCATATATTCAATCAAAAATGTAAGTTAACCATTCATCAATATCAGTGTCTTGTTTATAGAACTATTGTTTGCTGAACTGAAATGATTGTGGTTATAAATGTACCTGCTCTCTGTTTCTTTTCTCAGAACCTACTCAGATGGAGACCTCGTAATGTGAAGAACTGTGAAGAGGCATGTTTAATCTTTGCTCCTGTGAAGTTGCTCCTTTCATCAGTACATTTGTGCCCCATTTTTTGTAGAGACGTCTTAAAGGTGTTCAGTCATTTAATTGTTTTCATGCACATTTTTTTTGGTCTATCTCACTTATTTTGCTACTTGGTATTGCAAAATTTTATATGTTGTTGTGAATTGAATACAAAATAGGATTTCTTCTTGTTTGGCTGTAAAACGTGGCAACCAAAAGATGAAATAAAAATTAATAGAACAAACTCCTGTAGTACTGACACTTTTTAAGTAAAGACAACACTGATATTCATAAATCACGCACGATGGTCTTGTAAGAGAAACCAATCGTAGTACCGCAGGTCAAGTCTAGGTGGCAGTATATATTCATTATTAACTTTTTGTTACGCTGCAAACGCTATATCTTCATGCTGGCTATTAATATTTTTTTCTTTTAGCTAGTGTAACAGAGAGCTCTTTGATGAATTTTTAATTAGAAAGATATTTAATATTCTTTAAAAACTTTCAGATGTATGGTACTTATGATGTATTTGCAGATACGCTAATAAAATTGATATACACCGTGTATATAAACCAGAGCAAGATTTAGAAACCCAGAGTTTTGATGTGTGGATTTCTCTAAACATGTAGAAGACAAGCTAATTCATTCACAGATGAATCTATGGATAGATGGACAGTGGACCTTTTCTTTGGGGTAATCTTAGTAGTCACGTCTGAGGTTACAAAGCGATGTTTCCACCGTACCGCATGAGTGAATATAGCCTTCCATTTACAGGCTGTGTGCCTGTTAAAAAAGAACCATGACTGATAAAAACCACCAGACTGCATACAAATGGTGGCGAGAAAGGAGACGTGAACGTGAGAGATAATTTTCGCAGACACATTGAGGAGACGCCACTGCCCGTCCGTCTCAAAAGAACCATGAATCCGTGCGGTTAGATAAAGGTATATAAATTGAAAAGGTCTGTGTGCGCTCTGCCTTCCTCTTTAGCGTATCCCAAAGATAAGGCCGTAATTCAAAACCGGCCATTAACATGTCAGTATAAATGGCAGAGAGAGACGGAAAGGGGCTGGAAAGCTATACTGAATCCATGCCCAGTTACTCCTGTGTGTGATCCCCGAAAATTATGACATCCGCTACCATCCGGGGACGCTTGACTGTTGAGACAAATGGACTGAAGGAATTTTTCATGTGTGATTACTTTAGGTCATAGACTGGCCAGGGAATAAACTGTTTTAGGCTGACTAATCCCACTTTTCTTTTGCACCGCAGTTCACCTGGTGCACTAGAAATCCCTTTAAGGGAGCATTATTGGAATACAAATCACTTTCATGGACTTTCAGTGCTCCCTTTCAGCCATCCTACCTGCATTTTTGTGATGTTTCATAACTTCCCATCTCTCCCTTTCACTGGAGAGGATTAATCTGTCATCTTTATCCCACAAATCCCTCTCAGTCTCCAACTGCTTATCAGTGGGCAGCTATCCCAACATCCTCTGCTTTTGCATTGCAGTGTCTGTCTGCTGAAGATGAGAGAGTGAGCAAAATAAAAATGAACGAATGTAACGAAAACAAACCTTCTGCGATAAAAAAGAAAACATTTACTACCAGCTTATAGACACGACTGACCCAAGACACGACGTACAGACAAAATGAGCACACAATTTGGTTTAATCATTTGTATTGTAATCTCATATATGTTTAACCTGTTAACTGTCACGGTTCCTGTGTTATTTATCTATTCACTGTCATATTTTATAGTTAAATTATAATCTAATAATGACACTATAAATTGATGGGAAGGTCTAAGACTCGAGATGAAATATTTGACAAACTTTCATAACAATAAACAAAAAATAAAAATGTTAATGTAATTTGTAAAAAAAGTGTAGTTCAAATTGCATTTTCATGTGTATACTCAATTTCTGCTGTAAAAGTTAACATGTTAATGATGCATATTTCTATCTGATTTATTCGTAAGTAAATAATTTTTAAGGTCAAGTTGACTCGCAGTAACTCGATGACCCTGCGTTATTATGCTGCGTTCCAGACAACTCGGATTTCGGATATTTTGTCCTATCTCCGACCTCAGTGCTTTCCTGTCAATCACGCGTCATGGCACATTAAAGAGCGCCAAAACGATATACATTATTTGATTTGTTTAATAAAACTTACAGAAGAGACTTTGCTCATGTCCTTTGTGCAGTAAAATGTTTTAAAGTTGGGTTTGACGTTTTCACATGATGTAGCTGACTGTAAACTCACTGGAAGCATCTTGGGCGTGACGTCAAATGACGCGTCCTCCCGAGGTCGAGGTTGATCGATCCGCCCCGAGTTCAGACGTCAAATGTTCGACTTCGAGTGCCGTTCCAGACGTTTACGTCCGCGCTTAAAGTGAGGAATATCCTAAATCCGAGTTGTCTGGGCGTGATATCAGGGAATGATTCCAGAGCGTCATATGTCTAATACATTGCTTTTGCATGAAAGTGGCTGCCAAATACATAATTGTAGCGTAGTATAAGTGATATTTTCATTTTATAAATAAATATATTATATTACTCAGTAGCAAGTCATTGCCTGTGTTGCAGAAATACCTATTACTGTTTTTTTAAATCTCTCATACTTCATATCATTCACAGCCTTTGTTTTCATTCACATCAAATAAATTTCTTTCTTGGCTAAGGTCTATGGAAGAAATAAACAATGCTGTCTTGAACATATTATATTTCTATTTGTGTGCAACTCTTATACATATTCAGAAGCCCGATCTGTCATCGGGTCGAGGCCTCTGTACTGGGATTTGTGTTATGCAATGTGAATGAGATTGATGAGAGGACAGTGAGGTATGAAGCAATCTGTTTTTTATCATGGTCCATCTGTGTGTGTTTTTTTGTGGTACCACTAAGCGCTCTCGCTCAGAGTTTTAGCATCCAGATCTGGACAGATTGCATGTGTGTGGGTCATCATGACACTATTACTAATAAACCATACAGATATGCTTTTTATTAACTGTATGATGCATATAAATCTCACTAAACATTTTTTTGTGGAATGTGTGGACACTTGTTGAAGCACTGAATATTGGATGTAAATTAGAGGGAAGAAGTCCCTGAGGAGGATGTGATGTAGTTTCTATGATGTGTTAAGTGGCTGTCATCATCTACTCTCCCTGGAAACAAGTGTCTTTATATCACACAAACCAGAGCAGCATCAGTGAGAACACACTGTTCTTTCTCTTCTGCCCCCTTCCCTTCTTTGAGTTTCATCACCTTCTTTGCTGCATGTGACACAAAAACTTTCATTTATCAGTCTTTACTAGTCTTTGGAGACACATTAAATTTCCATTGCTTTCTCCATCTGACTCCACAGTCTCGCTTTGCTTTGCCCACATGCTGGTTGCTGGCAGTTTTTATGTTGTCATCCCAAAGAGAAACATCATGCACAGGTGTGTGCTGATAAAACAAACACATCCTACTCTGTGTGACTGCAGCAAAACTTTCACACACATAAAACCAAGTTCTGACCGATACACAAACAACCAGGTGTGTGTCTGCTATAGTCATCTGTGGAGTTACCCGCAGTGTTTGAGCACATACACACACACACACACACCTTGGTGTGTTATATTTAGCAAGGAAAAGCAAACCGAGTGTTTCTGCTCTGGTTCAGATAAAGGTGTGAATCTTTTTTGAGCACATCACAGCACTGTTGTATGCCCCAAATGCACTCTGAAAGGCACATTGCTTAGTATATGGATACAACTTCAATAAGCTCTCAAAAACTAATACTGACATTTACATTTAGTAAATGCTTTCTTGCTAGTTAATGACATCACAAATACATGCATTTCAGCATCACATGAGTAACGGATGATTGTTTGATAAAAACAAAGAAAATTGACTGTGTTGCTGAAATCTGAGATATATCTTTACCCCTTTTTTCATAATATTATGCTTTATTTAGGGTGCTTGGTCTCCTGAGCACCCATGGGATCACCTATTAGTCTAATACATGAGGCTATGTGTACACCTAATCTTAGCAGCTGGACTGCCCACTTACAACTTGATGAATGATTGAAGGTAGCTGGCAGCAAGTGGTTTTAATTAAAAACTAGAAGATCCTGGCAGCCATTGAGAGACATAAGCAGAGATGTAATAGGAAATAATTTATGTAGGTTAATAAATCAAGCAGATGTGCTTGAGGAAACATACGGCAGATGTTGGTAGCTGTAAAGAAGGAATTTGGAGATGTTCAGACATAAATAGGACAAACAGCTGAATAGTAGGGGACATTTAAGTTTATACATTTTGTTTTAAAAGAGACTTACAGTGACCTCAAGCTACATTTAATCAGTATGTGTGTTCTCTAGGATTTATTTACTAGATTTTTGTTGCCAGTGCAATATTATGTATATATTATTATGTGTGTGTGTGTGTGTGTGTCTGTGTATAGTATATGTGTATAGCAGAAAAACAGCTTTCTACAATGTTTTGAAGCAAATGGAAATGTAACACCACACCTATTATTTAAAAAAACCCTGTGAATAGCATGTTAAAAAATTGTAACTAATCATTTCTACCATAAGGTTTATTTTGATTCATTTCTCCACTAACTGCCCTTTTCCTCATTCCACTGTTACCTCAATCATTCATTTGACTTCCTGACTCTCATTCATTCACTGCTGTATTTTCCAAAACAATCAGACAGGTTTTACATCATTCAAGTACTTTTTAATTTTTGTTAAATGTTTTCCTTGTACACAGTTTGTGTGAGTAACTGTAGAAGAATGAGAGTTACAAATGTAAAATTCACTGAGATACTTAAAACCAAAACTAAGTAAAATGTTTGAATGTCTTTTGGCACTGTTTTTACACAGTCAAGTCCCCTGACCCGGAAAAACCCTAAAGTTCAGAGGTCAACCAGCTGATCGATAAAATGAGAAGAGGCGGTTCACAAAGGTTGCCACTTTGCCCTTTTAAAGCCCTTAATCATTGGATACACCTATATTGTTTCTGTAGATAAATTTGTCTCAATTGATTATTGGGAATTTTTCTAATTTCTTTTTAAACGTTACTGAGGCAAGGATTCATGATTAAGTAGGTAAATAAGTGGCACTATTTTTGTTTTTAATCTTTCCTCGATAGATACTGTAGTATTCTATTTGTATGTTTTAACTTATTATCCACCCTAGTAAATTTTATATTGTGCCTCTCCTTTCTCACTCCATCTGTGGCTTTAACTGCAATCCCTTCATTTTCCTCAGTCAAATACAGAGCACAGGAGACTGCTGAGAGTGCACAAGCACGCACACACGTGCGCACACACACACACACACACACACACACACGCGCACACACCCCCACACACACACACTGTAGGAATAGCCCCCTAACTGATGTGTGTCTCATCCTGGTGCTGCAGTATTAGAGGGACGTTTTGCTGCAGGGTGTGTCAAGACACAATGTAAACTGTTACCTTTTCATTTGGTCTCTCCTTGTCTCTCTTGTCAGTAAAGTTGTTTTGCTCACAGGCTGTTGATATTCAATAGTCATAATGCTGCAGCCTCCAGTTTAAAGCATTTAAACCAGAGCTGAGATGTGTGTAGTTGTGTGACATCCAGATGATCCTGATTATAAAACTGCATTCTTTTATGTAATTATTTTCTTTATGAATGGGAGTTGACACATTTGTCTCAGATAAGGGGGCTGGAAAAGGAGAAATGAAGTTAAAGGACCTCTGGTCACTGCACTTATTCATGTTGCTCAAGCATAGATCTGCTGAAAATCCCAATGGCCTTATATAAACAAGGACACAGAAAGTTGTAGTTATACAGGGAAGAAATGTATAGTGTCAGTTAGTGTTCTCTTATTTGGCTTTACTAAATGCATTTTGTATATAGATTCTACAGTTGTTTTTATTTATATTTTTTCTAACCATGTGACTGTTGTCTTGTGCAGGTGGACAGAATTTAAACTGGTGGCCACCCACACACAACCCATTGAGTACAATCAGAGGTTTATCTAAAATATCTAAACAAGAAAGTCGATCATTACTGGACCAGAGCTGTATTAACATAGAAAAACAAATATGCAGCCCACAAGAAAACTCAAGTCTTGCATCTCTCTGCTACCTTAAATATCATAAAAAGCCAAATAACAGTAAACAGTACTAGGGATATTTACTAAATACTTGTTTTAAAAATTAAAAATATTTAATCTTCAGAATCGTATGTGTATAATTATTGACACAGACCTTCATTCCTGCACACTTCAACCTGTGTGGTCAGCAGTGGCCACTTATATAAATAAGGGAAAGAAAGAAAGACAGAAAAAGAGCACATTGAGGTGATCTAAGGTTGAATTCTGTGTTAACGTTCAGGCGTATATAGCCGGTTCACCGGCTTTAGCACACAGGCGCACTGTTCTCTTCTCCTCGTGAGAGAGGGAAGCGATTTGTCATAGAGGAACTTTTTGGCATAGCCAGGGACTGAGAGATTTCTCCTCTGAATGTTATTGTAGCATTAAACAGTAGATAGAAAACGAGTTCAAAGAGATGTCAGGGTGCAAAGTCGGGTGACTGAGAAAATGAGTAATCTGTGTGCTTTAGAAATGTCCTATGTGTTTCAAATATCACATCAGTACAATGGTACCATTTGTAACACACATAAATAATTCTGCTCACAAATATTTATCTAAAGCAAAAATTTTGCTTAATGTTAAAAGGTGGTTTAAGTATCTACTGCATCCAAATAATAATATATTTCACATTTGCATATTTGACAAATCATAAAAAATCATGAAAAACTATATATTGAAGATGCAGAATAAATATTTGACACATTTTCATAACAATAAACATAAATCAAAAAATTTATAAAATATGTTAACCTGCCATTTATAAAAATACCTACAATTTTAAGTGAAAAGTTAAAATTTATACCTAAGATTTTACAATTCTGTGCAAGTTTCTATTTAGAAAAAAAATCTTGTTTTAACATTTAACATGTTTGTTTCGTGATAGTATTTGTCCTAAAAAGTCCTAAAGATGTAAATATCTAAAATATCCTTAAAAACATCCTTTTTTTTTACATTTTCTGGAAATCTGCATATATATTTTACTTTTAGATTGTTCATAATCAAATAATAACAGAATGTGCATTTGTGCAGTTCATCTTGCAGACAGTCTTCCAGCTGTGCTCATATGTCGGTTACGCTATACATGCTTGAGTTGGTCGGGTCCATGAAATGCGTTGAATGGCTCACATGTCGTACACTGCGTGCATTAGGACGCATGGGTTCAGTGATGAACGGGAAACGATCGGCTGAATGAGCGCAGAGAAGGTTAACACGAGCCCTGTTGGAGTGGTGCACTGCAGCTGATTAGTAAGATTAGTCAGTGTGGAAGACACACCGTCAGCGTGTCTAAGTGGAAATTCAGCAGTGGCCCAAGAGCACACCATGATGTTTTCTCCGTTTTACAGATGTAAAGCGACTCCCTTCTACAATCCATTGCGAGCTAAAACACTTAATTAGGTTGTCACAATTCTTAGCCTCCCTCTTCTACAAAACCTTTTGACCATGTCCCATTTAGATTTATAAATAGATTAATGCATTCAGTATGGCATAAAATTAAAAGTAATTTTTAAAATGGCAATTAATTTAGCATGTCAGTCTGAATTACCAGGCATATAAGCTTTTTAATTGCATTACTGTGAAAGGTAATGAGTTCTTAATGAATTTTGTATTGCTACTTACCTGTATTCCCAAAGACCCCTGTAATATCTGTGTGTGTATTTTTATAGTCAGTCAGCTGTTCATACTGTCTGAGTTTAGAAACAAAAACCAAAATAGCACTTCTTCTTTTCAGGGGAGAAATATAGCTGAATGCCTCTGTCATCTTGAAAGGATGATTTTGTGAACGGGTTTGAGTTTGTCCCCAAGGTTTTTTAGACGTGAGATTGTCTGTACTCATCTGTTATTCTCTGCCTTTTCTTTCTTTTTTATTAATGAGTAAAGATGGAGACTGTGGCTTTCCCTCTATATTTAATGAAGCATGGTTCTAGGGTGTGTTATTGTAAATCCTAAATGCACAATTAAGTTGTGTGTTTTGGGTGCGTGGTGCTATTCTTAGCCTTGACCTTTGCAATGGTCTCTTGCGTTTGAATTGGAATAGCAAATGCGCTGACTGCACTAAAACGTGTGCAGAATGACTTCATTCATAATCAGACAGCACGACAGCGTGGAGACGGCGTCTCTCTCTCTCCTCAGAATATGTCTTTGCTTTTTAGCTGCTGTTACACAGTGTGAATTAGTTTTCTTAGAGATGCAAATATAGGTCCAGTGTGAGTTGTGTAGTTATAATTACAAATTTGCTGTGTGTTATGGCCTAGCCAGTCTCTTTAAGGTGGATTTAATGACTTGACACCCACACTTGTGTGATGTCAACTAGATGATGTGTTACAGTGTTAATATTGTCTTCTTTAGCTCTGATTTTGACAGGTGCATGTGAGTAATATGTATTAAATGAAATACAAGCATCTAAACCTTTAAGAAACCTTTACATATAGACCTAATAAAACCAGGAATTAGCTTTAAATAAAGTAGCTTGTCAAAACAACTGTACAATTGACATGCTTCAGCAACTATTTGCTTAAAGCCAGAAAACTCCCCTGAAAGTGTCTTTGGTCCATGGAGTGTCCTAACAGTTCCATGGAAAAAAATGACCACACTGACTTTCCTGCTGAGTATAAGGAACCGTTCTATCCTGTCTACACCCTAGAGTTTCCTGTCCCATCTCTTCACTTCTCCATTGACAGCGTTTTCTCTCCATAGTGTTATGCCAGAATTAGGGTTGGTTTGTTTGGCCAGTGCATTTATGACAGCTTATTGGTGAGTTTCGTGTCCAGTGAGGAAAAATCTGCATCACTCCATCAATAGAGCTCATTTAAACATTTTTAAATGAATTCAAATACAAATATTGAATGTCCAAATGTTCACATTTTCTTTTAACTTTAACAGATGCTCCACTTGGGATGTTGCTTAATTTTAATCACTTTTTAATTTTAATCAAGTTCAATAGGACACATTTGCATTAATAAATTCTGAAATTGGGTGGTTAGATTGTGAACTTTTCTTACATTGGGATTTGTATAGATGTTTCCTTTGCTCAAAGGTTAGAGGAGGGTCACTTGTGATTGGAAAAGCTTCTGTGATCAATAGCTTTGATTGAATGTGTTTGAGCAATCAATTCTGTTTAACTAAATTCCGTTTTACACCTCATCCTCATTATCAGTTGACTCTTCAGTAATATGTAAGTATTATGGGCCTTTTGTTATATGTTTTTATCTAAAAGCAAACCATCTGAGAGTTTGCTTGTCAGTTTTAAAGGTATGAGGAAACTCTGTCCTCATCTGCGGTCACTATTACAGATATCTGTGAATTTTCTCAATTTGCTTTCATACACAGTTAGGGTTACACCATAGGCAAATATTGTTCTTTCACCTGTAATAGAGATGAATGTGAAGACTGTTGCTAGGCATTTTTCTCATATTTTCACCCAAACGCTCATCACGGGGTATCATTTGTGTGTTTCTGTGTGTGTGCGCTTGCATGTCTTGTCGACTGACTGGTGACCTTCTCCATCTAAATTCTTCTTCTCTGGAGTCACAGAAACTGTTGCCGGGCAACAGAGGTACGGAGTGCCTCTATAAACAATACTGGACTTTGTCCAGGCCCCCAGATCTGGGCGGAGCCTTACATAGCCTGATGTAAATGAAAACTTTTCTGAGCCCACCTTTTTTAACCCTGCTTTCTCCTGAAGCAGTAAAAGTATCCTTTCTATCTTCTCAGGTATGTGCTAATGGGTCTCCATGACATTAGGGTCCATTCATAGACTTTTGGAGTGTAGCTGGGGTAGGGTATCGTGCTTCAACAGGCGCTGAAAATCAACAGTATGGCAGGATCTGAGATTAGGAATATTTTATTATTTCTCTGAGGACTTTATAACAACTAGGTTCACAAAAATCAAAGATTCAGAAGTCCTAAGTCTAAATAGTAGATGGCTGATGATCATTCATATCTTCATCTTTGTTAATCATCTGGTCAAAAAAGGTGTTCAGGTGTGCTGAATTTAATAAAAAGACAACATATTGCTCTGTTTTGATTAAATAAGTTTATTTCGATCAGTTACATATAGGGTGTATATCCCCGTGGGAGCATCACAGTAAACGTCCTAGATACTTTTCTTCTTTATAATCACATATGCTCTAAAAAATAAAATCAGCTTTTAATTTCTGCTTGACATCAGAAATAGGTTACATTTTACAGAATTCTTGTATGACAAGAAAATGTGCATTTTGAAATACTCAACTCTCACGATTAAGCAATTACATTGTTCTCATAAAATTGCTCATCAGAATCGGTTTTCTGTTGGTAAACTTGGCACTAGAAATATTAAGCCATCCATTCATCACTAGATCACTGTAAGTGTTGCCTTTCAAACAAACAAACAAATAAACAATAATCATATAATAATTGTCAGCATGTAATATAACTTTAAAAGCTAGTAGCCAGGCAGTGAATGGGTAATAATCCCTCAAAGCTAGCACTTACAAAATGCCAGTGTAAAAACTATTGGATTAAACAGTAAAACAAAACCCCCTGATCAGCACACTAGTCACACACCCAGATACTTGTGCAAAAAACAATCAGGTATAGTATCAGATCATTGGTCTAACAAAAATAATGAGACATGTATCATTTTTGGCATGCTTTGCCTGTGTGTGTGTGCGTGCACGTGTTTAAATAATAATTGGCTCTGTTTTGTTTGACCTGTGAACACAGATCTCTGAGATGAACAACAGAGATTTTTCACTGGTAAATGAGGATTCATGGGTATTTTCAAACAAAAATAAACTAAAACTGAACTGTACATAATATCTATAACATCATTTTTTCCCTTTATACCATCTTATCGGCATGGTTAGCAAATAAACAAAACAAAAACATAATAAATACATTGCATCAAAGCAGTTTGTTTACAATATATTAAAATTGCTGCATAATATAGTTTATCTTTATAGTGTTTATATATATATAAAACTCATATTTGTAAAAAGAAAGAAAAAAGACATCTGTAAAAGAATAATAGTAATACAAAAGCTTCATTAAGATCAATTTGCATGTGTAAACACATTGGATTGGACAAAATCACATTCAAAGGCTTTTCACCTGGCATGATGAAAGCTTAGAGGATATGACTGGCGATTAGGGACGGTAATTTCACATGACACATTAAGTCAGACCTTCAAAACTAAGATTATGCTTTTTCCTTTCGTTCGATCAACACTTCACTTTACAGGCAAGGTGCTTTTCATGAAAGGGAAAAAGCCTTAGTTTGCTTTGGAGAACAGATTTACTTCAACGGCTTTTGACACAGACAAAGATTTGGTTGCTTTTACCAGGCTGCAAAAACATGACAGTGGTGTGATCTAAAAAATCTGAATGAATACATGAGAATATTCAAATTATTGCCACTGTCAAAGCTTTCAGGTTTTTAACTCTTTAAAATTGCATATATGACACACACTCTGAAGCTTAAACACACAAGCCAATAACAGCGAAAGTTTCCCTTTTTATCTAAGGCTCTTCATAGTTCATGCAACATATTCATATACCTGCGTCTGCTCTGAAACAGCTAAAGATCAATCCACAGAATCAAAAAACAAATAAACGACTATAAAAGATTTGGCCAAATTCTTATAATAAAGAAAGACCTAGTTTAACCTCACAATTGAATGTCCCTCTTTTGAAAATGGATGGATTGCAGAAGGTAATTGACTCGGCTGCGGTACACTATCAAGCTTTCTCTCCCTCTTTTCTTTTCCAGTAAAGGGATATGTAAAGCCAAATGAGCAAGGTAACCCCGCATACAAAGACTCATTCTTGTAGACCGAGCTTGAATCTGAACTCCAGTTAAATGAAAGTTGTGTAACCCGGTACTGTGGAAAGAATTCCACACTAAAACAATACTCTTGCACGATAAGCAGTGATAACCTTGGCTTTGTCCGAATACTTTCTGTATATCTGCTTTTCTCTTAAGCAAACTGTGTAATGTGCCTGTATCCTGTTTTACCTTTACTGCTCAGTAACTTCGAATCGGTCGATTGGGACAAGCTCGATATAAAAGCATTTACAAGTTTTTCTTCATTAGAGAAAGATAATATTTACAATCCAGTGTCCGGCTATACTTTATGCTGAGATCCTCCAGTTTCAGTTGTAAAAATGCACAGTTGTAGAAGAATAAAAAAATGATAATAATTGTTTTAACTGTCTTAGGTGTCATGCGTGACTTCATGATATAAATGGCACTGCATTAACATGGTAAGTGCTAAGAAAAAGAAAGAAAAACATAATAGACTCTTTATGAAAGAAACAGGACCAGGGACCAAACCTGCGCATCTGTTCTTAAGGCAGGGCTCACTGAAGTTATGATGACAGCAATTCTTTTAGCTTCATATATTACACATTTGTTGTATTTCGGTGAGCCCCTGTTGACTGTTAGCCTGATCGGTACTGGTCCCCAATAGGAATGTGATGCTATGGCACTTGGTGCAGATCGACAGGCAGCAAGACAGGACGGGAGCGTGCGTCCGTGCTGTTTTCAGTAGTATGGCACAGAGAGTGCTAACTCATCTTCATCTAAATACCCATCAGGAGCCCGGGTGGCCCTTTTGTTTTACCCCTCTTAATATAATACATCATAAATAGCTATACACCAGCTGCTGATTGGCTGACCTTTGTACATTGCATTGCCTCTCACCGGCCGATTGGTGCGATTCAGAGTTTCCCGGGGCAAGCAAAGTTGATTCCAAACAGCCTTCACCAAATGGAGCGAATAAAGCAGAGATGATAATGATAGCAGTGATCATAGAAAATGTTGCGTGTGCGTATTATGAGTTAGCTGCTAGTTTTCTTCCTTCTGCTCGTCTTCTCCGCTTGCCCACTTCATTGCAGCCCTCTCATTTAGTGACCTGAGAGAGAGAGAGAAAGAAAGAGGAGGTGTTAGTCTCTTGGTGTTTGTAGTTGTTGAATAAGATTTGGAGCAATAACATCCTGGTATCTGGTTTCACAACATGATGTTTTATTTTAATTATTATACTCAGTAACCCACTGAGCCATCTGTGTAGTGCTGCTGGGTAAGCCAAGCCAAACACACACGCACACACAGTGGGTTGTCATGTTTTAGGTGGACTTTTCATAGACATAATGATTTTTATACTGTACAAACTGTATATTGTAACCCTACCCCAAAATCTAACCCTCAAACAAACCTTTCTGCATTTTTACTTTTTTACTAAGCATAATTTAATATGTTTAATAGTCAATTTCCCTCATGGGAACTGTTGGCTTGTTTCCACAATGTAGATGGATGTTATGTTTTACTATCCTTGACAAATATGCTATGTAGTATCGTTTTAATATTAAACATGCAATAAACCGCAAAGAGTGACTGCACTGCAAGGTGAATGATATTTCCCTCATGCAACTTAGCTGAAAACGGTAAAAAATGCTGAGGTATTAAGCTCAGACAATCGCATCAGTGACGGTTTACAAAGCATCTAGGGTCTTGTTTGGTATTTGTATGCTTTGAATAATCCACAGCCTCACCAGTGCTCTAGACTACAATAAACAAGGATTAGAGCTTTAGGCTGTTTATTGTTTTCTTCATTATGTGGTAGTACACACTCACACACAGTGGAAAACGCTTTGGTACAGAAAACAGTAATCATGAAATAATACTCGATTTGGCCATTTAAACCCTGCTGATTTATGTAACAGAGTCTTATTAATTTCATATGACAAACGTGTGATTTGGGTTAATGAAGCTCCAGAGGGTATCATTAGTGGGTGGCTTTGGATTATTCTTCTATGGTAAATGTACAGTAGCTTTCCTATATATATATATATATATATATATATATATATATATATATATATATATATAAATATATATATTATAACATTTAACCATCACTCAAACTAACAGAGTTTAAGCCCTCCCAATGTAGCACGGCTTCAATGATTAGCACATCCTTCATCTGCTTTAAAATTTAAAGACATTAGACATCTTTTTATCTGACTCTTTTCCTGCACTGGTAGCTGGACTTTCCTGTTTCTCTTACACCTTCTGCCCTCATCAAGGCTAATGTCACAACAGTCATTTTTCCTTCGCTCTCACTGCTGCAGTCACCGTGCCCCCTCATGATTCCTTTTTTAACAGCGCACAGGTGGGCGCCTGTCGGTTATGTAACGCTGCAGTTTCCTGTCCACTTTGTGCTTTGACCCCTATAGACTTTATTGATCAGAGAACTTTTCCCATTTATATAAGTAGCTGAGGCAGGGTGTCCTGGCATCAGTTCATTTATGCTAATTTACGTGCTTCTGACAAGCTTCCCCTCAAGGCCACGGTTGGCGCTTCGTTCGTTTAGAGATAACCTATTGATTTCATGTTAAATGGCAATGTGGTGTATGCCCTAAGACTGGGCTGCTTTTGCAGTTTCTAATTACATTAGTGATTCTGGAAAATGTTTTGGCCAATTAGAAAGTGCACAGGAATAGAAGGCTAGACTGAAACCTTAGACAGCTGACTTGGGACAGTTTAACTATAATAGACTTTAATAGTAGATCTTTTTCTGCACAACAGAAAAATCTGCCCTCAGAAGCGGATGGTTTGGGGACATGCTTTTTTAGTATACTGCTCCCACACACATTGTCCTCCACCTAAAAATCTGGCAACCAGAATAGCTTGTTTCCACAAATGTTAGATGTTTTCTTTTTTTTCTTTTAAAGCTATGTTCGTTGTTCGGGGCAAGCAAAGCGATGCTAATTATACAGGCTCATAACAGTGAGTGTGAAAGGCTGATAAGAGAAGGAGGGGAAGGGGACAGGAATAGGCCTTGAAGGGGAGCCAGATATGAGATTATTAACTGCACAGATATAAACTCACAGCTAATACAATTTCAATTACAACTATTCTATTCTATTCTATTCTATTCTATTCTATTCTATTCTATTCTATTCTATTCTATTCTATTCTATTCTAAGGTAAGACCCTACAAGCATTAGGTTAAGGTCTAACCAAAGGGTAAATAAAGGTTAAGTATGCAGCTCTGGAATTTCATAAAGGCAGTATGTTATCATCTCTCCCTTACCGTCCTGAATGTTTCTCATAAATAATCCTGAACCATTGTATTCTTTTATTTAAAAAGGTCAGCAGGACACAATTGTGTAAGAAAATGACCGGGGGGGCCTTTGTTGGAGTCAAATACAGGAATTTGACCAGGTCTTACCTTGACTGTGGATGGCGGTCGGGAAAGCTGGTCCACTCTAGAGAAACAGAAAGATGAAAAAAACAGAAATATGAGAGAAAGCAAAGTGGAGGTTGATTTTTGCAATTACCTGAACACAGGCAAGGTCCATTAAAATACAAATTTACAGCAGTAATAATGAAATATGAGATCTGGAAGCTAAAGCTCTATGAGTAAAATGAAGTAAAGCAGACGCAGCTAGTGGTTTGAGTCAGTGTGACCACAAACGGCCGGGGTAGTAAAAGAACCTGGTGAGGATCCAAGTTCTTAATGCAGGAAAAACTATAATTCTGAGTAAAATTAACATACGGTACCTCACTTTGGGGAAATACCATTGACATGACCTCTTGTTTTTTTTTATTATTTTTGGTTGAAAGTAATTGAGTTCTCCATATTCGTCTCTGTACTTTTGCTCCTTTTTTCTGTGCTATGATAAGACATGCAGATATTTGGCTTTCTCAGTTCCAGCTTCATGGAAGCAGTTTAAGGATGCTTATATCTATAAACAGTCCCCATGCCAACTGATGCCAGCAAAGCAAATGATATGAGACAAATACGTGTGTGTTTTTGCGTGACTGCCTGGGCGCGCGGTGTTTTCCCCTGTGCTATAAATGGCTCCCTCTCGGCCCAAAACAGCTAACAACCTAGAAATAATAAAGCACTCTTCCAGCTTGATATATATTCCTTCGCTTCAGTGCGCAGCTTTCATTTTTTAAGTTGCGTTTTATAAATAGAGGAGGATGGATAAGCACAAGGGGGAAGACTGTAAAAGATATTGTGAATAAAAAACTACAGGGCATGAAAAGCACAGTTCTAATAAAAGCTCTATTTTTAGACTGCACGGAAACCCAAAATGATGCAGTGCTTATGAAACATTGCGATTGTGAATGTTATATAAGAGAGTATTGGTTGGAAATCTTTAATGTACTAATGCCAGTCTCATTACTGCTGAAAATAAACTAAGAAGTTCTCTAAATCCATAAACATAATAACTGATTAATCTGTATAGCTGCTGCTTTGGAGAGCACCAAACTGTAATTCATCACATCAGAGATTATGTAAATATCATTAAATAAATCAGGATATCTGTATCACTCTTACACGCTTGTGTCTGTATTTGATAAATACTGGAGCTGTTTCAAGAGCTAATTTTTAGAATTTGCTCCTGGTTGCTGTTCAATAAAAAGCCTGAAGGATTACAGGGCCCTTTCCGTGCAGGTTTGTGTGGTTTATAGAGGATGCAAATCAGTGGCCATAAAAAGCCCTGCTTCACACTGGTGTGGCTCACTACTTAGAATATACAGCAGTAAGAAAAAACAATAATTTATTTAAAAAAGGAACTCCGTATGGAATATTAATAATTGCTATATTTGTAATATGTGGCTAGACAAAAGGAAACATCAACCTCCTGGGTTGTGTCTCTAAGACCTATCGTGGGAAGATCTATAGAAAGTCCACAGTAATCCAACATACCACCCTGCCTAAAAATGTCCCCAAGCAGACAGGAAGGAAGTCATTTTTGAGTGGCAACACACACAGGAAATCCACTTGATAAAAGACGCACACAAATAAGAAAGTAAGTCGCAGAGTTCGGGTATTATGTTTATCATTACCTTTTATGGGAATGAGACTTTTCTATAACCAAACTGCTGTATATTTTAGATAAAGGACAGTTAAAAAATTTCTATGCATAAATAGACATATACAGAGCTTAAGTAAGCCGTGTTAAAATGCAATGACATGTCCGGGTACAATAAGAATAGCAAGTTCATGTCTCTTGACTTTACCTAATGCTGTTGTACTGTAATGGTCTATTTCCGAAAACATTAAATCATAATGGTTAAGCTTATGACTTGCGTATGGAACACTGTGTCCTTTCTTTTCAGTCCTGATCAATACAAGCAGTATCTTGCCAGGAGCTCACTATAACCTAACTATAACCTCTGTGATAAATTCACTTTCCCCTCGGCAGATTGAAGAGTTTCATTGCCTAAGAATAGATCTAGATCTCTGTCTGCCTATCGTCAGCCTAACTCGTTCAACCTCACAGATTAGCCAGATCCACCTGAGGCTATTCACCAAGCACACATGGATGGCCAAGATAGCCAAAATTACCATGGCAACAGCTATTCTTTGACCTGCCATTGTCAATGGAAGAAATGACAAATAAAAGCCCTATTTAGCAACATAAAGTGTTGAGTAAACTGAAGCACTTAGTCATTAGATTTCATAAAAACGACTTGGAAAAATTGACTTGATTTAAATGCGACCTGTCAATATTATAGGTATAGGTAAGGCACTCACTGTTGCTCCGCCTTGTCACGATCTTCGAGGAAGAACAGGGCGGTAGCGAGGAAGAACATCCCTCCCAGCACAATGACAAAGGGGCAGAGCATTAGGGCATAGCCCAAACTCAAGAACTGCCATAACACTGACGTGGCGTAGCTCTCCTGCAGCGCATCTGATATCTGTACGAAGACAAAGAGACAAAAGTTAATTGTGAATTTAACGTAATAATTATCTATAAAGATCTGAGCCATTGTAAACCAGTTGCTGAGTATGTCCGTAGACAGTCAATAAATCTATAATAGGACAACAAACACTTTAATTAAACTATTGATGTAATTAAGAGGATATCTTGTTTGAATATGCTTCACATTAATACTCAGGTATGTCTTTTCTGCAAAAATATTAGATGTTTCCCATATACTCCTGTATCTTCCATTAAATGGATGGAAAAATATGTTTTAACATCCGATAAATGATACACTTCACTTCAACATTAACTAATTTAATTTTATGTTGTATGTTCCCCCAGGATTTGCTCAGACAATAGAAAATGTTCTTAATGTTAAAACCAAGTCGAAAATAAGATATCTTGAATAATGTTGGTGACCAAGCAACACTGGCCCACAATAACTTGTATTGTATGAGCCAGTTTGAGACATTTCTCAAAATATATTTTCAGTCATACTTTTAAGCATGCACATATGCATAAATCACTACCCTCACTATGCCAAACATTAATGTCAAGCTATTTCTACAAATAAAATAGGGCTGAGATTGAGCATTTCTAGTGCGTGTCTAATGTGATTTTGGAGAAAGATGGTAGATTGTGGCTAATAGTCTATTTTTATAAATAATTACACCACCCACTTTGCCTTTAGGGTGTAGATCCACACTCCACGGACAGGTGCTCTGAATGTTTTTACATCAGTTGGAGTGAAATGAAGCATTACCAGGTATTTAGGAAATGCTATTTCATTTACAGCACACATACTGTGTAAGACAAGTGTTGTTGAAATACTTGCACTATAACCTCCCAGTTGTTTTCAGTAAGCTACTGGATATCAACATTGCTCCGAGTCAGACACCATGAACATCTAATGTCTGGAAACACTACAGTGTGATTGGTCAGTGTCAAAGTTCCTGTGGTTTTTCTCTAAAAACCGTTCTTGTTTTTGTTCAGCGTTGGAGGACTTTGTGCGACAGATGTACGTCACAGCAACCTTCTCACCAGCTTGTCAGACCTCCGGAGAGAAATTATCGAGTAACTGTTGATGCATGATTTGGTCCTACGTTTGTGAATTTGACAGACTTAACTTGAGAATAAATCTAAAGTGAAATAGTACACTTTCTCAAAATATCATTTTCTTTCTAGAACAAAATGAGTTGTTTTAACTTAAGTTGTCTTTTTTCATAACCACAAAACAAAAAACCTAAAAATATGTAACAAAACATGATAACTAGGTTGCTAACATTTCATCTGAGTGAACTTGACCTTTGCTCTTCCAGACCAAGGCCAACACATTCCTGTCAATTAGGACGGCTTAAGGCACGTCTGGACACTGAAATGCTCACATATCTAACCGTTCTCATGTTTGCATGTCTGCTGAAAAATGGAACTTTAGTTTACTGTCTACCTGTGACATTCTAGGTAAAGTCTAAGTGTGTAACTCATGATATTAGTATCCAAAACTAAAACAGGTCAGAATCAATATCATGCCATGAAATCATTAACTGTGCCAGACAGGTTGTTCAAATACCAATGTCTGTGATAATAAGATTGTATAAACAATATACAAAGAGATTAGTCACACGTTTCCCTTTTTAGTGGTCTGCTTTGGCATGCTCTTTAAAAAATTGAAGTGTGTGTTAGATTACCAGATAAAGAGCAAACAATATCTCCTCTCAAGTACATGCTGCAGATGTACTTCTGTTGTAAAAGGTTGAGAGTGATAATGGATTAAGTGAATAATAGGCCTGACCCTTAAGTCCTTCATTGGAGAATGCCCTGAACCTGTCAGAATCACGTACAGGAGTTACTATTTAGCTTGGATCGACTCCAATGACTCCTGTTCGGAATTCCAGGAATGTCTGGCAGGAGTCTGAAGTCTAGGAACCACTGTGTGCTTTTTCCGGAGTGGAGAAAAATGGTGATTTTACTCTGCGCTGCGATCGGTTCGGCTTTGTTTTGTTAACATGAGCAAGAGTGGAAACCGGAAAAGTGAAACAGTGCCAGGGCAGCGTTAGGAATTGGAGAGGACAATATCACACGGCACATGGCACGGTAGCTTATTGTTGAACAGAAGTGCTTAGGAGTCAGAAGGGAACACTTGTGGACGAATGTAGCCTTGAATGAGCTGGTGACTAGCATACAAACAACACAATTATGCCTCCTGAGGACAGGTACTACTGGAAAGACACGCAGTAAAACAGGGGACTGGGAAAACATTTGAAGGGTTTTTTTCAGACATTTTGCTATTCTGAACTAAAGAAGAGAAGTTGTGTTGAATGTTCCCTTTTTACATAAAACCTGAATATAAAGATCTATATAGCTGACTTTTTTCCAGAATCGTGTTATCTTTAAAAACTGTAAATGGATATAGACTGTCAAAAGTATATGACTCCTTAACAGATGCCACCTGTTTTACTTTATCCTTAAAATACCCAAAAAAAAGTGCTCTGTATAAACCAAATGGTCAGTGCTGAGCTGTAGTACACACTGTACAGTCACATAAAAGGAGCCGTACAGTATGTCATGATGGTTTTTACTGTAGCTGTGTGTTAGACATTCTTACCAAGCCAATAAGGTATGGACTTCCAGCATCTCCTAGTAAATGTGAGGTGAAGCCCTGGAAGGCAACAGCAGTGGCTCTTCTAGTTGGTATGACAACATACTAGAGAGAGAGAGAGAGAGAGAGGAGAGAGAGAGAGGTTTAAAGCAGGTAATGGGAAAACAAAGTCACATTAAATCATAACAGGAAAATAAAAATTCCATTAGTGTTTACTTAAGCAGACATTGTTCACCGCGTTGCCGTTAAAGTTCCAACACTGTCAGACTATTTTATCCACACTGAGTTTAAGTATGCAAAAAAAACACTTGGCTTACTAAAGTTCATGACAGCTTTTCTTACTAAATCTTTCATTCTGTCTTAAACCCACACACGCATTCTTCTCCGTCCTCTAATGCACACTTATCCTGTCTTTCTCTGAACTCATTTAATTCCTTCACACGCAAAAGAAACATACAAACTAAAATTGTTATTCCGTTTTATTTTCCATGAGTGGCATTTCCATTAAGAGCAATCAAAGGCAGCAATTTTGTCTTGGGCCCCACCCAAGCTATATACCAAACCTTGTAGTCATGCCTAGTATTCAAAATAAGAAACTAGCTTGAGAAGATGACCACTTTTGTTACAGTTAAAGGCTTTAAAGTTTCCACTCAGCCCAGCAGATAAATACAGGCTTTCAATACGTACCATTAAAATATCCGCCGTAATGGCCCAGTTCAAAAACAGCAGCGTCTCTCCAATGAAAATGCAGATCTGAGAGAAAGAGAAAAACAGAGGAAAGGTCAATCGTATTTCATTTTCTTATTTAAAATGTAAACTCAATCTTTCAAATATGGAAAACAGGGTTTACCATACTAAATTGCGAACTAAATAAAAAAACCTCAATAAGTTTTGTGGCATATGAAAACATGCTATTAATGCGGTTATACTATTTAGTTTTATTTATTTGAGGGAGACGTAACCTTTTCTAGCCCCAAATCATAAAAACTCAGACAAGCGCATAGCATTAAACTGGAGTGGTACTCAAAATGTCTGGCAACTGAAAACTTGTCGTCTAACAAGTTATTTTAACACACTTTTGCAGTCCCGTGAGAATAGACTTCAGAATTCCCACACAAATTAACTGCCATCACACAGTGTCTAGTCTGGATTTCCAGGGTGATTATTGCCGGATCGAGACAGGTATTGAATATCTCAACTAATCACAATGACTTGACAGTGTGTACGGTGTACAGCCCCTAATGTGACTGACGGCAGCTGCCGGGCAGACCTGAGGTCAGTCCAGACGGAATTGTGTGAAGAACTAGAGAATTTGATCTCTCCAGTGGCTGTTCTGACTCTGACAGGATCTTGTGTTGTGCTTGAGAGGTATGATGAGCGTAACTTACAGAGGCACGACCTCAGGGTGTAAAGCAAAGGCTTTGGAGAGTAAGTTTACATGAGCTATACCGTGTGTGTGCGTGTCCACGCCATTCCATTTACAGTATTTGTCGGTGTAAATTAATACTTAAAAGCATGAATGTGTGTGTGTGACTTCGGACATGTACGAAACCATGTACCAAAGTGAGTTAAGGCTCAGACAGCGTGACGGACAGACAGACAGGCTAAAACTGTAAAGCCCTGCAGGACTGTGGTTCAGGGCTGTAGTCTGATCAGTCTGTATGCTGACCATACAGCAGCTGTCCCTGCTGAAACACACTCTCTCTCTCTCGATCTGCCTCTCTCCAGCACGCTGTCACATTCTCAGACAGCACATCTGTCACTATCACATTTTCTCGCTCCAAATATTTTCAATACTTAAAGTTTTGGATTCCATGTTTTTGGTGCGGTCCATTTGGATGTAATTACAGAGGCTTCATGATAGGTGATTGAAGAGGTGCTTATGTCTTCAGCTGGTAACCAAGTATATTTTTACCCAGCACTGATGTTTTAATGTTTAATGTTAGTTCGAAAAGATGGCATAAATCATGGGCATATTTGACTTCTGTCTGTCACTGTCATAATTCAGGAATATTTACAGTATACCACTATAACAACTGAATTAATAGTGTCAAAATAATTTTGTAGATAAACAATAACCGATGGCAAAGATACAAAAAAGCGGTCATAGACACGTCTCCAATGTCTGTCTCTGTCAGTCATTTCTATAAAAAAACCCTTAAAATCTGTGATAATTTACTGTAAACCGTGCACAGACTGTTCCTCCCCTATAAGACTGACACAATGCGCTGCATTAGACAAGAAAACATATATTCTCTTATCCAGAATACATTTTACTAGAACTTTCTAAAGATATATTACGTTTGAATGTAAACTTGTATTTCATATAGATCAAATTCTGTTCCTTATATAGACTAAAAAAACAATATTTGTTTATTTATTTTTATGTAAAGATATACATTTTTAATAGATCATAAAAACAGTTATTGGTCAATGATCACAAAAACAATTACTGCTACATATCCAACAAGACACCACTGCTTATATGTGCAGTCAGATGTACTCAAAGGTAAAACTGCATGCTTTATATACCTCTTTAAAAGCATCATAACTTTCAAACAAAGACATGAGAGGATCAGACATGGTAAAGCTAGGTCAGATGAGGGTGCAGTTAACAGCCCCAGCCTTTCATAGTAAAAGTAAGAATTCAAATATTGGCAAAGGTTGATAAAATGTCTTAAACATAATATAGGTGGCATTTACACAGTGTACTTTGCTCTTTTGTCCACAGGAAAAGTAAACAGCCCCTAAAAATTCTTTTAATGTTTTACTTAAGAGTGTTAAGCAGTGTATTCTGACCTGATTGTGTGTTACCTGGCTAAAATTTGTTTTCTTATACAGCATAACTTTTCTCTATTAGTGACTCAAAAATGCCACAGTCCATTGTTTCTCAGCAGTAACTACTCCCTTTTCCTGGTTTACATACCAATTAAACAAGCGAGCAGTGCCTGCCTTTCTAATTCAGCTTGTGTTGGGTTTGAACCTAACAACCCTGCCAAGCAACTATGGGTGTTTAAACCACTAAATGCAACAGACTTTAAATCGTTTAAACCCTTTTATTAAAGTTTGAATAGAAACAACCTTATTTCATCCTGGCTTTGTGAGAACTCATTGTAATAGAAGGATAGTCATGCAGGAGTTGTATTGGAAATATTCAGGGCACTGTGATAGCATGCCAATCGGGAGAGAATTAAGATATTGTTGTAATCCAGATCAGTTGTAACTGATGACATACATTTCAACCAGATATAGATGTACAGAACACTTTGCAATAGGTGGCTGTAAAACAAACTGAATGCCTCACTAAACCAAAGTGTTTCTCACTAAGCAGATGAGTGTTTCATATGGTCTCAATCTCAAATCTTACACAACAATAAAAATAATACTCACATATGCGCCCACAATGCTCTTCTTGGCCACAACAAAGATGAGGCAGATGAAGATAGCAGAGCCAAGCATGCTGACTGCGCACACCAGGGGATCGGCACGCTCCGTCTTCTGTCGACAGAGTCGTGTGGTCACAGCACCGATCACCACTCCCAACAAACCTGTCACGCAGGTGATGGCCCCGAATATCAAACTGGACACGAGAGAGAAACATATAAATTTTGGGTTTGAAAGTAAAGGGATTTAGGTCGTGTGTATGATGATGAGCGTGTGTTTATGTGTATTCTGACCTGTCTTTGCTGCTACAGGGCTGATATGTGCAGCTCACTGCCGTCTTCTGCACCACCTGAGCTCTAAACAGGTACTGTGGAATCCAGATCCCAAACGCACCCGTGGCAAACGACACCGCAGCCGACGCCAAAGATGAGAACACATAACTACGACTGTGGAGATCAAATGTATACATTATAAATAGAGTATCGTCTTTATTTTATCCATTTTCCCAACAAATACGGGTCTCTCTTTTGTGTCTGCATTTTCTGTCATCCTCTACCTTACACATTATAAAGATAAGTGCACTTTAACTTTAAGTGTCTTTTGAAAAGAGATGAATTAAACAGTGGCATACTTTTTGGCAAGAGCTTTCATGTCACACAGCCAGGAAGTGCGTGTCTTTATCCGTCCTGCGATGTGGTCAGCACTGCCTCTCTTTGGTTCAGGGACGAAAACAAGGATGAGCAATCCAGCAGTCAATCCCAACATTGGAGAAACCTACATACAGAAGATACACCCTTATATGAAAATTACATTAGAGGTGAAAATTACATTAGAGTTGATCTTGTTACAACTTGAAAACAAATTAATTCGCTGTCTTAAGGCATACCGTGATGTTACAGTGTCATTGTTTTATTACTAATATTACTGAATAGTTAAAAATATATAATCTTCCGTTTTATTCTGTGTTGCTCAAAACATTTATAATGTCTATAATGATGTCGCACTCGAGACAACTTGGAGGACATTCCCATCTTAAACCAAGAAGTAAACGCATTTAAAGTCCGATATGCAACCTCTGAACTTAGAGCGAAGACGCGTCATTTGACGTCACGCCCAAGTTGCTTTCAGTGAGAAAAATAATACTTCATAAACTTTAAAGTATTTTTACAGCGCAAAATATATGAAACAAAGTCTCTTCTGTAATCTTTATTGATACATTAAAATAACAAATACCGCTTTGGCGCTCTGCCATGACGTGTGATTCCCGAAACGCATTGAGGCCGAAGGTAGGGCATTTAAACTGTCATATTCTTACCTCTGGCTTCGTCTAAAACGCAGCATTACAACTGTAACCGTACTGACGATTACAAAAAATTGCTCCGTGTTTGCAGACGTATGACAATAAAGTACCGCGAGAGCGATTCAAAAGCAAACAAAGTTGTTTGCATTCACGGCACTTTGATGTCATCCGCAGATCAGTCTGCGCAGTCGCAGCCCCGCACGTAGTCATACACCTCTAGTGTGTTGTTAAGGTAATGGTAGGTGTTATGGCTGGGCTTCTGCCTGCGTGTTTGGCGCTGCTGGACTATAATAACTATATTTTTGTAGGGCTCTGCAGATGGACATATCTTGCTGGATCTGATCTGAAACATCCTGATGACACAGCTAGTATCTCTATCTCTGTGAGTTACTGGAATCCCCCCATGCAATTACACAACACGCACATCCTAGCATGTTCAGACGTGCAGTAAACTAGTTGTTCAGTGCACAGATTTACATTATATGCTGTTGTGAAATGAGTTTGGCATTGCGTTAATGACTTAACGGTGTGTGAACGGAACTGTATAAAGTGGGGCAGAAGATGCATTGGATGTAAACATAAAACATGCTGTTTATTTGCTGATTTTATGGTGGCATATGAATTGACATGCATTAATATAATTAGATTAATGTTTTGAATATGGAAATATAAAGTGAATGAACATCAAAGATTTAAATGGGACTTTTAAATGGGTTAAATCTATTAAACTATATTTATTATCACATGCTAAGTTAAATGTTTAGCTAAATAACGAAATAACTTCAACTACATATTTTAAAGATGACATTTTCTACCTTTAAAGATTAGTCTTTCTCGCTCTGTATTATAACTATGAAAAACATTTTCTGGTATTACCATGAATCAGTGCATTTTGTCAAACAAAATCTTGTCTATTGAAAAATGATAAGAAATTGTCTCACATCCTGTTTAGTCTAGAAAATTGTTTAGCAGTTTGTTCCACAGTATGGTGCTATTTTATGATCATAAGAGGAGTTTTTTATAATTAAGTCTAAACATGTAGACTTACTGAAATACTGAAAGGGACTCCATTAGATAATGTTTTTTTTTTACTTCATGCTCTCTTTTTCTTTCTCAGTTTTCTCCCGTGTGGGAGCAGCTGTGGTCCACCAGGCCATGAGCTATTATCTCTTTTATCATCCTTCCTGATGGCTACAGCAGAGCAGTTGTGTGTATGTGTGTCAATATGAGTATGTGTGTGTTGACTTGCTCGCCCACATAGAAGGTCCTCCGTTGCTTGTGAAAGCCAAAGCAATTCTGTCTGTCAGGTGCAATCCTCTGGGAGATCATTTATAGCACATTAATGCAAAGCTTTGCTCTAAATACTCTGCCTTTTTGTGTGTGTATGTGTGCAACTGTATATGTATGTGTATGTAGTGATCTGTGCTGCAGAAAACCCCTTTTTTCATTCTGATTACATTTAGTTTTGCAGTGTGTAAATTTAAGGAAGTTACTGCATTATACATCTGCAGAGAGAGAGAGAGAGAGAGAGAGAGAGAGAGAGAGAGAGAGAGAGAGAGAGAGAGAGATTATAGCATGCCCTTGACTTGCTGCTGTTTTCTGCGCTACACTGCGATTTAGTACTTGGACTAAATGTGTCTCTGTGTGCACTTTTTATACAGCGCTGCAGCGACTCTCTAAACCCTGGATTTGGTCTTATTATCACTCCATAACTAGAAAGCCCTGCAGCTGTCAATGAGATCTTTGGAGTGAACCTATTTTTTCAGGGTCATACTGAGGGATTCCTCATGTCCTAGATTCATATCAAAGCCTGCGTTGATAAGTCATCCTGAACTCTGACTCAGTCTCAGCTTTGGTATTTCCTGCTAATCTGAAGCTAGCATGGTGAAGTCTTTTGTGCTTGGTTAGGTCAGGTAGACACCGGTCGTAGATCAACACCAAAGGGCGAGTGTAGTAAAAGAAACAGAGATCAAGATGTAATTTCCGCTCTGACCTGCAGAAGATTGATATGGGTTGCAGTAATTATGACATAATCCCCCACATGGAACTCCATACCCTCCACTTTCAATCTCTCTTGCTCCCTCTTTAAGAAAGGAAGGCTGTCGAGTTTCTTAAAAGACTGCAAAACAAGCGGAAGGTGGCCCAAAGTGTTTTTTCGCCTCTCTGAGCAGGATATGGAGTCCTTTTTTATCTTTCTGTTGTTTTCACACTCATTTAAAGTGCCAGTGATGATTAATTGTCCCCCTAACCCCAAGCTTTGTCCTCGCAAGGAATGTTTTCCTGCAACTATGTTAGTGCTTAAACAGCGGTGCTCCGCTACTGTTTGCAAAGCTTTTAGAAAAAGTAACTCACAATAAGGCTGTCCATGTCTCTGAGGGCCATATAACTGTCATGTACAGAGGTGTTTTTGTAAGCTTGAAAGGGTTTAACACTCCTCTAAAGTCCCTTTTAGCCCTAAGAGCTTGACAACTGAATCGCACAGAAGTTTTAAGAGACTGCCACCCACCGAGTGTAATTCAGGTTCATGATAAAACCCTCCGTGCATTCTTTATGACTTTACAATAAGGATGACTAATAAGTCCACCTGTTAACTTAAGCATTCACCTGTTAAAGTTTAAACAGAGAAAGTGAAGGGCCTGGCTTTAAAACAGCACTGAGCTAATGAAGTAGGTGAAGACAGGAATGTGAAGCACTTCTCTAAAAATGTTTTTCTGTCATCTGGCTCTTCGCCGTCTTCGTTCATTACACAGTGGCCAGAAAGGGCTGCAGACCACATCCCGTCCCCTTCATTCAATAATTTCATAAATTAGTTACTACTGTTTCAGCTATATTAAAAGTTGCTTAGTTTGGCTCTTTAGTTAGGGGCTGTGATGCCTCAGGGCTACCGAGGCATATTCCCCAACAAAAGAGTCTTTGTGCCGCAGAGACCGAGGAGAAGAGAGGGCTAGTTTACAAAGACCGCAGTGAGAACTGTGAAGACCTTGTTATTGCATTAGAGGAAAGACTTAAAGAAACTGTGTATGAGAGGGACCCAAGGGAGTTGGCGGTAATGCTAAATTAATGCGCTTTAGCCAGCCGGGTTGTCAGTGGCCTGCAAAGAGGCTTCAAGGGGGTAGGAATGTAGAGACCAGAGACGGTATTTTGGGATTCACCTGTCTGCCATGGGTTTAAGGGATATTTTTGAATTGGGTAAGAGGAAATGGTGTATTTGTAGAGGCTACACATGCTTCCTCTTAAATATTAATAAACACACACTTACCCTCAGTGCCCAGAACCAGCCCCCTCCAGCGTCTTTAGCAATGGATCCCAGGATGTATCCAAGACCGCTGTGAAAATGAGAGCAAAACATATTTAAAGTCAAGACACAAGCACCAGGATGTATACATTTTTGGTAGATACCGATTTGAACACCATAAAAAGCAGTATGTCTGATACATTTTCATGCATGAGTTCCATTTGAGTAATTCGATTTAACATTTAGTGATTTGTTCGTGTCATCGGTCAAAAATGTTCACCGAAGTCTCTAGCATTTTTGTGAATGTATCAAAATGTAATTTTGGAGCATATAAATTAATATGCCCATCAAGCAAACAAACCAGACATCAGCGTGGCTGGCAGTCACTCTTTCTCGTAACTGTCTGCTTTTTATTCCCGGCCGTCTTCCCCACTCAAAGCTGTGTCATGCACCCTAAAACTTTCATGTGCTGGGTAGGCTGGCTGAACTCAGCATGCATACTAATGCTGCTGATAATGGCTTTACACTGAACATCACCTCTGGCTATGTAAGAGAGTCAACCACTTAGCTTCACTCATGGGCTTAGAATGACAGATCGGCTGTGTGAGAGAAAGCGACAGAAAGAGACAGAGAGAGAGGATCATTAGGGATAGACGCAAGCTTCTCAAACTGATTCTCTTGGTTGAAGGGATTTGGCGAGTGTGGTGAAACACCATCAAACGTTTAATTGACCTAATTGCACCCTTAAACCCTGTTAGAAGTTGTGTCTGCAGTATGCAGTTGAGTTTTTATAACTTGAGTCTTTATATGTTGAGATTGAGTCATATTATAGGAATAGGAGCAAGAGAGACACTTAAGGTGGGTTCTTTTCTCCCCTGTTGGTATTTGAGGTAGTCTGTGAGTCATACTGTACGTCCGCAGACGTAGACCAAACTCTCTCAGCCCAGCATCCTGTTTACAGTCTGATGAAGTTCATAATTATGTTGTTATGATCTTAGAGTGGATGAAACACACAAGAACTATTCTAATTGTTGGCTGATTATATGGTTCAAGACTGTTTCTAAATGTTTTTTTGACTGAGCTGTTTGTCATTTGCCATTATATAAATAGTTTCAAAAATTGTCGATTCAGTGTTCAATGTTTTTTTTTTTTTGTGGGTTCCTAACTTCCATTGTAGTATTTCATCTTATTATTTAATGTAATTCTCAATATTGAACCTAGTTTGTGTCCTTGGAAATTTAACCTTTCCATGTTTGTACACCTGTTTTAAACTTTCATACACTTGCTTTTAAAAATCAAGAGAAGGTGTATTTGATAAAGGTGTTTTATATAGTAAATGTGTGTGGATTTTAAAGAAACTTGAAACAGGTTGCCAATTTATTCTGCAAAGCCAATATATGGAGTTTAGGAGAAACAAACCCAAATTGAAGATATTTTAGTATAATTAAATGTGTTGTTCTGTCGAGGTATGAAAAACATTCACTGAAGAGAAATGAAGATCCAGTTGTTATTGTTGTGATATTTTGTAGCATAAATGTAAATTAAATGAAAAAAATGAAGGGTTATGATCTGGTACAGTAGTCTCTAGTAGTTCTTCAGTGTTGCTATTGTCAATCGAACCCTGGCAGCGTTTTAATCATCCTGTTTAAAATTTGGACCGGCCCTCCCAGCATTTAACCTTACACACACTTCCTGTGTTCCCAGACACCCGCGCCAGGCTGTCGCTCAGCAGGTAAACCATATTGTTTACCTTCAACTGCCATTGGCACGTTCAACTGACCAATCTGACCTAAACTGTCAAACAATAGGAGAGAACACAAAGGTCTCAACATACGCCCAGGAGAAACCCTTCAGCTTTCCCTACACATAGCTGTGATGCTTGAACATATGTTGTAGCAGTTGGTCTTTTTTTATTGCTGTGAAAGGTGAACTTGCCACCGTTTTGATGTTCCTGAGTGGATGAGAGTAGTTGGATGTTAATTGTGGCATTGTGGCATTCTTAGTATGATGCCACTTTCATAAAACCGTATCATTACATACTGGAACCACCACAACATAATAATGTTTCCATGTTTGTTAGCAACTTAAGTTTTTCCATGTCCATAAGAGGGCTTGAATTTTCTGCCAAACCTTTCCCTCATGGCTGAAGTTACTTCCTGGAAACAGTAACAACCTGACTGCAGATAAACAGGGCGCTAGACAGGAAGTGAGGAGGCACACCGCAGGGCTCCAGTCTTTCACCTCTTATTGTTCCTACTGTCAATCGCTTTGTTAGGGCCGAACTCTATTAGCCTGCACATACCACAACTCTCCCGGGCAGACTATTTTTCCATCCTGTCCTTTCCTTTAACTGTGCTCAATCTCTCATCGATACTATTACTAGCTCTCAGAACAGACCCGACAGCAGCAGCAGCTGCTGTGCTTAGATATTTTTCTTTCTTACTTGTGTTGACTTTTTGTGTTATTTGGCTGCAATCATAAAACTGACAAACAACTTGATTTAATCTTGCAACTTGCAGGTTATAGACCGTTTTATGCTATCAACTATTTTGTGTTACTGTTAGTCTTCCCCTGTTTAGTATGTGAACGTCATGCTGCTGAAAATGCTGCACACGTACATGCATACATTTTTTTATCACCTTTCTGTTTATTTTCTCATCCCTTTTTTCCACTTCAGTGAACAAAAGAAACTGCTGTCTTTTTACGGCCGCATCAGTTTTAGAATATCAGTATCGATTTGGCCCGGAAGATCTTTCAGTCTCGCCGTCTGAGACAGTGACAACACAAAATTCTCCTTGACTGACTTTTAATGTGTCGTGATGGTATCTTAGATTATCTGCCTGTCAGAAGATATCTTAATTTATTCCCAAACAATGCTTAATCTTTCTTTTTGCTGGATAAAAACTGATTAAAGTACAAGGCTTGATATCAGACGACACAGTTAAAGGCATGGAGAATTGTGTTACTAGTGCTAATTGTACAATCATCTCTAATGATCATCTACAATTAAACTGCCTTAGCAAAATTAAATTCTTTCACTGAGAAACATAAAACTTAAATCACACCCACATTGCCTACTATTGAGATCATTGACAGTGTGAAGATGTTGGTCTGTGTGAACGAGCCTGATGTCGGAGTCTGATAAGCTCACCTTCCCAGTGGTATGGCCAGGTAGAAGACAGAGAGCATCACGGTTCTTTTGTTATTGGTGAACAGGTCTCCAATGATGGTGGGAGAGATGGAGGAGTAGCTTGATTCTCCGATACCCACCAGACATCTGGACAGCACCAGCAACCAGTAATACTGCAAAGAAAGAGGTCATGTGATTAACAACGGTGAAATCACAATTTTATTAACGGGGATATTTAAAGTTTCTGTCTTATTGTGTTCAATTGCCAAAGATTCATTATGTGGACCAAACAATACCATTAGCAGATTTCTTTTAGTAAGTCATGCAAATTTCTTTACATTTAAACACAGTCCATTGAAAAGAACCTATAGACAGATTTTAAGTGGAACAATGTTCAACATGTTTGTGGCAAAAACAGCAAGTGTCCTACATTACTGGTAACATGTGGCTGTTGTCCTCTGACCTCTGTATGGTTACTTGCCGTAAGGGAAGGAAGCCAGACTAAGAAACCACCCTTCCCTGAAATGCCCTGGACCCATTGTATGTGTAGCCCTTCATCTGAAGACATTTAAATCTGGGTGTGTATATAATAGACATCTATACAGCTGTGGAGAATTTGGGTCAGTTTCCCAAGTGAGGAGGCTAGTTATAGATTTCTCCACGGCTTGTGCTCACAGTCTGATTCTCTTTATTTTATTAACTCTTTCTCAAGTCATTCTCACACTTCTCTATACTATCTCACTCTTAATGTTAATTTTCTGTTCCGACCTTTCTCAAGATTACTTTGTGTAGTGTATTCAGCATTTGCAGTTAAATGCAACTTAGAAAATTGATATTTAATATAAAATATAGTATATGCATCTGCATATAAATGTTTAGATAATAAATATCATTCATTATCTCTCAATTTCTACATTGGGACTGTATTTGTGCAGCCACACACACACAAGTAGCAGTGGGGAGTCTTGCCACACCCAGTACTGATGGAGTAAGAGACAATTTAAGCAGCAGTCTATAGACAGTCTCTAGAGACATCAGGTCATCCCATTATGATATGACGCACATATACAGAGAAACACACACACACACACACACACACACAAATAAAGAAAGATCTGTCATAACAGACTTGTGCAATATCTCCTGAGGGGTTCACAAAGCCATCTGACCAGACAGATGCTGTTGTGGCAGACTTTTGTGCACTAACAAGCTTCCTGTAAATGCTAATTAGACCAGAGGTGTACGCACACCAAGGTTTTTTTAATTGGCATTAAGGCATTTTTAATTGTTTTTTATTTAACACTATTGTTAAATATGCTGTACATGAGTTAGTTCATCAGTCATATGTTTTTATCTTGCAAACATAATGTTCTCCAGTTGTCCAGTGATCCCATTACATTACCCTCACTCGCTTTTTTCTTAATTTCATCTCTTCATCTCTTTTCTGTTTCACCTGACAGTCTTTGGTGTGACACCTCAACATACAGGCAAAACATAAACAACTTTACTTGTTGTAGAGTGTTACATAATTCTCAGCAGGGGAATTTCTTTAGTCTACGTGAGAGGAATCAGCAATGAGACTGATGCAGGCTGGGTTATCCTCTGCCACGGGAGGATTTCATGCTTTTTCTCCCTCTATCCCTCTTTGTTTTTCTTGCCTGCGTTCCATGACTCTGCTCCAAAATGACAAAAGCTATATGCTGTTTGTTTATTGACAGAAGTGCAGTGAGGGAATAAAAGAATAGAGGCATGGTACAGAGGGGGAGAGCAGACGAATGCTTGTTTGTTTGTTACACAACCTCTCCTTTCTTTACTCTAGCAAACACACACACACATTAAATATTAATGTGGACTGTCACTTACTGTACATGCACACATCTGGAGGGTGCACATGCACAAACACATATTTATTTCTTTGTGTGCCTTACACACACAGACCCACAAATATTCAGTGTAATTTATAGGATGTGACAAGGAAAGATACTGGCCTCATCAAACAGCCCTGGACTTTAAGTTTTTTGATACTGTTTTGGCTTTTATATAAATTCTGAATTCATAGATTAATGTTTTAGAAGTGAAAACCTAACACTATTTATAATATTTTAGATTAAAAATGAATAAAAATGTGACTGGCAGAAATATTAGCCTTATTTTTACACACACAATTCAGGCTGCATTTGAGCTTGTTGGATGGATGATTCAAACCCAGAGATTTCTGTCTTTGTTATCTTTCCAGACCACATCCAATTCATGAGGTTCCAGTATTGGATGACTGACTGTACACGTCTGGTTTTCCACATCCCTGAAGTTCGTATACATAAACATGAGCTTTCAAATACATTCTGCATGCATTTGAATATGTGCATATCTAACTACTGCACCGCAGTCGGCCCTTGACGTTTTGTTTTCTTGTCATTTATCAAAAGCAAGGAACGTGATCACTAACTGGCTAACTGATTTGGAAAATGTTTATTGCTCAGAGGTTGCTCAGAGAGAGACAAATGTTTTTTTAATTAATTGTTTTAAAAATATTTTTCTTATACCAAACAGTGCAGGGCTATCTAACTAAAGCTGCAGTTTTCCATACAATGAAATGAAATGGTAACCTTGAATGATCCAAATCTGAATTTATTGCTTGGAAACAGAAATGATGGAAAATTATAATTATTTCATTTTTTGTTCCACAAAAGAAGGAAAATTATGGGTTATCAATTACTTAAATGACATGCAGGTGAGAACAGGACAGAATTTTCCATTATCTTCTTGCAACACACTGTAGTGAATTGGCTGTCTCTTTCTAAATCTCTAAGAAATCTCATTATAAGTAGTAGAACATCAAGCTCAGAGGGAATTTTGGATGAGAAAGACATCAGCCAGAGGTCAAGAGGTTGGTTAAAGCAATACAAAGATGTAGTAGATATTTTCTTTCCACACTGGCATTTATCAGTGTGGGGCAGTGTGATATTTTCAGCCAATTAGTTCATCAATCAGTATATTTCTTGATGTTTTTCATCCTTTAAGTAAATACATTGCTTTTAATACTGAATGCAACCCCTACAGTAACATTGCAGTATTATTAATGTAATGCTTATGATGGTGATAAATGAGCTTGTATACTGTATGAGCCTGCTGTTGGTGAAGAACGTTATATAACAGAAAACAGTCGTGGGTAGGTTGATTGACAGATTAAGGGCTATCTGCATTCTCTGTGCTCATATGTGTGTGTGTGTGTTCTCAGAGGCACCATGACTATGTGATGTAGACTACTTTCTCCCGTCAGTGTCGACTCAGCATTGCAGATGGAGATTAAAGCATTTATTCCCCCAGTGGCATTGAGCAATTACATTCCGACCACACACACGCACGACTTCCAGATATGAACGCTAGGATCCTAGCACACTCATTGAAAATAAATCTAGCAAGAGGCCAAAGGCGACCAAACCGCACACACACAAGCACAAACACACCATGTCAGAGAAGATATCAGTTATCCAAGCCACAAGGAACAATCCTCTATTGCCATTTTGCTGTCGCTTTCTCATTAACAAAGCCTTTTAATAAGCTGCCATTTGGTGTTTTTGTAGCAGTAAAATCCCTGGAGACTGTTCTCACACATGTTTCTTATGCATATGCGTCAATATCTTAGAGAGTTTTTATTGCCTTTCTCATTTAGAAGGCGTGCTGTGTGTGGTGTGTTGTAGTTGTATAAGCAATTATTCTGCACCAAAACTGCATTAGGGCAACATGTATGATGTATAAAACATAATGTACGAATTAGCTTAAAGCCGAGATCTTTCTGTGACATTAGCGTATGAGGACTGGAGTTAAATAAAGTAAGCTATAGAGAAAAGACAAAGGCAACCAGCAGCGGAGGTTTAAATAATAGGTCTTTAGAGACATGGTAGTGTTATGCTAAGTGAGCATGTTATTTAATCATTTCATCTTTGTTTAAGGGAGAGCAAGACAGAGACATCTAAATGATAAATGCAGTAAATTGAGTCAACTTGTTAGTTGCAAAAGCATTTTTAAGAGACTACAGCGGTTCTGTGTACAATGAGTCGTGCTATGCTTAATGACTCTTTCAGAGCTCTCTCAAATGAGCCATAAACCGCTGTAGAGATGCTACTGCTGGGATGATGTTTTGCTTCTATAAATACCCAGCTAATACTGCAAGAACTACCCAACCCTTTCTTCACAAAAACTCAATTAATATTTGAAAGTATTTCAAATGCTCACTGTCTTTATGAAATAGTGAGATTTAGAATGCTAAGCCTGATGAAAGTGAGACTTACATCTTTGGTGATGAATGAGCTGAGCAGGGTAACGAATGACCAGAAGAAGATGCCACAGCTTAGAATGACCTTTCTGTTAAAACGGTCCCCCAGGTAACCGAAAATGGGTGCGGCCACCATGAAACTGCAGATGAAGACTAGGGAGAAAAAGAGAGGAAAGACACATTTAAATAACTGTTTTTAAGGTTTATTCCTTAACAAAACATAAATATTGTTAAGAATCATTGACATTAGTTAATAGATAACATTTATTTATCTTGAATATGAATGGACAATATATGAATGGACAATAAACTAACTTGAATGGACAATGGACAGTTGCATTTAATTGGATTAAATAACATTACCAACGACTAATGCCGTAAAAATATGTTGTTCATTGTTGATTTATGTCATGTTTTATTAACAGAGATGCCACTTGCTGCCTTTTTTTGTTTACATATAGGTTCCTTTTATATATATTTTCAGTCTGACTAAATATTGTGCATAAGGCAACATGAACACGTAATGTACAACTTTCTGTAAAAGTGCCCAGATACTATAATCATTATGTAAGACTTTCATTTGAAGTTACGAGATTGAAATTCATGAGGATAAATGGCTCGGGTACTAAAGTCATTTGAAGACTACAGCGCTCTAGATTTTGAGGAACTGTGCAAGTGTCTGTATTGTGCAACATAAAGATGTTTGCAATCTTACAAAAGTGCAATGCACTGAAACAAACACACATATATGCACAATATATCCTCTTTTAGTTACAAAGGAGTCTAAATCTATAAAGTCAGTGATGAATTTTTGTTTAGATGTTTATGTGAATTAATGTTTAGATATTTAATGAGCCTTTTAAAGAAGCTTGAATTTGCGGAAGCCACTGAAACATTGCCCTGTGTTATGCTTGGCTGCTGGTTGAGGCCGAAGCCCGACTCGATTGAGTATATGCACTCTAGAAACAGGCACTGAGCCCACAAAGAGCCTGCTGGGAAATCAACGCTCCCTCCACACACTCAAATCTGCAGCACAAATTACAGTAGCACTACACTAAATGATCTGCTATTTCATCCCTGAATTCTCTCATTTAGTGATTGTAATTAGGCAGGCTTTGAGATCGCTTCCAGTGATAAAAATGTGCTTTGAATGTTGAGTAAATAAAAGCAGAAGTGAGTAAATTGTGCTCTAAATGAGTCAGATCTGGCCATGTTTACAAAACATACAGTATGAGGGAAATAGGGAAGCTAAATGTCTAGCCTTTCTCTAATGTTTGTTCATGGAGAAACATGCCAGTGCTACTGGATGGTGCCACCTACGTTGTTGTTGTGGCTAAAGACGCATGATCTGATTATTTCTTTGTTGTTTAATGACAGATGTGTCGTAATGGAACTGTTTGAATGTCTTTTCTCTCTTGTAGGCACATGTCGACACAATTCTAAGATATCAAAAATGTTATGTATTGTTTACAGATTTAGAACCGTTTATACCAAATATGCATGTTTTTAAAATATGTGACCCAGCTTTTAAACAAAAAAGTATTTTTTTTTCTGCATAAAATCATCCCACATAATGAAAAGAATATTCTGTGTGAATTTAACATTGATATATTAAATATTGTCTGAGTAAGGTCATGTCAAGGATTGAAATCATAGTGTAATCAATTATTTTACATTATGTGTGACCCTGCCTGTAAAAACCTGTCTAAACATAAAATCATCCTGACATAATGTGACGAACATTCTGTAAAAAATAACTTTGATATCTTTAATATTGCCTGCATTGCTGAGATGTCACTGACTGCACCTGTCCTTCTAGGTAATTACTTTGGAAATCCACTTTTTATTTGTTCCTTAAATATTCTGAGCTGATTCAATTGGCTGATTTACAGCCTGTAAATGTCATCACAGATGCGCCCTTATTTAGGATGCAGTGTTCATCTGTCACTCTGCTGCTCGCCTTCTATTTAACATTTATGTCTTGAAACTGTCACAAGAGCTCTCGGATAGATGAGTGTACACATGTGCTCCTCTATCGCTCTTCTTTTCTTTTTTTTAGATGAATGATGATATAAAGATAGATTACATCCTGTCAGTGCTTTGACAGATAATGACAGACACAACACCTTTCTCTATTGCTTTTACTTTGACATTCTGCCCGCTTAATGGCAATAATCCTTTCCTGGCAGCTGGCTTTGGGAATATTTTTTTAGGTTTCTGTATGTTTATGAGTGGAAGAACCAGCTTCACTGAATATGGTACAATGATTCACTCTAGTAATTTCATGTACTTCTCCATGACAAGCACTCACGTGGCACACACAATATGCTAATAGTAGAAACACAGAAAATAAAAAAAAGAAGGGGAATGTAAGACATATTTTTGTTTCTCCTGTCTGTCTTTGTCTTTGCCATGATCCATTCACTCTCTCCCTCTCCCTCACTCTCTCTCTCTCTCTCTCTCTCTCCTCTCTCCTCTCTCCCTCTCCCTCTCTCTCTCTCTCTCTCTCTCTACATAATTGGTGATGTAGTGTCCACCTTACTCAGAGTGTAACTGACTACAACATACCAAACCTCTGACCCAGGCACAAAATTTCTTTAATGGTTCACTGACTTATAATTGTCATAAAAGCGGATCAACCAGATTTTTCCCACAACATCTGAGACACCAGGTGCCTAAAACATCTCTGTTTCAAACTGACAACTGACACTTGACAGTAAAACCCCGTAATGAAATAGCAGAGATGCCAGCCTGCATTCCGTTACCTGTAAATCATTGTGAACTGTGGAAACCCAATCTGCTTCTGTTGACGCGAATTATGGCTGTAAATTATACACAATAATTACATTCTATTGAATATTCAAAATCTATGAGTTCGAGTTTATCATTTAAAAGTTTTGCATCTATGTACCTAATAGACTCATTCTATTGCTCATGCACGGCCTTTCTTATACAGCCAATGACAGTAAGAGATGGTGTGGGTAAGTGGGACTCAATGGGTAGAAGTGGGTTGTGTGTTGTGGGCTATCTGTGGATGACTAAGCTGTGAATTGCATCACGCTGTATTTAATTGCTTGGATATATTTTATTCGCAGTGTTCAAATAACGCCTAAACTTTGTGAGTCAGCCTTCAATCAGTGAGATAAGTAGGAGTGAGCGATTTCATAAGTGTAGGAGTCGCCTCAGAAAATGACATAATGGTGAGCACAGATTTAAACCAATTAGATGCCTAGAATTATTAGATACACCTACAGCTCACGAGGACAGTGCTTTTTGTTTTACATCAACATTGAGCAATTGTCACTTTTAAGTTCTTTTCATGTAACAGGTGAGATGAAATCTCGTCTAATAAATAGTGTGAGGGCCGTTCGTACGGTGTTTTTGAGTGGTTGTGTAGGCAGACTCCAAGCAGTTGCCCTTCTTTGATCAAATACCAAAGCCTTAATAGAAACGTGTTACTATGACAACAGTGGACTATACCTGTGCATGTGTGCGTCTTTCTTATCAAACTATCCAGTTTGTGACTCATTGTTCTAACCAGCATCATCTGGCTGTCAAGGAGAAACACGCTCGGCCATGAAGCCTTTCACCTGTGGTACAATAATGACTTCACTTATCCAATGAAAAGTTCTTTTGGACTGCAGTTGGACAGTATGTGAGTGGGTGTTCGGGCATTGAAAGATCGTGACTAGCTGAGCTAAGCAGATTGCCGAGAGGGCACACACAAAAACACATCACCTTGGTACTGCCACTACCGAATGCATACAAAGAATTTTGAAGGCCAATCTGATGGTGTTAGAAAGTTCATAATTTAGAAAGTTTTTGTATGCAAACTGGTGCTATTTAAAGAGGTTAATAAAGGTAAAACTGAGTCTGAATAACGTTGTAGCTTATATAAATATTACATTATTCTAAATGTTGGATTGTCATTATAGATGTGATCATAACAGGAAGGATGTATAGTTCTTGACTATGTAGAGCATTCTAACTCTTATTGGGTTCTGTGACGTTACGATGACGTACAGAACTTAATTTTTAAGAGACAATTGACAAGACAATTGGATAATTTGCTACGTAAATGAGATGTTGGAGAGGTTGAAAGATTGTCACATGCTGGAATGTAAACATCAGTCATTTATCTCTGGTCTTATCTCTGTTTGTGTTATGAAATGATAAAGAAAGTGAAGCTACAAGTGTTTTTTCTGTTGTTGGGGACATGAATATAAAACATAATTATACCAGGTGTTGTCTACGTGAAGAGCTTTTAGTAGCTGGAAGATTCAAGAAAAAAATTAGTAATTAAAATTATTTATAAAATTATGTTTAGAACTCTAGATGTGTTTATAATGCAGTATGAAGTGAGAGAGAAAAAGAAAGAAACTGGGCCTATTCTGGGCCGCTTTAGTGAGCAGCGTTGCCCTGAAGTTTTGTGTAAGCAACCATGAAAAATTGCACTGAATTTTCCTGTTTGTTTTCATACATATCTTATTAATAGATCACTGACATAGAATTACTGACCCTTTGTTCATGAGTCCATGAGTTGTGACTATAATCACTCCAGTTTATGGATTTATAATCAGCAATTATGTTAATAGCTTTGTGATCTTGAGAGTATTTTAATAGACAGACCTTGTACTGTGATTGAATGATTATGATTATAAAGCAATACAAACAGATAATGAGAATAATCCTAAAACTGTTACAGTATGATGAGGTGTGGTCACTCGGCATTGAGTTTACGGAATAACAAAGTATGAAGTCACACTCTTAAGCTTCTGTTCATTTTTTTATTTCTACGAAATCACAAGGGAGTGACCAAATGTAAAATTTGGGACATGGCATGCATATTAATGGGTGTAAATGGAGCACAAAGCCTAGTGTGACCACTCCTTCACACATTCAGTGACTGAGGTGTTAATCACATCAATGCTTTAGCCAAGTTGTTTGTAAAACAATGTAGAACATCTCGATTTTTCTATGTAAAGTGCCGTAACCTTTGTTTTCAGACAGCGTTTAGAGATTAAGATACACATACCAAATAAAGAGCTGCGCCCAGTAACTGATCAGACAAAGCCGTATTAAACAAAACATGTTAATACTCTTGGAATGTCACTGCATATTTATCTTTTATTAAATGTGCAACCTAGATGTGATGACAAGTGCAGTAATTATGCCTTGATCCGTAAAAGGTTATTCTGCCTGCCAAGAAACACTGTTGCCATATTTCATTGTCTTGAACTGATGGAATTGCTGACATGTTGATCGATACCAGGTAATGATCATTAACATCAAGGTAATGTGACAGAAATGAAAACATTGCCTTAAATAGTTAAAGTTATTTCTTATGTAAAGGTAAAGCATTTCTTGAGAAAAAGGCTGGCCACTTAGTCAGAGGTTTCAGTATGTCACACGCATTCAGGAAAATGCAGTTTGGTAGAATAGTTACTATACCACACCTTTGACCATTGAACCCGTCATATCTAGACCAGGAAACAAGATTGATTTCTTACATTTGAATCATTTTGGCTGTTAATGGCAAATATTAGGACTGTATTATTTACTTGTACAGTGTTTGCAATACAAATGCGTTTTAAACCACAGAACAGACGCAGTGAATTGTGCCTGTCAGATGCATTCATTCCTCAGCGTGTCCCGACAAATGACAGTCAATGGACGTCGCAGGTGCAGAGCAACAAATGCAGAGGAAATGACATTAAACAGGAAATTCTCAGACGTCTGTGTGTATTTTGTGTGTGCATGCTTGAATGCATGTGCTTTTTCTCATCGTGTGTTCACAATCTATAAAGGCCTCAATAGAATACAAGGGGATGTGCAGTTGTCCGAGTAAAAAGAGGGAAAATGAATCAAGCCAAAATAAACAGATGAAAGTATAGAGGAAGCAGGGAACAATGCGTTTTAAAACTTTGCTTTTATCATGAAGAATAGAAGAAAATACGTTAGATAGAGGTTTCCTTGTGTGCCCAATACTTGTAACAAGATAAAACAGGCATAAATGTATTTTTAAAATACTCAATTAATGAAGAAAAAGTCAGTTCTATCAGACATTCTGTCATTACTTCCAGCTCCAGTCACTAACTGTTTAACCACTGGAAAGACAAATACACGGTCACCTGTCATCTACTCCTATCAGTGTTTTAGCGCAAGCAGCAAGGAAAATTGATGTGTCACAGCTGCCAAGATGGAAAGCTTTTAAGTGACTATTACTCTGTTCTGCTCAAAACAGAAAACTTAATAGCTGATGACAAGTCTTTGCCGTAAGCTCTGTCCACGAGTAACCCACCCCCACGTCCTGTTGATAGAAGGTTCATAAAGATTTTTTCCGCACTCCCCCCATCCCATTGTAAATGTGCGTAGGCAAAGCAGGCTTTGATATAGAAACATGATTGAATGGGCTTATTTCAAACAGCTGAGGCAGTTATATTATTATAAGGCCAAGGTGGCAACAGCTATTGATTTCATTTAGATGTTTCAAGGCCACAGATTCAAATGCTTTTGTACACGGTCATACACGTACAACATGTTGAGGTCCGCAGAAATAAAAAGACATATTGTTTCCTTAATGGCACAGACACTTTAATGTGGATTATGCTGTTTAATGTGCTGTCACATCACTTCCAATCTACTGTTGTTTCTCTGTACTTAAGTGCTCTGCGTGTGTGTTTGTGGGAAGGCGAGCGGGAAATGGTTGTGTGGTTTGGTTGTGGTAAATGAGGCCGTCTTCTCCCAGGATGTTTTTAGACACAGAAATGGCAGATTAACAATTAGGAAAATGTCACTTGGGATTCAAAAATGGATTTAAGCAGCACTGACTAAACCAATTAGAGATGTTATTAAGAGTGTTACATTGGCTGCCTTATATTGGTCCTCTGTAGTATGACAATGACGATGATTGATGCATAAGAAATGCTTACGGTCTCTATAGTAACATTGCAGACAATGCAGACAAATGTATTTATAATCAGAATGTATACATACATGAAACTATGACTATTATTTGTCGCCTTGGAACAATGTGTATTGTAAAAAGTCTAATACAGATAAATTGAAACTAAAAATTGGAAGTGACTAATCTTGAAGACACCCATGAATATGTATTCTGACACCAGCATACCATTGAATGAATGAAAAATATTCTTTCTTTTCATGTGGTGGTGCATGCCTACCTGAATTCTCCTCTTTACAGTAAATGTGTAAGGGAGGTGTTATGCGTTCTCTTCTAGGTGTGGAATTACCACAGAAACAACAGCAGCAATTCACATTATACAACATTTTAAAATAAATCCTGTGAGTTCCTGTGAAACCTTGGCAGAAACCAGCCCTGAAGTGTTTAACATTTTAATCGGTCATTCTTCTAGTGCTTCTGTCGGATCCATGTGATCTAAATAAAATGTTTGACTGTCATACATATGACAGATGAGACTCCACCTTTGAATTTTTCTCATCTAACCTTCAGTCTCATGCATAACTCTGTCAGAATTCCCCGCAAGTGACGTTCTCACCACAACACAAACACAAGGCTGCATGTGCGGTGAACATTACCGGCATTCCTTTCAATTACTTCATTGCAAACCTTTTCAAAACAAACTATTTTAGGCTTCAGTAGTCCTGGCTTGGCGAAGAGGGTGTGTATGATGTATGTGTGTGGGAACGCATATGTTTTCTGACTTACTATGTGTATTTTTTGGGTAGTTCCCCGAATTGGGCCGTACTGTATTGAGCTAACCGAATGTAGCAATGGCGGTTGGTGCTGCCAAGGTTCTGGGGTAAACTCTTGTGATTGTATGGTTCACGTTTGGAAGTGGTTGTAAAAATGTCGGGTCATTGCGCTTTTCATCACTGCATCTCTGTTCTCACTATTACCTTTCAACAGATGTGAGGAGAGAAGCGGCTCTCATAAAAGAGAGGATCAACGCAACACTTTACAGCTGAATACTGTCATCAGAGAGAGAGAGAGGGAGAGGGAGAGAGAGAGAGAGAGAGAGAGAGAGAGAGAGAGAGAGAGAGAGAGAGAGACAGACAGACAGACAGACATGTTCACATCATCATTTATTCACCCTTATGTCAACCCAAACATGTGTACTTGTACTCTTCTGCAGAACACAAGATAAGATATTTTGAAGAAGGCTGGTAATTGAACAACACTGGCCCCCATTGACTTCCACTGCATGGACACAAAACCCCTGAAACATTAAAAAAATCTTCAATTGTGTTCCACAGAAGAATACAGAGGTCATATACAGGTTTTGAACGATAAGGGTGAATAAATGATGAGAGCATTTTTATTATTGGGTATTTTATTATCTCTTTAAGTTTAGATGTCTAGTGGGAACAGCAGTACATTGGCATCTAAACAGCTATGGTGGTCTGTTCAAAAGAGTTTTCTTTGATGAACTGAATTTGCACTTTTAAACACGTCTAAAAATAGTCTGACACCACCACAACCTTCACTAGATGCTTTAAATTGAATCCATATGAAAACCTTTATGAAACCGCGTTCAGAGCTTTCATCTGTTTATGCTAGAATCGTGCAGTTTTGACATTGAAAATCTTTTAGTACTGATGGTAAACATATAATTAAACTAGGAATTCATGGAAAATACTTAACTGTAACTTCGATAGAATTGAAAGAAAACAGAATTGAGACGAGAAAAGATAATATCCTGTAATTTGCTTGCTTACGGCTGGTTACGCTCTGCGTGATAGCTGGTGTGTGAGCAGCGTGGGATATGGGCTTTTTTTAGGTGGGTGTGGAGTTTTCCTCTCCAGTCCAGATCTGTACATCTAATGATAGGCCGGCATTCAAATGACAGAGTGTGTAAATGTGCGCGTGTGTTTATGTTAAGGTCTTCGCCAAATCTGTTTAAACCAATGTGACAAATTTACTCACATATTGCTATCAAACTCACATGTGATATATTAAAGGAACACACCCACGTTCCCTCTCTTTAAATGCAATAAACGGTTTGACCTTGAGACAGAGAGCTGTATTGTGTGTGGAGGGGTGGTTTTGTCCACAGGAGACTGAGAATAGACCGGCAGCTTGTATTGATTTGTTGATGTCTTTGTCATGCAAGAAAATACTATACAGAGGATTCCTGCAATAGCTAATTTATTTCTTATGTCTGAGGGATTTTGGGTCATTGACAAAATGCGTTGGTGTGATGACCACTTAGAGATCTTCAGGACGGATGATTTTTGTCTTTAGTCTGATTTTCTTAGACAGTCCGAGACAGTCTGATGTTTTTCTTTTCTTTTAATTTGCTCGCTCTATTCCCGTGTTCCATATTAAGATGGAAAATGTCCAAGACTGTTTAAACAAAAGAGCGGAGGCTGTTTTGAATCTTATATGAGGTGGGCTGCTGGCTGGCTTGGGGGGAGTTAACGCTTGTTTTGATTGGCTGCGGGTTTTTAATGGCCAGACCGTTAGAGAGTGCTGAGGATCAGGGTGGGATTTGGGATCTGTTCCTGTGAGACATGGTCTAAAAACTCCCACTTTCTCTCTCTATCTTCCAAAATGATTTTTTTAAGCGCTATCAAGATTTTCGAGTCTATACTTTCTCATTATTCTTTACATTTTGAAGTGAAAAATTACACATTTTTCTCTGCGAGAGTCACCAATCATGCCAATTTGAATCAGTAAGACCAACATATCTATTCATAGCATGTGCAGAGATGGTGTATTGATTGCTCATTACCCTCTGTCTGACTAGGCTGATGGAAAGAGAAATTGGTTTCGTTTTCTTTGCATTGACTCAGTTATGGATCACTGCATCTCTATGACATTGGCATTGTGACTGACAAGCAGGTGCCCAGATTTTCCTCTTTTTCTTCAATCTCCAGTTCTATCTCTCCTTATTGCTTAATCTCTCTCCTTCTCTCTGTCACATCTGCTGGGTCTGTCCTGCTGTGGAATTTATTTATTCGTTTTTATTTCTAGATGTCTTTCAATTTGACAGTGCGGTAGAAACAGACCCAAAGCGCTGTGTTTTGTCAGGCACTTAATCATACTGACACATGAGTGAGAGAGAGGTGGGGTGAGGGTATTGGGGTATAGTCGTGTTATAAGTGTGAACAGCTGATCATACACAGATACAGTAGCTACCTTCCGTTCAGGGCAAAGACATCAGAAACCGTAAGATCCACCATTAAAATGAAATCTGAGATGGGAACAATTGCGCCTGTATAAACATACAGTGGAAGTACAGTAGAAAAGAAAGCCTATGTGAATGTGCGGTAGGACAACACGCAGTTTAAATAATGCCATTTGATGGCTTATGGCTATGTAAGCCAATATCCTGACACTCTGAATCAACACAGAAATTTCCTTCACGTTCAGACTCCTGAATATAGCACATTCTTTGTCTGGGTGGGTATAGTCATGCACCTGGGCTACAGTCATTCAGTCACAGACCGGCTGGCCACAGACGGCTGCAATATAGGACACATGCTCCAGACTGAGTGGCTAGACAGAGACATGGACACAGCGGAGTCGTGTCAGAGTTCAGCAGCAGCACTCGCTGCCGAAGCGACAGATGGGACGGGCACCAGACGTACACCTTACAAGCAGACAAGAGCTGCCATCTTTGACTGGAGGGCAGTGACCTCTTGACCTTTGGAGTAACATTGAGTCTAATTAGAGATGTGTGTGAATGTAGTGTGCTCAGAGATATGAACTCTACATTTATTGGGATTTTTTTTAAAGTTAAATGTTTATTTTGCCTGACAGCTGCTCAGCCCACCAATCACATTTTCTTCAGAAAATTATTTCCAAACTATTTCCAGAACTTCCTAGCATTAAACACCACTTATTTTTTGGACCACCCACTCCTGCTTCAACACTAAACTGACCCGGAGGCCCCGTGACATTTTAACATTCACCTGCCTAAAACTCATCCCCATCCATCTTCAGCAAATATTTCTCTAATAGATAGTAGAGAGGCCATCCAGATTCCCAACCCCCAAATGCCGATGTCACCTACCAAACAAAAGATCACGAGGAGCCTTCAGGACAGTAATAACAGCCAAGTTAACACTCTCCACTTTCCTCATTCCATCCTTTTTAGTTCTTTTGCACATCTCACAGATAACCAAAACAGCCTAAGGGTTATGTGGTTTGCAAACGTTTCATTTAAAATTTTGCGTCAACAATAACAGGCATCTATCTGAAATGAGCATCTGCTTATACTGACAAAGGTTTTAGGCAAGGCAAAGAATTACATCATGGGAAAAGAGCGTCTTGTATCCTGAGTGAGGTCAGATATTGAAGGTTTGTGATTGACAGGTATAAGACCCACAACAAAAGCACAGCCTGGTAAAGTCAATATTGTACAGATAAGGTTACATGAAAGCTGTCTGTGTGTCATTATTAGGTATAGACATACATTTGTTTGAAAAATAACACTGGACATCACCTTAAAACCAACAACCAAATGTATGTCACATGACAGTTTTGGATTATTTTGCATACAGTGCAACTTAAAATATCTGGACATATCAGCTGCTCTTTAAAATGTGTAAAAGGCTTTGCACTGTCTAACAAAATGTCAAACAAAGTGCCATTTAAAAAAGTCACTTCAGGCAAAAAGGTCCCATTTTACAAAAAAGTCAAAAAGTTATTTTTTTCTGGCTGTCAAAACCAGAATATTTAATGTGTTAAAATACACTTGCAGTTACTTGTATCCATGTAAACCCCATTACATTTACATTTATCCAAAGCGACTTACAAATATTAGGAGACAAAAGCATATTAGCATATTATTGTAAAATTGACTTAGAAAATTACAGTATATATCAAAGGCACCTGGTTTAATATTTTGTTTTAATCCAATAAAATTTACAGTTTGCATGTGTTGGTTTAAATACTTGCAGCCAATTTACAATAAATGTATTTTTGATTTGTAGGAACCGGATTACTCATAGTTGTTTTAAGAAATGCACATTTCTGTAAATCATTGATACAGTGATCTGAATCACACCGTGTTGAGGTAACGCCTGACCGTCTCTTTGTGTGCAGTATGACATCATCCCTGTGGTACCTGATACTCCAGCCTACCCACAGGCCATCATTCAGAGACTGTACTGTATATTTACAGCCTTTTGTCATGAGAATAGCTAATGATAATGACGAATAGATTCTCCCCCAACCTGTCACTGTATTTCACCTCCTGTGCTTTCGTCAGCACTTCCGCAATACAGTACATTAATAAAAATGTTAATCTCAGCATCTCTTCATGGCATGCGCACAAGACACACATCCTGCCACAGTCTGTAGATTTTGGGAAGGCTCACCAGAGTCAAACCCACAGATTTGTGTGTGAGAGAGGGAGGTGCAATGTGTAAAGTGGTACTATAGCCAAGCATCAACAGTCAGACAAGGACTTTATGGGGAGAGTCTTTGGTTTACAGTGGATGAAAAAAAAGAGATCCAAAGATAGACATTTTAAAGACAACATGAAACTACAGAACAATTTTATGGACATTAATTTTGTTAAAGTTTACAGTAGGAGAATACTAGAGAATACACTACAGACAGAGTCTAGTACAGGTATAGAAAGTGTATTGAAAATAAATAAATAAATAAAAATAATTTACTTGTGTTTATTAGAGATAAATGAGTAACCCAAATCAAATCAAAGTACAGTATGATCTCATGCCATCCCTCCAACACCATCTTTTCACACAGAGGTTCGCAATCATCGACTGCAGCGTCTGAAATTTCGTGGCCTTGTGTGAAGACTGGGGTCAGGTCGGGATCAGAGGCAAAACAAAGCCAGCCACAAGCTTTTTCTGCTCTCTATAAACATGCACTGCTGAATAAAGGGACTTTACCCTGCTCATATTTCTCTAGGTGGCAGCTTAGTGGTTTAGGATGTGGGCCACTAACTACACCAGTAATGTCTGGATGGTAACCCTCATGCTGCAGAAATTTTCAGCAGAGCAAATTCGCCTCTGACAAAAGTAGGTTTATGGTGGGAGTTAGGGTGATTCTTGTGAGAGTTTTGCATGAGGGTTGCCATGTAAACACTACCAACCTGCACACGTAATCCATATGCCCCTTCTGTGGAATTTGGCAACTATACTGACGAAGAACCAGTAGTGTCTGTTTCCTGCTGAGAATAATCCTATAGAAAGTTTCCAAGCAATCATTTATGTTATGTTTTCAAAATGTTTATTTCCTCCCAATTACAGAAAATTCAAAAATTGTCTACAGTGTGTACACTGTACGCAGTACATATGGTGATGTTTAAATTGCTAAGCTAAGCAAAAACAGTTCTTTCTTTCTCTTTACTGCATGACAGAATGGATTTTTCCTTATATCTTATGTCTCCGTTATCTATACAGTATATTATATAATATATGATTTATTTGAATAAAGCTTTTTTTATATCACTAAAATTCTCACTAAAAAGAGTTATTTGACCCTTTTTTAGAATTAAAATGCCCCCACAAAAATCTATCATTACTTATTCACCCTAATGCCATCAAAACCTGCATATGACTTTTTTTATGTGGAACATTAAAGAAGATATTTTGAGAAATGTTGTTTTATGTTCATACAATGGCAATCAATGGGGGTCAATGTTGTTTTGTTACCAACACACTTCAAAATATGTATTGTGTTAATTTTTATCATTTTTAAGGTGAACTATCCCTTTAAATACTAAAAGTATGATTTATGTGTAAATGTTTTTTCAGGCCTCCACAGGCAGCCAGCTATTTTAATATTCTCAAACCAAATGAATGGGGGCAATAGATAAACAGAGCAGGATCTGAATCCCAGACATCACTGACTATGTAACTGCTCAATGAGGCTCTGTATGTGTATGTGTGTGTGTGTGTGTGTGAGCATGTGTGCTTGTTGTATATATTCTAGCCTGTGTGTGTAACAAAATGTGACTGTGTGTGTGTGTGTCAGGTAATCCCATACGCCCGCTGTGTGCTTTGATATATGTGTGAACGCTCAGACAGGTATGGTTTATGCGTGCTAGCGTTTAAATCACAGAGGGTCCCTAAGCTCTCCAATAAGACCTGCACACAGTGACTCCCCTTTACAAAAGCTATTTGACGTGGACCCAGCCCAGTCCAGGAAGCCCAACCCAACCGCTTCCAAATACCCCGCCTGACCCGACTCTCGACTGCATAAACCGTTTCCCCAGCCCATGCACAAGCCTGCTGTTTCAACACTGAACCCTCTCATTCACCCCCCCTGTATCTACCGATTCGTCACCAACCACAAATAACATTTAATGATGTCATAATACCTTAGCACATGTTACACATCACTGTCAGTTGCATATAATGAGTGGACCATTATAAGCTTTTTATTTGAACTATTATAAATGTGCAAATCAAAGTCAGTAAAGACCGTACGCATCACTGAATTAACAAAAGCGCAGTGTGTTCCAGAATAAACTTGTCCATTAAAAGTCGTTCTGTGCAGTACCATTCCCCTTTTTTGTAACAACCAGACTAAAACAACATTTACTGCTTCCCCTGTACCTGGAGTTTTACTGAAGCGTTTTTAGCCATACTGGAATCTTTCTTAAACCGTATCGGAAAATGTGTCTCATAGTAGTGCAATGCCTGTAGCCCAAACAACTGCGACAGTCTTCTGGTTTGTTAAAGCCAAACAAGTGTATCAAGCACAGTCAATTACACAGGCTTTGGGGATGAGGTGGGTGGAGGGGAGCACCTGATCCATACTTTTTGTCCTTTGTTAGTTCTGTCACTCCAGCTACTGGGAGCTTAATGGCTTTTAGTTCTCTCTTCCACCTCGTGTGACTGAGTCTGTGTGTTTTTGTGTGTATGTGCAATAGGCTGCGCACGGTGTGTGATTGCAAAACCACATAATTATGGGATTATGCGAGACTTACCTGTTTGTAACAGGCCAGCTCCGCTGTCATTAACTCCGAAGTGTTTCTGTATGTCAAGCAGTACACCTGAAAAAGAGAGATTAGAATTAGTGTTCTGACGCAGACCTGGGCTTTTAAGCATAACAATGTGAGGTAACTACACCTATGTGAGGTGTCTATTTGATGACATCACTGTTAGACATCTTTTGTGCTATGCATTTTTAAGAGTTAAAAATAGTGGCAAGTTTTATGAAAGCAAAACAATTATAGGCTTTTTTATGAATAGCCTTCAATGCATGAAGTGATCCTAAGGAGAATGGACACACGCACGCACACCAATTATTTCAATAATGGGTTTTCTTTTGGAACATCTGAACATATCGGGTTGCCCTATCGATTTTTCATGCAGTCGTGCATGTTAACCAGAACTTTAAAGGCCTCTTGATCAGGACACAACTCCCAGTTTTGTGTAATTGCAGCTTTCATGTACAGCAGCCTTCAAATCAGCGGCCTCTCATCTCGACATTCCTCCCTTCTGATGAGTTTAAAGTGTGAAATTGAGACTCTGGAGTCTTTTAACTGTCGAACTCTTCAGACATACGCTTTGAACTTCCATTTGTGCAAAATCAAACGTACATTCAGACACTTCAGGAATGGTCTAAATGCAGGGAGAGGCTGTAAACACGGTCTGTGACTGACAGCCAATGAAATTATACAAGAGCAACAGAGACCCGATGCGTGAAAAAAAACACTTTAGATGTTACCGTTCTGTTAAGTCTCTGTAAATCACTGAATGAACAAAGATTGCTTCATGCTTCATCACTAAACACCTAATGCCATTGAAACCTCTTGTAGTTGCTTTTTCACTTCTGCCTGGTGAATTATGTCATGCTTTCAACAGTCTTGGAAAGACACAGACTCATAAGACAGGAGTGGCTCTGATGGCTTTAATCATCCTCGAGTTTCGTTTCGGTCGGCGTGCGGTTTCCCATCGCCACCCGTTTTGACTTGTCACTGGTACGTTGTGAACCAACGCCGCGCAGAGAAAATGCGTCCAGGCAGGTGCGGGCCCGTCCGCGAAGGGCGACAAATGCAACATTCCTGTCACACGAGTCAAGCCACCTGCTTGCATTCCAGCACAACGAATCTTCTCTTACTGTATTAGCTTGCTGAAGTACATTCAGATTATCTTTTTTTCATTTTGACAACGTAAACTGCATTAGTAATACATGAGAAGAAGATTAATAGATTAGAAGATTTGGTGTTTATTAAAAAAGCTGCTATTTTAGATGAATTATGAACGATAAATTCCTTTTATAGAAAGCTGTTGATATATGAAGCACATTGGCTCTCAATAGTTTTCTTTTCGGTATCTAGCAAAATATTTGCATCCTGTTGTATTGGATTTCTACCATCCTCCTCTACGATCACTAACAGGGTGTTCCCTCCCTCTTTCCTCCACTCTAATCTCAGGCAGTGTAGTAATTACCTTGGTCATACTCCTCCACTGCCCACCATCCCTCCATCTCTCCCTCTCCTCCCACCGGGACGGGGATCCCTGTGCCAGATGGTGCTGCGTTTCTCCCCCTTCGACTGAGACCGCACCTGCCCACCCTCACGCCTGCCAAACACTCAACCTCAACCACCGCACTCTTCCCACCAAAACTCCCACAGGCACAACCGATGCAAACGGTGTGCATGAGTTTGTGTGTTTGTGTAAGGAGTGATAATCTGCAGGGATCTGGCAACCCAATATATCTGAGTTACAATATACCAATAGTGCTTTTAAATATTTTGTTTTTTTGTGTGTAATGTTATTAATTAACTGTAGAGTGGTTGTTTTTCTGCATTGGATTTCAATGCCTTGTGCCAAAATGATAATATTTATTGTATGAATATGAATATTAGATTGTATAGAGAGTATTGTATTAATATTGTTGCAGTGTTGTGAAATTAAATATCACAATACTTTGAAATATAAATTCTTTCGCATATTTCTGTAGTTTAATATGTACGATTACATTATGGAATCACAAATAAATGAAAACGCCAAACCTTTAATGCTTTTAATAAACCGAGTGCAGATCATGTTATGAGATTCATTAATATCTTTATGAAGAGGCTGCAAGAGGCTGGTACTAGTTGGTCAGCATTACAGCAACTGTCATATTAAAGAATTATCTGCTCCCTTTGGCAGACAGTACCGTTCACATGTGATTTGCACTAATCTCTCTTTCTTTCCTGGCTCTTTTTCTGATAAAGATACACCGCTCGAGCACTTGTCAGAGAGCCTGTCATGAAGCATTTGAGGTGCAACAGCTCTGACTACATGTTGCATCATACGGTAAAAGCTGCAGTATGTAGGCGATTCCACACAAGGTGATGCAGGTACCCCAAATGGCACCAGTAGCTTCATCGACCTTCCAGTGTCCGCCTTGTTGCCGCCCACCCTGAAGTGTTGCCATAGTAACATGGCATGGGCACACAGAGGAGGGAAAGGTTGGCTGACGATTGGTCGGATCGGTGAGGGTGCAATAAGGAAATCTGTGACAATGAGGCTTCTGCAGTTATCTTGTTCTGCTAAAACTTTATCTTATTCTAAAGGAGTAGTTTTAGAGAACAAATACAGTATGTCTGTTTTTGCAGTCATCTGGATTTCTCTACATTAGACGAACACTAAGCTCTGCTGTGAACACATTGCTAAAATGTAGAAACCGCAACAGATACCAAGAGGTAGAGGAATGTTGCCCTGCCTGTTGTGACTGCCGAGCTTTTTAATAGGGTGCAAAACATCGCTGGATAGAAGCCAACATCACTTAAATAAGTCAAAAATGTCGTTACAGCATTAACTTTAGAGGAAATACGTATTTAAAATTCTTTTCTTGATTAAGAATTCTGATAAAACTATTTGACCTGATAATATGTGGGAAGCACAACAACTATAAAGTCATTAGTATAAAGTATAAAGATTATCTAAGTATGTTATCTCTGTGTGATTTTGTCATTTTGATAATGTGTATGATTATGATAATAGATAAGTGATGCTTTATTTAATCCTACTTTAGGGGCTTTTAACATTAATTATTTACTTATGTTAATTTTGCAAATTCCATACAACATTTATGAAGTCATGGTTCAGAAGAATAAAGCAATACATTTGCTTGAAAATCAAAACAGCAAGACCAACCCATTGTTCGCTTTCACACTACTTTCATTATCCCACATGCTAATGTAACATTGACCCATTCATGTGGGTCTCCATCTTATCAGCTTATTGGCGCACCAAAATGGCGATATGCTAATACTGATGCGGCTGTGCAGCGCATATGAATGATGCCTTTCGGTATGTGAATCCAATAAAGCTTTCACTACAGCGGCTTTCCCTGGAGACCCATTGGACATCGAGCAGTGGGGTAGGCCGATAGCATGTATGAAGGAAGCTCTGAGGGTCAAGATGAGCAAATCAGTTCTGTTAATGTGTCTAGTGCTATTTAAAATCTCTGAGGGATTCTGCAGAAGCTGTTTAATGGATGCTTGAAGCTTAAGCGCGGCAGCCCTTCTGCATTTGATTTACACAAGGCATGATGTTATCTTAGACTGACATTGTTTAGGACCATATTTCTCTCATCTGATAAGCGGGTACAAGTGGAAGCGATGTTGTCAGTTTAAGTGCTCGTTCGAAGTATGAGGTCATGATGTAATGAGATATTTGCCAGGAAAGGTTCGGGTTTGGCTATACCTGACCTACTGGGATGTAAAATAGAGTCAACATGTTTGTACATGCGTGACAAAGCATCTATATGCGTAAACTATCCATTCTCTCAAACAGGAAGTCGTTGTCAGACTGAAATTCCAATAAGGTCAAACGGTTTCTCGAACACAACATTACCTATTCATCTGTCAGATGCTCAGACATTGACAAAGATTTTCTCACCAAAGCTTGTTAAGGTGGAAATATTGTATTAACACCCACTTGAACATACACCCTGTTGTTATTTTTGAACACAGATATGTCACTGTATAGACCCAGAGGACCGTCTGGTCGTCTGGGGAGACGGCATAAAAACGAGAATCGTTGAGTGGCAGGACAGACCTCATTTTCCAATCCCCAAAAGAGGGCTGATAGACCTGAGCAACCCCCCGCTGCTATTTCAGGGCTGGAGAAGTAGGTTAGAATACAGGCATAGCAACAGAGGCCGGCCGCCCTATATACCGTAACTGAGAAGAGAGAGAGAGGTGAGAGGAAAGGCAACAGGAAACCAGGGAGAACTTGATGATGGCTGTGAGGGGGGAATTCACCAGGAATGAATTTGTGTTTCAGCATCAGTTTCACTAAAGCAATTATGGGAAATCTGTGCTGAACACAATCTGCACCACACAATTCCCAGTGTTGTGGGTCACTTCTAAGCGTTACTTTTTTTCCTGCATACTACACTGAGATTGTGCAGCATTGCTCCTGCTTGAAAAACTAAAAGCCTGCTTTATCATTTGATCGTTTATTGCTGCCACAATCAATAAAACATGTACACAAACAGTTCTTGTAAATGGTGTTCCATATACTTCCTGCTTACTGCCAGTTAACGGCAATATTACATAATGCCACAGTCACACAAGAGTTTTAGCATTCAAAATTATAGGATTGTGGAACATTACTATTATCCGTGTTTGCTCCATGTTGGATAGCCAATAGAACAGAAAAAGTCAAGTGTGACCTCAGCATATATAGGCTTGTTTACCTCGAAAGAATAACAATGACTCAACATGTACTGTAGCACAATTTCTGATTAAACTGCATTACAGTTGAACAAAATGTAGATTTTCTGTATGTAAATTCAGCCCCGTGTGTGTGTGTGCGGTAGGTCAAACTTTAGTACAAACGTACATTTCCATATCCTGTGTAATGCTACTCTCTGCGGTAAGAGAATGTTTCCTTTCTGCTCCGTCTCATGCAGTTCTCTCCCTCATTCTTTACATACTACCAAACCGCTGGTACATTATACCGCTGCTTCCCTTCCTCCTGTTTTCTTCCCTTCCCATCCCTTTTTCTCCTTTTTCTTCTCTGCTCCTCAGCTAGGGGTGATTCTTCACGAGGTGTCGCAAGGATCAATATAACAACAGCTCAGCTCTGAGAAATTTCAAGTGCCGTTCTCACACAGAAGGTGGGAAAATGCGTGCGAGTTTCCTATGTAAACCTTCCCCACATCTGAGTTTCCTTCTTTTCTTTTACAGTGAGCAAAACCTTTAAGAGTGCAGTGGAAGGGTGAAAGCCGACCACAAGTATGCATGGCTGTTTTCAGCGGGCTCCCGACCGTCGGCTCCGTAAGTCTCCCTCTGGCCTGGACCGCTTTTCCACCAGGGCTTATAACCACTACACAGTCAGTATAAACACAATGCAGATGTCAGGGAGCAAGGGGGGTGTTTAAGCGGGCGTTTGTGGGTGTTTCGGAATTCCCTTCAGCCTTTTTTACCAGTAGTTCCTCATTTCTGCCTCGCCCTGACAGCGCAGTTTGTTGGTGTATTATGTTGTTACCTGTTCTGCTGATCTGAGACTGGTTTTGAGGTGTGTGTGTGTGTAAGGAACATGAGAGAATGAGGAGAATGATTCGACTTGAGGACAGAATGGTGACACTGTATTTGTAATGTGTGTGATTCAGTCAGATTTATAAAAATTCTATTGTGCTCACAAAGACGCAAATTCTTCAAGACATATCTCATCCACACTCTTAAAAATTAAGGTGCTTCAAAAGCTTGTTCACACTAATGCCTGAGAAAAAAACGTTTTAGTTTCTCATTTCAGTCGAAGGTTCTTAAAAGAACCATTTCTTTCCTATTTCTTATAGTCGTTTTTCCACAACAAAGAACCTTTTGTGAAACTTGAAAAACCGTTCAGCTATAAATGGTTCTTCTGTGGCAGTTTTAGGAGTGCAATGTACTATAGATTGTCTTGAAGTGTGTACTTGTCTTTAGTGTGTGTGTGCGTGTATCTGTGTGTAAGAACAGTGCAGACCACATCACCTGCTATTAAATACTGCAATATAAAAAAATGGAGCGTTGTAGACCGGAACAGCACATACTGTAGTATAGGGCATCAATAATTCATCAGAGAATTGTCCTCTGGAGTGTGAGCCGGTGTGGATGTATAGCTGTGCAGAGATCAGAATGTACTGGTGCACAGCGAAGATCTCCTTAGATACTCAGCATCACGGTCAGTTCTGCTAGTGTATATATGGTGAATGAAATCCATACAGGAGACATATAGATACTCATAGATATTCATTATTTCCAAGACAGTGACACAAAAAAGACTGTAGTGCCTTAATTTAAACCTATTTTTCCTATAACGAGCAAAGCGTGCGTCACACATGTGCAGGAACACGTGACATAAATATTTATAGCAGTGTGCAGTATACAGCTATATAGTACACCATATAGTGGATGCTTCCAACACACCCACACATTCACAGAGGCATTAATTAAATGAACTACGGACCACATCGAGAAGAGTTGTGGATGAGGATGAAAAGCAGTACAGCGGTCCACTGACAGACAGCGGATTGCAATTACAGCCGCCCCGTCAGCTTGCTCAACTGCTAACCTTGACATCCATCCTGTTGGTTTTGTGCTACTGTTAACAGCCATACCCTCCCTTATCCCCTTTAGACACTCATGTTAACATCTGTATGGTAGCGTTTATGTGTTGCTTGTTAATGCTAAACGCAATGCCAATCATCCGAACCCGCAGTTTAAACATCATCTGATGATGATGATGATGATGTGAAAATGTTAAAGGGTTTATATTCCAGCTATAGTTAAGCGTTAGCTGTAATCCAGATGCTTTGCTTTTAACTTTATTTATTTTTACATAACACAGAGAGGGATTACTGTAATTAAGAGGGCTTTTTGTTTTTGCATTTAATGTGTTTTTCAGCATTTCTTATCCGGTATACTTCTTTTTCATTTACCTCTTCCTCTCTTTGTTCTCTAACAGCTGTGTGGGAGTGGGGTGGGTCTCACTCAGGGGGGTCAACAGGGGATGATTCTCAGAATAATTAGACCTGAATAAAAGTGCTTGATTAACTCTTTTAATTACTGTATTTGGTGTTTAGAAAGTTAGACCATATCTCTGTTACAAAGATTTTAAGATGGTAAATTGTTTTTCTAAAAACCCATCTGCAATATTTTTTCCAATAACTATAAGTTTGTCAAATTAAATGATGTGAGATTTCAAAAAGCAGAACATTTTCATTACTCTTTCATAGCATAGTATCAGGATTGTCTTAGATTTCAACACATATCACAGTAAGAGAAAGTATACCATGTATGCCCATAAAATAACTAAGATATTTTGATAAAAAATATTTGAGTTTTTAATAAAATCTCTGGCAAATATGAAATTATGAGATAACGACCATCAAAGATTGATTTCACCTATAAATATCAATATGATTTTAATCTTTGACATGTCATTGCTCAGCCAGTATTAAAGATATCAAGGTTATATTTTAACAGAATGTTCTGTACAGTATTTAAAAGGATTTTATGTTGAAAACTGTAAATCACAAAAAAATGACTTTAGCTGGGTTTTCACTGGCATGCTGTGAAGCAAGAGTAATCAAGAGCTGCAACAAGCACCAAGACAATAGTCAAAATAATAAACAGTGTGTCAGGAGATTGAATAAATGAAAACTGGAGGCAAACAAGAAAGAGAAAGAAAAACGGGCAAGCTAAATTGGGCATTTCTTCAGCACGCTTAAGGCTGAGAAAGCCTGGCCGAGTGCTGGTGTTTCAAGCTCCATTTAGCATGAGGCTGTTGCCACGTTGGGCTGTCTGAGTAGACAAGAGGTAAAACCGACAGCTTAAGGCATGTCAGCTTAGATGGAGGATCTAGTCTGAGAAATGTGTTTGATCTTATGGTCATGTGACCTCAGTTAGGTCAATCAGTCATAATGGTTAATAGAGTGGAAAAAAAATTCTTATGATTTACGATGTACAGGCCAGTTATAGCTATACTATATGATAGGACCCCTTGCTACATGCTCGGTACCATAGGGTCAAAAGCTCTGAGACATGACTCTTTCAGAGGAGTCGCCTTTTAGAAGATACAGGACATTCGTAAGTCTTTACAGAGAAAAAGTAATAATAGCTATATGAATGGAAGTGTCATCAATCTCTTCTTTCTCAGGATGGATTGGTTGTGCTGTTTGTTCTCTCTGTGGACTCGTGTAGTGAGAAATGTCTTTCCATCTACTGTAGTGTACTACTGTAGTGTTTATTTGTGCGGTACTACATACTTTCATAAAAAATACCATAATATCATATCCCACATGATTCAGCTACCCACAGCAATCAGTAGTGGAGCCGGTGCTTATGAACACATAGATTTTAAATTACCACAATCTGAAATTAATATCTATAGGAGAACCACATGTGGCTTGTATTCAGGGGGTTCTATAGTCTGTGTAATTGACTGCAGTCGAATAAACCTCTATTCAATCCAATCAATACAAAGACACGCCCACACGAGCACAAACAGATGTCTTGATCATTACATATTACATCTATTTTCTTTCTATGCAAAGCACTATTTTTCATACCCATAATTTCTATTGACAACTGAGACCCGCCACCTTCATGAATTAAAGATTAATCTCATTTCTTTTTAGTTTGATGCAGAGCAGTGCAAGACACTCTCGAGTGGTCTCTTGTCCTGTCATTCGCTCCTCAAGAAGCAGCGGTAGAATGTTCAACGAAATAAATAAATCAATGGCGCACATGAAGGTGAAAGATTTCTCCTTGTTTATATTCTAAAGCTTTGCAGGGATTCTTTATTGATTTTGTATTAATAAAACCTTTTTGTGGCGTGGGCTGAGAATAACTGCTAACTGTAGATGGGTAGTGAGGTAACTGTGGGAAACAAAACAACCACATCACTGGAATTCCAGTTCTACCTCCACATTCCACAGCAGTGAGGTGGAGACACACACACAGGTATTTTAGGCGTTAGTTCTAGATGATTATGTTTTGGTGTGGCCTAAGAGCTCAAACTATTGTGCCTAACTTGTAAAGAATGCACAGTTTATCCTTAAAGGAAACAAAGTATTTGTCACACAGCCAGGGATGGACCAGGCTCATAAAACTTCTTCAGCATATATCGGCTTGAACTATTGCACACTGTCCTAGTTAGTTGATATATTTATTTTAGCTGAATTTCTATATGAAATAGCTGTTTGATACATTGATCTTTAAAAGGCAGAAAGATCAGGTTTAAGAGAGACTAAAATAACACCTGATATAAGCCTGATCATAGTCACACCAAACCAACACAGCTAGATTTCCCACGGATGTGAAGTGTTTCTGACATACGTCAGGTCGGCTTAGTAACTAAACCATATGTTCTTATGTATAAATAGAAATACAATGGTATGAAATGACACATACAACTATATTGCATTTAATTGCAAGCTGTGGTATAATAATACCGTGATGCATACAGGCAACTTCCACTGCAGCCAAACATTAGATTGATGGGATATTTCAGCATAGGTCTGTCCTTTGACCTCTTCAATAATAGTGATATCACAAAACACTAAGAGGTCTGTGTCCCTATTTACTCACAGACACCAACATTGTATAGCTTGTACAGTAAAACGAGAAATAAATGCTGAACTGATATTCACACACACATTCACACAATGCTAGACACACTTGCAACATCATACTTTGTCACAGATGCACACGCAGACAAACAAAGGCACACATACACAGATCTTTAGAGATATGGGGGATAAACAGGTTACATAATACCTGCACTGATTATTTACACAGTCGCTTTTGAATTGAGGGAAATATGACATATTTTTCTCCTTAATAAAGAGTCGGTAAACACAGACATCCAGTCCAGTTTAAATATTTGCACTGGCAGTGTGGAGCTCTTCCAAAGACTACTTTAAGGACAAAGTCAAGCATAGAGTGGTTTATTCTATTGACCTGTCACTTGGATTTGTTTGCACAGGATTTTTATTGGGAAACAAGGTTTATGACAACAGAAGAAACTTCTAATGTAAATTAATTACATAATTATCAGATAGTTATGCTGTAGCACCTATACAGGTATATAGTGCTTTTAAACTTAATTGAATTATATAGTTACTGTCTGTCCTTATCTGCATGTACAGTAGATTTGGATACAGTAGACAGTTTTTGAGTCAGTTTCGGTTGTTGCAAGCAGCAAGATGCACAGTATTGGGTAACATGAATAATTGTTTTTGCATTAACTAACATTAACAAAGATGCTAAACAACCGTTGTTTGCTATCTCTGTCTTTTGACCAAGTTTGACATGTGAACTTTTCCGCCACACTTTTTTACAGAGATTGTGCAAATAATTTTTTTTACATTTTAAATTACCTTGGCTAAACAATCTGAGGGGACACGGTGCTTCTGATTTCCATCCTTTATCTTTTCACATGCAACATCATACATCAATAGTCCAAAAATGTAAAACTGTTGACATTCTGTACAGCCCTGAACTCTACTGTAGGCATTATGGGATCATAGGTCAGGCCTGAAAAGATCTCCCACACTGATATTCATAATTGTTGTGAAAATGGACCTGATCTAAACACTCTAACATACCTGAGACTTCAAACCTCACAGGTGCACAAGCCCTCAGGCACCCCCACCCCCTACCTTCTTCCACAGCAGTCCGTCAAACTGTCCGCCCTTAATCCCTTAGATACACTCTATCAAAAAGACACATGCAGAGGCTAAGAATCACTGTCAGTCCCTTTTTTAAACAGACAAACACCCCCACATACACACACACACACACTGCGTATCTGTTTGGACATGCTATGGAGCTAAAAGCGGGCCACCAATTAAATTAGCAGGGTCAAAGCAATTCAAACAAGCACGACAGCCGTCGCTCTGGTGGAAAAACAATAACAAACGTTGCGCCTTGTTTGGATCGTCCACGCTGCATTAAATGAACATCAGATGGGCCAAAAGAGCAACCCAATGAAAGACAAGCCCGTTAAAATAAACCAGACAAATCGCATCTCTTTCTCAAAGGCGTTTATTTTAAGACGCTGGTCTGTTTGGTCGTCTGGCTGCCTTGGCCAATACGTCTCTCTAGAGAAAGATTTCTCATACTGAGTGCCGCTCGTGTCTATATATATTTATACGCTGACCTTATTGTTGAGGTCAGATAGGTGTGAGGTCATGGATGTGAGCTGTTCATTAGGAAACAGCTGAGGCAGATGAATGAAAACAAACGATTCGGGAAGGCTTTTTGGACTCTCTCTCTCACTTTCCTGCCCAACTTTTAGGGCTAGGTCTGGCTTAAGAAGTCGAGCTGTCTTTAGAGAAGTAGTGGCTGTCACGGAAATCGCTCTTTGTGCATGAGTTAATGGATGCAGCGACTGCATAAAAAGCACAGCAGTGGAAGGGGGAAGTGCTTTATAATTCTAGACCCTTACAGGCAGTCCGTACATCAGCTAAATACAAACCCAAAAACACACAAGCATGCAAAGAAATATCTTTATAAAGAGAAATCTATTATATATGTTTATGTAATTTAAAGCAAACTCCCCAAGCATTAAAGTTGTTCAATTGCTTCTTAAATCGAATGCATATTGCTGCACATTTATGGATGATATTAAGTACTCTGTGCCTACATCAATACCCTCTAGCATTCACAGTAAAACTTGTGATTGTCCTTTAATGCAAGTTTAATGGATTTACATTTTGAGAGAGAGAGAGAGAGAGAGAGACAGAGAGAGAGAGAGAGAGAGAGAGAGAGAGAGAGAGAGAGAGAGAGAGAGAGATCAGTTGTAAAACACAATGGCTTTATATCTGCTTCTATAAGAAACAAATACATTTGCATATAGGAATAACTGTGGGAGAAATGGAAGCCATTTGTTCAGCATGAGGGTTTCAGAAGAGTGAGACAAGCTCATAAACTCGGTTACTGAGAGTTTTCCATTACTTTTATGTGTTTGTTGTCAAAAGTGCTTTACCAGAGTAAAATAAGTGAAAGCAGAAATGAGTGCCTGAGATAGTCTTTACAGTTTCATTTCAATATAGTCTTTCAATCTGTTCCAGGTGCATTTAACTCTTTTGAAGGCATAGTTCACCCAAAAATATAGTTCACATCATTTACTCTCCTAATGCTATTCCAAACCTGTATGACTTCCTCTCTTCTGCAGAACACAATGAAGATATTTTGAAGAATGTTGGTAACCAGACATCATTGGCCATTACTGACTATTGTATGGACACAAAACCACTGAAACACTTCTTAAAATATCTGTTGTGTTTCACAGAAGAAAGAGTCATATACATTTGAATGACATGAGGGAAAATAAATGATAATAAAAATAATATATCAATATTTCATTTTGTATTAATATATTTTATATTTAATATTAAAATCTTTTATATTGTATTTTTTCACCTCATTTGCTTTATACATAAAATTATCTATCCCGTATGAAAAAAAATATTTTATCATAATTGGATCAAGGTCAATTATTATTTAGCCGTTTGTCTGTATGAATATAATTTTTTATGGTAACTAATGCTTTTGCTGGTGTCATTACTGTATGTACATCTCATGTGCTACTGGTGCTGACCTCACGCTGTACGGCACACTGTGGTGTTGCTGATAGCCCTTATCACACCTTCAGCTCACACTACGAGGGGTACGACTGGAAATGAGTGTGCGTGCGTGTGTGTGTGTGTGTCACAGAGGGGATTGCCAGAAAGTGTGTCCAAGCAGAACTAGAGCTGAGCCAGCTAGACTGGACCATCTAGTGTAGAGAAGCAATGCAGGACAATATACAATACTGTAGTGTCTAATTCCACTCATAAACTGCATCTAAAGGTGCAGACATGCCTGTTTCCCTCAGGGAGATCCTCAGGCTGCTAGATTACCCGTCACTTAATTAAGCCCCTGTCTGAGATTAAACATCCTCATACCTCAGATGCCTTTAGAAGAAAAACTAAACCTTTCGAGTCTGCTGCACTTCATAATCCAGATTACAAGTCAAATTGCCTTCATTATAGCAGGCGTCAGGCCAGTGGCTCAACTGCGGAGCAAACAGAGGACCTTACATCAAATAATGTTAAGTGGCATCCGTCTGTACATCCCTGTGGTGTTCTCTGCATTTCCTAATCCCCGTCTTAACTATAATCTGTTGTTGAGCTCAGGATGTCTGCTGGAGGCCAGCTAGCCTTCCTGATTCTGTGCCATCACAGCCAAACCACAAATTTAATCAAACTAAATGGTTCACAACCTCAGTCCCATCAATCTATCACGCAGTCCCACTGGACGCTGAGTTGGAGACAGAAAAAGAGACAAATATAGTGGGTGGGTAAAATAGGCCAATTGGAATGGAAAGAGGAGGGTAAGAAAAGGTAAATCAGGCCAACTGTTGTAGAGTTGCTCTGCAGTATGATCACAAAGAAGGAAAAGACGCTCATGGGACTCTCAAAAGGCAGATATGAGTTATCGCAAACATGCGCCAGACAGTCAGGCCACCAAATACACACCACATTTGAGTATTCTGCAACCATGTTACACACACGCCTATTCTTAGTCTACAAAATGATGAGCAAGAGATTTTTCCTCACACACGTTCTCACACTCTCATATACTGAGATTATATTAAGATTAGTTAACTGTCTACTTCTCTTTGTCCTAATGCTTCCCGCTTTCTAATGAAGGATTGGTTGTCTCCCCTTTACTCTAAAAACTGCTCACCCACCAGTTTTGTTTAGTTTAAAAAGCCAAATTACATCTGTATTGTTCTCTTTTCCAACCACGAATATCAATTAATTAAACTTTGATGGATTTTACAAGACTGACAAGGCCAAAACACTTTTCCCCTTTCTTTCTTTTGTGAAAATTATTTTTATACAGTTTTGGATAGCTGTTTTGAGAAGTTGCTGCTGAAGGATTCCAAGTCAACCGCAGCTTGGAAGGGCTTGTAAAAAGTTAATTTGGCAGTTTGTGTATATGACTGAAATAGCAAGAAACTCCAGTAAAGGCTTTTACAAATGCTGTCTGTCTGTATTAGACCCGTCAGTGTCTGTAACTACATAAATAACTTACATTGAATGTAGTGTTTGTCTAATGCAGAGGCTGGTTGTACATTTTTATTTTGTTTTTGTGTAAGTTGCTGTACCACATAAAACCACATGATGACCTCATCATTGCATGCCAGACAACATATAATCAATTTCTAGGCAATTTCTCATCCCTTTCACTGCATCACTGCAAACCAGAAGACACCATGGCATCACAAATGACTTCAAATTATAGGTAAACCCTTTTTAAAACATAACACAAACAAACTCACACAAGCTCTATCTCCCCTATACACATCACTGTTAAACTTCATTACCTTGATGCATGTGTCAGTCTGACTGCAGTAGAAACGTCTGAACTGTCTCTGTCTCTCTCACTAAAGAGCACTCACCATCACTGCAGGATGGCTGCGTCAGCTCTGTTCCTTCTTTCTTAGCCGTGACGGGGGCTTTATACTCGCATGCACCCTTCCCATGTATAATGCATGAGGTGCAGAGGAGAAACTACACTCTGCAACGTGTAATACTATTGCAATGCACAGACAAACACTTATACAGAACTCCTCTCTGGAGAATTAGCTGTTTTTGCCCAATCTCCCTACGGTTACACACACATATATACTAATAAATGATTGATTTCAGTCTTTTATTTCAGCTAAACTGTTTATAATCTAGCTGTTGGATTTAGAGGGTAAGCGGTTGTGTACAGGAAAATATTTTTTTCTAAATCATATGAACACAATAGACTCACTCGAGCGGACAGTACTTGACATTATCTATGAAAGAGGATGGCAAAAGAGAATTCGTTTTGAGTGAAACAAGATTGATTTTAGATGTCCAGATTAGATTCAATGGTCCAAGTAAGCGTGTCCTTTTCATAATGTTATCACACAGTCTTATGTAAACTCTACAGTATTATCAGTCCACCATGTGGTGATAGCCTTTCCCTGTCTATCTTGTCTTTTTACGTCTTTCTTTCCAATTTCAGCCATTTTACTGACTAACATTTTGAATTCTACACATACGTCATGTAAACCCCTACTATCTTGCACAGTTCTGTATTTGCATTTACAATAGTGATGGTCAGGCTTCAGAGCTGACTTTGCTATAGCACCTCCCGTTGTTTGCTAAATATCTTTCACACATTACAATATAGTACATGCTGTTACGGCGGGTTCGAGCATCTCGCGCTGTCAAATTGTCAGTGAGGCGCGCGCTACTGTGAACGCGCTGTACAGCGAGCCAAAGCGACGAGTCAAATATCCGCATGTATCAACATTTGCGGCGACACTTTACGTTGTGAATATGTCAATATATATTTAAAGAAGAGGGTATATTAAATACATCCCAGCAGCATGCATACTCTTGCCTGTTCCAAATCTCTAATATCTATCATTAATTCATGAAAATTACAACTCTGCCAGCTGACATGTCACCTCGGATCACCACTGCCTAATTTTTAATTTTGTACCCATTTAATAAACGAATGAATAAGAACTTCTGTGGGATGCTAAATTTAACTTCATAAAGAAAACTAGTTGATTAAATCTTTTCTAGTTTCTATGGAAACCGTGACTGCGCTCAGATTCAGCGCTCTGTCTTTATTTCTGAACTTCTATCTAGATTCCAAGGGCATCTTGTGTGTAGTGCTGGAGAGCTGCTACTAAGATTACTAATAATAAAACCTTTGATATAAGATGTGTCCCTCGAGACGTTTGATGCTCTAAATTACTTCTCTGTGATTGGGATAGTGTTTTAAATTGGGTCGGGTTATATATTGCAGCCTTCTATAGGCTACTGGTTCGCTGTCCATAAGTTTAACATTTATCAGACAGGTTCATAAATATGTTATGGCAAGCAATGTTGTTGTGAATTGTAAAATAAGTAGTGGAGCTGCTTCTGTATGTGCGCGTTGGTCATTTTCACAGATTTAAAGAGACATTAACCGATCTATTAAATCACCTGTCATGTGTCATTAATGTTCATGTGTCATAAATTTAGTAAATGTCAGGAACAATGGTCACATTGCATTGATCTAAGATCACTCACAGTTGTCATCAGTATCATGTTAGAACAACAGACCCTCGTTACCGCTTATAGTTTGATTCAATCAAATAGCCCGAAACGTCGATCTCTAAACCCGTTCAATAAAATCAAGCTGGGGTACAGAAAGATATTCAAATGATCACTTGACTTCTGTTAATTATTAAAATGTGTCTTTTCCTGGGCAGTGTTCAACGGAAATCTCCCCGTAGCCAAAGTGAAACATTAAACATGACAAATCATGACAGACACGGACACTGTTCTGTGCTTTTCTAAGCGTTGTGTTAAAACGAACCTCTTTGCGCCAACAAAATAGCTCACTGGTCTTACCTGCTACGGTGTATCTGTCCATGTAATTGAGCACATTTCCAAAACTCAGAATCCCGGCGGCAACGAACGGAGACCGGCATCGGAGTAATGCGGCACGAAATTTCTGCCCGGGTCTGCAAGGATGCAGGTCCGGACTAGATTTAAGAGTCTGGCTCATGCTTCCAGACAGCGTGTGCACTTCATCCGAACTGCTGCACCCCTCGATCTCACATCCATCGCTTTCCACGCACATCTTCTGGCACGACAGATCCAGCGCAAACGATTGAACGATTTCTAACACGGATACAAGACAGTTCGGGCGGAAAAGTATAGCACCTCTTAACGGGCTTGTAAAAAATACACGTTAGTCGCTGAGGAAAAAAATCATTGATTTAATTATTGCTCGTTGAGCTGCGTTCATGTCTGTTCAGTGACAGGACTCTGCGCTCGAGAAGCGCTTTTCTCTCTGTAGTGTTTTCCGAGGAGGCGTGGTGCGGCACTCTAAGCCCCGCCCCTCCCAGGATAGTGCAGAGAAGGGCTAATGTGAACCAGTGGAATGTCACCGAAATTTTGCCGGTGACAGGACGCGCCCACGGCGCTTGTGCAAAAGGCTGCTTTGTCTTTGTTAATTTCTGCTGTAGGGGAGAGTTCCGTTTACTGAGAGCGCGGTGGAAGCTGTCGAGCGAGCACAGCGCTGTAATGTTGTCGGTAAATGTGTGAATAGAGAGAAAGCGCGAGACCGCAGGGGAAACGTTAGGTATTGTTTCTATTTCAGGTGGACGCGAGAGAAAAAAATATGAATTGTAGCAGGCGTCAATAACGTCAATTTTAAATAAAATTAAACGAGGATACTGATTATAGAAAATTGGCAATTTGAGCTCTTTGCGTTTACTAAATATATGCAATACAAAATATTTCAAATACAAATTTGTTATAGTAGCCTGCAAATCTACTTTGTTCAATTACAATAATTCGCCTATTTCGAAACTTTTCATTTTGTGTTTGCCATAATCCTAAAAATAGTCATAATGACTGTATTATACAGCTTGTGGGTTTATTTTACATGCATTAATGCACGACATTTAGGTTACAATTGGTATAAAATGCTTTGTATTTCTAAATAGCTGGACTCAAGTTTTAATAAAATTAATTCATCAAATATGAAAGCCACACGTCATCTTCAGCACTCTGGACAGCTCATTGCCACGAAAATCATAGTCAACAATCATTTTCTAATAAAACGAAGTTTCATAAAATATTACGCTACATTGTATTTACTGACACATCATTCAACAAATTCTATTTTAGGACATATTGGTCCTGACTTTACAAATTACGCTCATCTTTCATAAAATAACTTTTGGGGGCTTTCAGTGTTTTATTCCTATTTCAAGAATATGTTCAGGATTAATTAATAAAAGCTTGATGGAGCACTCATGCTTCGATTTTCACCGAAACCCATCAATTAGCGCAGATCACATCAAATCAGTCCATTAAGTACATCTTAGTTTTCCCCTCCTTTTCCTTTTCTTGTTAATGTTATAATCACTTGTCTTTAACAGCACGACATTCGTAACGCTTTATCAAATGAAGACGGACATCAAACAGGTCTACTCCACTTACAACAACTATCCATCTCTCAAATAAGCAGTTTTCCCAAGGGTCCAAATATCCTTTTGCGCAGCAGGAAATGTCAAAACGGAGGGGATTTTACTATAGTTAAGATTTATCTGGAGCGCAGAGAAAATGTTTTAGGAAGTTCACGGGTCTGCCTCACGAGAGAAGACTAAAAGATGTTAGTTTGTTAGAAATGATGTTAGAAAAGTTTTTTTACTTAATTCTCCTACCAAAGAGTGTGTTATTTGACTGACAAATATAATTGTGATTTCTCTTTTAAGACACCAAACTTACAAAAACTCTTAACAAATGATTTAAACAGAATTAGAATTAAGAAGTTTTTCGTTTCATTCATTCATTCATTCATTCTTTCATACAATTTTCAGTTGCTACACATATACTGTATATATGAAAGAATTCAGTATTCTTTATCAGTCGACTGCCTGTGGCTTAAATGACCTTGTGGTCTTCAGTAGTAACCTTCTTAGAGAATCGGTATGCCAGCACATCTTGCATCCTATTTACCGGTCACATGCTGTACAATGAGGAACTCAGCATTCTGTATTTATCTCCTGCTATATATCAGCTTCTCTTTAGGTTGGATCACAGATAAGGTAAACAAACCAAATTCAAAATTCCTTGCCTTTGTCATCCACACATCCTGAGTTCATTCTTATTGGCTTGGTTTTTGTGCTTCATGTACTATCCGTATGCATATGCTTGGATTGATAAATACAAGGAACACGCATCACACTGGGGAATAGGTTGTGTATGTATGTGGATATGTGTATTTGTATTTTGTTTTTGTGGTTCACATCATTTATTATCACTAAAGGAAGCCTCTGCAACTACTGTCTTTCAAATAATGTCATGATAAGCACTGGACGGAAGAGACTAATCCTGTTTGACTTCCACAATATCATTTATCTGCATTTACATTCCTCACTGTTAAGAAGCTGAACCTTTGACTCATGCTCCAGAGTACAGAAAGTGCATGTAACATGTTTTAAAGTCATTTTTACATTTCTTTGACATAACATATGGAATATTTAATTAAATGTTGTCATATTTGCAGCAAATGAAAAAGCAAGCAAGTCCATGCTGATTTTATCAGCTAATGCAAAAGCAGGCAAACAGTCTGATGGATAACAGTGAGTCTAGTTTTAAGCTTCTGGAATTTGTGAATGAGTATGGAATGAGCTTTAGTCTCATCTGATCTTAACTAAAGAGATCACATTCGAGCTATTTGGTTTGAATGTCCATTACACAAGAACAAACCAGATGATGTGTGATACATTGGGCCAGATCAGGAGCTGCTCCATAGGATGATTGCGCGAGTGTGAGAAATTAATAAAGCATAGGAAAAGAACCTAAGAGCAATTTGTATACTATTCATTGCCAACCAATAAAATAAATGTTAAATTATGAGGAAAAGGAGTTATTTTTTACATGGGGATATGCGAGAGAGACTATAGGAAAGTAGGAGGAACATATGGTATGGTGCTATGGCCTGCTGGTTTATACTATAAACATGCTGTTAGAATAGTCGACAAGAAAATAGAATGTGTGTCAGAAAGAGAGATATGTTAAATCTATGTTAAGGTCTTTTCTTTAAGGGATTACAGTCAAAACATCATTTTCATTCATTACAGGCTTGGTGGATCTCACAATGGAAATTTAAAGTGTCTAGAAAGTGAATCAAATAATTATTTTAAGATAGTAGTAATATTATATTGTCAAAAATGGGCACAGATAGCATGTTCCCCAATGGTGAGTATGTAAAGCACGTTTTTGTAATACTGTTAAAATGTTTCTACTTGTAACTTCAAAGTAATATAAAATGTTACAGTAAAACAATGTTGTTCTCGCCAAATAATCTTTATATACTGTATACAGTAAAAAACTCTAATTGATTTAACAAGGCATGAAATTTAGTTCTACTGTAAAATAATTTTATGTATTATTGTTGAAAGTAAAACATATGAATTCCCATATATATTATCGTGAATATCTATACAGTATTCAGCAATATGAAATTTTTTTTTTTTTTAAATGATCTATTTTGTAAGTAAAAAATATAAGCCACCTTAAAATTTCAAAAGAAAAACAGCAAAATGGAAAAAATTCAATGATGTTATATTTCAATAATCATGTTTCATCAGTAGCTGTAGCCCTATTAGAGCTTGATTCATAATTTTACGGGCTCTTTAATTAATGTCAGCTAACATATGTTTAACTTGTGAAGCATTAGTCTGGCATTTAAATTAAAATAAGCCACTATTATCTTACACCTAACAATTAATAGAAGATAAATGAATCATTCGTAAGCAATTCATACAACCCAACTTCATGTGTCATATTGTTCCACTACAGTGATTTGGCAGGGGCTCTGCATTCAGGGGGTTAAACATTTTGTGGATAATGTCAGACCAGATTGTTTAATCCTTTGAATGCTGTAGTTTTAACTTGCTCATTAAAACAATCAAAGTTAATAGTTCATATCCACAGTGCCGGGTCCAGGTTAAGTCGTGCAGAAGTCTGACTAATGATGCTTGTGGTGAGCGTAGCCGTGGCGGGAGCAGGGGAGGGCCGGTCAGCAGAATGCACTGAATAAGAGGGTTCTGGCAGGCTGGAGACTACAGGCTTTTTAGCTGTCACAGGGTGTTATGGCCTCAAGTGGTGAATGGCCTCTGACTCAGCTAAAAAGGCCTGTGCATAAAAATTTAGGTGAGGGTTAGAGAAACAAAAAGATACTGATTAATAGATGGAAATAAAAGAGATGACTAAAGGCCTATTCACACCAAGAACGATAACTAAGATCATAACCATATTAGCGTCAACACCAATAAACGGAAAAGTTATGATTATTATACGTTTCTCTGCAATGTCATTCTCCATTTTAGTTATGTGAATTTTTTACATTTAAATGAATTGATGATATGGTCCATCTGTATCATTAATGTTTCAGTTGGGACTGGACTTGGACTTTTCTTCTAAATTAAAAACAATTTTTAAAACTTTATCTTCAATCTTTTTCTTTATCGTCTGTGGTGTGAACAGGCCTTAAGGCAGAATGTGTGTATTCAGTTACACGATTTTACAAAGACTAAAGCATTTACACTGAAAGAAACAAAAGTTTTGTTTACTTAGTTCTCATCCTTAAAACTTTTGTTTTAAGCAAAACCAGATATACCAAAGGCAATTTTAAAATCTAAACACAAAGTACACTTATTCAAGATGAATCCTCTGAAAACAGGTCTGACTATCATTTGCAGTATTGCTTCCCAGGTTCATTTATCTTATTTTAAGGATTTTTAGATATTTCTACTAGTAAACAAGACACTTATAGGAACAGATATTTTTGCAGTGTAGACTCCATGTCTCTGTGATTCAGTTCCCTCATTTACTATTCTCCTTTTGTTTATGTATGTGTTGCTATTACTTATTTATCATGTTTTTCTGTTTTATCTTGTTTATATTTCTCTCATTGGTCATTCGTCTCCAGCTGGTCCTGTTTCTTCTGTTTCTACTGATTCTGTGTTGGCAGATCAAACTCAAGTTCACAGAAATGTTTCTGGCTTCTCAGTCTGTTTGATCTCTACTTTCAGCTTTCTCTCTTTGCACCTTCCCATCTCTTTTATTGATTCCCCATGTTTTCTTCACTGTGTGTTTTTCACATGGTGCAGCAATGCCAATACACAGTGATAGACAATTAAGGATTCCTAAGAATTCCATTTTAACTCTCATCTATCGTGTAACAATTAATTTTTTAATGGGTCTTCTTGAATTCTGCTTGATGGCGAGGGGTTGGTGTCTGGGCGTTTTGAAGCTGTATAAGAATAATAATTGTTTTGTCACAGATTGAGGTGAAAAATTGGATTTTGAGGCAAACCTTTTTGGGGACCTGTTGTGATGTGTCTGTTTCTGTTTAGCTGTTAGTATGTTACTGTTTTCTGAGTTTAATATGGTTACATTTTTTTTCAAATGTTTATTGATGTAGCAATATATCAATTTATTTCATATTGTGATACAAAACATAAATCTATGGTAATTGTTTTACCATTGCTAACATATGTTAAAATTCAGTTTATTAATGTACATATGTAAGGTTCAATTAAATCTTGAATGTGGTCAATTACTTAGCAAATTCATTTTTACATTTATTAAAAATGTTGCATACAATCATAATCGTGAACCCAGTATTGTGCATCTTACTGAACTGTGTATTTTGTTATTATTTTTAAATGAATGAAAGAGGCTTTAAAATTAAAATGTCTTTTGGCTGAATGCCGTCTTGGTGGACATCCTTCATCTAGCTGGCCTTCCTGCTGATGCCTTGCTTCCTGTATATTTGGTGCCTGTACACAGTATTTAGATAACACATTATCAGTCCACAACGTGTTTGTAATGATAAATTTGGGTTCCTTTTAAACATATTCATGCACAAACATGATAACAAACACATGCTTTTTGTCGGAAACACTTGTTTTGTGCAAAAAACAACTTTTCATTCAACAGTGTCTTTTGCAACTGCATTTACAAATAAACACTTTTTATTGATCACTTTTCCTTAAATATATCTATTCAGTCCTCAATAGATAACCTTCAGTTAGGAGCATATGCATTGGCTGAGGTTTAGGAAGCACCTGTTTTGGGAAGGCATTCCATGAATTCCACTGTGAAGATAAATGTGTGGAGAACATCCCTTTCATTGCCAGGACGTAATAGATTATTCAAACATGATGGAAATACTGTCTTAATAGCCAAGTTTTTTTGTTCATGCCACAGCACCCTACTGAAACTCTCTTCTGCGAAATTAAAACCCATTTTATCTCTGGTCTTGCTGGCTTTGTGCTTGTACATTCCGGCCCAGGAGTTCTGAAGAGCTGGAAAAAACTTCTGGAATCAGTAAAGAAAGTTTGTGCAGACTTGAACCTGAGATATCACGTCTGAGTTATAACAATCTGCAGTAATAAAGAAGGCAACTTTTTCTTACGATCAAGAAATCAATGTCTATCACAGTGTGTCCTATTAGATTGTTTGGTTTAAATATTTCTGGTCTTATGGACGTAATTATCCCTATTGAGACAGAAACTGCTGATTTGTGATGAGTTGTATCTCCTTACACTTCCTGTTGTCATACAGACACAAGAAACCTCAAGCTGTTTTCTATTCCGTCTTCATCATCATGTTGTGGGAGTTATTCCTGCCATAGACCATAAGCATAAATGCGGTGACAAAGATAACTCGCTGAATACAATATTTAGCCGAGGCACTTCAGTCCAGGCCACTTATTTTCAGACCACAAAGACGCAGAAGTGGCAAATGAAAATAGAACTTTTGGCTTTGGGCTTTACAATGTCCATCTAATGTGGTTTGAATATGCTTAGGTTTTTTGTCCTTTTTTGCTTTCTTTCCCCTGATCTCACTTCGCTCCTTGAAATAGAAGATTTATTAGTAAATTATAAGTGCCGGTAAAGAAAAGATGTCCTTTGTGATGCCCTTGCTGGTGGTTGGGTGGTTTACTGCAGCTTTCATATAAGATGAAGACACTTTTTTCAGCCTTTATATCTGCAGTACTTATATGCAAAATCCCTTCTCTGTAATTGTATGTTTGTTGACTTAAACATAGCCTTAGTTTGTCTGTAATTTGGAATTGGTGTCTGTATATACTGTTTGTGTGAAGTACAGTATTTCTGTGTGTAAATGTGTGTATCATGTAAATGTTTAGTTCTGCATACTGGTTTTGTTCTGCATACTGGTGCCTGTTGAATATTAGTCTCACATACACTAGCCAGACCTTTAACTGCAGGCCTGATGCTTTTTGTGCCTAAAACTGGCTAAAACCCACCTGTATATGAAGAGCCAAGCGATTAATCATTTTGTTTTCCAGAGTAAAGTTTTATTGCTCAGATGTTGCTCTTTAATAGCAAGTGTCATAGTCTCAGATGTTTCTCCTAAAACTGCATAAGAGAAATAAATAAGAAACAAATAAGACCATTTTAAAGTTTTTAGGAATATGCAGCTGAAGATTGTATAGGTAAAATAACATGGATTTGGTAAATTTGATGATAAATATTAGAGTTTGTAATGAAAGCTTTTAATTGTGTACATTACATTGACATTTGTGAGATTCTATTATTTTTAGAAGAAATATCTGAAAAGCAGGCAATGTGTCATTTAGGGGTGGAGTTATCAAAGATAGATTTGACCTTAGCCAATAAGATTAGCTGTTACTAGAAAGTCTTCACCACTTTTGTGTCTGATATGCATCAGACAGTGTTTGTGGGTGGTCTGTGCCTGCTGTGGAAGACAGAAGCCTACAGCTATGTCTGCCTTTATAGTTTAACTGTATGTTGCATACATATACAGTCATGCCATTTACAAGCTTGAGCTTCAGACACACTTAAATATGCACACATGCATTTTTGTTAATGTTTTTGGAGCCGAGGGGACGTCTAGAGTGTGCAGGAAGGTAAAAACCATGTCACTTTTGACCTCGGTGACCTTTTGACCCTGTTGTTTTAGGATGTGCGTGTGGCCACATCAATAAGCAATGGGGGGTACAATAGGGAAGACAAAATGTGTATTAAAACATACATGCATTAAAAACATACAACCCATGTTTGCACTGCTGTAAAGTCGATTCGTTCAGATGTATTAGAGCTGACATCTCTCTCCTCAGATTCCCATTTGGAGGATCTGCATTTCCACTGGAACAAAGACACTAAATTTAGCCTGCAGAAAGACAGAGAAATACATAGATGATAGAAATAGAGTCTTTTATCACTGGGTTTAATAATGCATCACGCATCTCCGTCCTAGACGGGTCCATTGTTCTTTTTAGTCTGCGTCTGTAGACAGTGACACTGTCTGTCCTGCTCTGACCCTGCTCCAGTCACACACCCACAGTCACAGTCTGTGCTTTGAATCCTGATTTCTACCTTTGTATGAACAGCACCAGGTTTAAGATGCAGTGGACCACTGATGAGATAAAAATGAAGTTTGAGCGATTTCTGAAAAGTTCAGTAAGGGTCAGAGCTGTGGTGCGGTTATAATGTGCTCTGAATGCATTCAAGCAGTAGCGCTAATGTAATGTAAATGTCAATGTAATTGTGATGCTCTCTCTCTCTCTCTCTCTCTCTCTCTCTCTCTCTCTCTCTCTCTCTCTCTCTCTCAAAAAGCAGCTTCTTGTATTATTGATTCAGTTTAGTTTACACTGTTTAAAGACTATAAAAATAAACAAAAAGAAAGAAATGTTTCAGTTTAGCTCAGCACAAACTGTGAAACACGATTTTTACAGTGACATACCGTAAACCGCCAATAACGTTTTTATTCGTGTGCGCTTCCTCATAAATGCATGCTTCAGCAAACTTATAAAGCACTGCATTTAGCGAAGGAATGAAGCGACAGTGTAACCAGATCTCAGTGGTGGTCAGTATTTTTAGTCGCTGGGTCCTTTGTAATTACCCTTCTGTGTTTATGTGTTTATATTCTGGATGGTGGCAGAAACACAGAGAGAAAGAGAGCGATACAGAAAGGAGAATAGCTACTTGGATGCAGGAATGCTAAATACATGGAAGAACACACACCGCAGTTATACTGTGTGATTAAGGGCTTGACCTCAGTTTTGGCCTTATTATTTTGGGTTTCGGCTTTTTTAATGCGTTCTGCATAAAATGTAAAAGAAAATGTGGATTGGCATATGGAAAACTAAAGAGTGATACTCAATCCTAGATTAGATGGTTACACACAAGTACATTCAAGATATAGATATGGTTTTGTAGTTCACATGGCAATGAAACTGCAGTGTTATTATGCCAGATCATAAAGTCAGTCAAGGACCTCTTTACAGAACATGTAGTAGATCCTAAGAGGGGGTTAAGGTAAAGTAAGACAGACGTCTGGGGTTTTAGGTTAGATTATGATCTATGGGGTTTAAGGTTAGGCTATGATTAATTCTGATCTTTACACCTAATTCTCAACCTCAAATATTTAAACTCAAATATTAAAGAATAACTATAGTAGGGGTGCAACAATACACTCAGCTTGTGATAATATAATATTATGAACAAAATAATTAAACTAAATAAAATAAAAAAATATTTATTTATTTCCAAAAACATTTTTGTTGTACACACAACTTGTTATAGAATTGACAACATTCAAGATTTAATTAAACTTTCTGTGTGTAAATTAATAAAATAAAAAAGGTAAATTATAAAATATATATGATGTTTTATGTTTATGTATTAATTATGTTAACATAAATAATTTTTACATAAAATTCAAAATTATAAAGGAATTAAGAAAGCTGAACTTTTATGGTAGTAAATGAAAAAAAAGGGAAAACCTATTTAATGCCAGTCACATGTTGGCTGCTAAACCAGTGGGATTAAATGAAAATCACATACATTTTTGCCAATGATACAGTCAACAAAAATGTAATATAATACTAATGCGATGAGTTCTGTCAAATACTACTCACACAACCTGTTTAAGCCCATAATTATGCATAACACAGTAATATATATAATTATTCCAAATTGTTTCTGGAACATGGCCAGCCTCTTTCTCTTTGTTTGTAATTTACTTTCAGGCTTATTACTAACAAACCCCATTAAGCAGCATGCAGTGAGAGGCTGTGGTTTTCCTTTGCATACATTTGCAGATGAATATTATTGCAGTAAACAGGATCATCGTCATTGAAACCTTACAGTCTGAGAACCGTTTCTTGTCTCAGTCTCAGCACAGAAGTAATGGGAATCCACATACTGATGGCTGATCAGAGATCAGCACTGTTGAAGTTAATCCTGTCAGGATTATTAGGGATCCGCAGTTCATTAGCAGACTGTAAGCAACCCAATCAACGCATTCACAGCAGCTCCTGGAGTAGCAGAATAGAAACTAACACATACATGCAGCAGAGTTAAAGATAGTTCACTACAAAACACGCAATACATTACACTAGATTATGAAGTATAACCCCAGATGCCGTCAGCATAATCTATGAAATCATTGTGATGTTTAAAATGTATGAGATGCATTTTAGGTGCTTATATTGTATGGAAAATTCTGATAAATTTAAATGGTTAATTTTTTGAAACAGTGTGTTGACTTGTGCAATACGTTATTTACTTGTATTTAAATTGTCAGTGAACTCTTCATTTCTGTGTCAGCCTGTATGATCTACCCACACAACTGTGTGCTATTAACACAAGTTATAAAAATAGATACTAAAATTGACATTGGCATTACTCCATCTATGTCCTTTGCTTTACACAGACAGGACAGTGTCAAACACGTGCACAGACCTCTGTGATGTCACAGGCCTCTCCGGCCAAGGGTGATAAGACGGGGAGTGGTCTCTTCCTCCCTGACACTAGAGACACTGATAAGGAACCTTTCATCTTGTGCCATCTGTGGCCTATCTGACTGCCTTCACACTGGCCTGAGATCAGAAAGTGTGGTATTACGAGCCCGCATGAAGACACAACAAAATGCAATTCAACAATAATTACAGCACTGTAAAGCAGAACGTGAGTTATGACGATCATCATAATTCCACATAAGCAAAGCTAAGGGCGATGTAATTCACAACACAGCAAATTACAAAAGAAAACACAGCAGTCTCTGGGCAGCCATGGACAAATTACAAAGCAAAGAATGGCTTTTTTATCAGTATTTTTGTCTTGTTTCCTTGTAAATTTATGTTTAAAACATCTAAACATAAATTTAGTAGACAGTAGACTTTTTTGAGAAATTAAGTTAAAATATTGGAAAATATTTTTTATTTGTAAAGTTTAAAAATAAATCAAACGACAATAATAAAACATAATTAAATTAAACTTACTTTAAGACATATATTTTTAAATGTGGAACTTTTTAATATGTTTACTGTTAGACAAAAAGGCTAAATTAGTTTATTTATTTGCGTTATGTTAATGATCATACTTTGTTTTAAATTCATTATTTGTATCTTTATAGTGTTAAAACACCAGATAAAACAAATCACATTATTTATTTACTGTTTATTAAACTGTCTGCTTGTTTACACATAAGCTGCTGTGTTTATATATTCTACAACCTGATCTCACAGGAATTTCTATGTATTTTACAAGGTGGTTAATTTGTATGATGTGAATCATACAAAAACATATGCTTATTAGGAAAAACAAAAAGGCCCTAACCTTAACGTCACTGGGAAGAATGCAAATCGTACTAAAATGTACAAATAAGATCGTACAAATACGTAGGAATTAGCTCATTCGTAAAAACCGTACATTCCTCTAAGATTGTGTTGTATTTTACAGTGTGCTTACCTCACTACATAATAATGTATTGTACAGTTATGAAATGCACACCATTTCCTAAGTAAACACTGACCGTGTCCGATCTTTTCCTCTCCTCCTGACTCACCATATCGCATCTCATTGATCGCCCTATAGATTTATCAGCCATTGTGACAGTTTCCTGCCAGGTTCAGCAGGCAATCAAGGGAAACACACAAACGCTCAGATAAAGTCTGTAGAAACCGGGAGGGCGCACAATACCTATTGTGTCCTAATTAAGGGTCAAGCTATTACACCATTGGAATGTTTATCAGGAGAGACTGTAGGCATGTGCACAAGTCTGCGTCCACATCTGTCCGTGGGCACGAATCCTCACGTTCATGGGTTTTCTGGTTACGCATGTTCCTCCTCATCCATGGCAGCTAAAGAATGGAGATATAGTCTTAAAAATTCCGACCACAGGGTCAGAAAAACATCATGCAGATGAAAAGAACAAAACAAGTCAGAGGAAGTGTGTTCTAGCCAAAGAAAAACAAATGGCTTGACAATGGCTTTAAATGAGTTACCTTGACCTTTTGTAGTCAATAGCATGAGTTTAAGTTCAGTGTTATGAAAGTATTTGGAAGGGTGTGCGAAGAACTAGTGGTTACATAAATGAAAAATTCCGTTGGCTGTTTTTTTCCGTACTTTCAAGCAGGCACACCAGTTGTAAAATCTTCACTATTAAGTCAATCTGTTAAACTCGAGACTAATTTTAAACCTAGCTTTAAGCTGCCTGTAGAGTTTGTTGCATGTTTGTAATGTGACACAACTAACTTTATAACTGGATAAAGTTTCATATATTTGGATGTCTCTATTTGTGTATTTGCATTTTATGCTTTATACGTGTCGGAGTGGTTTGGGGCTTAGCGTGTCAGGGCTTGTTTGTGTGCAAGTTGACCTGGTGACACCGGCTTTAACTGGATGACTGACAGCTCCCCAGTTTCAAAACAGGCAGTGTGTCTTACAGGCATAGAAATACACACATACCCTCCATCTAATGTCACTTCAGTTGAATTGAGCCTATGAGAGGAAGGTTACTAAAGAGGGTTTCTGTGTTTCCTAATAGGAAGGGGCAGTAACACAAGTGCTTATGTAGGCTATACTCATGTTATCACACATCAGCACTAGTTATTCAGCACCACTAATGAAATAAATCAATAAAGAAAACATTTCTGGTCATACTGGTATCAGCTGGGATGATAACACTTGTACAGGCAGCTCATGACACTGTTTAACAGGCCTTTGCTAATGCCTGGAATAGATATTTAATTAAGTTTATCAGATTTACTAATGGCTGTGTGTCTTCAGCCTCCCAAAGGTAATTATTGCGAGTTCTGAACTTACAGTAACATTAAAAACCCACTGATCCAATAAGGAAAATGTTTTGAGAAGCTTTCACATTTGTTCTTTGCTGAAGAAGATTCTCAGTAATAAAACACCATAATGTTGTTTCCCTGTATTAACGGTGCAAAGGTTGTAGGTTTGATTCCCAGGGAATATATAACTGTGTTTGATAAAAACGTGTATATATTTAAATTAAATGCAAGTCTACCAATGCAAAAATGTAAATGCAACGCAACAGTATGTTTGAACTATTAATGTTTTGAACTGGTTCGTTGAAACGTATGCAAATACTGCCACCTTTTGTTGCTTAAGGGTATGACAAGATTTGCGGAAATAATATTGAGGACGAAGTGTATTTGCAAAAAGCATATACATTTATTTAAAAGCTATATATAAAAGATACAGACAACAAATAATGTACATTTTTACACATTTTCTCTTTCAGTCTTTCACTATAGCATTAAATTGCCACGAACACTCTGTCAAGCTTCCAGTTTTAGTCCAAAAAAAGTAATTTGTTCCCCTGAGACTCTCATTACTAGCACACAAAAGGAGAAAGCAGTACAAAATCTCCAAAATGGTAACAAGCACATCCTTACTTTTGCTTAAAATAAAATATGTTGAAATACATTAAAAATCTGTTTGTTTTCCGACATGAAAAGTATGCAAGATTTGAGCAAGAGTCACTCACACACAAGTATGATTCATTTTCTCATTTGAACTTGTCTAAAATCTGTCCACAGATATTTATCCTCGTCTTCATGCAGTTGCATGTCACAAGAGTCTGCTTGATTTATCAAAGCTCATCCAAGGTCTGCTGTTAGAGATGATCGAATGTGTGGAGTTTTATCTGTTTAGGTCACACTGACTGTGGATATTGTTGGTTGTCCAGTAGTCTGTCCTAAATCGGAGAAGAAAGACAAAAAGGTAAGACATTTGTTGAAAAATATGTGTTTATATACTGCTTTATGATGAAAAATATTTTCTAAATCATTCTTGACAGTATTTTGGGCTGTGATATAATTATATGCAGATGTTAATTGATTCAGAACATCTGTGATTTTATCTAGATCAAGTCAAACTCGAAAATGAATAGAAGTTGATCAGCTCAGTTTTAAAGGTACAAATTATTGAGAGACCCAATAAATCAGAAATATTGACTATTGTAAGTAAGAAATATTGATTGTATTGTAAGTACAAAAACAGCTGCAGGAAACAGACCATTTAACCTAACCAATAAACTGGAAGACTTTTCTCTTTAACTCTGCAATTTCCTCTCCTTAATATATGTCACCCATAATAGAATTAAACTATTATAATACACATCCACTGGGATTGTGCTCTGTTCATGTATTAGCCATCAGTGGAAGAGCTCCAGCAGGGAGTGACAATAGTCTTTTGTCCTCGATTCAACTTTGAGCCTTGTGTGAAAATCTCATCACATGTTGAGTCACAGATTTGTGGTCACAGTTTAATCTTCTACTTTTTCAGCTCAGAGATGATATTATCTCTTCTAAGTGTCTTAGGTAATAGATAAGGTGTGTTTAGGATAAACATACATGGCAACAGCAAAGTTCTAAATAGAACCTTACTGTATATCTTATTTTTTGAAACAAATGTCTAAGATTATATTAAAATTATTTAATATATAAATCAGATAAAATAAAAATATGTATACAAGCTGTCGTTATAATACTTTTTTTATTTATCATTACCTGACACAAGCATCTCTGCTGCTTTTCTGTCCTCTTTGATATACAGAGAGGTGATTAGAAAGAACAGGCCGCCCAGGATCCCAATGACAGGACAGAGAAGAACGCTGTATTCCAGTCTACGGAATTCCCAGCTAGGAGAGTCTGCATTATATTTACGTAGAGCATCTGAGATCTGAAACAAAAAAACAACCATGCTTTTGTTTTTTAAAAATACATTTACATTTAGGCATTTAGCTGACGCTTTTATCCAAAGCGACTTACAAATAGTAGGAGACAATGAAGCGACACATCAAAAGCGGCAACAATAGTACTAAGAAGTGCTTTACTAAGTTTACAATGTTTTGCAGTGCTAGATAACCTACCTGTAGAGGAAAGAAGAGATTTTTTTTTGTAATATGATGTCAGGTGTTCGTGGAAGAGGTGTGTTTTTAGCTGTTTTTTAAAGGAGGTGAACAGCCAGGAGAGCATAGTCTGGAGATTACCAGGGCTTGGACTAGCAGTTGGGCGGCGTGCTCTGTGAGATATGGCCTGATCTTCCTGATGTTGTAAAGTGCATATCTACAAGACCGTGATATCCTTGAGATGTGTTCGGTAAAGGACAGCTGGTCATTGAAGATTACCCCAAGGTTTCTTACTGATTTAGATGGTGTAATGGTTGTGTTGCCAATTTGAATTGTGAGGCTGTGTTGCGTTGCAGGTGAGGCCGGAAGTACCAGGAGCTCAGTCTTGGCAAGGTTTAGCTGAAGGTGGTGTTCAGTCATCCAAGATGAGATGTCTTTCAGGCAGGCTGCAATGCTGTTGTGGGATCGTCTGGCTGGAAGGAGAAGAAAATGTGGGTGTCGTCAGCATAGCAGTGGTAATCAAAGCCATGTGATTGAATGATGGGTCCCAGGGATGTTATGTAGATAGAAAAGAGGAGTGGTGCAAGAACAGATCCCTGTGGAACACCAGTGGCCATGGGATGGGCTTTGGACAGCCTCCCATTCCATGACACCCTGAAGGACCTGTCTGAGAGGTAAGATTTAAACCACTGGAGTGGGGTACCTGTGATACCTAACGATGAGAGGGATGTCAGTAGGATCTGGTGGTTAACTGTGTCAAAGGCAGCAGAAAGATCCAGCAAGATGAGGACAGATGATTTTGACTCTGCTTTTGCCAGTCGCAGTGCCTCAGTGACTTACAGAAGCGCAGTCTCAGTGGAATGGTTGCTCTTGAAACCGGACTGTCTTTTGTCCAGTAGGTCGTTCTGGGTGAGGTAGGATGAAATCTGATTAAAAACAGCTCTCTCCAGTGTTTTTGAGATGAACGGGAGGAGAGAGACAGGTCTGTAGCTGTCGGTGAGGGAGGGGTTGAGATGGGTTTTTTAAGCAGCGGGGTGACCCGGGCCTGTTTAAATGTAGTGGGGAAAGTGCCAGAGAGGAGTGAGGAGCTAATACTATGTACACTCTAAAAACAGATGTGTTAAAATAACACAAGATGTGTCTAGTAACTAGACACATCTTTGTGTTAATTTAAAAACGACACATTTTGTGTTACTTTTAACTCAACTTGTGTTACTTTCAACTCAACATGTGTTGTCCCTTTTATGTATTTAACACAAAATGACACATTATAAACAGCATAACACAAAAAATGTGTTAAAAAATAACACATCCTTTTTTAGAGTGTAAGTGTATTATGCTTAAGGTGCTGTTTTGTCGCCAGAGGTGTCATGTGTTCAGCAACTTGCATACGTGTAGCTTGTGACTCTAGTAATGTTTTACATGCAAGTGTTGAGAGTCGTGTTTGAAATATTCTTACCGCACCAATAAGGTATGGACTTCCTGCATCTCCAAGAAGATGACAGACCAAAATCTGTAAAGCTTCAGCCGTCGCTCTTCTAGTTGGCACAACAACATACTAAAGGATGTAGGATACAAAGAAGTCTTTTGTTGTTATGGTATGTTTTGTTATGATATGTTTTTTTAATTTTTAACTTAACAAATAAGTAATAAAAATAGGTAAAGTTATTTAACTATTCTTATCTTAAATTAAGGCATGCATAGCGTCATTTATGCATGTCATTTATTGCTGATGTAGTTTTTAGTGGTGTAAACATCTTACCAGCAGAATGTCAGCCAGAATAGCCCAATTAAGTGACAACAAAGTCTCTCCAATTGCAATGAAGGTCTGAATTAGATCAAAAAACATCAAAAAGAGACAAATAATTAACCTAACCTAAATGTATAACACATCCCACATTGGTGGACAATCAATGGTATTTTAAATACATGTATTTCAGCCACATTCTTCTAATTCTTCCACATTCTCTCTTTGTGTTAATGTTACTCAACTGGTAGAGCATGACATGGTTGAGCAATGCCAAGACTGTAGGTTTATATCCCATTAAAATACAAAATAAGTCAACTTAAGAATGTCACAGGGCTTACGTATGTGGCTGGGATGCTGGTGGATGCCAGGATGATGGCGATGAAGAAGCAGGGAGAAGAGCTGAGCATGCCCACAGCACATATAAGAGGATCAGCATTGGGCACTCTGTCTCTCAGCTTCTTTGATATGTAGGAGCCCAGAAAAACTCCCACTACCCCCGTCACCACTGTGATTGCACCAAAGATATAACTGATAGGAGGAGAAAGTCACATGGTAAGATCATATCTTATTTTCCTTATTTATGTATATTTATATGATGAACCTTGACAAGATTATGACCATAATTGACAATGTTTAACGATATATGATTAACCTGAGAATTCAGAAGGCAGGAGATAGCTGTACCTGTCTAAAGGATCACAAGGCTCCTCTGTGCAAGGTTGTCTCAGGCCCTGTGACACCTGTGCACGTGACAGGAAGGTGGGGGTCCAGAAGGCCAAAGCCCCTGTGACAAAAGCCATGGCAGTCACACCAAAAGAAGACCAGAGGAAACTCCGACTAGAGGGGTACAGATCCACAATACAATAAATAATTAAAGTGTAAAAAGTTACCAAATACCTAACATAAACAGCAACATACTTCTGCAGAAGATACTTAATGTCCTCAGTGTAGGAGGTGTTTTCCAGGGCTGTTCCTCCATGACTGTCTGCGGCTCCGCGAGGAGGGTTGGGAATCAGAAACACCAGGAGCAGCAGACCTAGTGCTCCCAGTGCAGGATTAAGCTACAATACCAGCAAACAGTTACAACCCAATACAACCAACCACCATCATTTGTTCAGCACTTTAATATAAGCTGGATACTTCCTCTTACCCTCAGTGCCCATCGCCAGTCTTCTGTTGCATTAGCTATTGTTGCCCCCAATATATAACCAAGACCACTGTAAATAAAAATCCAGAGGAACAAAAAACAGTCACACGTAGAAAGGTTTAAACAAAAGTAAATCATCTTTTTTATCTTGTCATGTATAGTGATATATACAATTTATTTAACATCTGATCAGAGTCTAAACTACACCTCCCAACTGGTATGAAGATATAAAAGAAGGAGATCATAAGAGTTCTCTGCGTGCCAGTGAACAAGTCCCCAATGATGGTAGGAGCAATGGTACAGTAACTGGCCTCTCCTGTTCCAACCAATGCCCTGGTCAAGACCAGAACCCAGAAGTGCTGTGGTGACAATTAAGAGAGATACATAACTAAAATGTAATGCAGTGTTTTTCTCACAAACATTTTAGCATTATTTTGATTGGTCAAAAGTATAGACAAAAATGTCAACATTTACACATAGTAAAAAAAATGTGGCACTTCATAAAGATTATTTTACGGTACCGACTGTCCGACGAAAGAGCTGCCTAGGGTTGTGACAAGCCACACGATCAACCCAGCAATCATGATGTACTTCCTGTCATAACGATCCCCAAGATAACCAAAAACCGGTGCCAAGAACATAAAGCTACAGATAAAAACTGTAAATATGTTAATATATGTATTATATTTTCAATTCATTTTTCATATCTGCCTCAAGGTTACAAAACTGTTACAAATGACATAAACAATACTTTAACTGATGCATAATAAAGCCATGTACCACACTGAGAACTATTTTAAATACTGTAGGCAGAATAATCAACCAGCAATCTCAATCTGCAGTAACATCCTAGAACTGGAGCTATGCAGCACTCAAATAGTAAGAGACTGACTAAACGTGAAAGTGAAAACAGATTCATATCAGCATGAGACTAGATAAAACACCGGTGCTTTCAAAGAAAAGACATGCTTCAGGACAGATACATTTTACACATCTGCTTGTGTTGTATTGTTGGGCTTGTCAGTGGTATAAACTGATGAAATGACAGAAAGCTTCCCAGGGAAGTAAGGTAGTGCTATTGTTAAATCAAATTTTGCAATGTTCTCTTCCTCTTTACTGTCACTCTTGTTGTCACATATAACAAAATCAAACCGATACCTGTGTGCAGTAGGCCTAATGTGCTGTCGCTAATTCCAAAGTAGTTCTGGATGCTGAGCAACACACCTGTAACAAAGTTAGATTTTAGTCGTGATGAAGGGATTTCTGTAGCATAATTTCTGTGAATCTTAATGATCAGTGAGGCTTTGGGTATTGTGTGCTCACCTGCTATTGCATAACGGTCCATGTAATTGAGAAGATTAATATAACAGAGAACAGCCACTGCGATGTAGGAGCGTCTCTGAGAGATGCCCGCTGTCTGTGTGGAGGATGGATTTCCATCTGGTAACTCAGAGCTTAAGGAACCATAAGGTACACTTGTGCTTGTGCTGAAATGGGTTTTTATGGTTTTCAGTTGGTTGGAATGCACGTTTTCCTCTGTATCCATGGTGTCTACCGAATGTCTTTTTTGACTCTGTATGACGAGAACAGCTCTGTTATCCCTTTTACAGATGTTATAAGATGAACATTGTGATATTAAAAGCCACTTGCACTTAAGAAAGCATGCTTGAGAACTCTGGCCTGGAACTCACATGACTTTCCTGCTGGAAAATGTTGTAGGTCTGAGGTAACTGCAGCAAGGAAAAGGATAGGTCTGTATTCATAACCAATTACATATGAACCAATTTTTAAGTTTTTATTTTTAAGTTGTCATACAATTTATTAATTGAGGCTTGTGGGATATGTTTTATAATTGTAAAAAGTATGCTGCTGAAAACATCATAATTCTTATTTTCTCTCTTGATAAGCTTAAAAACTAATTTGGAGGCAACCAACTTTGGTGTGTTTTTAATATTTTGTAGTTGTGCACCTGAATCAAGAATCATTTTTGGATGTGCTTTTCAAGATTTTTGTGACTAGAGATGGATCTGTAATTCCAAACAAGCTGGTTTGCACTCAATTAATGTATTATTGATAGTTTCTGAGGGGACTTTTGCTTTAATTATGAATAGGAAAGTTTCAGACATGACAGCAAGCACTAGTAAGATGGGGAGTGTGTCATCAGGAAATGACCCAGGAAATGATTCAATATCAGATCACCCACACACAAACACTATCATGCAATGTGTTAAAGAACAAGCACAGGTCACTGGGTTATTTCTCTGGCATAAAAGATGCTGGACATCAATGCAATTTTATTTTTAAAACTGTTTCTGCAGCATTCCATTGCATCAGTAAATTAGGTTCAGGTTAGGTCCAAAATCATAGTCTACAATACTGTTACTGTGGTTTGTGATTATTACATGTTCCTGTAGAACCTCACAAAGAGCAGTTGCCTATTTCTGTAATACATGTTCTGTAATACAAACATTAAAAGGTGAGATCAGCATTTTGTGCATATGAAATGTAGGCCGGAACTTGTCATCTTTAAGATGATTGTGGTCTAACTATTTTGCACCCACCAGATGTTTTTAACATCTCAACACACAAGCTGATGTTATATAGAGACACCACAACAGGCACCATCACATCAGAAGAGTATCTTGTATTTACCAGCTAACATGCTCGCTAGATTGGTATGTACCAAAACTGTTTTTATGTTACATTATGAAAAATATAATTGCCTTACAATTCATATAATGATTTCAGCAGTATAAATAACAGCCTTTCTTTTATTTATGCTGTTAGCCTATGGATTTCAGTCCCGCAAGTTGTTAAATCAATGAATTGGAATGAGTTCCTAAGCAGACTGCCAACAATGCCACTGTTGAAATAACCAAAACCAAAAAACTGTGTATGATATGACCACAACAAAATAGTTCATCTTATGCAGCTTTTATATAATGCAATTAGTCATTAAAATTGTGTTATGTTTAATATCTCAGTTTTCAAATTCATTTATTTCCAGCAGAACATTAGAAGATCATTTTGCATAAAGTTTCTTACTTATGACTTGATGTGCTCCAATAACCCGTGCAGTGTTAATCCATCTCTTTGCTTGGTCCTTTTCCTTTCTTTACTTTGTTTACGTGTTTGTTAAGCTGTCACTGTTTTAAAAACAGTAGAGCATTCCTCTGTAAATCCAGCACACTGCAGGGTTTTCGAGTCAGAATCAAGCCCTGCCCCTTCTTCTCTAGTCACACGCCTAAGAACAGTTCCTCCTTGTGTTGCAATATAAACCACAAACCCGAAGCCTTTAGCTCCCATTCTCACAAGAGACTTACTGCTACCTAAACTGTTACCCAGATATGACAGGTTTTTTGGCAAGATATGTTTATAAGTAAGTCTTTGAACTTCAGGCTAAAGGTCTGCTGAACAGAGCTGCCAGATTCTACATAAGCCATGATCATGTTTACTTCTACCTTGAGATTTGGCAGTAATAGTCATTCCAAATAGTTATCTGTAACAATTTCCCTGAAAAGCAAAACCACAATATTTACATTACGATAAACATTACATGATGTGCAATATACATTTTGGGGAATATTGCTTACTGGTGGTTATCACATGCGTTTGATATGTGGACATTAAACTGTCATCACATTTTTCGTGTATTAATAATTTTAATAAATAATAAACCAAATCATGAAAAAGCAGATTGTGATGTATATAATACAGCACTGCAATTTCTAAAAGGTTTTACATAGGTAACATAGCCATGGGGAACAACCTTTACTAGTACAAAAAGATGAAATTAGACTGATAGTTCTGCTTTTGATATGGGCACTTTTAAATATTTTACTATGCAGAGTATAGTGCCAGTTTTATTTTATTTAACTGTTTTATTTAACTGTACCTGTGCTTTTTGTTATCTTAGTATGTCATACTAAAATTTTATATAAAATAATGTGAATAATTTTACAGTGCCAACCAATGAATTGTTCTTGAAAATTCATTAACTTTTTAATTTTTTGTCATTTGTAGTAAAAGTGAAACGACATTATCACTCCTATAAGAAATGCAATATAAAGTCATTAAACCGTGAACTTGTTTTATCGCCCATATAATTTCGCCTAGTGGTTGAATTACAGTATCTTGTATAAGATAAAAAAGCCTTTGACACATTGGCAATATATAGCAATAACAAGAACTGAGAACAAACAATCAAGCTCTGAACACACATGAAAGAAATAGGGTTGTTTATGTTAAAACAACACATTATATCGATTCTTATTCTTCTCAGATCAGGTGTTATAGGTTTAAAGTCTATCAAATTTAAATAGCTTTGATTTCTCATCATTATCTGCATGAAAAATAGCCACCCACTGACCCGTTTCTGTTTCTTATAATATGTTTATGTGTTGTTGGGATGCGCGCACCCCCGCCCATAAGTACCCTGGAGCGCGCTTTCCTTTCGGCCTCGCGGACAGTATAGCGCATGCGCACATCGGATCACAATGTTGAGCAAAACGGACTAGAGCAGAGACGGAGAGACGTGCAAGAAATCGTAAAACATTTTTTCTCCTTAGTGAAGTAAACAACTGTCGACATAAAATATAACTTATAAAAACATGACGGAGCCCCAGTCAGCACTGTTACTCAGGAGACAGCTAGCAGGTAATTTTTGGCTGTTGGAAAGTCAGGCTCGATGGCTAACAAGCGCTTGAAAATGCACCGGTGAGCGGGGGAGTTAGCCGTTAGCCGCTAATTTAGCTGCTAACAAGCGCTTGCTTTCGCCGCATTTATTGTTAAGCGGTCGTTAGCCTGTTAGCTGCAGAATTAGCCGATTAGCTGCTAACTCCTCCGTTCTTTCTGAGTAGCGCGATACCTCTTTTGTTACTTTTACGTGTTATTTTTACAACCGAATAATAAACTAGGAGATGTTCGGTTACTGCATGTATAATGAATATCATATGTACATTCGTCTAGTTCTCCACTTTGTTGACGTGAGTGTAAAAGCGTCAGGCAGTTTTGTACGTAACTGACCAGGGCGAGTTGCCCGGTTGGGCTGCTCGCAGTCGGCTAACCCATGTTTTGACATCTGTACCCGGACGCACACTAGCACCCGTTGCTATATGGTTTCACCAACGCCACGAAACTCACTGTCAGTTGTCAAGTTTCAGTTAACAGCATTATCTCGATCAATCGAGACGTTGTTGTTAGCACCAGGCACAAAGGCGTTATTAAGAAGCAGGAGATCGTGTGTATCTGCCCGCAGCGGGTGATCAAATCCCTTTGTTTTTCTATGACGGCTAACCGGCTAAGCTAACAGACAGATGGCTGCTGTTGGGAAAGCAGCTCACCGGTACAGATACAACTAGAGACCCCCAGTCCAACTGCTCTCTTAGATTAGATTTACATTTATGATCCTGTTTATTTTGAACACTAAAATATAATGTTATTGGTGTCATCATAATAAGATCTCTGTTTTCATTTCTTTGTTCTATGTACATGCAGTCTGAGCAACATGATATGTGAGTTTCAGCTTCATTGAGCTCAAGCCAGTGGAGGATTTCTCCACTGGGCCCCATTTGCGCACTGCAGTGAAGTGAATTAGTTGTAAAGGGGTCAAACTAAGCAGATTACACGCATTCTGTTTAAATCTCATGTGTATGTATGATCATGCTTTATGATGCAAGTACTGATCATGACAGCTGTCTCACTGGAGACACAGAGAACACAAGAAGCAAACCCCATCCCCCTCAAAGGACTCGTCTTACACATATACACTCACAGTGGCAGCTCGCCTATTTCTTTCCGAGGGTCGACGGGGCGAGCTGTACCCCAGCCTGTCACGGCGTCAGGTTCTGCTTTGGCACTCTGACTGATTGACTGATTCAGGGGATCAGTGCTGTTTTGGTTGACCCCTTTCAGCAGGACCAGTGTGGTGAACTCGCTGCTGCCACTCTAAACTCTGTGAACCCTCTGCAGGAGTGAGAGAACAAAAGCCTCTAAACATCCATTTATGTGGGATTGTAAAGATACAAGCCTGGAAAATGTGGGCACGATAGTTTTTCAACTCAGTGGGATGTAAGATTTTAACTGCATGTCGGAAAGGTTTGAGTAATTGTAGGAGTGTTGCCATCCACGATTACAGAATCGGTGCTGTAACGTTGGATTTGAGTCATGTTTGTAAATATGTTTTATTTTTAAGTGTAATTAGTTTTTTGTGTGTTTGTGATTTTGTGCATTCCAGTCTTCTGCTGTGTGTTATGCCGTCTTAGTGATTCATTTGCTCAACTGCTCATAAAAATGACACATACGTATGACTAGATGACCCAACTGTTGGCTTGTTTTTGTCAGCGAGGTTCTCATCCCTTAAAGCTCCAGTGATTTTGTTTTGCTCTCTTGTAAGTACACAGCAAGCTCTCTTTTGCCGTAATTCATACACAGTCAGAGGCCACAGGCACTGTCGTTCTTTGGCTTCAGGCTCAGTCATTTGATCTGATAACAAACGGTCAAATCAGTTTTTTTCCTAAATGTTAACCTGCTCTGAAAACAGTTTTTGCCTTACTATATGCATTCATTATAGAAAAGATTCTTTGAGATCAGTAATATGGGAGTAGATTCTTTCATCAGTACCTATCTGGAAGCACAAATATACCAGTAAGCCCAAATTGAGAACAGGTTTGGCTTTCTTTGATGTAAAACAGCTTATCTGCATCTCATCTCTGTTATTCTTATCAGAACTGAATAAAAATCCAGTGGAAGGATTCTCAGCCGGTTTAATAGATGATAATGACCTCTACAGATGGGAAGTGCTAATAATTGGTCCTCCTGATACACTCTAGTAAGTCTCTTTTTAGTGTTGTCATTCTTTAAAAAACATTTTAAAGATATGGTTTATAATATATTATGAGACCTGAGATATGAATATTGTATACTAAATATATAGTTTTGCAGTGCTTAAGTCATGTTTATAGTATTTTTAAAGGAGTCCTAACTGGCACTGCTTAAGCTTTTGCGTAATGTTTTCATACATTGTAACCAAAGCAGGTGCCATCGGAATGTCTTAAAAGCACATTAATCATGCTGTGTTATCTGTTTACAGTGAAGGTGGTGTCTTTAAAGCTCATCTTACGTTTCCCAAAGACTATCCTCTCAGGCCTCCCAAAATGAAGTTCATAACAGAAATATGGCATCCAAATGGTAAGTGTGCGTTTACACCATTGTTTTATATTTTGAATTTTTACAGCAGTGTTTATCAGCCCTGGTTTGTGTTTAATGTTAGGAAGCTAAATGTTGTGGTAAAAAGCTGACATGGATGCAGAATTCAGCAAATTTCAATATTAATTCGAACACCCATCATTCATGGTTTCTGTTCCTCTCTCTTTAAGTAATATTATCTAATTATTATTGAAGGGATAGTTCACCCAAACATAAAAATTGTGTCATAATTTTTTGACCCTCATGTCATTCAAACCCTGTATGTGATTCTTTGTTTTGTGGAACACAAAAGAAGAAATTTTGTGAAACACTGGTTAACAGCACCCATTGACTTCCATTGTACCTTACTATGAAAGTGAATGGTTGCTGGTAACCAGCGTTTTGCAAAATATCATCTTCTGTGTTCTGCTGAAGCAAGAAAGTCATACAGGTTTGACATGACATGAGGGTGAGTAAATAAAAAAAGTTTTTGTGTAAACTATCCCTTAGGCAAGTATAACAATTTCTTATTTTTTTAAATTATCTTCAATATGATTATTAGAGGTCTTTCAGTGTTAAGAAAATGAAGATAAATACCACTATTAAATATATTAGTTCTCATTTACTTTTTGGTGTCTTGTTTTTAGTTGACAAGAATGGCGATGTTTGTATTTCAATATTACACGAACCGGGAGAGGATAAATACGGCTATGAGAAACCAGAGGAACGCTGGCTACCCATCCACACTGTAGAGACCATCATGATTAGTGTCATCTCTATGCTAGCAGACCCTAATGGAGACTCACCTGCCAATGTTGACGCAGCAGTAAGTCTGATGCTGATGTGTCTTCATCAATAATGTTTCAGTCAACTTGTATGATATATGTGATATTTCTTTCTTAAGATCATGAATGAATGAATGTGAAAATAAGATGCACTTTACATTAAGACCTGATTTTTGTTTAAACATTTCAGAAAGAGTGGAGGGAAGACAGACATGGTGAATTCAAAAGAAAAGTTGCCCGCTGTGTAAGAAAGAGCCAAGAGACAGCCTTTGAGTGATATTCATCCAGCAGCTTGTAGCTTCACTATTTTCAGGGTATGTGAACTTTAACTCGCTCTGTTTTCCAACTGAAATTCACGAGCACTCTTGAAACTCTTGAAAGAACAGCAGTTACGTGTTTCAATGTGTAAAACTACTTTCTTTTATGCTAAAATAAATGTTTTCCAGGCTCATGTAAATGTAAACAGTGCTGTTTAAAAGCTGTCCTTTTACATGTCACATAAGCTTTTCCTGAAAAGGTATAAACGCTGGCTGACAAAACATTAAGCCAAAGCAGCTTGACATAGCAACATTTAGTGAATTAGTAATTGTGACAGTTTGGGAAAGGACAATCTTTTTGTTAGGTCAGTGAAAGTGTTCAGGAAACATGTTAAAAAATTGTAACAAAACAAATCAAAATGCATTGCATTTTTAATGCAGAATGCCCACAAAGCCCACCTCTAAGAGCCTGCAAAGTGACACACCTACTTTGTGTTTTTTTTAGAAGGCACAGTATTTAGAGCCCCATACACAGGCCCCTTAGAATAAATGAATGGTCTTCTACCATTTTATTTCTAACAGAGAATTAGAAGAGAAGCTCTGGTAATTACTACCTCACATGCCCATAAAGAACTAATCCCATCCAAGTGGAGCTTTTGTTAGTCTGTGTGGATTCTCTGTCATATTAATGTTGTGGGCTTACCTGTTGGAACAGGTTCATAATAGGTAACTGTTTTTGAATAGGTGGTTTAATTTAAAGACTTAGAGTTAGATAACACTGGCTCTGTTTTTTATTCAGCCACATACACACACTTGTTAGGTCTTTGAGTCGGATGCAGCATGGCTAGTCGACAAGTATGATTTAAAAGGGAAATCAATCTACTTTAACTATAAGTTAAACTATGGACATTGTTATATTTTGAAACATAGCTGTAATTAAAAACTTCTTTAAAATGAATTTATAAAGTCATTTTAAGAATCATTTTAAGTCAAAAAGTCTCATTTGCTTGACATTTGCTTGCTGATTGCTCTGACATTTGTTGAAAGATCTCTTATCTCTTTCTCTTGTGTGTTTTACAGGTCTCCAGTTGAGAAACAACATGGCACTGTTTTCTTGCACTCTACCACCCTATTGCTGGACTGGTTTTCATCGAATGTTGGCAGTAACAGGCTGGCATTAATAGGCTGCAGTAGAACATAAGGCCATCACAGATGCTGACAGAACACGCCAAGCAAGTGCCAACAAAAAAGAGAAAAAAACTTTCAAATGATTATGCTTTTTTCCTTTTTCCAAGTCTATGAACTGATACAACCTTCAGGAAGAAATTGTAAAGACCTGTACATAGCACAGACATAAAAACCGGATAATATATAATTGTTTCTATCCATCCAGCGAGACTTAGTACCAAATAAAATTGCAGATCCATAGTTAGAGTGTGACATCCTATAACGTTCTTGAAGAGTATAGTTCATCTTCCATCCTCTCCTCCCACTGCCTCGCATCAGACCCGTTACAGCTGTGAGTGGCCTTGTATACTCACCTGTCAATGTGAACAAAATCTGTATTGCATTTCTCACTCAAACCTGATCTGGTTTTAGGATGGGGAAGGCAGGGTTTGAACGATCATTAGAATTTACGAAGCATGCTAGTCATGTTGGATGGCTTTCTCACCTGGGACACTTCAGGTAACAATAAAATAGCTGTAAAGCATTGTCATTTTCTAATCGGCTAGGCATTTCTCTGATTTGGTTTTTAAATGGGTTGGGGGGAGCGTTCCAATACAGAGGATGACTGCATTCTAAGTGTCAAGCTATTATCTTTCTTTTTTTTTCTGGGTTTTTTTTTTCTTTGAGAGGGGAGGCAGTGTCAAGGAAACCCATCAGATGTGATTTTTATGCATGTTTAGGTTCTTTTTTGTTTTCAAAAGTGCCTCCAATCATATGGCTTGTTACATGACCTGCATCAAACAGGAGCTAAAGGGAGGAACTTCTCCACATCCTCTTAAGCTTGTGTGAATATGTGAGTCTTCTCTTCCCATAACCCTTGTACCAGCATTTTGATTTTTTTTGGTGTAGCAATAACTCTGTTTTCCTCATGGAGTGTGGACACATTTAAATTGAATATTCAGATTTTCCCCATCAGATTAGGTTGTTGTTTTTTTTAGGGCTTGACATTTTTTGTGTGGTGTCTTAGCTAGGTTTCTTATCCATGCTTTACATGTAGGTTTCTTGAAAGCAATTTGGGTATTTTGACTGATTGTGTGTGTGTGAAAAAGTAAGCATGAATGCTAGACAGATATGTATGTATGTATGTAGGTGTGTGTATGTATGTGTGTGCGTGTGCATGCCTATATGCCCTTCCTTTTCTTCTACAATCCTTCATTCTCTGGTTAATTTTATTCTGGCTCTGACAGACTACTGCAGTTCTTTTGCCTAATGTACAAAGACAAAATACCGATGTATATTTTTCATGTTATGGAAATTGTCACCTCTAGTGAGTTCTTCTAAAATATAATTTTTTTCCAATACTTGTTTGAGTGTGCTGTTTATATTTAGTTTTTTTCCATTGAGTGTTTTAAATGACACTACATTTGTGTGCATACCACCTATACCAGCATAACTACAAATTGATGTGTTTGTAGCCCTTTCTGTATAAATGCAGCTTAACAAGACAGGTTTGTATCATTAAAGACTGGCAAGTTAAGGCTTTTATATGAACCGCTGAGAAGTGTATCTATTGTTATGTAGCTTTTAAAAAATGTCTGTTGAGATGAAATATAGATTGGACCTCATGAAGTGTTGGACAATTGCATTTAATAAAATGTGCATTCCAATGTACAACAGAGTTCAGTTGCATTTAAGATGGACAGACACTGGGCTATCAAACTCAATAATGTAGATTCTGCGTTGGTCTACGCAGACTTTAGGAGGTTCCAGAATGTGTACACAAAAACGAGATGCAGCCTTCTAAAAGTCTTAAAACGAAACGCATTGGATGTTTATCAAAATCATTTTTTTAAGTCGCACATCAAAGAAACCGTGTACAATTATTGCCACCAACGATGAGTTATATTTAGATGTTTAAACCAGTTTTGTTAATTGTCCAAGACATGTAACTAGAAAGAAACAAATCTTTGTGTCAGGTGGGTGGGAGCACAATTGTTACTGCGCACACACTTCTCCTAAAACAAAACCATCCTCTCGTGATTTCTCGCGATATTAGGCGATGAGCAACGGATCCAACATGGCGGAAGGTATGAGAACGGTTCCTTTCTTATCTCTTACGCCCTTTCTGTTTAAGATATAAACCCGCTATTTCACTGCACGATGAGCAGGGCTAATACTGTATTTAATTGTCATTACCACGGGCAGTTGGTGATAATTAATGCATTGCCTTGCGTTTAACCACATTAAGTCTTAGGTTATGTTTTTTCTGCTAGCTAGTTGCAAGTCAGGTGGTGGGCTGGGCGGAGGTAGTAACAATTCGCCGGGTGATTTGAGGTCTTGTGTAAAAATAATGTAATGTTTTTACAAAATATGTTTTCAGTTGCTCGTATGTACTATGATTTTTTTGTTAATGCTGCACATGTACCGGTATGATTTGTGATTATAAGAAAAGCATTGTCACCCTGTATTCTCGTTGTCCACTGCGTTTCCAAAATATTGTCATATGACAAATGTACAAATCTTCTGTATCATCTTAACTGAGAAAATCACATGGTTGTGCTACTTGGAATAATTTATAAGTATATAAATAGTGAAGTGTTTAATGCGTTTGTGTATATATATGTATATATAGATCTGCTGTTCACATAAATAATTTGCATTTCGACGTCGCAACAGGCGGTTGCATCAGAACTCACATGTGACATCTCCCTTTATTAACTTTCCAAAAATGTTATAGTAGTACACCATACTCATTTCCACTAAAACACTGTAGCAACATCAATTAAACTGTATTACTGTATCACCAAAATACATTTAAACAAGATCCATTTTAAACACTGTAAGAAACCTTAAAAATTTTTTGTCCTTTTTTTCACCCGCTAAATTATATAAGCTATCTTTAAAAATGTGATAGCTTGGTATGACCCACTGAAAAATAATTCTTATAACAATCATTGTACTATGTTAATTTGTGCAATCTAAATAAACCAATATAATATCTTGTTTATTGTATATTTGTCACACAAGTTCCTGCTTATTTAGAAAGTGTATAATTTCTTGTTAAAATCATTGAGAAATCGAGGTGTTGATTCATGTAACTACTTGCAGATGACACAGACACAGTTATTGCTTCCTAGCATGTCCTGACATTTGATTGGCTGATGAGCTTTTTAAATACTTTATGGGACCTATTTGGACATCTCTGAGTTGCTGACTGTGTAAGACGCTTGATTCTTATATACAGGCAAAAGGCAAATGGTTCACATATTAAACCGATAGAATGCTAATCCTTCGCTTACACTACACACAGCCTTAATGGTTTTTTAATGACTAGAACAGACCTTTTATTACTATAGGTCTAAATTGTAAGCTTGAGTATTATTTATTAGCAAATTACATACTGAACAAGCTCTAGCTTGAAGTTTTGCAGCTTTCATAGTTTTCCTGTAGATTGTAAGAAGTTAATCAAGCTCTCTTGACTCCTGAGCTAATGTGGAGGAAATGCAAAGTGTTGTCTCAGCGTTCTGGGGAAGCGCGTGCAGAACTAAATTCAGAGGGAAGGAAGGAAGCTGCTGTGTTGTGGAATGTAGGTTAAGCTGTAAAATCCACCACAGGTCTAAGGCAATGGAGGAATTAGCAAAATAATGGTGCAAAGGCTATTCCTGAGAGGATATGTGAACTCTTGGGTTTGTGGTAATTGTACATTAGAACCATTTTAAAAGGTTTTTGCCCATACATCTATATAATGGTCTTACTTCCCATCTGTGCTTGCTCGGGGGTGCTCTTTCATTTACCCACCTCTCTCTGTGTCAGCAGTTTTGCCCTTTGTAAAATGGTTTTGTCCTTCTCTTTCATGGTATTTCCTATTTTTTTCACTTCCCTTTTGCTTTTTTGCTGTCATATTTCTAATGCCCATCATATCCTCCTGCTCTTCTCTCTCCCTTTTCTCTGTTATTTCTTACCCTTTGACTCATTTTCATATTTGCTCATTGCCTGTTTTTTTGTATTACACTTCCTGTCTCCCATCACTGGATTATTTTTTATCCACAGAGGAGGTGCAGAAACTGCAGAAGCACCTTGCTCTGCTCAGGCAGGAGTATGTGAAGATGCAGCAGAAGCTGGTGGAAACAGAGAGGCGGTGCTCCATATTGGCCGCCCAGGCCTCTCTCCCTGGCTCCGCCTCCCAGGCCAGCGACTCCTTCATCAGCCGCCTGTTGGCCATTGTGGCTGACCTCTATCAGCAAGACCAGTACAGGTGAAGTCTAAGAGAAACAAGTGTTAACTGTGCAATACCGTTTGGTCAAGAGGTTTGATGAATCAATTTTCATCCAGAAATTTTTTCCTGTAGCTTAGTAGGTGTTTCTGTGAACACCACGGTCATGGTATGAAATGTATACCTTAAATGCACTAAAAGTTGCTTAGGATAATGTATTAATAGAAATAGAAAAAAATAATATTTTTACAGTGAATAAAAACTTGTCAGAGAGTATTATATGTAAAATACAGTATAATATGTAGAAATAAAAATCATCCTGCCTGGATACAATGTTCTTTTCTTATTGAATTTTGCATTATGTTTGTGGTATTAGATTAAACTCAGATATAAAGATATAAAAGTTTTTTCTATTATTGTTAGCAGGTTGAAATGTTTGGGGGGTTGTTTTAAGGTTAGAAATTTGTAATATAGTTGCAGTTGTTTTATTATTTATATCTTGTGAGTTTACAGAATGGCTCCTCTGTGCTTTGGGTCCAGGCTTGTTCTCACAGAGCCGACCCCTCTGAGACTAAACATAACATTAAATACATCAAATTATATTGTAGCTAATGACTGTATTTTACAGAGATCTGTGTATTACATGCTGTGTAAAGCCAGTATGAGCATGCTGCTGTCTTCTCTCATAGTGATTTAAAGGTAAAGATTGGAGAGAAAAGGCTCAGCGCTCATAAATTTGTGCTGGCTGCTCGGAGTGATGTCTGGAGTTCGGCCAACCTTGCTTCAACCACAGAACTGGACCTCTCAGGTAACGGCGGATCATTCGTAACCTGTACTAGATTGTACTGCTGGTGATCTTTTCTGCTGCATATTGCATCTTATTTGTTTGTCTTTTATAAACTTGTGCAGTGCATTTAAACTGAACTTGTTGTCAAATTATTTCACATGCATTTCTGTTTCACTTCCTAGAGGCCAAACCAGAAGTCGCGATGGCGATGCTGCGCTGGGCATACACGGATGATCTGGAATTAAATGGGGATGATGGCTTCCTTATTGACCTCATGAAGTTAGCCAACCGCTTTCAACTGCAGCTCCTGCGAGAAAGGTGGGTACAGACTTTTTATCAGTGGATAAATCCATCATTCAAGCAAATTAGATCATGTATCAGGTTGACGTGAACAGGAAACTAAACTCCAACTGTTTTTAAATGCAGATGTGAGAAAGGTGTGATGTCATCAGTGAATGTGAGAAACTGTATCAGATTTTACCAGACGGCTGAAGAGCTGGATGCCACGACATTGATGAACTATTGCGCAGAGATTATTGCCAGTCACTGGGTAAGTCACATGAACAGAGTCATACTTTAGACTGCCATAAGGCTTTGTAAGCCAAGCCTCACTTAAACTTGCTTATACACAAGGTAAGCAACCACTTAATATGACCAGCATCATGTTAACAATTTTTCAATTTTGTTGTTAAATGTAAAATAGGAATTTTATAATTATTAATGCAAGAGTAAGTAGTTGCTTATTTAAAACGTCTTTTCTTAATTTCACCAAATCTCTTACAAAAGACAGATCCTTCCTCATGTTTGGGGACTCCTTTATGACTCATAAATCCTAGCAGAATGTTTATGACTGGGATTGTAAAGGATATGTCCTTCTGCTGAGTAAACCAAACACATCAATATGGCCACAGCAGACCTTGAACAAGACCTTGATATAGTCAAAGCATTGCAGTGTGGGGCATTGTGTTTAAAGTGTGTATGAACAAAGATATGAGCATGAGCCGATGAATCTGCTGCTTCATTTTTCCTTTTTTCCACCATCTCTCAAACAGGACGACCTGCGGAAAGAGGACTTCAGTACCATGGATGCTCAGCTGCTCTATAAGATGATCAAGTCTAAAACTGAATACCCCCTTCACAAAGCAATTAAAGTGGAAAGAGAAGATGTGGTATTTCTGTATCTAATAGAGATGGATTCCCAGGTAAAAAGCTTGTGTTGAAATACTGTTGCAGGTTCCTAAATTACTTTATGCAAATTCCTTTAATTTATTTTATCTCTTGTTTTCACAAAGTTACCAGGAAAGTTAAATGAACTGGACAATAATGGAGACTTGGCACTGGATCTGGCTTTGTCTAAGAAACTAGAGAGCATCGCTACCACACTGGTCAACAACAAGGCAGATGTAGACATGGTGGACCAGAGTGGCTGGAGTCTTCTCCACAAAGCTATCCAGAGAGGTACCTCGGGTTTACTGACATATAAATTTAGTGTCTAGAGATTCTATGTGATCTTTTGGCTAAGCTAAATACTTTTTGTCTTTCTTTTTCTCTTTTTCTGCTTAGGGGATGAGTTTGCTTCCACTTTTCTGATCCGTCACTCCGCACAGGTGAACGCCGCCACAGTGGGGGCAGTGGAGACGCCTCTGCATCTGGTTTGTTCCTTCAGCCCTAAGAAACACAGTGGAGAAGTCATGGCCGGCATGGCTCGCATCGCAGAAGCTCTGCTCAAAGCTGGTGCCAACCCAAACATGCAAAACAGCAAAGGACGGTGGGTACCTGAATTCACATGAATATTATGTTGCAAGTTTCTTGTGTACAAATGGCTTTTTACATTTTATTAAAGTGCAATTTGATTTTCAGAACGCCGTTACATGAGGCTGTGGTGTCTGGAAATGAGCCAGTCTTTAACCAGCTGCTTCAGTGCAAACAGTAAGCTCAAAGATGCTTTTTCTGCTTTCAAATAGCCTTCTACATTTATGCATTTGTCAGACACATTTGTGCAAAGTGATATACATTGCTTTCATGACCAAACCTATGACCTTCTCACTGATCATAACTTATGCAATCCTCTCTCCTGCTCAGGCTGGACCTGGAGTTAAAGGATCATGAAGGCAGCACCGCACTATGGTTGGCCCTGCAGTACATCACCGTGGCCTCTGACCCCTCTGTGAACCCTTTTGAGGACGAAGCCCCCGTCGTGAACGGAACCTCATTTGACGAGAACAGCTTTGCAGCACGACTCATACAGAGAGGAAGCAATCCTGATGCTCCAGACCCCAAAGGTACTGATGCTTGTCTATAAAACCACATGTACTGTAGAGGCCTGTTCCTGTTCAGCGATGCAACTAATAGTGTCTTCTCATCAGGCAACTGCCTAATGCAGAGAGCAGCTATTGCAGGAAGTGAAGCAGCCGCGATCTTTCTGGCCACACATGGAGCTAAAGTCAATCACACTAACAAATGGGTGAGTCTTTGGGCTTGGCTTAGAAATCCGTACCATGGAATAATAAGATATGGACTGTTGCGTCATGACATGCATTTTTGTTACTGCAGTCAGGCATCAGCATATGTTAAACATTTTTTAAGATCCTTAAACATTCCCAAAAAACCCCCAAATCCAATTTGATTGTAGTGTGTCGATGTCATCAAGATATCATTCTTTATGACAATCCATCTTTCTTTGTTATATACCTTTTTTCCCACTTTCTGATCTCTTCTCGTGATTTGTCCATGTTTAGGGGGAGACACCGCTTCACTCGGCTTGTCGCTGTGGGCTGGCAGGACTGACGGCAGAGTTGCTCCAGCAGGGGGCGAATCCTAACCTTCAGACTGAAAGTGCCCTGCCTGATGGGGGGGTGAAGAGCCAGGGAGTCTTCCTGCAGAGCCCACTCCACCTGGCCATCGTTCACAACCACCCTGATGTGGTGTCTGTCATATTAGAGCAGAAAGGTGAGGGCATGATGATGGCATGATGAAGAATGTTGATTTGATTTGAATCTGTCAAGCTGCCAAAAATGACCACAGTACCATAGTATTTTTAGATGTATTATGGCACTTCCATGCTTTTTAGATTTTTTTTAGAAGTACAATGTAATCCTGTACCAACTGTTCTTCATCTCTCATAGCCAATGCACTACATGCCACCAACAACCTGCAGATCATCCCAGACTTCAGCCTGAAAGACTCCATGGATCAGACTGTCCTGGGTCTTGCGCTCTGGACTGGTGAGATCTTCTGTAGCGTTTTATGATAATTACCTCTGCTGTCCATACTAAACATTTAATAACACTTATTGTTGTTTACATTTGTTTCTTTTGTATCTTGCATGGACAGGTATGCACACTATTGCTGCACAGCTTCTAGGTTCTGGAGCAGCCATTAATGACACCATGTCTGATGGACAGACATTATTGCACATGGCCATTAAGAGACAGGATAGTAAAAGCGCCCTTTTCCTGCTGGAGCATCAAGCCGATATTAATGTAAGGTAATGCATTTTATCAGTTATTAGAAGACAAACCAATGACCCAGCTTTGAGGTATTGTTGAATGATATACAGCTAATTAATAAATCTTACTCATGAAATCAAACTCATGTCGGTCACAGTCATTGCTTATATATCAATGAGCTCATTAATACAAATACCACAAATCCCATCATGTTCCAGGACACAGGAGGGGCAAACGGCCTTGCAGTTGGCCATCAGTAACCAGCTCCCATTGGTGGTGGATGCCATCTGCACCAGAGGAGCTGACATGTCAGTGGCGGACGAGAAGGGTGATCCTCCACTCTGGCTGGCTTTGGAGAACGGTCTGGAAGACATCGCGTCCACATTGGTGAGAACTGCATTCATGTTAGTGTTGTATGAAGAAGAGTTGTGGCAACATTCTCCAGATTTCTTCAAAAATGTATTACCTTGATTACCCTTTTTGAGGTTGATTTAAAAATTAAACATTCAGTCGTCCGTTTTCCCTAAATAGACAGGGTTTGTTCTGTCCTCAGTGACATCATCATCATCATGGTTTTATTATCATCATTGTGCTTTTTATGCATTTATGTGCCTTATTGACGTTTATGTAGTTTTTTTTTTTTTTTTCATGTTCTTCTGTTGTTTGTATAATCATGCTGGGTTATTGTGGGTTAATTCATTGGATTAGGTCAGGCACGGCTGTGATGCCACATGCTGGAGTTCAGGGCCTGGAGGATGTCAGCAGACTCTTCTTCATAGAGCCATCGATGAGAACAACGAGGTCTCTGCCTGCTTCCTTATACGCAGGTCTGCATTCTTCCTACAAACCTAAGCAGGTTTTGTGATTTCACGCTATGTAATGTGATCACCTGTATGATTATCAACCATTGTGACCAGCCTCTGTGTGCGTTTTCAGCGGCTGTGACGTGAACAGCCCCAGGAGTCCTGGTCCTAACGGTGAGGGAGATGAGGAGGCAAGAGACGGACAGACTCCACTGCATCTGGCTGCATCCTGGGGTCTAGAAGAGGTGGCACAGTGCCTTCTGGAGTTTGGGGCCAATGTGAACGCACAGGTCTGTACAGATCTACCCCTGACAGATTTTTTTTTAAATAACACACAGTGATACCTGGTCAACTTAACAGCTTAACACATAGAAAATTGTGTTTAATGCATATGCAGATGGTTGCTTTGCTTCCTTCTCTCTGACCATTGCATTGTGTTTCTCTCTGGATGCAGGATTCAGAAGGTCGTGCTCCCATCCATGTCGCCATCAGCAACCAGCACAGCGTCATCATTCAGCTGCTCATCTCTCACCCTGAGATCCGCCTAAACATTAGAGACAGACAAGGCATGACGCCGTTTGCCTGTGCCATGACCCACAAGAATAACAAAGCCGCTGAAGCTATTCTCAAGAGAGAACCTGGTGCTGCCGAGCAGGTGTGTGTGTGTTCCTTCTAGAGATGCTTTCATACATACAGCCTACAATAACAATGTTGCCGGCAAAACGTTGGATATCTGTGGAATTTCTAACCTTTTAAGCAAGTGTTGCTTCAGGATTGTCCCTGTAAAATAAGAGTAGAAGTCAATGTAGATAAAAAACACAAGCCATCTGCCTACTTGAAAGTTGAGTTTAGTCCACATAATTGTGAACACAGCAGCCATAACAAATGAAAAAGAAATCATTTCTACTCCTTTAAAGTTTTGTCTCTCACTCTTCGCAGGTGGACAACAAAGGTCGCAACTTCCTTCACTGTGCCGTGCAGAACTCGGACATAGAGAGCGTGCTCTTCCTCATCAGCGTACAGGCCAACGTGAACTCTAGAGTTCAGGACAGTGCCAAACTCACACCTCTGCACCTGGCTGTGCAAGCAGGATCGGAGATCATCGTCAGAAACCTGGTAAAGAAAAGAAAATCATGTATACTTATTTTAAGTGTGTGAAAGTGTTTGTGCTAAATGTTTTTGTGTTTTCTCTGATGTTTGTGTGGATCGTAGCTCCTGGCCGGTGCTAAAGTGAACGAGCTGACCAAACATCGGCAGACAGCACTGCATCTTGCTGCACAACAGGACCTTTCCACAATCTGTTCTGTCCTGATCGAGAACGGCGTTGACTTTGCAGCTGTAGATGAGAATGGAAACAATGGTAGACTACTTTGCTAAACTCAGTACTAGTAGTCAGTGTGAATCAGTAAACCCATTGTTTTAATATTCCAGTGTAACTTTTATTTCTTTGTCCTTTATTCTACTAGCCCTTCATCTGGCGGTGATGCAGGGGCGTCTGAACAATGTGCGTGCTCTTCTCACCGAGTCCAACATAGATGCAGAGGCATACAATCTCAGGTATAAATAGGATATCCAAAGTCTCACTCTAGACTTAAACAAGCTAAATGAAAAATGTAAGCATTTATACCATTTACCACTAGTTTGAATAGAATTGTCTTGTATTTATTTCTCTAGAGGTCAATCTCCAATGCACGTCCTTGGCCAGTATGGGAAAGAAAATGCAGCAGCCATCTTTGAGCTGTTTTTGGAATGCATGCCTGAATATCCCCTGGATAAACCTGACAATGAGGGAAACACAGGTTGGTTGACAACAACATAATTTATCATAATTATATTAACTAGTTAATATAAATGTAATATAAATGTAGATAATACACGTGCCATCTGCCTACTTGTGACAGATAATACACGTGCCATCTGCCTACAAAATGATTTTTTTTTGTAAGGACTAAACATCTTTTTCCCTGCAGTTCTTTTGTTAGCCTATATGAAAGGAAATGCAAACTTGTGTCGTGCGATCGTGAGGGCCGGAGCACGACTCGGCGTCACTAACAACCAAGGCGTCAACATCTTTAACTATCAAGTTGCCACAAAGCAGCTTTTGTTCCGTCTACTAGGTGAGAACCACATTCTTGGTTTCCTAGACATTTAGACTAAGTGTGTAATAGTTATGTAAATGTACATGTCATGACATTCTGTCAACGATGCAGATATGCTGACCAAAGAGCCCCCATGGTGTGATGGATCAAACTGCTATGAATGTACAACCAAATTTGGAGTCACCACCAGAAAACATCACTGGTACTTAGACATCTTGGTTCAGCTTTTCAGGAATTACATTTGTCAAATTTTCTCATTTATGACGTCATCTAAAATTTTTTTATCTTTGTCTTTCTCTAATAGCCGCCATTGTGGCCGTCTGCTCTGCCATAAGTGCTCTATAAAGGAGATCCCAATTATCAAATTTGACCTGAACAAACCTGTGCGCGTATGCGACATCTGCTTTGATGTGCTGACATTGGGCGGTGTGTCCTAACACGAGAGAAAAATAAAGGATGGGTTCCAGCCGAGCTGAGCATGAACCTGCAGGCTGGGTCCAGCACTGAACCAGGAGGAAATTGAGTGAGAGAGAGAGAGAGGATGAGCCCTTGAACAAAACCATTCCATTCTTGTCCAAGGAAAAAATACAACAATAACTGTATGTGTTTGTTCTAGCAGTACTTTTTAGAACTGGACTGTTGTGTGTTGAGGATACAGATTAAAAATAGTGGAATTCAAATGCAAAGTAGTTCTAAGTTCAGCTTTTATCCAGGCTGTCGGTGGCAGACACAAAGAGTGATATCATACAAGAGGACAACTTTAATCTTCTACATAAGAAAGATCAATGACCTGAGACCAATGGGGAGTTTTAGAGAGGGCTAATTGTGCTATATGGAGGATTTAATATTGATTTAATTATTGCTTCATATTTTTCATTAGACATGTCTCTTGCTCTAATAACACCTCGGCTGATGTTCTGCATCTTGATTTGTTCCTCTGGTTGTGGAGGGAAATACAGCATCTCTATCATTTGATCATTTCAAAAAAGTCTAAAGAGCCAAGTATCCGTGTTGTGTTTGTGGGATTGAATGCTGCTGGATATAAAGGGATCTTAGGTAGCCTTGTTAGTGTGAAGCCTTAATCATGCTGTGCAGGGACTTGCCTTTGTTTCAAATACATTTCCACCTCTCCGTACAGGAAATTTCTATTTCTCTAGAGTTCAAATCAAAACACTAAGACTGAGGGGGGAAAATCTCTGATCTGTCTCTGATCTGTCTTTTGTTAAGCGAGTACTAACTTGACCATTTATTCATTGATTAATCTACATATTCAGTGGATTTTATTTTAGCTGATCCATTAGCGTTTAAATCATACTAAAAATTGTGAAACACTTCTGTGTGATTCTCTTGAGTGCAGAGATATATGCTTACTATGCATATGCATGACATTATTTGCTTGTTATAGCCTTTTATTTTTGTCATCATTGCATTATAATCACAATTTATTCATTTCTGATCACCAAAGGATACATTCCAGTTAACGTTTGCCCTGCAGGCTAGTGCTGGGGAGCTGCTCGCTTGGTCATTTCTTTCAAACGTCTTCATAGTAGTGTAAAATGTCACGTTATGTTGATCTGTGGTATTTTAAATTCTTTCTCATGTCCATGCCTAACAGGTGCACTTTATCAAAATTCATTTTTTTATGATCATATTTCAAGATTTTTTTGTCTGTTTGGAGGGCCGAGTCCACAGCGTGTTGGTATTGTTAAAATGTACAGATATATGTATAATATTTTTGACCACTACAACTGTTTTGTACTTAATGCAGGTTGTGCTTTTGTCTATGTGACAAACCTAAAATTTGGCCTCTGTTTAATCTTTTCTGCACATTGTATGGTATCTGTATGCTCAGATATTTAGCCTGTCGCCGCCTCTAGTATCCTTTTCAATAAAGGGAGGACAACTTTACATAAAGGACAAATGAAACAAAAAACGAAATTTGTCATCTTGTTTATTAAATAATCAAATGCATTGAAAATAATTGTCAATAAGAACGGCATCAGTCATTGGCATTATACCTTCAGGCTAAGAAAGGTAATGGTTCCATAAAACCCAAACCAAATACAGCAGTTCTTGGAGTGTGACTTTCAGTCTTTAATAATACGACAGGAGTCTTCGTGTGGTGGACAGTCTTTGTACTCTCTGATGTTTCGGTTCTCAGAGTGCACTGGATTAGATGTTTGAATGCACACACATCGGGAGTGGCTGGATCCAGGGGTGAAGAGCATTCTGGGTACTCCGACCCAGTCTCTTTGAATGCCACCGCTACAGAAAATGTGAAACTTGTTATATCCAAAGACATCTGGGCATCTATACAGAACAGCTATAAATGAAAAATTACCTCTTTTTAGAGCACCATACCCGTCCCCCGCTGGCTTCACTCCACTCTGAGTTACAGGATGGGTAAAGCTGCATCTCACTCTGAGCCTGAGCCTTTTTCTTTAACCCCTCTGATAAGACAGATTCCAGCTGCCGCAGTGCATCAGTAGGCTGCCCGGTCTCTGTGTAGAACCGGCCTATCAGTTTTCCTGCCATATAGACAGTAATATTTAGTAGACATCAATTTTCAAGTGAAATAAAAATCTTTTGACATCACAATAAACCCCACCATTGTTGTCGTACCCACCTACTGGAGTATAGTCCTTCTTATAAAATGCCAACCAGTCATAAAGGGCCACAATCTGGGAGTCAGAGAAATCTGAGACATCGTTAGAGAAGCCGGTCTCTGTGAAATCACCAGTAATAAACGCCCTTGATGCATCTCTACCTGAACAAACATATTTCAGGAATTAACTCACACTTCCATGTCTATGAAGAGAGTGAAAATAAAGATAAGATTCATGCCAGTCAAAACCTGTATAGGCCTATGATTCTTTCTTCTGTGGAACACAAAAGAAACTATTCTGAGAAATGTCTAATGGTTTTATGTCCATAGAATGGAAGTCGGTGGGGTCGAATTTTCTTCAAATTGTCTTGTTTTGTGTTGTGCAGAAGAAAGAAAACTAGGCACTTTTAGCCTATGTATGTACAGTAGCGCAGTAATAGATTACACACTTTGATCTACTCATTAGATCAAAGTGTGTAATCTATTACTGCGCTACTGTGATGATTATTTTAATATTTTTAATATTTCACAAAAATATTAAAATAATCATTCTTGGCATTTTAAAGTTACATATTTTTAAATCCCACAATAACTGCATGACCAAGCAGTACCAGCAGCACGGCCCCCCATGGTTTAGCGAATTCACCTGTAAAGAAATGGTAACCGCCGCCAGGGCCGTAGTGTTTCCTCCCCTTTTCAACGTCAAACACCTGTCCTAAGATCGCCAGGTACAATCCTTTACTGTTCTGCTCTCCGCTGTACAGGGACAGCTCATCTTCGGTCAGCATGCGCTCCGGTGTGAATGATGTCTGATCACTGACCGGCTGCCGCAGCCACGACTCTAATACATTCACAACATTACCATAGATCGGAAATGTGAGCCACTCGGGTACCGTCCATACAGCCAATACGATTGAAATTAGAGCTACTAAATATTTCATCATTGTGCATAAAATGAGTACAAGCAGGGGCAAAAATCAAAAAGTCAGCATTTGTAATAAGAAGCTCTGACATCCCGGACATCACAATCGGAATAACCAATATGACATCGGGGAACATCGCACGTTTCCGGATGTGCGCATGCGCATATATGATGCGGAAGTTACGGAAACATTTTACCACTATTGTACTCAACGTCATTTTATTTTCAAAATAATGTATCGATTAAGTGAATTGAATAAAAAAATTTACCTAACAAATTAAAAACGTAATACCAAAAGATGAATTATAAATACTGGCGGTGAGACACTAGGGGGCGTGCCTTCAGTGCAGCGGACGTCAACTGAGCTCACGGAAGGGACCAAAGTTTTTGCTGACAAACATGACGTCAGCTGGTGGAGCCCGTCAATGCGGTAGTGACAGCGGAGGAACGCACTGACTGGCAAAGCAATCTGGACTGGTTAAACCTGAGATTAAAACATTAAAACCCGGGCTGAAGGCGTTCGGAAGAGAGCCCGAGGCCGCCGAACAGCATGGGGAACGCAGAGAGCGGCTGTGGTGCTGGGAGCGGCGAGGAGGAGGATGTAGAAACGGAAAGCCCGGTGTTCGCCGAGGGCAGCCCGGCCTCTGCGGCCACAGGCAGCGGAGGCGGCGGTGGTGGTGGTGGTGGAGGAGGCTCCGGTCCGGGAAGAAGCGGAAGAGGGTCGGCGAACACACCGGCGCCGAGCTACGGACTCCCCACCCCTGAAGCTCTACTGGAGCAGGTAAAGCTGAGAGAAGCAGCGGCCCGTATGAGCGATTCGTGGGTCGCCATTTCGGAGTCTGTCTTGGCGCGCAACGACAGCGCTTTGGTGCGCTGGCTGGAGGAGCGGCTGAGCCGCGGAGAGGAGTCCGTCACCCTGGAGCAGTTTTGCGAGATGCTGGAGAGCAGAGACGCGCCCAGAGATGAATGCGAGGAGGTAACCATAAACCTGATGATGAATGACACGATGGGGAGTGGAGACTGTGGAGTGTATACTAACAATCTAGGCTAGTCGTTGAAAAGTTGATTGTAAACTGTTACGATACTTTCTTAACACATAAACCAAAACACGTAAGATTAAGTTCCCTTTATTGAAAAGTTCTCTAAATTCCTGATCAGTAAGTTAGTAATGTTATGTTATACTAACTGAAAAACACCTAGTTAGACATCATAGGCGTGTCACCTATACCGCAGTTGGAAGGGTTTGTTTACATTGACCAGTATATTGACCCTCGACCAGTCCGGCTGGTTTAGCACCAGTGTATTAACCTTAAAGATGTTTTATCAGTGCTGTAATATTGTCAGCAGCCTGCCAGTGTGCTTTTATAAAAGTTATAATATCTGTATATGTAATATACGTTTTTGTATTGATTCAGTCTTTACATAAACTTAATGTAGAAGCACAATGCTTTCAGCTGCACACATGTAACCCTTGAGCAGAGCACATTAGATCAATTTGTTATCTGTGATTGGCTCACAGTACTCACAAAAATGTCCTATGGTGTTGTCCATGTTATCAGATGTAGATACTATAGCACTTAATATACAATTCTACTGAATGATTTCCACCCTGCTAAAACAGCAATACCAATACCATTACAAATAATCAGATGTATACTTTAAAACCTTTATCTACACTAGAACCAAACATATTACCAGCAAAGACCCTTGTAGTTTCCATTAAAACCAATACAATTCCCATTATAATCATTCAATTCTTTTGTTTGTACGGGTTTTTTTTGCAGATCATATTTATATATCATGGTGTTTGCATGGTGCCTTGTACAAAACACATCACAAGTTTTGGACATGGTACAGGTTTGTTGCTGAAGTGAATTTTAAGTTTCTTTAAGGAACCTCACGGCTTTAAGCATGACTCTTTCATTTGCTTTCAAATGATTTGAATGCCGGCTTGTGTGTTGGGTGACACAGTGAGCTGAGGAAACTATAGAGGTCAATAGCTAGATGTTGTTATCTTTTTCACAACTAAAAAGGATCATTTCCGCTTGTGTTGCACAGGCCTTTGGTCAGTTCGATGCTGAGGGCGATGGGATTGTGGATGTGGAGAACATGCTCGTGGTACTGAAGAACTCCAATGGAGCCAATCTGCAGGGAGAACTCAGTCATGTGATCAGGCAGCTCCAGGCGTGCTCTCTGACACCAGGTGGGGGGAAGGCATGAAAATTCTTACTGATTTGAATGTTTTACCTCAGTATGGAAGGTGATAATTTAGGTTTTGCTCTCAGTATGGAAGGTGAAGATTTAAGTTTTTGCTCTGATATTCACATCTGGTGTGAACCCTTGTAATTATGCTTAAGTTATTGTTTTTGTCACTTACTTCTGACCTCTTCATGCTTTTTTAGGATTTGTGGATATCTTCTCCAAGTCCAAGCACCGTCTTAAAGCACACGCCTCCAAGATCCTGAAGTTCTTGCACAGGAACCGTATCCCCAGCAGTGCCATCCCATTCCCTGTGCTGGAGGGCTATAGCAGCATCTGCACTATGAGATCATCTGTAGTACAGGACTTCCTCGATCACCTACTGCAAAAAGAGAAAGGTGAAATAAAAGTTATGCTCAATAGATTTTGTTTAGACAGTGATAGACTGTGAGTGTTTAGCAGTATATAGGTTTACACTATAGACGAGACAATAAAAACTATAACGATACCCATATTAACATCCACAATGATGACAATAAAAATGTAACTTGACATCTTTACTGAAACATTCTTCACATTTAATGTACTTACAGATGTTCTCTATTCATCCTCCTCAGATCTAGACATCCATTTCAGATCAGAACTGAACCATGACCCAGACGTGGATAAGGTCAAAGTTGTCACCCAGTGTTACAGCTTCATTGAAGCTTCGTCCAACAGTGCCGACATCTACAAATTGACCAATGGAGAGACAGTGTCTTTCTGGCAGTCGGGTGGCAGTGCTTGTTCACACTGGATAAGGCAAGTTGTTACTTACTAGTGTATTTTTAAAAAAAATTAATATTAACTTGCCACTTAGTGTGTAAAATGGGAGACATTACTGATGATGTCACACATTCCCTGACTCTGCTAGATAGTTGGTTATTCCTGCCCAAATGTCACTTGAAAAGAAATATTTTAAGCATTTTTGGTTGATCAAAACCCTCACCATCACTTACACAGGTTAAAACTGAAGCCAGACGTAGTTTTGAGACGACTGGCCGTTGCGGTAGCGTCAAATGACCACAGCTACATGCCCCAACTTGTGTCTATATCTGTGGGGAAGAACCGGCGATCCTTGCAGGAGATCAGAGACGTGAGGATCCCCAGTAATGTCACGGGATATGTACCACTGCTGGACAACGCCAACATCACCCATCCCTGTAAACACAAAAAATTCTTATTGACAGTTTTGAAGATAATTAATTTAATTTGTAATGTCAAATTTCATACCGTAAAAAGTTACGTTAACAAAAGTCTTTGTTTTCTGTTTTGTATTTTTAAGTTTGTAAATGTGGCAGATGATGTTAGCGTTCTGAGCTCACACACAAGACTTAGACTAATTAAGCTCTTCACTTGATCTCTCAGATATTCAGATAAACATTAAACGTTGCCTGAGTGATGGCTGTGACACTCGTATTCACGGTCTGAAGACAATGGGCTACCAGATCACCAAGAGCAAAGAGGTCTCGGTGTCCGACGCCTCTGCTATATGGTATCTGTCACTCCTCACATCTCTGGTCACCGCTTCGATGGAAACCAACCCGGTGCTTGCACACACCGTCTTACAGAGCACGCAGTAAGTCAAGAGAAACAGCGAATACGTCTTTCTTATTATAGTAGTTGTGTTGTTGTCACGTCTACACAGATCCAGCAATTGGGCAGCATAATTATGTGTTTCCCTTAGACTCCCTGTTTATATAAAAATTGTCTGAAGTGCATTTTAGGTGCACATTTACAATCACATTTTTTGATTGATGTTGCAGACATGTTTAATGGTTTATCCTTATAAATGTAGTGGTAACATATTAGACTGTTGGATGGTACAAATATAGAATGTAGTATATATTCATATACTATTTACTCCAGGGTAAAAAACTGTCCAAAATATTACTGTCCAAATAAATAAATTGCTGCCATGGTACAAATAACACCGAATTATCATTTTACTGTTTCCAAAACACTATGGCAATATCATTGTGCAGTTCTGTTGTTGTTCTGATCAATTCCTCCATTTCACTGTTTTTCACTGTTCTCTAGGAAAGCCTTACAGCACATGCCGCCTCTGTCCTTAACACCATCTTCAACCGAGTTCCCCAAATTCTTCTCCGCAAACATTCTTGAGGAGGTTGATGGGTTTTTACTGCGCATAGCAGAGTAAGAAACAATCCTTTGCAATCTATTAGGACAAATTCAGCTCGGCACATGTTTATTATCACAAGTCAAAACAATGCAGACATGGTTAGCGGTAGCGTCAAACCACGTCAGATTTTAATTATATAACACAGGTCTGTTTGATAATAATGGAATACTGTTTTCTATCAGTGAGTAATTACAGCTGTTTCATTTGAATGTAATTGCATGCTTGGCCTCTTTCTTAGACATGTTTTGCTTTGAACTATTATGTTATCTATCTCTCTCTCTCTCTCTCTCTCTCTCCCTTTCTATCTTAAATCTTATCTTATATTGGTATGCAATTCTTTAAGTTGTACTTTAAAAGTATGTACGGCTTCATTGATTCTGGCACTTTCCCATTTCTGTATCATGGTGTCCACTGAGTCTAGACCTTATCAAGGTGCTTCTCAGTATTGTATGTGTCATTGTGTACTGTCTTTTTGATTGCTAGATAGTGTTGCATTCATTTTCTCAAAACAGTATGATGAAGTAGTTATGTATAATGTGTATTGGAATCTGGTGGAATCTAATTAGTCTCTTTGTCTGTCTGTTGCTTTAGCTGCTGTGTGTCTCCTGAGGCCGAGCTGACTCTACTGGCATTTGCTCTGGCACGAGGAAGCTTGGCTAAAGTCCTTATCTCTCTGTCTGGTATCTGTGAGCATCTGGACTCAGAATACAGAGCTTCCTCACTGCTGGACTCCATGGCATCGGTCCGGCTCAAACTGCTCTACCGGAATGGTAATACACAGTACAAGTTTTATTCAGATATTTAGCTTTCTTGTCTAGTATTTCTTGTTTACTTTTTATATTATATAGACCCTCACCTTATAACCAAAGGCTGCAAAAGTATTTTAAAGAGTGTGTGATTTTTATATTTAATGGATTAGCTGTGTGGTAACACACGTGTATGTTTATGTGCAGGTAAACCTCTCCAGCTTCATCTTCAAGCATGTGACGTTAAAAGTAAAGAGGACAAGTCTGGCCCAGAAAACATGCTAACTGAGTCCAACACCGGAGATGGTACACACACCATTCATAACATACATCCCTAAACCTGCCGTTAAAATAAGATTTCAGAATTCATTTCGAGATTTCATTTGCGTTTCGGACTTGCAGGTTTCCTCACAGAGAACGGAAAGAGGAAAGCCAGTGTGATTCTGTCCACTGAAAACCAAAGCTGCTTTCAGGTCACGCAGATCAAGATGAAAGTGAGTCTTTAGTTCACACTTTTTAAAACTTTGATTATATACCTACTGTATATAATCTATTTAAAATATACAGTACCAGTCAAAAGTTTGGACACAATTGACAAAAATGTTTCTCATGATCTTAAAAATCTTTTAATCTAATTGTATGTATTTCAATATTTTAACAGTGAGTAATTGTTTCCAAACGTTTGACTGGTACTGTAAAACCGTTGGGTCCACACATCCTAGTTTTAAAAGCCTAGTTTTTACTTGCATATTCAGCTCAGCATTTCTTCACCTCAGGTGCGTAAAGGGGCGATCGGTGCTAAATGCGGCCTGGTTTTTGCCTACAATGACAATGAGCCCTTTGATGCGGATAAACACTTTAAAAGATTCAAAAAGCATGACAGCTGGGACTACAAAGACTACAAAGAATTTGTCCAAGACGGGTATGTTAGATTCTTACTTTGTCTGTTTTTGTTATGCAGGTTTGTTTATCCATAACTAAAGATTTTCAAAACATAAAAGGCTGCTGTAAATTCTTTGACCTCTTTGTGTTATTTCTCACACATTCACACACAAACACTAACACACTCCAGCACAAGGGTATCAGAGATGAGTGAGGATGATCCCATTGGCTGGTTTGAGCTGGAGGAGGACTGGAACGATGTGGACATCAAGCTACTGCAGTGTCGAGTATCAAAAGTATGATTTTGTTGTTTTAGATTTCTCTTATTCGCCTGTTTGTCTGCAGCTTTCTTTCTCTTTCTACACTTCGGTCTCTCTTAATATTATAAAATGTTTAAAGTTCAGTACAATAAATACTGTATTCATAGGTATTTACTGTATTTAATTGCTCACTCCCTCTCTCTCTGTCTGTCTTTGTGTAGTTCCTGATGGTAAAGTTCCTGTGTGCTAGGCAGGACACAGCAGAGCGGTTGGGGGTTCAACAGATGACTTTCAGTGGCTATTTGTGTCCAGACTCAGAACGGCTGGAGGATGTCGAGGATCTGAGCACTCAGACGGAGGAAAACATGTCAGGCCAGGTCACAGGTCTCGCACTCATGAAGAAAACGCTTTATTTTATTCAGCAGCTCACCAGAGAAATGGTACACCATCCAAGACACTAACCTCTAAATTCATAATCCAGTTTTCTCATTCAGTGTAGGTGTTTGCTTACGCCTATAGTTGAATGTCTTTACAGGAAGCGTCCAAACAGAAGTCCCTGCTAGACTTCAGTGATCTCAGCTTGCTTCTGTTCTGGAATTTGTACCGCAAACTCAGATCTGTGTAAGTACTTTCATAAATATGAGATGAGGTAGATGTGTTTTTAAACTTCACAGTTGGTTTTTTGTTGTAGTCCACTAATGTTTGGCAACACAAACGTTACTTTGTTCTTTGAACCTGAGGGCATCAGCTGAAACCGTACGGTAGTTTTTGCTACCGTAGCTTTTATATGCAAATAGATTCTGTTGTAATCTTCTTTGCATGTAAATTGTGAATGTTGGCCTCATCCAATGCTCAGGCAATGATATATTTAGTAGTAATTAAAAACTATGATGAAATCTTTTTGCTTGTGTGTATTTTGTGTATGCTCAGCGATGGAGAGGAGGCGGTAAAGACACGGGTTCTTTTGCTACAGCTGCTTCAGAACTGCTTCCCAATGGTGCCCAGCCTGACAGAGTCCCAGCAGTCAGATACAACAACCTCAGCGTCTGCGTCACCCTCAGGCAGTGCAGACAAGGACCCTGCCGAAGCTATCGGGGAGCTCTACCATCACTTGTGTCAAGGTGAAGCTCACAAGCGGACTTTCTGCCTGACTGCGCCAAACTCGTACACTGCTGTGGTTTTTTGGAATGCTGTTTTGGTCATGAGCTGATCTGTGCTGTTCTGTATGTTGATGGTTTGAGAGAGTAACAGTAGATTGTGTGCTGTGCAGTTGTGGATGGGCCTGAAGGAGACACTGCGGTGGAGAAAGCTTTGAGAAAAGAAGCCGTGAAAGCCATTCTCAATGGAGCTTCTATCTTCTATCCAGACAAGCAGAGCAGAAGAGACATGCTCTTTCACATGATGGTAAGACCCTGCGATTTTTGGGGTTTAAAAATAATCTCATTTTTGTGTCACTGAAAAGTTTCAAACTGTATGTTTTGCCATTGCTTAGACAAAAAATGACCAGCCTAGTTCAGCATAAGCCCTATTCGCACGGGATTAGTATTATCTAGGGACCTCTAGTCATTTGTAATAATTGCGGAGGTTGTCTGCGATCTTAATCCCGTGCGAATCGGCCATGTCTGTAATTTGTAAAGTAAAATTCCCCAAGAAATGACCTACCATATTTCGCCGAACACAGAGGTTCTGTGATAATATTAGTCCCGTGCGAATCGGCATCTCTGTGATTTGGCCAGCATTTGGCAGGTTATATCATTGTTACGTACTGCTTCGACATCATATCCGGGAGATAAGTCAGTAAATTCGAGTAAAATCTCAGGCTTCGCTTATCCCGTGCGAATGCGCCACACGAAAATCAGACGTGGGGGCTAATTTCTAAATCACACAAGTTCCCCAGATAATACTAATCCCGTGCGAATAGGGCTATAGACAATAAACACCTCATCTTTATTGTAATTGAATAATTTTTGTCTAGGAAGTGAATTAAAATTTTCTTGTTGCTTCTTTACTAGAAAAACATAACAGAGGGAAATCAACCAGAATCTGTAAAACTGACGTTCGAGTCACTCTGCAATTACTTCAGGTATCAAACTCCTTCCAGTTCCTCCTGTCCTTTAAAATGCGATTCCTGCTCTCACACTTTGCCGCTCATTCATCTTTGTTTCCAGCGATCAGGACCCGAAAGGTCTCCTCATGCTTCCCCCTAAAGGAGCCCCGTCTGACTTTGATATCTCGCCCATCCTGGCCGTCATGGACACTATGCTTATAGTGGCCACTGGAGAGGTTTGTTCACCTATCCTGACAGCTGCCAACCTCATTTAGTCACACAAACCCTCCACACAGGCCTTTGGGAACAGCCGACACATGCTTTAAATGTTTACACTTTATTAACATCTGTTAGCTGAGACCTTGTGTTGTAATACAGCATATCATAACTAATGATGAAAAGTATGTCAGTTGCGGTTTGGTGAAGAGTAATTGAATGTTTGTTTTTTTCATGTAAAACTGTTCTTCTCTCTTTCAGTGTGAGGTATTGATGCAGGAGTCCAGCAGAGGGTCCATTTGGAGGGTTTTGTTGTCGCTGTTTTGGGCTCTTCAGGGCAGCTTGCTCTCCTGGTGTTTCTTGCAGATTAAAGGAGGAACAACCACTTCGGCTGAGCTGGCTCGGGAGATCCTGCTCAAATGTTAGCGTGCTTCTCTTATTTTTCCAGTCTAGAGTTACAAAGCCCTTTAAAATACTTTTTAAAGAGTTTTGCATTTCTTAAAACAGAAGCAAACATGATTGTACTTGAATTGTGATTGAAAATTTCAGTTTTCATTTGTCATGCTTTTTCATTTTTCATTATAATTATATGATTATATATTATATAGCTACACAATTACATTGACTATAAAACATGTAGCAAGGTGTATTCCAGAGTAATTACTGCTGATTTGGACAAATGATTTTGGACATGAGAGGTATTTTATACTTTTAAGCCGTTTTTTAAAGTTGTTTCTTTTGGCTTGCAGATGTGGAGCAGTTCCTGGAGGGCACCAGCGACATTCTGACTTCTCTTTTGAAGCGCTTCTCTGGAGCTGATATCATGGAGAAACTCAGTGAATCCATCTTCGCCATGGCAACCCGACAGCTGGTAGTAATCCCACTCTTTCTTCTGCAAACTTTTGTCAGCATTCAGGGTTAAATGTAAAGTTCGTAAACTAAATAAAATTACATTTTAATAAAAATATTCAAAGAAAAAGCTGTCAAATAAAGGTCTGTTAAAGACCTAAAGGTCTACTGTCTTTAAGCAGTAAAAAGCAAGACCATATACATTATATGTGTTGGCAGCTCAGGATTAAATGGACAGCATATCATAAGAAATTACAATAGCTCTACAATACATGTATAATATTTAAATACACCCTTAAAATATAGTCTATATAAAATAGATGTAAGTCATAATATTGCATTCTGTGTGAATTATTTGTAGTTTCATCTATAAGTCTATTCAGATTGAGAATTGACATTAAATAATTTAGTTGCAGGATTTTTTTTTACATCGATGACGCTTTTTATGGTTGGAAAAACTAAAACATGACTCTAAAATTAGTTTATTCCTGACACTGGTTCCAGTAATGGCGGTCTACAATTAACAGTACATTGAGCTTTGTGTCTGTTTTCCTTTGCAGACAATCTTTCTGCTGGAGCTGTGTGCTCAGGATATTCCTCACTGTGTCCTGCTCAGGAAATTCTACCCTCTGGCAGATCTTCTCAAGAAGCTGGCCAGTGATACTGAAGACATCTTTTCAAAGGTCAGTGTGCATATTATGTGTTTTGACACGTTCAGGGACCTGCACGAAACACATGAAGACACAGTATTCAAACTTTTTTTGGATGAGCAGTTCCTATAAGAAACAGATTTTAGTTTTTAAAAAGCAAGATAATCTATCCTTCTGTAATTGAATAAAAGAATTGTACATTGATTATGTATTTGTACTGTAGGTTGATATGGAGGGCTGTCAGCAGTCTCAACAGCCCGTCGTATTAAGGACATGGAACATGGAGTCCCCTCATAACTATGAGAACAGCAGACACGAGACCACCGTCTTCGTCTGTCCTGGAGCCACAACCTTCGAAGTGGAGTTTGACGAACGCTGTGAAACAGAGAAAACGTGTGAAGACTTGTTTCTAAAGCTTTCTGCTGCCACCTTCATTTTTCAGCACTTCAGTATCATTCCATTTGGACTGATCGATCTGTCTTTTTGTTGTAGATATGACTATCTGGAATTTACGGACGCTAGAGGAGGAAAAGTGAGATACGACATGAAGGTCGGCTCAGAGAAATGGCCGAAGGTGTGAAAATGTTTTATGAGAGTATTGTTACTTTTTTCAAATGTCAAGCGGATGCTGTAGCACATTTTAGTTTTCGACTTTTTGTCTAATGTATATTTTCAGTTTGGTTCCATGCCTTAAAAATAAACTTATACTGAGATGAAGGGGTTAAAATATTTCATTGTGATTTAGTTTTTATGCATTAATAAGTTCAGATAATAATATGTTGTGGGTTTTTTTTTTCAGAAAGTGACATTTAAAGCAGGTCCCCAGCTGCAGTTTTTATTTCACTCAGACAGCAGTAATAATGAGTGGGGTTACAAGTTCACTGTGACAGCTTACGGCCTGCCGGACGTCACCGTGTCCTGGACTTCTGACCTGCAGCTGCTTGTGTCCAGACTTATGGGTCGTCTGGCCTCCCGCACCATGGCTTTAAAATCACCTCACGGTGAGAGCACACACACTTCATAGGTGGTTTCTTGCCAGTTTACTTCAGACACATTTCATGAGTTTATTTTTGGAAAATTATTTCCTGATAATATTTCCTTCCTGTGAGGCACATTGATATTTAGGTCCTGCTATGTATACCTAGATTATTAACACAACGTCATAGAAGTTGACTTAAAATTATTATTCTGCCTTTTTCTAAAGAAATCTGCGGTGTAAAGGAGTTGCCTGCAAGCTTGATGAACCATGTGCTGTCTTCTCCTCTATGGAAGCCTGTGTTCAGACATGGAGTGAGTCAGTTTCCCGAGGATAGAGCTTCAGCGGTGCCCAGCGCAGACACGGGCCAGGTGAGGGTGTGAAAGTGCAGTTGTTTTCATCCAAATCAGCAGTCTCACTGACTTGATTACATTTGTGTGTAAAATGTGGTCTACAGAAAGCATCATCTCCCTCAGCAGATGAATTGGTGGAGTTCTTGATGGAGTTTGCCCGCTGGGATCCTTCCCAGGACCTTTCTGACACCAGGACAGAGCTCATGAGAGCCCTGATAGTGATATGCAAGAAGCAGCCAATCAGGAACGAGATTGCTGCAGGATCAAAAGTGGACCAGGCTGTGAATGCCACCTGGGCTGCCATGGTTTATCACACACCTGCACTTCATCATAGTCTTAAAAGCTTTGGTAATTACATTTTTTAGACAGATTAATGCAGTAATACAGATTAATACAGTTTAACAATATTATTCAGTCATACAGTATTCACGTAAGTCATCTACTGTAAGGTGTTGTTAAATACTGTTAGTAAATACTACAAATTTCAGTACTGAACTGTCACTGTGTGAATTGTGTTTTTCAACTTGTTTTTTATCTTTGTTAGTATCTAAAAATGGTCAGAGCAGTCTTAGTGAGGACATTGTGCAAGTGTACTCTCTCGCAGACAGCATCAGAACATGGATGGTGAGTTTTATCATAAAAAAATAAATAATTTATGATAAGTATGTTTAAACATTTACCAAATAGTTTGACCTGTTTCGCAGTTGGAGATGAAACAGCGCTACCTTATGGGTAAATTGAATGAATCCGAGGAAAAGGAGGAAGGACAGAATGAAGTTACGATGGAGTCACTTGGTAAGTATTGTGTTGGTGTCGTAATAATACTGTTAAATAATCTGTTTTTGTTTATTTTCGTTTCATCTCTCTTTCTTCTTTAACAGCTGAGATTTGCATCAGCAGAAGTTTGTTCCTCTTCAGATTCAGCCATGGTGGTGGAAACTCTCCTCCAGATCAGGAACCGTCCAGACCAGAAGAAGGCACCTGTGCTGGTCCTCTCATGCGATCCGTTTCCACATCAGAGGGAGATTTCCAACCCAGCTCCTCTTCCACCATCTCACAGACCCCGGATGGCACTGAAGCAGCGACGCCCACAGGTCCCGGAGAGGCTGGGCCGTCCGGCAGCATCAGTGCACAGGGTACCACAGGCTCCTCAGAAAGCCTTCAGTCTCAAACAGGAGAGCCAGCGTCTCCGTCAGTCTTTCCACGTAAAGCACCTTTCAGTCGGGGACGCCTCAGGCTGCTTTCCCTAAGGTCTATGGAGGAACCCCGCATAGTTCAGCCTGTTAAAGAGCGTTTCCCTATACTCAAACACATCCTCAGCTTTATGAAGGACATGGTCATCAGTGAAAGCAGGTAATGACGGAGAATTGTTATTTCATGCCTTGAGTTACCTGTATTTACATTACATTTACATTTGTTTCTTCGTGTATGCAGTGTTCTTCATACTCTGGCCCTGAAGAAGGCCCAGGCGCTGAGCGTGTGTGAGGTTCTGGAGATTGTACGGCAGTGTATACTCACCCTGGGGAAACCGCACCTCTTCCAGGCACCCTGCATCCTGTTTCTTCAGGAACTCTTAGCGTGTCAGAAAGATTTCACTAGGTATGCCCCTCACCAGTACAATATATACAGCTATGAACATTTCTGATGGTACCGAAATCAGATAAATCTTAAAAACGTTTCTTTCTTTTGCAGTTACTTCTCTCAGTTGGCAGGCAGTGGGAAGGAGATGAGAGAGCTGGTCAGACATTCGTATCATCTGTTAGTGCTCATGCTAGTGGAGGCCGTGCAGGGCTTCAATGCATTGAATGAAAAGTGGGTACTCGCATCATTTTTCTTTAAAAAATAAAAATAGCAGTACTACAGTACGAACTAAAGAACTGTTTTATAATTCTCCGTTCACTTGGCCATTGATGTAGAAGTGAGTTTCATTTCGTTTTTATTCTTTGTCTTCAGGGTCCTGTTGCCCGCCTTGTCATGCGTGCAGACATGCCTGTTGCATTTACTGGATATGAGCTGGGAAGCAGAAGATCTGTCACTGTTTCTGGACATTAAACTGCCTGATCTTCTGCTCACCATGTCTCAGGAAAATATCAGTGTGCATGATATTGCCATCAGGTATGTGGACAAGAAGGCCTGTTAGTGCAGTTTATCAGCATTAATATAACTGTCCAGCAGTCATATGTTTGTTGAAGGTTGCTGATTAAAATTTTTTTAGTGTGAACAACAGATATATTAGTAAAAATATTGTATATAACAAACAATTTTTTTAAAAAAATTATTCATTTTGCAGATTTAACAAATCGTTTTACATTAATAGTTAATTGATAGTTCATTAATTAGCTAGTATTACTTTAAGCATATTTTTGAACTTTGGTCATTTTAAACATTATCAAAACAGTGATCTATTTTATTGACAGAATTTCAGAAAAGTGAGCAAGTGACAGATATCTATTAATATCAAACAGCAGTTCTTCGTTTTCATTTAAATAAATCAGAAAATGTCTTTGTTTTCCACTTTTTTTGTTTTTACCGCACATTTAATTGGCACATTTGTTGTTACGATTCTGAAATTCTCATATAATACTGGGACTTAAAAAGCTTAAATTACACTTTATCCTGATACATGTTTTCAGTGTTTTCTTTAGCTTCTTTATTGTCCTGTTCTCTGTTGTGACATGATGTAGTCAGTGGACAGAGGAGGATGAGATAGCAGACTACGAGAGAAACTGTGAATGGATGGACGAGTGTATGGACGGCATGTTTGAGAAATGGTTTGACAAGATTGGCCAGGCCTCACTGGAAGACAAGAGAAAGGTACAAGCACCACAAACAGAAACAAATGCTATAAATAAATGCTTTCACACAAACTAAACTCATGGAGACTATAACAAAAGACCTGCTAATTTAGAGTAGTTACATTATATTAGTAATTTACTAAAACTAGTACAGTTTGCAATATCACCACTAATTCTATTCCTGGTGGTTTTTATAGTTTTTTTTCTTCATGGTAAAAAAAATAAATAAAAGCACATCTAAATAAACAAAAAAGGCTTAAACTTAACTGGGTGGAGGTAAAACTTTATTATTCATGCATGTCCTGTGTAATAAATACAGACTGTCACCGTGTTCCTGGAAAACTTTTTACATCATGAGGTTTTAATTTAATATTTGAGCTCAGCAAACACAGGCAAATGTCAGCAGCCACATTAATGCCTCATAACATAGACGGTCACTTTATTTACAAAGAGCAAATATTTGACACTAATTTAGTCTCAAACACTTAGCAGGCATCACAGTCTGAAGTTCTCTGTCAGCTTTTTTATTTGTCTCTGTTTACCGATACATGTTCTCTGCAATGTCACAGGGATGTTCATTTTGTACTGTTTAGCTGCTGAATGTTATTGTGATCGTAAAATCATTAAAAAAATCTTCACGAGGATACAAGATGCTTTCTGGTCAGGGTTCTTATCGTTCTGTCAGGCTTTATATCGTTATAATAACCAGTTGACTAAACTTTATCCTTGACTGTATTGTTCATTTTTAATGTTCTGATCTTCTGATTTTGCTCTTTGCAGATGCACATGTTCATTGCACGTTACTGTGACCTGTTGAATGTTGAGATTTCATGTGATGGATGTGAGCGGATTGCACCGTGGCATCGCTACAGGTGTCTGCAGTGTACAGATATGGACCTGTGCAAGACCTGCTTCCTCAGTGAGATCTCAGTCGATATTTCAAAATACCACATTAGTGACAAATGCTTAATAACATACCAGAACATTGCTTTAAAAGGAATAAAATTCTGTCATCATTTATTTACCTCTTCTCTCTGGTCAGGTGGTGCTAAACCAGAAGGACATGAGGATGACCATGAGATGGTGAACATGGAGTACGCTTGTGACCACTGTCAGGGCCTTATAGTGGGCAGCAGAATCAACTGTAATGTCTGTGAGGACTTTGACCTCTGCTTTGGCTGTTACAATGCCAAAAAGTACCCAGACAGGTAAAAGATGCTTCATAAATAACAAACCATCATTACCAAGTACAGCCGATGTATAAACCAACAAACCATTCAGGAACCTGAGCTTGTATTGGTGTTTGTATTCTGTAATGTATATTTTGTTTTAAATATTTTTTTCAATAGGTTTTTATTATGACATCACTGCTCTGTTTCTCCCTCTCTAGCCATCTGCCCACCCATCGCATCACTGTCTATCCTATGGTCACCATCCGCATTAGTGACCGCCACAGACTGATCCAGCCCTACATACACAATTACTCCTGGCTTCTGTTCGCCGCACTCGCTCTGTTCACCTCCGAGCTGGTCAGCGAACGAGAGCAGGAGGGAGAGCCTCTGGATGATGTCACACTAGGTTATGCCAGCGCTCTCCAGACCCACTGTTCCGATCTCATCAATGAGTGCCTACTAAAGGGACAGACTGGGAAAGGTGTGTACTTACGAAGTTATTTGAAGTCACACTTGGGTTTCACCCAGTCCTGAATCAGTGTGTCTCTGTGTGTTTCTGCAGGTCTGCGAGCCTCTGCTCTGCTGTCCCTGCTTTCATCGAATGAATCAGCCACAGAGAGTGAACTGTGTCCCCAAACGCCCAACTCCCCTCAGGACATCAGTAGCACGGACACCTCCTCTCTGCCCAGCAGCACCACAGCCATCTGCTCGCCACCACCAACAGCAGACAGAGTAAGTCAGTCTTTCACACTAGTGGGACAGAATCTTTTGTGGTGAACTATTTTTTTTAAAAGCTTAAAAAAAAGTTTAAGGTCATAATGATTTAAAGAGTTTTCTCTTCAAAAGAAACCCCAAAAGCCGGATGTGGGTGCAGGAAGTGAGGAGAAGAGAAGGAAGCTGGTCTCTCAGGACACAACAGACTCGTCCAGTGTGAGTCAAACACCGTCCGTGTCTAGCGAGGAAACACTTTCGCCTGGAGCCGGAGGTGAGCCTGTGGGGTCACTGCCTCTGGATACCTCATAATAACCCTTCTAATAACTCATGCTGAAATGTATTATTAGAGAAGTTTGTCATTTTACTGTTATTATTTTATGTATTTCTGATATTCTTTGCCTATGATTTAAATCTCGACATTATCACATCTGCTGTTTCAGAGAGCATGGATGCATATAAAGACCAGGAGAAGACAGCCAGAGGACCCCTACAGGAACATGTGTTTGCAGAATGCTCCAGAGAGAGAATTCTGGGATTGTTGGCGGCCATGCTACCAGCAGCCAAACCGGTGAGAAGAAAAGCTTCCAGTTTCATATGTAATTAGGCAACTCCAGCATTATGGACGTAACATTTTTAGTCACAAATTCGCACATAATGTATTTATTATCAATATAATTAACCATCTGTTTACATTTTACTAAACCCCTATTGATTAAGTCCAGATGTAAAAAAAATTACTTTTAATGCACAAGTTATCTATTTTAAAAAATGGAAATATAAATACGGTATGTGACAAAAAAGAACACACATTTTTAAGAGACAACATACTTGGTAGGAATTAAAATGCACAAACCAGAAGCAATAATACCCAACAAATGGAGCAGAGATGACTCCATTACGGACGTGACAGTTCTGAAAGCAGCACTTTACCTGACTTATAATGCTTTAAACAAAAAATGCTTTAAAAACTTAGAGGACACTACACACAGGTATTTAAACCACCAAATATTGACATCTTAGCTATCAGTATGGTACGTTTTTGTCTCATGTTTTTGTAACAAACCACAGAATGTACTTTTATATGTGTTTAATCTTGACCCTATAGGGCAGCACACTATCTTTGTCCAGTCTGAGTCCTGTTTTGCCGTTGCTGTTCCGAGTGGTCATCTCAAACGCTGGCTGTCTGAATGAAACGTACCACTTGACTCTAGGGCTTCTGGGACAGCTTCTGCTGAGGATCTTACCACCTGAGGCTGATGCAGCTGTGGCTGAGGCACTGACTGATAAATTTGAGCTGCTTACACCAGGAGATGGAGCAGCCATAGATGTGCAGGGCTGGAAGACCACTCAGTTGCTCTTCAGTCTGGGTGCCGTGTGTCTGGATAGGTAATCTATTTGTAATGTGTATTTTTATGTATTGTACAGAAAAGTTTCGGGTTACCCTTTGCCTAGAAAAATGTAGTTTTGGCTTTGTATCAACCAACATTATGAGGTATAATCCTAAGATGCTCATTTTTCTTCATTATTACCCAAGTAAACTATTAAAATGTGATTAAATACTGTATGTATTTTTACAACTTCTTATTAACACTCAATCTTTGTGGTTTTGCTAGTCGTATTGGTTTGGATTGGGCATGCTCAGTGGCAGATATCTTGAGGAACCTGAACGTTTGCCCTCAGTGGTGTGCAGTCGTGGCATCTTTCACTGATCACTGCATCCAGCAGTTGCCACGGCAACTCAAAAGAACCAATCTCTTCACGCTACTGGTGCTTGTGGGTTTCCCTGAGGTACAAAGATTTCACACACATGCAATTAATATTTAAAAGAAAAAGTTATACAACTTCAAGAAGGTTGCAAGGATTTTCTTTGTCATTAAACTAGTTTCACAATCCTTGTCTTGCAATAATGAGCACTTTAATAGTGATATTGAACTGCTCCTCTCTGTGCATGTTCTTCATGCCAGAAATGTGTCTTTTATGTAGTTTTAGGATGTTTACTTTTAAATAATGTGTAACAGCCAGACCAACAGTGATATTTTCACAACACAAGGAGTAAAGTGAACTGCAGTATCAAAATTCTGATGCATAATTGCTAAGAAATACTTGGGTACATTAAAATATAAAAATATAAAACATAACGTAAATATTTCTTTCTATTATATTATATTATATATTATTATATTCTATTATCTTTATATTATAAGCATTGTCACAATGGTGTGTGTTGCTGTATCACCTGTTTAATATGCAAAGCTTTTATGCCCATGATCTGCTCATATCAGGTGCTGTGTATGGGGACTCAGGCTGTGTTCATAGATAATGCCAACGAACAGCATAACGTGATTCTGCTCAAACACTTCACTGAGAAGAACAGAGCTGCTGTTGTGGACGTGAAGACCAGGAAGAGGAGAACAGGTGCGATAACAGCAAGTTTCTTGTGCAGTTGCAGGTGCAATTGATTTGCATCTAAGATGTTGTATCTGGCCATATTAAAATAACCTATAATCATTCATACAAGTAGTAGTAAGCACGTGTCTATTATGTTTTTTAGTGAAAGACTACCAGTTAATCCAGGCACATGAGTGCAACAGTGGCAGTGATGTAGAGTCTCATTCTGAGGGCCAAGCAGTGTCCCCAAGCTCCACCCACCTGAGCCGATACCTGAAGAACTTCACCTCCATCGTGAGTCACCTGCTGCAGGTGGGGGTGGAGAGCAGCGCCCAAGATGCTGTGGAGGCCACATGGGTGCTTTCCCTCGCTCTTAAAGGACTCTACAACACACTCAAGGTATGTATCTGAAACGAGAAATGTAATGGCCCCAAATACTAGTTAACACTAGGCTAACCAAATAGTGAACAAACACATCAATACTTTTTAGCCTTAATGAAAATGCATAAAAGGTTATATGGTTATTCCTTCACGCAGGCTGCTGAGCATATGTTTCTCTTTCTCATGCAGAAGCAAGGTGTGGATCAGGCCCAGGAGACCATCCAAGGCTCCGGCCTGATGCAGCTTCTGGTTCGTAAGTGCAGCAAGGGCACAGGCTTCAGCAAGATGTGGCTTCTGCGAGACCTGGAGATCCTCTCCATCATGCTCTACTCATCCAAGCGAGAGATCCACTCCATGGCGGAAGATGGAGACACAGAGACGGATGGAGAGAAAGAGAGAGAGAAAGAGCACGATTCGGATCACTCCAGCTGTTGCGCAGACGATGCGGATCCAAACAGACCAGATCCGCTGGAAGGGCTGGATGAAGAGACGAAGATCTGTTTCCAGGTGAGGGCAATCCATTATTTTTCACATCTCCTCAATCACTGCAAAAACAAGAATAGAAGTTTAATGCTTTTTTTCTTAAAGTTTTGGTATTTGTTGTGTATTCAGATTACCCATGATGCTCTTAATGCCCCACTGCACATCTTGAGAGCCATGTATGAGCTTCAGATGAAGAGGACTGACTCTTTCTTCCTTGAAGTACAGAAGAGGTGAGCTACTCTTAATACTTCCAGTTACAACATCAAACTTTCATTTTGTTACTGGAAATATAAAACACATCTATATGTATCCTGTGCAGAGCAATTTATACAGTCATAATGTAAAAGATTAAAATGCTTCCACCTCTGCGATAATTTAGTTACAATAATAAGTTTCTTTACCCTCTTATCATCTCTCAGGTTTGATGGTGAGCATATAAAAACCGACGAGACGATTCGTACGCTAGCACAAAAGTGGCAACCCTCTAAAAGACCTCGTTCGGAGGAAAGAAGCACAAAGGCAGTAGATACAGATATAATCATTGTGCCCTGTGTGGTAAGACCAACAGACATGTTTAACCAGAAAATAAACTAAACATCTTCCATTTCCTGTTCAAGTCTAAACCTAATCACTTCACTGTGACCCTCAGTCTAAACCCAACAGATGTGAAAGAGCCACTGAAGAAACAAATGTCATCACGCAGAAGCTCATCACCAACACTGAGAGCGACCTGCAGCTGAGTTACGCCAAACAACGCCGCACAAAAAGCTCGGCTCTGTTACACAAAGAGTTGGACGCGCGCAGCAACAAAGCAGTGCGGCAGTACCTCTTTAAAGTGAACGAGGCCATCGCCATCCTGTACGCACGGCACGTGTTGGCAACGCTGCTGGCCGATTGGCCCGCCGACACTCCAATCAGGGAGGAAGACCTGGAGCTGAGTGGAGCGTCTCACATGGCCTACATCCTGGACATGCTCATGCAGCTGGAGGAAAGACCAATGTGGGAGAAGGTGAGAATTGGGTGTAGTTTTTTCTCTCTGCATTGAAAGTGTAAGCATGTGCATAATTCGTCATGCTTGGTCTCAGATCTTACAAAAGGTCCTGAGGGGTTGCAGCCAGAGCATGCTGGGTAATCTGTCACTGACAGCGTGTCAGTTTATGGAAGAGCCTGGGATGGCAGTGCAGATCCGTGAATCCAAGCACCCCTACGACAACAACACCAACTTTGGGGTATGAATTAAATTCAGTTTATTTTCAAATGCATTGATGTTTTTAATTAAATGCAAAGATCTGTGTCAGCGCTTTCCACTCAGTGTCTTCCTCTAATCTCAGGATAAAGTGCACATCCCCGGGGCGATCTACCTGTCTGTGAAATTTGACTCGCGCTGTCACACAGAGGAGGGATGCGATGAGCTTCTGATGTCCAGCACTAGTGACTTCCTGCAGGACTTGCACACTTTCAGCGGTTCGCATCAGAAATGGACAGACTTTGAGATTCCAGGTGAGAGTTTGAGGCATGTTAAGGGGTGCTCAATGAGATAAAAAAACAGAGAAAACTTTCAACACATAAAACATTTTTGGGATTTATATGTTGTTTGCTGTATGTTTTCAGAATGCACATCTAATTATAAATGGCCATGAATGAAAAATGTAAGACTTGATTTATATATATATTTTTTATCTCCTGTAGGGGACACACTTTACTACAGGTTTATATCAGATATGAGTAACACAGAATGGGGCTACAAATTCACTGTGACTGGTGGCCATCGAGGACGCTTCCAAACCGGTACGTATGCAGCTTATTTATTTACATCACTGTTCTCTCGCCTGTCGTCACCTGGTCTGGTTATTGTCCTCCTGATAATCATGCCCACTATCTAATAAGCCATCAAAACATTTCCTTTAGTTCCTTTTAATGCATCAGCAGTGTAATCTTTAATGCAGGACCCATATTTATACTCATATAATCTTTTAGAGACCTGCTGTTATCCTCAACTTGACAGGACTGGCTTGAAATTTGGTATAAGACTGACATACAAGCATACAATTTTTGATGATTTTTTCTTCTCCAGCAGTAAAACAACATATTTGGTTGTCCAGCTTATTCTGTAAGTCTTTTGAGCAGGTGATTGATCACAGCCGTCGGTGGTGGGTCACGAGTCGCTGTGAGCTCCTCATTTGTGTCCTGTCTGCCTTTTAATCAAAGACTTAATAGACTTGTGCACCTTCTGCTCTATTCCTGAAACTATTATTCTGTAATGCAATATCAAATGAGTTTTCCAGCCATGGAAGGAGTGCCTCTTTTATGGGGTCTGTCAGCTCATTTATTTGTTTCCAGATGATGTTTGGCGAGGTAAACAAACAGAATGAGGCAGACCAACGTGTTCAGTCTTAGATACATAAATTCATATTGTACTCGATTCTCACCACAGTTTTACATTTTAAAAGTAATTTCATTTTAGGTTTGCATGATGACAAATAAATAAAATGCAATATTAAAATGTATCTCTTTGCATGTTTTAACCTTAACAGGCTTTGAGATCTTGAAGCAGATGCTTGCTGATGAGCAATCCCTCACTCACCTCCCGCTGACTGACATCTGGGAGTGGCAGGTGGGCGTGGCCTGTCGGCAAACAGGAAACCAGAGGCTGAAAGCTATCCACCTGTTACTGCGTCTTCTACAGTGTCCGTCTCAATGGTGTGTATCTACTAAAGATCATGAAAGGCTTTTTAATCTAAATCCAACAATGCAGTCACACTGTCCTTTAATTCCCACGCTTTCAACTATTTTAAAGAGATGAGTTAGCACTTTTCTTCAAGAACCAGCTTGTGTCAGGTCAGATCTGTGCTCTGTACACTGCAGGAACAATTTGGCCCAGTTAACAAGCCTTGTAACTTATTATTACTGTATTTCAGTTTGAGTTTGTGAAACTCAAATTGTGAAACTCAGTGTGTCAACTGAATATGATGACATCATATTAGAAGTGGCTTTTACCTTCATAAATGCAAATGAGAACTATATCACCTCATCAGGGTTTATATAAACTCCCGCTCCTGTTGTTGGCGCATATTGCCGAGCATTGTGTATTCAGATTTACAAAGCTTTTGCATAATGCATCTGACAGTGGCTTTCTGCCTTGATTGTTCCCATGGCAACAAGGTCACATGTCAGAGTGATTTGCATGATTTCCGTGATGTTGGGACACAGTTACATCATCACTGACAGACAGGGTGTGTATGAGAGTATTAAAGAGATGAACCTGTGGTGTCAGATGAGTTAGCGAGGTTGAGGAACGGCACGTGCAAATGCCCACCTGCCCACTGAATGTGGAACATGATACGTCCACCACATATCCAAACTATGATGATAATTGGGGTGATGTTTAGAGGTGGACTGACCTCACTTTGTGTTTTTCTTTGCAGGGGTTGTGACCTTACACTTCTGAAGCCACTGTGGCAGCTCTTTACCTCCATGGAAGGTGGTTTGAGTCAAGACCCCACCAGCATTACAGTTCTCCTTCCTCTTCATCGTGCTCTTACTGAGCTCTTCTTCATTGCTGAAGCCAAGGCCACTGTGAGCATCTGTCTATCTATCCATTCTCTGTCTGTCTGACCATCCATCTGTCCATTACTATCTATCCATCATCTATTTTATAGTTCCTGCATCTTTTTAAAGTTTTAAGGCAACAGTAGAGGAATGACAAGTATACATGTATAGGCCATTGTGTAAATGCATTTCTGCCATTACGGGGTAGTGAAGGATTGAAAAGGGGCCACTAGAGGGCACAAACACTCCTTGATCATATTCAAAGTAAGCCAAATGTTCCTCAAGAACACTTAATTCTGAGAGATACACACACAATATGAATATACTGTACACACCACATACTGCATATCCATACCGAGCCACGTCATGTAAAACCTCTTACATCACTGACACAGAATGAGCTGTCCTGTAAATGGTCTGTAAATGGGAGGAAAGTGTTTCTGAGTTTCTCATCACTTGAATCATCTTTTAACAGCCAAGCTGGATGAGAATGTGAAGCGGTTTGTGTGTTTAGAATCAGGATGTTTAAGTGAGCATTAGCCCAGAGAAGTGGCAGGGAAATGGATGGAGTGAGCGTTGAGTGGTTTCTCCCATTTACACACGGCACTGTTTAGACTCATTATGAAGAGACTGTCATCCTTAATTTCTGCCCACAACCACAGGCCTTTTCAGAACTCAACTGACCACATAGATTTTACACTTCACAGCAGCCAGATGATCAAAAACAGGCCCAGATGGAAGTTTAGCACGCTGATTTTGTTGAACAATCTGTGGTTTAAACAGTGAAATGTGTTAAATGCAGTTGATAATACTACACTCTTGTGAGGCACAAGAAAATGGACAGTAAAGCACAAGAAAATCACACAAAATAGTTAGTCAGCAAAACATGTTTCCATTTGTTGTTTTTGATATGTTACCACCATTAAAAGGGATCAACTATTATGCCATTTGGGAAAAGACAGCATACATTTGCAAGAGTTTAAACGTGTGACTTCTTTATCCTTGCACAGCCGGAAATGAGACCGAAAGAAAGACAAACAGATAAAACGTTCTCTCTTTCTTTCCTGTAGTGTAGTAACACTTATTTGTGAGGGATGATAAAGCCCCTGCTTCACAGAGGAAGTGGTTAAAAATGTGTTCTGACATGACAAAACAAGTCTCCAGAAAGCTCCACAGTCTTCACTGAACTCTGTTAAGAAATGTTTCGAGAAGTTCCATTTTAAATTGGTGTCACAGTGAAGAACAATTTGACTTGTTTCTGTTTACCCAAAGCATTAAGCGACAGCGCTCGATTAATAACTCCTCCCACTAGCTGTCAGTAACGAAATTAGCTTGTTCGACTAGACAGAGTATGCCGAACAGGATATTGTTTAATGTCATAGATGATACATGTTGTTAAAAAAAAATCATTTACTTAACCTCATGTTGTTCAGCACATGTTTCTTCTGTGGAACACAAAAGAAGATATTTTGAGAAACGTCTCAGTGGTTTTGCTTCTATACTATGGAAGTGGCTAGCTGTGTTCTTCAAAATATCTTCTTTTTTATTCTGTAGAAGAAAGAAAATCATACAGGTTGGAAATGACAAGAAAGTGAGTAAATGATGAAAGATTTTTTGTTCATGATTAAGTGACCGTGAAGATGTTGACTTTAAGCTCAATCTGTGGCGAAAGTTTGGGCGGGACTTCCTGTTTCTGTGACCAATAGTAACAGAGAGGAGTGTTTAGGAAACCTATTTGGAAACTTTGATATCTGCATTTTAACATGTTGCTGTTGCTGTTTTTTATAGTTTATTCTTTGATGTTAGCATTATTTGCTTGCCTAGCATGCCTCCTTTGACAGACACTTCTGTACAAAGCGACTGACAGTGCATTTAAGATAAACATTTCATTAATGTGTCTGATCTCAGGTTCAAACCCACGACATTTGCGCTCCTAATGCAGTGCCTAACCAATGAACCCGTGCCAACATAAAATTTTGCCAGCAGTTGCATGATCCTACATTAACCTACAGCAGTCATCTGTGTAATTGCACTTTGTGTTTTAACTTTGTTTACTGTTCAGAACTTTAGAGAGGTTCACAGACGCTCTGTTTTGACAGCAAAATCAATTTCAAATACACTTAGAGATGTCTTGAGCAAAGGCACAATATTCCCTGCTTTCCACACTGGCAGCTACTCTCATTTGTATGAGAAATTCTCTTGGCATCGCGCTGACGCGTTGAGCGTCACTACAGCAACCGATGCAGATATTGACCTCACTGTCTGAACAAATGGATCGGATTGCAAAACGACTGCAGATGGTCAGTTCTAAATATCAGATTTGATAACCAAATCAAATTTGCATGCGGTGCGAAAAAAGTTTATTTTACCTTGAACATGTTTACAGATTTTTTGAGTCGTCTTCATCTGAGTCAGTGTTCTTTTCGAAGCACCAAAAATGACTTGGTACTGGTGTTGGGCTATACAGTTACCACTACAAAATAACACAAAAAGAGAATGTAGAATGTGATCAGTAGGAGAAAGCTAGAAGAGTTCAGGTGGAGGTGATTTAGAAGATGTGTGGTTTGATTTAGAGTCATGTCATGAACAGCATGGTGCTGGTCCAAACCTCAGATAAACAGCTCTTTTTCAGCTACAGAAGTGTTGTTGGGCAGATTTTGGCAAATAACAGTCTAACAGCTCTTACACTTGAATAATGTCTCTGATGACCCCACAGCAAAGACTCTGTTCTTTGTGCCAAAAGATAAGGATTTTGTAAAGCTTCAAAATCAGGAGTGTTTTAATACTGAAGCTGAAATATTTCTTTTGATTTGTCCACCAGGAGCAGGGCATTCTGCAGGAGTACCTTCTTGCTCTCACTACCAATGAACAGCTGATTGTGCGAACCACACAGGTAAGAGTAACCACAGTTGCTGTTTTTTAACTTTGAAATAGCACTTGCAACAAAAAGGCCTTTGCTACACCTTTTAAAGCTACAATAGTGTATATATACTACAATTGAGAGGTTTAGGGTCATTTGAGTGATATGTTGCACCATAAAAACCTTTGGATCTGAAGACATATGCTTAAATGTATGAAATTACAAACATTAAAATATAGTAGGTTTTGATAGTTTGAGTTTCTGTTGAGTAGGTAAACTCTTGAACAGTATGTGTGATAAGTCAACAATATGACATTGAAAGACTGAATGTACTGAGGTTATGGTAAATAAACTTTTATGGCCCATGATGATATCCACCATATTAAGTCAATAAGCTAATGTGTTCATGTATAAAGCTGTATATAAATGCTGCATTAGATTTATAATGGAGCTAATAGTGATATATGGCTTTGCTTCCTGCATTAACTTCTGCCACGAAGCTGCTAACTCGCACAAAAGACAGGAAACTAACCACGGCATCACTTATTAGTGTGAAGGTGAATGTTTTTAAAAAATAGATCCATCAAATATCCCACCATATGTTTATTAGCAAACCTTGATAAATGCCAGCTACTCAACTCCATTATGCAGGGTATTAATACTTCATGAAAATTTAATGATGGTGGTTTCACTATTATACAGTGGTTTCGGTTGTTTATGTAGAGATCCTCATCTGTTATAAAAATGCAGTTTGAACGTCAGTTTGAAAAAATAGTTTTCTCTGATCTATGTGAGTCTTCTGCACATGTTCGCACGTGGCATTAGTGACCTAAACATTTGCACTCCTCATCACATGATGAGCTCATGCCAAATATTATACAAAAACAGACAAACATTAGAAAGGACGTGCATGAAAACAGCTATGCCATTCTCACACGAGACTTAAAAGTTCTGCTCTGTACTATTGTTTTACTTGGAAACCAGAATTGTACTATGTGTGTGTGGGCTGTGAATAACAGTTACATTTGGTAATTAACCCCATTATCATGTTTGTTGCATTACAGGGAGGGTGAAAGTTTTGTGTAGGATGGGACTAATGCTTTGTATTTATCTTATCCAAAGCTGCATTTTGATGAAAAATTGCATTTTAATTCACATCACGGCTAAAGAAGTGGTTTGTGTTTTTTGATGTAATGATGTTTTTGTGTATTACTGTGCCAAAAAACTTTGAAATGTGATAATTGTGTGGCCTTGCTGAGAGCCACAGGTGTGTGAAATGGTTTCATAAATTGGCCACAATGTTTTGCTTAATAGTCTCTCTCTCTCTCTCTCTCTCTCTCTCTCTCTCTCTCTCTCTCTTTTTCTTTCTTTTTTTCTTTCTTCCTGTACTCATTCACTTTTCTTTATGTCCTTCTCTCTCTGTTTTATTACACAGGCTCTGAAAAACATAGCAGCCATCAGCCTGGCCATTAATTACCCAAATAAATCCACTAAGCTGCTCAACCTGCCCTCCTGAAAGAGGAATGATCGAGAGGGAGATGAGAGATGAGAGGAGGGAAGTCCACAGGAACTTCAGTCTTCTGTGCTTGATGGCTCTGATGGGAGACAGCCACATATCGTCTTCCAAATATGTCCACCTGTAAATCCAGCCCTTCACTGTTTAATCAGCAGGTGGGGGGTAGAGTGACGACATCTGTCACATTGGTATCAGTTATGGCTGTCATGGGACTCTTTCCGAATCATCTCGGTCGTATAATCAGAGATGGCTACTTTTGACTCGGTTTAGAAAGTTTGTTACCTTTTGGTCGAAGAATGAACGCCGAAAAGGAAGTGAAGGAAGTTTTTTTGTTTGTCTGTTCATCAGTTTTAACAGTAAGATCTGTCTGGTGAGGCGTGCCAAAATGTTTTGCTTCTCATCCATAAGCCGCTCCACGCTTTTTGAAAAAGCCACCGAGGCTAAGACGATCGATCAAAGTAAAAGCAGGTCACTTTTCCTGCCTTACATAACCTCCGTCGTCTCTCCCCGGACACACCGCCTAAAAATACGAAGCTGCCAGTGCAGTCTCATCCGTCAGAGTGGCCCAAAACTTCAAACCAGACTGGAACAACCTATACTGCTCACTATATATATAGATATCTTTCCAAACCGTGGGGCCTTCTTTTATTCAACCTCAATGAACTGATTGTACCAGAGTCTAATGCCCTGATGTGAATGTTACACTTGAAAATCTTGTGCTTCTAGACAAATGTCAGCTGACATTTAAAGGGATAGTACACGTTATTGGAAAAAAATCATCATTTACTTGCTCTCTAAACCCATATGGGATTTTTTTTTATCCAAAAGGTTACATAGCAAGGTGTTCTTCTCCAAACAATGAAAGTGGATGGGGACCGGGGACAGCTTTGGTCACCCTTTACTTCCTTTGTATTTTATGCAGAAAAAGAAAGTCAGGTGGGTTTCTAGTGACATGAGAATGAGTAAATGGTGACACGTTTCTGTTTTATGTATCTTTTTAAACATGCACAACTAGGTACATCAAAAAACACTTTGATATGCCATGCAAACACAAAAGGCACCATTTGCCTTAAGCTCAAAGTGATCTTGCTACTGACTGTGGATCAGTTAAAATCCAGACTATATTGTTTTACATTTGAGACACCTGCAAACTTTTTCTTTGACTCCAAGTAAAATGTCATTGTCTTACAATGTTATGTCCTAGATTCATAACACAATTATAATACAGCAGGCCACCATTTTTAGTTAGGGAGATAGAGCACCATGTACCAAACTTCCACTATGTAATGCTGCATGCAACACAGGATCACAGCAGAACCATCACTGGAGCATTTTCACATTTGAGTTGAATAAATGTTTGGCGTATCGGTTAGATATACTGTAATATTACTGCAGTTGAACTGTTTGAGGTTCTATAGTGTTCAATTGGTTGATTGAGACAGAATTTAGAAGTTGATAATCATAAATGTTTGCCTTTTTATTTAGTAAACTAGATAGTCATGTGCCATAACAGTGGTGACGTGAGTGTGGTTATAAAACGTAATGTATGGATTTATTTATTACTGTAAGAAGAATGTTATTGGGTAGATTTTGAGTATATGATTGGCTAAAAGAGCGAGATTTGTTGCCATTTTGCCAGTCAGGGAAAGATTCTTTTTGATTCTTCTAATGTTAATCTAAATAATATATTTTATTATTTGTCTTTTTTTTGCCCTGTACTGTAGCTTGTTTCTTTTTATAGAGGGTTGGCTATTCAGGTCTTTGATAATTAGTTTTATTTTATTTCAGTTTGATTGTTTTAGTGGGTAAAAGGTTGAGAGAATTGTGATGGATATTTATGCCAAAGAATTTATTATTGTTTAAAAGAGAAGCATCTTACACAAAGAAAATTATATTTATCTTCCAGAAGAACGTCATTGGGGTCTTATATTGGGGTGGATGGTGGTGGTGTTATTGTGAAGAGATGCAGATACAGATCCTTTAGTCCTTAATGTTTTTGTTTACACGTTTATGGAGCACATGCTAGTTTTGTTGCTCAACGTCAGTGTGGGTGGGTTTCAAAAGCCAGGAAGATTTCCTGTTTCTATAGCCTCAGATATTAACAAACAATGTGCCTATGTTTAAAGTGAAGCAATCCTAATTTAAACATCATATCATTGTAAAGGTCCTCTCTTTAACTATATTTTATAAAAAATATATATAGTTTAATTTTGAGCATTTTCTATTTTATTTTTATGAATGTCTCTTTTGAGTTCCTGACTTGCTTTGAATTTAAAATTGGTTGAATGTATATAGCTGTGAATATTGATAATTGCATAAATGATTAATATGAAAATAATCAGCCAATCACTTTAAAGAAATGTATATTGTTGCGAATCTCACTTTTGAATTTATTTGCTATGTCATCCAAAACTACTGTGGGTTGATTGTTCATTTGTTTTTAATTAAAAAAGCAAGAATTTTGATTGCTGGGAGGTTCAGTTTCACATTTTATTCATTTATGTAAAATCACTTTTCTCAGAGTTAGTTTTACAAAAACGCTTATTCAGTTCTGGCTGTTTAAAAATGACTCATTGATTTAATGGAGAATTCTTAATCCCAGAGGGATAAAAAATAATGAAACTTAGCGAGATCCTGAGACATTTAAACTTTGTTATTTGTGGGAATTCCTCATTGCTTATTCAGTGATCAAAGTTAGCAATTTTAGTTTGTATACTTATATTATATATATAATATATATTACAAGTACTATAAAATGTATTATATATTAGCCTCAGCATTTATGTTCATTTTTATTTTATTTCATTAAGGATCCATTCCATAGATTGTGGTGTGATAAAAGGTGGATTTTATGAAATTCCTCTAGTAAGAAACTCGGTAAAACAATGTTTGCAAGTCCATTTAAACACTCAGCAAGATTCTATTTAATACAAAACCAAATATCTTGTCTGAGATATCATGGGTGTGTGTTTGTGTTTTGCCTTGGCAAACACTCTGACCCTCCCTTTAGTACTACAAATAGTCCCTCCTATGTCAGCATTTTCTTCCCTCCTAGAATGTAAACCATCTGTTGTATTTTATTTTAACTATTCACCTAAAAATAGTCTCTGTGTGTGTCTCTCTCTTAAACAAACACATGTGCCCTCACCCCGTGGTAGAGCCACACCTGGGCTACTGAACCTGTAAGACTCATCTTTCTACTGTATGGGTCTTTCTATGAAGTAAGTGCCTATAGATTTAAAGGGACAGTTCACCCAAAAATGAAAATGCTGTCATTTATTCAATCTAATGTAATTTCAAACATGTGTGACTCTTTTTCCATGGAACACAAAAAAAATGTTAAAGAACATTGAAACAACATTGGGCCCCATTGACTTCAATTGAATTACATTTCAAAACATCTTATGGACATCCACAGAAGTGGATGTGAGAAAGACACTAATGGCACATACTGTAGTACTCCTCTCTTTCCTTTCGGTCTCTTTCTGTCCATTCACAGAAAAGCGAAATGACAGAAATGCCATTGATGGGGGTGGTGCTGTAGAAGACAGTGATGATTCAGTGATGCTCTGAGCTGTAACAACCCCCACATTCCCTGTGAGTCAGCTCTCCTCACACCCCCCACCCACCTTCTCCTCTCCTCAGCCACGACTCCCCGCCTTCCTACGAGCTGGACATCACCAATAAGACCCTGCAGTTGCGACTGCAGAGGGGGGAGATGATGAAGTCATCCGATGGGGACGTGAGACAGTGGGTTTGATGAATTATAAATAGACGAGACTTTTCACTGAATGGCGTGAAACTCGTTTTTAACACCTACGGTTCGGATATGGAACAGGGGAAAGAGGGAGTGAGATAAAAAGAGGAAAGTGAAGAGTACTGTAGATATCTGCGATTCGGGCCTTGTTATAGAAGTGTTAGAATTAATAATGCTTTCAAACATGACTTTTCACATTAGGCAAATGCATTTATATAAAGCAGCGTCAAGTGCAACCTAAAGTTAAGTTACAGGACCTGTTACAGTATGCAGGGTAATGGGTTAGCTGTACATTTCATCTAACTTATTACTGTGAAGCATTTACAGGTAAATGACATCACGACAATGCTGCTTGCATCAAAACAATATGTACAGTCATAAGCAATTTTGGGACATATGAGACAAAATAACATGATTACAGACTAAACCACGCTCGGTCGGCTCGACATCAGCGTTACCAACACAAAACCTAACCTAATTTTAAACTTAATTTTAACCTAATTTTAAACTCCTGATAATTAACTACTGCACTGATAAATCTCCTTTTACACCATTTTGAGACTTTTATATCCGATAATGTTTCATGTCTCTTTTGGCCACCTACAAAAATAATAGATGTACTAATATTTATATAATGTGCAAATCTAAATGCACATTGTGAATATATATTCCGAATGATCTTACATCAGCCCATCATCACTTAGAAAGCAGTCAGCCATATTGTTCTTCCAGTTCATTAACTGACTCAGTCTTTTTAAATGTTTCAGATACAGCCCTGATGTGTTTTTAATGTCCGACCGCAAAGTTAAACAGCAGCAGAAAGAGGCGAGTGAAATGAAGCTCATTGCAGTGAGTGTGCGGTGACTAAAAGCAATAAACACTGCAGGTTTGATTAATACACGAGAAAAAGACTTTTTGTGTGTGTGTTTAGTGGGGAGAATATTTGCATTTGCATTTGTTTTCAATTCTCTGTTGTTATGCTTCATTGTAGTTCCCTTAGGCTGGACTCAGATGGTCTGAAGGTAAGCTCAGCTTCTCTTACACCTTCACACACACACATCTTGTAATTAACAGAGAAATTACAATTCTTCCACACAATCACAGCATATCACCAGATCAGAAATGACATCACATGTGATAACCTATGTGGTGTCACAGACATCCAAGAGCTCTTCATTAAAGGAAAGCCCCATCACAATACTAATGAGACCTACTTCCTGTTTCCCAAGCGTCACTTCTTCAGAGACCTGCCTGCTAATTGGCTTGTTTAAATAACCCAGGAGAGAGAGACCCCATTCAGCCTTTTAACCCAGATATAAGGACATCACAGAGAACATGTCTGATTGCTGGGAGAGATGCAGGAGTCTTTAGATTTGATTTCTCCTTTAGCATATGTTTGATTCTTAATAAGGGCTTTTGGGTGTTACATGGAGGCCTTGTTGTTATAAGCCACTTTGTTCTTTTCCTTTATTCCTTTATTTAACAAGGTCGACTTCACAAGCTCAGGTCAATTAAAGGAGCAGACACACAGCGTGATACATAAGCACACAGAACTGGCGAGAACTTTCTTAACCTGGAAAGTTGTAGTTGTGGCGACCACAGTGACAGCTCAAGTCATCTTGCGATGTTTACACATACTGTATCTGAAAAGAGTTTTCTGTTGTGAGTGATGCTGTGCTTTCAGATGTAGTGTACTGTAAATAACACAAGTGATGTCATTACAAGATTTTACTGTAAAAATGCTTAACCTGATAATCATCACTGCAAATAATGAGCATGCACATGATGCAATTTAGACATTTTTTAATTTAAAAAGATATATTTTTAATAAATTGTAGTTTTTAATAATAATATGAACATTAACTTTTTTAAATTTTTAGCTTATGTTTATTGTTATGAAAATATTTTTGAATCTTTCTTTTGAGTCTTTCCATTAATATATAGTTCATTATTCATTAGATTAGAATTCAGCTATGAAACATTAAAGTGAATAGTGAAATAGCCTAGGGTTGCAGTGACATTTAACAGGTTTAATACTGTGTTTTCTATATTTCAGTTTAAACTCATGAGCAAGTTCAAGTGATTCATAATGAAGTGAATCTATTGACTTTGATATTTGTTAAATTATCTTCTTTTTTGTCTTGCAGAAGTAAGATAGTCACAGGTTTCAAATGACATGAGGGTGAGTAAATGCTAAAAATAATTAACTTTTTTGATGAGCTATTCCTTTAAGAGGTTTATGTCATGCCTTAAATAATATTTAGTGATTTTTACATCCGCTTGCAAAAGAATGCATCACATCTATTAGTTGAGTAAATGAGTTGCGGCGTTTTACATTTAATGTACCTGTAATTATGCTGACAGTTAAAAGTCTTGCTCCATTACACCAAATCAGCAATACCTAGAACACAGAGATTATCTCCTAGACTTGATTAAACTGATTTGGGTATTTAAATGTAGATCCCTCCCTTTGCTGCTTCTGCTCTGTTCTCAAAACAAAGAGAAATATTCTCTCAGCAAATGCAGGACGATAGGAGTGAAATGCAGGTTAATAAAAAAGCAAGACTAAGTATAAAAAGTCCAGAAACATTGTTTGACCTTTTCTTCTCAGCTTCCCACAAATGTCTATCTGATCAAAGTAAAGCTGTGGGTGAAGACTTTCTCTGAGATCTAGTCTTTCTTTCACTATCTTATGCTCTCTCATTTCTTCTCTGATTTGTAGACTGTCTCTAGAGTCGGTTGCATAATGCCACCTACTTCCCTAGTAGTAACTTAAAACACTTAAGGGCTATACTGCATGAGTTTGATTCATAACCGCATTCAAATTCATACAATACGGAAAGAAAACACGTTTTCTATGTCTTGCTCCAAAGGTTTATTTGTACTATTAATCTTTTTAAGTCATCAGAGATGCTTTCAGTATATAAAGCTAAGGTGAAGTTCTGCTTTGCGTCTGTCCTCAGTGAACACTTCACCTACACAGAACAGCAATTTCTTACTCATAACATCTCTTTTAAATACAGACCTTAATAATTCTAAGCATAAAACTGTGTTTTATTTTCCAGAACTTTATGTTTAGGTTCATCTTTATATGAGTTGACTAGCACTTCAACATTATCAAAGTGAATAACAGTCACAACCATGCCAGGTAACCATATCGATTTTAGGGTTAGGGATGTGTCTTTACCATTGCTTTTTTTGTAATAATCATATGGTTTTGTATGAATCATATTAGCCACATCATAAAATACGTAAGAATTCCCGTGATATCACGTTGCACATAACTGCACATAACAGGTCATCGTTTTCAAATATCTCAGTTGTAAATATCTCAAAACATAAAGAATAAGTTCTGCCTTTAAATTTATCCAGATGTGAATGTGAAGATGCCAATCTTCCTCTGCTTCCTCTCTTTCATGTGTTTGAGATTATTCCTTGTGGCCTTTTCTTTGAAAAGTATAATTATAAGAGGAGAAATGCCATTAAAACGCTGCTTTTGATATCTATATGTGAACAGTCTTCCATCTGTACAAAGATAAAAGGTGTGATTTATAAAGATTATGTTCATGTAAGGCAAGATCTTGATGTGTATTTGTGATGTTAATATGATTTAACTGTGCAGCTCTGCGGTTTCTGCAGTGAGACGGTAACCTCAAAATATCACAAGCCTGCAGTGCTGATGTAGGGCTAAAGAACTGCAGTAACCTAAAACAGAACAAGGGCAATATCATTAAAATCTTTCTTTGCTGTATTCTTTCATTTTTGATTCAGTATGGGTTTTTTTTTGTGTTGTACGTACATTTTAGACATAGAAAATCACATATACGGTATATTCTAATTGGTACCCTTCAGTTATGTATTTCAGTACTTGTTCCTCTGATTATTGTTGCACACTTTAGGACAAAAGGGTGCAGTGTGTTTGTATAGGGAGAAAGTAGAAGATTTTTAAGATGCACTTGGTGCGCTTCTTTAATGATAACTGGTTTTGCTTGATGGCCACTGGCCATTGGCCATGACCTTCACTGGCTACAATGCAGTTTTACCATCTTACGCATAGCAGGGAGGATATATTCTCTTCTTGGCAATAGTGAGAGGTCACCTTTATTAGTAATGGCTTTCTTTGGCAGTAGTCTTTACGTTATATATAACCTTGGAATACCGATTTGAGAGAGAATAAGTTGGACCAGAAAACTGCTCCAACGAAACACCATGTTCACTTAACCTCTGTGAAGTAATTAACACAAAAATTGAAATGGGTATTATTTATTGATGACAAATGTTTATTTTTTTGGTGAAGTATTTCTTTTATAGATGACAGGATGAATTTCATCTGAAACCATCTACTGTAGCTTTTGTTAGATCAGTATGTTTGAAGAATGGATAACAATCTCTTTCAAATAGAAACAAGTTTTCTTTCACAACAGATGAAACCAGATTGGCTACTACTATATTTGTCTGTGTCTCAGAGTTGAGTTTAGCTCACGCACAGAAGAGAGACTCCGAATAATTAGCACATGCTTCACAGCGGTGTTACACATGCCGCTTTCATCCTGCTTGGCACGGCACGCTCCAGAGGAGAAGTGAGATGAAAATGTTAAAGCATGTACTTGTTCCATGGGCTTTGTCTCACTTTGTCTCAAATGACCACCAGAACAAGATGGTGAAAGGTGTTCATGAAAGTTTAACTTTGGCACTTCTGAACTGATGCAGTCACTTGTGTTTTGTGGTAGCAGGGCAGGATTGTCAGCGCAGATACCCTGTGGCTTGATTTGCATGTGTTAAAGCAGAGAGAAAGAGCATGACGGCTGTCTTTCTGTTCTGTCGTGGACAGCTGACCTCACTGTTGTAAAGATCTGTCGAAAACACCTGCATGGACACAATGAAAAACACCTTTCACAAGCCTTTGTTTCACGCACATGACTGTGACTTTGTACCTATAGAAAAACATTGTATGGGGTAAAGATGGTACTGGCTCCTGCTTTATTGTTAGTTGTCATTTCCATCTCTCAATTGTTCAAATGCTTCACCTAGACAGTATTGGATAAATAAACAGCATAAGGACATTTAAGTTTCCTTTCTCAGATATTGCTTCTGAAAAATGACTATTGTGTCTCATCTGGATCGAGGTTCAGAGAAGATATCAACAATGTCCCAGGATAAATGTTAAAATACACAGTCTACAATCATAGTTAGATTTTAATCAACATTTCCACAGCAAAAAAATCTTAAAGTAATCTAAAAGTATTTGCATTAGGGTTAAAAAGTGTTTTTAAAAAAACACGTTTAAAAATATATTAAAAAAACATTCCGAAATTATGTTTTCATAATTTAATAGTAATATTATCAAAATGTTTTTAGAACACATTTTTGTTAGCTAGGAAGACACTTTAACAGTTAACTTTGATGCTTCTGAACCCTGATGGAGCTTGAGGAAAACTATAGCTCATTTAATGCATTTGGTTTGGGAGTGAATTACAATAGCCTTTCTAGGTGTTTCCAGCTCTTCCTGCATTTGAGCTTCGGTACAAATACAGCAGCTCAGCTAAGTGCTAATAACATAATTGAAGCAATTAGCTGTTTTATTGACCTGCTTGTTTGAAACAGAGCACATTTTGGATAAAAGTGTGGGCTGTGTGAGCGGAGAAATGGACCTTATTGAACGAGTTGATCTGAATCAGAAACAGGAGTCATTTATATGACTTTTACAAAAAACAAAGAGCAACCTCTGAGCAGTAATATAATCGTTTGGGTTGTTTTACAAATCTGAACAAAAATAATATTTCACAACATTTCTGCAAATGTTTGCTAAAGACGTTTTATTGTGTAACACACAGCACTGTTGCAAGTGAACATTTAGATGATTTAGTTTATATGCTACAGAACATAAATCCAAAATCCCTTTGGTTGCCATTTCATATCTGTTTTGGGACAGATATTACCGTTTCAATCCCAGACATTAAAGGTTAGCATCTGTGGCTCTAGACGATTGTGGTATCTTACCCAGAATCCTTAATGTATGGGCTTGACATTTTGTATCTTTGGGGCTATTGAATAACTGAGTGCCATTTAAAAATACCATCTGCACTCTATGAAACCAAACATATGTTCATTAATGCATGAGCGGTATTACAACATCAAGCATTACAGGAATTAATGCTGATGCTTTTATTCAAAACCAATTATGCTGCATTAAAGGCTTGCAATTTGCCATCATTTGTGTTTCTTAGGATTCAAACCCACAGCCCTACAAGTTAAGCTAAAGGGACAGCAATGGTAACATGGCTGACATTTACTTTAAAACTACATTTCCCGGCACTTCAAAGCTCTGCTTTAACTATTGATTTGTGTATGGCCTACCCGAGTCTCCTACTACCAAATGAGCTCATTTGCATGTCTGAGGTCATGCCTAACCTTTGCATAGCAAAATCAGCATTATATCTCACTGGTCTTCTTCTTTGTTCATCTCTTCAAAGACTACATTGTAGGTTTAATAAAGACGTACAGTATTATGAGGATATTTTATTACGGTTTTCACATAGAAACTATATTTTGTTCCACACCTGCACCTGAAATATCACCCTATCTTCATTATTGTTCGGCCAGTTTTTGGCAGTCTCTCTCTCTCTCTCTCTCTCTCTCTCTCTCTCTCTCTCTCTCTCATAATCAGGCCATCATTTTATTTAAAGCCTCAAACTGTCATTGTGTTCCAAAGGGACACAAAAAAGAAAGAACAAGAACATTTTTGTGCCTACATGACAAAAAGGGAAAGTATATCAAATATAACAAATATAGTTTATTTTATGACCACCAACATGCCATATATTAAACAAACATGGGAAACTCTGAATTTATCCATGTGGACATCATGTGATGATATGATGGTGTTTGTTTCAATAATATGAATGATGGAACATAATAACAGCAGGGCGTTCGGTGTGTGTGTATTTGTGTGTTGTGCAGGAGGTGGCTCAGTCGTAAGCTCACATCGTGACTACTTGTCATCCCATCAACAGGTTTGACTAAGTGTTGCATTTGCATCCCCTAAAACATTATTATGTCCATCCGTATATCAGTAGTCAACGCTAATAATTGTTCATACTCTTATTTTTTTACGTTCGAGGCATCTGAGGGCTTTGAGAGGTCAGCGGCTGTGTGTGGGTTTTAATTGCGTTTGCATGTATTTGTGTGTGTGTGGGAGAGAAGGGTGACTGTGGGCATGTGCTTTGCATGTGTCAGGGTGAGTTGTTTGTGTATAAGTTTGTTTGTTTGTGTGTATGTGCGAGGTGCGTAAGAGCAGGCTGAGTCACTGGTACTGCATGAGAGAGAGAGAGAGAGAGAGAGAGAGAGAGAGAAAATCACAAGCAAAAACAAACATGAGGAAAGGAGATGCTGAGCAGGAAAGTAGTGATGTTAGAGGTAAAGAGCAAAGAGGAACGTTGTAGAGAGGAGAGCGAAAGAGAAGATAAAAGAGGAGAGGATGACGTGATGTTGCAGGAGAAGGTGTTTGGGTGGTGGAGTGACCAAATGAGGCAGGGGAATGACACACTGTTTAATGCCTATTTCAGTGAACGACTGTGATGATGGAGATTGATCACCCTTTATCACCACAGTGTGAGTGCGTGTACATCTGAACGGGACTCATCTGAGGTGTAAAAATTCTCTTCCTCTTATTTGTTCTGCGTTCATTCTCCTCTTAGGAACAGTCGGTACCACTGCACATAGGGAGGATAGCTTTACTTCCCCTTTTTCTACATTATACGGTTTCATTTTAAATCTTAAAGGGACAGTGTGTGCAATGATTATACAAACTACCTCTGCAATAGATATGTATGTCAGTATTAACTATGAGTTTTGAGTATTTGAAGATGTACTGTAGATTTACTATCTTTTTGGTTATGAATTTAAGTTCTTTAACAGCTGGGCATTGCTATATCACTCCGACTAGAACTGAGCCAGAAAAACATAAGATTAGTCTTTTTTTCACTTTTATAACTTCTCCATGTCATGCCGCACTAAGCACCTGCCATTGATGCCAAATACAGAACGCTGAGAGCAGCAAAACAACCTAGGAGTTGAGAAGAGGCAACAATTACATTCAGAAAAACAGATTTATGAAAAATATGATTGTAACAGAATAAGGGAGGTACTCAGGGATACATATTGAGTTTGTTCTGCGGGTATTATATTAAGTTTGCTGGGAGTTTTGTCCTCTGGAGATGGATCATAGCAAATGGTATGAACTGGGCATTTTAGAAAAAACTTAATTGATGCGGATACAGTAGGTTACCCAAAAGTTTCTTTTTTCTGTGGAACACAAAGGAGATATTTTGAAGGACAGTGCTATTTATTTCTCCATACAATGAAGGTGAATAGGGACTAAGTATCTAGGTCTCACATCTTGTCTTTTTAATGAAATGCTGGGGAATAACAACATTAGACAGAATTTTCATTTTGTACTGAACTATTTCTTTAAAATGGCCTTATTTAATTAAAAGCTGAAATTAGCTGGGTTAGCTGTGGTTTTAATCGCTTGCAAATTCATCCGGTGTTAGTCTTTGGCACAATCCTCTGCAGTCTTGTTGGAATTACTGCTGAAATTCTTGAGCTGAAGTTACTTAGAAAGCATCACTAATAAGACAGCACTGTTTTCTGACATACTGCATTGGGTGTAATGCTGACTAATATGAACATCTTTTATTTTTGCAGTAGACATCAGCAGCTGTAATCATGAGCGATGACTGCTTCCTTCTCATCCCTGCTGTCTACTGTCCAAACATCTAAAATTATGACTGACACTAATGGTGAACAATGTTTTTTTTTCCGCAATAGCATAACAATTTTGATTAAAGTTAACAAAATTGAAATAAAAAATAGTATTTCCTTCTGCCATGGATTCCACAAGTTTGTACATGAGAATAAATTCAGTATTGATTTCTTTTTTATTTCTGACTCTTTTATCCAAAGCGTCTTACAAATGAGAAAGTTTACTGTGCTGCATAATGTGCGGTAGCGTTTTAGAGTATTATAACATAATCTTTCCCATAAATGTCTGCTCTTGTCTCTGTTTTAACGGTAATGTAACTCTTTAGATTTACTGTGACATACTGATTACACAAATTTAAAAATATGACAATAATAAATATGAAAAAGTGAATATTCCCTGCTCTCAACATCTGTTTAGTGTAGTTTTGCCTTCTATGTTTTGTTTGATTTTCTTACTTGAATCCTGTTTGCAGAGGGACACATCCTCCCTGGAGCCGGGAGGAACTCTGTGGCTGTTGAACATAAACAAACGTCTGTGGATGTAGTAGAAATGATGTACTCATGTTTTAAAAAGAATTACTTGTTTGTTTAATTGATTGCTTTTTATGATTGATGATTTAGAACTTGTTTTTATACTGTGAAATTCTTTCTCCAATACTTACTTTACTTCCAGAAGTTCAACCACGAGTCTAGTGCATACTAGCCCTTCCATTACAATTCCTTTAAAATAATACTTCTTCTATTTATGTGTTTGTGTTTCTCTTCAGATCTCTGTTTCTCTGTGCAGAGAAGCATTTCAATGGCCTGGTGTGTGACCAAGAAACGTTCCTTTCACTTCCTGTTGATAAGGTGTGGAGGGAGAGCTGTTTATTTGACATTTCCTCACTGCATTATATATAAAATACACTACCAAACCGCAGAGAAATGAAGAAATAAGAGAAGCCCTCTGCTTATTTCTCTGCTATCAAAATACATCTTCTCTGTAAGGTGTTTCTCTTTAGTTTGTGTGCTTCAAAGTTCCATTTTTGTTAAGCCACTGATCTCATATCATTTTTTTCTCAAGGCTATAATGGGAACAAACAAAATTAAGCTGAAGTGATATTAATCTAAGGTCAAAAATAAAGTACAGTTTACCCCTCCAGTATTATATAATTTTATGCGTAATGGCTGATTTGTTTAGGGATTACTACAATGTTATATTATATTGCCAATTTTATTCAAATATTCAAATAAGAAATTGCAGTCATAACACAGCAAGACTGTGGCATTGAGTCCCAGAGAAACAGCTGAAAGGCATTTCATTTTACTAAGACACTGAAGCACACCTTTCATTTAGAATTCCCGGCATGTTTTCTTTTTTAATCTCTAGTCCCAGTGTAGGCCTCGGTCTGATACAATTTTTAAAAAAGGTCAAACAGCCAAAAAATGACATATCCCAGAGGACCAGAACTGCCTCTGGACAGAATTCACATCCGCCCAAGATGTTTCATATCTAACTCTGTAGATCTCCTCTGTTTCTAATTCCAGACCATTCTGACTCTTAGTCATAAGAGACTGAAGTTATCTTATTCATTTACATGAGAACTTAAATACAGCGCATTACTAGATATACAGACTATAGAGTACCGTCTATATATACATTCCTGACCACCAAAAAAAAGAAACACTAACCCTCTTATCTCTACAGGTAGTATCTAGCACTGTGAAACACTGTAAACTTACGATAGCACTTGTATTGTATTGTATTTTTGTTTGCCTTCTTATGATGTTGCTTCATTGTCTCCTTAAATTTGTAAGTCGCTTTGGATAAAAGCATCAGCTAAATTCCTAATTGTAAATGTAAATATAATATATAGACAGAAACCATGTTTAATATATTTACACTTGTATTAACATTAACAAATATTAATACATGCTGAAAAACTATGTTGATCATTGTTAGTTCATGTTAGCTAATGCATTTAATAACGTTAACACATTTAACTTTATTGTGAAATGTTACTATATACACCATTACATATAAACAATAGGACTTGTTGTATAGTGTTGGATAGATAATATTTCTAAACACAAAAAGAGCTAATGAGAGCTAAAAGTATGTGTTGATTGCTGCTCTGCATTTCCTTTTATAGGAATCCACCCTTAAAGAGGATTGACTGATGTTTATTTTTAATAAGGTCCCTTCAATGCAGCTGTTATTAAAGGATAGGACACTCCAAAACTGTATTAGAGTCAATAGCAAACCCCAGCCTGTGCTAGTGTACCGAAGCTATTTCTCATTTCATATGCAAAAAGGTCAATTCTAAATGTATGGCAGCAAATAACAGCCTTTATTATGACTGTTTTTGCCACAAAGTTTGGTACAAACATTGTAAGTGGACCTCAGGGAGAAACAGGGAGCTGAAATTAAATGACTGACAAAAGAGGATAAAATTAAAAATAGACATTAAAAGAAAGATACAAGCTGGCGAGAGGTTTAGACTCCGTTAGAAAGCCAGGGTAATACACTAATCACCTGGACATGCTCTGCTTGGGTACTTCATCAAGGGAAAACTTTAAGATCAGTCGCCCATGTGAGCGTGCTCGTCTCATAGGGCAGGTAATCACAGGGAGGTGAAGTGTAATTAGAAAGTCAGATCTGTTTCCTATAAGTCTCACTCTCTGTAGCGTTGTGACATAAGCTGATGACTTCTGCACAAGAATAATAGCTCAGGTGTTTGTAATGTCTCACACTGAGATTGATGAGGAATTGCCTAGTTCATGCATGCACACTAAAATCATTCATTTAGGGCTATGTTTGAGTTTCAGTTGCTTTTTCTGTTCATTTACACCTAATTTCTTTTCTTTGATACCTCCTCTGTCTGTTTCTGAAAGGCCCTTCATATATCCCCTGTTGCTGTGGTAGTGAAGTTCGCAGTTGTTTATACCAAAAAAAGAACACTGGCCAGCTTAAGCAGCCTTGGCTTTGTAAATCAAAACCAGCCTGCTCTCAAAATCAATATCTACCTAAGCCCTTTCCTTACCACAGGGCCCTTCTGTCAGTAGAAGCCTAGCTATCAATGACACCAGCTTCAATTCAATCCCTCTCTCTTTTTCTCTGCACCTTAATTTACACATCCTCCACTACCTTGTATCCCTGATTTTACTCAGCCTTGAAGGTAACTTATTCTCTCTTTTCCTTGTCTTATGTGTCTCTCACAATCTACTGTAGTACATTATTCTTCTTTCCCTTTTCTCTCACTGTCTGAATGTCCAGTCTTCTCCCACTCTGTCCAATCTATATTTAAACCGTTTTTTCCAAAGTACTGCAGATAAACAACAGTGTTTGCATATTTATCTATAGTATAAAAACACACCAGTAAACTGAATGTAAAGGTGGAACTGCACAGCTACAAGAACTGCTTGCCACCGGTTCATCTCCAGTTAAATTATACTAGTTATTTAACCTTATACCAGAGACAACTTTTTGATATACAAGAGTGGAAAGAGCAAATGTTGACAGCAGAAATGCAGTGTGTAGGGTTATGTTCTCTGTTTATAATCTTGTGGTGCATTATAAAAATACAGTAGCCTACAGTTCATATTCTTTGAAGGTTGCCCCTGAATTACATCACCCTTCCCTCTTTATTTCTTTCCTTTCCTTTCCTCTTTCTGTCCTCCTAATACTTTCCATCACTCATAGTATTTTTTGCATTAAACACCAGTGCTTGGACTAAAGCTCTAATAGCCCTTATTACAGAGTTTTGTGTCCCACAGACCCTTCACAGAGTGAGTGATAAATCTGCAAGGCCTGTTAAATGTTGTACTGGGAAGTGCTAATTATCCTAAAAGTGGCGCAAGTATTAAACCATAGAAAATGAATACCAAGGGACACACAAACGTACAAAATAACACAAGAAACAAATTACATAATGTGAAATATATGAACTGCAAGGATGGAAGTTAATGGTGTTCTCATATTTGGAATCTTTTTGGTGACTATTGGTGGTGCGAAATTCATTTTTTCATAAAACTTTCTTCATTTTCTGTTTGAAGTAACTGCTTCTGGGAAAAATGTCACTTGGAATTATATGATTCATAATGATCATAATGAAATGGGGACATAAGTTACAGTCGGGTGTCACTGGTATAAGCCATGACTGGCATTTGAACAGTCAACAAATTTCACGGCATAGTAATTAGCTCATTATAGACTATTTAATTCCATTAGGCATAAGTGACAGATGAAGATTGGCAAAGCACTAAGATGTCGCTCTCCTGTGTATGCAAAAACAGATGATGAAGATATATCATGCAAAGTGTTTGTAAATGTGCTTTCCTATTATTTTTACTTTCTTTAGTGTATTAATTCTTTATTTGAGAGTTACTTCTATTTAGTCAAAAAGGTTCTGTGATGTGATTAATTGACATGGCCAAAGATGACTGATAGATCAGCCTCTCCTCTGTCTTTCTTTCCTTCTACATTTTTTCTTCTTTCTCCTTTTCTCCCTCTCATCTTTAATTCCCGTCAGGCATAGTGGCAGACGGCGCATTGGCATCCCCTGGTACCATCCTGTGAAATGATTACTGCATCACATGTGATGCACTTGGAGTCTGTGTGTGTGACAGAAAGAGAGATAGAAACAGAGGCAAGGGAGAGACGGAAAGAAAGGAGTGTCTCTCTCTCTCTCTCTCTCTCTCTCTCTCTCTCTCTCTCTCTCTCTCTCTCTCTCTCTCTCTCTCTCTCTCTCTCTCTCTCTCTCTCTCTCTCTCTCTCTCTCTCTCTCTCTCTCTCTCTCTCTCTCTCTCTCTCTCTCTCTCTCTCTCTCTCTCTTTCTCTCTGTCATGTGCAGCTGCTGCAGTCTGGGGATTAGTCTCACTCCAGATCTCCTTGAGTCAAAGTCAATGAAGGTACCGCAGTCCTGCCCCTCTAGCAAACATCAGAGCGACTGATTTCAATCAGTATCACAGCTGATGGGATTAAGATGTCCTCAGTGTGGACTCAAAATGATTTTACAGATTATTTTATATTAACAAAACTTGTTGCCATTATTACATATATTCCATATTTATTTAAAATGAATGTACAGTGTGCCCAGTGTGGTAAAAAAGGAAAATTAGGCTATCTTACCTATTTAGGGTCTAGACTGATTTCCATAATGCAAAGTGATGGTGAGACCAGCCAAGGTGGAAGGCAAATGCAGCTGTGAGCTCACAAACCTGAGTGGAAAATTTGGTGTGTCTGCAACTGTAAATTGCACAGACATTCATTGTGCGCCAGTGTGGTAAGGAGCGGGGAAAAGGGGACAGGATTTCATTTCCATAAGGGTTTCCCTCAATTTTTTTCTGTTTTTAGGGGGTGGGTCAGCTTGACAGATTTTGGTGTTACTGTATGTTAAATGTATAATAATTGTGAAAGCATAGATAAAACAAACATTGTGAATATTGTATCCATAATGTAATTCTGTGGTCAAATAAACTGGCCAAATCAAACCCCAAAGTTTAGCTGGCACTCAAATGCAGAAAGCCCCCAAACACACAAAAAGATTAGTTTTCTTTACATGGCAACTATAGATGATATAAGATTTCAGCAGCTTTATGCTGAGTCATTGCAGAAAGGAGGCCTGAATATCACACCCTGATGCTAAACCTGACTATATAGGAAATAGGACGTGGCAACTGATGCCAATGATGTCCTATTAACATTCCTTTCCAACAAGGCAATCTGATCCATCAATTTGCATTAGCATGCTGCCTTAAGCCAGTGTCTTAACCCATGGAGACCTCTATCCTACTCCATGAGTAATCAGCGATGGAGTCAATAATACAACTGAATTGATCAAGTGCAGAAAGTGGTTTGAATTCTTAAAACCAATGCAGTATGATGATGACTAAAGAAGACTAAAATTCGAAAAGCTCTATATTTTGTAACTTCTAAAAGCATTATTTTTGAGTACAGGTCTGTTGTCCTATATGTATCATCTGAATGTAATGACGTAAATGTTGAAGCTGGTCCTAGATTACTGCAAAAAGCCTGTGTCTAAACACAGCTCCTGTACTTGAGTGGAAGCTGATTATGACCTGGATAGATGGAAGGACCTGGGCCATTTTGTGATAAATTTAGTCATTTGAGCACATTGTGTTTAGCGGTAAGGGATTTAAAGTAGGGTATCCACAGCATGCTCTGAGAGGACATTGTTAAAACAGCAAATCTCTGCAGGAGCATAACTAGGAATGACAGCCTACAGTTTTGTTTTCATGTTGCAGTGTTGCTAATTCATTTAGCAAACATAGCATTCAATTCATTGTTATAATGCTGTTCATCACCATTCCTACTGGTGCAGGAGTCACCTGTAGTTTGAGCATTACATTGGAATGCACTGAAAAGTTGCTGTGGATGAAGGTTTCTTGCAAATGCATAAATGTGAATGAACTGTTGAATGACACAGCACCTGAAAGGCGAAAATCCAAGCCAGATGAGGCTGCTTCTTTCATTTGTGATGCCAGCTTTGACCTAATGGTCACCTCATTTTCTTAAGGATCTTATATCACTTCTGCAGGCAAGAATGATGTAACCTACAAAATATCTTGTAGTTAAGTAGTGTATGTTTTCTATATATAGACTTTGCAAAGGGACCGAGGAGAAACTATGAGCCAGGAAAGAACTGGAGCACCTTGTTCTAAATCTATCTGAACCCTCCGTGCAGTACATTGCAGCACTACAGAATGGTTTCCTTCCAAGACACCTTTTAAAATGTCTTAAACATGTTATTAGCAAAGATTTTAATTTAAATAAAATGTAATATTTGGTATTTGTCCTGTAAAGGAGGTTTGGATAGTGGTGTGATAATGTACTGTGAAGTGATATATTGCAATACATCCTATTTTTCTTTAATCCTATTGGTTAAGCTGCCAACATGTGACCTGCATTATTATGTTTTTTTACAGTCCATTAAATTTGTATTAATTTATAAATATAATGTTTAGCCTTGAATGTTGTTCATTCTATAACAAGTTTAATGTTAATTGTTAATGATTTCAGATTCTTTTAAATTTTGCATTATGAATCCTATATGGTGAACTACTTATTATTCTCTCGTGCATTTAATAATGGAAAAGTAACAGCAGTTTGTAAATATCTTAGGTCTTGTATGGACACGTTTAGTTCAGATATGATGGCAAATTAATGGTTAATATCTTCTAGATGTACAGTATTAATAAGCGGCACTCTTGATACAAGTTTCAACCGTAACGGTTTGACAAGCTGTGAGGAACTCAGTCACCTCGAAAGCTTCCTTCATCCACTACACATACTCTTTCATTCTTCTCCTGACATGGGAATATATTTGTCGGAGTTTTCAGTAACGACAGCGTTTCTTTGTAGCCTATATTTATTTACATGTAAAGCGAGCGCGAGCCTCCTTTCTCTTCGTTCAGGTAACGCGAGCCAATGAGATCTCGCGAACGGCGCTGAAACGCTCGAGCTCACGGAAAAAGAGGCGGGAACCTCGCGCACCTTCAGAGGACGCGGAGCGCGCGCGCGCGAGCCAGCGCATTCACATCGCTCGAGCTCACAGAGAGCAGCTTTTGGTCTCACGGAGGTACACGGGCTCAAACCGGCGGCTTGCAGAGGAGGCAGGTGGACGTCTGCGCAGACTACCACCTCCGCTTGGCGGTCTGAAAGCACCTCGGTGGAAATTTGTTTACTTCTCACAGCCCGTCCTTCAACTCGGTGTAATTCCTGATAAATACATGCCGTTGAAGTGCTCGTAGTAAACAATTCCTCAAGATGGAAAACGCCCACACTAAATCGGCATCAGAAGTTTTAGCGAACTTCGGTGTGAATGAAAACACTGGACTCACGCTGGAACAAGTGAAAATTAATTTCGAGAAATATGGACCCAACGGTGAGTAAACTAACCGCATTTCCCTGCCGGTGTTTGTTAGGTTAGGTGAATGAAATGCACTTATCATGCCGGTGGTGCATTTCCTCTGAAGTTGTGACGCTTTTTATTTCTCACAATTAAAAGGAAACAGATAAATAACGAGATGAGGTCTGTGCAGTACATTGCTAAGGAGAACTTTAAAAGGATGGATCACAATGCGTCTCTTAAAGTTCTGCACTTGTCTGAGAGTAACCTTGACACACACATATGTTTTGTTCATTGCTTATGCTATAAAAAATTCTGACTGTCAGGATTAGCTGTTGTCTTATGTCTTTTGTCTCAATACCAAAGAAGGATAGTAGTGCATGCTTATGAGGAGCGTCTTTTAGAAAGCCAGTGACTGGCAATATTGAAAAAGTCGTATCTGTCAAATACTGCAATGGTTGTTCAGCTGTGCTCTTTTTTCATAACGTGGAACATAATGGCTGTTGAGAACAGCATTTTCTATTCATCCTCTTTTATTACACTTTGAGTTCAGTGAAATCACAAGTGAATTTTTCCTCTGTAATGTACCTGACTGTAAGCCTCGGAGTGGAATACCATTCTGTGGCATTGGCTTTGTGCACCAGTTTAACAGGACAGATATGCAGGCGTCCATAAACTGCAGGATTTCTTGCACCCTGAGCCACGAGCTCCCACGCTTAATCAGCTGGAGAACTTTTTGGCTTAAAGGCATTCTGTAGTCAGTATGTTTTACGTGTGCATGGAATAGCTGTGCCTTTTAAAAGGAAACATTGTTGAAGAGATAAAGAGCTAGATAATATACTGGTTACTAGCATTATAGAACTTGAGAAACCAGTTTTCTGCTTCCTCACAGAGACAAAATGTTCATAGAGAAACAGTGCGCTTCAGGTTACACTGCCCTACTACAGTTTGTTTCAGAGAAGGCTTGATTTTTTTTCTAAATCAGTGTTACGGAGCTGTACAGTACAAGTATATTCAGCCCTTGCTTAGTATTTTTAATTTCAACGATTTTGTTTAAAAATAGTAGCACAGTCCAGAAAGCTGTGGCTCTACTGAATGAGAAAATTATTTCTGCCCTTTCAAAAGAAGTTGTCATAGTTGTGAGAATTTCTTTTACTTCTATTTTTTTGCTCTTAAACTTCGAACACTTTCATATTAAATGACAGCATAAACTTACTTTGAGATTATGAAGAGCACTGGAGGAGACTAGTAAACATGGAGGGTATAGTTGCTGTAAACTAATGTAAATAATGTCCCATATGTCATGAATTTGAAAGGGCTGTCGAGACCCACACGATTCATTTGATTGAAGTTTCTCTCATGTGTCATTTTAGCTACAGTGCATTAGATTCAGTGGCTGAAAAGTGTGAGACCACATCAAGATTGTTTGTTCCTTTTCCAGTTTAGACATTTTTGCTTTGTGATTTGTTAATCTCACAACCAGATTCATGGCAAAATCGACACTGTTATCAAATTGTCATTACTTTTGTAATTATATTCATAGATTCGTGAAGAATTCTCATCGCATTTGGCCTCCATGTAGACTCTTCTGCTGCATAAGCATAGTATCCCATGACTTTCCAATTGGGTCTGTTAATGCGACACACTCATTAACTCATTACATACAAACTCAGCAACACTCAACTTTAACTGGACTTTCTTTGCTGTGTAGGAAATATTTAGTTAACTCCACCATTACCTAATTTAATACTAATTTACAGGAGGTTTCCTTTTTAAAATGGTTAATATGATGTATAGATGTGCTTTATTGGTCCACTGCAGTCACTTTGAATTTAAATTACCCAACATACAGTCTACGTTATAAAAGAGTAGATAGCGTGGATATTTGCATGGTTGTTTGTGTCTGACCAGAGATGTGTTTTGTAACATGATTTTGTACAGATCTCACAGCAGCTCTTTGTTGCATGATGTTTCACATACCCTGAGGCCAGCAGTTACTTCATGGAAAATGTAACATCTTGTTGTAGAAGGTGGTTTTCTCGTTTTGAGTCGTCAACTTCCTGGTTGACATGCAGCTGAATGCCGCAGGGAATACCCTTTTTTTTCTACAACCGTATTGCACACCTTTGTGTAAATAATCTGTTGAATTTGTGTATGTCTGACTGCTTTAACTCTAAAAAATATTTTTTCTAACTTGACATCTAGGTGACAGGTGTTGCATGATGATCGGTGATGCGTTTTAATGGTTGCTTTTTAAGTAATCAACTTTGCGTGTGCTCTGTGATGAAGTTGGGCTTTTTCCTCAGTTTGGTGTGCTGCTTTGTTTATATGTATTTTTGTGTGTAACAAAATGTGTTTGTCCTAAGCCTGTGTATTTGTTTTGTGTATGTGTGGGTGTAACGCTGCAAATGCTTTTGAGATTATTCTTTGACATGCTGGGACATTGTAAATGCAGGCGGACGGGAGGTTTTGTTTACCATTAAGTCATTAATCATGATTGTATATTAGCTCCCACGTTTTATTTCCAGAGGTAACTTTGACACAGACTTTTGCATTGTGCATCCAAAATTCAGTATTAGTATTCATTAGTATTCACTATTCAGCTCTGCTTTTCTTCTGTAGGAAACCCCTTGAAAAATATCTATTGTTATAAAACATCCATATTTAATATATTATATTCTTTGAAATATAAAATATAGTACACCCAGAGGCACACACCAATAATGGTACAAATGGCTCTCCAAGTGAACTTCTTGTCTTTCAAGCTCCTACTGTTGAAATAGGTTATAATCTTTAATTTGTTCACCCTTATGTCATTCAAACCCTGTATATAATTCTTTCTTTTGTGAAACACAAAAGAAGATATTTAGCAAAACGCTGGTTATCGGCACCCATTGACTTCCATTGTACCTTGTGTCCATACAATGAAAGTGAATGGGTGCCGGTAACCAGTGTTTTGTAAAATATATAAAATAATTTTTATTTTTGGGTGAACTGTCCCTTTAAGTATCTCAAGTCACTCATAACAATATGTTGGAGTACTGCTCACAAGGCTATGGCTCTGACCTTCTAGTAACATTTTATAACATTACTTTTTAGTAAAGCCCACTGCCCTGGCCTAGATCTCAAGATACCAAGATGTAGCCTGTTAAAAACTAGAAGATTCTGTACTGCTCTGTTCTGTGCGGTTCTGTATTTAGGTCATTCTCATGTCGATCACTTTAACTGGCTAATGGTTAGATGCTGTTGTAATTGTGGTGGATTGTTATTGTTTGTTAACTCATCTGCTTGGTTAGCTGGATATGTGTTTGTAGGTGTAGCTAGGATCCACATTTGCTTGACGATAGAAATAAGTGGTCATGCATTCCGTGTTTGTAATGAGATGTCTACATGATTCATTTGTTTCAATCGATGCATTTTTTTAATCTTCTGCTGCATCAGGCTTGTCATATTGACCTGTAGTAGACTGTGTAGCTTTTGCACATCTGTTCCTACACTGTTCAAAGAAAATGTGTGTGTGTGGAGGTAGCGGCTTACTCGCTTGCAGCTGTGATCTAAGGACTCTGTATAGAGGATGTTTGGTTTCTCGATCGTTGTGGTGCAGAGTTTTGCACGCCTTGCTGAAGAGCACTTTTGTGTGACTGTGCACATGCGTGTTTGTTTAAGCTATGTAAGATGTCTGCTACTGTACAGAGTACACACTGCTGGCTGCCATGTGCACACCGGGCACTTACTGACCTGAGGCCAGTCTCAGAGGACTTTGATTACAGACACTTCGGTATCTATAATAACTCTCATTTTCACTGGTCTTTCATCTTTCTCTCTCTCTCTTGCTCTCTTTCTCTCTTTCTCACCCACTCATACACACACCCACTCTTCTCTCTCTCATTTATGTTTCCTGATCTCAAAATGTCTCGTATTGGAGGAAAACAAAGTTCAATGCAACAGTTACATTTGTTTGGTATGCCATATAATCTTGTCAAAACTCCCTAATAGAATATGAAAATGTCACATTGCTCATCCAACAGCTCTCCAAGCCCACTGGTGGTATTTCGAGACGGTATTTCAAGTGGGTTCGTTTAAACTACTTGGCTAGTCATCATTCTTAAAAACACCACACTTTACTATGACAAGATCAGCTGATACCATGAGTAGTTTAGACCTGGAGGTGCAACTGTTTCTCAGTTTCCTATGAGGTTGCGTTCATGAACACAAATGCAGAGTTTTCGAATTCTGTCATTTTTTCATAACAGAATATTACTTTTAGCATATATTTGAAAGAAATCACCCCGCCACATAATGCACATAGGCGGAGGAGAACCTTGGTCACCGAGTTTACATTTCATTGATGAATTGTTTCAACATCCTCTTAAGCACACTTTGCTGCTTGCTGTAGGCCTACTGTATTAGCATAACCACTAAAAATATCTTTAGCTAGTGCAAACCACAGAAAAGCCTCGTGCCAGCTTTATAAGTGGTGCATTTACCACTGCTGCTCCAAACATCTTTATGTTGTTGCTTTTTCACCTGTGCTAAAACTTGACCGCATTAAAATCTGCAGCAGTAAAATGCCGAGGTGTTTGTGAAGCATCATGTTGCAGTATTACATCATCAGTTTATCGTAAAGGATTAGCACACCTAATGCACCAAAAATAAAATCATCACACATTTCCTTTATATATTTTTATGATAAATGAAAGCTTTTTTCATTCTTGTTTGAGAGATGGAAGTAATCTGAGGCTAGAGTATTATCATTAGCACTTTTGTAGACTCGCAGTCGTGCTTTATGTGTGTGTGTCTGTTTGTGTGATCTACTCACTTGTCACTCATCTCTCTTTCTCACCTCCCACTTCTGCTGCCTGCATCACCTCCTTGTGGCGAACCGCTCGGTTGACTCAGTCTAGCTTAAAGCGTTGTGTCTCTTGTGGCCCAGCTTTTTCTTTCGCATGGTTTTGCCGTTTAATTGTAGCTCAGGTTTACATGCGTTTGCTTTTAATGCTTTCAGCTGGAATATGTAGTTGTGCACACGCTTAGGGAAAAACTGCAGTGGCTAACACTGCAAGGACTATGCATACATAGCTAGATGTTTTATTTGTGTTTGTACTTGGATTTATTGCTAGATTTGACTTGGTAACCATGATTGATGCTCTGTATTTAAATGGAAACATCTGAAAATCATTTATTCTGTTTCCTCTAAGTGAGCATAGATTTATGTTGTGTGTTGCAGATATAAAGATTGTCCTTTTTTAAACTCAAAGGAGTACTGAGTGATGTGTGAGCCTGTACAGTGTCAGTGGAAACTTTTGTGGGACCAGAGCTTCCCCCTTTACAGAGAAGCAATCAAGCAGTGGTTTTATGTAATTCCACAGACAGCCATTATCAATGCTTGATACCAACAGGTAAAGAAGTAGACTTATAAATTGCATTAAATATTAAATGAATAGAAAATATGAGTGAGCATAGTTAGATCCTGGGCACGTATTTAAGGTGGGCTTTGATGGCTTTTGGTTGGTTAGGTACAGTAAGTTTGCTAAGTTTATTGTAACTGTGTCATTTTTAAAACTCTTATGAACTATAAACTAAATTTAAAGGCAATTAAGAATGACATTAGGATGCTGCCTGTAAGGCCAACTTGGGTATTCACACATGCATCAACTTGCAGTGATAAAGCTATCAGAGTAAATAATTTTTACTGCAAGTCAATGATTTCCAGCTACATAAATGACAGTGACCATTTGAGATGCAACAAAGTAGTAGAGCTCAAAACTGTGTTTTAAAGAACTTCACTTTAACGTTAAACATGAGGTTCTACAAATTTAGTGTTTATATTCACAGATTTCTCTTGTGGTTTACACTTTGCGTGTGTTTTTATGTTCCTACTATATCTATGTTCTTGGATGTCAGAGATGAGAACACACAGATGAGTGGATTGTTTATTCATAATAATGTCTTGTTGCACTTACAATAATTTAGCTCTTAAACTGTCTTTGCATTCTAGCTTCCATGATGACTGTCTGAAGCAGAAGTCAATAACTCTGGCACGACTACATTAGAATTTCTTCCAAGTTATTTTGAGAAGCTGAGGGAGGATTGCAACTGCTGTTTTAATGGCTGCCATGTAGATTGCACTCAAAACAATTATTTTCTGCTATTAACATAAATTTATCATTAAACTTACAGTAAGAACTCATGAACTTGGACATTGTACTTATGAATTATAGGAGAATGCATTTGTCGTGACGAGTTCCGGTGTAAATCAAGAATTTCTGTTGTGTAACATTTATTTTGTGTGAACGTTGACACTCCTTTTGCAAGTACCGGCTACATCAGCCAATGAGATGCTGTTTCCAGACGTGTCCTTAAGCCAAGTGGTCATGGCAACTACTCCTAAAACTTGTTTTCACGGTTGAGAGACCAACAGAAAGAGAAGATATGAATCTTTAATTTGCATTCCATAATAGTCATTTAGTTTTCCCTCTGCTACTGTTTCATGGCCTGATTAAGCATCCCTAGAGTTTTATTTTGTACCACATAATAAATGAAGTTCTCGGAATATAGGTCTAAATGTTTGTGCTTTATGGACCTTCAGAAACAACTTGTACATTCTTGTTAGTGGTGCTTGCAAAGATGTACAGTTATAAGCCATAGAGGAGGAGCTCGAGCCATATTTAGGGACCAAAGTATAATAGAGACGGCCAGGGTTATTAAAAGAACCACTCAGGACACCACAGCAACCACCCATAAAACCCTATATTCCAAATAGTAGTGACACTCGGTACACCTTAGCAACCACATAGCAATGCACAGGAAACCTCCCATAGCACCCATGTGCCGAGTTTTGCACAGGCAATGCCACACACACATTTTTGTCAAAGATGACATATTTTGAGGGCTTGGAATGGTATTCACATTAAACATCCAATGCTCTAATTTCTGAGTAAAGCAGAATATTCAGCAGGAAATAATAAAGGACAGAAGCTTTGTGACTTGATTTTATTGGATCAGGTGTAGGTGTGTTATTAGTCTCTGATTATTATTGGTCAGTATTTTGTATCCTTGAACTCCCTGCACCTTTGGTTGTGTCAGAAGAAGATTATTTTTGTAATAATACTTAGAAATAATGAAAACAGAGGAATTGTGCACAATATGGTCAATTATGTCTCTGATAGTTTTGGTTTTGTGTTATCTATGTTAGTTTAACCCAAAGCTCAACTGGGCCATTGTTTGACTACAGTCTGCTGTGTGTTGCAATGTGCCTGCTTTTCAACGCTGGTCAGAAACTTCCTCCTACTTCCCCGGGTACAGACGTTACAGGCTGTGTGTTGTTGGCAACTGTTTCCAGGAAGTGTTTCCCCTCTCCCACTGACTGGTGTGTAAACAGACTGGCACTTGTTTTCATTAACTGTGTGGTTGTAGAGAGAGTAAAGAGAGAGAGAGAAAAAGCATATTCTAAATGAGAATGGAAAAGTAGAGCAGGATGATTTTAAAAGGAGAGCAACAAAGTGATTCTGTGTGTGTGAGAGAGTTTATATGTTGGGGTAGGATGAAGTCACAATGTTGGAATGTGCCTGGGCCAGACAAGCAGACACGGCCCAGATGACTCTGAGGGAATCCTTGGCAAACCCTAACAGGGAAACCCTTCTATCCGTCCTCTGTCTCTTCCTCCCTTCTGACTCTATTTACCAAGGCTGTGTTTGTGTCCAGCCAGTGGTTGGACCTAGCATTGCCTAATGAGGCCTAAAGATTTTCACCAAGAGATCTGCTGTTTTCATCATAACATAAATAATACAGGCAAGGACTCATTCAAGGTCATAATGTAACATGACATATAAGTTATTGTCATGTTACATTAAATCTGAACCCACTGTGAGGTGTAAAGTAAAAAGTGCTTTGTGGTTGTTAGGATAACTTAAACTGAACTGGTCTCAGCTTGTTGATACTGTACGAGAGTCTTACTGAGCTTACTTAACATTGATATTAGTTTTGATATAGGAGGTGGTTGTTTTTTATATTTTTATAAAATCTAAATTAATAAATGTAATATAATAATATAATAAATTTAATATAATATTAATATTACAATATTTAAAATTCTCACCTAGAGTTTAGCATTTTCAACTAGATTATTCTGGACATAATGTATGCACACTAAACACACAAAAATGTCTCTGTTATCAAAGCATTTGAAGTATATCACTGTTCTTATCGCATAAAGAACTCGACTTCAACTTTTCAGGCTCTGGAATACAGACAGATCTCATAGCCTAAGGAAAGATGAAGAGAAGAATCTCCTCTGTTCTTCAAAGCAGAACACACTCTTTTATGCCTTTCTCCCTCCGTCTCATTCACTTCTATATCTGAGCCGCCTCATCCCCTCCATTCATGCATGTTCAATTATGAAAAACCTCTCAGGTGCTGAATAAGACTGAACATTAAAAAGTAAACACATGGTTGCGATTGCTTGTGTTTTTACCTTCTCTGTGTTAGTGGAAATTTGTAGAGCCGTGTGTGTAAAGACTGTTTTGCTTTTTTTTTAAAAAAGCTAATGGGAATCTTGATGTTTTCCCACTATGTAATTCCAGTGCTGCAGGTCTGTCGTCACAAGCCGATTTCATCTTGGTTTCCACTGCACGTGCCTCAAGCGTATTCCCATCTGCTGCCCGGAGTCTGTCTGCGAGTGTGTTTGTGTTCAGGAAATTTTTAAGCCTGAAGACGTCATGGTTGGCTTGACCCAATCGTCCTCGGTTTATGGTGCACATGAGCCAGCAGTTACGGTAATAGAAAAAGAGGGAGGATAGTACTCACGTGTTTGAAGCATGGAGGGAAAAGCCCTCTTTCGTTCCATTGCACCAAGTCAGAGATGAGGGCCATAGCAATGGAAGAATTTTTCGGTTATTAGAGTTTAAATGGATGTAAGCTTTCCCTCTGTGCCGAATGGAAAGAAAAACTCTGTAGATACAAAACTCGAGGCTAACCTGACCTGAGTAAACACAAAGCACCTCATTGGAATTCAGGAACACCCTGTATTTTCTCTCGCTATCTTTTGAGTCGGTTCCAAGGATTTTCCATTATGATTTATCTTTGGTCCATTCATGAGCAGTCTCCCATTAAACATTGTGTTCCTTTCCACTTCAGTGTAAATCTGTCACGCTGAAGTCATGTCAAAAGTTATGATTACGTAATTTAAGCGCCACTTGTCAGATGCTGTTTATGCAGCAGCAGCAGTGAGAATTGCTTATATTAATGACACTTCACTTTTCCACACAGATATACTAAAAGGCTTTGATTCCTCAAGATTTCAGATTAGAGCATCAACAAAGAGGGCATCTGTGTAATTATGATGTGTGTGAGAGAGAGAGGTCTGTAAAGCTCCGCCCCCTCCCACTCTCCACATGCTCTTCGGCTCCCACACGCTCTGACTCAAAAACCTTCTAGAAATGACTAAACAGCCGTGTGTAGGCCACAGAGCTCATCTGTGTCCTATGACTTGTGCGCAATGCCAGAAATGTTTGTTTCATCATGAAATGTCTCTCTTCGAGGAGGAAGCGCATTTACCAAACAAACTCCATCACAGTTGGTGGTCCGTCTGTACATTTTTCACCACAGATGATATTTTTTGGCCTTGCGATGGTTGTAGTATACAGGACTGCACTAGATAAGGCTACTACAAGGCAAAACATCACATTACTTTATTGTAGTTAAAAATATTGAGAAATTCTTTTGTAATCGTCACTGAGATTATGCAAGTTCTTCATTGTTTTTTATGTTTTGGCCTTCTTTAACAAATGTAACACTTTCCCAGTAGATACTTTTGAAAGTTGCTTTTGCATGTAAAATATTATACTTTATTTAACATGTATGATCCACTTTATAGACCTGAGTGTGTCATGTAAGGGAAACATACAGTACACAATGTGCACCCATGTAGGTCTCTAAAACAGATATTTTTATACATACAGTACAGTATATGTATTTAAACTGCATTTTATGTTTTGAAATAATTAAAAAATTAATAGTCATAGTAATATAATGACTGAGCTCTTGGGATACAGAGTACTGCGGTACATACATTATAAGCATTTGACTGTGATGATGTGGCATATTGTTCGTTTTACTGTCTTGTTCATTTTACAATACAGAAAACGTTTTATAGGTTCCAGTGTGTTCATTTGTATTCTGCAGAGAGATGCTGTCCATTAATCCTAAATCAATAATTGCCTATGCTAATCTGTAATCATCTGCTTTAGTATTGTGCTATGTATAATGTGTATTTAACATTCAGACAGAAAATGAAGCCAGTTTGCACTATCACAGAAAACGCTGTATGAATTTAAAAACGAATTAAACAATGTTTTACGGTGTGGCGTTTCTAACTATGTTTTGTTTTCTCTTTTTCTCTCTCTCTACCTTGTTTTACTCCACTTTGGATAACCTCATCGTGTTTTGACTGACAGAGCTCCCAGCCGAAGAAGGTAAATATTGATCTTTCCATCTTGTTGTTACCGCTTTATCTTTATAGGTTGCACTGTAAGAATAGGCTTAGTTGTTCTGTTGTACTAGAGAGAAGTAAACTTTAAGACTTTGCATACGTGGGTTGTAGTAGTGCAATGCAAAAAGTATTACTTTTCTTTTGAAACATATACTCTGATTCATATGAACAGTGTTGAGAATATCTTCACTATCTACAGTACAATGCTCAGAATATCTCTAAACACCGATGTCAGAAAATGTAAAATCTGTTAAGCGAATCTCCTGTTTTCACTTCTGTCTCATAGGTAAATCATTGTGGGAGTTGGTGGTGGAGCAGTTTGAGGACCTCCTGGTGAGGATTCTGCTGCTGGCAGCCTGTGTCTCTTTTGTAAGTAACTTTCTTTTTGGATTAAAAACACTTCAAAGGGTTATCACCCTCGTTTTATTAACACATTAAATAGTCACACACACAGCCATAAACTTTACAGCAGGTAAAATGTATTGCAGTAGGTAAGCTAATGCAGGACCAGAGACTAAATGACTTGCTTTAACCATATGTCTATTACCAGCCAGTTTGCATTTCTCTGTTCAAAACCACAAATTTCACTAGAGGATTGTAATGATCAGAGGGAAGGAGAGATTAAGTGAGAAGGGAAATGTCATCCCTTATATTTAATGCTGTACAATACTCCCCTGTCATTCTTAAAATGTGTCTTTTTAGTCAAATGATTTATGTAAACCTTGGCCTGAACTCATTTGTGTGGCTTAGAATCATTTACCTCTGTTTTCTCCGCTGTGGCTCTTGTACCGTGACTAGAAAACACACAGGTAAATAACTTTGAGTCAAAGGAGTCGTTTTTCCATACGCCAAGCAGTGTTTAAACTTAAGGATGTTGTAGGGCCAGTGTAAGAGAGTTTCGGGACAGTAAGTACAGTAGAAATGTTGTTTGTCCCTTTGGGCCAGTGATAGCTTGTCACCATGTCTCACATTTGTTAATTAAGTATATGCAGTTATACTAAACGATTTGGAAAATCTGCTTAAATATCACCAAGCTAAAACCAAGATCAAAACCAGAAGAATGACTTTTGATAGTCTTAGAAGTGTCAAATAGAAAAAAGTGAATAGTCAACAAATCGGTAATGTTTTGACCCATATGTCATTTAGGGCTACACAATATTATTATTGAAACATGCAAATGTGCAAATTGCAGTATGCATTACGCAGTGGTTTCCAATAACATTGTCAGATTTGTTTTTATAGTTAATAAACAATTGACCTAGCACACCTGCATAGTATTCAGTAGGTGCATAGGATGAGTATTATGCTGGATTTTCTTTGTTTCTAATGTACATGTTTTATGTAATCTACAGTAAAGCATAAAAACATGGTTGTTCATTGCCAGAAGTTGTAATGATGCTTTCTTTTGCGAGAAAGAGTACGATCTTTTTTAATATCATTTTATATATATTTTTCATCAGTGCTGCATTAAACACCTGCAGATCTGTTCATTAGTTAGACCCAGTGGTGTTGGTGTAAAGTTTATACTTTGATGTAATTTGTGCTCCGGTGGGTCTTCTGAGCGGAACTTCTTTTTCCAACTCGTCTTTCCAACACTGACTTATTAAACTGTTGAACCCTCTCTGTTATTTTGATTGACTTTTATGAAATTACCTTTTCATGAACTTTCTATCTGACTTGAAGTAGAAGAGGGTCTCTCCGGCCCCCCACTGTTCAGCAACAATGATATAACATGGACACACACACACTTTCACCCAAATTAAATGGACAGTCAAACAATCATATTTTTACAAAAGTGCACATTAGCTTCCATGTGGTCTTCTTTGTGTGAATCAGACACACATGCACATTCTTCTTTGTTTTTATGTGACCTCAAGTACATCAACTGTTGGAGCTTTACTTATGTCATCTATCATTCGGTCTTTTATCCATACTTTTTTATCGCCCCAACCATGGTTAAATTGCAAGCACCAGTCTTCCGACCACTGGAATTCTGCAGAGCACTTAAAACTGATAAAAACAATATTGTATTAGACCTCCCAGCAAGCACTGTGTGTGTTTGTACGTTGGACAAAAGCTGTGGTGCAATGGAAATATCCTGGGGAGAATCTGCCTTGTCTTTGAACTCATTTGTGTGACTTTTGAATATATTAAAATCTTTAGCATTCAGCTTTCCTGACTTTTTTTGCATGTTATGAGAACAAAGCCATCGGTATCCAGGCAACGGAGGATACAAAATCTGTGTTTTTTGTAGTTATTCATTTATTTATTTATTATATTTTGTTTTAAAACAATTGCCATGAGGGAATGATAGCCTGACTCATCATTGAACAGCATGTGCTGGGAATAAAAGCTTCTGGATGGAAACAAACAGATCTACTTCTGTAGCCATGCAACTGCCAGTCCCAAGACATCTGAAATCATTGTCCATCCATTTTTTCACAAAGAGTTCATTTTAGAAAAACTAGAAGCATTGCCATATTGCTTTGCATCTTGAAAGAAGCTGTCTTTCATGTTGTCATTCATTCTTTTATCTATTAATTTCTCCATTCCTTCTTATGTACCCTTTTTGACCAGTTATAACTTCCATTAGTAGTCTCAGTGTGTTTACATTGTTATCTGCAACATTAGCTACCATTTCAGCAGGTTTCTGACAGGCTGTGCATCAGTGTAATGTCTTTAGCCTCTGTTGTAATTTCTCTTAGATTACAATATAAAATAAGAATCCGCCACATTTGAGTCTCCAGCTGAGCATTGCACATCATGAGAGAAAAGGTCATCTGAACAATGGATGGACTTCCTGTATTCAAAGGGTAAAGGCCTGCCAAAAGGCTATTCCATTTTATGGCTTCAGAAATGTGTCTCTGTGGAGCAGTTGTGAGGTTTTTTGCTCTTAAAGGGTTATGAAAGACAGAATTTGTTCTGTTCTGAGATCATATTCGGTCCCTATAAATAACTTTTTAGCTAGCAATTATATGTTGAAAACTGGTTTCTTAGTTCATGTTTGTGGCATAATATTTACTCTAGTCTTTCCAGTTTCCAACACACGGTGCAAAAGTTGCTCAAGTTGCCAGAATACATACAGTAATCAAAATACTGTTTGGAATTTAAAAAAATGGTGTTTATGTTAGTGAGACAGCAATACCAGTTGTGTTATTTGGAATGCACTGTTCCACCATGACATAACCATAACCTCACCATAAAATCACAGTTGTTACTCTGATCTTTTTTTTTATGTCTAGGCTAAATGTTTAAATTTTTTGCAGTCACTGTATTTGTATTTTGTTTAAAGGGTTAAAACTTTATTGTACTGATATTTACTGAGTGTGTAAGACCCCAGTCAGACATGCCGCCCAGAGCTGTGAATTGACAGGATTTAGCTGCGCTCAATGATCTATACTTTAAGCCGCTCATCTGTGTAGCTCTTCTCAATATTTTACTGATCTATGTGTTCTTTTTACACATTGTGTTTTATAGACTCATTGCTCTTTTTATCATCTCTCATTCTGCATCTTCTACTATTTTTTGATCCCTGCTTTCACTCCTCCATCTCATTTGCCTGCCCATCTTATTTCACAGTTACTCAGTGATTTAAAGAAGCCTCGGCATGAACCCATCAGTTTGTAATGAAAGGTTAGAGAGAGACTGCTCTATGACTGATCTGTATCGAAGTTGCGCAAATAAATGGAGCGAGAGAGTGTGCAGTATGAATGAATAATGTGAAAGAGGTCTGTAGAGGACATCAGGCAAACTCCTCTATAAAAAGCCATAAATTAAACGTTAAATGTCATTTAGTGTATTTATGGTCGTACACATTTTTTTTCAGTCCTGCTTCTCTTTTCTCTCCTTTTCTTTCTCTCTTTATTTGTCTCTTCCTCCCCCTCATAGAGTATATTAATTAATTATTCAAGATGTGCATGAAGTTAATTGAAGTGAATTGCTGTCTGTCTGTATGCAACTCCATCTTGTAATTTCATCTTACGTTGTTATATTGTAGTGCCATTAAACCCACATTTCAAATCTGGTCGTTGTGATGTAACAGATAAAAATGGTTAAGTAATAAACTGTAAAAAATGTTCTTATATTTTCCTTATGCATTTCATGGGAACCACTACTAAAGTGCCTGGGGCATGTAACTGATAAACTGAATATTTTTAATGGGTGTGAAATGATACATTGTCATGTTTCATAATGGGTGGAGGCTGATTGTTTATTGTTGTATTTATGTAATGTTAAAGAAAGACCATTTTAACATGTGATATTTGAGGAAGTGTCTGGTGATCCATTTACAGCATTAAGCACAGGTGTAAATCAGGTCCAAAAGGTTTTGTGATGTGGTCATAAAAACCACACGTGGAATCCGTCAAAAACTCTGTCCTGATGTGAAAGACGGTAGTGAAGGGCTTCCTACTAGTATTACATAATGTAATGATTTTCTAATTAATATGTTTCTTATGATTTTTATTTCCTAATCATTACCTTCCGACAGTGGTACAAATGACATCACCAAAACACTCTGTTCCTTAAGGCAAGCTTGAAAATATGTGACAAAATGGAAATGTATTATACAAAATGGAAATGTATTATACAATAAGCAGCCTTCCCCACAGACCTGCCCTCACGTTTCCAAAAGCAGATGATGGAAAGTGTTTTTAAAATGGGCAGATATAGAAGCAAAAGGAGAGTCGTCACCTGTTTAAATAGCTTAAAGTGTCATGTTGGTAAGCACAGGAGTACGTTGTGTGCATATTAGTAAGTATATTAGCTTGACTGATATGAGCGGGGAACACCCAGCCTGAAGGTCCTTAAGTCAGGACTTCTTAAGAAATGTCTTTCTAACATCTTAGAGGAATTGAATTGCATAACATGCCACCTGCCCAAAGGATTTATATCCACTGATGTCATTTTAGGTTCTCTCAAAACATCTTATTGATAAATGTTAAGCAAACATGATCTTTGATGGTGAGCTTAGGGGTAACCATGTTGTGTTTGTTTGTTAGGTGTTGGCACTGTTTGAGGAGGGGGAGGAGTCGGCCACAGCTTTCGTGGAGCCCATTGTCATCCTGCTGATTTTGGTGGCCAACGCTGTCATTGGAGTCTGGCAGGTGGGTGTGTGTGGGCTGAGATACTAAAAGCCCACAAAAAATTCAGCTAATGATCAAATCCATCTTCACAATGAGAAATGTCATCGAGTCTGCTTGCTGTCCCTCTGTTTAGTATCAGCTACACTACTACTGCTCTGTCTTCTGTTCCTAGACTGTCAGGTGTCTTTATAAAATGTTATGTCATGTAATTCATATTTCTAACACAATAGCAGGGCACTGACATTGACTACATATACTGTGCCAAGTAATTTTCTAAAGTTAGCTAATTAATCCTCTTAAGGCTTAATGTTATACATGCCTGTTGACTGCACTCTAGAATACAAAACAATATTTAATGTAAATTCAGAGCGTGAAAACATTTACTACTTTATTTTCTTAGATAAAGTCCTAAAAATATGAACTTTTTTTTATTTGGACATAAAAACAGCATATTCTGCTGCTTGAATAAAACAACAAAAACTAAAAGAGTAACATTGGCCAGTGCTAATCAATTGTGAATCGCTAATATTCTTATGTTTTCTTCTGTTGTTGTGATTGAAGGAACGAAATGCAGAGAATGCCATCGAGGCTCTGAAGGAGTATGAGCCAGAGATGGGCAAAGTGTACCGCATGAACCGCACAGCCATCCAGAGGATCAAAGCCCGAGACATCGTCCCTGGAGACATCGTGGAGATTTCTGGTAAGTTTGACCTGTTTCTGACCTCTCACTTTCTCTGCCTTATTCTGATTTAAGAATGCATAAATCTGCAGAAAGATGTTGTTTGTGGAGCAACACAGAGATTTGCCATCCTGTGGAGATTTCTGCTGAACATTTAGCCATGTGCTCTGACATAATACGCAGTGGAGGTGGCCTGGTGCTTTTTTCCTTCTTCCAGTCATTACCAACTTTTGGTTTACCCAAAGCACACAAACACTGGCTGTCATTTTTCCCTTTCTTCCCCTTGGCTTATGTGTGGCTGCCCAGAGTGTGTTTGTGGGTGTTTCACTACAGCTCTTTGCCCTGACTGGAAGCCCTTCAGGGTTTCTGTGTGTGTGTTTATGGGCTTCCTGCCAGAAGTTGAAAGCAGTGCAGGAATATCCCAGACTGGCTTACGTAAGAGGCTTTCCTGTGAGTGCAGCGGTGCCAAGCAGAGACATGGAGAAAAAAACAGCGTCCACACATTTGTGTGTGTGTTTGTAGCTGCGTACATGCATATTCTGTCCTTTGTATAAACTTGAAAAACTAATACAGTACTCTCATTCTCCCTTTCTCTGCCTTCTCCTGTTAAAATATGTACATTTTCTTTTTTCCATGTTGTCATTTTGTTATATGCAGGTGTGTAGTATGTAAATATAAGAAATGCTCTAGATAGGATATTGGCTTCAAAGTAATCAGTGTTTATTTTCTTAAACCATTGCTAACTAATGATGCCTTGTCTGCGTCAGCCAAGCAGCCAAGTGTGGAGCAAAACAGAGAAGATGCCTGGGAGGAGGAGGTGGTGTTCTGTTTTTCTCTGTTAGAACAACACCCTGCTGAAAATGAAAGATTGAACATATAATGTAATAATCCCGCATTACACAACAAGACAGGTTCTCTAGTTCATGCTCGAGGGCTCCCGTACTCATTCACAAACATGGACAGCATTCATGCTGCATTCATTTGTGAATGGGAGTGAAAGTGAGAGAGAGAATAAGATGACACAGACGGAGAAAGAGGGAGTGTGAGGGGGGAGTGAGAGTGAATGAGTGTACGGAGAGATGAAAAAGAGACGTAGGCAAGTGTGAGGGAGGAAGAGAAGGGGAAGCGGTACAAGAGCGAAAAAGCGTGAAAGACAGATGAACGGAAGAGAGAGAGAGATAAACACAGCGAGCAGCAAAGAGAGAGAACGACAAGCGGAATTAGAGAGATGGGATGAGATGTGGGTTGCATTACCTGTCTTAGCATTGCAGTAACAAGCGTCTCTTTGTTCAGGTGCAGTATTTGGACTTATGTCTTGACAAGCCCACATTCCGGACGCCAGATTCTCCAGATTCTCACACACACGTATATGCTCACACATTGTCCCTTGACACGTATAGGGCACGTCACCATGGTAACACCCCTCATAGTCCCTCCCATGTCAAGGTCAGACTGACAGATGCAGCTCAACATCTCTTTCAGTCCAGATGTTTCCAGCTATAGTTTTGTTTTATAAGGGAAGGTCCTTATCATAACACATGTTTTCAGAGGAGAGTCATTTTTCTGTCTTCACTAATGGTGAAAAAAGGGACATGACATGACTGTCACAGCCAACTGGACCATGTTTAATATACTATTTAACTGTGTTAGAGCAGCACAAGTTTCACCTGTGAATTATTGTAGCATAACGGAAAAAGAAATAAGGTGACAGAAGATGTCATGTCAGGTCACTGTTTGTTCCTGGTTAGATAAAAAGTCAAAATACTGCTGCCAAACAGTATAGAGACAGTAGTATTTTGGATAGTGAGTGAGATTTTTGGCTTTTCTCTCATCCTGAGGCCTTCAGCACTTCCCGGCCTACAAGCTGAACCAAAACCAGACATGGTGGATTGGTCCAGGGGGATAAGAGGTGTTTTCACTTCAGAGGACAGCGAGAGTGGAAACGACTGGCACTTCATGCATCTTCCTGTAGTTTGCTTTCATGGATAGTGGGAGATGAAAGATGGCTCTCAGGTTCACATCTCTTCCAAATCTCCCCCTTGATTTATAGTCGTTAAAAAAAATCTATTAATGAGGTGTAGACACATTCACACACATACTGAGTAGCTTGTGCCAGGTTCATATAGTTGTAGCATTTAGCAGGTTCTGTTCAGTGCTGGCAGGAAAGTGTTGTCAGTTGCATCTGCAGAAATATTTCTCAATTTCTCTTTAATCCAACTCCTTCGGTGACATAATCGTGTTGCTAAGCACTTTAAAACATGTGTAAACAAATATGCAACAGCCCTAATTTAAGATCCCTTTGACTTTCTTGAGAGATTAAATGAAAATTACACACTGGAAAAAAGCAGCTGTGAGAACTATAAATTGGTAACTATAGCAAAAAAGAGTCGTCCAAAACAAATGGCAACTAAAATATGACCCACAAGCTCCCTCCTCCTCATTGTGGAGTTCTTCCTGCATCCACTATTAGTGAACGGCAATTCCATCGGAACCTTTGGCACGGGCATCCACCAAGAGCATTGGAGGTCGGAAAACACAGCACGCATGAGTACGATAGATATTTATAGCATTATTTACACTTTCAAATTTCCAGTCAGCACAGCATTGTGCCAGCGTTGGGCCAACGTTATGGTTGCGGTGAGCATCCAAAGTGGAATTTTCCCTGGACCGTTTCAGAGACTCTAAAATAACATTCCCGCAGCAGTACAAGTTCTGAGGGACCAGAAGGAGGTTTACAGGAAGAGATTTGGAAAGATCTTGGAAAGATCTCAATCCTTCCTTCTACAGTTTTCTTTGTGGTCTCTTGGTAGCTGCACTTCTCTTTAGGATGAGTAATGTGAATCATCAACTCTCTTTAAATATGAGTTCACTTTAGAGGGAAACCCTTAAACCATATCATCATTCAGTCATAACCACAGGCTCTCTGACAGTTACGATTATCATTCACAAACATCTTGAACTCACCCACCTTCCTTATTACACTATTCCTCGTTTACAAGAAGGCATGCGTCACCGTTATAATCAGGTTTATACCCGGTTTCTGTTTCCTGCTATCAGATGCGTGCCATCTACTGTCATAATGTCTGTGTATATTTAGCTCACTTTGCATTGTTCCAGCTTGGTACGGTGAAAAACTTCAGCCGCTCACATTAGCATTTAGATGGGTTCAGTACCCATTCACAGTGAGATAGAGTGGGTGGCAGATACTGCTGGGGGGTTGATAAAAATCCAAGAGTTTGTGTCAGAGGACTATAAAGGAGAGAAAAGAAAAATTGAAGAAGGGAAAAGAAATCTTCTGGGAGCATAAACAGATTCTTGTCCTCCGTGCCCTCTCTACCCCCACACCCACGTGAAGCAGCCCCTGATGGAGGTGTTCTCTTAAATGCCCGAGACCCCAGGCTGATGTGAGCCATTCCTGTGACGTAGGAGGACAGGAGACCGTATGAGTGAGAATGAGAGAAATCGTGTCCAGGGGGTTGGGACAGACAAGCAGGAAAAAGAAGAAAAAGCAGTACAGCTAAAGGAATATTTATATGATAATTTAATGCAGAATAGAATAGAAGAGAAAAGCTGAAGAGCAGAAAAGCTGATAGACAAACTTGTAAAATTGAATCTCCTTCTCTCTACCTTGTCTCTGCCACTCATGCAGTGTCATGCAATGTCTGTCTGTCTAACAGTATGTAAGAGACTAATGGGAATTGTGTCTGCTCGCTTCTATGCCTTGCTGCCCCAGGCACCTTTAGCTCAGTCTAGAGATTTAAACAGAACATAATTATGACACTGAAGGGTCTCTAATTGCTGCAGAAATGTCTATTAAGTTCCCCTGCTGCTGCTTTGTTCTGGTACCGGTGCTGTGTGACATAAGGGATGAGATTTTGTGAGCTTACTGACACACCCAGCTGTTGAGTTACAGATGGACTCACAGAGACTTTGTGCACTTTTTCTGTTTTATGTGAAATTTGAGATTTTAATATGGCAATGTGTGTTACTGTGAGTACTGTACTGTTATTCGTTGCTAAATGTTTAAGCAAATGAATCAAAATATCTAATAAATAAATAAATATGGAAGGGGGAAGGGAAAATGTATTTGTAAATAGACAGCAGGCGACTGTATTCTGTGGAAATCTGCAGAGCTTTCTTGTGCAATGATGTGGGCTGAAGTTCCATGTAGGCATCCAATGCTAGTTATAGAGCATTACTCAATGTCAAATACACAACATTGACTTACATACAGACTGGGAAGTGCTTTATTTAATGCAGTTTTAGCCCCTAATTTGTTATGGCGCAGGTTTTAATAAACTTGACTTGCTAACATACAGGAATTGTGATTTTCAATATCATTCTTTGTTCGAGTAAAGTATACTAGCAGATCTTGTTTAGCAGGAAAAAGAAAGGTTAAGACTATGTACAACCAAATATCAAAAAGCCTACTATGGTTGAAACGACACAAACTGAATCTGTCTCATCCATCAGGCTGGGTTTCCCCAACTATTGTTTTTCTTTCTTTTAAATTAAAAACATGTTTTTTCTTGGTAAGTGCAGTGCATGAACCAAATATTGATCACTCGGTCTGCTCTCATCAGCTGGGTATTGACCAGTGTTTCAGAGTGTCTGCAGTTAGTTTCTCTCCGTCTCTCTCTCCTTTTGTTTCTCTTTTTTTGCTCATCACTTTGCTTCAGGCTTTGTGTTCTAGTGGCTAAGCTTCGATTTTTTTGTAATAAGCTGTTTACCTGGAAAACAAGTGGTCAAGAACAGCCTTGGATGAATGATGACCAGTGTATAAGACCTTGTCTTATTTCATGTTTGTGATAGAGTATAACCTGTCATGTTTCCTGTTATAATCCTTTCATTTTTGTGATATAACGCATGTTTGGGTATTAACCTTCAACTTTATGTACATATTAGTCAAAAGGGAAGATTTGTTTTTGTGTAACATCTGATAAAATATCTCCTATTTTGTTGTTTAGTTGGAGACAAGGTGCCAGCAGATATCAGGATCACTTCAATCAAATCCACCACCTTAAGAGTGGACCAGTCCATCCTCACAGGTACTGAGAATTCTGAAATGAGCAAAACAATGCTGTTTAGTTTTCAATATCACTTGATATAAAACCATCTGTGTTCTTTAGGCGAGTCTGTGTCCGTCATCAAACACACTGATCCTGTGCCAGACCCTCGAGCTGTCAATCAGGATAAAAAGAACATGCTGTTTTCTGTAAGCACTTCACTTCCTGTTTTGAAAGGGGAACTATGTATCTCATTAGCATATTTCGTTTACTATAAGTTACTTCATATATTTTCAACTTGCCCACCTGTTAACTTTGTCATATGATGTATTTCAGAGCATTTATATTTTTTGTTCAGTTTTACTTTTTCTTTGTCTTTCTAGTTGACTGTAGAATAAATATGAGTCTTAAGTGTTCTGTCCATGCACTTAGTCTAAACATACCCTTCCTGTCTGTGTTCATTTGTAATCATTCAAACGCTCCAAGCAGGAATGCATTTTTCCACTCCTAATCCACTTACTGATTGCGTTAACATCTTCTAGGGATACAGAACACATCGGGTGACATTATTGACCTAGTGAGTGACACTATAACGTCACAGTTAAAGCTGTCTATGCCTGTTTTCTTCTTTAGTCACTTAAATACATTTCTATGTGGGTGATTTGCTTGTGTAGTAAAGTATTATGTATTTTCCAACACATCATGGAAATGAAAATTGTAGTCTTCCATTAGGGAAAAATGTCCCTGATGGCATCACGGCCAACTGAGTTACACACCACACAAGTCAATGGATTTTCCAAGTTACAATTTATAAAATTATATGGGACTAAGGAATTTTTGAATCGTGTTGTTGTTTCCATTCAAGCCTGTTTAATGATTTGGGAAAGTGTAAATTTATATTCGAAAGGACTTTTGGTGGCTTTCTTCCATGTGCGTATATTTGTATTTATGCATGTATATGGTCATGTTTTCCAAAAGGGTACAAACATCGCAGCGGGTCGTGCCATCGGCGTGGTTGTCTCCACTGCCGTATCCACGGAAATCGGTAAGATCCGTAACCAGATGGCAGCCACAGAGCAGGAGAAGACCCCGCTGCAGCAGAAGTTGGATGAGTTTGGTCAACAGCTCTCCAAGGTCATCTCACTCGTCTGCATTGCTGTGTGGGTCATTAACATCGGCCACTTTGCGGACCCTGTCCACGGTGGTTCCTGGATTCGAGGTGCCATCTACTATTTCAAGATAGCTGTGGCATTGGCGGTGGCAGCCATACCAGAGGGTCTGCCGGCTGTTATCACCACCTGCCTTGCACTGGGCACCCGTCGCATGGCCAAGAAAAACGCCATCGTCCGTTCACTGCCCTCTGTGGAGACGCTGGGATGCACCTCTGTTATCTGCTCAGACAAGACGGGTACCCTGACAACCAACCAGATGTCTGTCTGCAGGGTGAGTGATGTTGCTTTTTGGGCCAGATAGAGAGATTGGTGTTTCATTCAGTGTCAGAGCTAATAAGAACTTCATTTTTAGTTTTTGCAGCATATGTGAGATTTATTTTTCCTTTTGATGTATAGCTTTGACGGTAAGCTTTTGGGCAATACGTTTTTTATTAGATTTTATTTATTTACAAGAGCGGATTGATTTCGCACTGTAACCAGAAAGATTGCTGCAAGATGGTTTATTTTCACGTTTATAGTGGATTCGGTTGAAGAAGACCTCTCTGACCTGACAGCATCATAAGAATTCCTTTAGACCACATCTCAGAAGTCTTTCCTGCTTCTTTCAGACCTGTGCTAGTGCGGTCTCTGGAGCACTGACAGGTGGATTTCACAGGTCTGGATGCCACGGTTGTGTTTACCATCAAAGCAGGTCTTTGATGCTGTGCCAGGCCCTCTCATAGAGAGCCATATGGAAGACCAGACAAACACAGCAGGCAGAACATGTCAAGTGTTGTGGAGTTAGGAATACCAGATTAGTTTGATGCTTTAATTAATCCAATGTAAATTCAAAGGCACAGTTGCACTTTAATAGAAGCTTTAGTGTCTCCAGGCGTTATTTGGACTGGTTTATTTTTAATTATGCAATTAGACTTGGGCTGTTTTACAAAGCCTAAAAGTAGAATTGTTTTGAGAATAGCAGCGTTTTAAACTAAAATCGTCACATTTCTTGCCTGTTCCTGTATTGTTGTCTTCATCAGTGTTTGTACAGCTGCACAGCAGTATGAACATACTGTGCTATCTCCAGTGTTGTCTTATGGTTGTGGATTGTTCCTTAAAGGGGATGTACTGTATTTGTGATCGTTAAATACTTTTTCTGTGTGAGTTTAATGTGCAGAGACAACTACTGTGCATTCTGTACAAAGTCTGTGTTTTCGTAGACTTCCAAAAGTCGTTTGTTTTTACAAATGATGGTGGTAATAGGGGCACAGAATTACACTTTTAAGCTGACGTTCTTTAAGTGGTTTACCCAGTTATCCAATAAGTATTTCCACTGAACGCTGCGTGTTGTGCATAGAATTAGTTTCTTCTTATTTCCAGACCTTATACTCTCAAAACAGATAATTGTAGACACTGATGTTTTTGTTGGCATGGCCCTACCCCCCTGTAGCCGGTTATGTGTGTATAACCCGACTCCATCTGAACAACCAATTTGCATACCTGTTTTGCATACGTTTCCCTTTTTTGTTTAAGGTGATCTGTCATTGATTTGGTGTTGGCTTCAAAATGATAAAATTGTTACTGATGTTTTCTTCTGTGCTAAAAAAAAGAGTAAAGATTGAACATCCCTGATATATTTTGTCAAGGCTTTGAGGTACTGGGCAGAGATTCTGTCATAGCTGAAATGCAAATGAAAGTTTTTTGTTTTCAAAAGAGTGTCACAGCTACTGCAGACGCAGATCCATTAAGACCACAGGCTTTTCAATTAAACATCTTAATTAAACCCAAACCTGTTTACAGTTCTGGTTATTATATAACTGTATTTCAGGCCATACTCATGTTATTTCATAGAGCAGGAACAGGTCACAGAATTAATTCTTTGTTTTCTTTTCAGCGTCTGCCTCTCCCACCCTTGTAATTCTTTTATCTGCCCCTTGCTTTAAGTTTTGTGACCTTTATGATTTCAACTGGAAAGTTATATTTGCAATATTGAAGTTATATCACATCTCTTCTCCTGTGCTGTGCCATTTCCAGAAGTGCTTTCATATAAAGGTTTTCTATTATGGTCTGTGCTAATTTTGTTTCAGTGTTTTCAAAAAAGGTATGTCGGTCTGTGTATGTTATGTTTGTGTGGATGGTTGATTATAAGTTTAATTATGTCCCCTGGCACGGGAACGTTATATCCCATATTGTAATCCCCTGCGGCACATTTGTGTGTGCGTTGTACATCTGTCTGAGTGTGTCTGGCCGTAGGCCTCTCCTGTGTTTAACAGCAGGGAGTTCCCTCTGTGCAAAAGCTGCTTAATTCTCCGCAAGTGCCGGGAACTATTCGGAAAAGGTCCCACTGTGACATAGTAAATATTTACCTACTGTACTTTGTGCATACAGACTGATCCCATACCTGCACAGATCACTTTGCAAACATCAAGTCAAGCATTGTATTCAGACTCCACGTCATTCACTTTATTACCTTTGCACTTCAACTGTGATGATGGTCTCCTGCACACGAAAGGTTTACAAGGAGAGACAGGATGCTTATCTACTGCAGGGAATTAGAAATGTCACTATGTCACAGTGATGTCCAGGATGATGTCAGCCAATCAGCATCTGAATGCGTGCCCTGTTGAGTCTGGACATCATCCAGGTGTCACTGTTGCTAATGCGGAAGTCGCTGCAGCTAAATCAGGAGGAAACGGGTGTCTACAATCCTTTCTCACTTTTACCCCTTGTGAAACACGCACACACGTTCTTATCAGAGGCATATCACTTCATGCTATCCTGTTCCTTGGTATTTGTTGCTATGACAACATATAGCAACAAGGTTCCATGTCTGCCAAGTCATGGATGGTTGGAGATTTTGGTGTGGATTTGATTTTAAAATGTATAAAGATAAATAAACAATACAGAAGGCTAGAAACAGGCCTTACCTTGAGGTGTGTCCCTCAGATTCTTTAATGCTGCTTTATGAGGAACAAAATCAGTTTTGTGATGCTTTCTCATGAGGTCTTTCCTATAGAGATTTTGGCACTTGACCATTGTAAAGTAGAGAGACAGGAAGCGACAGGGGACAAAAAAGGGCAATAGGACTGGGAAAGGACCACGAGATAGGGCTTGAACTCGGGTTGCCCGAAGCACTGTTGTGCTGCAAGCCCACATCGCTAATATTTTAGTTTTTTCGTATAAAAATATGAACAGACTGGTCATTCAGACAACACACCAAATAAATAACTACTGTGGCATCCTGAGGTCAAAAAGTACATTGCAATGCTGGGCAAACAACTGGGTCTAATTTTCTTTCTTAATGTTACTTGACAATGTCTATTTGCACAGTGTAACAGCGGAAACCGAGCATTCCCATGTGATCGAGCAGAATAAAATTAAACGAGACTTACATTTGTGGTCAGTCTACTAGCCAAACACTTTAAAAGCCATCTTGTTTAATGATGTAATGTTACCCAAAAATATGCTCCACATAACTACTTTACGTTTTATGTTATTGACAGCATTACTTTATAAAGTAAAGTAAGTTTTCTGTGTTGGTCCTTTAGCACAAAGTTACTTTATAAAGACAGGTTTTGCCCGAAAGACAGAGTAAGCAAACTTAATAATCCATTTATTTTAAGGGCTTTGGGGCATGATGCTGCCCTCTGATTTGTGCTGCCAGCAGCTGGCTTTGTGTTTTCCACAATTAAGTCGTGTGTATATGCGTCAGTTTGAAACAGGAAGTGCTGTAGGAGTTCTGAGGGGCGCAGAAAGTTTTACTGCTTAACTGCTTCATTAATTCTTTAATCAAACACTTTTAATTGAGTCTGGCTCCGAGTGAAGTCAAGCCAGAAGGGAGTGTTGTTCCTGTAAGTTTGTGTTTTTGTGAGTATTTTTGTTCGAGAGTACCTTGCCTATGACCTTTGTTTTGAGGAAGTGCCCATGTATTGCTGCCAGGCATGGGCTGTTTTAGCAATGTCCAATTTTAGATGCTTCTTTATGGAAACAAGTGCTGATGTTGATAAGAATGTTTTTGCTTTTGTCAAAACTGTGTGTACTGTACTGTATGTACCTACTTAACAATCATTCAGGGACAATTTTATCCCACAAAATATCATTTTTGGGACATTATTATTTGCAGGACTAGGTAAATAAACGAAATCATGTTGTTTCTGTTTTGGTGAACATTTCATCACCTGCCAAGATCAGGATAATTTTCACAGTGCTGCTTTCCTTGCTCACATACACCCCCATTTCAAAACTGTCATCTGTACAAATAGGCCTTCAATCAATGTTTTTCAACAAATTGGATATCAGTTCCATTGCACCATCCACCTGTTTCATCAGCCCCTATACCCACATAGTGAAAAAGTTGTGCAGGGAGGAAATAATATCTCCCTTCTCTATGCTGAAACTCGCCCAGGGCTGCCACCGCTCCTGCTGGATCATTTTAGTGTGATTGAATGCCATAGCAAAGACTCCCTAACATCCCTTATGGGTTTGGCCAAGTTATCTGATGTGACAGGGTGAACTCCTTTCATCTTCTCTTGTTATTTTGTACTGTACGAATCAGAATCGATGTATTTGCTTTTGAAAAACATTCAAATTTGCCTCGGTTGTGAGTCAAGATAACCACAACAGTGCATTGCAAAAGTGAAAACAAGATCAGTGCAGTACCAACAACTGGAAGTAATTATAATTAGCCTGGAAATGTTTTAGCCAAAACATGGGCAAAATGATTGTTTGCACTCTCTTTCACCTCGTCTGTTTTCATTTGGTCAAGTGAAAAACTATTTTGGTGGGAAGTGATGTCGTTTATTGTCGTGATTGTTGTCTGTTGGCGGTTGTGTAGAGTGTATTTGTTCAGACAGGGAAGAGCTCATGCCAGGCCACTAAACACAGGGACCGCCAGTGCATTATGACATCATTGCCCTACCTCTGATTGGCTGAAGGATGAGGGAAACCCCGGGGATGATTGGGTGGAGTCAGAACTGTTTGTTTTTGTTTGTAATTATATTCAGATGATTTGAAGAACACTGCTTATTTTTCTTTAACTTTTTAAGACACTTGTCTTTTATAAAGTTTAATCTTACATCATTTATGGAAATCTGTGTCTATTGTTTGCTTAGCTGTAACATGTTTAATAGTCTAAAAAGGTTTAGTAGTCTCTTTGTGAATGAGACTCTCTGAAGTTTTCTAATGTTATCTCTGTCCCTTGGCCCTTCTGTCTCTGTTAGATGTTTGTGGTTAATAAGGCTGATGACACCAGCTGCTCCCTGCATGAGTTCACCATCACCGGCTCAACCTATGCTCCAGAGGGACAAGTGTAAGAGCTCTAATTTTGTATTTCCTCAAATAATTTAACACTCATTCTGCTTTTATTGTATTTGTTTCTGAATGTCTTACATTGACTTTGTATTTGTTTCTGAATGTCTTACATTGACTGTCTCTTCCTCAGGTTGAAATCAGAAAGGCCAGTGCAGTGTGGAGAATATGATGGTCTGGTGGAACTGGCCACTATCTGTTCCCTGTGCAATGACTCCTCGCTGGACTACAATGAGGTGAGCGGTGTGCATGGATCTGTGTTTGACTTCTTTGTATACATTTACTCGAATACCAGATTTACCCTTTATGAGTTTAACAGTGAGACTCTGAGTGTTGTTGAATCTGTCTTACGCTCATTGCTGAAGTGTTAAACATGCACCTTCTGTTCTCCAGGAAGGAACAGGTTTTTTAATTTGTTGTTTTGAGCTCTTGCTCACATTTCTCACCTCTGTGCCATCGTCGTGGTATCATGGTAACTGCCTTGCGTAATATCAAGCATGTCAGGTAGGGTGAAGGACAGTGCAAGTTAGGACAAGCTCGCTTTGTTGCTGAAGGCGCCCAGAGCTAAAGGATGTAACTAGTGTAATAATATTTTTAAGCAAAGATGTTAAACTATAAATGATGTTTTAGTCAAGATTGTAATGTTCCATGACGGTTTACTTTCTGAAATAATGTAAATATTTCAGACGAGCGTCCATGAAGTAAACTACTATGTAAACTTGAATTTACACACAAACACACAAATAAAAGGGACGTAGATTGCTCATTGTTATTCTTAAATATGTGAATTACTTAACTAAGATATGTGATATTTAGTTCTGCATGACCGTATGCTGGTGTTACTACGTGGTCCGCCACTTTCATGTGACATTTGAAGTGAACAATAACAATCGAGTGTATGGCTCCAGGCTTATTTCTGAAAATATTGTACAATTGCTTTATTCTTTGTGCTGATGAGAGTCTGGATGTTTACAAGCTCTTTTGCTAATGGTGTCCCGCAGGCCAAAGGAGTGTACGAGAAGGTGGGCGAGGCCACGGAAACGGCACTCACGACGCTGGTGGAGAAGATGAACGTTTTTAAAACTGACCTCCATGGACTCAGCAAAGTGGACAGGGCTTCAGCATGCAACATGGTAAGAAGGGCTGGGTGCAGGATCAGGCATGATGTGGGCGATGATAAAAAAACAACAGTGTGGAAAAGTGTGTGATGGAGAAATGGATAAATGAGGCTTTGGAGAGAAATGCGAGAGATCTAAAGTTTGGCCAGTGGTGCGTGAGAGTGCGGGAGAATATTTGAAATACATGAAAGGATATGAAATATCATCATAAGTTTTTCTGTGAGAGGAAAGTTTTGCTAATGATGCGTATGAAAAAGTAATCAGAGTCGACATTAAAAACACTGTATATTTTTTCCACATTAAATAAGACATAAGTAATAGATGACAGATAATAAATGATACATTTATACTTGCATGAGATGAAGATAGAGTTATATCAGTGTAGGAAAGTGTTTATATTTCATGGAGAGGGTCACATGTTCCACATTACTGCTTGAGGATACGTTTGACTGGGAACAGTAGACTAGTCTTGACCCTTCTTTCCCCTTTCTTCCTTCGGGAGATATTTTCCTCCGTAAGAGTGAATGACCAGTATCAGTGTCTTTTTTCGGTTGACCCCTAAATCCTTCTAAAAAAGGAAAACTTTGGTGACACAGACTCCCAGAGGCAAAGCATAATATTTAGATAAGCAGGCGAGTTTATGAAAAGGTTAGCTAAACTTTCCAAGCCTGCATCGTTCGATGGGAAACAAATTTGTTACTTTTGTCAAATTTTCAAAGGGTGCATACTGTAGATGGATGCATAGGAGAGGGAGATATCATAAAGATATCACGATATTCATAAAGATTTTGGAGAATGAAACGGAGGAACCCTGTTGAGGAGTGATGTCATGTTATTCTCAGAAAGGGATCTTCTGATTTGGACCATGTACAGAGAAAAGAGGAGAGCCAGAGAAAAGGAAGATGTATGTAGGAGTGTGAAAATATGATCAATCCTGATGTGCTGGTGTTGGTTTCCACCTAGTGGCTAAACAATACCCTTACAGTCTTTCTCAGTCATCTCTGAACATTGCACCACTTTTGTTACTGATAAAATAAGAAAAACCTACAAAATAATGCAATGACAGGAATTAAGGAGGATAAGGTGGGAAAAGGGCATCAGATCATTAAATGGGCCAACTTCAGGCCTGCTAGGGACGTGGAAATGTGAAATCGACTAGTACTTGAGTTGACTAAACAATAAGTCAGCCACAAGACAAAATAGGATAACTGACAGATAGTCAAAAAATAAATGTAATGAATAACTTTTAACTATTTGACACAACCATTACAAAGGTCAGATTGTTCATTTGCACAAAAAGATGTGGATAAAATGAGGAACTTAATGGCTTTCAATAATTGGTTTCATTGTTGAAAGCAGTGGGTTTGTCCCCACCATCACCATCATCTGTCTGTAGTGGTTAAAGGCTAAATAAATTTGAGAAAGACAAGTGCAGTGTTGCATAGAGGCTGTCAGTTCTTTTGTGCATGTGCAAGATTGTTTTCCCGCCACCTGGACTTGATCTGTGACTACAGTGCAGTCAGCCCTAGAGAACAGCTGCAGATGACATGTGCCAGTAGCAGAGTTCATCCTCTCATCCCTTCTCTATTTCTGTCTGTCTCTATCTCATTCCTCCCTCCTCTCCCAGATCATCAGACAACTTATGCAGAAAAAATTCACATTGGAGTTTTCCCGGGACAGGAAGTCCATGTCTGTGTACTGTACTCCCAATGGTTCATTCTCTCAGAGCAAGATGTTTGTGAAGGTATTTGTAACGTATACACTCATGGCAAAATATCTGACATCTGCTGCATGCATCACACATGTGTAACCCTTTTTCCGTCTTATATACATAGGGCGCTCCAGAGAGCGTAATTGACCGCTGTCAGTTTATCCGTCTGGGCAAAGAACGTGTTCCATTGACCGTGGCGGTGAAGGAAGAACTGATGAGCACTATAAGAGACTGGGGAAGTGGCAGAGACACACTGCGCTGCTTGGCTCTGGCCACACGAGATTCTCCACCGTCTGAAGATACGATGGATCTGGAAAACTCTGCCAAGTTCTCAGAGTATGAGGTGAGAGAGTTTGTACTTAAGTTTTAATTGTTCTCCATAATAGTTTTAAAGGTTCACTTAAACTCATTCTAATGTTCAGAAGCCCAGAAACTACAGTATCTTGACACCGAAGTGACATAATAAATCTTTGACTGCTATTGCTTTGTACTATTGTTGCCTCTTTTGATGTGTCGCTTCATTGTCTTCTAATATTTGTAAGTCGCTTTGGATAAAAAATGCCTAAATGTAAATGTATTGCATAGGATAACAATACGTCAAATTAAATGGGATTTATTTTTGATAAGGACAGCACAAGCTCTTTTTACACAAAGCATTACACAAAGAATCTTGCATATTTCTATCTAATTTAATACACTGGTGAATTATTTTCAAGGTCAAGTTGCCTCAGATAAGCGGTTGATATTGGGGAAATAACAAAATTGGCCAATCAAAATTATGTGTAATAAAAGTTTGTAACTTTTTGTTTAAACTTTGTCCATTCTTAAAAGAAATCACATGTGTGGTTGTTCTGCACGTAAATAGACCACAAAAATAGAAAAGTTAAATTAGTCCTTAAAAAAGATCAATTTGTTTACAAATGCCACTTACTTTGGTATGTCTTGTTATTAAATGCGATACATTTTTACATGTGCAATAAGTGTCCAGTTACTTAATGGGACCACTGTACATGTGGGAGTACATGTTTCTGTATGTTTACATGCAAAGACTGTGTCTTTCTTATGATTGTCTGTTTAGTCAAATCTCACATTCGTTGGCTGTGTGGGCATGCTGGACCCGCCCAGGAGAGAGGTGATTGGATCAGTGAAGTTGTGCAGTAAGGCGGGTATTCGTGTCATTATGATCACCGGGGACAATAAGGGCACCGCCGTGGCCATCTGCAGACGTATCGGCATTTTCAGCGAGGATGAAGACGTAGAGGGAAAAGCCTACACGGGCAGAGAATTCGATGACTTGACTCAAGAGGCGCAGAGAGAAGCTGTGAAAAGGGCACGCTGCTTCGCCCGTGTCGAGCCTGCACACAAGTCAAAGATAGTGGCTTATCTGCAGTCCTTCGATGAGATCACAGCAATGGTAAGACAGTGGTTAACAGCTGGTTTCACAAAAGTCTCTTGGAAACCAGGGTGGAAAAGTAACACAAGCCTTTAAATAGGAGTGATGATAACCACAAGTTGTTAGTAAAGACTACTGTACTTTAAATTTTAATTGAAACCAGGTATTTACAGTAAAAGTTACTGTACATCAAATATGTACAGTAAATAAGTATACAAATAATTGTATTGTCACTGTGAAAAAACACACATTTAAATGGCCTGTAAATTTTGTAATGAACTGTATTTTTTTTTTTTTTCCACCCTTTAAATTGACCCTCTGCTGAATTCGTCCTCTCTACCCTGTCTCGCTTTCAGACTGGAGATGGTGTGAATGATGCCCCTGCCCTAAAAAAAGCTGAAATTGGCATTGCCATGGGCTCAGGCACAGCTGTAGCCAAGTCAGCCTCAGAGATGGTGCTCTCCGATGATAACTTCTCCACCATCGTGGCCGCCGTAGAGGAGGGCCGAGCCATCTACAACAACATGAAGCAATTTATCCGTTACCTCATTTCCTCCAATGTGGGAGAGGTGGTCTGGTGAGTGACAGCCTGGTTGGTGTAAAGTTTTCTGTCCATCTTTACGCTCATATGAGTTTTCTCTTTCCCTCGCAGTATTTTCCTGACAGCCATCCTTGGCCTTCCAGAAGCTTTGATCCCTGTTCAGCTGCTGTGGGTGAACCTGGTGACAGACGGTCTGCCCGCCACTGCCCTGGGCTTTAACCCTCCAGACCTGGACATCATGGACAAGCTTCCTCGCAATCCCAAGGAGCCTCTTATCTCTGGGTGGCTCTTCTTCAGATATCTTGCCATTGGAGGTCAGTCTATTATTTTAGCCATTATATTACTGATATTTTTCATTGCATTTCAGATGGTGTTCTTGTAGCTTGACTGGTCATGGGTTCGTAGGGGTTTATATTGAAGATATTTGCACTCTTTTTTTAAGGATATGTGGGTTTGGGCACCGTCAGTGCTGCCACCTGGTGGTATTTGTTTGATGAGGATGGGCCACAGGTGTCATTTTATCAGCTGGTGAGTGAAACAATGCTGTATACATTATGCTTATAATTTACTAATGACTTCATTCTCCAGTGTCATAATAACCAGAAGAGGTCACACTATATCTTAAAGCATAATATTGAAGAGCTCCATATTGTTCAAAGAAGGTATACAGAATGTTGAGACTGTTGAGACCATCAAACAAAAAGATTTAATAAATATGTAGCACTTTTAAAAATTTTATTTTAAACGAGACACAGCTGTTCAGTGTCAAGAAGTTCACATCTCACAGCTGCTCTGAAATCACATCAGTTCCTCAAGGGAGCTCAGTGACCCCATCAAGTGATTTCCTGTGGTATTCTTGCATCTGATATACTGAATATATTAACTTAAATATATTAAATAGTACCATGTATTTCATCTATACCTCCTCTGCATTGCCTATAAAAAATGGTCATACTGTCTTATTTTCTTGTTTACAGCGGCACTTCATGCAGTGTACAGAAGACAATCCCATGTTTGAGGGTATTGACTGTGAGGTGTTTGAGTCACGTTACCCCACCACCATGGCTCTGTCTGTTCTTGTCACCATAGAGATGTTCAACGCTCTTAACAGGTAGGCCCGGCTGTCATGGTGAAAGCACTGGATAAACAATGCATCAATTCCTAGAGTTGTGCGCTCTTAGTATGTGTAAATATGTTTCCTTGTGATTTTCTTCAAGGCTACTTATTTACTATTAACACTGGATTCTTCTGTCATCTTTAACTGACACATTGACACCAGACAGTTTGATCTCATAGATGTATAGACTGGTGTTGTATAAAAGGTTGCAGGTTCAAACCCTGCAAGAGATGATTTATTATCTTTCATTGAGCAAGGCACTTACCCCATGTTTCTCCAGGGCAACTCGATTAAAGTGTATCCCATTTAGACTGTAATTTTGACTGAACCTAAACTTCTTTCTTATTCAGTCTGTCAGAGAATCAGTCTCTGTTGAGGATGCCACCCTGGGTGAATATATGGCTGCTCGGAGCCATAGTCCTGTCCATGTCTCTACACTTCCTCATCCTGTATGTGGAACCTCTACCGGTGAGTGACACATTTCTTACTTTCATACTGTATTTTCTATGTATTTTTTAAACATTGGTATACATTAAATGTCAAGAATAGGCTTATGTCTTTATTGATCACTTGGCTAACTAAACAGCAGAATGATAATGTAGAGTTCATTTAGACTGAGTAACTGATGTTGATCCTTATTTTGTCTTTCTCATTTTCCGTCCCCCAGCTGATTTTCCAGGTAACTCCACTGCACTGCTCCCAATGGATTGTAGTCCTCAAGATCTCAATTCCTGTCATCCTATTGGACGAAGCACTCAAGTATATCTCCCGCCACCACTTAGAAGGTACAACTGGTTTAACAGGATATTTTTCCCTTTAAGAACAAGATGTTGTCACTGTTTCTTGATGTGACCCTTCCTAATATTCAAATCAAATCAATGCTTTATATCCCGTGTGTTGACTCTGTCATGTGCTTTTGTGTGTTTTTCTCCGGCAGTTTAACTTTCTCCTCATCTTTGAAAAGGTACCTTTTTTGAATGTAATCTTTCTATGACTAAATCACCCTGTCACTTTCTTGTCTTCATTTTGTGTCTGGAGATACTATTAAACACTCCTCCCCTCTCTCTCTCAACAGGTGAAGGGGAGGAAAGGTACAGGAAGAGTCGGCAGCTGAAATTCTAGGATAACGTCCTTCAAACACACATGAACGCAGTCACACCTCTACCTTTTCCTCAGAGCTTTTAAGACTGCACTTGACGCACACACATACACACATCCTCAAACCCTTTCAATCACTCCTCCAGTGTCTCTGCTGCATGTCCAGCCACCACTAAAAACAAGCAGGGCTTGTAGTTTGTTACTGTGTGAGTGTGTGTGAGAGCAAGATGTGTGTGTTTGTGTGTGTTGGCATGTGCATGGGCCTAATTTATGTTGAGCAAAGGGTTTGTTTGTTTTTTTACTTTTAAGCTTTCACACACATGCTGTACATAGTAGCAGTAACTTGTGGGAATGGAAGAGGGTTACAGGTTAAACATTATAGGATTAGGTGTTAAATTTGAATTTGGCACAGATAAACACTTCACTATAGACGTTGAAGAGTTTACAACTGAGGAAGAGGATGTTTATGTGTGTGTGTGTTCATGTTTGGACAGAATGGCCAGTTTCTTTGAGTAGTTGGCTCCAGTTTCTCTTTTCTTCCAATATCCATTCAATCCATTCACTGTCAGAGATGTCTGTCTCGTTTTCTCTTTCTCCAGTGCTTGAGAGGTCCACCTCCTAGCCATAAGTTTAGATAAATGTTTACACAAAGCTAAACGTGGCAGCAGATATAATCTGACTTGCTTCTATATTGCACTCATGTATAATTGAAAAAAGCTGCATTTTTGTCCAGATCAAGGCTATGATCAACATAGCATGCTGTTCTGAAATATCTTAAATTAGATTCGATAACCTGAGAAGTTCCCAACATCAAGCTGACCCATGAATGCATTTCAGCTCTTAAATTATTTTTCAAAACAGAAATGAGGCTTTTATTTACATAATGTACTTGTCAAATATACAGAGACCAAGTGAACTATTCTGTCTCAGAATTCTCCTCCTCTGAACCTTAATCGGTTTTGTGGAGTAGGCTCCAGTTTAACACTATCACCCCAAACATGGTGCAGCCTGCACTTAAGTATTAATATCAATGGACAGCAGTGACAGGTTTTAAATGTGATGAGAGAGAGGGGAGGAGAAATCTGAGAAATTAGATCTGTTGATGTGAATTTAACATTATCTGACACACAATCTCACGTGAATGTGCTTTTTGCCCTGATCTGTTTTATCTTTTTAAATGTAACCACAACCTTGTTTTTTTTTATTTGGTTCAGTACTGTACGATGCCAAATGTCTTTCCGTTTCTTGATTTCCGGACGCTTTCCGGTCAATATCACAATGACGAACATCCTCTTCACTTCCTAACGGACATTAAGAGGGTCACCTGCTTCCGCGCTTGCCGTTTATCTCCGCTGAGGAAGGATTCGCCACCGCTAGTGCTTTTCTTGCTATCTCGATGAACTCTGCAATTTGTTTTGTTTTTTAATCAAGTAATAATAATGTATTCGACTGAAAGAACCCAGGTGGTTTAGTTTGTCAGTTTTGCTGTTATAAGGGTATGATATGCCTTCACAATCTGTTGGCAAATGCTGGTGTGCAAGTATCCGAAAAACAACTACGCCTGGTGTCATTACGCTTGCCTTCTGTGCGTGGAGAGTCTGTGTCTGCTTGTTAGCTGTGATTCCACTGACGGATATTTATTGTAATGATGTGACAGTGCTGTAACCAATCGTCTGTCACAAATACACGTAGCTCAATTTATTGCAGAGTTGTCAACTGTAGGGTCGGTAGGAGATGTACTGTTAGTAGTCTAAATGCAAATTAAAACAGGCAGCGTGAGTTGATGTCAAACTTTGTGTCCCATGTGCACTCACATTTTAGCTTTTGCAATGGCAATTAAACATCACAAGTGTGTAATGTGTTATCGTATAAGTTCAGGGTAAACGTTCTGACACAAGGCAGAAATATTTCCAGCGCACACAAGCATCTGCACCAATAGAACGTGTGGGCTTGTACAGCCTTGCTACTTACTACTGATGTCTTGAACTCTGTACAGAAAAAAGAAATACCTGATTGCATGAAACCTTGTTACTGTAATTAATAACCTATACAGTATATTTAATTTTTTAATAATGACTTAATTGAAACATCTTTACCACCAAGAAGAGAACAGGGTGAAACTATTTTTCTTTGCGTTCAAGTAACTAAAGATCGAGAATATTTTGTAGAATAGTGGAGGTTGTTTATTCATTGTTACAGTTTGTTTTTTAAGGTTGCAGGGGTTTTTGTGGCTTTTAAATTTAGTTTAGGAGTCAAAAATTGTAAAATAATGATAAGAATTGTGCTAATAATTATAATATTTGATGATCATTTTTGCAACTATAATTGGGTTTGAATGTCTGGATTTTGTTTTTTGTTTTTGGTTTGTTTGTTCTGAATTAAAGATATTGCGTGGTTTACACGGAGTGATGTCCAGTGATCAGTGCTGGCTTATGAAGTTGTTTTCTTGAAGGGCTTGGTGTGGGTACTGTCTCCAGAGATATGAAAATGTCTGTGTGTTATGCAGAAAGTAGGATGTCCACTTTGTGAATTTCAATTTCTTTAATGTGTTCACATTTAAAAATGATTAGAATATTATTTTTCCACATTCTTTCTCAATTTGTTTGTTGATGCTTCTCCTACGTACTATTTTGGGTTTCATGAAACTATACTGAATGTTGTAATTCTGAAACTTACTGTTCGTTCTGAACACTCTTTGTAATTTCTGAGATGATGTGACAGAATTTATTTTGCTACATTGTAGAGGCAATCAAGATAAACAAATCATGAATGGTAGACAATCAAGGAATGCAAACATAGGATTGTAGTGAAGTTTCCCTTCTGCAACTCCAAAGCTCAGCTCAGTAGTTAGAGCACTGTGTGGTCCTGACATGGTCCATTCTTTACTGGACAGCTGTCTTTCTGCCTGCGCACAAACTGGCTGGAGCTTTGCGCCCACTACTGAGAAAGAAATCTCTGTAACGCCTTGGTAATATTAAATGTGGATTCATAATTTTATATATATGAAAGACATGTCAAATAAAGATTATTTATCTTCTAATTTATTTACATGTTGTTGTTGCCTTATTTTTATTACGTAAAGTCTTGTGTTTCCTGCACAGCTGCTGTGTTATGAACACTTTTTTTAAATTTGCCAGGTGTAATGAAGTCAAGACACCACTAGGTGACGCTGTAACGTCATATATTTATGTGAGGTTATTCAATTTCGCACTATCATTTCTCATGTGCACCTGTCATCTTGCAGATTACTTAATCTGCAGACTATTAAAGATACACAGTGGGATTATAAACAATATTATTAATTAAATTAAAGTAATTCCTTTGTCTATTTTGCTTATTTTTAATGGGCTTTTCATCTGTGGTTTGGCAGACGAATAGGAAAGAAAACCTTTTCATGCTAAATGGAGAGACACTGGGGAAATATAATTTTAATATAATTAAATCATTGACAAAGTTTGCAATATTTGTTAACATCAGTAAATGCATTGGCTAATATGAAAAACTATTATAATTATTTTGACCCTAGACCTAATCCTAACCTATAATGACAGTACACCTCACAAAACTTTTCATTTATGTGCGTGTCTTTGATGTCAGTGAGAGGGGAACATTACAGGTAAAATCAGTGATCTACTGTAAGATTTACTGCTGAGTTATTTGATCATGAAAATCAATTATCATTATAGTCCTGATCCTAACCTTGCTATGGTTGCTATGGTGTTGCTAAGGTATTCTGGGTCATTGCAAAGGTGTTGCAAGGTGGTTGGTAGGGTGTTGCTAGGGTGTTCTGTGATTTGTGAGGCTGCCTTAAAAAGGATGCATTAAATTCTCTCTCAAGGCTAAAAGTACAAAGGCTTAGAGCTTTATGTTCTCTGTTGTGCTTTACGCTTCAGACACATCTTTTAATTTCTTCTTGTTTCAGCCTGATAAATCACTCCAGTTTTCAGTTTCTCCATCGCTCTGCTTTTCTCACTCTTCTTGTTTTTCTCTCTGCTTCCTTGTCTATCACTGCCTGACCCTCTCTCTATCCATGATGTGCTGGCAGTGTGAGTGCATATTAAAAGCACTAGTGTAAATTATTGGTATGAGTCATAGCAAATTTAACAGCAGACATTCAGAGTGTTATTGTGAAAAGACTACAGTATGAATGGAGTCTGCAAGGATACACTCAATGGAGGTAAAAGGTGAGAGGAAAAAAGAAAATTGCACAGTATCTACATAATAAAAATGAATCTGTGTCTGTGTACTGTACACATGTCTGGGACTGCTTATGTCTGTGATGTGTGTGCATGTGTACAAATAAAAAATATCTAATACGAAACAATCAACAATTTTTTTTCTTAAGTGCACACAACACAATCTCTATTCCCGCTAGCTTTGCACATAATTTAACTCACTAACCACCTGCTGTACTTACTTCAGACCATCTCAAAGACACAGATTAGCTAGTAATAGACAAAAGTAAAAGGAACAGATGGCTTTGACCTTTTGAAAAATGATGCTGTCGCCTCTCAAACATATACAGTGTCGAACATAAAGCTATTACATTCATCCAAAATGAGAGAACAATTGCAAATGAGAACTGTGGCAACAGATGGCAAACCTGGCATGTCATCTTTGATATTTCAGAGCTTTGGGTGAATGGCAGATTGTCAGTGAAGAGTCATATTCACATATAGAAGAGCCCACACTTAAGTCATATTGTAACTGTGAATGCTGACATTATAAAAAGGTACACAAATGTGTGTACATAAAGACTCGTGAACTACATGCAAGATTGATTGTCTAGGCCTATAGCAGCATGTTAAAACACATTTAATAAGTATCATTTGTAGCAATAGAAGCTTCCTGTATTTAATAAAAGATTAATAAAAGAAGGAAATAAGAAATTGCCCCATGGGTAATTATTATTTTTCCTTAAATAAATGAAAAATCTCTTGAAGTCACATTATATCATTATAATGTAATCTGTTGCAGCACAAAAGGTGTCCCAAACAACCCGAATTCACCCTATATTTGTATATTTTTAAAAAGGTATACAGCAATCTTGCTCCACAAATCGACCTAAATGCACCTGATGCCGTAATCACGATTTATCAACTTGTAACTACGAACTTCCCAGAACAACTGAACACGCCATAATCCGACGGGCTTTAGGACCCGATCGCAGTACAACAAAAGGGAAATGTTTGATGGATTGTGAAGTTCATGCATGCTTTCCCTTTGCGTGCCAATGTTGCACACGACAAAAGACGCAATTTAATCTCGTGTAATTTACTTTTAAGGCTATGTAACGCTGCTCGTCACGCGGAACACGGAAGCTGGAGGCAGCATGCGAACGGGCGGTAGTGTTTGAAGCAGCGGTCGGTCGGGATCTGTCAGCAGTGCGGAAGAGAGAGAGAGAGATGGGGCAGAGACCATATATGCCATCAAACTGACTCACAAGGGAGTCGAATGATGCGGAGATAGCGTCGCCAAATGAAGTCTAAAGATCCAGCGCAATAACAGACAAAAACGTGCTCGATCTGACAGACCGACGAGCGATTCAAAGCGCTAAAATTGATCGAGCCAGTTGTCAGACTCGGTCCAACGCTACACACACTGAGGATCTTTCACAGCTTGATTTTTTTGAAGTGAAACTTTTTATAATTGAAGTGTCATTGGCTTGATCCGAATCGAAAGCAACTTCAATATGCAAGAGCTGTGATCGGACACACCGCTGGAAATTGTTGAACAAAAGACACGCGACCAAGTTGATACGTGAGTATCATATCGGCATTGTTTTGTTTGGGTTATATCTGCAGTAAAATACTTTAGAAAAATACTGTTGCAATGGCATTTCAACGATGCGTTTGCTTACTTTGGTGCTGATAGAGGAGGGGCGGTTTCTTAGTCAGAATTGCATTATAGATACAGGGGTATATGTAGGTGTGACTTGAATATAGGTTGTTGTTTAAGCCTTTCTGCAGCATGTTATTTGTGGTTAAACTGTTGTAGTGGAATAAATAACATGCCATTGACCTGTTGGATCTGTATTGTAATATACACCAGAATAAATCTTGAGTAAATCTAATTCTTATTGACTTTATTGATTATATTTTGCTTGAAGGATATTGTTTAGTATCCCCAACTAAACAATACAGTAAATAATACAGGTGTATCCAACCTTTCCTAATGAACAGTTACGTCTCGGGAACGAGTGCAGAATCAACAAAGGCATTTCATAGATGTGTAATGTTTTTGTGATTTACTGTTTTCTACATAAAATCATTCTACATAATGTAGATAACAGTCCTTGAAAATATAACCTTGATATTTTGAATATTGACTGAATAATGCCATGTGAAAGATTGAAGAGACAGGATGACATGTGTTTCATGTCAATGAGGAGATTGATCATGAAATGTAAGCTACATGCAGAATTTACATGTCATTGGGGCCCGAGAGCTGGATGTGAGAGAATCATTTAAGTGATCTTGTGAAAGCAGTGAGCTTTCCTTGTCTTTGTGGTAAACGTGTCATTGTGTGTTTTAGTCTTTATTAGAATGGAAGCAAGTGAATCAAACTGCTCTGTCGAGAAAGCCGTCAGTTTGTTTCAGTTTTTCAGTGTCTTTTCTTCCAGAACAGTCTTTCACGGCCAGTTACACTGTATGAAATGTAACTTTACCCTGAATGGCAGATTCAACTTGTAGCAGTACTGTGTCATTTTGCCATTGAATTTGATTCAGTAGATTATCGGATGTAAAATGCATGTTAGATGCGAAAAAACAGTACACACACACTGCACACATTTTTTGCACAAGAACTATAATTATTTTTGTGACATTAGTTGCACGAATTACAAATATAATTTGAAAGATTTACATCTGTAAAACAACTCCATTTTTACCCTATTTGTATATAGGCCTATACGTCTTGTATAGTCATTGTTTTGTGTAGACTTATTGCCATGGGAAATGACAGCAGTGTCACCTCTGCTTTGGGTTATCTCTGATTCAGCAAAAGACACTGGAGAAATCTGTCCTGCTCGTCCTCACACAGACACGCACACACAGTCTTCACCTCTGGTTTCTCCTCTGTGCTCGTTGTGCTCGTTGAGCTCGAGCAAGCGAAGCCTCAGTGTTACTACTGTCAGAGACTTGAGAGACATTCAGAGGGATGGAAGAATGTGAGAGAATCAGAGCGAGTGGAGCGGGCCGGGGGCACAGAGAGAGAGAGAGAGAGAGAGAGAGAGAGAGAGAGAGAGAGAGAGAGTGTCTATGAGAACCTTTGTTGTCCTCCTGTCAAATATGTATGCGGGCGGCAGAGAAGCAGTGAGAACTGGAGTGTAGCAAGAGTAGCAACATCTCGAGACTCTTACAAGAGAAGTCTGAAGAGACAGTGACAAACATGGGGAACAGACTTTCTTAAGTGAGCGTAGTAAGGGCGTTTTGAGATGTATTGCACACTTATGTAAAGCGTGTTTTATAAAAGCTGTGCTACTGTATAAGTGTTTGTCAACCAGGAGGGCCTTGAAATTACTTGAAAGTGTTTTTTTTATGAAAAGCACTAAAGCACTAAAGTATGTCAATAACTAAAATATTTTATTGGGTAATGTAATGTATTATTGGTAGAAATTGTGTGTGGCTGGTTATTCTATATTATCTGTTTCGAGTTAGTATGCAGGTTTAAAATGTTATAAGCTTGATTATAAAATGCATTTGTTACCCCATCAGATTTGATTTTAACATTCAGTACACATGTACTTTGCGTTAATGAGCAATGCACATTAATTTCTTGAAAGAATTTATTCTGAACAGCACTGGATTTGAACAAGGCTTGTGGCAATCAACACCTTTGTGTTTTGTGTAAACAAGTGTGTGTGTGTGTGTGTGCGCAGCAAAATCTTTTGTTCCTGGGCATGTCATCTTTTGATGAAAGGCGAGATTACTGCTCAATTGTGAGCTGAATTAGTCTGCTTACATACTCACTTCATGTATATCCTCTGTAATCCTTGACTTGATTGTATAGCCTAATTTTTGTGATCTCAGATCAACACAGAATCCTTTTGTTATTATTTGGGATGTGATTAATTGCAGTTTGTTGACCAATGCATCATACTGCAATCATACACACCCATCTCATCCTTGAATACCGATCAGGATTTACTCATTAGTGTTAGTCAATATACACAATATTTAAAAGTGTATTTGCATAGAGAATAGAGACTTTGCAATATACTAATAAGCTATTTGATTGATTGAAACCTAAAAACCACCACCTCTGACAAACACTTAATAACTTAAAAATAATTCAGACAAACTTTTTGGACTCCTTTTATTTCCTTATGCTGCCATAGTAATGAAATGAATCCCCAGGCTCTTCTATGTAATAAGGGATTCCAGGAAACCCGAGGTCTGTTGACGTGTCTTCCAGTATATTTGGTTCATTGACGCTTCGCTGTGTTTCCCCAATACACACGAGAATAATCCAGTCCACACGGTAACATCAACCACAGCAATTGCGTGTGTGCTCACACCTGCGTCTAATCGTCCGTGACTCCTGTATTTTCCTCTCGTAATTGGCCTGCTGAAGTGTTTCTTGGAAAGATGGACAGATATATTAAACTTGCTTGTTGCTTATCTTGAATTTTCTTTCCTTACCTCTTTCCACTGCAGTGCTAACAGGATATGTACACCTCCCCAAGCGGTTATGTAAAATCTGTCAGTAATTGGGCCTGTACAACAAAACTCGAGTCTCTTCAAAGTAAGAGATGTCAGTTAGCGGAGAGATTGTTTCCAAGGCCCATGAAAAGGCCACAGATCTGGTTTGTGTTCCTGCCCCCCACTGGGTGTTCATGCTCACTGCCATCCTCTGTTCTGAGACTCTCTGTTCCCATAAATAATTCCCTGTGTGTCAAAGGGCACAATTACATTGTCTTTGTCTGTCTTAAATTTATTAGATGAGCAAAAAATATAATGGATTATAGGCCTGGTATATGTAGCTAAAATGGTCTCAGCTACATATCAGCCTCAGATTACAATATTAAGTATATTTCTTCATAATTATGGATTTGCGCTGTTGTAATTCAGATTGTTTAGGTAAGAGATAAAGTATGGTTGTTTCTTTAATTGTAAACAATTTCACATTGTTCCTTAATCAACAGCAATATTGGCCCTAAAGGCCCATTCACACAAAGAATAAGAATTCTGTCTTTAAAATAATTATATAAAAATATTTTATTCCAGCTAAATTGATTATAGTTAATGAAAAAAGATGGATGGTTTTATAAAAACCTTTCAAACAAAAAGCTGAGAGAATCATGTTTTTGTCAAAGACTTTCCAGATTATTTTAAATCCAGATCAGTTTTAAATTGATGCTGAAAATAAACTGGGTATTCGCTTGTTTTTGGATCTGGAGAAGCTGTTTTTTCAATGGAAAGAATCATTGTTTCATAAATGACAGAAAATCTCATCAATGGTGGGAAAGAGTTTTAAAAAAGCCTATGATGATAACAATACACAGAATCATAATTTTTTAATTCACTTTCAATGTGAATTAAACCATTGCATGAGATTTTTTGTGATCTAAGTGTTTTTGTGATCTACATGTGAACCGTTTCATCTTACTGGCAGTGTATTTTTGTTATAAACCTAGTTATCAGTACTGCGCCCCAGTAGTCATGTCTCCAGGCACTTCTGTGCATCCATTAAACAGAACAAGATAAAAACATACATCAGATGTCTGCGGAAACACTTGAATTTTAACACATTCCTAATGCTAATCCCTCAGCCTGAGGATTTCCCCAAATATTCATCATCATTATACATGCATGAAAGAGGGAGCAGGAGAGAGAGAAGAAAGGAACAGAGCGAGAGAGACTTTCAGTATGCTAATCAGGTTTTTTGTTTGCTTGATTTATGTGCTAAAATAATGTTTTAAACCTAGCATGAGGTCAAGCCAAGTAAGACAGATCAGTTATAGTAAAATCATTATTGAAAATGCAAATGAACAGGAAAAAGGATTTATAGTCATTCATAGGAACGTCATAGAAGTGTGTTATGATACTTTGGGTATGGGTTACTCTGAATATATATTTAATGTTTTATATATATATATATATATATATATATATATATATATATATACATAATGAAGAGGCAAGTGTTATATTGAAGGGATAGTTCAACCAAGAATAAAAAATCTGTCATTATTTATTCACTCTTACGTCATTTAAAACCTGTTTATGACCCTTTTTTTATGTAACACAAAGATAGATATTTTGTGTAATGTCTCTGTGGGAGTTAATATGGGCCAATGTTGTTTGGATATCAGCGTTCTTAAAAATAATATCTTTAGTGTTTTTCAAAAGAAAGTCAGTCATACAGGATTTGAACGACATAAGGGTAAGTAAATGAAGAAAGAATTTTCATTTTTGGGTGTACTATCCTATTAATGAAGTTCAATCAGTTTCCTCAGTCTTTGGTTCACTTGACTGTAGTAGTTATCTTATAATGTATTGCTTTTGTCATTTCTTTTCACTTATACTTGTAACAGTAGAAATCTCCTCTACATTGATTAAAAGCACACTATAAGCTTGACTGCTCATACGGGACTTGATTTGCTGATTGAAACATATCGACCTACAGATTGTGGGACTGTTGTTTTTGTTGTTGCTGTGTTTATTGACAGGTGAGGTAACGGAAGGAACAGATGGCACTTGCCCGTGTCCTATTCTGATTGCTCAGTGCAAAAATCTGTCATTGCTTCTGTCATCTCCAGCCCATAAAGCCCATTAGTCCTTATATCATATTTCATTTTAATCATGTGTTCATATTCGGACGCATTTGAGAATAGCAGATCTTATTCTGTTGAGCTCTTCTCGCACTTATGGTTATTGTTTAGATTCAGACTAAAGCACATTGTGAGATGAAGCATTATTTCATTCGAATTATACATGGTGCTATAATTGCAGTGTCAGGTATGATCCTCACCTTAATTTACTCTTCTTTTATAATATGCATAATGTTATAATTTTATCACACAAAATCTTGATTTATTTCAGATAGTTTTGTGATTTCAAATGCATCAAGACCACATAACCTTTTTTAAAACCCACATCCAGACAAAAAAAACAATAACCAGATCCAAAACCATCTAAATCAGTACACGAGGTTGCATTTGAATAGCATTTAGGTAGCGAAGATTATGACTTTTATGATCTAAATGTCTTCATTTACTTTTGTGTTTAAGTTTTCTCTGTCAAAATAACACATAGAAGAGAAACTGAAGACCATGTGTGGGACCCGGCTCCTGGAAAAACATTTTAAAGCAAAACGTCATTACTTTTGTGCTGTGTACTCAAATCTATTAGAGCAGTAAGCGTTCAATGACTTTCAGATTACATCTACTAAAATTGCTTTGATGGTCTCGCCATGTGTACTCAGGACAGGCTTCACTCCTGGAGTTATTGAAAGGGATATGTTTTCACCGACCAATTAATCTCGTCTCTAGGGTCTGGGGTTTGGAAATAAATAACTCCCAAAGCCCTCAATCTAAAGACTAATTCTTCCCTCAACAGATGGTAGGAGCTTGTAAACAATTTGTGGGGAACTTTGAGCAAACCTTTTTTACTGAATAAAGCACCTTTAACCTACAGTATGACGCTGAACTCAAGCATTTGAAATAAACATGCGTAGGCTGTATTTTGGGCGGGTTTTGGGTAAAAGAAATCACTTGTGAATTATGAACTGAATGTTTAGTTTGTTTTATCTACAATAAACTCTAATATTGTCAAATGTTTTCAAGTTCGGATGTAATTTAATTCATTAGAGCTTCTGAGATATGAAAATTCTTTGGTAAGTAATAATAAAAATATATAATAATTTAGACTTTTTTTGAGTATCTGTAATGTGTTACTATTCATAATTAACATGTGAGGCGTTTCTATTTTATGTGTTTTCGTAAGCTACATGCTGCTAACTCGGCACATAATAACACACAATTAATGTAAACAGTTATTAGTTTATTATTAACAGCTAATTTTGGCAATTTTCTGTGTGGTTTTCATTTACTGTATTACATTGCTCACCAACGGCATTGGCCATAAAAACCTGTATCAGTTGACCCATTTGACATTCTTTCTTTTGTAGAACACAAATACTCAGAATAATTGTACAGGTCAGTATTTTCCAGCTTTCAAGCTTCAAAAAGGTTGATACTGTGTATATACAGTATTCCAAGTCTTTTAAAGCCATACAGTAAAAAAGACAGAAAAAGTAGGTACATTGAAAAAAGAGTTTCTCTTTAGTGTTCCATAGAAGAAATAACCATATAGGTTTGGAGTGACGTGGGAGAGTAAATAATGACACCATTATAGAATAATGATGTAATTTTAAGTGAACTATCCCTTTAAAGCACAGACCCATTTATCTAAAGTAGTGAGAACAGGAAGTCTTAACACTAACACACTTGAGTGTAAGATCAAATACCTTTTATCTGACTTGAATCGGCGAAGTCTTGAAGGCCATCAGTGCTACAGAAGCATCTGCAGGAGATGTATAGAGTGACAGGGCAGCGGAAAGCCTTTTATCACTTATGTTGTCAGGTTTTGGTATCAGTAAGTTGCACAAAGGTGGTTAGAATATGCAGAAGATGATAAAATCTGTCAATTATTAACTGTTTTATAAGTTTATATGTCGGAGAAGGGTTTTATTGAGACTCACTCACTGTAGGTTTACCTGAGACAACCATCCTGTAAAGCAGGTTTAAATGTGACGTTAAGTTATCTTGACCTTCTTGTTCATCTGTTTTTTACAGTATATAAAAGTGCACAATTATGGTGCATTTCACTGCCTTTCAACCTCTGTATAAAATTGTGTAATGTAGTTCTCACAAAGTTAATATCAAAACTCATAAATGTTCACCAACAGAAACATTTTTTATTAAACATTACTCATTTAAAAGCTGAATTGCTATTAAACAAGACATTAATTCTTTCTTTCCCAGTGCGGTTATTTCGTTGAGCATTATAGCTATTAGGCATTATATTTTCTGCTTTATATTAAGTTATGTCTGCATTTAAAGAGGCATCATTTGTGATTCATTAGCTGCCTGGAAGTATTTATGAGATGTGGATAACTTTACAGTTAATGAGTTTATTTGTTATAGCCTTGGTCTATTTTGTCATGTCATCTTGTCAGCTTAATGTTCTCGAAGAGAGAATGGCATATTTTGACGTTTACTAATTAAACCTGCTCGCTGTGGACCTCATTTAAAAACATGACAAATGTATGTAAATCAGGTCTTGGCAAGAACTATTCTAATATGGTGATTAGAAATGAGCTATTTAAACAGATTGCAATCCCATCCTCATGTATTGGCCTGTTTTAGCCGACAGCTGGATATATTTTCCAAAGCTGCTTTGAAGAGATAATTTTCCTAGTCAAGTTAAGGATTTAAAATCATTTTGATTCCATATTTGCGTTATTATAACTGTAATTTGTGCACCATTGCCCTTGACCTAATTTTTTTATATAGGCCATTATGGTTGTTCTGCACAAATATTCATATTATTACAAGGCTTTTAGAAATATTTCATTCTGATTGGTCACTATATGATTGAGACTTGATATTTCCCATTACTCAAGTTTAACAGATTTTTAAGCATTGAAATTCATTGTTAAGTTTTTTTTGGTGTGTTTAAATCTTTAGTGTTCTTGTTTGTTGATATGGCTAACAACATATTTTTATTTTGACATAATGACCTTTTGCCACACATAGTGTTACACGGGATGCTGTCATTTCTGCATAAAAAACACTGTCTTTCTGGTATACAACTGCCCCATGGGTGATAGTATGCTGTCAGACAGGCTTGCCATTACCATACACTGCTTTTAAACATTGCAAATGGTAAAAAGCACTATAATTAAACTTGGTTAACTTGCTTATAGATACAGAGGACATTAAATGTAATCCAGACTTTGTTTAAATTTTTGTCTGTACTTGTAATTTTTGGATTTAATAAAAAAGCAATAACATTTTATATTAAGATAAGCTTAACTTATAAGCAACTTATGCTGTGATGATACTGTTTATTAAAAGATTTTAGCTTTGCATACTTATTACTCCTATGAGTTATAAACATTAAAATCAATATAAGATCCAAAACAAAATGTACTGTAAGCTGGCCATTAGTGTTGCTTTATACTGCATTTACGGCCCATTTTCTATTCAGCATTGTTATGTGAGTAACTTGTAAAAACATTTCTAATCCTTAGAGTACTTACTAAATATAACAGAATGCAGAGTAAAAGGGCCTAACTACAGATCAACAGGAGGACATCTAAAAAGTCATAATTGTGAGGGAGATTCAGACCTTTTAAACTGATCACATGCTGTTACAAAATGCAATCCATTGCAATCTTTGTATTCTGTATTTTTGTTCTTGGCAAGCACTTTCTTACATAAGCCATATTCAATATCCATCTACTTTATTTAGTAACATCCAGCCATTACAGAAAAGTATAAAGTGTCCTTTTGTTCCACACTGTTGAACTAATTGCTAGTGGCATTTGCACGTTTGGACCTGACCGGTACAATATATTATGGTCTTTACTGTGGATTACATTATGATGATTCAAAGAGTGTGATGATTCATGTTGTTATAGGGAAGCTTAACCCATATCTTGTGATTTGAAAAGGAGTTGGTGGTGTTTTTGATTTGTTAATGGCTTTATTCGTCTGTCCAGGATACTTCCAGTCTTTCAGCCTGTTCACACACGTAGCATTGTAGCACTTAAGATCATTTTGTGTGTTGCACCATTGAATGTGTGAATTGTGGTAGTAGTGAGAGTAAAGATGTTAGTAAAGTGTTAAGAGCTGGTGTTGGCACGCAGTGGTGCAAGCTCACCCCGTGTTCAGGTTTTATAAAGATGTTCTCTTTCATTCTGGATTTGTGCCTCATCCAAACCTGCATATCACATCCTATGCAAGTTTTTTTATTTTGTGTGCTGTTGAGTCTTATTGGGTCTTATTGGAAGGGGTTGCCTTTTTATGTTGCATTTGTTGTGTTTCTGTCGGCATTATTCTTTGCACTAAATTGTGTCTTGGTCTGTTGTTCTTATGCCTGACAAATGTGGTGCTTATGTCCTGTTATTTCTAGAAATGTCTTCACTTTAAATAGGTTAGCAGGTTTGACAGTTTGTCTTAGTAAATTCACCCCAAGAAATGCAGTAAGAAGTGCATTTGATCTTAGTTAAAGCCAATACTGTGTATACAGGTCTCTCTCAATCACGCAGCAGAAACACAGTTAGTCCATGTCAAGCTGTTTTAGAATTCCTGTCTTTTTCAAGCCTCCAGCGCTCTTAATTGGATTTGCTAGATGAAGGGTGACACAATTACACAGGCAACGGTAAATTTACTTACAGACACACTTTTTCACACATAAATAACATAAACGAGACATAAACATACATTTCCACTGAAATGTGGTCTCTTTTGGATCAGTAGCCATTATTGTCTGTGAAGAAGTAACAGTGGCTGTGTTGGAACATTTTGTTGCTTATTTTTCCATTTCGATTTTGGTTTGGAACAATCTCTATAAAATGAATATTTTTGATCTTTTACAGATTAAAGTAATTTTATACTTAGTGGCTTTATTCAGCTACACTTTTAAACTAAGGTTAAACTTATTTTTAAATGTTTATTTAAAACAGCATACATTAAAAACAATATAGAATTTAAAAAATGTATTTATTAAAAACAGCATACATTAAAAACAATATAGAAAATAATTCACATGTGAATGGAAGTTGCAAATGTTTACACTGTCTGTCTTTTGTCTGTCAACTTGTTATTGCGGTTGCAGTGCTTTGAAATGTATTCTGTACCTCCTTTGTGCCAAGATACTGCTAGGTTTTTAACACAAGTTAAAAGTCTTGTGTAAACATTATATGCTGTATGAAATAAAAAATAATATACCAGTTCTGCCTTTTAATATCCATCACAAATCAAATCCTTAACCAGACATGAAATGTTACTGCATGAATTCTGTATTAATTTGCTCTTTGTCCTTCACATTTCTATACAGAATCTATAGAATAACTTCAGAATATGTGGTGGCTATGTACAGTAGTAATATCAGCCTTTAATCACCTCTATACTAATACTGACAACCACAGCTTACCATGATCATTTGTTCATATTAAGATGGTCAATATTGACAAAAGAAGGCAAGCAAAACTTTAAAGAAACCATGACTAAACCTCACCCACACATCCTGCTAGATCTTATTCAGCTTTGTTTGAATGATAGCTGTCCAAACACAGGTCTGTCTTCAATGTTTTCGCCCACACTGTCTATCTTGGAGCCGTCTCAATCCTCCGTGGTCCTCCTTTAGTCTCTAAGCACGAGTCTCCTCATTAAAATGTCCGTTTGCATCAGCTACAGCATCTAGGCAGCCCAACCAACAGGCAAGATAACACGTTGAAGAACAGATGATTGTGTTATCATTGTCTTGGCTCTCTTACTTTGTTTGCCAGGCAGAGAAGAACATAGTAATTTATTGTGTCTGAGTAATTTATTTTAAGTTATATGAAGGCGTTACGTTCAGCTGCTTGAAGACTTTTTATAATACTATGCAGGAAGTCGTGTGGGGACTAACTGTCCTCCTCTTTTGCGGGTTGATTTTAAAGGCTGTAGTGAGTAGGTCCAGACTGTCTTTAGGACAAGCATGAATTTCCACCATTCATCATTTATGAATGATGATTACCAACAGCTAAATATAGCTCTCCGTTTGTATGTGTGTGTGTGCGTTTTTTCCTAATGCATCCTCCCAGTCTCCAGTGTATTTTAGATGGGATGCTCCCAGATGTATTTCATCCTATTCCCCATGGTGTGGTTAATCACTGCATATGTGTGTTTAGTGTGATTCTGGTGTAAAAAAATACTGATTATTGTGAATTAGAATTTATGGATGACCCAAAAAATAACATTAGAGATCCTCCCTATGCCCATCTATGCCCAGTTCTTGGACATGTAAACTATCCAAGGAAATATTTATAGTGTCTTAGTCCAATTTAGGAAAGGCAACACCACTGGGTGTCCCATTGCAGGAAAGATGACTTTGCCATTTCATTTTCTCCCTCACAGGACTGGGTCATGCATCCATCCATGCAAAGCCAACCACTCAGCGACACGTCCGCCGTATGAATAAATAAAAAATGCCTTAGTCTACCTCTCTCTCTGATAATCTCAAATTCACTAGCTGGGGGTTAGTGGGGCATTTGGAGGCTATAGCTTAGGATTTGGCTGAAATCACCTCTATTTTTGTTCTGAAATCTGCTGTCCAGGTCTTTTACGATCTGCCCCCTGCAGTGTAACCATGTTTTTACTCTCGATTACAGCCAGCGATATAGAGGTTAGTCTTACTGAGTCTGTAGAGACAAGATAATCTGTGTTAATCAATTAAAGTGACCCAGGATTACAGCCTGACACGCTTAAACCTGACACTACACACAGTCTCTTACTTGAGAAACTATATGTTTGGAAGCTCCAGGCATGTTTTATCAGCATGTTACAGGGTGGTATTAAGCTTTGACATTTGACTACTGACATACAATGTGAGCCTGCAAACTCCGTGAACACGCATGCTATTTCTTTTTAGCTTTGTTACTTAAATGCCCTGTTTAACTGGTTAAAAGGCTCAGAAGGCTTTGAGTTGTTTTTGGATATAATGCAGTTATGTGGAGTAAATTGCTTTTGGTTGGTTGCGGGATGTCCACCGCTTATTTAGCTTTTAGTTTTTAGAACCGATCTCGATCCTGGAGTGTGTAATCCAATTTGACCCCTGACTTCAGATTATAGGCCTAATTTAATTTTTCATGATGAATTTTTTTTCTCAATGACACTAATGTACCAAGCACTGAACGTTTTATTGTTCTGGAAAATGGCACTTTGTGCTTTCTACCAACATCTATTAAACCCAATTCAACTAAATCCCTAAAGAAACTGATGTTAAATGTAAAAGATCTGTTTATTTGGCTTCTATTCTATTCTATTGAAAAAGGAAGTTCAGTGAGGAAATATTGAAGGGCTCTTCCCCTTTTGAATGGAGAAAGAATGGATGTCCCGTGCCTGACTGCCCCATGTCAACCACACTCACATTAGCACAAGCGTGTGTGTGTGTGTGTGTGTAGTTTGAAATAGATCCTTCTTAAGAGCTTAATGTCTGTAATATAGAGCTGGTGTTGATGTAGAGATGTTGACTGGTGAGTGAACGTTGACAGAACTGGACTCTCTTTCTTTGTCCTCTAACTTATAAAAAGACAACACTTTTTTTTATTGAAAAGTAAAATTTAATGTGTTTGCAGCGGAGAGTGAAAAACCACAATCATTTATAAGAGATTCAGTCTATATTGCCTTCTTCTAATGCTTGAGAAAACATTGTTTTAATAGCACCCAGAAGAGTTATAAATAACTAAGGAGATTTTTATTGTGTTGGTCTTAGCACCTGGTTATCTGTTTATGGAACTATAAGTTTACTACTTCCTCACTATGACCAGCAAGCCACTGCTTTTGTAACAAAACACCCACTTTCAAAACAGAGTTGCATCTCATATAATAAACCTCATACTTTTAATATATTGTTTCAAGTTAAAAAGTAGTTCAGTTATCTCTGGTAGTGCCACAACTTTAGCCCCGTCCACTTTATATTTCTTTATGTCTTACCTCTGTTTCTCTCATATTTAGATAAAAATATGACAAAAAAGTTTTTCATGTTCAAATAAAAACACTTACTTTTTTGACACACCACACACATATTAGTAATTGTTAAAGTCCTCCTCATAAGCGTTTTTTCTGATTGTTGCTCAGTTTACTTGATGTGGTGATACCAGTCTGTGTTTGTGCTTCATAAATACACTGTATGTTGTATGTTTTTTAAAGACATATCTTTTGCATCAGTATGGCATTAAAAGCATTCCCAATTGAGTTAGGTTGCTCATACAGAATATCTGAATTAAAGGCAGTGTAGTAAAATCAGTAGTGCTGGTCCTCTGGTCCATTTGCTTGCATGGGATACTGTAGTCTTCATGTACAGTACTGTGATGTATAATGTATGTGAGTGAAGTTCTGGATTGTCTTTATGATGTTGCCTTTGTTGTAATTGTATGATATCTAGTAAGGCCAGTATTTCTCTCTCACCCCCTCTCTCACATCTTAAGTTTCTCTCTGAGAATAGTCTTCATTTGGCTCTTTGTCCTTCTCTGACAGCCTCCTTTTCCACTCGAGTCTGTTGACAAATGAGAGACAGCTCAGTTTCTGTCACCTTGCTGACTTAAATAGGTTTCAAAGGAGCTGTATCGTGTTATAGCTTAAGACGGCAAAGCAGGGCGAATAGCATTGTGATTTGTGAGACGTTTGTTCTAAAATACAGGCTTAGCAGAGCATAATTCCAACAGTGCTGTCTGCTAGCAAAAGAAGCAAACATCTTTTCTGGTTTTTTACATGTGAGGTGCTTAACTTTTTCTTAAGTGGCCTCTTCGTCTATGTCGGATCCTCTTAAGAGAATGAGACGGTATGAGCTGTGTCCTTTGCAACCTAATGTAGCACTGTAGTAGATCAGACTGTTTCGTAGCAGTTGTTTAACTGTTACCTCATTTGCATAGTTTCTTTAGTGTATCTGGTGCTAAAACAGCATGCAAATATGCAAATATATAATTTGTATATTTTCCATACTTACAAATGCTTTGAATGTCTTTAACTATGTTCAGATTTTTGTGCATATCCAATCCGAATCTGATCATTTAGCAAGTGTGAAGAGCAAAAAATCTAAAGAACTATGATTTTTATAAATACTTTTCGAACTATACGCTCCAATCCTATTCAAATCACATTTAAGGAAATCCATTTCAGTTTGGCGCTTTGATCGGATATCACATTCTCACACCACATAAACACAAACAAGACAAGATATTTGTGGGGTTTTTTGTCTGACTTCATTTCTGACATTGCTTCATTAGACGTAGTAGTCCAGCATCACGGCTAAACAAATTGTTTTGTAGATTTTGTCAAACCAATGCAGATATTCAAGAAAATGAAGACCCATATGGGACACACGAATAGGTTCTGAACAGTTGCGACACACAGTGTGGACAGTCAAAACATCTTGATTCCAATAAAAACACACACATGCTCCGATTTGGACTGAATGGGTACACAACATTTATTTGTGAGCGCATACTACTGTATTTGTGTGACATAAAATTAATCGTATCTCTCACAGGTCCCCTTCTGCCATACAGAAACTAGTGGGCGAGGCATTGAATGCTGAGTCTAAGGTGTATATGACCCACTTCACCTGCACCCATGTACAGTAGGATCCAACGGCCCTATCTGAGATTAGTTTTCTGATGATTTGTGACACTTCCTTTTTATACAATCACCCTTTACTCCTAATTAAATCAAGATGCATCTGGACCTGCCCGGAAGGGCAACTTCTACTGCGAGCTCAAGCATATTAAACACACGTACTGCAATCTGTCTAGTTGTTCTGTCATGTGTGAAATCCCATTTGTATTCATCTGCATGTACATCGGCCGTGTCCTCAATCACTGTACGCTCCAGCAGTTTAAAGCCTGTCAATATCCATCTCGTCAGCACTCCCACTCTCTCTTACCAACCTCTTAAAGAGAAAGCAATGCGCCTTTACAGACTCTTAAGATATTAAAACATGTGTTGTATCGTATTTAAGTATTTATACATAGTTAGATGAAGTTTGAGTTTAATCACTTTGATTTTAAAAAGCTGTAAGCTGTTTCAAGTTGATCATTTCTAGCTGCACATCTTCCAGTCAGGCGCTAGCTGGCTGTTTATCTTGTCTAATAGCACATAAACGCGTGTTTCAGTTCCCGCTCTGGATCACCACCCACTGACTGCTACAGCCCTGGAACCGTTTGGTCGCTGCTCCCTCACAGTTTGCATCAAAGCTTTGCTGTTGATTTGAAGTGAGAGGAGGTTGAACGTGGGCACGGAGCGCTGAAGTCGATCACCTCTCCTCCTCCTGGTTTTCCTTTTCATGTACCTTTCACTCCGCTCTGCGGCTCTCTCTCCATCCAGAGGGATTGGCGGTATAATTCGCTCTGTGAGGGTGCGGGAGGAATGCATGTGTGTGAACGTCTATGCATACAGATGTCTTTGGATTGAAATGGATATCCAGCACCTAGGAGTACAATTTAAGCGTCTGTGAATTTAGCCGTACACTCGTGCATAAAAAAGCACAGTGTGTGTTACTGTTTCTTTTCTTTAGCAGGAGTGACAGAATAAGAATGTCTTGATGCTCAATTATTAATTGTGAACTTTCAATTGTTAATTATGGCAACAGTATGTTTCTTAAATGTACAGAACTTTGAGGCAATTAAAAAATCTCGTCACTGAATGCAAAAAAGATTTTACATTTTTTACAGTGAACTAATAGAAAAAAATATTTTGACCTTGTTAACTTAACTTCATACTGGCCATTTTTAACAACCTAAAACTATGGTACCTGAATAAAAACTGAATAAAAAGACAGAAAACCTCACCAGTCAGGTTTTTACCTGGTTTTTACTTTTGGGATGGAAATCTGTCATATTTAAGTCAAACTGCATCAGCGTTTGTTTGAAATGGGACAGAGACCCACCTTTCAGTTTCGGTCCATTTCCATGGTGCAGAAGAAAATGTGATTTTAAACAAACTCTGACTGACAATTTTGGACCAAAAACATCTAAATAAATTAAAAATAGGATGTGATGTCACAAGATACAACCCATCACATAATTTGACAATATAAAAACAGCTTTATAAAATATACAAAACAGACATTTGACCAGTCAGGTTGTAACCTAATTCTTATATTTTCAGGTTCAGTATCTTTAGCTTTCATTGTGAAAATGCCAGTGTGGACACTAAGTGAACCATAACTGAAACATATCTTGTTCTCATTTATTTTTGATCAGTTTTAAGTGAATCAAAAGAACCAAAAGTACATAAATACAGGTGAGAACACACTCTGAAATTGAAAATGTCACATTTATTTCAATGTATTATATGCCTGGGGACCATCAAACCACAAGCAGTGCACGTTGTTTTCAACAAGAAGCTGAATTTTGTTTAATGATTCACTTAAAACTGATAAAAATACAGTTAAACACAAGGGGAAGTTTCTGTGTAGAATTTTGTGAATAATGTGTAAAACTTTGGCACATTATCAGAAGCAGGATCAGGTGCAGATTTCATGTGGGCGATACTGATTCAACTGATGACATACAACACTTTCATGAGAAGATATGCAGACAGATAAGTGTCATTTTATCATAATGCCACTTATGATTCTTAAGATTCTTAGGTCTTGCAAACTCATAAGAAACAAGCACCTGTTCTGTGTTAATATGAGAGGCTCAGCTGCTCAGCGTAAATTATAGATTGATGGTCACAACATTCATTTCTCGTCTGTGAAGGCCTTTATGATTGCGCTGTGAGGTATATTTTCTTTAACTCGGATCTCTCTGGATCAGGCTATAGCGTCAGCTGTCCCTGTTCACCTTTATTCAAGATGCTTGAGTATCATTATCATGCTTTTAGAGTAGAGGAGAGCTATGTGGTTTAAGATCTGGGCAGGTCACTGAAAGGTTGTACATTTGAATTCTGCAAGGGGTGATTCTTGAGAGGAAGAGGAAGGTCAGGTCTGTCCAGAGGGATTGACCTTGTAACTTGACTTGATGTTATTTGATGGTGATGTGTGATGTAAGTAAATTGGGCCCTTTATTGTTCAGTATTGTATAGATGTGTGTGCTAGTTGTTGCACTGGCATTTCTAAGTACTCACACCCATTGATGTTTGTTCTCTGTATGTCCCAGAAATAGCTCTGGCCTGAATCCTCTAGTAGCTTTGAGATAAAGATGCCCCAGTGAACCAAGACAAACTGTACAATACTGTGACCCGGGTTTGACCCAGTGCTCAGACAGGATCTCTGTGAACTTGCTGTGAGTTTTAAAAGGCATCTGGGGCTCAGAAAGAAAACCTCTTTGGTTTGTCGTGTGTATTTTGGGTAACCTTCAGCAAAACGTAGCGTGTCTTAAATATGTCTAATCGAGGGTGACATTTGTGTTACAGTATTTTACTTGGTTTTTGAAGCTGCTGGTGTTATGTATGTGTTAGTCCTGTCCGCTGTAGGATGGAAAGGATTGATTTCTAACCTTAAGCTGCATTTACTGTGGTATTTCACCATGCCGTCTGCTGAAAACACTCTGCAATGGTTTGTGTGTGTGTGGAATAGGACAATCACTGTAAAAAATGCCACTGAAAGACCAGCATGAACTAGCAATAAATGAAGGTCATCCAACATGTTCTTTCTGGTACGGCTGGTCGATCAAGGAGCCCTGGCTGGAAAATTAGAACACCAGCATTCCATCCTGGTGACCAGCATCCAAAACACAACATATGCTGGTGACCAACAGTGCAGGTTTTTCAACAAGATAATTAAGCGTCACTCCCAAAGTAGAATGCAGTAATTTTTGTATTTGCACTTCTTTTATCAGTGAAATAAAGACTCGGCCAGATGTCCAGCTCAGTTCTCTTTATAAGGCAAATGATCTCTGATGTCTGAAAAGAGAGATCTGTCAGCAGACGGTCAGTCAGGGATACCCTCTCATTCTGTGCTGTTTTCAGATGCCGTAACCAATGTTATAACCAACAGTAAATTAGTGTTTGGCTGCCATAAAACTCAGTTAAATGTAAGAAAATCAATTTTTGAGGGAAGTGTGGGTTAATGGGAACAACTGTGATTGATTTGCTGTTCTAAATTTGTTTTTGTTGACTATTTGTTGGCTAAAGATTTTGACCTTTGATGTGACCTCACTTGTGTTTTATATCATTTATATTGGATCCAGTTTATTGTTTTTGTGTTATATGTTTGTAGCTTTACATAATCTCATTGCCATCTTCAAATTGATTTGTAATTTATTATATTTATATAGGCTAATATAATGTCATTGTTCTTTGTTATTACTTTATATTTTACTGTTTCACAAATCATTTGTAACCCAGTCTGTGAAAACCAGGCTAATTTCTCAGAAACAAATGATAAAATAACAAACATCACTATGATTTCAATCTTGTCAATATTGACATGACATGTCAATACTCAGTCAATGTTAAAGATATCAAGGTTATATTTTCACTAAATGTTCTTTAGATAATATAGGATGATTTATGTAGAAATCAGTAAATCACAAAAAAACAATCACAGGCAGGATCACATTTAATTTTCATGTTTTCATGCTCAGAGCCCTATCTCTGTCTGGAATCCTAGTACCCCATTAGGAAATTAAATTGAATACTATCTTAACTTCTGTAATGCTCTCCCAGGTTTCTGAAATGTTCCTAATATCCTTATGTTAGTTTTCTACTGCATTACTGCAGTGGGATTGAGTCTCGAGTCCGCAGTGTGTTAATCAATAGGCCTCGGGCAGCCGTCTCGCACGCTGTGTGTATGGAGAAAGAAAAATACTCTCACACCGTCTCAATCTTCCACAAACAAATCTCAGGACAGATAGATAGATTTTCAAGTCTAAAGGCTTTGAGGGAAATAGGATGCACAAATACATGCACACACAATGAGTCAGAAAGTATAAAGCAGCTCTTGTTCACAGTGGTGGCTCCTAATTGTCTCTCGTCTGAGGAAATTGGGCTCACAGAAAAACACTTTTTTCAATTAGCCGGTCATATATTGATGACTTCATAGGCACTGTGCTGCCAGTAATATTCACACTCGCCACAGTAGGAAAAATGCCAAGAAGAGTGTGATCAGGACATAACTGTCTCTCATTAGGGCCCAGAATCAAATCGAGCACTGATGATATTCACATATTACATATATTCACATATTCAAACATGAGTGTTGAGAGAGAAGAAAATTGATTTGATGAATAAACAATTTAGAATGTAGCGGACAGTATTCAGGCAATTGTACAACAACCTAAAGAAATCAACCTCCTTCTTAGTGTGAACACACCTTTAGACTGCAAGTCTTAATGGTGATTAACAATATATTCTGTCTGTTTTGCTCTATACTCACAGTGTCCTAAAACTGCAAGCCGAAGTCGGAGGTGGAACATTTAATGCAAAAACAACCGCACCCCCCTCCTCCCTGTCTCCAAGCCCCTCTTACTGCATGGTCATGGCGATGAGCAGCGATCCCGGTTGCGTGGGGTTGGACCGTGACCCAGATTCCTCCAAGACCACTGAGATGACTGACAAGATGTCTGCTATCTCCTTAAGGTCTGATCCTTCCTCTAATGGAGTAAAGAATGGCACAGGTGTTAAAAAAGCTCCACCTCATCGGCCACACCTGTCGGGCAGAAAGATGTCATTGCAGGAAAAAGGGACGTGTATGTCATCTGGGGGCGGGGCACGAGTGGCACGACAGCCAACTATTGAGTCCAGACGTGTGTCCATTTCGGACTCGCAGGTGAGAAACTTTTTTATTATAACTATTATTTTTAATGATTGATTACTGATGCTTCAATTGATTCAGTTGCATTTGGTTGCGTATCTTTTAACAGCCTGTGCTCTGCGTGTGTGTGTGTTTTGACCAAAGCTCATTTCCTGTGATTAGTGGCCAGGTCATGTAGTGACCCCAACAGTTTTATTTAATAAGGCTTCTTTCATTCATGCACAGCACCAGCCTGCTCCTGTTACAGCAGGTCTGTATTCTGACCTGTAGGTAATGATCTGTGTGTATTTGGCTGTGTGCACCACTCAGCTGTAATACATGTGTGCTGACTTGGGTGGGTATAACCACAATCATACATCATGATACGGGGAACTTTTACACCATAGTTAGTTTTACAATATAGTTACTTTTGTTAGAAATTGAACACCGAAATTACATAGAAATCTGATCAAAATAATTAAAAAATAAGAGTTTATTAAGATTTAAATATGCTAAATTAGATTATTTATAATGAATGGTAAACACAATGGTATCGGTAAACACAAATGAAGTTGAAGTAAAATGGCTTTTAGTATGACTATGTTAGCCTTAGGGGTATCTATAAACTAGTATGATCCAAAACATTCCCAAAATTTGCACATAGAAGATATATGCATTCAAAACAAACTGTCTTTTATTTCCTACAATACTGACCGATGATTTTTATGATGTTATTGTTCTCATTAGATTCCAGGCTGTGAGGGAAACTAATCACGGTTGGCTGTAAACATTAATACATTATATACATATGGATGGATTAACCGTGTTTAAAAGAATCCTGATTCTAAATGTTGTGCACCTGTGACAGTCTGACCACAGATCAGGTTAATTTAATAGTAATACACCAAGTTGTGACGTTGCTCAGCAACCGCTTACACAGGATCTGTGATGCATCAAACCTAACTTGCAACAAAGCTGTCTACAATTACTGTCTGACTGTGACTCACTTCACAGCATAGACTTTTCTGCAGGGTCTCTGTTTGTTTTATTAACCGTAAACAGAATCTCTACCTGTTAACACATATTACTGTCACATGATATAGACCATCAACTTACCTCACATCAACCTCATATCAACTCACATCAGCCCTACTTGTATCGCATGTGTGCCTCCATTTATTTCTGGCTTCATGTGTTGTGCGTGTGTTGATGGGGCTTAAAGATCTTCAAATCTGGATCTTGTGATCTTCTGTAAGAGGCACTTGGTCATGGTCTCATCTGCTCTCACTCATCCTGTGATGTTGTAGCAGAAGAGGGGAAACTCTCACACATATCTCACACCTTTTCACCCCAACACTCCATGAGCTCAACAGTTTAGCTTCTATGCTGTACTTTAGAGATAGAGAGCGAATCAGTAAAGAATATTTGTAAATGTTCGGAGTTGTGCTGCATGTGCTTTTACCAAAAGTATAAATCATTTGTGGTCTTTGTATGAGTGAATTTAATTATCCCAGTAGCCAAACGAGTATGAATTGTCATCCACTATCGAAACGCACTGTTAATGAGAAGCACTGCATGTACTGCTGTGAGCTAGCGGCAAACATCTTGTTTTTGCTTATTATTTCTTTTTCTTTTTAAAACAGCATTTGGATGCATTGAAATGGAATGCACTGTGAGTTAGAGAGCAAAATATCAGTAAACTGGAGATGGTATTGTAAAAATGTCATAATTAATGACTTGGAAATAGTTGTCTCTTGCTGGAATAGAAGAAACTATTTCAACATTGTTTTTTTTCAGACATGATGTGCATAATTTTTTCAGTGAACAAAATGTTTTTCTCACCGTTTTTTATGAGGATCTTGGTGTTAATCTCAAATATCTCTGCAATATTTGTTTGAAGTGTCGTAGGGCGAAAAATGCCTAGAGTTTCATCTTTAATTTCAAGTAGAGAACGACTCATAAATAAGAGATTAGGTGACAGCACAGCACACCACATTCTCACATGTTGGGATATGAGCTACATTATTGTCTATAAGATGTTATCACTTGTGGTGGGAGAGAGTTTATCCTGACTTTATTCTCTCATTCTTTCTTCTCTCTGTGTCACTGTCCCACTTTCTCTCTTGTTCTCAACAGATCCAGCTGAAGTCTTTGAGACTTGACTGTCTTCTTAGACATACACAAGCAAAACAAATGCGAGGCTCTGTCTCTCTATCTCTGGTTTCTGTCTCAGACATCTGTTATGCCGTTTTCTCACAGCGAGAGTGTTATTCTGACAGTGTTCTGTGAGGCTGGTGTGGTTAAGAAACAAGGAACAGTCACAGTAAATGACTGTCAGGTTTCACATGCAGTACAGTAGCTACAGAAACTGGATTGCTCTTTCTCTTTTACTTTTACTGTCTGTTTGCTTTTGCTCTTTCGCTGTTTCTTTTTCAGCTTGACCTTTCCCTCAACTTATCATCTCTTACTATTTTCTTTACTCCCTCTTTTTCACAAAGTACTTTAAATTCTGAGGAATTGGACATGAGCTTATTATGGCTTCTGTACACATGCACATTTGGTGGGGTCCAGGAGCCTCACCTGGGGTTTAAAATCAAATTTTAACCTGGAAATAACTTTAGAATTAAATTAACAAAACATTTTTACAATGTTAAAACAAAGACGTGTATTATGTCAATGAAAGACAGATCATCTGTTCTGTTTTTAGGTCACTAATTAAAATTTAATTAGTGAATTTTTAATTAAGTCATTTTTTAACATTGGTCAAAGATTGTAACCCAGTTTTTTCCAAAGGTCGAATTTCATTTCTTTGAAGAACACAAGATGCTCATTTGAAGATTCTCAAGTCACCCAACCTTCTTAAATGAGAAAAATGCACAATAACAGACTCTTTTAAATCCAGCTGTCCATACAACATACGCCTGTCATCCTTGATATCATCAAAGTAACATTTGAAAACACAATAAGGTTATATTTCTCTTAAACCCAAGATTATCCAGTATAATCCGGTTATAAAAGGAAAAAGTACCATCCTGGAACAGGACCAAAGTGAAAAATGAATGTGTGCTTTAATCCTCAGCTGTCACACTTAAATGTTTTATTTCCCCGATGAAATAGTTTCAAAAACCTCTCTGAAATTCATCTCTCTTTCAAACTTTCCCTATCCGTCGTGTCCTCTCACTCTCATTCATCATCTCTATTTGCAATCCTTCACTTCTCATAGTCCCCAAGTGGCATCTGTGCCTTCACAGGAACTGAAGGTGTGCTTTTATTTGTTGTGACAGGTCTCAGATGTAATTGAACTCTCTACCTCCTTCATACAGTATGTAGAGCTTGTGTTCCGTAAGTTATAGGGTGAAATCTTGTCGAAGCATTACCTGATGGTAAAAGCTACACAATAGCATTATCGGCTGGGAAAACCTGTTGTTGTTTGTTGACCGGAACAGCAATTCAATATGAGGGCATATCAGTTTCAAATGGAAGCTACGGATGATTTTTCTCAGAGCCCACCGTATCAACAAGTTTGTCTGTTTGACAGAAAATAGTCAAAAAGTAATCTTCAAGCAGCGGCTTTGCATTATAAAACGTCTCACTAGGTCATGCCCTCTATATGGAATAATGTGTGGATACATCTGCTCTCCTCTATATGAGATATGCTTAAAATCCGATGTCACAAGCATCATTTTGTAAAGCATTTTGGCTAGAATACTGTAGTAATTATATTTTTATGTTACATATTACTGTTAATATTTACAAATGAGCCAATAGGTTGCTTTTAGTAAAGGTAAACATGTGGTCTATGAGCACTAATAGGATCATATAGATTACAAGTGACAGACGGGATCAAGTTTCATTCTCTGCTCTTGTTTTTGGTTAGTTTGGACCATCTGTGTGTATGTGTGCAGGTGTGAGTTTACTGCAGTGCAGAACTCACTGAGCATGTGCCAGAAATATTACCCTCTGCTCTCTCTCTCTCTCTCTCTCTCTCTCTCTCTCTCTCTCTCTCTCTCTCTCTCTCTCTCTCTCTCTCTCTCTCTCTCTCTCTCTCTCTCTCTCTCTCTCTCTCTCTCTCTCTCTCTCTCTCTCTCTCTCTCTCTCTCTCTCTCTCTCTCTCTCTCTCTCTCTCTCTCTCTCTCTCTCTCTCTCTCTCTCTCTCTCTCTGCTTTGAAACAAACACTTTGGTTATTTCTGCTTGTAACTTGCATGCAAATACAGCATTAATACAGTGTCACTGCACCTTTGTGTGTCCAGCTGAGAGAATTGATTAGTTTTTCTCCCTCCCCCTCTCTCTTTCAACCTCAGGACTGCATCCAGCTAAACCAGTACAAGTTAAAAAGTGAAATTGGAAAGGTAAGACCTCTTAAATAATTCCCATGTTCTCCCATCTGCACATAGACCAAAAATCTGACTATAGTTGTACCATAGGTGTAGCTTTGTTTTAGCTCAGAACACACAGAAACACACAGTGTTTGAGACAATCACATGGCTGGAAGTCATTCAATCAGTGAATTTTACTGACCTTGAGCACTCATCAAGTGTCTGACTCATCTCAGTCTCTGTGTTTTGTAAAATCTTTTTTATTCTCAAGGGCTCATATGGTGTTGTCAAGTTGGCATACAATGAAGATGATGACAAATATTACGTAAGTACATTGAGAATTTTTGTGATTTTCTGTGAGTAAAGTTGCTTGTGGAACGAAATGATTAAATGAGCTTTTATTAAAACAGTATGATTTCCAATAGAAACTGAGATGACTAAAAAAAGGCTACATGAGAAGTGAGCAATATGTCTATGATATTTTATGTCAAGTTAATGGACTATACCACAATATAGTTATTTTAATGAATCAGACAGTGACGTGTCAGGTGGTCACAAAGCTCTTGTTGTTGTCTGATACTATCCAATAGGCTGTCTATAAGATGTTTGTTTGACCAATGGGACAGCTGTAAGCTGTATATTGTGACAATAGAAGAGAATCACATGATCTGTTCATGAGAGGAGTATATGGGGGAGAGAGGCAGGTATTGTTGCTTTGAGATCAATAAAACTGAGAAAAGAAAGAGAAAATTGATATGAATGGAAACAAGCAGGAAGCAAAGTAGAGGAAAGAAAAGAGGCTTGAGAGAGAGAGATGATGGAGGAGAGATCAGGAGAGATTGAATGTTAATGAAAATGAGGGCAGATGGAGGGGGATTGTGATGTAACTGTGATGGCATGAGCCCTTCATTTCATTTAGAGCTGGTTATTTCAGATCCCAACACACTGTTGATCTTAACATGCATCACACACAACATGATCTTAACACTCAAATGGAAAAATGCACCAACACATACAGAGACACTGGTCACACTGTCTACCTAGTACACTTGCTCTTTGACCACTTGGGTTAAGATGTTAAGAAAAAGATGTGTGATTATAACTGGGTCAATGACATTTTTTTTATTATTAAAAAAATACCTTTTATACTTAGAAATGTTTATTTTTATTTACAATTTTTTACCAAATCAAAGTTAATAAAGTGTAAGAAACATGCAGGTTGCGATAGTTGTCATATGAGGAAATGAACTTGGTGATTATGTTAAAAAATAATGCTAAAAATACTGATTATTTTGTGTAAATGCACACATATTCAAGGTACAGAGAAAGTCTTTGTACTAGTACCATTCATAAGTCAAAATCATAAGTCAAACATAAGTCAAAATCTAATCAAATGTTTTTGTAAAAAATAATATTTTTTAGATCAAATTAAAACCATTCTGCATCCATTTCTAATGAGTTGTTTTAAAGTACTTTTTAATTTTAACATTTTTCACATTGATCATACTATATGTACTGTCTGTAAATTATTTAGGCATAATCAGAACCAAAACTGCAACGCACTAAATGTCTTAACACATACCCAAATCTTTAATTTACTACAAGTAACACTAAAGCAAATTATTACTATTAAAAGGCTGTTCAGTAGATGGAAACACTTGGGTAATGAGAGGGTTCACATGAGATTGGTCAGACTCGCTGACAAAAGGCCACAAACACTTCAACTGACACTTCTCACAACAGCAGAAAGGCCCAGCTGAAAGCATAACCCTGAGGAGAATAAGCTTTTAGTCCTCTTCTTTCAGATTAGTTCTGTTCATTACTGTCAGCCAAGAACAAATTAGGTACATGAGCTACAAACTACATGACTGTACAGCGAACTGTCATCAAATCTTGATGTGCATGTATGCGGCTGATTCTGTATGATGATGATGAGGTTGCGTAAACGTTCAGTAGTCATAGAGACTTGTTTCTTTTTAGCATTCGTTCAGGCTGTTTGAGGTGATGTAATGTATAGTGCAATGATGATTTAATCTTTCAGGAAATCTTTGAATTCTGCACATTTTGTTGGTCCCAGAAAGAATATCAAAGTTTTATCAAGTCATCAGTCCCGAAGGATGCCAGTATGTCTGAAAGCAAAATGTAACTTTCCAGTCTCAGCCACATTCATCAGTTCACACTGTCTGGATATCAACACCAAGAATAAAAAAGGGCAGAGCTCAAATCTCTTCATAAAGGCAAAGCATAGAGAATCTCATCCAGTCTAAGACCTTTACATCCCACCAACCTCACAAACCTGTAAGAAAAGTATTAAAGCTAACAATTCCCACACATCTCTTCTTCTGTAGAGGAAAAATACATCCTGAAACTAAAACTCTCTCATTGTTCTGTCTTGTTCTTCTTCTGTCTCATTCACCTTTTCTTATTTTTAAGATCTAAAGTCTTTTTAGCTTCACCTTTGTAACTTTTCTTGAGCTTTTATCCTTTTTCTTCCTGTCTCTCTTAGAATCCATTCAGTTATGTTTCAGTTTTTTCAAATCGAGCTTTCAGAAGGACATTTTTCAATATGAGTCTTGTTGTCATTGTTCAGATTGGATTATGGGATTGATATGGGTAAGCTGATTCACCCTGTTAATCTACCAAACTACAGAATTTTTGTCAGGTGACCACGTGTTTAGACGCTTTAGACACCGTTGCATTTAATTGACAGATGCTTTTTAAACTTCACATCTACATTGGTGATGTTTGTATAGTTACAGTTTGTTAATAATTCAGAATTGTTCTTTAATTTAATTTTCATTTTGCATATTAGTATTCAGAAGCATTCAAATCTGTGTTCGCGTGTTAGCTGATTCATCTAATCCCCAATCGTTTATATTCTGACATTTGAGTTCCTGCAGACCCTAAAGTATTCTGATCCCAGTTTTGTTTCATCGCACTTACCTCTGACACGTTCATAAAACATTCATGTTTTCCTTGGTTATTTAAGCTCAGCAGCAGTACAGCTAAGCCTCCTTCAGCTGACTTTAAGAGTGGAAAAGCTGTTTTCCTTCATCCGTGCTTTATATGTTCTAACCCTTAGCATTATTATAGCACAGTAATTAAAGAAAAAAACGTCTGATTTCAGTATTAGTTACACTTTTCATATTCTCCATGTCAAAATGTGACATTAAAAACTAAAGAATGAATGTTGAGCTGATATGCCGCGCACTTATTATGAAACCTCATCTTTTCCACAGGTGCTAGAAACTGGCAGTGTGTTACATAGTCATTCTCTCACTGTAATGAGCGGAGATTCATACAGAGCACATCCCACGTTATATAAGACTCCAAATATCTCTATGCCTTTCATCCTAGAAGACAGGTTAACAAATCTTCTTAAAGCTTAAAGCCATTGTAAGCAATGTTTTTCATGAACATTTTCATTTTTCATTTTGGTATTTATTTAATGATGGCAATCAATGAGTGGTCTAAATTAAGTCTCAAGATCATAAAATACATCAGTAGTTAAATGTGCAAGTCTTTCACTGTTTGTGACCATATTTTCGACTTAACTTCAGCAATCACCTACACAGAAACGCTGCTGTGAGAGAAAACTCAAGTTTCCCATCAAGGCCAGGAGTAAATGAGAGAGCTGCTGTTGATTGAGATCTCTGAAAGCTTTGTTTGATTAGTATGGAAATAAAAACCGTCTACCACATTTGTCACCCACTTTCAAGCCTTATCCAGCCAAATGGAAATGAGAAATGTGTTTAAGCAGACCTGTTTCATTGCATCTGTCTTGATTTGCAGGCAATGAAGGTTGTGTCTAAGAAGAAGCTGATGAAACAGTACGGTTTCCCACGTACGTATAGCTTTTAAGTTTAGTTGGAACTCATTTGAAAGCAAATGTATGTAGATGTTATGCACAGCAGATGTTTTCCTTTGGACAAGTATTGAGATTAAACCTTTTAAATAAAGCAGCTTCTGCTGTTTTCATTGTTTTTTACAATTGTTCTTTCACTTTCTGTGCAGGTCGCCCTCCACCGCGAGGTCCTAAAGCAGCGCAGGGAGATCAGCCCAAGGTGCTCGGTCCTCTAGAGAGAGTTTACCAGGAAATAGCAATCCTGAAAAAACTGGATCATCTCAATATTGTTAAACTGGTTGAGGTAAGAATTACTGACAGTTGAAAAACTGGTTCTTTCTGTCTGTCTGTCTGTCTTTCCTAACTCTCAGGTTAGGGATAATACAGTAAAAAATACTGAACAATGAAACATAGATTTACCTTTACTAAAAATTTAGTAACTGAGCTTTCAGACTCATCATGTGTCATTACAGATTTTGTGGCAAACAGAAAAATAATAGCAACAAAATAACAGCAACACTGAAAATCATCCAGAGTAAATCTGTGAGAGACACTCGTAATACCTACAGAATGGGATGCGGAGAGGAGCGCGATTGATTTCAGGATGAAGAAAAGAAAGGTAGAATAGAAGAATATAGAAGAAAAGAGCTTTTCCTTCTCTCCCCCTGTGGTTCTGTCTGAGTGCTCCTCAATCACAGCGGCACCCACGGACGTCAGCAAAATTAGAAAAGAGGGGTGAAGGAGAGAGAGCGAGCGAGCAAGCAAGAGAAATCGAATCAGAGCTTTAAAAATGTTTAAAGAAAACTCCCACAGTCCAATCATCACCCTGATCCGCCTACTGCTGGCCCAACTATAGGTTTGTGTTAGGAGTGTGCGATCATTAGAAATGAAGCTTTGCAGGCAGTGAAGAATGAGGTGCACCTGATTATTACAGAATGAAAACATCCATCATCATATCTCATTTGTTTAGTCTAACTTCGCCTGTTCATGATCTGCTTTTTTTGAGGTTCCTAAGATGTCTCAGTGCCGTATATATCATATGCCATATATGTCTTTATACACCCATCACAAGTTTTGGAGATCATACAATTTCACGTTTACTGTATATTTTTATTTCAGGTGCTGGATGATCCAGCCGAGGACAACCTTCACATGGGTAAGTTATTTTATATATACAGAAATCTTGCAGTAAGATAAAGGAAAAACTAGGAAAGGACCTCCATTACAAACTTTTTAATGATGAGCAGACTGTAGCATATCTCGAACAGATATCAAACAGTGTAGTCTATCTTCCTAATGGGCTGAAGTGAGATTGTGTAGCGTGTCATGTAAGACTGTGGCTGGTCTGAGTCATACTGCAGAAATGAATATAAAATGTCTGTTGCTGTTGGCTGATGGACTGGCACACAATCCTAAATGACTTCACACCACTGAGCAATGATGTGAATAAAAGCAGAAACCATACTTGCTTGTGAAAAAAGTTCATTTCAGCTGAGCTTGGGTCATATGGGGTTGAGACATATGAGGACTCTAGTTTAGCGTATGTTAGGTTTGTGATGTTGTGGTGTACTTATTTGTTTGCTTAAAGGAACATTCACTTAAAAATAAAAATTCTCTTATAATTTACCCATGCTCATGTCATTCCAGATATATGTGACTTCCTTCATTTTTGTATCAATATGCTATCTTGTTGTTTTCTTATATGGTAATTTTTTATATTAAAGTAATCCAAATGACTGCAGTGGGTTATGGTATTTAATGATGTTTTAAAAAGTGATGTTTAGTACTTAATTAACCTGTTAACTGTCTTTACATAATAAGAATACACATGAAAATGCAAAAACTTTTAGAAAAAATTTTAGATTTTTCAAAAAATATATTTTTAGGTATTTAAAACAAAACGTTGACATTTTTGTTTTTTTAGTTTATTTATGTTTATTGTTGTGAAAAATTGTCAAATATTTATTCTCGAGTCTTAGTTCATTTCGAATCTAATCATAAACTATATATTAATGGAAAGGTCTATCAAATATTAAAGTGAATAGTGAAATAATGTAAGTGTTCCACCTGTGGAACGGTGACAGAAAACAGGCTACACGTAAGGAACTTCAAATCTCATTGGTGTCAAATTATGCATAAGTCAAGAGACATGAATTAAACCAATGAAGATCCAAAAACAGACAAAGAAAGCTTCATATTCCACATTTTGTTAGGTTGACTTTCCTTTTTGGAGCGATAATGACCACTAAAGTCTGTTATATAGTGAAGTACAGTGTGAAAAACATTAACATTATCTGTTCTGTGGAAGAAAAAAAAAGAGCTAGACTGTTCCTTTAAACTGTAATAAATTTGTCAATAAATGTCTCATCTCTCTCTGGTTGTGCTTTATTAATTCTCTTTTCTCTCTCTGCAGTGTTTGAGTTGATGCCGAAAGGGTGAGTATTCTGTGTGTCCACTCAGACCTCTATTGTGCATAATTGATGCTTTCGCTCCGCTCTTCTCCGTCCTCTGTCGTTCATTTATTCACTCCATCCCTCCTTCAACATCAGCCTAGTCTTGCATATATGTCATCATTTAGACCCATCGCTCTGCCTCGGTTTCCCCTCTTGTTCCAAAGGGATTAATTAAACGCTTATGTTCTCACTTTCTCACTCAGCTTTAATAACCACCTTTTATTCTGTTCTGTTTCTGAATCAGTTCTTTTGTCATTGAGTCACTTTTTTATTCCTTCATATAACAATAATTGGGTAGTTATTCTTTTAATACTATTTATGTTGCTTATTACTTACTTATTGTGTTTGCTTTCTGCCTGTTGTTTTGTTTGCAGAAGAAAAAAATTAATTTTTAAAGGGCAGCAGTCTTTCAGTTTATTACAAGATCTTATTTAAAATGTGACATTTTACTCTGCAAGCTTTTTACTTTGTGAGCATCTGCCTCAAAAAGTACAGATAAGAACTTAGTTTGCATAATTACAGAATGGTTTATTTTCACTAGACCTGGCTGAATATGTTTGGCATTTCTGTTTCTATTGTGATTCACTGCCTGTTGGTAATGAATAAAATGGCCTTCGAGGACTCTGTTTTGTGCTAAGTGGAATTTGTGATTGGTTTTTATGTAAATCTCAGTTCATTCATTTTGATGGATTACATACAGTGTGCGTGTGTAGCTCTGGAGTTTCCCAGCATCCTCTGTCCTCTCGCTGGTGTCTCGGTTTTAGGGCTAAACCACATCGTAAGACGCGTTATTAAATTGTAATGCTTTTTTCATTTTACTCTATTTCTATTCATGAATCATTGTTCTGTTTCTGTATTACTGTGGCTGTACACACTGCAGAGTTTCGGTACTAAAAGAAAATCTTAGATGCACCATTTTTGCATTTAGCATTACGTTAGTCATGCAAAGGTTTGATTTGATTCCCAAAGAACACATACTGTATACTGATGTTTCTTGAACGAACTGTACTGTACATTGCTTTGGATAAAAGTATTTGCCTTATGAGTGAATGTAAATCAGTGGTTTGGCATTACAGCATTGACAACTAACTTTCAAGGAATTGTTCAGGAATCCAATTTTTCAATTTTGTACTAGTGTGGTTTTTTAACCTGTTAAGTGTCACCGTTCCACAGGTGAAACATTTAGGTTATTTCATTATTTATTATTACTTTAATATTTCATAGTTGAAGTCTAATCTAATCATGACAATCTACAGTATTTATTAATGGAAAGGTCTAAGACTCAAGAATAAATATTTGACCAATTTTCATAACAATAAACTGAAACATTTAATAAAAATGTTGATGTTATAATGTTATTTATAAAAACCCTAAAATAAAAAAGATATGAAAATGTTTGAAAAAATCTAACATATAAAATGGTGCATTTTTATGTGTATGCTCAGTATGTGCAGTGACAGTTATCAGGTTAAACAAAAGTAACAAAATTTAGCAGCATCATGCATGTGATCTGTAAAACTTGCTTTAATTAATCAGTTAACTTGCACTAAAGCTGAAATTCTGTGTCTTCTTCATTCACCAGGCCTGTGATGGAGGTGCCCACCGACAGCCCCTTCAGTGAAGAGCAGGCCCGACATTACTTCAGAGACATTGTCCTGGGCATTGAATACTGTGAGTCACTTCCTTCATTTTCAATGCTTTAGTCATTCATTTTTAGTTCAGAGGTTTTAAAGAGACCACCTTGACATGGTTTCATAACACAATCTGTGAAGTTAAATATCCCAGAAGGGAAGCAGGAATCAAACTCCTACAGCTGACTGACTGATATTAATCATCATTTCTGGTGTAAAAATAAAGACCCGAGAGATCTCCGTCTCGAAAAACATCTCCATATTTGTTCTTCTAACGCATCGTGGCATCCTGTAAGGCTAATGATGCGGGCGCCCGTGTCAGCGTGTTTGTGTATTTATGCATGCGAGAGGTCATCGTTTCCTGATGAAAACTAATTTGTGCTATTTCTAAAAGAATATTTTCCTGTGTTGACAGAAAGGTCGTATAATGAAGGTGGTCTCTCATTTTAGCTGAAGGAGAGGAATCGGCTAAGCTGAGCTGATTGCTGAGTATTTGTTCGGCAGACTCATAGCGCTTTCATTAGTTCATTTAAGTCTTTTGAACCCGGCAACGCTCACTGTGGCAACTGTCTGGATGGCAACAGGCCATTTACATGATTTGCTGCAAATAAGTCCGTGTTCACAATAGACTTTCTGTGTGTTGGTAATTTGTGGTCCGTATGTGTTTGAAAATGGGGCCTGGAGCGCAATTTACCGCAATTGAAGCCAGAGCTGAAGATTTTAGAAGATCTAGCTGTATTTAGGCCAAGAATTAAACTTTGTCAATGCCAAAATCCTTTTTCTTAATATTTTTCTTCAATACAATTATCTAAACATCCTTAAAACACAACATATTTTTAAGAAGCAAAAAGATATGAAGTTTTGTGTCTTGCTTTTAGAGAAATACAATAAGCCAATAGGGAAAAGTAATCAAATTCAAAAGCTTTTATGTAAACTGCTTCCACATAGAGACTCAAAAACTGTACATGAGCACAGTTGATGTGTCACATTTACCTTCCTTGTTAACGATGATGAAATAATAATGTGCAAAACCTGCTTGTACTTTGAGCATGTGGCTTTGTTCCCTTTAATGGATTTTCCCTTTTCATTAACATGCTTGTCATCTTGAAGGGTCTGGGATGTAGCTCTTGTCTAATCACATTTAAAAGCAATAATAACATTGCCTGAAAGATGATAAGTGTTGGTCAGGTTAACTTTGATTGGCCACTTGAGACAAGAAATTGTCCCTCAACCAATCAAATTCAACTCGTTTTGAACGGGACGGGTGACCTGTCTGTTTTTGTTGTTAAGTTGAGGCCTCCAGCAAAAAAAATGATACACTTGATTTTCTACAACCTCTTGACTTGCTGAGCTTAACCTTGTAATGACTTAACTCCTTCATGAGTTGGTATTTTGAGATGTTGACATTTAAAATGTGTTTGTACAGATCTATTTACTTGTATACAGTGTCCGAAAAATGGTTACAAAGTTACAAAATGGTCTAGGATTGATTGGTTACCTTACCAATTAAAGTTAATTCTAAAGAAAATCTAATATATGTCTTCAGATTTCCCTATAGGTTTGATATAAAAAAACATCTTAAAAATGAATGCGTGTACTACAGTTACGGATGCAACGATTATAGATTTTGTTGGTACAATTATAGTCTGAGGAATAATCACTGTTTCACGGTTATCGATTATGCATCTCTAATGCATATCATTAATTTCACAACACTATTAGTTTATAAAATCACATGAAAACTCCTTATATTTTAAAGTGTTATTTATTGCTGCCTTTTGAAACAGACATGAACTCAGTAACCAAATAATACAGCACAAAATAATAAAAACAAACAAAATTCCATTTCTCTCTTTGGAATTAAAGAAAAGTGAAAAAAGGTTTTTGACTTAAGCGTAAGTAATACTTTGTGTCAGAGCCTGTGGGTGAGTGGACAGCGCTCCAACCCGTTACCCTCTCTCTCCTCCAAAATCACTTCCTGTCTCTCTACACTTTCCTGTCGAAAAATGATAAAGGCAAATAAAAAAACCTTTAACACTGATAATAAAGAACAATCAAAATAAAAAATAGTCTGTCTATTTGGAATTAAATATAAGCTACATATTAGCTAAGTATTTCCCTTTTAAAGAAAACAAATGCAGTCAAAGGCTGCTGGACCTCTGTCTGAAAGGCTCTTTTGATCAACTATATTACAAAATTGTTTTGTATTTTCATTTTGTGTATTTTTTCCCCACAACTTTTTGGACCAGAGTAGAAACATAGTGAAAAATAAAAAACTCAAGCTGGCTTTTGACTTTAACAGTATAGCTGCCTTTTAATACAGTACAATGAAAATCAATAAAAAGAAACAAGATCCAGATCTCTGGATCAAACTGCCGACTTCAGGCGCTTCTTTGGAGGAAACAGAGCTAGGTGCCTTTGCCATTGTTAATTCAGTGTGTGTGCGTAATAGCCTCCGCGTCTCTGATAAACTCGGATCTTTAAACTGCTGCACCACTGGCATAACAGTTCCGTTCCGTGCGACAGAAACACGGTGTTGCGGAGCCTTTACGATCAATTAACCGTGATGATTTAAAGCGCGGTTAATAGTGAAATCGGTTAATCATTGCATCCCTAACTACAGTACTAACACATTCTGGTTTTGTGTTTCTGACAACTTCTTCTTGTAAAAGACAAATATTTATCTCTATTTAAAAGGATATTTTTCCCTAATTACAAAAATTGTCATTCTCATTCACTGTACATGCGTATATACTATTATCAGAAAACAAACTAAAAAACAAGCCCACAATTGACAGAAATAAATTCAAGTCTTGTGTTTTGACATTAAAACAAATATTTAACTTTATTTAAAAATATTATACTAAATATACAAATCATTTCAAAATAAAAGCTCCTAAACAAATCATTTCAAAATAACTTTCTTTCACAGTGCACTACCAGAAGATCGTCCACAGGGACATCAAACCATCAAATTTGTTACTTGGAGATGATGGCCATGTCAAGATTGCCGATTTCGGGGTCAGTAATCAGTTTGAGGGGAATGATGCCTTGCTCTCCAGCACTGCCGGTACTCCTGCTTTCATGGCCCCGGAGACGCTTTCAGACAACCGCAAAAGCTTTAGTGGAAAGGTAATCATCATTATGTCATTATGGTTTTGTTGTATTGTAGTCATCAATGGAGCCATTTCATATAAAGCAAGGTAAATATTGGTGTCTGTGCAGCAGGGTATGTAAATGTGATATGCAAATGAGCTGTCATCGATGGTGGATAACATTGATACAGAGAGGTCGCAGGAGTCGGGAGAGTCAGTCAGCATCAGGTTTAAGTTAATGAAGGTTTTTAATTAAAGGTGAAGGGAGTTATTTGTGTGCTACCCTTGGCACCGCACAGTTGCAAAAAATGACAGATTTCTCTAACAAACCGACTGTTAATATGTTAATATTTATTTAAACAGAATGTTGTATCAAGCACAACATCATAAATTATGTGTTACATTTTTATTTTATTTACACAGTAGTTCCATTGCAATTATATACAATAAGTTATATTAACCTTAAAGGTATGACACTCTTAACCTTTTAGGTCAAAATCATCTCTAAATGTGCTTTATCAGTAACAGAAGATCCTGTGGAATTCCTATGTGTTACAGGCTCTAGATGTGTGGGCTATGGGAGTGACCCTTTACTGTTTTGTCTATGGCAAGGTAAGCTTTTCTGTAAACTACTTCTTTATATAAATTTATCTCAATATGTAATGTTTATATAGTTTAACCGAGTATAGCTTTAGCAATCCCATGTCCCAAGTCATGAGTTTGATTGATGAAAGCACAGAATACTGCACTTCTGCAGCAACACATGATTTATGATTTCGATTTCCTAACTTGTTCTCTCGTCCTGTGTTTGTCTTGTCCTCCAGTGCCCGTTTATTGACGAGTACATACTGGCGCTTCATAATAAGATCAAGAGCAAGTCAGTGGAGTTTCCCGAGACGTAAGTCCCTCTCGCTGTGTCCTGAAGAAGAGAGATAACAGAGCGAGAAATGTCAGAGAGCTTTCAGTTTACACTGATGTGTGATGATTATTGTGCGTTGAAGTTTGCATGTCTGCGTGGGTTTTTTGCATATGCTCGGCAGATCTATTTGTGGGAGATTACAGTATTTACAGTGTGAAGTGTGTGAAGGACCAGATGTTTGTTTGTAAAAGTCATGATCTAATGATACATACATCTCGTTTAGAACCTCAAATTGTCGTTATCTCTGAACACCACTGACACCACTATGTAAAAACATTACATATCTTTTTATTACTTAACTTATTTACTTTAGATTGAGCAGTGAGAGACCCCAGATACATATTGTGCAGTATAATATGTGTATCATTAAAATAGGTCTTTTGAAATATCACATACCACCCTACCAGCCATAGGCTCAAATAAAATTGTAAATGCAGGTCATGACCACAGTTTGTGTTTGGCCAAAACAGTCTTTGAGATTGACGGGGCGGCCCATATATGGCAAACAGAAAGCCAAATGGAGAACATAATTTTGCTTCTGTTACTTCTGACAGTTTGCGTCATAGATATACAGTTCAAGGTCAGAGTAAAGCTGAATTTACTGGTCGGCGGTTTTTGATTGTGTGATTGTTCTTGCATGCTGCTCCATCACTGATTACAATCAGCTCTAAGCATCATTGTGTGTGTGTACAGTAGCTATGTGAAAGTCAGTTTGTGGGTTTCTTCTTTCTGTATTGCCATCAGATGTTTTGGTTTTACTGCTTCAGCTTGTGTTTCTGTGATATCTCAGGCCAGCTGTAGGCGAGGGATTGAAGAACCTGGTCTTACGAATGCTAGACAAGAACCCAGACACCAGGATCACCATTCCTGAGATCAAAGTAAGTCCCCATGAGACGCAGAGAAGCTTGTCTGAGATTGAGATGCATTTTAAGATCTCTGTTGTGTTACTCAAGATATTGAGTTTTAGAAGGAAAAATCAATTTACATGCAAATGAACTTCCATATTTTACTTAAGTGGTCGCATGAAGTTTTCTAGCGTAAAATAATAACACAGTGGTGTGTTATTATTTTTCATGCACTAAACCATCTTAATTTCTCTTGTGTATGCCTTAGAGAGATTGCATTATGCTTGCAAATGCATACGTCTATATTGAAACCGTATCAGTATCCCAAAATAAACGTTTTAAGAATCTTTCCAAGAAAGTAAGACAGTCTCATTATCAAGGTCTGTGGTCTCACAGTTGTAGCCGTGTTTCTGTCAAATAAACTGTGTCTCTGATATCTTCTGAAGCATCTACAAGACATGTTGTTTGGGCAGAAACACGTCAGCTAATCCCCATAGAAAATGGTTTTGGTTCAGTTCTGGAAACTTCCATCTGCTGTCTCAGTGTGACAGTGAGTGTGAATAATTAGCACACACACACGCTCGGCCGTCAGAGACTCCTGCCTGCATGTCATTACCCAGAAAATGTTCCATTAAAGCAGCGGTCCCCAGAGCACACGCGCCCTACATTAACTCTATCCTCATCATATCCTTCTTACTAACTTTGTTATTAGGACAAACATTGTAATGCTTTGTAATGCATTGTAATTAGAATTCAGAGAATAATGGGATGGAAGGATGGGTGATTAAAGGGTTGCTGTATATACTGTATGTGTGTTATATGCATTGGTTTGTATGTACAGGTGGATCCCTGGGTAACTCAGGATGGTGCAGATCCATTGCCTTTAGAAGAGGAGCATTGTACGGTGGTGGAGGTCACTGAAGAGGAGGTGCAGAACTCTGTGAAGTTTGTTCCCAGTCTGTCTGCTGTGGTAAGTGTAAACGTATGCATATATTTTGTGTCAAAAACAACTTGTAGGTTTTGTTTTATGGGAATAGAAAATGATTTCTATTTGTCTCTTTTATTATGTGATGTTTTAGATATTAGTCAAAGCAATGTTAAGGAAGCGTTCCTTTGGAAATCCATTCGAGTGTCCGAGCCGGAGAGAAGAGAGATCCATGTCTGCACCAGGCAGTCTGCTCATGTAAGACTTCCAAACACTTTTTTTTCTGAGCCTGTTTCTCTATGAACTGCGCAAACTGGCAAACATCACCAATATGACCAACTGAAAATCCCTTATATTGCCGCACATATCCAAATGACCCTTGCAAGCGTTTTCTTTTAAGAGGTTAAAATCTATTCAACGTCACATCTCTTTCTTGGCTTTTCTCTCGCACATTCAATGTCGCAGCATGATATTTTAAACGTCATGTCTATCTGTTTGAACAGGAAGGTGTGCTAATAGTCCCCCATTACTTCTCCTGCTGCCAACATACGTTTCCATAGTAGCATGATTCAGTCAGTTTTTCTCTTGCTGTATGAGTTCAGCAATAAAAGCTTTGGAACAATTTCTGTCTGGATGTTTCTCCTCCACAGCGCCCTGAAGAGAAGGCTGACTCCAACTCACTCATCAATCATTTACATTTCACTTTTTAGTCATTTATTTGGAGTTTTCTAGATTTGAGATCAGATTTGAGACTAAGACTAAATTTAGACATTTTTGTTTTTATGTACAGTACTGGGCAAAAGTGATGTTTACCCTAGGAGAACTATTGATGACTTTGACCTTTAGTGAATAATATTATTGAAGTATGCATGTTGTGTAGTTGCGCTTGAAGTGTAAATTTAAGTTCATTAAGGGAGGCTTAGTAAAAAATGACAAGCAACACATGTGCAAAGTTTATTGAATCAAGTTGGTTGTCAATCAGTTAGTTGTCAAACAGTCAATCAATGGGATAAATAAAATATGAAAGTAAATAATAAAATAACGATAATAAAGTATTTTTGTTATGTATTTGTCTGATTAAATAAATATAAAAATATAAATAAAAAACAAAATTAAAAAACATTTTAATATTGAAATATAAAGAATAATGAAATTTCTTTTTTTTTTCCCCAATGCTCCATCTCCATGTTTTCCATTTCACACTGGTTTGTTCTTTTGGAAAAAAAGATTTTGTCAAACTTTTTTACCTTAACTCCAAGTCCTAATATTCTGATGTGCTTTAATCTGTAGGGTCATTTAAGCAAATACTGTGCAAATATTCCCTCTAAACATCACTTGGCCAATACTGTATACACTTTTATGCAAATTGGACCTTCAGTGTATTTAAGTTAATACTTGAATACATTTTTCAACTTATGACCTTAGCATTGTTTCTACCATACTAAATAATTATAATAATAATAATACATATCATTTGAATTACAGGAATGCTGTTTTCCTTATCATTTTTCTACTTTGTTCCTGTTAAATGCATATGCACATTCTCAAAGAGGCTTTTTTGCTATTATTCACTTAAACCATATCTGCCTGCTAAAGTGACAGAAAATGTGCTCATGAAGTCATTTCTGCCCCTGTCAACCATTTCTCCCACATTAAAGTGGGTTTGTCCAAGGACAGCAGAATACGCTCAGACTCTTCCTCTCTATATGCTTTTTGTTGTGTTTCTGTCAGAACCGGTGGAGAGATACTGCCTGTCTGCTGAATGTCCGTGATCAATACAAACAGTCTGATTATCTCTGTTTGAATCCCACATAAACCCCAAGACAAATAACCTTGCGAACATGTCAGTGCGGTGCTGACTGGCTCTCTTTTGCCGGTTGCATTATTTTTTTACATGTGTTGTATGCAGCGATGTTATTATCTATAAACAAATGGAGATCTTTATTTGATGTGGCTCATCCTTGTAAATTTTTTAAATGAAATGGATCAATGCAGTGATTTAGCAAACCAATGGCTTTGTTGGCTGAAGGCGATTGTATTTTCGTTTTCCTCCATAATTTCTTTATGAGCTATTTGTTTCCAGCCTACAGGTTCTTTATAGGATAAAGAAACGGCAACAGCGCCCCCTGTTGGTATAATGTCATCATATTATGTTTGTGCAGAGGCGTTCGTGCCTTTAAATCTCCAGTGGCTCTTATTTACATGTCATCCATAATTCAGTGTCAGGTCGAATACTTCCTGCTTCATGCACCCTTACTGCTAACCTTTCTCATAGAAACACTTATACTTAAATGCTGAACACGCACTGTGCTCTGTGATGTTTACTGCAGTCAGCGGTAATTAGAGGATACAAAAAGAGGAAACAGCGGATAGATAGATAGATAGATAGATAGATAGATAGATAGATAGATAGATAGATAGATAGATAGATAGATAGATAGATAGATAGATAGATAGATCTGTCTTTCTGAGTCACGCACCACAAATGACTTTGCCTTTCAAGGCATGCAGCTTTTGTAAATGAGTTCTAACTATGTTTGATACAATACAGCAACAGGCAGTAAATTCTTTCTGCTCCATCTGAGTTTGTAACTAGCTAAAATTGCAATAAATGACAAGACACTTGTGATTTTGTGAAGCGTTTTGCTTTCAGAATGACTGGACGGTGGTAAATTGTTGTGTTGGCTCAGCTATAGCACCACTGAACTAACATTACCTGGGAAATTGGCACATTAAATAGACATTTGTTGATTCAAATTAAATTTGCCTGTAGCATCTTAAAATCTTTGATATTGTAGCTATAGACTTGAGCGAGTACATATAGTGTGTGAGGAACATATTTGTTTGCTCATGAAGCAGACTGTGGGTGCCTTATAATATTTGCTGGTGTTGTTTCTTAAATATCAGGGTTAAACGCAGTCAGGTTGGGCAAATGTGTGTGGAATTAGTTTTTTGATGGTTTTGGACTTTTCCAAAACATTTCCGTAACATTGTTTGAAGTAAAAATAAATGATTTAAAAAACATGTAGTAAACTGTATTCGCACATCACTACTGATAACCAAGTAGTTTGAGAGTCCATGAACTTATCCAAGTGCCACTTGCACAAATTTTGACTCCCATTCCAAATTTAAAAAAAGTGAAAATTTTGCTAGCATTACTGTGAGATGAAGCTTGCATCACTATCCTCTGAGCTCTGACACTCTTTATATTTCCTCCTGTCTCTCTGCTGCAGGGACTCATGGCCGTTCCGTCCCTCTTTTAAACTCCAGCCCTCATTAAGGTAACTCACAGTGACAGGTGGACATTGTCATTTGTCACTCAAGCCCTCTATCAGATTCCCTGCCCCCTCTACATTCCCATGGGTCAGTCTGAGTCATATCAGCCTCCATTCCGCTCTTGTGTGGCATTTCTTCTCCGTAGTGAAAGTTTGCGTGATGCGTGAAAGTCCGACCCTGTAAAACATCTTGTGTCCTGCTCGTACATTGAATCCAATTATGTGCAATGTGTCTATTAGAATGTGTCTGCTCGTCATTCAAAATACCTTTCCATGTGCATCTCTGTCTCCCATTTTTTTGTGTCAGTGTGTTTGCAGATTGGTTTCAGTGTTTACTGCTGTACAGTCTTTGACACCCACTGATGGTTCACTGACCTTCTGATGCTTATTTTGTGCATTCTGATTGGATGGGAGTCACGGCTTTTTACAGGAAAATAAATGCATGATACAGTGAGGAACAGTGTCTACAGTGAGAAGATTTGAAAATATTTTGTTGTGCTTGAATTATTCACCACCAAGTCAACATTATATTCCCACGAACAAATGTATATTTTGCTTTTTCAGTTGTGAGTTATGTGTTTAAAAAAAGTCAGAAAATAAAGAAAATCTGATGCATGTTACAAAGTATTCACACATTGTTGTAGGTGCCATATTTTATTTTTTTTCCATGCTGGTTTATTATTGTGGTCTCTTGTCAGATTTACCCACCCCAAACAACCGGGGAAACAAAATACAAAGTGATTTTTCACCTTACATGTCAATCAGAACAGTATTTTGCTGTTTAAATGGGCGGTTCTTAGCCAGAATAAGCTGCGAAGTTGCCTGGACTTTATGCACATAAAAACAAATGAATAACGCTTATTTGATTTAGAAAGCGATTGATTGATATTTTCACTTTTTCTCCCTCTCAGAAAAGGGAGCAGTGGAGAGGCTGGTAGAGAAGTGGAGCTTGAGGATCTGCGTGAGGATGAGCCACCCGCCTCCTGAGTGATGTGGAAGCTTTTCTTATTATCTGCGCTTCTCCATTCACATCATTTCCAACTCCCTGAGCAGATCCATGACCCCGCACGCCTATACCTTCACCCACTGGATTATTCTCATCCTTCAGTTCTTCATCCTTTTAAGTCCACCGTAGTAATAGTTCTTAGTCTTAATTTCATCGTTCTCTTTCTCATTTTTTGATCTTACAAGTGAACCATAACAAAGTTTCCTTTCACCATTGCTTAAATACAGTAAGTAGTCTACACTGGACCAGGTTTATTTGAAGGACAGACCTCGTAGCGCTACAGGCTCTTTTGAACATAGACATACAGCGTAGATGCTGATTCTACTGTAACGTGGTACTGTACCTCTTAAAGCTAAAATCAGTGATGGCATTAATGCAGGGTGTTGCCATCGTAATGCTTGTACATTTGTGTAAAATAATAGCTGTGGAGTCTGTGGAGCTTTTTGCACTTTGTAAATTTTCATGTGGAATTTTTAAAGAGACAGTTCACCCAAAAATGAAAATTTCTTCTTTCATCATTTACTCACCCTCATGTTATTCCAAACCTGTATGACTTATTCTTCTGCAGGACGCAAAGATAGATATTTTAAAGATCGTTGGTAACCAAACAACATTGGCCCCCATTGACTTCCATTATATGGACACAAATAAAGAGACATTTCTTAAAATATTTTTTGTGTTACACAAAGAAAAAGTCATATACACGTTTTGAATGGCATCAAGGTGATGACAGATGATGACAGAATTTTTATTTTTCGGCAAACCATCCTTTCAACTTTCGGCAAACCATCTTACTATTGGTAAATATGTGATTTTCATATCTTTGTTTCTTTGAATTTCTTTTTTCATACCATTAATGTCTTCTTTACGTCATGCGGACGTGATATATCAGCACACACACACAGACAAGATGTAGAAGTGGAGGCTTTTGTATCTACTAAACACTAAAAAGGTCCCTCTGTATAAAAACGTCTGTCACAAAATTCTTAAAGACAGGGCTTTCTAATCAAACATGCGGCGTGTTTCCCATCATCTAGAACAGGGCTTATTCTTCATGTTTGTGAATGTCGTGGAGATTGCACAGGATCCAGGGCTCTCGTGTCACAGTGTTTGTCTGTGTACACGAACAGAATGTGTCATTGTTTACCGAGTCTACGCATTCCTAAAGGCCTATTTGTCAGACAGCATTGGTAGCACAAGCGCAAAAACATGGCACAGAAGTGTGTGTTGATGTGGAGTCACTTTCACTCAAAACAGACAAGCCAATTGAGGAAGAATCTGAATATATATATTTGGCTTCGTAGCGAAAGTAAACTGCCATTCAATGTCAACACGGTCCCTCTCAGATCAACTTCGTCAAAAACAATACGCCTTGTTTACATTCAATCATCTGCCAGGCGAAGACATCTTGCTAAACAACTAATTTACTGTAATTGCTTTATGATGGTAAATTGATAATTTACAATGACCTGCTTTCATTGTATTCTCACAAAAATCCTCAACAGATGGTGATCCATTTTTCTGACTCTTCTCTTTTTACGCACACACTTCTGCTTCCTGTTTATACCGTTTTCTCTTAGGGCTTAAATACACAGGAAAAGCATTTTCAGTGCCAAACGGCTGTTCTTTCAATGGTCTGCTGGTACTGTATGGAGGTTTTGATTCATATGATGTATTAAGTCTTGTCTTTGTTGTGTTGTTCTGTAGATGTAATGTGATTCTGTATGTGGTACTCAGGGTCTGGACACTTCTGTTCTGGGAATACAGAGAGAATGGAGTCGCATGTGTGTAAATTCATCTGATCATTTTAAAAAACCCTTCCTCATTCCCTGTGTGTGAGTTTACTTCTGCATACGTCTGTTTTTTTTCGTGTCTCAGATGTACAGTACTTATTAATGTATGCTATGCACCTGTTTGTGTCTTGACGTATGGCATGTCTCTTAACTTGCTATAACCTTCTACTAGCTTTTACAAACCTTTATCCAGGTTTGTTATCCCTTTTGATATCTGTACAATGAAGAAACCTTTATCTCTAAAACCCCTTTAAATTTTTCCTGAAGGACCTTTTGTATAAGCTAAACATATGCAGCAGTGAACTAAAGTGCTACGGCTTTATTTCCATTTCCGGGTTACAGCTCATGTGCAATAGATGGCAGTCTTGATCACCCATGTACAGTGTTTTCCCACACGTGTGACGATTGTTTGAAGTGAATATTTTGTTTTACCCCAAAATATTCTTGTCTTAAAAGCTATTATGTTTGAGTTTTTTTTACAAATGTTTATGGATATTTACAACATATATCAAAATTGACAGCTGTATTTATGTACAGTAAATCATAAAACACTCACATACCTGCAGTTTGAACTGCTCTGTTATTTGTGTCCGAGTGCCTGATATTGCTGATTAATTTATAGACGTTTGCTGCATTGAATGTAACTGTTAAAAAATCTGAGAAATACAGACAAAAACAGCATGATCTGAGAAAGCACTGAATGCAACTCAACTTATGTAAATATGTAACAAAGCATATAAAGATGCTATTTTTGCATGCTTTTTGTACACATAGACATAATCAAAAACAATAAAGATATCACGAGTGACATTGACCTCTGTTTTGTATTTTATTATGGTTTCCAGTGGTGAGGATGGTAAAACTGATCGGAATAAACATTTGGCTTTGAAACAATACTCCTTAAAATAACATTTAGTGCAAAAAAAACGGCGGTGTTGTGAGTTTCAGGTTACTCGAAATTTTAATAAATAATATCCTAAAAAGGGACAGATACTAAACTGAATCCCATGAGTTGCACATGATGAAACAGCAGATGTGACATCTGTTTGGAAAGAGCATAGTAGAAGCCAACAAAGAATAAAATATCTAGACAAATAAAATGCATTTTACTATAGTTTCTCTTTCCAGATGCTTTCAGTGTGAATCTGCTAAAACTCACACCATTAACAAAGACTAAACAGCCTCTATTACTCACAGTTTTGTTTTGATCTCTGTCACAGCTTTGACTCTCACATGCTGCCACTGACAGTTGACTTGTTAAAAAACAAAACTATATAAACACCCACTTACAATATCAGTTTAACAGCCACTGATTTTACATTGATACATATCTAGAAAAGTCCCTTGCTCTGTAGAAATCTGTGTGAAGACCCCCTAACAACCAACCACACCTCATATAATTGTTTCCCATTGCAGTCTCTCACTATTAAACACACCCAGAGAAGTATTCAGTGTCTTAATTCAGCATTGTTCTTTAGCATTTATCATATCTCCCATTTCTTTTGCATGTGTTCCAGTATTGAGAGGTGCTGTTCATTTCAGTACAGTAGTCAGTAGTCATGACAGCCGCTCTCTTTTCACTCCTGTTCACAGAAAAGACCTTGAATTACTGTGAGCACAACTCAATTTATAATGATACGCTGTTATTCTACAGGGATCTGCGGTAAAGATTTGAATAGTGTGTTACCTTTGGTTTCTCTTTTTCTGTCTGTGACGTGGGTAATGTTGGCAGCTGTGAATAGACAAATACATAGAGAACGCTTTACTTTTACATTGCATTAACTTGGGAATATACAGCTACCAGAGGCCATATTATAGAAACTCCCTATATTAGATCTGTTACATTTTAACATGTTTATTGTTCTTAATGGGTTCAAAACTGAAATAATCATGGTTACTAAATGGATGAGCTTACAATGTTTAGTAATAGTAATTATCACATGGTTTATTTTACAATGACAACTTACCCTATTTAATTTAAATATAAAATTTGACTTGTAGATAAGCTTAGCAAACAACCTTATTTCTTTATTAATTATGTTCAAAGTCCTAACTTTTTGTTTTTATGCTTTGATTGGAAACTTTTTGGAAGCCTCTAAACTTTAATTGGAAGCCTGTGGTCATTACTGTTTATGCTCACCATATGTATATGGGTAGTTGACAAATCAATATGTGACTGTGTCCTATTGTGTAACAGCAAAAATGTAGAAAAAAAGAAAAATATACAAATAGCATGAGAGATTTATCTTCTTTGCTGGAGTTCTAAATAGGATGAGAAGGATTTATCTGCAATTGTTTGTTGCAATTGTTAAGTTTTTTTTCCTACATTTTTTGTGGGTCACACCATATGACATAGACTTTTGTCAACCACCCATATACCTATACAGTATTTACATTATACTGAAGTCCACAAAGGCCATTTTTTATAATTTGTAATAAGTAATAAATACACAAATAAAGAAGAAGAAGAAGAAATTGATGATGGCCAAGTTAATTGAGATACTTTAAATGTACAGCTGTGCTTTTCAGTGGATTGATGTTATGCTGGTGAGTTCTCCCCCCCTTTTTTAAAGTAACATAATCTTTTTCTTTCTCAGAGAGCTGATAAACTGGAAGTCCTGCAGGTTAAGATGTGCACTCACTTTCCTTTCTCTGTAAAAACAAGTTTGGTCAACATGCTGTGTTGCTATGGTAACTATCTCTGCAGTGATATCTATAGGAAGCGTTGTTGTTTACTGGACTTGAAGGTGCATGTCTAATGAATTTCATATTACCCACATTTATACAGTTTAAGAAACACGTGCTTACTCTCTCTCTCTCTCTCTCTCTCTCTCTCTCTCTCTCTCTCTCTCTCTCTCTCTCTCTCTCTCTCTCACACACACACACACACACACACACACTCAGTTCAAGTAAGGCATGCTTTGTAAATTGTTTGAATTGTATGTAATTGCTTATAAGTGCAGACACTTTGGGAATGCAGTTTAATGTAAATATTTGGGAATAACATTGCATCTAAGTCTGCTCATCCAACTGTTTTTTTTGTGTTGTCGAATAATGTGTCTCTGATGCCACCTTGTGTTTGAAACACAAAACACAGTATGACGTCAGGCAACACTTCTTTTAAATGTATACTGCACAACTAAACACTTGCTATTATGTAACAATAACAAAGATTTACACATATTATTTTTAAAAGACCAACACTCACCTCTTCTGGGAGATCTATATGCTTATATTTCATGCTTTTGTAGAAATCTCTTTTTGGAAATAAATTTAAAAGGAGCACATCACACACGACAGTTGCCTGCAAAAGCAAATCATGACAAATATTAATGAATAAATAAAATTTACAAAATTACAGCACTGAAAAAATAAGACATTTTTTATTTACTTTTTAATTTAATTTCACATTTAACTTTAAAATGAACTTTTAGGTGGCAATTTTCCAATACTGTTTGAATACATTGATAAATATTAATTAGATAAAAACAATATTTTTATATAATATTTTTTTATTTCTCTTTGAGAAGTCTTTTTTAAAGTCTTCTTTTTAAAGTATTTTTTCAAACTCACCACTCCAAATATTCCTACTCCTGAGCCTATGGCCGTCAGCGTGGGGATTATATCAAATTTTCCTGCCTGCAATGAAATTTGCAAACATTTATAAACAATTGGTAATGTTTTGCCATTACTACGTAAATAATCCATAGGAAATTTTTTACCCGTCCATGAACAACAATGTCTATGCGTAGACCAAACACCTTCATTAATGTTCTCTTCTCCACGGTGTTCTCCAAATAATGTTTAGCATATCTGAAACAAATAACAATAGTATAACAATAGTAAACTTTTTCGATCCTTCTGTACTGCTGTCATTAAAAAATACAAACACAGTATTACGTTTTAACAACAATAAGTAATGAAGTAAGTTCATTACTTGACAAGCAATGAAGTGTAATCCATGTGGAACAATCTATTTTACAGCTGAGTTTGGGCTTTTTGATTCACTTTTTATATTCACCTAACTGTTTAAGATCATGATTTTGGGGACATGCCCAAATTTCACCCACCTGAAATTGTATCCCAGTGATGGTTTCTCCTCTTTATCATTTTTTCCAGTTCCATAAAGACCATAGAATTCATATTTTGGTTTGCAGTCTCTGATGTTAAAGTCCAGATTGCAATCCCAGTCAATGAGAATTCCTATAGCACCACCCTACAGAGGGAAATGACAGAGGGGAAAATGATTCACTTGCCTATCCTGTCTTTACAGAAATAAAGGGAAACAAGCTTAAGTTAACCCACCTTTTCCAGATTTACACTGAAGAACATTTTGGCAATTTTACAGGTTTTTAATTTGTTACAATCATAGTTATACTGTATAAATATACTGTGTGAAATGTAAACCTGTCACAGTTCATTCAAATATGGGTGGAACCATAACAAATGTGTTTGAATTTTGCTTGTAAACGCAATTCTTTAAATACAGCACACAGTACTGTGATACCCGAACCTAATCAATATATTGCAGGTTTAAACAATATACAGGGGTTTAAACAATTACACATTCTGTAAATGGGACAATGATTCTGGTGACTGATTATTTTTGACATTGATATGTACTACTTGTACTTGTCTAAATGAACACATTTTGGTATTTTTGTGCATGTGTAACATAGTGGGAATTTAAATGAAAGAGCTTGTTTGTGTGTGTCTGTGAGTGGGTACAGTATGTTTGGATGTGTGTGTAATGCGAAAGTGTACAGTACCAAGTGAGAGTGTAGGTGGGTGTGTGTGTATTTACAATTATTAAGACAAAAAAAAAAAAAACACCTTACCACGCGAGCTATATCTGAGAAAGCAAACCCAGAGAGCTCAACGATGTCTCCCAGTCTGAAGATAGGACACAGTGGATGATTTATGGGGTGATATTGACATTTACGGATGTATGCCTGATCCAAACCCTCTACCAGGTTACTCCTAGACAAAGATAAACGAGGGTGAGAAGTGCCCTCATGTACTATTATGAGGACATTTATTTAATCTCTTACCTGACTACTTCAAACTGGCGGAAGGTGATAGAGTTTTTGATGAACAGTGTGAAGTTTTCCACTGCAGGCAAAACTGGAGGACTATAGAAAATAAAAAACAAAAGGGAAATGTCTTGTTGCAGTTAAATTGATTTGACCAAAGCTGTAAGATGATTCAAACAATGTTGTGATTAATTAAATTAATTCATTTCAATACAACATGAGCAATGATAACAGAAGCATCCATACTCTGGTATTACACGATCATCTTCAACAGGACACCAGGAATAGATCTCACAAGTACCAGTACTGTTCACACACCTGCCTGTCATAAACCCTAAGAGAGAGGAGACCATAATGCCATGAGGGAGAGTATAAGATTTCAGGAGTTTATAAGGGACTGAATAAACTGAAACAAGGCTTGAAGCTATATCAAAACATTACAGTTAACACACTTTGTAACATGCAAACACACACACACCACATTTTTCTTTGATCACAGAAAAAACTGTATTAAAGTGTTAAGGTTAGTAAATGTAACATCTTCCATTCCCAGAGTCTGCTACTGTATTTACAGTAAGCGTGAACAGTGGACATCTAATGGCATTTATGTTAAATTACTGTAATTTCAGTCTACATATACTTTCACTGAACTTGTTTTAATAGTTGTATATTAACACAAGTTCATACAACGCACACAGTGTCATTATCAAGTACACGTCAGAAAACATCTAAGAAAATTCCCTTGTGTTCACTGAGTAGCTGTATACAGAAGTAACGATGACGTTCGTGCCATGGCGAAGTCAGTAAACTTTAAATAATGTAAAGTGAAATGCTAATGTTTATGTTTGTATTCCTCAAGTAACTATGTAAATAGTTCAGCCACTCTGCACGTAAAACAATATTTGTCAATAGTCAATATTTAAGTACTTGTGAACCCACAAAGAGCTTATAATTTCAATCAATGATGTATTGTTGCAGTAATGTAGCCTAATAAGGTTTTACTAGTCTAAGCCAACCATAATCATAACAATATTATACCGTAGTGGCAAAAAGATTCATTTGACATGAGCTTTACACATTGAAGTCTGCTCGTGAAATATTGTTTCATTTGTTAAAATGTTGTTTACCTTCTGATGTGAGTGAAGAAAAGTAAATAACTAAAAGAGTCTCCATCATTAACTGATCATTTATATCAATCAGTAAAAAACTATAACAAAATGTATCTTGCCCTCCTAAACCCAGTTGTCTTATCTATATAAGAAATTGTAAGAGAATTGATATTCATCTGAATAAGAGCCTTGTAAGTCTCTGGGAATGAAAGAATTATTATAGATGTAAAGTAGGAAGTTAAGATCAGAAGCATCAGAAGAATTAAAGCATTAATGTTATTGAAGTTATAAATGTTAGTGACTTACAGAGACGGCAACATGTCTAATGTGCAGCTTAGAGAGAGTTATGTATCTTACACAACTGGTGCATTGATTCATTTGCCAAAAAAGGCTTTTAAGATTATACAATCTTGATGAAAAGATTATCAGATGATTCAGTTCCTCTGCCCCAGGTGCTGTTAGTGCTGTGATGTTAGTCCACTGCACGGTGCCTTCTGTCCGAAGAAATAAATGATTAAACTTTACCGTTTCCCGTACGTTTGTACTTTCCCACGTCACAGTCTGCGTTTGATTTGCAATCGTTCTTCCCGTCTGCCAGCTGCAACATTTGCAAATATATACATTATGTTATAATATTATATACAGTACTATAGTAGCTATAAACCTTTTTAAAGCCTACATTTGCTTGTTTGCAGGGAAAATATGGAAATTTGGAATCTAAGTGATGGACAGCAAAGATCACAGATTACTATTAACAGAATAACCACAAAACCCCATTCTGAGAAGCATTTGTTTAAACAAAGTGAGGGATTAAAGGAAGGAAACAGAGAAGAGGTGGTGGACATGGGGTTAGGATTAGGGTAAGCATCTGATTTTTGTGTTCTCACACTTGGACTTTTAACTTTTTTAGCCAGTAAGAAAATTGTGGCATCAGTTGTCATTCTCAGTGCAGCTTATTCTGTTTGAGAACCGCCCACTTAGACAGGACATGACTTCATGACTGACATTTAATATGACCAACCACAGTGCACTTAGATTTTTTTTATTTGTTGGTGGTCTGATCAAAAACAAATATACCACAACAATAAACTCATATTAAAAAAAATGAAAAGGTGTTGAAACCTAAAACAATAAAAAAAATAGCACAACATATTAGACTATTTAGTAGTAATATCTAGCATAATATACAGTTTTTCTTATGAATATCTAGTTAACTTAGTATTAAACTCTTAACAGCTTTAAAAAAGTCTTATGCTAATTTTGGCAGATCTAGTAATGAGTTTGTTTCCAAGCAGACTAATAAAAGAAGATTCTCCTAAATGGCCTTTCCTGATTTTAGTCAATGCAAATTTCATGGTTGGTCATTTGATGCCAAGACCAGCATTTAAACAAGCAGGCTAAATCCCTGCTGACACACCAGCACCCACAAACTGTCATTTAATTGTTAATGAGACAAAGAGAATAAGAAGAAACTACGCTAAGAAACGGTTCTGAAATGGTCAACTCAGCAATGAAATGGAAAGAAAAAGACGGTGAGGACATGAGAGGTATACTGTAGAAAAGACAAAGCACAGAAGCTTCTGAGAGTCATGATTATGAAAGAACCTTGAGATGAATATCTGAGAGAGAGGTGTGAAAACATATTTATCTACCTCAGGACACTTGCCCTGTGTCTGTCCTTTGGTGGAAATGAAATTTGTCATCACAACAAAAGACGAGTCGCCCTAAAAAAACACAGCAGAATTGAGATAAAAGACAACATGTACAGTGGTGGGATACAGTATGGGGCCAGATTAACACTTACAATAATGCAATTACATTCTCACTCTGTTTGGTAAAACAGTGGTTGCGTAAGAAATGGAGTGTTTGAAACTGGCTGTGCAGAACATGATAAATAATCATGATAAATCTTCCAAGTGTAATTCTAAAAATCTAAGCAGATTGGTTGGTCCGAGTCTGTTAATCGTCAGTGCCAGTGCTGTAGTCTTGTGTTTATAGGTTTATATACAGCATGTGCAAGTATAAACGGACTCTTCTGATAATGTTGCACAAATATCAAATTTATCATTGTATCTCTGGTGTTTAGCAGTTCAGATAGTTATGCAGCAAGATGCGTTCACTGTTTACAGATACATCCCGTATTACAAAGCACCTAGTCATATCATTTTTCAAAAGATCCTTTATCACTGCTTGGTCATATGAAATTTTATATTTTATATTTTATAATTATATTATGTGCAATAATAATAATAACTGTTGTTTGAATATTCTGTATGTCCACCATTTGCTTATGACAGCAGCACTCAAGCTGGTACAGATTCCCCAAGTTCATGTAAAATCCTTCTTTACATGTTATGCCAGCAGGATTTGGGAATGTTCCAGAGCATCTTGTGCGCTTCTATGGCAACAAGGAAAACTGACCTTCGGTACATGATTTAATTGATAGTAACAGAAAAATAATGATAGTAACATAAAAACAGTGCCGAAATGTTAAAATTTTAATTTTTCGTTTTGAAAATTTTAAACTTATACTGGTCCCCATTATACATTTTTATATGTTGTTTTTAGGAAGGAAATATCCCAGCTAACCTTGCCTTATCAGGCAAGGACTTTGGAGGCAGTGTTTGTGAATGAAGGCACCTCCGGGAAACAGTTTCAGACAGGCAGTTTAACGGAATTACATACATAACTACAATACTAATTTCTAGGTGGAAATGCAGCCTAGACAGGTTGCTGAAGTATAACTTATACAAAACTGTGCTATTGACCCTGCTCAACCAATCATGTTTACTGTGGGTATTAGAATGTGTTGTCAGGATAAACTGTAACTATTTGTTTTATTAAAAGTAATGTTTGATAGTATCATGTAGTTCCGAAATGGCCACTCCTTTGATTGCTAAGTAATGACGTGTACTGTATACTTTACAGCTATTCTCTGTCAACAGACCTTTTTCTCAGGACTGTGTGTTTTCCATTCTCAAAATGCCATCGGCATATAGCATAAAGTCAATGATGCTGTTCTAACAATTAATTTAAATAACTTTATAATCACCTACAATGTCATCTGGATGATTAATGGATTTTTTCATTAAGAAAATGCTCAACTTAGTTTTGCATTCTACATGCTAAATTGCTTGTATTTTCCATTCATAATTAAATGAACATGCTTATTTGCATTTAAAATTTAAAGACTGACTAAGCTGTAGTGAAAACAAACTGAACCTGATGCTGCGTGACTAAAGATGTTTACACAGTAAGAGTAAATTTATCTGTGACGAAACTCGATCCCCTGTGGCTTCTGTACTAAAACTAACCAGTTTAACTCAGACATACTGTAGTTTAACATTTACTGGATTGTGTAGATGTGTATGAAATGCATATTTCCTTAAATACAAAACTATTGATAAACATGCGTTGAACCTAAATCTGGGCCAATCATTTCCCTCTGTTTAAACCATTTCTTTAATTTCAAATAAGAAAAAATGTCTCACCTGTTCTGGAAAAACATAATCAGCTACATCCCATACCCTTTCGTCTCCACTGATATTTGTGAAGGCCAGTCCCTTCATCTTGGTGAGTATTGAGCCTATGGCAACATCCACTGTCTGGTAGCCTTTCTCGTACATGAACACCCACCTAACAAAAACAACAAAGTATTCTGTTAATCTTGTTGATATTCTTTGATCAAGCTACAGTTCCCTCTTAACAAATATGAAGATTTCATTTAGAATTTATTTATTGCAATTTTTATAATTATGTCATAAACCCTTGATTTTGACAAATTACCAATATACAAAAAAATCCTTATTTTTTATTTCATCTTACTTTATGTTGATACTTCACTGTTTTATGTAAAGACAATTTATACATGTTATTCAAGAATAAGTGTAGCACACATTTTGTCAATACTAACATTAGCATTAATCAACCACATGTGTAATGGTAAGTTTTATTTGTCCCCATAACTTTCTTCAAAAACTGCAACTGAAAATAAATTGATAATTGCAGTACACAGTACATTTATCAGCCAACATTTGCTGTACTGTGGTAAAAAGTTGATGTAATTATTATTTACACTGTTAAACCTGCACAGCAGATGGGAAATGCAGTTACAGTTTGTATTTCAGCCAGATACTGTGTCATATAAAAAGAAGGTTAAAGCCATAAGACTTTGGCTTCATGCCTTCTAGCAATGTTCCTCTTCTATGTTCCTCTTTCCTTTAAAGCATGACTCTCAGTCTTATCTTATAACACACCTTAAGTTGAGATACCGCTCCATACAGACCGTACTGATTAAAGTAACGCTCCAGGACAGTGCATTTATTGATTTGATCAAATATCTGATCATTCCGCTGTCAGATTATATTCTAGTGCTATCCCTCTTCCAAACGCACAAGCTATTGAAAAGACTATTGAAACAGATTCCTCTGTGACCCTGTGTTTTATTTACTAAGGGGTGGTCTGGAATAATTTCCATCTGGTTACACACGGTTGAATGTCTCCGATTAAATGTCTGCTGATGTTCAAGGCTAAACACCTGAGAGTTAGAGAGGAAAGTGATTGGTAAGGAAAGGACAAAGCAGACTAATAATATAATTTCTATTTAAATCATTCATTTATGTTTTCATTTAGAAGTAGATTTTTTGTTACTCTGGGACCTTTTTTAATGGTGTTTAAAAAGAACATTTTCATACTTACTCTGCCTATTCTTACCGTCTGTAGAAACTTTTTTTAAACAATTATCCTTTTGAACACAATGGTTCTGTTGATGTTAAAGGTTCTTTATGGAACTATACAGCCTAAGATAGTAGAGCCATATACTTTTTTTGTGTATTTTTGTAATTTTGCCTTACTGTGCATGCATTACACACCTTTCTTCATTATTGTAAATTCCCTAATGTATAGCAGCAGCTAAATATGTATAAATATCACAACAATGCCAGACCAGATAAAAGTGAGCCATACCGAGCCATACCGTACCGTACCATGCAGTGGAAAAGCGCCATAAGGCACAATTCCTATTCCAAGTTATCTCTAAAATATACATATATGTTGGTACCATGTCTGTTAAAAGATTGAAATAGTGATTTGGAGAAAATAAAAACAGTTATTTGACTTAAAATAAATTTATTTCACTCACAAAACGTCCTTACTAGTTCTCAACAGGTTCCACAACACAGGTTTTAATTACTTTACAGGAAATACCTGGATTGCTTGAACTTGACTGTAATAAATGTTAACATCTGTTAAAACCTGTTTCCCCACAAAAGTCTATAACATTATATTGTATCCCGTTCTCCTTCTGTTAGACTCTGTTAAACAAATATATGGTTGTATAAACATTTCTGTATTGCCATACACATATAATCCATATCACATCCTCATATTTTAGAAAATGCACACAATGTATACTGTTAACTAACACAAATATGCAAATCAAGCTTTTATAAAAGTTATACTTTGCTAACTAAAAAGTAGAAATCCATAGCTGTCCTTTATAAAACAATATGGTATGGTATACTGTCATTTAAGTAGTCAACTTGTATTGAACTTGGAGTTAAAAATACAGTCATTTAAAATAAATGTCAAACCACTCATTGACATCGGGAATTTTTACAGTCCACTGTAACACTTAAGCATTCAGTGTACTTCTGTTTTAATATTTGACATTTTTCTGCTCTTGTTAAAACATGCACGATCAGTTACTCTTTTGGTCCTCTGCATTACATTTACATTTTTAAGACAAAAGAAAAAGGTCTTACCCTATGATGTAGGCTAGAACGCCCAGCTCGATTAATCTACACACAATTGCAACTCTTCTGTTCTTCATCAGTACCAGACGAGGAGTCTCGTATTCAAAGAAGAAGTTTGATACAGAGCGTTTTATTATGTTCCTCATTTTCTTCACAGAAAGGAATGGAGAAAGGTACAATATTATAAAATGTCTCCTGTTTTTTGCCCTTCTTTCTTCACTCTGTTCTTGTATACATAGACTGTTAAGAAAACTTGTGTGCTGTCTAACAAGTGCTGATTGCTGACTTCCTCTCTCTTGTTTTCTCTCTCACCAACTGTGTGTGTGTGTCTCTTGCTCGCCTCCTGTTTCTCCTCTAAACAAAACACATCTCAAAGTTAACCTCCCATTTTGCATTAACTTGATCCCTTTTTTATGTACAGGCAAAAAAACTTCTTAAGGGTGGATCTCAAAGTCCAATTGCAAATAAAGGCTTAGTGTCTACCACACATTTGTGACACTCTCTCTCTCTCTCTCTCTCTCTCTCTCTCTCTCTCTCTCTCATTCTTCATCGCTCTTCTGTCATTGCCTTCCTGAGTGACTGCTGAAGATAAAACCCAGAGCTGTCTGCGCATATATGCGTCATACGTCACCAAAATTTGTATTTAATGTTATGTTAAGTGAAGAGGTGGAAAGAAATAATCACGCTTTCTGTAACCTTTGGTATGCAGCCACATAAAATGTAGTACTTACTTTGGAAAATCTAATACTAACTTTGCATTTACATCTTACATTTACATTTATTCATTTAGCAGACGCTTTTATCCAAAGCAACTTACAAATGAGAGAGATCATTAACATTTTTTCATTTACCTAACAATAAGTGCAGGTTACAAAACTTAAATGTGGGACTATTATCATCGCAGTCAACTTTACATTAACTTGAATAGTGCTGTCCAGTATGATGGAGTTTTAAATGATCTTATTACCTACTATATAATATTCAACATGCTCAGATTGGAGTACACAAACAAGTAGCAAGTACTTTTCTAAATCCTCTACTTGTTTTCTCTTTTGCTGATCTGTAAGTAACTGAACTTTGTATATGTGATAATATCTGTAAAGAATTTGTTTAGGCAGACCAGTTTGGAATGGTAAACAAGGAGAGAAGAGAGAGAAGTATACATTTGAAAACAAACTTGCTTGCACCTGTCTCTTATTAGTGATTTTTTTCTCCACATATAAATCATTTTTATATTGAAGTTTAAAAATGTGTGTAAATGACTACACGAGTTTGAGTGCCTCTGTCCTTTATCCATGTTGTATTTATCAATATTCCAGGCAACTGTTGAACCCAGACAGTATTACTGAAGACCACTTTGCACTGGAATATGGTTAAGTGTATGATGAATATTGCACTTTCAGCACAGTTCAAACTTACCTAATTTGTTTTCAGAAAACAACACTCACAGCAATTATACAAATTATGTTTTAGTTTTTTTTCCCAGTTTCATTTGTTTTTCCTTCACTTGACTCCAAGTCAAGTAAACTAATATCCCATTGTTTGTTTGTGTTGCTTTACGTTGCTCCAGGCAGTGCGAAAATTATTCAGTAAAACATGAAATACGAAAAATATTTTTGGACGTGATTTTATTGTTAACTGCTAGTGAATAAAATCAATCTGCTGCAATCATTTGACCAGTTTAGCTACTATATCCGGTACTCCTATAAAGACAGCAGCACAGCTAAACAGTTGTTACGTAATACTACAGACGTACTTTTTGGAGACTTTTGGTGTATTAACACTAGAGGACAGTGTTGCTCTGTAAAGTTATTGAGAGCACACACGGAGTCTATTTAACTTCACTCTCAATTAGCCAATAACAATTAAGTCATTTACTGTACAAAGTCTGATCGTGTAAAATTAGTAATACAGTAGTAAAACCTGTAATTTATTCCCATTAGCTATGGTTTAACTAAAGCTAACCCTACGGTCTGTGGTTCTCCTGTAACTAATCTGTCATTGGCTTACGCTTACATTTTTAAGTTGTTTTGGTTAAATTTAAGCGATATATAGGCTAAATTATACAGGCATTTATTTGTATACATTTATTGTATAGATATTACAGAGTTCTGCATAATTTTAGCTAATCTTAAGCAAATCATCTCTACTTTGGTACAGTACAATAATATCCATTCCTCTCAAAAAGAGGGGGAACAATAAATTACAAGACAAAATATTAATAACATATTACAGTAAATAAAAGTATACAATATCACAAGTACACAACAACGAACAAACCAGCATATATACTGTAATAATAATAAACAATAACAAAGACACAATAAAAAAAGTGTCAGTTTTGAAGCTCCTCCTCCGGATCGTATGATTGGTGTAGTGACACGCCGATCTTCTGGTAGCCTGCTTTCCGATTGGTAGGGGAGTGGCCGTAGTAGGCGGGGTTTACAACTGTCAGTCCTGCCTGAGTGAAACCTTGCAGTTCACACAGCGAGTGGACAAGTAGCAACAATTAACTGTAACACGCGTCCGGATGTAAGAAAACCTCAGTTTAGCACTATAGGATACAATTCAAACGTTTCACATGGGGAGCTAAAAGAAGAAAATGACGTGTATGCGTTACAGTATGTTACTATTTTCTGTTTTGGAGTTACTGTTGTTTGGATGCACAGCTGGTTTGTCTCGTGCCGCGCACCGCGAGAGCGATGAGAGCGAGTCTCAAGGCGCGAGACTCCCGCGTGCTCTGCTGGACGAGCCACTGGATTCGACCACCATCCCAAACCACTTACAGGAGGACGACAGGGACTTCAGGTTTTCACCTTTCACCCCGAAAATGACCATCACAACCAGAGACTCCAGGACTGGTCAATCTAACCAACTAGAACCCCTCAGGGTGAGCACCACGACTGCGCCTCGGACCAAAACAATGGACCCAACCTTGAGTGAAGTTAACGAAAAGTCAACATTCTCAACAAAACTAAACATTACAGTAAATTCAACTTCTTCAAAAATTCAAACAGAAAACGCAACGCTACCATTGGATGCTACAAGTTCATGGACTGTGAAAAGCACATCTAAGCCTCTTCTGACCACTGAGACAGGTAGATTATTGATATATTTTTAATGACAGTGTGATGCTTTGTGTTGTCAAGTTTGTAACATGTCTGTTTTTCAAATGCACATTCATATTGAGCAGTGCTCTTCCACCAGATAGCAAAATGAGCATGCAGCCTTGTGTGTCCTTGAATTTGTTCCCAGTCTCAACAAAGCAGAGGTTGAGGTTGTTGCAAAGGTTTACACCTGTGTTGTGAAGCACAAGCTGCTCTGTTGTTCCCTGTTATGTGCCTTCTCTTTATTACAGCATTTCTATCCCATCATCCGGGGATGCTTCATTTTCATTGTAAATTAAAGTAACATTCTCATTGTAAATGAAAGTAACTCCCTAAGTTACAGGGTTTCATTGCAAAATACAAAATAGTTGTTAGTGTAACTCGACTGCTTGGAAAGCGGATCAGCAATATTTTTGTTTCGATACACAAATTCTCACTTCATTCTGTATGGTTTGTAGGAGTGTGTTTTGGTAGCGTTGATAATAGTTTGTTTAGCAGTTTTTATCTGATTAGTGGTCAAAATCATAAAAATCTTTGGCAGATGCTTTATTCCCATGGCCCACAGTACTTTCCAACAGTGAATCTGAAGGACAGATTAGGCCAAAGGCACAGAAACGACCTTCTAAATTGCTATAATGTGATAAATTACCATCCAACTGCCAAACGAGGAAAACAATCATAAATCCTAAACCCTCCACTCATTTGTCTTGGGTTGGGTGATGCCAAGCTAGTTTTGTGAACATAGGCAGAATCTGATTTATTTTCATTAGGCTCATGAGAAGTGTAGTAGTTTATGGTCAGTCTACTATAGCGGGTTTATAGATTTAAATATTTACTTATCTGGGTCATAATCATGAATATCAGCAGTTGAATGCCTTAAAGGGTTAAGAATTTTTTATACTTACTACAATGACATACTTTTTACCCAGAATCTGAAAATGTGTGACTGTCGTAAGATTGAATACATAAAAACAATAGAAAAGCAGCCATACAGTATAATCAGAGGTTCACTTACTGTAAGACTGAATATAATATGCAGCCTCTCTGAAGTTCATTGGAAGTGATTGCACTGCAGGGAGACAGGTGTTTGGTATTACTGTAAAAAAAATCCTATTCTTTGTAACAGCCCAAAGGCAAACAGCTCTGTCTCTGTTTCCTGGCGTTAGCCTTGCTGTTTACTGCAGATCTTGAAATGCAGATGTGTTGCATTAAACCCACTGATTTGACAGTGTAATATATCCCTAATATGAAGATAATGAGTCATCCTATTTCAATCCTTGCCTCAAGTATTTTTTTTTAAGTTACAGTATATGTGTATATATATTTTATATCTGTGTAATTCTAGCTGGGTAAAAATATAGCTTTAGTGTGATTACCGAGTTACTATGACCCCATCATTTCTGGAGCAAGAGACACACTTCAGAAAGCTTAACCTACTATCATGAACGGAACACTTGGGATCTGTTCAAGTCATTGTAATATTAGTTGAATGTTTTGATGATTTCATTCTGGGAGCTTATCCTTTTTGTGTTTATTATTCAACAGAAGTATAAAGAACATCCAGTAAGGCTCATTCTGTCACCACATGGCTGTGTTAAAATAATATTCAGTAACATGATGCATGTTAACATGTACATAAAACTCAAAGAACATCCCAAGATTTGCTTCAGTGATAGTGTCACCCCATATGCCTGTTTTAGAGTTTAACCTAGAAAAACATGTTGACAGTTGGCTTGAAAAACATCATATAGCTTACTTTACATGAAAGGCAAGAGTATACATCTGTGTAGCCTAATTTTGAACTTTTTCCCACATTTACAAATCAACCACCTAATTTAAAGTTAACTAAAGAATTACAAGAATATACTTTACAAGCAGACTTTAGGATGCTTATAAAATTGACACCTGTTTTATATTTTTCCCCATTTAAAAGCTGCAGGATCAACCTATAAACGATACATAAAAATGTATTTAATTTGACCTTTTCAACCTTCAGTGACTAGTGCAACATGCTTGTTGTTATTGTGATAGAGAGAAAATAATGTTTCAGTAATGCATGCAATGTGTTTTTTTTTTGCTGGATCTACAGATGCTATGTCATTCACCATACACAACAATACTATGAATAGGAATGTGTGGCTCATGAAAATACACTTCTGAAAAGGGCTGTGACAGTCATTTCAGAAATCCCCAGGTCTACAGGACACACACAAGCTCATGTGACTGTGTTTGAGGTAGCATGAGTTCAAACAGATTACTACTGTACATAAAGATTTTTGACTTTGTCACTGTCCTTGTATAGTGTATATACAAGTATAAACACTTGGATAGTGTTTGTACAGTTGTTCTTACTTATAGGACCTTTTGTATCTTCAATGCTTGCTGCATTTGGGAGACAGTATTGTTCTCAGTTTTACTTTAACATTGACACCATGCTCTGAATAGAACTGAATACTGAGTGTTTCCTGCTTGGGTTTGGCTGTTTAAGCATGTCTATTACAGGACAAACTAATACTATCCAACAAGAATATGAACTGACATAAACTTCCTGCAAAAAAGTTTGTGAAAAGGTCAAACACTGTAAATGACAAATTTTAAAAGCAATAGTGTTATGAAGAAACGTACAGGTACTGTATATGGTAAACCATATACCTGTACTTTTCTTCAAATATGCAAATTAGTTGAAGGAATGATTCATTTTCCAATGTGCTGTGTAGCAAGTAATTTGTGGCTTCCCATCTGGGAGAAAGGCACTGCACTGCTGTTGCTTAGACTGTCATTTTTTAATAGAGCCTAAAAACACCTTATATCAACTTCTTTTCTGAAGACTAGACTCAGCACAGATTTATTTTCAAGAACTCTTGAAGCCCTAGATCTGCAATACAAGGATAACATACAATAAGTATAATAGTCACACTCTCAGTATCCTCCCCCTCAACCGTGTGAAAGACAAATTCATAATGGACTCATTATGTACTATGTAACCTATACCAGACATTTAGGTCATCAATGGGTGCACCATTATAACAAAAAGCATTGTGGATTATTTCCTGTGATATCATATTCAAATTTTAATACATTTTTTACATTTAAATTTAAAAATAAATTTTTTACAATATGCATTGCTTATTTTGTTGTAACATAAAACACTCAATCTATGCATGCATTGATGCAGTCAGCAGCTTTGTCTGTGATTGCTTACGGCCCTTAACAAAACAAATGTGCTGTATGAGCAATAGAACCACTTAAGCAATAATAATACACATAAATTTAATGCTTTTTCTTTATTACGTAATTGCAGAAGTGATAATTGTAGTCTTGATTACTTTTTGATTAATTGCTCACCCATAATATGTACTAATATTGTCCTTCAATATGCAAACAGTGTGCCAACTCCCAAATTAATATCTTCTTAGGCCAGGCATAATGTCTAGCAGTGTTACATCTGATTTTAATAGCATTAAAAGCCATTATTTGCCACCCTTACTAACAATATATAAAATATGCATCCCAAACTATTTAACATGGTGCATTTCTTTATGTATTTAATCATTTGTTTATTCTGTAGCCTTGGCACTACCAATTAATTGATTGTCTAAAAGTGCTGTAAAATATTGCACAGCTTCTGATCTCGTCGTCTTTAAGTGCATTAAGTGCTCTGATAAAAATGAAGTGTGTCAGTCCTGTGAAATGAGTAACACTGCTGGACACAGAATATCTGGTCATGCTTAAAACTGCAATCTGTAACTTTTGCGTCTGTATCCCTATCTCAGTTTGAAATGTAAAACTGAAGGTTACTAGGTACTTATGTTTGCATGCATTGAAGTCACATGACACCAAACTGACATTTTCTGTGAAATGGCACCGACAGCTCAAATAAAAAAAATCATTATTATAAGCATACCATTGTGTAAAATAGTTTTCAACACAGACTGTTTATTTACTTGCTCAATAACTCTTTTTTGTTTCCTTTTCACCTCTGTGTGTATTTGGGTAGTTATTAAATGTCCTATGGTGTGACATACAAAATATGTAGAAAAAACCCTACTAACAATTAAGATAAATCTTTCTCATCTTATATGTTACTACAGCAATGAAGATAAATCTCTAATGCTATTTGTTTATTTTTAAGAGTTTTTTTTCCCAAATTTTTGCTGTCACACCATAGGACACTTACAAAACATTCACCATTTTATTCATGTAGTTTTGTCAGAACTGTCAGAACAACACGATACTATTTGATATTTCATTGGTTAATGTTAAAACATTGTTTTCTTAAAATGTATGTTTACTGCTCTTCTCTTCAAAGCCAAATCTCACATTGTCAACAGTATCACACAATTTGACATGTGGGTGACAATGCAGGGTGACAGCAGCCTCATCACCCCTGACAATATGCTGCTCACCCTGAGGGTCAGCATGTTGTCTCATGGGTGTGTACTTTTGTTAAAGTTATGTAAGTGTCCTGTAGCATTTTTATGTAACAATGTTATCTGATCGCGGCATAAAGATCATTATCTGACATTTGACATCACCACAGACAAGAGTTTTTTACCTTTTAGGTGATTCTTTTGATGACAAATATAGCTGCTATCCACCTACTGTAAAGCAGCCTACAGTGCAAAATAATTATTTAGAAAAGAGCTTACAGTTAAATTAAATCTAGCAGTTTAATTGAGAGGTATATTTCCGTTTGCCTGATTTTTACCTTCTGTCCTCTCTACTAGAGATGTGTGAATTAACGCGGCTAAAGCGGGTTCATTAACTCATCGATCATAGCAAGTCTTTTAGCTGACAGCTTTCATTTAACAGCCTGGAGCCTCCCTGCAGTCTGCCACGATGGCTTTATAGAGTTCCTGTCACTTGATGTCTGGCTGTATTTTAACCGCAAGTCCCTTGTTCAGACATTTAAAGTCGTGTAATGTTTTTCATGGGGATGATTTTAAACAAACAGATTTGTCCTAAGGTGGATTTAGGTCTGGGTAGCCAATCCTATGTGAAATGTAACCGTTGATAGCTATCAATGAAAGGTTTAATCCTTTGATTCAACCAGAATAAAGGTGTGACCTTTGCATGTTTTTGGAAAGAAGGTTGATATCAATCGTCAGGTGTCTGTGGTGACTTAACTTCCTGTTTTCTCCATAGATCCTCAATAACGGAGACTCGCCTTGTCAATGCTGTAACTGAAGCACTAAAATTCTTGTTTCAGCATGCACAGTTATTGAGTAAGATTACATTCATACAGCTTAAAATGTATGAATAGACCTAAACCTTGAGTATAAGTAACTGCCATCCATACATCTACAGTGTGTCCATTTATTTCATCATACTTTAAAATTGCTACTATCAAATTTAGGTCAGTGGTGTTATTTGTGTCATATAAGATATTTCAAGACTGATAAAATAGATGCTTTTTAGATGTTCCATTGAGGAATGAGTAAAATGTTTTACTTTGACTGTGTTTGGGAGAGCTCTCCTATTGTGCAATCTGATCTTCAGCAAGGTCACCTCTGATTCAGATCAGATTGCCCTCAGTCAGCTTTGGGAACTGTACACGCTGAGAGCTTCTGCTAAATTTATCACACCGCTCCATTTCTCTCACCGCATCAGTGTACGTGTTTGTGAATGTGTGTTTTGTTTTTTCACATGTTCACAGTCCTGTGGGAGGTCAATGTAAAACAATGACACATTGCAGAAATGCCCCGCTCTGGATTCATGTGTGTAATATGCTAAACAGTTGGGAGAGAGGAGAAGCGAATACTCGCCACACAGATATGTTCATTTATTCATGTGTTTGAATACATTGTTAACAGTACCTGTCAGCTGGTCCATAGATTTTGAATCTTAACTTTAGGTTAATATTCATAGTGTGTATCGGAAGGAAATGTGTATATCTTTTGGTGTCCTTTACCATTCTCTAAAGTGAAAATGATCCTAAACTATTTCTTATCTCTCTCTCTCTCTCTCTCTCTCTCTCTCTCTCTCTCTCTCTCTCTCTCTCTCTCTCTCTCTCTCTCTCTCTCTCTCTCTCTCTCTCTCTCTCTCTCTCTCTCTCTCTCTCTCTCTCTCTCTCTCTCTCTCTCTCTCTCTCTCTCTCTCTCTCTCACCTAAAACTATCATCACTTTTCCTCTGGAGAAATGACCTGCTTCTTTTCTACCCAGAAAAAACTCAGATGCTCTTTACAGTATTTGTGCCGTGAACACATGCATGTGATGAACTGTATTTTCTTATCAAATCAACTCTGGGGTTGCTGCACAGCATGTTAATATTGTACCGCAGTTAGCTGAGTGGGGCTTTAATGAGACTCTTTCCTCTGCTCAGTTTTAAATCTCAGGGAGCAAACAGTTTTGCTGACAGCCTTTCTGTGACCTCTGTAATATTGCTGATTGTATTAGATGTATAAGGTTACTGCTGCAGTAGGTGCACAGGGTCTGGAGTTACTGAGCACGCTGGTTTTTGCATTTTTCAGGTTATTGTGCTTGTTTTTCAACAGACAGACTGATCAGAGTGTTGGCGTGGGGGAGAACAGTTAGTGGCGATAACAGGTTTTTACCGACTGCTTCAAAACATTTAAGAGTCCTTGAAGGCGATAGCCAAGAATATACAGTTTAAGCCTTTTTTCACACCCCACATGTTCACCATACTCCTGAAGGTCCAGAAATTGTTGAAATGTTGCATTTACCTACTTTATTTTTACAAGGTGCAATTCCTGATTCATAATGTATTGATTATTATTATATTTCTTTAAGAAAAATTTCATCCTCTTATTTTCTCTTCCTCTACTGTGATGGCATTTGAAAGTGGCAATGTGCAGCTCTTAATAAATTCACACTTTCTGGATGCCACAGATGAAAAAAATCTCTCAGCGTGTCAAATGAGATTGTGCTCTGCTGCGACCACTTACTGACAACATCATGTGCTTGAGGTCGTACTGTGAGCAAGTGTTACAGGAGCATTCAGTAATAAAAAAACAGTACTGTTGCCTACTCGTGTTTAGTGGTTTGTTAATGTGCAGTAATTATGGAAAATGTACATTTTTGTTAGATGAAGGCTTCAGTCATGTCAGATGTATTCTGCAAAACAATTATGCCTGAAACTTAAAACTCCTACAGCCCTTAAGAAGATATAGATGAAGATATGAAATAGAATAATTTATTGTATTAACCTTTTTCTGAACTGCCAGCTCAAAAGTGTTTTCACTAGAAAACTTTTTGGTTTATTTTATCAGCAGTGATTAAAAAAGTGTATTTCTCACATTAAATGTCAAACTCTCTTTTCTTTTTCTCTCTCTCCTCATGCAGGTCCTCACTGTAACTGTAGTGCTGAGGGTTCAGTAAACCCAGATACCTGTGAACCAGTCACAGGCCAGTGTGAGTGCTTGCCAACATACACGGGTCACCAGTGTGACGAATGTAAGGATGGATATTTTAGCAACGGGACCAGTGGCTGCCAAGCCTGTGACTGTGACTCCCATGGAGCCGTGAGCAAACACTGCAATAGGTGAGTGTCTGCTCTTCTCACCTTCACGGTCACATCACCTTTGTTTATTGCATTATGCTGAAAATCATTATTTATTGCAATATGTATTTTGAATTCTCGTATTTTACATTAGTTTTCGGGCTTTGTTGAATGTCCAATGCACTGTATGAGCTTTAAAGGTGAAATGTGTATTGACTTGGCACAATCAATAGTCTGACTAATGGCAGATGTTTTTCAAACGCTGTGAAACAGTTTTTATTTTTGCAAGTTGTTTTAGCGCAGGTAGTGAAATATAAATCACACCCTTTGCTTAGTGTGTTCTTTGTTATTAATCAATATTTAGTTTTATAGAAATCTTCTTTATAGAAACCTTTTTTTGATCTGAGCTTATGGTGTCTTTGGACTGTGTTGTAATGAAGCTAGGTGTCTAAAGCTGTGTTGTAATCCAATGTATGCCCTTTATCTGACATTCACATGGATGCAGTCAACATGTACTGCACTGCAGTGAAGTTGCTGCTGGATTTCCTCTCTGCTATTCCCAGTTCCCACCAAACTGCTGTAAACATGTCACACCTAATGTATCATCGTAACAGGTTGTCACCTGTCAAACGTGTGTGGATTTTCCAGTGAGCCTTTCTATGATATCAGTCTCAGAGTATGTTCCCTGTAGTGTATCCTGTCTGAGCGTGTTTGTGGGTGTTCCGTGTCATACCTGTTCATATTGTATTGTATAGATGGCAAGAATACAGTTAGAGCTCAAAAAGCCATTGCATGCAACCACATGTCTCTACGAATGTGACATTGTTTTACTCAAAGACATTGAATAGGCATCGGAAGACGTGTATTTTTTCTGGGTTATTTCTATGGCTTTCCATGTGGGATATCTCATTTGTGTGGCTCTATGTACACATTGCAGACATTACATAGTGTCTAGTTTTTTCGGTGCCTTTCCAAGAGTGCTGTGTTTTTTAAGACTCTATGTCAAGTAAAAACAGCTCAGCTTTTTAAAACATATGGAGAGCCTTACATTCTGATGCACTTCATGTAGGTGTTAAGAACACAAGAACGTGCCCCATCTGTGCCGCCTGCTATAAATGTGGTTTGGCGAAGCATGTTGCTTGTAGTGCTTCTATACTAAAAGATAGTAGCTTAGATGGTAGGAAATGCCTTATAGGTCATTATTAATATGTAAATTGTAATGAATGTCATCAATTATTGCATGTCATTGTTAAAAGTCATTGCTAAAATGCATGCAAAAAATGAAGTGAGTTACGACGAAGTTCTGAGAAGGCCTTGTGTCACTTGTTTGTAGATGTCACGTAAATTTATGTAGTTATGTAATGCAGTAACATTCAGATATTTTAAGCATTTAGCGTAACTGTTCAAATGCTTATTTTGTTACATGCTATTAGTCACATGCCAGATTTTATATCTACTCAGGTGTCCGTATGCAGAGTACACATACATCAAATACACACTTGTGTATTTTGTTGACATCATTGCTCTATAGACAAGGATTTATGCGTGTAAACAGACATCAATGCGCAAGAGTAAAGTTAACGCGTCATGACTCCACACTCTGAATAATTATAGCTTGGCCGCAGCAGACGGCTGCAGATGGAAACAGTATAGCCGCAGTCGTGTGAGAGTCAGCCATGCGCTTGTGTTTGATTTGGAGCAGGCTCAAAGATCGCATCCCCCCCTTTGCTCCCCTTGACGTGGAGAAAGGCATCATAATTCACAGATTCCCACAGCCTCTTAGAACGCTGGCTATAAGGAGCTACATTTACAGTATCTGCCATTCATAAAGCCTCTGCTTGGGTATCAAGCTTTTAAAAGTAGGAAAAATGTTGGGATAGTGTAAAATTAAAAAAGAAAAATAATTACTGTTGGTGTGTTTCAAAGGTGTATTAAATATGTGACACTGATGCTAATTATAAAAAGATAAAAACACAAAAATATAAAAAAAGAGAAAAACAGGGCACATTTCTATATCACAGAATTTTGATATTATTACTTTTGTGTTAAGGGAAAACATTAGCCAACAATATGATGTGTAATAAAGTTTAATTAGCTTTTTCTTCTTACAAAGTTGAATATTGTGGTATGGTATTATAGCTGGGTGATCTTTATGAATTTGACACTAAAACTTGATTGGTAGCCATCACGGTTACTGTGTATGTAATATTGGACTATTTGCTATAGCCTATAGTGATGAATGAGGTCATGCTGGGTAGTACATTGCCACAGTTAATCAAAGGTCAACATAAAGAAGAAGAGTGACAGGCCATTAGTAAAGGCGCCATAGATGTATATTTCATGCTATAGGTTAGATGTTAGAATTTGAAATAGAAACTGTGTCTAGTTGAAGCTCTCCATCTAACAGACTGTCTGCCAGCAGATACTAAATCTGTTAATGTCTTTATGTGCAGATCATTTCACTTGGACTCTCTTGTCATACAATATCAGTGAGACTGATATACATTGACTAATACAACAGGTCGTATTGTTTTCATCTAATTTATTTATTGTAATTATTAAAGTTTGTAATGGTTTTATTATGCTTGTACTAAATATTGGTAAAAATATAGTATACATCTTTTCTTTCTTGTTTAATATAACATCAGAAATATGTATCATGTTTCTGTATTTGTAAATGTGTACTGTGGAATAGTCAACACACAGCACAGAATGAAGCCTATACACTGTAAGCCTTTGAGAGCTCTGGTTATGCTCCAAGCCTCAAGCCATTTCCTGATCTATAAGACCAAAGGCGGCTTTAAGTCAGTCAAGCTGAAACAAAATAAAGGAAAACTGCTGGCCTGATTTGCTTGTGGAAGTCTGATCCTGTGGAAATTAGTAGTTTTCACATTCCTGGCTGCCCCAGAGTGTTTGGGGAATGCTGATTGAACTAAAGTTCTTTTTAGTGCCTTTCACACTGACTCTAGACCAACATCCTCATCCCAGTCTGTAATTTCCACCACTGTAAGAAAAACCCAGAAAACTGGTCCCTGATCAGCCAACATCGTAAAGCCAACTCGCACTAGTAATGTCTCCCTGCGCCCGCTTTCTGACATGCACTGTTGCCATTCGGTTAGAGCGAGATTTTTAACCTCAAATATATACCATGAACCCATGAGTCATTATATTAAAACTGCACTGATATAATGTTGACACACACTATAATTAGATGTAGCCAATATGGAACACAGACAGAGGAGAATTTGGTATCTGAGGCTGTTGTGGTTCGCTGTTTGGCCCTAAACGATTAAGAAAGTATCATTCACATTGACAGCTATGCTTTTTCTACCAAATGTTTCTAGACTGAAAGTCATTGTTGTTTGATACAACTAAAGTAGTTTCAGTATTCAGCGGTCTTCTCCGCAGACATCATTTTTCAATTGATTTGCTCTTAAATATAGCCTATCTGGGGCTGTTGTGGAAAAAGCTATGCTGTGTTTTTCTGGTTGTGCCTGTCTGGGATACTTTACAATCTAGCCTGCCGTTGCAGTTCATGGCATTTAAATATGTGAACATGACATTTTGCATCATTTCATTCATTTGAAATTTTCTACTCAGTGTAGCAAAACCAGTTAAGAAATTTGTAGTTAAGATTCTGCTGTCACTTCTAGTTTACTAGTTTGCTTTCTAAATAATTATACCAGAGCTGTCTGGCCCTGTCTGGCTAATGCCAGTGTACTTCTGATGCCAACTACCCTTGTTTTTCTCTGATGGAGATGCCTTCTGACATTTTAAAAATGCCAATACAGAATTGCTGCAACTGGCATACTATTGGGGGTACTTCAACAACATTTAGTGCTGTGTTCCCATATAGTTTTATAGTTATTCCACCCAGATGCCTATAAACACCAAATTAGTTTGTGGGGTTTAAACAGTACTCTTCAATGATTGTACCTCATTGCCTGTTTCTTTTAATAGCGAAGAAAAAGCTGGTTCTTCTCTGGTTGCATGAGAAATCAACACTTTCAGGAAGTCGAGTTGCACACAGTCACACAAGCACTTACTTATCAGATTCACATGGTTACTATATGCAGATCTGTGGACATATTCATAAATCACCTGCTGGTATTACTGGTATTACAAAAACATGTAACAGAATTAAGCCTTTATGAAATTTAAATTGCAATTTATGTAAATAAGATGCATAAATTCAGTATGTAGTGTTGTGAATAAATAAGATAAGCCCAGCTCAGCATTAGCTCTGGCCTTCAAAGATTTTTTGTATAAGACTGTCTTACTGTATATACAGTATAGCTCACCTGCAGCCAGACGTGAGCAGTACCAGAGACCATAGATGGAGATGTTTGTGTAAGGAATTACATGTAGAAGGGAAAATACAGGAATGATTTAAGTCTATACTGGGACTTTATGTTGTGGGCTTAAACTATTTCTATATATAAACATAAAGAAAGTGCAGATGATTGTACATTTGCAAAGGACACTTCATGTCAATGTTAATGCAGATGTTGCATAGCAACTGAAAAAGAGAGACCCCCCCACCTTTCCCCCAAAGAAAAGGATAAGAGGCAAATGGGGAAAAAGGGGTGGGGTGTAGAAGTGTGGGTCGGACCACCATCTGTGAGCGAAATCCTTGGAGCGACTGCACAGAGCAGAGAATGTGACTGTGTGTGTGTGCGTCTTATTGAAGGATGGAAAAATCCAACAAGAAATGTGGACCAGAGAGCATGAGGGAAAAGAACTGAACATGAGTTCTTGTGTCATGCTGTGTGATGCTATTGTATGAGGCATTCTTACACAAGAAACAACTTGACACATTTAGCCACTTAACATGACCACTTTGTCCCCTCCTCCAGATTTGAAGTTGCTCATTTTTCTTCAAAGCAACATATAATATGTACACGTGTGGCTTTGTCATGCACCTTATATGGAAGCTTGTCACTGTTAAATTTACACTTAGGAATGCAGTGCAGTATAAAATGTGTTGCAGTGTCGTCTTTGCAACTTAATTTATTGATACTTTTTAAATAAACTTAAAACTGAGCGCATGTTATACTTATGTTTGCCGTGATTTGTGCTCATCAAAGGAATGTTTATTGTCTGTGTATACTGTATGTGTCAATTCAAACAATTTAGCATAGACAGATGCCCAGACAGTGAACTGAATCAAACACCCACGACCCACATTTACACACACCATTGTGTTTGCCTGTAGGTATAGTGTGGGAAGAAAGCGTGTATGTATTAGTAAATGAAATAAATTCATGTTCTGTTACCTGTGTAGATTTAATTTTGTGTATATTTCCATGATGTGCAAACATTTTACTTTCAGATTTGTCAGTTTATGTGAAAAACTTTCAGGTACTTTTCAGTACACTCACACACCTCAATGTGGTTTGCTACAAAAATACCAAACATTCAAGTGATGCTTAAAATCTCCTTTTAGTTTCTTTTTATATCAAGTCAATGGCCAAATTTCAGCAATCGTTCAACTGAACTCAACCCTTAATAACGACAGACTCATATTAGGCGTGTAGCCAGATATTAAAGCCATCAGAAGTTTATGTGAAACCATAAACAGCAAGCCATTACCATTTTTGTCCGCTGTTTTTATCGTTCTTGACAGTCTTAAATAGTCTTAAGGCTGATCAAGTGAAAAATAATAAAAGCATCGTGTATTCTATACTTGGCACACATATACTGACTTTAAGTCTTTTATTAAATGAACACGAACATAAAAATGTGAGAGATTCAGTAATTCAGATACACAAATATTAACTCAGAATAACCCACGAATGAGGGTAAATGACATATGTTTGGATCACTTACACTGCTGTCCCATTTAGATCTAATGTCTGATTTCTAGTGTCAAAATGATTAGCACTCTCAGATAAATGCACAAGAAAGACATTTGTACTCATTTAACAAGATTTATTACTAGCTGCAGACAGCAGAATATTACAGCAGCTCATCTGTTTCATAAATTCATTTGGAAGAACTCAAACTGTCTGAAGAAGACAAATGAAAATACCTTAGTTAATCACCCTCTGTGTGTCTTTCTAGTTAAATGGTCTTTTTTATTTGAGGCCAACAGTTTTCTCCTTTCCAGTAACATGTGCACACACGTGTACACACACAGCTCTAATGAAAACATCACTGTGGGTAATCCACACTTCCTGCTCTGCCTAGATGTTGCTAAATCTCAGGTCAGCCTTCCCATTCACTTGCTTACCTATACTGGAAATGTTTCTTCTAAAAATGTGGAGCTAATTACACCAGACTCACTCACCATTAACTCAAATGTCAATCATCTCGGCCACCCCGGTATACTACAGTCATAACATTAGATCAGAGGATTGGCTCTGTATTCATATAAGAAAGCATTAATGCTGAATTGCTTTTGCTGTAGTCTCTTGTAGCCAGACTTCTGACCATAAGTATAAAATCCAGTCTTTGTGGTTGTGTGTTCTAGCCAAGATTTGCCCACTTGGTCAAGAAGGGGCTGTCTAACTAACCAACCAAAAATCCAGCAAATATGTTTTTCCTTGTAGGCATTTATTGCAGGAATCTGCTACCTTTTAAACATGACTTGTTTCCTAGTGTGTTTGTAGAAACATTTGTATCCAGAATTAGTTATTATCAGCATTCAAATTGAAACTGATGTGTTTACTGTCTCATCTTTTTTTGCATGCCAGAAGGTGGTCTGCAACCAATTTTCCGCTTTGAGACTGAAACTACTCTTAATGTAAAATATACATTTTTTTTGATGAACAGCTTTGCAGAGAGAAAATACACACCACATGGCTTTAAAAATATATGTTAGTCAGTTTATTCATAGGGTAACTCTGTTCTGACACAATGTTGTTTAGTTAAGACACAATAAAACATCATCTTAGAAATGCTGCAATGCACAAAAAAGTCCCCAGGCAGCAGATAGTGCTGATGGATGCTGAAGCCTGACTGATTATCCATACACAGGATTACACTGCTAATAGTCTCATCCTTAAACGGCTGCACCCAAGCCCTTTTGGAAGAAATTAAAGTGAACCTATTAGTTCATTCTGATTTCCATTTGCCATGGAAAGCTTGCCATTTTTATAATGATTATTAATGGTTACATTTATATCCATTATTGGATGTCTAAATTGCAATTGTTGGTCATTTTTTAAATGCTTCATTTAAGCAAATATAATGTTTTAAAATCAGGTAGTTTGATTTACTTTTCAAATGATGAAGTTCAAAACTTTCACAGCTCTGAAGAGGTGTGTGGACAGTCAGAGAGCCAAATGAAAAAATAAATGACGACGTATTTAATAGACCTAAATAGAAAAAGAAAATAAATGAATGAATAAATATTATTTTTCATTATGTTATGTTTCATTATGTATTACATGTTTCTCCCAATGGTTCTAAAGTAGTTCAGGTGTGGTTCATGTGTGAAAAAACACATATGAATCAAAAACTGTGCTGTTTGAAATCATATTGCCACATTTTATGGTTGTGTTTTTATAAGTCTTTGTGTGTTTGTGCAGTAAAAAGGCTAAAAATAAGAAATGGAGAATGTGATGTTGCGGTGAGGTTGTGTGAGGCTGTATTTATAGCAGAGGTCAAGACATTGCTCACCGATAGCATGGTGTCACTTCTCAAGTGACTGCTCATAAAGTTTACTTCAGTATAACACCACATCCTGTTCCCCTGTTTGCTACTTCTCACTTCTTTATCTAGTTTTGCATGATCTCTGTCTATATATCATATTTATGTACCCTTTGTATCCGATCCAATCCGTACACAATTAAACTGTACAATTAAACACATTTTTCAGCATGTATACATATATCCGCCGGCTATGAGGATGATTTTGGAGCCCATTTTTGCAGCCCAAATATACTAATAATGTAGACCAGAGGTTTTCAAGCTGAAGAGTCTCACAGGCCCTGAGGTGCAGCATCAGGGAATAAATCTACGGCCCACATCTTATTCATTAATATTTTATGATCGATTCTCAAAAGTAAATTGTACCATTTCACTGGATAACTTTTATTTATGTACCGAAAACAGTCTGTTCACAATATGGGCTCTGCAGTGAATTTAATTGCACATATCCTTATAAAACAGAATGAAACATCTAAATAGATTTAGAGCTTACATATTTCAGACTGTTTGACACTTTTTAACAACGTGAACCTGTGCAACAAAACTAGCTGATCACTGTCTGTCGACACTGCACCCCTGACATCACCATAGCAGCAGACGGCGCTGCTTTTGTATCAAATACAATGTATTATATTAAACGTAAACGTAAATATTATTTTAAACTTCACCTTATACAGTGTTTTAAGACTTTTGTCCTTGTCCTCCAGCTGTGCCTACACTTTGGGAATCCCTAGATCAGACAACATATTGAAGTGAAGGTTGCATGGGTCATAGTGAATGTTTACACTTTTATCAGCTGAGAAAAAAGCAAGTGCAGCAGTCAACACAACACTTCACATCTCTTTCTGTACCATTCCTCTTCAGTCACATGCTCAGGCACTGTAGTAGACAGAGAGTGTGTTATGGATGTTTCTGCAGATCACTTACCTGGGGTTCATGTTGGAAGTTCACGGTAAATCTGTGATGAATGAATCAGACTGTAAAAAACTCCAGCGACAGCCGGAGGCAGTGTAGAAGCGGATGCGCCAGACTGAAAGTAATTAGGTTGAAATTTTCTATGACAACAATGATCATATAGTGGGCGATGTATTGTAAGATTGTACTGTAGGCATCTGCCTGCTTTCAGATGTACAGTTATTTATATACTTTTAATAAAGAATTTTCAAGTTAATTCAAGTTGAGATAAATCTCAACCTCTTTCCCTACCTGTTAACACTGTTGTAACCCAGCCTTGTTTGCTATGACTTCTATTTGTGGCCACTGAATTAAATATGTGTCCATTTTTATTTAAAACTCACATTTTGTCAATAACCATCTACAGTAATGCTAAAAGCCTTTTTGCTGATATATTGAGCAGTGGTGGAAGAAAACACTGACCATAGCACGGACTTAATATGAGCTCATAATGGTTTGACCGCAACACTTAGTGCTGCTACCTCCTGCCAGATAACACTGTCATGTGTACGTCTACAGTTTGCATAAAGGCTTTTATCAGACATGCATGGTGTATTTTAGGTAAACATTTTGAGTCATAAGATAAGTTTTTTCCAGTTTGTGCAGTGTGAGATGAAAAAGGATTGGTTTAGGAGACTTAAAGTGTCTGTTGCCAGGGCTTATGCATATAAGAGTATTTGGATGCAAAGCCTTGTGGGTAACAGGGAAGATGTAACAGTGATGTCATGCATTGGCATTTTTCTCAGTTCAGTGACTTGAAATGTGGAATCATTGTAAGAATATTTATTTGTTTGTGATGTCTTCCATGTTTTGCTAGATTAAATAGTGAGGTTTGATAGTTGGCACTTCTTACACAAACATTACCTAACATGAAGGAAGCAACACAAGACCTGTGTGAGATGTTCTTAGATGTACAAATCTTGATTTTTGACTCTAGGCTTATTTCACGCATCATTCTATACATTTCGAATTTATTTAATCAAATTTTCTGGTGCCTGGATTGAATGTAAACTTTGTAACAAGCAAGCACAAAGCAGATTACTTTCTGATGTGTGATGCTTATCTAATATGCCTGAGTGTGACAGCACAGCAATTGACCTGGAGACATCCGAGAGCTCATATTATGCTAACTCAGTGTCTTTCTATGAGCCACATCATAGAGTTTCAATCATTTATCTGGCCTAACAAAGCACCTTTAATGGTTTTCTCTTGTTTCCAAGGACCATTTTAGAGTGAATCTCCTCTTTAACAAAATGACTTTATCTGTTTTTATTACTAATTGCTTTGTGGATAAATTAAGCCTTCATTTTATAGACTTTGATTCCAGGCACAAATTACATTTATTGTTAATTACATTATAAACAATAAAGATTATACAAGCATAACAAGGGAATAATATTGATTTAAATATCTGCTGTTCTTGCCGAAGGCTTTGTGTTGTAGAAAATGTAGCACACAGTCAGAAGAGGTTTAATGGAGATCTGAACACAAGGACTGGCACAGCAGAACAGACTGATAAATCCCTCCCACATAATGTCCCTTCAGCGATCTGTCACTGTTCTTCCATAGCTTTGGCCATGCATCATCAGCATCGTGTACTGACGAGAGTGGATATATGAAACAGAGATATGTTGGAGAAAGATTAATCAAATCTGTATGTGACAGTGACCATGTGTCTCCTGGTTGAGTCTGGAGCTGGCTGGTGAAGAAGAGCAATAATTAAACCTAAATTGTCCAATTTTTATATTTTAATTAATCACAAATGTTCAAGTTGGAACAGTATTTGAAGGTTCATGTCTAGACCCAAACCATACAGTCTTATAATTTAATAAAAATATTGTTTTAGGACTTGAAATGGCATTAATCACAGAAGGAAATGAGAGGAATATGTCAAGAGAGTATATCCAGAATTCCACTGCACTTCTTATAATTGGACAGTAAATATTTGGAATAGCGTCTTTGTATCTATTAAGTCTTTCTTAGTTGTTACTTTTCTCACCTCTCTCTCACTTCTGTCTGTCTCTCTCTCGCCGTATTATTAGAAAACACTCTACAATTTGTAAAGGAAGGGGAAAGAAAGAAAATGCGTTGGAAACTAAATTTAGGAAAGAAGTTAAGGAATATAAAATCATGTGAAGAATTTAAAACAGTTACAGGTAATTAAATTAAGTAAGTAATAAATCAGTAATGAAAAGCAGTAGCAGGATTGGGACTGTGTTTGATTAATCAATGTATCTGATCTTTCTCTGTAATTCCTTTAAAACCATGTAAGTCTGTATTGATGTTCTAAGTCCTGTTTGTTGTAAATACACACTTTCAAAGCAAAATGTGCAATGTTAGATGCAATCATGGCAAGGCTATTTTTTAGGCACCAACTGGCAACTGCAAGCATGGCATACCAGGTGGAAACATGTCACAGATAGTGTGGAAAGTTTTCATTCTTTTTCTGGGTTCTGTGGGAACACTGACTGAGATGCAGGTGCTTCATGGTGGAAAAAAGTGAGCCATTATACCCAGGAACACTCTGTTCTTCTGTTCCTGCTGTTAGAGGTTGAACCTGTGTTTTTTATCTTCTCTGTTGTCCCTGAAAAGATGCTGACAGTAAACCGAGTGAGACCACATAAACCAACTCATTCAGTAAATAAAATGTCCTTGTACTCTATTTTGATCCTGAATAGACAAATAGTGATGTAGGACCAATTTGTAATGCGGGGGATGCCCTAAACTAATGTTTTTTTTAAAGTATATCTTAAATATGACCAAATATTGGCAGATTAATCTGCTAGTCTTATATTTTGCTCTATCACTAGATGGCATGTCTTTCCCCTAAAATGCTCTGACTTTGTTTTCTCTATGTTTTCCTCCCACTCCTCATTGTCCATTTAGTATGCATTGAGTTCTGAAGGCTCTATTCATTAGCCCATGGAGGAGGGAACGGTGTGAAACTGTCTGTATGTTTTCAGTTCCAGCCCTTCGTCCTACAGCATGGCCTCTAGCCCACGGCAGCCCTCTGCTCCCTGGGTGCAGTCACTGCTGTGAGCGATTGAACAAGCCCTGTTTGATACAATCTGAAAAGGCTTTATTCATGCCAGACAACAAAGAAAAAAGACTGGTCAAGACATGACCTTCCAGGGATTGTCGACCAATCAGAAGGCTCTGTCTGCATGGCTTTAGAGGATGTGATCCAGGCAAGACGTCTGTTGCCCTGTGGGACATTACACTATTATGTCTCAGTAATTGCAGAGGGAGTTCCAGAAGAGTGAATCATAATACATGACATTTCTTCATGATTAAACCCATTATTTTCGGGGTACCACGCAATTTGATAGACATTTGTTTTTAACCTTTTTTCCAATTCTGTTTTGTGAAAAATTTTACTTTAGTTCATCTTTCATTGAACTCTCTTCCATTTAAACAATTAATATTATTAATATTGACTTTCAGGGGCTTTTACAACAAGAGCTGTGTTTCAACCTTTTGTTTTTAAATTGAAGACCCAAGAATCTGTCTGCACATAAGATAAACCTTTTCTTGTCATTTGAGTGGACTGTAGCTTGAAATGTAATGAAAATGAAATGTAACTGTCTAGATGTGAAGTTGGACTGCCAAAGCCAGTCAAAATGACAGTGTGACATCAAATATGCTAAAGTGCTTGAGGCTTTCTCTCATACGCACAGCAATATGTGTGTGATCTTGCGGGTGTATGAAATTAGATCGAACTGTTTCATTATTTAAATGATATTGGCATATGGTTTATGTCAATCACTGAAACCCTGTGGCTGGCTAGACTGTATGAGCATCCTCTGATGATAATGTTGCTGATCTGAGACCAGTGCAGTTTGCAGTAAGGATAAGGTCAGACCTTAAGCAGTATGGTATCTAAACCAATCATAGTTATGAATCATAATTTCTTTCTCTCTACTTTTACCTTGTGGCTCTCTGCCAAACTAATGGACAAATATATCCCCCTTTATTCCTTTTTCCTGTATGCAATTTGGAATAAAATTGTATCATGAAAACCATTTTTCTGCACTTTTATATGTGATTAGCATTGATTATGTATCCATCATTAAACTGATACAGTACTGTTATTCTAAAATAGTAATACAATCAGAAAAAGGAAGTACTTAAGGAATATCTATGTATGCAGAGCACTTGTTTGGCTTCTTTCCTTCACTATTATTACTTTATAGGTATTATAATTTACATGCAAAACAAATGTTATTAATTTAGGCTTTGAAATGAAAAAATTTGATGATGAGAGACATAGAGTAAATGCAGTCAAGCCAGTGTTTAGTGTATGTTTCAGCATTATACTAATATATTATTAAACTTCTATATCTGTTAACTACTACCACACACAATGAAGGAAACATCCCTTATTAATCTTGTTATATGGAGGATTTAATTTCGTTCATATACGTTTCGTCTATACTGACCCCCCAGTGTTAGTACAATAATACTTCTTGCCTTTATCTGTTTGCCATTTTGTTTTATTTTGATGTGATAAAATGACTTTGCTACTGATATCGCTTGCCTATAAGGGGGATTAGTTAAGCCTGCTGTGTTACCTAATCGAAAGCCAGTCAAAACCATGATGCTTGCCAAAGTAACCAAAATCTGCGCAATGGATGGGTTTATTTTTTAAAGGGAGGAAAAAATCTTGCTTATAGCACCGTGTTAAATGCTTTATCGGTTCACTTGTGTAGAAAGTGGACAATGGGTGAGAATGAAAGTCTTTAACTTTCCCCGCATTTGAGTCTGGAATCTTTCTCTATGTGACGGGATTGAAGTTGCTCAGATGTCCCGCCAGACGTTTGCAGCTTAGAAACACTAGAGAGTGAGAGAAACACTAATCCCGTCTGTGGGCTGAGAGCTGATAAATGGCTCTGCTCCAGCTCGTTCATACACTGTCCTGCTCAGCTTTATGAAGAGCCGCTGCCTCTCAAATTGTCACAAACCTGCCGCTGTGTCATTAATGCAAAGCACCCAGCAGACTTTAATCTCACATGAATTAAACAGTCAAATGAAGTCTCCCTCCAGGTAAAAGGAAATATTAAAATGGAAATTTTTAAGTGGGAAGAAAATTGACCTTGAGTGACATTGTTTCATAGTGTTGAAACATACAAATTTCCTGATAATAGATCATATTATTTTATCTTTTTTTTTCTGTTTTCTTGTGTTAAACATGTACACATGTATATATATCTCTGTGTATGTATTAAATGTAGACAGGGCATTTGTGCATCCATCCTGTTGTGATTATCACCCTTTTTTCTTCTGTTATATAGAGTGAAAATTGAAATCATGTGTCATCATAAAATGGCACACACATGCTGATTCCTGTGGTGCATTCAAATATACAAATACTTTTATACTAAGCCAGCAAACATTAAATCTTATGCAGATATATATTTCAATATGTCTTTGAATATGTTTTTGAGTCATACATAGACTCATGGCTGTTAAAATGTCTGTGCACACAGTTTAATCTTGCTCATTGCCTTTTGACAATCTCTGACTAGATTGTTTTAACCCATGGTTGCATAAAATAAGTACAAACCCAACTTCTGGGTTTGAATTAACCTTGGCTGGCCCAAATGTGGATGTTTTCTAGGTTAACTTTCTAAATCAACAAACAGTGGGGTTTGTCCATATTTTACCCAACCACAAGTTAAAACAACCCAGCATTTTAAAAGTGCATGTTCTTTAATAATGCTCATTGTTACAACTTATGCAGTACACTTATACTCACTCATGGACTACCATCAAATATTAAAGTCCACTTTGCATTGACTTTTTTTATATTTCCATCTTATTTAAAAGAAAAATCTGTAAAAAAAAATCTGCTTGGGATTTGGGGATCTGTTTGATACTTTCCTGCTTGTCACTCGTCTCCTTTTTTTCCTAAGGAGTTCTTTACTTTCACCAGCTCTGGCCTAGTCAGAAGGGGCTGTTAACAGTCTCCAGCTTTGCTCCAAGCACAGTGTGTCTTTGTTCAGTCACCTCTCTCAGTGCCTTCCACCCAATCAGTAATTCTACTGTGAAAACAGACACTTTTTAATTTAGCTGATTTTTGTTTTTTTAAGGTGAGGGTATTGCATTAAGGGTTGTATTCATCACTTCAAGTTACTTGGCATGAGCTTTTGCTGGATGGTGGTGTTTGCTTTTCATTAGACAAACAGCCTTTGGCTTTAGGAGATAAATGCAGATTTAAAGAGATAAATGCAGATTTTATTCTCTTGAGAGGTGAGAACTTTGAAAATAATTAAAAAATAATTTAAATGCTGATGCAATGTTATGAGGTTTCCTGCCTATATAGTTTACCTTTTTCTCATACTTTCATTCTTCTCCTTAATAGTTGGAACATTCACAGAGTCCTATTAAGAACATGCCCTCAAAATGTCCACCCAAATATTTCTCTATCCCCAATATGCAATCTCATCTACTGTTTTACTAAATGCCTGTTACTCATGATCATTATCGCCAAGAACTAAAAGCTTTTTTTGGAAGAGATTGTGACAGGATAGAAGTAGTGACAGTGTGACACAATGAATAAGTGCATTGTCACAAACACTGTCAATAACCCAATCAATAAGAAATTGAGCAGGTCTGTTGTTTTTAAGTAAATACTAGTGCTGGTAATTCTTATATGAAGTATTCAAAGGGAGCTGATGGATATTTTATACAGTAGTATTTTCTTGAAGCCAAAATTAGAAACAAAAGTAGACCAGGAGATGCACTAGCTCGTTTGTGGCCTGCCTGTTATGACCCAGGGGAATTGTGTCTGTTTCATTTAGTGTGGTCAAAACCTAAAATAACAGAAAGACTAAGATTTATGACATTAGTGGCATGTGCTTTTTTATATTAATTCATATTAATTAGCTCACCTGGAAGATAAAAGCACTGCAAGGTCATGGGTTTGATTCCCCAAGATAAAATATTAGTTTGCATTAAATACACTGTAAGTATTTTTGGATTAAATATAAATGTGTTTACACTGATCGGTTGCATGACAAGAACAGGGTTTTGGATCTGAACTGAAGATCAGCAAAACCCATTACCATGATAAAACTGGGTTATACATTAGAGGTTCAAAACCACCCAGGCCTCAAACCACACTGCCTTTAAATAGTCTAGAAGGAAGTAGTGATGCTTCCTGAAACCCCACACATCTGAGTTCATTTAAAGTATATAAATTATGTTTCAATAGTATATTTCTGATCATGCATGTTTTTGTTTTTAATTTCAATGTACTTTATAGAAGTATTTTGTATACAGTGTTTCTCAGTGCTATTTTTTCAAATGTGCAAAGCTGTAGCCGTCTTGCAAAATAGGCATTTCACTCTTTTACATGTACAGTAATTGATATATAAAAGACATTGGGCCCTTTTCATGAAACACAAGCAGAACAAAGTAGGGGTGGGAATCTTTAGGTACTACGATCCGATCCGATTCCGATTCTGGGACTCATGATCCGATTCCAAAACGATTCTTCATATAATTTTTTTTGCAAATATGATAAATTTGCATTTTAAATAAATAAAGAGTTTTTATGCTTTTTGTTTATAGTTAGAATCTCTTTGACAGTATTCCCATCTTGAAGTTTAATTTTATTGCTTTTATTTTAACAAAGTTATATTCAGGATGAACAAGTTCTGACATAGAATTGATTCAGAATCGTTAGAGAAAGAATCCCGATGCATCGATGCATCGATTTTTTTTCTCCCACCCCTAGAACAAAGTCCTATGTAAATCATGCTTAAAACCATCCTTACATGCACTGTCACGTTCAATTCAGTGAGACAATTGACATACGACTGAATTCATAAACCATTTAAACAGATATTTGTTCTGCTCGTCTTTCATGAATAGGGCCCTTTGACTTTGATAAGTGTGACCATATCAGCAATTACCAATAATTGCATGAAACCTAAAAAGCTGCTTAACAAGGATTACCATAATATTTTGTCCCCTTTTGAGCAGGTAAAACCTATGCTGTGCCATCAGCATTTTCACAAATTGCACAAAAAGGTTCATTAATTAATCTTGACAAGTACAAAAGAGGCAACGTTTATTAAATGTTGTACATTTGCTTCGCCAGCGTATTTAAGGCCTGTCTTTGTGTAGGATTGTTGCTGTGGTGATTATAACAGACTCTCACTGTAATCTCAGCAGGGTCATTTTAAGTTCTGAGGTGTTGTCATGGAAACATTCTTACATCTTTAGGGTGTAAGTGGGGTAGTGGATTCACGCTGTTTGTTTTCTCTTGGTCTGGTAGAAACACATTTTCATGGTGGTTTATAAGGTGTTGAGCTGCAGTGTGTCACTCCTGTGCCAAACAGCACTGCACACATAACGACTCTTTCCAAATACTCTTCTCTTCTTCAGTGGTTGCACTCATTTAGAAAATAGAAAATTAGCTGTAAATAAATACAGGTTAATGGTTGGTTACACATTATGGGAAAATGTGTTTTAACAATGAAAAGGTTAAACAATTAAAAAAGAATCATAAAAATATTATTTTTAATTTTGATATTATGGTATTTTAAATGTGATATCAACGTCTGATAATTTTGTAAGACACCTGTGCGGAGACGGTTTATGCCCATTGAAATTCACAGAACATAAACCAGCCCACGCCAGAAGCCTGCTGCTAAATGAGTCTTCTCTGTCTTCGTACACTTCACAGACACTGGATAGGATACAGAAAAAGCTCGGTTCTCTGTAGACATGACTGTGAGGCCAAACATCAAAGTTATTGACTTGTGCTGTAAAGGATCATGGTGTCAGCTTATAGCTGAAGGAGGCTGCTTAAAAGGTCTTTGAGATGCTCTTTCTAAGTATAGAAGGACTGGAGAGGATCTGAATCTGCGTGATGCTTGCTTAACTTCCTCTCCTATAACTTCCTATATTACACTTTTTGAAGCAGTGCAGTTTTACAGCACACAAACAATCAGCTTTGAATTCTAAAAGTTATAGTTTTCATACATCAAGCTGTTCTATCCCAACCAAAAAAGTATTTGTTAATCATTTATGACTCTTTCAAATTATATTTTATATAAAATAATATTTTAGATTGTCTGCCTTCTCTGACCCAGAGACCCTTCATGTATTTTTTTTTTTGTGTAAACACTGTATAATTGCTTTCTTCCATTAATAATATTACTAACCCCCTGATGTTCCCCACCACCAGATGAAAACCATGGTTGTAATCCATGAATTTGATTTTCATTGTCAGATCTAAGCAACAGTGAGTAAGTGTTTCTAAACTTTTGTATGGTACTGTAGTTGTTTTTGATTCTGCAGAACTATGTTTGTCTTAAGCTGTACCTCTGGGGCGTCGTATTCGACGCACCGTCCGTGACAAAGTGTGTTTATACGATTGCTTAGGATCGTGCATGTGTATGTTTGTTTAACCTGTCAGCAAACGGTGCGTATGGGGTGTGATGAGGCATGATTTTGTACTGTGTAAGTGTGTGTGTGTTTTGTATGCATAGCTCTGACTTCCTAAAGTGTGTTTGTAGAGCGATCGGGCTCACGCTGAGGTCAAGTCTGTCTCTAGCCTGGAGGATGTCTGTGTTATTGAACACTGCAGAACACTGGGTTTAAATGTACAGTAGACTCTGATGTCTGTTTGTTTTATGAAAAAAAGAGTTTTATATGTGGCTGAAATTTGTCGAGCGGCTTTTAAGGGTAAAATTTCTGAGGATTTCATTCTAAATTATTTAAATATTCAGTGTATTAATGAAATGAGTTGGGACACTGATACCTACAGTAGAGTGCAGGGAGTCGGGGTTCCTTTTCTCAGGAAATGTGAGCTGAGCATCAGACAGAATAACAAGTAGTCTAATTACTGTAAGTGAGAAAAAGTCTGAGAACTTCTGATTAAACATGTGGAGAGTGAGCAGAGTAGAAACCATATTAAAACTGTGTGTGCGTGTGTGTGTGTGTGTGTGCCTGGGCCAAAAAAAACAATTGCAGATATTTTTCACAGATTTCACAAGCCTCCCAGAAGAAATCATCTTTCTGTGTTCCTCATTTGCTCTTCAAAAGACTGAAGCATGTAACGGTTAAATCAGTTTATTTCTAATCACTGAATATTTCTGTTCCTATTTATTTTAAGCACCTTGTGATTTGATTTTTAAATGGAGCAGATATATTACACTTTTTGAAGCAGTGCAATTTTACAGCACACAAACAATCAGCTTTGAATTCTAAAAGTTATAGTTTTCATACATCAAGCTGTTCTATCCCAACCAAAAAAGTATTTGTTCATCATTTATGACTCTTTCAAATTATATTTTATATAAAATAATATTTTAGATTGTCTGCCTTCTCTGACCCAGAGACCCTTCATGTATTTTTTTTTTTGTGTAAACACTGTATAATTGCTTTCTTCCATTAATAATATTACTAACCCCCTGATGTTCCCCACCACCAGATGAAAACCATGGTTGTAATCCATGAATTTGATTTTCATTGTCAGATAGATGATTGCAATACATTGATCAATCTAGCTTTACACCCCCACTGTACAGCATTATCTCAAACAGACGTTACTTAAGCTATTACATGGCAGGTATATTACGAGCTGACGTTCTGACACTTCAGAGCAAAGCTGCTGTTTGATGTGGACAGGGCTTTTAACCTGCCTGAATACTCTTTTGAAAGATGCTTCAAACACTACTGCAAGAACAATGAAGTCATTCTGTTTGTGTCTGTGTTCATCGCTCTTTAATTCTATACCTGCTTTTCTGTATTTTCTCACAGTTCAGGCATGTGTGTGTGCAAGACAGGAGTGCATGGGGACAAGTGTAAAGACTGCCGCCCGGGCTTTACACACTTAAACGCCACAGGATGCCAACCGTGCCAATGCAATAATCACAGCAGTTCCTGCCACCTACAGTCAGGTAAGACCCCCTCATCTCCACTTCATGTATAACCTCACATTTAGCCCTGGAGACCATTTCCTCACTTCCTCCTTTTTAGTCCATGTGTTTGTCCATGAGATCTCTATCTGGGTGGCAGTATTTAATCTCACGAGTCTTGATCGGCAGAAAAGAAGGGACTTGCTAAAAATAAATTGCGGCCACTGGTGGTGTGGTTAATTTGCACACTTCGTTTGTGGTGTTTTATTGTCCATATCGCTACAGGAATCAAGCAAATCAATTGCTGTTCCTGATGGGTTTAAGTGTTGTTTTGTATTGTGAAGGATGCAGCAGACTACCATGTTGTGTTGTAAATTACTGTTTAATTCATTAGTAAAATTGTTTGATACTGTAGCTTGGGCAGTAAGCTTAATAAGTGTATATTATGAATTTGAATTGTATGAATTAGTCAGTTTGGAGACCCTAATCATGAAACCTGAAAGGTACTCTAAAATGAAAGAGATTTCAGTTGGGTTCATTCAGTTCAGTCTCTAAAGGCTGCTGTCGATGCTGACAGCCTGAAGTTAAGTCATCACTCAGAGCTACACATAAGCACTTTCCTGCTGTTCCATTCACTGGCAGAACTGCAAAGCTTTACTTCATATATCCCTCACCACACTCCATGTCCCTCTGTTTCCCCCTACACTGGCACCAGATATCTTCAAATCAGCTCATGTGCATTTTTCATTTTGCAGATTTTTCAACAGCCATGTACGAATGAATAAAAATAAGTAAAAACCTGTCAGAAGGGTAAAACCCTGTAAACCCACTGTAATTTATGTCTGATATAATGCAAGAAGTATTCCATTTATGTGTTACCACATGGAGTTCTGGAGACATTTCTACTGAGGAAAAAGAGGTTAAAACAGATGTTTTCATTAGCAGATGACATGTATTTGATTTGAATCACATCAGCAAGGGTCAAAGGTATTATTCTTACAATTTGATATAAACAGTGTATCATATTGCAGTTCTTCCGAGTAGCTTCCTTTTATTTACTCGCCGGAGCCAATTTTTACTCGCATTAGGTGCTTGGCGAGGTTTAATTTTCTCCTTTGGCTGCAATACAAGTTAGTCCATTTATTACTTTTTATTCAGTTCAGTAACAGCTTTCTCCAAGATTACAATGCGATCAGGATACACAGTACATTCTACAGGGCCATGAATTGCATCAAGACTTAAATCCACCTTAAATCGGAACAGGATTTTTTATGTGCCACACTGATCCTATGAATTTCACAATGTCAGAAATGTCTTTATGTGCCTTTGATCTTGTGTCCAACAATTCAATGCATCGAGATGCCTAAAAGATCAGATCCTTCATCTTGTTTCGCTCCAGTTCAGTAGCGCAGTAGGGAACATTGATATGAATCATGAGAAAGGGTCTTAAAGAAGATGTATCCTTGAAAGACTATAATCTCAGTCGGGGTCTGTATCTGCTGCTCTCTTTCTTTCTCCTTTATAAGAAAGAAGGTTGCTGCATATGGCCCCTACAAGTGACTCTTCATGCTCATGTATTTATGTAGTAACTATTATGGTTGGTTTCTTTTTTACTATCCAGCAGACATATTACCAGCTTGATATCTTTTTCAGTTTTAAGTTACAGTACAGTACCTGCAGATTTTTTCCTCTGGTCTGTTCACGTAAGAACCTATTTTTATTATTATAATCTTGGACAAAATCTTGATAACCCAATATATGTATTTTTTATTTCTTATTTGATGTTTGATTCTTTGTTCTTTTGGCTGTCAGTTTTATTCATTCATTCGTTTGTGCCTCTCCAGTGATGTTTAATACAGTTTCTTTTAGCATACTCTCTACCCAGAGCTCTGCTTCCTAAAAGCCAATAATGTACATTTGCTGCCAGAGAGCTTCCATTACCTTTCTGCCATTACGTCAGAGAGCACAACGAGAGTCAAACCGTCCCAGCCAGTGCCTCGGAGCCAGTTAATCCCTCCACTCGCTGTAGGTGCACGGAGAGAGCTGAATGGATATTGTTACATTAGTCAAGCACAGTTTGAGCTGTTAAAGAGTATCAAGAGATCTCTGGTTACAGGTCTTCTGTAGCACTCTGGTCTGTAATTTATATGTTTCCTTTAGACGCTACTTCGTATCAATGCTTCATCTTCATTTATGCTTCTTGGACATGAGATGAATCGGTCCTTCGAATCGGTTCAATAAGATCACATATCCATCACAGCTCCATCACAGCGATTGTCTGTTTGTCACCCTGATCCTGAGATACAAAAACCTAATAAATAAATAATTTATAATAATTTTAATAATTTATTTTTAGCAACATATTTGATTGAGATATTTTCTCAGTGTGGTTGAGCTCTCAGTGAATCTTGCTCTGAGACATTAAATTCTGTCCCACTGTTCTTATACTGTAAATCCTGTCTGGTTTCCTCTCTCTGATCTCTTCTGGACACATAAGCACAAAAACCAACAAACACTAGATGACCACCCACTGCGTAATACAGCCAGGCTTGTTTCAGCTATACACAGTAAGCCTTTCTATGGTCTTCCATTAATTTATAGACTGTGTTTGATCTTCTCACAGATTTAAATTATCATAATTAAACGCAGACTCACACACAGACATTATTATGATGCAGCTCGTTATTCATCCTCCCAGTTCAATAAATTTCTTGTCACTGTCGTAATGGTGATTTGTGTACTCATAGCTACTAATGTATAACCAGGGTTAGATTTACTTATGTTTAGACAGTAAGCTGGTCTATATGGAAAATAAACACCAAAATACACTGTTTCATACTGGACCAACAACATTGGTGTCAAAGGTTGCTCTTTTAATTAGGAAATGTAATGAAGTTTCTGTTTTATTTGTCAACTCAAATAGAAACAGAAAGGACACTTAAAGGACGTTAACAGAAAGGACGTTATTAAAATAAATTATGGTGTTATAAAATAATTGTACATTTTGCAGCTTAAATGATTTGTTTTTGGATAAATTTGATAAAAAATGTTTGAGTTCATATTTAAATATTTAATACTATTGACTGTTGATTGCAGACTTGCCAAATCTCGTCATAGTTGTCTCAGTGACATTTTTGAGATTTCTTTTTAAATCTAAATGGAGACGTGATAATTCTCAATCTTTCCCAGGAGACCCATCCTAGACGCTCAAGAAAAAATGTTAATTTGCATTTAACTTACTAACTTATTAGGTATTAAAGAGATCTCATCTGTGATAGTTTCTTTTTATGGGAAGAGAAGAATTAGATCTGGGCCAGGGGAAGTATTTGCATTAGGCTTTAGCTGTGAACACACATCCATCTTAAATTCAGGAATCAGCCTTTGAACACTAATGACCCTCCTCCTGCTTTACTTTCTGGCCCTGAAGATTCAGTGGATAAACAAACTTACACACCCACAGTCAACTGGGTCTGACAGCAGCCCATCTTTCTCTCTCTCTCTCTCTCTCTCTCTCTCTCTCTCTCTCTCTCTCTCTCTCTCTCTCTCTCTCTCTCTCTCTCTCTCTCTCTCTCTCTCTCTCTCTCTCTCTCTCTCTCTCTCTCTCTCTCTCTCTCTCTCTCTCTCTCTCTCTCTCTCTCTCTCTCTCTCTCTCTCTCTCTCTCTCTCTCTCTCTCTCTCTCTTATACACACACAGACTTTGATCTATGTTCTTTGGCAATGTGTAAGATCTCTCTTGTACACTCTTTGTCTTGCACTAAAGGAATACTGTATGTTTATGCTTTTATCCTTGGACATTTTTTATGCTCCTGGCTTATGTCAATAGGTGGACAGAGAAAAACAGACAGGATCAGCAGGCTAATGCAGTAAGAAGTAGATCCTTGATGCATTTAATTTATTTGTTCCACTCTTACAGACAGCAGTGCCAATAGATATAGCAGTTTCTAAACTGTGTGGTTGAGTGTTTTTTACATATTGATGAGAAATACATTTATTAACACACTTATTATGCATGTACACTATGTGACCTGAGTTCATGTTTCAGCTGCCTACTGTGCCATACACGTGAGATCTATCAGAAATGAATATATCACAGTGGAGTGTCAGATAAGAATTCATGAGGTTAATTTGGATAGACATTAAATCCCTGTACAAAAACACATAGTGTTGCATTTTTCATCATATAGAAATGATGAAAAATATGTTCATTTTGATGTTCATTTGACTAAAAACTCATAGACATAGATAACTAATGATAGTCTTCAGACCAGTTTGATTGGTATCATTAATCTTCAAACATATTTGGAAAATGAAGTCATGTTTAAAAAACTATGAAAATTATTGCAAAACAACAACATTTTAAACCAAATGGCATCTGCAAACAAATAATGCTAGACTCACTTTTTATAGTCATTTTTGCAATTAACCAACTGATCTGAAGGTAATTGCTAGTGGGTGCCTGAATCTAGAAGTGCACCCTAGAAGAGTAGCATATTAAGATGCTTCATGGTAACAAAATAAATAACAAAAAACAAACAATTCAAATTTCAAATGTTGAAGAAACACTATATGTTCCATTTTCCTGCATCACTGCAGCTTTGCACAAAATATGTTTGCAAGTGACAACAAAGAAAGTTTTCAGTGCTTTTTATGAACAGCATGTCTTTTTTATTAATAACTTCACTTGGGAAGTGTTTTACTTGATAATGTCAGATTATCTGATTTAAACGATATTTTGTTAATCAATAAAACACAAAGAGCAGCTTAAATGTTCAGATACTCTGTATAGAGTAATAATACATGAACAGGTATAAAAACCACATTGAAATCTCCTTAGACATCAATAGCACAGGTGTTGATCAGCATGTGAATTAAAAGGCTGTTGTTATGTGTGAAAACACCACCAGGGTCTAGTTCCGGCTCTAAAACAACACTCTTTCCTCACCCGTTATTCTCGCTGCTCTTTTATCCACCTCTTTTATTACTGCAGTGTATCTGTTTTTCCTCTCAGGTTTCGAGAATAAATCATGACATCTGTCACGCTCTGCCTGTATCAGTTTTACAGCTGGACACTTTTTCCCAATTAGAGATTGCAGTAGGCTACATGCCGGGTTGTCTTGTTACATAACACAAAAATATCTGGCTGTTCATCTAAAGCTCACAAGGTGGCCAAGTCTTGTTTTACTTTTTACTTGCTTTTTCTTAACTTTCAAAGATTATATCAGATCATCATTAGAACAGTTCAACCCTTTGTCTTTTATTTGTTTTTGTTATACAGTGTTTGTATTTTGTTGCTAGATTTGCACATGCTCTCACAGCGTTTGATCTCTACCCAAGTTCCTTCCTTGTTTTCATGTGTTGTGGTCTTTCTTGTGCACTTCTTAGAAGCACATGTGTTCGATATCTTTCCTTCCAATCCGTCTCCTAACCTTTAGTTTTTCTATGTCTGGCTCAGTTAGTGCTGATGAACTTTGTTTCACTTTCATCCTGTTCACTGGACTACAGTCCTGTCATTCAAAGCTCTGGTTCTGTTTACTCAACCCTCGTTTCCTCCCCCTGTTCTCTCAGGCATCTGCGTCAACTGCCAGGGCAACACCGAAGGACCCAGCTGTGAGAACTGCAAGTATAATTTCTACCGAAGACCTGGTTCCCCTGTGACGGACGCCTGCATCCCCTGCCCCTGTTCCAGCGTCACCTCCACGGGCAGCTGTAAGCTGGGTGAGTCCTCTTCCCCACATGCACGTCAGGCTAACGTAGCTCAGATTAGCATAGCCTGCTAACTTTATGATTTAGCTTGCCTTGCCCAGGCCACTGCTGTAGACATTTCAGAGGAGATCTCCACATCTGGAATAAGCAGAGTTTCCCCCCTCCCATCTGTTTTGGATTACGTGTCTTGCATCATTCTGGCCTGCTGCCTGAAGTTCTGGGTGGGTGGAAGAGAGGAGAGTTTATTTTAAGAGAAAGTGAAACTGGAAACTTTTTTCCTGTCTGGGCCTCCACTGTGAACAGGAGGAACAAAACCCTCAGAGGATGTGTTAATGAAATATAAAGGCGAGAGCGGGTGGGAGAGTCTCTTGTGATATTGTTTAGATCAGTACCGCAGCGCTATCTCTCTGTGTAGCCTGATTGTACTCGCCATATGTTTGTGAGGTATCATGTGATCATGTGTTTATTTGTGGGTGGCTGGTTGTGCTGACTGCATCAGTACTGTTCTTGTTACCACGCACAATGATGTAATATGGTATAGACCTGACGATGGAAAAAACACGTAGACCAGCAAAAGGGCAGGTGCGTGTTTGTTGTTCCTAGTTATTTTAGTAAATAGCATCACCAATGTACCTTCAAAGTACAGCTGTTAAGACATCTAGGAAATAATTACTCCTTATTATGGTCACTATAATCAATCATTTATTGCATTACATTGCACCTTGTGTTTATCTTATGGCTACCTAATAGTTTTTCTATAAATGAAATATCGATTAGCTACTGTTACTAAATTAGACGTTATTATTTTTGGCACCTGTAAAATTTAGTCTAATTTAGCTTTCCAAGATTCACCCTCGTATTGAACTGTACAAAAAAGCCTACAGTATCATCTACAGTACCAGTCATGTTTAGAAACACTTATTCAATGTTGTTTACATTTTTTCCACATTTTAGAATGGTTGTAAACTATATACTTATAACTATAACTAATATAGTTATAACTATAAACTATAAAATAACACAATTGTAACTGTAGGAATATGTTGTGACTAAAAGCATCTAAAATAAATAAACACTATGTTATATTTAAGCATCTTCAGCAGTAGTCACCCTTACAAAAATTTTAATTTAAAATTTGCAAAATCATACTCATGTCATTTTATCATCAAGCCTTCTCAATCTGGGAAGCTTTTTAAACAGCACTGAAGGAATTTATGTCTATGCTGGAGTAAAAAAGTTTTAGTTGTCTAATTAAGTATGTAATGAATTTGTTGCCACAATTATTATTTTTACAAAAGTAATTTTTAAATATTGAACAATATACACCTTCAGAGTAAGATTTTTAAGATCATGAGAAACATTTTTGTCAATTGTGTCTAAACTTTTGACTTGTACTGTACTGTAACTATTTACGTAGCACTATGACTGCATCAAAACGTCCTTGTTTTAAGTATGTATTTAGTCCTGCATATGTTGTCTTTTCCATTCATTTCAATGGCAGCTGCTCAGCTTGGACGTTTCATCAGAATACAGGGCTGCTGTTGAATAGTAACAAAATACAGACTTGAATGGTGTAGTTGTGTAATCTACCAGCAGGGGCTGACTGCCCGTGGTAATCAGTCAAACCATGTGATTTTTCTTCTTGTGTAGAGATGGCCTCTGCCATCATTCATTTTTATTGCATGTGTTTTTTATAAAATGAAAGTGAATGGTGACTGAAACTGTCAGAGTCTTCTTTCACACATGATAGAATATCATACACATTTGCAAGAACAAGTGGGTGGAAGAATTTCGGTCTCTTTAAAGGATGTGAGATTAAGTATAACAGTTCTGTTAAGTGGGATTTAAAAAACACACACAAATATATGTAAATGAACCTCTTTATTTCACACATTAGGTGCTGATCTTGCAGTGTTAAAACACCCACGACTTTCTCAACAGCCATGACGCACGTGACATGCTTCACAGACAATCTAAACCGAAACAATGGGTAAAAGTTTAGGAGAGATAACATAGTGAACAATGTTGCTAGACGCAGTAAGTGTGAAGGGGTGTTAACTTCTTTTAGTCTTCTTCTTTAAGTTTCTTATTTGGCTCAATTAAAGCTTTAACTGTTCAGACTGTTGCCACAATTAATAATTCACAGTTGTTCTAATTGAAAATTACTGATGAACTAGAAAATTTGAGTTGGGGAGGTTTCAATTATCCTAACAACCTTATGTACAAAAAGCATTGATACTATATGGTGCTTATTAGTGTGATGTAAGGCACATTAATATAATTTGATGAAATCTGTTTAATACTAAGTGCATAATAATATATTATATATTGGATTAGGAGCAGGCTAATATATATCTGCCCAAAGCTAGTGCTTCTCTCTCACCTGGTCGCTCTCTTGTCTCTGTCTGTTGAGAAATATGCTGACATGCTGTCTTATGGAAGTGACAATTTAGGAGACAACCCCTAAATATGGCTCATGACATCAGACTAGGGTTCTTGCCTTTCTGATATCCACTTGGATAAAGAAGCAACTGCTAAACAGCATTTTTGAGATTTAATTTGATCAGCTAAAACGTCCCATAATAATGAATTTTGATTGAATGTTGATCATAGTGTTTAATAAGAAGTAAGAAGCGTGTAAACAGATGGATCTCATCATCATGCCTATACCCACAAAGCAGCCCACGCTGTAATATAAATTACAGGTTTCAGCCTTTGAGGATTAGTGATTATGTTAATGAAATGCAAAGAGCAGCACAATCAGACCAGCGGCTGATTAGCCAACAGACCTCGTTTAATTCTGTACGTAAATCCCTGATGATGTGGCCTGATATGAGGTACAGGGGAGCACACACGTGTTAAATGAATTCCTCATTTACCCATTAAGGATGCGCTTTTATTAACAGAGCAGAATGCAGTGTCAGCCCGACTACAGATTACATTGCAAGCCCACTGAACATTTCTATAGAGCTAATGGGGGTTTTCTCGGGCTCCAGTGCTAACACTGGAAATATATCAAAATGTCAGCGCACCAATAGGAGAATGGGAGTGAATAATTCACACCTGTGCATACCTGAAAAGGTCACTTAGCACGAGTATAGAGCTGATGACGTATGTCATTTGTGTACACCCCACATTGCACAGTAGGGGGCTGTATCTCTGCTGCTGGGATTGAAAGGTTGCAGGTCCCACCATTAAGATGTTAAAGTACTTCCTTAAACCATTTATAATACCTTTTTTGAGTCATTTAAGGACAAGTGCAAGTGTTGTTAATGTGACGTGCCCTTGATCTGGGTGCTGCTGACCATCCACACTAATCGTGGATGTGGTTTGTCACATTGATTTGTATTACTTTAAAACCATGGTTATTGTAATCAGGCCAAATGTGTGGTTATTATGGTTTTAGTACAAATAAAAAGCTATGGTTACTGTAGTTATATAATGGTTTATTTTAGTGAGAACAATCAGAATTAACCTTTGCATGAACTCTGCATAGACTTGCTATATGGCAGTGTAATTTACAGTAGCTAGTTAAAAGTTCAAAGGTGACACTGAAAGAACACAACATCCAGTAATCGTTCAGATGTCATTTTTGTATTTAGCAAAATGCATGTCCACTAAAGACATTTTGCTGCTGAGTTTGCTAAAGTTGAGTTAAATGACATAATAAATGTATACCTAATACACTTTACATATTTCACTATGAATCACTGAGCAAGAGGAAACAACAGATATCTCATAATGTAACTGCTGTTTGACTCATATAACCCAGTTTTAGTCATCGTCCTGCTGTTGCTGAGTGGCTGTTTTCCTCTCTTCCTCTCACTGTGTCTGTGGTCATCTACAGTCTGGACGCATCCCTCAGTACTCACAGCCAGTATACAGACTCACCACCTCATCACTTCTCATCATTTATGCAGGAGCATATATAAAAATGCCCTTATTATACTATTATAGTGTATTAGCAATGTTTTGGCCAAATTTAAACATTTAATATACTGTATTTCTATTTACATTATAAGCTAACTTAAGCTTTTGCATATGTCAGACATTGTCAGTGTCTTTTACGCTCTTTAATGTTTTATGCTTATTTAAGCAATAATATATGAGAGGCCATGACATCATTTACAAAACAGCAAGTGCATTGGTGCTTTGATAAAACGCTTACTAGATGGACACACATTTTTCTTAAAACAATATTTTATATGGAAATGTATTACAGTATGTGGCAAACTTCAGCTGTGCAGAATTTAGGCTGTTGTATGTAAACTAAAGTTAATAATTGACTTTTGTCATTGCTAAATTGTGATTTGTGTGTAAAACTGTCTTCCATCATAGGAATTCACATTTTGTCTGCATCATAGAAAACTCAACTAATTCTGAAAGTGTGTTTTTTGAGTTCAGTCCATGTATAAAACGAAACATCAAGTCAGTTATTTGATTTCTCTGAATGGCTAGATTTTTTTTGAATTGTCATTATTTGTAGTGCAGTCTAGATGTCTTACAGATGTGTCTCAGTGACTAAGTGGAATCAATTGGCCTGAACTAGTAATTATTGGTGGTTATTCTTGTTATTGTAAGGTAATACATTTTGACCCTGACTTGGTATCAGTCTTTCTGCGGTGTAGCAGGACAATGTGAATATCAGTTCTGAATATGAATTTTAACTTTAATATAAGTTTAAAAAATCTTATTGGACAGCTTAGGGATGCCATTCCTTCAAATTATATGTAACCATTAGGGATGCCACAATTCTCAATATAATATTGAACCGTTCGGTACGACATCCACGGTTCAATACGCGCTTGTGAATTGCGTTTTTTCGGTTTTATGTTTAAATAATTTATGTGCGTTTTATTTCTCTCCGAATTGACTGTTTGTGTGTGCCTGTAAGTCTACAAGCTGAGATGAGGAAACTCCTCCCCGTGAGTAAATATTCAATCACTATGCTCTAAAGTTAGGGGGCGCTGAACCATCATTCCACACTTTAACATGGCGATACTGTAATGGAGTACTGTTAAGTTTAATTAAGATGGTCAATTTATGTTTACTAACTTCACATGTATGTTTATTTTCTAAATTTAGGAATTTATGTGTTCCCCAGTTTGTACATGGGCTACCAGCAGCTGTGAGATGTCAGTGTTCATTTTAAAATAAAAAATTATTTTATATTATACAATACACATGGAACTAGTGGACTTTTCTTTGCTTTTAAGTAAAATAAAGGAGTATTGCAATAAAGCATTTTTATTTTTTCTTCTTAACCTCTTACTGTTCCTATTGCCTAAGCATAGAATAACAAAAAAACAGTCTTATGTGTCAAGCCATCAGAACCGAACCGAACCGAAAACCGTGGTTAAAAAACCGAGGTATGTATTGAACCGTGAGCTAACTGTATTGTTGCATCCCTAGTAACCATAGTGTGTCACTTGGTTTTAATAGGTTTTATCTAAAGCGACTTACAAATAAGAAAGCATTTAATATTTTGCCTTAAGAGGCAACGATTAGGACAGTATACAATACAGTATGAAGGCTATTTTTTAATAGTTAATATCTATTCCAAAACAGTCGGTCAGTTCATGAGTCAGTTTTTTTGTTATCTGGTGTTTGGGTTGTTAAATTTAGGTGTAACTGAATTTTAACATACAGTATAGGAAACATAGCTTACACCACTTAAAGCTTATTGTTCGACTGTCTGTTCTGTATCACTCTGCTTTTATTAGCAGATTGTGTCAAAAATTATATCTAAGTGCTATCTCAACTTTAGATGATATCTAAAGTTGGCTTATTTTTAGCAGTTGTGTATTAAACTGCAGTTGAACTGCCACACTTATGAAATATTAACACATGCTTATCACATATTTAAAAATCTGTTGCTTTAAATATTGACCTTATGTTAGTATACTTCTAAGTATCTTGTATTATACTTTTTAAGTTTCTAAGTTAAATGTCTAAGTGTCGTGTTTCTCTTTTTCTTGCTGGGTAGAAATGGTTGTTTCATTTGCATGTGTTTGCTAAATTTGCATTGGAAATGACTTTGCACTGGTTGTCTTATTATCTGCCAGCAGCATCAGTTGTTATAATTTAGATGAGCTCTGTTCTACCAGATCTTCAGCTTTGATTCAGCATGAAAAGCTCTACTCTTCTGTCTATGCCAGTTAAAACGTAGAGAGAACTGATATATGAAAGATATTTTTATTATGAGAAATATTTTAATGGACAGAGATCAAACGTGTACTGAGCATTTTGGCTTTAACTGTATTTAATTTGTGTTCATGACCTGTATGAAGGAAAATACCAAACAGCAGAATTAAGATAACATTTAATGTATGCTGTACACTTAGGTTTGCTACTCAAATTATAGTGTATTACTGTATATATGTTACGTGTATTATGACTGAAGTAGTGCGACGGTGTATATTTTATTTGTGTTTTTGGATCTCACTTTGGTCAGACGGTGTAAGAACTGCCAGAGCGTCTGTAGCCATGAACATGCCTGTACCTGTCTGAGCACAGCACGTCACCTTTACGCAAACACACACTGTGCGTGCCCTTGTGACGCTGACAAACAACTAGCTAAAAGCTATCACACTCCACAGCTGCCGCCAGTGAACAATGATGAAATGGTTAAACATTGACTAACCTCATTTCAGACGTTATCGTCACAGTTAAAGTAAAATAAGGAAGCGTATCTTCTGATTTCGACGGAAATATGTGGTGTTGGAAGTGCTGAAGTTTCATGTGAAGTTCTTAAACAAGTAGAAAACGGCTCATTGGGAATAAACACATACAGGTGAGACCAAACAAAGTGAGTCTTTGTGTGTGCGTGTTTACATTTGTTTTACTGCTGTGGGTTTGACTAACCAACGTTACAACCACCTAGAGTTTCAGTGCCCTTTTATTTTGATCTTAACCTTTCTTTCTTTGGTTCGTTGATATTTGCATGAATGTTCTTAGTGTGCTTCCTCCAGTTTTGAGTTAAAAACATTCAGAGTTCAGTCGCGTTTGGTCCATATATTGTTTTTTTATATATGTTTATACTGCATACTGCATACATATGCATACTGCATATATATATATATATATATATATATACATATACATATACATACATATATACATATATACATATATACATATGTAAGTGTACTCTGGTGATATATATGTATTCTACCATTTTCCTCCTTTTGGACTTGTTGTCTGTTTATTGTGTGATTATCTTACCACTATAGTACTATTACACTTATGCTTAAGAAATGTGGAATATTTGCTCCTGTATTGTAACAGTCTCTGTATGTGCACCACTGCTGGCAGGTTTGGGTTTTATATCCTGCTGTTGGCTGTACGCAGGTGCTGAGTCTGGGGAATTTGTAAGAGGAGGGTCATCCAGCCCCCTGATTCACTGCCCTCTTCACATGTAACATAAAAGTGCATTTGATTTACAGCTGGTGTAATACATTAGAGTCTATTGCATCCTTCTCAACATAGTTTTCTTCTCTCTTTTTCTTTTTGTCATCAGTTCTTCTTTTTCATTTCCCTTTTATTTTATCTCTGGACCACATCATAAAATGATTTCCTTCTTCATGTCTTGGACTAATATGTTTTCTCTCTGTTCTCTGGGAACAGAATGAATGGAGGAAGGGGAATCAGGAAAGGAGGCCTATTTATTCATTAGTATCCATATCGATTACTGTATGCAGCCGAATGAAGTATATACTTGTCCAGTATACATATACAGTATGTGTGTACCAGTCACCTTAAAACTATCAAGCAGGTTTATTCACGATATCATCGCTTTCTATATAAAGTTCATTTTCTCTATTAAATATCAGGTGCATTAATTTTAAATGTAAAAATTTTAAAACATTGAAATAAAGTTATATGTTAGAATTCAAAGCCCTTTTACATTAAAAAGGCAAAAATAAAACTAATTAATCCAAATAAAAAATCATGCATAAATGAAAGTGTATATGGTATACATCAAATGTATGTTATACATCAATACAGAAAGCCTCCTCATTCATTGTTCCTCACGTCCTTGCAGTGCAATTACACAATTGTCCTTCTAGATGGCTGAGCTCAATCGCTTTCGGGGTCACGGACTGGAGGACAGAGGAGCAAGGAAACGAGAAAGCAGCAATTTTAATATTTAGAATCTCACACTCTTTTCTATTACGTAACTTTTAACCAATCAGAGTTTTCGGGTTAACATCTTGGAACTGGCTCAATCTGTAATGTGGCTGTTGAATAGCACACATAAAAAAATATGTGTCTTTATACACTTGTTTCACAATATTGGTTTCATTTTATTTTTCACTTGTCAGTTATATTATGATGTATGATTTTATTATTACGAAGAGGCACTGGCACCTGCCCTGCCTACCAAAATACCAAAAGAAGAAAAAGTAGGCCATTATTGATTAAAAGGCAGGTCTGTTCATGCATCTGCAGATGTCAGATGATGATTAATACAAAAGAAAATAAACTTGTCTAAGACTGGGTGTTTAATGAGGAGAAATGTTCATTGTGTATAATGATGATGTATAAATCCGCTCTCATTTTTAAAAAGTTACAACCTTAAATGAATACTAATTTTCATTGCGTCAACCACTGAAATGTCATGTAATCATGTGTCAGCAATTTATAAGTACATAGTCATAGAATCATCATGCTGTTTATATGAGGTCACATTTGATTGCTTGGCATTAAAACTTAAGTGAAAATTGAAAGCTCATTAACATCTTTACGGTATGTTTTCAGTTACGTAAGAAGTGGAAAAAGGCATTGATGTTTTCCATACACCTCATTGTTGAGAAATAAGCACATTATCTTGTGTTTTATGCTTTTGTGAACAGTGATTTTTCCACACTTTGATGCAAAAAAGACCTTTGGGATGTTAGTAGATAAAAACAAAACAATTGTTATGCTACTTTTAGTTTCAGTTGATGCTGAAAAACATCTGTTAGAAAATGATTACTGTAAGAAATTTATCTTGCAAGTGATTTCAGGTTGATGCAACAACAAAAGCATAATTTACTATTACATTTAGATTTTTTTTATTAAATAAATGTGTTCTCCTCGTAATTTTAAAATGATTGTGCCATCTGCTGGCTGATTGACCTAAGAAGCCTAAACAGTGAAAAGCAATATACTTTAATATTCTACAGTATTGCCTGTTCTTCAGTTTCACTAAAGTGAATCTAAAAAACCTCAAACGTTCTTCTTGTGCATGTGTGTCTAGATGAAAGCGGCCAGCCAGTCTGTAACCAGTGCAAGCCGGAGTACCAGGGTCGTAACTGTGAGCAGTGTAGCGATGGCTTCTACAACGCCGACAGCATCTGTCTTCCCTGTAACTGCAGTGGGAACGCAGACCCCCTCACATCCCCTCGGATCTGCTACCCGGACACGGGTCAGTGCCTGAGCTGCATTAACAACACTACAGGCCTGCACTGCGAGCGCTGCGCAGACGGCTTTACAGGGGACGCTCTTGCCAAAAACTGCACTCTTACAGGTGAGAGTCTACAGTAATTCAGTTCAGAAAATTACAGTAGCTTAAGGTGGTATGCGTAAAACCTTCTACTGTATACCCACTTTCGAGCAAAATAGTGATGCAACTAAAACGTATTTAAAGGAATAGCTCACATTAATATGACATTTTTATTATACATTATTCTCACTCATGTCATCCCAGCTGTATATGACTCTCTTTTTCTGAACACAAAGATTTTGTTATGCTGTCATGGCATCTAATATATGAGATTCAAAATGTTGAAGCTTCAAAAAGCATATAAATCCATCAAGAAATTAATCCATTATTTGTAAAAGAAAGTGATTAATATTTTGAGCTTATTCAGCAATTGATGCGTCACATATCCATGGCAACAAACCCGCAAGTGTGCAAAGTTTAAAAATGTTGACACAATGATAACTTTGAGTCTCATTTTCATTTCTCACAGGTCTCATAACTGGTTGTTATATGCGTGTTTTGTCATGAGACATGCAAGACCCAATAAGATTTAAAGTAAAGCAAGTACTATACAGCTGGAATGGCATGAGGGTGATAAAAATATCATATTTTGGTGACCTACATCAGAAATGAACATGCCACTGACTCTGTTTACGAGTCATTTAAATTTAAACATTTTTAAATACTTTATTAATTAAGAATTTGAAGTAATTTGATTTAACTCAGACCTAGAAGTGATGACTAATGAAATTTCTAGCCATTACGTACTGTAGCACACTTGTGATTTCTTGCATTTTAAGAGAGTGTGGTTTTAGAGACAGACAGAAATGATGTTGTAGAATGACTAATCCCCCCTGATTCTGTCAGTGTTATACTGTACTGAGGCCAGATTGTGTTTTCCCCAAAGCACAAGCTGCCGGGCAATGCACGAGGACCACAGGGTGAAAATATGAAAGAGAAATGGGAAAAAACTGTGATTTATCACATCAGTAGGTCGGCCAAATCTACAGTCGTCAATCTTTCCACTCGGCCAACAAGAATAAATCCACTGTTTGAGCTCTGCTCCAGATGTTTCACTGCTACAACCATTTTCCTGCTTATTGATAACATCCAGTAAAGCTTCATATGGAAATAATTTTGCCTCAGACAGTGCTTAAGATATCTTTGAATTAGTCTCTCCCATAATGCACTTTGCTTGTTTTTCAAAGGAAATGACTAAGATGGGATTTAAGTCTTTATCTACCCACACTTGTACTTGTTTCGAGGCGTTGTTGTCTGTTCTAGTGAACAGATGGAATCGCTTCTGCCTGTAAACCTTCTACCCGTGTGCAGCATCTGTTCTCTACATTACATTAGATCTGTGCCCCGCATGGGTCTGTCCTGCTGCTCTTACCCTTTCTTTTCCTTCACTCTTTCATGCTTTCTCCATCTCCCTCACTATTTCCTTTGTTCATGTATAAACTGAATGGCATATGCTTACAGAACACTGCTGTTACGATCCATTCACTCGCAGTTATGTTAACTTTCAGTAAGGAATTTTGCTACTGTAACAATACAGTTTTGAGTTTTGCATGAAAACTTTTAAAACGCAATAGTTGCAAAATCAATGCAAAAGCAATATTTTTAATAGAATCACATTCATGTTCAATTCAAGTATCTGTGTGGGGTTTAGAAAAGGGGGCGTGTCTAGTATAGTGTAAACATTGTGTCCAAAACCTCTATTAAAGAATACTTGTTTTTGTCTCTCTCACTTTATTGACCTGTCCATAGTGGTCCCCACCACACCATCAACCACCACCCACTGGTTTCACTACACCACCATGACCTCCAGCCCTAATGGTACAACCCAGGTCACCACGTCTGCCCTACTGACGAGCCTGGTCACCTCGACCCCCAACACCACCACCACGGGCACAGTGACTCAGCTCCCGTGGAACCAGTTTAACATCATCATTCTGGCCGTCATCATCATAGTGGTGGTAGCTCTCATGGCAGCGGTGGGTGGCGTGTACACTTACAAGGAGTACCAGAACCGCAAGCTAAACGCCCCCTTCTGGACCATTGAGCTGAAGGAGGACAATATAAGCTTTAGCAGCTATCACGATAGCATTCCAAACGCTGACGTATCGGGGCTTTTAGAGGACGAAGTGAACGACATGGGCAATGGACAACTTGCTTTAACTGGTCCTGGGAGTTTATATAAGGTCTGAGTCTTTCACAGAACTGTGGCAGGAATTTGGCGGCTATGCCAGCGCTGACCCAAGAGTGAGTTCGATTGTGGACCCATGGATATGTGGAGCATCAATTTTTTTCATTTTAGGATTTTAAACAAAGGACCTGGTGTCCTCAATGATCATGACGCAAACACATGAAAATGGAATAGAGATTATGCATAGATAAAACATCCCAGCTTAAAAGATACTATGCTGGACCTTGTGAGACTCAAAACATTCTGTCCTCTGTCTTGAAAAAATAGAGATGAAGACAGGTTTACTAATTTATGATGGAATATTAAAGACTAAGGAATGTCTTTTGGAGTAGTGATAGCAATACACAATACAAACACAATGCATGTTTCATCACTCTTGCTATTCCACATGGGTAATTCATTGAGAAGCATCTGCTTTATTAATATCGTTTGCACATCCTCATGCAAAGAAATGCTGATATGCAGATGCATATAAACAATAATCCATTTACGTGTTCCCTTTGTAAATGCTGAGAATTTTTAAATGCACAGAATGGACATTTATTTTCACGAACTCAGGACAGATATTGTTTTTGTTGTGCAAGCCACACTATTTTATTACATGGACAAGGCAACCAGGTACATGAGATTACCCATGAATGACTTTAGGGGGCAGCATTGCACAGGGCCTGAAATACAGATTAGACTTTGAGGTTATGGGATGGATACATGTAATTCTGAACGGTTTATGCATTCATTTACACTTCTTTTTCATCAGCCGCTTTCTTACCAAAGCGAGTTACAATATTGGATCATTCCTTTTTATAGGCCAAAGAGGTTCCAGGGTGTGTCAGTCTCCTAAAGACAGAGCCTAATGAATTAATATGACAGTTTTACAAGTGGATTTAGAGGAGTTCAGTATGTTTCATTTGAGTTTTTTTATTTATTTTCAACTAATTCTTCTCAATCCGCTAATTCTTCATGACTAATCGTCGGCCAGGGTGCCAAGCCGTGATGTATAGACCTAACAATATGTTGGATTTGTGAAGTACTCTGACTGGGAGCGCTTAACAGTTTGGTTAATTTATAAGGATTGATCTCTCTTTGAAGCTGATAGCTGTAAAAAGCCGGGTCAGTGAAACAAATATTAGTAATGTTCATGCATGTTCAGTCAAACAGCCATAGCAGATTGATCAGTCTCTGCCTTTTTGCGTAGCACAGGCTGAAACCGGTTGAGAAGAGAGGTCAATAATTGAAAAAGTGCACATATTTGAGCATGTGGGTGTAAGTGTGGTTGCTGAAGTTATGACTGTTGGACAAAAGAGTAGAGAACATCACTCAGCAGAAAAGAAATATTAAGAGGTGTGTACAAATGTCAGAAATATATAATCTGTATCAACAAATAATTTTTTAGGTGTTGGCCGCAGGTGAAATACCTGTAATTCCTTTAGGAGTTGCTCCTTTTAGATGCCTCTTTTACTTCACAGTCCTGAAGCTTTCCTCATCAGAGTTGTGTTTACTGTATATAAAATGTTGTGAATATTAGATGTACAGAATAGTTGTTATCAGGAGGCTGCTATCATATTGGTACATGGGAGAACAAGAAACCAAGTGTCTTGTTTCTGTGTCCAGCATACGTGCACACACATAGAAACTGATGTCTTAATGACGTGCTAATCTCACGGAGACTATCGCATGCATTGTGCAGTACGCATGATGCACAACACAACTAACCCTGTGAAAGATTTCAATAAAAGCAGGTTTTACTATGCTGTGTGTTACTGTATGTTATTTTTGTCATATGCACGGTACAATACAATCCACTTGTACTGGGTGTTTTTGGACGAATGAAAAATTGAATTTAACAATTTTAAAAAGTTTATCAGGTTATTGGCATTAATCTTGTCAAAATGTTAAGATGGCTTGCTGTAAGTGGCAAGTAGATATCAATGAGAATAACTGTATATACTGGGTTGTTTATGTAATCACACATTCTCTGCTGTTTCCTCTACAGGAGGAATTTTGTTTATTAGTATTTCCATGCTAGTCTATTTTTGGCATCATTCATTGATGTCATATGCATCACAGCACGTAACTAAACAAACCGCTTGACATACCAGCAGACAATCTTTTCCTATCTAAGTAGGTAGTTCTTAGCCAAAATACGGTGCAAAAACGATTTGCTATTTACATTTTTATTTACATTCATTTATTTAGCAGACACTTTAATTCAAAGGGACTTACAAAGGGACTTAAAGTGTTAAGAGAACAAGTAAATCAAATTTATGGCTTTTGACAGATATCCACTTAAATACTGTAAATACTGCTTTGTCCTTTGAAAGCATTTAACACTTATAAGGCTATACATTTTGTGATGATAAAATTCTACAATTAAAAAAATGGTGCTTAATAGCACTACAAGTGTTTTTTTGCTCATTACCACTTTAAGTGCCATATTGCTCCTTTTTTCATCAAATAGGGGTGCTGTATAGCACCGCTACCGTATAAATAACCTGTTCCTCAACAAAGAACTACGTTTAGTGCTATTTAGCACCATTTTTAGAGTATATAATGTTATATATAATATGTATATGTAATGTCAATACATATTTCTGTGTTCCTTTAGTGACACCACAAATATCAAACAAAGGTTAAAACATGACTGTACTCCTTTTTCACATGTACAGATGAAACCGTATTGCTCAGATTAGTTTCTTTTTTCTGTTCAGTATAATCATCACTTTCATTTGTGGACCACGTGTTTCTGATGAGATCATCCTCACGAGAATTATAGTGGAACATTAAGTCGAGCGAACGCCTCAATTTTGGAGTTTTGTTAGGTTGCATCACTGCAAATATTTACAGACATACTTTAATTAGTGCCTGAAGCTGTAAGAAGAAACTGTTTTAGTTTAAGGAATATGCTGAGACATTACGATCTGTTACATAATATTATCGTCTGATCTTGTTTATGTATCTTAGGCAGATGGGACAGATCATAAATTTTGCTCATATAATTTGTTAAAATGCTCTTTGACTTCCTCACGAAAATAACTAGACATAAATCTGGTTTGATCTATAAACTTGCTACACTGTGTCCCTATTTGCACTACATGCCCTAAGCTTGTTATTAAATGTTAGTCATACACACAGAATAAATATGTGCTCACCAATACTAGACAACCAACAATCTGAAAAACATAGTCTTCTCTAATATTTTTCAGTATGCTGAAAGGAGAAATCTACATGAGGAGAGGTTCACTTATCCATACAATTACAATATTAACTGGTTAAATGATTTTAAAACCAATCAAATATTTTTTCACCTGATCCTGAAAAACAATCCAGTGAAGTGAATAAATATACCCCCCTCCCCACCTACTTAAATGTTGTCATCTTTGATTTGTACACTTCTCAAATGTAGGAGGAGCTTTCCTGCAACCGCCTACATCTTCTGGGTATTTATTAAGGGGTCGCACTAACATGTATCACAGGATCTGACTCATTATTTTAGTACATAACTTTAAGTCTGGCCTGAGTTTCCTGTCATTTAAAGCAAACAAACAGACTCCTGTCTGTTTCTAACAATACAAAATGAGAAGTGTTAAAATATTGTAGATTTACTTCAGTCTTTCTGTCAGCATTCTCATTTTCTTTTTTAACAAATAGTAAAAAATAGGTAACATTTCAGTAATTAAACTTGTGAAGGTTCTTTGCCATAATCACCTGAATTACAAATCAGTAGATATAAAATTACAGATACATTTGAATCAAGCTGTGTATTTGTTGTGCTTTTATGTTGGCTTAATTATTATCAAATGTCGCATACAATGTTCTCACAACAAACATAATATTTGTCTCTCTAAATCAGGAGTCACCAAAGTGTACAGTTTTGGAATATTTTTAGTAATTAATGATCTCAGTAAACTGGATTTTAATTATATTCTTTTTATAAACATATTTATGTTTTTAAAGTAGCACCAACATATCATTTTGGCATGCTGATAGATGTGTGTTCATAGCAGATCATTTTTAGAACCTTTGATAAAGAAATAAACCTTTGAACAAGGTTTTTTGTGCATGCCCCTGCAACTGTGACTTGCTTCCTCGTGTACAAAAAAATTTGAAGTCTCATTCAGAAATGTCTTACAGGAATGTGATGTTGAAATTCATTTGATTTTGGAAAGTGTCATTGATCTTTTGTCCCACATAACATTTTTACAATTTTCCATTTTGCTTATGGAAAGAACTTTAAGTGGAAAATAACAGCTGCAGTGAAAATCTTTCTCTGTCTCTGATGTTTTCTTGTAAATACCTGCCATGACACACACACAGATACTGAGCTTATCCCCGATTCCACAAATAAAACCTTCTGAAGATAGAAAATCTGAAGATAACCTCTGCATATCTTCAGATGCAGGAACTGGCTAAAAGGTGTTATCGATATACGGTACATATAAAATCCCACCCACACCTTCCTCCCTTTTATCATTCCCAAGCATGAAGATTATCATCCTCCGGTTGTTCTTCGTTTGGAAAATCTCAAATATGGTTTTGTTGGCCTCCCCATTTAAATTAATCGGAACAGATGATACCGGAAATCAACAAATGCTCAGCCAAGTGCTGCGTGCTGACGAGTGGAATTTGATGTCATTGTGGCATCACAGAGTCCTGTAAGCCATCGAAATGGAAGACGTTTGCAGGCATTTCCTTTTTTGTTTACTTTGATATAATCTGGGAAACTGCCCTCCTTAGGAAATTTAACTTGTGACTTTTGTAAATGGTATAACTCTCATAAATATGAGTCACATAAAAAATTATTCACTGGAAAAAACAATCGGTGTCTGAATCAACTGTACGCTTCAGATGCTCACAAGCAGGTTGCATGTCCCTACAGAGAACCAAGCAAAACTTAAACCTGCACAGTGCATAAACACTTTTGCTGATGCTTGCTAACACCCACACCCAATGGGAGCACATGTATACACATGTGGTGACCTTGTTTGTACGATTGATCACAGATATATCTTATGGCTTCCAGTAAACATTAACGAGGGAAAATACCCTGGTAAAGGTGGTCTCCAAAGTACTTGTGGTCTTTAAAACACCTTCTATAGCGTTACTTTCATGGAGAATTGGACTTGTACCAGGACACTGTGATTCAGTTAACATATCAAGAGGTAAAAGACCTTCTGCTTCTTAAAGTAATGTCATTTCAGTATTGAAGAAAAGTTGTACCTGTCTACATCATCCATGGGCTTCATCCACTAACCATTACATTTATCTTTTATTAGTATTGGGTTTGATTGACTTTCTCCTCACAATGTATCTGATAAATCTGATAAAATCACAAAGAGCATATTTGTGTTGTGTATAGTTGTCTAATCTGTCTAATCTAACACTGTTCACCTCAAAGTTAAAAGCAGCTCAACTGATACATGGTGCTTGTTTATAACCATTATTGACAGAGATCAAGCAACTTGGAAGGCCATTGGAGTTAACCATTGAAGCCATATTCCTTAATTGTAACCTATGATGCATCTTACCCACAGGTGATGTGGATTTAATAGCGTAGCGCTGAATGCGTGGGAGACCCATATCTCATTACAGTCGACTACTTCATCTGGAATGTACAAGAGGCATTTCCAGTCTGAGACTGCTCTTGTTTCAGCATCTTACGAAACAGGCATGGAGACGGCGCGCGCAGCCAAAGCGCATATTATTTGGACATCTGTTGCTTTGGTCGTTGTTATTATTGCATCCTGCTTGACGTATGTCTTCATGTCGAAGGTAAATATACCCAGTTTAGACTTTTCTTCCCTGTTGTTTAAAAAAATGGTCATTTAGAGCATTTTGGACAACGGGGCTTGTGGGACCTTTACATAAATAAACGAATATAAAACATAGATGATACAGATGAAATATGCTGCGCTTTTAATTCGTAACTTTAATAACGATTATGAAGAGTTGTATATATTAATCAAGAAGTAGATCAGAAGACTGTCGGTTTACAGAGCTAATGCTTCAAGTTGAAAGCGCATCGCTTTTTTGCAGATTAATGTTTTCTGTCTTTGATTATTTTTTGTGCATAATGAAGAATTGAGTTACAGGGGGCGTGCTTATAAATAAAGACTCGATATATTAATGCCAACTGTACTTACTCTGTTACATTTGAGAAATACTTATACAGGATTTTCCGTGCATTTAATAGGTACCTACATGCCAAAGAGCTAACATCGTCATTGGTAAGTTTGTTTACGTTTATTCATTTAGAAGACGCTTAAAATTTACTTAATCTTGTTGTAAAGATTGTGTCATTTTTAATCATTAATCTTTGCGAGCATTGTTCTGGCAAGGCTATACCACATGATATGCGAGTTTATGTTTTTTGTGTGTTCTCATTATTCATTAAGATACAGTTTTAACTGAAAATGAAATGCTTTTTACGACGCGCAAAAAGTATTCTCACAATGATTTGTATGAAATGATTTTTTTCATCATCATACAACACAAATTGTTAACTTGGTTTGCGCATCTGTCCTCATCAGCTATTTAAAGAAGGTGTTTAAAAGTTTCTTCCAGTGTCACTGTGTGGTTTTACAATAATAAGAAATATTTTTTTAAGAAAGAACACAGATACACCAGATTGTTTCCTTATTGTGTGCAACGGAGTGTTTTCTCTATATGCCGTTAGATCGTGTTTTAGGTTATCTGGGTGGGGATCCGATCAGTGTAGTTGTGCATTGCTGTGGTCTGCTTTAGCGCATTTTCCTGCACCACTTGCGCATTATGTTTTATCACAAATGGTAATCTGCTTTTTTTCTAGCTCCTTATTTATTCAGTCTGACAGCCACTGGAATGGAAGAAACTCCCGGACGTAAAATATCTGGAGAGCATTGGCTTTTGAAAGGTAATTAGTTAAACATTTGTAACTAAATATATAAATATATGCAAATATGTCAAAACACAACTCATATGTAAACTGTGTATTGTGTAGCTACCCCAGTATTGTCTTTAAATTCTTTACACACTTTGCATAGCTTTATATTTGTTTTCACATTAATATCTGATTCAAAAGTTAAAAGTGAACTCTTGCATTCATCTCTATCTTTGGTTTTTGTGTAGCGTATGGATGCAATCAGACAGATGGTCGTCTAAAATTGATGGATGAATGGGCAGAAAACAGGAATGAAAATATTTTAGACGACACCAACACGTGGATAACCATAAAAGAGAAGGGTGTTTACCTGGTCTACATACAGGCCAACTTCAAGTTAAAGTCTCAGTTTAACAGCAGCTCCCCCATACCACTCAAACTTCTTGTGGATTTCAAGTATGGTAACGAACAACAGATTTTTGCAGCTGCACATGACACTCAGGTGGTGAATCCCAACCAGGTGCAAGATGCAAAGCTCAGCACTTTCCTCAAGATGGACATGAGCTCAAAAAGTCAATTATCAGTGAGAGCATTTCCAAGTGATGTGTTGAACATGGTCCCAAGACCAGTCTCCACCTACATCACTCTCGTAAAATGGTCAGATGACTGGTAGATGTGGAGCATATGAGCAAGACTTTTGCTTAGGTGATGATGAAACACTCTCAGTTTATGTTTTTTAATAGTAAAATTTCAATATTTATGAAGCAGTATCAAGATCAGCTGCTACTGTATGACGCCTGAGATCATCCAGCTGTTAGCAACTAGGAAATGCTCAGTGACATTACCAACAAATGCGTAGGGGGTTGTGATACTTTCTTGGTGTTTTTTTCCCTTTTATTTCCTTTCGAGACATGAAGATCACATCTCATGGTCTTCTCAGAAGCATGACACATTTTCCTTTCAAGAGATATATGAGTGAGGTTTGTTTTGTTTCAGTTTATTAATGAGTCAAGATGAGAAAAGGGCATGGTGTACTGTTTGTGAGCACTGACTTTGAAGGGACTCGTGTATTTGGTACATAACGCATGTGATCGATGCCTACGAAGCATGTATTACAAAACAGCAGTAAGCTAATTCTGAGTAAGTGGGTAGTTTTCAATCTTGGTATGCAAGCATATAGTATTTAACCATCGACAGCCGAATGTAAAATCCTCAAGCCACGTCCTGTCCCTATTTTATTACTGATTAGTGTGTCATAAATGGGTTGGAGAGCTACACTTTATTAACGTGTTATGGTAAAAAACCAACATTGTTATTTTCAAAAAATTGGAATTGGAATATTTCCTCACTGGAAATGCCTCTCGATGACATAACCAGTGTGTTCTTCTGGGGTGATAGATAGTGATGGCAAGTGGTAGTGGTGTATATATATTTACATAGGTTACCACTAGTGGCATACCACTAGTAAGTAACACTAACCCAACCAATCCAATCAGTCAAGCAAGCCAAAGTATATGAAGCTAAATAACATGTGTGTGTGTGTGTATATATATATATATATATATATATAGTCATAATGAAAATATGTGTTTCTGCAACAACTTTTTTGTGTGCTTTTATACTGGAATGACCCAAGGTAGCAGGTCGGAGTCAAGGAATGTATTTTAAAAACATCTAGTGAATTTAGTAAATTCAGTAAATACAGTAGGAGAAAATTGTACCTTGTATATCAGGTAATTGTTTATGCTAAATGTGACAAATTGACTACGTTTTTACTGTTCTCAAATATATGTAAACATATTTTTTATTTATTTTTTAATTTTTTATTTTATTTAAACTATTATAAAGACATATGTAGTTGATCACTATGGCTGCCTAAATTGTGTTAACATCGTTGTAACAAACATAATAATTATACATAAATAGATTATACAATGTTTTACAAACAAAACTTACGCTTTTGTTAACTTTCCCGACTGAACACTGCAAAAACTTTAAACTTTGCAGCACACGGAAACATTGACAACTTTGTTTTTCAAGGTTAGTAAAACTTTCCAAAAAATTTATAATGTGGTACTTCCTTTTTTTAAGTAAAAAACAATTTATGAATTGGAAAGAAAGGGCATTGTCTGATATTATGCATTTAATAGTAACTACTGACCCCTTGTGGCATAAATATGCATGACGTCTTTTATTTCTGTGACTGAAGAGTTTGCAGGCTTTGATACGAAGAGTTTGCAGGCTTTTTAAGTCTTCCTAATGAAAATAACGAATACAAGTTGTTGAGAACTGTTAAGCTGAGAACAGAGTTTGAAAAATCTCACATTTGAAAAACATATCCCAACGTGACTATTTTGTTTGATGTAATTTGTCTATTACACATGGTAAATCATGATAAAGTGAAGTGAACTGATGGCAAAGTATAATAATCCCACCCCAAAATTTGACATCTGCATTTGACCCCATTAAGTGAGTAGTGAAAACACTCCCAGAACATCTGTTTTACATTTTTTAAAAATCATCTGCAGTTCAGACACTCATCTAAGACTTTTACCAGTTTACATGTTTCTATCAGTAATCCGTGAGTAAGACTGATCAAAATTCAATTACACAATTCTGGCTGGATTTGTCTAAACCGGGAATTAGTCACTGTAGGGGGGAATCCAGAACAGTCATCCTAATCACACATCTCAAAATTGTTAGATTAATTTATTGGTGAATCCTACACTTATTAGAAGATTTGTTTGTAAATCAAGCTGATGCAATGTAATTAAGCATCATGTGGAAGTTTTAAGAGGTCCAGAATATAAAATTTTCACAACAGTATTACTATCTCCCTATCATACCACAAAGAAAAGAGGAAGAAACAATGAGAACTGTAACATAAAAATGTCAGATCACGATGACAGTGGCAAAAAAAATCTCTCTCTTTGTCTCTCTCTGTCTCTCTCTCTCTCTCTCTCGCTGTCTCTCTCAATTTTTAATTTAAGTGTGCTTTATTGGCATGACAAAAATTGTACAATTGTATTGCCAAAGCAATTGCAGCTGGGCTGCATACAAATACATGCTTTGTCTCGAACTTTGTTAAATAAACTATATAAAGACCTTTTTTGAAAAAGGTTTCCGAAAGGTTCTTTACTGGGCTTTATTGTAGTAAAAAAAGGTTCAAAAGACCATAAAAATGTTTTTTAAAGACTGTAGCAGGTTCTCTGGTTTATTTTCTTGAAGGGGTTAGATTAGATTTTTTTTCCTGTCCTCTAAACTAAAATTTCAGTACCGCCACAATTGGCTGTACACAATTGTCGGCACACTTGGAATAACACGTGGAAGCCATAAACCCACACTTGCATGCAAGCCCAGGTGATTGGTGAATACTGTATATAATGAGATTTTGAATGAAGGTAGATTTTAAACGAATCTGTTGATGGGATGTGTAATTATTATTATGTGTAATTATTGTAGTTTTTCTGTTTTATGTTTTGATGTCAGCAAGTCTGCGCAGCGCCTCACAGTTGAACACTTCTGCAGTCACCTGCGCCGCCCCTCCCTGCGCGTGCATGAACCATTTAAATGATAATCTTATAAATCTAAATTGTGATTGATTTTCTCTCTTAAGAAATAATTTAGCAATAAAAATGCCTGTAAATGCCAATAAAAATGCCTGTAATATATGAGACGTCTAATGTGTCTGCGTCTCCGTATGCGTATTCAACTTCGCTTGAAAAAAAAGTGTTAAATTGCAAAATTATTGCAAAGGGTCCTTTAGAAAATCAACTACTCTTTATTAAAAATGTTAGTGAAAATGAATGATACTTATGCTGCGTTTTAAAAAACAACTCGGATATTTCCCACCTCAAACGCGGAAATAACGTCCGACATATACCTCTGAACTCGCCATGCCCAAGATGCTTCCAGTCAAATGAGATACAATAGTATATTGTACGTCGTAATGATTATTCGTTGTTTTTAAAAAAGGTGCAATTTATTTTGGAAATATATTCCAGGACAAAGGCATATGAAGAGTTTTGCTTCTATGTAGAATAGTTTTTTTAATCAGTGGTATACCGGGGCACACCTAATGAAACTGTAACTGAAAAAATCACAGAAATCACAGAAAAAAGTACACAGTGACCATCAGCCCAGGTTTCCCCTATAAAAACCTAAGGATGAAAAAGTGATGAATAGACCTACACGCTTAAAAATAACTGAGCAGAACCAGCCCAAATATAAATAGATATAGCACTTTGTATTTTATTTTTCTGAGTTAATTAAAACAACGCAACATATACAACCACAATTGTCCCTGCATAGATAGAAGAGAGAGAGAGATTATCTTCATTTATTTTATGTTTTTACTCTTTGTATGTATATAAAATATTGTCACTGTGGTGCAATGAATGAGAAATCTCTCGTGGTCACTGTTGCGTTCACGGAAGCCCATGCACTTCTAAACAGGTCCTGAAATGCTCTTATAGGGAGGCGGGATCGCCAACATTTGGGCGGTCTGTTCTAAACACTATATAATTCCAGGGACTCAGCGAGAGCCCGTACAGTTTCCATCGTCAGTGTTAAGTTTGATACAGCACGAGTAGATGACTCAAAGGGAGATCCCCGAGTTGGCGATGGAGCAGGGAAACATGGTGCAAGTTTTAATGACACATTGTGAAAACATGAAGCGGCAGCAGACGAGACTGCGTTTTGCTACTGCGCTCCTGTTTGCAACTTTCCTGGCCACATTGGCATGGATGCAATTTCATCAACAAACAAAGGTAAAAACTGAATAAGGCAAGCGTTTATGCATTTGCTTTAATAATGTTGCTTTGCACCTTTGTCTGAAAAAATGAATGAAAAATGATCTGACAGATTTAGAGAGAAAAAGAATAATTGAAACTCTCCATCATCTCCATGTTTCATTCACCGATGTAGAGTTGGTATGACGTTGGATGTTAGACAGATATTCAGCCTCGAAAAACGTCAATAAATTCTAGGCTTTGCAATGTGTAAGTTGCAAAGCGTAAGCGATTTTAATAGCTTTTATTGTGCTATAGTTTCATAAATAAAACCAACATCAAAATGTTCTTTTTGAAACCGGCAACAAGACACACCTATTAGATTTGAGACGTATTCTATAAAAATTGCAACACTGAAGCATTTTGACAGAGTAATTGTGTTTGTTTTTTCTTTGCAGACACTCCCTATCTAGCTAAATTACATCATAAGATCTGTCAGCTACAGTACCTTAAGGCTTAATAAAACAGATGAAAACATTGTGTGTTCTCGTCATTTTTCATCAGTTAGAGCACAGTATGTTTGTTGTTGCTGAATCTCTGACTTTATATCGATGTTTCAGGATGCATTTTCAGGGGCCCGCTCGGAAGCTTTGAAAAGTAAACCAGGATCACCAAAGAGATCACTGTGTGTTAACCTTAAACGTAAGTGTAATAAGTTTTTCTTCATTTTTAGCTCAAAAGACACTCTATTTCAGCTGATCATGATTAATGACACAATGACTGTCTATTGATCATTCAGTTGTGCTTTCCCACCTACAGTCACCTCTGATTTAGTCTTGGAGACACTTTTACTTAAACCTCAAGTATTGTTTAGCATAAAAAGATGAACTAATATGTGACCTTTATCTTCTCATATTCTCTCTCTTATAGCTGCTCAAAGCATGATTGGTGCGTGTCCAGCACACCAGAGAGGAGAACGGCTCATACAGTGGAGACGGATGAACGATGGCTTTGACCACCAAAACTTCAATTTGAAAAACAGAACTGTCCTTACTGTCCTTTCAAAGGGTCTATACTTGATCAATCTAAGGATCTCATATCATATAAGCCAAAATCAATGTACCTCTATGGAGAAATCTACTTTAGTAGTCAAAGTCACACAGCAGCATAGCAATTATGGTAAGGAGATAGAAGTTAAATCTGCTGTTGAAAGCATGTCTTGTATACCATTTTGGCTGCAGTCAATCACTGTGAGCAAAGCAATCACGCTAGAAGCTGACACTGATCTCAGGGTGACAATTAACTCTGAAACCTGCAAATTTGTTGACTGGGCTAAAAACAGCCATTTGGATGTAATTTACTTAAGTTAGTTAAATCCTTACAGAATGACATTATTACACATTTAATTTTTTAGACAAGGATTGTCTCAGGTGTTTCATTACCTATCATGTAGGTGTAAATAAACTAAAAGTTTAAGTTTAACTTATTGTTTTGTTAAATTGAAAAAGGTTGACTCAACCACAATAATGAAATTGTTAATAAATAACATGACTGCATGTATCGAGAGTATCCACTAAAATAACAAATTCAGTGAATAAATATCACTATTGTTATGTATGGGTCAAATTGCCCCACAGTGGATCTGTTTTATTTTAAAACTTTATTTTGCATTAATGAATAAAGACAATTTGAATGTTATTCTTTTGATTTTAAAAATCAGAGCTGTAACTTTGCTTTATGACAAGATTAATCTTTTCTAGGTTAAAGTTTAAACCGGTTGTATTACTTTATCCTCTAGGTGGCGATTGTATGCATTAAATCATTTGGTTTTCTGTAGTTCCCTTATGTGTAGTTTTGTAGCTATAAAAAAATTAAGGTTGTTTTTAATATTTGCTTTTTATATCTGTTTTAATACATATGGGTAAAAACATTACATGTTTGTCAAGCTGTGAAGAAAATAAACCATTTCTTTCTTGTCACTTTCTGAAATTTCAGATTTTTGCGAGTTTGTTGTTTGTTAAAAATACATGTTATTCTACATAGTTTTTGTTTTTTACTATTGTTAATTTGACTATTGTTAAGTTATTTTATAAAGCATTAAATCCATTTTATTTTGAAGTGTTAATATTTGCAAAACAGTTGAAATAGTAGACAGAATAGTAAAAACGCTTAAAATATGAAATTGAACTAAAATGAGAAAAAAAGAGTTTTACAAAATTTCACTTTATATCATTAGATTCTTTTATCTAGTCCTTTTCATAACTATTGTTGTTAGTAGTATTATAAATAGAAAAACGACTGGATTATGTTTAGCAACTAGGTTGCGCTGTGATAACAGGTCACTGTCGTTATACCTTCAAATAATCACACATTGCATGTCTTCTTGACTGTTGAAATCATAAGCAGTTCTGCATTTTCTCTATGAACATACTTTTTTATACACATTATATAAGTCCATTTATGAGGCAGGAAGAGGTGCAAAGAGTATGAATCATATTTACCCAGTGGGATTTATTCCTGGATCAATGTTTCTTCAACAAGAATGTTGTAGAACATCTTGATAATTTGTTCCCCAGCTTCTCTTACAAAGATGAGAAGGGTGCAGTCTAAGAGACAAAGCCACAGCATAGTTTTCTTTAACTTAACTGTTAAACTATAGATGGATAAAGTCCACTAAAAGATGATCTCAGGTGCTTTTAACCAGCAGAATTAGTTATTTGACATTACCGGTTATTACTGGTTTATTTGTGTAACGTTAGTGGATCTGCTGGAATCAATCTATTTGGAAAAGTCATAGTTGGATCTACAGTATCACGATAGATAGCATCTGTGATGTTTGCAGTGTCAACAGAGCTTAGTCGTACAGTAGTGGATTCATTGTAGATTCAATGAAGGCATGTATGTGTAAAATAGTAGAGACTGGTATCTTATTACCTTGTTTCAGTTTCTGATAATGTGTTTGGAAATAGATTAATCACACTAGACAGCTAATATTACATTTTAACAAGCAGAAAGGAAGTAGAGGGTGTGAGCACCAAGATGGCACACTGCCTTCAGCTTACAGACATGATGTCAGCATAACAATTCAGTAGTTCTAATAATATCTAGAGATTTACAATATGGTAAATTATGAAACTGGAAAAAGTTAGTTTTATCAGTCATATCAGTGGACATCAAAGTAATCTATTGGCTCTATCAGTGGGAAATTGTGAGAGGAAGCTTATCTTTGCTTTATGTCTCTTAAATGTCTAAGTCTTGTAGTACAAATCTAAAAACCAATTTAAAAAACCATTACGTTATCCATACAAATATTTGAGTTTCATACAATACCCCAATAACATTAGATGGAAAGTGTGTGGAAAAGTTGTTTGAACGGTCAATGGACCAAGTTGTACAATGTTTGTGGAAGAGTTTATTTTTGTTACCTGACTGTTTGCATAAAATTTGACATCACTTATATAACCCACAGCTATGTTGGTTATTTATTAACGTATTCATTTTGATTCTCTCTCAAAGCTTTAATAGTACCATATGTATACTTGAGTACAGTTGTGGGAAATGTCTTTAAGAGTCAATCTCAACAGATTCTCTCAGTTTATGACTATGTGATGATGTCACAGTGTTTACCATTTTTTTGGTACTGATGTGTTAATGTCCTGATATTAGAAATGTCTTGTATTTGAAAAATCGCTCTGGTAATTTTATGGTAGTTTACAGGTATTACTGTGTGAGAAGGGCTAATGACTGCTTAGTATGACATATAGTGGTATCAGTTGTGATGGAACAGAGCTAAACCATTAAGCAGTTGCTCTGTTTGTACCCTAAATTCCAAGTGATTCAGGGAATTTGCAAGAATATGATTACTACTCGGGAGAAAAGTCATTATTATAATTATTATAAAAAAGGATTATCCTCTAAATATGAATCTACACTAAGTACAAATCTCTCACGCATCCCAACTTAATTTTGAAGTATTTGTACCACATCAGATGAAGAGACTAAACTGTAAGACACAAACTTTTAATATGCTGTTTTCCTTTTTTTACTGAATTGTATTAAGATAAAGGAAAAATCCCAAGTTTCAAATTCCATTAAATGAAATCTCACATTTGGCATACACAACACCCACAGCAGTGTGACGTATCAAGTGACAATGGTGTGATAGGGTCAGGAGGTGGGTAAAGATTCCTTTTGTTGACATTAACAGGAAGATATTGGGAAAAAACATGAACTAGCTTGCCATGCGAATGTCTTACTAAGCTTCCACACCTTACTCTCCAGACAACCGCAGGTGAAAGTTAAATGCGTCACAAAAGACTTCACAACACATCTCCATTACACAACAATTTAAAAGACAACATCTAGGTCAAGACCCAGTAAAACTCTCTTTATTATATTCAAGTTGTATTCGTTCAATATGCATCACTTTGTGGAACAAGCATCGAACACAGACAGAAAATTATAAAGCCACCAACTGTGTGGATGTGAATACATTTGAGAAAGTACTAATGCTGGGTTAGGTAAAGAACACATCAAAGTGAAGCAAATCAACCTAATGCTTTCTCACACTTGCCAGTCTTTGTCGAAACACAAAAATTCACCTTACAATCAATTACACATTTTAAACTAAGACCACAGTATGCGAGTATGGAGCATGAATATTTAGTTTTTTCAACCAAAAAAAAAACTAAAACAAAACACAATCATTCACACCCACACATGCACAGACAAATAACATCCACCTCCAGCAAAAAAGCAACAAAATGAAATTGCTTTTGCTTTTTTCTTCCTTCCTTTTGAAGACACTTTAAGGGTAGGAAAACTTCATAAAAATCTAGCAGTCACAGGATCACGGGAATTATCAACTGTTTTTGCTGGGATGAATAAACGTACGGAAAACAGTTAAAATAGTAACACACATCTGTGCACCGATACATCAGAGCAGGACAGTCCTAAATGTAAATAAAGATTACAAATATAAATAATAAAGGATTCACTGAGTGTTCAGGAGTGCTTTGTTCATGCATAATTTAGTATTCAGTATGACTCTGTATGTATTAAGGAGCTGATTCTAGCTTAGGAGCTCTAGGTATGTAACAGGCACTTTGCCTTTTTGGTTTCCTCTTTCTCCAATAAGCCAATCTGGGTCCATGCCGGGCACTGTGTACACAGTAATCAGCTAAAGAATGAGAGAGAGAGAGAGAGAGAGAGAGAGAGAGATCAAGAACAAATTGTGCTTTAGGCTGACTTCTCTGTAATGGGTACAGTCTTACACAAAGTGGTAATTTTGTTAGTAAGTATACTTAACTTGTTAACTGTCAACGTTCCACAGGTGGAACACTTTTTTATTTTACTATTCACTTTAACATTTCATAGTTAAATTCTAAACTAATCAAACTATATATTGACAGAAAATTCTAAGACTTAAGAATAAATATTTGATGAATTTTCATAACAATAAACATAAACTAAAAAAAGATTTAGTTAAATAGTTTGCATGTTGCATTTTCATGTGTATGCTCAATATGTACAATGACAGTTATCAGGTTAAGTAAATTAAATGTAGTATGTACTAGTACTGTATTACGTGCAATACGTATACTAAAACAACTTGCTCATATATATCCATAACAGCATGATATTGCTTTATTATATCACATTTTGCAGCACATCTAATCTGATTCCAGCCCTCTAATCTAATCAGTGGTCTATATTCATCCAAAATATGGCACACCCCTCTCTATCTTACTCCACTAGTGGTTCCAAGTTCAGATCAACCAGTTTTTCTGTGGTGAAATGAGCTCCTTATCTAAACCTGATCTGAAGAAACTAAAAAATGTTTCAACACGGTCCACAACCATAAATGCATTTTCTATTTAGTAATCAAAAAACGAAAAAATATATGTTAATGACACGTAACAGTTAAACATACTTTGGTTTTATATTTGGGCCTTTAAAATAGAGGAGCATAATTAGCCAAAATAAGTGGCTACATTGTGTCTAATATGCTATTAGAAAAATTTTAATAAAAGTATGCTATGAACATGTCAAGAGAGTGAAATTGTGAACTGTTACTGTTAAGGAATAAAACCTTTGAATAATTTCTTACCTCATCAGCAAGAAGAGAAAGTTCACTTGTATCTGCAGCATCATAGTCATACAGCACTTTGGCCTTGCGAGTGCCAGTCGCTGGTGGTTTTACTTCCTCGATCTTCAGCGTGCTGGACTCAAGTGTATTTGAGGCATTGGTGGGGCGACTGGGTGAAGAAGCTCCTGGCAGGGTGGCATTGGCAAGAGGAGAAGGTCCTGCCGACATCCCTGACGTGGAGGCGTTCACAGCAAAAGCATTAGGAAACCTGCAGACATTCACATAAATGTGCATATAATGTACATTTATGAATGCAACATTTGCATTTATCATCAAACTCACAAAGCATCATTTTGGTATTTATGCATGAGTTACATTTTTTCCTGTGTGATTCACAGGAAAAGCGTAAGGAATGAATTATAATATATATGTATCTAGAGATATTTCATTGAAAGACATTCTTCGAAGAATGAAGCAGGAAATTTCAACACTGTGGAAAAGCTCTGCAATCTCCAAATGCAATGTCCAGTGTTAATATAAAGTACAGTATATTTTTTGTTCCTCATAAATATAGCACTTCCTTTTTTAATACAATGGAAAGATTTACTTACGTATCTCCATTTGCACTGAGAGCACAAAAAAAAAGCACAGCATAAACACCAGGTCAAAGTGGATTCATGTACGGGAAATTGCACAGAAAGTCTTGTGATTGCCTTTACTAGAAATGCAGCAGCTCTCCATATTAATAAGAAATTGTTTAGAATGGCCCATACGGACTTAAAGGGGTAGTTCACCAAAAATTCTTTCATCATTTATTCAGCCTTTCTTTTCTTTTGCAGAACAGAAGATATTTTGAAGAATGTTAGTAATCAAACAACATTGGGCCCCACTGACAAAACCACAGAGAAATTTCTCAAAATATCTTCAATTGTGTACCACAGAAAAAAAAGCCAAACAGATTTTGAATGACATGAAGGTGAATAAATGTTTTTATTTTTAGATTTAGGTAAACTACTTTAAACTACTCTCAAATAATCAAGGAAAAGTCTGACTTTATTTTTTTCCTCATAGACAATATTATCCTCACCTGCTCAGTTCTTTCTGAAGGTCCAGCATGTGTTTGTGACACTGTGCATAGTAAGCAGCCTGGGCCTCGACAAACTCATGCAGACAGCGCAAGTGATTTACCTGCAATCAGAGGACAGTGCAAAAAAAAAAACTTAAATCACCTCAAACTCTGCCACTAAATGTGTGAATAATGTCTCTACTGTATGCATGTAATCAAAAATGATTAACATGAATGAAAACTGGTTTGTAAAACGCATGTACTCACATGCGTGCTGCTGATCCCCTCCAAGAGGAGGCGCGTCACCTCCGCCTGTCTATCAAACTCAGTCTGAGCCAAACGCAACTCGTGTTCTGCCTGGTGGAACCATGAAACACCAAACGCATGTGCCAAGAAAAACCATAAGACACATCATAAAAGGTTTTGCTTGCATTTGCTGTTTAATGAACACAAATGTTTAATGAAAACGCTCATCCTCAAAATACAAATACAATTCTCTCAAAAGTTGCCTTTGTAATTGTTTTCTGAGTGATACTGTGTGTAGCCATCTTAAATTTGTTTATATTGGCCAATAAATTGCTTTGGGACACGTTTCCTAATATAGAGGTAACTCTTTGAAATCATGGAAAAAGAGGAGAAATGTGATCAGGCCATACTCCAACTTCCCCTATGACTGCCACTGCTGAGCACATGCTGAGCATGTGCACAAACCACTAAACCGCACCCTTATCTTCACCAATAACTTTGAAAAATAATTTAAATACACTTACAAATGGAATAAGAATGGCTGAAATATGCTGCTGCAAATACAAGATTGTTTTTATTGCAGTGTTTTCTGACCACTGGTATTACTTTATCAACACAAAACCAGAAACCAGTTCCTTTTGACTCATACTTAACAGGATATCATTAGATTAATTGTTATCATTACTAAATGACTGTTATTACAATGATTCAGCTTGAGCCGCATGATTCACTAACATTCAGTCAATGAAAAACTGACTAAACAAGTAGCATCAAGACAACCTGAAGCAGTTTAGAAACTGACATTTTAAATAAACTAAAAAAAAAACATTTATTCAAAATGAAATGCAAATTGGTAACCTGTGTAAATACACATGTATTTAGATCAATGACAAAGACAACTTGCAGAGACAACTTAAAACTTTTAAAAGTTTTTGTGCTTTTTATTATTCCTTTTTATTTGAATTTTTATTCTGTATGCTTTGCCTTGTTAATCAGACATTAAGATGTCAATGCCAGACCGATATTAAACATGGTCATTGTTGCAAGACACTAATGCAACTACAATCTTTTTTTAACTTGCATTTTTGTTGTTGTTCAGATCACCCCATCAATCAATTTATATATTATTACGCAATCATATATTACGTATTTTACGTCAGTTACGGTAAACAATGGCATGTCTCATGACAGTCATGCTGTTTGCTGTCGTATGAATACAAAATAAAAGAAAAGCTGATTGGCTACTACTCACTTTATCCACTTCCTCACTCCAGAGCTGGAACGCGCAGCATAACAGACAATAGAAGAACAATAATATCATATCAAGTGTCTGTCTGGCAAACTCAAGTAATAATCAAATACTTGGCTTTATTTGAAAATATATAACATTGTTAACCTCTATGCCTATGGGATCTTGGAGACATCAGGCACAACTGGTTCTTTAACCCTTGTAATGTCAAGCCATTTATGTAATATAAAAAGACAAAAATACTACAGTAGAATTGGATAAGCGATTGCACATACAGTACCTCTTCAAAATATGTGTGAAACTTAGTGAACAATGCAAGACGCAGCTTGTTCAGTGGGGATTTTCACTTTGGCTATTTATACAATAACATGGCGTCAATACCACTTTCACCTTGCGCAAACTACATATTTTCAAGGTCAATACTCATCAGAAACACTTAACTGAATGCATGTTTTTCATATCTTAAAATGCTGCAACCTGAAACTTGTTTTGGACAAGTATATAAAAGTAGTGTTCAACGCACAATGGTCAAATAATAAAAATAGTCTATAATTTAATTTGTTGGGGAAATCTAAGTTTGACTTTAACACTTGCACAGATAAGTATGTAAAGTAACCTTTAAATGTATTTCTCTGTTTCATACAGAGAGGGCAATATAGAGGCAGAAGTTAAGGATTGTAGCTTACTAGACCTTTTGATCTAAAAGCTTTAGTCATAATTTTGCTGACAAATACAATTGTGTATCAATGTGCTAATGTATGAATTTTTATAAAGATTAATTTATTAAAAAATTAATAAATTTTAATAAAAAATTAAATGAGTTCTTATCTTTGATATCATAATATCTTGATTTACTTCTAAATTGTGCAAAACATCATTCACAAAGAATTTGACTAGCTGTGTAAGGAATAATTTACAGAACAAACCTACACCCAACTAAACATTAATGTCATAAACCGTCACACACACACAAACAAAGGGAAAGACAAACAAACACCACACTATAAGAGATGGAAACAACGAAAAACAGACACAACATTGTTATGTTATAAAACTTGGTCAAGATACTTCCATCACTAAACCAAGCTTAAAAGGTAGACTTCATACAAACACCAGAACTAGCGATGTCCCACCAGATGCAATTCTCATACTGTACAATCTTTCCACTGTCACTCAGAGATTTCTTATTCATCTGTAATTTAGTTTCTATTCAATCTAACACAACCTACACAGGACATCCTGCTAATCTAAATGTGATTTGGAAAATGCTCATGTTGTATCTGAGTTTGGTGTAAATAAATACACAAATAAGAGTCATGTAGAAAAAGAGAGACAAAAGAGAGCCAATGGCACGTCATGATTTTGCAGAGTAAGGAATGTTCCTACAATAATCACCATCTTTTGCTGGTCCTGCAACAACAATCATGTTAAAAAAATAAAGTCTTAACCCATTCTAAGCCTATATCCATAAACTACCCTTTAAATTAGAGGGAAATTTAAAGTTGAAATAAATCCCCTAAATCAACTTTAAGCTAGTGATAAACCTAAGACTAAAATCTGTCAGGAATGTTGTTCCAGGACAAACAAGGATGTGGATCCAAGAACATGAAGGAACTCTGCAAAATCTGTTTCACCGAAGAGAGTTTGGGGGGAATCATACAGTACTAATGCTAAAGTTCTGCAGTTTTCTTACCGCAGATGCACTTGCGGACAGGACATAATTGCGGGGCCTAGTCTCCTGAAAGTCTGGCGCAGCCTACAGGTGAGGGGGAAACAGAGAGAATCATGCGTCCACATGAACTAATCCAGCAGAATTATCTTCATAGCTAAACGCATTGCCAAAAAGTGGGCAAGTGTTTGGAAAGGCTAAACTCCTTATCTCACAGCAACAATGGTAAAAAGACTGTTTGTCATTTCGTGCCGTTTTTGGGTGTAGTGAAACATTCGCAGTATAATCTATTTCACAGTACGTGTAACCTTCCATAAAAACTTCTCAGTATTTTGGTTTCCACACATCTATAAATAAACCAAGACATGTGGTGATGTCATAACTAGTCACGATGTCATGAAGAGTACAATGCCAATATGTCCAGACATGCTTTTGAAAAATGAAGTGGTGTTGCAATATGAAGCCAACGTAGCCTGTTTTTTTAGTCTGCAAACAGAATCTAATTCCCCTTTTATTATTACATAAAAGATTTAACAGCAGGTCATTAATATTAAATGTTGACAAATATAATTTGTGTACAGAATAAACACATACATTTGACTAATGGAGTCTAATGTTTTCTAAAGGGTATAAACTTAACTTCACCAGGGATATCAGAAGATTTTTAAAGACCTACTTTTAATTAATTATTACTCAATGTTTGTGTGTTAACAGGGTTTAGTGAATTCTTGGTTGGGAAACGCTTCTCTACAATACACCTTGTTATAAATGAACAAAGATTGTATGCAGCAATTTATTTGGACCGCAAATGTGCCATTGTTGCAATACTGTTTGCGTTGTCGAGGTTAGACAGTCCTATTATTGGGGACAGATAGGCCAACTATAAGACCTGTACAAGTGATTACTTATACAGGGGAAGGCCAGGGTTTATAGACAACTAAGCAAACACACAAACACACACAAGAATACTCACATCTCCCTCACACTGTGCAAATGACAACAGAGAGGTGTGTTAGTGTACATGGGAAAGAAGATATATGACACAGACAACACACAATAAAAAAGTGACCTTTTGCAGGGCTGGAATAACTGATGACTAAGTCATTAGCGTACCCATTATACACACGTTTATATAAAAAATGAAACCTCTGGGAAAACTAGAGACGTAAAACTACACTATGCCTTTCTTGAAAATCCACTTCGATGCAAGATATGCTTGAGAATTCAAATGAACTGTCAAGATGAGAAAGAAAAGTTGGGGAGTATATATATATAAACAATCCCAAATGGGCCATTAAAAACATGTTTCAATTTTATGTGACTCAGTTTTCTTCCTAAAAATCCTGAATCAGTGGAAAAGTGGAAAGCTTTTCTTTAAGTATGTCTAATTTGCTAAAAGGCATTGCTTAAAAGGGGTACTTTCCCCTATAAGTTTGAATCATTGAGAATATTTAAATCTCACTCATCAGGGAGACTGTGAAATAAGTGAGTGGGTGAGGTGACCATGAAAGGACAGGAGGGGGAATGTCACGGGTTTGAAAGAAAGTGAAAGTAAACCTTACAGCAGCCTTGGCCTCTGCTAACTTGGCCTTCTTGAGCCGGGCTTTGCAAACATCCAAGTCAAGGCGGCGATTTTCAAGTAGCCTTCTCTCTTTCTGAAAATACAACATAATGTTTAAGAACACCACAATACCAAAAAATTTTAGCTTATTCTCGGTCACCCAGAACAAGTTTCTAGTATTTTTATAGGATTTTGAGATCATAGTTCAAATGATCTCAACATAGGAGGTGTTAACTGTTGGGAAATATGATGTCATATGTGGTGCCATACTTCATCTATTAATTCAACTGATAGTAATCAAACCATTGGTTATCCTGATGTAATTTATTGTAACTTCCTTCTGTCTGACAGCTCCACTGTTATTGGTTGCTCATATTACTCATATAAACCTCGAAGTAATTCATAACTTACAGAAATGGTTTTCCAGTCTCCCTCTAGGAAGTTCCTCAGAGGTGTGAGGAAGTTAATGGCTGATGTATGCAGGAATTCTCTCTCTGCTCCACCCAATCTTCTCTGGTAATCTCCAACAGTAATTAAAGTGCTACCTGAAAACACAAGCAAAGAAAAACAATTTTTGTCAGTTCATTGTATTTGTGCCATAAACATCTACTATTTAGACTTATCACAACAGACAAACAACAAAAAATCCCAAATGCTAAATGGCTGCTGGCAGTAACTCAATATGTATAGCTAGAATACCAAGATAAAGCCAACTAAACCAAAGATCCGCTTCACTTTGAGCTGCCAGAGGGGTTCTTCATGCATAAACCTGGCATGCTGGCGGAAATTATGTATAAATTAATCATCTGTTCCAGTCACCTATTTCCAGTCTTGACCTGTCTAGGTTTGATAATCAAACAAACATGTCTTGGAGACTGTACACATATCTTGGAGACTGTTGCTTTTCAAACACTAAACAATATGTGAATAAAGACAACAAATATGTTTGTGTTAAACTGAAGTGAGAGAGTCATACACATCTGGGATAACATGATAGTGATGAAAATTAAAATATATATATATTTGGGTGAACTATTCCTATATAAATGTTGAAAAGTTAAAAAACATGGAAGATAAATGTTCCATTAAAAAGACATAAAAATGTGACCCTGTCTGTGAAAACCAGGCTAAAGTCTAAAACTCACATTACAAGTATCACTGAGTTGTCATTACTCAGTCAGTATTAAACATATCAAGGTTATATTTTCACCGAATGTTCTTTACATTATATAGGATGGTTTTATGTAGAAAACAGTAAATCACAAAAAAAATTTAAAATGTGCCAATGTCAAATCTTGACAATCTCCCTAACCACATTGAAAACTTAACATAGGGTAGGACAAGAGCGCCATCTAGTGGCAGACGGCTAACAGGAAAATATAAATGTGGTTTCACTTTCACCTTTAATGTGGCAGAAAAACATTAAACCAAATAAAAAAAAATAGTAATTTAACAAGAAAACGGTGCAAATCAAACAGTCCCAGCAAAGTATCTACCATCAAACAATCAGTTGTAAGAAGGGAAATATGTATTTTTTCCATAAAGTAATCATGTTTATTTTTTTTCCACAATAAAAAACTGGATTATGTTTGTGTTGTTCTGGTGGATTGTACAAACCATATGGAGTTCCAGGCCCAAAGTCCTTTGCTGCATCCTGCATATACTGTCCCAGCAGCTCTGCGTTGGTGGTTCTGGATGGAATCTTTTTATCCAATTTCTCATATAAGAACTCTTCAATACGAGCACCTAAACAAAGACCATCAGTATAAAAAGAGATTCATTTTCATTTATAAACTCATTCACACCAATAAAAGCAGACCAATAAAAGCCTCTAAAACTCAAACAGGTGGCAACACTCAATTTCAAGCAATTGAAAACCATAGTTAACAGTCAATATGAATAGTTACCAGAGTGGGATAACTTTAATCCTACTATTTAAAGTAAAGTAAGTACTTAAATATCCAGACAGTGCACATAAAATGTAAAACATTTGCTTGTTTTTAAGGAGTACAAGCCTAACTAGATGAAGAAATGTGGTTGGTGACCCACAGTACAGGCCACAGGGAGTAGAAACAGACTTACCAGTCTGGTCAACTGGAGCATGAAGAGAGTTAGAAAGAACAGGTTAGTGTTTTCACTAGCACACATCACTAGACCTCTCGCATTTAAATGAAAGGGCTTGAGATCATGAAAGGTACATCAGAGACCGTCATCTCATCAAAGATCACTCTTTTATCTTAAACACTAAAGGATCTGAAATCTGTGGTCTTATCAATGATCAATGAATTATATTCAAAAAAAGAATAATATACATGCCATTTAGTTTTTCCTCAATTGTTTATTAATAACAGTGTATTAAGTGTATACAAATATTTTTAAGAACGTTATTAGGCAAAATCTCTTTCAGTAGACTTCTACAGGGCTGTTACTACTGGGATTAAGTGTCAGTTCATGTATCACCCTCTAGCAGGGTTAAAACTGTAAAGCAACCTTGTAAAAAATTCTCATTACTTTATTAGATCAACTAGCAAGAACGAAAATCAACAGTACTGGGGTCATTCCCCAAAGAATTTACATTTGTGGACTGATTATTATATTGGTAAGAAAAACAAAAAGAACAATAAAACGGAAAACGCATAATGTGACATCATGGTGACATGTAAACGCTATAGTTGTTTTAAGAGGCATCACATTTCACTGGTTGGCTGCAGAGAAATTACACTGATATCAGATGTCACTAATAAAACTCATTCACGAATGTTACATTGTATTTCTTTAAAAAATTCTTTAAAAGAGTCTTCCCTCTTATATTGTGCTTTAATTAAAGCAAATGGTTAATTTAATGGTAAGCACCTGTTTATCTGATACTCTATAAGTAGATTATAATGGTAATTTGTGAACAACTTGAGACATTTCTTAACATAAAGCAACTTATAATGCTTATTTTTAAATCTGTTTGGAGATTATGTCTAATTATTATAATATTATCCTTTGAAAGGTGACTTGAAAATCAAAAATCTAAAGCAGGAGTCTTACTTGGATTGGGTTGAAGCAGCACCTCAGTCTGTCGAAAGATCTTTTCGGTCCAATTTTTGGTACAATCCGCTCGTGCAATCAGGTTCTCCAAGTGGGCGTCTAGTTCAGTCTTTTCTGCTTGGCCAAGCTTCTCCTCTGTGTACTGCAAAACAATGTATACAAAATGTTTCTTTGAAAGACTCACCATATGCATGTATTTGCATAAAATAACTAAAAAGCTTTGGCAAGTAAAGACGACACATAAATTATGTGTAAATGTATTTGTCACAACTCTTAAATGAACTTTAAGAAAGTAATTAACGGTGAAGTCTTTTGACTAGTCACCTAAACTATAAACTTTCCCTTATACAAATGTATTTGCTGGTACTTTTTGAAAAATCCATTAACAATATACAAAACATATATTAACAATGTAAAGCTCATTTGCTCATTTGCTCATCACTGACAGGTAGTAGTAACTAAACAGGGGCACTGATGTGCATGTCAGCAAAGGTGATTGTCTGATTTGGGACACGCCCCTCCATCTGGCACCTGTCAGACTACAGATTACTCGGATACCTGTACTAAAGTCTTTTTGAAAGTTAACATGTAAGCATGTTATACCTGGTTAGATTTTTATTTGACCATAAGTTAAAGAGGCCTTTACAAAGACAGAAAACATAAAAAACAACAAAATAGAATTAAACAGGGTGTTAAAAGATACAGAGAGTCTATTTGTATTAGATGGCTAGATAAACTGTTAAACAATGAATATTAGTATCTTACATTTTAAAACACATACGAATAATACCTATTATCCAAGTAACGGGTGAAAGAGGCTAAAATCTGTGTGAATCTATTAAAGCTCACTTTGGATTGGTATATCTAACAGATGACAAAATGTCCTTTGACTCTCACTAATAACAGGAAAGCTCTTGGCCCACTGCAGATTTCCTCTAACATACATCTCTCACAGGCAGGGACAGGGCAGAAAAATCATATTCACATGCTACATTTACATTTACATTACATTTAGGCATTTAGCTGACGCTTTTATCCAAAGCGACTTACAAATATTAGGAGACAGTGAAGCGACACATCAAAAGCGGCAACAATAGTACTAAGAAGTGCTTTACTAAGTTTACAATGTTTTGCAGTGCTAGATAAGTACCTGTAGAGGAAAGAAGAGAGTTTCTTTTTACATTAATGGAGGATTTCCTCTACATCTGCAGTTTTAAAATTTGAATACCAATCTTTACTTTTGGATCCTACAAAATATTTCACAATAGAAAACTTACAAAGATGTTCATTTACTTTCAATTATTATTAACACTGTCAAAGACAACAAAACTTAAATGCCATACAGTCACTGATGTTCTCCTGTTGTACAGTTTGTCAGAAACAAACAATCCTGCACACATAATTATAGTAAAAAAAACCCCCACTGAGGTACAGGGACTGATACTGGTTTTTTCCTGTGCATCATATTCCTCTTTTTGGTTTTTCACATTGTAACTTTGAAAAAAAAAAGAGTTTCATAACTCATTTGCACTATTTACACTATGTTACATTGTAACACTAAAAATAGTAAAAGTAGGCTACAGAATGTAAAGAGTATAATAGATACAGTAAAAAATAGAAAATTAAACAAGAAGGCCTTAATAATCATAAATCATAAGTTCAACACTGTCACAAAAGCAAACAACATAAATAACGTAGGTACATTAAACATTTATTCTTCTAGACTAAAGTCTTTATATAAGCTTTATGCTATGCAAACGCTTATGCCTAAATGTCAACTACAACCACATGCAAACAGATGGGCATACACAGAGTCACACATACACACCAGCTGGCCAGACATCTTTCACTGCTCTGTACACAAACAGGCTTATTCATTTGTGATCCATTATCTGTAAGAAAGAAACCTAACATCGACCAGAATCATTCGATCACCACATATACTTTAAATGTAGTTTACCATTATGAATAATAAAACAATTAATTAAATGTACCCTGATGACATTCTTGTGTTTGGACTGTAAGGGAGAATTCAGCTGGTGACTGTCACATGAACAGCCATTAATAATGGATACAGGCTTGGCTTGCGTCTATCGGCTTACAACGGCGAGGAAAATACACATCATCGCAAAATGACAAATTTCAAGAAATGTACGCTTTAACAAAGGCGGATCAAATAAGATGAACAATAAGCGATTTTGAAGAATGTTAAAAGCAAAGATGTTTATTCATTGACTCGAGCCCCGCTGCGCACATCCATCCGTCTGAATTCACGCACGTCACTTATGACCGAAAGCAACAAATGTAAGAAGCAGAAATATCGTCTCGTTTCATACCTGAACAGCTCGAGTGAAGAATACACCTGCATCCGACGCTAGTTTCTTGACATTAAAATCCATCGTGTCAGCGTTTTTACCGTTAGCGTTTCAGCAACATCAGCTTGTTGGTTGTCCCTGCAACGGGATCGATTGTGCAGGACGAGGATGAGGAGTTTAATGCGCCTGTCATCAGTTACATCGTGCATCCTCTACTTAGCCTGGACTTGAGCCACGATCACGTCTAATTGATTATGGTATAAAGGTTTACATTGCAAAAGATCGAGGTCAACTGACTAAAATGTTTATTAATAAAAACATTTAATCTCAAGGAACATGTCTGAATGTGGAGAAACGTTGTGCCAAATATGAACTTTTTTTATTAGAAAAATGTTGTTGGAGAGGGTAAAGACCTCAAGAAGTTTCCTGAAAAATACATTTTTACAAATTCTAGGTAAATATTTTTTGATATTTTAAAAAATCATATTAAAACATATAAATAAAGAATGAGTATAATGGAAACTTTTGGGGTATTAAAAATCCTGAATTTTTTACTCAGCATTTTATAAGTTGAAACTGGACATTTTATCTCTTTAAGTCTCAATATTATTAAACATCATGACATCATAAACATATTCCCATTCAGTATTTACTTTTCACCTTAACTTTTTTAACATGTTCTGCAATCCATATCTTACTGTTTTACAGAAGAGCATCAGCTCCCCAAAACATTTTTATAAAATGAAAGCATTTTCAAAAAGAGATACAAATTGTAAACATTCTTTTTATTATACTGCATAAATATTCAGTTTAAAAACATTTCAAATCCACTTGAAAGTAATGGGTAAATAACAGATAAAACAGCACGATCGTTCAATTTATCTGGCTAACTAAAAACATGTTTAATCTATAAATTCATTCTGGGCACGAGCTGTTCTGTCTAATACATTGGTTAGCCAAAATAAACTTTAATGGAAAAAGAAACTGTACCAATTCATTTATCATTTCAAAAACAGATCTGTGGCTTTATAGAACATTGATGAAAAAAGTTTAAAAGACTTACGTCTAGACTTACCAACCTTTTTTCATCAATGTTCTATAAAACAATACCTCCAATGTGGAATCACTGTAAATGTAAATTATTACTTTTAACTGCATTTTTTTCCAGAAAAACTGTACTCGCATTAGGATTGTTTTTCTTTGACCAAAAAATGATTCAAAGACAAATACTCTGAACTGGTGAGTAAAACGCATACTGTCAAATCTATTGCTTTGCCCTGTTTGTCCCTGTTTTGCTCATTTCTACTGCTTTGGCCTGTGTTTATATAATGAGGTCTGTATGACTCAGTTGTCTGATCAGTGTGATCTTCTGTCATGCATTATTTGGTATGATTCTGAAGCCATTGGCATAGCCTGTGACAGTAGGCTGGAGGGCTCACTGTTGAGAATGTCTGTCGTGGATATCTAAGTCTTTTCCATAGATGCTCAAGCCTCTTTTTGAAACCATAAACAGTGAAGATGTCAATAATCCCAATGAAGTAACGCTGCTCTGGTCCATCAATGACGTGCAGTGGGTTCTTGAAGTTGGGAAGCAGCCTTCGATTCTGGGCCTGGAACGTTTGTAGATCGGCTGATTCTGCTCCCGCCCTGCTCTGCTGCTCCATTTTTTCTCCCTCGTAACTCCCATTGTCTGTCCCGCCGTCGCCACTGCGTATTTCTGTCATGTGACCATGTGATGTGGCATAGTTTATTTCTGAGGAGAGAAGGGTGGAGTCATCCTCCATCACCGCCCCAGGAACAGTGGGTGTAGCAACATGTGTAGGACTGCAGGATGCATTTACTGACCTAACAGCCAGCCAGACAGACAGAATGAGAGAAATACAAAGAATATAACAAAGCACATTAGTTGAATAAAACTGTCAAATTAAAATGTGTGGTCATTCTTTTTCACAAGTTGTGTTGTTGTTTCAATGGCGGATTAGTCCATTTAAACTTTACATGATATTAAAGATGTGTAAATAGGTGAGAATATATATTGATAAAAAAGCTGAGGCATGGTAGCAGGGATGTCCAAGGTTAGGTAGATTTAGTTTAGTAAAGCAGTTTGAGTTATTTAAAAAAAAAAGTTTTTTTTTTAATTGATCAGACAAACCAGTGACATACTTATACCAAAACCGTGATAGGGAAACATATAGAGCTAGGAGACAGTAACCCTGCACTTCAGAATCATTATACAATGTACATAATCATTCAGTTATTAAAACTGGTGCATTTAAGCTCACTTTTTGGTGCGCATGATGAGCGTTGCGAAAGAGAGACTCTGGCTGAGTTCATCCTGATGCAGGGGCTGATGGGCCAACAGGAGACTGTAGTCCAGAACATTGAGCGTCTGAAGAAAGGCTGTGTCAATCTCCACCTGACGCAAGAGCCAAAGACGCTGTTGATCTGTCATGTACAACAGAAAGCTTTAGTTCCTTTGACTTTATAAACGTTCAAGACAAAAATCACTCCTCCAATTAAAAAGAGCTAAATGTTTTAAGACATGCATCAAGCTGACTATAAAAAGGGATTAATTTAAAGTCTACAATTCTTCAACTTCACCTAGATTAATGAACTGTCCCTCAAAATTGAGATCCTTCAAAACAACAATCATCTGGCTGCCTTCAGGGGCTGGGTCTGTCCACCGGCTCACCTCACAGCCTTTAATATCATACCTTATAAAACATGAAGAGAAAAGAATATAAGGCTACAGGGAGGAGTAAATGAGAAAGGCTTGGGCAAATCAGAGGCCACGTTTTTCCAATGAAAGATTTACAAGATCATTATTCTAAACATTAGTGCAAGCCTAAATTAACAGCTACTGTAAAAGGCAAGGCAGTTTTACGACCGATAATTGCAAGGCTGTGGGTGACAGTAAGTCAGAGTAATAGCTTCTGTGGTGTGTTGTCAAATATCTTTCCACATTTAATGGGCATTTGAGAACATTAAATATTTACAAGATTATTAATATTCATTGTAATAACATTTCACTATTTTCCATTTGTAACATCTCACCTTGCAGTGATTCTCTCATCTGGGTAGAAGACACTTTGCATCACAATAAAGTACTTCTGCACAGAGAATAATCACAGCATTTTATAACATGTATCTTTATGAGACCCAAGATATTAAATATATTTTTTAGAAATTAAAGATATTACTGAAATGAAACCAATACCATCTTTTGGTGAGGAATTTTGATTCTGTGAACACCTGTCCATGAGAAAACAATATGAAAAACATTTTTTAGTTGCAATACTGGTTAAAATTAGGCCTTCTAATGTAAATAATAGTTACATCTCATTATAAACATTGAAACGTTCCCATTAAAATGTCAAAAATTGGTGGATAACAGAATATTTGTCCTGTATTAAAGATGATGTGTGCTTATCGTCTGGTTCTCACCTAAAAATTTGACAAGAAGAGAATGTGGATATTTCTCCAGATGTTCCATGTAGATTCTCAAGTTAGACAAGAGAAATCTGACTTCTCTTTTACTCTGTGTCTTTAGGAAGAATTGCTTGTCATTACTGAAAAGAAAAGAGCAGAGGTGAAAGCGTGTCAAAGACCAGCATTCTGGGATTATGTGTCTTGTTTCAGAGGACATGCCTACAGTTTATTATTTAACCCAACCTACATCATTTTGGTTACCACAACAGGACTTCAACCAATAATTATACCACCTATTTCGTTCTAGTGTAAAATTTATTTTCATGATGTATTGTGTAAATCTATTTACTTGGCAGCCACCTCTGGGGGCATTTGAGAACCATGGTATCATTAATCTTGTTAAAAAATATTTGTTAGTCCAGCCAGTTAATGCAAATTTAGTAAAGTAAATAAAAACAGGACAAATCTGTATCAAAAGATACTTGATTGTTACAATCAAAAGATGTTTATCTCCAGTTCATTTTCAATTAGTGGTCTGTCCCTTTCTTATATTTCTTTACATTCTGGTACATATACAATATTTACATTTACGTCGTTCATGCATTTGGCGGACACTTTTATCCAAAACGACTTAAAGTGCATTCAACTTAAAAAATTCAGTATGTGTGTTTCAGTTTGTGCTGCAATGCTCTACCAACTGAGCTACAGGCACGTGAGGCATTTATGCCGACTCACGTTAGGAAGAAGTCTGCCTTGCTCTTGGAATTGCTGATGAATTGCAGATAGCTGCCTTCAGAGGAGAGAGACTGCTGATATTCCCTCTCTGTCATCCCCAGAGAGCGTCGCAGACTGGCGAAAACCAGTCCGGCATACGTCTCCATCCTGAAGTCCTTTACACGGTCACAAAGTGTAAAAAAATTGTTGTTCAGTGTTTCGCTTAATTTTTAGTGAGAGAACTTAAATAGTTTTGCTTAGGACCCCATCTAAGTACATCTACCTTAAACATACCTTATGAATTTGTGTAACCTCAAGATTGTAGTCATCTTCAGATAGCTCATCCTTAAAAACAAACGAGACAATACAATTTACAATAATAATGAAACATACAATACAATGTTTTTTCTGTTTGTGAGTGTGTTAAAATGCTTCGAGTCCCAGACAACAAGCAGCACATTCATGAGTCATACTGCTGTATAAGCAGACTAAATTCAATGGCAATGGGGACTGCAACATCATCTGTGTGTGTGTGTTAGTGAACAAGCACATGACCATGAGTGCAACCATAACACAATATAGTTTGAGTAGCTAATAATCAGGGAATACTGTGTTTGTGGAAAACAAAAAAGAAATAATCAACGCTCTACTGTACTGTATGTCTAATGTGATTTCCCACAATTCACACATCTGTGTATGCTTATTGATGCTCATTGAATTGATGTCATTAGCATTACTACGTGGATAAATCAGATACAGTACACATACATTATGCACTTGTATGTTTTATATATGGATTCAACACCATGCACCACCACGCACCGTGAAGACTGAAGCATTGTTTGAATTCTAATCCTTCACAATGGTGTTTGTTGTCATAAACACTTGGTTATTCTTCCACGCCCCTGCTCTGTTTCCCTAGAGCAAATAACCAGTATAAAAACAAATCAACCTAAAACACAGCAGTAGGATTCCCCCTTCAGTACCACAAACACACAGTCTCCATGGAAAGATCATACTAAATATGGTCCTCTCTACAGAGCTTTGTCATACTAATTAATGATAAATGGAACATGTCTGTCTCCTTAGAGGTCTTTAATCACCTCAAAGCTTTTGTCTCTCTCACATTTGTTTCAATATGTATATCAATACAAAATGGTTATATATTGAGCTGAACTCATTTCCTTGTATTGCATGTCTCAAAGGTAAATGTTGTTACAGTATTACAGAGATAAACACAAAAACTTATTAAGGAAATAAATATGAGAAACCTCTAATAGAGAACCTCTAATAGTGGCTTTTTATCATTTATAAAAATAATAATGTCTGCATTTCAGAAAACTGGTTTGAAATACAGGTTTACTCTGCAATCACTTCCTGAAGATGGAAGAAGTGATATTCAACAGGGACTAAATGAGGTGTGCAGTAAGTTAGTAAACATGGGTATACTCACAGGTAAAGGGTTGTCAATGGTGTTTTGAATGGCAGCACACAGCCCTTCTTTCATCATACAGGTGAGACTGTAGAACTCATGCTGCTGATCGATCTCAAAGAGACCCAGAAGTTTCCACTGCTGTCTCAGACCCCCCCACCTCCTTCTTCTCTTCACGGTGCGACTGTGTCGAGTCACACTTGGCCCCGACATCTCCAACTGCAGCATATTATAATGTGCATGAAGTTAAACACATGTACAATTAACACCCCAGAACCACTCATGAGATTTAAATGCTGACCTGAAACATTTATATAGATTTAGTGCACAGTGTCAACTTAATATTTTGGGCATGTAAAAAATATAAACACACCTCCTCTCTGGAAACAGAGAAGGTTGACTGTATTTTAATGTTACTTATACATTATTCACTAAACAAGATAAAATGATATATTTCACTGCTCGATCTACATCATGAATGTGAATCGTCATTGTTGTAGTGATCACCATATTAAGCGAGTGTGATTTGCAACAGGAGATCTTGAACTGGTTTGTGAACTATGACAACATGACAAGAAAGAAAATCTATTTCTCTTTAAGTGTCTCAAAGAGAAAATGATTAGTTATTTAAAAATCGTTAATGTGGGTATACTGGGAGAAAACCTGCAGCAGACCACAGCACAAATCTGACATGCTATCAGCCATACTGTACTAAATACACTGTTCCTTTAAGTTACCAGTCTGCCGTTTGCCCATATGGCAACCAGTAGATACTTTTGGCTCATTTTTACAGGTCAGCAAACTGTAACAAGCCCGGCTGTCATGTGCTTGAGTTTTGACAGATTTAATCAGACAGAAGTGTATTTGTTTTGCGCAATGATAATTCACTCTTTCAATCTCATTTCTGATTCCCCCAATCCAGCATATGGCTTAAAGATCTGTCATTATACACTGTTTATCATATCTATTATAAGCTTTATTTAGACAGTAGCCGAAATAATGTATATTTAATTATTATTATAATTATTGGCAAGGTCCATATTTAACGTACGTTGTAAGAGAACAGCAAGACGTCAAATAAAAACAAATACAAACTCATCGCATTTAACTGTATAAGTGCAACTGACATCGAACAAGAGATTTAAATCTCTCGTCTTTGCAAATAAATTATGTACATACCTCGGTTTGACTCATTGTGGATCCAGTTTTACATGTTCTTATCTGTGCGGGTCGTGGATGGACAGATCAGCTCATTCTGTCAAAGCTCGAGTATCATTCGTTCATTGAGAGGATGAGTGAATGTGAGCTGCGCGCGCTCGATCAGATCCTCACATCAGTGTGCGCGCGACTGCAGCGGCGGCCCATCCCACAACACACACACACACACACACTGCGCTTACTGTAGAAACAGACTTCATCACAAAAATGCGTAAAAACAAACATATAGCTAATTTATTCACAAACAAACACGCATATGCGTGGTATACGCAATTATTTTAGAAGACAAAAAAGTTATAAATTATAATTATTTATAAAATTAAAAAATGCTGCTGAAATGCATGATTTTGATTGAATAATGAAGAAAAGGCAAGGTGAGAACGCAAGTGCTAGACCCTAAACCAGTGATTTTACTAAATAATTAACATTTAATTAACATTTTTTTGTAGTCTATTTTGTATTTAAGTCGTTTTTATATGTTTACAGATACATTTGTGCTTCTCCATAGATTTGACTAATAGTTGACCAGTATTCTAAAATGTGAGGAAAAATATAAAGATTATTACAATAACATATATTGCACATATAAAGAATACAAAACACAAAAAAGTAACAGCAACAACATAATAAAAGGTTTGCATATTAGCGCTTTATTTTTATATAGATTGTGTTCTGAATTATTTACCTTAAAATTACATCTATTTACAACACAAAACAGTAATGCATGTAACTAAACTGTGACCTTAATGGTTGATGAACTTAAAACATAAAAAACAAACGAACAGAAACCACATCAACTTCCATTAAGTAGTAATCCAGAAACTTAGTACCCAAATCTCTTTTCAAGTCTTAAAAGATGAAATAAAGATCTCATTTATTTCCCTGACTATAGTCTTGCAGCCATTGCACACATACACTACTGTGTTACTACATGTTTCGTACTGCTTTGAATTCTTGATGAAATCTAATTCATTAACATCCCATAGACTGGCAGACTTTAGGGAGAAAAGCGGTGTACAGGAAGTGGTACATGACTGAAACCAATGCCATTAATCAACCTTCTTAGGTTTTCGATTCTTCCACGTTACGATCCCTATGAAGGTGCCTGAAAAAACAGGGTAAAACTGGTTACTAGAATAATTAGAAAATTGACGATGTACATTACCATGTTTATGCAATCTATATTACTGCCCATTGTTTTTATGTCTCTTTGTAATGCACATTTCTCACTTTATTACTCACCAACAAAAAGTAAGAGGATTAATGCTGCCACTCCAGGAAGTATGACTGAATATTCTCGTGGAAGAAAGTAGCTGTGGATGACATGATCACTGTCTACAAACGGCTGGAATAAGAATGGAAAGATTAATGGTGTTATGTTCAGCTACTTCCAAGAATGTTTCAGTGGTATATAAAACAAAGCTTCTTTTCATAAGAATGCTATAGCAGTGCGGATATCTCTGATGAAGCACAAATGGAATAAGAGAATTAACTTATTTCTCTTCAGCTGTGGGTTCGGCTAATGTGACTCGCAATAATGGAAAACCAAAAGCACATGACATGACATAACACATTCTCTTGTAGAACATTGCATAAATCAATATAGACTAAAAGTGTCCGTATCAAAACAAACAGAAAAGACATTTAACTCTATCATTATACAAATTGCAGTTCATACATTTGCAGTTTACATTGTGTATTCATGTAGAAAGCCCAAGAATTCACAAACATAACAGTTAACTTAACACACAATTCTTGTATCATGTAAACACTCATCCACAAAATGTTTCACAAAGCTCTTAGGATAAAAGGGCCATAAATATATTCACTGGATTTACATTAAAATGTTTAAATCTGAGATGTACAAATGAAATAAGGTGAATGAGGGAAGCCAAGGAAAACATAAGTTGAATGTGTGATTTACATTGTCCTCTACAGAAGGTAGAAGGTACATGCAGTGTAAGCAAAAGGGAAAACTGTTATTGTTTGAGATTTAATGTTTACACATAAACCTACGGTATAAACATTTTAAAAATGCTTACCAAGACTATGACCCAAACGGTGTAGTATGTAAACAGTAACAGACTAAAGCCAACAAGTCCAAAGCCAACAGCTTGATCTGCCCCGGTTGCCTAAAAAGACATTTTGTTTTTAGAAATAGTTGAAATTATAATCATAAATACTAATACATATTTAAATACAATACTTTATAATAATTCAAATACTTAATAATACAGAGTAACCACATCTTAAACATTAAAAAAAATTATTAAATTAATATAATGTATGATATAATCACATAAACTGTGCTTAATGAAAGCTTCGTTTGAATTTTCTTCATTTTTAATGTGCTACATTAAAATATGCATATTAAGAACCAATAATACAGTTTCAGAACAACTTATATATTATTTTATCATTAAGCAGTTGTCGCCAGTTTATGGCTTCATAAATCAGTTCATCACTAACTACTGCTGCTGTTAGTGAATCATTTATTTGGTCTAGTCTTCACGGGCTGAGTGTTAGCTCATGTATAGTAAATTCATCATTTTAATTAGAAAGTAAGATTAATAGGATCAATAATAACTACGAACTACACGATGACCTACAAATGAGCAAAATAATAATCCTTAAAATGTCTTATTTTGTATTACAACAACAAAAAACATAAAACTTTCGCATTTGTATTTCATCCTACCATTATGAACGTGCCACTTCCGCAAGCATCCAAAGTTTCCGGATAATAAAACGTACTTCCGGCTGCGACCGAAAGTCATGCTGGGAAATGTTGTTTTCAAACTCACACTACTATTCACCACACGATGGTGCTAAAAGACAAATATTGGTTTGAAACGGATCTTTTAAGCCTGTAAATGCATACTGTATTACATGGATCTTTGCTTTCAATGTTTATTTTTTGCAGAAATATGATCTATTTATTATATTGCGTACTAGTATTTCGGTCTCATTAGTTTCATACGTTACTTTATCCGTTTTTTTCCGGATTGTTCCGTTTTAGAAATTAACAATAATTTTTTCTTTATGGTTTGTTTGACATGTGTGTTGTATGTGGAAATAATTGAAACTTGAAGTTCATCATGAAGATTCAATAGCTGGGTGTTCACATTTATCCAAATAAATCATACAAAAACATGTAATATGATACCCAATATTAACTTTATTTCCCCAAAATAGTACATATAGATAACATCACCTGACAATTACATTAAAGAAACATTCACATTTGAGTGTACAAATATAGTCCCATCCATTGTTAGAAAATACAGTATACCACTCTATGCAAACTAAACATGAGACCAAGAAAACTTTGGGGCAACATGACATTGCTTATGTGATCTTAAAATACTTGTCACAATCAGAAAAATAAATTCATTTCCATATACTTCAGTGGTAAATTCATTTAGAAGATAGAAATCTCTAATCAACATTGTGTAATTAATATGGATACTATTTTGGAAAGTGCATAGTTTTCATCCCTAGTAAAGGAGAAATTATAATTAACATTCTGGAGAATGTGTGAGTTAGTCTTTAGTAGTTAAGTGCTGTGTAGTGAATGTTATACATACATATATTTGTGTGTATTCTAAAGTTTTAGTATTCTGGAGCCTGTGGAACAGTTTATCCTTAGTTTTATATTTTAAATCATATACCATAACCAATCATAAAATCAATGTAATTTGTACATTTTTGATTCTATCTTGTCTTTCAAAATGATATTACAAAACACAAATTTAAGGATTGAATTGTCTTACATCTGATAAAAACGTTCCAGATTACTGAAATGTACTATAAATGACATAGTCTTTCTTGCTTAGGTAAACTTTGCATATACTGTAGACCCCAATCAATTCCCTGCAACAGCATCTTAAATCATATACATACTGTATATTAAAATATCACAGGTTACAGCCAATTACGACTGAAAAAACATCAACATTACACAGAAGAATTTTTGTAAGAAAGTTAGAAAAGAGAACAAGAATCACAGATGGTCATTTTCTTTTGTTCATGTCACCACTATATTAGAAATTATAGAATTATTAATATCAAATTGGGAAATGTTTTCCTAGAAATGATATTCCAATGAACCAGCCAGCTGGTTCGAAAATACAAAAATGACAGGATAGAGTTACTGTTGCTAATAGCTTTGTTAACAACGCAGGTACAGTACAAAGAGTAAACAATGAAAACATTTAATGATAAGTTGTTCAGTGTGTCTTTAGGAAAATCCCTTTATACTAGCTATGAGGAAACATCCAGAACGCTAGACTGTATTTCTTGTGCCCTTTTAAAGTTAGTGTTACTTTAGATTTTTAGGAGTACCACGATAACCGTTTTTTACTTATCTCATAATCCTGTAGAAAAGTGAACCTAAATTAAGGGTTAATCATCATTAAAATGACATGAATAGTAAATTCTATTCATATGGATTTAAAACACATACAAATGTAACTTTCACTTCATCTCTAGTACATTTGAACAGTGAACAGTAATTCTTTTAATGCATGCAATTGCAAGTTACCAGATAAGTGAAATGTTTTAGGGGTAACTTCCCTGCAAGAATTCATTAAAATGGACTTAAAATAAAACAGGCCAATATTGCACTTTTCTCTCAACTGACAAAACAAAACGTGCAGAACTCACAATGTCAGTTTTTAATCAGGTAAATGCTCTCAGATCAACTGAGAAATGTTCTTCTCTATAATAAACATCATGACTAGCTAATTAAATGGGAAACAAACAATACACGTAACAGAGATACGCATTATTCTCAGTCACGTCTATTATACGTTGTTTCCTAGTGCACACCAGGTGCCGAGGTTGCCAAGGACATAGTCTTGTGATTATGAGTCACAGTCTCTGATCTAACCCTACAAACAATGCGATTTCTCAGCTATGTCCTATAACGTTTGTACACAGGATTCTGCAAGGAAAAAACTTGCTTTTAGTGAACATTTTTCCTTGTGTTGGCTATTAGTCTCACAATCCAGGATCACGCTGGGATAGGACCATTCGGATACTAACAAGGCTCTTCCAAGAATACCACATAAATAGTTCGACTGGATCGTTGTGTGGCCAACTATGCTAAAAGAGACTGTTGTAGCTGTCAGAGGCTAAACTCATAGTCACATGAACCTTCACAGCTGAAACCAGCAGCACAGTAAAAGACTAACAGGGAAAAAATACTGAGACAGAAACAAATCGGGAATTGTATGGAGAATGAGAAAAATGTGTAAGTTTTATGTTAACCAGTCCAGCTGGAACACGAGTTACCAAATCATCTCAGACGCACACATTTACTGTTAGGATACTGATAATAGGTTTGTGTGAAGGAACGGCCAAAATGTTCTTTGTCTCTGAAATACATGTATGGCCAGCCATAATGCACACAATTTCAGACATATTAATCAACGTTTACCACATGCTGGGATTGGTAAAATGGGCTGATTACTGACTTTATTTTATCAAATTATATTATTATTAGAATATATGAAAATATCTTAGTGGTTTGTAGCCTTGACTTAACATATATCAGGGTGTGAAATATAGCACAAAGAAATAAAAAGGCAAAGAATATGCAATTAAATAATGTCTCAAGATCTAATATAATTATAAATTGAATTTAACTAAATCCTTTGGACTGCCCTCATAATTCACAGTGTTAGACTGAAGCTCCCATCCTGCCTAATTTCTAAAGGCATTTCAAGTAGTTAATAAAATATTTATGATTATTAATGAATCATAAAGCTATAAATGTTACTGAAGTAATCACTTCTTTGCAAATGATTAGAATGATACCGTTGTAATATGTGAGTGATTCACACCAAAACGCTGTGAGGTCAGTCGCCCAATCTGACATACAGGTCATATGTTATTCATTTAAAATATTAAGAAAGGACGGCAATGGCTACGTGAAAAAGTGGTCATCGTTCCTTCCGAGATCTAATGACTCTCGATCACCACTTGTTCGAAAACACCCGCAGACACCCTGTCAAAGAATAAAATGATAATAATATTACTGAAAAGAGACATCCTAAATAACCATAAATTACTGAATAACTGCAAGACATGTTGCATTTACTAAATAAACAGCACAATGTTTAAGAACCTTACTGGCAATGAATTGACAATAAAAGTAACATTTTAGCTAACAAAAAAAAGACTATGCAAACATTTTAAGGCAAGTGTCACATACTGTTTTTAAGCAAATAAACAATGTACACAAGTTTACCTGCTGACCAGCTGGATGCCACTTAATGCTGTGGTGCCATCCCTACTGATAAACAGTGTTAGATTGCTGTCTGTGAGACAAAGAGTGAGAGAATGATCAGTAACAGAGCTTCACATGTAGGGTAATAAGTTGGTAATTCACACGTGTGTATCAGTAATCAGTAAACAATGCAATGAATGTAAGTAAATTACTGTCAGCACCAGATGTGGGATGGGCCAAATGAAAACTATTAGCACCTAATACTAAAGTCAGCATGACGGCTTCCTAATTCACCTTCATTATTACTGAAATCACTGAAATTCTGACTCTGCACAATCTTCTCCACGATATCATCCGCATCAATACGCGTGTCATCCACCCAGGTGGGATGGCTCTCCACAGAGTCCTTCTTTCTCCTGTATAAACACAAACACATGCTGAATGCTAAAACATCTTTCAAGTCTCAGATTGACATTGTTGTAGACACTGTATATCTATTTCTGTTACTCTGGTATCATTAATTAATAATCTTTAGTTTAATATGAAGCATTATACAGTGTAATATAATAATCAGATAACTAATTAACAAGTTAATTTGACTGCTAATGACTGCTAATCTTTATCTGCATGGAAACTTGGTCCAGACCTTGAGGGTCTGTTCGGAGGCAGAGCGGGGCGCGGGGGACGCGGTGGCCTCTCTGGTTTTGTGAGTTCTTTCTCCAGCTCTACGGGGCTTTCGACGGCTGTAGTCGTCCCTCCTGATGTGTTACTGCTGCTGGTGGAGGTGTTTCGCCGATGCTGGGAAAGATCCGTCAGGCTGGAGGAGCGAGAGTACTCTGTGCTGTAGCCTGTGCGGAGGACAAACACATTTTGGATTTGCCTATTGTTCTTTTCTATAGGATATAAAAAAAAATGATGTATGAAAAATAAATTATTTTTAACTATTTCTTTTGAACTCTCTGTATTGCAAATTTGCTTTTTGCTAACGTCAAAATGCTTGTGTTTTTTCATATGTGATTTTTGATTTTTTTTTTTTCATTTGGTGATTAAGTTACTTTTGAGATTAGCATCTGCTACACGAATGTTAGTGTGTAGTTTGATACCGTTTTTAACTGGAATCATCCTTCATTTCTACCTGGTATTCTTTCAATCTTGCCCTGATTCCCACCTGAGATTTTGCTCTGCTGGCTGGCAAAGCTGGAGTTGCGCGAGTGTCCTGTGTGAAACACTTCATCTGGACTGGACAGGTTCTCCTCTAATCCCTCCTGTTGGCCTCCTGAAGACAAACATTACATTTACAAACATTGTCAGGTAAACACAGCACAAAATCCTTATAAAATATTATAAATGTGAAAGGTGGACTACTGTGAAAAGATCTCGACACACACTTAATCCAGAACATCTGAATTCTTTCATAAGAACATCATTACTGTTCATACTCAGGATGCATTTACTTGGTATGTTGGTCAAACCTGAGTTGTTGACAGATGGTCTGTTTTTGATTGTTCTGCGAGCAGTGCTGCCCAGAGATGGCAGAGAGCAGTCGGCAGTGCCTTCTCCCTTGCGGTCCAGCTGCAGAGAGGTGTCCTGCCCAGCTATGGCAATGGTCTTAGCTGTACTCACAGGCCTAAGGACAAAGAAAACATGTTTTGATGATCCAGTTTAGGTCACCATGGAGCAGTAACCTTATGTGTTCTCCCTATGAATGAACATTTATTATATATATATATATATATATACTCTTTTATGTGTAAAATATAATCAGGAGGGGTGCTATACAGCTGAGCAAAGATTAAGAAGGCAAAAATATTTTCTTGGCAAGTATGCTTTAAATGCACTCTTGTTAATGTTTTGTATAAATGTAACTATACAGAAACATTTAGATTTCAACACAAGCTGCTTAAAAAAGCAGTTTAACAAGATGTTTACAAAGTGTTGCTTAGACTGATATAAAGCTTACGTTTTAAAGCAGGGATCTCCAGACAGAAGAGTCATGCCAATAGTAACCTGGGAAAATAAAGATCACCATCTCATTATCTTTAAAATGGGCAAACATTGTTTTCATGTAAATAATAATAAAAGAGTGCATGTGGGAAATGAATCATAAAATACAAAAAATAATTTAAAAAAATCCACGATTAATCATTGTTTTTCTTTCAAAGCTTCCTCGTGACACATCTATGAGACAGTGAGTCAGTCTGTCACACTGGGATTCATGAGAGGGTTTGGCCGTTCACATGTCACCCACACAGTGTGGTTACACAGATGATTGTCTGTGGCAGGGACATTATGTCTGTGAAATAGTATTTCGTATATACTGTATAAGCTGTATACCAGCCTATACACATATATACACACACCTTGAGAATGGAGTTGTCTTGTCGGGTGTTCTTGGTGTCGTAGCCTTCCAGTATACAGCAGCGTACAGTGGAGCCTGAACCAGCAAACTCCGCCAAGTTGAGGTCAGCAAAGCCCAGCTAGAGACAAAAACAGATTTTATCATATTTTCAGATGTACAAAAACAGAAGGAAAGCTTTAAATCTTCCAAACCAGCTTTTACTTTCTTCCACAGCTGTACTATTACTGTAGCTTTACAAGTATAAGACCAGGAAATAGTCAGGACACAAATCTGCATCTTAAGAGAGCTGTTTTCATTCAATACAGTGTGTTTCCAACCACGATTTGTTTAGGGTTAACCGTAAAAAAAAAGTTTTGATCATTCATTATGTTGTAACAAACTCCCTTTAACCTGGCACAATAATTTCTGCCGTTTCAGTTTAAAAGTCATAAAACAAGTGCAATGAACTCATTGGAGATTGTAACTTTTACGAAACTTTGATGTTTAAGCAATTGACCTTAAGTTTTTTTGTTTTGTTGGGTTGAAACTGCTTACTGTATATTTTTATTTAGAGCATAAAAGCAAATAAAACAGCAAATTGTCTAAATGTCTAAAGACAGGTGTACTGTAGTGAGGATTACTTTACGGAGCAGAAGGAAAGGGTTAAATTACAAGAGCTCTTTCATAACTACTGGCATGTGAAACTGGCAGAATCATTTAAGCATGAAATCTTTCTCCTCTTTCACTCAATAAAGGATTACCAAACATTCTTTGTATTCTCTTCAAACATTTTAATGTAATCATAAAACGTGTTGAAAATCTCCATTAATTTTAGGTAATATAATGGTAACCGATAACAATTTTTCCATTATCTTTTATTTAACAAATGCGGAGTCACTAATGCACGTGACCAGCTGGCAATACAAATGACTGATGTGTGACATTACAGCAGGCTCAAAATGTACACAATCAAAATGTTAAAAGGTTGGAAACTAGATATAGAGAGTGGGTTTTCAAAGCTGTAACTGAACATCTGCTTTAGACAAGCGACCGGAAGGTGTATATACTATTAAGAAGCTTTAGGGTAGAAAGCAGCTTTACGACCCCAGGGCAAACTTAGGCATTTAGGATATTTTTTGCCATCTGCTTGAGGATCTGTACATGCATGTGAGCTGACTAACATACATCTTCCTCATCTATATTTATTCCTTATATTTTTCCTCTGTTGCCTTTAGCACCAACTGTTCCCTTTTTGACTTTTTCTAGAAATTACTAGACAGTTTTTTATGGTTATGACTGTGTATTCCAAACTACACTTGTTCCCTGTCACATTACAAGCCTAACCTTGTTCATTAATATATAATAGTGAACATTTATATATATTAAAGCAATTCTATATTTATTTAAATAAAAATAACTTATTTTTGACCGCCACTTACTTTAGCTCTGAAGCTTCCATTGACGTACTGAAAGCATTCTTTCTTAACAGAAGAGATCAGAGGAGTATGCAGGTGTCAAATTGATCCTATTCCTATTTTCATATTTTATACGTCTATGGCTTTCACCTGTTCATGTAATCCTTAAGCATAGTAATGTAAATGTGTAAACACATAGTACCTGTTTATACTCTCAAATTATAATTAAAAAGATAAGCTACAAGCTACAACTTCATATAAATTGATTTGAATGGTATGTGTGTTGTATTATTAAAAGTACCGTACTGTAAAAGTAACTATTTAATCTAATAGATTCTGCGGCAAAGGTTCCTTTTATCTCCCACCTAAGGTCACATCCACCCCTCCTTCCTGTGTTTCTTCCTCATTCCCGGTTACAGTTCATATATTTGCCCTCCCTCATTCCCTGCGTCAGCAGAGTGTGTTGACATACTGCTTCTGTTCAGGACGTATGGGATCGGTAAATAAAGAGAAAATGACATGAATGCAGCCTCCCTAAGAAAACAAGCTCCTGCCTCCTGCTGTAATAATTTAGCCATAAAGATCATACTGATATATCTCTGTATGTCGCTAAAGAACTTTTCTGTGGTCCTTGATGGATTTGCTCTAATCCTTAATCGCCTTTTAAATCAAGACTTCAGTAAGAGGTTTAATATATAAAATGAAATAAAAATGAATGTGACTCAGGGTTGTGAAAGTGGCATTGAGTGTAATAGTTTGGGATGTCTCAAATCAATTTTCAAATCAATTTGTTACTATTTAAGGGCGGTACTGTAAATCAAAATTTGGCTTTTAAATGCATGACTTAAAGTAAATATTTTATTGCATTTATCACTTATTGCATTACATCCTGTAAGCTTGCTGGAGCAGTTTTTCCTGTATATCTTGTGAACTTTGTGTTTATAAACAAATAAAACAGGCCTCACCTAAGAGCGTGAGAGTCTATTTTCTGACAGAATAGCCACAGTGAGAATGTGAGACAAAAATGTGTACAGAAAGGGGAACAAATAGATGTACATTAAAAAAGAAAATTGAAGATCTTACCTTTGAAAAAGCTTTTCCACCTTTAAGCTCCTGCAAGGACAAAAGAGAGAGAGAGGGAGAGAGAGATAGAGAGAGATTTGTTACGCAACATGTTTGCCATTGCTATGGTGATACAAAAGGCAAAGGGTAATTGGAGCAAAGGAACCCATGAGACAGCAGATATCCTGTACAAAGTAAACCAAACAACTCACTAAATAGCTCCACAATCTGTTAATCACTGTAAATACCCAAAAGGCTTTTAATATTTAATATCACTTAAGATTAAAAAAAGCCAATGGCTAGATTCCTTTGCAAACAACTGGTTTCTAAAGGTAGTAATGCTGTGATGTCATTGGTTATTTCAAAATAGTGTGTGAGAGTCAGTGTCACCAACCTTACGCACAGACACACGGCAAATGCAGGGGTCCAGGACCCCCGTAGTAGAACTTGCACTCATCTTGCACACGAACGAGAACTTCTTTCGCCAGCGAACGCAGTTCTCCTGTACCTCTTGCCTGTGGAGACAGAAAGATTCATCATTAATCAGCCTTTCAGAATGATAAAACTGCATACAGATGATAAAGAGATAAAAGTTTTTTTGTAGCACACTTTGATGACAATGACTTTAATATTTATGGTACAGCACAATGTACCATAAATACTGGATTGTTGGTGTTTACTAAATGAGATGCAGATGTTTGTGCTAAAAATGTTTAGTGAAAATGTTTCCCGGAAACAAATAACACAATGCATATACAGTTCAAATCACGATATAAACTAGACGGTCACTTGCTTTGGCAATTTAGTGCTTAGAAAGTTCATAGGATCACAGAATATTGTGAAAGTCTGGCCTGAACAGGTTTGTGCAATCTACTAAACACAGAGACTAATCACTAACAGGCAAGTGTTGCAAAGCAATGGGAATTTACATTTAGGTCTGGAGATCAGAATACAAATAGGTTGTGGTTACTTGCTTTCTGTTTTACTTTTTATTTTACTAAACCTTCTTTACTAAAGCTCTGTGCATTTCATTGCTTCTTTCGATCTCTTTCACTTTCATTTACACTTTCTAAAGGGTCTCTATCATGTTTTTGAATACAGTTTTCATCCATCATCAGTGAAAAATCTCTAAGAGTACCATTCTACTCTGCCATTATATGGAGACACATATAAGCTCATTAGCATTATGGGTTAAAGCGCCTGTCTTCACACTGTTATCCTTCATATCGTATGTAGCTTGAAGGCAGATTTGATGTCCTCCTCCTGTCCTTTATTTACCCTGGGCTTGTCGCCAAGGCATCTGTCCCTGATATCCACCAGCGTGCCAGGAAAAATGAGTGCGGATAACGGCACATCCATTACCCGAGTGTGACACTGCTGCATGAGCACCACACACAAACCAACTGCCCATGGGCGGCAGGTCACGCTAGACACAACAACATATATTATCATAAAGTTTTCCACACTTGCATCCTAGACTAAACAGTCAACGGGTGTTTTTTAACAACTTTCTAAGATAACATTCAGAAGCATATAGTGAATAATACACTTTTAACCCAAATATTCAGAGTTTTTCCATTCAGATTTTACAGTTGAAGCTGAGGATTGCTAAAAAAATTATAAAATACAATGAACATCCTATTTCTTTGTTCAACAGTAGAAGGAAAGTGATTCCTTCATGTTCTTTTCTATGAGACGAGAACTTCACAAGTTCTTCTGCAGGACACAAAGCACCTGTCAGGCCACAGCTGGCGGATGACTCACAAAGATCACCTTCACGTTTTACTGGTGGTGTGAAGATTACAGGACAGTAGAATATAACATTGTTTCATTGTTAAGTGTCTGAAGTAGAGCAGTCCAGACCCCTGGGAGAAACAGATGAAACGCCCAACAAGGAAGTGGATGATCAAAAATGATTTCTAAGCAGTAATGAATCATGAACACATTAACACTAATTAGATGAATGTTTTACCGTCTTTTCGATTGTAAAACATTCTGTTCCTTTAATCATTGTCTGTATTGCCAAAACAATTGCAACAGGCGGTACACATGTGACCGGAAATGCCATCCAATTAAACCAGAATGTTTCTGTTAACCTTAAATAAAATTTAAGAATCTGCTACAGACCCAAACTGAGTGACCTGGCTATGGTTGTTATATAATTATAGTTTCTTTTATTTGCTTTCTTTTAAAATCATAGAAGACGGATAAAGTGTTTGTGCAAGAGGTCACAGCCTTGATCCAGATAAGGTACAATAGATTACAGTTATGAGTAAATGAAGACAGGACAAACACACGCACACACAAAACCAAATATGGAACATCTAAATGACGTCCTAGAACAATGATAATTTAGCAATTAGTGATTAATGACAAAACCTCAAAAAGCACAAATGCAGATAGGGCTGAGGTTGGCAACAAAGGCTCCGGTAACAAGAGACAAAAGCAGTTGTTTCCAACCACATCTCAGTTGGGATTACAAATCTGTTGGCAACTTGGCAAAAAAATGCATCTTGCAACAATCTATCTAAGTTTACTGTAAGTAAAGTAAAAGTTAAAACTTCTACTGGCATTTTTTCCATCATCACAGATTTTGTAAATTAAATACATTATAAATTTACATTCTAATAGTAAATTATTTGTAAATTAAAAATCTGCTAACAAAGTTGAAAAAGAGTCCACATAAGATTTGCTACCACTTACTAAATCATTGACATCTCTATGATACACGGTACACATTACACTATGTCATAATGATTAATTATTTATCTTATACTGTATCATGTTTGATAACCAAGATATTGCCATGAGACATCATTAAAAAACATACCTGAACTGTGATCAGTTCATTACAGTGTAAACCCTCATAGAGCTCATTAAAGTGTAATAAATAACGACCAGTCCTCTATGGACTCACAAGCGCAATACCAAAACAATAATTCCATCATCAGCTTGTTTGTGAATGTGTGTTATGAAATCCCTGCTGTGAACAGCATTGGGATATAGATGGTCTGGTGTCATGTCTTTTGTTCTATTTCCTCTGCAGACGTTGCTCTTTAAACCCAAACTGTTGCTGTTCCTCTTTAATATCTTCTTCTTTCTATAGGCTTTGTAAAAACAGAGGCGGAGGGCTATATAACTTTGCCTAGTCTATAAAAGTGTTGGAATTGAGCATGTAAATTTAAATCATTTATCAAATGTGGTTTTCTTATTTTCTTTGAAGAGTATGAGTAAACTAATGTTTCAAAAGAAAATACATTTTAATTAATAAGTTTAAGTTTTACATTGTTTTTTAAATTCCTTATCACATATACACATGCAATGAGTCTCTTCACTGTTACGTAAGGCCCATCCCACAGGTGTAACTGTGAACAGTAGTTTGTCATGTCACTGCAGAGCCAGTACACTGTATAATAATGAGCTCTGTTTCCTCTATAAACCCCTCCACCGCTAAGCATAAAGGAAACATGATTATACTAATGCTCAATGACGTAGCCTCCATTCAATTCAATGCAAACGATACCCAAGAGCAAACACACACCCTTGCTCTCTCTTTTTTTTGCATTGATTTTAAACTTGTAAAAACTTCAAAGCATGCAGACCGGTGCAGACAGGCTCTGAGGAAGCTCGGGCTTGTGACATGACGAGACATGACAGAGGAAGTCTAAGACACCTGCGTGTGAAGTGCATGTGTTAATACAACACAATGTAAACAACAGCCTTAAGCTTCTGTGGACACCAAGTGGTTCTGCTGTTCAGACTAGGGAGAGGTTAAAAAAGAAACTATATGTTACCCTATCTGTGAAAACCATTCTAAAAATCTAATTCTGAGATAACGAGCATCAAAATTTGAATTCACCTATTAATTTCATTATGATTTCAATCTTTGACATGACCTTACTCAGACAATATTACAGATATCAATGTTAATGTTATTCTCACAGATGTTCTTTACATTATAAAGAATAATTTTATGTAGAAAACAGAGAAATCACAAAAAATTACTTTAGCTGGGTTTTTACAGACTGAGTCATATGAATATTGAGTATTTTGCAGGACACTTTTAATAAACCATATGGGTGGACAATAGAAGGGATTTGGAAAGGAAGATCTGAATGTTAAAGTCTATGTACTCCCCTAAAATATCAGAAGAGCAAAATCCTGTTTTTTTATATGTCCCACAATTTTCTTTCATGGACATCTGTGTAAAATCAGCAACAGTATTCATCATCTGGATCAAGGAAAACAGGAATGATGAAGGAGGGACTCGAGCTGAAATTACAAGTGATGCATAACACAATGGTGTATGTGCAATTACAGACATCTGCCCTTTAGTGGGAGAGAAATAACAGAGAGCATCCTGAATAGATGAGAACAATGTAACGTGAACTGAAGGAAAAATAAGCAACTTCGGATCAAAATAACATGGCCTACTTTAGGGAAATACAAATGTCAGGTGCATTGAGGTAATGCAGACTGATCTTACTGTGATGTATGACGCCTCTGGCTTTCTAAGGGTAGAAACATGTTGACATGAATGAACAATGGATGTTTACTGGATATGTGTTTATCACTTGCAAGGTGAGATCAGTAACAAGACAGACTCAAAGTGACTGATTTGTCTATATTGAGCACATAAATAGACTTTCTATTGACATAATGACTTTTATACTGTACCACAGGATACAATACTGTGTATTGTATCCTGTAACCCTCAAACTACTCCTAAACCTAAACCTCACACAAACCTTTCTGCATTTTTACATTTCCAAGTGAGCATCATTTAGTATTTTTAATAAGCAAATTGAATTGTGGTTAACACTTAACTATCATTGTGGACACACACACACACACAGTGGTTGGTAATAAGATCAAAATGCAATGAGCTGAAAACTTTTACAGACCCATGAAGCCTCCTTTAAAAAACTACTAAAAACGCACCTTTTCCACGAACACCTAACAGCATAAAAAAAAAAAAAAAACCTTTTCCTTCCTCTACAGGTATTTATCTAGCACTGCATAACATTGTAAACTTACTAAAGCACTTCTTTGTACTATTGCTGCCGCTTTTGATGTATCGCTTCATTGTCTCCTAATATTTGTAAGTCGCTTTGGATAAAAGCCTAAATGTAAATGTAAATGTATGAAGCATCACAGGTCAATAAGACTTCATCTTCTTAGCTGTACCACTAAAACATTCTTGCAACGTTCTAATAACCATTTCATTTTGTGGCGCCATGTGGAACATAAACACGTGCTGCGTTTTGAAACGTGACCATCTCAAGATCATCAACTCTAATGAATTATTCACAGCTCTCTTTCACATGTAGAAAAACTAAAAGAGAAGTAGATGCGAGAGCTGGTGCTTGAGATCTATATTTCATCACACTGCACAATTCATTAGCTCAGTGGAGCATCTAAATGGAAACTGATCCGTGAGAGTGTGAACAGTCATTGATACACTGATGTATCTGATTCATCGGGTTTCATTGTTTATAATGAAAAATGAAGATCATATCAAAATATACTCAATTCTGAAATTCATTACCAAGTTTACCACAAAGTAAACTTTATCGATCTGTTTCTGACATGCTGTTGATTAGAACAGAAAATTATTTCAACTTGCCCTTGAGCTAAAGCACAACAGAAATTCATTTGTGGATTTTTTCTCTGTACAATGGAAGTCAATAGTTATTAATAGTAAATCAGTCTGAAACTTTTACTTATACGTAAAAGTTATTTTCCTTGTAAATCCTTGTAACCGGACTCTTGTTCTGTGGATCAACTTCTAGTTAGGCATCATCAAACTGGTGTGGGTGGAGTTTGTTGCAATACAATTTCTTTGTAGTTCTTGGAAAAACAAAAAAAACCTTTGAAGTTGATAAGCAACTTTAATTACACTAAGTTTGTATTTGGGCAGTCTTGTTGTGGTTAAAAAAGCTATTTTTGTTAAATTACAAAATACATATTAGATACACTCTTATCCACACTTTTTATGTGCATGTCCATTCTTTGAAACCTGTGACTTTTACCCTGCTAATGCAATGCTTTATCAAACGAGATAGAAGAAAACACAAACAAGAAAGAAAACACTTTTAAAAAACAATGCAAGTACATGTGAAAACGTTCATTCCTTGAGGCCTTATCTGAGGGGCTTTTTGGGGCCCAGTCAATGTTTTCACATTCTTCTACAAACGGTTATTGAGTATCTTTGCTTGTGTGTAAGTGTGAGGGATGACAACCTCCTGGCGTGAACGCAGTACAAGCATTCCTGGCGTTCCAACAAGGGCATCAATCCTCTCCTAGAGTAAATACTGCAATGCTAGATCACTCCTCACAGGCATCGCTTGTGTGTTAAAACACAGTGACTATGTCAGAGCTGAAATAAATACTGCTAAAATGTTTATTAAACTGTATTGAGCAAATTCTAGTGTTTAACCTCGTCAGATCTGGTTTAACCTGGTCACAGTACAGTAAGCTACTGTGGTGTTAGTTTATTTAGGAATCTCACAGGTGCTTCACTTTTTTATCTTTACCCTTTCAAGCAAACAGAGGGACTAATGATTTTGTTTAAAGTTTGTTACTGATTGTGCCTTTTTTGCAGATTTAGCAGCAGTCTCAATCCCAGTCCCAGGAATTACTCTCAGTCCATCTGTTTACACAGACAGTTAATCCAGACTGTTATTAAGGTCATTCTCCAGCAGTTTCACCCAAACATCTGGATCACAAATACACTCGGGTCCCGATAGAGTATGTAGCGCCTGTGCACACACACAAACACCATGTGACACATCTCCATGTTTTAAGGCTGAAAAGTCAACTACACATATGCATGAAATATGTGCACGTGTAAGACTAAGCAAGTGAGGTGGAGAAAGACAGACACGTGGAGTCCTTACACACAAACACACCAAACCAATCCACTGATTACGTCATATAAAAGGATTTGCATTTTATTAGGTAACAATCTAAACAGATACATTCGTCTAAATCCATTAACAAATGAAGACTCTTATGTGCTGTCATTAGGTTTTACCTATTGTAGTGAAAGGGAGCCAAGACAAGAAGGGTAGTTGAGTAATGAAATTCATCCCTAATGACATCTTAGACATCCTACAGGTCCAGACATTGACACACAACTACCAGAAACCTTTCTGTTAATGCTGCTGGTATTCAATACTGTTTAACGTGACAACCAAAACACATTTCTTTCCCCAGCAGAGATTTTAAACAAGTTCTGTTTTAGCCATTAGTTATGTGAATACGAGGATTAAACAACTTGCCTAAGGATGCAAAGATTAAATAATACTAAGACTGACTGATGTGCCCTAAAATGCAGGCGTAGGTGGAACTAAAATCCATCTCAAATGTAATAAATAATTCACATTCATTCATTGAAAGGGAAAAGATTGCATGCGTGTTTAAGCCCTAAAGGGGTTTACCCAAAAAAGACGTTCTGTAATAAAGTTTACTCAACATTATGGTGTTCCCAAGCTGTATGTTTTTCATTTGTGGAAAACCAAAGGCAAAAAAATAGCTAAACTGCTCTCTTCAATATAATAAAAGCAAATCGGGAACAGACGCTATAAAGCTCCAAAAAGGACCAAAAAAATGTATACAGCATCATAAATCTTGTCCATACATCTATAATCCAAGTCTTCTGAAGTCACATTATGTTAGTTTGTCTAAGAATACGACTAATATTTATTATCCTATTGACTAAAAATCTTGCTTGATGATTGTGGTCACCAATAGCATGTTAAAAATTCTTACATACATTATTTAATTACATTTCCATGCCATAGAAAATGTGTAGCAGCCTCTGATACAGAGTTCAATGAATGCAGAACAGATGAAAAGAGACTACTTTGTAGTCTCAGGGCTCGAAATTAACTTAATTTTAAAGAGTTAGGACTCAAAGAGTTACCGGCAAAAATTTAGGAGCACCCACCGAAAATGAAGAATAACAAACAGCTGCTTAACTAAAGCAACAATGTATTGTTCATGGCCAAAATGCTAATGGATTGACACAAAATAGTACCAATTTTACCATTAAAACATGCATGTTATGCTTCCTGTGCGTCATGATTTCATGAGAAATCACATTTTGAAATCAGAAAACCTGAAACATCCTGCATGTTATATGTTTAAAGGGATTGTAATTTACTCTCCCTCCAGTTCTTCCAAACCTGTGTAAGGTTTAGTTACTAACTTTCAATAAAATATCTTCTTTGTACTCAGTACAAGAAATAAATACAGGTTTGGAATAGCAGCAACTGATAAAAAAGTGTGAACTATCATTTTAATTTGTATATTTGAGGCAAAAGTTCTCATATCACACTCAATCATCTCTTCTGCACTGACTAAACCCTCAAATTTTCTCATCATAACCTTTAGAGAAGCCGTTGAAACAGGAATGGTCCTACTTTTGAAACAGCTAATATTTGTAGTTAATCATAAACACTATGATTTTACATATCACTGGTTTCTCGAATATAAAAAAGAGTTAACATGTTTCCAAAATTAGATATTATTCTGCAATGAAACGCTAAGAAATAAGAGTAAAGGAAGGGTCTGTCCTGTTACGTGGGCGAGTGGGTGTCCAACAGGGTAGAACCCTAGATATTTCTCATAGATATTTATTTTTGCACATTGTGTAAAATGAAGCATAGTGTGAAAAATCTATATATGAATAAAAAAACAAATAAATATTCTGGAAGATGTAAATTGTGTATTGTGTGTTTTATTTTTTCAGATTTTGAAAGCAGTTGAATAGCATTCACAAATAAATGCACACATATAATTTTAGATATAATAAATTTAACTACATAACATTATATATTTAGGACATTAAATTTAAATATCTCTATACATAAATTTGATTTCTTGTGCATTGTGTAAATGAAACTGATGCATAAAGCAGATTGCCAGAGAACATCATACACCTGCGAAGTCATTGCACTGTTAACAATCAGCCTTTCCAGTCACTAGATTTCAGACAGGTCCAATTATTTCAGATGTGGGAGAGAAGCAAGACACAAATGTTGACTTATGGACAAGATTTTTATATATATTTGAGGCACAAACAAAATAAAGTCACATAAGATTTAAAAGACATGCTTATAAATCATTTTGACTAAAACCAAGCTTGTAATTAACCCGATAATCTAAAATCTTAAAGGCTGCTTAAAGGCTGTTGACAGCTTTCATTAAAATCAGCCTTAGAGAAGATGCCGTACATGTGTTGACAAACTCGCATGTAAATTGACAAACTCACATCATCAAGTATGCATTTTTTGCTCAACATCATAGACACACTGAGAGTAACACACTCCATCACCATTTGGTTTTAAAAAAGCAACCATTAATAAATAATAGCAAAATTATCTATCAGCTGAAGCCTGAAATGGCAAGATTTCTTCATAGACTCCTGGCTGTCTTTATAATCATGTCTCCAGTATTGCTCACTTCACTGAAATGGATCAGATCCTCAGAGCCCACTCATTCTTCACAAAGGTGACATACTTTTACAAGTAACCCAGTAACTTTTGCAACATTTTTACAAAAAAAGATATGAACTTTGAACTAAATATGACTAGTTTTACAAACGCAAACAAATACAAGACCAACTGAAGACATTTTCTAAAGACCTGACATTAGATGATGCACATCATAATTTAAAAAACAATTCACAACAATGTAAAGAAATGAGACTTGATCTCATATCTTCTAGGACTTATAGTTCACCCAAAACTAAACATTCCGTCACTCTTATGTCATTCAAAACCTGTATACGACTCTTTCTTCTGTAATAAGATATTTTGTGATGGTTTTAGTGGTTTTGTGTCCCTACAATTAAGTTAATATGGGTCAATGTTTGTTTGGTTACCAAAGTTCTTCAAAATATCTTCTTTTGTATTCCATGAGAGAAAGAAAACCATACCAGTTTAGAATAACATAAGGGTGAGTAATTGCTAAAATAACTTTAATTTTTCTGTGAACTATTCCTTTAATAGCCAATTGTTAAAATTAAGGAAAATTTGAGAAGCATCTTTAGTTTTCCTGGTCTTTCTCTTCACGTGTCTGTCTGGAGCTGTACAGTGGATGGTCTGACTCAGGATCTTTCAGCTGACTTAAACAGGGAGAACCCAAAAAGAAAACAAATGAGAAAATTAAGGGGTGGAGAGAATAACTGTTCAAAATTGTGGGAAGCTTAGAGAGTTTGTAGCTACGGGTTGATTATTCCCAGGATCTCTTAATAACCCTGGGAATCAGTAGGCTAGGAAGTGTTGTTGTTGTTTGCCGATCAGGGAAAGAATTCAAGATTTCCTTTGTCCCTAATAAATCTGAGCTTTAGCTTAGAAATGTACTGTGTGGGAAAGCACTAAATGTAAACCCAAGCAGTTTTAACCCTATAAGCACCAGTTGGGAGTTTTCTTCATTCAGCTGCTCCACCTTTGAATGTTAGGCATTCCTCATAAAGGCAGACAAGACCGAACTCTCCAAAACCTAAAAATAATGTCTCCATGTAGCCAATAAGCAAACTGCCATAATCTACACACACGCACATATATATATAGAAGCAGTATACATACACAAATAAAGATACACAATACCACATGACTCTGCAGACACATGTCTTATGCATTACTTCTGGTGGGCGTTTGAAATAATGATTCAACGGTAAAAAGGACCTGAGCCGACCAACCCTGAAAACCACCAGCCACTTTTATGCCTTAAAAAGAATTTGACCTTTGATCTTAAGAGCTCTCCAAGCCCGTTCAATGAATGTTTCGGGTGCAAAGTGCAATTGTGAGAGGCACAGCAGATTTCCCGTTCCCAGATCACAATCAGACAAACGTTGCGTGTAGCATCAGATGCATCCGAAGAGGACAGCAAGGGATTGAGGAACAAACATGAGATAAAGGAAAACGATTAGCATCTTAACGTGCATAGGCAAAGCTGCAAAATTCATCTCTGGGGGAAAAAGACAAGTCTAAACAGACAGTATGGACAACAGGGGAGTTGTTTGTAAAAAAAATCCTGCTTTTTGATTGCAAAGTGGGGTGGAAAATCCTTCTTTTTAAATGTTTAAATGAGCACTTTAAGCCAACAGAAACAGCAGTAATAAAGTCCTGGCAGAACATTATAGCCAGCTTAATGTCAGTCATTATTTTCCTGTGGTGGTTTCTTCTTTCTGTGGTAGGTACTCCCTTAACAAAGGCTTTGGTTTTGGGCTCAGTTCAAGTCATTTAGTATCCAGACACGAACATTTAATAGTACAAGCATTCCAAAGCCTGTGTTCACTTAAAATAACCCCTAGCTATCAGACTATACCGTAACACACATGCACCAACATCTGACAAAAGAAAATTACTAAGCAGGCTAATATAAAATCACTAAAATGACTGATGAATGTACTAGAATCAAAAGAATAGCAACATTTTCACGCATCATCTTGTTATGGAAGTTTTTCTCTTAGGCTTACAAAAACACAAAGCATTCAGTTGGTGTGGCTATATTTACATAATAGTAGGATATACAATATCACAGCTTGTAATTTAAATCAAAGTTACTTTGTAAGAGAAGTGGACATATGCCAAAGATAGTGTTTGTATGTGCTGATAGTACAGTTTTGTCTACACTGTTTAGAGGGTTTTAAACATGCAGACTGAACATTTAAGAGCTGAAGATAAGTAGAAGTGTGGAGAAAGAAGGAAAGTGTGAAAGGGGATTAAGAGAGATGAATAAAGTGGGATTCCCCAGTTATGACATTCCCAGCTATGGTCTGTCTGTGACACCCTGAAACACATCCGACAGCTGAACTTTGACCCCCAGCATGCCGGTGACTACAGAAAAGCAGGGAGAAAAGACAGCTGTAAAAAAGCTGAGAGAGGATGTGAAAAACTGTGACTGCACATGCACAGAATTACCAGTAAACTTGTGTAAAAATATATACAGCCTATATATTTAACAACCTAATGTTCAAAATCCAACATTTTTTTTGCTTTAATTTTAGATTACACTTTGAATCCCTGATTTTTATGTGGTTTCAGACTTTTGCACCCCACCATATACAGTACAGCAAGCAAGTTTGTCTTAAAAACAAGAAATCTCCTCCTAAACTCATGTGACAGAGAGAAATGGCCAGTCATGTTTTCAAAAGAAAAGCCTCCCCTGATTTTTCTCTTCATCTCTCCACCCTCCTTTTCCCCCGGGACTTCATTTAACCTACTTCTGTGTGGAGCTCAATTCCAGATGGTGCACATTTTTAATCAGTCTTCCCCTTCACTTCTGTGTTTTCCCACAATAAGTTTATAGACTCATGACAGCATGAGAGAGAGAATTAAATGAAAATAAAAAACATGAAAAGAGAAGTAAGGGCTTTTGGGATAGAGATGACAGTCCGTGCATTTACCTCATGTCATTCAAAACCTGCACAGGTACAGACTTTCCTCTGTAGAATGAAGATATATTAGGAAATGTGTTCATACAATCTAAGTCAATGAGGGCTAATAATGTTTGATTACCAACATTTTTAAAAATGTAGTCTTCTGTGTTTTGAAGTCACACAGGCTTTGGAATGAAGTGAGGATGGATAAATGATAACTGTTAATCACTATGCTACACCACTTGTTGAAAAGGAAGACAATCGCAGTGGCAGAGACATACTATATGGCTATAAGAAAAGTACATGCGATGTTACAGTGTTGTGTGGTTACCAGGAAATTGCTATAAATTGCTATGTGTGAGCATAAAAATCTATTTTAATTTACTCAGTCTTGGTCAAACAGTAGCCAGAGGGGATACAAAAGTCTTTTCAAGACACCGCAACATCTGTTTGGTTACTCCGATCTATTTCATGCGATGTTTACAGGAGGCTGTTAAGTGTCCTGCTGAGAGCAGGTGCATTCAGTCTCAGCTGCTAATCTCATTGAGCAATTGTAGCCTAATAACAGAATGACCTGTAGAGGATGAGAGCCTGTCTGTTTGTGATGTGTAAGCAGCAGGGCCAGTAACTGAACTAGCAACCTTATGGTGTGCACAGACACTGAACTTTACATGCCCTCTACAGCACAGCGTCAGTGGATCTTTAGATCTGTGTATGTCCCACTGTGTGATGCGATGTTTAAATTCTATCAGTGTTTAAGCGACAAGAAAAAGAAAATTGGACAAGCAGAAAAAGGCAAAACATACACAACAACAAGCCAAAGGGAGTGGGAGTGCAGTTATAATGTGCATTGTGTTCTATAATTAACATTGATGTGTGTGGGTTTGTGTATTACAGTGGAGACAAGTGCGTCACACTGGATAACCGGAACAACTGGTACTGTATGTTAAATTTACACCTGGTATATTAGAGAGGACACATGAGAAAGAGAGAACGATATATCAATTACAGAGTAAACTTCTTTCCTTTTAAATAAACCAGAGAGGATGATATGGTTCAGGCACCTCATGTTAGATTTACAAGCAAAATCTGATTTAGAAAAGGTGTGGAAACCACTCACTATTTTAAGCTTTTATCCTAACTAATTTACTAATTAATGAGGGTGTGCATGGGTGTAGGAATCTCTGTGGGTGTGCGTTTGTGCGTGTGCTGTACACGTAATGTGCCACACGAGTCTGGAGGAATGTGTGAGGCGTATTAGATTCCAGTTCTTTCATGCGTTTAGTTTATTGCTCTGTTGCTAGGAAACCAAACGCAAACAGTCATTTATGCACATGCTCATTGGTTCCAGCCAATGAAACAGGACTGATTTGTTTTAATATCGTCACACTGTCTATTAGCATATTTTGTGTCTTTTACGGGGTGTAACTTTAATGGTGGAATCTCAAGAATGAGGTTTTGCTTAATTTGTTAAAGACAACATTGTTCCAAAAACTAGATCCACTTTCTGTGTCATGGGTCATTTAAGTCAATGGGATCAAATATAAAATCGAAGGAATGAGCCATGTAAGGTAGTGGTCAACAATAAAAAGATTTTATAGCTAATACTAAGAGCTCGGTAGTTTGCCGAAATATGTAACATGTTTGTATATAATCTGAAGATATACAGCCATACACACAACAGGTGAAATTAAATAAACAATATGAAACACAATATATACATTTAAAACTCATTTACTAGTATATAAACAGAATACTGTCCATTAACAAGGCTGATGGCAGATTTTGGAACTGATTTCTTAACACCAATAACACCAAAAATATCCAAAATTATTCAGCCTGGATAACTGTTTTTCTACTAGTATAAAGACAATAAATACACATGACTATTGTACAACTGACTATATATATATATGGTTAGTTTAGTTTTGTGCATTTATTGCTTTTTCCCATTGATTCAAAGATCCCAAACTAAACAGTTATGCCATGACTGTGATAAGAACACTGATGCAGGTGCAGAAATAAACCTGCATGAGTCAAAGGCACACGGCTGCTTAAGTAATTTTTGCCTGTCAAAAGGAAAAAAAGACCAGAACAGAGAGCAGCGTCCCCACAATCATTACAATTATAGCAACAATTTCATCAAAAAACTGACATCAATGGAGTGACTTAGGGCTCCCACACTCACTCGTGCACCCGGGTTTCCTTAGCAACCAGTGCTGCTGCATGGTGACACTCCATCACCATGAATCATGATAACAACAATACTTAAAAATCAATCTACAACAGGAATGATTTGTTGCCTAGACAACTGATTTTTACCAAGGACCAACAGGGTTTGGGCACTAGCTACAAAAACAGCAAACGCTAAAAAAATGACAGCAATAATGGTTTACCGCATATCTCTCTACAGGATAAGAATTTGATGTATTCCACACATTACTGCTGTCTAAATGTCTACATGGGATTTATAACTCCATGTACCCGCCTCTGTGCAGGCCAACCATTTAAAAGCAGCCATATCAGCACTCCCCTCTCCCTTCAAGCTCCACTGCCTCCGTTGCTATCTTAACCCCAGGAAACTAATGAATTCTATGTTCGCGTCCTCGACCACCTCTGAACAGTTATCTCAAATCAAATGCGTATCTGAACCTCTGCAGGAAAGGCCACTGAATGGGTTTCAGTTCAGCTTAAAGATGCAAGATCTTCCTCAGCAATATCTGTATTACAAGCTCTACTGATACTTGACAAAACATGGACTGATGCTGGTCTATCGACACTCTGAGATCTTACTCTTATCAGTCATAAACTCAAGCCATGCTGATAAAGAGAAGAAGAGAATGGAGAAACGTTAGACAGGGGAGGAGGGCCGAGGGAAACAGGACCAGGCTTACATCAGACAAACGGCTCTCTGTCTGAACTATCACTGAAGCCTCTGTCCTGCTTTTCGTTTTCTCCCTGACTCTTTTTTCCCCCTCCTTTTTCTCGTTCATGCATTACCCTTCCATGCATTCTGCATTCCATTCCCAGTTTCAATCTGACTATATCTTGTTTTTTCACTTTCTATCTCTGAATTTTATTCAATCCTACCCTTATCCAATCTGATCGCTCTCTATCTGTCCATCTGAGGAATTGTGATGTTGGGACATTCGTGACATAACCCTCTTCTGCCTCCACACACTGGATACACAAGGCATTGTGCAGAATGAATGCAAAAGGCATCTCAGTGCACCAGAACGCCGACTCTCGCTGTGCCTGGCACTGACAGCAGGTCAGTGCGCCCACATAATATACCACCCCCAGTCATATGCCACTAAAAACAACTTCACAACACAAAAGAACTTCAAATAGACAGATATTTGGAGCTCTGTGGGAGACATTGTATTGTCAAACTTTGTCTAAACTTATTGTCCATCTCTTCATGGATACGGTTCAAATTTTCAAACAAGCGTACACTAATGCAATGCACACTGAAAAATAAATCAAATTCAGATTTATGTAGTGCACTGAATCTAAAAACAATGGTGGATTTATGCAAACTGATGATTGTGTACTATGCACCTTCACAGTTCTGAATGGGTGTCTATTCAGACACAACCCACCTGTGTGCTTAACCTAGAAAGGACTTAAGCCTCCATTTATAAACAGCTTCACATCTGACATTGTTGATCTTGAACCACAGACTGTGCAGAGCTGCTTAAAATGACTAATGAATAAATAAATTGAAAATGAATGAATACATTTTTCAATTTGACTAATGTCATGAAAATAAATGTGACTGCGAAATTTAAGCTTTCCATGTGTCCTCATTAAAAGAGCAACCCCTTTACCTGGGTAAACATTGAAAGGAATGGCAGAATGGTTTGACCCTGACCCTAAAAAATGTCTTGGCTTTTAATGCGAGACCTGTTCAGGAGACCCCCCACCATGACGTGTGTGGTCTTCTAAGTGCATTTTAATGTAGTCAAAATTGTTCAGAGCTGCAATGTGGGCAGACTGAGAAGTGATTGAACAAGTGCTTATCATGAAACCTAATCCAAAGACAACAGGAGCAGGTCAGTACTGAAATATAACACATTACATTCTTATTTAAGTCTGTGAACTAAATAACAGATTGCTGGAGTACAAGACAGTTTTATAATAACATGCAACATTTTTTTCATTCAACAAGTTGTAGGTGCTATGCTGTGCAAAGTTACCACCAAAATACCCCTTTGATCAAAAAGTCAAAGTCGAGGTTTTGTTCCCTGATAACAGTGGTGGCTAACAGTAACCAGTTTACCTGACCAAACAATAGTAACATTCATTTAAATGTGGCACAAACTATGGTATTTTTGCATTTTTGCAAATGCGTCAATCACAAGAAAATCCCAAATCTTACCTGGATGAAGAAATGGAAAAGTCTCCACCATCCAATAATCTGATTTTGCAGAAGAGCATCCCGTTGACAAACGGCACAGCCGTGAGCTCCTCCAGGGTAAAGTGTATCTGAAACTTGAACTTCTTCTTTTTCATTAAAAACGCCATGTTCTTTTGAGACTTTGGAAGTTTGATGATGACAGAGGTAGACAAATACAGGGAGATGGTTGTGTATGTTTGTTAATCTGGTGCTTGGAAGTCCTTCTCAATGTATGTGCTTTGGATCAGCATGTCTGAGAGGACTGACCTTGTCCAAAGGAACCTGTAGTGTAAACAAGCACGAAATATCAGACATGGGCAGACAGAACAGACAGACTGAAGCCAAAGGGAACAACTTCTTACCCTAAAACCAATGTGACGGCTCCTCTGCGCAGCACCGTATGAAGGCTGAAGTCTCTCCTGAAAGGCAAACAGAGAGTTTGTTACCCTGAAGAAGTGTTTTATATCCAGGTGTATGCTGTATCCCTAATGGCACCATTTAAATACGCAAGATAATATTGTAATGCTTCTTTAGAGTTATTGATAATTCGTACATGAACATGAGCACATTTTTAATCGAAAGTCATCTCCATCGCCGAAGCTGAACATTAGAATAGAGACCGTTGAATAGAGTACTTACAGCGATAAACAGTTTTCATGTGGCATGCAGGACTGAAATCACTGAAGATGGCAACCCATGATACACATATTACGTTACCAGATGTTAATCCTATAAGTGAAGTGAAACAAAAACAGTTTAGCGTTGAGTAAAAAGAAGACTGTTCCAGACTGAAAGCGTCTCCGGCTCGGCTCTTTAGTGAACTCCAGTAAGCGCCGCCTCCACGGACGCGTGGATTTCCCTAAATACAGCCAGCAAATGACACAGAGCAGTTAATATGCGACGGTTACGTACACAAGCACGCAACAGTCATCAAAACGTCGACAAAACGCGTAAAAATGTGAATTCAGACTTTAGTATTGTTAAGCTTGTCAGGATGTTGGCAGTAATAAAAATTGAAACATTTTCTTAGATGACCGAGAATAAATGTTCTCGAAAATTGTTTTAGAAATTCGGTTATTTTGATTATAATTAATAAAAATACAAAAATCGCATATGTGTTGAATCAGATGTGTTGCTCGTTGGTTCACAAATGATATAGCGCCATCTCGTGGTCATCATGCTAATGGTCTAAATTCGGACTTACAGTTATAGGGACGGCACCTTTCAGAACTGAAATACAGTGCCAACCATCAGATAACAAACTTTTTAACAAGGCAATACAACAATACAAACTTAAAAAATAAAAATGTTGCAAGTGTATTTTTGTTCTAACAGTTGTAAATGCACAAACACGGAAAGCCAGTGAGTTTCCAAAGGCAAATGAATATTAAAATAAATATTTTCCAGTTACTACACATACGGTTCACTGGAACTTACTTAAAGATACAGGTCCAATTTGTTCACTAAATTATAACCAGATAGAGTGTTTACAATCTGTTTTATTTTCAACATTGAGATGTTGTATGGAGACTTTAGATGTGGTACAAAAAACATTACTGATGCATTTCAAAGCTTGTGTGTATGCATTTGTAGTAATATAGTGCTAATAAGGCTGATAGGATTTGCGAAATGTAACTGTATCAAAAAGTATTACCAGCAAAAAGGAAACTTTTTTTTCAGCAAAAACTTTGAAAAACAAAAAGGTGTTCTTGTAGCTCAATTGGCACAGCATTGGGGTTTGATTCCCAGGGAACTTATAAAATGTAGACCTATAGCTTGAATGCACTGCAAGTCGCTTTAGATAACATATAAATAATGTGTAAATGTAAATAATAATAATAATAATAAGGCACTTTATGTATAGTAGCCTAATGTGATTTGGTACAGAGGTTTCATAAGTTTAACATAAAATATGACAAGGACAGTACTGCTACCACAACGTGATGTATGCCAGAGACAGGAACATCTAATAAAAGATCTCACACTGTGATTTGATATTTGCTCTGCCTACTGGAAGACAGGAATGGTTTCATTTCTTTACCATTGTGATCTCAGTAAAACTGGTCAGGTTCATTTTATACTTCACCGGCTGGTTGGCTTTAGGATTTGGAATGACCTCTTTTCCAGATATCACATGCATAATGCTGTTCTCCTATTTCACAACTGCATGCAACTGCATGCTGCATGCAACTTTACAGTCTGCTTTTAATAAAGCTTGAAGCTTGATACTGTCTTGATACTTTAGCTCTTGTGGCCAATTTGCATTCCTCCACTTGGAAGACAGTAGTAAACACAAAGTCTCAATTTTTTTTATTCTTACGTTTCCTTCACGTGCCTATAGCACCGCTGTTGTAACTTTTTTCCACATAAACACTGCTAAACATGATGACAGTTCGGCATAATAAAAACGCAAAACGTAATAATTGGTCACTGAACGTGTCCATCACACATTCCATGTCCTTCCCTTTTCGGCGGCCCCGCCCCTTCAGTCCGTACTCATTTCCTGTGCAACACGAGGCTCCACCCGCTCTACCGGCATTTTCGTTGCATCAGCTGTCATTTAGACCGCCAATTCAAACCGGATTCCCTTTAAACATCACAAAACTCAAGGATTTACCATCAAAGTGTGTTTCGGATTGATTCTTCTATGAAATTACGCTGATTATGCTGTGCCTTTGTGACAGGAGAAAAACATAAAGGGCGCCGAGGCATCGGCGGGACATCCACCTCATCACTGAGACTGGGAGCAAATGGCGTTTCAGTAAATGAGCGGTTTCTAAACCTAATTGCTTTTCAGATTGTTGAGGTAAATAGGCTCGAGGGAATAGATCACTCGCTAATCGCTTGGAACTTATCTTGGATGCACATCTGCCCAACATCTTGACTGCAATCGATAGTCGCCGCTCCGACTGGCATTACGTGACGCACTCACTCCGCACGTTCCTTCAGACGTGCAAGTTGCTCGCTGCGACTTTTGTCGTGTTTTGCTGTTTTCAACAGCCACCAGTCTGGAGTTCAGCCCGTGTGATATGCATCAGCGGGGCTCGCTCGTCTCTCCTCTGCTCAGTGGTGTTTTCTGTCAGTGCCGCTCTGAGGAATATCAGGGCTCTGATCCCGGAGGCGGTGGTCGGTCTCTGAGCTCAACACATCCGGCAGCATCGCACTCCGAGCACTGCCACGAGTCCTGCGACTCCGCGCATCAGTGCGCGGTGTGCGGCGGACCCGAGCAGGAGCACAGGCTCAAAGTGCTCTTTCAGATCCTGGATGTCAACCGAGACGGGGGCATCTGTGTCAACGACCTGACCATCGGGCTGAAAAAGCTGGGTGTTCATCGTACTGAACATGAACTTATGGTGAGTTCTTTTACTTCATCTAATTCTATCGAGTGACATATACAGGCACTATGACGGGTCTTTATAATGAGTTTATTTGTTAAATCACGTAGAGAGAGAGAATAATACAAATGCCTAATTAGACACCGGGACAAAAGTAATTACTATTAATTTATAATGGCTCTTACTTTAACAGCTGTTGAGGTAAAGATGACCAAATACCTAACACCCTGAACCAGCTGATTTGAGTGACATTTGCCTTAACACAATGCCACAAAGGACATCTGTGCCTTCCCCTTTATTCCCTTGTGTGAAAAGGATTGAGATTTCAGCTAAATGGGATTACTGTTGTTTTCATTGTGCTTAATGTGAACGTATGGTAACAAGACTGTTATGTATTCAGTGTCACAACATTACAATGCTTTAATTCCTCCTCACTGTTTTGACACAGTTTTTGTGGAAAAAGTCAGGTTGATCACCTTAAGAAAGTTTTTACCTCGTTTAGCTCTAACAGAAAGCCATAAGACTGAGAACAAGTTTGCAGTATTCAATATCAATTTCATTTGCCTTGCATTTGATATATTGAAGTGTTTGAGGATGTCTTTGTGTAGACAAGTTGTTTACTAATCCAGACTGATTCATTGGAATGTTTGCACTATTATATAAATGTGAATCTCTCGAGAACATGTGCATCATAACTAATAAGGACACAGAAGAAGGTGCAGTTTGGAAATTCACAGAGTAACAAGAAGCAGCATGCTACAGAACATTGGTTGTGTTTGCACAATAATCAAAGCTCTGCATTGATTTAAAGTGTGTTATAGTGAATATAAGAGCAGACCAAACATATTGAAGTATTATCCCACCTATGTGAAGAGATCAACTTTAATAAGCCATTCAATTACTTTATATAAATGAGAAGTGTGGTTGAAAAGGAGCTTCCTGCTTATCATGAATTACGTCTTTGGATCACCTGGAATGTGGCCGGTGTCTGTAGGCAAATCACGAGACCCACTGTCATTCATGATTTACCACCCAGAAGCTCTCCATCCCCCATCTCTCTCTTTCTGTGTCTGTAAAGGGGGAAGGTTCATTAAAAGACATCTTCTATCCTTGTCATGAAGCTTAATGTTAGTGCTTCTCAGATGAGCGATGTTGAGATGGTTTACTCATTGGTCTACAATGAACACAAACAGGTTCTGCATACCTCACGACAGATCATTTGCTTTGAGGGAGTTTGATGTTAGGTTACAGGTTTCAGACATTTTTTTCAGACAGTAACAGACTTGGACAGGCTGCAAAATTCTGCATGCTAAGAATTTCTGACAAAAGCACTGAAAAAAAACCGAAAGTACCCTAACTGAGACTTGTAGGCAGTACTTGGGTAATGTTATTACATGTTACGTTATGAAGTTAAAGACTTTACAGCACAACCAGTGAACCCTAGTACAACATTTGCTGCTTGAGTTTCAGCGGGCAAAAATAACCTACTGGCACTTTAATGCTGAAGGGTGGATTACACTCTTGAATACATAAGCTTTATTTGCTAATGCAAATACATGCAAATGAAGCACTGGTATTGTGTGGTTCTGATCTCAGGACTGATCTCTACTGCTTCTTAGATCAGGTCAAAGTTTTGGATTTTATCAGTATCTTGTGTTGCAGGACAACTTTCCTAGGACTGCTTTCTCTGACTCTTTGATTATAATAAGCAAGGAACAAACGTAGTTATTTACATTCAACAAGATTAGAATACCAACACTGAAAATACATTGTGTGCATATATTCTTTAGTGTACTAGTTACCTTGTCTGTCAATTATTTTCTGCCTAGTTAATTTGACTTGGTTATCGTTTACAATAATCCTTTGACCTATCAACCTTATTGGGTCACAGGCTGTGAATGAAGGGGGTTACATAACACTCGCATGTGATGTTACACCTGTCACATATAGTACTATACATTGAACTAATGTCTCAGAAATTGTAATTTACAGGTTATTTACTAAAAAAATTATCTTTTCTGAGTACAATTTTTTAGATATTAATACGTTGATATATATATGTTTAGATATTATATAATGTGGAATGTGAATAGGAGGTCAACCAAACCATTTATAAGGGTGGGTGAATAATTAAACACATGTCTGTTTTCACATATTAATTAGATTAGGAGTACAAGGGCCCCCTGGAGAACAGGAAAGCATTACTGTTGATAAATTTGAGACATTTCAGTTAAATAGACTGTGGAGCAGCTGCATTTCTGTTCTGATCAATAGAAAGTTATTGTACTCCAATGAGCTGTATTTAAATACTGTCATTTACAAGTTAAAATGAGGAAGGGAACACATATTTGTAAAGAAAATAACGTGTACACCCTCTTCTCTGGAGATGCAAAGAAAAAAATGACTTTAATGGTCTTATTTCGATTCTAGAAACTGACAGAGAAGATGAATGAATTAATAGTGTAGATAATTTGTACAGGTGGGTATTTAAGTGTTAAAAATGGCATTACATGCATGGAAGCACCCTTGAGAAATTTCCTGGGAGTTCCTGATGATGACAGAACGTCCTAAAAAAGAGGACGGAAAAGAGTCAGCAGAATTTCCACATTGCTGGGTGGGTGAGAGATCACTCCATCGAATAGCTGTATTTCATCCTCTGATTGGCTGTCTGTGTATTCTGAGAGCAGAGGCAAGCAGTGTGGAGTGATCTGATTGGCTGAGGTAAAGCTGCAGTGAGGTTGCAGCTTTTTCCTCTGCATCACTTTTTGCCGGCTAAGGATGCAGCCAACCTCCAGTAGCTCTTTTAAGAACCAAATTACAGCAGCACTTATATATGGAATCTATTTTAAAGTCATATTTATTGTAAGGACTTCAGGATTTATTGGTAAAGTTGTTTTCTTCTTGGTTTGAGCTTCTGTGCAGTGTGCAGACTGGTAAGACTGAATGAGTCCTAAGAGTGAATGACTCCTGCATCTTTTTACAAGGGTTTTTATTTTTGCTCACAGGATGTTCTGAAGGTTATGTTTCGAAAAGACTGTCCAGTTGGAATGGTTTTGAGACTCTTAAGAGCAGGTTTATTGGGACTCCATTATTGATGATGTTTCAAAGTTTTGACATGGTCACCGGGTTACTTTGGAAACCGTGTCGGATGTGCCTGAGAGCTGAGAAAACTGTGTGCTTGTGTCCTCATCTGCCTCATGTGGAGAAACATTCATAGCATCTTAATGAATTTTAAGGGTTTTTTTTTTAAGAAGATCAAGATTACAACAAACACTCACTTGATGTTGCGATAATCAAATACACAAACTTATAAATTTACAAGTGCAAACAGAGCTTGATGGAGATGCTAAAGGAAATGTGGTCCACTATGTCCCAGTGGATTTTGGGAGACACGGCGTGTGAGTGTGGTACCACGGTGCCACCAGACGGACTTAAGGAAAAGCATGTAGAAGATAATGTAATAAAGGAAGGCCAGAAGAAACCGAGTATACAAGCAGGTTCAGTGAGTCAAGAAGAGAGCAAAGGCTCAGCATCCACAAAGAAAACCACAGTGCTGATAATGGTGGCGCCCCCTAAGGATCTCAAGCAGGTATTGCAGACAGAACTATTAAAACAGAAGTCAACTTCTCATGCATTACATTTTCTCATGCAGGGACAGTCTTACTGTTTTGTAATTTTAACATCTGAGTGAAGTTTCTAGACATAATTTTAATGGATCTTGGTCTTCAAATGACTTGTTGTTTCTTATGAATGAGGTATTAACTGAACAGAATCTTTGTCAGCATATTTTTTTGCTATTTTATTTATTGTAATTCTAGATCTAAGGCTTTTTCGGATTGATCTTAAAACACTAAGCTTATTTTGTTGTATTTCTTTTTTCAATTTAGTACAAAACACCGTATATATATATATTTATAACTTCATGATATTTACATCCTCTATTCATCATTGATAATGTAACAAGATTTAAAACAAGCTTTGTTTTCCCTATTTAAGGGATGTGAAAGTCTTGATGGAAATTCTAGAATGGAGCAGTTGCATGACTGAAAGCCTTTGAGACTGATACACCAATGAGTGCTAGGTACATATATGATGCGAACCAATCACATTGCACCGTGCAGTACAAGCCTTGAAATAGGAGGGATTTATGTTTACCTTAATCCCATGTGTGAGAAATACTGGCATTGCAAGTTTGAGAGCTGTACGAAGATAGCTGTGTACATATGTCCTAATCTTTGTGCATTACATTTGATTTATTTTAGTATTATTAGAATTAAGGTTACAACCGAACATGTTGTGCCTGTGTCTTTACGTACCAGTGCCTAATATAGAACAGACAGAATTTGAATATTTTGAGTCGGATAGTTTACCAGCACAATTAAAGTCTCTTTTTAAGTTGAGTTTATTTCTTCCATCGGATGAGTTCATCTTATACAGGAAATGGCGAAAGGTATGGAATTTGTTTTGTGTTTTACCACTTAAAATAATGTACAGTCTGCTTTCTCTTGAATTTGCAACTGCTTTTGGTTACTCCTAAATTTAATTTGGTGTTTGTATAGAAATTTAAGTGAATTGAGGCTCATTTTTAAATACAGATTACTGGTCTTGCCTGTATAAGGATTATGCATCTTCTCCATTCATGTCAAGCCTTTAATTGTAATTGTATAGATTAATTTAATTCAGATTATATGACTTTCTGTGTTTAAACTGGCATACAGTTATATTGATATTTAGGCATTTTGCAAAGGCTTTTATCCAAACCTGATTTACAAATGAGAAAAATCACACATGATCTAATGACACAAAAGCTCATAGCAAAGTTTGAAAAGATAAAACTTAATGATTGCCTTATTCAGGACTTTGGTATAATGATTCCTCATATACTGTAATCTGAACCCATTCAGAATCACTAAACTCTTTAGCACTTTGCCATGTGTCTGACAGTCCTATCGACATCATTTAGGATTTCTTAAATCACATACAGCACAGTCAGGTTAAAGATAGACGTCTTATTTGCGCTTAATCCGGACACTGTGATCGCTCAACTGCAGACAAGTCGGTCATGACGGCGGAAACGAGATTTTAGGTCTGAGGTCATAAGCATCCTAAAGTTTAATGTCAGTGACGATAGTCGTGTAATCACTGTTAATTAAATATGTTAAGTGAATATTAAAAGTCTGTTGTATTTTATACTTGTAAATTTGAGCTTACTCAGCACTGATTCATTATAAAATGCTGATCCCGCTGGGTGGGTGTTCATTTTTTTTGCATGTGGTTAAAAGATATTGACCAATACTTTTAATTCCTATGAGTTATGAGGGCAGGTTTTAGGCCGTACTCCAACATCTAAGCCAAAAATCCTTTGTTTCTCATCTGCGAGTTAATGATCAATTCTTATTTTCCATTTCCATCCATTACCTTTAATTATATGCTGCTCAATGATTCAGACAGCCAGTATCCTAAATGTTAAACATGTCAGAATGGGTCATAAAACCGGATGAGAATGTTTACTGTGGGACCTTTCAATACTCTGTACTGCAAACAAAGAACATATGTCTTTCTGTAGTGTCCATTAGCTCAACACCCTGAAAAACAGGCTTATTGACCTAAAAAAAGCCAATTATTGATGTTTTGATCTACTGCATTGTGCTTGTGTGTGTGTTTTAGAAAATTGTCAAGGCTGGAGACAAAGACTTGGATGGTCAGTTGGACTTTGAGGAGTTTGTGCACTACCTGAGAGACCATGAGAAGAAACTGAGGCTGGTCTTTAAGAGTCTGGACAAAAAGAATGATGGTAAAAAAGTGTAGTTTTTGCATGACATAGCACAAATTTATTTCAAAAAAAGATAATGGTGCTTATATCAAACATGAATTATTTCAGCAGTAATGATTTCTAACCTGTGATAAATGTATTTTTTGCATTATTTTATATTAAAAATAATTGTATGTGTTAACAGTGGGAATTTAGCCAATTTTCACTAATTTAGCATGTCACTCACAATATAGTTTTCATAAAAGAATATAATTATATAGTTTCATAAAACTATATTGAAATAAAATGTAAAAATTGCACCTGTCACAAAAATATAAATTTTTTCTCGTTTCTTATATCTTGGTCACTTCATGCGAAAAAATCTTCAACTTTCTGGAGAAAAAATACTTCATAATTAATGGCAGATGTTAATCTGCATATAATAGATCAGTAGGTTAATGTGTAAAAAATTTTTACACTAATTTACTGTTTTTCTCTGTAGGTCACATTGATTCACAGGAGATCATGCAGTCATTGAGAGACCTTGGGGTTCATATATCTGAAGAACAGGCTGAGAAGATCCTCAAGAGGTGAATTCTCTCTCACTTTCTCACTGACTAATGATTCAGACATAACTGATGATGTGTACTTTCCAGATGGCTCTGAGGCTTTACATTGAATTCACTATACTTGCTTAGGGTGTCTCCATTTTAACATTGTTAAAGTTAAATAATTGGGGTCAGAGAGCTTTGCAAAAAGTGTACAAACTAATGTCATGTGTCAGTGTCTTTTTTAAAAACATTTATTCAGTGTATCCTCAGTAATATGTCAAGTCTTGTGCTTGTGCTCTGGCTGTGTGTGTGTTTGTAACTGTATGTGTGAATGTCTTTCGTTGTACAGTTTCTCTCTCTTTATCACTCTTTCCTTCTTGTGATCCCACCCCTCCCACTTTCTCTCTCTGCTCATCTTATCAGAATAAGGAGGGGCCATATATGGGCCCCTATAATGTAGTAAGTAGTAGTCTTCTCCCTGCATGTTTGGACTGCTTTGCATTTGTCTTCATCCAAAGTTTCCTCCATTCTGTTTGATTTAGCCTTTACTGTTTTTTTTCTTCCACTTTCTCATTTTATGAGAATTAGATAAATAAATGTTTTTAGCATAAGAACCTTTTTTATTTTTAATTGAGAAGGAATTGAAAAATGTTGAGGTTAGAATTGTTCTGGAAAATATAAAACTTAATAATTAAATGTTTTTTGCATGTGGATCAATTTAAAAGAATATTTTCTACAAGCTTGCCTGTACGTTATTATTGTTGTAAGATGATGTGCAAGACTTTTTTGGCAGTTTCTTATCTAAGTGCTTAAAATGTAGAACTTAAGCTGGTCTTATCACTTTAATAAGTAACCTCTACCCAGAGCCGTTGCCTGCAAAATATTGGCATTTTATTTAGTTTTGGTCTGTTTTTCTCTTTCTCTCTAATCAGTATGGATAAAAACGGCACAATGACAATTGACTGGAATGAATGGAGAGATTACCACCTCCTTCACCCCGCTGACAACATTCCTGAAATCATCCTCTACTGGAAACACTCCACGGTAAGACAAAACCTCAGTGTCCTGCCACATGCTTAAAGCTTTATGATTTAAAGTGTCAGAGTTTCCGGGCTTGTCTTTGTAGGTGATTATGGTGCTTTTTATAGTTGTGTAATACGTAACAGTTCTAACTCTGTATCTTATAAATAGTCTTTACTGATCTTATAGGAAGGAAGACGCATTCTACACACATCTGATTAAAGTTTGATACACATGGTCACATACTTGGTCATAGCACTTTAGTTGGTTCCACTAAGATACTACGTTAAATTTACGTCCTCACCCCTGAATACTCTGGATGGGACAAAGAGGGTCACAGTGATCCAGTCTGATCCTGTTAAACAGATCAGCAGTTTGTTGACGTCATTGACGTATAGGCCTTTAAACATGGTTTTACTGGACTCATCATTGATTACACTGGCACTTGTAGACTTTTATTATTCTCTGGTCTGGGGATCTGCTTTGTTTATTCGGGAAGACTCTTGGAAGATAATCATGATATTTGCATATTCAAAGTGGTGAAGCTAATGACACAATTTAGCATTGAAACATATCTTGGGTGATAAAGAGAATTGTCTGTATGTTTCTGTATAGCATAATACATGTACTCAGACATGTATACCTAGATGTCACATTTAACTGCTCCAGACATGTCAAAGTGTCCACCATCTTGGAATGTTTGTGTTGGTTTGTATTTTTATGTTTTTACTAAATATGATGACTCTTTAATGATAATGTTTGGGCATTTTGCAACATACGTTGCATTTGATATTGATGTGAATAACTACGGTTACAGCCATATAGCGGCCCATAGAAATGACTGCTAATGAGGCATCTATGTATATACTATATATCTATGGTAATGTATGTAGTCTCTTGACACATAATGTCATTTTCTCTGTACAGATATTTGATGTGGGTGAAAGTATGATGGTACCTGATGAGTTCACAGCAGAGGAGAAGAAAACGGGCATGTGGTGGCGACACCTGGTAGCAGGAGGTGGAGCAGGTGCCGTCTCTCGTACCTGTACAGCACCTCTGGATCGACTAAAAGTTATCATGCAGGTATGGGACCCGGTCACCTGTATAGCACAGAAAATATAAACAACACATAATTAGGATAATTAGGATTGTTTTTCAGCTAGTTGCACTGACGCAGAGACTTTTCAACACCAGTTTCACATCACAGCTATTGTTACATGAGAACCATGAATTAATCATTGTGTAATGAGTAACACATAGCCGTAAAGGGCAACGGTCTAGACTGGTGGCTTGAAGTTTTAGGTTCAAACCCCAGCTGAGATGCTACATGACCTGAAGTGTTAGTGAGTTCCTCTGTCACCGGTGTACTCTGTGGAAAGATACTTCACCCTTGAGGGAGACTATTGAAGTACCTTTAGGCACTATGGTTCATGTTGTTCTGTTCTTTGCAAGTTAAATAATGCCTTAATGAGGTGATTTATATAATTTTCCTTTTTAGGTTTTGTTGAAACTGTGTGCATTGTATAAAAACACATAAGCAAGTTTGGCATGAACATACTTGAAAATCTTTTATTGATATAAATGTGAAATGATATTGGCAGGTTCATGCATCACGCAGCAACACCATGGGAATCTTTGGAGGATTCACCCATATGATCCGTGAGGGTGGATTTCAATCACTATGGCGAGGAAACGGCATCAATGTTTTGAAGATCGCACCTGAATCTGCAATTAAGTTTATGGCGTATGAGCAGGTAGCATATATTAATAGCAAAAGCTTACAGTTGTAGTATGACAGATGTTTGGATGTTACTTATCCATACTTGAAAAAATGTAATGCTTAACAATATGCAAAATCTTTAACGAATAAGCAAATTGACAATTTTGAAAATGCGTAAACAGCAGAAGTAAGATTTGGCTGAATATTGTATTAAGCCACATCATTAACCAATCGACAGATGATTTTGGGGAAAAATATATCGATAGTTCATTAGGATGTGTACATTTGGATATCACCAGCTAAAGACGCCACTCTTTGTTTTTTAGATCAAGCGTCTGATTGGCAGTAATCAGGAGACGTTGGGGATCCTGGAGAGGCTGGTTGCAGGATCTCTAGCTGGAGCTATTGCTCAGAGCAGCATCTACCCAATGGAGGTAAAAACTATTTCCATTCTGTGGTTTACATAATAATTATTTATAATCTTGAGCTTGCATTTAAGACAGCACTTGTATGTTTTGTTCCATAATGTAAAATTTTATTTAAAAAAATTAAAGTAAAGTTTTAATAAGGTTTTGATGACAGCGTAATGCATTAAACAAAGGATTATTCAGATGTTCATCTCTTGAAGCTGAAAGAAGGCATGTGTGTGTTTTTATTTTCCAAGGTTTTAAAAACACGACTTGCTCTGAGAAGGACTGGTCAATACAGCGGTATCGTGGACTGTGCTAAACACATATTTAAAAAGGAGGGTATGACAGCCTTCTACAAGGGTTATGTTCCCAATGTGCTGGGTATCATCCCTTATGCTGGAATAGACCTAGCGGTTTATGAGGTAAAATACTAAACAATAATACAAAATAAGTACATGTCAGGCTACTTAAGTCTACAACCAATTAACAAAATAAAAATATTGAAATAATGAATATCACAGTAAAAATAATATAATCTTTAAGAAAGATGTAACATTAGATATTTCTTATATTTAAAGTTATATATTTTATGCATTTGGTTGTAATTACCTAAAAGTGTCTTCTGTAATTATTCCTGTCTAGACGCTGAAGAACTCGTGGCTTCAGAGGTTTGCTACGGACAGCGCCGATCCGGGCGTGTTTGTGCTGCTGGCCTGTGGTACAATGTCTAGTACCTGTGGACAGTTAGCAAGTTACCCATTAGCCTTAGTGAGGACACGTATGCAGGCACAAGGTAGGCTAATGTCTATTAAATTTAAATGATATGCAGTGATAAATTCACTAAAGACATTAAATTAGTGATGTTGGCCATCTTTCACATATTTTTTCCTCTGTGTGCTGTTTATAGCATCAGTAGAAGGCAGTCCTCAGATGACTATGAGTGGTCTCTTCAGACACATTGTACGGACAGAGGGCGCTATTGGACTCTACAGAGGCTTGGCACCTAACTTTATGAAGGTCATCCCAGCTGTCAGCATAAGCTATGTGGTGTATGAGAACTTAAAAATCACCCTTGGCGTCCAATCCCGGTGAGAGGAATCCAAAGACTCTTCCATAATGGTTTTGGATTTTTTTTGGACTTGAAGAAGATGTCCAAGAGGGCCATTTGCACTTAAGAGGAAGTGTAACATCAGTTGACCATGAAAGAGCATGCTGGGAGTAGAAACCCTTTCTGTCAGAGACCTGAGGTTTTACTTTCATCTCATCTGTAAATGGAAGAGTAACTGGAGCTAAAAGTTCTGCCATCATGTACAGTCACCCTTTACTTTCTTTGTATGGAAAAAGAAACAGTGAAAGTAAATAGAGACTGAGGCTATCAGTCTTATTAAATGAATTCATAATGACAGAATTTTCAGTTTTGGGATAAAATATGGGCAATATGGGTCTGTATTGGTTCCCAACACTCTTCCGTTTAACCGCTAAGGTCATGTGAAAGGTTAAGGTGTCTTGTTTGGCCACAGAGTTTTGTAGGATTAAAAATATGCAAGACCTTTCATATTAAACTCATTTGGGGACAAAATGATCCAAATATCTCATAAAGCCAGATTACATAGGAAACAATAGGAGAATAAATCACTGCATTCATTAATTAATTTCAATGACATGACTGGAAAATGGTAAATATAGTCCTAATAATCCAAGTCTGAACTTTTGTATAACAGAATCATCATTCCAGTAGATGGAAGTGTTTAGTAATAAATCGTTTGATCAGCAAGTCACCCAGATATTTTTAGCATTTTGCTTACAAAAATGATTGAATGTCTGTTTCTAATTTTATTCGATTAACACCCTAAATACATTTCAAAATGACGTAACCAAGTGTCCGTGTAAAACAATATATATATATTATTAGTTAGTTTAAATAATCTTATTTTAGGATTGATGTGTTATGCTTTCAATGCTCTGAAAAGATTGTTTAGTTGGAGTTTTTGACATTTCAATGTTAATTTATTTTTCTATATCTGTATTTAATTTAGTTTGATAAAGTCGCTGTAAGAACACTACATTTATACACTCCTCATGGTGAATGACATCTAATATGGTGTTAACAAAAGTGTTTTACTTATTACCTAACGTCAGGTTCAAATGTAACACTTGGGCAAGTTCTGTTTTAAATCCAGTTGTGGATCAAGTTAAAACTGATTGAATAAGATTGTCAGCTGTTTTTTAATTTAAAGTTATCTGGTTTGGAAGTTCATCACCAGACCATTTTGTGGTCTGTACTACTGCAGTGTAAATATAGTTTTTAGAAATCCCATGTTTCCCTACCAGTGTTAGTTTGCAAGGATAACTCTCTGATTTCAGTTCACCTCTGCTCAAGAGCATATTTAAGCACTTTATTTTAGTAAAATATAACCAGACTTGAAATTTCCATAGGAGGGTTTATAGTGGAATGATAGTGGAATGGAATAGTAGTATTTATGTAGTTGTAGTATTTGTGATTTATTGGTTGGCCATCTGTTTTAAACCATCTGTGTTTATTATTTTTTTATCAGTTTAGTGGTAAAGGGTTTAGAAAAAACAGATCAACAGCTTTTGCATGTCAAGAACCAAAATCCCCCAGTGTGATGGGTTATCGCCCTTTGTAATTCTACAAGACCTTAGTGTTAATATAGTTGCCTTATTTACAAATAAAATAAAGCTGCTTTTAGACTACATAAAAAAGGGGATAGCGTTAAGGAAGGACTGAAATATTTTTCTAATGCTTTGATCCTCAGGGAGAATTTTGTGGTTATAAATACTCCTTTGCAGGCAGTTTTGCATTGAAGATGAGCGAATGGCTGGTACTCTTCTCCTGTGAGTTATGAAACATGCTTATTAACAGATCGGCATGTATATAACTTGTGCAAAAATTTTCAGTTTGTGCAAATATAATATTGGCCTCAAAAGAGAACTGCTTAGATATGTGAAAAATGGCTAGTGCAGTCGCTACACTTCTATGTACTGATGGTAGATGAAGTGAACTCGGCTGTGGCCTTCTTCCCTCTGAATCAATTTAGTCTTTGTAATGCATGAATGTGTGTCTTGTCTGAATATGCACAAATTGCACTGTAGAGTCTTTACAGGGCTTTAAAAAGCTGTATTGCCTGCCCCATAATGGATGCAGCTTCTTTTTCTCAACGTTTTTCTGTTTTGCATTTTGCACCTTTTTTCTCCGCTTTTTCTCAATGGAGAAATCTGACAATTGTGTGGTTGGCTTCAGATTTGTGTGTTTGTGGCGTTCTACACAATCAACGAATGCCCTCTCCGAGACTGAAAATCCATAGCCTTACCGTTCAGCTTTTTGGTAGCCTGTTGCGGCATCTCTGAGTTTATATGCACAGTGTTTGCCACTTATATCACAATGTACTGTTGCTGGGTTCCCATAAGTATCATAACTATATAAAAAATATCCAAACATATCTAGATGTGATGACACATCTGTGAAGGTTTAGTGGATGCTGAAATGTGCAAATCAATGCAAAAATGTTTACTGGACAATAAGAGAAAATGAAATCTACGTTGTCCTCTGTAGAATGCATACATTGAATGTAGAGCGAAGATATTTATGTTTGTAAGGTAACTTGAATAAAGTTATTCTTGTTCATGAATGATGTTTTCCTCATCATGAAAGTGGATTGAAATTATTTGTGTGAACCAAATATGTACACACAACACCTTACAGGTCAAATAATATGCCTGTGTTATGGATATGTTTCACAATTATCATAAAGGTCGGACTTTGTTTAACATTTGAACTCTTGCTTCCAGTTCATGCACACGTCCAAATAAAACAGAAATGTACAGAATAAATGTATTTTATAATTATAAATATTTACAGTTGCTAAAAATTTAAAATCCTATGAGAAAAAATATGTAGTATACTTGTATATAAGCAATTACAATAGTTTGCTTATGTATACTATAGTGTTCTGTAGTATTAACTATGGTATGGTATGGTATTAACTACAGCCTACTTTAGTATTTACAGTTGTAGCCTACAGTCAATTGTAGCATACTATAGTATTATCATGGTTACTATACCTTATTTTATACACATTTATTCATTTAGCACATACTTTTATCTGAAGCAACTGACAAGTGAGAAAGCATTTAACATTTTGCCAGCAAGCTAACAATAATTGCATAGTTTTATTAAATAAAACGATGTTTAGGCTACTATGTATGCTACAGTATTCTTTAGCATTAGTTAGCATTAGTCGTATACTTCAATATTTATTATGGTTTGTATATGAATTAAACTGTTATTCAGTATTAGTGTTGCTCTGACTAGTTTTCGTTAAGACTTTTGAGAAGCAGCAGGTCTGTTTGTAAAGGGGAAAGAGAGACTCAGCGAAACAGCTCGAGACTGATCACATGACAGCGGTTAACAGTGTGAGGAAGTCATTCATCCGCAGCGCTAGAGTAAATACTGACCGTGTCTCAAAAACTATGGAGCTACCTACCCCACACAGCTTTTTTGGCCGTCAAAGAGGCGTGTTATTGCCTGTGAAATGCAGTCTAGGTCGTTAGCTCACTAGGTTTGGAAACACAGCCACTATCTGCAGAAGGGGAGTTCCGAAATAACTCGTGTAAACTAAATCTGCATTGCCAGTAGTTTCTGCAATCTCACCAATTTAATACAATATGTGTGTTTTACAATCTGTCCTTTGATCACGAGATCTGGGCGGTGGAAAACAAGATCTAGATCGATCTGATCATATTATAGTCGTGTCGGGATTTGTTGTCACGTCGTTAATGTTCCAGTAAGTGGAGAAAGATGATATCGTCCGAGGAAGCTAAAGCAAGGTTAGAAACTGCAGGACAGAGTCATGTCTTACAGTTTTGGGATGAGCTTACTGCGGGTGAAAGGAATGAGCTTCTGGAAGAGATTTCACAGCTGGAGCCGCAGGAGTTACTCGCGCACTGCCGGGCTGCTGTAGAGGCTGCGAGCCGACACTCGAGCGCTGATGGTCGGCTCGACGCGCGGATGGAGCCCGTTGCTCCGGAGTTCATTGGAAGTGTGCGTAAAAGTGACAAAGAAACACTTCAGATGTGTGAGGATGAAGGTACAGCGGCAACAGCTTGTGTGAACGCTGAGATAAAAAAGTTTTAGTTCTTAGTCTAAACGTTAGACGATAATAATGCATATTTATTTCAATTAACATATTTTTTTTAGGGTTTTTGCAGATATCACAGAACAAAGTGGCTGTTTTGCTGTTAGCTGGTGGTCAGGGGACCAGACTTGGAGTGCCATATCCCAAAGGAATGTACAATGTTGGGCTTCCTAGTGGAAAAACACTGTACCAGATCCAGGCTGAACGAATTCAGAAGGTGCAAGAGCTGGCCAACCTGAAGCATGGATGTAGTTGCACAGTACCATGGTAGGGTTCTTTCAATTGCACATAATTTACTTGACCAAAAGAAAATGACAAAGAAACATGCACTTACTTGCTCTTGCTGTTTCAATGATGTGTAAACAGGTACATAATGACCAGCGAGTTCACCCTTGGGCCCACAGGGAAGTTCTTCAAAGATAATGGCTACTTTGGTCTTTGTCCATCCAACGTGGTTATGTTTGAGCAGAGGATGATACCAGCCGTAGGTTTTGATGGAAAGATCATTTTGGAGAAGAAGAACAAAATAGCAATGGCACCAGGTTAGAGAGAATTAGCTTAAAAAAGTTAACTAAAAAACAAGAATTCTGTCGTCATTTATTCACCCTCATGTCATTAAATACCTGTATATGACTCTTTCTTCTGTGGATCATAAAAGAAGATATTTTGAGAAATATCTTTGTGGTTTTGTGTCCATACAATGGGGATCAATAAGGGCCCATTGTTGTTTGGTTTCCAACCTTTTTCAAATGTCTTCTTTTGTGTTCTGCTGAAGAAAGAAAGTTATACAGGTTTGAAGTAGCGTAAGGGTATGTAAAAGAATATTTATTTTGGGGTGAACTATCCCATTAAGCTGCACAGAGCTTAAACAGAGTTTTTTTTATTTTAATCAGCTATGTGACAAAAGGCAATAGGGTTTTCGAAATTAAATGATCCATTAATAATCTCTATGGACTTTTAAGATGGAAATGGTGGCCTCTATCGCGCCCTGGTGGACAACAAGATTCTCGAGGACATGGAGAGAAGAGGGGTGGAGTATCTTCATGTGTACTGTGTGGATAACATCTTGGTGAAGCTGGCAGATCCAGCCTTTATCGGCTTTTGTGTAAATAAAGGAGCCGACTGTGGTGCCAAGGTGAAAATATCCTCTTTTTAGCATATTACTTTTAATAATTTTGCTTGTTTGGTTTTTTCAGTACAACTAAGTTTAAAGTTTCTTTTATACATTATACATATTGTGACATGTAGATAACTTGTAACAATGCATTACAGTATCATGTATAACACAAGCAATTCAACAATTAATTTGATTTTCCTTTTTTTTTTTTTTTTAAGTAAGTATTTTGAAATAAGCGTTTACTAGTCATTTCCACAATTCACCTCTTTATAAAAGAATTTTATCATTTATATATGGGTTAGATTTGATTAGTTGTAAATGTGATTTCTTGTGGTTTTGTCTATAACAGATTGCTCTGCTTTGTTTGCCTTTATTCTTATCAGGTGGTAAGTAAAGCTTATCCTGCAGAGCCTGTTGGAGTGGTGTGTCGTGTGGACGGTTTGTATCAGGTCATAGAGTACAGCGAGATCCAACCAGAGACTGCAGAACTGCGAGATGCTAAAGGAGAGCTACTGTTCAGTGCTGGAAACATCTGCAACCATTTTTTCACCAGAGGCTTCTTAAAGGAAGTAGCTGCGTATGTCAGCAACATGCACTTTTTAAATTTAATATACATATAATATTTTATAATGAAATTGCTAAGGATGTATGCAACAAGGCATTTCACAAAAATTAAAGAATTTTTCCTTTCAGAAATTTTGAAGGCCAGCTAAAGCAGCATGTGGCTATAAAGAAAGTGCCTTTTGTGGATGAAGAGGGAAACCTGGTGAAACCAACCAAACCCAATGGCATCAAAATGGAGAAATTTGTCTTTGACGTCTTTCAGTTTTCAAAGTGAATTTTACAGCCATCATTTATTTGGGTACAAATGTGGGTACTGCTGTATCACGCACTGCTTCACTTCTTCTAGGAAATTTGTGGCCTTTGAGGTATTGAGAGAGGAGGAATTCTCTCCCCTTAAAAATGCTGATGGCGCACCTCTGGACACACCAACTACAGCACGCCGATCCTTGTTAGCACAACATTACCGCTGGGTTTTGGCAGCTGGTGGAAACTTCAAGGATGAGCAGGATAAACCCATTGCCTCAAAACTTAGGTAGTAAAATAACATTATCAATCAAAGAACTTATTTTAACTTGTCGCCTAGTTCACAACAATAGTTATATTTTTAGCTTACGGAGAGTTGTAATTATAACACTATTCTAAATCCTTAAACAGGATATGCTCTATAAATTTCTTTAAATCATTCTCTACCCTCACATTATAAATCAATACATAATACATTCCAACTGACTTAACCTCAAAGGAAAATGTCTTAGCCTACCATGCAGAAAAGAATCTACTTTGAGGCAGTTTTGGATCTACTTCGACAGCAAGGGGTATAATTTGTGCTGACTGACCTATTTATCTGTTTATTTCTTTATCAGTATGCCACAGAATGAAGACCCGTCAGCAATCTGTGAAATCTCTCCTCTGGTATCCTATTTTGGTGAGGTAAGATTTGTTCATGTTTTTGTACATATTTTTGCTTTACACTGAAGTTGCTGATTACAGTAAAACCGTATTTGGTTGGAGCTCAGGTTTTGTTTTGTTTTTTTAAATATTTTCACAAAAGCTTTATATCCAAGTTTTGAGTCATATATAGAAGAGATGTCTTAACAAAATAAAAAAAACACGACTGACACCGAAGCGAGTTAAAACTTATAATACGCACATGTGTGAATATATGGAGCATGATGTGAAATGGAGCGAATACTGTGAATTATGTAATAGTGCAGTGTTCCTGTTCTCTGGAGACAGTTTAGGGGACAGCTGTAGTGCTCTCTCTCTCTCTCTCTCTCTCTCTCTCTCTCTCTCTCTCTATCGTACATGAATATACTGTCACTGCTGTATTTAACAGGGTCTGGAAAAGCTGCTGAAACAGAAGAACTTGAAGTCTCCCTGTTATCTTGATGTGACTGAAGCCAATAATCTTTTGCACACTACATAGTATTTTCACATGATAATCCTGTTGTGCTCAGGCATATTTTATGGTAAGGGAAGTCAAAGGAATGTATACAAATCAGTTGTTAATCCATCATGAAAAAACATTTGGCAAACTATATTGTTTTGCCAACAATGTGTCATGATAATGCGTATATATTCAATAATAATGATTAGAATTCTTCAGCGGCATATTTGAATGAACTACCAGCATGGAATACAAAACATGCACAAAAACACTTTATGATTTTGTATTCATTTCTGTTACTTTTGTACATGCCATTGATTTTATAATTCCTCACGATATAAATAAAATCATATATATTCACTTACAATTCAAAGAAGGTGTTTTTCTGTTGTTTGCCTTTCCGTTTGCATGCCAGTTTAATTTCAAGAGGTCACATGACCACAGATGACCAATAGGAAGCCTGACATGTAACCGATTCGCGTCTAACCAGCGAACGGAATCAACAAGCTTATTGGAGCGCAAGAAACGCTGTTAGTAAAACCCTTCCAGCACATCGCGCATGTTATACACTGGATGTGCATTATACAAATCTATCCTAGCCTAAAAATACACATTTCGATAAAATGGTTGTTGTTGTGGAATTTGGTGTAGGATGCGTAGGAGCTCATTGACAGCTGGAATGTAAAGGGCTTTCTATGAGCTGGCTAACCCAGCTAGCTGCCTAAAAAGATCCGACAGTCTGACAATAAGATGCCCGCTTAGCTGTTCATAGAAATATGCTAGGATGTTTAAAAATGTGTTCGGATCAGGATTTCTGGTGAGGACCGCTCATGTCATATTGACATGGGTTATAACGTTGATTCTCTTCCTCCACGACACCGGTAAGTGCTCGTATTACCTCATTATTCTACTGTGTATAGACCTGCCTTCATCTGTTGACGTGTTATTTATTGGAGAGAGCAGTTGAAATCTGCTTCCCACCTCTATCTGCATACTGAAGTGCTTCATATCTGTACTGCTCTCCTAGATTCTGCTATATTCTGTTCTACTGTATGTGTTTTATGCTCTACAACACTCTTTTCCTCTATATTCAATGCTATACTATGATCTAATGTGTTATACTCTTTTTTTTTGCCCTACTACACCGTTTTACTTTATGAATAAATTGAATGAATTCTTTATTGTCATTGTAACATGTGAATGTACAACGACATTTAGTGAGTACAGTGCAGGAACAATACAATAAAATAGAAATATAGTAATCATTTAGGAAGAAAAGTATATACAGATATTTACAGTATTGAACAAAATATTGCACAGGAAGATACAGATTCCAAAAACATTGGTTGTACAATTGCTTATTACACTTGAACAACATGAACATTATGTCATTTAGAGTTTGTACAGCTATAAAAACCGTTATAGTATTTTATTATACATATTCTGCTGTACTAGTTGTTCCATTTTACTGTACGTCAAGTACACTTTGTTCCACTCTACTATATTCTGTTATGGGGGACTCTAGTTGGGGACATATTTAATATTTTTAAACCATAAAGGCAAAAAATCCCACTATATTATATATTTAGTTTATTCATTACATGGATAAATAATGGAAATCTGAAACTGGAACTTCCCTCTTTAAATCCACCTCTTTCATTTCCAGCCCTGCTTATATTTGACTATATTCTGTTTTCCACAGACCTCCGTAAACAGGAGGAGACAGGGGAGCTCACACTGCCAGTTCTCTTTGTCCTGCTGGTCCTGGTTTCTGTGTTGTTGTACTTTGCAGTCTCACTAATGGATCCTGGTTTTGTCCTGTCTGATGACTGTGACTTGCAGGTCAGTTAACAGACACAGAAGCACATATATACTATATCTCTGTTTTTTACACAGTGGTATAAAATACTTCATTTTGATTGGCTAGTGGAGATATTTTAAGGTATGTTATGTAAGCTATAACGCTTTCAGGACGAGGCTCGAGTACCTTATTGCTTTTATAAAATGGTTACCACTCAATACAAACATTAAAGTTTGTATAAAGTTTAAAAATATGTTTCAGTGTAATTTTCATGTAAAATCACTAAAGTAAAATCACAGTGAAGTAAAATCACTAACAACCTTCCTTCCACTGGAAAAAAGTGATGCACACAATTGTTGGGTAAATCGGTCATAGATGTGATTTATCGTAAATAAAACACTATTGACCAAACAAAATCAAGGACTGAAAAAAAATTTTATGACCCTGTGTTAGTTTTGAGCAGTCGGTTGTGTATAATACCTGAAGACGTTTATCTCTCCGAACTAAACAGTCTTCAAATTTCATCAAAAAAATAACCATCAAACTGTATTTCAGTTTACACTTGGCATCACAGAGGAGACACAGGACATGATTCCACAGACCACCAAATCCTTACGACTGCGATGCTGTGCCCACTGCCTGGTACAGGTGCGTTGTCACTAATATTGTTAGAGATGCATTGCATTCATCACATACTTTTGATATATAAATTTAAATTGATTTAATACATAGCAACCCATGAGATCCAAACACTGCCAGACCTGCCAGCACTGTGTGCGGAGATATGATCATCACTGCCCCTGGATAGAGAACTGCGTTGGCGAGAGAAACCATCGCTGGTTTGTGCTTTATCTGGCTGTCCAGCTTATTGTCTTACTGTGGGGATTGTACATGGCCTGGTAAGAAAGATGTGATGAATGTGCCATAAATAACATCTTCCAGTCCTTTTTCTGAGTTAAAATCAAATCTCTTCTGATGTACAGGTCAGGCTTCACTCACGCCCCCACCTGGCAGCTGTGGTTGAGGACAAACGGTGTGCTTCTGGGAGCAGCAGCAGTGGTGGCCGTGCTGTCTTTGACTGTGCTTCTCCTCCTGGGCTCTCACCTGTACCTGATCTCTCTAAATACCACCACGTGGGAGTTCATGTCTCGTCACAGAATCTCTTACCTCAAGCATTGCGGCACAGACGAAAACCCTTTTGATCGTGGAACCCTGCGCAACCTCTGGGGCTTTTTCTGTGTGTGGGAACCTGTGGTTTGGGAGCATGTGTATTTCAAGCAAGGCAACAATCCCATTTAATTCACAATTCTACCTGGAAGTCATAACTACAGTTACAGGTAACTTGTTAGATGAAAAAAGTTTTTTGGTGGAAATTGAATTGAGTGGAGTGACATTGAAAATGATTTTTAAGTGCATGAAATTTGTAGTTGCAATGATGTGTGGTCAGTTTTTTCTGAAAAGTTGGATTGATGGGTGTTTTTATAAATGGTGTTTTGTGTGCGTAGTTTCCCAGATAGTACTTTGACTTTTTGCACATTTTAATAACAAAATCAGAACGAAAAGCACAAAATCACAGCAGCGTTTCAGAGCTGTAATGTGGTTTATTATTAATGCAATACCTTGAAATGACTTTAAGCTACTCATTTTACGCTGTCTGCTCTGATCGTATTTCTGCTCTATCCGATCATATTTCAGATATGGTAATTTTTAAATTCAGTTCATGAAACTACAAACCTGTTGGACATTGTCAATATAATTCTTTTTTAAGATGCCTAACATGATATGAGCAGATAATATCATATTCTTACTGTACATCAGAAATGGTTTTGTGCAAATATTGGACATTAATGAACTGGAAATTATGCTGGTTGTATATACATATTTTTTTTACAGAATTTTTTGTGTGTTTATGCTAGATCCACCCTGATGAGATCAATTTTAGACAGGGTAATGAAAAGGTCTTGTGAAATGATTTCCTATAGCACTTTATACATTAGTGAGATTTCAATATGCTAGTAATGTGATTTTATATTTACATATTTAACTTGCTTGTACCAAGTACAACAATTTCACAATAATGCCGCATTAAAAAGGAATTTAAATACAAAACATAATCATTGCAGTAATGTTCAGCATTTTTACAAACAGATTTTTCCTATGACACATCAGCATCTTTAAGGCGCAAGTGCATGTGAAGTAACATTCCTATGACTGTTAGATTCCAGTTTGTATTATCTGACCATAATGATGATGTTGGTAAAATACAGTCCATATAGTGTGATTCTTTTGTTATCTGCGCAATATACAGACATTGAAAGCAATAATTTTTTTGCTTCAGACTCGTTTTGACGTCTTTAAAACGCTTCCATAAATTGTGCACTTTGTGTGTTTTCAACGTATCAATATTAATGCTCTAATGTCATGAATGATTTGCACCGTTTTGATCAATATTGTTATGCAACCTTTTTGAAAATGTAACATTTTGCAACTTCAGTATTCAATAAACTGAACGAAACATGGTCACATTGTATTTTATTTTTTAAAAATACATTCATAACCTTAAATTATGTTTACTTATATTTTGTCCTTCATGTAGCTCATAGAAATGGCAAGTTTCATTTAAATATATATTAGTGTCGTTTTTGTTCACAGTGTAACCTATCAGTAGTAAACCACATTGACATACTCAGTGAAACAATGGTCTTATGTAGTCAAAAGAAAATATAGACAAATATTAAAGAATGAGCAACTTGAATATACAGCTCTTAATCACCTATGATTCATAATTACATCATGTCTTAGCGAGTCAATATGCTAATAATATCATGCCAAGACAGAGTAAAATATGATTAGCCTAATTCGATAGTCTTGGACTTTATGCACATGTATACAGAGGAGCTATACAGAGAGAAAGACAGGACACAGCGTAATGCACAAGTTGCCACTTGCAGCTCAACAATCACAAGACATCTTTTAAGAACTATTAAGAGTTGGATCCTAAAGGAGACAAGCAACATGTATCTGGGGCACCAATCCTAAATCAAATCCAGATTACGGAAGACCAGAAATGAAAATTCTTTAAGTCACACAAATGTGAGGGTTTAACGTGAACATACATGACATAGACAGAGAGGGAAATACATTTATGATCTAACACTTTAAATACTTGCTCCAATAGTTACAGTGTAGAACTTAAGGAGCTTACGATTCTCCAGCTGTGTTTATTGCTCGGATCAGCACTACATCAGAAATCCTTAAAAACTGAGCTAGAAGAGTATTTGTACCACCCTTTCTCAGCCTGACACCTTCATTGTATATTCGGTAACAGTGCAAGTGTATTTTGGCATCATATTGTAGTTCAGTGTAACAGGAAGACTTACTTTGAACATCTGAACAGACGACAAATAAACGGATAAATAATAAACATTACAACAATACAAGGTCCCAAACAAGCAAAAATAATGTTTGTACATTTAACTGCGGGACAGCGATGGGCAGTTGAAAGCTTAGCAGAACTGAGCTTACTCACAGTGGTGACTGAACCCTCTCGTTTACGGAGACGGTCGCAGTGTTCTGGTCGGTACGTTTCTTCTTGTTTTAACGTCCAGCGGGGGGGTCTGGACTGTCTTTGTAGCTCAAGCACACAATAGCAGCCATGTTTCACAAGAAGCATACAACAGCCTTTAAAGAGTGACATGGGGCCAGCTTTACTTGACTTGACTGCATAACTGTAGAGAGGCGTGGGGGGAGAGAGTAACTGAAGGAACGAGAGGCGTGATTGAGATTTGATATGTCACGACCCCTTTAAGTGCGATCAAGCGGAAGTCAGGGCAGCACGCAAAAGTCAAAATCTGCAAAGAACTCCTGCTGCTCGGCGGTGAGGAAGAACGGAGTCTGCGGAGGGGTCAGGACTGGCTTCAGGCGCGTGAACTCCTCGTCGAAGTTACTGACGTCTCCTGGGGTTTTAATTGATGGAATGAAAGGAGGTTTGACTCTTTTGGCTAATAGAGCCTCCCAGTCTATGCCCTGGTGGGTGCAAACGGAAACAGTGCTCATTAAAAGCCACTTTTTTTAGGAGTTGGTTCACACAAATGACAATTCTGTCATCGTTCATTCTTTAGCTGTCTGGTGTTCCAAACCTGTTTGACTGTCTGTCTTCAGACTTGTCAGACCAGGTTTGACATCAGTGGTGTCAAACATCATTGTATCTTTGTGTTTTTTACAAACAAAATCATGGTGCAAAACATATTTGAATCAGACAAATGAGAATGTGGAAGCAAATATTTATAAATGTCTGTGTTCAGTTCTTACAAGCTCTACCGATTGATCTACAAGATTAATCAATGCAATGTAAATGAAGACATTTTTTGGGTGAACTCTTTAAATACTTTGTCAAGTTAATTAAGAACTGTTTGGTTATTGATGGTCACCTGGAAGAACCTGTGCCTCTTCACTTCATTAGCATCTTGCTCTCCTGCCCCTAATCGTCTTTCAGGGTTCTTCTGCAGCAACTGTAATGAGAAGACGCATGAGTCAGACATCATATAAGAATCACAAAGTGTTATTTTTCAGATGAGTTGTTACCTTTTGGATAATGGAGACTGACTCGGGGGACAGAAACCTGGGGTAACGCACTTCATCGTTCACTATGCTGTCAAACACCTCCTCTTCATCATCACCAGGGAATGGTGACTGGCGAAGCAAAGAAACACGAACACAATGCATATTTACATATTTTTAAAACTAAAATATGCATACATCAATACATTAATTTCCTCATTATTATTTTAATACATGCTGCTACTTCTATAGTGTGCACTGTGTAGTGCATTAGAGTTAGGGATACTGTTTTAAAAGACTGACCTCTCCCACTAACATCTCATAGATGAGCACACCCAGACCCCACCAGTCCACAGCACGGGTGTAGGTGCTGTCTGTCAAAACCTCTGGAGCCAAGAACTCTGGAGTGCCACAAAAGGTTGATGTACGATCACCATGTCCCATACCTGAATGGAAAAAAATATTATTGACTTTCTGCTTAAATAATTTGAAGTGAATTTGAAAAAACAAAACTCAATATCCAAGCAGTATTCTGTAAACCTACCTTCTTTGCAAAGCCCAAAATCTGCAATTTTCACAAATCCGTCAGAATCCATCAACAGATTGTCTAACTTTAGATCTCTAACAAGGAGGCAAGACAAAAATTATTTAAAAGATCACAAGCATTATTTTAATAAATGCATAAAACAGTTTGGGTAATTGGTTACTTACCTATACACAATTCTGTTCTGATGCAGAAATTCCAGGCCCAGTAATACACAAGCTGAATAAAACCTGACAGAAAAAGCCTCAGTTTAAGTAAATAAATACAGCACTAATTAAATAAACACTAATTAAAGAGACAGTGACCGTGTGTGTACCTGGCCTGCCGTTCAGAGAAGATGTTGTTGTGTATGTGGGTCATCAGGTCTCCTCCAGGTGAATACTCCATCACAAAGCACACGTGGTCAGGGTCTGGAAGCACCCATGCAGATTCACCAGGAAAGGATGATGGGACACATTGATAGTCTCGAAAATCCGCTTTTCACACAATAAACTGTGAAGAATGAAATAAATTCACATTAGAATACAAGTCTGAGTCAAGATGAATACAGTCTGAGTATCAACTAAACCTTACAGATTACAATTCGAGACATGTCCTAACTAGCTTCAAGATCATCTAATTTCTGTCTGCAAAAAAGGTCTGTACACAAACTAGACAAAATCTATCATATTGCTTAATTCCAACTGCTTAAAATCAACACGCTTGATTAGACTTACAATAGTGCAATAATGCAAAAGAAAGAAAACATCCCATCCTGCATTTTTAACACCGACATTCCTGTCATCAGAATGCACAACATCACCTGTCCACTTCATCCCGGGTCACCACGTCCCCTTTCTTTAGAGCTTTGATGGCATAAAGTTTCCCAGTCCTCTTGAACTCAGCCAGCAGGACCTTATATAAGATACAGCAATGACATTGAGACAACTGCATCATCCAGAATCTGATTACAGTAAAGGACAACTGCAGTCTAACCTTTCCAAAGTGCCCTCTTCCTAAAACGGAAATGCAGTTGAAGTCCTCCATCTGTAACCCATCTTTCCTCCTGTGAAACAGGATACATACACAAGAGACAATGTGAAAAAGAGCATCTAGAGGAGAGAGACTCACATACCGGTACAAGAACATCAGCATAAACATAGAAAGGAAAATGCAAATAGCTAAGCAAAAATCCCAAAGATAAAAGAGAAATTACTTTCTAGTGCAGAAACATTAACTTACAGAGGTGTAAGCTGAGACGCAAGTCTGCCTTTGACAGTTTGGTGATCCTCCGCAAAATTTCCTCTGGCAGGAGTCTGGGAGACAAGTGCAGAAACACATCATCACATCTTTAGCTCTACCAAAGCAACAGAAAACTACAGATGTAAGATGTTTCTGTACCGCAGGAAGTGATATGTCAGTCGTGGGGGTCTTTGCCGATTGGAGACGTGGTGGCTTGACAGGACGCTCCTCACTGAAGTTTAGTTTAACAACTGCAGAGTCTCTGTTTTAAACGGCCACAACACTCATATTTTAGACAGTAATAATTGGGCTTTTGCTAGTATTACTGCTGCCAAAAGAAGTAAATATACATTTATATACACAAAGAGAATACCTCATCCTTCCTTATTTTAGAAAGTGATCAAATTTTCTATTACTCCGGCAAAAAATATATATAGAGTATGCTGACTTAAACCTGGACAAATGTATATGTCTCACCCAGAAGAGGGAGGTGTGGAGGCAGACGGAGGGGACGTGGGCTCAGAGCCGGGCAGCGGAGGACTCAAAGCGGTAACTGCGCTGTTGCAGGGCTCCAGCACGCTCATCATCAAACGGCCCCATGTGGCAAAGTTCATATTCATCTGAGCCGCCCGCAGGAAATTCTTCCCTAAGAACAACATGAAATTAGCTCCATTTAATGTACATTGTCATTGTCATTACTCAGAAATATCTTTGTTAATTGCTGTATTTACAACACCACACTGTCTGACTCTATAGTTAATGGCTCCATTTTGGTAATTAAATGATTTTTCTTGATTGACTCAGCACAACCACATCTTTAAAAACAATCTAGTGATTATGAGACAACAATCAATCATATATATTATTCATGGGTCGAGAATAACATCACACCTACAAAGAGGAGACACAGGGGAAAATGTGAGGTCAAGCGCACCTTTCTCTTTGGGGAAAATCCGTTTCTGTCTCTGTAATTTGGGATGCCGCTCGATGACGGGGTTGATGAATCTCACCTGCGATTGGCACGATAAGCAAACAACTATATTCACAAATTCACCCAATGAATACAATCTTACTGTAGACTCCATGACTCATACTGTAGGCTCAATGCTTTGATTTAAGGATAAAAGTGTCGAGAGGTTGACTTACCTCTGTGAACAGTGTGCCCTGTGGCTCCAGGTAAAGGCACAGGCCGTGCCGCTGGTTGTCTAGGAAATCTTCCAAACGCAGGAACTTCACAGCACACAATGATCTCCAATCTCGCCAGTACACCGCAATCTCCAGCTCCCGAGACTGCAGGGGTCAAAAGTCATGTGAAGGAGAGAATAATACGTTTTAGTCTTTATATTGTGAAATACAATTACTGATAATAATATTTTTATTGTTATTATTCTTTTTGATAAAACTGGCATAAGCATTTCATGAATGCAGATATTAATAAAACTTTAAGCACTCTTCATAATAACTATATACGGATCTGCCTATGTTAGAAAGCTAAAGGTGACAAATACAAAGCAACAATAAATAAAAATTTTTAAAAACTGTAACATGTGCCGAGGTTATACAAATAAATCAAGTTATCATTCTGTGCTCGTCCAGCTGAATCTGCTATGAAGGAGAGTCACTTGGCCAGTATTCAGGCCACATGCCCAAGGGGTGAGCAAAAGATTACACTAATGTTGAGGGATTTAGATGAGGATTACTCTAGAGGCGGCTGATCACGCTCTGGGAGTAAAGCCGCGTTAATGAATGTGGGGAAAAGCCTTTGACCAATGGCCATGACACACACTTTTCTGTAAAACAGATGTGGAAACTTTTTTCTGGGCTGACTGATTTTGAGGCTCTCAGATCGCCAGCACAAACATGAAATTACAAATATGACTATGAAACAGTGTGGACTAAGGATACTGACCCGTTCGAGTTCGATGCTGAAGCTCTGATCCCAGGCCTCCTTACTCAGAAGCCGCCAGTATGTGCGACCAACTATCTTATTATCCACTTTTAACACGGCGCTGATCTCAGCTGTGGGGAGAAAGGATTCAATAAAGAAGCTGTAAAGCATGTTATTTTACAAGTAAAAAGTCTAATTCTGATCCAATGTATAGATTAAATGCATTATAAGTCACTTGGATAAAAGCATCTACCCAATGCATAAATGTAAGTGTAAAATGTCAGATTTCAAAAAGTAAAACTTACAGGAGAGTTCGTCTGTCTTGGTGGTCTTGCCGTTGGTGCTGCGGGTAGAAAGGCCGGTCCTCATCCTCAGCGATTTGGACTCGGATGGACTCCCAGGGGCAGAGGACATGCCGCTTACCCGAGAGCGGCCCGGAACTGCCTCTAGCAGGTCCTGACAACCCATTAGTCTGACCTCCAGTCGACCTGAAAACACACACATCATATACCTACAGCAGAAGTAGTACATAATAAATGTGCCGCTTAAGTGTGCAGTATGAAATAACAAATGACTAAATTACTGTGCAAAACTGTGCAGTGTGTCCATTGAGACTTTCTAGCATTCAGAGATCTTTACACCAAAACCTTCCTGCTAACTTGAAATCACAATTGTTGCAACTGTGTTAATACCGGTCAGGCTGGCAGGTTTAAAGAGCAAAGATGATGCCGATGACGAAGAGCGCAGGCAACTTCTCTGCAGACCCACGACAGGTGAAGACCCCACTGTCAGCTCCTCTTTAATGGCAGCTCGTTTGGGGTGATCGTGTGGAAGTTCTCTGAGCCTCTGCTCCAGAGACAAACGCAGCAGGTCCAGTTTCTGAGAGGACTCCTGCAAACGGGCCTGAGCCTGATCACAGAAAAGACATGCATCTAGTCTTTTTCTTAATCGTTATTTATTTTCACCTGATGCATGCATGAACTCTCCTCATTCACATTTCAAATCACTATTTATATTAAAGTTTTAAATAAGTTTGACATATTTTAACAGTGCTATTAGGAATACACAGCAGAATTTCTCAATCCAAAACACATGATTGAAAAAATGCTGTTGTTGGCATGGACAGATCTGTACCAGCCCACCACAACAATAATAAACCCCCATTATATCAGCCATCACAAAAGGCAAAATATACAGTAATTCTAATGGTCAGACAGAGGGTAATTTATGTAAAACTGCACTGCAAAAATAATAAGAATAAAGCCAAGTGAATAAAACAAAGAAGCAGCAAACTGAGATTGTATCCATTTCTCATCTAATGACATCCGTATTCGATTAACAATGAGTAAATCATACAGAGTGAGCGTCTCTTTTGTGTCTTGAGACTCAATACATTCTTGAGACTCAATACATCCAGACGTCTTCCAATAAACTTCCCTCTAAATTTTAGGTTTCTGAAGCATTCTACTTGTTTCTACACTGTAAACATTAGACACATGTAAGCACTTACTTCTCCAAGAGCACGTCGGTCCTGCACTTTGCGTACGCCCAGCTGCTTGACCACATTTTTTGCCCCTTCCGCCACAGCTGCCTCGATCCGCAGATGATGCCTGAGCTCCTCCACCCGCAGCTCAAGAGGACTTATTGTCTCAGAGGGGCGACCTGCACGAAAACAAATCAAAGCATGTGTCTTACACCAACACCCCTCATCTCACTACAAGAATCTGTTCATCCAGAAGACCCTCACTAAGATTTTAGTGCGACAGTTTGGGTTTAAGGGACATTGTCTAATGACTAATATTCTGTTTAGAAAAGTTTTATTTGTCGTGACTCCTTCTTGAGATTAAAAACGCTTGTTCACCCTCTGGTTGTGCTGTCTCTCGTTCTCCTTCTCTGGCCTGGGTGACTTTGACAATCTGCATGCGAAGCAGCTCGATTTTTGTCTTGCTATCCTGCAGCATCTGCTGGGCTGTGGACAACATCTTCCGATCCTGACGAGTGAAAACAGGTGATGAAGAGATAGTGAGATGTTACCTTTTGCATGCAAAACATTTTAAAAGCTCATAAGTAAAGAATAAGAATAAACAAAAATAAATGTTAACAGTAACATGAGCTAAGTTCTCCCAATAGGAATTTCCCTTTAAAGACCAACAGGTCTTTATCAGTGTTCATTAAGCTCCTACTGTACATTTCAAAAATACCAGCCAGGTGCAACCACACCCAGCCATACAAACACAAACAATGCAGACTATGCAATTTCTCCCCAGAGCTTTTATGAGCCGTAACACAACAGTCACAGAGCGACAACAGACATATCCTGAACAACAGCAGCTAACATTATGCAAATGAAAGAAACACTTTTAGTGATTGCAACATCCCAATACAGGCTCTCATAGAGACTTCAGAAGTAAACAATGCCGCAAACACATGACCCTGCAGAAAAGAGCCATACATGAGGAAAAGGACAGAAGAAACCATACCGTCCATAGTGCTCTCCCCCGCTCAATACAGCTTAAGAGCTCATCCGTCATTATTTGTGAACTTTCAGATGGCTGTACGACATCCCCTTGTTCCTTCTTGACCCCCATCAGACATTTCCCCCAGATACGCTTTCCTCTCTGTCCTCAGACTTGCTCATGTCCTTTTATTCCCATAAAGCAGATGTAGAGCTGCACGTTTCATCCTGATCTGGGATCAGCATCCGAGAAGTCAGTCCATTCTTCATTATTATTATTTTGCTGACCTTGCATTCCTCGCAGCTCCTCTCTCTCTCTCTCTCTCTCTCTCTCTCTCTCTCACATTTGTTCTTTCGCTACTGTGTTTACAGATCTCCTTCCACAGGAGTTAGCTACCTCTATGCAACCGCTGCTGCCTCCGTTCTTCCCTGCCTGGCCGGCCCAAACCTGAATGATTCTGCATTGGCTGCCGCAGAGTCACATGGGCTGCTGCTGTCGCCAGGCCCAGAACAGGAAAAAACGAATCGGTACCAGCGAGCGCTTCCTCTTTAAACCGCACATATAGAAAGGGGTGATCCTTGAGTGCATTTGTCTGTGAGAGTGTATGTGTAAGATCAGAGCTTGGTACTCAAGCTGTCTGTATCCTGCACAGACATAAATCACAGAGCTGCCAGCACACAGTGTTCTCAGACAGACACAGCAGCGTTATCAATGCCGTGAGTGATAGAAAAGCACAGCCTCTGAGAATAAGTGGAAAATACAATCAAAGCTGGTGAAAGGTCATGGACCATTACTCGAAAAAGTATATAAAAGAAGGGGAGTCACACAAAGACGATTGGGGGCAGATGAGAAGGCAGAGTCTTGGGACCGTATTTGTGCATGTGTGTATCCCTGGTAGTCTTTTGACAGCAAACTAAACTGATTTTAAAAGAACTCTATGGCAGATTATGCATTAATCATCTCCACAATGCAAAAAATAATGGTCATATGAGAGCTACTTACCTTTACAGAACTGTTGGCATAAGTCTGGATAATGTTTTCAGCCCCTTGTTTCACTTTAAGCTCCATGGTAAGCTGTTTTTGTAAAGTACGGACACGGCTGCCGAGAGGTGATGTGACCTCCTCCCAGTGGCACGGGTCTGGAGAGGTCGCATCGTCTGAGAAAGCAAGAAGAACAAAATAGCAAATGATTCAAGAAGGAAGACATTTTGTAGCATTTAAGGATAATCAGCATGTATTATACATGATATTATACAAAAACAAAAAAATTAACTACTCTAAAAGAGAGCAAAGACACAAAGTTATAAAGAAGGAGAATTGGCTCCTCAGGTGAGCTTGGGATCTTCCAAGGACTTTTTCTCCACTCACTACTTTTGTTCTTTCCTTTTCTATAATCGATGAACATTTTCTACAGGGAATACTAGTAATGTTAACAGTTATTCTTCTTTTCAAACCTTTGAGTGTTGATACATCAAAAATTACACTGTTTAAAATGATGACTTGTTGACTTCATTATGTCAAAGCATCACAACACCTTATCTTCTTCTCACCTGTTACTGCCTCTTTCTGTGTGGCCATAGCACGTGCATTCAGCTCCTGGAGCTCCCAGTGAAGCTGCTCTAGCTTACGGCTGGAAGCTCTTAGCTGACCGTCAACATCGGCTGCATTCTTGCGGTTGGTCACTGCTCGCCGCAGTCGCTCGGCCGCTTCCTTGATCTTCAGTTCTCGCTGGATCTCTTGACGGAGAAGGGCAATTGCATCCTCCACACGCTGCTGAAACTCAGGGTCCATGAGATCGCCATCTGCCAGACCCCGCAGACAGCTGCTCTGTGGTGTTTAAAAACATGTTACATGATTGCTTTACACGTTTCTGATGGTGTGGCAACTGCTTATGTGACATAACATTGATCAGTTCATCTGATTCGAGATAAAAAAAGTTTAGTAAACAACAATTTAATCATTAAAGTAATAATCCAATAAGCAAAGTATCGTGAACATGATAACGATAGCATATATGTAAACTGAGCTACCTGCTATAAGCAGGCCACAGATATGATCTGATATGTGATATGATCTGAAATGTGCAGATGCACCATTAATGCCAAGCGACTTAAAAAATGAGGATATAAACACTACAGCTAAGTCAGCTGGTTATTATTTCATGACAGTGGTTTGGTAAAGATTAATAATGAAGAAAAACAAAAATACATTTGAGCAATTTCATACAAATGTTTTTATTAAATTTTATTTTTTATGTTTTTATTTTATTAATGTTTTATTGGTATGATGTTTTATCATACCAATTGCTCAGATTTCAATATCTGATGGTGTAAATACCCATGTGAGCATGTTTTTTTCCCATAGTTACGTAAAGTGTTGTTTCTAGGATTGTTACATCTATAACAGTCCATATTCCTCATAAATGAGGACATGAAAGTTTTGACTGAAAATGTCACATCCGTAACACTGGAATTTTCCATTTGTACATTTCTCAGAGAAACGCTGACAGGAGGGATTTTCAACACGTTACTTTCCTGCTATTCACTTCACCACACACAGAGAGCGGTGTTTTACAAATTCTCACATTATTATTACACCAATAAGAAAACATCTAAAACTAAAATGTAATTAAGTTCTCCATATCAATGTCCTATCATTTAAAGTGACAATAGATTTTAAACAAACCTTTAATAAAAGAATGAAGAGAGACTGTCATTGACCACTGTCATATCAATCCAGCAAAGCAATTTACATCAAATTATTCTACCTTAAAACACAAATAATATACATATTAAGACTATGTCATCCATCTCTCAAAAACGTTACACATCGATATACTGTATATACTGTAGTCCCAATTAAGCCTTTAGTGAGGAACCAGAGAAAGCCAAACCCTGTCAAACCCGTTCAACCTGAAAATCTTTAAGCGATATTTAATTATTTAGACAAAGCCAAAGACTATTTAAAAGATTGCCCTAGTAAGCCAACACAAAAGAAAGAAGCTTTCTTTTAATTACCCTTTCTTAGATTGGTTTCTGCTTTTAATGGGTTGAAACTTGAAGCTTGAAACTGTTACAAACAGTTTATATTAACACTTGAGCCAAACAAGACTCACCCATAGTAATGTAAACACGAGCGATTGAGAGATAGCATACCACTCAGGTTGCTTTATCAACCCAAAACCAACTTCCATAGATTATTTTACTTATTAACAATAACTATATCAGTTAGACTTCAGTGAAATATATTTTTTGTTTTATACCTGTAGCGTCAAACCCGACATCGTGCACTAGTGTCCGTCAGTGACGTCCTGACTAACCGAATCCTCTCGCGCTCTCGGCTCTGGCTCAAGCGGCGCCTGTTTGAGTGACACTAGAAAACATATCCAGATCTCTACTTGAACCTGAAAAAGCACAGACTAAAACATCCATTCAAGAGGGTCAAAATGGTATGTTTTGTTGTTACGCCTGATGATGAAGGAAGAAACAAGTGCCAGACTGTCAGCTGGGCGTCTAGACCGCTCTCGAGTTACCGGTAGTTTTTATGGAAGTTTTTCTTTGCCTTTTCCATTTCCTGAGGTTTGAAAAAGGTTTCGCCGCCTCCCTTTTCTATGATTGGCGAAGAACGGTGTCAATCACAAGCGGTACACTTCGTCATCTGGCGCAGAGGCCAATGGCATAAAATAACAATTTTAATCATTGAATAATTAGAATAATTGCTTATTCTACAAAATTCTTAAAAAGGAAATGCAATGATGAATTAGTCAAGTGATGGTAGTCATCACGCAAACATTTAAAATATCCAATTGTTATGCATTTAGACTTATATTTTTAAAAGATGTGTATTTTTCTGTCATGTGTCATTCTAGAATAACACGGTTTTTAGTCACGAAAATGAGAAGTTCTGCAATCTCACAGCGAGTTCCTCAAAGCAATCTATTTCCTCACTTGTTTATCTTTTACAACTCATCTCACATGATTGTTTCACTTTTTTCATCTTAATTGTTGATTGTTATAAACAAGTCAAATGTACACTGTACAGTAGGCTATGTTGTTTGATTAGGTTATCTCCAAAAATCCTTTTAAAGTTAAAAGTCGTTTAACATTTTTCTCACTTTATCGTGTTTATCTGAAAAGGCCACGCCCACATTTAGATCTCCACCCCGTTTTGAAGTTTCCCGCCCCAATTTGGAGATCTCACGGCTGCACATGACCTGTCCAGACTGCAGGGCTCCTGCTGAAAGTCTCATTACTCCCTCTCGTGGTTTCAGCTCAAACATACGAGACTGTCAGCATTGCTACATCAGTTTAAAGTGCGTCACTCCCTTTACTTTTATCATGGCGTCCATACTAGCAAATAAATGCGGATCTCCGTTAACTCTCCTGAACAGACTAATATGTGTCCCACAGTGGAGACTGCGGTGTGGTTATCATGAAAAGGTAAGCTTTATGCGTTATGACAATCAAGTTGTATTTCGTGTGGTTTCGTCAGTGACTGACAACACAATTATTTCATCACTACCTTTATAGAGGCAGTCTGTAAGTCAGTTTAATGTGTTCGTTTTATGTTATTTAACACGATTTCATCGGTTTTGTCCTGAAAGCTTTCATTTGTTATTGTAAGCTGTAAATATGCCAAAAAAAGAAGATGACAACAGCTCAAGCGCACTTTTTCATATTTATATACTTATGTGTGTCGTATACCAATAAAATGCATAACATGACACATGTTGCTGACTTTTAAACCAAATAATATCAAATACAAACTTTATTTTACAGGTGGTGGATCACTATGAGAACCCAAGAAATGTAGGATCATTGGATAAAAACGCCAAGAATGTGGGAACAGGGTTGGTTGGTGCGCCAGCATGTGGAGATGTGATGAAACTGCAGGTTAGACCGCTTGTGTGCTCTTATTCGTACATTTGACTATTAATAAAACTGTAACAACCAGGCAAACTATTATAACTTAACAGTTTAAACCATATAAGTTATTATAACTAAATTTTTTACACCAGTCAATTAATGCATTTAAAACTTTGGTGATTCTTACATGCTCCTAATTCTCTTTAATAGGCTTAAAGCTTTAAATTGGATTAAGGTCTCATATAGCTGATCAATTATTTTTTCCTATATTTTGACATTTTATCAATGGCTACCTCATTATGTGAATGTTTGATGATGTCACTATTAATTATAAAAACATTTAGAAGATTTACACACTATACATCACAGTTATCCATTAAAATAATCTGAATTAATGATGTTTTTCCACCTAGATTGAGGTAGATGATCATGGGAAGATTGTAAATGCCAAGTTCAAAACTTTTGGCTGTGGCTCTGCTATTGCTTCCAGTTCTTTGGCCACTGAGTGGGTTAAAGGCAAATCGGTAAACACAAGTTTTTACTCTTCTTAGATCTGTATGGTGACAGTTTGATTTTAACTAAACATAATTGTTCTAATTGAATTAAACATAAACATCTTTTTAATGCTTGTCCATGTAGGTTGATGAGGCACTAACAATAAAAAACACTGAGATTGCTAAGGAGCTGAGCCTTCCGCCAGTTAAACTGCATTGCTCAAGTAGGAATTTATTTCATATTTATAAAAATCACAGTTAAAGATGCTAGGTCTTCCTGTTTCCTGAGTGTTTGATCTCTTTGTGCTTTGCAGTGCTGGCGGAGGATGCCATCAAAGCAGCTTTGGCAGACTACCGTCTGAAACAGGAAGGTGAAGAGGGCAAGAAGAAAGTTGCAGCCAGCGACTAGGGGCCGCTGTTGTTCCTTCGTTCTACAAGTTTAGACCAAAGTTTTCAACCTCTGCACTATGGCCTGTCTTTTAAACGCACAATTTAAAAGCACTGATGGTTTAGTTTGAAGGAAAGAAAGTGTGGTTTATATGGTTGCTGTAGTGCACTGCTGTTATTTAATGACCTTAAAATCTTCTGTATTTAAAAAATAAAGCATATTAACACCAGGCAGGTGGTCATTGATTAATATTGCATTAGCACATTTAATAACCTGTATTGCATGTTTTGTTTTGTTTTAGCATAGCTAGTATATACTCAGTCCCTTGAAAATATGACTGTGGATGTTCTGGCTCAAAAATAATGTTAGAGAGATATTGAGATCATGTGAGTTACTGTGATTTTTAATATAATTCAGATTCTTAATAAGTCTGGTCAAAACTTGGTCAAAAGGCTTTTTAGTTTAGAATGGTTAGACTTTTTATTACACTATATTTAGTATATGAAGAACACATTGAGCATTCAAAAGTCCATGTTGAGACTATCTGACCTAATAGACTAAACTGTTTGAAAGGTGGCATAAGACTTGGTGGCCTTCAGCAGCTGAAGTTATATTATACCTCTGGACCTCGAAAGGAAATATTTGGAGACAGGATATGTAAACATTAACCTGACTTGGTGAGAAGCATTTCGAGACTCATCTCCTTAATTGGAGTAGCAAATGGGCTTTTTATTTTTTGGACGTGTGTGCTTTGGTGTTTACATTTGCATTGCATTTCAAAGTCAAGTTTTAGATTTTTGCAGATGGAAAATAGCAATCGTGTTGTTTGTACATGCAACGTGCAACCAAAAACAAGATTAAAATTGGTTGTAAATACTCTTTTCTTTGGATGAAAACTTATTTACTGCTACCAATTCTCAGATCAGAGTATAATATAAAATAAAAAGCAATATAAAAATAGATTATCAGTCCAATATAACAATCAACTTACTTTCTCAGTCCTTCTCAGACCTTCTCAGTCACATGTCATCACTAATGAAGAATAGACAAAAAATCCACATAAATTCCGACCATGATGAAGGTTTGAGAGTCATAAACATATTAAGTGATTAAATGGATTTGCAACATTCAAATTCAAAATTTTTTATGTTACAGTCATGCCTCATAGGCATCCGTTTATACAGCAATTTTCTGTTACACTAAAGTAAATTAATAAAAATGTTTTTTGGCATTAATATGTGGTGTATCATAGTATACAATCTTAAACATTTTCTTCAAATAAGATCACTTCAGTAAAACTGTCTTTATTAGAGCAACTGTGAGAGTTTCAAGCTGCATTCTTGAGTCTTACGATCTGTCCAAGAAACAAACTTTGGTCTGTGTTTATGTCAAAATGTTTCCATTAAAGCTTTAAAAACGTCAAACTAAAATGCTGTTTTCTCTTCACTGATAACTGATGTGCCTGAAGAAACAACTTCCTGTTTGTTCATGTCCTTTTGGATCTCAGGCCCAGATGAATGTTTGCTCTCTTCGGGGTGCCCGGAACCAGAGGGGTCACTCTTTTCCATGTCAGAAACAGGAACACTGTCCTGGGAACTGCTGTTTTCCACAGAATCCTCCACAACAGATGAATACATAGTTTTGTCCTCTGACGATCCAAATCTGTCCTCTTGAATTATTTCACATTGAGGACTTTCCTCATCATCTGCAGGTTTTTGATCTTCCACTGTTTCATTCTTCTCTCTCCACGGTGTCTTAACCGGAGTTCGTAGGTTCTTGGTAGCCAACATGATGTCCTCCTGGAGCTGCTTGGCTGTATTCAATGGCTCCTCATTGGAGCTGGTATTACTGTTTTCTGGAACTTCATTAAAGAGCTTAGATCCTCCAGTCTTGTCGCTCTCATCAACATACATCTTGGAGGGGAAAGCGCAAGGGTAGTATGCGCTGACTTTACGCCTGCGGCTCAAAATCACGGCTGAGCAGATGATGATGAAGCTTAGAAGAAGTAATGTGGTAATGACAACTATTAGAAGGAGGTTCTCTTGTAAGAAGTCCACCACCTGATTCAGAAAAGGATTGGGAAGGTTTTCTCCATCGATGGAGGTGGATTGAACAGACTCATTCAGGAAGGAGGAAATGCTGGGTGTGGGGAGCAGGTCTGTGCTCCCGTTCTCCCATTCCCCACTGCTTTCTGAGGAGTCATTGAAAATGACGGGGGTGGCTTTAATGATACTGGGGTTTGACAGAATGATGGACAAGCCAATTAGGCGGCAGAGAGATGAGTGGTCCATCCTATGACTGAATACCTGGGATGGTAAAAAAGGGTTTTAGGTACAGTTATTAGTCAGACAATTTGTGTAAAGGTTGATGATATGTGCATATAAGCCAGTTTTAAGAGCAAAAATGAATGAATACTGTATGTTTACATTCAGTTTCATAGCATTCATTTTGATTTTATTCAACACTGGAAATGTTACTCTTTGTGATCGTTCTTAATGGAAATTGTTGTTTTTTCTTTGGTGCAAGCTGAATTCAAAGTGCCACACAATTTACTGTCTTAAAGGGAACGGAAATACTTCCAATACTTTCATGATTTACTCACCCTCGTGTCATTCCAAACCTGTATGACTTTCTTTCTGCTGCAGAAAAGAAAATATTTTATAAAAACGTTTGTAACCAAACATCATTGGACCCATTAACTTCTATTGTATGGACACAAAACCACTGAGACATTTTTCAAAATATCTTTTTTAGTGTTCCACAGAAGAAAGAGTCACATACAGGTTGTGAACGACATGAGAGTACATAAACAATGAAAGAATTTTCATTTTGGGTGAACTATCCCTTTAGTTTAAGTTCTCAGCTGCAGCCACACATTAGTACCGTGTAAACAAAAACAATTTCGATTTCAATAACCTCAAGCATGGTTTTCAGTATGAGTTATATGAGCATCTTATACCAGCTTAGCATTTTTCTCTAAGTCTGACTTGTGACATAAAGTAGGACAAATATACTTTTGGATGAATGTTTTCACAAAAGACAGCTGCTAGACCTACATACTACTCAAGCATTCAAGAAGAAATAATGGCGGTTCATTTCTTTAAACAAAGATCTTTCCACCATGTAACCAGAGGTCTCTTTGCAGCCATCTGTGCTCAAGATGACAACCATAATCATCACTGGGCAAGTAGCAGCACAATGGAAATAGAATCAGACTCATATGGCGTCTTACTTTCCGACATATACACACATACCATCAATATTTATCTTTATCACAGTGTTCTCATGCCTGCGCCAAGCAATTTACCACCAAACTCAGCACTTGAACTTTCTTTTATGTAAATCTCCGGCTTTAAAGCATATAAGGGTCAACGTGCCAAAATCAACTGCGAGAGCAGTGGAATGATTCTTTGTTCCCGAACTTTTGAACAGTTGCAGAAGAGTTTCAAACAGATCCTTTGTTAGTTAGTAAGTCACATCTTGACCTTATAAAGTCGTGCATTCTTTCAAGGTAACTCATATGTCTGTCATTAAAAAGGCAGAAACTACATTCCAAAAATAGAAAACAGGCAACAGAGATGTAGAAATCTGAGTCCTTACTTACGTTCTACAAGAGCTGAGCTTTTAAAGCATGCCTCACTTGGAAAAGCTACTGAAGATGATCTTGCAGAGAGAGTAAAGCTTCAGTCCGTTCCTCCTCTTGAGCTAGATGATCTGTTGTTACAAGCTGCATGATGGAGAACAGTTGGACTGGTGTGGGGAAAAAATCCTATTCTCCCCTCCTCCTTCTCTTACTCTGCCCCAGAAAAAGCGACTGGGCCATTTCCAGACACACTGTTCTTGTTAAGCTTTGGGAAAGGCTGTCGGGGGGGCAGCTGAGGTTTTTCTCCTGCATTTGCGCTGGAAAAGTTCAGGACACCAGATGTAAGCGCGACTAAAGTTCCTCACTCTCCTCACTTTTGTGGCTCTAGTTTCTTAACTATACAAGGAGATGCTCTAAGAAATACTCCCAAAAATAAATCTTAAAAGTTTTCTCTCCTTACAGCTAAAGTTTAATGAGAAAGTGCCATGCATGCCTTTTTTGTGAGCCGAGTGTATATTAATCAGGATCTTTGCCATGCTTCGGGCACCAAGAGAGCCTGGTCGGACACCCAAAAATGGGGCAAAGCAAGGATGAGAGGGGCAACATGTGGTCTTTAAACAGAAGCAATCAGGTCCCTAAGGAAGAGGTTTATGTTTCCTGTGCTCACATGACCTATACGGGGGAGAAGGCACGTGTGCCGTGAGCCACTTCTAAACAATGGAGGAGGTGTTTAGAGTAGAACTACAACATCAGGAGACTTAAACCAATACATTTCAATGTACAGTATTTGAGTGGCAAGACTACAGATGACATTTACAGAAATGTTTTAGGGTTTATCTGCACGAATATATAGCTGTGGGCCTCTTCTAAGTATTCGCCAAGCCCTTTCGGAGTTATAATGACTTATCAAGACATACAAGATTGTGAAAACAGCTGCTTTTAGAGCATCTAAAGTACTTTTGAGGCCAAAGGATGTAGTATATCTTCTTTATGTCATTTTTCCCTAAATGGCAGAAATACAAACCTATAATGGAGGACTCAGAAATATATATTGATATAATTTTTTTATATTTGAGCATCTTTAATGTAGTCAACCTGCTTATGGTAGTTTGCATAAAGATAAATCTTATATTTAATTGGATGTACATACACAAGAAAATGACACAGCTCACTTCACAACAGAAGTATGAATGAAGGATTTATTGTAGTCAACCTTTTTATTTTAGGTGAAATTTGGAATGCATGCACAAGACTGTTCAGGACACAGATTAAGTGCTCAGATTCATGGACGTCACCTCCCCTGCAGCGATCGACTGAGAAGGTTTGTCTAAAACCAGTAACACACATAGAGGCACCGATACATTTACAGTACATGTACATCAGAAGAGCTCGCAGGTAGCCACTGCCTCTTAAAGCCAAGTTCACATATCAGAGCATGTCAGTCCGATATTCTGTAAAATGATGTGACTATTTTAAATGCAGGGGGAAAATAAAGAATATGAAACATTAAAGTCTTTTTCAAAACAGCAGCAAACATTGTAATTCTTAATTAAAATGAGATATTTCATGCAAATGTTGAATCTTGAGCATCCATGTTTTGACTTCAAAGTGGTTGATTTCCTGAGGTGCAACAGTAATTTTACAATTACTATAAAATTGAAACAGCTGTACTGTAGGTGTGTGAAGTTAATGCATGAATAATGCATTTTGAGCAATACTTGCCAATAATGTATCAACGTCTAACAGGTTTAGGTTTATGATATCATTCATTCATTTTGCAACATTATGTTATTGCTTCATGATGTTGTTTCAACTGATTGTGGTATATTTTGCAAAACCCTGTTGTCGGATGCTTTATAATTTCTAATATTGATGTAAAAACAGGCAATTAAGCAGATGGCTTCATGTGCTTAATACTCCAGCTATCATGATCACTACATGAGACATTCCTGAACTGCTTTAAAAATCCTAAATGTCAAATGAGCAGCTCATTGCTACTTAGTTTGTTTCGCCATGTGTGTACGTGTAAGCACTTCATATGTTTTTGAATGGTTATGAACATGTCTTTGCTAAATAACATACTTATCATCTATGATTAGTTTCTGAAGTATGGTCTTTACAATCACTTCAACACAGTTCCAGCTTTTGTTGCTGATGTCTCACTTTGAATAGTATAACATGAAAATCCTTGTTTTTCAATAAGCTGTTCTACCTACAACTGGGAAAAAACATACAAAAGTAGAAATAAATTTGGCAGCACAACAAAAAAGGAGAAATACTGATGTGTATATACAACAACACTCTGTAACATACCGGTTAATATCCAAATACTCATGGAAACAATGTTACAATAACAAAAAAGTAAGAAATTTTGTAACAAAATGTAAAACATCAGTTAAAACCAGTGACCACCCATCGCCACGATTTTCCGCTTGCTATGCGAATGCTCGGGGGAGACTTGACAGAAAGTAAAAGTCCGTCTTGGAATGTTGCTTGAGGTTGTCTTTGTGAGAAACACCAAGCGGAATGATCGAGTCAAATTGAGAATTTTGGCAGTGACTGACCCCCCCTGCCCAACTGAATCTCACTCTCTCCGTATTGACGCAATAATGGCTCGGACCATCACCAGTGTCTTAGATTGCCACTTTAGCCACCTGTTCTTCCAGTTTGGCGATTCTTCTGTCCTGCAGTGTGACCAGATCTCTAAGAGACTTGACTTCTCGAAGCAGCTCCTCTAACTTCACTTCATTCTTCTACGGGGGAAAATATAGAAGCTCAAATTAAACTCATAAGATTTTTTATTTTTTCAGTTTGTAAGTACAGTCCTTATCAAATGAAAAGTAACTTTACCAGCAAACCTATACTAGCTGTAATATGGGAAATGAAAAAATCATGACTCAAAAAATAGTGATATACATTTTGTGTTTTCAAGATAAAACAACTCCTAACATGGTCATTATAAAACACAGTGGAGGGTTGTTGCCCTGCACACCCTGAACATCTTGTTTAGCTGGTTCATGTGTGTTTAACTAGGATTTGAGTTAATCCGGGACAGTCATCCTAAATACAGGCTGGAAAGCTCTGCTATAAAACACTTACTCGGGTGACCTGGGGGGAGGCAGGTTTTTGAGGAGTAGGTGGCTCCTCCACTTTTTTGGGTGCCTTGTTATCCAGCACGTTTTTCTTGACTACTTTGAGGTCACGGTTCTTGCCCGGAACATAACCATGCTTGAGGGAGATCAGGATCGGCTCGCCGTTCTTGCCATCAAACCACTCCTCCGCCTCTAAAGCGGGATCTGGACCCGCTGTGTCTGGATACAGGTCATCCTGGAAGAGGTCTGACTGCCAAGAACACAGGAAATACTGTCATCATTACACTGCTTTGCCAATGAAGACAAAATAAATACAATGGAAAATGATTTGCAGTTGTGAATCGAACCACATTTGAAGTATAAAATAAGGTTAATAGACGTTTAGACTAAACTGGATCTAATCCATTTATATCAGATATCACAAGGAGTATACTGACATGTTGAACATTGGTCTTAAAAAAATGAATAAAGAAGTTTTACTGACAGGTTTTATGGATATTATGAGGAATAAGGAAATAAAAAATACCTTTCTAGGGACAGTCATGATAATTGGCTCACACTTTCGCTCATGAAGTTTATAAAACCTTTGAGAGAAAACAGACAGGTGTTATTGTAATGATGACAAGCTTTACCAACAGCACAACAACCTTTAGCTGCACATGTTTTAACTAATAACTGTCACAGCAGAAATTCAGTATACAGATTTATTTAATTTTTTGATATTCTTTTTAAAAATCTTTAAACATTTTTTTTTCATTTTAGGTATTTTTAGAAATTACATTTAACATTATTTTAATTAATTTCTTTAGTTTATGTTAATTGTTATGAAAATTTGTCAAATATTTTATCTTGAGTCTAATACCTTTCCATCAATTTATAGTTTCCTGAAGATTACAAAAAATCTTTTAACACTTTAATTGCAACTCCACATCAATCTCAATAGACATTTTAATTGCCAAAAAATTTACTAAAATTAATACTTATTAAAAGTAAACAAATATTATATTTTATGGTCAAGGCTGGTCTTCTTCATCTACCAAGTTACTTTTTAATATATGTGATAAAAATGTTTTCCTAATTTTCTTATATATATTTTTTCTTATTAACAGATAACAGATAAATAATATCCAATAATCAACAAATACAGATTTTAAACACTTATGACAGACACTAAAACTAATGATCCTTATGAACAATGATCATTAGTTCACATGACATTTAATGACATTTAGAGACCACAGTAAAAACCCTGATCACCGCTATACTGCCACCCAATAGATGACAGACTAACGGCTCCCCCTACTGGACGAAATAAACCTAGCAGCATGAGTACAGCATCACTCATGTTACATCACTCAAACCCATAATCACACCAGTGCTTTTAAAAGTAAATACCAGTAGGCCTGAAGTAAGTGATGTAATAAAGACCAGATTTCTTTAATACTTCAGATCATTTTTATGGGATCACTCACAAGAAGGTAAAAATTATACAGAACCACATGTGCTGGTGCATACCTGGCTATCTCACACTTGTTGACATCTAGACCTCTCTTAGGCATGTAGCCCATGCCTCTCTGAGGCTCCTTGCTGGAAAACGTGTTGAGGTAGTGCACATACGGCGCCTCGTCCGTGATCTCAAAGTAACGGATGCTGCTGTCACCCTGGATGAGAAAACAGTTGCATGGTTTTGCTGTTTTAAAGTCCTTTTCTTTAGAATTTTAGCTTTGATGTTAATTTGAACAACAATTGCTATTTTCAGCAGGGTAGTGTGTAACTACCAAATAACAAAAAGCAAGCTCACCTTTCCACACAGGTAGACAACATTAGTGTCAGGGTCATAGAAGGGAAGCAACACTCCATTGCTGGTGTCCATTTCGTGCACAGATATTGGCTCCTCCATGTTTTTCTTAAAAATATTAAAATGTATAAAAATATTTCATGACAACACAGAATTTTTTTAAACATGGAGAAAGTCGAATTGTTTGACTTACTGGATTCCATAAAGCCAGCTGTCGTTCACTCATACGACTGAAACCGGTGGTGAAGATGTTTCCATCAGCTAGAAAGATGGCCCTCATGGGCCGTGCCCCTTCGTGAGCCTTGTCTTTCTCCTGTCATCATCAACGTCAATGACACCGTTAACCATGAAATAAAATGATTAACTACAAGGATTTGAAATCATTGTGAGATGTTTTTACTTACAGCGGTGATCTTCCCTTTGCGTGGATCAATAACACGCACTTTCTTATCTTTGCACGCGGTACAAATGAGGCTGCCGTTGCGACTCCAGCAGACACTGAAGATCACGTCAGGATGCATGTCCTCCAGGTTTATCATGGCTTCTCCTGTGCCCACGTTCCAAACGATGATGAGATTATCACATCCTAACAGAGGGAGAAACAAAATTGGTTCAGTCACACAACAAAACATATGCATGCAGATTTTAAAATCCTGATTATGAAATAAATGGATTAAAGTTTTAAAAGTTATTAAAAATATGTTTTTTACATTATAATATGACATTTGTTATTTTTAAATATTAGGAATAATCTGTTTTCATGTATCTTATGTGTAAAAGAAGAGGAGCAAAGAGGGGGAATAAGAATGTTTTGATCTGGTTCTGAATGCTGATTGGTTAATTTAGAAAACTAAAATACATAATACATACATTGATTAAAATACATTACACAATGATCAAGTAATAGGTATAATACAAGACACCTGTTCACATCCAGCATCCATAGAGGTCAAATGAACTTTTTTTTGTATTTTACTGTATTAACTGTAACTTTTTAGTAATAATTTGGGTCTACAGAATAAAATGTTTCACTATATAGTATTCAATCACAACAAAAGCTTTTAGTCATGACTATATTTATACAACCTCACATACATTAAGGTTAAGTTTAAAAAAACCTAAAACAGAGAGAAAGCATCAGAAAGATCTAGCACCCTTACCAGCAGTTAGCAAAACATTGCGAGCTGTCGGGTGCCACGTCACAATCCCCACCCTCTTAGAGTGGCCCTCCAACACCACGACTGGCTCAGAAAGGGGTGAGGTAAGGCCATTCTCAGGGATCTGCCACACCTGTGTGACAAATATGGGAAAGGTTTTGCAAAAATAATAATATAATGACATATGGGGTAATGCTACATTAACTGTCTCTCTTGCAGGGCTTCTAAGAAAGAAACTGAGCATACCATTACTGTACAATCTTCAGAACCACTGGCAATGACGTGATCATTGTGTGGACACCAGTCGATGTCCAGCACAGGGCCTGTGTGACCGCAAACAGTGGGATAAGCCTTATCAATACGACCCGTCTGCAAACAAGAACCAGGGACAGAAAACATGAAGATCTGATCAATCAGGCCATTCCATAATGGGTATTTAGAATGTGTTTCATATGACAGCAAACTATCCAAATAAATAACTAAATGATGGTGTCATTCATGAAAAGATTTCCATTTTAAAGCATGTACAAGCTTTGGCATGAACAATTTATTTGACACGTAAGAATTCTAGGAAAATCTGCTATGCACTCTTCTCAATGAATCAATACCACACTAACTTATGAAATATAGATAATACGTAATTAGAGTAAATTATTGCCCATAGGATTTAAGAATTATTGCTTACCTTTTGCAGAGGGAGAACAAGAAATGCTCCACCTCCACTAGCTTCCACAATAATAGCAACAAATTTGGGGTTTACTGCACAAAAGGCACTGTCCCAGGTAACTCGTGAAACCCTAATGTCATCATAGCACTGATCATTTTTCACCGCCTGGCCAAACACATGACGGAATTTACTCTGTCGTACCACTCGCCTGATCATTTCTACAAAAGAAAAGAGATTATGGCATATTTTAACAAAACATTACAGTGCATATTTAAAATGTATTGATGTACATTTTTATTATTACAATACTGAAGGTTTTACATATATATATATATATATATATATATATATATATGATTCATTTTCAATGGCAAATAAATCAAAGCATGTTCAATGTTTTTCTTTTCCTTTCAGCCTGAATATTGACAGTAGCATGTTAGGGTAAGATGATATTTGAATAGGAGACCACTGGGAAATAGTTTTCCATTTCACTCTGTATGCCCTCAAATGCAGTTTTAAAGTGTGTGAGCCAAAAAGTCCAGACTTCTACAGCAACAAAAATATTAAACATGTATTTTTGCAAAACTTTTGCATGCCCAACTGTTTTATAAAGGACATTTTCTTTTTCGTTTATTTTTAATAAAACATTCTATAATTGATTATTTTACTGATATTTATTATCAGAAATAAAATTGTATGTAGCCAATAAAAGTAAATATTTTGCCTGTCTTTAACTTATTTATCATATAAATTTATACATCTCAAAAATGTATAAATTAGAAATAAAAATATAAAAAAAACAATAATTTTAAACTTAATTTCATACAGTACTTAACGGCTAAACCTAATGATTTCCCTACCTACTACCTAGAAAGCATTTTCAAGTACAGTGATGCCTAAAAATGCTGCACACGCCTATTATGCCCAAATATGGTGTGTGGGTAGACAGAATTTAGGATAACAAATCTTATAAATTACTAATGACTTATGTTATTAATATTGCAAGAGAAATATTAATGAATATTGGTAATTATACATTAATAATCACAGGTTATTTGAGCTGCCTTTATTAATACATGCGTTATCTAGAGAAACAACAGTCCCTTGTCTGAGACATCACGGCCCTAAGGGTGTTTATATAAAAATAATAATAAAAATGATAGATATCAGTGTTTGCAATAATGAAATGTGTTTATTGAAAAAAAAGTCAGTGATGTGATGTTGGAAATAGGTCAGATCTATGGCTGTGTTTTGTGTTTCCTTTCTAATGGCCGAGCTGCGTTATTGATGGTAAGCATCCCGGCGAACAACAAAAACCAACGAATAAAATTCAGCTACAAGATAAATTAAAATGAAGCGAGATAAAATACACCTTAAGGCAAACAAATGAATGAAAAAATAAAATATTTGCTTATAGTGCAGTAGTAAAAAATCATGACATAATCGATCCGCTGGTGCGAGAAACAAGCTAACTGCTAGCCGAACAAATGGATGAAAGACATGTAAAAAAAACATTTTGCATATAAATTGTTTCAGTAATACATTTTATTTTGACCTGAGCATGTTTTTGACATGCACTTGCGAAATGCAAGCTTGCGACGTGCATCTTTGATTTAGAGGCGAGCTATCTACCCGGCACGGGTCATGATGATGGTCAACTTTCAATTAATATCTCACTGTTTCTGCTCATCTCGCTCGTATGCATGCCGATCGAGCACTGCATATATTCTCACACGTCGAAAAATAACGCAATACGAATGAAAACCCCAGCAAACGCAAATGCACGGACGCAAGTTTTGCGGGTAGGTGTTAGCGGTTTCCAGGGCTTGTTATAAATCAGTGATGCTTGCTAAAATCGAGCTAGCATTCCTGTAGAGCCTATTGCACCACTGACCTGCCGTGCATTATTATGACAAAATGCGAATGCTCACCTTTATCAGTACCGCGTCTCCCCAAGCGTTAAATTCAAAGCATTAATTTATTTTCCCACAGATTTAGTGGTGCTGGTGACTCTCAGTCAATTGCGGCTAGCCACAATAGCTTCCCTCCTCTCCTTTATTCTGAATGAACGGGAGAAAACGCCCTTGTTCTCCTTTCCCCTCCCCTCCTCCTAATGTCCTCCTGCACGGACATCAGTGTGTGTGTGTGAATAAGTAGTAGTACAAATTGTACCAGACTGACCGACAGGTCACTGTGTTTTAAACTGCGTATGGACATTTATAAAATAAAAATACGAATCTTGACTGTATCCCGTTTAGTACATTACAAACATTATGAACTGTATAATGATCCCATGCAGCTTTTCTGTGTTGTGCATGTGAACATTTAATAGGGATGATAATGTTACAGAAGACTTCTAATAATGTTAAGAGTAAAAAAGAATGACGTCATGCCCAGTCTAAATTGTTGGATTATGTTGCAAAGTGCAGTGTGCTCTTAAAATTAAATTGAAAGTCTTATTTTCAGCTTCATTTTACTTATAAACAAAAAGCTTTTTAGTGATCCACAATCTGTCACCAGCACTCCAGACAGTCTGAACAGATTAGAACATTGTAAATATTTTATGAAATATGGCAGTCGAATTGATCATTTATTATGTTGCCTATACAAAACAGTACTGTCATGGTACCATGGTACACTATGGTGTCAGATAATGCATCACGTAAAACCATGTTACACAAATCTATACCAAAGCACTAACAATTAATAAATAAGGATTACTATATTACACTCTTTAAAATAAAGATGCTAAAAAGTCTTTACAGTCATACTATAGAAGAACTATTTATGGTTCCCTAAAGAACACTTCAGTCAAAGTTTCTTAACATGTGAATTGTAGAACACTGTTTACTTTAATATTTCATAGTGGAATTTTTTATCTAATCATAAAAATATATATATTGATAGAATGGTCTAAGACTCAAGAATATTTGACACACTTTCATAAAAATAAACATAAACTAAAGAATAATAAAACATATTATTGTTAATGTTATTTAAAAAAAAAAAAAAAACATAATTTAATATCACAAATTTTTTATTGTAGTCCAGACCAGTCCAGTGCATTTTTATGTGTATGGCTCAATATGTACAGTGAGGTAAACTATTTCTTTCTTACCTTTTTATAGTCTGTTGAACATTATAAAAACCTTTTGTGCAACAGAAATGTGGATGTTAAAGGTTATTTATCAAACTATGTAGCTCAATAACTCACTGGAGGTGACTAAATCTCTATTTTGACATAAACAGTTTAAACCCATTTAAATGTGAACTCAGCATACTGAATATATCCTGGAAATGTAATCAGCTTGAAAATCTGTCTTACCTTTCTTTGGCGAGGATCTTCTTTCCATTTTATGGGGAGATTTTTTTACATCAAAGGCGCTCTTCATCTGCAATACTTTTAGACTCTGGCTTCCCACCGTAACATCTGGCCTGGCTTCCATAATGTTTGTCCTGCTGTGATGTATCACTTTCTCTTGGATTTTGTTGGTGTCTCTGATGAGTTCAGCAACAGGCCTGAATCTGGAGAGTTCATCTTCCTCTGAACCAGAAGAATCACTGTTTGGAATTTTGCATGCAAGATGACGAGATCTGGTTGGCATTGGGCTGGGTGAAGATTCTTCTTCATCCACATTGTCCATCATGTAACTTTCAAAGTCGTGTTCATCATATCTCAAAGGATATTCCATGTTTGCTAAATCTTTGTCTTTGGTTGTGATGCTCTTTTCCATATCAGTCTCAGCAAATGGATTACGAGGCTTTTTTGGCACAGGTGGTGGTGGGCCTTTAATTTTTGCTTTTCTTTCTAATAACGGTCTCAGTTGAGACATACTCAAATCTTTCTGTTCATCATCGTGCCAATCATCACCAGGTCCTGTCGAGTTGTCGCAATCATTTACAACCAAGTCATCGTATAAAGCTAAACGACGTCTTGGAATATTAGTCTCACTGCCTATAGACATGCAGTAAGGTACCATATCCAGACATGACGAATGTGTGTTAAAATCCTCAAAGGATTCCAGCGCTGCCTGCCTTCTGCCCATTTTGATGTTTTCGAGCAGCAGGTCAGAATATTCACTTGGTTCATCTATGGAATGAGAAACAGACTCTGTTCGACTCTTTTTAAAGGGATTTGTTGGTTTCTTTGGAACAGGTGGTGGTGGTCCTTTAATTTTAGTCTTTTTTTCCTTCTGAGGGTCTGCAGATAAAATACTGGGCCTCATACTTTGTATCTCAGCGTCAGGAACGTACAGATGGGAGACGTCAGATGATCTATTCGCCTCCTGATCAGGCAATGTATGTATCTGATGTGGGCGTGTGATCACAGCAGTGAAATATAGAGGTTCGTTTCCATGTTGCAAAAAAGCTCTTGCAGCGTTGCCATCATCACTGTCAAAATCTGGGTAAGAAAAAGAACTGTTTATGTCAATTATCTTGTTTTAAGTAAACCATTCTTTGTATTTGTGTCATCCAGCATTTTCTTTATGATTTCTGTGGATGGTGACTGAACATGATAAACATATTCAGAGTGTGCTCCAAACGCCCTCTTTGGCTGGATGAGGTGAATTGCTAACCAGGACTTTTTTAGCACTGGATTCAACTAAACTCTCAGATGACATGGCTGTTGAGTGCTTTTCCATTACAGTAAATGGCCTTTTGTCATCTTTTTGCTTCTCTGTGTGAAACAAAACCTTATGAAGGTCGGACAAAGTATTGCTGTGGTTCAAATTTGGATGGAATGTGCTTAATACCTACTCAATCCTCAATAAAACCAGAGATATGTGTGCATTCATAGGTTTAATCTCAGAGTCAAATGATTTTAACGTTGTCACTTTTGGTGTGCATCTAGATTTTAATAAAATAGACACTTAAGGAATATTCAAGATTTCATACTTACCTTTAATTTGGCTGCATTCATGACTAATAGTTTCTTCTCCTCCCAGCTTTGGCAATGATGCATGAAACGTCTGGTTTCTTTGGTCTTTTTGAAAGCTTTTTTTGTGTGTTGTTGAAAAATTGCTAGATGTCTGCATGGCACCGTTAGGTTCTTTCAAAACACATGTTGACATATCAGTCACGCTGGGAGATACTGGACTGATATTTTTGTCCCCCTGGAAACCTAAATCCTGCTTACTGGAGCTCCAACACCCTGACTGACCTGTTACACTGTCAGTGTCTAAATATGAGCACAGTCCATCCACAGCAAACCTTTCTTTGTGTTTCTTTTTTAATTTATCAGTTTTTAGGGCTTGATCAGCTTCATACTCATATAAAGTTTGGGAATCTTTTACATGTTTATTTTTATCCTTTGAAATGCCTGCGTCCTGGAATGGCTCTTTTTCGAGTAATTCAGTATTCTCTAATTGTTCCTTTAAAGGTTTTCTCAAAGTCCTTTTTATTTCTACATCATCCCACATTTCCTCTTCTGCTCTTGCGTTTTTTCTTTTGTGTCTGTCAGATGTTGTCCACGTCTCATTCTTCTCAATGCAGTTAACATCATCTGTTGAATCCCCTTGACAAGAACCTTCCAACATCTCTGGAGAATCCTTGGGATGAGTTTTGTTAGTCATTTCTTTTGTTTTGTCAGCTTGTTGCTGGTCCACAGCACTAGATATGTCCAGCCTGTCTGTAGCTGTTGTGTAGTTAGTGAGTGTTTTGGATTCTGAGGCACACTGACCTCCCGTCAGGCTCAGCTGAGGATTTGGTGTCCAGGCATTCTGCGAAACATCCGTGTCGTAACTCCAACTGATCTTTTTTCCTCTCTGGTTGAGCAGGGGCTTACTGTTGTCATTAGGTCTTGCTGGTTCCTGACCTGTACAGTCCTCTAGTGACGAGAGATCAAATATCTGAACGGTTCCTTTAATGTGTCTGTTGAAAAATTCCTCCTTCTGATCTAAGATCTCATAGTCATTAATGGTGCAAGTCAAGACTTCCTCTTTTTCTAGCACCTTGTCTTGGTTCTGTCCCATTACCTCAGTGAGAGACACATATTACCACCCATGAGTATATGAACAGGCCGTGTGTCTTTATCTGAAACAAGCCCCCTCCCATCTCAATCTCTCTCTCTTGTTCATATCTCATCGCTCCTTTTTTTGGAATGTTGCAATGTCTAAAATTAAATGACTCTCGATGTGGCCACTGAGTCACAGGACCAAAATGGGAACTTGACAACTGGCAGGACCGATCATTTACCAGGTGCGAAGGTCACATTAGACATGAAAGGGGAAAACCCACTAACTCCAAACATATCCTTTGGCTTTTGACAAAAACACTCTAGACCTTTTGACCTCTATGTCTGACCTGCCACATTGGGTCATATTTTAACTATGAATTAGTGACCCAAAATACAAGACATGAAATTTTAGTATTATTACTGTTCCTAGCTATTCAATTTGATGACTCTGACTTTGATATGTACAGTATATTCATAAATTTAGCTGATGGTTTTATTCAATGCTGTGCGGACAAATAATTTTCAGCGTGTTTCCTGGGGATCAAATCTGACTTTGGCATTTCTAGTACCATGTTAGCCTGATAACTATTAAATTCTATTACATTTTTTAAAATCTTTTTTTAGTTTTAGGTATTTTTTAAAATAACATTAACAATAATATATATATATATATTTTTTTTAGTTTATGTTCATTTTTATGAAAATATGTCAAAGATTTATTTTATGGAACGGTGACAGTTAACAGGTTAAGCTACAGATCACTGACATAATGATGGTAAATAAGCTGGACAAATTTGGGCTACAAAGTGGTCAGTATTGATAAAAATAGACACATCTACTGTACCAAAGTAGTTTCAGTCAGATGTTCACCTTATTAATTACTATTGATGATGTGATAAATACAGTTTATTTGCTAACAGTCACACAGTGGACTCTGTGACCTCTTCTGTATAAGAGTCACGGGTTTATCAATGACCTTCTGAAAATCTTCCAATGGCAGTTTAAGTGCTTTGATAGTAAGAAGCAACGCATGATGCCCAGCTGACTACTATACTGTCTCTTGGGAAGACGTACATAAGGATTAGTTTTTAACAGGTCCTGTTGGATTCCTTTTCCTTCATTTGCTGTCATCAAAAGTAAAAAGCACTTAACTTTGTGGAAGCTCATGTAAGTTATTTAAATAGCTGTACTTTTGACTCACAGTTGTGCCATTAGGCATGATAGGATATTTTAGGGTTCAGTGCTCAATGCTGAATATTTACTCTGTCTGAGAATGTCATCTGTATAGAGGCAAACGCTCATCTGCTGGACCACTAACTACTGGATGAATTGCAAGCTTATAATATGGTTGTCATTGCACAGGCACCATGCAGTAAATCTAATAGGTTATTTTGAGGTTGATGGCCTCAGCTTGCAATATTCCAAGCAGCTGGGAAGGGCCATCCATAAAACCAGCCTCTTGATGTTTATCTCTGTGACTGCTCTCTCTTAACATTTTGTCTTAACGTCCTAAAAAGCGACCTATGACAACAGTCTCAATATAGATTTAAATAGCTTCTTAGTAAAGTTAATGGATTAGTTCAGTTGTCATCACTGCAATAAATAAATACATACATAAAAACTCTGATTGTTAAAGTATTAGCATAGTTTTCCAATAAAAAATATCTATGCTTGTAATTAGATACTGTAACTAAGGTGAGGTTTATACTTAAGATAAGAAGAAAAATAGTATTTGCTAATGGAGTGAGAAGGATGAAGTTGTGTTCATTTTAAAATAGATTTTTCAATCCGTTGGCAAATAAGTTTTATTTAAATTACATTTAAATGAACTCCAAACAACTAATTCATCAATACATCTACATTTTTAAGTGCCAAAACTATTACTGTCAAATACAAAGACATGCAGCTTTAACTACACATGTAATCTATATAAAAGGAAAACAAATTGTCTTACCATGCTGATGTATTCCTAAAAAATGAGAAAAAAAATCATTATCATGATGCAAATATTTTCTTGGTTTGCACTAAAACCAAGTCTTTCTCTATTTAACTGACCCAAGTCTTAGTCTCTGGAGAGGCTTCAATGCCTTTTCTGGTCTTGTGATATCAAAATCACATTTGTCTAATTCAATAAGAGTTCAGACTGTGCTACACTCTTAATTTAAATATCATTTACTTTACTGTCATTTTGTACAATATTACCTAAATTTAAGAAAGTGCATTAGAAAACATTTTTGTATATTACATACAGAGATTAAGTTCTCTTTTTCTAATGGCCACTTAAATCAGTACTATAAATAAATGCAATACTCATCCATTTCTGATGCAGACAATAAACAATTTATTTCTATAATTAACTGTACAGTACATTATTACAAAAACAAAGTGCAGCATAACTTAAAATGGTCCAAATGAAGTGCAATTTATTAATGACATATGTTCCAGGTCACAAGCTGTTTAAGGAGGGCTAATGACAATCTTCCAGTTGATGTTATTGTAAGCTCAGTGTGTTCAAACATGCCAAAAGATGAAAATGAATGACTTTGGTCTCTATTAAAATATGAAATGTAGTATCAAAATGAAATGGCAAATATTTGTTTAAAATATTCTTGGCACCACAAGGACCAGACCATAAACAAGTAAAACTGAGAAACAATAAACAGTTTTACAAAAAAAACATTAGACAACTGATTGCAAATGGCAACAGTTAAGGCACTTGCATGTTTGAACAAAAAGAATAAAAGTACTCAATTCAGCAGCAGTAGCTGGGAGGAGGTACGACTAGCCATGAGCAGAAAGCAAAATTTTACTCTCTTTGGGAGGCCATCTTTTGGCGATAATATAAGTATATAATAATATATTGGCATATATATATTTAAAATAAGATTTTTTTCACATTTTAAAATAATAAGGACAAATAAATAAATAAGACAATACAGAGGGCCTATATTATGATCCAAAGCATTAGCAATGTTCAACAGCTATTTTTAAAACAAAAAAAATCTTATGAAAAAAAAATACACAATAAAATAGATACAGTAATGGTTCCATACTGTACTGATTGAGCCTATGTGGATTTAACAAAAAAAATCTTTCTTTCACATTTTGTTCAAAATGCTTCTCTGACCTCTCATTTCCTTCTAAATGACAATTAAAAGCTACTTTTCACATTATTCAGTAAATAAAAATGATTCTCACTTATACTTATTGCACAGGCCACTTTGCATATTGTAAACCTTTCAAAAAACAGTGTATGTAGAAAACATAAAATCCAATAACACACACACATATAACAAAAATCATGAAAAATTACTGTGAGGTTAAAACAATAATACATGTTACTTGTCATCTCAGACCACGTATTAAATTTGTGTCTTCCAGTACACAAATAATACACTGTATAGTAATAAATAAGCTCAAGTAAATCCCTACACCTCCAACATAATAAAATAATTAGCTGCTTGGGCTTGTAAACACTCAATATACATTATTATGAGATGCCACGATGTTAATTCTATAGCAACTTTGCAGACACTTAGAAAAAACCCTTGCAAAGGATTTTAGTGACACATTTCAACATCCTCTGGTCAACTAGATGACTGTATTGTACTAATGTGTAAAGCCTTTTTGCACATCACAGGTCACAATCTGTACATTAAATAGCTTAAGCAAAATTACATTACAGGTGCTATGCTGTAAATAGCACATTTCAAATCTTGTTGTTTTTAACCACCAGATGAGAAGCAAAATAGAGTTCTAAGACAGATAGCCAAACACATTAATTTTACATTTTTTTCTAAAAATACCTAATAATAATAATGTTGTCATTAATGTTAATGTTGTCATTTTTGTAAATGGCATATGTTGATCTTTAAAGACAACTTTTAATTATTCATGTAACTTCAGGTGGAGTACCAGTGTGACATCAATAGCCTTGTATTTCAGATCTAAATGTATTTATGAATTTGACACTTGATGAAATCTAAGAATTCTTTTTTTTTTTAGAGTTTTCTTTTATAAGTTCTCTTAAAGGAATGCAAAACCATATTGCTGTTAATGGCAAACTATCAACAAGAAAGTTTCCATCAAACATTTGCCTAGAGGGCTCAATTTTAATAGCTGAATTGGTATGGATTTCTGTTCATCTTGTTTTTATCTACTTTAGCCATGACAAAAATCATACTGTTCACATCAGCACCTACATTTAAATTTGGTTAAGTTTTTAAAATAATATAAATACTACCATCCTATTCTGTCCACTAATTATAGTTTGGGATTTTTTAGGAAATACCTAAAAATAGTTTTATTAGGATCGTCACTGGAAACAACATTAGGAGTAAGTTATATTTATTCCTTATTACCTGCATTATGTCCAAATTTCACTTTATGTGCATTTTTCTAAATGCATAATTGGTTCTACTGCAACATTACAATGAAGGTTACTGATGAACAAACTGGACAACATGTAAAGCTATTGACGTCATTGGTAATCCAACCAAAGTGACAAAAAATTAGGTCATCATTATAATAAAAATTAAGAAGATCAAACACATATCTGAACAACCAGCCCTATGCAAACTGCTTAGAGGTTTTAAGAAAATAAAGTTTTGTTAGGATTACATCACCAATAGATGGGTCATTTCTATATTAAAACCTTCCCTCGCTTTAGCAAGACAATGCAAAGCATTATTAACAAAGCCGTTAATGAAGGTCCAAGCCTGATCATGCTTCTTTAATATATATCTTAGTCAATGCACAGACAGACACATGAGAAATGCAGTGCAGTTATGTAAAGGGCTTCTGGAAGAAGGTCCAACCCTGGCCTGATTGTTCTCATGAGTTGTCTTGCAGCATCTGCCTTCATCGTAGCTCTCAATGGCTTTAAGGCTTTGTCAGTGTGTCATGGAGCCGCACCGGTCACTGAGAAAGCAGGTTCTGACATCTTTGAGAAGTCAGCTTTTCAAGCTCTGCAATACAGTTGGCGTTAAGGAGAGCTTGGGAGAGCAAGAGGATTGCACGCAGAGAGCACGGTCTTGCTCATTGTAGTCAACGGAGACTGTGGCAGAAAGTGCGAGGTCCTCTGTGGACATGGCCAAGTCACCTAGCTTAGCCAGCGAATTAGACCTTTTGAGTTGAGAGGGCACAGTTAGTCCGGCGAGCCGCACGCGGGTCTCGATCTCTTGGGCTCGCTGACGTACCAAGCCCGGCTGCCCTCCCCGTATGCTGTGTAGACTGTCGCTGCTGGAGCTGCGTGTCAAGGCCGAAGCCCGCGGGGAAGAGCTTGGTGTGACAGTCCCCTCATCCACTTCCATGTCCTCTGTGGCAGTGTCCTCTAAACTCAAATCCATCTGTTCTGACTGAGGACCAGACAGTTGATCCAGGCTACGGTGCACCGGCGTAGATGTCAGTTGAGGGGCCGGCGTCTCAAGGTTGTCCCCTCGGCCGAGCTCCGCCATAGGCCTCTCACTACCCAGACTGAGCTTCAGAAGGGTAAGCTCTGTAGTAGGGCTCCCCATCTCTCCACCCGCCATTTTGTGCCTTACATCCATGTCCTCAGTCTCCAAAGAACAATGCAAATCCTGAGGAAGGTCTTCGCTGCTCATAGGCAAAGGCAGTTGCTTATGGTAAGTTCCCAAGCTCACCACTGCAGAAGCACTGGCCCGACTGGAGCAACGAGTACACCGGCAGTGCCCGCTGCACATGTGATGCCGAGGGACAGGCACCTTATTGATGGACGTGGTACGGAATTGCTTTCTTCCAGGGGCCTGGATGGAGATACTGGGCAGGCCATTGTGACGTGGCAGGTTAAGGCGATGGGTGCGACGTTCACAGCGGCGGCCGCTGGGCAGGCGCAGGCAGTCTCGGCAGGACTGATATGAGGGCTTCACTTTGTAGGGGTTTCCAATGCTAGCACTGTCCTAAACCGATGAATACACACAGGCAGGGAGAATGCATGGTTAGGTTCTTTTTAAAGGTGTAAGAGTACGGGATGCTTTAGAGAAAGAAAAGCGTTTAGGATGGTTTCACAGAAAAGAGCTCTTTGAGCTATAAGCTTGCATACAAGCCAGGAGAGCTGCCACTACAGCTAAGACGTCATACTCACGTCAAAGCCAGAAGGGCAGCTGCGTTTCCCAGCCAGCCTGTTGCTGTTGTTGGCGTTCTCGTTGTTAAAGCGGTTCATGTTAGCCAGGCCCTCGCCTTCTCTCGGTGTCTCCTCGCCACGAGCTAGGGCTGCCATCTCTGCTTCCTCCTTTTGGGCCTCCTCCTCATCTTCCTCTTCCACCGTGCTAAACTCCAGACGCAAACGCATGTCCTCCAGGGGCTCCAGACGGCCACAGGTCTGGGCTGCTGTGCCCTCCCCGGGAAGGGCCAGGTGAGCCATAGGGAAACCTTCGTCGTCCAACAGCGCATCCCTCTCCACGTCCTCGATCTCAATAAAGACTCGTTCCATGCCTAAAAGTGGAGGACCTCGAACTGGCGTGGAGGGTTCGCTGTCCAGAGCGGTGTCCGAAAGGCGACGGAAGTAGTAGTTGTAATTGAGATGGTCTGTCGGCTCATCTCCACAGGAGGGGGAAGCGCTCGCTCCTCCGTGACACCAAGCGGCGTCTTCTCGACCAGGATGCAGTGACGAAAACTGAGGACTTTGGTCACCACTGGCAGCTGAAGCTTGGAGGCCCTCCAATGAATACTCGTCACCGTCCGGTTGCCAGAGTTTGTTGTGTCGCTGCTTGCTGCAATGACAAGACATAAAAGTAGAGGATATTAGCATAAATGATCATCAGTATGTGTTTTGTTCTGTCTGCACCAGGCTAATTAAAGAAACAGTTTATTGTTATTAAGTTATTTTGGGTCTGTACAATGGAAGTCAATGGTGGAAAATGTTGTTTGGTTAACTTTTTTTTTTAAATACCTTCTTTCTTTTCTGCAGAAGTAAGTAAGTCATACAGGTTTGGAATTACATTAGGGTGAGTAATTTGTGACAGAATTTGTTTTTTCAGATGAACTATTCCTGTGTTGGTTGATCAACTTTACTAGCTAAAGCAGAACTGAAATAAACATGTTGTAAAATGTAGGTATAAAAAATAAGTTACTTTGCATAAAAGCATCTCCTACTGAATAAATGTAAACGCAAAAGAGAGCTAATGATGTCTTAAATGAAATGCATCTCTTCATCCCACCTGGCATCTAAAATCCCCTCATATTCAGCCAGTTGTTTCATGAATGCTGGATTGGGTTGTGCTATACTCCTTTTCTGTTTGACGAAATTGTAAGCCTTCTCAAGCGTCCATCCATATTCCTTCATGGCATAAGCAATAACAGTGGATGCTGACCGACTTACTCCCATCTTGCAATGTACGAGGCATTTAGAGTTGTTTTTCCTATACAAAAGACATACAGGGCATCCATAACAGTCGCTGTAAAAAAAATTATAGGTCTAATATGGCTTTATTGTTTTATTAGATAATGAGGGTGGCAAAACGCCAAGTAAGAAAAAGGTCTGAATAAGAAACGCAATTATAGAAGTTTTCCTTTCCAAACATTAAAAATGAACTCACTTGGCTTTAACTATGAAGTTGTAGGTCTCGTTCCAGTGCGCCAGCAGATCTGTAGTCTCGTCATCATAAACGCGGACGTTATAATAACAAAAGGTACCTGGGAAAAAGTTGTCAATCTCTCGTGTGACATTAAGAATATACCCAACCCTGCATAAAAATAAACTGATGTTAGACTGCAGTTCTGATTGGTGTTAAATACAAATATAATCTTAACTTCAGTATACACTGAGTATATAATATATATATATATATCTCAACACTGACCCGGAGTCTTGGAGCTCCTCCAAATTGGATGCGTTCCATTCTGAACCCTGAAATGAATGAGATGTACAACAACCGCTGCTTTCTTAGCTTTAGAGCCTTAAAGCTTGCGTCAATAGCAATGTTTTTTGTTGTAAACATACATTAGTGGATTGATCCAGAAAAGTTTGAGAAAGGATTGCAAGGCATCAGTAAAGGCTGTTTTTCCCATTAAACAGATCAGCCTATATTTACTTAATACTTCCTTGCATATGATTTCTTTATGTAAGAAAAAAATATTAAACAAATGTTTAACTAAACTGCTTTCAGCATAAATAACAAACAGTTGAAACATGCCAAGTTATGACAGAGAAAAGCTTGGAAGAGGAAGCTTTACCAGGTACAGATGGTCAAATATGAGTGTAGCCTTGTCCATCTGGCCCAGGATAAGAAGCATCTCATTGTCAATAAACTCTTTATACTCCCTGAGGTTGCAGCTCATGTGTTGTTCCAGCTCATTTCGGATCTACAGAAGTGAAAAGATGGAGTTTAATTCAGTTTAATGTTCCTATCATAGCAGATGCCACTGCCATCCAATCAGATTTAAGAATACATTAATGTAAACAGGCGCATAAAAACCTCATTACATATCACATATACCTCTTTGGAAGTAATATTTTCCAGGTCTTGAAACATCATTATGTTTCGGAGTTTGGCTTTGATCATGCACTCTGTTCTCTCTCTCTCAGTTGGCCTATTAATGATATGAAAAAGTGTGTTAACATAGGCAATATGTTAAAGGGATAGTTCACAAAAATAAATATCCATTTAAAGAACTTAGTGTTATATAAGCATATGAAGGTCATATAGTCTTCTGTAGTCACTTCATTTGCGATTGATATATAACTTACTGATCAGAGAACATGACTGGCGAGTCAGGCCGCGTGGTCTCCAGATCTGTCATGGCGTTCCACTCATTGATACAGCTCTGCTCTGAGGAGATACAGCTCTCGTAATATCCCACCCAGGTAAGGGCCATCCCTCCTGGGAAATAGTTGTATCTGCGGGACACCTCACATGCTTTGTGCAATACCTGAAGAGCAGACCTGTCAAACAAGCCAAGGAATTTCATTTTAAATATACAACGACAATAAACATAAAATCACTCTATTTACAGAATGTTAGAAAATGTCCATTCACAATGTCAATAAACCATCAGACACTTTATAAACAGGACGTACCACATGGCCTGTACCGACACAGGTTTAAACACATGGAGTCTTCCTGCAGTGCTCACACTGAAACCTCTGAAAGTAGAGAATAGAGAAAATAGTTAAGGAATGTAAATTACGAGCTACTGCATAATTGATGATTACACAGGAATGTATAACCAAATCACAGGACAATGCTGCTTTGCTGGGGTGGTCAGTGGAGCAGTTTTCCACCACAAGCCAGTGGAAAATTCTCTCTGCGCAGTGTGACTTTTAAGTCTGCCAACACCCCCAGTCACATGCACATGACCATAAATATGTTATTTCATACTAAACCTGTAGAGGTCATTCTCTGTTCGCATGACATTAAGGACACATTATTTTAAATGTGACAACCATAAACAGGCTGACAGATGACATATCCAGTGGCAGGTGAAGTAGGATGGACAATTTAATGGAGTCAACAAACACTTACACTGTTTTCCTTTAACCTTTCCCACTGTATGGTGTATTTAAGCATATGTGTTTGTATTACTCTGTACATGGCATTACTAAAGCAGGTGTTTGCCAGTATTACGAGGGTCATATCATGAGAAATGACATGGAATCTATATCAGACTTGACAAAAACTTGCAGTTTAGGGGTGAATGTGCAGCCAAGTGATATATTTCACATGTAAATATTTATTTACACAGGAGTCTTAAAGGGACAGTTCACCTAAAAATGATTTTTTTTTTAGCATTTAGTCATTCTCATGTCATTCCAAACCTGTAAAACTTTCTTTCTTCTGTAGAACACAAATTAAGATATTTTGAAGAAAGGAACAACACTGACCCCAGCTGACTTACATGAACACAAATCCACTGAAAAATTTCTCAAAATATCTTTGGTGTTTAACAGAAGAAAGACTCATATACATGTTCTGAGCAACATGGGGGCGAATAAATGATAACATATTTTTGGCCGAATTATCCCTATAAAGACAAGGCTAGGGACAAGGGAACTAGTATATTTACCCATCTCCATCCAAGTGGATCTTGGTATCACTCCAGAGCGGAAGAGTCATTCCAATAGAGCAACTTTTACTACAACAAACAGATAAACGTGTCTTTCGTAAGTGTGTCAGAGAGAATACAGCAGACAGTATAAAGAAGAATGTATAAATGTTGTTTCTCACCTGTCTTTATCTGTGAAATCCATGCCAAGCAATATGTTCTCTTCAGTGTCTTCACGCCCATTGGTATAAACAACCACCATATACCGCACATGGTCCGTCCATCCACTTTCTAGCCTAACAACCTGTTGATGGAGACAGTGCACATCAATGCAGCTACACTGAAAGCAGTAGCCTTACTTATACTAAACTACCCAGTAAGACTAACTAAAACTAACTAAAATCACTTACCAATTTAATTCTGTCCTCACAACGAAGGGTGTTAATCATTACTTGTAGATGCTGTGGTAGATCCCCTTAACACACACACACAGAGAAAAAAAGCAATAACTAAAATAAACAAAATCAGCTAATAAGCTTTGTTTTAGACAATAAAGAAGTAATCTTTTCAACAATGCATCAGAACATAACAGAGATCAATGGAAATCTATTACATCCGTAGTGCCGTGGAGGCTTACCAGCATTTTTGTGATGGGTTGGTGTTCTGGGCCCTTGTGTACTGCTGCCCTGCTGTAAAAACAGAGCTGCCCCTTTTACCATGAGGAAACTTTCACTCAAGCTGAAAGAGGCCATACAAACAATTATGAATGTGTTAAAAACAATGACTCTAACTGTATGAATATTATAAAACACATACAAGTATCACTGACCTTAGGTTTGCCTTTCGATCATCCTCACTACCCAAATCCTGACAAATAAAGAAATAAGCACAGAATTACATGAATGTCTCTCATTGTGGGTAACAGTAACACAATTCCATTAACAACAGACTGTTTGAAATAATGCAACCAGAATCGTACAGTAGACCTGCAGTTAAATCAGATCGTGATTCATGATTCGTGATTTTCAGTAGCACGCACAAGCATTTTTTCTCTTCAGCAAAACAAAAACACCTGGGATAGATTTAGGATGCATTAAAAATAGAATGCCTTAGGGGATAGGCATCAATGTGAGCGAATACAATAGTAAGATAGCTTATTAGTGGGATGTCTCTATGGTAAGCATGCACAACAAATCTGGAGGGAGAAATGACAATATTCTGTGGCCCATGATTGGTCACCAGGCAGAGTATCTATTGTATGACATCATTGCAGTGTAGCTGTGAGGGCTGTCAGAGCTCAGTTGGCCAGAAGTATCACATTTTGAACCATACTGTGAAACTGCTGTAAAAGATAAGCATTATTGCATTTGGCAAACGCTTTTTATGCAAAGTTGCAGTGCATTAAATGTATACATTTTGTGTTTTGTGTTTATACTCATCGGCTGCTTCATGCATTCACCATTACTGAGCTTGTAATGTAATCAAATTAACATTTTATCGACCAACACGCCCACATAAACACGATTAAAACATCCACGCAATGTATAATTAACTTCAAAATATTTGTAAAAAAAAAATAATATTAATTGTCTTTTGACAGTTTTAACGGTAAAACTGTTATTTAATTCGGGAATGCTACGGTTTGTTTGGCCAAGTTAATCCCCATCGTCACGCGCGCACTCGTACACACACACACACACAGACTGCCTAAAAACAACCTCACGTTAATGTCAAAACTTCATCGACACAGCAGGTTGAACTCGGTTGCGAATGACTAAACTATGACATTTAAGCTCAATCAAAAAGCGATGTGCTGCATGAATGTTTCTCGAGCAACAGGCCCGGCTAACATTAGCTTTTTAAGCGCTATTTACACACGCGTTTCATCCGCCGCACCGGTCAGCCTCCGCTCACCTCCCCCGCCGTGGTGCTGGCCGATGATGCGGCGCTGGGTGTCGGTGAGCGCTGCAAAGTCACCAGAGCCATAGCTGGGCTGAACCGTCCAGGGAAACCTCACACGAGCCGGTGGTCCGAGCAGGAGACGCCGAGATATGGTGTCTTGCGCCCGCCGGTGACGGGGTTAATGCGTTTAGAGGCGCATTAAATCTCTTTAGCGCCCGCTTTCACCGGAGCGATAAACCCATCATCGGCTTTGTCATCATCTTGGCGTTTCTGCAAACTCTCATTCACGCCAACGATGGCGATAAATAACAGCCCGTGCTCTATCCTCCTGGCTGGACTGGTAATTTCGCGGCAAGGCGTTATGGAGCTCGTATCGGGACCGCCGTTCGTGGTTGGTGTAGTTGTGTGATCGTCTGCGTTAGATACGGGCTCGTGGGCCAACCGCGTGAAGGTGACTTGCACTTCTCCCTGACAACAGCGCATCCTATGCAGACTCAACACCCAATCATTCACATATACTACTACAGCCTTGTGATGTCAACACTGAGTTTGCGCTTTTATTTCTACACCTACCTTGCTGACAAAACAACTGATACCATTACAGAAACTCAAAGATTTAATGGAAACTATAATGGACTCTGTGGGGATATACTGGTGATGTCTTGGGTTTTATTGGTGGGATGTTATCTGACAGATGGGAACCGCTAGAACGCCATTAAATCCTACTGAAATAAGGGCCATAAATTCTGTACATTCACATACATTGTTTTAGCCTGTGGTTTGGTAAAATATGGACAAACCCAATTATTGGTTTACATTAACATAAGCACAATGGAATTTTGTAATGGTTTTAAAAGTAAAAAGCTGAAGTTTCATTATGGTATTTGTAAAGGAAACCATTAGAATTTGTATTGTTTTCTTTCAGCAGGGAACTGTAATGCTTGATCTCTACTAGATACTAAATATGTATAGCATAGCAATAGATATAAAAATACAGCTGTATTTTATTTAAGTATTTAAAATAAGTATTAATAACCTATATGTACCTAAAAGTTATTCTGAAACTCTGGCTAGATTCCCTTACCATGTTAAACAAGTGTTAGCATCAAAAACAGGTAAGCTTTACCTTGTAAAACAAAAAAGACCAGAATCACAGATATCAGTTTTATAAGCATCATGTATATATTTAAATAAACAAATCTAAAAATCCTAATAATTGTGTGTATACAACACTTAACACTACTAGTACGGCAATCTTGAAGTTTATACTGTACATTCAACATTATGACTCACACTCAACCTGACATTACACTGCCTCACTTTACTGTGTACTGTTAATGAGAAATATTTCTGGAGGACTCGGCTGCCTCAGAGTCTTGCCGTCTCTCTGTTTTCTCTTGTTCCCTGGTGGTTTGAGTGGATTCCTGAAGGGTCTGTCCTGTGGTCTCCATGGGCAAAATCCAGCATGCTGCTGCGCCCAGCAAGCAACATATTAAATACACAGACAGAGTCAAATTAACTGATGATTTTAAAAGGACCTGAAGGGGGACAGAAACAACACAAACACAGGGCAAACTTTAGTGGTTTAGAACATAGAACTTCATTTTCCTGATTTTGGATAAGTCCACCAGTCAAGGCAATGATCTACCTGAGCAACAAACGGTGTGATGAGAGCTCCTATACGAGCCATACCACTGCTTGTACCAATACCAATAGCCCTCGTTGCTGTAGGGAAAACCTGCAAAAAAAAATGCAAAAAATGGTATTTTAAATGAAAATTCTGCTGGGATTGCAGTAAGTACAGCAAGCTGCTATGCACAAAAGCCTCACCTCAGGTGTATAAACATATGCAACCTGCCAGCCCCCAGATATAAAGGCTCGAGCAATGAAAATAAAGACTGTGAGAACAATCCTGGAAATATTAAAGCAAAAGATTATAGCATACAGGTTATAGCATATACAGTGACTACATGACCTTCATGTAGTTTGTAATAGTTTGTCTTGAACAAATATGCATTTTATTTTGGCTACGGTATTTTTTTTGGCAGACCTGTCAATTAAATTAAAACAGCAATGAACCAACCTTTGTGTGCATGCGTACAGTGGCAAAATGCACACAGAAAATATTAAAAAACAAAGTGCCATGCTTTTTCTTCGGCCAATCCTATCAATGATCCACACAGACACCAGGAGACCTATTCTGACATATAGATCAAACAGCTGTCTATTAGTACACTGCATGGATGCAATCGCTATAAAACAATGTTTGTATATAGGTTAATAAACTAAAAAGCAGAATTTTGAACAGATGACATTTGAAAGGTGTATAAGCAACAGGCACACATTTGTCTTGCATTACATCACCTGGGAATTCTGCTACTGTGGTCCACAGAAGGTCTTTGTAATCATTAGAAGTTAAATATTTGCACCCCAAACTGCATTGAGGCTCCAAATTGTCAGCCACTAGAATAAGACACATTATGTTTTTAATGTAACTTTGGAATTTTACAGTCACATGAAAGTGATGAGTAGAAACATTCTTATTAGTCATTTATATTGGTTAAAAAATGACACAAGTAAATCAAACACACTTTTTTGGGGTGAGCTATTCCTTGAACCATTCAAACTGGTGTAAAGAGGTGTTACTTTTTATATAGAAATAAAGTATGATTTATATACATACTAAAACAAGAAACAGATTTGTGCAAAGTTTATACATTTTATGAACCTGGCCACTATAACTCTTTAAAGAACAATAAAAAACACATACCACTACATACAGATTCTGCTTGGAATAGCTCAGTGGTCAGCAGAACAAGGCCATAGTATGAAAATGCATTGCAAAACCTGTGTACATAAAACAATCATATTAGGTATCTACCTTTAATTTTCATTTGGATGTATTTGAATGATTTAAAAAATATTAAAGCAATTTGCAGATATTTACCAGATAAACCAGACCAGAAGTGTTGTCCTGCAGTATTCTGGAATAAACAGATCTCTGATTCTTCCACGATTATTCTAAAACACACATATGCACAGATCCCTATATAAAACATTATATTTTTTAAATAGTAAACAGGACATTTTCAGAAAATATGTAAATTCAGATACCTGTCTGTTGGCTACAAGTCTTCCTTTGGGCACACACCGGCCATTGGCTGCAGCTATATTTTTTAGGGTGTTTAGGGCCTTATCCTCTCTGCCTCTTAGCACATCAAACCTAGCACTCTCCGGTAACCACTATAAGTTCATACAGTTTACATACAGATTCAGAATTTAGTACTTCATGAGTGACAATTACTTAATAAAATAATTTGAACAACGCTATAGCCATACATACACAGCAGGAGGCAGTAAATACAAAGAGAGGCAGAGTGGATAGAACGAGCAGCCATTTCCAGCCTAAAGTGGGCATGACCAGCATAGCCAGCAGTACTTCAAACAAAGCACCCAGGGCCCAGAACGACTATGGGGACATCAATTACATTAGGTTAATTTGTGTCATTCACATTTATCTAGATGCCTTATATAAGCAACATAGGGCACAACAAATACTATTATTTCACAAAATAAAGCTTTTCAAATGTGAATTTTTTATTTATAGTCTAAAAATACTAACTTTAGGTGGTATACATTTATGATTTACTGTGTACTAAAAAATGTGAGCAATAGTAAAAGAAACATTACCCCTAACAGGATAATGGAGGTCCCTCTGTATTTCACTGGGAGGAATTCTGTATATAATGTCACTCTATAGGGGAGGGTGTTAAATATTATAACATTAAAAAGTCTTGGCACAACACTTGTACAGTACAATTCATTTAATAATAATAAAAAACATGGTATAGGTGGACGATCAGTTGATATACTTTTGATCAGTACCAAACATTAAAACTCCAAACACTGACAGACCAAATGAGGAAAAACAAAACAACTGATTATAGCACAACATGATTGGGTCATGTTTTTCTCAGAAACAGGTTGCAGTAGTGAGCAAATGTAACACTTCACAGGTCTAATGGTCCCCGAGGGGAAGTATGGAAGTGTACATATTGTTTGATTTAACACACAATAATAGAAAAACTATGCTCACAACATCTCATTACTAAAGAGCGTTTAAGGCACTAGCCAAAGATAAGGCAGGGTTTTCATCTAAAATGTATTTTTAAATAAGTGAGAACCATAAATTAAATGTTGCATTGTCCATGAACGTAGCTTGCATATACAGTATGAGCACAGACACCACAAATCACACTTTGTTTATCTATTGAAGAGATGGAAATACTCACGACTGAGGGGCTCCTCCCAGGCCAAATCCCACAAGACCTCGTAAGACTAAGATCCAGCCATAAACAGGTGCAAATGCACTGAGCAGCCCATAGTACAGTGTCCAGAGCATGCAGAGTATTAAACACTGACAACAAATGACAAAAGAGGGGTTGTCAGGTGTACAACACTAAGTGCTGTATGTCTTCAGCAAAATAAAAATGCTTGCATTTACACTGTTAATATATTCAGTTAAGTAGATTTAAACCGTACATACCACTTTTCTGCCATATTTGTCTGAGATGTTCCCCCAAAGGGAGGAGCTGATCATCATTCCAATGAACACTACCTAACAGACACACACAATAATCACTTCAAGAGTCAAAAGATTTTATAGTCGAATAGCACTGACAGTTTTGAGTAGGACTAGAATTGAAAAGCACAGTAAAATATTATTAAGCTTTTACTTTACTTGAAACTAATCAAATGTAAACCCCACATATTTAATCATATTACTGACCGCTGTTATAAATGCCACTTTCCAGCTAGGAAGCCTCCAGTCACAGCGTAACTGTGGAGCTACAATACTAAGGAGCATCATTTCCATGGCATCAGCCATCTGAGCACAAGATCAAGACCAATGTCAGATGTCTAATGAATTTCAATAGCATTTTCAGTTAGCTGAAGTGAACTAAAAAATAAGTTTATCAATATGAAAGTATTCTTACCCATGCAACTCCAGTAATCAGAGAGAGCTTCCACTGGAATTTGCCAAAACCAATTGCCTCAACTGCATCTTCAATACTGAAAGTTTCTAAATGAAGAAAAATATTAAAGTGCATATAAAGTACAAAAAGCATGAAACAAAAATATACATCTGATTGCTTTACAAAAACACTAACCCATGTACTGAAACAAAGATTCTCAGGTTTGAATGAAACTTTTAACAGCTCTCTGTGCTATTATGCTCTAGTCCGTCTTCTAAAGAAATGTGAATCTTCCAAGGAACACAAGTACAGTTCTTGTGTCACAATCAGCTGTTTACTTAAGAGGCAGATCATAATCTAACATACAATACATTATCGGGCAAAAAGCGTTTCTGTTTAGTTTACAGCCTAATAAAACTCATTAAATTAACTCAGTCTCTGTCCATTATGGCACCATTTCTCCTATTAGTATGTTTTCATAGTATTTTTATTAGGAGGTAGGAAGTCCCACTTGTGTCAGGCTTTAAAGACAAAATAGACACCGTCATTGATATACATTAGGCTATATGAAGAGACATCCAGATTATCCTATAGCCTACTGACAAGAAAACAAATAAAACAGGTGCACGGCACACACCACGAATCAAACATTTAAAAAAATCAAACATCCGAAATGGTGACCAAATTCACTTTTAGCAGACACAGGCTTCGGCGGGTGACGTTTTGTAACCTTTTGTGTGTTTACTTCCAAAACATTTCCGAAAATGCATATCAATTCAGGACATGTAGAGACGGTATAATCTACCGGGAAAGACTTTGCTGTAGTGCTCAAACTTTCGCGGGGCTTTTTATAGAGATACGCGAGATGATCAACAAAATACCGCGAGAATTTGATCCTCCCAGCGACGCATGAGGTTATAAACACGCCTAAAATATAGAGCGAGTAGTGCCTTATATTTACAAAAGTCATTAGAAGCGCAACCACGTACATAATGCGCAGATTGTGAGACAGTTCTCGCAAAACTATTTCAGTCGTGTGATGGAATTGAAACATAAAACTATTCACTTAAAGACCTGGAAGTATAATAAAAATGTGTTGCAAAATATTAGGTCATTTACTACGCAAAAATGGTTTAAACTTTCAGCTGGAGCACACGCACTTTGGGATCTTGGTAGGTCTGTCTTTAAAGGTAAGAAAGATATTGTTAAAAATAAAAAAATTTAAAACCTGACACCTGGCTCGTGTGAGCATAAATAACACATACACACATAAAATTAGTTGCAGCGCTTTTAATTGTTTCCTGATATTATTTGTTTCATACCAATGCATGTGGTTTATTTATTATTTTTGTGGGGTGAGGAATTTTAACTTGTTTTAAGTGTTGATGGCTGTTGACATTCGAAAATCTTTATCCACACTGACTCGTGAGCTAAATACATTAACCATAAGTCCTGGATATAAGCATTTACTGCAGATGAATAGTGATTTCGTGGGGCCTTTTAGGATTAAAAACAGTCCTAGAACTAAGAAAAGTCTTGGAAAATTATTCAAATGACACCAAACCTGAGATCTCTGAGCTTCTGATGTTTCTATCCCCCAAATCCACTTGCTCCAGATTACTGCAAACTTCTTGATCGTTGGGCTCATTATCCCCCGACTGCTCCTCCTGAACAGTGAGGATGCTTTTATCGTCTGTCTGAAATGTCACGAAACTAAACACAACACAGCACAACATTGAGTTAATTCTGTACTTTAGTCTGTGTTTGATATGTTTAATCATCATCATAACATACTGGATACAGCAGCTGATTCATTACCTGGGAAAAATCTAATGCTTAAACTGATTTGGAAACGCTGTGACAGTGTTACACAAAATAAGGAAATAGTTACAAGACAAAGCACTTTCTGAGCTTTTTACAACTTTAATCCACATGCAAAGCTTAAATTGAATATTGTAACTCAATATTTAGACCTCTATAGACCTTGTCTTGTAATATGCTAAGCTACACTGCTTTGGACATTTCTAGGTAAACGTTTTCTGTTTATAAATCAATGCTTATGTTAAATATCACACTGACAAAAATGTCTCAATTAGCAGGCGGCCCAAGTGTAAAAGATGACAACATTTAAACAAGTAAACACACAAAACACATCTACACATATTACCTGATATCTGTGTCTTTCCACCGTTTGTAACCCACTTGCGATCTCAACCTACTCATTTTCCTTTGCTATTTTGGTATGGTAATCCACAACAATGCATTGGGTTAGACCAGGTTATAACAGGTTAGACCAGCGTGCAACTCTGATTACATCAAAACAACCTCAGGGATAGTAAACTGGAAGATTGGGCTTGGTTATGTAGTGACACAGTTCCCTAGGGCTTAACACACAAGGCATCATGTCATCCCTAAACAGTAAGCCACCCAGTTCACTATGGTCTACGGTTGCTTCTTACAAACAAGGCATGTAAATTGACATGTAGATTAATAATAGGTGTAAATTAAAAAAAAATTATAAAAGCAAGCATACATGGGTCTCAAATATAAGTAGGGGTGAATTTATAAAATCATACATTTTAATTAACTTCTGTGAATGTGTTTAAAAACAACTAAAATAAAAATCCCTTTAAATTATTTGTTTTTAATGTACAAAAATGTATCTACCAAGCAAGCCTCTCTTCCTCTCGTTTCTAATAACTCATCATTAGGTCTGACATTTTGTCAGATTTTTTGCAACACAAGGTGATTTAAACAGACATGAAAATACAATTTCTGCTTGGTTAACAGTTACTGTTAGGAGTCATATCTGAAGTTTCACTTTCAGTTTTGTAAATGTTGAAGCAAACTTGTATTTGCATGACACGGAAGCATAACAGTGATGCAGCAGTAGTTGTGAGGGGTTTCTGAGACACACAGTACATTTCAGCTTCTCTTTCTTTTGAATAATGTCAAAGGGTAAGTTAAAGTTAAGAATAAGTTCAGCGATTTGTCTATTTATCTGATTGTTTCAGGTATTGATTTAAAAAAACAGACAAAATAGGTCAACATATTCACATTTCTTCTCGCACTTCCTGTTGTGCCAAACCTAGTATACTGCAGCCCACCTGTAAAGAGCATTGTAATAAATGCACTACATGCTTTTCCAATTTTTGCTTCTTTTTAAATGATACAATGTCAAACAAAGATCAACTTAGTAGAGAGAACATGCAGCTCAGCGCAGAGCAGCTGCAACAGATCGAGCAGAACAGGCGTGCCGCTCTGAAAAGGCTGGCTGTCCGGAATGTCCCTGTACCTGTTGGTGAAAGCTGGCGGAGAGAAATTGGGAGTGAATTTACCAAACCTTATTTTACAAAGGTAAGTGATGCTCCGTATGATGAAGCATTATGAAGACCATGAGAAAAGGAAGTAAAATGCAAATGCTACTTAACCTGTTCCTGTTTTGGTATTGTTTTTCAGCTCATGACATTTGTTACAATGGAGAGGAAATGCTTTTCAGTCTATCCCAGCCCTGAGCACGTGTTTAGCTGGACAACTTTGTGTGCAGTTGAAGATGTAATTTCCTTAATTAAAAAAAAATTAAAGATCAGTGTATTTATTACTACAATACAGGTTATTTGGTTCATTATATGTGTGTTTATAGGTAAAAGTGGTCATTCTTGGGCAAGACCCTTATCACCACCTAGGTCAGGCCCATGGTTTAGCCTTCAGTGTGCTGAAACCCAAACCTCCACCTCCAAGGTAAGCACTGTAAAATACAGTAATATCTGTATAGCTGTTTATTGGCTGTTAAAGGTACTGAAATGTAAAGTATGTATGTATGCATTAGTCAGCCGACATAAACATCATCTACCAGAGCCCAGTTTATTTAAAACACTCAAATATTTATTTTGTTTAGATGCATTTTGACATAATGCTTTGTTTTTTCATTTTTTGTTTAATGATTTTTAGTTTGGAAAACATATTTATGGAGTTAAAAGAAGACATTGTTGGCTTCCGGCACCCGGGTCATGGAGACCTCACAGAATGGGCGAAACGGGGTCAGTAATTAACAGATCAGTTTTAATGAGTGATGCATCAAGGTTTTACAGAATCAGAAAATACAGATTATTAAATTTGTTCTGGCATGACATTACCAGCACAACACAAAGGTCATACATTTAATTTCCAGAATATGTGCACTAAAACGTTTTTCTAGTTCTAGTTTCTAGTGTCTACTTAATAGGGTTTGATGTAAGTGAATCATGCATGTGTTCTCTTTCTGCTGTCAGGTGTTCTGCTACTGAATTCAGTGTTGACAGTAAGGGCTCAGCAGCCCACCTCACATGAGGGTCAAGGTTGGGAACTCTTCACAGATGCTGTGGTCCAGTGGCTAAGCAGCAATCTCGACGGCCTGGTCTTTCTGCTGTGGGGTTCATATGCTCAGAGGAAAGGCAGAGTGATTGACAGAGTACGTTGATTTATGAAGTTTGACTGTACTTCAAAGTTTATTTGTCACATACAAATCATACACAGTACAACATGCAGTGAAATGCTTTGACGCCTGACCGAAAGTTCGCTTTAAGAGGGAGGAAGGGGGAGGGAGGGAGAGATTGTACAGAGGGAGGGAGAAATTGTACAGGTTACAATATAGTGCCTATATAATATCCAGTAACTACAGTATATACAGTAAATACAGTAGATACAAATGTACATACAATATACATCTATATGGAGAAATATAGATGTACTTGATTTGGACAGGAAAATATTTTTGTGGCTTGTCTATTTTCAGAAACGTCATCATGTCCTTGAGACTTCACATCCATCACCGTACTCTGCACATTTGGGCTTCTTTGGATGTAGACACTTCTCTAAAACAAATACGTTACTCAAAGCATCAGGAAAGAATCCAGTTGATTGGTCAGCCTTCTGAGAATCCTGATCTTTATTTCTTCAGTCAGATATTACTCATAATCAATAAATATTTTGTGTTATATGTGCAGTTCTGCTCCTCTGGTTCTGGTTCTTTAACTTTTTAGTTTTTTGTTGTTTTGTGGCATCACTGTGAAAAACCCTTTGTAGCATCTTTATTTTAAGGGTGTATAGTTTAATAAAGAGTTAACTGTGTACTGTGCAAACAATCTAAACCAACAAGAAGTAAATAAATAATGTAAAATTAGTATTCCCCTTCAAGTAATGCTTAAAAAGAGAGTAATTTTGATGCAGAGTTGGATAAAACCAGAACTAATTGTTTTTCTATTGACAAAAGAATACACATTTTCAGTTACTTAATTCAAAAGTTTCAAAAAAATTGACAAGGCATATATTTAGACTGTCCGCCTTGAGCATTCTGGAATGAGGGCAGTTTCAAACCTAAGAAAAAATAAATAGGACACTATGACAACCACGCCGAGCCTGTTTCATAGTGGGATGTCTGTAAATCCAGGTGATGCAGCCATAATAAGCAGTGTCCCACTTCAACTCTTTTTGGACCTTGTGCTTTATATCGATACAGAGCACTGCCTGTGCAAACACCTCTCTGCACCGCTGGCACTGCCCCATTCTCTCCTGGGGATCTTACTTGAAACAAGCAACACAGGACGTGAATTTGTCTTTTATTAAACATGTATCCCATGCACACCAAGGTAAGATCTCTTAATTTTTCATAGAAATGCTTTTGCTCTAGAAAGAGATTGCTGCATATTTCTTGACACTGGACTAGTGACCTTAACCTATTTATGCTGATACATTTCATTTCTGAGCATGGCTCTATAACATTAATATGATGTTTAATGTTATTTAAGTAGTGCTGTAGTATTTTACATACTACATTATCTTTGGGTATCCACTGTCGAAACAACTCTATTTCCTTTTATTTTGATGTTTCATGTGTTTAGTCACAAGACAGCACCTATTTAACTATTTAACATGTCAGAGGTTTTCTATTTTTTCATATAGTGATTCCATTTTTTTTTTAGCAGATTTATACTAAGTTAGAGTGGAAATAGTGGCAGAACAAGTGTGATAATTAACCTGTTTTATATTAATCCCTTTATTCAGACAAATACTTTTTAAAACCTATATGCTGTATACCGTTAAGGTCAGTGTACAAAGTTTCTGAGATATTTTGTGCTCAGAATTAAGATCTGCATTGACTGCGTGATAATGCATCTTACTGGCTTAAAGCAAAAACATGTACGAACTTAAAAAGAACAAGGCAGAAGGGTCATCTCAGATGGATGATTATGTGGGTGGAAAGGTCACAGTAATGAAGACAGGCTGTTCTTGAGGTGTTCTTGCATGATAGGAAATCCTGTTTTTTTGCAATTCACTCGGAAGGGCAACATTAATGACGACACAGCATCTTGTAAGCCAGTGTGATATGGCTCAGATACCTACAGTACTACACAGTGTTTCCATTAGGACATTATTGCATATAACATAATAATGAAATTATGTCTATGTGACTCAAAAAATAAATAAGCAAAGCTAATAGGTTGAGACTTGTCGTTGTCTATACAAAATATGAGGAAGGCTACTGGGTACTAGGTTTTACACACTCCTACAGTCAAGAGCTAAAATTGTCCCAGAAGATTATGCATATATTAGCATGTAAAATGGAAGCACAATTATCCCAAATGGGCTACATGCCACGTGTTGCTGCATGGGCTGTAATTAGCAGAAAATGGACCCATCTAATCAAAGATCAGTAACCGGACTCCAACATTGTAATTTTGTGCAGAAGAAGAAAACTGGGAGGGAGGGAGCTGGGCACTAGCTCGGGTTTCCAAAGCCTTGTGTTACACATGGTGGGGCAGTGGCCATTAAGGAGAGCCGATGAATGAGATCTTCTCCTGCTGCCCCTGCATGAATCATTCAGCATCTTGGAGCAGCCCACGAGATCATTAGAACTGCTCAACCTAACTTAACATAACTGAAATTATTTCATGAAAACCTAACAATGGCTAGAAACATGTAATACAGAAAAAAGGGAAATATTGACTTGGACTGAATGGAATAGAGATCAGTCTAGATCATGCCAGGGCAAACTGGGCATTGAAGGCCTTGGTGAGCTGTGGACAAATACTAGATGGTTAAAGATTCATCGCTTTTGGAAGCAGAAATGGAAGCTGAGGTAATTAAGGAATGTTTTATATATTATTTGAGAATGAAACAGAAGTAACCTGTTAACTGTCTTGCACTAAAATGAATTACTAGTAATTTTAGCAATGCAGAGAGGAATTTATTTCATGATTTTATATTTAAGAATTATTTATTTAATTTACATTTATTTAATTTTTATTCATTTATAATTTATTTCATGAATTATTATTTTGATACAATTTATGTTTTGATACAATTGATTACATTTATTCATTTAGCAGACACTTTTATTCAAAGTGACTTACAAATGAGAAAGCATTTAATATTTTGTCAATGAGCCAACAATAAGTGCAATATACAGAACTATTATCACTTATAATACTTTATATAACAATTTATATTATTAGTAAAACAAAGAAATGTATCAAAATTTTATCTGTTTTAACTGCAAGTTAAAAATGTAAATGAGAGTAACAGTAACATGTGAGGTGTTCAAGTATTCATGTACAAGTATTAAATATTTTACAGTTTTTTTTAATAAACACAAAAATACTTTTTGTAATTGCAAACATTGAACAAAACAAGTGTATGTCGTGTGGGTGTTGTGGAAGAATGTAGACCAATGACTCCACTGTTTCTGAAGTCTCAAGCCATATTGTGAGTTGAGCACTGGGATCCTGTGACATACTGGAGTTTTGGTACAATAGACTCGCCTCTCAGATGATGGTCAGTTAGACAGATAGACTTTCCTTCTGCTTGAAAATCAGCCTTAATGTCTAGATGTATCACTCTGAAATGCAGCAGGCTGTATCTAATAACACTAACACCAAAGTGGAAATTGAACTCTCATGGAAATTAACCTTTTGTTTCATCGGTCCAGATCTGTGTGATTATGGGCTGAAAATGTCAGCAGACACAACAGTACTGATAAGAATGAAATATTCAGATGGTGCAACCTAGTAAGCTTTTCAAAAAACTTTCAAAGAAAGAAACAAAGAGAGAGAAATAAACCAGTGACAGAGAGCCAGAGACTTTGCATTTCCTCTTGGCAATAGTCTAAAAGCTGTTTGCCAGTTGACTGAAAGATCTCAAGTGTCATGCCAGCCGTTTCTTAGAGAAACTTTAGTAGACTTTACACTACACTGTTGTGGTTCATACATGGCTGACTGTTTTTTTTCTTTTTGTCCATGTGTTTATGTTTCTTGTGTCCCCTTTTCAATTTTGTTTATTAGAGACCTTGTTAGTTATGTCACTGGTTATGGTTACCTTCAATTGTTTATTTATATCATTAACTCTTAGGTAACTCTTAGTGGTTAGTTAGTTTAACCCAACATTTAAACACTGATATTCAGTGATATTCATGTGTCCATCGTTCCTAGACATAAACAGCATCAGTAGCATCAGACCAGAACAGTTAGTTTTTGAATGTCCGTAACCTTGGCCTAAATTCCTTCCCATGACAGGAACAGATAGGAACCGTGTAGGATAGAAATAGATTTGCCTTCAGGTTTAGAGGAACCAAAAAGATATGACCAAACTAAATGCTATAGTATGCTGAGCTCAGGGTGCAAGACAATAAATCCGTAATGATTTCTGTTTCAGACAGATGTTTCTTGTCACACACACACATACATACAGGCTCCTGCTTCCTTAGCAAACCTTTTATTAATGACTTCCTATGGTGGAAGTGGTGAGTGTGATATGACATTGTTTCCTGCTGTACTTGAAATAATCACAGATGCTCTTTGCACAACTGCATAAAATCACACACAGTTCTCATAGCTGTATGAAGGGGAACAATCACTGCGCTAAAGGTAAGAGCTACTTATGATACTTTATCATGGGTTTATTATCGTTATTACATACAGATGGGTCTTAATATATGAGACCACATTACAACAATGGTATTTTTAAGGTTTGGGATTTTGAAAACAGAAAATGTGTTTAATTAAAAACTAATATTTGGGTTAAGTATATAAGGAAATTAGTGACACTGAAGAAAACATTGATGTAAACTCCTTTGTACCGAAGGCATTTTTAGATAAAATTTACTTTTTCATGGATTTTTGGAAGTTTGAGTACATGCTGTCAGAAGAGAAGGGACATACCAAATATAAAAAAAATGTTATTTTTATTTTTATGTTACATTTTTATTTAACCTTTTTACTTAAAATTGTATTCTTATGATCAATTATGAAATATACCTATAATAAAATTATAAAAAAGTTTAAATAGAAGTATTCTCACAGATGTTTGCACCTCACTGTACATTCTTTAGATACATTTTCTAAAAATGTTCTTAATGATCACAGATGGGTTTTTTTTATATGTAACTCCTCCCAGACTGCAAGAAGGCTTTAAAAAAAAACTCTATTACTGAAAAATTATGCATCACATTTACTAAAGTGACTTACAAATATTAGGAGACAATGAAGCGACACATCATAAGAAGGGAACAATAATACAAAGAAGTGCTTTACTTTTAAGTTTATCTGATTAAATGGTCTATAATTAAAGGGATAGTTGACCTAAAAAAATTTTTTTCATCATTTATTCATCCTCATGTCATTCTAAACCTGTTCGACTTTCAATCTGTGGACCACAAAAGAAGATATTGTGAGAAGATATTTTGGTTTTGTGTCCATACAAGGCCAATATTATTCGATTACAGACATTCTTTAAAATATATTATTTTGTGTTCTGCAGAAAGTCATACAGGTTTATAATGCAATGAGAATGAGTAAATGATAGAAAAATAATTCTTCCCAAATGTAATGTTCTTAGAGGACACAAAAATAGAAGTTTATCAACACTGACATCCTTCCTGGTTGTCAAAGATCAGGGTGGACCCTGCCAATTTTAGTGCGGAATGATGAAGCCCTGCATTTGATGGACTGTGCAGAAAAGTTGAAAAACATTTTAGATTAGATAAGCAAGGTTAGGCTCAGAAAGTTCATTCATTCATGTAAAGAGGCATGTTACAGGATGGGAATGAGATATAAAACTAGAGTAAAAGAATGTCAGTGATGCTGGTAAACAAGTATGTTTACGAGAAATTATAAATGAAAACTTGTTAGATGCATCCTCTGTCTTTTCAGAATTAGCATGATTACTAATATTCATATTAAAACCTCATATTCCTTCCACTTTTTCATTTCTGTGATTAACAGAGTTTAGAGGAGCGCTGCCAGCGGATCCTTCAGGAGATGGAGGGATCTCTCACAGCCCGGGACCGGGTTGGCATTCAGGACTTTGTGCTGTTAGACGCCTACACCAGTGAGACTGCATTCATGGACAACCTCAGAAAACGCTTCAACGAGAACCTCATATATGTGAGTGTAACACACACACTGATGACCTCCAAAAATAGACTTCAGATCAAGGCTTGATATGCTGGCAATGCAATTTCTGGTATCACTGTTACTTTCATTACTGTAGGAGAGAATAATGTGGCGTTCATGCTCAACACAGCTCAATGAACACAGGTCTACTAAGGAAAAGAAATCTTTATATAGTTAATTGGTCTTGGTAAAGGATTGGAAACTTACTTTGCTGATGATTCAGCAATACGTATTGTACATAGTTTAGTCTATTTGAGGTTATCAAGGGTAAACCTCCTATAAGATGTTGCTGAGACAGCCTTGTAAGCTTTCCTTTAACCTGTGATAGTTCATAATTGATTGGCAAATTGCTGAAGAAACTTTTCAAAGGTAACAGAATTCTGTTAACTCTGATCATGTTAAGACAAAGATCATTTTAAATTGTCTTTTTTTTCTCTAAGACCTACATTGGAACCCTGCTAGTGTCAGTGAATCCATACAAGGAATTGGGTATCTATACCAAGAAGCAGATGGATATTTACATGGGTGTCAACTTTTTTGAGCTGCCTCCTCATATGTAAGTTTGCATATATACACAAGGAAATACAAGTACATGATCGTATTATTGACTTCTTCTATTTGATGTATTACACAATGACATGGTCTTAGTGAAAATTCAACTGTAAATAAAATATTTCAACAGTTAAAAGCATTATTTTTCTAACCTTTTAGATTTGCAATCGCAGACAATGTTTATCGAACTATGATTAGTGAAACAAACAACCACTTCATCCTCATCTCTGGTGAAAGTGGTGCTGGTAAAACTGAAGCATCTAAGAAAGTTCTTCAGTTCTATGCGGTGAGCTGTCCAAGCACCAGAATGCTGGACAGTGTGAGAGATCGTCTCCTGCTTTCCAATCCAGTGCTGGAGGTCAGAATTTAAGTTTTTTAAATACATTTGCAAACTCAGAATGTAGATGTTCAACAAAATGCAACACTATGTAAAGTAAAACAAGCAGTTGTTCATTCCTTTATCTTCACAGGCATTTGGAAACGCCAAAACCCTGAAAAATGACAACTCAAGCCGTTTTGGAAAGTATATGGACATACAGTTTGACCATCAGGTAAGATCTAAATTAGAAATAAAGCAGTACTAGATTTTGTAACGCTCTTTTTGAACATGAAAATGTCGTATATAGGGAGCAGCAGTTGGTGGACACATCTTAAGCTATTTACTTGAGAAGTCACGAGTGGTCCACCAAAATCGCGGCGAGAGGAACTTCCACATTTTTTATCAGTTAGTTGAAGGAGGGGAGGACGAGCTTCTTCGCTGGCTTGGCTTGGAGCGAAACTGTCAAAACTACCGTTATCTTATTCAGGTAAAAACCTCCAGTTGTACTTTACAAACATAAAGTATATGCATTGATGTATCAGAACAGTAAGAGAATGAATGAATCTGTTTTCTGGACAGGGGGAATGTGCCAAAGTGAGCTCTATCAATGACAAAAGTGACTGGAAAACTGTACAGAAAGCTCTTTCCATCATTGAGTTCAGTGAAAAAGATATAGAGGTAAGATGCTGACAGAGACATTGGATTGATCCCACTGAATACAGAAGGGTGTTATTATAAGAAGTCATATTTTAATACTATGATCCTTTTTCTTAGAATCTGTTTGCGATCATTGCTAGTGTCCTTCATCTCGGCAATGTCCCCTTTGAGGCCAGTTCTCTGGGTTATGCCACAGTAAACAGCAGTGGAGAAATACATTGGCTGTCAAAGGTATGATCCACTGACATCGCTGTCAAGTTTTAGGATAATCATGTATTAAAATATTTTGTCTTTCCTTACTTACTTTTATTTTTTTTTTTTTTAGCTATTGGGAATTCCTTCAAGCATGTTACAGCAGGGTTTAACTCACAGAAAGATTGAAGCCAAAGCAGAGGAGGTGGCAGGATTCTGATCTTTTTTCCTATGATCTATTTGTTTGGTTACTGGTATTTACCTAGTTATGAGAAACCTACCCAATTTTTTAGGTGCTATTTATGCAAAGAAAATCATTCAACATGACCCAAATACTGGTGTACTGTATTTACATTAACACACTTTATTTTAGACATTGGTATTAAATAGTAAATAAATAAAAAACTGAAACTAAAAAAGATATTTCCAAGATAAAAAAGATATTTAAAACTATAAAAAATTGCTTTCACAGTTGGAATAGACAGTAAAGTCTCATTAAATATTTCTGTTCTCAGGTTCTAAGCCCTTTCACTGTTGAACATGCAAAATATGCCAGGGATGCACTAGCCAAAGCCATCTATGGCCGCACATTCTCGTGGCTTGTTAACAAGATTAATGAATCATTGGTAAACAAGGTAGAAAGTTGACATATTTTACACATTTTACTTTTTAGAGTCATTCATAAAACCCACAAATTAATTGATGAATTAGTAGATCATAAATCTGTTTACATTATTAATACAGGATTCAACCAGAAAGACTGTGATTGGATTGCTTGACATCTATGGATTTGAAGTATTCGATGTGAACAGGTAACACTGAAGCATCTTTTATTATAAAACATTTTTCCACACAGAATTCCCAAGTAAACTCTTAAAGGGGATAATTAGTTCAAAAAACCAATTAGTAAACTTTTGTGTCAGAACAAGCCCTCTAGAAACATCAGATAAACGGGTCATCTACATTAAGCAGAATTCAGAACATTCAATGTGTGTTGTTGTTTAAATTTACAGATTTTTCTTATTTATATTTCAGCTAGTATTGCAAAAATATAATTCATTTTGATAACTCTTACTTTTTAGAGAGATACATATTTATATAAAGCTATTTAAATCTTAAATATTGATTTAATGATAATAGTCACTGTTGCTGTTCCACAGTTTTGAACAGTTCTGCATAAACTACTGCAATGAGAAACTTCAGCAGCTTTTCATCGAGCTCACTCTCAAATCAGAGCAGGAGGAATATGAGATGGAGGGAATCGAGGTGACTATCAACATTTACATAGCCTGCTTGAAGTCTTTCCATTAAGTCTATAGAGTCACATGTGTTTTAAAAAAACATAACTGCATCCTATCTCCAGGAACCATTTTTAAAGAAATCACCTTTCACACTTTTGTTAATGCTAAATAAAACCTCAACTGGTCATCATTTTTTGCTCTTTGGCCTTTTGTGCCACATTTGAATTAATGTGCACTTGTTGACCTATTACAGTGGGAAGCAGTGCCATACTTTAACAATAAGATCATCTGTGACCTTGTAGAGGAAAAGCACAGAGGCATCATATCAATATTGGTAAGTGAAACTGTGCTGACACACAATAAAGCCAAAAGCCCGGTCAAACCATACAGTTGTAATGTCACATATTCCATAATTAAAGGATGAAGAATGTCTGCGTCCTGGTGAAGCCACAGATTTTACATTTCTAGAAAAGCTGGAAGAGAAGATGTGCGGACACCCCCATTTTGTCACGTGAGTAATGTGAAAAACTCCACAAATGCTGTTACAGAACTTACAGATGATTTTGTTCATTGTATTTGACCTTTCTGTGGTCATAAAATTAATCTTTTTATATAGAAATTACTACCCCATAATGATCAGAATGCCTTTGCAAGACATTTTATCACATTCATTGTCTTTCTAATTCTGCAGGCACAAACTGGCAGACCAGAAAACACGTAAGACCCTGGAGCGAGGGGATTTTCGTCTTCTACACTATGCTGGAGAGGTTACTTACTCAGTTGTTGGTAGGTTATTCAATACTAACAGTCTTAAGATACATAATAAAGCTCCATTAACATTACCTTATCTTTTCCTGTGTGATTTCTTTACGTCAGGATTTCTTGACAAAAATAATGATCTTCTTTACAGAAACATTAAAGAGGTATGATGTACTTTTAGTATGTACAGAGAAGATATCAGGACTGAGAAGTAAATGTGCATCTAAAAGTTGCTTGTGTATGTTTAAGGTTATGCGACAGTCTAAAAACAGTATAATCCAGCACTGCTTTCCAGCTATAGAACCAGACGGCAAGAAAAGACCTGAGACGGTACAGTAAAAAGCGTTAAAATGAATCCAAAGAAACATTTTATGCATAACAGTTTATCTAAGCAATTTCTATTTCTGGTTGATAAAGGGGAGCTCATTATTGTCAATAAGTACCATTCAAAAGCTGATATATTTTTGACCAGACATTTGCTAACAGGTGGCAACGCAGTTTAAGAGCAGTCTTGCAGGCCTTACGGAAATCCTAATGTCTAAAGAGCCGTGGTACATACGGTGCCTGAAACCCAATCATTGTAAGCAGCCAGGTAAGCTTTACACCTCTGTTTAGTGGTTTTGTCTGCTAAATGTTTTACAAGAACCAGTGACCTTTCTCTCACTCACCTTCTCTAAGGTCGCTTCGATGATGTCATGGTGAGACATCAAGTCAAGTACCTGGGGTTAATGGAGCACCTGAGAGTAAGACGTGCTGGGTTTGCTTATAGGAGAAGATATGAAATCTTCCTGAAAAGGTACGCTAACACACAACTGACAAAATGGACATTATTAGGCCTATCTTGTGATGATCTTGATGACCTTATCAATCTTACAGATTCTCATGTTGGCTTAAACACTTGTCAACTGTATCTTCTGTATCAGAAACATGTTCTCTCTCACCTCTGTACAAACCTCCATGTTGATCTCTGTAGATATAAGGCTCTGTGTCCGGACACATGGCCACACTGGAAGGGGACACCGGCAGAAGGAGTGCAGCAGCTTATCAAGCATCTTGGCTACAAACCGGACGAGTACAAGATGGGAAGGTACTTACTACTGTATATACTGTTTCAAAAGTACAGTATGTGCTGATACTTACTGATCTAAACTACATGCTGTTTCTTTCCCTGTCTAATATCTGAAGAACCAAAATCTTCATTCGCCATCCCAGGACTCTTTTTGCCACTGAAGATGCCTTTGAGGTCTGCAAGCATGAACTGGGTGAGACTGAGTAGAATAACTGAATAGAAATTAAACTGATGGATAATCTGGGACAGAGATGTGTCTTGCAAAGCCAGATTTGACCTGACAAATGAATTAATCATTGTTTGCCTTTTGGCTGTATGTAAATGTGTGTTGCTATAACCGATACTATAGCTAATTGTTACATTCATTTGTTACAGCCACAAGGATTCAGGCCAAATACAAAGGCTATAGGGGGAGAGAAGACTACCAAAGGCAAAGAGAAGCAGGTATTGTAGATTTTTGTAACACTGAAGTTACAAAATTAAACCTTCAACACTACATTACTCTTAATTTACTTTTCACAGCTACTAAGATTGAGACGTGTTGGCGGGGCCTTCAGGCCAGAAGAGAGAGGGAAAGAAGAGCCTGGGCTGTCAAAGTCATCAAGAAGTAAGATAAGTGTTATGTCAGATCATTCATTTTATTACCTCATGACCACATATATGGAAAAGATCTAATACAGGCAGTGAAATGTGACAGTCTTCCTACTGTTTCCTATTTAAAATGACCTTATGTAGAACATTCTGTTAAAAATACGATCTTAATATCTTTAATATTGACTAATAGTGATGTAAGGCCATGTTAAAGAGCAATGAAATCAATGTTAAGAAAGCCAGCTTCTGGCATTTTTGTGCAAAATGATAAAATGTCAATAAAATATGATTAATTTCAATATTTATAAAAATCAAAATTTGAGTACTGTAGCTTGAAATCCATCATATAATCTATCAATAATTTTCATTTTTTTATGGCTATGACTATTTTGATGCTCCTAATCACATATTTAGATGCTTGAACCTGACATTTTACAGACGGGGTGATATATGTGGCAAGTAAATATAATTGAATTTGCAATTTAATTTCCTCTCAACTACTTATACAGTATTGCACATAACCTTTTCTAAATAAGCTACAGTACTATTTAAATGAATCTATATAGGTATTTCAGAATTTTTTTAAGTTTATATGTTAATTTCAACTTCTCTTTTTATAGGTTTATTAAAGGCTTCATGAACAGGAATCAGCCTGTCAGCATGGACAATTCTGAATATCTGGCCTTTGTCCGACAGAGCTACCTCACTCGACTCAAAGATAATCTGCCAAAATCAGTATTAGACAAAAACACCTGGCTCACTCCTCCACCAATAATGCAAGAGGTAGTCTATACATGATCATACCACTTATATATATATATATATATATATGCTGTGTGTGACACAATTATGTCTTTTAAAGCAAAGATTCATCTGATTTCACCCTATTGAATACATATTTTCAATTGTACAGGTCTCAGTGCTCTTGCGTAAGTTGCACACACGTCTCCTTGTGCGGAAGTATGTTCGAGGAATCATCGCACAACAGAAAGCACAGGTATTGCAATCCTGTTTACTTAGTAAACACTTGTATTATCTGTCTGTAAACTCTTTACAGTTCTGAGCTGCATTTCATTACATTTTTACATTTTCAGCTGCAAATCAAAGCACTTACCAGTGACCTATTCAAAGGAAGAAAAGAAAACTACCCTCAGAGTGTATGCCAACCTTTTGCTGACACCAGGATAAGTAAGAGGTTATGTGTTTGATATGAAACTGACTTTAATCTGTACATTTTTTAAGGTTTACTTAAATGCAAATGTAAGGTCACTTTTTGAATGTTATAGCCAATGTAGCACTTTGTTGATTTTTACTTTATATCTTTGTTTCAGGTGAACGGGACATAAACATGAAAGTCTTGCAGATGATTTGTTCTGAGGGCATTAAGGCACGTGAAACTGACAGCAATTGAATCCCCCTAGACTAAAGACTGCAGTGTGTTCTCACTAAAACTAATCAATACTTTAATTTGACTTCAGTTATAATACTGAGGTTATTTAAGCTTTTCAGAATTTCTGTCCTATTTATACTGACAGATTATAGTTCTCATGATTAAATGATTAACAATATTATAGCCAGATTAATGTTTAGATAATGGAAATTTATTTACAACTGCAACTTTATTGTAATATCTTTCTCTGTACAGTACAGTGTTCCTGTGATTAAGTATGACAGGAATGGCTTTCGGCCACGTTTCAGACAGCTGATCTTCACTCAGGCTGCTGCGTATCTGGTAGAGGAAGCCAAAGTCAAACAGAGGGTGAATTACAGCTCACTAAAAGGTCATATCTAAGTGCTAAATAATTCAATGTCTTTGATCCTGTGAATTTTTTCAGTACATTTTTGACACATACTTGAAAAATTGAATATGCATGTAACTACTAAAAATTGAAACTCTGTAGTCAGCAAACATCAATCAGTTTTATTTTTATAGGCTATTTAACCCAATTTAACTTTTGTATCTTGTGACAAAAAAGCCTAATTACTAAATTGCTCAAAGCTATATAAAATCAATTTCCATATTATACCGGAAGACATGCTTGTTTACACAAGTAATATGTATATAAGAAATATTTGTTTTAACAGGGGTGTCTGTCAGCAATTTAAGTGACTACTTCCTCATTCTCCATGTTGCGTGTGATGACACAAAACAAAAAGTAGGTGATGTTTTTTTTTTATATCAAAATATTGTTATTCATGTCAAATACACAAATAGAGGTCTTTTCCCACTTTTGGTGCATTTTGTCACTTTCTGTGGCTTTAAATAAATATTTTGTTGGTTTGTCTGTTTTAAGGGGGATCTGGTCTTGCAGTGTAACTATCTTTTTGAGGCATTGACCAAAATGTGTGTAGTGACAAAAAACAACAGCCTTATCAAAATTGTTCAAGGAAGGTATGATCAACTATTCTATCTATTCTGCAATGCTTAGATCCTTATCTTATAAAAAACCTGAAGCAGCTGTGTGTTTAACAAGAGTGTTTTAAATTTGAGAGTGTTTACCTTTTGTAGTGTGAGGTTTGATATCCAGCCTGGCAAAGAGGGCTTTGTTGATTTCAAGAGCAGCAGTGAATACATGGTCTACAGAGCCAAGAATGGACACTTGATGGTGGTGGGTCCACATAATATATTAATTTCAAACATAGAATATATAAACGTAAATATACTATATTGTGTAGTCTTATGTACATTACACCATTGTATGTATATAGAAATTACATTCCTAAAACCTCAGTAAACACATTTGTTTTTAATTACATTTTTCAACTGCAGGAATCTGCGAGGACAAAATCCCGATGACGGATGAATTGACCTTTAAGAATTACCCCAAGATGAATCTACACACAAAGAGTATTCATTTTTGAATCCCCTTTCCAAGACATTTACAAAAAATAAAATATCACTGTAAGTTTTCCTTTTGAAGAGAAATGGAAAACTGCTTCAACTGGGATGTCACAAGAGTGAGACTTTTTTGTGTAATGTCTTAATGCCAGGTTTATTGTGTATCTTAAGTATATACTGTCCATTATGTTTTGTTGTTTATGTCATGTTGTTTTATAAACATCTAACATCTTATAAAAATGACTAAGAATATTATCATATACATGAGTTGTAAGATTGTCTTGGGTTGTAAAAGCTATTTCTGCAAACCTCAAATGGATATTTAACCAGTAATTTTTTCCTTCCCCCAAATAAACTGTTGTATTTGTTATATTTTGGTGACCATTCAGAAAAAAATGTATATAAACATACGTTATTCTGACATCTTTTAAATATGTTAATTCTGTCTGCACATTCTGTCCTCTTTCCATTGCTGCCAAAACCTGACAATATTCTGCTTTGCACTGAAAAAATATAAATAGTTGGAGATGGCCGACAAACTTAAGAAAAACACTCAGTGAACAGAAAGAAAGAAATACATAAAAGCTCATAAAACATCACCTTGTAATCTTGGTCCTGATCCGTCCCCTCTGTCTGACCCTTTGTATTACAATGTTGCGAATGAGTCCTTTTTAATTATATAATTGTTTGCTTCTACAAATTCATTTTAGCCAGTATGTAAACTATTGTATGCAGTGTATAATCACAATGAAATAAAGTGGTACATTGTCGAACTTGCAGATTTATGTTAACTTTCCTTTTTATAAAAATAAAATAAACATTGCAACAGACATTTTAGTACGTTAGTAAGTTGGGCCATGCATCATCATACCTTATGTTAGAAAATGATCAAATGTTTATGCTGCTCCCTTGTGGCGAATGAAAAGAGAATATTTAGATTATTCTGTAACTTAAATTTCAAATTGTTACATAACTATGTGTGTTGACTAAACATTCTTACTTTAAAAAACGTTTCGATGCCTTTAACCTGCTACAAAAGATGCATAGTAGATGTACAGAAATCGAAATATTTGCAAGTGACGCTCAAACAGGCAGCAAAGCGCTGATTGGCCTATCCTCACGTCAATCATTACTTCACTGCATGACGTAGTTTTGACCAGCCTTTCGCTTCTTCTATCGACTGTTGTTCTTAAAATGGCGCCGTTGGATCTGGATAAGTATGTTGAAATTGCGAGACAGTGCAAGTATCTTCCAGAGAACGATTTAAAGGTAATTATTATACGTGGCGTTATTTGTTTCGGAATATTGCTCGTATTATCGCACACACTTGTAAAGTCATATTGGTCGTGGTATAGACTGGTAAAACAGGACAGTGTGTCAGTGCAGTCGCAGGCGCTGCGTACCAAGCTACACCCCTAAGTCACTTACTTTAGCTTGTGGATTTATTTTGTATTTATTATTAGGCAACTACAACATATAATACTGAAACGGCAGTTACACACGGGAACCATATGTAAGACAGTAGTTCTGGTGAACCAGCATGTTAGCTAACTTATGCTGGTATTGCTATCCAACGAGCTAACTATGACTTGATTGAAACGCCCATCTACTTTATCGGTTATGCTATACCTCTAGATTTATCGTATTTTACATGTTTGTTATTTTTTAAATCTTTACTGAACCATCTTCCCTAAACCAGCTTCCAATCCCCTGTCTTACAAAGAGCGATTTGACGTAAACTCCTGCTAGCCCATTATGCAGCATAATGCTGTTCATATTGGCATTACGTTATCACATTTATGTGTGATCTTTACCATTTCCTATTTAAAAGCATCTTTTTGACGTCATGACGTCTTTACGGTTTATGTGACCTTGTTAGTGTTACCATCCCCATTGCAATCTTTTTGAAGTCTGCTGTCTTCTCTTTTCATTGCTTTGACAGAGATTGTGTGACTATGTATGTGACCTGCTTCTTGAGGAATCAAATGTACAGCCAGTATCCACTCCAGTCACTGTATGTGGGGACATCCATGGACAGGTGTGAGCAGGGCCTGTTGGTCCATCTCTGTTGTTGTACATTGTGGCAATAGGACTATTATCTTAAACCAAACATTTTTTTGTCTTTAGTTTTATGACTTATGTGAACTCTTCAGAACTGGAGGCCAAGTACCAGACACAAACTACATTTTTATGGTACTGTATCCATAAAGAAAAAACTGTATTGTTGATGCTGTTTTGTGTCTACCTGTCAATAGAAACAACAGTGTGAAGAAACATGTTTTCTTTCCTCTAGGGTGACTTTGTTGACCGAGGTTACTACAGCTTAGAAACATTCACATATTTGCTAGCACTTAAAGCCAAATGGCCTGACCGCATCACACTGTTGCGTGGCAATCATGAGAGCAGGCAGATCACTCAAGTCTATGGCTTTTATGGTGAGAGGATAAAACTAATACATAGATTAAACTAATGCTTGGCTGTTGTGGTGAATTGTGGTGAAATCTGTTTTACTGTTTTCTTTCTTTTATGTTTAATATTCTTGACTAGGCAATGTGCTGTTTGATTACTTGCCTTATGATAGTCCTCTTTTTCTCTTCTCTCTGTAGATGAGTGCCAAACTAAATATGGAAATGCAAATGCCTGGCGATACTGTACTAAAGTTTTTGATATGCTGACTGTTGCTGCCGTAAGTTAAAGAAGAAATTGCTTTTTGGATTTTTTTGGGAAAGGATTAAGGTTATTGATTTTACAAAAAAGGTGCAAGAAACGTTCTGTATAAACCATCCAAACTCTATTTGCACTGAAAATTTCAATTTCATTTTTGAAATATTGTGTTTTGTTTCTGTCTGCATTCTACATTTCACTTTAAAAGCATGTTTACACATTTCAAATTAATTTAAAAAATATGTGTGTGTTTTATTTTTTTTTGCTGTACCTATTTTGATATTATGTCTTGTTCCCACAGTTGATAGATGAGCAAATCCTTTGTGTGCATGGTGGCCTTTCACCTGATATCAAAACTCTAGACCAGATCCGCACCATTGAACGCAATCAGGAAATCCCTCATAAGGGTGCTTTTTGTGATCTTGTCTGGTCTGACCCAGAAGATGTGGACACCTGGGCTATCAGCCCAAGAGGTGCTGGCTGGCTCTTTGGTGCCAAGGTTACCAATGAGGTAAATATATGTTTATTTAGATGTTTTAAGTGTTTATGTATCTAAAATTTGTTCAGTATTGTGCCAACTAGATGTATAGTGGATATCTATGTTAAATTTAATTTCCTGATTTAAATTGACTGTTTCCTGAGAACTAAAACCATGACCTTTGCATTGCTAGGTGCATTGCTTACTGAGCTACAATAACGTTACAATAAACATTACAAAAAAAGTGGTACCACTGCATATGTTAACTTGATGCATTGAGCTAAAATGTATAACTGGATTTAATAGAGTAATTATAGCTGTACAGCAGAGATACAGTTGGTGCCTCATAGCTGTCAACATTTGTATTGCACACATTTCTTACATTAACAGGACTATACAGTGGATACATGCAACATGAATCATGGTTCGATTTCAAAATGGATGCATTCATTTAAAGTTTTTTTTTTATTAACTCTTGATTAAAAAATCTGCAACATTCTGTGAGCAAGACAGATTGTCAAATTGGTTGCAATAGAGTTTAGTTTATCTTATGATTTTTCTTCCTTTCAAGTTCGTTCATATCAACAACTTGAAGCTGATTTGCCGTGCACATCAGCTGGTTCACGAGGGCTACAAATTCATGTTTGATGAGAAGCTAGTGACCGTCTGGTCTGCTCCAAACTACTGCTACCGCTGCGGTAACATCGCCTCCATCATGGTCTTCAAGGACGTGAACACAAGGGAACCCAAGTTATTCCGGGCTGTTCCTGACTCCGAAAGGGTTATACCACCAAGAACGACAACACCCTACTTCCTCTGAAGTCTTCATTGCACCCAGAGAGTCCAAACTTCTCCTTTACATTGTTCTGTCAAGCTCTTTTATTGCCTTTATTTTTGCTGTTTTTTCTTTTTTAAACAAATATTTTTGTAAAGATTAAAGCAATCTCCCCATTAACAACAGTAATATATGGTCAGCACTAACTGTGCTGATTATGTTTAAATTGATCATTGTTTGGTCAGTATAATTAAATTAAAGTGAGAATGTGACCGTAATCAAGTGGACATCCTTGTACTGTTTTCAAGGCTCTGCTTACAGGGCTTTAAATATAGACCTGCAGCCATTGGCCAATCAATGAAAAGAAATGTGGTTACAACTTAGCCAGATCAGACAATAGCAGTGATTGTATTTTTGAGAGGACCGAGTAGAAAAAGCAGAATTTTTCAGACAGTGTTTTTCTTTTTAATATTTTTCACATGGGTGTTGACCAGGCGACAGGACACAGAAGGCTGTGATTATTTTGTACATTAATATAATTGTATTGATTTAATCTTCTTTTTCTCAGAATTGTTGTATTTTATTATTGTAGAAAACAGCAACTCATTTACCAACTGAATATTGAAAATAAACTCCTTTATTATTAAGTTAAATATCTGGTGTCATCTAATGAATAAATGAAATCATTATGCATATACTGTAAGTTTTGCATCATTTCAACGTAACACCTTAAGAGGGCGCGCTTAACCCTAAAATGTAAAGGTAGTGTTAGCCCCGCCTCTATGTCTCGCTTTAACCTGATTGACACCACAGTTAACCAATAGAAAGCATCAACGTCACGAACACACCGCCGGGATCTGACAAGCATTTTAGTTTGAGAGGGTTTCCACAACAGTCAATGGAAAATCGGCTAGGCAAAGTGAACCGTCGACCGCGGCAAATGCCGTACGGCAGATACTCCTTTCTCTGCCCCGGGAGGGTGATTTGAATGAGCTGGATGTAAATGACGGTGCGCCACTGCATTGGATGTCGGTGTGAGATTTGTAGGCGTGAGCTACCTGGAAGAGGTTTTCTGGAAGAGCTGAGACAGAAGATATCTGCACTGAATTACGTTAGCGCTCAGGTTAGGTCTCAAAGCTATCAGTGACTGTTTGACAGATCCACATTGCTCTGCGTAATTTGACGGGTCTTCATTAGCTACCACGCTGTGTGCACTATAGTTAGTTAGTTCGTAAGTGAACTCAGTCGGTCAGACAGATATAGAAAGACACCATCAGTCAAATAAGTTGTTTATTCCATACTTGTCTTGTGTCAGTATTTTCTCTTTTGTGTCATCCCAGGCTTTAAAACCATGTCAGACTTATGCATGTAAAAACAAAGGAGCACGTCAAAACCGTCAGCGAAACATTGAGCGTAATTTAGGTTGCCAGGAAACCGCAGTCACAGCATCTGTTAAAGCCACAGTTTTGTCAACTCTGATGGTCGTTTTAAGGACAAAAAAACATTGCGCTCCGTTCTCTGCTGATCCCTGAGCAGTTGGAGCCAATACGAGCGTACCGAAATCATGTTAACACAGCTCTGTCGCTTTTGTCTGGCCGCCTGTATTGCCGTTACACTACCCAACCTACAGTTTGGTCTTTGACACAGTCACAGAGTTGTCGTGTTTTACCGCATCCAGAATTTAGGAGAGACAGCCGTCGGCTGAGAGGTAAGCCATTGTGTAATAAACAGGTGGATGCATTGAGATCTGCTGAATGGCTTAACGATGAAGTGTCAGATCCGACCGAACTGCTTTGACTGTTGATGTTGTTGTTCACACTGGTAATTGATGTAAAACAACGGCGATCGTGGCTCAGTGGTCAGTCAGTCTGTGTTTGCTGTTCAATGAAAGGAACGAGCGCTTTACGCAGAGGTCTACTCTGCCAAACGCTTGCTTTATTCACCACATTGATGCTTTATTTCTCTTTGTCTATTGGTCTTAATTTAGCCCACCCAGATATAAAAGCAAATTCGTTCTCGGAGAGATATTGTGAATGGAACCGGAGCAAATAAGCCTCTCTGTGTTATTATTGAATGGAGACGCTAGAGAAATCATTGGCTGTCGCAAGAATTCTGTGCAGCTCTTGTTCATTCTGTCCTGCAACGGCATGGGTTTGCGTAGCGTTGCTGGTCGTTTAATTGTTCATGTTAAGGCTGCATAGTGCAATGCGTGTATAATGTGGCACGTGTGGATGCTTATTATCGAGGTTTTACGAATATGCATTAAATCTCAACTATGAAAATATGAAAGAATAAATGATTGATTCATTTAATGACTTGGAAAAACAATTGCATACACAGTGTATAATTACAGACAAACGTGTTTTTGAGCATCTCGCACACATCACCGGAGTCTGTAAAAAGAGCCACCGGGTTGCTCAGATGAAATGACGTCATGCAGACAGGCTTGATATGGAAGAATGAGCTCATGGAAGAGAATTTTTCTATTACTACTACATTTCATGTTAATGCATAAAGTATTTTTTGTGCAATATGCAATTACAATGTAAATTTAATACAGTTCCACAGTAAACCCATCATAATTATTACTTGTGTGTGTTTTTTATATCTGGCACCAAAATGAACTTACTCTTATTCTTGGTTGGATGGACTGTGTTAAATGGAACTGGTCCATAATAACATATGCACGTTGAACAAGTATACACCAACAAAAGTGTAGTAGACCCTTTTGCTTTCTCTGTGTATGACATGTTGGATTATATAGAATACATATTCTCTGTATTTACATCTTATTTCATTTCTCTTGGATTTGAATATTGTTAGAAGGACCTTTTGTGTCTATTCCAAACTCACTTTCACGCTCTTCTGAGGTTTGAAGTCTCACTGTGACAAAAAAATTGTAAACGTGAGCAGCTGTTTTCAACATGTGTTGATGGTTAATGTATTAGTCAGCAAATTGTTATGTCTTTTATAACAGAGGAGAAACCCAGTTGCAGATAGTAAAATGTGTTTCTCTTACTAATGTAATGTGGTGCCAGATCTTTTGTAGTATTGTGACGATTGGCTTGTTTCCCCAAGTAGACATACACATTTGAAGGTTGATCTTTAACAGCATATAGGAGACCTGCATTCAACATGATCAAATGTTTGCTACATAGGTCGTTTTCAGTTCCTTCCAATAAAAATTTATTTTGTGAGCTAGTAACTGGAGAAAATGGATAATAGAATATTGATTTAGCATTGACTTTCATTTCCACATGCATGATACATGCTGGTCATACATACACACGCTGCCTCATCCTGCAGTTCCTTTGGTGCAGATGCATAGCTCATGCATTTTTATAGAAGGAGAGGATATGTGGGTCAAGCACACATCTCTGTTCTGAAGCCTTTTAGCACTGCTGGCTTTAGAGAAAGAGCATGCTTTTCTCATGTTACAAGATCTCACTTGTGCATGTCTCTTATTATCAGTATACTCACATGCCCATTTGCTTTAGGTTGCTGAATAGCATTGGGTTTAGTGGAAAGACCTTATTTATCCAGAATGATTACACATTTTTTGACTTATGACTCATGGCTGTTCCACCTACTATTGTCATTTTAACTTAACCCACTTACCCACTTGTTACCACCAGAAAATATAGTGCTTTTGAGCTTCATGTCAATATTGATCTGGCTATTGATACTCAACACTCATTTTGATATACTTACTTATATTCAATGGGTGCTGACCTTTGTGATAAATGTACATAGGTATTCTGTTTAACACAACTGTGAAGTAACACAATTGTAATCATGGGAATTCATTCAGTGTTGTCAGCCTTTGCCTGGAATTTGTAAAAAATATACTCTTGGCATTATATCCACTAGCTTCTTGAGGTCCCACCCTGAGATGCTTTTTAGTTACTAAGGAGTTTCACATTGGTTGGTATTTCTACATTATTTGATCCAAGTCATCCATTTAAAATGCATATGTTAATTCAAGTATATTTTATATTAATTTTAAATGTTTAGACGTGGATCTGTAAAAATGCTATTTTCCTTTTTCTTAAAGAACCATGCTCATAGTCCTAACATACTTGTTTCCACTCATTAATCTTCTTTATTTAAGCCTTTAAGTTTGTTAATCAGTGTGTTGATTTGTAACACTTTCTGGTGAAAATTATTGATCTTACCAAACCACTTTTTATATGAAATTAAAAGTATATTTTTATTATGAGTTTAAATCAAGCCATAGAAAACAACCACAAAATAAGGTGATTTATTATGATTTTTTTATACTGTATGTTGCATTAGCTTTGACTTTTTAATACCAAACAAAAATAAAATAGTGAAGGTGTAAGAATTGAACATGATTTTTCTGTATTTTCTCTTAACACATGATGTCTCTGTAGCATGTATCTCATGCTGAATAAGAGTTTGAATTTAGAAATGCTGCAGAGTTGGATGAATGACAGTCCCTTGTGAAACCCTGCATACACTTGAGCAGTTTTTCCATTCAACACATGACTGTTTGGTATGCAGACACCATTGCAGGATACAACTGCTATGATGGCGTACAGAATATTGCTTAACACAAGCATTAGTAATTATATAATGCACATATGTACTGAATACCACAGAACACAATCCAGCACTATGTATTTGACCTCTCTTAGATTTAGAACCAGGTGACCTACAAACCAGAAAAATTGTCTTTCTTGTCTCATTATGAGTTTTATATTGAGTTACATACTTTACCTCAATTGCCCAATGGTGGCTGCATCTGCAATTGATGTATTTATTATATAACATAACTAATTATTAAGTTACTATATATATATTAAATATGTTTGTGACAAATTCTTGTTTTAATAAAATATTTAATGGATTTGTTGCGAGCACATGATAAGGTGGGCTGAGTTGGTCTACACATGGACCATGGTGGACCATCTGGAAGCTGAGCAGGGGAGATGGGCATGCCCAAGTCCTTTTCATTCAGGCCACCTTGTACTGACAGCCAAATGTTTGTCTTACTGCCCACCGGGCCTGATTACATACATGCACACATACACACAGACAAGCTGACATTGTGCACAGTTTCAGGCAATAAATGATGTTTTTCCCTCCAGTGCCTTCCAATGTCAGTGCAATACATCACACATTAGTTGCCTGTTTTGTTGAAAACAGACCTTTAATATTCCAGTGTTTCAGTCATTTTAAGTTACAGCTTACCACATGCTGTTTCATTAAAACAGAGTATCATACACAAGTATCATGCAGTATAGCAGATTGAAAGAAACAGAAAGGTTTTTGCTGAGATCTATACTGCATTGGTGACTGTGATGTTGAGTTGTTTTGGCTGTTTAATTTTTTTAAGCAGTTTATAACTGTTTACACATTTGGTTTAGTTGCTTGGTCTGAATGCAAGTTGATTTTTCTCTACGTATTATGTACCTGATGCATGTTATGTGATGTCGTAATGAAGTTGAATTTTGACTTGGGTCACTCTTTCCATTGAAATTCTTTCCATTAAAATCTGTCTTCAGAAACTTTTGAAAGGAAAATTAAACCGTTTAAAAGTAAAGAAAAATGCAACCCACCTAGAACACACATTAGTCAGTGTAGCCAAAAAAGAGACACATGTCCTCACTTTGACACATCTACACCACACCGATTTTATCTCCTACCACCACAGAGAGACCATGTGTGAGGGTGTTTGGTTTGGCTGACAGCATATAGTCTGACACAAACACATAGGCCATATCACAATCTACATAAATACAGAAATTATAACATGATGTCTGGCATTTAAAAATGATGCACCACGTAGTACCATTTTGCACAGAGCTTGTTTTTAACAGTTGGCAGGGCTTCTATTCTATGGTGGTTTTATTTGTTAAGTAAATGAAATTTAAGTCAAAGTGAAATCAAACTTTACCATGCTTAATACATTATTATGCCAAAGAATTGTTTGTCTTCATAATCGTTCGAATTGTATTATAAATGAAATGTTCTGCTTTTTGACACTGAAATGATTTTCCATTCTGGCTGATGTCACCAAGCCTTCTCTACCAAACACCTTTATAAAGGCCAAGGCCACTGTCATATTGGCAAACAAAACATGCATCTGTATTCATCTTTATGATGTTATTAGACAGATAAATGGATAATTATGAACACCTTGGTAAAAGTTATATTCCAACTCAGATTCGCCAAAGCATGTCAGTTGGTTCAGAGGTGGAATTAGTCAGTTTTCATCAAAGCTGATTCAACATCTGCCCACGTCACTGATGCAGATTCCTGTATATGTCAGTTCTGCAATATGTCATTTCCGAGTTCTCTGGCATCTTGTTCAACCATGATTCACAAAGCTTGCCTCCATCACTGGTGTCTGCCTGAGCCGCACACTTGCACTAATGACTCCATTTTGCGTAACTGTGCTGACGGTCTGTTTTAAATTCACTTTTCTGTTTTGTTTCCAGCAGCTGCCATGACAGGGGTGGGAGCGGAGGATGACATTCCTCTCTGTGAGAGGAAAACTGTCACAGACTTCTGCTATCTCCTGGACAAGTCTAAACAGCTTTTCAATGGCTTAAGGTCAGTCTCTTCTCTCAGTCAGAGTGTTTTGCTGTTTGTTTGTGGTCCTGTTTGCCTTCCAGATTGCTGTCTGGCTCCAATTGTGCCGTGACCTTATGTCAACTTTCTCTCTGCTCTCTCTCTCTCTCCTTGTATTTTATGGGTGTGCTTTCTGAAGATGTGCAAGACTACAGTTTCAAAACTGAATATTTATTTGGTTTCCTCAATCACTGGTTGACTTACTAGTTGGAAAGGATGCCTGAGTAATAAGATCGGACCCAGATCAGACATGTTACAGGTTGTTTAGATGTGTTTTGCATTCAGAAACTGCTAGTTGGAGTGCCGTGGTAAGGACCAAAATGCAGGAATCTTAAAATATAATATGTAAAGTGTTATAGACAATTTTTCAAATGTTAAAATGTCTGAAAAAAATCCTTGTGACACGCGGTGGCTAATTTGTAAGAATTCATTTGTATGTGAATCATACAAAAAAATGATTATTAGAAAAAAGCAACAATAAAACCAACAAATAAGAAACGTACAAAAAGAATTCATACAAATTAGCCATCTTGTAAAATAGTAACAAATTGCAGTGAGATTGTTTTGGTGGCAACGCACTGGGCCAATTGCATTTGTGTGGATGTGTGATTTATGCAATGCATTTAGGAAGAAAATCATAACTTTCCAAGAGTGTTTTACCATTTCTAACATCTGAAACAAAATCGACAAGTCAGTTTTGGACATGACCCGTCCCCAGCAGATGCTTTTTTCTACATATGCAAATGAACAGGATTAGCAGTGTTAACATCTCATCTACGCTGTGCTTTAAGTATGTGTTGGCGTTCAACCGTATAAAAAGCTGAGAGCCCTTTATTTTTCAGTGTCTGCTTGAAGTGAGCTGATCTGAATGAATCTTCAACGCTCCTCTTCCACCCCCTCATATCTGCCAGCATTTGTCTCCGCATTACACACACTGTTAAAAAAACGAATCGCATCACTCCGTGTTTATCACCATTTCTCAGTGGCCAGTAGGTTGTGTTTGAGTTAATCAGTCATTTTTAGCTGACACTATTTATAGAACAAGTATGTCAGTAGCTGTGGGCTCTATCTCTCTCTCTTTTAGTCTTTCTCTCTGCGCTCTTTCTCTTTATTTCCCGTTTCTTCATTACTTCACCATCTGTATTTCTTCCCTCTACTCTTGTCTTATCTTATTCAGGCCTTTTTGCAGGATGTATAGGTCTGTTTCAGTTATATTTAATAAGTAACAGAGATTCCTGCATTACAGAGGGCTTGCTTATAGGGTAACCCTCATGTTATTGCATGCACATATTTCTAGTGTTGGTTTATTGGGCATAGGTGTAATTTATAGGCCAGAGCTTGGCTGTACATCTGCTGGACTTTATAATGCACATCATAATTATTTCTGGGGATTTTATTCCAAAACTGAGAATCTATTAAGTTGGCCTGCATAACTATTATTGAGCATTTCAGTCGTAACTTGAAATACACATTTACAAAGAACATATTTATTACTAATATATTGAACCATCTATTTATTTTTTACTAAACCCCAAATTTTTACTGATAGAGTCCAGACATTTTTTTATGGCAAGGTTGACGTTTGCATGGAATTGCCCTGTTAGCGATTTCATGGTTGTAATCATGAGAGATACAGTTACAGTATTCTGTTTTTGTCTACATTGTGTTAAGACTTTCTGTTTATAAGCAATGACAGTGGTCTTCATGAGCAAGTTTAACATTTGGTTCCAGACAACTTGGAACTCGGATATTTCCCACCTCCTACATTGAAATAACACCTATTCTGGAAAGTCACACATCCAACCTGTGAACTCAGGGCAGATTGATCAACCTCAATCTCATTGAGACGAGTCATTGGACTTCACATCTAAGATAACCCTTCCAGTTAGATTATTGTGGAGCTACATTATGTGTAATGTAAAAACAAACTCCAAAGTATTTTTGCTCTTTGCTTTTGCTATTTGGATTTTATTATTAATTATTTAGAGAGATGAGACATTCTTACTAAAGAGAGCACTGGCATTGGCTAAAAATGTGTATACACGCATGCTTACAAGATGAGAGCAATATTTTTGAACTAGCTCGAGCCTCAAAGTGTATTTGGTTTGCCCTTGCATGAATGATTTTCATGTGATTCAACTAACCAACAGGCAAATATATGCTTACATGAGTTTTATATGTTAATGATAGCAGGTGTCCAGAGCAAATACAGCATCAACTTGCAGAAGTAGATGCTGGCTGTTAGGCCACACCCCATTGCCCTGTTTCTCCATGCTAATTAGGCTGTCTAACCAGTAGCGGCCTACTTCTGTATTTGACGCTTAGCAACACCCAGAAGACTTGAGTAATGAAACAGCTATTATTAATTGGTCTCATTTTCTTACCTAACGCTTTCCCTACTTGATAGCCCTCATGGTCTCTGGTATTTCTTTATTAAACAAGCCTATTAAACAAGGATTCGAGAAAGTGACTGTTACCGTAGTTTGACGTATCTATATTTGCATGTTTAAATAAACATAAATTTTCATGTTTGTGTCCCAAGAACAAAGTTACCGGCACAGTTTGAAACCAGATATTGTGCAGACACCAGTTTGTTTGTGGATTTGGGAGTTTATTAAATGAACATGCAGTGGCCCAGTGTATTTGGACAGTGTTTTAAATGTGTTTTTGCTCAATTTCTTTAAAATAAATGCATTTTCCGTATGTATTTTGTTATATAATGCGACCTGATCTCACGCAGATTTATATGCATGTTACGTGGTGGCTAATTCGTATGAACTTGTACGATGTAAACTGTAGAAAAACATACAGTATACTAGAAAAAAGCAATGATAAAGGCCCAACCCTAATTCCACCCTATTCCTAATGTCACTGGGAAGAATGCAGATCGTACTAAAACATACAAATATCATATGATTTTGTATGACTTAGCCACCTTGTAAAATGTGTTTTTAATTCCTGTGAATCACCATTTAATACCTCTCAATCACCATCTGTCTTTGAAACATAAAGTGTAGGTTACTTTACGTGGGTCAAAAGCTCAACTTTTAAAGGGTTATTATAAATGTTCCCTTTTCAATCAAAGTAAGGTATGACAACCGTTTTCAACGTAAGCCCCTAGGAAAAAGCAGCATCTAGGAATCTCGCTGCGCTCCAACGGTCAAGTTTGTTGAACTCTAACCTGTGAATTCGTATCACGTGACGAGACCATACACAGGGGTCTGTGTACAAATTTTGTATTCCAAAAGTCTAGTGTGACCGCAGCATTACTGTGAGACATTCCCAGACAAACTGATAGTCCTGTCCTGGAGAATCCTTTAACATAATTTAATAATCAATACATTAACGTACAAGTGGTACAATAGTAAACACTCATAATATTGCTCAGGTACTCCACATCTGACCTCATCTGTAAACAAACACATCATCCTTTCTTCACCCTTACCTGCCTTGCCTAATATACAGGTCTGTCCCTGGCTGTGAATCAGTCTTGTGAGTATTAATGCTGTCAGTGAGAAATTAATGGTGCATTGAGTGAAATTAAAGCCTTGCCTAATGATGGCACCTATCTGCTTCTTGACCTTGTCTCTCGTAGCCCACAAGAGCACCAGGGTGAACCATAAATCTCACAACATCTCTGTAATCTTACAGTATGTGTGTGATGAATGATGAATTCTTGTTATGAATGGAAGCTGTGGAGTCTCTGATATAATGTGCTCTCGCGTGTGTGCGCGCTACTGCTTTGGGTTTAACTGCATGAATGAAAAGAGTTGTGTCTGCTCACTGCTGGATAATTGCTTTGTTCATTGTGTGTGTTTTTAGGTGTGCATTTAGATGTCAAGGTTATGTCTGAATGTAATTATTTTTAAAGAAAAAAACATTCCCCTCACATTTCCTTGTTATATGACCTTTTAAAGGTTCAGAAAGGGCACATCGTCTTAACTGTAATTGTGTATGAGCTCATGTGCTTTTAAATGAGGACCTTTGCATTTACCTGCTGCATTCAAAACCCCACTTCCTTCCCCAGTCCTTGCTTCTGTTGTCATAGCAACCCTCTGATGATGACAATGGGCCTAGAGTTTTTTGGGGGGGAGTACAGGTTGAGAGAGAGAGAGAGAGAGAGAGAGAGAGAGAGAGAGAGAGAGAGAGAGAGAGAGAGAGAGAGCAGGAGGGTAGAGCACAGAAACGCTACTCCTCCAACTGATTGCCATAGCTCATCAAATTCCTTCACATCATGGGCACTATGACTCACCACAGCCCTGCCCAAACACCCTCACCCACTCACAAAATTTCTGACTCCATCCCTCTCTGATTGATCTTTTTTTGCATGCCATTTCCTCATTGTTGAGATGATGCTAATGAAGTGCATGACAACCGTGTCCAGATGTGTTTTTAGAGGTCTCGTCCACATGATGTCTCGAGTCCAATAATAGTCATATCAAGGCTTCAAGAGGGGTTGAAGTGGCTTTATTAGTGGGTACAGTATTAGGGTAAACACACTATATGATGCAAGATCTGCAGCATAGCCCAGAGTATGTGTCCCCTGGTTATCTTCTCCTGATTGATTTTACTTTTGATTTTTTACTCCTAAATCTGCTTTGTGTACCAATGAATGAAAATAAAAGGCAATTCCATGCAAATATCACCCTTACCATGAAAAAAAATGTTTATACCAATGGTTTTTACCATAGTCATGTCAATATTTAATAGTTTCAATTCCCTCTCTCAAAGTTTTTAATGTTTTAAGCATGATTTTTTTATTGTCACATCCATAACAGTCCATATTCCTCATAAATAAAAAAATATTTGATGTTCTTTGAATAGCCATCCCTTCTCCATTTGTTGGGTATTATTGCTTCTGGTTCATGCTTTTTATTTCACAGAAATCCTAGTATTTTGCCTCTCAAAATGTGTCTTTTTGCCACATCCATAACACATGTATATTTCCATTTCTTAAAATAGATAACTCGTGCAGGCAGATATTTTTTATGTTTGGACTCTTATCAACAGGGTTTTAGTAAAATATCAAAGATGCTTCAAAATAATGGTAATAAATACATTCTGTGAGAATTTATATTTCAAATTCTGACTGAAAATGTCACATCCATAATGCTGGAATTGCCCGTATGTATTATTAGGCTGTTTATGAATGTTTCTTTTGTATGTTTGCTTACGTTCCTACAGGGATCTGCCTCAGTATGGACACAAGCAGTGGCAGTCTTATTTCGGCCGAACATTTGATGTATATACCAAGCTGTGGAAGTTTCAGCAACAGCACAGGTCAGCCATGTAGAAAAAACTTTTTTTAAAACAGAAATGTCTGTTTTTACCAAAAGCTCAACCATAAAGCATATTCCTTGGCTTGGAAAAACCTTAAAACTTAAAAGGCACATACAGCTTTCTCTTGACAGTATCAATATCATTATTAACTGATAATCTTCTAACTGTGTTTACATTACTGGAGAATAGACAAGTCCTGGACAACCGGTATGGTCTCAAGAGGTGGCAGATCGGTGAGGTTGCCTCAAAAATTGGCCAGCTGTACTACCATTACTAGTAAGAAGCCTTTCTTTGACGCATCTACATTATTTCGCATCATTCAAACACAGTCTCAGAGGCACCTGAAGGTTATTTAACACAATTCTTTGCTTTTGTCCACGTTTAGCCTCCGCACTTCCGAAACGAGCTACCTAAACGAAGCCTTTTCTTTCTATTCGGCCATTCGCCAGCGATCATATTATCACCAGGTCAACAAAGAAGACAGGTGAAAGGAGGCTACAGAAGCTTATTTGATTCATTAGATTATGATGTTGTGTTCTCTAAATGAAATGAACAAGCAGTAAAGAACATACATGACCTGTGGTCTCATCTTTTGGGCAGGCCAGAGCTGGTGGTTAAAAAGCTGAGGTATTATGCTCGCTTTATCGTTGTTTGTCTGTTGCTCAACAAGATGGACCTGGTTAAAGTGTTGGTTAAGGTGAGTCATGGACAGCAGACCAAACACACTTTTCTAGATATTTCATTAAACAGAGATTCTCATGCATCAGTCAGCGAGTCTATTGCTCGCGTATGAAATCCGTGTCTAATTAAGTTTGATGTAAAATTTAACACTGTTTACCTGAAATACACAATACTATTTGTGCCTAAAACATGTTAATTTCTCTCTGCAGGAGCTTTCTGAGGAAATTGAGGACTACACCCAGCGCTTTAACACAGAGGACCAACTGGAGTGGAACCTGGTGCTGCAGGAAGTTGCTGCGTTTGTGGAAGTGAGTTATTATTTAGGATTAGTACCATCAGTATCCCAAGATTCAAGTCGACATGACATGATGCATTTTACTTTCTTACCGTGAAGTGGTATCTATGTGATCTCTATATGAAGATCGTGTGTGATCAAGTTGTGACTTTACAGTTGTTTTTCTATGTACATAGGCAGATCCACTTATGATCCTAAATGATGACAACGGTGTGGTGGTCATATCCAATCGGCTGCAGGAAGGGGGCGTGCCCGCACTTGAACAGGGCATGGTGGTTGGCCAGCTCACCTTGGCTGATGCGCTCATCGTTGGCAACTGTAACAATCAGGTGGGTGTACAGTTACATCTCTGTTTTAAAACACCTTACAGTCTGAACAAGTTACATAACGCCATTTTAAGCAGTGCTTTCTTATGCAAATAATAAAGACACTTAAAACATATTATGTATGTCACACTTTATATATTATATATAGCAAAAACGTTTTGTAATAATTTTGGTTATTTTTTTGGTAGGATTTATTTATTTTTTATTTAAAAAATTGCATTAATATTTGTTTTTATCAAATATATTTTTGGAGACTACATGACAATGACATTTACAATTGACAATACAATGTTTGTAGTTGTTGTAACAGCTCTATGTGAACAGGAATTGTTTTGATAACATTTATGCCAAACCTTTGGAAAACGTTTTGGTTTTTAGTACATAATGTAAACACTGTTTTACACTCATTTTTCTTAACACTGTTTTAACACTAAATCAAATTTGGTTAATTTTTTTCAATTTATGCTTAAAACTTTTTTTTTTGTGTTTTACTACAAAAAAGTTTTTCTTTAATAGTTGACTTTCCTATACTTTGCCGTTTCTTTTCTCAGGTGAAGTTTAGTGAGCTGACCATCGATATGTTTCGTATGCTTCAAGCTCTTGAGAGGGAACCAGTGAACTTGGCCACACAAAGCTCCAAACCAGGGACACTTGTAAGAGAAGACTCTTACACTCTCCCTGTCACTCTCTATGTTGAGTGTTTCTGAGTATTTTCACCCTTCCTCCCTCGCGGTTCCAGTATTTCACCTTTATCGGTCTCTCTCTCTCTGCTCTTTCTTACTCTGTCTGCTCTCTGCATCTCTCTATCCCTCTCTCACCCATTTATCTCGCTGTGTCTCTTTATCCCTCTCTCACTCATTTATCTCTCTCATTATAGGAGCCCAATGAAAAGCCGGCCAAGCGAGAGAATCCTCATAAATATCTCCTCTACAAACCAACCTTCAGCCAGCTTTACACTTTCCTGTCGGCCTCCTTCAAGGTTTGATGCCATACAGTACTAGCACAGAGACCTTGTAGATTCAAACATGACCTGAAATGATGATCTTGCACTACAGATTTCCATCCAATCAGATGCTTTTAAAATAAGAATGTCCCTCCCTATATATAATGTTAAGGCTGTGATAACAAAAAAGTGATGTTTCATGTGGTCATTTAGTGCCTCAGAATAATTCAAGAGTCAAGGGCACAAATACGTACATTACAAAAAATGCATTGTGGTATGTTAAGGCTTGAGTTACAGATCATTTCTAGTAATGTGTGTGTGTGTGTTCATGGCATACCACAGGGGTGTTAACGTGTTACTATCTGTTCTGCCTGTTGCTCTGTTGGAGCGTAGCACCTCATGGATGTGAGGAAAACCCACACGCACATGACTCAGAGCGCTACGCTCGCTACATTTCAATTTTAGTTCTCAGACACCTATTTTTAGCCTGTTTTCTTTCTTGCTTCTTGTTTTTTTTTTGGAAGAAATGTTGGTAAATAATTGTTAGAGGCTTTTTGTGTCTTGATTCTTTAACCATTTCATGTCTTCCTACTATTTTCATGTTTTTCAGTGTTTAATGTCTTATGTACCCCATCAACACCAAATCAGAAATGTAAAATTGTACAAATTTCTGAAAGGTTAAACTCATGTTATATTAATTATCATGGGGTATTATCATGAATATAAAACAAACCATTATTAGCATTCAAAGTTTGGTAACCAAACAACACCACAGAAGAAAGAGTCATATACAGGTTTTAAACAGCTGGGGGAGGGTGAATAAATTATGAAACTAGAAAACCCTTTTAACTAGAAACAATACTGTGTAAAAACAGACTTGTCGTGCAGCTTTCACACATCACCAAGCTTGTTTGTCTTTTAGTTAACGGAACTGGTGCAAATTTATAGTTTTAATGAGAATGACTGTAAGTAACAATAACCAACAGGTCTTAATGAAGCAAAACCGAAATCCCTTGAAGTATCCCCTTGATCATGCTTAAGTACACCTTTGGGTACTCAAACCCCTGGTTAAGAATCACTAAGCTGTGTGTATGTGTATCACCTATGTGCAAATATGAATACTGCTTTAAATGTTGTTTCTCTAAAGTATTATTAGTATTGAGACTGTTATTGAGACATTCAGGCTGTGTACCACTTAGCGTGTCACTGAACGTAATAATTAAGCTCTCTGTGTCGCTGCTTTGGCTTTTGTAGTATTGTAAATGATCTGATTTAATTAGCTGATTCAGTGGATGGATTTTTCTGTTCTGCTCATCGAGGGTTTTATTTTCTTGTGCTGATTCTTTTATTGATAGGAGCTGCCAGCCAATAGCGTGCTGCTGGTGTATCTATCTGCCACTGGAGTTTTCCCTACAGGACGCCCGGACTGTGAAGGTGTGCTGCATAAGATCTGTTTTACACATTGAGCTTTATCAGACATCGCTGGCTGAAGTTGAATGCCATTTAATATTATTATTCAGGATCAGTATGGCAAACATAAGCATGTGGTCTCAGTACTTGTATTTTCATCCCTCTTGCTCTAGTTCTCGTTTAGTGTACTGTCTCTCCCACACAATGGTTACATCATAGAGATTTAACCCAAAATATTTATTTCATTTTATTAGAACGTAGTTATATTAAACACACCTAAACCAGCTATTTATGATTCTTGACTGTGATGAAGAATTTAAAAGGAGCAAGAGCTGCTTTAATATTATTCACGCATATCACATCTCACATGTATTCAACCCCAGGACCTTATGACTTTGGAGGCGTTTTGACCAATACCAACCGAGATGTGGTGAATGGTGAGATGGTGCAGAAGAAGAACCAGGCACAAAAAGAGATGCACTGGTGAGTCTCCACTTCATCTATCACTGTCATCCGCTCTGTAGTAGCCTACATAGAGCCTAGCATGCACTTTTAGCATTAAGGTGTTTTTAACGTGTGTACATGCGCGTGCATGCGCAAATGTGTTTTTCAGCCTCCACCCAGGAGACCTATTCCCCTTTACCAGGAAACCTCTGTTTATCATTGTAGACTCGTCCAACAGCACAGCTTATAAGGTGAGAGTGGAACATCAACTGTCTCTTTCTCTTTCTTTGTCACATGCTTACTTTTCTTTTATCATTGCACCATTCTGTGACATCACGAGGCCATTTATTATTGAAGAGCAGCCATGTTATTGCTCTATAAATGAGATGATTTGGGTTTGTACTAATAGTCCGCAGTAAGGGGAGTCGAAAACATCACCATTATGGGTTTTGTCTCTTCTAATAGAATAATTCAATCTCCCTTTGTTTAACGGTTTTGTCAAGTGTCTAATTTTTGGTTTGGTTGAATGATGGAGCTCCCCCTTGTGTACATTTGTAAAACATTCACCATTAAAACGTGTCTTTCTATAGCATATTTTATTTGTCCTGACTTCTTCCTGTTTTTTCAACAGAATTTCTCCAATTTATTTGGCCAGCCACTGGTATGCCTGCTTTCACCGACAGTTTATCCGAAAAGCATGCAAGGTCTGCTTTTCTTTTCCTGTTTTTCCTGTTTTCATTTGGAATTGCTGTAAAATACATTTTATAAAATCAACTTATATTAGAATATGTTACAGTGATTCACGTGTTTATTCTATGATTAAATCACTTTCAACTGATTAACTTAAGTTTTTTCAGCATTATACACATTTAATTAGTTGTATTATTTACTTGTTTTTTATTATTATTTAATTATTATTATTATTATTAAAATAATTATATTTAATTAGAATGTATTATTATTCTTTATTTTTATCTTTTTAATTTAATTTAATAATAACTTTTTTATAACTGTTACACACTCACAGACCAATCTCAGCGTGGGAGTTTATTTACTCTCTTCCTCTACAACCCCCTGATGGGCTTCCTGTCTGTCTGTGGACTGACCAGCATGCGCTATGGATTGTGGGAAAAGGCCCAGGAACTCCTGCGGAAGATTTTCCATGACGTCGGCCAGATGATCACCAGTTCGCGAGTCATAGGTAATGCCAGTGTGGACAGTCACACGTAGAAAAAACCCCCACTGATTTGGTTTGGTTTGTCTTTTTTAATGCTTTTATTGTTTTTTATTGTACATCAAACTCTAAAGTAAACGGTTAGACCATTGGATCGTCAATAAGAATTTCTTCTGTTCTTCTGTTGGCTGCCTTTCAGATCAAGCCTATCTGCAGTTTTATGGAGATGAGTTTCTGCGTCTGCTGATGATTCGTTTTGTGTTCTGCTGCGCCACGCTTAGACTACACAAGCTCTTCCGGGTGAGAACGAACAGAATAAAATTTAATTTTTTTAAATATAATAAACATAGTTTGTTTATTAATGATCAATAAATATTTACAGCAAATATTTTTTTTTATGATCCAGATTAATAATTTGGAAATGTTTACACGGACTGAAAACTGCAGCCACATTTTCAAAACAAAGGACCAAATAAAATAATTTTTTTAAGTTTTAGATTTTAAGTTTTAATGTTCTGAAACCTATAGGTCATAAACCTGTTAGATAAGTGAGTATAATTCATAAACCAAATGCAGCTGCGAGGACAAATCTCAGTTATAGCAGTCTGACTTTGGAAATGTAATTTGCTATTGCTGTCTTTAATGTTGGTTGATTTCCATGTGTCTTACAGGAAGTGAGGAGTTTTCCAGAATCGTACCCTCCGCTGCCTAAACAAGAGATGGTGGAGAGCAGCCTTCTACAGAAACATGTCCTGGAGCTGGCAGCCATGTTGGACGTGCAAAACCTTTTCTCTGACTGCATGTTGGATAACTATTGACCACATGGTGGCACCACGCCAAATTTACGCACATACACAAGCTCATACACGCGCATACACGAGTTGTACTGTAGGTAGTTTCTTCTGAATAAACTTAACTGGGTGTGTAACCTACTCTCTAAACATTTAGATCTAGTTGAATAACTATTCAAATGTTTCATCTTTGTGAGCAGATATTTAGAGTTTGTCATGTTCACATATATTTTTAGATTTTAAGAAACTACACACACCCAGAGCGTCGCTCCCAACATACAGGAGAACACATTGATTTAACACATGCATGTACTGTATTAATGCAGGCACACGGACGTTCAGACCTGTTGAGGGCAGCTATCGCAGTTTCTAAGGGTCATTAGAGAGCACAAGGTTAAAAGGGTAATTGTAGATAATTATAGTTTGAGAAAAAAGAAACTTAAGGAAAACATTTTTTATGTTAATTCGTGTAATTCCAGGGAGATTCTTCCAAATGTCTAAGATGAGCCTAAGGCCTTTGCAAAACACATTTTTAAGAGGGGAAACTCTTTCCTACTGAACACTTTCTTTGCCTCTGCAACGTTTACACAACTTTTCCATAGGGAGCGTACTGCATGTTCGCATTTCTGTTTTCTCTCAAACTTTTTGTATACGTCTTGCCTTCGTTCATTAGCATTTGTTAGCTTTTCCAAATTTTTGTGGACTTCGGCCTGGCCTTCTGAAGGAGGTCCACTGTGCTGTGCCTCTTCGGGTCGTTTTGGTCATCCGCTAACTGGTTCTCAATCGCTACGAACAGGATCTCCGTTTGACAGCCGTTTATTAAAAAGAGATTCTTTTAGCATGCCTCAGTAGTGTGGTAAGCCCATACTTACATAGCTGATGTACTAGCCTAATGTCTTATTCCATGTGTGCGGTGGACACCGATAGCCAACAAAGTTCTCTTTTATAACGTCACAAAGACGTACAGGCTATTATTCCTGTATATAGGAAAAATTATTGTGTGTATATATCTCTCTCTATATATATGTATAGTTCTATAAGAAGTTAATGTGATGCAGACAAAATGTGTCTGTCTGGGTTGTTCGTCGTGGCAGATCTGTGAAAAGATGACCCCTGCATGTGACAGGGGCAGTGTTTTTGTGTCTAATTTGTGAATGGACCATGCCATCGTCTCATCTGCACACTCCACCCCACCCTGAACCCCCTTGTGGTCAGATGACATTCCAAGATTGACTGGCGGAAGCGCTCTTCCTTTACAATCCATCCGTGTCAAGGACAAGTAGACTCCATCAGTCTAAAGTGATGTGATCAGTGTTTTGTTTGTTTCATGACATCACAATGATAATTATGATGATAATGGTTACAATAATAGCCTTGCACTTTACTTGCACTATTTAAGTTTGATTCCGATGTTATTTATTGTGCTGTTGGCAAGAGGCATGTCTGATCATTCCATTGTGTCACTTGTTTGAAAGTGACAGATAACTTTCTCTATATTAAAAACGGCACACAGGCTTTGAAATGTCACTGTCGTCATGGTTTAACATTCTCTTCCCTCCCCGAACTACAAGTTCGATCATGGCCTATTAAATAGGACCAAAATATTCTTGCATGTGGAGAGCACAAGGTCCCATATAAACTATTGTAGTACCCTCTCATCTCTCACATTCAGTCCGGCAACTCAACCCTTGTCATTGAATCGTATATATTTTCGCACGTTTGCAAGATTTTCCAAAACCTGTTAGCTTGTGATGCAAACACAGCTGCTTCCATTAAAATATTTTTGGATTATTTCCCTATTTTAGAAAAAAAGAGAAGTTGCTTATATTTGCTGAAAAAAATCACTGCCAAACAGAATCGACCCTCACAAGGAATTTCCACTGCCCAAATTACGCAGACAAACATATTGTCTGCAATTCCGCAGGCACGAATTGCTTTTTATTATGCTGTTTTAGTTTGCCAAAAGCAAGAGGGCTAGATAGAGATGAACAGGGAAACAGATGGTGAATGTCACTGTTTCTTCTCTTTCTAATCTTCTGACCTTGTCCGGTTGACCATTGAATGTTTTTGCCTTATTTTATTTCATTTGTGTTAGTATGTGTGTATAAGCGGGTTGATTTAGTGTCTCGACTTCCCAACATTCTATAAATTAGCCCTGTAATTTTTGACACAGACTGTCCCTGTATACTGCTGTGTTTACAGCATACCTTTAAGATAAGAGCACAGGGGTAAACAGAGATAATAAGCACTTACTGTTTGCAAGGTAACAAAATTTACCCATTTTAGATTTAGGACAAAAATGCAATACCATTTTTACATGGAAAGATAATTTTAAGTTCATTATAATTTTTAATGCCTAATAAGTTCATTAGGCATTAGATGTTGATATCCCTCTGCTCTATTTTAATGCCACAGTGAATCGCTTTAACAGCCATGATTTGAAGCAGCAGAAACAATAAAAAATGTGTATTTGTTTTTTTTTGTAATCATGGTTTGTGGGGCCAGATCTAAAGTGTAGTACGGGTGATTTCTACCGGTTCCTACTGTTGTGGGAGGGAACATTTTCAAAAGTGATGTAATGGTCAGAATACTCTTTCTTTATAAGTTAAGGGGTTCTAGAGTTGCTAGTTGAACATACTTGCATTGTCCAGTTGTCATGTGTTTTTAATCACTTAACTGTTTTGTCTTATCTGTTGCCAAATTATATTTGATGTTTGTTGTTAAATGCAGAAAAAAGAACAATGAAACAATGTGATGATACCAAAACATGCAAGCTTTTTGTTTTTAAGAATGCTATTTAAGAACATTAAAAAGTTTATGACTGTTTTGCTTAATTTTGTGGTGTGCTTTTAATCATGTTTATTCCAGCTTCATTGTGAGAGGATGATCTTTTGAACATTTACTCAAAAACACTCCAGTTTACACAGATCCATATATCACATAAAAAACCCAAACTGGACATTTATAGATGAGCTGTCATTATAAATGAATATGGCTCCTGGACCTGCAGTGAGATTACATCACATCATCCCTTTGAGTAGTATTCCAAAGGCACGGTTTTGGCATGATCCAAGTTATCAGCATTTCCTGATATGTATTATCTTAATTAGCTTGCCCTTCCTGCTTCTGTAGGTCACTATCCAGATAGAGCTGTCAAACCGGTGAGACACATCCCTGTGGTACAGCGTTATTATTACTACACACAAGTTATAGGTGCCATGTTTATACAGTGCACAAATAATAAAAATCAACTTAAGACAGAAAACAAGCACTAAAGAATCAACAACATAAAGGAGATCCAATAATTTTATTGTAGCAGGCACTTTACAATGATCCCCACTCTACTCCTTTGGTGTACATCACTGGCTCCACTACTAAATCTCTGCACAAACAAAAGAGTGTGGGACCAAAGATGTGAAATAAAACAATTAATTTAAATCTAAATGTTAAACTGGTCTGAAATAGCACAGAAAACGCTTCAAATCACATCAGTCATCAATCTAATATGAACTGATTCACTTTAGCTGCTCATGTGCAGAATCCTGTATTTACCAGGAAACTCAAAGCATGTACACTGGGATTGTTTTGTTTTCCACAGTATATTTTGTATTCTTAATCATAAGTGTTTACACAAAACCGTGTCATATTTTAATGAAAGATATTTTAATGCCAGTATATCATAGAACAATTTATGATATATTGACACATGCAAGTTAGCGTTCACACAATATTTTTTCAGTTTGTGTTTCTCTACTGTTTACAGTATTTTCTTCGTCAGGACACAGTAGCATCAAAAACGATGATCTCTTCTTCCTTTAAGTAACAGGCAAGCTTGCCTTAAGTCCTCGGTGTCTTTTAGTGGCATTGTCTCCAGGTCTGGTCGAGTAGTCATACAGTCTTCCTGGCTGTCATAACTCTAACAATAGATCCTAGTCCTCCAACAGCAAATGCCTGTTACACAAAACGTAAGAGCGAGTTTTTCATATTAAAATTGCATTTTTATTCTTATTTGTGCCTTACAAAAATGAATAGTACAGCTTTGTGTTTTTTTACCCATATTGTGACCGATGGACATTAAAATGTTTCCTTAAACCAGTGTTCATGAATCTTTAATGGCTTTTTTTATCCTCACCTTTTCATGCCACTGCAGCAATATGGCACTGCTATTATCTGTTGGCTTTTCAAAACCCCTGTAGATGTACTTCATGAGAAGATCGACTCCATTCTTGTCGAGAGATTTAACAGCTGACTCTATATCACTGCTCCTAAATGATGTCAGCACCCTCAACACTACAGCCTGAGCCCTTTCCTGAGAGAGAGAAAACATGTGTGAAGATAAAGTAGTTCAAACAATCATGCAGTCATTGGTCCATGTATTTCTTTATTCTAAAAAGAAGTTATTAGTGTAGGTGTACCTTTATTGCTGGGTTCTTACTGTTGATTGGAGGGTTTCTAAGAGCAGTGTGAAGGGCCGCCATCATGTCCCCTGTGCATTTTAATTGGTTAAGGTACATGTCAATATTCTATTGGGTCATTGACTTTATGATTGTATGCTGTAGTTTCTTGTTTTCTCAAACATTAAGCAATAAACATAATATGAATAATGTTCTACATTAATATAAAACAGCAGGACAGAGACATCTATCCCCGATTTAATGTCACCTTCACAACTAGACTATTAAAAAGGTAACATTGATATCAACTCAAAGTATTACAATTCAAGATCATGTGACCTAAATATAAAAAAAGAAGTGCTTGATATAGAAGCAAAACAGAGAAAACAGTCTGCAGGCACCCTTTTTCTCAACCCATGCCCTTGTGTACCAGAATATTTCTAACTTCTTGTTCCCGGTTGTCCTTTTTCTATGCTGTGTTGAGGATGTCCCACTTAGATTTGGGTTGAATTATCCCACATCTAACAAAGCTTTGTAACAGTAAATTTCACTTCCTGTTTAGAGATTGTAAATATAGAGATAACTTAATTACTTTTCTAAAATAAAGCTCAAATTACCTTTCAGCCTGGGGAATTTATACACAGCATTAAAAATGAAAACAGGAGTGGTGGCACCAAAATGTAGAAATGATGAAGTGAACCACACACATTTACCTAGTTTACTGTAGGGGATAAAACCTTTAAATATGACATAACACATATCCACATTAGAACGGTGGCAACAGCATGTACAGTACTTCCAGGGTTTTATTCAAAACATCAACAACCTCTACTGGGACCAACTGATCCCTGAGGGACCTCGTGTTTTTCCAAGCGAAGCTCTATAATAATACCTTGCAGTTCAGCAAGATCAAGCTCTTTACATTCTTTTCCACTGCAAATAAAGTGCTAAAGATATCAAATACCGTTGCCCACCAAAGTCAAGCACACTGCCATACTCATAATCATAACCCTGCAGGGGTGAACCGGGTAACATATAAGAGGACTTAACAGTGACTTAACACTTAAACAGTGTCCACTACAGGTTTGAGACTTTAGGTGATAAAACTGAAGTAATTTGTTACACATGACAGAACATTAGTTTCAATATTTATTCTGATTCGAAGAGTATTTGACCGTGAAGATGTGACAGTTTTACTGTGTTTGGCTGGCTCCACCAAATCCACCCATGATGCCATCTGCAGAAATCAGGTTGGTGGGTTAGCAGAGAGGAAGCATAAAGCCCCATGCAAATCAGAGGTCTATGGGCACAACGGGCAAGCGGATTCCAAGTTGAACAGCATCAGATATTGAAGTCAAATTTTTTAATTCACATCCTGCTAGGGCCATTTCCCAACCCTTAATATAGCACACTAAGGGGAACAATACTTACTATACAGTCACGTTAATGACTGCAACACAACCATAAACTAGATGAGGCACATTTCATATTACTGAGCACCATGGAGACAGTAAACAAATATAATGATGACAGATACAATAATGGCATTGTGAACCTTACACAGACTAAAACAAGGAAACAAGAATGACAATATGAAATAATTGGAAGTACTGTCAAGCATGTGAAAACACAGCCCTCCTTAACAGGTTTAGATGACACTATGCATATTACACTGAAATAAATGTTCAAACCTTACCTAACTGGTAGGGGTGAAACGCAACCAGTAGTGACGATTCAATATTGGATTCACGTTACGATTGTATCAAGATATTTTAAACAATATGTAAAACTGACACTGAAATTCAAATAGCAGACTTAGATACAAAACATTTACACTTTGCAATAAGACCTTATAAAATTGACAACATTCAAGGTACCTTAATTCAATTCAATTAAAAAAAACCCATATATTTTACCACAAATCAAGAAGCACAAAACAAAACATGAAAACATTGTCGACGCAGGTCACGTGTTGGTAGCTCAACCAATAGGGATAAACATAATATTATTATATAGAATACACACTATAACAGGAAAACTGTGATGAAACAATGCATGTGAATTGTCAGACATCTAATGCATTGAGGCAAAAAATAACTTGCATGGTAGGCTATAAAGGGAAACACATTTCACCGCACCCTGAAACCATCTGTTGCAACAGGTATTTCAATGTATAAAAAAAAAGGTATTTTAATGTATAAATGCAACTTCATAAAAAAAACATTCAATCCATATAGTTAACTTTGCTCTGGAAACCATTGACTTGCAATCTCGAAAAATAGCGAACTGGTAAAATAATGTAAACAAATGTTCTAGCAGCCTGCTGTACTGAACGGGGCGCGCTCATGTCACACGGGTGCACGTTCATGCCCTGATAACATTCACAGACACATACAAAAGGATATTGCCTGATAAGATTGTCGACCTCGGCCGCATCGGGTCCCTGTTGATCGGCTGCCTCGTCGTGGTCGTCCACGAATTTATTCTCGTCGAATTCATCGATGTCCACCTTTCTGAACCGCGAAGACAGCGTGTTCTTGGCCATCGGGGCCACAGTCTCTCACCTCGCTCAGCAGTCCTGTCTGCTGTAACGGTGGATGTGCTGTGATGGGAAATGTCAGTCTCTGGTTATAATCGGCGTTACGGCCAACACATTGAAATGTATTCAAAGATAGACGAGGAGATAGTCAAATTCGGTTACGTACTGTGTGTTGTGTCACTACAACAACATAAGCTGTATGAGTGTACCGATTCAGAATATTTAATGTGAAAGGTGCGATAGTGTGGGAAAACTTGAGCGCGACTGCCACCTGCTGAGTGGGAGCGCTTTAAAGTTTTTTATATTTTTGTACAATTTTTATTTTGTTTTTGATATCCTTCATATTATAAAAATTTTAAAACTGAATATTTGTTTAATTTATTTACAAATTTCAAACCTTGAGACGTAAAAATGAAAAGAAATCATGCCGTGTTGCCGAGCTGAGGTATTTATCCACTGGAGGGCGCGTTTCCTTACTTCATTCTGCGCATGCGTCCTCTACATGTTTTCATCGCCATACTGAATCTGTGTGTTAGTGAGCGTGTATGAGTTTGAGGACGTGTTATGCAGTTTATTGTTACTTTTCCCCCTTCTCGTTTGAGTTTCAGTTTGAATCGTATATTATTTAGTGGCTTTAACCTTTAGAGAACAATGGGCAAGCGGTATTACTGCGACTACTGTGATCGCAGCTTTCAGGACAACATGCACAACAGAAAGAAGCACCTGAACGGCGTCCAACACCACCGGGCGAAGAAAGCCTGGTTTGACAACTTTAGAGGTACCCACAGATAATTTACATGCAACAATATGAAATCATTAAACAATTCGCCAGATGAAACAGCACTTTCTTTTCAATTCCTTTTTTCAGACATTGCCACAATTTTAAATGAAGAGCGTGCAAAGGAACCTTGCAGAAAGTTTCTCCAGACAGGTAGAAGTTTGACCCTCATGAAAAATACTGCGGTATACTTTAGTGTTTATTATCGTAAACTGAAGTAAAAAGGTTTTTAAACCTTACTATAGTGAACATACTGTGCTGTTCTGTTCTACATGTTACTATACAACAGGATTTGCTGCAGTTTATCAATTCACTATAGTTAATAATACAGAATACATTAACAAAGTTGAGAAATTACTGTAATATAGTATAAATAATGTAGTATATTACTATAATTTAGTATAGTATACGTAAGTATACGACTGCATTTTTTTAAAAGTGAGAGGAAATCTACTGAATTGTTTTGTTGTTGTTGTCTTATTTTGTTTAATAAGATTAAATTTCAATAAGATTTTCTTTTTCTGATATCCTACCTTAACCTGTGTGCTTTTTTATTCTTTCAGGACAGTGTGTATTTGGTACAAACTGTCGTTTTTCACACATGTCCGAGAGGCACATGAAGATGTTGGAGCAAAAGATTGATGGTGATATGATAAAGCATGTTTTTTTCTTGGATCTTTATCTTATGATGCCTTTTGGGTGGATTATCGATTAGATCTTTGAGGGATTTATGGAATGAACAGGCATGTCTTGTGTTGTTGTGATGTACACCAACAAATTGCACAATTTATTAAACCAACATGTTGGTAATTTCCTGTTAGATGAACGGCGACAGAAGGAGTTTCCTGAGCAAGATGGATCATTCTCTAAGCGCAGTGTTGATGAATGGCTCTCCAGAAGAGAGAAGAAACAGCCTGTGTTGACATCAGGAAGGTACTGAATGTGAAATATTATAAGCAATTAATGACAGGAAGCCAATAAATCTAGCTAATCACAGTTATTTTGACTTTGATGTTAACAGTTTATCACCTTTTTCTTCATGTTTCATGTACTCGTAATCCATTTTTGATATTGAAAGAAATTACTTTCGTTGTAGACGTTATCGTTTGGTCTAAAACAGGCAGTTTTGTTATGCTTAAACATCTTCGTGAATGACGAATCCCAGCTGCTCAGGTGCAAGTCTGCATTACTGATATGAAAATGCATAAAAAAATCTTGTTTTTGAGGTCACCCTGAAAGATATTGAAATGAGATTGCCTGCAGCTGTGTCATTTGCATAATTACCTGCATATACTGTAAGCCCAAATGGTCAAGAATGCACACATGCAGTGGACTTTAGCAGTTTAACACGCATTACTCTTTTTATTTCAGTGTTTTAAAGGTGGACGATGAAGAGTGCCTTGAAAACATTGAGATACCTTCATACCTTCTGTCTATTCCAGATCTTCCTCCATCTCTCCATCCCCCACCAGTTGGTGGTTGGAGAGTGACAGTACAAAATGAATGGGGTTGAAATGGTTAAAATGAAAAACCGCTTGTATTGTTTTTTATATATTTTAATGGTACAAATTTGTGAAAAAACTACTTTTGACACATTTAATTGACAAGTAATTGTGCAATATTTGTATCTGATTGTGTAGTAATAACAATTTGAGGTTTATTTATTTATGTTTTATTAAGTGCATTTAATAGCATAATACGGTCATGAGTTTCTTCCTTGGTGTGCAAATTGCAATGTTATTCTTCTAAATAGAAGGTAGTTTACATAATGCAAAATGCTCATTTGCAGTTTGTCAAAAAGTTTTCTCTGTTTTCAAGCTAAATTTTAAGACTATGGGGAGAGTCATTGTTTGTGTCTGCATTCTGCCACATTCTGAATTTCAGATGAGAGAAGCCTTTTCAATTTACTCCTGATAGCTTGTTTCAGAGATGTTCTGTATTGTTAGCTAGCATGGGCTCAATAAATTCCCCTTGTCTGCACTGATGAATGTTACACTTGACTGGGATATGTAACATTTACCGGCCTGAGTGATGAAAGAGCAGAGACAATGTAAATGAGCTGTCTCAAAGCTTAAACATCTCACTGTGCTAGTCTGGTTGAGTTTAGTAACTTATAAACCAGCTTTCACACTTAAATTTTAGTTATGTACAGTGCCAGAAGCATTATAGAATATGGAAACTTAAAATATTGCAGCAAATACATTTCACCAAAGCATCTGTTTTATAGGCATATTCAGATAGCAAAAAAGTTGGATAAGTGAGCAAAGAGCATAGAAGAACCACCACAGTTTTAATTCAGTTGTTCACATGGTACAGGTAAATGTAATTATCAGCACATTTTGACACATCATAGATTCAGGATGATTCAAGGGCTACAATGATGCAATACAAATTACATACATCAGTTAAATATATTTCTGTTACATCAGTACAATAATATAATTATGTAAACTATTCGCCAACATATATTAGTCACTATGTAATTTAATTTTAAGTAAATGTGCTATACTTTCCATTTTGAATTAATTTATATGAAAGGAATATAGAAAAAATACAGGTAACCAAAATAAAATATATATTTCATATAATAGTAAGAGTTGCTCTATTATGCTGATTAAAAATATTGCCATGTTAAATAATAATATTCCTAATAGTGTGTAAAAACAACTTTACACAAGTACACTGTAGATCACACGCCTACACTTTGGAAATTGAAAGTATGATATGTTTCTGATGTCCTGAAATCAGTACCACTTATTTGAATACATTTAAGTCATTTTAAATCACAGTAAATTGTCATCAAATAAGCATCAATTGCATATTTTGAGAACAAAAGCCGACTTTAACAATACACAATATACGTCAGGATATGCAATTGCAATGAAGAAAGTAAGTAATCTTACAATTCTGTTATATTTTTCAGTCAGGCTGTTTCACTATGTTAGTTTTACTTCCCTGGTGTGTTCAGTGTGTACAAACAAGAAATATTTCACAGATATCTAGGTCAAGGAGTTTGCTGACTATTTGTAATAGAAATACATTTTGCAATGTATTTGTCTCTCTTTCTGTTAAATAATAAGTCTTGCATTACATTTATGAAATATTAATCTGCAACCAGCCTTAAGATGCTTGTTGGTATATTTTACTTTAATTCTCCTGATACAGATAATATAATCATCCTATGCTGATGCAGAACCATCTGAATACAGTTATGGTTAGTCAGAGAAATTTTAATGATATTGCACAAACACATATTGCACAAACACTGTGTGTTATTTACTCAGACAGTGCAAAAAAGAAACTTTGGAATCCTGACCAAAGAGATACAGATACAATACTAACATATTGTTTAGGCACTGAGATTGCTGACATATGCATAAATTGCAGATAGATGCTGGATGCATACTTTTCAGAGTATGCATAAGCCCAATATTGCTTGTTACCTTTAACTTGCACCAAACTTAAAGCTATAAAGTTACTTTGAAGTAATAATGCTGAGGACCCTTTTGCTCATGCTCACTGGTTCATTCCCTGTGAATTATTTTAGATGTTATGTGACATAATTTGAGAACAGATTAAGAATTGTATACTACATAGATCACAACCATAAAACACAGACCACCTTAGAACAATGAAAACCACAAGTTAAATGATATTAATATTAATACAGACAGATTATCCAGTAACAACATTGATGTTATCAAAATATCAGAAAACATTTCATGCAAATACGTGGTGTTACATAATAACATTCACAACAGTTATTTTGCAGGATATCTACACACAAACATTTAGTCTCACATGGCACATACAGTATAATACGAAAAGCTTGTAATAGTCAGTAAAATTTCACAATGTTTTTTTGCACACAACCAGTAGACAAATGACTAAAAGATCTGTCATAATCCTGAGAGTCAAGACTGGAAGAATACTTTTTTGCAAGTTAAACTCTCATTGCACATATAAATAATACTTTGGATTGTCACCAACTTTATACTCCAGTTCCATCATTGTCTATTATTGTTAACTTTATAATACATTCATTTTTTTATTAGTTGCTTTTATCTGTTGGTGATTTAAACTTTAAACAATCTCTTCATTCCATTTAAACTAATATCCCAGTAATATCCACTAATGCTATTTCCGCCAATGGTGAGATGAGTCTACCGTCTACTGTACCTGGAAAACTACGTACAGTACATAGTCAGGTGACACCCCACTTTAAAAAATAATTGGAAAATACTGTGAATGTCACTTAACTATACAATACATTATGCATTATGTTCTACAGATGCACATTATTTCAATGTGGTAACATGAACCGTTATGAAACATTTAAGATTAATAGGACAATGATAATTAATCAGTATTGCTCCTGGTTTATTTCTACACACAAATGACTGGGCCATTTGAAATTAATTGTTTTGGGCTTTTGGGACATTGTTGTTCTGCCTGATAGGAACAGTCTGATTTTGTAGTGAAATGAGAGTGCAACCTTTGGTGTTATTTTTAAACCATGATCATTAGAAAATGTGGATTTAGTGGACATTTTTTGCATCTTTACCTGTTGTCAGTCATTTGTGGTTTCAGAAACAGAATCGGTCACTTCATCCCTCTCCGAAGCATCTGATTGGCTGCGATGAGCATGACGCTGATGATAAATGCGAAAGCAAAGGCACAAATCAAGCTCTTGCGCACACACGTGTGCTTGACTTGTTGCATGGGGCTTGCTTTGGGGACAAGTTAAAGAAAATAATAAAAGAAGAGAAAAATGTTATTATGACAATATTGGATTTTTCCTCAGAGACATGACATTTCTTCAGAAAGACAAATGTCACAAACCTTAACTTTCACTAAGCTACAGTACAGGTATCAACTACAATACGTACATAAACGCACAAAAGCTTGCCATACAAATCTAGAATAAGATTTATGAGCTCCTTTCCCCACAGGACTATCAACAGTAGCTAAAAATAGGCTGTTTACCAACACTGCGATACATACGTCTCATGTGTTTAATAGAATTGACAAGCAATTTAGATTGACGTGATGATGCCCAGGCACTTCATAAGGAAATGGATGGGCTCGCAGTCACAAACAACCAAAATCAATATATTATGCTTGTCACAATTTTATTATTGTTGTTTATTGAATTGTTCTAGTTTGTTGGTTTTATGGCTTCTTGTTAGTATGTCTGAATTGTTTGTGAATGAATGCTTACTATCAATATCTACTTGGCACTCGGGGCTGTTTAAATGACTCTCCTCTGTCATGATAATGTTCTCGATGTCTTTCATAGTCAAATGGTCACAGAAGGTGTCGTACAAGAGTCTCTTAAGCTCATCCACAGTCAGCTTTTGCATGTCACACTAATGGAACAAATAAAAAAGAATAGAAGAATTGATTAAACATGATGAAAAGGTCGCTACTGGAGCAAGGTTCAAAATGAAAACTTTTCTTGTAAATGGCAGCTATTAATAATCATTCTCTGATGCACAGAGGGGTTATACTAAAAAGCAAATTTAAGGGTTTATTACTTTATAATGGACTGAAGCATGTGCTTTCAACATTTATTTTAATTCAGTGCTATTACTATGACACAAATGTCAGCAAGTTAATTGCAGAGTCTGAATAATGTATGAATAATCTTCTTTTTTCACAAGTAATCACAGGGAGTCGTAGAAAAATGAGATAGAGTAAAGCTGATGCCTGCCAGAACTATTCATTGAGATTTGAAAGGAAAGTGTTTTAGATGATTTCAAGAAAAAACTACAAACCTTCCAGAATATGGAGTCAAACTCGGCTCCATGAAACCTATCAGGCATACCAGCAGAAGACAGTTTTGGTCCGAGAAGTGTTACAAACTCTTCAAAATCAACTTGGCCATCACCTGCGAAATATAGGATTATATTCATATATAACCAACAAGATTGTAATCTGAATTATGATGAAACAGCTGTCCTTTGTTTGGGTAGTTGACAAATGAATATGTGTCCTTTGGTGTGACAGCAAAAATGTAGAATAAAAATAAAAAATATATACAAATAGCATGAGAGATTTACCATCATTGCTGGAGTTACAAAGAGGATGAGAAAGATTTATCTTAATTGTTAGTTTTTTTTCTACAATTTTTATGTCACACCATAGGACATTTGTCAACTACCCGTTTACTTATTCACTTTTTACTGCTATACAAAACCCGAAAACAAGATGAATTAATACTGATCTAGGAAACATATCACAGTGTAATAACTGGCTGAAACATTTGATTTAAAAAACACATTATATTTCTCATTTAAAGGCTTTTATACCATCCATGTCCAGTCTTTGAATGATCACCTCCAGCTCCACCTCGTTTGGCATGTAACCAAGAGATCGCATGGCAATTCCCAACTCCTGTTTTGAGATGAATCCATTCCCATCACGGTCAAACACCTTAAAGGCTTCACGGATCTCTGCAGATGTGCCAGATACATTGTCATACTGTAAGTAATAGCCACCTGCTACAATAACACTTATTTATAAAAACCATATTGTTTTATATTAAATAATATTTGAATTATTTATCCCTCCACCTAGAAAAAAAGGCAAATGTTAGTTTAGGCCTCTTGTCTTTTTCTCTGGGGCTGGGTTGCGTGTCAGCTTAGCTTGTGTACAAGCATGTTATGGAAGGTTGTACGCAGAAACATAGATAGAACTGAAAGGATATGAATCTCTTGTATAAACTATATTAAATGTATTATTTATAAATTATGTAGCTTTTACTACAAAACTACAAAATGGAGTAGTTTGTAATAATGCATTACACTTATTTCATATTTTGACAAAATATTCGTTTGTAAATGTTAAATGTAATAAAACGGATACTACAGAGATTTGCGACGATATTTGTATGTGGATATAATAAAAAAGATGAAAATATTGATGTGGTCTCGGAACGCCCACCCACATCCACACGTTTATAATTCAACTGGACTTTGAACTCCACTACAGGTTTAATCTCGCTGTGTAATGTAATGCCAAATTCAATACATTCTACACAGTGTAATACAAATCTTTTAAAAATATTCACGAGTGTATAGATAACAAAAACAATTTCAGAGAAGACTTTCTTCATTTGTAAAGCTTGATAGGATTGTATGTCTAGGGATCTCTCCATGGTGCTGAAATTCACATTTTCAGTGCTGAATGCACTATCGCAACAGATAACGCCGTTTTCTAAGTCAAAATGAAATATCACTCACCCTCCACTTCATCCTCTGGGAGGGTGATAGGATTCCTGTAAGAGAGGATATCTGGAATTGAGCAAAGTCCCCTGTACATGAACCTGGAAGTCACGGCACGAACTGGCATTTCTGCGAGGGCAAATCAGCACTTAGATAAGGATCTTCATATAGCACCGCTGTAGTTTGGCTACTGCAACTTTACTACAGAGCGCTCGTTGGAAGCCCAAAGCAAAATGTTGTTTGATTCATCATCCTCATCATCTGTTATTGTGGTCCAGGTACGATTAGTCACTCTGCACACTCATGCAAAGACGATCATTCGACAGATTGCGGACTGCTGCTTTGCATCAGGTTCATTAACTATTGCTGTACAAACCCACGAATTCAGTCACAGAAATAAAACATAAATGCGAAACATTCAAGTATTCGAATAGAGCTTGTACGGCACGCGGATATTGCTGAATATGTCCCCGTTTTCTGTTCATCTTCAGCTGGATTTGAAGGATAAATGGACAGCATCCCAACGCCTCTTCAAAAACAACGTGGTGTCGTCTCTCCTTGAGATTACGGCGGTTCCATAAGCTTATATTAGCTGGATATAAATGTGCAGAAAAGCAAGATTCACAGAAACGACCGTTCAAATGCAAGAAACCGAATAGTGTCACATTATACAGATGCGCATTACCTCCTGTGCTTCCGCTGCCTTACGCTCCTAATGCAATCCTACAGGTAGTCGAGCGGTCTCGAGTTGAAAAAAAATATGTAGATACTACATGCGAATCGTCGAGATTTGTGAAGTTATTTTAGTCCATTTGGTATGCAACAAAAATATGGTATGTTCTTACTAAAAATATAGACTATTTCAATAATTACAGAACGACAAATAACGTGTTCATTTACTAAAATGACTCTGGATTTTAATCGGTTAGTAGAAATTCGGATGCCAGAGAAGAATGCGAGGTGTCTCTGGTGCGCTGTGTCCTCTCTGAGGTCTTATCTCTGAATGCGCGTCTCTGAATGCGCGTCTGATGCCTGCTTTCTTTTCATCCAAAGTCACTCGTCTTCCATGAACGCAGGTTTTACGCATGAGGGCAGATTTTATTCAAAACTGACACAATTACAAATGTTCCAAGAGCTTTTTGTTTTAATATTTGCTGAAAACTCGTTTGAGGGTACAGATCTCAACAAGTGGCCTATTTTTCTTTCTTTCTTTCTTTGATAATTTGGAGTCAGTGGGATACCTCTTACAGACAAAATACATGAATTTCACGTTTTTTTAATGTGATCCCATAGTTTCTGTATGGGAATTTACATCGGATTCGCACAAAAATGTTGACCACATGTGTTTCTGTACATATGAAATTCATATGCAGGCTTAAGAGATTTTTGTATTCTTACTTTAAAGTATTTTTCTAAAAAATGCTGCATAATTCATCTTTTCTGGCCAGTCAAAGTGAACACGTTGTTATGCATGTGTACTCCGTTGAGGACAGGCAGAAGCTCATTATTCTGGTCCAAAATGGGCTTTCCTGTCTAAGCTTTCATCTTGTGGTCTGGACTCCTTGACAGCTTGTCTCAGCACTGGTTTCTCTCTAGTGCACCTGAATCTTTTCCCATGTCTCTCAAGTTTGTGTTTAAAAACTGTCATCATTAAGTCTGAAAGCAGTTATGCATTTGAGGATGGTAAAGTTCTGCCTCATTCTCTCCCCGCTGCTTTAAGACTTTAGCCTAGTTAGTCGCTTACCATTTAAATGACACTTTTAATCCAAGAAGATTTATAGTACACTAATTTCAGATTAATTTTAGATCAGTAATCCTAGAATGGCCTGAGGTTAAGTGCTTTGCTCAAGGGCACAATAAAAGTGGGATTACAGAAGTTGGATGGCATGTATAGTGGTGGAATATTTTCTTGATGTTTAAAGAAAATGTTTAAAGAAACCAATGCATGTTGAGTTTTGTGAGAGAGGAACACTTTCATTCCTCTTGTAACTCCTAGTAGAGACGCATGTATTGATTTAGCTTAATTACCTGTGACGTGCTTTGTTTTTTCATTCACAGTCTCTTTGAAATCTACCAAGTTATATCAGACTTTAATTAGTCTATCGGTCTTTAGTCTTGTTAAAGCTCTGCAGTACTATACTCTTTCACATCTTTCCTTTGAGTCTACTAATATGATGCAGCAAAATATCAGCCCAGATTGCTATATATAATAAATGAGGTAGATAGTTGTTGTTTTGCTTGCATCAGGCAAAACCTGTCATTGGTAAAATAAACCACAACCATATTTCACACCATGAAAAATGTAATCTGGTAAACTAACAGATTAACATGCTTCAGGCAATGTAACCATTTACTGTCCCAAATGCTATCTGGAATATTGATCGACTCTGTAATTGCCTACAGATGCCTGTTCATTGGCGCTTTTTTGTGTTTAGAATATAATCAGTTTATCCAAACAACTGACTACCTATTGAGCAGAATCTGTCTGTCTGATTTCCATCTGCATTGTAATCTACAGCATCTGATTACATATATGCTATTTCTAACTGTATGATCTTCATGCTCTTGGGCTTTATGGAAGGTTTTATAAAAAATTAACAGTGTTTATAATTTACATTTGAAATTATTTTTGTACAAGTTAACTACTGTAGTAGTCACCTTGAAACATTCACTGAGAGTTAGGGAAAATTGTTTTACTCCTTTACCTTCTAAGTTCCAAATATTTTGTCAATAAATTTTTAATGGATTGTACTATATTGAATTCCCTACAAGCAAATGGTTCCAATAAGACGTATTTGCATAAGATTTATGATTTAGATAGTGTCATGTAGAGGGCAATGATTCATTTCAGCCAGTAATGATTTGGGTTATATCAAACAAAGGCGGCTTAGATAAATTAACCCATTAAAGAGGCTCTGCGAGGCTTGATAATGTGAAATATGTTCTAATAATTTAAGCTCTGTGGTAGTTTGATCTGATTCTTCTGCTCTGTGTCTGGCTCTGATTTAAGTACTAATTATTTGATGAAAGAGGTTATCTTAATTGATAAAACTTAAGACATGCACATTTTGCACACACATGTATAATTATTTATTTTGAGCCCTTTTTGTGGACACACTGTAATTGCTTTCATATTTCACTGATAGTAAGTTTAACTCAGTACATTTTTACATTTTCTTTAAAGTAAGAGCAGATATTGCTCTCTCTCTCTCTCTCTCTCTCTCTCTCTCTCTCTCTCTCTCTCTCTCTCTCTCTCTCTCTCTCTCTCTCTCTCTCTCTCTCTCTCTCTCTCTTTCTCTCTCTCTCTCTCTCTCTGTCTCTCTCTCTCTCTCTCTCTCTCTCTCTCTCTCTCTCTCTCTCTCTCTCTCTCTCTCTCTCTCTCTCTCTCTCTCTCTCTCTCTCTCTCTCTCTCTCTCTCTCTCTCTCTCTCTCTCTCTCTCTCTCTCTCTCTCACACTATTTAAGAAAGTGGTTTGCATAAGGATCCTGGTGAATGCATAAACCTACCATCTAATGTACCCAGCTAAAGATATTTATGCCTCACAGGAGAATAGAACAATGACATAATGCAAATAAGTTTACAATCAGTCACAGCGTGAAATCCGTCTGACATATTGAAGAAAGACATATTATTCATATTGCTTATCTGCAGGATCTTTAGAATATTTGAATATTTTACACAAGGTCATCTGGGTCAAGCTTTAATCACTTCTTTTTAATCACTTAATCAATTCTTTTTTAACTGCCCCTTAGTCTTTATAAAAGACAACAATAAAGTAAACCATGAGATGATCAAGCTGGTTTCTAAAATTGTTTTGCCATAATTCTGAGCACTGCTGCCTCATTGCAGATACCACAGCTTGGATGTCGCCCTTGAATGTCCTTGTTTACTGTCGGCTCTGTGTTTTACTGACTTGAGCTCTCGGGTCCTGTAGGACCCCCACAGTCTCTAAATGTCCTCATGATGCAATTAGCACACTTCAACTGTTCAACAATAATTCATTTAGAGCTTCTCTGCAATGGTGAGGGTTGGTGTGGAGTTTGCATCAAGCTGATCAGATAAAGTTGGCCTTGACTCTAATTCGGTCTCATCTCCCTGCACATCTGGCCTCACAACTGCTGGCATATTAATTTCACTTTGTTATTGTCTTCTCATTTACATGTGCATGGTCTGACCGATCTTTACCAATGAGTCAATATTTATTTAGTTTGATATTTAATATTCATTTATTTGCACATTGCAAATGATAAACAATATTATATACAATATTACAATATTAATATACTTTGATTTATTTAATAACTATTTAGAAGGGTTTCTATTGTATAGTGCTATTAAGAATTAGTAAATTACAGTAAGTTTTTTTATTTATAGATTTGCTAATGGATTTATGCTAGTTTGCTTTTTGATTGTTTTTTAATCAGTTAGAAATAAATTTAAGTATTGTGTAATGAAAGTGTTAAGATCAAAAGTTTAATAACTAATAATAATAATACTAATGAATAAAATCAAATAATAATAATAAAAATACAAATAATTTTCATAACTTAATTAGTGTAGATGCAATAATGCTATGGTAAAAAAATTGTTTTGTACAGTTGTTTTGCAAAAAATGGCACTAAAAAAGTTACATGACAAAGTTTATTGGTTACATAAAATAATTATTAACATGAAAAATAATAAACATTAAATAATTGTTTTATTTAAGTCAAATTGCATTAAAATCACCTACCTAAATAAATTAGGTTACATCAACAAAACGAGGAAAAACAAAATGAGGAAAAATAACTCCTTTGCCTGAGTACACCATGTTTTTTCAGTGTGGCTTGTAAAATAAATCATCCATTTATATATTTGTGGTAAAGACAATGTTCGAATCTGCATTGAATAAAGCTACCAGTTAATCATCCTGTTGTTTATATAGTGAGGATTCAGTATGGCATTCAGTGTGGCATTGGTGATATATGACACATTGTCCTTAACAAATGAATCACTTCAAAGTAATTCTCTCATCCTACTATCCTCTGGTGTCCTATCAGGACGACATAATATACTTTGTCCTTAAAGCTCTTTCTGTCCCTCAGTTTAATTAATGTTAAAATTGAACACTTCGAAAGCTGTACCAGCTAGGGTTTGTACAGTTTGTACCACACTGGACATGAATGGTTCTTTCATGTGTGTGTGTTCACATAATATAAAAATAAGACAACCTCAAACCATCAGTCACCTGCATGCATACATATTTGTGTATACATGCAGCAGGATTTTGACCTATAGAAAATCAAGGCCGAAAGACTGTAGATACTCTGAATCACACAATAATTGTATCAGCCACCTTCCATTTTGTCCTATCTGTCTGCTAACAGCTTTTATGGGAAGGGGCTCTATTCATAGAGATGAAGAAGGCTGCTGAACGGAGTTTGGAGTTTGACCCTGTAGAAGTCGATGATCATTTTAAGACATATGACAAATGAAGAACAATGTTATTTTTGAGAGGTCAATCTCAAGTACATTACTTGTAGGATCCCAAACTGGTCAGTGCAACATTGATATTCATACTGATATGTCAGCGTTATCCATGTATCAAAGCTTGATAAGAATTTTAAGCAGATAAGAAATGTCAGTGATAAATATTTATTGTGATCAATAGAATAAAGAAAAACAAAGGCACCAGGAAAGGTGTGAGGAACATTTACTGTATAGTTGTCAAATAACAGCTATCAAAATAAAATGTTATCAATGAATTTCATAGTGACAAAAACCTTAAAAGGTTTAGATTTAATGTTATTTTCATTGTGCAACATATAGTAAAATGTATGTAGCAAATTTCAGAAAAAACTGAAGATTGCAGTGATCAAAAACACTTTAAATGCAGGTTATCTAATTAAACTAAGCTTACAAATTGAGGTTTTAGAAGCAGGTCTACATACACATTCTTCCTTTTTAGACATGTGCCCATACTAGTCTTTTTAAGTATCTGTGCCCATTAAATAAATAAAGTCGATGTGCACCGCCACAAAAAGATAGCAAGGACATAGAATAAAATGTCATTCCAAATAATTAGAAAAATAAGCTCCTGTAGCTCTTAAATTCTGTGTTTTTTCTTAAACAGATATTATTGGCACAAATCCACATTTTGGCTCAGCACTCCAGAGTAATTTACATTCTGCTCTCGTTTCTGAGGTTTTCAAAATCTGATGGCAGTTTCTCCCAAGGATCTCATGTAGTGAATGTGGTTATGTCTTTGCTCACCTATGGGAATTATAAAAAAGAACTGACTTGAATGTAAATCCTTTTTGAAAAATGTGTTTGACCCCATCATCACATCCTGAGACTGGCAAAATATTAAGCACTCAACACATGCAAGTATACATATAAATCCACAAGCAAACAATTTATTATCTTTGTATCTTGAACATGTAAAGAGACAATAAGATTTTGTTTTGGTTTGTAAGCTTGTACAAAAACATGAAAAGAGAAATAGAAAATATTCCAGTTTTTTATTGGTCAAGCATCTACAGTATGGTTTTATATTATTTTTTATTTTCATATGCAGATTAGATATGACCTACATGGATTACGAAGAATGCATTATACTTAAAACCTAGTTAACTTCTATTACGCTAGTAATATACATTATTATTATTCACAAATAAATTGTATATTTCTGCATGTAATAATATCATTTCCTTGTGAGTTTGAATAGAGCATCTGGTGAATTGACTGATCATCTTAAAGAACGTTTCAAAACAAACAGTTTTGAAGCTACATTTGATTGAATGAGTGCTGTAAATATTGTATGTATTGCCTCCACATGCCTTAATGCACTTTTCCTTTCAGGCAGACTCAATTATCTGCCTTTAAAAGGATTCTGTATGACTCTGTTGACAGATTAGGTCAAGTGAAATTGATAAACAGTTTTTACAGAATACTTGTTATATTTATTTCAGCATCATTATCTGTAGGTCACCCTCACAAGGTGAATTGTCCTTTTCAATTCTATCCTACCGTTTAGAATTAACATGCATCAGTGCATTAATGCATTTTTATAAATGCCTTGACATTCAGTATCATATTTTGCTCTCTTGTACACCTGCACAAACTGAAGACAAGTCAAATTTTCTATATCCTCAAAGTACTCAGGTTAAAGGAAGAAATGTTTTTTGAAAAATAGGTCAAATGAATTTGGATTAAAGAAAAAAAATAGTTTCCCTGCTTGCTAAATGTGATCATAGCAATACTTTATCATCTTTATGCACTTTCCAGACAATATCAAACCAACACACAAATAAAATACATAAATAATATAAATATCTGTCATCTGTAATGTAAATTAAGATGCATCACATTACAAACATTTTCCAAACCTCCTTCTGTTGCAAGGTTATACATGTAATTGAATGCATTTTTCAGATTTTTCATTTTCTGCAGAGGATAGGCCATTGTGTTTTAGATACTTTATACACCTAAACCCAACTTAAAACCTTGACCTAATGGACAGTAAACAAAGCCTTTGGACTCTCACCTGCAGAGGAAGAAAAATTGCATTCCAGTACTCTATAACATGGCCTTACAACTTTTCACCAATAATCCATTGTCCTCCAGGATCCACTATGCTTGCTATTGTCTGAATAGATGCAGCCCATTCTTCTCAGCTACAAGTCTGACCATTACTGTTTCGTGCAAGGTGACCCTGAGTACATACCTCACGGTTTATTCACAAGCACCTACACTGAGCTCTTTGGATTGTTACACTGTTTAAGCAATTACACTTCTACCAACAGCAACCCTAAATTGCTTATTGTAATTTAAAATAATTTCATGCTTATAAAAGACATGCAGAGCCTTTCATTGAGCCATCCATTGATATTTTATGGTTGTTGACCTTGAATTAATCAAGTGAAGGGCAGGCAGACTTTCCGCTGACCGCATGGATTGATTAATTTTTCTTAATATGCTATCATGTTTTGTCTTTCCTGTTTTATTTTATGTCCTTACCAGCCGTACCGCCTCTGAATACAGAAGGGCAATATTTTTTTGGCTGGAATTTCAAACTTGCAGTTGAAACTGTTCACTATAAAACATTGCACTAGTAAATACATAAATACAAGTGGAAATTCCAATAAAGGGAATAGGTCTTCCACCCATGGTTAGGAGTAAGCTCTTCATATGTTGTGTTTCTGTCTCTTTTTATAGTTTGACCTGCTATATAAAACAATGTTTTTTCATTTGGTGCAGTAATTCTGCACAAAATGTTGGTTGTTGTTTTGAAGTATTTGGAACCTACACATTGATTGATCTTTAATACTGTTTATTGGACAATTTTTTAACATTCTCTCTTACCTGTCTTCCTTATTTCATTCATCATCTATCTAAAGAGGTCAATTGGGAAAACAGATCAACTGCCACAGAGGCATCATAACGGAAATCTCTTGTTCCCTGAACAATCTTAAACACTGGACCAGTATGCTTTATTGCCTCTTTAAATGTACTAATGAAATCCCCAAGGTCAAATGATAGGCCAGTCAGCCTCTTCAAACACAGACGATGCTGTTTCGTGACGCACGCGTCATAACCAGCCAAACAAATTGACTTTCTTTAGGAAGCAGATGTTTGTCAGGGATTACCATGAGAGAGCCGCCTGAGGACGCTTCTTCTGTATGCAAGTCACAAATGCTTGATTCATGGCACACAGGAGCAGAGCAGATGAGCCCTGGCATAGAATAAAAAAGAGGGGGAGATTAATACGGCAATCCCCAGGAAAGACCACTTTGTGAGGGGTATTTCAAGAGGCCCAATACATCTAATTCAGGAAGCTACTGTTGTGTGATTTATCTTTTTGCTGCCATAAAACAACGTTGTGCTTTAATTGGTGGAATGGCGTGTGCTAAATGTTCCTCAGGTTGAGAGGTGGAATGATCTGCTAGCTGCAAGAACTCAATGTGTTTGTGCTGTAGTCATAAATATGTGAGTGGGTTGAAAACGGTTTAGACAGGAAAACAGCATTCAACTGCTGTCTGATGCATGCATTTACACACGCGCAGAAAAAGGGGGCGGCGTACTTTATCTCACTAACTAGACTATATAAATACAATCTCTATATATCTATAAGTGTAAAATCTATATGTTTAAAAACTCTCATGGACTTTACTTTGGAAATTTTTTTTAAACAAGCCTTTCTGACAGTTTGTGGTAACACTAATTAGTGATAACTTGCCTTTCTTTTTAGCTATGTTTATAGTCGCAGTGTTGGTTATGATTGATAATTGTACTCCTTTCTTCTATCTTGTGCAATCTGGTCTTGAAAATGTATGAAATTTGGAGTGTGTCTGTCCCCTATGGCAAGCTAATAGGATTTACACAGGAGCTCCTGTCTGAAACTGCACTTAATACAGAAACATGTGAAATGCCCTTATCTGGATTTGACCTTTATTGTAGCACAAATGCTTTAAAACTGAAAAATGTCACAATAAAATAGCTTATGCTGCACTATTAAAAATGTTTTGTAAGGTTGCAAATGTGTGTTATACTGTAGCATACTGTAAGTGTTTACATTTTAGGAATCATATTAGGAATAAATAGGCTACTCTTGTCTTCTTACTAAATTTTGGAAATATGTGTTTTTTGCAACTTCTATGTATTAGAACTGTATTATGTATTAGAAACATAGAAAAATGCATCCCTTTAAAATTTTATTTCTTCATTTATTTACATTTATTCATTTAGCAGATTCTTTTATCCAAAGTGACTTACTGTACAAATGAGAAAGCATTTAACATTTTGTCATTATATATATATATATATATATATATATACACTCTAAAAACTAATTCAGGGGACCTTTAGTCATTACTTAAATATATATATTGTTGTGACATAAAAAATCAAGTTCTGAAATGCTGTTAGACTTTTTACTTGTAATTGTTATTTTATTGAGCTTGGATGACACACAAATTATGCCTATTGATTCGATATACTATCATGACTTGTCATAGCTTAACATTTTCAGTTAATCAAAAATGTATTTAATTTTAAGTTCTGTTAATGTAAAATACAATCTTATGACGTGTAAACGGCCCACAGTTTCCTGCATGTGCGGCATGTTTAAGGCCAGACGAGTGACCAGCTGAAAGTCATTGACACTTAATGTGGTGAATGGTAAGTCATTTTTTGCTTAATTACACATATTTGCATTCGCTCAGGATTCTGTTGGTGATACTGTAACCGAATACCGACATTTGTGAAAGGTGTTGTTGGTGAACGCGGTAAATTCGTGTTGTGGTTGTGGAGTAAATGGCGTAAATAAAGTTTATGGTGACCGAACATGGACTGCGGCCGAGGGATGTTTTGTGGCAAACATATGAGCAGCTTAACGCGGTTTTGCTTTCCGTGTGGTCGGAATTTACCACCAACAACACCACCTTTCACCGCGTCACTCCCTGTGTGTGGTACATTCCCTTTCTGTGAAGATGTCATTGTAAATTTGTTTCGGGACTGGTAAAAGTGTTTTTCCCATGTAATTGTGTTTTATGATAGGTAAAAATGTTTTCCAAAATGTAAATTTGTCCCGAGCTTTGTAAATAGCAATAGCAGCTAATTGTTAACTGTTGGTCTAATATTTAAACTTGATGTCTGCATTAGAGAACATGGTGTGGGGTGTGAGGCTGTAAATCTTCTCTTTTAAAGTTGATTGAAAGAATATTTGTTCATTTCATGTTTAAATTAGTGCCTTGAATGTACGGTAATCAATGGTTCTAAATCATTTGACTATTACTGTCTGATTTTCCGTCTTCACGTTACTTAAAACATTATGTTGGATCAACTTAAATAGTTGCATTCATGTTGACAATTTTTAAGTTCATGTTACTTAGAAATGTGTTTTTATTGTGGCAAAAAAACGTCTTCACCTTACTTAAAACATTATGTTGGATCAACTCAAAATATTGCTTTGAATTAATGTAATTCTCCCAATTGGCTTAAGTTAAAAATTCTAGTGGAAAACGTTAACATACTTTTTTTTGTTGAACCAATGTTTTATTTTTTAGAGTGTATATATATATAATTTTTAATGTGTGACTTTGTATTTGTATCTCAGGTAATTGAGTCATTAGTGTCTCAATGCTAAGTGGATCAACCCCCATTAGTGTCCAAATTTGTGCTCACAATACAATGATTCATAACATAGTGAGCTAGGGAGCGAGATGAGATGCAACCTTAAAAATGTATTCTGTTGCAAATTGTTAATGATGCCATCATGTCCCCAGGATATCTGAATACATTAGGCTGTTCTCATTTTATGTCTACTCACTTCTCAAATCATGCCCTATGTCTTGTTTATCTTTAACTTATTCCAAATCATCTAATTGTACTTGAATTGTAATGTTTATACTGTGAAATTGCTATTATGTAATTATATTAGTTAATATTGCCTAAATGACTCTGGCAATTTATATTCCTCTGTCCTAGTGAACATGACACCTAAGTTGGATGTTTTTATAAAAAATGTTTTAATACAGTAGATATATATTAACATTTTCCCCATTACACAATGAACATTGACTCTAATGTCTAAGAGCATCTAAGAGCCCTGTGCTGTACATTGGAACAAATGTTTGCTTATCCTCCCCTAAGACTGCAGTAGTCCTACGGGATAGTTCAAAGTTAAAATATGTACAATAAGTGATTAACATATTTATCTCGTCACAGCCTCTAAGACCTTTTGCTCATTTAGATCTGACAGATAATGACTTAATTCCCAATCAACAAAAATGTTTTAGTAAAGCTTTCCTTAGAAAGCCCTTAGTGTTTTGTAACTGAATGTGAATTTGATTTTAGTGAAACCTTGTAATTCATCAAACTTGTCTTCTATTTCTGATACAAGCCAGTTATGATCACAGCCCGTGTATGAAGATTTCAGACATGGCATAAATTGTAAAGACATTCAAGACTAAGGCTAAAATAATGTGTGTTGACAAAACTTCTTTGGATTTGAAATTTTCTATGAATTGAATTCTACAGTAATAATGATGCCAACCAAACTATACCACCCTAGCATCTGTGACATAAATCAAAGTTTGCTTAGCAGTATGAGATTTGGACTGCTCGCTCTTGTGCATACACACAAAGGCTTATGTGACTGCTTAGAGATCCTGGACATGGTCAGGACTATAAGAGAAAAAAGCGTTGACTACAGTTAGCCCTGCGACCACCTTAACAGATCTTGACATTCATTCCAAAAATTAATAAATAGTTAAAATATTTAAATATGCTTTTGCATTTGAAAGAAATCTCTATTAATAGTTAACTGTTGCAACGGTTCGTTTATAATGATCTAACCCTAAAATTATTCTTCAAAATTATGAATATGAATATGAATTGAAAATGAATTGATAAGATTGATTTATCAGATTGATAAAAAATGTGTTTTTCAGTCACCTGTGTGGTTTATTCTCTTGGTGGTTGGGCAAGACACTGTAGATGGTATGAAATGCAAGCTGATCGGTAAGACCCTCTCGTGAGCTGTGCAATGTTACGTTGTTTACTGAGGGAGCAGGCAGTCTCCTGAGGTGTAATAGGTTTCTTTTTTTTAGACTGTGGCTTTGGTATAAGGCTCAAGGACATGATGTCCACTCCTATCTGCTAAAAGGTGACATAACTGACAATGAAAGAAGGCAGCCCTCCGCTTCCTGAATAATAACAAATCCATGTGTGTTAGCTATAAAACAAAATATTTTTTGATGTCACACACCTGATATGAGTTGACAGATCAAACAACCGGGGTCACCGTGCATCCTCTGTTTATACAATGCCCTGGGCTGTCAAAATGTAAATAGTTATTGACAAAATGACAAAATTTTACGCCTTCTGTGCACTTTAATGGTGATTTAATTGAAGATAGGTGCTGTTAATTAAAGCACTTACACGAGAACAAGCGGAGACGCTGGCTGTTTGGCATGCAGAGGAGTGGTTGCGAAAGAAGAATCTGACAGAGTGTCAGAGAGCTGCCTCGAGCTCTCAGACAACAGCTGCTCTGAATGAGAGGGCGTCCTGGGGGTACCGAGACACAGACAATGACTCTCACTCTCTGCTGGTGGGGGCGGCCGGAGCGTGAGGTGCATCAAAAGTTGGCCGAGAGCCAGATCGAGGATTCACACTAGAATTATTCTGTTTGTTTTCCCTGCGGTTTTCAGAACTAACATCAACATCTCTAGGCGTGCCGATTGTCTTTAACTTACGTGACTGCTTGCATGACTGAGTGTCAGTTATGGTGGAAATAAACTGATGGCAAATTACCCAGTGTTTCAATTGTGTTACCCCCGTAATGTCCTCCGCTGGTCTCTTATAATGCCCTATACTGTATACATGGACAGGTTACATCACTTTACTCTCCTGTCTACTGAACATACAAAAACATACCATACATATTACATACATATTATTAGAAAAAAGCAACAATAAAGGTCCACAAAGGCAAATGTACTAAAACTAACAAATTAGCCATCTTGTAAAATGCGTACGAATTCCTAAAAGATTGTGTGGAGAAATTCCATGATGTGGACACACACACACACACTTCCTATAAGAGCTTTAAATGGACAGGGTAGAAAAGCACTATGCAAACATTAGGATTAATTTGAATATGTTATTTTCTAAAACATCCCAAAAACTTATAATAATCACATTGTCTGCTTATTTCAATTGCAATAAAAGCTCTAGAATTAAATTATTGCTGTTTTCATACATTATTGCTTGATGCATTATGCAGATCATGCACAGCAAATAAAATTTACTGTGCTCATGATTGCATTTATACTTTGCTCTTGATGGCACTTAAGGTTCCCTTATAATAAATGTGAATCCTTGGTCAACATCTGTTTCACAAATGCAGATCAGTTAAGCAGGTTAATATCTGTGAAGAACACAAGTGTAAATGTGTTTAAACACAAATGTTTGAGCTCCAAAATATGAAAAAACTTCATTGTTAATATTTAATATTGTCTTAGGCCCATAATTATTTCATGTAACTACTAACAACTATAGTTGTTTAAATCCTCCTTATTCTGTTCCTTCCTTTGACCATCAATTTGAAACTTCATTTCACTGTTTTATCTAACCAGCATTAGATAAAAGATCTTAGATAAAGGATTCAAAGACAAAAAAGAGACAAAGACAGGAGTGTTTGGCTTATGGTGTGTTCTGTGTCTTAAGTGAACAGAAATGTGTAGATCAGCTACATGTTGTCAAAGCAAATGTTCCTCTGATGCAATGAATAATAAAGTAAGGGCATGATTTGGAGAGCTTGGTTTTTTAAACTGCCATTTGCACCTTGGTATATGCCATGTTGAACAAAGACTTTTCTTGGATAAGAATATTTCCCCAACAATATAGCACAATCCCATAACACATCTACCTTTCCTTTATTAGTTTATCTTTCTACTAACACCTGCAGTTGCACTTCCACTATTAAATTGTAGTAAAACAAGGCCAAACAAAGAACTATGTAGTGAACTGCCAACTCAGATTATACACTAAACAGGAGACTAGGGCTAGTTGTCACGCGTTTTATAAAATTTAGTATTTTCCATGTTTAATTTATTTTTGAAAGGCAATTTCTGTATAGCCTAAATGTGAACACGTGACACCTTCTCATCTAAGCACCGAATGAGCTCCGTTAATAATATTATGAGCTTTACTGCCACCGTGTGGTAGATACATTGTGAAGCGAAACATACTGTGACACGACTGTATTTTTATCTCCCTTTCACTTCTTATTTTCAGCATGATTTAATTTGAGCTTTTTATGCATAAAAGAAAAAAGCCATAAGCTCTAATTTTGTAGACGGAGTTGTGTTAAATTATTAACTGTATATGGCAAAGTTGCACAAGTTTAAATGGAAGGACGAGTTTCCAGAGTAATATGTCTTAACTATATGTGTTTATTTCTGTTTTTTACTGTGCAGCTACTCAATCTACTTTTTTTAAATAGTGAACTTAGTAAGCCTACCACGGGCCTCATATTTCCTCTTTCATTTTGTTTCATATTTTTAGCAGCTGCAGAAAATAGAATCGCACCTTTTGTTTAAGTGGACATGAATTACTGTACAGTCTTGCATCTGTACTTCATATTTCCAGTTGCAACAGATAATGCAGGATTTTTAATAACATTTATTCAGAAGCACATTGCATTAAATATATAGAAAGTCTATTAACCCCATAATAAAGGCCAAATAGTTACTTTTTCCGTAGGACTGCGAGTTATAAATTGCTCAAAGTAATATCTAACATCTCTTGCTTTTCTCTTGTCAATTCATCAAAGGTTTTTTGTGGCCTTCTCAGAAACATTCATGTCTCATTTCTGTTTTTGAGAAGGGGTGCTGTTTCTGTGCATGTATTATGAATGAATGTTGCAAAGATGGCTCCTCTTTGAAACAGTCTTCGTGTGCACTAAATATACGTCGTATTTGACATTTTAACGCCTATTCTAGCTGTGAACATCCTCCTGAAAGTAGAATAATCAAGTAAGTCGGCAGGTGTTTGATCGGCGCAGTTCACCAATTGTTAATTTCGGCGCTAGGACCCCGGGGAGCTATTCTTCTCCCAGAAGCGCAATGCAATTTGCATTCATTTGTTGAGCAAGGCAAACACGGGTGTTTGTGAGTGAAACCTAAACCACCGGAAGATCTAAGAACAGACTGACATACTCACTGTGCAAGAAGCGATAATTATTGGTGCAGGATTGTCATCGTGATGGGAAGCTTTCAGTCTCTACCGGATGATCATCTTTATCGAGCTCTGTCAAAGAAGACAGGCTGTGAGTATAACTATAACAAACAACATCAAGATGTCTTGTTAATGTTACGTTATCAGTGCTGCAGTGTTTCAAAATTGCTTCACCTTTACACAGGAAACGTATGCGAACAAAAAATACATTCAGTTGACACCTGCCTGCAGTGTTTCTGTCAACACTTTAAATATTTCATTTTTCAATTGTTTTATTTTAATACCACGATGTGTACATGCAAGTTATAACTATTTGCCTTACTTGTTAAAATATTTACTTATGTGTTACCTTTTTTGAAGCAAATGATTACTGAAGCATTATGAAATACACAGCACAGATGTATGTCTATGTATATGTCAGTGCTGATGTAAATAAAGAATGACAGAAGTGTGTGCGTTTGCATTATGGTAATATACTGACAGCATCCGCCTTTATCAGTGGTTATACTTGCCTGGTTTTATGCCTCTGAATTATATGATTATTTATGATTCAGTTTGAAAATGCAGTCAAACAACAAAATCAGAAAAAATAGATATTGAACTATTTCACCTTTCAGACAAACACATTTGCTTAACCTTAACGGACTAATGGATCTGTTTGTTGAATATCTCTTGTCTCAGTTTCACTGGAGCAGATCGGAATCCTCCACAATCGTTTCAAACAGCTCAGTCAAAACGAAGAAACGCTACGGTAATCTGACAGTGTTGTCTATTGTTTGGGATGTCATGTATTTTCATAGAATGACGTCTTGTTTTCAACAATCAAATCAAGCCTGTTGTGCTGGTATTAGAAAACTGCTGTGCTACTTGTTTTCATGGCTTTTGTTTGGGTGCCTTGGCTGGTTATATAGCTCATAGTTTACACTATATAAATACATGTACACAAACTAATTCCTGTCTATTACATATGACATCTTATTTTTTGCTTGTGTTGTCATTTACAGGAGAGATGACCTAAAAACAATACCAGACCTGGAAAGCAACCCTATTCGGTCTCAAATTGTAGAGGCTTTCTTTGACAGAAGGTTTGTAATTGTCAGCAGTTGGATATACTTTTTGTAATAATGGCGACTAAGGTATTGTACGAAATTTCCGTAAGTCTCATTAGAAATGTCACAGGGTCTTTCTTCCACAAGGATGTGAAACTAAACCTTCATGATAAAAGGAAGTTTTTGCAGTGTGTGGTTGTTTTTGTACTGTATGGCTTTTATTATTGTGGCTTATTATTGCTGTCTCAGGCCTAGTTTTATTTAAGACATTTTTTGTTAATAATATTGTTTTTGCTATTAGCATTGTATGGCTTTTGATTCAGCTTCTTTCAACACCTCTATTACTTGCCCCTCTTAGAATGTATAATGTATATTATATTCTTCATATATGTTACCTTCTTTAGTGTGTAAAGTGAGTAAAATCATTAACTTCCATTGATTTCAGATAGCCACCAACATGACATGACAGGTCAGGTATTAAAATGCTTTTTCAATTAGTACAGCAGATGCTGTATAAACACACCAGTTTATGGTTCAACCTGATCACTCAGCCTATTAAAGTGTATTGTACAGCAGTGTTTGCCAACTTGATTAGCATTAGTATGGTCATAAATAAATAAACACTTCTGGCACAGCTGGGTGATGGGTTGGGCACAATATAATAGAAAACATATCCCACACACTGATGCCTGTCTGCCTGAAGGTATCACTTACTATTAAAGACTTTCATTATTTACTTCTGCAAACAGTTGAAAGTTGATATTGTACATTTTTCTCTAAGATGTAAATGTTAAAACGTACATACTCTTTCTTAACAGAAACTTCCAGAAAGATTGTGGGGGATCAGTGGAAGAAATCGGTTTTGAGGAATTCCTTACTGTCATGTCGTACTTCAAAGCACCAGCCCTTCACACCACAGAAGAGCAGAAAGAGGAGATAAAGAGGGCAAAACTACGCTGTAAGAACATATTGTAAAGCCTGAATGAGCACAAATGATATTCAAAACGTTCTCTGGAAACAAGGATCCTTATTACTGTTTGAAAACGTGGCGATAAAAGGTATCAGTGAACAGAGACATGAATTAACAATACTCTTATTTCTTTTTCTTGATAGTCCTGTTTAATATGCATGACACAGACAATGATGGAACCATAACACTGGAGGAATACAGACATGTAAGATGCTACTGTGATTTGTTCAATTAAATCCATATAAATAAATAATTCATGAAATAGATTGTTTATAAGCTTCACTGATTATTAACAGTGTTTTTTCAGTGTATGTTGTTCTGTCTTACTAGGTGGTAGAGGAATTACTTTCTCGTAGTGGAGCACTTGGAAGAGAGACAGCCAAGGGCATTGCAGATGCTGCAATGCTGGAGGTTGCCAGTATCTCAGTAGGTCCCATGGTATGTTATCTAAAACTGCATATATAACATTGTGAAAAGCACATCAGACAGTTACAATTAAATTTTCTCTGACTTTTGTTCTATTGATTTGATACTTTTAATACAATAATATTTCTGTTGCCATACCACAAATTCTTGTTTTTTTTGTTTACAAAATTCTTTAGCATATTTATTTATCAGATATTAAAGACAACTTCAGATGTCTTATTAGTCCGACTGTATATTATAGATCAGATTATATTTGATTATAATGTGTGCCAATATATTTGTAAGGGTGTTTTAAAAACAAATGCTGTCAAAAATCTGAGAAACACCTACGAACAACCTTCTGTTTACTTATCTGTGTGCTTGTTTGTTCTAGGCACCTGATGAGTTTTATGAAGGGATCACATTTGAGCATTTTTTGAAGGTAAATTTGTAATTTATTTGGAAAGGCTGCATTACATGAAGTGCATTATATTAGCATTGCCACTGTCATCAAACATTTTACAGTCCAAGCTCATGAGGCTTACCTTTTTGTTGTAACCTGCACTTAACACACTGTGTGTTTCCTGCTCAACAGATTCTTAAAGGACTAGAAATTGAGACAAGAATGAACATTCGCTTCTTAAACATGGATACAACTGTGCTGTGCAAATAACGTTCTATCATAATGCTGCAGGCCAAGTTTCTGGTAATATGACCTATCTTTGCACTTTATTAGATGAGAATAGATTTTTAATAGATCTTTATTATTAGGAAACTAATTATTAGGAAACTAATAAACGTTGCATGACTGTATTTGTTACAATTAGTGCAATAACTCATTATACAGTTAAAAGTAGACTTTTATTTATTTGACAATTGTTTTTTTTTAAATTATTGCAAAAGCCATTTGTAGTTCTAGATTCTATTCTAACAGTATGTTTAATGCTTACAAATAACCAAATTCTAACATATTGTCACATATTTATCTTTCTCACATTAATGCTTTACTGATAAAAATCGTTCTGATATTAGCCTTAAATAACGTATTGCAGTTACTGTAGTAAACCAGCAGATGTCACTAATGTCATGATTTTGTGTACTGTAGATATAACTCTACTCAGGTACTCTATACACAGGTACTTACATAGTCAATAAGCATGTTTCCACAGCATGTAACAAACAATATAAAATTAATATTCTATAGTCACGTGAATGTGTAAGACAATGACTCTGCGACTATGAGCTTTTGGATGAATGACAGATATTTCCGATGCCCGTCCATTTCTTGAAAAGTTCAATCATCCTTCTTTTTAGAAACGAACTACAGACACTTATTTATACACACACTTATTTATACAGTTAATATTAATAAAAAACATCCTATGAAAACTTGATACGCATAGTGTTAACTATGATTCGAACAGTCCGATTACAAACAATTATCTTTAGTTAGTTTCGTTGTAGTATGTATGCCTTATTTAAAAAACTGCAATAATACAATGTGTTTATAATTCATAATTACATGTCTTATAATTTTGTTACTTTCTATATGTTTGTAAAGCTGCTTTGCAACAATGCAAAAAAGCGTTATAGAAATACATTTCAGTTGAACTGAATTGAACAGTAATCTCTAGTTGCTAGTGTATACCAAAGACCTTTAAACAATAACAACAACAAAAGTAACAGAAACAATAATTCAGGTATGAATTGTACTTTGATTGTAAAGACAGATTGTATAGCACAATCAAAGGGTTTCGTGTTAAAATGTCAGAATTTGCTTTGCATAGACAATTCAGAGCACTTCTACTTGCAAGATGCAACAGTGACAAAAATATGTCACAAAATGACGAAATTAGTGCTTCTTCTGTTAATGTAAGCAAATATTTTACATGCAGTAACTGTATTGAATGTGCAAACTGCATTTACCACAATAAAACAGCCATCTTGCAATACTGAAATTCTCAGGTGTTTTTTTCTGAAAGAAGTCAAAACATTTCTCAGATCGCTTCAGTATTTGACGGGAAAATGTAGATAATCACTTTCATATTTCATGTGAAAGTGTCATGTGAGGTTGCCAAGCAAGACAGGAAGGAGGTTCTCACACAAGCACCTATGTGTTTTTGATTAGGGGGTCTCCCCCACCACAAACTACCTTAAAAGTCTTTACGACCCACTACCCTCGTTTTTCTATTTCACGAACATTTTGTTTTAAAAAATGTGCCACTCCCTTGTGCTTGTAAGCAGTGAACCACTATAAAATCCCCATCTGTGTTTCTACAGAAATTAATACAATACCTTTTCAGACATCAGGAAGTTTGATGCAGAGCCTCATATATAATATGGGGATTTTTACTAAAAGTGACAAATGCCAGAAATGCATTTAATGTGTTTGTAAGGTCAAGGTTAAGGCTTGTGTGCATGTGACAACATTGCTACACAAAGCTGACAAATACTGTAATACCTGCAGCTTTCATTCAAGAAATAAAATACTTTAAGATTCACAAGTCAGTATATCAATAGCCTATAGTACAGCAGAATTTTGTAAAGTAAAAGTGCAAAATTAGATTTTTATAATTTTGAACTCATTTTTCAGACACATTACTTTCTTTTTCATTTAATATTGCAGTTTTAGAACTGTTTGCTGTTAAAGCAATGATGCTATTTTTCTGCCACAGTTTTTTTCTGGCAAAATGTTGCCATGCAGAGCTCATTACTTGACCTACAATGAATCTTTCTACTTCCATTTCCACAGAACCGTGTGACTAGGACAAAGTGCTTGAGATTGCAAATTTTTAACAGCATATAATTAATAAATCAGCTAAAAACTTTAAAAATATTTATTACTGTTAATGTTGTTACATTGATTTACTGGCACTGTTGTGCATTGCAACACAAAGATATTACTGTCAGTGGTTTGATTTTGTATTAAATCGACTTGATTTAAGGTGTCAGCAGTTTGATCATTCAAAATGGAAATGAAAAAGAACAACTTTTCAATGCCTTTGTTTGCAGCTTTGCATTTATATTTTACCGTTTTTATACAGTACATAAAGTCGCTTTATTCTCGAAGCAAGAGCCTGAGATTCACTCGCATACACACATGGACACAAACGCACACTCATACCTTGTGACAGGGGAGACGACTAGTCAGTTTTTTTTCCTTTCTGATGTGGTGAAATGAATGCGTCATTATAGGCTGATATCACAGTCTCTTGCACTTCCTGTCTTCTAAACTGGTCTCAACACAAGGCTATGTCTCAGACGGTACTTTTATTTTACTAGGGTATTCGGGTCTTGTCAGACGTTAGCAATTACCACAAAAGCCAATATAGCTAGGTCACAATCGATTTCTTTGTTATCAAAACAAATATCCATGACATACATAACATCATAGAGTGTCGAATTGTTTATAGTGGTTTTAAATGTAGAACAGAAGACACCAGGTTTAATGACAACTGATGCTTACTGATAACTAACTACTGTATAACTAGATAACATAATTTATGGACCTACAGTACAGCAATCAATGAGAGTCACAGAAGATTATCCATTTTGGTCCACACTAATCAGTTTACATAACTTTATCTTTCACGGCATAGATAAACAATTAACACTGAAATAAATTACATGAATAAATACTGTATCATAAACTATTTTATAAATTATTTAGACATCTCTCTCTCTCTCTCTCTCTCTCTCTCTCTCTCTCGCTCTCTCGCTCTCTATATATTTATATATATACATATCCATATATATATACAAAAATAAATAGTAATAAATTACATAAACAAACATATTACATACATAAACTTTTCTGTGAAGTTGTCACTCAACACATTTTAGCTGTACAACTGTATTTGTGTCCTTTTTCTACACTTTTTACCCCTAAGCGACTTCAGTTCTTGAAATGCTTGACTAAGGAACTCCTGTAGCCGCGACAGGACAATGCATCCATAGGCCTTCTGCTGGAAAGTATTTTGTACGGGGGGAATTCCTGTTGGTCTTTCAGCTGGCTCAGGAATAGGTATATTTGGCTGCAGAATTTGTAAGAGACAGTTCACAATCGAAGCAATGTGGTCAGCATGTGCAATCATATGTTTAAGTCCTTCAGCCACAGGGTTGGTCGGAGGTTCTAAGTCCTTCTGTTGCTCCATTACAGTCTGTAGGTGAGGAAGGAATTCTTTTAGATGACTATAAACACTCAAGATGCGCTCGGATAGGCTCTGGCCAGAGATGGTTGATACTGGAACATTGTCCATTTGCATATCACAGATCAGGTCTGTAGAATCTCCCTGTCTGGCTTTCTGGATAAGAAAACACATGGGTCAGGACAAGGCATATGACAAAGCAAAGTTGGTTTCAAACATCTAGTTTAGGTTCTCTTACATATGATTTGAACCTAACTCAACATTGAGTATTGTCATAGTTTTAATATATGACACAATTAAAACACTGGAATTTATTAATCACATTTACATTAAGTCATTTAGCTATTGAATTACAATATTCAGTAGTTTCATACTTTTTATGTGTCACATCATAAAACACATGGTGCAAATGTTTGTATAGATTTGCATTTGCACATTTTATTTCTATTTATGTACAATCTATACTGGCACAAGTTTGTCAATGGGAGGAATCACCTCATCTCATCTGGAAACCACCCAAACAAATGACCATATTAGGCATATCTTGTCATAGGGTCTACCAGTGTACCAATCACAACTGAGCTTAGATAAAATAATTGACTGTCATCTGTGTAGTTCCTCATCCGAGAAACGTAATCAAGAGAGATAACTTACATATGTTTTTAAAAGTTGTGCAGTGGTCGAGCTCATGAACTTGGTGAGCTTCAGACTCCTGTGAAGATGCTGGCTGCAGCTTTGATTCTCGCATTGTGTCGTTGGCTGTGTGGACTCAACAGCGGTTAGGAAAATGATAAGAAGGATTATTCCTAAAAGAGCAACAAACAAACAATACCAAAATAGGTATTAAAGCCCATTTCCAACAAAGGTGAGGTCAGGTCATGGCATCATGTCTAGCACTTACTGGGACCATGTTGACCACCCCTAATGAAACACATCGTATCCACCTCATCCACAGTCTTAGATATCACACTGAGTATTACATGCATCCTAAAGTATGGCTAAAACTAAACTCTTTGGGAAAGTATTGAACACTCCTGATATAATTGCTCTGTGCACTGGGATTTCATCTGGTTAATCTTCTAAGTGCACAAATATGTCATCAATTGTATGTTCCCAAATGTGTATAGTAATTGGATCCCTAATTGAATCGCAACAACCACAATATTCTATTTTTACCACAAAGCATGACAGTTAGCATGTGGTAATGTGTATGCAGTGTGGTTATTGTACTTACTGAGTTTTGCTTGTGATCTCTGAGGTAGCCAAATCATGTTCCTAACATGACAATTCATTCTCCGTTCACAGGCAAAGTTTCAAACTGGTCATGATCACAACTCTGAAAATGTTTTTAAAGTCTGAAACCACACATTTGTCATTGAAGGAAATGACGTGGCCAGCTTTCTGAGGCAATAAGATTTCCCAGAATGTTTTTTTTTTTTGCGTCTTCAAATCACATGTACTATGTGTAATGTTCCCTCCTTCTTTAGTTGCCACCCAAATTTCATCTACATGCGTTTCCTCCTACTATACAGGGTCTGTGTGGGTTGAGCAGTTGCAATTATATATATTTATTCAGTTGTCATTGTGTCTTCTGTTTAGTGCGCTTATGGTTATGATTGCCATCTCTAAATGAACAGATTATAGAATGTTAGATTATGCTCTTGCAGCATAAATAAATATGATTTGAATAAGAAATAGAAATAGGCTCTTATGTTGCATGATGCCAATTGATTCAACAAAGTTTCTGTATGTATATCTCTATATGCAGGTATTTCATAACATGGAGTAGATTTGTTGGCATTTGCTTGTGCATTTTTGTTATTGTCATCATCAACACATTTCACAATCTATCTGAAAAGTTTTACATTCTGTTCGTTGTTTTTTGTTTAGTCGGTAATATTGCTTTAAGTTTGACAATGCCACAGACAAAATTTCGAATGGGAACGACAGCTCTCTTCCACCGTCTGAACTCTGTGCCCGTTGGTTCAACAGGAAGCTATCTTGTAATAGGAAGGTTGTTTCTCAACATAAGATTTTCACTAATACCTATACTAGATCTTTTGACGCACAAGCCTAAAAATCTGGAAATTTCGGCTTATTGTGCTCACACCAGGAAGGAAGGTGACGAAGAACTGTGTCCTTAATTTTCAATTATTTTCATTTTTTGCTTTTGTGTGATGCAATTGTATCTTTAGTGCATTACACATAGAATCACTTAAGTGCACTAATATAATGTTATGATGTTAACAGTGAGGTTATTGTGTTGATCTAGCAGGAAAATCCCAGAGTCAAAATGTAGAACATGCAAAAACGTACTATAATTCACCAAATGAAGGCACAGCTGATTTCACAGCCACATCTCTAAAAATACAAGGCTTACGTTTAATGCTGATGTGGCAAGGTGGTGTCACTGGGAAAATCAGTGTCTTCTCAGCAAAACATCTTATAGTACTTTGGTACCTGGTACTTTCCACAGTTCTTACCTAAAGCAACAAACTACAAGTTAAGAAGGAACGAATAAGAACTGGAAGCATTGCAGTAGCCTTTAAGTCTTCCCTTTCCCCCTTAATATGTTTTTCCAGCCAGAGGGTTAAGGTGTATGTGCTATTTCCCAGTCTGAGACCAGGTTAAAGAGGCACCTTTCTTAAACTGCCAAGTATGAGAATTTCACTCAAATATTTGTAATAGTGACTGTGGTAATCCAGCAGAATCCAGTGCATGTGTGTTTTTGACAGGTCTGCCACTTATGCAAAAGACACTTTCTCTTAACCTCTAAACCACAGGAAATGCTTTACTAGAGTCTAAGGAAACCCCCCATGCCTTCTCCTTTATGTTTTCTCGTAATCATGAATACCTCTTTAGAACTCTTGCTTACCTCATACAGAAATTATGTGGAATATAATACTGTTTAAATGAATTAATGACGATAGATCATATTGCACATATTGTTGTAAAACATTTTAATAATGTACAGCAACTAATAGAAAGTACCTCAACCCATTTCCAAGGGGGCCTCAAGATACGCTAAATATTAAAAGCATTAAAATAAGCATATATCTATCTATATATCTATATCTATATCTATATCTCTATATATATATATATATATATATGCATATGTGCATGTGTGTGTGTTTTTATATGTATTTTTTGCAACAAATATAGGCCTACATATTAACAGTCAAACCAACCTCTAAAAATTGTATTAAATATATAAAATTGTGGTAGAAATCATGGGAACCTTCAAATATTGTTATGGACAAGGTGTAAAGTATAGGGGTAGGTTAGATTATAGTCAAAAAGATTGCAATATTAAAAGTTGTTAAAATATTACACACACACACGTGTGCGCGCGCACGCACGCACGCACTCACTCACGCACGCACATTATGTTAGGCATTGCGTAACTCACTCTATCCCACCGGATCCGTTCGCTTCCTCCTCCTCCTCCTTTTTCTCAGGAAGTGCAGCCGCTAGTAGTCTGAAGAGAGACTCCGGACTCCCGCTCTCGCCGTACCGAGCGTCTCCGCGTCATCCATCTCGATGCCCTGCCCGTTTCTGCGGGCACATACTGTATGAGCAACATACGCAAGTAGCAGATGAACGGCGAGAACGATGCGCTGGAAGCAGGCTGTGTGCGGGCAGCAGCGAGAAGCAGCGGCATCGTCCTCAGCATCAGCAGCAGGGCGCTCGCTTAGCGCCCACCCCCACTCACATCGTCTTTTCCTCCCCCCCTGCAGAAGCATGCTTGCGTGAGGGATGAGGCTGGAGACAGGGACATCAGGCCAGAGCTGCGGCCTTCTTCTTATCGCAAGAGCCGGGCTCGTCATCATCGCAGCAGCAGCAGCAGCAGCATCCGCCAACGCTTTGCCATCATCACATCAGCATCTTTGGTAGGCAGCCTATCTCTCGTCTTCTCCGCTCCGTTTTTGCATAAGAAATGCAGGCCTGCCATGGTCATCCACTCAACCTCACATCAGTAGCCATGGCAACCACATCCTGTTAATAAGCGCTTTTTCATCTCCCCCCGTGTCTTTCGGTCTCCGGGGCGCAGGCTTATTTTTTACTACTGTAAGCATTACGACGACATCGCGTTATTGTTATCGTAGCGTTGTGGTTGAAAGGTTTTTCCTAAAACTGTACATCATGTACGGTGCTTCACACATGCACACGCACGCACACACACACACACATGTATGTGTGTTTATTACTATACACGTATATCTTGCCAGTAGACAGCCTCCCTTACAGGAAAATTATTCATAATCTTATTATAGTGAAGTGTGGTAACCGTAGTTTGTTTTACTATGGTTTTACTAAAAATATCATAGTTGAACTATGGTTGTTATAGTAAGATCATAGTAAATTTCTGGTTACTAGGGTTTCACTTCAAAAAAGAAACATTGTTTCTATACTTAAACCATTGGTAACTTACATTAGTAAAATATTATGTTCTAACTAAATACATTGACACAGTTTTTTAAATGTGCCATATATTCCCTAAAGGGTGAACTGTTTTTGCATGTGTATTTGTGTGCATGTGTTTGATTGTGCATCAGTTTGTGAGACAGTACTATATTTTGTAGCAATGGTTTTGCACTCAAAAGGCAACACTGAAATGTATTACTGTTCCCACAAAGTACACAGGACCAACAATATTTAAAAAATATTATTTGACAAATGCAAAGCAGGAAAATTGTTAATTTTATACATGCATAAATAATAGCAGAAGTGTAACAAACCAGCTAAATAATAGAACAAACATATTGTATTAGAATTATCAATGCAGTGTGAAAGATGAATTTGCACTAAAAACAGAATTTTATTAAATATACAGTCTTTGACAACAGCAACAATATCCTCTCATCTTGATAGGTCTATTTATTTTGCTATCCTCCTAACTATGCACAAAATGTTGAGAGGATGAGATATTCACAATTATCAGTTATATAGTCATGCTAGTGGTCCTAGTAGTCCCAAATGATTAAAATAAATAAATAAGTCATAATAATAATTAATAATATTACATTAGTTGCCAAAGTATTGTGTGGAGGTCTAAGGGTAAAAATTATAAATTTTGCCTAAGTCACCTGACCTTTGACCCCAACACACTGTGTGCAGGTCAGTGAGCAGATCCAGGAGCATGAGCAGGAATCTGTGTGGCGCGAGCAGATGTCAGGGTATAAGCGCATGCGGCGGCAGCACCAGAAGCAGCTGATCGCCCTGGAGAACAGGCTAAAGGCCGAGATGGATGAGCACAAGCTCCGGCTGCAGAAGGAAGTGGAGATCCAGGCTAATACAACCTACATCGAACTAGAGCGGCTGGCCAAGAAGCAAGCTGTACAACTGGACAAGGAGGTGTGTAGTCCTATTTTACAGTACACACAGTAGAGCTTTAGGATGGGGTTGTGTACCAAATGTACATAAAGAAGTCCCACTTTTTATTTTGGGTGTTATATATGGAATCGTAAGTTATGGGTATAAGTTATGTATATAATTCTAATCTCACTCTTTCTTTGTAATATTTATTATGAAAAAGGCCTATATGTGCAAATATAAAGCAGATTACATTCTATTGTATGTTTTCATATGTGGGAATTCATAATTTTAATATTTTTATTGTGGTATTAATTTAAAAGTTAAAATAAAGATAAAAATTCTTACATCGTTTATTCACCTGTCATTTAAAACCTGTATTTGACTCTTTCTTCTGTGAAACACAAAAAGGAGATATTTTGAGAAAGGTCTCAGTGGTTTTGTCTCTGTACAATGGAAGTCAATGGGGCCCAGTGTTGTTTGGTTAGCAGCATTCTTCAAAATATCTTAATTTGTGTCATACAGATTTGGAATTACGTGAGGGCAAGTAAATTATGAAAGTTTGTTGTTGTGTTAGGATGTCAGGCACTGATGCTGGATGTTTAGTATGATTCACATTTTCTTTGTGCAAGTCAGTCAATTTTTTTTAATGCAGATTCAGCAAACCATTTCCACATGTACTTTGCTTTGTTCATGAGGTATTGTTAATCTTAAATAGAAAAAGACAAATCCCAAACTATTGCAAAAAAGTTAAACTTCTGTACTGTACAACATATCATTAAAACGTCTTCCCACAGAAATGACTCAAATTGCCAAACCCATTAAATCAGAGGGGGTTTCCACAAACCTTTGGCTATGGCTATATAGTGTATTGTCATCGAAAGTCTTCATAAAATCTGCTGACTACAGTGAACTTTTTGTGACACTTATCCTCCCTAGATGATCTGTCTGGTAAACTCAGATGTTGTTTAATCTTTCTTCAAAAGATAAAGAACACAGCAGCAGAGGAGAAGAGAATCCAGCAACAGATCTTGGTCCAGCAGAAGAAGGAACTGACCACCTTCTTGGACACACAGAAAAAGCACTACAGACAATGCAGAGAAAGAATGAAAGAGGTAAGGGCTTGCCAGGCCCAATGACAAATAAAGTACACTTCCCCTCTGATGATGGCCCTGAATACAACTAACAAGATGTGTTACTTGCAAAAGGATATGACCACTGCTGTTTCAATCCCTGCAAAGAGCGAGCTATTCTTACTATTCTTGTCATTCACATTAATCTAATTTTACAACAGGAAATGAATGAAGACCCTGATACACCAAAAGAGGAGAAACAGGAGCGTTTGGCGCGACATAAGGAAACAATGCAGCGCTCCCAGGCAGAAGAGGAGGCCCAGCTGTTGAACCAGCAAAGACTGGTTTACGAAAGGAGCTGCCGTGCTTTAAAAAGAAGAACACTGATTAAGAAGCATGAATTTGAACAAGAGCAAATGCGGGAGGCAAGGAAAATATCTAAGTCAACACTAAGAATTTCTCAAGCACGTGGCTTTGTTTTTGTGAATTTTTGTGACAATAAATCACAATCATAATCACATTATTTTTGCACAAAACAAACAAAGCTTAACACCAAAAAACATGTCAAAAGTAAAATAAGGGATATGCATAATCGGAACATTTGTGATATTAACTTGAAAGTCTGGAGTCCATCTGCTATAAAATCTTTTTACCCCCAGTCTAATAAATTGCTATTCTAAATTGTGTGTCACACAAACTGTTAAAATTACACATTAACACATAATTTGGATTTTGTTTTAAAGGAGCTTAACAAGAAGAAGACACAAAAAGAGATGGAGCACGCCTTAATGATCAGGCAGGATGAATCCACCCAAGAGCTGGAAAGCCGGCAACTGCAAACCTTACAAAGGCTACGCTTTGAGCTTATGCGCCAACAACATCAAACAGAGTTGGAAAACCAGGAGGAATACAACAACCGACGCCAGAGGGAGCTACACAGGAAGCATGCTCTGGAACGCCGACAGCAGCCCAGGAACCTTAAGGTAAACATCAGTAATGTAAAAGAGTTGAAATGATGGGTATGATCAACTATCAGAGGGATAGTTACACTCTTAACCTGTTAACCGTAACCATTCCACAGGTGGAACACTTATTTTCACTATTCACTTATATTCACATTCACATATATTTCATAATTCTAATCGAATTATGACAAACTATATATTGATGAAAAGGTCTAAGACTGAAGAATAAATATTTGACAAATTTTCATAACAATAAACATAAACAAAAAAATAAATAAAAATGTAAATGTTATTTTTATAAATATCTAAAATTTACTGTACATGTGATCTTCTTTTATTTTAGTCTTTGGAGATGCAGATCAAAAAGCAATTCCAAGATACCTGTAAGGTACAAAACAAGCAGTACAAAGCTCTGAGGAACCATCAACTGGAGGTCTCCCCAAAAAGTGACCACAAAGCCCTTTTAAAGTCTCTGAAGGAGGAGCAGACCCGCAAGCTCGCATTGCTGGCAGAACAATATGAGCAAAGCATTAATGACATGATGGCCTCACAGTCGGTAAGAAACAGAAAGAAAATGGCTCTTTTAGTGGTCCAGTCACAACTTGTGCCCAATTAGTGTTGGAGTGCTGTAAAATGTTTTTTTTAACAGTTTATCCTTATCTACAGACAAAAGCTATTTTTATATTAACCTTACCTGTGAAAAACTTTTTCAAATAGCTGATGTTGCCTTTCACTGCAAAAAGACTCCCCCTAGTGGCGCTGTTGGGAATTGCTGGAAATTGGAAACTGAATTTTAAGAAATTTGTGATTTATGAGTAGTTTATAGAATAAATGATTTGCAGTCATAAAGGTTTTGCTTATACTGTATGTATAACAGTTTTCCAAACGATCTTTGACATTATTGTTTATCCAAATTCATATATTTATTAATTCACATGTGCTACTTATATTGGTTAAAATTTTATAATTTGGAAGAGAATGCATTGTTCAGCAGTATCTGCTGTAAACCTCTTCAGTATTTTGGATAATAATAACAACATTCGACTCTCCCAGTTACGTTTAGATGAAGAGCAAGAGGCCGAATGCCAGGCTTTAAGGCAGCAGCTACATCAGGAGATGGAGCTCCTGGATGCTTACCAGAACAAAACTAAGGCACAGATGGAGGACCAAAACGAGCGTGAGGTGCAGAAGTTGGAACAAAAAGCATCCTTGCGTCGGGCTCACTTGGAACAGAAGGTGAGCTGTTTTTAAAGTTGTAAAAGTTGTATTCACCTGTTCTGTGAGTGTGGTATAATTTATCCTCAATGTAAAAATTCTGTCTGAAATACTTTTATCCACACTAAAAGCCCACGTACGTTTCAATTTTGTTAACAGATTGAAGAAGAGCTGGCCTCACTTCATAAGGAACGGACTGAAAAAATTAAGCATTTATTTGAGCGTCAAGAGCGAGAACTGGAGATGTTTGATTTGGAAAGCTCTCGTCTCGGATTCGGAAGCTTGGCCTCGTTTGACTTTCCCAAGGAAGAGGCCAGATGATCCAACAGAGGTTAAAGGGACTGTTCAACACTGATGTCTTTGGACGCGTTGTGCCTGCACTGTCCCTGATCTTTGGATTTACCAAGAATGACCATGCTGGATCAATATCTTATAACTCATACTGGCTGTTAGAACTTTACTGAAAGAGGAAAAACTACACAGCCACAGACACAAAGTGGTTTAGCGGTGCATCACTTAACTCATGAACTAAGAAGAAATATCTAGACAAACTGACCTTTTCTCCATGCCATTGTCCCACTTTTGGTATTAAATTAGTAATTCAGGATATTTTAGTACAAGTAAGCACTTTGATATGTCAAGTATGATCCCATCATGTGAGGTGGAAATGAAGTATGAAATGCCTTTGGTCTCATCAAAGGACATTACGACTGTAGAATGTGTCCTGCGTCTTCACCGTGGCTATTAGCTGTTTTGTATGTATCACAGAGAATGTGAAAACCGTTGACGAAAATTTTACGCAGAAGCAGATTTTGAAGCAGTGTCTGATTTTAAAAACATGGTGAATACATTAAGAGCATTTAATTAATTTCATATTGTGGAACCCACGCGTTATTTCTTTTATATTAGAAAAAGAGAAAAAACTAACAAAAAATGTATTCATTGTTCAGTATCCTAAATTAATTGGCATTAGTTTTATCAGGATGTGAATTTATTACATTGAATCAGTTCTGTCACAGTTACTGGTATTATTGCATGCACTTTAAAAGACAAATTCAGGTTGTGAAGTGGAGCATGAATCTGTCAGAGATTTTAGCCGTGTACAAATAAAAGTGGTCATAGCAGTTTTGTTTTCATGGCTATTGATACTGAACATAAGCTTTATCTTTGATATAAATACCCGCCAAATTGCCAAATGCCTTTAAGTTATGTTGATGAATGTTTTTGTTTTCCTTATTTTGCACAATTTGTTGAATTGTGATTCATTCAATGTGGACTTATCACTGCTCTTGTACAGGGAAAATGTTGCAATTTGTGTTGTAAAAATTTTATATAAATATTTGTATATGATAACCTAAATAGGGTTTACATATGTATTGATCAATCATTGCCGACAAAAATCTATGAAACTCTTATTCAGTGAAGGCAGTGGAATGCAAACTTATTTTTGTAAGTAAAACAGAAAGAATAGATGGGTTAACTTATATTATATCGTGCATCATGTGACAGCTTACATGTGTGGTGAAGCTTTAATGCTAACACCTCTGTGAAACAGTTCATGGCTTGCTGTCATTTAAGGGGGACTCCATTCCAACAACTAGTAGAAGGGGTTCAGTTGATTTTTAATTCATAAAAACATGTACTTTGTAGGCAGATTTGTGGTGTGTAATAAAAGATTACTTGGGCCTGACCAACTACTATCTTTTATAAACTCTGACCCTCATTCATAAGTGTCTCATAATGTTTTATTAGTGATAATCAGGATGAGAATGCAAAGTGGTTTCCTGTTATTTGTCATTTAGGGTCTCTTCTCAACAAAGCCATTGTTAAAACTGCCGTTGCACAAATGAAATGTTTTAACAAATAAACAAAATGAAGTTTTAATTGGCTTATGGCATGCTGGGAAATATTCATCAGTTGTCTGCTTGCTTGTATTAAGGCAACAAAGGATCTGCACACTTTCAGTGCATTTAACATTTAGCATCTGAGCTTATCGTGTGTTTTTTGAAAATATTAATTTTTTTGGAAAAATGTCTGGAGGGTTTACAAATGAAAGCCAATGCTATATACTTGAAAGGCATTGAATAGTAAGGACAGTATAGCTTTACCTGATTTTTTGTCTTTTGACCCATGAGAAAAGATTTTTATACATCGATCCAAATTCGCCTTAAACAGTTCTCAATATATTCTTTTTTTTGCAGTTGCTTGAATGACCACAAGATGGAGACAATTGTTAAAATGCCGTCAGGAAGAAAGGCTACTCACTTCCTTTACCTGTTTCAACGTGACAAGACTGTAGTCTTGTCGTAATTAAATATCAGTGAAACTTGAATGGATATATAGTACAATTATAAATAAAATCACATAAAATGGTGGTACATGCCCTTGTATTTTTTAATAGTATCTTGAAAAGGCAGATGGGGCTTTTTTCAAATCTACCTCAAACCCTGTTGTTGTTAGTTAAAGAAATCTGTTGACAGTATTGACAGGCATCTTTGCAAACGATCTGGAAGAACTGTATTTTTTCTGCAGCTGCAGTCGAAATAACCATAGACATGGATGTAGGGGTTTAGCGGCCTAGTTGGAAGCAGGCCTGAATTGGTCAGGTATGATTGCTTTATATACACCCTATTTAAACTCTTTACTCTTAAAGGATGATTGAAATTTCCCAATACAAGTATTCAGGTAAATTATGGTCCAGCTCTGAGACCAGAGGCATGCATATTGTTTCTGGTATGACATGATCTTTGTACATCATTGCGTGTGTGTTACTATGTTTGTGTTTTGGTATATGTGTATCCATGCATTCACCCTGGTGTGTGTACTTGAAATATATTTGTTTAAGCATTTAGCAGTATGTATGTGCGTTTTGTGTGATGCAGGTGCTGTACATATGAGTGTTCATGAGTGAATAAACAAACTCTATATGGCCAGCTGATGATGTAACATATAAACATTATATAACAGTATGGTGATGACAGGGTAGGTAGGCTACCTGCAACTTGTCTCAGGGCTAGTTATACTGGACCAATCACAGTTATCATCTGAAAAACAGACGTTGGTTTATTTGTCTTATTATTATTAAATTAAATAAAGATTACTGGGTTGACTTGAAATGAAAAATGGGGACTAAAGCTGCTGCAATATGATGCAATGAAGACATAATTTTTATGTTTGGGGAACTATTCCGTTTGCTTTGGTTATACAGAAAGTAGTACAGAAATTAAACTATTATATTTTAGTGCATAAAAGCCTTCAATAATACACAACTTATACTTCAAGGATTTAAATCCCCCAAGCGCCCTCTAGTGGAAGACACATTTAAGACAACCCCGTGTAGCACAGTGTTCAATTGATATCACGTCTATAAATAAACTCACATAAAACTCAAAAATCAGTTTTATTTGTATTATTTTTTTCATATAAAATTAGAGAGTGGAATAAAAGTAAAAAACAGGAAATTTATACAATGTTTGTTTATGAATGAAACATTTGTCATACTTAATACTGTATAATGGAGTTCGCAGCATATTTAAGAGCTAAATGTTCAGGGTTTTTATAAAATAATATCTTCAAGAATCAAAGACTAGTTTACTTGGTTATGTAAATGGAGGAATTAACATGAGAATATATAGATGAAAATATATAGTAGATGAATAATATGTAGATGAAAGTCGAGCAGTAATAGGGACGATGTAGGTGTGGTTTGTAGTGGGTGTGGATGGTCATCTTTCAGGATTCAGAGAACTGCAGCGATCTTGATAAATGTGTTCTTGTGCAGTTACTAATCGCCCCCATGAGGGAGTGATTGTGGATATAAAATATCCCTGTTCAATAAAATACTGTAAAAAAATGTTTTTATTGATTTAATGATCAAACTTAAAAACCTTTTTTACAAGTGTGTGATATATCAAATGATCTATAAGGCATCATAAGTGATCTTATTTACATGACATTGCAGCTGCCCACTTATTCCCTCTTCTAAAATGTATAAAAGAAGAGATACATAGTATCTCATAAGTGTCTCGTGTCATAAAAGTTCATTTTTATTTATTTATATAATTAAATATCAGCTAAAAATACACAGTTCAATGCTGCGGTAAACAACATTATGTCGTGGCCATAAAAGGTAAGCAGCTAGTGCTTAATTAAGCGTGCAGCTGTTTGTACAAACTTCTTATGGTTGCTGTGGATGTTAGCAGATGACACGGTCAGAAATAAATGTAGCTTTGACAGCAAAAAGGTAGGGGTCATTAGGTGTCAGATTCTGAAGTGTCAGGAGGTGTTAAATTCAGGGTTACTGAGTGTAAAAAACCTTTTATGGAAAATGATCACTAAATGCCTCAACATCTTAATGATGTGTTGAAACAAATATATCCAAGCTTTTCCATTAAACAAACAGATTATACTTGTAATATTTACACGTATACAAAAGTTTTTTTTATACTAAAACAAAAAACTGTAACTGCTGGGTTTGTGGATGATTTAAACAAAGCTTTCTCTGAAATGTTCATGAGGCAGAATGATCAAATCTGAAAATAGTTACATAATTTAATGTAAATATGTTCTAAATATTTGATTAAAAACTATTTTAAAATGAAAAAAATGGGTATAATTCTGTATGCCGCAGTCACACTAGACTTTTTAGTTCCATTGACTGTCATTCATTCACATGTGAAAAAGGCTAAAAAAAAATGCACACTCTGTGCATTCCAACGGTGAGGTTTGGTGAATTAAATTTTGTGAATTCGTATCACGTGAACAGGACAATATACACGAGGTCTGCGTGGAAATTGTGCATTCTGAAAGTCTAGTGTGACCACGACATTAGGTGTTCATGTTAAATAACCAACTTTTAAGTAAGGTACTCTTTTAAGTACTCTTAACTGGTTTGTGGCTATAAATTTTTCCTGTGGGAATTAATTGGGAAACTGTTGATCTTATAGTATGAAAAGCAGCTATAAACGCAACAGGTGTGAAGCTGTAAACCTCATTGAAATGCGTGTATAAAAATTTGGAGTCTATGAAGCCAGCATGCTGACTGGGCACTTCTCCAGAGCAGGGTTTATTACAGTAGATACTGATCGAGGTTGGTTTATTTTTAAATCGGAATATGTTATAAAACACAGACACACACTTTTTGCATTTTTACATTTTCAAATAAGCATCATTTAGTATGTTCAATTATTATTATTATTTTGAATGTAGGCATTTAAATACCCCCCCCCCAATTTATTGAAACTTGTACATAAACCCACTTTATTATTTGTGAAATGTACCCCATGATGAATTCTTGTACTATTATTTCGTGTGCATTCAAAAGTCATTTTTGGGTGCCTTCTTGGTGTATTATTGTTATTTTTCTTATTAACAGCATTACAGGCATTACATAGACATATCTCATTTACGTCCTATTGACATTTAAACCATGTAAGAAATACTGGCACACAAGCTAGTATATAAATAGTACACGTTTCTGTAGACTGTTTGGCTTGTAGCAGAGTAAGCTGCTAGCACAGGGAGGGCTCAGTTGGCAACATTTGCAGGAAGGTGCAAATACACTAGGATGCCAAGCAAGTTTAATTCCTCTGTTAGGAACTCTTTTGCTACAGGATTTTGAACCATTAAGGACAAAGCTTTAAATGTGGTAAAGGTCTTAAAGCACAAGAGCTTTAATTTCTTCAATGACATACAGTGGATTTTTGCACGGTGTGACAAATTAATTATTTAAATTGTAAGACATTTAGTATTGTACGCATGAGAAACTATACAACGAACTTTTTGCATTGCATGTGTTTTAAAAGTTGCATGAGTCCATGCTTTGTCCACTGTTCCTATAAGAAGAAATTCTCCAGTTATATAACATTCTTAGATTTTCAAGCATGTTATGTTTTCTTGAGCTCTGCACCATGGCTTTATAGTGTGTGTGATCCATCTTTTTTACTCTTTTTCACAATTGTGAAACTCATTTTACATAATTAATGCAAAATGCCTTGTGAGAAATGTATGAACATCTTCTGTAACTTCTGATGGTCAGTGTTTATTAAAATACACCACGATGCTAGTGTGTTCTGGGTGGTTGTCATGGTGTTGCTCAGCAGTTGCTAGGTGGTTCTAGGTTGTAACATTTAACCAACTAAAAAAAGCCAAACCCCAAGTCTATATAATATTCACAGTACTCTTATAGGATTTTTTAAGACACTGGGTGACATCACATCCTAATTAGCATATTTGCCTCATCCTCTTGTCATATTTGTGTTCAATGTTGGCAGATCAGATCAGTTTTGCTTCTACTCTAAAATGTCACAAACTGTAAGTGTAATATAGAATCTAGACATTCTATAACCTGTTCCAATTGACATATTTTCATTTTCAGTTGGCAGACGTGAGACAAGTATAAAATAGTGACTATGAAATAGTGAGTTCTTCTCAACAGAGACACCAAAGTACATGAAACACTGATTGATCCATATAGCTTTATAAGACTTGGACCACCTTTATTGTAGGTATTGTCCCCTGTTAAAAATACACTAATAAAAATTATGTTTTACACTGCAGAACTTAATTTTATGAAATTACAACATTTACACAGCCATAAATGTGTGTGTTTTGCTGTAATTGTGAACTTTATTTTTTGACATTTTGGTAAAATTAAAAAGATAACGGCTCATAAATTGGATGTGTATGTCAACAAGTGTTTAGCACTGGGGATAGAAAATACCATTAGCCAACAATTAAAACAATGGAAGTCTGAAAGCACATTCGCTCACAACCCTTCAATAGAATTACGTTCAGGATTCTGTGGTGGCCAGGTTATGTGTGAAAATGGTTCATCATGCCTCATGAACCACTCCTTTATAGTGTGGGCCCAATGAATGTTGACATTGTCATAGTTGAATATGCCTGTGCCGTGAGAGAAGAAAAAACATCTGGTGATGGTAAAACTGCCTCCAAAGGCTTGTACAGTCTGCATGATTGGTGCATGGCTTCAGGTGCTTCTCTTGTGACTCTTACTGTTAAATTAAAGGATTTATAAATTCATAAAATTTACATAATTTACCACCCATTATAAAGAAATGATTTAAGCAAACAAAGGTACTTACTGCTATAATTCCATTAATTATAAAAATATAATGAGATTGTCTCCTCCGTACTGTATGAATACACATAGACAGATATACCCTTATATAAGCAGAAGCTCTTTCTGCTTCACCTTTTATTACTTACAGTACATATCTGTGTTATATCCAGGCTAAAGTCTCATCATTTAATTGTGAGATTAGGACCATAAAAAGTAGCCATAGCCATACAATTGATGCGAATAAGAAATGAGCTTTCCTGATTTTGCTTCTGTTTCTAAGTCAACATCATTGTAGACCCTGGGACAACATTCTAATCAACCAATCAGATCCGAGGCATAAGTTTATAGTTCATGATTAGAATTATAACCAAGGTTAAGTGCTTCGACACCATTGTTATTCACCTATTAATTCCCTTTGATTTTAGGAAAAAGTTACAGTTCGGGTGAGGTTTTGGAGTAGGAATATGGTTTTTCTGCAGGAGTGTTGTTTTAGGGTCAACAAGCTACACTATGTTGACCCAGGAACATATATCTCTCTGTATATGGTGTACAATAGTACAGATTCTGAGTACTCACGTTTTCATTTATAGTACCTAAATTGTACCTAAATTGTACCTAAATTGTAATTTTATTGACACTGCATTTTATTATTTTGCATAACAAATATGGGCATGAAAACAAGCCTGTTTGGCAAGCATCCACATTTGAAGTTCTGTATGCAAATTATAGGACGATTCCTACCTCCAAACCAGATGTAAATCCAGTGGTTGTATATACTAAAGAATTTAGGATTTCACACGAGACCTTCATGTTCTGGTGGCAAACACTGAGTATCATGAGTAAAAATGTAACATTTATTCATTTAATTAGAAGGAAAGATAATGTTTCAAATGAACTAAACACCTCACCTTTCAAGCTCCTGTTAGCATGTACCCTTTGGGCCATAAAACTGTCTGTGTTAGATTCCAACAGCTGAGGACTAAATGTGATTGAACTAGATAAATCTCTTTTAGTGTTAAAACCCTAAAAGGCAAGGTGTTGGTACAGTAGCTTTAAGTAGCATCTGGTCATTCTTATTATCTCATTGAAGTCTACATTCTTCCTACTGTGACCTGCACCTGTTTTTTAGATTGAGACCTACTGTGAAATAAATTTTTCCCAACAGCTGAATATTTAATGAAAGGTACTGCTTTTATGAAATAGGTTCTACATTTTATGTAGCTGGAGCTTTAGAGTCATTGTCCAAGATGCAACAATGTATGTGTTTAGGAGTTTAGTTGACTTTACAGGTGACATATGCATATTTTAGACGACATATGCAATTTTGAACATCATACTTCAGTACTTGCAAAAGATAGTAGAGTTAGAATGTTTTTTTCTATTTTGTAGTCAGTGGAATAGTGATACAACATTAATATCTGTGCATAATAAAACTGTCAACATTAAATTATGTGTTTGTTAAAAAATGCTTTACTGACATTGTTTAAAATGAACTTAATGTTTCTCTGTACTTTTGAGTTCTGGCGAATAGAAGGCCTAAATTAAAACATAATTGCATTATCAATAAAAGTCAATAAGCTTTCAATAACTTATTCTGTACTGCCACTTTTCAGATAAAAATTGGATTATGCATAATTGGAAGAATATGCAAAGTTGGCCACCATATAATCTCTTTAGGTTTACATGTAGTGCCACATGAAGAAATGGTAAATCATCCAATAGACAAAAAATAAGTAACCTTTTTATAGGCATAAATTTTGTGACCAGAATGAAATGTATTTAACCCTGTTATACAACAATCATGCAACGGAAACAAACATAACCCTTCTGAGCGTTAGAAGAATTGACTAAAAACAGTGTCACCAAAAAACACCAACCACTTTTAACTAACCTCATTAACCCATCTGTCCCCTGGTTACTAGTTGTTAAATGTCTCTATGACATCCCATAGTGTATTCTCTATTGTGCTAATGAACCTTTTGTCAGAAGTTCTTTCTATCATGAGCATAGGCGTAATTCCAAAATTGATTGTGTCCCCACCACTTTTTGAAAGTATTTGAAAAATAGGAAGATGCGCATTAAAGGAAAACATCTGCAAATCATTTTTCAAGTCATTCTTCATCATTTAATTCATACATTTAACAAACGGCATTCACAAGCAAGCACTTTATAACATGATACAAGGCCGGCAGTTCATGTCATAATGCTACTGCTTGGCTTCTCTTTATGCTCTTTTTCTCTATAGACTGTTATCATTATTGTGTGTTCCTTCTTTGTTCTTTGTTTTTGTTTTATTGCTCTACACCATTTGCTATACACATTTAAGCAGAATGAATTAAAATAATAAATATAAAAACTTCCATTGTTCAGGGAGAATATCTCTCCATCAGCCTTCAGGTAGCAGTTTGTTTCTCCCGCCATTTTTTTGTATTGGTATTAATTAAGCAAATGTGCATTAGTGACCTAACTTGCATTAGTGATTTTTTTTCTCCAGTCTTTTTAGTATTGCAATTCTGCTACAGTAAACAGTATACGGGACGTATTGATTATTTTATTAATTTATTTGCTGAAAACTCCTACCACTTTTCATGACAAAGTGGTTATGAGAATCTGACATATGATATTGTTTAGGCTAAGATTTGTCTTAAGATAAAAAGACTAGGGTGTAAAAGGAAATAGCTTATGGTGAAGACGAACAGCTGATAACATTAGTTAAAGCAGAGATAATCTCTCTTGTGTCTATAAGAGGTTAGAGGTCATTGTGATGACTTCCAACATTTTGACAGGATTGTGTGTATCTCTGTGGCTGGAATGGGACATTCTGCTGTTTAATATCTTGTTAACATTTAAGAAAGTGCTAATACAAAATCATTTAGAGATGTAGGATAACTAGATATAGTAAAAGCATTGAAAAAAGAAACACTGATTTCTTAGACATCTAAAATCTCTTGCTCTAGTACTCTCTTAAATCTGTAAATCTGTAGAGAGCCGTTTTATTGTATTAGTATACATATTAGACTGAAAGCTTGAGGTGTATTTCCTTACATCTTACAGCCCATATCAGGAATATTTCAGTCTGCACGAGTGCCTCGTACTCCGGGAGGCACAGTGGTGTAAATTATTGCCTGTACTGTAGACGTGCTTAAGTCACAACGAGGACGATAAATGGTATCGTCCTACTGTTTGTATAAAACATTCATCTCTCTTGCTTTACTTGGCTGTATTTAAAACGTTTTAAAGGAACACGCAACTGATGACCAGTCGGACCCTGAGATACTGTATTAATAAAAATCTAAAGCTGATATTAATGCGGTGCTTCTCTTGTGACTCTTACTGTTAAATTAAAGGATTTATAAATTCATAAAATTTACATAATTTACCACCCATTATAAAGAAATGATTTAAGCAAACAAAGGTACTTACTGCTATAATTCCATTAATTATAAAAATATAATGAGATTGTCTCCTCCGTACTGTATGAATACACATAGACAGATATACCCTTATATAAGCAGAAGCTCTTTCTGCTTCACCTTTTATTACTTACAGTACATATCTGTGTTATATCCAGGCTAAAGTCTCATCATTTAATTGTGAGATTAGGACCATAAAAAGTAGCCATAGCCATACAATTGATGCGAATAAGAAATGAGCTTTCCTGATTTTGCTTCTGTTTCTAAGTCAACATCATTGTAGACCCTGGGACAACATTCTAATCAACCAATCAGATCCGAGGCATAAGTTTATAGTTCATGATTAGAATTATAACCAAGGTTAAGTGCTTCGACACCATTGTTATTCACCTATTAATTCCCTTTGATTTTAGGAAAAAGTTACAGTTCGGGTGAGGTTTTGGAGTAGGAATATGGTTTTTCTGCAGGAGTGTTGTTTTAGGGTCAACAAGCTACACTATGTTGACCCAGGAACATATATCTCTCTGTATATGGTGTACAATAGTACAGATTCTGAGTACTCACGTTTTCATTTATAGTACCTAAATTGTACCTAAATTGTACCTAAATTGTAATTTTATTGACACTGCATTTTATTATTTTGCATAACAAATATGGGCATGAAAACAAGCCTGTTTGGCAAGCATCCACATTTGAAGTTCTGTATGCAAATTATAGGACGATTCCTACCTCCAAACCAGATGTAAATCCAGTGGTTGTATATACTAAAGAATTTAGGATTTCACACGAGACCTTCATGTTCTGGTGGCAAACACTGAGTATCATGAGTAAAAAATGTAACATTTATTCATTTAATTAGAAGGAAAGATAATGTTTCAAATGAACTAAACACCTCACCTTTCAAGCTCCTGTTAGCATGTACCCTTTGGGCCATAAAACTGTCTGTGTTAGATTCCAACAGCTGAGGACTAAATGTGATTGAACTAGATAAATCTCTTTTAGTGTTAAAACCCTAAAAGGCAAGGTGTTGGTACAGTAGCTTTAAGTAGCATCTGGTCATTCTTATTATCTCATTGAAGTCTACATTCTTCCTACTGTGACCTGCACCTGTTTTTTAGATTGAGACCTACTGTGAAATAAATTTTTCCCAACAGCTGAATATTTAATGAAAGGTACTGCTTTTATGAAATAGGTTCTACATTTTATGTAGCTGGAGCTTTAGAGTCATTGTCCAAGATGCAACAATGTATGTGTTTAGGAGTTTAGTTGACTTTACAGGTGACATATGCATATTTTAGACGACATATGCAATTTTGAACATCATACTTCAGTACTTTTGCAAAAGATAGTAGAGTTAGAATGTTTTTTTTCTATTTTGTAGTCAGTGGAATAGTGATACAACATTAATATCTGTGCATAATAAAACTGTCAACATTAAATTATGTGTTTGTTAAAAAATGCTTTACTGACATTGTTTAAAATGAACTTAATGTTTCTCTGTACTTTTGAGTTCTGGCGAATAGAAGGCCTAAATTAAAACATAATTGCATTATCAATAAAAGTCAATAAGCTTTCAATAACTTATTCTGTACTGCCACTTTTCAGATAAAAATTGGATTATGCATAATTGGAAGAATATGCAAAGTTGGCCACCATATAATCTCTTTAGGTTTACATGTAGTGCCACATGAAGAAATGGTAAATCATCCAATAGACAAAAAATAAGTAACCTTTTTATAGGCATAAATTTTGTGACCAGAATGAAATGTATTTAACCCTGTTATACAACAATCATGCAACGGAAACAAACATAACCCTTCTGAGCGTTAGAAGAATTGACTAAAAAACAGTGTCACCAAAAAACACCAACCACTTTTAACTAACCTCATTAACCCATCTGTCCCCTGGTTACTAGTTGTTAAATGTCTCTATGACATCCCATAGTGTATTCTCTATTGTGCTAATGAACCTTTTGTCAGAAGTTCTTTCTATCATGAGCATAGGCGTAATTCCAAAATTGATTGTGTCCCCACCACTTTTTGAAAGTATTTGAAAAATAGGAAGATGCGCATTAAAGGAAAACATCTGCAAATCATTTTTCAAGTCATTCTTCATCATTTAATTCATACATTTAACAAACGGCATTCACAAGCAAGCACTTTATAACATGATACAAGGCCGGCAGTTCATGTCATAATGCTGCGCGTTCTCTTTATGCTCTTTTTCTCTATAGACTGTTATCATTATTGTGTGTTCCTTCTTTGTTCTTTGTTTTTGTTTTATTGCTCTACACCATTTGCTATACACATTTAAGCAGAATGAATTAAAATAATAAATATAAAAACTTCCATTGTTCAGGGAGAATATCTCTCCATCAGCCTTCAGGTAGCAGTTTGTTTCTCCCGCCATTTTTTTGTATTGGTATTAATTAAGCAAATGTGCATTAGTGACCTAACTTGCATTAGTGATTTTTTCTCCAGTCTTTTTAGTATTGCAATTCTGCTACAGTAAACAGTATACGGACGTATTGATTATTTTTATTAATTTATTTGCTGAAAACTCCCTACCACTTTTCATGACAAAGTGGTTATGAGAATCTGACATATGATATTGTTTAGGCTAAGATTTGTCTTAAGATAAAAAGACTAGGGTGTAAAAGGAAATAGCTTATGGTGAAGACGAACAGCTGATAACATTAGTTAAAGCAGAGATAATCTCTCTTGTGTCTATAAGAGGTTAGAGGTCATTGTGATGACTTCCAACATTTTGACAGGATTGTGTGTATCTCTGTGGCTGGAATGGGACATTCTGCTGTTTAATATCTTGTTAACATTTAAGAAAGTGCTAATACAAAATCATTTAGAGATGTAGGATAACTAGATATAGTAAAAGCATTGAAAAAAGAAACACTGATTTCTTAGACATCTAAAATCTCTTGCTCTAGTACTCTCTTAAATCTGTAGGACTCATTTTCAGGTATAGATCTTGTTATTGTACTAGATAAAGTCAAAACAAAAAAAATTAAATAATTACATATACTGTGTGGGTTTTTTTCCTTTCAGCAAGGTATAAGCAATATACAGCTTTGTGTCTTAAACCCAGTGAGGTTTATTTTAGCCTTCCTGAGGCTGTGACAGATTGTGGCTGTTAAAAACAATTAAGACCAACAGCTGTTGATAGTCTACACATTCAGCTGCTCTCTCGTCGGTTTAGACACATGCTACAACCATTTGCAAAAATAGGTTTTTAGGAGGATGGGAATGTGCCATTTTTAGACACATTGTTTCTTGTTTTACAGTTACAGCCTTGAAACTGTTTGCAGTTTGTGTCTCTTTTATTGATTTTGTAAACTTGCGATTCCAAATGTATTCACTGTTGCATTAGTTTCCATTAAAGAACAGGGCCTGGAATTTACACTAATGGCTAACGCATACCAGCAATGAATCTGCCACTGATGAAATACTTGTGACCTCAGTACCCATTAAATTTTTTATGTTCCTTCCCAAAAAGGACTGCTTCACTTGACTGCAATATTAATAGACTTTAGATACAATAAATTTTTTTAATTGTAGTATCATATATAAACAGCCATTTTCAGCAGCAATATTACTCTAATATAATTAAAATAATATGCAGTTTAAAAGGTCAAAATAAATGTAAAGACTTTAAGTGAGTCTTAACTCACTTAAGCGGTCTATTTAATTTAAGGAACATGAACAATACCTAATATTGCTTCAAACTGTAAAGTACAGTATATTGGCATTAATGTTATTAGAAAGGAATTGTCATGCTTATGACTATGAATGATGAAGAAAGGTACACATACATCAGAATATGGGCGTGCCCATGTAAGGATTCTGTGTGTGCGGGTTCACGTAAATAAAAGCCAACAGGGGGAGAGCAAAGGAGCAGCAGACCAGACCTCAGAAGTTCCTACCAGTGGTAAGAGCCTGTGCTGACTGTGACAGCAGGGACTTCTGCTTAAAGTAACTGTATTTGTTTGTATGAATAAATCATTGTGGTTAACTTTATTTTTATTTCATTGAAGGGTAGTGTAAGTGTTCATCTGGTCTCTCAGGACAAAAGGTGAGTAAATTAAATTGTTGTTCATTCATTTGATGAGCCTATGAGACATTTGTAATACTATTGTGCCTATATTGTGTGGCTCAAATGTAAGTGTACTCCTTCCTGAACACAATTCATATGATTCCAGGAAAGAATCTTTTTTACATGCTTTTTTAAATGGATACCTCTTATGTTTTGTCTTTAGTTAGCCGCCACCATGAGTACGGACGCGGAGATGGCCGTTTACGGCAAGGCTGCCATTTACCTCCGTAAGCCTGAGAAGGAGAGAATTGAGGCTCAGAACAAGCCCTTCGATGCTAAGACTGCCTGCTATGTGATTGATCAGAAGGAACTTTATGTCAAAGGAACGATCAAGAGCAAAGATGGTGGCAAAGTCACTGTTATTACCCTTGACACTAAGGAGGTCAAATTTTCCACCTCTTTCAAACTTCATGTAGAATACATTATTATTACAATATTTATCACATATAACAAATCTAATGTCTGCTGATTCACTTTAATAGGAAAAAACTGTTAAGGAGGATGAAGTCCACCCAATGAATCCTCCTAAGTATGACAAGATTGAGGACATGGCCATGATGACCCATCTCAATGAACCCTCTGTGCTTTATAACCTCAAAGAGCGTTATGCAGCATGGATGATCTATGTAAGTGGAGCAGGAAATAAAACAGCATTCAAGTTCATTATGACTCTGATGTTGTAATCTGATGATTTCTCTGATGGTTTCAGACCTACTCTGGACTCTTCTGTGCTACTGTGAACCCCTACAAGTGGCTCCCAGTGTATGATCCAGAAGTGGTGTCTGCCTACAGAGGCAAAAAGCGTATGGAGGCTCCACCCCACATCTTCTCTGTCTCTGACAATGCCTATCAGTTCATGCTTACTGGTACGATGCTCAATGGTGATTTTTATGTGTGAAATTATGGTTTTCAGTTTTAATAAAACAATATTTCTTTTAAATTTACAGACAGAGAGAACCAGTCTGTCCTGATTACGTATGTATATACTTTTATGAGATTGAGTTGAAAACAGTTATATATTACTTCCACGTGTCTTATCATTCTCTATCTTATCATCTCTTATAAACCAGTGGTGAATCTGGTGCTGGAAAGACTGTGAACACCAAACGTGTCATTCAGTACTTTGCCACAGTTGCAGTGCAGGGTGATAAGAAGAAAGAGGCCTCCAAAATGCAGGTATGAATCTGTGATAGAAATCTGTGATTAAATCTAAAAATGATGATGTTCATTTAGGCAAATTAGTATAACACTGCTTGCAAATGAACTAAGCTAAAAAATAACTTCAAATCTGTTTAACTCCACAGGGATCTCTTGAGGACCAGATTATTGCTGCCAACCCTCTGCTTGAGGCTTATGGTAATGCCAAGACTGTGAGAAATGACAACTCCTCTCGTTTTGTAAGTTTTTATTTACATACAGTACAATTGGTCAGTTGTATTAGATTGTTAGATTTTTATATAAAAACTTGTCTAAGACAACTTGTTTGTATTTTATAAAGCTCTTTCTTTATCCACACCAATAACTTTTTATTTAATATAACTTTTTAATAACTTTTTTGAACAGGGTAAATTCATCAGAATCCACTTTGGCACAAGTGGAAAACTGTCCAGTGCTGATATTGAGACATGTACGTGGACTTGCATTAAATCACACATCCTGTACACTTGTGTTTGTCTAAAGACTGTGACTTACTGTAAGTAAATAATCTCAACAGATCTGCTGGAGAAGTCTAGAGTGACATTCCAGCTTTCAGATGAGAGAGGCTACCACATCTTCTACCAGATGATGACCAACCATAAGCCTGAGCTGATTGGTACGTGCACATATTTTATTAAAAGCTTTATCTTAATATCGCAAATTACTGTGTCATTAATGCTGTCTGTGTGTTACAGAAATGACGCTCATCACCACCAACCCCTACGACTTCCCCATGTGCAGTCAGGGTCAAATCACAGTGCCGAGCATTGATGATAAAGAGGAGCTGGTTGCCACTGATGTAAGTCCTTTCCATTTGATGACTAAAAAAATATTTATATAGATGGCAGACCCTAGTACTCATTCTTCTCCGTAATTCCAGACTGCTATTGACATTTTGGGCTTCACTGGTGAGGAGAAGAACGGCATCTACAAGTTCACTGGAGCTGTGCTGCATCATGGTAACATGAAGTTCAAGCAGAAGCAGCGTGAGGAGCAGGCTGAGCCTGATGGCACAGAGGGTGAGACTTGTGTGCTTTTTATAGCAGTCTTATTCTTTCTGTTTCAGTTTAGTCCCATTTAGTACCCTTTTAGCACCCACGTCACATCACAGCGCTAGCTGGAGGCAAAAAAACGATGACAGTTGTGGTTAAACGCAATAAAACGAGCTGACTGCACACTTCATGTTAGGCAAGGTTAAATAAAGTTTTGTCCTTTGTTGATAGGCTTTATTAATAATGTCCTTTGTTAATTACCCATGCATACCCACTTAAAAATTGGGGAGCAACTTAACTGATTTCTCACGCTAACGCTAACTTTTTAGTGCATAAGATAGCTGACATTGTTAGTTGTACTAAGGATTTATACGGCCTCAGTTTATCTTTACAAAACACATTCGGTTTCTTTATCAGATAGATGTCAGGCCACTCAGTCTGAGGTAATCCTGTCAGATCATCCATCTATTGAGTAAGCGTGTACGGTTCTGTCAGTCAGATTCTGATTCTGACGGTTCTTCCGGTTCTGTCGTTTGTTAAAGTCAGATAAAGTCTGATTTTGTATAGTCATTGTTTTAAAACAAACTAAAAAAAATTGACAGCCAGCATTATCGAAGCGGTCTGGGTAATCTTTCTGCCTCCACCTTAGCTACACCTACGAAAAAATGTCACAATGAAAAGGGATCTATATGACTAAATCTATGTTGCCTTATCTTTTACTAAAACACTGTCAATTATTTACTGTTGTAAATTATGGAAAAGTAGCAGTGCCTTTGTGGACAACTCGTAAACTGAATGTACATAATGCCTTTGTTGTACATCTGCAAAACACAAAGCAAATTAGCAATAATGGCAATTTATTTTTTAAATGTATTTAATAGACGCTGACAAGGTCGCCTACCTTTTGGGCTTGAACTCTGCTGATATGCTGAAGGCTTTGTGCTTACCCAAGAGTGAAGGTCGGAAATGAGTTTGTAACCAAAGGCCAGACTGTGCCACAGGTATGTGGTAACATATGCACAGCTACATTTTAAATCTGAAATTTAGGATTCTGATTTATTATAAGTCAAATTAATACTGAATTCTGTCTACAGGTGTACAACTCTGTTAGCGCCTTGGCCAAATCTATCTATGAGAGGATGTTCTTGTGGATGGTCATACGTATCAACCAGATGTTGGACACAAAACAAGCCAGACAGTTTTTCATTGGTGTGCTGGACATTGCTGGCTTTGAGATCTTTGATGTAAGAATGATTTTCTTATCTCCATTTAAAGTTGACTGATTCATGATGAGTTTTCATTAAATGTTTCTTTCTTTTTCTCTGTAGTATAACAGCATGGAGCAGCTGTGCATCAACTTCACCAATGAGAAACTGCAACAGTTTTTCAACCACCACATGTTTGTGCTGGAACAAGAGGAGTACAAGAAGGAGGGCATTGTGTGGGAGTTCATTGACTTCGGCATGGACTTGGCTGCTTGCATTGAGCTCATTGAGAAGGTTTTCATTGGTTTATGAGCTTCTACATTTCCATAAATTTTTTTCCAAACTGTAAACTGTGATAGTAATACTTGACATTTATTTACAAACAGCCCATGGGTATCTTCTCCATCCTTGAAGAGGAGTGCATGTTCCCCAAGGCTACAGACACTTCCTTCAAGAACAAGCTGTACGATCAGCATCTTGGAAAATGTGGAGCTTTCCAGAAACCCAAGCCTGCCAAAGGCAAGGCTGAGGCCCACTTCTCCCTGGTTCATTATGCTGGAACTGTGGACTACAACATTTCTGGCTGGTTGGACAAGAACAAGGATCCACTGAATGAGTCTGTTGTGCAGCTGTACCAGAAGTCTTCAATCAAACTGCTGGCTACTCTCTACCCACCTGTTGTTGAGGGTAAAGTCATTTGTTACATGTTTAAAATACAAAATTCAAAGTACCATTTTACCTTATTATTTTAATGTTTGTGCAGAAACCGGTGGCAAGAAGGGAGGCAAGAAAAAGGGTGGTTCCATGCAGACCGTGTCTTCTCAGTTCAGAGTATGTCATCGTCCAAAATACTTCATGTAAATAATTATATAATTAATAAGAAGAATGAGAAACCTAAGCATGACTTGATGTTACAGGAGAATTTGGGCAAGCTTATGACCAACTTGAGGAGCACCCACCCTCACTTTGTACGTTGTCTGATTCCCAATGAGTCCAAGACTCCAGGTAAAATCATGAAGTTTTAACAGATATTATTACATTACACAAAAATATTCATAAGAAGAGTTCATATATCAATGGCATCTACTGTTTTTCATAGGTCTCATGGAGAACCATCTGGTTATCCACCAGCTGAGGTGTAACGGTGTACTGGAAGGTATCAGAATCTGCAGAAAGGGCTTCCCCAGCAGAATCCTCTATGGTGACTTCAAACAGAGGTAAAAGGGACCACATGAAAATATTTATTTCCTGTGTAAGGCCAATTGGAATGAAAGATATAAGTTAAGTTGATTATTCTTTCACAGATACAAGGTGCTGAATGCCAGTGTTATCCCTGAGGGACAGTTTATTGACAACAAGAAGGCTTGTGAGAAACTCCTGGGATCCATTGATATTGATCATGACCAGTATAGATTTGGACACACAAAGGTTCATATTCACCTTTACAATCATATGAACATTCAAAAATCATAATGTTTAGGGTTTCAGTTCATATACTTAAAATCAGTCTCTGGATTCTTGTGCATAAATGTAGGTGTTCTTCAAAGCTGGTCTTCTGGGTACTCTTGAGGAGATGCGTGATGAGAAACTGGCTACTCTGGTTACAATGACTCAGGCTGCATGCCGTGGTTTCCTTATGAGGAGAGAGTTTGTGAAGATGATGGAGAGGAGGTAAGTAGTCTGATGAAAAGAAATGATACAATAATAATAAATGTGACAAAAACACTGATAACATTAAATGGCTAACTTTTCACAGGGAGTCTATTTACACCATTCAATACAACATCCGCTCATTCATGAATGTCAAACACTGGCCATGGATGAAGGTTTACTACAAGATTAAGCCTCTGCTGAAGAGTGCTGAGACTGAGAAAGAGCTGGTATCCATGAAAGAGGACTTTACAAAATGCAAGGAAGCTTTGGTTAAGGCTGAAGCCAAAAAGAAGGAGCTTGAAGAGAAGATGGTCTCCCTGCTGCAAGAGAAAAATGATCTGCAGCTGCAAGTGGCCTCTGTTAGTATACTTGATTGACTTACTTAAACTGTTTTTTTAATTGTGTGTCCTTTTTCAGATTATTTAATAATGACTTTTTCCTTCAGGAATCTGAGAATCTCTCTGATGCTGAGGAGAGGTGCGAGGGTCTGATCAAGAGCAAAATCCAGCTTGAAGCTAAACTTAAGGAGACAACTGAGAGACTGGAGGATGAGGAAGAAATCAATGCCGAACTGACAGCCAAGAAGAGGAAACTGGAGGATGAGTGTTCTGAACTGAAGAAAGACATTGATGACCTGGAGCTCACTTTGGCTAAAGTTGAGAAGGAGAAACATGCCACTGAGAATAAGGTTGAAACTATAGTTTTACAGGTTTTATTTTTATTTTGTTAAAAAACAAAATCAAACAAGATCATTTGGTATGAAAAATCACACAGGTCAAGAACCTGACTGAGGAAATGACAGCTCAGGATGAGAGCATTGCTAAGCTCACAAAGGAGAAGAAAGCCCTCCAAGAGGCACATCAGCAGACTCTGGATGATCTCCAGGCAGAGGAGGACAAAGTCAACACTCTGACCAAATCCAAAACCAAGCTTGAGCAACAAGTTGATGATGTGAGTAATAGTTTAAACATGTAAATTAATTAAGAGTAAATTGAATGCCACCATTTATTCTGAAAATACTGTCCCATAGCTTGAGGGTTCCCTGGAACAAGAGAAGAAGCTACGTATGGACCTTGAGAGAGCCAAGAGAAAGCTTGAAGGAGACTTGAAATTGGCCCAGGAGTCCATCATGGACCTGGAGAATGACAAGCAGCAATCTGATGAGAAGCTGAAGAAGTAATTAAAAAACATGATGCTATTAAAACTGTCTTGTTGTCTTGTAACATTTTATACATGGTTTTGGATCATTTCAACAGGAAAGACTTTGAAACAAGCCAGCTGCTCAGCAAGATTGAAGATGAACAATCCCTTGGAGCTCAACTTCAGAAGAAGATCAAAGAGCTTCAGGTATTTATTTAGACTGTTTGTGGCATTGTTTAAATGGGTTAATTCAAGATTCTTAAAGTAAGTTTAATTACTTGCTCTGTAGGCTCGCATTGAGGAACTGGAGGAAGAGATTGAGGCTGAGCGTGCAGCTCGTGCAAAGGTTGAGAAGCAGAGAGCTGATCTCTCCAGGGAACTTGAGGAGATCAGTGAGAGGCTTGAGGAAGCTGGAGGAGCAACTGCTGCTCAGATCGAGATGAACAAGAAGCGTGAAGCTGAATTCCAGAAGCTGCGTCGTGATCTTGAAGAGTCCACCCTCCAGCATGAAGCTACTGCTGCTGCTCTGCGCAAAAAACAGGCAGACAGTGTGGCCGAGCTGGGAGAGCAAATCGACAACCTCCAGCGTGTCAAGCAGAAGCTTGAGAAAGAGAAGAGTGAATACAAAATGGAGATTGATGATCTCTCTAGCAACATGGAGGCTGTTGCCAAATCAAAGGTGTGCAACAAAGCAATCCAAGATTATTTAGTCCACACATAATAATAAAACAATCATCAACATTTCATCATTCTAATAATGTTTATATTTATATATAGGGAAATCTTGAGAAGATGTGTCGTACCCTTGAGGATCAACTCAGTGAACTCAAATCCAAGACTGATGAGTACAGTCGTCAGATAAATGACCTTAGTGCTCAAAGAGCAAGACTTCAAACTGAGAACGGTATGTTTATTATAGACTGTTTTGATCTACTGGTATCTAGATGTTTCCTGTTAAAGGAAACCAAGCATCTCTTTGGCTTCTCTTACATACAGATGTTACCCTGTCATAAATATGTTGTATGTCATAAATATTTATGCAGGTGAGTTTGGCCGTCAGCTGGAGGAAAAGGAATCTCTTGTTTCTCAGCTCACTAGAGGCAAACAAGCTTTCACTCAGCAAATTGAGGAGCTTAAGAGGCAGATTGAAGAAGAGGTCAAGGTAAAACAACATAATCATTAATATTACATACTTGACAGTTACTGCAGAGCAAAAGTAATAGCATCTGACTTGGTCTTCTAGGCTAAGAACGCTCTGGCTCATGGAGTGCAGTCGGCCCGTCATGACTGTGACCTGCTCCGTGAGCAGTTTGAGGAAGAGCAGGAGGCAAAGGCTGAACTCCAGAGGGGAATGTCTAAAGCCAACAGTGAGGTTGCTCAATGGAGAACCAAATATGAAACTGATGCCATCCAGCGCACAGAGGAACTTGAAGAGTCCAAGTATGAATATCTGATAAATATATTGTTAAAACAATTAAAAATAGGCATGCATTATATGATAATCACTAAATACATAACAGGAAGAAGCTGGCTCAGCGTCTGCAAGAGGCAGAGGAACAGATTGAGGCTGTGAACTCCAAATGTGCCTCTCTGGAGAAGACCAAGCAGAGACTCCAGGGTGAGGTGGAGGACCTCATGATTGATGTGGAGAGAGCCAATGCATTGGCTGCCAACCTTGACAAGAAACAGAGGAACTTTGACAAGGTAACATCATTTTAAATTCTTGTGTCACATAATAGTTTATTTGACCTTTGAAATACAAACTTTTTCCAGTATTTTTATAATATTTTACCTGACCGTGAAATCTCTCCACCCAAGGTTTTGGCAGAATGGAAGCAGAAATATGAAGAAGGTCAGGCAGAGCTGGAAGGTGCTCAGAAAGAGGCTCGCTCACTCAGCACTGAGCTGTTCAAGATGAGGAACTCTTATGAGGAGACTCTGGATCAGCTGGAGACACTCAAGAGAGAAAACAAAAATCTCCAGCGTAAGACTAAACTGCACAAAACTTTGAATAGACTAAAAAGTGCTACGATGTACAAATGTGAAATCAGCAATAGTAAATCCCAGTATATTAATTATATACTGATAATATTTTCTTTTTCACCTGTAGAGGAGATCTCAGATCTGACTGAGCAGTTGGGTGAGACTGGTAAGAACATTCATGAGCTGGAAAAGGCCAAGAAAGCAGTAGAGACTGAGAAGTCTGAGATTCAAACAGCTCTGGAAGAGGCTGAAGTGAGGACCCAAGATTAACATTTTTACTTGAATTCTTGCCCGAACTGTTATACTACATTGGTAATGAGTGGTATTCTAGTATTCTAGTGTTGTTTATCACTTTTTTAGGGCACTCTGGAACATGAGGAGTCTAAGATTCTCCGTGTCCAGCTTGAGCTAAATCAGGTGAAGAGTGAGATTGACAGGAAGCTTGCAGAGAAGGATGAGGAGATAGAGCAGATCAAGAGAAACAGCCAGAGGGTCATTGAATCCATGCAGAGCACACTGGACTCTGAGGTCAGGAGCAGAAATGATGCTCTGAGAATCAAGAAGAAGATGGAGGGAGACCTTAATGAGATGGAGATTCAGCTGAGCCATTCCAATCGCCAGGCTGCTGAGGCCCAGAAACAGCTGAGGAATGTTCAGGGACAGCTCAAGGTAATTCTTTGAAGTTTGAAGAACTTATACTTGTGTGTTAAATATATACAATATTTCATTTTAAAGTATCTTTAAATGAACACAGACTTTATGGAAAACTATCTTTATGTTTAGGATGCCCAACTGCACCTTGATGATGCTGTGAGAGGACAGGAAGACATGAAGGAGCAGGTGGCCATGGTGGAGCGCAGAAACGTTCTGATGCAGGCTGAGATTGAAGAGCTGAGAGCTGCTCTAGAGCAGACAGAGAGAAGCCGCAAAGTGGCTGAACAAGAGCTGGTGGATGCCAGTGAGCGTGTTGGACTGCTGCACTCTCAGGTATTCTAACTCTCATTCTTGATCAAGGTGTCTCTTGCAAACCAACAGCAAGTTACAGGGCAGATGATAGGTATTTAATTACTGTATTCCTGTATTTCAGAACACAAGCCTTCTGAACACAAAGAAGAAACTTGAAGCCGACCTTGTTCAAATTCAGGGTGAAGTTGATGATGTTGTTCAGGAAGCAAGAAATGCTGAAGAGAAGGCTAAGAAGGCTATTACTGATGTAAGTAATGTTACTTGAATTAATCACCTCTGTGCATTTTGCCAAAACTAAGAACTCACTGATATTTGATCGTGTACATTAGGCTGCAATGATGGCAGAAGAGCTGAAGAAGGAGCAGGACACCAGTGCTCATCTGGAGAGGATGAAGAAGAACCTGGAGGTCACCGTGAAGGACCTGCAGCACCGTCTGGATGAGGCTGAGAATCTGGCCATGAAGGGAGGAAAGAAACAACTCCAGAAACTGGAGTCCAGGGTAAGCTTTTTCTTTATTTTGCCTTGTTTTGGGCAACGGAAAGTGTATGTTAATAATATCTCTAAATTACTAAATATTAATAATCTAAATAATAATCTAAATATTATCATTAATTAGGTCCGTGAGCTTGAGGCTGAAGTTGAGGCTGAACAGAGACGTGGAGTTGATGCTATTAAAGGTGTCCGCAAATATGAGAGGAGAGTAAAAGAACTCTCCTATCAGGTATGTCCATACCCATACATCATAAGTATTTACTGATATATAAATATAAAGGATGAAGATTAAATTTATGTATTGACATTATTTGTATTGAAATTTGTAGACTGAGGAGGATAAGAAGAACATCAACAGACTGCAGGATCTGGTTGATAAACTTCAGCTGAAGGTCAAGGCTTACAAGAGGCAGGCTGAGGAGGCGGTATGTACTGTAAACTATTTGACAATGTAAAAACCATACTGTGGGTATTTAAATGCATAGGTATTAAACATGTCCCAAAATAATTTAGGATGAGCAAGCCAACACTCACCTGTCCAAGTTGAGGAAGGTGCAGCATGAGCTGGAGGAGGCTGAGGAACGTGCTGACATTGCTGAATCTCAGGTCAACAAACTCAGAGCCAAGAGCCGTGATGCTGGAAAGGTTAGATTGAGACTTAAAGAAGATATATCAATTGCATTTAGCCGGTGTTGAATGTATTGTATAACATTTCCACATACTTGAGATGTTAATAATAGAGATCAGGATCATTTGTTAATTAGAATAATTATGCTTATGTCTAAGTTGCCTCTTTCTTCTTTTCTAGGGCAAAGAAGAGTGAAAACCTTGAAAGGAGTGTCTATTTCAATCACATAATATGATTATTTTGAAATTTCTTTTTCAGGGTAATAAACCTGTACATATCAGCATTTCATTTGCCTTTGGGTTATTTTACAGCTATCACACTGCACAAAAAATGTAAAGGAGTAACTTAATAAATGAAATGCAATGCATTTTTTAGGTTTTAGGTTAGGTTAACTCAAATGAACTGTGAGAAACAAATCAGAATGAGTTTCCAAAGCTATTTTAAACACATTATATAATATATAATATTACATTTACTACAATTAATATATATTAAAAATGTTTTTATTGTTTAATAAAACACAAACAAATAATGCACAATACAATCTTTAAGACAATTAGAGCGTAAGTGATAATTCGCTTAACATGGTGTTCTTCAATCTGAATGTCACAAATGTGACATTAATGTATTTAACAACTGCATAATGTTATGACATAAATATAATTCTAAATGCATATAGAATATAAAATATAATTATAAAAATATAAATGATTGAATCACACAAATGGAAACCGATAGGTTAAACTGAGAATCTGTCTCTTTTTCTGAGCATAACGATAACTGCGTTTTAGTAAAAGTTGTTCACAAAACCTGGGCCTGGTTGCATGAAACTCCTTAAGTTAAGGTAACCCTTATTTATAGGGTTGAGGTACCCTTAATGAAACGGGTTGCAAGAAAAAACCTAAGGGTTCATTTAAGGAACATTCGATCTGTCGATAAGTATTTACCCTTAATGGCTAAAGTATTCCCTTAAATTCGGTGGTGCGTTGCAACAAAGTCCCAAGTGAAAAATAAAGGAACCAAAACAGTCCCTTAAGTCTCAAACGTGATATCATGGTTATTGAATAGTATGAATTTACGGCGCACATTCTACAACTCCCCTGGAGGCAAATGATACGCGATTAATAAAATAACGGTTATAGCGGATTTTGAGGGTGTTTCTACATTTTGTGTAATTATATAAAATAATAGCTTAAACGTCTTCGGTGCAGTTTGGTATACCTTTTTGCTTTATGTACTGTTAATATTGTCCATAACTCAAAACTGGTAGCTGTAATGTAATGTTTGTGGTCTATTAGAGTAAGTGGTAGTTATGTTCTATATCGTAAATATAGCAACTGCTTTTCCACTGGCGTGTTTTGACACAAACTATCGCGAAATATTAAGTATAAACACGTAGATAAGGGTGACGGTCGACGTTTGTTGCTTAAAGAAATCCCTTCCCTCAGGCAAACCCTCACGTAAGGATATTCATGCAAACGGGCACTGAACCTTATGTTAACCTTACAATTTGCATCAAATAGATGTTTCCCTACTCTTATATATATCTCGAAATCAGCATATTCTGTCGTCCTCGATTGCTCCGCTTTGCCGCCGAACCTCAAATAAACGCACTTCTTTAAACAATGGGTTAAATCTTATGTCAATCAACTGCCAGTAGCAAATACAATTTTGGGATGGCACCTGGGGTGGCCAATCAGATGTCAGGAGTGTCCACTCCTCTGGCTCCGTCACAAGTCAGGCAAGGTCAGACTGAACATTGAAACAGGACTACAGTAATTCTGCTTTAATTCTGCAGTCATCACTTTCTCCTTACGGATGTTCTCCCCCTCCATCTCTGTGAAGTGGTGACTCACAACAGAGTTGTCTGTCTTTGCATTTTCCTGACAGAGACCTTGTGTGTGTGAAGTGCAGGGACTAGTGTACTGGATCTAAATTTTGGAAGTGTAGGATAGGCATATATAGTTATTGTTATATATATATATATATATATAATATATTTCTCACCATATAAATACGGAACAATTGTGAATATAAAAACAATTATAAATGTTCTGAAAATATACAAGCAATATAGTGCTGTGAAATAGGAATGTCAAAAAGCAGCAAAGACGAACTCCCCATAATTGATATTCTTCAGCCAAAATGACAAATGTTGACATCACTAGATCCTTCCAACATCTCTGGCGCCACCTTTTGCAGGTGCAGCTTTACACTGGATGCTAAATTCGCTAATTTGGAATTTGCATATGGAATTGTTAAAAAATAAACTTCACTCTAGGTTTTAGCAAGACTTTTCAAGAATGTGGGCTTTTTAGTGCTGGGTCTTTAAGCGGGGTAAGCAGCTAGCATGACTGATCACATGGGCTATGGCTATAAGCCCAGATAAAACGCATTAGTTTGTGTGGGACGTAAATAGAAATGATACGGAAGAAATATAAAATATACAGTGATCAGGTTGTCCTAAATTTAATACGAAATGTAGGCCATATTTTATACAATGATTATAAAAATATGTTTTTTTAAACGTGTGTAGGTTTTCCACAGTATGTGCATATGAATATGTTACTGTTAGATTACCTTAATCTTATTTAAGCGATTTAAAGAACATATAAGGAACAAATATTTTAAGGTTAAGCTTTAAAGTGATGATTTTTATTACTCCCAACATCCATATTAGGGTTTTTTCTCATGATTTATTGACGTTGTTCTCTCCTAGATCTAATTTCTTATTAGACGGTTACATTTATTCTTAACTGTTGATGGACAGCTTCTGTAACCAGTAATTAAACCTGCAATGCCTGGCCATATTTAGTGTCTGCTTGCCATGCAGTTTACCTCAATATAAGTGGGAAGGAGGGCATTATAAGCTTTATGGGAGACTAGAGGAGCTCCAGCTTGTGGTAAGTGTCTGCAGTTTATTTTGACATACTGTACACTGAAGTTGATAACCAATTCCACCTGAATGGTAAGCAGTATGTCATAAATACTGTGATACATCCGAAATGTATTCGGTACATAATGAATCTGTACCAGTGAAATTGCTCCAGTTATTAAAAAAAACAAAGTGTGTAATCAATTTTAAATGTAACTGCAATGTCTGCAGGGCTTCAGAAATTTCACCGGGTATCCAGGAGAGTAAAGGTAGGTGGATTTCCCTTACATTACTCTGTGTTGCATTGGTACAATATGTCATCTGCCCCATTTATTGCATGTATGTTTTTGATGGCTTTGTTTAGTTTTTTTTTAAAACAAGGACCTTACATGTACTTAAAAACTATTTTAAGTCTATATAGGAGTTAAATGCATTTAATATGTTTATAGGCTAATATTGTTTTGATTAAGCAGATATTAAAGGAATAAAAGACCTTAATAAATGAGTTAATAGATAGTTTCCATTTTTGTATAATTCGTTATAGGATGAGTTTTGCAAAAACTTGACGAATATGATTAGACAAGTATTAAGTATTATTATTATTAATAATTTAATTTTATTAAATGTTTTTCAGTAAGCCGCCACCATGAGTACAGATGCAGAGATGGCCATTTATGGCAAGGCTGCCATTTACCTTCGTAAGCCTGAGAAGGAGAGAATTGAGGCTCAGAGCAAGCCCTTCGATGCTAAGGCTGCCTGCTATGTGGTTGATCAGAAGGAACTTTATGTCAAAGGAACGATCAAGAGCAAAGATGGTGGCAAAGTCACTGTTATTACCCTTGACACAAAGGAGGTAAAAATTTTCAGAACTTCCTAAAAAAACTTTCTAAAAAATACATTATTATTACTATATTTTTCATATCACAAATCTGAATCACTTTAATAGGAAAAAGTTGTTAAGGAGGATGAAGTCCACCCAATGAATCCTCCTAAGTATGACAAGATTGAGGACATGGCCATGATGACCCATCTCAATGAACCCTCTGTGCTTTATAACCTCAAAGAGCGTTATGCAGCATGGATGATCTATGTAAGTGAAGCAGGAAATAAAACAGCATTCAAGTTCATTATGACTCTGATTTTGATGTTGTAATTTGATGATTTCTCTGATGGTTTCAGACCTACTCTGGACTCTTCTGTGCGACTGTGAACCCCTACAAGTGGCTCCCAGTGTATGATCCAGAAGTGGTGGCTGCCTACAGAGGCAAAAAGCGTATGGAGGCTCCACCCCACATCTTCTCTGTCTCTGACAATGCCTATCAGTTCATGCTTACTGGTAAGATCTAAATCTTGAATCACAAGGTGATTTTGATATGTGAAATTATGGTTTTCAGTTTTAGTAAAACAATATTTCTTGAATTTACAGACAGAGAGAACCAGTCTGTCCTGATTACGTATGTATATACTCTTCTGGCATGTTTAAAACAGTTATATACAGTATTACTTCCACGTGTCTTATCATTCTCTATCTTATCATCTCTTATAAACCAGTGGAGAATCTGGTGCTGGAAAGACTGTGAACACCAAACGTGTCATTCAGTACTTTGCCACAGTTGCAGTGCAGGGTGATAAGAAGAAAGAGGCCTCCAAAATGCAGGTATGAATCTGTGATAAAAACCTGTGATTAAATTTAAAAAGGATGATGTTAATTTGAGTGAATTAGTTGTTTCACAAAATATACAATTATTTTGAATTTGTATAACACTATAAAACCCTGCCTGAAAATGTACTGAAACAAGAAAATACATTAAAATCTGTTTAACTCCACAGGGATCTCTTGAGGACCAGATTATTGCTGCCAACCCTCTGCTTGAGGCTTATGGTAATGCCAAGACTGTGAGAAATGACAACTCCTCTCGTTTTGTAAGTTTTTATTTACATACAGTACAATTTGTCAGTTGTGTTAAGTGTTCATGTAAACAGTTTTTTCATATACGGTCTAAGTCAGTCTAAGCTTTTATGAAGCTCATTGAGAAGCATCATGTCTCATCTCATCATTTACACTGCAAAAAACACCCTTCTTGAAACAAGCAAGATACACTTACATCTAGTTAAAATGTACTAAAATCTAGCAAAAATCTAAAGCAAAACTCACTTTCTTTAATTAATTTCTTAAATTAAGATTTATAGTCTAGTGTGCAATGTATTTTCTAATACTTTAAATCTATCATGACAAAAAACAAAACATATTTTCTAGAAATAAGCTTTTTCTACTTTCTTCAGTTCAGTTTTTGCAGTGTACGCTTCACAAATTTACATTTACATTTAGGCATTTAGCAACAATAGTATTAAGAAGTGCTTTCCTAAGTTTACAATGTTTTGCAGTGCTAGATAAGTACCTGTAGAGGAAAGAAAAAAATAGATTTTTTTATGATGTCAGGTGTTCGTGGAAGAGGTGAGTTTTTAGCTGTTTTTTAAAGGAGGTGAGGGATGTGGCAGATCGGATTGCGTTCGGGAGATCATTCCACAAGCAGGGGACAGAGAAGGAGAAAGAACAAGAGAGAGATTTAGTGCCCTTCTGTGAGGGTACCACCAGTTGACGCTTTGTTAAGTTGGAGCTTGGAGGTTCTGGATGGGTTGTAGGTGTGTAGAAGAGAGTTAAAGTATGAGGGTGCAGAGTTTGTGATGGTTTTAAATGTCAGCATTAATGATTTGAATTTAATGCGGGCAGCAACCGGTAGCCAATGGAGAGAGATAAAGAGAGGTGTGACATGCTCTTTTGGGTTACTGGAAAACAAGTCTTGCTGCTGCATTCTGTATCATCTGGAGTGGTTTGATTGCTTGTGCAGGAAGACCAGCCAGGAGAGCATTGCAATAGTCCAGTCTAGAGATTACCAGGGATTGAACTAGCAGTTGGGCGGCGTGCTCTGTGAGATATGGCCTGATCTTCCTGATGTTGTAAAGTGCATATTTACAAGACCGTGATATCCTTGAGATGTGTTCGGAAAAGGACAGCTGGTCATTGAAGATTACACCAAGGTTTCTTACGGATTTAGATGGTGTAATGGTTGTGTTGCCAATTTGAATTGTGAATGAGTTAAATGAGCTATTCTTGGTTGTCCCCTCACAACGAGCCACCAAGTCACTCAGTCAGAAAAACATTCACCCATTGTGCTCCGATTTGGTGAAGTAAACTACCTGCCTCCACTTGAACTACAGAATCAATCACAACCTTTACGCTGTTTCTGTATTTACCTGACTAACCTTTAACTATTTTCTTTTTCACATTCTAATCTTTGTCTACAAAAAACCTGTTTTCTTTACTAGCTTGAACACTAGTCCTACATGTAAACATAGTTTTGTATATTACTATTATTGTTAGCTTGCTGGAAAATGTTAAATGCTTTCTCATTTATAAGTCGCTTTGGAAAAATTAAAAAATGTGTTTGCACAACAGTGAGTCAAATGTTATTTTGTTTTTAATTGAACAGGGTAAATTCATCAGAATTCACTTTGGCACAACTGGAAAACTGGCCAGTGCTGATATTGAGACATGTACGTGGACTTGCATTAAATCACACATCCTGTACACTTGTGTTTGTCTAAAGACTGTGACTTACTGTAAGTAAATTATCTCAACAGATCTGCTGGAGAAGTCTAGAGTGACATTCCAGCTTTCAGATGAGAGAGGCTACCACATCTTCTACCAGATGATGACCAACCATAAGCCTGAGCTGATTGGTACGTGCACATATTTTATTAAAAGCTTTATCTTAATATTGCAAATTACTGTGTCATTAATGCTGTCTGTGTGTTACAGAAATGACGCTCATCACCACCAACCCCTACGACTACCCCATGTGCAGTCAGGGTCAAATCACAGTGGCAAGCATTGATGATAAAGAGGAGCTGGTTGCCACTGATGTAAGTCATTTCCATTTGATCGCTAAAGAAATTATATAGATGGCAGACCCTAGTACTCATTAATCTCTGTAAATTCCAGACTGCTATTGACATTTTGGGCTTCACTGGTGATGAGAAGAACAGCATCTACAAGTTCACTGGAGCTGTGCTGCATCATGGTAACATGAAGTTCAAGCAGAAGCAGCGTGAGGAGCAGGCTGAGCCTGATGGCACAGAGGGTGAGACTAATTATTACTACATATCACATACTTGATTAAGAGTAAGATCCATGTTTTTATTTGCATAAAGAAAAAGGTTTGTCTTAGTGTGCATGGCATGAAATAGAAGTTTTTTTTTTTTTCAACTTAAAATATTTTAGAGGCTGACAAAGTCGCCTACCTTTTGGGCTTGAACTCTGCTGATATGCTGAAGGCTTTGTGCTACCCAAGAGTGAAGGTCGGAAATGAGTTTGTAACCAAAGGCCAGACTGTGCCACAGGTGTGTTGTAACATTTGCACAGCACTATATTAAGAACTTAAAAATTATGATTCTTATGATTTATTATTATTGAAGTAGAAGTTCAAGTAAAATTTATACCGAATTCTATTTACAGGTGTACAACTCTGTTAGCGCCTTGGCCAAATCTATCTATGAGAGGATGTTCTTGTGGATGGTCGTACGTATCAACCAGATGTTGGACACAAAACAAGCCAGACAGTTTTTCATTGGTGTGCTGGACATTGCTGGCTTTGAGATCTTTGATGTAAGAATGATTTTCTTATCTCCATTTAAAGTTGACTGATTCATGATGAGTTTTCATTAAATGTTTCTTTCTTTTTCTCTGTAGTATAACAGCATGGAGCAGCTGTGCATCAACTTCACCAATGAGAAACTGCAACAGTTTTTCAACCACCACATGTTTGTGCTGGAACAAGAGGAGTACAAGAAGGAGGGCATTGTGTGGGAGTTCATTGACTTCGGCATGGACTTGGCTGCTTGCATTGAGCTCATTGAGAAGGTTTTTATTGGTTTATGAGCTTCTACATTTCCATCTTTTTCCAAACTGTAAACCTGTGATAGTAATACTTGACATTTATTTACAAACAGCCCATGGGTATCTTCTCCATCCTTGAAGAGGAGTGCATGTTCCCCAAGGCTTCAGACACCACCTTTAAGAACAAGTTGTACGATCAGCATCTTGGCAAGTGTGCAGCTTTCCAGAAACCCAAGCCTGCCAAAGGCAAGGCTGAGGCCCACTTCTCCCTGGTTCATTATGCTGGAACTGTGGACTACAACATTACTGGCTGGTTGGACAAGAACAAGGATCCACTGAATGAGTCTGTTGTGCAGCTGTACCAAAAGTCTTCTGTCAAACTGCTGGCTACTTTCTACCCACCTGTTGTTGAGGGTAAAGTCATTTGTTACATGTTTAAAATACAAAATTCAAAGTAGCATTTTACCTTATTATTTTAATGTTTGTGCAGAAGCTGGAAAGAAGGGAGGCAAGAAAAAGGGTGGTTCCATGCAGACCGTGTCATCTCAGTTCAGAGTATGTCATTGTCCAAAATACTGCATGTAAGTAATGATGAAATTAATAAGAAGAATGAGAAACCTAATTATGACTTGATGTTACAGGAGAATCTGGGAAAGCTTATGACCAACTTGAGGAGCACCCACCCTCACTTTGTACGTTGTCTGATTCCCAATGAGTCCAAGACTCCAGGTAAAGTGTTTATTACGACATTAGAAAACATGCAATGATTTTATTTACTCATATCCCGAGCTCATAACTGTGTCCACTTTTCATAGGTCTCATGGAGAACTTCCTGGTTATCCACCAGCTGAGGTGTAACGGTGTACTGGAAGGTATCAGAATCTGCAGAAAGGGCTTCCCCAGCAGAATCCTCTATGGTGACTTCAAACAGAGGTAAATGGGACAACATGAAAATACTGTGTTTCCTGTATGAAGCTCATCTTACTTAATTTAAAGAGCAATTTTGATTATTCTTCCACAGATACAAGGTGCTGAATGCCAGTGTTATCCCTGAGGGACAGTTCATGGACAATAAGAAGGCCAGTGAGAAACTCCTGGGATCCATCGATGTTGATCATGACCAGTATAGATTTGGACACACAAAGGTTAATATTCCCCTTTATTATGATATGAACATCATAATCATAATGTGTGTTTGTAGTTTATAAAATGTATACAATGTATTATTGTGCTTAAATGCAGGTGTTCTTCAAAGCTGGTCTTCTGGGTACTCTTGAGGAGATGCGTGATGAGAAACTTGCTGCTCTGGTCACAATGACTCAGGCTCTTTGCCGTGGTTATGTCATGAGGAAAGAGTTTGTGAAGATGATGGAGAGGAGGTAGGTCATGAGTGAAAATAATACACCAATAATTGTGAAAACAATAAATTATGATTTCTAATTAATTTAATGGCAATCAATTCACAGGGAGTCCATTTTCACCATCCAATACAACATCCGCTCATTCATGAATGTCAAACACTGGCCATGGATGAAGGTTTACTACAAGATTAAGCCTCTGCTGAAGAGTGCTGAGACTGAGAAAGAGCTGGTATCCATGAAAGAGGACTTTGAAAAATGCAAAGTAGATCTTGCCAAGGCTGAAGCCAAAAAGAAGGAGCTTGAAGAGAAGATGGTCTCCCTGCTGCAAGAGAAAAATGATCTGCAGCTGCAAGTGGCCTCTGTTAGTATTGTTAAACTGTTATTATTTTAAATTTTGTTTCTTTTTTCAAAATATATAATAATGACTTTTTCCTTCAGGAATCGGAGAATCTCTCTGATGCTGAGGAGAGGTGCGAGGGTCTGATCAAGAGCAAAATCCAGCTTGAAGCTAAACTTAAGGAGACAACTGAGAGACTGGAGGATGAGGAAGAAATCAATGCCGAACTGACAGCCAAGAAGAGGAAACTGGAAGATGAGTGTTCTGAGCTGAAGAAAGACATTGATGACCTGGAGCTCACTTTGGCTAAAGTTGAGAAGGAGAAACATGCCACTGAGAATAAGGTTGGAAAATGGTTTTACAGGTGTCGTTTTTATTTTCATTTTGTAAAAAACAAAATCACAAGGTCATTATAAAAAACCACACAGGTCAAGAACCTGACTGAGGAAATGGCATCTCAGGATGAGAGTATTGCCAAGCTCACAAAGGAGAAGAAAGCCCTCCAAGAGGCACATCAGCAGACTCTGGATGATCTCCAGGCAGAGGAGGACAAAGTCAACACTCTGACCAAATCCAAAACCAAGCTTGAGCAACAAGTTGATGATGTGAGTCATAGTTTAAACCTTGCATTTATTAAGAATAAGTTGTTTGCCTCCATTCATTTTGAAAATGTTTACTATGCTGTTGTCCCATAGCTTGAAGGTTCACTGGAGCAAGAGAAGAAGCTCCGTATGGACCTTGAGAGAGCCAAGAGAAAGCTTGAAGGAGACTTGAAATTGGCCCAGGAGTCCATCATGGACCTGGAGAATGACAAGCAGCAATCTGATGAGAAACTGAAGAAGTAATTAAAATAACATGATGCTATTAAAACTGTCTTGTTGTCTTGTAACTTTTTATACATGGTTTTGGATCATTTCAACAGGAAAGACTTTGAAACAAGCCAGCTGCTCAGCAAGATTGAAGATGAGCAATCTCTTGGAGCTCAACTTCAGAAGAAGATCAAGGAGCTTCAGGTATTTATTTATACTGTTTGTGGCATTGTTTAAATAGGTCTATTCAAGATTCTTAAAGTGAGTTTAATTACTTGCACTGTAGGCTCGCATTGAGGAACTGGAGGAAGAGATTGAGGCTGAGCGTGCAGCTCGTGCAAAGGTTGAGAAGCAGAGAGCTGATCTCTCCAGGGAACTTGAGGAGATCAGTGAGAGGCTTGAGGAAGCTGGAGGAGCAACTGCTGCTCAGATCGAGATGAACAAGAAGCGTGAAGCTGAATTCCAGAAGCTGCGTCGTGATCTTGAAGAGTCCACCCTCCAGCATGAAGCTACTGCTGCTGCTCTGCGCAAGAAACAGGCAGACAGTGTGGCCGAGCTGGGAGAGCAAATCGACAACCTCCAGCGTGTCAAACAAAAGCTTGAGAAAGAGAAGAGTGAATACAAAATGGAGATTGATGATCTCTCTAGCAACATGGAGGCTGTTGCCAAAGCAAAGGTTGAGAATTACATTTCTATAAGAATAAATGTGAACAAACATGATTTTGATTCTCAAAGATTTAATGAATTTTTTTTTCAAACATTTCAGGGCAATCTAGAGAAGATGAGCCGCACACTGGAAGACCAGCTCAGTGAAATTAAGTCCAAGAATGATGAAAACCTTCGGCAGCTAAATGACCTCAGTGCTCAAAGAGCAAGACTTCAAACTGAGAATGGTAATAGTTGACGATCATGAACAAACAAAATAACAAAATGTTGGACAGTTAAGTATAGCATAATGTTATTAGACTTATTAAAAGTGATTTCAACTACCGTGCCTTATAGTGTTTGTTTTTAAATTGACTGAAATAAAGCACAATGTAATACATAAAATTCTAAATCTCAAAAGGTGAATTTGGCCGTCAACTGGAGGAGAAAGAGGCTCTTGTTTCTCAGCTCACTAGAGGCAAACAAGCTTTCACTCAGCAAATTGAGGAGCTTAAGAGGCAGATTGAAGAGGAGGTTAAGGTAAGACATTATAAGCATTGATATTTTATACTTACCAGTTACTGCAGAGCAAAGTTAATATTATCTGACTTGGTCTTCTAGGCTAAGAACGCTCTGGCTCATGGAGTGCAGTCGGCCCGTCATGACTGTGACCTGCTCCGTGAGCAGTTTGAGGAAGAGCAGGAGGCAAAGGCTGAACTCCAGAGGGGAATGTCTAAAGCCAACAGTGAGGTTGCTCAATGGAGAACCAAATATGAAACTGATGCCATCCAGCGCACAGAGGAACTTGAAGAGTCCAAGTATGAATATCTGATAAATATATTGTTAAAACAATTAAAAATAGGCATGCATTATATGATAATCACTAAATACATAACAGGAAGAAGCTGGCTCAGCGTCTGCAAGAGGCAGAGGAACAAATTGAGGCTGTGAACTCCAAATGTGCCTCTCTGGAGAAGACCAAGCAGAGACTCCAGGGTGAGGTGGAGGACCTCATGATTGATGTGGAGAGAGCCAATGCATTGGCTGCCAACCTTGACAAGAAACAGAGGAACTTTGACAAGGTGTGCTTGTGTGACATAATAGTCTATTTGACTATTTTGACTGTTATTTTGAGTTAAATATAAACTGTTAAACATCATTATAGAGAAGTCCACAAGTAATAATTTATTTTACCTGACCGTGACATCTCTCCACCCAAGGTTTTGGCAGAATGGAAGCAGAAATATGAAGAAGGTCAGGCAGAGCTGGAAGGCTCAGAAAGAGGCTCGCTCACTCAGCACCGAGATGTTCAAGATGAAGAACTCTTATGAAGAGACTCTGGATCAGCTGGAGACACTCAAGAGAGAAAACAAGAATCTCCAGCGTAAGACTAAAATTTTGAAATAGACTGAAAAGTGCTACAATGTACAAATGTGATATCATCATTGTTAAACCACAGAATGTGTGCTCTTATCTATAATGATAATATTTTCTTTTTCACCTGTAGAGGAGATCTCAGATCTGACTGAGCAGTTGGGTGAGACTGGTAAGAGCATTCATGAGCTGGAAAAGGCCAAGAAAACAGTAGAGACTGAGAAGTCTGAGATTCAGACCGCCCTGGAGGAGGCTGAAGTGAGAATCTCAAGATTATCATTTTTACTTTAATTCTTGCCATAATCGTACTACTACACTGTTAATGGGTGGTACTCTAGCGTTGTTTATAACTTTTTTTATATAGGGCACCCTGGAGCATGAGGAATCTAAGATTCTCCGTGTCCAGCTTGAGCTAAACCAGGTGAAGGGTGAGATTGACAGGAAGCTTGCAGAGAAGGATGAGGAGATAGAGCAGATCAAGAGAAACAGCCAGAGGGTCATGGAATCCATGCAGAGCACACTGGACTCTGAGGTCAGAAGCAGAAATGATGCTCTGAGAATCAAGAAGAAGATGGAGGGAGACCTTAATGAGATGGAGATTCAGCTGAGCCATTCCAATCGCCAGGCTGCTGAGGCCCAGAAACAGCTGAGGAATGTTCAGGGACAGCTCAAGGTATGTGACTTATTTTTATCTTTGTTGAATAAGTGTAAAGGATTCATGTTATTGTTTACCCTGTAATCAATATTCAGGATGCCCAACTGCACCTTGATGATGCTGTGAGAGGACAGGAAGACATGAAGGAGCAGGTGGCCATGGTGGAGCGCAGAAACGTTCTGATGCAGGCTGAGATTGAAGAGCTGAGAGCTGCTCTGGAGCAGACAGAGAGAGGCCGCAAAGTGGCTGAACAAGAGCTGGTGGATGCCAGTGAGCGTGTTGGACTGCTGCACTCTCAGGTAGGAACATACTGTGTTGCATTTATTTAATTATTCTTTCAAACAGCCCTCTCCATTTCAGTGTTTTTACCCATTTGTGTAGAACACAAGTCTTCTGAACACCAAGAAGAAGCTTGAGGCTGACCTTGTTCAGATTCAGGCTGAAGTTGATGACACTGTGCAAGAAGCAAGAAATGCAGAAGATAAGGCCAAGAAGGCCATCACTGATGTGAGTAATAGAGAACTTGACATTTAAAAAAAAATGCACCTTCCTAATAGAAATGTTACAGTTGATATGAAACAGGAGGATGTCTTTTTTGTTACAGGCTGCTATGATGGCAGAAGAGCTGAAGAAGGAGCAGGACACCAGTGCTCATCTGGAGAGGATGAAGAAGAACCTGGAGGTCACAGTGAAGGACCTGCAGCACCGTCTGGATGAGGCTGAGAATCTGGCCATGAAGGGAGGAAAAAAACAACTCCAGAAACTGGAGTCCAGGGTAAGCCTTACTTTTACTTTCAATTTCATAGTCATGATGTGGAAGTTGTAAAGTCTATGTCACACTACAAAACAGTAGATTTTATTGTGATTATTCTAAGCATATATTTGAGTGAAATGAGTGTGACAATGTCCCCCACTTAGGTCCGTGAGCTTGAGGCTGAAGTTGACGCTGAACAGAGACGTGGAGCTGATGCTATTAAAGGTGTCCGCAAATATGAGAGGAGAGTGAAAGAGCTGACATACCAGGTAAAAAAAAGCTGACTGCAAAATAACTACAATTATTCTGATTATATTTTTTTTACTTCTGATGTATTTGTATCATGTATTGTAGACTGATGAGGATAAGAAGAATGTCAGCAGACTGCAGGATCTGGTTGATAAGCTTCAGCTGAAGGTCAAGGTTTATAAGAGGCAGTCTGAAGAAGCTGTGAGTATTTATTTATTTTGGAGATTAAAAAGACATCAGGAACATCTGAGATGTTTTGTTCCCTGTATAACTGTTCTTCTCTTTGCAGGAGGAAATAGCCAACACTCACCTATCCAAGTTGAGGAAGGTGCAGCATGAGCTGGAGGAGGCTGAGGAACGTGCTGACATTGCTGAGTCTCAGGTCAACAAACTCAGAGCCAAAAGCCGTGATGCTGGAAAGGTATAGTGATCCCAAATGCATGTTTGGTTATCCCAAATGCATGTCAAGCTACTTTTTATCTGTATTAAATCGTCTTTTTATCTGCTATTGCACTAATATATATTTGCTTTAACCTTCTTTTTTTAAAGGGTAAAGAGGTAGCTGAGTAACAAACATCACATACCATTACTCTGAATCATCTCTAAATCTGTCAAATCAATGTTAAATAAAGTTTGACATTTAGCAGATTCTCATGGATTTTGTGTTGTGATTTTTTTCTTGACACACTGTTGTTGCAATGCATTTCCGAGGTATGTCCCATTAAAAACAGTAATTTAATAAATGACTGAAAGGCTACAAGTTTGAGAATTTTGAACTTTGTATACATTTTCTGCACAACTAAAACAAGACATTGATCACATCAACAAATTTGGTGAAGAGCACCTCAAAATAGGTGAAAGACCTTTATAGGTGAAAGAGTTTGGGCACTACTGGCCATGAAATCCAAAAACAATTAAATGCTTAATCACAAAATCATGAGGATGGTGTCTTTCAGTACATGCATATCGGATCAAGCAATACCCAATGTTAAATTTTGAAGTTTGCATGCTTTACAAACATGACATCTTTACAAAACAAGCAGGTTTACAAAACAGCATGTTTTATCTGCATCATGCTCTATAAAACAAAAAAATAAAGTTTAATTCATTCATTTTAAAGATTATAATTTTTATTTTGGTTGGAGCACACATCATAAAATGCAATACAACGATCATTGTATTGTATTCAATAATATTTGTATTTAATAATCACATCAACAGATAACGTGAGAAATTTCCCCTCTAACTAATATAATTGAAATAAAATTTCAATTTTGTACAGCTATTTAACAATATGGATATTATTACAAAACACATTTTGAAAACATGTAGTTTATTTAACAAAGCTCCGGAGGAGCATGGTCATGTAATCCAACCAATTAGCGCAGAGAGGTCTCTAATGTAGCCGTCCGTCTCCGCTGTCCCGTGACAGTTTTTTGCAGCATCCCTTCTCCACCCCTCGGACAGCATGCCAAATACACTTTGTTTTATATCTGATTTCGAACTCGTGAAATACCATATAAAATTATTTCAAGGATAGTCTGATCAGTTGACTCTGTTCTTACGCCACACATTTTTTCACGCAGGGCTGTGCCCACCTTTAAGATTCCCGTAATTTATAATAAAAGTTTTATTATACATTATTATACAGGATATTATGCTGGAAATCAAATATAATCCAATAACTAATAACCAAGCCAAGGGAAATCTCAATGTATTAAAAATGTATTTTTAATACATTTCAGAAGAGAGTTATTATTTTGTTTTTATTATTTCATGCTGTGAAAATAGGCATCTTGATCTTGACGTCAAATGACGCATCTGTCATCTCCCTCCTGCGTCGATCTGCCCAGAGTTCAAATGTCAAATGTCTGACTGGGTTTGAGGTACTAAGCTCATTAAACATTCATTCTTAATTGTGGCTAATATGCTGAAACAGCTCCATTAATGTTGAAAATAAGGCATTACATTACATGATTCATGTAAATGTATGCGTGAATTTACTTACAGATATTACTGTCGGATGTTTAGAGTTTCTTATGTCAAGCAACTGTTAAATATTGAAGTTTAACTAATCTTATATTGTGTGCTCCTTAAAAGAGCTTTCAGCCCCCAACCTGCCTTTACAGTACTCATATGTTTTCCAGTTATATATGTTTAATGTGCTTTATTATATTCATTCCTTCATTACTTAATTTGCTTATTTATTCTGTTTTACAATACTTTCTGTTGCAAGCTTTTCTGTGGTTCAGTGGTTTGACCATGGCGTTAGAAATGCCAAGGCTGTGGGTTCAATCCCAGGGATTGTGCATACTCAGAAAAATGTATAATACAATGCATTGTGGGTCGCTTTGGTCTCCCAAATGGATAAATGTACATAAGAAAATATTTAAATTTACCAATATGGATTGAAACACAACGTGTTCAGTTACAGTATGAATTTTCAAAAATACAAAAGAATAAATTCAAAGAAACCAAAATAAGTTGCTCAGTGAATTTTATTATTAAAGTTATTTATACTTTAGAGACATATTGGTTTAGGATGGGAAGGCTTTCACTCAGCTGCCTCTTTGCCCTGGTAACAAATGAGAACAAATATACTGTTAGTACAAATTGAAAAGTGAAAGTATGAGTTTCTTTTATTTAAAAAAAAAAATATATATATATATAAGCACTTGATGAAACAAATAGCATCATGGTTTTTGGAATAACAATGATAATCAATAAAAAAGATTTTAAATTCATATTATTTCACCTAATAAAACACCTAAGAAAAATGTACCTTTCCAGCATCACGACTCTTGGCTCTGAGTTTGTTGACCTGAGACTCAGCAATGTCAGCACGTTCCTCAGCCTCCTCCAGCTCATGCTGCACCTTCCTTAACTTGGACAGGTGAGCGTTGGCTTGTTCCTCCTGCAAAGAGAAGAACAGTTATACAGGGTACAAGACATCGCAAATGTTATCGATGTCTTTTTAATCTTCAAAATAAATAAATACTCACAGCTTCTTCAGACTGCCTCTTGTAAGCCTTGACCTTCAGTTGAAGCTTATCAACCAGATCCTGCAGTCTGTTGATGTTTTTCTTATCCTCCTCAGTCTGCAATACATAATACAAATACATCAGAAAATATAATCAAATAAATAATATCAAAAATAATCAAAAATAAAATAGTTTAATTGTAGTTTTTTTGCAGCCAGCTTTTTTTACCTGGTATGTCAGCTCCTTTACTCTCCTCTCATATTTGCGGACACCTTTAACAGCATCACCTCCACGTCTCTGTTCAGCTTCAACTTCAGCCTCAAGCTCACGGACCTAAATGGGAGATATTGTCACACTCATTTCACTCAAATATATGCTTAGAATAATCACAATAAAATCTACTGTTTTGTAGTGTGACATAGACTTTACAACTTCCACATCATGACTATGAACATTAAAAAGTAAGGCTTACCCTGGACTCCAGTTTCTGGAGTTGTTTTTTTCCTCCCTTCATGGCCAGATTCTCAGCCTCATCCAGACGGTGCTGCAGGTCCTTCACTGTGACCTCCAGGTTCTTCTTCATCCTCTCCAGATGAGCACTGGTGTCCTGCTCCTTCTTCAGCTCTTCTGCCATCATAGCAGCCTGTAATAAACAAGACATCATCTTGTTTAACATCAACTAGAAACACAAGAGTAACATTTCCAGTAGGTCCAGCATTTTTTTTAATAAATATCAAATTCTCTATTACACTCACATCAGTGATGGCCTTCTTGGCCTTCTCTTCAGCATTTCTTGCTTCTTGCACAGCGTCATCAACTTCAGCCTGAATCTGAACAAGGTCAGCCTCAAGCTTCTTCTTGGTGTTCAGAAGACTTGTGTTCTACACAAATGGGTAAAAAAACTGAAATGGAGAGGGTTGTTTTAAAGAACAATTAAATAAATGCAACACAGTATGTTCCTACCTGAGAGTGCAGCAGTCCAACACGCTCACTGGCATCCACCAGCTCTTGTTCAGCCACTTTGCGGCCTCTCTCTGTCTGCTCCAGAGCAGCTCTCAGCTCTTCAATCTCAGCCTGCATCAGAGTGTTTCTGCGCTCCACCATGGCCACCTGCTCCTTCATGTCTTCCTGTCCTCTCACAGCATCATCAAGGTGCAGCTGGGCATCCTGAATATTAATTACAGAGTAACCAATGAACTAAAACCTTTACACTAATTCAACAAAGAAGATATTCAAAAATAAGTCACATACCTTGAGCTGTCCCTGAACATTCCTCAGCTGTTTCTGGGCCTCAGCAGCCTGGCGATTGGCATGGCTCAGCTGAATCTCCATCTCATTAAGGTCTCCCTCCATCTTCTTCTTGATTCTCAGAGCATCATTTCTGCTCCTGACCTCAGAGTCCAATGTGCTCTGCATGGATTCAATGACCCTCTGGCTGTTTCTCTTGATCTGCTCTATCTCCTCATCCTTCTCTGCAAGCTTCCTGTCAATCTCACCTTTCACCTGGTTAAGCTCAAGCTGGACACGGAGAATCTTAGACTCCTCGTGTTCCAGAGTGCCCTGTGAAAAGCAGTAAACAACGCTAGAATACTAGAATACCAAGTATCAAGTAAAAATGTTAATCTTGAGATTCTCACTTCAGCCTCCTCCAGGGCGGTCTGAATCTCAGACTTCTCAGTCTCTACTGCTTTCTTGGCCTTTTCCAGCTCATGAATGCTTTTACCAGTCTCACCCAACTGCTCAGTCAGATCTGAGATCTCCTCTACAGGTAAGAAGGAAAACATTATCCGTATAAAACCAAAAGCTCACATTCTGTGGTTTATCAGTGCTGATTTCACATTTATATATTTGTAGCACATTTCAGTCCATTCAAAAATTTAGTCTTACGCTGGAGATTTTTGTTTTCTCTCTTGAGTGTCTCCAGCTGATCCAGAGTCTCCTCATAAGAGTTCTTCATCTTGAACAGCTCAGTGCTGAGTGAGCGAGCCTCTTTCTGAGCACCTTCCAGCTCTGCCTGACCTTCTTCATATTTCTGCTTCCATTCTGCCAGGACCTTGGAGGTGGACAGATTTCAGCATCAGGTAAAATATTATTATTTGTAAAATAAAGAAAATGTTTTGCATTTCAAAGGTCAAATAATGTCATGTCACACAAGGATTCAAAAATACGTTACCTTGTCAAAGTTCCTCTGTTTCTTGTCAAGGTTGGCAGCCAATGCATTGGCTCTCTCCACATCAATCATGAGGTCCTCCACCTCACCCTGGAGTCTCTGCTTGGTCTTCTCCAGAGAGGCACATTTGGAGTTCACAGCCTCAATCTGTTCCTCTGCCTCTTGCAGACGCTGAGCCAGCTTCTTCCTGTTACGTATTTTGTAATTATCAGATGGATGTCTATTTGAAATATTTTTAACAACATATTTATCATATATTCATACTTGGACTCTTCAAGTTCCTCTGTGCGCTGGATGGCATCAGTTTCATATTTGGTTCTCCATTGAGCAACCTCACTGTTGGCTTTAGACATTCCCCTCTGGAGTTCAGCCTTTGCCTCCTGCTCTTCCTCAAACTGCTCACGGAGCAGGTCACAGTCATGACGGGCCGACTGCACTCCATGAGCCAGAGCGTTCTTAGCCTAGAAGACCAAGTCAAATGCTATTAACTTTGCTCTGCAGTAACTGGTATGTATAAAATATCAATGCTTATAATGTCTTACCTTAACCTCCTCTTCAATCTGCCTCTTAAGCTCCTCAATTTGCTGAGTGAAAGCTTGTTTGCCTCTAGTGAGCTGAGAAACAAGAGCCTCTTTCTCCTCCAGCTGACGGCCAAATTCACCTTTTGAAATTCAGATTTGCTGTATTATATTGTGCTTCATTTCAGTTCATTTCAATTAAAAAACAAGCACTGTAAGGCAAGGTAGTTGCAGTCACTATTTATTAAGTCTAATCATAAAATGCTATGCTCAGTATAGTTACTAAGTACTAAATTTAAAGGGGTGGTTTCCCGGACAGGGCTTATGCCTAGACTAGAATGCATGTTTGAACTGTCTTAACTGAAAACAACTTGCACTGACATATCCTAAAATATATCAGTGTCATTGCTTTAGCTATAATTAACTGTCCAACATTTTGTTATTTTGTTTGTTCATGAATGTAAAGTATTACCATTCTCAGTTTGAAGTCTTGCTCTTTGAGCACTGAGGTCATTTATCTGGCGAAGGTTTTCATCATTCTTGGACTTAATTTCACTGAGCTGGTCTTCCAGTGTGCGGCACATCTTCTCAAGATTGCCCTGAAAAAATAATAAAAAAATCATTAGATCTTATCCTAATTGAGCTAGTTCACATTTATTCCTACAGAAATGTAATTCTCAACCTTTGCTTTGGCAACAGCCTCCATGTTGCTGGAGAGATCATCAATCTCCATTTTATATTCACTCTTCTCTTTCTCAAGCTTCTGCTTGACACGCTGGAGGTTGTCGATTTGCTCTCCCAGCTCGGCCACACTGTCTGCCTGTTTCTTGCGCAGAGCAGCAGCAGTAGCTTCATGCTGGAGGGTGGACTCTTCAAGATCACGACGAAGCTTCTGGAATTCAGCTTCACGCTTCTTGTTCATCTCGATCTGAGCAGCAGTTGCTCCTCCAGCTTCCTCAAGCCTCTCACTGATCTCCTCAAGTTCCCTGGAAAGATCAGCTCTCTGCTTCTCAACCTTTGCACGAGCTGCACGCTCAGCCTCAATCTCTTCCTCCAGTTCCTCAATGCGAGCCTACAGAGCAAGTAATTAAACTCACTTTAAGAATCTTAAATTAACCTATTAAAACAATGCCACAAACAGTCTAAATAAATACCTGAAGCTCTTTGATCTTCTTCTGAAGTTGAGCTCCAAGAGATTGTTCATCTTCAATCTTGCTGAGCAGCTGGCTTGTTTCAAAGTCTTTCCTGTTGAAATTATACAAAACCATGTATAAAAAGTTACAAGACAACAAGACAGTTTTAATAGCATCATGTTATTTTAATTACTTCTTCAGTTTCTCATCAGATTGCTGCTTGTCATTCTCCAGGTCCATGATGGACTCCTGGGCCAATTTCAAGTCTCCTTCAAGCTTTCTCTTGGCTCTCTCAAGGTCCATACGGAGCTTCTTCTCTTGTTCCAGGGAACCCTCAAGCTATGGGACAGTATTTTCAAAATAAATGGAGGCATTCAATTTACTTTAATTAATTTACATGTTTAAACTATGACTCACATCATCAACTTGTTGCTCAAGCTTGGTTTTGGATTTGGTCAGAGTGTTGACTTTGTCCTCCTCTGCCTGGAGATCATCCAGAGTCTGCTGATGTGCCTCTTGGAGGGCTTTCTTCTCCTTTGTAAGCTTGGCAATACTCTCATCCTGAGATGCCATTTCCTCAGTAAGGTTCTTGACCTGTGTGATTTTTCATACAAAATGATCTTGTTTGATTTTGTTTTTGACTATAAATAAAATAAAAATTAAACCTATAAAACCATTGTTCCAACCTTATTCTCAGTGGCATGTTTCTCCTTCTCAACTTTAGCCAAAGTGAGTTCCAGGTCATCAATGTCTTTCTTCAGTTCAGAACACTCATCCTCCAGTTTCCTCTTCTTGGCTGTCAGTTCCGCATTGATTTCTTCCTCATCCTCCAGTCTCTCAGTTGTCTCCTTAAGTTTAGCTTCAAGCTGGATTTTGCTCTTGATCAGACCCTCGCACCTCTCCTCAGCATCAGAGAGATTCTCAGATTCCTGAAGGAAAAAGTCATTATTAAATAATCTGAAAAAGGACACACAATTAAAAAAACTGTTTAAGTAAGTCAATCAAGTATACTAACAGAGGCCACTTGCAGCTGCAGATCATTTTTCTCTTGCAGCAGGGAGACCATCTTCTCTTCAAGCTCCTTCTTTTTGGCTTCAGCCTTGGCAAGATCTACTTTGCATTTTTCAAAGTCCTCTTTCATGGTTGCCAGCTCTTTCTCAGTCTCAGCACTCTTCAGTAGAGGCTTAATCTTGTAGTAAACCTTCATCCATGGCCAGTGTTTGACATTCATGAATGAGCGGATGTTGTATTGGATGGTGTAAATGGACTCCCTGTGAATTGATTGCCATTAAATTAATTAGAAATCATAATTTATTGTTTTCACAGTTATTGGTGTATTATTTTCACTCATGACCTACCTCCTCTCCATCATTTTCACAAACTCTCTCCTCATGACATAACCACGGCAAAGAGCCTGAGTCATTGTGACCAGAGCAGCAAGTTTCTCATCACGCATCTCCTCAAGAGTACCCAGAAGACCAGCTTTGAAGAACACCTGCATTTAAGCACAATAATACATTGTATACATTTTATAAGCTACAACCACACATTATGATTATGATGTTCATATCATTATAAAGGAGAAAATTAACCTTTGTGTGTCCAAATCTATACTGGTCATGATCAACATCGATGGATCCCAGGAGTTTCTCACAGGCCTTCTTATTGTCCATGAACTGTCCCTCAGGGATAACACTGGCATTCAGCACCTTGTATCTGTGAAAGAATAATCAAAATTAGTCTTTTAATGAACTAAGATGAACTTCATACAGGAAACACAGTATTTTCATGTGGTCCCATTTACCTCTGTTTGAAGTCACCATAGAGGATTCTGCTGGGGAAGCCCTTTCTGCAGATTCTGATACCTTCCAGTACACCGTTACACCTCAGCTGGTGGATAACCAGGAAGTTCTCCATGAGACCTATAAAAAGTGGACACAGTTATGAGCTCGGGATATGAGTAAATAAAATCATTGCATGTTTTCTAATGTCGTAATAAACACTTTACCTGGAGTCTTGGACTCATTGGGAATCAGACAACGTACAAAGTGAGGGTGGGTGCTCCTCAAGTTGGTCATAAGTTTGCCCAGATTCTCCTGTAACATCAAGCAACAACATTTTAGATTTGTCATTTACCATAAATTATACCGTTATTTACATGCATATAAAACAATAGCATACTCTGAACTGAGAAGACACGGTCTGCATGGATCCACCCTTCTTCTTGCCTCCCTTCTTGCCACCGCCACTCTCTTTTAAAAAAAATGTATAGATGAACACATATAATTTAAAGACAAGAACATTCAGTGCAAAACTGAATTAGAGTTTGGGTAAATTTACAAACATTAGTCTATGATCACAGTAGTTGTGGTTGTCAGGATTTTGTTCTGTTCTTTGGTTGATGGTTGATGGTTCTGAATTATGTTTTGCACTTTTTAATACAGTAAATGATCACATTTCCACATAGATCTAAACTTTGCCTCATGACAGCTTGTGACAGAAGTGTGTAGTAGTAGTTTTTTTACCCTCAACAACAGGTGGGTAGAGAGTAGCCAGCAGTTTGACTGAAGACTTCTGGTACAGCTGCACAACAGATTCATTCAGTGGATCCTTGTTCTTGTCCAACCAGCCAGCGATGTTGTAGTCCACAGTTCCAGCATAGTGAACCAGGGAGAAGTGGGCCTCAGCCTTGCCTTTGGCAGGCTTGGGTTTCTGGAAAGCTCCACACTTGCCAAGATGCTGATCGTACAGCTTGTTCTTGAAGGTGGTGTCTGAAGCCTTGGGGAACATGCACTCCTCTTCAAGGATGGAGAAGATACCCATGGGCTGGTTGTAAATAAATGTCAAGTATTACTATCACAGGTTTACAGTTCGGGAAAAAGATGGAAATGTAAAAGTTTGTAAACCAATAAAAACCTTCTCAATGAGCTCAATGCAAGCAGCCAAGTCCATGCCGAAGTCAATGAACTCCCACACAATGCCCTCCTTCTTGTACTCCTCTTGTTCCAGCACAAACATGTGGTGGTTGAAAAACTGTTGCAGTTTCTCATTGGTGAAGTTGATGCACAGCTGCTCCATGCTGTTGAACTAGAAAAAGAAAGAAACATTTAATGAAAACTCATCATGAATCAGTCAACTTTAAATGGAGATATGAAAATCATTCTTACATCAAAGATCTCAAAGCCAGCAATGTCTAGCACACCAATGAAAAACTGTCTGGCTTGTTTTGTGTCCAACATCTGATTGATACGTATGACCATCCACAAGAACATCCTCTCATAGATAGATTTGGCCAAGGCGCTAACAGAGTTGTACACCTGTAGACAGAATTCAGTATTAATTTGACAGAATCATAATTTTCAGATTTAAAATGTAGTTGTGCATATGTTACCACATACCTGTGGCACAGTCTGGCCTTTGGTTACAAACTCATTTCCGACCTTCACTCTTGGGTAGCACAAAGCCTTCAGCATATCAGCAGAGTTCAAGCCCAAAAGGTAGGCGACTTTGTCAGCCTCTAAAATTTGAAAAAGGTAAAAAGGAAATTACTTCTATTTTGTGCCATAAACACTAATACAAACCTTTTTCTTTTTACAAATAGAAACATGGGTCTTAATTTTAATCAAGTATGTGATATGTAGTAATAATTAGTCTCACCTTCTGTGCCATCAGGCTCAGCCTGCTCCTCACGCTGCTTCTGCTTGAACTTCATGTTACCATGATGCAGCACAGCTCCAGTGAACTTGTAGATGCCGTTCTTCTCCTCACCAGTGAAGCCCAAAATGTCAATAGCAGTCTGGAATTTACAGAGATTAATGAGTACTAGGGTCTGCCATCTATATAATTTCTTTAGTGATCAAATGGAAATGACTTACATCAGTGGCAACCAGCTCCTCTTTATCATCAATGCTTGCCACTGTGATTTGACCCTGACTGCACATGGGGTAGTCGTAGGGGTTGGTGGTGATGAGCGTCATTTCTGTAACACACAGACAGCATTAATGACACAGTAATTTGCAATATTAAGATAAAGCTTTTAATAAAATATGTGCACGTACCAATCAGCTCAGGCTTATGGTTGGTCATCATCTGGTAGAAGATGTGGTAGCCTCTCTCATCTGAAAGCTGGAATGTCACTCTAGACTTCTCCAGCAGATCTGTTGAGATAATTTACTTACAGTAAGTCACAGTCTTTAGACAAACACAAGTGTACAGGATGTGTGATTTAATGCAAGTCCACGTACATGTCTCAATATCAGCACTGGCCAGTTTTCCACTTGTGCCAAAGTGAATTCTGATGAATTTACCCTGTTTAATTAAAACAACATTACAACAACCAAGTTATTGTTGTGCAATCACAATGAGCTTTATAAAATACAAACAGGTGTCTTCAACATCTGTTGAAAAATCTAATACAACTGACAAATTGTACTGTATGTATAAAAACTTACAAAACGAGAGGAGTTGTCATTTCTCACAGTCTTGGCATTACCATAAGCCTCAAGCAGAGGGTTGGCAGCAATAATCTGGTCCTCAAGAGATCCCTATAGAGTTAAACAGGTTTTAGTTTATTTTCTTCTCTCAGTTAATTTTCAGGCAGTGCTTTTTAGTGTTATACCAATTTAAAATAATTGCATATTTTAGCTAATTCACTTAAATTAACACGATCATTTTTAGATTTAATCACAGATTTCCATCACAGATTTATACCTGCATTTTGCCAGGGGTCTGGTCTTTCTTCTTATCACCCTGCACTGCAACTGTGGCAAAGTACTGAATGACACGTTTGGTGTTCACAGTCTTTCCAGCACCTGATTCTCCACTGGTTTATAAGAGATGATAAGATAAAGAATGTAAAGACACGTGGAAGTAATACTGTATATAACTGTTTTCAGCATTTCATAAAAGTATATACATACGTAATCAGGACAGACTGGTTCTCTCTGTCTGTAAATTAAAAAAATATATATTGTTTTATTAAAACTGGAAACCATAATTTCACATATCAAAATCACCATTGAGTATCGTACCAGTAAGCATGAACTGATAGGCATTGTCAGAGACAGAGAAGATGTGGGGTGGAGCCTCCATACGCTTTTTGCCTCTGTAGGCAGCCACCACTTCTGGATCATACACTGGGAGCCACTTGTAGGGGTTCACAGTAGCACAGAAGAGTCCAGAGTAGGTCTGAAACCATCAGAGAAATCATCAGATTACAACATCAGAGTCATAATGACCTTGAATGCTGTTTTATTTCCTGCTCCACTTACATAGATCATCCATGCTGCATAACGCTCTTTGAGGTTATAAAGCACAGAGGGTTCATTGAGATGGGTCATCATGGCCATGTCCTCAATCTTGTCATACTTAGGAGGATTCATTGGGTGGACTTCATCCTCCTTAACAGTTTTTTCCTATTAAAGTGATTCAGCAGACATTAGATTTGTTATATGTGATAAATATTGTAATAATAATGTATTTTACATTAAGTTTGAAATGAAATTTTACCTCCTTAGTGTCAAGGGTAATAACAGTGACTTTGCCACCATCTTTGCTCTTGATTGTTCCTTTGACGTACAGCTCTTTGTCATCAACCACATAGCAGGCACTCTTAGCATCAAAGGGCTTGTTCTGAGCCTCAATTCTCTCCTTCTCAGGCTTACGGAGGTAAATAGCAGCCTTGCCGTAAACGGCCATCTCCGCGTCCGTACTCATGGTTGCGACTTTTTGCTAAAACTTTACATAGCCATATTTAACAGAATATACATGGTATTAATGACAGCATATTGATTATTGTAAAATTTCTACTGCATGTTTTGTAGTCACTATATTTTTAATAAATGTAATATCAATTTTACTAAATTAGTAATTAATAACTGATGTAGTGTATTTCTTTTGTAGGTGTAACTGATCTGAAAATATTAATATAGTAAGTTATTAGTAAGTTATATTAGTAAGTTATCAGCATCTTTACCTTCTCACACTCCCACAAATGCTGATGAAGATCCTTGACACTGTAATAAATATCGAAAGGTTACCTTCTGCCTTAAAACCATGCTTAACCTGTTAGAATTAAAAGACTTTCTATATCAAACTACTTGTATTATACTGCATGTCTTTAAAATAAGAATACAAAAATTCAATTACAGCTGCAGTAATTTCCTATTGTGATTCAGGTTTGTTTTTGTTCATAAAGAAATAAAAATTAAAGTTCATCTCACCACAAACTTGGCTGCTCTTCTGGACGCAAATGTCTTACAGTCATCCTCTTCCTTATATACTGTATTGGCTTTGCTAGCAATGCAGAAGTTAAATATGGCTAACACCAAGTATGGCTAATATGTAAGTTGAGAAATTTGATAGACCAATTGGTGCTAGCCGAATTTTAAATAGCATAAATAAAAATATCCCCCAAAATAAAAATAACAGAAAACAGCAATTTTCTGTAAACTTGGAATTCACTATAACATTTGAACATATACTTATGCATGAATATTTTATTGCTTCAGTTGATTTGGTTTGTATTTCATGGGCAGACACACTCAAGCATCAGATTTCTTGATCTGCCACATGTGCAAATAACTTTAGCTGTGTATGGCCACAACTAGTTCATTCTAATATTGGCTCCAGTTTAACTGCCTGGCAATTTTTGTGATGTTTCCTACTATACAAATTCTACAAAAGTTAAAACATCAGACATATTATATTTATATAATGACACCATGGTGCTATGTATGTCCTATGTTTTCCAATAACATCCATGGGCAAATAGCTATATAAAACTCAAACTATTAACTAAAAAATGCCTGTTTAAGTGCTGTGATTTATTGTAAATAATTAATTACAAGCAGGCTCATTGCAGCACACGGGGAGCGATTAGGGGTAAGGTGCCTTGCTCAAGGGCACCTCAGTTGTTTGCTGCTGGTACTGGAATCAAACAAGCAAGTGCAACTCTCTAACCGGTGGGCCAGTAGTTTAACCAGTTGTTTAATTTTTTATTTAAATTACCACAGAGGTGAACAGGAGGTGATTTGGAATGGTTTGTGTAATAAGATTTATTTAGTAAAGTGATCATTATGAAAGTATATTTATGATACTTTTTGAATAAGTCTAAATACACATTAAAGAGACCAATTTAAATATGTATGGGTTAAAAATGTTCTGATTTGCATGTCTTGATTTTGGGTGGAATTTTTAAATAGCAGGCAGGATATCAATAAGACCTGCATCTGCATCTGAAGAAACCTTCAGATTTTCTAATAGCTGGATTGGGAACCATATGTGTGTATTAGATACAGTATATAAGTGTAAAAGGGACCAGAGATGCGAAAGATAATCCGCGCTATAAATAAAATCAAGTGTCATTTACATGAGCCTTTGCATATGTCAGATTTGGGAAAACAAAAAAAATCGAATTCTCTTCAAGCATTAAAGCCTTGTGAGTAAAAGTGACCATGCCCACTTTGTATATTTTAGCGTGGTGTCACCACGTTAAATTAGAAATTTATTTTGGTTTTGATTCTTAAAAAATATTAGGACTCTGAAAAATATTTCTGCACAGGTTTCATTGTAACTGAGTGAATGTCATGCTGCAACTAGTTTGCAACATGGGAAGGCCAAAATATATGTTTTGTTTGTGTTTGTGAAAAATGTTTCAAATTTCTTGTTTTGTTTAGTGTCATTTTCAAAAAGAGTTCTTGTGTCTTTGTAGCAAGCAGTAGTACAGTATATAACGTTTATATTTCTGCTTATCATCTACAGGGTTGCAGGAGGGATGGAGCCTTATGGTAAAAAACTATAAACCATAAACTTTAGTTTTTTTATATTTGATCAATAGTTCAATAAATAATTTTATTACACAAAATGACCACTACTTTACTGAATGGTCTTTAGAGAATAAAATGGGAATTTTATAGTACAGTAGATCTGACATGAATATTTGATGCAAATATTGGGGGTTGTATATTAATGTTTTACCTTTGGCAAAATGTTGCTAGTAAAGACAAATGAACAGACTTTTTCAAAATACTTAGTGACCTCAAACATCTGAAGTATTTAACCTTAATTTCATGTTTACATGTTAACAAACACATGTATGCTGATATAACTTAGCCTAGTAACACATAGATCATAAACTATGGTGAACAACTAAATAAATCCAATGGAAAAAAAAAACAAAAATTCATTAAGCATTTAGAATTTTAAACTTTATTAAGCATTAGTTTGGCAATTTCAGAAATGTGAATATCATGTATTTTACTCAGCTTCTTTGCCCTGGAAAGAGTGAACAAATGTATATATATATATATTTAGTAAAAAGTAAAAGGAATAAATAAATACACATTAATTTGAGAAAATTTATACCTTTCCAGCATCACGACTCTTGGCTCTGAGTTTGTTGACCTGAGATTCAGCAATGTCAGCACGCTCCTCAGCCTCCTCCAGCTCATGCTGTACCTTCCTCAACTTGGACAGGTGAGTGTTGGCTTGTTCCTCCTGCAAAGAGAAGAACAGTTATACAGGGAACAAAACATCTCACATGTTGTCGAGTTCTTTTTACTTTCCAAAACAAATACTTACAGCTTCTTCAGCCTGCCTCTTGTAAGCCTTGACCTTCAGCTGAAGCTTATCAACCAGATCCTGCAGTCTGTTGATGTTCTTCTTATCCTCCTCAGTCTGCAATACATGATACAAATACATTAAAATAAAATATATTCTGATTATTTTATTTTACTTTTTGCAGACAGCATACTTTACCTGGTATGTCAGCTCCTTTACTCTCCTCTCATATTTGCGGACACCTTTAACAGCATCACCTCCACGTCTCTGTTCAGCTTCAACTTCAGCCTCAAGCTCACGGACCTAAATGGGAAATATTATCAAACTCATTTCATCCACAAAATATGTTTGTTTATATGTTATTTATATAAATATATATATTTATATAATATTCACAATAAAATCTGTATGCTGTATACTGTACCATAGACTTCAAAATAGACTTCATAGACTTTATGACTATGAACAAAAAGAAAAGCTTACCCTGGACTCCAGTTTCTGGAGTTGTTTCTTTCCTCCCTTCATGGCCAGATTCTCAGCCTCATCCAGACGGTGCTGCAGGTCCTTCACTGTGACCTCCAGGTTCTTCTTCATCCTCTCCAGATGAGCACTGGTGTCCTGCTCCTTCTTCAGCTCTTCTGCCATCATAGCAGCCTGTAACAAAAAAGACATCCTCCTGTTTCATATCAACTGTAACATTTCTATTAGGAAGGTGCATTTTTTCTAAATCTCAAGTTCTCTATTACTCACATCAGTGATGGCCTTCTTGGCCTTCTCTTCAGCATTTCTTGCTTCTTGCACAGCGTCATCAACTTCAGCCTGAATCTGAACAAGGTCAGCCTCAAGCTTCTTCTTGGTGTTCAGAAGACTTGTGTTCTACACAAATGGGTAAAATCACTGAAATATAGAGAGCTGTTCAAAAGAATAAATAAATAAATGCAACACAGTATGTTCCTACCTGAGAGTGCAGCAGTCCAACACGCTCACTGGCATCCACCAGCTCTTGTTCAGCCACTTTGCGGCCTCTCTCTGTCTGCTCCAGAGCAGCTCTCAGCTCTTCAATCTCAGCCTGCATCAGAACGTTTCTGCGCTCCACCATGGCCACCTGCTCCTTCATGTCTTCCTGTCCTCTCACAGCATCATCAAGGTGCAGTTGGGCATCCTGAATATTGATTACAGGGTAAAAAATCTAATTAATCCTTTACACTAATTAAAAATATATTTAAAAATAAGTCACATACCTTGAGCTGTCCCTGAACATTCCTCAGCTGTTTCTGGGCCTCAGCAGCCTGGCGATTGGCATGGCTCAGCTGAATCTCCATCTCATTAAGGTCTCCCTCCATCTTCTTCTTAATTCTCAGAGCATCATTTCTGCTCCTGACCTCAGAGTCCAGTGTGCTCTGCATGGATTCAATGACCCTCTGGCTGTTTCTCTTGATCTGCTCTATCTCCTCATCCTTCTCTGCAAGCTTCCTGTCAATCTCACCCTTCACCTGGTTTAGCTCAAGCTGGACACGGAGAATCTTAGACTCTTCATGTTCCAGGGTGCCCTGAAAAAAGTGATAAACGACACTAGAATACTAGAATACCACCCAAGTAATCAAGCAAAAATGTTGATCTTGAGATTCTCACTTCAGCCTCCTCCAGGGCGGTCTGAATCTCAGACTTCTCAGTCTCTACTACTTTCTTGGCTTTTTCCAGCTCATGAATGCTTTTACCAGTCTCACCCAACTGCTCGGTCAGATCTGAGATCTCCTCTACAGATGAGAAAGAAAATAGTATCAGTATATAATAAATACACTGGGGTTTACCATTGCTGATTTCACATTTGTACATTGTTTCACAGTCTGCATCTTCAAAAATGTATTCTTACGCTGGAGATTTTTGTTTTCTCTCTTGAGTGTCTCCAGCTGATCCAGAGTCTCCTCATAAGAGTTCTTCATCTTGAACAGCTCAGTGCTGAGTGAGCGAGCCTCTTTCTGAGCACCTTCCAGCTCTGCCTGACCTTCTTCATATTTCTGCTTCCATTCAGCCAGGACCTTGGGTGGACAGATTTCAGTAAGATATTAATATTTGTAGAATGCTGTATAATGATGTTTAATAGTTTATTAAGCCAAATAATAGTCAGAATAGTCAAATAAATGTTTATATCACACAAGGATCTAAAAAGACGTTACCTTGTCAAAGTTCCTCTGTTTTTTGTCTAGGTTGGCAGCCAATGCATTGGCTCTCTCCACATCAATCATGAGGTCCTCAACCTCACCCTGGAGTCTCTGTTTGGTCTTCTCCAGAGAGGCACATTTGGAGTTCACAGCCTCAATTTGTTCCTCTGCCTCTTGCAGACGCTGAGCCAGCTTCTTCCTGTTATGTATTTTGTGATTATCAGATAATGCATTTCTATTTTAAATAAAATGAACAATATATTTAACAGATATTCATACTTGGACTCTTCAAGCTCCTCTGTGCGCTGGATGGCATCAGTTTCATATTTGGTTCTCCATTGAGCAACCTCACTGTTGGCTTTAGACATTCCCCTCTGGAGTTCAGCCTTTGCCTCCTGCTCTTCCTCAAACTGCTCACGGAGCAGGTCACAGTCATGACGGGCTGACTGCACTCCATGAGCCAGAGCGTTCTTAGCCTAGAAGACCAAGTCAGATGCTATTACCTTTGCTCTGCAGTAACTGTCAAGTACGTAGTATTCATTCTTATGACGTCTTACCTTAACCTCCTCTTCAATCTGCCTCTTAAGCTCCTCAATTTGTTGAGTGAAAGCTTGTTTGCCTCTAGTGAGCTGAGAAACAAGAGCCTCTTTCTCCTCCAGCTGACGGCCAAATTCACCTTTTAAGAGTTAGATTTCTTGTATTACATTGTGCTTTATTTCAGTCCATTTAAAAACAAACACTATAAGGCAAGGTAGTTGCAATCACTACAATCACTACTACACTCGTATTACTCACTACCACACATACTTATTAACTGTCAAACATTTTGTTGTTTTGTTTGTTCATGATCGTCAACTATTACCATTCTCAGTTTGAAGTCTTGCTCTTTGAGCACTGAGGTCATTTATCTGGCGAAGGTTTTCATCATTCTTGGACTTAATTTCACTGAGCTGGTCTTCCAGTGTGCGGCACATCTTCTCAAGATTGCCCTGAAAAAATAATAAAAAATCATTAGATCTTATCCTAATTGTGCTAGTTCACATTTATTCCTACAGAAATGTTATTCTCAACCTTTGCTTTGGCAACAGCCTCCATGTTGCTGGAGAGATCATCAATCTCCATTTTGTATTCACTCTTCTCTTTCTCAAGCTTCTGCTTGACACGCTGGAGGTTGTCGATTTGCTCTCCCAGCTCTGCCACACTGTCTGCCTGTTTCTTGCGCAGAGCAGCAGCAGTAGCTTCATGCTGGAGGGTGGACTCTTCAAGATCACGACGCAGCTTCTGGAATTCAGCTTCACGCTTCTTGTTCATCTCGATCTGAGCAGCAGTTGCTCCTCCAGCTTCCTCAAGCCTCTCACTGATCTCCTCAAGTTCCCTGGAGAGATCAGCTCTCTGCTTCTCAACCTTTGCACGAGCTGCACGCTCAGCCTCAATCTCTTCCTCAAGTTCCTCAATGCGAGCCTACAGAGCAAGTAATTAAACTCACTTTAAGAATCTTGAATAGACCTATTTAAACAATGCCACAAACAGTCTAAATAAATACCTGAAGCTCTTTGATCTTCTTCTGAAGTTGAGCTCCAAGGGATTGTTCATCTTCAATCTTGCTGAGCAGCTGGCTTGTTTCAAAGTCTTTCCTGTTGAAATGATCCAAAACCATGTATAAACAGTTACAAGACAACAAGACAGTTTTTTAATATTATCATGTTATTTTAATTACTTCTTCAGCTTCTCATCAGATTGCTGCTTGTCATTCTCCAGGTCCATTATGGACTCCTGGGCCAATTTCAAGTCTCCTTCAAGCTTTCTCTTGGCTCTCTCAAGGTCCATACGGAGCTTCTTCTCTTGCTCCAGTGAACCTTCAAGCTATGGGACAACAGCATAGTAAACATTTTCAAAATGAATGGAGGCAAACAACTTATTCTTAATAAATGCTAAGTTTAAACTATGACTCACATCATCAACTTGTTGCTCAAGCTTGGTTTTGGATTTGGTCAGAGTGTTGACTTTGTCCTCCTCTGCCTGGAGATCATCCAGAGTCTGCTGATGTGCCTCTTGGAGGGCTTTCTTCTCCTTTGTGAGCTTGGCAATGCTCTCATCCTGAGCTGCCATTTCCTCAGTAAGGTTCTTGACCTGTGTGATTTTTCATACAAAATGATCTTGTTTGATTTTTTGACAAACAAAATCTGATAAACAAAACAAAAAAATAATCCATTGTTTCAACCTTATTCTCAGTGGCATGTTTCTCCTTCTCAACTTTAGCCAAAGTGAGCTCCAGGTCATCAATGTCTTTCTTCAGCTCAGAACACTCATCCTCCAGTTTCCTCTTCTTGGCTGTCAGTTCGGCATTGATTTCTTCCTCATCCTCCAGTCTCTCAGTTGTCTCTTTGAGTTTAGCTTCAAGCTGGATTTTGCTCTTGATCAGACCCTCGCACCTCTCCTCAGCATCAGAGAGATTCTCAGATTCCTGAAGGAAAAAGTCATTATTACATAATTTAAAAAAAGACACATAATTTAAAATAATAACAGTTTAACAGTACTAACAGAGGCCACTTGCAGCTGCAGATCATTTTTCTCTTGCAGCAGGGAGACCATCTTCTCTTCAAGCTCCTTCTTTTTGGCTTCAGCCTTGGCAAGATCTACTTTGCATTTTTCAAAGTCCTCTTTCATGGTTGCCAGCTCTTTCTCAGTCTCAGCACTCTTCAGCAGAGGCTTAATCTTGTAGTAAACCTTCATCCATGGCCAGTGTTTGACATTCATGAATGAGCGGATGTTGTATTGGATGGTGTAAATGGACTCCCTGTGAATTGAATGTAAATTAATTTAAAATCATAATTTATTTTTGTCACAGTTATTGCTGTTTCATTTTCACTCATGACCTACCTCCTCTCCATCATCTTCACAAACTCTCTCCTCATGAGGTAACCACGGCAAACAGCCTGAGTCATTGTGACCAGAGCAGCAAGTTTCTCATCACGCATCTCCTCAAGAGTACCCAGAAGACCAGCTTTGAAGAACACCTGCATTTAAGCACAATAATACATTGCATACATTTTATAAGCTACAACCACACATTATGATTATGATGTTCATATCATAATAAAGGGGAATATTAACCTTTGTGTGTCCAAATCTATACTGGTCATGATCAACATCGATGGATCCCAGGAGTTTCTCACTGGCCTTCTTATTGTCCATGAACTGTCCCTCAGGGATAACACTGGCATTCAGCACCTTGTATCTGTGAAAGAATAATCAAAATCAGTCTTTTAATGAACTAAGATGAACTTCATACAGGAAACACAGTATTTTCATGTGGTCCCATTTACCTCTGCTTGAAGTCACCATAGAGGATTCTGCTGGGAAAGCCCTTTCTGCAGATTCTGATACCTTCCAGTACACCGTTACACCTCAGCTGGTGGATAACCAGGAAGTTCTCCATGAGACCTATGAAAAGTGGACACAGTTATGAGCTCGGGATGTGAGTAAATAAAATCATTGCATGTTTTCTAATGTCGTAATAAACACTTTACCTGGAGTCTTGGACTCATTGGGAATCAGACAACGTACAAAGTGAGGGTGGGTGCTCCTCAAGTTGGTCATAAGTTTGCCCAGATTCTCCTGTAACATCAAGCAACAACATTTTAGATTTGTCATTTACCATAAATTATACCGTTATTTACATGCATATAAAACAATAGCATACTCTGAACTGAGAAGACACGGTCTGCATGGATCCACCCTTCTTCTTGCCTCCCTTCTTGCCACCGCCACTCTCTTTTCAAAATAAATGTATAGATGAACACATATAATTTAAAGACAAGAACATTCAGTGCCAAACTGATCTAGAGTTTGGGTAAATTTACAAACATTAGTCTATGATCACAGTAGTTGTGGTTGTCAGGATTTTATTTTTTGTCTGTTATTTTAAAGTCACCTGGTTTTTGGAGCTCCCTCATGTGCCATGTACACTTTTTTACAGTATGTTCTCATTGATTCTTTGTGCTTACTACTGTCATATGTGTCATGTAAGTTATTAGTCCTTATGTATAATTACCCCAGTGTTTCCTTTGTGTCTTGGTCTATTATTAAGTGTAACCTTTCTGTTGTCTGCATGTTCTGTTCTTTGGTTGATGGTTGATGGTTCTGAATTATGTTTTGCACTTTTTAATACAGTAAATGATCACATTTCCACATAGATCTAAACTTTGCCTCATGACAGCTTGTGACAGAAGTGTGTAGTAGTAGTTTTTTTACCCTCAACAACAGGTGGGTAGAGAGTAGCCAGCAGTTTGACTGAAGACTTCTGGTACAGCTGCAGAACAGACTCATTCAGTGGATCCTTGTTCTTGTCCAACCAGCCAGCGATGTTGTAGTCCACAGTTCCAGCATAGTGAACCAGGGAGAAGTGGGCCTCAGCCTTGCCTTTGGCAGGCTTGGGTTTCTGGAAAGCTCCACACTTGCCAAGATGCTGATCGTACAGCTTGTTCTTGAAGGTGGTGTCTGAAGCCTTGGGGAACATGCACTCCTCTTCAAGGATGGAGAAGATACCCATGGGCTGTTTGTAAATAAATGTCAAGTATTACTATCACAGGTTTACAGTTCGGAAAAAAATGTATGGAAATGTAGAAGCTCATAATCCAATAAAAACCTTCTCAATGAGCTCAATGCAAGCAGCCAAGTCCATGCCGAAGTCAATGAACTCCCACACAATGCCCTCCTTCTTGTACTCCTCTTGTTCCAGCACAAACATGTGGTGGTTGAAAAACTGTTGCAGTTTCTCATTGGTGAAGTTGATGCACAGCTGCTCCATGCTGTTAAACTAGAAAAAGAAAGAAACATTTAATGAAAACTCATCATGAATCAGTCAACTTTAAATGGAGATAAGAAAATCATTCTTACATCAAAGATCTCAAAGCCAGCAATGTCTAGCACACCAATGAAGAACTGTCTGGCTTGTTTTGTGTCCAACATCTGGTTGATACGTACGACCATCCACAAGAACATCCTCTCATAGATAGATTTGGCCAAGGCGCTAACAGAGTTGTACACCTATAAAAGTAATTTCAATTTCATTAAACCTTTTAATTATAGATTTTGCAATAATGTAGTTACGTATATGAATACTGGCATATTACATAGTATATTGAGATATATTATTATACATAGTTGGCCTGCATACCTGTGGCACAGTCTGGCCTTTGGTTACAAACTCATTTCCGACCTTCACTCTTGGGTAGCACAAAGCCTTCAGCATATCAGCAGAGTTTAAGCCCAAAAGGTAGCCGACTTTGTCAGCCTCTAAAATTTCAAAAAGGTAAAAAGGAAATTACTTCTATTTTGTGCCATAAACACTAATACAAAACTTTTTCTTTATGCAAATATGTGATATGTAGTAATAATTAGTCTCACCCTCTGTGCCATCAGGCTCAGCCTGCTCCTCACGCTGCTTCTGCTTAAACTTCATGTTACCATGATGCAGCACAGCTCCAGTGAACTTATAGATGCTGTTCTTCTCATCACCAGTGAAGCCCAAAATGTCAATAGCAGTCTAAAAGTTACAGAAAAGTAATAAGTACTAGGGTCTGCCATCTATATAAAGAATTTTTCAGTGATCAAATGAAAATGACACATCAAATAAAAAAATTACATCAGTGGCAACCAGCTCCTCTTTATCATCAATGCTTGCCACTGTGATTTGACCCTGACTGCACATGGGGAAGTCGTAGGGGTTGGTGGTGATGAGCGTCATTTCTGTAACACACAGACAGCATTAATGACACAGTAATTTGCGATATTAACATAAAGCTTTGAATGAAATATGTGCACGTACCAATCAGCTCAGGCTTATGGTTGGTCATCATCTGGTAGAAGATGTGGTAGCCTCTCTCATCTGAAAGCTGGAATGTCACTCTAGACTTCTCCAGCAGATCTGTTGAGATAATTTACTTACAGTAAGTCACAGTCTTTAGACAAACACAAGTGTACAGGATGTGTGATTTAATGCAAGTCCACGTACATGTCTCAATATCAGCACTGGACAGTTTTCCACTTGTGCCAAAGTGAATTCTGATGAATTTACCCTGTTTAATTAAAACAATATTACAACAACCAAGTTATTGTTGTGCAATCACAATGAGCTTTATAAAATACAAACAGGTGTCTTCAACATCTGTTGAAAAATCTAATACAACTGACCAATTGTACTGTGTGTATAAAAACTTACAAAACGAGAGGAGTTGTCATTTCTCACAGTCTTGGCATTACCATAAGCCTCAAGCAGAGGGTTGGCAGCAATAATCTGGTCCTCAAGAGATCCCTATAGAGTTAAACAGGTTTTAGTTTATTTTCTTCTCTCAGTTAATTTTCAGGCAGTGCTTTTTAGTGTTAAACCAATTTAAAATAATTGCATATTTTAGCTAATTCACTTAAATGAACATCATCATTTTTAGATTTAATCACAGATTTCCATCACAGATTTATACCTGCATTTTGCCGGAGCTCTGCTCTTTCTTCTTATCACCCTGCACTGCAACTGTGGCAAAGTACTGAATGACACGTTTGGTGTTCACAGTCTTTCCAGCACCAGATTCTCCACTGGTTTATAAGAGATGATAAGATAAAGAATGTAAAGACACGTGGAAGTAATACTGTATATAACTGTTTTCAGCATTTCATAAAAGTATATACATACGTAATCAGGACAGACTGGTTCTCTCTGTCTGTAAATTAAAAAAAAATCGAAAAAAAAACAAATTGTTTTATTAAAACTGAAAACCATAATTTCACATATCAAAATCACCTTGTGATTCAAGATTCAGGTCTTACCAGTAAGCATGGACTGATAGGCATTGTCAGAGACAGAGAAGATGTGGGGTGGAGCCTCCATACGCTTTTTGCCTCTGTAGGCAGACACCACTTCTGGATCATACACTGGGAGCCACTTGTAGGGGTTCACAGTAGCACAGAAGAGTCCAGAGTAGGTCTGAAACCATCAGAGAAATCATCAGATTACAACATCAACATATGACACAGTCATAATGAACTTGAATGCTGTTTTATTTCCTGCTTCACTTACATAGATCATCCATGCTGCATAACGCTCTTTGAGGTTATAAAGCACAGAGGGTTCATTGAGATGGGTCATCATGGCCATGTCCTCAATCTTGTCATACTTAGGAGGATTCATTGGGTGGACTTCATCCTCCTTAACAGTTTTCTCCTATTAAAATGATTCATCAGACATTAGATTTGTACTCTGATAAATATTGTAATAATAATGTATTTTACATTAAGTTTGAACTGAAATTTTACCTCCTTAGTGTCAAGGGTAATAACAGTGACTTTGCCACCATCTTTGCTCTTGATTGTTCCTTTGACGTACAGCTCTTTGTCATCAACCACATAGCAGGCACTCTTAGCATCAAAGGGCTTGTTCTGAGCCTCAATTCTCTCCTTCTCAGGCTTACGGAGGTAAATGGCAGCCTTGCCATAAATGGCCATCTCCGCGTCCGTACTCATGGTTGCGACTTACTGATTAAATGTAAAGATTTTTGCAAGAAAGGTTAACAGAATAGGAGTTGCATCTTTCTGCTTAATAATGTTTCATTATACATACTGTAACTAACCCATCTGTCACATTACCATTATTCTGTTCTGGTTGTTTGAACCAGTCTTGTAAATATAGAACTGTTGTATGTTTTTATTAGTTATTATCATCTTTACCTTTTTACACTTCCACAGATGCTGATAAAGGTCCCGAGTCTGCAATGCACAAAGGAAAGTCACTTTCTACATGAATACCATGCTCACCCATAAACAATTTAAAAAATGGTATAAAACTATAAGCTTCATGTCTATAAAAAAATAAATCCAGAAATCGCACAATTGGTCCATTTGACACCTACTAATATGCCAGTGTATTTTTATTACATAAGGTAAATTATTAAGTTTATCTTACCACAAACAAACTTGGCTCGTCTCCTGGAAGCAATGTCTGCATGTCTGCCTCTGCTTTTTATGCTGTATTGGTTTGCTAGCAATGCAGAAGTTAAATATGGCTAACACCAAATATGGCTATATGTTAAGAAAGTTGCACCAGTCGTACAAATAGCAAAGATGTAAATATCTAACCCGTTTAATGCATTCTTTATTATAAAGAAGTTATATAATTTTGTACTTTTTATTCATAATGTTATATAATAAAATAAGTTATATGATACAAAGTTATTTTGATTAATTAAGTTTAAATTATTGAGGTTTACGTATCAAACATTGTTTAGTAGGTTAACTTGCATTATATAAATGTTAAATTGTGAAAACTTTTTTTTTATTTGCCTGCTGGATTTTTTGGGATTGTATGCAAAAAGAACATGATATTTTTGACCAAGTAAATAACTGTTTTGTGCAAACATTAAGTAGTTAAATCCCCATCAGTGTAGCTATTTGAATTACATTTTTGCTGCCATTTGAATTGTTCTTTTGGTAAAATATTGTTGGTATTACTACGAGGCAGTGCAATTTTTATATACAATTTATATTTTATATACAATACAAATTTTTTAGAAACTTAAATTTAACTGTCATGCGGTCATCTGAAAAACATTCTACATATATACACCTATGTATATGTTTATGTTATGTTTTATTGCTTCCATTGATTGGTTTGCATTCCATGGACAGGCATACTCAAGGGTCAGATTTCTTGAACTGCAACATATGCAAAATAACTTGTGCCTGTGTATGGTAGTAAGTTTGTTCCAATTTTGGCTTCAGTACAACTGCGTGGCTGTCTATGCTAGTGTTTTTATAGTGTAAACTTAAAACAATTATATGCTTATAATAATAATTACAATTTTACTGCTTTTATTAACAATGTTTTATCTTTGTAACAAAATCATGGTGCGGATTATGTGCTAAGCTTTAAAATTTGTCTTTTCATTATATTGCAATTAAAATTGAAAAACTAAAAACTATTAGAAAGGGCATTTTTGCTAGGTGTGCTTGCACACACAAGGAATTTTCTCATCACTCCAACTTCCAGCCAAGATCAACTGGAGCCTCAACAAATTGCGTCAGGAAACCTACTTTTGATGGGAAAGACATGCAAGTATCATGTAAAGTGTTATTAATTGATGCATAGAGCAACAATAACCCCTTTTCACTAAAGTAGATGAGAATTATAAAAAAGATGGTTAATTTAGGCTGTTGATCTGCTGAAATGATGGTAGAAGTCATAACCACCTACATTGTTTCAACATTGATTAAAATGGATTAAATCATGGTGGTTTGAAAATGTAAAAAATTCAGAAAGGTTTGTATGAGGATTAGGTTTAGGGAAAGGTGAGGGTTACTTGATACAATATAGATTTTGTACAGTACACAAGTCAGTATGTTTCCATATTAACATAAAACATGGAAACTGAATGTGTGCGAAATTAACACGTTGTGGAATAAAAATGCACCTTGTGGGGAAAGGTTATAAATTAAACAGAATAATGTTTTTTGAAAATCTAAAATAGAAGAAAGTTTTTTGTGATGGTTAGGATTTGGGTTAGGGGAAGGGGGTAGAATATACAGTTTGTACAGCACAAAAGTTATTACGTCTGTGGAATGTCCCCACAAAAAAATGAAAACCCAGCGTATGTGTGCGTGTTAAAATAATAAACATACTTAATCTAGTTAATAAAGTCTTATTCATATCACATATAATGTTGTTTTTGGTTCATTCTTATAACTTGTAGTCCCTAATCAAGACGATTATTGCTACGTGATTGATATATTCTTTTTGGGCAAGAGGTCAAATATCCCACTATAGCACATAGATTGTTTTAATAAACATTTGCAATTCTTTTGGAATGTCCACAAATCATTTACTTGAACCAAATACTTCATCATTATAAATGACTATTATTTCCCTTAGGGCTAATATTTGTTTCCCTTGTATAGGGAATGGTGCATTTTAAATATTATATGTGAGCAAAGCTCATTGTCATGGGCATTAAACTTTAAACATTCCTGTGTTGTACAATTTTGAATTTGCTTCTGATTAAATGCATCACTAAATACTACCAAAAATATAACAGAGGCATAATAAAGATAAAAAGGTGCTTACTCCAACAGTACATACCTTCTCTAATGTTATTGTAGCTTATACTGATATACTGTGGTAACAGATTACAAACAATAAGGGTGAAGAAAAAACATCACAACAAAATTTTAAGAGAAACTGCTGAACTCCAAACTTTATTTGGAATTAATTTGACAGTTTCAGAGATGTAGAGTAAAGGATATGTGATGTTTTTCACTCAGCAGTCTCTTTACCCTTGAAAAAGAATAGTAGGCAAATATACATATTAGTAAAAACAACAGCATGTTAGCAAAGACTATAAATAAGATATTGTTATAAAATATAGTAGCTTAAAAAGAATTTAATTTAAGATAGAAAGTACCTTTCCAGCATCACGGCTCTTGGCTCTGAGTTTGTTGACCTGAGACTCAGCAATGTCAGCACGTTCCTCAGCCTCCTCCAGCTCATGCTGCACCTTCCTCAACTTGGACAGGTGAGTGTTGGCTTGTTCCTCCTGCAAAGTCAGAAACAGTTATACAGGGTACAAAACATCTCAAATGTTCTTGAGGTATTTCACTTTCCAAAATAAATACTCACAGCTTCTTCAGCCTGCCTCTTGTAAGCCTTGACCTTCAGCTGAAGTTTATCAACCAGATCCTGCAGTCTGTTGATGTTCTTCTTATCCTCTTCAGTCTACAATATATGATACAATACATTAGAAATAAAACATAATCTGAATCTTACTTTGTTTTTTTGCAACCACTTTCTTTACCTGGTATGTTAGCTCTTTTACTCTTCTCTCATATTTGCGGACACCTTTAACAGCATCACCTCCACGTTTTTGTTCAGTCTCAACTTCAGCCTCAAGCTCACGAACCTACATGAGAGATATTATGACACTCATGTCACTCAAAGATGTGCTTAGATTAATCACAATAAAATCTACTGTTTTGTAGTGTGACATAGACTTTACAACTTCCACATCATGACTATGAAATTGAAAGTAAAAGTAAGGCTTACCCTGGACTCCAGTTTCTGGAGTTGTTTCTTTCCTCCCTTCATGGCCAGATTCTCAGCCTCATCCAGACGGTGCTGCAGGTCCTTCACTGTGACCTCCAGGTTCTTCTTCATCCTCTCCAGATGAGCACTGGTGTCCTGCTCCTTCTTCAGCTCTTCTGCCATCATGGCAGCCTGTAATAAACAAGACATCATCTTGTTTCACGTCAACTAAAAATTAAACAGTAACATTTCTAATAGGTAGGTCCATATTTTTTGCACATAATTCTTAAGTTATTCACATCAGTGATGGCCTTCTTGGCCTTCTCCTCTGCATTTCTTGCTTCTTGCACAGCATCATCAACTTCAGCCTGAATCTGAACAAGGTCAGCCTCAAGCTTCTTCTTGGTGTTCAGAAGACTTGTGTTCTACACAAATGGGTAAAATCACTGAAATATAGAGAGCTGTTCAAAAGAATAAATAAATAAATGCAACACAGTATGTTTCTACCTGAGAGTGCAGCAGTCCAACACGCTCACTGGCATCCACCAGCTCTTGTTCAGCCACTTTGCGGCTTCTCTCTGTCTGCTCCAGAGCAGCTCTCAGCTCTTCAATCTCAGCCTGCATCAGAACGTTTCTGCGCTCCACCATGGCCACCTGCTCCTTCATGTCTTCCTGTCCTCTCACAGCATCATCAAGGTGCAGTTGGGCATCCTGAATATTGATCACAGGGTAAACAATAAAATGATACCTTTACACTAATTCAACAAAGATAAAAATAAGTCACATACCTTGAGCTGTCCCTGAACATTCCTCAGCTGTTTCTGGGCCTCAGCAGCCTGGCGATTGGCATGGCTCAGCTGAATCTCCATCTCATTAAGGTCTCCCTCCATTTTTTTCTTGATTCTCAGAGCATCATTTCTGCTCCTGACCTCAGAGTCTAGTGTGCTTTGCATGGATTCAATGACCCTCTGGCTGTTTCTCTTGATCTGCTCTATCTCCTCATCCTTCTCTGCAAGCTTCCTGTCAATCTCACCCTTCACCTGGTTTAGCTCAAGCTGTACACGGAGAATCTTAGACTCCTCATGTTCCAAAGTGCCCTGTGAAAAGTGATAAACAAAGACGCTAGAATACTAGAATACCACCCAAGTAATCAAATAAAAATGATAATCTTGAGATTCTCACTTCAGCCTCCTCCAGGGCGGTCTGAATCTCAGACTTCTCAGTCTCTACTGCTTTCTTGGCCTTTTCCAGCTCATGAATGCTTTTACCAGTCTCACCCAACTGCTCAGTCAGATCTGAGATCTCCTCTACAGGGACAATATTGTTAGTATATAATGAAGAGCAAACATTCTGGGGTTTACCAATACCAATATTTACATTTGTACATTGTAGCACTTTTTAGTCTTTGCAAAGATTTCAGTCTTACGCTGGAGATTTTTGTTTTCTCTCTTGAGTGTCTCCAGCTGATCCAGAGTCTCCTCATAAGAGTTCCTCATCTTGAACAGCTCAGTGCTGAGTGAGCGAGCCTCTTTCTGAGCACCTTCCAGCTCTGCCTGACCTTCTTCATATTTCTGCTTCCATTCTGCCAGGACCTTGGGTGGAGAGATTTCAGCATGAGGTAAAATATTTTTATTTGTAAAATACAGAAAAAAATTTGTATTTCAAAGGTCAAATAAACTTATGTCACACAAGGACACCTTGTCAAAGTTCCTCTGTTTCTTGTCAAGGTTGGCAGCCAATGCACTGGCTCTCTCCACATCAATCATGAGGTCCTCCACCTCACCCTGGAGTCTCTGTTTGGTCTTCTCCAGAGAGGCACATTTAGAGTTCACCGCCTCAATTTGTTCCTCTGCCTCTTGCAGACGCTGAGCCAGCTTCTTCCTGTTATGTATTTTGTGATTATCAGATGGATGTCTATTTGAAAATAAAATGAACAATATATTTATCAGATATTCATACTTGGACTCTTCAAGTTCCTCTGTGCGCTGGATGGCATCAGTTTCATATTTGGTTCTCCACTGAGCAACTTCACTGTTGGCTTTAGACATTCCCCTCTGGAGTTCAGCCTTTGCCTCCTGCTCTTCCTCAAACTGCTCACGGAGCAGGTCACAGTCATGACGGGCTGACTGCACTCCATGAGCCAGAGCATTCTTAGCCTAGAAGACCAAGTCAGATGCTATTACTTTTGCTCTGCAGTAACTGGCAAGTATGTAATATTAATGCATATGTTGTTTTACCTTGACCTCCTCTTCAATCTGCCTCTTAAGCTCCTCAATTTGTTGAGTGAAAGCTTGTTTGCCTTTAGTGAGCTGAGAAACAAGAGCCTCTTTCTCCTCCAGCTGACGGCCAAATTCACCTTTTGAGATTTAGAATTTCATGTATTACATTGTGTACACTTTATTACTTAACTTTTGGTTACTTGTTTATAACAGTATTTAAGCTCTTTGAAGCAAGTAATTTCGTAAATGTCCTATTCCCTTTAATTAATCTAATCTCAATACAAAATACTCAATTACTGTCAACAGTTTATTATATTGTTCTTGATTGTTGTTTGTCACCATTCTCAGTTTGAAGTCTTGCTCTTTGAGCACTGAGATCATTTATTTGACGAAGGTTCTCTTCATTCTTGGACTTAATTTCACTGAGCTGGTCTTCCAGTGTGCGGCACATCTTCTCAAGATTGCCCTGAAAAAAACAATTTAAAAAATCATTAGATCTGATCGTGTTAGTTAAAATTTATTCCTATAGAAATGTAATTCTAAACCTTTGTTTTGGCAACAGCCTCCATGTTGCTAGAGAGATCATCAATCTCCATTTTGTATTCACTCTTCTCTTTCTCAAGCTTCTGCTTGACACGCTGGAGGTTGTCGATTTGCTCTCCCAGCTCGGCCACACTGTCTGCCTGTTTCTTGCGCAGAGCAGCAGCAGTAGCTTCATGCTGGAGGGTGGACTCTTCAAGATCACGACGCAGCTTCTGGAATTCAGCTTCACGCTTCTTGTTCATCTCGATCTGAGCAGCAGTTGCTCCTCCAGCTTCCTCAAGCCTCTCACTGATCTCCTCAAGTTCCCTGGAGAGATCAGCTCTCTGCTTCTCAACCTTTGCACGAGCTGCACGCTCAGCCTCAATCTCTTCCTCCAGTTCCTCAATGCGAGCCTACAGAGCAAGTAATTAAACTCACTTTAAGAATCTCGAATAAACCTATTTAAACAATGCCACAAACAGTCTAAATAAATACCTGAAGCTCTTTGATCTTCTTCTGAAGTTGAGCTCCAAGAGATTGCTCATCTTCAATCTTGCTGAGCAGCTGGCTTGTTTCAAAGTCTTTCCTGTTGAAATGATCCAAAACCATGCATAAAAAGTTACAAGACAACAAGACAGTTTTAATAGCATCATGTTATTTTAATTACTTCTTCAGCTTCTCATCAGATTGCTGCTTGTCATTCTCCAGGTCCATGATGGACTCCTGGGCCAATTTCAAGTCTCCTTCAAGCTTTCTCTTGGCTCTCTCAAGGTCCATACGGAGCTTCTTCTCTTGTTCCAGGGAACCCTCAAGCTATGGGACAACAGCATTTTCAAAATAAATGGAGGCATTCAATTAACTTTAATTAATTTACATGTTTAAACTATGACTCACATCATCAACTTGTTGCTCAAGCTTGGTTTTGGATTTGGTCAGAATGTTGACTTTGTCCTCCTCTGCCTGGAGATCATCCAGAGTCTGCTGATGTGCCTCTTGGAGGGCTTTCTTCTCCTTTGTAAGCTTGGCAATGCTCTCATCCTGAGCTGCCATTTCCTCAGTAAGGTTCTTGACCTGTGTGATTTTTCATACAAAATGATCTTGTTTGATTTTTTGACAAACAAAATCTGATAAACAAAACAAAAAAATAATCCATTGTTTCAACCTTATTCTCAGTGGCGTGTTTCTCCTTCTCAACTTTAGCCAAAGTGAGCTCCAGGTCATCAATGTCTTTCTTCAGCTCAGAACACTCATCCTCCAGTTTCCTCTTCTTGGCTGTCAGTTCGGCATTGATTTCTTCCTCATCCTCCAGTCTCTCAGTTGTCTCTTTGAGTTTAGCTTCAAGCTGGATTTTGCTCTTGATCAGACCCTCGCACCTCTCCTCAGCATCAGAGAGATTCTCAGATTCCTGAAGGAAAAAGTCATTATTACATAATTTTAAAAAAGACACAAAATTTAAAATAATAACAGTTTAACAGTACTAACAGAGGCCACTTGCAGCTGCAGATCATTTTTCTCTTGCAGCAGGGAGACCATCTTCTCTTCAAGCTCCTTCTTTTTGGCTTCAGCCTTGGCAAGATCTACTTTGCATTTTTCAAAGTCCTCTTTCATGGTTGCCAGCTCTTTCTCAGTCTCAGCACTCTTCAGCAGAGGCTTAATCTTGTAGTAAACCTTCATCCATGGCCAGTGTTTGACATTCATGAATGAACGGATGTTGTACTGGATGGTGTAAATGGCGTCTCTATTTAAAAAAAAGATTAAAAGCAATCCCATTCAATCCAGAAGTCCTGTATGTATATCTTTAATGTGCAATTTGTGTGTATTTGTAAGTCTTTGTAAATGCATATTTAACAGAATTATTATAAGGAAAAGACGGTGTTGTCTTTTTAATGACATTACTCACTTCCTCTCCATCATCTTCACAAACTCTCTCCTCATGAGGAAACCACGGCATACAGCCTGAGTCATTGTGACCAGAGCAGCAAGTTTCTCATCACGCATCTCCTCAAGAGTACCCAGAAGACCAGCTTTGAAGAACACCTGTATTTATGCACATTCAGAGAATTGTATAGATTTTATGAGTTACAATCGAACATTATGATTATGATGTTCATATCATTATAAAGGAGAATATGAACCTTTGTGTGTCCAAATCTATACTGGTCATGATCAATATCAATGGATCCCAGGAGTTTCTCACAGGCCTTCTTGTTGTCCATGAACTGTCCCTCAGGGATAACACTGGCATTCAGCACCTTGTATCTGTGGAAGAATAATCAAAATTACTCTTTAAATTAAGAATAATTCAAATTTATTTTAAATGAACTAAAATAAACTTTAGACAAGAAAAATTACTTTCACGTGGTCCATTTACCTCTGTTTGAAGTCACCATAGAGGATTCTGCTGGGGAAGCCCTTTCTGCAGATTCTGATACCTTCCAGTACACCGTTACACCTCAGCTGGTGGATAACCAGGAAGTTCTCCATGAGACCTATGAAAAGTGGACACAGTTATGAGCTCGGGATATGAGTAAATAAAATCATTGCATGTTTTCTAATGCATGTTTCACTTTACCTGGAGTCTTGGACTCATTAGGAATCAGACAACGTACAAAGTGAGGGTGGGTGCTCCTCAAGTTGGTCATGAGCTTGCCCAAATTTTCCTGTGAAGTCATAAAAAGTTTCAGGTTTTTACTCAGTATTTTTTTTGCTTTAGACTATAAACTGCTATATTTTTCACTTTTCATTAGCTCTGAAAATGACACACTCTGAACTGGGAGGACACGGTCTGCATGGAACCACCCTTCTTCTTTCCTCCCTTCTTGCCACCACCGCCACTCTCTGTTCAATTAAACAGAAATGCAACTAAATTAGAGTTTGGTCAAATTTTCAGACATAATTCTATTACCACATTTATTTATTTATTACCCTCAACAACAGGTGGGTAGAGAGTAGCCAGCAGTTTGACTGAAGACTTTTGGTACAGCTGCAGAACAGACTCATTCAGTGGATCCTTGTTCTTGTCCAACCAGCCAGTAATGTTGTAGTCCACAGTTCCAGCATAGTGAACCAGGGAGAAGTGGGCCTCAGCCTTGCCTTTGGCAGGCTTGGGTTTCTGGAAAGCTGCACACTTGCCAAGATGCTGATCGTACAGCTTGTTCTTGAAGGAAGTGTCTGTAGCCTTGGGGAACATGCACTCCTCTTCAAGGATGGAGAAGATACCCATGGGCTGTTTGTAAATAAATTTCAAGTATTACTATCACAGGTTTACAGTTCGGAAAAAAGATGGAAATGTAGAAGTTTGTAAACCAATAAAAACCTTCTCAATGAGCTCAATGCAAGCAGCCAAGTCCATGCCGAAGTCAATGAACTCCCACACAATGCCCTCCTTCTTGTACTCCTCTTGTTCCAGCACAAACATGTGGTGGTTGAAAAACTGTTGCAGTTTCTCATTTGTGAAGTTGATGCACAGCTGCTCCATGCTGTTATACTACAGAGAAAAAGAAAAAAGAAACATTTACTAAAAACTCATCATGAATCAGTCAACTTTAAATGGAGATAAGAAAATCATTCTTACATCAAAGATCTCAAAGCCAGCAATGTCCAGCACACCAATGAAGAACTGTCTGGCTTGTTTTGTGTCCAACATCTGGTTGATACGTATGACCATCCACAAGAACATCCTCTCATAGATAGATTTGGCCAAGGCGCTAACAGAGTTGTACACCTGTAGACAGAATTCAGTATTAATTTGACAGAATCATAATTTTCAGATTTAAAATGTAGTTGTGCATATGTTACCACATACCTGTGGCACAGTCTGGCCTTTGGTTACAAACTCATTTCCGACCTTCACTCTTGGGTAGCACAAAGCCTTCAGCATATCAGCAGAGTTCAAGCCCAAAAGGTAGGCGACTTTGTCAGCCTCTAAAATATAGTAAAAAAAAACTACAGTTTAGCAGACCTCCTTTATGCAAATAAAAACATATTGACTTTAAACAAGGGTTTTCTATGTGATAACCACTTGTAAACTACTTGAGAGTCTCACCCTCTGTGCCATCAGGCTCAGCCTGCTCCTCACGCTGCTTCTGCTTGAACTTCATGTTACCATGATGCAGCACAGCTCCAGTGAACTTGTAGATGCTGTTCTTCTCCTCACCACTGAAGCCCAGAATGTCAATAGCAGTCTGGACGTTACGGAGAAGAATGAGTACTAGGGTCTGCCATCTATATAAAGATTGTTTTATCAAATGGAAATGACTTACATCAGTGGCAACCAGCTCCTCTTTATCATCAATGCTCGGCACTGTGATTTGACCCTGACTGCACATGGGGAAGTCGTAGGGGTTGGTGGTGATGAGCGTCATTTCTGTAACACACAGACAGCATTAATGACACAGTAATTTGCAATATTAAGATAAAGCTTTGAATGAAATATGTGCACGTACCAATCAGCTCAGGCTTATGGTTGGTCATCATCTGGTAGAAGATGTGGTAGCCTCTCTCATCTGAAAGCTGGAATGTCACTCTAGACTTCTCCAGCAGATCTGTTGAGATAATTTACTTACAGTAAGTCACAGTCTTTAAGACAAACACAAGTGTACAGGATGTGTGATTTAATGCAAGTCCACGTACATGTCTCAATATCAGCACTGGACAGTTTTCCACTTGTGCCAAAGTGAATTCTGATGAATTTACCCTGTTTAATACAAACACAAGATTTACTATTGTGCAAAAACAAAAAGTATTTATCTGAAATCTAGACAGGAGCCTTGGACAACTCTTTATCGAAAAATCCAACATAACTGACCAATTATTTTGTATGGAAATAAAAACTTACAAAACGAGAGGAGTTGTCATTTCTCACAGTCTTGGCATTACCATAAGCCTCAAGCAGAGGGTTGGCTGCAATAATCTGGTCCTCAAGAGATCCCTATAGAGTTTTCAAAGGGTTAATTTATTTTCCTGTCTCAAATTCATTTGCAGACAGTATTTTGCAATGTTATACAAAATGAAGACAAGAATTCTATATTTTGCAGGACTAATTCAATTTTTTTTAATGTGACCACTACTTTATATGTCATACCTGCATTTTGGAGGGCTCTTTCTTCTTATCACCCTGCACTGCAACTGTGGCAAAGTACTGAATGACACGTTTGGTGTTCACAGTCTTTCCAGCACCAGATTCTCCACTGGTTTATGAGGGATAGTTGACATTCCATAAAGCAAAATTTGTATTATATTAATCTATTACATTCCTTTCTGTAAACATTAAGACACATTTGTATACACTGATTTTCAACATTGGCTACATGCATGTATATCTACACTATATTTCTACATTTCTTAAGATCTCTGTTTGAAATGCGGATACTTACGTAATCAGGACAGACTGGTTCTCTCTATCTGTTGATTAAAGTGTTTAGAGCTTTCAGTATTTTTTCTTATTAACAAATTAAATAATCTTTACATTTCTTACCAGTTAGCATGGACTGATAGGCATTGTCAGAGACAGAGAAGATGTGGGGTGGAGCCTCCATACGCTTTTTGCCTCTGTAGGCAGACACCACTTCTGGATCATACACTGGGAGCCACTTGTAGGGGTTCACAGTAGCACAGAAGAGTCCAGAGTAGGTCTGAAACCATCAGAGAAATCATCAGATTACAACATCAGAGTCATAATGAACTTGAATGCTGTTTTATTTCCTGCTCCACTTACATAGATCATCCATGCTGCATAACGCTCTTTGAGGTTATAAAGCACAGAGGGTTCATTGAGATGGGTCATCATGGCCATGTCCTCAATCTTGTCATACTTAGGAGGATTCATTGGGTGGACATCATCCTCCTTAACAGTCCTCTCCTATTAAAATGATTTATCAGACATTAGATTTGTACTCTGTAATAATAATCTTTATTTTAAGAAGTGTAGATTTTACCTCCTTAGTGTCAAGGGTAATAACAGTGACTTTGCCACCATCTTTGCTCTTGATTGTTCCTTTGACGTACAGCTCTTTTTCATCAACCACATAGCAAGCAGTCTTAGCTTCAAAAGGCTTGTTCTGAGCCTCAATTCTCTCCTTCTCAGGCTTACGAAGGTAAATGGCAGCCTTGCCATAAACGGCCATCTCCGCATCCGTACTCATGGTGACGGCTTACTGTGGTGAAAAGATCAAATAAACTGAGAGGATCACAAAAACTGAATCTTCATTGTACAACACACAAATTGTAAATAATCAGTCAAATGTACCTCTCTTTCCTCCCACAAGTGATGATTTGTTTCCGGCAGCCCTGTGATACATTTTAAGATGTTATGTGCGACACTTTAGCCATTTTTTCCCCAATGGACATACATTGTCTCATTGATATCAATCATAAATACTAACAATGAGCAACATAATTTTACTTCAGTTTATTGTGCATTCACTAATGTTAACACATTCAATAAACTCAATAAAATTAACCTGTTAACTGTCACTGTTCCTCAGGAGGAACACCTATGTTATTTTTCTATTCACTTTAATATTTTGAATTTTAAATTTAATATCATGACAAACTATAAATTGATGGAAAGGTATAAGACTCAATATGAAATATTTGACAAATTTTCATAACACAAAAAAATGTTGATGTTAACTGTATTGATAAAATACCTCAAATAAAAAAGTAAAATAAAAGACTTAAATGTTTAAAAAAATTAAACTAAAAAATTGTAGTTCAGATAGTAGTTCATTTTCTGCTGTGACAGGTATCAGGTTAATGTGTACCAATATTACAAAAAGCTGTATAAATCTCTTTCATTATGTTAATATAACATATATATGAAGCAGTAATATTCAAAGAAATTCTCACCAAAATCACGAACAGTGAAAATCTCCTCAACTGTCTCTGGTGCTGTTCCATAACTCCTTATATTGGATTTGTTCTGCGAAGCAAGCATAAGTTAAAAATGGCTAACTAATATGATTAAAACTCAAAAGCAAGTCACGGATCGATAACTGGAAACACTTGTTGCTGGCAGTCATGAAGTCTTCTTCCGGAACTAGTCCGAAAGGTAAACATGAAGAAACACATAATCAAATTAAATGTGCCAGTCTAGGGATGGTGATGTGGTGTCATGTAGTATGTTTATGTATTATGTTTAATTTGTCTTTAAAGTAAAACAATTTAGACACATAGGACACATTTATTTTATACATCTTTGTCAATGTCAATGATAAAGTGTTTAATTACAATTTATTTGATTCATTATGGTTCAACACTATCTTTGATAGTGTCAACAGATGTATGCTGATGCATCAGTGATTCTGAAACTGACACTGGATTTGTCACACAAGGATTAGTTCTGATTTAATTTAACCTTTAAATGTCAAGGAGGTATTTGTAGAACTACTTTGAAATTGATATCCTTTGTAGCATCATGCTTGTTTATTAGCAGATTTTCTGGTACACAAGGTGTTTTCATTCCCAAGCAGCTCTCCTGGGACATAGCAAAATCAATTCTTTTGATTTGTTATTCATGATGATTTGCAATATCACCTCATCATGCACTTTATATACATTTGTCTGATTTACTTTTGTTAAATGTAAAGTTTCCTGCTGGATAACATACTTATTTTCATGTTCTCTTTATGGGCTTATCCTCTCTGAAACAGACATCAACACTAACATAACACTTGCCTGATTTTACTACTTGTGACACCAAGCATTCTATGAATGTTAAACCTTTGGTTGGTTAGGGCAGTAAAATATGAAATATACAAGCTGAGCCTTGACACGTTCAAATCAAGAAGAAAATCTTTAACATTTTTTATTAAATTTATATACAGCATTCATCTAAGATCTTTCATTTATTACAGCCCAGGGCACAACAACCTCAACAAAATAAAAACCTAATGTAGAGGGAGATCTAATTGGTACCTTACACTGTTAAATGACTATTACATTTTTAAATCCTATTATTTGGATGTATATTAGCTGAATCTGCATTAAACAAATAAATATAATACCGAAGATGTATTTGCAAGCCAAACTGTTCCCTCATCTGCCCTGCATGAATACTGTGGATTTAACATTGAAGATAAGTGACCATATGGACAGATGACAAACCGCTCACTCGGAGGAATTCTTACTATTTTAATATGACAAACTATAAATTGATGGAAAGGTATAAGACTCGATATGAAATATTTGACAAATTTTCATAACTCAAAAAATAAAATAAAAATGTTGATGTTAATTGTATTGATAAAATTCCTAAAATGAAAAAAGTAAAATAAAAGACTTAAAAATGTTTGAAAAAATACCCAATATCTAAAACTAAAAGAAATTGTAGTTCAGATAGTAGTTCATTTTCTGCTGTGACAGGTATCAGGTTAATGTGTACCAACATTACAAAAAGCTGTATAAATCACTTTCATTATATTAATATAACATATATATGAAGCAGTAATATTCAAAGAAATTCAATTTGACACAAATTGTTATTATGCCGAGTACCTTACACTGTTAAATGACTATTACTATACATTATAAATCCTATTATTTTGATGTTTATCAGCTGAATCTGCATTAAACAAATAAATATAATACCAAAGATGTATTTGCAAGCCAAACTGTTCCCTCATCTGCCCTGCATGAATACTGTGGATTTAACATTGAAGACAGGTGACCATATGGACAGATGACAAACCGCACACTCGGAGGAATTCTGACTATTTTAACACGCCCCCCCCTTCCTGAACAGCTTCAGAGCTGCAGTGTAATTCGAGATTCCCTGCACCATATTTTTGGGATGTACAATCTATGCTAGCTAATTTATCATGCCAAATGGTGGTACTCAATATTACAGTGTTATGTGGGGTACTGACAGACAAAATGTAAGTATTTTAATAAATTTGGCTCTGTAAAGTACATGTTACTCATTTAGTGGTCTGGTCATCGCTTTTGAGCAGAAATACTTTCCATGACTGAATCACTGATATGGGAACTTTTTGCACTATTTTTACAGGTTGCTGTTATATTATGTGAAACCATTAACAATACTCACTGAAGTCTTGATAACTTTGTATAAATAACTGTAAGAAATATGTTTAGTGTCCCAAGCAACCAGATATATATAAATACATAAAACAATTGACCAATCATCTAAATTAATTTCTAATAACACATAATAAATCACTCACTGTAGAACTACAGAATAATAGCTCTTTACCAGATGCTCAATCATTCCCCAGATAACACATTCTGGATATTTTTGAATGAAGAAAAAACATGTACGGTAGAGCTTTTCCACACATGGCCCACATTGTTTTTGTGTAATAAAGGATATGTTATAATCTAAGAGCAGTGTTTACAATTGAATATAAGATGGCAAAAGCAGAAGCAAAAACGCATCATTTTTACAGTATGATCCCTTTCTTTACTACACACATATGTGTAACTGAGACTGTCTGCTATCTGAGTACTAGTGAAATAAGGTGGTAAAAGTGAAGATGAAATGTGAAACCTGTACAAAAATAGTTAAGGTGTTACTGTTGAGGTAAGTGAAAACCGGACTCCATGCATATAATCACCCCAAGAATGAAACCAAAGAAGGAACCCTTGACCTACAAGCAGTGTGGACCAGAGATTTAGGGACTTGCCAAAAGGTTACGAGTACAGTGCGTCTGTCCACTGCATTGCTGCGTAGCACCACCACCACCTAGTGGAGGACACCTGAAGTGCTACATTTAAAAAAACAAATAAAGTACATTTTATGTCATTTTAATGATCAAAATACTGCAACCAGACTAACAACAGAGGTCATCTCAGAATACACCATCAACCATTGCTAACTGGGAAAAAAATTATACAATATTCTCTTGTAAAGAGAGTATCTAGAAATAACCTACATCTCAAAAACTCTATGATCTTGTTACTTTTAAAAAACAAAAGTTGGGGTAAGAAAACAAAATTACTATGAATCAGTCTTTAAAGAAGATGCACATGGTTACAGGACTGATGATTTACTCTTGTACAGGTAATTTGGGTTTCTCCATCATGTGAATAGGGATGACAGTCTCTTCAGGGAGGGTGACTTTAGAAGCAGGTAATGGGGCTTCTACTGACAGAATACCATCTGGAGACAGCATGGAGCTGATCTGTTTTAGGTCTAAGTCAGCCGGAAGCCTAATAAATTACAATGAAAAATTAAACCAGCCATGAGTGATCTGCCAATCTTCTCAACCATCCAAATATTAACATAAGCACATAAGTTAACTTTTGGAAAGATAAAGTAATTCAGCTATTTTTACTTTACATATGTTAATAGTCATTATAAGAAATGTGATTGTATTTCTCTTACTTGTATTTTCTTATAAAGCTTCTGGAGATCAACTTGTCGTTTTTCTGCCTTTCCTCACGATTCCCTTTTAAAGTAAAAAAATAAGAATGTTTGTTTTAAATGTCTTAAAAATCAATGGCATGATCTTTTCAACTTAATCAAAACAAGAAACAGTCCCCTTACCCGTTATCTCCAAATATCCCTTCTTGGTTTTGATGCTTATCTCACCTGGTGCATATGGATTAACATTGAGACAGACTTTCCAGTTCTGCTGTCCTTCGGTTTGTGTACACACAGCATCAGTATCCTGTCCTTGCTGTCCAACGCACGGCATAGGTAAGATCTCCATGCGCAAAGAGCTGAAGAGAGGTGAGCACAAATATCCAGGCCAGGTGGACGCTGACAATCGTTTCCTGGCCGAATCTATCCAGCTAACCTCCTCAGGTTCAAGGAAACCAGGGAGACCAGTGTTCTGGTCAAAAAGTTTCATTTTTGTCTTCTCTTCGAATGGGTCACAGCAACCATCCCGGTAAAATAAAGGACGAGGCATGTTTAAACTAACTTTCAAAGTAGGAAACAATTTTTTAGGTTTAAATATCTATTAAGCAACAGTGAATTGGATTTGCCAACCTGAGGAAAGCTAGTGAGACACACCATCCACCATCTTTTATACTGTGACTCTATTTAGCCTTTATCCCAAACAGAAACAAAAACAGAGCAAATTTCTCACTTCAGTGTTATAGACTGGCATTCACAGCGTGATGCCATCCTGCCTGTATTAATAGATCTGAAGGGGTAATGGCAAATTCTTGGTGAATGACAATAGGTGCACTGGCAACAGTGTTTTATTAGTGGCCTCTGTAGTGTGGTCACATCTTTGTGCTCTTGCATTTACCATGGTAACAAACTCTGTTGTAGAACAGTATGTGCTTACAGCCTTTAAATCAGCCCTAGACAATTCCTCAGTTCTGTAAACAACATTTAGAGCCAAATAAAAGCTATATGTGACATAACACTATTGATTTTAGAGCTTGAAACATACTAAATTGTTATAAAATAAGCCCTAAACAACCACCACTAGATGTACAACTACTATAATAGTTTGTGAAAATGCACTCACTGACACAAGGCTACAGAATCAGTCACTTTCTTTAATGACAAATCATTAGCACAAAGCATTTTACATCATTATAAATGCTTAAGATGTTTGTATACAAAAACAAATCACGGTCACAAACATTATCCAACTCTTTTGTTCTCCTCTTTTCACACATTTTACCAGAACCCTACTTGAATTACCTCACTGTGCATCTTGATGAATGACTTGGGTTTGGTTGATTTGCATGGGGTAGAAAAAAAGAGCAGTTATAAAAGCACAGAAACGGATGTTTTAGCAGATATACAGTGAGAATAAGAATAGTGAAGCACAGAATACAGGCAAAAAGGTTTAAGTGCACATTGTTTATCATGAAGTGGAATGCTGACAAACAACTCCATAGTGCTTGTGTGGTCCTTTTGCTCAGGAGAATCAGATACATGGGAGTGTCCTGGAAATTGAAAAATATTAACAAGTAATTAGACAGAAGAAAAACCTCTTTAAAATGTACGTCCAACAGGAAGGCATGCATTGAAACTTCGTGTTTGTGGTTTCTCACCATAGGTGCTAATGTTTCTCAGGCAAAAGGATTTCCCCCAAAAGGATCTCCAAAAACATTTGCAGGGGCAGTGGCCTGAGTACTCTGTGACAGGAACACATTTCATAAAATTTATTAATATAAAAAATCCTCACGTCAAACATAAACCAACAAGTTCTTGCACTACAAGCTTTCATGATTATTAAAAAGGCAAATGCACATACTGTTTTTATTGGCGGTGCTCCAAACGGGTCACTTCCAAATGTGTCATCAAAAATGTTTGAGCCTGCTGCAAGGGTTAGGTTTGTGGGTGCAGGGGTCAAATTAGGAGTAAAGGCGGCATTCAAAAGGCCTGCTGCAGAGGCTGGAGTTAGACCTGGAAGTACTGCACCAGCAGGAGGGGAAAGCTGAGGAACAGGTTTGGAAGGACCTGGAAACAAGATGATGAATTTTAGGTGTAGTTATCCACACTTTATGCCCTAAACTATATGTTAAAATGAAATATTTACCATTTGAGCTAACTGGGATTTGGTTAATGTCAAAATCGTCATGGTCCGCCACCTCCTGAGCCAAGCCAACTTTGCTGGAAAAGTACTGATCAAATGAGCCATTGGTGCTTGGGCCAGTTAGCTGTTCAGTTTTCTGGGGCTTGGCCATCTGGAAATCTTTGAACATGTCTTTTCCAGTCTTCTTCCCCTTCTCCCCAAGAGGGTCTAAAGCTGTGAAGGCATTTTTGACTGCTGGTGGTTCTTCTTTCACCGGGGGACGGGGTGGGGGACGAGGGGGAATAACAGCACCCTGTTGCCCGCCCATCATTGTGCTAGGAGGCATCATGGGAGGAAACTGGTTTGATGGGAAAGGGTTAGTCATAGGACCAGAGTTAGGCCAGAGTCCAACTGGTGCTGTGGTTCCTGGTTGACCCCAAGCATGTGTAGCTGCTGGTGCACCAAAAGGTGAAGCTGCTTGCTGGCCCCAAGCAGGTGCGGGCAGACCTCCAAAGGCAGGTGGCTGGGGGAAAGGTTGTGCCCCTGGAACGGTTACTTGAGAAACTCCACCCTGAGGAGGAAACATCATGGGTGTCTGACCCCATGGAGATGTTGTTCCAAGAGTTTGAGAGACAGGAGTGGGGCCAAGAGACAGTGAACCTTCAGAATACCAACACAAATGCATACATTAAAAACTATAAACTAGTTCAAATCCAAACAATGTTCCATTTGTAGAAGCTAAACGGCTGTTGTCTTTAATTTTTGACACTACAATACGTAGATAAATAAATGAGATTGACATTTATACCAAGACCAGCGATGGTGGATGATGGTGTGGTGTTGAATAGGTCAGCTGGTATAGTTGAGTTTTGGTTTGAGGGCGGCAGAGACTCATTTTGTGTAGGTGGAGCAAAGAGATCAGCTCCGAACAAGTCATTTCCAGGTGACTGTGGAGGAACAGCATTATATTAAAACATTTTTAGTATTTCAGTAAGTGAAAATGGCACAAGAGAAACAGCCTTTTTGCAAAAGAAATAAAATGATTTGCAGATATAATGCTGCAATTTATTTTTCAATAATTCAATAAAGTATTTCTTTTGAGCAAGAAACTGAAATATAGAGGCTAGCTGACATAGTTACTATGACTGATTAAATTGAGACATATGGAAAAGGAAATAAAAAATTCTGGTAATTGCCTGAATGTTAATATAGTTACATGCCCAGTGAAGAGGTGCCCGTGACCATTTGAAGTGCAACATGCAGTTAATATTAACAATAACAAAGCAGATCTGACATCACAATATATATCCTTCCATAAATTATATTACAACTAACAGCAAACATTGCAAATACAGAGAATGTATCCGGCTTTACAGCCCTGTCTGCATTAAAACCTGGTACCTTCCTTATCAGCAAAATGAGTGATATATATTTTTAAGACCATAACACAAGATAAAAATGTGTTAGTTTCCATTCAGTATGTGATGAAATACCTCTTGTAAACACCCAACACCTCCCCAAACACCAACCTACATTTAGCGTGACTATCCATGTTCTCAGAGACCGATTACAAGGACTTTTCTAACCTTCTTCACCTTCTCTCTCCTCCGAATACATCCAGACTTCAAGCTTTGAGGTGGAGGGCAAAGGACAATCAACCCTTGGGATGGATTTGCATCAAACAATGGGATGGATTTGCTTGATCCATTACACAAGGGAGGACTTTGGAGGACAGAGGGAACTGATTTGTGTAACCCATTTAAGATGGCTGGGTTGTTAAATGAGTTACTACAAAAAGGATTCTGGCTAAAGATGGAATTGCTTTCAGCATTCAGATCGCTTAAAGCAAGTTTGTTTTCTTGTGCATTTAGACTTGGACATGATGACTGGGCATCAGTGTGTCCGTTCAGGTGCTTAATGTTTAAAGTGCAGTTTTTACCCAGACCTAATTCTGGTCCATTCAGAACGAAACTAGAGAGACCAGAATCTTTATCAGAAGAAAACAAAGAATCTGATTGATTGCTGAAGGGAGAAAACAGATCATCACCGAAGGGATCTGGATTAGGAGTAGGAAAAAAATCTGATGTGGGTGTGATGGGTCTGTCAGTAGGTGTAGACTGGTATGAGATGAAAGGATTTCCGTTAGAGGTGGTTTGATTGTCATCAGCTGCAACAGCAAAGCTAAGCAGCAGGACGCTGTTGGGCTGATTTTTAGAGAAACAATGAAAAACATGAGATATGGAAAATTTAGATAGGGTGAGAGACAGTTTAAAATCATAAAGAAAATAGTCTGATAATTAGAAAATGATTTCTGTAATGTTGGATTAAAAAATAAGTTTTGTATATACAGCATGAAGCTTTCCAAATAGTCTCAAGATGTTCTCCTTGGTTTCTCTTAGGTTTGAGGGCCATCTACTGGCCAAATGGTTAAAATCAATATTGGGAGCATTTTATGACCTTTAGCCTATATACAAATACTTGAGAGCCTTAAATGACAGGTGAGGACTGACAGACTACTTCAGCTAATGTTAATGGAAGATTATATGGTATGTAAGAATTCAACAAAATATTGTGAATGTTAGTCTAAAAATTGGTTTTATTAATTGATTAAAGACTACCTGAATCAAGTATGAGTCTTGCATAATCTTGAATAAACTAAGTTACCGTAGGAGAGTGAATGTCAGGTGGGGTAGACATATCTCCAAACAGATCCATCTGCTCCACAGTCTGAAAGCAACACAGAAAAATGGTTTGGGGTTTGAGATAAGGTGTGTACATATGCATGTTTTATATTCTTTTAAAGTTGTGATAACTTACTTTCACAGCATTGTTCTTGCCATCCATAGCGAGTAAAGCATCACCCCCATTCTAATGTCAATTTAAGATAAGTCAGTATTGTGTATATTTGAGGAATACACAAAAATAAAATTAAAAGAAAAAACTAAAACACTTATTAGACCATACCCACCTCAACCCCAGAGTTATTTGCTTCACCCTGACAAAAAAAAGACAGCACAGGTAAGGTATCTTGAGATGCCAATTACTACTTTAAAAGATAACAAGCAGGATTTTGCTAGCTTTATCACTTAAAAAAAACAGAACTGGAAGCCAAATGGCTGTAAGTGATTAGCATTAATGCTTCTTTATCACTTATTATCAAATTTATCATATTATATCACATTGCATCTTTAAAGCCATAAGAATATGATAACAAATGCATGTTGAAAATCATTGTAAAGCTATTGAGAGCTGCCATTGTATTTGATCAAAGCAGCTTTTTAGTAATCTTCTACAAATAAATCATTTAAGCATGCTGACAATCAGAGCAAAAATCTGGGTTTTATTGTTTGCACAAGGTATTATACATATTATATGAATTAAAGCCATCTCCAGAACCTTCTGTGCAGCCTCTTGCTCTTTTTTCCTCATGTTGAAGATCAGCTGAAACAGATCCTTCAAATCAATGACGAGAGGCTCGGCCTGTACGAGGATTAAAATCAACAGACTACATGAGTGCTGCTCTTACACTTTGAATTATACAGTATTATACAGTAGTTCAACATTATGTTTTAATTTTTTTTTTTTAAATTCAAGTTTCTTCCATTGTTTAAGTAAACCTCTAACCCCTCCGTTTGTGTATGACTGCCTCATTTGTGTCACCTGTTGAGCTGTCTTAATAGCAAAGAACTGATGCTGCCCCTCTGCTCCACACACATATCCAAATGCCCGGTTATCGGTGACATCACGAGCGATGAATGAGATCTTATTCACCACATGTTCATGCTCAATCACCTGAGGGTTAAAAAAAACTTGATTAATCACAAATAGGAGGGTGTCAAATATGATGATCAAGTTTACATATAGTACTCACCCCAGTTTTCTCATCCACAATTTTAATGCCTGTTAGAGAGATGTTCACCCAGATTCTTTGCTTGTGCTTGCCCTGAGAACGTGCAGCTATTGCCATGCCCTGTAAACATACAAACTCATAAACAACATATGCATACACAACATGTGCCAATATAATCAAACAATCAAAAATCAAATAATCAAACAAATACTGTAAAGGTTAAAATAAGTCATTTTGCATCACCTTTAGCTTCATCATGGAATCCTGACACATTTTATCTCCTCTGGCTTCTGCGACATCATCCACACCAATAAGCTTTGCTTTATACCTCACTCCATCACCTTGAAACCTGGCCAGCAGGAAGTCGTCGGTCTTCTCTGGGACTGTGAAGAAAGAAAGACAAGCTCACACTAAAATTAGAAATCTACATGTTTGCTGTAAACAACATCAGCATGATATAAAGAATACAGAAAAAAGACTACAGTTGCCTTTTTTTCTATCCCTCCAGAATGAAGTCTTAGACACAGGTGCAGCGGTTGTTATGTCAGTTGTTGAGGTGGGTAATGTTGGTTCAGTGGCAGGTTCTGCTGGGGTAGCAGGTACCATGGCAATGGGCTCGGCCTCAAGTGGCTGTGACATGGCGGGTACTTCGTTACAGATAAATGAAAGCAAAGTTGGGACAAAACCCAGCCAGAGAGTTAAAAAACAAGTTGAGACGTGCAGGTAGGATGTTCAGCAAACACACATTCTCAGCACTGCGCCTAGACAGTGGACAGAAGAGAAACAGAGATCGAGTCAAATTGAGAAAACTGAGTAACATTAAAGCCATAAAAACAGTATGCGTTTATCCTTAGTTTTTAGACAGGGATGAAAGCACAAGCATTTATCACACATCAAAAGTAGACTATACAACAGTGTCTCTAATGTTGAAACACTAAAAAAAGTATAAATGCTGATTGCCGACTTATTTAACATGGGCCATGGACTCTGTCAGTGACAGCGAGTCAGAGGAAATGGTGGAAAAAGTGTCAGCAGAAAAACACTTCCTGCTTTGTAGGCAAATAACACAAATGCCAAAAAATTTCTCCACTGCTTAAACACAAGATTTAAAGCAAAATGTCATTAAGACTGCAAAAGAAATTCCTCACTTACATCAGATCTTTTATTTAACAGACTCCCTTATTTTCCCAAACATAATCAATAAAGTCAAACACTTACAAAAGACTTAAAAAAAGAATAAACATTCTGATACAGAATTCAGACATAAACATGATGGACTCCCCACATAGTAAATAAAACTATGTGGTTATACAAGACAGATAATACAAAGCAATCACATAGCAAGATTTTTTTAACAGGATAAGGTGGTTAATTTCAACTAAACGATTAAACAATATCACACAACAAATGGATATCTTCTGCACTCTTTTAGTGTTTTATTCTATTAAATAAAACAAATAAAATGTAATTTGTTTAAATGGTCTGAAAGACATACCTTCCCAGCAGCCTATAGATGTTTAGCTGTGCATTTCTCAGTATGAAGTGAAAAGTAAGTCCAAGCAAAAGAGCAAAGGTGAGCCGTTCAAAGGTTGAACAATTAAAACCTGTTAATCTTATTCCACCAGCTCATCATCCCAAAAACACAAATCCAGTCCCATGATTCTCAAACCTACCCACAAGCCATCCTCCACGCATTCACCTTTTGTCAAAATCATTTTTCCCAATTTACATCTGGATAAAAAATTCATGTGTTTCATTATCATTGCCATTATGACAGATTTTATTTGCTATTAATTTAAAGTTTTATGATTAACCCTAAGTTCTGCATGGTCATATGACAGCTAATGGCCATAAGCAGCATGTGCATTAACCTTTTAATCTTTCACAATACTAAACTATGACAAAAATTGCTTAGAGAAGAAATATATATTTCAAAAACACATCAAAAACAAATAGAAAATAGCCAATGCCCATTTTATACAACAGATTTCATAATTGTATCACTATATCATATAAAGCAGGAGAATTATGTTTTATGGCCCATCAACAGCTGACAGACACATCAGTATGTAAAAGATACTGCAATTCCAGCAGATATATAAACAAAGTTTATTATCTGAGGTGTGATTACAGTGACTTATGAAGAGCGGAAAACAGTGGCAAGATTTCTGCCAGATAATTCTCATTATTGCTTTGTGTCCAGGGTCATACAGTGTGAAATGACCGGCAATGCATCAGCCATAAAACAAAGGTAACAAGTGAGGAAATGATTCTTGTGCAATACAACACAGCTTCATGAAATATTTTCTCTTTAACAAGCATCCAAGGAGTTTATCTGCATGCATACCCTCTCAAACACTAAAAAATGCTGATAAAGGTTCACAAAACCATAAAATCTTTTTTTGCTGTTGAGTGCAGGTTTAAAAGCTACTTTTAAACATGACCTGGGAAGGCAAAGAAGCTTACTACATTTATACCTGCTGTACCACAATGCAAATAAAACAGCAAGTTTAATATCTGATATTAAATCAAATACACATAGCTACTCTCACAGCTAATCAGTTAAGAAAAGAAATCTGGTACTGTAAAACCTTTTGAGATGGTTTATCACCAAAGCATACTTTCTATCACAGTGTTACTGTATGTACAAAATGGTAATTTAGATTTTCTATGCACATATCTGAATTAATAAGTGTCATAAAAAAAGTTGTTTTACAAAAGTAAAATATAACAATTTAAATGTACATCTGTACATCTTAATGCTTCAAAATAACACACAAAACAATCTCAGATGACCCAAATTAATGAAAATCTTATCAGACAAATAAGTCCAGCAGTCTTCACTAGACATGTGACCATCCTGGCTGTTCAGTAACTTAAATGGACCCGATAGTCACAATAGTTAGGTTTCATTAAAACAGGATTCAGCAGTTGAGGGTGTTCATAAACTGAGGCAGAAATTGAACATCAGCAGTCTTCCCAGCATGTAAAACAAGCCAAGTTACATTGTAACCACGAGCAAAATGTGATTCTGCCTGCTGTAAAGTTCAATACATCACTAATACCTTATAAGCACTAACAGAACTGCACGGTCTGGAATAAGAAGAATAAATAATAAAAAGCTATAAAAAAAACATGAATAAATAAAAGCACACTTCAGCTTACAGTGATATCAATAAACGTATAAGGCACCCTTATACTCATCGCAACTAATGAAACATCAAAATAAAACTATACCACAGGTCATTTTTTAACCAAAATTATATATATCTAAAAAGGCGCTTAAGATGAATCCTTCAGACCAAACTTTCACAGCATTGACAAGAAAATATGAATTTGTTTGTGTTACGCAGAACACGAGGTCACATTCAAATTCAACACCTGCAAACAGCGGTTTCCTTTTATTACATGCCGATTAAATCGTTTTCCCCACTTCTATCACTTTTTATTGCCAACAGGTCAAACACAAAATTATGCCGAACACTTAGATACGACTTAAACCAATAATTTAGTTATATACAACAGTCCAGGTACGCCACTTTGATACATAAAATGATGATGTCCTACAGGGTACCAGAGACTCTTACCGCAATTATGCGTTCTCGACGTCCATACCTGGAAGACTGATGGCAAACACAAAATAGTGCAGATGAGACTTCTGAACACTTTGAATGAATGAAGACCCAAATCACAAACTTAATCCAGACAGGCGCTTCTGAGCCTCCTCAGGCTGTTCTTGCTACACAAGACAAACTGACTGAGACTCGAGCGCCTCCCTCAGGTACCGGCGCTAAACCCACCTTAACCCGACCTTTATAACTTCCACTGCCGCCTTACAACAGACTCTAGTGTCACCTGTTCGGATGTTTATCGGATGTTTGTGTGTAAATCTGCTAGTTTTGACGACTGGGAAGCCTTTTAAACACCACTGAAGTGATTTGTTATTAGAGTTTTCTAATTAAAGAAATTTATATTTTGGCACAATATTTTTGTCTAGAAATGTGAATTATACACCTTCAGGTTGAATTATTTTTAAGATCATTAGAAAAATTTTTTGTCAATTATGTGTAAAATGTTGACTGGTTCTGTAGGTTGAAACAAAGTGTGTTGGTGGGTGACGTCTATACTGGTTGTGTGTTGGCTTCTGGTTAGATGGTCACTGGCATATGGGAACCAACAGAACACCAATAAATCCCAGAAGCCCAAAACATTTTATAATGGTTTTACTGGTAAAGATTATCTTCGTATTTGGATTTGTAATAGAAACTGTTAGAATTAAATTGTTGTATCATTTTTTGTGGAAAAAATGTTTTTTTATTGAACTGGTGAAAACTGGGATGTATTTGAGAAACCTAAAACGAAATGAATCCTTTTGTTCATCCTTCCTTCCTTGGTAGCCTTGCTCCGCTGACAAAGGCTGAAAAAAGGAAGGAAATGGTAACACTTTACAAAAAGTTTGTATTTGTTAACATTAGTTAATGCAAATACTTAGGTTATCATTATTTATTTTTTTGCATCTGTTGTGTCTGAGGTCAAGGCATTGCTTGTTTGATCATTTTTATTATTTGTAATTTGCATTTGTGAAGCTTATTTAGCACACAGCACTAGTTTAATAGGTATTATTGTATACAAAATATATATTTAAATTATTTTTATAATAAATAAATAAATATATATATATATATATATTTTTTTTTATTATTTTTTTTATATAACAAATTTAGAAAATGGATGCTGCTTTTGCTACATATTTTTCATCATATCTCTTTATGACGTAAACAAATTAAACCAAAATATTACCATAATCAATATCCCAAATTAGATGATGGTTATCTGAAGGTTGTCTGATAACCCCTAACTGGTATCTCAAGCCAAAGTTCACTTTAAGAATGAATGAAGTGTTATGCTCTCACATTCGCAATGGGAAGTTTACGTATCCTTTTTCTTACCAAGTACAGTTTTGTACAGTTTTAATAAAAATAAGCACTTTGCTCATTATTTAGAAGGTGTACATAATAAAAAACTTTAAAAACTGTAAGTTTAGATTAGCTGAAAAAGTATTACAAGGTCTGTTTTGTACTTAAGGTTTGTTTCATAGGCCTTAAGTACAAAAAAAACCTTTTTTAACAGTATTTCACCAAATGTGTAGAGGACATGAGTGAAGATGTTTTTGAATGAATATAAGACTAATTTGGAAAAAAACTCAGTGGTAGTTCAAGTCTACCAGTAAAAGTGTCTAAACAACAGGAAAATGCCTGACAGAGGAGTGCAGTTCATGCCCTCTCCACCTTCCTGAGTGAGCCAAGGGAAGTGTAACATTAAAAAGTGATGTATTCAGCACATAGCTGTGGTGTAAAGGACAGGATCTATGTCCATGGACCTCCACTTTGCCAGAACAACATTCCACTTTGACCCCGCACAAAGACAACTATCAGAGCTGTATTGTTCTGGGACATGACTGAATTTGATGAGTTTCTGCTTAAAGTAGGAAAGGCAGCTGACTTGGCATAGATGATGTTGTTGATAGGTCTATCTACTTTGAGAATGGAAATCTAGGCTGTGGGAATTGGAAATCTTGTTGTTTTTGCACATTACATGCTTTGAATAAGGAGTAACATTGGGAATTTACCAAATAAACATATGAACGCTCAATGATCTATAGCCAGTAAACAACATTTGAACTTTAAAATTTGTTTAGTTTTTGCTTAAGAACTTTGGAACAAGTGATAGTGCCCTTAGCAGCAGAAAACTGAACTGCTGTGCAGTGCATGAATGTGTTCCATAAATATACTGTACAGCTCCAGAAAAAATTAAAAGAGACCACCCCAAAATGTTTTCTACTACTGACAAACATTTCTTCTAAATTCTCTACAAAATTCCTCCTAAAGACATTGAACACTGCTAAGTTTATATTCATCTTTAAAAGAGTAGGCATATCCAAGACATAAAATCAGAGAAATAAGGCTACTGTATTTAGAAATGAATATTCTTTATATCTCATTACTCATCTGTAAAAAACTACAAAAAATACCTGTAGTATGTAAGTCCTTAATCTTCTTTGATTTGTTTATCTCTAAAAATGTTGTTTCAAAAATTGTGTGAAGTGCCCCTCCATGCAAAATGAATTTAATGATTTAAAGAATGCTAAAATGATTTAAAAAAAGGAGAAAAACTTTACCACAATATAGATTCTAGCAGCTATCTTGATAACAGTTTAACATCAGATTACGGTAAATAATGTGACATCACATGATGTTGTAAATCTGGGAAAGCATCATTTTAAATAAACAGAAAACAAATTTGAAGGGTTTCCAAAAGTTTAAAGGATCTATTTACAAAAGTTAATGTTAATTATTAACATGATCAATGCTTAAATACAAAAGTTCACATTCATTCCAGAGATTTAACAGACTTTCCAGTGCTTCACCATGAAGGCTATAGCTGCTCTGTGTGTTTTGATATATATTCTTCATCAATCTAATGGAATAAGCATAAAGGACCACTTGTAAGTATGCATATTAAATTAAATACAAAACTAAATTTAAGTTGAATGTATTTCACTTAGATTATTCATATAATTAGATGAAGTTGATCATTATTTGTCTCCCCAAGGCAAGGGTCCTCAAGGAAGGCAAGGGATGTTAACGCCCCGGGATCAATCGACTGCAAAATGAGTCCATGGTCCGAGTGGACTCCCTGCGACCCATGCACTAATACCACGGTACTGGAATCACCCTTTATGTATATCTCTTTTTTACACTGATATATATGTACATAAAGTAAATGTATTATGCCTGTGTATGTGTGACACAGCATCGCTCTAGGGGTATTGAGGTCTTTGGTCAGTTTAAGGGAAATAAGTGCATACAACCTATTGGAGATCGTAAAAAGTGTGTTGCTTTTACTAAATGTGATATGGATCCTCCACCTGTCTGCAAAGGTTCTCAGTGGCAGTGTGAAACAGGTCAGTATTTTTTTTTAGTTGTTGTGTTAGTCAAGGAGCAATATTCAGTGATTTCGAATATTACTATGCCCACAGAGGTGTGTATAAACAAAAATCTAAGGTGTAACGGAGATTACGACTGCCCTAATGGAGATATTTCCGATGAGGAAAACTGTGAGAACTTCAGGCTACCGTGTGGCAAGTCATCTTATGTTGAGTCCTACCTAGCCTCACAGGCTGGAAAAGGGTGAGCACATTTAGTCATTCTAAAAAAAAAGTAAATATGCAGACTGATATTTTGTCATTTATTTCTGTTACTGAACCACATAGTACTAGTTCTGTAAAAATTCTGGTTTTAACAGAATAAATATTCTGGGTGCGGATCCTCGAATGAATCCCTTCAATAATAAAGTCTACAATGGCGATTGTAGACGTGTCATTGAACCAACCACGCTGGATTATAACCGATTACCCTGGAATGTTGGAGTTCTCGACTATGAGGTCAGTCTGTATATGAAACTGCTGTGATAATGTATTGCACAACAGAGTGTTGAACTGTAGATTTGCTAATATTGATTTAGAGACAAACAAACCAACAGACAAGCGAATGGGTAAAAAGATGCAGTAAATTGATGACACAGAAAAACGACTTTTAGCCCTTGACCCATGTCTCTTTATCCTCAGACAAAAGTGGAAGAGTCCATTTCTAAGGATATGTATGAAGACATTCACTCTTTAATAAAAGAAATAACTCGTGACTCCACCACAACTGTTGACGTAGGCCTGAACTTCAAATTGTCCCCCACTGAGCCCTCCAGTAATTCTGACAGTTCTAAAGGGAGCGCTTCATCTTCCGGCTCTGACATTGAGGCCTCAGGTGGAGTCAATGTTAACGTAGAACACAGAAATATGATCAAACAGATCTCAGAAATAACAAACACCAAGGTAAGCTAGATATGTTTCACGCATTTGCCCTCCATGCACAATTCATCTGTACAAAAAACTGAAAAAGTGAGAAATAGTAATACAGATCATCAGCATAAATAACAAAGATGACCATCTGTTTTCTTTCAGAAAAAGGTCTACATGAGAGTGAAAGGCAAAGTGCAGATGGCCACCTACAGGTTAAGGCAGCGGGGGCTGGAGGTTTCTCAAACATTCCTGGATGATGTAGATGCACTGCCAGTCGAATATGAGAAGGGACAATATTTTGCTTTCTTGGAAGATTATGGAACACACTACACCAAGAATGGACGGTCTGGTGGAGAATATGAAGTTGTTTACGTAATGAATCATGATGAGATTAAAAACAAGGGTAACCTTAATACTAAATGTCATTCTTTATCTCTCTCCTTCCTGATAGCAATAATGTAATGGCACTTTACACATTTTTTGTACATTTTTACTTTATAACATGTGCATGAATGACACAGCCTATTAATATTGAATGATATATGTTCATTTGATGATTCAAATTTTATTACAGCGAGTACTGAAACCCTGCTGAGGACATGTGTTGAGGTTGACCTTAATGCAAAACTGGGCAAAGGCAACATAGGAGGAGAAGGACATATTAAACCGAAAAACTGCAAAGACTTATTAGAGAAGCCCACAGGTGTGTGTGTGTTTCTGTTATCTTTAAGAGTTTTATGCTATCATATACAACAGGCACATGTTGTGCAAAAAAAGATCAATGTTTCTCAGAATTTCCATACAACTTCATTCACCAGTGGAAACAACTAACAAGGGGATTGTTGAAAAGGTGCTGATCACAGTAAGAGGGGGAGGTACAAAACAGGCATTAGCCTTGAAGACACAGTTCACTCAAGAGGGCCATGCAGACATTTCTCGCTATATAGAATGGGCTGAGAGCATCAATAAACTTCCTGCTCTCATTTACAGTGATGTAAGAATTCACCTCACTTTACCTTGACTTTTTATATGAATACTTTTGGTAGCTGCTGTCATTGAAAATTTGTTTTCATTGGCAGCCTGAACCCATCTACAACGCTATCCCTCTGACCTTTCCCGATGCTCAGCCGAAACGGGACAATCTCCGAAAGGCCCTGGATGACTACGTGGCTGAGTACAGTGTGTGTAAGTGTAGGCCGTGCCAGAACGGTGGAACTGTTGCTCAGATCGATGGAGAATGTAAATGCTTGTGCCCACTAGGTACTGATGGGGTCGCGTGTCAGACGATCGACCAAGCTCTAGGTAGATGATTGTTTTCAATAGCTGACATTTGTTGAGGTTTGGCATTGCCTTTGTGTATGTTCATTCTATTGTCATTCGTTTTAGGTAAGAAATACGAACACTTGGGAAACTGGGGCTGTTGGTCTGCCTGGTCCGAATGCTCCAGAGGCCGTCACAATCGGACACGTTCCTGTAATACACAAGGTGTCCAAAATGCAATTTGCAGAGGAGATAAAGTCAGTGAAGACTACTGCTAAAAATGTATAAAGCACTTTTTTGTTAATGAACGAAATAAGAAATAAACTGGTTGAAATTGCAAATGCAAATTTAGAAGTGGTTTTTTTATACATACATGATATGGTCTCATTATTGAAACTAACAATTAAAGCAACACCGCCGGCTTGTGGTCGAAAGAGGTAGTGCGTAACGCCAATTTTATTTCTATATTCCAAGCGGTACATAAACGAGTTTATGTTGTCAAAGTTTGTCCTATATTACGACTATTGAACTGCAGAGATGTGAAAGATCACAAGAAAATGTTGCAAACACTCAGAATTTAGATATTAAACAATGTGCATCCTCCCCTCCAAAAAAGTAAAGTCATCAACAACAACAACATCAACAATTTTCACAATTAATATTGTTACATATTATCCAAAGCAGATTTGCATATGAGCAAAGCATAAGTGTGGTCTGTCAGTAAACCTGGTGAGTATAAAATCACAAGCTTTACTTACCTAACGAGGAATAAACTCAAAGAAAAATTATCTTTCATAAGCGATTGTATATGAGTTCAGTTGTGTTGCTGAGATGTTTCTCCTAAAATTTGAAGAAATGAAACTAGTGAGACAATTGTTAAAATACATAAAGAATATGGAGGTGTAAATGAATTTAGATTGTATGAAATAAACTGATTAAAAATATTTGATTTTTGATATTTGAATCTTTAATATTATTGACTTTTAACTAGGCAGACTTGGCAAATCAGTTTGTGATGTGTTAAGGAGACATTTGTGAGATTTTGAGGAGAGCCTCAGACACTGAAGACTTAAGCAAAAGTTTCAATTTGTTCTATATTAACTGTTATTGATGTCTAGGAGAAATAATTCAGATATAAATCCGATCTGTGATTTTTCTTATGGAAATAGTATGCAAGAAATCAACGGTATTGTACCACTTTATTTTTTTCCTCATTAAAAGATTTTACATACTGGCTACAGTTTACAAAACCATGTTTTAGTCTTAATGTTTGTATGGGAAATAGTAGTGTAGTCAATGCAGTCTTTATAGAGAAAGTTGAAACATCTTGACATCACAAACCACTGTGCTAAACATTGCACCTCCAACATCACTACCATTTTAATTCCAAAAAATTTCCCAGTAAAGGAAGATTCTAAGTTCCCTGAGGTCACGTCATCTATTGAAGTTTCTAGGAGCCGTTACGCCACATTACCTTTCCCCTCTGTCTCAGCACCGTGAAAATTAAGTTATGGCCCATGTCATCCCTGTTTTGTCTCTTAACCTCTCTCACTCTTTTCAATGTTTTTCTTCATGGATGACAAGAAATGGACATAGAAGTGTAATCAAGTCATAAGCACCCTTTTAGTTTTGTACATTATTTCAGGATAAAGTATGCTTACGGTGTAAATGGAACCTCTGATTGTCTGCGTAGGTCATTTAGTGAAGAGGCTTTAGTAACAGCCCTTCCCCCAAATTCTTCTTTTTAGGAGCCTCTTAAACCACCCCCAATCCGCTGGCCTGACAACCATACACTCCCATTAGTCTCAATGTCCCCCCTTCCTTTCTTGCATGGTTTAGTCTAAAATGTGTTACAGGGGAAGTTCAAAATCCAAAAGCATGGTTCCCACTCAAGAAAGTCATGGAATTTTTGTTGTCATTTTTTGTCCAACTGCAATTACTCCCCATTTCTTCCTTCACTTCTTACAATCAGATCAGTGGACATTACTGGATTACCATCAGCCTGATCCAGAAGTTCCGATCTCAACTTCAAACTGACAGATAACAATAAACAAAAAAGTTTAGTTAGGAATTTGACCAAAAGTAGTTAAATTAAAAGTTAAATTAGTCTTTTCCTTTATGTGCATTAAATATTAATAGTGCACATTATCTGAGTAACAAAAATCTGGACTGTTGACATACCGTTTAAAACCCACATATCATAAGACTAAACTATCCAATCTCCTATCGAAATATTAAAACATCAAATACAGAACAATGCATGGCACATATAAAACAAAAAAGAGAGATTTGTGCTGGAAATGTACATTTCTCCAATTTATATTCACACAAAAAATTCAAACAATTTTACAAAAAAGCATGTATTTTTCCAGTGCATTCGGGACACCTCTTTTTCAGATTTAATATTGAAAATGCTTTCTTCACTTCATTTAAGCTAGATTAACATAATTTACATTGTAATATCTCCTCCTTCTCCTCTCTCAAAAACTTTCATTCTGCTCTTTCTAAAGGTGTCAGCTAGAAGACAGAATGAAGTGCCTGGTCATTGTGTAGTGCCTCTATTGTGTGTTTAGTATTAGCATGACAGAAGTGCCACTCGACTTCTCCTTCATTCATTAAGACTGAGGACCCTTGCCCCTCTTCTACCTTGAAATGAACTAAGCACCATGGCTGACATCATGGACCTTAAGCACTACTGTGGAAGAAGCATGAAAAAGCACCATTTTCACGATATGTCTTTGGAAGAGGCTGAACATTTGTTTAAGGTGTGGGGAAAAGGGGGACATATAATAACACATTTCTGCCCTGTTTTAGTGTGAATGCTGATGTTGTTATATTAAGGAATTACATTTTACAGAACAGAGTAGCATATGAATTCCAGATTTATACTACTCAAGTGCTCACACTGAGAAGCAAACTCCCCTTTGAGCAACGACAAGCCCACTTAAACACACACACAGTAGCAGACTTGAGTGAATTTGTGAAGGCTACTTGAGGCTTCATTCAAAGGAACATTGCTTTTTTCCTTGTCAGCTTAAGTGAAGACTTTAAATAAACACTCCAGCTTTGAACAAATAATCCAGTCAATGCCTCGCTTGGCTCATGCTACTCAACTCTGATCCCCTTTATAAACAACCTAATTTGTTACTTTAGATGTTGAGAGTCACTTGAAACCTAAACTAACCTCTCTGCAAACATTTATGTCTACAAAGTCAAGTGCAGGCACACATGATGCTAAATTTCTGACCAGCCATGCTTGGGCGAATAACATTTATAATCTTCAGTTCTTGTATCTAAAGGTGGAAACTAAATCATTGCTGTTAAAGACCAGAAAAATATAGCATTTGTAATATTTAATTCTTTCAGTAAGGATGGGTTTTCATCACAGATCATGCTATAAAAGCATATTTTTTACACATTTTCTGTACATTCAAAGTATAGCAACACATCTTTTTCTGAACACATTATAAACAGTATTACACTGTATTTAAAAAATATTATTATTCACACCCATTATGTTACAGACACCTTCAAAACAGTCATGTTGTTATTTACACTAACCAATTTTTTATATGCCTACAAAAATAAACCTCCAGTATTTATTTCCTCTTGAATAGCATTTTCCACAACAGTAAATAACTTAAAATAAAGAATAACACACATTTCCAACTTTTTACATCAAACACCTGAAGTCCTTGTCCTGGGGTGCAGATTTGTGCAAATCACTGATTTTGGGACACTATTTACGTAGACGTGATTCTTGTATCATTTTTTCACCACAATAGTCTATTTTTACTCTCTCGCGTATAATATAAGAGTCTAAACAAAAGATGTAAGTAAAGACCAACTGAACTACAACAAAAGCAAAAGGTTGCAGTCAATAAAACTTCACAGAACGCGGCTGCTAATAGAGTAAAAACGAACACTGAAAATTTTAATACAATCCTAGAAAAAGGGTAAAAATAGTAAACGCCACTGTCAAAACATATCGCGCTTGTAAATCCCCGGCATCATTCTCCTCGTCCCCATAATCCGTCTCATAATCGTCTTCCGAGTCTTCATCCATATCTGGAAAGCCGCTCGCGGCATATCCGTCGCTAAAGCAAAAGTTCTTCATGCTGACTTTGATATACTCGCATATAGTTCTCTCCGTGCCGTCGCAAACGCAAGTATCCAGCAGCTGGGCTTTAGGTATAGCGCGCATGTTAGTGATGACCCGCCGGCAGTCATCGGAGCACCGCTCCTCTCCGAACAGTTTCCTGCAGTGATACAAATAGTCCCGCATGGCGGTGCTGCACTCCGGATCCTTCTCGCACTGCTTACGGGCTTCGGTGCAACCCATGTGGCTGGTTCTGGGAACGCATGGCTCGATGGCTCGCTTGGTCATCTCGCAAAACGGGTCCGAGGCGCACTCGCAGTCTTCCAGCGCCGGGCCGTTCACGGTGAGGTTGAGCTGAATAATGGACGAAATGCAGTGACTGGGACATTTCTTCTTGCTGCCGTTTAACACGGGACCGCACGCGTGCAGATATTGACTGTAAGCGAAGTGGCACTCCAGCTCTCCTTGGCACTTCATGATGGCCTGCCAGCATATCAAACGCTGGTTGTGTGCTGGGGATGCAGTGGACGAACGATTAAAACATATAGACGCACAGCCTATGGACAAAACGAACACGTGCAGCCACTGAGTGACCGTAGGGCTGGCCATTCCTTTTTGTGTCCGCATGAAACAGTTTAAAAGTTAAATTATGAGACCAATGGTTTCCATTTGTTGCTCTCTACAATATGCACGCTGGTCCTCTCGGAGAATTTGAGGCGAATGTTTCTTCATCTTTTGCTCCCTGCCCACCGTTGTGATGGCCACTTTTGATGTGTGGGCATGTTTGCTCCTCGAATATCCACAAAACGAGCATTCGAAATTCCTCAACAGCCAAACGCAAAAGTCTGCTTTGCAATATCTCATTGCGCGTTAAATGAATGCATCAGACTTGCTCACTGCCGCGAGAGAAAGGCGTCGTGCAGCAACATCTCGAGTACTAATACTCCGCACTTTTCGTGTATCCTACCTTACGCTGTTGCTAAATCATATAGAAAAAAACAAAAGCGTTTTCACAGTGTTGATCTTGTACAAACAAAGCTCAAACAATTCAACGTAGTAACCGGACTGCGCTAGTTTTAATGAGAAGTCCCAGTGAGCGTATCTGCTCAGTTGGACTGCTCTCTGGAGCATGTATGTGGTCCACTATTGGTCCGAAGAGTTGTTGTGTTTTCTGACGTCACTGTGGGGAGGAGTTCCGAACTTGACGACGGTCGAGAATAGTGAAAGGGTGCGGGCTTGTAATTCGACTTGATGAAGCATCAATCCACGCCCACAGTGACAATGGTGTTATATTTTGTCTATCACAGGGGCTCCCAAACGTTTTCATTCCAGGACCCAACCAGACATGTATAATCACAGGACCCACCAAAATATTTGTAAATTGAAACATGGGGGATCCTTTAGTAGAGTAGTTTTTACTTTCCTTGTCATTGAATGGAATGCAAGTTTAATTACATCTTAATGTGAGCATATTCATCCGAAAGTTAGTTTACCATGTAAAGTTTTACAGTGAAAATTAGTTTTATTTGGTTTACATGACAAATCAATACAAATTTAATAGTTATCTATTATCTATTGTAATAGTTGTATTTTTTTAGCTAACGAGACGTATGGTCACATGATACATGACACATTCTCTCCAAAAAAGAGGTCCAACTTCTACATTACTAAATACATTGATACGGCCAAATCTCCAAAGTTCATGTGGACCCTTTCTTCTTTTTTCATTAACCTTAATGGTGTTGACTATTACATTTGGTCGGCAGTAAGGATTAGGTTCTCATGTGCAATCCTTTGAACCTTTTTGCTTGGTTTCACTCCCTATTGAGCAAGACAACAGCTGTTATAACACATGTGGCTATCCACTTTCCTTCTTTTATCACCCAAAACATATGCCCTCATATACATACTCCAAACTAAAAAAAAAAACTAAAAGCCCAGAATCTTTCAAGCTCAAATCAATACAATGCTATGAAGACATACTAGCAACAAGTTTAAAACCCTCTTAAAAGTGGTTTTAAGAGTTTATTACAATGAAATATATTGTATTTATGACAAACATTAAACAAACACCAGTGTATTAATGGGAAAATCATGCACTTTTTTTTCTCAGTGACTGACTATCTCCATCACCTGGCCTAGATCTGCAGAATGAGAAGCTACAATTCGGGGAGAAGAGAGCAGACTATGTTATTCCATTCTACACTGACCCCACCACATTGCTGTACTCAAACCACGAAGCTCGGGCAGCTGGCCAAAATGCCTCTCACCCCACCCCCACTTTTCAATGTTTTCCCATTTTCCCAATTAGAGAGAGAAAGAGAAAGATTACATGAACTATTTGGGAGGAAAAAGGGGACAAACGCACTCAGGCAAATTCTCTCAAAACCTCTGACTTTCTATAGTAAGTCAGTAATAAAGCTTGTCCATTTTTGACATAGGTTATACATTTTATGTTGTTGTTAAACAAAGTAACCTCCTAATATCATTCATCCAGTTATCAAGGCAATGGACAGGTTATAGATAATCATAAAAAAGATCATATGGATCATATGAAGTTCTTTTAACACACATAGCAAATGGAAAAGCCTAGAATAAACTATGGAATATAAGCAGAATAAAAGTCAAAAGGCCAAATGTATATAATCTTGACTTGAAAGACAGGCTTTTGTGTCCTATATTTTATATTGTTTCATTTGACCTGATTTTACCACAGATAGAGATCCAATGTTGTGTCTGTGTTGCTTGGTAATGGTAATCTGAAGTTTCAAAACTGTCAACTCCAAAATGAGAATTTGAGCCTTGCATATGCATTTTCCCTCAGTCAGAGAGGATTCAGAGCTTCCCTCCTCACAAAGGATGAAATTGTTCAATCTGGTGAGGCTATTACTGCAAGATGTTGGCATTTCCTTTTCTCATGGAGCGCTGCTGTAAAATGTATTCAGAATCTCTCCAAGGAGTTGGTTGTCCCTTCTTGCTGAACTGTCAGACCTGTTTATTATTATTTGCTAAAAATGAGCTCAGGCTTTGTGATTGTGGAAAAACTAAAGTGTAAGAAATGGAAAATAAGTGAAAGGACCTTGATCAAAAATGTGTCTTTATGATTTTTTTGAAAAAGAAAAAAACTGGAGGAGCATGAAAAAGTAAATGATTTCAATCTTTGCGTATATCATTCAGCCATTGGTGAAGTAGGCCAAATTTTCCCTTTTAGATGAAGTCTGACGCATGAAGAGACAGCTCAGCACTTCATAGTTTTAACTTATTCTAAATACCAGCACAAGGAAAATCTATGGAAGTGTGATCACATAACAAATTATCAAACAAAATCTTACAGCAATTCGTAGGTATTTTACAAGGTGACTCATTTACATGAATTCCTACAATCTGTTTTCTCCTCGGTGATGGTTAGGTTTAGGGGTGGAGCTTCATTCTCTCCATATAATAATCATAGATTTTTTTAGACTTGCAAAAAATAGTTTAAAATTACAATGCAAAAATATGTTAGCACCTTTAAACTTTACTATTCAACAGCATTTCTTTCTTATCAAAACAACCATTTTGTACATACAGTTGCCCACAGTGACAATAAGTCATAACAGTACTAGAAAAGGAATGCTGAGGTTTTGTTTGGAAAGAGGACACAGCTTTTTCAGCTCTTATAAGAAGTCTCAGTCTCCTTGTCTCCACCACTGTCACAAATGATTACACACACTCAAGCTTCATTGCCAAAAGCATATTCATCAGGACCTCCCTTGACAAGAAGCTCTAAAAGGCACATCGAAAGCACACTATGATATTAGCTGGTTGCCAAAACGGCCTGGCTCCACAAGTACTGCCTTTTCTTTCTGCTTTAATGGAAACAGCTGTTGACTGTCTCTTTATTACTTTCGCTGGCCTGTGTTTGTGTAACCATCTGGTTTCTTGTTCATATCTAAGTAAATGTTACTGAATGAGGTGTTGCAGTTATTTCAAAGGGTGTGAGCTAAAAAGATCATCTCTGAACCATCACCTGTTAAACTATACAGAGCATAGACTTACGCCTGAACACGGTAATGTGCGGTAATGTCATCTTGGCTATGACACCATATCTAACATTAATGTATCTAACATTCAACTGATTACAGGCCAGCTTGTAAACCCATACACTGATGATAATGGTGATATTTAAACAATCAATACAGCAACAGTCAAACAGTCAATTTAATACAGCATTTTGAACACACACTATTTTATGCATTATGCATACATTCTTAAAAATATAGGTGCTTCACAGTGCATTCAGCACATTTCTGTCCTATTAACAAGTGCAAAATTCTTCAAAATTAATATCAGCATAGCTCCTGAGTATAATACAAATATTATACGCTGTGATTGCTTAACTCAATGCAAATAATTAAAGTGTTACTTAATCATTATATTTTCAATATACTAGAAAACAGAGTTGTGTGGGAAAGTGTAGGAGAAACTCCAAACTCTTATTCACTGTTGTTTTGCAACTAACCGCATTTCTGTATCAATATGAAACTGTAGGGACTGCCAAAATGTTTTTACAATCTGGTGAACATTATGCCAATGTTTACTTAGATTTTTCTATTAAAAAAAGCAATACAAGAAAAGTAGAAGTCATTTTTTCCATGTGGGCTAACCAGCATCGTAGCTAGTACATCTCAGGAAAGTTTGACACATTAAGTCTCTGTGTGTTTGATGATTTGATGATTGAATTCATGGTGGTCCTGAGCTTAACTACTGCTTTCTTATTTGTGTACAATTTATAATCTTGTACAGTGATTTCTTGTAAAACAAACTGACATGCAGCTATTATGCTGTTCACTTGGTTACAAAACGAACACAGCTTGTGGATGTCTCAGATTTTTAATCTTTATCCGATCAAGTAGAATATTCTGAGGTAACTTATACATTACCATTTTAGCCTAAACGCAAATTACATTTTTTAAGAACAAACCTACCACAAACTATAATATGATGAATGCTGAAGTAACATGGTTACTGATCAGCTTAATTTCAGCACATGTAATGACATCAGCTCTGTCTCTTTCTCTCTCTCTCTCATTAGGGCTGTGTTTTTGTTGGTTTGTTTGAGGAGGGGATATGAGATGTAAATAAGCTCTCTGTTGCCCATTGTATCCTGTATCTCTCCCTCCCCCTTCTGATTATCATCTCGCTGGAAAGTTCCCACGAGGCCTGAATGTTTTTTTACCGTAAGCCAATCAGTGGCATGAAGTGAGGGTAGTGTGAATGATCCATTGTCTACTATATAGGGGGCTGGAGAAAGGGGAGGAGAGAGGAATTGTTTGGACACTGAGCTCACCATTCATAGACGACCATGAGTTTCTGAATAGATAACAGGTTATAATACTGAAAGATGCTTGCATGTATCACAGCATACATACTGTTATTTCATGTTTGTATATTATGAAATTGCAAGGGAATTAAGATTTAGAAATTCAATCTTTTAAATAAAATGACAAGATTACAAAAATAACATTTAAGCATTTCACGGACACTTAAGAAGACTTAAAGAGTACATTTAATATATTTCTTTTTATGTGATCGAATCCATGTTGCTATAACGCAATGCTCTACCATCTGAACTATAGGAAATTACAAACGTAAAAGCAGCACCGAGGTGAAAATGTTTTTTGTAACAATGATCTGTAAAACAAATGGAAACACAGAATGGGAAATAATGGGGAGAATGAGAGCAACAAGGAAACAGGAAACAAGATGAGCCAGACTCAAACTTGTGTGGCCCACATGTGCTAACCACTAAATAAATGTTGAAATTTCTGATTACAGTGACTACTATGAATCTGCAAAGCAGCACACAGTTCTGTTTTGTGTTCAGGCCAGTGAAAGAAGAAAGACAATAACCTCTCTGATTATATCAAAGGGGTGTATCTGTTAAAAGGCAAACAGGCGCTCATACACACGCACACACAGAAAGAGGGAGAATAGAGAACATGGCCGAGGGCCTAACCACAATATCTAAATATTGACTGTACAACTTGTAATCATGTTTGGTTTGCGGACAGAGTGAAAATAAACACCAGTGTGTGTATGTATGTCTTCTTGTCTCATAATAGAAACATTGCATAAATGCAGACATGCGTTTTCAATATGTTTGGAACGTTCATAATTAAACATGGACAGATCATTAAAAGGATTAGCAAAGACTTCTCTCATCAAGACCTAATATGCTGTGCTTGGCATTAAAATGTGTAATTTTGAGCATATGGAGTTCATCAAAGAGGTCCTTTGCATTGCAGTTGCTTGTGGTTTCAACACATAATGATATAAATCTTTTCATGCGGGTGGTCTAGGAAAGTAAAGACCTTCTGCCGTGATCTACGAGAAGAAACATTTCATGTTAAGAGCATGCAGTGTTGGCTTTTGCAAATTTTATCCTTATTGTTATTTTGTAAATTCTCCTTTAGTGAATGGCAACAATGTTCTCAGATCATTCCAGTAGTGAAACTTTGCATTCCTAGACTTAAACAAAATACAAAGCATTTATTTAACCCAGTACAGGAGTAATAATACTACTAAAAGCGTAAGCAACTTTAACATTGTTCAAACTCGAGGAATATGGATTTTTGCCAACACCATCAAATGTTCTTTACTTTAAATTATGTATGTATTATATATCTCATATATATATATATCCATTTATTGCAATATCTGAATTTGTTCTATGTTCAGGGATAGAAAAGCTCTATTGTGTGGCAAAACGGAGGAGTAATTGGAACAGCTTGTGTAAACTGTGATGTAAAAGGTTTTGGGATCACGCCATAATGCTTGGCCAAAATGGCCCATTAATACGGCTCTGGCACTGAGACTGTGTAGACGAGAAAGAGGGTATAAGTGAGAGAGACATGCCATGTTATTCTTCTGATTTACTTCCATCCAATGGGATTTGCAGGGGCTGATGGGAGGCGCATGAGGGGGAGCCCGAGGGAGAAGAAAGGAAAGAGAGGGAATATAAATTAGCTGAGAGTAAACAGTGCAAAGGAAAACCTGAGATCAGATGAAATGGAGAAAAAGAGTGTAAAAATGAGAACGGCTAATATCATACAAAGTTTAAACCATGGTGAACTTTTAGATATTTGCATCTATTTACAGTTATGTGCATTTTAATGTTCAACGATGAGTTGAAGTACAGATGCACTTATTTCTATTTGACAATACAAAAAGACAGACAAAGGTGAAAAACAAATACTTTTTAGTAATGTCTTACTAAAAACGAAAGTAACTCTATTTACCTCATTCTGGAAATAAGTAGAAGGCTATAGGAACTTTAGAAGGCTATACTCAAATGCTTGTTGTAGTGCTGCCCTCTAGTGTGCAAAGAATGAAAAGCTTTTTTTGAGAAAAAGATTTTTTGAGTATGGGATAGCTGACCCCAAAAATTTAACAAATCTCATTCCAAACCTGTATGTCTTTCTTCTGCAGAACACAAATATATCTTAAAATCTAACAAAACAACATTAGCCCATTAATTTCCATTGTATGAACACAAAATCACTGAGACATTTCTTAAAATATCTTTTTTTTGTGCTCCACATAAGCAATACATACAAGTTTTGAATGACATAAGAGTAAAAATATGAAGGTAATTTTTATTTTATTACAAAACTATCCCTTTTAACATACGAGTTGTTGCATGTGGGTTTAAGCAAACTGCTGGTTTTGCTAATGCAGATTTATGCAGGACTGGAACGTCACACGAAACAGGTTACAATCTGATGTTAAAGACGAACAGCAATGTCAACTTTCACCATTAGTTACTGTCATTTAATTTAAAGACAGCATATTATTTTGTTATACAAACAACAGACCTGAATTCTGCTAAACATGAAGAGATGGCATTTCCACCTGTGGGGATCATAAGTGAATAAAGCAGTGAGGTTTGCATTTCAGTGAAGTAACACATGACCAGTGTATACAGACGTTGTAACTCTTTCCAATGCTAAAGTTAGTTCAGTTTTACCCATTATCCTTCCACTGAAATTAACCAAAAATTGAGCACTTTACTTTAGTAAGACCTCTGCTTATTCATTTGTATTACGGTTTAGGAAAACAACTTTGTTCTACTGGGATAAACAGACTCTGTTTTAAGCACTAGTGTGCAAAGTGATGATGGCTGTGTGACCTGGATTATACAAAAACAAATAATTTCTTTAAAAATAAGGATTAAAAATGAACATTCAATGAGATTCACAAGAAACATCTTCAAGTGATTTAGTCTGGCTAAAAGTGGAAAGACTACTTACAGTGTTGATTACATTGGGTTAAAAAAAAAAAAGAATAAAACTTTTCTCTCATTAAGGAAGGATTGCAACATTAGATCTTGTCATTTGTGACTGTAAATGCAATTGGCTAAGCATTAAAACAGAAAGGCACGTGACTGATTAACTGAATGAAAGATGAGAGGGTAAGTAACAGCAAGAAGCCATCTCTGAATGACCTTCATACAAATCTTTGACTCATTCGCCCAGCATTTTTATCAGAGCCTTTTCAAGACCCAACAAAATGACAACCACAGACTTTCGGTGTGCGAGCCAAGGCCTATAGACGCGGAGGTCTGCAAAATCTATTTCTTCAAAGGAAAAATAAAGGCTTTAAGGCAACATTTCTCTGTCCCAACTAAAATTCTTGACCTGTAAATAAATGCAAATGGGTTGAAAATATAACACTTAACCAAAAAGTACTTCACTGTCAATCTTGGTGATTGTGCTATAGAAAATTGCTAACTCTACTGCTCATGCTTGTGTGGAGTGATCGCTGCTCTGGTGATGCAGCAGTATTTTACTAGCTTTCTTAAAATGAGCCAAACAAACCTCAGGAACTCTCTCTTAAATCTTAAGAACAAAAACCTCTGATTGTTTACATCATGGCAGAAGCTATGGTCTGTTCTACAAACCTTCTACATCTTCTTTTAAAATCTATAGATTGTAAAGTGAACGAGCATTGAATGTGCAGTCTGCATGACCAAGAAAGAGAGAGTGAAGCATGTCAGTCAAATTCAACGCAAACAGTAACAAAGCAATGAGGAGGAAAACACTTTGGTCCATGCATTATCTAACTTGGTTGGCTTTTAAAGATTTTTCAAATTAAGAGCACCCTTTTCTTCTTTTTGTCGTGTCCTGCCTGCCTTTATTAAATGCAGGGCTTTGTTTTTACCTCATCTGTGTTCTACCCTCTCTCTCTCTCCAAAGAACCAGATGAATACTATGATCAGGCATGCTGGTGGCAAACACCAGGCCAGCGTCGTTCTTGCCATCCAGTCCATTGAGCCAGGAGGTGGCGCCTGGTAAGAAACTAGAGCCACGCTTGGATTTGCGGTAGGCCGGCAGTGGCCAGCGTCCAACGATTGCCTCTGTCCTCAGGTCCATGACATAGAGGTGGTGGTTGTCAAAGAGGAGAGCAAAGACCTCGCCGAAACTAAGCAGAGAGATGCTGGAAGGGTCCTGCTGTGGTTTGATGACTCTGTGTAAATGTAAAAGACATTAAAATGCATGCCCTGTTTTGGGTAATACGCAGCAAAACAATTTGAAATAATTTTAGATCTAACATAAACATACCGGACAACATCAAAACTCGCAAAGTCCCACTGGTAGATGCCCAAATCTGAACTACAGACAACGTAGCGTCCATCAAACTGTAATCGCGGCTGCAAGCAGACACTGCGGTTTTCTGACACGGATAAGGTCCTTAAACATTTACAGTTGATCTCACGCCCTATTGGCCACACCTAGAGAGCAGAAGACAGAACTTTAGACTGCTCATAAGTCCTCATAAGTTTTGTAATTCACAAAAAAGCATCTGCTAAATATAAATCCTTGCTAAATGTAATATATTTATTTACTTTATATATAGTATATTAAACATATACTTTAACAGTGCAAACATTCCCCTGACCACCTCTGAATTTAAAACCAATGCTGTTTGGTGGATAGTATGATAAAATCATTGGGGTACTGGTCAAGGTCAAATAAATGTTTTCTCATTTAAATTTGGCTTTGATCTTTATAAGGACAGTTATTTTAAATATTGGCCTATTTATTTGTTTCATATCTCCTAATTACCCTATTAGGGGACTAAGTCTTCTGGGATTCCTACTCTCATTTTAAAAGAACATTTAAAAAAAAAAAACAATCACAAAAGTATAGTTTTGCACATCCATGCAATTAGGAATAGTTTTACGGTTTAGTGACATTACCTTGATTTCATACTTATCAGCGCTCAGTAGTATGTAGTCACCAGGACTGTGCATCATGGACTCCACTTGGCTTTTTTGAAGGTGTACCTAAACCAGAGACATAAAAGTGCAGAAAGTGCTTAAAAATAACAGACAAGCTTACATCAATTAAACCATTTTTATGTTTCATTTAGACTTGAGCCTGGTTTTCACAGACGGGGTCACATATTATTTCTACATATAATCAAAATAACACTCTTACCTTGGTGACCCACTCTGTATGCCCAGTAAGAGTGTTGACACAAGTCCCTGCAGACAGGGACCAGACTTTTACAGTAAAGTCTGCTGAACCGCTGACCAGCGTGTCCAATTCATCATTGTAGTCTATACTGAACACTGCAACCAAAGCACATATTTTAAACTGTGGACACTATTTCCTGCTGCAAGGCCAGTACAGAGTCTGCTGAAGCAAACTTGCATAATTAGCTTAAAAAGCATAAAACTACAAAATACTGCGATGACATCATGAAAATAAATATAAATAGACTGAAGATATATTAAAGTGTTTGTTGTGTTTTAGAACTTGCCACCAACCTGCCCCTGTGTGTCCTCGGAATTGTTGGATTTTGGCACCAGTGCTCCATTCCCAGCAAGCTATAGTGTTGTCAAAGGACCCAGTCACTAGTTTCTGCTCATCAAACTTGACAGTGGCACAAGTGTGTGTCTGGATGCCATAAACACACTGTCCTGTGCGGACATCCCATAGTTTGGCTGACAGGTCATCAGAACCTGAAGGAAAATACTTCTGTGATTAGTCAGCTGCTGAAGGTCATCACCATTTAGATGACCCAACCAAAAAAATGAAAGGTTGGGTAATCCAAAATACAACATTCCATGATTGAGTGTCACTAGGCAAGCAAATGCGACTTAAAAATCAGAACCTAAACACTCAGTTCACCTATTTAGCCGGTTCAGCAACAACTAAATAAGCAGCAACTAAATATCATAAGACAAATTTAAAAACCAGGAAATCAATCAATTTTAGACTGAAATAGCTTATCAACCCAAAAGCATTATGAACAAGAAACAGAAGACGGAATGAAATACAATAGTGACTTGCTCTTAAAAGTAAAAACACCTGTGCAGAGGAGACCATCCCGGTAGTAGAGAGCATATACACGAGCACTGTGTCCTATAAGAGAGCTTGTCTCAAAAGCATCCTCCTCCCTTAGCTGCTTCATGCGTAGCTTGGCCTTCAGGTAAATTCCCTTCCAGTGCACAGCATCCTGGATAGACTCATCAATGCGCCAGCCGAGGTCTCGACACACCCCCTGCCAAACCTCGGTACAGGCATTGATGACCTTATTCCACTGTTTGCACACCAGGCAGCAGGTGAGCAAAGTCTGGGGGTCTAGCCAACGAAGAAGGTAGAATGCCAGCTCTAGTGGCAACAGGCGCAAGAAATCACGCTTTAGAAGCGTTTCCAGCCCATTGGACAGGTGTCGCAGCTGGGCGGCACCACTCAGCGAGATAAGGTGGTCCAGAGATTGGTTGCGCTGCTGGTCGGTTAGTGCCAGGAAGGAGGTGGATACTGACTCCAGCCACCCCTCGAAAGCCGCCTTCTCCATGGGCACATGAGGGCGTCTACCTGTTGACAGGTTACATGAATATGGGTGAACTTATTGGCTAGACAAGAAGCAATCTTCAATCTAATGCAACCTTTCAGATATGCACACGTGTAATGACAAGATTCCTATGAACACTTAGTTGACATGCCAAATCGGCTCTATGCACAGAAAATGACAGGTTGTCAGTGTCTGGTATCCACATAAAATGCTCTCTTGTTTCTAAACGCACCTGCCAAAACAAAGCTGGAGGCTTGCTAACCAGGGACCTTACAAAAACTAAAGTTATGGACTCCAATACCAACCTGTCAAAACAGATTTAACACTAATATCTAAATAAACCCACGCATAAAAACACAAACATAACACCAGACACACTTACCATTGCCAGTAGAACCAGTGTAAGGGAAGCGCTAGCTAGCTGCTTAACAACGGCGCTAGCTTACAGGTGTCAGGACAAATCGATATTACTACACAAAAGAAAAATTTCGTTGACTCACAATCTGGCCTTGTTTCGCAAAAATTTAATTTTAGCAGGATGCAAAACGGCGAAACTCCCTGCTAGCTTCCTTCAAGCAAATCTCTAGAGTCTTGAGCTAGCATGATAACAGTGCCTGCAATGTGAATCTAACGGAAATCTGTTTCGAAAAATTCACGTAATCTCCATTCGCTTACATTTTAATGCCTATATTATTAAAACGTAACATTATACGTTAATTTAAAGTACACCTGCTCTTTATTCGGTTTATGGAGTTAGCTGGCTGGGCTAATATAAGGCTCCACCGTTAGCAATGTGGAATATGAGCGACAGGAAGTTGCGGGATGAGCTATTGGACACGAGCGGGAGGAAGTCGGGGGGAGTGTCCGCTCCCTGTCACTTTTTCAAAGCTAAATGCGATGTGAAACATGATTTTGACATCATTTAATATAGTTTACAAAAACCCTATTATTAATAGGCATCAATCTAAATAAATTCTTAAGTTGCAAAAAAATCTATTTTCAGACAGTGGGTGCTTATCTGTGGCACGTCATTTCATGACCAGCAGAGGGCACAATATGCCAACTAACTGAGTAATGCAGTGTACAGTTTACGCATAAACAGTAATTTTATAAACTGAAAGCATGAAATCTCTAAACCACGATCGTTGTAATTTTATGATAGAAATATGTGACAGGTACAAAATTACATGTACAACTTTTTACAGTCAGTAAAAGTCACACGGTTTTGGATCAGGGTAGGTAAACAGTTACAGGAAATTATTCATTATTTTCTTTAAATAATGTTATGTATTTATTTTAATACATTTTCTATACATTTACGTCTTATTCAGACCAAATTTAAGCTTTAGAATATTACTGATATACCATAAGAACATGGTAGCTATGGTTTAATGCCATGCATAGATCGACATAGCCCAAATTAGCTAAAAAAAGGATTTATCTGTTTTGTTTTGCAACATAAAGGTGTGATTTACTTTATGGTGAACATTCAAAAGAAATAACCAATCTTCTATACCCCACACCAGACCGAGAGACATTTTCTTAAAAATGTTTTTATTTATCTAAAGAGACCCCATTAACATTTACATAATAATACAGTACATTACTGCATAATGTGTGGTAGAATTTTATGCACATTATTTCTTTACTGCTGCATCTGTGTGACATTAAAACAAACTCAGCAATAGATTTTTTAAATGAGGGAACATTTCAAGATGATGATATTAAAAAAGAACAATCTATGAAATGTAGCACTTAAAAAAGTTTGTTCATTTTAAAGCAGTGTGAGTGTAACCATGCCTTGTCAACCCTACCAGAAATCTAAACACTAAAACATCAACCACTGTATGTACAGTGAATGAAGCTGCTATTTATGAAGTAAATCTCATTCATTCAAACAAGCCAAAGGTTCAGCTGTTTGAAAGAAAAATGCGTTGCATGTGTTGAATGCATTATACACAGGCCTACACCATCATGACAGCATTTCCATATGCAGTACTAAACATTTCATTATGTATCACATGGTGAACAGTCAGATGGCAGCTAAGAAATAGGGACATGTCATACAGTCGCACTCTTAATATAATACAGTTTAATTTCCAATAATACAGTTTATTTTTCCAACTGCCAGAATATGATTATCTATTGAATATACGATTATCTCAAGAATAAGCATTTTAGTGTTTTATAGGACTAATGGTTTTTGTTGTTTATTGTTGATGTTTGTATGTAAATAAATACATCAAGATAGCATGTTGCTTAGTGCCAACTCCAATGCCAACTTTGATGTTCCACTGGAATGCTTCATCACGTAATAAAAGCCTGACCAAAATCCAGCTAGGTCCATCCTATCACATATGACAAAGACAACAGCAATAAAAAGAACTTGCTCACTGGTGTTTAGTATATTTCAGTTTTACATTTAATAACACTGATGCATGTGCCCTTAAATCATTTTTTCAGTCTCTGTCTTCATAAGTGTCCTTTATCATTCGAACAAGAGCTCCAAATCCATTCGATCTCAATAGAGTCTTTTACACTCTTGCCAAACAAGTTCTTGCTCATGTTTACATTGTCAGTATCTGTATGTCTATTTTTCAGTGACCGTGGAGATGAGTGATTGACAGCTGATCCACTCTTAAGACAGCACCCACAATGCATCTCTGTTGAGTCCAAGAGTTTGCAGAATTCTTCATGACAGGTCAGCTTTCCTCTCACAGTGCCAGCAGAATAACATAAATGAATTGCATTAATTACCTAGATAAAGGTAAGATTAAAAGACAGAAATTAGAATTTGCACTAAGGCTTGAGGCTTTTTCAAAGACCTTTACATCTGGACATTTAAACAAAAAGAGCCAATCCAGTCAGCTTTTAGGTTTTAAACGTTTAATAGCCTGTGAAACTTTTTCTTTGCTTTGTGCAGAGATTTTAATATTTACAGTCCCAGGAACCCAATATAATTTTTTTTACCTCTGTAACACTTGATCGTTTATTAAAACAATGTTACTAAATTATATAATCCCTACCAGATCATTAGTTAGAACTTCAGAAATTAGTTAATGGTGAGAAATATCATAAAAATTTAAACTCTGAATGTTCATAGTTTCTTCATGGACCCATGTTTGGTTATTGTATTGTTTGTATAAAGCTTGCACTGAAGGACAAAAACTGTATAGAAGTCAACTTCATTGTACTGAACATACTGTTACACACACACTACATTGCATCCGACAAAGGAGGTTATACTTACTGAATATCACTTTAAGTGCCTACACGAGGCCATCGTAGAGAGAAAGCGCCTGTACAATAGATGGGTCTGCTTTTGAGCCCTCCTGAAACTCCTGGAGGGTCAACATCCCATCTGCATTCTGATAACAACAAATAAAAACAGTTCTTCACAAGTAATGTCACTGTTTGCAACTGACACACAGAATTCTGCTGACACAGTTGGTGGTGGGGAATACGGTAAAAGCATTACAGTTTGGTGAGAGTGGTAAATAAAAATGTCTTGTTTCTCTTTAGAGCTGCGTCTCCTTTCAAAGGCTCTTTTTATCAAAGCTTTCCGAAGGCCACTAGACTACTGCAATAAAGCTTCAATTTTACGTCTTTGATGTGACGTGCCTTCTGTGTTTCTAGTGCTTGTTGAAGGACAGCCTTTCTGAAAATCACAGCAGGCGTACGACAGTGTATTCAGATAACAATATTCAGTCATACTAAAGAGGAAGTCATGGGAGGTTCTTGTTGTTTAAATTATAGCTCAGAGTTGTTACGAATTCACTGTAAGGTATAAAAATTATAGCTCAAAAAACAGTCAGCAAAGCTTTTATAATGAATAATACCCTATCCCATCCCCCGTATAAATTTTTCTTTGATGTGACAGCACCAATTTCCATTTTTAAATAGACAGCAAAACTACACCCTTGTGTGAGGAATTGGTTAGTGGTAAAAAAATGCATTTGTCACACGCTCTGTTGGGATGACAGTAAGATTCTTTTTCTCTACAAATTATTGTGCAGTGCATAAGAAAATCAAGTCAAATGGCAATTGAAGACAATAACTGAAATATACACACAAAAAATAAATACAGTGAGAGACTTACCTTATCCATCATAGCAAATATGCGATCGACTCTTTTCTCTGGTGTGTTTTCCTCCTCAGGAAGTTCCACTGTGTTCCCCTGCAAAATATAAACAAGACATAAATTCCTAAGACATAGATACAGTGTATAGTACATATGTAATGTGTTATTACAGAGACACATGTTACGGTTCACTAAGAAGGAAACGACTCACCACCATCTGGTAGATGGCATCCACGATGTTCAGCATCTCATCTCGGGTTATGTAGCCATCATTGTCAAGATCATAAAGTTTAAAGGCCCCTGTGACAGCAGCAACAAAAAGCAGGCATGTTAAAATAACTTACTTTCTCTCTGGAGCATTCTTAAAACAACACACATTTTGTTCTACTGTTTATTATGATACGCTCATCTTTTCATTAGTCATGATAATAAATTAACATGGAGCAGCAGACATTGCCTGACATTAAGGGATCTTATAGAAAATATTTCTAATCTCTATGGAAATGTCATTACTTGAGTCAAAAGTGCAGGTAAAAAAAAAAGGCTTTTTAAGTTTTTAATGAGTGTCTTACATCTAAGTTTCTCATCCAGCGTCCCTCTGGATGTGACAGACAGAGCTTGAATGAACTCTGAGAACTCTATGCGACCGTCCTGCAAGTAAAGGACACAGAAGATACCATGAAAGATGGCAAAGTACTGCAGAGTGACACAGCAAAATCACTACAATTAAATATGGAAGCAGCTGTGAAGGCAATGCTGTTATCTTGCCTACAGTTTGACACCATATTACACAAGGTTTTACAAATTGGAAATGTCATTTTGGCTTCTGAAGTGTGTTGAAAGATGCGACTGAACTAGACAGTCCTGCTGCGAACCTAGAAACATCTAATGTAGTCTAGTAGGGCATCACAGCTGTGCTGTCTGACATACACACACACTTTGGGTTGCCTTGTTTTATGGGAGCGTCTATGGCTCATTCTGTGTAAAATTCTATATTATGCCCCAAAATGCATAATTTCTAAATCTAGATAGCACACAGTTCTACCATATATATCCTAACAAACTACTCTAAAAATCTGTTGAAGGTGTCATTTTAGTCAAACAGCTCTTTTAAGATGGTGCATCTCAAATGTTGTGCAGTTATCTACCAACTCAGGAAGTAGTTATCAAATCAAAATACTAAATTTCTTGGTGGGCTGCAACTTTAAAAATCCTGTATAGACTAGTACATCTTGCTGTTTACTGATTCCACCATTTTCAACTCATCAGCCTTTTCCAGTCTCGACCTGTTGTTACCTTGTTCTCATCAAAGACGTTGAAGACAAATGTGGCAAATTTAGTGGGATCACCAAAGGGGAAAAACTGCTTGTAAATCTTCTGAAATCCAGCTGCGTCCAACTGACCGCTAGGGCAGTCTTTAATGAAACCTTTATACCTGACACACAAAGAGGAGACAAAAACAGCAGGGAGTATTTAGGGTGACAGAATAAATATTTTACAGTTCATTATAGAGAGTTCCTTGGTAGAAGAAGTATGTTAATACATAAATGGAACTTTAAAGCAAAAATACATATTAAAATAGCCACCAAACGCAACGGATATGGAGATGTTCCCTCCAATAGATACCATTGTGAAGATAAGGAGTCAAGAATCCAAATGCACTCCCAGTGGTGGTGCAAAACATGTGGTCTGGGTATTCAAAGATAATTTGAGCTACTGTCACCCTATCTAGCAATTTTCAGAAACACTACTTCAGTGCTATTTGTTTTCTGTATGCAAATTGATCCCTGACAAATCTGAACACTATCATCGCGAAACATTTCAGAGCAATTTCTGGCCAAAGGGTAAAACAGATGTGCAGGTCAGGGCAAGTCAATCCTCAATTGCAAATTAATTTCTAGGAACATCATTTTAAATTTACATGCAGCATTAATGGCCTCCTTTTAGGAAAAGCAGAGTCATACAGCATTTTTTTCAAGCATACTAGTATTGCTTTGAGATCTAAAACTGGCATGGAATAAAATTAAACATTTCATCTTTCCTGTTCATTAAATCCAATTGTACAAAATGTCTATGTCAAAATAGCATTGCCACAAAATGCTGGTTTACAGTTGATTCATAACAGGACAGTCACGACCATATGTGCATCAAAATTGAATAAGGGCTTTAAGTGCTTTAAATAGTAAATCTAATTGGCTGTTGTCAAGAAAATCTTTTAACTTCATGTTCCAAATGAATATGTTTAAGTTACATATCATATATCATGATCAGACTCAATAATTATTAGTAAGTCTTTTTAAAGAGTACACAAAAATCTGAGGTACCTTCAAAAACATACCTAAACAACAACATTGGTTGTCATAATTGTCATAATTGTCAGAAACTATAGCTTTTATTTTTGTATCAATCCACAAATGTAAATTTATTTTGCATTTTAACAGTTTCTACAACAATCTAGAAACTCCAATAATTTTCAGTTTGCATACATATAGTAATTAGCACATCTACTGCAAAAAAAGAAACGTAACTCCTCTACAATGTACTGTATCTGATACTCTGTTTCCCTTTTTGGAAAAAGAGATAAGTCTAAAATTGTATTTGTAAAACTCTTTGATTGAGTGCTTGATAAAGATAGCTCAAGGCAAGTGTACTTCTGGTCCCAACAAACGTCTTGCTTCTATCATCAGAGAAACAGCAAAGGAAAGCGGCGTGTTCCTAAAGCTGTGAGTGTGCGTATCTGCCAAGCATGTCTACGCTTGCTGCTTACTGATCTGATCAGCACAGCGCTGGGCTTTAGAGACCCTGTTTTCAACACAGTACAGTAGTGTCTTTAACAGAGCTGTCTCCAATGACGGACCAATGCGCATATCATGTGTGGCTTTAGAGTCCTATGTGAGATTCCAGTGAATGGTATCTACAAAGTACAGTATAGAATGTCAGCAGTCAGTGTAAGAATCAGAAATGTGGGAGTCTATAGGCCCCCAGACCTTTACATTTGGATTGAACAGTCACACAGGATTCATACATTTTGGTCAGTGATTGGCCTTATACCTTTGTAAATGTCATGAAAGCACATCCACATTTCTCCTGTACTGACTGCCTCTATTTCTCATCTGGATTATTAATATCATTTCTACATTTATTACTTCATTGGGTATCTAATTTAGCTATTTACATTTTTGTTTCTTGCTTGCCTTTATCTTCCGTCCTCTCTTTCACTTCATCCTTCTCTCTTTCCCTACTGGGCACCCTGCCTAGAGTCAACCATTCTCCATCTGCCATGGGAGGCAAAGAGCAGCCAGGAGGAGAATAGCTGTTGGCGTGTGGAGTTAAGAATTTATAGAAAACGCAGAGGATAAGAAAGAGAAAGGATGATTTAATATAACCAAAATTAGGGCTTTAAAGATTCAAAGAAATTACATGATGATGTAGTAGCTGAACAACATCCCAGTCAGTCGGTGTGGTTGAATGGTTCTGCCATAAGCAGAATAAGTAGGTTGTAAACAAGAGCAACTGTACAAACTGTACAACTTAAACCACAAACACATGTATTTATATTTATCTACTGAAGCACATACTCTTTACCTTTACAATGCACTTGCATGGCTTAGAATACAATACAGCATACACTGTGTCCATAGTAACAGAGAAGGACAAAATGGTTCTGATCGTGTTTTTCTAGATATTTTGGTAATAAGATTACTGTTGGGATTTGCCATGATTGTGACATGATTGATTATCGGTAATTGTGCAAGAATGATATGAAAAGTGTGGGAGACAGTAATTAGGTGATGTAATGCAGTCCTAACTGATTTGTTAAAAGGCAAGGACGTGGGCAGTAAACACAATAGGATTATGCTTTATAATCACTCAGCCCACTGCTGGAGTAAATAATTGGTAGCGGTTTCTTTCTGATTTTAAAGCAGCTATTGAAAGCGAATTGAATTCATTTTCAATGATAATTGGTATTTTCTGGCCACATTTATGCAAATGAGCTGTGACTACCAATGGGAGTGCAGATGGTGATCCGCTGTGTGACACAGTTGGATGCAGCGGTCAAGTATGAATGACCACTAGCAACCTACAGCATGACCTTCAGCAGTTTATTTAGTTTCAGTGTAAACACCCCTTTTTCTAAACAAGTGAGATTTAGAGAGAATAAAACAAAAAGCAGACTTACCACTGCTGAACTTCCTTTTCCGTGACTGCAGAACAAGACAGAATACAGAAGACAGTTAGACTTTGGACAAGCTACAGATGAAAGCGTCTGAAAGTGACAAACAGTGAACATCTGAACTCCCATGAGAACAGTTTCTAAATCCACTTTTAGGTAACCAACATCATTGTTGTGCTGAATGAGCTGAGTGGAGACAGAAAAATTGTGGAAGGCTGACAGGAGAGCTGCTGTACGTGTCTCTCGCAGCTTAGGGGCAGACAGCCATGTCAACACAGCTAACATCAGGCCTGTCACTGCATTGTCATTACATTTGACAGCCTCCGAACCATCACAGCTTTTTGACAAACACTTATTCCTTATACATACACATGCAGGCACACTGTAACATTGGATAAATACTGTATACTGTATTACCTAGTTTTAGCAGACAATTTAAATCAATACAAATTAGAAAAACATGAGCGGTGGAAATTATTGCAGAGGAGAACGAAATACATAAAGCGCTGGCATACTCAACTTCTTTACACTGCTAAAAAAGTTTTTGGGGATTTCATTTTTGTGATTACAATAACTACTACAAATACTGTTGTCTTCAAACATATTTAGTTGTTGAATAAATTAATTAAATTAATCATGGTTTAGTATAAAAGTTGTAACTATGTTTTTTTTCTTATTAGTTTTACTACAAATATCATGGTTAAATTTTGTGGTTACTATGGCATTAAACCAAAAAACGATGATTACTATAGTTAAACCTTGACTAATTTTTCCATAAGAGAAGGGCTAGTTTTATTTTTCCCTTTCAGAGGCTCACCATCCTCAACTCAAACCACATCTGTGAAAACCAGGCTAAACTCTAACAATCGAATTCTGAGATAATCAAAGTTTAAGTTTACCTATTCATTTTACAATGATCAATAAAAAAGATATCAAGGTTTTATTTTCAGAGAATGTTCTTAACATTATGTAGGGTCACATATTCTATTAAACTTACAACCATTAATAGACAAGATGATGAAAATATGATACAGCAGAGTGGAGCTGATGGAGCTGATGCACAAGTCTCAATTTTCTGACTCAATATAATCTGAAACACCATTGGCTCAGTTGGCCATTGCAGTATGTGTGCACATGCTATTCACAGTTTACATCTTAATATGCTGTTGAATATTGTTCAACTATGTTTGCAGTATCACAATGCATTACCTCTCTCTCACACACACACACACACACAGAAGGCTCTTTGTCTGTAGCAGGGGTGTACTCATTACCAAGGTCAGCCATGTGCATCCATGTACATCCATGTACAGCGAAAGGTAGAGCCGAGAAAACGAAATGGGGAAGGACGATAAATTGTATGAAGAGATTGAGGGAAATAAAATGATGGTGTAATTCAAAGATCAGTGTTTCTTTGATTATGGAAGAAGAGAAACAGAATTTTCTATGATTGTTATGTTTGAAAAAATACTATTTTAAACCACTAAAGTAAAGCAAATGGATTTGTATCTTCATATGTGTGTGTGTGTGTGTATACTAAATATTATTAAATGTAACATTATAACGTAAATAATATTAAACTATTAAAAGATAACAGAAACCAATAAAGGAGAAAAATATATGGGTAAGGAAAGGACAGTAAATGAAGATAACAAGTGCATCCCAACAATGGTGCAGATGACCCAACACAACTCTATCCACTAAATCTGTTTTCATCTGCTACAATAAAGAACTAAAGAGAATAAGAAAACACAGGAAGATAAACACCCTCCTCTTTCAAAAACAGTGTCTAAAACCTGTCTTCCAAACCACAATAATCCAACAACAAACCCCAAAACACCTAATCTAATCTGTCCATCGTCCTGCAGGGCACATCATTTCCACTTTCACTTCCACACATTCTGCAATACACCTCACCCACATTTACAGCTACTGTGGGCCGTAACAGCAAATTAAGACAGCAAAGAAGCAGAAGCGAAGAGGGAGCCAGCAGACCAACAAGTTCTCTTCATCAGGTCAGTCCTGTCAACCTCTATGATGAGTGTATCAGTCTTTCCCACTAGTCTTGGATTGAAAACATACTGTAAATTACCAAGACTTTCAAACCACTCTGTTGGTTGTCGCACTGCTTATCCTTTTTTTGTACCACTGATGTATCTGTCTTGACAAAACCACTTTAAATTCCTTCCTTCTCCTCACTGTCTAACACAGAGCCCCAGGTATAATAAATAACTGTGTGATGCAAATGAGTAATGAAAGTTTTTTTTTATAAAACAATAAGCTAAACCCTATGATATTCATTCAGCTACCAATGGTGGGCATGTATCCACTAAATCCCGCCAGCACAGCAAACTGTCCTCCTGTAATGATCCCCCAAGACAACTGCTCTACTAACTACTCCTGACGCCCGCAAAAATAAAATTTAACAGATATTGTTCAACTTGTGCTACAGCTATCAAGGTGCTACAAGCCCACCAATGGGACTAAATAAGCACACGCAGCAGTAAAATAGGCTAACCTACAAAATCCCATATGCCAAAACATCACTTGCCATGAACACAGTGTCTTTATAATAACATGGAACAGATATAGCAGTCTATTCCCTACTGTAACAGAAATGAAAATGCAGCTTCATAACACACTTTTATAACAAGAAGTGCTAAACAAAACACTGTTGAAGGAATGGGAGTAATATCAACACAAATAAGTTTCGTGTTGTTAGTGAACTAACTGCAACATGCACAAAGATCACTACAGAGTATTTCTGGTGCCCGTATGTTACTGTTGTTCAGAGCGGTGGGGACAGTAGGTTGTGTAAAAACCCTTATGAAATATAAGAGCATTTGGCTCCCAGGTTCTAGTCTGGCCCGTGTACTGTCCTAAAATATTATGTAAAAAGTATTTCTGTGGTCACCAACAGAACTGAAAGTCATCAGACAATCCATCAATATAAACACCTCGTCAAACTGCAGCTAACTGCAGCAGTGCATTGCTGATTGCTTGATAAGTGAACATCCCCTGCCAGGCTACCCATGTTGCCCACTTTCTGACTCTTGGTCAATCTCCATCTCCATCATGAACCTAATCTGTTCCACCTGCTGTGAGATTTGATTAAGACTATTTATGGAAATAAACTCAATGTGGAGGCAAAGGACTATGTGGACAAGTAACAAGGGAGAGGAGAGGACTTATGTAAGAGAATTCAGACTTACTTAATTTTTAGGTCCTGTTTAAGGTATTAACATCCATTTGAGATTTAGTGTTTGTGGGTAAAAGTGCTACAAAAGGTTCTTCACAGTGATGCCATAGCAGAATCATTTTAGGTACCTGAAAAAAGCTTTTTCAGGTACCTAAAAGGTTCTTTCTTTCTTCCTTGACAAAAAGACTTTTGTGAAACAGAAAGGGTTATATGCATGTGAAATGGAATCACAAGAACTGGGTCACTCTGTCTCTCTCTGTCTGGTACTCACACTTGTATTCATATACACTCAATATACACAATCATAGGCAGTGAAAGGTTAACTTTTTTTGTTTTCTATGACATTAAAATAATCACACACACAACCAGTTACTTCCAAAACCTGATTTAGTGGCTGTATAGGTGTCATTTACTTTAGTCCAAGATAAATACAATGAATACCACAGAGTAGGTGTGTTAGGCCACAATGTGAAAAAATTGATGTCCCCATGCCTCCGAGGTAATGACATTTATCGGTCCACCGCTAGATAAGTGAATTGATTGAAAGTGCAAGGTTAAATTTCTGGACGTGAGATGGAGAGATGAATATATCTGGGGTTGAACCAGTGGTAAGGATGAAGAGGTGAGCAGAACATTCAGTGTAGACAAAGAGAATAAGAAGAGACAAGCTGCAGCCAGGCTGAAAGAGGGGGAGAGAGAGAGAGAGAGAGAGAGAGAGAGAGAGAGAGAGAGAGAGAGAGAGAGAGAGAGAGAGAGAGAGAGAGAGAGAGAGAGAGAGAGAGAGAGAGAGAGAGAGAGAGAGAGAGAGAAATGAATGGAGGAGGAATAATAGATGATATAACAGAAGGAGGGAGAGAAATAAGGAAACAAGGTACCAAATGGTTGATAACAGCTTGTTTGTAAATGTGTGTGTGTATACACAAAGCTATTACAGCAAACGCAAATATGTTAGTGCTTTGTGCCTAATTCTGTGCATGTAAAAGCATGTGTTTTACCATGTGTAAGAAAGTCTTGTGTACGGATGCATGTGTATGAAACCTGTTTTAATGGCTGGAGAGCATAGAACTTCTATCTTTGTCTTAAGTTAATTATAGATCATTGTGTTCACTGGCTCATCAGGGAGGAATCAAAAACAGAGCCATGAACAATGGGAAAAAAAGAATCTCTAGATCTGTGTTTCCCAGCTGTTATTTGTCTTATGTAACCCCGCAGCTCCATAAATAAAGCCCAAGTACCCCTTCATTAACACCAATCCAGTCATCAGATAGCATGTAGTAATTGTATATTCTGCCATAGTACAACAATAATTTACACAAGGCACCTTTATGGAACCCGTTTAAAAGGTTCATTAACCCAAAAGTTATATTTACTCACCCTCATGTTGTTTCAGACCCATATGACTTTCTTCTGTGAAACACAAAATTAGACATTTTAAAGAATGTTGAGAATGCTCTTTATCCAAATAATAAAAGTGATTGAGGACTGAGGCGGTCAGTCACTCAGCATTTCATGTGTTCCAGAAGTAAGTAACAACATAAGTGTAAGTAAAAAAATTACAGAAATGTATTTTTGGTTGAAGTATCTTTTAACATTCCACTGGGATGCACACATCACACCGACTCTTTTTTGTATACATTAAATTCTGTACCGTGATAGTAATTTGACATCCATACCATCAAATTCTTCAGTGGAAAACATTTATGCAAAACTTTCATTCTAGGTGAGAGACAGAAATCGGCATAACCACAGCCTCAGTTAACCCAGAGCGCTTTCAGTCAAGAAGCTGGAAATTATTTCCTGACAGGTCTGCTTTACCCCCTGTTGTGCACAAAGCCCGACCTCTGAAGATGCTCATTAAACATAAACGGTTGACTACTGCTGTGGGTGTGCTTCAATTTCATTTATGTTTAGTGGAGAACTTTAGTTGAATGTTACCGAAGTTTCCGGTTTGAAGCAGGTCTACTGAACGGATCTTTGACAATGTTCTTAGCAATTCTCAGATGATAGGCATGAGGTGTTATTCATATCTTTATATAGACACCCTCATACAAATTGATAAATAAAAGCACAGTTAGTATAATTGAAGCAACTGTTTACATCCAATCAATAGCTTTAATACAATTATGGACATGAATGATCTATCAGCTTGGATTCCAGCACTACTTACACACCAAAACAAAACAAAGACAATTTTCCTCCTTCTCTAAAATCAGCCCCACCTATTTCATACCTAATTATCATGCTGCATTAGATTTCAAAACATCTTCTCATTTCCGTAATCTAATTTAGTCAAAGCCTATTGAAGAGATAATGATAATACTAATATCTATTCACCACCTTAGGGAAGAATCGTTACAACACAATTAGCAGTTAGCCTCACACCTTATTTATTGGACGTGAACAGCTGGCAGCTGTTCAAGTAGGCACCTTATCTTCTAACAATATAGATACAAGCGAGTCAAAACACGCTTAATGATTACATGATTGGTAATGCAGAACAATCAATGAAGCCGGACAAGAAATGCTGATTGGTTTTAGTCAATTTACTGAGATGGACCCAGGAAACAAACAAATCTTGCATTAATAACTCATTTAGCACATTGGTGGTTGACACACACACACATATAGTGTAGTATCACAATACATCAACAATGTTGACTTGAAAAGTATGAATATGTGTATTTCAGAGAAAATGGCAAATACAGTAACAGGTCTGTTTTTAATTAAATACAGTAGGGGAGACAATAACACAGTTTATATTTATAACACGCAATTAACCAGCACAAAACCAGACTAGCCATTTTAAAAAAAAGAGCTGCAATACTCACAGTAGGTCTTTCTGCAGAGATCTTCAACTACCTCCGGCTTTAGTTTGCTGTTGGATTTTCCCATCTCTCCAGCTGGCCGTAACGCTTATCCTCACTCCCTAAATCACTCCCCCCAACCCACCTTCCACTTACATTTAAAGACAGAGAGACTGACAGAGAGAGAGAACAACACACAAGCGACCCAAGTCCTTCTGAGTCCTGTTCTGCCTTTCCCCCAATTCTCACCAGTGTCAGAAAGCAAGTAATTGAGAGGAGAAAATTACACAGAAGCAATGTGATTACAGCATGCAGTGCCTTGAGTTGTCTTTTCTTAGTCAGAGAGAGAGAGGGTTTTAATCTGTTAACCGGTGTCCCTCCTCCCCTTCCTTAAACCTCCGTCAGTACTTTAGCCAGTTGCTGCGGTTCTCTCTGTGAATCAGGGGTTCTGATCAGTCCTCAAGTCAAGGAGAGACACTCATTCGGGTACCGCTGCTGTCTAGCTTGATCTGCTGGAAGAGGAATTGATTCACTGACCGTGAGATATGCAGGCGCATTCGTTGGCTCGCTCTCTGTAAGAGCGTGTGTGTGGGAGGGTGAGGGTGTGTGTGTTGTCACCACGCTATGCTGTCGTCCTTGACAACAGAAGCCACACCTCCAGTGCTTTGCTTCTACTGCATGGAAATATCATTTTTCCACTAAATCTGTCTTAAAGAAAGCTTTTCTGTCTTTTTGTCTAAGCCCTTACTATAATCTAAACTCAATCAGTTATTACATATATTACATATTATTACATTTCCAATTATATTTTAAGATGTTAACTGTCACAGTTCCTCAGGAGGAACATCTTATTTAACTATTCACTTTAATACTTTATAGTTAAAATTTAAATCTAATCATGACAAATTATATTTTGATGGAAAGGTATAAGACTCAAGAATAAATATTTGACCAATTTTCGTAAAAATAAACATAAAAATATATATATTTTTTAAAATACCTCAAATTACAAAAACATTTTGAAAAATAAAAAAATTATTACAATTTTTGTTTGGATATGGTGTATGTTTAATATGTGTAGTGACAGTTAACAGGTTAATGGGATTAATTAAAGGAATAGTTTCAAACCCAAAAATTGGATGCCATTGACTTTCCATAATAGAAATAAAATTACTATGGCTAAGCCATAGAGGTCCATTTTTGGGTTAACTATTCTTTTAAGTAATACAATTTTCTCCATGTTTATAAAAGGAAAAACATGAAATTACATTATGAATACATAAAAGAATAAAATCCCCTTAATATGGCTTTAATACAAATTAATGTTGAAGTACTCATAACTGAACAATACCAAAATAGGATTACAATAAGGTGAATACTCAAAAAAAAAGGTGGGCTATTCTTAACCCACGGTTGGGTCAGAAAGGGACAAAACCAACTGCTGTGCTGGGTTGAAATAGCTCAAAATGCTGGGCTGTTTCAATTAGGTTAATTAACCCAATGGTTGGGTTTGTCCCTTTTTGGCCCAACCACGGGTTAAAAAATGCCTACAATCTACTGTCTCTGTTCAGGCCAATTCACTTCTCAAGGGAAATTTGATTTGAGAAAATGCTTAAGAGTATAAACAGAAAGACTGAGCAAATGTTTGCTTTTTGCCTCAAACTGGTAAAAGAGGTAAAAGAAGAAGATAGGTTGCAAAGGCATCTTCAGTCCACTCCGAAAACACCCAGAGGCTTTTGCAAACAGCATCATCTGCTAGAAAACATTCAAAACTACCTACAAGGAAAAGAACACACTAATGATGTAGACATCAGGTTACCTTTTAGCAGAACAACTATAATGCGGACAAGTTTTAAAATGAGCTTGTAGCCAATTAAATGTATTTTTTCCAATAAACTCTGTGCTCTAAAAAGCTCCAGTTTGGTTCTTTGGATTATCATGTGAATACATGTGGATATAAAAACTGTAGAAAAACTGAGACTGTATAGCAAAGCAGTTGTCTCCATGACACATATGAACTTAGTTTCATCAGACCATGACTAATAAAGATCTTGAGCAAAGAGTCACCCACAAGGAACATTCTGAAAAAATTGCCCAATTCAGACAAAAATCATTTGGAAGGTAAAAGAGGTTTATAAATAGCACATGGAAAAGGAGAGAAGGAATCAATTTAGGGATTGACTCGTGGGGTAATGCGCAGCAGGGAAATAAACTGGAAAGAAGCCAGGAGTCAAGAGAAACTCTTCAGTATTTTGTAAACTTCAGACAGAAAGTTTGTGTCTGAAGATCATAAGATGACATATTGTGGCAAGCATTTGCTTTTATAAGCAGCACTTTCTAAAATGATGTATACTATATTTGGTAACATTTATACAAGCTCATAAAACTGTAGCATCTCAAAAGAAACAATGTATGATCCTTTCCTATAAACTAAAGGTTACACAATGCTGGAAGACATCATTCTAGTGAAGCTTACTTGGCTCAGCCTAAGATCTGAAGAATGAGAACACCTCATGTCCGCGAAGTTAAAGACTTCAATAGGGGGATGTGCATTACTTTAAGGTTATCAAGGTTATATAGGATTGTCACATCAAAGACGGATCTTATTTAATGTGTTTTGTCCTTGTATAGATGTGGATGCAACCCAAGCACACAGATGAAGGATAAATTTGGCAGGTGTTTCCTTGCAGACACGTTTAGCAAGCTTGCCAAAGATGCACGTTAAACAAGGTCGTATTGCTAATAGATTACAATTTATGGTGAACAAACACAAAATGCATAAGCTTTACGTGCTGTACATATTTATATAATCTCAGGCACTTACAGACACTAAATTCAAATTTCTTTTTGTTTCGCTAATGGAAAAAGTGCTACAAAAGAATGTTCCTAGACATCGATTTAAACAAATTACATCTCTGTCTATGTTATTGCACTGTTCTAAGCCAGTCTCTAAGCCAGACTCTTAATGCTGTGTAGTTCAACTAACATCATCATAAAGCTTGATAAACACAAATTTAAATATAATAAACACAAATTTAAAAGGACAAATGCCACCTAACTTTAAACAATAGAACAATTTGCTACTAATAATGACTGCTTAGCTCAGCATTTAGCCCATGGATACAACAACCCGTTGTATCATGTTTTTAAATTACAATCGCACACTAATAACAGCTGATGGGCATTACGTAAAAAGTGATTTAATAATACACAACTTCAAAGTTTGAAAGTGGAATTTGAAAATTATAATAAAATTGATAATAAATATTTACAGTATGTACAGTATGAACTGTTGTATGTAAACATAATGAACATTTATTAGCTAGATTCAGCAAATAATATCTAAAGTCTTACCACCACACTGTCAAGGGTGTCCAATGAAGAGTACTACAAAAAACAAAGATAAACATGAGGTAAATGATTATAATTTAAGGTAGCACATATTTATAAGATTCAACATGTAATTGAATAGTTCAGATTACAAAGCGACGAATCATAAGCAAAATATTAACATATCTGTTTCGCAGTCTTCTTGGCAAGGTCAGAATAACATTTTGTTAATAACACCCCATCCAGTAAAATTAAAGCTTGCATTTGTCCCATTATTTAAAACAGGAAACAAGTGAGAGCAAGCGAGGTACAGAATTATTAACAGAATTATCAAACTCGATTTGCTTGTCATCTGGTGCAAAAGCTCATCATTAGTCCCTCACTGACATTTTGTCAACATCAGATGCTTTTAATGGCACTTCAGCTGAAGTGAGCAGAGCGCTTGACACTTGTGAATTAATTATAAGCCATCCATTTGCCTCAATACCATCAAATGTTTGTTCAGGAATGATAAGGTACTGGATCAGGATTGTGTTTGGAAGGTTTCTGTCCTATACTTTTAAGATTCATCAAAAATAATTTTCAAGAAGAAACTTACAATGGCTGTGCAATAATTTAGGAATGCTCTGAATCTCTGAAAACCAGTCTTTAATATTCCATTGAATTCTATAGCTGTAACACATAATAGTCTAAAGTAGATTCAATATGTGAATTCCTGCTATATATACATACACGCTTTAATTAAATATGAAGACATACAAAAGAAACCATTGAACAATTTAATACTGAAACACAATTTCATAAAGCTTGCTCAAAGATATGAGGAAAAAAGCAAAATATTAAACATCAAAATAAAATCCTCCATTGCATTACAAACCATAATTTACAAGATCCCTGAAATCATTTAATCCGCATTTTTGATACATTGAAACACATGGTTATGGACAGCCTGGATCAATTTCATTAATGTCCAAGGTCATGTGTTCATAACCCATTAATACTAAGAAAATCTGAAGAAGCTGTTGTCACGCCCTGACTAAGCGCAAGTACTGTACATTTTATTCTTTCATAACGCATTAATAAGGAGTATGCATGTTTTCTGGGCCCTGCATTTACATATAAATGATTCATTTAGAAAATGTAGAGTAGGAAACAATCACTTAAATAATAGTTGAAAGAGACATCACCGAGACAGCAGTTTTCCACAGATCCCAGTGACTGTAAATAAGCTTTCACGTGACTGGAGTGTTCCTAATAAAGTGCCACAGAGTGTCTAAGATCAAGTGTAAGAAGGCTATAAATAAATATAAAATAAACAACCAAATAGAGAACAAAAATGCACAAATCAAGGTAATATCAAGGTAAAATGAGAATAAAGCACAGTACCAAGCAATTAAATTAAAACTACAGTGGCTAAAGGAATCACTGAGCAATGTAGTATAAAGTCACCAAACCGTCTGTGCAACATTTACAGAGATAGATATATGGATGTGGAACTGCGTCTTTACATGTAATCATATGAGAAGGTCCACTGGGAATTCTGCACATCAGGGCTCTTACGCTCTTCTTTAAGAATGTCTGACATGTCAGTAGCTGGCCACAAAGTCCAGAGGCACACAGAACCGACAGATTTTATCTCCCATCATGCCACGCTCTCCCTCTCCTCCGATGGCCCGTTTGATAATTTGTTCACTTTCTTAACACCCTCCCCCATAGCTGTTGAGGTAGTTACACTGCAAAAAAGAGAAACAAGACATTAAGAGAAATACAGCATGCAAGTATCATTTTAATAAAAACTCTCGGAAACACCCCACAACAAAATCTATAGATCAGACTTAGTTTCGTTGATGGACGCCGGTAAATCGGTAATAGTAGTCTGGAAAAGCTCAAGGAAAACCTTGAATAAATAAACAAAATTCAGACTGTCCTAGTTTTCAAATAAAAGCCCTTTAGCTATTAGTATTACATACAACTCATGTTTTATTAATAAAAAAAGAACCTGTTTCTTTATAGATAAAACAAAAGGTCTAAAGAATCACTTCTCTGTACAAAAAGCAAAACAAATTTGTAATTTGCGTGTACATTTTTTAATAAATAAAAAGAAATCCTCATGCCACTACCCTAAATCTGAAACAATTTAAAATCAAGCCCTTTTCCATTGTATATATGTGTTTCCATCATGAACGTGACCAAAAATATAAACTCTGCTGCATTCATATTCTACACCCTTATGTTCCTGATAATTATTTGAGCACAGATTGGACTACATATGGCCACATTAGTCCCAGCAAACTGTTCAGTGTCAAGATCTGATATGGACCTAACAAGACTTTGTTGAAGCAACATAGGCTTCATCCTTTCAAGATCCATTTTAATTTAGGTCATTGAAATGCATGAGAAGAGATGTCATGCTTACACAAACCACAGAAAATCATCTGATTTATGAGCTCAGATGTAATACATCTACATTAATGACATATTAAGGACGGAATCTAGAGACCAAAGATTTGGTGGTTTGGTTCAGTGACACCAAGAGAATGCAAAAGTGAATTCCAAAAGTAATATTTTATTGTCATGTTATTTCAGTGGTTCATTTGGAAATGAACTATAAGCTTTCAATAAAAGCCATATTTCATGTAGGAAATAAATTCCAGAAAATGTAAAAAATGTCATGTTCAGTTGAAAGGTGCAGCTAAAAGGTCTGATTTACAGCATGATATATTTTGCCATTGAATTATTAAGCAATGATTAAGCAATAGCGTCAAACACATTTACCAGAGTTATTGTTAACTTTGACAGCCCTAAAACCAACACCGGGTAGTTTGGACCTAAACTCTGAATGCTCATCAGAGCAAATGCTCTCTATTTTTGTGGTACCTCTCATCCATCTTTTCTGTGTTCTCCGTAAGACTCAATGAGGACAGATGAATCAGGCCGTAGCCAAGTCACCCAAAAAAGTTTTTGGAAAAATAGGCCACAAGAAGCACTCTGTCCATTCAGCCTGGGAGGAAGGAGACCTGTCTAAGGCAGGTGGGAGCGATACAACCAGTGAGAGAAGGAGACGAGGGGGAAAGCAAGCAAGGAACAAGGACATATGAAGTCACAGAGCTATTTTGGGAAGTGCTGTCGGGTGGGGGAATGCTGGGGTTGGACAGAGCGCAGGTTGCCTGAGGGGATGCTAACGCGGGGTGAACGGAAGATGGGGACATGGGGAGGGGGCGCAGGTTGTTAAAAAGAGAACGAGACTTTAGGGAGAGAAATGCAATTCACAAAACCCTTGCAGGAAAATCAGAAACAATCAGCTGATTTTAAGGAGCATTTCAAAGTCAGCAAGTGGTAAAGCTTTAGCATGAGGAAACAATGACCAGCATGGATGGGAGCGTGTATGTGTGTGTGTTTAAATATAGAGGGGGCATGACAGGTGCTCTCAGCTAGAGCATGTAATGAGGATGGCCACCAGGTCTTCCAATCAGAAGAAACCCCTCTGGGCTCCTCCTTGAGCCATGACATGTGGCCAGATCATTGTAAGTCTGTGTGTGTTACCAGGTCGCAACTTGTAAAGGAGAGTGAAACAGTGTTGTAGTATTTAAAAGAGCTGCATGCATGTGCATATAACTTATACTTAGATTATACATATTACTATAAAGACTTGGAGATCATATCCATTTCCATCATCTGTTTGTGTTCTTATAGTCACCTGACATCACTGGTTTGAATGTGACCAGTGCTCATTTATTACACTCATTTGCTTAAATGGATGGATTACATAGCTGTTTGTTTAAATATGATTATGAGTATGTTCAAAATAAATGTCAATTCTTACACATCATCCATCTCCATGTCTTCTTCCTCCGCAGACAGCAGCAGATATGGGTTGTAAGAGGCCGGACGGAACTTATGTCCGGTCAAGAAGAAGAAGGTCAGAGTGGCCAGTTCATCCAGCAGCTGAGATTAAAGGAATAAAAAGTAAACTAAAATGTTTTACCTTTGCTTGATTTTTGTACATTTGTAAGCTTATAAATGTTTTTCATTTTGGCTGGAAATGATTTATCTTTATTTAATTCACTACTCTCGCATGTGAGAACTGCAGTACATCACATGAATGCTGGGTTGCTATGACAGGCTCAGGTCAAGTGTTATAAAAAAACACAATTGGCCTTTAATACTGGTAGGTAAGATAATTATAGTCCACTGTGGTGCTGTGCTCCAGGCGTCATGTACAGAAATACATCGCTCCACTTTAATGCTTTTAAAGTTGACAGTTGTTTTAGGCGAATATGCACATAATTTACATATTTACTATAACAGTATCTGTCAGCTGTTAGTATTTAGCTTGGAGTAAGTTACTATCACATCACTCACCTGGTAGAGCCACTTCCACTGGAAGGGGACGATGACCTTGATGAGACTGGCAATGATACGAGTGAAATAAATATAACAAACAATCTGTGACAAAGAGGGAAAAAGAGAGTAAGAGACAGAGGATGATTACATACATTTTTATATTATGTTTGACAAATCATTGCAATCTAAGGAACAGAAAACACTACCAACATATAATAGTGAGGTCCAAAAGTCTGGGACCACAAAACAAAATCTGGGACTGTTTTAGCTATTATTTCAACCAAGAAATTCCCCGAATAAACTGAATTATGCAAAATAAAAAAATACCTTACATTTTATCTAGGACAAAACATTTCACTCAAAATATTACTCTGCTCACACAATTAATGATAAAAATGTTTTTCGTACGCAATAATAAGGCAATACATTTTACGAGTTGTTGTTTATGCGCAGTCTCATATAAATGAATGCATTTTAAAAAATAAACAGACATTGTTAAATTTAAGCAAAAGTAACAGTCCCAAGTCTAATTAATTACAAAGCATTTCCATTTAAATGCATCTGGATGTCTGTACATAAGCAAACTGAATACATACCATCACATAGTAGTGCCTAAAAAGTTTCAGCTGAGCCAGATTGATGGCGGCTGTAGAGACAAGACAAAGCCAAAGCATTATGATTAAAGAAAGAGAGAGAGAGTGGATGTGCTGTCCTTATACCTTTCATGCTTCAATTACTGAGCTTCTCGCTCCTGCTGTGAAAACTGTTAAAATCAGAAGGCAATCAAAGTGAATATCTTTGTGCACTGTGAGAGAGAGAGAGAGAGAGAGAGAGACACAAGATGAAAGCAGGAAAGATCTAGAAAGAAGATCTACTTGCCAGCACCAAAACACTGACTGTCTGGGATTTTTTGTATGTTGTCAATATAGCATTATAGGTGAGAAGTAAATCAATCATAGTATAGTTGTGCTTTACATTACCCTAAATAATTATAATATTTTCGTACTTATTTATTAAATATGATTGTGTTATACATGTTCCAGAGAAAGCCTCATTCTTCTGCAGTGGCAAAAATTAGGACACAAACAGAGGGGCTGTGGGAATAACCTGCTTTATTCTGAGTGCTGATCTCTCTCAAACAAACCTGATCCTGTTATACTGGTGGGAAAAAGTCAACATAAGCACATTAGCATCCTAACATTCTCAGGGACATCATCAAAAATATAAAATAAAGACACTACACACTTATTTGAGGCCTATTGAAGCTGCCTGAGATGAAACACAGCAGGAAGATATCTAAGACCTTTAAAAACTTCATATACTCCATATAGTTCCCTTAGGTTAAACATATGTAACAAACACTGGTCTGATTACTTGACTACAAGGTTTGGCACCACCACAAGCAACTACGTACCTATACTTTATTTTTGTAATATGTTTGGTTTAAAATTCTGAGAATAATCAGGCAAAGACAACAAGGCAGAAATATTAGAAAAACAGACCCAGAAAAATCAGGGTGAAGTTTTGTAAATTTCATCCCAGATGATGGAATTTGCACAGATCCCTCACAGCAGGGTAAAAACTGTCTGTCCGTTCCCTGGATTTGTGGCTAGGATAAAGTCATAACTCAAGCTGGTTTATCTGAGCTATGACATTTACAAGCTGCCTGGCATCCGTTTTCACAACAGGCAACAGTGCAAGGTGGCAAAGCACATGCCAGAGAGAGCATTCCTAGCAGGATCAGTTTTTCCACCAAAATTATAGAGCCACAATAGGGAAATAAATCCCTGTCATGTACGATATTAGCAACAAATGTTTGCAGATGAGAAGGCTCAGGGACCTAAGCTGTTTGTTGGAAGGGAATGGAATACTAACCATTGTGGTCAGTGTTCAGAATGATGTTTGGATCTATCAGCTTAGATCTTCAGATCATTCAATTAGTGACCTCATTATACAACAAATACACAAGTATTTGACTATTTTACTGGTACTCAACTTTAATCTTATGTTTTAGCAGTTTAGAAACTCTAGAAAAGATCCATTCTGGAAGACAGCCCAAATCAATTTCATGCCATAAACATTGTGTCTAATGAATAATGTATGTCAAGAATGGCTACAGTGACAGAGGCTATCAAACAAAGTACCAAATAGAGCATTTAGAAAGTTTAAGATTACAATATACATGGTCATACTGTGACACACAAATGACTTTTCAAACTGTTCATAAAAAACCTCAATAAAATAGCAAATGTAATAATCAAATTGTATCGGACAACTGATCTTACTTACATTTTTAAAGCAATGCTTTAATGAAAAGAGTAAGTGTTATTTCATCATACCTTTACCATCTGTAGCAGATGCCTCTTGTAAATGTCTAATGGACCTACCAATAAAAAACATGAACCAAATTAAACAATTAAATGTTTATAACTTAAGTCTATTAGACTAGATATGATATCAGTTTTGCTATAGAAGAATTGTATCAGATAAGAAAAGACACTTACCAGACAACAGGGAAGAGAATAGCCCCACAGCACAGCAGATCTACCAGGAACAGGATCTCCATCCACAGACCGTACTCACTGGAGCCCTCCTCTGTCGACTCAATAATGATGTATGCCACATTGGCCAGAACCTGATGTCACAAAGAAAATATTATAACACTGCAATCACTACAGTAGTACTCACGGAAAAGCATAAGTATTAACTTTGTTGACTAAAATAAAATTTAGTCACTTGGCAGTTAACAACTTGGCCACTGTAAAAATTATTGTTGGTCCCTCACTAGCAAATGTAACATGCACAGTTCTAATAATAGGCATACAGACTAAAACTACTTCATCTGTGACTGTCACAGCGCTTTAAAGTACCTGCAAAGGAATGACAATCATGAAGATCTTCTTGTCTTTATCTGAGAGAATATGCTTGACAAAGGCCCAGCCAGTTCCTATTAATGCTATTGTAATGAACAACAGCGCCCCCTTCAGTCTGTGCACAAACAAAACATCTCAAATTATCAAATATTCACCTGCTGCAGAATTAAGCAGTTATATATCACATAAAAAAAGGATTAAAAACATACAGGTGAGTAATGTAATAGACCACAGCCCAGCCTTCAATAGGAAAGCCCTGATTCGAAATGTAGTAGTAGTCAATCTGTAACACAAGGAAGTTTATATGTTGAAGCCTAGTTTTTGGGTTGGATATTTAGCTGAAAACCCCCAAAAATTTATTGTATTACACAATTCAAATAGCAAATATTCAGTAGACAGAACACTTTTGATACAGGAGCAGCTTCACATACAATCCCTGATCTGCTCACATATGAACATACAAGTCAAGAGTCAAAACTCACCGCATGGAAAACAAGTGAAAGTGACTTTGTGAATGGAAGAGCCGCCATCAGCCAATGAATTTTGTATACATCAGCACTGGAAAAAAAGACATAAGTACACATAATGAGCCCAAAATTAAAAATTTTACAGAACACAGTATCAAGCCATATTTCTACAGCTTTCCACTGGTTGTTTTTTTGTAACATATAAAACAAACAGCATGAAATTAGGTCATTTTTATTTTAGCACTTACCTATGGGTACGCAAAACATGCACCCACAGGGTGCCAATGAGGAAGAAGAACATGGACATGCAGATGTAAAGTTTAGGTAAGGGAATCTCTCCTGCAGAGAGGAAGCTGTCTGGATTCTTCTCATCTATGTTGATCTGAAATCACATCACAATTTTATCACAAAAATACATTCACAAAAATTTAATATAACAAAAATAAAACTATAAAACGTATCTAGTTCATCTAGATTCTGTGTAACTCACATCAATGCTGAAACTGAGCAGATCTGACTTTGATGCATAGCTGTCTTGACTGATTGGCATGGAGAAGCAGTTGTAGAAATAAAAGTTGTAAAGGCCTTGTTGCTCATCCGTGGTGATATTGAAGTAAAACTAAAATAATAAAAACATGTCAGTCAGTAGAGTTAAAATCTTATAAGTAGTTCAACTTAAAAAGAAAACTTTTAATTAGTAACTAAAACTCTTAGAAATGTGGAAAATTTACATATATAGGTTCAACGGCAGAGACAAAATGATCATTATAAAAGACATCATTATAAAAATACATCTAGGCTAAATTACAAGGTTGAATTAAGGCTCACCTGAAAGGAGTAGACCTGGCCTTTGCTTTGAAGAGGATAGGTATCCTCTGCCTTGTTCTGGAGGAGAGTAATAAAACCATAACTAAATTAATGCCAAATTAAGATACACAGCCATGTGATCCATACATCAGCAAAGGTTTAGCCATTCTAAGCATATCTCACCTCAACATCACTCTTAGTTTTAGGACCCTCTGCAAATGAATTGGAAAAATAAACACACATCTAAATGAAACTAGACAATAAACAGATAATAAATAGAAAAATGTGAACTCAACATTTAATGCTTTATATAACAAGATGTTTTATTATAAAAGACATTTATAGATAGTTTAACAATACAGAACAGTTTGTAATTTTTGTAATATCTTTGTAATCAATCAAAATATCTCTTGTAATTTGTGTTTTGAAAGGCCTTAATCTTGGTAAAAAAATAACTGTTGATTTTTCAAAATAAGAAAGACTTACCCACTGCCGGATTTCCATCATCTGGCCTATTCTTGGGGTCTTTGAGATCTTTCTTATTCTCAACAGGCAGTTCTTCCACTGTGTTTTTCGGCAACACAGATATGATGTTGGGAAAGACACCGGCCTCTGCTGAGGTCTTCTTCCTCACCCTGTGGATATTGCAAATCATGACAGATCTTTACAATCGAAATAATACTTTTACATTGCATTTAATAAAAGGGGAAATTAAGTAACAGCTACACCAAAATATTCCAAGCAGAATACATTTAGTTTAAATAAAGCTCACTGTTTATTTTTGAAGTCCATCAAGAGAAGCACTCCTGCAAAATTACTGCTTGGATCTTTCTTCAGAGGACAATAGTCAAGACCTTCATCCTGTATGTTCAAAAAACAAACAAACATCAAACCTAGTTTGGCTAAAAGATTTCAGTTAAGTACTCATTTAATACAGGCTTTACTTTAAATTTAAATTCTACTAATTCTGAAAGATCCTTAAGATACACTTAAACAAGATGTCATTTATGAGTCTACATTAAAACAAGTAAACTAAACAAAAACTAAACAGTCACATTCATACACACACACACACACACACACACATAGAAGGCAGTTGCCTACCAGATATGTGGAGAAACCATTATTGCTTGCGCGATCTAAACTGAAACCAATCTGTAAAAAAAATTGACGTTGATGGCAACAAATCTCACAGCATACCATGTTTTCCCTAATCAACATATGTAAGGGACATAGAGAGACTGTCAAAATAGATATATTGATTAAACACTGAGAATCGTGTCTTGCACAAGGTGAGAAAAACACTGCAAGACATCAATACGTTAAGAAACGTTATAAGTTGCACTGAACGAATCTCAAAGCCAATAATCTGTCATACATGGGAAGAGACTTTTACCGTTGAGCTGTCAATGCTGTCCGTCTTTCCATCCGTGAAGCTGAGGCTGTTCATGCTCATACTCATGTAACCATCTTTATAAAAGCCGAATGTGTTCAGATGGACCCGCTGACGGATGTCATCCTGACATATAAAAGTGTGTTTAGATGCGCATAAGCATTTTATTAATTTGCCTAATAGTATTTGTATTATTCAAACCACGATTCTGATTACAGAAGACAGATCACACAGATCTCAAGACAGAGTCTCTTGGAATTCATAACAGTTACTATATTCAGAAAAGGATGAAATATCTTATGAAGGAGTAAACGCATTTTACACACACTCACCTTAAGTATGAGATGATGAAGTCGACATTGAGTTTCAATGATAAAAACGGTAATAATCGTAAAGATACATCTTTTCCCGGACGCCATTTTTAAAACCGCTTTAAAAACAAGAGGAGGTCAATCGTCCTATTATTTCCGGTTCATATGACTTTTAAACGAAGCGCTCTAGTGGCAGATGAGTGAATTGTTCCGTATGTACTACATATCTAATTCATATTTTCTGTTAGTACATTTATTTTACAACTTACTTAAGTCATTGTTCTTTATCTATTGCTTTAATAGGTAGACGCATAGACATACATGATGCCGCGATGACCCTAGACATATCAGCCCGTTGTTGCGACACGGTCAAGGCGGCGCCATATTGGACCGGACAAGATTGCTCTGTAAACACAACGGGGAGCTGTAGTTTTGCTAAATGAAATACACATGTGACGCATGTAAGTCGTGACTACATTTCCCAGAAGTCCTAAAGTAACATTGAAGTCGACCGACTGAATACTGCCGTAAAGCGCTCAGTAAAAGCATGCCGGTGTCATACTGAAAACTAGTCGTTTGTAGTCATTCTTCAAAAGGTTATGTGTGGATGACAATAAGAGTGTTTACGTTTTTAGGTAAGATTGTCGACATTATATTTTCATTCCCATTCCCATTATCATTTATAGAATCTAGATTAGGTACATGAGAATTGTCACGTAGACGTTGGATGTTGCATTATAGTTGTAAACAGACATTACGAGTCAGAAAAAAACATAGGATTCAATTCGTACTTTCAAACCTGTTAGTTTTAAAGAACCAGTGCCATTCAATCTAACAGTTTACATATCTACAGAGTAGATGTTTACTTTAAAACAAGATCAAACGATTATGTTATTATAAGACTCTGGGATTCATTTGCTTGTGTGATTATAGTGACAAAATGAACGTGCACAGTCTGCTGGTTCTGTACGGGAGCCAGACAGGAACAGCGCAGGACACAGCAGAGCGGATCGGGCGTCAGGCACAGAGGAGACGGATGAGAGTCAAAGTGGAAACCCTGGACACTTACAATGTGGTCAGTGCATGCTGGCAAAGCTTTACATTGGGTTGGGGTGGTATGATGTAAAACAAGTTAATATTATAATGAAGATCTAATAATGTAATATTTGTTTTATGTTATTACATTATTCACATTAGGCCAACCTGATCTCCGAGTCTCTGGTTGTGTTTGTCTGTGCCACAACAGGACAGGGTGACCCGCCAGACAATATGAAGGTAAGATAATATGCTTCGGGATTCTCCCTATGCCACCAAACTTTAATGCATTTAACACATTAGCAGATTAAAATGATTTCCTTTTATTCATATAGAAATTTTGGAGATTCTTGTTCAGAAAGTCTTTGCCTGCCGATTCTCTTTGTCGTCTTGACTGTGCTGTTCTGGGTCTTGGAGACTCCTCTTATCCGAAGTAAGATGAGTGGGCATTTCTGCTGCTTACAAATATTTCATGTTTCTTAAAGTTTTATAGCCTGATTTACATTTTGTTCAGTAACCTTGAAAGGGAATGATTAGTACACACTGTTAAATTCATAATGCCTGCTGTGCCAATGAATGTGATGTCAGACATCATATTTTGCCACTTTCCAGGTTCAACTTTGTCGCTAAGAAGCTCTGTAAGCGTTTACTACAGCTTGGAGCTAATATGCTGCTGCCTATTGGACTGGCTGATGATCAACATGATCTGGGGTAAGATTTCAGCAAAGGTTTCCATTAGATATTAACCACAGAACTGTTTTACTCTCTTGTTGTTCATGAGGTTTATACAAATGGTATGCCCACAGCTCTGCATCTATCCATCTGCATGTATGTTCTGAAATCTTATATCTTACTTCTCAGGCCAGATGGTGTGATTGACCCATGGTTGCTTTCGTTCTGGCAGAAAACTCTCTCTGTCTACCCACTTCCAACTGGTCTCGCTCCACTCCGCGATGAAGAGAAGTCTGTCACATAATCTTACCATTCATCACTTATGAAATATGTGTAATAAATAAAAATGTCATCAAGTGTAATAAAACTGTATTAAGTGACTGTGCAGAGACTATGTAACCATTTATTATTTCTACAAAATCTTTTAGGCTCCCACCACGGTTTATTTTCCAATTTCTAGATGAAGTCCCAAACAAGCCTGTTGAGCATCTCCAGAGACCCCAAAACAAGGCCCTGCCCACCTCACTGCACCCATTTCCAGCTCGAGTAGTGTTCAATAAGGGAGTCACTCATCCTTCACACTTCCAGGATGTGAGGCATATTGAGTTTGACATCACAGACTCTAACATCCAGTAAGCAGTATAAAACATTTTTATAATAAGTAGAGACTGAATGTCATCACAAGACGGTGTAGCAGATCATGTCATTATCTGATAGATACAATGCAGGAGATGTTGTAATGCTGAGACCCTGTAATGCAGCAGAGGACGTGGAACAGTTCTGTCAACTGTTGAGACTTGATCCTGAGCGCTACTTTACATTAACCCCCACCGACAGCACCACAGGTGATCCATGTAACTTCTTAATATACTGCATCTTTTCCTGTTAACAGTAAGACCACAAAGAATTTTAAGTTTATAAATAAAGTCTGTGTTCTGTAGCAGCAGTTCCTGCACGGCTCCCTCAGCCCTGCTCCGTTCGCTTTCTGGTGGAACAGTTTCTGGACATTTCTGCTGTTCCACGTCGTTCCTTTTTCGAGCTGCTTGCCACCTTTGCCACTGATGAGCTTGAGTGTGAAAAACTGCTGGAGTTCAGCTCGGCCGTGGGTCAGGATGCTCTTCACGCTTACTGCAACCGGCCCCGTCGAACAGCCCTGGAGGTGAAAGATCACTGCAACTGTCAATGTGGAGTTTGTTTTATGTAACTTTTTAACTCTTTTGGAAATCTGTTCTATTTAACATTACGGTTCTCTTATCAGGTACTGTCAGATTTTCCTCACACCACAGCTGAGCTGAGTGTTGACTACCTGTTAGATCTTTTTCCAGAAATCCAGCCTCGATCCTTCTCTATTGCCTCTTCGCTTTTGGTAAGTACCCAGTACTCACTGCTGCATTGTAGATGTCATCCACGTGTCCTCTAAACACAATTCATCCTGACCTCACCCTCTGACCCACAGGCACACCCTAACCGTATCCAGATCTTGCTTGCAGTGGTCAAGTATAAAACCTTGCTTGTTAAGCCACGCAAGGGTCTCTGCTCTTCCTGGCTGGCATCTTTGGACCCCTCTAAAGGTGGGTCTGACCTGTAGATATGAACTAAAGTCAAAACAGTGGATGATTTATGTAACGAAGAAAGAACCAGTTCTAACAGTAAGTTTTTGGTACTTCTTAGGAGAAATTTACGTACCATTGTGGGTTAAGAAAGGGAGTTTGAGTTTTCCTCAGGACCAAGACACTCCTGTGATAATGGTGGGACCAGGGACAGGTGTGGCTCCATTCAGATCTGCCATACAGGAACGGGCTGCCCAGGGGAAGATGGGTGAGTTTTAGTCTGTGGATTTTTCAGAAACGTTACTAGGGTTGAATTTGTTATATAACACTTTCAGAAGAGTTGCTTGTCATAATATACTTTTTTAACTTGCATATCTTGCTTCAGCTAACGTGCTGTTCTTTGGCTGCCGATCTAAGACAAAAGACTTCTACTGTCAATCTGAGTGGGAAGAGAAGGTGCAGGCTGGCCAGATGACCCTTTTCACAGCCTTCTCCAGAGATCAGGTCAGACAACAGGACTCGTCTTTTCCTCCTACACAAAGAACACTGCACAGATGGGGTGTGCGTGCCTGATGCCTTGTCATCTTGTCATCTAAACAAACTGCTTCTGTCATATGGTTGTGTATTGGCCATGGGGATTTCTTTCACATGATAAGAACATGGAAATGTTTTTTTTTAATATTGACAATTACATGCAAATGTGATGTATATACTGTATATTTATAACGTATATATACATATTTTACTTGATGGAAATTTCCTTCCATACATTTCCTTATAAAGGGTCTGGAATGCAGTAAGGCATGTGATTCTATGTGATTAATTTGCAGGAGGATAAAGTCTATGTTCAGCATCGTGTGAAGGAGCAAAGCAATCTTTTATGGGACCTGATAGCAAATAAGAACGCCACCTTCTACATAGCAGGGTAGGTCTGCTGTATTACTACAGACATTTAAAATGTGTTATTTATTTTTTTAAATAACACACTTGTGTACTTGCGTTACATATGAAATGAGCTACCTTTTGTTCCAGAAATGCCAAGCAGATGCCCACAGGTGTATGTGATGCACTGAAGGAAGCCTTTCAGAAAGAGGGTGGAACGTCTGAAAGTCAGGCGCAGGAGATGCTGGATGCCATGGAGAAAGTCGGCCGCTTTCAGAGTGAAACCTGGTCCTGATCTCTCTATTACACCCTCTTCTTTGGCCTAAAAACTAGCACAACCTCAAATGTAAAGACAGCAAGCTTAAAGGGTGCTGTACTTTTGCGTCCACAACCACGTTTGACAGGATGTGTTTGGTTATTTAACTGCCTTGGAAAATACGGCCTGCAAGTGTAACTAGAGTATATAAATATATAAGGAAACCATAAACCAAAAAATTTGATTTAATATTAATGGTTAACTATAATTTAACAAGCTTATTAATTTACAGTATATTTGATCCCGTCTGCTTGTTTTATTCAACTGAAGGACAGAAGAATTTCTTTTTTGGAATCATTTTTAAATAAATTTTGAAATGAAATGGAGGAACGGATTCTGGTTTGTTGCATTAATCCCGAAAATTACTTCAATCTACACAATAACATTTTCAGACAAGGACTGCTCCAAAATATTACTTTATTTAAGGCAACATACAACACGGCCATAAATGTACACACTCATACTAAAATGTAACATGAACTAGTATACAAGTCTCAAATAACTTATTAAAATGTTTTTACCCACACCTTTCAGATCCACGGACATATACTAAACTCAGTTTTAAATAGTCTTAACTCTTCCGTACAGACACAAAAGTAGTGAGGTTGTTTATGTTTACATTTGTTTGGTTCATTTTTTCCCTGAAAAACTTGCTCACGATCAATTGGAGTGTGAAGCTACCATGTGAAAACCCCAGCTGTAACATGACAAGAAGAGCCTTAAGAATTCCCCTCCTAAAATTTTTTAAAAACAGCGAGTTGTTTTTGTACCATTGGCAGTACCAAGTAGCATTATGTGTGGCTAACATTGATCCTTCTGAACAAACACTTTGATACATAAACACAGGCACACATTCATTGCTTGCAGTTATCTGAGAGCCAGACTGTGAACCTGATAAATCTCCTCAGGGAAGTTCTGCTGCTGTTCCTCAAAGATAATGTTGAGTCCAGCCCTGGCCACTATGTCGCGTATTACATTCAGGTCCCGACACACGCTGCTGTCCACCTCATCAGGTATTACACCTTCATACGCAACATTATCTTTCACCACAATGATGCCGTTGGGACGCAGACCACCCCGGCAACGCCTCAAAAATTCCACCAGGTGATCATCAGTCAAGTGACCTGGAGAAGCAGGAATCACTTTAGCAATATAGTGTTTTTAAAGTAAAAGACTAAACAAGATTATTCTGTGTTTAATTATGTCTTACCAATAACCCACTGGATCCATATAACATCATAACGTTCTGGCTGGGGCTGAAAGTCCTGCAGGCCACAGCAGAAGTAATTCTCTACCCGATTGCCCTCTTCACCCAGGTACGTTCGAGCTTTATCCAAGAACTCCTGCGTCACATCTACTAGGTCCACTGTACGGAAGAGCGGTAAGAGCAGACGTTTGGTGATCCGGCCAATTCCAGCTCCACAGTCAAGAGCACAGCCTGTCCCAGTCTTACCTTGACCTTCCTTATGACAGAGCAAAACAGAAAGCCAAAATCACACCAAAAGCTTAAAATAACAACGTTTTAGGACATGGTAATGTAGAATGTTTTCTCACCCCAAGGAAATTCTGAAGGAACCTTTTGGAACCATTAATGTCAATGTTTGAAATGCTGCCATAACCTCCCAGCATTCCATCCACAGTAGGCGGGACTTCCTTCCAGTAGTGTTCTGCCTTTGAGTAAAAGGCTGTTTCGTGATGCTCTTCCATTTTTGTGCAATTCCTGACCATAGAAATAAAAAAATATTTTTTTTACATGACCTATATATATATATATATATATACCTATAATGGGGTTTTGACTGTGGAGGACTGGCACTTTCACAATGTAATAAATGATGGTAAATAAGTTTATGGCAAAATGTTAAATGCTTTCAACCTTACCATGAAAAATTAATGTTTTTTACCAAAGGTTTTTACCATACCGATAGATCAGATGTCAAAATTTGTTTATTAAAAGCATTTTTTTCATAGTCAGGTAAAGTGCTGTTTTCAGAATTGTCACACCCATAACAGTCCATATTTCTCATAATTGAGCACATGAAAATTGAAATATAAAAACTATTTTGTGTTCTTAAAAAAAATCCATTCTCCATTTGTTGGGTATTTTTGTTCTGGTTTGTGCATTTTAATTCACAGAAAACCTACAATGTTGCCTCTCAAGAATGTGTTTTTTTAGTCACAACCATTAATTTATATTAAGTTACACAAATTTATACATGAATTTATAAAGCATGCATATTTCCATTTTTAAAATAGATAAATCATGTATAGACTGATATTTTTTCATGACAATCAGATAATTCGATATATTGGTAATAAATAAATTTCGTGAGAATTTGTAATTAAAGTTTTGACTGAAAATGTCAGGTCCATAACGCTGGAATTGCCCAAATGTAAATGCACATGTGACTTCGATATAAAAATTTTTACTAATTAATTTTATCAAAATTAAAACGTTTGATAAATCACAGCATATCTGCTTGACATTTCAAGTACGAAGTTAATATATGTTAATGTTTATTTTGTACTTATAAAACTTAAGAACATTTTTGTGAATTCGGCCCCTGCCCACTAAGTTCAGCTGTCAGAAAGCTTCATTAAAATCACTTCTCAACAGACACTAACAGAGAATTCAAAGCCTATGATTTGTGAGATAAGTTATTACACTTTATAATGTCGTAACAAAACAATGTGACATTCATAATCTACAGGGCAACAATGATATGAAATAACAAGCTCTATTTTAAGCATGCGTGTTGACCATTAACAAAAGAAGGAAGATGAATCTGTTATTCAATTCCTGTTTTGACATAACTTACTGAGTTAATTCCTTGATTTACTCTTCAGTTGACAAAAACGTGGTCCTTCTACAGAGTTATTTAAGTCCTGTCGTTAAACATATCTTGTCGTTTAACTATATTTGGTGATGACGACAAGTTCCACGTGTTGACACACGGCCAGCTGTAAATCACACGCTCCCACTGCACCTCTCCGCATTACCTCCACTGTTTCTGCTTAACACTGACACAAATATCACAATAACACAAAATACCTTTGCTTTCTCGCTCTGGCTGACTGTCGCGTCTTACAATCGGTCATGTCACGAATGAACAACTGTCCCACACTTGCCCTACGAAACCATTTCTAGCACCCTTCACTTGCCCACTGCATACACGCTATGCACTGCACGTCATTTCCTATTTGAGAGCCATATCCTTTCAGCGAGTTTTGATCGATGTCTCCATCTGGCGGCCGCATTTAAATTAGTATTTGGGCAATGTCAACTATACAATAAAAAAAGGTTTCCATCACACTGATAAATCACATGTCAATATTTGGTGGTTTAAATACACATGTGAGCTCTCTCAAAGTTTTTAAAGCAAGATTTTTCATAGTCAGGTAAAGTGCTGTTTTCAGAATTGTCACATCCAAAAAAACTATTTTATGTTTTTTAAAGAATCATCTCTTCTCTGTTTTTAGGGTATTATATTTTAAAATAGCTTGTGTATATAGACTGATATTGTCTGGACTTTATCAACAGGGGTTAAGTAGAATATAAACAAATGGTTATAAATACATTCTGTGAGAATTTAAATTTCAAGTTTTGATTTAAAATTTCACATCTGTAATGCTGGAATTGCCCATTTAAGCTTTCATTATACCTACAAACACCAATACACCATTGTGATCATTTTGTAAATGTAAATTAAATCAAGCATATTGTTGTTTTTAACATTTCAGAATGACTCAAACATGATAATTTTTTGTAATTGTTTTTTTGTTGTAGTCACTAAACGCAGGGCTTTTATATTTCAGACACATGCATCTTTGACCCCAAAGAAATATGACCCATATCAAACCACTGAAATATTTCTAGCTGGTCCCCAACAACTCCTTTGTATGTCTGCAGAGTAACAATTGTATACATTTATTTGCTTCTATCAAATTTTGTTGAGACCAGCATTTTTAACTAGTGTTCATTAGTTTCAATCTAGTATTTATTCTGTACTTTGTCCAGATTCTTGTTTTCCAGACTTTTCTTTTTTCTTTATCTGTCTCCTATTTTTACTCCCTTCATTACCCGACAGTGCCCGTGCTGTCGTCTCGTCTGTTTCTGCTCGTTTCTCCTCCCCCACAACTTCAACATTCACTCTTCTCCTCACATTCCCCTGGGCAGTTCCTCTCTTTTCGTTCAGACTCTGTCTGCTTCAGTATCTCATTCTGAGCCAGGCTGGCAGGGTATACAGATGATGACTCAGTATACTGTCTGTCTGCATTGGACAGCGTGAAGGCAGTCGATATTCAATCTGATCTGCTCTCCTTCACCCTATCTTCTTCTGTCTTACTCCCTTTCTGGCTCCTGACACCTTTTACGCGCTCATTAGAATTACAAAGAGGCCAGAGAAACGGAGCGGAAATCAACACTTCTGAACAGTCCTGAGTCAGCAGAGCTGGTCAGCTCTTCCCCTTGCCTCTGCCTGTGGTGTTCTCTCTCCTCTTTTGAATTAACCTCTCTTTCTCTTTATGTTTTTGTTTTGCTGCATAATATCCTAGACATTATAATTTCTTATTGAAGGGAACAGTTCTGAAATATAAATTATAATCTGTCTCAAATAAAGCCTTAATAAATACATCATATAGTCTCATGCAAGTAGCTGGAGGCAAAGTGTAAAAGATGTATATAACAAGGATCTTATATAATTCTCTTATTCTAACTTCAGTACTAACTATGTAATGTTCTGTAACTACATACTGTAACTAAAACTAATGCACTCCTTCACACTGGCTCATGTAATAAAATACATAACAATGACAACAGACAATAATAAAAAAATGAACTTAATAATAACAAATTCTGATTACAGTTAAAAACTTGCAATATAACTAAAACTTAAAAATATAACTCAACATTTATGCTAAGATGGGTGCTGAGAGAAAAAGGGGTGGAGAGTTTTGAGGTTGCATAGTTTCTCTCCCTATACATTGACATAATTATATCCAGACCACCTTGACCCAAGGACACATCTGTTAATCTATGAATCTACTGTATTTAAACATGGTGAACAAACACACACTTATACACAAAATTAAAGGACACTATAATTACACTGAACATGTGTTTATATAGTCACACCTACATATGCACATAAGGTATTTATGCTGTACTAATCGCTTATTTTGTTGAGTTAACGGTAAATTATAACTATAATAACTTAAGTAACAGTGAAAAACTATTTAAAACATGCTACTACATGATTTTGTTAAAAAAACAGTTCCATTTAAAAACAAATAGGCCTACATCACAGATGTGACAGGATACATCTCATGGTTATTGCCTGAAAATACCCTTGTCTTGAAACAAGGCAAAACGTTTTCATTCAAAATTTATTTATGTTTCACTGTTTTAAATGTTGTCACTGTCACCTGAAAATAATGGAATGAGTGAACACCTGCATTAATTTAAGTAGCCAGGTGATGGCACTGTTGTTCTGCATGTGATCTCAAGCATAAGAGCTTTATATTAAGATCACTTTTATTAATTCATTCATTTATTCATCCAATCGTTCGTTCGTTTATAAATCCATTCACTTCTCCAGATGTAACTTTTCATGGGCACTAAAGGAATCTTGCAGTCTCAAGCTAATTCTGCTAATTACATCCAACAATAAACACAATGCCACACAGTGGTCAAAGTTGAACAATACAGTGGATGACACTAACAGTGGAGAAATTCAGATATACATAACCCTCTTTCCGCTATAGCTGTAGACTTCTGCATTACTACCTCAAAGTAATTATTAAACATAAATCATGTTAACACTTAATTGAAGGTGTTCTGATTGATTGATGTTCAGTTAAATACCTTACACAAATACCTGTTACAGATGTCTAAATTATTGGATAGCAAACTATTTAAAGGGCTATGTTTCTGTTAGACCAGAGTTTGTAGACTACACACAGGGTAAGTCAACTAGTTACAATTGCATACATTTATTTTCACAGTGTAAGTTATATTTCTGTATTTGTACAGTTTTATAAGCCATTTCTCAGCAGATGGATATTTTATATGATCATAAAAGACAAAGCTGTTTACGTTCAGATGCTGTTAGTCTCCATTCAGAATATAATCACTGCTAATTCCAGTGGATGTCTCTCAAAATTTGTGCTACATTTCTGGATATATATGTATCCATTTTATGGATACAAAGAGCAAAAATATGTACAAACTTTTATATTCCTGTCTCCTATCATGTGCTATGCCTTCACATGGTTATGGTTTGGGTATATGGGTATGGAAATGTTTGCGTGTGTGTAAGGTCACAGAATGCCTTCAGATTGATCCATATTTTTGCCCATAAAGGCAAAAATAAATAAGCTAACTAACAAATGTTAACAAAAAATCAATATGCTTTTAAAAATCTACATTATACTGCAAAACACATGGGTAACACACTAAAAGAAATCACAATGCAAAAGTCTTTGAAGGGAATGTGTGTATGTGTTTGTGACACATGACAGCTGTATGGGTCTTTGATGTTTGGGATTACAGTTGAATTACATCACTGTACTGTGAATGTGAGCACCTGTATTGTATTGTGAAAAAAAGGCTACAATATACAGATGAAAAGACGGGTTGGACTGAGGTCTCTCCTGGAAGCAGAATGAAATGATGACACAGACTTGCTTTAAAATTTCCCCTCTAGAGTGTTTGAAAGAAGGTTTGCAAGACTGTGTATATGTAAAAAATATATCTGTCCTCAATGTCCCTGTATCAAGTATTTGTTTGCTTTGTGGTAGCCTTCAGGAGGCTAACTTGTAAAGGCATGAAGTGATGATTCTCACGAGTTTCAATTCGCAACACACCAGCACATTATGAGGCTGTATCAAAATGTTTGTTCTGCTGGGTATTTTCAGGTACCGAGTTTAGTACTATAAATCATCAATACTGCTGTGGAACACACTAGATACACACCTAGATACACACCTTTCACACTTATAAAACTGTCTATAATATTTCTTATAAAAAATGGGACTTTTAATGTACCATTGTAGTCCTGGTAGTAACACACAGCAGCAAACTTCAACTGTATAAGGCTTCAGTCCACGCTAGGCTCTTAATCGAAACCAGAGCACTACAGGGCGTCAAGCTGAATGGTTAATGACTGAATTACAATCAGGTTTGGGTGACAGCAGGATTAGTTCAGTCTTTGAAGGTCTGATGTGGTTTCTGGTTCCACAGTGCAGCATTGCCTTGCATGTTGAGAACACGGTGTGTGTGTGCATGAGTGTGTGTGCTGGAATGTTGCATGTGTGTTTATGGAACAAAACAGGGCAGAATGTTACACAATCCTACTAGATAGCTACCCCGCCTTAAGCCTTACTTCTTTCTCCTTTCTTGTTGCATTTTCCCCAGATCTCTTCGTTTTCCCCATGTGAGCTTCTCACACACTCACTATTCTCTCTCTGACACCATCAACAACAACTCTCTCTCTTGCTGTATCTATATTTTGTGAGATCAGCCCAGGCTGGGTAGATTGAAGTGGACAGGAGTGTAGAGCACACGCTCTCTACTCTCTCTCCCTAATCCCTGACCTAGAAACAGAGAGTTAAAGAGACCTATTTAATACAGGCATTTATTTTAAAATCTATTTTATTTTTATTTTAATATCTATATTTTATAGGAAGCCCTTTTGTAATGCTTTTGTGTCAGGACAATCACAATCAAGTGAGACAAACAAACGAGATTAAGATGAAGTTTAGGAACATACAGTGCTGAATTAGGATAAAATAACAGTAAAATAGACAGTGTGAGAAAGAAATCCTGACTATAATTCTGAGTAATTATAATACAGGTTGAGTTACCAAATGAGTTTGTTTCAGAGGAGCGCCACATGTGGTCTGGAGGAGAATTTACACCCTGTACCGCGATACTATGCCTGGCTGGCACACTGTTAAACATGCATAAGCCATTTTCTTATTAATATTTCACACAAGCAAGCATCCTATCACCAGTGCAGCTGTAACCATGCAGACACTACACACAGAGGGAGAGAGATAAGAAAAGAGAGACTAAGAAAATATGATAGAAAGAAAAAAGGAAGCTGTGAAAAAACATTGACATAGAAAACATTGATATATATATATATACACATGTAAAGGTATATAGTGTGAACAGACTATTACCAGTAGGATTAGGGTTTAAGTAGAATAAGGTAAAACATGAAAGACTGATTCTACAAAATAGTCATGTATGAAGTTATTTTACAATACTACAATACATTTATGTGACAAATAAAAACAAATTATTATGACTTGAATCTGGTGCAATGACCACTGTCAGCATGGTGTACTTTAAGCACCATCTAGTGGTCTGAAAATCATGTTTAAAGATAATGGATATTTAGAGGGCTGTAAATTCATAAACAAATACAACGAGATCCTGCTTAATATCTTAACTATTCCTAGGCAGCAGTGAGAATAAATGGAGAACAGATAGACCTTTGCTTACACCACCTGCTTCTCATATTTCTCTCTTAATTGTTTTCTTTACAGTTGCAGACAGGATCTCTACAATGACACTAAAACGTACAGTTTACCCTAAACCAAAAATTTCTGTAATGATTTATTCACCCTCATTCATTACCTGTGTATGACTCGCACAACAGAAGATACTTTGAGAAATGTCTTTGTGGTCTCGTGTCCACACAATGTTCTTCAAAATATCTTCTGTTGTGTTCAGCAGAAGCAAGAAAGTCATACAGGTTTGGGATGAAACGAGGGTGAAAATGAAAGAATTTTATCATTTTATATATGATCTATGATTTATCTATTATCATTTGTAGCTATCAAAATAATCATAGGCCTATTGCAGAAAAAAAGCTGCTTCTTTTCCATGAAACATTTAAAGATTTGTGATACTCTCATTTTAAAACACCTTTCATCAAACCACCTTGCAATGTAACTTGGTTGCCATAACGATAACCTCACACGCTTGCTGCTGCTCCCTGCTGTCCTGTCAGCGCAAGCAGCTTCTCAAGTTAGTTTGCATGAATGCCTGTTAGTCAAGTTTCTGCCTTAGCTATGTAGAATGTCTCAAATCACATAGAAGGGTTTAGTTATTTAAATAAGAAAACATGTTTAATGCTCTTCTGCTCATGCTGCACAAATATGAAATTATCCATTTACAACAATATTTACAACAATTTTAAAACACAAACTCTCGTTCTCTCATGCACACATACACAAACATGCAGAGGCTATAGCAGTGGTAGTGACATGTCTTGCCATCCTGTTGTAGAACATATGCGTGTGTGTATGTGTAGGATTGATCCAGTCATCGCTAGCACCAGAACCCTGTGAGACATGAGGCGGTAAGAGAGAGAGGGGGATGGAAGAAGGAAAGAGAGAAGGAGAGAGAGAGAGAGCAGCAACAGCAGCAGCAGTGCTATTCAAGCTAACTCGTTATGTCCAGGGCTTATTGGAAAACAGTCCAACTGAAGCTCAGCACTGAAATTAGTTATTGATCTTGCCTCCCCATCACCAACCGCCCTCCCCCCAGCCTCCGCTTTGGGACCGCAAAACCCTCTTCTGCTGATTCCTGCTCTTTTTCATTTGTTCGCCTCTCTCGTTCGTTCCCCGACTCTCTTTTTCACCACACACCTCTTCGTTCCATACATTCATCCACGTTTTACGGTGACAGTTCTTTGTTTCCTAAAACCAGCCTTCCAGGTTTTTGATCTGTTCTCTCTCTCTTTCGTCAGTGGCCCTTTGATTGGTTAACCTTCCACCCGTTTCTCTCTCTGTCTCTCTTTTCCTATACCCAAACTTCTGCTCTTCCATTGCTTACCCATCACTCTCTTTAAAAATGTTTTCTTGCTCATGCCATCCTTCTACCTCTTCATGCCATCTCTCTCTCATTGTTATTTTCTTATCCACGAGTAAGCCTTCCTCTTTCATTGCTTTTTATTTCTCATCTTCGCTGGTTTTGCTCAGATGCATCAATTCTGCAGACAGCTGCACACACTAGTTATAATTTAAAGGACGGAGAGAGTGAGAGATGAATAAATGCAGATGTAATTGGTGCAGTGAAGTGAAAGAATGGAAAAAAGTGCCATAATGGTTATGGCATATTCCCGAAACAGAAAACGTTGCATAGACAAAAAATTAATTCTTGTACTAATACACTCTAAAAACAGATGTGTTAAATATAACACAAGATGTGTCTAGTTAGGGACAACACACAGATGTGTTGTCCCTAACTAGACACATCTTTGTGTTAATTTAAAAACAACACATTTTGTGTTACTTTTAACTCAACTTGTGTTACTTTCAACTCAACATGTGTTGTCCCTTTTATGTATTTAACACAAAATGACACATTATGTGTTAAACAGCATAACACAAAAAAATTAACAATAACACACCCTTTTTTAGAGTGTACTACAAACAGAAACACACTGTATTTGTATTTGGCATTTGTGATGCCAGTGTAACAGATCTGTGTCAGATCTTTTATACGCATACAGGGCAAACAGTAAGGTGTAGGTAAAATGAAAACTAAATAAAGGTATATTAAAGAAAATATCATATAAAACAAATTACATTTATGTTTCACTAATTCTGTTACATTTTAGGAAACATTTTAGTAAGTTTTAAGCTTAGGCTCTGTATAAATAAAATGCTGCATCAGAGCCTTTTTGTTGTCGTTTGTTTTCTTTCGGCTGTGTATGAGATTCAACATGTACCACAACATCTAACTTCACAGTATGAAGACAGAATTAATACTTAAATAGATGTAAGAAACACCAATGTAATTTCATTGTGTAGGAGACACAATGAGTTAAAAAATGATTTATTACGCCTATCTGTTTTTTTGGAGTACAAAACAAATAATACACAAAAGCATGTAAAAAAAAAAGCATTTTCTATTTATTAGTTTTACCATTTTCTATGGTAAAATGAATTTAATGAATAGAATCAGTATTACATACAAACAACAACAGTTCTGTAGCATTTTGCTTTTGCTTTAATTTTAACGCTTTCCCTTTCATGGAACAGTGAAAAGCACTCACATGACACACATCATACATTCCTTCAGTCACATGAACATCATTAAACCAAAGAACACTGAACCAAAATTCCAAAGAACACATCCATCAGCATTAGCCTGAAACTACAGGTCAATGCAAAGTTTTTGACTCAAGTTCCCAGATCACATTGCTGGGTCATTAATTGAGGTTTCAGTTACTAAAGCTAGATTGCAATTAAATAATATGAATATTCAGGAGAATCGGTGAGGGATTGGCATTGAAATAGTTAACTCAAGTCAGAAATTACTACTTTAAATGTAGTGTATGATAAATCTAAGGCAAGTACAGACACAGTAAAATTTTCACCTTTAGTATATTTATCAGAAATAAAATCACAAATTTTAAGATAAACAGGTAAACATTTGGCCAAAGGCCCCAACAACATGTATAAACTGCAGCTCTGTCAGTCAACATACATATCAATAATCATGTATTATGTGTGAGCAAGGTACGTTTCCCACTGTGAGGAATTAAAAGTCTTGTGTAAACTAGTAAGGCAGAAATCATTCTAGATTTAATAATATTTTTAACTGGCGCACAATGGGTGCAGGTTTTGTCTGATTGTGGCCTCTGAACAACATCACTATTTCGAGAGTAAATCCACAAAGAAACACCACAGAAACCGAGGTTATATTTCAGAGTCAAACAGGAAGTAGTAACCTCAGCTCAATCAAGAAATAGCCCCTCTCACCTCTCCATACACTTTAACTCCAACAACTCTCGTTTCTGTCCAAATGAGTTTCAGGAAGAGAAACAGAAGGAGCAGGACTAGTAAAGGGGGTTGGTGGGGAATACGGGAACAAAGCTGGAATTTAAATGGAACCCCTCAACCCCCCCTTCTCTCTCTCCGCAGCAGCCAAAGGGTCTCCCAGCCCCCGCCTGTCAGTGCTCTGCGGTGCGGGGGTTGCTGTATGGCTTGGCTTTAGTGGGGGTGTGGGAAGATAAGGGCCTTTACCGGGCATGTGTGGATGTGGTATGTGGGTGTTTTAGGGTCATGACGAGAGCGACATGGTGAGGTGACAGGCATGTTTACACTATAACACTGGCAAAAGGGAATCCCCCATTTGCTCTCCCAAATGAAGAAAAACCCTTTCCTGGAATCTACCTCATAGCATCTGGGTTTGTTTTAGCCATCTTTGTGTTTTTGTGGCATGTGTTACAAGGGCATCTGTTGCTGAAATACAAATGGCTAAATAGCATACTATATGGAAGCATGTCTCTGAAAGACAAAAGTCTTAAAATGTAATAATGGGATTAGAAGTGTCAGACTAAAAGTCTTTAAATACAGAAAAAAATATTTTGACACTAAGTTTCATTATTATGCACAAAATAACCAACTGAAACACAGAAAATAAAATACCAGAAGTTGGCTTTCAAAACATTAATTTCAATCTTTCACATGGACCCACTCAGTCTGTATTAAAGATATCAAGGTTATATTTTCACTAAATGATCTTTACATTATGCAGAATGGATTTTATGTAGAATATGTTAAATCACAAAAATGTTTTCACAGACAGGGTGGCAAAATTACTCAAAGATACAGTACCGGTCAAAAGTCTGGAAACATTTACTCACTGTTGTTTAGATTTTTTCTACATTTTAGAATCTTAGAACTCATCAACAAAAATAACCCAATTGTAACTGTGGGAACTATGTTGTAAATAAAAGCACCAAAATAATAAAGACTATGTTATATTTTAGCATATCTGTGTATAGTATAAACAGTATCAAGCTTGGTGTTCATACAGTGGAAATTCATGATATGTATTCATTAATGTATTGAAACATTATGTGTGTTTTGTATAAAATCCATTAAAAGACTTCCAATATGGTAATCCTATAACCAAGTTTGGTTGAGGGGAGGATCTTGTGGCTAACTAAGAATAAACATGAACAACTTTTGGTGTCTAGCTCCATAAAACAAATGTCTAATGGCCAAGACTGCAAAAGAAATCACCTGTCTGTTTTATTAGAGGCATGTAATTTATTCTTTTCTAGAGATGAGATGACTGGTGATCTATAGTACAGTGAAGAGGAGCTCTTCACTCTATGAGAGATGAGAGAAATGACCTCCAGAATTCAATTAAAAAGAGGATTTTCTACAGGAATAACAACCATGCAAAGTACTTGTATATCAATAGCAACATCAATTTGCTGGTCTTAACGTTTTATTGCCATTGATGTTTAAAAAAAAGTTAAATCAGAGGTAAAGTATCTTTAAAAAGAGCTCTTTAGCACAAAAACCAACTGGTTAGCACCGTAACTGCATAGAACTATATGACATCATTCTCAATGTTTTCATATAGCCATGTTTAGTGCAGCATATGTTGGGATATCTAGGTCCCATGTGGATGCAGAGATTTACGAGTGGCCATAAGGTTTAGTGATGAGAACGAGGGAGCTTTTTTTGCAACTATACATTCATGTCACCCATTGTTCTGAGATTAACCTTTTTCCCGCCACATAATAGTAATGGAATCTGTAAATGTGAGCCAGGAAAACAGTCATCTCCTTCCATGAGTTCTCTCCCCCACCCACCATTTCCATCTATTGCACGACAACCAACAAGAAGTGCGTCATAACTGAGGAAGTACTTCCAGGAAATGGACCAAAAGCACAAGGAGAGAGAAGATGTCAATTCTTTTTTGGCATATTTTGTGTCATGAAAATATTTTACTGTGATGGTGCAGAGTAAACGGTCCCCTGTTTTATTACAATTTGCTTGCCATCCATTTTAGAATACAAATATTTAGGCCCGCCTCTGTGAATCACAACATTGTACTACAATTAGATTACATCTGAAACCAAATGTCAAAAAGAAAACTTAAGTTTGATACATTTGATGACATGTAGTTGCCTACTGTGAAGAAAAGGTCAAGACTAGTGCAATCTTAATCGTGCAGTTGTGGCAATTAGCCTCTGGTGGTGCTCAAGTTACTACTCGCTGTCATGTGATGGGCGCAGTAGCAACCATTCGCCATCAGGTGGCACTGTTAGTTAGGGCACTTCCCAGTATGCTTGACCCAGCCCTAGCAAGGTACTCGATGCTGCTAGCACAGGAAGAGATGAAGTGGATTATTTGGCCCATAAAAAGTACATGGGGCTGAGTTCACTGACTGGAAATCACAGAGGAGATAGGGCAGAGAGCGGAGGTGAGTCAACCTCATCTGCCTCAGCAGGACTCTGGAGCCTACTCATGCTTTTATCACCAAGTAGATCAGTAACGCATTCACCATCTCACTCCGTTGTGGAAAAACCTTAGATTTTCCCATTAACCAGCTGACACTCTCTAGTATTAACAGCAGACTCCACAATGACAACAGTTTCCTTGATTAATTCTGTATAAATGAAAATCCTTGTTAATTGTTTGGACCTACTCAAGTAGACTGAAAAGGGGGGTCACAAGTATTTTCTCCTCCAATTAGCAGAGTAACTTTATGAATGTGATCCTTAGAAAAGAATGTCAGCTCAACCCATCACACTGTTCCTCTGTCTTTCGTAGATGAACTCCTGAAGGCAAAGCAAGAAGTCATAAGGAACAACTGGATGGTTGTGTACTCAAAGTTACAATTAATGTGTGCTGTGAAAAGCTCTTTAGCTCCACAGCTGTAGCTCTACAGCAGCGCAGCTCTTGTTTACCAGAAGAGCATGACGTGGGCCGTTACATAAGATTCATTCTGCCCTTCACAAAAAGCGGTATGGAGCGATCAGTAGAACCTGCTTGTCGTAAGTCAACTGCGCTACGCGGCAAACAATATCACCTTCCGTGCTGGGTGTGACATGCTAAGGTGACTGACTCTTAAGGGCGTGGCAAGACTAGCGTGTGCGTTTGAGTTGCTTGCTGTTAATGTTTTTTCCAAATCGGTTTCTTCTGATTTAGCATTCAAGTTATCTAGTTAATATGACTTTCTGAAGTACACATCTCTCCCCCCTCCCTTCACCATTCTGGTGAGTCAAACTGTAACATTTCTTTCTCAGTCTCAGCTCTGTTTTGCCGTCTCTCTCTCTCTGTTTGGAGATTAAATGGGCATCCTGCCAGTTTTTCATATTTCCTGGCAGCAAAGGGGCCAGCCAACTTCCTGGAGGGGAGGGGCTTACTGAAAGGTTACATTTGCACAATGTGCCTATGGAAAAACACAGAGCGGGGAGAGAAAGCGAGAGAGGGAGCAAGCAGAGAGAGGAGGGGCGGCAGGGGAACAGACAGGGTGAGAGAAAGGGAGGGGGGGAGCTTGAGAGAGCGTTAGGCAGCTTGGGCTAAACTAAACGACTCCACCATTCTGCTGTGCTCGGGTAATGGAAAAAGCCCTCCAGGGGAATATTCAGCATGCAAGAGTATCGAGTTGCTCTCCATCATTACAATGCTGCCTAACACCCCATCCTCCCCACGCCCTCTCTGTCCCTCCCCCGCAACGACCCCCTCCTCTGCGTGAGCTTCATTTTTCCCTCCTTTTTCTCCCGTCCGTGCGTTTGTGAAATGAAAAGGCTTCTGGGAGGAAAGCTGAGGGCCATGGGAGGTTGTTTGACTATGGCCTATTTGAAGTTTTTGTGTGTATAGGTGTGTATGTGCACGTATGTGTCTGCATGAGATCATTTGTTAAGGTGCGAGTGGAAGAAGTTGCCTAGCCAGTTTTGAGAATGGAGGAGTGCAGTTTTACTTTAACGTTTTACTTTATGATTAGGCAATTGCTACAGAGAGATAATAAAGAGACAATAAAGCGATGTACTGTATTTAATTACTGTACAGTATTTAATAAAGCATTTACACAACAGCGATGTACAGGCTATTTTCTCTACAGATGAGAATGTTGTCAAAATGATCTCCGTTCACATGGACCCACAAAAATGACAAAATACACTGTATAATGCTGCATTATGTATGCCAGGCCAGTAGTTGGCAATGTCACCTTGTAAAGAAACAAATGATACACATGCATATGACATCAACACCACCACTACAAATTTATGTTTTTGTCGTATACTTAGAGATAGTAATGTTTTTTTTTTAAGTTTTAAGAAATGTGTGCTTTCAGTCCCTACAACAACATTGACATGTAAATTAACAGCTAAAAGGAACAAAACTAAAAACTAATATGGTGTCATGTAAGTGGTAACTCAGTTCGACCTACTTTACAAACACAACAAAATACAGTGGTTAGACATATTTCATTAGTTGGTTTGGATTGTGGTAAATGAATGATTTCTATGCATCATACACTCAGTCAGCCTCAGATGTCCTGCCCACAAAGCACCCACAATCTATTTACTGTGCATCTATCTAAGCCATATTACACACAAAACTAATAAGCATTTGTAAAAACAGCAAGCTCAAATATTTTCTATTATTAAATTATTTTTTGCCTTCCTATTCATACACTTGGAATTACTACTGTGTATAAAATATGCCATATAGATAATCCCGCTTACCTTTGGCAAAGTAATACTGGTTTAATTTCTTTATGAGGCATTTACTAGCAAACAAACTAGATATTTGTGAGCGTTTTTCAATTTGTGAAAGCCTTCCTACAGCTCAACCAGTAGAGAATAGTGCCTGTAATGCCAAGGTCATGTATTTGATTTCCGGGAAATGCACATTTATAATATATAGTCTATCTTAACAGCCCTGTAAAATACTTTGGATAAAAGCCAAATTCTGCGAGAGTTCCTCTCAATGGATCTGTTAAGACACTCACAGTTTCAGAACTGGGGTATTATTTTGATTTACCCACCTCAAAATGGCACGATGGTTTAAGTGGGTGGTTCTTGGCCAGTACAAGCTGCAATGTGCACCAGATTTATTTGTGGATATGCTCTGATTTTCTCACATCCTTCTGTTATATAATCAACATCTGTGCAAAAAATAGACCCCCACAAAAAGATAAACTGACCATTTGGACCAGTGGGTCCTGGTAATGATGACATTTATAAATCAAGGCATACACCAGAGTTGGGCAAAATTCTGAATTTAAGGTAGGTCCCCTACCAGTAAAGAATGTAAAGTTAGTAAGTATGAACTAATTGAATAACCCACATATCATAAGAAGTATAATTAGAATGACATCATGTAGAATATACTGAATTAGAATATAAAGAAATATAGCAGGTAATGACATTTCAGCAAAATAAATAGTTAATATATAAACACTTATAATTAGTATATATTACTGATATTCTTTCTCCAATCTTGAATGTATATTTACTTTATTTTTCTTTTTTTTATTATAAATATAAATTTAAATTTACAATATAAATTTACTTTATATTTTTTATTTCATTTTTAGATGCATTTTTGCATCTAAATTTAAATTGAATTGGATTTTGAAAGGCATTTTTAATTCAATTCAAAATTGCACAATCATGCCATACACTCCTAAGACCACCACACCCTTCCTCCTCCAGCCCACTCAGTAGGTTAACACTTTTACATTCTGGTGAGACTCGCAAACTTCAAAAGACTTGCACAACCAAAAATAAACTGTGTGCACTCATGGGGAAGTGCAGTGTCAGTGTAAACATCTTGAACTTAATATGGAATAGATGGACTTCTCGAACAATACTTGACTCTGGCTTTTTCCTCTATAAAAGAGAGAGAAAGACAGAGAGTGAGTCAGTGAGAGAGAGACAGAGAGACAGAGAGAGAGTAACACAGCAAAGCACACATGGCCCAAAAGACTTGAACACAAGAATATAGAGGTTGTTTTCCTTATTTTCCTTCAATTGTACATCTACAATATATCTACATCAAACATCTATATTTTTTCCCAGAAACTCATTTTAACATCTAATGCATAAGATGGCTGTTGGTGGGTTGTTCTATTGGTTGGTTAAATTGTATTATTAAACGTGGCATAAAGGAACATTTGGATTATGTAACACAACTTGAATGCATCAATCACTTGTTGATTATGTTAAGGTAATAACTTAAATTTGTAATTTCTTAAACTAGAAAGAAAATGTTTACATGAGTTCAATAGAGAAAGAACAATGTTTCCATTACAGAAAATAAAAAGTGAAAGGCTGAAAACATAACTAGTGGAAAGCAACACTGTAAAGCTATATAAAATACTGCAGTAGACCGATGAAAACAATTATTCTTAGCTCAATTCCCAGAGACCAACTTTATCAGGGCGAAACAATGCTGGTTTAAGGTCAACAAGCCGCAGAAGAATTTATCACAGACTACATTAGAATCAAAGCAGAACGAAACATGTCCATCTAATACAGCTACCATACTGTAAATCATCCACCCACTGCAATCAGGCTTTGACATCCTTTATTTCACTAGAGGGATCCAGGCGTTTCCAATGCGTTTTAATCCCATTGCATTCTATCTTGGTCCCCCTCCCACCCCCCATGCTCAATGTGCGTGTCTGTTTCTCATACCAGACAATGTCTAGACCGAAGCAATTATAGACAGCGCTTGAGCGCCTTGCTGCGGCCTGATGTTTGAGGGTCCTGGGACTGTCCTGGCAGTGGACAGTAGGATGAGAGAAAGGGAAAGGAGAGGTAAGGCCATTAACTGGAAGGCCTTATCACTCAAACTTCTCATTCTCCAATGGTTTAAGAACAGCTTCTCATTGTTCATCTCTTCTCTAAATCATCTACTTGGAAGGTGAAGACATGCTAAACTTTTGGAGTCAATAAGAAAAAAGTATGAAAACGTCCAAGACATAAAAGCACTGGTTTTGTTGAATCGTTTCACTGTGGCTAGCCTCTGTGTTCAGAGTTATGCCAGAAGCTGAAAGAGAAATTTCATACTCTGGAAATTCCCTACTGTACAGAGATGGAGGCGGGTTTTTGAATCTAAATATGAAGCTGTGAGATTGAGAAAAGTAACATAAATATTTAATCAGGAGCATCTCATTACGGGACATGCTGGATTTTAATGCATTATGGAAGATAAGACCGTTATTACAAATACAAAAGAGAATGCAGGGGACTGTAGATTTTAACATTTGTGTATACTCTTCTAAAGTGAGAGATGGAATTTTTATTCCTGAGACTAATTTAAGGTCTTTATGCAACGTAATGTGTTAATAAAATATACACAAATTTGTCAATTTAATGTTTTTGCCCACATTAAATCACACTATACCATTAAAACTATTAAAAAGAATCAAACAAATAAAATACCCAAATCATGTAATGGAACTAAATGGGCATGAAGTTTTCACCTAAACATCTCACCCTTTAAAGTATGATTTTGGATCTAACATTTAGTTTAAGAGCTCAGATCTAGGAGAAAGAAACATGTTTTAATTTATTTTAAACTACTAAATATACATGTGTAGAAAAATATCACACAGTCACCAATTCATGTGACTAATTGTCTCACTATCACCCTCCTTTATGTTGACTGTCTTATCCTGTTTCTGGTTGTAAGACAGAAACAAATCTCTCTCTCTCTGTATGTCCCAAGGTCTCTTTCCCATCCACCTCTATTTTCAGTCGTCTTACCTGTTTAACCTTACTTGTTTTAGACTCTCTCTGCCACTATCTCTCATTTTGCTCTTATTTGTGTTTCTTTCTCTCTCTCTCTATCCGTTCTTCTCTCTTTCCACCCTCTCTCTCTCAACCCAAAACCCCTGCAGTGGTGTACTCCCACCCACTCGCACTGACACTGACATGCATAGACGGCTGTGTGTGTGCGTGTGGACAGCATTGCTCTCCCATCGCCACAGACAGAGTGACTTCAGCGGGAAAGAATGCTCTCTCCTTCTGCTCGCTCTCGGACTCCCTCCTTTTCCCAGAGCCTCTGCCCTCAAACACACACACGCACACACATTGTAAGATTAAGGAGTGAAGAAAAAAGAATGCATATATATATACATACACATACACACACACACACAGATAGATACAAATGCATGTTCTGAAAAAGCTGAAGAACATACACACTACATTTACACAACTGAGAGATCTAAAGCAACTTGCAGTGCATTTTATGGTAAACATTTGATCAGTTTGTGTGTGTGTGTTCCCTCAGAATTGAACCCATGACCTTTGCGCTGCTAACACAATGCTTCAGCAATTAAGCTACAGGAACACTATCAAAACAAAGACTGTTACATAAAAGACACAAAGATACAAGACTGAGATAAGATGTGCACATACGCTGTCATATGTTGATATGATTAGAAAGAGCCCATTACATACTGTGTCTTGTGATTGAGAGATGCACAAGATGCTCCGTCACTCTTACTTTATGCTAAACACTGTTAAGTTAATGAAATGTATGTAAAAGCAATACATATCCTAGATCTAAAAATAGATATCATTCATGTTGAAAAAAATGGTGCTATATAGCACTAAAAGTGATTCTTTATCGTAATCATAGGGGAACCACTTTTAGTGCTATATAACACCTCAAATAGTGATATGTAGGACCATTAAAGGTTCTATATAGCACCTTAACTACTCCAAAGAACCACTGAGGAACCACTGAAGAACCATACAGGGGCTTAACAGGTTCTTTATATGCTAGTGGTGCTATATAGCACTTCTATTTCACCAAAAAAGGTGATGTATAGAACTTAAAGTGCTATATAGCACTTAATGTGGTTCCCCTATGATTACGAGCAAAGAACCACTGAAGCACCATTTTTGTTATTAATGCCATCTACGGTATTTCCTAAAATGGTAGCACTGGAGTTAATTTTATCATTGGCTCACCCAAAGCTGATAGTAAGTTTCCAAATTCAGAAATTCCAAGTATAGTTATAAACCCTAAAACAAATGACACTGGAAAATATTTAAAAAAATTTCACTACCTTCAATATTCTCAGCTGGTTTATGAAATTACCAGTAATAAGACTTTGGAATGGAATTATGCCCTTGTAAATTTTTTGTTCTCATTTATCTTGATATTTTTATTTGAAATATTAATCATTAATATATTCCCCAAGGATTCAACTTACCCCTTGACGTGACACAACTTACCCCTAACATGGTCAGGTTTCTGTCACTGCACCATTTTATATAATTAAGAATATTTCTGTTGGAAATATACTGAGATATACTGTAATTATGAGTATTAGTTTTACCTTTATCTTATTTCTTTTGGCCTAGAGAAGAACTGAAAAGCAGCACAGCTCACCCCACTCACCTCTACAAGTCTTATCTAACTAGGCCTACTAAAGGTCCTTGAGGCACAGTTGAAATTATTCTGAATCCTCTTACTTATTAACAAATAATGCATCTATTAGAAAACAACTTATCAAATGGACCTTGGAGCTAAGATAAATTCAATAAGTATATAAAACGTAGAAAAACTCAGACATACACCAAGCTCTTCATTTGGACATTTTTGGACACAAGCCTTTTAGGGAATATTTAATCATCTAAAACATCTGCAGTGTCACTGACTTTCCTCCAAGCATCTTCTCATTTATCTCTCACCCATTCAACACAATCATTATGGGAAGGTGGCTTTACTCCTGGCAAAACCCTTTTGCTGCCTGCAGTCAGGGTAACTTGTTTGACCTGCTTTTTCTTCCTCCAAAACTCATTCTGATGCACCAATAGCAATTAAAGACAAGAGCCCAAAGGCCAGTTTAGTCAGTCATTAATAATGGTTATCACATACCATCACTTATGTCTCTGATGATGTAAAGAATGATGGGCATCCTGTTCACAAATTAAGTGCGTCAATGGCTACAACATCAAGTTGTGTGATAAAGCTATTACTAAATATATCCAAGATACTCAAAGTTGTTGAAAGTTGTTTGTTATTTAACTCGCACTTGAATCCAAAGTAACTTTACTTTTAATCATTAAAGGGACTACTCATCCACCCACCTGAAGAAACCTGGATGGATCACTTATTGTAAGACCTAACCTGGCAATCTTCTGTTAGCTTTTAATATATTTTCTTTATGTAACAAATTAGTTGAAATTAGTTCTTCTTCTCATTAAAGCTATGTACAAAACAAGATAAAAAGAATTTCTCTGGAAAACAGTGTGAAAGTGTCATATGGGAAATGACAATAACATTTTCGGCTGAAGACGTTGCAGATCAATGGCAGCAGACATTGACCTCAGACACTACAGAACATGACAAATGACAACAAACAATAATTATGACCTAAATTATATAATATTCCCTCAGACTTCGATTTTCTAACCTTCCAGTAAATTAAATGAAAAATTTATTTTATGACAGTACTTTTTGGTCATAACATCATATTAAAGTGTTATGCTCCAAGTTTAAACATTTTATTTTAAAATGCATATCTGAATATGTACTATAAATTATTTTGTATTTCATTTATTCGACATTGGAGACAAATAAGACTTTGAGGCCTAATGTGGAAATTGATGACGTAACGCTTTTATCTTGAATTTACCTTTTACCTTGCTCTTTGAAATATGACCCTGGTGTGAGGAGCAAGAATTGACCCGCTGAACCCTGTTTCACACCAGTAATGGTGATAATTTTGGACAGGGGACTCTCAGGTGACCGCTTATAGTCTCATTAGAGGGAAATAACCGTGACACAGTAACAGTGACTAACACCACACCAGGTCTCCATATAACCCACCGCAACACTAGTGGCAGTGAAAGTCACACTCTTTTTGTCTTATTTTCTCTTTTCCATCTTCTCCTCCCAACTCTTTATTTCAATGTCTATCTCCGTCACACTACCAGTGAACCACACAAGCAAGGCAGTAAAATGCAAACAACAATGTGGATGGCAAATTTATGTATTTAAGGAACATAAACATGGGACTAAAAAGAAGAAATGAAGAGGTAAAAATAAAAAAACAAAGTATTTAAAGTGACAAATAGTAGACCATTTGGAGTTTGCATACGCATTTTAATCAACCAATTTCCATGACTTTCAGTCATTTGTAATTACTGGAAAAGAATTAAAGCATTTAAAGAGTTTACTTGCAAAGAGCAATTTATATCTGATTAAATATTTAAAAGCAGAGCATAACTAAAACTTTAGATCCCCTATTGAAATTTTCATTTATTTCTTTTTTCCAGGTCTAACAGTATTAATGTTGCCAAATATCGCCAGGTTTTCCATAACCGTGGGAACCCTGCCACTTCGGCTCTGGTCTCAATCACTGTCTCTCCACATTGCTGTTTTTTTTCTGGTAGAATTTAGTCTGAGCCCAACATTTGGAATCACTTCTAGTCTGGGGCGTTTCACACTGAAACACTGTGCTTTTCCTTCTCCAGAACAGGCTGTTCTCTCGTTCCATTTCTCTCTGTCTCTTACATACACATCCGCACAAGCACACATAGCTCTGTTTCTATTCTGTTTATGTGGCCCACTCAAAAGACTCTCTAAACTATCTGCATGTTAGTTCTAGTGCAGAACAGAGAATCTGCTGGTTTATAGTGACGCGACTCTTCTATGCAGTTTGAGTTCACTGTGTTCATGTTTGTTCCATAAGTGCATGATGGGTGATGAAATGAAAAGGGGGAAAGCAGATGCTTGGGTCTGGAATGTCTTCTGCAGCCTGAAACAATTTTAGGGTGGAGAGGAACGAATGGCCTTAGAAGAACATGTTGAGGGGGTGAAGCAGGAGAAACGTGGATATAGAAAAATATAAGATTAATGGTAAAACTAGTTGTTTTGAGAGGTTCGATGAACGATCTGAAAGAAGGCTACAGAGCTTCAAGAGCAAAGCACTATAACACTATAACAACATAGTCTATAAATATAAATGAAATTAGACTGGGGTATCCAAAATCTCATTACTATTAAACATATTGCGATCATGTTAGTTTCAGCAATGATTAAAACTACAATTATCTGCTTTATTTACTTATTAAATAATTTTTTGCCGTCCATAAAGCGAGATAGCTAGCATAGCAAACACCCGACACCTCTGCTCGATTCGCCTGTGTGGCTGTCGCTTTTGAAATAACAACCCTTTTTCTGCTACACTCAATCACCCACACACATACACGCACACAAACCGAATCTCTCTCTCTCTCTCTCTCTCTCTCTCTCTCTCTCTCTCTCTCTCTCTCTCTGCCCCCCTCGCCTTCTCTCCCTATTTCTTGCTCGTTCTCTCTCTTCCATCCACCATACCAACCCCCCGCCCCCACCCCTCCCGTTCAGCTTCTATAATTCAAATCCTGTCAGCTCTGTTCCAGACTGCTGGCGCCAGCCTCTCTCTCCAGGAAAAAAAGCGAGTGGGGAAAAAAAGCAAAGGAAGAAAAAAGCTCTTTGAGGGACAAAGCCGACGGAGCCACACACACACACACATACATACGGCACAGGCCGAAAAGCAGAATGAAGTTTTTTAAAGAGGCAGCTGTGGGTGGACTTTTCAGAACCCAATATTTTTCCTCTATTTCACTCCCTTCTTTTTCCCTTTTGTTTTAATCTTTCTCTTTCACTCCATTCCCCTTCATTGCTTACATACTCTTTGATGTTTCCACTGCCTTAACTGGACATTGCTGTTAAATCCTCCCTTGCGATATTTTCTTGGCTAGTTTTACTGAACTTTCAAAATGAGTTACAACAAGGACAACTTTGGTAAATGTTTTAAACCTAGACAAATGCTTCATTTGTCCATCCACAGCTAATCTGGTCCAATTCTGTCTATGGAGAAGAAGAGAGTGAGAAAAGCAGAGCGAGAGAGGTCTAAAAGTCAGACACAAGGGCCTGCCATTGCTTGTCAGCATTTAAATTTGGCTAAAAATAGCCTGGAGACTAAATCCATCTATTTCAGGTCTTAATGAGCAGTCTGGTCACGTGACGCAAACAGGCAGAAATGACAGCCATCGTCTGCGAGTCATCCACTGACTCAAGCGTTCCTTCACTCCACATCAAACTCTCCTTCCCACAATCCCTCGCTCACTTACTAAAAAACATTCTCAAGCACAAACACACCTACTCACACAAACTCTCGCATTTGTCCTCCATGGAAGACACAGACATAAACACACCCTTATTTACTATAAAACATTGTTGCCCAACCTTTGGTTTTGGTCATCTCTACAACCCCATCAGTGAAGCTCATATATCCATCAACAACACCAAATCAGAAATATCTTTCTTTAACTGGATATTGTGTAGTATTATAAATAATATTTAAATAACAATTTTTACAATGATAAACTTATCTTGTCGTATAAGATTTAAGAAGATATAATGAAGGAAATGTTATTATGTCACATTTAACAAAATTATTAGTATAGGGTTGTTTTTTAATTTATTGTTATTGTTATTTAAAAAAAGAAAAAGCTAGTGAGACGATTAAATAGCACTGTAGCAAACATCTACTTGTCTGGTGTCTTTTTAGGCAATATGTGCACATACATTCTATAATAAAAGTCACCTATTTTTATTTTCTCTTTCGCTGTTGTGTTTTTTATATTAGACCTGTAGGACAGAAACCCATAGAACTTCATCTTCTAAATTGGACTCAGAAGACTTTGTTATTACTGCTTAAACTCTGCTTCCTTTCCTGTATAAATCAAGTCAAACTAAATTCAAACTCTTTAAAATGAACTAAAATATTTTATATAATCAAATAAAACTTCATTTAGTTATTTTAATTCATTCACACCTATTTCAGGTTAAGAAAAACATACTTCCCCATAAGCATGTACTGAATCTCTCACAGTCCCTGGGTATGATCTACTTGACACAAAACATGTTGTGTTCATTTTTTCTACGACCCAAACAAAAATTGACTTTGACTAACATGAGCAACATCTTTGACTCGTTCCTCTCTCTTAAACATTCTCATTTCATCTCTTTTTCTTTATCTGTCCCTACACAGACCACTGTCAAGCACACATACCGCAGAGATTCTGGGGACAGGACGACCCCTGTGTGTCCTGCTCTCCAAACAGCGACTGAGTTCCCTTGAGAAATGAGGGAGTATGAATACTCTCTATCCTTGCCCCACACAACCCCCCCATCCCCCCAAACCACCTCCCGTTCAGTTTATCGCCTGGACGGGGTCTGATGCTGCCACACACACAGGCTGCAACGGTAATTGGAACATAATGGAACATTTTCGCCGACTGAACTGAACCCTTTGCCCCTATCACCTTCTGAACCGTTCACAAAATAGGCTCACACTCCACGGCCTGCTGCACGCGCACACACACACAAATCTCTCTGTACTGATTGACCACTTTGGTAAGCGTCATACAAACACATCACATGAACTCAAACACAACACACACAGAAACACAGCAAAATAACACACACACATATGGATTTAGAGTTACTGTTTCTGCTTTCTGGTCTTTTCAAAAGATTCTGTGAAAAAATTCACAAAATACACATTTTGAACAACTGATGTTAACTAGTGTGTCTGGATGAAATGCAGAAGTTTCAACAGTTCATCTTTAAACTAATTTAACAAATGAATTGCTATTAAAACGAATATCTGTGTATAAATGTCTGTGAGAATTAGAGCTGTAAAATATTAAAGGAAAATGTAATACGTAATAACTTGCTAAATAATATTAAATATATAATAATAATTATATAGGACAATGAAATATTTTGTAAAATCAATTTAAACTATAGTAAAATTAACTGAAAATGGTAAAAAACCTGATTGTCGCATATGCAACCATGCACTAACAATCACATCCCAGTCTCTTTGCTGTCTACATCAGCCTCAAACTTTGACTATACGTAACTTTTTGAAGTATTAAATTAATTCAGTTATTACCAACCACTGCACATTTGCAATATTTAATAATTTCAATATATTGTGCAACCCTAGTGATCGTGTCATGACCTCTTGTCCCACCAACCAGAAGCCAGAGGTGGCAAATTAGAAAGCCTCATTAGGCCTCACTCCTGTCCTCAACATTAACCATCCGAACTACATTACTCTACAACTGCTGACTTACTCTGATATCCTTACACACCAGTCTCAGACCAAAAAAATGGGGGTCCAAACTCAGTAGCCAAAATTCAGTTGGCCTTTACTGTTGTCCCCTATTACAGTCACTTCATTTGTAAATTGGCTTTCAGACGGATTGTATCCCAGCTGAGCCTCCCCCTGCCCGTCTCCCTAAAGGACCCGGTCTCAGACTGGTCACTACAGCACTCAGTCAATCAGCGAACTCACCAGGGACGCCAAGGGACACTGGCTGTCTGTTTTGTTTGCCTTTGGCACAAACAGACACACAGAAAAGCTTCATCATTTTGCTGTGTTTTGACTCAAATATGCCACCACAGTGTCTGTATTTGGCCAAATCGGTTTTTGCATTATGTAAACACTAAGGATAAAATCACGAATAATAAAATGTGACCACTGAAAGCATCATTTATTTGCACTCATTCAGTGCAATCAGTTAATTGCACAAACAAAAAAAAGTGGAAATTTGCATGGGGCAATTCCCTGGAAGATAACCAAGATTTGGCTGTGGCTGTAGAGCGTCATTGTACCACTACAAACACATCTTCTGTATATATTGTGAAGCTATTAAATTATAGGTGTTTCTTGTTATTACTAGCTCCATGTTTAAACTATTTGTTCAAGTATCCTAGTATAGTATCCAATTTCCATCACATGCAGCATCACGTCTTATTGTACTTTACATAAACACATTCACAACATTTATTGTCCATCCATCCATCCGGCAGTGTGGTCCTAGCTCTGCTAAAGCCCTTAACGGAGAAGGCCAAATGTAAGCGCCTGTTGGCCACAGCCGTGCCGATCAGACCCCACCCGCATCCCCCCAGACTAACCAGCAGGCCTCTCTGTCTGCTGCTGAGCTTTGGAAACAGCTGTGCAGTCATAACAGAGTGTGTGCCCAGACTCAACTCATGTTTTTTGTTGCTTCAAAGGCAATCTGATACCCCATCCCTTCAGAAACATTGAGACACACACGCACATGCATGCCCATGTATATTAAAAGTGTGCACGAACAGTGTTATTCCACTTTTGCACCTTGAAAAAAGTCAAATGAAATCCATATCTCAGGATAATGTAGCAGTTTAAGGTACAGATTAAATAAAGCTGCTAAAAAATTTTTGAGACAATCTTAGGAGTCCAAAAGATTTTTGACTACGCTACATGCTTTCAACATGATTTTAAATAAGAGGAAAATTGTGTGTGATTGGTAAGATCACTGTGAAGTGAAAGTATACAATAAATGGAGTATCCTTGTGCTTTACAGGCTTACAGGCTTAGTTATTCCAATAATTTGTACATGTTTAATAGGTTTATGTTAGCTCAAGTTTACTAACTGCAGGTAGCTCCTATTAGATACGCTGGTGTTGAGTTTCAAAGCATTGACAGTTTCATTTAAACAAAGCTTCCAAAACAGATACAGAAAGTGTGGCGTTCCATTCAGTGAGAAGGCACCCTGCTGCATTTCTCTAAAACAGACTGTTTTTGACATGTTAATCTGCTGTGAGAACAAGCACATTGACTTTCTGTGCATTTACCAAAATGGGAGAATATAAAAGTGGAACCGTTTATTAAATCCCTTAAATCAGAAAAAAACTTTATTGAGATTGTGTAGAATACTATGTTGATTATATTTTTTCAAGCAGCGTGACCTTTTTAACAGAATGCATTTTTAATAAGTCAAGTATGGTTCAACATTTCAGCAACGTCTCTGAGAAAGTAGTATTTTGTAGGAACGTTAAAATGTTCTTCAAACCTGTTTGTTTGTTTTGTTATTGCAAGTGTTTAGACTTTAGAGCCAGAATGGTCATTGTGATAATAGTTTGGTTCTTGTGTATATATCAACCGAAGCCAGTTAACAATTCTTTATCCAGCTATCACATTTAGCTGAGGGCTGTAGTAGGCCTACTCTGAATTTTTCAGACGTTTCTCATAAGAATTTGTTACTATTTTACAAATACGAAGTGGCTTATTCCTATAATTCCGATGTACAAAATAGCAAGATTATTGATCAGATTATCATAAAAAGGGATTAATGAAGCCCCCTAAAGCTAACATCACTGGCAAATCAAAGTAAAACGTATGACTAAGATTGTACGAATTAGCCACCGTGTAAAACAGTGTAAAATGGGAACTCCCAGATGCATTAAGAGTAATTTTCCATTCATTACTGTGCTGTATTGGTAATGCCACATTCTGAATAAATACATAGTTTATTAAAACATTTAAAGCTAATGCTAAGTACACATTTTTCAATTCAGGTCTAAACGTCAGCACGCACGTCTTTTGTCTAACAGACGTGTTAAACGTGTGCAAACACACCAAAATGTCCGTGTTAATCTCTAATGAACAAACCCCAAAAACAAACTGCTAGTTTAAACAAAGCCAAACGCTTGTAGAAGCAGCCCGCTAGTCTTTCTTTCGCGCTCTCCTTCCCTCCCTCCCTCCCCCAGCAAGTCGAACACAGAGGGAGAGAAAGGGAGAGATACAGAGAACGCAGGCATACAAAGGCGGGCGCTAGCTTTCCATCGCTGGCTTACTAATCGGCTCCTTTGTTGTGCTCGATGCATGCCTGTCCCTGTCACATGACCGCGTTTCCATGGCTACAGAGGTCTGAGTAATCATTTGCGCAATGACCTTTATTCCCTTGAGGGAAGAGGAGGGGGAGGTTAGAATGAAAGCGGAGCCAGCAAAAGCAGAGAGAGGCGGAGGAAGGGAGCACGGGAGAGGGAGGGGGAGAACTGGTGAGCAGTAGAGCGAGGCAGTGGGGACCTAGACAAGAAAAAGCAGGGAAGGAAAAAAGCAAACTGATTTTCTCTTAGCAGTACTGAGAAGAATCCGTTGGGTTTGGTTAGATAACGAACAGAGCACGCAAAGCGTTTGAGAGGGAGAGACGGAGGATGGATGCACGAACGCTGGAATACGCAGACTGAAACATACTGGTTGAATGAAAGATCCTTTTTATATATAGTCTCACAGTTCCCTTACTTAAGACAAACATGTTGGTATCAACCCAATGCCGTACCAACGCAAGACTAATACGTCCAACAATTAAAAAACGCTGTCCGTCATCTGCTCATGATAATAATTTCCTAAATCTCCCTCCGAGTTTATCACACAGATAAATAATGATAACGACAAAAAGCACGCTAAATGGATATGGTTAATGAATACCTTTGTTTACATCTACACCTCAGCTACGTTACAGCCGTCACACAGAATGAGCTCGGCACAGATGAATGCTGACAGTCTAAGCCCAGTGATGTTTGGGTCACTGAGTCTCCCATTCGTTTTCTTTTTCATTTAGCTGTTTCTGCTTTGCCCTTCTCTGATGAATATTATGCTAATGCCCTGAGAGGAAATTCAGTTAGTAGCTCTCTCTGCATACAATCACACATCCAAGAAGATCTGACGTTCTGTTTCCCTCTAAGTAAATAAGTATAAATTACACTGTATGATGTTTAATAAATGGTAAAGGCAGATAAGTGAGGAGAAAAGCAGTCTTTTGTATGTGGGTTTAAGTTCCAGTACCTAAAATGCTGCTACAGTTCACACTCCTGCCTTAAGGGGGCAATAGTCCACTTTTTCAACTGCTGTCTTAATGGCTTCTAAGCCAGTGGAGAACAGACTTCTTGAACAACTGTAGTTTTATTCAGATGGTAAAAATGTTTACAGTACACTACAGTGTTTATCAGTGTGTTCACTACATTTGACTGAAAACACACACTGTATATTATCATGTTTTTTATTACACCAGAAAAAAACTCTACAGTAAAAAGCTACATTTGCCAGCGAGTAAGCAATGTACTGTAGTAAATTGTTTTGTTAAGATCATTAATGGAAAAAATCGATTCATTATGTTTTTATCTTGGATATTAGAATGGCTTCATAAGCCGATCAGATGTATTTAGTGCAATTCAACGTTGTCACCCTTATTGTTATTGTTGAAAAAAATACTGCTCCTTCAAAGAGCTAAAGTGTAGCTAGTTGTTCATTTAGTTCAAAGTTTGTAAAGTAGATAACTAGTCTTTTAAAACATTACCTTTATTGTAGCTTTACTAGTTTAGATGAAACACTTTTAGTTTAGGAAGCTATAGTCCCAACACTGAGTGTAAGGTTAGTAAACATTTGTGTTTTGGTGCTGCTGTCTGACAAAAGAATATGGAAGCACCTTTTGTCTTTAGGACAGTTTTGACTGCTGAAAGTAAGCAGGCCATTGTGCTGTTTAGCCTTCGGCAAGGACATCTTCCTGAAGACCATAGAAATGTAAGGATTCTCCATACAGACCTCAAGAGAACGAATAGCACCTTTCAAGAACACCAATCAGACACACTATACACACACACAAAAACACACGTACACACACTCTCTCTTGCTCTCTATCATGCTTCTTGACAAACACATGCTCATTTTCTGCACACGCACACACACCACCATCTACTCTCCTCCATACAAATCACACAGACAGACACACACACACCTCTGCACATAGACTGCCTATCTAAAATGACATACCAGCCAGCTGGGACACTCGGTAAAAGAGAGCGAGAGAGGGGGGGTGGAATATTGGGCAGGAAGTAGTGCGGTTGGGTGTTTGATGGGGTCGGCAAGACCGTTAATCACAGAAATGGTTCTGTTAGCCATGACAGCTAAATCCGCAGCAAAGCACACAGGACGACGCCAGCAGCCGTTGCAGATGCCACGCATGACGTCACTCTTCTTCCAGCTTCCTTGGATTAATATTCCAAAAAAAGAGAAAGGGGCTTGCTGAAGGTTGAGACGACATCCCTCCACGCATTACTCACAGTTTCACCACATGACCCGGGCAACCCGGCAGTCATATGGCTCAGAGCACTACATTGTAATGGACTTATTTGTTGCCTATGTAGAATATTAATGTAGAAACTTATATGTAGTGGTAAAATACATTTTTACGACTATTAGCAGTTGACCCGTTTCACATTTTAGTGTGTTGTAACTATTCAGTGTTTCTGCAACCACACCTGCTCATATATCCAATAAGGTCTGCATAATGAACCATTCATTTATATTGTTGAGGAAAAGCTCACCTGAAGGCCTCCCCTCCTCCAACACATTTGCAGCGTTTCTTTCCCCTTTCCATTCATCCCCTGCAGCTGTCAACCCCCCTGACCTCTCGGTCAAATCAATAGCTTCTCTCTCCGGCCTTCTGCTTGCAGGTAATAGGTAGCCTAGACAAAGGCTAACCAGAAGATATGAATACAATACTTAAGTACAGTACAGTACAGTGTAATACTTTGTCTTTTGGAAAATAATTTTGGCACCTACTTTTTATTTATGTTTTTTTAGGAGAGTTTATTATTTTTCAAAAATGTTGTATTAAACATGTGTGACACTACCTGTGAAAACCAAGATAAAGTCATTCTTTATATGTTTAGGTTTTCTACATTATCATAAAATACTGGCCATGTCAAATATTGAACTCTAGCCTGTTTTTACAGGTAGGGTCACATACTCTTTAAGTATGCAAAACACATTTATACTTACCATTTTTTCTGTCTCTCTGCCTTTTGGTTGGAGCAGTTGCTCTTCGACACCAGGCAAGGTCATATACATAAAAATCAGAATGCTTTGAGGCCTCCATGACTGAAGGGATCCACTTTGAAGGTCTATTGGGAGCTGAGGAAAGACCATTGATTGTGTGTCCATGTTCCTGAGGGAGAAAGAGAGAAATAGGTACATATAAAGCCAGAGACTTTATTCTGTGCCCTGTGCCATTCAGTTTTAATACAGACCCTTCATTGTGCCACGACAGCCTCTGGCAAGAGTTAGGGCCGAAGTCTATGGCCAACAATGAAAGGGTCTTAGAACCTTATGCAGTTCATGCTGTAGCGCTCTGTATGTGTTCGTGCTTGAGTGTGTGTTGGGGGCTGGTTCAGACACCAGTGCTACACGATTCACTCCACAAGACATCTGGCAAAACGGAGCAATTTGGCTGTGTGTATATGGTTTCCCAGCAACTCGTTCCTGTGGCCCAGTGCAAGAAGCCACAGTTAAAAGAGATGGAGACATTTGGTTTCACTCCAGGAAGGTCACGGAGTGGAACAGGTGGGGCCCTGTGATGGAACAAGAAACTTCAGATGTTATTAGGTAAATTTAATTAAAGTTGTGGCTAAATCTGACAGCATCGTCCTGGTTTCACTTTTCCTTAAGGTAAAATACTGCCATAAAGCACTAAGCTCATAGTCTTGTTATGGGTTATTTTAATAGACATTCTCTTTTTGTGAAACACAATGTGTTTGGTGCTGGTTTAGCTGGTGGATCAGCATGAGAATAATTTAAACAAGTATGAAACAGGAGTTTGACTTTACTAAATTTTTTTGGTTGGTGATCAACATGCACTCGAGTTTCACCAGAGATTATACACATTACCAAGATGCCAAAGTGACTATGAATAGGGAAAAAATGCAAAGGAACTTTTGCACATGCCCAGTAGCTGGAAGCAACTGTGAAATGCTTTTAGTGCAATTTGAGCTAAAGAAACAAAATGTAAGGTACAGTTAAAATCAGTACTAAAATTACATTGGAAACCACATTTTATAGTGACCTTGTGATTGTCAAAGGCATTAAAATATGGCCTTTATATGCAACTATTTACCTTTTAATTCTGAATCTAAATGAATAAATGTTAACAAACAATATTAAACAGTATTAATTTAAAACTATATCTTCTGCTTTTTTTACACTATAAGTATACTTTATGTATTGTATAATATATTTATGTGCAATAAAGAGTAATCTTCAATATGCAAACATAAATGTAAACAATTGCTTAAAAAGTGAAGTCCATCCATCTGCCAAGTTAAGTCTGGTACCTCCCTCTATCCATCTTTTGGCCACAGCTGTTTAATCCACCCCATTTCAATCACCCACACGTGCACGCATGCACGCACGCACAATAAGACCCCCCGTGTGGCCACCTCCCCTCACTGTCTTAGTAAGATAAAGCAGTCATTGATAGCCACGTGTCTCAGTTTTGAAGTCTGTGTGCAGGCCATGCGTCTGGACAGCTGACCAGACATCAGTATGCCAAACACCCAGCAGAGATGCAAACATGAAGCTCAATGGGATACTTTGGACCAAGATTAGCACTGGATTTCAGACAAGCACCCCTTTTCCACCAACATCGTGCCAGTGCTTTTGAGAGTCCTGGACCAATATGGCCTCCGTGCTTTACCATTGGGGAAAAGGTGACACTATGCAAAAATTGAAAGACACAACATTTCTGGTTTTAATTATGCTGCAAAATGATTGTAATTTTTATTATTTATTTACTGAAATTTATGTATTATATATTATTAATTATATTATACATGTTTATTTATTATAGTGGTGGTTTTATGTGAAAAATATGATATCACAACAATGGAATGGCTTGAAAAAACAACTGGCCCAAATAATAGAAAGGCAGTTACTGTCAACAGTTTTACCACTGGCATATAATTGTTCCTGATACCTTGTAACACAACTCTGTCAAGCTGATAAAATGCAAATTGATAAAAAAAAAACATGCATACCCTCTTGAAAGTGTAAAACCAGCAAATCAGATTGGAATTTCTGATTTCAGCTATGTTATTTTTGCATGCAACATACATCCGATAGTCAATGAATGGACTGTGGGTGGTCTTTAGAAACTGGTTGGCTGTACAAAACAAGTTTTGTTCCAATAGATAGAAGAGCAATCCAATAAAAATTTGTAATTAATATCTCAAGTACAGAGGTTGCTTATATACTGTAGCTACTGAAAATCATTCCCATTATGTATTTATTGGTTCCACGTAAACGTAAAAATGGCCATTTAAAAACAAAGAATTGTGAATTAGAATGTCTCGCTGTCACACAAGCAATCAAATAAGCTTTTTAAAGATGCTGTAAATCAGTACGAAGAAAATGGTTTGCTATGGTTTCATTACTGTGGATTTCTTCGTTCATGATTTATCTATAATCAAATGCATTAATGCACAGGTTAAAGGTGAGCCGATGTGCCATGTCACGTTTTAGAAAAAATGGAACATTCGTTTCTCAATACTTTTGTATCTCCTTCCTTTCTTTCCCTCTTGGTTGCACTGTGTACTCGCTCATCTCCTCCTTCCTCTGGAACGTTCCACCCTCCCTCCTTTCTCTCTCTCTCTGTCTCCTCTACCTTCTCTCCTTTTTCTCTCCTCTGTTCTCTCCAGGGTCATTGCAATTACTCCTCTCTCCTTCCCCCCCCCTCTCTCGTTTATTATTCTCTCATCTTATCAACGTTCCAGATTTACTAAACATCTTTTTTCTGTCCACTACTCTTGATTGTCTCCTTACTTCTCACCTCATCTCATCTTCATTTCCCTTCTCTCGCCTTGTCTCTTCTCTCCTCTTATAACTTATATTATGAAAATTCTCACTTTCCCTTGCCACTACTTTTACTCCAATTATTTATCCTCTTCCACATGCCTTGTTTCATTCTCTCTGGTGTGAGGAGGAGCGTGCTGCTGCAGGACTGCAGGGCTCAGCAAAGCCACATTCTATTTTCTGCCACTTCCTCTTCCTCTTCTAACCGTTGCTATAGTTACAGCTGGAGCCCACAGAGGCCGCTCCCTCCTCAGTCGTAGAAGAGGAGCCAGGGTTATCACTTTCCTTTCTTTATAATTCTATTTCTCTGTCTTTTTCACTCTTATCTCTCACTTTCCCAGTTTCTCCCACTCACTGTCCTTCTCTCTATATATATTTATATTACTTTCTTGGTGTCTTCTCCCGTTACATTGCACTCCAAAGTACGTGTCTCTCTCACTCCGTGTCCTTCATGGCATTGCTCCCTCTCTTTTCTCCAGTCTCTTTTTTTTTTTTTTTTGATTTTCTTCCATCTGTTTTATTGATCTGACTCTGCATTCTGCCTCTCTCTTTCACACACATACACAACATGATTGTAATACTGTACAAACTTTATATTCTATTCCCTTCCCCTAAACCTAACCCTTACAGATATTTAATTATTTAATATAAATAACTATATATATAACTATTTAATTAAAAAATAATCACCATTTAGTATGTTTCATAAGCAATTTGGTTTATGAGGACACACAAGTGAGTCAAGTACACACACATAGTTGTTTTAAAAACATTGTTTTATAAGGACTTATATGACGTGATGACTTATACTGTACAGAAACTGTATTTCTAAAGCTCTCACTCCAAGTTTTAGGGGCATTTTCAAATAAACCATCATCAATTAGTATGATTTATAGGCTGTTTTTCTCATGGAGACCAAAAAATGTCCCCACAAGGTAAAATAATTTCTAATACTATCTTTTTGGGGATATCCAAAACTTGGATTGTCAGGACAGAGAGGTCTAACTTTCCTTTCACCTTCACCAGTTTTGTTTCTGTCAGCTGTTTGGGCCACTTACCAAATATACATAAGAAAGATGCAAGGACAGGAAAAAAAACCTTGACCTCTCTTCTGCCACTGAGACACCAAAGCAACCACCTGCTGAGTTTGTATTCCACTTACAAACGTGTTGTCTGTTGACTTTTCATGGTGATGACAGGAAGAGGCAACCAACACCAATTGCAACGGATTTCAAAAGGCATGACACCGATGCTAAAAAGGGGCCTGTGTAACACACGACATGAGTCAGTGGGCAAAGGTCAATGACAATGAGAAAGCAACAAATTCCTCTCCATCTTTGCTAAACAAGCAGCCATCAGTGTGGATAAACATTTCTTCATTTATACTCTTCAGGGTCTCTTGCTTAATAGCTCCAGTTCTCTGAAGTAGTTCTATTAGAACCAGATTGTAAGCCACTTTCTTCACAGTGCTCATTTTTACTTCATGCGTTTCATTATTAGGTACTTCATTCTGTGCTGGGGTGGTGGTAAGTACTCAAGCTAGACGTCGTCACTGACTGGCAAGGTCCTCACATACAATGTAATGTTAAGACACATTGAAGGCTGCATTGATGTTGCAACTAAAGCATGTGGTTTTAAAAACTCAAATAGAGTGGTTTAATGGATAGCTATGATACACCCTTACATTAAAACACTTTTTTCAGGGACATTTGAACTTCTTTTTTATTTGTTAGCCTGTTGAATAGGTTATACTTTTCAAAAAATACATAAAAATAAAATCTGTATGCAGCCACTTTTTATGAATAGGGTAAAAAGTAGGAATAAAAACATTTTTACAAACCAGACAAAATAAAATGAATAAATATTACAATTTTCTGTAATAATATAATGTACCAATCACAAAAAAGTTAGTGTAACTTTTGCCTATATATCATCATCTTTGTTTGAAATATAACATTTCAGGTTACAAGTCAAATGACACCAAACAGACACTAAAAATGAATCTGACTTCTATTGCAAATCAGGGTACGTAAGAAAACAATCTTGAAGACTGTTTTTTTACCTTCTTGCAAATAAAAAAAGTGATGGACAGCTTAATTTCTTTAACATGGGAAACTATGGCAACAAGTTTTTGATAATTGTGATAATTTAAGAATGCATTTGGCAGATGCTTTTATGCAAAACAACTCTAAGTGCATTTAATATCCTACAGTATACATATGATAAATTAATCTGTTCCTTAGGAAATGAATTCATGATCTTGAAGTCGTTACCAGTTTCTCACAGAATAAAACAGGATTTATGTTACTAATCCTTAAAAAAAAGTAATTGGTCAACAAAGTGTATTGTATTTGTTGAAAGTCCCATGTGCCGTTTTGAGGTTATCAATCGGCTTCTTTCATGAAACATGAGCAGCACAAATTGTGTCACATTAAATTCATTTAGACAATTTATAAATGAATTTATAAATGATTTACATAAAAATCTGTTCTGCTCGTGTTACATGAATGAGGCTCAGTGTTTGCACATTTATCTTGATCTCAATCAAAGATACATTCATCACCTTAAGCTGGGCTTATCTATTCCGACTAAGGCGCTCATTCGGAAATTAAACATGACATGTAAATGAAAGGCCGTATGACAAGCTCAACAGGGAGGCCGGGTCAGACCATGCACTGCCCATTCATTCTATAGCGATGAGTTTTCAAGCACTGACAGACACATTGTGTCTCTCAGTGTTAATGATGTCACAAAACACAATGTGTCAGGTAGTGATTTGTTCAAGCTTTGGTTGAGCTCATCATATGTGTGGTCACATGAGTTGAACTTGATGAGTGCTATGTGGGATTGTGTGTTTATGTGATCATCCAGTGTGTCTGTATTTGTATGTGAATATGTAGACAAGTTGTGAGTAACAGAAGATGAAGTCAGAATGATACTTTGTTCCATGACTTGATTTCTCCAGTCTGAGTATGTAAACATATGTTAACTCACAATGCCAAATCAGCAACTGCGGTTTCAGCTTGTCTAAGGTGGACACCTTGCACTTTCTCTCTCGTACTCGCATAAAATTTAATGACAACACAAAGGTGGCTCTGTGTTAGTCTCTGCCAATTTGTTCATCGGTGCCTAACAAACACAGCCATTGCATTCCAAAATTAATTTATAATATATAATTCAAACTAAAAAAAACAACAAAATGCCACAGAAACTATAAATGTACTTTAAATGTAGTGTTTCAGAAAAATCCTGTACCATTTTGTTTATTTTATATAGTGCCTTAGTCTTCATAATCTTTATTATTATCCAGTTCCAGTCATATCGGATTCATATATCTGTTCAGGCGTTGTATTTCATAGAAAAACTTGACAATAAAATAAGTGTTTGCTGTGTTCTGTATTTCCACTGATATGGTCTCATCAGCTTTTCTCCCCCTTTTCTGTTTTCACGTTTCATCTTCTCTGTGCTTCCGCTCCACTCCTCACCCTGTTTGTCTGTGTTTCTTTGAGGACACTCAGCTCAAGGTTGTATTTCATGTTGGGGTGTGAGCTCTTTTGTCTGAAACCTCTACAGGTCTGGAGTTTATGGGGAAGAGGTATAGTCTTCTAAATCAGACTGTTTGCTTGCTGGCTTTTACCACTGGGAGAAATGACACCAAACGGCCTTCTACACTACCATTACTTCTCCTAGAGAACACAGCACAATGTCAGTTACAAATACAGCACCATGATCTGAGCAGAAGGATGGTTTTGTATGTCGATTTTACTATCACGTCTATCTGAAGACTGGATTGTAAAAAATATTCGCAATAAATCAAGGACACCTATCTAATACATATACTGTATCATTTATGGCAGTGACCATACAGAAGGCATTCTAATGTCCTCAATTTGTTTCTGTGTTTTAGATAAATTAACTGTTATGAAAAGTTAAACAATTACATTATTTCATGTAAAATACGGCTTGATCAAAAAAGATTTCAGAGACACTCAAATGAGAGCTGTTGCAGATACGATTGGAATAGGTAACAAAAGGATTTTTAAAGTCTTGGTCCTCCATCTGTCCATCATCAGATAGATATTTAACAAGTAGAGAAAAATCAGCACTGTTGCTATTCAGAATAACAGTAGGCGTCTTATGAAGATCAGTAAAAGGGCAGGCTGTAGAATCCACAAACGAATGCTAAAGGTAACAGCTAATGATCTGCATACATCTTTTACTCTATAATATCTGTGTTTATAATTCAACCATAAGAAAAACCCTGAATCAAAGTGGTGCTTATTACAGCAAAGGAAACCACTGCTTTCCAATAAAAGTGTCAAGTTTGCTAAAAAAAAAAAAAAAACACCAGGATTTGGCACCAGACTGCTGCAACAATATTCTATACAGAGATTAAACAAAAGTTAAAAATTGTTTACAGTTTTATATCTACAGAAGCTACCTATGACTTTAAAGTCATATCAAGAAATTCTTTTAGCAGGGCACCTCTCCGCATGTTTAAGTCTAAAAATACAATGGTCAACCTTACCATGACAAAATATTTGGTGGTTTAAATACCCATGTAAGGTCACACATGAAAATGTTCTTTGAAGAGTCGTCCCATCTTCATTTGTTAGGTATTACTGCTTCTGGTTTGTGCAATTTATTTCGAAGAAATTCCACAAAGTATGTTGCCTCTTGCCTAAAAATGTGTTCTTTTTTTTGTAATATCCATAACACATGAATATTTGTTTGTTTTAAAATAGATAATTCAAGCATAGACTGATATTCTATCAACAGGGCTTCAGTAAAATAAAAACAGATATATTTGCAATAAATACATGTGAGAATTTATATTTTAAGTTTTGTCCATAATAGTAGATTTGCCATCTCATAAACATTTACATGTGTTACAGTATGTGAACAAAAGCTATCATCTGCTCTTATAACATAATTTGCAAAACAGGACAGACATTTCTACCAAAACAAGTCAAATATGTCACAGAATAACAACATAGACAAGCTCTCAAACAACAAGTCTGACACACTCCATCGCAAAAGACTGCTGTTAAAAGTGTGTAGGAGAAACAAGGAGACAGAATGTTTCAAGGAAGTCATGGAGGTGTCAGGTGTGTCCTCCACCCCCCTCATCCTGCCCAGACCCGGTGTGTGTTTGTTCAGCTGGGTCCCAAACACAACTAGCCGTCTGCTGCTCGGTAAGGAGAGAGAACCAGGGGAGGGGAGGACCGGGAGGGAACAAAAGGCAAGCGTGGCTGGAAAGGAGAGCCTCACGGTGGGCACAAAGAGATGCTCAGGGTGGGGGTGGGTGTTTGGTTGTTGGGGGTGTTGCAGGAGAGGTGGCAGCTGAAGGGGACGAGGAATAGGGTGAATGAATGAATATGAATGAGAGAGGACGGCTGTCCTTCCACAGGACCCTATGACCCAGGCAGTGGAATAGACCCCTCTGTTTTTTTTCCTGTGTCTGTCTCTCTCTCATACTCTTTGGCTGAGTGAATTGGCAGCAGGTGGGGGCACAAGAGCGCATAGACATATGCACGTAAACACACAAACATATAAACACATTCAGATAGGCTGTCTGGCACTTGTAGACAAAGTCTCCAATGGAGGCCATACGCTTCTGTAAGTGGAGTCCACTGGTAATGACGATTAGAATGATGTGTGTGTGAGCATGCATGTTGTGCGTGAGTGTTGGGGGGAATCTGGGGGCTGAAACACCAATGCTTTCTATCTAATTTATGAGGTGAGGGGTGTGGGGAAAGAGAGTGAGAAAAAGAGAGAGAGAGAGAGAGAGAGAGAGAGAGAGAGAGAGAGAGAGAGAGAGAGAGAGAGAGAGAGAGAGAGAGAGAGAGAGAGAGAGAGAGAGAGAGAGAGAGAGAGAGAGAGAGAGAGAGAGAGAGAGAGAGAGAGAGAGAGAGAGAGAGAGAGAGAGAGAGAGAGAGATTGTCTGACACTGGAGGGCCTGACAGTGGTTCCTCCATCCAGGATTTTTGGATCGATTCTGCAGACATATAATCATTGATTCAGGGACGGTCTATGAAAGATGGGGGTGCGTGACAAGGATCCTCACAGCAACAACCCCAAACAAAGGCTTAAACATTAGGAACCACTAACCTCTTAGGTTTAGAAAAACAATTCCTAAACATTCTTTACTTGCATGAGAAATTATGAATGTAGCATTTTTGCTATGGTTTTCTATGGAATGTAGTTTAGGTATTTAGGTCTAATAATCCGAGACCATTATTGAAAACGCTTCTACCTTTCTACCTACAATTACTACTTTTTATTATTTCTCATTACAAATTACAATATCAGTGTATCAGTATCAAGTTAAATTGTTCCAAAACAGATAAACACAAATATCAGAATTTTGTGGTGTGCCTCTTTTGTCAGTATGCTCATTCTGAATTTCAGATTCCTCATGCTCTTAGATGTATAGAGCCCTCTGTATCCGAGTTGTAGTAGAACCGAGTAGTAATACAATGAATAAAATGAATTTGAAATGGTGGCTTTATAATGTAGTATAAGTGATTTTGTGGTCAAAAATAGTCTGTTTGCCATGTTCTTTCTATTATTCCTTATTGATAATAGAACTGAAATACATGAGAGTGGAGGAGAGAGAGGAGTGAGAGTGAGAGTGAGAGTGAGAGAGAGAGAGAGAGAGAGAGAGAGAGAGAGAGAGAGAGAGAGAGAGAGAGAGAGAGAGAGAGAGAGAGAGAGAGAGAGAGAGAGAGAGAGAGAGAGAGAGAGAGAGAGAGAGAGAGGTGTGTGTCGGTTGAACAAGTATTGGATGAAAGGAGTGGACAGAGGGATAATAAGACTGCTGCTGCCACAATCACTCACACTTCTGCTTCTTAACACACACACACATGCGCGCTTGACTGGCTGATGTGTGGAAGCCTTCGCAAGCCTGTATGAGAGGCAGACACCATGTAAAATGGGCTTCCACCCATGTAAAACATGCAGCTTCAGGGAGGGAGGGAGGGAGGGAGAGAGAGAGAGAGAGAGAGAGAGAGAGAGAGGGAGAGAGAGAGAGGAGGGAGAGGGAGAGGGAGAGGGAGAGGAGAGAGAGAGAGAGAGAGAGAGAGAGAGAGAGAGAGAGAGAGAGAGAGAGAGAGAGAGATAAACTGTCTATGTTTAACAGCAAGACAGCATCAGACACAGGCCTAATCCAGGCAAAGGCCAAATGCATAGCAAACATAGTTTGAAGAAACTGCTTTCTAAAGACTACTTAGTCTACTTAGTTTACTTATGCTACTTTAAATATTAAATATTTAATAAACGTAAATATTTTTCCAATGGTACATTTAAAGGTTATATTAAAACGAATCACTGAATTAACAGTAAACTATTTGGTAGCAGCATTGTACCTCAGAATAGCCATGTAGCATTAAATTATATTGTATATTTACTGTTACAGTGTGTTGTACACAGTATATAATTTTACAATGAACTTAAAATTAGTTTTTATTGATTTTCAAGTGAATTTTACTGTGATTCCTTTTAAGTAAAAATCCATTTACAGTAAATTGTATGAATGCAAGACATAAACGGAATACAATAAATGCAATCTTACACAACAGCTGCAAATAAGTCATCCGTTATAGCAACAGGTTCATCCAAGTTCTGTTCAACAGAGAAAATATGAAAGACAAATAAAGCAAAATAAAAGTGTTTGCCAAATGCAAACAAGTGGGAAAAAAGAGATTATATTACTGGGTCTTCATGCAGTTAATCTTAAAACAAGATTTTAGTACATTACAGTGTTTAACACTTACAGCGCTTTCTCAAAGCCTGATTATGCGTATTTATTAAGTTTTTATGCATTCGACTGTTAATATACAAGACAATAGTGTTTTTAAGGCACGAGAATGCTAACATTTTAAAATGGGGGCCAAATTATAATAACAGCAACAAAAAACACTTTGGATAAACCTGGATATGCAGCTTTGCGCAGGTGTGTAGTGTTACAAAGTTATATCGCCAACTACTGGCCTGGCATGTATAACACAGCCTTTTCATTCATTTTTGCTCATCAGTGTGAAGACAGGTAATTTTGACAATGTTATTGTGTGTACATTAAACTTACCAAAAACTAAAAGGAAAAACATTTACATTTTTACTACTGTCATGCAAACATACCCCTAGTGGCATAAGAAAAACCCTAAATCCTTTGCATTTCACAGACAACATGCCGCACCAGAACCATCATACAACACCTCTTTGTTGGTAAGGCATGTCAATACTCTTAACTGCAAAGTCATCAATTCAATGTGGATATCAATCCTTTTGTCAGAGATGCACAGTATAGCTTACATTTGAAAAAGCTTCCTGCATACACGTACACAAACACACCCACTCCTTTACTCTCATCTCGGCACACAAACACACAGAGAAACTCTATGGCCCAGAGTACTCATTTGCATGGATTTGCATGAGATGCCGTATGGGGATTATTTATTCATGAGATATCGCTACATGCAGATTTCAAACGGACTGAGAGGTTTGCCGTCCTTCACCCTGACAGTATAAGAACATTGTGTTTGCTTCTAGACAGTCTCTGGCCCCCATCAGTTCAAAATGAGTTTAGTGCCACCCAAGACAATGCAAAATACACATAAAGGAAAAGCAAAAAAATATTTAAAGAAGCAATGAAAACAGGTTTACATATTTATGCACAAAACAACGTTACTATTTTAAGCCCTATTTGTAAAAGAATGTACTTTTTATATCTATACAGTTTCTAAGACAGACATTATCTTGGTATTATAGCTTGGCATAACATTGGTTTCAGACACACCAGCTAATTTTATCAGTGAATAAAATTGTTAGTTGTTAGAAGTGTTGTCTGTGTAGTGATAATGAGAGTATGAAATGGAATTAATAAATATCACTGAATATCAATGAATTACAAATATATGTAAAAAAATTTTTTACTTGCGTGACTGGCATAACAGGAATATATTTACATTATTGGCCTGTCTTCTAATATTTGTTAGTCGCTTTGGATAAAAGTGTCAGCTAAATGCCTAAATGTAAATGGCTTACAGTGCATTAAAGACATATATTTATATCACATACTTATCTGTATGTGTGTTCCCTAAGATCCAATACATGATCTTTGCACTACTTTATGATTGATAAATAATGAATATAGGATCTTGACTTTAAAATACTACTACCAACAAAAGATCAACATTTCATCCAAACCCTGAAACAGGATCTTAACGTCATAGTTTCCTGTTAATAATAATCCAAACCTAGCTAATAATCAAACTGTCTTCAGACAAATTCATGTAAAACATTTACAGTTCTAAGAACTAAATTCCCAAGCATGGGAACAACTGGGGCTTTCCTACTCTGACTTTAGCTATAATGGGCTTTCCCACATAAAGCTTCCATGCTAGGACAAATATGCTAGTGCTTTAGTGGTGAAATAGACAAAATTTATCAGAGACGATTCAGCAGCAGAACTTGCTTCTCTAGTACCGTTTACTTTAAAGTTTAGTTCTCACAACATAATTTGTAATAATGCTAACATCAGTTAGGGCGAATATCAATATATAAACAATAAAAAGACCAATTCAAATTATATTAACAATATTAACAATTAAATGTCCTGCTGTTCAATAAATGCTGAAAAGAACATAGATAAAACAAGATGAAACATTATCTTATTTAGCATTACAGAAGATAAATTTGGGAGTGAGAACTTCAAATGGAAAAAGAGTGAAATAGAAGGAGAAAGAGAGAGAGTGTGTGCAGGAGAGGTAAAGTAAAAGCAGACCCAGTCAGTCCATATAAGGCCAGTCTGAAGGAGGAGAGCAGCCTCAGGAACATAAGCAGAAGTTTATGACCTCCACTCCATCGGAAGAACAAACATTTTCCACTGTTCCCAACAGATTCTTGATACAAATGGTGTATCAAGAAATAAGAATTATAAGAATTATTTAAATAATAAGAATTATTTCTGTATCAAGATGAGGTCTAAATCAACCAACTGACCCAAACTACCAAAACATTTAAGTAAGTTTAAAATGTTCAGAGTGCCATAAACCATAGTCTTCTGCAAAAGTCTCCACCACAATGTTAAGAGTTTTCAATGGTTGCCAGAGATTTACTATACTTTTGAAATAGTGTTTCAAGTGTTTTTAGCGTTATTATATGTAGTGGCTGCAGTGTTGTGAGTGGTTGCTAGGGTGTTGTCACAGTGTTCTGGAAGATTGCTTTCTGGGCTAATTCTAAAGAGCCACGTCCAATTCTAGCCTAGCTCAGGCCTGTGTCATTGCTTCAAAGTCTATGTGATCTATTTTATTATCACTCAGGTAAAACAGACTCATTCCTTTGAAAATTAGCACACCCACCCTCAACAATCCATGTGATTTGAAGCATCATTCATCTCCGTAACACAAACACCATGTCCTTAAATTTCAAACTGAAGGTGTTTTCTTTAAATCCCTCACTTGAAGTACAAGACTATTAATGGAAAAAGATATACAAATGCAGTGGCAACGTGTATTAAGCCTAATTCAAAGAAAGCTAACACACAACACACACAGGTGATGGGACCTGAAAAAGCACATGAAAGACTCACCAGTCTTCTTAGAATTTAGTTCAGCGTCTATGCAAATACATAAACATTCACTCACCAACACGCACAGACATATGCAGAGGATATCTGCATCTCAGATACATTTTAATAGATTTCCTATACAGCGCTATAGCCTCGCACCTTCCTAGAAAGGAGATGCGCAAATACTCACAAACAGACACACACGTGGCAGCTATACATTTTAAATCAGCCTTCTCAGAAACAGAACTTCTTTCCTCTCTGAAGCACAGTCTCTTTTTATTTCAGTATTAAAAAACAAATTCCAACCTGCTGTAAAGACTCCCTCCCTCTCTCCCCCAATAATCCCCCCACCCTTCAGCTTCTCTTCCTCTCTCCATCATCTCTCTCTCTCTTGCTTCTGCTTTCTCTCTCTCAACAGTATTTGCATAATTTCTCTGCCGTATTCTGATGTATGCGTGTGAATAATAAAGCTCATGGGCGCGGCGTGCCAGGCTGCCACTGTTCATTACGACCGCGCACAGCAAAGCTAGGCTCCGCAGGGCCCTCATTAGCTATTCCACTCAGAATAAAGGCTCGCTCACTCTCTCTCCCTAATGCGCTCGCTCGCTCGCACCCGCACGCACACATACACACACCATCTCTTTTCCGATCTCACACACTTACTCACATTACTCGCTTTACTCTTTCTTGTTTCAATCTTTCCTTCTCTTTATGTGTCTTGTGGATGCTGTGTGCCTGTATGAGTTTAGGTTTGTCTACACTTATATAGCCAAACTATGAAGTCAGTATGTCAGAGTAAGAGGTTGTCGAAAGATGGAACATCTAAATTAAATTCTTTATTAAGCTTTTCTTTTTCAAGCTCCATACAAACTATTGAATTAAATGCGAGCATGCATTTACATTGCATGATGCTTGTCAATATGTAAAATCGTTATCTTTTGCTATTTTTGAAAACAAAGCAACAGACACCTCCAGACCTGTAGGTGGCGCTGTAAACATGCGTGCTTCTGCCTCTTTCCAACTCTGTGGTCACGGATGCCCTCATCTGACCTTCATCATTGCCTTCAGAGTGAGACGACCCATAATATAATCCTCCCGCCGCCCCAATGTGCCACTTGAATACACACACGCCCTTCCGCTCATGTACACGCACATACACCCGCACAAGCATTCAAACACACTCTCTCTCCTTCCCTCTCTATTTCACCCTTCCTCATTAACCACTGTTCTAGCTAATTAACACATCCAGAGAGCCATTAACATCTCCTCCCTGCACAGGGAGATGGAAGAAGTGAGAGGGGAACTCCCTTTAACACTGAAGGGCACACACACACACACTCACACATACTGTCCAGTTTCACACGGACGGGAAGAGACACCTCTATAACACTGGTTTGTGGTAGGCATCTGAAACAAGAAACTAAGGCATCTTAACCATGTCTGATGTAAATTCTGTATCAACATTTTATCATTTACCTTACTGTATCAGCAAGCTTATTGATAATATTAATTTTAATTTATAGGATGAGATTATTTTCTCATCTTAATTTTTGTTTCTATAATCTTAACTACAGAACAATATCTATCCACTACTGCAGTTGTGGAGGTACATTTCTTGCTAGTTTGGCATTTGTCTTAAGATGCTTTGTACAGCATTTTTTTGTGCCTGGTTAGTGTTTTTTTAATAATTTCCTTCATGGCTAGTTAACTTTAGTTGTAATAGCCTTATGGTTAAGAATCTTGTTACCCAAAGATGCAGGTTTGATTCTATGAACCAGCTGGACAGTTTCAGACTCCTATCATCATATCACCGTAAGCCCGAGTATGGTATGGTCTGTAACCCCAAACTGCACCAAAAGGGCTGTATCTGCAATTGATTTACTGTAAATAGCTTAAATAACAAGTGTCTGCTACATGACAATAAATTTAGTTTAACTTTTTTCAAAAGATGAGGAAACAATGATCAGAGCTCGTCAACTACCGGCCTGTGGGCAAAATCCAACCCGTAAATCATTTTTATGTGCCCATCCAATTGTTTTAGATGAATTTACTGTGCTGACTGATACATCACAGCTTTCTCTACACCAAATCCAGCAGTCAGTTTAAAAGCACTCAGCATCATACAATTAGTGATTCATATTCGTTCTCTGACTACATGTGCTTGTGACCAAATTTAGCTGAAGCGTGCCCGAATGTGACCCATTAATGTTTAGGTAAGCATATTCAATAACATATTAATCAGATTTGTTATGCTAATAATGCAGATACAGAAAAATCATAAAACAAAGGGATGAGCCACAACTGGCAAATCAAACTAACTATGCAGACAATGACAGTGTTTTATTTAAAAAAAAATCTCAAATCAAGTTTGTTGATCTACTTGAAGGAAATCAGTGACTTGTATAAGTTTAAAACATTAGGACCAAGAAAAGCCAATACCCACACAATTCTTTTTTAAATGGGAATAAATATGTATAATAATGTATTCTTTGTTAGAAAATCATGATTTTTGTAAAATGACAGTTATGCATTACAACAGTTTACAAATATACACTCACTGTTGAATGTATAAGAGGGTCAGGCCTGGAAATGCAGTTACCCTAAAAAAAAGGAAATTATATTGGTCCTCCACCCTTACCCATTCCCACCATAACAACTGCCTTTCCTCCTGTCTGTCTGTATGTGTGTGTGTGTGTGTGTGTGTGTGTGTGTGTGTGTGTGTGTGTGTGTGTGTGTGTGTGTGTGTGTGTGTTTGTCTGGTTTTGGTAGCCTGTGCATACACACCCTCCAGTGACAGATGGCGTCAAAGAATCATGGCTCTCATTGTTGTCTGATGGCTATTTGTGTGTGTGCAGAGCAGCCTTTAGTGAAGGGACAAAGTGAAGCAGCTCCACACACCACTGGAGCCCCCTAGACTGTGGAGGAATCAGGACCCTTATATTCACAAACACATGAGAGCAGGACTGCTGATCGATCCATCCACTCTAACACTCCACTCTTATCCACTACTTTAATTAGCGAGCATGCAAGTAATATAGATTACTGTTTCAGTAATGAGAAAAAAACGTGCAGTTTCACAGGTTTGTATAAGACTGAATATCCATATCTATATGCTGCTGGACCTCAGCATAACTAACTCTGCTAATGAGGAGGGTCTAAAATTATGTTTATTCCACACCAATCAATGGTGCCAGAAAAAATGTCATTAAATATCTTCTAACAATAATGATAATTTATATGAAAGTTATAACAATAATAAAAAGTTTTCTGTCGTTTCATTAAAGATACACACTTTAATTTACAGATTTAGATATTTAGACAATATAGATTTTCAGTGGGGTTGGCTGACAAGGAATTATATGTCGTATCCCCTCACATATTTGTATACAATATAGTCTCTGTGAAACGCCACATATCACAGAAGACACTGTGATTTTATGATTTTTGTATAAAATGTGTGGGGTTCTAGTATTACTACAGTTTAATGGGAAAAAACAAAACACATTTGGCTTCCTAATACATTCCTATAAATTCAGGTAAATTAGTTAAATTTGCAACTGAGGTAAAAGATAAAGATACAGTATAGTAGTGTACCTTTTTTATTTAGGTATAGTCTGTTACATTGATACAGCTTGTTAACTTTTTTGGATAAAAATAAAAGTTATTAAGTACATCAAAATAATTCAGTGGTCAAAACTGTCTCTGTACCTTGATTCACACGGGTCAGCTTATAATATGGATTAATAAATTGAGATTTTACAGGAAATGTCATTTGCCATCATTTGAGAACACAAAAAGTAAAGGTTTGTATGTAAAGTAACCTGCAATTTTAAGTAACATACAGAGATGGCTTAAAAGAGTCAAAATTACAGACTGTAGTTTAAAGTAAAAACTTCTGAAAACAGTACTCACTAAATACCCAATAATTCATATTTATCTGTTAATTCTGGACCCTGACCATATGTATCTGACTTAATTGCTCGGACAATAGTCTACAGTCTGCCAAAATGCAATTTACAAAACATTATATAGCTAGTTGTTTATGCAGCCTTGAGAGTTTGACTCATGAGAGAGTAAGTAAAAAATACAAAGTGAGCAAGGGATAAAGTCAAGAAAGGGTGGAATAAAGGAGTGGCTGAGGAATGAGATGAGTGAATAAGAAAATAAAGAGGTGATTAGGGCAAGAATGAGCAGGAATTTGAGCGCTAGAACAAGAACAAATGAGTGAGATACACATACTAAAAGGGTCAGACTGTATCCGGGGCCTAGATACTAATTTAATTGTGCATTATTAAGTCACTCCTTCAGTGTGTCTGCCTCCTGGTGCATGCTGATTAAAAATTTAAGGCTTTGCCATGTAGCCAGTCTTTCTCTACGACACCGCATCCCTCTCTCTGTCTGTCTTTCTCTCTCTCTTTGCCTGTGCTGCGTCCTCTACTGCCTATTTTTTCTTTCTCGCCTGAACCCCACAGTCCCCCTTTACGCGATCCCTCTCCTTGTGCTGTCTCTCCTTATAACTCGCACTCTTTTTCCCTTCCTTCTCTTTCTCTCTGCCTTTCTCTGTGCTGCTGTCAGGGAGTGCGGAACGCTTGAAGACCCGTGGGAATGTCGCCATGGTAACGCCTGCCACTCAATCCCATCTCAGATGTAAATGACCTCGAATTTTATTAGCGCACAATTTCAAGATCCTCTCATTGCTTTCTTCCCTCCCTCGCTCTGTTTCTCTCTCTTTCTTTCTCTGTGTCTCTGTTATCCCCCCCAACCGTCGCTCTTTCTCTCCCCCCTCTGGTTCATTCTGCACCCCACAGCATTCTCCATTATTATTACGCTTATATGCAGATCCGGATTGTATTCTAAGCCAAATGAAAGGAATATCACAAAATCTACATGTTTCTCCATATTCATTCCTTACACACATGTCAAGAATAGGGGAAATAACTGCATGTGCCTAGGATGATGTATAGCTTATGCATGTAAAGTTCTGCTGCTTGTGATTGTACACCTACATATATCGTTCACTGCACAAAACACTATAAGGCTGTGTTACAGACTATATGAATAGGTGTTTCCAATAGAGCAATGATGCAAATTTAGAGTCAACATACAGTAAAACTTTCTCAAATTTTTAGAGTAAAATTTTCTAAAAATAAAAATCCTAAAATGATAAAATATGCAATTGCCTTTTTTGAAGAAATATGCAGGTCCTAATTATATCTCATAAAAGAGAATTACAATCCATAAACATTAGAAACAAGCTATAGGAATGTATATATAAAGAATGTACATCCGTATTAGACATAAAAACAAGTGATGCTAAAGTAGCAAGTTCATCTCTCTGCTAAACAGGTCACAGTTAAAAACAGTTTGCAATGTTTGGTGATAACATTCCAGAGTTATATTTACAATCATAAATTTATTTGAAGCAAACATCCACAAAGGTGCTAATTCTTAAAAAATAAATAAATGTCAATTCTTTCTCTGTTGTATCATTGTTACACTGTCTATAATCTAACCTCCATCTCTATTGTACTGTTTGAATATCTGTAAACATACCACTGAAGAAGCAAAAGACCATTAGTCTCAAATGTCTTTCAAAAATTGCTGTGTTATTTGTCTGTGTTATTTGCTAGCACCACCTCTGAGAAACATGACATCAACTAGTCCAGTTATGTATAAACTTCACTAATTCAAGAAAAAAAAACTTTGTCAATACCTACATTTTTATGGAATAAGTATGACTTGATATAGAATCTAGTTTTTTTTAGTGCGGATGAGTGGGTTAATTGAACTCTGTGTGTACAGAATGTGATTAAACACTCAAAAGAGTATTGACAACCATAGTTGGCTACAGTGTGAATGTGGCCTTAGGATTCTTACTAAATTTATGCAATGCAAGCTCATTGCATTTAATCAAAATGGAATAGGTCAGTACTTATTGCGCAATGCATTTAGTTAAGCGTTCCACTCCCACCACTTCTCTGTGTTTTGCTATACAGCTGAGTTTGTCACCCGCGAATGAACCGTCTAGCTGCGCTTCCACACAGCTCCACTTTGCGTGAAAATGGTGGTGTGTTGGGTTTTTATTTGTCTTTTGTTTTGGTACCACTATATGATTAAACACTTGTTTTTTTCTCCAATGTGAGAGACGGTGGTAAGTGAGGAAGGTTATTGCTTAAGTTACTTAATTTATCATTGTACAATAGGCTTGTCCAGCAGCACCTCTGGTAATTGCAGGATCAGGGCAAGTAGTCAGATCGAACATGCTCATTGTTTTTCAGAGTTCTATCTTGCTTTTGGGAAAACTAACACACTCAGATGTAGACTGTAAAAGGTGGAACACCAAAAGTTGCAGCCATTGCCACATTGCAACACTGCAAAGATACAACTCTGTTAACAGTTATACAAAAGGTTTCTTAGTACACATATATAAACTTTATTCATATTCATAGGAAGTATGCTGGCATACTTAATTTCAGAAGCCCCGCAATCCACATGCGAGTGAGCAATTATGGATAAGAAATATAGATAAAACAATCGTGAAACTTTCTGGACAAGGTACAAGAAACATCTGGTAATTTTTATAAATTTTCATTAAATTCCAATATTGTCTATACCATTTATGTCTCTAACACATGACTATGTAACTATGTGCTGTTACAGGACCTTTGACAGAAGAAGAGGTTTTACCAGAAAGGATTTTTTTAGATACCTTTGCTAGCCATTACTACAGGAAAATATAGTAAAATATATTTCAGAGAAAGGTATTCCTAAATATATATTATAACTCTGAATTGTTAACTAAAACAGCAATCAGCATAAACTAATACAGTGCTATCTAATACAGTGCTATCTAATACAGTAAACTAATACAGTGCTATCTATATTCCATTTTAAGTCCTCAATTTTGTGCTTACTGCATTCTTTGTATTATGCAATGCAGAATAATTCTAGACCATCAAGTTTCTGCAAAACAAGGCTAAACTTCATCTCTGTTTTGAAACATGTTTAGTCTTATGTTTTGAATCATTTTGAGCCTGTTCCATGTATACCTCTGTACATGCGCCTGAGTACCTCCCTGAGTAAATATGCTTAAGTGTTAGCCAAGTAAGCTAAAATTGTGGATTTTCACATATGGTTGACATTTACACAAAAATTCAAGATTTTATATTTACACATTTACAATTCACCTGTAATATAAGAAAAATCAACTCCCCATTCTCATCCCCCAAAACAAAAACTTAAGGCAATGCAATAAAATTAAACATATCTGACATACTTTTGATACAATATTGCTATTGACAAGAAGTTTGCATCCCTGGTTTACCTAGATACATTTTTGTTCAATTTAAACACAGTTGTACTTACAACATCTAATACTTGTCATACTTCTCAAATAGTTATAAGCAATACCAAAAAAAAAACCTTTTACTGTTGTGACCTAGGCTAAGTGCTGAGCTCAACTAGCAGTGTGATAAACACATGTTCGGTCATCTGAGGACCCACGTGAGAATGACCTCACCATCGCAGCACAGCCTTATTCCCATCAACTGGAGTGTGTCACCATTCTGTTAAACTGTGGAATGGAGCTGCCGTGTGCAGTGTCTAAGGCATGCGCCTTATGATAAGAACTGGGGTTATTTTGGAGTTTACCGTAACTGTTGAGGGGGTTGCGCTGAATGATGAATAAGGTTAAAGAGAGAAAATACCACAAAACAAGGAAGAAAAGGAAGCAAAAACTAGAAACTGAAAAACTTGAATTAAGTAGTGCAAAAAAGAAGACAAAGAGAAAAGCAACAACAAAAAAGAAATGTGTCAAGTTCCAGTAGTTTTTTAGGCATTGTAGTGAATAAAGCTTGTAGTAAGTTTTCTACTCATAGAAGCTGAAGTGGAGCAATAGAGAGCTCATGAAACATTGATAACACAGATATTTACTCCCAGCCCACCCATCCCAAACAGAGAAGAGAAAAGACACATCCCAAATCATGAATTATTAAGCCCTAACTCCTCACTGTGATTCTGACAGGCATAACCTTCATTGTCTGATGGGTTGTTATTTAAGTAGGTCAATTAATAAGAATATTCTATTATCACTCTTTTGTTGTTGTTTATGTTTGTAAAGCATTGGGCTCTTGTATATGAACTTTTAATTAAATATATACACACACAATGTTTTTTATTTACACTATACTGCGTGATAATACAAAACAAAAGAAAACATTTTAAAAGAATATTTACAAAATATAGTTACACCCAAATTAGATTTTTAACATTCTAAAGTCTAGCTTCAGAAAGCTAACTATAGTCTACCAAGTACCCAGATATGTGTATTATTTCAGTAGTAGTAATATATATTGGTAATATATTTACAGTAGCGTACTATCAGTACTATTTATTAAACTAAAAAAAAGTTTCAAACAGCACAACTAATATCTATTGCTTAGGCTACCTAGTAGCCCCCCACCACTAATAAGCCTTATTTTAAGTACCTGAGATGAAGGCAACAAAAATCAACAGTAAGCTTCCGATTGGTCTCTTTAGTTCATGGTTGTTTCATATTTAGTGCAACCAGACCCCACTAAGCCACCAGATCTGCCATGCTGGTTTTTACTGCAGTTGTACAGAATTGGTCATTTTACAAACAGCGAAGTCGTAATGGAGACATGATCATTACATACCAATGTAGAGCCATGGGCCCCCAATTGGAAGATCAGAAGCACAGCTTTTCTAAAGCAGCGACCATTATAATCTTGTCATTACTGTTAGAGAATTACTGTTATGAGGGCAGCTGCAAGAGAGGAAGTGATGTGAGCTCAGCTTATCTGAGAATATTACATCATACAGAGAGAGAGACAGAGGAAAAAGAGTGAGAGAGAGAGAGTGACTATCGTGACTGCACTCAGAGGTCCAGATGGCTGCGAGATTTATTCCATCTACCAGATTAACATGGGATGGAATAACTTCCATGTTTTCTTTCACTCATGGATTTTTGCCTAACCACTTCAATTTCTCTATAAAACCATTTTTATCTCTAATGTTGTTTTGTCCCGGTTAACCATAAGCCTAAACAGCCACTGCAATAAAGTTTTACCTGAGTAAATCAAATGAGAGTGGTATTTGGCCATTGAAAATCTACTGTCATCATGCTCAACAGAAATGCGGGTGTTGCCAGAGAGTTGCTGTGCATTCAGGGTTTTTCCCAGCTGAAAATGAGTTGTGGACGTGGTACCAGCCTGATCACGTGCACACATGCACGTGTACTGTACTTTTAACTGGCTAAAGCAAATATGAAAATGACTATTAAAAGTTAAAAAGAATAAAAACTTTTTAATTAAATACAACATACAGCTAATGTATTCATTTACAGTTAACAAACAGTAAAGCTGTTTAAAATGAAAAAAGATTTTCATTTACAGTTCACAGTGGCCCTTTGCCAGTGTTTTGCAGTGTTTGGTGATAGCTGATGTGATGGTTATAGACGTTACCTGTTACTCTTACTGTCATTCTTACTTTGCAAAGAAAGTTATGAATAATTCACTACTTTTCATTGCTTAATAGAACAGATAATTCAATTCATTCTGATTATATTGCCATATTTATATTATATGAAGCTCTTACATTAAACAATGAAACTATTATTTGCTCTGCCTTTTTAAATATTTATTTTTAGATTTACTTATGCCAATTAAATTAAACTAGCATCTGTAGCATCCATTATTTCTTTTAGATTAATAAATACATATTAACTTGACAACAATCTGTCAATAATATAGATTATTTAGTCTAACATGTACAAATCACTGCCACATTCTCATTACTGTTTAAAATTCCAAAATGTTCTTTAAGTTTAAGAAATTTGAGACTTTAACTGTGGTCTCAAATGTCTTGGCCCCAATAATCAATTGCACAAAAATGTACATTTTTCATCTACAAACTGGGGCTATGCTATGCATTCAGTATATGATTGCAAGACATATTAAACATTCCCTTGATATCAGAAGTGTTTTACAACTCGAAATGTAACTTTTACAGAGCATGTATGCTGTGTAAGACTAAATTCATCCCTTAATGTTATTTAGCTGCCGTGTCCACAGTCACATGTAATGCCTTTCAACAGCAATGATGTGCTTCTATTTCATTACTTGCAGAAAAATCAGCAAACAATCCCACAATAGCCTTTATGGTAAAAACGTGAGAAAGAACTGAGGAAGTAAATGCTAAATTAACTTAAGAATGAGGAAGACACTTCCTCTATCTGTGTTTTTTTTTCATAGGTTGCACCAGTTGAACTGCTGTGCACTGATTGTGTAAATCTCGTCACAGAATTAGCATATATGTATATGTGAATTTTGTCTTTGTGATGCTGACAGTGAGAAAAATAGAAAGAGTGTGTGTATGTGTGTGGGTGGGTGGGTACAAAGCTCATTATTCTAGTCACTTATTCTCCAGCACCATTCCCTCTTTACACCAAAAGGTGGAGAGAAAGACTACTGACAGAAATTGCCCTACACAATCTCTCCTCTGCCAATATTTCACAGCAGCAGGTAATGCTCTCCAAGACCATTAGGGGAGTGCTATACAGACACTGCACAGTCTGTACGTTAAAAATGCATTCACTCTTGAGTTTTTTTCTTCTCTGATGTAAAGATTGCTTGTCAAAACATACACATCTAGAATAGCCAAAATGGAAAGAGAACTCTAGAGGTTTACGTTTTATTTTCTTTGCTCAATCACAACATGACACAGAAAATAAATGCACAAGTATTTTGCAAGTAAGAGCTCCAAAATACAGCTCTGGATGGAATAAGTTCAGAGGCTGAGATTTCGGTATACAAGCAAAGTGCATCTTACTATAGAGTACTGATCACTGCATCTATGGTTTAAAAGAATTCAGCTCACCAAGCAGAGCAAAAGGGGCAAGCTAGCAGCATCTAGTGAGAGAACTGGACAAAAGCAGATGCCACAAAAAATGCTTCTCTCATCATACTCTCGCGCACACACACACACACACACACACACACACACACACACACACACACACACACACACACACGCGCTTACTCCACCTTCCTCTGCTCTCTCTCTCTCTTCTTCACTCATGTTTTTTCTTTCTAATGTGTTGCACTACAGAAACTGAAAACTTTTCCATCTTCTTTTTCTTTTAGCCCTTTCTGAACAAGAAACCAAGCATAAACAGTTTGGCCAACCCCCCCTTCTAAGCTATATAAAAAGACTATTAAAATCCCAACATACTTGGGTGTTAATATGCAGCTGAAACAAAGAGTGTATCACCGTGATTTAATCTTGATCAAAATTCATGATATCACTACATATTGCAATAGTTAATATCAACCAGTGGTACTCTCTAGTTAAATGTTTCAACTGACATTTTACAATAAATGTTTGAATATAAAAAATATGGAAATGGAAATTACCTTTATATAAACTACATTTATATATCGGCCGTTTGTGCAATACAACGAGACTACATGAAGAGCATATGAGGACTTTTCTGAAAGGTGCTGTTGCTGATGTGCAAGTATGCAGAAAAGCCCTTAGGAAAACTGAAAACCATGGTTTTGCTGAGGTACAGTAAGACGTTTTTGGTAAATTGATTATCAAGGTTACCAATATCAAGTTTAAACTATAGCAGTAACCATAGTTAATATGGTTTAACTAGTAATAAACAAAAAACGTGGTTACTATAGTAAAACCATGGCTAATTTTCGCAACGGTATCCTTATTGCCTAATATTACTAAAATATGTGTCATTAAGTATTAATTGTCTCTGTGACCTTTACTGTTTAAACTGAAAACAAAATCGTTTCCGGGGGCAATGGACAAATTCGCGCTTACTGCCTTTTCAGGCGCGTTCACAAGGTGAGGGAGTCAGTTGGTCGTGTCATAACGGTATTTTTTACCGTTGCTTTTCACAGCAAACGACGTTTTACTTACTTTACTTTACTTAGGGTCACATTGAGTTCACTGTTGGCGTTTTACAGTATGTTTATTTTTCCTACCTGCACTGAAATACAGAGATGGTCGTTTCCGCTCTCCAGCTCTTCTGACGACAATCCCTTCACCTGCGTGCTTTCGCGTCAGCGGTGGGCGGGGTTTAAAAAAAGGCGTGTGTCTAACTAGCTTTGCAGCTGTATTGTGCCATATATTATTATTTTATTATATAATATTTTGCATATACCGACCAAAACATACCTGTTAACATATTAGTTTCTTTACATAACTAAAATCATTTAATAAAAATATTTATTAATTAGATGGTTTTCACTAAAAATAAGAAAACCAGCCAATTAAAGAACAACATGAGGAACTCCTTCCAGGGTAAGACCTCGGGAAGTTGCCTGACAAAATGCCAAGAGTACATTTCTGCAGTTTCTAAGGAGTGACTTCTCTCAAGATGCTAAAATGAAGTAAGTTTTGAATTTGGTTTGGTTTTTTCATAACCAAAACATTCCCAAAGATAATTTTTTATTCTATTGTATTAATGAGATTAATATAAATGAGTACATGACCCTAAACGGTCGTGTTTATTGTATTCTTTAATCAGTCCTCATTATTTAAAGAACAACCCACTTTTACAAGAAAAAGCATCTGGTTGACATGCAGTGATTAATTTGTGTAGTTTATCAGACTAGCATTTTTTTTAATGTTTTAGTTTTATGGTCATTACGTATCAAACAAAAACAGAACAGACTGTGAGCAATCTATGGGTGTGCCATCTGAGAATACTGTTTTTACTATAAACATACTGTTAGACATTTTGCAGTTTGCTACAAGTACTGTTATTTATTTCACAGTAATTGTAACATGGTATAAAATACAGCAGCTTACTGATTTTTGTTAGTTAATTTTGATTTTACAACAAACCTTTTATAGTTCATATAAATCCAAATTATATGGTCAATTTCCTGTAGTTTTATTCTATAGTTTTCTTACCTCATTCAATAAAACAAAACTTAATTTGCTTCTCTTTTAATTTCTGTTGTCTGATGCAAAGTTGATACCTTAGTTGGTCCTAAATGACTGATTAGTGAGAACTTGATTAGATCTCCATTGAAGCTATGAATGAACAACCGATTTGTTTTCTCTTGCTCAGCACTTTTGAAGTTTCCAGTAATATGTACATTCAAATATCTTCTTGCAACAAAAGATGATCGTAAATAATGCTTCATCTCCATTTCTTCATAAGACTACATTTATCACAAGTAGACATTGAATTACCATAAATCATAGTCAGTTGATTTTCTCAGAGAGATTACATGGCTGAGTACCTTTTTAATTACCAACTGTTGTCAATTACCACTGATGAACATATAAACTATCACCATGTTTCTAATATTTAAGTTTGTTTATTTATTGTTTGTGTTGATCTACTGTATTCTGTGGATCGTGATTGGTCTTAGTTTTATGACACGCTGGTAAATTTTCTATAGATTAAGATGGCTTTTTCAAGGTTCTGAAAACCTCTAAAACCCTCTAAAGCCACTGTTTGGCACAGTTTGTGGTAATAGTTAATGGTTTTGAAGGGCTGCCTGCTGACACGTCACTGATCTGAGGCCAGACTGAGAGCAATAGTGTCACAGGGGAGAGAAATTGTCAGGGTGAAAGGGTTCTCATGCCGTGAAGGGAAATGGGTTCACCACAACCTGCATCTTCTCATTGTATCCAATGGGGAAAAAGCAGTGTGGTGTGGCCTTGGAAAGCTGTTATGAGACACTCCCAAACACACGTACACATGCTTTTATGTATGATCAGGAACATGGGTTTTATAAGTAATATAGGATTGCAGTAATTTCAACAAAAAAAAAAATGATTACCAGCGTTTTGCAAAATATCTTCTTTTGTGTTCCACAAAAGAAAGAGTCATATACAGGTTTTGAATGACATAAGCATTTAAAAATGATGACATAATTTTTATTTTTGGGTGAACTATTCCTTTAAAGTAGCACAACAATTACACATGGCTTGTTCATGCATGTGTGATATTCTTTAACATATAAGAGTGTTTAATGAATCTACCTCAAAGAAATAGTTTCATAAAATGTCTGTGAGTTGTTTTTATTTGATTAAAATCTTGCTCTCTCTAATGGTGTCTCCATGGTGTTGAAGCTTTCCTATCTAAAAACATCTACACAATAAATAAATGTACATAAGTGCATTTTTGTAAAAGATAAATAGGAACAATTTCACTTCAACTTTCCCTTTAGATACAGACCAAAGTATGGAATTTAAGGTTTCTACACCACCAATTATGATCTCCAAAATGGCTCTGTTATTACAATGTTCCATTCCACTAAACTGCACAGTCCTGCTATTGGTTTTGCTTCTTTAATGTGTGCAGGTGGTGCTCCATAACCGTTTTTATGATGGCAGGGATCTGCAGTCAAGTGGACACAAATCAATGTCTGCCTTTTCTCCTTTCACACTCTGTTATATACACACATGCACAGACAAACAGAAACTGGGGTGCCTTACAAAGGATAACTGCCAGACATTACCAAACCACTGCACAACAAATTCTTAACCTGATACTCTTCTGCCATATCAGTCCCTCTTTTCTGGCAGCCCCAGATTTTAGTCTTCTGGTGATCTAAATCAACGGATCGATACATTTGGTAATTTTTCCACTGCATCCAATTAACAAGAAGACAGGGATGGCTGTAAAAGCTGCAAAGTATGGTGCTGTTTGATCGGTGGGTTTTTTGTGTAGCACTGAAACTCTATTTTTTTTCTTCTGGTCATGTGACGACAGTTTGCCGATTGGACTTGACATGCAGTGTTTTCCAATTAGTGATTGTAGAGTGAAGTCTACACATGGCACTTGGTGGGGCCTGTAGCTTTGGCTTCAGGAGAACAGATGAGCAGAGATCTGTGAGGCTTGTGGGGATGCTTAAGCTTTAAATGTGTAGAGAAACTCATTTAAATGCAATGGAAGGACTGAAGGATTGGTGGTAAAGCTAATCGGGGAGATGTCTTGTGCTGGAAATGTATACGTTTTAGACTGGCACATTTCTAATGCATATTTAAGTCAATCATTTTTCACGAAATATATGTACGAATGCAAACATGTAAAACATGAAACAATGATATTAGGTATGTATTGTAAATATAATACATTAAAATAGTTTTATATCTTGCTTTACCCTATTGTATTTTTTGAAAGGTTTAAATGCCATTATTTAATGGTGCAAATACTTTTTGGGATCATTGCATCTCATCATTACTCTCTTCTCTCTTTCCACTGATCAGATGATTGTTATACATCTTTAAAACAATCACCCTTAACAGATACCATAGGTAATGGGCGTCAGGTAAAAAATGATGTAGAAACCAGGTGAAGCATGGAAACTTCAAAAATTTATTGAAAACAGAACATTCTGGAAATCTTGAAAAAATGCTACAATGAACACTAAAGCCATGAAATAAAACTTATTAATACCTGCAGCACTATATGCAAGTAGCACATGCTAAATGCAGTGTTTTACTGTAACTACACTCTGTAGAGGATTATGAAGGGTATGTCATCATAAAAAAGAAACGATTGAATTGACTTAGACAGCAGACAGATGACGTGGTTCCACATCATCATTGTTCCCTTAAATAAGACAAGGCGTAATTGCTCCTTTAAGTTTACGGAAGATTCTTTGAAAACAAAAATATTTGCTTCATTTAGGCCTCACAGAAACTAATTCAATAAGCTTGTATTTTTTAACATTAGTGAATGTATTAACATGAACTAACAAACTAGCAATACTTAATTTCAGCATTTACTAATATATTTTTACAATCAACATAATTGTTAACATGCACAATAAATAAACATAAATAATTGTATTGACATTAACTTACAAATAAGAATAATGAATGCTGAAATACTATATTGCTAATTGTTGGTTTGTTAGTCGTTGCATTCATGTTAATAAATGCAATCTTATTGTAATATGTTCACAAGAAACCATATTTAAATGCCATACATGTAATGTAGTTAAAGTGATCATATTTCAGCAGGTACTGTAATGAGAAAGAAAAAAGACTGATAAATTGCCACTAGCATATCGTAGGTGGCCTCTTCGCTAAAAGTCTTTAAAGAATTTTAAAAGGACTTTTAGAATTCGGTTCAAGGGAACATTTGGCACTTAATTGCTATACTGACATGGTGCACGCAGATTTTAAAAACTATTGTCAGCTCCTAATGGAGTGAGAAATGATAACGAAGATGTTGCGATGGCACTGCGTGCTCAACAACATATTTCTTAGAGCACATCAATGTTGTTCATAACCACGCACACACATAGAACCTACAGCCTCTTTTCCAGTGCAACCAATCAATGAAACGTTGCCTAGGAAACAACCTCTACCCTTGGGAGGCTTTTCATAGATTTCTCTCTTTCTTGATGTTCCCTCTCATTCCCGGAATACAGCAGTTTGGTGGAGTGAAGGCACAACCGAGCTTTAGTTTTTAACATTTAAAGCCTGAATGTTCTTAAATGATCTTAGTGAACAGACTATGTGTTCTAGTTGCCACTTATAGTGGAATATAGTACATTTCATGTAAACCCATTGTGAGTCTTCTCGGATGTTGTGTCATCAACTACTCTGTTTAGATGATGATTGTTAGTTTGGATATATCATTGCTTGAAAACAGAAGAGAAATAATCTTTTATTTTAAGGAAGTTCAGGTTTTAGACTTAGGTTGAATATAATGTGCATTATTCTGCATTGCCATTGTCAGGATATAGGATACCAAATGTCTTGGTTTCTGTTGGAGATACATGAGAATCAATACACAAGACATTGTCATTGCCATATAAAGAGTTGTTTGTGGTTTAACACAGGGTAAACTGAATTGTATTTACAGTGCATTACAATGACATCATTATTGCTGGTTAGATTCGAAATGGCAAAACAATGTAATAATTCATAAGTCAACAGCAGATCATAAATATTTCGAAAAGTATGGCAAGTTGATAATAACAAACAATACATAGAACACCCAAGACTGAAAATATATGCAAAACAAATATTTGAGTCTGTAAGTAGTTCTGGCTGAATTTGCAGAAATTTGTGGAGGAAAAAAAACAATTTTGCTAGAACTGTTATTGTTGTAAAGATTCACTCAACACATTGACACAAACCACTGTTACCCTACAATAAACATACAATGAACATTTACATACAAATGCCCGATTGACTAAACAAACCTCCCTCACCCCACCTGTCACACGCAGACTCTTTTGTTCCTCTACTGCAATCTTTTTAATGTGATTTTTGGGTTCGCTGTACGTTTGTAAAGTTGTGATACAATCCGACTCTAATGGAAATGATTCTTCACTTATTCCCATATTTTAATTCTCCTCCACTTTCTACAGTACATATCATGACACCTTATTACTCAACAATGTCCCTGCCTTCTGGCAATTATCAAATGTAAGATTCTGAATATCCAATTGGCCAGAACAAATATACTCAGTGTAATGGCAGCTTTTCATTTTCAAAAATGTCAAATAATAAGTATGTGCACATTTTGGTGAAGCACTGGGACCTGGTCAAAATAGCATGTAGTAATTTAACGGGGCATCTGGTCCTGTATCGGCACAAGAGGACAAACACATATCTGAAAAATGCTTAAACTGCAGTAACATTTTACACAAACAAGGTAAAGTGTTAAAATACATTTAACATAACAAATTTGGTCACTGATAAATGCATATCTGCCACACAGTGCACTATTATTTAGACTTTCAGCCATCATGCACTGATTAAGTTTTAAAAATAACCTACATGGGGTTTAAAACGTTTTGTTACCTCTTCTTTTTTTCTTTTTGTTTATACAGACTGAAAAAGAAAGAGATAACATATTTAGACAGTACCATTTAGAATATTTTCTTTTCACCTCCTTTTCTATGGAAATGCATTGCTAATTTTGTTGGCGAAATCAGCACTGGATTATCAAGTAGTTGGCAAGAACCTAATATTCTAGAAAATTGCCTTTACCATCCACTCAAGGTTATGTGTTTCAAGTGCTTGCAATGTTGCAGCAGTGAGATCAGCAGTTCACATGGTGTTGGGGCACATGCAGGTAAACTATAGAAAAATAGCATGAACACCACAAACCACATATTACTTTGGCATGTCTATAAGCAGTGGCCGAAAATAGCTATAGGCTATAGCTGATGTGTGTGGTTTGTGCAAAGACTTTTGTATAGCCTGGTGTTTATTGCATATTACTAAATTACTCTTAAAAATAAAGGTGCTTTAAAAGGCAAAAGCACAATATCTTTTGCACCTTTTTATAGTGTAAAGAACCTTTTGCAAGAAAGGATATTGAAGGTTCTTTATGGAACCGCTCAGTCAAAAAATGTTCTTTGGCAAATGTTCTATGGTCTTCTATGGCATCATGAAGAACCTTTATTTTTAAGAGTGTAGGAGAAAATAAACAAAAATGCAACTGTATTCTTTATATATAATGCACAATGATCTAGTGAATCAAGTTCTCAACGAGTATTTGATCACCAATGAATGCTATGCAGTTTATTCAAAACATATTACTACGAAGCTTTCTGATATATGTGCTATATTGCTAAAGGATAAATTCACTTTAAATGCCATTTTCATCTTTAACTGTGTACGCTTATCAAAGTGACAGAATGGCATAACCCTGCCACCGCTTCTAGAGCTCAGGTGCAGGCACGGTGATTCTGCCAGCAGAGGCTAGTGAGGAGAGCTAAGGCACTGTAAAACACAAACAGCACACACACACACACACACACACACACACACACACACTGACTGCTGGAAGCCAGACAATTAAAGGGATGGAGGACGGGCGCATTTGCATACATATTAAAGTGAGACCGTTATAGAAGAGAAAAGAGGGAGCAGGCGAAAGATTGAAGCGGGTTGGGGAGAGAGAGAGAGAGAGAGAGAGAGAGAGAGAGAGAGAGAGAGAGAGAGAGAGAGAGAGAGAGAGAGAGAGAGAGAGAGAGAGAGAGAGAGAGAGAGAGGAGAGAGAGGGAGTGACTAGCAGCATATGAGCGAGCCTTTCTCATAGATCTCTTTCATCAAAACACACAGGGCCCCGCCTTTGCTTGCGCATAAATCTGCATCTTTTTAATGGCAGGCTTGCTGGTCCTTTCAGGTTGGGCAGCACGTAAGGTTCTGGCAGAATAATGTCACAGATAGAGGTGAGCGAAAGATGGCACTCTGAAACATCAACAGAATCTCCACGAAGATTCCCAAAATGATCATCAGTGACCACCACAGTATATATTGTGGTTATTGTTGATGATCACTGCAGAAGTGAATGCAAGATGCTGCCGCACTATATAGGATTAATGCTGTTAGTCCTGTTCTGATACCATAACTGGGATCTCAATGAAGCTTAGGATGAAGATGAAGATTAGAAATTTGGGCTTTATGCAAATGTAAGTGTTTTACTGATAGTAAAAATGATAGGACTGGGTTCAAGTCTCAGGCCACTTACACTTGGCCTGTGAGAGGACAGAGGCGTGACCATAAGGCTATATTCAAAATCAAAGAGAGCTACTTTAGTTTTGATTTCCAAAATATCCACTGGGAGCAAATTAAACGTTAAGTTGCTTTTAATTTCATCATGTTCACAGCTTTTAGTGGGTAGACTTCTGATTTCTGTAAGTTTTAATAATAAGCTGTATGACAAATAATTCACAGTTGGGTTTTTTTTTAAATAAAATCAGCAATAAAGCCCTTAAAAATAAACTATGAAAAGTTTTCAGCAAAGACTAAGGAGGTATGTAATAGCTTAAAAAGCTATACATTAGAATTCACATTCATCTCAATGGCATTTGTTTGGCTGAAGCAAAATTAGCTGACGCTACTATAAGAATGCCAACAGTTCTAGTGACTATCCTCAGCTGTGGTGTGAAAGATTACACAGATTAATTAAACTGCTGTTCTTATGTGTTGAAAAACGACATATAAGACAGATAAGTCACAGGATAAGCAAAAACCAACGAGATCCAAAGTTATCAATGTGCTGGCATTTTTGAACTTGCATGCTGATTGTTTTGGATAAGTAACATATAGAGGAAAAAATAGCTCAAAATAGTACTTTTACTAATAGTTTTTCTCTCACATTACTTTAATAATAAATTTAATGATCATAATAATTTTGGAGCTTCACCATTTCAAATCTTCCTTCAGAAGATAACATGATAACATTTTAATATAAAAGTATTGGTTTGTGTTTAACTGAAGAAAGGAAGTCATATACATCTGAGATAGCATGAGAGGGAGAAAATTATTAAAGAATTTTCCTATTTGGTGACTTTCTATTTTGACTCCTTTAGGAAGCCCCCAAAACAAGATTTGGCACTGGTGAAATGTCTGTTATGTTATGTAATAGTAGCAAAAAACATATTATATATTGTTTGAAAAAAGAATTGGAAAAAAGTATCTAGTCAGTATACAGTTACTTTTAAATGGCCATCAACTGAAAAAGTTTTGTCAAAAGAGTATTTACAATAGTCACAGCATCTGTTGGCTGGGGCTGTGAGGGCCATGCTAACTAGTTAAACCTTGCCATTGACTGTTAATTGCTGGGTTATTTTAATCCCATTATTGGGTTAAAATGGGATGAACCCAGCTGTTTGGTTATAAATAAACCTATGCTGGGTTGTTGTTTGGGTCAAATATAAACATTTTCTGGGTTAATTTACCCCAACAGCTGGGTTCATCCCTTTTTGACCCAACCATGGGTTAATCATGAGTGCAGTTGTCACATAAGCCCTACACTCCAACCAAGTAAACTATATCAAATTGTACATCAAATTCATTTATTTAATGAAATGTTGCAGCAAAACACTTTCCTACATGGGTCACGGGTTGAAGAATGCCACACTCCAGTATTCTATCTAGATTTCTGTTCTATGAAGCACAACAGCTTTAAAGTATTAAAAAAAGCTAAATAGTTTTATAATTTTTTAATAGTGTAAGAAAGGTGGAGTCTGCAGTATAAAGCGGCATTGCTGTGCTCTCTCCTCCACAGTAACGGTTGCCGTGGAGGCTGCAGTTGATGGCTATAACAGCAGCTGTCGCTGCAATGCACTCTGCAGCCCAGGAGAAGACAGAATAAGAGAGAGAGAGAGAGCGCGAGAGAGAGAGAGGCAAGGGCGAGACAGAATGTGGGAGCGATAAAGATAGAGTGAGAAAAGTGGCAGAAGGGGAGAGAGAGAGCTGGTGAAAGAGAGAGAGTGAGCGATATTTAAAGAGAGAGCTGGGAGAGATATAGCAAGGGAGGGAGAATAGGCGTGCGAGAGACCAAGTGAGAAAGAAGTCTAAAAAATAGGGTTAGAAATAGCAAGCAAAAGAGAACTGCAGGGAGAAAGAGCAGAGAGAGACTGCAAGGGAGAAAATAAGAAAGAAAAAAGTAGTGGGAGCTGGTTTAGATTGTAATAAGAGAGGCCCTGCTCCTCTCTGTCAAACTGAACTTGCTCCACCACCTCCAACCTCCACACTCACACATCACACGCATTCCAGCGTAACCTCAGAGACAGTGTGTGTGCGCGCCTGTGTGAGCACTTTTGTAGTTATGCATGGTTGTATACATTTTTGCTGAACGTTTTGCATTTATTCCCTTACAAAAATGTACTGGTATGGGACTGTGGTCTGGTTATGGTATCAGATAACACCATGGTGTTTTGACTAACATTTTGATATAGTACTGAAATCTGAAATTCATTTATTGTAGTATTTATGTTAAAATACTAAGAACTCCAGTATGTACTCCAATATAAGAATACCATGTAATATGTTAGTCTTGGAAAGCCATGTAAATACCACGGTACATGAATGGTACCATGGTATCATGTCCAAAACATCATGGTAGCGTACTACTTTTTGGTAAGTTCTCAGATCAGAATAGATAAAGCATCATGAAGGTTTCTATTGCCCAAGTGAGCAAAAGCAACTGTAGACAAAACATAGGATGAAGCTTAGCTTTAACTGTTTCTCAACTCCCTCAGATCCCTCAGCATTTGCGCGCTGTGTACGTGTGCGTGCTTGTGCGCGCGTATTTCCAGCATTAAACTGAGCCGGGCATTGAGGAAGACTGACGCAAACGCAGAGTGACTAACTATGTAAACACTGCAAAAATAGAGTCAGCAATAGTCAGGAACACAAGAACATGGAGGCTTATAAACAGAAAATATACAGACGTGAGCATATACACAACACACACACTGATTCAAAAAGAGCAAAACACAGACCCATACAAAGATTCTTTGTAAAATAAAATGTTAACTTAACTATCTATTATCTCAGCTGTTACAGACAAAATAAGAGAGATATATTAAACAGGATGCTTCATACTTTTATATGTACTCAAAAATACACGCACACACAGGGTGAGAGGGAGGGGTGAGTCTCCGGCAGTTTCCTGCCACAGGATTTGAAACTAGAGCTCCTTCAGCTGTGGTCTCCTGTTTCCTCTCTTCACTTCCAAACATACTGGGACTTTGTGCGTGTGTGTGATTTCTATGTTGGGATATAGTTCTGTAGCTGTATTTGTTAGTATCACTCACTTATTAAAAGTTTTGGGACAAAGTTTGAGGAATGGTGAGCAATGTGACTGTAGTTTACAATATATTGGTACAAGGGCATCTGAAACATATTTGGAAGCTTAAGCTGCAATTAACAATGTATAAATTTTTGTGTTATTTAATACACTACACACCAAGTAGTATTTATTAATTTATTTAAATAAATAGCATAAACACACGTATCAAACAAAACAAAACATTTCTGAGAAAAGCTCTGAGAATTGATGTACCATTAGTTTGCACACCAACATTACATCTAATGCAATTAAAATTGGTTTGATATTTTTAAGGTAGTGACACATTCAGACACACTAAATGTGTACAGAGGCCATTGTATATTTAACTAGATGTTTCAGCTCATACCAGTTGTTCCAAATTAGCATCTAAGGTTTCTCTTTTTTAATTGGCAAATAACCATCCTTATCTGACGCAGGCAGCGGTATGGTTCACAACATGAGGATAAACATAGGCATCGCAATGTTGGCAGATGGAGTTGTGCGTAGCCCAAGAGCACAGCAGCAGAGGTCAAAGGAAGTACAAAATGAAGAATTTAAACTTGGGGTTTTTCCATTCATAGTACAACACAGCTACCCTAGGCAAAAAGGTCTGTGGCAGTCCTATGATACTTTGATGGTATCCGATATTAATGATTGCTTTATTTATAAATGCCATGGTATTTATAATACTTCATGGAAGTTAAAATAATACCCAATGTTTCCCTAATTACTTTCAAGGTGTGAAACTACTATAATAAATTACTTTAAATAATGGCTTATTTGCTGACGTTTGATATTTGCTTAACTATATTGTATATGTACATGTAAAGCTGATTTCTTTAGGCTGAGAATTAGGGAGGTAATATTTCACCACACTCTGAATACTGCTGGTGCTATTCACTAAACTTGAACATTTCTATATTACCTTGAAATCTTTGGAACGAGACAGTTGCCTCCAGCTTGCGTATTAGTGTCATGGCACATGAGTGCAGCATTGAATGGATTCTAACACCTCATTTCTCTCCATGGGTTTCACTGAATCATCAAAGGCTTGTACATTTTAAATAAAATGGTGGTTTGTAGCAACGGTATAGTGTTATTGCATCCGAATCATCCCAGTGGTGAGAAAATCAGTTACAAGATTGTTAAACACCCAGGATTGTGTTATGTCTTCACAAATAAAAACACTTTTACTGCTCATCTCACCTGCTTTCTGTACAGAATTGATATGTTAATAAATTATTTAAGCTATGTTGACCTGTTAACTGTCACCGTTCCACAGGTGAAATACTATTTTACTGTTCACTTTAATATTTTATAGTTGAATTCTATTCTAATTATGACAACTATATATTGATAGAAAGGTCTACGACTCAGGAATAAATATTTGACCATTGTTTATAACAATAAACAAAAATAATAAACTAAAACGAAAAAAATATATTTAATTAATTTGATGTTGGGATTTTAACATAAAAAAATGTAAACAATTACTATAACTTTTTGATTGTTGCTTGTCAGATCTTGTGCAAAGGACTCCTTGGATTGTGGTAAATGATAGCAATGACTGGAAGTTTTGTGTAATCATTTTGTGACATATTTTGAGATCCTTATTGACACACAAACTTTAAGTAGCACTACACAAACAAAACAGCTTTTGTGCTACTTCTAATAGACTTCTCTGATTGTTTGGTTGGCTTGTTTAACCAATTTAAGACAGAAAATGTTTAAGAAACCTATTGAAAACAATTGTTAGCTGTATCATAACTGTAATGAATACATTTAACCAAGTTGTTAGTAAAAAAACAGTCTTGGGTTAAAAGAGTTCACATAGCCTATCCCTAAATGCTGTAATTGTTTCAGTTATGCCAGCCACAAGAAACCACTTAATTTAATCATAATTTAATCCAACTAAACCATATCATTTTTCAGTGGAAGTTCACGAAGGCCTATGTGAAGAAGGAAGAGGAGAGGATTATTATTATTATACATAATAATAAGTGCTGCATATGTGCTATGTGTTTCATGTAGGACAAGAGAGGGAAAGAGAGCATTCAATACAATTTTAGCTGGAGCCAGTGACTCTCTTTTAGTGTGAATACAGAGGAGCATTGTGAGACTTGCGTCACTCCAGTAAGATGACAGAAGGGTACCTTGTGTTTGTCTTTTGTGAAAGGTCAAGGGTCATCATAGGCCAAAAAGACAGAGAGCTCTAAGGAAAGAAATTGTATTTCCTAAAGTCTTGTTCATAGATCCTTTTGCAAATAAAGAACAGGAAACAAACTAGTATTTTGTGTTTTTACTGGGACAATAAAGTTTTCTCTGTAGGATAAGCTGGAAACAAAACTTAAAACAAAACCCTAACACATGGAGTTCAATCTATAATCCTTCCAGAATTATGATACTATACTGTAAACATTGGTTGATCATAGCTAACACATCCATCTCTATGATACTGCTTGTCTGGTTCATCTAATAATTGGTTCTGCAGGCTGGGCCGCAAAAAGCACACAGCCTCTTCTTTCCACCCACTCTAACTGGGTTCAGAACCGGAGAACTAAGGGGCCCTCAACAACCTTCTTTGTTTCCCTGAAAAAAAAACAGACGGAAAAGGAAAAAATGAAAATGGAAGCAGCATGTGGAAAAAAGGAAAGGTATTCACGAGGAAACTGACAGGGAGAAAAGTAATGCAGAAATTAAATTAAATTAAATGTCAGTAGCCTGTGTAGAAGCTTTCACTACCACAAAAATAGTTTTAAAAACCTTCAGTAAATCCATATTAGTTCATCAATTAATTGAATAAAAATGTAAAAATGGTTCATTAAAATTAGGATGATTATATTTTAAATAGCTAAAGATCTTTAATACAAAATCCAAAGAAGAAAGAAATACAACTCTGCTCCATCTATTCACTGTACATTTCAGAAAGGCTGCTAGAAAGACCAGCCAGCATTCTTCATCAGCTTGAACAGTTCATGCTTGGTCCTCTCTCCATATGCATCATATTAAACATATGCATTTAGTGTGTTCCTTGTTACATACATCTGCTGGGCATATGAACATGGCTGGCCCCACAACAACCATGACTGTTTGCTACAGTCAACTGATCGTGATCATGAACCTTTTCCCCCTTCCTAAACTCGATTATCAATTAAATACAAATATTTGTTCATTCTTGAACTACAAAAACCATAGTATGTAACTAGAACAATGCATTGTTTTCAAGAATATTTTTTGTTGTTGGCTATTGCATCTCTGAAAAAAGTTGAATTATACTACACAACTTAAGCCCCAACTTTTGCAATAATTTGAATTTGGCGCTATTAACCCTAAGTCAGATTTTGGGCAGTAGGAGAATAACTGTTTGATGGGTAAAGACGTTAGTGTTTTTGCCTTTACACTATGATTTCAGCTGGTTGGAACATTTAAAACATGTTTAATATTTCAAGCTGGCTTAATATGGAAGTCAAGAGCGCATTGTCACAAAGCAAAAAGATGTGGAATGGAGAACAAGCATAATGTGCATCAACATGATCTGCACATGAAGAATGATGAGAAATATATATTATTAGACTCCAGGTTTATTGTGGAGAACGAATCACTGTTACATTGCAAAAATATGTCTCTGTTGTGTTCTGTATTTTTATCACAGCAATCAAAACAGAACACAATGACACCACGAAACGATTCTTAACATCTATGAACTTTAAATCAAACACTGCCGTAACTATTTACAATTTTTTTCTCTCCATTCATTTTAGAGATTTTTTATTCTGTCCTCCTGCTGTCGGCAATAAATCTGCATGTTGAGTGTTTAAAGATTAATGCTTCTCTCTCCGCATCTCTCTCTCCCTCCCTCCCGCTCTCTTCGTTTCTGCATTCTTTCTTCATTTCGACACCCCGGCAGTACCCTCACGTATGCATATGTAAATGGCTCTGCCTCTGAGCCGGTGAAAGTAATTGTATGCATTTTTAACTGGCCAATCGACTGACAGATAGGCATAGATTGTCTCGTCTACTTCTCTTCCTCTCTCTCTTTCCTTCTCCCTCACGCAAACACACATACAAGGTGATTTTTTTTATTTTTAGCTCTGTGCCTCCCCCTCCAGATGCACAGGAATCATTATGTGGTGGTGGTCTGCTATAGGGCGATTAGATCTCTCTCTCTCTCTCTCTCTCTCTCTCTCTCTCTCTCTCTCTCTCTCTCTCTCTCTCTCTCTCTCTCTCTCTCTCTCTCTCTCTCTCTCTCTCTCTCTCTCTCTCTCTCTCTCTCTCTCTCTCTCTCTCTCTCTCTCTCTCTCTCTCTCTCTCTCTCTCTCTCTCTCTCTCTCTCTCTCTCTCTCTCTGTCTCTGTCTCTCTCTCTCTCTCTCTGTCTCTCTACCAGCGAGATATTCCAAATCCAAGTTTGTCTAGGTTTTGATGAACTTCTGTGTTTTTAAATAAGAAAGCTAGGCATTACAGAATGGTTTAGGAAAGTAACTAGAGAAATTATGAGACAGGTGTAATTTTACATTTACAACATATATAGTGTATGAAAAAATATGTTTTTTATACTTTATATATGTGGAGCTATATGTATATATATATAACTATATATATATATATATATATATATGTGTATATATATATATATATATATATATATATATATATATATATATATATATATATATATATATATATATATATATATATATATATATATATAGAGAGAGAGAGAGAGAGAGAGAGAGAGAGAGAGAGAGAGAGAGAGAGAGAGAGAGAGAGAGATATATATATATATATATATATAGTATATGGAACTATTTGAGTAGGCCAACTTGTTTGCAATGGACTTTAGGAATAATTCAATACATTAACACTGGTTATAATGGCAGTGTTAAATGACTTTTTAAGAAACTTTTTACAGAAACTCAGACTCTTTAAAGAATTTCATAAAAGGTATCTTGTAAAGCAACAGCAACATTATAAATTAGCTAACTTTTCACACCAAATCTTAAAGCCAGTGAATTGCTCTTGAGCTTATTACAAGCCTTGGAATTGTGAGCTTTCTGCTTTTTTAGCATCAGTAGATGCTAATACTAAAGGCAAATTCACACTGATCTGACAAACGCCAACAAACTTGTTCATTCTAAATCCAACAGCCAACTTAGAATGTTGGTGCTTGTCAGTGTTTGTTGGCATTCGTTGAATCAGTGTAAAGTAACCCTAGCATTCATTTGATGGTATTTAGTGAAGGATGTCTATGACAGACCTACGATGCTACAATTATCTGTTCATTCCTTGTTGTTAGAATTTTTAGTTTTGCAATGGCTTTGACTGGCAACAACAATGGTAACTTCCATGGTGACAGAAGACATGGCCCTTTGTGGAATTGTTTTCCATTTTCATGTTGTTGCTAATTGATTCATTCCTTTTGCAGAAGATGATTGTTATATGAAGAATTCTTGTCATAATAGGGATAGATTTGTTTGTAATAAATCTGCAGACAAATAGAACAATTTACTAAATATGCTATTGAATGAGATAATATGAGATTATCATGCAACTGTAAAACAAACAACAATACTGTAAATACTATTAAGTAGAAATAATAGTAAAGTATAAGTAAATAACACACAATAAGTAGGTGCAAAGAGTACTAGGCCACCCTGGAACGTTCCAGTAAGAAAACACATCCTGTGCTCGTTCATAATAAAACCTAGAAACGTCTGTCTTTGACAGATTACTTTTCTATTATCTTAAGATGTTCTCTGGATCAAAAAGGACAGGCCAGTTTCTGTTTGGGAGGATATGCAAGTCAAGAATGACTCCTCTCGGAAGAATCACTTCATGTCCCAGTGCATTGTCATAGCTGAGGTTGCTTTGGGACATTTTCTGATAATCTCTTCTGTTCCACCTTCTTTCTCGAACCCATTCTTCTGTGTCTTTTAGTTTACCAAGCAAACCTTTAGTTTAATACATTCATTGACTGGTTTAACAAATTATCACGTTTATACTTTAAGCAGGATAAAAATTTGTTTTTTAAGCATGTGTTTCTTGTATGTGTCTTGATGATTGTGTATGCTGTGAAAAGAGCTTACAGCTGTTGAGATAGCAAAACATTTATAGAATCAGCATTGAGGTTAAAGGCAACACTTTGTGGTGATAAAAGCGAGCGGGTGTTACCTGAAATGATTGAGACCATTTGTTGTTGCACTTCAAGTAATGGCCTGCTGCAGCAATTTTAGACTGTAATATTTATCATAGTAATTACGCACACACACATACACAAATGGCGTTCTATTATTTTGACTATGCACACATGTATATACGTCACTTAGCATATAGAATCGCTTTCAGTCCAAGTGATGCCATCTGTTTGACATTATCATACAGAGGCTGATAGAAACATTTAGAAATAAAATCGAATATGGTGTTGGCCACACTCCAAATGTGATTATAATGTAATCTGTACACATCCCAGAGGAAGTCCGCATTGTAAGTCTAATTTGCAGAAAATTATGTGGACAAGTTACACATGTTGTGTGGGCAATTGTGTTGCTTAGTGACTGAAGTTCATCACCTTAGCTAGCCAGAAGGGTTCTCAGGGTATCACACACTCTTAATGAAATTCCACTTTGTAGGCCTATTCAACATGTGACAGCCATTCCACCCAGACACCTTTAACAGCTGTTCCCAGATGTGCCTGAAGCTTTGGGTGTCAATTCATAACCTCACCTAAGTACAAGTGCAACACAAAATGCTTCAGAAAACATACAAGAGTGGTATCACTTGGTTAACATAAAGGGAAGAGCACACCAAAAAATAAAAATGCTGTCATTATTGTCTTAGCCTTATGTTGTTTCAAATTTGTACTACTTTTTCCTGTGGAGCACAACAGTTTTATAGTAATTTATAAGTGAATGAGAAGCTCCATGCACCATTAAAGTAAAATAAAATTGATATGCATTGTGCACAGCATTTCAAGTCATCTGAACAGTTTTGGAAAAGACCAAAATTTAGGTTGTTACTCACTGAAAATATTAATGTACAAATTTGGAACAGGGTGAGTAAGGATACACCGATGATGACTTTATTTTTGGGTATACTGTTTCTTTAAGAAAAACAAGGTATATTTATTCAAATAACTTTGACAATTTTTATTTTAATATAATATCTACTTTATAAAATTCTATTTTTATAGAAAATAAGTATGTGGTATTCTAAACTTTAGTTTACTTTAAAGTGTTTTGTGTTTGTTAACTAAGAACTGAGAATCATTACCTCAATGTTAGTGTTTTTCTAATCATTACTAAAACATTTGAAACATGGATTAGATTGTTTGCTGTAGATAGTAAGATGAGACTTTAAAGGTCTTTCTTGATTAATTCTAGTCTTAAATTCACTCTGATTAAAGTAGTTTGTGTGGTTTTGCAATGATAGCAGCAACACATCCTAATCAGTCTACACAAAGGAAGGGGTCTCATTAGATATTTATTTATTTCTTGTTGTCTTTTCTTGTGGCATTGTAATTTTGGCCTATAAATGGACAAGTTAGAGGGGTTGCTGTTTTTTTAAAAGTCTTGTTAATATTATTTTGCACTTCAAGTAACATATTGTGTGTTACACTTTTAAAATTATTTTCGGAACGATGATTTCATCAAATAGCTTTAGGTTTTTAAGAAGCATAAAACAGAATGTGATTCTGACCTCTCTATAATTTCATGATAATTCGTAATGAACTGTTATGTATCTATCTGCATCTCTTAAAAACATGTTTTATGATCCATTAACCATCAGAGATTTATCAAATGCGTAATTTAAAAATGTGACACCTTGCATGCTCACCTTAACAGAAATTATGATATACATGTAGCAGTGAAAACATTATTTAAATCTACAATCGATTTGAAATGTAAGAAATGTATCTGTCCGGTTCAATTCATTTATAATTAAATTCATCACACAAAATAAACAACATCTGTGATAAAAGAGACAATACTGCTCTTTTCCTATCTGAACACAGCCATGCAGCAGAGTTATTTTTTGAGCCACAGCAATGTACAGGCACCAGCGACACACAAGGTGTCATCACGACCACAAATCACTTCCTTGTGAGTTTCTCTTCCCTCCATAACCCCCCCTAATTCTCATTCTCTTCCTCACTCTTTCTTTTTCTTCTCTCCAGCGCGCCATATAGGACGGAGTTAGTATATATCTCAATTAGGGAGCAAGGGTTGGGTTGGAGAGAGGGAGGGTCTTTGTCCAGGCTGACTCCTCCCCCGGTGCCCCACACCGGCCCACTTAAAGTGGAAGGAGCAGCGCAGTGCAGTCTGGAGCCCTGTCAGTCAAAAGCCCTGTGGCCCTTTATGCAAATAAGTCTGTCTGTGGTGGACTAAAAGGGAGGGGGAAGCATGTCTGGATTTGTTTGTCATCCGTTATGCCCTCCCCTTCACTTCTTCTATTCCATCGTCTCTCACACACACAAACACTGTCCTCTATTCTGACTTTTCTCTTTCTCGCCTTCCCTTGTGGTATTCCTTGACACTTTTATTTCTCGTTTTTCAGTAGTTCTCTCTCAGGTCCCATAACCTGTCTGCTTCTATAGCCTTGAGATGAGAATTTGTGACGTTGCTGTGGAACTGGGAACCAGTCAGGTGAAGCGTGCTACTGGGCAGGCTCCAGAAACTGGGTCGTGTAGAGTGAGACTAGACGTGTGTGTGTGTATGAATGTCTGTGCGCATTTATAATGTGTGTTTGTTTCAAATAAAGGTGAAAATATTACAGATAATGCATACATATTCAAATTAGATGGGCATTGAACACACACTGTTATCTGAAAACCGGCTCCTAACTGTTATTCTTCGTATGTTTTTCAACCAACTTACAAGTATATAGGTCAGCTTTACAGATTGTAATGCACCTATTTTTGGAGTTCTTTTAAAAAGCAGATGGACCATTTAAAAATTCCTTAAGGAGAACGACCACACTTGGTCGCCTTTTCTTCACCCCCACAAAAATAATCCTCACGTTCCTTTAACTTTGAGAAAAACTTCATGTTCAGGAACACAAGATGTATCAGCGCATCTCTTTGGAATACCTGCTGTCGTATTCTATTCTGGAAAATATCAAACTAAGACAGACAGCTGAGACAAATGCTAAAAACTGGTGACCAAACATCAATCATTGCCAAATCCTAATAGTCCGGGAAAAAAATGCTGTATCTCTGTATGCTTGCATCAATAAAAACAGCAGGCAAGATTTTAAATAAATAAACAGTTTCAAATTATCTGCTTGGTTTCATCCGAATAAGAATCTTTGCAAGTCACATTAGAACTGTATTCTTCTTTAATTGATTACAGAACTGCTGGATGTTGTTTATTTTAATTGTAGTCAAACCCTTTGTTTAAGAAAGATATTAGCCATATTGAAGTAGTACAGCAGATTAAACGGATTAAATTCAAAAACTTCATTTATGTCTTGTTGGCAAGATCCAGAATTTTTGCATAAATGTACAAGAATTTTTTTTTTTTCAAGAATTGATGTATAGTGTCTTAGGTAAAAATACTTAGTTTAAGTAAAAAAATAAATAAATAACAGCCTTTAGAAACATGCAACATAACTGTAACTAAAAATACACTTCAAAGTTTACTGCAACTGCTTTACTCTTTATTTTCTTCACACTTCGTCAGATACCATGAGGGTTAATAAGTTTGAGGAAGCTAAGAGTAAAAAACTTGTTCCAGTGACATGCTGAAACTAGATCTAAATCTGGGTGTGTATATATGTGTGTGTGTGTGTGGTAACAGTACTAGAATTCACCTGTATAGACGTGCCTTCTTTCTGTTTCACACTTGCTAACATGTGAAAGCTTAATATTTACAGCACATGGCTTGTGTTTCCAAACTTGTGAAACAATTAGAGATATTATTAGAATTATTACTAATAATTGTACCTTTGACAGACTGTCCGAGAGTGAGAGAAGTAATACTTTATGAGTCAGACTCCGAAATCTTTACAGTTTCTCATGTCACCAGTTGTCTTAGTGAACTAAACTGAGAATTTCAATATCACTTGCCTTTACCATCAAAGTTATCAAATGTCAGTTATACGTGGTGGTCAAAAATTCCAATTTTTAGATTTTAATTTTAGAGTTTTAGAGAATTGATTTGACTCAGTTGCATTTTACAGCAATAACATTTAAACATATTAGTGTTTTTCAATTGATCCAAATCTCCATTCTGTCCTTGAGCAAGATTGCCAAGACACTACAGGAGATCTGCCCTTGAAATAAATTCACTGTAAATAAACACAATGGTTGAGAAAGTGCCTGTTGAATGACTGTTAAGCAACAGTGAATAAAATTAAGCTACACAGTATAACCAAATACAGCTTTTTTCTGAAATAATGGACTATAAAAGTTGTCAAAAGACACTCTATTATCTGTTTATCTGTCTCTAACAGTATACATTGTTTCAGTGGTATATGAACATTTCTTACCAACAGCAACAAGCTCGAACCCCACACCCCACCCCCACCTCCTCCCGCTGTAGCCATGGAAATGCACCCAATCCGGAACCTTGGAAATGCTGAGAGGGAGGGAATGACTGCTAGCCCTCCTTCCATCTCTCTCTCTCACACACGCACGCACACACATTGATTCAAATGAGTGAGGTACATATTTACATGCATGGATATCAGCCCTGTTACTGCTCTCATCCATTAACAGACACATTCATATAAACAGTGTGATGACACCTTTGTCTCATTCTCCTTTCTCTTTCTATTAAACATGGCCTTTAAGATTTTCAGGGAGAAAAGTGTTAAGACCATTAATATGTACAGTGACTTGTTTTATCAACCAATAAGCTTCTTTTCTAACATGGAAAAACTTAGCCGATATACATTTAGCATCTGCATTATTACACTTTATGGCATATGTTTGAGGGACTATTAATCTTAATCATTTTCATCTTAGATCAGTTTAACACAAACAGGCAACTAAATGAGTCATTCGTAGGCTTTTTCCGATTGTAAACACTGGCATTAGCAAAATATTTGCCCGATTAATGGCAGATGGTAGTAGTCAGTCGTTATTTTTTCAATTCTGTATGATTCTGCTAGTGGCACAGAAATTACATACGTCACTTTAAGCACCATGTCTTATATAGATTCAAATGTAATGCATGTGGATTGTTCTATGATAACTATGACAGTAAGACTTGATTTCATTTCTAGATTATGTATCTAGTGGTTCTTGATGCTGTTGGTTATAAGATACTGGATTTGCAGGTCACAATAACCTTGAAACATGAACTGCCTTCTCTATATAGATAAACTTCATGGTTATAGTTATCATTCTTGGTGTGAACTGCCCTTAACTGTCGTCACTTATCATTATGCTTCAAATTTATTCTACTGTAAATTTCTTTAGATAAATATAGTATAATGACAAAGTATCAGACTTGTCGATTGAACACAGTGCTTTCTGTTTCCATGGTTAAAAGCAGTTTTGCAGGCAGTCATGGGCCTTGAGCAGACAGAGGCAAAACAACCAGAAGGGCCTCCAGGACCTAACGCTCCTCAGACCCCACATTGGTACCCAGCCTCCATGCCTTGTAAACCGAATAGCAATTTCTCTCCATCTCCTGCCTAACACATTCTGCATCACCAAATATAGTCGCCTATTTCCAGCTCTAACGCGTATCCTCCCCCTCAGCTGTCTTGCAAAGGGGGCATCTAATCTGCTTTCTTCTTCACCACTCGCTTGCATTGTAAACCGATCCAAGAAAATATGAAGAGAGAGGGAGGAAGGTGCAAGGATGAGAGAAATAAGAGTGATAGATGGTATAAAAAAGAGAGGGAAAAGATAGAGAGTGAGGGTTAGAGAGAAAGAAGATGACCTAATTACAATTGCCCACAGTGTGAACCATCTCTCTTTGAAGAATATGAAAATTGCAAAGAGACAAGCAAAACCAGACCAGCTATAATGTGTGAAATACAGCAGAAGAGGAGTACAGATTGAGCGTGCCTTGTTTTTGAAATCCTTATCACACATTTAGATGTTATAGGCAAGGGCAATAAACGAAAACGAGAGCAAAAATTTTTGGTCTTTCCATTGATGCGCTGTTCAAAAGGTTGAGCTGTCTCCCAGAAGCCTGTATAAAAGTCTGCATAACTCTAATGTTTGGTTATGTCATGTTTAGTGTTGTTTTTTTAAAAGGAAATCACTACCTTGGTGCAAAGACAAGTAAAATGCACCATTCATGCACAATTTACATTTATATTTACATTTAAGCATTTAGCAGATGCTTTCATCCAAAGAGTGAAGAAAATAGTAAAGCGATTTGTAAATTTGTGTTGTGTTGAGATGAGGGGTTTGAAAATCAACAGTGATTCATATAATTGTCATATGCAGAGCCTTTTTTTAAATAGATTTTTCTTTGAAAACCAAGAATCTGTGCCCAGAATTTTGAAATCTGTTTATTTCATTTATAAACTATAGTCACAGACTTGGTAAGTATTCCCCAAATTTACCAGTTTGTGTCTGGGTGTAAGCCTCAACTCAGTACTCATCTATTTGTAAACTTTATACTCAGTTTTGAAATCTGTTCCCGCTGATTTATTTAATGAACAAGATTTAAAAAATATTAGTAACTGCAATAATAAAGTATTAAAAGCAACAATAAAAAACAGCTGCTTGGCAAAGAAGGGTTACCAACACTACATACAGGACATTAAATTTTCACTTAAATATTCTTTGTACATATTAGATTTTCAAATTATTTTTGGTGACACAGTGGAGGGCTGTAATGATGTGTGTGCATTATCAATCACTATGATATTTGCTTCACCAGACCAAACATTCAGACATGGCAGTACCAATACATTACTGAATACTTTGATATATTATTTAGACAGATTACTTAATGTAATGTAAATAAAAGTTTAAATAAATACACATTTACCTTTTTATGAGAAATTTATAATATCCTTGTATTATTTCTACCTCTTTGACCTAATTAGTAGCAAATTCCCCACAACATGTTATCGTTAATTATCACTTTTCGATGATTCATAAAAGTAATTAGGTTACACCTTTGAGTAAGAGATGTGAATTCAGTCCAAGCCATCACGTCCTCTTTGAATGAGTCATTTGAAAGTGTCTATTTCCGTTGCTGGTGAATCAAGATTTAAGGACCCAAATAATGTCTGTTTCTGTAAAACTGAATCTCCCAAAACCAAAAGGAAGAGTGCATGGATACATAAATGAATGTTTTCCAAATGGTATCTCCCTTTTTTTATTTCCCGTATTACACACAGTGACTGCATTCCCAATGGAAACAGTCTTGTATGGCTCCCACGATCATGTAAACATGTTGCTCTTTACCCAGACACCTTTAGTCTTCATGTACAATGAAGACCTTGATAACGCCATGTCTTTATATAATAGGTTAACCATTTAAAACAGCATTCAACATGCCTTTAAATGTAGGTCAGTTCAGTGAACAGAGGTGCACAGAAAATCGAAGGGCGTTTCCCTCCCGTTGCCATCGCTTCGCTATTTGTTTTCATCCTCTGGCCCACATTTGTACAGAAGAAGCATCAGATACGCCTGCCATCGTAAAACAAGGCATAAGATGCAGATAAAAACAACATAGTATTATAATGTTGATTCATCCCAACTAGACAGGTTGAGGAGAAAAAATAAAAAATTTAATGTGTTCTCTTCAACTTGACTGCATCTATGCTGAGAGGCTGAAAATATCCAACTGGCTTATGTAAGAGCCTGTAGCAACTGTAAGGGGAGAGAAGAACGGAGAGATGCAGAGTGACAGAGAGAGAAAGAGAGATGGGGGAGGAAGAAGAGATACAGAGTGTCCCTGGTCTGCAACAGCCGTCTTATCGGGTTAACGCCTTCCATTCTATTTCCTGCTCCCCCACTACTGCTGGAGATTCATGGGTGATTGGTGCCCAACTGGACGAGATGTCCCTTCGGCCGAAGGCAGAGAAAAAGAACAAACAAGACAAAGAATTTAGAATATAGAGGAACTGGTATGGAGAGTTAGATCTCACCTAGCCAGAGCTTCTAAATGACAGAAGGCCAAAACCCGCCCTGAAAGAGACTGTTTCAGACCATCCCATGATCCTTAGTTTAAAGACTTACATCTCATTGCACAGGCACTATGTTTTAATAGCAATGGTTGGGGCCTGTGATCACAACTGAATGAGTTAAATGTAAATTAAAGGGATAGTTGACCCAAAAATAAAAATTCATTTCATTCCCTCATTTCATTCTAAACTTGTATATGAGTTTTTCTTCTGTGAAACACAAAAGAAGATATTTTGAGAAAGGTGTCTTTGTGCCCATATAATGAAAGTCCATGGGGGCAAATATTTGTTTACCAACCTTCTTCAAAATATCCTCTTTTGCCATACAGGTTTGGAATGATATTCTGGTGGGTTGGGTCTCAATAAGGGTCCAAAGATGTTTATCAATTCATTTATTAATTCTGAACATTTAGATTTATTCTAATGCTACCATTAGATAAATAACATTTTGATCATGTTTATAACATCAGCAATTGTACGTTTAAATGGTGTTTGTTTGGGCACATTTGGAGGGGTGGGGTCCTGAGGTTTACATGTAGGAGGATAGTAAACATATTTTATCACTCACTGAAGCTCATGGGCTGTAAATCAAGATGTGTGCTGTGTCGGTCCTCATCTCTGGCTTGTAAAATGGATTAATGAGACCTGCCCTTTCTTATGAATGCCACACACATATACACCTTGTGCTAAAACTGACAAGCCATTTTCTCTTTAAATTATACCTATTTTTACAGCTGTTAAACATTAAACATAGCACCAACAAGTGATTATAATTACTGACAAAACCAAAAGTAACAAATTGTGAATAACATTCCTCTATCTATCCATCTATGACAAGTTACCTCAACATTGCACACTGAATAATGCAAAATTTCCCATGGGCTAAAATCTGAATCAAAACAATTCTCAAACTTAATGAGAAATATCAAACTCAAGCTGCTGAGATTCGTGAAAACAAGTAAAACAGTTTGTAGCATTGTTATCGTGAAAAAGGGTTAACTAACATTGTGCGTAACGGTACAATTTAATATCTAACCTAATATGATATATTCAATTCAATTTATTTGTATAGCGCTTTTCACAAAGGACATTGTATCAAAGCAGCTTTACATGTAATAACAGATAGCAGTCAGTGGTCAGGGAATAAAAAAATATATGTTAGAATGTAGTTTTTTGTTTCACTACTAGAATATATTCTAGACAAATTCTTATACCTTGTAATGCATTTAATCATTCTTAATGTTATTTAAAGCCAATACAGTTCACGTTTTCATTGTGCATGCTAATGTTACCAGTTGCAACTTTAAATATGTATTAGTAAAAGCTGAATGCTTTACAGTACACGTTTCCTGGAAATTGAAGTAGTAGTAAACATTGCAGAAAATACTGTAAAATACTGTAAAAAAAAATGACATGTTTGCCAGAGATATTACTATGGAGTATGCACCTATTAGGGTATTCCGAGTTGTTAGCATGTTGCTAATCAATTAATCCTACTGAATGACTGCTTGTCAAAAGACCCTTTATGCCTCACAAGAGTAAGTCTCTATATGCTCATCCTAATATATCATCACTCTTTTGACGTATCTGCATCATATTTCAGATTGTTTAGAAAAACACAGCACATCTCTCCTCAATAAGCTGCAGGATTTTAGTTATCTTTCACATCCCTAGCACAAAATATGTAGACACAATTATGCACCAAAGTTAACAGGGCAGAAATAGCATTAATGCTTTGCAGCATCATAATAAATATTATAAACCTAAACTTTTAGTAAATATATGAATTGCTATATTCATTGTAATTTATATTGCACCAGTTAAATATCCAGTGCTCATTTTTTTCTCTCTGGCTAAATTTTCAGTAAGATACATGTCTTTGTGTCGCTCCTCTGTGCTCAGTCAGTGTGTGTCAGTCTTATCATAAAGGACCAGAAACACAATCATTACACATTCTGAGTTTCACTGAGACAAGATACGCACACATATTTGTGCCTGATGTAAAATGTTGAAAAGACAATATTTTGACCGTACAAACTTGCAGCTCATTAACACTAGTATTATTCTCCACAGTTATATAAACTAAAAAGTAAAATGTCTCTTTTTTTTGGCAAGTTGGGAAGAAAATGACAAGATCTGATCTGTTTTACAGAGGAAAAAAAGAAACATGCCCCTGTGTGTGTCTGAATACGTGCGTGCGTGTGTTTTCTTTACTGTTTAAAAAACACCATCATAAATCTGCCACTGGAGGCACCAAAGTCACTGCTTCTAAAATGTGTGTAAACACCTGACACATCCATAAACACATACACATATAAAATATCTATATTGATATTGATATTGTCTTGTGCAACAACATGAAAGAATACACACAAATGACAGAAAAGTACAAAAATGTACTGCTTAAGAGATCATTTTTATATACCAAGTCATCTTGCACTTTTTTACTGTTGTATGTAAATTGCAGTTAGTGGCCGTCTACATCTAAGAAACACATGTAAACAAATGTCTACGACTGCATCTTTTGGATACAGTTTTAGATGTGTTGATACTGTCAGTTGGCAAAAAAACATCCATAGAGGCCACACCTCTCACATAGAAACAAGAAAACTGAGACCTGTCTCATGCGTCATACAATGAGAAACCCAGAGAGGTCTTTGTCTTCTTACAAGGACAGTGGGATAGGGTGACCCGTAGGCCCCTGAGCTATGTGAGGGTGTGGCAGACTCCTAAAAACAATGTGGATGGTGGTTGGTCAGTTACTGCACCATGAAACAAAGCAAGGGTCATGGATCTTTCTAAATAAAGATACAAGGCAATGTTCCATTAAACCCTCAGCAGATGAGAAACAGCATTTACAGAACCCTAGATCTAGATTTTGTAGCTGTCTAGAATCTAGTTATTATAGTCACTTTTATGCCAAACAATGAATTAAACTTACAATCTTACAAGCATTTACATCTACCTTGCTATAGAAATAAATGATTGTAGTGTTTATTTACTATTAAAATATTCATGTAAATTTAAGTAATTCAGAGTAAAACTGTCTAACCCTACGGTTATCTTTTTATGTTTGTTAAGTACTATTTTTATTGGAGCTATAAATTAGGGATTAGGGTACATGCTTTGACACACTGAGCTGTGGTGGTCATGCAAGCTAAACAAGTTCAAACACAAGGATTTCCCAATAACATTTCTCTCTTCCTGTCTTTTGTGACAATACAGGACAAAATTAAATTCTTTACATTTATTTCCATAGATTACATAAGTGGAAAACGGTTTTCCATGCATGTTTATTGTACTTTTATACTGTATTTGTACTGAGAACAAGCAGAAAATCCTCATGCTTGAAGACAAAGTAGAGAGGAAGGATGAGAAAGATGAAGGATAACAAGCCAGAGCAAAGTCCTTCCGTCTGTTGCTGGATTTGTCAGGGGCCTGCTCATACCTGTCTCATCTTCAGTCCCTGCTGCACACCTGGCCTGGACTCCCTTTTAGATGTCTCCTAGACACGATACAGCATGTGTGTTTTTTGTGTGTGTGCAGATTTCACTATACTTGTGGGGCCAAATATAGTCAAACACGTCAAAACTGACTTCAGGTGGTCCTTGTAGCATTGTTTAGTTTTCCAGGTAAGGTTTAAAAATAGAAAATATCGTTAGTATGGTATGAAAACAGTTTCATCTTCACAGACAGAGACAGTGGAAGAGCTTAATGTGAAAAGGGGGTTTCCCAGTATATCATAAAAAACACATTTTATACACCATACACATATTAAAACACAGAAATAAATCGAATTTTATAATAAAATTATGTAGAAGAAAAAAAATTTAAATTTGCATTTCAGTTACTGACTTTCAAATGTTTTTTATTCAAAGATTGTAAGAAACAACTTAACAGTATAGCTGTTAGTTGAGAAGTTAATTAAAACGAGCCGAAACCTTTCGCCAATCTGAGAGTCAAGCTGGACCTCTAGTGTTTCTCACAAAAAACAAAGTTTTTCCCTCTCCCCTTCTTGTTCTGGCTCTCTGCTGAAGCCCCTCCTGGTGGGAGGGGTAACCCCCTCTGTGTCAAACTTCAAAGAGGAGATTGAGCTCCTCTTGCATTCATCTCAGTCTACCAGCTTAACCACTGAGTTCAAACAGCTCACCCACACCCTGTGAGCTGACGACTGGAGGAGCTGCACACAGACATACAAACACATGTACGCAAACACACAATCTTACATGCACACACATGCACAGACTTTGATTATCAGGATCCGATATGCAGTCTCTTCCCTCAATTTTAAAAAAAATCGCTCTGAAATAATAATGGATGTCATTTTAATTCTTGTATGGTAAACAGATTCTACTCTACTCTGGACTCATTTTTAAAAAACTGTTGGTGTTAAGCAATCAGAAAAGGTCAAAAATTATATTATCTAACTCTATAATCCACACAGATCTATACAGGAACAGATTTTTCAACTGTTTTTACATTATTTCAACTAATAAATATAAGTGATATGTTGAAATGACCTGAAATTAGTTAAAATGATGTAAAACTAAGTTATACATTTTATAGGATATAAAATTTTAAGTCAACCAAGAATGTTTTACAGTGAACTAATGTCTTATGTAAAGCTCTGACATGTGCTTTATGTGGTTAAAATGAAAAACTGTTTAATTTTAATTGTATCTTCTTCCACAGTCTGTTAATTTAAAAAAAGCTCTATCATACAAATCTATTCCAATATGTGAACATAGCTTTGTAAACTACACTTATTATTGGCTCATTGAGAAAATGTTAAATGCTATCTCATTTGTAAGTCACTTTGGAAAAAAGTGTCTGCTAAAAGAATGAATGTAAATGTAATTGTTTCAAAAACTATAATTTTTGGACTTTTGGACAAAAAATACTAGACTGCAGCTTTAATGTAGCACAAGGTTTGACTGTTGGCCCTCATATGAGAAAAAGAGAGCTTACTAGTGCTACATTAAGTGCTGACTTCAGTGGAGTACTGCCCTAGATTCAAGCATCCCACACCAGAGCTCTCAATACAGCCACAAGCTCACAGCAAATTGCTTTGGATATTGAGACTGAGGAAAAAGGGAAATGATATTTCATTTGGGCGGTCATTAAGGACATTAGAGGGGCCTCACCTGAATGAGCATTGTGAGAAAACAATTTACACAGAATACTGTGTCGTTCTGATGAGGTTTGGGGATAATAATAGATAGAAAGATAAACAGATAGACAAAAAAGTCAGAGAAAGTCTGTACTCCTTATAAAGAACAGAACGTGGGGCCACATTTTTACCCAGAACTTTGCAAACTCAGGGAGATTTTCTGTAAGAGACTTGGAAAGTACCAGCTCCCTCCCCTTTACTCCCCCTCTTCTTTGTGAGAGAGAAAGCATGTGTGTTCGATTAACATTTGCTGGAGTATTTGTTTATGGAGTGCTCTCTCGCTTTGGCCCCACCCTTGGAATTCCGGGTGTTCCATATTTCCCGAACATGGTTCAGGAATTCCTTGACCTGATTCCACCATCTTTAAGACCATGTCCCTACTTCTATCACCAAAGTGTAGTACTTGAAAGTAAATACATGTTAAATATAGTGCAATATAGAACATTTCTGCTAACAAATAAGTAGAAACTCAAATTTGTAAAAAAAATTGTCTTGCACAAAACACAACTACATATCTACCTATGACCCCCCTCCTTCTTTATGTCCGTCTTCCTCTCCCCACAACTCTCAGCAGGGAAACATGTCATGTTAATTTCTCTGGATTACAAAACTATGAACAGGAAATGCTTCTTTACTGGAAACATTGGTGTCTTTTAAAATGTTTGTACTCTCTCAAATATTACCTGAAATCAAAGAGCAACCAGCGCTAATTTTAATAATATTAAAATTAAATCAATTATTAATTAATTAAAATATAATTTCAAAACAGTTGTATGTTAATGAAACAAGTAAATGATGCACGCACATAAAAAATAACAACAGCAGGAAAACAAACAGATCCAGGTATCTACAAGGCATTGCTTATCCAGACGCTCTTCCACTCTTACTTTCTTTACAGTAATACCCATCTAATTCTGTCTGGGAGAGTGTCAGAGTGGACACCAGTAGAGGGAGTGTATGAAGAGTGGAGTGCACATATATTCAACCCATACGCCACTTCCTGAGAAGTGTATCCTCAGTAGAGAGACACTCCCTACAGCAGCAACTGGCACAGGAGACTGTAGGATTCTGAGGGAGAGCAGGCCACTCTTACATTCCAAACAAACTGCTGTACATGCAAACATGTATGTGTATATAAATGAATGTGTGCATGGTCCTATGACTCAAATGGTGAAGCATTGCGTTCAAAGGTCATGGGTTTGATTGACAGACATACTGATATAAAATATATACCTTGAATGCACTGTAAGTTACTTTGGATAAAACACATCACTACAAAGTTTTCTGATACATGAAAAACAGACAAAGGCTATAATGGGCTACATGAATAGATGAATAATCTAAATTTCCATGTAAAATTAATCTTGCATTAGAAAATTAAATAAAACATATTCTCATAAACATTCAAGTAGTCTAGGCATGATACTGATAAAAACATTTCTATCTTTACATATGTCTAAATTATTATAATTTGTATGTGACTTTAAGTGTACGTTTAACTGTATTTATTTGTCTCCTAATATTTGTAAGTCAGCTAAATGCCTAAATGTAAATGTTATTTAATAATCATTTAATAATTTTATGCTATTTATGGCTATTTAAATGGAATAGAATAGTAGTTATGAGTTATGAGCTATGAGAAACACTGTTCTTATATTTTCTTTCTCTCGCGCGCACACACACAAAGTCAATGCACTTCAAGGGGAAATGGGCCCTCTGCAGGAGAGCATTAGTAGGCGAACCTCGAAATCAACGCAAAGTGTCACCACAGCCATTGGATTCATGACGTAAACGAGCTGAAGGATAAAAATAGGGCACGAGCTATACACTGGAGAATGCTCATCTGCCTCACACTTTTACGCGTGCCCAGATTTTACTGGAAACAGACTGATGTGAATTAAAGTTTTAGGAGGTAAATACGTATTTACTACGACTTCGCTCATTTCTATGCGTCTGAAGCATTGCGTGCTGCAAGCGCAACCTCTGTCTTCCGCTGTTAACCTGCGGCGCGCACACGTGGGCGAGCTCGCGCACGCTCTGTTGAACCGGAGGGGAAGAGGAGGCGCGCAGGCAAAACATGCACGCTGACATGAGCAACAACCAACTTGCATGTCGCTGCCGCATTACAGAACTTATTTGATTGAAAACTAAATATTTTTAAGTAAATCCTCGGCATTTAAAACACTTAAATTATATAATGAGTATGTTTATTTGCTTATACATTACCGCTGTTGTTGTTATTATTTTGGTTTTAGTACGGGAGCGCGCAAAGGATTATGTCAGCGTGCATGCGTCCGTGCGCGCGCACTCTGTCCATATATCCACCTAAAAGCCATCAAAAATGCACCCCCCTTCGACTGAAGAGGGTAGTGAGAAGAATAATTTCTTACATTGTAAATCGTAGCACAAAAATGCGCCTTGTTTAAGATAACCTAAATTAAACGTGTTTCAGATATTACCTTTACTTACTTAAAAAATCTGTAAAATTCTGCAAAATCTTGGAGAAGTTTAAAATCTTTAAGATAATTCTTTGTACTTTAAACTGACCCAAGGCTGCCATTCTTGTTAAAATCAATGACATTGATTACCAGATCAAGGGCAGAGGCAAAATCTAACTAGCTGTTAAGACTGGCAAAGTTGTGTATTTTTGTACAACTATGGTCTACCAAGTTAACAAATGCTAAATTAAAAGATACAGATGTTGGTCTTTGTGAGATGTACACAAATAAACACCTAAATACAGAGTAACTGACATTTACATCAAATAAGTATTCTTATTCCTTGTGCTGTTAGTGCTAAAATAAATCTATCAATTATACCTACCTAATTAAAATTTGTATTAATTTAAAATTAAATTCATTCTGTAAACCTGACAGATGTTTTTATCCATATGTCAACACATTTGAAATATAATCATAATTGTAAAGCAACAAAATATTAAACATCACAAGTAACTTTAATGATGCAACTAAAATACATTAGAAGATGTTAGAAGGATCAGACCTTTTTTCATATAAGCAATGGCAGATTTTACAGCTAGTTTGTAAAAGTGTAATGCTGAACTCATAATATAATTCAAATATGCTATAAATGAAGATCATGATTAACCTGGAAATGTAGTTTTGACATATGAGTTTTTCTGTGAAGGCCCTCCATAGCCAGGGCATCACTAATGCAATGTGTCCTTTACAGAAGATATGAGCAAATACCTAAAGACTGTGTATCTGTGTGTTTGCACTTGTGCTGGAGATAAAAAAAGAGTTTGAGTAAGTGTGTGTGCGTGTGTACACCTGTGTGAAGGAGAGATACAGCTCCCTCTCTCTTTCATTCTCTGTATCTCTCCGGTCACCCCCACCCCCTATCCTTTTGGTGAACACACCCTCAGTCCGTGGCATGCAGATGAGTCTCAACAGGTTACAGGAAGCTGAAATTCCAGAAGAGCTTGAAAGGCTCAGACAGCAGAACTGAAGCAGAGGCTTTTCAGTGAGTTAATTTGTCACATATGACATCTACTCTCAAACATTTCGTAATAAAGTCGTTGATTCTCCTACAAAACATTTCTACAAGGTCTGTTGGTTTAAATGAACAGACCATTAAAGGTGTTCTTTGTTACTGTAACTAGCATATGAGAAAGGAATTAGCTATTTGAATAAAATAATTCACAATGGTTTCATTCATCTCTGTCATTTGTTTAAATAATTGAGATGTTACTTTAAGTTAGAGGAAATAATAACACATAGTTGTGATATGTGATCATGTTTAATATACCTTCACATGTTGTCACATTATCTCATTCTCTTGCAGAACCAATGCAAATAAGAAATTGTCTGAGAGACTTTGGTGGAAAGCAGGCTACTTTCCGACTGTTCACTCGGCTTGCTTTACGGGAATAGAAACATGTGGGGAGATACAATCATTACCATGGAAACCAATCTTGCCTGAGGAGGATGGGGAGGTCAGGACAAGTGGTTGCCTTAGAAACCGCACACATCGCTCATGCTCAGAGCCCTCCCTTAGCGGGCTGACGTATTGCAAAGGGGGTCGACGACTTTAATTGGCCGAAATTCAGCCTCTGGGCTTGACACCTCCCTCCCAACACAATTCGTACTCTTAAAGGGGAAATAAAAAACTATTTGCGAACTGGGGCTAAAAATACTTCAGCCAGGGATCCGTCAAAATAAAAGATTCAAGCATTCAAGTTTATTACAATGTCGCGGTTAATGTTATGTTACAAACATTAAAAAGATTGAGTTGGTTGCGCCACAGCCAAACGCCAGGGACACGATAGCAGTTCTGCTTAATGTTCATGATGTGCTATAATTCTGCATCTTACCGCAGTAAAAACTCAAAACTCCATGTTTTTTTTCAGCTGTCCTCATAAAGTGTGAACGCAATTTCTTAAAAACATAAATGTAATAATAAACCAACTTGCAAACCCATACACACGAATTTACGTTTGATTTGTTTAGTATAAAGGACGTGACCCATCACTATTCTCTTTAATTCGTAGCTAGCAGTAAGGTCAAATAAAATAAAGCATTAAAACTTAGCTGATTTGCTATTGTATAACATAAATATATTTACAGACAGAAGCATCTTACCGTGCAGTTCAGCATCGCGTCACACCTTAAGTTTAGTTTTTAAGATTTCGACTAAGAAAATAAATCACGTTACAGATCAGTGCACTTGCCTCGTATGTTATTCATTTATGCCTTTAGTCTTTCAGAGTATATTCTTACATCAATAGATTTATCAGTGACGCGCTACAACTATCATCAAAAGTGTCTACTACAACCCAGAACGTATGGTGGCGTCCGACCCTGTGAAATTGCATCTTGCGATTTATGTTAAGTTGATTACTTTGCCTTTAAGTTCACAAGGCATCCATCTGCCAAGCAGTGGAAGCTCCGCCCTGATATTTCACCCACTGGTCCTCCTGCCACCGGAATGCCCGCGAGTGTCCTGAGCAACGCAAATCACACTTCAAATCCCACAATGCTCCTCCTTTCACAAATGTGTTTCGCTGACGCCTTAAGACCGGGGAATGTAGTTTTTATTTCTTCAATTTCGTATAACAGTCATAAAAATTATCATTTTAAATGGTGTTTGCATCACGTGTTAAACAGATCGGCAATTTTCTGGAAAATTTCTTCAGGAATTTGAAGATAGGTTTAACTGCATAATTTAATCTTTCATATTATTTATAGCAGGTCAAATAATGTACGTATTTAATTTTCAAATTCTGATATTTTAGAAGTCTAAATAAGATGATACAGTTTAATTCCAAATGCAAAAAAATCCTCTGCATTTCTTTCTTAATATTAATGCATAATACTGGATTTCTTGAAATTCAATATTGTTCACCTTATATTACTTTCAAGTCATTGCACAGTTGTTATTGAAATGTGTTTCAGGGTTTCTCTGCCTCTACTACAATGAAATAGTGGAATGTTTGCAATAATGTGCTGAAACTCAAAGGCGTTTATGAGAGAATTAAAATTCTTTCTGATGATGAAAGTTTATAGTCACTCACTGACCTCTATCACATCGGAGAGACACCATCAGCTGATGATTCACTCTCACTGTAGCAGTGTTGATGCTTTTCTGTTTACCAGTATGTGAGGCTAGAAAATGAGGAAATGTGTGTTGTGAGACTACTGGAAATCAGACAAATCATATAATCAAGTAATAAAGCTTTTCAGTTTTTCTGCTCAAACATACCTGTGTTCTGTTTTTTGGATTGTGGATTGCAAAAGTCATTAAATAAAAAATGGTTTGTTTGGTGTTTGTATTCAATTTAAGAAAAGTCATTTTGCAGTGCTACAAATCTGAGAATAGTTGTTTCCTTCTGATACCCTTGTATATATGTAAAATCTGAGGTTAATGAAATTACCTGAAAGGATTAATTTATGTAATGTGTAGGTCCAGCATATGATTCTCTCACTTTTTAGCTCATTTACTTTTTACTTGGGATTACAGTTGAAAAATGTTTATAATAAATAAAGTAAAAAATTATAACAGTTAAAATATATATATTATATTAAATATACAATAAAAATAGTTTACTGTGTTGGCCATATATAAGTACTGGAAATATATAGAGGATAGTGTTACTTTAGTCAAGCAGGAGTATGGCACACACTGCTAAAGACAGAATTGCTTCCATTAACACAGGACAAAAACAATTGTTTTGTACTCGCCATCTGTATCCAGTCAATCCAACAAAACTGAAATTAAGACAAACTGTGTTGCATGCCTGGTATAAGCTCTTTGTTGGATCTTGTTGGTAAATAAATATACATAAATACATGCTAGTTGTATTTTTGTAGTGCATGTATATAAAGTGTGTATATAAAAACCTAAATTATAATAGATGCCCCATTCATTAGCTAACAAGTGTTTTTATTGGGCAATTTACACCACCTACAATCACTGGATGGGGCATTTGTCTCTTTCCCCACCCACCTAAATTGTGAGTTTGCGTTGATAAAGCATATGTGAGAATGCTTGCCACTTTTCTTTTTGTTGACAAAATCTATAAAACTTGAAGGGGGTCCTATAGTTCTCTTTTATATTGATTGTTGCTATTTCCTCATAATGAAGCATGTGTGTTTGGGGTTTGCTTCATTAATCAGATTTAAGGTCAGAATTTCTATCTAATCTAAAGACTAAAGAAAGAATATGGAGGAGTACGTAATAGAGCTGTATGATACTAAAGGGTGAGGAAGAATAAAAATCCAGCTCTATATTATGTTTAGAGACCCACTAGACAAAAGCAATCTTCAGTAGGGCAAACAGTCTTTATGCAGGGGTACTGGAAATCACTACATATCTGTGGAAATCTGTTCCTTAAAAATCCAAGAGATCTAGTTGGAAAGAGACAAGATATCATACAGCCATCTATCCAAAGGTAATAATTCTGCTACATAAATAAAGATTACAGTAAAAGTATTTCAGATGGAAAATGGCAATAGATATGTTGTTATTGAATATAATACTATTCATATATTTATATGGCTTTCAAACGTAAGAGTGTCTTAAGTGTTTAAACATATTTTTGGGGCACTGTATATAACAAATATTTTAGCTTTACTATTATTTCTGCTCAGAAATTGGTGAAAGTAATATGGAGTGGATGGATGCACTGTTGCACAAATATGTAATGCATGAAAAGGACAAAATTGACACAGCACTGGGAGATTTATTAGGTAGTCAGTAACTGTTCACTACTCAAAATTTAACATCTGAGTTTGCATTCTCTGTCTAAAGCAACTATGCATCTATATGTATTTCTTTAGTGTGGATTTTTATCCATCGAAATACAGACTTCTCTTCAAGCAGTTCAGCTTATTTCAGAATACAGTTAAATGTCACTGTTAGTGTATTATCAATGCTTCTTTGTGAATAATGTTACCTTATGACATGACAAAATACACTGTCAGCCACAACAAAATATAGGAAACTGTGCTCATGATTTAAGCAAAGCTGCCATTTACAGCTTTAAATTTACATTACATTTACAGAGAGAGAGAGAGAGAGAGAGAGAGAGAGAGAGAGAGAGAGAGAGAGAGAGAGAGAGAGAGAGAGAGAGAGAGAGAGAGAGAGAGAGAGAGAGAGAGAGATCATATATTTTAACAAATTTAGATCTGGTTAGATGATGTTAAAAGAGACAGAGAACTAATAATACTAATAAAATGGATTTGGGATACTGAAATCATTAAAATATGCTATAGGTATCAGTTAATACACAGACTGGCAGTAACTAGTTTTGAGATAAAGTTTAAGATATAGTTTTAAGATTTTTAGTTTAAAGGTAAAAAGGAAAAATTATTGGTTAAAACATTTTATAAAGATGATGAAATGGTATGACACAGTCCTTTGTGAACGTCTGCAGAACAGTGTCTACTCTGCAACTCTGTATGTCAGTTTAATGCTACATGTAACTTGTTGACTCATATTTAATGCCAGTCTTACAGAACAAGAGGTAAATGAATATATCTGTGAATACCACTGGCAATATGTTTTCTGTTATATCATATTTTCAGCTCAACTTTATCCTTTTAATCATTCTAAATATCAAAGACCAAAATCCAAAATCCATTTTACCTAATTAATTTGTTGAATATAAAATCTGAATTCATAAACATCCGTTCCACATGTCTATTGAATCACATAAATGTAATGTTTAATTAAAATATCTAGTTCTCAGTTAAACTTATTCTGAATTACATTTATTAAATAAATGTTCCAACAAACACAGAAATTTCCACATGGGATCTGTCATACCTGTAGATTACAGACTTTTTTGCAAGATTCTCATACAATAGCTATAGATAGACAGACAGACAGATATACTAAATATAATGTACATGTAAGCCAATGCATCACATGTAGTATATTTGATTCAGTCTAACCCCTCCCTCATTTCTTTAAAATTCCAATATAATTTATAACAGTGATTGCATTTATTACTGTATTAGCAGGTGTGTAATGATCAATTTTAGTTTCAGTAGCCTACTGAAAATGTTTTAATTTTGATGGCTTGGTAAAAACTGTAGATGAGAGCATAGTAATCAACATAAAGTGTTTCAATACAGACTTTTAATACTTTTAGTTTACTTAAAAAAATATTTTAGTTGATCTGTGTCTCATCCTTCAAGTAGAGCACATGACAAGACCGCGCACTCCAATGTACAATGCGCCTCATGAGAACATTCCAGTTTGGTAAAGTCAGTTTGGAATTTGAATAGCACAGAAGAACCGCCTCTTTCCGATTGGACGAGATCAAAACCGACGGGTGGGATTTACTTGTCACTCAGTGACATTCTTGGCCTCTGGTTGGTTCAAGACAAAGTGGGCGGAAACTTCTTCGTCATATATATACTATGGCAGCAAGCGCAAGCTAATGATTGCCTACGATCTCATGTTGAGGCAGAAACGACCGCGTTCAATGTTTCTCCACAGAGCTGACTTAAGTCTCCGTCCCCGAACGAAATATCGTGATTCTGACTAAAAGAAAGTTTGTTTCCCTCGCCGGAGAGGCGGAAAAACATAAGGAGCCCGAGCATGATCAACACCATGGAGTGTGCAGTGGATGCACAAAGTCTAATTTCAATATCTTTACGGAAAATCCACAACTCCCGTACGCAGAGAGGGGGAATCAAGCTGCACAAAAACCTACTGGTCTCTTACGTGCTGAGGAACGCCAGGCAAGTGTACATGAACGAGAAGTACGCGGAGATCTACAGGATGCAACAATACGAGGAGGTGATGACCGTCTGCAACGAGATCCAGGAGCTAAACCCGCTCGATTTGGTGGAGGACTGCGAGGAGCAGACGGTGGACTGCTGCGGCAGCGTTAACGAGTCACCGAGCCTCTGCGGCGCGCTCTTGCCCGTCAGTCTCCAAGCGTCTCCGGTGCAGCACATCCAGCCCGCCAGCGCCTGCTCGGTGCCCATACCTCTCCAAAGCGAAGACGTCTGCAAGGCTCCGGATCCTTCGTTCTACCGAAGCTGCTGTGCGGAAGCCTACCCCGTGTCTAACTGTGACTTTTCGCCAGTAAATAGCATGCACTGCAACAAAACTACAGTGCTCGATTTGGACACGCATGTCGTTACTACAGTAGAGAACGGGTATTTGCATCAGGACTGCTGCGCTTCGCTCCAACAGTGCTGCCAGGGCGCACAGAGCCCGGCCAAGAAACGCAAGCTTGACTTTGGTTACTACGTGTCCGAAATCGAGGAGGTACCAGATTTTACGCCGTGTAAAAGAGCGAAATTTGAGGACTCTTCGTACGTGAACACAGAACCATTAGACACATCGAACATTTCCAATCTCATCTCGATCTTCGGGTCGGGGTTTACGGGACTGGTGAGCAGACAAGCGGACCTGGAGCAAGCCTTAAACGGACAGTTCTGTAGCAAACAAGCCCTGGCGAGTTTAGGGGCTTGGACGAGAGCTATTGTAGCTTTTTGACTCTGTGGTTAATGAGAATACAAATACTTTACGAAATTGTACAAAGTCTAAGACAAATTGACTTTTATTTTTGCAACAAAGTTATTTAAGCATTTTTATTTGGTTTGTTTTTAGTTTCGTTTTATGGGGTGAGGCGAACGGTGGTTGTAGCCTGCCACTCGTGATGTATCCTTTAAAACAAATGTCGATATTACAAACGTTTTAAAAGGTTGAACTAATCTAACGAAGTTGAATTTCGTTGCCTTAAACCCAACGCAAACTGCTAGCTAGCTATGGCCACAAACATGGAAAGTCTTTGAATGTTTTGCTCGTGGATTGTTTCTTTTTTCTCTCCCTTCCCAGTTTCTCTCACAAGGAACTTTCACAGAGATGTATTGTAAAATAACATTACGCATGTAATGTTGGGAATGACAGGCTGCAAACGGAGAAGCCTACCGATGCACATTGTTCTCAGCCATGAAATAACACGTTTATAACATTTTCATGTAACAACTACCAGTTTAAGTTGGTATGGTTGTAACAACAAGACTATCTGAGCTCGTGCTTACGGAAATGTAGAGCTCCAGGAAGAGACGCAGACTACGTTTGTAATATCATGTAAGGCAATCACGTAGGCTAATGAAGGTGCAATATTTTAACTCCCTCCCTGTCTAGTTTGTTGTTTTCTATGATATGAAATGTGTTGTTTGAAAGTGGCATGGACTGGTGCGTTCTGTTGACTGCACTGACCTACAGCTCCAGTTCCTCTGAGTATGTTTGTAGTTCGCCTATGCCAGTCACCTCATCACGCTGAACGTTGGGGCCATTAATTAACACTACAACTCCCATAATGCACGCTGTAACATTATCAGCCAGGTATTTTGTTGACTATTAAGACTCCAGCGTTAACCATTACTCCGCCCCCGTACTCTCAGAAAAGTTGATTAAGCCTTCACAGTAATTCATGATGCCAGCATTTGCTTGGTTTTGTGGGTTTGATTTTATTTTCTACAATATTAGACCTTTTGTTCTAAAAAGGCAATCTCATAAATTAGCCATACGTCCTCACATTATATAAGCACTATGTGTATTGAATTAAAGACGTTTTCAGACGTATTCTCCATATTTTGTTGGTATTCTTGTATTTTTGTGCATATTAAATTGTATATCACCGGGTAAAACTGTTTTAGAAAGTATTTGTTTAAAATTTATAACCTTAATAAAAAATGAAAATGACTTTTGTCTCTTTTCCTCTTTTGCACCATTGGATAAACACAGAGTTCAGTCACAGCTGCCTTGAAATTTAGGCCTGTCATACCAACATATTAGACATGTTATTATACACAACATATAACGTTTATATTATTATATACGTGCACAATATGAATTGCACGACTGTTGATCATAGTGAGGTTTTGTTTGCCATATGCTCTATACCTCACTGTCAGAGATAGATTTCTGATAAATTGGCTCAAAACAAATTGGTAAGAACCTCTCCAAATGGACCACCACTGAGTATGTCCAATTCATCTGCAATCTTAGATCCCAAATGAATATAGGTTACCCATCTTTGTTTACCTGTTATGAATCACGTGAAATTTATCACGTGTATCCCATGCTTTGTGGGATTTTACACTAACCTACAGGCCAAGAATAGGTCAACAAAAAGAAAAATAACATATTTTTTCAAATATGTTAAAGTAAGACTATCAAAAAGCTCAGACTTAAAATTAGGGTTTCCAAACAAAGATTAGATACACAAATAAAAAAACTCATTCTGCACTGCGTCGCCTGAGACGCACGTCACGTTCTGTTGTGGGGCACTACGTTTAAGGCGCGCTCATTTTTTAAACCAGAAACTCTTGCTAAACTTGCAGACTGTGTTATCTCTGCTGTATGCCACATGGTGGTGTTCTTCAAAATCAATGAATGAAGGTATTAGAGCGCCTATGTAGCGGCACCTCGGGCTGACCTCGAATCCGCTGCTCCCTGCAAACCCCCTCCACCCCTCCCCTCCCTGTCCTCTCTCTGGTCTCGCTCTCTCTCTCTCTCATCTCCAGCCGAAACCTCTCGACTCCTCTCAATCTGAGATACCGCAGTACACCCGACACATCAACGTCCAACACACATAGGCTGTTATCAAGTCGTTATGTTGGCTATTTTCAACGAGTAGCTGCTGTGCGCATACTTAAATACCGCAGGTAAATCGGTCGCACGGTGTATAATGTATATTACGGCGATGCATTTTTAAACCGTGCTAATATGTTATCCTGTTGCACTTGGATCGGTGTCTAGTGCGATAGATGTCCGAAAAATAGCTGAATGTTGAAACAAGGTTAAATTAATCTCGCCATACATTAATTGGGGCAGTTTTGCTTTATTCCCGATTGGATCTGAAAAGACTTATATATAGAAAAACGTGTCTAAGTTAACATTACTACTTATATTTTACAAAAGGCGTTATTTCTTTTGTATGTTTATTTTTTTCATCAGACACAGCGGTGCAGTCTGTGGTGTATGGCGAGCTCCTCCGCGTGGCCAAGACGGGAAACGCTACCACGGAGTGCAGCGCGTGCACTAAATGAATGCAGATATTTTCTCATTTAGCCATAGAAAGATCCGTTCCTCATGAATTATACACACATGAAGTACATTAAACATAGATAGTACGTGTTCCGGTAGCCGGTGGATATGATACATACTAAATACTCTTGTTTACTCCCTCCAAAATGAGCAGTTCCTTGTGAAACTGGCGCAGTTGTAACATCAAATGTTAATGAATACAAAAGGCACGACTTTAATCTTATCTTATCTCATCTACGCCTGTTGAACTCAGCAGTGCAGCCTGCGTTTAAATACAAGTGAATAGGATGGGGGGAGGTGGAGGGGGCACATTCGACCGTTTGCGTTTGTGTCAATTACTCAGCAAGCTGTGCCGAGTTTCACAGTGGGGCGGTTGGATGACAGTGACTGGGCAGATGCTGAATTTGCCTTCTTTATGAAAATGACTCGACTCAAAATATAGAGCCTGCTGTGTTTTCAGCCCCACATCTAACTGGAGTTATACAGTAGATCGTTTTGTCGATACAACCTCTAAAATAATCATAATGTACAATAATTAGATACCATATTTTAATGTTTAAAACATGCATGTATTATTTTGTAACCTTTAAAAATGGTATTAACTGTGCATTTTGACAGATTGAACATTTGTATTACCATAGTTTTACTACAAATCCCATGGGTATTTGTGGGTACTGTTTTCACTACAACTAAAACAAAAACTATAGTATAACTACACTATAGTGAAACCATGGTTGTTTTTCACCAGATTAATTGGGAAGTAGCTAAAAATAATTATTACCCAATAATACCATGCAATATTAAGATTAAAGTACATAATTCTATTAATATGAGCTATTTTAAAGACACTGCAGATTTTAATCTGCAACTTTTCTCTGAAATCTAGCCTAAAAATAACCCTGGACTAATTAAGGCTAGTTTTAACTCTTAAGGCTATTCAACTCTTAACTAATAAATAAAACCATTTTCATCTTTGTGATTCTTTAATCCAGGACACCCACCATCCTTCTGAGGTGTGACGAAGTTTTTGACATATAATTGTTGGTGCTGATGTAAAACTCTATCCATTTATTTACACACAAGCAGTTTAGAAATAAAATATCTCTACTTTAGCCTAATGGCTGAATTGCTGAAACATTCAAATTTCAAATGGAAGACGGCTACATAGTTTTAAAAACTCAAAAAGTATCAACTTAATCTTTCTGTGACATATTTACACACAAGGCCATTTTTTGCAGTCATACTCTTTTCAGTTTTTATATCAGAATATGAAAGAATTAGGCATAGCAAAATAATGTAAGACTTGAATGGCTGCCAACTTATTAATGTCTAACACAGGTAGAATGACACTTTTTGGGCAAAATCATTAAAAGCTAATACATGCCTCAGCAATCTTTGATGACTGAACAACAACTCACACTAATAAGTTCACCAGAAGTGCTTTTGAGACACACCACTTTGTTCATTTGTTGCAGATCTTTGCACAGTGAAAATGGAATACTGCACAATAAACCAAAACCAAGGCTTAAACCATTCATTGTGACAAGCTCTGATATTTACACACACATAAATAAATATAAACGCCAATCTAGATGAAAATATATGTGCATGACTGGATCAAAAGTGCTCAACTTCCTGCTCGCAGAAAATAGATCAAATAAAACTATACAGACAAACTGCATTCATTAATGTGAGTGATATTGCCATCAGAAGTGGGGTCATGTCATATGCACACATAGTAAGTAGATTGTGTAGAGCAGGCGAGCTTAATCTTGACCATGAAGACCTTTCAATACTCCATAACCAGATATTTACAGCCTTAAGTTTAATAAACTCTACAGGAAACTACACTCACAGGAGCAAAACAAAGCAACTTTGATGTAGAAGATGCATATTAAGGTTTGTAAACAGGGGTTGAATGGTACAAAGAGGTTTCATCTGAAGCTGGAGTTTTGGTTGTGCTCTCTGACAAGGTGTGGATTCTTGTTGTCTCTCACGGTTTGGTTGGCTGAATGGAAAGCAGGCTGCCAAACTTGAAATGCTGGATGACTGGGAATTTTTCTAGACACTGTAAGCGCAACAGAAAAAGAGTTGGTTTGCATCAGTGAACCATCTGCTTCAAGTGAATGCATTTGTTAACTTTCAACACGTTTGAAACTTGGGCAAGTTGAGTAATACACAAATGTATATTTGCACAGGTCTCTGCATTTAAAGTTGTAAAAGTTTTAGGGACACTATATGTCTCATATATAACATTTAATAACATTTTTGTGTACAGATACAAACATAGTTTTGTCCAGTCACACTTGTAACACTGGGTTAAATCAGTGAATACACAGTTTGGAATGTATTTATTTCCTGTTGCAACATTTTTCCACCAGAGTGGTAGAATATTCTTCTTTTATTTTAGAGAAGACTGGTTCGCTATATACAGTTCATTATTAAATCTATCTGACATCTTCTTCTATGGTAAAATGTAGAATTCTATGATTGGGAAAAAATATAAAATTGGACAGGCTACCAAAACTGCATGCAAGACTAATGGATGCAAGAAAAAAAAGCATCTATTACAGTATATAAAAATGTCCAGTTCTGTGTCCAAGACATAAAAGTGTATTTAGCTCAGACAGAACAATTAAAAACTTCATAACTACTACACTTAGAAATACATTTAGCATTTGGCAAATGCTTTCATCCAAAGTTACTTACAGTGAATTATACTATAAATTAATAAATTTATATATTCAAAAATAATTTTCATTTTTGATTATGTGCAATCCCTGATCTCAAACCCATGACCTTGGTGTTGCTAGTGCCATGCTCCTACCAAATGAGCTACAGGAACGCTACATATATGAAACATCTCTACATATTCTTAGCATTTAACTTGCAAGACTTTTGCAAAAGTCATCTGTCCCTGGCATACAGAATAAATGGGCTAACACAGTCAAAGAGAGAACAAGAGCTTGATATGTACGGGGGTGGGGAAAGACAGACAGGGTGAGAGAGAGAGAGGGAAGGAGGAGGGGAATTTGCAGACAGACTGGCCCCTCAGCTTTGCTCTGTGCTGAGGGGAGAGAAGGGGGAGGGAACACAGGCGTCTTCTCAACAACACAGGATGTGGGCTTCGGATGAGGGGGTGGGGCACTTTGTTCTTCCCCCAAACACACATGCTCACTCAATTAACTATTTCTGGTCCAGTCTTAAAACTTCGCAGGTTATTTTAGATTGCACCCAAAAACATACTTTACATAATTTTTTACTGTTTTTTAGAATAAAAGGGATTTAGTGGATCAACTAATAACTGAGTCAGTATCACATCATGATTAATATTTCACTCAATTAAAAATATCTCTTTACATATATTAGTGTTCACTGTATGATACTTACTTCTGCTTTGTACATTCGCACGAGACCTTGATTGACTTTGGACCAAGAAGGAACATCGCTGATGTTCCAAAGCTGGTTAGAGTGTTCAGCAAAAGGGCCTGTTTTCATCTAAAAGAATAGAAACATAAACTTTAAGAAGGTGAAGGTGTACGTTTAGGACATAATTTGCAGGCAGCAGCCTAAAATCTTCTAAGCAATGATTTTTCCTGATTGATATGAGGTGTGTGGAAACCCAGCAAAACTTTTTATTAATTTGAATTATTATTATTATGAGGTTAGCAAGTTACTAAATTAAATTTAAGTAGATATTAAAAATGTAAGATTGTAGCTCGACTACAAATGCTCATATAAAGTTGACTAAAGAAACATAGACAAAGACAGTAAAATAGAAAGAATAGTAATTAAACTAAATTGAGCAATTATATGACTATGACCCTATTCTAAACAGCAGCAAGCAAAAACCAATGTAACAGTGTTTATGAAAGTGTTAGTTTCTAGTATAAATCAATGAAGTAAAATAAAAATTGAACTCATCAAAAACACAATAAAAACGTAAAAGTAAACACACTGAAACTATTAAATAGGAGGCATAATTACTAAACAAAACTGAAATTGCCATTTTACTTAATCACATTAACAACACATGTACATACACATAATAACAAAATGATCAGTCAACACATTTTTAATCATACTGTATTTTCTGTGATTAAACTATCAACATCACTGTACTATGAGGCTATTCAAGAGAATTTATAAGAAAGAATCTGGGGGGTCTGCCCTTGGGAAAGAGACAATTATGAATGGTAGTGCTGTGTAGCTTAACATACACACGCAGATTCTCAGACTGCCCTCATCACACTGGACTTTCCAGAGACCCACTAGTCTCTCACAGAGGAATGGAGAGAAGGAAAGAAAAAAGGAGGGTGGAAAGAGAGAGAGGGAAGGAAAAAGAAAGGAGGGGGTGGGCCCTTGGGGCCAAAGTAGTGATTCACAACAACGTGCAGGGAAGGAAGGAAATGACTCATGTGAGTGGAGTCCAAACACAACCTCCCTGAGAAAGAGAACGAGAAACAGCTACAGGTCGCTTTCAGACTTGGTTCGACTGCTTGGTCCGAACCAAAGTTTGATACTCCCACCCCTGCAGGTCTCTGTTCACACTGTATTTTTAAATAATATAGCCTAATAAATACTGCATGACTGAGCTTTGCAAACTATTGTCAACAATAGTCATCAATTCCATGATTTGAGGTGATTGGGTTCATATCAGTAACAAATCAATGTTGAATAAATGTGCACCCCAAAAGTGCTAGTGTAAAAGTTAACTAAAAGTCAATGCTGCATAGGCAACTGCATGCTTGAGTTTCATCCGCACATCAAAAAAAGAAAAAATATGCTCATTTTAATTGGTGGGCATGCCATACACACCTCGTTGATGAATTTAATGCACTCCAGAAATATGTAGTCTTGGTGGTACTCGTTTACAACCTTTTCGTCCACAAAGTGCCTGGGCTCCAGGGTTGGGTGATCTAACGCACAATAGGTGAATAAAACATAGTTACTCAGTGTGACCACCAGGTGTCGCCGTTTCTCTATGTTCATAGCAAGTAATAGCCAATTAAGATTTGACCAAATTGCGAACAAAGTTGGAGCAGTTACCTAAAAGCTGTGAGCTTCCCCATATGAAGGGAAGAAACTGAAAGTCGTCAAGACCCCACACACCCTGGCTTCCTGCAGGCTCCATCCTATATGTTTTCTGCAGTTTGCGCATCACACTCAGATACCTATGCCAACCAGATAACAGCAATTGTTACAGTGTGAACACAACTCACCTTCATCATCAATCATAATACTACGTTGCAAAACAGCGTAAATGTTGAAATGACATTTTAATGTTGAGTGATTCATTTGATCAGCAAATATTCTGGTTCATTCAAGAGTGATCTTTTTGTATAAATTAAAAATCAAAACAGAAACATTCACACACTTGTCAAACACTCTGAATACAATGGCCAACTGGTCATCCGGTCGCAGAGCTCCCACCTTACAAAGACAGCAGAGGAATGCAGCAAATGCAGCTTCATGACCTGGACACACAATCCTGTTTTTACCACACATGCTAAACAATTACCACTTTTAATAAGTAGTAATCGATTATAAACAAAGGATAACAAAATTTGATAAAACAATACAACTGAACACAAGCACATTGCAGCTACAATAAACAGGTCTCACACAAATGGTGTTTCAACAGTACCCTCTAGTGGGCATTAGGTTTGAAAAACAATTTTTAAATACTGACCATTAGATATATTTTATGAGTACACTGGAGCAGACCATATTTCCATGTAAAAATGCAACATTATTAAAAGTGTAGTTTATGTTTTTTTGTTTTTTTATTATTGAGTCTGATGCAGCTACTTTATTGTAAACACGCAGATACACGTTATGTTTTGCCCTTATAGCACATGTTGCACAAACAAACCTGTGCCATAATCAATCCTGGTGGAGTTTCCCACAGACTCTTTCAGGTACACAGCTATCTCTGGAGCCGCATCATGACGGTCTGATGGGAGAACAGCAGTGACCAGAGACTCCGCCTCCTGCACACAAAGCCAACAGTGCATTGCAAAAGTACACACATGAACCTCATTTACACATTGCACTGAACTGCTTGATTCAAGCCACTTTCAGTAAGACCCTAAAGAAAAGGCTTCTGTAAACAGTCTTGTTTCAACTCTTGTTTCTAGTTGTTTAGTGTAGATGGAACAAGCCATATACAGTACATAGAAAACCTTTATAGCAGAGCTTAAAGCGATCCTAATATATAAAAAGGAAGAATGCTCCAATAAGTATGCTCCAATGAGAATGCTTAAATAAGGTTACAAAGGGGTGGTAAATTTCCAAAGATTTGGAATTTAACCATAAATTTCCAGTAAATTTTCCACCCCTTTGCAACCCTATGCTTAAAGCACCAGGTCACAAACTGGGTGCTTACCTGGTCTAGCTTGGCATACCAAGTGCGGTAAGCTTTATTGCCGAAGCGAGAAGGCTGGTCTACCGGTGGTGTCTCATCGATCCAGCGATCCAATGTTCCCAACATACTGATTAACTTCTCCACTGTCTGGCAGCATTCAAGTAAATTTATAATCATTGATCTATGAATCTTCCACTTTATTATCAGCAACAACCCAGAAAAAATACAGCAAAGTTGTGATCACAAAGACTTACCTCAGACACCTGGTATTCACATGTACGTTTTTTTCCCTTCACGCCCTCATTCAAGGTCAGAATAAATCCCATGTAGTCTGCATATGCCTAGTTTCACATATTAGGACAGCACAAACACAAGCAAAAAAGTAAATTTTTTGTCAAAATTACAGCTGCCTATTTTGAATGCTGATCTTGAGGGACATTGAGTGACAGAAAAAACGATGGCATCTCTCAAAGTAGCAGAAAAAAGCGGTGACAGTGGGTTGCACAGAATACCTGTGATCTTTTCCATTTGCCCATATCAGGTACCATACTGATCTCCTTTTTAGGCACCATGAAGTTAAAGCTGACAGGATTGGGAGACTTGTCATCCTCATGGGAGGAGCCTGTGCAACACAAATATAGATGAACTAGACCAAATCTTACTTTGCCATTCACTTTGCTGGTTTCTACATCACATATATTTTCTTATTTCTATATTTTTTATTAATTTCATGTAAATAAAGAATGATTGGAAACATCTGGCTCAATTATTGTAGAAAAAGTATCATTACGGAATAATTCTTAGTGTAAAACCTAAAACTATATAAGAATATCAACCTAAGAATACTCAAAATATTGTATTAGACCATACTTGTAATGTTTGTTAATAGCAAAATCAGTTTGAGGTAAATCCTCTGAGGTATATGTCTGACATGTATGGGACATAAGATAAAACTGAAATAATGATACTGATCAAGTACAAACAACAGGTCGTGGTGATGCTGCGCTGATTTACATATGATAATGAGTTGGTCAGTTAAGTTTGGAACCAATTTCTTATATACTCCTTCTTAAATATACTCACAGAGTGTTCTGCTAAACTAAATCTTATAAGAGCAATTGAGATGCATGTGATTTGTGTAATAAGCGACATATGCACATATCACAGAGCTGTCAGACTCCAATCGATTCATTTCAAGAGGCTAGCGAGACTACATGCGTTTTTCTGCACCTATCCACACACTTTGGTACAGAGTTAATCTATAACACAATATATAATCAGTAGGTCTTGTTATTGTCTCCGCTTACGAGTGATCCGTGTTTAAGTGCAGATATGATTGAAACGAGTTACCTGACGACTGTTCAGTCTCCGCCATGTTTGATGTGAAAATGAAAACAAGGCGTTGAACTCTCTCTGGCACTTTCGCGACTCTCAAGTCTAAAATAAAATATCAACTTCGAGAATGCAGATTATTAAAGAAAATTAGTTTATTGTTGCTAAAACTTTTACATCTATCCAGAATGATTTTATACTTATGTAAGACAGTAAAATAAATTTGGAATAAATTTGGAAATACATTTTTGTAAATTATATTGACTTGACGCTACGTCTATGCTACAGTTTGCATGTAATTATTAAAATATCTCCAGACCATTGCATTTTTACATACATGTTGTGAAAGCGGTAAAATATAGTTAAATTAAAGCAAAACCAGTGGGAGATGTCGGTATATAAGGCAGACTATACAATTAACATTATGCGAACGATCAGATTTTTGTTGCGATAATATTACAGATACTCTAATACATGATTAAACGTCATAAAAAATTATTAGTTAAAAAAATGTTAGCGCCATGACGCAAAATAGGCTGGGCGTGGCTTTTTTGGACGCTCGCACGCCGTCTAGCGGTAAAGTGGAGCAGTGCAGGCGCAATGGCGCTCAGTGTTTTTATGTTTGTCAGTGGACTCTGACCGTACGCTACGAATCTGTCCCTCCTCTCAGGCCTCTCTCATTCGTTTTAGTGAACTTAAGTTATGTTGTGCACTCTGGGCAGGACGATGGTGAGTAAACAGCCATTATGGCCAAGTTTTAAACATAGTGCCCTTTTAGAGGACGGAAACAGCAGCTGACACTAAACGATGTATGTTAGATGTTTTATGGACATGCGGGTTGTTTATGGTTAGACAGTGTGGCTAAAGCAGACGAACTAGGAAGTATCGATGCATTCGGTTTCATCAGTCGATGAAATTAAGCTTCGGAAGAGAATAGAAAGTCCATGTCCACTTCACTTGACAACGTTGTAAACACTGTGTGGATGTGATCACATGCTGTCTGAAAGGTCTTGACAGCTGTACCAAAATTGTTGAGTTAATGGCACAAGCTTGCATCTCTGTACACACAGTTTCATGTTGCCTTATTTATTGATGGATGGAGTGTGACTAGACTGACGAGCATATTTGTTTATTGCTTGATCCATATTTGTGTGAACTAGTGGGTCTGATGGCACTTTTTTTTTTTACTAATGATAAAACATATTACAAATCAATGCTATAAACTCATATTGTCTGTAAAAGAGCAAGAGCTTTCCTTCTCTTTCAGTGGATCAGCTGTTAATATCTCAATCTCTTTGTGATATATTGACTAATTAATGACTTTTACATCATCTGGGGTATTTTCAGGTAAAGGCTGGTATGGTAAAACCCTCCAGCCTGGTAAAGCCAGTGTCTGTGACACGGATCACAGGTCGCTACTTGGCCCACCAGGAGAGTCTCCCAAAGCTACCAGTACCACCCCTGCAACAGACATGTGATCGCTATTTGGCTGTTCTGGACCCCATCATAGACCCGAAGGAACTAAATCACACCCGGAAATTGGTGGAGGAGTTTCAGAAGCCGGGTGGTGTTGGAGAGAGACTTCAGAATAACCTGGAACAACGAGCGAGGAAGATGGAGAACTGGGTAAACCGTGTTTGGTAGTTAGGGGATGCTTAGTCTGAAACCCACCTCCACATACTACATCATAGATCCAAATAATTACTCTTACATTTGTCATGTAATATAACTAGAACTATTCTATGGCTTCGTCTTACGTATATCTTGTTTTCTGCCGCTTTTCCACTAATAGCTTTCTGATTGGTGGTTACAAATAGCCTACTTGGACTATCGGATGCCTGTTGTTATACATTCGAGTCCCGGTGTCGTCCTTCCCCGTCAAGAGTTCATTGATCGCCAAGGCCAAATGAGGTTAGGCCAATGTCTCTACATATACCATCAGAAATAGTCAACCAGTTTTAACACAGCTCATTTAGTTGTGTCCTTCACAAGGTCTACAGGGTAAGGTCAAACTGAGTATTGCAGTTAATCTAATGCCCACACATTTATTTACATTTGCCAGATGCTTATATTCAAAGCAACGTACAGTGCAGGTTTACACTTAGGTTTGTGCATTGTCTGTTTATAAAACCCATGAAAACCCCCATTTGCTAGCACCAGTTACATGTCTTTTTAGACATTTATTTTAAATATTATTCAAGGTTTTTGATATGAATACAAACATTTTTACCTGAATTAAATCCACAGGAAGTGCCACCTCTGACACAGAGTAACGTTACTACATGGTGAGGCACAGCAGTAACCCATAAAGATGACCTTTGTACAGACTAACCCTCTCTTGCCAAGCTGAGCTTTGCAAAAAGTGCAGGTTGTCACTGTCTGTAAAGTGCTGGCCTGAAGCCAGCCCTACCCCTTGAACTATCAAATGTTTTACAAATCCCAAGTAAAACTGCCCAGAGATCAGCAGATAAGTGCATTTACAATCACTGTCAAAAGACGATCTTTGTTAACAAGTCTTCCTTACTTCCTTACAGATATGCTGCTAAATTAATCGCAGGGGTTTTAGATTTCAAGACCATGATTGACAAGTGAGTAAGAGTCTGTTCTTACCCTTGCAAAGTTTGAATTAATGTTTAAAACGAGACATCAGACATTATGTTTTTTCACAACTATCAGTGAAACATTGCCAGTAGAGTATCTGGGTGGAAAGCCACTATGCATGAATCAGTATTATCGGGTGCTCTCATCCTGCCGGATACCTGGAACGAAGAGAGACACTGTGGTCAACTACGCAATGGACGAGAAGCGCCCCACACATATCACTGTAGTGCACAACTTTCAGGTCAGTTCCTGCTACATACTTCTAGTTTTGCAGAAATCAGGTAATTTGTAATTGTGTCTTGATAGCACCAGCTGTTATGTTATGGTTAGGATTGGGAATGGAAATAAGCATTGTTACCTTTCTTTTACATTGTTGTAGTTTTTCGTGCTGGATGTGTACAACAGTGACGGCACACCGCTGACAGTAGATCAAATCTACATCCAGCTGGAGAAGATCTGGAACTCCTCTTTGCAGACTAACGAGGAGCCTATTGGCATCCTCACCTCGAACCACCGTAACAGCTGGGGCAAAGCTTATAACAACCTTATTAAGGGTGGGCAGGATCTGTTAAAATGACAATTTTGGCATTATTATGTAAAAAAATTTCTCTATAAAGATCCGTAAATGTTCATCTTGGCCAATTTCAGATAAGACTAATGAAGAGTCTGTGAAAGCCATTCAGAGAAGCATTTTTACGCTCTGTCTGGACACTCCGATGCCACGCTCATCTGATGACATGTATCATACTCGAGCTGCAGTTCAGATGCTGCATGGAGGGGGTAGCAGATGGAACAGTGGAAATCGCTGGTTTGACAAAACATTACAGGTTAGAACTACTAGAACTTGCTGTATGTTGCACCGCGCGAACAATAAAGTGACATGTCTCTGTTACTTGTTGTGCTGTCCTTATAGTTTATTATTGGAGAAGATGGGACATGTGGACTTATCTATGAACACGCCCCTGCTGAAGGTCCACCTATTGTTGCACTGCTTGATCATGTGGTGGAATGCACGTAAGACTGACTCTGAATAAATCTGCAGAAACTATTTAATTCCCAAACCTATCTCAGATATACCATTGTGGTTGTATTTTTGCAGCAAGAAGTCAGAGATGGTTCGTACTCCAATGGTGCCGCTGCGTATGCCTAAGAAACTGCATTTCAACATCACGCCGGAGATTAAAAATGATATTGAGGAGGCCAAACTAAACATGAACATGTGAGAAGTCAAATGACAAAATAAATGCAAATCTCATTTCTCCTTATTTGTCAAAATGTAGTTTTTAATGGCAACATTGCTGAATAATGAAAGTAACAACTAGATAATCAGACTACAAATAACGGATACCGGCATATTGAACCAAATATTAGGATAAATAAAAAAAATGTTGACCAAATCTTTAAAGGCACAGTCTCTAATTATTGGTTCTCTTCTCATTCTTTGCAGTATGGTTCATGACTTGGATATGAAAGTTAATGTATTTTCCCATTTTGGCAAAAATTTCCCAAAGTCGCAGAAGATGAGCCCCGATGCGTTTATTCAGGTGGCCCTCCAGCTGGCATACTACAGGTAGACCTTGAAATCTGTAATATCCTTGTGTTGTCATAATGACAATAAGTTCAAGTCGTTAATTATATTCACTTTTTAGGATGTACAAGCACTGCTGTCCCACTTACGAGAGCGCCTCCCTCCGCATGTTCAGACTGGGCCGCACAGACACCATTCGCTCCGCCTCCATTGACTCGGCCAAATTCGTGAAGGCCATGGATGACCCAAGCAAACAGGTGTGTTCTCCTCTAGTAAACATTTGGGTTAATACCATATTCACCATTTAAGTATTGATATTGTTAAGTAAAAGACTTTACATATATTGATTGTCATCGTAAATATGATACATAAATATGAAATAATGACATGTATATCATTTTATTTGAAAGAATACAGAGAAAGTGGCTCTTATGGAGAAAGCTATTAGAGCACACAGAGCTTATACAGACATGGTGAGTATATGCACACTGCAGGATGTCTATCACTATTATTACTTTACTTGATTATGTTGTAACAATCTGCTGTTATGCTTTAATATTATTCTTCTCTTCATCTTGTGTTTGTGTGGGTGCTCAGGCGATCCGAGGTGAAGCCATCGACAGACATTTGCTTGGATTGAAATTGCAGGCTGTTGAGGACCTGTCTGCCCTGCCGGAGATATTCACGGATACCTCGTTTGCTAAGGCACTACATTACAAACTCTCCACCAGCCAGGTAATGCCTAAAAGAGCTTTGTTTCAATTCCCAGGAAACACACAAACTGATTAAACATAAATCTGACCTGTGGATAAGCATCTGCTAACCACTTAAAAAATTTTTATCTTCTCCACTCTGTGTCTTTCTGCTCATCCAGGTGCCAGCTAAAGCCAACTGTGTGATGTGCTTCGGTCCGGTGGTTCCTGACGGTTACGGCGTGTGCTACAACCCCATGGAATCCCATATAAACTATGCAGTTTCTGCCTTCAACAGCTGTCAGGACACTAATGCAGAACAAATGGCCCAGGCTCTAGAGGATGCTTTAGTAGACATAAAGACCCTCTTGGAGCAGACGCCTAAAGCCAAGCTTTAAGTACAGTTACATCAACTAGACCTGTTCCTTGACATTTTGGTTTACAACCGAGCACTTGGCAAGAATTTTAGGAAGAGACTTTATTTTATATTATTCAGTCCAGACTGAAGTTGACTGGACTCCATGAATGATCATTGGCTTGAATAATCTTAAACTATATGTGTTTATGTGCTTCAGTTTGTTTAAACAGATAAGAAATTAAATAAGTTTGTTGATCAGGTTTTGCTGATTTGACTTTTCTTAATACCTAAAAAATATTTAAAAATATTCTGTTGCTTAGAGATGAAATGTAACTAATTAAAAAACAATTCACTTATGTGTGCATTTTTAAACACTGTTTTCAATCGTGTTATGTAAATAGTGACAGTTTGTAAGCATTGTTTCTTAGTTATAAATGCATGGTGGTAATTTGCACATTAACATGCTTTTAATAAATGTTATTTACAACTTCTAGTCCTTACTGGCTTTCATGCCGTACAATTTCATACCATGTGTTCTTTACATGTAGACACACAATGTTTTGTGGAAACAGGCCTAAAACTACTGTATTCATTTTGTGCCTTGGCTATTATGATTTGTGTTTTGGTCTTTAAAAAAAATTTGGCAGAGGAAATATGACAGTACTTACTTACAGATTGTCAATATCTGTTTGATCTAAATGATCTGTGAATCATGTTTTTTATAAGTCCAGGAAGATACACACTTATTAGTGGATGTCAGGCGTGACCACCACGAAACAAAGCTTTTGATTTTTATTTCAAAGCATCCCTGCACGGATCTTTGATGTAGAGATCCTTCAAGTGAGGAATGGACTGTGTAAATGTAATGTAATATACTAGAGCAAACATCTCTAATCTCTTTCGTTCCCTTTGTCTTTCACTACTTATTGAACCTGTATCTACGTAAAGGTTAAAAATGTCCAATTTAGCAAGAGATAGCCTGTCAGCTTTAGTGCATAAGCTCTGATAAAGCTATACACTAAATTAATTGCTTTTATAGTCAATACAATTATATAGTAAAAGGTCAAGTAAGAATTTAGAATTTGTGATGACAAAAACATATATATCATTATGCTTTGAAAACTTAATGATTTAAATGGCTTGTTAAGTAGCAACATACTCCAGATATGTCTCTCTTCCTACGTTTGTTTCCTCCACCACACAAGAGCGTTTGATGCAGCAGGTTGTGAATCTCCAGCAGAGGGCGACAGAGATTCTGTCTGAAATCAATGCAGCCCTACATTTGTTACACTGCAACTTTGTTGTAGAAGTGGCTTGGTTGAGTTGTATTGATTAGTGTGTTTTCACAGCAGTGAAAACAGTGAAACAGAGACGACACAGATCCGCAAAGAGATGTAACTGATCAATAAAAACATGGATGAGATGCAAGATCTGAGGCCTCAAAAAGACAATCTGTATCGGGTGACTGTGTGTGAACATTTCTTTTAATAGGTTTGATTTGGAAAATCAGTCTGTGCCGAATCTGTGTATACAGAATGCTTTGAACTGTATTTGTCTAATACAATTTACAACAAATCAAGTATGTCACATCACATTTGTGATCAGGTTTTGCACTAATGACACAATTGCTACAGCAAAAAATCATAGTTAATATGAAGATGGCTTCAGAAAAAAGGAATGCCTATTGTTCATATATGCGTGTTAAGCTACAGCTCGAGTTGATCATGCAAACTTCATTAAATTCCACCAAAGAATATTAATTTCTTTGGCTCATTGTTCAGAGGAGGTAGAAACAGCCTAGCTGTGAATGAATTACTGATTACAATAAGTAAAAAATACCAGATATAAACAAATGGAAAACATGATAGGTAAATATATAATAACATACACAAGTCATGCAAAAGTTTATTTTGCATAAGTTTTAGTAGCACTAACAACCAACACAGCAAAAATGACAGTATTTTAACAGATCTGGCAGGTTGGGTAGGAATCTGTAAAATAACACTGTATCATGAATATGTGGAAAAAGAAAAACATGAAACAACAGCAGTATATTTACATTAATATATTTATGCTGTCAGATAAGGTGCTATTTGTCAAATAACTACAAAATCAGTAAAAGGCAGGAGAACTACACTAAGGCTACACAAGGTCAATAACTATAATAACTAGTTTATACTAACTTCTAGTACAGGCTAACAGTTTTTGGTACATATGATACAATTTTCTATGATACAAGATTGCACATTCTACTGAAAAATTCTACAGCTTTCCTTTCTCTTAAGTGATTGTTTTTAGAGCTGTATGGCAAGTGTAAGACATGAAGAAAATGGTCTGTTAAAGGAATAATTGCATTGCACAAAGATGAAGGGCATGCTGATACTAAATAATTATATAATTTCCAAAACTGTAATATTATTTATTATTTACAGGCAGAAGGGCAGATTTGTTTCCTTTACATTTTGTACAAGAAGTGACTTGTACGGGACATTAGCATTTAAGAGCACTTAGAAGAAGACATGTTCACAGAAGTATATACAAGTGATTTAAGAAACAGGGCGGTAATTGAAGTCACTAAAGGTGTATAGTTAACCCAGTGCAGAAAGGCAGAAAATGTTTTTGTTATGTTCAGCAATACGTTCAGCGCAGTGTTATGTAGCAACATACAGTGCCAGAAAATGTCCTATTCTGGTGGGCTGCAAAGTCAAATGAAAACATAATTTGTCTATAATATCTACAAGAAAATGAAGATCTAAAAAAGCTTTATAAAAACAACCTAAATAGGTGAAGGTATAAGAATACTTTCTGATGGGGGGTAAAGGGTGTAAACTAGTCCCATTGTATTATGATGAAACAAGAGTAACATGAAAGGTGTAGGAGAAGTGTGTGGCTTTCCAGAGAACATGCAGACGTTTAAAAAATATCCTATCAGGATTGAGTTACTATTAAGCAAATACTTTTTTGCTTTTAATTGAATGGAATCTCTATGGCTTATGTTTCATGTAGGGCTGCACAGTATAAAATATCACTAATGTACATATCGCAACATATATTTTATATATTTTAATATAACTTAATATTATATTATTATCATGTTTTAACTTAAAACATGATCATATCGCGTATTCATTATTGTATAATTTCTTACATATATTGCACTTTTTGCTCAATACTATGCAGCCCTAGTTTTACGTTAAGTCTATAAAAACAGAAGCTTGCTGTGCTGAATGTAGGTTTCATTTGATTAGCTAGATATAATTAAGTATGAGAATATCCAGGAACTTCTAAAGTGCTTAAGGGTTCACAGACTACAATTTCATGCAGCACATGGGAGGAAGAAACAGCAACGATGTATGAGGTATAAATCATAGAAGATAACAGTGAAAGCTTGCCGGCTTCAGCCTTGGTAAAGGCGGATTCGTTGAGATATAGAAGCTCGGCACAGTGGGCAGGACTGCAGGGCATCACTGCACGTCTGACAACAGCACACATGTCCACAAGGCAGAAAGATCATCTGTAACTACACACAGCAGATAAAGAATGTTGTTATAATAACCTTTCTCTAAACTGAGTGGATGAGCCTCAAGCCACACTGTAAAGTGGACCTCAAGTTTCAGAGAAGTATTTCTATTTTATTATTGATAAAGGGCTTACCTCATGCTCCATGCACACCACACATTCAGAGCTGCTGGATCCAACAGGACTGGGGGCACTGGGTGTGAGGGGGCTACTGGGGGTGTTGGGGGTCAGTGGAGGAGTGAGCTGCTGGGCATTAAATGCGGATGGACCAGTTTCCTCTCTGACTGTTTTAAGCAATGCTGGAGGGACAAATGTGTTTTAAATAATTACATTTAGTTATAAAATTCCTATTTTAAACAATTTTCTAACAAACATAATAAAGCATTTAAAATATCTTACGTTCAGAAAAGGTGCGTTCCTTGGCCCAGTGAAGAAGAGCTTTCTGCACACCAACCTCATTAATCCCCAACTATTAAAATAACACAGCAAAGAAGTTGTTTGTGAGGAATCATCTTGCCATAAATCATGACAAATGCCTACAAACACACAAAAGAGCAGACCTTGCCAAGGTCTTTGGATGTCATGTGACGCAAGGTCTCAGCAGTGATTCTGTGGTGAGCTATGATGGGCAGGTAGTGCTGAGCAGAAAGTTTACACAGTAGATTGCCAAGCTCTTTATCCACAGCTGCCTCCTGAAAAGAGGGAGAAGACCCATTTAGTTTTAATGATAATGCGCTTCAACAGACTTATATAAGAACAGCTCTGACCTGCATATGCAGAGATAGTGGTTTAGCATCCAGGAGTCTTTGATATTGAATCATCCAGTAGTTCTGTTGATTGGATTCACTCTTCTGCTCCATCTCCACCTGAAGACCAGAGAAACAACAGGCAAAACTTATAGCACCATATCATACAAATCACAAACCACACACATATATTAACATATGTAGTGACTACATTTTGTGTACTCTCATCCTTCAAAAAACTGTGGTTCATCAGCTTCTTCCTAAGTGGGCAGCTCTTGGCCAGCATAAGCTGCAATGTGGCTTTGGAAGTGACTTTGACATCAGTGACTGGAGCATGTGAAATATTTAGGTAAACTGTTTTAGTCTCCAGTGTCTCCTAAGGAAGCAGGTCCAGGACTGCTGAACTTTCCAGAATCTGTCAATCACTCACCAGAACCTGTTTGAGCTCTTCCTCTCTCTGGTCCTTCTGTTTGAATAATTGTTGCAGTAGGTTTGTCAGAGCTGTCCTTTGCTCAGCCAGCACTTCCTAACATAGCAAAAACACACACACACATTGTAAATACATTGGGACATACATAAACATTACACTGAATTACATACATCATCAGAATGAGTGCTGCGATAGCTTATAGAGGCGATGTGAGCATGGTATTTTAACAGAAATGGGATGGAATGACTATTTGGAGTATCCAGGGAGAGGTAAATGTCAAAATAATAATATAAAAATCAAGCTGCGAGTTATAATATCCCCACACCTCACTAGAATAACATACAGACAGAAGTACAGACAGGAACCACCACGTATCCACAGCTGACACGTACCTGCAGGTTCTCAGTGTCCAAATTCCGCCTCTTAACCTCCAGCTTTGTCAACTGCATTAACTCTGCCTCTATGAGTTTAATCTATGGATAAAAGCATAAAGTGGGGGCGTGAATGGCCCCATGGAGACATGACAAAACAAAGCCACCTTTAGGATCTGCGTTATGAAAAGTTGTGTCCAATGAGAGGTGGGATGTGAGAAGCATGGGCTAAAGCTGTGCAGAAGAACCCAACGTTTGGCAGAACAAGCAGAAAATTTTATTTTTTTACAGAATGCCTGGACTAAAGCTTAAATATTATTTATTAGGAAGTGGATCCACAAAGTACATAGCAAATGTCCAAAAACTGCTTTCTAGAAAGATCTACCATATAAAATTCAGTGTTTAATATTCTTTCATTTGAACTCATCCTCTCAATTTGCTGAATTTAAGAATTTAGAGCCAGTATCTATCTACCTTATAATAACATAATGATGATCATATGTCCTAGAGGGAACTTTAAGCAGCGTACCTGATTGCGGATGTAAGCATGAACACTGTCCTTCTGGAGCTGAAGGGCCACAAAGGCAACTTTCTGCATTTCTTCCTGAGAAAGAAAATGGATCATATTAACATACAAATGGCAAAATTATTCTGTAAAATCACTGACCACCAAATGAAAAGTTAATATTTTACTAGGTTAACAAAGTTACTCCTACAATATTAATAGTATTTGAAACAGACAAATGAAGGGCTATATTTTATTTTTGTAAGAGTGTTTTCATAAGTTACTTAAATGTTTATACAGCACAGTTACCTCCTGAAGGATCTGACTAATAACTTTGTTTTTGTCCAGCTGCTGCAGAGACAAAACGTGGTCGAATTTCTTATCCAAACAATCCAAACTAAGCAAACAATAAGAGAACAAGGAGAAGAGAAAGATAAAATGGAAAATTAATAATACATTTCTTAGTAGAAAACGTAACTTGGACTTTAAATACTATAACAGAACACTAAAAATTTTTACAAGTTTGTACAGTATTACCTCTTGCAGGCCTCAGATACTAAAATCAGTTTTTTGGCATCACTGGCTTCCTGCAGTAACCGTAGAGAGCAGCTCTCAAACAGCATCCTTTGCATGGCACCTGTAAACATGTGGCCATCTTAAGTCACGAAAAAACTTTATGCTTTAACTTTACTTTTTAGATATTGATACTTTTTAAGCAACTGCTTTTTTATGGAATACAAAATTATGTTAATCTCAAAAACTCACTTGCCACTTCTTTTTTCCTCAGAGAGTCTGCTTCTTCCTGTGTAATGGCAGTAAGGTGTTCCATACGTATTCTTAAAAACACAACAAATCAAAATCACACATAAAAATACTAACAGCCAAATTCACCACTTTCACCACAAACGGCTAATTTCTAAGAATACAGAATAAATGTTTTTGTGAAATTCTTAATCAATTTCATGTCACAGTCCAGGTCTTTCTGAGACCAAACGTGAGTATGAATTATGCTTTGTGATATAGCAGCAATACAGCTCAGTGACGCTGCAGTCTGCACTGTGGATTTCTTAAGTGACTCCATTAGATAGAGGAAAATTCACTTTGTATTGATGGTAGACCCCATGGTCCATTAGAGACCAACATGCCATTTTCACTCACCGGTCCTCCTCCAGAGCTTGTAGAAAAGCGGCACTCTGTGCTTGCCTATCAAATACACAGAGGATTAAAAACATACATCACCACAAATTAAAGAAACTACAAATACTGGACTGCCTTGATTGAGGCATGACTAAAGCAATAGGATGTAGTTCCTACAACGGTCCATTTTGTGTCCTCACCGTTTGTTGTCAAGCAGAAGGTCAGAGACACGGCTCATAATGTTGCTTTCTGCCTGCCGCACTTTATCCAGCATCTTCTGCCTCTCTGCTTCTTGAGTCTTCTGCTGCTGAGACACACCTAATTCTAACCGTTCCTGCTCCTGAGGAAGGGGACCATTAAATTACAGTAAGTAAAGCGTCTGAATAATATGTTTATGTGATTGCTTAAGTATTTGTGCTGTATCCGGTTAACATGGTTACCTGTTTGACGGACAAAAGGACGTCCTCTTTGTGGGAGTTGTTAAGGAGGAGGAGTTGAGTGTGCTCTCTCTGTTTCTCCTGTAGCTCCTTTTCAAAGATCAACTTTTCCTGCTGTTTCTGCTCCTGATGGAGCAGCAAGAAAGATGTAAATAATACTTCACTAGATCCAGCAAAACACAGGAGAATGTAATTAAACATACCTTTCGCTTTTCATAGTCCATGAATTTGCTCTGCAGTGTCAGAATACAAGAGATCATAAGTTATAACATTAATGGAGAAAATGGCAGATAAATGCTTGTTCTTCTTTTTGAGCATTTTCCTCAGGATTTGATCAAGTAAAACACAAGGAAGAAGTGGAAAAAAATATATATCATACACCATAGACAGAGAGCATCTTCTGTGTTTTTTCTAAACAATACGACTTTTAAGGTTTATGTGTTTTGATAATAACGTTTATTAAAAATTCACATACAAAGTAACTGCATGAATATAATTGTGATAACGGCTAAAAACATTCACTGACCTGCCAGGCAATCTCCTCCCCATCAACACAATCCACATCCTGCTTCGCTCCATCATGCTCCAGCACGGGCAGGAGATACTGGGATGGAGGGCAGTATTCTAGACCCATCTCTAAACCACATCAAAAACTGAATTAACTAACCTACTGTATAGAATTGCCTTCATCCTTTTCAACTAAAAAGCATCTCTTTAAGAATTAATCAAACATAAATAACATTGTAAGAAACTGATGTGCAAACAACTTTATAAGAGTCACCTGAGCAGAGGTAACGCTGCACTTCCTCCGTGCCGCCGGTACACACTGATGCAGGAGGATAGCTCATTAGATGTGCATCCAGTATCAGGCTCTGCCACATCACATAAACGGAACACATACATAAATGTTTTTTAATGACATGTACCTGCTGGTCATTTCATCTGTGTGTTCGGACTACACAATCACTCTCCACATGTTATTCTTAAACTCTGACAACAAGACACTCACTTCCAGAGTGCGAACACAAGCCAGTTCCTTGGGCAGTTCTCTGATGCTGTTTTCACTTAGGTCCAGTGTGCGCAGACTGCTCATGCCACTCACAGACACAGGAATCACAGTAAGGCAGTTCGCTGTATAAAAAAGCAACATATGCATCTTGGGTAAAATGTTTTTTTCTTCTTTATGTCTATAAAATGGCGAGATCAAATATTGGAAAAAATAACCGGTCAAGTCAAAAACACTCTCAACACAATACAAACCTTTCACATTAAGTGTCTGTAAATACCGTAGATCTCCTATAGAGTCTGGCAGCCGTTTTATTTGATTCTTCTCTACATTCAGCACCTTGTAAAAAAAGCCATTTCTTAATTGTTTAAATAAATTCTTGCAGGATCAGGGCTTTTTGTTTTAATAATGTCATGCAAAAATCAACAACCCACATCATCTTTCTTAATATTTAATACATTTACCTGCAAGGACAAAAGCTGCCCTATGTCATCAGGAAGTGATGTAAGCTTATTTTCATGGAGGTCCAAAACCTTAAAAATCGACACAGAAAGACGATATTACTGTACAGACGTGAAAGGTATTACTGTACAGATGTGAAAAATAAATTTCATGTTAATGTTTTTATCAATCAATCTCTTACCTTTAATGTTGCTAAGGCACTAATGCAGCAACCTTTAGGTATAAAGGATCTTAGGTCATTTCCATGGAGAATTAATACCTGCAATTAAAGTGGAAACTCATTTATGTTTATGATTTGGCAGACACTGTATCCAAAGTGACTTTCAGTGAATTCAATCTGTAATATTTATATTAGTCATTATGTGTGTTCCCTCGCGATTAAATCAATGACCTTTACGCTGTTAATGCAATACCAGTTGAGTTACAGGGACAAAGATTCTCTATCACAGAAACTCCTGCCAATGATTCCTCTGACCACTAACGTTTTAAAGAAAACAAAAAGACTCACTTTTTTCTGGAGCACTTTACAAATGGAGAAGGCACTGGAGGGAACCTGCAGACAAACATTCAAGATAGATCATAGAACATTTGTGACATAGTCAAAAGCAAGCAGATATCAAACGATATCAAATGTATCAGACAAAGTATGAAAAGTCAGAAAACAAACAGAATATTTACATCAGAGAGCAAGACAGACTATGTGTTTTTAGTAACTCACCTCTGTAAGCTCACACGCAGAAATATCCAGAATGTCATCAGCACCTGCTTCTTTGGCCTGCACAAAACATTGTTTTATGGTCTCAAACAGTGCACTGTGATAGAAAGATGTTGCTATAAAAGGACATAGATCTCAGATAACTAATGTCCAACATAAACAAACGTGGGCACGTGCGCACAAACTCACCAAACACAACTGGTACTCAAGTCGCTTCTTGGAATCCGCGCTGGGTTTCTTTTTCTTCGAGAACATAAACATCCTGGGGTTTTTACCTTAGTAAAACTCCACAAAAGCCAATGCCTGCAGTGACACTTGACTATTGCTGTCAATCAGATACAATGTAACAGGATTAAAGTAAATGTTGAAACAAAAACTCTAAACACAAACAGTTAAGTTAATTTGATTGATCGTTTTAAAACCAAATAGCCTTACGAAAAATGACCAATACACGCTTTGTCACGCCTATGTCTTCTAAAATATCACGTCAAAACACTGGCTGTTTGAGGCACACCCCTTAAATGTCTTAAATATCAATTCATTCGCCCGTCGGATGTAAAACACTCTAGTACCACTTCCCTAACCAGGCAGGAACAACACTCGGCTGTTGTAAATGACGTAATGCGTCACTGCAGTGTGAAAGGTTGTTCAGTTCTCGCGATATCTCGTTAGCTTTATATTCCGAGCGTAACGCGCAGTGGGTCCTTTCTTTTTCACGTTGGTGAAGGTGCAACAGTAATCGGTCGTCCCGAATCCGGGTTCATCCGACACCCTCACCTTTCTAATTGAACAGAGCTCAACTTCAGCAGATACATCATGCCTCCTAAATTCGACCCCACCGAGATTAAAGTTGGTATGTGTGTTATACGGTAACGTTTTGACGATCTGTCCCCGGGCGGCCATGTCTACGTCCAGGCCTCTCGACTGTTTTTGTGGATAATTAAACGGTGGATGGCTTTAGGAAGCTTTGCTTAACTTAGGGATTTAGATCAATCGAGTTTGGGCGGATAAGTAAAAGACGCGAGTCCGACTAGGAGACGTGTCGTACTTGTTCAGTCGTCTTAAAATAATACTATCACTTGCATGCTTGAATAGAAACGATACTAAGTTGCGGTGTTATGAGTCGAATTGTGAAATTAATAAACTTCGCCAGATTAGTACAGTACTTTACAGTAATTCCACGTGGTGTAACCGTGCACGTGGACCCATGTGAGTTGTAGTCTTCATGCTAATTTTGAACGTAGCGCGTAGTAAAGCATGTCGTATGTGTTGCAATATGAAAGTGACGCACTTTGAATGGCGAATTTAATTAGCTAATAAAATTGCAGTTGTTTTACGCGCGCCCATTAGTTTTCATTTTTAAATGAGACTAAACTCCGTATTAAATTAAACTCTACGGAGTATAACTGAGACGTATTTGGTGCTCAATTAAAAAAATACGTAGCCAAAACAACGAGTTCTTGTTTATAATGTGAAATCTATCAGATTGTTAAAATCGTTATATTCCGTGAAATGCTGCTACGCTGCTTCTATAGCATTTGCGCTTAATTCAGATCTCCAACGATAGTATATTGTATTCACAAAAAAAGAACAACCTTTTAACCTGATAACTTTTTTGGTGTTTTTGTAAATAACATCATTTTTTCCGTTTGGTTATTGTTATGAAAATCTGTCATTTATTCTCAAATCCTAGACTTTTCCATCAATATATAGTTTGTCATGATTGGATTAGAATTCAACTATGAAGTATTAAAGTGAAGTGTTCCAACTGGGAAGTTAACGGGTTTAGAATGCATCAGTTGTGGTTATGATGATGCCAACTGATACAATGCACACACTCAGGGTTGGACTGTTGTTTGGACACTAAGCCTTCAATTTAATGTGATTTTAATAAAACTAGATTAAGTAAATGTCAGTGGCGGCTCCATATGCTATTTTTAGCAGCAATGAACACTCGTCTGCTACAGTATATTGTAATGTTGATGTTTTCAACCAAAACAGAAATGCTTTTATTGCACATTTAAAGGCATTCTTATACAGACCTGTCCAGTATGGTTGGGCTGTGTGTTTTTAAAAGGTTACTTGCATTGCTGGTTTTTCCAGTCTTTGGTGGAACTTTGCAGTAATACAAACCACAGTATGTGATGCACAAAAGCTGCAGAAATGCATTTCTAAATGGTTTTTTCCATTGTGCATTTATAAATCTAAACCAAGTTTATGATGTGTGACCGCTTTTGTTCTGAGATGTCATTGAAAGTTAGTTTTAGCTCTAAGATTATGTGGTTATATAATTCCGTATTCACCACAGTATTCATCATTGTATTCACAAGTTTGTTTGAGATGAAGTTGGAGTTTTTCTCTTCTGCTACTCTGTTATCATGTTATTCTGATAAAAAAACTGTCTTATGGATGAGATGCACTGATGTTGATGTATTGTTTTCCCCATCCAGTGTTCCTGAGATGCACAGGAGGAGAGGTTGGTGCCACTTCCTCACTGGCCCCCAAAATCGGACCTTTGGGTCTTGTAAGTATTGCTATGTAATGATTTACAATATATAATATTTTATTAATTTTAGCTATGCGAGTTTGTAAAGCAGCCTCCCGCCACTATGCAAGTCTGTAAATGTGACAGTGTATAATCCAGTGGAGGCTAATAATGACCCAGCTCTAGGAAGCAGGGCTGCCCAATCTAATGGGTAACTCTGTGCCGAAAGGCCTGGAACAAACCCTTCATGCTGCAGAATGTTATCCATGTTATCTTTGCTACATGCTTATCCATCTCTCTTCTTTATCAGTCCCCCAAAAAGGTGGGTGATGACATTGCAAAGGCCACCGGTGACTGGAAGGGCCTGCGCATCACTGTAAAACTGACCATCCAGAACAGGCAGGCAGCGGTAAGGCCCTAAAGACTTTCAGTGTGTATGCTTGAAATCATCTTTAGCCTTCAAAGAGGTTTACAAGCTTTCTTTGCATTTCAGATTGAGGTAGTGCCATCAGCCTCTGCCCTCATCATCAAGGCTCTGAAGGAACCTCCCCGTGACAGGAAGAAGGTCAAGAACAGTAAGTAGCTTTTTATCCCACCTGAATGCACTAAAGTTCATGACTGTAAGCCACCCGCCACTTTGCTAGTCTGTAAAAGTGACTGAGTTTAGTCCAGTGGTGGCTGATAATGACCCAGCTCTAGGAAGCAGGACTGCCCAGTTTAATGGGTAACCCTGTGCCGAAAGGCCTGGAACATTTTTCTGTTTAGTTTATTTGCTGCCTTTTGTAGTCATGAAATGTATTGTTTTATGTAAATTAAACTAGTGTCACCTAGTCCATTCTAAGCATCCTGAAGTGTGTTGTTTTCTCTTTCTTTATAGTCAAGCACGCTGGAAGCGTTCCTTTTGACGAGATTGTCAGCATTGCCCGTGTCATGAGGCCACGATCCATTGCCAGGGAGCTTTCTGGTTTGTAGTCATTTCTCTTACTCTTTGTTTTGACCAGCCTCCCGCCACTATGCAAGTCTGTAAATGTGACTGTGTATAATCCAGTGGAGGCTAATAATGACCCAGCTCTAGGAAGCAGGGCTGCCCAACTAAGTGGGTAATCTTGTGCCAAAAGGTCTGGAACAACAAAACCAGAAGTTCCCAACTCTGGTCCATATTGTCAGTTTAGCTGCAACTCAAGCACTTAAGAGCCAGAGATGATAACCACTGACTTGACTTGTGCATAAATTAGTTATGTGGAAGATTGATTAAAGTTTTCTTCTGCTCAGGTACCATTAAGGAGATCCTCGGCACAGCTCAGTCTGTGGGCTGCACCATTGATGGTCGCCCTCCCCATGATGTCATTGATGACATCAACAGTGGCCAAGTCGAGTGCCCAGCTGTACGTATGAATTCCATTATGTGCTGAGATTTCTACCTTTATGCAAACAGTGTTTTAACTCTGTTCTTTCTTGCAGGAGTGAAAACAATGGAGACAATAAAATTTGTTGATAAGTTTCAAGTCTTGTGGTCTTGCTTGCATTATTCAGTTATGAATATATAGCTTGGTTTAGTGTGTAGTGTGAGCTTTTCTCCAAAAGACATAAGGGGAAAGTTTCATTGAACTAAAATGCACCATAGCCAGTCATTAGCACCATTCAAAAACAGGCATAGGACTAAAAATTGAGAAGAACTTTATTTTTTTTAAAAGGTATAAAGCACACTAGTACAAATCCAACAATGTTTAAGAACAGTCACGCCACTTTTGGGGCTGCTGACTCCAGCACCAAGGACAGATATTTTTATAGAAAAAAAAAAATGCCACTGTGTACTTTCTCAACATTCACCTGAATCTTAATGTTTACTCCATAAACCTGCTGTTTATTAGAAGCCCTTATCCCCAAATCACTGACATTAAACCCCACATATTTCTATCTAGCTCCAATAAGGCTGCTTTAGGTAACATTTTTATTTGCTTGAAATACTATGGGTACTGCAACCAACAGATCTTGATAAAAACACAACAGTTTTCAAATCTATCTTCTGGAATGTTGCCACATTTTTATGAGTATTTAATTTAAGGTGTTAAGAGTGAAACATTTGTATTCGGTACCACAGATTTCATGACTCTGACCAAGTGCCACCTCTTTCCCACAATTAAAGTGGAAATTACTATTATTTGCCAAGGTTAATGGAAACCAGAATGGACTGAGCAAATGAGACTGCCTCTCAGTTCTCCACATCATCTTCCTCCCCTTCATTCTCTCCATCCTGTTCATCATCCATGTGCTCATCTTCCTCTTCATCTCTACTTTTGTCATTCTCATCTGTCCCATTTTTCTTCTCCTTGTCCTTGCGTTTCTGCTCCGATGCTTCCTTCTTGCCTTTCTGTCCCTTCTTGTAGGCTTTTAAGAAGGATGGAAGAGCAGTCAAATAACGTGCCTTGTCAATACCATTTTTTAATAGATTATAAACTACTTGGTCTTCCTGTAGTTTAAAAGACTTGGCAAGACAGAAACAAGACGTTAAAACAACAAACTTACCCTCAAGTGCTTCACGTAACGGTTGTAAGAAGCGCTCAAACTCCATCTCCTCCATAGCTGACATCACATCTCCAGCGTTGAGTGTCTTCCTCTTGGCTTTCATAGCAAAGTTGTTTGCACTGGTGTCAGAAAATATTTATAAGTTGCCAGCATGAAACCAACAAATCATTACATATTAACTACGACTTACCAGGATGTTGCATAGAGAACGAAAACACTAGCTGCCTGAGATATTGCTCTTCTAGCTTCTTTGGACACATTTACTCCGTCTGGCAACTGAGGAGGAGAAGACATGGACATGACACACTTGTCAAACTATAGGTCTGGGTAATTTAACTATTTGCAGGTCCTTATGAAAATTAGCTTTTATTATAGTTCAATAGTAGTAATTTTTGACAGATTTGCTACCACAGATTGTGTTACTGCAAATATCATGTTCAAACTGTGGTTGCTAATGCAAGAAAAAATTTGTGGTTACTATAGTTTTACTACAAATACCACAGTTAAGTTATGGTTACTATAATATAACCATGGTTAATGTCTATGTAGTTTACGTGTATGTTAATGAAAAATTCCACACCAGAAAGCCTGTTTACTTGACTTGTAACTATGTCTGTGATTTAGCCGGCTAACCGGCTTAAAAAGTAATAGTACATGTAAGGACACTTGCCGCCTCCTTGATGATCCGCGTGATGACAGCATTAGGAAGATTAAGGTCCTCCGGTCTCTCGGCCATTACACTGAATAAACACTTAAATTACCTACGTACCTGCGTTTACTTTGTTCTATCTTAACTGCCTTATAATTTTTGTGAATTAAAAACTATAATAACACGGTGTGATCAGATGTCAAACAGAACAACTGCACTCCCGCGAAAACTTTGTTAGCTTAGCCGTCTGTTTGATAGGAGTTAAACCAACGACACTTACAAATACGAATGGAGGCCGTTAAACAGTATCGTTGTGCTGATTACGCATAAGATCTATAATTACGCGATTTAACCCAAACTCAATTTGGACAGAATCTGTATAAAAGCTAGAGTACTGCACCGTTCCTCAGCCCGCTTGATCATCCAAACACATGCGTTTGCCCTTTCACCCTTCACCTCTCTTTTGTGACGTCTCAACCAATAGGATGCGTTTGCGTCTTCAGTCTATCTCGGTTTTTAAATAATGTGAAAATGCATTTTTATTATTATTAATGTGAAATGTTATTTTTGTAAATTAAAAATGTAAATGTTTTATCAAAGTAAAAGAGTAAAAAATTGCTGTTTGCCGTGTGTGATTTCATTTGTCTTATTGTTTTGGGCCAGTCTCCAGTGCGAGCTCTTTGAATGGGCAACAGCTGGCTCGTTTCGTTTATCTGCATCTCAGATCGTGTGAAGTGTAAACTCTTTATTGCAAACTGCAACATAAACTGAATGAGAAAACATTTTTCTCCAGAAAATTCTGCCTTTTGCTCTTATCGAAAAAAAAAACATTCCACACAAATCTCGTAATGTGTTTATTTTAGTATTAGCAGAGCTGTCTGAAGCATGTGCAGCAGTCACGTAGCGCTTCAGCACAACAAGTAATGTGCAATTTCATGCCTTTGAGAAGAACACTGCAATGTTCTGCAATATGGCCAAGTTTAGCATATGCTGGAGAGTAATGCTTTCGTGAGAATGAATGTTAAACTGATGATACACTAGCTTCAGATATTTGAGCTATTTACCAGAACTAAAGTTTACTTTTTCCTTAAAGTTTGATGATGAAATGAAATGATGAAAATATTTTTAGAGTAACAGATGAAAAGGTGAGTTTGTTTTTATTGCGTGTTTTGTGTTTATTAGCCAAACCATACGTTTTACGTCTCTATGTGTGGTCCCCCTGAAATAGTTTATAGCAAATGCATGTGGATTTTTCCATAACGAATCCAATCTACGCAGACCCATAAAGAAAAACTGGTGGGGGCGTGGCGTCTTTTTACATTTTTACGACACTTTATTGTTTTCTGTACGATTGTGTCAACCTCAATTGTGGTAAATACCAAAGTAATTTCCATTACTTTTTGGTGTGATGTTCATCAAATGTCTTGAGGTTAGCTCATATATTGGCTCAGATGGCAATAACCTTTTTATTCTTTTTATTGAGATTTATTTGCTCTGCTACAGATAATGTAATTCAGTAGCCTATATGCCAAGTGAGGAGTGTTAAATGGCCTTTAAATTGGATATGACATTTATTTTCATGTTTTGCACTTTACCTTAGCCTGAAAATTAAGCTTTCATGTTAAGTTAGATTATAGTTTTATATTTACAAGTCTAAAATCTTTGGTTACACCCAACAAAAAATTGTTTTTTAGAAACAAAATGTTTGGGAAAATTAAAAAAACATCAAAGCTAAACACATCATCATACAAAATATTAAATATATATATGTAATATGCATTTATATAGTAATGCACAAGATTTCCCTAAACGTGCTTGTAGATTTAAATTCTAATCTTCCAACTCAACAGCACAACTCACATATTAATAGCATTCAGCTGCAAAAACAAAATATTGAAAGAAATGTATAATACATCTGTATTGCCACTGTATAGAAAGCCTACAGAACTTACAGTCTTTATTTACATTTACGCATTTGGCATTATACTATACATCCTTTTTATGAGTATATGCAATCACTCAGGTCAAACCCATGACCTTGGTGTTGCTAGTTCCATGCACTTACCAATTGCGTTACAGGAAATCATATGGTAAATCACTAGATAAACAAATCCCTATAATGTTCTTTGATGTCTTTGGTAGGCTATGTATTCTATTTTAAAAACGGTAAAGAAAAGACTTGAAAGTTCATGGTATCATGGTGGTAGTGTTTTATAGCAACACCAGGTGTCACTACTAATACTGACTATTAGACATTTAATAGCAACAGTGTTAAAATCTCTCTGTCTCTCATGTAATTAATCCCATATGTATTTTAGAACAGTGAAACAATTTAAAAATACTTATTTAATGTGTTGCCTATTGGCCCGAGGTGTCCGACCTTTAATTTGAAAGGAAAATGTCAGTCACCTTTCTCTTGCTTTATTTCTGCAGTAACTTAAGCAAAGTACATGTGTCACCTCCATAGCAACAGTCCCCTTTAATTTTGAGTTGAGTAAACACAACAGCAGCACAAAATACAACTTTTCAACATGAATCAACTGAACTCTTATATGTCACAGGGTGATTATTTATTTTTCCAGTTATTTCTAATAGATCATAAAACATAAATGCACACCTGTGTTAATGGGTAATAAAGAGGGCGACCTTGCTTAAGACATCATAAAATAGAATGGGACTGTGTATGATTCATTTGCTGGTAAGGGCAACCAATAGAAGCTTTTTCTGCTACAAACTGGCAAAAGAATTCTAACCTCACATGATGCATTTTTATTAGTTCTCTTTTCTTTTAGAAAAGGAGGGTTACCAATGAGCAGAGATGAAAGAGTTTGTCTTTTATGGATGATGCCTAATTGTTGCTTTTTAAGCTGTTGATCATGACTTCATTTAAGGATCTTCAAGAGTTTCACAAAATTGTTAATTGAAAAATTGCAGGCTTATTAAGCCATTTTAGAATCTAGATTCCACAATAAAACCCATTGTTCCACCACTTTGGATGACTAATACACTGGTATAATTGCCTCCATGGGAAAGTACATGACAAAAATAGGGAAGTTCAAAGGCTGGGTCAAATGCAGACAAAAGTAATATAAAGGTTTAAAAGTGATTTAAAACCACAAACAATGTTTAAATAAATTGAAAGATTAGCTAGAAAATTTGTAGCTAGTGGATGTTGAGGATGGTTGAAACGCAAGTTTGTAAAAATTTTTACTTTCCGACCATCACATATGTATTATGGATCACTCTGAATCACACTTTAACAGGTCATAGTTTCTAGGAAAACATAGGAAGTCTGGCATACCTGGTCTCCTTCATTTCCTATTCAACTGAAAAAAGATTAAATAGGAACAGGGAAGTCCATCCATCTACAGTTTAAAGGAAGTGCCACAATCAATAGAACACATAAATACTGTCTTGAGATTTGTCTGACCCTGTATAAAAACAAAACTTCTCAAAGTTCTCTTCAAACATGTAAAGCTTTATTTTATACAGCTATAACAACTTTTTTCAGATTATTTGATCTAGGAAATGTACAGTGTGTCCTGTGATTTATGACACAGTTTCAATGGAATTGTAATGATACAAAATATAAGGCTTGTCTCTCTGTTAGCTATTACTTTGCTTGTCATGAATTGTATTTTATTTCCCAGCCAGACAATCTTCACCAGTCTTCACTTTTGATTAATTCAAGCAGTTAGGCCTCTGGAAGAGGTTACAGAACAGCTTTGTTTTTTAATGTTGTGTCAGTATGTTGACTTGCATACAGCAATGTAGTGTACTTGCATTTGCACCTTTTATTTTTAATAAACCTCAACTACTTGTCAGCAATAGCATAAAGGCAGTTTTTGAAAGCGAAATTTGGGTGATATAATGAGACTGTTCTTTGCCATTGGTCTTTTTTTTTGCACAGCACTTGCAGGCCTGAAAGCATTGGGCCTGATCTGAGGTTTGTTTTTATAAAAGGTTAGGATTGTGGTTAAAGTCTTAGCAAAAACATTCTATGTGTTAAAGAAGAGTTTTGTGTACTGTGGAGGAGGTGTTCTGTGATTGTGTAACTGGGTGCTTGTCTTAGTTAATATTTGTTTGGATTCCCTGCTTTTTATTTGTCTCATTTCTGAGCCAGCTGTTTCAATTTTGCTATAGCTGTTATTTATTTCACATAGTACAGAACATCTCTAGATCACCACAGTTGCTTTGATTGACTCCGTCAGTGATCAATTAATACAAATAAAAAGTCTATCTATGAAGAGCTTTAGAAGATTATGAAAATATATTTGCACAACAACATGCTTTCATTCACCCACCCAATGTTGTTGTTTTCCATGTGAAAAATTGTGTTTTCATTAGTGGAAATAGTTTTTTCATGAGTAGTCATAATTTTCTAGATATGCTCAAAGTTGAACTTTCCATCTTGAAGACTGTTTACATTTTATTATTAATTACTTCACTCACTCACTTTTGACTCACTCATGCACAGATAAAAACTTTTATCCAGCCTTAGTTCTTGCTGTCATAACAAAATATTTCATCTTCCAAGAGCCGAACCAAAACATTGCCTGCAAACTGGCATCAACAGTTACATTAACCCCTCCTTTAATCCTCCCTCATCTTCTCTCATGCATCTATTTCACCTCATATCTACTGCACACCTGGAAATCTTGTCTTTTACAGAGGACGGTTTTGTTGTTAAAGGTTTGAGCATGTAGGAGTGGAGGAGGTGTTCTCCCTATACGACTGTCAACACCTCCGTTTCGAGGGAGTGAAGGAACTCAAACTGAATGAATAATTGGCTTTCAAAAACTCACGCGAGTGATGAGAAGTGAACGTCTGAATGAAGCGTATTGACATACCTGTAGAGAACACCACCTTCACCTGGCTGAACTTCTGACCTAGTTATCAGGTTAAGGGACCAATATCAGTTCTTATTTTACCTAATGCCTTATTATGACTAAAAGCAGCTCACCTGAGCCAGAAATGGACCTTGGCTCGAAATGTTACGATGAATGCAGCAGTTTTGAAATGAAATGAAGCATTCTAACCAGAAGTCATTTGAGGAATGCCTTTTGCACACCGCTGGCAGTGGAAAAAGAGGGGATGCTCTGTACACATTGGACACCGTGCTCATCAGAAGCAAACAAACAGAGGCGGCTCTGTGATGATGCATGAGTCTGTCAGAGAGAGCGAGCACCCAATACAGGCCAGCCAGTGTAGGGTCAGACAACACCTCAACTTCCCAATCCATCACACAGAAGTGGGTTACCACACACATGGCCTCGCACACTGAATCTGCATTTGGCAGATGCATTTCATCAGGCTTCCCTGGGAAATGAACCCATGACTCTGGCGTCAATGTTTCCGTAACGGTTGTTAGCAACAGGAGCACATTCATACACATTTGATACAAACACTCTGATAAACTGACCTTCACTCACTAAGTCAAATGGAAATCTAAAATATCCAGACAAGAATGTGCACATGAAAACACATACACGTACACACACACAAGCGGTTGTTCCAGTTCCTGTTGAGTCTACACTTTCTAGACCTAACATAGCTACTGTAACCAAATAGCAAAATCTCTACCGCAAAAATAATTCATATCCACCGCTCCACAACTCCCCCCCTTTGTGATTTACGAGCGCTGGGCATTCTTAAACTAATCGTCAAATTCTGTGAAGTCTCTCAGGAATAACCGTGAGGTATCCTTGGTATCTGCTAACAGTGTTTTAAAGCATGCCTGGTATTTTGTGGCAGTTTTTTCAACTCCGTTTTTGACTCATCACGGGGTAAAACCGTCAGTATGATTATGTTGGCCTGAAAGTAGCATATTTTCCACATCAGCTCCCTGCTGAACAATATCATAAAAGAGGTGTTATTGATACAAGACGAGTTTGTGTTGAAAAACGGATGTATATAGAAAAAAGATACATATTTGGGGAGTTAATTTTGGCACTTGTGGTTTCGTTTTTTCCATTTTGTGTGTGTCTGGGGGGGTCTTTCCAGGAACATAGTTTTTATGGGAGATGCTGAATGTGGACTTGAGCACAATTTATATATAAACACACAAATACATCTGTAGTTAAAGCATTATACCCTAAAGATAAAAATCATTATGAGAAAAATACAAATACAACTTGATTTTTGAAAGTCTTGTTTGATTCATACAGTTTGAAGTTGTTTTGGTTTCAGCCACTGTAGATTCCATTGCTTTGCAGCCTCTCTCTGACAAGTCTAAGTGTTACATGGTATTATTCTATTAGTTACTTCAATCTCTGTTGTTTTTAACTGCTATATTTAGAGCAAGGCTTTTATTATTCTGTCCTCGGGCAGACAGACAAATATACACATACTGACTCCCCACTGTGCAGTTTTGACATACTTCTCTTGCTAATGTACAGAGCTGACTCTTCACTTGACTGAATTCATGGCAATGCTTGACAAATATTCCAGACATTAGCTGGCAGAGGGACAACACACAGAAATTTCAGTTGTTATCTTTGCTTTTCACTCATCTAGCATTCAGGATAGCCATCTGTTTTAGTCTGACAAACAATCAAAGCCAAATTCAAAGTTAGAAATGAGTGTAAGATAATGTGAATTAAGGTTATCTGGGACACTGGGAAATATGACAAAGCTAAACTCTGATGTGTACATTTCTCACTCCATTAGATGGGCTGTCATGTCATTGGTGTGAAAAGTCTAAAAAGGTGTCCCAGATTTACCCTAATTAACATTTTCTCAAGATAGTTTAGTGTTTGTATGCTAAAAAGGTGATCTTAGATAGTTTTGGATGTTGTAGATGTTATAATATAATAGAGGATCTATGCAACCCATGGAAGCATTTCATCATTTTTTTTAATTTTTCAAATGAAGTTACTATGCAGTTATTTTGACTTTATAGGTATATTTGCCAATTGTACTATATGGCTTAAATGTGGCAACTTAATAAACAATTGGCGTACATTGTTATATATGAAAACAATAATATAATTAAGGGGCTTTCCCTCTGGTTTCTAGTTGCCTGGTGCATTTTTACGTGAACTCCCCAAATGGCATGATCTAAACACCAACACTTAACACATCACCCAGCCAGTTGTAAATAGTGTCTGTTTTCTTCAAAAACATCTATAGTCACTCCAAAAATATTTACAGCAAAAGGAGTGGTAGTGTCTTCTTGCACGTGTATTACAATTACAGCTATTTGCTGCATATGCTGTGACTAATTCATGAGAATTTAACTCTGACCTTTCAGATGGCACTGTGCATCATCAGTAGAATGTCATTTTACCAGAACTCAGTTCTTTATGCTGATATCATTCACACTCAAACTGAATCTGACACGTCATTAAAATAAATGAATGAATAGCTTCAGACAGTGATATTTCCACACCGCTTGATCTTACATGCAAATGATTTTCCTCTCTTTCTTTCTTTCTTTCTCTCGCTGTACGTCATTGAGCGGGCCGGCAGCTATGTGCCATGTGTGTGTGAAGTCTCACCAACTCTGCGGTGAGGGCGAATGCCGTCTGACATACCGCCAGTGCTGTCTGCAGGGGAGGTGAGAGGGATTACTCAATGTGTGTTTGTGCCACTGGAGTCTCCTCTGTCCAAAATCGGCTGGAGTACCTTTTCCTTGTATTTCATAACAGCTCAGACATGTTTCCTGAAATCCGAAATGAACAACTTGCAATAGCTGTATCAATTCCAACTCTAGCTCTCTAATGAAATAGCTGTGAAAGGAAAAATACATCGTTTTTTAATATCCTTATATATTTATTTTAATCATTAGCTCCTCTAACTGACTTAACTGGAAGGGATGTTTTCTTTTTCCTGAAAAGTTTTAGTGTGTATGTCTAAAGAGGCTTGCCAAATCTTGTGTGTGTGATGTCAGAGGGGGCTGTGCACAGCTGTCTATAAAAGTGGCAGTCACTAAGGGAATCAAGGGGAGCAGAGCTTTACAGTTTCATGCATTCACCAATTCATAAACAGACTGAAAAGTGCAGATTGCTGGAAAACACATTACAGCAAGTTTTTGAACTAGCAGATGCAGAGAAACTAAAAGCACTTTTTAAGTTTTTGATACATTACAGCTGAAAAGCTACTTTGTAAATCAACTGAACAGCGTGTTCCTATACATTCCTCCTAGTCTTGGATAAAACCATGTCACCTTTAAGGACCATTCTGGGGCAAGGAAGTTTCTTCACACTAGTGTTGTTGTCATGGGCTGCTGTGGCGGTGAGTTTACTTTGTGCTTTATGGATGGTTTAAACCTGAATGTTTTTTTAATTCGTCATTTCTGCTGACTTTTACTATTTTTTCACTTTTTACGTTTTTGGAAATGACTCTTTATGTGCATAAAAAATGTATTTCTGTTCTTGCATAAACCATCATTTTGCACCTTTTGATCAATAATGAAAGAAAGACATTTCATCTTCTATTAATTATTCATAGTCCCCTTCCTTCCTGTTGTAATACGCACTGGAATAAAAGTTGCTTAATCACGAGGTCAGTTTTAACGATAAGCTTCTGTTGAAGATCAAAGCATTTCAGTTAGGAGATGAAAGCCAATGGATTTGCTTTTCTGGCCTGTTTTTTGTCAGGCTTTGGCTCAAAAGGCAAACACTATTCTTGCATGTGGTCTAATATAGAGACAGCATGAATTTATAATGATTAGAAAGCAGCTAAGGAGGTTACTGCATTAACCTAGTAAATCATCCACTTGATTCATTATGAAACGGGACACTTTAAACTCTCCACTGAATTCCAATTTCATTTTAACATCTGTATTTATTTTGTATTTTAACATCAGTCCATTTTTTATAATTCTTTCTCTTTTTCTCAGGTGCAAGGTGCCTGTCCAGCAAAGTGTTCTTGTCCCTCCTTACCCCCCTCGTGTCCTCCTGGTGTCAGTTTGGTTCTGGACTCATGTGGATGCTGTCGGGTATGTGCCAGACAGTTTAATCAAGACTGCAGCGCAACTGAACCCTGCGACCACATCAAAGGACTGCACTGCCACCTAGAGGCCGAAGGAAACCCTGAGAGAGGCTTATGTAGAGGTAATGAAAAAACTTTATTTTCACTGACATTTTTTATGAATCTTTCATTTCTATTAAAACTGATAAGACATCTCTATTGTTGAAAAAGTAACTGACGTCATATTTTTTTACAGGCTGAATGTGATATTTTTATTATACGTTTTATTTATTAAGTATTGCACCTAAATATAAAGGTGCTAAACGACGCTAGACATACATTTTTTTGTAAATCTTAGATTTTTAAAATATGTATTAAGCTATCGCTGTATAAAACATAGGTTACCGTACGCTATTTGAAAACTACACTATTTTATTTATATGCTATTTATTTTGATTTTATCTAGCTGAGGCTCTGGGTCGCCCGTGTGAGTTGGACGGACGGGTCTATCAACACGGAGAAGACTTTCAGCCAACCTGTGAGCATCAGTGTACTTGTGTTGACGGTGTAGTCGGCTGCATCCCGTTGTGTCCATATCTCGTGTCTCTACCCGACCGGCGCTGTTCCCGTAAACGCCTCACCAAACTGCCCGGCCGCTGCTGTCAGGAGTGGGTGTGTGATGATGACAATCGCATCGATGAGGAAGACCAGAAGCCAGTCCCACATCCGCCAGAGCACACTGAACTAACAGGCAACGAGTTACTTGTGGCTCCATCTACCGGCTGGGATAGCAGTGCAGGAGTCCCCTATCAAGGTAGCAGAATGACAGTTAACAGTACAAAATCAAATCGTTTTTATTATAGATATCATGAACCATCAGCTGTTACCAATAATACTATTACAGTTTTCATTTATGTAGTGTGTGTTTGGATGTGTCTGGATATTATCAGTAGAAATCCAACAAGACCATTATAGGTTTCAAGTTTTGCTACTATAGCTCCCAGAAGAAATTTTGTTGAAATGTTTAAACAAATATCTGTCTGTCTGTCTGTCTGTAATCTTCAGAGTGGATTAGATCCTCAAAGTCCCACGCCATCCCTCCGTCCACCTGCTTCCTGCAGGTCACCGATTGGTCCCCATGCTCAAGCACTTGTGGAATGGGCATATCCAGTCGTGTTACCAACAGTAATGCAGAGTGTCGACTCGTAAGGGAAACCAGACTTTGCCAGATCCGAGAGTGTGGTGACAAACGTGCACCATCACTGAAGGTAAAATTTTGTTAATAATCATAAACGCTTTTGCTGAATTGCAGGATCAAACCTTGCAGTTTATATGCCTTACATCCCTATCTTACCATCCTTTTTCTATTATTTAGAAAGGAAAGAAGTGTCAAAGGACCACACGGCCACAGAAACCTATGCAGATCACATTTGCAGGATGCTTCACTGCACGCCGTTACCGGCCTCGTTCATGTGGATCCTGCTCAGATGGTCGTTTCTGTGTTCCCTCTGTGACACGTACGGTTCGTCTACACTTTTACTGTCCCGGGCCAGAGCAAGAGGATTTCACCCGCAATGTCATGTGGATACAGCGCTGCAACTGTAGCCAAAGAAACAGCAGACAAGGCTTGTTCTCACAATCAGAGCTACTCAATTTACCAAATGATATACACATATACACACACACTGATAGCTTAGACATACATACTTCCTAATGGGTGCTTTTCTAAAAGATGTATGACCGTTGTAATATGTAAAATGTAATTATGACTCAAAACCTTGTTTGGTTTGATGGGAGACAATCTAATTTTTTGATTGCTAAATCTCAGTATTGATACACAGTATTCATAAAGCCAGTTTTACTGTATATACTGTAAATATGTATGAATCTAACTGTACACAGCTGATGTAAATGTTTTCCTATTTATACAGACTTCATTTCTTGTGAAGTGTGATATTTTTACCTCAATTGTTTGAGGCGATTTAGAGCAATGTGAAAAAGATTTTGTGCATATTCAGGCTTTACTTACTTTGATTTTGTTTAATAAAACGTATTATCGTAATAGTTTTGACTTTGTGTTACTTGTGTATAAAATAATAATAGAAATGAATAGCAAAAACTGAACACACATGACACAACTTATGCACCTGCCAGATCAATATTTCTAATGTGAATGTGGTATAGACAGTCGATTTCTGGCCCATACATACAGTCCAATGTATATACAACGTATGTTAAGATTTATTGTTAGTTTTCAGAATGATGAGACAGCCAGAATATCACCATTAAGAAACTATACTTAATAGGCACAGCAAAAAAAATAGGATAAATTAATTATTATTTATTAATATGGAATGAATTTAAATGTCATCAGTGTTAAATGACCCACTTCTTCCCTCCCACTCTCGCTTTCTCTTTACTCTTCAGCCTAATCTCTTTTATGGTCCTCTTTTCCTCTCACAGACAGCTGAGACTTTCAGCACTGCCATAACAGGGGAAGAGGAAATGTGTAAATGTGTTGAGAATGTGTGGATGGCAGGTAAAGATCTGATTATTGTACAATTCCACACCACTCGAAAATATTTGACACAGCCACACACTTTGTCAGTCAGTGAATGTTTTGTTTCCAGTGCTTATAATGACCACGCCTCAATATTATCTTATTACCAAATATGTAGTAGATAAAAATAAGACTTTAGATTTTAGGACATTTTAAGTGAATCAAGTTTGTTTGGAAGTGAGACTGATTGCATGTCTGTCTAAATACAAAAGTTAGGTAAACATTAGTTCCCCCTATTGGTTACATTATATAAAAAAAAAAGACAAATAAAAGACAGTAAAGAACTTGTGTTAATTTCCAGAATAGAGATGTCATAACTGCTTTGATGATGAAACACACCTTTAAATACTTTTAACACATAATTGTTTCATTTTTGTATCACACCCTGTTTTATAGCAAAAAACACAGAAGCAAAACATTTTTTTGATTAATCAATACCTGTTAAAAACAAAGTATAATTTTTTGCTGACAGAGTACTTGTTGACTCTGTCAGCAAAAAATGTCTATGTAGAACTGATTATCTTGTCTATTTCTAAAAAAACATACAATAGTTTTAATTGCCTCGGGATTGTTTAATTGTTTCAAAGTGATTTACTCATTACTACTTAATGACAACTGGACTAATCCCCAGTGTCCTCTGGTTTTCTAGTATCTCTAGTTTTTCCTCTCATCCTCTTTGTTATCTCTTTCCCTCCCTGGATTAGATATTTTCTCACCCTTTGCTCTGTTCATCTTTCTCTATTTCCATCTATTTCCTATTCCTATCTCATGCAAAGGGTTGGGTTTCTATGAAACAATGGGGACACCAGGGAGCTGGGTACCAGGGGGTTTGGGGGAGGGGTGGAAACATTTACCTTTGTAAAAGTGGCAGAGGACTCCACAGTCTCATCAAAGACTTGTCTGATCAGGTGATCCCCAAGGCACTGTGTGTGTGTATGCAGGGTTTGCTTGCTTTGAAGGCTTTGTATGCATAGTTTGGATTTGAATATAATCACACTACTTAAAACAAATGACATTACATCAGAATAGAACACTAGAAGATCCTTTCATGACCCATATCTGACCCTTACACTACACACTAAATGAAGCACTTATGATACAGGACAATGACATTTGCATATATTTTAAGAGTATGCAGGTAAATGAAAGTTGGTTAAAAACTGCAGTGCCGTATAAAGCCCAATAAGCTTTAATTATATGCAAAGTATTATTAGCTAAGTAGTAAATAAGTCACAGCCTGTGTAAAATAAAATGAAAATCAAGTAAGTAAGTACAAAAAGAACATCAATCTTGTTGAAAGGTATAAAAATAGTGTCACAGTACATATTTGTTCTAAAATAAAATAACAACCCAATTTACTACTGTTATTTAAAAGTGGACGTTCTCGTCCTCACCTACCGAGCAAACGAAACACACTAACAGTTCACATAACGATCCACTAGATGGCGACGAAGACTCGAATTCTCTGTGCATTAATATATCAAACGCAATCTTTCTGTTCTATATTAGGCCAGATTGCTGGGGAAAAGGATGACATTAGTATGCAAAAAAAATCTTCTTAAAACAAATTCTTCTGGTTCTGCTGTGTTTGCGAAAATTAATTACCCATTGTATTCACCTTCTAAACTTTGCCTGCCATAGCCTGGAGCATTGACGCTTAGTTTTATACGATTGTGGGATGGTAATAAATTCTAAATGGGAGTTTTGATTACTTAGGCCATAGAAATAAAGCTCCATATAACGACTGCATTGTTCTGTTATTCAAGCAACACTCCTTATGATTGCATAAATAACGAAGTTGGAGCTTAGAGACCAGCGTTATTTATAAGACTGCCAAATTATGATATTACCATTAACAGTTATGACATTGTTTCTGCATCGCAGGTGTGTTTAGTACTTGACGAGCACTGGCGCAGCGATTCCGAGTGGTAGCGCTGCCTGTAAGAAAGAGGCCAAGGCCAGTTCATTTAAACATGTAATGGTAAATCAAGCCAAATTGAACAGTATTGCTTTGGTTAAATAAAGATTTACTGCACCAGAGGTAATTGGCTTTCCATCTTGGCCAGATGTTCGCAGCTTCGATAGTGCCGAGAGACGCAGCAAATTTAAGGTGAGAGCACGTGGCAGCGTTCAATTTAACAGCTGCCTCTTTTCCTCTCGTGTGAGCACATCTGTTATTTGTGCCGTTTGTTCTTGTATCTATCAAAGGTTTATTTATAGACCGATACTGTCTTTGTTTGTGTGAGAGTATAGATGAATAATTAATAAAGCTGTTCACACGACCACGCCTGTGCTGTGGGTTTAAATGTTGTGGCTAAAACGGCTCTTAAAGCCTCTCGGCATAACTCTGTCGTGGTGATTATAGGCAATTTAAATTAGTTTAAAATAGTTCAGAGTTACCCAAACAACCATCCATCATCCTGTCAAATACCACGCCCCCTCGTCGTTGATTGGCCGCAGAGGCTGCACCTATGAAACGTCACCGGAGGAGTGACTTTAAATATTTCTCCCTGCGCGATCATGTGTAATTCAAGCGTAAACTAATGTTAGAAAGATTGTGTTGTTCGTAGGAGGTTTTAGGCACTGTTGTTATACGTTAAGTAACCACTAGCTATCAGATATCAATATAACATGAATTTATCGCTTGTGGCGGAGCGCTGCTAGCAAGAGGAACGGCTTTGAAGTTTGTTGGACAACTCGACAGCGGATTATTAGGAGCGCATTTCCTTCAAAGATTTCGGGTGGACGAATACAATATACCACAGGGACTGATAATCTCTCACGGTTTCATCGCGCGGGCAACTTGAGGGCGATTCCGCAGCCTTTTGACATCTTTCCACACAACATACAAATAACGGTGAGTCAAAAAATCCAATGAATATTTAATAACCAAACAGATGCTAACTTTTTTCACTTCTTTGTAAGTGGTGTCGTTGTTTCTATAATTTCCATCAGAGACCGGCAGTTTAACCTAAGTTCTTATTCACGTATGTTTTAACAGTTTCCATTTGACTCCGTGCGTGTTGAGACACGCACATAACAACATTGCCCCATCATCAAGCAATCATTGTGTCACACTTTATTACTCCTACTTATAGTTGCTTGTCATTTAGCACAGACTCTCCAACCGCAACATAGCCACGTTATTTTCGTCTTTTATAGCAATATTAAAAGGAATCAAAGTTTGCATTTGTGCGTCTTGATCTCAAATCTCCGCAAGTTGCCAACTTTCAGACAGCTAAGCTTACTTGAAAGGCTTCTGCAATGTCCTAAAACGCTTTCTAGGCTGCGCACTATGTTTTGTGACACAGTCTTGGAAGTGTGTTGTCACTGGAGCGGAGAATTGTGCACAATGGGGAGTTGTGCGCAGAGTGTTAATTAAAAAGAGACCCGTTTTAATGAAACGGCGAAGCGTGTAGTTATATGGCCCCAGAGCGCATTATTAAAAGAGAAGGATATACTGCTAATCTGCGCTGGTGCCAACCAGGGTTTGGTCATTTGCTCACTGGACTCGCTACTATTTTTAGAGGCTGTGAACCATGGTGTTATTCTCATTTATTTTAATTACGAGCGACTCATACCGGCTCTGTGAGCAGTTTGTTCTTAAAACCGATTAAGAATGAGGTAGCTACATTAATACAGTGAAATTACATAGTTCTCATGTTGTGACCACAAAATTTGTTCAGCCCTACAAAAGAAATCGTTAAGGCACATAAATGCATAAAACACAACAGTGTGTGTTTTAAGTTTCTACTCCATTAGCTTGGTAATTGATGATATGCGATTTGTCTCTTGGCGTAGACCCATCATTTGCTCCGTCAAGCCGACACCAATCCATCAGTCTGCGCTCGGACAGCGACGGTATTGTGTTTCTCTTCATTAGCTCCTGTTTTTTCCTCTTATTTCATCAATCAGTCAGTTAGTGGAGTGGAACCGAACGAGACTCCCTCTCTCTGACCTTTCTGATGACAACGTTGAAATAACGAGAGAAAGAAGTTTGCTCTTTATTCCAAACTACCAATTGTGCGTGTAGTATGTGAAATACCTAATAAGTTTTACAAAGTGCATGCTTTCTAGATTGAAGTATTGGTGCTTTTAGTAATCTAATGTTGCACCATTAGTCTTATTAGGGATGGAATTTGCTGTGGACTTTGGGGTCCAATTTGCACTTTTTTATAAATGAGTCAAAAGGAGAAAAGTGAGTCCAAAAAGCTATTATAACATTCACCACTCATTTGCCAAGTGCATGCTGAGATATATTAACATCTAGATACATTAGCAGCTCAAAGGTCATCAGTTTGATTCCCAGTAACTTTGGTTGAAAATGTCTGCTAAATGTTTTTAATAAAAATTACTATTATTCTACTATGTGCACATCTTTGCACATAAATCAATTGAATGCACAGAAGGGCTTGTTTTAAATTGTTTTAATTTTGTTAATCGTTTTAAAAGTGTATATAATATGCCATATTTGCTTGCATTTTAATTCAGGAATTGATCACAAACGCAGCACACACTATCACAGATAGGCTTGTAATTTGACAAACTTCTGCTACCCTGTGATAAGACACTACATTAAACCTCATAGCTTGAAAAAGGTTGTTGCCAAACGTTTTCAGTGAAGGATTAACTTACCTAACTTATTAGAGGGATAATGTAATTGTTCTGTATTGAAACAGCCAAGCCTCCAAGCGTGCGATATTCCCCCAGGGTCCCATTCGGCAGCATTGTCTCTCTCACTCTCTGGTCTGCAGGACAGGATGATTAAAAAATGAGGGATTTGCATTTTCATGAAATTACTGGTAACAAAGTTATTTGGCAACCTGCTTTAAAGCGGTGCATCTGCTTGTTTGAGGAAATGACAGTGTTTGGTGCTTGTTACCTGTGTCAGTTATGGAGAAAAGGTCCCGAGGCAAAATCTGTTTGTGTAGTAGCGCTGAATAAATTTAGGTTTGGCTCAGATTTATAATCTCTTACAGCTGGTCCCGGTGCATTTAATAAGCTATCGGGCTCGTCGAAGTTCATTAAAGACTTCCAAATATGCACAACTCTATGACAATGCAAAGATTCAGAGCAGAGAGTCTCAGGAAATTGGTTTAAACCGGTGGCTGGCAAGTTCTCTAATAGGAATTCAGGCATGTAGGTTCATGTCAGTTTCGGGATACTCAAAGTGTCACCCCCTTTGTGGAGGAAATGCTTATGCAGCTCTCTGAGCGTTAAATTAGACCTGTTTAGCCAGTTTTATCAGCTAAAGCAAGGGGGGTGTAAACCACAAGCATGTAAAAGGTCTCTTGCAGAAAGAGTTGAGTTTTTTTTTACAGAATGTTAAGAACTAATGTAGCTGCTTCTAAAACGATGTCAGCGTGTATCAGGCCCTTCAAGAAAGCATGTTTTCATGTTCGCTGTAAATCTGTTCCTGTATCTGATAGCAGTGTTCATGCTTTTGTTTTGACTGGTATCTTATGTCCGGCACAAGGATGGAAAGACAGATAGGACCTGAGAAAAGCATTGCTCTCAAAGGCACAAAAACGCCTTTCTGTTGCTTTCCTGTCCTCCGCTGACCCCTGCTTGACCCTACCAATCAACAGGGCACAGTTGTGACCTTTAACCTGGCCTCCATCTCCAGTCTGCTGCCGACTGACCTCTGCTTCAGAACAACAGAGAAAGGAAATAACAAGTGATACGGCCTTAGCCAGATGTCCAAAGGCACGCTTTCCTCTTCCTCATGCTGCTGCCTCTTCAGAAGACAGAAAACGGCACTGTCTGGTACTCCTGGGAGTTTGCAGAGGTTCTCTGAATGCAGGTTTTGTGTCTATTCGGAAAACAATGGAGAGACGCTAAGGTATTTTTAGAAAAAAGACATGCAAGCATTTCGTAATTTGCTAATTATATTTTGGAGCATATTTATTTTGCCTCGAGTCTGGAGGTGTTTTGCTTAGCTGGATGGTCTGACCTTCTCAAACCACACTTGGTGAGTTTATTATAGATCATGTTGGAAAAGGTAATGTGTTTGTCTAGCTGGACTTTCTAAAACTGCAGTAATGTTTGTGTGGTAATGATGGTTAGTGGTCAGACTGTGTAAGACTGTTGTTTGTCGAGAATGGGAATTGTCTGCTTGCCTCCGGAAAAACAGCTGGTGACCAGTAATGCACAAGGAACTACATTAGACATAAGTTAAACATAATCTGACTGTGGTTTTTGATTAAAAACCATTAACAATGGATGGTGGTGTGGTTGATGTCGGTCACGTTTCAAGGTCTCTGAATTTAAAATAAAGTCGGGTCTCTAAAGTCTTATGCACATACATATACAACTCCTGTTCTCGTATTAGGATTTTGAGATTGCATAACAGGAAACAGACATTAGTTTCTGTCTATATGGGTCCAGTTTGATCTGCACTGCTTCCAGCTGGGCTTAATCTCTGCTCGAATTTGCATTCAAGTTGTGTATATCGACCGATAATGCAGATTGTGTATGATGGACTACATTATTTCCTTAGTCATTGCGTTTACTAGTGCTACAGCAGCATCATAACACATGCTTTGTGTAAGACTATAATGTTAACAAAAGCTAAACTTGTATTTAAGTGTATTTCCATAAAATAAAAACTATTGTCATTAAAAATAGCACATTTGTAATATGAAAATTGTGGGCTGTTTAGCAGGATGTATACTTAATGGCCAAAGAGCAAATTCTTTATCTATTATTCATAATTTTCTATTCCACATGGTTCTCTTTTGCTAAGAGAAGACTGTTTTCCGGATACAGGTTATGTGCAAGACTTTGCCAAGAAACACATCAAGAGGATTTCATTCTCTGTTCAGTGTCGGCTTCAATAACCGCCTTTTAGTTCCGGTTTAACCCACCACATACATTTTATTTTCAAAGTATTAAGGTCAATTGTTTTTATTATAGGCCCAATAAATCAGTTGTTTAAAAACATATTGGTATTTACATCTATAGGTTTTATTATTTTTTCCCTCATCTCTAGATGAACATAAAATCATGCAATTAAAGATGTATCTGATCATAACTAAAATGTTACTAAAATCACCACCGATGATATGAGAATTGGAAAATGATTTTTATCCTATTATACTGCAATGACACTTTCTCAGGATAGTTGGAATAAGTTTTTACCTTCTCTTATGTCTGATCTTCTCATTCTTCTAGTACTCTGATTAACAGTGTTCATATCTTGTGATTTACAAGCGTCTCCGCTCTTCCCAGCAGGCAGGCGATGGTGAACAGCCGTGTGGAAACCTCCGCTGTGGCGGTAACGGGAGGTAGTGGCGGGGCAGTGCGCTCCTGTGCGGGCTGTGGAGGCCGGATCTCGGATCGCTTCCTGCTTTTTTCCATGGACCGGTACTGGCACACACGCTGTCTGAAGTGCTCCTGCTGTCAGGCTCAGCTGGGAGAGATCGGCAGCACCTGCTTCAGCAAAGGAGGCATGATCCTCTGTAGGAACGATTACATCAGGTACTATAAGAATGGGACTGAGGCAGAAATGTTAAAGGAATAATTCACCCAAAAGATACATTTTGTCATTTATTTACCATCATGTCGTTGAAAATTTGTGTGTGACTTTTTCTTCCGTGGAACACAAAAGATGATATTTTGATAAAAGTTCCAATGGTCGTTGATTCATCATTATTTCAAATGTAGTAATATGCATTTGTATTATTAGTCCCAAAGGATTTAGAAAAACTTTTACAGGTTTATATTGTTTGATATTAATTTCAGCTGAAACTGTAATTTCAAGCTTAGCACAAATTTAAATGAGCAAATCAAATATCTCATTCCTCCATTTGTGTAAATAATTTTGCCGAAATGAGCAGATTGAACATTTTGCTGGACTTAATGTACCGTAACACCATGTCTGTCATTAGACATCTGTCTTATCTAGTCTTATCCAAGGCTACACTCTGAAATATGTGTTACTGTGTGAGCAAGAAAACTACACAGGACAGTGCATGAGTATGTAACATGGCATCTGGACTAGCTGTATTCCTCAAAGCCTCCCCACAAATATTTCATATGCTGACTTGAGCTTTTGCCCTGTTTTTGATGGCTATTTCAATCAGGCGGTTACAAGTACTGTTTAACCACATAGCTGGTGATCAAAATAGGACTCGATTTGTCATTTTGTCATAAATTCTGACCAGTCTACAAATCAACCGTAACCTCCTCGTTTCGCAAACCCTCAAAGCCTTTGGTTTATTTGAATGCTGGTTTTAGCTGGGGTTTATGATTGTTTGTATGTCTGTATGATGATTACATAGCTCTTTGATTGAATTTGGCCTCTTATTCCCTTGTATATTTTGAGCTGAAGTTTCCAGAGGTGCAGAGATTAGATTTGTTTATAATCGCAGAGGCTTTGAAATTGACCTCTGCGTGTTTGGATATGTGCGGCGGTGCATCGGTCCGTGACGGCACGGCATTGTTGCCTGTTAGACCCACGCTGGTCTGTTTGGACCATAACCAAGGATGCCGGAATATTCGGCATTGCCAAGCAGATGTTATTTTGCCCGTGATTGCCGTGGAAGTGCCAGGCATACCCGCTCTGAAGACTCACAGGCCTATAAATGCAGCCAATTTGCATAGAAACTGTGCGGTCCTGTCATTGCATTTAAAACATTCAATACTGACACAAAATAGGTATACAACGCACACACTGCAAAGTTTAGGGAATGACATTTGCATTTAAATGTGCTTTTATGAAATATAGGTGTTACTCCCAAAATTGCCATGATGACCTTTTGCTGTATTACTCCTATGAACAGGATGTATGCATGGTAACAGTCATACCATTTTTTCCTGAAAATAAATAAAAGTGTGGCAACCATGTTTTTTTTGGCAGATTAATTACCAATGCTGTATGAACTAAAACGACATAATTTTACTCCTTCGGCATTCGTTGACATAGTCTTTCTTTTTCAAACGATTACCTGCTCCACCTGCTTTTCTGACATTTAAAACTCCATAACCTACAACATTATTGTTCTTTTACCCGTTCAGGATTCCTCAAACAGAGAAACTATGCAATTACTTACAACCCATGTTTAGTTCCCTCCAGTTTCAAAGACTTGCCAAGTCAGAAAGCCAAATCCTTTTTAAAATGGAAATTTCTTACAACATCACAATTCACCGAACATATCACACATGTCAAGGGTAATCTTGTGGATATTTCCTTTAAGAGTGCATGCGAGATCTGCAGTGTATTAAATATGTATAATACAGCTAATCAAAAGGGCAGAGCTTCATTACCAAATGACACAGCGTGGAGCCTGAGGTCTGATAAAAGCAGGGCGCATTAATTAGGGAGAACAGGGCTCCTTTCTGCCTTCTCTTATTAAATTACTGTTTGGATTAAGATCAAAAATTCATTACTGCGAGCAGTCAGTGCTGGGACAGTGATATGGAGGGGAGGGGGGCGGTGCGGAAGGGGAGAAAGTGGTGAGAATTAGCTGCCAAACTGGTCTGGTTACCATCACAATAAAGACCCCAGAGAGCAAGCCGAGGAAATGTTTCCTACTGAAACGAGACTGTGACAAGGTGACTGCAGGTGTTCTGAATAAAAACAAGTTGTTTATGTGTACGCATGCGGGTGGGGGGCATGTACGTTGAGTGTCGTTTGTTCACATAGTGTGTGTGTTTTGTGCATCTGTACGACCGTGTGTGTGTAATGATGCATTTTTTTCTTCAGCTCATCAAGAGCGGGGCTTGAACTCATTTGAGTGTTCTCCTAAAATTGCCCATAACAACCTCAAGCTCAGGCAGCAGAGCAATCAAGTGCAGACTAATTAGGAGCCAAGGGTGGATCAGAGGCTTTAGTAGCCACTCCCACCGCCCATTGCCACCAATTACACTGCCACTTCAGATTAGCTGATAGGCTGCAGTCACAGAACTTGAGGGGCTTTGGTGCTCTGCCATCCAGGGTCATGTGAGGCTCTGTAAACACACACACACGTTGTTGAGTTCTTGAGCCTAAACACATAAGAAGTGAACTGGTAGGCAAAAGCAAACAGGCCTTCAGGATGTTTTGCGTGGGATTTTGCAATATTTTGTTTTAACCCTTTAAGTGAGGATTTCCTGACCCGAGTATCAGTGTTGTCTTGATCAATAATAAGCTCTTTCACTTCTGTAGATTCAGTTGCAATATATTGTACTATTAATTGATGTTTTTTGTCGTCATTCTGCAGATTGTTTGGTCACAGTGGTGCTTGCAGTGCATGTGGACAATCCATCCCTGCCAGCGAGATGGTAATGAGGGCTCAGGGTAACGTCTACCATCTAAAGGTAAAGAGACATTTCAAAAGAATGTATAATATTTATATGTTTTTAACCAAAAACAAAAAAATCAACTAAAATAAAGAATGCAAATACAAGAAATTGCAAAAATATCATCTGTAATAACCAAACAAAAATATAATTCAAATTTAACTGTTTAATAGGGCAAAATACATTATATTCACTTACGACCCATTGCTAATTTTTTAAGTAGTTAAGTGATTTGTCTTTATTTGTAGACTTTAGCAAAAAGTAGATTTTAGTTCTGTGAATGGCAACTTTACCCCATTTTATTTAAGAGTTTTTACAGATTTTTTCAGGTGTTTGCATGATTGGCATTCTTTAGTAAATGCCACCACAACCAAAACAGCCAATGTGTGCAAATAAATGTTGCTAACAGCAGGTGCAATTAAACCTTTTTCATTTAGGCTGAAAATGTGGCAGTTTGTGTGAATGTGAATGCATGAGGTGGAATAAACGATTATACCACTTTAAACTATTGATAAAATAACAAATGTATTCCTTGTTGAATGCAGTAATCCTATTTTGCATTGTAACAATGCCTGTGCTAGTCCCAAACACAAGCAATACTTTGGTAAAGAGCAATTACCTAATTCATTTTGACATGGGCATGTCTGGTTTTCACTGTGAAAAGCCTGTAGAAATTACTCAACATAAGATTGTCCCAATGTTACATTATAGTTAGATTTGTGAAGTCGTATTTCTTTTTGACTATTGTATTACAGTTCCCCCAAGACTGGAAAGTTAAATCCTAAAGCATAACTTTGCCTTGCAAAACAATGACTTGAACCCCCATTATACCCAAATCTCCAGTGTAGGAATGAGAGAATTTATCCCAATAAAATACCCTGGAAGAACAGTCAAAAATTCCTTCCAAATTCCTTGTGACTCAAGTGTATATGTGTTTATGTCTCTCACCATTTGGTTAGAAGAGAAACATCTGTGCAAACCTGAACTACCCTGTGTTTTAGGAAAAAGTGTTTCGTTTTGAATTGTGACAGTTCACGTCTTACGTTTGCTGAACACTGATAGCAGGATATTCTCAAGAGATGCCAAGCGAAACTCATCAACTAACAGTTTCCCAACTGCACCACACATTCCTTCCTAATTATAGTGGTGTAGGTGTCAACCTGCCTTAATAATATTTGATTGAAAAAGAAAACCATTCCCTGATTAAGCTGAGTGGATCTGTTCAGTTTCCCATGTGGTCCGTGTTTGCATAAGTTTTCAAAATTGGGTAACTGCATCCTGACAAAATTTCTAATTTGTGAGTATCTGAAGAAATGTGAGCTTGGTGTGTAATAAGTTTTTCGAAACAATGCAAATTTACCATATATGTATATCCCTTTGTCTCTCTTCCAGCTGTTCCTTCAGTAGTAAAAAACTACAAATCTGAATTTTTTATAGAAACTATTTTTTCTGAATATTAGTGTGTACTGTACCTAATGTACATCTTTATACTACTTTTTTGCAGTCTTTGTTGCATTTCCTTAACAAATGATACTTCTCTCCACAGTGTTTCACTTGTGCCACATGTCGAAATCGCTTGGTGCCTGGTGACCGCTTTCACTACGTTAATGGCACCATCTTTTGTGAGCATGACCGACCAGGTGGAGCTTTGCTCAGTAGTCATCTGACGCCTCTGCAGAGCAACACCCTCCTGTCTGACCAAAAGGTACAACGGCCATTTTTACACCTCAGCACTAATGTTACACCACATACTTAATGCCATTAGAAAAGTAAAAAAAAGTTTTCTCACAAAAAGTAAAAATGTTGTGTGATGTGACAATACTGCAGCCAATCAGAACATACTTGATGTTTATTAATATTAATGATTAAAATGTATAAATGCCTATTTTAAAACCGTATGCAACTTTAAACTGATGGACTGCTTTATCTCTTTCTACACAGGTGTGCTGAGGAAACACAGATGTATAATTTGCAGTGTGCCTTCTCTTCATCTTTCTTGTGTCATTGACCCCTACGTCTCATTTGTCCTCCATTTTGTCATTGTGAATGTCCCCTACACCCAAGATCTTCCACCCCACTTTATGCATCCAGCCACCTTGGAAGAATACAAAACTACGCAAGTACTATGAGTCACTTGTGAGACAATCACCTTCAACTAATGGAAGAAAATTCAAGTTGACGAAAGCAACGGAGGAAAAAAACCCTGCATACAGCCTGCTTGGTTTATGGCTGGTACGGCGTAACCCAAAAGCCTTAGACTCTATTGATGAGCAGCATGGTTTGTTTTTGTTTGAGAAATTTGTTTCCTGTAAAGATATGATGGACGATACCTACAGACTGGTGGATGATGGTATGGATGATGATGCATATCACTCCATAGTTGTTGACTGTTTACACTCCACCATGATTGTTCAGGTTTTGTTTGAGTGGTGGTTTCAATTTGTTTACAAGCCCTTTTCACTTTAAGTTTATTATCTTTTTTTATATATATATATTTCTGGCATCTTCAGTGCCGCACAAGATCCAGTTTTCCCTCCTTTGTCACTTTCTTCCTGTTAGTAAATAACTATACACATGGACAATACAGATATGTGAACACGTATTGTTTTGTCTACTCAAGTTAATGACGTATGAAGCGTTCTTATTGAAAGCGCCATAGTCTGTAGAGGAAACGGCATGTTTTTTTCCATCAACTTGGTAGATTAAATTATATGTCTGTATGCATATTCTCTAATAGAGACTGGTATTCAGTTTCTGCCAAGAGTTTTGCTTAAAAGCTGGGAAAGTAGGGTGGGGTCGGTAAGGAAAGTAAAAATTGTATATATTTCTCTCATGTGCTGTTGTTCTGTGTTAAATGGTTGGTCTGTTTCCTTGCATCCTCTGGAGGATATTCAAAAATGTTATAAGATATCTGTAAAGGAAAAAAGTACTTAATTAAATAACTATAATCATCCCAAATACAGTCTCGATGTCTACACAGCACCACACGTCAGCGTTTGTTGGTCTTGGCTCTGCGAGTTTGCGTGTTGGATGTTCACTGGAAGGAGAGGGAGAGACAGCTCTCAAATAGTTCTTAGCCAAAACATGGTTCATTACCCTCCAGATTTCAACACAAACCCCTGCATCTGCATCATTACAGAGAATAATGAAAGGCATTTGGGCTGGCACTTTCTCGTTCTCCTGCCTTGATTTTAATCTGTGGGTCTCGCTAAGAGGAGGTCTCCTGCATCTGCGTTAACTGCGTAGAAAAAAACCCAAACCATACATTCCCGCCTTCTGCTTTTATCTGGCCCCTCCTCTCTACTTCCCCTAAATCTGATTTGCTGAGGTTTGAGAAGTTTTCTCATTATGGCTTTTCTGTAATTGCTTTTTGGCAGTAAATTCCCTCATATCTTGTTTATTTAATTAGCTAATTAAACCCATCTCTCTTTTTTCAAGTACCTTTGGCCTGCAATCACAAGGTGCTCCTTTCTAATTTTCTTTTACGATTATTAAAAAAAGTTTCCCCAATTTTCTAAGGAAAAAGTGAGTCAAACATACCTCATTATGGCTGATTGTGTGTGTTAGCGTGTGTGTGTATGTATAGCTTGTGGATGGACGGGGGGGTTAGTGTGAGAGCCAGCTGTGACTTTTTAAATCAAAGGATTCTGTATGTTGAGAATAGATTTCCCTGTACCAGTTACATAACAGATTACAAGATATATTAGTCGCACATATAAGTCGCTATTTTTAAGATGTTAAGATGTTTGTTTCCACTGTTAGATGATGCACTTCTTTTTCTTATTTATAATGCCATTTCAGCTTTACAACAGACACATACAAGACAGTGATGCGCAGTAATACTTATAGTAGCTAGGTAAAGAGGTCATCTAAATCAACCACAGCTATTGACCAATCAGCATCAAGGCCCGAAGCTATCCATTTCAAAATACATTTTTAACCTCTGACCACATCCAAACTGACATACTGAGCCTGTGTATTGAAGTGTTGGTGTGCCATAAATATTCTGTGGCCTGACATCATTAAGGAAAGCAGCAGAGAAATTCATTAACTTATGCAAATGATCCTAATTGCAATTATCTTCAAATCTTGATAAGCGAGAGGAGGGGTTAGCGAATCTCAAAAAATAAAATAAAAACTCCCCTGGCCATTCCACTAGCTCTTTGCATTCAACCCAGTCATGCGTCAACTGTGCATTTCTAATTAGCTTGACATATTCAAAAGCCAATTAACGGTTTCTCAAATCAGAGCTTTACCACACAGCTTTGCCAACTTGTAAAGGAAGGAGAAAACTTATTTTTAAGTGCACTGATTTAGAGAAGCCCTTGTCTGCGAGGACTTTTTTCTCCTCCTTTTCTTCAATTCACTAATTAATCCAATTAACACATGCAAATGGGTGTAATTACATTGTTTCCTCACCTCATGTTGTGCGAAGATAAAGAAAAAGCAGAGCAGATGAAGAAGGGATATTTTTTATCTGATTGCGAGAGAGGCCAGACTTCTGTGTAACAATACCAACCATCAAATAATCGGCCAGTGCTGCTGTTCAAGGTCATGTTAAAGTAAAGAATAAACAAAGGTCTGACAAAGGTACGATTTATAAAAATGTAATCGCCCACCAGTGTGTATACTGTATGTGTGTGGTCCTTGTAAACCATACAATATGGGGACCAAATGACCCCATGAAGATAGTAGATTTTGAACTTGTGGGGACATTTTTTGGTCCCCATGAGGCTTATAAATCATACTAAATGATGTTTATTTGAAAATGTAAAAATGCAGAATGGTTTGTGTGAGGGGTAGGTTAAGAGTATAAAAGTCATTATGTCTATGGAAAGTCCTCAAAAAACATGTGTGCATACATATAAATATATAGTTGTATATGTATAGGTGTCTTTGTTTAACTCTGTCTATTAAGCTGCCAGCATAATAAACTCCACAGCTGTTTGGCTTCAGTGGTAGAGAAGCAGCAACGAGAAGTGCCAAACAGAAAACTGCAAGCAAAGAAAGCAGGAGAAAAGACTGCAGCCAAACTCTGGGATTCGTTCAGACTACCTGAATGTTGATGGCACAGTGCGTCTTTGTGGGTTCTGCATGGAAAATGCCTCACGGCAAAAAGCTCCCACAAAAAAAACCTCTCTTTGTTTAAAGGGGAAACGTAAACAAGGGAGAAGAAAAAGGGAAGGGTTGAGGTGTTATTGGCACAAATGAGAGACGGGTCAGTCCTCATTAGTGGTTCTCATTAGTGGATTTAGCAGAGCAGTTCACGCTCCTAATGACCAAAGCTAACCACTTTACTCAGACCGGCCACAGCCTGAGTTTTAGTACATCAAAACTCAAGTGTCTGTTTTCATTTACAAATAAATATTGTGAGAGTGTGATTTACTGAGGGTCAGAATACATTTTTGGTAGTCAGCTTAAAAGGGTTTATATGGTGGTTTTGCACCTTAGGGACACAAGAATAGTCTCTTGTTGTCTCACCAGCATGGTTTTGTGAGGTCACTGGCCACAAATTAATATGATAAAAACATACAGCATAATCAAATTCATGACAGCTAGCTGTATAACAAAAATACTTTGAGCGTTTGGTGAAGGGGAGGGGTTTGGAGGTGGAGTAGGGAGGGCGGGATGTCGGACAGCAATTCCATCCAATCAGGGGCCTCTGAATAATTAAACTGATCAGCTTAATTAGCTCAATTAAGTTGATTTGACCATGGAACATGGCCATATGGTGAGAAGAAACAAAAGAGGGGGGAACTAATTAAAAGTAAAATAATGAGGATTTTAATTAAGCAGTTCCCCAGACGTCAGCAAGCAGGGATCTGGAGTCATAATTAAAAAGTGCTGTGGTGCTGGCAACATTTTCTCCCCTCTGTTTTAATAACTGCGAGGGGCTCCATCCATCTAATTAAATCTGTAAATGAATTAGCAACATCGAGGGTCTTCGCGTCGTTTTTTTTAACAGCCCTCCTCCCACCTTCCCTTCCCGAATATCTACACACGCCGCACGCTCGTATTCAAGTACTCGAGATGTCTTCCTGTTAATGAAATGAATCATTATTGATACACTGTCACAAAGTTGTGGCAGGTGCTTACAGATACTGAGAGTAACATGTAGACTCACCTCAGCGGTGTTGTGCAAATGTGTGTGCGTGTTAGTTGAACGCTTGTGTGACTGTTTCTCTTTCTCTGACTTTCATTGACTTGTGGTTACTATTACTGTACATTCACTTTTCCATGTATTTCAAAGGGCTTTTAAGAATTCTGGAGTAATTATTTACACAGCCTTTGCACAGCCAAGATGAGAAAAGTTGAATAGTTGTGTGGTTATATAAAGGTTGAGAGAAATGTGTTTATGCTACTGCATTAGCTTTCAGTGTAACACTCATGTAAATCAACCATGGTTTGACTTCAAATAAAACCAAAAAACCATGGCTGCTATAGTTAAACCATTGCTTAACACAAATTAACCTTGGTTTTGATACCATTCCACTTGCAAATTCTAATACATTTTTTAAACACTGTGAAATGCACACTATAGCTGCCTATATATGTAATTTATATATATATATATATATATATATATATATATATACTGTATATGTATCATTTATATTTGTTATAAGTACACAGTATAGGTGCCGATATATGTCATTTAAATGTCATATATATACACACAGTATATGCTATATATATAATTGATATTTGTCATAAGTACACATTATAGGTGCCTGTATATGTCATTTATATAAATGACATATATAGGCACCTATACTGTGTACTTTGCAGTGTTTAAGAAATGTATTTGTGAAATTGGGCTTCTTGCCAATTGTAAGGCCTTGATGGTTTCGCTTCAAAATGTCTATTCCCTTTAAAACTTTTTAAAAGTCTGTGTTGTGTCATCCTAGTTCCCCGAGTCATTGCATCTGGGATCTTTGTCCAGATTCCTCTAGCGAATTGTGTGGGTTAGCCTTCAGTTACCTCAAAGGCAGTTTGTCCTACAGAGCAGCAGGAGACCATGCTGTGGATTAATTGCTTTGGTTTTGATGCTCTATTCCCCTCTCTCGTGAGTATAGCGGAAAGATGTTTTGTACTACTTTACAACAATAGGCCGACATCTGCTTGTATACATGTATGCATGAACACATTTAGAATCACACAAATGTTTTTCTCAATTCCAGAGGCACAGCTGAACGCTTGAGTAACTTTTATAAGCAGTGGACCTCATTATGAGATGTCTCGTGAAACTTGATAGTGTGAAGCTCTTGGCCGTTGGCTAACGCTGGGTGGGATGATCTAATCTTCAAACTCTGCAAAGCTTCCAAATAACTCCTTAACAAGTATTTTGTCTTACACTTGTCAAAAACAGTCAAATTAAAAGGATGAATTGGGTATGTGGAATTACATTTGACCGTGTATGTAACACAGACCAGTAAACACTCAGTTTGTGTTGTTGACAGACCACTTTCTGCTGATCTACGACCTGCTTCACCTCTACCACAAAATTAAAGTTGGAGTCAGGAAAACTGATCGTGGATCAGTGTTTTGAGAGAACTTCCTCTCAGATCTGCCTGGATGGCGTGCTGAACTGACTTGAACAGCTGGTCTGGGGTCGGCTTTAGAGGGGCCGCTGTGACCCTGGGAGCTAATTAAAGCAGATAAGAGCATTAATGAGCTCCAGACTGATCAAAGGGCCGCAACTTGGCCTCGGTGGTGGGAGATGTAGGAGAGATTGGAGGGGAACTCTGTTTACCCCTGTCAGGGTCAGTAATTGGGAGGGGAGGTGTACAAGCTGTTCCTTTTGTGAGAGTTGAATACCTTTACTCTGGACTGCCACACCAATAGCTTTACACACTGGGTCGCATTCCATCTTTTGCATCTTTTGACCCTTAAGGTCTTCTTCGTCACTGCAAGACAATTTCCTGTACTGATCTTTTACTCAATATATTAAAAATATAAATGATATATATAGTATATACTGTATGACATATATAAAAGAATTTTTAAGGTGGTAATGAAAGTTTAAATGAACTTTAAGCTGTATAAAGAGCAGCATAGCAAATTTACACCAGGTTGTAACCAAACACAACACAATAGGATTCAAGCGACAAGCAATTTCTCTGTGCACATTAGTACAATAAAGAGGCGTGGTGTTCCAATCAGTCACAAAACATAGCCAATTAGAAGAGCTTGTTTTGCTTGTGACATTTCAATATGCAAATATTTCAATAGTTCAGTTCTTTTACTTATTGGAAATTAATCTTTAACAATGCTAACAATCTGGAGAGCAGCCAAAACATCTGCGATACAGTATTGTCCATCATCTTAATGGGTCACATGACTGAAAATGCATCAATGTTTCTAAAACCTCAGTTTTAACAGCCCACAATACAACACAAAACATCATTTTTATCAAAAACAAAACATTGTTTATCAACAATAAACATCATTTATTCACTTTGCAGAGTTACATTTTTTTCGTTTGACAAAAGCACAGTCTCAGTGTCGACCACAAAAATTGTATTAGTGCGGACAAGGACTTGGTGATGAGTTCGCGGTCAACAATAATGATGTGTGTGTGGGTAGGGTGTGGTGCAGAGGAAGGCCACCTGTATTCACTACAGGGTGTGGGAATGTCCGACTCAGCCTGACCTTACCGTGTCCCCTGCTGCTGGAGGAAAAACTCGTTATCTGAGAAATCCCTGCTAATTACGCCTGCTGCTTACAAACGTGCGCGCACACACCTCCGCCGCCAAGTGTGTGAGCCGTTACCCTGCAAGCCCTCGCTACAAAAGACACAAGATACCCGAGTAAGAATATGAAAATGTGGATCGAAACAGCTGAATTTTAATCACTAGTCTGTAGTTACAGCTACATGATGTTGCAGTCTTTCATTTAGAATAAAGTTGGTACCGAATGATATTAAAGTCACTCTCTCTCTCTTTCTCTCAGTCACTGTGATGAAGGCTGTGAGCCAGCCCGTCTCTCAGTGGGACCGGGACGAACACAGGCCTTCATTAGCACTCCCTAATTAGGAACAGATGCAATTTACAGCACGGGGCCCACACCAAGCAGCACTCCTCTCTCCCTGCCTGTTTTTCTGCTTCCTTCCTCTTTTCAATCTGCACATCAAACCATTTTTGTCCCAGCTTTCTGTCTGTTAGTATTTTTAGCATTTTTAATACATTTAGAATGAATTTCATGCCATATTATATTGATTCTCTCCATGTTTAAATCTCTCTTTCACACAGCCACATGTGTAATTAAAGACACATCCAACTCCATTACACCACATTGGTCCAGCGCCATCCTCCAATCGCCCTCTGTTTATCTGTCTGTCTGCCTTTCCTCCTTTCTGAAGCCAGAACTGTCATTTGCTTATAATGAATAGTTTCATTCTCTGAGGACTGGAATTCAAACGAAACAGACTTCTGATTTAGGACTGAATCTAAGTCTGACTCAGCTGTCTCTTAAAAAACGGCCGTGTATGAGTTTGTAATGAGTACCTCCACAGACATCCCTGTGGGAATTTTAAGGAAATTGCTAGGAATTTTTATCTGGGTATTTGAAAACAGCATGCATGCTGTTTAAGACAAGGAAGGAATTTCTACTGGATTTGCTAATTGCACTTTGCGTGTCGCCGTGCATTAATTCATGAACGCACGCACGCACTCACAAGACGGGTCGATAACATCATCGCTTTGCTTCTTGCTATTTGCAGCTCAAAAACATTACGATTCACTACTTGATTTTATAAGACTGTAATGGAAAAACTGGTTATTCATGGACTCTCCTGTGGGTCTGGTTCATGAGACTCATTTGGCTTGCCAGTCTTCACAATCCCATGCTGGTATCAAAAATAAACACAACCTTATGCTCTTGGGCCAAACTTCCAGCTTGGTCTATCTATCCATTTGGTCTGTTGTCCCTAAACTCTCACAGCAGCCTAGACATAATCTCCCTAATTACCTCTTTAAAGTCGACACAGAGTGTGAGAAGCCTAAGCCAAAGGCCCCTAATTAGACACCTAAAAATAAAGAAGGGACTTTACAGGCGACGTGGGCAGTTCGGGGAATGTTTTAATGAGAGGGGCCGGAGCTGACAATAGTGTTACAGTCATTTGTTGATTAAGGCTGCTGACGCCCCCTCCAGCCCTCCCACATATTCTATACTCTTCATCCAGAACAGGCTACTGTTGGCAAGGAAGACTGGTCAGACGTCAAACTTTTAAATAGTTCAATGAGAAGTTGAAACCATACCCTCTGTTTTAGATTTCTATTGTCTACAGTGCGTCTGTGACACCCGTGTACACCTGGTACACAAGTCTGTTTCGAGTGAGGCGATCACAATGGGATTCAATATGTTTTTGTGATCGAATCATTCAAATTACATTCCTAGCTAGTTGAAAATACATCACGACATCACATTTGTAGTGTAAATGCTAATCAGTTTTGATGCGACCCAGATAACAAGGACTGCCTACTTGTCTGTCAATCAACCCCTGACCTACAACAAGGACTTTGCCAGTTTAATGTGCCTTTTATCTGTTATCTATTACCTTTCCACAGATGGAATACTTAGGTTATTTAACTATTAACTTTTATATTTCATTGTTGATTTTTAATCTAATCATGACAAGCTAAATACTGATGGAAAGGTCTAAGACTCAAGAATAAATATTTGACAAAATTTTATAACAATAAACATAAACTAAAAATATTAATAAAAACGTTAATGTTATTTAAAAAAATAACTAAAATTAAAATATTAAAAATTTAAATATTAAATTTAAAAAAAGGAAATACTAATTTTAACAATTTAAATATAAACATTTAAATATAAAATTTTTAAAATTAAAATATTTAATTCTTAAAATTTAAATATTTTTTTTTAGTTTGGATTCTACATTTTTATGTGTATGCTCCATATGTGCAGTTACAGTTATCAGGTTAAAAGAAAATAACCATTTAATAAAACAAATAAAAAATGCATACATTTACAATAAACAATCCAATAACCAAAGACTTTTACCAGGGTCTGTAAATGTGCTTTTGGAATATAAGGCTTTACACCTATAAATAAAGAAAATCTTGCACTTCACCTTAAATCCTACCTTGCATTTTATCCTAAAATAACAAGACTTAAACACATAAACTGTCATTTTCTACAAGGGAAAAAGACTAAAAAAGCATGTTCAAATAAAGTCCAAAGAATGCAGCTGTAAGGTGACATCACATGAAGATCTCACCAGCATCAAATTATTTGCAAATTAATCAGTAAGCATGTGTTATGCTTTACTCTTGATTAAAACATTTAAGATATCCAGTCATCTGGTAATGATCAGCCTTTTTACGTCTCATTTCCATCAGCTGCCTGTCAACCCTCTCTGTACACAGTGCTGTCTTTAATATGAAGTATGACATTAGAGGCGAGACGGTCTTTATCCGTTTACATGTTTCTAGAACGATCTGAAAAATGGGGAAATTTTTTCTTTGTATGGTAATCGAAAGCTTATATAATATTCTGATTATATTACAAAAAATGAATGTGGACCTTAGTCCTTACAGCATGGGGTGATTATGAGACGGGTTACATACACAAACCACAGATTTAATGTACTACTGTTAACGTACATAAATTTACTATTCAATCTCAGTATGTCCCAAGGGATCTAATAAAGGCTGAAATCAGATATCAGAAATAAAAGTACCGCCGTGATTGTAACATCTGTGCAGTAGCTATCGGCGTGTTGTGTATAAAGCACTACATAGTCATGTAATGTGTTGTGATAGTTTGTCAGACATAAATTGGACTTGCCGTGCAAAATCCTCCAGGGAGCATCCAGCTGGCTGACCAGATTGAAATTGCTGCTATGGTGTACCCAAATTTAAAATATGTAATGTTAGTGTCACCCCTGCCCTGCTCTCAAACAGAAACTGTCAACACTACAGAAATGATGTCATCCATCTGGTTATGTACTATTGAGGACAATTCAGTTTCTAGATCAGGTTAATTTCAGATCGTCCATTGAGAATTAGTTCATGATATCAAAATGGGCTGTAAAATGGTGTTTAAATAGCACCACTACCAGCTGATAGACTAAAATTCCTATTAAAATAACATACAACTCTAACACAAGAGCTAGACCAACGTCTAATCAGGAACCTACACTGAGATTCCCAAAGGAAACACTTGAGGTGCTTTGCACTTTCATGACTGTGTGAATCATCTAACACACACACATGTTGGGTTTCCATGTTTTATGAGGACTTTCCATAGACATAATGACTTTTATACTGTACAAACTGTATATTATATCACCTACACCTAAACCTAACCCTCACGCAAACCATTCTGCATTTTTACATTTTAAAATGTATAAAATGACACACGTGCACAGACATACTTGCATAAATTTGCACACATACTTTTACACAAACCCTCTCCACCACACACCCACCCTCATGAGATCAGTAACAGGAAAATTGGTCTCTCTTTCTGGCCCACTTGGGATTGGCGGAACTGATTAGCATTGCAGGGACAATTAGCGCCACTCTCAATATAACCTCTGAAAATAACCTCTTCCTCATCATTTTCAGACCACTGAAACGACACACTTCTCTTGAACACGCGCACACATATACACACAGAAGTCTTTTTGTCACCCTGGATATGAATAACATGAAAACTAAGTCCATGTGCACATGTTTGTGCACCTGTAAAACTCATCCAAAGTATTCATTTTAATGGTATGTCTCTTCCCTAGGAATTAAACCCACAACCTTTGCACTGCTAACTCTACCAATTAAGCTACAGGAACACAATGCTCTATCAAGTGTAAGTCATTTTTCAAGCACTTGCACAGCTTTCTCAACAGCGGTGATTATAAGAACATGGCCTAGAAACTCTTCTTCAACAGCTTTATCAACTGAAATGACATAATGACTTCCAAATGCTCCCTACAGTGGGTTTGGGTTAGCAACAAACTGATTGGAGAAGAGCAGAAAGGGGTGTGGCTTAGTACGAGGTGGGCGTGGCCGTGTGCCAATGAGCCGTGTGACATGCAAGTCAGCAGACATATGGCTTTGCTTAGAGAGGGTGGAGAGAAAAATAAAACAAGAGAGAAGTCACATGGAACATGAGGCTAATGGTTCATGTCCATCCACACGCATTCAGAATGAAGACAACAAATGCACAAGTATGTGATTTGTTAAGATTCTTCTATGTACAGTCAGTATATTACAGTCAGTCTGAGGGATGTGGCACAATACTTTAATTAATCTCATGAGACGTGCGTATGTGACGTGAGAATTCGTAGGTTTACCTAATTAAATTGTATGTGAAACTTTCGATGGATATTTTGATTGGAAGTTAGCGTTCCACAAACACAATCTGAAATCTGAAGTGTATGAAGCAGGTCCAGATGGAGCCCGCGGACCTTCTCTGCAGTTTTAGGTGGAAAATCTACGTAATTTTGTGTAACTGGTTTAAAAGGTAGGAGTAGTACACTTTTATTTCTAGGTGAGTGCACCGATGAGCTCAAATATTTAATAAACAAACTCATATGCGAGGGGAAATGTGTAGAAATCTAATATTAAAACTGCTGGTGAAACCAACAGATCATATTTTCTGGCAGACTGATGCAGATCAGGCAAGTGTTTAAAAAATGACCACACACAGAATACTACACTTAACACACAGACCTCGTATGGATGAAACAAAAGTCAACAGCCCTAAAATCATTACAGAAGACAAGTGGATGACATTGATGTCCAAGACCTGTGTGGAGTTCACGGTGTACATCTGGCCTAAATGACTACAAAGTCATGGGAATGAGTTAATAGGAAATTGTCCTCTAGGGACTTCCAAATGTGTCTCCATGGATAAATGACACGTGTTCACCCTTCTTTAGCCATTTCCTGTTGACTCACTAATGTGGGCGTAAAGTTGCCAGCTGATCTTTTGACCTCAGGCCGTTCCAGGTCTTCTGTGTTTTTTAGAATCACATTATCTAGATCACATTCATCATTATTTGATGTATATATTTTATGAATTAGTACAGTATAAGATGTATAAGTATGTATAAGAAAACACAAAGAGGCTACAAATATTGTAAAAAGATGGCATATATACAAAATCACAAAATCTTTAGAGACGTGTTTAGAGACAGATGATTGCTGCTTCTTTCTTTGCGTTTGTGAGAGGTGACGCTTATAAAGATGTCAGACACTGCATCTCTCTTATTGAAATGCAGTGTTAGAGACGCTGGGAGGTTCCAATAAAAAAGTTTAAATTGTATAGGTGAGGCTTCACTTACAGCGTTGGAGCTAATTGGCAATAAATGAGTCCATCTGGTTTCATTTGCAGCTCGCAAAAGAGGGGATGGGAATGTGTGTGAAGGAGAGTGAGGAGGCGAAGGTGCAATAGCCTCTTTTTTTAAACCCTCACAAGTGTGCGTGTGTAGGGGCTTTTCATCTTAAAATGAGCTTTAGACAAACCACGTGAAAACCAACAATGTTGAGAAAAAAATCAAGAGGCAGATCATGACAAAACCACTACAAACAGCAATATGATAAACTATAGAAAATATGTGATTACTACGGGACACTGATTGGGAATTAAAGAAAGAAAATATTAAAGAAACTTCGTACAGAGTTGTTTTCCAATGTATGTGTGAGACTGTTTGGGGCTGAGGACAGACGAGTGAAAGGCATGTGTGTCCTGGGCTTCTCGTAGATTGCCGGTTATTTTCTTTACCCGGGCAGCTCAATCATGCCCTGTGTGTTTGCGCAGCTTGTTAATCAACGCGAGTGTGATTAGCCCTGAGCCAGGCTGATCAAACCCCGCCGAGCACAGCCAAGTCCAACCTCCCTGCCACCCCCACCTCCCCGATCCGAACTGCATACATCCATCCCAACAACCTCTCACTTGCTGACTGAGGTCTTTGTGCACTTGCAAGGATCTCCTTTTGAATGCCTGCTCCACCTTGAGGACATTAATGGAAGGAGCACCTAAAGCTCCATTTGCTTTGGGACTAATAGTTCACTCATTCATTCACTGTCTCTGGTGATAAGAACATCAGGAATGGGTCACAAAAGAGTAAAGGTGTTGTTTTCCCTTCATTTTTAACAAATGTGAACCCAGGAACCTCCTGTTGATTGCCTGATGATCACTAATGCAATCCGGTTTCACAGGATGCTACTGTTTATGCTGGCGGTCAAGGTCACACATTAGCCGTCTCTCTCTCTCTTAGTCTTACTGAATCTCTCTCTCTCTCTCTCTCTCTCTCTCTCTCTCTCTCTCTCTCTCTCTCTCTCTCTCTCTCTCTCTCTCTCTCTCTCTCTCTCTCTCTCTCTCTCTCTCTCTCTCTCTCTCTCTCTCTCTCAGTGTAAGGGCTCTCTCTATTCCTGGCTGATGCCCGATTGGATTTCCTTCCATCAACAGAAGTTCCAATTCTTCATATAAAAATATCTGCTGGACAGCCCTCGTGGCAATTGTTTGAGAGGCAGTTTTAGGGTGGCTTTACTTCCTGTGTTATAGCTACGGGGGTTAGTTGATGTATGTTCTGTTTTAAATCAAAATTTTGGCCATCGCAAAGGGATTTTTCCCACTTGGACTGAAACACAGTCAGTTTTTTTGATAAACGATAATCGAAACAATACTTTTTTGCCAGGCTTCATCAGATGTACTGTGTTTATTGTGTGAATTGTGTAATGTATCTACCATCAATCCAGACGATAGAAATATTGCCCAGAACCTCTTTCATATCTCAGGAGATGCAGTTAGTTATATATCACTTATGTATCAACATGTTGACATATCTAACTAACAAAATTATTTTTGAACTACATTTTGCTAACATTCTTGTAAAATTATGATGAAGTTATTTATGTATGTTTTACTAACAAAAAATATTAATTTAAATTATTATATTAAAAATATTTTTTATACCCACATCTTTTTAATGTTTTTTGAATGTTATTGTTAACACCAGAACACAAAACATAAAAATTACGTTTTAAGAACGTTCTCTGTTAGCTGGGTAGTAAGTGTAAATAGAGCTTCAAAATAAATGTGAATAATGAACAAAATGGTCAAAAATATTACATTGTAAATGTTGAGATCTCAGTTGAGTCTTATTTCTGCATTTGTGAATAATAATGTGAATATTAAAAAAATGGTCAAAAATGGTTAAGATCCATGTCTTATTTCTGCATTTGCTAAATTGGGAAATCAAAGGACAGTGGTAGAAGAAAGTTTGCTCTCAAACGAAACTCATTGTTGTCTCTGGAAAAACAATTGAGATATTAAATAGATCTCATTTGTGATTTTTCCTAACTACTGTTGTCTAATGTATAATACAATAATCATGGACTTGTTTCACACTAGTTTGTGAGAGGTGCTACTCTTGGGGAGAGTGAGTGAGCTTCATTTGCATAAGCTGTGACAAGCTGATGGTAATTAACTGTAAGACACAAGTATTTGGTGGTTCAGTTTAAGAGTTTCTTCTCATTAAGAGACAGAAAAGTGATCATTGAGGATTCATGGTTGGATCTGGGGCTTTAAAGGTAAAGAAGGATTAAAGGTGAAGTCTCCTGTATTTGCTGGCATGCTTCTACTTGTTAGACACTATCCAAAGCAACTTCCAATCATACAGAAATGATGACTTTGGCATTGCTAGCAGCACAGTCTATCTACTGTTTGAGCATCAAAAACACCAACTTTACTTTATTTCTTTATTTCCTCCTTTTCAATTCTTCACCACTGCAACTAACATCACCAAAGCCTTCGTTTTCTCTAGCTTACTTTGCAGAGGTTCACACACAATAAAACCTCTTGTGCAGAAGACAATTGCTGTATTTATTCTTTGTCACGAACATCCTAACAGACATCCTTTCTGAGTTCTACCTATTGAAATGGGTGACAAAAGAGGGAAGAGACAGCATGGAAAAGTGCCCAAACCTGCTAAGGGTATCTGTTTTCCTCTGTGTGCACAGGAGAGAACAGCCGGACGCTGTGTTTGGGTGCGTTCTGATAGCGGCGCTTATCGAACTCCGTCTTTCTCTCTTCCTCCTTCCTCTTCTCTTTTTCTGTCTTCCGACCTCTGCCTCACGGGAAGGCGGTTATGTCATGCTGATTCCCTGAGACTTGTGGGAGAAAGAATGAGTGAAAACTACATGTCTGGGTATTTGTTTAGACAAATTGGAACATGCAATTGAAATCTCACCTGTTTACCTGCTTATAGTGTTATCTATTAAGCAATATTACTCAAGCAAGTGTGTTGTACATACTAAATACCAGCATATTAATATAACAAGATTTATCACCAGCAGAGGGATATTTTTAATATTTTGCCCAAACCTTAAGTTGTTGCTCGTTCCCAGCTGTGTGTCATTGAGGTATCAACTTGGTCTCAGATGTTTCTCCTTTCTTAGGACAAACAAAAATAAAAACAAATAAGACAACTGTTAACATTAGATAGAGTATGTAGATGTACTGGAAAATTCACATGCAATAGAAGAACCATTTTGGTTTTCCAAAGAACCTTTTAGTCAAAGGGTCTTAAAAGTACCACTTCTTTTTCACCTTTTTAATAGTCCAAAGAACCTTTTTTCCACTACAAAGAACATTTTGTGAAACAATTGTCCTTTTATGACATTGTGAAGCACTTTTATTTTTAAAATTGTATAAATAAAATAATCTGGATTTGGGTAAACTAGATGAAAATTGTTGTAATCTTGTTTGAGTGTATATTACCTTTGATTGCACTTATACCTTACCTTTCACTTGGCAAATATGAGCTCAGTTTGAGATCTCTTCTCCAACTCTAATAGAGAGGTTTGTACAATATCTGTGTCTTTTTCTCAAGAGAAATATCTGAGACACAGGAGACTTAAGGAAAAGTTTTAATTTGCTTTCCATTTAACATAATTAAATATAGTGGAAATAATTAAGATAATAAACAGCTCACATCTGTGATTTCTCTTATTTATAGATGCCCATTTATGTTTCTTTTTCAGAAAGTGAAAAATATAAATATAGATGAAGAGACAGAAAAAGTAACTGGGATTAAGAGAGAAGAATGCTGCCAAAGAAGAAGAGTTTTCCAGGGTCTGTGATCCAGTGCTCTAAGAGGAAATGAGCATTGTAACAGAATGCTGCGTGGTGTTAGGGCCTGAGGGCAAAACCCAAAACCTCACATCCAAGAAAAGAAGAACACTGTCTCTCTCTTGCACACATACTCATCTTCTCTTCGTCTCCCTTTCTCATTTCTCTCCCACACAACTACCATTTGGGTTTGTCCCACTGCTATCACCCCCCAACAGGAAATGAAATCCATTTTAAAATCATTTGCAAACCACAGGGGCTTCAGACCAGGAAATAATCAGCGTGGGAGAGAGAGGAAAAGAGCGAGAGAGATAGAGACTGAACAGAGGGCTCTGTGAATGGATACAGGACAGGGATGCTCCGTAATTCCAGTCTAAAGTGTGCATTGGAACCCACTCTCCCCCTCATACTCCATCTCTTTCTCTCCGTTCTGTCTCTCTTCCATTCCCATCCCATGGCTGAAACTGGATATTACACAGTGGGTGGCCAGTGCTGGACTTCTGTTGCCACATCTCCCTTTGCCTTGCCAGCCTGACCCCTCTCTGACCTTCAGTAAATAAAGTGGCTGAGATCCACCTAGGGGGCGCTCTTCTCTTATCAGTACACTGATAACATCTGTTCTGACATTTCTTTGGTGCAGTATCTTGAAGGATGCCATTGAAGTCAAATGCCTAAAATCCCCTCGTTTCATTATTCTGTTTTCACCCACAAGGCTCTTCCTCTCGCCTGCTGGACAGTCAGATGAATCAGCTTTATATGAGAATTTTCAGAGATCTGCCATTTGCTTCATTCAGGAAAGACCCTTGAGATGGCTGTTGAGAAGGGTAACACATATAAATGATGATAAATGAGTTGAAATCAAACCACATTCCATGAAATCCGACTAAAAAGTGACTGACATATCATTGTGTATTTTTGCCTAAACCATTTTACTTATGTAATCTGATTCAGATATATTTTAGACTGAAACAGGATATTTAAAAAAAAAATGCTAGGTGAAACCTGATTTCATCCATCGGGAATTGACTGTGAATTGGGAATTGAACAGTAAATACCAGAATGGAGCCAGGTAGTTGAAGAGGAGAAGCTAAAAAACAAGAGAAAACAATTTCAAAAAGCTTTCAAAAAGTTATTTTTTGTCAATTGTTTTCTAATTGCATACTCTTTGCTTCTCTTCTTATTTGTATTCATTACACAGATTTTTTTACTGTTATAGTTTATTGTATATATTTTATTGTATATTCTATATTTTCTGTATTTTGTTTTCTTGTGAAGAGCAAACAAAGTATATGACAAAAAAAACCCTAAACTTGGAGTTCATTGGAATAACATGCATTATTGAATCACGTACATTCAGCCCATGAATGTACATTAAAAAAGTAAACATGGGATCAATCTTTTAATGTTTACCTTAAACTAACTATACACAGAACTAAAACTACAAATACCAGACTTACGATATTACTAGCTGTTAGCATTCCTACAATCATTTCTTGAACAAATAAAAAAACATAAGTTTATTATTTGGAAGGCCTCAATATGCTTTTTGTGTGCAGTGTGAAATTGACTATTCTTGGCTTGCAGACATACCCGTTTTTCTGCTATAAAATGGGCTTGCAAAAGAGAAACAAACCAGAACAAATCATTTTCCAGGTGTGTTTAGCAGAGGCTAATTTACACCAAAAGCAGAATTTATGACAGGCCGCTTCAGTGGCTGCCGCTGCCTCCTGGTGGTCAAAATGATGCTGCCTCAAAGCCACGTGCATCTTCAGGCTCCATTAAGCACCTACCATTGTTTTCTAATGAATCATTCATGACAGCAAAACAAATCCCATGGATTCATGAAAATGCTTAACACGCAGCAAAGATAATGTTGTGTTGTTTGGCTAAAGTTTAATTAATTGCGTTTCCTATGCATTTGTCAATTTAATTATATATGTATAACATTACCCATAACTTACAAACATACAATCCAGTATACGCTAAATGATAACAGTTAACCTCCACATAGTAGACATGCTGATGGTTTTTAAAGGGATAATTCATCCACAAATAAAAAATAATTCTGTCATCATTGATTCACCCTCATGTCATTCAAAACCTGTATATGACTTCTGTGAAATATAAAAAAAAATGTCTCAGTGGTTTTGTGTCAGTCAAGTAAAGGGAGACCAATGTTGTTTGGTTACCAAGATTCTTCAAAATATCTTCTTTTGTGTTTTGCAGAAGAAGTAAAGTTATACAGGTTTGGAATAATATGAGGGTGGTGAGTAAATGCTAAAAGTAATTTCATTTTTGGGGGTGAACTACCCCTTTACGTAAGACACCTTAACCACGTCCAGCCTGTAGACCAAATCATTTTACTTCACAAAAGTGAATGAAAATTTGGCCGTAATCATGTGCTCATTACACTATATTGTGAAAGAAAGCGGGAATAGATTGTGAAACACAAAGTCAGCTTTGTTTTGCGAGTCACAATCAGAGAAAAAGCGTCCAGGGAACGCTCCCTCATCAATCAATGTATGCCATTAGTGATGTGTACTGTTCTGATTAAACCCACCACAGAGAGGTGTGACAGTGTGTGCTCCAGTCTACCTTAATCTGTCATCACGTGCCCTAATCTCAGCTGACTGAGGTTCAAGCGAAGTACCGGCCCTCGCTCACAAACCGTTGAGAGACTGATTGCTCTGAGGAATTTTGCAAACGTTATTGCATTCACAAGTCAGCTGGCTATTCAATAAGGATGTGGGGAACAGATGTGTTACTGTCCTACTATAAATAGTACTTGTCATTAATTTTTCAGTAGTAGTAGTCTGTGAATTGCATGAAGTATTACAAACCTTAATGTGTTAGTTTCTATGAATATTTTAAGTGTTATATCACTGTTTAGACAGATGAGGCTCAGATCGTATGCAGCCCTGCATGTGTTTATTACGATTATTTACTAATTACATGAGCTACTGTTTTAATAACAGAATTTTAATAATAAGATTTTAAAAATAAACCAATTTTGGAGTGTACAAAATAAGGATTATTGCAGAATATCCAAAGAAATGCAAAAGTTTAAAGGAATATTTAGCTTTTCATTTACAGGTAGTTGATTGTCTTTAAAAAATTAATAATGCAAACTATGAATTTTATGGTCATGTCTGATTTAGTCTTTTAGTGTAAAAATGACAGAAAAAACATTTCAATGTGTGAAAATAATGCTGTCTGTAGACAAGATGACAGATTACACCAGTTTACAGTTTCGCTTATTCAACACAAACACAAAAATTTAATATTTACAATTGTGAAATGTGTCAAATCGGACTGTAATCACTAAACGTCTAACTTGTGTTTTTTGTATTGTCTCTTCCACCCAGAGTATTATTTACACTTGCAACTGTTTACATTTTTACTATTTTGATATTTATTGCATACTGACCTCTATTTATTGTCCTTTAGTGGGGCAATATTGCCTTGTTCTTGTACATTTGTATGCTAAAACTTTTTTAGAAAGCTTTTTTGTCCCAATAATCTCGTTTTTGTATTAGAAAACCTTACCAGTAATGTTTTGCCACTATGGGTGGCAAAATATTCAAATACTGTTAACTGTCACAGTTTACAGTAGTATACGGTAAGACTGTCATTTCATACAAAGATGTTCTTACACAAAGCATAATCGAAACCAGATTCAGCATCTCAGGAGAGCAGAGAGTTTGCTACCTCCAGAGGGTAAACAAAGCTGCCACACAGCCAAAAAATGTCTCAACTAATGTCAGTTTGTGAGTCACTTTTTGCAACTCCTCAGCCACTTTGAATTCATGCATGTGTGAATGACATCTAATGTGTGTGTGCATCGCATACGCCGTCTCGCCGCGGCTCGTGACGCGCCCCAGGATTAGACAGTTCCAGCGTGGTAGGGCTTGATTGATGAGCCCATTCCAAATGTTTTCGCGTCCAAGTCAGTGGGTGTTTGAGTTGCTTTTGCGCATCTTAATACCAAACAAAACATTAGCGTCGGATTCCCAGGGCTGGCTGCCTCTTGCTGGATTTCATTAGTCACCCCTCCGCAGCACACAAATGCGCTGCATGGCTCCGGGACATGGAAAAGAGAGGGAGAGAGGGAGAGAGAGGAAGGGCAGGGGGCCATTAAGGGATCATCATCTCATCCGAGATTCCCTACCGCTAAGGATCATAGTGTTAGAGCGGGACAAAAAACGGAAAATGGTTCTTTTATTCTTCAGTAGTTTCTGATCAGCTCGGCTACTCGTTGTGACTCGTTTTAGACACCTCATATGATCACAATATGGACCATTCAAAGGACTTGTTTAATTTAAAGGTTGCAGATGGTCCAAAGATTTAGCTCAACCATATAGATAGCTGTATTCAGTCAGTGCCACATACCCAGCCAGCTTACATTAGGAGAAATACTGATCTCATTCCCCTACTAATGAGGGCACTCATCTGTGTGCTTGTCTCCCCTGCCTACTTTTCCTCCTGCCAGGCCTTGATGCAATTACACCCCCACATCTGCAGGGGGCTCCCTCCTTCCATCGGCTCGGGGCCTTTGAGGGGCCCTGGTGCTCCTGATTCACGGTTAATCAATCATGGTGCCTGGGTAATGACGCCCCACTGCTCCTCTAATGTCTTCTGGCGGGAGTCTCTGCCGCTGGCATTGAGCTCACGCAGGCACACATATGGCCGCTCCGAGTGAGTGACAGGACCCCTTTTGCGCACGCGGCACCCTGCGCAACGGAAGCCATCAGCTCCACACGCACACACTCATGCCTGCGGCAAGGAGGAGTGAGACTGAGAGGAAAGAGTGCCGCTTGGCCAATCTTCTCACGTCAAAGTGAACTGTCAAGAACAAAGCAAGTAGGGCAATGCAATATTTTCTAAACTAGCCGGATTGGGGAGCAATTGTAAACCTGTAAAGATATTGTGGAAGTGCTGGAAAGGAACACTTTCACAATAAAACACTTTTCTGTGACCTCTTATAACTTTTAATGCCAGAACTCATTTTTGTAACAAAGCTGACTTCCCCAGGTTGGTGTCTACTTGCCACCTCTGAGATGCAAGTTTAGTAGTTGTGTGCTTTAGTATTCTATTCTATTCTGTTCTGTTCTGTTCTGTTCTGTTCTGTTCTGTTCTATTACCAAAACAAGTGTTTTGATAAAAAAAGCCACTCCTTCAAACTCCTTTTTGTTTCATGTGCTATTATGAATCACTGGTACCTTTACCGCAATATCAGTCTGTTTTTAATTGATATTCCAAGCTTCCATTATCCATGTTTACTCTATGCCAGATCAGTTTTTACTGGTAAACTTAGCACATATGGCTTCAATAGCACTTAGTTGGGTTTCCAAAAGCTTTGTCAAAAAGCTAGAATAGATAGACACAAAGACTTTTTTTAGTAGAAAAATGTAAATCTGAATGTATAAGATATGCAACTACAGCCCTGTCAACTTTGTGTCACAACTTCATACAATCTATGTTGACTGGCCAATATGGAGAGGTCCACCTCAGGCTCCAGGCATTTGTATGCAGTATGGAGTGGCAAAGGCCCATCTGTGCCACCTAAAACCATCCTAATTTATGTTTCACACCTCTTTCTGCTGTCACACTTTGCATCCCATATCACATAATATTTCTCTCTCTCTTCCCCCATCTCTCTCTTTCCAGTGCCAGTGAAGTTGGTTTGGCTGTTAAAGAGCAATCCATCATCTGTTTAGAACGCTTCATCAACATTGTGTACATAGCGGTGATAAAACAGAGAGGGTGTTTTATGTTGCTCAGTTTTTTTGTGTGCCATATGGATGGTGTAAACTCAGAAAAAACAATTAAAAGGAATAACATGCGTGCATTAGGGTTGTAAAGGATGAGACAACAAAGGTTTGCATGCGGCTCTTATATGTGCTTGTGCATGCATCTCACTTTGAATGTCATCACAAAGGAGTTTGTTATGGACCTATTCACAAAACCATACTTTAGTTTTTTAGGCATAAAGATGTAAAGGTTTTATGTAGGATGTAAGTCTGTAGTTTAGTCTGTATTGATACTGTCAGATTGTAATATTGCGATAAGCACTACTTCAAGGTAGCTTCTTCAAACAGTGTCATGACACTACAACACATACTAAACACTAGCTATTGCATTAGTAGAACTTAACTCAAATATATAATAATATATTAAACTATTTTTAATTATTATTTTTAATATAGCATATATGACTGTGGCAATAATTTAGATGATATCATTTAGATGTTAGATGGTTTTTCAAAAATATGTATGTTTCTTCTGTGTTTGCAGAAGAAAGTACATTATACAAGTTTGAAATGACATGAGAGTAAGTAAATGATGAAAGAATTTTCATTTTGGGGTAAACTATCCCTTTTAAAAGCCATTACTCAGTAACTGAAGCCCTCCTCTATGGTTTTGAACTAACAACACAGCTAGTTGATGAAATGAATGTGCATTCCCAATCTACTCAATTCCTGCAATGTTGCATGAAATTGGGCCAGATTGTTGTGTCGTGTTAATTAAAGCAATCCCTGTTGCATTGAAAGAGTTCCTAGTTAATTATTAAACCTGCCCTGATGAGAAGATATATTCTTTTGTTAAAATTTTATTTTTAATAATGCTCTTCTAACATTAGAAAAATGTGTGAAAACACCATGTTGGCATTTAGCAGACAATGCGTTATAAAACTACATTTGGGTTCATACGAAGACAGACTACAAATGTGTTTTCAATAAACATATTTTCTGTATATGCATTTTCTGGATCACATACCTTTCCATTTTCAAACGCTCCAACATTAATATCTGTGATAAGTCTGCAATCAAATACATTGTTTACATTCATAATGAGCAAATGTTATGAGTGACCTTACCTGCAACTCTCCACCTCCATCTGCTGGTGAATACAGAATACTCCACACAACAACATAGAATTTGTGTGTGTGTAGAAAAAATTTAGAAATATACAAATATAAAAGGATATATATAAAATATTGATTTAGTAATACTCAACTCCTACATGTGAACATAGTTTTGTATACTGCAGTTATTGTTGGCTCAATGACAAAATGTTAAATGCTTTCTCATTTGTAAGTCCCTTTGGATAAAAGCATCTGCTGAATGAATAAATGTAAGACAAGAGGCAAAAGACTGCTACAAATTTACATCTTTATTAAAAACTGATGTACATTGATAGCTTTATGTAGGACAGAACAAAGAGACAAGAAATAATCAACAAACAGGAAATTGAACAGAACAGTAAACAGGAACTGAAATCACCTCCTTACGCAAGCTCCTCCTCTCCCTCTTCCTCAAACTCTCCCTCCTCTTCTGCAGTGGCATCCTGATACTGTTGATACTCAGACACCAAATCATTCATGTTGCTCTCTGCCTCAGTGAACTCCATCTCATCCATTCCCTCTCCGGTGTACCAATGCAAGAAAGCCTTGCGCCTAAACATAGCAGTAAACTGCTCAGAGATACGCTTAAACAGCTCCTGGATAGCGGTGCTGTTGCCGATGAAAGTGGCAGCCATTTTAAGGCCACGAGGAGGGATGTCACAGACGGCAGTCTTGACATTATTAGGGATCCACTCCACGAAGTAGCTGCTGTTCTTGTTCTGGACATTCAGCATCTGCTCATCTACTTCTTTCATGGACATGCGGCCTCGGAAGACAGCAGCAACGGTGAGATAGCGGCCGTGGCGGGGGTCACATGCAGCCATCATGTTTTTGGCATCAAACATCTGCTGGGTGAGCTCAGGCACCGTAAGGGCCCGGTATTGCTGACTCCCTCTGCTGGTAAGAGGGGCAAAGCCTGGCATGAAGAAATGCAGACGAGGGAAAGGCACCATATTGACAGCCAGTTTCCGCAGATCGGCATTGAGCTGACCAGGGAAGCGCAGGCAGGTGGTGACACCGCTCATTGTGGCAGACACAAGGTGGTTCAGATCACCATAGGTGGGGGTAGTGAGTTTAAGTGTACGGAAGCAAATGTCATACAGGGCCTCGTTGTCAATGCAGTAGGTTTCATCCGTGTTCTCCACCAGCTGGTGAACAGACAGCGTGGCATTGTAAGGCTCTACAACAGTGTCTGAGACTTTGGGTGATGGCACGACACTAAAGGTGTTCATGATACGGTCTGGGTACTCCTCACGGATTTTGCTGATGAGGAGGGTGCCCATGCCTGACCCGGTGCCGCCGCCAAGAGAGTGGGTGAGCTGGAAACCTTGAAGGCAGTCGCAGCTTTCTGCCTCTTTACGGACCACATCCAGAACAGAGTCCACAAGCTCAGCTCCTTCTGTATAATGACCCTTGGCCCAGTTATTTCCAGCACCACTTTGACCTAGAAGTCAGTACATAACATTTTCAGTCAAATTTTCACAGAATACATTTATTATCAATATATTAAACCATCTGATTAGATTTTACCAAACCCCTTCAGTATGATAAAAACCTTTGGTAAAACGTTTTCATTTGCATGGAATTGCTCATCTTATTTTTGTGCAAGACCATCAGAAAATCAAGAATGTGTTAAAACACACAGACAAATGTTGATTTAAAAACATCCACAACTTTTAAATAATGTCATATAAAGACAAACCTACCAAAGACAAAGTTATCAGGTCTGAAGACCTGCCCAAACGGTCCAGATCTCACCGAATCCATGGTTCCAGGCTCCAGGTCGACAAGAACGGCACGGGGAACATACTTCCCTCCTATCATAAAACAGTGCATACAGTTTTTTAAACTCTTATCTTAATAATCCATTATAAAATAGAAGAGAGATTCAAATTTACCAGTTGCTTCATTGTAATATACATTAATCCGCTCCAACTGCAGATCACTGTCTCCATGGTAAGTTCCCGTTGGGTCAATTCCGTGCTCATCACTGATCACCTCCCAAAACTGATGAAGAGTAAAAGAAAACGACGATAACAATCAGTATGATAACAACTTCAAGTTTACAAGTGCTAACATGGCGTACATAAATAACACTACAGTTTTAACCACTAGGCTTTTTTACTGCCTCCTCGATTGTTGCCATGGGCAACTTCAAGCCAGTCGCGACTCAACAGGTGTTTAAAAGAATAAAGTGGAAAAGCAAATCAACGGATACTTCCGTTTCTAACTCAAACTTTAATCCGATTCACATTTCTTTTAGCGTAATATCTCGCAAAAAACAATCCGCGTTTATGGTAAGTAATGTCCCTCGATCGCGACCACTCTGTCATACTGTTAACGTGATAAAAACTCAACTCACTTTGGCACCGATCTGGTTTCCACACTGACCAGCCTGCAGGTGAACAATCTCCCTCATTTTGACTAGTTTACAAAACACAAGTTAAATGAAAAACAACGTCGTTACGCTTCAGCTTTTCTGCCACACATCAACTAAAATGCGAAACTCTTCGAGCGGTTTTCACTTTTAAATAACGTTAAATAGCGTAGGCAAATACGGGTGGCCGACAGAGACGTCAATCACGCTGTCAGTGGTCTTCATTGGTTGAGGTAACCGCGTTCTCATGACGTTCCGTATTCTGATTGGGTTACAGATGTGTTAATCGGTTGCCAATAGTTACAAAACTGTGAGGGCACTAAGAAACCGTTTTGTATTGGTAACAAGAGACGTATACAAACAATCCACCTTTAATGATTAAATAAACCCAATTTCTCCAGTGGGAACCGCGTTACCAAGCAGCACCTACACTAAGCTGTACATGGCGTGTTTAGACTTGTTTCTTGAATGGTGCACTACATTTTCTAAACTCTGTCATACCTCCTTGACAATAATTATGGGTCATTTAAAAAAAAAAAATTGGCATCTTCCAAAAACAAACAATAACATTATACAATAACATAATATTCTATAAATTAACTTACATTTATATTGACCTAAACGTTAACAAAAGTGTAATCAAATTGGCATTTTGGTTAATGTTGTATTTTGACAAAGACATAAGCCTGTGATGGCAAAGGTGTTTATAAAACAAAAATAAACCCTGAAAAAATGAGTCAGAAGTGATGCCAAACCTATAGTTTCTACTCACACAATAAAGCAAAATATATATAAACACTTGTAATTCAGTAACTATGTGCCCAAGGCTTGTGCATGGTTACAAAATATATTGTGTTGTCAGCACAAGTGGGATGCAAAGCATTGGTAAATTATTCATCACAGGTGTCAAAGATCCTTAGGGGGGATTCGGTTCATGTATACTATGAAACAGGACGGGTAGGGGAGCTTGCACAAAATGAAATAGGATTAATGACGAGGACAGGATAACTTTCCACAGCGGGGGTCTAAATGCCATTATTGTGTTGCATCATGCAGGTGGTTGACACACAGGCACAAATATCGTGTTAAAGATCAGGTTTGCTTACAGGCATTTTCAGACCCAATTTCACAAAAACATTTGAAAGTTTTTTAGTAGTGAGGTCTACAAAACATGTTACTTCAGGCTTGATCCTGACAGAAGGATCAAAATGCACTGCTCACAATTCACTTATGTCTGGTCTTTAAAGTTTCAGACCATCTACATCATTCAAAAGTTATTTTTAGACCAAAGCTTTCAACATTTTATGAGATGTCAAATAAAAAAAAAGAGTTCATTAATATGTTGATTAAACTGAATATTACTTGTATTACTTTGATATATATTAAGGTGTGCAGCTGTTCAGCAGGACAGAGATATAGGTCACTGAGGGTTCGTCAAGTTTAAACTTGAGAGGCTGTGTAAAAGTGTAACTGTGTGTGTTTTGTGTGTAGAACAAGACGAAGTGTAAGGCAAAACTATGCACTACATTATTAATTAACACTTGAAGTGTAACACTGATGTGATAGCAGCTGCTCTGCACACATAGACACACACCTGTTTTCAAAGTGGACGAAAGATGTCTGGCAGAAGTTTTGAATAGGCAAACTGGGACATCAGGATGCAAAATGTCCAGCAGTGCTAGACCTGAAACAACAACATTATTCCCTTACGTGTTAAAGCATACAAATCATCTAGAAGGTTTGTCTTTGGAGTGTAAGATAAGTACAAACATGTCTGCTAAATGTTAACCAGTACTTAATCTTGGTGATCCTTTCCTGCTGCTTGACTGAAAGATTGATGGCAACTAAAGACTGATACAATTCACCTATTACAATATTCTATGATCCTGTATGCATGTTATGACTTGACATAAGGAAGCTTTGCAGTGCACCAACTAGTCTGTAAGTGTTTTTTGTGTTGTTCAGGCACTAAAGCTTACAGTTCATTTGGCAAAACTTGTGAATAATGCATGACCCTGTTTTTACTTCCTTACTGTTGCTGGTGATTCCTACGAGGAAAGCTATCTCACAGTCTGAAAAAACACTCAGTCCTCAATTGGCACAACAAAAAGCTCTATAGAAACAGTAGCACTGCTATAGAAACTCTCACCATGCAAACCTTTCATTTGAGGCTTCATTTGACACAAAGATACAGAGTGTACGTACACTTCAGACCCAGGAATCCCCAAACAAAAGCTGTTTGTGAACTATCTAAATATATATACAGTATGTGTGTTTGGGTTATATAGTACAGAAAGTCATGCTTTGATGTCTTAGGCGTTGAACTAAAGTGCTCACTGTGTCTCTTGCTAATAAGTTAATAAATTAAATTCGTTTGGAATACATTTATGTTATTGTTCCTCAAACTTTTCTACAGTTTTTTTTTTACAGTTAAACATATGATATACTGCCATAGCTCTAGGCGCAAGTGAAGGTGGTCAATAATTATTTCAGGCTAGGCTTGGTTCATTATTTTGCTGTAATAATCTTTAATGGACTGTAATAAAGATTAGCAAGGTATTAGCTTGTTATATTTTATTTGAAAGAGACACAAAAACACATCAAATTAACTTAAATTCATTAACATGGCCTTACTTTTTTTACTTTTACAATATCATACTGTTTTGCACACTCCTGTTTTACAATGCATTTAACAAAGCTTATTTATTATATTATTGATAAGGATGCAGCAGAAATATTATTTTGTTGTGTTTATTTCCAAAAAATGTGTCTTCTCTTGTCCAATGTTTGCCAGATTTGTACAAAACTTCAACCACAGTAAAGGTGTGTGTAATTTGGTTTTTTATGACTTATGTTGTTCAGGGTGTGTTTCTTGTGTCCAAGCATCACAATAAAATGGAGATGTGCATGTAACATGAGACTGGGCCAGTCAAGTTTTGCATTCCCACCCTCCTGGACAGTGTGAGATGAGTTGCATGTTTATGTTGCATTTATTTGTGTATGAGAATGTAAACTATGTGCATATGCGTAAATGTGTGTAAAAGAAACTTTAAAGAAGCTTAAAAGGTAAAAACTTTCAAAATCTTTTTTGAAAGCATTTTAGGAGCATTTGTTATATTTGAAATCTGGATGTGATCATTGGATCATTATCAGTGAATAATGATAATAGCATTGGTCTTTCCTCACATAAAACTATAATTTGGCTTAAGAATATTCTGCATATCCCATAAAACGTATGGGTTATCTTTATAATACCTTAATACTTTTTGGAACTATAAACAGATTCAACTTTTTTAAATGATTTGCAGATTCTTTGAAAATCCATTCCTTTAAAATGTGCAAAATGCTTAAACTTAGTTCCACACATCACTTTTCAGCAGGTTTGACATTATCCTGGAAGTAGCCAGGGTTTGTGATGTTGCCAGGAGGTTTGTAAAAGGCCACAGTGATGAACATGCCCTTTTCATCTGACGCCAGACCAATCCCAACTTGCTCTGCAGACCTCCATATCATTTGGGTGAAGTTACCTACATATATAAAAAATTGGGTGAAGTTACCTACATACATCATTTGGGTGAAGTTACCTACATATATAGTCAAAATTTGACTAAGGTAATTAATCAACAAACATTGCTTAAATATTTAATAGATTTTTTTATAATTGTATTTTACAGCGTCACAGTTTCTTTTACAGCTATTTATTTAACTGATCTGAATACAATTCAACAGCCTACCTGTTCCACTCTGAAAGCCAGGGTTTGCAAAGTTATATTTTGCCTTTTCTTTGTACCACGATTCAGCAATCTCTTTTCCTATAGAATAAATGTATCAGTGCTATAAATTCTCATTACACCGTACAGCATTATCTTAAATGCCCTCATTGGGGGTACAGTATACTGTACAACCGACCTGTTGGTGGAATCATGTTGGAGGTCCATTTATATGACATAGTTTCTCCATGGCCTTTGCCGCTGTTCTTCAGGGTGTTAATGCTAATCAGATGTGTTGCCCAATCCTGAGCCTCTTTAGAAAGGCCTGGGCACAGTGAGAGAGGCCGTGCCCCATGCTGCCGTCTGTAACAGTTTTGAGCTTCAAGGAGGGACTGACGAAACTGTGTCAAGTCATGACCTGCATGACACAAAGAGATTAAAAGACATTCATCCAAAAGTTCATCCATCAGAGTTCTTACCTTTTTTGCCAGTGATCTGTGAAGATGGATGTGGACTTGCATGTGCTGGTGGTCTAGAAGTGTGAGATGCTGAAGGCAACTGGTTTGACCTGATGTTAAGACCAGCAAATGCTTGTCCAACTCTATCAGCTAAACAACGATAAAATATGTTTAAAACTGACTGTAAAGACAAAACAGTAAGATTTGCATATAGTTACAGTACATTATTCCTGTAGCTCAATTTGTAAATCCCAAAATGTATGCCTTGAACATCAAGTATCCAAAGTTACATCAAGTCTAAATAAAACTATTCATTATTTTAATATTATTTATCATTTTAATATTAAACATTTATAATATATTTTTTTATATTAAATATTATTGGAATTGAATATAACATTAAGATACCATAGCATACAATAAGATACCATAAGATTCAGTTTAATATCCCTAAAGTCAGTTATTAATAAAGTAATTCTAAACTCACCAGATGGAGTGGGTTTTAGGTCAACAGCAGAGCCTGCTGGTAGGACGTTTCTTTCAAAATACCCAGCATTGCTGATGTTTCCTGCTGGAAGGTACTGACCCACCACAAATGTTGTGTTTCCATCAGTGGCCAATCCAACTCCCAGCTCCTTTGTGTCCTTCCACACAACCTGTGTGAAGTGACCTGGAGAAACCACCAGAGGTCAGTGTTAGAACTGAAACTAATCTAAACCATCACTGCTGGATTTACCTGTTTTGGGGTTAAATCCAGGCCTACTGAAATTATAGTCTTTAATTTCACTGTACCAACTTTCCACTGCCTCACGACCTGTCACATACAAAGCATTGAACATATAAGACAAACAAGAAAATGAGGCAATGAGAGTTTGTTTCACAAGCCAAACCCCAAGATTTTTTTATTCAAAATAATTGAAAAGTATGTGGAACATATGTTCCAGATACTAAATACTAACCTGTCAGTTTTTTGCTAGCGGAGCTCCATGCATAGTACACATTTTCTCCATGTTCCCCATTACTGTGCATGAGAGTCCTGATTGACAGCAGATGCTCCGCCCACTTCTGTGCAGAGCCAGACAGGTTTTTATTTATTGTGAGGGGCGGGGCTCCGTGCTTTTTGCGGTATGTGTTGTGAGTCTGTAGAAACTCAGTTTCAAAGCTTCTGTCTGGTACAAACAAATACAGTTTTTGATGTGCAGAAAGAAAAACAAATACTAAGTTGAAAGGGATGTTGAAAGGATATATTCACAATTGTAACATATTCATTTTTCTGATATCATCAGTCATATTCTTTCAAATGTATTGTGAAAGATATGCTTTAATGTGCTTCAAAACAAGAAATGGACTAACATATTTAGGTATAGATAAATAAGCTAAAAGAGGAGTTTAAACCACAATCAATTGCTTTCAAAGGCGTATGTGTGTAATAATGAATAACATTATGACAAAAAGTCTTGAAAACAAAAGGGGACACTTCAAATACAGATTTTGATTAATTTTGAGATCTTACCTACGGAGCCCACATGATGTTCTTTGTTCCCCCCTGGTGGTGATGTTGCAGTACTGCGAGGATGTGATGGCATTCTGTCTGAATGCATGTTTGATGCACCATGGACCTGTCCCACTTTGTCTGCTAAACGTTATGACAATATTTGCCATTCAGTAAACAATATTTGGACAACAATTGCCATTTGGGTATAATAATAAGGATCTACTTCATGCACTTACCAGTACCAGTGGACTTAGAGTCTACAGGGGAGCCTGCTGGTAAGACATTCCTCTGAAAATAACCAGCATTGGTAATATTTCCTGCAGGTAGGTACTGACCCACCACAAACGTTGTGTTTCCATCAGTGGCCAAGCCTATCCCCAGCTCCTTTGTGTCCTTCCACACCACTTGGGTAAAGTGACCTGGAGAAACCATCAGAGGATTGGTCTGAGTGTTGGGAAGAGCAATTATATAATAGACTTACCTGTTTGCGAGCTGAACCCCGGCCTGCTAAAACTGTAGTCTTTAATTTCTTTATACCAGCTTTCCACTGCCTCACGCCCTGAACAACAGCAAATATAACGAAGTTTTAGATGCTGATAACTTAAGCATGGGAATAGTTCAGACTGTATAAAAAGTTTTATTTTTCTGTTTTTTTTTTTACTTTTGCCAGCTGCACATACAGTATGCCAAAATTTGCATCTAGATCTGATGTAACCGATTTAACTTATGACATTTGCTTTTTATGCTCATGATCACTCTGGGTAAGAAGTAAATTTTTTCAATAATTTTGGAAACAGTACTGTGAAGCTGACCTGTGAGTTTTGAGGTCCCTGAACTCCATGCATAATATAGATTTTCTCCATAGTCTTTGTTGCTGTGTTTGAGAGTCCTGATTGACAGCAGGTGCTCCGCCCATGCCTGGGCAGAGCGACACAGGTTTCTGTTTATGGAGAGGGGCGGGGCTCCATGCTGCTTGCGGTATGCATTATGAGTCTGTAGAAATTCATTCTCAAAGCTGCTTCCTGGTAGAGAAGAGCACAGAGTGCTGAAAGAACTGTCATAATTAAAGTTCATATCAATTGGCTTTACTCTTTAGAAAAGTCATAAGCCAAAAGAAATGCCTTTTGAAAAGCTATTCCTTGTATTCAGTTTAATGCAAATATGTTTTATTGTATCACTTTTTATTGTGCTGTATTTTCTCTGGGAACTGAGCTTTATTTAATGTGTTTTTTAGATGCTCTAGATAAATGATCGAAAGTAACAAAGCTGCTTTTTGAAACTCAGAAGGTGGAGCCAAAATATGTTGATATACTGTATATTATTGAGAAAGTTCAGTTTGAGATTGAAAAAAGTCATCTAAACTCACCCGCCATCCATATAACTACGAGAGAGACTACAAAACAAAAAGATAAACATGGTATTTAGCTAAACCTGTTGAACCACAATGATCATTTTTTAAAGAGATAAGAGTCCTAACAGAAGATGTGGACCACTCCCACCGCTTTTTTAAAGGAGATATTCTTTACAGAATTGATCACATAGTTCTTGTGGATGTTAGAACAGTTAATTAAATTTAAATGTAAATCTTTGTATGTTTAGTAAATGTTTTCTTTAAGTAACATTTAATGATAATGATAACTGTTACAGCAGACAACATAGGATATGCATGTTATGCATCACATAATACTATGACTTTCCATAGAAATTCTCTCACTCTTGTCATACATACCACTAGACACACTCATATTTCTGGTATGCTTGAAAAAAAAAACAATTATAACATAAAAAATAAAGTAGGCTAGGTTTTTGGTCAAATGTTTTAGAAAGTATTTTCATTTAAAAGTTCTTTTTACTGTTTGTTTGTTCTTATAAGTATAACAGAATTTAACCTTTGCTAACCAAGACCATTGCGCTAAATGACGTTGGTTTCATTTCTGTTTTTAGGTTTGTGTCCATGTGTCTGCTTGTGTATATGTGACAGGAAGCAGTCATTTGTGCTTAGTCAAAAAGTAAAGTTGACAAGTGACACATTCTGTTATAAAAACAGAAGTATGGTGTGGATTCAAAATCAAGACATTTACACTTAACCCATATATTCTAAATTTACTATGATTCACATATAGTCATTTAAAACACACCCAATGACAACTGACAACATCCTTGCAAAAATTACCTTAAACCAATGGGTTGACATTTGTCTTATTACTGTAATTAAGTTTAATGCGTGCTTAAATAAAACAGGTTAAATGTCATGTGCTTGTAAATTTGAAATGAAATAAAGTTCTAATAAAATGATTATATTATTTACTATATTATTATTATTCCTTATATATTATTCCTCTACTGCACTTAATGTATCAGTCAGTACATTTATTGGAGCATAAATGTAATGTGTAAACACATGCACACATATTGTTACAGCATCTTTGCATACATACCGGTTTGTCTTCTTCAAATGCTTTAAATGCTATTTCCTCCCTCTCTCGTTCTCTGTATCTTACTGACTTGCTGTGAATTGTACGTGCTATATATCTGCCAAAAGCTGCAACGCCCTCAAGACCAGGAAGGAGAATGCTGATGAAACCACTGTTAAAACCACATACACACAAACATTTACACACACAAACACACATGCTGGATTGTTTCACTATATTAGTGAGGGCATCTTATAGAGCTCCAGACTAATAATATTTTCAGTCCTATAAACCTAAACCTCAGAAAACCTTTTTACATTATTATTTGTAAAGTAAAACATGATTTGACCAATTTTTGGGCTTTTTTATTAGTGCAGGTCACCACCTTAAATGTTGCCACAAGTTGGTTCATAACTTTTTTACTAGTTTTACTAGTAAGGATAAAAATAAAAAAGTAAAGCCTAACTTGTATAAACACAAACACATCACTGATTGTAACAAACTATTCTGAATACTACAAAGAAATTAAGAGAAATGGTTTTCATTTGTTCTATCATATAAAATTGATTGTGTTTCGTCTCTTACCTTCTCTTTCTGTCATGCTCTTTATTGCGTTAACACTTCCTGTCTGCATGGTTGTTAGTACTGACTATTTTCTTCCTTTTTTACTCACCAAGTGAAGCATAGTCATAATATGAAGCACAGTAACTAAGCAGTTACTTTTTTGAAAAAAAAAGTACAGTCATAGAAAAATCTAAGAACCATAACACCATGGCTTGATGACAAATTGAACAATGTAATATGCCTGTAAAATATGTAAAGGCATTCTCCTGCATTGGGTTTGTAACATCCAGGTTCGAGTCTGTTGGAACCTGTCCCCCTCTCATTTCCGTAACTTTCCTAAACAGCTAAGAAAATCTCTCAGATATTTGATGACATGCTTAAACACGCATAATTGGCTTTAAACACACATTGCTGCTAATTTCCAAAGAAGTAATTTTTTAATGCTTTGATGGATTACAATAGAACATTTTGTAACATTTTATAATATCTTTAATCTCTTTCCTAAATACTTGTGAATATATACATTCTTTCTTTTTCTAATTAAAGGGAGGTACAAAAATACCAGTAAAATGCCTGAAAAGATTCCATTCCTTGTCAAAGTTAAACTTTGCCATGTGACAATAAATAACAAAAACATAATATTATTTTTTATTGTGACTTCAAAAATGTACTGTCCACAACGCAAATTTTAAATATATCAGTGAATTATTATATAAAAGTCAAAACTTTCTGCAGAACACAAAACAAAGACATACTAAAGAACTTTGGAAACCAAACAATACTGTCCCATATTGACTTCCATTGTACAGATATAAAACCCTTGAGACATTTCTCAAAATAACTTCTTTTGTGTTCCACAGAGGAAAGAGTCATATACAGGGTTTAAACAACATGAAGGTAAATAAATGATAAAAGATTTGTCACTTTAAGAGTGTTGCGTTTGCTATATAGGCAGTCATGTTCAAATGTAAAGGTCATAAAATAAAAACTATTAATTAATAATTACAACTACTATATTACAATTACAATGTGACTGTTTTTTTCAGTTACTCTGTGTTAAATGTAACCCAAAAACTATTAATGTAAGTGACAATGGCGTAGTAAGACCACTAGTGGGCAGCACAGATCCAGATATTACTGCAATGAGTTCCAATAAGTTGCACTTTGCTTCTGAGCTCTATAGCCAACTTTAAAGCTATTTCCACATCTGCATAAATTGCTCAATTAATACAGAAAAACTCATTATGTCTCACTGCGACTTTCAACGCGAGAAGTGAACTCATTTGAAGTACAAATAAAAGCTTCTTTAAATACTCAGTTACAGCCCGATTTAATTAGAATCAGCCAGAACAATCATAAATCTAGAACTCATAAACCTATAAGATAAGATTAATAGACTAACTGCTCAAGCTGCTAAAATCTAAGACACAGTCTGTTTAATGTAAAGGGCTCTTTTCACTTTGTCTTTCTGTTCTGCACGTTCTCTGTATTTAAAACAAAAATTCTTCTTTTGGACAAAGATAACTCTCATCCAGGCAGATTCATTTTCCTCAGTGCGTAAGAGCTCGGGTTAACAATGAAGCCCAAAGGATGGAGGAGAGGTTTCTGGGAAAACACACTTATGTGTACAGAGCAGCACACAATTCATGAATATTTCAACATTAAATGAGAAAATAACAATCGGGATGCACAGGATTTAACTGCACTGGATCTCACCTGCCCCCTGTTTACAGGCCTATCTAGTGGTAGCTTAGTCTCGGTTGTTGTCATCGACATTGAATGGATATTGAGCAGAAGTTTAAATGATGCATTCAAAGGCCAAAACATTACCTCACACTGTTAAATGTCTTAAATAATGCATTAATAAATTGTCAGTCTATTTTTATACAGTGTTCCCTTGTACTTTCATTATGTTCTCTCTCTCTCTCTCTCTCTCTCTCACACACACACACACACACACACACACACACACACACACACACACACACACACACACACACACACACACACACTTTAATGATGTTGGATGTCACTGATATCACTGTAGGGGGTTATCTACTAACTGCTGATGAGAGAAAAACTTTCAAATTATCTAGTCTTCTTTTGTGGTAATTTGAAGTGAGGCAATAAAAAAAGTCACATCCCGACAGGCCAAGTCATTTAAATGAGTCCAATTAGCATTGAATGTAACACACAGAGTTAGGCTGGTGTCTGAAACATGTTATTGTGATCATTTTTTAAACTAACATTAGATTGTTTTGGGGAAACATGTTATGTGCATGGAAGGTTTATAATACAGTGTATATCTGCTTCACAGCGCTATTTTAATTTGCTAGAAAACAAAAATGTGTAATTGGGTAGTTTGGAAATTAATTTAGGTTTTAGTGTGTATTCAAACTGTTTTGGCTTTTTTCGTTATTTCAAGTTTACAATTGGCCAGATGTATAAAGCGTTTTCTGGACCACAGCTTTCTGTGACTTAATAAATAAGCACACAGACCTTGAAAAAATGAGCTTAACAGGAACAGATGTCTTGTCTAGCTTCTCAGAGGAGTATGAGCATATCCTCTTTTAATTTCATTGTCTAATAAGTATGCAAAGTCTCTTGACATATTCTTTTTAAAACAATATTTGAAGCTTAAAGCTCACAAAATTATATTGAAGCTTAAAAATACATATTTGTAAAAGTACTTTAAATCATTAAAGTAAATCCATCATAGGATTTTTTTTATATAACAGTCATGTTAACCCCAGTTAACTTAAAACTTGATAACTGATAATTCTCATATTTAATAATCTGATAATTCTTTTCATTTTTAGATATTAGATAATTTTTTAAACATTTGTAAGTCTTTTAAAAAAGAATAATTTCAGGTATTTCTATAAAATACAGTAATATTCATATTTTTTGGAATGTTTATTGTTATGAAAATTTGTCAAATATTTCATCTTGAGTCTTATACTTTTCCATCAACTTTTAGTTTGTCATGATTAGATAAAAATTCAACTAAGAAATATTAAAGTGAATAGGGAAATAACATAGGTGTTTCTCATGAGGAATGGTGACAGTTTCTGCATATGTCTGGTTCAGACATTTGTCAGACATAGATACAGAACACAGAACATTGTTTACTAATATCTTTGACCCATTAAACAACATACAGTATATATTCCACACATGTCATGCTTTTCTGTTACAGTATATGAAAGACATGACAGTATAATATTTCATTTTAAATGAAGAAAAGGCGTTATTTGTCAAAACAGACATGAACAAATGACATGAATTTTAAACAGTAAACAAGCTTGTGCTAGAAAATCTGATACAGTTGCAAAAAAATTCCAGTTTCATGATTTATTTGTAACTTTATGAACTGCACCCACACTATATTTCCTCTCTGATTACTCACACAATTAACACCATTAACAGAAATCCCACTTCTTTCCTGAGTGCAAAACACTGCTTATGACTAAAGTATTATTGTGAGTAAGTAACATCACTCACTCTTAATTCTAAATGACTTTAAATTATAATTAATGTAAGTACATAGAGTTCATAGAACAGATTCGAATAAATTGTCACTATCCATCTATATATCTAGAAAATTTCACCAATTATTTAGTTGTGAATTATGTTTAAAATGGTTATCTGTTTCCCTTACTAGAATATATAAGTTGCATTTACAGTACTGTATTAAATAAACTAATAAACCATAGAGCTTCAGAAAAAGTTTGTTTATCTGCATAGGGAGCATTTAAAGTTTTTTATAGCCCTTTTAGATTGTGTATGTTAATAATTATTCTTATAATAGGATTATAGAAGGGTTGCATAAATATATTGCTAATACACCTGGGATGTAAAATACAGTCACAGTCCTTGCTTAAGAGATGAACAACAGAGCAGAAACAAAGTTTAATACTAAAAAGTGAATTTAATTTTAACTTGTTAAACTTAAATTAATCTCGTCAGCATCATCATGCTCATTGGATGCTGCTGTCATTTATTTTAGTGTAGACGAAGCAAAGGGAAACTGACTTTGTAAAACAAAAGGGTGGTAATTTTTATATAGTCATTATAATCAAAAAGGAATAAACATCTACTATTTAATCTATAGTAATTTATTATATTTAATACACAAATCCCGCTGGTAATCCAGATGTTTTAAATGAGAAAATCTTACATGAGTCCTTCTGTCACACTCCTTGTGTGGGATATTTCAGGTGTGAAAGGAGAAATGGTTGACATCATTCAGTTCAATATGATTCACATCATATTGCATCAGTAAGAAACTTCATTTTTTAGAGCTTCTCCAAGTTTGACAAGCATATGATATACAGCAAAATAATTACCATGGGATGTTTTGGTATTACGTAATAAAAACCTAATTTATATGAACAGCCAGTTAATTCTCTTCCTTTAGAAAAGAACATAAAGTTATTCCTCCAGACTGTCTATTGTGATGCTCTCCAAGGTACCAATCTCCTCTCGCTGTTGGTGCTAAATGAAAAATGTTCTGAATGCTCTCACAGAATGATGTCAACCATTTCTCCTTTCACACCTGAAATATCCCACACAAGCAGTGTGCACAAAAGGTTGGCTAAGGACTCGTATAAGATTTTCTCATTCTAAACATTATCAGCAAAACATCTGGATTATCAGCAACTGATTTTGCAGTTAGTTATTAAATGTATTATTTTTCCATATAACACATTGGTTTTCACACAATTTTGACATCAACAGTATTTTGTAGACCAAATACTTAGTTTTGCTAAATAACAGTAATACAACCCTGCACAAAACAGCATATGGAAAATCACCATGACAGCTTGTTTAATTGTGGTTTACTGTTAGATTTTTAGCATGTAGACTTGGCATAAGTTTTGAAATGTATGCGTCACACATATGCAGCTTCACATATCTCTCTCATAGTATCCAATTTAAACTAATAAAGTTCTTTTGATTTGAAGAATAAATAAGTTGAAGTAAAGGTTTTTCAATGTGCAGTAATGATGTGCCTTGAGGGAAAAAGAAACCTTGCCTGTAGCTAATGGACTCCAGAGAAATTCAAAAGGTTATTAATTATAAAATTAATTATATCCGAGCCTCTGGGCAAGTATTTAGGGGTTTCTCTTTCTATGAGTTCTGTGGCAAAAAAAGGCAACGTAACCAGCGAGGGGGTCATATTTAAGCCTCATAGAATCATTTTCTGCTTTCCAATTTTTCGACCTACCCTCTATAGAGTACTAAACTGGAACTACACAAAAATTGGTCATGCTGACATCACATATCTGTTCATTTCCAGGAAAAGCAACCACACTACACTTTCTTGTACACTACAAGAAACAGAAGCCAGTTGTGGTGGGGACAGGGATAGGAATATGCTGCATGTGTTTAACAGAAGTTACACCTTTGGGCAGCATTGGCCAGTATGGAAATCCAGACAGCAGAAGACCAATTGCAGGAGACGTAAAATTCCACCTGCTGTAGCCGATTTTCATCAAGATCAGTCTGAAAAAAGCTAGACAATAATTCTGGTAAAATATGCCACAGATGGAAACTAGAGCCCAATTATTTTTCATACTGTTGCTTTCCTGGAGTGCTTGGATCTGATGCTGTCACCTCTCATCTTATATAACCTGTGATCTGGAAGATCACTTTTAAGTAAATGATCTGTCATTCATTATTACATAATGATTATTATCATTATGTCTCTGAAAAGCTCAAGGAAAGATTACTTAAAGCAAACAGAACCTGAAATATGCAGGATAGTAATATAGATTTAGTAATAATGAGAAAACATAGAACCATGATTGTGGGCCAGGGACGTTTCTTCAAATTATTATGATAATAGTGTTATGAGCAAAGAACTTTAATTACAGCACAGAATCAGAGGAAGAAGAGATGAATTAGTTTTTAGAGATCATTGTGTACTAGTTTAATTGCAAAATCTTGCAATGTTCTAAAATCTAATTATCCTGAGCTTTAGCCTTAAGATTTTAAGATTTTAGAGTAGGAAATATTAGTTGGAACATAAATAGACAAGGTTTTAAAAGAGTTCAAAATGACCTTAGTATGTTGCTTTATTTTTGATACCACAATTATCCTCAGAGATGGGCTGTTTATGTGTCTTCCTTTTTAATCTTAACAGTAAACCTGAAGAAACAGTTCTGTGATAAAATAACGAAGTACCACAGAAATGAGAACATGTGCCATTTTTTGTGTTTAATAACAATCAATAAAATCATTTATAAAGAAAAAAAAGAATTGCTAAGTGTCTTAAGATTGTCTCATGCAGAATAAACACAGAATAAACTGCATAAATGCGGTTTTAAAAAGTATATAATAAAAATACATAATAAAAATAAGCTACAACTATACCACTTTTTTATCTGTATCTTTAAATATGTGATTATATTGCACAGATGTACTGTCTAGCCCCGATGATGAATGTTTCAACTCTAAGATCCCCTGACACAAATTCACCTATCATATGGATAATGTTTACACCAAAACTGCTTTATCCTGCAACTCCTTCTGCCCTGTTTAAGCTACTTGATATAATGGCATCTGCTTCTGGTGTGTCAGCATATTATACTTTAATTTATTTTAATTATGTTTTTCAGTTTGTATGTGATGATGATACTGTATGTCCTTGCAATGTTGAAGTGTCTGGCATTTAAATTAGAAAGTTCTGATTTGTAAAAATGGGTCTAAAGTATTGCAGAGAGTGTAAAACACAACCTGTTTATTGTGTCTATATTTGCAATTCCAAGTTTATTTATATGACTATCAAAGCTCTCTGAAATTTGTTTGCTTCATTTTTTCACTATGTTATATTCATATTGCTTCTTCCATACATCTGTAATAAACCTCAAAATTGACTTCCAAACTACTGAATTCTCTCTGTTGCACTGTTTCTGTTTTCTCTTGCCTTGAGAGCACGCGTCTTAAAAAACACAAGAACATTCTGATGGTAAACATTGTTCATCAATACTATTAACACTATAGGTTGAGTACTTTGAAAAGATTAAGATTAAGCTACAACTTTTTCCTTCAGAAAACATTTATGACACATGAAGTTATTTTGTGGGTTCCACTTACAGTCTGGTTTGGATGGACGAGTGAGTTTTTAAAAATGAGTTTTAAGAATCAGAACTTTTTAAAATGTTGAAAACGGATGGTATTTTAAGTTTAACACAATAAATTAAAATCTGTTATACTGAAAACAAAGTATAACTTCACTTTGATCTGAGGGTTGACGATTTCAAACAGGGTGCTAGTGTGGCATATTTATCCCTTTAGCTGCAAAGCATCAAAAGAAGTTTTCTGGTTGCTTTTAAGCACTCTTGTGTTTGATCCACACTTATTGCTCTTGTGAGCACACATGATTCATTAAACCATTTGGTTCACATATAAATGTAACAAGTCCGTGGGCGCTTGGACGCACTTAGATGCTAATTGACTGGCAGTGTGCACGTTTGCTTCATTAAACATCACCATGGCAGTCTAACAGTCATTTCTTCAGGCAATGGCTTTCAAAGAGCACTTGACAAAGTTTTTTTCTGCAACTGGTTTGATGAGATATTTGTTTGTTTCTCATGGTGTGAAAGTGCACAAGTGTGTAAACAGGGTTACATCAAAGAAACTTATTTTATAAGCTACTTGTACTGTGCGCTGCAATTTTACTTTGTAATGTTTAACATATTGCAGACTGCGTAAGGCATATATATTTACATGCACAGCTCATATTTGTGCTTGACTGTTAACATTATAGGCTTTTTAATTACAACCTATACAAATAATATATTCTATAGGTCTTTGTGCCATTACTCTAATTGCAGCCTTTCACCTTCATTGATCCGTTGTTTCATGGTACAGAAATAAACGGTCTCTAAGTAGACTTGTTCTGACCCTGCATTGAATACTGTTATTTATGTGTCACTTTACTTAAGAATATTTAACAGATTTTCTTTCAGTGATCTATTAATGTGAGAGGAATCCACATCTTTTATTAACGGCCTCTATATTTTTGGCCTGATTTCAGTTTGGAGTTGTTAAAAAAAGAAAAGCTGTTTTGATGGTATATGCATTAGAAAAACGTTTTGACAGAATATGCATTCATTCTTTTTCAATTTCTTAACAAATGTTAACAGATGCCACTATCACACTGTTAAAACAATTACAAGTTTTGTAAAGATATATATATATAATATTAATATTAATATATTTTAATTTTAATTATAAATATAAATAAAAAAGTAAAATAAAAAGGTTTCTTTTTGAAGGGTCAAAACACATGCTCAAATTTAATACAGAAAGAACTAATATTATCTTTTGTGAAGACCTGTGCACACATCAGACTGACAAAGAATTGTGGGCGAAACTGTATTATTAGAATAATGACGTGTTAATGTTTTCATAAGATAGAACTGTGTGGTTTTATAAAGAACTGCATAGATTCATTATCCAAGTTTAATCAGCTACTATACGGCAAGTTTTCATAAAAAAAATTCATGTGTGCATTCAGAATATTTTACTTTTTTATATTTCTGCAGTTAAAATCCCATTCTTTTACAAAGTCGGGTAACATTTTCTTTGTAGACTAAAATTTCCTTTTTTATTCCCAACACCTTTTCATTTAGTTTCCTTCAAAAAGGTACAGTTAGCTTCTGAAACACCTATAGATAGGTTTCCAGACATAATAATTTTCTTAGCTGGCTGTAAAGCAGATAGTCTAACGGCTGACCACAAGCTGAGAAAATTAAATTTCCCCTTTGAGACAGCTCTCAATAGCCTGCATGACCTTCAAATAGACAACTGCTGGCACACCTGGTCCAGTCTTACATTACCTGCTGAGCAAAATGTACAATCCACAATGAACTGTTCTGCTGTCACCCACCCAGCCTGCTTTACATGTAGCATATTTTTGTTCTAATCAAGCTGATAATAGTTATATAAATAGTATAATAGTATATATAATGATATAGAGATTTTAAGGTGTTTTAAGGAGACTTTATCTGTTTAGCACTAGCTGATCTGCCATGAATTTCATTAAAAAGAAGTGGTTAAAATAATGGTTGGTGTAAGGAGATGCAAATGCAACTGCTAAAACAATAAACTATCCATCCTAAAGAAATGCTTGGAAGACGTTTGACAACACCATAAAAATGTCTTCATTTATAACCACTTTGCTGTGACCTTCTTTTGCCACTACTGACAGTACAAGCAAAAATCCTTAGGAAACTCTTATTATTGTACATTATTGTCATCACTGTATCTGTGTATCTATCTATTGTAAAAGCTTCACTCTTCCATTCTGCTCTTTATGTTGCTCCAATGTGATGTGTTGTTTATTGTATCGAATGCTATAAAACTCAGCCTACAGTATATTTTTTCTTTATCACACTTATATTGAACAGTAAGGTTTTTCGTATTTTGAAGTATAGTAAACAATGCATTGTGTGGTCAAAGCATCGACAACAAAGACAGGTTCAAATCATTATTCCATATGTCACACTGTGCGACCACTTATGGAGTATACATAATTTATTAAGAGATGCACATTGATTTTAAGAAGTCTTATTTTCCACTCAATTACAACCATCATACTGTATATATTCTCACAGAGTTTATGTACAATCTGGATTAAAATATTAGCTAAATAATATCTTTAATATAGCAATCTCAGGCTGTTTTAAAAATACTATCTTAGCAATTGCATAGTAATTTTCTACCTGACAGGAAATCAGTATGTGGTATACTTATGCTGTGCATTTTCTATTATCTAGATGAGACTCTATATTACACTAGTCTGTCTGAATCTAGAAGTACTACAAGATCCTAGCTATTAGATAGGTGTTTCAGGGGTTTGTGATTTCCAGTCACTGGTACAATTGATATGTGCAATAATGCACTCCAAAAATAGGCTGGTCTCATCATGACACATTATTCTCTCATGCAATGACTTTTTTCTTCTTTTGTTCCCCTGTTATTCTGTCTCAAATATCCTCATAGCAGTTTATCATCTGGAGTCTTTCGACTGATGTATTCATACATCACTGGTAGTAGAACGCCCCTTTCATTTAAAAGTTCTGTGGTCTTTTACTTTCGTCTTAACTAGCAGAGACATAAAACATTAATAGGAGAAACACGCTGGAAGATGTGCTTGCATATGATCATCTTTAAAGCTGACTTTGAATTGGTCTATAGTACATTTACATTTACATTTACATTTATTAATTTAGCCGACGCTTTTATCCAAAGCGACTTACAACTTTTACCAGTGGCACACTGAGAGCAATTAGGGGTGAGGTGTCTTGCTCAAGGGCACCTCAGTTGTTTCCTGCTGGTACTGGGAATCGAGTAAAGTCCAACTCTCTAACCACTAGACTACAACTGCCCTCTATAGTGCCCTCTACAACTATAGTGTTGTCCCGCAGAGCCCCTCTAAATTCCTCATAAGTTATTGCTGTCGTATTTTAATGCCAGGCATGTGGGTGACATTGAGTTATTTTATTATTGATTCAAATTTTATTTATATTATTTTAATCAATTCAAGCTTTGCTCTAGTTGATTTTGTGCTTTAAAGCATGTGCTCAGGTGCTTTTCTTCTGTTCCGTTACCTTGCTTTATCCCTAGCTGTGCATTTTCACAACAACACTCTCAAAGACAGAGAGAAGAAGGCGAGAGAGAGAACAAGAGAGAAAAATAACTCATTGCTGATAACTACACAATACTACAATGTTTGTGTGTATTTTGATGTGTAGATGTTTGTATGCAGGTATGCAGGTGCGCTTGCAAAATCAATTGATTTTTTTTATTATTTTACTTTCTATTTAAAAACATATTCTTGCAATATAACAGGGAATTTGAATCTAGATTACATGAAAAATGGAAAAATAATCAACAAGACAACATGCAGGCACATGGACATTGTGCAGGATTCCATATGTGCATTTCGTCATGCATATTTTCATTTACTTTGAGTGCATGTGTGTGTTCGGGGAGGGGGGCAGATGGGTGGGTAATGTTTTTCTGTGAAAAGCATAAAACAGTAAAGAAAAGACCAAGTTAGTGTGCATTTGACACACAGCGTGCTACACGATAACAGGCTCTTTCGAGTTTAACGAAGAGAATTTGTTCTTATATGTTGGATATTATGTCAGTCTGATTGCATAAAAATGACAAAAAAAATGTACTTAATGGTCTGTCAGTACATGTCTAAACATTTCTATTCAAAGCTTAGCGTAGCACTTCAAAGATAGTGGATTTATCACTCCTCGAGGATAATAGCCTCCAGCTGCTCCTGGTAAATGAGCTACTGTATTCATAATAAATGCTGCTACAACAAGGACACCTATTTCCACTAGTTAATTTCTTTATTTCACACTTTTTATTTTCACCCTCTTTCATGAAAGTAATAAAACAAAAAGAACTGGTTTAGTGGCAAATGTCAAAATTTAATTAATCTGTTTTTAATGGCCTTACACACTTTAAAAAAGGTGCTTTAAAGGTTCTTCAAAGCAATGCCGTAGAAGAACCATTTTTGTGTCCCCAAGCAACTTTTCTGTCCCCAAACAACCTGTCCACTACAATGACTGTTTAGTTGAAACAGAAGAGTTTTGGGATATTTAAGGTTCTTCATTGAACCATTCAGGCAAAAATGGTTCTTCTATAACATCATAAAGCACCTATTAGGCTAGCAGTGACAAATGTCTGATATTACTTAATATTCTAAAAATATGTTTTAATGTCAAAAATGTGTCAAATATGGTCTTTGAAATTTAACCGTTTTTATTGCCCCAGGTGATCCTTGTCAGGGAAATGAGCCATATGGGTTTGTACAGTAATTTAAACAATTGTAAGTTAAACCATCTTCATAAATCTTAGTAAATCAACTTTGGTGGAAACAATGGCATGACAAATAATTAAATGGATCAGAATAAGTAAATATTTAAATCTCTTTAATTCTCCAGGTCTCAGAAAAAAATGTACCCAGCAGCTGCAACAGACAGTACAGATGCAACAGACAAGAAAAAAAATCACTTAGTAATCGCACAGAAATGAATGATACGTTCTGCTTATCCAATAACATGAAAAAACACGACTATATAATTGTTTTTGTTCACCACTTTTATATTGAACAGTATAGTGAATGTAGGCTACAGTAGCTTGGATGCAGGGGGCAGATGATACCAGGACTAAAAATGTCTACAAAAAAACATACTAAATACATTTAGGTAGTATACCAAATAGTAAAGGATAAAACAGGTAACATTACCATCGGATTTCATATTTAAATCTATCTAATCATGCAAACTAATTGAACTCCTTCAAGACATCTGAGGTGCGTTATGGCAAAATATAGGCTACAGACCGAATCATGCAGAAAACACTTATTTAATCTACCATAAAAGATTTTTTTTCTATGATTATTACAATCATTCATGTAACGCGATCGACATTTTAAAATGGTGCTCAAAAACAAATCTGAAAAATTACACATGACTACTGGGGGAACTGCTTGGTGTTTCTGAAACATGTTATTTGCATACGGAAGAAGATAATTAAGGACATCACGAAATACAGTCATGTGTTGCGACAGTATGTCGTAATTGATCTATTTAAAGTAAAGGCTAAATTAAGGGAATGTTTTTATGGCTCGCTCATTGCAGTCAGGTGCTGCGCAGTTGGTGTGGAGGTTGTTTCTCCTCCTCTCCTCACAGCAGTGCGGGGCGGGAGTCTCTCCCTCAGGTTTCTGTTGTGGACGCGCATCGCGTGCGGCAGCAGTTTGCAGGCGCGAGCGCAGCGGGAAACAGCATCAAGTTTACTCAGAAGATTTGTGCACACATCTGCTCGTGGATCTTTTATCGGTTTAAACGGTGAAATAAGTGTGGGAAAGTTTCTTTGGTGACAGGTAAGACATTTTCAGTATTTTCAGTAAGTTTTACAATTTACGTGTTGAACACGAAGAGGGTAAAATATGTGGATGTATTTAATGATAAACCTGCACATGAAAAGCGACGTTTTCAGGTTTATTCTCACAGTAACTGTTTATTTAAAGTGTTTGTTCATAGTAATTCGCTACGTGAATTGAATTTAAAACTGACAAACGCATTTGATATTAACTTCTTCCCTTGTCCTGTAGTGTAATTGCCTCTAGCATCTGCTGTACAATCACGGTCGCTTACAGTAGGGGACAGCACATCTCAGTTTGTTGTGTCAAACCTTCAAGTGCACTTAAAATTCAGTATTATGGGTATTTTAGGAAAGTTGTTCAACAAATCAATTAATATAACCCAGCCTTTCATTTGGTGAAATTACCTTTATCTAAACATACTGTCTATACTGACTGGTTGGAAAATGATTTCAAGCAAGTCTGATGCAAGAGGTGACTGACAGGATAAATGATTTCCAACCAAGGTTGCTTTGCAAAAACGGCAGAATTTAATTTTAGGAAGCTGGACTTTCTAGACAATTTTCATTTATTTAGACATATTTGTTTTTGACAAATGCGCAAAAACCCTGCGTTCCAGACACCTTGGATTTAGAATATTTCCCCACCTCAACCCAAAAATAATGTCTGTAACAGCACTTTTAAAGTGTTGCTAAATACTTTTAATTTCACTGATACAGATGTTATTTCCAGGTTTGATGTGGGAAATAGAGTTTTTTCGAACACAGCATATAGTTCACTAAATAATAGGGGAAATGGAAATTGTTACTTGAGATAGGTAGGTGTCTGCCTAAATACTGCAAGACTTTTATTGACAGGAAAGAAAGATCAGACTCCCTCTCAACTGCAGTTTATTATGTCTTCAGTTGTTTGGGAACACAGAAAAAATAAACTGGAAATGTAGAACTTTAGATTGTTTTCCATATATCAGAAAGGAAGAAATTCGTTAGTGTCCCGAAATGCTGAACACTTTATTAAAAATTAAACCCTTAAACCTAGGGCTGGGCGATATGGCAAAAATGTAAACTCGATAATTTTTTCCCATATTGATCGATAACGATATATATTTCGATATATAAACTGTTAATGCTGCCAGCTTTAAAAGAGTATCCCAACTATGACTGAAGCCATGAAAATTTGAGGGTTCATTAATTACATTTTAAAGTATAGTTTTTTGTCCACAATTTCATCATTTTTGGATAATAACTCGAGGTTAGTTTCACTTTGGTCACTGCTTCCACTTATTTTTGTCATCCTCGTGCCGAGTTTGCTTTGCAAAGTGCCGTAGGAAATTGACTTTGTTCTTTGACGTGAACGTTAAAAGCTGCACGCTGATTGGCTGTTGTCGCATATTTCTGCTGTGTGATTGGCTCTTATATTAATCCATATCGTAAAATGCCTAGAGCTTATCATCGTTATCGACATATATTTTATCGCGATTCGATATGATATCGTTTATCGGCACAGCCCTACTTAAACCCTTTAATTGCCTCATTCAAGGCAATTAAAAGTGAGAGAGGAAGATGGACTATACTCTAAAAAAAATGGTGTTATATAGCACTAAAAGTGGTTCTTTATCGTAATCATAGGGGAACCACATTTAGTGCTATTTAACACCTCAAATAGTGATATGTAGGACCATTAAAGGTTCCATATAGCACCTTAACTACTCCAAAGAACCACCGAGGAACCACTGAAGAACCATACAGGGGCTTAACAGGTTCTTTATATGCTAGTGGTGCTATATAGCACTTCTATTTCACCAAAAAAGGTGATGTATAGAACTTAAAGTGCTATATAGCACTTAATGTGGTTCCCCTATGATTATGAGCAAAGAACCACTGAGGCACCATTTTTTAGAGTGTAAAAAGGGAGAACGGAATAAAAAAAGTGAGATTTGTGTGATTCCCTACTTCTTTTGGATTAAAAAACATTCTACAATTTAGAGTTTAATTCTACACCATGTCCACTGTAGTGGACCATAGGACCATTTTAGTTAGCACTCAGAAAACAAAAAGAATGAAAAAAGAGTGATATTAATCCAAAAATAAATATAACATAAAAACAAAACCAAAGCAAATGATCATTCTGTATTGTTTAACTTGCTTTAGCAGTGATAGTGCTTTAGCGGTGATAGACAGCCGAACTCAGAAAACAAAAAAAGAGTTTCTAAGCTTGAAAAATCTTTTGTTTTTTGGCCAAAAACATTTTAATTTTGGTATATCCTATAGGCAGGCCATGTGGATTGAAATGCCATTTGTTACATAATTAAAAAAAAATATATTTTCATATTATTTAAATGGACTATCATATCATATCGCATTATTTAACATGCTATCGCATATCAAATTTTTTTCAATATCGTGCAGCCCTACTGTGTGCTGATATTTTTTCTTTGTCTATGTCAGAAGTCATATTTCGTCCACCTCTCCTGTGCGTGAGGCTTCATGCTTAATGGATCAGTGTCTGCGAGCTATTAAGTGCTTGTGAACTTTTGACTGGAGACCGAAAGGACAAGGGAATGAACTGCAGCACGCTAGGCCAACACATTTTCAAAATTGCTTCATAATCCAGAGAGAGCAGGATTTATTTTTTATAATATATTTATGCAAATCATTGTATTTATTCTTGACTCCATTTCTCGAAAACACAACTCCATTTCTCGAAAACACAAAGGAACCCTGTTAAAGCAAAATGGATGCAAGGGGAATTTAATATGATATTAAGATAATGTAGAACTTGTACACAGAGCATGCCAGCCTAATTCAAGACTTCATTATTGTTACTAAGAACCATTGCCATTAACTTATATTAATGCCTTGTCATTCAGCTGCATTCTGTGCTGTTTTTTACTTTCTCCTGATTCATTCGCCTCATTTAAAAGCAATTTATAGCGCTGCATAAAGGTCCTTATCTAGTAAATCCAAACCACCTTTATATGTAAACACAGAAGAGCCTGACACCAAGCAGTCATAAACCAATGCTTTCTTCTTTACCAAACATCTAACCAGACACCTCATAAATGTCCATGTTTGCTATTATTTCACCTTAAAATGATGTTGGTTGTGGTAATATGTGAACGTGAAATGACAAAAAAACCCATTTCACAATTCATGTTAGAGTATTAAATGCTGAATCATACAAAGGAAGAATTTCTGCAGAAATGATAACTTTTTGATTAACTTGAGTGCATTGCATTGTTTGAATGAAGGAAAAGTAATGGCAAAATAATAATAGTCATTTAGTGCTCCCACTTGCCTTTTGTATTATTTAACCCTTTTACTGCATTTGCTGTTCAGTCATTTAATCCAAGGCCATTTAAATGGATAGTTCGAATAGTGGCGGACAATTTATGGGTCAAATTCATTCTTATTTATAACTCATTTAATATCCATTTACTCTATCATCTGAACTATGAGGATGGGGAAGCTTTCATGGCATGAATTACATTAATTCTATGATAAGACACCTGATCTGGAAGTGATAAATGACTATCAATGCAGACACAATTCTGTCAAAACAGACTATAAATTACTGATCCAAGGTAATTTATATGTATGTGCTGGAAAATATTGTTTAAAAGGATGGCAGTTTTAAGCTTATTTCTTGCTGTATACGGCAGCTCACAATTGGTTTTTTGAGTGTTTTAAGGACCCTGCACTCATAAAGATCTTTTGTGAAGAATTGTAATTATGAATTCATTTCTACATTATCTCAATCTTTTCGGAAATTAAAAATGCATAACCTTTTTGAAAAGGTTTTTTGTTCATTAAAAGTAGAGGAACTTGTCCTTTAGATAAAAAAGTATTTTATAACTTTGTGTCCATTTGAAATTTGTCTTTAGTTTGCATCAAGTGGACATTAAACTCAGCTGGAGAAGAAATCATTTATATTAATAAATGCATTGAAGAAGATTCTGCCTCCTCTGTGTTTTTCAGATATGAGAGTTACTTAATTAAAAACAGTCTGTATGCAATAATCCCACAACATTGGATGAGTTTGTCTCTCTATTGTACTTCTTACTGCAAAGGTGTTGCCAACCTTTCTTAACTGACCACATTACAGTGTTTACTAAACCATTTAGTTTAGTCTTTAATGTGTTTAGTAGTCTGTCATATTGCCTATTATTTTAAGTAGCTAAAGCTAGCTATTTAATTAGTTTTCTCTTTTATCCATTCTAAGAAAAGTCTTTTGGCAATATCAAAGACTAGTCAAGGAAGGTAAAGCTGAAAATGTCCTTGAATTTTAATTATTTGCAGACAATGCATTACATTTCTTTAACATATGTCTTTTGTCAGACCAACATAAATCATGAATTTTAAGGCTGGTGTGGCATTTCATTTCTGACATTCTGACATTACTTAATAATTCAGTAAAGCATCTGTAATGTGCTGTCATATCCTAATCCATGTTGAAATGGGTTTGATCTCATACACACCTCATTTTACATGTCCTTAAAAACCACCCTTTACTAGGTAAAATGGTGTTTCTAGTTTCTGCACATTTAAAGGATCTTTATATGATCCTATCAAACATCAAAGATCAGTGCAGCAGTCTGTACTGATTTTATAAAGCTGTTCATAAAATCAAGAGATTTTTACCCAATGAAAGAATCTTAAAAAATAATCTGTTTTATGTTTCTTGTATATAGTATGTGACATGTTTATCTGATGCATGCGAGCGGCACTATGACATTTTAAAGTAAAAGGAAAATAAATTGCTTGTCATCTAATTAAATTATAATCAGGGCCAGATGCTCCACAGTAATCTACACATACACACACGACCACCACTTACACTTTCACTAAGTGATCACCACTTAAATTATTTACAGCCACCCCAGTTTTGTGCTACAATGCACAGACAATTACAAATGACGTGTTTGATAATGTAATAGGGTTTATTCTATTAAAAACATAGTAAAGGTTAATGTACAATATTGTAAATAAAACAGGAGGAACATTTGGTCCAGCATTTGAATGCAGAAGAACAGTACCCACAATAATGTGAAATATATGTTGTTTTGCCAGTACCAGAATTGCACTTGGCTATTTTAAGAATCCTCTCTGAGTATCTTTTCAAAGACTAATGACTGCTATACCTTTTTCTCGCAAGCCTACAGCAGGTGGTTTTTCTTAAATCTGTTCCAATATAAAACCTGTTGTCCACACTTCCTTTAACTCACATTCTCATCTCTCTCTCCACAGGAACAGGATGGCGTTAAAACTATTGGACCCCAACTCTACTGCATCATCTACATTCTTCTCCACCATGGAGAATCTTCACAACATCTCAGCGAACTTCTCTCGTCCATATCGTTATCCAAATGTCACCTATGTGGACTTTTACCTACATGAGCCCTTGGTATCAGCGATCTTTATTGTGTCCTACCTCCTCATCTTCATAGTGTGCATGGTGGGAAATGGAGTGGTGTGCTTTATTGTGCTCAGGAGCAAGAACATGCGTACAGTCACCAATCTTTTTATTCTCAACCTGGCCATCAGTGACCTGTTGGTTGGCATCTTCTGCATGCCCACAACATTGGTGGACAACATCATCACAGGTGAGGCCGTCTGGCAGTTACGGACAATTATTTCTTGTGATTTCGTCTCATAAACAAAAACATTATTGGATGAATTTATATAATCAATAACTACTATATTGGTGGTGACTGCTGTTCATTCACCTATGCATAATGTTCTTCCAATTATTTAAGAAGTAATTGTAATTGTTATGACTAGATTGTTTTTTTATCTTATATTTTGTACATCATTATAATGTATACTGGGGTGGCATAATCTACCTCATGTTACTTCTGTCAAAACATATGTGATTATCTAACATAGTCTTTGAGTAGTACTGAGCAAGACCCCAGATTAGCTGATGGTGATAATTACACCAAACACCTAGCGGGTGTGTCTCTAGTGTTAAAAATAAGTGTTGATGTGTTCAGTTCTGTCATATTACTGTCATGTTAACAATTTACCTTTCTGTTGATAGGCAGCAATAACCTCCCCTACGCAAGATAGTGCATTTACTGTATATACAAGTCTTGTTTAGTACAGATTAGTGTGAATAGCTTTACATGCGTTTTATACACATTTTAACAGCATCTCAAAAAGATGTATGCTTGGCTCTTATGCAACTAATCATGGATGATTGTGTGCAATTTGTAGCCTATCAAGTACACAAAATTTTACTTAACAAGCTCTTCCTAAACACCCTAAAACGGCCCTATTCCTCTACATCACAGTAACGGCTATTAAATTCAGAAGCATTTCTAAAAGGAGTACTGCACCTTTTGCTCAGTGACTTCTTAAGACAGGAATGAAATTTCCCTTGCCTTCATCCTCAGTTCTTTCATCTGGTTTCCATGCAATCATTACAAACATTAAAACCTACAGAGTGTGCTTATCCATCTCCAATCACTATGGACCTTGTGGAGGTGCTTGGAACGCTTCTCTGTAATCCTGCACACCAGGATGTGTTCCTCTGGAGCCTAACCAAGCTTCTAATCAGTAAGCGGGAACACCCATGTCTTTCTGATGAGCAAATGAATGCAGAAGCGAACTGGAGAATTATAAATTACACTGCAAAAACAGCAGCAGGAAATATTTTGTGTAACAGTTTTTTTTCTGTATTTTAAAGCATTGAAACACATCTGATGTTCCCATCTGATAACTCTTTGGTTCATATGTAAAATTCAGTAGAGCAACATAGTAAAGAACATGGCATTCTATGTTTGCATGTTTTTATTAAAATTTAACAAAAGGGCATGTGTGATGAGGAATTTAAGTTTTGAAATAGAAATAGGAACTTGACGCTGGTTGCTTATATTAAAATAAGTGAAAAAGGATCAACGAGCAACATACTTCCTACACAGTCCTTCCCTGCCAAGAGTGAACTACATCCTGTCAAACTTCATTCAGCTAATTGGATGCCAGGATACAACAATTACATGACTGCAATAAATATCAGCAGTGATACATGCCTCTATGCACTTATCATGCATCTGGTTAGTGAGAAGACACATGACTGACTAGCCAAGACAGCAGATGAAAACATATGGAAAATAAGTGTATATATTAGGAAATGCTATGCAACAGCCAGGAAAAAGTTTAAATGTATAACATACAAAGCTTCACAGAACTATGAATTGGAGACACAGCAAAGAAATCAAAACAGAAATTATTCAAAGCTGAACATCCACCAGACTTTGCAAGCATCATCTGAGAGCCTGATTTGTCCCCTCAAGATCTCCTGGAACACTGTATCCCTCCTGAAATTTCAGAAATACAAGGATCAGGCTTAAAATGAACAAAGATAACTTTACAGGTAAAAGCCACCTTCGGTTAAAATTTCAAAGTACAGTGTATTCCCTCACAAAAAAGGCTGTAAGGCTTGTGAAATACCTGCAGTAACCACGGCTTCAAAGTGTGTTTCTCTACAGCAGGTTGATTCTGCTCCAGTCCTGAAGGACTGCTGTCCTGCAGAGTTTACTTCCAGCCCTAATCAAAAATCTCCGCCTTTACCTTTCAAGTAATCCTAAAGACCTTGATTAGCTTGTTCAGATGTGTTTTATATGTTGGATAAGGTTTGGAGGAGAGTGGCCCTCCAGGATCAATAATAAATAGCCCAAACGCAGAGGTCAGTGAACACTGTGCAATACAAACTGTTAAAACCACTACTGCGGCTAAGCCAGAAGCACACATTAAACCAAATTCATCTATCTGAGAGCTGTATCTTCAGAAAAAGCACAAACAATATTTCCAGAAGCTACGGAAAGTGGAAGCAATCTAACATTCATTCATCTAACCACCTCATTTCACAGGTACAAGCGCACATCTTCTATATTGGGTGCATTTACCTCTCACATACAGTAAAGTAGCAGTAAATCTTGTGGAGTTTTCTGTCTGATACCTGGTGACAGCTGCACTTCGCTTAGCTGCCAAACTGAACTGAATCTCATTAAAAAGCTCGTTCTTCAGCAGCAGGACTGTAGCAGATGGGCTGCTAGACAAACACCCATTCTTATTTTAGTCATTAGAAAGCCTGGCGTGTATAGTGGTCACACTGCTAAGCCAAAAGACCCAGACAAAGAAAAAATACACTGATGAGGCAAATAAACCCAGCAAGGACACAGTATGTCACAATCGTACCTTATTGTCACATTAAATTAATGATGAATGACATCATGCATGAGCTGAAATGTGCTATCAAAGCTGGATATAAAAGCAGGATACCGTCTGGATGAATGTTGTGTTGTGAGAAGTACCTTAACCTTGGTTTTTCATCCGTTGCAAACATATCCTAAAATACACCAAACAAACCAAGGCCTTTTAGTGTCAAGAACAATAACGCTGTGTATAGATTAACACAAGCAGTAGACCATGACAGCAGCTCTAGAAACTGAAGTAAACGTGAATTGTTTGCTCAAACCCATGCTTTGAGTTTTTTGTGTTCTCAGAGAAAACTGTAGCATATAAGATGATCCCGAAGTTGATTACATTGCACCAAGCACTGCCCTTCTGGGCATAAAAACACTGCTTGGAAATTGGCTGCTTAACAAAAGTCAGTGCTGAACACTGACAGACAGTGAAATTTGGTTTCCTAAAATGTACCAAAAAATATAATGGTTGCATTTTGTATGGCTGTTGTGTCAAGCCAACACATCTGAGCCGATGCTGCAGTCCAAACCTCCTGAAAAAGCCTACATAGATGTCAGTGCTGATTTTTATTTCATTTCATCATACTATAGATCATTACTGTGTGTGTTATGTGATCGCTGTAATAGATGAGGTTATCTTTATTAGAAATGGCATGAATATTCATAAGAGAATACTGTGCAACATCAGCACTACAGATGCTTTAATGTTTAATGGTCTCTCTGTAGCTTTTAAAATTGCCCACATTTTAAAAATCTGCCTTTTAGATAATTTGTATACCCTGTATAGAGCCTTTAAGGCTCGATTTAAACGGTGCAAGAATGAACAATAATGTCACTTTTGTACATTATGAGGTGCTCATATATTTAAGCCAGTCAGGTTCATTTTCAGGTCTGCTGTGAAACCACCTACAATGCTTTTAGCAGTAGCTGCATAATTTAAAGATGACTACTTTAAAGATGCTAAAATATAAAAAGTTTTGGTAAAACTTTACAATAAGGCTGTATTTATTAACAGTGTATTTTTTTATAATAAAGAACTAACATGAACAACTGTATTGGCATTAGCTAACATTAACAAAGATTAATAAATGCTGAAAACCAGTTATGTTAGCTAATGTAATACGGTTATTGGAAAGTGTTACCCAAGATAGATCGATAGATCCTCTCTTCCTCTTTCTAATTCTCTCTATACCTTCTGTTTTCTAAAAACCTTTTCTTCACATCATTATTCACACCCACACATCGACTAGGTGCCTGACAATATCACAAAATTGAATCAGAGGCCTCCTAAGAGGATCTTCTAGGTTCACTCGCAGCAGGTTTACAAAAACAATAAGTCCCAGAATGACTCTCATCAGCCTACACTACAATCTCTTCAGATAGCACCACTCAACACACAGAAAGTGCCAGCCACACTTGGTAAGCCCGAAAAGTCAAGGGATTGTGTTAAAATGGTGTCAATAATAGAAAAAGAGAGCAACTGAGAGAAAAAAAGAGAAGTTAAAAATCAAGATGATGGAGCCCTGACCTGCATAAATGTTCAATGGGGACAATATCCAATGTGTACTTCAATCTTACAACCACTGGTATTTAAAGGTCAGCAATCTGGTTAAGAATGTTATTAAAAATAGAATACATACAGCATGTTGGTAAACAAAAATATGACATTGTGAGGTTGTTTTAACAAATTGGACCATATTTGAGGTAGAATTTGATTGAAAGACATTTCTTGCCTGTTGTCAGTTGTCATTTCCTTTTGGCAGGCTGGCCTTTCGGCAGTTTGGTGTGTAAACTGAGTGGGATGGTGCAGGGAATATCAGTTTCCGCCTCCGTCTTCACACTGGTCGCCATCGCTGTGGACAGGTGGGTAAAAAAAATGTTTTCATAAAGTTTTAACCTATTCATAAAGACATGATTTCAAGATTTTTTTAATATATGCTGCATTTAAAATATGTGACAATGTTTATATATAACATAACATATTAAATTTACTGTGCATTTTTTCTTAAAAACATAAACATAATTTCTCACACTGTATTTTGTGTTTTTGTATGTAATCCACAATGTAATCCGCACTGTTTTGTATCTTTCATTCATTTTACATATCCCTTCACCTGTTCCTCTCTCTCATTCAGATTCCGCTGCATTGTTTACCCTTTCAAACAGAAGCTCACCATCTCCACCTCCACCCTCATCATTGTCATCATCTGGGTTTTGGCCATCTCCATAATGTGTCCGTCAGGCGTCATGCTACAGGTCACCAAAGAACACCGCGTCTCCATCTTGCTAAGTGATGGCAACACCACGCAACCCTTCTACTGGTGCCGCGAGAACTGGCCTAACCAAGAGATGCGCAAGATTTACACCACAGTGCTCTTTGCTAATATTTACCTGGCACCTCTTACTCTCATTGTCATCATGTACGCCAGGATCGGGATCACATTGTTCAAGACATCAATGCCCGCCTCTGGGAGCCAAGTTGGGACCTCGGGCTCTGGCTCAGGAAAACAGAGCCGGTATGAAAGCCGTCAGCTGGTGTCGCGAAAAAAGAAGCGGGTTATTAAAATGTTGCTAGTCGTTGCTTTGCTCTTTATCCTCTCGTGGCTGCCATTATGGGCACTGATGATGCTAAGTGACTACGCAAGCTTGAGCGAACGCCAGCATCGGGTTATTAATATCTATGTTTACCCTCTAGCCCATTGGTTGGCATTCTGTAACAGCAGCGTCAATCCAATAGTCTACGGGTTTTTCAATGAAAATTTTCGCAAAGGTTTTAAGGCGGTCTTTAAACTTCAGCTGTGCGTAGCCCATTCAGGGAAGAGGAGGAGCTACTCACATCGACTACAGGGGAATGCTGTATTACCTGCCAGCTTGCCCCTGACCAAGGAGCCTGTGATGGAGGCTGGAGGTCCTCGAGCAGGACAAGGTCTCATCCAAGGACTGGTGGTGGGGAATGGCAGAGGAGTAGGTGAAAGCAGCCAGTCTTCAGGCAAGGAGCACATGAAGGAACAGGATCTCATCATGGAAGATCTGGAGAAGGTCTGTGCATTACAGAATACATGACATTGTTAAGATATTATTATGTAGTTTAGAATTACAACTTTAAACATTTATTTAGAAATATAATACATTTCTAATTTATAACACATAACCAATCTCCTAAATTCTGTTTTTACACTTAACATAAGCAGAGTATTCCAATGTGTCAAAACTATTAATTGGTGCTATAAAACTCATTTCTGCTTGGTTTTGGAAAACAACATCACTTAACAGAACTAGTTGAGGGCAATAACTTCTGTTTCACTCCTCTGGTTTCAGTTCAAACCCCATAATGCCGAACTATTAAACAATTACGCATTAAACCTACAGCCAAACATCTTAAATCAGTTGAGCATTGCAACAGATGCTGTGGTAACATAAACATCAATTCTTTCATTTCACCAAGCAATTTTAAAGAGGCTATTCCATACATTGCCAATTTCCTCCCATCTGTTTTCAAATCTCTTTGCTATCAGTACATTTCTCTAAAGAACTATGATGGGTTCATTAATGGTTGTTCATAAGGTTTCGGTAATACAGCAGTTTAATTTAAAAATCACTTGGCTTCAGGATGCTTGCGATTGTTTGCAAGAACATACATTGTAATAGAATATTGCTATAAATATAACCACTGTGTGTCTGTTTGTCTTCACAGGTAATGTATGATGTATAGAAGCTTTATGAATTCATGAAACATAGTCGAAGCTTCTGTGCACTCAGATAATGCTCATGAAAGGCAGATTTTTTTCCTTCTCTTCGACTGTTTTACTGCTGTGAGGACATTGTGAAGTTCCAGGGGTTTATCTTTCATCTATTTCCATCGCTTTCATCTCTGAGGAGGATGTGCTCGGCCTTTTCTCTCATGAAATCTCACTTTTCAAGACAATAATCAGACAGGCCGTCTGAGCTGGAGGCGTTAAATCTTCAGACATCACGTGTGATAAACAAAAAAGCCTCTTTTAAAAAGCAAGATGACTGACTGCCGAATTATGCTCACTGCTATTTTGGATGTTGCTGCTTTTTTCTTTCAACCAATCTAACCTGCGGAGCTTCATAAAAACCCACAATGCCATTGCCAGCTATTCCTATGGAAATGATCACACATCTCATACTGACTGAAGTGCCTGTATACGAGAACTTAAAGGCAGGATACTATTGAATTTTCTCCTTTTCTGTGTAGTGAAATGACGGCAGTTTGTTAAAATGCCATGTTCACTTTCTTCTGAGTTTTAAAATGATCACCATTTGGTAAAATTGCCTGCTCAACAATTTCACTCATTAACCAGCATGTCGCAAGCTGGAAATCAAAGGAAGACTTAAAGGTCTTTGGCTGAACAGTTTAACAGGGTGATTGTAGCAAGAAGATGACAGATCAGATTTGTGACTACTTAAGTCAGCAGTATGATGACTATGAATCCTCATTAGCATAAAACACTGTGGAAAAAGACCATTTTTGGCCATTTCTGAAGACAATACCTGAGGATCTGTTGTGACTTAAAAATTCGTTGAACATGAGCAGGGCTCTGCCAAGGGAAGAGAGCATTTCTGCTCTCTTGAGGATGTAAATGGTCATGTATGAAGAATGAGTCAAGAAAAAAGATTCACAGGGGACATAGCAAGTGTCCAAACTGTCACTGGAAATTTCATTACACAAAGTTTCACTTTTGGATTTGCTATAATTCCAGAATGTTATGGCAATTTTATCTGTGTAGAAAAAGTATGCTTTCACCCAAAATGTTTCATTGTGTCCGTTTGGAATGCAAACATGGCAGGTGGTAAATCCCAAAGTGATATACTAAAAACAGTATTGCTGTTACAAAGTCTTCTGTGAATTGTTTTTATTATGTGAAGCACATCAACACGACATCTTGGCTGCATTTCAGCCTTTCACCGCATTTTGCGAGTGAAAAGTCGAACAACCAAACTCAGTAAACAGACATAGGCTACTTTATTAAAGGGTCTTGGGCTGGAAATTTGCTTTGACAAAATGTTCTCAAACAAGCATTTATATTATGTAAGTTATATTATAACTAAATCAGCCACCTGTTGAGTTGAGTTACATTATCTAATTCTAAGATTTTATTTAGAATAATTATACTATCAGTGCTGCTTGTTACATAATGCATCTATGAGAGACAGAGAAAATGCAAATGTGCATTAGAAAAAAAAACAAGCAGGACCTTGTTGAAACTGGTTAATGGTCGTTGTGAACAGCTGTAATTTTTGTCAAAGTACAGGTAATGTGTAGTGCAGGCCTTCTTGTCACATTGTATATGACAGCATAATTATGTCTTTAAAACTCTGTTTTGGTGAGATGTCTGACAGCATATTTGTTTGTTGGACATTAGCAATGCTAATGTCACCATTAGGAAATAAGACAGGTGCTTTTATATCTAAAAACATAACATCACATCGGCCAAAAATTATTGAATGGAAAAAGACAAGAAAATAACACGGGTAGAAACGCAAACTCAAGCAAAATCTCACTTTTTTAAAAGTTGTTTATTGGTTATTGACCGTTTCCCTTACTAAAGTTCTAGAATGCACACCACAAACGCTCAGCCAAACGTCTCTCTGTTTGCTTGTTGTGTGTTTTATAAGTAACATTCATCCTATGCTTGGAAATATTGCAACAGGTACAAAATATAAATATTTAATGTAACTTTGATTAAAAAAATCACATATGCATTGACAATGTGAAATAAGCATGTGTGTATCTAGAGTAATTGGGAAAAAGGGCTTAGGCACATTGGCTGAGTGCCGTCTAAACACAAAGCTGTACAAACATTTTAGATAGTGTTTACAGCAGCCCATGGCTTCTCGACTGAAACCAATTCATTTTCTCAGTAGTTGAGCAGTACGAAGAGTTTGGAAATATTCCTGCTTCAACTCTTTGAAGGTGGCATTTACTCATTAAGTGAAGGTGGTAGCCAGGGACGGATTATGAACTGAGAGTACACTCTGACACCAACACACACCATTCCTACAAACCTTCCTGCTTCATTCGTTTAAAACAGGGAGAAAACAAATGCTGTGACAAATTAGAATACTCACTCATCACACACATATAGAATTCATTTAGTTCTTTTAAAAAACCAGGTAAGAAACAGCACTGCTTTATACCACCAATTAGTCTGTCCTTGGTTGACCTGGGGTTGTTATAGCTGTACAATTGTGTAACACAGGAGAAACTTCACCAGAATAGTTCACCTAGCAATGAAAATACACTCATAATTTACTCATCCTCATGCCACCCCACAAGTATATTCTTTTCGATTCAATTTTATCACCACAAACAAATACATTTATAATAAAATGACATTTTAAATAAAAAAATAGCCAAAACACAAACCAAATTAGAGCTAAATGAAAATATTGATAACTCCATATCTGATTGGTTCTTACATGTACACTTTAACATGCATTTGTTTCTGCTTCAGCTTAAAAATCTCAATTTTTATTTTGTTTTCAAAATAACTTTTTTTAAACCTGTTGTTTTGCTTCCGAATACATTAACCCTCTGAGGTCATTTGGATGCCTTTAATGATGGATGTATATGTTTTTGGAGCTTCAACATAAGCCCAGAATAAGATGATGAAATCATATATCATTTTAATATAAAATTATGATTTCCTGAAGAAAGGAAACTATGAGAGGTGTTGCTCGATAAGGCTGAATCAGTACCAGAGATGCAACAGCGCAAGTATTGAATGAACAAAACCTCAGGTTGAACATACAAAGCGCAACCACATAACTGTTTTAAAAAGTTTTTGTCTTTTTTTTTGCGAGGGAGAGAAACAAGATAGACTTTAACTCAGGTCAACCACGCTCAAGCTCCTCCACACAACATGTCAGAGCATGTGCATGTTTAAGGTAAAAATATGTTTATGACATTGAAACGCATTGCAAAGCTGAGTGAAATGGCAGGGAACAAAATCAGTAGCTAGCTTTTTTTACTAAGTTACTACTAGGTGATACACTCATCAGGCATCAGTGTCAGTGTTTATGTTGTGTTACATTTGTCAATGTTTTTTTCTTAACAGCTCCATAACTCTACCTTCACTCCATTTGTTTTATTTACAGGCTATACACAAATGTTTCCTTAGCTAAACCTATATGCACATCTGTGCTACTGAATTGTGTCTCAAAGACCATACTTTTCATTAATTAAGTGTACATCAGCATATGTTATTGAATAAAAAACATGTTAGGCCTCTGGAAATAAACACCCTACAGTTAATCTGTCTGTGATGGTAGCCTTATTTAAGGATTTAGTTGGAAAGGAAAGTGACTAATCTGACTTTGAAAAAACAGCAGAAATAACACCAGGTAACTCCAAAAGAACTGACCTTGTGTTTGCTGCCGTAGTAAAGAAATTAATTGGCTTTAAGATCTGCTGAAGTAACATACAGTGGAAAAAAACTCATATTCTGATAAAACCAATATTGTAAACACAACATTCAGATGTTTTAATAAATGAGGCCTGTGTGGTTGTCTGTTTGATGATGTTATTAAATTGTAAATTTTGTGCTGTATAGTGATAATTTCAGTACATGCAAGAATGGTGTTAATAACTACTTTAAATATGCATGATGTCATATTTGAACATTGTTTGGCATGCAGATTTTGTAATTGTTTAACAGGTGTCCCTCTTGTTTGATAATTTGTGTAGACAGACCTCTTATCGCAGTGGTTATGATTCATTGAACACTCTTAAGTTGCATATTTTTATATAAACACTCAAAATGCTTCATGCAACCAGGGACTTGTCATTTTTCAACCTTTAAAGGATCCTGAAAACAAAATCTGTTAAACAAGTGCCAAGATTTGCATGTTGTGCTTTATTCTACATGAAAATGAATGTGTCAGTACTTGTCTCTGATAAATAAAATAAAATACCAGATATTGAAAATGTTGCATTTCTCTAATAACAACAACATTTATTGTTATATTCACATTTATATTCTATTCTTGATTTTAGGTAGAGGAGTATTTAAACTCCATTAAAACAGTTCCTTAATAACTCAAAATGTTCCATAAACATAATATGAAAAAAACAAAATGGTTTTAATAAAACCTACTTACTGAAACCGAGCTACAAAACTGCCACATTTGGTACTCAGAGAAGTATACCACTTATTAAAATGAAGTCATAAGGAACAAGGTGGATAGATCATGTCATTCCTATACTCATTTTGCAAAAGAGGAACCCTGCCAGAAGGGTTTAGATTTTCAATAAAAAAGTAAAAAACAGCTCAAGGCAATTACGAACTGAGGGAATGGGTATGTTCTGATGGGGCTGATTGGAATTATAGACCTAAAACAGAGTCCACAGTATAAAAACAATCATTTTACTCAGCTTTTATTGAGTGGACACAGAACCATTTCTGGCAAAATTGCCCTGATTCCCTCCATTTAGAGAAACACAGCAGAAATCGATATAACCTGTCTTTGATTGCAAGACAGCATCTTGTTTGTCATGAGGAATTGTTTCAAAATGCATGCTTCATTCTTCAAAAGTTTTTTTGTTTATCAGTCCAAGACATTGTGTTAGGGTCATAATGGACTTTTGAAAAGCCATATTGGTTAAGACAAAGAAAATGACTTCTGCAGATTTTGCATGATACGGCTTTGTTAAAGTGGCCAACAAAGGGCTGGCTTCTTTAAAATAATAACATTTTATTCATACATCAATAAAGAAAGACAGATTAAATGGCATTTTAAGCCTTCCCATGACAGTGTTCTACCAACAATGGCAAAATGAGAGATTGTACTTCACCACTTATGACATCCTAAGGGAGGATTTGAAAAGACAGACAAATCGTCCATTATTAGATTATCTCTAAAACTCTTCAGAGAAAGCAGAGAGATGTTAGTTCTCCATTAGTGGATTACTGTAAGTGCTGTTAATTAGAAAAAAAAGAAAGAAACAGCGACAGATTTTTTTGCTAATTCTTAAAGTAAGAATCATCTGTCTGACTTCATGTATTTTGCTTCTCGTCACTGGCTGCATTAATTAAACACCCTGATGTCTGATGGTTTTATACCCCTGATTGAGGTGCTTTAACTTCATCTGAGAAAAGGGGACAGTTTTGACAGATGACATGAATGTAACTAATGCAATCTCACAATGAAAGCAAAAGAAATAACTTATAAAATAAACCTGTGATAAAATTCAGGTTGTAAAATGAACAGACTGTAAAGAATAAAATGAACGTATACTGATTGCATTCCTTTGTGGTATTGTCATTCTTGCCTGTTTGAAAATACAATTTTACTCTTCCCTTTCATAATCAAGTAAAATTGGCAGTTGTTGCACTGGGCCACATCATCTAAATGCCACACGCAGTTAAAACTTTTAAAACCTGTTAGGAGACAGAGAGCCTGAAGGCTGACAGCTACTTCACACAGTTATTTACAAACAGCAGCACTCAGCTGGATGCCACAGCGTATCACAGGTTCCAAAATCTTCTGAAGCTTGAGATGTTCGAGCCCAGAGGACAGACAAACTGCTGCATCCATGTAAAGATCTCAAATACCAGCTGTCCTCCAATATGCCTTTAACCATCCTCACCTATGTTCTTGTCGCTACATCAACTCCTGTCTAATTCCCCTGTGGCAGTCCTGCTTCTATAGCATCAGCTTGATCCCAGACGGCTCCATCCCTTAGAGATCCACTGTTTCCTTATATCTTCCTTTATTTTGATAGTATTTAGACTAGTATTCCTATTTAGTATTTAATATTGTGTACAGGAACTGCAGGCTCATATGTTCCATTGCAGACACCGTCATGAACAATGATAATAGTGCTAGAATGTATTTTTATTTTATGTAACCCTTAAAATGAGGTATGATTTCAGTTAATCAAGGTAAACTGAAAAAGTTAAAAGTGAAACCTGAAAAGAGGTGAAAAGTGCGAGTAAAACCTGTTTTATGAACTCATGAAATGGGATTTCAAGCATAAAAGGAATAATACATAAAAGCAAAAAGGTTACTTACTTTTTAATTGCAGTTTTTCATAACATTTTATCTAAAGTAGGTTTTATTAGAACTCCAACATTATTTTTATATTTAATGACATCTCACAGTAAGTACTTTGAGCTCAGTTCATCTTTCTATTATGAAGAGAAAACAAAATGTTTTAACATTTACCAATTTAATGATTATATGCTACAAACTGAACTCAAATGAACTCGAATTCAAAATTGATAAAAAAATTTAATTATTTGGTTTTGTGGAATACTAACGACTCTTTAAATGATCGTGTGAATTTCAGAGACAAATAAAATGAGAAGAAAATAAGAGCTTCTTTAAGGTTCTCAGGGTCTCGTACGTGTCTATAATATAAAGTATGCAGAACTTTAAGCGCAATGATCAAATGAATCGTTGGCCCGGTAGAGACAAAGAAGCAAGAGAGAGGAGATAAGAAAGACAAAAAGTAAGAGTGTTGAACAGAGATTACATGCTGAAGTTCCTTAACCGCTCCTGCATCACAGAAACACTTGCATTCAACTATGTCTGCATGAGAGGCTGTTAAAAGCCTTTCAGAAAAATTAATGTCACATACAGTATACTGGGTACATCCTTTGATGTTTCTGCTTCAGGGAACTCTCTCATGGGTCCAGGGCTAAATTGTGCTCGACTTTAAGAGAAAGTAGAGAGAGTGCATGAGAGTAGAAAAAAGATGAAATGGTGAGAAAATGACCATTAGACTACTAAGTGCTGGCACAGAACAGTAAGTGGCATACGCAAGTCTCATATTCCAATCACAAAATCAAAGTGAAGGCCTCAAAAAGCAATGATTAAACATACAGAATAAATGGGGAAAAGGGAAGGTGATGGATGTTATTCAGTTCATTAGCCTTTTCATTTCTCACACTTCTGGGTTGTCTAAACACTCTCAGTACTGGGATTCACTTTAAGTGTCAACAGCTGTATCTTATAATGTTTTTCCAGCTGTTTTCAGCTTCCAGTTTCTACTTCCAGTCATGTGCTTGTGTTCGATATATTTTGTTAAAGAGCTTGGAGATTTTGTGTATACACATACACAAGCTGAAAATATACAACTGTATGTTGAATGAGAGAAATAACATTCACTTTAAATTTACAGAACATCATAATGTCCTGTAGAACATCTTTGTGTACTGCTTGCTTTACCAAGTGCGTTTCAAATTATTAAACACAATTGACCTTTTAGCGATGATTGGATAGGAGACGTGGCAAAAAAAAAAAAAAAAAAAAATCAAGATCCAAGATTGCTGCTAACCTAGTGTGTGGTGGAGATTCAAATCAATATCTTAATCATCTCACTAGCTTTCTATAGGTCATGAATCAATATATATCACCTACACAGGTTTGGGCAGGTTATATATAAAATGTAATAACGGTTTGTCTTTTCAAAACTTCTATTACGTTTGATCATGGTTATTGATTTGGCTGATGTGATGTGAGGGATTAATCACTTTATTCACATACACCCAGAGTGAAGTTATTACAGAGTGAAATAATTTTTTTTAATTAAGCAAGTTCATAACCAAAAGAAAAATAATGTAACTACACACCCTTGGTGCTTGATTTCCAAAGGTATTGCTTTCAAGAAACAAACACTAAACCGGGTTTACAAACCCTATACAGATTTGTCAAAGATAAAGCAATGTGCCCTTATAAGGCAAACGATAAACGATAAACTGACAATAAGAAAATCATGCCTCAGTCATATTCTGCAGTGCCTGCTCACATATTGTACAAAAAAATGGTAATGATTTCACAGGTGGAGGACATGTTAAAAATATTACCAGCTTGGGTCACGAATATTAATTGTTGATGTTACAAACAGTACTGCTTACCACAAACCTTGCCAGCTAACCAGCATCCTTATCCCAGTGTAAAAACAGCATATACAGTCATTTAAATTTAGATTTTTGAAATGTTACTTCACTGCTTTATTTCTCATGAACAATTTAAGCATGGATAAGCTCACTGCACAAATCACATTCATTTGCAATAACTTCCCAGAATAATTACTAGTAATACACTTTGTCTTTCTTGAGTCACTTGTTAAGTTAAGAGAATAAATATTATTAATTAAAGCAGCACTCCAACTTAGTAGACCTGCTGCTGTGCAGCTGCAATTATTTTCTCATTATTATCTTTAATAATGACTATCTGCACTGTATAACTATCTACACTGTTTGCTCCCACACTCACTGGCAAAAGAAATAACACTTCGAACACAAACACACAAAACCAATGTCATTTCACTTCAATGACACAACAGCAAACACAGAAACTAAGAAAATGACCAGATCAGACTTCTTTATTATCTCAATTATTTCTTCTAGACTAGAAGAAAATGGAGATTAAATGGAGAGTGGAAAGTTTTCGTGTGTAAACACACCAAAAATCTCACAAATGTCTCAGTTACAGTAAAGAAAAAAACCCAACGTCACACATTTAGTTTAGATTTGCCAAAGTCAAAAAGTCAATATTACTGAAGCTAAAATAACAAATCAAATAAAATCATATAAAATGAGACTAAAACCTAAATTTCTTATCAAATTTACCCCAAAATTACAATCTCCATAAATTTTACAGCTTCATACTTTTAATATATTTTAACAATTATCTTATATCTTATATAATTTGTGTCTTCTCCTAAGCAATAAATAAGAGTTTTTTGTTATTTTTTGCATGATCTTGCATTATTTACAGGTGTAAAGTTGCAGAAAGTATTCCATTAAACCACACAATTAAGTTTTTCCCCTGATTTTATTACTGTATCTACTGTATGTACACTGTAAAAAGCCCTTCAAGGGTGTTGTCTGTAGGAATTTATTTTAAAAAGTATATTTCTTCCAGTAAATTGATTCCCTTTTCTTTTTGAATTCATTTAAGTTTTACATAAGTAAAAAGTGTGAATGTTTCTGTAACTTATTATTACCTATCAAAAAATTGATTTTTACTGACCTTCACAATGAATTGCTTCTACAAAACTCTATTTAAGTGTTTATATCCAAAGTAAAACGTTACGACCCGCCCACATGCTACAGCAGAACAACGAGATCGTTGCTCATTGTCATCTGTACCAGACTAGTTTCGGATTTGTGGAGTTTTTGAGGGCTTTATGCAACGTGCAATCGATTTAAGTAACTATTTACATTGCATAAAGTACATTGCATAGGTTTTAGCCGAATGAGCATGCATTTATTGCACTATAAAATGTAAAAGTGTCGCCCGGTTTCAGACAGTTTTGCAGGCGCCGCATGAGGCCTTACCGAAGGTCTTGACATTAACAGTAGAAGTTATGTTAACTGCTAGGTTTGTAGTTACAGTGTAAGAAATTGACAACTGTTGTTGTCCCTGCATGATTGAAAAAGATGAGGACATAATATATTCCTGGCGTCTCTCTCTCTGCAACGTGGTATCATGAAAATTCGTAAATATGTATACGCGTGTCTTGCTCTCTCCTCGCATTCTGTTTTGAATGAGGGTAAAAAAGTTGTTAGACTTAAAGTAGAAAGATAGGACTGGCAGCAGATGTTCAGCAAAGTAGCTGTTTATGGACCTAGTCCGCTTTAACATTGTTTTATCAGGTTTTTTTTAAACTTAACTTAATCTGTTGATATATTTGTCTGAAATATTTTGAAACCATTTGTTCATGTAAAAAGATTTACTAAATATTTATTTTGCATTGCAATAACATCAATGATCCTCTTTCATTTGTGTTGCTTCTTTAGAAGACCATCAGATCTACTGGGAGGAGCAGTTCATGGAGTAGAATATGGCACAGATTGTACTTAAAACGTGTTCTTGTATTAGTTTGTTATGTTTTAATACATATGAAAAGGTACTGTACTGTGCACTAAAGTCAGTCATTTTATGTAAATCGCTCAGGTCAAGAGTCACTGTATTTTAATGTCAGTGTTAAGAGTACACAGATTGCACTTTGAAGGTGTTCTATGCTGCACTTAAAGATGAGGTCAGAAGTTTCTGATGTTTACATTACCATTATTGTGTTACATTAACATTAAAATTGATTACAGAAAATTAGTGCACCCAATTGTTTGTATATATTGTATGTTTTGCTTTATCTTGTAGACTCTACTTCATTTTTTAGCATACAGTAAAATACATAATACTGATTTTTACCAACTCAGAATACCAAGAAGTTCACTAAACTTAGTTGTTGGAAAATGTTGCCTTAATTTTTTGGAGTTGAATCTAAGTAACAGTTTTTACAGTGTAAGGCAGCTGGGATGCCTGCAGAATGTTCCTTTGGTATTGATTAGTTTAAGTAAGTTAGAGCAGGCAATATCAGAGAAACTCTCCAAATTTAATTCAGATCTAATTGTAAAGCAAGGTAAGAAATCTTGAAGTTGTTGACCTCATCTGACACTACTTCCCAGCTACTGTGCTACTGTCAAATGCTGGATTTTACTCTTGTCCTGTAGACTGTGTTCCCACTGTAGATGTCACGTCTCAAGAAAAAGAACTTTAAAGCTGTGTATATTTATAGTATGTGTACATTTATAATTTATGTAAACCATTTTTGGTGGATCAGCTGTTAAATGTTACCTACTACATTTTACAGTAGTAAAACCTCTCAAACATATTGACATCTTCCCAGCTAAGATTTCATTTTAATAAAGAACATTTCAAGTTTTACTACAGAAGAGATTCATCCTTTTAAAAATACCAAATGATATCATTAGTGTATTTTAAAATATATTATCTAAGGGCAGATATAACCTTGCTGTTAGACAAATGCAAACTGCTTTAGTTTAATGAATCATTTTCTCACAGGTCTGCTCATCTCTAAACCTTAAGCGAGGCATTTGATCTTTAGTTATTTCTGGTTCACTAATGTGTCAATGCTCCTGGCACTGTTATCCTCAAGTTATCTGTCTCCTTATATATGTCAGATTTGAGTTAACAAGGGTTATGTCTAGCTCTACACAACTATTATACTGTAATACATCTAATAGTTTGACAATGTGTGGGTGAAGTTGCCAAGGAACCATTTTTTTTTTTAAATTAGAATGTCACTAAATATCTTATACAATTAATTATGACAACACTTAATTATTAAAGAAAAATTCTAAACATTATTTTAGAAACATTATTCTAAACAATTTTTTTTGTTTTACTTCTTAACCTCTTGCTAACCGGCCACTGTGTTTGCCAGAAAACTTCTGTAAAAAAAAGCATGTGAAAATGGTGAAAATCACTGTGATTTTTTTATGCAAAATGGCTTTTATTAATGGATTTTATTATGAATATTACAGTACATTGTGTCAACCATATAATTTATTAACATATAATTTTATCCATGTATTAATTATTTTATACATGCATTTGAAATATACATTTTATTCAAAGTGACTTTAAGCTATACATCTGATTAGTCTGGGTATATGTGTGTTAACTGGTAATCAAACCAAATCTTTTTGCTTGCTAATGCAATTCTCTATCAGCTGAGCTACAAGAAAACGGAAATAATATATAAATCTACTTTTACTTAAATATTGAAGTAGTGCACCATACAGTACATACAAATAAAAAACATTGATAAATAAAAACATAATTAAATATAATTAAACATAATCAAAAATGTTAAGCATAAAGAAAGTAAAGTAATAAATCACATATGTCAAACGTATGTGAGTTTCACAGTTTGTACCTCCTCATCCATTAGGCTATGAATCACTGATTGTGAGTCATGAAATATATATGATTAGCTACATAGCTCCTACGTCTAAAGCAAATTGTGTTGCTAGGCAACCCAGCGATTAACAGATGAGAAAGTTAAAAGAAAGTAATATTCACAGTGATATAAAATCTGTGTGCTTAAAATGTATAAGACCGCAGCACTGTTGAATACTCGATTCGGATTGGCTGACAGACATTTTGAAACTATGAATTACTTTATAAGAATGCATGGCCATTTTCACTTATCATGACTCAATTACCCCCTTGGGGTGTGCGTTTCAATTTAAAAACGGAAATGAGAACATTTAATATTATGAGACAAAGAGTTTGTGTGAAGGCCAGTGTTATTTTTTTTAATTCTTTGATAATGAAATTCAATAAAAATCGTGTGTCTGTTTGCAAATTGTGCAAATTAGTCTCAGTGAAGTAAGGAATTGATGACGGGCCGTTAAATTATTAGAATAGAGTCAATTATTCCACTTATACTACAGTTACCACCCCCCCAAGACATTGTTAAGATGTTTTATTTCAAGACATTAGTTCTAATTAAAAAATGCTTATCTCACGTGTGATGTTATTTCTCTTCTGTTTTACAGAGCCAATTAAACTATACTTTTCTAGTAAGAGTGTTTATGGTTAAGTTAAGATACATTAAAAACTAAGCCTCGACTATAAACAGCATCCTTCATAGATGACAGCACCATGACCGTTCTGAAATGACATATATGGATGTTTTGTACTCACATATTTTATAGACCAGGACTCAATTATTATTCTGTGAATCTGAAGCGGCTCATGATAAGCAGACACCTCTGACCATCTGCACTGGCAGAGCTCCAGCTCATTATTACTAACAGCAAGAGGGAAAAACACAGAATTTTGAATTCAATTCCAATATGGCTGGAAAAATAATTGACAAAAACACAACTGATGAAAGGAGGAGGAGGGACAGAAGAATATTGAAATACAAAGCTATACGTGGCATTACATGACAGACACTGTGCTTTTCTTATTGATGTGACTGGCTTTTGTGTACAACGAAGTGCAAATATTAATGTTTATTCAACTCAACAGACCTGCATCTTCTTGTTTATGGATTTGGTCATCTACTTAGTTTGAATAATCCACATTTTTGTCTTGTTACACTGGCACTTTGTGTACAAACTTAGTTGCTGCGAAATAAATAACTACTGCCGAAATAAAAATACATAAAGGATTTTTCTTCAGCAGATTTAAATCTTACAAGTTTCATTTTTTGTTAAAATTTTTTTAAAATCAATCAAATAAATCAAAATGGAAATACATACAGTAGAACTAAAACAACTATAGCTAATAACTGCCAGACACAAAAATAAAAAAACTCAACAGAATCAATAGATTATTACAATATTCATTATTATTATTATAATTATTATTAACATGCAGTGTCTCTTTTTTTATTCTTCAGTAAAACGTCAAATTACTGATTATTACAAATAATTAAAGGTAAATGTGCTCACTTAAGTGTTTTCAAACATACAATTATCTTACTAGTGATAACATCAGGAAGTAAACCTACTGTAAAATAAAATACAAATAAAGCCGTAAGACATTCAGGATAATGGCTATTGACTGCCTGAAATGTTTGTTTCCTACAGGCGGGTTCATTTAGAGTCAGTACAGCAGAATATCCACGCCATTGAACTGCTAGACTGTATGAGTACCATGATAGTGATTGGAAAACCTGCTGAGTTGACTGTTATCTAACGCAATAAATGACATCAAAGCAACATCTACAATGTCTATGAAACCAGGATGTGTGGCACACTGAAGATTATGGTGAAATCATTGAAAAAAAGGAAAAGCATATGGGATGGAAAAACATATGGATCCCTCTGTTGCCATGAAACTAAAAATATACTTTTGTACTTCTTATCAAAACCGACATCAGGGCTCTAAATGAATACAATATTATATAATATATATGTATGTATGGCAAAAATCTATGATGGACTTTTAATACTAAAGAATTACAGCTTACTCCTAAGAGGAAAACAAATGAGTTCTGTGTCTTTGACCAGACATATATACAGTGAATAATGAATGTCATGTTCTTTAAAAAATGTACTATATGTGACCCTGTCTGTGAAAACCAGGCTAAAGTCTAAAAATCTAATAATGAGTATAAAAGATAAAATAAAAGATAAAATAATGAGCATCAAAGTTTGATTTTACCTATTAATTTCACTATGATTTCAATCTTTGACATGACCTTACTCAGACAATATTAAAGATATCCGAGTGTCTGTAAGGAAGTAATCAAAGTGGAAATAAAATCACACATGAGTAGAGCGACTGTAGCAAAACACTTACTGTAACTTTTTGTACCTCAGTCACTAAACCTCAGAAACCGATTAGAATTACATGCAAATTATTGCCTGGATTTTAAATAAAACATGCACCAGCAAGACTTTGTTCATTTGAAAGCACAATTATTTGAGACGGCTCTCATGAGACTCGGATTCGAGTTAATTTTGACAAGAATGATTTAACTCATTAAAAGAACCGGCTCATACCGGCCACAATGTAGGTTCAAGCTTGAGTCATGTTGTATGTTGTTACAATCAGCCAGTAAGAACTAGGCAAAATAAGTATGTGTTGTAAATTAATTGTTATAGATTAGCCTATTTTATGTGCAAACTTTTTTCTCAACACATTCAGTTCACAGCATAACTGAAGCATGCTTCCTTTTTACTGAAATTAGCAAAAATCAGGAAAACAGGTGCATTCATATACCAGGTGTTAATCACGAATACAGCTATTAAAGTGCACAAAGTAACTGAAAGGCTTAAAGCAGATTATTTTTAGGTGTTCAATTGTATAAAACATTTTACTGAAAAAATTGCCTTTTCTGTCACATACTAATGATGGCCTTTTCACAGGTCAAGTATGTCATTTTCTTTTTGTATTCATGTTAAAGTGATGGAAGGCCAGATTCTAGAAATGTTCTCGTGCTGTAGTTGCAGCTTGATTATTCCTGTCAGAAAAGTTTCTGTAGGAGAAAACACATTTTATATCAGTCCTATAGAAAAGTTGTGTTTTTCTGATATTTATTTAAATATATTTGATCATTTGTAAATATGGAAATTATAGCAGTTAGTTTCCTTTTATCATACATGAAGGTCAATTGTAAATAATATTTTTCCTTTCCTATCTTTTCCTGGGATCTAAAAGAAGGAAGAAAGTGGAAAAAACTGATTTCGATCATCCTTCAAAAAGATAGATGAGAACAATCCAGAATTCTTGTTAAAAGAGCTTCTTTATATCATCCCAAAGGGGAGACCCTATCAGCCAAAATATGTTTTACACTCAACCTCTCAGTTCTGGTCTTGGTTCTGACTTGGTATTGGTTTAGGTGGTCTTAACTACAACACTACTTACAGCTTACAGTGAACACCTACTCTCTGTACTGCTTCAGTCACCAACCACAAAAGTAAACTGGGATAATTTCTTAAGCCATACACATGCTTATTTGTCAAGACTGTAATATAAATACATCTTTCTACCTTCATTTTAAGTGTGTAATAGATGGTAATTCATTATTAAATCTAAGTTTAACTGTATTTTGAATTGGCATTGTTTTATACATAAAAACAAAACGAGGGTGCACAGTAAAAAAAATGCAGATACAGATCATTTATTTGGATCCAAATTAGTTTGAGAAGACAATGACTGTTCATCCAGGAACACTACTGATAAATGTATAGATTAAATTCACTGTAAGTCACTTTGGATAAAAGCAAATGCATAAATGTAAAGTAAATTACCTAGTTATACTTTAACATGTCATTACAATTGCAATAAATTAATTCTATGAGCTATCATGGCTGAACAGCTTAAGAAACTGCTCTGTTAGTACAGTTTACAAACCCGATTCCACTGTACAAATTGTGAATAAAAAGGAATGCAATCATTTACAAATCTCATAAACTATAAATATTTTATTCACAATAGAATATAGATAACATATCAAATGTTAAAAGTGAGACATTTTGAAATGTCCTGCCAAATATTCGCTCATTTTGGATTTCATGAGAGCTACACATTCCAAAAAAGTTGGGACAGGTAGCAATAAGAGGCCAGAAAAGTTAAATGTACATATAAGGAATAGCTGGAGGACCAATTTGCAACTTATTAGGTCAATTGACAACATGATTGGGTATAAAAAGAGCCTCTCAGAGTGGCAGTGTCTCTCAGAAGTCAAGATGGGCAGAGGATCACCAATTCCCCCAATGCTGCGGCGAAAAATAGTGGAGCAATATCAGAAAGGAGTTTCTCAGAGAAAAATTGCAAAGAGTTTGAAGTTATCATCATCTACAGTGCATAATATCATCCAAAGATTCAGAGAATCTGGAACAATCTCTGTGCATAAGGGTCAAGGCCGGAAAACCATACTGGATGCCTGTGATCTTCGGGCCCTTAGACGGCACTGCATCACATACAGGAATGCTACTGTAATGGAAATCACAACATGGGCTCAGGAATACTTCCAGAAAACATTGTCGGTGAACACAATCCACCGTGCCATTCACCGTTGCCGGCTAAAACTCTATAGGTCAAAAAAGAAGCCATATCTAAACATGATCCAGAAGCGCAGGTGTTTTCTCTGGGCCAAGGCTCATTTAAAATGGACTGTGGCAAAGTGGAAAACTGTTCTGTGGTCAGACGAATCAAAATCTTTTTGGAAAACTGGGATGCCATGTCATCTGGACTAAAGAGGACAAGGACAACCCAAGTTGTTATCAGCGCTGAGTTCAGAAGCCTGCATCTCTGATGGTATGGGGTTGCATGAGTGCGTGTGGCATGGGCAGCTTACACATCTGGAAAGGCACCATCAATGCTGAAAGGTATATCCAAGTTCTAGAACAACATATGCTCCCATCCAGACGTCGTCTCTTTCAGGGAAGACCTTGCATTTTCCAACATGACAATGCCAGACCACATACTGCATCAATTACAACATCATGGCTGCGTAGAAGAAGAATCCGGGTACTGAAATGGCCAGCCTGCAGTCCAGATCTTTCACCCATAGAAAACATTTGGCGCATCATAAAGAGGAAGATGCGACAAAGAAGACCTAAGACAGTTGAGCAACTAGAAGCCTGTATTAGACAAGAATGGGACAACATTCCTATTCCTAAACTTGAGCAACTTGTCTCCTCAGTTCCCAGATGTTTGCAGACTGTTATAAAAAGAAGAGAGGATGCCACACAGTGGTAAACATGGCCTTGTCCCAACTTTTTTGAGATGTGTTGATGCCATGAAATTCAAAATCAACTTATTTTTCCCTTAAAATGATACATTTTCTCAGTTTAAACATTTGATATGTCATCTATGTTATATTCTGAATAAAATATTGAAATTTAAAACGTCCACATCATTGCATTCTGGTTTTATTCACAATTTGTACAGTGTCCCAACTTTTTTGGAATCGGGTTTGTATTATGCTATTCCTTATAAAGGTTCCTGGAGCTTTTCTGTGAGGAGAATTTTGAAATTAGATAATAAATCTACAAAATATCTATACAGGTAAACCACCAAAGTACACTACACATAATCAGATTGTATTCAGCAAAGCTTCAGTCCATAATGTATAAATGCCAAACCACATTCTTTCCAATATCTTCAATCATATAAATAACACTCCGAATAAAGGTTCGCCCAACTATAAACAACTCTGATTTGTCTAGCCATTAAAATTCTCTTTTGTTTGCTGCTACAAGACTATATATCTGCACAGTTACAATTATGTTGCTGTGTTACACTTATAATTGCTGCTTTGCAAAAGGGATTGTGTCCAGTTTTCTGATGAAGACATAAGTGCCACACATGACGGAAGTGTGGGGGCGAGGAGTTGGCATCATGCTGAGAGACATCCTTAATTACAGTCAGAATGCCAGCGAGATATCAATTAAAGAGTCGGCTGAAACAGAGATGTAGATTACGAATGCTAGAATAGAAAGCAAACTGTAACAATGGAGTTGTTGAAAACTTAAGTGTAAGAAGTTTAAGTTGAAAGCTATTTGTAGGATTTGCTGTTTGGTGCTATTCAGTTCACAGACACACAGACTTGAAAACACAGACAGTTAACTTCAGGCCCTGCGTGTGTCCAAAGAAACCACCTATATCATTCATCTATCATAGAGTAAACATCTTGTTGTCGCCAGTACTCAGAAGTAATGCCCCATCATTATTATCCCTCTGTGCTATTGACTCATTACGCTGCTCTGAATAACCACTTTATCAAAGAAGTGTTGAGTTTTCGTTTCAAGACATTAGCAAACCATATAGTCAGATCATAGTAAGAAAATGAAGAATGTTCCAATTTCAATCTCAAAATGTTCCTTATCACAGATGATTATAGGTTGGAGGTTATCTTTATCAGTCTTATTCTATGCCTCAAGACCCCACAAATAATGAATTCCCTGTTTTCCATCTATTCCATTTATGTTAATTTATCGTTGTAGGGCAGTACAACACATATGTTGCAGATGCTCTTGTTTTTTTATTTAATGTAGCCTTATTAAATGCCTAATGACAATATGTTATTCACAATATGAGATCATCATGGCGAATAATGTTTATTAATAAATAAATAATGCAACAGTCAAATTCATCTTTAATTAAGTGTATTTTGCGTTTTCTCTTTATTTGTGAATGAATCACACTTAAAATACGTATTATAGTGAGGAGGCAAGAGAAAGTTTGTAAGCATTGTGTTTCTTAATCTAATACATTGAATGACTGCTGAATAATTTACAGTATTATCATACGTGTAGTATTAACACAATATTGATGATCATGATTTCTAACCTGTTAGAAGTATTTCATAGTTGAGGTTTATAGTTGTTAATAATTCATAGTCTAAGACTCAAGAATAAATATTTGACATTTTTTATAACAATAAACATAAACAAAAAATAAAAAAGTAATCATAGATGATCACGGTTACATTATTCAATACTCTCATCTATATTGTAAGACCCCTAACACCAAGTAAAAAAGAAATGTTCACTGATTTTCAACTGCTTTACTTTCCAATTTGCATGAACATATTCAATAACTCAAGACATAAACGAAATAAAAAATGTTTCTGATTACTAAGATCATACATGCAAGACCATCTGTATCCAGTCGCTCTATAAAAAACTTGTTATTAAAAAAAATACACAGTGTTGTATAATGACATACTGTATACCTCCTTCTTTCTGTCTTTAATCACAGCCCTAGGGTATGTGATTGTTCTCCCTCTTTACATTTCATTAATTTTAGACTCTTTATACCAGCTGTACCTTTTCTTGCCCTTTCTCCTATATGTTTTTAAGCCTTTGCTTCTGTTCTCTCAATGGTTTGTCATTCACCCATTATATTTCATCATTATTCCATTTTCACAGTATCACATCTTTTCAACCCAATATACCTACCTATTCAGACAAACAATATTATTCTAGTCGAAACTGCATGCTTTTCATTCAAACATTTCCTGCTATACATTGTTAGTCAGACAATATAAAAATTATATGATGTAGACAGACTTTGCCGGTTAAAACAGGAACAGAGGGAATGAAGGGAATGTTAATGAATGGCTCTGAGGCAATGTGATATAGCATTATTGCCAATGTCTCCTACTGAATTCACCTGTAGAGAAAATTATTTAGTCTTTATCACAAACTGAAGTACTTGTTTTTTTTGTGTCACAGCAGGAGGAAATACAGACTTCAGGTTTGTGTAGTGCTATTGTGGGAGGAAGGTCTCTGCTGATGTGAATAATTTAAATGAAGCTGTTTTTTACTTGAAAATGACAGCGTGAAAGAGGAGAAAGAAACAGTCCCTCAATATACAACAAACTCACAAAGCAGTTGCCTGATCTGATCATTAAAAACAACTTCTGGAAATCATTTATCAAAGAAGAAAACATACTCAAAAGAACAATTAACTTGTAAAGAGTAGGAGTCAAGTGTGATTTAAGGCATGCTTTATATAATGCATCAGAGAAAACACAAAATTAAAGAAACTTTAGTTAGGTGCATTTGTAACTTTGTGAGTGAACGAGAGAAACGAGCCGTCTTGTATCATCTTCATCCACAATAAAATACTTTTAATTTCATCATGCTATCTTACTTTTTACCCCTATATCCACCCACATATCTCTATTCACTGCCACTTTTTTATCCACCCATTAAATGTTTACACTCAACTCCATTCACAACTGTCCCATTATTCATTCCTCTCACCATTATTCTGTATATTACATGCCTAACTCTTTCAAACACAAACACACATACGTTCTCCTGTCACATGGGCTAAGCAATCTAACCAAAAAGCAAAGCCATAAGTTTAAGAAAGAATGGAGAGTCTCCAAATGTAACCAACCCTTCATTGAACTTCCAGGCACTCAAAAAACTAGGAAATAATAGAACTGTAGCCTTCTGTGTTTTTTAGCCTTTGCATCCCGTCAGATTAAAAGGTTTGCACATCATTGAAAGAAAATTATTTATCCAAGACTATGTGTAAAGAGCATTATGATTTTACGTTCATATCAGCTCATATACGAAAGTCTATGGAGACTTACTTCTGATCTTGACATCAATGTTTCTTCCAGAAATGACAGTAATATATGCCAATGTATTTTTATCAAACAGAGTAGTTTATCATAGAATGATCAAATTCACAGTAGATATGAATGGCCTTGTCAGTGCAACTCAGTGCAACAAGGCAAATGACAAATGCTTCTGAATGGATACAGATCTTTCAGATGCACTGCTGACATACATACAATATGCTGTGTAATTGATTTAACCACCTGCTATTTAAATGACCAAACACTTACAGTATGACTCTAGAATAGCTTCTGACATACATGCCAATTGTGCCATGTTCTACTTCAAAGATTTAAATATCCAAAAGTACTTGGCGTGAGAAATTATTTTAGTCCTATATGTTGCCTCACATGTAGACAAACTATTAGTATATTATACACAAATGATATGAAAAAAATTATTACATTAAATGTTTTCAAGACACCACGAGCCCTTGTGTAAGTGCGCTTGCTTCTGTAATAGCTTCTTTCCACTGATGTGGGAGAAATGACAGGATCAAAAGAGTAATGCATGTTTTCGTTTACAGCCACACCAACATAAAAGTTCAAATGTTCTTATATTTAAAATACAGAATGACCCATTTATGAGAATGTTTGTAATGGCATCAATGGCATCTAAAAGTATTAATGCCACTGATGCAATAAACCAACAAACTATAACTATGTGTTTGTGTAGCCTTTAAAATTCACTCCACAATTTCAGCCAGTCTCCCCATCTATAGACCTGGATCTACAAAATATATAATTCAATAAAGACAGACAGGGAGAGAGATATAAAGAGTGACAGAGATCTTTTCATCTCGAGTCACAGGACGCATTACAAACATCATTACTTTACTCAAAACTATCAGCAGCCCCAAGCACAGCACTGAGTTACAGTCATAATGGCAGATACACACATCCCACTGTTAGATTGATTACCTCCAAGCTCATGTTGACACAACTGTTCCCGTGTCCCTTTGACTAATGCCTTCTGCTGTGGATTGTCCCTGCACAGTGGAATCAAAACATGGTCTAGGCTATATATTGCATGTTCCTTTGTTTATTTGATAGCCACAACCATGTTTTTATTCATACACCGATCAGTTTTAAGACGTGGATCTTCAACTTATACAACATCAATCAAATAACAAATGTAGATTCTTCATTTGAAGATTTTTTTCATCCTGCTGGTTAAAAATTCAGTGTAGTCACAAAGAATTGCAGAGCATGGATCTGACAGCCTATGATTACAAGAAACAAAAACTATAATCCATAAATAATCAAATAAAGGCATTCGCTTGAGAGTAAACAACCACTGTATTCCAAACACGTTCCAGATTGAAAACATGAGGCGTGCCACCCACGTTTTCTTCGTTATTTTGGATCATCTGTCTTAAATATAGCTGCCACCAAAAGATATCAATGAGCAGAAATCATTCTCAAAGTAGTTTAATTAATGCCATATTCACTGATAATATGAATTCTTATTTTTATTTTTTGTGTTATTAATTAGACTTTTGTACCATGTCTGTTTTTTTTAATGCAACTAACATTTAATAAAAAATACTGATTTTTATTTTATTTTAAATAATTTAAAAGATTTAAATAATATGAAGATATATAATAATATTTGTAGAATATTTGTAGATATTCAAGAGGGGTGATTTTTTTTAGACCCCACATACTCACAGTACAGCTACACAGGTGAGTATTATGTGATCCCTTATAGAAAAAATATGAGTGTTTAACATGTGCCAAACACATGTGAAACATGCTTTTCTGGAATTTACTTTTCTTCTAATCTCATTTGAAATATTACTCATTATTCCTGGCTGGTGGTGTATTTTCTCATCTTTGATGTGTGTTTTCTCAAAGGGGATTTACTGTAACACCTTGTGTTTCCCAATCACCATCTGAGTTCATCCTCATAAAGAGACAAGGTCCAATTAACAGATAAAGTGTGGATAATATAGGGCAATCTTCAAAGAATACAATGTCATTGGAATGGGCAACATAAAGTGAGGTCTTAACTGTGCAACCATTAGATCAATAGTGACAGAACAGCTTGTTCCTCATTTGGTAGCATGCGATGCTGGCAATGCCAAGGTATTCACAGAACACGCAAACTGATAAATGCATAATGTACTTTGAATGCACCGTTAAGCCGCTTTCCACAAAAAATCTATTCAGTTGCCAATCTTTGGTTGTTAATGATACAATGCAGTGACCCTAAAATCAAACCCTGTGCATTATGGCAATATATAATCATATTGGACAACACAATGCATGTCCTAAGCACACTTGTTTTGTTATGATCTGCAATATATTTGTTTGTTACAAAACAATACTTTACAATAACAATACCATAACAATACATTGACATTACAAATGCAAGACAACAATCTAATAAGGCTATGCCATTATGCATGTTATTTTAGCTCTTCATTGTTTCTACAGAATTAATGTTAAAGTTGCTTTAACTTTTGACTCTTTGTCGCCATCTCTGTTTGAAACATAAAATTGCAATTATTTGGAGTTATTTTCTGTGCGTGAGTTGTGCCTCAGCCTTTACTAAAAAGGTAATATATTTATCGTTTTTGTTCACTTTACTGACGTCTTACCTCTTCAGCAGAAGAAGTCTGATCTCTGCATCGTGGAGTTATCGTCACTTTATCAAACCCCAAGTCGATAATAACTCTTGCTTTAGTACGAGCTCTGTAGGCTCTCCACAGCTCAAGGTCTCAAGGACAGGTGTTTCAACCCCACATTTAAAGAGGAAGAACTTAAACGCCGCGATCAAGATGACAATTTTAATTCAATGCGACTGTTGTGGGAAGAAACTACAAACGCTACACCATCCTGGGTGCTGTTGTTTCTGGATGTGACGTAATGACACACCGACGACTGACGACAAACTCATATTTCCCGCTAAATCTGACCAGGCTACTAAAATTATAAATTATATAATTTCTAATTTATTATAATTGTATACTTTCTAATTTATTATAGATTATATAATTTACAGTTTATTATAAACGTATACATTTTAAATTATTATAAATATTTACTTTTTTATTAATATCATTATAATTATTATAAGCTAACCTGTGAATAGAGGTAAGGTAAGACAGCTTTTGAAAAGTTATGGATTTATTTGCACTTGCTAAATAATGGATTTTTGTTTCTTTTTAACCATGACTTAAGAGTTTTAATATCAACCTGTTTCATGACTATTAGCCTGTGTGAAATGATAGTCAGTACATGATTGTTTGATTCTGTTGTTCTGTTTGGCCACATTATTTAAGAATACTCTCTGTAATAGACATTTGACAAAGAACTGTATAGTTAGATGAATTGTTTTATTTAATCACTTGAAGAAAATTTGTTTATTTTTATTTAAATGTATTTGGTATGATCTGTAAAAACATGGAAAACACAGAATGTTACAGTGAGCAGTGAGATGAACTTCTCTGTTTAATGAGCTCATACACATTCATATGCAAACAGGACAGAAAATAAACATACTGTTAACATGTATCACATATAAAAGGTCATGTACTCATGCATGAATACATAAATTGTGTAATCTGAAGCAATAAATGTTTAGTTTCTGCTCTTCTTCATACCTGTTTTATGATCTCTGGTTTCTCTGTAACAGCAGGATATGTATTGCATTATGATTGTGTGAGAAATGTAAGGATAGGAAAGGATGTTCTTTGATGATGCGAAAGCCTGAAGTCTGTCTAAAACACAGATGGACGTATTTCTCTTTGTTCTGCCCAAAGCATAAGAACAAAGCAAAGAAAATACCACAAGTGTTACCTCTTCATGATGATGTTTTTGTTTCTTTTCCTATTTACCTGTTTCTGATATAATTGCATCATGAAAGATATTTCAGTTTCACAGGTTTACCCACCTTAATCAAAAAGCTTTGAGTGAGTATGTTTGTCTGACATTTCTTCTAATGTGTTTCATTTCTAGTGGAACACGCATAACGTTATAATGAAGACTCCAGCATGGGCTTATGTGCAAGTTTTTGTGGAAGTATGTGCATTAATCTCTGCTCGATACTGTTCTAATGCACTTTTTTAGTAATTGGTAAATGTTTGGGAAATAGAATTTTCTGATCTCTTTTCATTTTGTTTGATGTGACCTGACACATTCTGGACATGTTTTCATTGACAATCTAATTCACCAGAAATTGGTCTATGTCCTATGATGCATCTGTCAATATCAATACCGTACAACAAAAACTTAACAGCGTCAGTGTAACACTATTTTCAGGCCATTGCCGCTACGAGAAATAAAATACACACAAACCTGACTAAAAATTTAAATTCATGCATAATATGGAAAGACATTACACTAAATAAAACAGCAAAAACCAGCCAAAGATGGTTGGCTGGTTTTAATTTAAGCTGTAAGTATCTTGTTTAAGATGATCCTTCCAGGTTTTGCTTAGTGGCAGCTAGACCAGCTAAAAAAGTACTGAAATTTGCCTATTTTAGCTTACTAGGCTGAGAGACCAGCTAAAACCAGCCACCCCAGTTTTGGCTGTTTTTCAGCAGGGTATTTTTTATACCGTCATAAGTTTAAACACACTGCAAATTTAGTTTTTTGGCGCCATCTAGGGTTTTTGAGTCATACTCACTTACAGATAAATATATGAAATATATTCCACAGATATACACAGCTCTTAACCAAAGCTTCATTGATTACTAATTTATCTAGGACAAGACATACACCCACACTATATGCTTTGTTCTATCTACATACTAGTAAATGTTATTTAGATGTTCCACAATATCTTGCTTTAATGTCTGAATTGCCAATTTATTAATAGACGTTTAATGCTAAATTAAAGTAAAAGAAAAATAATAATGGAGTCACATGCAAGTAATACAATGTAAGCACCCAACATTTAGACAGATTTTAGACAGAGGACATACTGCACTAGATTATTTGGTTAATTTGTATCTTAAATGCATAATTGTTTTATTTCTTCATCTGCTGATGTTCTGTTCTTGCTGTGATTAAGTCATTGTACCAGACCAACATTTTGTAATTTATACTACAATTAAAACGCTGACAATTAAAATATATTTTTACGTAGTAGCAATGACTGTACAGTTCCTGACAGGTAAGTAGTTTCATTGGGGTTATTATGACAGATTAAGATTCAAGAATTTGGGAACTTCAAGAACTTAAAATTAGTAGGTTCTGAGACAATTGTTTCACAGTCTTCATGGGCGGAATCCTACAAAGTAAACAGATATGCTATTTTTTTGCACACTCTATACTATTCTGTACAAATCTATGTTTAAAATAGGAGGACAAGCTCTCTGTACTCATGCCTTACTCTGGCCAACAGTAACCTAACAGCTTTGCAAGGCAGGAAGGATTGACTAAAACTGCATTACAATGGAGAATACAGAAGATTGGTTTAGCAGGAAACTGAGTACCACCCCCCATAAGACTCTAAGGCTGACATCCTTATTTCAAGAAGTGACTGAACTGGGCCACCCGACTCTATAACTAACCTGGCTGCCTGAGGAGAAGGAATAATCAGTTACCTACATTTACACCTTTATTGTAAGACAAAACGCGTGTATGGAGCAGTTGCAGATTGTTATAGCATATGCGCATTTCCCACCATAATTTTATTAACATATGATAATTTCACATATTATTACAATTATATATTTTGTAAAATAATATATATTTAAATATAATATTTACAAATTCTTTTGGGGGTAAAAAAACTGCAACATGTTTTTGTAAAGTATTTATATTTAAAATACACCACACAAAAACTGCTATAGAAGGAAATGAAGCCTGTTTTTAACATGTTTTTTTTAAGATATTGATTCTAAAAGCCTGAAGAGATTTCATAAAAATGTTTTTATTTTATTTTAAGACAATGAATCAAACCATGTTGCCTGTTCACATGATACAAACTTCATAAACTTTAATTTCAAAATCTGTCCACAAACACACCACCTCTCCCATCCATCATAAACAACACACACACTTGACAACATCATCAATGGGTGCCTCTCTTTGAGGGCAGTATCAGTGAACAAACACATCACCGTCATGCTCAAAGCTCCTCTTGAGATCTTCTGATGACTAAAGAATGATAAGGAGCTATTGAATAAAAAAATGTAGCTTTTTTATATATTACCAGTTAATGAAAGAAAGGTAAACATACAAAGAGGGGGTGACAAAGTGCTCATAGTCACAAAAACCACTGTTAAAAAACTCTCTGAAACAGAGACATAATTGAAAATTTAGCACAGCATATCCCATCATGAAAAAACAATGTATCTGTTTATATTATTGTATGCAGTATGCTGAAACATTTTTTGGTTCCTAAAAAAAGATTTGTAGGCAGTCTGAACAGGCCTTTCTTATCTGGACCATAACATTTATCCATTTTAAGTTTATGAGTATTTCTGTGGACTTATTTACATTTTATAAATACATGAAAACAATGCAATTTTCAGATGCATCACTGCAAACCACAGCAGTAACAGTGCTGTTATTAGAATACAAAGATTGTTATAAAGGTGCAATTGACAACCAGGATGATGAGGAATCACATTGTGAAGAAATCCTTAAGCAAAATTTCAAGAGAAATGGGACTTAAGTGGCCACACGTTGTTTTTATAATGGCATAGAAAGTAAAGGCTTTGATTTTTGCATCTAATTCAATAGTCCTCGTGTGTTGATGTCACATTCTTTTCCACTGTCTTCATCACTGTTTGTCACCTTCTGCTTTGGGCTGGAATTACCTGGACCGGTTGCATTTCTCTCCATTTTTTCATCCAGTTTAGGATTTGCTGTCTCCGAAATGGGAGCTTAAAAACACAAACATTTGTATATTATTATACTATACTATATATACTATATATTATATAGTTTGTATTTGTATAATAAAGTCTACCTAAACCATCAGTTTCAAGGTTTACATTTACATTTTTGCCTTTTGCGGATGTGTTTATTTAGAAACACTGAAAACAGTGAATACAATGTATTTAGGCTTCTTATAAGTGCTTCGGATTTAAACCCATGATCTTAGCATTGCAAGTGCCATGTTCAAACTATTACAAACATTGATCTTTATAGAGATGGTTGTCTTGATCGTCTCCATTGTAGAATAAGTAAATGTAACCTTTTTGTAGCTGAAAAAGAAAGAAATGCATGTTTGCGTGGCTTACCATGCAGATTTAAATGATCGCCACCATCTGCTTTACTCCCTCCAACAGCTTCATTGTCCTTCTCGCTGAGTTCAACTATCCGCTGTCTTGCACTTTCAAACACAGACTTCAAAACTATGGAGTCCTCAAAAATCTGAAACATAGGTAAAACACTTAATATTCTCACAGTTCCCCACTGTGCTTGATACTAATACCTTTTGCCTTGCAAGAATATTCAGACTTCATTTGCTTAAGTCAACTTTTGTTCTCTGTGATGAAAGCACTGAAACTTATAATTATGTTAATGTGTCAAGTAATGTAGACATTCAGCAAAACCGCTGAGCTCTTTGCATAAATTTGAAACCGTTTATGGTATAGATGAAGAACAATTCTTTGCTTGAGCATTACGTGAAAGATAAATCAGGTTATGAATCTGGGATATAGAAACTTTAAATGAAAGTCAATACAAGTAAAACATTTGTGCACTTGAATATTCTGCAATATCGAAGGAAATCAATTTAAAATAAATAATAATAAAAATGTAATGTAAATACAATAATGCAGCAAAGAATTTTCAGGATGTATTTTTAAAGCTTGAATGAACCTGAGGAGAGAATATGCTTGGTAAGCGCACCTGCGATCCTTCCAGATTAAACGTCTGAGCATTGTGACACATCAGCATAATATCCTTTTCCAGGTCTGCAATGCACCTGTATTTGTGATTACGAACCCTCTCCTGCATAAAACAAAATCCAGATTGCAGTCAAAAGAACAAACGAGAGCAGAATACAACCACCACAAGAAAAATAAAGTCTATACATTTTCACATGCAAACTTTACAAGAGCTTTGAAATTAATGACAGATTTTTCATTTTTTGATAACATCTCTAAAACGTCTGCTACCTCTATATCACTCGCGAACACAACCAGTAAAAACATACAATGTGTAGGAAGAGAATAAAATGAATTTGTATTTCTGAAATGAAAGGGACTGTCAGAGTCAAGATAAGAATGAAGTGAAGAATGGGCTGATGGAAAATGAAAGAAGGACAGAAGAAATGAAAAGAAGTTTGGAAAGTTAGAAGCTGGGAATATAGATAGTTGGGAGAAATACTGCAAACATGTTGGTTTGATTGATATGGTAAAGGTACTACGGAGACATGAAATGTTCACAGGTTCACCCTGATCCTCCTAAAGTCCACTGGCTTGCGGATGAGCTCGTAATACTCTGGCACTTCTTTCCTTGAAGGCAGCTGGACGAAACCTTTACTGATCTGTCGGCCCAACCTGTAGAACAGAAATATATTCAAAAGCTAGTTTATTTTTTGACAGTGCTAGCATCAAATACCTCAAGAACAGAGGAGTGGAAACAGTATAAACTGAAAATATATTATCTGCTGTTTGGAGCTCGTAATGTTTCTCATAAATAATAAAACTATGTTGGATTCACAATTTACATTCTGGCAAGTATATGCCATCTGGGACAGGGCCAGAGTATGTATAATATGTTTGTGTACTGACGTGTCCTTGTAATTGATGACCATATCCACGATGGTGTTCATTTGTTTTGTGAGTTTGGGAGGGTTGGGGGGCAGCTTCTCGGCGGGAGGGCGACCCCGACGCTTTTTGACTTTCTCCACCACCTCCTGACCAGTCTCAGAAACCTGGTTGCCTTGATTATCACTTTTTCGTTTCTTCAAGTTGCTTTCCTCCTCCATAACCTCAGTCAGTCCGTTTTGGATAGCCTGAGACTGAGAAGACATATTCCATGAGATAATCAATGGAAACTGTGAGGGATGGTAGAGGATTTGATGGAGAATTTTTGAAATATTTAGAATATAGCACTGTGTAAATGAACCGGAACTTATAATAAATATATATATAATATGTATAATAAATAGTCAGAAAATATTTTGATAATAATGGAATATAAAACCTTACCACAAACCCAAAGTTCCTTTTTGGGAGAAAAATCATCTCTTCAAAAGATGCTATATTTCTAACCCTTTCTAAACATTGGCTGTAGCACTTGAAAATGTAATCTGAAATTAGATTTATTGCTGATAAAAGTGATAAATCATGATAAAGTTGTGCAGAGAAAAGAAAAAGCATTTGTATACATATTGCATCAGTACATAAATTAACAAGATGATTGATCATTAGTGTGCGACTCAAACTCACTAAAAAAAGTGGAAAATTTTAACAGTTTTTCACACATAATTTTTTAAAGTATACATGTTTGTATGCAGAGAGAAATCATACATAAATCATACAATATTTACATCCACACATGCCATTGTGTTGTCAACAGTCGCTCATTAAACAGAAATCAGACTCTTAAAAAAATCAATTACTTCCAGTCCCTTTTGTCACTGTGCCGAATCGAACACCTCATTACGAGGAGAAGATAACCTCAAATTATCTTCTGGTTAGGGCATGGTGTAAAACAGGTCTGTTAACAATTACATTTTAAATAAGGATCTAAACAAGACAGCCTTAAATTACAAAGCGGTTCAGTGAACTATCTGGCCTTTCATTCTGACAAACCATCAGATCCAAATTGATGCTGATCATCATCAAGGATCAAAGTCTTACATGACTTAACCGGGCGAGCTGCCTTCAACCTTCAAACCCATCAAATGTGGACGGCTGCCTTTACTTGTGTTTAATATTTCAAAAGCAGCACTTCACGATTTGCCACAAACACTGTATAATCCCACACAGGGCAGCAGGACAGGCAAGAGATACTGATACATGAAATGACTGACATTTACGCCGACGTTGATTTCCTGCCAACACGCCTGTTATAACGAAACAGTGACGTATGGCTAAACATACACAGCAACCCCCCCGAGACAATTTACTGAACCTTTTTTTAATAACACTGAGACATGATGCCACCTCTAATCAGCATGTACATGTCTCGCTCCCATGTAGAGGAGAATAAGCAAATGTAAAAATAATAGAGGAAAGCATCTGTGTGTGTGTGTTTCACACGAAGACAATTAAAGTGCAGAGATATGCTTGACGCAGCCACTGCTGGCAGAGAGAGAGAGAGAGTATGAGACGGATGAAAATATGATTTTTTTGTGTATGCTGCTATGCGGGCAGCGCCAGCCATTGATGTCTAAATTAAACACACACACATGCAGAAACACTAAGGCACAAATTAGACAAAACAAGGCACAATACACTGACATAATAGCCATAATAGCCCCTCCCTGCCCATACACATACACACACACACACACACACAAGAAATATGAAGAAGCACACAGGCACACACAGAAACACACGGAAAGCATTTATTCACACGTACCCCAGGGGAAAATGTGGAAGGAAAGAGGCCTAATAATCAACAGCATAATAATGGAATGTACAAACACACACATACACACTTTCGTGCACAGAGGAAAAGCAGACCAAAACATGCAGAATGTTTGTCCTCAAGTCTATCCACGGTGCAATTCGCCCTAACACAAAACCCTTGTTACGATGCACGATTCTTAAAAGCATATGTTCAATGCATCACAATCCAAACAACCGATTTGTCTGGCCAATGTTTCTCTTCACCAGACATGTTTCACACTCAGACACACACACGCACGCTGACAAATATTCCCTCTCTCTCCCTCTCTCTCCCCCTGTCTGTCTGTGTGACCATGTGCTGAAGTCTGGTGTGATTGCGTGCTCTATGCGCAGGAGAGAGAGCAAGTGAGAAGGAGAGAGAGAGGGAGAGAGTAGGAAGAGAGAGAAAGGAAGAGGGCGATTTACCTGACTGTGGTCTCTAGGCTGGCTCCAGTCTGGAGGAAAGAGAATTAGCAAACCAGCATTGCAGCGCGCAGCCAGTCTCTTCATCAGCTGATCACTCAAAACGCACAGCCCGAAAGGGGGGCGAAAAGCGCCCAGCTTTTCATACACAAATCAATTGGCGTTAGGATGTTGAGAGAGAGAGAGTGTGAGGGAGAGACAGAGAGAGAGAGAGCAAAGAGAAAGGAATAACTGTGAGATGTCTTTCTGCTAGTTTGTCCCCGTGGAAAGGCCTGCAGCTCGCTTTTCTCTCCCTCTCGCACACTCTCTCTCTTTCTCTCTCTCGCTCACTGCATGTTTTAATATCGACTGTCGCAATCTGGTTTCTTTTCCTTTTTTCCCCCTCTCTCTCTCTCTCTCTCTCTCTCTCTCTTTCATGGTCTCCTTCAGTCTTTTTAAACGCCCCTCTGTTAAAAAACTGGGCTCCATTTTGTGCCTATGCAGATGGTTTTTGCAAGCTTTACTATCTTGAGAGGATTCCAGGGTAGTTAATGGTGTGTTGCACACGCTTTCATACACACACACATAAATTGGGTAATGGCATGTTTGTATCCGCGTCTGGGAGCTTTTACGACATGAAAGAGCGCAGAGAATCAAGTGAAATCATTATGGGTTATAAATATTACCCAATAGGCACAACAAAATAGTCGCTTTCTGTTATCCATTGAGAATGAGATTAATAACTTTTAAAGTACCGTAGCATCGCACAAAATTCACATGTAGATACAGACATATGCTTTATTATAGTTCACGAAAGCTCAGAGGTGTCTTAATAGCATAATTACTATTCTTGGTCAAACACAACCGTTTGATGGCAGTCTAGAGACACATACTTACTTTAAAATGCACAATACTTTTGTGAAAATGTTCTGTAATGAGATATTTATTTAAACTACATCTTATCAGTGATGCATTTTTATTTGCTTGAGCTTTTCTCACTAAAGAATTCAAAAAGTAATAAGCAGGAGATAATTGAGTTAGACCAAACAGACTTTGAAATAAAGCTGAAAAAACTGTTGCACGGTAACGGACCAAAAAAGGATTGTGGAAAGATATAATATATTTAATATTAAAATGTAAGCAAAGTGCTATATTATACCTTGATAAATAATTTTTAATAGGATTAACAACAGAAACTAATAAATTGGTTGTTCTGATATGTATGTTAAAAAAAATTCAGTTTATATGATGTCATAATAAATAACTATTAATGTATTTATTATACTACAAATCCTACTGCTATGAGGTTAAAAGGTCACCAGAAATGCCCGTGAGGAGTCATATTCACATTTTTAATGTTCAACATGATAATTTTCATGAATGAAATATGCCTGTTTCAAGTGTCTGCAGGTTCATTTGAACTTACATTTGCCATGGCAACAGCTTCATTAGAAAAGACAAGACATTTTTCCATTGATCAAATATTCATCTCAGAAACTCTGGATTCAGATTTCTGACCTCGTTCTGCAAAGCAGAAAACGTCATTCGGCACTTGTCGAGTAGATTATTAGTGCACGTACCTTCAGTAACGATTACACGCTGTCATATTGTTACATTTCATATGCATGTTTTGCTATCAGGTCGACAAGGGCATTTTGGTAAAACATCTCAGGCGGTTACTATGGCAACACCACGTTTTACTGGCTGCAGACCGCACCGAGCTGTAATGCTATAGCATTCCATCACAAAACACAGACACGCACTCTGTCGTCCAGACACATTCAGCAGAACATTCTCAAACACAATGAACCATTGAACTACATAATGAAAAGCTCAAAAACACGCTGAACTCAAATGAGCAAAGAAGTTTTAAGATGTGATGTGGATGGAATCTAGTAGTTGTATGCCAGCATTCATGTATGCTATTCATTACGTATCTATATTCAGACAACAATAAAAACTACAAAGGAAGCATGAAGCAACTGCAAGATATTGTTTGTAATGTTGCATATGTGGGGTCCTATCATACATGATATAATTTTTCTCTTTAAAACAATTAATTTAAGCTAAGAATGGCAGACCTATTGTCTGTCCTATTATTCTCTTTATACTTTATATGTCTCTATATACAAAAGTTGTGTACTTCATATTCTGAAAAAAATCTTTTGCCACTAATTAACAGTTCCAAGCATTCATTTGCATTCTGTAACCTCAACATCACAATCTTTGAACTTTAAGCTTCCTTAATATAAACTGCACAGTTTTCCTCATGTTGCCTTTGGAAGAGACTATTTAAACAACTTAAAGTACATTTTATGCAAATAATAATTATATTCGCCCACATTTTTATCACCTTGTGCTTAGATGCATTATATGTAGATAGGAGACTATAACTAGGTGTTTCATGTTTACCTTGTTATTCTTGTTTACAGGGCAGATTACCCAATCTCTTCAACTCATTGAACCAACACATTTCTCACATGTACTGCTGATCTGCGGTTCAGCTTTTCACCACTAGATGACAGAATTGCTGTATGTGTTCCCTAGAACTACAAAACAATACCAGTAATGCACTACTAAGTAAACACAAGGTGGTGATATAAGCACACCATTTATTTTGTGTATACACTCATATATTTAGACCTTTACATAATTTTACAGTCACATAAAAATTACAATTTCTAAATTTGGAAATATGTGGTAAATTATACAAGCATTACATAATAAAATAAAATAAAATTCAGTATTTAAAATATTAACAATATACTGTGTAAAAATGCCTCTAATTTATATATTACCTGTAATTTTACAGGAATATTTGAAACGGTTTATAAATGTATTCCTAATAAATAGTAACATTAACAGCCACAATTAAAATATAAGTATTTCTTATTCATAAATTGCAAAGCTGTATGTTTAAATCTGGGACAAATATTAATAATGGTAAAAGTAATAGTAAAGAACAAGAAGACACATTACAAATATTTGAATATATAACTACAATTCTAATTATACTCATCTTTGATTTTGAGGATGTCTAAATGAAGAGCATGGAAACATGTCATTATCACTCAGAAGAGCTCATGCGTGATGATGCAGGTGAAGTCTTGCTTCGAGGAGATCCCTGCGGATGTACACACACACACAAAAACATACAGTATAGAGAAACTGTAGTGTTGTCAATCTGACCCAAGTATGTAAATAAAAAGCTGTGCAAGAGAAATGACAATGCAAGAGTATTTGTAAGATTACTTGGAACAAAAGTAAAAATTCATACCTTAGTAGCTGAAATACCCTTTGAATAGTTGACATGGGCATAGAGAAGCATAGCAATGTCTTTGTGTCCGGCCTCCAGAGCAATGGATAGAGCAGTGCTGTTATCCTACAAGCACACATGCATACAAACAAAAACACAACCAGTCAATGGGATAGATGGGATAGAAAAAGTACCATGTACAAATATAAGCAAGAACACAAAAAAATATTAGTGCATTACTTTTAAATCATATTGTTTTTTTCTCTGCTTTTAAATCGACTCGGTTTTTGGTGAAAACCAGTTAGTTACTCACATTGTCAGTCAACGTGGCGTCACATCCTGGCTGGGCCAGTAAAAGTTTGACAATGTCTGCATGACCATGTTCACCGGCACACATGAGAGCGGTAGAGCCCTCATCATCCTGGATGTTGACCTCTGCTCCAGCATCCAGCAGAGCCCTTACCATATCGATACGCCCATGACTGACTGCAAGCATGAGAGCCGTCTGGCCAGCCTAATAGGAAAATAGCACAGTACACACAGAAATATACATAGATACATTTAATACATTTGGGAAACAAATTTTTACCTAGCCAACGTTAACTTTAGCCAAATAACACATACACACCTGGCTGGCCTTAGCATTAACATCTCCTCTCCTGAAGAGATCCTGTACCACCATCATGTCTTCCTTCGTTTCAACGGCAGCAAGAGAAGCAAGCATAATGGGTGTATATCCTGCCCTGTTTTGATGATCTATATTACACACTCCTGACATAGAAAGAATTTAAAGCTGGCGTAATTGTATTGTATCTACTGTCACAAAAAATCCCATTAAAATAGCCACAATTTAAATCCTTTTAAGAAAATAGAGGTATGTGAAAAAATTAAGCACCAACTGATGACCCTCTTTTCCAATTCACAAATAAGAGCATTCACTAGATTTTGGCACATCCCACAGTCTCCAACAAAATCATTTTTACTAAACAAATTATTAGAATTACACAGTTCATTAAGAAATAAGGAAGGAATCGCATGAAGAAAAAATTCATAATTTAAATATTAGGGACACAAATCTTTATCTTTTTTTAGTTAAAATCAATAAACACCCATCTTCAGTTAGAAGTTTCTGACATGTAAACAATAACATTGCTATGCAAAAGAAATGCCGAGTGCAAACATCAGCTCATTGAAAAGGTCACAATTGTACATGAATATAACTAATAGCACAGCTATTGATCAAAGTAAGAAAACTTACAAGTATTTAAAGTACCTGCATCTAGTAGAATCTTCACTACACTGAAATTAGAATGAGACACGCTGTAGTGTAGGGCTGTGTTTCCATTTTGATCAGCCATATTGGCCACATAACATAGCACATCCTCTGAGACAAGGCGGCAGGCAAAGAGAAAGTCCTCTACGGTCTGTGGGCAAGCTCTCTTCTGACTGGACACACAGAACCACTCCTGCTGAACTGTGTTGAGGCTGGAGCGCTTTTAAGACAGAGATTAAAAAAAGGTTATTTTCCACATAAAAGCGGTGTATTCGCAAATGCCACTCCTGTGAGACCTGTTGGGCACCGAAGATGCATCAAAACCACAGATAGATTTTAGCAGATCACTTGATCACACTATACCATTCACAGCATGACACTTGTAACACAGAGAGAAATGCAACAACTATCATTTTAAACTTCCCACAATACCACAGTGCACTGAACAACCTGATCTATATCCCAGTGGGTAATTATGGGATAAGGCTTCAGTGAGTAAACATAGAACCAGCCAGGCACTTCCAAGCAGTCTGAGAAAGGAGGTTTTACAAAACAGGACAAATAAATGCATATTTTTTTCCCTTTTTGGCTTTCCTGTATCTGAACCTTAAGAATACATTCCCGAAAAAATTAAATGATTTTTGCCAAGTGTTTAACAATGCCTGAATGTGTGTTGAAGTATTGGAATCCATCTCTGATATTACAAGGCAATAACACAAAGATATTAGAAACTGAGGTTAACCAACAAGCATCGACATAAAAAATGAAAACAATATAAGAAAGCATTCAGAGATAACTGCATTATTGTTTTTTATCTTACCAGTTCCCTGTTGGATATGGTCTTACTGCCACTGAGATGAACCTCCAGAGTTCGGCAGGCAGAAAGCATCTTCTCGCCAAATTTGTACCTACAAAGGACAAAACACCATATCATGACAAATCATAACTGACTGAACCGGCGAATAATTTATATTTCAGTTTAAACAAAATGAACAAACGTCTGTGTGGTTCAGCACTGATTTGAAAAAACATTATAAGCATTGACCTTTCTTTCTTCTTGGGAATCCTCACTTTGTCTTTGGTACTTTCTTCCTTTTGCCTTTTTTCTCTTTTCTTCTTCTCTTCATCCTCAGAAACACCACCCTCAGACGAGGGACCCTCAATAATGCCACATCGAAAGCCCCTACAGAAAGAGAGATTTTGATTTAAACGCTAGATAAACAGGTTGTACATGATGCACAAATGCACAATTTATTCAAATATATAAATAAATATAAATTGTTCACATGACTTGTTCAAAAAGAATAAACTAAATGGTTAGTCTGAATCTAAATGTATATTTTCTGATTAAATAATGAACCTTTATTTACCCACGGGGTGCAGGCTTAGGGATATTCACACCATCTGTGGGCATCTGATAAACGTTTTTCCTTTTCATGATGGATCTGAGACTGTGATCATCACTAGATGATCCTGCAGAAACGAGAGAAAAGATTTCTCATTAGGTTAACAGCACTTTAGGTGCATCTCCTAAAAATAAACCTTTTTGCTCCTAGTCTGCCATTGCAGACTAAACAAGACCATCTTCTAAACAAAACACACACTACCCTTTGACAGCACAAACAAACACTTCAAGCCTCTTTTTATTGGTACTAAAACTCCTAAAAAAAGAGACATTTCTAACTTTTGCAAACCATGTACTGAACTTTAAGTGTGGATGGTATTCATGTCTATGTCTGCCACAGACCAGAGGACATGAGAGCATTCCAGAATCCCAAATATTCTAAGTGTAGGGCTCGTACAGCCAAAAGACAAACCAGAGAGAGCTATTTTCACCTCCCGTTCACATTCCACGGAATAGAGGCGGCCTAGAAAAGATCTCTAAAAAAAATCTTTTTACTTTTCTTTTGGGTGGAACAATTTTCAAGAGTTTTGATCGAGATGCTTCTGACACAGAAATTCATACCGTGAAGTGCAGCAGACATCTGCAGCTCCATTGGATTCTTCTGTTTTATGCTTAAAGTATCATCCACTTTTGGTGTCTGTCTTTGTTCAATGACTGGGAATTAGAAAGAAAAATCCAAGGAAGCCATTAGGTATCTAGGAATGTAGTCATTACTACATTCCATTTTTAAATAACAAACCATTTAAATGGTCAGAAAATGACACAGACACAAATACACAGAATTACCTTCAACTTCTAAATGACCACGAGACTGAAGAGTGACCTCACTTTTTGACCCGGGGTGGCTGTCGGTCAACAGGTCCTGCTGTTCTTTAAGTAACCTTTGCATGCGATCTATGTAATGATCAAGTCCAGGTTCCAATTGCGAATACACCTGCGAAGTTGAACATTCATTCCCCTCAGCATCGCGTATCCTACCATCTCCCACCTCTACACCAATGCTACGCGTCTTCACGGGATCTGGCAACCGGGAAGGACCGCATGCAATGTTCCGTGTACGGAGCCCGATCAGAATATTCTCATTGATATTGGTCAATCCAACACCAATGTCACGTGTCATAACCTTAGGTAGGCCAAGAGTGCTTCTTTCTATATATGTGGTTGTTCCCACGGAAACTGAACGCATTTTGGCAGCCACACAATCGCAAACTTTCCCATCCCCAATCGCCAAAGATCGGGTGATTGTGTGTGCCGTGTTGGTATGTCTCTCTCTGGTCAGCGTGTGCTTTGTATTGGTGCTGGCTTCAGAGATGCCAGTCTGGGAAGTGCTGGTGCTACGGGTGACCATACAAACAGATGTGCTGGTACGCTGCGAGGTGGTCTGTGGGACCACCATCACAGCTAGGTCACTGCTTCGCACTGGATCCGTAAGAGTTCCTTGGGAAACTAGCGTTTTGACATTTACATTGATCATGTGCGAGTCCACCGTTTGACAGGAGATGTTCCTCTTCTCCAGCGTCTCCAAGGTAATTGTGCCAGCATCGCGCACACTTACTGTAGTTCCAACACCTTGACTGCAGGTTGGCACAAACTTGCTTCCCACACATTGATCTTTTCTCTCTACTCGTCTATGCACTTCCCACTCTTCCATAGGTGCGTCTGGGCCAGAGGACACAGCCCTCATCTTAGACTTACAGGACACTCCAACAGCAGTTGAAATTCGTTCTGGCCCTCCCCCAACAGATGAATGTACAAGTTGGGTGTGTTTTCCAACTCCAAGGGTGCGTGTTTGCAACTCAGTCTGGGTAGCGGTGCACTTTACCTGTGGTTGTACGGTGCAACCCTTGTCGGTATGATTTCTTGCCTCAGCTTCTCGTAATTCACTCCTCATCCTGCACATTTCTGCCTTAAGCATTGCTTCCTTAAGCTCAGCCTCCAGCGTTTGTACCCTGTCACTTAAAAGTTGAATGGTTTGTTGTTGCAACTCAGTTTCTTTGTCAGATCCCACATCAAGCATAGTCTCAGTGACACTGACAGCTACAGATTTTGTTTCAAGTTTAGCATCAATACCATCACAGAATTTGTCACCTCCCACAGCAACAGATTTTAAAGCCCTCGTTCCGAAGCCTGAGGATTGCTGAGTCTCAAGACGTGCATCTTGGATCTTCTTCTCAAGTAGTTGCAATTCCACGCTGAGCTGTTTGAACTCCGTCAGACCGGAGAGCGTCTTGTGCTCCAATCCTTCCATATCTTCTAAGGATTCCTTATTGCTCTCTTTCACTTCATCAGGCATGTTGTTGGACTCTAATTTTTGACCATCTAGGCTCTTGACCAAGGCAGTCAGTTGTCTCTTTTCTTCTTGCAAAACTGATATCTTTACCTGTAGTACAGGTATTAGTTTTACTTGCTCCTCCAGGTCTTTAAGTCTTTGTAACGCAGCTGCCATTTGATCTCTGACCAGCTGGAGATGAAGAGGACTGACACTACTTACTGGAGACACTCGGCCAGAGCTTGAAGGGCTGATCTTTTGAGAGCTTCCAACTAACACATTTTGGCTGGGTGAGTCTAGGACCGTCATCTTAGCACCTTTGTAAATGCCTTGAGAACGGATCTGATTTAGGCCACCCAAGCTGGTGTAAGGTGACTGGGTACCACTAGAACCAAGACCACTGAAACTGGCCAGTCTACGCCGTGGGTGTGGTTCTGGAGGTTCTGTCTGGGACAATCCTTTCTCAAGTTCCAAACGCTTGCATATTTCCATCAAGGTCTTCTGAACTAAACGATTTGATGCGGTTGAGGTAAGATGTTGTGTGTCTGAGGGAGCTGGCCCATCTGAAGCTCTCTGAGAGGCGGATAAACCTTGAGAGACCTCAGGACCTTGACTTGAGGATTTAGGTTTGGAATGGTGATGTGGAAGAGGGGGTCGTCTTCTGTTGACTGAAGCAGAAGAGGATGAGGAAACAGAGGTTTTCTTGGCCTCATCACTGCTTACAGAGGACAGAGATTCAGAGGATGTCCAGTTTGTGGGGTTTACAATGCTCTGCGGCTCAGAGGCAGGGTTTGCCTCCCTGGGCCGCTTTCTAAAATCTAGTCGACGAATGGTGTCACTCCGTTCAATATCGTCCACGTATTTAACAAAGTCTAAGTCGAGCTGGTATCCATATGGTGTATCGATGATTAATGGGCTACTCTGGTAAGTGTCAGAAGGGGTCTCACTCCATTCTGTTGGAAAAGAAAGAATAAAAGAGTAACTTGTTAAAGAAAAGTTAGTTTTTTAAAGGGAAAGTGCCTACATTAGCATGTTAATATGTTTAATAATCAAATTAAAATGGGCAATTCCACCAGTTGTGGTTTTTGGATTTTATTTTACAAAAATACTACAAAATGTTGCCTTTCAAAATTGTGAGTTCTTTTAGGTCACATCCATAACACATTTGCCTCCTCTTAAATAGAAATATACTCTTTTTTCAATGTCTGGACTCAAGAGGTATATGAATATATAAACAGATGGTCCACATTTATTGGTAATAAATACATTCTGTGAGAATGTACAGTATATTTCAAGTTTTGACTGCAAATGCCATAACGCTGGAACTGCCCAAACACATTTCTAACTCTTACTGACATGACAGTGAAAATAACTACCATTCCTTGAAATATTAATTTGAAATTATAGAATAAAAAAATGGTTTATATAACTTACAGAAAGATCATGAAAAAAAAAACACTCATAAACAAATCCATAAATAATAAAAAAGTACATATAATTAAAATTCATTCGAATAATTAGAAAAACAGTTTTAAGGTACTTAATATGATCATTTTTAACATTCTTAGCTTTTTAAATGTATCTGATTTCCTTCTAAATAATTTATAGCCTGCTAAGCATTCCAGGCGGCAAAGCATTCAGCTCTTTTCTCCAAAGCAAAATATGTCTACAGAGGACATTGCTTACCTGCCGTTTAGCATTTTCACAGAAAAAAGTGTTTTTAGTGTTTGATAAAGCTCAGAATCTTTCCTCTCTCTGTCTCCGTCAAACTCCTTCTGCTCTCCTCCTCCAGGAGGCCTTTACTCACTTACTTCTGTTTCTCTCCTCCCCCTGAGTTTCTATTCCTATCCTCTTTTACTCACTCCAAACATTCTTCTTTAAAAAAATAGTACAAAACAAAACATTTAAAACTGTAAAAAAAAAACACATATGTAAAATCTACATATTTCTTTATATTATCAATCTAAATATTTTTGTGATAATTTAGGTAAGTTCTGACCTTGTTGATTAAAGCAGTAGTGTGCTTCTTGAGTCATGGCAGATGTTGAAAATATCACTTGTAAAAGTAATATTTCTCAGTTTCAGCAGGTGGATGACTGGAAAAACACAAATCAGTAAAAAAACACAAACTTATATTATTAAAATGAGGTGGTATCATTCTTGCAGCAAGGTCAAATGTTGCAATCTGACAAGAACATTAATTGTCTATTAAAATATCAAGCAATTATTTTAATGTACATTATGATTGATCAGCTGGTATTCATGTCTGATTTCACAATAATCTACAATGGGAGTGGCATAACAGGAGTAGCACAGAGCTTGTGTCTGGTTATTTCTCAGAAGACTACAGGTAAGAGATAAATCATTGTTTCATATATATATATATTTAAATACATATGAATAGATTTAAAAGATGTATTGCTATTAAAGCCCTAATGGATACTGAACAAACGTACACATATTCTCCATCTGACCCCAACACAATACCTGAAAAAGAGAGACTACAAGAGATAGAGACTGATAGATTTAAAACCCTTCTTTCATCCAAGAAAGATGTGAGATTACATTTTACATCTACCATTTCATTATGTGTTTCAAGAATAAAAGAGATAAGACAACTTTCAGTGAAAATTGAAATTATATTTAAAAAATATTTTAAAATAGCAGCCACCAAGAGTCCAGCATAGATATACATTTCTTCAGTGCTGTTTAAAAAGCTTTCCAGGTTGAGACTTTAAGAAGCTGGATGATAAAATGCCAAGAGTATGATTTTACAAATGAGACAAAATCGAGACAAAGGGTGACTACTTTTAAAGATGGTCAAATATAACATAGTGTTCATTTATTTTGGATGCTTTTAGTCATAACATAATTCCAACAGTTACAATTGTGTTATTCCATGGTTTTGATGAGTTTGCTACTATTCTAAAATGTGCTAAAAAAATCTAAACAACAGTAAATGTTGGTTTTCAAACGTTTGACTGGTACTGTATATGTAACCTGCACTTACCTTTTACTTACTTCTGATTATGATGGCGATGAAGAGGATGCAACTCAGAAAAACACTGCACTGTCACTGCAGACAGATATCTGAAACACGAGACCTGCTTTCTCTAAAGCTTTGTGTCAGCTGAATCACTTGACAGTGCAAGGACACAGATACATTAACACAACACACACAGAGGGAAACATACTGATACATGAATACATGATACATTTATATGCACATATAAACATTTGACACAGGCATAAAGAGTCTTACAAAATAAGAAAAGTAGATGGTTAAATTAATTGTACATTACTTTATCCCCAACATGTGCTTAAGTAATTATAAAAACTATCAAAGCAACGAATAATCTGTATAACCAACTGCAATAGACTTACATGCTTTATGACTTTGTCAGCACACTAGCAGAACAACCTAAGCTCTCCATGTTAACAAAAGACTGTTATGTTAAAATCCCTGCCAAAAGGCAAGCATTCTAGCTAGCTTCCCTGTACATTGAATTTTCAAGATTTACAGTTGTGCTTTAATGGGTTTATTCTGCTCCTGGTGCAGCCCAGTATATCTTTGGCCAACCAGATTACACACTTGACTGGAGATGAGCTTTACAACAACCAACAACCCAAACAAACACAAAAGACCCTTAGTTTAAAATATAGTGATTAGTTTTAATCCACCGTGAATTAAAATATTACAAAAAAAATATCTACTTTAATGGTAAGTGTTTCAAGACTTAAAATAACTTAAAATATGCAGCGAATACGTTTAAATAAACGTGCAGGTGAGTTTGGGGTACTCCGTTTTGTTTACATACCGAAGTGCAGTCGCAGATCCAGAGATGAACAGAAGACGAATGGTCAGCATTTCTTCTGCGATTACATCACTACACTTTTTCTTTAGAACAGTTCTACCGATATAAAGTCCTTTTTACAAATGACTAGACCCTGTATAACTTCACCACACTGCTCTGTGTGCTGATGGGGGAGTTGCTGCTTACGCCATGACGCAGTACGGCAGGTGTGCGCACAAGAGTTCAGAATTTGAAACAAACTACATTATTTTATTTTATTTATTTTTATTTTATTTGACCTGTTTCAGACCCTTTATAAGTATAAACATAAAGTCAGAGGCACACACGCAGTAGATATGAGTGTTTTTCAAAGGTTAAAAACAAAATGTACAATAGATTAGATAGAACCACATTAAAAAAATATTAAGCACTTTATTAATGTAAGTTTATATTCTATGGAAAAGTATATAGTAGTTCATATGTGTCATTAAACACATATTTATTTAATTTATTGCTTAACACCTGCCATATATGCGCTTTAGAATGTGACCAGCAGATGTCCCTCTAATCTTGAAGATATTTGTCATTATTTGCTTGATAATTCCATCTTGTCTTATGTCTTTTTTTCTGAGATAAAGCCTTTCAAGAATTCAAAAGAAGACTTAAAAAGGCACTTTTTATTTCATTTATTGTAAGTGATATTACAACTGGCAGATGACATGGTTATCTGCGCTCTTCACTGTGACTTCTCATGTGTTTGTCAAAATTACTTGTTTGCGAGAAACTCTTTCCACATTCAAGACATGAGTATAGACGTTCTCTGGTGTGACTTCTCACGTGTCTGTCAAGATTACTTTTGTTTGTGAAAGTCTTTTCACACTGAAGACATGAGTATGGCCGCTCTCCAGTGTGATTTCTCATGTGGACATCAAATGATATTTTGTGCGCAAAAGTCTTTTCACACTGTAGACACGTATATGGGCGCTCTCCTGTGTGACTTCTCATGTGGATATCAAGAGAAAGTTTGTGTGCGAAACTCTTTCCACACTGAAGACATGAGTATTGTTGCTCTCCAGTGTGAATGACCATGTGCCGGTCCAGACCACCTTTGCGTGCAAAACTCTTTCCACACTGATGACATAAGTATTGTTGCTCTCCAGTGTGAATCACCATGTGCCGGTCAAGACCACCTTTGCGTGCAAAACTCTTTGCACACTGAAGACACGAGTATGGATGCTCTCCAGTGTGAATTCTCGTGTGTTCGTCGAGATTTAATTTTTGTGAGAAACGCTTTCCACACTGAAGACATGCATATGGGCGCTCTCCTGTGTGAATTTTCATGTGGACATCAAGATATTGTTTTTTTGTGAAACTCTTTCCACACTGAGGACATGTGTATGGCCGCTCTGCAGTGTGACCTTTCATGTGTCTGTCAAAATTACATTTGTGTGTAAACGTTTTTTCACACTGAAGACATGAGTATGGGCGCTCTCCAGTGTGACTTCTCATATGGATATCAAATGATATTTTGCGTGCAAAAGTCTTTTCACACTGTACACACGCATATGGGTGCTCTCCAGTGTGAATTCTCATGTGGACATTAAGATGTGATTTGTGTGCGAAACTCTTTCCACACTGTAGACATGTGTATGGTTTTTCTCCGGTGTGAATTCTTATGTGAAGTGTAAGGTCTTTTTTGCCTGAGAAACTTTTATCACACTGAGGGCAGGTGAAAAGCTTCTCTCCAGTGTGGATTCTCATGTGCGTCCCAAGGTTCCATTTTCTTCCAAATCCCTTTCCACAATGTGGGCAAGTAAACGATTGGCTGGCTTTTGTTCTTTGGTTTACTTTTAGACAGAAAGTATTTTTCATCTGCAAGGGACCAGAAGATATCTCTGCCATTGTGACATTATATAGGGCTTTAGTTACTGATGGTTTTTCCAATTCCATTAGGTCTAAAATGAAACAAATGAGGTATATATATTTTATGCCACATTTGATACTTATACATATGATTTTTAAAATATATATATAAAAAAAATGTAAAATATAAAATCGTAATAAAATCTTAGTGATTTGAAGAGAATCAAGTGATTTTACTTATTTCAATTATTAGTGAAGATTAAAGACAGACACCAACCTCTTTGTTCCATGGTATCTTTATTTTTTCTGCATGGGTCTGTATCACTCATGTCTTCAATCTTCTGATAAATAAACAATGAAAAAATGACAAACATTTAACGTAAGTTATTTAAATGCACGTTTATTCCAGAAATGCAGATAACGCTGTTTTAAAGTTTATGTATGCAATAAGATACAACAGGCTGGGGCATTTAAAAACCGCTTACCACACAACAAAATGTTAAAGACTAATATATGTATCAATGCAACTTTCTTTAAGTAAAATTACATACACGGGTATCAGGAGGTGTCCTCTTTTTAGCATAAAGCAACGCCGAGCCGAACCGAAGAAAACAAAACCAAAACAACAACAATAAGCCCCTTTCTTCTCTCCGTCTATTCCTTTTACCCTATCCTCTCCCTTTCCTCGACTGCCCCCTCCCGGACACTCCCCCAAAACAATGCCAACAAACAGTGATTAACCTTTTCCTTCATTTGCAGGTATGTTTATTAATACGCTTTAATCTTAAACTCTCTTGCTCTGATGGCGAGACGCAAAGCAATGTTTAGGTGCACACAGACACGTACTGTACAGTACAACATCAGGACTTTATGTAACTACATGCGTCAACTACAATAACCGTTTTGAAAGAACGTAAATAGAGCCTTAGAAGTTACAACGATCCCCCATTTAGAGCCAAGACTGTTTCAATTATTTCAAATAATTATTTGACAGAGTTTATCGTTTTAACAAGTTGTTAAAATACACTTTATATACATTCCAGCAATGCAGGTAATAATGTATTAAGTTGACTTCTATTCAAGGCTGGATTTGAGAGTAGAATAGGCCCTATGTGGTTGTTGTTCTTTTTATTGGAACATGGATTACATGGATTGGTCACATAACAAAACAACAACAATAAAAATATACATTAATCCATCAGATTTATCCTTGCAGAGGAGCAGTGTCACAGCACAACCCATGTAAAGAAAATAACTTAAGAAAATAACATTTTTCAGCTTTAAACACACACACACACCCTGCACACACATGAGCCAATATCAAAGTTAACATACATTTAATGAAATGTATTCTATCATCTTACATGTTATATATACAGTATGCTTTACAGTAGGCGATTTAATTTAAATTTAAATTTAAGTAATCTTTTAATGATTTATCATTTAATGTGTGTAATCTAACAACTAGGTTTTTGTGCTCATTTCACATAAAACACTAACCATGCACACAAAAGACAAAACGAAATCAATCTTTGTGTAGCATTTTATTAGACAGTTGTATTTACAAATCATCTTTTAATAGTAAATTATCAGTAATTATCTGTAAATTTACATTGGCAAGCCTCGTGAGGTCCCCTTCAGCACAGATCATCACCATAACATCATATTTTGAAGCAGTTAAGACAAACACATCACTGAATTTTTATTTTCTCATGGCCAGTGTAGACACACAACATGTGCTACAAAGTCTGCTTTATTACATAAATGGTTTAATTACTTTAATGTGTTTCTTGCTGTTATAAAGGCCCTTTATTTCTGGTTATAAAATGCTTGCAGATTTTTTTCCCAATTGGTAAGGCAGTTGGATCTATCTTTTGGATGAGACTACTACACTGGAAAAATTTTGGAAAAACAAAAGTGGTAAAGGACACGGAGAAGTAGTTTTAAGGATTTGTCTCAGAGCTGGCTTACAAGGCATGGATTGTCAAGTTTTAGATTTAAAGTCTTGTTAATAAAGACAGTGCAGTTCAAAACAAATAAGATACTAAATCCTAACCTGTTGTCAGTGAACTAGATTTTCACGTGTAACACAAATACTCAATGTATTGATTAATCAAATTAGAAATAAAGAAAGTAATATTGCAGTTTTTGAGGACCAATCTTTTAATTACTTTTTGCTGTAAGAATGTTCATGAAGGTATTTTGTTTGCATAAATATTGCATGACTGTAAATGTATGGCTGTGCCATAAACACAAAAATATCAATTTTGATTTCAAAAGTACTATACTAACTCTTGGTTATACTTATGTTTAGAGGTCTGTCTGAATAGACAGCACTCCTGTATTTAAGAGATTTTAGAAATGTAAGAGTAGAGGGATGCAGAAACAAAAAAATGAACTAAAGACTTGTTTTGGTCCGTTAACACCTACACACGTTTTCACTCACTGTTAATTGGTTCACAATTTCTTTGTAGACATGATTTTAAGTAATTGATATTGTGCATTATACATAGCGAAGTGCTGCCTCTTATAAGCTCACGTGAATTCACATGCATGCGAAATGCATTTTTATATTTTTGCAGATCATTTTATCTTTAATCTATATCCACATTGTCATTTATAAACAGGATAAGCTTAAACGTGGATCACTGTTGCAATCCAGCACTTTTCATTGCAGAAAGTACTTTCTCTGACAACATCAAAAATTGCTTTTTGTTTATTCTGTACTAAGATCTCTTTGCATTTTCATTAAGGTAATAAACGTTGAATATTTGATCACTCAGCTGCAGTATTTTTAAGTGTTTATAAATTTCTTAAATCTTTGCAATTTTTTGCTCACAAAATTCTAAAATAAAGTCTTGCAGAGGTTCTAATATTGGTTCTTTTCGACTACAGAAACTTAATTTTGAAAATAGAAGGAGGAAATGGAATGGATTTAAGCAGTACATATTGTTCAAGCAACCATTGTTTTGTAAAACAATTAAAACAGCAAAACAAAAATCAGATAAAGCATGGTATGGAATAAAACATCTTACAGCAATATAATCATATTTCTTAAAAAATAATAATCCAGTCCATTATTACAATTTCAATATAATCTACAACCCCATTTAAAGCACTGATAAATATAAATCCAAATGCCTTTTTAAATTCTGTATATACTTATATACGTAAAATGTAAGTGAATGAAAAAAATGGTGCGTTGTGACAAAGATATAATTGTAAGACGTAAAACAAAAAAATCTCATCTATGAAATGAAAGAGGCAAAGACATTGCACTTCCTCAGGATAAACTGGTGTCTTACATTAGCCCCTTCCCTAAGAAAGGCAGACTCATTAAGTCCCTTTGTGTTAAAGTGCCCACCATATTAGGCTGGCCCCTCTCATCAGTGGCCCACTTTTTAATTGGCTCCTCCTATACAAGTGCACTACTTAGCTGGCCACTTTTATAAGACTGCCAACTTTGACAGTGGCCCAAAGAAACTTGCAAGTAAAACTGTGCAAAAGCGCTTTCTGCCTTATTTGTTGTCCCATGTGCCTCAAAAGGGCCCTTTATTTCTACATCTCTTGGTCCTCCAAAAATCACAACATCATTGTGTACAGTACAGCTAGCTCAGTGTATAACTCAGACATTTAAATGCACAGACGCCTCTTCGACTCACTCTCTGCAAGGAATTTCTTGCTATAAAACCCGAGAAAAGAATTGTAAAACCATCTCTAAAAGAGTATTGATACTATAAAGTGGCTTAGCAATCATTCTAACATCTTGCTGTGGCACAAACAACCTTCATGCTTTATCCTCTCCATCTCAATTCTGAACCCCCTTGAGATCCCTAAAACAGGCTGATACTGGCGCCTGTATAGCCACCATTCAGCTTGATCATGCAAATGGGATGCATGGAGTCTGGTCTGCATGCTTATTGCTCTAAAGACACTGAGAGAAAAGAGAGACAAAAGGATAGAGACCAGGACTGCTGTGGATGAAGACACAGATACCAGAAGACAAAGAGGTAGACAGTATTCTAGAAGAGAAAAATCCAGGAAAGAGAGAGAGAGGGAGAGAGAAGGCATCAGAGGAACTGTAAGTTATCGTGCTAGCAGCTTGATGAGGTTGGCGCACATCTCGAAAAACTCTATAGTGTGACTTCCTGGACGGGGGAGAATCTCTGCCCCAGTGGAATCCACTGAGGAGGTAAGAGAAGAAGCCAGAGAGCCTTCTGTCGGCTTCCCTATCGGAGGCGTGGAGGGTGCAGACGCGTCCCCCTTTACCACATCCTCACATTCGTTCTTCTCGTTCCTGTCGTTCTTTAGGGTAGTCCGGTAGTTGCCAACTGAGCCAGAACGGTGAGGCGTGGCGGTCCCTGATTTTACTTCCATCATGTCGTCTTAACAAAACAGAACACGTATAAATAAGCTATACATTTCAATAACAGCGAAACCAACCATGGACAAAACCACAAACATGCTGTTTTTACCATCGATGCTCCTGAAGTCCAGTAAGTAGGTCCTGCTGTCCACCTGGTAGAGCTGGAGGCTCATCTTGGTGTGCATGCCTGTAACTGGGTTCTTCCTCCGAACCCGCAAGTAATAAGGGTTTACAACCTGCCAAAGCGTAGAGAGACCAGAGTTTAATTTTGCTGGACTGGTTGCTCATTAATATAAAGTAATGTTTAACATAAACTGAACTAACTGGTTCACTAAGCTTTCAGTGGGACTCGACATATTACACCCTTGAACAGCAGTTAACGATGTTCCTTTTGATAACAGATGCCACTTAAAGATAAGAACAAAAATAACTTCTTCCTAAAACTGATGACTCAATTACTGTAGAATACAGCAAGCTGAAAGATTGCACAGACCAAAAACATTTTTATTCAAGTGTTTGTTTTACTCATGTCTTGAGTCACACATACTGTTTTTCAGTAACCCCCTTTAACCCTTGTTAGGAAAATAATTATAAGATTTACAATGCAGAATATTATATTGTAACTTGTTAGTTAACTTGTTTGCACCCATATAATATGTATGTGCAAGCGAGCGTCTGTGTGAGAAAGGGCAAGCAAGAATGTAAGGGGTGGGTCAATTCTATTTATAGACTCTCCGGGAATCTCTAAAACAGCTTTCTCTCCAAACAAATATGGAATGGCCAGCAAGACTATAAGCCTCAGAAAGCAATGCAGAAAATGCATAGCAGCGGATGCCATGCAGACTGTTCCCTCACATAAAATATGTATGTACCCTCATCTCCAAGCCTTTTGGTTTTCCAGCTTAACATAAGAACAACAGGGTTACACTTCTCCAAAAATGTACGTTTTATATTCCTAATGTTGTGTTCTAAAACATGGCAAGACCATATCACTTAACCCCAAATATCACATTACGTGTGATCCTAAAAATGTACAGTGCAGCTCCAAACACATGGACGTATCAGTGCTCACCTTCCACTCGTAGTCCAGCTGTTTCATTGCGCGACAGACCTCGCTCATGATGTCATTTGGTCTGCTCTGGCTGCGGATTCCCAGGTGCCATTTGGCACGCCGGACTCCAAGGTGCTTTGATTTTTGAGGGTTCAGCTCATCCAGCGTGTGCCTGGGACGCGGCTGAGACTCGGTCACCAGGAAGGGCACTCTTTCGGGGTGAATCTTAGCTGCGTGGTGTGCGGGCAGATCATCCAAGAAGCTGTCTGGTGGACTGGAGGCCAAATAGAAGTCTTTGGCTTCGCTCATAATGCGGCGGTTGTCTATGATCAAGTGATAGGCCACAGCAAGAGGATCCTGGTGATTTCGACTGTAAAGGAGAGAGAGCAAAGTATAGAAAGATAAAGATATAGATGGATAGCTGTCAATACTACGATGTGATCCAAAAGCAGACGAGCAGACAAACCTGTACAGGCAATTGAGCACCTCCTCTTCAGTGCATTCGAACTTCTCACACACCTCCTTCAGCGCTTCCTCATCAATCATGTTGCTGCTGTATGCAGCATCCTCTGGAAACAGATACTTGGGAAGATCTTGTTTAAACCACTCATCCTCCCTAAAAAGAAGAGCAATGGTCAGAAACATAAATTCTGCATCCACTGACGCACTTATCCAAATCTTGCGCTACACAATCAAATAATAATGGTAACACAAACAGTACAGGTGGATTTTCTGACCGAATCTCTTTAATGGTGGCTCTCTTCATGGGGTCCACCTGGAGCATGTGCTTCAAAAGGCTTATGACAGAGGGGTTCAGGTACTGAGGCGTGAAGAAGATGCCATCACAGATCTTCTTGAACAGCGTTGGCACATGGTCATCATCAAACGGCAGCGTTCCGCACAGCAGAGCGTACAGAATCACGCCGCTGCTCCAGATGTCCACCTCAGGCCCTGCATACAACCTGGTTCAGAAGAATTAAAAATGAGCCAAAAGATTATCAGAATGAACTGCAGCAAAAGATAAATTAAGGAGGAGGAGGATTAGAACTAGTGCATTATGGGAAGAATAACATCAAAGATATATGATTTAAATTTAAGACTAAAAATTAAAGGAATAAATATTAAAGAACAGGTGTGGGGTAGAATCAAGGTGAAGAATACAAGATAAGTGTACCTTCCAGAGATGACCTCAGGAGCAGCATAATTAGGAGAGCCGCAACTCGTCCTTAAGAATTCTCCATCTGACATCATGTTTGATAAGCCTATGCAAGGAAACAAGGTAATCTTTTATATGTTCTTCAAAGATCATTTTAATTTATTGCATTCAGCGTTCATATACCAAAGTCTGCAATCTTGGCATTCATGTGCGCATCCAGCAGGACGTTCTCAGGCTTTAGGTCTCTGTGCACGACCATGTGTCTGTGACAGTAATCCACCCCAGAGATGATCTGCTGGAACAGACGTCTGCTCTCCTTCTCATCCAACTGACCACAGAGAACAAAACACACCAAATATTTTTACATCTCTAATCTGGACTAAACTAACCATTCTGCAGTAATATCTTTTGATGTACAGCTATTAGGGTTAGGGTTAATGTCTCACGTGCATTTAAGGATCAGTAAATGCATGATAGATTAGATCGATTTTTATATTATAGGTATTACAATACCAGAAAAAAGCTGTACCTTTCCATTTTTACAGATGTAGTCAAAGAGTTCCCCTCCTGACACATATTCCATCACCATAAAGATGTCTGTTGGTGTGCTGATCACTTGATAACTGTCAAACAAAATAGGATGAGTGTATAAATATAATGAATGTAGTGTTGCATAATCATTAGTCTTTAGTTACATAATCATTATAAAATGTCATAATGAGTGAACTAATCGGTGTTTCTTCATTGCAGACTGTGGATGATCAGTGAAACCCGAAAATCGAAATTTCCTGTTCACAGGATCAGAGAAACTACACAGACACTTGGTTTCTGTCTTACAGTCTTCAGAACTAAATATAAACCATAAAAGCTTTAAAAATAAAGCATTCAAGATCTACTCTGAATTACACATTTTCTGTAGTGGTATACGAATGTGAATGTGTGCAGGTGTAACCAAAGTTATTTTTTACAGTTATATAGAAATGGACAACAATTTTTTGGAGGTTTTGAAACACGACTGGATAACTCTCTCCAGCAAAACATGCAAAAATGCATGTTGTTTTCATGATGGCAAACTATACTTGGACTGTGGAAAAAAAACAGCCTCATTAAACAACAAACAAACACAAGAACTGTTCGAAAGGCATCTAGATCCAAACTAATAAATTGTTTAAACCAAATGCAAAGCTTGAACTGTTTCCCTAAAATGGGAAAAAAATGTAAGTCGTCTCCCTCTTGTCCATTCACTGTATTCCATTTGCATGCGTTGTCTCATCCTAAACCACAAATAAGCCACAGAGAAATAAAAACTAAAATGTATGCACGCTCTCCAGGGAATTTACCCCAAAATTAAAAACAGAAGTCTTACTCATTACTCATTCCTATTATGTGTTACATCAGTTAAACACATCAGTTAATGCAACTTTCACAATAGTTTCCATTACCCTTCAAAATGCACAACTTGAAATTGTTTTACGTGTAAAAATGTGACAATGCAAAAAATGTTTTTACGAATAAGGTTTTTTCAGACAATGCAAAAAGGAATGGAAAACGCAATTTTTTTTCCCACATCTACAGATCACATGGCATACATAAAAAAATCATATGATCATTATTTAAACATGGTGCTGTATGTGTGGACCAAAGATGACACAGAGTTCTTTGTTAAACTAATTAAAGACAAAAAATATGGGAATATTAGATTCAAAGCAACAGAGAAATGCATTTAAGAGAAGGGCGTTGACAAGCAGTGGCAAATCTTACGGTCCAAATAAAAACCTCTAAAACAGTCCCAAATATAGGGGGCTTGCTTTGCATAACTCTGTTGTATGTCACTGATTAAAAACAAAAATTGTATGTTAGCTGCGATACACGTAAACCTGCCTATATCTGTTGCAAAGGTTTTAGGAATGACGTAGCACATCATTTCGCAATAGTTTTTTAGCAACATTTAGAAAATATCGCAAAAGTATTGCGCAAATTCGTAATAAAAATGCACCTAATAATATTTAAAAAGCACAAGTTATAGTAATGATATGAACAATTATAATATTGTAACTCATTGTCAGTACATTAGTGCATGAAGTAAGTGAATCTGCTAAGAAACATTGAAAAGATATAATATCTGAATCTGAAAATAACCACATGGCAAGACATGAGAAAAGCAGAAAGGAACATGACTGCATGAAAAAGAAATGTTTACTTGTAACAGTTCAGTTACTCACAGCTTGATTATATGTGGGTGACGGAAGAGTTTGAGGTTCTGGATCTCACGCCGAATCTTCCCCACCACATCCAGACTGCGGATCTTCTGTCGGTTCAGTATCTTTACTGCCACCTGGTGCTTGGTCAACTCATGCTGGCCAACTGCATAGAGGAAAAAGAAATGTTTGTTAGGGTTGTCTTCATCCAGATCACCAGAGAATGTAACTTTGTTTACACTACTCAAAATAAAAAATAACCAATTTATTCTCTCTTATCTTAAATGTTATTGTGTAAAGCCAAATAACACTCAGATTGTCAGTCAAATAGCTGAAAAGGACAATACCATGTGAGATAATGTGGCCTGTGTCTCTGTGTATTGACAAATCAGGAAAAAGCTTGTGATTACTACACAGTGTGTTGATACAATGAGTCATTTTTTGTGTCACCAACGTCTTTTCAAAATATCTTTCGTGTTCTGCACATGAATGAAAGTTATATGGGTTTTGAATGACCTGAAGGTGAGTAAATGATGAAACAATTTTCCAATAATCCTTTTCATCCTATTTAAAGTGTGAGGTTTTAGAGTTTTCCCAAAACCATTTTAAGAAAGCTTAGCTTAACTACCATGGACAAACGATTTTGTTGTGTGTAAATAAAAATAATTCAGTGTATAGTGTTTAAGGTGCAACATTGAAAAACAGTTTGCCTGTGTGGGCTAGACTGCTCTAGTTATGCATTAACGTAAATGCAGTCATGCAGAGCAAAGTCTGTGTATATGTTGACTAACTACAGTGTGACTCTTTCCAGCCCTCACATATCCATTAGTGCAATCACAGGAAAGATCATATAAAGCTTCTATGGAAAGACTGTCTTTTTCTTTTTATGGAAAGACATTTTCTGTTAGTAGTAGTAGGCTACCTCAGCCACCCCTATTCCCAAATATCAACCAACTACATTGTTTAAAGAATTTACACTACACAAGACTACCAAGCTTTCTTGCAATGCCAGATTGCCACATAACAACACTGCTTTGATGATGAGCATAGCAAGCAGAGAAGCAATCTCTAAAAAAAAATCAACTAGTGGTTTATTATACTTTAACTGTAGTAACCATGTTTTTTGTTTGATCACCATCCGTAGCCATAGTTTTACTACAAAAATCATAGTTACTGAAGTAAAAATATATCATAGTTAAACTACTGAAGTAAAAATATGGTTAATTTGTGGATACTATGGTTATGGTCACTACAAATATAGCCAAAACTACAGCTGCTATAGTTAAACCATGGTGACTTTTTTGTAATGAATGATTACCATAAGCCTTCACAATCAAATTGTAAAAGCAACAAGATTGTGATCACTACGAAGAAATAAAACGTGAAAGAATTTTTCTAGTCTGCGTGTGATTAGTTATGAATCTGCATGGTACATTAGGTTACGATTGTGTCGTTTAGGGTTTTATAAAAGTCATGCACATAACTGTCAGCTATACATCTTACTAGTACAAATAACTAAGTAATTCTTTATAACATTGTATTTCATTATTCATTTAGGGATTTAGCCTTATGTCTAGCTGCATTAATAATTGACGTTCAAATTAAAGTCTATGTAAAAGACAGCTGACCTGTGCACGAGCACATCTATCAGTCCATATAAAACTGCAACTTCTGAATACTAATCACTCCATAAACCACAAGCTAACTACTTAGCACCGACCAACACACCTCTATACACCACACAGAAACAACAACGTAACACACGCACGCATGCATTCAGACAGACAGGTAACCATCGATCAGCTGACGTTAATTATCAAAGGAGAAAGGCAGCGTTTTTCTTTAATGTCGTTTCATACCTATATACACATTAGCCAACAAGTGCTGCTGCTGCTGCTTTAGCCGCATTTACAAGCTCGATCATCATCAGCTTCACTTTACTGTCTTTAAAATAACGATCGTGCAAAATACAAAACACATTAAACGTTTGTACCTTTGACTTTTCCAAACGTTCCCACTCCCAGAGTGTCTCCGAGAATATAATGTCCGATTTTCACCCTGCCTTCATGTTTCTGTTTGTCCGTCGCCATCTTCGCTCTGAGGCGCTACCTGAGGCAGCAGAGGGAGGGGGCGGGGCGTCTCTACTGACGACTACCGGTGCCGACGCGAGCGCCAAAATACAACCTCCAAATCCTTCTACTTATATATTTTTGTAGATAATTTACAAGTAATACAAAATGTAGTTACGAAATTTACCAGCAAGTGCTAACGAGACCGTGCTAATTAGCCAAATCTACATCCTGGATAATACCCAAAACGAATCAAAACATTGACTGTTTGCGCAAAAAATATTTAATAGAGAGATTAATACACGAATAAGAAGATATGTTTTTGTTTTAATGAGTAAACACTGATGTTTTAAGAAACTGTGGCGTTATTGTTAGTCGAAGTTACATGTCATTCGCCAGCAGCGTGTCCTCGGTGTGAAAACCAGGCGAACGTCTAAAAATCTAATTCTGAAGTTTGATTACACCTATTTTTTTCTATGATTTAAATATTTTACATAATCTTACTTAGCCAATATTAAAGATATCAAGGTTACATTTTAACAGAATTTTCTTAATATTATTTAGTATGTATTTTGTATATTAATATGTAGTATTATAATATGATTTTACGTAGAAAACAGACAATCTCGAAAAAAGACTTTTCACAGACAGGATCACATTGCTGCGTTCCAGACAACTCGAATTTAGGATATTTCCCACCTAACCCCGTAAATAACGTCTGAATATAGTAACGTTTCAGTATAGTAAAGTTAAGTATTTAGTAACTTTAAAAGATGGTCCCATTAATTTAATTTCAACCCTGTGTATGTTGTGCAAATGACTTGTTTAAAAGATCTTAATACATTTGAAAAGTTTTTTAATGTTTTTATTATTGTTTAAGACCAACTACACAACAACTATGATCAAATGCAAAAAAAATGAGTATTTTGACATTTACTCATTTTGCAGATGTTTTTATCCACATAACATTTCAAATATTAAAAAAGCACAATTAATTAATGCACAATGAACTAACATGAACAATTGCATTGGCATTACAACAAACAATAATAAATGCAGAAAAACTATTTACTTATGCTTATTGCTTATTGTTAGTTATATGTTCACAAATACAACCTTATTGTAAAGGGTTACCACACAAACAGTTTATCATACAAGAGCCAACATTTCTAGGTAGCACAATGGCCAAAAAGACTAGAGTACAAAAGCCAAAACAGAAGTTTTAAAAGAGAGGATATTGTTCAAATCATTTTGGGGTGTAACTGATATTGTATGTCTGGACTACGATGATGAGGAAGATAATCATTGAGATGAAACCCAAAATGACTGTGGAGATGTTTAGTCGACGAGCTCTGGATCCATACAACTGGGCTGATGTGAAGTTTCCAAGCAATATGCTGTCCCTGGCCTGACACACAAATATTATATTTGATATTTCATGTATAGATGGGTTTAATACTACTGAATAATACTGTGTATAAATATAATACTTACCTTCACAGAGTTGTAAAAGGCCCCAAATCCAAGGAGGCATGTTACAGAAGTGGAAATTTAATGTGATAATATGATAAATATGATAAATATGATAAATATGATTTAATATGATAAACAGTTTATCATACAAGAGCCAACATTTCTAGGTAGCACAATGGCCAAAAAGACTAGAGTACAAAAGCCAAAACAGAAGTTTTAAAAGAGAGGATATTGTTCAAATCATTTTGGGGTGTAACTGATATTGTATGTCTGGACTACGATGATGAGGAAGATAATCATTGAGATGAAACCCAAAATGACTGTGGAGATGTTTAGTCGACGAGCTCTGGATCCATACAACTGGGCTGATGTGAAGTTTCCAAGCAATATGCTGTCCCTGGCCTGACACACAAATATTATATTTGATATTTCATGTATAGATGGGTTTAATACTACTGAATAATACTGTGTATAAATATAATACTTACCTTCACAGAGTTGTAAAAGGCCCCAAATCCAAGGAGGCATGTTACAGAAGTGGAAATTTAATGTGGAAAAAATAATGTCATCATTCAGTTTTTACTGAGGTAATGACACTATCACTGGCTGGTTACTGTAGACTCTGTTGTCTTCTACTGGAGTCCCTACAAAGTTCTGCATCGCCATGGTAATTCAGTACTGAGGACTTGCTGACAGTTTTAAAGGAATGTGCATTAATGTTCTGGGTAAGGGTATGTATTAATATCTTTGAAAAGTTACGACATTATAGGAAGTTAAGAATTCACCACAATGAAATTGTGAATGAAAATGTTCTCATTTCTCGTTTTTTACATTGCCTTTAATGTAAATTATTTACAAATTAATAATCAAATAATGCCTACTCTTGTTATACTGTTTATGTATGTATGTATGTATGTACATACACATCTTGTTATACGGTTTATGAAGACACTTTTATGTGAACCCATAAATGACTATATGTGTATGGCAGAAACACCCAGAAGCAGAGATACTCTGAGAAGTAAATCGAAACACATTTTCAAATAAAAGAGTGCACATTGTTCAAATGGTAAACTTTTTTGATACACAGTTAATATACTGATTTAAATAAAACAGAAGTTCATACTTTTTATTTATTTTTATTTAGGTTTTCATGAAATTGAGCAAGAGTTTGACATTCAGATTTATTGTTGCTGCTAAATTACATTCTCTTTGCAACATTTAAGCAGTATACATTTCTTGCCAAGTTTCAGTTCTTTTTTTAAAGATCTCCAGCCATTAACACCAGCCGCAGGAGGTTTGGGCTGTTGGCCTAATGGCTGTATAAAAATTGCACACAAAATAGGCATAGAATGTGTGTTCAAGCCTTTATTCTCATGCACATTAGTTTTAATAAAAACTAAATTTGTTGTAAATATGTGCTTATTGTCTGCGTCCAATGGATCATGTTTACAGATGTTTGTATTAGAAAGAACAAACTGTCAATAACAGGTTATGGCCACACCCACACAGATCTAATTATTAGGGAAAGCAGGTTGATAAACTCTAGCAGTGAGAATAATAAAAATGTTCAAGTATATTTAAATATAAAAGAGATTCTGTGTGATGTGTGTGCGTGTTTTTGTTTGTAAAATGTTCCCACAAAGAGTAAAATGTCAGACCCACCTACAGTTGGTTGTAGGGACAAGCCAGTGGTTTACACAGGAGTAATTAGTTATTAAACATACAGATGATTCTTGTTTAAAAATGCAAAATCCTTTGGGTGAGGGTTAGTGGAAGGAATATATAGTTTATACAGTATAAAAGTAATCATGTCTATGGATAAATGTGTGTGATGCAAGCAGAACTCTGATTAAATTTGACACCATATTATTTCTTCCCCAGAAGAAGTGCAGCGATGAAGTGATTTTAGTTTTGACATTTTGCTGCTACTTAAACATTCATATTGAAACCTCCCTCGGTTTCATGACCCATTTTCATTATCCATTTTTTAATGTACTTTTTGTTTTTTAAACACCAAAATTTTGAATGTTTTGCCAGCTTAATGACTGACACCAAGTTGAACAACAACCTGCTGAGTGGACTGTATGAACTGTGGACAATAACTAAACTAACTTTTAATTATAAAATAATTTATAAGACAATGGTTTAGTCTAAGCTGAACATTAACATTCCTTTAGAATGAAATTAGTAAGTTAGTTAGTAATTAGTAAGAAGTTAGTTTTAAACAAACTTTACAGAACATTACTTGAAACGTGTTCATATATGAAAAATGTTAAATAAATGTTTGTTCATGTGTTTACCCTTTCGTGTCTTTTCTCCACCTAAAATACTGGACTTTATTTTAGGGTAAATAAAACAGTGCTAATAATGAAATAAGAAACAATGCAATGTGTCAGCAGATGCAAATCTCCTCATGTTTTACATTTACATTTATTCATTTAGCAGACGCTTTTATCCAAATAAGGAAGCATTTAACATTTTTAGTTCTCTGGAGATCACCAAAAGGTCAATGCAATAAAATAAACAGTAAGCTGTTTACATGGAATTATATCTGTAGGGATTTCCTACAACTTCTTTATAAAAACTAACCATTTTGATTAAAAGTACAAAGAAAATGACAATCATGGCAATAATAAAGATGACGGCAGTGATGTTCAGGCAACGAGCTGTGGATCCATAGGACTGAGCAGATACAAAGTCTCCACGCACTCTGCTGTCCCTAGACTGACACACAGTTATAATGTACGTGCTTATTAATAACAATCATTTAAATTGCATAATGATGTCTTAAAAATATTTCTCATATTTTACTCACCTTCACTGAGTTGCAAAATGCACAAAGCCCAAGGCATAATGGGTTACAGCAGCAGAGAGTGATTGTGGAAAAAATAATGTCATCATTAAATTTTTGCTCAGGAACTTGAATCATTACAGTCTGCTGCATCTCCATGTTAATTTCAAGAAATTTCTGATAGACTCTTAATGATGCGTGTCAATGTTCAGCTCTCTTTAGCGAGGATAAAATGAATGTGTTAGGTATAATGTGCAGGTATAAAAGTGTGTACATTGGAAAAAATAAGTAGGTGTAGGTGTGTGGTTTTTAAATAGGTTGCATTGTGGGCTTTCAAATTCCGAGAAACAGAAAACAACTTTCAAGGGAGGAGCTAGACAATCATCTAATACTTATTGTTTTTTATACAGACTCACAGAGATGGTTGCACTTTTAGAAATTACATTATCTGTTCACACAATGGCACTAACACAAATAATTAAAATGCATGTGTAGTTGGCATACCTGTTGTTTTTAATGGCTCTGTGCATATTTAAATTGAAGACTTTTGTTAGCTTTTGGTGACTGTACAAACATTTTCACCAGAAGGTTCGAAAGTTTAGTGATTTGCTATATAAGAATACATTTACACATTTAAAAAATGCCAGTTTCAGGTGCACAAGGGAAATTTCTTAAAAGCTTTAATGTGTTATATAATAACTTTTATCTGATTTATTCTGTGTGTGTGTGTGTAGTTAGACGACTGTAACTAGATGAGTGTATGAAAAATAAAAATAGTGTTTTTCATTTTGTAAATTAATTAGTTTAAATTTGTTATCATGTAATGGATTGTGATGTTTTACTTACCGATTTTTTTAGTAGAAAACGAAACTTTAGCAAAACATCAGTAAAAGATGCACATAAGATGCAACAAAGCAACTTGCAACTTTAACCTCAAGAGCAGTTTAACCACATCAGTGAATTACATGGAAATGATTACAACTGCTGTACTGAACCCAGCACTCGAATTAAACAGACTTGATGGTGTTTTATGTAAATAAACAAAATGTTTCTTTGCTAGATAAACCCATTTAAGTTTGTGATGTTATTTGTATCATCATAGTGTGCTGCAAAAAAAAATGAAATTAGCACATTAACCTGCATGGTCAGTATTTTATTTTTTAAAAATCAGTTTTGCCACAACAACAGGTTTGCAAAAAGCCAAATTTTGCAAAATTGAACATTGGCACAGCCAGTTACTCACTGTAAGAACTTAATTTTTTAAATATTTAAAAATATTAATTTTAAGACCAATCTTTGTTACAAAACCCACCAAAAAGTCCCTTTAATGCACAGCAAATGTAAACATTTTTAATATTTAAAATTTCACTCAAAAAACAACTGCAAATTATGATCTTTATTTAGAAAATATTAAGAATAATCTGACAATCTATTTAAAACTATCTGTTAGTGACATGATTTCTTTCTCAGCATTGTAAATGACAAAAGAACACTATTATCTTAAATGAGAAAATAAGGATCAAAGGACAAACTCACTAAAAATCAGATATGGAAAAAAAGCAGAACTGAAAGTGATCAGCGGATGCAAAATGTGGGCTAACCATAAACCCCACACAAGCAGTACAAAACACTACCCCCTCTGTAGTATTGCAACTATCGCCATCTGCTAGTCCTACAGCTATTTTCAACTTATAAACAAGCCTACAGTACAGGCCTTAACACATGTTCTCCTTTAAAATAATCTACGTGTTCTGTGTGTGTTCATGTGTTAAAATTACAAAATTAAACATAAAATGTTGTTGTGATTCAGACTGTCTTGCAAAGAAGTTCTTTTAAATTTTTTTAGCTTTTATTTGCTGTTACTCCATTCACTCAGGATGTTTTGCCTAACTACTTCATAGTTTTTATTATTAATGTTTTCTTCATCAAAAAAAAAACCCATTATGAATAATAAAACATTATTATTAATGTTTTCTTCATGTTCTTCACAGAAAATATTTTAAGAAAAGCAAATTATCAATGTTTACCATCTATGATTGCCACCATGGTGCACAGTACAACTTCTAATATCAGATATGTGACGAGCCACAAACAGTTTATCACATTGTGGACACCAAAATTTAACCAAACTAAGTTTATGAGTAATTAACAAGACAATTGTTTGCAGCGTTTTAAACCAATTAAAAACAGCGCATGAATGTACTGACCAATCAGAAGCGTTTAAATGAGGCGCAGAAGAGTTGTGTTGAAATGCTTCGCGCTCACGAAGTTCATGAACAACTACAGATATGATGCAAGATATTTATTGTCTAGACAGACTCTTTCCTTATAAAGACATTGAGTGTTTTAGTGATGTTGAATATTCTTTGATATCTTTAGTGTTCTACATACATTTCGTTCCCAGTTTGAGTAACTGTTTCGGTTTTCACGCTACTCAGAGAATCATTTGAGAGTTCTTGATTTACAATGTTTAATAATAAAATAAATGTTTGCTCATACGTTTTAACCAGTTGTGTCTTTTTTATCCACCTAAAATACTGGACCAAATGTACACACCTAAACAGTTTGATCAACCCTTTAATGTACTTTTGAGACCATCAAAACAGTGCCAATGGTGCAATGTTTTAGCAGATGCAAATTCTCATGTCTTTTTTAACAAAAACTAATATAAACATTTATTCATGAGTCACTGATTCAATGATTTAAAGAGAGTGACAAGCACGATGATAGTGCAGATGACTCCAAAATTCTTTATTAAGTCAGTAGTTTTTACTTCAGCTCTTTTATGCTAGAATACTTTTTTGCAGTAGGTTTAGCAACCACTGGTGGGGAAATCAGTTTCAGAAACTCAATCGGTGTGTGACATTATTTATTTTACTCTGCAATGTATTGTCAAAGACAAGAACATATGAACAAGAACATAATGATCAAAGGAAACAAACTAAAATTATGATTCCACCTTCTAATAGGTTCTAAAAGTAGAAAGGTTTATCAAATGTGAGTTGACATTTTGAAACTGTACAGTCGAGGGAATAGAACTGAAAGTGAACAGAGGAAGCAAAAAAAACAAACAATATACTGCACAAGCAGTTTAAATTTCCCATGGAGCACAGAAACACTATTATAATGCTACTATTATGCCCCTCTGTGTAGTATTGCAACTATCGCCATCATACAGTATAAACTTCTTTAAAACACTCTACAAGCGTTTCATGTGTGTTCAAACAAACACTCAATTTTGATGTCACTGAAATCGTCTTAGCATAGAAATTACTCAAAATTATCTGTTTTTAGCAGCTTTTATTTGCTGTTACTCCATTCTCTCAGGATGTCCTCTGCTGCTTTTAGTGTTGAGTCTTCCTATTAAAAGCAACAGATAAAATAAATTTAAATAAATTAAACAGTATGATTTTTACCAGTGTCTTTACAACTACAGATCCATGACATTCACTTTGTCCTGTTTTCGAATTAAAATGCCTCATTCACTTAACACTTTCATTCACTTATTTAAATAATATGCATTGAATTTATAGTTATTATAGTTCATTTATAGTTATTTAATTATTCATTACAATTTATTGTCAGCCCTATAATGCAATTACATTTAGTAAGGTAATATCTAGCACTACAAAACATTGTGAACTTACTGAAGCACTTCTTCGCATTATTGTTGCCTTCTTATGATGTATCTCTTCATTGTCTCCTAATATATGTAAGTCTCTTTGGATAAAAGCCTCAGCTAAATGCCTAAATGTAAATGTTTTATGTCATGCTTGTGAATATTGCCTGTAGAAGTCTGTGTTGGTGCAGGAACTGGTACACAGCTTAATGTGCACCCATAGTAAAGTGTTACCAAAATACCTTAACAAAGCAGAATCTGATGTATTTCTGGAAGTTTTCTCTGTGTTCTGGGCTATAGAATGCAGACACAGGGATAGTGGCCAGTCCCTATGCAGAAATTAAAAACACACTTTAAAGTTTCACTCATAGATGCAGCCACAAAAATACTTTGGGATCCATATTTAAATACCCATATTTTGACTTACCTTTTCTTTTATGAGCCATTTAACAAAACTGTAGTCATAGGGTTCATCTTCAGTACTAGGGTCAGTGAGGTTTACCTCTTAAAAACATTTAAAAACAAATATAAGAATACTTTATAGTTTATTATAGATATAGTCAAAGCGAATGTAAGGTGCTATCACACAAAGTGCAGCTTTGTTATAGTACAAATAAACACAAAAAGCTTATCTTGGTTATAGGCCTAACAGGTAGACAGATTTAGATTCCCATATATGAAAATGTCTTATTTTCAGACCAATCACTTTACGTTTTCTGTTGTCTTATTTATTTAAGTTTCTGTAAAGGTTTTATCCAGATGACTGCCTGCAATAATAATTTGTATTAAAGCTGTAACTTACTAAGATTTGAGATATCTGCAATCATGAAGTATCCTCCCTGGGGCATGATAGGGTTCAGGCCGACACTTTTCAGACAGTTTGCCAACCTGAGACGCTTTTCATGAAGTTGGGCAGGCAGCTGCTGAAAGTAGCTGTCCTCCGTTTCAAACGCATCATATTCCCTCTGAAAACCTACTGCTACAGCCTCCTTCAGAACAACAGTAGATTATGTCAGAACATACAGAAAATGACACACACTTTAACACCAAACCAATAGTTTTAGTTTTTACCTGAGCAGCTGTGGCACAATGATACACTGAGTTTTGATGGACGGTTTTTAAGTGCTTCACAATACGGCCTGCTCCTATTACCCATCCCACCTACAATAAAATAATGAGATTATTAGTTTCTAAACTTTTAACAATTAATAAAGGCAATCAAGACCACATTAATATGGAAACTAGATAATAATCCAAGGACCAGCTGACCTTCCACCCCGTGGCGCTGAATGTCTTGCCAGCACTGCCAATGGTGACAGTGCGTTCCCACATACCTGGAAGACTGGCTGCCAAAGAACATGAAGTAACTCTTAAAAATTCACTTTGTAAAACTTTGATTTCTTGGCATGTGGATTAGCATCTTACAATCTTACCAATCTTTACATGTTTAGTTCCATCATATGTGAGCCACTCGTACACCTCATCACTGATGCAAATAACATCATGTTTGATGCACAGGTCAGCAATCATCTGAAGTTCCTCCTGCAGATACACCTACAGGAAACCATGGTTGGCTCAGGCTAAACATACACAGTATGCCTTTGCGGTTAAAATTTTATACTGATCTTTAAAGATATTTAGTTTGTTGAAATGTGATATTAGAGTTTTATTAAGATATGTATAAGTGAATCCCACAAAAAAGGTCATACTGGAATATTTTCTAAACGGCATGAACCCACATTTCATAAATGTATGAACCGTGCATAAACATGTCACAGTGGATAATCCTGCCTGCCACAGGTATTAACGAAAATGCACTTTGACGATATTTTCAGAACAATTGTTGATGTCCATCCTGTCACACAAACGTTTTTCATGCAATTTCTTATTTGTTTATTGCTATTTTAAAATTAAATATAGTTAAGTAGATTCACTTGTATATGAATATTTTGTACAAGTATATAAAGTAATCCTCCATTTGTTGGTGACATCTCACCTTGCCAAGTGGGTTATTAGGAGTGTTTATGACAATGGCTTTGGTACGAGGAGTAAATTTACTCGCCAACTCTTCGGGATACAACACCCATTCAGCACTGGACATAGCTGGACCACTGGCTTCTCTCTGTGAATACACAGCAAGTATTATTTAAAAATTAACATTCTGATCTTAGCTCAAACTGATCTAGTTAAATAATACATACAGGTTTGAGGGGCACATAGACAGCTGTTCCTCCTGCCATTATTACCATTGGCTGATAACAGTCAAAGAAAGGCTCCACAATAATAACCTGCACAGAAATAAAATGATGCATTCAACACCACATACTGAACATTGGGCATCATATGCAAATTGAGAAAGCAGCAGGGCTCTGAAACAAATGGAATGAGTGGGTATTTTTCATTTTCTCAACTAGCAAATCTATCACAGATTATTGAATACAAGTTCACTTTAACTTTACCTCATCACCTTCATCAATAAGAGCCTGGAAAGCACAGAAAAGAGCTTGATATGCTCCCACTGTAACCAGGACATCCTCCACTGGATCAATTTCTCGGCCAACAATCCTACTGAAGAACTTGGCCAGGATCTTCACAAGAGGCGGATAACCCTGCATGTCAGCCATGTTATAAGATTGTTATTTAAAGCTTTACTTTGCTATTATATTATGTATTTCAAAAATCATCTAGTAAATATGTATTACAACACACTTGCAGTTAAAGCTTACAAGCTAATAAGAAGCATTCTCCAATGTAGATGTGACCTCATAAATCATACAGTGTTCCTTATACATCTCAGTTGGTATAATATGTGTAAGCAGTGCAAAGGTCATGGGTTTAAACCCGGCATACACAGACACTGTAAAAATGTAAGCTTTGGGAGGCACAATAAGTCCCATTGAATAAAAGTGTCTGTTAAATGTGTAAATATATGGTGAAACTGGCATTTTAAATGTCTCACAAAAGCATGTGTGTACTGGTGCATAGGAGCGCCTCCATTCACTGCCTTGCAAAAGGCCTCTCGAATGAAATCAGGTGGGGAGAAATCAGGAAATCCCTGCCCCAAGTTCACTGCTTTATACTCAGCAGCCAGCTGAGTGAATTCCACCCTATCAAAACAAAAAATAATTTAATTTGTTGCTTTTAGCATCAATATTTTAAAAGAGCTGAGTTTATTTGCTTGAGACTCAGTTTGCTGGATGGAAAATATACAAAAAATTGTATGAAGCATGTACAAATAACAAATCATTATCACAAAATAAACAGCTTCAAGGTGGCAACCCTGCTAAAAAAAACGGAAACCAAAGAAATTCTAATGGCGGATTTAATTTGCAATGCACAGCTATAGAACTTGTATTGCTTTATTCATCAGGAAAGACCTCGACGCGACTGTTCATTGGCTGACTGTACAAACGCCTTAAAAAACAACGCACTTTAATCCACGGTGCAAGACAATTTATGCAACTATAAGAACAGTCATCGCAAATAAGGACGTGATTTTTAACATTTTCACATTACCATATATTTTTGTCGATGCCTTCAATCCTCCTTGCGTGCAGCTTGCGAGACATAATGATCTGCATATAATTAAAGACACATAAAGACGAAATATAACGCCAACTTTAGCAAACCGCAAAACAACATAAGCAGTTATAGGGCGTGTACTATGAACCGAGGGTGAAATGACACATACCTTATCATGAAACCGTTCGATTAACAATCTGATTGAAACTGAAACTCCATTTACGACCGGTCTCCTCCACATACCAGTTTGTAGCAAACACCTTTTCACCAGTTATACAACAGCTATCCTGCTAAAGCCGTAAATCAGCAACACATATAGTAAGCGATTAGAGTTACAGCACATCTCTTGAATTTAGACCCTGTCAACCTTTAAATGTCCTGCTGTCAATAATTAGAGATATAACAGTCGTAGGATTTTGTTATACAGAATGAGAGGCAATTATTGTTAAATTTTCATACCGCACCATAAATCTATTAAGACATGACATCATAAATGCACAACTTATGATTTTGCAACAAACCTTTTTATTCACTTCCCAACCTTTTAAGACGTCTGAGCCAATGAGCTCGTGACCTGAGCGACTCCTCCAGACGCAAGACTTTACTTTTGTAAAACTACTTCCGGTGTAGGCGGAGCCACTGATTACTGCTGACATGCTAACACTAACATAAACACTGTGCATGTTGATAATGTTTTGCGTAATTTCTAAGCATTACTCAAAAGATGCAGAAAACACTTTTAAGAGGGGCTTGTGAAGAGTAATAAAAACACAAAATGTGGACACAAAAAAGCTCTTTATAAAGGTGACATCTTAAAATACAAGACAGTATAATTAACAATGAACTTCTATGCTTACAATTTCAAGAGTTGAGGTTGCCATTGTCATTTACTTGTTTTCTTTCTTTAAAGCACCTTTACCAAGTCCCCTTTTTGTTTTACCCTTTCCATCTATACACCAGCATTTTTTAGATCCTTAGCAAACACACAACCCTTTTTCCTTGCCCTCTGTTTGCGCTTTTCCATTTTGTCCTTTTTGCGTTTCTGAATATTCTTTCGCCTCTTGTCCTGTCTCTTTTGCATCTTCTCCACCACTTGCATGCTCCTTGCTGCCCACTTCTTCTCTCTCTGGGCTTTCATTTTCTCCTTTCTCTTCAGTGCTGCACGTAGGAGCTCCTCATTGTCTTTGATCTTCATACCCTCAGCTTTGTAGAGAACATTGGTCCACCTCATCTTCTCCTCCTCTTTTTTTGCTTTGCCTTCATCCTTTTCTCTAAGTTCCTCCAGGTGGGCTTTCCTCGCCTCGACACGTTCTAAAAGCTGCTTGTAGTTTCTCCCAGTCAGAGGAGTCAGAGTTCCTTTCACTCTTCTTTGCTTTTTCTTCTGCACGAGCTTTGTTCCCTTGTCCACATAGTCTTCGCCAACCTCCACCTTGTTGAAGACTATGGAGCTCTGCTCCTTTTTGGGAGTAGTGCTTGATGTAGAGTCGACCTCGGCCTCTGGCATTTCACTTTTCTTGTCCTCCTCTGCTGCCTGCTCACCTGCACTCTCTGCTAACTGTTTACGTCTGAACTCTTTTCTTTTCCTCTTCCGACGCTCCCTTTCTTGCTTTCGTTTTTCCCGTTTTTTCTTTACTTCCTCTGAGAATGGATCTTTTGGGGGGCCCTAAAAACAAGCAGATAATTCATTTCATATGTATACATAGTTTTCCAATTTTCCCCTAAGGTTTATTTATAATGTTTGTACAGGTTTTAAGAATGAAGAAACTTTTTTAGAATAAACACTTTTCTTTTTTTGTGCTATTTGCATGTATAATGACATACAGTAAACTTACTGACCATGTGTGGCATTTAACATTTTAGTCATGCAGTTAACTGGAGCATGTACCTGTCCACGAGACTCCTCAATCTTCTGGTGAAGCCTCTGGCGAAGAATGTCTACAGCATTGAACTCCTCTGATGTTCCACCTAATATGGATGAATCAGTTATTGTAGTGTATGTATTAACATTCACAAGAACAAACCATTCTCATTGATTGTATATTCTCTCTTTATAAGCTGCTTTTACCCTCAGGTTTCTTTACGGTCCCAGAAGTTCCGTTCTGAACAGTTTTTTTCTTAGCTGGAGGTGCTGCAGGAGTAGTTTCATGGACTGGTATCATTTGATTTACATTTATGGTATCGCCTTTTGTCTGCTTTTGCTTCTTGTTCTTTTTCTTCGGAGGAGCACCATCATTTACCTCTTTGCTTCGGAATGGAACTAAAAAGAGAATTAATGCAATATCAATATTTCAATACTTCAATATTTTTCCTCTATATTTTCCCTTTATTTATTGAACTATAAAAAATAGAAAACCTGAATGACATAAACCACATCGGACCCCGGTAAAAACAACCGTATTCCCATTACAGGTGTCTATTCAGCATTTACAAACTAATGAATGTTTAATTAATAATACATTACCATAGGGTCTTTTTTTTGGCTCATGGTCTTTCTTTAGGCTCACTTTACGTGTCAGCTTCTCCAGGTAATCATACTTTGCAGCGAGGCTGGCCATATTTTCTATTAAAAATAAAGAAAGAAAGAAATAAACACAGAATATACGGTTGAGTAACATGTCAGAGTAACTTTAAAGCAGAGGGGTACAGATTTAAATAAATTACTTACTATATTTTAAATCGCTAATAAGCAAAAGACCGTAAAAGATAACTTCAAAGTTTATGACATCAGTTTAAAATAGGTATAAATAGTAATTAGTATGGTTTTGACCCATGACGAAATATTTACCTGACTCGCAACGACTGAAATTTCACCGCACCACTTCAGTAATGTGGTGCAAAGAACCTCATTTTACTGTGTAGAAATAAATAACTAATAACTAATCAAAAAACCTAAAATGTACACTAATTAAGGCAGGCCAAATAATGTTTTTAGCTCTGCAAATATTAAGAAACATACTCCACGTGCGATCTGAGGTTGCGCATGCGCTGTAGAGTTCATTACACCCGGAAATAGTTACAGTGAAAACATTCCCCTGAAAGCGCGAGGCATCTTATGTAGTTGACCTGACAGCTACTGTTTGGGACAGAAATCATCTACTATGAGCAGTTTCAGATTAATGCTGATGTTCTCTAATAACACTATTAGGGTCATTCGGGGAAGCGTAAGTTCGTTTAATGTTTGCATATATGTGCTTTGTATTTTTTATTATGTGCAACAAGAATGATTTTATAAAGTTGACCTTCTGTTGTCCAGGCGGGTGATTTGAAAGTTTCTTTAAACTATTTTTATTCATTATAATAAATAAATGTGTATTACTCACTCATTTTAAACGATCTCTCCTTAGAATCTCATATCGCCCAAAAGATCTCTGTTCGTGACACGATCCAGTTTAACTAAACGCGAGAATGGTAAGACTATGTTTTGCATCACGTTTCTTATATCATTGAAATACATAACAGAAAAGGCTGTTATGCAGTTATGTTTGGAGGAAATGTTGACATGTAGTCTCTACCTACAAAACTGACCAGGCCGATCTATTTTTAAAAGCATTTGGCCTTTTTATAGGTAAACTAACCAGGTTTAGTCGACAGTCAAGTTCGACCGTTTCTGGAACAGCAAAAGAGGAGGACTCCTTTCTGAAGTGGTTTCTCTTGTTGATACCTGCCACCACCTTTTGTCTGGGAACATGGCAGGTACAGGCACCAGCATGGTGTTTATTTAGTCGCAAATTAAACAAATTAAACAAAAATGAACTTCTGTGAAAACCTTCCATTTTATTTCATAGCTAAAACGCAGAAAGTGGAAGTTGGAGCTGATCCATAACCTTCAGAGCCTGACAACTTCAGAGCCCATTGCACTCCCTGTAGAGTAAGTCTTCACATCTGTAATACACTATAATATTTTATCATTTTAATACTCTATAAGGTCCTCTTCACTGTCCACAATAATATTTGAAGGCCCAGCTACTCACAGTTTCTACCCAGTAAATGTTTTTTCATTATAAAAATAACAAAACACAAATAATTATCTTGTTTTTAACTTGTATTATCTAATTTTATTGTTTATTTGGCTTGTTTTAAGAAATTAAAACTTTAGCTCCCATATTGGCCCTTGGTTTGGGAAACACTTTTATAATGTTGATACAATACAGTGATGTTTTATATTATTAACAGTATGGTGCTATAATATGTGTTTAATACAGTCCCATGGAAATTAAGGGGCTAGAATACAGGCGAGTGAAGGTGCGTGGACGTTTCGATCATTCTAAAGAGCTGTACATCTTACCTCGCTCACCTGTGGATCCTGATAGAGAGGCCCGGGAGGCAGGCAGCATTTCCTCCAGTGGAGAGACTGGAGCTAATGTTATTACACCGTTCTATTGTACAGATCTGGGGTAAAAGCACACACAACTTAATACCTTTTTAAATCTTTTTGCTGTGTTCTCTGACATGGTTGGGGCTATGAACATTCTAGAATGTGTTTTGTTTGTATTTGTACCTTTAAGGATCACTATCTTAGTCAACAGAGGTTATGTCCCAAAAAATAAAATCAAGCCAGAAACCAGGATGAAGGGACAGGTAATACCGTCTTTTGTAGTATCCTTTTGCTATAGATATCTTAAGCATTTTTTTAAAGCCAGACTTTAACCATCACTCAGTGAAATACATAATAATTAATGTGCCATTTGTATCGTGTCACCCTTACAAATGTGAAATATTATTTATTTTGGGGTATTTTTCCCAAAAGGTCAATGAAGAAGTGGACCTTGTTGGTGTGGTGCGTTTAACTGAACAGAGAAAACCATTTGTCCCTCAAAACAACACAGAGGCAAATAGGTGGCACTATCGCGACCTGGAGGCCATGGCAAAAGCCACAGGTGCTGAGGAGATCTTCATTGATGCTGTACTTGGTAAGAGCTACTCAATAGTATCTTTGTGTATAGTACATTGCTTTGCCCAGTTATTCATTTTATTTTTCATTCAGATAGCACAATACCTGGTGGACCAGTAGGAGGGCAGACAAGAGTGACCTTGAGAAATGAACACATGCAATATGTCATCACATGGTGATTACAAATTCTATTTGTGGTGCTTTTTAAAACAAGTTTATGTTTACAGTTGACCTTACAATTATGCTTTATCTTCCTAGGTATGGTCTGTGTGCTGCTACCTCCTACATGTGGTATGCAAAGTTTATCAAGAGAATTGCATTGTAATTGTTTTAGCACTGTTCTTTATTTATGTGTTATAATAAAAGTGTTCAACAACACATCTTTGTTTAAAACTTGGAGTTATCTAATAAAACCATGATATTGTAATAAAGACATGAATAATTGCTACCATAAAAGAGTTGTGTTTGCAATTGTGAGGTCCTGTTTAATGATTTATATGATGACTAATGAATTTTTAATGAAGTAGAAGAACTTTAAGGGTGAAAACAAAAAAAATATTACCAAATAAAAAAACACCTTTTTGTAACAGAAGGGTTGAAAACATAGTATAAGATTGGAGATATTTTTTGTCAGGAAGCACCCCCTAGTGAGCAAGACGAGTAAAACTGGAGCTTTTTTGATATTACAACAACTTAGACATTTGTTAACAACAAATGGGAGGCATTATGGTACATGTAGGATTTTGGCAGTTTAATTTTTTTAACATTTGGCTCCGCTTTTAACAGCTCTTTTGTCTAAACAATTACATTGGCTAAAGAAAAACATAAGTGTTGTAACAATAACTATTCTTAAGCTTCAAGTATAAGTATGTCTATATAAGAACTTGTTCAGTCTGATTAGTCCAAATTTATAGACTATTTGGTTACTCTGAGGACACATTGCAAGTGTATGAATAAAAACCCAAAATTAACAGAATTAAAGCTGGGCATAGGAATAATTGTAAGCAGAACAACTTTAACCCAGTCTTTAAATTCTGCAAATAAAAACTTAATAGGTAATTGTGTAACTGTAATTAAAACCTTTTATAAAAAGAGAGGCAAACTTCAGGCAGTTTTGTGGGTATTTTTATTTAAACAAGATTGTAGGAACTCAACCCAATTTAGTAGCCAACTCCTTGGCTTTTGCTTTCTCGAGTTTAGCAATGCGAGCGATGGACTTCGGGCCCAGGACGTTACCTCCCCAGTGACGACGGATCTGAATTAAAACAGAAAAATGGGATTACATGACTGACTCTTATATATTGCAGTCTTAGGCCTGCATTCAGTAGATGGCATTAAAGAGATTAATAGCATACTGCCAAGAACCACTGTGGCTAAAATACTGACCTCCTCGTATCTGTCATTGTAGTTGGTCTTGATGGCCTCCACCAGTTTAGCAAGAGCTGCTTTGTCTTCGCTGGAGATGGGAGAAAAACAAATTGTTAGCCACACAGTTTTAAATGGATAGAGTTCCCAAATTAACTTGTAACTGCAAATCTGTTTGCTCAGGGTTAAAAAGCTCATTTGAAACCACACGGTTGTTCAGGTGAAGAAATTCAGACATCATAGCTATTAGATGTGCAGCACAGAAACATGGTTGATAAATCTGGTAGAATGCGTTACTCACGGGTTGGTCTGTGTGAAGGCGACAGATGTGCAGGTCTTCCTGTGAACCAGTCTGCCAAGTCTGGCCTTGCCCTTCACAATGCAGTATGGGACACCCATTTTGCGGCACAAGGCAGGCAGGAACACCACCAGCTACACCGAATGAATCAGAATGATATCAATTAACATTTACAACATACTACCGTTCTGCAGCCATCTGTGTAGTAAAACTACACAGAATTACAGCAAGTGTAACAAAAAACGGTTCTAAAGAATCCACAAGAACAGACTACTCATGAGAAAGCAGACCATGCGTTTTAAATGGTTGTTGCTCAGGGTTAAAAAGCTCGTAATTTTGTTCTTCAGCTTAAATTCAGGTGAAGAAATTCAAAAACATCATTGCAAACAACCACATGACTAAACAGCATGACCGACGATACGCAAACATTGCTGCAAAGTACAAAATGCTTAGAGAAGCTCACCTCGATGGGATCGACATCGTGGGCAATAATGACCAGCTGGGCCTTCTTGCTCTCCACAAGTGTGGTCACTGTGTTTACACCTGATAATGAAGAGTATCAGTAAGTGAAAAAGAACTCAACATGTAGTTTTCAGACTTTGGCATTTATAAAACAGCTCTGGATAATGTTTTAACACATTTAGAATAACAATGCAGTTGATCATAACTTGAAGCAAGCAAAAGATGAGCTTTTACTGTCATTATGGTAAAAACAATGCTACAAATCACAGTATATCAAAAGAATCACCTGCACGGAGGACTGGTGGCCTCTTGGTAGGGGTGTCTCCCTTTCCAGCAGCCTTCTGTTCAGCACGAGCCAGCAGTCTCCGTTTCTTCTCCTGCTTGGTCTCAGGCCTGTATTTGTGAGCCAGCTTGAAGAGCTGGGTAGCTGGAGAAAAATTCAAAACAAACCACGTTACAACTTTAAACACCTTGCCATTGCCATAAACACAAAAGCACATAAAGAGAAAAACAACAGTACAACCACAAAAGAACCGTGCATAAAATATTGCCATTGTTCAGAAAGCAGCAATGAGTGCATCAGTGATCTTGGTGGAAAGTGTCAGCATGACTACTCAGATAGCAAATATTCTTCACATCATCTGCACTAAATCAAATGTGTACCAGGCAATATTTCACAAACAGACAGACAAATTTGTAAGACACTAGTCAACGCAATGAAGTACCAGTCTGGCGGTCCAGAGCCTGGGTGAACTGGTTGATCGCAGGGGGAACCTTCAGACGCTTGTACAGGATGGCCCGCTGACGCTGCAGCCGAACATAGCGTGGCCATTTCACGAATCGGGTCAGATCTCTCTTCGGCTGGATGTCCTGACCTAAAGAAGACAAATACAGTGCATGACGTTTCTCAGTAACAAACCAAATGAATGTTAACAACCTGCCAATTGGTTTTCAAAAATAAGTGCATCAGCGATCTTGGTGGGAGATTGTCTACATAATTTTTAAGATAGCAAATATTTGCTTACATCATCTGCACTTGTCTAAAGGTTTCATGCTTCAAATGACCACCTAAAGAGCTCAGTTACTACTCACCAATGCCAAAGTTTTTGGGCCTCTTCTCAAAAAGGGGATTCACGACTTTCTTGGCCTCCTGTTTCTTGGCCACTGAAGGGGCAGGTGCCACCTTCTTCCCCTTAGCCTTTTTTCCTTTAGGCTGTGGAGAGATGCACAAAATGACTTCTTGTGAGTTTTTTATGGTTTATAATTCAGGGTAAGTTTGAAACAAACAAGGCAGCTCTTGCTCAGGATTGTAAAGATTCGTTTCTACACAGAGGTTTCAGGTGAAGAAATTCAAAACATCACAGCAAAAGCAATAAAAGGGTAACCAATTTTTGTTGGACACGCGTTGTATTCACATAACCAAATTAGCATCTCGCGCACACCAGATTTCAAATAAACAGAAAAACAGCATTTGCGAGCTTAACTCTGACAAACAGTTTCACGTGTTTACAATATAACATCAAATGTCAGGAGGCCGACGTGATTCACGTATGGCCTAACAAACTAGCACGTTAACAAGTTAGCATTTGTATTTACTACCCACAGTGCTGCTACTTTTATCAATAAACGTATAAAATGTTAAACGTATCCATTAACACGTACTTATAAGAACAACCGGAGGGCGTTGTGAAGTTTAAATGCGCCCTGCATCGTTTCGGCATTTGTGACAGTAAGCGGACACTACACGGATAAAAGAAGTTCTCAATTCCTAACCTAAATATTTCTAAATGATCACAATTGTAGTTCAGAGGACATGCGCTGATACTTCATTTTGCATACTCGATGTTCCCCCAAACCTAGACAACGCTACATAAAGGATGTTTAAGGATTTTAAAAGAGTGTAGGCTTCCCAAGCAAAGCCATCATACACTCACCATGTTGGATCAGACGGAAAGGAAGAAGAAAGGGATTGTGGGTATTTTACTAGCGCGACGGTGACGTCATCTGTACGCGACAGGACGAAAGCGGGACGCTCGTGTTTATTTGAAGAAGAAAGAATGCTACTTACATTTGTGAGTAGGGATTAACTTTTTATTTACTTTTAAAGTGTCTGTTAACACATATGGTTGGCATTTAACATTAACAGCTGATGGATAATAATCGCAGTAACTGGCGTAGAGAGTGGAATGTAGTGATACTCGTTAATTATGCAAGTATTTATTGTAATTGAATACATTTGTAATGTAATTGTGGTAATAAAGTCTCGTTTTCGGTCTTTTAGCACTGAGTCGAGTGTGATTTGTACTGACTGAGATGGCCACACAAAGAGTCCTGCCGCAAAGCAAAGAGAGTCTTCTGCAGAACTACAACAAGAGATTGAAAGATGACATCAGGTCAATACTTGACAATTTTACGGAGATAATCAAAACCGCCAAGGTATGTTATCACATTGCAATGTTCATAATTGCTATCAGATTCACAATAATCCTTCCATCACACTGATTATGATCTCAAACCTGTTCAGGTGGAAGATGAGACCCAGGTCTCCAGGGCAACACAAGCTGAGCAGGACCACTATGAAATGCACGTGCGAGCCGCCAACATTGTAAGATCTAAAATGTCACACAAAACTCTTGCAGTGTTTCTTAATTTTGCTGCTGATGTTGTAGACATGCGCCTGAAATGTGCTAGGCTTAAGAGCAAAATAAGTTCTTACTGAAATGTTATTCACAAAATTGCAAATAGCCTAAATAGTAACAACAAATTCAGAGATAATGAACATCAGATTTGCATGATCACCTTATCAACACAATAAATGTTGTTTTAATGTGATCTGTGTTAGGTACGTGCTGGAGAGTCTCTTATGAAACTTGTCTCAGACCTGAAGCAGTTTCTCATCCTGAATGACTTCCCCTCCGTCAATGATGCCATAAGTCACCGCAACCAGCAGCTGCGTGCGCTTCAGGAAGAGTGTGACAAAAAGCTCATCTCCCTGCGTGATGAGATCGCCATTGACCTGTATGAGCTCGAGGAAGAGTATTACTCCTCCAGGTACAAATAGATCAGTGATCCCACAAGCGTGTGCAGTCACCTTTGCCTACGCTTGCTTGCACAATGCTGTGACCATGCACAGTGATACATGTACATCATAAGAGCGTACACAGGGTATAAGTGTATTTTAACCTTGTAAATCTACAGACATTTATTGGATAACTGTTTTTTAGGATCCAATCATTGGTCATTTTACTAAAAGATCAAGTTCTAACTATTTTAATGTAGTTTTGTAGTTTGGTTCTCCATTAACATACAGTACACATCCATACTATAGTGCCTTAATGAAAGTGTTTATTTATGCACAGAAGCCTATAAGTAGTTTAAGAGTAAATTCTAATATAGTAATGTCATGCACCAAGACATAAAACACACAATTTATGTACATAAGATTCTTTGTACATTAGGTCTGTAAATTTTATTCATCTTGTCTCATTTATGACAACAAGACGAATATTATAATGTGTATTTTGTGACTATGCTTTAATTGCAAAAAATGGTACATCTTGCAGTTGCACCAAAGAAAACATAATTCTTAGTCACTTTCAGTACAGCTAATTTGCACATGGTACCATAAGTGCCTTAAAAGATTGTGTTTTAAAAGATTTACTTTGACCTTGCAATCAAGACTGCATTTACTCTCAGCGGTAGTGTGGGATAAGGTTTAATGTTTGGCTGGTTTAGAGATTAGCTTATGATACACGCTGTGTTTAAAGTACACCAATGTAACTAATAATCATCATATGTGAAGAGATTTTTAAGAGAAAAATGTAACTTGTAATTGACAGGGTTGCAATATTTAAAGCACTTTTGAATTTGTACTAAATACAAAATATATAGAGTGCTATGTATTGTACTTATAACTTTTAAACTATTAAAAACTATTGGGAGACAAGTTTTTTTTTAAACCAAGAACCGAATCAAATTGCTTTAGAATTGAACTATATAATTGATATATATGTCATGATTTTTTTCTGTTAAACTGGCAAAGTCTTTTAACTTTCACCTGGCATATGTGTCAAGTTGAAAATGTAATATTTAACTTCATAATAAGTTGTTTTTGTCCCTCAGTGATTTAAAATTACACTACACTGTTTTTTGTGGTGACTTCTTGAACCATCTTGGTCACATTAGACCAAATGTATCAGAGTATTTGTCAATTTTTGCCACAGACCAACTGGTCATTTCAAGTATCTTAAATAAACCTGAGAGAAAAGAGAGCACGTTTAGTCTCCATTTTTGTTTGTTCATCTCAGACAAAGAACATTTTCTGCCTTTGTCTGGCGAGTGCATTAAATTCTCTGCTGCTTACAGCTTTTTGCTTTGATCTATTAAGCATTTTTATTAGACTTAACATACATCTTTTTAATGCACAGAAAGACAGCAAAAAGCTGAGTAATGTGATCTAACAGACTAGTATAACTTAGGCTTATGTGACCTCAACTGCCAATCATTATGTAGTGCTAAGTAATGATCTTTACAGCTTCTTTTTCCACTTGTGCTTCTTTTCCCAGCACCTTTTAATATTCTACAAGCTTGTTTGTGCATGTCTCTTTTGACTCGTTAACACATTGGACTGTTCAACGTTAGTCACATATACTTCTAAATGTTAAATGAATGTCTTATTAGGCAGATGTGGACAGAAGAAATCTTAGTTTGTGTGTAACGTGTGTGTATAACATTTCTAGCTGTGGACAGTGGGATGGTGTTGAGTTGCCACTTTGTGAGGCCTATCATCGGCAGGACAGTTGGGGTTCCCCCAAAACAACCTGTGACCCCTTACGTGGCAACACTGAAGATACAGACCACTTGGGCACCCAGGAGTCCATGCAACGTCACCTCAACGGCCATGGCAGCAGCACTAGTGAGCAATCATAAAAGTCCAGCAGTTTCCCTACCGGAAAAATTGGATTACACAGCTAAACAACTAATAAGACCATTTTGAACTTGCAGCTGCGGAAGGGTAGTTAATTTGTAAATTTAAGAAACAAAAATAATGTGTGACGTTCTGCAGTATTCAGTGTCATTAAAAAAGTCAAAGACATTTCTACAAAGGTTTCAATATTGTAGCTGGATAACATGCTTTATTTTGAAGGTACATTGATATATGTATTGGGTATTTTTTGTTTAATATCATAACTGATTTGTTTGTTTGACTGTTACAAGTGTAGTATACTGAGCCAGCTTGGCCATGTTAAGCATTGTACTGTAGAAAATACTGAATAAATAGAAATGCGTCCTGCACTCTGTTATAAGCTAATATTGTTTTTGGATACAAACATGCTGTTGACATTTCAGAAATAAATTTAACACACAAAAACAAAATACACTGTTAAAGTTCACTGTATGCAGACTTTTTGTAGTCTTTTGTAAACTCTTTTCTTATGTAATATCCTTAGTACTGTTCTGCAACCTACCTAGACTGTCTTACCAATTTAATTTGTTACAAAGACCTCAAAGCCAAAACCTTTGAGGCATGGTAATGCATTTTGATGTTGTTGTAGTAACGGAATTTGTAATATTGTTTTGTTATTTTGTTGAAATTAAATTGACAATAAAAGTTGCATTTTTCTGCACAAACAAAATGCCTATTACTACAAATGAAGTTTAATTAATTTGTAGTGATGATAAACAATTTTGTCAAACTGCTCTACATCACACAGAATAACAACAAAATGTACAGCATACTACACACAAACCTTTAATCACAAATATGACTAATTTTTGGGGAAAGGTTTATTGTAAAACCTTTACGGCTAGTAAGCTTAAGGGACATTTTTAAATACAGTAAAAAATATTTACACATTCCGTTCATTTAACAAAAAAAAAAAACAGGGTGACTGACTGCTTTTTCACAAAAAAGTGGACGATTAATATCGGCGGTTCATCTTTTTGAATTTCTCATAGTGGTAGTCATCTGTTGCCTTCTCATTATTTGGTCTCTTTCGATAATTTGGTGGTGATGCTAAGAAGTAAAAAGACAAACATTTAGAAAATGAATTAAAAAAAACACTTACTAGGTTCAGTGTTTGCTTAAATGTGTTAATCATTAAAGCTTAAGATGTTTTTATTTTGGTCTTACTCTCGGGTGCTGGCTTCTCAGTGTCTCCTACTCGTAGTGGCCTGGCTTTAGGTTCTTCTCTGTTGCGTCTCTGGGGTGCATTTACATCCTCATGATAGACTGAGAAGCAGAAGAAATTTCATTTCAAAAAGGTTTCTTCAAGGTACGCAATCTGCTTAGAAAGCACCACAGAAAACTGCATAACTTTAGTCCTTTGGAGAGGGTAGGAAGTACAATATATTCAAATTCTGACTAGTCTTACCTACACCTTTTATATTAGTAACATAGTCTTGGGTCAAACACAGGGTAATTAAACAATTTGTTGGTCTAAACAATTTATGATGAAAAAAACTGTTAATCCAAAGGCATACTAAGTGCCATTTACAATAATTTGGGTTTGAGATTTAAAATACAAAATACAGGAATTTTAATGTAAATGAACATGAGCACTTACAGCGATTGTGCTGGACATAATTCACAGCAATGTTAGTGGGAACAAAGGAGGTCCCATTATCTTTCTTCTTATTCCTCTGCTCAGCAATCAGCTTTGCTTTGGCCTCTTCTGTAGTGATAATGTTCTTTATCTTTGCACTAACAAGTAAAAGGGAAATAAGATTATAGTCTCTCATGATTAATGGAGAAAAAAATTCTAAACATATTATTTTTGGTCTTTACTTACTCTATCCCTAGATCCACCTCTGGGATTCCACTCAGCATCTGATTGGACAACATCTCTTCTGTCTTTTTAGCAGAACTGACACGGATGCTCTCAGGAAGCTCGTACAGAAGGTCCTCTGGATTCTTCACTTTCACTTTCTGCTCTTCTGCCTCCACCATGCCTTTCTTTTTCTTTAACTCTGTCTCAATGTACTTCATCCTAATTACAAATACATGATGTGAGAAGATACATCTAAAACATGATTAAAACAAGCACACAAATCATATATGGGCACCTACATGTCTGCATCTTCATCTCGTCGATTAGTTTCAGCAGAGAAAGAGGTACCAAGATTCAGGTCGTTTTCATCTGCTGTCCTGTAGTGGGAAGGGAAAGTTAAGCCAGTTATTTGCCTTTAAAAATAATTTATGTAAATATTTTTGTAACCATCAAACTGAATCAGTAAACATAATATGCTTCCATGATGACAGATACATACATGTCTCTGTTCCTGTCTTTCACTTTCTTCATGTCAACAACACCTCCAGTCTTTAATTTAAATGGGTCATCCTAATGCACAAGAAAGGAAGCAACACTGTTTACCACTGTTTTCATTTATAGGACACACTATAACTATAGGATTTCCTCCACTGTGGAAAAAAGAGAAAGAGACGATGATACCTCAAGCTCAGCCTCTAATGGAAGCTTTTCTCCAACAAGTAAAGTTGCGATGCTGGAAACATAACAGAAATGCATATTTTACTCAGACTTATATGCAAAAATTTAAGATGCATAAAATAAACACATAGTAGATGAGACTTGAACTGTGGCCCACCTCACTCCATGCTGTCTCTTTCGCAAACTTTGAAGCTCCTTGGCTTCATCCAGTTTGGACCTAAGAACACATATTAATTAGATTTTTTTTTCCAAAAAAGTGATTCAGTATTTTCAATTTCTGTAAAGAAACAATCTCCAGGTGTGACTAGACTCTAGTTATACTGGTGGCTAATATCTCACGGTTCATTTCTCAGATACATTCTGCCATGAACATCTTTCTTATTAAATTTGACACACAATATGCTGAAACATTTGACAAAACCACTGTTTAAAACTATTATGCATAAATGAGCCATTGCATCTTTGCTAAAATATGGGTATGGCATATCACAACAATTTCTAATAAAATAATACATTTGCAATGCACAAATAAAAAAGTGAAAAAAAGTACTGAAAAGACCCTGGGTGTATTTATCCCACATGAATAAATACTGTAGTATACTTAAGTATGTACTACTCTTTGTTAATGTATTGTATACTACAGAATCCTGAGTGACTTGATAAACTGTATTAAACACTGCAGCATATCTGTTAAAGGTTAAAAAAACACTACAGTATCTAGGAATTTACCACAACTTTACTATAGTAGATACAAGTAGAGTAGTAGCACTGCAGTACTTTGTCTTGTAGGTATGTTTTTAGCATATTGTAGCCCTATATCAAAATATATCTACCTGACCACGGCTTTTGTCTCATCGTCTTCCTCATCGGATGATTCCTCCTTCCTCCTCCTCAAATTCTTACCTGGAGGCATTATTTCAAAGCAAAAATAAATAATAAGAAAGTTTTTCTTTGCCAGTAACGTAACCACGTCTGTGTTCCAAACTCAGTCGGAGGTAGTTGTTCAGCGACGGACCTCTTCCGCAACTTCCGGCGACGTCAGAGTTGGTGTTTAACCATTGCACTAACCGTTGATTTAACTGGCGCTGCGAAGATTATTCGGCTCATGGCATCAAAGGAAAACATTTAAACTCAAAAATCTATAGAAATCTAAATAATTTTTAGGGGTAAATAATATGTATTTGATAGGACAGACAAACAAAGGCGTTCATTGGCTGTGGTCATACTCAGCGCTGTGACGTACTCGTGCTGTATTCAGTATGGATGCTGCCCAGTCCGCTGTCAGCCCACTGCTCACCACTCTTATAAAGAACAGCGTTTTACCTAAAATGATCATCTATGAGCGTTGATTTTGTTTCTGCCTAACAGGTAAATGTCTGTTCTTGTCTTTAGTTCGAATGAACCGGAATGTCACTGTATATTTGTGTAGATAAAGTAATATCGACATCGAGCGTGTGACTAGTGTTGTGCAGCGCGAGTGGAAACACGGCCTGTTTATGCTGCAGGATCGTGATGTTTAACGTGGGGTTTATAGAGCCTGATGCTGATATTTAGTGTTTAACAACCTGGTCACGAAAATAAATGCAGAAGCTGTTTACTGGTGTATTATTTTCATTTCAGATATGCTGAGCGTGTTTTTCAATTAACTTGAGTATTTAGTCTTATTTTGAGATTGCCGTTACGTTTTTAAGTTTTATAAGACGAAGGAAAGGTATTGTGTGTACTTTATTTAATTAATTAAATGGACTGCATCCTCCCTCTGTGCGCATCAGTCTGTGCTAGGCGCATGAAACAGCAGTTTTTGACTGTGTCCTAAAAGCTATTGAGCTATTGAGTACCAGCTTGATGTCAAAATACTTGACCACCTCTTATTCAAGCTGATATTTAAACGTGAGGTTCATCAGAGGTTTCTGATTTACATGTATTTGATGCTATACCCGTTGTTAAATCTTGATTTACACATTTTCAGTTCTTCTGTATTTATTTTGTGTGTATAGAGAGGTGAAACTCAAAATGACTGACGGTGGGGATCTGTGTCCTCATTTGGACTCTATCGGTGAAGTTACTAAGGAAGAGCTCATTCAAAAATCAAAGGTTTGAAATGCAGTGTATATATTTTATAGTATATTCACCTATAGATTATACATTATTTAATATAGTTTTTAATATTTTCTTTTTCTAAAGGGCACCTGTCAGTCATGTGGGGTAGGTGGTCCCAACCTTTGGGCATGTCTACAGGTGAGCGGCCCGATGAATTTTATTATGTCGTAGTTGTAAAATAGTGAATAGAAATGTGGAAGACTTTTGGTCCACATTGCTCAATTGCAGGATTCAGCTCTTAATCATATATTTCTATGTCATGAAAATAATTTTTCATCTTTGTTTTGTCTTCTTCTGGCCACAGCATGACTGTCCCTATGTAGGCTGTGGAGAATCATATTCAGATCACAGTACTATACATGCACAGGTGATATTCTTGAATTTGAAGTGTCTAGCTTTCTGTTTATATTCTGTCATTCATTCTGTCTACTGTATTACCCATACCTCATTCTTTTGTGCCTATGTGCAATGCAATCTTCTCATTTCTTCAGACCAAAGAACACAATTTGACAGTAAACCTGACCACATTCAGGGTGTGGTGTTATGTTTGTGAGAGAGAGGTGTTTCTGGAACCAAAGCCTGTTACGCCTGTATCATCATCTCACTGCTGCAAACCACTTGAACAGGTAAAACTGTTTTATTATTAAAGTTAAAGTTACTTTGAATTGACTTTTAAGGATTATGTACATTTTTTTCAGATAAAGTTTTGCTTTTGCTTCTTTTTTGTTAATATCAGACTGGGATCTAATTTGGTTGCAGTATTTCATAAAGCACAATTAGTATTTCTTAATTATCTGTGTCTTGAGAGACTGCAAATCTCGCTATGTCATTTAAATGATGTTGTGAAATTCCTCCCCCAAGGATCCTCTACCCCAGGCGACATGTCACCCGTTGAAGGCGGTGCCTATAGCAGTGGCAGATGAGGAAGGCTCAGAATCTGAAGAGGATGAGCTCAAACCTAGAGGTACAGTCTAACAGAAAACCATTAAAACTGTACAATTTTATTCTTACAGAAGCTATTTTACAGGGCCGTAGCTATGCTAGACAGTGAAGGCGATACATACCCTCAGCATTTAGATTAGTGATTGGTCAGTTTTGGCTTTTCAGTGGCATTTACATTTGGACAACCCCAGTCTCAGCAGAATTGTACAGAATAGATTTAGGCTTAAATCAGTTGAATAGAGCTGGCAATGATACACTTTTGAGTGCTGAAACATTTTACAAAATGTAATAAACACACAACGGGTGGAGCATATGTAACTTTTTAAAAGTGGTGTTCCAAAGTCCACGCAGTTCTGCTTTTTAGCGAATAAAGAAACGCAAAAGGAAAACATTGTTTTGTTAGGTTGATTTGATGACCATATGGGACCTTGCATTAAACTTTTTTAATACTCTTTGCTACTCAATCCTTTGTAGGTCTCACAGGGATGAAGAACATTGGCAACTCCTGTTATATGAATGCTGCTCTGCAGGCTTTATCTAACTGGTAAACACATTATATCTTGATCACAACATCTGGGATATGAATAGGCAGAAAACACAGAGTGGGAATTTACTTCAATTTGACTTTCTCTGTTTCTCTCCCACTTTCTTTAGCCCTCCGTTGACTCAGTTTTTCCTGGATTGCAGTGGGTTGGTGCGTACAGATAAGAAGCCAGCCCTGTGTAAAAGCTATCAAAAGCTTGTCTCTGAGCTCTGGCACAAGAAACGGTAACTAACATTGACTTTCCAAAAGCAAAAAAGGTTAACACAGTGAAAGGTGTTTTAGGGAACATCCTAATCATCTAAACCTTTTTATTTCTTGTTTATTTTGTTCAAACTTTTTTCTTGGCTCTGTGCAGGCCGAGTTATGTTGTTCCCACTAGTCTCTTTCATGGCATCAAACTGGTGAATCCCATGTTTCGGGGGTATGCTCAACAGGTATGTGATGCAAACCTTTGGGTCAATAATGGAAAATATAGTCTTTTAGTAAAGAACAGTGTTCTTTGTGCAGTGGTTGAAATATTTACATACCTAACTTTGTTTTTGACAGCCTCTGTGTATTATTTTTAGTAACCAGAACTATTGTGTATAAAAAATTGTTTGTTTGAGAAAAAAATCATAATTGATTTGAAAAAAAAAAACATGAGCCAAACGCATTTACACCATAAAATGTGTCTAAAACACATCTTTTTTCCTCAACCTTTAGGACACTCAGGAGTTCTTACGATGTTTGATGGACCAGCTTCACGAGGAACTGAAAGATCCTCTGATAGATTGCGGTGGCGCGATCTCAGATGTCGACCACGATCACAACTTTGATACCCGTAACATTGCAGATGGAGACCGAAGCCCCTCTGAGGATGAATTTCTGTCATGTGATTCTGGATCAGGGAGCGAAAGAGGGGACGGAGAGAGGTCGGGAGGAGAGGCGGAGCTTCTGATACAGGATGAATGTGTTGGAGTCAGAGGAAACGGTGGGATCTCAGAAAAAGAGAGACTGAAGGAGAGAAGAGGAGAGAAAAGACACGGGAAATAGATGAGGATGCAGATGTAGACACGGCTGCCCAGGAGGGTCAGACAGAGCGAGAGACGGAGACAACCACTACAGCCACTTCTGTACAGGCACCAGGAAATACAGGTATGATGTGTGCTTATATAGTTTGATCTAATAAGTCTGAAACCACTAGTGAATATGCTTTAATTTTGCTTTTTTTATTTCATTTCAGCATGATTTAAAAATGTCCAATCTGTGCTTTTGTACTAAAGGAAATCTTACCTTTTGTACAAACACGGTTAACGGCCAGAAATCTGCTTAAAAAGTTTACTTTTAAAGTCTTAAAAAATAGTCTTTCTGGTGGGTCAATTAATGTGTTAATGTGAGAAAATGATTTGTGAGAGAAAATTATTACTATAATATCATTTTGCTTCAAAAGACGTTTCTTAACCTACCAAAGTCTATTACTTTATGATTACGTTTACATTGGATAGTTGTGCTTTTGGAAACTTCAAAAACTGCCTAATTAATGGCATTTTAAAGCCAAGAACCAGAATATTATTCAATGTAACTATGATTGTGTTTGGCTGAAGACAGAAAATCATATAAGTCATGAGTAAATTATGGGGGTTAATTATGGGAATTTTTATTTTATGGTAAACTGTTACTTTAAAACTTTTAGTTTATTTCAAGGTTTTCGAATTCAACATGTGCATCTTATTTTGAACCCCAATGTATGTCATATGTCAGTGTTTGGCTTACTTTATTGAATGGTCACTTATGAGGTGTTTCGTTTTTTTACTAAAGTGGGAATATAATATATATGAAATGTTTTCATCTTCCTGTTCTTACAGAGCCTGATAATGAAGCTTCCATGAACTGTCCATCTTCTCGTCCCTGTAGCCCCGTCCACAGTGTTCAGGAGCTGCACACCAAACTCTCCAGCAGTCCGTTGAGGTCCAGCCCTCTCAGAACTGGCCCAACTTACACTTTGAAAAAAGGTGTGCTTTTTTCCAATTCAGTTTTACATTCTCTTCCCCCAAAAAGTTGGTTGTACAATTTTTGGGGGGATTTGCACAAAATAACAATAACTATTGATTGACCTACAGCTCAGATGCTCCTAGGTTGCAAGAAGAAGAAGCAGTCCCGTTTCCGCAGTGTTATTTCAGATATTTTTGATGGATCCATTCTGAGCCTTGTTCAGTGTTTGACGTGTGACCGGGTGAGAAAACGTGCATGAAGTTTTTGGCCTCTAGAGGGCACCAAGTATCAAGTGACATACACTCATAGTTTAACATACAGAGAACTATTTTTAAGAAAATATGTCCTTTTGTAGGTGTCGAAGACGATCGAGACGTTTCAGGACCTGTCCTTGCCTATTCCGGGTAAAGAGGATTTAGCTAAACTTCATTCCTCCATTCATCAGAGTGCTCCTGTTAAAGCCGGTGTCTGCACGGATGGCTATGCCACACAGGGCTGGATCTCCTACATTATGGATTCTATACGACGGTATAGTAGACTTGTGCCAGTATTCAATAATATGCTTCATCTTGATGATTAATTTGCACTGTATTGTTACCGTGGGCAATTCCTAATACCGTGATAATACAGTATACCACAATAAAAGTCCCAGCAATTATCATGTTATGAAAATTGTATACTGTCACATACAGTATGAGGTAAAGATTTTAGGTAAAATCTATACAAATTTTGGGAAACACCTTGCCAGTATTTTATGTCAGATACTAGTAAAGGGTTTTTAAAAATCATTTTGTTCACCAAATGAAAACACAGGCATCTGATCTTTAAATATATATTGTTTGTTTTATATATATATATATATATATATATAGGTTTGTGGTGTCCTGTATTCCCAGCTGGTTTTGGGGGCCTATGGTAACACTGGAGGACTGCCTGGCAGCCTTTTTTGCTGCTGATGAGCTGAAAGGTAAAAACAACACACTTAATGTCTATGAGAATGTAATAAAAACAGTAAGGGAAAACAAAAAGATTTTTTCCTTTGAAGATTTATACTTGGTTGATATTTTTGTTCCCCAAACAGGAGACAACATGTACAGCTGTGAACGATGTAAAAAGTATGTTTCATGTTAAAATATAATCAACATGTCAAAGTTGTTTTGATCTAAGTAGTAGTTATGGTCTTATGAGATATTATGGGAATTATTGTTATATATGAATATGAACGCATTACTCTACATGTTTCCCAGATTGAGAAATGGTGTGAAATATTGTAAAGTTCTCCGTCTACCAGAAGTGAGTACCCTGCATTTTTCTCTGCCTTTTACTGCCCTTTTTCAGTAAAACTTGTATTCAAATTGGGCTTGATGGGCTTTGTTCCCTTCTGCAGATTTTGTGCATTCACCTGAAACGTTTCAGGCATGAGGTCATGTACTCATTTAAGATAAATAGCCATGTGTCATTCCCATTGGAGAGTTTGGATCTTAAACCCTTCCTGGCTAAGGAAAGCCAATCTCAGATCACTACCTACGACCTGCTGTCTGTCATTTGTCACCATGGCACTGCTGGCAGTGAGTTGCCTTTATATTATATGGAGAAAAATAGCAGTAGATTTGAGATATACCTTTGACATTTGTTTGTCTTTTATGCAACGAAACGTAAACACAACTTTTCATTTATATCATATAAACTTGTTACAGATTTGATTTTCTTCCCCCTGTTTTGGACAGGTGGTCACTACATAGCATACTGTCAGAATGTAATAAATGGACAGTGGTATGAGTTTGATGATCAGTATGTAACAGAGGTGCACGAGACGGTAGTACAGAACGCTGAAGCATACGTCCTCTTTTACAGGTACACTTCTTATATTCCGTGCCATACGTGTTTTTTTAGATGAAGAGTGCAGTCGTATAATTCGGCTATCTGTTTTAATCTATGTGGGGTTGTCACGTGACCAGCCTGGTTAATTGCCTGGGTTACTGCTACTTCATATAATGATATAAAAAAAATCTACTGTTGCCATCCAGACATTAAAATAATATAATAATGCATATTGTTTAACTATGTCATTTAAATGTTATCATATCTCTATAGGAAGAGCAGTGAGGAGTCCGTGAGAGAGAGACAGAAGGTTGTAGCTCTGGCTAATTTGAAAGAACCCAGTTTTCTGCAGTTCTACATCTCCAGAGAATGGCTTAACAAGTTCAACACATTCACTGAGCCGGGGCCCATTACCAACCACACTTTCCTCTGTCAACATGGAGGTAATAACACACACAAATACTCATCTACTGGGTCAGATTGATTGGGTTTCAATATAGTGGGCATTCATTACATGGTAGGAATCGGTAGATTAATAATCGTTTCCTTTCCTGTAGTGGTAAAACATAATTCAAGTATAATTTCGTGCAGGAATTCCTCCTACTAAGTATCATTATGTGGATGATCTGGTAGTGATCCTGCCTCAGAATGTGTGGGAATATCTTTATAACAGGTATGTAATACGTTAATACATACAGTACACATGACTTTAGGATGTCTTTAGAACATTTATTTCCTTAATGGAAATTACAAATGTTTGATTTGGAAAGGAAAAAAGTCCTAATTGTGTAATGAGCTTATGGTTTTGGTCAAAGCATTTTGGGGTATGCTTTCATTTAAAGTGAGTCACAGTATATTTAGACGGTTTATTTTATGAGTAAGAGTGAACTCAAAAACTTGGCATAGTCAGCGCCATGCTCTACCGGGTGTAATGTCAGTCAGGTGTAAAGTTCTCCACCACCAGTGTAATGTAAACATTGTTGAATTATGTCTTTGCGCTCCTCCTGTCTGTGCAGTTACTCATGTTTAAAAATATTTTTCCAGGTTTGGGGGAGGCCCGGCCGTAAATCACTTATATGTGTGCGCCATCTGCCAAGTTGAAATCGAGACTTTAGCCAAACGCCGGAAACTGGAGATCGACACCTTCATTAAGGTGAACGAATGATTTTACCTTTGTACTATTGTATGCTGCTGTTTGTCTCACTTTGTGTCCTAATCTAAGAGCCCAACATCATAAAAAGGTTTTTGTCTTATCCTGTCACAACTGTGAAAATCTTATTGAACTTATAACTTCTTACATAGTCTTACAGTGTGACAAAGTGCTTGTCACTAAAAATTTAGACAGTTGTGGTGAAGGTAATTAAACAGACAGGTTGCTGCCTGTTAGAGGGTTTGCTTGAATGTTTAATAATGTGTTACCAGCTGATCAATATGTCTTCGTCATGATGGTAAAGCTGTTCTTCTTGTAGTCTGTCTTCAGACCTTTTATTTATGTAGCTTATTGTGTAAACTCTTAAGTGGAGCATAATGTTTTTGGAAAGCCCACCAGTACTTTGGGCTTGTAAAGCAAAATATGTGATGAAACACAGACTTTATATGGGAATCATCAGGCTTATGATCTGCACTGGAATGTTGTGTTATTATTATCTTTCTTACTTTCAAAACACTTTTAAAGCTGAAAATTTTAAATATGGTCTAGTATTGTAACAGTTAGATGATTGAAGAGAGTTTTAGGTTGATATTATCAGCCATTTTAGTTGATATTTCTCATCTCTCTTTCTCTTATTCTCTCTATCGCTCTTTAGTTAAATAAGGAATTTCAGGCCGAGGAAGCTCCCACAGTTATTCTGTGTATCAGCATGCAGTGGTTTAGAGAATGGGAGAACTTTGTCAAGGGCAAAGATAACGGTATGTCCACATCAACATGAATCTAAGCATTCTTTAAGAATATTCAGTGAGATGGAGGGAGCTGGTACTGATAAAAGTGTGATGTGTATAAATGTTAAAATATCTAAAAACATCGCATTGGTTCAACCAGTGATGTGAGAGTAAAGCTTACCAGAAAGCAAAAATGTCTTTATTTATATTATATGTATTATTATGTAATTCTGTTTGGTGCCACTAGTGGCAGTGAAATTACACACGTCACCCTGTGTGGTTAAATGCTTTGCCCTGCGGTATTAGTTGTACCAGCATGTACATAGCAATGTGCTATGAAGTGAAGTAAACAAAAGTTTTACTCTTTCTATTTTACCTTTACATACAGTAGCACTAACACACACACACACCCATCTGTGTAAACTTTAAACAAGCCAAGACCACCCTGTGTATTTTAAAGGAAATGTTTGCATTTGTACTGTAAAGGTCTCTCTCTCTCTCTCTCTCTCTCTCTCTCTCTCTCTCTCTCTCTCTCTCTCTCTCTCTCTCTCTCTCTCTCTCTCTCTCTCTCTCTCTCTCTCTCTCTCTCTCTGTTCTAGATCCACCAGGCCCTATTGACAACAGCAAAATTGCAGTAATGAAAAGCGGACATATCCAGCTCAAACAGGGTACGGGCAGTGTGCATGTCTGACAAGTGCTTGACTCATCTCTGTCAAAACTTTGTCTGACTCGAATGTTTGTGTTTACATTTGCGATAGGTCATGGTGGCCTTTCTGAAAAGTTCTTAAATTCACCCTTTCTTTAGTGTTGCGATTTAAGGCGTGTCAAGTTAAAATCAGCTTTTTAAAGCTTTCTTGGGTCTCTTTGTGTTCTGTATCATGTTCGTGTTCTCCATTCGTTTATTTTTAAACACAAGAATGCGTCTTATGTGAACGCCCTTTAAGAAACATGCCCGATCGGGTCAGGTAACCCAAAACCAGCCTAATTACACATGTTTTTCTATTAAGCCTATTAGTCAGCTAGTTCAGGCAATCCACTGACCAGTCAATTCTGAAAATACAAATGATTGCACATTCCTACAGTAGTTTGTGTGTTGGTTTGTAGGAGCAGACTACGGGCAGATATCTGAGGAAACGTGGCAGTACTTGTTAAGTATTTATGGCGGTGGGCCAGAGATTGCAGTGCGGCAAACCATCAGCCCCCCAGACACTGACACACATGGAGAGAGGAAGATAGAAGCAGAGACCAGAGCTCTCTGAGGTGGTAAGACACACACATGCTTACGTACTCTTTTATATTTGCAGTGGATGTATGACACCGTGATAAACGCATTCTGTATACCTATCGCACACGCATGAAGAGACATGCCAGACATATTTCATCAGAACAGTTCTAGTTATTGTATGGTACAGACCGCTTTGATGCAGATGGAGACTACATTCATCACTAACCACATACACCACCCTTCAGTATGTGTGTGTGTGTGTATCTATGTATGTAGGTTTTTTTACCTTTATGCGTGACAAACCTTGTAATAGCAATTTAATACATTTTATCTCAAGTAATTATTAACTTCAATCTATAATATAGTTTAAAAAATATATATTGATGATTGTGGATGGTACCTTAATCATCATTTACCTATATCATAAATAAAATCACCATCAAATAAAATGGTACTATTAAATAGCACACAATAAAACATTTTATTGTCAGATTTGACAGCTCTGTTGTAGATTTTAATGTAGCCTCGGTTTTCCAAAATATCAAAGTGTTATTCTTCATACTTCATGTTAGCTGCACATTCAAAAACACTTTCTTCTTAGAGAGTGAACATCAATGTTTGGTCAAATATTTATGTATAGTTTAATTTTGGCACCTAGATGTTTCACCCCAAAATTAAAAATCTTTCCTTATTTACTGACGCTCATATAATTTCAAACATGTTGGCCTTCTGTATGTCATCTGTAGAACTTAAAAAACAATGTTTTGAAGAATGTTGGTGACCAAACATTGGCCCCCACCTGACTGCCTTTGTATGAAAACAAAACCACACAAACGTTTTCAATTAATAAGGGAAAATAAATGATGACAAAATTCTTATTTTGGATGAACTGTCCCTTTAATTGTTTAACATAGTTGTTATTGATTGTTTTATGTCTGTTTTCTTTGCTCTGCTGTAGGTGATGATGGTGCCTGTGGATGGTCTTTCGCACTACAAATTTCTGTCTCACAAGCACTTTGTGAGCATTTCTATGGATCTGTTATCTGTGACAGAGCTATCATAGTGTTGGAATTGGTCTTATTTATTAAGTGAATAACTGTAGTATCAGGTACATGCAAAATTTTTCAAAATATTCATGAAAAAGGTTATTCATCCACATCAGTGATATGTTTGTTTTGTCCATTGGACTATGGGCAATGATGTACACCTAGTATCTCAATGTGTTATTTCTTTGATAGTGCAGCCGTAAATACATGATAAATTACATATTATAAGCGGGACACACTACTTCTGTCACTCAAAGCTTATGTTAGAGCTTGTTGCTGACTTCTGTGTGGGCCGGTAAGGCTTGAAATTAGTATCTGCATGTTCAGAGCAGCTTTCCCTGGCACCTAACTTCACTATAATCACAATAATTCAAATTACATGACAGAGTCATATATTCGGATGTAATGCAATAGAGAATGATGTCATTGTTAGTTTGCTCAAGATACTTTAAATTCTCGCAATGAAATATAATGATAAGGCTTCAGATGCTAAGCAATATTTCACCTCAAAGTCCCATGAATAAAATTCCAACTATTTTATGAATACAAAAGAATCTCTTATAATACTAAGCAATCAATTTGTCGTGTTTGCGCTTGACACTTTTATGGAAATAAGCTTGATTTTGGCATCAAGGTTACTCCCAATACCGTGCTTTTGCATTGGAAGCTACAATTCAGAATGACTTCAGAAACTTCAATAGCAACAGGATGTGATGTCATAGACAGCTTTGCATTTTCATGCTGCTAAAAGAGGTTTTCGTTAAAACCTTTTCTTTTTATAAACCCAGTTCTACTGACATTCGACTTGACGATGACCATAACCATGATTACCCATTCATTAGATTTGGATGATAAAAGCTCCATTGTCAATCGTATTACATTTTGTTTTAAGACATTTTGAAATCCTCGGTTTTATAAAGCTCCAGGCTCTGTCACAAGCAGAGGAAGTGAATCCTTACTAAATATGGTTGCGTAAGACATTGTATTTGAGATCATCAGTATTAAAATGTCTTCAAGTCATTTCCTCAGAACACAAAACTGCTTGTTCAGATGCTTGGTGTGCCACCAACTAAAGTCTGCGTCATGCGAACTGTTGCAATGTTTTAATGATGCTGCTTTTGATGATTATATGCGTAGTTGCATACCATTCCACATCCAGATACAACTAAACTACTTTTTTAGGGAAACGTGCAATGAGGTGGAACAGATATGTTAAAAATGCTAATAGAATAGCGTTAAAATATGTCTGTTTTTAAACATAATGTTTGTATATAATAAAATGCAAGTTTTTATTTATTAATGTCTTCTTTTTCTCGTAAATAAAAGGTCAGAATTCTGTTATACTGTGTATAGGATAACATGGCTACATTTGAACAAAGAAACTTCGGTTACATATTTGGTTACAGGAACTTTTCGAGGTAACTACTGATGTAATGTCTTTTAAACTTGTGTGAGTTAAATCTCCTTACATGTTAAGATGTGTCTGAATTTGACAAATAGAAATAAAGCTTGTTTTTTCTTCAAGGTGTATTTCTCCTTATTTATTAAAATAATACAATTATAATAATAAAATAAAAAGAAATTTAAGTAGATACACTACATTTTTCATCAGTTTGATTTATTTTTAAAATAATGTAAATTATTGTTTTTATTTAATACTTTGCATTTATTTGCCTATAACATTTTCCTTTACACACCAGCTTTCTGTTAAATTAATTCTTTGTTATTCCTGTTTCAAAAAAAGAAAAGCATCATTTACAGATACAAATAATATCTTTAAAATTGCAAAGACATTATTTTCTGAGCCCTCTGCAGATTTTGCTAAGCATCAATTTAACACCATCTTCATGTTCCGAGCTCCCCGTTATCTCATTGATCTAAATCACCACTCCCCACAAGCCCCCAACCCCCACCGCTCCCCTCCTCTCCATCCTCTCTTTGTCCTTGTACAGCCCCTAGAATATTGCTCCAACATATTGTCCTATATAAACCAAATGATCCCACAGGGCAAGTGGGTATTGATGTCACAGGAGCATTGATGTCATCACTATCGTGATGATGTCATTTTAATCTTCACTCTTTCTGCAGGCTCTAGAAAAGCAAACGCAGAACATGAGGATGCAGAGAAAGCAGCACTGCAGACCGCCCAGCTGAGCATCTGTCTTGTATTCCTGCGATGAGAGGGTTGTAATTTTCCATAGCATCTTTCCAGAGTGAGTCGTCATTCCTGTTTTTACGCAATTGCTGCATCTGGCTTTCTTTATTTGATCGTTTATTTCTCAAACCTTTTTTGTCACATAGACAATAACATCTTGCTGGCTTCATCCACAGTGTCTAAATGTTAGCGTGTGTAAAGTGTTAGCAGGGCTACAGAAACATCTGTCAGCTGTTGTGTTCAACGGAATAGATTAACATTACATTACTGAGTGAATTTAATATGCCATTTATGTAAAGAATTTCATATTATAATATAACACTTATATGCAAAACTTGTCTTTATTTAATGGTGAGAGGTTTGATTGCTTTCTACTCAGATTTGGTGCGTGAGAACATAACCTCTTTTTCATGCAAAATTAAAAAAAATATTTTAAAAAATGTACCTGTTTATGTGCCTTCATTAAGTAATTTTAGATACAAAGCTAGCCAGAGGCAGTATCGATAAGCTGAAAGCATTGTTGTTTACCAGGGCAACATAACATCTGACTGTAATGACCTCATGGCTATGAAATGAATTTTTAATACAGCTTGTTATTTACACTTCGGTACGTTCAAAGTGCTTATGCGCTGCTGTCAACCAGTCAGACTGTTTTAAATGATAAAGTCAATCTTCTTTTAAGTTATTCAGATGGACTTTATTAAGTAAAGATTTATACAAAACATAATGCTTTAGCCACACTATTATGATTTCAAATTTGACGTTTTTTAACATTGTTGTACCAGTAGTTGTAACAGAATTTATTGTTTGTTGTTACAGATAATTCATACAGATATGATTAAAATAGTACATTTAAAGTGTACCAAATGTACAATCCTTAAGTAATAAATCTTTTATCTGAAGCACTGTACCTTTAAATTGTACCACAACTGATAGTGTTTTAAATCATTTAAAAATCAAACTCAGCATTGCTAATGATGATCAATTTTGTTCAGCCTCCTTGATTGGACACAAAGATGGTATTTTGGGTGAGAATCTTTTGACACAGAGTTCTGTGTGTTTGTATTTATAAGTTCAGCTGAATGTTAATTTCAGTCTTGAGGTTTAAACAAGTCAATGCAATGCCGTATTTTTCTTTTTTCAGTCTGACCAATAGCCCTGGTGATGCTCAAGGACCGATGACACCACAGCGCCTTTAGCAACAATGATAGAAGCCACACCCATGAAGGACATCACTTCAGATATACTTATGTGTGGTAAAAATAAGGGCTTTGTTACTTCACGATTTCCTACCTCTTGCTAAATTAAAAAAACAGGTGTGGTGAAGAAATGTTATTTTTGTAAACTCATCTCCTGTATCATTTTCAATAGTGTAATGTTCCTAACCAGCACAACGAGACTGATGTTTCAAGACTCGTCTTTAAGACTTTTAAGATCTGCAAGAGGATACTCTTTTATCCTCTTCAGAGAGCGCAAAACACTGTAAATATTTACACTGTACTTCAGTCATCAGTGAATTGGGCAGTGACCTTGTAACCTCTGAACTTTCAGTACGTCAACAGCTGTTCTCAGTCTGCCGCTGATCTATTGTGGTCTGAGATGCACACTATAATGTTTTAAATAAGTTTCTCCTTCTTTTAGTATCAATGCATGACTCTTCCTTTTCCTCGCTTTCTTTTCTTTCACTTACCTCCAGGCGAGGGTTTGAACAAAGCATTCCAAGAAAAGACACAATTTAGACTGTTGCTTTCTCACGCTTTCTTGTCTGTGCTTTACCATAAAGCTCTTTACACAGACACGCACATCGTTTGGCATAATGCTGTATGTTGTGTCTGACTGTAAATTGAAAATCTCCAGTATAATGAGAGGAGTATGATGCGGCCAAGGTGGTATTAATGATTGAGAGAATGTTTCGTATATTAAAAAGACAGTTTGAATGCCTTTTGTCTACATTGCTTAATAAGTCTTATTAAGTAATGTCTGCTAGTTTGTCTTGAATCAGGTGTGAGCTGAATGGAACTGTATACAGGGTTTTTTCGTTTAAGAAGAAAGAATCGTACCACACACAGCAATGGGCTGTGCTATTTGTACACAGTTGATTGATATGTGGAGTTTGCCTTGGACACAGAGAGGCCAGACATCAATGGACATGTGTCGTTTGCCTGAGGTGTCTCAACAGGACTATCACAGACTTTCAGGCCTGCATTATACATCTTCTTTCTCTGATGCTGAGGACTGCTGCGATGACATCACAAGCACAAGCTCTTCTTCCTCAGACTATCTCGGAATAGACTGTTGACAGTTTTTGTTTTTAGGATTTTGCAGATAACTCACAGGGGGTTGTTTATCTTTGGGTTTTTGGGTTTGAGTACTTTTGGCTTTGGGTCTTTGGGTAAAGGGTACAGTCACATTTGCTCTGTTTTCCCAAATTGAACTAATAAGATTCTTGACCTATTGAAAAAAAAGTGTTGGGTCGTGCTTTAATTATGGCCATCTTTCTTGATATACAGTAAGCAACACTGTCAGGACATAAGAACATGCTAGCTTTCAGCTATATTATTATATAGCTAAATGATGGTGGAAATTGTCAATCACATTTTCTTTTATTCTTTATGATAATAGAATATCAGATATAACATCTAAATGCTGTTTAACACATACATCGTCTTTATAATATTAAATATTAAATCATATTAAAATAATATTAAAACTTGTATGCATCTGTTCAAAGAAACAAAAACCTTCACAATGAAGTTGTACATAATATTAGTATCACTTTATCACATCATTTTGGGTATTCTCCGATTGTAGGGTGGAGTCAAAACACAAAGGTTTAATCTTAATGAACTTGTGTGCTAATTATGCATTGATGAGGTCTTTAACAGCTGGAGTACACAAAGGATTGTGTTTGTTTTTATTTCTGCTCTGTTTTAGATAAACTGATTGCAATCAGTTTGTAGTTTGAATTTTAATATAATGGAAAAATAATATTTGCCAAAGATATTTGTATAAAAGAACACTACTTGAAGGCCACTACATCTTTAACAAATAATGGTCACTGTTACACAGTATATATCCTTAAGTTATTCAGACAGATTTACTGTAAACCAAGCAAATAAATGTATGATTGTTAAACTGTAAATGCATCTGTTTGATTGATGTGTGTGCGTAAATGAAATACAATACAATAGTCAACTGAAACGTTACCGAGTGCTGTCAACTTTAGGCAGTGCAATTGAAGATGTACTGTTCACTACAATTCAAAAGTTAAGGGGCACTTATTTTCCCACAATTCAGATTACTAACATGGGATAACACAAATGAAACTATGGGAATAATGTTGTGACTATAAAGAATATGATTCAGCTGTCTTATACACAATCAAATATGTATTTAATGTGAAATATGCGACTGCAAATACAAGTAATTCTTCATATATCTTTGCATATTTTAGCTGTCTCGCCTCACATTCTTCAAATTCCATGCCTGCGAGCGAAGACAAACACAACTGCATAGAAATGTTCATAGATACAGATGTTCATTTTGATGTAGGGTAAATACAGTTTTACTTTATAATCGCCCAACCCTCGGTGGACCACTTATTCACTATTCACTTTAATATTTACTTGAATCTAATCATGAAGAACTAGGCCTATACATTGATGGAATGGTCTCAAGAATAGCTGTATTAGATACATTTTTATAACACTGAACATAAAATAAAATAAAAACAATTAAAGATGTTAATGTTATTTATAAAAATATTAAAAAATGTTTAAAAAATACCTAATATCTAAAATGTAAAAAACTGTGGTTTGGAAATTTAGAGCATTTTCATGTGTATGCCCAATATGTGCGGTGACAGTTATCAGGTTATAAAATGTTTTATCACATTGTTTTGCCACTGTTGTGATTTCCTAATCATCCAGCTTATAATGTTTCATGTCCATTATTTAAAATGATTTCAAACAGTTGCATAAGTTTTAGTGTTGATAAAGCGTCGTGATTTTTAATATGAAGAAAGACTAGAGTTCTTCAGTGCTGCGTATCCTCATATGGGACGGGTGTATGTCATCACATGGGGAGAAAAACGGAAGTCTGCACGTCAGTAAGTTTTCTTGCCAGGTAGTGATTTGGAATAGCCCGAGTCAAATGCTCTGGGTTCGCATATAAAGCTGAACCCTCAGTCGTCTCCATCATACCGGTTATACACAGACCCCGTTAGAGTGCGGAAAGATGCTCGGAAACGAAGTATTAATGTGCTTTATTTTCTACAGCACGCTTTTAATTCTTAAGATGTACATTATTGCCATCATCACGGGACAAGTAAGACTTCGCAAAAAAGTAAGTCCTTTCACTTTTGGGGTTTCATAGTGTTGCATAAAGTAGTCAAAGTCAGTCAAAGTCTACATTTCTGCGGCGCGATAGAATGCGCGGATTTGCCACAGTACAATCCCTTAAAGATGATCTCGTAGTTTAGTCTGGGCAACAAGAAAAGTGATGTTTCTGTTTCTAAATAGAAACCGTCATTCTGTTGCATTCTTTTGCAAAATATTTTTAATCACCTTCTGAAGTGGGCTATTAGATGCATGGACTGTTAAACAGATGTACCGTTCTGTATTTGGACAGGCATTCGCTAATCCCGAGGACGCGGTCAGACACGGTGGTGTGCAGTATTGCCGCACTGATCCATACCTGGAGCGCTGTCTGAGGTACGCTACTCTATTTGTATTAGATATTTTAGGAGTTGATGCTAGTAATAAGAGCAGCATACGAAATATAATGAAATAAAACTGTTCATTTTTGGTTGAATGGTTCCATATAGAATCGTTTACATCCGAAGAACCGTTCTGTTTCACAAGAGGTTCTTTGTAGTGGAAAGAGGCTCTTTAGGCTATTAAAAAGTAGGAAAGGAATGTTTATTTTATTTACCCTAGCCTGAATGGTTTTTGGGGGAACTAAAAAGGGTTCTGTTATATTTCTGTGAAGAAGAGTGTGATGGATTAGGTTTGGGTGCTATTTTTGCAAACATTTCCATTCCCACAGAATAATTATCAATGTTTTTATTATGGTAAACGTGTAGTAGGTTAAGGTAACACCACAGTTTAACTACAATTACTGTATCATACTTAATCTATTGTGAGACAATGGTAAATTTTGTGATTTTCGTGTTTTACTAAAACCTATTATGAGTTACAATTAGTAACTATAGTCATGATTTTAGTGTTTTACTAAAACCATGACTATAGTATATACAATAATTAAGTAAACTAAGTTTTGTATATAACATTGTCCATGTTATAGATATTGTTTGATAAAATTAAATAATAACAATAATAATAGCAGAGTAAAATGAGCAGCTTTACAAAATATATTCACATTAAAATGAGTGCCATTTTTTCCATTTGATTAAAAATGTTGTTAGTTTTCATACTTTTGTTACTTTTGTTTTCTTAAACACTGTTGTTTGTAAAAACATTGTGTGTTTGGCATGTTTAGTTTTGTTCCCTCTGGTCCCAGTTTGATGGGAAAATCATGCAGGATGTCTGGTAGATTTGTGTTTCCTTGCAGGCACTATTGGTTATGTTTAACTACTTGACCTTGTGCTTCACCATTTACTCCTTCCACATCAGACTCCTTTCACTACTTGCATATATGATCATGCGATTGAAAGAGAGAGTAATGTATAATGAGACTACATACTCTAAAACAATTCTGTTCTACTTGGCTGTTTGTTGGGAAGTATTCATTGCTTTAAAGCCTTCACATGTCTGTTCAATGGCACCTAACTTTTTTTCCCTGTTCTGCCCATTTCATTGTTGTCTATTTTAAACAACAAACTTATATGTTTGCATTATTAAGCTCTTATTTCAGTAGACTATTCTGAAATTACCCAACTTCCATCCTGTTTTTGGTAGTGAAGCATGTAAGGTATTTACAAATGTTTTTTGGGAACCTGTTGGGAGGCAGAGGGGTGTTATTTCAAAATGTAAGACTGGAGGTTATGACCATTAAGACCGTTTTTTACATTCAATTGCAATGCATCTGCACCAATGCCTTGAAACCAACCTTTGTGTAGATAAAATATTGGTAGAAGTTATTTAAAATGCCATATTTGCAAAAATTAACTTGCTTTTAAATAGATGTGTAACTGTGATTTACATACAGAATGAAAAAGTAAATAGTGAATGTCAATAAAAGAAGTGGGTGAAAGTTATTTCCACTATTGAAAGTGAATTCCAGCAGGAAATGGCTTTTAATGGAAAGTCCTTGATGTGATGAAGATTTAAGGAAGCTGTGTGAATTACACATCTATGACTGATCACGTCTTCGTAAGTGCTGTGCTGGTATAATACCAGGAAATGTGAGATTTACCCCTAAAGTGTTCATGTCGTATGAATGTCGACATATTTTTATAAGAGAGTTCCACAGTGATTACTGCAGTATTTTTTATGGCTAAAGTACACACAATGTTTTGAAAATTGCTGCTATTGTGACGCACTATGTGTGTGCTTTGCGTGTATATGAGTGATTCAGAGTAGAACTATGTTTAATGTGCAAGATTGTGTGACGTTGGCAACATTCACTGTCCAGGCATGCTGCCATTAGACTGAGCCAGACAGTTTACAGCTAAAGTGCTGATCAAAGCCAGATGTTGTGTGTACATTCCTCAGGAATCTGACTCCTCGGATCTTCTGACAATAGTTTTTAATACAGAATTTCTGTAAATATCTTTTTGGGAAAAAAACGTAGTCTAGAAATAGGAAAGACTTCCTAAGTCTTAAAGACGAAGGCAGGCATGTGTGAGGGATGTAGTTAAAACTTGTGTTAAGAAAACAACTAGGAAAAAGTCTTGTTTCTAAGAACTCACTCATCATGAGCTATAATTAGACAAGAACAGTCATGCTATTCTGTGTTACATCATTTTACATCTTTATATTACAAATGATCCTAAAATTATGGCCAAAAAACATACATCTCCTTTATTTTCTACTTTGTTTTTCCTATTGCAAAAACTATTTCCAAAAGTAATGTGTATTGTAGAATGAGGCATTAACATTTGCATTAACATTTTCTGTTTGTGTTTTGTTTTTCAGAGCACATCGCAACGACATGGAGAACATTTTCCCCTTTTTGTTTCTAGGTGCCGTATATTCCGTGACTGGCCCCTCGTATGCAGTAGCACGAATTCACTTTCTGGTCTTCTTCCTGGGTCGAGTTCTTCACAGCGTGGCATACCTCTTGGCACTTAAAGCCCCAACACGTTCCTTCGCCTATGTCATCGCTCAGGTGCCTTGTGTTTCCATGGCGATACAGATACTCATGGATGTAGCCTCATTTGCATAACATTGTCCAATAAGTTCTGTGATTGGTCAAGACTTCTCATCTGTTCTAACTGTGATGCAGGATGCTGCTTTGATGATCAGTGTCATCCATTCCTTCATTTGAATTTATATTCAACTTTAAGACTTAAGATGACTCATGACGGTTAATAGCTCTTTTGCTTTTAAACACAAAATATATTGCTGTCATTTTAGAAATGGACAAACTTTGCAAAAAGGATAAGATGTTGTCTAAATGGAAAGTGTTACTATTCAAATGAAGGTTATTTAATGTCATCATGTTTATAGAGCAGTAAGGTTTGCATGCACTGTTGCTACAAAATGCCTCATTTTCCTTTATTGGACATGAAGGCCTGTTGAATTCATACCTTCAGTGAATACAGAAGCCATTATTTACAGTGACCCTCAACTTTTTAGTTTCCTGCTGCAAAGTTTACATAAGCAATAACGGCTGACATTAGTTTGTATTCAACATGACACTTCAACAATGACTTTCCACACTTGGAAAGATTTTTCTGCTACTTCATGTGAGCCAGTGGCACGTCTAGTGTTTGTGTGTGAGTGCAAATTACAAGCCTGGGTTAGTTTCAACCTTAAGAAATGAAACATTTTGAGCCTGTATCAAATTTGAATTGACACTTTTTTATTTACATGAAACCTGAGAAATGGAACTTATCAATAAATAATATCATAAAGTGTTCCAAAACCTATTCTGCATACTGTAGTTAGCTGTGGTTGTAAGCACCAACTTCATCCAAGCGGTAAATGAGAGACTATGAAAGCCCAGGCTTTTCAAAATTATCGTAGCGTTAAACTAATGCTGTTGAGTAGACACTGCCCTTCCTTTTTGTCTGCCAGACTTTGGGTTTATGACATTTCTAACACAGCCTCCAATTCACATTTGGGTGTTTTGGACTGTCCTCATAAAATACTGAGTCTGTGTGACAAAAATAAAATAGCGTTTCTAACCAGTGATTTAAGTAAACAAGCTTTCCGTTAGGTCAAATGTTTCATAATTTGGCACACAGCAATCTTTAGGTTTTTATATTTGTGTAAAAATGTATGTTATCAGTTAGATATAACTTATTTTACTTTTTATAATATTGCACTGTTTGTGTAGTGATTTTAAAGGAGCTAATGAAATTCTGTTTTTTATAATAAAAAAATATTAAAAGGTTTGTTGAGTGTTTATATCCATGATAACTAGTAGAAAGAGTGATGGATGTGTACTGATGGCAAATAGCCAGTCATAATTTAGCAGATCCATTGTTTTTTCCCTGTGCTAAAAGGAAATTGAAAAGAATGGCAGGAATGGACGAGAGAAAGGTAAAATAACAGTGTGTGTATGATAGATATATAGATAGATAGAGAGAGAGAGAGATAGAGAGAGAAAGAGAGAGAGAGAGAGAGAGAGGGAGGAATGTTATTACCAAGCACTGATATAAACTACAACATTATCGCATATCTGAACTGGTTTTGGATAGATATTTATGGAGAATTTGTGATTTAAGATAAATATGTAAAAGGGCAGTATAAAAGATCTCACGAAAGAATGGAAGTGTTTGGGTTTGAGTTTGCATGTAAACCTACCGACATTCCTATATGAAACATGCCCTTGCTTGTCAATTTCCCTGGCTGTGAGCGTAAGTGTGTGTTTAGTCAACACACTTATGAGAGCTTGAAGCTACAGGGACCTTCAAAACTTTAACAAAATATTGGTGAAAACATAAATTGTATTACCAGCGGTTTTTTACTTTTTCTAGCGTTTTTAAAACCTGTAGCCTTGACAGTTATACGTAGTTGACAGGACTAGTGACAAAACAAAACTGCTATCCTAAACTTTATTACTGTGTCCTCACTTTACCGTTTTTTGATTGGTGTTTATGATGTTTATCTTTTGTTCTACATTTACAGTAAAACAATTAAGACAGTTAGGTTTAAATAGATCTAGTTTTTCTTTTTTCTCTTGTCAAGTGACATTCGTACTGTTGATAACACTACCACCTACAGGTCATTGTAAAACAAAACGATTAAAAGTATACATTGATTATGACATTGACTGACACTTTTAGTGACAGTAACAATAGATCATTTCACAACAAAATGTAGCAAAATCACTGTTGTCAAAGTAATTTACTAAAGAATGTAAACTAAAAATAGCATAAAATAAAATTATTAAAGGAAGATGTAAGGTCAAATAAAAGTGTATATAAAGTCTGTAAGGTGTTCATCTTTAAGCAGATTTACCCTACATGTTATTACTGTAATGTGTTGTGACTTTTAAATGTTTTTAATAATTTTGTTGGTATTTATTTATGTTTTTAAACTGTTACTGTATATGCAGTAAAACAATAAGGCATCGGGTTTTTATTAAAACAACGATGTATAGATATATCTTGTCTGTAGAAATCAGTTGAACATTGGAAAAACACATAAAAAGTAAATTTACTAATTTATGAAAAAACAGTCTATCACAATGTGATCTAAATGATTAAGCATTCATTGAATCCTGTAAAAACAAGCTACAGGGTCAAATTTCATAAATATTTATTTCATATTAATGAACAATATTTACTACAGCAGTGATCTACAGCACTTCTTCAAATAAATGCTTCAATAGCAATAATAATAATAATGGTCATTTTTGAGGCCACATCTGAAACACACACATTTACAAGTAGTACTTGGCATTAAAAACAATGGCAATACAATATTTTAAGACACTTGGTGTTTTTTTTATTCATTTTCGTTTAATTCTGATATCACAGAGATTCTGCAACAGTCTAACAGTTAATATTGATATAGATACAAAACCACTGTGAAAACAGTTAGGAGGGGGAACAGAGGGAGGGGAAAGACACCAGATATGCAAAAGAAAGACAGAATAAAAATAAAATAAAATCTGTCAGTCTAGCTCAAACTCGCCCATTCCCCTTTACGCAAATAAATAATATTTAAAACTTCATTTACAAAAATATTTCCATGTTTTCCCTTTGTACTGCAGGCTGCTACTAGTGTTAAGTGACGTTTATTAAGATAAAGAAAGTGTAAAAGTGGGCGGGACATGCATTCAGCTAAGCAGTTTATCCACATCTAATATCTATCCTCGTGTTCTTGTGCTGTTCCTGAGGCTCTTACGTATGTTCTGGTGTCATGCTTTTGCTGACATTCTTAACACATCTCTGAGTTTGAACTGTAAACAGTAGAATCAATTATCTCTTATTATCCCAGAATCAGAGACATTATCTAAGTGACCCTGGCTTGAGTTCCTGGAGGTTTCATTCAGTTTGTACCAAATCTAGCAAAGAGTAAAGGTAATACATCCTAATTCTAAATTATTCATAGATAAAATCCCCTTTACTTTGTAGTGGGATTAAATGGAGGCATGCAGGTGATCCAGAGCCCTTTTCAAAAAGCAACAGCACTTTTGACTGCATTTGACTGTGCTGTCTTTCATGGATCGGTTAGCAAAGTAAGCTGCAGGAAACTGCTATAGATATAACACATGTGATCCAAACTGTATTCTGAATGGGTTGTTCTCTGCCTCATGGGAAACTCAGTTCATGATCAGTCTAATAGTGGGCGATATCGGTTGAAGGATGCAGTAGAGAATGGCACTTGTGGGAGACTCCTGGCCTTTCTGCTGAAGAATTGCATGTCAGGGTTTAAAAAGCATGGTAAGGGTGAAGGCAGGTTAAACCGTAACATTGATACTGTATATATACAAGAAGTTTTATTTGTCTTGTCCATAAAACAATATCTAAAAAGTTATATATCTATATATGTATGTTTACATTGGTATGTTCATCTGGTTTGAGAGGCATATAGTTTTTACAACTTTCAAATAATCACACAATGTACAAATCACAAACATAGAAAACATTTAAAAACACAAAGGAATGAAGAATGAATTAAAAAAATGTCATTATTGTGTCAATCTTACATTCAGGCCTTGGAGTGAAAAGTATATAAGGTATCATATTTTGTTCTTATGGCTACACGTTTGCTACAAAGCTTCTAAAACTGACGTAGATCATCTGTCTTAGCAGAAACAGAAACTGCATCAATCATTGACTAATTCTGATGGAGATGAAATTTTGGAAAACTTTTGAAATTAAACAGTATTTTAAAATGTTCACCTATAATTTCATATTCTAGTTGTATTAATGTCTTTATTTATTGTAGAGTAAACTTCTTGTAGAGTAAGGTCAAACGCACACACACTCTCATAGATGCAAACATCCTCTAGGGCTAATTCTGACATCACTCTGTAAACTCCAAGTGTAAAGCACACCGCATACTGCAGATGATCAGGCCGACTGAGGAGAAACACTAAATTCAACGTAATGATAAAACGATGATAAAAAGTAAAAGGTAGGAGGATGCGTAAGGTGAGAGGTGCACTGTGATTGTCATCACTTTAAGTCCAAAATATCCTCCTCAAAAGAAGTGGAGAAGGTAAAATGGCTGGCCGTGGGTGGGCTGTCATCTCGTGGCTCCATCTCAGATCCGGATAAGCAAAGCCGGTGGATGTCAGTTTCTCCATCTACAGACTCCATTCCCACTCTGATTGAAAATACCTCATAGTCAGTATAAATCACTGTTTGCATGAGTCTAATAGGCGGAAAGAAGCAAACACACTTACTGCTCAGTGATGATGGTTTCTGCTGTTCTCCTTTGATCTTCCTCCTTGGTTTTCTTGCACATTCTTCTCTGTTTCACTGAGTTACTATCTGATTTACTGCTTGGTTCCTCAGTCAAACCTGCAAGGTACAAGGCATCACACATCATTTTTTTAGGTTGTTCCAGATCTGTATCTCACACTCTTTTGTTATACATAAAATAACTTTTGGAGTATGTATCTCCATCTATAATAAAAGAAAATGGAAACTGTATTTGCTGTGTGGTTTATATAGAAAAGAACGATGATATGTTTATAAGGTTAGGTAATGCTTTAAAGTTTTGGAATCACATAAAAGCGAGTCAATAATGACAGAACATTATGTTTTGGTGAACTGTTCCTTTAAGATGACATTAAAGAAGCACCTGTAGGCGGCGCCATTTTGCTTCCAACCGTTTTCCCAGGCCACTTGTGTGCGCGCGCACGCACGTGCCTACTTAACTTTATGCTGAGGACAAATTTGTACCCAAAAGTGAGCAAAACTTGTCAAATACTCATTTTATGGACGTCCTTATTTGTAAAAGGAATTTTGTTCACCAGCTGTCAATCTTAAGGTAAGATGGTTTTATATATGAAAACAGACAGCGTTTATGATTCCCACTAAACAGTGTTTTTCAAGAAGAAATTCAGTGACTGTAAAATATTTTGTATATGGGTGTGATATATTTCAAGTTTTGGTATTATTCATATTTATTAATGTAGCAGGGAAATCCAATGTGTAATCAGTCTAAACATTAATGACATTGACTAGTCTATAATTTAAACTTATTTGTATCTGTCAAATACGTTTCTCTTTTTACTTGAATCTCACAGTATTAAAAGGTTCAATAATACACAGAATAGAGCTGTATCACTTGGAAATGTACAACACTTCTATATAACACATCTCCAACAGCAATTATCCTGCGGCAGCTTTCAAGCAGCACATTTCCCACCGGCGGCCCACAGGGCCACACATACATAATGATACAGTTCAAGAAAACAAACACAGACTCACCCAGCAGTTCTTTCCGTGTGCGGCTGGCGATCTCTTTGATCTCCATACGGGACAGTGAGAGTGAAGGTGTGGTTGAGATCGTAGGGGCAGGGGCTATCATGCTGGGGGAAGGTGCTGCGAGTACTTTATTGACCAATGGAGACTTGAGCGGCCTCTCTATGCTTCGCCCAACTAGGTTACTTAATGGGATCTTATAGATGTGTTTTGATGGAGCTTCACCTTGAAGATAGAAAGGGATGGTTAGAAAAGATAGTAGGTTAGAACCAACAGCAACTAATGCAATGGCATTCGTCATGGGTCTAGCTGCGACACTCAAACTTTGAGTTTAAACACCACATACACATAGAAACCACTGCTGGAGCTTCAGACTTAGGACCTCAACTTAAAAGCATCCTTTTAAAATGTGTTTCTTAAAAGAAAGAGTCATATACAGGTTTTGAACAACAAGAGGGTGAAAAAACCAATAACATCATTTTTATTTAAGGGTGACCTATTCCTTCAAACACATATACCGTAAGCATCATACTATGAGAAGTTTTCAAGTGTAAGTTTGTAAACACTTAAAGGCAGGTATTTAAAGGCACTGAATCAATCTGACTGCTGTCTGCTTACATTAAAGAATAAGCCAATCTTTATGTAAAATTATATTTCTGGATTTCTTTTTTGCTTACAGACAGATACGATAGCACAAGGCAAGGAAAAATCTAATTTTTTATCCAATTTTCACCCGACTGCACCTTTGATTCAATAAAACAGAACAAACAAGTAGTAATAAAAATACAAATGTTGCCACAAAGAACTTAATTCATTCAAGTTTTTTTCTTTGCTACAAGAAAAATCGCAAAATAATAATGTGCATGCCGTGCTATTGGTTAGACATGCAGTGTACTAGTGATGCAATACAGTGAATACACATAATCACATTTATTCTGTATTTGTCACGGCATGGTGACTTAAAGACACAACAATTTATCCAGCAAAGATTTGATTTGAGACAAATTTAATGTCCAACTGCATACACAGATTTCCAGACCAGGAAGGATGCTTTTCCTTTAAGTTAATTTAGAAAAATTAAAGAATGATAATTAAACACCGGATTTTTCTGTTCTAAAACCATGCGTGTGTCTGGAATACACTGTAAGTATCCCACAGACATCTTTGCACCATGGGACAGAACGATTCAACATGGAAAATTTTGTTACATGCAAAGCCCAACCAAATTAAAAACATTCAATGTATACTAAAATTTAAGTATTATGAGACTCAAGATGGTATGATGTGGTTCTATTTCCCATAATGCAGAGATGCCACAGATGACTGGCTGGTTGTTCACCATGATTTTGTCACAGCCCCTTATTCTGCCTGTCTGTTTAGATGAAAATGCTGAGCTCTGGACAGTTGTCCAGACAGTGTATATGTATGTTAGTGAAGGGGGCGCTGACAAAAGTATCCATGGTGACACGGCGATCCTTAACTCATGCTGCAGAAAATGTGTCCCTTTTCTCTAAAGCATCACTTTGGGTTCTTTCCATCGTCTCTCTCTTTTTTTGTTGTTGCCAGTGGCAGCATTTCTACCCGTTCACTTTCTCTCAATGTTTCTTTGAGACTGCAAGAAGGAAGGGACACATTATGTTCTCTGCGCATTCTACTAGGCACAGTCTGCATGCATCTGTTAATTAAATAAAGGCGGGTTGAGTCTCCATGGAAACGTGCATTAGTGAGGCAGCGTGGGAAATGTAGGCAATCAGAAATCCCTGCAGTACCTTCAGAGTCTTTAGACATGTAGAGGGATAGCTTGGTGCCGTAGGGGATCCGAATACAATCTGGACCAGGGATGGAAAAAAGCATAACATCAACCCGACCCACGCATAGCTCAAAAAGACAAACACACCAATAGATAATATACGAGGACTCGTACAGTGCACACTCGCTATCCTAAATTTATTTGGAGGAAACACAGTAGAAGACAGAAGAAGAGTCAACCCCATTTAAACTGAGGGGTCAGGACTGCTCCTGCTTCCCCCTCAAAGAAATTAGCTTACCATCTCCAAGTGGTGAAGGGAAGACAGGCATCTCGTAACCAGTAGGGGTCTGAGGTGAACTCTGGGAACTTGTGTCTCTCGAGCTACAGTTAGATGCAGAATTAATGGGTGCCGATGAGATGAAATAGATATCAGACTGCAGAGATAAAGAGAGGGGGAGATTGTGATGATAAATGATTAAGATATAATAAAGAAATCGGATTCATCATACACAAACCAGCATTATATAGAAGAGAATAGAAGAAGAGAACTGTACATGACACTGTCTGTAAAAACCCAGTTAAAGTTTTTTTCTTCGTGATTTATGTGGTTTTGTGTCAGTTATATAATTTAAGCACTATTTTGCATTTGTTATTACAGTAGCTAAAAGACTTACTCTGGATGCAGTGAGTTGCAGTTCTGGAACAACAGCTGTATACACAAGATTACCATTAACGACTAGCCGAATCTCTATGGAGTCAGTTGTGAAGGCCAGGATATAGGGGAATGCACAAACTGTGGAACAGGAAATAAGTTACAGTATTTTCTTTAATAGACTATTGTAAAATCAGTGTTAAAATAAAGATAGATCAATAAATATCATGAAAATGTGGTAACAACCTCTGGCTGACATGCAACTATAGGTACTAACCAATAGCATTAGGCATTTGGTTCCAGCTGAAATGGAAGTCTGAAGAGTTTGGCTGAATCATGGGTGTGGCTCCATTAAATGGACACACCTTCTTATAGACGCAAATATCTATTAAGACAAACGTAGAACACTATTAGAGCATCAGACTTTACAGGATTAAGCATAATCACTGACATTTTGACAATAATAAACACAAACTGTTGTAGCAAAGAAGAAGTCCAGCCTCTCCATCTTCATACACATCTATGGCAGCTACAAAGTTCACCTGGAGACAAGTAAAGGGCAATAATTGGCAATCATGACAATCATAAACCTCAAATGGTTGAACATGGTGTGTTACACAAAAAATGAAAAACATAAAAATAATAAATTACATTATAGCCATCATATTTCTTTAACCTGATAACTGTCACAGCAGAAATTGAGTACACACATAAAAATGCACATCTGAGCTACATTTTTTATATATATTTTTTGTTTATGTTTATTGTTCTGAAAATTATTGTAACTTGAGTCTTTTACCTTTTGATCAGTTTATAGTTCGTCATGATTAGACTAACCTTCAACTATGAAATATTAAAGTAGATGATATAACTTAGCTGTTCCTCCTGAGGAACGGTGAGAGCAACAGGTTAAATGTATTCAAGTATGTTCAAGTGGATATATCTCACCCGGTTAGCATCGACATGATGTAGTCTATAGGCATCTCCCGTGCTTTCATTGATCAGGTCAAACTGATGTCTGTAAGCCACACATATCGTGTGATCATTCTCTCCTGTTGGACCATCTACCAAAGCCATAACAACCGGGGAATCGCACAAACAAATCTCCTAAGATGGGGACAGCACACATTTAAATTGTTTATTTTGGAGGATCTTTGCTATAAACAACAAGTAAATGTGTTTAAATTAATTTATTGCATTAATTGCATAAATTCATTTAATTCATGCACAGTATTTTGACCGAACGTCCACCACTGAATCATGACTTTCACCACTAAACCATTATTCTTAATGTGTATGAGTTCACATATACAGTTCATAGTTCATTTCCTACCCGTATGTACTGGAACTCTTCCACAGGTGAGTCACTTGCCCCCGTCACCGTAGCAAAAGAGCCGAGGCAATCGAGGCGTGACTGTTTCCGGGTGATGAGAAGGAGCTTGTTTCTTATCGCCGCAACAATTCTGAGCTCCACCCCATGATGTGTGTTTATGGAGTACAGATGGCAGCCTGTGAAAATATAACTTTATTACCTTTAAATGTCTAAAAGGCATAAAACATACTTAAGGCTGTTTTTTTATGCAAACAGCACAACAAATGTTACTTTGTTGAAATAGTGTATGTTTCCTGGAAATTATTCTTTAAGAAGTAGCAATGATGCTATTTCATATCACATTTTTGGTACTTCACACACAGCTTTTCAACTGAGAATGCTGAGGGCAATAATCAACCTCTCTCTTATCAACCAAAAAAGTTACAGATTACAGATTAAAAAAATATAGTCCCATGTTAACAAAATAATATTCATGTGTGGTGTCTGAAGTCTATTGCACCTTTGGTTTTTTCAAGCTTGTTCTCTCGACTGTCGCATTTTGTACGAACAAGCTGTCGCTCCTCAATCCCTCGTTTAAGCGTGCTCAGTCTATAAACATACAGGCGAGCATCTTTCCCTGTGACAGAAAATTGAAATGGAATCATTTGCATTAGCCCATGAAACACAAAAACTGTCAAACAACAATGCTTAATATGATTTCAATGTAAACTCAAGACTCAAGCACACACTTGTGCGTTCCTGGAATAAACAAAATGTTTTTAGGAGTGTGCCTACTTTTATTCTGTTTAGCTGATGCCTCAAATAATAGCTTTCATTACTGCTACAGTGCACTGTAGGATGATAATAGCCTGGCAACAAATAAATGGACCCATCTCATCAGACTGAAAGACATCTTTGCTAATACAACATGCTTGGTTTTGAAATGCCTGTCATTGTGAATGAAAGTTGCTTGGTGACGGGACTGATAACAAATTCATTATTCTGCAGAAGTAATGCTTTCCAGTCAGGAGCAGGAGTCTGGTTTTCTGAACTAATGATCAGAAAAGAAAATGATGGCAGACACTGAATTACATGGATCTCTTCTCTGTGCTTCACTTCGTAATGAGCTATCAGTCTGAACAATGCAAAAGTGCCTGTGTGTGCGTTATTATTTTGTGCTGTTCCTGGCCATCTAAAGATGCTCATTAGAGCAGAGACCAGAGTTTGCTTTAATGCCTCAGGTTGGTCTCTGTCTACTGCTATAACATTTCACACCGTTTCTCTGCCCACATGCAAACTGTGCCATATTCATATGCACATATAAATACAGATTTCTTACCCTTATCTGCTCTTGCAATGAGGAGGTCCTGAGGTTCGAGCACATGCATTTGTTTGACAGTCAGGGTTTTGTCAAATACTTGCACTGGAGGCAGAGCTGGTGAATCTAGAATGAAGCATGCACAGCAAAACATTAACTTATGGTATACAAAGTAAAACATCACCCCAGTGACATTTATTTTCTTCTGTTTAAAGAAATAGTTCCCTCCCCAAAAGAAATTCTATAATTATTTACTAAACTTTGTGTTGTTATAAAACAAGTATTGTTTTTAAACTAAAAGCTATTTTATTTTGTGGGACAAGGAATAACAGTTTATTGCCATAAAATAATTTTTTATTAGTGATATCAGCTGTTAAGCTTCAAAACAAACAAACTCTGAAAAAAATGTGAATACACTTCTTTTAAGCCAGTTGAGCTGGTAGATCTGATTCACAAATCTGATTTGTAAAATGATGACAGTATGATTTGGGCTGACTCTGTGCTCTTGTCATAGGAGTTTATGAGTTAAGAGGTCACTGGACGGTAAATTCTCAGATCATACAGCTTTAAAAGACTTAATATATTACTAAAGTCATATGGACCTTTATGGTGTTGTTTTACATTTTCTACCTGCGTGAAAAATCTAAAAAACTAAAAGTAAGCAATATGGGTTGATGTAACATGAGTAAAAAGTAAGTAAACAACAACACATTTTTCATCAATTATCAATTATTTTCATAAACACGTGTTATTTGAACATACTAGGTACTAAGTACATATAAAGGAATATCATTATGAGAAATAGAACAGAATATACATTTATTCACTATAATGTTGTTAGAGCACAAACTTTGTGGTTTGGCTGAACATACAGTACCTGCATTGGAGAACAGTGGATCTGAGGCTAAAAGATAGACACATATTAGTAAAGTTAGATTCAAAGAACATGTCTAATACACCATACATACACTACATTATGTACATGGATTCACTCGCTGCCATTATTATGATTGATGACGCATAAAAATGTCTCACCCTCCAAAAGCATGACTCCTGCTGAATCTGTGGCAACTAATAAAGACTGTCCCCATGAGTCTCCACAGACTATATCATACGGGAAACTACTGCAGAATGACTGTGACTCCCATGGCTGTGGAGAACACACGGTAAAAAAATCAGTTATAATCATCATAACATCACCCATTTATATTTTCTTTTGCCCCATTACCTCTTTCCTGCAAAGGCCAGTAGTGACTAAACTGGTGGGCGCATCACCTCTAACTATAGTTTTCAGCTTCAATGCCTGGAGAAATAATTTTATGTTCATTAATCTCTATGTATTCTATCAAAGAAATGTTGTATATATGTATCTTTTCGTTTTTGTATGTCTTACCTGTCCCACACGGACGAACTCAGCCTGACGTGCTTCCTCTTTTTTACGGGCAGATTTGGGAGATTCGGGCAGTACGTCGCTGAAGGACCGTCGGTTCAGCATGTTCTGCGGGAGAAGGGAACCTGCAGGAGCAGTACAGATAAAGAAGGGTCTGAGAGACGGAAAGACAGCAGAGCGGGCACAGACGATCTCTAAACTTTACAAAAAATGTCCTATGCAGGTAAGAAAAGCCTTCTCTGCCATGTGTTCTCTGTTTTTATCCTAAAGAGATGTTACAAGTCAAGACTTTAAGGCTGTTCATTTGATTTTTACTTCTGAGGCATTGAGCCAGTAGCCCCACCCACAGTGAAATCTCATTGGTTAACAGTTCCGTTCTGCATATTAATAAATTACACATCAAAAGCTTGTTCAGAAAATTGTATTTAATTATATTTTAACAGCTTTGAGACAAATAAAAGAGTTGATTCCTTTGTCAATAGGTCCAACAACTAAATGTCCAACCAGTAAATGTAATCTACTGTAGATAGTGCTCATTTAACTTCCTTTCAACAACGGCTACTGGGAGAATGTTATACTGTATCATCTAATTAAAATTCATAAGCCAAGCTGATATAGTATATAAAGTGCCCACCTCCCTCCACCCACACACACATTTCAGATTGTTTCTATATTCCTGTTCAGCAGTAATAGACAATAGTAGTGGACAGGAGCCCGCAAGAGAACAAAAGTGCATTCGAAACCTGTGCTTAGTGTATAGTGGTAAATAAAACCAGGAGGAACTATGAGAAGGAACAGGGTGAAACATTTGAAAGTGTATCGCAGGAAAGAAAATGATGTACTGTAGTAGATTAAGGTACTCTATATGTACAGTAAACACAGAAGGAGTGTGTGTTTATACCTTGTGCATGTCAGGCATGAGGTCCTGGTACAGGGATCTGATCAGCATGTCCAGCGTACGCTGACGTTTCTGAGCAAAAGTGGGGGTCTCAAGAGTGGCTTTTTCTCCATTTATTACTAAGCGCGACATAGAATAGAGACAGATTAAGTTAGCAATATTATGTAACAGAGGTATCTGTACGAAACAGCATGCCAAATTTTGCAGGGTTTGATGATAACATCTGTTTTATTTAGCTAATGAGTCAAAACAAATCATTAAAGTAATTTAACAGGTGGATAGACTATATATATAGGTATATATATATATATATATATATATATATATATATATATATATATATATATATATATATATATATATATATATATATATATATATATATATATATATATATATTAACAAGCAGGGACATAAAGTAGGTCTTAAGTAATTGTACTTCATTATTATACTAAAGTAATATTGTACCTGAATGCTTGCAATCTTACAGAATTACATTTAAAAGCAAAAGAAGATAGCAGCAAATGTACACAAATACACCCCCACAAAAGATTTATAGATGGTCAATTGTCCTTGTTAAAAGTCTGTTCATCAGTCACCAAAACAAGGGTTTTTACCTTATTTTAATGAATTTTTTAAAAATAATTTAACTGATTTTCAATAATTTAATAATTAATTAATACTGATAAACTACAATATTGTTAGTTAATCTCTTAAAGTTTTATGCTGATACAGTGGTGTATACTAGTAATATATTAAGTTTTATACTGGTAAACTGGTGAGTATACTAACATTTAACTAGTAAAAAGTCCCTGAACTCCTGGTGGTCTGTGAATAGAGGAGGGGAAGGGAGTGGTGGTCCAAACAGTGGCACACTCTCCTCTGAAAAAATCTTCAACCTGCAACATACATCATGTTTGCATACATCAGCATACATCACGACCCACATTAAAACACTAAAACCATAACTAATATAAAATGCAAACATTCATACCTGTAACTATCATTCTGGCTATTATATCGAACTAAGGCAAAAATATCTGGGAGGCAAGTAAAGGAAATCATCCATGCAATAGCTCCACAATCAAATTTACTAATTCACACAAAAACTGAAACGATTACACACCTTGTCTCGAAACACTTCACGCAAATAAATACTGAGTGTTGCTGTCATTCAGTCAGCCGTTTTAACGTTTTGCACGGTTTTGCGTTTAAAGGATACGTGTGAAATGGGATCGGATCATAGAGGGTTTGAAAGACGGAGAGGCGTCATCTCCTTCTTGAAACACAATTGTTACGATGTCGTTTCCAATGTGTCTCTTTCTCTCTACCTGTAAGGAGAGAAATAATTACATTTGTGAAAGCTGCATACAGTTTACTGACCTCAAAAAAGTCACAAGAAGCTATTATACTGATTTTTGTCCTTCAGGTGTTAACATAATGAAGATGACCAAATGTGTGTACTGTACAATTGCATCCATCATGTCCGTCATGTGTAGAGATTCGATATGTCATCCCTGATAACTGATCTTGTTACAGTCTAAAAGGAGCTTCTATCTTTTATCAAGAGCACACACACACATAAAATATCCCCTTAAACTCAATTACGACATCACTGCTTTTCATCCCCTCCCCCACACACACCAGTATCTCCTCTTTCTGGCCCACACACACACACATATTTAGACACAAAAGCACACACACACAAACAGACACGCTCGTCGCTGTGAGGTGTGAGAAGAATTTGTATTTACTTATTGCAGTGACAGATTCATTTCTGCTGAGAGTTCAATTATGATTCTCTGCCACAACCTGCTACTTCCTCCTCCTCACACCAGAGATCCTTCCAATGACACATATGCTGCTCTCGCAAACACTCGAACAATTCTGTGAGGCTTTCGTGACTGACTTCTAAATGTTTCTAAAGGTTTGACAAAATAAAATGATTTGTAATTTAGCCAAAAATGAAAACCGAGTCTTTGCTGTTATTTGTATGTAAAGCCTATACAAAGAATATTTAGAGAATTTTACATCTTTTCCATACGACGACGTTCATTGTGACAAGCTTATGAAATTATACAATATTATGAAAGTAGCCCATGCAAGTTGTCTTAAGTAAAGTGTTATGAGCAAACCAATGCAACATGTTTTAATATGCATGAGGGGGCGAATGACATTTGAGATGATTTACGTTCCATCTGTACCTCACACAAAACTATCATACTGTATGAAATACAGTGTATGAGCCATATGGACTGCTTTTCAAGGTTCGCCACCTGTGACTATGCCACTATGAACTATGTCTTTGTGTGAAATGAATCTATACAGATTCTTCAGAATCTCCTTTTATTTTCTAAAATGGAAAACAGAGTCAATCTGAAATGACTTGTAGGTCAACGATGAAAGAAATTAGATTTTTGGGTGAACTATTACTATAATTATATAATGTATAATAATATAATAAAATGGTCACTCACTATCCCGTTTTAGTGTATGCAAGCTTTGCTGTTCTTTTCATAAGCAGTTCAGCATTGGTAAAGGTGGATGTTGACATGAAGGGCTGAAGTGGCTCTCGGCTGTAGAGTGTCGAGACCCTGAACCGACACAAATACTTTGAAAATCCTGCTATTGTGAATGCTTCCGTGAGCACTCCAGAGTATAAGAGCTCTACTTGTGCTCAATCAGACATATGAGCTGACAGAGAGAAACAGAATAACTGAGAGAAGGGAAAGGATTACTGTGTGATATAATCAAAAGAAAGACAGACATGAGAGAGAGAGAGAGAGAGAGAGAGAGAGAGAGAGAGAGAGAGAGAGAGAGAGAGAGAGAAAGAAAGAAAGAGTGAAGTGATTGACGCTTGATGTAATCAGGATATGGAGCCGAGGGGGAAGGGGGGAAGTGAAGAAAGAAAGAGAGAGCACTGACCGCTGTGATGTCCAGGGCTTTTGGACGTTAAATATAGCTGTTTCCCCTCGCCACCTACTGAGACACAGACTGGCTCCTTTCTACCTCACCAAACACACTCATCCCCACTCACTCTATCGCTCTATCCTAGTACCTTTTTTAATCCACCATCTCTCTTTTGCTCTTTTTTTGTTTGTCTTTTTCTTTCTATCTTTTAATGGTATTTGTTTTGAACAGCTTTTTATAGTGGTGTTTGGAATCCCTGTTAAAAACACCAGTATTGTTGGTCACCAATATATGTTGTATTTTGGATGTGGTATGCTCATGTCTCTAATAGGCTTCTTATCCTAATAACTGTTATGGCACATATTGAGAATACACATGGAAAGAATACACCATTTTTACATTTTAGATATTAGATTTTTTAAATATTTTTAAATATTAGTTTTTATAAATAACAATAATATTAACATGAATTAAAATTATTTTATCATTTTGTAGGTTTGTTTAACAACTGACCTGTTGTTTGTTCTCTTTAGAATATGGTAACATGGTAGAAACATGGAACATGAGCTCATGACCCTGATAGACTGTGTAGATGGAGTTTATTCCTGTAGTGTCATCTAGAGAGAGAGAGAGAGAGAGAGAGAGAGAGAGAGAGAGAGAGAGAGAGAGAGAGAGAGAGAGAGAGAGAGAGAGAGAGAGAGAGAGAGAGAGAGAGAAAGAGAGAGAAAGAGAGAGTGAGAGAGAAAGAGAGAAAGAGAGAGAAAGAGAGAGAGAGAGAGAGAAAATCTTAAAGTAAAGGTTCCTTTGTTCATTTTAAAAAGCTTGAGTGTATATTTGTTGTACTTTTAGTGTCCAGTCCTCCCCGATACCCAGCCCAGCCCTGCAGACAGATAGTGTCACCAAGGAGATTGAGAAATTTATCAAAATTCTCACTTCCTGTTTCTGTAAAACATCAAATCAACATAAACAAGACAAATGTAAACAAGTTTTATAGGTACCAATGGTTTGTATGCAGGCACCATATGCTGCAGAAATATTAAACATTATTGAAATGAGTATCGTGAATGTGCCTGTGCTCACCATTGCTGAACATTTCATCATCTGTCAACTGTCCATCTTTGGCATAAAGAACACCAAATTTAAAGTTTACGCTGCCCTGTAAACACATACAATTAAATACACAAAATCTGAAAATACACACTCCAGTATGACATCAACTTATGTGATTAGCATTTATAGGGTAAATTCACTACAAATGAATTGCACATTGATAGCGCTATATATATGTATGTGCATCTGTGTCGTTTGAAAAGGCAATTTGGTAAAGATATTATGCAAATTGACAATCAGATGGCCAAAAAATTACATCCAAATGCATTTTGCATTGCACAATTCCCCACCTTGTGTTTGGCATGCTTGAGTACAAGGTTGCGGACAATGCAGCAGTTATGTGAGCAGATCTGAAGAGATGCTCATCTACACCACACATTGTTTATGTGCCTTACTGTAACACTATTCTCATTAATTGATGCATTTTTGCTTGCTTGATTACTAGAAAACATGTGCAAACATCTTTGAATAAAAAAATAAAATTGAGTTCAAGCCTGATTTACAAGCTGACCTGGTAAAAACACGCATGATAAGCCTTTTAAAATGAGCTGTGTTTGCACTGAAAAATTACACACCACTTGTCACAATAATGACAAGGTTAAACTAGCCTATACATGTTTAGTAAAAGAGATTTGAACAAGATCAGGATTTTTTGCACTAAAGTAACACAACTGTTGAGGAAATTTGCCCCTAAGTCTTTTCTTACCCATACAGTAGTGTATCTCCATAGTAAACATTACGTAACCGTTTTTTTTCTTTACACAATACATTCAAATAGTCTCAGTACACACCTCTTGTTCCTCCAGCACCAGTAAGTCCTGACAACAATACAAAGCAAATTAGTCCATTTTATTTCAGTACAATACAGCAAATCAGTTCCCAACTGAGCACTAGCAGTGGAGGTTGCAAAGAGTTGCCAGACATGCACTGAAATATCGTAGCATGCATTTCCACAAAAGCAAAACTCTCGGGAGCACATGCAGCTCTGTGCAGTCAGATAGTGCCTGTCTCTGAATTGTAAAGTAATTATCAAAAAAAATTAAACCAGACTAGAAATAAGACGAGAGTTGCGAGAGTTGATGGACAGGTATGTGCAAGCGGGTACCTTCTGAATCTCTGGGTTAAGGATCTCCCTTGGGCCCTTCTCAAAACGGTCCACATTCATGGCACTACAAGAAGAAGCAAAAGGTTCATAGAAGCAAATTAATGTGATGAATTGTGAAATTAATGCTTTTTAATCTATTCATTTCTCTCCAATCAAATCTACTAGCCGTTTGCTGAAAAACAGCATCCAATATAGGTAGACTTACCTTAATATAGATTTGACTGATAGTGTTTTTGTTGGACTGTATGGAAGGCTTATTTTTAGAGTACCCTGCAGGGGAAGGACACATTTAAAATGAGACAAAAGCGCACATATGAATGGATGACATAACACGCCATTACTGGAGGCTATAAAACAGGCTTGTTTAATAACTGAGACATTGTTACTCATAGGAAAGTTCATGACATATTAATACCGTCACTCAGTGCTTCTGGGTGTTTTGTCAGTTTTAACACACTGGCCTGTCAGACAATAGATGTAAACAGCTTAGAGCTACTTCAGGAAGAGGTCAATCTATCATATGAGTCACTGCCTGGAACATGACGCACACACACGCTGTTACCTGTATCTGTCTGACTCACCGTCTTGCGCCAGAGGATGGCTCGGTACTGTGGGACCCTCTGATTGTTCTGGTCTGACAGAACTACAGACAGGAAGAAAGGGTTCTTCTCGGCATCTGTTCCCACATAGTTCTGATGGACTAGAGGAACAACATAATCAGCAAAGACACATAATATAGACAAAAAATATTAAAACAATTGGTAAAATACCAATATATATCTTGTTTTACATTATATGGAAACATTTTTTTTCAGATTACGAGTTCAATACCAGATTCTTGAGTCTTGTTTTACAATATAAGGAAACATTTTATTACATATTATGTATGTCATGTATATATAATCATGATCTATGCATCGATCCATTTATACTCTTCAGTATTTTTTTGCGTAAAACAAGACAAAATATCTGTGAGTGGGAAAAAATAAACCTAATTTAGGATTTTTGCTTGTTTTAACTAGATAGTAGTCACCGTTACATAGGTTGAACACTTTTTCCTTAATATTTTATGGTTTGATTTGAATCTAATCATGACAATTTATATAGTGATGGAAAGCTATTTAAGAATAAAGTTTTGACAAATTACATACACATAACAATAAACATATAAACAATAAACTAAAAAGGTTTATGTTAATGTTGTTTATAAAAATACCTAAAATAAAAAAGGTAAAAAATAGTAGTTTTGGGTAGTCCATTTTTTTGTGCATGCTCAATATGTGCACAGTTATCAGGTTAAACAAAAAATAATCAATTTTTTGATTTTTTCAGAATACTCATTATAAATGTGTCTTAATTTACATTTTAGCAATATAAAATTTTAAGTAAGAAATGTATTTTTCGCAGCGCATCAATTAATCAATGTAATCAATCAATACATCAGCATATCTTTGTCGAAACTGATCATTAACATTTTTTGTTTGTTATTTCTTCTTCTCAATAAGGCAGCTTCTGCCTTGAGCTTTCTGATGTGTTCCCTGCACAATGATGCTGGTAGACCCTTTATGAAAGCACACTGGCCATTTAAATGTCTCCATTAGAACTCTCCTCAGAGACGTGACTGTGAAGAGGCCTGTTTGTTTAGCTCTATTGCTGGAGCATCAGAATAACAGGGATAGAGGAGGGGGTAGGAGGAGAAGCCTGCTGTTTGTGGAGAATATTTTAGACTGAGACTGTCCAGGTTTATAGACAGAAGACAAATGAAAAGAGGCTGAAATCCAATTAGAAGACAAGATCTGGTTTGTCTCTGCATCTCCACCCTTCCTCTGTAGCATTTTTTTCCTCTCTCATTCAATCTCTCTCTCATTGAATGGAAGGTATTTGCGGTGATTTAAATCAATTAAGAGACATTATGTAGCATCTGCCTTCAGAATATGTGAAGCAATAACAGTGTACTGTGTGTGTTTGTATTTGTGTTTGAGAAAGAGAGAGTGCTAAAGGGGTCATATGATGTGATTTCTTGTTTTCCTTTTTCTTTAGTGTGTTACGTAGCTGTTTGTGCATGTATAAGATCTACAGAGTTACAAAGCTCAAAGTCTCAAACCCAAAGAGATATTCTTTGTAAACGTTAAGGCTCAGCCACACCTTGCTAAAACGGCTTGTTCAAACACACCCCCACATTTCTACGTACTCACATTTCTAACCGCCCAAATGTATACGCAAAGAAAGAAGGCATACCTTTATTCTCACTGTTGCCGCCGTGTTGTAAAGACGCTGTGTTTTTCAAATATGGTATATGGCGTAACAGACGCTCGCGGTATTCAGGCCAATAACAGTGCACTGGATCGCTGGCCAATCAGAGCACACCGCGCTTTTTTAGAATGATGAGCTTTGTTAAAATCGACGCGTTTCAGAAAGGCAGGGTAAGAATAATCTCCGGTATGTGTAAAATAATGACTTTTTAAACCCTAAAACCACGTAAACACATTGCAATAAACCAAATACACAAAATAATGTTCTTTTTAGAACCATCATATGACCCCTTTAATACAGTACACTAAATGCATATGTGATAATAATAAAAAAAATTCATTATCTAACAAAATGACAAAAACTACGGTATCATGTTCATTTGCATTTTCTTTTACCATGAACATCTGCCAAATTTTAAATGCATAACTAGGCCAAGTCCATTTAAAATTTAGTCCATATAATTGCATTTTCAAAGTTGTATGAGTTATGACCCTGTCATATTGAAAAAGCCATTCACCCATTTGCTGTTTTACTTGCTTACAATCATTTTACCAATGTCTAAAATCAGTCTTGGGGGTGGGAGTTTATAGATATAGTCAGCAAGGACACCCCACCCAAACAAAGCACCGTTATCACAGGCACTCCTTCACTTTTACTTCCACACACACAACACAGATCTTCATCTATTTCAAGCTACAGAAGACATGAGAGTAGTGACTGATTCAGTGAGCAAGTCAGTTGTTGGACCTATTAAAATGAACATGAGTCAGACACTGATTCATGTGCCTTTTTAATGATTTATTAGACATTGCATTTGCAACATGTGCTGCGATTTAATAGCTGGGCAGGAAAAGTCAGAATATTTAAGTATTTTAGTTTGTCCACATTGACAACGAAATGCAGATCTTCAGGAATTGTGAACTGAATCAAATAAAATGAAAATCATTTTGTTCCAGTATTTTCTTTTTTAAAAGCACCAGTTCCCAGGGAACACACATACTGATAAAATGTGTGAAACCTTAAATACACTGTAAAGAGCTTTAGATAAAAGCATCTACCAAATGCATAAAAATGCTTAGATGGCAAAACAAAAATATGTGTCTGTCTATGCAAAAGGATTTACACATTCCCATATGCATATGTGCTTCTGCATGTAATTGCAATCTTACCTTTTCCCAGGAAGTACTTAAAGTACCATCTGGTGTGGTACTCTGGGTTCTCCAAATGAACATCAGTCCTCCTCCATGTTCCAGGCGTGTAGTCAGATGTCTGCAGAAAAAATGCCCATCAAGAACATAAACCCTTAAGGTCTTGATATATAATTTGTAAAATACATGCAAAATGCCATTAATGCTCAGCATAAAGGTTTCAGCGATGCTTTGCTCTACATCCACCCAATAATCACTCCCATCATGTAACAGCAAAAGTTCATTGATATTTTCAAGCAGACAAATTGTAAACAACTCAAGGAAAAGAACAGTCTCCCTGATCACTATGGCGACAGAACACCCTGAATCATTAACAACCAATCAGAGTTCTGTTTTGGTGGGGTAAAACCTTGGAGGTTGTCATAGCTACAGTCTGCTCCTTGAAATAAAAAGGACAAGTGGATAGAGGGAGAGAGAGAAAGAGGGGGAGAAAGAGAATGAGAACATTGGGAACTGACTGAATCACTTGGCTTCGGTTGTAGTTTCTGCTGATGCATGCGTGTTTCATTGAAACATCTTTAGATATGCTCACAAACACACGAAAGGCAGTTTCAGTTTGTTACTCACTGCCAGAAGATGAATAAATTTGTTCTTTCCATTTTATTATTTGTTTTCCTCATTCTTTCTACCATTCCATATGCATGAATTAAAATACATTTTTGTCGTTGATGTGCCTGCACTGCTGCACTGACTTCAACCCAAAGCCATCGGTGTTACACATCTAAATGGGTTCAAAACGTTGCTGAATCTCCAACAACAGTTTAACCTATAACCTAGCAATTTTCATAATACATTTATAACGCCATCCTTTATAATTCAGCACACAAACTGCTTTCTCTCTCTCTCACAAACACTGACCTTTAAAGTTATACCAACAAGAACCTTCTTATATGCAATGCTCTTCATATTAGGATCATTATATTGACTATAACCTCGATCTGTAACCTAACGACTAATACCACTAAAATCATTAGTCAGTTTTCAATATGTTTTACCATATTTGTTCAAACATTTTCAAAATTTGGTATAGCACAACCTGTACACATCCATGGTATACAAATAGTATGTGCGTGAGTATCTCACCTCATCTACTGAACCGTTCTCCACCCTGAATCTCCCGGCTCTCTGTATGGCTCCGTCTGCATCACTGGAGATGAGCTGAGAAAAAGCACATCATACATCATATGAATGTGAGACACCTCTGCATCCAGATGAAATATGAAATGAAATATAAAAGAACTGCATAACATTTTTAAATTGTGTAGGACTACATATGTCTGCTGTGACATTCATACGTGTGTATGTAGCTTTTTATATGAGTTCAGGCATATTCAAAAACTGCTAGATGTAGCATAACACTATAAGCCATTTTGGATAAAAGTGAGTGCCAAATGTCTCAAACAAAGCAGACTGTCTCAAGATGCATTTTTACACACACAGAAGATTTTATTTACAGGAAAGCCCTTCAATATCAGTGCAGATACAGTTGCACACACAATCACAGACTAATTACAGACATTCTCTGTGATCATCTGTTAGTACCATTGATCACTTGAGCTGTGTGTGTATACACACTACTGTCTGTTTTACAAAAACGAAATTGAAAAAGAGGCAGTCCTAGTGAAAGTCTGTCTGCACCAGTGTGTGTACGTGGGACAATCACTTGCACTTGACACGATATAATCTCGTCTTTGCAGTAAAATTGCAACATCCCCCAGACGGAACAACGTTGGTTGCTAGGCAACAGAACACAGAGCCTCACCCATTTCCTTTTTCTTTAGTCACCGTCTTTTCCTCCTTATATTCTCCCACCTTGCTGCTTCACCTGTTGGTCTCTCTTTCCCCATTTTTCTGTGTATCTGGCAGACCAAACTGCTAAAAACAGACTGCAGCTAAAGAGACTAGCTGTAAGTGTGTGATATAGTTGCCTTTTTTGTGTGTGTGTGTGTGTGTGTCAGATTCTTGGCCATGATAGGGAAAGCCAAAAGCCCAGACAGAATTTCTACACTACACAGTACATACACAGAAAATCTCAGCAGAAACCATCAGTTTGTATTTTAAAGGGCAGTAAATATTAGTATACTGACTGACTGAAAACAGGTATTACCCTCAGTGGCAAGTACACTACTGTATAGAAGACATGACATTTCCCAATGGCACATGCCTACGATATACAGCATCCCTTCTAATACACACACATCATCCCACTTAAAGCACAGAGACAATTATGTGCATCTCATATGACATTTTGTAATGCTGGTATTCGCTGAAAGTGTTTTGATAAATGTCACGAAGGTAGACATGCCACAAAGAAAACAGCAGGATAATAACAGGACAGTCTATCAAACTCACTAAGTTTATAAGAGAGAGAGAGATGCATTTTTACATACACAAAGCATGTGATTCTCAGTGAAAAAGAAAAGGAACCATTTCCATAATCTAAATCAGCCTACACAGGGGAACTGTGCTTAGGATAAATTGTAAAAACACAGAACAGTTTCAATATACAATAAGACCATTACACAAAAGCAAAAGATTTCCATAAAAATACCACAAGAGTCATTTCATTTTATACAAGAGAAAATTAATAATTTAATAATTACTAAGTTTGACTTTACTACGGTTATTTCAAAAACCTAAAACCTTAAATTCTAATTCAAATCACAGTTCATGTGAGCTATAGTACATTTTGTGGCAAAGCAACAAACACACACACATACATGTGCATAAACACACAGATGGAGCTTTTAATAAATGCCAGAGGAGCTGCTTTACATGCCCTTTTGGTGAGTGATGGACCTTTACTGGAAAGGTCTAAGGGCAAGAGTTATTGGGGTGACATCAAATAAGTGACAATTTTATAGTATATTTCTGTGGGTGTTTGTGTGTGTGTGTGTGTGTACATATCCGGCTGATATGTCTTTATCAATATAATGAATCTTCACAAACCAATATATGAGGGCATTTTAGGTGGTCTTCAGTTGTTTCAAAGTGGCATACATTTTGAAACAATAATATAGTAAAACATCCTTGAGAGAGTGTGTATGTGTGAGAGTGTGTATTTCTTACTTCACCAAACACACAAACAGACACACAGTAGTCTTGGACAATTGGCCAAAATTTATACCTTCATATAAATTATTTATATGAACTAAACTATTTAGTTCAATACTGCAAAAAACTATGTCCCGTATCTTCTGAAAAGGTCTTATGAAAGTGACCCACCCACGACATTGGATACAGTGTGAGTGAGTCACACACAATGCTTGATATGATGGAGCTGCAGGCAGCATGTTTCACTAAGGCCAACATGCTAATTTTACACACCGCAGTCTCTCTGCAGCCAACCCTCCCTCTGCTCAGCATATGCGTGTGGGGTGGCCCTGGCTTATTACAGCATGAAGGTGTTTGGGTTTGGTCAGAACAAAATGATTATAATAAGAGCAATAAATCAGAAATGCAGGATGCATGCTGGTGTTACATGTGTGTCATGGTGTAGCATTATCTGAAATTTCAGAACAGCCAGAGGGAGGCTTTCACAATAACAACATGCTGCGTTTAATTCTTCTGTCAGCTTTATCTGTCCTGATATCTGCATCTGTATATGTGACAACCCTTCTGTGGCCTCTGGTTCAACTGATAAACAAGACATTTAAGTAAATGTACATGTCTACTGAAAATTCTTTCATTATTTACTCACCATTATGTCATTCCAAACCTGTATAACTTTTTTCTGTGCAGAACACAACAGTAACTAAACAACATTCACCGCTATTGACTTACATTGTAAATGCACAAAACCACTGAGACATTTCTCAAAATACCCCCTTTTTGTTCCAAAGAAAAAATATAGATTATGTAGATTATGAATGACATGAGGAAGAAAAATAATGTCAGAATTTTGATGTTTAGGTGCACTGTCCCTTTAAATTGAGCAAGAGCCATTTGGAAATAAACAGCACATTGTGTAACTATTAACTCTATAGGTGTATTTGACTTCATTAGAAGATCGGTCTGCACACCAACGCATGAAGTTGAACACACCCTATTTTTTGGAGAAGCATAATTTGTAAGAAACATCCAGTTTAATCAGTATGCAGGTGTAAATAAACCGGTGGTACTACTTAAATCCATTTGTTTGGAAGACGCCTTTACCTGCAGTACAGTCGTTTACAACTGGCACCTGAAGATCTCCTTAAAAGCTCGCAAAAATGCATTCTTGGATATTTTCAATAGTTAGTAAATACTCTGCGTAACCTAAAGTTCTTGTTTCTTGTGTCGTAAAGTATCGCGTTACCGCTTTACAGGTCCACATGATTCAGTGCGTGATTTAACTTTTCAAATGATTCATATTGAATCGTTCAAAAGAACCGACTCAGAAGAACGAGTCATTGGCTAATCGTAAACACAGAAAATATGAGAAACATCATGGCTGCTGTAGTAGGCTACTGCTGAGCAAGTTTAAATGAAATGCCATTAAAACCCAGTAGTATTTCTTCATGCAAAAATTCCTAAGGTAAACAGTCTTTAAGTTTCTTTCAAAAATCATTTTTGAAATGCCATTGTTTGCAGTCCTAGATTACCTTGCAAAGACTTATTGCCTGTCACGACTAAATAGGCCTACCTAAATATGTCATACAGTACCATGAAATATAATATAAAAACAGCTTTTTTCAGCATTCTGAAATATATTTTTGTGTGTATATTTTGCGTATATGTACATATATGTACATTTTAAAATCTCTGAAATGCATAAATTACCATATATATTACACAAATTATGTATTTGATATGTGTATGGGAATTTCTAGGTGGTTTCTGTGTACCTGAAATAGTTGATCAGCACAGATTGCATCTGAACAACAGATGTTTACATTAGGCCATCATGCAGTAAAGAGGGGCATCAGGTAGCGTTAGAATGCTTTTAAGTCAACCACCACTTCTTACGCACTTATAGACACACTGTGCACTTAGAGAGATCATTAATGCACCTACTGTACAGTATAGGATAATGCTAATGCATGTACAGTAGCAAACTGAAACATACTGTTAGCCAGCCAAGCATATTGGAGTTGCATTTGAAAAAACTGAGCTTACATCTCTCAGACATTTCAGATTCAGACAGCAGTTTATAAAGAATGTGTAGTCACAAACACTCCATATATGACATACTGTTATTCAGTGCCTGTGTGTGTGCTTAAGTTAGTAATTTGTATGCATGGCATCTACCTTGTGTATCTTTGCACAGAATAATTAATTTGATGACTGTGGTCAGTTCTGATATTTTCTTGTAATAATGACACTATTATGCAAAACACACATATGTAGGTGTAAATGTGAAATGGTGCAAACAAGTGGATTAGAATCAATTAGCAGTATAATATAATAATTTATATTACAGAATAATACCTTCAGACAAACATACACTCACATACAACTGATTCTAAATAAGGGATTGGAATAATTAACATAATTAGACACAATGGTGATCTGATAAAAGTAAAAATATAGAACAAAATTCACATTTCATAATAACCTATTGTGAAAAGAACGGTCAATGTGGTATAAAGAAAAAGTTTAAAAAAAATACGGAGAGAAACAAAGGCAGACACGATGAAAATAATTGTTAAAATGCTTCCTTTTTTTAAATGAATTTTTTATGATTTTAAATTGTGAAAAATCTTGAAATTGTAGCACACATAAGCACTTTTATGCAACATGGCTAAATATATTGTAAATGTAAAACTTTACATCAATGGCAATATTCTTTTATTTTTATAATACAATATTTGTGCAGCATACTGTATATCACCAAGAATTCAGTTGGATTATATTCACAAACTACAACTGCAGTTATACATCTATCACATGTATATGTATATAATATGTTTTGTATCATGATGCAAAAAGTGTTAGCATAATACAATTTCTTAAATAATAGTGACATACTGCACAGCTTTTGATTTAGGACAAAAGCAAATGTCTCTCAGACATACCCACATTAACATAATAAACACTCTTACACACATACTTATATTCCCATCTGCTTGGTATGATAAAGCGTGTGGTTTTGTGACACGGTCCTATCTGACACTAGGTCACCCCACAAACCTCCTGCGTGTTTCATACAGGAAGTAGCATCTAGTGTGGTTTGATGCTGCTTCCTCCATGTTTCAATTATCTGAAAGAGACAGACCCCACTGAAAGAAACTCCCAAACACAATGTAATATTGCACGTGTTTGACCACCAGTCTAAACACTCTGAATCATATTAATAATGCAATACCAAAAGATCCAACTGCAGAGTTCATAATGGGTTGAGAAGTTAATTTTTTGTTTAAAAGTTTAAGAGTTATGACTTCATAGGATGGATAGATAAAAACAATCAACCTGAGTTGTATTTAAAATTCTTATGATGCGAGTCTCATTTGTTACACCAGACCTAACAACAAACATATTTCATTAGTAATCGAACAGCAACACTTAGCAAATGCCTTCACAAGAATTCATAAATAGGATGTGTTCCAGAGGCCACCCCTAAGCCCTTGGTGACATAACGTAAAAATAAGAATAATAAGATGTGGTAGGAAGAGAGCAAATGAAGAAGAAGGATATAAAGGATTAAAACAATAGTTTCAATTCAAAAGAAAAACTATTCTTACCAGTTCAACTGATCCATAGTGTTTCCGGCTGAACTCTCCTCTCCTGCATCCAAGATCCTCTGAAGCTGAGCTGCAACACAGAGCATATAACCATTCAGACCAATTTTATAAAGGTTAACTTCACATATTAATTCATGTGATGCAGCATGCCCCTCCACCAATTACCACCTAGTTGTGGCAAGTAATGCAGCAAATAGCATATCATGGATGTAATATCACTGTAAACTTCTTCCTTCGCTGTTCTTCCTCGAATTCATGTTTCTAATGGAAATATGTATACATATGAACAAAAAGCCTTAAAATAGCAGAAATCTGCATTACTAAGAACTGATATCTCCATGCACATCACCTCACAGGAGTTTGATGTCACAGACGGACACTTTAAATGGTTAACATAATTGAGGGTGAGAACAATATGCACAGTAACTCAGCTGACAATAAAACAACACACATATTCACATATTTAAACAATAAAGAAATTAAAGGCATTAAATGTAAACTGTTTTAGTGCCACTATACCATTACCAAACTAATTTACAAAAACAATGAATGTTTTCAAACAGAAACCTCAAATAATATAGGAGAACGTATTTTACATGGAAAAAATAACACACCTCTTGTATCCATGTATTTGTGATACTGGCAAACAGTCAGATCTAATTGCAGAATATTTTCTTTTTCATATAACATTTGTCTTTATTAAAGAAGCACATTTATTATAGCCATTTCTCTTTAAATGTAAATAGATGTGAGTGTTATCATTATGTATTATTATGTAACAGAAAAGAGAGCGCATTTGTGTATGTGGTCACAAGTTCATGAGGGTATAAGCTTTCTATGAATATATATACTTCTGGAACATAAATTAAACATACAGTAGATAATCCCTGATGAATTCTGCTTTGCACATGATGGTTTTCAGAACCCCAACCCCCATCACACCTCCAAAATCACTCAATTGAAAGAGTAAAAAAATATAATAAGATAGAAGGTTAACTGTAGGAATGACCTCATAATCCTGTCAGAAATGCCTGCTGGAGATTAAAGTCAGTTACTAGAACTGTATTATAGTATATCTGAAAACATTTAAAGATGTACTCTACAATTCTGGAGGAGAGAAAGGAATGAAAGGAGTGGCTTGTCATTTAATGATTTAGTGAGGGACTAGAGAAAAGCAGCTCCAGTAAATTCAGAATCACGACCCTGCAGGAAACAATTAATAGCCAAGAACATTAAAACCCTGTAAGTTCCCGTAATTTGAATGATATGTCAACAATGAAACTTTGAAACAGCAATGAAACAGCATGACACAATTATTGTGAGCATTGTGATATTACAAAACAAATATTTGTAAAGGTTTGTTCACAGTAATCACGTCAGTTTTCAATTTGTTATCATGATTTGGTGATAATGATCTTTTCAAATATCAGGTTTACAATTATGCCAAGCTATTTTTTAAAACATTTTAACATGTACATCTCTGATGTCTTGCCTCATGACCTAACTAAAAACTGCAACTAAAGCTGTTAAAAACCAGCACAACAAAGATCTGACATTGCAGTCATTAAGGACAGCATTCTCATTATAACACATAGCACTGCTGTGTAAAAAAGCAATAGCATTATTTGAGCAGATTTAGATAATTAATCCAAAATCTCCTGATCTTTCTCTTGAGAATATGTGTGAAAAAAGTATTAACAGATTGTATCAGAGATAACACATAAAAATATGTTTTGAGAAAGTGAGAGATTAAATAAAGTACATAGAATTACATGACCATTTACACTATTTTGGGGTTGGGGACTGGACAGAACTGTTTACAGTCTCTGTGCTTGTATGAATAAAAGTTAGCTCATGCTCAGGAATTCATTTTACATATGCATTTTACTTTTATCCAAAGAAACTGAGAATCATAGGTATTGTGTATCAGTAACCCTGTTCCATGGGATCCCAACCTGTTACCTTTGTGGTGATAATGTAATGCTCTACAAATTGACTTGAGCAACAGGAACACTCACTATATGATCGCTATTCATTTGTTAGTCAAACTTGCCATACAGTCTTTTAAGATTTTACAGTGTGTAGCAGGCTACCCACAATGTCTTTAAACATCATATTGAGACACTATTTGTCATTCTACATAAGTTTATATTCTACAAACTTTTGTTGCTTTAGTAGATAAGACCGTATCAACAGGTTGATGTTTCATTGTTTGATAGCGTCCATGTCTTGTCGCGTACAAACGCAGAGCAGCATACAACGAACCTTTCAGATGCGCTGCGGTGTTTAAGCAGATGCTTCACTGTCATATTTCTTTGACACAACAACCGTTACATCATAAACCGCATACGAGGAACACCAAATCAATATTCAGGTCATTTCACCTTCCCGTGATATTTTAACTTTTTATGAACCTCATATTTACGGTGACAGCAGTCGCATGAAGTGGCGCATGAATACCCAGTCTACCGTGAACAGAGAGGTATCTGCATGAATAATTTACCGATTTTCCGGTTGTTATAGTATATCCTACCACAGAGTGGGAAAGTCTACAACATCGTGTCGTCTCATGTAGTGGCTAAACAAAACCTCTCCAAACACTCGAGCTGCAAAGACGTGCAGATTCCAACAAAGCTGTACAAATATTACTGTGGTGTTGAATGCCAATAGGATCCCAGACGCGAGAAAGCATGTAAGGGATTTAAAATATAAGGTTAAAATACCAGTTTGTAAAATGTCAATGAATGCATTCATTTGCAATACGAGCGATTTATTGATCACTCCTGGGAGGGTGCAGCTTGTTGCACCTTTTAAAGAGATGCGCCCAATAACCCCGATATTAAATTACTGCAATGACTGTGCCAAAAAGACCCGACATCTAGATTCACAATACAGCACCTGATTTCATTTATCCAAATATATGCATGCATAATACAGTAAATGCGTGACCTGCAGTATAATGTATATATGCAATATAATGTAAGCTATCTCAGTGTAGGGATTTACCGTTGGTTGAAACTCAACAGTTTGTTGGTTGCGGAGTCTGCACCGCTCATGGCCCCATGCGATGTTACCGGATTCTCACCCGCAGTCCAAGTTCTCCGCTTTCTTATTCTAGTCTTTCACTAACAGGATTAATAACCATCATTGCCCCTATAGATGCGCATGCTGCTATATGGCTTCATTGTCCTGCCTCTTCAGTAATAGTCTGCTTGTCCCTTTCTCAGTGCACCTGATGGACGCAGTGAACACACATCGAAGCGTAACTGAACATTTAAGAAACAGATTCTTGCGGACTGGAGTCCCCTCACGGGCGCGAGCTGCGCGCGACAGTCCAAGCTTGTTAACCGCATGCTCTCTCTCTCTCTCTCTCTCTCTCTCTCTCTCTCTCTCTTCACTGTGTGTACGTGTATGTGCGTTGTACAGAAGACAGTTTTAGAATAGAATAGAAAATAACAATCAAAGCTTTTTAGCTATTTTTCTTACACATACATAAAGCACTTGTTGAATACTTCTATTTAAAGAATTAAGATAAAGAATGAGTGCATTCATGCTCTGCATACAGAGCATAATTTAATTAGCAAAATTTCCTTCCTTGTCTATTAGTTTTGCTGTCAAAATCATTTTTGAGGCATTTATACAGCTGTATGTGAAACTCTGCCCAGTGACACCATGCTATTGAGCCAGACTGCCTCTCATTAGGACATCCATTTACACTAGAAAGAATCAGTCGAGCATGCTTTTTAATAATGTCACAACTGCTGACTGTAACTTACAGTTGATTCATAAAAGCAAAGGAATAACTGTTTTCAAGAGCTCTTTATGCAAACACATTATGTTATGAGGTTAGTCAATGCAAATCAGAGGACAACCGCATTTTTTTACCAGTGAAAACCACATAGCACATGTGATTGCATGCATGTTTTAGCATATGTTTGTTTTCAAAGACACTGCATTTACAATACAGTATAGACCATAACAAGGACTAATAACAAACATTCCTGCTCGATTGCTCTTGTGTGTTTGTGTTTCTAGACAAGAAAGTTGTGTTTTTTGCCTATATGAACTCATAACCTTCACTCTTCTTTCCACTGCCCCAGGTCTACCCATAATCCTTCTGTCTAGTACAGAAGTGAGGGCACGATGAGGTCATTTTTTCAGACAATAACCTTTTCTTCTCATTTAATCTGTCTCTCTCGACTCACTCTCGCAGTCTGATGATGTCACACACTCACACTCATCTACATGGCTGCTATGTTCATTATCGTCTTGCACCTGCAAACCTGTAATTCTTTGAATGCTAGAGAGTTAGCCAGAGAGAGACACAGCGGGACTACGAGACTCATGAGTATATTAGGGAATGTGAGAATCCTGGGATATGTGGTAGGAAGTGGGCAAAAATAAATTTTCCTACTGTTTGTAGCTCTACGTCTTTATTAACAGAACACTGCGTTATGTACGAAACCGAGGAATGAGTGCACGCACAATTTGAACACAAAAGTAATACGAGTCCCTGATGACATCACAAAGAGTAATGGAATGACACTCTATCTGAACACATAATACAGAACTCTGAATTAACTCTGAATTAGAAAATCAGTGTGAATTAACTCTGAATTAGAAAATCAGTGTGAATGCGTGCATGTTGTTTATAGAGGAAATAAACTATTTACAACTAGAATTGTACAGACAAAACCCAAGCCGTGGTGTTTGTTTTCTTGAAAAGTTTGTTTTGAGTGTGTGAATATGTGCGCAAGCTTTTTTGTGTGTGTAACCTAAACTCTTTTGTCTGGAGGCTTGTGGATATTATGGCACCTAATGAAATGTGCGGTTGAGCACCTCATTGTCAAAGAAAGAGTTCAAATTACAGATGAAGTAATGACACACAGGTCCACACACACTTTGCAAAAATACACCAACGCTAACACTGAAGTTTACGGTACACACTTAGAAAACGTAATCACCTTTTCAACGCAAGCAAATCACAATGCCAATCTCTATATTTTGAAAATGTGTGATAAATTCAGCTCATGATTAGAAAGAAAACAGAACCAGTTTCTGTCGAACATCGAGAGCACATTAGCTGGGACTGCAGGTGTGTATTTGTCAACAAACGACGAATGACAAACTGTAAACTATATTGCACTTAAAAGCAAACAAACAGCTTGTGTGTTTTCTAACTTTGTTACAGAAACTCTAAAGTCAAATGATTTATTTATCACAGAACTAAATTGCACTCATTAAACACTTCCAAACACTCTCCTCACCCACAATTGTTGCACAGTTAGTCCTTCCCCTAACTCATGCTATTAGTTGAGCTAATGTTACTAAAAAAACAACATTGTTTATATAGTGGCAGTGTTTACACTTCTCTTGAAATCTAACATATGAATGACTTATAAGCATCTCTGCATATAACGTTGGAGCAGGAAAAAGTATTATAATGTAGGGAAAAACATCACAATCCTCATCTTGAAGGTTAATAACTTGCACGCACAGGTTTAAAAAGCCTTATCTCTCTGAAATTGAAGTTTTGACCTTCTTAAATTTGGATTTGCATCAAGGCTTTCAAATGTACTACTTGCATGCAATTAATTAAATGTGTTTAAAGCTGTTAAATTGTTAATGCGCTTAACATATTTTGACATTTAAATTGACATTATAACTGCTTCATTCTTTTACAAAGTGAAAAAAAGACTACAGTAACAAAAGCCATGTTCTCTCTTTGTATGGTGAAATGTAATTTTGTCAAAGCACAAAACCCATGTGCATATCAGCACACAAAAGATAAAATGTGGGGACATTGTAATTTATACAAATGCACATATGTTGTGAGTTCCATGTTTGCATTTTCTGTGTGGTTTGATACAGTGTGGGATATAGATTCAGTGTTTTCTATTGCGATTGACATGCAGCTTCAAATCTTTGTTAGTAAGACAAGACCTTAAAGACACATTTGTATTCAGCTAAAGTAAAATAATATGTCTTATGAACTTTGTGTTTATATTGTTATGTTGTATTATTCCCCCAATTAAACCTTACCTATTGGTGTTCTGATTCTTTAAACAGATCATGGGTGACCGTCTGCCTCAGTGACTTCTGGAGGTTGCAGAAAAAAGCTTAAAATGTCAAAGCTGGAGTCCTTGCAAAGGTAAAGATTTTGATCTTCTTTACAAAGGTGAAAGCATTATTCAAGTCCTTGATGCCCATCGGCAGGATACCTGCACGTCAACCGAAACCTCTTCATTGCTTCCGTCTTGTATGTAGTTGTCCAACAGATTTTTTTGGTAAATCAGCGATGACCAACAGCACCAGACTGCCAGAATTCGCTGTTTGTTGGAGCATTTGTGTTGTTTACACAACCGTGTGTCTGTGCACCTGAGAACTAAATGTGTACTGATGGAAAAGCCTGTAATGCCACACCACCGATCCTCTGTTCTCAACACACACACACACCTTTAGGAAGCAAAGATCGAGTGGGCCTAAAATCACATGAACATATTGTGTGTTTGCTTGCCAAGTACAGACTTAAGCACAGCAAGATCCTTTCCCCACATAGATCAGCCTTGATGTAAAACACCATCGCTGACATCATGCTAAACATACAGAGCGTTTCACAATATCAACAAAAACACATTAGCTCCATTGCCTAAGTGCCCCAAATAATTAACAGCAGCACACAAAAAACAGCAAAAGAACAACTGTCTAATAATAGTAGATATTCTGTCCATTTACACCTTAAACAATCAAGACAGGTTGGTTGTTTATTTTGCAATATTGATTCTTATTGATCAGCTTTTATCTATCAAATTCGATTAGAAAATAGATTACAAAATAGACTAAAATGAATTAAATTAAAGCCACACTCCTAAAAATAAAAGTGCTTCAAATCGTTTTTCACAGTGATGCCATAGAAGATCAATTTTTGGTTTCATAAAATAATCAAACAAAAATGTAAAGATATTGTTAAGAAATATTACTGTACATGCTCTAACCTACACTGTAAAAGTGTGCATAAAATGTGTATGAAGATTATTTTTAATGATTCTTTTATGATTTATGAGAGGTGGTTATTAGAGATTGAAATATAGATTCCCTATAGGCAATAACCATCACAACTTCCAGTGAGAAATGATAAAAGTATGAAAAAATATTTGAAAATAAGCACAAACTGGATTTATCAGGTTTGTAATCACAGAGAGCAGGAAAAGAGCATCTTTGACCAGACAAGACAGCTACCTTTTCCCTTTCATACTGCAGCATAGATGAATTGACAAATCACCACTGTGACACTAACATGCACACACATATGCGCATGCACACACAAACAGGTGAAATCCTTTGATTATGATAAAGACTGAGGTTATTCCTCATGGTGTGTGTCTGACAGGGTGACATTTTCAAAGCCCAGACTGTGAACCGCTGGTATTTTAGAGCAGATTAGACCCATGGCAGAGGTCAGGGCTAAACTGCCCTTTGGGAAAACAGAATTTACCAAGGCAAATCTTATATACAATCATTTGAGCATGATCACAGCAATCAATTTTTTGTATTTTGTTCTTGTTTTCTTATGCATGCTTGATTAGTTAGTAGCTCAAAAGTAAAGTTATAGATAAATATCAGAATACATATTTAGATATAGATCACAATTTCATTTTTTTTTAAAAAAAAACGGGAAAAGAAAAAAGGGAAAGGAAATTACAAGGCGGTATATATAGAAATGTGTGTATGTTGCTCTTGATGTGCTGTATCTCTCTCCCCTTTACAGAATTGGACCTGATGAAATTGATTTCTGTCTGTTATTGAAGGGAGAGCCTTTTTCAGACCTGTTTGAAAGAGCTTTTGATAAACCTGTGGTGCTGCAATTTTTGCAATTAGCTTATCCTTGGAAGCTGTTGTGGAAGCTGGTGAGTGTTATTTTCTTTAAAAATGCTGTTTCTTCAGGTTTTTTGCAGTGGTCTAGTCAGGGAGATTTATTGAGGCAATTTATTGTTTTTATTTGTTTGGGAATTTATTTAAGTCTGTTGGAAGTTTGTTTGGTGATTTGTTTGTTGATTTAGTCTTTGCTCACCCCTGAAGTGGTGCTTTTATTTGTGTTTTTTGTAAATAAGATTGTTTTCAGTTTATGTGGTGGTTGGATCGGAATACCACGAGAATTATTTTTACATCAGTGTTTTATCAGTGCCATGCAGGGTACAAACCAACAAAGTACAGAGAGTTAGTCTAATGCACACAACTGGTTCATCAGCATTTTTAGATAAATTCTCAAAAGAACACAACCTTACCAGCTGAAACAGCAGTGTGTTTCATATATATAACCACTCTGTCCTCTACTGGTTACTGAGGTCAATTGCAGAACCAATATTAAACCCATTCTATTGAAAAGCTCTACTAGTGCATCAGGATTAGCAAATGTCTTGTAACATTTTCAAATTATAAATTATATTTAAAAATCAACTTTATAAATCAAACTTATAAATTGAACATTATAAATCAACATTGCCTTTTATTGTGAGGACAACTTTACAGGGAGGACAACTCACTTTACAGTGAGAAAAATGATTGATCCAAGAGCAGCAGTATCTGAGATAGGCTTGAAATAATAACTCCATAATTCAATAATCCAATTACTGCAAATTGTACTTTATTCTGCAAATAGTTTATTTCCTTTACTGCTTATTTAATTGTGAAGGTTTATTATAAAGCAAATATTGAAATGCTACAGTTTAGCAAAGCTTTATGTGCTGTTTAAATATTACAGCTATGTACAGCTCTACTGACCACCAGGTGGTGCCAGTTATAACAACTATTATATTGAAGACCATAAATACTGAAGATCAAAATGTTATACAATACTTAAAATATACAAAATGTTAATAGTTTTTAAAGGAAAGGGGGAAAAATTGCAAATATGAAACTTATTTTAAAAAATATTTCCGGTTTTGTCTTAACACACTTGTATTACACTTACTGTAAACTAAAACACACTACCTGAATAGGTATCACACATACAGTTCTAAAGTACATAACCTTTGACCCAGTGGTCAGACCTTATTTAACCAAACAAAATGTAACCTTATGGAAAAACTTTATATCAACCAGTTTAAAGTTCACTCTCTATCATAACACAAATCCAAGCACCCCACGGCACCATATTTACACTACACACACCCAGTGTGAATGCCCTTGTGGCAGGGAGCAAACCGCCAATATTTAAACAGTGCTCGTGGGCCAAGGACTGAACTCCAAACTGCTCCATCCATCTTACGCTGGGCACGTTCCAGGGCTGCTATAACAGGAAGAGAGTCTTTTCTAGTGACTCTTCCTGAAGCGAAAAAAAACCAGCTAATGTGTAGGTATGCGTCTTTAAACCTTAAATGGAAGCAGATGTGGACACGAAATGAAAGTTTACAAAGGGCTGTAATCAGAGCGGGACTCGTTCTTTTATTCCTGTGCTTGATTTCCTTCTATTTTTCCCTGCAAATAAGGAGGTTGTGCTGGCGTCACACAGGCCGCACAGCTGAGAGTGATTAGTGTTAGCTGTAGTGCTAGTATGATCAGATTGGTATGGCTGTCGGCTGCTCAGAGGACAAAAAAGTGAGCGGGAGAGAGAGAAATGGAGAGAGAGAGAGCTATTTCTGACAAGAGCCGGAACTGTTTAAATCTGTTCATTATTCTCTCTAATGATCTCTTTACAGGCGCTCTCCAGAAGGATTCAGCTGAGAATCATCAAATAAAATAGTTTCATGCTCAGGTTACCGGATGACCCATATCAAGAGGTCAGAGTTTGTTTTCAACGACTTTCACACTCTTTCGTGCACGTTAACTCCTAAAGTGTCATCTCCAACCAACCACTGTGAACTCTTTCTCATCTCATTTTGTCTGTCTCTATGCAAATTATTCTTTCTATTAGTGATTACTGTGCAGGATGGTTATGTTTGATAACTTCAGACTTATAATAACACCACGCTGTGCTTGTAAAATGTTGCTATGGTAATGAAGCCTAAAACTCAATACAAAGGTTTTGTTAAGAACCCATCACAGCAGCAATCTGTTTACTGTACTCACGAGTCGCTGCGTTTAAGTTGCGTGTTGGGATTGACTTTAACATCCAAGTGACATCACTTTGAACTACTGCCAGCTTTTCTCTCTTGTTTCCCTCCAACTGCTTCTACAGTGATCCTAGTATTTTCCATGAGAAGGTAGGCAGTCCACCATTAGTGCTGCTCTTTCATGGCAGCGATACAAATGAGGCAGGTAATGTGAAACCGACCGTTGAATCCACAAGAAAGACATTTGTATTGTAGCTGCTTGTGGAAAGAAAGAAATGGCTGTTAAAGCTATGGTTTTTAGTTTCTACAACTACATTAATTACTGTAGCCTCTGTTATTGTATTATGTCAGTTCACTAATGTGGTGTTTGGTTTAGTTTTACTATAAATGTACTGAATCTTATTTGTATTCTAAGTTTAGAAAACACGAAGGAAGATAGCTGGAAGATGCTTTGGACACTGAACATGTTTGTATTATTTTAACATGTTTGTGTGGTTATTTTAAAGGAGAAAAGGTATCTCTTGGAATTAAATGATTTATGATGTTGAGGATTTAAAGTGCCATTAGAAGTGTTTTACAACTTATTTCTGACAGAAAGCTATGCAAGAAATGAGAAGGTAAAATAAATGGTACATGAAAGTGAAAAGACATTGGAAGTGTAAAAGAAAGAGAGAGAAGAAATGTGTTAGTAAAGAAGATAGTTCAGTATAAAAAGAGAATAAAAAACAGCTAAAGAGCAAGCCAGCAAGAAAAAAATACCTTTTACAGATTTCAGAAGCATCACTAGAACATTAGACCAGGCAGCGATATTTTGTAAACAGTCTCATCAATTTTTACTGCACACATTTGAAACACACCAGATCTTCTATGAGAACAAACATATGTGTGTGCTTTTGTGTCCGGTTGTTTAAAACCACAGAATGATTATTTCATACTTTACTGCCACTTGAGTAAAATGTTTTCATGAGAAATGTTACAGAGGATTGAGGCAAAAGCAGTGTCTTCTCGGCTGCCTTTCATTAGAGTCTTCTCATCATCAAAGCCCTTGTCTGAGCACAATAAGTCCATCTGCTGGAGTCATTTGTTGCTTATTTGGGAATCAAGTAATTTGTGGCTTATTCAAAACTTTATATAATTTAGTGAACATTCTATAGACTAAAGTAAATTTGTCAGCATCTAAATACACGAATTTTGCAATTTTGCTTACACTTTACAATGTTTAAAGTAGCTACTGGAATGTGAGGGCATTTGTTTTCTTTAACAAAAATAAATAGCAGAAAAGTGCAGAAATGCATGCACTTGCATTACTGCACCAATTAGGCTCAGATCATAAAAAGAACTCAATTTGAATGAATTGCATGATGCTTGAATGCTTTGCAAATGAAATACCTGACTAATTATGATGCAGAATAAAAATGAGTAAAGCTTTATCAGCATGACACCTTAATCCGATCTGTACGCAGTCTCCCTCTATGAAGGTCCTGAGACAGACTATAGGCCAAGGTGGGGTGCGACCTGCGCATCTCTCTCTCTCTCTCTCTTTCCTCATTGTGTCTGACACACAGACACATTCCAGCTCTCTGCTTCCTGCATGTGTTAGTGAGTCTCCAATCAATGTTGTACCATAAATGGGGAACCTTTTGATATCAAAATAACCCATTATTTTCACTAAAACAAACACAGCCCATATTAACCACGACAAATACTATTCTAAGTGAACAATGCAGCAAACCTGCTTCTTCACTATGCGTTTTTTGGGAAAAGTGGTGTTCATCCATAAGCCATTATTACGAAACTATCATAAAATCAAAAAAGCACACTGAGTGCATCGTCCTCCTATACAAAATACCAGGATCCCCCTCTTGACTGATCAAGGGGAATCCCGATGGTAAAGTGGGTTACTGCCGTCAGGAGGCTGACGGCTCTGCGCTTAATGGACCATGACTCGCGTTTGCGCTCTCGCGAGCCACAAACCCCTCCGACATATCCCCAGCGACAGCCTTAACACCCTTAATACAGTCTGCTTTCACCAACCCAAAACTCGACTGAGTAAAACGCATCGAAATGAACGCGCATCTTGGATGCCTTGCACACTGCTGTCATAATTTGCAATCCAGCCATCCGGTAACCGGATGATGCGGTGTTCTCCAAATGCCCACTCCCCACATAAAACCCCTTCCCCCTTATACAGTATCAACTCACCTCGTTATTTCGAAACTGCAGCCTTTCCTGAGTAACAAAGCCCTCTTTCGCATGATCCCCGCTTTCTCTCGCCCCAAATACATGTTAATATCCGAATTCATTGTGGCAGGGTACACTTAAATCACCGGGTCCTGACTGCGCGGGTGTAGAGACTGAAGCAGCGCCACCGCTGATGATGATGATGCGGCTCCGGACCGCGTCTGGCGAATGGAGAAACGGGAGAGAGCGCACAAAGAGAGAGAATGGGGCAGGAGATCAACAGTGGGTCCTCCTCCACAGGGAAACCAAAAAGTGAGCCACACACTTTTAGGGGGCAAAAAGAGATGATTTAGGTGGATACGGCGCTGGGAAAAGACTTCTGCAACTCCATTCAAAGCGAGTTGAAAGTGCACAGACACGCCGTCGATGTAATCTCCGGGTCGATTCCCGTTCCCAGTTGTTAAGGGATGTATACCGGATCCGTAAAGATCGGTAATACACTACTCCAGCCGTAGAGTCTGCGCGGTCCTAATGTCTACCCAGAAGAATGGACTTAATGATTTTATAGGGCGGCGACTCTATAAACGAGCCTCGTGCACTCACATTTTTCAGTGCTAGAATGAAATGAATTTATTCTCCGTATGTTCAGCTGAAGATTCAAAATTGAGTATTTGATACCTTCGTCTCTTTTTATAATAACTGGCTAATGTATTAACTGAAGTGATAATTATGACATTACTTTACTTTTAGTCTTTTTATCTGTGTTTATTTGTGCAGATACACAGAATATTGGAAAGAATGGAAACTCAATGAGATATTTATGTGAGGAGGAAAACCTTGAAAGGAGCCAGTTGGGGGAGTCCATCCTCCTCTGGTAAAACATACATAAATAAATATGCCGAATAGTTACATAACACATGTGGTAAATTACTAGCCTAAAGTTTTCATTGAATTCATTGAATTAATTTTTTTTCAATATGAACCATATGAATATAACAATATGAATATGAATAAAGAGACAAAATAAGAAATACATTTGTTGTTGTAGGTTACAGTATTTGTTTAATGCTAAAATGAATCTGGAAAATGTCCATATTTTACCGAACCATGGATCAAAACAGCCCAGGATTGCAGCATGATAAGATGGTAATACTTTTAAACTCATTTTGTGTGTGTGGATGGTGCATTCTTTTATTAAATGTTTCGGTCATGTGTCATGTGACCAGTCGCAATAGGGCAATTAATACCATACGATAAAAGACACATTCTTGTATGGATATATTATCATTATCATCATATATATTTTTGTTTACCTTACTTTACTTTGCTTTGCTTTATACCTCTTTCAATTCTGTACAATGTAAGTACTAAAAAGCCTTAGCAATACTGTAATAATTACAGTCATGTCAACAAAGATTTGTTGACTTTGACTCTTACTAGACAGAGAGAGCGAGAGAGACAAAAATGAGAGTTTTCCTAAAAGCCAGCTGTCCTTGATCTACTTGGCACAAGGGGCTCAGTACAGTAATAGAAAAGGCATTTGATCAAATAGAAACTTCAAAATGAAAAGTACTTGATGACAGAGTCAACACCAGACAAACAGTTTGAGTTATTAACGGATAAGAAGTCTATAACACACAGAGCTGTACTATGTATATTTCAATAAAAAGAGAGAGATGTCCAGTTTGTCATGTGAGGACACTTACATGTCCAGATGGTAATACTGTGTACATTTGACTCACTGAAGGAGAATGTGTGGAGGAGAATGTGTGTCTGTTTGTAGATCTTGGCTATGTAACAGCATGTGCTGATTTCTCTGCTTCTCTAAGACAACAGGACCGATTATGTGTTCTGTACGCATTAATGGCAGGGAATAAATACATGTTATTTTTGTGAAGTAAACAAAAATGATGTCATTGGAATTCCATCATGTTTCCAAACTGATCTCACTGGAATTTTATGAGGTGGCAAATTGTATGAATTTGTGCGTTGTGATTCGTTTAGAAACATATGATTATTAGGAAAAAACAATGATGAGGCCCACCCCATCCCTAATATCATTGGGGAAAAGGCAAATCATACTAAAACGTACAAATGAGAGCCACCTCGTAAAACACATAAAAATTTCTGTGAGATTGTATTGTTGTTTCTTATTCTTCTACAACACCATATTAGTGCATGTTAATCAATTTTGGCTTCACATGTTATATCTGCTTTCAATCAGTGGTATTCTTCTATAAGGGGCTGCCTAAAAAGCACAAAGAGATGGGGGGTTGCTAGCAAACAAAAAAAATCACGTCCATGTATTTGACACAGGGTTGCCCTGGATACGTCAATGGGTAATTACGGAAGGGTCTTATCAGCTGATAATACATGTGACTCTGATGAATTGAAAAGCACATTAATAGTGGAACATTTTGCTCTAAGATCTTAATGAGCTGTAATGGGCCCAGCAGAACACTGGTGATAAGACGACAGGGACAAATCAGACCAAGAGAAAAACATTTTATAGAAACACTACAGACCTCAATCATGAAACATGAGCGCAAGGAATGTCTACGCAAATCAATGGTAAACAAATTCTCATTGAATTAAAAGTGACAATGTACTTAAGACTGGCTTATTAAAGCATTTATGCAGTAATTTGCTCTGCTCGTGTCATGCAAGAGGGCTATGTTTTTCCACTGGATCGCTTTGATAATTATCAGAAGAACATTGTTTTCTTTATTAAACGCTGTGCTGAATGAGTCATGTAGGTCCAGCTGGAATGTGGAATTGTGCTAAGCTCTCTGTATGCAGACATGCAAGAAAATACTGTATGTGTTAGAGGTTTCTATTAGATGCACACACACATATACACAGCTTCCGAACTAAAATTTCCACTGGCATGTTTTGATGTTCTACCCAGGGTGCATTTTTGCTTAGTCTTACTTAGTCCTCGCACTGAAGGGATTACCAGGACCACACACACACACGCGTGCGCACACACACACATACATACATACAGGGTACATCATGTCCCTGGGGCATCTGGAGGAAAGATGAGAGCTACTTAGAGATTAATTAGACTCACTTCAATAAGTCATTGAGATTCGTGCACACACTCTCATTCCCTCTTTTCTCCCTCCCACTCTCCTCTTCACCTCCCACCTACTCCTGGCAATACCATTTGCATCAGTTTCATCTTAGCAGAACTTTCTTGTCCCCCACTTCTTTCATATCTAAAGTGATCACTTTAAGCACATTGCTATAGCAACCATACACACATTTGTCATCCCCATGCAGCTGGTCACTAAACTGGAGTTTTACTTTAGTATATGATTATTGTTAGTGGGGTGTGAAAGTTAATAAAACCTAAACATGGATACATTTGATGAGTTATGATATTACAGATGAAGGGGACACACTTATGAATAAATGGGGCTGATGAGCCTTGAGAAGACAAATGCAATTCAGGGTGGGAAAATCCTATGCGTTTAATAGATCTTTTATGTCAGTTAACATGGGAGCATGACAACAGATGATACAAGAAAGTGAAATACAGAGATTTATAGATTTATAGATCTAGATTGGAAGGGAAATGAACAGCTGGAGGTTTTGATGCATTTAGAAATTACTGGATGGATGATGGATGGATGTTGCACACTCCCTCTCCTTTCTGAGTCTATATTTTACCTCTAGTCATCTCTCTCTCTCTCTCTCTCTCTCTCTCTCTCTCTCTCTCTCTCTCTCTCTCTCTCTCTCTCTCTCTCTCTCTCTCTCTCTCTCTCTCTCTCTCTCTCTCTCTCTCTCTCTCTCTCTCTCTCTCACACACACACACACACACACACACACACACACACACACACACACAGCCACACAGAGCCCTGCTGAACACTGACACCTTAATTGCTTGGGGGCTCTTGGCCAAAGTGCTGATAGATCAATCTCATTTGCATCTTTTAAAATGCAAGAAAACTAAAAGTAGATGTGCTGTTCTTTATAAGGCAGCTAGTTCTAAAGACATAGATGTTGAAAACCAGGCTAAAGTCTAAAGTTTACACATCAAACTAAAGTATAACATTTTTAAACTAAGATAATTTAATACAATGAAGTGCATTAAACCAATGAACAAGTTTGTTTTCATGTTAACTAAGGAGTCAAAACATGCTTATAAAATGACATATGATATATGAAGAAAACCATTTAAATTAAGTGTTAAAATTTTTGGTAAAAAATGTAAATTAGGTCAATTTCATTTGCAAACATAATATTATTATTCCGTCCAACCAAGCTATAGTTGATGTTCAGTCAAGAAAACATAAACCAAGACCCAAATCAAGACCAAGAAAAGATGAAGACCAGGGCGAGATCAAGTCAAGACCCAAACCAGACCAGCACATCTGTAAAAAGTCATAATAAAATAATTATAAAGTTATTTTAGAAGAATTTTTCTTCGTTTTCTATTAGTACACATATATGAAGCCGAAATAGAAAATTCACTTACAATATTACAATAATATTTACAACATTAATTTCTTGTCTATGCATGGTTTGTATTTAATCATATCACATTTTGATGTGCATGTTTGTGAAAAAATGAAAATGCTTACAGTATATGTCAGATGTTATTATAGGTATAAAAAAAACAAGATCTCATTCAAGTACTTGTCTGCAATCATCTTGAATTTTGTGGGCATTTGTATTATTTTGTTGACATTTTTAAAATAATTTCAGTTCAGACTTGGCACAACAGTATCACAAGAAATCAATTTAGAAATGAGTTATTGATTAAATTTAAAGTATAAAGTTTTACATCCAATCACATTAATGATGTTGGGAAATTAATGCACTGGCCATTATATCCCTGCAACTGTTTTCTTGGCTGGTTTTGAAATAAAATCCCTAGTCCTCTTAGTCTGAGGCCAAGACAAGACAAGAGTACAAACAGGGTTGAGACTGAGACCTTAAAAGTGGTCTCAAGATCGGTCTTAAATACCACAGCACTGAACATATATCAAATTATTCATGAATGGTCAGTCATAGTGAAATTGTTCATGATGGTTCGAAAAAAACATGTAATGGATATATATATATATCATAAAAGTCCACAAGGACAAAACTGCCGATATAGTTAGAAATTTTTTATTTACCAAAGAAAAATGTTACACATATAGCTCTGTATTTTGTGTTATAGATGACAACCAATTTATAGAAACAAAAAACAAGAAAAGACAGAGGAGGAAGAGAAATGAAGGCGAGAAGAAGCAAAAGTGAAAGACAGCTCCTGCACATTCAGTTATGCGCCATCTGCTGCATTCAGACAGTCGTGCTATGAGGTTAAACTAAGGTCATATAAAAGTCTGGCTAGCTGTTCTTGATGCAATACACACACATGCATGTGTGGTGTACCAACATACATCTGCATTGTGTCATTGTGAAGTGTGTGTTGTGTGTATATGTGTGATGGAGGTTGAACTATTGTCCTGTGTGTATTAGTCTTCTAAGTAGCTACTGTATAATTTTCCCCATGGGGAGGTAACTATAGCAACATGAACAGATATAATGAAATGTGTGTGTGTGACTTTGACATGTGGCTTTGACTTCTCATATAGGGCTCATCCTGTATGTGACATGAATACTAGGGAGTCAATGTGATCCAAAACTAAACCAAACAGGAAAAATGTACAGCTTTATGTTGACTTTTATGTTCTTCATCTTTCATTTCTGTGCAGACATGAAGGGGGAAAACTATTCTTTAATTAAATAATAAATAATATGAATAAAATGTAATATATGCGTTTATATTCTGAAGAATTGAAGTTGTTCACAGAATATTATGTGTGTCATAGATTGATTTATAAATACATTTTGCTGACTAAAGCTTTGGTGGAAAATAAAATACAGACTGGTCCCCCAAATGGATTTTGTTAATAATAAAATAACTCACATGACAGCTTCACTGGGTTCTTTTGACACAGGAATATGCACAGACACAAATATTTAGGACTGTGCACCACATGCAGTGCTTTCTGAATGAAATATCATTCATTAAAGTGACTCCATCCAAAATTTTAGCCAGGGGCACCTCAGTACTGCGTAGCCCTGCAATATCCGCATTAAAAATCTATTACAATAATTCCTTTGAATTATGCGATATAGACTGATAATGAGTTGCTACTTAATATAATGAGTAAGTACATAGTTTACAATGTCTATTGTAAATAAAAGTGGTTTCTCCTCTCATCTTTTGTAAGCTGGTGATCTGTAATATGCTTTACCCTCTGCAGAGAGCAGATCACAGGCCATGAAAACTATCTTAAATGTAATGAAATGTTTACATTGTTCTCAGTAATAAATTCAACAAACTGACCCTAAATAAATATCTGAGGTGTTATCAATCAGCTGTCCATGTACATAATCAATGGCATTTAAAGTCCATATTTTTCTCACTTCCCTCTCACCCTCTGTTTATGATGATGATGGTGTGTATGTGTGTGTGTGTGTGTGTGTAACACCCTGACACAATACATTTCTCATTCCCATAAGAACTGCTGCATATGCGTTTTCACAACTGCCTGTATTTATTTGCAAACAGAAAGAGAAATATAGAGAGAATGAGCCATAACATACTATTGAGTGTAGCCACAGTTTTACAACAAGGGAGCCACTTTCCTCCAAATGTTACAAATAGCCCTTTAAAACAAAAATTACATAAAGCACTATGGGTGGTTCAGTCAGTGTAAAGGGAATCTCAGTTAAATGAAGCACCTTTTTCCATTTGTGAATAACTACACCTGTTCAAGTGTAACAGTAGTAAGTGTAACATTACTGTTGTCATTGGATTGATTGTGACTGAAAAGATTGATCAGGAATAAACACAAACATTGTCTTACAAAAAGGATTTTTCATTCCTAATAAACTGCCTCCACACTGCCACGATGTTGAAATAAAAAACAACATCTGCTCCATTGTGCTCATAAAATACATACCACAAGGGGGTGCTAGGCTATTTAAACACTTAGATCGTTGAACAAATCGGATGGATTTCTATTAAATATGTACATTAATACTAAAAACACATTAATTTAATATATATTACAGAAGCCCTGAAGTGCCGTGAAGAGCATGGTATGGCTGTGCATATCTTAAAAAACCTTGAACCTTTCAACAAGCAGTCACTGTATGGCATCTTTAAACAAATCTTACATATAAAAAACATTTTATTGACTTTAGACTTACTCAGAAAAAGGCTCTGTATTTTCAATATGTAAGAGATCCGTTTTGCGTCTTTGTCATGTCTTTTATTTTGAAGTTTGTATTATCACTTCCTGTTACAGTCGCGTTCATGGTCCATGTAGTTCTTTCATGTCGCTCTGCACTAATTGTGTTCAGGTGTGTCTCGCTTATACCCTGATTGTCTTGTGTATAAATAGCACTGTGTTTCCAGGCTTTGTTTGTCAGTTGGGCAGTCTTTATATCATCGTCCTTTACGGTTGCTGAGTCTGTCATGTTATCGATATCGCTTTATGTTTGGACTAAATACTTTTATATGCATTAAAATCCAGCTTTTGCCTCATGTTTTAAGCAGAACGTGACGCGATACTAAAGGAATCGTGTGTTACAGTCGTTCTTCGAGGGAAATTCAAGACAGAAATGTCCTTCAAGACGAAAAAAGTTCTAGACCTATTTGCTTCTTGAGAAAGAAATGTATTCGTATTAAGATTGACCAAAATTTAATGGAAAAATACAGTAATCACCTGAAGTAAAATGGAGACGCAACAAGCTGTGAATCTGTCCTTGCAGTTAAATGCCGTGACAAATCCATCGCATCGTACCTGGCAGTCAATTGTGAGGACGAACAACTTTTCCATGGATGATATCGATCTGCTTAGTTTCTTTTCAAGCACAAGCATCAGGTCAGACATGGGCTCTTTCTCATTTTCTGGCACACATCGATCAATTTATTATAAAGGCGGTTATTATAAAGACATGATTTCGAAGCCTTCAGAACACAAAAAACACTCCCTTTTAGAAATCAAAAGACAAAACAGAAATATAGACCCCAAGTTTGATAATACGTTGAAATAATTTAGTTAAATATTTTTACTTCGTATTACTGTACCATTTATTGTGAACGCCTGTCTTTAGGCTGCACACTGCTGTACTGCCACCAATGTGCAGAACAAAATAAGAACCAATAAAACTTTTTATATACTATATAAAACACTTTCAGAATTATACATTGAGTAATGCACATACTGCTAATGTTTACCGTGTTTACGCGTGTATGCGCAATTGACTACCATGGATCGTTGATGGGAGTCTGCAGTGCTATTGATCTGATAAAGAAAGCCACATTTGCAGTCCTTATTTAGATTGATAAACTACACAACATATGAGACAAAAGCAAGCACATGCAAAATTAGAAATTCATTCCTTTTTTGGATTAAATCCAATCAAAGTTATGTAATCTTAATTTTGTCATCTTTTTTGACAAAAAAAAATTTTTTGGCTCTTCTGCAGTTGTGTTAATCATCACAGATATCACAGTTGTAAAAAACGAAATGCATCAAATCTGTGTTTGTTGTACAGGCAAATAAACTGCTCAACCGTGTTTGCAATGTCTGAATTTAATTTATCGTATTACATAATTTTTTGGTCACTACTACAGTTAACTTTAAGGACAGCAACAGAGACCCTAGATTGATCAATGATGGTCATAAACAAGACCAAGTGAGGTGATTTTTTTTTTCTCTCTCCATATGTTATTCTTATCTATGAAATGGCTACACAAAACCACTGCAGTGCAATATTTTCTCAGAGAATGTGCACATTTAACTTTTAATGCATAATATGTAGAAACTCTATTTCCTAAATGCAATTGGAATTGTTTGGTTTTTATATCCGAACTACTGTACATGTGCATGACATCAGTAATGTAAACCAGGATTTTTTTTAACTGAGCTTCTGCAGCATGCAGACATGTGGTACTTTGTATGTGAAATTGCAGACTAGACACTGCCATTTGATGACTGTTTAAGTATGTTTTGCAGAATTATCTAAATCTCCAGAAAGATCTATCATGAGGAAATCAGATGCAACCACTGAAGGTTTATGGTAAACAGCCATTTACATTTATTGATTTGAATCTAAAACTGAATCTAAAAACATTTTTAACATGTACAATACCATAGGCTCCTGTTTTGTATCAATTTTCAAAGAAAGAATTTTTCACCTAATTGTATTATGGATGTATTGTATTATAATTTATTAATTGGACTCTGGGAAGTGACTTTAAATTCAATGCAATTCCTATAAATTGTGGGGGACTTTAACCTGGGAACTGGGATTCACAACAGACAGTGATTTTAAACTAATAAAATGTGAGAGATTTGTAAATGATAGTTATTTAGAGAAATACATTTCTTTATAAGGAGTTTGTGCAAATTACCAGTACCAGTTAGCAAAGAATAGCGTTTTTATTTAGTCCTTAATAATTTATTCTGCCTTGTAGCTAATTTTATATCTGCATATAAAGCACATTGACTGAGAAGAATTGCATCAACATAAACTTCCTGTAAAATGCATTTATAATTTCTAAGCTCCTCCTCAGTGGCTCTTCATATGACTCTATACACTCGCACAAAGATACACTATAACTGCTAACAGGCAACATCAATAAATTTCATTTACATTTCAGGTAAAGTATTTTATGCACCATTTTCTTTTCTTATAATTAAAAATGCCACATGTATTTATAGGTTTAATGCATTAATGTCTCTCTTCATCTTAATTGGAAAAAATGTTTTTGTTGTAGTTGTTAGTATTCCTTTACTGGCAGTGTCACAAAGCAAGTAAAGTGTTTTTTTGGCATTGTAAATGAACACTGTTAATAAACATTAAATCTGCCATAAACCAAGTTGTATGCTAGTGAATTATTAGTTTATTTTCATTTCTATATGTAAGAAGAAGCACTAACAAAGTGTTTAACAACTTTGCAGCATTACAGAACTGCAGCATTACCACATGCTTGAAATGTTTCTTCTGTTTGTTCGCATTGTCTGCTCAGTCTGTTTTGTTGAAGATTAACAGGATCATTAGATGTGACATTCTCAATTACATGCTTAATTACATCTTTTTTTAATTACAGTACTTGGAATGTCCAACCAGGTCATCCAAACAGACAATGCTACAGTTGTCATCCAAATGAATTCACAAGATTGTGATGAAGGACAAGATGAGAATGGACCATATCATGATAAAGGTTTTCTTAAAGTACAACCCAAGGCATTAGGGGTAATGTATTTTTTACCAAGTTTTGTATAATGGCTTTTATTTGGTCACATGGGCATGATAGTGAAATAGTTTGCCCTTTACAGTACAGGACAGTAGCCTATACCAGTGGTCACATGGCAATCTAAAATGCCATGTAAAGCCACACCTTTTGATATTTTCTTGTAAATGTACAGTACAAAACTTTAAAAGAACTATAATGATAAAATACTTGACCCATATCTACCTTTTATAGACTGTCCAGATAATGACTGGAGTTACGTTCTTCCTGTTTGGTATTATGCTCTCCATCACTGTTGACTATCAGCGTGGTTTTGTGGTCTTTAGTGGCATAACCTACTGGGGATCCCTCATTGTAAGTTGTTTCATTGCTTCTGTTTTTCTCATCTCATTATAGTTTCCATGATTAACGTTTAATATTTTCTCTCATTTTTTTGCAGTACATCATTGCTGGTTCTCTGTCTGTTGCTGTGGAAAATAAACTCCGTCCCTGTGTGGTCTGTACAGTTCATTCAATGGTTTTGAGTTGTCTTAAGATGTCAAGATGTTAAGATGAAAATATTTTAACAAGTATTATTTCGGTCAGCTTGAACTGTGTAGCTGAATATTTTCATTCAACCTTAGCTGACATATTCACTGCTTTATTACTAACAAATTAAGTCATATGACTCGCTTTTTTCTTTACTGCAATGTTTATGGCATGAAAATACACAACTCGTTTTCTTGTCTCTTCTCTCTCTACAGGTGAAAGCCTCACTTGTAATGAATGTGTTCAGTGCCACAACTGCAGGAATAGCTGTTATTCTGATGTCTGTACAATTAGCACTGGCACTTAGAAGTTGCTCCTATTCGTACCCGTCATACGGCTCATACTGTTCCTACTTTGAGGTATTTATTTTACTTTAATTAGTTTATTTTGTTAGGATTAAATTAAATTGAACCCATACAAATCAAGAGCATTTTTCATACTGGTTTTCATATTTTACATGAATGCAGCGTCTCTTCAGCTCTCTCAAACGTTCAGATTCTTATTCTATACAGCATCCTCCTTTTTTTTTGCAGATGACTTGCTTATGGTATTTTATCTACTGCAATGACATTTAGACATTTTCAAGTGTAACTTCTATATACTTTTTGAAGTGCACTATTTACCCTGTTTATGAATTCCCATAATTGCCTAAATGTATAGTGTTATGTATATGTTTAATTCCATGTTTAATGTTTACATGTAATGTCCTACTCAATATTTTTTGAATGTGACATTATCTGTGGCATTATTTTGAAATATAGCAATGCTTGCTCTTTTGTAGGTTCTTGGTCAGGGGTTCACTGGAATATTCCTGGTGTTCTCCATTCTTCAGTTCATCACTTCTATCTGCATCTCAGCTTTTGCATGTAAAGCCAGTAGTGACATTTCAGATGCTTCAGTGGTCAATGTTTCACTAAACCAGGTAAATAAAGTAGTTGCAAAGTATTAGCCACAGTATAAGAAGAGTATCCGACAAGCAAGTTTCAAACTTGAACATTTCTGTTGAAGTCAAGGAATAAAGAAGAAATCTCCACCACCAACTAGCGGAAAGGAAATATTTAAGGTAATATAAGTGTGAAAGTGTGGGCTGGCGGCATTTTCTAAAGCTTCTTTTAATTTGTCTTTATAGAAAAAAGTTTGTTTGTGGACAAGCTAATTAATGTCACTTTCAGAAACCCTCAAACGCAGTCATGGGATCCTGTGGTCTAAAAGTTGCAAAATTCAATTTCTCTGTTTTCACAAATGTTTTTATCGTTCTGTTCCTACAGCAAAAACATCCGTCGGGGCGATTATAGGGTTTTAATATTAGGGGGTCTTAGACCTCAATGAGGATGTGATAACAATATTTAAACCGTTTTTGTTTTTAATTGGATCGTATACTTATTGCAGTTTTCCTCTGTAATTTTACTGTTTGCATTTGTTCGGCTACAAACTTAATTTGTGTTTACTAACTGACCACATACTCTAAACCAGCTCTAGTCACCCTCTCACCTAAATCATTATTTTTACTTTTGTACATTCTTGAATCTGCTTTGTCTTATGAAATGTAAGTGGAAATTAACAGACAGTAAAATATAAAGAAACATTAGGATGCAATGACTGTTCAATTTCAGAAACACAGTGGTGTTGTATCCAAGTTTCTCACCTGACTGCTGCTCATTTGCAGAGCAACATGACGACAAATAATGTTGCACATCCATCTACAATGAAATGTAAATTCCAAAATATTAAACATCATGTTAGATCACTTAACCTTTTTAGCTACATGAACAAAACAGAAATAAAAATACTTTTAAATATTGTAGCGTATATGTGGAGACAAACATACAAGGCTGTAATACATTTTTTTTCTTAATCTTGTGAGGTTGGGGATGAAATACTTTCCAATTGTTACAAATAGCTCTTTAAAGCATAAAGTACATGTAGAAGAATTGGGTGCAGTGTATTCAGTGTGAAGAGGTTTTAACTGAATGAACCACCTTTTCCCATTTGTGAACATGTGAAGTTACAGGGACGCTAATCTGCTAATCTGAGTATGCTTTTAATCTTAAGTAAACTTTTAATCTGAGTATACCTTTTAAAGTTCATTAATGTTGCCTACAATTTGCACTTGAAGCTTTTAGAAAACAAGTGTTATTTAACAGTTTAACAGTTAAAGAATGATTAAAAAAACAATAACTTGGCTTAATTTGGTCAATTATTTCAATACACTGCTAGCTTCTATGTGTCATTTATTTTGTCATTTCTGATTATTATTTACTATTTCCAGAAAGTTCAAAAGCTCTATAGATCCATCACCATTGTAGAAGACATTAGACATATTTATACTTCCCTGTGGCTTATTTGTCATCTGTATGTGAGGGACTTTGAATACGTGTAAATGCATCAAAAGAAACTTCCTGTAAAATGCACATACAATTTTCAAGCTCCTCCTCAGTGGTTCTTCATAAGTCGACACACACGCAGACACAGATACACCATAAGGGCCAACAGGCAACATTAACAAATCATATTTCATTTCAGGTAAATCATCTTTTTTCAGAAAATCTGGCATCTATATTAAAACTGTTTATTGGGTTTAATGCATAAATAGTTGAATAGTTTAATACATTGATTAAAAACATCTTGATTACTAATCTTTGTAAATAAGCATCTAAATTAGCTGTTGTGTACTGCAGAATTTATTAGTCTACTTTCATTTATAAATGTGAATTGAAAGGATTATTATAATGTGTTCATGATTTTAGAACTGCAGTTTCAGAGCTCATGCTTAAACACTTTTTCTGTTCATTTTAAATGATTTAATCTGCTCTGTATTAAAAATGAACAGGAACATTTGACAGGAGACATTTTCTTATTTACAGGCTTAATTACAGGTGAAATCCAAAATCTCTACTAGAATGGCCAGCCAGGTCATCTCAACTGACAACGCTACAGTTGTCATCCAGATAAATCCACAGATGGTTCAAGACAGTGCTGGAGGAGAAGATAACAGAGGACCGTATCACAGTGCCATTCTTAAAGGTTTTCTTAAAGCACAACCAAGGTCACTGGGGGTAATGCATTCTTTAAAGATTACATTTACGTTTGCTATATGTCTAGATATAAACATTTATATATATGTGATCATGTATGACCATATGTCAGCTTCCTCTATTGGCTGCTTTATATAACTTTATAATAGAATAAATACAATAACTGATTTATATCTGCCTTTTATAGACTGTCCAGATTATGATTGGAGTGATAATCTTCCTGCTTGGTATTGTGTTTACCATAAAATTTATCTATTTTGATATTACTGTCATCAGCGGCATAACCTACTGGGGATCCCTCATTGTAAGTTTCATTTAATTGTTTTGTTTTATTACGTCTGTCTTTATCCCTTTCATTAGATTTTCTATTATTAACGTTATATATTTCCTCTCATTGTTTCTCAGTACATCAGCACTGGTTCTCTGTCAGTGGCTGCAGAAAAGAAACTTCATCCCTGTTTGGTGTGTACTGTTTAAAACATTTGCTTTTCTCTAACATATTCACCACATCATTGTTAAAGTCAGGTAATAGAAAAGAAAATAATTGTGGGCACAAAGCCCATCCAGTGACCTTTGTGCACTGACATGTAGGAATCAACGTCATTATAGAAACCACAATATGTTCCATGGTAAAATCTATTACCTCAATGGTCTGAAACTATAGCACTTTGCCCTGCTTTGGGTGATTGTTTCAAGTGCGGTCAGTGAGTTTCACACATTTTACATTGTGTTTAATAAAATTAATTTTAGCAGGGAAACAGATCTCAGCTTTGTCTTAATCTCAGAGGAAAATCAAACTTAGATTTCTTTGTTCAGTGAGTCTTTATCCCTTTACACTAACAAATCAGAAGCACTGACTAATTTTCACAGGGAAAAATATTTTTTATAGCCATGTGCAAGTCTCCTAAATACATTTCTCTTTCTGCAGGTGAAAGCCTCACTAGGAATGAACGTGATCAGTGCAATAACTGCAGGAATAGCCATTATTCTGATGTCCATAAATGTTGTAATCATGAGGACGTGCTCTTATTATTACAGTGATTACAATCGTTCCAGTAATTACAATAGTTCCAGTTGTTTCGACACTCAGGTAATAAATTTGCTAATAATATTTTGGTGGAAGTATTCATTTTAATGTAGAAAATATGTTATTTATGTTTGTTTTTACCAATAACAAGAAAAGTAAATAGAGAAGTGAAGATCTGAGAAAAGGCCTTGCATCACTTGTCTACGCAAAAAACATTTGCTTTGATAAGTGCTGTAATGCAATAACATTAAAACTTTTCAGGTGTACCTTTAGACATTTAAACAGTTTTTGGTGAGTGTTACAAATGTTTATAACTGGCTTCCTTTAGTACAAGGTTTAGAAACTCACAAAATCCAGTGGATAGAGTATTATTTCTAAAACTATTTTTATTTACAGTATGGTAATGCTGAATCTTTTGTAGGTTCTTGGTCGGGGGATTGTCATAATATTGCTGCTGTTAACCGTACTTCAGTTCATCGTCTCCATCTGCATCTCAGCTTTTGCCTGCAAAGCCACCTGTGACAGAGACTCTGCAGTGGTCAAGGTTTCACTAAACCAGGTAAACAATGTAGCAGTGACAAAGTATTGACTACTATAACCAGAATGGTATGTAGTTTGATCCTAAAAGCAATAGTTTTATAAACTTTATAAATATTTCTGTTGAAGTCAAGGATTAGAGAACAACAAACATTTCCACTAAACCAGCCACAGCAGCCAAGGAGAAACTAGCAGAAAGGAAATGAAACATTTAAGGTAATATAAAGTGGTAAAATGTGGGCCAGTGGCCTTATCTGAAGCTTTTAAATAAAATCTAAATGGCAAAAAGTTTTTCGTGGACTAGCTAATTAATGTCTGTCACTCCACAGAGACCCTGAAGCACAGTCAAGAGATCCTGCCGTCTTGAAGTTGCAAAGATTCAATTTCTCTCTGTACTCACATACTCTTTTTCTTGTCTTGTGGTTACAGCAAAAGTGTCTGTGTTATGGACACAATCATTAGTCAACAGTACAAATATCAATAATAATAGATCAAAGAATATCTGTGTAAATTATGATTATTAGAAAATCAGAAATATAGCCTTTGGAATAAACTGGGATTAAATGACTGGACATGTTTAAAATGTACTGACAGCACTGTACTTGCATTTCTTACAAATATTGCATACAGTTTCTGAAACTCTGGCTCCTGTTGTGTTTTTACACACAAAACACAAAAATGTAACATTTTATCTCTTGTAAATAGGGTGTTTTTGTTTAATAACTCTAAACACAACCGTCAAATGATTAACCATATATGAGCTCCACAAGTATAACAATGCAAAACACTAACTTTTGCATATTCAGTGTGCAGTGAAATGCACAGCAGTTTGTCATACAGTAGCACTCAATTTAATTATCAAGAAATGTTATTTACATTGTATTTGACTTTGAGATGAAAAATAATCAGTAATGGAAATGGATGAGATTTACCCCTAGTTGGGGACATATTTTGTATTTTTTAACCAAATATACAGAAAGTCACACTGGCAAATATAGAGTAAATAAATAAGAGTGGAAAAAATACTAGAAATAAACACCTAAAAGTATAAACACTCATTATTTCTCTTTATATATTGGCAGGTGTGGTATTCCGTTCTTTCCTCTAACTGTTAAAAATAGCCCTTTAATCCTTATGCTTTGATGGGGTCAAAATGTAGCCAAATCATTTCACTTTATTTCCCAAGTAAAAATGGCTTTTTTAATCCATGCAGTTTTTGGGAAACGCACAGGCAACAAAAGTGCCAACACAACTACCATACAGTTATCATTGTTTACACACAACAACCTAAAATTGTTGACGCTTATTATTAATGATGTGAGTTACCAATTGTACACAACAAAACCAATTCAGAGTGTCCAGCTTACAAATACGGTTCATATCACAACAGATGTAAACAATCTATGAGAAAGAGGTAGTGGATGAGTAGAAAGAGTAAACGTTTAGAGGAAATGAAAACAGGTTTTTTTTTTCTGCAAAGGCAGCATAAAGATTTTTAAGTTTGCCTATTTGATTTCTGATCAAAGAAATGTGGAAACATGGAAGATTTAGTGTCAGACCTAAAACTTCTAAGCACCAAGATAATAAGCACCAGAAGGAAGCTGAAGCTTTCAGAATGAATCAATAAGATGTGACTCTCTCCTTCCAATGAATAGGGTTAAATGCTGTGACAAATCTATCACACCTGTCAGCAGACTGTCGATTGTGAGGAAACAGAACTTTCTCATGGATGGTATTGATCTGCTCACTTTTCTTGTCAATGGTCTAGACATTTTTTGACATTTTCTGGCACACTATCATATTTGAAGTTCTCAATATTTGGTTTTGTTAATATAAAGACATGATTTCCAAGGACACCCTTATCTAAATACAGGCTTGCAGTACTGACAGAGCACTACATAAGCGAGGTCATTAGGACCCAATAGAAAAAGATACCCAATAATAACCAATAAATTTGTTCTGTGAAAGCAGCAGATAAAAACTGTGGTTCAACAACTTCTACAAGATATACATATAAAACCATTATGTAAAATTAAAATGTAATGCACATGACTCGTGTATGCCTGCACATAAAAATGATCATTTTATTGGCTTTGCACCCTACCAAAGTATGTAAATAGGCCAATGTGAAGTTAGACATAATATTATAGACCAGGTTTCAAATGCAACACTATCACTGTTCAAGCATTCTGCAGAAAGAGAAATCTTCCCACAGCTCTACCCACAAAAGCAGCAGCTAAGGAAAGAAATATAACCACAGAACATTTTCTGGTCAACTGTCACTTACCAGAGTGATCTGAAACGAAGACATTCTGCTCTAGTTGTTTTGCAGTACAGAGACCCGTTTAGTTTCATCTTTTAAGCGTTCAAGAGAACTATTCACCAACTGCACATAAAATAGATTATTATATAGTCTTTAGATCATTTTTGCTAATAAAATTAAAATAGCACTTATTGAGATATTTATTGTAATGATGACAGGGCAGGAAGAGGCAGCGGATCCAAATGCAGTAATAGATTTATTAATGAAAAATCCAAAGGACCAGGTACAAACACAGAGCAAGCACCAACCCACACAGATAAAAACATAAATACACTCATAAAAATATAAAAGTCTAGATTCATTTAAACCACAGGCTGGTGTGTCATTCGTTAAACATTATTTTTTAGATTTTAGAAAACATTTTGGAATGCATGATGTCAAAAATGATTTTAACTTGTAAACTGTAGACTGTGCAAAATTTCACATATGTCTTAATAAGAGTCTCCACTATTTAGCAAAAGAGAAGTCATTTAATTCATTCTTAATAAACATAATCGATTCTGCCTTGTGGCTAATTTGTCGTGTAAAGCACACTGAATACGAGGAAACAAAAGAAACTTCCTGTTTAATACACCTACGGTTTCCAAGCTCCTCCTTAGTGGTTCTTCACATGAATTCACACGTTCACCCACCATAACGGCTAGAAGGAAAAATCAACAAATCTTATTTCATTTCAGGTAAAAGAAATGTTATAAATATTTTATTAGATCAATTAACAGTTTTACAAGTGATGAAAGATGTTCTTGCGACAACATGTTGACCCTGGTACAACATTCTATTCAACCAATCAGATTTGAGCAAAAAGTTTACAGTTTATGTTAAGGCTTATTAGGAGCTTTAATGTTATTCATCATCATTTCCCTCTGATTTGAGGGAAAGGTTATAGTTAGGGTTAGGTTTTTGGGTAAGAAATGGGGTTTTTCTACAGAGGTGTATAAATTATGTTGATCCAAGAACATCTCGCACTTGGCAAAATCAGGTTGAGCAATCATTCACACCAATTATTGCCTGTAAAACTCTTTTACATCAACCTAAATGAGATGTTGAACTGCAAAGTTATAAGTATTTACATATTAGATTATTTTAATTTATAAATGTGAATGACAATAAAATTCATGATTTTTTATGATTTTGAAAATATTCATGATTGTGGACTTGCAGTTATCTAGGTACATGCTTAAAACACTTCTGTTTATTTTCATTCATTGTCTGCTGTAGTTTGAAAATGAACAGACATTTTGATGAGACGTTTTAAATCAATTCATGCTCAGTTACAGGTGAAATCCAAAAACGTTCTGAGAATGTCCAGCCAGGTCATCTCAACCGACAACGCTACAGTTCTTATCCAGATAAATCCACAGATGGTTCAAGACAGTGCTGGAGGAGAAGATAACAGAGGACCGTATCACAATGCCATTCTCAAAGGTTTTCTTAAAGCACAACCAAAGGCACTGGGGGTAATGATTTTTTTTTACATTTGTTTCCTGTTTTGAACAATTAGTGGAATTTTAAATATGTACGTACATTTGTATGTACACATACACCACTGTTCAAAAGTTTAGGGTCACTTGACTGAAATGATCTAATGATCTAAACTCACGCTCTTTGTCTTGACCTTAACGATTCCATCATTGTTTCATGCCCATGCCCTGCCCCTGTTAATTATCCTGTTGTCTCCTTTATATTTAATGCTCTTGTATTGTCTGTCCTGTATTGGATTGTTGTTTTTTGTCATCTATGTGTTTTTATTTTATTTTGTGAAAGCCATTTGGTCCTTGTTGGTGGTGGTCCTGTTTATGTGATTTTATGTGCCTTTGTGATAAAAATGATATTTGCTCTCTGTAGACTGTCCAGATTATGATTGGAGTGGTGATTATCTTGTTTGGCATTTTATTCACCATCAATTTCTACTATTTCGGACCATTTGTCTACAGTGGCGTAACCTACTGGGGATCCATCATTGTAAGTTTATTTTATTGTTTTGCTTATTGCTTCTATCTATATCACTCTCATAATTGTTTTCCATTATTAATAACATTTCCTCTTGTTCTTTTTAAGTACATCAGCGCTGGATCTCTGTCTGTTGCTGCGGAAAATAAACTTCATCCCTGTGTGGTATGTACTGTCCATGATGACACATTTTCAATGCTTTTGTGAGATTGTTTCTGTTGTATCCAATTATTATCATTCAAATCATATAAACTGTTATCAGATATAATAAAACTATAGTTTGGTTTAGGAGTTAAACCAGTTTGGGTTGATTTCAGTTCTGTTTTCATTCTGCACTGATGTGCTCATGCAGAAAAGCATATACCAGCAAAACATGCACATTTTCTCCTCTGTTTACAAGTTTGTGCAATTTGAATTACCATTTTTATATTTAAACATGTGGGTTCGTTTGCACCATACCTAAAAAAACGCACTGACAAGTTTATCCTCATACGAGGCAACCATTGTATTCCATTGTATGTTCCATTGTATTTGACCTCAGTGGTCTGAAACTAGTACACTTGTTGCTTTGTCCCACTTTAGGTGTAGAAAGTAGAGCTAAAAAATTGATAACTTTGGGGTAAAACGCTCAGCTTGTCAATGTCATTTTTTACTTAGCTGTTAATGTAACTGCTTTAATGTATGTATGTAATGTAAATGTAAATCATGATTTAATAATTTTATCATTGAGCTAAAATCTGGTGCTTTTAAATTCATCAGCTTTCTTAGTGATATTAACAGCTTTACCCCAGACAAAACAAGACATCTGACTCATTTAAAAAAAAAAATCTGTCAGTGAACACCACCATTATTTCTTGTATTTTCTCTTTCTGTAGGTGAAAGCCTCGCTTGGAATGAATGTGTTCAGCGCCATAACTGCAGGAATAGCCATTATTCTGATGTCAATTGAATTACAATTTACGGTAGTAATTTGCTAATAATCATTTACTTAAAGGTTATTTAGATGTACTCATTTGGAATAAATGTAATTATTGTTTACAATTTTTGCAAGATAAACCAGACCAGAAAGAGTAAAGAACATTCATCATTTTAAGTAGATAAACATAATGCAAATAATGACATTCAACTATTTCATTTAAACAGTTTGTGGAGATACTATATAGTTTCATTGTTTACGAACTGATGTTTAGAAACCCATTAAATATAGTGGATGGGATATTATTTGTGGAACCACTTTCATATAGAAATGCTAAATCTTTTGTAGGTTTATGGTGAGGGGTTCATTGGAATATTGCTGGTGTTCTCCATCCTTCAGTTCATCATCTCTATCTGTATCTCAGCTTTTGCCTGCAAAGCCACCTGCGACACAGACTCGTCAGTGGTTAATGTTTCACTAAACCAGGTAAATAATGTAGTATAGTAGTATTAGTTTGATCCTAACAAACAATTTTACAATAATGTTAGTTACTGTATTAAATAACATGAACTAACAATAAGCAATATTAATACAGTATTCATTAATCTTTGTTCATGCTAATTTTAGCTTTTATGAATACCTTACGAATCTCGTAAATTTGTAACGGTTAACATCAGTTAATGCAGAATAAACAATAATAATAGATAATAAAGACAATAAAACAATAAAAAATACCATTAAATGCTGATGAACTGTTGCTTATTGGTAGTCCATGTCTGCAAATGCATTTACTAATGGCAACAAATACAACCTTATTGTAAAGCGTTACCAATAGTTTAATAGTTTAACTCAAACATTTTTGTTAAAGAGGCTTTTCTCTTTATTATTGAAGTTTTAGAATTGTTTCAGGGTACATTGTTGTTTTTAGTGGAATTTAAAGTGCTGATGATCATTTTCAGTGGACCAACTAACATAACCTGTCTGTCAATCCACAGAGACCCTGAGTCACAGTGATGCGGATAAAATACAGTCATCAATATGAACACATATCAATAACAAAAAAATATTTGTATATTGTGCATAGTGATATTAGAAAACTACAGGTTTGACTACCTGTGAGCACTGTGAGATTTGTGAGCACAAATCTTAATGCTGTATCATATAATGATATTCTTGAGAATTGTGTGCTTCTAATTTTATAGCTATTTCAACTATTTCGTAGCAGTTTGAGCAGGACCCTTTTCTAATCTAGCATGACACAAAGCAAGATTTAAAAGAAATGATTGATTCAGTCTTGTCAGTGTGAAGAACCTTTGGTATGACTTGCAGACTTTGAGCCAAACACTCCTAACCCAAACCCTACAATGACTTCTACAGTCATTTTGAAACAGAAAAAGGCTCTTCCTGTTCCAGCCAACAAGGATGAAAACTAAACATTTCCTAATTGGAATTTGTATTTTATTGTATAATGTATTAATTGTTTTCTATTTTTTATATTTTTTTCTTAAATTAATTCTTGCATTTAAAAATAAAATATTTAAAATACTTCTTTATATTTTGAAATGGACCACATATTTAAGTTGCAATTTCAACTATAGTTGGACAGACTTATAGCTTTGGCTCCATGGTGTTTCTAGAATTTTTGCAAGCCCATTATCATACATTATACAAAATATTTTATAAAAATTTGCTTTTCTGTTAAAACAGAATTCTATCCATGTGGTAATAAAACCCAATGCGTTATGTAAATGACTGAATTTCCTTTTTTGAAAATACATGGTTTGTAATTCGATCATCTGAAATATTATAAAATGATAAGCTTCACATGGATAGATTAAAGATCCAATACAGCCTTAACATTCTGGACAGCCAGACTTCTACAGTCAGGAAAAGGGGACAAACATTTTGCACAATACTGTAAGAAGAACGATTGACCTGGATATTACATTGTAGAAGAAGAGATAAATTGAGGGGAAAAATAAACGTAGTGGGCCATGATTTAGTCATGATCTGGCAAACCTGATTGCAGGTACTCAGCAAAATCCTTTTTCATTAACGAAAGTTGTTTAGTTTTATTAGGGTACAAAGACGATTTTTTTTCAAAAGTTTATTCATTCATGTCTTTTATTGCAATAGTTGTTGTTGTTTTATTTCAATAATACAATTGCAAACACTATTTCTTTTCTCTCTCTTCCACGTCCTTCTACCACTTCCATGTGCCTCTCTTCTCCAGGTGTCATGATGACCCATATCAGCAAAAAGCACCTGCTCACTTTATGTATTACAGAAATACGTTTTTTTTATTCTTCTATTGAAAGCGCATTTAATGCCCCCCTTTAAATGATTTACTCTTATGTCTCTGTTGTACAAATCTTATGTCTCATTGGGAAACAATGAAACCAGCTTTATTAAGTGGCACACATTTCACAGTTTTAAGGCCAAAAAAGTTAGTCTGTTTTATATTCCACAAGTGTAGAGATTCAAAAGAGAGCTGGTCATATTGTGTATTATCTGTATATATATATATATATATATATATATAAATATAACTGCATAAACACATAACTCTCTCAGTCAGGTTTGTACGTTCATCAATATGGAAGAAAATATGACACTGGTTTGCCGAGAAATCGGTGTGATGTGTACTGAAAGTGATTGCATTTATTGCTAATGCAACACCTCTGATCAGTGTATGTTGACGACGGTAAACAAATCACCTGCCAGTTCACAAATTTTTTTAGATGTGGCTTCTTTTTTCTTATATTTCTATATTATTTTTTTTCTGTATTTTATACTAGCCATTCCAGTTTATCCAGCCCTGTCTCCCATACTAACATTTCCCTTTTCCATTCTGCTATTTCTTTGCTACACAACTGTTTTTCAACATACAAAGAACATTTGAACAATATACAAATTCATCTGCAGACATAAGTGAAAACACTGGTCCTGAAATGATACAGACACACAACCTGTCAACATCCTATAGACTAACACACAATTATCAGCAGCACTTGAGCAGTTCCTATAATCTTACAGTCAATTCAATTCACTCCTTTCAGTGTTTGTTTGAAGACTAAAATAAAAAACTATTCATTTTCAATCTAAAAAAATACACTCTATCAATCTGTCACTACTCCATATCATTCTAAATCTTCTTTCAACAAATGTTATTGAAGGTCAGAAAAAGGAAGATATTATCCTTTTAGGAAACAAAAGGTCAGTCCAGAGTCACTGGCCTATAGAAGCCAAAGACTTGCTTGCAAAATAACCGTGGGACAGTGTGGCTGGTGTAAATTATTTCTTTTGTTTCTTCATTTGTAACAAAACTTGGCTTGGAGTTCCTCTGAAATCCTTACTAAGGTAGTATCTCCTAATTTTCCAGTAAAATCCTTGAAAGATTCATCACACTAGCTCAGAAGTCTAACTCCTGCATGGGGTGGTTACATCATAGGTGGTGTCCTCCAAAAGCTCATCTTCGCTCAGGCTAATATGAAGGCAGGTTTCATTCATGGGCGAAGAAAACGGAATTGTTTGCTCGTAGCCAGTGGGTGTGGCAGAACGAGGTGGAGTCACACTGTCTACAGGTGGATGATCCTCAGGCAAGCTGCTGCAGGTGCTGGATGTAGAGATTAAAATAGAGCTCTGGTCATCAAACGGGTCATCTCTGGACTGGGGGGAAATGAGGGATTTATCATCCGAGCGTACACCGGAATCTTCACTAACCGAACATGACGCACTGTTACCATCGGTGAGAAAGTAGAAATCTCCAGGTGACACAGAACATAGAGTGATGTCAGGGAAGGACGAGCTACAGCCCACATTTGGAATTACGTTCCCATTTGTGTTTGTCACCACGGATGACGTTTTTGACTCCGCCTCTAGACCCGGAGAGAGAGTCCTGTTTGAACGTTTGCGGTTGAGTGGCTGGGGAGGGGGATCCAACTTTGGGATGATTTGTGTAAACCTGCAGACACAAAAGTTAAAGGCATTTTAAAAGTGAAGGGTACTTTGGTGGGTAATGCGTTTGTTTTGGTGTATTGTATAAAACACTGAATCAGAATGAAAAGAAGTAGGGAGAGAAATATAAGTGTAGGGAGATCACAGAATGGGATCAAAGTGGCTTGTGTGGTGAAGAGTGCTGAATAAACAAAAGAAGCACTTAATGCACAATTATTTTATTGTGTTTGTGCACTTATCTCTGTCCCACAGTTCCCCTGCTGGGTGAATTAAGTGAAGAAAGAAAGGAAGAGCCAGAGAGCGAGAGATCGAGAGAGCGAGAGATCGAGAGAGAGAGAGAGAGAGAGAGAGAGAGAGAGAGAGAGAGAGAGAGAGAGAGAGAGAGAGAGAGAGAGAGAGAGAGAGAGAGAGAGAGAGAGAGAGAGAGAGAGAGAGAGAGAATGAATGGAAGACGGAGCTGCAGGTTCTTGTATTGATGGCTCTACTAAAAATAACTGCAATGCAGTCACTCAGCATGGGACAGAGAAAGCACAATGCCAGTGTCTCTCTCTCTTTCTCACACGCACATTCAAAACATTCAGATTCAATGTAAACAAAACTCATCTAAACGCATATGCAAAACTATAAATTAATACAAAAAATAAATTGTAGAACACAAAATAGATTTGTACATTTTTCATTACAAGTGAGTATGTGAGGGTATGTGTTCTCCCAGATCCCAAATTCCAAAGCACAAATGTTGCAGGATAATTTTAAATACCTAACCATGAGCATGAAAACAGTGAAACTTGCCTTAATGATAATGATTTACAATTTGAGCTGTCAGGCAGGATTTCACAGTAATTACATCATTTCAACCCATGTGAAGACAGGTACGTAAACCTGCAATTTTATGTTTCATGAGGCAAATACAGCAAATTGCAGCTTTAACAAGTACTGCTAATAAATCCACATACAATCCTGTGTGACACCACTTTCAAAGGATCCCTTCATTAACTCATAATTAACTTCATTAACATTGTGAGTACTGTGTAAGATCTTTCTGGTTCTTTTCCATGGTTTTTACCAATTAACAATCCTGTCTGGCATCTGACCAACTGCTGTCACATCTCCTCCTCCACATCTCTCCAGGAGCTCACATTGTCTCTTCTTCCTGTGGGTGTCTTAAGTCTCACTAATTTCATTCTCTGTGGATCTTTAAAAATGCACACCTCTCTTGTCTACGAGATTTCAATAATCTGCTCTGTACATGTACTGTAATTATAAATGTACATAATAATAAATATATCTTGTAAGTCTTAGATCTTAAATGGAGGTGGATGTTGTTGTTTTGGATTAGTGGTGAAATGGCCCAATAACAGTTTTAACAAGTCTAATTATAATGTACCCTTAAGTCATGTTTACAATGTTAAGATATATACAAAATGAATATAATCTATTTACTCATCATAATGCAAGGACCTCATTGTTCAATATCGCACTTGCTAAACTGTGGATGCTTATAAAATATTGTGTTCATTCGATGAAAACGTGAAATCTCCCTGAGGGAGAACATTACACCGCTCCGTGTCATGGTACAGTATATGTGTCATCATATGTTCATTACTGTGTGTGTCAGGCATGTGTAGATAGATACTTTATTGATCCTTGAAGGCAAATTTAATGTGTGTGCAGTCAATGTGCGAGCATAAAAACGATTGGAGGCATTTTAGTTCTGATGTATTTCCTGCTAAAATCCTGTAAATCCTGCTGATAGCACACGAACACACACACACACACACAGATGCACACATTATATATGAGAGGTCATGGCATAGAGTTCCAGTGATTTTCTATCCAGCTAATGATTTTTTCATCCCCTAAAACTATCTAATCTAACCATCTCTAAACAAAAACGTGTACAACATTGCATGTAAAGAGAAACACATTTTGGCCAATTAATAAGCCTTTTATCTATCACAAGTTGGTTGTTATGATATTTCACTATAATAGTGAGGACTGACATAGTACAGGTGGAGGACACACAATAGTGAAGTAATTTGGCCCTCACACACAAAAATATATATATATTAAAATATATTTTAAACACACAAGTTTATATATGGCAAATCTACCAGATTTCTAGCTCACAAGTATAGCTAAACCTGCAAACACACACGCACACACCCCAAACTAGTTTTTGTTTAGTCTACCAAATTGAAGTGATATTCAATCTAATTTTTTATTATAAGAGTATATATGAGTGTTCTGCATTACACAAGCCCTACCATGAAATACCACAACACCAGATCAAACAAACAAACTTGCATATATTTGAGTTTAATTGAGTGACTTGCATTCCTTACAATATCAGGTATTGTATGGTATCCTGGCCCACGCATACAGTACATGAACACTGGTCTGGTCATTTTTGCACACGCACCACTGCACTGATCATGGTATGAAGCATGCTACTGTACTTTAAGAACTGTACAATTACAGTTATACTCACAGGAGGTTGGCAAAGCAGGGAGGAGGCAAAAGGAGAAAGAGATAGGATGACGAGAACAGAGAAGATACAGTAATAAGGGGTAATAAGGAAAAAAGAGAGGCCAGAAAAAAACATGAGGTGGGGAGTGGAGAGAGAGAGAGAGAGAGAGAGAGAGAGAGAGAGAGAGAGAGAGAGAGAGAGAGAGAGAGAGAGAGAGAGAGAGAGAGAGAGAGAGAGAGAGAGAGAGAGAGAGAGAGAGAGATTAGGAGGCTGTTAGAGGAGGAAGTGGATAATCAGAAGTGGAGGCTCCTCGCACGTGCACCTGAGCAGAGAAAAACATTAGACTTTTTCACATTTGACATCTGTGGAATGTGTTACTGCAACACTGCAATTAGTATAACCTTGTTCAATGTATGCGCCTCACACATTTCTCATAAACTTCCATTTATTTAATATAAGATTAATGATATTTTCTACCATTAATCAATGAAAAAATTACATTGGACAAAATGACTTTTATGCTGTACAAACTGTATATTGTAACCCTACCCCAACCCTAACCCTCAAACAACCTTTTAAAGCATTTTTAAATAAGCAAGTTTAATAGTCAATCAACTTTTACCATCATTGTGGGTACATTTGGAATATATAGAAACCTGTACACACACGTCTCAATAGCAGTAATCAATAAATGAATTTGGATTACAGGAGATCACTACAAAAGCTCATAGTCCAATCGTTGTCATTTGAACCAGCCACAAATATAAATACACATAAGCACACAAATGTGCTCAAGACAATGTGGTTTTGAGACTCTGAAAACATCCATCCATTAACAGAAAACTGACTTAGTGGGCAGTGACTAAATTAATAATACATCAGCAGAGACAGATTCTGTCCAGACAGATAGTAAACGAGGAGCACATGTAGAGAGTAATAAAACAGCAGAGCAGACAGAAAACAGAAGGGGGTGAGACACGAGGAGACTTAAAGCAATATAGATAACAAAAGACTGGATCATGTTGACTGTCACAAGAGGAATGGAGAGCGAGCACCACCAGCGGAGAATGTCTCATTGAAATTAACATCGGGTGACAGAATAATGAACAAATGATGGACAGGTGCATAAAACCACAGTCAAGGTGAGCAGTCACTGCTGGACACATGCTGAGCATCATCACACATGCTGGACCATGACTGACACTTGACAGTCCCATCTCACTGCTTCTACATTATAGTTCTACTTCATTATTTTGGTGCCTGTGTTGCAGCAGACTTACAAATTTAATGAAATTATTTATATTTCACACTTCATTACAAATATTTGAAATGCCTGAAATATCGTGCATCTTTTTTAACTGACAACTATCACATTTTAAATGCATTTGCTGAAATAAAAAGGGGTGGCCATGGTAAATTACACATACTGTGTGTAATATTTTTGTTACTTCTTGTTTTTTGCTCATTGTCTGTTATATTGCAGTTATGTTTGAGGTTTGGAAAGTCTTTTGTCTCTGGCTATTTTTATGTCCCATAATGCATTGCATTTCACCTCTCCCTCCCTCTCTCTCCTCTCCCAGAAGTCAATTTAAACTATGAATTTCAACATTGTCATTGTGCATCATTTGGACTGGCAAAAATTATTACATTTCATTCAAAATTGCATTTAACATTGTTAAAATAGCATTATTTTTTTCCAAAGTGACCTAACTAAATTTGACATACAGTAAGGTACATTCCTTACTGTAATTACTAGATTCTTAATTTCTAAAAAGCACACATGTAGAACTCATAATTACAATGTGTACACTTTTCTGAAATCTCTGATTTATATCATCTGATATAAAATTTCAGGAATAAAATGTAGTTTTTAAATATATCTTGTAATATATTGTAAAAGTTGGTTTAATAATGTCTAAAATTGACTCTTGTAACTTAAGACTAATGTCATAATGCAAAACATACAATACAGTGTGTTTGCACTGAAACACTCACATAATTATGAGTTTGCGGACATGAATGGCTCAGAGTAGAACATTACAGATTGTCATCTCATACTTACATGCTAACTAGTTTGAACACAGCCGATCACCATTTCACATTACATTTTAAGAAAAGAAGACAATTTTAAGCATGTAGTTCGCAGTAGATTTAACAGTTCATTCTGCACACAGCCACTGTCAAATATTGTCTGCCAATGTGTTCATTTTGCTAGTTAATGTTGATACTTTGGGTTGCCTTGTCTTACATCTACTGTTGTTTGCCTGCGTTCCGGCTTATTTCTCTGTTACTCTTGCCATTAATAGACTCCATTTGGCTTCTGTTCCTTAAGATGACCTGACGTTTCCTTTACAATGTAACAAAACAGAACTGTTCTCATTCTGACCATAATCAAGTTACAATATATACTGTAATGATATTTAAAAATGGACTGTACTTATACAGCGCACGGTACTGTTTTACAGTAAACAGCAAGTGGGTGTTCATATAACTGTGTTCATTAGTGCATATTTTTGAGTCATTTCCCACATCTGTGAGTCTGTGTTGTTTGTGTGTATAAACAAATCTATGTGTGTGTGAGAGAGAGAGAGGTGTTCAGCAAGCTCTAAATTGCTCTAATAAAGTGTGAAAATTAATGTTTCTTGTGTGCAAGCTATTCACAGGGCACCCATAATTGTGAAATAAATCCGTTTTTTCGGACACACGCAAAAACACATGCATACAATCACACACACTTACACAAACAGCAGACACGCTTATATTGGATTCATACAAGCATAACATACAGACACCAAAAATATGTCCACAGTCTCTCTCTTTTACTGTCTTTGCTACTGCTGTATAAACAACCCATCTAAGAAAAACAAATCAAGAAAGCTAATCAAAGCACTGAAACATCTCCACCTAGCAGGAGATGTGCAATAAGGGAATACCTTTTGGAGTGTGCTGCAAAGCTTATGATCAGTGTACCGCTTGCTTTTAGCATGCACACACACACACACATGCAGCAATGAATGTGCAGTGCACAATAAAGGTCAAAAATTTCCATTACTATTCAAGGAAACCTGTGAGCCAAAAGTCAAGCAGTGTGGAAAGATTGCTCTCTCGCTTTCATTAAATTTGTTTACATTGCCCTCAAGCAATATCCATTCCACCAGTCTGCTGTCTGTGTATGGAGAGAGACAGAAACCGTGTTTGAAGGGGAGGCGGCTAAAGGGCGGAGTCAGAGAGAGGAGGAGGGATTATGTATTTTTAGAAAAATCAAACACCAGCCAAATGCGGTAAAACAGACAAATCTTTACAAAATTAAAGTCTGCTCAAACTCTTCCCTATTTTTATCAACATTACAGAAAGTTTGAGACCCATAATTCCTGAATCTTTCTTGCTTTTACTGGTTCTTCTTTTGTATTTGTGGGTTTTGGTCCTGCTATTCTCTGCTCTGTTCGACACACTGTGTTATTATTCTGTCCAGATGTTGCAGCTCACATTTCAGATCTTACCAAAATACAAGCTGTTGTTATAAACTCCATCAAGAGGTGGTAAATATTTACACACAAGTGCACACACTCAGGTTTACATGTTTTATGGGGTCTTTCCATTGACATAATGACTTTATATTGTACAAACTGTATATTGTTTCATGTAGCCCTAAACCTCATACAAACATTTAGGCATTTTTACATCATTTAGTATGATTTTTAGGCTGTTTTTCCGACAAAAATGCATTTGTGTAATAAATGTAAGTCTAATTGCTTACTTGCCTGCAACCTGTTTCTGTTCTGAGCAAATTAGGTTGAAATCTCTTTCACACGAACCCTCTTTCATACAATATTATTGTATTAAATGATATAAACTGTTGAATTTCCTTGCAGCCTTATCAGCTAGAGGTACAAATCTTTCTACACCAGAATACAATAAAAAACTAGGTGCTATTGTCTGACAAGGATGTTGTTACCTCTCATCAAGTGCTGTTGAATTGCGAGTCTCTAGCTTAGCAACTTCTTTTCTTGCTGCATCCAATCCCTCTTCGCTTTTTGCATTCTCTGGCTTCCCATTGGCTGTGATGGCAGTTACACCACGCAGGTTGAGCAGATTGAGGTAGGACTCAGCGTAGGAGGATACAGGAGGGTTTAGTGTCTGACCAGCTGGAGTGGAGGTGATGGGCTGGCCTGAGCGAGGGCTGTAGAGGTTCTTGAGGTTGAGAGAGAGGGATCGTGTGGGCACACTCCTCCACAGTGATTCTTCATCTGGAATGAAAGATTTAAATTTGAGACAGTTCAGTTATTTGACTTTCAGGACTTTGGATTAGTAGGTTAGGTCTGATGCCTAGTCTGAGATTTCTTTTTTTAGTCTCAGCTTCATATTACATAAATATGGCAGTCACCTCCGCAAATCTCTCTAATTTGATTGGCTCAGGAGAGCAGAAGGTTACTGGTCGGCCGGATTTCGGTATGTTTCCCTGCTAACAAAAATATGTTCTTCTAACAATGTTTTACTAACATTCACATTAGGTAAATAGAACATTATTTCTTAATGTTTTTAAACATTAACATTATAAGAACTATGTTTTAACAATGGTTTTATTTAAAATATAATATTGATAAAACACACTTTTAGTGTTACTTCAAAAACTTTTTTAATAGAGAATGTTAGCCAACCCTTTGAGAGTGTTTACTGTTAGCTGGATTCTTACACAAAACTATGTGGCTTTTGAATACTTATGATACGTATGAATACTTACAGTTTAATATGAGTCATATAAACAGCTTTTATGATACTAGTATGATATTATACTATTATGACTTTTTTTGTTATTCACTTTTCTTAAATGGAAGTGATTAGAACGGCATGACACAATCGTAATTACTGGGTGAGCTATTCCCTTTAAGAAGGCTTCTGTTAACACCAGCACATCAGCATCTCATGCTGGGCACCAGTATCCAAAACTCAACATATGATGGCAACCAGCTATTTTGGTCCTTTGCCCTGTTGAAGGGCAAAATGGTCACAAAAAGCTTTTATTGCATTTTAAGTCCCTTCACTGTGCCAATACAGATATTAAACCATTACACCGCCACCATCCCACTAAACACAAACTCATGAATACACACATACACAGGAATAACAGTCAGAGTGAAAAGCAGGCACAGAGCCCAGTGCTGATGAATCAAACTCTGAAATAGATTAGTTTATAGCAACCACCTCAATAACATGTCAGCCTGCCAACAAATAATGTGTTTGTGTCTATGGCTGTTATTCAGTCTCTTTGTCTCTCTCCTTCCCAGTAATGGCCACCTTAATGCAATAAGTTCAGCTTCAATGAACAGTGAACACAGATTTCTCTATAAGCTTTTAGTTTTTAGGGGGATTATGGGAGGTGTCTTACTCTGTGTGCTTCCGTTGACTCTGATCTCCAGCTGGCTGAGGTGTTTGACCAGCAGGGTCGTGTGTTGCAGTAAGTCACGGTTCTGCAGCAGCAGCTGGTGTGTTCTGGCCTGCGCTTCCATACGGGCGGCCGTTTCCGCTGCCAGCTGATCCTTCAGGAGCTGCACCTAAAGTAACGGCACAATCGGTCAATACTGGAGATCAATGCCGACTTTAATTGATCAATGCCAACCTTAATGATCCGGGGATTACTGTAAGGAATGCAAATCCTACATCAGGTGCAAAATGGATCCCTAGAAAGATGTTTTCAGTGTTCTGGGCAAAGATATGTAGTTGTTAAGGTGTTCTGGGTGGATGTTAATGAGTTGCTATAGGGTGTTCTGGGTGGATGTCAAAGCGTTGTTATGGGGTTGCTATAATGTTCTTGGTGGTTTCAAGGGCATTCCAAGGTAGATGAAAGTGTTCTGGATGTTTGCTTGGATGTAACTTACTGGCTTACTTCTATGTCTATGATTTTTCTGTAGTGGACATTTTACTTATTTGGCTGTCCAAAAGAAATGTTTGCCAGTTTTAACAGACTTTTAGTTTCAACTTATCTTAAGAGCAAGAAACATCTTAGAATCTAAAATATCTTGGAAGAAACATCTGAGACAAAGTTTACAGGTGATACGTGAGAAATCCTTTAGGCCTCCAGAGATATTAAAGCAAAGTGAGTCATGAAATGTTCCTCATTAAATCAGAGCTGAGAGTATGTCACTTTCTCTCCTCTCACACAACATTATAACCAAAACATCATTTGAATGCTATATTTTAATCGAGAATAAATATCACATAATGAAGACGGAAATTACAGAACAAATAAAAGAAGATGATGATTACATCCATCAACGTTGCGTTCTGTCTCTTTCCCTGTATTTATCTTTGCTTCGTCATGGTTATGGAGTTTGATTTAGGGTTTCCGGTATGCATGCGCTTTTCAACAAAGGTTGTCAGAAATAATTTTGTCAGAGAGGAAAGTACAGGTTTGTGCAGAATATGTGCTTTTGAAATTGCTGCGGTGGGTGAATAAATCTGTACTCTGGGAGAGAAGCGAGAATATGGAAACAGCTACAGCATTTTTCATAGAGCCTCAGCGCCACCCAGCGTTAGAAAAGAGAACTGTTCAATGCAATGCATGTGAGTGGATCACATCTTACCTGTGCTACAGCAATCTGTGTCTGCTGTTGCTGCTGTAGCAGCTGCTGTTGGAGTAACTGCAGGTGGTGTTGGGTAGCCAAAGGAGTGAGAGTAGGAGAGCAAGGGCTGCTGGGAGATAACGTGTAGAGAGAGACACCCTCCAGATCTTGTAAAGACTGTACAATGGAAAGAAAGAAATTGAGAGATATTTAAGTCACATTTGTAATCATGCACAGCTATGAATATTGTTTTTCAAAACAATCATTTTTTTGCCATGTATTTATGTTTATAAGAAAGTACATTTAAAAAAACTATATTATTTTTAATGCTGAAGCATTTAAATAGACGCTACAAATACCTAAAAATTTGGGGTGATATTGTGAAACTTTCCAATGCTGTTACAGTATATGAAATATCAGCACTGAAGCTTTTGTTTGTGGCCAGAAAACACCTTTTTCTTATTCTCTTAAAATATCTTCACCCAATATCTTTTCTTATTTCTTTTAATCCTTTTTATCTTCTGCTGTTAACATGAAGGTTATTAGCTGGTTTTGGTTATAGTGTGTGTTTGGATTAGGAGAGCACTTTATTATTTGGATCCACATCACGAAGGGCACATAAAGTGCTTTTTAATATTTAGAGGAACACACACACACACACACACACAGATAAATCATTTATCAAACATTGGGGGAAAAAAATCATAAAAAATATGAATTTCAGTTTTGATTTATAGTGACTGCCATGAGAAGAAAATGTCAGCATGGAGAGACATCAGAGAATGAAAGTGTGAGGCTGAACTTGACATTGTGGAAAGGCAATTTGCTGCAGCAAAGTAAACCAATTTTTCTTTTCATGCAATAAGCCATTTTAACCACTAGGAGGATGTAGAGGATTATATTCCAAAGCCTACAAACCAGAAAGGCAGATGGAGAAGCTGGAGGAGGCAGGTCATGTCTCCAAAGGCAGGTAAGTCAGCAGAAATGAAACTGGTTATAAAATAATAACACGCTCTGTCTTTTCATGCCCATTATCTCCATGGTGCACACAGGAATTGCATAAAGTGCCTCCCTTAAGTAGATGACAAAAGCTAACCGTCTTCTACATTCTTTTAGAAAAAATTGTGTCAATGAATGTTCTCATTCTGTCTTTGTTTCCACTCATCCTCCAGCAAAGGATTTGTTATGAACGTCAACTACAAAGCTAATGGAACACCGCTGGAGAAGGAACGCATGAATGCATTATAAATGTGTTGCTGCAAAATAAATACATGTAAATATGAAATAAATGAATTTATTATCTTTGTTTTTAGGCAGAGAGGCCTGTTTTCACTAGGAATTTTAGTTTGTGTTAATGTCAATTTCCTATTAGATTTGTCACATGTAGACATTTTCCAAAGATGGACCTGTAGCCAAAGCACTGTGATAGCCAATGGCCAGGTGCTCAGGTTTCTCCAGTGCTTTACATGCATCTATACCCCGTGATAATATTTTGTTTTTTTATTTGTTTTTAATGCAAAAATATGTAATTTATTTCCTTTTAATTACTGAGTGAAGTGTGACATTGAGAAGTTGTCATGGGACCAGATTGTCCATAATCAAAAACCTAAATTTCCAGTCAGAACAGAATTCAAATTTCTTTTTATCAATTTGAATGTTCAATTTGCATGACTTGAAATGATCAATTTAAAAGGCTGATTTGTATTATTTGGGTAACACTGGCTTTTTCCAACAGTACATCAAATCCCCCGTGCACCAGGGCAGCGTGATATTCTCACATCTGACACAGTGAAGTGATTAAAGTCAGGGAAAGAATTTTAAAATGCTGTCTGGAGTGCACAGTGTGTGCAACCCTGAGGCATCAAAACAGCATCACAGAGTTAAGAGACAAATGGGTAAAATAGGGAAAAGAGAGACGGTGAAAGATGTTTTCTCTTTATTAGTAAGACAGCCTTTATTTCCAGCTAATCAGAGATTCTCCATAAACATGATGCAAAGGCAAAATGATGCAAGAGCAAAAAAAACACTCAGCCATTCGTCTTACCTGAAGGGTTTGTCCAGTTTTAACCACGCTGAGCTCTGACAGGCTCTGAAGAATATCATCCACAGCTTGCTCGCTGAGCTTCGTCGAATGTGACTCTGTTACTTCATCACAGTCTATTCCTGTCAGCTTTCGATCTGTGACAACAGAACGAAGAAACTAGTTATGCAAAATTGATGAACATTATCTCATACACTCACAGGAACTGTGATGGCATGTGCTTTTCTGCATTAATGCTATGATGTGATGGGACAGTGTCACCTTCAGCGCTGGGCTCTTCTCCAGACTGATCACTCTGGCCGTCTGCAGGGCCGTCTGGCTGCTCATCTGCATTCTGCTCAGCGTGCTGCAGACTCAGCTTATGGCACACCTCAAACGCCTGGCCGACTGTCCGCACTATCCGCATGGCCTGACTCTGACAGATAAGACTGAGATTTAACCATACCAGTACACATACACAATTAAACTGTAGATAAATAAGTTATTTTATATATATTTTTAATATAAATAATATTTCTTATGGTTCTGTGCTGCAATTCCTATTTTAATCCATATTTATTACAAATAATGTTCCCAGCACAACAACTTTGTAGGAGTTGAGTTAAGACTAAATGTTGAAAAGATAAATGGGTGACACAAAAACAATACATGATACTAATCTTTTTTTTAAAGAATTTGACAGAGAGGAAGAGATAATAAGGCAAACAGTATCTTTTTAATTCAAGCATTCTGGTCTACCTTCTTTTTAGATTTGAACACATTGCATCTGAATGAGTTGCTGGATCCATCCCGAGCAATATAGCTGAAAATCTTCAAATCCTGAGAATCATGGGATACATAGAAAATCCTGAGAGGAAAGAGAAGAGAAAGAGGAATAGCAACCAAAAGACTGTTTAAGTTCTACAGTATGTCATTCTGAAATGGCTTTCAAGTTTATTGCAAAACACGCTAAACAATAATACATTATATCTTATTAAAATGTATTTAGGACATGGACGTATTCATCTGCATATTCATCTGTTTTTTGCTTGGAACGTTTCAACACTTTTTCAGGGTGTTATTGTATGCTGCGGAAGAATCCTAACCTCATGTTTTACAGTAATTAAATCTAACCATCCAAACAACGAGATGGACGTGTTTGAAAAACAAAATTGCAAAAGATAAGGAGCAAATACTTTAAGCATAAATCAGCATAAAAAAGTCAAATTTATTAAGGATTATGCCTAAAACAAAACAATTCTCTAATGTGGTAAAAAAAATCTAATTGTGTGCAAGATACATTCTCTAAAAACAAACCCAAAAATTGCCTATTGATTATTTACTGATTTTACCTGTATATGGGGTCTTGCATAACCATCATCTTACTCTCATCCCACGTCCACTCCTTCCTCTAGAGGTCAAAAGAGGGAAAAGGTCAAAAGTTAAATACAGGTGCACGTGGAAAAGGTTATATAGTTTACTATACTAACACAATATTGATACTATAGCATAAGTACAGTATAATGCTGGCATTAGGACACACATGCCTTGGCCTTCTTTCGCAGCATCACTTTGACTCCATCCACTGAAACCACCATGCTCACTTTCTTCTTTTTGACGCTCTTTGCCTTGAATTCGTACTGCAAGAGCAAAACAGAGCAATTTAAATGCATGGCAGACTTTTTCAAAGACCAAATCACAGAGCCAAAAACATAATCTCCTAATGAGATTTCAATGACAAGAAGATCGAGCCAAAGGTCCCAATTTTAAGATGTGTATTAAATTAAATGGAACCATTCCCATATCAGCTGTTCTCATTAGAGCACTGAAGCACTATAGGAACAAAAACCTTGTCATGTTCAGACAATCTAACTGGAATTACATTATAGTGAAGTATAATATATTATTTTCATAAAATATTCTATTTACAGAAAAAAAAATTTTTTAGTGTGCTTATATAAAGATGATTGTTTTTAGCAAATTCTCACATCCAGAGATCGTAGTCATTTAATCTGTATTTGATCTTTACTGAGTCTTCAGTTCTGTGAAAATTGTAAAGGTGGATGTTCAGTTACTTCAGTTGAAAGACTATTCATAATTGAAATCAAGACTGAAGCAGTCCTACATTCATTCGCCCGCACTTTAGGCAGATCAGTCCATCTCTTGTAGGCTGGAGGAGTACAAGGGAACAGTGGTGCAAACATTAAGACTTCATGAGATGAACTACATAAAAAGGACATGACAGATCCGTCCATAAGTACAGATGACGAACCCTTAGTGCGTGTGCAAACCAAAACTTCAAACTATCTTGTCAGGGTTAATTAGTATCATGGCCCTCTATTGAAGCTAGACTAAATACTTTAGGGGATTCTTGTTAAATTTAGAAGTTGCTTTCGACAAAAAGGTCTGTTTAAATGTGTGATTATAAATGTGTGGTGGACCAGAAACACACATGCGTACAGCCATTAAGTATGAAAGAGACAAAAAATATAAAAGAGGACATGACATGGCTTGCAGCCTGTACAAAATATATTCACCGGACTATTACCATCACACAACAAATGACCATTCAACCCAACATGACACTCTCATACATACACTGTATATACTATACATTGATTTACTCTCTTTCACTTTTACTTGCCTTTCTCTTTGCATTTTCTTCACAACTTAGATACCATTTTAATATGTCACGTCTTTAGACAGCTCCCGACTGCATGTATAATTAGCAATGCATGTCAGCATCCAAAGGTCTCAGTAAATATTAATGTGACATGCCTGAAGGTTGATCTATATGTTTAGGATAGAATTATATGAAGAATCCCAGCTACTAATGGTGTTCTGTCTGTATTCCAAATGGTATACAGTCATTATTATGTGACATGCCTGATTTCATATGTGACAGGAATTAATAAACTGTATACTCCCTGCTCTTTTTAAGAGGTTTTGTAGTAAGAAAATCACTGTCTGTATGTAATTCCAGTTATAAGTTTACATATATTTTTATATTATATATATCTTTATATATATATATATATATATATATATATATATATATATATATATATAAATTATGGTTGATTACTTTATGGTTTATTTGGCAGATTGTATTTTGGGGAGGCATACTCTAACATATGCATTGCATACTAATGCCTGATGAAAATGTTGGATTTTATGAAGTTAAGTCAACTAAGGTCAATATCTTATCAACTTTGGATGCATAAGCCATAACTACACACTTTCTACCACTAACAGATAAGAGAGAGTACTAATTCTTGACTTAATAATAATACCACTTATTAATGCCTTTATGTATGCTTAAAAGATCTTAAAAATGGCCTGCAAACAATATATCAACAAAAAAGGCTTCTTGTTTTATAATTCACGTTTTGTGTCAGCATTCCTTATGGGACAAAAATGTCTGTAACTTTGTTCAAGTATGAAATTTTAATCTTTTATTGCTTGAGTGCAAAGTGCATTGAAATATTAAAGATTTACTGTAAGGCCTTTCTTTTCTGTGCATAAACATTTTTGTGAAAAATGTAAGAGGTGCAGATGTCTTGAAAAAAACATAAGAGGGCTTAGATTAAACAGGATTAGATATAAAACTACATCAAGAGTAAAGAGCTGACTCCAGCCATTAGCAACAGTATAATCCTATCTGCTTTTATCTCCATTTCATTAATACGCATTTGCATCGTTGTTTTACAGTAACAAAGCCCTCTTTCTTGACACATTTCTTACAGTTTTCAGTCTCTCATCCTGTAACCAGTATGGCTATGGATGTCAGCATATGAATGAGAACACTACTTGACAACATTACATTGCCATTTATTTACAATCAATATTACAGAAAAAGCAAAGCTAAGGAAGAAAAAACAGTCTAATGGATCAATTCACAAGCATCGTTGTTTTTGTTCATATAAATGTTTGTTTAGATTTATAGCTTGTTTTAATTTTTTTCATAACTTTACAGTAGCGTGAATACATTATAAGGCTAAGAACAATGTCTACCCGATCATAAATTATGGACCAAATAATTATTGAACATTATGGAAATTAAAAATGTTATAATTAAAATATCATTATAGAAGTAAAAATACTAAAATGTAAGTATGTAGTTATGTACATAAAATATACGCAGTTATGTGGTTTAAAATGTTATTCAATTCTTTCATTTTACACACACACTTTAAAAGAGATGTACCTGTAATATTGGGGACAGAGAGTTTGTCTCCTTGTGGAATTTCACCTGTGACAACAATTTCCATTAGACGTTGCCACTGGAAACGACCTTGACATTGCGTGTGACACTCAAGCTTGTCTGCTTGATTGGGATTTCCGCTTGACTTCAAACCAATGGAGAGCGTGTCTCATTTTAACGGAGTGCGTAGTTGAGTGAGTTTGTGAGAGAGAGAATACGGATTTGACTCCTAGACTTATTTCTTGGAAGCTGAGTCGGCATAGCAATCTGAAAGTGGGACATGGGCCAATCAGTTTCTCTTTCACCACTCCATGGGACGTTACAGACCGTGCGTTAGTGCTCAAAAATACTTTAATACACAATTTTAAGCCTGGACATGGTGTAGATCTGGCTATACTGGTCAGGGACAATTATTTCAAAGAGAGCTTACAGACATAATAAATCATGTCAAAAAGTATAAGATGACCGAATCGTGTTTTATTAAAAAAATCAACAGAAGTCTATGAGGATGTGTTTTTAATAATATATGCGTGATAATATTTTCAACAAAAGAGAGAGACGGAGAGATGATGAGCTTAATGAAAAAAGCTAAAAAAATGTTTGCAACATGCTGCTATCAACTCACACACAAACATATTACAAATTATTTTATTTATATATAGAATGTAAATGAAAGAGATGAAACATCATATATTGAGCAGCAACTGGCCAATACAACCCCAAACATTGATGCTGATAAAGGCATGTGCTTGACTGAGTAGATGACAAGATTCGAGCACTGACAGGAACTCACAGTGGCACCCATGTAACTGCAACATCCTTAGCCATTAGTGTGTGTGTGTGTGTGTGGGTTCGTTGTGTATCAGTGAGAAAAAACAGACTCTCTCTCTCGTTAACCTATCAAAGTGATTAGCTTGTGTTCTTCATCAGAATCTTTCCTCCTTTGGTCATTCAGAGAGTTACAGAGAGTTTACACGTCGGGCCAAATGGTGAAATCATGCTGATTCAGGCCACCTGGCACAGTTACAGTGTCTCTTTTTCCACTGTGGTGCTACAAGATGAGGATTAGAATACCTGACCAAATATTAATAAAGGCAAATGTCTGATTCACAGAGTCATGACAGTGTCATTTGAATCATTCCCCAAAATATTATAATAATAAGATGTCAGTTTGGAGCGGATTGTAATTTTTATTGTGCATTTTGAGAGAGACAGGTGTATTTTTGTGTGTAAAAAATAAGATTCTTAAAGGAACTATGCTTTTCTTTCAACCTCATAACACTGAATCTGAACTAACAGTCCCTGATAATCTGATCAACACATATGAACTTTAAGACCAATCGGTTAACAAACCTAACTGCATGGGTATAAACTGCACTACCAAGTGTGCATATTTAAAAACCACTCAGCATCCAGACTGTTTAAATTTGTGTGTTGTTTGTGTGTTCTTTAAAGAGCATGTGTTCACACAGAAGGTCATCTTAAAAACAGGGCCGGTATGAGGCCACCATCTGTCCAATGCAAGGGGCAAACAGGAGTGTGTGTTTGAACAACAATGTCAACACTTCTGCGTCATGTCATATCTGAGTTCATGGTTTATTTGAGTTGGGGATTAAATATTAAGGATTATGGGTTTATGGATTAAGGGCACATCTTTGTTAAATTTCAAGCTCTGATAAAATCTTAAAAATATTGGTAAATATCACACTGTACAACTCTAATAAATAAAAAATCACTAGCATTGGCTGCTGTATCTGCTGTCACTGGACATGAAATAATTTTATTAGAAATATAGGAGGCTTTAAACTTAAACTCTGTATTTCCCATGTGTTCACAATGTGGATTATTGTGAACGGGTCTCCACCATGTCAATCTCTCCAGCAATGACTTGTTTTGACACTTCATTGTTCTACTACTCCTCTTTTAGTTTGGAAATCAGACACTGTGACAAAGTGTCCTAATCAAATGCGACACAATATGATTTCAGTGACAAGCAATATGACTGTCCACGCTGATCACGAAAAAGGGGGGTGACGTGACAATCAATCACAGAAGACAGTCAATCACGGCCAAGATATAGAGCTTCCTTTTTCTTGTTTTTGTTTGCTTCCAGGGGACCAAAAAATTTCCCCACATGGTCAAAATGACTGGAATTACTATATCTTTGTGGGAACATTTGGTACCCACACTGTAGGGTTTTCTAGGACCACACACACACACGCACACACAAAAAAGCAAAGGTCTAATAACGGCCAAACGGCTTGCTGTGAGATAAAGCAAAACTGAAAGGAAGAGAAAGAACAGTGGGAGAATGACAGGAAGAAAAGACAAGAAAAGAACAAGTAACAGGAGAAGAAACAAAAGAATGAGTTGGAGAGATCTACAATCTCTCTAAAGTGGAACACTCACTTTCTCTTTCCCAAACCCTTAGGCCCTTTCTCAATCACCGAGCAAACTACAACACACGAGATAATGGAGTTTACGTAAAGCACACGTGTGTGGGTTTCTGGATGAGCACAGGTGAAAAAGTGGGCAGAGTTTGGCCAAATGGTGCAAACGTGCTCACAGATTCAGGACTCGGGACGTGCTTCAGCAGAGTTAAGGGTTGCCATGGTGACATGGGGGTGCTGGTCTTGCATAACTGGTTGGTTAACGCTGACAGAAATAGTCCCGAGAAGTGAAAGAGAGTGTGAGAGAAAAGAGAGTGAATGAGAGAAGAAAGACGAGAGTAGAAGCGGGAAGAATCCTGCTGTGTGACTGACTGAGCACTGACACACAGTCACACAGGATTTATAAAAATGAATGTTGTTTTATTTTTATTATAAAAATAACAGAAATATGAAAATACATACATTTTGGGACTATTTATGAACAGCACCTGGAAGATTCAAGGGTAATCTGTGAATTGTGCTCCTTTATATAAGCGTATAACGTTTTCTACAGTTTTTGTATCTAGAATCACATCTAATCTGTTTGTATAAATATGCATTTTATATAACCTGTAACAGTGATTTGGTTTAGAGGGAGGGAGAGATAACAAGCTCGCGGATGCTGGTGCATGTAGGCCATTCCGTTGCATCTGTCCCTGGGCCATCTCACAACAATGAAGCCTTTCATTCTCTTCATAGACCCATATCAACTACCCCTCTGCCCCCCCCTTTCACACAAACCAGCTTCCCTCCACCTCAACCGACTCCTCTCCCTGTTCCCTTTCCTTTATCGGACTTCTTCACCACATTCTCTCTGAGTGATTTTGTAAGACTGCAATTAGCATCAACATTACACACAAACACATGAAGATTTAATATCTTGCATGTCTAATGGTTTTGTAATGTGTTTTTGAACCATTGTTTATTGCATTACATCACCATCAATTAGCGCACTGCTATAGTACAGATATCTGCACACACACAAAAAAATAAAGACGCATATTCACATATGAATGCATATTCAAAGCTAAATGCAAAATACAGCATGAGCAGAAATGAGGACAGTATGTTCACGTGGAAACACAAAACCTTTCTTTAGGGACATTGTTAACAAGAAAAAATATTCACAAATGAAAATATATTTTATAATTTAAAAAGTGCAAGTTTCTAGTGTGAGCGTTAGTCTGTAGTAACTGTAGAAAGTTTTATAAATGTGTGCGTGTACATGAGAGTTACTGTAGCATAAAGTGGGGCCACCAGACATGTTGCTACAGCTCAATCTCATTCTGCTTATGAAAAATCAATATGCACTACTGAAGAAAATAAATGACAGCCTACAATTCTTTCCTTTATATTACATATTCTCTTGTGTTTGCTTTTCCCATTCGGTCAACAATAAAATTCTGAAACTCCTGCTAAGCTTTTATGCAGTACATATTTTACCTTCCGTACAACACACTTGTATTTAAGACCTCACAATATATGATATACATTATTCAGTTTGCATAAGAGCCAATACTAAGGGCTGGGCCATAATAACATTTTACATTAATCTTTCAGAAGACACAGACGCAAACACACTGCACCATTGACTATTAATAACCTAATTCTATGAATTCGTTCCAGTGAGAATTTGAAGACACAAAACAATTAAAGTCTTAATTATATTCAGCTACGGTATTCCCACGTTGAGATAAATGGTGTTCCCCGAATGGAGGCGAGTGAATACCAACAGAATAGAGTAAATAAAAGAATGAGGAAAAAAAAGAGAGACATGGTCTCAATGGACACACACACTTTCCAAAGGTCAGGAGACAGCTATGTGTTGTTTTCTTCATTGGAAGCAGACCACTTACCAGTTAATTTTAGCTCTGATAACACAAGCCCTAAGGAGCTGTTAATCAAACACTGGCATTAGCAGCCATTGAGCAATGGAGCGGTTTATTCTTGACTTGATGATTTGTATGCATGATTTTGGTCCAATTAGATTGTTATGTAGGTGGACAACAACACAAGAGGACACAGAAATAGAAACAAGCAACAGACAAAATGTAGCGTCTCTGATGCATCTGGTTAGGACAAAACTCAAGCTGTAACAACTGTTCAATCAGGCATGTTTATATGCAGCCTCATCATGGAAAGTTTCTAGATCTAGTATAAACTATTGCTATTTTAAACTAATATGTTTCAGGTTTCAGATGCACACACATACTGTACGCACAATGCAATGAATGCCGCTCAGCAGGACTCAATTTCAAGGGTTGACTTGCCACTCAAAGCCTCATTTGACTGTTATGAAAGATCATTTACACACAAATACAAAGAGAAAAAGAGAGAAAGCGAAGATGAGAAGAGAGAGAGAGAAAGAGGATGGATAAGGGGGTCAAGTAAACATTATTTACTGTTGCTTTCACCACAACACAACAGGGCATAAATTTTAGACTTGTGCCAGATGGAACTTAGTAACCCAGAGAATTAAACACAGCAGTGAAAAACAAACATTCTCCTTAAAAACCCATCGCCAAAGCCATCTTATGTTCCTGTACCTCACCGAATGGCACCAAGATTTTGAGTTCAATTCCCAGGGGACATACAGTACATACTGATAAAATGTATATCTTGAAAAAACCTTTAAAACTTTGTCTTCCACATTCATTGTTTTTATATATACCATATGCTGTATTATGCTTTATATAATATATCCTATATATATATATATATATACTATGTTTATGTATACTCAAAAATGGTTGGGAAGGCAGAGATCAGACTAAAGTAAGAGACCAACACACCCACTAAGGGCAGAAAGGTTTACATAAACCCACAAAAGGCAAAAAGGTTTATGAAAATCTTGCAGCGTTTTGATCTCCTGGCAGGCCTGTCAAAAACTCTGAACGTACCAAGCCACACAAACTCACACAAACCTGCTTCATGTCATAAAGTGACAAATCCAACTTAATTTGGCTCAGAAATGGCCTGCAGTTTCAGTACGAGATGATGTGCAGGTACACGGCAAGTACATTTAGAAATCTAACAGACACAAACTGACCAATCAACCAAAATAATGGCAGTCATCTCCAATTTCCATTTGCTGAAGGTCCCTCGGGGGAAATAACACAGAAAAGGCTTTCTGTGCCCTAATGTAAACCCATCCTATACGTGTGATTTGTCTTTTAGCAAAGTGCTGGAATTACATATGAAATTTCAGGTACAAAAATACCACCAGGGTACACATCCTAAACAAAGCACACACATGCACACTGGCCGACTCTGCAGAACAGGTGATAAATATAGAGAAACAGGCTGTTTTTCTGGCCCAGTATATCCCAGCTAATGAATCCTACACTGCAAAAGGCGTCTGAGGAAACAGCTGCTCTGGGCCAGTCAGCAGTGATTACTCAGCACTCACTGTCTGCATGTCCGTGTGAAAGCGTCTGAGAGACTCACCCTGATTCTTCTCATAGCAGCCACAATCTCCATGCGACTGTTGGGTCTTGGGACGTCCAGACTGCCCACATACTGTAAAAAGAAACATATGATTGAATGTCACATTCTGCTTAACATCTAAAAAATCACAAAGTCTCAAATGAATTAATTAAAGAAACCATTCACCCACCTTTCATAATTTTTCTTCCTTTTTTAGTTTAACACAAAACAATAATTTCATATTAAAATGCTGTCATCTTATCTTTCAATATGGTACTCAGAATGATTAAGCCAAAATGGTGACAAGACATAACAAATCACGAGAACCAATGAATTGTTCATTTTCTGGGTGATCTATTTCTATAATTTGTAATCGTCTGAAATCGACAGAAAAGTATTTTTTAGGTCAATAAGTACAAAGTTTGCATTTGTTTAAAATTGGCCTGACTTTCATATCTTATCTTATTTTAGCATAAAAATGTATCTTAAATCATATGTTTAAAATTCTGCTAATGTTTTACTGTTTCGAGATATAATCCTGTATAACCCGATATTATATATATTTTTAAATGTGAGAATGACAGTGTAGATAGGTGTCAGTTATAAATATAAATAATGTGCTTCACATATCATACACCAATTTCAATGCCTATTGCCTATTGATAAGCTCTGCACATTGCCCTTAAATGCTAATCTTCAGCTTCCACAATCCAAATCCTTCTCCATTTTACGAGAAAAAACAGTGCATTTGGCAATAGATCAGTGTAAACAGCAACTTACAACACCAATGTAAGCTTAAAGAAGCAAGACAGAAGCAGTCAGAATGTGTCTGCACGGTTCTGGGTCCTGGCTTTTCATCTTTAGCCAATAAAATTTCTGAAAGATAATCCTGCATCACAAATCAGAGCTAAATTTACTCTGCAGAAGGCTTCCGAGTGGCTTAGAATACAAAGCTTTAGGTTTCCTGAGGCATTTCAAAGGCATACAGATAAGCTCTCTGGGAAAAGACCAGTATTTCTTATATAATGACACAACAAAGTGTAATATGTATGTTAAAATAGACTGGGGACTTATCTGGGGTTTTAAATGACAAATTTAAGATTCATTTATTGTTATTTCGCTCAAGAATTTTAGCATACACAAATATACACAAAAGAATATGGAATATTTACAAAGCTTGAAAGTTTACAGTGCTTAAAAGTGATATCATCAGTGATCTGTCAACCCACAGTAACAGCATTGTTGGTCATATTAAAATGCTCCAGGCCAAAAATAATAATAAATGTTCAATTAAATATTGAGGATCCAAAGTCCAAATCAAACCTAACATCAGCTTTCAAAGAAACCAGAGTCTGTTAAACTAGCAATTTAACCAAGCATGCAGCAATGAATGAAAAAGTTTCCAGAGACATGAAACAGGCTAAACTCTTTGCATACAAAAGAGTCACTTCCATGTGTTTTCCCGCAGTCTGGTGCCTGATGTCATCACTGCGATTCAAAACATGATCCTGACAATCTGACGTAACTCCGGGATATGACCTATTTGACATACTCCATATGGTTACATAAAGTCGCCAAATTAGACTTATTTGAATACAGTAAACATGATCTGTAGTTTACCTTTGCTTGAAAGTGTATTCCGTGTTGATACGCTTCCTCGTTGTGAAGCGGGACACGCGAATCTGCCACATCGTCCACCAGGTTGTACCTGTTTCTCCCGTGCATTTTCATTGGGACCCGTCCGGATGCACAGCGAGAAATTCTCTGCCCGTCCCAAGGGTTCAAAACTACTGACAACAAATGCGATCGCTTCGTTTTAACCAGCCGAAAACAAGTCACGGGCACAGGATACATACAAAGCGTGGGAGCCCATTATAGTATGCGTCTAGCAGCCCGGGAAAATCTCAATGAAATCACAAGGCGCTTCACAGCACAAAAGAATTGGGTTGGGCACCTCTTTCCCCCTCTCAGCCATCAGCTGCGTTTATTATACAGGTCTGGCTTCGGCTCAAGTTGTTCAAGTGCCTTGCTGTGGAGAAGTTTATTAAAAGATCGAGCTCTGGGAGAATTCTGCACGTACTGTTTGCGGAAATCCAGCGTTAATGTTTGTTTGCCACCAAGCAATTTACATGGAACAAAGTTCCGCCTGCTTTAGTAACAACCTTCAAGTCTTTGAACCACCGCTTTTAGCATAATAAAAGAGGACGTCCTTTTAGTTGCTAGATGAATTAGCTACAACCGAACACAGGGTGTTGTGTAAGATTTTTTTAATACTAACATTTTATTAATAGCCTTAGGCCTAGACTGTACTGCATGCGTTACATTATGTTTTAAGTTAGCTTTAAATATATTCAGAAATGGAAAATGATAATGTTTTCCAGCACACTTCACACATATTTTACAGAACCAGTGCGTAGTTAATTGTCAGATAAGGTGTTTTAATCGTTGGAACTTGGAAGCTCCACATATAACGTGTTTGTCTGCTGATACCGGTGGCAGTCATTGTGAACGTATAGCACCCCCTGTGTGTGACTACATGCATGTGCACAAACTGTGTTCTCTAACTCTATCAATATACATGTGTGTGGGTTTAGCTTTAGGAGTAGGGGATTGAAATTAGGCTATTACTAAACGAAAAATGTTAAGATACACAAAATGTCTATGAGATGTCCTCATATAGTGAAACAAATGGATCATCCTCAATACTGACACAAGTGAGTGCCATCAAAATGAAAATACCAGGCAGATATCGTAGGTCTCTCAGGAAATATTTGCTTTATCACATGGCAAAACATGGCATAAGACTGCTACAAAATAACTGCGAAGGGAGATAAATAATAAATCTCACAATGGTAATCTTAATTTCCACAACAGCACAATAGGAAAACCGCTTAAAATAGAAAAATAAGCAGGTACTAAGAATCTAATCTTTTTACTAAATTGTCATGCTAATATTGCGAAAAATATTGAAATGATGCTAAATATAATGGTTTTCATTTATGGTCTCGAGAGAAAATAGTACAGTAGTGCCCGCCCACTGTAACAACACATTCCGGTAACTGATTTTTTGCTTCGCGTTTGTCCAACGCATATGTTGCTGCCTTGTACCTCGACGGCTTCCGTCAGTTGCGTAGTGAACAGCATCAAAACACCAGCAGGGCTGCATCAGCAGCGACAGGATACAGAAGTTTTGTTTCGCTCTGTACGCTTTTCATCATCAGATCACATTTTATCAGACATGTCCACGTATTAACAAACGGTAGGAACGCCGAATGCACATCTTATTTTAATTTGGCGCTGCATTGTACGTTTAAAGCCTTGCGCGTCACAGTCCTGTCTCCAGATTGGATGCTTTCTTACCGGCACTTTAAAACTGACAGATGGAATGCGGTGATGATTCCTGCGATCTCAGCTGAGTATTTATTATAAAGAATGGGATGAGTTACAGACCATTTTTTTGCAGCTTTTAGTTGTATAAGCAGTTGCGGACATGATATTTTTGTGAGTTAAAGCCTTTATTCTAGGACACTGGACAGCGCTTGTGCATTGAGCCACTCCTGTCCCGTTTGATTACAATCAGAGACATTCAGCACATTGGAGTGATGTGCTATTCGTCAACAAGAAGGCTCCTCATGATGATACGGTTATGATCATGGAGTCGATATCTTTGTGGTTTCACCTAGGGTTATCTAGCTCCATGACTGTCTCTTTCATAGACTGGTTTTCAGTGCAGTATGCATTTTGTGCTTTAGTCTGGACAGCACCAGATGGTCCATGTTAGCTCTTCATGCTAGTGTTTTACCCTGACATAATTTACCAATCTAGATGACATAAACCACCCGAGCGTTAATGTTGCAGTTTATCACGCGTTCCCACTATGAGCGAATATTATGAGAAAGTGAAGATTGAGCTCCAGCAAATGAAGGCGCCCGGAGAGGCTGTGGGGACGGAGGCCGTGGCCGAGGACAAGCAGCTGTCTCCGGCCTCAGCGTCTTCGATTCCGGCTGATGTCTCCATAACCTCTCGGAGAGACATTTCCAGCAGTTGCATAAATGGAAGAAGCCGAAGTAAAAGCAGGAGTAAAGCGGACGGCCAGGAAAGACAGGTGAACGGCAGGCAAGTGTCGGATCTGACGCCACAGAAGTCAGTGACAGGAATAAACCGTGTCAGCAACGAGCAAAATCTTCACGTTAAAGGGTCAGGAAAGATTTTAAGGGGTAAAACGGCGGCGAACGGTCACGTTGAGCCATTCAAGAAAGAAACGGATGGGAAATGTGAGAATCGTGGTAAAGAGGATGGGAGCAAAGTGGGAAAAAGAAAAGACCTGTGACAGTGGACACATCTAAAGCGAAGACGTCACTGGAAGCGCTTAAATTCAGCATTAGACAGCTGAAGTGGAAAGAGGTATGATAACCTTTGACTATCTGTCATTTAATAGAAGATTGGAAGAGTTCATGCACTTTTAAGGGAGTGTCTTACTACAGTATTAATGCTCCTACAGTGTTTTTATCATTCATTCATTCATTCATTGCAAAAACTTTATATTAGTGCATAATGCTGAAAAAGCAACAACAACTGACACCATCATAAAATGATAAAGTACCATCATATTTTGTAAAATGACTGTATGAGAATTACTGTATGAAACATTTTTTTTATTTGAAAGCAAATAACTGCTATGGTAATGTAGTTCAGTAAATTAGTAGATTTTAAAAGTTGTTTTCAAGACCGAATTGAGATCCAGCACAGTAAGTAATTGCTAAACTTTTCTTAATGTATTTTTGCTGAGTCACGTGCAATTTTATACCATGTTTTAAAAAACCTTTTAGAGTGATACAAATTAAAATCTGTAACAGAGCTTTATTAGCTTGAATATGTTGGATACAGCAATGAAAACAAACACGTACTCAAGGTCTTTAGGTTTAATATTTTAACAGACATTGACAGCCTTTAACCTTGCCCTTCAACACAATTCAAACAACACTCGCATATGGTTACACTTGACCGTTCGTCTAATGTGGACATTAAAACGCTCATAAATACATTGATAACCTGTCAAACTATACCATTCATCACTGCTGTGTGCATGACACCTGGCAGGCTAGAGATAGTAAACGGCCTGTTGAATGAATGTCTTCATCCTTTGAATGTCTTTCTTCTCATCTCCACTGAAATATTATGAGCCTATGTAATATAAAGCTGCCTTGTTAAAGGTTGGTTTCAAGTTTAAGTGTATCCATATCACCATTTATTCTGTCTGGCACACCAAAGGCTTTTCTAAGGGCAGTAGGCGTTCCCACCTGTGGTTTTCAGAACGCCCATATAATGTATGTGTGTGTGTGTGTGTGTGTGTGTTAATAATTCTTGTAATAAAAAGTTCAAAACATATAGAATCTATTAAAAACCCCAAAACCTTAACATTTAGGCCTGTTTCATTGACAAAATTAGTTTGATGTGTTAAAGATGTACAGTAGTTATAATTGCAAAATAATGCATTTCTTAGTTTGGAAGTTCTCACTACACTGTTTGTTTATTGAAAGTTTTATACTATATGAAAGTCACATGAGCATTAGTTCTGCACAAAAATGTTGTCCTTTAGATATAAGCAGCTTGAATAAATTGCACTTGTTGCTTGTTCTGTTTTGGCGAATGATTTACATGCTTAAAAACACACACACACACACAACTAGGAAGTCCTAATCTGGTCATTTATTTCAGGTTTTCTTCGCGTGCCAGGTGCTCAATATAGAGACACTGCTTTACTGCCCATTAGCCTGTTAAACAGTGACATAATCCTCCCAAAATCCAGCTCAGCTACGTAACATGGCCTCTATACTCGGCACACTACACACATGCTGATTAGTACCCTTGATAACCTGCTTCACACTCAACCCACACTGTAGCCCTAATGAATCTGCTTTTGGGAATCTGGTACAGTTAGTCATAAATGTGTTGGTTGTTTCAGGCTTGTCAAAAGCATGATATTTGTTTTGTGTTGTGATTGATAGTTCTCTCCCTTTTCTTTGCTTTAAGTGTCTTGTTTCCTTTTGATCCGGCAGCTTCCGGTGGGTAGGCGGACAGCCTGTGATATCTACTGGCATGGCGTCTCTTTTCATGACAACGAAAACATTGTTTCGGGGCAAGTCAACAAGTTCCCAGGTGAACCTCACGAAATGTAGCACCTTAATGTGATGAAATAAAAAATGACATTTTGGTCAAATAAAACTGAATTTAGACTTCTTGTGCAAATGTGCATGTCATGTGAAGTTATACAAATGCTGAATAGCAATAAAAACAAAATAGTTTTATGTCTTCTTTATTAAAGATCTTTCAGGTGCAGACATCAATAACAAGGTTCTGGTTATTTAATATAGTTTCCAATAAACTCTTTAAAACATTAAGGATGGGAAACTGTCTGATGTATTTACACTAAACGTCAAAAACATCTTTTGAAACTGAGTTGAGTTCAAATAATTGTTAGTCTAAGCTCCTTCCTTTACCCCTAAAGTAAAGTTATTAATCATTTATACAAAGTCTTTTTCTATACAGTTAAGCCATTAGAGTCCTACAGTAAGTGCTGACTCACGGGCTGGATGTATAGCTGTTTTCATAGCTGTATTGACAGTTGCTTTGACATAAACATCCTGTTCAAGCTGTGTGTGTCTGTGCATCTGTGCGTGTTTGTGTGCACTATGAAGTTATTGGAATCCAATACACCTCACATTGGGAGTGATTTAATGAAATCTGCTGAGGACGGAGGTCTAAAACCTGATATATTTTTAAAGAGTAATGCCCAGTATAGTGACATACGGTACAGGTAGAAGTCATTGCTTGGTCCTTGTGTTATTTCTTATTGATTTCTTATTTAGTTCCCATCATCAGCTGTGTTTGTCAACAGGAATGATAGAGATGCTGAGAAAGATCAATTTGAGCCGTGCGGTTCGCACCATGCAGGAGCTGTTCCCAGAGGAGTACAACTTCTACCCACGCTCCTGGATACTGCCCGAGGAATACCAGCTGTTCTCCACACAGGTATATGTGAGAGAGAATCCAAATTAAAACACATTATCAAACTTATCAAAACACTTTGATGTTCATTAAATATGTAAGGTAGGAAAAAGAATGTGATTGGATTTTGAGCAGTAGTCTCTTTAATAAAGCAAAATCAGAGCATTATCCACAGTCATCAAGTCTGTAGCAATAAAAATACAGACAAAATATATTGTTAGAATTACTTTCAGAGTAATTCTTTCCTGCTGTTGACTGAACATTGACAGCCAATCAAAATCCAGTTTTAAAAGTTTTAACCTTCTTATGCATTTAAAATGTGACACAAGCTTAAAATATACAAGGTTATTGTATGTTGGTATGTACACAAATATAGTTTGTATTGTTTTGTTCTTTATCGTTCTTAGTGTGAAATAAAGAGAATCAGCTGATTTCAATTCCTCTCCAGTAAGCAGTTCAGTGACATGCTTTCTTCTGAAATGACTTATCCACACCATGTGTAAAAATACATTTTTTAGAATTACTTTCAGAGTAATTCTTTTGCTTACTTCATGAACTCAGAAAAAATCAGTCCTTCTGTATTAGTAGACACAAGCTTGATTAGCTTTTGTTCCTTATGTTGGCGAATATATTTGTATTGTTTTGTTCTTTACTTCTGACTGTGAATGCAGAAAAAAATAAAAGGATAAAGAATTTTTCTTGTGTATGTCCACTTAACATATACACATGGCATATATATATATATATATATATGTCTTAGGTCTTCAATATCTTGTGTCTTTTTGTTTTCATCAGTATTGTTTAAATCTGTAGGTTTTCTGTGGTAGTAATTGGCCAGGACAAAATCTCTGCAAATCTTAGCTAAGCAGTTTAGTGGCCAGCATCAACTGATTGTAAATGACAAGTTTGTTACAAGATCTTATAGTTAGAGGATTGGCATATTCAAGCCCTCTGATGTCACAGAAAGGATTGCATGTATGTGATTTAATCTTTAACTGGTGGAGAGATCAAATCACTGCTAAAAATAGACAAGTATACTTTTAATTATTTGTGTATTATTTGTGTTTATCTTTTGGTTTTGTAGAAAAAAATTAAGGTTTGTGTAAAATATTTAAAAGAAGCTGCAGAGGGCAGTAGAGACCTACTGGAAGTTGTACAGATAACAGTAGATTGAGACAAAACCATATTTTCTTTGGTTTGCTGATACATGCTTTAGAAAGCCTTTGCATTTGTTGGACATCTAATAGTCACACACACTCGCATTTTAAGTAGAGAGTAACTTTCTTTAGAGAGTAATTTCCTATCTTTTTGTATATTTATTCCTGTCTCTTTGTATATGTATATTTGGTTATTCATCTAAATCTGTGTCATATTTAAGAATGTGCTGTAATTATGATAAAGGCTTCTCTTTTGCAAACATATAAGCAAAACGTGATATTTATTTGTTATTCCATTATTTAGATTCGTCTCCTAAAAGATAACGATTCCACCCTCAAGCCCACTTTCATCGTCAAACCGGACAGCGGATCCCAGGGCGACGGCATCTACCTCATCCGTGACCCTGCTGACCTGCGGGTTATCTCAGGTTCTCAGATCAAACAGGCTGTCGTTCAAGAATATATCCAGAAACCGCTTCTCGTCGATAAACTCAAGTTTGATATCCGCCTCTATGTGCTGGTCCGTTCATTGGAGCCTTTGGAGATCTACATCGCTAAAGAGGGTCTGTCCAGGTTCTGCACGGAACCCTACCAGGAACCCAGCCAGAAGAACCTCAGCCATGTTTTTATGCACCTTACTAACTATTCTCTTAATGTGCACAGTGAGAACTTTGTCCACTCTGACAGCTGCAGCACAGGCAGTAAACGCACATTCTCTAGCGTTCTGTATCGGCTGGCATCTAAAGGAGTGGACATCAAGAAGGTTTGGTCTGACATTATCGCTTTGGTTATTAAGACAATAATTGCACTTGTGCCTGAACTGAAAGTTTATTACCAAGCAGATATACCACCAGGCAAACCAGGACCTACATGTTTTCAGGTATGTAACCATGATTTGCTGTTCCATTGTACTTTATTGGGGAGGAATTTTGTTGGATTTGAATTGGACAAAAATCTGTGCCATCCAAGATAGGGCACAAATAAAGAATCACGGTTCGATACAGACAGTCAATCAGTAAATGACACTGGGTTCACAGTTATGACAGTATCATAATATTTTAAATAAAGTAAAAAAAAAAAAAACTGATTTATTTCATATTATTTTATTTCTATTATTTTTTGTGTACATACAACATTCACGGTTTAATTAAAACTTCTGTATGTACATGAACAAAAATCTAATAGGTCTGTAACTGAAAATAAAACTTTAAGGAGTTAGGAATTAAGGAATTAAGAAAGCTAAACTATAAGAAAGCTGAACTCTAAGACAGAGTTTCTTAAAAGCAGTAAAATAACAAATAATGTTTTTGTAGTGTATAATAATACAATATATTGTTACACTCCTAGATGTCTCAAAGGTAACACACATGAACTAAAAGTAAAATATATAAAAATGTTTTCCTCATTAAATAAACCCAAGAGGCACTTAGTTTATAATTAAGAAATTAAAAAAGCACATAACGTACATGTAGGATGATGCATCTCCATTTTAGATCCTGGGCTTTGACATTCTGCTGATGAAGAACCTGAAGCCTGTTTTACTGGAGGTCAATGCTAGTCCCAGCATGAGGATAGAACATGAACAGGAGGTGAGGCTGCTCGTCTTTCTTCACATGAAGTGGGTTTGTTCAAGTAAACGGCTAAGGCACCATCATGCGCAGGGTCAGAGTTTTTACTCATTATGTTCAGTTTTTAGTCCTTGAACCACTATGAGTCAGTGTATTCATTCAGAGCTACTGTGGCTGAAAACCTTTTATTATTTGTTGCAGGTGTCACCTGGTGTGTTTGAATATGTACCGAGTCCAGTGGATGAAGAGGTGAAAGTGGGTGTGATCAGAGATACACTGCGGCTCATGGACCCCGCTCAGAGGAAACAGCATGTGACGTGAGTCATAGGGGTTGAGACTTGTAATCTAGTAATGTGTATGTGAAATAATGGCGGAAAAATTAAATTCAGGAAATCCTCAGATGGAATTTCACACTTGTGTGGACAGTCTTCCTTTATCTCTTTCAGTCATGGAAATGTAGACAGCCTAATGACCTGTAAGCGGGTTTGCGTCATGTTGTTTGTCTTGAACAGTCACTTTTTACTGTAGCTTATTGTACACGGTCTATTAAAGCCACATGCTGTGTGCACTTAAACTTTATTTAGTGTATGGGCCTATGGGAAATAAAGGTGAAGCAACTATTGTTTTTAAAGAAAGTGTGGCATCAGCATAGACATTAATTGAGTATGTGTGCATGGGGCACGAAAGACTCAATGCACATTCTTATTTAGTACCAAGTGCAAGGTATGAATTACGGTAATTCTTATTTATGAATGTGTGAGAAAAGTGAATTACGTCATAATTAAGTTTGTTGTATATACTGTACATATACATAACATGCTTTAGGAGACCATTTTCTTTTGTCTTGCAATATAATAACAAAAATATGTATTATATGCTGCTTCCTCTGGTCTACTAAATGAAACAAAGAAAGAAATTATTTTAATTATCGTTTTAAAAAAATGTGCAGATTCTAAAAATGGGATGAAAATTTCTGAGCACAACTAAAAATACTGACATTTTAAGAAAGTTCTCCAGACTTTGTTGTTGCTGTAAGCATAGAGAATGGAAATGAGTTTAAGGACATTTACACAGTCTCTGTAGTATTTAAGCAAAAGAAAGTTTCATCTGGGATTCAGAAAACAGTAATAATAAATTAATGAAATAAAGAAAGTTATTCACAGAACAAAATCTGAATGCTTTTATCTAATGTCCTACTTTGACTCAAACTAAAATGCTAAACCTTCTGTGACTGTGATGACTGTTGAGATTTTTAAAGTTATTACGGTCCTGAGAGTGACTGTCGGCACTAAAACTGACAGTGTGCAAAGTCAATGGCTTTACGTAACCAGAATATCTTTATTGGTGTTGTACAAGGACAGTCTATTCCTCACAGGTTACTGTTGTTATATTTGTGGTACTCTGTTGTCAACATGTTTTAAAGTTGTATTTTTGGATTATTGTGCACATGACGTTACAGAGGTCCTGTGGACAATTAGCACAAGTGACCCAAAAGCACGTTTTATGTTTATTTAACACATGGTTGTAGGCTGAATATTTACCGAGTTGTGTGTTGTAGAGTATTTTTAAGCTGCTGTTAGTAATTTGAGCTTTTTTCGCTAGACTGGCTACTGAATTAGATGGCATGCGTCCCTTGCTGTTTATTTGATGCTTTGCTAAAACATTACAAAATACACAAGTCAGGGTTTTAAATTGTATTTAGACATCCCAAAAAAGTGTTTCAATCTGAACCTTGCAAAACAGGAAAAACATCTCATATATTTTTTTTGCTTTTAAAGTTGACAACTAACTTTAACTTTTTTTTTTAGCTTTTTCTACTGACTGTTTTTTTTTGGAAATTGAAAGCCCTTAGATTATTTTAGACCCTTTTATTTTGTTCCCTTTGTGGAAAGTGCCATTCACTTTTATCATTTTTTACACATTTAGAATGTGATTTTTTTTTTTGTCCCTGATTGTGTAGTTAATTGGATAGTTCACCCAAAAACTCAAAGTCAGATGAGGTCAGTGAAGAATTAACATTTCATAAACTTGTGGAGCTGTATTGTGCACAAAGGAACTCTTGTAGTCTAGGAATGAATGAAAGTGTTTAAGTGTGTAATTAAGTTGTGTCTCTATCTTTAGTACTTTTGCCCTTTAACTTACAAGGCAATAACCTTCCAGTCAAAAGCCAAGGAAGTACATCTGCTTAGAGATACTTAACTGCTGCTGAATACAGTAATCTACACAAGAAACTGTGTTTGGATTCCTGACCATCTGGATTCAGTGCACGTATGAGAGGATTGCAGTTTGCTTGGTTGGGTTTGTAATTGTTAAGTGATTGTTTTTCATTATGTTGTGCGTGGTTGAAAATGTTAGTGCTTGTGCAGCATTTTTAGGTTTTGATAACATAGTCATGTGGTTTTAACAGATGATTTGTGTTTGTGTGGTACTGTATGCTGTTATCACAAGCTTTGCTAACTAGCAAACTTTTGACTTCTTTATGAATATGACTTTGACTGTTTCTCAGATAGCTGAAATCTGACATGTCACAAATATACAGTTTTAGAAAGAGTGAGTAAATAAAAAAAGTTGGGGGTGGATTTTTCCTTTAAAATATAAAGGAGTAGCAATAAACTGCAATTCTTTACCCGAATACAGGTGAGACGTGTCTTTGAACTGTTATTTAAGAACGATAAAAGTGCACTTTATTTTTTTACACCCAATTCAAAAGTAGCTCCTGTGTTCAGAATCATTACAGTTCAGTCAAATATCCTTTATCTTCACTTCCCCAGTGTCTAGTACACTCTCACTTTCCCATCCGTATAATCTGGATTCTAAATCAATTTGTTCAAGTGTCCTTTGCAAAGAATTTAAAATTTCTCTCTGTTCCTCTGCTGGTACCTTACAGAATATGCAGTTTCTCTGCTGTTATTTATAAAGTAGAACAAGAGCAGAAAGTTTTGAATTTCAATAGTGACAGTTCAAAAAGTACTATAAAACTTATGTGCTTAAGTCTTTTGAAGCCTTAGGGTTATTGTGTTCGAAACATCTTTGGCATCAGTGATTACACACTGTATAAAGCACTTATATGGTGCTTTAATGGTGTTCTGTTCTGCTGTTGACAGCCCCTGCTCACTGTAATTGTTATGTGGCAAAAGAAGAAAATATTTCTTTTTTGGGTGAACTATTCCTTTAGGTCTAAACACTTTATGGTTTTGTTTGAGTTTGTGTGTTGAGATGTCATTCAGTCTGTGCCTTTGCCAACAGGATGAATATGGGTGTGGGTTCTCCTGAGGACGCTGTTGTTGTGGAAGCAGGAAGTGATGAGAAAGAAAGCCTGGCAGATTCTCTTCCTTCTTTGTGTTTAAAGCAAGTCTTCCCTAAATACTCCAAGCAGTTTAATTACCTGCGGGTAATTGAACGCATTGCTGTCATTTTCCTGCGCTTCCTTGGGGTCAAAGGAACCATGAGATTGGGCCCGACCGGATTTCGCACCTTTATAAGGCAAGTTATAAGCTGAAATGGTAGAATGTGGTACTTGATTCTAATGGGTTTGATTTGCAGATAACCTGATTAAATGTGTCTTCATTGCACTGGAAGTTGCTTCAAATAGGTGATTTTTTTTTTTAACTACAAAGCAGGTTTTCTGAACATATTCCTTGTCTTCTATTGGTTAAACGAATGGATCACCCCACCCCAAACTGACAGTATTGCTTTGTATGGAACAAGTGAATAACATTAACGAATATTTAAAATAAATATCCTGCATTTGGATTCCTTTTTTATACATTTACAATAATACATTTATATTATAAATGTATATTATATATATGTATATTATTATAAATTTAACAAATAAATATGTGACAGTGTCAAATGCTGTGACAGCAAAAATAAAAAATAAAAATTCTTAAAAATATACAAATAATAAGAGAGATGTATCTTCATTGCTGGAGTTACAAATAGGATTAGAAAGATTTATCTTAATTCTTAGTTTTTTTTTCTATATTTTTGTATGTCACACTATAAGACATAAACATTTGTCAACTGTAGATGTATAATTATATTATCCTTAATTAAAATAATAATTGTTATTATCAATTTCTGCATTGAGGCTTTTAATTTGTAAATATTGTTATGACTCAAATCACTTACTGACTTCTTCTAAATTGCCTCTTTACTGTGTCAGAAGACAATATTTAGGTGCTCACTAACTGTATATTTTTTAGGAACTGCAAGCTGAGCAACAACAGCTTCTCAATGGCATCCGCAGACATCCTGTACATCGACATCACTCGTCGCTGGGCTGGAACACTTCCCGACTCCAGAGAAGCAGGCAAGCAACCCACCAATCATCACTCAGTTTACTTTCCAGCACATTTTCACGCCCGAGGCCGACGCACAATCAAAGCGCTGTTAAACATCCACTAATAGAAGTCACATTTGCAACTGTTCGTCAGCGCATTTTCCACAGCATGAGATTGTCGAGTAAGATAATTGACATAAATTCATTTCTAGATTCATTCGCACAGTACTTGTAAATTGGAAAATAGATGACCAATCAACTAATGCCAGATAACCACAATTCTGACGCTCTGCCTCAGGATTTTTTCAACACGTTTTTCATTCAGACTTGTACACTTGTAAGTGGAGACATTTTGTGTGTGTGTGGCAAAGCTAATGTGCCCAGAAGTCATTTTTGATTTTAAATGAGCACTGGTAATATTCCTTGTGATGGTGCATTAGGTTGAGGTCATGCTAGCATCATTTTGTCGACGGAATGCATGAAATGAATAATGTATGTGTCTTGCTTCTGCTAATCAAAAAATGAAAATGAATATCTACTCGAGTCTGTATCCTCTTAAATGGCCGGAGCGATTTGAGTTGAATTTTTGATGAGTTCAAGTTTTGATGACGGACTACAGAATTTTATTTTTGGGTGAACTATTTCTTTATTGCTTAACTCATGTTCTGGGCAGCATTGCTTATTAATTCTTCCCATCCGCTCTATCCACCATTTAAAAAGCACAAATGTGCACTCACACAGCCATATTTCTGACCAGCACAGCCTGTGGCCTCAATGTTAAAGATGTTTTTCTCAGTAAGGGCTCATTAGTGCATATTGTATGTAGTTGAGTGATTTGCAAGCACCTTCAGACTTCAGACCTTCAGCCCACCCCCGGGCTCCTGAAAACCTTTTCACTTCAAGTGGCTTCCAGTTGAAATGTGCAGAGAGAGATTTCCACTCCTCCTCCTCTTCATTTTTAAAACATACAAAGTTTTTCTCTTCAGTTTGAACTTTGTAGTCTGCGCTTCTCTCTCTCAGCGCTTGGGTGCAGAAATGACCTTGAGAAATCTCAGATGAGCATCTGAGATTGTCGATTAAGTTTTAGCAGGAATATAAATATGCTGTAATTAAGTTTTCATTACCGTTGAGATATGGTTGAGACTGTGTGCACTAAATAATACACAGACAAAGCTCTATTAATTAAACAAGCTGAACTGGCATATGTATAGTTTTGATTAATCTGTAAGCCCACAAGCTTACAGTTCAGTAATATCATTAAAGTTTGGTATCAAATCTTTTATATTCTTGTAAGCTCTGTTTAAATGTCAGCTATATATATGAAGTCTTGTTAGGTTTGTTATGGTTAAATGTTAGTGGTAGTAATTGCTTGCATTGGCTTTGTCAATATTTCTCAAACCCATAAAGTATTTTTTAACTTCTGTGTGTAACTTGTCACACACATTTGTGTTATAGACATAAATGATTGCAACTTTCATATTGCACAACTTAAGTGATATGTAAACAAATGTCTCTCTTCATCTCTCTTTTTTTATTAGGAATGGGTCTTCAGGCATTTATTGAGGCCTTTTTCTTCCTGGCAGCACGCAGATTCAAGACTTTACCATTGCGGGAGCAAGTTGTCTCTTTGCTGGAAGTGTGTGAGTCTTCCCTTGAGGGGCAGGGCCAGGGTGAGAAACCACGCCCCCACAGACCACACACAAACACTAACCCCGCCTCCACTCAATCATCAGTACCTCCCATTTTTAACTCCCCTGCACTGACACGCCGACATCAAGACCATCGACGGCATCAGCCATTGCAACCTTCTGCAAAGGGAAACTCAGACAATTGACAATCATCTTTATACCTTTAAGTTTAAGAATATTATAAATTTGAGGCCAGATATGGATATTTCTAATTCTCTCTTAGCTTATGCAATAACTTTATTAAAAAAAGTTTATACATGGCCACTAATGTATGATTTAAACATACATAGACACAAATGCACTGGAAATGTAATGGAGGATATGCGCACTGGTGTGTGTGTGGGTTTCAGTGCAGAGTGAATAGAAAGAATTTGCATGAGTATGTGACTTTTGTTGCATTGCTCATATACGCTTAACCTTCAGGAAATAGCATTTGTGTGATCAAGTCACTGCAGGGATAACAGAGTGTCTCATGAAAATATCAGGGATGCTGTGAGTCAGTGTTTTTTAAAGGGATATTGTCACTTCACTTAAGCAGCTAAAAATAACCTTAAAAAAAAGGAATAAATGGAGAACAACATGTTAGGAAATGGTGTTGATAGCAGCATATGACGCCAAATGCAAAATGTTTCATTTGTACCCATAGTTTTATTTATTAGGTTACTGTTGTGTTTTGCACTATTTCACTGTAGTTTTGTTGGTGGGAATTGTGATAATGTAGGTACGAATTATGAAAAAAGGTCAAAAGTGTGAAAAAGAAAGAATATAAAACCAGACCGGACCGAGATAATCATGCATTAGTTATTTATAAAAACAAGTTAACCCCTATTTAATATTGCATCACAACGGCAGGCATCTACATATAAACCTTAGGCTTGTCAGAGATGGTTTTTTGCTTGTCATGTTGAATAAAGATCGCATTCAAAATGAAATATGTTGCGTTCATTTTTTTTTACTTTAAAGCACTGTGATATTTTTATACCAAGGCTTGAAAAGCAATATGGAATCAAAACAGTGCCACATATATTGGTATTGCAAAACAAAATAGTTTTGTCACAACATAAATGAGCAATATTTATTGAGCAGTATTTTTAGAAGAACTTTATTTTGTTTGCAAAAATTAGTTTTTGTTTTTATTTGTTGCAAATATATGTGCCATTGTTTGAATTCCATAAAACAGTTCTTATGATAGTTATTGTAGCATTAACAGGCACTTTAGCATGTTTTTTGTGTTTATAAATTGTCATGTAATATGAGAATTAGAGGATTAAACTAGATTTCCTAATTTTGTAAATTTTAAAAACAATGTATTATCTTGCAGATATGATAATGACACGGTAATAAAGACAACAAAGCAGACATATGAAATAACTAAATAAAACTTTAATTATTCTAGTTGCAAATGTACATAAATTGCACAGCCACAATTGTATAGTTCTTAACATGGACAAATTTCTCTGTACATTATTGTCATATAATTGCCCTAAAACAATGTTCAGCCAATACTTTAAACATACTTACAAAAATCTTTTCTACAAGGATTATAAAACATACAACATATTGTGTATAGCTTTGTATATCTTTTAATCTTTATATTGTTTATTTCACATAGCTACTATTTCACATTGACTGCTGAAAAAACGATGAGCAAAGTTTTGTACTCAAAGTTTTCTAAACTGAACAGAAGCCAGATAGAGACACATTAGATGAAAAGAACCGAGACGACAGCAAAATCTTTTTCATTCAATACTGTTCTAAACTGGTTTTTGGACTTGCTAGTAGCTCCTCATGTGGCTGAAGTTGTAAATAAATGTAATGATTTTGCAAAGTCTCATACCTTATTAAAAACAACATAGAATATAGTTACAGCCTTATGTGTGGGGAAACATAACAAATAAATATTGATTCCCTTTCGCGCAACCATGCGCGCTTCTCAAGTTGAGTTTAACAGTTGATCAATTGAATTTCAAAGTAGCAACTTTTTTTAACAGATGCTGTTACAGTTACTACATGCCAAACTGTTAGGACACAAATGAAGGCATGTGATTGGTTGGGTTAATTAACACATTTCAATCAATAGACAGTGAATTCACATTACATGTGTACATTTGTTTGTACTAACATGTGTTAATAACTTTTGGCTTCATGTAATTTGGCCATAATGTTATGAATGGTGATTACAAAATATGTGATACAATAATGAAAATGAGTCAAACAGGGCTATTAAAAGTACACCGATGGCCTAACCAGCACCTAAAGTTTGCTACTTGTATATGGAGTGAAATAAACTCAAGATGGACACAAAGGATGACTTAAGTCGGGGAAAAGTGCATAGTCCTCAAAAGCATTTCAGAAGCAGTTTGTGCTTAATAAATCCTGTGGACATTCTCCACCGCTTGCTGTCTGACATCACACTCAGATATAAATCAGATTGAAAATAATGTAACAATTTCATTCAATCTACAGACTTCTTGGGGTCGCTTTATATAATCTTAAATAATATTCACATAATACTCCTATACGGAGCCCATATACAGAGGTCTCCTTAAAAATATCAGGAAAAATAACATTTCTATCTTGCACGTCCCATCTTTAATATCTGTATATCAACAAAATAAAGACATATCGTGCATCTCTCTTCCTTATAGAAAAACAAAAATAACAAATTCAGGGTAAAACTGCAGCTACTGGCTGCATGTCAGTGCTGAGCATAATAAATGCACAGTCCTTATGTTTTGGTAAAATAATACAAAAATAAACTCTAAATGCTGAAATGACAAGTGTGCAGCAATGCATACACATACAAAATAAAAACTAATCTCACATGTACAAATTACTTAAAAAATGTTAGTAAAATAAAAATGGGCTGCAAAGTCTTTATGGGTGAAAACTGTCTCTCAAACATCGCAGGTTAAAGATAAAGGCAGTTCTCGAAACCAACAAGCTAAACATTCAGTCTGCTCTCTCTGAGCAATTTGTGCTAATTCAAGGTCTTTGCATGATTAAAGTGGACCCGGATTAACATGTAGTATATACATTAGTGTAATATTTGCCAGGTGAAAAACCAAACAACTGAGGTAAAGATGGAGAACGTAAAATATACTCTTTGTAAAATCTATGTACATTATAATCTTTCACAGATGTTCATCGTCACTGTAAAAATACAAAGACTCAGATGACTGAAGATTATTCAGAGCCGATCTTTTGTTAAGGCTTCTCATGATGGAGATACAAAGTGCACTATGTAGGGACAAACTGCTAAAAACAAAAACAGAAAGTGACCTAATTAGAGAGAATATGGAGCGGTGTTGCTCATTCTTTAGTTTCAGCCGTTTCCAAAGTTTTCCAATGAAGACATCGTTATAAATAAATGTAACACACAAAGTTTTTCTGTATAGAGCACACCAAGTCAAACAACTTTAGAAGGAAACTGCAGACTAGAACGTCCTAGTATTAACTTTACGATGCAGTTTTTTATTTTGCAGTTAGTTGCTGTGATTCAGAAACGAATGTCTAGTGGTACGTCCTAAAATGAAGTAGTCTCGACAGCCCGTGTTTCAAGTGGCCTCTGTCAGTTTACCAGCTGAAAGGTCGATGTGTTCAATATCCATCCACTAGTAAAGCCTCACCTGCATTGATTCCTTTCAGTATTCACTTACAAAATATCTACACACTTGCTCATGTCCTCTAACGTTATTCCTCTCTCTGTGTGGATAACACTGCCATTGGGTCGCGTTCAGCAGTTGGAGCTGTTACGAAACTCTCCGTTCTCAGTGATTTGCAGTTTGGTGGGGTTGGTGGGAGAGATTCCGTTGCGCGTCTGCATGCTGTAGCGCTCCTTCAGCTGTGACAGGGCGCTCATTAGCCTCGCGTTAGCTGCGTCCAGTGATGCTATTCGTTTCTCCTGCAGAGACAGGGAGAGAGAAAAAGGAAATGAGAAATGCTGGCTTAAATCTTAAATCCTTTTCCAATACCAGCCTATACAATTTCAAAAGGTACAAAAGGAAAGAAAGGTTTAGAATCAAGGTTTCAAAATGAAGAAAATATTTGGTTACACTGAGGAGGTCTTGTGGTCCTCCAGAGCAATACAGAAACTCTGCCATGTAAGGATGAGCAGATATCAGAGAGATTTGTTTCATGTTAAGGTGATGGTTAGTTTTTATATTAACTTCATCTTATCTGCAGATGTGTCTCTAGATAACACATTCATGTTTCAGTTGGTTCCGTAAATAATTACTAGCTCATATTTTTTAGTGTAGTTTCAAAAGTGAATGTTTACTCAAACACATCTTCACATCTCCCAAGCGAAGCCAATTAAAACTAAATTGTCACCTCTATTTAAAGAGGTTTTTACTTCAATCTCAACTTTTATTTATTTAACACATTTAACCTGATAACTTAAAAGCAGAAATTGTGTATACACATAAAAATGCATCTGAACTACATTTTTTTTTTAAATATTAATATAACATGGTTGTGATAATCTCTTAACTTAGTAAAAGTGTATAGAAGTAACACAACTTAGCAGCTTGTACCTAATAACATGCGATAATCTCGCAATGATGATATTCCGGACAACACTCATCCACAGTGTAATTGCTTATTTATCTCCTACATTGAAAGATAAAATACTAGTTTCCTAGGAAACCCAGACGCAAACATTAAACACAAACAGTTACTAGAAAACGGTGTTGGTTTAAGACACATATTACAGTACATACAAACAATAGCTCAAAAGAAAACCCCTCCGAGATGATCGCACTCCTACACAGCTATGTCTCAATTAAAATGTATATCCAATCCTTCGCTGAATTCACACTGTGTTGTCAAGCAAATTATTTTAACGTCTCTTTTGTTGCTTAGGGAATAAACATAATAAAGCCAAGAATATTGACACTGGAGCTGGCCAGCTTTGTGGCGTTTGATGTAGATTTAATCACAAGAACAGAGATTTCCACCCCTAACACATTAGGGTATTTTGTTTTGTAGAGCACTACAAATTAAACCAGCGACCACCAAAATCCCTGAATTAAATGAATGTTATTCATCTGTGGCTCTTGAACACAACAAAAGCCAAAGCCACAGGAATTTCTTTTAAAATGAAAAATAGCGACCACAGCGGGAAATTGAACATAAGCACTAATAATGAATAATAAAAGCATTCTTTTAATAAATAATGCAGAAGGAATATGTGATTTGTTTTTTCAGGTTTGTTTGATTCTGACTAAAATGCTTAATATTAAAATTAAAATTGTGCAATATAATATCATATATAATAATATAAATTCATATTATATTGTTATTATATATTATATAATAAAAGTATAAAAATATTTTATATAGAAAAGGAACACTGCATATTATATATGTATGACTTGTGTATGATTTGATTTTTATTATAAAATAAAAAAGATTTATTATACCATAACCTGCAACATGTTTTTAACCTAAGAACCTAAGATTAAAACTTCTTAAAATCTAAAGTACACTTGAACACCTGTTTTCAGAGTTCACGACAGTCACAGCTGATAGAGACACATGAACACTCTTACCTGAGCATCAATGATCTTCTGTTTGGAGTCAACGACCGCCTGCATGTCAGCATGATCTTTCTTCAGCTCATCTTCCACAGACATCAACCTGCATCAACACATAACATCAACACACTCAGTCCACGCTTGTTATATCCTTCTGTTCTGCCTTTAATATAGTGCTCAGGGCCATAAATAACTGTCCTGTAACATCAGTCTTAGAAGAAAACAGCTCTCAGTAAATTCAAAGCCTAAAGTCTTTGAAGAACTCTCCATCTTCTCAAAATGACACTAATACACTAGTAGCTGAGGGCAGATGTACAGTACACTCTGACCTTCACAACTCTGTACATTTAACCACGTGGATTTTAACCACGTTAAAATCTCTCTTTCTATTGTGCTTCTTTATTTTATCTCCCTTCACCATCTCCACTTTCTTCACTCCAGACTATTCCTATAAAAACAGAACTTTCCTACCTGCTGATGATGCTCTTCATCTGCAGGTCTTTGTCATCCTGTTGCCGTCTCAGTCTGTCTTCGGACTCCTCCAGTCGGGCTTGATACTCCAGTAACATCTTCTGAGCCTGGTCTTCCTGTTCCCTCAGCCGGGCCTCATATTCTTCCAGCCTCTGGACCGACATACGCAGTCTCTCCTGCAGCATGCTGATCTCTGCCTGATACTGAGACGAAGAAGCAAAGAAACTTTTCTTTGTCTTTCCTGTGACATCTCATTTTATACAGCATTCGTCACTGAACATTGAGCTGCGAGGTGCATAAATATACGCCTCCATCCTGTATAAATATTTTGTATCTTAAGGTCACAGGTTTGGGAATGCACAGATAAAATATAAATACTGGATGCCCAATGCATACTTGTAAATATAACATATGCTTTGAAATGTAATGATTTTAATACTGCTTAAAGGGACAGTTCATCCAAAAACAATAATTCTGTCAAGATTTATTCAACCTTGTTTTATTTAAATCTATATTTGACTCTTTCTTCAGTGAACACTAAAGAAGATCATTTAAGAAATGTCTCAGTGGGTTTGTGTCCATACAATGGATGTCAGTAAGGGCCAATGTTATTTGATGATCAACATTCTTCAAAAAATCTTCTTTTGTGTTTCGCAGAAAAAATAAAGTCAGTTCCACTGGAGGTAAACCACAAAGGAAAATGTATGTACAGGACAATTAAAAGGCAATGACTGATAGAGGCCAATAGGCAAATTATACCCCTTACTCTTTTTAATAAACACCTTGGGATTCATAATGAGCACAGAGAGTCACAAACTTCGTTTATTATCTCAAGCAAATTACACTCTACTGAGCCTGCAAACACTACCCTGCGTCATTGAGAAACCAGGCAAAAGCTGCTGGGTGACAGCTAACTACCATCATGCTGAGAGATAACAAAGATAATAGACATTAACAAGATGCTGCTGTTCTATTATAACAGTATGCATGGGGGAAATGAAATGCGCTCTATCGAAAAAAGTCCCGCCTACCAATAAAAAGAGACTGTATATGTTAAAATGTGTGTGTTAAGTTACCTTCTCAGCTTGCGTGTGTTCATCTCTGCCCAGTTCTGTCTCAGGCTCCTGCTCTATATATGGCACATTCATCAACCAGGCAGCGGTACGGTCCAATGCACTGGGATTCACAGGGGACGGGGCCTTTGGAACACACACACAAACATACAAGTGTATGAATAAACTGAAGATAAAACAAGATATACATACACACAGACACACAAAGAAGTAATGCCAGGGGTGATACATATCCAGCGGCAATAGAGACAAAGACTTGGAAACAGGGTTATTACTGCATGATGTAGGGATATATTTACACTATATTTACACAGATTTATAAATATGCATGTGTGACAAATAAACCTAATTGTTTGATAATTCTTTACATTGAATTTTATTATCTGTTGTATGTTAGTTTCAAACAAGAAATTAAAAATTGATAAATCACTCATAAATACTATACTTTGGTGAACTGTCCAAAATTAAACTTTGATTGAATCCATGTTTTTCTTCAAGGTTTTGGTAAGAAAAACATTTTATTTAATAAAAAAATGTAAATACTAGGCAGATTTGTTTGGAAAATATTAATATCGTTATCTCACAATATTGTTATCTTTAAAATTTTTGCTCTTAAGTAATGTATTGTTTTTACTCGCTGCTGCTGCAAACCCAGTAATAAGAAGCTGTTTAATGGCCGGTATAATTGTGACAGCTTACCGCATGTTTTGTGACAACATGCCCCACAATTGTTACACTACTGTATATGGAGTAAGTTGTCACAATGTGAAGTGCATCTTTTTTAACAATACAGGTTGAAATATTTTTGTTGCTAATACTTCACTGTATATTCCTTTAGAGAAACTGATTTTCAAAAATAAAGCCGCCCTGACAAATGTTCACTGGAGTAAAATGTGTGACAGATAGTCCTGCTGTCTCCTAATTTTCGTAATGAATATATTCCAGTTCAGTGAGCTGTGTTACAGTTCAGTCTGGTGGAAGATGTTAATCTTTTAGTCTAGGTAAAATTGAAATCATTCCAAAACTAACTATTCACAGGAAGCATAAATATATGCCTTTCACTGACAGGGAACAATTGGGAGGTGCATGCTGATGTAATAAGCGTGTGAGCTGTAGCCGATGTAGACGATCGGTAGCCTCAGGGATTTCATCAATCACATGAAGCAATCGATCAATTCCCAAGAGAGAGGATATGGAAATGCTCTTCCTGTCCGCTACATTGTCAAAGTGGAAAGAAAAATGACTGCCAAAGGCAGTAGTCAATAGCTGGAGGTTGATGATTGCCAGAATACTAAACCCACCGATTCTAATTAAAACCGAAACTCAGACCTACCACAAGATGTATTAGCATTACTAGGTAAAAGCTGCAATCTGTAACTTTAAAATAACACAAAAATAAACAAAAAACAGACACATTTTTTATATGTCTTTTTTATATATATATATATAAAAAAGGATTCTTTATACTTCACATAAAACTGCACTCACTTGTTTATGCTGGGCACGATGCTTTGTTTCTGGACTGTCGCCTTTGGAGGAGGAGCTCTGCTGTCGAAGCCGTGCACCACTTATTGGCCAATCAGCTGATGATGACATCATAGTATTATTAGGACGTGGATAAGGGGTGGAGTTTAACAGACTGGGTGGAGTTCGGCCTCTGGGTGCAGTCTGTGTGGGAGGTGGCGGCTGGTCGATCCGTCGCTGTGGACCAGCGCTACTCTGTCGTGGTGCTGTAGGTTGGTTACCATCATTCATTGATAGCTGTCTTCTGGAGAAATCTCCAGAACGTCTCACAAACTCCTCCCCCATCCCTCCCGGCTGGGTAAGGAAGGTATGCTTGGTCCCACCGAAACCCTCCTCGTTGTTGCTATGGGAACTGACGGAGCTGTGACATTCTGACCCCGAATCGCCACTTGCCGCCCCTCTGGGTGATACAGGCAACCCTGCTGCCATCTGGTACACTGGATTCTGAAAGGACAGTGGGGCCAAGAGCTGCGTAGGCCTGCCGGGGGCTCCTTCTGCTCCTGGGGTTGTGGGAGTCTGTCCTAGCCGGTGAAGAGTGGGACCTCCTGCAACGTTTCCTTGAGGAGTCCGTGCATTCCAAGGAACCATGGTACCTTCTACTAAACCTTCTGAAGTGATCCCTGCTGAGATGGCAATGGGTTCTAACGCCCTGGCCGCTTCCTGGAGGTCGACCATGGAGAGACTCTTGCCACTGTTGGCCAAGCCCAGTTCGGGTTCGTTGGCCTCCGAGTAGCTGGAGCTGCGGGCAGGAGAGCCATGAGGTCCAGAGGACCGTGTGACGAAGAAAAGATCTTTATTCTCAGGGGTGGGCGAAGGAAGACGTGTGAAGTCCACCGGGCTGGTAAAATAAAAAGATATGGAACAAAAAAAGCATTAATGCACTTCCAATAACAGCTTGCTGCAATGCATTATGAGATTGCTTTCTATGCAAAACAATCATCCTGTTTTGAAAGACTTTGTGTCTAGATCACTACCATGGTTTTACATAATATATCAATCACAAGTTCATCATAACAGAGTAACTTATTAGTAAGACAATTGTGCAAACAATTGTACACGATTGTCATGCTAGACGGTTCCAGACATGTATAAAGCATCAAGTCAATGCAACAGCGAATGCAGATTTTTCTTTCAGCCAGACTGTGTTTATTGTCTGGATCGCAGCAAGAAAAACCTGCTAATTTATTTCATCATAATCTCAGCCCAGACATCCCCCTCATCCACCACCGCAATCTGCTTTCTCCTCTCAGCCTCTTTCACTTTTGATCCCTATATATATATATATATATATTCCCCTTCCCTGAGTATGTGTGTATATGTGTGAGAACTACAATTAAAGGCCTCTCATTCTCTCTGGCTCTCAGAAATGTCATAAGGGAATTAGCAGTGAGACAGACAGATAAAGATGAGCCGTTCTCTTTAGAGGAGCAATCTGTTGGATATAGTGAGGGAACATTCTTAAGAGCAAAGACTCTGAGCGAGAAAAGCAGGACTGTATTTAGGTCTGAAAGTGACAGATAATGTTAAGTACTTAAACAATGTAACAATGTATCTGTACTTCAATATTACATTGAGTCATTGCCTACAGAAATACACAGCTTGAAGCTGATTGATTGATTTGTAATCATACACATTCATGATTGGCAGATGCCTACAAAATGTTTGCTTTGGTCTAGTCATGAATTATTATTCTCATCTTGTGGCTAAGTAAGTTCCCATACCAGCACCGGATTGTTTGGGAAAGTTTTTGATTGGTTATAGCTCCCACAATAACTGTTTAAAATTTGTGATGTTTTAATTTCTATTGACCTCAAATAAATTATTTTAGTATTTTTTTCTTGTTTGTAAAAATACATAAAAACGCATAAACATCTATATATTTATATAAATCTATACAAAAGAAATTTTTTTGAATTTTTGTGCAAGATGATAAGACTAATATTGGATTTTATATTGGTTAATTGTTTTAACCATAAATAATATCAAGATTTATTTTTTTAACACATACAATGTACCTAAACATAATTCTCTAAAAACCTAATATTTGACTTTACATGTTCGCACATTCTTGGCTTACCCTGGTAGGTCAGTGTCAATAGCCATCTTTTGTAATCCGGTGGAGATACTGCATCCCGGGACTGGAGGGGAGGGAAGAGGATCAGGAGGAGCGTTCATCTGAACGTTCGGTGGGTTTGTTAACGCTGCATGAACGTCTCTTAATATTCTGGGTAATGGGCCAAGCTTGGATGCAGCACTCTGAGAACAAACAAAGAAGATCTTGTTAAATATTAACCCCCGTTACCCAATAAAATCCCTTATGTATGACAAAGAGAACTGAACATCAATCACTGCATGGAGATGTCCATCTCTCAAAAGTTAAAAAAGACCTATTTACAAAATTACAGACCCATTACCTTTGAGCTTTGGCTGAACTGCATGATTGATTAAAAAAGGTCTAAAAACCAACCTCTGCTGTTATGAATGTGATATTATATCTGCCATGTGATGAAAATGAAAAGACACTCATGAGACAAACTTCTAACACTCTTTCTTGTCCTAATACTTTTAAAAAGCATTTACTAAGAAATAAATTAAGACATGCTTACATTTTTTAATGTTGAAAAGTTTGATGAAAGAATGGGGTATAAGAAAAGTGGTGTGCCCACAGAATTTAGCTAAAATGAATTTTGCAAGACTTTTCTTTCAGTGTGGACAGTCTGTTTTTAAAAGGGTAAGAGGATTGTTTTTTTTTATTTGTCTACATAAAGAAATAAATAAATACATGGTGCGCTCATCTCATGATGTTTGAAAAACACTAAAAGCAACAAACCAGGGGATTATAAAAGCCTAAATATTGCAGCCTGGGGGAAATTTCTCATATCCGTCCACCTACACAAAGAACGCAGGAAGAAAATCTAAATATTATCTGAGAACCTTCATACTTTGGCATCAAATGTCCTAAATTGACTCAAAACGGTCCGCTTTTATGCTGCAACATTTAAAACTTTTTGTAAACTTTTATTTAATTATTTATTAATTCTTTATTCATATTTATTCTCACATGCTAGAGTAATAGTAATCTTTCTTTGTAATGTAAGAAATGAATAGGTTGGCACAATTTATATTTTCATGTTTTAAATATTCAGACATATGTCCTGTAGATCAAAAGGTTTTGAATATCATAAAAAAAACATTTCGGTCAAGTAAACATTAAACAGTAGTGTACTTCAGGTTGTGTATGGTATATTTCTGTAATAATAAATGCTTTACCTGGTCCATTTGGGAAACCACCTCAGCTAGGAGGGAGTGCAGGGTGGAGAGCTCACGGCCCAGGTCAATGTACCCCTCAAAGCCTTCCGTATTTGAGATGGTCTCTGGGTTGGAGATCTCCAGCAAGAAGCGTTGCATGTTGGTCCACTCCTGCTCCAGAAACTGATTCATAAAAGACATGTACTCCTCCTTATTACCAAATCTGTAGGAGAGAGCAAAAAAAACCCATAAATAAACTCAATTAACCACTTTAATGACTACATTATGATAATTATATGGGCCGTCAATCGATTGAAAAATGTAATTATGATTACTCTGAAGCATTTTTTAATATGGAGAAAATTAAATTAAAGTCATATTTAATCATTTGGCTCAGCAAACTATGTGGCTCAAACTCAAACTGCCTCAATATAAACACAAAATGCAAAGATGTAAATGCTAATTTGCAATAATTAAATAATAAAACAACCTTATTCATTCCTCACACTCTCTAGTCCTCATTCGTGTACACGTCACATACACACAAATGTAAATGAAAAGTAAATTCCTTACTTTGTGAAGTTTGCAAGGTTCTGCGTAACCTTGGCGATAAGAGTTAGTGTGCGAGCAGTGCGGTCATCTGGGTATTCCTGTGTCAAGTTGAACAGTGAAGGGGACATGATGGCCGGACAGAGAAACCGCAAAAACAAAGAAGCACTGATAAGCCGTTCGCTGATGTCCGGTCGCCCCCGGTTACCACATTCCTGTCTCCAAGACGCAAACACCTCCTTTAGCTCTCTTGGAAACACACTGTTGGACAGAGAGAGTTGAACAGATTTAGATGAAATTATTAAAAGCTGTTCTTTTTTAAAGACAAAAAAATATCAAATATCTAAAAATGGTGCATTTTCATGTGTACACTCAATTTCTGAATTTATTTTTGCCAAAATACTAAATTGAAATCTCAGTGTTATTATGCAATATGTACTTTCTCAATTAATGTATACTGACAATTGTCTCATTTGTTTCTATTTTCAGTTCTAGTCATTTTAAAAGCTCATCTGTGTGATCACATTAATCTTTGGCCTGTAAATAAAACATTCTAGTTAAGGTTACCGGTAAGATTCGATGATCTTGCAGAAGGCCAGCTCACAACACATCCTGAGGTTGCTTTGATGTTCTTGTAGATCACTAGATGAACATTTCGATGCGTCCACCTCACAGTTCTCATCAGACTCATATAAAGCCTTTATAAACTCCCCTACAGTGAAAAAAACCCAAATACATAGAAGACAGTTACATTTATACTTAGTACCCAAGTCTGCTCACCAAATATCATTTTAAATCAAATCTAAAAGAATCAGTGTCATCAATTAATGTTGGCACAATGGTTCTGCATGTGCCACAACAGTTTGTCCCAAAATGTCATTTCTCAGCAGGACAGGAAGTGGGCTTACAACCTGCTTACAATCTTTCATATAAACGAACAGAAACACCCCTATTAGCAGTAATGAACATTAGCAATACCAAGCGTCCTCTCTTTCTAAACTTCTCTAATCCCTGTCCATTATAAAGTGACCGCTGGCCTTAAGTTCTCTTGCTATCTGTTCTATAGCTAATGAAAGAGCCCAAGCTGGGAATATACAACAAACTTTTTGTCGATCCAAAACAAACTGCACAGTCAGATCTCCCTCCACAGAGAGTACACAGAGCAGGTACTAGTCGATTCCCCCCTCTGTTCTGTTGTGCGTGAAAGGTTTGGGGAAAAATCAAACTAGTGTAGCATAAACCGTGAGGACGTCCAACTGATCCATTATGAAGTGCACTTGTCTTGCCTTTTATTGCTATTGGAGAGTAACCAGATGCTCAATGGCCACCCTTATTAGTTCTGCACGCATGAACGGATATAAAGGAAATAAAAAAATGTGGCCATAGAACAATTAGTTTTGGTCTTGTAATTTGATCGGACAAGCTGTGTTTCAAGAATGCTGATATTTACTTTAACAATACGGAAAAGCTTCAGAACTTTTGAAGAATAAATGGCAATCCTGTGTCCATAATGTAAAATACTATGAATTACCTTTTCGGTTTATACTGTAGAACTTAGGATGGTTTAAAAAATGCGCACATTCAAGTGGTTTATTGCTGATTTGTATGATTGTTGGTGCTATGCATTCTCAGATACAACTGACACCTCCTAAACAACTAGTGTCTTAGCTGTGTGCAAATAACAATAATTTAGCGTGTGACAGTTTTGTTCAGCTATAGTTCCTTATTGACCTGAGAGGTTCAAGGTGAATGCTAGACTCAATCACTGTCAAGAATACTCAAATATGATGGTGGACTGTATTCCTGCCAAGCAAAACTGAACACAAGCACATACACAAACACCTTCACTTGGAGTTACACAAGATTATGAAATGTCTTTTGCATTTCTGTCATTAAATCTCTCATTAATAATCACTAAGTTATTTAGTTGTGTGCAAACGGCCATACTGTTTAATATGCAAGGGTAAGTATAAATCAAGTTCAAATCAGTATATTTTAAAAGCATGAGCTTTATTTTTTAATTTTTTTTCTTGTCCGCTTCAGTCAAAGGTTGTGTTGATCATGTGCTCACGTTGTCTAGTCATGTTAAACAATATGAACATCTTGCACTAATTATAAATAATAAATACATTACTAAGTAATTTTTAGTGGGAGATGACAAAGGCAAAAACATTACTTAAGGGTGATGGATTATATTGTGTGATTTAAAATTAAAGCCACTGTGAATGTATGTGTGTGTTCAGTTAGCACTAATAATTTCATCATTTTTGTGTATTAAGTTTGCCACGAGAAGTCCTAAGAAGTTTACGCACACACATGCCTGCATATTCAAGAGGTGCCAAAAAAAGTGACTGAAATGAATGGATCATTTGTACATTTTCGGATTTTATGTTTATAGCACTATTTTTAGTGATACCTTATAGTCTGATTCGTCAGACAGCTAGCTATTTTTAACTTCAAATGTGACACGAAATACTGAAAGAACAAGATGTAGTAATGTTATCACTGAAGACATTTATCTGATGCATGCGTTCGTAGCCCAACACCCCCCCCCCACTTGAGTATCTCTCAAGCACTTGATAAGACAAAAAATCACTAGCTGTTTATAGAACCATGTTCCATATTCATCCTCTCTCTTTGCTGCGCTTTCACATATTTTTCATGAGGATTTTCAGGAGTGAGCAGATTAATAATTTAACACTGCTTCACAAGTCACATTTATCTAAAAAACAATTATACATTATTCAGCACCACCGAATGTGTTCCTAATGCAAATCCAAGGAGGGTGATATACACTTGTGTATTCACACACACACACAGAGTCACACGTACAGTTATTAGGTTCCAATATTTATATGCAGTGTGAAATTTTTATAGGTTGTATTTTTGTTTTGCAGACAGACCACTAGACATTGACACATTTCTAAAATGCCGATGTATTAATACACACAGGCCTTATCTGAGTTGCAGACAGCGAAAACCAAATAAGGATGGATGTGTGTGTTTATGTTTGTGTCCCTTGTGTTTTTGTGTGGCTGCTTAATCTTATCTAAAAGGCATATGGGGGAATTCAGCATAAAATAAACTTTATTTGGAAATATCTCTGTGACTATTGTTTCCAAGTGTTTGTGCCGGATGGAAAGTTTGTGTTGATAAAAGACTGGACCCATAGTTCAAGCTCAGCACAAATGTATTTATGTAGTGGTCTTCTCACTGTGTACATGAAGAGAGTCAAATGAAACAAAATAAACAAATACATTGTCAGATGAATTATTTTTTGTCCAGGCACACCGGGATCTTACCCAAAGCATCCTGCAGGTACTTCTGTCCAACCAGTTTGAGATACTCCTCGATAGCTTTAGTGCCCAGCGTGTTCTCTCTGAAGATAAGATGTTCATTCTCACCACACCGATCCACCTCTGACATCATCAAGTCCGTCAGGAAGTCCTGTCAACACAACCAGAACAGAAAGACACATGTTGACATGGAGGCTGCAAAAAGTAAAAAAAAGAAATAAAATGGACAGATTGTGTGGAGCGTTCTGTCACTGTAATTGAAGCCGTTTCGTCGACGGCGTCTGTCAGGACATGAAAGGCAAGAAAAAGAGAAGGAGAGAGAGATGGCACCGTTCAAGTAAAAAGCAGCTTCGATCAAAGCTGACTGGCAGGAAGCCTATCACTACTAGCAAATGGGAGTTAGGCACAAAAAATCCTCAAAAAAAGTCTACTCGCTTTTGATGCCTGCGCACTTACAAACATACACACCCCCCGTTCAGCTCAGCTTCCCAAATAAGATTCTGTTGGTTTGTGTATTTGTGTGTGTTGTGTGTCTCAAACTCTGTTTAGAGAGATGAGTCACATTTGGCTCCATGTAGACTGCGGTTGAACTTATCTCCATGAATTTAACAAAAGACATTTTCTGTCACACAAACTTTATCTTAGTCTAATTTCTCTTTCGTACAATTTTTTAGACAGTCTGCTTAATGCTCCTCTTTGCTTTCCGTTTTAAACTGCTGTGTTGGTTTGGCTATAGATGACCACAAATATTCATAATGTACATTAACAATTAACAGCACGGATAGAGTGTGTCTGTCCGAAATGAGTAAATAAAAGTATATAACTACAGCATATAATATGCATTTGTTTTCTACTATTGACCCAGACCCGTCCTGAAACCCAGCAGCTTGCTGGTCACCTTGGGCTCAGGTCAGGTACCATACCTCCAGACAGGAAACATCTGTTCTTTGGTGAATGTGGACAAATGTTTTGCAAACAATGTTTAGCATTTTCACAACTGAGTGTTGCTTTAAGAGTCACTGAAAGGAGAGCAAGAATATTTCTGATTAGACGAAGCCAAAGAAAGTGTTGACTCAAGATAATAGTGCCCTATGGGAGTCAAAACAAAATCATGTGTTTGGGATTGGGATACAGAAGAAAGGGAGTGTGGGTAGATATATTGTGACCTCAGAGCTCAAATCTGCCATATGAGCTCAGATGCAGGATAACCACATTAAACAAGTCACTTTCCCATCATACTTTAGATTCGTTTTGATGCATCTGGCAGAGACTTTTACCCAAAGCGACCTATGATGCATTCCAGTCGTACATTTTGTTATCAGTATGTTTTGTCCCTAGGAACTGAACTTACAACATTTGTGGCAAACGCAATAGCTTCAGTAACACTTTGTTTGTTAACATACATGCAATCCTCAAATTGTTATCGCAGGTGTAAAAATTTCATTTAAGATGTTTTAATACAGTAGCATCTCTGATATAAAATTGAGATAATTCATTCAGCTATATCACATAGCCCATAAGCTGATTCCAGATCAGAACAAAGATGCTTTATAGAAAAAAGCCCTCAGGACTATAAAGATACAAGATCAGCCACACGGAGGGAAATCTCATGAGCCTTCAGTTACTTCTCTCACACACACTCACAAAGTCTAAGTAGTATTAAGAAAAAGGCAGAAAAAGATCTCCATTACTGTCACAGTTAATCAGCGAGACCATTCCTCACCCTTAATCAGAATGAGACGAGAGAGAGAGATAAAGGAAGTGATACAGATGAGACTGAGAGAGAGAGAGAACGACAGAGAAAGGCTTAAAATATATTAAGCACAGTGAGACATAAATATAATACTAAAATAGAAAGGACAAACAGAAAAATGAAAATAAAGCAGGTGAGTAAAAATAGGTAGTGAACTCATGCACAGGCAAAAGAAAAACAAGCAGTACACAGGAGAAATATAAGGATGGAGGGATGGAAAAGAAAAGATAAAATCCCTCCGGTCTCTCTACATTCCCTGGAAGCAAAAGCTAATAAAGAAGGAGCCATCTGACCGAGACAGCAGTGTGTGCTCTGCTGAGAAATGTGTGTGTGTGTGTGTGTGTGTGCTTAAGATATAGCGAGGGCCCTTTTAAAGCCCATTCTTTGTGCATGACATCTATGGGCAGTGAATGCCTGTGTGCGTCGAGACAGCTGAATGCAACTCAGTATCAAAGAGCCTTAAATAAAACTAAAGGTCACTAAGCAGACCACAGTATGAATAATGCACACACACAGCCTCATTAATTTACAGAGTAAGATGATGACTCATTCAGTTCAGTAAAGATATTCTGAGGGAGTGAGGGACAAGGTAAGAGGCTGGAGAGAGAAAAGTAGAGAATAAAGCAGCAAAAGAGGAAAGATTATTGAAGGCCTGGTCTAGATAGCATTCCCACACCTTTAGACCAATGAAATTCTGACTTTTCCAGCTGTCTAGATAAGAATTTTCAAGGTTCAGAGGAATTGCTTCTTGTCAGACTTTCCTTGTTCTGCCACCAATATGTTTCAATTCTAGCAAAAGATTATTGGTTTACTAGATTATTATTACTTATTATTATGTGTTAAACATATTTTTCACATACATTGTGACTCAAGGACAGTTACAGTGTACATTCATACACATACTTTGCTGGATTATAATTCAACCCCTTCTAACTGATGCTTTCAAGACCATTACAAGTCTCTATCACAATTCCAGCAAAGACATTTTATAAACTTTGCAAAACACATGTAAATGATTAATAAATGCAAGATCATTACTGATCAAACGGGCAATTGACAGAAATATGAACTCATCATGTCATCGTTTACAAAAAATTATAATATAATTTGAATAAAGAATTCATCATTTGAAAAGACATTATATCCATATAGAGAATTGATCATTTCTATTGACAATTTCCTACAGATTTCTCTAACAAGGAACAATTTCGACTATATTCTATATTCTAGCTAATATTCCAACTATACTCGTCCAGGAAAAAACAACTCAATTATTTTGTCAGACACAAAATAATTTAAAATGATCTACTGGATAACAAAAAGAAACAAAAATATCAGTAAATATCAAAGATTAACTTTCTCCATTCTGTCTTATCATTATTTGTGTGTGTGTCTCTCATTCGCAACACATCTCTCTTTTGATCTAAAGCCAAGCTGTAAGCCTAAAACAGTAGTTGTTATCTGGCTTCTTCTATCTCAAAAAATAGAGGTCATTGAATAGAGGTCAGGTGCTATTCAGCAGACAGACAGCACGAGGGTCAGGAGAGAGTGAATATATTATACTGTATGTGTATGAGAAAGAATACATCTAGTATCACAGAAGCGTTAAATTCACTCCTCGCCAGCTCTCTATCTACCCACACTGTATAACCTTCAGTTTTCTTTTCCATTGCGTTTATGCAAATACGCATGTACGAGTCTGTTAAACGCAGCTGCGGGAATTTATGTGTACACTCTCTCCACCCAGCGAAATGCAGAAGTTCTCAGTTAATGAAATGCCGGGCTGTAGGGCGGCTTTATCCAGCATGCTTTCTAAGATAAGGCTGATTGTTGTGCTGTATGACTAAAGTGGGTCAAACAGAGATTGCTTCAAGCATCACTCAACAATATATGCCCTCAACATTTACTTACGTTTGCTTAACAGTCTGCATTTCATCAACACATCTCATCTTGATACTTAAGGGCTGGTTTGGAGTTTTGGAGTTTCAACAGCTCTGTGTACTTTATATGTTTTCTGTTGTGTATGTTTTGTTAGGGCTGTCAGAAATGTTGGTTGTTATAATTGATATAAAAATAACTTGATTAGCAATTGAATTATTGCTGCTTTTTTCATGAAACTTGCAGTACTTTAAAATATAAATAAAGGATTCATTTTTGTGTGCATAAAAATATATAAATAATAATATAAAATTAGAAATAAAAATAACAATGGCAAATTTTAATGTAATTAAAATAAAAAATAATGATTTTTTACAATTTTATAAAAATCTTATATATATATTCTTATTTTTGGTCCACTTTCTATTCACATATGCTTTTTGAAACCCAACCAACATAAGAATTAACACAAATAATGTAAATTAAGCATTGCTTAAATTTTCTTATAAGTGTGGCATAAACTTCCCCCAGAGAGGCATTTATGTTTCACACATTCTTAAAGCTGTGAATTATTGTACTGTGTTGTACTGTCTGTTCAATATCTCATAGATTGTGAGATCTGAATCCCACATACCGCAATACATGTGATCCAACTTTTACAAAGCATGTGATCATAGTTACATGCTGTAATCAAGTGCAGACATGACATTCACATCATATCACAGACCTGATTAATACCCTGTCGAACCTCAAAGAGCTTGAGATGCAGGAAAAGTGCTTAGGTATACGTTAAGAATGCGCTGAAGTGGATGTCAGATCTACAGCAAAGCAGGAATTCTGTAATAGATGTCAGGGCAATGTGCTGCTTCAGTCCAGAAATGACATCCTTTCAGAGCCAGCCTGCCTTAAAGCGCAGCCAAGCGAGATAGAGAGGAAGAATGGCAGAGCATGAGTCTAAGACAAGATAAGGAGATACAGCTGTGATGGAGAGAGAGGCAGAATGGGAAAAACGTGAAACAAGAAAGTGTGACGGATGAGAAGAGGAAAGATACGTGTGCTGAAGGAAAATGGCAGATAATGACTACTGCCTTGTGTTCGTAATAGGAAGTTAATGATAGAAGATAGTCTTTAGCTTCATCTGAAAAGCTGCTCTTTTGTTGCTTTGCAACAATTGGACACGTACATTAAATTGCAATGCTATAAAAACAAACATAGGTCAGGATGTTTATGATGCAGAAGTCTATACTATAGGCTGCTAATGTTGGTGTTTTTGACAAAAGAATTGGGAAGAGGTCATTACATCAAATTGCACTGCTATAAAAAACAAACATAGGTCAGGAAGCATGTATTTTTCCCATGACTTTTTTATTTGTTTTTGATTTAAGTGATAAACATTTTTAGTGTACAAATGATTTAAGTAAATAAAAACTATTTTAAAATGAAAAATTATGACTCAACAGCAAAATCTATACAATGCAATGTTTATATTATTTTAAATAGTACAATATTATTATAATTTATATGAATAAACTTCCATGACTTTCCAATATGTAAAATAACAATTATTAATGACACGATTTCCTGATTTTTCATGTCCGTGGGAACCTTGTCAAGTAAGAGAAAGAACTGTGTTTCATTTTCTACAAACTTATTTTAGCAGTGGAGAAGAGGCCAAAATGATGTACCATATGAAATCACACTTACATCAAACTCAAGCAGGTGATAAATGAGTGTTATATGTCCTCTTGGGCTGCTGCTCCTTATGGGAAATCTGTTCTCTTTATTTCACATCAAGAGCGCACCGGTCTCAAAATCACACGGCAAAGAAAATAAGCCATGGGAATAGAGCAACTACATTTCACCACTTATAAAAATCCCTGTGTGACCACTAAAACAATACCTTAAGAGAGCAAGAGACACCCCAGTGTCGGGATTCCTGCAGATAATCAGCCACAGCAGACTTTGTTTGGCGGCTGAACTAACCATGTCCAGACTTTCAGAATGAACACAAGCTCTATTTCCCACTCAGACGAGAGTGCTTCATCTTCATTTGAACCTAATTTAGTCCAATTTTATTTTGGTCTGTCAAATTATATCTCTGTCAGAGACCGACAACAAACCAGCTGGAGCAGAACTAAGAACTCCCAAATACATTTTATATATCTGCTTTAAGGGCTCATAACATTGACTAAATTAAGTGATTTAATCACACGGAGGATATATACTTAAGGGAAAGAGACGTGCTGTTAGGAAATTGAAGCGTTAAATTGAGTCTTCATTCTGCGAATGCAACAGTCATTTGAGTCAGAAGTATAATCTGCTCAGGAAAACCGACAGAGGAGAAAAGTATCCGATAGCCTTCGCTAGTCAACTGTGCTCTGTAAGAGGTTTCTCTACTAAATTCTATACATGATATACAGTTTTCAGCAACATTGAAGCAGTGCAAATTTGCATCAAGTTATGGTGTTTCATTGCAAAATGTAAACACTGAAATAAAATATGTCTGATCAAATAGAATAAAAAACTGTTAAAACCTAGTATCATGATGGATTTAGAGTTAACAAAATGTTGCGGCAAAACTTTTCTCGCTCTCTATAGCTCTTGTCCAGAAGATTAACTTGTATATTGTTTCATACTTTCCATCCCACAATTGTTTTTCTGTGTAAAAACATTTATGTTCTTTAAATAACACATCAAGTTTATGATGCAGAACTCTATACTATAGGCTGCTAATGTTGGTGTTTTTGACAAAAGAATTGGGAAGAGTTGAATCCGTGTTTTCAGTGAATCAGTGCCTCTATAGCTTAATGAATAAATCATACACTGATCTATATCACATCAATAGGAGGACATATGTAAAGACAATCTCTCAGCACAAGCTGGATATTACAGCTATGTTAACAAATGACCTTGTACAGCACGGATGATTCCATCGGTGTAACGGTTTTTATGGCCCATTTCCCTCAGGGCTTCTTTGAAAAGAACAGCAATTAACAGCATCACCATGTCTACAAAGAAACTATGGACATGGGGCAGAAAGAATATAAAAAGTGCAATCACCCAATAATGATGACCCTGGATTAGTAATAGCAGATCCCTATTTAAGCAGCAGTTACGGTGCTGAAGTGCAGTTGACCAGCAAAAAAAAAGGAACCTGCTAATTATGACATGGATAAATTAGACAATCTCCAAAATAATGGAGATCAGCCAACCGTTCGTGGACCATCTCTAATAACAATGCAAGTTACTTACACTGTAGTGTCTTTTCTGGCAACATGAAAATATATTGAATGTACACTGCCATAGAGAAAACCACCCCATAGTAAAATGCTTCATTTAACTGATTCTTCACAGCCAGGGCAAATGGCACCAGGAGATCTATTTGATGGGTGAGGATTGGGTCACTGTAATGACCCTTACGCATGGACCCTGATTAAAAGACACAGTGGTAGATTCACTTACTGAACACTTGCTTTACGCTTAGTTCCTCTAATTATTCTCAGCGTATAGGTTATGATAATGAGAACATTAAGGAGAAAAAGCTAGGCTTTCAGCAATGGTGCCTTTGGTCTGTCCTGTTCTTTCTCAAAGAGGAAAATGAAAAGGACATTAGCTAAACACGCTCCTTCACCAAATGCCATACATGTACCAGAGGCTTATCCACCTCCATCTAAGGTCATTTTGCCTTTGTGTTTACATCATTCTCCAAGCAACTGCAAACAGGCGATTTACAGCAACCCAGGATCCACCAATCAGAGCCAGACAGAAGCTAAAGCAGCCAATGGAGATAAGGAATACCTCCCTTACAGTATAAGAGGAAGATTTGTTATTTTGCTCTTTGGGGCCTTTAGTAGGCTGTGAGAACCAGGGGGAATAATCCCTCCAAAATACCTCTCAGCATGAGAATCTGACACTCTTAAATCCACAGATGTAACCAATACAAACTACAAACAGTCTCTTTAATGCTGTATCTCTTTGTTAATCTGGACAGTAAGAAATAATACTGATTTTTACAACAGAGATGAGTCACATCGACCTCTGAAGTTCAATGGGAACATCAATGATACGCTAGATCCTACAGAAGGGCATAACATTGATATGCAACATTTACAAAGTGCAAATACAATATAGCCATACAGCGTGTTATCTTGGCTACACAATATTATATTGATCGATGGGTCACAATATGATCAATTTTTCATCCAATAAGGTTTTTTATGTTTACATGTTAATCAATACTATAATATATTGTGATCTTGTCATTGTTTCTCTCTTTAATTTACACAGGACACCTTATAGGTTTGCTCTGTGTGTCAATGCCCTTCATGTAAAAATATCAGGCAAAAAATATTGATTCCTGGCATAAGAATATAAATAAGGCAATTCCAGCGGTATGGATTTGACATTTGCAGCCAAAACTTGAAATATAAATTCTCATAGATTATATTTATTACCAATATATTGAACCATCTGTTCATATTTTCAAATAGAGAAGGGATGGCTCCTCAAAGTATACAAAATAATCATTTTATTTTAACTGACTACAGAAAATCATGCTTAAAAACTTTGAGAGAGACCCCACATGAGCATTTAAACCAACAAATATTACCATGATCTGAGCAATTATAGTGAAAACCTTTGGTAAAGGGTAAGGTTGATTTCAATGGAATTGTCCAATAAAGTCTTCGTCAGGAAAATTTTTTGGTATTCTCCCACCCCTAATAAGTAGCCACATAAATGATGAGATTCATTTTTCTAACATAAATGAGACCTATATATCATTTCGCCACATATCACTATTAAATTCTAGGATAAAACTACACGCAGTATAATTAAAACTCAAACTAATAGGTCACCCGGAAGATTAATACAGCTGCAATAACAATGAGTCACACCTACATAGTCTCTGTAGGCCTTCATGAGTCATAGGACATCTATTTGTGTGTCAGCGTTTTCAAGAGAAATGCACACATTTGGTCAAACAATACCACATAGGACTATATTTGTACCAGTTCGACTATTCGACATTGTACTATCTCATGTCTACTACCTAGGGAGTGATATTTCCTGATGGTTGGATGCAGAAATTAATGCAGAATTGAACCCTGCAAGAGTTGATCAAGACACGTCAACAAGGCAAACATTGTGCCCTTAAGCAAAGCACTCAGTATAACTTTGCTCCTATACAGTGTACACTTCTCCTGGATAGATGTGTCCACTCAATCAATTGTTTTTTCTCTATTACAGTGCCTGTACAATACTAAAGAAATTCACATTTGCACTTACACTGGCCAATTCCAAATTATTTATTGTTTTTAATTATAGTAATCTTCTGACATCCCTAATATACAGTTATGTAAGTCAAAATGTCTGTTTTATATTTTAATAAATCAAAATTGTGTTGTGACACACTGTATTAAATGAGAAAATCAAGCAGACTTTTACATTACCTTAGCTTTCCCGGTGCTTTGCAGGATATGCACGAGGGCACAGGCCATTTCCTCTTTGTTCTTGACGCTGATGACGGGCTCCAGCACAGAGCACAGCAGCATGTAGTTGTTGGTTGTGTACTCAGCAAACTCTTTATACAGTTCCATGGGCAGAATGTTCATACTCTGGTACCGGGCTTTGATGCGAATCATGGGCCCTGGTGTTTTTCCTTTACCCGGATTGGGTTGGCTAACCGGGTACCATTTCTCAATCAGCTGCCTGCCTGTGACGCTCACCACCGGAATGCTCACCAGTCCCACATAGTTATTTTTGTCCTTTTTCTTTTTTTTGTCCGAATCCCTATAGAGGTGCACGGTGATGTTTTGGACAGCAGGGAGGTTATTGAACTCAAAGTGTTCGCCCCAAAATACATTATCGGTCTTGAGTTTGCAGGTTGTGCGGGCGTACAGGCCGTCGTCCAGGCAGAGTTCACAGAAGTACTTCTTTTTGGCTGGAAGGTCCTTCGCTTCGATGATCCAAAGCCGAAGCGTGTTCTCTACCCGTCTGCTGTTGTCCTGGAGATGAAAGGCACAGTGAGGTCAGCGCACTCTTGGGATATGATGCCATAGCAGTAAAAGATGATTATCGCACGAGCGTGACATCTAACAGGGTCAGTGATTAAGAGATGGCGATCTATTCAGTTCAGTGATTAAAATACCCTCTGTTTCAGATCAACCACCCTTGGCTGGAAATTAAAAGGGCTTTTATTTTGGATCGCTTTATGTCCTGCCTATAAAGACTGCAGGGAGGTGCTGTAAATATGGCATGACATCATTCAGCAGTGAATGTCATCCACTGGCCTTTTTATTTGAAAGCTAAGGCTTTCCAGGGTTAAGTCATGTGGTTTAATATAGGAAGAACAGCTATAAAACTGACCTGCATAAGGTAAAACTTTTGTTTTGGGATAAGTACAGAATAAAAAACAGAAGAAAGTTAGTTATCGATTACTGAGCTCACCACTTAATTGCATTGAAAGACCGATTAAAATGAACAATTAATTGCTATATATAATTATTGCTATATAATATTGACATTATAGTATATATTTATACACATACTCTATATATGCATCAATTTAATGCAGTATTCACAATAAAACTGATGTTTAACACACACATTTTGATTTTATATCGTTTTGTTGCATGTTCATTTATGCACTTAATTTTACTGTACATGTGTTGAAGTCAAATGAGCCGAACTAACATTCGTATTGAAGCTGACCTAACAGCTTAAATTATTAATAATTTGACTTTAACAAGTCCTGACATATACTGTACACCCTGCATTTGCTTATTAAAGAAAACAAAGGTTTGTTCATCATCAATTCGAATTCAAGATTTTGTTTTGCAGATGATAATAAGCACGACTCAGCATGGCTTTATATATAGCAAAAAAGCATATATTTAACTGGATGGTTCTTGGCTATACTATAGTATTAAGACACAATATGCAACAGATAATCAAAAGTGAGAAATAAGCCAGACTGTCTTGTTGGGAAGGGACACAGATGGCACGAGCAGTTCATAAGAGCTTCTGTTTTCAGGAATGATTCCCAGTACAGTAAACAAAATAGCTCTGCATTGCCAGTAGTATATACCATTGAGTACAGGTCCACTTCAGCAACAACTATACTGAGAAATGTACATAATCTAGGGCTTCGTTTCTGGCAGATATTCCCATACTAATAAACATCCACTAAGGCAACTGACTTCACAAAAGCGGATATTGAGGTGCTTCATCGCGGGCCCTCATCACAGATAATGAACTAATTAGGCAAACCGAAATGAGTCTCTGTTCCATCAGCTAATGCTTGAACCATGATCATCTTCACACCGCTACAGAATCAACATCTGTCTGGAAGCATCATCTGTTTACAGCTAAGCTTTTTAAAGCATGTCTGTGGCGTTCACCTCACAAACCCATCGAGTAATTAAAATGGAGACATTAAACGCATCCCCAGGCGAGCTGTTACGAAGGCAAATATAACTTGAAGGTTGTGCTTGAATTTTTTTCCTATCTAATTAATCATTAATTTGCTTAATCATTGATTGGTGAAATGAGCTGTCGCATGAGCTTTTGTTTATTTGGCGTCCTCTAAAGCGCCCATATGCTTAAAAGTTTGAGGAAGTCTCAGCTGAGCTTATATCAAAGAGAGAGAGAGAGAAACGTACCCTAAATTTCATCACCCTTACGGATACAGAAACATTTTTGATCTTGCGTTTTTCTGTGCATCGAGTTGCATTTCTCTAGTAATTAATCAGAGCCCTTTAAAGTTGTGTCAGGATTTTAGCTTATGCTGGTAAATAAAGTCGAGTTTACCTTATTAGGGTGGATTGCTCGACGCAGATTTTCCATCCATTTGTCTCTCTCTGCGGCCGAACGACAAGAAAAGCACTTACTACCTGTGGAGGTGCTCACCTGGAGAAAAAGCCAATAAATGTCAGTGTACTGCAGGAATCTGTAGGCTTAAGACTTGCTTTTATCAGAAATAAAACACAGCATGCTTCCGTTGCTATGCAGTATGCAATATATTCTTTTTTTATTCAGTTCAGTTATTTAATTCATTTCGGCTTTTGTAAGGTGTTAAAGATGACTGGCTAGAACATGCTGCAAAACGAACCAAAATATTACAAATGAGATGCAGAACATGCTTTTTAATTTCCCAATGAATTCTCTATAATGCACTAAAATATTCCTTAAATTCATCTTTATAAATACAGCATCCTCATGTCGTTGTATGTTGTGACTCTTTCTTCTGTTGAACACAAAGAACGATATTTCGAGAAATGTCTCAGTGGTTTTGTGTCCACAAACTTAAAGTCAAAGGGGCGCATTGTTGTTCGGTTACCAACGTTCTTCAAAATATCTTCTTTTGTGTTATCTTCAGAAATATAAAAGTCATAATGTTTTGAAATGACTTGAGAGTGAGTAAATGATGCCATCGCTTTCAAAGATGCTGTACACTGCAGGGAGCACCAGACAAAAGTTTATTGACTGGTTAAAATGTCCATATCTCTACGCAATATTGCGCTGTGTGTTTGTTTATGTGTGTGTCTGTACCTCAAAGCAGTAATCCTGCCCGAGGATGGAGCTGTGAACTGGTTTAATGAGGACCTCCTCCTCCATGCTGAGGTCCAGAGCTTCTACTGCACTGCTGGGACTGAGCAAAGACTCGTGTGAGCGTGACTCCTTCAGCCTGGGCATCAGATGAGACCTGAGACACACAAAACTACCCGTGAATCAACAGTCAAACATACCGGACACATCTATTCCATCCACATTAAATACTAGAACAAGGAACTGTAAGTAGCTATCACTTTTCAGTGATAGTCTTATGAGTCTCTGACAACTCCCTGGAAACCAAACAGTGAGTGTTATCACTACTTAAGTTGCTGGTGTAATATGAGGAAACACTGGAGAGATTCAGATATGCTGAGACAACAGAGTTTGTAGGCACATTAAGCAGAAATAAAGGACACAGCGGGATCTCTAGGGTCAGAAAATAATATACTTTAATATAGAAGATCCTACATAATGACAAAAGCAGTGACAGGACTTGGGAAGTTTTTAAAACAGTGCATGTAGAGGTCAAGCACCAACCAACTTTTCTAAAATCCTGCTTGAGATGACATAAAGTAGCTTTAAATGTAAAAAAAAGTGTTATTTTTGTACCATTAAATAAAACTTTAAAAAATAAAATGTGGTTAGACTTCTGTAATTCTAAAGCATATTTTGAACATTATTTTGTCACACCCAGTACTTTCACATAACACCAGATTATAATGACAACAAAAAGATCTTTTTTCCACATAATAGCATTCAAAAGCCATGCAAATTTCATAAATACAGATTATGGTTTAAAAATATAAAATATATCCCCCCAGTGAACGGTTGCCACATTCAACACTGATCATTACAGGCAGTGATTGCTCATTAAAATATATGAATTAATTCAAGAATGTATTGTTTTAGATGTGTAATCATTTGTTTATGTTCTCTGATCACTATAGGTGTCTTTAACTAAGCTACCGTTTAATATTTCGGAAGCTCACAAAAACTGTTTAGTGCTTCTGACATGATAATTACTGCCTTCTTCAAACAGCTAATTATCTTCTAATAATCCAAAATAGAGTTTGGAAAATGTCTGCCATGCATTTCAAAACCAGTTAAGTTACAAAGACAAAAAAGCATGAGATAATGTATTAGAACATAAAGACTGCTGTGTGAGCTGGCAGGAATGTGTGAAGAATGAAGCCATTTAAAATGCCAATACCACTCATGTCACATCCATTCAACACGTTCCGCATCCATAATAAACAGTGATGGGGAGACAGCGGGCATATCATTGGAAAATCATGTTTACAGCTGTAATTAGAGTGGGAGATCTCGTCTGGGATGATATGTGGTTTGTGTTTGTACTGATGTCAATTAGTGTTGGCTACACAGCAGATCTGATCTGGGAACAGTTCCACTATTCATTCCACGAGAAAGTTCATCTGCAGATCTACAGCCAGTGGTAGATGTGCATTTACTGATCAGATTTTGATCTGATGAAATTACCAGGTGTAAATGCCCGCAGAAGAGTCGCACCACAGGAGGAAACATACGGATGGGACATATGGAAAGAGTAATAACCCTCCTTTTCAATAGCAAAATTTCAATGCATGGCATTTTGCCATATTGCATTTGCATATAGTGCATTTGTTTATGTTAAGTGCACCCAACTAGACAGCAATTTGATCAGTAAAACACAAGAAGAAGAAAACTGTATACCCCGAATACAGTATTTACCCTAGACTGACACTGACAATGTATGGTTCATGGACAAAAGCAATGCTGGCAGTAAAATCTATTAATCTACCTGACATAAATCCATAGTTTTCTCCCACACTGAGAGAATAAAAAAAGCTAGCAGTAGATTCATGCCTTTCATGAACAATCACAATCTACTGTTCGTCTCTATTTCTGTGTTCCACATAAATAACTACTTCCTTTATTACCCTAAACGTTTTCTTTACCTCCTTCCTTTGTTGTTTTATTTTCTCACTTTCTCGGATCTTCAGCATATACCCGTGAGACAAGCCTACCACTAAAGCTTCAGTGAGTAAAATGTGTGTGTGTGTACAAACTAAACTGGCTTATTTCTGATTGGTTGAGGTGAACTTAACAGGTGGATCCCTTCTTGGCTGAGGTGAAGCAGAGCACCACACAAGAGTAATTGGAGCAAAGGGGATTGTGGGATTGATCCATGCCTGAAGCGCCATTTGAGAGATGCAGTATCAAGCTAGCGATCCAAATGACAAGTTTCCAGAACAGAGAAAAACCAACATCAGTTTTCCTGACCGGCATAACACTGACAAGATGACACTGACAAGAAGAACTGGGAATAGCTGTCAGAAACAAGCCTGAGCAAAAGAATGTTAGACGGGAGAGGGAAAAACACAACGAAGCGAGCATGTTTGGGAGAGATTCATCTGAGCATTCGTCAATCACTTAGTTACTGGATATGAAACTTGACTCAACTACATCAAAAGAATGTAGTTCAAAAGATGAGTTTCTGGTTTCAGAACAAAACCGACAGTTTCAATGAGAAGAACTTATTATGAGTTCATAAAGAGACTTGTTTTCTCTTGATTGGCCAGTAAGTTTGAGAGAAGATCAATTGTCATGGAAACAAAGAGAGAATAAATAGTCCACTGCTTTCCATGAGTTTCTCCAAAGCTGCGTTTTCTTCTCAAGAGAACACAGAAATGAATATCCAAGCAATGCCTTTTAAACTCTGTGAAACCTGAGACAATAACTTAACCATTATTGAACCATGCATATGAAGAGCTATGCAGATACATTAAGCAGAAATACAGAATTTATTGAATAGTCTATTTCATGGCTAATCAATACTCTCTACAGTAACTTCCTGATGTTTCTCATCACCACTGACCACAAGAGTAAAATGACCACAGACAGAGAAGGCGCCACATTAAATATAATGAAGAAAATAAAGCAGTGAGGAACAGAAATTTTGTCGTTCAGTGTATTACGGGAGCTGATTGCCCCAAATGATCCTAAAGAACCAGCTCACACAAATATCAAAACCTGCTTTTTGGAGCTTTGCCATTTTTTAACAAAATATAATAAGATAATACAACGGCATATTAATCTAAAATGTATTAGTTATGCTTTATTATTTCATAGTTGAATTCGAATCTAATCATGCCAAACTATATACTGATGGAAATATATTATATATATATTAATGGAGTATTAAGAATAAATATTTGACAAATAATATAAAAAATAAATAATAAGAATAATAAAATAATAAGAATAAAAAAAAAAATGTTAATGTTATTTTTAAAAAATATTTGTAAAAATGTAATACCGTAAAAACATTATGGTATTATTTAATTTAATTTATAAATAAAAAAAGATTCAAACAAATTTTGAAAAATTTAAATATCAAAAATGTAAAAAATGTTTGCACACATTTTCATCTGTATGCTCAATATGTGCAGTGACAGTTATCAGGTTAAGACAGTACAACTAGACAAACAAATTAGACAGGTACCCTCATAATCCCATTTTATTCATATAAAATTTCATATGGTGTTTACCTCAACTTTAATCCAGTCCTATAAAGCTGGTTTTATAAAGATTTAGTCAAAATTGTTGCCTTTACCTATTCATAACTGCATGCATGGGTGCCACATCCCAAAGCGTAAAACCACTATAGTCTATAAACAAAAGCCTGCATGAATGTTGTGCTACAGTGCTACCTTATATAACTACAAATTACGTTATAATGCTTTTAAAGCACACCCAAAATAAGCAGCTTCTCATTAGTACTAGAATCATGTAGAAACAAATGTTGGATCTAAATTGTGCCAGCGGGCAAATCAGCTCTGAAAGACAAATGCATTCTGGGAATTACAGGTGAGGGTAAGAGAGGAATAGGACATGTTGAGGCAATGCAGAGGTGTAGTCTCTAAGGAATGTGTGTGCGTTTTCTTTTTCCTTGTCTGTCTAAATGTGTCTAAATTAAAAGGTATTACACGTGAGAGTAATAAGCAGATGTATCTGAACGCAAACACATGGAAGCGCACTCACCTACCCACTCGACGTGTGTCTCTGGAAGGGTAACTGTCACATCACTCCAGCAGAATGAGTGTTAATGTCAGCATTGAAGGCAATGAACGACACAGTGTGAATGATAATACATTCCCTCCAACTGGATTCACTGTGTGTGTGAAAAAGAGTGTATTTTATCCTGTTAGTATGATGTTAGTGTGCTCAGTGATGTGTTGTGCATGCTTAATGGCATGTGCTACAAGCTTTTTCATGTCAGTGCATTTCCAAGCAAAGACAGCGCGTGTGTTTGTGTAAACTGTATGAGTGTGTGTGTTTTTGCAATGGGGAGGTATTAACATAAATACTGAACTGTGAACAACACACCCCTAACATATTTATCATCCCAAAAACAGCAACATGCATATTCGGTCTGTTGGGAAGCAAGTGACCTGTTTGTCCTTGAAAAAGAATCCTGTTCATTACATTTCACAATGTTTTCTCTCTTTATCTTTCATTTTTTCACATTTACCCAGAATCCACACAAACGGATTCCTTCCCTGCTTCTCTCTCGCACACACACTGTATCTCAGTCTCTGTAAATATTTCAGACATTGCACCAGACACAAGTTACACTTCAACCTCCATCTCTCCTTTATGTTCGTCGTCTTCGCTCAGACCAATTCTTTTCACTTCAGGACCAAAAATAAACCACTGAAATGAGGCAAACATGTTCCAGTGAGATGTCTGAAAATAAACACGAAAAGATGCAAGAGTGCCATGATAGAATGAGGATGTCAATCTTGTTCTGAGATGCAAATTGTGCTTTTAATTCGGTGACAGAGTGAAAGAGTGAGAAAGTAGAGAAATGTTTTTGAATTTTGAATGCTCTATAAAATAAAGTTTTAACCAAAGCAAGTAAAAGACAGAGAAATGAGAAGAAGATAACCTCTGAGAACTTCCACATGTGACTGAAATGGATGCAAATGTGGCAAAAAATAATGATGTGCAACAATAACACCTTCAAAAGGAGGTAGCTGTATCTAAGACAAAAAATGAAATGAATGGCAATAAATGAAATGAATTACAGTCAAAGACATTGTAAATACCTAAATCGTGGAGTAGCTTTCTCAACCTTAAATGCTGCTTACATATGCAGCTCAATGTTTTGGAACACAGTCATTAATAAAAAAAATATATAGTCGCCATAGCTGACATATGCTTCATTTTTCTTTGTGTCTATATCAACAGATTTTATCAAGTAATGAAATCACATGTCTGTGTTTTTCCACATTGTGGAATCTCATCACATCCCACAACATCAACCTACATGAAAAAAAACATTTGGCTTCCAAATATTTCATTTTAGGGTCCAGTGGCCAGTGACCCTATCCAAATACAATCTGCATGTGCTTCATCTGTGAACCATCACTGGATAATGTTACCACATTTTTCTGTCTGTCCACAGTAAATGAGCAAACTAAAGAAAGTGCTGACTGCCCAATTAAAATCTAAATCAAAGTCAGGGAGCGAAACATAGCAACCCATGACAAAACAACAAACATCTGCAATGAGGTCACCCAACAGTAACAGCCTTTAAATCAATTCAATGCAACTTTGATAAAAGGAGAGCTGGAGAGTACGAGACATTGCTTAGCCTGTCTTGGTCTGTGACTTTGAAAAAACGATATTTATAGCCTATGACAAAAGATTGCAATCAGTGTCAGCATCCCAGTGAGAGTAAAAGAGATCACACTCTGTCCAGCCTTGTCAAACTATACTGTTGGGCAGGAGTATAAAGTTAAGAGTCTGACATATCAGAAGATAAAATCAAACTTGCTTACTAGTTTTTTATGGTTCAGAAGAAAACAGTTAAATATGAGCGCTATATAAAACCATAACTACTCATTTTCTTTTGCACTGTCACTTCACTAATTCGTTTGACATTACACATTTTTTGTTCATCCTTATGTTTAATTAATAGGCTTTTCTATTGCAGCAAACCCTATTATCAGCATGAATGAAAACTTTTACTCAATAGATTTTTCTGGAATCTCAGTTAAACAAACACCTAAACCTGCAAGGCTAGTTTTATAGACACAGAAGCTTAGTTGATCCAACTATGAAGCCTAGTTGATCCTTTTTGAAGACAGGTTTAGACAGATCTATGTTAAGAAAATCCACTACAGATCCATCTCTAATTATAAGTATGTTAGTGAAGTTACCTGTAGACTTGAATTTAAACCGTTTAGGGATGCAGAATTGGCAAAAGATGACAAGAATAATGTGTTTGTGCTCTTCAAAATTAAGAACATTTCCATCCATTAACAAATTCCTCTTCTGCACTCGTCTTTGTGTCACAGTGACCCTAGCAAGGGTACAACCATACAGGAGTTTAAAATCAAACTGACCTTGACCACGGACATGAAAGAAACAGGAGGAAAAATAAAAAAGGAAGATGTGAAGGGACGTGCTCCCGACCACACAGGCCATCACAGCCCTTACACACACTGTTTGATACACACAATTCATCCTTTCAGAGAGCACATCACAGACTCTCTTCAAATGCATTGAGAGTGGGTGTATGAAGCTCACATAGAAAAGAAAAGTTAAGGTCACAGGCACACAAACATTTAACATGCTGGCTGGAAACTAAAATGGCACCTTACAGACACACACATACACGTCACTGTATAACGTGTATAACGCTTCTGAGAGAAATGTATGTTATGTGGGGTCATTGAAAACAATAATAATATAGTATAGTTTAAAATAATGCCTGGGTAGGTGATGTTATAAGGGTGTGTGAAAGCCCTTTAATACACTTTTTTAAGCTTGCAGAATATAATAGATCAATATAAAGTAGTGAAATGTCTTCAAATATGCTTACATTATTATTTACAGTATATATTATGTTCCATTTTACTATTATATTAAATATTCATAATACATGTGTATTAAATAATTTATACATAAATATACATTTTTTAAACACTTTTTTAAATTGCTTTTGCAACTGCTTTTGTACATTTTTACTAACTTTAAACTTCAAATGTTAAATGTTCATTTGTCAAAAAATAAATAGGGATATAAAATTCTGTAAAGAACAAATCTACTGTAAAGAACATAACATGTTCTATTATGTGCAGGTCTTGGCCAAGAAAAAAGATGTCAAAAATTTAACATGGTGCCAGTGACTCATTCAGTCGTCGAGCAGAGAATAGCAAGATTTTAAAGTAACTGGTTTGACGCAGCTTTTATAAGAAATGGAATACATTGAAACAGCCTTTAATCATAATGTCAATTAATGCAGTATATGATTAATGGAGCAGTCCGAGGGTTCACTGACATGACTGCACTCTCATTTACAGAGAAAGAGAGAGATCAATGTAGTTTTGTTGCTTGGGTTTGGCTCTACCCTTGAATGGACCGCAACTATGAAAAGGTGAGTGTTTCCATGGCAACTAGCCGACAGGTACAATTTTAGCCCCCAAAAAGAACACAGACCATAATGATCTAAGTGAAGCACTGGCAATCATCACATTTAGTAGCAATGAAAAGGAACATTTGATAATCTAACCCATGTATTTCTGTCATTTCAAAGGTACATAAATTGTTATCATGTAGCACATCTGTACTGTAGTCTGTACTCTCACTCTCTCTCTCTCTCTCAAAGTTAGAGTTTATACAGCAATGACTAAATCGCTTGACTGTTGAACATTGATCATTAAACCTGTGTGAAATCAATTAATATTTTTTTTTAATATAATGTGCTATATAGTTAATATTATTTTAAACCTTTCTAAATTCAACATAATATTAAAATTACAACAATATTCAAAGGGAAAAAGAGAAAATGATGTGTTTGTTGCGCAAAAAAGAGCGGGAAAATTGTGACAACAAACACACAAACACCATAAATGTATATATCTAGTTTCAATAACAATACGACTTCTATTTCAGTTTTGATGACTGTAAGTTATGAACTAAAATCTCATACACTTTATATGTACTGTACACATTTTCTAAACATTGACGGATTATACAATTGCACCTGTCCTGTGTGACGGAGAAAACATACAGTAAATACACTTTTAATAAAAACCCTCAGAGATAAAACAACAAAACAGTCAAGAAAAGATTAATTATCTAAAAAACAAAAGCCATCTTTTGTGCTGCAGAGTCAGATAATAAAACTCACTAATGTATCAACGCGTTTAAAACAGAAGATTAACAATGGCATTATGACGAAGTGTGTCACTTACTTTTACAGCGAATGTGAAGAAACTCTGCACCGTTAAAGCCAATATGTTTGTGTTTTGCTCTGATATAGATCTGAATTTGCGCTTCATGGAGTGTTTAGAGAATTGTGTGAGATCTCTGGCCTCTGAACAGCTCTGCTGGATAGGGAACTTCCCATGGGATTGTCGATAACACACCTCCTCAGTCACACGCCCCATTTAAACAGATAGCGCTTCCTTTATACACACTAAACTTAATAACACTTCAACTCTCTATTTACTTAATTTTACTCTAGTGTAACATCTCACTGGATCTTCCATTTAGCTGATGCTGATGAAATCTGTTATTAACAGAGTGCAGGTTTGTTGTCTCCCAACAAGTTTATTTAAGTAACATAATAATAAACTGTATGTATGAACTTCAGTAAATGTTAGCTAAACAATTACTAATGATCGGTAGGTAGCAGCAATGACCTAATGAAGACATGGTACGTCCACATGAGTGTGCTTGTTTGGACAAGTACATTCTTTCATACACGCTCACCAAACACACAAATGTTATCTTCTGCTTTTCAGCGGTGGACTTTACACATCACACAAGATGTTTATATGATTACAAAATGTTAACAGTCTCACTAATAATGTTTCACTTCTATGGAATTAACATAAAGGAAGAAGTTGACAGTTAAAACATAAAACAATGTAAATAATCTAGTATTATTGCCTACAAGAAAAAACATGATGTCAAGACCTAGAAATGCACAACAAGAGGAAATGAAACAGAAAAATATTTTGAGGGCTTTTAAGGTCAGTGACTTGCACTTTTTAGAAAAACAGTTGGGTGAAAACAGTTCCATCACTCTTAAAAAAAAAGAAAGAAAGAAAAATATAAAATGCCAGATTTAATGGGATAGCAATCTGTATATACATAGCCATTCCAACTTTAACCAAACAAGATTTTCTCCACATTTTTAAATAACTAGGAAGTGAAAAACAAACCTCTGCACCAATTCATTTTGTATAAGAGGCTGAATATGATTCTGCTTTCAAGCAGATCCTTTACACACAATCTCTTCCCCTGTGTCTACCATTACCACATGGGCCAAATGGACAATTTCACAGTTATATCATGGCAGAGCAACATTGGCGATGGATGCCAGCCTCTCCATATGCATATAAAAAGGAAATAAAGATGCAGTCGGTGCCAAGATAGTAAACAGGGAGTGAAGGATGCTGGGAAATTCAACACAATGACAGACTGAGGGAAGACATGTCATTCTCAAGAGAAATGGTCTAAATGTGCTAAACAGCAAACAAATTAGCCTTGGCCCGAACCAGTCCTCTATGAAAAACGGAATGCCACACAAATGCCTTTGTCTTATCACAGGCAAACAGTTGAGCCCTGGGTGTTTACTGGGCATTTGGTTAAAGGATAACCAAAGGTTGTTCTGGACGGGAAACTTCCTTATTTCAAACATACACTATGCAAAAGAGATTAGGGGACAATCACCAGTCATTCATCACACTGAGATCTAACTTAATATAAAGATGTAGAAATCATATTACATCATCATATTCATATGATCATATTTATCTTAATTATTATCATATTGTCATAATTAACAGCATTATAGCATTATAACAGCATTGTTTATTATTTATATTTTACAATCTATTGAAATGTTTGCATAAATATCAATCATATGTGTACATGTGTAAATATAGGGGAATCTGATTCATGTGAAAGCATAAGGATTTCTGCAGTGAAGCAAGCATAAGTTTCTCTTTTTTGAAACGCTTTATCTGTTAAATACTTTTCATGGACAAAAACAAAAGACATGCACAAACATGCAGCCTTGGAGAGAAAACATTCCAGGCAGGTGCTTTCATGCCCTTTCATGCAAGTGGAGAAAAAGACACAGAGAGAGAGAGAGAGAGAGAGAGAGAGAGAGAGAGAGAGAGAGAGAGAGAGAGAGAGAGAGAGAGAGAGAGAGAGAGAGAGAGAGAGAGAGAGAGAGAGAGAGAGAGAGAGAGAGAGAGAGAGAGAGAGAGAGAGAGAGAGAGAGAGAGAGAGAGAGAGAGAGAGAGAGAGAGAAGGACGTGATAAGGTTGAAGCCTAAAGTCCTCACTGACCTTCAACAAGAACCAGTCTTACTAAGAGGACAGACATGCCAAGAAAATTTATTTTTCTTATCATCCACTTTTTCTGTATGAAGATAGATGACTGACTTCTTACAGTATACACATTGCTTGAAAGAGTCTTTAGCTGATAAGTATATGGCGTACACAGCATCTTTTCATTTATTGATTTCTGTTACCAGAATGATCTAAAAAAAACTCAATAAAGGTTACAAAGATTTAGGGATCAGAAGAGACAGCCTCAGCCTATGTGCCCGAGTAAAGAAAAACAATAGAGTAAATGTTCTGTATAGAATCGTACCCTTAATCATACCCTTATCATCATACCCTTATTATTTGTCACTTATTTTTATTATTCTTTAAAAAACAACAAATAGACTACTTAGTTGTCTATGCATACTAACCTAAGAAAGAATGAAAAGATAAGCTTTAATGTTATCGATTTCATTGTTCTTTTTCAGTAACATTGTTCTTTGTTTTTATTTCCTTGATTTACAGTAACAATTTTCTTTATACTCTATGAACCAATGCAAATGCTTTGACAATATAAATGCCGTAAATATTTGTCATCAGATGCCAATGAAACACATAAACCTGATGAAGAGGATGTTGCAATTGTATAACACGCTTAATTTCTTTGTTTCCCCTCTGTCACTCCTTCATAAAAAAATTACATCACCACAGCCGGCCACCCTGCCCAAGCCAGCCCATTAACTATGCTGTCCGACCATCTATTCATCTCTCATCCCTCACTCCCCCTCCCTCCCGCTTCCATCCATCACCTCTATCAACCCGCCTGGAAAAGCCGCTTACCCACACCGTAACCCAAAAGAGAGGATAACGTGAGAAGGCATACATCCACACACACGTGCCTGTACACATGCCCTAAAAGACCATCTACATACAGACTGCCGCAGTCAAATACAACCATTCCCTGAGGTGCAAGTGATTGGATTATTGATGAATTGGAGGGAATTTTCCATTGAAGGCTGGCCATTTGTGCCATGGCCTTCTGTAACAGTGCTGTAGAGAAAGGCTTTTCTCAATATTTCACAGCACACATATATTTTATTCATGTCGCCTCTTAAAGAGACAAGACACAAAGTGAAAGGTATGTGACAATCTGCTGGTTATTGTCAAAAGAACACTAGTATACAGTTGGATATTAGTAACAAATAGGCTTTATATATTGTGTTTCTATGAACAAAGCTAAAACGTAACAGTAATTAGATATGTTAGATGTGATTTATAGAAAAAAGCACACAATATAGTTTTAAAACAAGCCAAATGTACAGTATGTACAGTAATTCCCCAAAATAGTGTTTTCTGCTTAAAAATATATATAAAAAAACATAGCTAACATTAGGCAAAATTTCCTCCCAATTATTTGCAGTGCTGCCTTTTATTATTTTGCACTTACTTTTTAAGTTATACATTTAGTCTATGTTTAAGCTTACAAAAGACAATTTAATAATAATCTGTTTTTAGACATAAAAAATAATGAGGTACCTCTTTTTAAACATTTGTGCAAAAGAGAAAATCAGACTTTTTCGTACCTATTACGTACCCTATTTGTGCAAAGTGCCTGCTGTTGCCGTAATTTGTTGGGGTCTGACTCCAGCTCTAAAATTGCTAAACTGCCTGTTTATTGTTTTATCCAGCAGACATTTCTTATCTGATCACATAGGAAAGAATCCCTGCCTGGGTCTTAAGCTAATACATGCTGAAGATTTTCTTACACAAAGAAAATGGTGAAGAACACAGAAAAACATGTCAACATCCTGGATGACTTTAAACTGAATCCAGCCATCGCAAATGATGTAGCGTCGACTCTTTCTTTCTTTTCCTTCCTCTATCCTTGATTCCTCGTTTTCTTTTTCTAAGATTGTTTGTCTGTCATGGACGGCTTTGCTCCTGCCCTCACACGACAGGAAATAACTGTTCTAAAACGTCTCAATAAGATTCCTCCATATTTATCTTGATGCGTAATACTAACAAATATGGTCCCATTCCATTTTAAGCTTGTCCTACATGCAACACACATCAGAAAAAATAAACGGCTTTTAATGCCAGCCTGTCTGTCTCTCTCTCTCTCTCTCTCTCTCTCTATCTGTCTCGTTGGCTGGCCTCCAATATTGGAAGTTTGTGTTCCTATTTATTGATCCGACTCTTTCGGGCAGCATCTGTCTTTGTGTCCGTCTGTCTATTCAAATTTGAGACGTCTTTATCCAGATATATACTGATCATGTCAAAATTACAGTGAACATTTTGAGGGTGACCCTGCTCTTTTGTGAAGACATCATCCTACCACCCTCCTAATGTTCCAGGAGACCGAAGAAAAAGACGCCTCAATAGTGCATAACAGATCAATAGATGAAAAAGATTAGTCATGACAGTGCAATTATGGAGAGAAAACGTGAGAAAGAGAGCGAGAGGCAGGGTAAAAGACATCTATTTTAAGTTTGGAAAACATTTTAAGGCACTATAGTGTTTTTTGTTTTTTCTACAACCTTTTTAACCTACAATCACACATTAAAACTCTATTCCAGTAAAGCTGGTACTGAGGAGACACTCTCCCCTCATCTCTTTCTTTATTATCACACATCCTTTTCCACACTATCTCTAAATCACCCTGTCTCCCTTCTTCTCAGTTTAGAGGTGTTGCTAAAATAAATCATTTTGGGTTTCCTTACACATTCCCTGTTATTGCTGAAGACACCTGTGATAATACAAGACTTGAGTTTATACTTTTTACATCTGAGAACCTTCAGTGTGCTTTGGTTTAAACCATTACGGTATATGTATATACATATTCTTACTATCACACTTGACTTCTTTTACTTGACACGTATGACTCAACAAGAGTCAACAAGGCTTCCCAGACTTTTCTGCCTAATAAATTTCCATGACCTTTCCAGTCATTTGTGTATACTGGATAGTGTTTTGCTATTGCGTCATTCATCAATTTGTAGACCAGTTAGACTAATTCATGGAAATGCACTCAAGTGAATGATTCGCACACAAATTAAACATCATTATGACTCACAATCAAATTTTACACCATACGAGCTCTATAAAATAGCAACCTGAACTTACGCGCCTGTAAGGATTTCATATTTAGATAATATGTGATTGTGGTATGTTGCAAATTCATCATTAAAAAGGTTTCAAATCTATAAATGCAGTAAGAACGATCAGTCTGCGTGTGTGTACGTGTGAGATTCAGTGTTATGAATGAGAGCAGCTGTGCAACTAAAATGTGAATACAGACGAGAAACACACACACACACACGCTCATACATAAGCTGACAGCCTGCAAAAAGTTCATAAGCCATCAATGTAAAAGCCAAAACAACCAAACAAAAAAATGAGATCAACTACAAGTGACCAACAGGCTACAATGAGCAGACAATATCTTTCGGCGGATTACTTCAATTATCACAAGTATAAGTGACAGGAGAGCTACTAATGATACACCCTTCAGATACAATAAACTTTGGTTAAGATCGGCATTTAAAACACCATAAATCCAAAGACAGATGCGGTACTGCTGGCCACAGTGACTCCAAACAAAGACAGCATCATAATTTAACCACATGAGTCCAGTGACCCAGAACATCTAATGTGACCAACATCCCCCATCTTCTCATACCACACACACAAACGCACAGTTTGAAACAATCACACATAGACTACAACATAGTCACAGACTACTGTATGTGAGATATGCAGTTGGCAATTTCACATATATTGTTTACAGACACAGTAACATAAAGACAGTCAAACACAGTCTGATCATGTCAACAGCTGAGCGCTCACCAGTCATCATGATGAATTCTGTGCAGTGGTCAAACGCTGGAGAGAATGAGGGAGGAGATGAGATGTAAGCAGAGGAGAAGTGATCTGCTGGGCGTCTCTCACAGCTCCATTTTCCTTTTTCCAAGAGTGTTTCCCTCTCTCCGGTCCTCTCTCGCTCTCTCACACTCGCTCGCTGCACTGAGCAGCTGAACGGCTGCCGGTTCTTTTCTAGGAAAGGCGGAGCGGAGGACACTCTCTCTCTCTCTATCTCCCATTCATGCTCTCTCCCTCTCTCACCCTCCCCCTACACCATCTTTCTCTCTCTCTCTACTGCCCTCTTGTGCTCTCATCTTCCCTTTAACTATACAGTTTTATCCACTGTCTTAATGCCTCTGTCTTCGCTGTCCACATTTCTGCTACACCGTGTGCAAAAAATCTGATTGACAGTTAGATGACTAAGAAGCAGGCCTATTCCTGATATGACAGAAAAACAATCCCTGGATGACCTACTGCACCTGCTGTGATTCTGACTCCTGTGTCATCACCGGAGACTTTGCAATCCCATGAGGCCACAGGAGCTGTGGAGATGCTGGAAAACTGTGACTCAGCGACTCTGTGTATGTAAGTGCTATAGGAGAAAAAAGCTGTTCTCTTGTGGTAAAAACGTATTTGTTTAACAACAGCTAAGTAAATTGTGTTTATGGTTGTTGTTAGAATGTCAATAGTCAAAGAACACATGGGTTCTATATAGTTAAACTGTAAACATGTACTGTAGCATCCAAAAAGGTGTTCTAATACCTTCATAAGATACATTATCACTGATCAACACATAAATGGAATGTAAGTATACTCATGCACTCCCTGTCAAAGTCTGTGTATTGTGCAGTATGATTGGTTTCAACTTTCTGACAAACACAACCAGACGTGCACAGACGTACGAATGTCAAATGCATGTCTTTGTTAGTCAGATGGCTGCCTTTCATCTCCAATCAATACAAACAGATGGCTGTGACAGAATACACAACGTATAATCAACCAAAACAAATTTTCTCTAAACTAAATAAAATTGGTATTTTCAGAACAAATCTTTGCTGTGTCAACATATCCATTAAGCTCAAACACCAGCATGCAAGCAGTCTGAAATGTTTACGCATCAATCTATGCAAACATTTAAATATGTATTGAACATTATTAGGAATTCTGCTCATTTGAATGTTTTTCACTGCATTCATTGTCAAAAGTGGGAATTGATCTCATGGTGGGACAAAGCAAGTAAACTGCTGACCCGTTGAGTCATAAAGATTCTTTACTACATAAAACAATGCAAGCACTGCATTACATGCTCATACAATTCACCTAATGCATTAATAATAAATGAGCATCACAGATGTTGCTGTCCGAGTAGAGCCGGCAGCCATCTTTGAGGCCTCTATTAAAATCATGACAAAAAAAATATATTGCATTTGACAGTTTGATTAAAAGTTGCTCCAGTGCAATCTTTACCTCACCGTCTACTCAGGAATTAGTACATCTTTTATCAAATGAAACTTACTGAGCAATAAAGCAATGCAGAGATTTTTCCCGATGTGACAGTTTCCTTGACAACATCACCTTTTTTCTTGCTCTCCCAGAAGAAAAATGAGAAATGTGTGAGAGAACAATAAAAGAAAAAAGGTATGTTTAAACGGTTTTAATTTAGATTTGCATCTTTAGCAGCAAGAGCATAATAAAAATATGCTGTCTACAAACTTTAATAAAGTTTGCTTGTGTCAAAAACAACAGCTTTGCCTATAAGTAAGTGTATACAGAGAAAATGCATTTTGCCCTTAATTTGTTCATTTGTCTTTTTGAGAGCAACTTGATAGCCTTACATAAAGTAATTTACAAAATGTAGAAAAAGTAAACTTTTCACATCAATTCAATTTAAAATCCTACTTCACAGACCATGACTGATAATCTCCATCACTAGGTTTATTGGTACTGTAAATGGTTCAGTTTCTTTCCTACATCTCTATGTGCTATCTGTGCCAAGAGAACAGACAAACAGCACAGACTAAACCATTCAATAATGGATGAACATTAGAGAAAATAAAGATCAAAAGAAAGAGAAAAACATAAAAAGATAAAAGTGAGATGTAAGGTATTGTTTATCAAAACAATGTACTGTATTCAGACTGAAGAAAATAAAATGAATGGTTCTCTGTACATTGCTATTCTACAGAAATGAGGCATGCATGCTTTCAAGCATGAGAAGATGACGCACAAATGCCCACATTCTTATATACACACACAACGGACACAGAAATCACAGAGATCAACAACACTAAATATCCCTTTGGAGAGAACCAGATATACAAACACAGATCACATATCTGCATCAGAAAAACATTTGATTTAAGTGCTTTTAAAAGCAGAGTTGTTCTCTATTAGGACCTCTTGACTCTTTCTAATAGATTCTGCAATCAGACTGTCTGGTAACACAAAATGCAGGGTCATTTATAAACATATGAGTGCAGGAGAGAGAGAGCACATCAAAAACAGCTCCACTTACATCAGTCGGGGAATCGGACACAGACTTGCAACAAAAATCCATTTTACCCCACAGAAGCCCGGAGTATTCATCCCCTACCAGTACAAACACAGCCAGCCATAGTCTGCTCCGGCCAAGCCATGCTCCAACGACAGACAATTACTACACTTAATCCAATCAAATGAGATGCTTTTGGGATTAGCAGCATCCGCACATTTAATCTCATTTGGGTAAAGAATGGACGAGCAGCTCGGGTCGTGGGTTTAAGTTAGCTGATGCTAATACTGCTGTTATAAAGATAGTTGTGACGCACAGTTCATCCTTAAAGTCTAAGCTAATGGTTGAAGCTAAACTGAGGGAAATGCTGCCAGGCAGCTAATGCCCAGATTAACGGGGGAAATGACAAATAAATACTGAGTCCAGATCAAACCCAAACTGTCTGAGAGCCAATTGGTTTTTTTATATTTTAAAAATGTGACTCATAGATTTATTTAACTAAATTTAAACTTTCTATGACAACGGAAATAGGCTACTGATAAACCTCCATGTTAAAACTAGTCTCCTTTGGATGCTCTACCAACTGGTTATAAGAGCTTCAACTGGGTTAACTGGTTAACTGCACCTCTAACGTCACAAAGGAGGCAAATTGTACTAAAACGTACAAATGAGATTGTACGAATTTGTATGAATTAGCCACCTCTAGAATTTCTGTGACATTGTGTTGGGTTAAAATCAGAGTTTAAAAAGAATATAACCCAGTGCTAAGAGTAGTTTTAAAAAGCCCTTATGTATATAAAACTTATGGTAAAAAAGCACTAAACAAGCAGACATTTGCACAGAGATAAGCAAAGGCTGAAGAGCGGCGCACAGCTGCAGTCTGTTTCAAGTGAGGGATATTTATGGGATAAGGAAAAGAGAAGGATGCATGAAGAAGCATCTCGGAGAGAGAGGCAGATGACAGATTGGACTGCAAAGCTTTGTCGGTTTTCACTGACAAGAGAGGCATGTCAAAAATGACCTCAAAAACCAGTTCGCCGAACACACACACTTTCAAACCGCACACACATACAGTATGCTGAATATACTTTACACATCATTATTCACTGTTGAGGAAGTGATCCAGTATGGACACAAGGAAATGCAAAACTGTACATTTATATATGGAGTTACATAACAAGATCATGTAAATACATGCAAACACACTGAAATTCACCCATCGTATTTTGTCTTTGATATCCCTTGACTCGCATTATGATAAAAATGGGTTGGCTGTACATTTTCCGGCTTATTACACGGTTGGTCACATGGGTAAATTATTCAACACAAAATATTGATTTTATTAGGTTGTTTGTAACAAACACAACCTTTTACAAGTAAAAACGTGTCCTGTCGGATTTAGACACGACTGTCAGCAAGACAAACATGCAATTTAGATGAATCATTTGTAATATAATCTCATATACGTTATTAATTAGAAATATTTCTATCTCATTTATCTGTAAGTAAATAATTTTCAAGGTCAATTTGACACAACTTGGAATGTCACAACACAATGAGCACAGTCTAATAATTTATAATAAAATACTTTGTAAACAGTGTGACTCTGTATTATCAAAATGTTTTTTTATTATTCCAACCAGCACAAAAAAGCAATTATTCAACCAATGACAAGAGATTAGGGCGGGGCTAAATTGGGGGTTTCAACTTTATATAATGATTGGATTATTGAAGAAATTGCTGTTTACCTGTCATTGTCCACAGGTCTGAAGCCTGGCAGAATGTGTCTGAAACTGCTGTTCCTGTCCAGTTTAGGTTGACTCTTAGTGCGCTTTATTGAGCCTTTTAACCTGCGACTCAAAAACCCCTAAATAAGAGAATGACAGAGAGAGAGAGATAAAGAGATAGTGGGTGAGAAAAAGAAAAAGAGAGGATGTCAAAATAATCACCTGTTATAAAAATTCTTGTCTCTCATATTGATCTTTCACCATCATTTCATACACTTATTCACTCGTCAATTTAAGCACATTATACACCCTCTTTCTGTGAAGGCACCTGTCACATTTTGCGGCTCAAGGCTCAACTTCCTTTAGGCAGCTGTTACCATGGAGACAGCGGGTTGGCATCAAGAGCAAGGAGAAAGAGAGGCAATACGAGAGAGAGAGAGAGAGAGAGAGAGAGAGAGAGAGAGAGAGAGAGAGAGAGAGAGAGAGAGAGAGAGAGAGAGAGAGAGAGAGAGAGAGAGAGAGAGAGAGAGAGAGAGAGAGAGAGAGAGAGAGAGAGAGAGGTTCAAGGACATGGTAAGTGTGGTCTTCATCCTCATTGTGAAGAAGTATAGCATAAAGAGAAAATAAAGCAGATCTTTACACTCTTCTTAAAAAATGTGTTTGGTGCTTGACTGTGCAAAACCTGTAGGTTGTCATAATGTTATGGGGTTTGTTGTGTTGTTTTTTATAGCTGACAGGACATTCCTATTGTAGGTGGTTGTTATGGGTGGTCACTCACTTTCTGTAATTCAGAGGAGCCCGCTTTATTACCTTTAAAGAATAGCATTGACAGTTTTAAAGAATCTACTAAAAAGAATATACATCAACGTAAGAAGAAAGCTAGAGCGCAAATCGATACAGATAAGAGTGAGAAAGAGAGAAGAGAGGATAAAGTTTAAAGAGCAAGCTTTCAGAAATCAGGCAGTAGCACAAGTTTCTGACAAGAAAGTATTAGTAAACAAACAGAAAGTAGACCGTCCCCCCTACCAATTAACATCTGCATATTCTACATAATTAAAGCTGCCTGCTGATTACTATTCACAATATATGCAAATGAACCACCACACAGACATCTCTTAATCACACAGCAATCAGTCACAGCATTTCAGCTAGAACTCAACGTAAAGGAAATTAAATCAAATCAGAGGAGGACTGAAAGAGACAATGATAAGATGCCTGAATAATGAACAAGCTCATCTTATCACGACATAACAAACAAATGCTGCTGCAGATCTGAAAGTGTGGTGATGTACAGGGAACAGAAGGTAAATTGTTCACTCATGATGTGGAATGTCAAGCTAATAGGTTAATAAACGACTATCGAACAGGTCTGTCAAAAGAAGGTCATGGACACTGACATCTCATGTCCTTGAATTGAGGGCTGTTTTTACAAGTGTGGTCAGATACAGAGATACGGTACATAGTGAATCTGAAGCTACGGAGTAAACTGATACAGTAAGCATTTATAATTAATCTTTTTACCATGACAATTTATTTTTCCCTTAAAGTTACATTTTTCTAAAGTTGGTTACCAAGGAAACTACAGTCTCAGTTTAGAAATAAGACATGTGAGGTGTAAAGAAAAATCAAGGCAAACATCACTGATGAACAGAATATTTTTGTTATCCAGTCAAGCTGCAAATCTGCCAAATCATGCAAAAAATGTGAAAGGATTCGAGATGGAAAATGGTAGAGACGGTGGTGGAAACAATAGCTGTTTTTAACGGCTCAGGGACAAAAACTACCATGACAGACGCTGTCAGCATTAAAAAAAATAGTTAGAACGTACTAAGCCAGTTTAAAATATAAAAGTCTAACACGGAAAAGAAGTGCCCACAGTTAAACAAACACGGACCTTATTTTCTAACATGTAACTATTAATAAATCCCTCACAGAAAAGCAAGGTCAATCAATACATCTGTGCATGACTAATGGTCTAAACTAGGAATGATGGTATTAGTCAAAGAGCCCAGAAAAAAAGAAGAAAAAAGTGAAAGGAAAGAGAGACTAATAAAGCACATACGAGAGGGGAACAAAATATCTTGATTTTAGATACAGTACTATTGTTTTGCCAGTGGGGGGTGTTGAGGGATTATCCTTCCATCACTAATTACTCCTTTATGTACTCTCTCCTTTATTGATTTACCGAACACACAAGGATCTCTTTCATTCTTTGCCTCAAACCTGTTCAAACATACACTACTTACAACTAAATTCAAGTGTGCTTTGACTGTTGAAATCACAGTTTTAAACCTTCACAGGAGATACTGAAGCAATAGGCTCCAGTTCATTTCGTATCGGCTAGACGTCTAATTGGGTCTGAATTCTGTGAAGGGGTCAAGCTGCACTCGAGTGACCAAAGAAAGATTTAATTCACCCGTAATTAGATCTGCATTCAGTTAAATGATTTGCAGCAAGCACATACAAAAGCCCACGCATACCTATGTGAAAGTGAATTTTATACAGAAGGTTTAAAACCTTCAAAACCTTTAAAATCACCTGCTGTGGATTGCTGATGATTCACTTCCTGTAAACAGCACATAATGTGAGCATCAATTTGAAACGATTGCTAACAGATTGCCTTTGAATCACTTTTTCATCTCTAAACTCTTCAATATATCTCACTCACATAAACACATAATTACAACTTCATTGCAATTACAGTGAGCATCCACGTGTAAGTAATCCTTCCCTGATGCCCATCAATAAAATAACCTTTTAACAGCATGTGAGCTTGGTTTGCTAATTTTTATTTGTGTAATATCCTGGTGCAGTTTTTTAAAGTCTAACCCCTATTTGAAGATCATTTGAAAGCTTTTAAATGTAGTCTTGATTCAATACTTCAAAGATTAGGATTAAGCCTGTGGTTTTGGGCTAGATCACTATCTTGAATTTCAACTGTGCGGTTGAATATTGGGTTATATTTGACTTGGGTTCATTGTGACTTCGTATTTGTACATTTTAATTAAAAAGCAGCATTGCAGTTTGAGTGTAAAGGCTGCAGTTTGACCTTTGAGGAGGTGTGATTAAAATCAAAAGGTTATTGAAACTGCTACAGTAAGAATTTTATTGTGGAAGATCTTAAGAAGTAGCAGCATATAAAGATAAGATACAACACATGTGAGTTCAAGTATGTAGGACATCTGGAAAGCAGACGTTGTTTAATCAGATTGCATATAACAAACACACATGTAACACTCACTGTGACTCTGAAGGGTGTGGCGGCAGCGGCAACAGAGGGCTCCATCGTGGGTGGAGCTTTTTCAGGGGCGGAGCCTGGCATGCTACGTCTCCGTCCTGTTCTCTCAGGTGGAGAGTCTGTGACACAGAGAGACAGATTTGTTTAATTTACTCATGAAATTTTCCCATATCAAATGTTTTCACATATAGGTATATATATTTATAAACTTTACATTAGCACCACAACACCAAACCAAAATACGTTCATCTTAAAACATACTGGACATCATTAAAATTATACTTCAAATTTTAAGCAGTGACCAGCAAAATAATCCGCCTCTGTCTGGATTTACATAACAAATGTACATAATGCTCTGCTATTAAAACCTTTGAGTCACTGCTTTATGTTTACAACTACGTTAACCTAAAAATAAGAAACTGAAACGTTCAAAAGTATAATAGTAACATTCAATCAAATATCATCTTTATCTACTCATCAGCAATACAAATGCTCATCAAAGTGTGCACACAGCGTGTTTGGCGAGCGTGTGAATTGTGAGACTCACACAGCATGTATTCACATTCACAGACACCACAGAAACCATCATCATGCCAACTCTTCTTTGAGTAAATAATATTCCACTGTCACAATCTGAAATATGTTTGTCAAAAGCGACTTAATAGCCCATTCATAAAATCATCAACCTCCTATTCCACAGTGCCATCGGTATGCAGAGCTCCTAAATCCTGCCACAGTTCCTCACTGGCCTTCAGGGGGAAGCTGGTGTTCAGACGCTGGGGAAAATGAAACCAGACCGACTGTTTCATTCAATCAGTGTCTCGGCATAGGAACACAGATCTGGAAACAGATTGTGTTAAGTGGTTCACTCTGATCTCACTATCACATGCTGATAGACCAAAAAACACTGTTAGAACAAAGTCTTCAGTCAGAACTTATTTTCCCACACACATACACACACAGGGGGAGAAATGAAGTCTGAATTTTTTTTTGAGCACCGTTTCACCCAATTTCCCACATTTCATCCATCTGGAGTTTCGCTTGGACTTTGAGATGGAAGACAAATGTGAAGAGTGAAGTTGTACAATGAACTTTTTATTAAGATTTTAAGGACGGTGTTTGTAGTGAACATTATGACCGGTCAATGTTTCTTTGTTTTTTTACCTTTTAGAATTATTCCCATTTATATACATGGGAATAACTCTGCATACATGGGCATGCAGTGTGACAATTATTTTTATAAAGCACATATATTACATATAGTTTCTCATTTAAAAATTAAAACAAATGTTATTTATCATGTCACGTTGCACGACATCTAATATGTTTATTTGTTTTGCTGCTATTGCACAAGAAAATGTAACATTAACATTTCTGCATTTGGCAGACACCTGGCAGACGCCATCCAAAGCGAGCATTCAAGGTTACATTTCTATCTTTTCTCTCCATCTATATAATACAGTACCTCTCAGAGCACGACTGATTTCCAAATGGTCTTTAGAATAATACACAACAAATGAGTAAATAAGGTGACATGACAAAGCCCTGATAAAAATCCTTTCAACAGCACATTATTAAACTTCAATCAAGTCAACCAGTTTCCATCAGGCCCATTAAAGATCTGTAATGAGCTCGAGCTGTGCTGCTTGACCTAAGAGTGAATGTTCTCTCTCTCTCTCTCTCTCACTCTCTCTGAGTGAGTGTCTGCATGTTAAAGACATAAGATATGAAGGGCTAATAAGTATGCTTGATATTGACATCAGAATACAGTGTGTCCTTGTGGCTATTATGTGTGTGGCTTTAGATGAATGTGAGAAACAGTGTGTTTTTATTCAGACCTTCTCCCCTCAGGACAAGACCGTTCTACAAGTGTCAACCCCTACTAAAGCAGAATAAAACAGACACACAGTCACAAACACACAGTTATTTGTGTATGGGTAAGGCTTATTAGAGAAAATAAACTTTGTATCCCTAAAGATGCATGTCAAATTGTTTAGATGTTGGATTACTTGCAGAGCCTGTGATGCATAAATAGGACTGCTGTGATTATTATTATCATAAGAATTATTTCAAGCATACTTTTAATCAAAAATTCTTTATAAAAAAGTTATTCTATATCACAAAGTTTACTATGGTACATCAGATATATCAAATAGTGATCATTTACTTTACATTAATCTTGGCAATTAATTTTATTCAGGCTTAGACATTGCGCTAAAGTTATTATTGAATATCTCTTGTTGTCTAAACAAAATAAGAAACAGCACCGTAATGTAGCTACCCTTTGCAGAACCCTGTCAAGAACCATATATACACAAAGATGTTGTGAAAACCTGCATATCCGCCTCCCTCTCCTTCAGCTCTGACACGTGTTTTCATTAGACTCGGCTGTCCTCGGCGACGCTATGATTGACACATACCTTCCCAGCGGTCATAAAAGACAATCGCCTACCTCGACTGTTCCCATAGCAACCACATCTCAAACCTTCTGAGAATTTAGCGACTCTTAGAGAAACAAGGCCAACTGTCAGCACACACACACATTCACAGGGTCAGAAAACACACTTCCTGAGCTGTGGGCTGGGACATACTGCTTCCAGGTTTTCCTGTAGAGGACATTCCTTAGTGGGAATGAGGTTACACAACATGGATTATGATTTAACACATCAACTTAGTTTTGCACGTTCGAGTCAATAAAACCTTGTATTAAAGTACATGAACATCTACTCACAGGCACTAAATGTTTTCTTGACTATAAAATTAAATGCCGTATTTGAGCTGTTGTGGATTTGTGTATATTAAAGTGTATGCGTATAGGGTTTGTATCATTTAAGATTTTAAGATATATTAGATTGTAAATTGATTTATCCCTATTTATTCTGCAAGTCAGACACTAAGATTCAGTAATAAATAGCTTTTGGTTGGTGGTCATGTGATCTCAAAAATCTCTTTCTAATCAAACATTCCCTGCACCCGCTCATAATGCTCACAGCTTTTGAATGACTTCACGGTAGGGCTGTGCCGATAAACGATATCATATCGAATCGCGATAAAATATATGTCGCTAACGATGATAAGCTCTAGGCATTTTTACTCGATATGGATTAATATAAGAGCCAATCACATAGCAGAAATATGCGACAACAGCCAATCAGCGTGCAGCTTTTAACGTTCACGTCAAAGAACAAAGTCAATTTCCTACGGCACTTTGCAAAGCAAACTCGGCACCAGGATGACAAAAATAAGTGGAAGCAGCGTGAAACTAACCTCGAGTTATTATCCAAAAATGATGAAATTGTCGACAAAAAACTATACTTTAAAATGTAATTAATGAACCCTCAAATTTGTATGGCTTCAGTCATAGTTGGGATACTCTTTTAAAGCTGGCAGCATTAACAGTTTATATATCGAAATATATATCGTTATCGATCAATATGGGAACAAATGATCGAGTTTACATTTTTGCCATATCGCCCAGCCCTACTTCACGGCCATGCAAAACCCTGAGAGCACACAATGCACAACAGCACACAGGTACACACACAAACCAGAGAAAGATGTCCAGCTGTCAACGTATTGAAAAGGAAAAATATTTCTGAGATGGTAAAACAACACTGACACAAACACACATACACTGCTGTCAGGAATATATTCACCATCCTCTGCACCTATTATTATTATCCGTGTCGGGCCTGCAAATATTTTTCATTTTGTCCAAATAGTTGTATTTGTAATTAAATTTCGTTCTGCTAAATTTTGCATTGTTACGTATCTGCGACTGAAGCATACTGAACAAAATAAATGGAGACTATATAAAATAAAGGCAGCATTTAAATGTAGCTGTCCAATCAGCAGCTGTCTGCATTTTAAAAAGTGTTATTCTAAATACCAATAAGCAAGTTGGTTAAACTTACCTTCACACTTGGTGAGGTAAACGTCCAAAAACGCTGCACTTCACCATCTCTGGATGTGTGTGGCTTCTACACGACAGGTAGTTGAAGGGGAGGGTTTAACACTTATTTGACTATTGACTACACTGTGACATCAACACAGAGGAAAGGTTGCTTCAGTTTATACGTTGCAAAAACTGCAAGATCTAATCGTTCCTGATAAGATGAAGAACGTGTATTACAAAAGTACACAGAGTGAATTTTGATTTTATGTTGACTTGAGTCAACAGCTGTAGTGCGTAAAGAAAAAGCAAGTGAGTCAGAGATAAAGCAAGATGCACAATTATGATTTGTATCTGTTCTCCGCTGGGATCTGTGGTTCGTCAGTCTGCTCACAAGTTACAAAGATGGATCCAACTGACAGAACTTTTCATATTAAACACCACCTTCAATACAGATCTGGTATCTGATGTTCATCTGTAGACCACACTTGCTGTTTTATTAATAAGGCAGTGTTCAGAAAGACAAACACAAACTTAGGGTCACTACTTTTTAGAATAAAAGTAAACTCACTAAATCTACATGGAATAGCTATGTTGTGGCTAAAAATAAAAAATATCTTTCATCTTTTAAGTAGCCATACTCTGTAAATTCTAATATCCCAGAATTTATCTATAGTGGGTTCATTCATATTGTATTTTCCTTATGATTCTGTCTATAAACCAATTAATCAATTCAAAAAGACGTTAAAACAAAATTTTACTTTTGAAATGAAAAATGAAAGAAATTAATTAAAGGGACAGTTCACTTAGTCTTAGTCTCTGTGATTTTATGTCCATACAATGGAAGTAAATGGGGACCAATGCTGTTTGGTTACCAACTATCTTCAAAATATCTTTGTTTGTGTCTGGCAGAAGAAAGAAAGTCATACAGGTTTGGAATGACGGTAAGTACTGTAGATGATGAAAGAATTGTCATTTTTGGGTGAGCTATGCTTTTAATATGTGACCATACAAAAATCATTTTTTGTAATTTCCACATAAAATATACATAACCTACATTACTTAAAGAACATTTTGTGAAAATATAATGTCAATATTTTTAATACTGTAAGGCCATGTCAAATATAAAAATCATAATGAAATTAACAATTTAAATAAAACCTGATGCGCATTATGAGACTTCATCCTGGATTTCACAGACAAATTCACATATGTTTGCACAATTTTATTTTATTTTATTTACAATTTTATATAAACATTTAAATGTATATCTTCAAATCAAAAGATTTTAAGATCATAAGATACATTTCAGTTAAGTTATCTCAGTGAAGAGTTTATCAAGTATCTGGGGTTTGTAACTTAACCCAGACTTTCCTACCTACACTCCAAGCCTTGATCCCAATGAGGACCAGTAAAACTAAAAAACAAATAGAAACACTGCATACCCAAATTTATCAAAACTGTAACACTAAACATCTCATGCAGAACAGAATTAGAACAACACCTCTTCCTAGTTCTACAAACACTTTTTAAACAGCGACCAAGCACTCAATCACGAGAAGATGAAGTCTCAGTGCCTTCTCACAGCTACTGTTTAAACTCAAGCCATCCCATTACAGCACTCAGATAATTAAGAGACTCTCCAACAACACAATATCTACTGTAAGAGATCAAAAACTGAGGAGGACGCCAGCTGGCCACTGAAAGAAGCTATCAGAAACACAGACACCTGCTGACAGAGAGGGGAATGTGCCAGCTGTGAATACAGAGATCAGGAGAAACAGGTCTGATATACTGTGATCATCATTTAAAAAAAATATACACACAGGCACTTAGCAGACATTAGCAGCAGTTTGATATGTAGCAGCTTGTCACAAGTCAAGATAAACAGCAATGGACTAACTGAAACCTTGTGTCTTTATAAGTGTGTGCATGTTTAACCATGTTTTAATGTTGTCTTTATTTTCAAATATTATTTATGTATTCAAATGACCCATACCCCAATCATGCTAAAACAGTTATTTTAATCTGACAGAGTGAGAATGAGAGGTCAAAGCAGGCAAGGTTAAAACAGAAACTCATTTCCTTCCAAAATGTGAAAAATATCAGAACATCACAGAATAATAAAAGCCACTTTGCAAAAAAAATTCCCAACATTGACAGATATGGAGCTCCATAGGGGACAGGGACACTGAATTTTTTTTAATAGTTTTGTCCTTCACAATAGTATATTAGTACCTCCTATATTTCATTCCTTTGTCTTCTTCATTTTCGATGATAAAAGTACTTATTACAATTTTGCAATATAGTAAACACTCACAACTGTGCCAATAAAGGAGAGAGATTATGTGTCTGTGGAAGAACAGCACAGGAAGTTGGTGTTTTCGCACATTGGGTTGCAGAAAAGTTCCAGAACAAACAACACACACAGTCCTCACACAGTCCCTATCAAGCAATTGTCTCAAGCAAATTATAGACAATACTGGCCGCATTCCATCGCAATCTTTTCTTTGGTTTTACAGATTTAGTCGTGCATGTCTGTTAGATCGCTGTTATCTCTGTTGTCTTATCACCTTGCTTCTTCTCCTCTTTTCCTGTCTTTCATGTCTTCGTCACTCTCTCTTTCCTATTCTGTCGCTCTCTCTTCCCTCATTTTCTGTCGTGACATTTTAGGTTGATCTAAATCTTTTGTTGCTACGGTTTTGGATTGTTTATTTTAACTGTGCCAGAACTGTGCCCTAACAACCAGTGCAGACACACACATACACAATCTGTCACACAACCTATAAAATTACACATTCGATCAGATTATGCTTTGACATAATCTTGGCACAATTGTTGGGTGAATTGGTCATAGCTGTGCTGTATCATGAATAAAACACAGATATTGGCCAATCAGAATCAAGGACTAGAACTAAACGTTTTATAATAATGTATCAGACGTTGACACTGTCTCACATCAGTGGTACAGGACAACCTTCACCATACACTTCTTGCATAGCATTCCAATGAGATAATGTGGAGTAAACATGTGAAACCCACAGCTGCAAGCAACTGTCAGTCACAGCTAAGCTCACCCACTAATCATGATCCCATGTGTTGCCTCATCAGATGCATTAGAAAGCATAGCTAAGCTAAGCACATCAACTGTGGGAGAGCTGGGATTGTACTGTCCAGAACAGCGCACAGCACAACTGTGTCAGTGTGTGTGTGTCACAGGTTGTCCTTTAGCAGCTGGTACAGTGGTGATGTAATGCTGTTTTATCAGGGGTGAGTGAGGAAGGAAGGGAGAGAGAGAGAAAGAAAACACTCCACAAACATTCAGTGCAGCTGGCTGGACGTATGACTCTACATAAACAGGCTACGATTTGCTCTCCATATCCTATGTTTTTAAAAAACATGCTCAAACATGGTTAGAATGTGCGTTTGTCTATTGTGTGGGGTTTGTGTGTGTCTTTGTTATTGGTTGTGTAACAGGGTTGAGCTCAGGTGAGTTCACGGAGGCACTATTACCTCATCGAGTAGTGCAGTATTTGAATATTCAGATATAAAGTGCCGCCATCTTCTGTCATGTATGAGCTGATAAGTTATCAGTCGGCTGAACCCAAACAAGTGCTGCAGATAACACTGTTCATAATTCGGTTCCATTTAAACTTAATTTGCATATCTAGCTGATGACATTCATTCTCATATGACTTAAAAGTACACTAGACTCGATCAACTTTTAAAACACACAATTCTGTTCAACTACTACTAAAGTAATAAACTGTAACTGTTGGCTCTATATCACCATCTCTGTTTGTAACATAAAATTGCAGGTTCGATACTTATCTTTACATGAGGTAGTCAAACTGTAATTTTCTGCAAAATCGCACTTGACAGCTTATCTTTTAATCAAAAAGTTACAGAATGCAGCTTTTAATATTACAAATTTTACATTTTGTTACCATATTTATAAAATACCCTGCGATTAGATTCTTACGTTTCCTTCATGCTAATAAGCTGAAAACATGACTATTCTATACAAAGGTAAACACAGAGATAATTATAGTAACTTAAGTGTATGAACTATTATTAGGACTGTTTGCAAATATACTGTGCGTGGCTTACTTTCCAACATAAAATCATTCCTGGATCACTGACAAAAAGTAGAATAAACAAAAACTTAATGTCCGACTTAACATCTGACTGAGGTTCTTATGAGACCACTTTACTCCTACAAACATGGGTCCTGGAGCGCCTTCTCAACACAAACACTGAAATTATGAAGAATATGTAGAGTTACAGTTATGTGTTGTTTACAGTTATGTATTATTATGAACAAAGACATAATCATATAACACGCAGCTAGACAGTTTAATAGATCCACACCCGCACACGTGAATCCTCTGTAACAACAACTCCACCTGGAAATTTCCTGACTCAAACATACATTTCTTGCATACAAGCTCACTAACAAACTTACAGTATTTCTAAGCAGGATTTTTTGGTACCCTTCCGAGTGAACGGACCGCATTCAAAGAATACCATTATCACCCGAGCCAAAACACTCACTCAATATTCAGAACAAACACGGCGAGTTTAAGACATCCATCGTGATCATTATGCTGCCAGTGCGGCCTGTAATCACTGCTTCTGTTTGCTCAAACCTCTTTTTTCAGAGTCTACCACAGCGGTGTCACCTTGAAGCTCCACAGCCCCAAAAACAGCCATTACAAAAGCTATCACAAACCACCTCATCTCCTACATGAATCGATTCTCTCCCTGATTGAATTGAGTTTGAATGAGTCAAGGATCTAAATCGACCCTCTGTGTAATGAGCCCAGATAGCCGTAACCTGCATGAGAGTTTGAAAGAGTCATTCACAGCCATCACATCTGAAATTACTCAGTGTGTGTGTGTGTTAGAGAGGAGTGTGTTAGGCCATGCTTAAATCCTGCTTGACTGGTTTGGAAAATTATTTGTGTTTGGTGTGTCAGGTTTAATAGTTGGGCCTGGCCATTTGTTTATCGTTTAACTGTAAAGTTATAATGGGTAATACCCCCCACAGACACAATACGTTTTTATACATTGTGGGGACTTTCTATAAACATAATGACTTTTATATGGTACCAACTGTACAAACCTAACCCTCACACAAACCCTTCTGCAGTTTTACATTTTCAAATAAGCATTATTTTATATAAAAACATAATAAGTTTGAATTAGGGACACACACAATTAATTATCCAAATGTGGACATTTGTTTTATTGTTTTTATACACAGTTGTTTATTAATACTATAACCTAACACTAACGCCCACTCTAACCCTAATAGAAAAGTAATACAAAAAAAATAATGGAACATTTAAAATTTAGCATTTTTACAATTTTGAAAAAACTATTTACTACGTGAGGACCTCCTCAAAGGGAGGTTTTGCTCGGATTTGTCAGGTTTTGCTCACTATTGGGTATAAATTTGTCCCCAAAATACAGTTAAGCGGGTACACACAAGCACAGACACACACACACACACAAAGCAAACTCCACCCACTCTAAGCAATGGCTTGTAAACTCAGATTTATGACTTGTGTGGTCTGAACCGGGTGATACTTAAGTGTTACAACTGACATAAATGTGACAAAGTGACTAAGCTTTTTGCAGATAACATACCCAAAGAAAGTAACTAAAAATTTCACATAAGTGAAGCTGTTATATTAAATATCATCACTTGTAACACAGCTTTGACCGTACCTATGAAAACCTATTTGAAAAATAAATGACAGGCTCCTTGAAAATATATGCACACACCAGCAAGACAAACAAATAATAGTAGTTTTACAGTTAAAGAAGAACTGTCAGCATTCACTTTTGTGGATCCACAAAAAAAGAGAAGTGCAATGTGACAAAAAACTTTCTATACAAGTGAAGTACTTTAACAGTGCTGCTTTAAACAACACAGTGATAACTGTGTTTATGGCAATGGAAGACAGAAAACGGATAGAAGGGCTATTATAATAACATTAATCTCACAGCAGTGTAACATACTGCAGCTAAGTGTGACAAATGTAATACTTATGACAATGTTAACAAGACTCATTGTGCCATTTATTAACCAAACAATAGGGAAACTATTTCAAGGGAATATTTCAGGAACCACGTAATAAGGTTATAACGTAATGTTTACCCCTATTGTTTGTGGCTCTGCTTCTACTCCTGGAGCGACTGCGTTGTCTCTGTAGCCTCGTTCGACCCAGGAGTCTATAGTAGTATCCTGGTCTCCCAGAACCTTTGCGTGTAACACCTGACATAGCTCCGAGCACGCTCCTGTCAGACAAACACACACGCCTCAAACCACGGCTCCACAGACACACAGTCCTGTGTGATTATCTTACTGCCTCTGAAACTTTAAAGATTCCTTCTGTGTGTAAAAGCAACAGTTGTGTGGTGGCATCCAAAAAAATCTGAGGAAAGTAATGGAAGCTGGGAAAAGTCCAAGTGTAGGAAAGAAAGTTTGCCTTCCCTTATATCTCTCTCGCTTTTCCCCTGTTGCTTGATTTCTCACTAGGGGAGCTCAACAAGCTCTCCAGTGCCACATGCTCTCTCTCTCTGTCTCTCTCTCTCTCTCTGGCTGTAAGCAGTGGGAAGGCAGAGGTATTCCATTGAACACAGAGACAGCCACAGGACAAAGTTTGTATGAAGGGTTTGAATGAAAACCAGGACTGGATCTGGAATGTGGAGTGTATGATGAGGTAAACCTGCCAAAAGGAACATTTCCAGGGCATATTTCACCCCTAAAATATAAATGTACCAAAAAGTAAAAATGTGACTTTTTATGCTGTATACTGAAAATTAAAACTACTATTAAGACTTCTTTGGTGTGACACTGTGACATTTTTTTTTCATGTGAAAATGTATCATGATTTTCTTAATTATTTTACGTAAATTCCCATTATCCTCTTAATCCCTATTGGTGATTCACATTCAATTCTGTACCTCCAACACATGAATAAATACTTTCAACATTTTCCAATTCCCAGTTACAATGCTTTTTTATCAGTTACAGTAATAAAATATGGGAATGGGAAAATTCCTTTTCTTAGGCAAAAAATCGTTTCTTAAAGTAAAATTTGTGACCTTATCATGAGATTCTCAGATATGTACTGACTAAATGTATATTTATAAATGGCACAAATATAAAAAAGGAGAAGTTCATCAGACTTCTGCTTTGAAAAAAGTACTTCTCTGCATTTTCTTGAAAATCTAAATAATTCTTTATTTATTGACTAGACTGATATATTTGTAGTCCCTACAACTAAAATGTACATTAAAATTAGATGCCAAACGTTATTATGACAATATTAAATTCAATCCACATCTATTCCACATAGGCAACAATCTGAAACATATTCATAGACACAGTATGTTGAATTGAACTAGCTCACCTTTAAGCTGTTCAGGCCACCCCTAAACCAACATATGGAGAACATTTGCTGGCTATAAAAACAACATTTTCTACACCCATATATAACTCACATCACACTCCACACTGAACCAACCAGTTCAATCCCAAGACTGAGGAATGTTTAAAAACAGTCCAGGTGTGAAGCGAAACCAAACTTGTCTGTGAGATTAAAGGCTTGGCCAGAGGCCGGAGGTTTGAAACCTGTGCAGATGACATTCCCAGATCGTGCCAGTGTTTTGTCTTCTGACAAATCCTGCCAGTCAGACTGTCTGTACTGTACATTGGCAGTACCGACTCTTTTAATGATACAGACAGATTCCATTACTTGATTACAAAGTTTGTTCCAAATAGAGATACTGTACGCACAAATTAAAACTCTGCAGTAACATTCAATGCTCCGCTCCAGGTTTAGATAAACTCTACTCCAGGTTTTACAAGTGCATTCCCATAAGAGGCCCAGAGTAGCTTCACAGAGACATGGTTCTCATCAGCCAATCAGGAGCCAGTCCTGGGGGTGTGGGTCAAGCAGCTGGAATACAGCAGAACAGATGGACACAAAGACACGCACACACATACCAACAACTGGGTTTGCAAATAATATATAGTATCAATTACTGTAAAGTTTAGGAGTATAAAATGTAAAAACCAAAAATACCTTGTATTCAGTATCTACTATACTACAATATCGAGTGATAAAAGAAAATAAAAAACTCATTGCATCGGCCACAGTTGAGATCTCTGGGGAGAGAATCAGCATCTCAATATCTAGGAACACAATGCAACGGACGCCGCAGCACCTGTTGGTGTGTCTGTGAGTATCAAGCTCTTTTCAGGGATGCTGGATAAACAGAAATTCAACCCTTCTTACAATTTGCCCATTGTCATCCATTCAACCTCCCTTCTTTCAAATCCTTCTTTTTCCTTTTTGTCAAACTCTTAAAGCTCTCCAGGTGACAAGCTTTTCACCCTCATAAACCAGTCAAACTGTAAATTTACACTAAAATACTTTAATTCTGCTCTTGTCTGCATGTATGAAGCCTGTGTATCAGGATTACTGCCGGACACCCCCTCCATGTGTCCCTGCAGACCTATATGTAGAATAAAATACGATAACTGCAACAACACACATAGTTCCACTGTTCTTTGCTTAAACAGTAAAAGAGCGATGTTGGTTCGGGGTCACCCTAGGGGGCAAACTCTAAATCGAGGTCATTTCCTGTTCTCATGATTTTTCTAGACGCTCAGGACTTGTGGGAGTTCACCACAGTTTAACATTGTGTGCATGAGTTGAAGTGTAAAGGAAAGTGATGGACAGCGGAGAATTTTCAGAAGTATCGTATCTCCTGCATGCTCAATCTTGCCCTTCCAGATACCAAAATGACAACAGTACTTAAACACACACAGATTAGAACACAAGAGTTTAAAATGCACTGTTATCTATACAGATTCCAGGAACATAGCCTTCGGAAAGGAAGACAGACACAGACGTTTGGCTAAATGGGTTGGTTGTGTGGGTGCTATAGGACACAGCACACCTTTGATCCTGTGTTCTCCTTTAAAAACTATGTTCTGCTTTGTGCCTTTATTATCATTCATTTAACTAAATGTGTGTTTGTGTCTGTGGTTGAAAGCATTAAGTCCGGTCTGATTGGTGTGTTACAAAACCTTATCTCTGCTGTATGTGAAGAGTATCAAAAGATCTACTTCAGCACTGAAAAAAATAAATACAACTATAAAGTAAGTTGAGAAAAGACAAATGTGCACAGAGAAAGATTTGGCATTTATCTTTCTATTGACAGTCTGTTTCAACCACACACACTTTCTCTGAATGACCCTTACAAGAGCTGCAGAAGGAACAAAAGGACATAATTTATAAGTTTTAAAGTAGGACATACCTTAGATAAACTACACTCTAAAAACTAATTCAGGGGACCTTTAGTCATTACTTAAATATATATATTGTTGTGACATAAAAAATCAAGTTCTGAAATGCTGTTAGACTTTTTACTTGTAATTGTTATTTTATTGAGCTTGGATGACACACAAATTATGCCTATTGATTCGATATACTATCATGACTTGTCATAGCTTAACATTTTCAGTTCATCTCAAATGTATTTAATTTTAAGTTCTGTTAATGTAAAATACAATCTGATGACGCCTAAACGCCCACAGTTTCCCTGCATGCTGGGTATGTAAGGCCAGACAGTGACCAGCTGTCACTGACACTTAATGTGGTGAATGGTAAGTAATTTTTGCTTAATTACATTGAATTACATTCGCTCAGGATTCTGTTGGTGATACTGTAACCTAATACCGACATTTGTGAAAGGTGTTGTTGTTGTTGGTGAACGCGGTAAATTAGATATTGTGGTTGTGGAGTAAATGGCGTAAATAAAGTTTATGGTGACCCGAACATGGACTGCGGCCGAGGGATGTTTTGCCCGCTTTGTGGCAAACATATGAGCATCTTAACGCCGCGGTTTTGCTTTTAAGTGTAGTTAGCTGCAATAGCAGCTAATTGTTAACTGTTGGTCTAATATTTAAACTTGATGTCTGCATTAGAGAACATGGTGGGGGTGAGGCTGTAAATCTTCTCTTTTTAAAGTTGATTGAAAGAATATTTGTTCATTTCATGTTTAAATTAGTGCCTTGAATGTACAGTAATCAATGGTTCTAAATCATTTGACTATTACTGTCTGATTTTCTGTCTTCAACTATTTAAAACATTATTTGGATCAACCAAAATAGTTGCATTCATGTTGACAATTTGAAGTTCATGTTACTTAGAAATGTGTTTTTATTGTGGCAAAAAAACATCTTCACGTTACTTAAAACATTATGTTGGATCAACTCAAAATATTGCTTTGAATTAATGTAAATCTCCCCATTGACTTAAGTTAAAAATTCTAGTGGAAAACGTTAACATATTTTTTTTTGTTGAACCAATGTTTTATTTTTTAGAGTGTAGAGAAAAGAACTTTAGGAGCTATGATGACTTAAACACAGTATAACTGTTCTTACTTCTGCATTAATTCTCACAAATTTTGAAAAAATACTGTGAACTAATTACCAAAAAATTGACTTCATCTGTACTTCAACTTTTTTTCAACGATTTTCACAAGAACTTCTACTATACATATTTGTGCTTATTTATCCAAAATATGAGACATGCAAATATGACTTTCTCACAGCACTGGGACACCACATTTGTACACACAAGCCCATAGCGAGGCTGAATCTGAGGAACAGAGACAGACAGACGTGTTGTGTGAAAAAGATATAAGAACTGAAGCGGTGAAAAACACCACGATACATAAAAGGAAAAAGGAAGTTCAAAGAGAGAAACAAGGAGGCAATGAGAGGGTGACAGGCTAAAGAGTAGGGCGTGCTACATACAAGATCATTCTTATTCTCACCCTACTCAACTTCAAGAGTACTCTTTCACTAACACACACATTACAAATAGCATAAAACTTGTGCACCCACACACTTGTGACATTTCATAGCTGCAAAGGAAAGCTCTGAGGAAAGAACAAAGGTCGGTAAAGAGGTATGGATAACGTATAATTCGTGCTCTTTAAAGAGAAAATGAGGTGAGACAGGATAGATGAACGTTCTGAATGTCAGGATCTACTTATTTGACTCCTACTGGCTTTCTGTCACACACACACACAGATCTTAAAATTATTATACTAAGTAAAACTAAAATAGTGAATATAACTAAATATTCACTAAATCAAACCATTAGGGAACAGTTTGGCAAATTCTCCTGTTCTTGCAGTGCCACCTTCTGGAGACGAAGAGATCTTACAGCACAAAGCAAAAACAGATCAGCAGACGCGGAGGCAAACATAAACAGGCACACCTGCACACAATTATATTGTCTTAAATGTTTATTTAGATTGTAAATGTCTTTATATCTGGCTTTTCATGGGGGCATATACACAACTTTTTTTAATTTCTCATATGCTTTGATATTGTCATCAAGAGGGGAACAGGGAATAAAACTAAATTAGCCGTTCACACAAAACACATTGTTTCATTTAATTCTGCAATGTGGAACAAGACCTATACATGAAGGGGGTTGAATCAAACTTGAGACTTAGACTTTAGAAAAAAAGAAATTTACAGGAGACTAACGGACGCTTGTGTGGCAGACCTTATCGCAAAGTTTACCGGTCACAATTCAGATTTTTATAAGAGAACACACACGACTTACTTTCTTCAGAGGAACATAAAAGGCAGAGTATTTAAGACAATAATCAGGCTCAGTCCCCATTGACGTCTATTGCATCTTTTTCATACAGTATATTTACAGTAAATGGTGACTGAGGCTGTCAGTCCCTTTAACATCCAACATCCCCCTTTTGTGTCTAAGAAGGGAGAAAATCAAACACCCACTTTACACAACCTGCTATTTTTAAATGGTGCCATATATAACTTTTATTTTTTTGAGCAAACAAATCTTTTGCAGAAGCACATAAAAACAGAGAGAGATACTGAGATAAACAGTTGTCTATGTAAGTGTATGTGAGTCTGAGGGAAAAAATGATAATAAACCCCAAATCCAATGTCACACTCAGAGTAGCAGGCGACCCAGTTTTCCCTGAAATGATTTTGCAGTATTATTTGAGGATGTGTCAACAGCACGTTTAGGTGTTCAAACCTACTGTTTTAAAAACAGCTTCACATCACAACCACAACAAATTTCTGTAGGTAGTCTAGCAAGCCTTGATTATTAATTGCAACAACATTTCTTTATATTTTATTTTATAAATTTAACAACAGGATGCCACATTGTCTTATAAACGCCTACCTACGTATACATTTAGTTGATACTGTAGATGGCTAGGGTTGATAGAATAAACTACTTGTGTGCAATTTCTGAAAAACTGAAGAAATGATGATCAAAAACCATTAAGAGGTTTAAGGATAGTTACAGGCTTTAACTAAAATATATTATATATAACTATATAACTATAGAAAAGAGAAAGACTCTTCTAAAAAAATGGAAGAAGCAAACAGTATTTATTTTACACTACACAAAAGCCCTTTAAAACCTTTGAAATTGTAATTACTTATCTTCTCTGTACAGAGCAAAATCAGACACCCTTTTATCTCATTTTTCTTCTCCTTCTTTATGGTAAAGAGTTCCAAAGATCTGTCTTTAATAATCATCAATACTTCTGACACACTGTTATGCAATGCTCTGCAATACGGCAACAATCCTAAACACGTGTTTGCATACATATGCTCAAACACACCCGCAGAAAACGCATGCACACAAACGGCGAGATAAACAGTCTTCTTCATCTATGCACATGCACAGATGAAATCATAGTATTAAATCACTGTCGGTCTGCAGGATTCAAAGTCAGTTATATAAACACACGTTATGTTTATAGATGTAGCATAAAAACAATCTAAAAGGAAGTGCACTTGAAACAGGTGTGTTGCAACTAAAACAATATAATTGGAAACTGTGCACAACAACAGAATGAACGAACAGAAGAAGTGACAAAGTCATGAGCTTATGACCAGCACATCACATGCATGAGTCAACGATGCAGTCACTTTATGAGAAAAAACACAAGATAAAGGCAACAAGATGTCTCTGTAATGTCTGTGTGTTCAGAAACACACATGCTCACAATGATTCAGAAGAGACGGAAAGAGAGGCAGAGAGAGAGAAATACAGGGATACACTGAGAAAGGTGCTAAAAAAAATAAATATGATCCTTGAATTTTTGAGCTCTGACCACACACACATTGTACTAGGTGGTCTTCTGCAAGGAGTATTAGACTCCTATCAAAAAAGTACTCTGGTAGTATTATGGATTATAAAATTTTACTATAACCTATATTTACATAACACTGCATTTGAATGATATTACTGTAAAATGCACTTCAAAGAATAAAATGGTTATAGTCTAAAAACCAAGTAAACATCATGTATTATTTTTTTATCAGCACATCTTCTACAGATGTGAAGGAAAATCTGTAATAAATTAAGTACAAATAATTAGGTATCCTTATAACCACTAATCACATCTTTAATATATCGATACATCTTTAATATATAGAGTCTTAACCCAAATAAATACATCACTGGAAATTCAAAACCTTGATGTCTTTCAAAAGAAAAAAATAAATGTTAAAATAAAAAGTAATGTTCAGTCACACAAATATTTCATCTAGATGTTTTCAGAGGGTAAGAAGAGCTCAAAAGGCCTGGTGGAAGCTCACAAAAATTATAGAAAAATAATAATTTAGGTACCAAGACATTCCCAAGCAAAACTTCACAGCTCATAACATACCACAGACCGGCGTGGATGTCTGTATGACTGTTTGGGTGTGTATGTGTCTGGGCTCAGGAGGCACAAGTGGAAATGACACACATTCTTTACCTTTCCTGTTGTGACCTTACACATTTTGTGTGTATGTGTCTGTATGGTGTAAAGAATATAAGCATATACTTATCATAGCTTGCTCCTGGGGTGCGTAGAAGTGCAATAGTATATGTGTGTAATATATTCTACCGTAAATAATCATAAGCTATTCAACTTGATGTTATGAAGTCCAAACACTCCTTGAAGAACAACAGATTAAATTGTCTCGCCCAAACACTGTCTGTACTCTGATAAGCCATTATTGAGTCAGAAACATGTGTCGAGGGATAATTGTAGTTGTGTAGGAGAATGAAACTAAGCATGAATGTCTCTTCCTGTTTTGTTCAAAAACAAACACACTGGGCATTGTGTGTCTATGTTTGTGTGGATGCCGGGGCCCGGGGTCAAAGTGTCAAGCACACGTCACTACCAGCATGACACATCAGTCGGAGCTTTCCTCCGACTCCCTCGCTTACATACTTCTACACTATTACCAAGACAACTGCAAAAACATCTACACTTCAGCTGCCGTGGAAACTAAGTAGAAAGTCCCCAAGTTTTTGGTCAAAGTAGCTTTTTATTTTATGACAGCATGTCACGTGATTTGTTAAAAATAAAAAGAGAGCATGACATCTCTATTGTGTGTAGGCCTGTGTATGTTTGACTTGTGTCACAATGACTGATCTATCATAATAGCTCAGTGTTAACTGCACTTCATTAATAGATTGTGTTTGACTTGGTCATGAAAAGATCAGATGACCAAGTGAATGCAGAGAAAACAATTAAAGTCTGTTTTACACACACACACAGACAGTTACGTATAAAACAAGTAAAATTAAGATATAGATAAAAAACAATGAACTTTATTTGCCAACACTACTGAAGCAATTATCGTGACAGTAAGGCAAATGGGATGCATCTATTTTTTATTGATACTCCCCTAGGCCGGATAAGACTTGATCAAAGCGAAAAAGATACTTTTAAGCACTTTGTAGTTTAAATTGGAGTCTATTGGTACTTTTTTGGTCAATAATGACAAAATAATACAATCTTCAAAAATTGACTTCAACAATATTTCAACTGAACTTGACACTGTGCACATCTCTTATAAGAAAGAGTAACATTTTGATGATATTTTCACTTGGGTTTCACTGAAAAATGGCCAAAAGGATGGCCAAAAGGGTGGTACAAAGCAATGAAAACTTCGATTACAAAGCGTGGTAATATTAATATATGATTTCTACAATAACTTTTATCACAGTTATCCAAGACACTAATTATGTTTGTTGCATTTAACACCCACTTGTGTCAAAAACCTCTTGTATGGTGACAGCGATTCTACAAGCACAGTCTAAACTTCAGAACAAGTGTGAGGTAGTGGGTAAAGCCCAACAGAAATGATGCTTTGGAGACAGATAACGTGACTGTGTGTATATTGTCATAACTTACTAATGTGAATGAATTGTAAAAAATATGCCATTTAATTTGTATTCATATCTTTCAAAAAGAAATCACTGTGCAAAGAAATTCTATGCTCCCTGATCATCACCTACTGTGCACATTTTAGCATTCCCAAAAAGCCCAGTTGCAGAGAACTGGCCCCAGTGTCCCCAGTGCAGTGTGACCCCTGCTAATCCCTGAGCTGTCCAGGCCCACTTCCTTCCCTCCAGCTGCAGACTCACTCCCAGCTCCTGCCTCAGGCTATTAATAGAGCAACAATGATCCGTGAATACAGTAGTGCATGCAGTGCCCTGCAACCCAGGACATGGATTTGGAACGGAGACCGAGAGCTGGATTAAAGACGGATAAGGATTCTCTCCCTTGTTTCACACGCATGTATTTAGAAACGTGTCAAGTTGCCGGGCATTCACACGCATGTACACGTGGTCAAGACAGATCTCTGTTTAGATGTACAGAGATGTGCAGCAGTATAGGAATGTACAACTTATTAATATGCTACTGGAGAAAATCACCATTTGCTTTCTCAGACAGTGATAAAGTACTGACCAAAGAGAAGTTTATCTGTGCTTTTTGGGTTAAAGCACACAATCCTGTATCAGACATAAATATGACACAAAGAGACGGTACCTGCACCATGCTGTGAGTAAAACGTAAGGATTACAGAACAGCCTATAAACCAACATAAAAAAACACATTCAAAATTTGAATACATAATCAACTTGGACTTTTATCGATAATAGTAAGAACACTAAACTGCAGTATGTTAGAGCTCTACAGATAATGTGAGAAGTTATGGGAAGTTTTCACCTGTCCACACACACAGACACAGTGTCAGTGATCCACTAACACCAGCAGAAAAGTGAAAATCAATGCCTTACCTCTCAAGACTGAATTAAACACCTCACACCATCACTTGAACAACACAGTTATGCGTCCAGTTTAAGTCCAGTTACATCCAAACTCTCTTCCTCTCTTTTTTCTTTCACACACTCTCTTTTCCTCCCTTTGTAGCGGGAGTAGCCGCTTTGTGTGTACTCGCGTGTGCGAGAGCGGGAGAGAGTGAGAGCGTGTGTATGTTAGCGCTAGACTCCGGCTGGGCATTGACTGCAAACAGAGTTCAGACCCTCCCCTTTACACAAGATCAAGCCTTGCAACCACACACACACACAAAAGAAAGAGAGAGAATGTGTGTGTGAAAGAGAGACAGGTTTGTCGTTTCAGCACTGAGAACAAAACATAAAGTTCTACTTTTTTACTCTTTTCATCTTTCAAGAACAAAAAAAGACATGCAGACTCTTCTTCCCCAGTAAACTTTCATTATGTATTAGGTCATTATGTAATATCTGTTTGAAAGAGGAATAGGATTCGTATTTTCCCTTTCCTGCTGTTCATCTCAACGTATAGACGACATACACACACACACACACGGCTGTGTAAGGGAATGCGTTTGTTCATTGACGCCCTCAGGGCAGAAGGAGGGCGGGGTCAGCAGCAGGGAAAGCTAAATTCCAGACGGATATTGGACCAATCAGAAATCAGGTTGCGGTTGAGAAGGCAAAGACATCAGGATTGGATTCTACTACAGCCAAGAAACAGAAACAACACAGAGCAGAACTTCAAGTGATCCTTCATTAAAATAAATCATTACACTTGGATACTGTACAGCTTATAAGAAACCAGTGTGGACAAGACTATAAAAAAAAGAAAAGATAAAAATCAAATACTTAAGATGGGGTTAAATATAAAAATATAAGAATCTGTCATTTAAAATCCAACACGTGCTCTCAGTCTCGTGCCCTCGTCATGTAACACAAATATTCAGCGTCTCATATTTCCTCTGGGAAAATGAAAACAACTGAAGCATCTCCATCACTCACCCTTCCTCCATCCAGACCTGTCGACACTGAGAAAGAAAGTGAAACTTAATAGCAGTTGAAATTTATAGGTATTTTCCAAATAGGAAAAACTTTCCCTACTTATAAATGACGAAAACAATTCACTTTTTCTCACGTCTCTCTCTCTGGATTTCCTCCTAACAATATATTTTTTATTTTATAATGAGCCATAACTTGACCTAAATGACATAATAAAGATGACATAGATCACTAAATACTTAATTGATAAGTATTTCTGGAATCAGATATTGTTACATCAATGAGTCACTGTATAAACCAAGTATGGCAAACACGGCATAAAGTTGTGCTGCCTTTGTTTCCTCACACATATTAAAAAAACTTCAGAACTATACAATAACAAAGTTTCTAACAGTAACAATAATGGGTTATTGTACATTACTGAGGATCCACTTCATACTCTCATTCCGTTCTGTTCTCTTCATCCTCCCTAACAAGCTGTGCACTCATCACTAATAATCAACTCTTTCCTCTGGTTTTTCAGCTTTTCATGTTTTGCTGTCAGGGTGAAAACCACATGCTGGGTAAACACTGTATAAACCTTTAATCATGCCGCTAATGACACTGAAGTAATGCATGTGAAGTTAATGAACATCTAATCATTGCCGACAACCACAGACAGAGTTAACACTACCTGATGTAGTGGCAATCTCTTTAAAACACTACCATATCCAGTTATCAAATGTGTCCATATTGAAATTCTATCAAGTGCCAAATTTATGCCAAGTGCTAATTAGGCTGCATACAGTTCAGAAACCCCCAAAATGTTCAAGATTTCATTATTTACTGCCATCTGCTTAAAATCTCTCTCTCCCAGCAGGCAACAGCAAAACGACTCGACCAAGGCAACAACACAGTATGTGTTTTTACTAGTGTTCCTATAGCAAAATTGATAGAGCAGTGCATCTGTATCACAAAGGTTGCACACAGCAAAAAAACATCACTTTGGATAAGTGTCTGCTAAATGCATAAATGTAAACAATATTGTAGACAGTAATGTGTAGGTGTGATCTGTGGACAACTACATGCTACTGTAATGAATTATGCAAAACATTGAAAAACAGGAAATTTATGGAACCTTTAGCTAAAAGGAGCTTAAAACTATTCTGATGTTTGCGGTCAGACGACACAAAAATGTTTTCATACTGATTCCAAGATCACTTATCAATGCAGATGCTACACAAAAAGCAAGATGCAAAACACACATCACATTTACCCAAAGTCTTTCATTGGGAACTGGCCTCTAATACAATAGCAGGAATGCATGTTTTCAAGAAGCTTTCCTCAGCCTCTGCCCTAAGGAAGAATGTCAACAGCTGTCACCACGGAGACAAAGCCCTCCCTGTGATTGACCCACGGGAGGTGTGGGATGAGCCCGGATGAGAAAGGCCAGTCATCCTCACAAGTGCCTGTTCTGGAAGAGTCCACCCACAAGCTAAAAAATGGCAGAGCACCTGCATTCCCGCCTGAAGTGTAACATTCCAATGTCTGAGAAGACGCCTCTCTTTACCACCTGGGAGACGGAAAGAGGAATAAAGATCCCATACTGTACTACAAAAGCTTACGATACATGCCTGACGTGGTCATGTTGTGTAAAACAGCAGAAAGACATTCCACACAGGATCTATTGAAGAACACTTGTTACCATATAGAGACACATTCTTCAACACTAGAAACTCCTGACCATGACAAAGCTGTGATATATTGCAGTGCTTTAGCTATTGGGTCAGTAAAATTCACAATTTTATCATCCACTTTCATAAACATTTTTGCCAAACAAATATGTTTAAAGATTTTTAAGTAATTTCATAAATTTATTATCGAATTAAAAATTATATTATGATGATATAAATTCTATATTCAAAATACATTTTCCTATTTGTTCATAACTTTAAATTCTAACTTTCTGTAACTTTTCGGGTTAAAAACCCTTAAACAACAGACAATTTTGCTTGTGCAAAAAACACATATTAAATGTGTGGTTTTGAAACACATGTGTGAATAACATGTAATTTCACATGTGGTGATATGTGTGCGATGACGCATAACATTGTTTTTGTACATAGGATATTCATGTTGTCCACATGTTAAAAACGTGTAATTCAGTTATTGAGCAACAGCAAGCTTATAATAATAATTTATAATCTGATTTTACAGAAAATGTCAGTCTAACATTATTTGACTTCAACACATGTAGAGTAACCAGCTAGATAAGTAACCTGCAGTTTTATGTTTTTACTAGAGATGGATAAAAGAAAGCATTGTAGCTTTAAAACAAACTTATATAGAGTGAGCTGAAAAAGATCCCCATCCATCTCAAAGCTGTACTCATTAAACAAACAAGAAAGAAAAGGATGCCAGATGAAAGATGGATTAGAATCGGTGTGTTCGCAAAAGCGATTAGCTTCTAATCTAGCAAACCCTTAGCAGTCATACGTGTTCCTTTTACCGACATCCAAATCAGCACTTGCTCCATTCAGCAGTGCTTATACCTCTAAACAAAAGCGTCCTCGCAGGCCTTTTCTTCTCAACATGTACGACGGATTGGATTGGAATGTGTGCAGTTTCTTGCAGCCATGCTATTTTTGAAAACATGCATACAAAACTACCAAGCTTGACATGCAAAAAACACGGCCAAATGTATCTGGAGACACTAACAGTAATAAATGCAGCAAGATGTCATTTTAATGGGTTACATAAAGCCTTTCATTGAGGCTTTGATACAAATTAGACCACCTGAGATTTAAGTTATAATAAAAACAATACTTTTCACATCTCTGTTTTTTCAATATCTCCCTTTTATTCACAGCATCTCCTATGAACTCTCGCGTCTCTCCTTTGTCACATGCAGAAACTGGCACAGCGGGATTCCATCACTAACAAACAAACTAAAAGTGCTCAGATCAGAGAATGTCTTCAGCAAAACAGACTGAGACAATAAGCTCTATATCTAACCCCCTAAAAGACACTGACACAATCTTCCGTTCTGCTTCACTATCCAAAACAATCTGCAACAAACCTACTGCATCTGTTTCATTTGGATTGAACTATTCCTGTTTCTACAGCTCATTCCAAAATCTCTCATTTCTTTCATACTGACATTTGTGACACTAGCTTGCAATCCTGAAAAATCCTCTTTATTTGTGTGAAAATGAACAGATGTGACAATATGTTTTTCATTTAATTTCTAAAGTATGGTAGGTGGAAACTGAAATCACTGAAACATTTCAGAAACTCTTTTATAAAAAAACAAGAAACTTGCTCAACTCTAAAATAGAAAAAAATAAAATAATCCATTCAAATAATCCATTCATTCTCCAAGATTATTATAAAAACATGTATTAAATGTTTCATTTATTTGAGAAGTGTTCTTCACACAATTATTAATTAAAAATGTAATTTGATTATTTTGGAGCTTCAATATTCTCAGCAATCTGATCCACTATTTGATTCTTTCACGGAGTTGTTATTCTTCAGTAATGAATACTGTTTTGCATAAATGGAAGGTTGCCCAGACTGCGATTAGATTTGTTTTTGAAGAGGAATGTGATAGCACTGCCACATTCAAGCAGACAAGTGTTGATTAAACCTCTCTCTCTCTCTCTCTCTCTCTCTCTCTCTCTCTCTCTCTCTCTCTCTCTCTCTCTCTCTCTCTCTCTCTCTCTCTCTCTCTCTCTCTCTCTCTCTCTCTCTCTCTCTCTCTCTCTCTCTCTCTCTCTCTCTCTATTGCAAAAGTTTTTGTTTCACACAGATTTCTAAGCTAGATCTTCAAATGCTGAGAATACAAATGCGGGTAGTGAAGCAGATGCAAACGCACACACGTTCATGTGACCCGATGTGTACGCAACACACATAATGATAGACATATGGACACGTAAAAATAACTCTGAAAGTTTGTTTCAAATGCCCGCATACTTGGCACAGACATAAAGACGTTGCTGCTGGACAAGCAGATGGTGGCAAAGTTTTCCCGAGAGTCTTAACAGAGCTTATTAAGGCCCGAGCAAGAGCTGAATGATTAAACATCAAACTTTATCTGTTCCCTTGGGTTTTCATGACAAATTCCCTCCTGAGGAACGACCCATGAAACTCTCTCATTCACACATAGAAACACCCAAAAGATGAAATGATAGACAAAAGACAATATAAAGATATTCTTCTCACAAGATATTCAGTTTGATTAGAGCACACACACACACACATTGGGCTTTAGTCTTATAATTACAGAGACTGCTGGTGTCAAAGCAGAAGCATGAAGTTCCCACAGGCCAGAAGTGACAGGCCCGGAGAGAGAGAGAGAGAGAGAGAGAGAGAGAGAGAGAGAGAGAGAGAGAGAGAGAGAGAGAGAGAGAGAGAGAGAGAAATTCTCTTGTTTATCACTTTCAGTAAAAATATAGTAATTTCCCTTCTCTTGCTCCACTTTCCTCTCTCCTCCTCTTCAAAAAGAAAAAAAAGTGAAGTAGGACGAAAAACATCCAGACCTATTTTCATCTCAATAAGGGGCCAGGGATCTCACTAGAATTGACTTTTTCTCTCCTAAAAAACCTTGAAGAGTTTTGTGTCTTTTAATCCGTGTCTATAAATCCTTTGATTTATATTCTAGAGTACTCCCAAACCTGACACAATTCACTTTTAGAAGAGATATAGACATAGTTTACCATCTTTATTGTTCTGGGAAACATCAGACCAAAAATATTGATGACTCATCCAGCACTACACAGATTTTTGTCCAGTCAAGTGCTTTGCAAAAATCCCCCCAACAGCAGAATCATGGTTTAAATGATGAAATTAAAATCTATTAGTAACTTAAAAAGGGATGTACTCTTTGATATGTTTCAATCAAACTTCAGACTTCAGAAACAGATCAACAAAGGAAAACAGCTTCTGAAAAAGCCATTCTGTTATCAAGCCCAAATACTCCCTGAGCTAATTTTCCATAATGTAGCTAATTTGATTTAAATGTTTAAGTACACTCATGCTCAAGAGATTCACGGCAGCATTTGCTCAGCAACGTCCTGACAACCAAATTGATTCCAAGATTTTTTGAGGTTTAAACTGCACAGATGCTTTTGTGGCTTTAACCAGAACTTGGCAGGAAAAATATAGTAAACGGCACATTTATAAGTGTAGTCAGCCAAACCTTCCCAGAACTTGCAATAGTAAAAATGTCATATACTGTATTCAAATATTGATTGAAATAACCCCTTTATGAAAACTATAAAACATTTTCATTATTTTACAATTATATATATAACTATTCTGCCATTGATAGGCATATATCTGTCACCTATTTGAAAAGCTAAAAACAAGTAACAGAAAGTGTATTTAGATCTTTAGTATAGTTTACAGTAAGCAGTAAAGTTGTAGTGACTTCTACACAGATCAATGGTCATAAAGTCAATGAACCCAGCACATGGCTTTGATAAGGACTATTACAGGAAAACAGTAATTCAGTGAAATTCTCTTATGTAGGGCATAACTGGAAATAACTAAATCTTTCATTATTTTGTAAAAAAAAAAAAAATTGTACCACAGCAATAGATTACATAAAGCCTGACTTTTTAGGTAGTTAAGTCTCTTTTAATGCGCCATGACGTTATATATCAATTAATAGCCTATATATACTTTCTATACAATGACTCTCTCAGGGGTTAAAGAGTGCGGTATAAACAAGCCCCTGTACTGTAGGTTAGTAATCAGATATTAAAAGCATGGAATTAGCACCCTGCTAACATGTACATGAAAAAAACAAAAACAAATAAAAGATTAGATTCCCCTGGGTGGCAGATGAGAAGTATCCAAACGATGCCAATCCTTTTTTCATGCTCACTCTCTTATCTTTAATTACACTCTTTTTACAATCCTCTCATCTACATCTGAGGAGGTTCTCTACTTCATCCGCAGCAGGTGACAGAAGACATCCCAAATGCCAAGCAAGACTCTAGACCAGTTTTGATGAAATGCTTCATTCATTAACTCTCATAATTAGTTTTGATTGTACACAGATATGAACATTCTAAGCTGTTTGGCTCAGATTGAATTTGCTTATACGCATTCATTTCTTTACAAGAATGAGCATGTCGCTCTCATCCTATTATTAACTGAAGTGGCAGAGCATCATCTAATCCTACAGCTTCCCTCATCTCATTTAAAATAAACATGAAACATTTAGAGAAAATGCTCTTTGTAGTGTTGTTTACAGCTGCCTCAAAGGTATATGAATGTGTCTTGGCATAAAGGCTTAAAGGCACTGAATCAACACCAATTGCGCTAAGTTACATAAATATTATCTTGGGGATGTTAATAAACAAAACATGTTTGTTAATCAATATTTAACAAACATGGTGAATAAAGTGCCAAATAAAACCTATTTCACATCGTATGACTTTGCTAATATGCAAGTAATTCTCTAAATTTAATTGTTTAGTTAAAGTATATTTAGTTATAAGTTTAAATATTTTAGTTATGCAAGTATCGTAATTTATTACATTTTTCCATGGTGTATACATCTGTATTGATACATTTCCATGGCAAAGGAGTTATAAAAGGGCATGTACTCCGCCAGGCAGGGCAGGACAGTTCTACTGTGTCATTTGGGGCTATTCTGGGATATTTTGAGGTTTGGCCTGCATGTAAGACAGATGTTAAGCTCAAACTACTATGTGATGAATTTGAGTTGCTTTGGCATCTCAGACTTATGTTATTCCTTTCTTTTTGTTCATGCATGCATAGGCACTTTATCTGCATTCTCCCTTTGTAATTTTTATATCTCTCTCTGTCCAGCGTATCAACCCAGTTGGACCCTAAACGTCCTGTTTCCCTGAAATACTTTAGTGGTTGACTCATTCAGCTAACCACATTCTTCCAGAAAAAAACGCAAATGCTCCTCTCAGTAGGACAGAGCAGTCCTAAATCCTACTGTCTTACTCTCTATGCTTACAGACAATGGATAAATACTCAAATAATAGTTTAATTATTGGGTTGAGATGGAGAGAGAGAGAGAGAGAGAGAGAGAGAGAGAGAGAGAGAGAGAGAGAGAGAGAGAGAGAGAGAGAGAGAGAGAGAGAGAGAGAGAGAGAGAGAGAGAGAGAGAGAGAGAGAGAGAGAGAGAGAGAGAGAGAGAGAGAGAGAGAGAGAGAGAGAGAGAGAGAGAGAGAGAGAGAGAGAGAGAGAGAGAGAGAGAGAGAGTAGAATAAGTAGAATAAGTAATGCTCTGGTTCCCTTCCTTCTTTCCTTCCCACACACACCAACACATGAGTAACACAATTCAAAGAAACACAATCTCTCATGTCAAACTCATTGACATGCTGTTTCTAACATAATCAAGCCAGCACACTCCATTTTCCCACACACATATCAGAAGCCATTAGTAAAGCTTTGCATCTAGTTAAGTCACAGCCGTACTTTTAACATTGCAGAATTATGACCCAGCTTGGACAAATACAGAAGTCCACAAATGATCTGAATATCTGCCTGTCAAAAATAATAAATACACAATATATTACAGCCATAACTTTATTAACATATTATATTATATATATTGGCACTTCCTAATATATTAACGATTTGATGACTTTCATTTAATGCCAAACTTTAGCCAATCAAATGATTATTTCTCTTTCAAAACAAAAGTAATTTCAGGTGGATGTATTTAAAAAAAGGTTAAAACAATTGACTGAAAAAACCTTTTTCTAAAAGTTTCATGCCTATCTTGCTATTTGTGCAAGTGCTTTTTAGTTTTGTTCTCATTATGCATTACACAGCCAATGAAAGCACTGTGGGCGGTCTGTATGCGTGCCGTCTGAGACCGAGACAAGTTCACAATAAACTAATAGAGCAACTTAAGCGATAAATCACCTTTACAAGCATCTTCAGCTGCTCTTCCTGCTTCTCCCGCCAAAAGTACTTACCAGACTGACCTTCCGACTCAGGGCTTGTCTCAGACTCCATAATCTTACAGATGCTGAACTGCTGTCCAACAACTTAAAACCAGAAACACAGATGGGAAGAGAGAGCAGAGAGAGGTGTTCCTTCACCATGGGCGTGGAGGACCGCACTGTGCCCCAACTCTTATTCTATGTTTGTCTACCATTTGAAAAAGAGAGAGACAGAGCGAGACGGAGAGAGAATGGATGCATGTGGTGTGAATGCAGATCGCCTATTCCACTAATTTGCTCTTCTTTCACTTCTTAAAGAAGCAGCGTCTTTGCTGTAAATTCTTACAAGCTTGGAGATTTCACTCAAGACTGAGACTGTAGCCTAAATATTATCTACAATATAGTCTTATTTTACTACTAGTCATTATTACAACATCTGTTCCATGCTGTGTTAAGTAAAGCACCTTGAAATAGAGTGTTGCCCATTATGAACAAATTCCATCTCAATGGCACAATTTTTGTATTAAGGTAATAATAAACTTTTCTTTGAAAGCTGCTCAGCACATCTGAATGCTAAAGGTACATTTACTTTAGCCTGTTAACTGTCACCGTCCCACAGATGGAACACTACTTCACTTTAAAATTGTATAGTTGAATTGTAATCTAATCATGACAAACAATAGATTGATATAAAGGTTTAAGGCTCAAGAGTAATTTTTTTCAAAAAAAAAATTAATAACAAAAAAAAGATATTTTTATCATTATAACGTAGTTACTGTTAAAGTAGTTCAGGGTGCGTTGTCATGTTTATGCTCAATATGTGCACTGACATTTATCAAGGTTAAGTCACTCTGTGGGGAATAATAACTAGATGCTAATACAGTAATTTCACATGAAAATTATTAAATCATTCTCATTTTAATAACAGATTTGTCTTTCATTTTACCAAATGAAACGCCCTACATTTGTAGGGTATAATATTTATTACCCTAATGAAGTATAAGCGTTATCTAATATAAACAATTCATTTACACAAAGTGTTCTTGGTTCATAATAATTCATGTGCTGAATGTTCTTAATGCCCTTTGACATTGACATACAGTAACATACAGTACAGTACAGTAAAGTAAAGTACAAATCTCTATACTGCCATAATAGCCTGAAAGATCAAACAAACTTAACATTACAAATAACCCAAGCTTTTCTACTCAGTCACCCAAAAAAGTAGTAATGTTTATGTATAAAGATTATACTAAAGATTATACTAAAGATTCTATACTAAAGTCCTTTCTGCTCAAAACATCAAAGAAATATGCTTTAAACATCAGTATCAATCTAAACTTCAGAGAAAATGAGTCCGCTTAATTCAGTTCCTCTCTTCTCAGCTCCTCAGCTATATGTATGGTATACAAAAAAATCATTAAAAAAGAAGATCAAAAATGATATAGTGGGCACAACAATATTTATATCAAGTCAGATTTTTCTAGGTCTGAGTCAGAGGAAAAAATGTTTACAAAAATTTCAGCATATTTAATGTGGGTATTTGTGTTTGTTTGCAGGCCTTAAAACTTCAGGATGATATCAAGTTGCAACATTTGAATTTATTTAGCATGATGTGATGAATTCAGTAGACATACCATCAGTCTTTGAGCATACGTTTGTGTGTATACCATTACCATTGCTTATCTCAGACATGAACAATACAGTCAGTATTAGGACTGATGTGCTCTCTCTTAATAGATCAAAACAATAATTTATTGATAATATGTCAGAATATCTAGCCACAACCATTGTATAATAAACACCATCAAAAAGGACACCGGTGCTGACCAACACTTAACACACTTTTAGGAGAAATGTAATAAAATCTCCATTAAGCAGGGCCCATAATGCAGAATTATGTTTATCAGGAGAAAAGACATAAACCCATGCACACGTACATACGTAGTAGGCAAGTCAAACACACAATGCACACATACAAACGTTGACAAAAGAGCAAAACTAAACATAAACACATCACTCTTATATGCTAGAACATCAAAACTTCTTAAGAATACCAGAAAACTGCAGCTAATATCGCCCTCTGCTGCGCGCAATAAAAATGACACGTAAGCACGAGCCAGCAGGAGTCATTACACCATATAAAGTATTGTAGGATGTATTGGTTACAACAGGCACACTCACTGTTGTCCACTGATAGGTGGCACTGAAACCCTGGGAACCGCGTCTCCACAGGAACGCTGATGGTGCGACGGAGCAGTCTGGATTTGCAAGTGTCAGTTCTCTTCTCCTGTAGGAGCAGAGGGTGGACCTGCAAGAGATACAGGAAAAAGAAATATATTGATTTGTACTTTTGACTGCTTTCCCATCATGTTTAATACATTTAAACTGAATGAAAGTCACAAAGGCAATCAGAGGCAGTAAGATACAAAGTATTCAATACAAAACAAGCAGCCAGATGGACAGAATAAATTACAGTCTTCCATTTACTTATTGAATTTGTCAATACAATATATGTGTGTGCATACTGTATCCATACTTTTGTAAACAATATCATGAATAAATATTTTTTATTACAACATTTTTTTTGTTTTGTCAATCCTATCATTTTACAGTTAGCCTACAGTCATTTTATAAAGCTGTACAGAAAAGTGTATGACCCTATTTGGAGAGCCAAGTGATTATGTTTGTGTTGGTGTGTGAACAGTAGGTTTCTATACATTGTGGGGACATGGATGGTAAATGTCTCAACCACCTCTTTTCCTGCCCTATCTTCCATATTACAAACTGGCACTATCGTTATTGTATGTACGAGTATCTATAGTAATACACTGGCAATAAAAACACGACACCAGTAATTCTTTTTTTAATATTATGAGAAAGAGAGCAAGAGAAGCACCTCTAGGAAATATAGAAAAAATAAGGCACCAGCGCTAACTGTCGATACAACCATGCTTAGCTTTCCAGAATCATGTTTCCCCAGAGTCCAGCACACATTCAGCTCTCATAACTCTTCAAATGTGTCTGGACTACTGTGTGTCTGTGTTCATGGCCAACCATGAATTTGCCCTGTAGAAACAATTTCAGCCACAGCAATCTGGATTCCTGAGAGACTAAGTCCAGACCAATTTAAGACAAGGACATTACATTTGTAACAACAGTGATGTTTATCAAACAAAAAATAATATTTGCGGTCCTGAATGTACAGTAAAAATCCGCTTCTCTTATCAGATCAACACTGGCGTACAAGATAAAAAAAAATTAAATCATTTTATAATTAAAAACATACCACCTGCACCTCAAAAATCAAGTTTTTACATTCTTCCATCTAGTAAATTTAATAAAAAGCCAAATCATTCCTGACGTAAGTTGATGCTGTATTCCAAAATTAGGTTCATGCAATTATATTGTAAGTACATGTGTTTTAGTCTAAAATATAAATGCCAAGAGGTGTAAATTTTAGGCTTTGGGAAATATTACTTTAATCAAATATGCTTCTACTCATTTTCTGACTTATATATCTTTAATATAAAAATGACATGAAGAAGGGAACCATTTTTCAGAGCTGTAAAATCAGACAGATTTAATATCACTTTGATTTCCGCAATTTCGTTACCACCCAAGCCACAGATAACAGCTTGAATTTTTACATTTATCTCAAGTTTAATGTACCTAATAAAAACTAACAACCGTGTGTTGAGAGGCTTATGGTTGTGAGAATAAATAAGTGGTGACATACAGGTATCTAAGAAACATATAGAAAAATGCACAATTATACATAAATACAATAGAAGGATATATATGCTGTATTTATGTATAATTATACAGATAGTAGAGAAACGGCTATTTAATCCTTCCTCAGCAGAGAGCCATTCAACATTCTCAGTAACAGAGGAGACTTATTTCAGGGCTGCTCTCTAGCTGAAAACACATGCTTTGACATACAGCGTGAGCTATGGGAGAACAGAAAATTTCATATCGACCATGCCATACACCATGAATCCTTTGCAAGTGGGAGTCATTTATTGATTGTCCCTGTGAGACACAGCCTGCAAGGCTGCCACTGTGAGGCTTGAGCTCAGGGACCTAAAGAGCCTGCTGATGTACCACACTTCTGCACGTGTCACAATGACAAACTACACACGGTTAACGTGCCATCCGCTCACATGCGCTTACATTTGTTCAGTCTCTCAACTAGTCCACCTTTTGCCTCTTTCTTCCTTGTTTATTTCATTATCTTGCAGATTTTTTTGCCTGATATTTTCCAAGGTTTAAAGTGGAATATATCACAGCATGAATTATATTAGAAGTATGATAAATTATGTCTGAATTTTGCTGTTTGCAACGCTTCTTATGATCACTTTTTGGCATAGGAAGAGTCTCTGATTTCATCACAGTACAGATTTCCTACTTCAGTACAGTATGTCATATATGTACAGTGCATTAAAAACTGTATAAATATACATAAACATACATTTTTTGGGTCACTGTAGCTTATAGCTTTATACTCTGTATGTCAACAATGGTCTTGTTTGTGTCTGTTCTTATTCTCTTAAGGGTTTTTATGAGAAAAATCTAAAATGTATAAGTTGTTACATACTTCTAATATAATTGAGAGCTGCATTTTGTCTCCTGTTAAAGTTCACCCAAAAATATATTTTTTTTCATCATTTACTCACCTTTATGTCATTCCAAACCTTATATTTTCAAGAATGTTGGTAACCATGTTAGTACAATTTGACCCGTTGACTTCCATTGCATGAACAAAAACCAAAAAAGGACATTTCTCAAAATGTGTTCCACTTTTTCATAGACAACAGGGTCATATACAGGTTTACAACGACATGAGGGGTAATGATGACAACATTTTTATTTTTGGGTAAACTATCCTTTTACCTACCAGGTATAGTACATTGTGTAAATGGTACCGTGATAACCGAGTGTGTGTAAGTAAATGCATTTACAGTAGGTGTTTAATACCTCCTCCTTATCCAGCAGCAGCATCTGATAGTCGGTGACCACACAGAACTTTGGGTTCCACACAGCATGTTCAGCACACGGGTGACCACATGATATCCAGTGGCCTGGAGGACCGCTCATGTCTGAGAAAGGAGCAGAAAGAGAATTATGGAAATGACACAGAAAAGCATCTGAAAAAGCGAAGATTAGACAAAATGCTGACAGGCACTTGGCCCCTTGTTTGGACACAGACAAGTCTGGGCTTTTCCATTAGCTCTCCCCGTTTATAAAGTCCAGCAAAACTTTGAAAGATCCGCAAAGACAAACAGCTCCTGAACTTGTATCAAACACGTCCTGCAAATGAAACAAGAGCGCCGGAACACATTTATATGGTAATGAGCCCCCTACCCGCGAGCGCTCCAACAACATTTCAATGTGAGCAAGAAAACTTGTCATTTTAATTTTAGTTTGATATAGAAAGCGTGTATAAAGTGAATTACAACACGGTTACAGTGTTGCTTCAGCCTGTGCATCACATATGGAGATGTAGATGTAACAACTTCATTTCTTATTTACAACTTATACTTACTTTATAAAAGAAAAAAAGCCTTTCACATTGAAATAAGTAAGTTGAAGTTTGACTGGCACACTGTCATGTTTTTCTATTGTCTGAAAAGTCATATGACAACAATAAAATCTTCTTGGGTAAATATCCTTATCTGACCCCTTCAGAGGAAAGACCACAAGAGCTTCTACTCTGATGGAAACAAGATCAATCTCTTCATGTTTGAAGATGTCTTTAAGAAGCAGGTGGCCAGAAACACACACTTAATGGTGTTTGGAGAGCACATCTGCTAATCATCCACATCACCAACATTACCGCCTGATCCCTAGCACTTCCTTGTGAATGAGCAATTACATTTGAAAGTGAGTTGTGAGTGTATGTGAGAGTATTCATACAACACTATTACATCCTGTAATCTTGAAATGAAAAAGGTTTTATCTTTTAATTTAACATGATCATGCAGATATAATAAACTCACACTCAATTTTCGGTGCTATAGATAATGATCATTAAATTTAATTGCCTTCTTGAAGCCACACAAACACACATTTAGACATATAAACGCACACAACTTCAGCTTTATAAATTTAAGGCAACCATCATGCACACAAACACCCACACATAGATTTTTACAAAAGAGCAGCATATGGTCAGGTACAGATTGCTAGAAGCCGTGATTTCTCTCCAAAGACAGAAGTAGTTTTGAAGTGGCCAATCTGTTTTCCTCACAGCGAGGAAGACAAATTACTATCTGAGAACTGTACTGATTCCCTCCCACTGCTGTATTAACATAGCTGTACAACAACATCTTTATATTCTTGACTTTTCAAAACTACTGTACTATTAATGTCAAATTTGACTAGTTTTTTGACAAGATTCTTAACTAGTTTTTCTTGGTTAAGACTTTTGATACTGAATTGTAACCTCATATAGTATATAAATGATTTACATTTATTTACATACTGTAGGCAGTAACACAATGCATTCTGGCATTGTCTTCTTCTATAAGGACAAATAAAATGGTTTGGCCATATAATTGCTGCTTACCTTTAAGAAGAGACTAAATAAATGTGTGTCTGTAATATCTCAAAATGTGGACTAGGTAAGCAGCTCCAGAGGAAGAAAATTACAGTATTTACAAATCAAAATAATAATTTCACTGTAATGTGCTTAAGCATAAAAGTCCACCATATAGAGAAAAAACATAACAACAAGTTACTGTATTGCATATCTATGTCTAGTTTTCAACATTTTAGATGTTATTAATAAACGAAACGAGGGGGGAAAATCCCACACCACGTCCTGTGACTACATCATGTCATTTTTCTCAAGACAGGATGCTGTAACTCTTCTCTCCTCAGTAAATCAGGACCTGTTACTTTACTTATTCCTTGTTACTTTAAAGTGCAGTTTAGTAGCTTACAGCTTCAGCTATTACTGTATATAAGGGGCAATTGGTCTATTTGACTGCTGGCAGTTTTCTGCACTTTAGAATGACCACAGCTGTGACTTTATCAAATCATTTATATCGTTTTCTGTTACAAACCGTTAATAATTTTAGAGTTATTTCCTTTTCCCTTTTAATCTGCTGAATATATTCGCAATGTGGTAACATGAAAGAGGAGATTACTTTATTCCACTGCCAAAAGTGAAGCCCTTATCAGTGCAATAACATGCACAGAGGGGAGGGAAAGAGAGAGGGCAAACACACACACAGAAAGAAAGAGAGACAGAAATAGGGAGATTTATTGGAAGAGTGAAATGAAGGAGATAAAGAGATGTCTCTTGTCCTTAGTGACTGTAACCCAAGAGTAACTGTGTGGAATAATGTCTAAAATGATTATAGCCTGCCAGTTATTTCAAATCTATATATATTTCATGCCTTCACTTTAAATTAAACAGCTGTTGTCCTACTTAATAAACTACAAGTGAAAGGAAAAATGCACATGCTGTACAATCCAGCTGAACTGCTAAATGCTGTACATTGTATAAAAACGATCCAGCAATGGATCTTTCAATGGGCAGACACAGGTTGCAAGCAAAATTAATCAATCTATTCTGTCAGAGAAGTGACAAAAGCATGTGCCATCCTAAAACAAGGTTGCCAAAGTTTACATTGTTGTTTTATTTTGAGTTTTCAGAATCAAACTCAAAATTTGATGTGTTGTGACTCAAAAAGTGTGTTGTGGTAACCTTTACTCTCAGTCTGGCAAAAAGAAAAACTGTGGCAAAACATACAGTACGTTCTGAACTTCTGAATAATACAGACAGATAAAACAGTTCACCTGTTCTTCAATGTTCAACACACAAAATATAACAATCAGTGCACTGGATATACACAGCATTGTTGGTAAAGAGGAGCTATACAAAAATACACTGTTTATATCTGTATGAGATTTCCAGTAATCAAAATATTTTGTGATTTTTTTTGTGATTCTAGGAGGGCATAATCAGATCTGGTACAGATGATGGACAAATCGTCGGGTCAGGAATAATAAAAATGATGAGACAGACTAATCTGCGAATGTTTCCTGATTTAGTAGCAAAAGCACGTATGATAACAGTGCAGGGGATTGAACAACTAATACCCAAATAATGTGTTGCTGCTTGACATAACCAAATCTACAAATCTTTAGAAAAATAATGGCATTGTATCGAATAAAATAATGAACAGACCGATGGAAGGGTGGATGGATGAATAGACTGATGGACAAATACGGTAGAAGCAAGAGCGCTGCATTAAGTTTAATAAACACTTAAACACCATGAACACTTTTTCAATCGGGGTTATTGCAGGTTAATCTAATTTAAGAAAGATCCATAGATTATCTAACCAATCAATAAATAAAAACCTTATTAGAAATCTTTAATATAAATCTTATAATATAATAATATAATATATATATAATCTTATATATAATCTTAAATATAAAAATCTTTTAAATAGGTCACAGAGTAATACAGCGTCTCTCTCTCTCTCTCTCTCTCTCTCTCTCTCTCTCTCTCTCTCTCTCTCTCTCTCTCTCTCTCTCTCTCTCTCTCTCTCTCTCTCTCTCTCTCTGGATACAGAAAGCTCAACACAGTCACATTGTTACATGTCTATTAATAATAATTATTGATTGTTCAGTGTCCTTGGTAAGACTTTAACCCCCCACACACACACGCACGCAAGTTGCTCATCTAAGATTACCTGCTTGTTGTACACCGATGGAAACAGCAATGTTTATTAAACATTCAGCAAACATCATATTCGAAAACATTATACTGAGAACACACACCTGTTGAGAATTCGTAGCACAACATTGAAGAGAAACCACGAACATCGCACAACCTGAACTCACACACAGAAATAAACACATGCACAATCAGCCAGTTTCACGAAACAGTTCAACAATAAGAAGATTGAACAGCAGAGTGAGAAAACTGATCGATTTAAGGAGGAAAAGGAGAGCGAAGCAGAGCTCAATGATGTTTACCTGAGAGGAATTCACTGGGCAGATTCTCCTGTCTGTTCATTGCCGGTTTGTACTGTAGTTACTGCTTTAGTGAGTAAGAAGCGTATGCTGTGTGAGAGAGAGTGTGAGGATGTAGCGTTGCCATGCGGGTGAGAGTCAGTGTTTGTGATGTGGAGCGTGGTTGTGCTTCTGAATATGCAGGAGACTGAGACACAGTTCAGATTTCGCTGTTGTTTCTTTCATGCTGCCTTGCTCTTTTTGTTTATACAATCAAAGGTTAGTTAGGTTTTTGTGTCACTGGTTAGTTATTTCTAATTCTTAGGGATTTGAGAGAGAGAGAGAGAGAGAGAGAGAGAGAGAGAGAGAGAGAGAGAGAGAGAGAGAGAGAGAGAGAGAGAGAGAGAGAGAGAGAGAGAGAGAGAGAGAGAGAGAGAGAGAGAGAGAGAGAGAGAGAGAGAGAGAGCTCATACAGTACAAACCTGTTGATTAATAGATTCCAAGAAAAACATGGTTTGGCTGATTGATTCTTTAAGGTTCTTCCCTTATGTGGACTGTTGGCTTGTCCCACAATGTGCCACACAGACAGCTGTCTATCCAGACACTTCTATAAACTGTCCTTAAATAAACATGTGTCCTTGTTAGTGGTTTGCTATTTGTGTGTCTGAGCTTTTTAATGCTTAAAAAGAGCCACAAAATCTACAGCAGCCTCACATAAGAGAAATCTGTGACATCTATCCTTGTGTTTCTGGTACTGTACATGAAACTGTTTGTGTATGAGCGTGCTTGGCAGCACACATTCATTAGATCTTGCCTTGAGACCTGTGCAGGATGTACAATCTCTAGGGAATCTCCATTGGTCTCCTCTGTTAACCAATCACTGTGCCCACACAGGCGTGATTCTCTGTGTGTGCACTCACCTGAACCACAGCACTACAATTCACACTTGAATGAACCAAAATGAACCAATAAACATCAAGCGTAGCCTCCCACAAACACAAATTTAATATGCAATTCAGTTCACGTTTAACCTTCTGTTGCACAAACCAATAACAGAGTCACATGTCCTATTTTACACACCTTAATATCACTACATATTACAGCCAAGTTCTAGTGCTGATGACAAATCTAACTTGTGCTTATGTGCAACTTATGCGTATCTGCCATTAAGATGAATGAGAATGCTAACAGATACAGATTTCTCTTGGTATTAAGGTATAAAAATCCTTACAGCTTGCCAAACACTTACAATACAGCACCATCAGAGGGAGATCACAATCTCATGGCAATTCCATGTGCTAAAAAAGAGCTAAATAAATAATGCTTTCTGCATTGTTAAGGCTGTTGGCACAGTTTAACATCCTCAGGCATTCAAATGAGAATAATGCCATGCATCTAGTGATGTCATTGCCTACTGTATAATAAGAGGCATTGTACATTGCTCACTGTAAAAAAAACTGTAAAAACCTTTAAATGTTACCTTGTCACCTCCATTGTATAAAACTATATAAACAAATAAAGCACTCTTTATCACCTAACCACGGCACAGTTTATTGTTGTAGAATCAAGATAATTACTTTTTAAGTACTCGCTTGTGTTTTGAACACCTGCCTGGACCTTTGTCTTCCTGTATTTGGATTACAGCCCTGTGCCGTTTATCTGGATCTGGTGTACTTGTGTTATCTTTGGAGCTGTGCACTGGGTTTTTATTTATTTAATGATGCAGTTGACTACAGTAGATTTAAGGATATTATGTTTCAAAGACTGAATGCACTGCAATGAAAGGTAAATGGTATTAATTTACCTAATATATTTTACCTTGCTGAACCATACTATAATTATGCAATAAAGCCAAATGAAGCCCTTAATCAAAGCCCTAATTTAAATTCCTATTGTGTGCATGATGTGGAGTTAAATTTAAACAAATGTGTGACAAAAGATAGGAATTTAATAACATGACAATGTGTAAAATGATAAATGTGTGATAAACACCATAAGTGTAATCTCTGGCAGATAATAACGTTAATTATTAACTAAAAAAGTAATATATATAACTAACTATAATAACTAAAAGCACCGACAACAGGACAAGATCGATTTCTCGTGACTTTCATGACATCTTTTCTCTCCACTTCCTTCCTTCCAGCTCTATAACGTCCCTCGCGCACTTTGATTATCCATGATTTAAATTAAGCCGCTGTCCTACTCCTTTCCATGACCACGGCGTCTAAGATATACACCATCTCTGACAGTCTATGTGTGAGCAAGCACCACTGTGTTTGTCTATACTATATCTTCCCATTGCGTGTGACAACCCTGACATGTTTCATTGATCAAGTTTTCTACTCTGACAGCTATGTGAATTCAAAGGGAGAAAGAACATCAAGGCAAAATGGATATTACTTTTGCATTGTCAGGTGTGATAAACTTCTCTTATAAAAAAAAACATCTCTTGATATACTACAGTACAGTACAAATGAAACCTTAAACATTGAGAAATATAAAGAAAAAGTATAAATAACAAATGTTGTCACAAATTTGGAAAAGTTTTAAAGATTTGGTGGATTAAAATTAGTAGAGGATTAGTTCTGTTGCCAGGTTACGTAACGCAGCATATTGACAGCAGAACGGCCATGATGGTCATTATTCTTGTTACTAGATATTTAAGATTGTGATGCATGTTAACAATAAAACACATACACATGTTAACATTAAAACACATACCAAATACCAAAAATATTCTGCAATTAATGTACATTTTTATTCAAACTTTTCACTCAATGTTATCATGATGACCCAAACAAAACTATATCTCATTAGCAAAACTGAGCACTACATTTTTCTTTTTGTTGATCAATGTCAAAAAGCCAAATTAAATTCTCTGTGGTTTAATTTTGAAAATAGGATTTTTTAATAGTCACTGAAAAAGACAGTGTTGTTTTTAACATATTTGTTGTTGTTTTTGCTGAAGAGAATTGACAGTAATAACCTGCCAAGGGCTGCTGAAGTAAATTACTTTTTGCTATCACTGTCCTGTACTGTGATGAAGGTCTACAATCATCATGGTGTGAAGTGCTCACATACCGTATGGCTTTATATCACAACCTGACAATTCAATGAGTAAACGTGATGCTGTGTTCACGGCGCTGTGCACGTAAATGTTCACATGCATATTGCTGGAACAGGTATCTGGGATGGTCATTAATCACACAGTCACATTCACACAGTTCATCTGCAAGATTGTGAATTATGGATTAATAATAACTCTGGTACATGCACACTAATGTATGCGCAGGCAGGCAAAGCTCATTGCCAATACTAGTCAACAACCGAAGTATTAATCATTCACAGTGTCTAATTTGCTATATCTCAATTGTTGAGCAATTCTGATTGATGACTTTTATGGTAAATTCTTCATGTCCTTTCCTGAAAGACACGTGTGAGAATCACAAATCAGATTATGTGTCAATTTGTACGCTGTTCCAATTACACTGGTAATCTCTAATAATCCAATACACAAATTTACAACAAGCAGTAAGTGTGGCTACAAATGAGTCATATCCAATTTACATGATTAAACAAAGACAATTTTATGCTTTGGGAGACCTTGAATTTATTGTCATGCTGTGGTGTGTCCTTTGACAAGAGTCTTAATTACAGACACCTGAGTACTACACTGTGAATCTGCATTGACAATGATTCCTGAATTGTGCGCAGGTTTAATCCGTGTCCGCATGATGAGGCATTTGCACTAAGTCATTTCTTGTGTCTTGATCGATCAAATTACTGCCCTATTGGTTATGAACATTCAATGTACATATAAAAGTCTCATTACAACAGATTCAATCTACTGATACTGTGCTACATAAAAAAACAGCTAATAACTAGGAAAATGTGTTTTATATGTTTGTTTATATCTTTTGCTATAGTGTGTCTGTAGGAAATAATAATAACAACTTGACCGACATGATTGTAATATCAGATCTTTGTGTGGGCCAAAAATGAAACTAAGAAAAAAATGTTTCAATCACAGAATGCCATTTGCACAGTACTGTTCATACCCCAAAATATGGATTTACAATTAGCTGATATACATCTTATGTATTGACCTCCTATGAATCTCAATCCCTTCTGTAAGGCACTTACATGATCTGAAAGCTATTTTATCTGTAAAAATGCATGAAGTGACTATTTGTTAAAACCTCCTTAACATAAAAAAGAGGCATTGTGCTTTGGATTTACAGCCTTTTTCTTTAAGCTTTGGTGGCAGTGACATTTAACCAGAAGTAGAATTCACAATCATGTTCACCTGAGCGAAGAACGAAATACTGGGATATTTATGATGGGTCATTTAGTTTAAAGAGAAAGGAAGGCTGCTCCAGGGAGGTACCTGAAGGGCCCGAGGGGAACATAAGAGCTCCATTCACATCCAATGACATTTTCCAGAGGACAAATCAATTAGCAGGGTATTAAAGAGAGGCCGTATGTGACTGAGTCCCCGGGCACTAAACTGTAACTGAGAAATCACAGTAGAATGCATGCACAGGCACACACACACACAAATAAAACACATGCTGACCCAGACCGGCACACACATATACACACCCAAATGTGTGACTGTTTAGAAAATCAAATGCGATCTAATAGAGGACTGAGAATGGGTAATGATGGATTACTAATGTTTTGAAGCCTGAATAGTTGTGGTGGGTTGAACAACAGAGGAAGAGGAAGACAAAAGCATGGAATTGATTCTGCTGAAACAAGGCCAACCAGCCATATTCACAAAGATATAGATTGCCTTATTCTCAGAATTTGCTTTGTTGAATGAAATTGCTGTATTGAGGGAGGTAATAAACCCCAGGATATAAAGTTATTCAGTGTCCCAGACTTTTTCCATTTTGTTTCTGAAATTCACATATTTGCACAAAAAGCAATTTGTTGACTGCTTTGTGGACTGTGTGATTCCTTTTGGTCCATCTGAATTACAAAGTGTGAAAACAATACAAATTCCATAATACCAGTAAATATACCCAACCCAAATAAATTCATTACCATCAAATACTTCAAACGACATCAACAAATGTAACGCAAATTAAAATTATACTATCACATCAAATCACAGTCCATAGCTGTTATGCAAAGCCAAACCTCTTGGCACTTAAGTAAATCATGTGACAATATTACATATATATACAATATCTTGTGACATTTTCCTGTCTAGTAGCATGTATGATTATTCAAAGCAGATGACTGTGTGTCAATAAGTCCAGCCGCTTATGGAAAGAGGAAGAACCGACTGTCTGTCAAGAACTGACTCCGGCACTCGACAACTTTATTACCCTTTGTACTACTGTACTATCATATTTTCTCATTTTATTAATAAAAACCTGACCTGGTAAACTAATAATAATGTGCACAGTATTAGACAAAGCAGCATGTAACATTCATACAGAGTCTGACTTGCTACATTTACATTTAGGCATTTAGCTGAAGCTTTTATCCAAAGCGACTTACAAATATTAGGAGACTTGCTATGCAAATCTCATTGAAACAGGTAATAAAAGTAATTGTAGTTCATCTTGGCAACACATCAGCTCATCAACAAGTGCCATGTAAAGCCATCAATAAACACATGTATTCTAAAACAATAACAAATCACTGTTTGTTGCTACTGTATAGCTCAATGAGTTGCATCCTGACACGTGCTCATCTCTTCCTTTCTCGTTATGCACGAATATAAGGTGCTTCAAACTGAGTAGTATTATAACTTTATAAATGAAATCAACATATGCATCATTCAGTTTGTTTTCTGCGATTTCAAAGACAAATAAATGACAACCAAAGGAATGTTCGTTTTTCTCGATCCTGATCTCGCTGCATTAATAAGAGCACTGTACAGTAAGTAAGCGCTGCCATCAAACGGGACAGTCCTACCTGAGACTTGAATCCACCCTTGATGTTGGCTTTGAGATGAATAGCATAAGGGGTTCTCCATTGTGTGTCTTCTCTGCATGACTGGTACTGTAAGTAGCCTGAAGCTTAACCGATATGCGTTAGGATAATGTATGAAGGGAAACGCGCATCCCTCTGTCCGCTCAGCAGCAGTGTGTATGTACACCAGAAAGAGAGAGCGAGAGAGAGAGAGAGAGAGAGATGATGATGATGATGATGATGTGCTGGAGTGCGCCTACATTTACTAAATATATATTTATTTTAGCGCATTTTTGTCCAGTGGCGATTACAGGCATATACTTTGTACTGTGATAAATAAATGATGGGGTCAATTTAAAGTTTTGTTTACCTGCCTGTATTGCACGTTTAAACATGCAGGTAATGGCGTAGCTATGGTTCGCTCCATTTATCCTGCTCGAAAACAACCAGTTTAAATCCATCTTAGATAGAGAGAGTACATATGAAGTCGTATTTTTTTTACATGACATCCTGTTGATTTTTCAGAGACGCCACATGTTTGGAAGTTTAACTGACAACTTCCGCCTTGACTAAAGATGGCTGCCAGCACACTCGAGCAAAGTTAATGGAAAGAGTAACAGGAGTTTTTCTATTTTCTTTGTAATTAACTAATTTAATTCATTGTTTTATAAATGAACACTTAAGGATTTTTTAGGATGTTTTTACGAATAACGCATGTAAATTATTTATATTTATATTAGTAGTTTCTGTAGCTATATGACTTTAGTGAACGTTTGTGCACTTTGCAATTAATGTAAACATCTTTTCAACAATTTGTTTTATACCAGAGTTAATAAAAACATTTAATTAAAAAATAAAAAATGCCCATTACTGCATTACTACAGAATATCGTATAGTGATTTTGTTTGTTGATTTGTTTGTTTTTACTTCTGTATGAACATGTCGCAAATAAAAAGTGAGTAGACTAACACTGATTTTTGTGCAGCCTTATTAAGCCATCTGCAACATGAGTTTAACATAACTGCAGCATCTGTGTACCTAATATTCCTTGATTATACATTGTTGTAGACATTTCAGTCAAGGGTTAAAAAAACTGTTTTTATGCCCAAGTTGCCTATAATAACAATACACAATAATACATATGTTTATCAAAACACTGTTAGGAGCACACAGTTGAATTTTTCTTTGAATAATCAGCCTCTGAAGTGGATGCAGGCTGCCACTTGAATTGTCGTTTGAAGTGATCCATCATTACTAGCCCAGCAAGTCTTCAGATCTTTCCTTCTGTATTAACAAGATGTCCAGTTCTTGAGGATTAAAAGCATGCCTCTACGCTGATGCTAACACCACTATCAAGTAAGTCATACCTTAACTTTGTCATCAGCTATTGAACTACTGATCTACAAAGTTTTAATTGAACCTTCTATAGATTTAATTTTACAGTAACATCCTTTTCCTTTCTTGCACATCTATGCAAGAAATGCTCCTTTTCCTTTCAATACTCTACAGTTCTATGCAAATTCTATACAAACTGTTTGTACCTTTGTTTAGATTTAAATTATCATGTTAAATGAACTTATAGTATAGATAATGATTTTAAGGTGAGATAAATTAAAGAAAATCTTTTAGTTTGAACGAGTAATGCAATAACATATCTTGTCTTTGATAAATGGTTTGATGATTTAAACACTTCAAGCCTGTAGGTTGTACTGTTAAATTATAAAGTACCCTTTATAGAATTTTTTGTTTAAGCTGCTTAACAAATGTGGACATGGGGGGAATAACAAACAAATAGTAATTAGATCAATACTTAGTTTATTGTCTTTTTTGAAAGCTCTAAATGCCTAATAAAATGTTAAAGTTCAATGTAATCTCTGATTTATTTCTGTTTTTGTAGAACAGTGTTTGTATACATCCGAAAAACATACAAAAACATTTAAACAGTCAGTAAGGTTACTTGAGGCGATTTAAGCTCAAAATGAAAACGTTTACTGGTTTAAAAGGCTGTAATTTATAATTATTATATCACTGTATGTTTATAGGTACAGTTGGATGGGTGGACAGATCAGTGACTTTATTGTGACTGTATTGTAGCAAATCCCCACACACAAAAGCACTTCCACACATCGGCACTTTTATTGTGTTTTCACAGTTCTGAAAAGACCATTACAAAAGCCAGATGTAAGCCGATTCAACAAAACACTATTATTTTGAGTTTTCAATGCTGTGATGGAAAAGAAATACTCTTTTCATGACTGCTAAACTAACTGGGCCACATTTTGTGCAGATACTGTATAAAATTATATGCCTTTTTCTGATAGATAATCAAAAGCAGAAAATGTGAAATTTGATTTCATTCATTTATTTGGAAATGAATGTAGTACAGATTTGGAAAAACAAAAACATGTAAATTCATGTAAAACATGTAAATTGCCCAACCACCATTTAAACATGACCAACCATTATAAATAAGTTATTATTTTTAAAAATGTAATAAATTTATATTAGAAATAATTATTCTCTTTAGAATAAAGATATTCAAGTTGATAAAAAAGCCAATAAATATATACATTTAAATACTACAGAGCATAGTTTCTTTGCAGCAATGCCGCAGGTCCCCGAAACGGATCCTCCAAAGGTCTGAATCCAGTTCAGCATGATAGGGAGCTTGGAAACTATTTTGCCTTTGCAATGTCATGATATCTTTTTTATTTCTGAGCTACTAGTAAAACCATATCAGATCAACTGCTTTCCAAAGAAATTCACTTAATGCATAGGCCAATTTCTAGACATTATGAGACATTCATTCTAATGTCCCACTGTGAATTCCTGCTTATATCCCCTATATCAAAATTCACAATGTTTATGCACCCTTAGTTTTCAATAAGGGTGAATCTTCATTTCAACACAGACATTCATGTGTCAGATATCAGTAACCGCATCCTCCATCCACTTTAAGTAGCGCAAGCTTCCATCATCAATGGGAAAACTGATGATTTCTGGAATGTCATATGGATGCGCAGCTCTAACAGAACATAGAGAGATTCATATTTATATTAAAACATGATGCATTGATGAAGAATTTAAATATTACTGTTTTTAAGTAGGCTATTCTTGAGTGATAATGTTTTTTGCATAACAAGTAAAATACTTACCTTAAATAAGCCTCAAGTCTCTGTATGAGAGATGTTCTCGTCCTAACAAGCTATGATAAAAACAGAAAATGAACAGTTGGTATACAACAAAATACATAAAATTGCAATTATTATTTGAATAAAAATCACTTTAGAATGTATTTGTAGCAATAAACATGTCAACACACCAGCAGTATTTCTGATGCATCTTGAATCTCTCCTTTCCAATAGTACCTAAAATGAATACACAAATAATATTTTTAGTGCTTTAGTGATTTTACCAACATTGACCAATGTAAATTTGAAGAAAAAAAGTATTCTCTATAGCATCCGCTGTATTATGTTTGTGCTGTAAGTGTTGACATAACAGACATTATTATTATGACATCATACAATGCTGTAGTATTTTGGCTTTAGAGATTATATTGAGTAAAAGGTTAAACTCGCTGGTCTTACATAGTGGCAGTGCGGGGAAATATATTCACACATGCTGCCAGTCTTTTCTCCATGATGCCCCTAACAGAAAAAAGAGAGAGAGGAAAAAATGTGCTTTCTTACTGTATAATGCAGTGCTGTTTAAATCATGAATCTGTACTAGTTGTGCATGTATAATGCTGAAACAGGCTGCTGAGTTATTTGTGGTTGTGGAGCCAGTTGATTTTGACAACCCTGCATGGTTTATTTATAATTCAAAGGCGTGTTCTGTCCATATTGTGTCCAAAAGTTGTACATGACATACAACTATTGGAGTGTTCATTTGAAAGGGTCAAAGAAGAGATAACACTGATGCTAAACATCCACTGCTTTGAATGATATTTGCTATTTGATATTTACATTAACTTGATTTGCATATGCCTTGCTATATTGGTGCATTTGTTAAAATTTTCAATTAAAAAATTATAAGTGTGAGCAATCATGTGACTGATACACTTCAGTATATTGGTTTCTTCTTACGACATGGTGCGGGACTGTTTTATCTTTATATACTGTTTATTTATTTGATTGGGTGCATTGACGTTCTTATAAACAAATCTTACTCCAAATGGCAAATTTTGGATGCACAGTACCCTAAGCCACAAATACCAAAAGTCATCAGCATATTGACACTTATTGGTAATTAAAAATGATATATCCCAAAATTAGCTTGGTTGCAGTAAATGTTTTTGTACTGGGAAAGACCTTTTGAAACAGTACAGTATGTTTTGTAATACAATAAAGCTTTGAGGTGTTTGACCTGCAGTGTTTTGACTACATCCTGCTACAGTTTCCAGAGAGTTTTCCCTGCAGCATCTCCCCGTTCTCAACAGACGTACATGCTATTACCTCATACTACTAACCAAATTACCTTGTGCTGGTCCTGGTGCTGGCTGGTATGCCAATAACGAGTGAACTGCATTTCCACTCCATGGCTCCAGTATCAAATAATCTCATTCCCAGTTATATCCCATTCATGTTTTAATAAAGAAACTAGGCCTTGAATCATCACTCACAACATCCTACTTTGACTATGCCAATTTTAGCTTGTAGATCTTGATGGTTTCTCTTTGCCAGATCTTAATTTAGACCATTAAAACAGACCACCTCACACTTAAGGGGTCTAACCCTCACGCACCGCAGTCCGAGACCAATTTAATGAGCTCGCTGCTGTGAAATGCACTCTAAAGATTTAAACACTGTAAAGTGCTCCTTAACAGGCACATAATGGGCAAATAAATCCTAATGCAATCGAGATGGGATATGGAAACTCAGGCTATATATGAATGAATATAGGTATTGGCTAAAATATTTGACGTGAATTAAGTTCAGGGTGAGCAAGTTCAAGTTTCAGAAATGCATAGATAACAACCTGTAAAGTCATTTGTGGAGATCTTTCTGTTATAAAGCAAAAAGTAGTGGGCAGAGTGTTTCTGTGTCCATGGAAACACAGCTGGGCTGCATGTGACACTGCTTAATACTTCTGCACTTTTCATAACTACATATTTATATAATGAATATCAAAGTACATACTAAAGTTCCCAGCATTGCATAAAATGTTTGGCATATTAATACTGAATTTTTTGTTGACACCGTACACACAATATTGCATTTAACCACCAAAACATTAACAGAAAGTACTTTAGGGAAACATCGGGTTCAGATGATGCAGCATTATTCTTGCTCTGTTTGACCAAACAAGACGGGAAGATGTTGGCATCCTTCTGCCGTATTTAGATTCTGTACAAACCATTCACTTTTTATTTCTAGCACAATGAAAAAAGGTGTCTTTAAAAAGGAGAGGCACATAATTATACTACTAGCAAAACCAGAATTAATAATTGTTTCTGTTGTGCCATTCAAATGCTAGTGGCACAGAAATGAAAACTTTTAAGTTAGACAAGATAAGTCAGATACTGTAATTATACTGTAAGAATCTTGGGTTGTCTTAATTCATCATTGTCACTTGATCATTAAATACTTAAATACTGATTTGAGGCTGTCCTCAAACTGTAAAGCTGTGAGGTACAGTATGAGCTAATATTTATTTACAGTTGCACTAATGTTCTGCCTAACATCTGTTTCTGAGTTCCGTGGAAGAAAGCCATAGTGAATGTGTTAGAAGGATGTGAGTAAATCACATGTAAATAAATAATTTATGTGAACTGCAGCTTAAAAAAAGTTTAATATTCTTACATTGTGATCGTTTAAAAAAAGACGTTATTGTGCATAATTGTCATATAGAACCTCACAGCCTACATTATTACTGGACAAGACACTACTACACTTTGTTCAATGAGTAACCTTGAATACAGAAAGTGCCATTGAGAAACATGTGACTTAAGGAAACTTATTGACCGTAAACAAACATTGTGTGTGTGTGTGTGTGTGTGTGTGTGTGTGTGTGTGTGTGTGTGTGTGTGTGTGTGTGTGCGTACCTGCCAATGTCTCTAGCAGTCTGTTCAGTAGGACAGTTGATGAGCAACACAGAGTGGTATCCCGCCACGTAGCTTCCTGTGATAGCAGAGTGGATGTGAATGCCCAGTGTCTTCAGCACAGGGTACAGGGCAACATTTAAAACTAGAGTCTAGACATACACAAAAAAAGAAGAGCATTTAGAGAAAGTATACTTTCTACATGTATATCATGCATCTTTTCAGGGTCACATGCCAAAATACAATTACTGTTAATGAATAGCATATACAGTATTAAGGCATTTATGTGTCTTGCTATGAGATATGGCTGAACTAAAATGCACTTTACAGTAATTGATAGAAATACTATAATAGTTACAAGCAAATGCTTACCAAGATATAGGTGTATTCACAAAAAATAAATATCGAAATTAGGGAACAATACGCATGCCTGTGTGGAAGACAAGCCACTGCAACAATGTTCTTGAGAAACCTTTACTAGGTTAAATGTCAGCATGTATCTTTGAGAGCTGGAGAGTAAAGCATCCATTATTGTGTTGGAAGAGAAAAGAACAGTGAGGGGATTATCCTACAATGACCTGATAACAGATTACATGATGCGATGAATTTAGTTTGCCATAAGAATGCAGTATGCTTGCTCAGGTATTTTATTCACCCCAAAGTCTGTTGAATTTCAAAATATTGCATATATTTGACCAACAAACTTTACTTCATAATTTCTCACACACAATAAAATAAAGGTGCTAAAAAGTTTTTCACCTTTTTATACTCTAAAGAACTTTTTTCACCTCTTGTGAAACAGAAATGTTCTATGGATGTTAAATGAACCATTCAGCCAAGGGTTCTTCTATTGCAATGTTTTTTTAAGAGCACCTTATTGATTTTAAGAGCATAAAGGTGTATCTTAATTTTTATGAGTAGAGTAATACATTGTGTAATATACAACCCTGCTTAAAAAAACAATACAAATTCCAATGGTTTCCAATCTAAATACGAATTATGAACCGTCAACTGTTTACCAGTAAAACTTCTTAATGTAGTGTGTTATGGGCTTTATCCCAGTAGGATTTAATAGAAATTTACTGGTTCCCATCCGCCAGATGACACCTCAACAATAACCCAACACATCGCCAGCAGAGCCCAACAGAGACTATTTCCATTAAAACTAATACGATTCCAATTATAACTATAAATCCATTATAATTTCTGTAAAAGACTCAAATTTTACATGACCTTTTTATATTTAAGTTGTGTTAAATGTGTGTATATGTAACTAATGTATGTTAACTATTAGCATATTGATGACTGTTCTCTAAACGTGGTTCAACTAGTCAAAGCAGTTTTGAACAATGAACTTGAGATTTGCAAGGTGGTGCATGTCAACAGTCGGTTAAACTCAATGTTAGTTTAGTCTGTCCCATTAAACAATAAAAAAACACAATGAAACAGGATTTACCACACAAATGACCACAAATCCCGAACGAGGGAAAGCCGAAGACATTGTGTCCTTGGGATACCGCTTTTACAATGTATCTGTTTTGTTTCCGTGCATAATTGTCATTCCACAGCAGTGAAGTTACATCGCCGGTGAACTCAGCAAACTTGTAAAAAGCGGAATGGAGTTGTCAGGTGTCCAGCTTCACCTCTGTTTCCGATGGAAGTCCATTTGACAGTTTGTACGGTCAGGGCTTTTCACAGAGCGGCTGCGTGTTGCGCTTCATGCTGATTGTGTGTGACGCTCATATCCGGATACTGCCGCTTCCAATCCAGAGCGCTGCGCGTGTCTCATCATAAGAGGATTTTAGACTTAATAAACTCAAGTGCTGCTTTTCTCCGACTGTAGTTTGTAGAGATCTGGAGGCATCGAAACGCTTCGATGACGAAAACGAAAGTTTCCTGTCTTTATTAATGCAGTTGTTGTTTGTTTACTTCACTGTTTGGACTGTTTACTAACTTAACACACTGAAAAGCTAAAAAGGCTACCTTAAGCAGTTAAACAAGCAGATGGTAAATGTTAAATTTACAGGTAATTAAATTAGGATGTAATGAAATACTGTTCATTATTTTTCATGTATGTATTTTTCTTTGTTGCAAAAAGTATCAGCAACGGCGATCAGAAGTCCAGGGAGAGAAAGCAGTGAAGCACTGTGTCTTTGATAGTTTTTTTACCGAAGTTTTTCATCATACTGATAGCTCAGAAGTCAATATTTGCTTGGTTAAACACTACTATGATGTATCTCTCAAAGTTTTTTATGTTTAAAGCATGATTTTTCCTAGTGAGGTAAAATGCTGTTTCAGAATTCAAACATTAAATTCGTGTAGAATTCATAAAGATACGGCAGCATAAATGAATAAAAACTTAATTCTAATAGTCAATGCGTTTAACTGTCTGTGAATTCCTTCAGCAGCCACTAGAGGACGCTGTGTGTGTGTCTGGTGAAGGCACGTTTTTGCGCCAACTGTTATTCTTTTCGAGTCATTTTATTACGCAGCACGACCAATAATTAAAAAGAACATGGTCTGACTATCACTTAAACTGTTATATTTAAGGGCTTTTAATTAAGGTAGAACCTTGAAAATGTTTCCTTATATAATTAATTAATTTGAATAATGCAAAACAAAAAAGGCACAAAGAAACTTACATGTACACCCTCAATGTTACTAAGAATAAAAGCTACAGGCAAGTTTGGTTTGTACAAGTATGAAAATGTTCAAAGGGCGGAAATCACATATCATACCACTCATATACTCTTGACCCACAAACACCACCAAACATTCAGATGTCGCCAACATGAGGCTTTCTCTTGCTATACTGACCTATTTATTTTCATTTTCATGCCAAAAAGTTCATTTAGGTCATTTATTCATTTTTTATTACATAATTTTTTTCTATAACATCAATGAATATGTTAACTGACATAAACAGAGTACTTTAAACTGTAGGTTGTGTCCTATTTTCATGTCAAACCCTTTGGACTGGAAACAAAGTGTGGTTGTGAAAGTGAAACCATCTGATATGATCACGCAATGGAAACTGTGAACCTCAAATCAACCCATCTGTGCTGAATGTGTGTGAGATAAAAATGTTTAACCACCCCACAGCAAGAAAACCAAAGACAACAATATTTTTATCAAGCTGATTTATAAAATTGACTGTTAATGAAGGGTTTTTTTTACATATTTTTCTGAATCAGAAATCTGTTGTGACTCAGTGACTGTTGGCAGTGTTGGCTTACTCTCCTTACAGTTTTTAGCTTGTTCTCATCTCTAGTTTTTTTTGCTCTTCTTTGTCGTAGTAGCTTCTACCACACAAAAGGTGTGACTAGAACAGTGTTTAAAACATTTATTTATTTTAAACCTCACAAGTTCAAAAGTTAAACAATTCTGGAGTACTCGCCTTAACCAGGATAAAAATGTAGGTTCTAAAAAGGTTTTTTGCAGCGATCTTATAGAAAAACATTTTGTTCCCCAGGAACAAACAGAGGTTCTTAAGAGAACCACTTCTTTCTTAACTTTTTACAGTATTAAATATAAAAATATTTTTCAACTACAAGGACCTTTTATGTAAACCTTTTATTGAAGTAACATTTATTTTATTGTATATATATATTGGTTTTCTTTGAAAACATTATTTTCTACAGTAATACTCAATAACCTGTATCAAACAAATGTTTGATGTGTATATATATATATTTTTATATTTGCTTTTAGCCATAATTGCAACATAAATCTATGCAGCACCCTGGGTCTTTTATCTTTATCTTTGTTAAAATTTAAACTAAAATGAAATTAATTTGCACTGTCACTTCTTCCTGGAGGTTAGTACAAGCTCTTTGCCACTAGATAGCGCTCCAAGACCTTAGAAAGAATAAAATCCTTTTTAACATCTCTTACAGAGAAAAAACAATGCTGTATGACAGTATATATGAAGCCACCAAAGTATAAAAGAAAGAAAATAAAATTAAGTAAATAAATTGTGAAATTTAATCATACAAATGTCTTGTCATGGTCAGATTTCTTATAATTTTATCTCTACTTTAAACGCTACAAAGGACAACTCAATTACAGTATATACCTTTCTTGTGAGGAAAAGGCAATTTATCATGCTTTCTCTGTAAACCTCTCTGCCATTATTCTCACCTCTTCAAGTATTGCGACATAAAAGCAAATGACCAAATTAGAGGATTGCAGGAGGGATTGATTGATTAAGAGGGATGAAACAATTTAAAGGAAAGCTGGAAAATTTAAAAAGAAATCGAGGAACATTATAGCGGGTAAAAAGCCAGAGACATAGATAGAGGGAGGGAATAAGAGAGAGAGAGTTTTTGATCTGTGGTTTCTCACAGCAGGAGGCTGAGATGCTAAGAGACTTAACTGAGCTCTGTGTCCACTCATGTGGTGTGTTTCAGGCCTAAAAAAGAGGGAAGAGAAATTATTTTACTTTCAGTTTTAGTGTTTTTTTTCTGCTTGCACAATCTGGCCTTTTAAATGCAAAGACAGTCTTGTAATGAGATTGAAGGTCTAAAAGAAGACCAAGATAAAGAGAGAAAGAGAGCAGATGTGAATGTGAATGAATCCTTATAACTTAAGAAGATTGAATTGTCTCCTAATATTTGTAAGTCGCTTTGGATAAAAGCGTCAGCTAAATGCCTAAATGAAATAAATGAAATGAAATGAAGAGGTTCTATTAATTTGCACATGCTTTCAAAAAGTTGAACTCTCATCCATCTATCCATCAATTCTCCAAAGCTTGCTATACCATATTTATATATATTCTTTAAAAAAACCGATCTAACCTTGTAATCAACAAAATAAATGGTCACAATCACTAGTTTAAATATTGTTTAATTATGCGCTTAATACTTTTTTCTATAAGAAATGTATGTCATGGAGATGTCATTGAGAATGCATAATAAAAATGCAAAGTATAACACAAATTCATTGTGATGTCGTGCACAGACCTTGACAATACTCAATACTCATAAGAATAACATCAACTGGCCGGTCTGTTTAAATTAAAGGACAAACTCATTTATCGAAAGGCAAAGTTTCAGAAAATCAACAACAATGTCAATAAACTAGCAAAATCAAACAATGTATTAATGAGTCTGAACCACAAGTCAGTTTTTACTGTAAGTGTGATGTCTGTTAGATCACAATAACTAACAATAGAAAAGTTATATAATAGAAAAGTTGAGATTAATTAGGTACTTCCTGCAAGTTGTTAGAACTTTAAAATAGTAAAGAAAATTTTTATTTAATGTAAGAATAACTTTTTTACTGTGGAACAATTTAGATTCATCTTTACACTTGAATATACTCTGAGCGTTCCTCCCTCTACAGTGCAACTATAGACAATAATTACCAGGAGCATATGGGGATGTTGTGCTGGATGAGAGGGAAAGAAATAGCTGAAAAGAGATGAACGAGTAGGTGTATTATGGAGCTTAAAACACATGGAGGCTTCCTCCAGTGGTGTGAGAGGCACATCCATCATCTTCTGCCCCAGATGAGTGTGCTGTTCCCTGGACACATACAGATGCAGACAAGCCTGTGGTTCTGTGGGAATTCACCTCACAAATGCCACAAGGTTCCAGTTAATAATCCCACATAGCTGCACCGATTTACAGAAGTGTTGACTTCAGGAAGACAGGCCAGAGAAAGGACGGAAAGAAAACATCGGATAGTGTAAGTCGGCCAGACAATACCATGTCAGTTATTATCACTTTTGCAGTCCTAAAAACGAATGTTTGGTATCCTTAAAGCCAGTGTTTATTACAACAGACTGCAATAAAAACTATCATCATAACCAAGTCGATCAGCGATTGTTTCCTCAAATTGATTGTTCTGGCAACCAATGCAATTTTACATTGCACTGATCACAGATTTGCTGTGCAGCATTTAATGATGCATAACCTCAGGTATATGACACACAGTGTGGGCTGTATCTGGGAAATGCTTGCTAAAAGAAGGAAAAAGCATCCATCCACACCACAGCAGACCTGCTCATTTCGGTCTTTTTCCAACCAATTTTACCAAGCAATGAAGCTGTCCCAGCTCACCCCTGAGCTTTGAAGTACAATTCATATTCTCTCCACCTGACAGCACTGTAACCAGCAGCTTCGGTAAATGTGACGTTTTTGGGCTCGTTTTTGTTGATTCCACTCATGTGTCCACTCAAACATTTGCTGTCAGCCAATGAGCCGGTTTCAGGGAGGCTGGGGATTTCAGTTTTACAGTAACTGAATCAGGAAGACAGCATTATTACTATAGACCCTGTAGAATATTTGGCATTGGTTCTGTATGTAAACACTGTATGTATTTGCAGAACAGATTAAACCTGATAACCACTGCACATATTGAGCATACACATGAAAATTTACTAACCAAACTACAATATTTTTTAATTTAGATATTAGATTTTATTTAACCTAAAATTTTAGATATTTTTATAAATAAGATTAATAGTTTTTTATTGTTTTTTTAGTTAATGTTTTTTTCTTTCTATCAATATATAGTTTGTCATGATTAGATTAGAATATAACTATAAAAAATTAAAGTAAATAGTGAAAGTTTTCCACCTGTGAAACAGTTAACAGGTTAAACATGCTAAAATTGAATTTTGTTTAAAAAAGCACCACACCGCTTTTGGCTAAAACCATACTCAAAACATGCCAATATATTGATAGATGAACAGAAGAAAGAAGAAAAATGTTCACAGATAAAACAGACAACATATATATGCCAAAATATACAGATGACCAGTAAAAAGCATTTTTATAATAGCACAGTGTCACGATGTCACCTGTCTTCGTGTGTTTAAACTTCACTTCCCATGTCACCCTGCACCTCCGCACACCTGTTGTTCATTGTCATCATCATCTACACCAGCACCTGTCTGCAATAACCCGGACTCTTTATATACTGTGTGTTTTGTTCAGTTCACTGTCCAGTCTACACGTTTGTTACCCGGACTCTTACCTGTGTGTGATATTGTCTGCAAGTGGATTTATCTTCGTCTCGTCTCCTTCGTCATCTTCTCGTCTTCTGTGTTCACCACTACTCACCTGCACTTCCAAGGACAGTATTTGTTTAAGTTACATTCCTGTTTGATTTATCAGTTTGTGTTTTGTTTTCATTAAAGATACCTTTTTGGCATCCGCTGACTCACAGAAGACTGGACCCACAACATAATGAGTCAGTCGGATGCTTTCTGGATTTATTTGAAGCGGCTCGTCAAGCCTTCCACGGCGCTCCACCACCACTCCACGCACCTAGCACTACCGTCAACACTCCTCCCTCTCGGTTGTTGTCGCAAGTCCGGCGCCGCCGAGAGTTCTGCAGCGGCTAAGATGGCGCCGCCAGAGTTCTGCCCTTTGGCTAAGATGGCGCCGCCCGAGTTCTGCAGCGGCTAAGATGGCGCTAAGATGGCGCCGCCGAGGAGATTCTGCGGCGGTCAGATGGCTGCGCCGAGAGTTCTGCCGTGCTAAGATGGCCCGTCGCCGAGAGTTCTGCAGCTGGCTAAGATGGCCTGCCGGAGTTTCTGCAGCGGCCAAGATGGCGCTCCCCAGGGTTCTGGCGTGGTCACGATGGCCTCCCCCAGGGTTCTGGCCAGCGGCCGAGATGGCCCCGCTCCCCGTGTTCTGTCCGGGCTAAGATGGCCACTCCCCGTGTTCTGTCACGGCCAAGATGGCAGCTTCCGAAGTCCGCGTCCGGCCAAGATGGCGCTTCCGAGAGTCGCGTCCCGCCAAGATGGCGCTTCCGAGTCCGGCCAAGATGGCCGCTTCGAGGAGTCACGTCCGGCCAAGATGGCGCTTCGAGAAGTCGCGTCCGGCCAAGATGGCGCTTCGAAGTCCGCGTCCCGGCCAAGATGGCGCTTCGAAGTCACGTCCGGCCAAGATGGCGGCTTCCGAGTCACGTCCGGCCAAGATGGCGGCTTCCGAGAGTCCGCGTCCGGCCAAGATGGCGTTCGAACCTCCAGTCCGGCCAAGATGGCGTTCCGAACCTCCAGTCCCGCCAAGATGGCGTTCGAGCCTCAAGAGGCGTTCCGGAACCTCAGTCCCGCCAAGAGGGCCGTTCCTAGCCTCCAGTCCCGGCCAAGAGGGCGTTCCCGAGCCTCCAGTCCCGGCCAAGAGGGCGTTCAGAGCCTCAGTCCGGCCAAGAGGGCCGTTCGAGCCTCAGTCCCGGCCAGAGGGCCGTTCGAGCCTCCAGTCCCGGCCAAGAGGGCCGTTCGAACCTCCAGTCCCGGCCAGAGGGCCGTTCGAGCCTCCAGTCCGGCCAAGAGGGCCCGTTCCGAGAACCTCCAGTCCCGGCCAAGAGGGCGTTCCCGAACCTCCAGTCGGCCAGCCAGAGGGCGTTCCGAGCCTCCAGTCCCGGCCAAGGGCGTTCAGTCCGGCCAAGAGGGCCGTTCCAGGCGTCAGTCCGGCCATCAGTCCCGCCAAGAGGGCCGCCGAGTTCCCAGACTCCCGCCCTAGAGTTTCGAGTTCCCAGACTCCAGCCCTAGAGTTTCCCTGGAGTTCCCAGACTCCACCCTAGAGTTTCCAGTTCCCAGACTCCGTCCCTAGAGTTTCCAGTTTCTGTTTTAGAAGCCCCAAAGTTCCCAGACTGTTTCCTAGACTCCTCAGAATTCCCAGACTCTGTCTTAGATTCCCAAAACTCCGGCTCATATGGTCGCCCCTCTAATTACTTCCCCATGCCATCTCAAGCGATCCCTGCCTTGCCTTCATTTAGTTCAGTGACTACTTTCGCAAGCTAAACTAGCAAGTTTTTCACATGTGAAGGAGTTTGGTCAGATCGAGTGACACGGACTGTCTTTGAAGTCGTCTCCGAGTCCTGTCCAGGACAAGGTTTTCAACTTCTAGTGTCCCGTGCAAAAAGGAAGTAGTTATGAGAGTCTCTCTCATCCCAAGTCTCGAGGTGTCTTTTTCTCAAGTTAGCTCTAGGAAATGTGTTTTGAAGACTTTAGGGTTTTCAATGGTCCTGTCCCGCCTCAAGGTACCCTTAGCCAGTTTTCTTCTGGATCTCCTTCAAGTTTAGTTCCTCACGGCTAGATTTCTAGTCAGTCCACAAGTAATCCAATTTTAGTTAGTCAGCACTCTCCAGCTTCACTTATTGGGCCTCAGAGGAATGCATCAGCCCAGTTTATGTCATCTCAAGCCAAGAGTTGTGACCACAGTGGGTCTTCACGGCAACTTGGTATTTCCAGTCAGCCTGCCAACAGGTTCCCAGTCCCTGTCTCCGCTAGGTTCCCAATCCCTGTCTCCTCTAGGTCCCCAGTTCCTATCTCCCCTAGGTCCCCAGTTCCTGTCTCCCCTAGGTCCCCAGTCCCTGCCTCCTCTAGATCCCCAGTCCCTGTCTCCTCTGGGTTCCCGGTCCCTGTCTCCTCTGGGTCCCCGGTTCCTGTCTCCTCTGGGGCCCCAGCTTCTGGTTCCCCGGCGCTCCCCTGTTCCGCTTGGCAGTCCCCTGTTCCCGGCTTGTGAGTCCCTGTTCCCGGCGCTTGTGGGTCCCTGTTCCCGTAGGCTTGTGAGTCCCCTGTTCCGGCGCGCCAGGGTCCCTGTTCCCAGCTTTGTTCCCGGCGCTTGTGGGTCCCTGTTCCCGGCGCTAAGGTCCCTGTTCCCAGCTTCTGGGTCCCTTGTTCCCGGCTTCTGGGTCCCCTGTTCCCGGCGCTTCTGAGTCCCCTGCTCCCGGAGCCTCTGAATCCCCTGTTCCCGGCCTCTGAGGTCACCAGAGCCAGCCAGCTCTGCACCCGGCGGTCACAGCCGCAGCCTGCACCCGCACAGCCGCGCCAGCCTGCACCCGCGGTCACAGCCGCCCGCAGCCTGCACCCGGTCACAGCCGCGCGCAGCCTGCACCGGAAGGGTCACAGCCGCGCAGCCTGCACCAGGCGATCAGAGGCCCAGCCCGCCAGCGCCGCCCAAGAAGAGCCCCAGCGCCACTTCAACCCTAGAGCGGGTACAGCAGCCCAGAGCGGCCGCATCCAGAGCCCGAGCCTCCTGATCCTGACCCCCGGCCTCCTGATCCAGAGCCAAGCCTCCTGATCCTGACCCGAGCCTCCTGATCCTGACCCCGAGCCTCCTGATCCTGACCCCCGAGCCTCCTGATCCTGACCCGAGCCTCCAGACCCGAGCCTCCAGCCCGAGCCTCCTGTCCCTGATCCCGAGCCTCCTGACCCTGACCCTGAGCCTCCTGATCCTGACCCGATCCTGATCCTGACCCTGAGCCTCCTGACCTCAGTTCCCTCTCCCCCTCCGTGGATCTTGGGACGCGAGGGCAGAAACTTCACTTCCCATGTCACCCTGCACCTCCAGCACACTCTGTTGTTCATTGTCATCATCATCTACACCAGCACCTGTCTGCAATAACCCGGACTCTTTATATACTGTGTGTTTTGTTCAGTTCACTGTCCAGTCTACACGTTTGTTACCCGGACTCTTACCTGTGTGTGATATCGTCTGCAAGTGGATTTATCTTCGTCTCGTCTCCTTCGTCATCTTCTCGTCTTCTGTGTTCACCACTACTCACCTGCACTTCCAAGGACAGTATTTGTTTAAGTTACATTCCTGTTTGATTTATCAGTTTGTGTTTTGTTTTCATTAAAGATACCTTTTTTGGCATCCGCTGACTCCGTCCCTTCTGTTCGGTGACACACAGTTTATACAGTTTAATAATATATTTTATAGTGTAGTTTATACTAGTAACAAACAAAAGGGTGTTTCATAAGGCATAACAAGTAAAAAAGACAAAAGAGGAGAACAAAAAGAAAAAATCTACACGAAAACAAACAAGATATCTGACATGAATTGCAGATTGTCCTTCATGAGAAAAGAATAAATCTGAGATAGAAATCTGAGGTAAATTTGAATTGGTGAAGATCAAGCGGTACAAAGACAAGAACAAGAACAGAGAGAAAGAGAAATGAGAGTGATGTAGAAAGTAAAGAAAAATCGAAAAACTGATGCAATCATTACTGTTGGCAATGTTGTTGAAGTAAACATGCTTAAAAGCTGCATGATTCACATGGATGTTGAATTGAGGGGAATGTAGGTGTCTGTGCTTTGAGCAGACTCAGGGCTAACAAACAAACTAAATCCTCTGCTCAAGTGCCAACCTCCTCTTCTTCACCCAGCGTGGTCGTGTCTACCCTCCCTCTTCTACTTTCTGCATGCTAAACAGCCTCAGGTTTAATTGTCCCTGGAGTGGGTCTTCAGCTGTTCATTTATAATGCAGAAAGGCTTTGCCAGGAACTGATAACCTTTACATCAGTACAGAGACAGAGAGAGAGAGCAAGAGGAATTAATGAATGAATGAATACAGAGGTAAAAGAAAGCCACAGAAGTGACAGGTAATGAAATGTGGAAGGTTGAAAAGAACAAAGAGAACAACATGATCAGTATGTGCAGGGAATCGGCTGTGTGTGGATCACAGTATGTACAGCGGTGATAATAAGAAGGTTTGTGTGTGTTTTGCCTACATTATGGGGACCAGTCAGCAGTCCCAAAAGGGAAAACTATTTAATTAACATTTAAAATAACGTCTTAATGAGATTGTTAAAATACAGAAGGGGATCTGCAAGGATTAAGTGTATGGATAGAGTAAGGAGAAAGACATTATCCTTAGTTCAGTTTAAATCAATGAATAGAAAAACTAACAAGTATGTGTTGGTTTGCACGTTTAAGTCCAATAATGCATGCATGAGTGAGTAAGAAAGTAAATTACGGTTGGGTTTGTATCGTGAGAGAGATAAATGACAAATGATTGTGTGTTTGTGGGAAAGAGATGAATGAGCCGTGTCATGAGCCGGACCTCACTCCCTCCATGTTTGTGAGGGAAATCAATGTAAATGAGGGAGACTAGCAAGGCCGTGGAAGCTGATAACGGTTAACAGAGTTATGCCAAAGTGAAGACAAGCCAAAGTAACCGACTCCTGAAGAAGACTTTGATACGACCAGTTGTAAAGACCGAATTCAGACAGAATTCATGTACTTATTCATGAAAAAAATATATTCTGGAAATTAAAGTCAAAATGACACTGGATACCAACATACTGTGGGTGTATTAAGACTGCATTTAACTGGACTGAACAGTCTGAACTGGAAACCAAACAGTTTAATTCAAGTGTTTAAAATCCTTCCAGTGTAACTTTGCAGTAACTACAATGGTAGGTACTGTCTCAATGATGCATTAAAAACAAGCCATGGATGTTGTGTTTTAGTGGTGATTATGCAAAACAGATAACTGTCCTCAGCATGATAGACGCAATTTATACATGATTTTTGAGCTTGTGGATCGATTCCTGAGTGTTTGTTTGTGGACTTCGCTTGAATATCAGCTTTATGCCACCACTGCAATCCAGGTACCTGGCCCTTTAAAACCCATATATTCAGCGCTTCAGGCGATATGCTTGGTTGAAACACACTTCTCCATAATTTGACGAATAACTACTTTATTATATATATAACAACTTTTCCAACAGTACAAATCTGCTTTAGTATTTATGGTTCTCTGTGAATAGTGTTAGAATCACATGCACAATCTCACAGTAAATCTGAGATGGTCTACGGTTTGCTCATGTTAATACTGTATTTATGTGCAGATTTGTCTACCCTGCATCTTATAACAGGACTCTCAGTTTCCTCCCTCACTCGTGAAAAAAAGACAAACAGATTGAAACAAACAGAAGACAGAGAAATAAAAGGAGTGGAGCAGATGAAATGAGTGTGTTCTGTATGGAAGGTTTCTTCTCTCCTCTGAGATTTTAGCCCAACATCTCTCTGTCCTCCACCCGCATTCTCATTCTCTTCATTCTCTTTATCTCCTCTCCCCACCCTGTTAAATATTTATCTAGAACTAAAATCTTAGATACACACATATCACCCTGGCTGAGGTGATGAGTTTAGCTATAGATATTGTAAGTCAATGTGATTTGACTACAATTTTTTGTATTTTGGAAAATATATGTTTTTTTTATATTCTATGGCACGCACATGTGAAATATGTATGTGTTGATTCTCTGATTGATGTGGAAAATACTAATCTGCATGGCATTTTCCCATAAAGTCTATAGTTTTTCAGTAGGCCAATACATATTTACTGAATGTGAATCTGTTACTTTCTAAATAAATATCACATTGGTGTGCTCCTCTTTCCAGGTCACTATTAAAACAAACCCACTAGCTCTCTCTCTCAGGCACATACACCTTCCACATCAAAGTCTTTCTTTCTCACACTTGCTCTCAGTAGGTAGTTGTTACTCTACTAATGGGCAAAATGGGAGCGATGGAGCCGTGTTTCTCCTGTGTGTGTTTCCTGATGGACTTTCTGAACATTCGTTTCTTTGGCCGTAAAATGCCTCGGGGACAGATTCCATTACACCAAGGCAGACGTTACCCTCTGGGCTCTGAACTAAAGACAAATACAATGAAATAATCCAACAGCAGTGGAGAAGGTAATAAATAATTCTCTTTGAGACATGCCCATGTCCAAACAAAATACTATAACAGGCTGTACTGTATCACAGGCCAGCATTGGAGTTTGTATATCATAACTGTGGCAGTGTAGTTTATCTGTTTCAAGTGCAAACACATTTTGATCTTTTAAATGCTGTGGATATATTCCTAATCTAGATTTAGAAAAAAGAAAAATATGTATAAATGATCTGTGGATCATTGGATCCACAGAGAGAGAGAGAGAGAGAGAGAGAGAGAGAGAGAGAGAGAGAGAGAGAGAGAGAGAGAGAGAGTGTATCCGAAAAAGCTCAGCATATGATCGCTGTTTGCTTGCTAAGCGCCTGCTTTACCTTTTCCACCCAAGCATAACTGACAGAAACAATTACAACCATCTGGTTGCTCCAAATTGCTAGAACCAGCTGCCCCCTCATAGATGCATGGTGGGAGTTACCCAGAATGCACCATAGACACAGTAGGGGAGGGCACCACTGCTTATGGTGTCAACATCCTGCTTTATGACACTAATCACCTCCCATGCTTACTGTTTTATTTTTAGAGCTTAGATGATTTAGATCTAAACTCGAAAAATTAATTTATACCTTAGAGTTCTGAATATTTAGTGCTTGGATTATTTAAAACATTTAAAAAATATTTCAAAACAAAATTTATGACTGATACTTAGTCAATAAAATCACCTAAATTAACAAAAGGAAGATAGACTTAAAAAAGGTGGATTTTGCTAGAAGGGAACAGAAGGGTAACAGACAAGATGATTTTTCAAACTTTTCTAGCATTTATGATTATATTCAATAATTAATTAAATGAATACAAATTTGAATGAATAATAATTGATTAAAATAAAAGTTAAGAAATGATTTAATGCAATTTGACTTCTTTTATTCTAATGGATATTTTTATGTTGAGCACAAATTTCTGTAGAGAATCATAGCAATGGAATATAATATCGGTTGTGAGTTTAAGATAGGGCTGGAATGTGAACATATTAGTAAAGGTTAAGTGTGATTTATGTGGCCATTAATTGAGCATGTCCTTTTGGTTCACTTACACTCAGACCTACAAGCCAGCTGATGCAGGACCAGAGACTGGCTGAACAAAGACATTTATTATTAGTATTAAACTCTTTCCTAAAAACTGATTTATACATCAAATTTAAAACCTACCAGTAACAACTAATTTGATTAAAAAAGTTTCTTCTAAAAACAATTACTGTCATATTTGTATATTATATATTTTATTACATTTATTCAATTTTCAGATTTAATTTGGGAATTGCAATTGCAAAAGTAGTATCTTCAACTATTTTCAACTGTATTAATAAAATAACCTGACTTTAAACAATGAAAATCAGAATATTGTAAAACAATGTAAAACAGAATATAAGTGCACATAAACACATGATTCTTTAAGTTACATTCTATCAATAAACAGTATGATTTCATGTGATCCTATTAACACATTTTCTAAAGATGTGAAATCAAAAAACTGAACAATTAAGTGAGTTTGATGTCTACCACAGCTTTACATTACACCATGTCTACACTGCAAGCGGGATAACTGTCTACACTACAAATGTGCATCACACCTCTGACTTGCAGTGTAGACAGGGCATTATGATCTAATTATTATATCCACAAAGCTATAGTAAAATTGTAGACAGGTGAAAAACCAAACAATATTATGTTTTTTCTTTTGCATATATTGAAAGTCATGTTATGCAGCATATGTTACACCAATGAACAATTAACTTTAAATGCGTACAGTACACACCTTGTCTATGTGTGTATTTGACAGGCTAATCTTATTTGTCTGTATCTGTGTTGGTCTTAAACAATCTAGCAGCATCTGGGAAAGTTATTGTATACTGTAGCATTGTTCAACTACAGTATGTCATAAAATTTCACAAAAGTCATAAATCACACACATTTACCTGAAATGGAATATAAAAGGTTGCTCTTCAGTGGTGTTTGCTGATGTTATATTTGTTTGCTTGTTAGTTTTGTGAATGATGTCTGTATTGGTCATGTGATGGACTTAATCCACAAGTGTAAAATGCACCTTTACTCGTGTCTTCTTACCTTCTTGACTAAGCACCCACAATCTGTTGTCTATGAAATCTTATCATTTATTCCTTTACATACACTATTAACTTTACATCTCTACAATATCCAATCAGTTTTCCAAAAACCTGGAAACAAAAATACTGTAACAGCTCTACAACATAAAGGAATGCACACAACATCAGAAATATGACTCCTACAACGTCTAGTTACAGTAACTATAAAGCCTTTAAACATATTCAGGTCATTGTACAGTTGTACAGTTATTCTAGTCAACTGAATATTTCTCTGTTGGTCACAAAAATTTCAGCACAAGTGTCTTTATCTGTTTGAACTCATTCTGGAGATTCCTCAGCGTCTGACCTCATCACACACAATGACATCACAGCATATTCAGATACAGTATTTTATAACATACAGATCCGGGGTATGACATTGTTTGTATAACATGACTCAGATCTTGAGATGTATTGTGGTATGTGGGACCAATGAGTTCTAAAAAGCCCAACAGTAGGTCATTTAATCCTGTTTGATTTGAGAAATGCTTAGGGAAGCAATCAATATTTGCTCTGTGTCTCCACTAATGAGCTATTTCACGGTAAACTGTCTTCAATAAATGGAAAACCCCAACCACATCCTAAATCCGAAATAAATGCTAGACAACATTCATTTTCATCTCCTTTTCCCTACGGGACAGATGATCTTAAGCAAACTTTCACAGCTGGAACCCCTGCAGATCAGTTGCTCGAAAACTGGAATGAGGCAGAAATGCAAATCTGGTCTTAAGAATGTCAAGCTCTCAATTATGATATGAAGAAAATTCACTTCAGTAATTGTAGCAAGCCTCCTCTAAACCCTTGTGCATAATTTTCACATGCAATAGACACTGAATGCCAATATTCAAAAGTATGTGTAACACATCAGAATTAAGTTCCAAACAAGACAAATAGCATTGATGGCATATGTGTAAAAGGAATACAGCAAAATACTCTCTGTGAAAAGGCATGCAGAGCTTTGCATTTGACTTTGACATGACCAACTAAATAAATTACAGGACACCACTAGGTGGAGCTGGGACACAAATAAGAAACAGACCTAAACAAATCAATGTAACCATTACAATTACAGCATCTTAGTTGACATACAGTACATAAAAGCCTGATAAACCATATGGCTGCACCTCTCTTGTGTGCTGTAATACACTTTTAAATGCTCTTCATCCATCATTTTAACTCTCAGGAATCTGACACTTTTCTAATACCGATCGTGTTTACGTGCTGGAATTAGTTTTGATTGAATAACAATTCCAAAATGGCCAAAAACAATACAAATGTTGATACTAAATGAGTAAAGTATGCAGAATACTGTGTTAAGACAATCGAGCTGCATTTTGATGTGTCAAAGTGCATTGTGTTCAATGTCAAAAGTATCTTTGAAAGGACAGTGTCAAGGAGCGCGCTGTTATTGCTCTGATAGCAGTAGTTGTGCTTGTCTTTTTCTGATTGACCTGACTCTTTTGCCAAAGGGAACAGCTTGGAAAGAAGATTACTGGTGTGGAAAGGGGCGGGTAGTGGGCTTTGGTCCATCTTACGCTCTTCCTTGCCCTCAGGTTGTTGAGAGAAGGCAGGCAAAACTCATAATGCGCTCCACAGATTTAATAATGTGCCATGGCTTGTCCTTGGTGTGGGCAGACGTGGCCCCAAACCAGACAGTGATTGATTAGGTGAGAACGGACTCAATGATGGCGGTGTAAAATTCAATCAGTCATTTGATCTATCTGTCATATCCAGCTATCTTCTCAAAATGGGGTTTCAACTTAGGCTAACATACCTCCTGGTTAGATAAAGGTTATCGGCTAATAAATGTGCAGCGAGGATTAGTCTGACACCGAGAGAAGCCCAGTGTGTTAAAAAAAAACGCTTCCCTGGAGTGCAGATGTGTGATGGACTAATTTAGACTAATAGGGCTTTATTTGGACTCCATCTGTAGCACTGCTTTTATGCCATCAAACACTTTTTCTCTTGTTTTTTCTCTCATGTGCGTGTCGGGAGAGGTGAGAAAGCGAGGTAGGGTCACAATTAACCTCTGAGGATCTTCTATTTATTTTTATTTTGCATGAAAAACTTGTGTGCAGTATCTCACCTTATATTAATATAACAGTTGTAGGTCTTCACATCTGCAGCGAGCAATTACATGCTTCACACATCTGTCAAACTGTTCCAAACACACGTTTCGGCGCATATGCTCGCATTTCGTCAATCTCAAACAGACTGCCTTTTGGGATTAAAATGATTTGCATTTCTTTAAGGTTATTTTATCACAAGTAGCTATTAAAGACACAACATCACAAACTGAGTATTTGCAGAGCGTTCGGCTGATTTACAGTGCAGTGACTGACGAAAGCTAAATTAAAATGCATGGGTCTATCTTCAAAGAGACTGAAATTGCAATTCATCGGTTAATGAAAATTACTGAAAAATAGTGCAGGTATACTGATTATTTGTCTGTATTGTAATAACTTTCTCAGAATGTAATGCGGCATCTCACTGATGAAATATTCATCATCCTGGTTATTAGCCAAAATGTCTCACATATAAAATTCGTAACAAGGATAATCTGCTTAGTTCTGACCAGACCAGAAACTGTTGAAATAATCTATAGTTTACACATTAATGGCATGTCTAAGCATGGTAATTATCGCTCAAATTATGTTTCTTTTGATTTTGGAGGAATTGGATGTCTTTATAGTCTGTGCTTGGAAAATGTGATTTTTTTTTACATGATAGGATCCTTATGTGAACTTACCATCATTAATTGAGACACAACTGTCTCCATGTCATTCTGAAGCTAAAATGAAAATGAAATAAGAAAAGACTAATGAAATTCCTCGTTGAGATAACAGAGCTGATATCCAATTAATGATCAAGTGGAAATTGAAAATGGCTAATTATGCAGCTTTTAATGATTTATTATGAACCCCACAGATATCATTTTATGCCAAAGGTTATATATAATTCATGTCATTCATTATTGTCTGCAAAGCTTAATAAAGCTTTCATAGCAACAGGATTAGCTGTAAAATCTGGCCAAATCTTATTTTATCTAATTCTGCACATGATATCTGAAGTCTTGTTTTTTCAATTTGTCCAGTAATAAAGCATGATGTTTGACACAATCGTTTGTTTAGTCAAACGAATCAAATAAATAATTGTATTAATTTAGTCAAATAATTACTTTTTTCATCAAGTTTCTGTTGGAGTACTTTTCTTAGTACCCACTGAAATCTTTTTAATTTAATCAAAAGCATCTATTATGTTTTAAATTTAATGAATAGTTTTTGTTTTGTTAGTAGTTTTTACTTTCCTGTGCAAATATGCTGCAAATGAAATAACTACGAGGTGTGTCCCAGTTTGCATACTTTCTGTATGCACTTTTCTATGCCATTCTGTATTATAAATCATATGACTAATATGATCATACTGATAAATGCAGAGACATATACATTCTGTAAAAATATAACCTTGATATCTTCAATATTGGTTAAGTAAGGCCATGCAAAGACTGAAATCAGTGTTTAGAAAACCAACTTCTGGTATTGGTCTGTCAAAAAAATCATTAATTTTTTGTAAGATAAATAAGAATTTGAGTACTGTATCACATTATCTATCATTTACAGCAATAAACACACATTTCCCCAAGTAGCAGAAGCGTCTGGGCAAACATATTAAAGCTTGTGGCAACACATCACATGCATTTGAGTCATCTTTTACCGTGAATACTCTCATGTATTAAAAATCTGTTCCATTTGGGACGACACGACTCATTTAAAATTCACTCACAACTATTGTGTTAAATACTACGTGTAGGTGTCATTGAAACTATTACAGTATACAGTACTGGTTTTGACCGAGCATACATTAATGAAAGTAATATAAGCAAAATCATGCACTGTGTGACTGCTATTGTCTCATTCCTCTACAATAATGATGTGACACTTCACAGATATGAAATGTGTACACAGAGATGCTGGTATATTAACTCTAGGACAGAAGTGTATGTTATGTTCGCTAACATATATATATGAAATATGAACATGAATATGAATATAAAAATATGAATTACAGTGCACCTTAAACATATGCTTTTCTTTGGATTTTTTAAAATTCAGAACATGAACCTGCAGGACCTTTAACTCGTGGCATTTGTGATGTGCAGAAATAAGATGAAATAGCTATTAAAGCCATCTGTGGTGTGATTAGCCTGTGTGTCCTCTTCAAAGCTTTTCTCAAGAGATCCTATGTTCTCTAAAAACACACAGATGTCTCTAAACTAATGAGGGAGAGAAAGCAAGAGTAAGAAATTCTTTATCATACACACAGTTTTAGAACCCCCAGAGAGGTTCAAAACAGGAGCAAAAACAAACATAACTAATATTTAAAAGTAAGCATCAGATTAATTAGGCTGAAAGCAGCATGCTTTAAGGCATTATTTTCTGTATACATATTACATGGCTGAAAAACTTCATTCTAATTGGTTGATCACATCATCCAGCAGTCTGATATTCCACAGTAACCACTGCAAATCCACAGATGAAGAGATTGTGGATTGCTCATCTGGGCTGCTTTACTGCTGGTACTTAAAATCTTCTTGAAATCAAAACTGAAGAATGGACTTTTCAGTATGAACATGATAACCGTAACATTATCAAAAAACTGAAATGTGCCGAAACATTGTCAAAATTCACATCTAGAAGATACATGTATTCAAATTTATAGTTTCTCACTACTGCCAATAGGAAATTACATCAACGCATTGGGCAAAGCTGCACATTTCAATGCGCTGCAGTGGGTGTTTAAATATTTCACATAATAAAACGAATAAATTATATAATCTCAAAATATACTGTATTCTGTGGACATTACTTGTGGCTTTTTGGTGATAACAGCCTGCACCACTGTTGGAAAACCATGTATGCAGCATTATCACAATACAAAGAGAAGTGCAAATTTCTTTAATATTTCTTCAAATTCAAAATGTTCTCAGATACACGTTGAATGAACACACGCATACACACACTTTAAACGATTGTGTGCTTGTCTTACTAGATTCAGATCTCTACTGAGTGAAAGCGTTGAGTTATGGATGAATCTCACTGTGACAATATAAGCTGTTTTATGACACCAACAAAAGGAGGGACAGAATCTGATGTATGAGTCATAAACCTGATATAGTGACACGCGCGCACACACACACAAAATGTGCATACATTCACACAGTCACTGGAGAACAACCCCTAAGGCACAGGTCATAAATCAGAGCACAGGCATTCATATCCTGCTGTTTCCTTAATTACTGCCTCTATGAACTGTTGTAATTAATCCATCATTATTTCACTCACACACTATAACTGCACCTGCGTGGATGGAGCAAGTCATTTTCATTTCACTGTATCAAAATACTTTTCGAAAATAAAAAAATGAGATAGACAGCCAGACATGGAGGCATAATCACTGCTTATATGTGCTCCTGGAATAAATACAGTGTACACAAACACAACACATCTTTTCTTTTCCCCAACTCCCTCACTTGCAGTGCAGACACGATGACGGCAAATGAAAATCTTTAAAAAACAGTTCAGATAATAGTGGGCGGGCGGCTGATAACATTGAGGGGAGCAGCGAGCCGGACATCGAGTATCAACGGTGCTCGGGTGAATGTTAATAGTGTCAGTGTCTTGACACTCGACTGGGTTAATGGCCTTCCGACTCTCTTCAGGGCTTTTAGAACATCCAACAGGTTGGGATTTACTGGTGTGAGCCGTACATTATAGCGCTGGCAGTGACCAGTGAGCTTCTTCTACCTCCAATTCAAGGCATTTTTCTTTTGCAGAATTGAAGATACATATGGCAAAAACTACAGTGTTTAAAAATAAAGGTGCTACAAAAGGTTCTTTACAGTAATGAAATAGAAGAACCATTTTTGTGAGGTTCTATAGATGTTTTTTTATGGCGCCATACAGCCGAAATGGTTCTTCTATGGCATCATGAGCATACTGTACAGCAAAATGCAGATCGCTGGTGGAAGTGTTTTTCTGGGGTTTGCTTAAACTAAAAAACTAAACAACTTCTTAAACAACAAAGTCTGAACCTGACAAGCTCCCTCGACACGCATGAACACATATTTTCTACGGCAAGCTCTGGAGGGACAAACACATCACATATTTTTACAGGGTTTCATTCCAATTTAGTCTTAAACAGTTGTTTCTGTTCCAACAGCAGTTCTTTTCTCCTTTCGACAAGCTTCACATTGATTAGTGTAAAATTGGGTGTTGCAATACATGGTAAGCAAATTTCAGCCATTTAAAGTCTTGTGTGTTCCACATTGTTTTTGTAAATGGATGACATCAATCATCATTAAATATTGGCATACACACATACATACATGATCTCCTTTCATGCACACATGACTCATATAAAAGCTATTCCTGTACTGCTTCAAACTTCAACCTCTCTATTCTCAAAGCTGTTTAGCCAGAGTAAACCAATCAATAGCAGATTCAAGCCTAAAACAGCTGTTTATTTGTGAAAAACGATGAAAACATACAAACATCAGCTGGTAAAGCTAAGCCCTCAACAATCTGAACAAATTGGATCATGACCACAACCTTTTCTGGCGAGGAAGGTAATATTGATTTCTTCTCCCTCTGTTTTCTCTCTCTTTATTTTGAGTTTAATTTGTTTTAGTGCCTTTCAATTTCATCCCTATACAGCATAAATTATCTTTTCACCGCTGGACATGGATTTTTAATCTGGAAAGATATATTTATTAGACTTCCTAAATCTTTCCCTTCCTATTATTAATTTTACAGAAGTAGGTGGGCTGAGTATTTGATCTTTAGTCCTGCATTGTTCTTAGTCTTTACACAGCAAAGCCACGTCTATAGCTGCACATATGCAATGAAAGTACGTTTCTACAGACTTTTTAATATCCAACAGAAGAGCCATAAATGTATTTGCAAAGGAATCACAATCTGCTTATTAAAATCTCTTGTTACTTATATATCACTGCTAACAACACTGCATGTCAGTTTTTTTTTTGTTCTTGTTTGTAAAACAGTGTTCATTGACATAAACGTTGAATATAAATTTAATCAAACTAAGATTCAAAGAAGTAATTTAGATCTGATCTTTTTATGTTTAAGTTCATACTTGTTCCAGTCAATCTATGTTCACTGTTTTTTACAGTTAGGCTGCACACAATATACACAAAACACAGATCCCCCATCTTTTTCTGGATACACAGAGTAATTTACAATCCTGACAACCTCATTTGAAAACTTTTATTCAGGAACATTAAATCTGTAGTGTACAGAGAACTTTATTTTTCTCTCTGCACACAATACACTACACTACAGTGTTCAGTCTTTGACTCCACGCATAATTAGTTCAATTAGCTGTGTCTCCATACATCTCATACCTACAGTACAGCTTCTCATGCTCAAAAACACTTCTGAAGCAGAAAAGTAATTATGAGATGTGGGCCTGAATCAACCCTCAGACTGCTATATTTAATTAAATTGGTAATGATTGGTAATGACTTTGCTGATGGATTCATTGAGGGACGTGGGAGGTTTAAAACACAGCTTTCAGGCGAACCAGCTCAAACACACATTTTTTTGCGTGTCTCCTCTTTCCTGTCAAATGAATTTCATATTTCAATGCTTTCTCTACTCTTATTTTGGATTGCTGTTTTTCTCCATTTCAGCACAGCTGAATAAAATCTCTCATGTTGTGAATCTAAACTAACACACAGCTGACCACAGCTCCATTTATGTATGGAACCAGTTTCCCTGACCCACTTGAACCGGCAACCAAGCCAACATGTGTTAAGGAGGCTAAGATAAATGTATTGGTTAGTAAACATATGTATATCTGTGTTTACATAATCTCATTGGAGGCCCGTTTTATCCTCCAAAATGCTCTTGGGGAATACAGAGCTGTGTGTGTGTATCAGAAAGCTGAAAATCCAAAATCCCATTTTATCCGGCTGACAAGCTTTATTAAAAAACCCACGGTTAAATCACATGATCAACACAAACTCTTCTTTCTTATCACAGTCAAACTTCTGTTATGCAAAACAACAACACGTGCATGCGTTTTTATGCAAAAAAAAAGATGTTATGTATTTTTTTCCAGGCACTTGTCCGCTGTGTCTTGTTGGTCACTGCAGGGGTCAGATAAAAAAGTACATGATGTTAATGATAATAAAGATAAACAGTGTGTATGTGTGGGTGCGAACAAGTGTTTGTGTGAGCAGCATCTTTAACCAGCTGGTGAGAGTACAAACATCGTGGGGAGAATCAATTAGCAACCGGTGCGAGATTAAATGAAGGTGAGTATCAGTGTGTTTTCTTATCTTTAGTCACACAGACCGTAACTTTATAGACATCATGCTGAACACTATAGGCTACGCCCTATACATTGCCCTTTGTTTTCTAAAAAATGTTCATTGATGTTTTAATTTCATTTATGGCAAACTGTGCCACAAGGCAGAGTTAAAGGGCAAGTTCTTTAGTTAGTGTTGCCTGATATTAAACAATGTGCCTCCTCTATAGAGAGCTTTAAAGAACTCATTTGGGCACAATATATTAAAGTGTAATTAGGATCACACATCATAGTCCCAGTTTTAGGATCTGAAACCTTAAAGAAGTTCTTGTTGTTTTACACTTTGTTTTTTTTCAATCTATATAAATCTGCATGAGAAGTGGGAAATCTAGAGAAATTTCAACCTGATAACTGTCACTGCACATATAGAGAACATTTAAGATATGACCTATTTTTAAATACATTTTAAAATCTTTTTTTATTTTTTTATTTTAGATATTTTTAAAAAATAACATTAATATTTGTATTAATTTTTATAGTTATAAATATAGTTAAATTAAATAAAATTTGTCTTTTTTTTTTTCCATCACATACATATGTTACTTATCCATCACAAGGTGGCTAATTCCAATTAATTTGTGCAATTTGAATCATACAAAAAATTATTAGGAAAAAGCAATGTTAAAGACCCAACTGTATGTCTCAACTATTTAATTAATTTATATAAAGTATATAGTCAGTTTCATTCTTGCTTTTGCAAAATAAAACAAAGTATAACATTTTGGTGATGTTTCCTCACTTTTCCATCCTGTGACATTAAGAACAACTCTATGTGGAAAACACATTGCATGCTGGGACTTGACAATCAAGTTGTGAAAACAGTTAACAGACTTAACAGACCTCTGGCAACCCACTAAAAGCACTAGACAGATAAATCATCCTGCTCACAAAAAACACATACTGTACACCTTCTCACACACTTTAAACCTGTTCTTAAAAACTGTACCTGCTACTGCTACCAACATCATAACAATTTATTAACAAAATCAGCACTATCAGTAAATTCTCTATATCATATTTCGCTCTATATCCTCTTTGATGCTTTAAAGTGGCTTGATTCTATTTAGGACCGGCTGACCGTTAAACATGATTAGCAGCGCTACATAAAATCTGTATGTGACAGCCTTAAATTTAATGCCAAATGTGTTGACCTCTCTCTCTTCCAGCTTTTCAATTCAATTTACACAAAATAGTCTATATTTGCTAGAAATATTGTTGGATAATCACATTAGATTTATGTTTACTATGTCAGGAGGAAGAATGTAGTGGATATACTGTAGTACAGCATGTGTGGTAAGTATTAACTAATTTGCATAGATACATACAATATTTAGTAAATAATATGTTTTGTCTTGCACACAAAGGCACAACAAAAACATTCATCAGCATTATGGAATAGGCTGTTAAGTAATATAAAAGGAATTGTTTCATCACAATTTACACTGATTATTAAAACAAATGGCTTACTAAAAGAATATTTAATGATGCAAAGCTTGATTATACAGTTAAAATAATGCCACTGGAATTTTTTGGTAAAAATTAAAATAAAGAAAGAAATCACACACATACCCAAACCATCAAATCATCATATATGATGAGTAAGTACTTCAAAGCTTATTCACATCTTAATTAAAGCTTTAAGATGTTGTTTTGGCTGATATACATTCTACCTCCCATTCTACCTTTTTCATTCAAACCCAATAACTTTGAATACACTTAAGAAATAATGCAATTTTACTTTCTGCTAAGGTGGATAAAAACCTTTTGTTCATGCACAAGACAGATTTATGAAGAAGGCAGACAGGTGTTTACTTTGTCACATTTTGCTACCAAAGGATTGTGTGTGTTTGTGTGTTATTCATTTGGAAGAAAGAAAAATTCCTGAAAATTGCTATTTCATGTGTAGAGCAGTATATAAATTCCCTGTCATCCTCTCGGTCTATTTGCAGTTTTGTTTTTTATTCTGTCGTTTCTCCAGAACCACTTGTAAAAACTATCACCTCTTATTCAGTAGCAACACTTTCATTGTGATTGCCAAAAAAGCCTCTCAGAATAGTGTGTCTTCTCAATTTATTCTCTCTATTCTAAAACATCAAATCTAACAGCAACTACCACCAAATGTTTTGTCAGGGTCTGTCCAACATCAGACTGAAGTGTTACACCTATAACCACATATGTTCAATCACTCTTGTCAGGTCATTTATTTTATTTTTTAAGATGAACTGTAAAATGTAGCAGAACCCAGTAAAACTGTAAAACCCAGTAAATCTATTTCATCAAACTGGGCTGAAAACACTGGTTCAACCTACACTGGTTTGTCTTACCAATTGCAGACGGAGGGTCACTAGGGGTACCGAAATTACTTTTAAAAAGCTTGGCTTTACATTACTTGATAGTTGTGCCAGGCACATACAACCTTTAATGTGACGATTAATTATTAATTGACAATTAAAGTCCACAATCCTTTTAAAATGCTTATCCAGTGCTTAAAGCAATATTGTGAATTCTGAGAAATGGAGCGAAAGAAATGGGATATATATACAGTAATGCAGATGGAACACAAATGTGCACATGCAACACACAACACAGCTTTTAATTCACAACTTGATTTTTTCTGTTGCTTTTTCAAAGCTTTTAGAATAGTTAAAGTGAGACGCACCTTTTACTAAAACGTAACAAGAGAAAAAAGGCATTAAGGAAGCGGAAGACCTTTCTTTACCGTTTATACAGAGATGTTTCTGTAGCAGTTTTCATTAAAGCCACCCTAAGGGTTTAAAAGCCCTGCTAGAAAGCTTAACTGTAGCAGTTAAAACGTGATGAGAAGAGCTGATGTGTGTCTTCCTGACCTCCTGAGCAGTCATCTGCCATTTTATGACAGCATATTACATAATGAATTATTAAGCATTTCCCTTTCTACTAAATTTCCTTCAAGGCATTTATTAACAGTAAGACTGAGTTTTATTGAGCAATCATTTGGATTCCAGTGTTTTGGTTAAATCATTGGATACATGAGCTTAATCAGTTCCTTCTCAACCTAATCATAGTTCTGCATACAGTAGTACATATATATCAAAATCTCTGATCTGAAAGTTTCAACAGTGGAGCTAGAGAACATTATCTATAAAATGTGTTGTTTGGGCAATGTGGGCTATTTTACTAACATTGTTGTGATATCATATCAGTTTTTGAAACAAGTACATAAAATGTAGTGTTTAAAACCGTCTTCTTCAAACGGTAAAAAAATTATTTGCTGCCTTAAATTTTTTACCCGATAACTGTCACTGCACATATTAAACATACACATGAAAATGCACAAAAATTTAGGTTTGAAATATTTACATTTTATTAGTAGTATCATTAATAAATATATAAATATAAATATAAATATAAATATATATATTTTTTTGTTTGTTTGTTTATGCTTAATGTTATATCTTATACCTTTATATCAATATATAGTTTGTCATGATTAGATAAAAATTCAACTAATGTAATATTTATAGTGAAGTAGGTGTTCCTCCTGTGGAACAGTGACAGGTACAAGTACAATCGACTTGGCTTTACAAGTATTCAAGCTATTTTTTACATCATTTTAACTCATAAAATTAAATAAAAATATGTAAAATCAACATATTATTATTTTAGGTTACAGCAATTCACCATTGTTTCAGAAAGACGGGGCAGAGAGGACCACCTAAAACCACGTAAGCGCATTTCATTAAACCAGATAATGTTCTTTTTAGAACCATCATATGACCCCTTCAACTTTAACCCACATAATGATAAGTGTGTCAAGTAACCTGAAAGTTTTAACTTCAAACAGAGAACTAAAATAAAAGGCAAAAGCTTTGGATTGCAGCTGTAATGTACTTTCCTGGACTTAATGGGAATGATTTATCAATGTGTGATATTCCACAAGAAGTTTGTGTAATCTTTAATCAGAATTCAAAACCTTTCCCTGCCTCCCCACTTTACATTTTTTCCTGTTGAATTCATAGTTGTAATAATTTGTATTACAGAAGTAAAATAAAAGTGTGTGCCACATTTCCTTAATTTTGACCTAAATTGTGCTGTTGGTGTCTAGATGAGTATGTGTGATCCTTTTTAAAGGCCACTCATTGCTACATTGAGTGCAACTGGCTAATAGTGTCTGGGCAATCGGCATTTTAATATAAATTGCTGTTTAGGTGAGGGCTGCAGACAAAATGGATGCAATTATGACAGCCCATTAAGGGCAGCGGTTATATTTTATTTGTCAGGCTTGTGTTCTGTGCAACACTGTACTAACACAGACAGCTATAATTATACAGTAGCTGTACTTTAGATTCACCCATCAGTTCAGAAATGTTTAATAACATGCAAAACCATCAGAGTTACATATTATTGACATTACTGTCAGTGTATGCTTTGTAAAACAGTTGGTTTTACTAAAGTGTTATGTAATTTGTATAGTTATAATGGACCTAAATCATTTTTGTCAATTTTGCGAGTATAAAGTGGCTAGTTTAACATGTGTAAATGTAACAGACTAAATGAAATAGCTGAAAACAGCCAATAGCCTTTAGATTTCGTCTCAGACTTGAAAACGTGATTTGCTACCTGCTTTTCCTGCGCGATGGGAATGTAGGTGGATATTAGAACCCTTACTGGATAGAAATCATCTGTGTGTACAAGATCTTTTGGTCCATTTTCCTAAAAGACAAATACCATAAATTTTAAAAGCATATATGTGTTGAAACTTGTCAACTGAAGTGCACTCACACATACGATAGATGGGCTCAAAGCAAAGTGTTCATAAAAAGCTACAGGAAAGTAACATTTGATTGTTTCAGAGTCTTAAAGCTGCAATCTGTAACTCCATTTCATAATCTCTCTTTGAAACATAAAATTGCAGGTTCCTTTAAATTTCAAATTTCATTTTTATAAGCTTACCGTTGCCATTCAGAGTAAGGTAAGGATACAGTTTTAAACACTGGTGTTTTATATACTTGCTAAATTACTGATTTTGTATATTTTAACAAAAAAGTGATGCATTTCAGCTTTAACAAAGAGCTTTAACAGCGTAAAGCAAGACACCTTACCAGGGTTTATTACAAAACCTCTATGTGCCAATATAGACAAAAGAAAAGAAAATACAAAAACATTATGCATAAACAATGTGAGTTTTTTTTTACATGCACAGCATAATGTTAACTATATTATTCCAGCAGCTATGTATGTAAAATCAGTTCTGTTATAGTAATAGCATGCACAGTCTATGTATTCTACAGTATATAGTTTATGTAGCATATATGTTTAGTTTATGTATTCATTATATCTTCCGTATGTGACTCTCTCTGGAGCACAGTCTGCCTGCGGTGGTGCTGATGTATATTAGAGTCTGATGGGAAGGAGGAGGCACTAAGTCACCTGCTATTAACATGACGCAGAGAGGCTCCAGCATGGAACAGTCCACTCTGTTTGTTCTGGTAGGGGTCATAAACCTGTCAGCACCTCTCCACAATCTACTTCCCAATAAAACCAATTTATGGTCCTATCCCTCCTCTCGCCACACCATCTAATGTTACTCTAATGACCACCACAACTGTAATTCACATCCATAGTTGCATGATGTTGGATTTAACATTGCAGCATCTAATGTGTTTGTACATTTGCATTGTGTTAAATATTATTCAAGCGCTATAAAGTCCGTATGAGATGGCTATTGTTTTCTCTTCTGTGGTACCAAAAGACTTTCAGGCAGTTAATCGAGCTCTGTAACAGCAGCACACAGCATGAATAAAAGATAAATGAAAATGCATCGATTATGACCCTATCTATCTCCAGATGTGCTTTTCTGTTCATCTGTATTGGCACAATCTTTATTTGTTCTCTAGTGTATTGTGTATTTCCATGTTAATTTCGGCAATAGTTCTAGTCAAAACTGTGAGCTTGGTTGAAACTGGTGAAGCAAAACTAAGTGATTGATTTGTAAATTTTGTGGGAGAGAAACTGGGATAAAAAATGTTGCTAAGCTAATAGTAAAATGGTAATTTACATTTTTTTATAGTATAATGAAAATAAAATAAAATACATTTAAATTAAAATAAATAATAAAAACGTATAGTATAATGCACTGTAAGTCGCGTTGGATAAAATCATCCACATACATGTTTTTTAAATGTAAAATTACATATAAACTATTCTATCGTCAATACTTCTTAGTCTTTATAAAATATATGTGCTTATTTGAATTCTTTATTTACAATATAAATATTTCTCACCTTGCCTGTTATAACAAATTGCATTTTATATTTGTTAAAATATAAAAAAAAAACATAGAACAAGCACATTTATAAAACATAATTTATTGCCTGACACTGTAAATTTAAATTTGGCTTTATATTACTGTGAGAAATATGGAAGTGTGAAAAGATGCATAATGTCATTGGCTAAGGACATTTTTATGTGTGTGTGTGTGTTGACTGTCTGCTTAAACACTGTAGCCAATTCTACATGAGAAATGTCTTTATAACAAAAATGACTCTCTCTCACCCCTCTACGCATACATTCTTTATCTCTCTTTCCCATTGTGTGTTTCACTTTAAATTGCCCAAAGCCTTTAAACAGCATGCAGTGGTGAACAAGTGTGAAAGCATCAGCTCAGGTCAGGTGTGTGTGTGAATAAATAGCTGACTCTGTACTACTGGAGGCAAAATGAGGTTATGGGCATCCAATAAACTTTGCAACAAGGTTAAAGTCACAGCAGTCTTATCGTAGTATCAGTGTGTAGGACTTACTGCTATATTATATTTTATCATATAAAGGTACATACATTTCAGATATGTGTATAGCTCATAAATCATATGAGGGCCAACATTTATCCTGGAAGGTTTGTATGGCTGTACTATAGCATTTTATACAAACTACACAATATATACTGCTTATATACCGGTTAACAGTTCATTTATCATGTCACAGAATTAGCTTTTCATTATTAATGAATAATGTAATGAAATACGATATCCGTAAGCATTTGTGGGAAGATGTTATGGACATAAATGGTCGGACAAATGGTGTCGAGTCATTGTAGATTTTATCACTGGCTGTATGTAGAGAGTCTGTTAATTGTCTGTTAATTTGCCAAGACAGTGGTTTTGAAGATGATCTGAGCAGGAATAAGATCCAGTGGAGAGAACAGAGCTCAGGTGCTGTGTGTGAGGATCTGGGAAGACTGAATATCGACCTGTCAGCTGCTTCCTGGATGAGCTGCAGAGGTTCGATTGCATATGTTGGGAGTCTGGCCAGGACTGAGTTACAGTAATCTAGACATGAACCAGAATTTGGGAAGCTTCTTTTGCAAGAAATGGTCTGACTTGTGAATATTCAGCTAAAAGATTAAATTAATAATGACAATTCTGTCATGATTTACTCATCTCATTCCACACCTGCATGACTTACTTTTGATTACCACAAATAAAAAGGTTACTCTTTTTTATGCAATTACAATGGGGAAAGGAGCTTTCAAGCTTAAAAAGGACATGAACGAAACCATAAAAATGGTCCTCAGATTTGTTTGTGCTTGAAAAAAGAAACTTGTGTGAGGGTGAGAAACATGATGGTGAGAAAATAAAACAGTCATTTGGGGTTAACAGTGTCTTCAGATCAGACCCTGCCCTAAAAAGTGTTTTGTACTTGATTAATTCAATTCAACTGATTTTTTATAGTGCAACAATGCACATTTTCAAAATGTCAGCATAACACAGGACATAAAAAAGACATACAAATAGAAAAATAAATGTAATATAAGCAGGAATAGACAGAAGAATGTCAAGATTTTAAGAAAAAAGTAGATATATTTAAATACAGAGCATATAGGTGTATACAATAATCTTGTATACATAAATCCTTATGCTTTGTTAAAAATGTTGTTTTTATTACTATTTATAAATGTGAAGCAGAAGTATTCCACAAGTTCCACATATAGTGTTATTCTATAAATATTCTTACTATTTCTTCAAATTCTTGCATGTTTATATATTTTTACCAGCATCACAGGTTCCCGTATTTATACTTATACAGCAAGAAAGTGAACCATCAAGTTAAATAGAATGAAAAATGGAATCACTTCAGCTGTAGTGCTTAAGAACTTTCTAACTTTCTACAAAATTTTCAGCAGCACTGAGTCAACATCTTGCCATTTTCAAACACACAAACACTCACACATAGTCTCCATTCGAAGAATTGTGTTGATTTAACACACCACCTCAATAAACCTAAACCCCAGGTGTTTTTGAGGGCCTAAAGCTCTACAAACACCATTAACACTAAGCAAACCTAAACGAAAAATATCATCCTCTGTAACAGACACTTCAGTCAATAGCTTCGGGTCCACGGAGACCTGGAACTCATTTTGACTCAAAGTGACTCAGGCGTTCACATCAATAGTCATTTTCTTAATAAATAATGAAATGATATAAAGACGGTTCTTGTAGTCCTATAATCTCTATCACCTGTGCTATCTCTTTCTCTTGGCCTTTCTAATGCACAAAAGCACCTTTGTTGATATGGGAACTAAAACCTGTGGCGTCAGATGCTGTTGGTTTAACCTCTGTTGATGGAACATCGTGGCCCTGTGGTTCTGAATTTCTTTATTAATTCAGTTCTTCGGACTCATGCTTTCAACTATTCTCTTACATTTCCTCGTTTTCTCCAGCCTACGTTATATATTCTGAATAGAGTCAATTCACATAAATGTATAGGATACATGTGATTTGAATCTCTGATATATTAGCAATATGTGTTGCTTGTGTCTTAGAATGAAATATCAGTGATATAGTCAGTGTTGTTTGGGTCTTATAAAGAAATATTAGCGATATGTGTTGCTTGCGTCAAATGTGTAAGGAACCCAGTGCATTGCTAAATATGAATGGCTGTCATTAGAAAAAATATCTTTTTTTGGAAAACAGATGGTGTTATGATATCACTTAGCAGGTGTTAATAAGGTCACACTAACTAGACAAACCTTGAAAACTTTATATGAACAAACATCATAAGTTGAGGCTCTTTTCTATTCTTGCAGATATAGCTGTGAATAATGACTGTAACCATAGTGTTAGTCACAAAAATGAATCATTGATGCTGATTTACTTAATGCTGGAAACTCATTTGACTTTTTTTTTGTGCAAATTCAGCCACAAGTTAAATTCGTTAGTTAAATTCGTTAGTTAAATTCTTAGTTATTTGAGAAAAGCTAAGCTCATATCTCTGTCTCTGAGTTATAAGAACCCACATTAAAAAAGAGTGTGTGCGATAAAACAGTCTGTACAGTCACACTGTATAATGTGACTGTGAATTCTAAAAAATTAGGTAGTCTATGCAGCTATAGCACACGGTTGTCACTCTTGTTTATAACCAACTTGTGAGTGACCGTTAAAGTAGAATGTGTATTTGTCAAAATATGTTGTAAAGTTTTATATACAATGTGCTTAGTTGCAGTTGTGTCACATTTTGATGTATGTGGCCGAATTTTGACATGATGCAGGGTGATGGCTATTCGCTAAAAGGAGAAGCAAGGTGACTGTTTACGATGCCATCAAAATGACATGATCATACCCTGACAGCCCATCAGTAATCATTCATGCACAAAGGTGGCACTCACACACACACAAACGCACACAAAGATGGATGAACAGACACGCTCACCTTTCCCACTTTGATATCATTCACTTTCCATTTGCAGTTTCTGACGCTGTGCTGTTCACGTGACAGACCCGCTTCACTCTTCACCAGCTGCGAAAAGCCTTTACTGTTTTAGCGTTGCAGCTTATGTCCTTCAGGACTCCTGAAACTAACACACACACACAATGATTAAGGTTAGGACTGAACTGGTGTCATCCAGTCTTGGTTTAAAGGCTAATATACTTCTGAGTTAAACCAAACCCCTCTATGTGCAACAGCTGTAATTGGTCCACTTGGAAAGCAGAGATCGTACCAGAAACTTAACCAGCCGTTTCGATCCAGTTATAACATATGCATGGCATATCATAAAATATGCATGAGGATGTATATGGTATAGTGAGAATACCCATCCATACTCTCCAGGATCATAAACATGCCCATCGGACACTGTTATAGCCTCCATGATGTTCTCTATAATAGGACACTTGATGTTTATTAATGGGTCTCACAGCAAACACTCAGACAGTGAATATTTAACTAATGACTTGATGAAAGAAAAAAGGAGGATTGAAATAAGTTATGATGGACACATTCCTCTCGTTAAAAGAAAAATAAAGTGTGTGTTTGAGCGAATGAGAGAGATGGGACTGTGACAGGGGAGATGAAGGGGGACGTCACCCCAGGAACATCAAACCCAGCAATGACAGCTGAAGACAGATGCTCTCATACACATACACACATTTCACTGTTCTGTGCTAGACATGTCGTTGAGTGAATCTGATCACATGACACCATTTGGTACATTACGATGGATTGTAGATTGCAAAAATAATGCCAAAATAACTGTCATTGTTTATTTTGGTTACCAGTCATAAACCATAACTACCACAAGTTTAGTGCACATAGTCACACACACACACACTTGAAGCTAACAACAACATAAAACTAATGTCCTTCTGCAACAAGTGTTGTGTGTCTGGATAACTGTTTGTTTCAAACCCTTCCAGCATCAATGATTATTATAGTTTGATTTATGCATAAAAATACTATTAAAATGTATGGGTAAGAAAACAACTTTAGAATGTTAACTCTTAATGTTAAGCTTTTTATGTATTATGTATTACACGTTTTAAAATACTTTTACTGGACAAAAAAAGAAAGAAAGAGAAAAACACTGATTAAGATTTATTTGGAGTTTTTGTTCATTCTCACATATTACTATTATTTACTTAATTAAAACGAAAGCTGCTGCTGCATGAGTCACTGCCATATTTTTATTAACATTCCGATTGTTATGAACAGCCTATTTAAATATAATACAGTGAAAATATTTTGTTATTAACACCACTGTTGTAAATATTTGAAATGATGTGAAACGTGCTGTGCAATGGTCTTAATTATGCAAATAATGATGAAAAGCTGTTCAAATACCAGAACAAGCAAGTGTGGCTTTTGAGGAGAAAAGAAAGACCTGCAGGAGCTTAAAATGGGGCTAAATCAGAGTCTTACAAAGTAAATTATGCACATATTTATATTTTATGCTAATTCACCAGTTCATTCATGGAAATTTTAGCATTTTTAATGATTTATATGTAACTGGCGGTTCTGTAAACAAACCTCTATCAACACAACATGCAAATGTGACTGTTTTACACATCTTTAAATTCACAAAATTACCTCTCTTTTATCCTTCCTCTGGAAATGAGAAACTGCCAAAGTGAAGAAAAGGTGTGCATCTGTGTGTGAGAGAGTTTAAAACATAAAATGTACGTATTCTTTTTGAGGTGCTTGCTAAGATCGACTTCATTCACCTCTGGAACAGAGACAGCCAGCAGGAAAATTCATACGAGAAACTGTCACACTGTCAATCTAAAATAATACTAATAATACTAATAGAAAATCTGTCTCTTTCCAGCTCTCTCTACACTGTGGTATTGATTGTTATGCTAATGTAAGTTCCCTCATTCACAGGCATCAGTTCTTCAAGAAATAAATAAAATAAAATCACTTTAATTTCGCTTCCTCTCGTCATCCTAACAGCAACATCACAGATACATGAAGTAGAGCGTTGTTACCTAACAATCACACTTGGCACCTCACAAACTGGAGTCGCACTGGTTTCATTGTGAACATAAAAAGGTTATAAAAGTTAAATAAGATGTAAAAAAGTTTAGGCATACAGTATAAAAGCAGGTTATATGTATTGTAAAGTTTAAACCAGTAGCCTTTGTGTTTACAACGCTTTCATCCCATCATGAAAGCCGGATCACAATTAAAAACTCTGTGGTCTGACATGGAGACATCATGCATCTTGAAAGTACAAAGAGCATTGTTGTCTTTTCATGCATATTTGACATGCAACTGGAGCTGTTAACACGCCTTACTTGTCTATATCACTGTCATGCCATACAAAAGAACTGTCAAACGTTCCCTCACTGCTTTTCTTTCAATTCAATCTCTCTCTCTGTCTTATAATATCTTCTCTCATGTGGTTGCTGATTTAAACTTATGGTGCTTAGGAAATCACAAGGCATCATGCTGTTGTAATCTCAGTATGTAGTATCAGGTAATATCAGGTGTTTAGTGTGTCACACAGATATGGTACAGATAGGACTACTGTATGTAACTGGAGTGGAGTGACACTCCCTGATCAATCTGTAAACACTCCAGTCCAGTTCCATACAAAGATTTCCATTTCACGCTCTCTGCGTGCTCCAGACTCACTGGTGAGAGTGATGCTGGAGTGAGACAAAAAACCACAACTTACACATCGACTCACAAACTTTGCTTGCAATAAACACAAAAACGATACACATTTCAGTACTAATTACTGTTGTGGCTTTTGCTACTGCTATGAAGAAACACAAAGACTTTTTATGCTAGGTTTTTATGCTAAAAAAGTAAGCAGTAAGGTACGAGAGCCGTGAATAAGTCACGGGTGAAGGGTGTTGTTAGTCAGCTCAAAGCTGCTGTGCTTTATCATGACTAAAACACAGCTATTGACTAATCTGAATCAAGGATTGGGACTAACCGTTTTATAAGAAAATAAATGGTCTACAGACAAAAATTAAAGTTTGTGGATTTTTTTTCATATTTATATGATTCAACTGAGGCAGGTTTGAACATTTTATATACGTTATTGTTATTATTTTTATCCTTTTCCAGCCATTGACATTGAGGCACTTACCTTGTTTTGCTATCGTCTGACCAAAAGAAAAAGTTTACTTATATAATACATATACCATAAACATATGCACCCTGCACACTTTACACGGGCAGATACACACATGAACATAGTTTACAAAGGCTTTCACCATACAGTATATGATCATATATGCAGTGACACACACATAGGCATATATACTATTACAGAATAGTAATAGTAGCAGCACAGTTTTATGCCACCTTGCCAGTAACAACAGAACTGTGGTATAAACATGTTTCTCATCTTTTGTGCTGCTCTGCAAGGATGGCTATCTTTTTACCTGATCTGATATTATTTCTTTTGCTGGTATCTTCACTGGGGAGTTTGGTTTTATTGCAGCAAAAATGAGCTCCGACCAACACATTCAGCAGTGAACTAACACACAGTCCCATGTGCTCCTCTCTATCAGTCTCCATCTCTCTTTTTTGCCTCCCTAAAATGCATACACACATATATTATAAATCCAGCATCACACGTTTTTCTATACAGTTTTTTTACACAGTTTTTTTATACTGAGCTAATGATATTTGATATTTTCTATCCCTTAATTCTACAGCTAACCGAATATTCATTTATAATTTTTAAGTTAATTAAGTAATCCATATTAATGACAACAAACACTTGGGAATTCATCACAATGTATCAAACATAAAGTTTGGGGCCATTTTTGTGCCATTAATGTAGGTCAGACCAGCACAGGCAGACAGACACTACCTTTTAAAACTGGAAAATGGGAACAGGATGTTCTTTGGCAGTTGCCAATTGCTTTAAAGCGCACATAGAGATTCCAGCAAAAAATAAATTTAGGCTTATTTATAGGGCAGATGTTTGAGGCAGCAGGTCCATAGGGAGCAATTGAAAACTGTGCACTGTGTAGAAAGTGTAATGTGTCGACAGCAAAAACTCTAAAAGTGTTAAAAATGTCTGGAGAGGGCAAGGCAAGTTCTCCTACTGAAAAACATAAAGGTGTGTGTAAATAGTGTTTCCTGCACATTACATTTTATGAATTATATTAGGCAAGTGTGCAGATTGAAGTGAATGGATTATAAAATGATGGCAACATTTTGTGGAAAAAGCACATTTCTTGATCCTTGCTGGCTAACCTGGAAAAAAAAACATACAGCATGACTAATATAATTTGATTTATGAAACAATGACTGTATTAACTACAGAATCTGTTAAATCCTATAATCATTGCATATAGTGAATGATCTGACTCACCTGTTGGAGTGCTACAGTAGTCATTTTAGTGACGAGAGACTTAAAATGAAACAAAGTTTTGAGAAACTTAAATCAGGATCATGACTGACTAATGCGTTCAAGACCTGGTGTAGACAAAGAAATACGTTTGTAAAAAATGTCAGAGTTGATGCAGAAGACACAGAAAAGACACGCAAAGGAGATCTATCTCAAAATCCATGCAGTGCCATTGCAGAAATCCATTTATTTCAATGTTATTTATTGATTTTTTTAATATGCACACAATATGAAGAGCCAATGTCATACACAGAAATAACAATTTACTTTTTTACACCTATATTTTGTGTGTCATTCACACACACACACACACATTTCCGCGCACACACACACAGTCTGACAGAGACCCTTAATTACAAATGATCTTTCCTGTTATAATGTGCACTCAGGGTGTCTAGTCTTTTTGTCCTTTCTCAATTTCTTGACATTGTTACATCATTTAACATCTTTTCCCTTCAGTCTTTCTTCAGTCTGTTAGCTTTTGTTCAGAGGGTGGTTGCCACGGCAACGCACTGAAGAAACGTTATTGACAGCTGAACAGGCAGGCATGGTTAACTTTGAAGCAAATGATGACACAGAGAAAAGCGACTGATTGCCGTGTAATTCCACAGAAAGAGAAAAGGGGGAAATCACAGTTGAGCGATTGAGACAGGGGAAAAAGTGCAAAAAAGAAGGGAGAGACCAAACAGTGACACAGAACGACAGAGGCAGTGCAGTTCAGATGGGACTCCAGAGACAGAAGGAAAGAGACGGTGTGGGGACGAGCACTCGGTCCGTCTTTAAATGTCCATTTAAGTGTCTCTGCAGCATCCTCTCTAATGTTGCTCTTGCAGTCATATTGCCATATACATTCTCTAGTGATGTGCTCATTATTTACGGTTGTAGCTTTAAATGTGCTTTAAATTTACTCCTTGTGGACCAGAAACACAGTCACGTGAATTCTGACCCACACTTCAGGTCCCAACGGATAAATCTATCACATTTTTTGTTCATCTCTCTACATCATTTCATTTGTGTGCTTTTTTCAATTTCCCATAAGAAAACATTTCACATGCGCTAAAAGTCTCTAAAACATACACTGTACATGAAATCTACACATATCTTAAAGCTCTTGGTACATTTAGAAATCCAATGAAAAATTCCATTAAAAGATAAAGGGATCGGTATTCAAACTTGAGTTTATCCACAAGTCAACATGAATACTGAACTTCATCTTTGTAAATCAAATAAAATAGGGAATTCACATTTGTTAGTGTGTTAATCACATTACAGTTATAATGTAAATGTTATCATTCTGAATTCATTTTTACACAACTTAAGAGGTTTAAATATAAACTGTCATCATTATGAAAGTGGACCTTTACCAAAAAAAGGAGATAACTGGGTTGAATAAAAACGAGAAGAACAGGGGAGAGAAAAGGAGCAGGTCAGAAAAGAGCAAAGACGTGAGAACAATGAGCAGCGTAATTGTACTAAATGACATGTTGACCTTTACTGCTTCCACAGGGGACCAAAGAAAACAAACCAGGAGTGAGAGAGAGAAAGAAAGAGCAAAGGTAGAACAAATGAGAAGAAGATCAGAGGAACAATGAGAAAGCGAGTGATGAAGGGAAAAGAAAAGAGAGGAGGGCAGAACAATACTTAAGGAAAAGCACAATATTCAGGTCTAAGATGTCTGACCTTTGGAAAGTGAGCCAGAGGCAGTGAATGAGCTAATATACATTTCCATGTGTACACTTAAAGTGGATTCTGGGTTGAGTTGGGTTGGGCTGTGCAGCTCATTTAAATCAACAACACTACGTGTGTGCGTGTGCGTGCCATCCGTCCAAAGGGCACGCGCGAGCAAATGACACTTTCCGTAAGTAAACACACTTGATCAGCGAGTATGTCGAGCCGATAAAGAGATCCCCCAAGAACACTTCAGCGCCACTAAACTGTCATGCCCAGTCAGAAACGCACACTCGCAACGGCAAGACGATATCGCATTTCCCTTTTATCGCCGCCTGTGTCGCGCGTAAATGTGTGTGTAACCGTCTCCATCTGTGTATGTGTGAGATGAAGAGCTTGGCTGATGATCACTTGGCGATGGCCATCAGACAAAGTGGCCAATATGCTTGTTAATGGCCTGTCAGACAGATGAGCTCCTCTTACAGAGACAAACTCCCTCAGAAACCTCTTTAGTCCTCTTCCAGCTCGCATTCTCTCATTTAACGCATGTTTTATCAAATCTCTGTAGATTTTAGATTTAAACTAGACTTGTACTTCAAACAAAAAGATTTGGGCATGAGTTGCATGCTTAGTGTATTAAATGAGAAAAAAGTCAAGTAAAAAAATGTGCTCAATTGGTAGAGCATTGCTTTGGAAAATGGTGTAAAAATAAAACAGAATCGGAGCAACTACACATACTTACTGATGCTAGAAACCATTTCACCGTGTCTTTGCTATACCTTGTTTTCTGTTCAGTAATCTATCCAGTGGTAACATAATGGTACAGTTGATTTACTGTCGTCGTTGTCAAAACAGTATAAAGTGTGACTCAAAGTAGCTGACTCAGTGCTGGGGTGTGTAGAAAACTTCAGGGCCTGATGACAGATTGTCACATGGAGGGCAGGGCTAACCGCAGCCACAAAACAGCGTGATTTTCTCAGAAAGTAATAAACAAAACAGACAACGAAAAGTGCTAAGCAATCAACACGAGCTTTCTTTCAGATGCGCAACAACAACTGTCCTTGCTGTTTTCCATGTTGTAAGTTCCATATGAAAGTCTTTAAAACACGTATTTTTAAACTTCTTCACATTTAACTATCGCTTCATCTTTTACTTGCTCTCTCGCTCTTCGCGCGTTGGTCGGATTTTCATTTCGGTGAATTTTAGCGAGTACTGCCATCCGGTCCAGGACGACCACTCGATGCCGTCGGCGTATGAGGTGTGCTGTCCACGCAGGTATTGGCCGTTCAGGTTGGAGGTGTGGCAGTTGCGGTACCACCAGGCGCCGTGATAGAACGAGGCGCAGTTGTTCTCCGAATGATCGTTGTCTCGGTCCTTTGTCGTGAATTTCATTCCGTTGTGCTTTATCAAAGAATCACCTGATGATAGGGCACGGGCAGGAAAGTGCCAACAAACACAGAGAGAAAAGATGAGGGAAAAAGAGCAGAAAAGGAAGAAAATTATAGAAGTTGAAACAGAGCTGACTTGCAGTATTCTTAATAAGTACTCAAAATACACAGAAACCCATTTCACACAAAAACACAGCAATGAATATAAACGACCGTGCGCACACAGCAGCAAACCTGCCTCATCTCTGTGGCTCAGACAAATGACAAAAGCATTTTCAGCATTTTATCTCATTTCAATATGATTTATGCCTGTAGAGTTACCAATAGCATACACTGACTTGGATAAAACATAAAACATGTCTTTATCCTCTTTCTATCTTTCAACACCTTAAAAGGAAAAATGACCCTGTCAACACTCTGTGTTGAATTTATTAGTCTTATTAACATTTACATGTTTTCAATAATCCGCATCAGACTGTCTCACACAAACACACACATGTGCAGGTGCGGCTACAGAATATAACAACAGTTCTCTGTTGCAACTAAAAATGTATACCTGAAAATGAATCATCTGCCTAAAAATCTTATCAAAAAGCAAAATATACAGCCTTAACCTGTTAACTGCCACCATTCCTCAGGAGGAACATCTATGTCATTTCCCTATTCACTTGAACATTTCATACTGAATTTTCTATATTGTATATTTCTATATTTTCTATTGAATCTATATATTATATTGTTATACTGTTTATACATTTTTTTTATAAAATTTAAAAAATACCTACAATTATTATTTTTTTAAACTTAATGTTTTTGAAACAATTTCTAAAAATGTAACAATTGTAATTCAGTGCATTTTCATGTCTATACTCAATTTCTGCTGTGACAATACAAGAATGATTAAAAATCATCAGTTCTTAACCTGGTAACTGGGTAAAAGGGTTGTTAAGAGAAGTCATGGGTTATGCAAACAGTGCAATGCCTTGCAAAAACATATCATGGTTTTTACAACAAATAGGACCACAGTTACCATAGTTTAACCACAATATTTGTAGTAAAACTGTGGTTATACAAATGGTAGTCAATTCACCAAAAAACATAATTAAACTACTTTTACTATAATAAAACCATGGTTATTTTTCATTAGGAATGTACTATCAGCACCAAAATAAACTTTTTTGTTATAACTTGAAGTTCCAAAAAGAAACTTGAGATGGTGACGTGTCTGCGGTGCTATAAACTGCTATTGTCCACAAGAAAAGAGAACATATTCTAAACACTGCTGTAAAAAAGCCGGTACACTGTGATCCACTGAGATGGAGAGGGAGGGCAAGAGAGGTAAGAACAGAGGAAGAAAGAGAGAGCATACTGAACGTGGTTGAGTACAATGAGAGTAAATGTCAGGTGGTTTAATGCAGAGGTTCTAAACCTCTCTGCCATTCTATAGTCCTGTGTTTAACCTTTCATCCAGGAAAAAGAACGATTCATAAAAAAGGATCTCATATATAGTTTAAAGCCAGTAGGCGTCCATTTCTCCTCTCTAACAGTTCCTGACCTTGAACATCTCCAGTCTTCTGATGCTGTTTTTCTCAATAACGTCGAAGCCAATAAACCGAGAACTGATCCTAGACCAACCCTGAATTTTTGTCCCGGAAACCCGCGTCATTCAAGCTTGACAGCCTTCGTCTGCAGCTATGGAAATAAGCCATTAGTCACGCTACGGTCACATAGAACCCACAAAAAAACCTTGTATTGCGGTCTTGACATTTCTGCATTAAGAGCTTTATATCAACTCACGTCCTTGCAAACCCCCCGATTCGGTCACCTGCTCTTGGGAATCACTATTCATTTGTCAAGGGGATATTGCCATCCCAGAAACCCCTTTAGGTGATGTGGTACAATGTGTGGCTGTGTGAAAAAGATCGGGTTTTTATTTTGCAAGCCAAATAAAAAGTCAGTAAAACGTAGGTCTGGGTGTGTATGTGCAGGGCTGTTTGTGCTCACATGCCGGAGCGAACATGGAGTCACCTTGACGCTGTCGAATTTTGAGATGCATTAGGCCCCACCAAGCCGGCCAGAGGAGATCTGCCTGTCAAGTTCCGATGCAAATAATCACAATAATAATCTCAGTGCTGTGATTAGGAAAGAACTGTCAGAGAGCATGCAGGAAACCCAGCAGCTCAAGGTCACGAAGACGCTGCCCAGCAGAGACCACCTGCTTTACTGACAGAAACGCTACGGACACAATCCAATTCGAGTCTGAATATACCTGCTGTAAAGACAGGGGATCTCTCACCTCTCCTTCACGCTCTTTTCATGGCGTGTTTTGTGTCTCTCCGTACCCTCTATTTCTCCTTTCCTTGCCTCCTGTCCTCCGGTTCAAACACAGATTGCACTTTCTATTTCTGTTTATCTCCTTGCTCCCTGATGTTTGTTACTGGCTCCGAGGAGGTTTTCAATCTGGTCTGTGGAGATACATTTGTCTATGTTCTTGACATTTGAGTCAATGTTCGTAATTGATTCGGGGGCGTTTGGTCTCCTGGTCATGTGTGTTTGTGTGAGGTTTTTTAGGGAAGGAAACGCAATACAGTGGGGTCTAGAAGTCTGAGACCACAGGTTAAAATGCTTCTAGACTGTATTTTCCCCACATTTTAGTTATTATTATCAGTATAACAAACATAAATGAAAAGTTGACATGCACATTAGTACAGATTTACATTTTCATTTATATTTGATATGTCCCATTTTTGCCTTACTGACACTCAAGCTGAAATGGCTGCATTGTGTGCATTAAAGGGATAGTTTGCCCAAAAGTAAAAAAAAAATGTTATTATCTGTTATCATTTATCACCATCATGTTATTTAAAACATGTATATGGAAGACAAAAGAAGATATTTTGAGAAGTGGTTTTGTGTCTATACAATGGAAGTCAATGGGGGCCAAATGTGGTTTGGTTACCAACATTCTTCAAAATACTTTCTTTTGTGTTCTGCAGAAGAAAGAAAGTCACACAGGTTTTGAATGACATGAGGATGAGTAAATTGTTAAATAATGTTTGGGTGAACTATCCCTTTAATAGCACAAGAAAATTAGACATCTAGCACAAAGAAGTTAACATAACCATTCTTACAAATTGGCTTATTTGTTTAGTCATCTAAAATAGTGTATCTTAAATATTTTATGTTTTATGTCAGAACATTACATTTTTAAATGCTTTAAGTTTGTTTGCTTCAAAGTTTAAACTAGGTTTTGAATCCCATAGTTTCAAATTAGTCTCACACTTTTGGACCCTATACTGTATGTTGTGTTAGCGGGTGACTAAATGAGCACATTAAGTGCTTTAATTACTTCTCCTATGCCAACGAACGCTAAAACGAACCAATTATCTACACAAATAAAAACTTATTACTGTTGACAGAGATTTAATCTTGTCAACTGATTTGCATACCGGGTCCTTCAAAGTTAAATTTGAATATTAAGCATGTGGTTTAAACAAGACAAACTAATTGCACAAAATTGATGATACTGACCCACAGTTATCGTAGAGACAAGGGTTGTGCTGTACGCGTTTATTATGGAAGTATGCATACGTACCTGCAGTGCCAGTATAATCAGCGATGGTTAGGGGGTAACCATCATCTTCTGGATCAACAGAGAACAATCCAACCCCAAACACGCCGTACTGTGCAAACGCCGTGCTGTTCTCAAAATCCTCGAGATCTATGCGCAGCTCGTAGTTCCCTTGAATGGTGAGAGCGTGGATCTGTTTCAAACCTGAGGAGACAAAGAGTTGTTCATTTGATTACATTGTCGTTCTTGATAAATAGTGTAATTGGATTGAGAGAGAATTGTATGAATGTGTGTGTGCGGTTTGTCTTTAAAACAATATAAAAAAGAAGGTAAAAGCGCTTTTTATTATGCAGAACAGGCGCATACTGCATAGCAGTTGTGTATTAATATTTAGAGTGACATAGAAACCATTCGAACTAGAAATCAGCACTAGAAACATAAGCACCTGACAGGAAATCTTGCTGTACCATCCACACGTGTAAATACAGATGTGAGCTATTAAATTTAATTAGATGTGCGGGTGCATTTACATGTGCAATCTCATGCTTAATAACCCTTCAACACGTCGCACAACACTTTAAACTGTAAAAGGTCATAAATGGTCTTTAGACAAATAGATTTTTGCCCATTACACCAATTACACTCAGCATGTAAACACCTATACTGGCATTCTGGCAGCTTACCCGTTGTCTGTATGCCTTTAGCACATGTAATGCTTTATTTTTTAGCTTGCTTGTGCTGCCAGGGTTTTATCGAAGTGTTACTGTGTTCTACATGCAATGTATTCAAACAGTTTAGAAAAGAACCGCAGAAGAAAGTGTTTGTGTGTAAAAGAGTAATATCTAACACCACAGACACGCATACTCTTACAGGCGGGCTGACACGAGCGCATACTAACCAAGTGCTGTTCTCTTTTCCCCATTCAAGGAAAATAATCTAAAAATACTTTATTTTTGAAAAGAGGAAAAGAAACTTGCTGCTTTCACGTGCAATTTACATAACTTTAATTCAGACTTAATTAAAACCCATGAGACTTTCCCAGAGGCGCGTTTGGAATAATTAAACATTGAGGGAGTTTACGTCCAGCCTTTTCATCTGAAGAAAGGACCAGAGAGATGAGTCTGAGCGTAATAAACTCAGGTGTGCTTCAATTTTAATTAAACATTATTGTGAAGATATTTTAAAACTCAGAACTAAGCAGCATTTTGTATGGAATTATCATACTGATTGCTCAATTAACAAGCGAGAGGTAATGTGAGTCACAGAGTGTTGCTGGATGCCTTCATCAGGTGAGTCTTCTTTCTTGATTATTTCAAAGTAAAGCAGAGATTACTAAAAACGACAGAAGAATTTGTCATATCAGTGCAGAGAAACATTCTTCCTATTTTTAGTTTGTTCATGTGATGTTCATGATATGACTTGTTGATATACCGTCTCTTATGTGTTTTTACTATAAAAAGGCATTAAAGGTGGAAAGCATGCTTATGCAGATGTATTTTATTACATTTTGTGTAACAATTGCCGTAAAAAGAATATTTTCCTCCTTAAACAATTCCTAGAATCATAATTACATTACATACGGTGGGGATGTGTGCAATGTGTAACATTATTTTTCATTAACACAATCCATATATACACAGCCAACAGACAACAAGGCGACTCTGTCCATTTTAAGCTATTTTTTTAATTTTTTAGTTTGAAAAATATATAAAATTGAACCACTTCCTGATATAAATATTCAAGATGATTTGAACCCATGTTCCCTCACAATAAAAGCACTTAAGTCTTATACATTACAAAAATTATAATAATTCCTGAAATTAATATTCAATTCATTGACATGTTTCACTATAATTTATAGCCTTCACACACATTCACAAATGGAGAGAGCTGGAGAGTTCATCTCTCTCTCTCTCTCTCTCTCTCTCTCTCTCTCTCTCTCTCTCTCTCTCTCTCTCAAGATGCCCTGTTATTGTGATACGGGTAGTCAAAACACTGAAGCTTGGGCACCTTCTGTTTGCCAGTAAATATAAATAGGCAGTGATATATTGAGGCAGAAAGTGGATTGTGTGTTGAGCGCAAATTTAAGGGAGCAGTGGAATAAAAAGCCTACGGGCACAAGCTCTCACACAGCACACCTGTGATAAATACCACTCTAAAAATGACATATTCCTGCAATTATGCAGGTAAAAATTAGGTCAGGGCAATCTATAACATTTCAAAGCTCCCCTGGGTCACCACACACCAACACACCCGAAATGACTGTATAAAGAACACCAGCGTTTAAGACACACAGGCACAAATATAAAAAGGTCTTTTCTTGACTTGTGCTCACACGCACACACACACATTAATGTTTTGCTAAGATTTCATGGTTTGTGCTTTTAGAGACCCCAATAATGAAACCCTAAACATGTACTTACCGAAATAATGCTACTATTTCAGAGTTTCATTAACCAAAATCATGTAGACAGAAATTATTTAGCTTTTTAGAATTAATACTGCTTTTGTTGGACATTGTAGAAAAGATCAATCAAATGAATAAACATAAACATATGGCATAACTGAACATCTACACCAGTAGTGGAGCTTTAGCATCTGCAAACATTTATTCATGTGTATTATAGTCAGGGCCTCTGAGACTTAAATGTATAATTTTTAAATGGTGGTCATCTTAAACATGTCATCAAGCTGACAAAAATTTGTTCAATATCAGGAATGATGGAGAAATGTTAAAACATCAACCTATTGTATTGTGTTACAATAAAAATGACTGGGATCTCTAAGGTTCGATGCAAAACTATAAAGGATTAAACTTGTGCTGTGTCCTATTTTCTAGCAGTGCAACAGACAAAAAACATCATCTTAATACAGATTAATGTGTTCAAACTCTTCGATTTGCATCTAATTAGAGTGATAAAATCATCTGGCTCATTAACAATTCATACACAGTGCAGGGCTATATTTCTCTTTTTGCCACAGTAAAAGGTTCAAATATTAATGATTTATTTGCTTTGATTTGAAAAGTATGTTTCAAGGGAAATGCATTGAGTGCTTATAAATATCCCCCGAGCATTCTTCCACATTCGCATGGTTTTACCGAAAGAAACAGACACAGTGCTTGAATCATTACACTGAATCTTTTTCTCTATCTGCCTGTTTTAGTGACATTTCTGTGAGGTAAAATATTCATCATGCTTTTTCTCTCTATATGACGCCATGCAGAAGAAAAAAGGTGGAAAGAAAAGTCAAAAGAAAAAAGAGACCTCGCAACAGAATGTGAAGTGTGTGTCTGGTGGAGAAGAATGTAAGAGGGCTATGGAAGAATGGAGGGCAGAGGAGAGGCCAGGGTGTCTTTAAACACCTGTCTATTCTCACTTTCTCCCATCAAGACCAGACAAAAAAAAAGAATCTCCCATGGACTTGGTACAGTATAAGGAATAAGATGCACACACAAGACAAGATTCAAAGATTTGTGATAAAGCACAGACACAGAACTCAGGGTAAAATTCATTCTCATTTTTACAGTATGTCAACCTCCACTGTAAAAAAGTTTTGAAAAGGCGTATTTCTAAAATACAAAAAGTGCTATTGACTCTAAAATATAATTGCCATGGTAATTGTGGGCCCAAAAGTGCTACAAAAAAGCAATCCAGTTTAACCAAGTGAAACAATTTTTTATTGTAACCTGCTTTCTATACAGATTAATCTAATTACAGCAAATTATTTACAAAATTATGGCTCATGTACATTGTAAAGAAATATGTACATCTTTTATTGTAATCATGGAAGCAGTAATATGATGAACTAATACTAGAATGAACTAGAATATTCAGATGTGGGGTATAGTTGAGTGCATTTTCTACACTGTAAATCACCACCACTGTCTGATTTCAGCAAAGTGCTGCCATACACTCTTATACACTGCATCATCATAAACCCAGCACTCAGAAACAGCCATGCAAATTGCACTCTCTCTGATTTTTTATAATTTTTTGCACTAAAACAATGTAGACGCCGCATCGTTTGGATTCAGTTAACAGTACAGCTTTCGTTAGGTCTTGGGAAACATAACAGGATGAAGACATTAGGATAAGGCAGATGCCCTGAAGTACACCAGAAACTCTGGATCACTGTGGATGAGATTCAGTCACCTTTTTTCACTGTGTTACAGAATCCAGTTACAGATGGAAAAACCAAGCTCGAAGAGCAACTCTGAGAAAGTGACACCCCTAAGGAAAAAGCAGCTGTGTAGTCACTAACCCAGTTCCTGACACAGTGTCACATGTGTACAGATATTCGAAAGCAGTATGTAGACTGTGGAGAAAGAGAAATGACTCACACCAACCTAGAGTCAGAGATTTGTGCATTCGTTTTGAAATGGAACATGCAGCTCCTTACACAGGCCTATTGAATACATTTAATAGTCAAATCAACCAAAAAGGAAATGATTCCGTTTTCTGACTAGCAATAGAAATTCGGTTTGGCCAGCTTTTTCTGTTTTGGTTTTAAAGAGGCTGGATATTACATCACAGAACAACATTGTAAACACAGAAAGTTACTTACAAATTTTGATTATATAATCCAAATACAGATATGATAAGACTATATTTTCATTAGTTTGACAATAAACACCATCATAGAGGATTAAATACTACAGTAGGTTTTGCTGCCTGTGCGGTCATAGCAACAGATGAGTAAAGATGGAAATGAAGAGTTCGTGTTGATGATATCACAGGGGTCATATTTGCAGAACCCAACCAATACAGAATCTGTGAATACAGAACTTCAACAAAGCTTTGCTGATTGTCACAGAACACAAATTTCTGTCATTCACAAAATGCTATGGCTCCATTGCAAAATCTAGTAAAGTGCCTCAGAAAGCACTGATGCAAAGCCTGCTCAAAATGTTGGCATCATTTACACTACGGTGTCTTAGAGAAAGGCAGCATCACATCAGTTCTTCACAGGGATAGCACTCCCAGAATGCACGGCATTAAGGTGAGTGAAATAAAACCAAGGTACATTTGATTATAAAGGTGCATTCAAATCAACATTAAATTCATAAAATGTAATCTTTTATCTAATATTTATGTGCGATGTGTATTTTAAGGCTTTTTATAATATCAAGTAACATGCAAATGCCAAACTTTATTAACAGGGATGTCTTAATGTAAGAAGACATTGAAGAAAGGCAGCTAGGCATGTCGGTCTATAACTTGCATTTTAAAATCATTTACAAAATAGTAAATGTTGTTCGAATAACATAAACAAAATGAAAAAGTATTTTTAAAATCTTAAGGCTACCAAGCTATACGGGTTCTTTTTGTGAATCTTCTCTGCAATCAGGGCAGAACAATAAAAAAAAGAAAAAATAGTGCAGTGATGATGAAGATGTATAAAAACAAGATGATTTACAAAGATGATTAGTTCACTAATGGAGGCTGTTAGAGATGGAGAGAGGCAGAATGGGAAGAAGGGGTTATAAAATTCACTGCAAAAAATAAGAACAAAATTGCCAGAAATGACAAGTAATTCACAAAAATAGCAAATGCAATGTAATCTGTATATCAACACAGCTTGAATGGGGCTGACTGGAGTAGAGTTCATTGTTGCATAACTTTGTGGTTTTATAAAATACACACACACCTTGGAAGTTTATGCATGACTTTACTTTCACCTCTTTGACACTGAAATGAAATGAATGCACTCACTCTCTCTCTCTCTAAATACATCTTTCATCCCAACATCCTGTAGCGATTCTGTGGGGATGGTGTTATTTAAAACACTCTACAGCATCTCTACTAGTTATAGTGAAACTAAGACGTTGTTATTTAAAACACGGTTCAGTTTCAGGTTATAATTACTTGTGGCTCAAATGGAAATACCTACAGATAAAGATTATTAACTATATGTATTTTGTAGCATTACCTGGTACAATAAAAACGCTTATTCTTCTGGCCTTGATTAACAACGGTCCATGCCCAATACAGTAATACATACGGGCCGGTAACAGTATCGCACAGTTTAAGGGATGTGTTATGAGCATTAAGCAGAGACAATCATGAGGTGAATACAAATGAATATTTATTAACTAAGCTACTGAGATATGATATGGATTGACTAACACAAACACAAACACATACACATTCACACAGAGATAAAGCATAGAAAATTAGAGTAAAGAGTAAAGAATGGCATATTAAATCAACAGGACACAACCACCGGTTTTTCTCTACTAAAAGTTCACCTTGGTAGCCAAAGGGGCAGTTGCTTTAAGCTTGTTGAATCCTGGTGCGCCGGAGAGAAAGGGAGAGTGAGTGTGTCCTGTGGATTCGCTGAAGTCCGTTCGAGAGAGCGAAGTTTCACGAGAAGTGTCCCAAGTCCGCCGAAGTAAGATTGCCGGAAAAGCTGTCCTGAAGAAGGGCAGGTCCCACGAAGTTTTGGAGAGATTCCAAGTTTCTGAGCAAAGAGTTGTTCGATGCATTGTGGTCTTAAAGGCACAACGGTCACGCCCCGGTCAGGTCTTTTGACCAATGGCAAAAGGCATTGGTTGCGCGAGGAGAAATCTCTTTGTCCTTCTCTGTGACAAATGATTTACACAGAGTACGGTTTATGTCCTGTTTGCACGAACACATAAACTTATTGCAATTGAGTATGATGCACGCTTAATGACTATGTACTGTGCATCATTATTTAGGAAATAATTTGTGGATCATTTTGATACCACACGAGAGAGAAAGTGAAGTAAGAACAATAGTTATTCATTCATCTGTCATGACATAAAAGTTAAACTTCAATGACACTGAAATGCATGCAATAACTATGGCAGGGTATCATGTGATTATGAAGGAATACACACATAGATATATATATATATATATACAGATACAAATTGGGCAGTTTTGTCCCGCTCATCCTAAAGAGTCTCTTTGAGGTGTTTGGAATGTACATCTCTAGTCCTCTCTGCAAATCTCCAGGGGGCCTGGAGAATCTCAGGGAGTTGAGCTGGGGTTACCCTCTCTGGGAAGGCCAGAGAGGTACCATAACTGTCCTCCTGAGTTAAGTAACAACCGGCAGGTCATCACTTAACCCAGACTTTCTGGAGCCAAAAGGGGTTCTGGTGTTGACTTCCCCCGTAGGAATTTGTTGTTGGTTGTAACTTTATGATCCCTTAAAGAAATCCAACATTTGGCCCGGCCAAGTCTCTACATCTCCTCTTCCCGGGCGGTGGCCGAGGTTCCGTAAGAACTAGGCGGTGGTTCAGTTGGATAGGACGGGATCAGTTCAGATGTCAGTATTCCTTGGGGTGCCAGTGCGCCAGCGGAGGGTTCTCTATGAGGTTCGACTCAGCCTCGGTTCGACTTTGTCTGCCTTGCTTCTCATGACCGTAACCTCCCCGACTGGCTGTGAAGTCCCATGACTCTCTGTTGAAGGGCTTGGCTCTGTGTTGCTGTTGTATGCCCTCGGAGTCAAACCTGTGTAGTGTTCAGCACGGAAAGGATAGATGGATTTTTAGCAGTCTGGTCAGAGGTGGCCTTCGTAGTTGCTTGTAATCTGTTCTGACTGCTTCTGACTGTCGGTCCAGGAATCTGCGTACCTCCTGGCTGGAGGTAATCCTGAGCAGGTACAGTCTATCTCTTGTAGTCGCGTTGGCCATTGTTTGAAATGGAAGTCAATGTCCTGCAGGTATGCATGCACTTCGTGACCTCCTGCAGGGTCTGGAGTGAAGGTTGGGATGTTTCTGGCCAGCTTGTCAATGTCTCTGGGGGACACCCCGTGGATGTCTGCAGAGGTCCTCTGGATGGGTCCCCGCCCCCACTCTGTGGGTGTTAGGGGCTCTCGAGTGCTGGCCGGCGAAGCTTTGAACAGGGGACTCTCACCCCCCTTTGCTGCCTGGAGTTCTTGGCGGAAAGGCTTGGTTCCGCTTGGTGGGGAGAATTCAAGACTTTGTTCTTCCCCTGGCTGTTCGGCATACTGGAGTTTCTCTGCCAGCTCCTTCCTGGCTTGCCCCTCCAGCTGCTCTCTGCGCTCAGTGTCTGTCACGGAAGTCTGCTAAAGGCGTCCCAAGTCTTTCCACTTGCTCACGTAGCTCTGGGTCCTCTTCATCAGTCGCTGCCTGCTGCTCTCGAGGACGTTGCATGATCTGCTCTAGGTGCTGTTCCTTTCTTTCTCAGCCGGAGCTTGAATGCAGTCGCCTCTCGTTCTGGCGGGCTCCGTTGTCCTCACACAGCTTCATCTGGACGATGAGGTTATGGGAAAAGGGCACCTGTGATCTTAGCCAGCTCTTTGTGGTTGTAGTCCTGCACTGGATCGTTGGCCATCAGGAGGCTCAGGCCGTCGTCCAGCTGCTCACGGCTCAGATGCTGCAGGTCACTGGCGGTCTCAGGCAGAATCCGCTTGTCAGAGCTCAACCAGGTCTCTAGCTGGTCCCAGTGGGTGTGCAGGACTGGATGATCTGGACATTCTTCAACACTAGTGGCAAATAGGAAAAGTAAAACATAGCCAAGGCAGGTCCGTTGCCAGTTTAGTGAACTATACATCCAACATAAGGGCTTTGTGCCAGCTAACGTAATGACTAGCAGCACAGTCAATGCCCATTATTCCTGCCAGGCTGTGGTGGCATGTATAGCTTTAGTGTGGGTAAGTACAGGAAAAGTTCTGGTGAATTACTGATGCGTTATAACCCATCGATGGCAAGACTTAGGCTATCTGAGTCATCAATTTCATTACTGCAGCTTTTTCCTGATGGTTTGTGCTGGTACGTTCTCTTATGCCATGAAAGGGAAAAGGAAAAGTAGCAAAGCAACTAGGATAACAAAAGGAAAAGAAGGGATGAAACTGAAAAGAAAGTAATTTTCCTATTTTGGCTAAGCCGGTTACCGACACTAGGGTTATGACGGGACCTACAAGTAGGGGTGCTATGATGTCATAGGGCCTAGGAGGGGGCTTAGCGAGGACAGCAAGGATAGTTCAAACAGTATGGGGGTGAGAAAAGCTTACTTTTCTTTAGGGCCTCTTACTTTGGGACTATACCTTATTGACTAGGCTGGGTGGTGCGTTGAGGACACCCGGTGGGGCACTACGGTCGGGCCAGCCCCGGCCCGCCTGAACACACCAGGACAGCAGGGGTCTCGGCTGACCGACTCACTCGCACCCGGTGTCGACCACTCAAACAGCTTCGACCTTTAGCATTGTCGGGCAGCGACTCAAAAGTGTCAAGCGTCTGACCGCCACAGCCAAAGTTGGGTTTTGCCCAGAATTGCCCTTTATGTGTCAAACTGGTGTGGCTGCCACACTTGCAGTGCCAGCTACCTCGCGGAGTGCGCACTCAAGTGTGCCAACGACCAGCTGCCACAGCCAAGACTGGGATTGCCCAAAATTGCCCTTCACGTGTCGGTCAGCGTGGTTGCCAGCTGATTGGAGTGCCCGATTGCTGATGTGCGCTCTGCGTGTCGCGATCACCGAGAAGTGGGGACCGGAACCTCCCGAGGTCGCTTACTGTCGGTGCCAAGTGCCGAGCCAGACAGGTCCAGCCGTGGGTGGCCCACACGGAGAAACCATTGCTTCACCGCCCCAGCACTTAGGGAAGAGCTGCTGTCCAAAGAGAAATGTAAAGGCTGTTTAAAGAAAAGGGGTCAAACTGCTACATGGGTCATTAAAACAACACTCTGCTAAGTGTGTTAATCGACTCGACCAAGGGAAGGCAACTGATTTAATTTAAGTCTAAACCTAATTAAATACAGAGTTCCTGAAGTAGGAGGGGTAAAAGGAGCAGTGGGAAAGCAGGGATGACCACACAGTCAGGTGACATTAATTACTATTATAGTTAAATAATAATAATCAATAAGTCAATGAAACAGCAATGAGGGTGATATCAATTATTATTATTGTTTAGAATAATAACAATTAATAAATCATGGAAGTAGGAAAAGGAAAATGAAGTGATATCAATTATTATTATTGTTTAGAATAATAAAAATTAATAAAATCGAAGTAGGAAAGGAAAATGGAGTAATATTAATTATTGTTATTGTTTCAAATAATCAATAATTAATAAACTATGAAACAGTTGCTGAGAGACCTAAATTATTATTGGTGTTAACACAACAATAATTGGTGAATTAGGAAACTAATAGAGTAATATCAATTATTATTATTGTTTAGAATAATAACAATTAATAAGCTGGAAAGACAGCAATAAAGTGACATTAATCATTGCTAGTGTTCAGAGATAGCAATAATCAATAAGTCTTTACATGGCAGGGTTAGTCAAAAGTAAATCAAATTACTGAGAGACAGAGATCGACCAAGCATACCCAAAAGGGGGCGTCAACGCCCAAACAAGGAGAAGTCAGGGTTAATCAATGTAACAGGAGAAGCGTTAGACATCTAAGACAACTACCCTCTATTGTCAGTTAGAGGTAATGCGCCTTAACCTGAACTTCCAAAATACCCACGTTCACGTGGACGAGCGCTCGTTGTGACGTAGCGTTGTTACGTTGCACAGTGCAACTTAGTAGGCGGGTCTTAGGATCGTGCCGGCTTGTTGCACTGAAGTATAGCGTTAATACGTACAGGCTACCGTTACTACACGAGTAAAATGCGCATTTAAATTAAAGCACAACAGGATTTCTTCGCTGTTGGCTGTGAACAAAGTACCATTACTACACGAGTAAGATGCGCATTTAAGTTAAAGCACAACAGGATTTCTTCGCTGTTGGCTGTGAACAAAGTACCATTACTACACGAGTAAGATGCGCATTTAAATTAAAACACAACAGGATTTCTTCGCTGTTGGCTGTGAACAAAGTACCATTACTACACGAGTAAGATGCGCATTTAAATTAAAACACAACAGGATTTCTTCGCTGTTGGCTGTGAACAAAGTACAGTTACTACACGAGTAAGATGCGCATTTAAATTAAAACACAACAGGATTTCTTCGCTGTTGGCTGTGAACAAAGTACAGTTACTACACGAGTAAGATGCGCATTTAAATTAAAACACAACAGGATTTCTTCGCTGTTGGCTGTGAACAAAGTACAGTTACTACACGAGTAAGATGCGCATTTAAATTAAAACACAACAGGATTTCTTCGCTGTTGGCTGTGAAAGTACTGTAAAAACTCTCCTTTAAATAGAAAACTCCACTCAGAGAGAGAAGGGGAAGACACGCACTGGTTAGCTACGCCAATTGTTCAACCCAGGAAAGCTCATAGCATAGCTTAATGGCATTGGAAACACATCAATAGCCTACTATCTATGTACAGTTATAGGCCTATCAATAAGACGAGAAGGGGAACATCGCCCAGCTCTATCTTCTTCGTTCTAAAATGAGGGTTTCTTCGCTCAAATCAGACGGACAAAAACGACTAATGTTAAACACGCTATAACAACGGACTATTATCCATTTTTATAGAGGGTCCCTTTAACATTATCGACTGCAGTTACGTTCTTCTTTAACAGTGTAAGAGTTTGCCGTAAGGCTCACTGACTGTTAACACACGCGTTGAGGCGACCTGCGCCGTTCACGCGTAACCCAAAGTTCAAACGAGTCTAGCTTCTGAATAAACAAGCATTAGAAACACACATGCGTCGTCACTAAGTTGCTCATAACACATTTAATACTGTGCCCGCTTCATTCTCCACCATTTATGTAGCGATTCTGTGGGGATGGTGTTATTTAAAACACTCTACAGCATCTCTACTAGTTATAGTGAAACTAAGACGTTGTTATTTAAAACACGGTTCAGTTTCAGGTTATAATTACTTGTGGCTCAAATGGAAATACCTACAGATAAAGATTATTAACTATATGTATTTTGTAGCATTACCTGGTACAATAAACGCGTTATTCTTCTGGCCTTGATTAACAACGGTCCATGCCCAATACAGTAATACATACGGAGCCGGTAACAGTATCGCACAGTTTAAGGGATGTGTTATGAGCATTAAGCAGAGACAATCATGAGTGAATACAAATGAATATTTATTAACTAAGCTACTGAGATATGATATGGATTGACTAACACAAACACAAACACATACACATTCACACAAGATAAAGCATAGAAAAATTAGAGTAAAGAGTAAAGAATGGCATATTAAATCAGCAGGACACAACCACCGGGTTTTTCTCTACTAAAAGTTCACCTTGGTAGCCAAGGGGCAGTTGCTTAAGCGCTGTTGAATCCTGGTGCGCGGAGAGAAAGGGAGAGTGAGTGTGTCCCGGTGGATTCGCGAAGTCCGTTCGGAGAGCGAAGTTTCGCGAGAAGTGTCGAAGTCTGCCGAAGTAAGATTGCCGGAAAAGCTGTCCTGAAGAAGGGCAGGTCCCACGAAGTTTTGGAGAGATTCCAAGTTTCTGAGCAAAGAGTTGTTCGATGCATTGTGGTCTTAAAGGCACAACGGTCACGCCCCGGTCAGGTCTTTTGACCAATGGCAAAAGGACGTGGTTGCGCGGGAGAAATCTCTTTGTCCTTCTCTGTGACAAATGATTTACACAGGTACGGTTTATGTCCTGTTTGCACCGAACACATAAACTTATTGCAAATTGAGTATGATGCACGCCATGACTATGTACTGTGCATCATTATTTAGGAAATAATTTGTGGATCATTTTGATACCACACACGAGAGAGAAGTGAAGTAAGAACAATAGTTATTCATTCATCTGTCATGACATAAAAGTTAAACTTCAATGACACTGAAATGCATGCAATAACTATGGCAGGGTATCACGTGATTATGGAGGAATACACACATAGATATATATATATATATATAGATACAAATTGGGCAGTTTTGTCCCGCTTCATCCTAAAGAGTCTCTTTGAGGTGTTTGGAATGTACATCTCTAGTCCTCTCTGCAAATCTCCAGGGCCCTGGAGAATCTCAGGAGTTGAGCTGGGGGTTACCCTCTGGGAAGGCCAGAGAGGGTACCATAACTGTCCTCCTGAGTTAAGTAACAACCGGCAGGTCATCACTTAACCCAGACTTTCTGGAGCCAAAAGGGGTTCTGGTGTTGACTTCCCCCGTAGGAATTTGTTGTTGGTTGTAACTTTATGATCCCTTAAAGAAATCCAACATTTGGCCCGGCCAAGTCTCTACAATCCTCTCCCTCCCCTTCATTCTCCATCTTCTTTTTATGCGTATCATATTTCTTAGCAATATTAAACTCCAATGACACCCATAGTCAGTGTGAGCTGGTGCATTATGGAAAGTGCACTCGCTGTGCTTGCGTTTGTGTGCATAAGTGTGTATGTGTGAGAGAGAGAGAGAGAATTATGGAGGGGCAACTCGTGAGTCTGCACTGAAAATGGATGCTCTTTGTTAGGCCGCCATAAATTATGTTGCTTTAATTGATCTGAGAGTGTGGGAACTTACAGCCGGAAAGGAGAGAAATAAAAAAGAAAGTGCTGAGAAACAGCGAGAATGATGGAGGAAGTGAACGTCTAAATGTCTAAATAGGAAGTGATAATGATCTCTCATCTGCTCCAGTTATATCTTCCCTCCAGTGATAGAGGAGCTCAGTTTAACACCAGTTATTCAATCTGATTAAATCTGATTAGTAGTGAAAAAGATTAAAGTCAGTGTATTATGCTGTCAGAGCTTCACTTCAATGTGCACAATGCTGTGTTTCAAAACGTTTCTCAAAAGGGGGTTATCAAATTTAAGGTAAAAAGGAAGTGAAGCTATTTAAGTAAAGAAGTAATTTAAGTAAACAGCAAGTGTAGTGTAATTTGTGCATCAACACAGCTTTAATGGGACCAACTGGACTAGAGTTTATCGTTGCATGGCAAAGTTAAATATTGACTAAAATATATTTTTAATAAAATAAACGATTATCTAAACTCACAAAAACAAATATGTTGCCTTAGGACTAAGGCTTCAGTTTAATTGCAGCATTGAATTGAAATCTTATTGTGTTTTTCTGTTATGCAAACACACAGATTCAACAAAAAATCTAGAAATTAATTTGCAAATGGCCTGTGTGAAATGGTCTTTGGCTAACAGCGGTTCAGCCTTTGATGAGGATAATGGCCTCCAGGCACCTCATGGAGCTATCAATAATTCCCATCTTGTGCAGTGGTGCTGGCAATAATGTGCCATTCTTAGGAGATAAATAGTTTTTCCTCCTCAAGGGTGGTGATTTTAACACCCCGTGCACATGCTGTTGTACTCGAACAGAGACAGCATTTTCACATAAGGGTGACAGACTTGCAATAAGTATCTCCATAAATAAAACTTTTTGAAATTGTCTTGGTGACAAATTATTCGTAAACTGTAATAATTGGGTGCATAAATCAAGTAAAGTGACATACTTTAGATTATAAACATTGAATTTTGCAGAAAAGATATGCAGGTGTGAAAACAACCATGTAACATCCGATTGGATTTATAATCAAATATAGCAGTAACCAAATCAATAACTGTAACTAACCATGCAAAAAGAAATCTGTTGTGACAAAGTTTAGACTCTTGTCTATCCCTAAAAGTCCAGATAATAACACACAGTTGACAAACACTCTGTTATCATTTTGGTACAATACAAACAAACCAGCACATTGTCTTTGTTTACACCTTGACATTATCGGGTTTGTGAAATGAGCTGATTTCTGAGTTATCAGCGCTTTGTTGAACATTTAACAGCAATAATGAGCCACCTACACACTCTGCAGTGTGTAACTGAGCTGCAACCGTTTAGTGGAGATTACCACAGTTTGCCATCATTAGCCCGGGCTAAAAAGCTGTTTATGAACCATCTGACATTCAGACAGGACCCCTGCTTCATGAGAGCTCAGCCTGGTGTTCCATCACAGCAAAAGAGACACAACCTCTCACGTCACTTCAGTTGTTTTGCTTCGAGAGCTCTGAGGCTCTAAACTTGTGATTTTACACATTAAATGATGGGAAAATCAACACATAAAATAAACCTACCAATTCCGTAAGGTGACATAAAGAGAGGTATGGATAAATAAATTAAAATATTAAGCTATTTATGTCTGACATAGACACAGTAGATAAAGTTTGCATTCTATTCTAGTTTATTCTATATACAGTATCTGTGTCTTGACACTCAAGTAAAAAACTCAAAATTCATATTTTTCTGACACGTGGAGTTCACAAAAAGCAACCGTGCAAATACAAACAAAAAATGTGAGATTTTTTAATAACACAGATCATAGCATGAATTCACCTAAAGAGAAAACAAAAATAATTCCCTGATTTATAGAGAGTATTGCAGAGAGAAAGAAGCTTTTATTGATGCTCCACATTAAAGGAATTCTTCAATGCATAACCTTTCTGCATGCCAACAGTCCTTATTATGTCTACAAACTGTCATTTTGTGCACACAACTGGACACTTACTTGGTCATTAAATTGTACTAATTTAATTTATCAGATAAAATATCAAACAATGTGCTTCAGCCTCTCTCAAGGTCACACAGGTGTCCTATCAGAGTAACCATAAGTATGGTCTGTCAAAATTGTCTGTGGACTGCTGATGTTTATTGACTAAAAGTGTCAAAATATTTTGATTGGTATATATCTGCTGTCTCTGTTTATTGTTTAATTAATGCTGCTTGTTTTGATTTTGAAAGTGTCACAACACCCACAAAAATGTCAAACAGGACTCAAAAACATACAGGTGAAATTATATTGTATTAAATTATGGCTGGTAGAAAAGAGAACCATTGAGTGCCATCAACATCTACTCTGCTGTCTGAATCACAGTCTTGTTTCTCTTTAGTGGAAGTTTTTGAAGGAAAATCTATATTGATCAAACCAACAAAAGATTGCATATTATATACTGTAGTATAAACAAAGAGTATATATGAAACAGAAATGAGAGGGGGAGTCTTTTTTGCTGATTATTTTGCTCAGGAAGGAAACATCCGATCTCTTAACAACATGTTACAATCTGTCCAATTACCAACCTCACATTTGTCAATATCAAACAAAACACTTTATCCACTGCCATCAAAATATTCATTCAGTGATTACAGCTTGCCAGGGAAACCGCTTATGAAAAAAAAACTTAAGATGTATGAAATATTTTATGTCTTCTTTCTTCCCCACATTTTTATTGTGTGTATCAGATGAACTACAGAAATGAAGAAGAATTAAAAGATTTTACAATAAAGACCAGAGAACAGAGTGCAATGTTTTCCATTGAGCTATAATGGTAAACTTGTATTTAATGGCAGACAACTGCAGCGATTTTATAAAAGTAGATGTTCTTTCTCCTAAAACAGAGCATAAGAGAGCTAGAAAGATTCTTCCACTATTCAAGACTCTTTACTTTTGAGAGTCAAAACAACAGTGAACAAGCAAGCAAGTTCAGAAACAGATGCAAAACAGCAATCTTTAAGTGCAGATATGTGGATTGCCCTCAGTCTGGATCCACTTGACACTGTGTTCCACAGACATACTCAAGCATCAAGCAGTTATAAATAGGTTGAAAATACTTCTTCAAGCATAAGACTGGATGTTTTTGAATATCCTGAGTCACTGTGTCTGAGTTGAAAAAAGGTTTTAGTTTTTTGGTCCCTATAGTTAGAGACTATTCCTGACCAACAGACTGAGAAAGTTAATCCGATAATGAAAATCATATAAAATTAACATCCTTTAAACCAAATTTAAAACATCTCAAATTGAAATTAGAGCTTTGCAGTCATGGCTGTTAGTTTTGAAAGCATCAATGTGCTACTGTACTTCTAAAGGTTGACAAAAATAAAGGTGTAAAAAAACTGCATTGGAAATTCAGTCTTATCCTTCAGGTTAAAAACTAAATTTCATGACGATTGAATTAGCAATAACAAGTGTCAATTCTAGTTATTGGATGTGACAAAAATAAATCCTATCAGTTTCTTAAAAACACCTCATCTTCCTTTTCACTAGGAAATACTTCAACACCGGAAGGAATTTTCTTTCAAAATTCCTCATAAAGTCAGTGTCCAATACACATTTAATTCAAATCTTAAAAGACAGCATGCTGTAATAAATGTGAAAAAAAATCAATCAATAAATAAAGCCAGTCTCTGAAATATTACCAGCCCTGTACTTTTCTACGCCAGCAGTTTTCTACTTCAACATAGATTCCAGAACTGAAACAGGACATCTCTGCATCACAAAACCAGCTCTGATTTATCCAACAAGGGCATCTTCTACCATCACCAAAACCCTCATAAGCCTGCAAATGTCTGATGCGGAGGTCTGATGCGGAGGTCAAGGGTAAGAAAGAAAAGTCATGTGGGAATATGATTGGTTAAACGGAACATGATGTAGGCTAAATCTCAGGGGTAAACAATATCAATGTGTGTGTGAGATGGAGAAAGGCGGCTCACGCTGAGAATATAATACAGTACGGCGCGCTACTTCTGTGCCTGTGGGGACTGAACTGAACAGTAAACTGTATAGAAAGAGCAATGACCGCCATCCATCTGCGACACAGCACACAGTGAAAATAGGATGTGTGTCTGCTGAAGGAGTGTGTGAAGAGGAACAGGGTTGGAGAGTTCACACTTGACTAAACCAAACTGTACGTCTCTTTGATTTAAATCTGTTTAACATTGAAAAGACACCGAGAATTCATTTCCATTCATAAGCAGACCCTAGGGCACAAATATCTCACTTGACCACACCAGAAACCAACAGCCCACTGTGTCTCCATCCACAGTACGTTCTAATGGGTCACTAATGTCACATCCATTTGTCTTCTCACACTCACTCCACCAATTTGTGACCTCACACACACAGCGTGTGTGTTTGTGTTTCGAATCTTGTGTCCTTTAAATTTCCTATATCTTTTCTCTCGCAAGCAAGTCGCCACTGCTCATCTCATTCTGCACACAGAGAAACAAAAACACTCACACAATAATGATTCTGGTTTAAACCTAACTGCAGGTTAAGAGCTTGATTATAGCGCTTTGGCTGTCAAAAGCCATTTTGCCTCGCAAAAATGGTAAACACGGCAATTTGGGCTTTCTTGTTGATTTGATTCCCGCTTACTGCATGAAGTGGAAGGAATAAGTGTGTCTGTTCATTCTCTGATCATGTGGAAATACTCTATTATGCACTTATTCAGGCTTTCTCAGTTCAGATTAGAACACCTACCCGTCTAGCACCCCATATCACCACCATCCCCAGAAGTTATATCTAGTATAATTTCAAGAGATATACTTTCTGTAAGCCTCCAACTGTGCAATAATGATTCTCTAAATACAGTGAAACATTATCGCTTGAGATCAGGCTTTAACTTACAGTGTCATTATCAACCTTATTAACAATGAAGTTGGCGATGTATATCGATTGTTTACGAATGAAGTTTATGATGTATGTACAGACAGTGGATGGATTACAGCAGTGTTGCCTTTGGTTTGAGGATCAGGTTTAAATAGATGTGTTTGTCCACCGTACTTCCTGTGGTCGGCCTGTTTTCACAGCAGATTTATCGTGCATTTAGTCAGAATGCTGTACTGTCAACACTGGGCTGGGGTCCGGAGAAACTCTAGGTCTGTCCTGCATCCCTACTTACAGTAATTTGCAGCTTAAAGATGTGTGGAAACACTTAGGAGAGTGTAATTGTCTCGTTGAAAAGAGTATGCAGGTGTTGGCAAGTTTTTACACAGATCTTTAAAATCACGGTTAATGCTCGCAGGCTTTCTCTGTCTGCAACGCACACAAAACTACACAAACATACACACACGCACATCTTACCGAGCCAGTGCTCTCCCGTGATTTTTCCAAATCCTTCTCTGTAGGAGTCCCACTCTCTGAAGAAGTTCACAGATCCATCTTCTCTACGCTGGATCACCTGACAGAACCAAAAAAATAATAATATAATGACACATACACAAAATATGATGATAAAGCTTTTTATAAGCTCTGCACAACAATACAAATGAGAATTCATTCATGTTTAATTAAGAAGAGTAAATAGAAACTTTTGCTCATTTTTCCTAATGAGAAATATGAGAAACATAATCTCATGTGTCCCCTAGGGTTACGATTTCAATTAATTTAATTCATTTGTCACATACAGTTGCATATGCAAGATACAACTTGCAGTGAAATGTCTGGTCAGCTTTTATTAGACTGTGCAAGTAAGTAATGTAATGAAGTAGAGATCACAATAATAAACAGAATAACAATAAGAACAAAATAGATGATAAAAAAACAGCAGGAATCTAAAAATACATTTATGTTGATGAAGGAAAAACAGAATAAATCTTGTTTAGGGATGTTTTTGGCATTTTGCAAATGTACCAGGGGGCTCAAATGATACGATTCAGTCTGAACTACTTTAGGTGTAAAAATGACTCAAGATGAGTCAAGGCAAAGATCTGTAAGGTATAAATTTAAACGTGTGCAGAATTAGATGGATCAAATAGGCCTGTATAATTAGTCTGTCACAATTACTGAAACTTATGAATGTAGTGTTAAATTTCTCTGTGTGGGTGAGAGACTATATATGCTTTCTGTGGCATAGAAATGCACTCAGTGCATTATTGACAGATAAACAACACTCAGGGGTCTCGTTTTGTTCTTCTGCATTATCGGTAATCCCTCCGGCTAAATGACATGTTTTCAAAACTGATAATTGTTCTAACTGGGTTGATGCATTAAGGACAAAGTTCAAAGTCTATTACCATCCAACTTTAGAAACTAAAATCTAATTTTAAACATGTTCTACTGAGCCTACCAAAGCAATTTTTGTAATGTCATATGTGGGTGAAAACAGAAAACATTCGTGTAACGTTATTGTTCACCCAGTCATTGTTGCATATCCAGTCCAAATGATCAGTTAACTAGACTTTTTATTTGAAATGGGTGTGAGAAAGGAGCAAGGTTTAGTCAGTACAGGACGACAGCTGTCAATCATCTTTAAGGTTCTGATCGCTCCTCCATCACGCTTACCCCGTAGCTGCCCTGGAGGCTCCTGGGAGATCAACCCTGCCTACACAGAACTGAGACAGAAATTGCTGTCAAAGTTGAAATTACACATGCACACACACACACCGACAATCATGGCTCGGTGATATCTTGCTTTTTTTCACTGATTTAAGGCAGGCAAGCAGTGAAGGTCAAAGGGGCTTTGACCATCACTGTCTAACCACGGTGTCAGTGGAGACAGTGAAGGGAGACAGAGAGTAAAAAGGTGAAAACAGAAATGGGCCACCTTTTTCCCTCTGTTCCTGTCAGATTTCAGGATTAGAGCAATCTCTCTCCAGCTCTCCATGCCATGACAAGGCTTAGGAATTTATGGTAATACTATTTAGCAGGGCTAGGTGGTATGACAGTTTATAAAGGAGATCCTTGGTGCTGATTGCCAAATAAGATGTGGTTTTTCATGATAAAGCACAGCTATGACCTCTTTACCAAGATACTATTCGTATCGCTGCAGAGTACCATTGCTTATCTGTATTTACGTTGCGTAGCAACATGTCATGCACTATCTTTTTGGCATTTGTAAACATGCCATACGGTTTCTGCTATAAAGTTAATACTATGCTATGCAACGTAAATACCGAGAAAACCGAGAAGAAAATGTTTTTACAATGACTCTAATCATGACTCAAAATAAAATTGTTATATACATTAAAATATACACTTTCTAAAATATAATAGAATATGTGATATAAAATTCATACTGCCTAGTTATTGAGCAAGCACATAAATATCAGTTTTCAAAACTGTCTTTTTACTAATTCACAGTGATAAGCTTATAAAAACTCTCAATTGTTCGGTATGATTTCACTTAAAATGTACATTTGGCATCACTTGACTTCAATTCATGTAAAGTTCAGTACATAACATAACCCACAATTTTACAGTATGTATCAAACAGAGATGGTGATATAAAGGCAAAAGCTACAGGTTGCATAATTTACATATCTCATAAATAATTTAGCCCAGGTTTTCTCACTTGCACCCATACACCAAGTTTAACCACCATGTTAATACTTTTTATTAGGGATGTCCCGATCAGGTTTTTTTGCCCTTGAGTCCGAGTCATTTGATTTTGAGTATCTGCCGATACCAAGTCCCGATCCGATACTTCCATAATACATAAAAAAAGAATAAAGAAGAGCGAAGAAACAGATCCAGGATGTTCCTTATTTTTTATTTAATTCACCTTATTTTAACATTCAACAACTCTGTTAACAAACAGAGCGCTTCTGTGAGGTAGCTTGAATAATCAAGTAATAAATAACATAAATTCTTTACTTTTGGACTTTAGTGCAACAGTAAAAAAGTCTAATATAAAAACAAATAGCACCTCAACTTAAAATACCCGTCAGGCATGTAAACAAATAAAAAAAACAAAAGTGCCACAGTGTTTGCAAAGCCAGTAATGTGCTTTTAGGAACTGCACTCCTAACTCTTACTGAGTCAAGAGGTCTAACTCTGTGCCACTGCATAACTATAGATGTGTTCATATTATTGAGAATATGTAGGAGCCTGTGGCTGAGTGGACAGCGCTCCAGACATATACAGCTCAACTGCGCGAGTTTGAATCCTGGCTCAGGCATCCTTTCCTATAAAAAAATAATGAGAATATATATACATATATATCTGAGTCCTGAACGGGAGGTAACTTCCGATTGAGTCTGAAACCACGTGATCGGGCCTGATTTCCGATCACGTGATCGGATCGGGACATCCCTACTTTTTATTTGTTTTCCTCAAACCCACTATGGATAGACTGTAGTCTCTCTCTACTCTTTAAAACACAACAAGGCTTTACAATCTGTTTGATGCATTACTCATTCCAAAGACCTCAAATCATGTGTCCTCATATAATATTAACCTGCTCACACCCTGCTGTTTACAGTAATTGATCCTGAACACTTACAGTGCAGTGATCTGTGAATCTCATCCTGTGGTCTTTATGTCACAGCCCTGCCATTTCACTGCAAATGACAAACTGCACCCAAAATGTCAGTCGCTGCACACTGGACTAATTAAAGATTCTCTTTTAATTAAACTCTTCAACAGAGGATTACAGCAGCTGAGGGCTTTGTCGTGCAGTTTGCCGTCTCTGTTGTTCTGTAGTACAGAACCTTTATGAAATTGATCTTATTCTAGCACAGGAGGTGAAAAAATGTGTTGTTTTTAGAGATGCTCTGTAATGTTTGCCTTAGACAGGGCAATACTTGACATTTAATGTGTCACTTGCATCGTGCCTTTTAAAATCCTCAGTCAATACGTATAAAATATTAAGGCATTATTAATATTATGCATTATTAAAGTTTTAAGTTTATTTCATTCATAAAATATTCAAAAGACTGATATTTCTCAGCTGAATCAAAAGAAACTGCATTTTTAAGATGGCTTTGTAATTCAGCCCAAGGATTCACATGTGCTTAATAAAAATAACTCAAACATGGAGTGTGTTCTCATTGGGCAGTCAGCATGTAAGAGGAAATGAAGTCTGTCGCCTTTCTAGTGATTATGACCATTAATCAGTCTTTACTGAGGAATCCAGAAAGTTAAAACTTTAACATTTATAATTCAGTGTGTAAAATTTATGAGGATCTTTTTGTGCAAATTCTTTTTTCCTAAAGACAAAATCAATAAACATTTATACTTTATTAGTAAGACTTAAATTATTAGTGAGACTTGTCTGTGACTGGAATTAAACCTTTAATTTAAACTAAAGCTTTTTTAAATAATTCATTAAGACTTTAGTGTAGAATCAATAGTTAAGACTTGACTCATAATCTGTGTAAAATAATGTTTAGGGGACACATTTGTTTAGATGGATACTGAGACCTAGTGAAGTGTGTTACTGTTCAGATCAAGTTAAATCAAGTCAGTGATGGGTATGGTGAATGTTTGATGTTTGATGATGAAAAGACAACACTAAGTATGTCATATAGTACATATAAGCTTAACTTAATCTGCAAGTAATTTGGCCAATTAAAAGAAATTAAACTAAATGTATATAAATAATACATATTTAATGCTTTTCAATTAATTACATTCAATTTGACAAATGAATGCCATAGATCAAACCACTTATGATGAGTCAATGTCAAGAAAAATACCATCACAAAAATAAAAGCATTGCTTTGAACTTTAGAGTTCAAGAGCGAATAGCCGATGGAAAGACTGCACAAGGCTTTCCAATTTATTGATATCTGTGTGAATGCACTGCAAAATGATTTCTAAGAAATCTTCAGAATACTCTGGAATATTAAAAAGGGATAAAAGAAATTCATGGTTCTCTTTCTAGAAGCTATTGCCTCACAAAGCTTCATTTCAGAATGCTTAAATCAGTGATAAGAACTCTGGGGAACAGCTGAGGAATATAGGCATAGCATAACTGCTTTCACAAGTTCACTATAAGACAAACATCATCACACTGAACAAGAAGGTATTGGTTTGGAGTCTCAGGTCTTAGACATCTACCAGCCATTGAGAGAACACTGTGTCTGTCAATCTATCAACGTGACTGTCAATGACTGTCAAAAAGCAAAAACTAACTATGTGTGCTGGAATAATGTCACCTGAAGGAAGTTAATACAGCTGCTGAAGGTCTCCATGCATTTGATTTGTTGAATCCTATACTTAACAAAAGCTGCCATGGACCTGTAATAACCCTAAAATGTATTTAAACACTTAGGTGATTTGAACATAACACTGTTTTCAACTAAAAATGAAAAACCTTTTGCATTTTTATACTTCATTTACACGCTTCATTTTAGGGTCCTGAAAGTTTTTCAAACAATATTGTTATTTTCTCTGTGTAAACTACAAAAACGTGAGTTTTCGTATGCACGCCAACTAATGGTCTGGCCTCTGTACTTTAATGCACTGTTGCATAATACAGCGTTTTAGTCATCTTCATTGATTCATGTAAATGGGGATCATTTAGAAAACGCTGTCTGTATGCAAAACTTCAAAACCGAAAAATGTTTCTGTTTATAGTATATTGTTGTTGTATAAGTGTACTCTTAATTACAACACATATATGCATTAGATTTTACTGCACTAGATGAAAAAACGAAATAGGTTACTTGTGCCAACAAATTATACCTTTTCTCAGAACTTTACATTTGAACCATTTTTACAATAACTTTTAACAAATAGTTGGGTCAAAAAGGGACAATCCAGCAGTTGTGTTAAATGAATCTAGAAAATGTCTATATTTGACCCATCCATGGATTGGAAAAATCCAACATTATGAGCTAAAACAATCCGGCATAGGGTTCATTTATAACCCCATGGTTGTTGTTTTTTAAACGACCCATTGTAGAAAAACAGTACAGTAGTTAATTCCATAAATTACAGACAAAATCCAAAAGTGGCAAATACTTTTTGTCTATTGTCTATATCACTGAACACGTAATACACATTGAGTGTGCTCTTTCCTCTATATAAATGCCACTAGGCTCAAGATTGTGCAATGCAGCGACATTACATTTTAAAGAATGGCTTAAGTATCCAGATCCTTTTTTTTGGGGTCACTGTATTCATTACACACATGCATAAATACACTAAGCCTACACTGTTTTTGCTGCGTGGAATCCTAAACACACAGGTGTGATCTGATCCCATGAGCTTAAATCAGCTTTCTGGTTTTCCACACCACATTTAGATTAAGAGATCAGTGTTTAATCTGTGACTGGCACTAAAGCAGAGATTACATCACAAGGGCTAAAAGACACCCAAAACATATGTCTGGTTTTAACCAGGGTGGCAATGATCATCAACTATAATGACTTGTGCTATAAAACTTGAGGGAGGGAGAGATCTATACAGATACAAAGAGAATAAATGAACGTGGCAAGGAAAAGATGGCTTCGGCGATACAGTTTAATGTTTCTCTGACACTATCACATTTGAACGGTGTACACGGCATGGTTTAGCACGGTTATAAAGCTGAATCTTGCTGAGTGGCACTATTTTATCCTTGGCTCGCTTACCCTCTGTTACTCATTCCTCTTCACCTTGCTTCCTTACACGTGTCACTCTTTTTCCCGTACTTCATAAAACAATTTTTTACAGTTTATCACGCGTTCTTCTTTGTGATCTGCTCTTTTTTTCCTTCTCTGGAAGGGGAATTTTTGGTTATTTATCCAAAATGCATGTCTTGCACAGGTGTTTTTTTTGTGAAACTAATAAAATAAGTGATCTGTTTTAATACTGTATTGAATTTCCCAAACTGGATGTTCCTTATATTATGTCAAATTTGTAGCAAAATTCAGTGTATTTAATCTTTTCCATTTTTCCATATGCCTCTATTTTATTATAACTCTAACCCTCATTTGTACGTCAAAATCTAATCGCATACCATTAATCCTGCGTGATGAGCATGTTGTGAAAACAGAGGCTTACTCCCTCTTTAATCACAGCTGCAAACCTGTGCATTCGCCCTGTGCAATTATTTAAAAACATGCATTTAGAAATATACGAACGGCTAATAAAATATAAATGAGAAATAAGAAACAGTCAGACACTAAAAACATTTTTCCAGAAGGAAAAAATAAGCAACTTGCTTTCCAAGTCCAGGTTCCCCCACAGCCTGTTCACAAATTGAGTTTCAATCTAAAACTTTTACATTTCAGGTCTCTGTGCGTTTTTAATATTTCAGAGAGGAGTTGTGGGTACTTTTGATAAAAGCACCATTTGATAATGCCGGATCACGTAGCACTCTAATAGATCTGCTCCCATAAATGATTTATAGAGTGCTCATTTTTAGTCTTCTCCTTTTAGCAGATAAAATAATAATAGTGGAATACATTATCCAGGGGCAGAGCGTGGGTCATGAATGGAATACAGAACGTCGCAGGTGATAATGTGAGCGTGGTTGTGTGCGTGCACAGATGCGCACCTGGGAGTGTGTGTGAGAGAGAGACCTTGTGGAAATTTACAAAAATGAGAAAGAGAGACAGAAGGAAAAAGGAATGAGTCTGTGGTGTGTGATCAAATCAAGGCAGAAGATATGAAACATCTATCTTGACTGGCACCTCCATTCTTCCTTGTCTTGGTTCTTTAACCTGTCAAAGCTCTTGGTGTCTGTACGTGACCATGTAATGCTTAGTTTTACCTAAAGGAAAGGAAAATCAGTGTCGCAGAAACATGGAATTGTTGGAATTGTTCTGTCTCTCTCTTTAGCATTATTGCTGAAGAAAAGTGTCCCTCCTATTTATAGAAGCTTAGGGTGTCTGGCAAGAGAGTGTTTTCTCTCTTCTCCCCATCATGCTTCTTGCCGAAATGGAAACGAGGCACCAAAAGTTGAGGGCAAGCGATCCGACTGTGATGGAACCAGTGAATGAGAGCGCTAAGGATTGAGGGGACTTTTTCTCATATTAAGGCAAAGCTGTAGCTATAGCAGCGGCTCAGAGCAGCTCAGTCTATAAACTCAACCGTTTTCATTTCCATTTGTTATATGGGCGACACGGTTCACAGCAGGCTTGCATCGCCAGGCCAGCGTAAGAGTCTGCAAACACATGCATTCATTTCATAAATGCCTGAGAAATGGATCTTAGCGGGGTGGAATTTAAACTGTGGAGTCTGAGGTTTCGCTGTGTTTCTTACATGTGTAACAGGAAGGCAAGTGTGTGTGTGTTTTGGAGGAGGGTTTTAGCTTGGAGTGGAAAGTTACAACCAGCTAAATCTTTCCTTCAGGATGTTCTTAAAATAATGAGTTTCTTATTATTATTCTTTGGACTAAGGGTCTGTGAAAGCCCCCAGAATGGCCCATGTCTGAACATCTCTGGTGTGAATTTGAGCATTACCCTCTAGTGCCAACTACTGTGCAACTTTTCATGTACATTTTAGCTAATAACTTTCAAATTGCATGGCCTAGAAACAAAATTCCCTTTTGTCTGATTCACAGGACCATGCCAGACCATCTTCAATTTTGCTCAGATGATCTTGAGACCCTGGAGTCAAAAGTAATTACAAGCTTTTTGATACACCAAACCATCTGCCTACAACGCCTTCATGAGTTCTAGACTACACCAGTTTAAAGACCTGCAACTCTCTCGTTGTTCTTCCTCTTGAAGATCACATGCATCTTTGCCTCTTCGGCTCATTTCATTTTTACATTTCATTAGTCTCCTTTCAATTTGCACACACACATTATGGCTGTGGGTGTCTGTTTTCCCAGTTGTAACAGTCTCACGAGCAACAAAAAGTGGGGCAGTTATGAAGAACTAATAGCCTGCCAGACTGCATACAACAGACTCTTTCGTCTCAAGCCATTTCCTCCCTATGACCAATTCGCCAACACGTTTCTCACTCAAAAGCTTTTGTAAGGTCATCGATTTTTACTCTCTTCAGTGCACATTCATATATGCAGATGACTCAATGTTGAATTATATATAATAAACATTAAAACTATGTAATGGGTTATTATTAGCAGTAAACATATATTTAGATGAGTTATGTGATTCACTCACCGGTTATTTACATGTGGATGATTTGAGAATGTGACACTGTACATGTGACACTGACGGATTGATCAATAAGACTTACGGTTTAGGAAAGAACAGCCTTTGTAGTCACTATAATTAGTTTCTATGGAGGGAATCACTTCAAAACTGAGAGTAATACGCACCAGCAAACCTTATCATCATCATCATCACATCATCATCATAATCAAGACCTCAATCTCACTAAGTGCTGCCACGATACTTTACTTTTGTACTTTCATCATTTTCAGCAGTCAAACATGACGGCATCTTTCAGCTTAATCTCATTCTGCTAAGAATCTCAATAAAGATAACTGTTCATCTATATTTTATTACTGAACTAGATGGAGGATTATTGTAGATTTTTGGAGAGATTAGATGGAAAAAAGCATATGATCTAAAGTACCTTTCCTGCTTTTAACTTACCCCAAAAACACAGCAATAAATATGAAATGTGATGGATTACTATATTTTTTGTGGTACATGACATCTGTGTATGCAACTAAATTAATCTAAAGTATGTCTGCAAACCATTGTAAGGGCATATGAGGTAATGGATTTGTTTTTGAGCACGATTTTACTGCTTATTTCAATTTATTGTTTAATACTAATTTACTCTAAACTCTTTTTTTATTGAGTAAACCAATTCATTTATATTGGACCTACATGAAAAATCTTAGACACATTATTTTTAATGCAACATCATCTGTCTGTGCTAATTATTTAGAAGTCTTTTTTGTGTGCCACAAAAATATCAAAAGCCAATCTATAATAAAAGACCAAATATATTCAAAATGTGTTTAATATAAATGCAGAAACAATAAAAATTCATTACAAAATAATATGAAGTGAATGTGGTTTGATGTGTTGCACGTGTGCACGTGACTCAGGTTCAAATCCCTCTCAGTCCATCACATTCTCATTATATCTAGTAGGCATACAAGAATTTAAATTCGGACTTACAAAATACAAAACTGCAAATCCATTCAAAATGATCATTATCTGTTAAAAAGGCTTCATTGTGGAAAAGTTTCTATTGAATTTCTTTTGTTTGTGCAACACCCTGAAATCATCTCCACTCACCACCCCAGGACAAGGATCACAACAGGCGTAGGCGACCAAGAGGTAGCTGTTCTTCCTCCAGTACGCATAATGTGATTCCAACCCAGGTACTGTACGAAGACTTCATTAAAATGATGTCATACTGGCCCTGAACCACACCCATTCAATACATACAGTATATTTTTTTCCCCTTATGTATTTTAATTGAAAGTAAAAGCATCACTAAACCACAAATGACACATATCCTCACATAGTGCTTATTACCCGAAGCTAAAGCAAACGTGTGTGTGTTGTGTTGTGTTACTGTGACTCACCGTCCAGCCACCTCCGTCTGTGCTCATATCACAAAAGACCTGAAAGCCGGCAGGGTAATGAGTGGGAAAAATAGAGTAGATGCCATCTTCCCTCTGACCACTAGCATATATATCACTACAATCTCGTGGACGAGAGCCTAAAAAGGGGAGAGAGAGAGAGAGAGAGAGAGAGAGAGAGAGAGAGAGAGAGAGAGAGAGAGAGAGAGAGAGAGAGAGAGAGAGAGAGAGAGAGAGAGAGAGAGAGAGAGAGAGAGAGAGAGAGAGAGAGAGAGAGAGAGAGAGAGAGAGAGAGAGACTTTTTATTGTTTATACAAGTATGTAAATGTATGTATTTTTAGTTTAATAATTGCAATTACCAATTAGATGAAATCATTTTTAACACAAAATAATCACAACATTGAAATATAACCTTCCTATAACCTTCTACGACCTACCACAACAGTACTGTGCAAAGACAACATGCAGTGAGTCCTGCTGTATGTGATCTGATCAGCCTACTAGATAACACCTATAGCAACAGGATAGCAAACAGCTAAACTAGGCCAAGGCTAATTTAATGTTCAAAGGGATAGTGCTAAAGGTTAGCTAATATGACTTCATGCCAGCTTTTTAAGTCAGCTGGTGCATCTCAGTTCACTGGTCTCTGCTCCCAATAGAGCTATTCTTCCCCCTGATTATAGCAAACGCTCTCCTTTCCTGCAACACGCTTGCATACAAGTGTCTGCCTCAAACTGGGCTTCATTACAAACCACACCTGTGGCTCCGGCAGACACATCAGGGTCATAAAAGTAAAGTGGCAAAATGCTTTTAGACACATTAGGTTTCCCGAAAGTGCTATTTAAGCGCAGACGCTATCCTCATGTTCCCAGTCAATCGTCTAATGAGAATTCAGATCAGCAGCGAAAGCGAAATAAGGCAACAGTTATACGGACACTTTAAACACAGTTTTCAGTGAAATTGCGTGATATTCTCTGGACCGAGAGCGAGTCGGTGAGTCAACAGTGGGAGGATTAGCACCTCTGTTTGGGGACTGGAAAGCTCATGACTGTAAGCTGGTGATGTCAGAGCGTGATTTTCATGTTGTGTTGTCGAGATCGTGGGAGTTGATAATTGTCCAGGGGTGCAGGTAGGATTGACGAACAGAATCATTAATTACAGAGGCTGCTCAAATGGTGAGTAAATGAATAGAAGGGTGGGGAACATGTGGATTATCCATGTCCAAATTTGCTTGTTGAACATGTAATCCATGAGCATTTATAGGGAGTTTGTCCATGTTTTGCAGATATAAAAGTTTTTAGTTCAAAAATTTCAGAATTTTTTTGTTAGATGTTGTAACTTGTCTGCAAGGATTTGGTCCCATTTACACGCAAGAGGAGGGGTAAGGTCAGATGTTGGGTGATCACAAAGGTCTGCGCTTTGTACAGGCCTGTCAAAATCTTTTACACCAGACTCAGTCAACCATTTTACTGGTGGCACACTATGACATGAACATTAAAAGTCACTGAGCCCTTTGTTGTTTACATAAAGGGATGTAGAAGAGATATGGTAAGGTTGAATCTCTCACCATTGGCACAGCCTTTAAGACGGACACCTCTGACTGGTGCCCTCTGGAGGTCAGCTTTCACCCGGGCTTTCAGACCACCTGTTTCCTTCTGCATGGCATTCAGAGCATCACTCACAGAGTTCACAACCTTCACCATGTTAATCTGGCTCTCAGACAGCAGCTGCAACACAAACAAATATACAAAATATTATATTACATAGACAAAAATAGTTACAACCCTTAGGCAGGTGGCCATGATAAGCTGTGAGGGATAGATTCAATATTAATGTATATACACATTGAGAAGGTTAACTGACTGCTGTAAAATACAAAACGAACTTGAATATTTTTGTAAAATATGTTAATAGCTATTATGTAACCTGCTAAAGGTAAGTTGCACAACACATATAAGTTGCACAACAATATTTTACTATTTATTTTTTTATATTTTATTTTATTTTATTTACTCATTTTTGCTGTTTCTCCTACATATCAATAAAATTAAATGGAGAGTAAATAGACCCAGAAATCTCACAAATGTCTCCAAAAGTTGTCACAATCAAAAATCTCAAACAAAACCCAATTTCATATTGTTAAAAACATTTCTCATCAAATTAACCCAAATCTGGATTATTTTATACAATCTGTGTTATTTTACATATATGTAATGTGTTATTTTAAATATATTTAACAACTTTCTCATTTGTTTCTCTTTTTTATTTCTCTCACAAATTTTAGGTGAAACATATTTCAATGAAACACAACTGACAAATTTCCACAACCTCAACCTCTCAGCAATAACACTTTTGAAGGGATTACACTTGAAAATAAGGTGTAAAGCAAAACCTAAATAAATTAAGTAAACTGAAGCTAAATGACTTCACATTTACAGTTACCTTATCATAATCCTATTTCTACATTCTCTGAAATCCTCTGCACTTAGAAAATGAGTCAAAAACAATATATATCTACCTATACAGATGCCCTACATTTTCTTCTATACTAAAACCCACTTTAGCACCACAGACAGCAACATGTTCAATTAAAGCTTCGGAGCGCAACAGAAAACAACTATCTTGCCTAGTGTGGATGGGTTTAACATGGAGAAAACATCACTGCTAGACACATAAGAAATGTTAAATCACTGAAGTGCACTGTCAAACAGTGACTGTTCAATGAAAATCCCTTGAAGCCTATGGAAAGTTAAAACCTGTCTGAAAGACGGTTCCCAAAAGGCAACCTGTCATCTGAAGTCAAATGCTTGACGTGCAATAAAGCTGTAAAGGCCTTTGTGCCAGAATTATGGTGTGATTTTCTGCTCGAGGCGGTGAGCCGGACCTGTTACTGCTCAACTACCTATAAAATAAGACCCCTGTAAGAAATTACACACGCAGACACAAACAGACACATACCAACACATACAAATCTTTTTATAAAATCACAAAACTACAATATTTGGTATCCTCCATTTTCAATGTTCATACTGGTCTACAAATTAGACAGACATTGAATTTCTAGAGATGCACTTTCTCTCATGAGACATAAAAGCAGACAGGACCCTTGCTAATGCGTTCTGAGCCTTGACAGCTTATAGCTCACTGAACTCTAATGATCACGGCTGGATTGACACATACACAAAACCACTCACACACAAACACACACATGTAACTGCAATGACAGCGTTGTGCCCAGCGGAGGTAACCTTTAGCTTCCAGGCTTTTCCGGGTTTACATCACTGAAGTGGTTGTAATGCTGAGATGATTGACAGTGTAGAATTACTTCCTTTAATGGCAGGGCCTAAACAGAATAGTCTCTCCAGCTAAAATGTCACTGAAGCTAAATGAATTCAACACAGAGCTAAACGCTTTCATTCCTTACCAGTATTCTTCACTTTTATAGGTAAAAGCATTTACACTTGGGGTTTTAAGGGTGGTGAGTGTTATTTGGAGTGCACATTCCGATGCTTGAATGAGTGGATGTGTAAAACGCTTTCATGTGTAACTTGTAATCCCACCTTAGTGCACTATCAGCGCTGGTTTCACCATAAATTAGCAATTAAATTGGCAGCACAGTTGTGTTTAATAAGCCTTTGTGTTTCGCTTACATGTGATGGGACTTAATAACAGGTATAACCGCCTTTAATTAAAAAGCGTTGGTAGGTTTAGGAAAGCTAAAACAACACAATTTTTACCCAGTGTCTAAATCTCTCTGTCTTTGTCATCTCTGTCTCTTAACCCAAGCCTGCGCTGAGTGGTGCTTTATTTTCTCTTTACCGGATTTCACACACCCAAATCCAACTATTCACTCAAACAGTATCAGAGGCCCAAAAAAATCAAAGTATGAAATAGAAATTCACCCAAACATCGCAGGCACACCTGCGTGCAGACGCGGGTCACCGTCGCTGTCTAAAAGTCGTGCGAAAACGAAGGATTATTTTCCATTCAGGGGGGATTTTGTAAACGCTTTTCTCTGTCATACAGGTGTTTGCCAGTGATAAACAACTCTCTTTAGCGCCTTCCTGCCGAGCGGCCGTGTGTGTGCGCGTCTCCGCGTGCGTATTTGATAGATTCTGTGTGTAGGAGCTTGTCGGTACCTCACGGTTAGAGAGAGATGGTGTTAATCCTAAACCTTAAGTCTGCGTAATTCAGATTAAAGTCAGGCTTTAACTTGGTGGTAATTCACTTAACACAGGGAAACAGGCGGCATCTGTCATTCAGCAGCTCTGAGACTGTAGACTATATAGCAGAAAGCAGCAGACCAGTTGGTATCAATATCTTCATATCGCCCTTCTCTGTCCTCAGCTGGCATCATAGCATGTGACTGCGACTATGCAATTACAATACAGAATAGAATATCGATGTTAAAACAAACATGTTCATAAAAAGCCCTGTACCAGCTTTTCCTACCCATAAATAATCATGCAGAACAAGCCAGTTATTTATATATATAATGTATATAATATATAATGTTTTATATGATGTATTCAACTGTGGCACAATACCACATAGACCTTATATGAGTAGTTCAACCAAATAAAAAACTATTCTCTCTGCCAGATGTACAAATAAACAAATATATTTATATTAAAATGCCATCACGTTATCTTCTTATACAGGGCTCAAAATGGGTGAAGCTCCAAAACTTGAACCATCATTCAAGTAATCCAAATGAATCTAGTAATAGTTAATAATCTAGTTAATAAATTCTGAAGTGAAATGATACATTTGTGAGAAAAAATTAAAACAATTAAATCCATGAAAACAAACTGAACATATGGCAGCACGGTGATAACTTCAAATCTCATTGGTTTTATTGGAAGTCATATACTTTTGGGGATGGCATGAGTATGAGTAAATTATGAGAGAATTTTCATATTTAGGGTGAGTTACTCCTTTAAAATCAAATAAAGGTATCTTTACAGAATTAAAGCTGCTCTAAACAGCCTCTGTGCTGCCTCCAAATTCTGTGTGAAGAAAAAAATATGCATAAAAGCCACAATAAAAAGATGTGATAATGTTTGTATAAATAAAATGCAGCGACAGCTTTGTTGTTGTAATGCATATTTTTTATTTGTTTTATTCATTTAGTCATTTCTTCATTTTCATAAAATTAGTTTCATAACATTATTTCTGCAACTGTGATGTGTAAATGCGTTATGCTTCCTCTGTGCAGCATATAGCTGTTAATGCCCGAGTGTAAATGCATCTGTTTGTGTTCTATGTGCCATGTTGTTGTTGACACAGCTTCCAGGCCACATTTGCATTGAATCTATTGTAATATATTTAAAAACACTTATTTTTTGACACTTCTGATATCTCGCTATATTACCTGTGGTTATTTTGAGTTTGCTGTTATGTTGCTTTCACACCAGCAGTTTTGATGCGGTCACAGCTTTGATTATTCATAATGATATTGTAATTTTAATTACTGTGAATGGCATCTCAAGTGTGCACCAAAGATCTATGCTTAGGTCTGCTTGAAAAGAGGGTGTGAAGTGAACTGATCCGTAGATCAAAATGAAAGCTGCAACCCATAACTTCTTTGGTTAAAAATGAAGAACGATAAATAAATCTGCAGTCAAAACTGTCTCCTTACATTACTTATAATGAATTATAAATAAGTTGAGTTGTTATGTATGATTTGACGGATCATGTGAGTTTGACTTTAACCCATGTAAAGATAAGTACGCAGGACCTGCATATCTGCAGGTATGTAACTTACAATTTTATGTTTAAAGACAATGGTGGATCTCACAAGGAAGACAAAAATTTGCTGCAGTTCAGCACAACGTAACAGTGTGAGAACAGACTAGCAGAGAAATAACCTATTCAGGGAACTGTACCATGTGTTATCCCGGCATTATTGCTCCACAAGATGTATAATTATTTTATCTTGGCAACTGCAGCTTGCTTAGATGTCTAATGGTGCTACTGTACCACTTTACAGTAGCTACTTGATTCACACTGCATTGCTTTGTGTTTATGACATCCTTGTTAAACATTCTTTTTTATGTAGGATGTAATACTACAAAATGATAACTGTGAGTTCCAACAATTTTAAACATGACTTTAATAATTTATTTAGTTCATGCAGCATTTTTGACCTTGAGACACATAAAATATTTGTATTTTTTAGAAATTTACATACAGTATGCAGGACTATTTAAAGTGACGAGGTAATTAAAACGTGAGAGAAATTTATCTGATATTCATCTGATATTTGAGTATCAGATATACTGTAGAACGTAAGATATACATTTTCTTATATATATTTAGAGAAATATTAAACAACAACAGCAGCCAATGAATTCACTACTCATAACACTTAGTGTGATGTATATATTTTGTAGATGTTACATAGGCCCAGGTAAAATCTTGGTAAAAAGACTTGTTTTGCAAAATCTGCAGAATTCAGCATACTGGATTTAAAGATGTGTTAAACACAGATTGGCAGCATCATGAAAAAAAGATTTACTAAACAAACAGGGGTTGGGGATGTGTACAACTTGTGATGGATGAGCATTCGAATTTAGTGAAAATCTTCTGCTGAGTTCTGCATGCACAGATTCTGTGTGGGTCTGGTTATATGAAACTGAAAATGCAGCTGTGTTGTGTGTGTGTGTATCCATTTACCTGTATAAGTCTGCTCTGTTCAGTCTGCAGTGTGCTCAAGTCCTGTCCCAGGTTACTCTGTCCTCTTCTCAGCGACTCATAGTCCATCTTCAGCTGTCCTGCATGGGCAGACAGCTTAGCAACTTCCTCTGCCAAGTTGACCAATAGCGCGCGATCCTGACCTTTGACGGATTTTAGATCCGTATCGTGGTCGGTAAGCGAGTGCAGCAAAGATGTCTGCACGCCTTCCAGTCGAAGAAAGTTACTGTTGTAATCAGGGCAGTTGGGGTCGATGAAGATATTGATGCGCGATCCATCGCCCCTCTCGACTGTGACCAGTGCATTGGCTTCATCCTGATTGGTGCTAATATGGGGTGGTCCGTCCGACATGGGCGGAGCCTGGTAGTGGTTCATAAGAAGAATGGTTCCCGTGACTGTTACGGCGAGGAGAACGGCAACAAAGAGCAGGATGGTACAAAGCAGGTAGCTACAACTCATCCTCTGCAGAGAAACAAAGAAAAACGAGAGAGAGATTTAAAGCCATCTCATAATATCATAATCATCATTACCATTTCTGCAGAACAGAGAGTACTTTTAAAGCCCTTTGGGAATAATATTGCAGTCTGACAGAACTGCAGGAAAAAAAAAAAAAGAGTTGGAGGAGTAGATGAAGGTGTTCCACCATCTTCTCCGCTCTGTTCTCCTGTGAGCTTTTATCAACTGACTGTTTTAGTAACCATGAGAAATAAGTACTGTAGACCCAGACAGAATCTCCACTTTCTGCACTGATTTTAGGGGTAAATCTGCAGATTTGTGCAGAAAGGATTTCAGTATGCTTAAATAGCCAAATAGAGACATAATAAAATCAATTAAGTTTATATTTAATAAACAAGCATTGTGGGACTAAATACAACTGCAAAAGGGAGACGGTGGAAATCGTGTGGGCGCAAATTCCACCCGGGCCTAGAAATAAAGCTAAAACTGGAATCTCAGAGTTCATCAGAAAATGTATCTCACAAACAAGCACTGCAGTAAATCTCAGATCCATCTAGAAGTAGAGAGTGTGTGTGTGTGAAGTCAATGTACCTTATTCATTCACTCCATTACCTGTTTCACACAGTTAATAGACACAGCAATCCATCTCTGCTGCTTCCGTTAATGGGAGAAAATTAAACCACTTTGAGTTTACTGTCCAAACAAATGCGTGTGTATGTGCAGTCTGCACTTGTCCGTGCGTGCATCAGGGTATCGAGCAGGATGCGCTGACTATGTGGGTGTGCTTTCCATGTAATCTGTGTAATTCTGTGTAAGTGCCCACACATATGTTCCGTCTCAAGCCTTCCTGTTCATTAATATGCAAAAGAGTCACGCTGGCATTGGCCCATGCTGATGGGTGGTTAATGGCTTGCTTTATGATTTGGCTTTTACTACCATCTCTGGGAAAATAAAGAAGATTTCTGCGAAGCACTTCAGTGAGCAGTTTACACAGAGATATCACAGACCCGCCCCGTTTCATCTGTGAAGGCTGATGAAACATGTTAGCGACACTAGATGCGATAAGTCTCCAGTGTATTTTAAATAGAAACATATGGGGTCATGAAATTGTTGAATATATTTGCACTTTATCTTCATTTCGCTGTGTTATTGCTAGTTTAGCATTTTTTTACACTGGAGCCAAAGCGAGCAGCTTTTATTTAATATACTATATATGATTTTATTTATTATTAGAAGAAACTATATCGTCTGTATGAATGACAACGTAGCAAAACCCACTGGCCAGTTTTTAATATAGTTTTCCAGTTTCATAATAATTTATTGACTTCTGATGCTTCATGTTTATTTAAGCCAACTGTTCATGATAAAGGACAAACAGTATATTATTTAAAATCCCTGCCTGGTGTGCGTCTGAACTACATGTAATCTAATTGAACCAAATCCAGTAATGCCCCTTGGACACTTTCCTCCTGAGCAGCTGTTTCATCTAGATGAAAAACTGGCAAAACAGATTTATATGCAAAACTTTCAAAAGGTTGAAGGGGATATTGATGGTGGGACTATATAAGCTATTTTCCCCGCAGATCAACCGTCTTTGTTATTGTTTTCTATTGCTGATTTTCAACAGCTGAGCCACAGTAGATTTATAGTTATTTTTGTTTGCTGAACGTTGTTTTGAACTTCAGAACTGAATATCTTCAGTAGAGTGTCACTCTAGTTCTTTGTCCGCTTCCAACACACAAACAGACACATGAACGTTATTTCAGAGCATCATAAACAAGCTACACTGAACATCCTGTATGTGAAAGAAACATGAAATCTGTGTTCTCCCACACATTTGTGTATTCCCTTGAATTTTAATTTTAACGCCCAGACAGATGAACGGTGTTTCTACAAAAAAAAACTCTGTTTTGCATAAAATATTCAGGATGCAATGACAGTTCAGTGGATATGAAACTGATGAATCCATAAGAGGGTTAAATTTGATGAAACACAGAATATAGCTCATATGTGTGTGCGTATATGTGTGAGCGTATCTGACATTGACCTGATTGATCACTAATGCAGTCGCAAACAAGCTAATCAAATAAAAACAAACATACAGTAAAGTTCTTACTTTGATCATAGGGTAGGTGTTAGATGTAATATAATATAATCTCATTTTGAGCTCATCGGTTTTCAACAGGCGAGATTTAATCCTCTATTCTATATTCAATCTGACTACATTTTATTTTCTGTAGGTGTGAGAAACTCTAAATACTAATAAACAAACTTATTTTTTTACACAATCTGAAGCAAATATCATGCAATGAAAAGAGTTTTGGTAAGATAGTATATTATGTATAATTACATAATGCGCTGGAATACTTTATTCTGATTGGTCGGTCACAACATTCCAGAGGTATGCTACTCTCTGATAACCGCTCAAAATTAATAACATCAGGTCATCCGGATACTGTGAGTCAACTTGACCTTGAAAATTATTTACTTTTGAATAAAAATAATAGAAATATGTCTTATTATTTATTATACGTGAGATTATATTGCAAATGATTAAACCAAACAATTTAACCTGTTTGTCACAGGAACGGTGACAAACTACAGTATATACTGTATTGATGGAAAGGTTTTAGACTCAAGAATGAATATTTGAGAAATTTTTATAACAATAATCATAAACTGAAAAATTGATTTAAAAGTTACTTGAAAAAAAAAAAGATTTATACATTTAAAATATCCTAAAGAAAGTAAAATAAATCTAAATATCTCAAATAAAAAACTGTAGTTTAAATAGTGCATTTTCATGTTTATGCTCAATATGTGCAGTGACAGTTATCAGGTTAAATCAAAATGTCATGTCTAGTTTGCAAATTGGTGTAATACAGTTTTGACTTTATTTATGTGGGAGACTGGAGCCCTTACCTTGGGCGGTGTTTGTCTGACTGTATCTGAGTCTGACCATCGGTGTTTGAGTTGAGAAGAGTTGGGCACACACTCACAGAATGTCTGCATCAAACAAACAAACAAACAAAAACAACTAAATAAAATCCTCGTCTGTTTGCTATTTGACACCTTATTTGCATTTTGAAATTGACATGAACAAATGAAGTTCACATGTAAACTTAGTTGGCATAAGAATAATTATGAATGAACTCTAATAATATACTCTTCTTAGTGATACAGCTCCTCTTATCTCACAAACAAACAAACAAACAAACAAACACACAGGGTTGCATACACTTTCGCAAGCATCCCATCTGATTTTATGTCCCTGGCAATAAAAGCTAACAATATTGCATTAGCATTTCACTATAATGGTTACAGAATAAGATCACAGGAACATTAGGAAGGCCTCTCAATGCTTTCAGTAATGCTGCTTTTACTTGATGTACGAATGGTCCAGTTGCCCGGTTGCTATGAATTCAATGTGTTCATATGCTCAAGATGAGGAATTTATAACTTTTAAATATATGTTCCTGGTCTAACTTATAAACAATTAAACACTGCATATTATTTCAAATAAAAAACCCTCCACCCATCAATAATGGTCACTTTTCACAATGCAATCAATGTCTGATGTACAGTAATATAAGAATAACACCAAGTCCTGCACAATTCTTCTGAGAAAACATTTGACTGGAGTGTATGTGAATAGTTGTGGTGTAAAAACTGAGACTGAGCATTTAAGTTATGGTCATGTTCCACAAACATGTGACAATAAACATGTGTTTTGTAAGAGAAAGAATGAGAAAGAGAGACTTCCGTGTCTGAATTTAAAGTGTGCATAAGATGACTACTTGAAAAGCCAGTTTAGATATTGAAGTTTTTTTTAACCCCTAAGTTATAAAAATGTAAATATATTAAAAGTAAGTGCGTGCAAATCCATTAACACTTCAGAAATTACACCAATTAAATGTAAACGCAACAATATCAGAACTCCAGAAACCCGCTTTTTTCTTTGTAATTAAGTCAAAGATAATAGATATTAACAAGAGTTGGCACTGTTATGATTATGAATGGCTTTAAATGCAATGCTCAATATTGTTGCTGTAACAAAAGAAGCCCCGCCTTCCAATAAAAAAGCCAATCGTCAATCAATAAAGACTGACAATTCTCTAATTGTTGGTCAGAAATATGTTATTATATTTTAAGTTTGGCCAGCGATTTTAGATATACAGGTGTCAGTCTTTCCCCATTCAAGCAGACAGGACTGTGGTTTTGCTATGACTGAAATAGCTGCCTGGAGGCGTTGCAGACGTGGACACTGAGTGAGACGAGATCCCTAAAGAGACTTTGTGACAGTACCTTTGTTACCACAGGTTTATGAGATGATGATTCATACTGACTATTATATAGACTTACATTGCATTTCAAGCTAAATTAATCTAATTTGGTGGTATAAACAGATATTTATTTTCGATTTAATAACCTGAATGTCATTTTCCTACAATACAATTATATTATAGCTCACTGATTTTTATAAATGAGTAATAATCACAAAATCATAATATTGTAAAGGAAGCTTATTTGGGTCTTACAATCAACCTTTCTTCCCTGTTACACTGTGACAGAGGTGACAAAGGAGTGTGTTGCATATCCACCGACACTCAGAACTAAATTAACCAGTATCACTTGTTCAATATTATCTTGATTCAAAGTCATAGACACACCTTAAGTTTCAAATGAGCTCAAGTAGGTACCATAAAACAAAACTGCACGGTGCACACATATGCTGTGGTAAGAAAGACGAATGGATTTTAAAAATCAGTGCGTTTCATGTAAATCTCCAATCATACATGGAAGAGTTTCCTGTGAATAATGCATGAAATTTCAGGAGAAACATTACAATCTGACCACAAAGATGAACTCTCCATCATACCTTTTCTTGTTTTTATTTAAATTTTTGCTACCAGAGTATGCAGGTGTATGTGTGTGCGCATATATATATATATATATATATACATTTGACATTGCTGTTGGGTCTGGGTGTACGTGTGGTATGTGTTCATTCAACTCTCATCCACCTCACATGCTATCGGGTGTTAAGTGATGCCCATTTGATCTATGAGATAGAAGGGCAAGCCAAGGAGACCACTAACACATACACAAACTCAAAATACCACCGACCACTGAGATTCTGGGGGCAATTATGGCTTCAGGCATGTGTGAACTGATGGCACCTAAGGGTAAATACTGGTGGGGTTTTGATGTGGAACTATAAAAGCTAGACTATCCTGATTTGACCTTTTACTTAAAAGGACTGCAATAGTTTAGTTACTTTTAAAGAAAGCGAGAAAAAATGCAAACCTTTGCAGAGTGACTCCAATAAAAGGCAATATTCTATAAAATCCCCTGGACTGTGTATTAAAGCTGCGCATAGTTCTTTTCATAATGATGTTATTGGAAATATGTAAGAAATTATTGACAAACTGTAAACACCCTGAACACATTGAAAGAAAAAGGAAATAAAGAAAATTGTGTGTGTGCTAGATATGGATGTGTTTTCCTGCCTATCAATTTATTTCTTATATTGTCCTTGGTGTACTTTTAAAACTGTGGTTGGCTTTGTGATCTTAAAACCACTATGGTCAAAGATTTGTGGCTTTTATTGAATGACATGCAGTCCTAAGCTAACCTGAGAGACCCAATCGCTTCACAATGTAATCGCTAGACCACAGAGATGCATTCCAGTTCATTTATAATCCTGGAGAGTGATTACTGTAGGTTTCCCTAAGTTGAATTTTGAAAAACAATGCCATGTACATGTACATTCGGCAAGCTATTGAACTGATATTCCTTTACTTTACTAATAATAGAATAGAAATTTAGTCCTCATAGTTTTTAGTTAATACTAGCTGATCAAGGTAGTGTCCTTTATTTAGACGTCCCAAATCTGTGTAAAAATACACAGTACAAATAAGAAAAAAAATAGAAAACATATAAAATAAAATATAAAACTTAGTTTGACCTTCTGAGGTTCTTCAAGTGATTTCTTTCATGGCCCAAGTTATAAAACAATGAAAAAATGCATATTCTTGGAAAGTGCCACAAAGCTCAAAAGTCTTTATGAAACCCACACACACACACACAAAAACACTTAGCAAGCAATTATTCTTGCAATAAGCCCAGAAAGGCCTAAAATGCTGCTAAAGAGACAATTACTCGACTAAATGCCTAAAACCCTTGACACTTTCCATTTTATAATATTCAGCTCACTTACATCCCATGAAACCAAATGCATAATCCCCAACTCACAACACAAAAGAACAGACACTCTTTGGTAAAGAAATACAGTTAAGGGAAAAATACACAAAGTCATGCTCTGTCACCGCTCAGTGAACACAAGAGGAGCAAAAAAAGAAAGGCTTTTATACCTTCAAGTGAACAATAAAGCCTAATTGTCACCTCAAATTTGAAATTGTACATTTTCTCTCTCTCTACATCTTTTTCACAAATCCATCCATCACAACTTTTACTCTCTCTGCTTTAAATCCAACACTAAACATCAAGAGAGGACGCCTACCTAGCAGTGGGTGGATGACAGTGCTAGCAGGCTTTTGTGTGTGTGTGTGTGTGTGAGAGTTTGTGTAGCTCGTAACCTCAGATGCTGCACAGGCTGGTGCGTTGATTCACATGCCATTAGAAAGTCTTTTCAGGGCAATGCGGGTGGCTAGGCCTTGTCAGAGCCAATCAGAAACCAGGGGTTTTGGAGTATATTACGGTATAGAACCACTAAAAATAAAATAACCTCATTGCGTCATCCAATAAATATAGGTCTCAAAGACAAATAGCTGGACTAGGACAACAGACCTTAATTGCTTGGTTTTAGTGCAAGGCAATGATTACGCATATAGTATTTAAAACTTCTAAGCAATCAGAAATAATGAATTTATTCTCTCTCTCTTACTCTCTCTTTGAATAGGGTGTCATGTTTGGGCAGCAATGAGTAATTCAGCATCTCAGTTGTTTGGTAATACAACTGACAATTGTTCTTGGCATAACACAAACTTTAATTGAATGCACGCTTACACATTTATACAGACATATCTGTAACAGATACTTATCCTCATGACAGACGTTGGTGTGCCTTGTTGGCCAAAACAACATAGCACACACTCTCAAACATTAAAATCTGTTGCTTTTTTCCAAATGAGCAAAACTTGTTAAACAATGCAAAACAATTTTTGCTGGAAATGAACACTTGTTAAATGGTTATTCTATCTGTGAAAATGTGATTATTTAACCAGAGCACCTCTTGCTTTCAAGTGTCATGCCTACACTGACAAGTGACACTCTGATGCACTAGGCTGTAATGAGAAGAGCATTTTAATAGGTGTTTTAGAAAAGCAAGTGACTAAATACAGAAACACACGCAGGAACAGTGTATAAAGCTAAATTAGGATAAATCCTTTGTAATGTCAGCTTTTATCACCTCATTTCACAACATTCCTGCAACTATTTTCACACCTTTCAAAGGGAAAAAATTATGTTACTGAGCATGAATTTCATTAGGGTGAAATTAACCATGTAGTGTCCGGCTGAATGGATTTTTTCATCATTGCTCATAAGAAATTCATTTGTTCGTAAACAGATAAAACATGCTACACATGCTATCATTTAAATTTACTGGGTAAATATTATTAATCATTCATATTATTATTATGGATACTACATGTATCCATAGTTATATTAAGCTAAATCCTGTAATTTGATAGCAAATAATGAGATATATTTTCCTAGTCTTTATATCTGTATGTCTATAGTGAGTCAAACCTTTTTGCACCTCCAGTTCACAGTTGCCCGCAGGGCCAGTAAGAACAGGATATTCACTGGAAAGAACTGATCGCTCTTTGTGTCTCAAGTGAAGAGATAAAAGCATTCAATTCAGCAAAGAGATGAAACTCACGAAAAATACTCATTTGCTCAAAAGATTATTTTCTTCTGGGGAAACAAATTTGCTTGGCATTTAATAAATGTCAAATGCAAAGATACTGTTGGTAATTAATACTTATTGTGGTTTGGGAGACGACCCAGATTGTATTTGTTTACACAACATTGCAGATTTTCAGGGTAAAGTCCTGAAATATTGTAGGATGAGACACGGTGTCATTTTTCTCACTTCATTAGCATGGGTTAAAATCATTCTCTCTCTCCTTCTCTTTTTGTATGTCATGCCATTCACTATGACCTTGTCATTTTTGTTGCTCAATGATGACAAGCCACCTGTGCAAATCACCTGTTACCATGGTGACAATTAACTATATATTAACCCTATCAAAAGATGTGACAGCTGATATTTCTGTCACAGCAATCTCTTATACGCAACCCGGTCAATCAGAGGTATGGTAATTTAAAGTACTGTAGCAGCCTTTTAATAATGACACAGAACAGGTTGTAAAGTGACCTTGAGATTTGGAAAGACGCTATATAGTCAAGTATGTTTCTCAGTAGAATCAAACAATAATAAACATTGGATTACAGTACACTCATTCCCAACAATGCAACAATAAAAATGGGTTACGGGTCTTATAAAAAGCATTTGCAGTTCTTTTGAATACATAATTTGCTTCGGCAATGAGCTCAGAGGGCCTCCTCTGGAAAATCAAACAAATAATAAAACATCTTACAAATCTAACGATGATCATCCGCAATTTATGCAAACCTTAATTCGAGTCGGTTTAAAGCGAGTTAGCCCAAAACCCATTATTACCTTGTGGCAATTATCACCATCTATTCAGAATGTTTCAAAATTAAACTTTAACAAGAACTGTTCTAATTTACTGAATTAGTCAGAAGAGCTAATGATAAAATTGCCATTTGGCTTTCCTTGCCTCTAATTGGGCTCATTTAAAAGCCTGACAGTATCTCCACAGTGGCTTTATAGTGGAGCAACCTTTAAAGCACACTTCATTTGCTGTTATTGCAGTGCTCTTATGCACTGGAATTTACCCTACATTCCCATTATCACAGAACCTGTGTAAAAATAAGAGTCAGTATGAGATTTTAGTGCTGTACGTTCATTCAAATCTCTCTCTCTCTCTCTCTCTCTCTCTCTCTCTCTCTCTCTCTCTCTCTCTCTCTCTCTCTCATCTGTTTGTTTATTTCTCTGTATGTCTTGGCTTAATCTGTGAATGACAGATCTTCAAACCTATCAATCACAGTAGCATTCAACCTTATCTGAGACACACATTCACCACACACACACAGGCTCATTATAAAGTGTACCTGTGGCTCAAAGTCACTCAGATGGAGAAAGTCATTACGCTCCTCAGATTCTACTTCAGGGCTGTACTGAACTTCTGCATAGTCAGCGCAAGAATACCGCAAATTTGTGCCTGCTGTTTAAAATATGATTCCCACTTTATCATGGGAGTTTAGTTGTATTATGCATATTTAAAGAAATGAAGGGACAGTGATACTTACTTAATTGTCTTTCTATGCAATCATGAGAAATGTCTCAGTGTCCATACAATGCAAGTCATTGGGGTGCAATGTTACCAACACTATCCAACAATTTAATCTCACGATATATATATATATATATATATATATATGCATACATACATACATACATACATATATATAAAACTAACACAAGTCTATGACTTGCTGTATTCATGTATATCACAAAATATATTCCAAATTCTGAATGTGACTTCCAGATAATAAAATAAAATCACAATCTTAAAAAGGCATGACAGAACTGTAAAAAAGAAAAATAATGCAAAATAAAGGTTGTACGTTAGTAATGATTTGGTAAATCTGAGCCTGTTGGGAAACCATTCAGAAACAAGAGAGAAGTAAAAACTGTGCAGTGAAAATCGACCTGCATCTTCAAGGTTCTCTCAGCACACTTAGCTACAATTCAGCTGATCTCACATGCCTTCGGTAGTTTTAAAAGCATTAATGTTGAGCTCGCTTTCATTGATTTATATGTGTTGTAGAACTAGAGGGACTGTAGCTTTTTGAAGTCCTTTTAAACTGTTAATTGTTTTTCAGGGATTTTGGTTCCACATGTCCAAGAACGTACAGTACTTCGTGATTTCCATAGCAGTCACCTTCCCCAATCCTTTAATTCTTAGCACGGCAGGAGTTATCGCTGATATATTTGCATGTTTTATTGATCTAATCCCCTGGCCTCTCTCCAAACCCCTCTTTTATCCAGTTTCTTCTCTTCACACACCTCACTTTATGCTCTCTCTGCCTTAAAATGAGGCAATCTCGCAGCTATCCATTCTCAGCTCTTCAGATTGATTTGACATGTAAATAATTTAGCATTCGAATAACTTCTTAAATTCATTTATTAATCCGCCCACTCTCTCTCTCTCTCTCTCTCTCTCTCTCTCTACCATCCCTCCTGTTTCCTCCCCCATATGTTGTGCAGAGGAATTGATCTGTGTTTGGTAGATTGAGCTTAGATGCAGTTTAAATAATTCATGCACTGGATTACTGTTACCGAAGGGCTGGATCTTCACTGGAGAACCCATGTCATCTCTTTTTCTCCATCCTTTTCAAATCCTTCACTTGTCAATCCTTCATCTGTCAGTTTATTAGTCTTCTTCTGCGTAACCATCGCTATAAGCATCCCTAATGGCTGCCACCCCCATATGATCATCATTTGACACACAGTTTGTGTGAATGTGTGCTAAAGTCAAGATGCGAAATATGGTAGCAGTCTGGCAAATGCTGAAAAGGTGAAGCGTTCCATGCTCACCGTTTCCTCTCGCCCTCCTTTAATCTCTATCTGTGGGCTGTAATTAGTCCAGTGATTAACCTTGACATTCCTGATCACATCATTCCGCCTTAATGATGCTATTACCACTCCATGTTAAATCAACTCGCACATTCAAACCTCCTTATACTGCACACATAAGCGTGAACATACAAACACTAGAGCGGGAGGGCTAAATAATATCATTAATCAACAACCTAATACACGGGGACGAGAGCCAATTTGGTGCAGAAATACATGAAGCCACAATTCCAGGGAAATTGGAATCTGAACAGCTATTTAAAGCTGTCAAACTCTTGGCTCGATGTTGTCTATAAGTGGACATAATTAATTTATTTTCTCTGCTTGTTTGAACGTTCACTTGATTCCAGGTCTGATTTCAAAACAACTAATCGATCAACAGGTCCAGGTTCATTACAACCGTAGACAAAAGTGCAGGAAGCCAAAATGAACACTATTAACACTACTTAAAATATGCTGCACACTTGTATTGACACAAATAGATTGCTTTATTATACAGGATTTGATTAATATTTATTTTAAATCTTGAACTAAAAATTCAAAAAACAGCTAAATAGCTCATTACATGAATTACAAGTCCTGCTTATCTTGAAAGGCTCTGTACTGGCATAAGATATATTTTCTAATGCTAGAATTTTAAAATGTTACTTCCCACTCGAGTCAGCTGCCATATTTAAGAACATTAAATTCTTAAAAATGTGTAAATAGAACAAGATCCTAATTGCAAAACTGAAACTAAAAACTTAGAATAAAACGATGTATAAGGTTTTCATGAATATTTTCATTAAAAGTGAATCACAGTAATCTATTTACAAAGAAGTATGACACCCCTGAAGCCACCTGGAGTGGAAACCAGCAACCCTTTGTTAACCAGCCTTAAACGTCAACTGGTATCTCACTCTGGGCCAGTTAAGGTTGTTCATCCACTAATACAGTCCTAGAATTCCTAAGGAGCTTTAGATCATCAGAAACTGACACACTCATTGATGGACTCCAGACAGTTATCTGACTCGTCTATCCATCTTGTTTCTCCTCTGTCCCTTATGCTTTCTCTCCCCCTCTTTCTCTCACTCTTCCTCTCACTCCTGCTAAGCAGCTTAGCACTTCTGTTGTTCATAAATGATTCAGTTATTGTGTTGTTTTAATTACTTTCCTACCATCGCTGTTCAGGAGTCACCAACCAAATAACTGTATTCTGGGTGACTGTGTGTAAATGGGTGTTTGTGCGCCAGTTCATCAGCCGAGGCTATATAAAGAAATTGTCTTTGGTGAGGCATTGATGAGGATTCTCCCTGCATCACTGAACAGCCATCTTTAATTAGTTTAATTTATAACCAAGCGTAGAAACAGATGTGTCAATGCATCACAAACTTTGATATGTGAAAGCTTCGGCTATACAAGTCTTTACAAAGGCAATAATTACACCACAAAGAGAAGTAAATAGCTTTATATATAGACTATATACAAGGTGAGATAAAAAGTTATTGCATACAGAGCATTTTTAACTTTATTCATATTACAGCTGAGCAATGCGCAAGAAATACATCCCACTTAAATTTTCATCCGAAACAGTAAGTGCACTATAACACACTCAACCCATAATCTTGATGTATGGGAGCAGCCTGAATTTATGAAGACTTCACTACAGATGTTTACGATTATTACTGCTTCTTAAATACAGCGTAATGCACCGTTTCATGCATTTTTCAGCGACTGAACAATGCCTAATGGCTTAAGGCTATTGTCACATGTGGCGCTGAATGCATAACAGGAAGTGAATTAAGAGGCCCAGTGCGGCCGCATGTGCAGGCACTAACGCAGCACTCGCTTTGTTTGATTGGCCCGCAGGGCAGGGATTTCTATCGGTGTGCAAGGGCAGCACACTCTGCATGACATGGGCAAGGCAAACCTTGATCCTTCATTATAGTGCGCTGGGTGATGTGTGTGTCTACCTCTGTGTCTGTGTGCATAAGCCCACGCTCCCTTTAGCTGTGTAAATTTGTGAGAAAAAGCAATAACATGGGGTGGAAGAGAGGAAAAAATAATAGGAGGTTCAAAGGAAAGGCAGGATGGGTAGGATTAAAGACAGAAAATGATCATGTTCCCCTGGCCACTACTGATAAAATCGTCAGTGTTTGACCTGACGGAGAAAAAGAAGCAAGAGCTAGAGAAAAAGAGAGAGAAAAGATAGAGATAGACGAGAAGAATAAAACCAAAAAGGACAAGAGGAGAAAATAAGAAGTATATATAGGACTTTTAGTTAGCATTTAAGTTGATGAATAAAAAGCACTTGCTTTGGAATACTAATCTAATGTAATACCAAATGCAATCAAATGTGTGCGTGTTTGTGTGTGTCTGCCCTACAGCATTTCCTAAAGTTAAAAGAAATCCCTGACATTTCTTTTTTCTTCTCATCTACTCTCCATCCCCACTCTTCTCTCGGTTTAGAGAGAAAGCATTAGTCATTCAGGGCTCAAATTGTGAATGGGTGTTGTGCTTTGTATCATCTTATTACATTTGCAGTCTGTTACTGGTCTGTCTTTGTAGCATGGTGCAGGAAGTTGTGTAATATTGCAATTTAAGGCTGAACTACACAACTTAAGCACCAACCTTTGCCCCAACTTATAGATTTTTTTACATTTTAATGTTTGTAGGCCAAAGTGAACAATAACTTTTTTCCTGAGCAATATATATACATATACATATATACATACATATATATATACATATATACATATATACATATACATATATATATATATATATATATATATATATATATATATATATACGCAACTGTATATATATAGATATATATAGATATATATGATATATATATATATATAGAGAGATATAGAGAGAGAGAGAGAGAGAGAGAGAGAGAGAGAGAGAGAGAGAGAGAGAGAGAGAGAGAGAGAGAGAGAGAGAGAGAGAGAGAGAGAGAGAGAGAGAGAGAGAGAGAGAGAGAGAGAGAGAGAGAGAGAGAGAGAGAGATAGGTTCTGTCCATGGTTTTGAATGTGCAACTGACATGCTGTTGCTGTCCATGGTCCTGAAAAGCTTTTTCAAACAAGCAGAAGTGTGTATCAGTGTGTGCTTGAGTAGCTTAAGAGATCATAGCAGGAGACCATCCTTTGAGAAAATCAGAGATCTACGCTACAATAAAAGGTTTTGTGTTACACCTATAAAGCTTTTTCAGCCTGTCCCTCTTGGGAAGCTTCAACTCTCACAACTGGCATACATTTTTTACTTTGCAGGATATCAAATACAATATTATACTCTTTATGATTGATTTTATTGAATCTGATGCAACAATAACTTTTATCGAATTTTCTGAACTAAGAAAAAAAAAATACATTTTAGCTTTGTTCTTTGTACACAGCCATAGTTACAGTGTTTGCACACGGCACAAAACAAACAGTAACAATTGTAATCTTTATTTGTGCTTTGTCTATCACCAGCTTAAGACCAGCATCTGTTTGCAGTGGAAATACTTGTTAGTATTCAGCAAATTTTCTACTAAAACATAAACATGCATTACATACAATAACAAAAGATTTCCAAATAAACAGTCACCTAAAGTCAATGATTTAAAATAAGTATAAAGCCTGCTGCCAACTATTGTCAGCAAAAACTGACTCAATCAATTCCAATCCACTACAGCATGTATGTATATGTGTGTCTGTGTTTTGGGATCTTCTTTATTGATTGAACCGTCTTGAAATTCTTTGGCAAACCCAAAAATAAAACCATTCAAAACAGATCCCATTTTTTGTTAGCATTAAAGTGTATATCACATTGTTGATCCATTCATTCTGACTAACATCTAACCAGCCCACAGACTAAACTGATATGAATCAGAAGGACCTAAAACTCCTTTCCAGAAATCAGCTACAGACACTGATGTAGATCTTTGATTTCATTAGTAGAACTCACACCACATAATATCATCATAGACCAGCTCTTATAGCTATACTAAAGCAATATACCTCACTTCATCAAGTCATTTTTAAAGACTAATTGGGCAGCATTATGGATGTGACATTTTGAAATAAATATTCTCACAGATTGTATTTATTACCAATATATTGAAACACCCTGTTGATAGAGTCCAGACATAAAAAATGCCATTCTATATTCAAGTTATGTTAAAAAAAGCGAATACAGATGTGTTATGAATGTGAGTTGTGGTACAGTCTCATCCCAACACAAAGAAACAAAGTCTGGATTGTGGTAAAGTCTCATCCTAGCACATAGAAACACAGCCTGGATTGTGTTACAATCTCATGCAGCACACTTAAAACACAGACTGGATAGAGATACAGTCTCAATGTGAAACAACGGGTCTTTGCAGGCCCTATGATACTGTACATGTTGTAATCTCATTCCAGCACAAAGAAACAGATTTGATTTCAATCCTTGCCTCCAAAATATACTAAAAACATTACAAAAATTATGAATAAACATGGAGATGAACAGAGACGGAGATGAGAGAAAAAGCACAGGTTGAACTGCATCGTCTACTCTCCCTCTCCCCCATGAGTCTGTGTATTAGATTGCGCAATGGTGTGGCTGCGTACTTAAGCTTCAAGTATTTCTTTAGCTGTGTTGGTTTTGATATTTTTCGAGTGTGCATGTGTGTGTGTGTTAAAGGTTTTCTTCTTAGATACTGCTCTTAATTCCACTGACTTGAGCCATCACTACCAGCCATTACACTCACATTCAAATCAATGAAAATAGTTTTTACGTACTTTGAAACCATCAATGATAGGGATAAAGGACTGTCAGTTTGACGTTTTGTGGTGTTTGCCATATACTCTCAAACATTGACTATGCTTTGGGGAGCCCACAAAAGCATCTCTGTGGCTTATCCACACTTTAACTTACCAATCAGTCTCACCCTCTTCTTACCCTCAACTGAAACACAAACGCTTTCTTACCCACACAAACACACAAGACTACCATACCCACATTTCTAGGTGTTTTTCTCTGTAAATGGTCTGGGTTTTATTATTCACAACACATACTTATCATAACATCTGTACTACAAACAGGGCTGGCCGCACAATCACGGAACACTTTCCATCCGAATGTTCAATTCATTAACAAAAATGTCAAAATCTTTTGGAATATGTTTTCACGTTTTTGTATATACTCTGGAAAAATTGAAGATAAACTGCATGCGAAACCACTTTGTGCCAAACCCACACAGCAGCTGCATTTCCCATGACTGGTGCTTTTTTCTCCGGCTACCCGCATAAACGGAAAACAAAATTCAGCCGCTTTCAGCCGAGCGCGTGATCTACGGGCGCGCTTATGCGGAGTGACAGGAACAAGGCGCGCTCAACTCATTGTGCTATACACTCTGAACACGCACACACTCATGCACGACTGCATTTATACACACACACACACAGATAAGATTTCATCAGGAAACTACATGAATTTCCCGTTGCTAAGTGTAAGTGGGAAACGGGTGGGACACACACCTGGTTTTTGCCCCGTTGTCCGTCTTCGAGTTCCGATGAGCTGTTCATGATTCCCCATCGATCATTGAGTATTCTCCGGAGAAAATCCAATCCTCAGCCGCCTGTCAGTCACAGGCGCAGGTAAAAAAACAAGACACAGGGTCGTTCAGTCGGTTTTCTGAGCAGTTATTCCATAGAAACAGAGAAATGACATTTGGGGGAAAGGAGGGAAAGGAAACAGAAAAGACAACGAGGAGACACTGATCTAGCCTCTACTCCGGGACCACACGGACTAATTCTGGTCGAAAAGGGGCGGCGAAGACTCTAGCACCACACACATCGTAATATCATACGCACTTGCTTGGGAAAGATAATAAAAATAATGAAAACTTCTCAGATTTGAGATAAGTTGTTCTTTAAGCTCGTTTCTTGGCTCCCGAACGTTGAAAAAGTCTCCAGATATTCCACACTAAATAACTGCGATTCGGAAAGAACGCCAAAAAGGGACACGAAACCAACTCGTCGAGCGTGTGTATAATCCAAACCGACGAAACTGCAAAGACAAAGTAAATACTGAATGAAAGACGTGCAGTCTCGAAGATTTTATTAGAAGTTTGTATTCCTTTAGAGGACTGTGCCGTTGGCGGAAGAGTAAAAAAATGTTGCTTGAAAGCGCAGCGCTCGCGGGTGGCTCGAGCGGGACTAGTTAGCTGTGATTTGAGGAGGGAATCCGTTTCCCGGGGTGTCCTAGTTTGCCGGATAGAGGGCGAAGGATGTCTCGCTGATGTTTTGACAAGACAAGAGCGGCAGGACAGATTAACGGCTTCCTACTGGTGTGCCAAGCTTCGCGCTCTCCTCGAGCATTAGAAGCTATCCGGTAAGCGCGCTCCCGGTGCTCGCTCAATTTCTTCTGTTCGCTCTGAGACGGGGTCGGCACTGATGTGACTTTTCCACACCCTCGTCTAGTTCAAGAAACTCCCACATCGCAACAAAATAACGGGTTACGAGATATAAACTGGGACAAACAAAAGGCTAAAAGTTGTTTGATGTCAGCAGGCAGTTTAGTTGTGAAAGCTTTCATCTCAATTATACAAAGCACTAAACCAAAACGTTATAATCAAACCACTGACGTCTCGTCTCATGTTACCCATCAGATACCCCGCCCTTGCCATGGTGATGACAGCATCTGAGTGCCAGTCAGTTAGCAACAGTTACATCTTTGCGAAAAATTACTACCGAACAACTTACAGGCGCAGTGTAGGTGTGATAGCAGGGCCGGTGCCCACCCCCCAAACTATGAGTTCCAGAGTGGCCCTTATTGGTAGTCATTATTGGTACTCACTACAACTGCATTCAAACAGCACAATAACATTATAAAATACATTTTTTAAAAAGGTATTGTAATGTAAGTTTGCTTGTTTAGCTGAGGGGTATGATTAACACATTACCTGTTGGGAGGCCCAGATTAATAAAAGCCTATTTTGTATTTTTTATAAAAACTAGTAGCAAGGGCACATTTGGTTGAATTTTAATTTTTGTGATTTTACTGTCCTGATTAACATACTGTATATTGCTATTCCACAATAATAATAAAAAAACGTTCCTTGACCCCTTTGGCCTCTAGCCAAAGTGAAAAAGTGGGGAAATGTGGGCTGGGGAAAAAGGGAAGGAAGTATACTATAAAACTAAAGGTTTTAGAAAGGCTCTTTGTTGGGGTATTTGGCTCTATGAAGAACATGTAACAGCCATGCAAACTTCTTTTGCAAAAAGAATCTCTAGATTAGGGAAAGTGATTCTTCAGACTTTAAATAAGTAAAATAAAGACACCTTTAAGAACCTTTGACTGAAAGGTCTTTGGGGGACCAAGTAGTTTTTCCGTGGCATTGCTGCACATCTTTATTTGTGACCCTGCCTGTGAAAACCCATTTTTTGTGATTTCTACATAAAATCATCCTGCATAACATAAAGAACATTCTGTGAAAATATAACCTCTATATTTTTAATATTTGCTGAATAAGGCCATGTCAAATCTTGAAATCACAGTAAAATTAATGATTAAAATCAATCAAATAGATTTTCCTAATAATTAAATTATAAGACTTTAGCCTGTATTTCACAGACAGGGTCACATTTTATATGTGTATATCTCATTGCAGTGTTTCGAGAAAGGGCATACTAGAACACGATTCATTTTCAAAGAGGGGGCAGGGAGATCGCAGAGGAGATTCAATCCGGTAAAACTGCCATGAATGAGCTATAGAAGAGGTGGAGTGTGTGTTTGAGTGCTGTATGCGTATAGCAGCTGCCCTGTCTGCCAGTCTCATCTGCCAGAATACACAAATCATATTACAGATTTATATCAACTCCATTTTTAAATGGCACCTTAAAGTCACATTGCAACATTTATGAATATGAATACATAAATAAATAAAAATCAAGAATGTGAAGTCATAAATAAGAGACATTTGAAAAAAGTCATGCTTTGCATGGTGCAGTGAAGTGCAGACAGAGATCAGGAAAGCAGGGAATTTCAGTTGTTTAGATTTATTCTTTGATTTAAGAAGTTTTCGATAAAATTCATATTATAAGGATGCACTCATACCGTAACAAGTCACATATCAGCACAGACAGAGTGTGCATACTTTAAAGTAACAGGATTGAAGATGTGTGGAGCCTAAACCCTCCAGGGCCTCAGGCAACAGCCTGCCACATGCTGAGACTACTTGATAGTGGACAGAGGGGAGCTTTTGGATGCAGGTGTGTATGTTAGTTGAAGCATCCAGTAAGACTCGTATCTCAGCCAGGAGCCTTAGGCAAAGGACAGAAAAGCACCATTGGCAGGACTTAAACTCAGAAGTGGGCGGGCCCGCATTCCCTGTCTGCTGGCTGGCGAGTCTGACGAACGTGGGCATGTGGGCACCAGCTCTGCATGTGTCTTGTTTTTAACATACAGAACAGCATGTTGCTCTATGTGTGTGTGTGTACTTGCAGAAGTGTACGCTTTCATGGATGATGGAGCATAGGGACAGAAGCAGAGGTCTGTGAAGAGGCAGCGCCCTCCTTCAAATGCCAAAGCCACAATTTGTAAAACATTTGAGTGGTGGAGGGTAAGGGGGTGGGCAGATGATGTGACAGCAAAAAAACAAGAATAAATGTCTGCGAAACCGAACAATGAAAACTGGATGAAAAGTATACAGAAGTATATTCTCTCTCTCGCCTTTCTCCACCGAGCACATACTCAAACACGTCCGTGACAACCACACTCAGAAAGAGACGGTTAAGCAAGACTTCAAATGATAGCCTTTGTGGTATACTGCCAGACATGAAATGAGTCATTCACACCCCCAAAGAGTTAAATGTAAAGAAACCGAAAATGTAATGTAACCAGACTTCACCATACTCCCCTTCAAACATCAGGAGAAAATCAATACAACGTCCAGGTGGACAAGGAAACAGTCTTATTAATATATAATGATAGTGCGAGGGAGAAACTGAGCGAGAGGAAAGCATGATGAGCTGTATATATTATAAACCTTGATGGCAGGGAGCGAATCAGAGAAAGACGGGTGGTGATTTTCCTCTACTGTTTCCTAGGATTGGTGTGGAATGAAGCTGTATGTGCTGCAGTAAAGAGAGGAAGATTCCTTTTATTGATTCTCTCTCACATCACATGCTCTCCCTTCTCTGCAATTCAGCATCTCTCTCCATCTCTCTCTCTCATCACACACACACACACAGAAGAGCCTGGCACATATAAAGGTGACATTCACTGATGGTGTAATTAGTGGCTGGCAACTCACATGAGGTCAGCGATGCTGATGATGTGATGTGGTGTGTGAAAATACCACTGATTATTCTTGCCAAAAAACTGAATGCACTTATAGCTCCACTGAAATTAGGCTAATAGGCTTTAAAAGTCATTTTCATTTTAGTCTCTTTTTGTGAAAAAGTTATGAATTAAAGACTGAGCAATGCACATTTTCTGTCCTAAAAATGTCCATTATAGTAAATAATGAGAAGGCGTATTAGTATTTCTAGCATTTAACTGATGCTTTAGTTTATACCTGAAAAGTCTCCCTAATGGAACAGTTCACCCAAAAATGAAAATTCTCTCATTTACAGTATTTACTAACATGAGGTCACCCATATGTATATGACTTCAGTTCTTCACGTTGAACACAAACTAATTATTTTACAAAGAAATGCCGCCATGTTCCGTAACAGTCATATGGAAACTAGTCACAAGACACACGAGTACCAGTGAGATTTTAAGTTATCAATGTGCCACAATACTTAAAAATAGCACTCAGATCTGCTTGTTTGCATTTCAAGTTTGCTAAATAAGTTCAAAACAATAATCTCTTTTCCTCACAAATGTATTGTTGTATTGACTAATGTATTGTATTCGCTTCAGAAAACATTTAACCTACTGGAGTCATTTGGATACATTTTAATTAATTATTAGTTTGTGTTCAGCTGCAGAAAGGAAATCCTATCTCAGATGGCATGAGGTTGAGCAAATAGACCAGAATTTTCATTTTTGTGTAACCTACTCCATTAAAGCTTAAAAGTGAAAAGTATGTCCATGATTCTTTAGATTTTGTTCTGAGTTTTTATATTTTATATAAATCAATATATATATATCGAATTGAGTGACAGACAAGGTGTTACCAAAACCACGACTTTGCACTGAAATAACCTTCCTCTCTAGATTTTCTGACTCTTAAGTAGCACAGTGAGAGTAAAAACAGTCTTTAAAAATTTTAAGTGAATTAATTCAGATCAGCAGAAAAGGTTAAACTGGTTGAAATAATCTAATGTCAAGCTGATTCAGTCTCTTCACATCATTCTAACTCCTCACACGTGTCTTTCCACTCTACAGTTTCTGCCTCTGTGATTCCACCGATCAGGTGTCTATCTGTCAGCACAGGGCATCACAGAGAGCTTCATAATTATCTGTGATGTTCCCCTGAGCTCTGCTCTGGAACTTCCTCGTGTTCTGGCTCCGTTCGTTTTGTCTGGCATTCACAAAAGGCCAGAGGGAACAGGGGAACAGAACCACGCTGGAAGCTACTGTAAATAACAGCCAAACCTGTCCCCACAGGGATCAACAATGACCTTCTGTAAGTGTCTGAGATGGGATTGGGTGTGTTTTATACTTTTGAGTTTGACTCTTCGTCAACTGTTTTAAAAGTTTAAACAGTCGTTAAATCGGTCGGTTTGGAGGGATGTGTTCGGCTGTAATGAATTGTAACATTTGAATCCTCGCAACAGCCTCCCTCCCTCCCCCCACGTCCCACTTTCATCTTGTCATCAGTTCAGCTGTCTCTGGTCGTAACTCATACATATAACAAGTTGACCTTTTGAAAGCATAACAACTATATTTTAAATTCATGGCATTTCTCTCATTTCGCAACCCCCCTTTAAAAGCTCCAAGCCCCCCGTTGAGGCACATGATTTTTTCCATAGCTAAAGGGAAAAGGGAATTGAGGGTAGAAAGAAAAAATAGCAGATTCAAACACAAGTTATTAATACATTTTTCATTTCATTAATCACATCCCGTAACCCCTGCTAAGAACCCAGAGGCAGATTCCTTTTGCTCATCTTCTGTCTTTCTGTCATGCACAACATAATTGACAGGAAATCTTCTTGATCATCACAGGTGCAAAACTGACCCTTCAAGTGTTTAAATGGCACGTACCAAGAAACACCAATTAAATATGTCAAGAGCGCCATTTGATATTTGAAAAGGAAAGGAATTAAGACATCTAGACAAGTTAATTTCATCCCATTCACACTACTGTGAATGAAGACAACTGAATCACTAGCACATCTGAGAGCAGGATAATGATCTGGGATTTGATCAGCTGCTTATTCAGTCTTATTTAGTCTTAGCTCGGCTGGAAGACCATGTGCTGTGAAACACAAAGCTTCAAAAGCTGTCCTCACCTGACTCTCTCGGAAAAATATATTGCTCGTCCTGAAACTTTAATCTGAAATATCTCAAAAGATCTTCTCCTAGCTCAGTTTTGATCTTCGAAAAGTAAAAAGTGGAGGAGGTGATTCTAATCCCAGATGTGGATTTGGAATTGTTTGGGATTTGAATCTTGAAAAATCTTGAATCTTTGGAAAGCAGAGCCAGGATTCTTGACTTTGTCTGACCAATTCTGAAAGTCTACTCCTTTCAATAGTTGGTTTCTGTCTGGATTAGTTAGACTAGTTAACATAAAAATATGGAAATTGTTGTTAAGGCTTGTAAAAAGGTACTTTGTATTGACCAAAATGACACCAAGTCCAAACTAATGTACTGTAGTTAAACATTAAAGAGGAAGCACATTTAAGGGCATTTAAAGCACAGTAAAGCATCAGCATTATGATATCAGTTGAATTTATATCAGATTTTTTTAAAAATGGGGCACAAGCTTAAGACTACTGTTATATTTTTTATTTCCTCCTGTGCCAAGATTCATTTAAAGTCTTCAGAAGTGTGTCTGCCCTCTGTACACTTGTAGACTAATACTCTTACTTCTCCCAGGTGATTTAACACAGACCTGAAGGCTTTTATTTGGAGACCCTCTTCATCTGGAGGCAAAAAGTTCATAATACACACTAGCAATCTGTAAGCTAAAGCCATCCTAAATGTGACCCTGTCTGTAAAACCAGGCAAAAGTTTTCAATTCAAATTATGAGACAATGAGCATTAAAGTTTGATTCCACCTATAAATATAAATATAAATTTCACCTATAAATTAAATAGATTTTAATCTTTGACGTCATTAATCCGTCAATATTAAATACATAAAGGTTATATTTCCACAGAATGTTCTTTACATTACGTAGGACGATTTTATGTAGAAAACATAAACACAAAAAACATTACTTTAGCTGGGTTTTCACAGGCAGGGTGACAAATTCTATTACTATTCCATATATTTTGGGATGAAATCCCACATCTCATAAAATATATTGCAAAAGTGCAACTTAAAACAATTCAAATAATCCTTTCTCATAACAACATCACATTGAATGTAATGTAACAAACTGCCTTGTTAAATACAAACAAATCAATCCATCAGGTTCACTTTTCTCCTCAGACACCAAACACACACCACATGTCAACATCACCTTCCCTAAAATACTACCTTCAGTGTTTTACAAAAGAAAATCTGTAGACCTTTACACTTTCATCTTCAGCAATTGTTTCCGGCTACTGTTTCTCCAATTCATTGTGATGTGATGATGCATGGCACTTTACCACCAAATTAAATGTAGCAGAAAAGCAAGTTAGTGTTTGAAAGAGCTCTGTTTGAAAACAAATGCTTTGTTGCTAGGAAACAGCCATCTGGCTAGTGTTTTGTCCTGAATGAATGACAGCACTTTGTTGAGGGGACTGACCAAACACCAACATCTTTACTGAAATGTTGCATTCATGTCAGGTCAAAATGATTGTGTTTATGTGTTGAGCTAACATAAATGGCACCATAACAAGTTATAATTATTTTAACTTTAGTTTTAAATTAAGTTTTTTTCAAAGCTCAGACGTTTCAAGTTGGGATCAGGTCAACTGAAGAATCATGAATTAATAGTAATTATAAAAGGTTGCAATTATTAATTTAGATGGTACTATGCAGTTTGCAAACATTTAGTGTTCTGCTAATGAAGAATAGATCTAGCCGGAAAACACTAGTCATTTAACCAGGTTATGAGCTGACAGACCTGTGTGAGAAAAATACATTTCCCATCAATCTTAGTGGCAGCATGAGAACAATAAAATGTACAGATAAATCACCACTCACATTTAATGCATTTTATACTAGTTGTTTTGTCGCTATACTGCTAAAACACATCTTGAATTTGTCACTAAGTGAAAAAAGAGCAGGAAATACAAATGTATCCCTCTTTTCTCCCCAATCGGAATCACTTGAGCGCACTTCCAAATCCCCTATGACGAATGCATCCAAATGCAAGCTTTGAAAGCTTGCACATATGGACCCTTTCTGCTAACAATGTTTTTCATATGTAACAAAAAGGATAGTAGCTAAAAACATGAAAATCTTTTCCCTTAATACAGGTATAAGTTAGTAGAAATTGTTTGACAAATTGTTGTCAAATATCTGTTTATTTACAGTAAGAGGTTTCCGTTGCACTAGAAAGAGAATAATCACTCATATGAAAGAAAATATTCAAAGTTTTACAGAAAATTGAATGACTTTACAATGGTTCTCTATGCTTAAGCCTAACCATCTTCACCAAGTCAAGACGGTAAAGGACCTGAATAGAAGCATGCATATGTGCCATCAGGTCTGTTCTTTAGAATTAATACAATTCTGTCACTTCAGGCTATGCGAACAAATTGTCAAAGAAGAAAATTCAGAGAAATGGAGGTGAGGAATGGTTAATCGAGGGGAGGAGGTGAACAGAATCATAGGTTGCATGACAAAAGCAAAGAAAAAGAAGCAAGACAATTTTTGAAAAGTACTGAGGGGGAATTAATCTGTCTTTAAGAACAGCTATTGAATGTATCCATCTTGTTGTCTATCTATCTATGAGAATAAAGGTTCCTTTCCTCTGTCCCTCCAACGTACACTAATATTTTGTATTTTCTTCAAAACAGGCCCCTGGTGTTGACGCATTACTGTTACAAGCGTGTGTCTATGAGCGATGGATGTTCCCTTGTTGCCGTTCTTGGCAGCTACACTAGTTTTGGCTCTTTAAATCACAACTGACATTTTTGCAGAGATTAATAGTTCATAGTCAAAGTCTGCGAGAGTGATATGCTGTAACTGAACATCTAACGCTCCAAACCAGCAGAGAATTACTGTCAAGATTTGATGTGTGTCATCTATACAAATTTACAACGAAGGCCCATAAATTACATTCCAGCATTAGGAATGGATAAAGTCTGTCTTTGTTCATGGTTTTACATTCTAAGCAAATATTAAAACGAGTAAATAGAAAAGCGAGGCCTATGAGGTCTACTGTGTAAGATATGACTGCGTGGTTGTGCACCAACCTAATATGAAACGGTGGTTAGAGGTTTGTCTGTTGTGATAAGGTCCTTGACAGCAGATGTACTCTACCAATGTTATATCAGAGAGAAAAAACCCTTTTATTGATAACCAGAGAAATCTGTTCATGTATAAATACAATTACTTTTCATGCTTGGAGGTAAACTCCACTGCAAAGAGTCTGTTTATCATTTAAGCGGATGAAAGAACAGATTTAAGGATTTCACAGAAATTTGCTGATGCATGTGAAAATCTATATGGGCTTGTCTAAACAGCTAAATTCATGCACTGAGCCTGTCTGAGCATGAGTCTCCATACAGTACAAATGTTGTCAGCACAGCAAAAACTGAATGACATTAAACACACTCTTTTCTTTATTAACAACAACTGCTTGTGTTTTTCTGATGTTTCTGTAAGCATTCATGTCCTGCTTTGCTAAATTCTTCACTCTACGAATATTAATCATGTAATGTGTTGCTAAAGGCAGACATTGGTAAGTGGGCCTCAAACATCTGGTAAATTAACACCATATTAGCAATTTAAGAAATTGTTCGCTGCCTTAAGTTTTTAAGTACAAACAACATGACTTTACAAGTCATTTCAACTTACTATTTTAAATTAAAAAACTGTTGAAAGTTCTCAAGCAACATGAGCACATCCAAGTAAATATCCCTGCTATGTCTTTGCCATTGTCAGATTAATTCTACCACCCACACAACTAACTAATATAAAACTACTGTAGAAAATATTACATTTTTAGATAATCATATACATATATCATGCATGTATCATTAGGGCTGCACAATTTATCGAAATATCGCAATGGTGCATATCACAATATGCATAATGAAATGGTTTGCAATAAATGAGTGATTTAATTTTAATACTTCAAAAAGTAACGTATGGTCAAAGTTTTAGGTTAAAGCGGATAATATAGTCTCTGGCACATGGGTGTTTGCTGGGATAAGCGTGTGTGTGCATAATAGTGTGCCGTGCGCGTGCTCTGATTCAAGACATTCAACAAGCCGCAAAGATTTAATAGCCAGCTGATGCATTCTTTTCCATGAAATATGAAACGCATGTTGGTTATATAATTTGTCAAAAATACATTTTAATATCATTTAAATGGGCTTTAGAAAAAGAAATATCATATCGCATATCGAGTATCACATTATTTAGCATGTTATCACATATAGCATTTTTTTCTATAGCTTGCAGCCCTACATATACACATACATACCCACACACACACACGAAAGCACATCTTTATTTTAATGATTAATGTCTGCAATCTTAAGCAGTTGGCCAACTAATCTACATCCTTTTCAAGGACATACTCGGGTACTGGCTGGCATATGTCCAATGTGCTGGAATGCCATGTATCTCCTACAATTAACGCTCCATAAAACTGAAGCAGTTTTATCTGACCCGATATTTCCATGAAATATGTTTAAAGTTTAGGAGTTACTATCTTCATCTTTAAGACTCACCACCACAAAACTATTGACCTTTTGTACTTAATAGTGAGTTAACTTTAAAACATTTTGCAAATGACTAAAAGCAGCCAGCAAATACTGAGAGAGATACTGTATTGTACAAAGAGGATCTGGATGTACCTTTTAAGCCTGTAAAAGCTCCAAAGAAATACAAACCATTCTGTCCCAACATCCTAAGCATACTTTCCAAATAGTGCCTGCAAACTCTCCGTTGAGGTAAATCTATGTTATTTGAGCAGAACTGTGACTCATTATTAAACAAGTCCCTTATGCGTGCCATTGTTTTGTGATAGCGATTGTGCTATTCTTAACCAAACAGCTTCTCAAGGCTATAAATATTTTGAAAAGACGCTCTAACAAAGTATAGTGTACAATCTGATGCTTTTCTAAGAGGTTGTCAATCAGAGTCCAGTGCTTTTCCCTCCCATGTGTCATTTTAAAGCCTCTTTATAAAAAACTAAATTGGTCACACCCACCTACAGTATTATTTTCTTAGTTTACTAAAACTATTAAAACATTTGTTAATCAAGAAAAATAAAAATAAAAGCTCATATAAAATATTAATAAAACTACAATAAATCTGAAAATAAAACTATAATAACTCAACTGCTGCAAATTCAAAACTGAGAGTTGAGTCTTAGGAATGTCCTCAATCTTGGCTATTTCAATTTACACAATGTAAACCCACAATGCTTCATTCTAAAGGTTTTTTGGCTGTCTAAACCTTAATCTGCACATCTGATGCACATTAGATAACCAACATTTGTTATTGCAAACTTGATTTTATCCAATCTTTAAACGCAAGACCAACGGGCAGTTCCAATGAATTTTTATGATCTCTTTACTTCTGCCCCACAGCACAAAATAAAATTCTGAATTATGAAGTCTCTTGATTGCCAGCACCAAATTCACTGCAAACCCCATTAACGCCCTTTGTAAATATAGAAAAGGCGTACACATAAATATTTTTCATTTATGATCAGGAAAGCTAAAGGCAAGACTATCAAGGCCTCCTGAAAATCATCACCATAATTTGTATCTCTTTCCACCAATCCAACAACAAGTCAAATTTCCCATAGAGCGTTTGTAGCTGCATTTGTTACAACCAACAACAAAAAAAACTTTCTTAATTGATATATCTCCAAACTTAAACACTAACACTTCTGTATTATCATATTCTATTTGAGACAAAGCCTTTTGGTCAAATTCTTTCGGCAAAAATAATGCAATGCCAAAAATGTAATTTTGTGTATACATTAAGTTCTGGAGATGACATCTACAATTCTACAATTTTGTTTTTAATTTCCACCATTACCCCTGTAAGCTGTGTTTACAATTCAACCCTTGATATTAAACGTGTTCCTCTGAAAGACACAAAACGTTTGAATGTAAAATTGGTTTGGCATCTATTTTCAACATTTTAACTCATTATCTTTTTGTACAGTCTCTACTTTTTGAGCCTCAAAAATATCATATCTGCTTTTGATGAATCTGACCATGATCCCAATGTTTGAGGCTGTATATCAGTAACAGAGGCACAATTTGCAATTTGCATGACGAGTTGGCAACTTCAGTGGATGAAGCGACATGTTGCCAACTAAATAAAGTGATTGCAAAATACACTTTTAGCAGCGGACCACTTTCAGAAATAAAATGCTAGTCTCATGTGGTGAAGGGAAGCGTAAGTTAGAATTAGAAGTAATCATACAAATAACTTGTATAAAAACCTTACATAACTATTTGAAAAGCCATAAGGTGCCATAAAGCCATAACACATAAAATGTTGGTAATGGATTCACTGCTTCTGGAAAAAAAACCTGTATTCTACAGAGTGAACATGATTATATGACAGTAAGGATTTTTCTGTGCTGGTAAGATAAGTTGTATAATAATGTGCTGCACATAATAAGGTGTTTTGTCTGGATGGGTCTGATCAGATGCCAGCGTCAGGTTGTAATGCACAGTGGTGGCGTGTGCAACACTGCTCAACATAGAGAAATGGTTTGCGTGTCTCTCTAAACCCCAGTCGTATTCATGACCTGCCCAAGGCCTTCCCAAAATTTCACAGAGTGTGTGATATTACAAACCGGTATCGTGTCCTGCATGTGTCCAGAACCTGAGCACCCACGTGTCAAGAAACACACTCAGACAGCCACGTGAGAAATATTAACAAGCCACTCACATCCTGTAAAAGGTCACTCTCTCATTGACCCATCCATGTGGTTCATTATGGATGTGAGGATTTGAGCGCGCACTCCAATCTTCTCTTCTTGCCTCAGAATGTGGTAAAACGCTGGCAGTACAACACAGAGCTGGCACCACTCAGCTACTTAATGAGCACAACTTTGACAGCCCCATCACACGCACAGCCGCCAAGCCATGATCAGCCAGTGCATTAGTGAGCGAAGGTTTACACGGCTGCGCTGTTATCAGAAGCAAGCAGCTGATGTCTTAGCCTTCTTTCTTCTGCAAGCCCGCCTAATCGATTCTCTTCATCCTTCTCTCCACACATTCATCAACTCTATTTTTTCCCTCATTTCATCCTAGCCTGTTATAGGATTATTTAGTCACTAATTTTTTTTCTCGTGTGTCCTTTTGGACGAGGAAAGTTGTGTGGGATGAGGAAAGTTGTGTGGGACATTTCTAGTTTGTGTCGGTGTGATTTTTTACTATTATTATTGTTTTTTATTTTAGAGTTAGAGCTAGAATTCAAGATGTTGGATTCTCCTTACTAGGAATTTTGTTCTACTTTTTTGCTATAAAAAAATATATTTATATATCTATACAAATATATATATATATATTTTCATAAAAGAAAAAAACATATACATATGTACATATATTCATCTATTAATGATCCAGGTGTAATTTTAAAATGTTCACAGCTCATCTAAGTGACAGTTTCTTCATCTCGCTCATATTCAAATTCATTTCCAGAGCACACAAACTTCCTCCCTCCCACCCCCTTTAATTTCATACAGCAGAACGAAGGAATTCACCAGGTTTCTCTCTTTTTCTTCCTCTTCTGTATTTGCTTGTTCTATTTTTGCTAGCTGCCTCAGGCCACTATTAGTTTCATATAAAGAGCCAAGCTTGGTGAGCACTGTTTATTGTAATGTTGATGTTGTGTATCCTTCTCCCTGTTAAGAAGGGGTAGGAGGATATTTGGGAGCCGAGAACGTTTGCATCATCTTAAGAGCTTTAAAGTTTTTGCTTTTCAAAAAGATTGGCTTTGCAATTTGTTATTTAATCTTGAACTATCATTGACCACTTGTATGTGACCATTTTATGAAAACAAGCTGCCAAACATCTGGAAGTCTGGAAGTGCCATCTGCATCCCTGTGTGGTTCGGTATGTGTAGATACTAAACAGGCTGATTGCTTTACAATCCAATGGATTTATCTAGTGAAACACACAAGAGAAAAAGGGATGAGCGTTAATTAAAAGAATGTGTTAGTCATAAACAGTGACTCATTGGTTTTGATGCTTTGCATAAGAAAAGCTCAGAAATTACTTTATTACTTTAAATTATTATTTAAACTTTAAGATAAATACAAATACGATTTTTTTGTACAGACTGGAGTCACATGAACTCTTTACCACTATAAGTTTACAAAATAAAAGAAATATGATTAAAAGTTTGTTAATTGCATTTTCAAAACTGTATATTTTTAATAGGTTTGCATAAGATTTCGCTTTAAAACTAGAATATTTTCTGCAAATAGAAATCATCACACAAACTGAAGCACATTAATGAATTAGTAATTATGTCTAATGTGGGGCTGTATATCTCCAACACTGCTTTCTCATATTCTAAACACATTTTTGCAATAATTATGTGAACCATCTATTCATTTATAAGTCATTATACATAATGTATTGAATTTGTCATTATCTGATAACTGTCTCTCTGCATGTAAAGAATTTATGAGTCATATTTTGCATTTGTGCGCCACACATTAATAAAAACACAGAGTGACTTTGAGAGATCTAAGTTGTTTTTTGTCTCCTGAAGAGCACATAATTACCACCAATCATGCAGTTATGCCAAGAAGTACATTCACGCTCATATACACACAAATAACATTCACATGGCGGTCCATTCTGTTCCTATCAATTTTTCTGATTCTTCCTTTGTAGACAGAGAGAAAGAAATAATAAGAGATAATCTTTTATCATTTTAGTTAGTGTTTGCTTTTGAATTTTCTCCAGACATCATGACCCCTTCCCTCCCAATGGTTATTTTAGATCAATGTCTAAGACAAATATTTCTGCCCTGTGCGTGACCCATGTGTGCGCGTTCCATTAATTCCACTAGCCACTAATGCATTCCCCTCCAGCCAGATAAATACAGCCTGCGGTATTTTGAGAGGCCCTATTGATGAAAGACCCTCTATCAGTGCGGTCCAAATCTTGTCTTGAAGTGCGATATTGTGGGAGAATACAATCAAATAAGCCCCTGTGAAGATATTGTACTTTCAAATTGAGACTCATCAAAATAAAGCAATTATTGTCCACATTCAATCACTGATTTTCATACCAGTTTAACCTCTGTTTTGTAGCACATTTAAAATGAACATGAGCTGGTGAACCTCATGGATTTTTTTTAACAATCACCGTTAATCAATAAACTCTTAGGAACACAATGACCAAATCTGCCTTTTCTCAAATGCAAATGGTGGTGTATGCAAAATGGCAAATAAAAAAAATATATATATTTCCACTGTCTAAAGATGATCTACAGTGTTTTATTTTAGTTCATAAGCCTTGTCTCCTTATCTTCTGAATGTCCTAACCTCCTCAGATTAAATATGATGTCCTTCCGCACTTGTAAACTCTACTTTATCCTGATTGAAGAGAAAGAAAGATTTCTGAATGACCATCATTATGTTTTTTTACTGTCATTTGGCAGAACTGGAAAAAGCATTTGTCTGTCTATGCAGTTTATTTTCTATGGGTCACTGAATTGAAAGCTACTGCAATAACTGGCCTGCATAGCCACATTTATTATGCAAAGCAATTTAAAAAAAGGTTTCAACAAAGTCATATTTTAAGTACTTCTTTTTTTGTATGTTTACCTTATACTATGCACATATGATAAAATATGTATCATATATAATAAAACCTAATACTATTTTAGAATCCATATTAAATGCTTGAATGCAAATGAATGCAACCAGCGGTGCACATAGTTGGCCGAATGAGCAGAATGTGCTATTAGCCTTTACTGGCAAAAGTGGCAATGTCAAGCATAATATTTGAACGATTTAACACAGTTCATCAGGCAGTAAGAGCCGCTTAGTGGGGATTCAGCCTGTAGCTACAGCTGCACCTCGATTCGCCTGAGAAGTGAAGAGGACAAAATCCCTGTACATGTGCTGCATTCCAGACAACCAGTAACCTCCTCCTTGGCATAACGTCTGGAACGGCCCTCAAAGGTGGACATCTGACCTGTGAACTCTATGGATCCTCAGGGAGAAGTGACATTTAATGTCATATCCAAGATGGCAGTAAGTTCTGAGTTTAATGTGTGTGAAACAGATCTCATTCATTCAGTGCAAGACTGTTCTCACGTTGCATGCCTCGTTGCAAGACACAGATGACACATGCACTTACAGACAAGACACAGCTTCCAAATGTCAAAAGTTGTATTATGAATTAAAAAAAAATACTATTTTGCCATTCAATAATGCACCATATACCATATGTTTGACTGAAACACATTCAGAAAAAGGCATTACAACACTGATATTCCAAACTTCAACTTCATCTCCAACGTTAGTTTGAGAAACATAAAGAGTTGTCCTAAACTATTAACCTGTTAACTGTCACTATTCCTCAGAAGGAACACCTATGATATTTCCCTGTTTACTTTAATATTTCATAGGTGAATTTTAATCTAATCACGACAAATCATAAATTGATGGAAAGGTATAAGACTCGAGGCAAAGTTTCATAACAATACCTAAAAAATGTTAATGTTCTGTAATTTATAAAAATACCTAAAATGAGGGGAAAAAATGTAAAAGACTAAAAAATGTTTTAAAACAAATTGCAGTTCAGATTTTCATGTGTATATTCAATTTCTGCTGTGACAATTATCAGGTTCATTTGTGTAAGACTAATAATGGCAAACCCAAAACCACAGAATTAAAGGGATGGTTCAATATTCTGTCATCATTTAATCATCCTCATGTCGATCAAAACCTGTATTTCTTTTTTGGAACCAAAAACAAGACATATAGAGTGGTTTTGTGTCCATGCAATGAAAGCAAATGAGGGCCAGTGTTGTTTAGTTGCCAGTTATTCAAAATTCAAGTTATTCAAAATATCTTCTTTTGTGTTCTGCAGAAGAAAGTCACACAGGTTTGGAATGACGCAAGGATGAGTAAATAAAGAAAAACAAAAATCATTTTTGGATGAACTATCCCTTTAAGACTGATGTTTAAGACTTTATTACTCTTTAAGACTTTATTACTTTAGAATTCACCACATGACCTCAGAATTGAAATATCATTCTATATAACAGTGGTAAGCACAAAGCTTGATCACAAAAGAAAAAGTAGATTGTCTTTATGATTTATCAGACTGATTTTTTTAGCTGGTACAGTGTATTGTACACAGTATGTACACAGCAGGCCAAGTTGTACAGTAGGTTTGACAGCAGTATAGAGCTCTCGCCTCGTTCATGGCTCCTTAACCTCCTTAATCAGTAAATTAGAGAAGCATATCTGTTTATGATTACAGGGCTGTAAATAACTTCTTAAATCTCTTACCAAAGGCTAATCATGCTACAACTGAACATATAAGAAAAGTGAGCAAAGACCGAAAGACAAGACGATAACAAGAATTCACAGAACAATTGCTGTCCAACAGCGTCTGGGACTGTTTCTCCTCTGGGTTTGTCTGTTGCTGCAATTAATGTAATGCAAATCACTTTGGATAAATATTGGCCTCTTACACTATGGTTGAACAACTCACAGGCCCATTCAGGCTGCTGGTTTTAGCCTGCAGGGAAACACTTCATTGGGAGCGTGTAATGGTTTTCATTCACCCAGAACACTGTCGAGTATCTCCAGAATTCAGTTTAAAAGAAATACCAGTTTTATCGGTTGTTGGAGGGTGATGAGTCACACTACAGTTTGTATCATGGGGGAAAACATGAGCATTTTTTGACATTTGGGAAAGTTGTTTAAGGTCAACATTACGAACCAACTACATACTGTACACTGCAAAATTGTCTGCACTTCAGTGGAGTGAAGTTTCCATAATGCCCTGTGTAAATAGACAGTAGACATTGGTTATGAGAAACCAGAAAGACATTTGTAATTCTCCACTAGTCTAGGATAAGTTTTATAAGATTTTATAAATTAGCATCCAAGCTTTTATTCTCAACATGGTGCCAGTGAGTAGTAATATGTCACAGATGTGTGTAAATCCGTGTGGGAAAGGAAAAGTACAGTACAAGAGACAGCTAGTACACTAGATAGTATAAGATTAAGAGGACAGTCGAAGAGGAGAACTTAAGAAACATCAGATTCAGTGACAGGACAGAGAAACGCAGAGTCATACGGGAGAGGTGGGCGGCTCTGAACGCATGCTCATGATGACTGTTACCTTGTCAGTAAAAGAAGATGCAAAATCATCAGCTGTCTGAGAGGTGGTGGAGGAGGAGAGTGCTTGGGAATATCTGAACATCATCAGTATTCTTCGGGTGTCTAAAGCGCTGTTGATCAGGTTTGGAAAGAAAAACATTGTGGAACAGGAGAAGACAAGAAAGTGGTTACCTGCTCATCCTTCCATTTATGACATATTAACTAATTTGCTGTAAGTTGCTCTGATGTCTGAAGAGTGTTGGTGACCTGAGAGAGAGAGAGAGAGAGAGAGAGAGAGGAGATGTTGATGTTGACACAAGATGGAGTATTAAGTGTCTGTAGCTTTATTTACCAATCAACTGAGGAGAAATGGTTAGGAGAGGAAAGTGAGAAAATACTATGGGCGGGTGTGAGAGGTGTTCTGGGAAATAAACAAACCGAGAGACGGGCACCAGACATGTGTCCTCTGAGTGAATCTTGGTTTTGGTCAGATTTAGGGTATTGAAAGTTGACTGACTGATGAAGGCAGAAATAAAGACTGTTTTGTTTTCAATTGACTGTTAGATTTAGAGACGAGACGAGTCATACACATAAACCGTCTTTAGTAATGTCTACTTCATGTAATGTACAATACAGAGTGCAATTGTTTTTGTTAATTTGAAAGAATTAAATATTCTTTGTCAGTGTTCTCCTCCTCTTAAGTTCTCTTAAAAAGTATCTTTAGTAAGTAAAAGTAAATTTAAATGTGTTCTATTTCTCTTACGGTCTTATGCCTATACACAAAGGTATCACAGTTATGCAGGACTCTTACTTGCATGAAGTTAATAAACGCCAGAAGATAAACTTAGATAAACACCGGCACAATAACTGCTTTTTTATGCATGAAGGTGGGCACACATTTATTAAGCTCTCTGTTATTTTAGGAAACATATAAATACGCCAAGCAACAGTAACTAAACATCTCAACAACGTAAAGAGTGTGCCTTTGATCAGAGAGTTTCCAAGATTATACTTCTGTTTATTATGGCAGAGTCTGATGTATGATTTTGTAACTCTTTTATTTGGATTGAAATTTTGATTTCTTTTCATGGTGTGTACACAGATTAAGACTAATCACATCCTAGGTAACATGATGTATATCAGTTGGTGATGAAATTATGCAGAAACAACCCAGAGCAGGTATTACTGAATCTGCTCAGAATGATTTAAATGTTTATTCTAACTCACAGTATTGTAGATTTAATGTGTTAAACAACAGCATCTCTCTTTGGAAAAGCTTTTAATGGTAACAGCAAATAAATCACTATGCTCAATAAGCTCAAATTTCAATTCATCATTTTATGATATGAAGAATAATTTTTAGCACCGGGGAACCTAGTGAAACTATACCCATTATTGCCCATTTATCTCATCTTCTTGTAATCTCAGGATACGTTTGAAACAATGATGAATGAAAATGTCTCAGAATGGAGATAGGAGTGAGTCTCACCATATGTGGGAAATTGGAAGCTTCTTGGGGCATCTTATTATTTTGTCCTGTCAATATCCAGGTAAGAGATCTAGGCATTTTTTGTGAACACATTAATTGACAAAAGTTGCATTTTAAATGCCAATAGGAGAAAAACATGTAATTATATTGAGTGATAGAAATTCTCAAAAATATATAATATAATATATAAAAAGATATATTAGCCACAATGTGCAGATCAAAATTAGAGCTATCCACTATACAATGCACATTACATGATGTTCCAGAGTGACAAATTAGCCTCAATGATGACATCTGCAATCTTAACATACAATTTGTGACTTTCATTTGATTTGACAGTCAAAAATTACAGCCAATCACAAACCACAAATCAATAGCTTTAATAGGCGTATGGTCATGCACACTTGCCTTCATGAAACACAATGCAGCAATCAAGCAATCTGCCATCATGCAAAAAGCACATATAGCACTATATAATATCCATATATATGTAAAGTGAAAAGTGTAAAGGGTGAAAAGGGTAAAGTGAACAATAAAATGAACGATTTGTTCACAAATGATACAGTAGACTATTGGACAAAGACACAGCAGACACATTGATTTCTTAGGAAAGTGGAAAAGAGACAGAGAGGGAGAGAGAGAGAGAGAGAGAGAGAGAGAGAGAGAGAGAAGCATTAGGGGTCGACTGCAAGAACTCTAACCAGGATTAAAAACAGTTTGAAAGAAAATGATTTTCTCTCTCCGCCCCTGACTGTTTCTTATTCAGATCGGAGGTAGTTTAATGCTTAATTAGCCTGTTAAACAAAATCTGCCGTCTCTTTACAGCAATCTTCACACACACACTTAACAACATACACACTCACACCGCAGTCTCTCATTTGCATTCTCAGTTCTCCGGCTCTGAGCTCTGATCAGTCGACTCTAGGGAGGAAGCCTTCAAGAGAATCCTGCTAGTTAAGCCACAACAATAACACCACCAACATGTGCATTCTTGTATCTGCGAGTGGTTCTGACAGATTTCTCATATATGATATTTTCTTTATTACACACAGCATATTAATATTAATGTTCTGTTGATTTCACTGCTATAAAGGAAACTATTCAACTTTCTCGAGATCTCACTTTACTCCATATTCTGAGAAGACCTTGAACAACATTTTTCTATGTCTATGTAGGATTTCAAAGCATACAAGCTTGCACTTTTTATGTGTTATTTTATGTGTCTTTGTGATGCTGTGTTATGGATATGACAAAAACGACACACGTTTTTAGGAGGCAAAACACTTTGTAGGATTTCTGTTAATTAAGGTGTACAAACCAGAAGCAATAATACCCAACAATGGAGAAGGCTAAAGAAAATAGGCTGTTATGGATGTGACAATTCTGAAAACAGCACTTTACCTGACTATACAAAACCCTGCTTTAAACATAAAAAATGCTTTAAAAAGAGAGACGTTACGTGGGTATTTATGTTTACCAACAAACCGTGATGAAAAGAGCTATCAGTGTGAAAATCTTTGGTAAAAACTTGGTAAAAAGATTGTTTATGGTAAAATTGACATTTGAATGGAAATGCAACTTACAAATAAATATTATATTAAGGTAAATTATGCAAATTAAGGCAAGGTAAGGAGAGAGATTTCAAAACATTGGTTGTTATTTTTACAACCAATAAGGTTACAGATTGCAGCTTTAAATAACATTTTTCTTTTCTACCATTCTGATGCACTGTGTTTCTGTGTGTTTATTTTTGCTTAGTTTCATATGGTTGGTCAGTTGGGAAATTAGTGCAAACACAAAATTAAACGACCTGTATGGGAATGAACCCAGACAGGTTGTTTACTGTGGTTAGCTTCAGACGCCATCTTCTAGTGCAATGCCCTTTTTTCTTCATTTTCATCTCTCCATCTCGCTATTAGCCTCCCTCCGCGCCCTTCCTATCCAGCTATCATTACTTTTCTCTGCTATGTGACCTGCTTTCTTCCTTTTTGTTATATCATATGCTAATCCTTATCATCACTCTTGCATCACTGAATTGTGTACATGTGTCCTCTGCCCCTCCCCTGTTGCCCTTCTTTACCCCATCCATGTCCTCTCTCATATTTATTAATCACCCCATTTCCCTCCTCCTCAATCTCTCTCTCTCTCGCCACATGACGGAGCAGATGTCAAGCTTCCCTCTATATCTGGCTGGATTACAGAAACTAACAGCTGCTGCTAATGTTACTAGGAGCCAGTGTGTGCTATACAGAGAGGGAATTAAAAAGGGAAAGAAAGGGATAGACACTATTTCAGCTGGAGAAAAAACGCTTAAACCAGCCTATGATGGTTTTGTCGGTATTATCTGGTCATCCAGCTTGGTTGGGCTGGTTGATTTTCCTGGTTTTAGAAAGGTTCTGGGCATTCGTCAAGTAATCAGCCAGCACCAGTTAAAAGTTTGGAAACACTTTCTCACTGTTGTTTAGATTTTTTTCCTTATTTTAGATTAGCACTAAACACATCAAAACCATTAAAAAAACAATTGTAACTGTGGGAATTATGTTGTGATTAAAAGCATGCAAAATAAATAAACACTGTTATATTTTAGCATCTTCAAAAGTAGTCATCCAGCTTCTTTAGGTCTCAACCTCTACAGTATTTTCTACAGTATCTATGCTGAACACTTACTGCTTTTTATTCATTATTTGTAGGGGTGGGAGAAAAAATCGATGCATCGATGCATCGGGATTCTTTCTCTAACGATTCTGATTCGATTCTCAAAGATTCAGAATCGATTCTATGTCAGAACTTGTTCATCCTGAATATAACTTTGTTAAAATAAAAGCAATAAAATTAAACTTCAAGATGGGAATACTGTCAAAGAGATTCTAACTATAAACAAAAAGCATAAAAACTCTTTATTTATTTAAAATGCAAATTTATCATATTTGCAAAAATTATATGAAGAATCGTTTTGGAATCGGATCGTGAGTCCCAGAATCGGAATCGGATCGCGTAGTACCTAAAGATTCCCACCCCTAATTATTTGGTCATAATAAGTAATCATAAGTAATCCATTTCAAATATATTTTTTTATTTTAACATTTAAAAACATTTACTAATTAAAACATTATATGTTAGCACAATAATATTTTACTACGAAAGTGATTTCCAACATTGAAATATACCTTCCGATTAAAAACTATGAGAAACATTTTTGTCAATTGTGTTTAAACTTCTGACTGGTGCTGTATGACACATTTAACCGTCTCAGACACATCACCCACCATCTTGCAACAGTCAACATTTTTAGTTACTGTAGGATAGAGTAAAGATATTAACAGAACGAGACTGACATAAACACAGAAAAACATGAGTATTCAGTGATAGGATGGAGTGCACACACAAACAATCACAGCTGTGGTGGTCATTACAGTCAGCAAGCTTTTGAACCTCAGCGGAGATGCTACAAGCTGCGCTTCACGCAGCATTCTTTGTATTTTTATGCATTACCCATTTCTGACTCCATTTCACCGAACACAGAAACACAACATGTACACAGTTTTAATAGGGCTTGTGTTTAATGTGCTCCTTTCCTGAAAACTGCACTCCACATCTGAGGATGAAGCAATAATGGGTGTCTGTGGTGGAGGATATTATGCAGAACTGTAGTGAGAAGCTACTTGCACGATACGCTTTTCCCATTAGACAAACCATAGGGGATGCGGCGTTCCCGGACAGCATACAGTACTTACAAACATGAACACTTTTTAGAGGTATTTAAGCTAGTGTATTTTGAGCTCTGGGGAATATACAACGTAGAATACACAACATAGCCAATTCAGTGTTATATCCTGCAAAAACCACAGTTTGGGAGATCTGATGTTAAGGCATATCATGTGACACCTACAGTAGATCTCTCATCTCTCATACAGGCTAATTGCCTGGAAACATACACCGGTCTAATAGCTCATACACTCCAGTGTAATCTAAACCAGTTAGAGCTCTTAATAAACAGCCTTTTGAACCACACTTAATTATTTACTTCTTCTATACTTGGAGTAAATAAAGCCCTCCACGTCAGGTTACCCTGGAGGATAAATGCGAAGAAAGATTTATTTGCCTACTCGAAATGTCACTCCTGTTTTCCGTTTACCATTACAGTCACGAGAAGAAATGTTTGAGCTGAGGAGGTTTCAGTGTTGCTCACAGATGAGTGAGACGGGGATGGAAGAAACGGCTTACCGGAGTAAAGTACTGTATAATGGACTTTCACATGACAGGGACACTGTGAAAGAAGATAGATTGAAAGTGGATCCTGTGTGTTCTGTGTCACTGTTTACTCCGCTGGTTGTGTGTTTGACGGATATTGATTTATTTGTTTGTTTGTTCAGCTAGTGTTTTTGTCCAGAATATCGGCCTTGAATTGACAGGGATGAATTTTCAATTCTGTAGATAAAAATAAGAGAAAATTTGCTTATATTTGAAATTCATGTATTTTTTTATTCGCAACAAATCAAATCAGCTACTTTGTTACGGCAGAAAAAAAGATAATTTATTACATCATATTTCCCATCTGTATAAAAATATAGTTTACATATTTTAGCACATATTTGCACAAATAATTTGGTAATATTTTAATACTAATATGTTTATTAATATGAATGCTATGGTTAAATGAATTAGATAAACTTGCTATCATGTCGTTTATACCTCTACATTATCTACAAACATTCACATTCACATTTAGGTATTTACCAAATGCTTTTATTCAAAGAATAATTTCCATTTTTAAGGGTTTTTCAAAAAAAAGCTTGATAAAATGGTTGGTTTATTCTTTATTTCAATAGAAATATCTTTATATTATGCTATACTATGCTATTAATCAGGTATAAAAACATTTCTTCATGCTTCTCCTTAGATTGGAGACGTGCTACTGTAAAATGTCAAGGACGCTACCTACAGCATCTAAGGCATTAGCTGTAGATGCAGAGCTGCAGGTAACCGATGCAGTAGTACTACATATTCCCAAGACCACAGGGAGTTTGTTCCAGCAAATATAAATAGAACAAACACATTACAACAACCTGCCGCACTGGTTAATGTATTCCTATATAGGCCTACACTCACGCAGACAATATATAATATAAAGAAAACTTCCTGTGATTGGACACGCGCGCACACACATTCAGACTGTCACACATTCCTCTCATCACAGCAACATTTGTCTTTGTGTTTAGAGAGAAACTGACCTTGTTTACCACCTTTTGCAGCAATTATGCATAACAAATACATCTGAAATTGTGAAAACATAAGAAAACACACTTGATTCAAGGTTTTGTCTCGCATAAGAGATGATTTCTGTGTACATTTTGTGTATGTTTCGGTGTGTGGAATTGTCATTTACAATTAATATGCACAACAGTGATAGCTTTATCCATTTCTAACAAATATACAGTTTTTCAGTATAAAAGTCATTATGTCCACGTTCTTGTGTGTTGTAGCTACAGTATGCAGGAGTGAATTTGTCTGATTTGTTTATAGACTTCTAGAAGCTGACGGCCTCCGGCTTTAAGATAACAGTGTTTGAAATGTGGTTTATCAAGGATCTCTTGAAGGAATGATTTATTAAGGACATCCATAAAAGAGTTCTTTGACTATGTTATGCTTCAGCTATATTGTTTATGAGTCCTTGATAATTTGTCTGTGAAACTCAAATCTTGTTTTGATTTTTTTAATAGATATTTTTTCCTTATATTCTTGGAATTAATACTAACAAAACATTGCAGTGCTGTTACCATGACCCAAGTCTGAATTCTCTCTCCTCTTCACTCTCGGCACCTGCTTTTCTCTGTTCACATTGCATTATTTGGGTCAAAACCACGGTTTATAAAACAAAAAAAAAAAAGATGTATTCCATAAAACGTTTACCACACTACCTTTCACTTTGTATTATGTGAAACACATGATTAATTACTGCTAATTAACATTGACCCAACAAACATGACTAATAAATCAAACCATTGTATGAACAACCACATAATCTACATATACTGTAAAGACAGGTAAAAAATAAATAAACCATCAGTAAATAAATAAATAAATAAAGAGGTGTTATATAAATGTAAAGCTCAGCCTAAACTGTAAGCATGTTTTGTGAATTTTGGTGTAACCAAAAAAAAAAAAATCAAGAAAAGCTGGCACAGACATTTGTTGCTGCTGCAACGTCAAACTGCCTCTTTCTCTTACCTTAAATTAATAAATTCATTTTCATTTACATTCCATGTTATTAGTCACTACTCTATGTTTGTGCGCATCTCTGTCCTCTCTTATTTAATGATAATAAAGAAGGTTAACATGTGGCAGCTAAATCTGAATGCCAAATACAGTACCTTAACAAAGACAGCACATGTACAGCACACATACACACACGAGACTGAAAGAGGGATCATTTTAGGGCTCTGAAAAGGTAATGGATTACTCAGAACGAAAGTGTGAAAAATCAAAAGTGTGTGAGAATGTGAACAATCTACTGTGAACTGACTGATGGATGCAGACGTTTAAACAACTAAAGCACTCTGTGATGGGATTTCATGTGCTGCCTGACCCTTACAAACATGTCACGGAAATAATAAATGAATCACTCTGAAGTCAGTATAAAAGTATTGGCATGTTCAATTTGTTTTCAGAACAATTGAATTTAGACCAAATGCTTCCTGACAGGAAGTACAGTATGCTATTTTTCCCATTTTATTACCCTGTCTGGGGAAAACATAGTTTCAATCACCTTTAGTCCATTGTATTTGACATAACCACATCTACTGTATGTATAAATATATGCATGAATGTACTGCATGAATCTATACATATATGCATCTATCCATCTACCCGAGTGTGTGTGCAGGAGCAGGGTATTATTAGTATTTCTCTGAGCATCCGTATGTAATGTGTCCTTTGTGCCATGTGACTGGGGGTATTGGTATTTTTTGTATTTACTGTGTCCTGTGTGCCATGTGACATGACGGAAATAAAAAGGTCAATTCCTATTGATTGATTACCACGGCTAGTTTACTACCTAATGGGAAATAAAAGTGAAATGGTGAGACACACACAGCGGGTCCATTGAGAAACTGGCAAGAGCAGTAAAATCAACAAGCCGATCAACAACAGCGGACAGCTGAGTGAGAGCTGAACCCGGCCCTCAACCACCTTCAAACAACCTCACGCAAACATTAGCACACAGTATATGTGGAAGAGATAAAATAAAGTTGTTCATTATTCAACCTATTATTCAACCAATACTTTGAGCTCTAAACGGGATTTTCAAATGATTTCTCAAAGAAAATTATGAGACATCTGTGATGGAGCACCTAACAGGGCAGCAAAGGATGTGTGGGTGGAGTCCATTGCTGCCCTAACACTTTATTTAATCTAGCTAATGAATGCTCAGCATGACACTCATCCAACCTTTCAATACAAACAACCCCAGTGCACTTGCGACGTTAGCATGGGAGGGAGGAGCGCTACAGACCTGAAGTTAAGCTTAAGAGATATAGACACATGGCTGTATACATGACATCATGTCACATGGGTCTGATAAATGCATATACAGATAAATGGTAAACTCATTAGAGATATGGATAATAGATTATTCAGGTTACTCTAGATTTACATGTATTCATTTTGCAGACACTTTTATTCAAGGTGAAAAGTGGGGGAGCATTCATTATTATTTCATCATAAAACAAAGCTTTAAGGGTAGGAGTTAGTAGGAGGTATAGTAGATCAAACAGCTTATAAGACAAAAGGAAGATTTTTTTTTCTTATAAATTGTTAAACAAAGTTTAAAGTAGAAAGTTTATGGTGGATATAGAAGAGGTGTGTCTTTATCTGTTTCTCTAATGGACTGGTCTTTTTATCTAAAACTGCCATCTCAGCTGAAGTTGTTAATACCTAAATGCATTCTACATCCTGAATTTTTACGGATTGTCAATATCACCATAGCTGCACTTACTATCTAAAGCTTTAAAAAGACAATGAGGCCAAATTTTGTGTGTGTGTGTGTGTCACAGTAGAACACACATGTTTATTTTTGTGGGGACATTCCATAGAAGAGGTGTGTTAACGTTTTCCACTAGAATTTTTAACTTAGGCCAATGGGGAGAATTACATTAATTCAAAGCAATATTTTGAGTTGATCCAACATAATTTTTAAGTAAGGTGAAGACGTTTTTTTTACCACAATAAAAACACATTTCTAAAACTTACAAATTGTCAACATGAGATGCAACTATTTAAGTTGATCCAACATAATGTTTTAAATAGCATTGAAGACAGAAAATCAGACAGTAATAGTCAAATGATTTAGAACCATTGATTACCGTACATTCAAGGCACTAATTTAAACATGAAATGAACAAATATTCTTTCAATCAACTTTAAAAGAGATTTACAGCCCTCACCCCACACCATGTTCTCTAATGCAGACATCAAGTTTAAATATTAGACCAACAGTTAACAATATGCTACAGCTAACCACACGTAGCAAAACCGCTGCAAGCTGCTACTATCTACAAGCTTGTTCGGGTCAAAAACTTTATTTACGCCGTTTACTCCAATGAGGTTCTCCAAATTTCACAAATGTGGTATTCGTTACAGTATCACCAACAGAATCCTGTGTAATTCAATGTAATTAAGCAAAAATGACTTACCATTCACCACATTAAGTGTCAATGACTTAAAGCTGGTAACTCGTCTGGCCTTGAACATGCCCGCACATGCAGGGAAACTGTGCGTCATCAGATTGTATTTTACATTAACAGAACTTAAAATTAAATACATTTTTGATTAACTGAAAATGTTAAGCTATGACAAGTCATGATAGTATATCGAATCAATAGGCATCATTTGTGTGTCATCCAAGCTCAATAAAATAACAATTACAAGTAAAAAGTCTAACAGCATTTCAGAACTTGATTTTTTATGTCACAACAATATATATATTTAAGTAATGACTAAAGGTCCCCTGAATTAGTTTTTAGAGTGCAGTACGAACTGTATATTCTACCCCCTTCCCCAAACCCTTACTATCAAAGAAAACTTTCTGCTATTTCAGATAGTACATAAAAGCAGTAAAAAAACTCAACACCATAAAACCCACAATATTATAATCTTAAGACAGGAACTGAGTCATCAGTGTCCCAGTGTTTAGATCAGACCTTGCTAGAGTGTAAATTCATGTTCATGACATACTGATTCATGGCACAGGGATTTAGAGAGCAGGATGAGATATAGCAATAAAGAATATGACAATGTTATACTATTGCTGTAACTCTCTCCCCCTCTTTCTCACACTAACTCACTCACACACACCTAAAGTCACTCTGCGCTTCTACAGGACGTTCACAGCGAAAAATATTCCATTCTGACAAATTTCTTTCTGGTGCATTTTGCTTAATTAAAATTCAGAACACTGATCATTTGTAAAAAAAAAATCAAAAGCAATAAAATAAAAAGTTTTGCCAGCGTTTTGAGCCCTTCTTGTTATTCCACAACATGCTTTTCCACCCCTGCACTGCTTAATCCTCCAAGATATTACTGTACGAATCCATCAAGCTATCGGTAAAATACTCAGATTTCTACAATTTCTATTCAAATCGCGAGACGTTCAGCCAATAGACCACATTTACATACTGTACCCCTCCCTGTTGAAAATCCTATTCATTTATTACATTAAAACTAATTTCTAACATCCCATCCATAGTGAGGCATTGTAATGTTGGTATAGTCCTAATCTGTCTTTTAGGAAGGAATTTACCAACACACAATAACAGACTGTCATAATTGATTCAAAGCTGTTGATCCCAGATTTCCACCATGCAACTTATTCAATGAATCTGCCTGTGGGAGATGGGATTTATATGTATGATTTAATGAAAACTACTGTCTATGCTTATAGCAAGATTTCAAAAGCCATACAGCAGAGATCATTATTGTTACACAACATGCAAGAAGCGACTGGCAGTGGAACAATATTGCCAGCGTTGCGAGTAAACAAAATAGTCTACGAAGATGATAACAAGGCTGTTTGAAAGACACATGGCCTCTGGGGACAGTGATTGATAATTGGATTTTCACACGTCTGTGTTGTGCAGTTGATCATTGTCATCCTGATGGGGTTTGTTTGTGTAATTGTGTAATGCCTGATTGATTGTAGAATATATTGTAAGAAACAGAATTTAGTTTTATGTCTGTTTGTGTATTGTGTGTGTCAGGGATGTGCTGTGTTTAGTGTATATTAAATTACAATTCAAATCCTGAATTTGAATAGAGGAAAAAGCGATAGTAAACTCAAAATGGAATGAACCTCATATGTTTATTTAACAAAATAAACATATTTAACAAAAATTTATCATACACTCATACAGATATAGACATTATAATTTCTCTTTGCATTTATTTATGCATATGTTTTAATTGAATTGAATGACAACAGTAAGCTGGACAGTTTGTAATGCTGCATGGCAAAAAAACATGTTTGACAGTTTTGTTAATTGTTTTGAAAAAAACATGATTTAATGGTTTTGTTTGCTTATGGTGTCAGACAAAGTGTTTTCTGTCTATAAAGATATATTTCTGTATATAAGCTTTCTGCGCAAGAATTTTGAAGTTGCACAATATTGCATGAATTCTTAGGAAAGTGTGAAAATGTTCCAGGGTGAGAAATATTCACAAGCCTGACAAATGGGCAAACGAGCCTGTTATTCCCAAAGTGCTAAAAGGTGCAAAAAATGAAAATTACTTTGTAAGTATACCATACAACTGAAACGTAAAAACTAAGTAGAGCAAAGTAAAAACATATGGCATGTCTTGTATGCAACAGAAAAGCAAAGCAGGAATAAATTTAAAATCTCCATGAAACAGAAGTTGCATTTGTTGTTTGGTGGAAGGGGGCGGTTAACATTTTTGATTTAAGATTATAATTAACTAAAAAAAATAATCACATGCACAGATGAATCATTTATTTAAAAAAAAAAACCTTACAGTATTTCATTAAAGAAATAATAATTTTGATTTCATGGTGACTTTAAGCTGATGTCATTCCAAAATCCATAATGCAATACTGATTCTGAATAAAAAAATTAATTAATGTAATAAGTATAGTATGCTGGTATCAGTGAAAACATTTTTGAGTGTCAATATAAATGTACCACACCTGTTTGTGTACAGTTCCCTATAAACACACCAACAACAAAAGAACTTAAAAGCTTATTCTCCCAGAAGTAGAGAGAGAGAGAGTGACTGAGCGGATAACAAAAGAGAGAGGGGAAATTAGTTGAAATAAAACAGACAGAAGCACTCAGGGGATAAAGAAAATTACAGCCAACACAAATGAATGTCAAAGTCCTTCTGTGGAAATAAACTTTATATCAATAAGCCTGATTATTAAGTTTTCAAAAGGGACAAATGAGCCTTTTATTCTTAAAGTGCTAAAAGGTGCAGAAAATGAAGATTACTCAATAATTATACCATATAACTGACATAAAATCTCCTTAAAAACATTTTCTACCCCATCAAAGCTCCTCCTCAACACATGTCTGTACATCACAACATAATTTGGAAAGGTCATTTAAAACTGTGTCGTCGACATCCACTCACAAAGAAAACATTAAATGCTTTTATGTAACATGTTGATACATTTAACTAACACCAGACATCATCCAGCTGTCAGATATAAGAAGGCTGTTCCCTCATGTATTAAAACAGTTTCTCTTACGGCCCACAAAACCCCCACTGCCATGACTCATGAATATAAATTTGTTATCCCAATTCCCAAGACTTCCGAGCTGTACATGACATTTCATTTAAAAAACAACTTTATTTGGCTTTCAGGAACACCTGCTTTTAAATGATCAACAACAGCACTGAGGAATGTATTTAACAGCCAATATAACTGAGCATTAAAGAACTGTTAATCTTTTCTTTTCCTATAGTAGCATAATAAGGCTCAAATGAATATTTTATATACATTTATTTGGTAAATATCAGTGTAACAATAAGGGAAATAATATGTTCCTTATTTTTTTAAGTGTATTAAAAATATACAACAGTTTATTTCTTTCATCACAGGAATAAAATTAATTTTATGTCCTTTCAACCAAATTGGTTTGCTGATGCTGTTGCTTCCAAAACAGGCCGCTGTCATTTTGCGAATCAAATAGACAAACAAGCAATTTCACACTGATGTGAAAAATGTCCTTTTTTATTATTTTTGAAGAGCATTACACATGTCTACAAGAAAGTCATGCGGCTGTCCTTAAAATATAGTTTTGTCCCTATGATAGCCAAATCACTTACTTGTTTTAATGCAAAATATATACTGTACATTGTTTGTGAAATGACAACAATGCTGAAGGCTGAACCATTAGAATTTTAATTCTTATCCTTCTCTTGGTGGCCTATAACAGCAGGAATGTGTCCCCACGCACAGTTATAAAAAGATAAGTAAATGTTTGGCTTTCTAGTCACACACGACAGTCACTAATCTTATCAGCAGACTGTTTGCATCCCACATATCTGATCTGCTCACCAGAGTTAAGAAAGGTTTGAGTTTACGTTGCAACACACAGTAAAAAATAACAACCAACTGGTCAATTTTATTAGTTTTGCTATGTAACAGAACTGTGGCTCTATGAAGCAAATTCTGCAATTTCCATTAATAACTGCCACACATTATAAAACGGTCTTTGGGACCGAGTGATAACTAAGAAAATTAATTGTTGTGAAATCTAATTTACATCAGAGAAGGGACCACATTTACATCTAAAGTAAAAGGTAATTAATGTACCCAGAACCCAAACCCTGGAGTAGTCGTATAGATTCAGTCAGCCATAATGAATAGATTTAGTGCCTGTCAGAGATTGTATACAGTAACTAACTTCAAGCCAGATAAATAGCTTTTATTCAAACAATCAGGTACTTCATTATTATACGTACAATCTAAGAAATGTTGCGTTATTTTTAACTATTGGTTTGGTCACAAAGGGACAAACTTAACTGTTGCTTTATAAATTAACATGTGCTGGGTTGTTTTAGCCTAAAATGCTGGGCTGTTTCTATTCATGGTTGGGTAAATGGACAATTGTTGCAATATTTTTTTACAAAGTGCCGGGTGCGATGAACGGCACATAAAAGTGCTGAAACTCATTAAAGTGCTAAAACGTTTGCTTATATAGGTAACAAAATAAAAACATGCCATGTGGTAAAGTCAGATGATGTGTGAAATGGGCATTAATTTTAGACACGAATTCGCAACAATAACTAGCCCTTTCTTTAATGTGATATAGTTTGTGGTTATACTGCTAAATCATCTCTAACACAACACACACTATTAATGAATAATCGTTCAGCTGAGGAACAGTATAGAGGGTCAATAGTTATAATGAGATGAATAATCTTTTTTTTACATGTGTAAAAGTTTAACGTGTGGTATTTTAGCAACAACATCTGTGGTTTTACTCTGCAATTATTCTTTTTATAGATATAACAGTATGACTTTCTGTAAAGCTGCTTTAAAAAGTCGTGTACTGTGAAAAGAGCTATACAATTAAACTTGGCTTGAAGCTTACAGTAGGTGTTACTCATTCTAAATGATCTGCCTCATTGTGTCCAGTTGCCGTTTCCTCACACCAGCAGATTAAGGTGCTCATGTTAGAGCACTTATCATCATTGTCTCTTGCCTTCTGTGACATTACAGTGAGAAACAATAAAAAATTTTTTTTACTTTCCTTTCTCTCTCACTCTGTTTCTGTTTCTCTTTCTTTTCCCCCTGACAGGAATTAGAGCTAGCGGCAAGCTAAGCCTCCCAAGCGGGTCTCCATCACGCTAGGATGTGGCATGCTGAAGATGCTTCCAGCTCTTCCATGTCCAAACTCTGCCCTACATAAAAGGCTGTCAAGCTCGCTTGACTCTGTGCAAACTCCGGGGGCACTGTAAAATGTGGAGCACATCTTATTACAAAGGCGAGAATTGAATTTCACAGTTTAAACCATTACAGAATGTGTCTGTGAACAAAAAGAACAACTCACACTAGAAAAAATATTTGGTAAATGCATAAACAAACCGTGATCCTTTGACATTTAGCAATGACATTCAGGACATAAGTGATGTTCTGTTAAAAAGCTTTTGTGTGAATATGGTGTTAATTATTAAAAATACTGAACAATAAAGTAAAAAAAAATTTTACAAAACGTGTGATGAAAGGCCAGCTGGGCAACTTTGATGATGTAGTATAGTGTGGATAACACAATAATGTTTTCACTTATTTGACAGTTACTGTTTAAGATTTAGAATTGCTTGACTGAAATGTTTTTCATGAAGTTAAAACCTTTTTAATCTAAAGACACGTCTAAATGTTTAAAATTAGTAAAAAAATAAAACTAATAAAAAACAAATGTTTTTAAATGATAACTTGGAAAATGAACAAATTATAAAAAAAAAAGCAAAAAAGAGCCCAGCCTTTATATATCTACAGGAATTATGTTAAAACTAAGAAAAACATATCAAAATAAATCAGAATATGTTATATTATTGTATCTTCAATGCAATCATGCTTTGCCAAAAATTTGTTTGCCAAAAAGATTGAAATTTGCATGTTTTCCCATGTGACGTGGTTTTGCAACACTTTCAAGTGAATCTCATATAAATTCCCATACACAAACCCATGGCATTACATTACAAACATGGTGATATCTCAACACGCTTTATACGTCATCCTATTAGTCTCTCAAATGATCCTATAAATGTTTACATGGGAATTCACCACATTTCAAATGTGATCACATGTGTTTTTTCTACAAATGAATTTTATGAATCTTTACTGTAAGGGAAAGAGACAGAGAGGCATACATAAAGCAACAGAAAGACAAGAGAAAGAGAATGATAGAGTAAATTGGGCCTTGATTAGCTCTCTTTAATATCATTTTTAGCACCACCAGTTCTACCAGCACTTTTGATGACATCACAGGAAAGACAATGAGCTATGGCCAGCCTGACCCTTGCTTATACACTCATTGTAATTCTAAACAATTCACCATCAGAAGTAAGAGTCTGACTGCACAGTATGTGTAGAATTAAGTAGGACTGAGACCACATGAACACAGACTAAAATGATATTCTGAGTTTCAAAAGGATTCAGGGTTGTCAGTGGATCGTAATAATAATGTGGGTTCAGATGAGGTGACGTGCAGACAGGTTGTATAAGGAAGAAGCAATTTGTAACACCACTGGCTGATTCTTTTTTCATTCTTTTTTTCATTCTTGTCCAATTTTTGTCAGAGACATCAAAGCGCAAACAAGCAATTCTAAGGAGAAAATAATACCCATTTGTGTGTCAGTTGAATTTGAGTTTCAGTTACCACCGCGTTTATTTGTAATGGATGTAAATTACAGAATGCAGAAGAAAATACTGTATATGTAAGACTTGTACTACTTAAATAACACCAAAATAATATTTGTACTAGATTAATGCAGCATTTCAGTACCAAATTACTATTGGTTTTATTTAATAAAATTAAACTTAAAATTTGTTGGTCCATTTATCCAAAATGACTAGTCTTCAAAAGAAACAAAAAGAAAAAACAAAGGGCAAGAATACAAAACAAATCAACAGAGGAAAATAAAGCAAGCAAGCAAGAAACATAATGGCTTGTTTTAGCACACAGGTGCTGTAAGAGAGAAGTGCACCGCTGTTGAATGATCTGCATAACAAACAAGGCTAAAACAAATATCCCAGGAGCCTGCTAGGACGACTCTGGATTCTGGTGGGACACAAATGAAAAGGACTGTCACAACAAAGCCCAGTTTTCTTCCCTGGAAACACACATTCACGCACAAAAGACCAAGGAAACAAATACAGAAATACAGTAGGCATCAAAATGGCTGTTTTCTCAGAGAATGAGGCCACGGCAATAGTGAGGCTTCAAGAAAATTGGGCGTCTCGTCGCCAAACAATAAAGATGTTACATATAAGCTGCTTAAGGACGTCACAAACACAGAACACAGTGTAACACACAAAACATACTGTACAGCCATCTGGGGCTTTGGGGATAAATCTAGTCTTTAGGGTTAAATTATAGTTATGCTTAGGTTAGACTTTATCTGAGGCAAACAAATGAAGTTTAAAATATAACAAATTAATAAAGAAATAAATACAGGTTTTTATTTAACCCTATTTATCACAACCAGTAAACAGTGCGGGAAAGCAATAAACAGCTCAGTGCAATACAATCATTTTTTTAGATTCTGGGCCCATTGTGGTCTAATTATGCTTTTGCTTTTGTAATCAGCAAAGACAGGTCATAATGAATGTTAAAGTCATTTGTGCTGCAATAACATTTCTCTATTAAATGTGTTCGCACAGCTAAATCAGCACTACAATATGTTCCCACACAATTAAACATTAATTAAGTATCATGACGAATTTTTGGGGGTTAAAAAACATATTACTTGGCTCGTTGCAGTACTTGATTCTAACTGGTCAATCACTGCATTCTGAGGTCTGTTATACATTGATAACCGCTAAAACGTACACTTAGATGTTTAATATATTACTTCACTCTTTTTATTCATGCAAGCATTAATTTGCTACAAGTAAACTTATCAAATATTTTAAATATCAGGATTTATTTTGTGCCAATAACCGGCAAGATAATGTAAATTACATAACTAATTTTATCTAGAGCAAATGTTATGTTGTCAAATTTTGATTTTTACTGTATTAATAAATAAGTGGTTCTGATATGTAAAGTAATTTTTTTCTACATAAAATCATTCTACATAATGTAAAGAATATTCTGTGAGAATTTAATAATCTATTTTTAATTAACAGAGATATCTTTAATATAGTCCAAGGTCATGTCAAAGATTGAAATCATAGTGAAATTAATGGGTGAAATCAAACTTTGAGGCTCGTTATCTCAGAATTAGATTTTCAGACTTTTCAGACTGGGTCACATATGTATTTTCTGTGTTTGGACAAAAACTTTATAAACAGCTGAAATTTCACATTTAATTATTAATATTATTATCATTAATATTACGTACTGTAGCTAAAAAGTTACATTTGTACTGACTTGTGTTAAGCTTTACCTGTGTTATCTCCACCCTCACAGAGAGTTTCTTCTAACTAAGGCAACTTCTCAATGTAGTCTTTTCATTACACATGCATCCTGTGGTAAAATGCATTATGAAAATGACATGTACAGAAAAAATCTGATTACACATAATTTGTCCACAAGCCAAAAGAAACATAATGCTGTGCATGCAAAATCCCATCCAGTGTTTTGTAAACACTGGCATGTACATGTTACATATGCATGTATTTATGTATTCATATGCATGTGTTCCCTTAACTGCTTCTAAATATTTTAAAGTCTTCTAAGTAAAAGCGAAGACCCAAGACCTCAAAGACTAGCTGGGTGCATTTTCTTCAATAGACACCTAGCCTGATCTACCATGCTAATGTATTCAAGCTGAACATACTGTGTTCCTCATTATCCCACTATTCTACCAATTTCCTCATTTTTCTGCCTTTCCCCTTCTCTCTCTCCCCTCTCTCTCAATTTTTCCTCAGAGATGTGCAATTCTAGAGTTCATTAAGTCAACTTGAGTATTCAGGGTGAAATGAGCTGTAAACTTTATTTCAATGAGAGTGGGCTGCCGGTTTACCAAAGAGGATTTGTGCAGGGCTGTACTTAGAAGCTAGTGTATTTAATCCAAAATACCAACAATTACTAATAATGTCTTTATTAGTGATCATCAGAAGTAAGAAGCATTTTCTCTATTCTAAAAGACATCCATCAATTAAATGATTTTAACACAAAATAACATACGTTTAACAATTAACTTCAGATATTCAACATTTACCTCCATTTAAACCAGCTGTATAGATTTATACACTTAGCCCATAATTTTGTGGCTGAAGTCAATTCACATCCCAAACTGTGTTTTGTGTAAATTTTAGACCTAACGGTACCACTTTAGATTTAGTTACATTTTTATAAACACCATTAAAAGCTTTAACAAAACCACAACGAATTATTCATGGGTATGCTGGGTTGGTAGACCTATATCTCTCTACGGACTCTCTCCTCATGACCTAGATGATATAAGTGACTACATGGCTTTAATGATTTTTATCCGGTCATTGCAAAGTTTTAAGTAGAGTTCATTCATTTACAACAGATTACATTATTTCTCTTTCGTGGTTTGAAAATAGTCTATTTCTACCTTGATTAATGGTGAAAAGTCAAGAAATCAGTCTGATTAGCAATGACTTCACTTCTGACAATTTGGTGATACAGTATCTTTCAAGCATCATTTTCGTTAGACACATAGATGTGCCTATATATATAGACTGATAATTCACCTCATTTGTGTTGTGTGATCATAAAAGAGACTAGATTAAAAAATAGAATTGAACTACAATTTTTATGAAAATAAAAATTTTCCAGATGGCTGTAATTATACGACAGTCTGAAATGAGCTAATTCCTGCGTGGCTATAAAAACCTACCACATCTGAAAATAATCTTTAAACTCTCTGCAGCATAATACTAATTATCAGTTCAGTTCGTTTTAGGGTGGGTGATAGTCTGAGGATGAATCCCAAGTGAAAGTCTCCAATTACATGAATTTAATTCTGTGCTTAATAGTTTTGATAGTTGCTTAATCCCTGTGCAACATGCCTATAGGATACTAAAATCTCAAGGCACTCGTCAAACAAATTACATCCAAGTCATATAAACATATTGAGAAATTAAACTGTATGAAGTATATCACATGTTCTCAAAACCATATTACAATACACTTTTGCAACAATTCATTGTATTGCATATTACAAATTACTAAATTATACAGCTTTGAAAGTGTCATTATACTAACTATACTAATTTAATTTGTAAAAACAAATGCTGCATATGCTTACGATGAACTGCTTGCTCTGTGCTGTTCATCTCTTCTAAGTCCCTTTAGATAAAAATCATTTAAATTATTCAATGTAAATAACATATTCATCTTCAAGAGAAGGTTAAACCTTGCGTAAGCATGACTGTGTGATTTCCAAGTGATGTCAAAATTTACAAATTTAAAAGTCAACCTTGATTCAGTCAAGAATGAGAAATCATTACAGAGAAAGTAAGCACAGAGGATGTGAAAATGGCCATTACATAAGAGCTGCAAAAGAGGGTAAAAGAGATAGAAAGAGGCAGTGAAAAAGAAACAGGACAAAAAAGACATTTAGTGGGAAAAGCAAGCAAGGATGAAGAGCAGAACATAGGTTATCACAACAGACAAGCTCACTTAATGGCCGTGATAAGACTTCTTGTGAACAGCTCAAACAACAAGGCTAAATCTGATAACGGAATAGCCGTCATATTGGTCACTTCGTGATCTCTTCCGAAAAGAAAATGGACTGGAACGAGGTAAGCATGAGACAGACAGGACGTGTTGAAATGAGTAAGTGATACGGAACAGACGGGTTCATTATTGTAAGCTCACCACAAAGCAGGAACAAAAGCACATGCATGAGCAGCTGTCTGAAGAATCATCTGCATGACCTGATTGGTGGGTCAGCGATGTGGTCGTTGTCTGATGCTTCTGATGAAGAGGAAGCAAATCAGGCATCTAACGCTTTTGTGCGACATCACAGGTGACCTGATGTCCAACAACGAGGGAGATGAGGCGTGATGAAGGCTAATTATAATCACCCCACCTAACACATTACAATCACTATCAGCCAATGAATTTCAGCTGCATGAGCCTGGCTGGGCTGGAACATGATGAGGAGCATCTGATAAAAAATTCACGACTGAGCAGATTACCAATGTGATCTCATTGGTATTTAAAGGTATTAATACGTAAATGGCAGTTTTTAATATAAAATTTTTTTTGCGTTTGGATAGACACAGATAATGTGCAATATCAACAAACAAACAGTTTATAAAATGTAAACTGATACGACTTTAGAGACCTCCAAATGCTCCAAAAGAGTCTTCGGAGCATCACTGAATATTAAAGCTATAGATTAACTGTGGGTATCTGTATTGATTGATTTGGTATGTTTAACACATGTATTAACACAATTAGTACTTTTACATATTCTGACACAAAATTAGCACTTTATATATATATCATGGTTTTATCCTGTGTAGCAGTACACCTTCAAGCGATATGATCGCAAACTGTCAGGTGAGACAGGTGTCATCATTTACACCTCATGTGACAGGTTTTAGCTGCATCCCTTGTGACCATTTTCAAAAGGAAGGTCTCTGACTTTATGATGTCAACTAAAAGGAATAGTTTACCTAAAATAAAAATAATTAAAATGTACTTTAGCTAAATGAATTTTATATAAAAATGCCAACACTTTATACTTTACACAAAACTCAAAAAGCATATGTATCCACCATACAAGACATCATTTAAATAATCCAAATGACTCCAGTCGGTTGATAAATGTCTTCTTAACAAAAACGAATATTTGAGATTACTGAGCTCACTAATACATACAGTAAAATCAAATTTGCATTAAAATAAAACATGGCAGTTTTAAATCTCTACATAAATATCATACACCATCATGCTGAGTCCTGTATAAAAACTGCATTCTTATAAAAATTCTTCATTTTGTTCAGCTGAAGAAAGGCATTCGTATACATGCATGATGGCATGAAGGTCAATTTTCTTACTGTTCAGTATTCCATTATTATTTCATGTATGCAAAAATGGCCTTTTTACACACTTATAAAAACTGACGATTTCTATCTAAATGTCTATCCACAGGCGCACACACACAAAAGAATACGGGTGCACTTTGCAAATATCTAGATGTAATTTAAAATGCTGTTACAATCTTATGAAAGAACAAACATGCCTGAAGACAAAACAAAAAGCCTGCAGAAAACCCACACACCAATGAGTTTTAATTAATCACCCTCATATCAACAAATGTTCAAAGCTCAAGGCTTTTGACATGTAGATCTGAGAGCTTATAATGTATGGCTTTAATGAGATGAGGTGATACCCATGGAGATAAAATTCCTAAAGAGAAAAGAGTTTCCTACTGTATAATAATAATGGCACTGAATAATAATATTCTCTGTATCTAAGTGATTACTACAGACAATTACAGAATAATCATTATTGATTTCATTAATACAACCTTATAAGATATAACACAGTACGCGTACAACAACACTTTTTGTGCAGCCCCTTTGAATTCTGCAGTTAATGTATGGAGAGAAACAGACATATAATAGTTTTTTGGCAAGCTGTGCCTTGAAATAGAATTACCACCATTTTTATTGTGTTATAATGACACTGAAAAAGTTATGAAATGCCATTTTATGTGAACCCCTTACTGGCTTTCAGAGAATTCCATTAAAACAACAAAAAAAAAGACTCAGCAAATGTGATGAATGGATAAAGCGAGGTGTAGTTAAGCTATGAGACATGCTTTCATGTGTTCTGTTGTGGTCCTTGAGGGAAAAAGATTCAAGGCTAAATCTGAAAGAAGCGAGAGGACAAATTAAAAAATAAAAGCTTGGAAAATAAAAGAAACAATGACGTATTATACGGCGAGACAAAGTGATGTACTGTTTTTATAAATATATATAAAATAGACTGAATACAGAAGAACGCACAGTGCAGAAATCACAAAAAAGCAATTATGCAAACAGGATGCCATAATGTCATTATAAAAAATGCTGCATTCACAAGAAACCTTCATTTTAAAAGGAATCGTAAAACTCCTATTAAGCCATGAGCATAAATATTCAATCACATCAAAAGACCAAACATGGAGAGGTTCATGGACACGCATCAAAAAACTGTCTGACCTCAGACTCATAAAAAGCATAATTGATGGCCATCTTAACTAATGCTTCAAAATCTAGGTGAAAATTATGGGAATTATGTGCTTTGTTTTGCACAAGTATGCGTAATTACTGAAGAGTACACTGTAATGACATTTCTTTTATATGACTCTAAGAGTAAGTTAAAATGTGTTGTATTTGTATGTAAATTACACAGAGATTTTATTCAAACTGTCAATTTGCAGTATGAATATTTAACTACAGGTCAAAAGCCACATATAAAATCAAGTAATATATGTGTTCAGTTTGTAAATTAGCATTTTTAAGATGAAGGTACCCTCTGGAATTTCTAATGGGGCTTTTTGAATAGCAATTTTAATTTAAGAATAAAATAATGTCTGTGATTAACATACTTCATTTTCAGGTTTTGTTCTACAACATAAATGATGACGGTCATACATTTTTTTTGCAAAATTTTGCATTTACATATTTGATAAACTATGCATTTGTATGTGCTAGGTATTTCTTTTAGGGGCAAAAACACGTTTAATGAGAAAAACATACTGAGTGCACCGTAAGGATATATTGTCGTGTACAAACACAAAATTGCATTTGTAACCCAGCGTGACTACAATCACAGCCACATATACCTGTAAGAGTCCTCACCGCACTCTCGGCTATTTACTCGCACCTGTTGATCAGTCTCTGTAATTATTGTTCTTCTGTGTCCAAGTTCACAGTTTCATCATTTCGAGTCCCTCATTAGAGAAGAGAGGGTAATTTCTCTCATGCATCTACACACACTCACACAGACACATTCACAAAGAACACACACACAGCTGCCAAACAGGCAATTTAGAAGGCAGGAGACAGGAAATTACCGACAGAACTCATCAGTGTGTGCCATTGTGGTAATAGCGACTCCTCACACTGTGTAGCACCACCAAACGTAACACAAATTCTCTGAAAGAAAGACCTAGTTAAAACCTAGTGAGCTGCTTACAGAGGCAGCAGTTGAAGGTATCACAGGGCCACTCCTGACACAAAGAATGTTCCAAAACATGGGCAGCGCAATTACTCCTCCTCCCAGGACATGTTCTTTTGAACAAAAGTAGAACCACATGTATTCTTTGCAAAGAAGGATATCCCAAAACGCATTAGATGAAGCACTGGGAAAACTAAATCCAAGATGGTGGACAAATCAGGAGAAATTGTGATATTTAAGAGTATAAGAGTATATTTCATTTGATCCTAAAAAAGTTTATTCGATTGTAAATATTAAATGGATAATATTAGTATTACATTATATGTATGTTTTTTTTCAATTAAAGAAGAATATTCAACCAAAAGTAAAAACTTTTCCGTTTCTCTTATCCATTTTCAAACCTGTATATGTCTCCTGTGGAAAACAAAACATTTTGAGAAATGTTTGAGCCAATGTTGTTTGGTTACAAAAGTTCTTTAAAATATCTTCTTTTGTGTTAAGCAAAAGAAAGAAACTGAAAGAAAAGGTTTGGAATGACATAAAGGTAAATTTAGCATTTTGGGGTAAATTATTCTTTCATGTACCCTTCGCATTCACACCATTTCAATCAGTAACTGTTGCTTCTCTCTATCTTTGAAATACTAGGGGTGGGAATCTTTAGGTACTACGCGATCCGATCCGATTCGATTCTGGGACTCACGATCCGATTCCAAAACGATTCTTCATATAATTTTTATGCTTTAGTTTTTATAGTCTCTTTGACAGTATTCCCATCTTGAAGTTTAATTTTATTGCTTTTATTTTAACAAAGTTATATTCAGGATGAACAAGTTCTGACATAGAATCGATTCTGAATCTTTGAGAATCCATTCAGAATCGTTAGAGAAAGAATCCCGATGCATCGATGCATCGATTTTTCTCCCACCCCTCTGAAATACTACAGGTTACTTCATACACTTATCATGTGTTAAAGTCGAATGATGTCAGACTGACATATCCTTTGACATCGTACCCTTATTATAAACTTGAGTTGTGATTTGGGGTAAGGAGACTCATTTTTTTTCTAAATCATCTTATCTATGTCCTTGTTAAACAACTTCTTTCTGTTAATTTTTAATGTAAAAAATATGGACTGTGCTTTGAATTAGCGACAAACTTTACAGTATATACTATATGCAGTAGTCTCACAAGTTTTGGGAACAAAGCTTCAGAGAGAGACTGAAAAAATACAGACACGAAAGATGGGGAAGACAGGCCTGTACAGCAAGAATGAACATTGACAACACAGTTAGAGGTACAGTAAAAGACAGGCATGAGGAAGCTGGAGAACAGAAGCAGCTGGCTGATAGCTGTTGAGGACAGATGTCAACAGACAAGACTCAGAGAGCAGATGCTTCAGAAAATGCAGCCATTCATCTCCTCTATCTTTATTCCTCCCTGATTCTCAGTCTATCCTGCCTCTCTCTCCTCCAACATCACTTTCTTTCGCACTCATCAGATGTTAAATGGATAGTCTGGCATTTCGGCCATTATTCATCAAAGAATGACTCGCCATTTAGCGGATGCTTTTCATCTAAAACTACTTACCTTACTGATTACAGGAACAGTTAATCTTCCTGAAATAACTATAAGTGCCCAACAACAGTTTCACATTATTTTACCACAGAAACATTATAGTTTCAGACTCGGTTATGTTTATCAGAGGGTGCCGATAATTCTGCTAAATCACTTTATCAGTGTTAAAAGATCAACTATGGCAACACTTGCTTTTGTTTTAACCCATTGTTGGGTCAAAAGGGACAAACCCAACATTAGGGTTAAATTAACGTAGAAAATGTCCATATAAATATATGTCCAAAAATAAATATAATGTGTTATCATTGTAATTATTATAATGAGAAACAATAATTTTCATGTAAGATACTACACTTTGGAAACTAGATATCAAGAGTACCTGGCATCCTGTGTAAGTGCACGGTGTATAGTACATCATTTGGGATATACTTTGTGTTAAATTCTTTTTTTATGATAATCCCTCCATAAATATTAACAAGATCGTTCACAAACCTCTGTGATGATGATCTTACACTCTTGTGTCTTCGAATTGTAATTAGTCAGGGTACTTTATTAATCCGCACTTCCCTTTTCAGCTTACCGCTCGTCCATCCTTATCTCCCCACTTCAATTTCCCCTTCATTCACCTCTCTCAATCTTCATATAAACTCTATTACTCTCGCTCTCTCTTCTTTCTCCCGGCCCTCTCTAGGTCCCTCTCACTCACTCATTCCCTCCATTGGTCTTTCTCCATCCATCCCTTCCCCTCCGTCTCTCCCTCCATCAATCCATTTTCTGGACATGTAGTTAAGCAGCCAAGGCCTATTGCACTCTGCAGGAAAATGGATGAACTCGCCTGGGTATACATTAACCGCACCCGTTATTAGATCTCCCTACGCTGAAGGGTTTTGGTTCGCGGCCCATTTCGAAGGGTCTACCCTCATTAGAGTTATTCCCAGCAAGACCTGAAATGGACCAGCCAAAAAGGTTTCCCAGCTCATTAGGGCCACGGACAATCAAAGAGCCAGCTCAGACAGGACAGCATGACATGCCTGCTGGACTCAGCTCTTAGAAAAAAGAAAAGCAGGAAATCTGTGCTTGACATTTTGTCTATGGCTTCGACAGGCCTCTTGCGTTATAAGATGTGTAACATGGCAAAGACACAGTGGCAGGTGATGATTATCAAAGCTACTAGATAATGGAACTGATGTCTCACAAAGCCAATACAGCCTCAAGACAATTGTCCATGTTTCTTCTGACTTTTATAGTTATGCTAGAACTTTATATGGGAATCTGCCCATCTCTAAGACCAACACATTCAGTTTAAGGGATTTCATAACAAAACAGAAAAAAGCAACTGGAGAAAATCATACAGTCATATCATACAGCACAATCTTCGGATTCAAGCATAGATATTGCTAACGTTATTGTCAATAATGTGAACGGTCCTTCATTTAATTTAAAAAAACTCAAATTAATTCTTGCTCAGTCAGGGTAATACAATGCAGTTTTTTTAAGTTCCCTCTATATTTTAATAAAATATCTAACAAAAATCACCCTCACCCAGGCAGACTTTACAACAATCGATTTTTTTCAATCTCCTTCTTTCTTCATGAATACAGCCCTCTTTAGAAGATTGAGACTCTTTTCTATTTAATATGCTGCTAATAGCACATTTAATATTGATATATTCTCTCAAACTAACACAATTCATGCAAAGCTTTTATATATTTTAAGTGTGCCATTCTTTGTAAAAACCCATTTCAGAACCATGGAGGATTTTAAGCATTTGAATTAAAACAGTGTGACTCATCAAGCAGAACTCAACCAGACAGCAAATTTGACAACTTTAAAACATGACATTTAATTTTCAACGAAGGCTGTTTTTTCAGGTTTACATGATTTATACATTCCTAAAGAATGAATAAAAGATGTTGTAAATAAAAGATGGTCAAAGGCGACTAGACCATAGTGTATACCTTAAACTATCAGGTTCATCCACATTGAAAAGTATACTTTTGAATACATATTTTATTATTTGTAACCAAATTTGTTACAGATTTCCTTTTTAAGGTCTGATAAATAGGTCTTTTTTGTGTCCCTGTAAAACTGATTGATCAGTCATCACACACACTATATTCCTGATGGACTGCAGCATGGATACTCGGCCTCCAGAACTTTATGGAATTGTGCAGTTTGTTGCCAGGATACGTGAGCTCTTGGTGTGTTTGTATTCCGAGCAGGTGCTCAATAGCTCACATTATGTGTGTGTGTGTGTGTGGATGCGTGTGTGAGGGTGAAGAAAAGGTTCAGTTGAAGATGTTACTCCCTATTGTTAAATACAGCTGAACAAGCCAAGTAGAATAAGCACATCAATATCTACAAACTTTATTTAAAGTCAAAACCCTTAAAAATTGGATTTATAAGGCTGACCTCCCAAAACTGACGTCAATCTCACATCAGTATTCCCAATCTTGTCTGTAATTTCACACCATTTATATCAATCAATCAATCTATTTCTGAATTTAAAAGTTATATACTACAAACAAAACATAATAACCTCTATTACTCTGATTGTGTGTAGGGCTTCACTACTTTGGCAAATGTGTGTGTTTGAGTGTGTTGCAAACATGACTCACAGCAGCCTGTTTAGTACACTGTGCCATATGAGAAAATCTGACAATTAACACCTTTATACATGAATTTCTAATGCAACATAGGTGTCTAATGTCACCTGTCTTCGAGTTTAAACTTCAACATGTCACCCATTTTTATGTTGTTCATTGTCATCATCATTCACAACACCTGACCGTCATCACCACACTTGTATAAAGGACCTCACCCCCTACCAGTCACTGTCCTGTCAAACGAATGCCCGGACTCTGGTGTGTGATGTGGATTATCTTCATCTCGTCTTCTTCATCGTCTTCTCGTCTTCCTTGTTCACCATAACCCATCAGCACTTCCAAGGACAGTATTTGTTTAAGTTTTATTCCTGTTTTGATTTATCATTTTGTGTTTGTTTTCATTAAAGTTACCTTATTTTGCATCCGCTGACTCCGTCCCTTCTGTTCGGTGACAATGAGTCAACCAACAACCCATTTTTATCTTTATCAGTTACAAACAGTGCCAAATATTATGCAGCATTGGGGGATGTCACTTGCATTACAAAACAAAAAGTTATGAAAAGTAAGTCATCTTTTAGTTTTTGTACTCTTTAATATTACTTCCTTTCCATTATCAGCTACAAAAAATAAAATATAACATACTACAGTGCTTCATTGGTTAGATCAATATAAGACATACGCCAGCCTCCCTTAGAAAATTCCCTCAGGTACCACTCCGATAATAAATGTATGCATATCAAGTACTATATATGCGATGCTGTTCACTAATCCGCATTAAATAACGATTCTCTGGTGTTATTGTAACGTTTTCCAAGTGCAAAGAAATAAGTCAATAGAAATAATCAATAGTATTGCTCCACTGTTGCCAGCAGCCTTTACACATTATGTCATCAAAGCTCGAGCACGACAGCAGCTCATGTCAGAATAAAACAGCCTCATCTCGTGCTTCCTATTTGAGAAACGGCCATGCTACCGTTTTGTTGAGTGTCCAATCATTCACACCGCTCATGCACGGCTCAGCGAAGCATGCAGAATCCTCTTTAAAGCATTGAACTCGAACGCATTCAGACTTTAGCAATGCTACAGCAGATGAAGCACTTTCATGTATATTCAGTGACTTTGCATTATAAGAGCGTCAGCATTACCAGAGACACATCACATGCAAGCGGCACAATAACGCCTTTTAAACTGTCAGCTAGATGCATGACAGGTGCATGCGTATAATGCATACACCCATTGCGTGTGGTTTGTGTTACATTCTATTGTACTTTATAACCCGCGTCAACCATGTATGAACATATACAGTACATTTAATTTTATTCGCTCAGGAATACATAACCATTCGTGTGGCTGAATTGTTAGAACAGCTGTCAATGCCTGTGAAAATGTGGAAATGGGGTATTAAGCATACAAATAATGAGCAGAATAACCAATGGACTGTTTTTACCATCAAGCTGATTTTACAGATTAAAGCTGGCATTTCTGTGACCGACTCATCATTCAGGCAGCTTATTATTTTAACGGCCCTTTACTGTGGGACACGGACGTGGCATAAAGCACCAGCTAAAGAAAGCAATATACAGGAACAGAAGTTCCATTCACTGTGACAGCTGATTAAATTGGGGGATTTGTTGTGAAACAGCAGGGTTTCTATATTGTGCTGGTTAAAGGATTGTGCGGCATAATTTGCGTAATTCTGCTTAATTTGTGTCTTTCTCTGTCACTCTCTGTCTGTCTATCTCTCCCAGGGTGTGTGTTTATGAGCGTGTGTTTACAAGGTATGGATTTTTACGCTTCTCTGAGCCTGTTTGGTATACTGGCTGAGCAGATTAACATCCTCACCCACAATTGTGTCTCAGCTGGTGCAAAGTATACGGCAACATTTATAGCGTGTGTAAAGGAGAGAACGTTTCAAAACAAATTTGACTTCTGGCCTCTCATAACCTCACTTAGAAAACACAAATAAACACACACACCATTGGATCTGAGATGCCTGCCACTTTCATTTTATCATTCTAGCAACATTGCATGCCGCCTTTCACACGGAAAGTGGAAGGAACACCACATCCGTTTCTCAATGGAAGCTTTTTGTCAAATTCTCAAGACACTAACTCCAAGTGACTGATTGTACCAATGGAGATCAAAGTCATTTTCTGCTGCTGTGAGCGCCAAGTAAATGGATCATAATATCTGATGGTGGAAAAATCTGGAAAAAATAGATTCGTATTTCAAAAATACATTCTTCCAGTTCTCTACTGAGTAATATGATGGCAAATGTACTGTCCAAAACGACACAATAAGCTTCTTTAAAATCATATTAAAGCAACAAAAAGGGCAGAATTAAGATCATTGAGTACATTATGATTCTGAAATTTAATGCAATTTACAAAAGCGCAAATCATACTGCACCTGAGATCATAATTTGAAACAATCAATTTTACTTTGTTTCTGGATGAAATTCATTTATTTCTAGTAGTCCTACATGACAGCCAGTCGTTTGGAAGAAAATAAATATTGAAATATTTATGAGTTGTGAAATCTTAGAAAACTCTGTTGACTACAAATAAGTGGTCATGGCTATGAAAACAGAGGACATGACAGGAGCAGTAAACAAAAACAGAAGCGTAAACAAACGTGCAGGTTGATTAGCTGACGGTGAACTGAATGTCAAGTGGCCGATAAAAAAACTGTGTTCATTAAAGAAACCTTGTCAAAGCTCAAATGGAAAGCTGGCTGTGAGAAAATGTTCATCTATATTAACATCTGCTTACAAGACTAATGAAGAAGTGGAGCCACACTTAGCAATATATTGCAAATTTTTATTGCCTGTATTTAGGAAGATTTTTCATTTACACCTTCTAGTATCTTATCTCTAGCACCAGAAGCATTAAATAATATAACGTTAACAGGTTATTTAAATAAATATTGTATTATTCTCACATTGTTCACATCATCTGTATGACTGGTAGAATTTATATGAATTAGCCACCTCGTAAAATATGTAAAAATCCAGTGGGATCAGAACAGAACCACCTAACAATGAGAATTACTCATTGTACTCAAATAAAATGAATAAATAAAATTGAATGAAATGAAAAGAATTGGACAGACGGGAGAAACTATTTGAATAACTGGACTGCTACTATGATTAATAAAGTTGTCTCCTAATATTTGTAAGTCGCTTTGGATAAAAGCATCAGCTAAATGCCTAAACGTAAATGTAGATCTGTTGTTTGAAGGCAATGACCTGGGCAGCAGATATGTCCATACTGTACATGCTTAATAGTCAACTTTACTTCCACTAGGAACCTCTGAGAGTAGCAATTCATGTTCATAAAATGTACATGAAATCATGTACAGTATAGAGAAAAAGGAATACTAACATACAGAAAACATGCTAGTATTGAAACTGTAAACTAATTTATTAGGAAGAATCTTGCAAAATCTAGTTAAAAGGTTTTTTATCAAACCATTAAGCTCTGTAAACCTATAATTGTTTAAGAAAGTGAGCAAATAAATACTATATAAGTGAGTAAATGATGACCATATTTGGGTAACCTGTTCTACTTTGACAAGCAAACACAGTCTATTAAACCAAAAATATAAGCATTCTGAACCCACAGAAACACCTCGTACAATACACACTACTCACTAAAAATAATTTTGTCAAATCTGTTTCATTGTACTCTTTGATTTATTTCCCTCTGCACTGTATTCTCCTTCCTCCTCTGCCATCAAAACATAAATATATTGTCTGTTTCAGGAACAAAAGTGTGTGTTATAGTAGTACTGTGGTAAAAACTGATTTGCTATTTCTGATCATTTGAGAGCAAATGGCTCATATATCTTGTTCAGCTTTGAAGTAGCTTTGCTGAGAAGATGTTTTGGGTCTGGGCCAGCCCTTTGTCCCTTTAGTGCAGAATGGACTTCTAGAGTGTTCCACAGAGAGGAGAGGTAATAGAGTCTAAGAGCAAAGAGGGTATCACTAAAGGGAGTTAAATGAGATCTCTTAAAACATCTTTGACTATGCCGAAGTGTGTCTTCCTGTGCAATATAAGAGTGCTGACTGGACAGTCTCTTGTTCTCTCTCTCTTATCCTCATTCGCTTTGTCTGTTGCTCTTAGCACACCAGAATACACATTAACATGTTACTGTAGCTCAACCGGTAGCAACACCAAGATAATGGGTTTGATTCCTTATTTTTTTATTTATATGAAAGCATGTTGTGAAATGAACTCATTTTAAATCATTTCAATAATTTTTATTTTTTTATCCTGCTTTAGCCGTGTTTTATTTCAATGTTGTTGGCCAGCAGAATTCAGAAATATGCAGGATATTAAGCTGAATCACTGCTCTTGTTTACGTGGTTTCAATGATAGCAGGTGCAAAACAGAAAGAGAAAGCAAGACAGTCCATCCACTGGCTTTAACAAACACTTGTTTGTCCACCACATCAACAAGCTAACTTGACCAACTGGTCACTCACTAATGCATCTCTCTCTCTCTCTCTTTCCTTCTCTCTGCTCATTCACACACAGACACACAACACTTCTTCTCTCTCTATTTCTCATTGCTATTCCTCTATGATGCTCTTGACGCCACTGAATTAAAAGTCAATCTGCAGTGCTTAATAAAAGACTTTTCCCTTTGAAGGCGAAAAGAGATGGGAAAAAGAAGCTGAAACGAGTTTGTTCTTGCCCTCCAAACCTCAGGGCACGTCTTTCATCATATAATTATACAATTCCCACAAAAAAGCAACAAATAACTCTTAACAAGACAAACACGGCTGGACAGCCTCCAGAACTAAATAGCAGCACATTCACCTTTAACCTTTGGACACACTCATCATGACCTTGGCACAGCTCTTAAATCTGACTTTGCACTTTCCTTAAATCCTTAAATCTATTTTCACTTTAATTTTTGAAGCAAAAGAAATCCTTCTAATTTCCCTGACATTTTCACAGTACAAAGATTATGTAAATGTACAAAGCACAGTACTGTATATAAAATTTTCAGTCTATTAATCTGCAGGTGTATCCTCCACACATGTGTTGAAAATGCTGATAAAACAGGTGCTAAAAACGTTTGGTATAATATTTGAATGCAAATTGTAAAAAGGTGATGAAATAAAATACAATACAACATATAAACTACTGGGAGGCACTTGGACTTCTTTAAAAGTTCCTTTTTGAAATCAACTTTACAGTAATTTATTAAAATTAGTTGAACAGTGTCTACAAGACAACAAAGACACTTGCATCTGCTATGAATTATAGTGCAAAACAACAGATTTTGCTATTCATTGTTATTATTAATCTTTGTTGTCTAACTTTGAAAAGACGGGTTTCCTCCCAAATTGTTTAATAGCCTAAGGAGATTTCTCACAGCATCAAATACTTAGTTGGCTGAAACCAATTATACAGTCATCTAAGGTTTCACCATAGGGAACGGATAATGTAATGACCATCTATGTTCTCAACGACAATTCTCTCATTCAGGACAGTCTTCTTTGGTGAGGAGTAAGTGATCAAGTGTATCATGTTCTCCATTTTCTTCATAGGGTTAGGCTTGTAATTAACCTATGAATATCACTTCTCTTTATGGCGTGCGGCTCAAGAGGGTTACTGCTAGCGTAGGGACTGCTACTTAATTGGAATCGTGTAGTAGATGTAAATCTATTCATGTCCATAGCATAGATATGTTCAGTTCTGCTTTTATCAGCTTATTCTTTTCTACTTCATTTATCATCATAAATTTCATATTCATTTCAATTTCTCATTTGTTTCTATTTTGGTTTTCCCAGCAGGATGCTGCTACTTCTGGTGTGCACTGAATGTACCAATAGCACTTAACTAGATCCATGTAGCTTTCTGTTTTTATGATCAAATATATTTTTTATTTTATAAATACTATGACATAGACTTGAAAAATATAATGTAGTCAAGGACAAGTTGAAAAAAGTTAAGGAAAGACAAGAGAAGGATATTTCAGGTTGTGTCCTTTTATAATAACTCTTCAGCTGACACCACAGGAGATTAAGGTCTTTCCTTGAAGAATACATTTAAATGTCACATTGGACCCACCCATTCATATTATGAGTATTAGGTTCACACGTGTTTGTAGCAACACGGCTGGGTTCAAGAACATACAGCAACATGACCCTATTCCATCTTCTGCAATAGGACATTCATAAAGGTAAAGGTCTATAATATGGCAAATGAAAAATAACTATTTGTTACATTTTTATATTAATTGATTGATATATTTTGAATATTGCCATATTTGTATTTCCTAGCCTGTCATAACAACAAAGCTATAGTAAACTGTGACCTTTTTTAAACAGTTATATGAAAGGATATATTTTTAATAAAGATATCTTTATATTATAACCTTCATAAATGTTCTACATTTGATTTTCCTCTTGCTAAATCAGTCAATATTCCAATAATAAAGTGGTCAAATGCAGCCTTATCTAAAAAGGCAGTTGTCATTTTGTTAAAAAGTACAATATTAACATCGCTCCAATAAGGAAACAGGATACATGCAGTAACTTGAATTATGTAATAATCTGACTAATACAGCACTATGATTAACAAGTCTGTATTTGTGTGTCTCGTAGAGATGTAAAGTCACAAGATTAGTTTCTTCTCTCTCTCTCAGCTTCATCCTGGAATTTGCCATCACATCTGATCTGGCTGTGTATCACTCACACTTTCTAGATTTAATTAGCGGTGGATTGGAGAGACTGCCCTTGGGAAACAAGTTTTCCTTCGTCTTAATTAGTCTGTTAACTTCATCAGAGAGGCAGCACATTGTATATACCCACACGAGAGAGCAAGAGAGACAGAGAGTATGACACACTGGTTATTTTATTATGCAAAGAAGCTTACCAGTTTTTCCATCTATTGTAATGAAAGTTTTTAATGTCTGCCTGATGATCATACACTATGCCAGGCTTATATTTCTTGTTTACATATTCACGTGTAAATCCACAAATTCATTCAGCCTCATGGAATCACAGTGTAGGAATGAGCCTGTTAGGAATAAATAAACTAGCTATTCTCAGCTGCTGGCAGAAATAATATAGAATATGGGGTAAACATGACTTTATACTAAGCTATGAGAGCTCCCCAGATCCCTAGGATTGGAAATCTTGCTTAAACACATGGGATTATGGGAGTGCTTTTTTTAGGCATGCAATCTAAAGCTTTAAGTCATGCAAAATTCCACAGGATCATTTGACAAGATAATTTGGCCAAACCTAATTTTACAGGACAACAACCATTTTAAGAGGTGGAGATTCCATACAAAACGTTATTAGAAATAATAACTATTAGAAAAAGCAAGAATGAAGCTCCACCTCTTAATCTAACCGTCAGTAGGGTGAAAGCACATTGTACTAAATGAATGAGACTGTAAATTCATATAAATAAGCCACCTCGCAAATGAGAAATTGCCATGAGTTTTTACTCCAAAACAAAAACTGAACCGCTCCCTCTTTGCACTAATTAAAAAAGATAATTCACACAACATTCAAAATTATGGGATAATTAAACTATGCTTATGTTGTTCTAACCCCATTTGCTGTTTGTATTCCTGTAAAACAAAACTGAAGAAAAATGAAACCACAATTTGCAATATAACCACAATTTTATCATAATGTTTTATTATCAAGCTCTTAAAAGGACAAAATCAATGCATGAAAATCATACAGCAATTTTTTGCAGAACAAACTGAAAATCAACTCTTTAGTCAATTCTATTTTTGTGATGCATAGGGAAAAGGAGCATGACATCATCAGAATCAGGATAATAACAGAACTACTATTTTGGGTGAAGCTCATTATTTACAGTACAGCAAAGGTACCCACAGATTTAGATCCATATTTCGTTTGAATTTTACCCACTAGCATATAAAAGTATATATTATAATGCAACACTTCATCTGTTGTTCAAAGAGTTCTTTTCTTTGTGTGTGACACAAAGCATGATGAATTTGATGAATGACCAGTGCACAGGGCATGGGTGGATTTATAGGCACTCCATCAGCTGGCATTTACAGACAGTAATGACAAGTGACAAAGAGAAGAAAGATGGGATCTAAGAAAAAGAATGACAGAAAGACTGATAGAAGGTAAGAATGAGAAGGTGGTGGCATTTCAGTGTTTGCCAAGAACCCTTATATGCTTGTCAAATCCTTCAAAGAATGAAGAAGAATTCAGCATTAAAACCACCACTGCAATGAGTGGTGTGTGATTTGCGTGTGTGTTACTCACAAATTCTAATATTTGATTAGGATCTTTCTAACACTCTTACGTTTTCTGCATTTTAGTCTTTTCGCCTATGGTGACATGCCTTAGTCCCCTATCTCAGCTTGAGTAAGATAATTAAATGCTCAGAAGAGCACTAGCGACTCTGACCTGCAACATGTAAGAAAGAATAGCCTCAAGCATGCTTTAGGGATGCAGAATGCTGCGAACACACCATTTCCCTGGTGTGACTCTGCTGTATACATCTGTGTAGAGCTGTAAGGCTTCTTCTTGGTTCTTTCGCACAGTCTTATCTACTACCCTCAACCCAATTACGCTCATTAGTCTCTTAGAGTTGTAGGATGTACCACTGAGGGTTCAAGATTTCCTCTGTGCTCTCACATTATCTCCATTCCAAAACATATTGTGCTGCCTCACTGTCTACTCCCTACATACGTCCATGTCACAGAACCTCATTAGTGACAGAATTGGAATGCTATACACATACGGTAGGTGGAACCTTCACATGCCAGAGAAATAGTGCTCTGAATGTAAGACTGGCAATTGATTATAATAAAGTGTGACCTATGCTAACAACATAATACTATATGAGCACAAATACACAAAACAAGCACAAATATTATTTTAAAAACAGATAAATGGCAGAAACAAATTGGTTTTAAACATAATAAAGTTTAATATGTACAGTAATTGTGAATGTTGACTGTATGTAGACAAAACAGAAATGAGGTTCATCATCTTACAGTAAGAACTGATGGGCTTGATTGACTAAACAATATTTTCTAAAATTCCCTTTGACAACACAATAACAATAATATATAAAGCAACAAATGCTTTATTTTGTTTCTATGGCACCAAAAAGCTTCCTCTATTTTTCAGAAATGTGAAATACAAAATGTCCCATTTCCCTAAAGCTAAATCACTATAATGAACATCACATCATAATTATGACCCACAATCTAATAAATTCAAACTTCCCAGATGGACTGCTATTTGGAACAGCCTTAAAGTACTTCCTTCCGTTTATTAGGTTTTGGAACTGAAAAAAATTACAGGCAGTGTGAGAACTGAGAAAGTCAGACAAACAAAAAGAGATAGAAGTTATCAGTTAAAATGACAAAGAAATGAAAATAAATAACTGAGAATGATGTACTCCTGACTGTGTTTTTGTGCAACTTCCCATGATGCTTTAAATCTCAGCGATACCACGATCAGGTCAGACATCTCAAAACATAATAAGCTGTGTTCTCAGGTTTACTTCCCATGATGGCAATTCACAGTTCACATGGGAGTCTCACAAAAATAGGTTGCCCATCACTTGTTATATTTCTGTAGTGTTTTTTTGTTAGTAACAGTGAAAAGCAAAATAAAGTTGGTGTTTTGTGAATTACAGAGGACACACATACAGTACTAGTCTTCTACGTTCCTGGCATACATTTATTCATTTAGCAGATGCTTTTAACCAAACTTACAAATGAGAAAGCAATTAACATTTTGTCAGTGAGCCAAAAATAAGTGCAATTTACAAAGCTAGGTTCGCATAAAGTATATATGTTCACATATAGGACTAGTACAGTTAACTGGAATATACTGGAACTTGGTTAAGTGCTAAAAAGTATATTTAATCTTGAATCATAATAGTCTGAAATATCTAAACTCAAGTATTACTGGCTTTAAATTTGTTAAACAATCATTAAGGATCAGAGGAAAACAGATTCTTAGTTTAGGAGTGATAAATGACAGTTTCTCATAAATGACGCTCATAGGTTTCCAAACGAAACTGTTCGTAGGTTGTCTGGAACGCAGTTCCAAGCTTGGGGCCATAGTGACTAAAGGCTGATGTAAAAACATACAGATATTGATGCAATATTTTGCACTGTGTCAGAACTGACAAAACAGTAACAAGTTAAGTCTTCATCTATATAACCAGCTGTTCTGTTTTGACTGTGATCCATCTTTGATTCAGATCCAACTTTATCTTAACACATCACCCTTAAAGTTTTAACTTGCTTGGTTTCTCTGTAGTAAATTTCTCTATTCAGTATGTCTCTCTTTTCCATCGACCATAATAATTTCATCATTCCCTAGTACCTCAAACAAAGTTTTCATCACAACTTCATGTACTGTAGCTACAATGAACTCTAAAGATGTGTACAAAATCACAGCAAACTTCTAATGGTATCTTACTATGTTTTAACTAACAATATTGTTGCTTTTCAACAGTTTCATCACACACACATCTACTTTAGATCTCAACGTTTCAACTTATTGGAAGTGACAAGTATATTATGCCATTTCTTCAAGACAACACAGCCGCTCAAAAGCTTTACCAAAGAAAAAAAGAGACGACGTTAGAGCACTGACGCAATTACAAGAGAGTTGATGAGAGTTTGAACAGAATAAAATGTATTTTGTATTGCTAAATCCTGACAGATAAATAGATACCTTGAGGAATGAAAAGGGTGTTTTGCCCCAGAAATGAGCTGAATACTCTCGACACTCCAGTTTAAGGAAGGCTGAGTTGAGTTTGCGTCTCAGACAGAAAAAGACACGTCAGTAGAAAAATATCATAGCTTCGGTGACAACCAATGCCTCATTGCTGTGCCCCATGCGCCAGAGGGTGGATGAGAGAGCGTGAGGAAGGATATAAACAAAGAAGAGTGACACGCAGAAGGACACAGGTGGGCAAACTGGTACAGCTGAGCAGAGCTCCTGTACTCTCCTGAGGATGTTTAAGTGTGCATGCAAAATCAAACTGACATTTCAGTTTCTGGTGAGAAAGATGGAAAACAGGAGGAGAAAAGACGTGAAGAGGAGGAGTGGCACACACATGTCTGAAGAGGGAGTAAAGCTAAGTTCTATGAACAGCCTCAACTGGTGGCATAGTTTTTCACATTATATTTTTGTCAAGTTTATACTTTAGCATTTCCAATATTATTTTAGTGGCTTTTTTAAGGTTATAGGTTACTTACTTAAACTTTGATAAGCTTTATCTTATGTCAAAACAACACTATATTAGTTAAGTATCACAATATGTGATTCATCATGGTCATTCATCATGATAATAATAATAATAATTATTATTATAATTATTATTATTATTATTATTATTATTACTCTGTATACAATATTCTTTCCTAATTTGATGTTTTTATTAATATAATATTTTAAAATACATATTTTTATATTAATATATATGGTAAATATAAATTTGGTAAATATGGTAAATAATTTGTTTAAACACGCATCAGACTGCACAAAATGCGTAAAAAATTATTACACATACCTTGTATTTTTATAACTTTTCTGCTCCATGGGTCCTCTTGTGCAAATAACATCCAGTCCACAATGACATGTCCTGAACATATCCTATTCTAATCTAATACGGTCGGCCATGTCAACAGGTGAAAGATTTTGGCGTGGTCCAGATACAGGTGCGACGCGTGAAAGCATGGATGAATATTACGTACACTTTATATGACTGCTAAATTGTAGATTGCAATATCGTCTACAACTGTACGACGGCTGCGAATGGCCTCAGAAACGACATACACTCTTTAGCAAACATCAAACCATCAGGTTTAAAACGTGAGTAATTGAATCTTTCAGTGAGTCGGTTCTTTGAAATGTTTGGTGAGCAAAACAGACTGAATCATTTCGCTGTTCAGTACGAATAGTCAGTACGAATAGTTCGTACAGTTCAGTGAATTGAATAAATGAATCTATCTTTCGAGTCGGTTCTTTTAAATATTTGGCGAGCAAATCTGACTGAATCATTTCGCAGTTCAGTACAAATAATTAGTAGGGCCACGATTCATTAATGCTGTGAATTGAATAAATGAATCATTTGAGTCAGTTCTCTTCATTGAGGAGTTAGCAAAATAGTTGAATCATTTCATGGTCCAGTTCCAGGTCGCTTTGAATTGTCGGAAACGATGTTGTTCAGTACAACAGCCAACTAAAACACAAATAAAAACAACTAAAACACAAATAAAAACAACTAAAACACAAATAAAAACAACTAAAACACAAATAAAAACAACTGACCGGAGTAAAATAAGCGCGTGATGAAGCGAGTGGGTGTTTAGCTAAATCCACTGAAACAACCTGCAAATAAACCCACTGTATCACTGGCTTTTTAAAGTTCAACACCTGCAGGTAAAGACATTTACGGTTATTTACTTTTGTGAATTGCTTTTTTTGGTTTGTTTTGAATGCCACACAGTCGGGAGACGATTAAACAGGGTCTCACTAAAGTAAAAAGTTTATCCATGATGTTTGTAGTAAAATTATGCTAATAAAAATAGTATCCAATCTGCCAAAAAAAACATGGTTACTACACTTTTACTATAGTAAAACCGTGGTTAATTTTTTAATTCAAAGACATTCTAAATGTCAAAAGGAAAAAATGGTTTTTAATAAATAGATTAGATAGTTTTCGTTTACAATAATATTGCTAGTCTGTGCACACTACAGTCACAGAAACAGAATAATATTCCCATACTTCTGGCAAAATGGCATTCATCTAGACTATATAAGGCACTTCATGCGTAATATCAAACAATGGTTCTGCTTCCACTTAGCGCTGTCAGGCAATTTAATATGACTTTCATATATCTGCAAATGAACACTGACTTCTCTAATATGTTTCTCAAATGTTTGTCACCCTACAGATGTACCACACACATATAAGTCCATAATACACCCTCTGTTGTGTTCAATTCCCCACTCTCACTGGAGACATTCACTTGAAGAATAGTGTGGCCTTGAAATCTAAATTTCCCATTTACAGTATGTGACTAAAAGAGAGATGATGGTGACCATTCTTTGTTGTTCTGAGTCTTTCATTCAGTGCAAGATCTATCGTCAGAATGTATCATATAACCTTCAACATTATTAAAGAAAGAGAGAGAGAGAGAGACAAAATAAAGAGTGTTATAAGAAAGCTGCTGACAAAATACTTTAGATATCTGACAGATTGGGAGAGGTGAAAGTGGCTTGTGTATATGAATTGTGACAGGGTGAGTGAAGACTGACACAGTGCGTTTATTTTGAATAAATGGGAAATTAAATGTCAATGGGGATTACAGTGATAACTGAAAGGAAGTGTTGTGTTTTGGTTGTTTTTAAACACAGCAAATGTAAGGAATGGTAGAAAGCAGGTCCTGGTCCCCCAGGTCATCACTAGATCTTTTGATCTAGCAGTCGCCCATTTCTGGGATATGGGTCTAATAGTTTGGTGGCTTCCCTGGCTGATTGAGTACTACAGTACTAGGTCTGCAGTTTTCCCTATATTGTATTATTGTGTTGATACCAACTTTGGGTGTGCAGAAATTCATTAAGAAATCATTTAAAAATCGTTCTCTCTGGGAGCTTAAATTCTGGGCTTTATTCCAGGTTGAAATTTATGTGCAACACATGAAGCGTCTCTTGTCCTTTTGAGACGAGAAACTAAAGATTTTATTTTATTTGTGTACACGTGTGTCAGCTGAATAAGGGAAGATGGGAGAAGATGTCTCCCTTTCTATGTCAACATTTTTATATATGTTAACACATGCTTTACCATCTTTACAGTAAAGTAGAGAAGCAGTTAATACATTCTGTTTGCAGCCCAAGCAATCACTGACTGCCTATATTGACTTTATTTAGCTCTCAGTTCTCAGTGTAATTGTTGTGTGGTTTGTATTTCCGTTTACATAATTCTTTCTGGAAACAGTAGGGATTTTAAATTCCAGACTTTGTGAATAGAGTTGTACAGCAAGACCACATTGAGTTTAATTGTAAAGTATAGTAACAAAATTTTGTAACTATTTTACAAGTTGGCTAATTCATATAAATGTATACGTTTTAGTATGATCTGCTTTCATGGCAATAAAAGTTAGGTTTAGAGTTAGGGGTAGGGCTTCATTATTGCTTTTTTCTAATAGTCATATGGTTTTTTTTACAATTCACTTTGTACAAATTCATACAAATCTACCTTGTAAAATAGTTATATTTCCCAATGTTTTAGGTACAACTTTTTAGACTGGATAAATACTAATAAAATTCACTGACTTTATAAAATGTTAAGGTTTAATTTTTTTTACTAAATTGGAAAATGGTAACTTCATGTACAAGTACTCATGTAAATGAGTAACAGTAACAAAGTTACATGCAGCAAAGATTTGAAGCTCTTGAGGGCCATGAGCAACGATTCAAATTGATCTGCCTTCACTTAATCAGCTAAGGTATGCCGACCCAAATGAAAGGTCCAGTTCTCAAAACGGCCTCAGGTGAAAGTGGATGTACATGAGGAAGTTCGTTAAAGATCAAAGTAAGGTGCGAGAGTAGGTCTGAAAGTGAGAGGGGTTTAAATACTGAAGCCGGCCTCAGATAAAAGCCTAGCTAGTTCTCTTTGAATTCCCAAAGGAAAAAGAGGTTTCGACATCACCCCACATGAAAGATATGTCAGTATGAATTGTGTACAGGTCAGAGAGGCTTCAGTGTTGGATGGTCCCCCAGATGAAAGCTACGCTATTTATGGGTCAGAGTGTTTAAAGTGCTCTTACGGTGAAGTGTATGTGTGAAGCTGTGCGTATGCACGCACGTCTCCTCTTGATCAAAAAGAAAAATATTCTTCATTTGTCTCTTCATAATAACCAAAACACACACTGGCTTTCAGATCTTCTACTTCAATGACATACTGCATTTGAAACGCATAAACCAATATTCATACAAAAGAGGTTGAATGAGGCTAAATGGAGAGGAAGGTGCTGAGAGGGTCTGGATAAAGGCCGAGTTGTGCGTGAAGTTTAAACAGTACTTCAGATTTCAATGCTGAATATTTAAGATAAGCCATTTTTATCGCTTCAGTATTCAGTAGTCCTCACTGATTGTTCATGAGGATGAATGCAGACATCAACTTCATCTGTGAAATAAATTGTCACAGCAAAGAGCACGATTATTATAACACAACACTCGGATTTCTATGGGAATGCGAATGAGGAAAAAGGCAGTTGATTGGCTTTACAATTTTACAATACAACATTCTCGGTTTGTTTACTTGTTCCAATACATTATTTTTCACTTTAGATTTTGCATTCTATTTGTCAGTTTATGCAAATGAAGACACAATAACACTCTAGCTATTCCAACATTTTAGCCCTACTAACAAAAACAGTCCAGCATACATTTTTTCTGTATTTTTTGCTGAATGCAATACAAAGTTTTAAAAGAATAGTGTATTCAATATCACAGTTATTTTATAATTTAACACCCATCCCAGCTGTATATGACTTAAACAAATTATTTCATATTAAAATGCCATCATGTTATCTTCTTAAATGGGATTAAAAATGATGAAGCTCTGAAAAAACAGAAACACAATTCTAATTAATCCAAAATTACTTTAGTGGGTTAATAACATTCTTTTGAAACGAAATAATACATCTGTGGGAGAAAACGATTAATGTATAAATATATAAAGACTTCAGGGCCACCATAGTTTTACTTTGTTAGAACTAGCCAACTAGTGATCCATAGCTACTTGCTAATATGACATTTGACATAAGCTGAACTCATTTTAATCATAATTGTCACTATGATAAAGCCTGAACAGTGCTGATCATTAAATGGTTTAATTGGAGTTAATTTATCATTATCTTCTCTCTTTGCCCTGAACTCTTCCTGAGGCACGGATCACATGGTAATATTGAATAATGGAGCTCATGGATGTGTGTGTGGGTCTGGGAGCACTGAAGTAGTGCATAAAGGTTTGAAAGACCTTGGCTTTTCCTGTCACCTGCTGACTTATCTTGATTGCTCCATTCTCCTTTATCTTGTTTACAACTGCTTTCTTGGCTCATTTAGTTCATTATAAGAGGAGACCACTGATATCAGACTAATTATAGGAAGTGGATGATAGTCGTTTTGTTATTTTTTGTGTGTGGGAGAAAAAGAGAGAGAGATGTGAAGTTATAATTAGTGTGTCTGGCATTCATCTGTACATACATATAAATCTATACATTAGTGTTTATTGTGGGTAAAAACAATAAAACGTGTACTTTATGAATAGACTAAAGACTATGTTGAAACCGGCCTCTAGAGGGCGCACATAACCTGTCATCAACAAGGGTCGTTTGATCCATTTACATTTATTTACTTAGCAAAGGATTTTATCCAAAGCGACTTACTAACGTAGAGTACTTCAAGATAGGCAGCGTCATAATACAGAGTTTTAAAAAAGTGCAGAGTATTGCAGATTGTGGGTGAAACATTAAAGCAAAAGAAAGAGAATAGCTGTTGGTATGTGTATTCATGAGTTAACAGTTGAGAGTGATACAGCTGTTCGAATCGTTCCATCATCAGGTAAAGAAAATGTGAAAGTGGTGGAAAGTGTTTTTGTGCTTCATTTCTGTTGGTACCATGAGGTGCAGCTCACACACACAGACCTCAGACTGAATCAGGCTATAAATCAAGTCAAACTAGTTGAGGTGAATCAAGCTATTTAGGTCTCTTACTTATCTGTGCTTTATATAACTTTGGCGGTGGGTGCCATGCAATCGTTCAAAGGTAGATCATAACATCACATGTACATTAACAGCAGGTCAGTTGGTTTGGTCATTTAAAAATTTCTTTATGTTCTCCTGTTGCTTAAGGGCTTTGACTGTTTCAGATTGAATTTAGGTGTGTGTGAGCTAAAAAGTTCAAATACTTTCCTCGACTTCCTTTTCTTCATCTGGGTGAAAAAGAAAAGTACCGACCTCAAGCCTGTAGCTTCCTTTTGATGTTGGACTGGCTTAAGACTATGAGTTTAAAGAGGTCTCTTCTCCACAATGTTCTTTGACTATGAATTTTTATTCTTTTAAATCAGTTCTGTTTTTATTTATACAAGGATTTACAGGTTTATTTATTATATTGAAATAATCATAAATATAAATATAATAGATAGTGGTGTTTTAGATAGTGGTCTTCTGAATGGGATGCTGCTTTGCTTTATTGGTCAGTGTCATAGATTGTTGTAGTCCACCAGTAGACAGACCAGCACCAAAACCAGCAATAAATCATGTCCTTTCTTTCCTAAGAAAAGAAATCTAACACCATCAATGATTGGCTTAAATTATACCCAAAACCCTTCCAGCACCAAGACCAGCCAACCAGCCAAGACCTGAATAAACATGGGCTGTGTTTTTTTTTAAAGGGTAACTAAGCATTTCACCTTAATCTGTCTCAGTATTTTTCTTCTCATTTTCTTGTCTCTCCGTGATTCCTCCTGTCAGTATTACATCCAATTTCAAATGCTAACCATCATGCTGAATGACATAAATTCAATAACTTCAAACCAATTCAGGCTAATTTATTAGTGCTCTACCAACCCCTGCTTGCCACTTGAAATCATAATTGTGTTACTTGTCCATTGCAGTCATTGAAACATGAATATTAAGTCTGTCAGATCCCCAGGTGTAGGTTGTAAAATCTCAGAAGCCTAATGTGAACCTTCCACAATAAGTGAGGAACATTAAAAGATAGCATGTTAATGCCCATGCAGAGTCTTTTTAAAAGTTAGGAAATAGAAAAGACAAACAAGCTGGATGTACATAGAGAGGACCATGTGTTCTAAGGTGAGTTAAGATGAGAGAGAAATGTGGATCAGTAGCTGTGGGAAAAGGGCTAAAGACAAACCATTGTAGAAATACTAAACCTGAATGTTGATCAGAAACCGAGTAGAACAGAGTTTTGATTAAGTGCAAGGTGGAAGCTGGAACAGCATACTGATAACATTATACTGTATATACACACAAGCATATGTGTTAGAAACATCTAGGTATAGTATCGATAATCTGTTAATACGAGGTGGCAGACATCGCTCTTGTGATCATTTGATGTCATTTGCCATCTGATCAGCATCCCGTAAAGTCAAACACATCTACAAACATGTGACGTACAATTCAAGCAGTTAATCATATTGTGCCATTTACATACTGTAAGTGCCAACATGTAGCAGGCTTCAACATTCAGTCCAATTAATGTAGTGATCGGCAAAATGGGTACAGCCCAACACTTTCCTATATAACTGTGAATAGACACTATGACTATCTAGAATAAAAATAGACGTAGAGGAAGGCAGTGTCCATCAGTGTGAAAAAGTTAGCAAATCATGTTCCATAGTGATATGGTAAGAATTGTTCTGATTAAAACGTCAAGCTATTTCTCAACAGGGGAGACGAAAATCAAACCATAGTAAGGTTCAGTTGTCTGGGTGGAAAGAATCGATCATTAAGAAATGATTTACTTTTTACTTAGGCAGGTACAGAGTGGCTCATTTATTGCCATACTAATGGAACACACTGTTCTTTTTGTAAGATTTTTAAAGCTGAACAATCCACAGGAGCTGTCTTGACAGTTACATAAACCTAATAATCATAAATTGCCCGTGGGCACACTTATTGGACAGTTTCAAGCCTTATGTTTCACACTACACTCAAGTACAAGTACACCTAAGGCATTCTGCATATAAGGTACACACACCAAGAAATTAATAGAAATTAAAATGGGTAGCTTACAAAGGTCCACATCAAATAATTCAGCGCCTTCTCATATGGAAATTTCTCTTAGAAGTGCATAGGTGACACTTGTGTACTTGTATGATAAACACATCTGAGCACAGATATGCATTGACAACTATGTGGAGAACCTGTAAGTGAAGGTGTAGAGTAAGCAGCAATGCTGTCTTCCAGATGGAGACTATATTAGCTACATCTCATTTAGGATGCGGAGTGCCAGAACGTCTAGCATGTAGACCTGACTCTCAATCTGCGGTAATACAGGGCGCGTTGCGCGGAACCTCTCGAACCCGCGCTGGAGTTTTGTAAACGCATGAGAAGTTATAAGAGAGAGCGAGAGATGAGTTTTGACTACCCTAGGGCGGTAATCTTCCTGCCTGGTCTCCCTCATTGAATGTGCAGACATTGCTTCTGCGAAGAGTCAGCTCATGTCAGACATGAATGCACTTAATTAATGTACGGCTACATCTCGGGAGATGTAGCCGCTAAAGGCGGGGAATGCAAATACAGTATATACCAATGCATGCAATATCCACATGCAGTCACTTAAATGGGACGCACAATATGATTCAGTATAATAACAGCAGAGGCACAATGTAGCCTGACAAACACCGCACAACCCCGTGAGCTTGGTATTGACGTTCCACTTATTATTCTACAATTAACACTCCTCAGGGGGGAATTAGCCGGAAATCGCATTACTACACAAAAACCATAACTCCACATGAGTGATGGTAAACAGAGCGCATTGCTTAGGGAGAGCTGATGACACTGACAACTTTGCTTTTCATTCCTTATTGACACACTGCACGCTTCATGCACAAGTTGTCCAGTCGCAGCGCAGAGCCCATAAATCATATTACGGGCTTGAGAAAGCCTCTCCTGTCAATCGAGCATGTGGGCTTGATGGCCGTGTGTACATGTGCACCAGTGATCAGTGTTAAACATTTATGCATGATCTCTTTAGTCTTGTTTACATATGATTTCACATACCAGTACTTTATTCACTGTTTTTAAAATGCCATCTGTTCTATCATGTTTTAAACCTGTGCATGAGCACAACCAATTATCCATCTGCAGCACTGGCTGAGTGCAATAGTTGTGGTTAAAACATACACAAGCCTGTACAGTTCAATTTAAACCGCAGTACTTCATGTATTTTACATGATGTTATTATGTTAATGTGATTATGCTGATTATTACTGTAACCACCATCAGAATATTTCATTTACAGTACTACCTTATCCCACATAGCCACTGATGGGTTGAGGATTGGGTAAATGGATTTTCTGCTTTATATAATGTAAATTAAATTGCTTTTAAATAACTTGAAATGATTTGATTTATTGTCATTTTTTTAGTATTACTTGTTTGCTTCCTGTAAGACACAGGCATGACAAATGAAATGGCTTTAATATCACAGTTATTTCTTATAGACATAAGCTATGAGATGATATGTTATAATTTTATAAATATGATTTATATATATGTTATATATATATATATATATATATATATATATATATATATATATATATATATATATATATATATATATATATATTATATATATATATATATATATATACAATTTTTTATATGATTTTTAGTCCATATAGAAATCTGATATGTGGCAGTACTCCATTGTATAAATCTGTTATATATTGACAAATCAAAATACTAAAAGTATATATATATATATATATATATATATATATGTATATGTATATGTATATGTATATGTATATGTATATGTATATGTATATATATATACAGTGATACAGATGGTCAGTTTTTGTCATGTCAATAGAGTTGGCAAAACAACAATAGCAAGAGCAACACTAGGCAGATATGTTATTAATGAACGGAAAGAGAAAGACAGACATACAGAGTATGTGAGTATGTGTTTCATTGAGGCTGCGGGAAGGCCATGCGTCTGTGAGTGTGATGAATGCATTACTGCGCAAGAGAGACAGAAAGATGCAAATGTCCAACTGTGAAAGAAATAAAGCCAGTCAAGAGAGACATATGGAGCGACCTGTGAAGAACAGCTACTTCAGACTGTCTCTCTCTTATCTCTATCTCTTAAAATGTGCTCTCTCTCTCACACTCTCACTCGCTCTCTCTGATTGACTGACTAATATCTGCCGCTGACAGAGGAACAGCAGTGTGTGTGCGTTTTTGAGTGTCAGAGAAATGCATATGAAGGGCATAAAGGAGCAATCTGATGAATAAATGCACAATTGCCCCAGGCGCCTATATAGCCTCAGGGAGAAAGAGAGAGAGAGAGGAAAAGAGAGAATGTGAATGGTAGGGATAGAAAAAAAAAAAAATGAATAGTGACAACTCTTGAAGAGGAAGACACAGAGTTAAAACAAGGATTACACAGGTCTAAGAGAAGACAAACACAAATGCAAGCACACACACTGTGTGCACACAAATAAAGCAATGATTGTCCTGAGGTAAGACAGCGGGGCGGCATCAGCCTTATCTTTTTAAAGAATGCTAATGTTGTTGCGTTCTAAAAGATTCAGAGAAAAAGAGAGAAACTAGTCTCGTTGTTATTTCTTAAATAAAAAGCTAGAGATTGACCTAACGTGAATTGAGACAAACGAATACTGGAATGACAGAAAATCAATTGAAATTGAAAATGGCTTGAAAAAGCTCACAATGCATAAAAAATTGACAATTTGTGGCTTTAAAAGCCATCTGTATGTAAGGAAAAGTTTCAAAAATCATTTAAGATCAGATATGCACATTTAAAATGGACAGTCTTTCCTCGCTGAGAAAAACAAACTAAAACCAATTGATGACTTCAAAAGCTTTCTAGCATGGGAACGTCCCTCGCCCTGCAACCAACTAGCAAATATCTAAAGCAAACTGCTTTTGTCAAGCAATTTCATGGGGTTTTAAGACAAAAAGAGCGTGACAGGTTTTCCCTCCTCTGAAACCGTTCTGAACGCATTGGTCATTAAATTAAGAACAATGCAACCAACGACACAACTGTTGTAAAAGACACTGATGTCCTGTCTCAGTCCTGACTTTACGCTGATGACATTGGCTTTAATTATTCCTGGGGTTCATACAACGCACTGCTATTAATTATTCATTTAATTGCAATGCACTAATGCGCAGCAAGCTGTCCTTATTTGTATGGAATTCCCATCACTGTGGATATGGTTCAGTCATTACTGCATGGTTATTAATTTACTGGGAAGAACACAGGAGTAGTACAGAGACTCAAACAAAAGCAGTTTATTGCAGCGGTGCATGTCATTTTCACTCAGCAACTGTTGTTAAATGTTTGATAGTGGTATTAGCCAAGTTGGAGGTATGACGTTGAAATGAGCAATTATTGAACTGCAGAAACTTCATTAACATTCATGTTCTTCGCAGATACTTTGCCTTGCGATAAAGTGTTTAACATTATGTAAATGGCATTTACAAAGCCTTAAAACTGAGATTTCTTTCATATCTCAGTTGTTCCTCCAGAGCAAACTGGTTTAAGTCTATTGCTTCTCACATTAGTCTTTTGGTTAAACAGATTCAGCTATTGTATCTCACATGTGTCTCATTCTGTTTTGCCAATGTCTCAGACTGTACCTAGCTTTACTGAGATACACAACATTTACAATCAAATGATGCTTTAACCAATGTGTTAAAAACGTAAAAAATGTGAACTCTGTACTTTTATAACTGTCTTATTTGTAAATTTTAAAAGACAAAAAAAGAGTTTATAAGACATTAATATGACAGTATTTGTTGCAGACGTGAGTACGATTTTTTAGTGATTCATATTATGTGTAAAACCTGAAGCAGCTGAATCATAAAAATACATGTCTTGGGATCATTTTAATCTTTTAAATCTTAGGATCTTTTTTGAGGCAATCAGGCAGGAAAGCTCGCTAATGCGATTTGTCTTTCATTTTGTCTAATTTGTCGTTCATTTACTCAGTAGTGCTGATAATGTCTTTAGAGATGACCATATTTAAAATGATAAATTCATAAGGTCTCAGCATCCACATGCAATTAGTAGTAGAATATTGGACTTTCTCCCAGGGGTGGTGACAGACAAGACCACCAAACCATAAAAAATGCACGTTGTCATGGTGATTTGAATATTTAAAATAGTCAAAAATGTCATTAGCATGTGTTGTGCAAGTTTAGAACTGCATGTCTAGGACACAAGTAATGTAGCATAGGAGGTGTGTTTGTTGTGTGTGTACAGTTTTTAGTGGTCATGTGGAAAACTGGATGATTAACAATACAATTTACACAATAAAATGAGTCTGATTTAACCTCTTTTAGTTTTTCTAATCTATAGATATACAAAACAATATTAAGCTGCTTCACTGCGCTCTACCTGCATACTGTAGGCAGGTGCTTCTATGCCAGCATGCTTACTAAAATAAAATCTCATAAGGACTGATCTAAATTGCTGTATATGAGCAGTAATAGGCAGATGATGTGAGTGGAACAGTATAATAGCAGAGACAGTTTACTGCAGAAAAGGGACACTGGTATTAAACTGAATGGGAGAAATTGGAATACTCAGGTTTTTTGTCCAGCCTTACAAAAAATAAGCCATCCGTAAAAATCACATCTTGGGTTTAATAATCTTAGGTATAGATCTGTAGATGCCACATTTGACCTCTACAGACAAGTCAGCGTGTCCACCATCTTGGAACAGTCAACATTTCAGTTAAGTTCATTATTCATAGTACAAATCATAAATTTTCCAAAACACAAAACATTGGACAGCCTCTAAATTTTAAATTCCTGAAAAATAGGATCATTTTCACAGGTGAAAGGGATGTCACAGGATGTGTTGGTTTGTGTTTTTGATTTCTGTTGCCTAAATATACAGCTTTTTAAACTATGGTAACTTTTAATGTTGTGTTAGCTAACGCTTATGTCTTGTTGATTCGTGTTAGTTTAGCAATTGTAATGTTGGGGTCTACACAACATCATGTAACACTTTATATTCATACATTCTTATAATTACAGAAGCACAGTCAGCTTGCTCTGAAGTGGTCATGGACCTGCTTTGACTGTTCCAATATGGTGGACAACTTACTGTATCAGCCTGTAGAAACGGTGCTTCTGTATGTATATATCTACAACAGCTCTTGCCATTTGACTGCAGATGCTGCTAAAAGTGGAATGTTTTAAAAACCTTGTCCACATTATACATTATTATAAGTATTTAAATAAGTATTAATGAGTAAATGGCTCCCATTATATTTAATAAATCCACAGAGGTGGTGTGTCCACTGCGTCACGCCATTGGTTGACTAATACCTTGTTCTATTTTTTTAAGCACTGCACACCTATTCTAACCACAACCTTTTTTAATGATGCCCTAAAAACTGCCTATGGAGGCAACTTGGTAGAATTTGGAGCACAGCGTATATCTGTCAGTCATTGTCTGTGTGCTTTTTCTCTCCTTCTTCCCCCTGTCTCCCTTCCTCTGTTTTCCTCTTTCTTTTTCTTTCATCTATGGGGTACAGGGTTGATGTTCTGGCTTCCTGCTGGGTCTTTTACTTTGTTTGAAAAACAGCTTTTTATGAAGAGAAAGTAGATGAAGAGAAAAAGGAGATATAGAGGAGTGTGCTCGTCACCTCTTACCCCAGTTCCCCAAAGTAAGTCTGCACCCCGTAGAGACGGTCTGGTCAAGATGAACAATGATGAACTTTTAGATCCTGTAAAGGTCACACACACACTCATTGAATCCTATAAAAATATTATGGAAGTCCACTCAGACAAGGTAAACAATCACACAGTCATTGCTGCCTTCAAAATTTGGAAACCATGCGTCAGAATGGAGTAGACTTTACATTCTAGGTGATCTAGGTGTTTATGCAAATGTTTTTCTTTTAAAAGAGATGGTAACATCCAAACAGGTTCCCTTCGCATTGAGACCAGACACTGAGATACAGTATGAGTCAGCTTGCCTTTTAAAAAACACTGTGAACTAAAAGCCCAGCTGTGAAATCCCACATCTCTGAAAGAATTGAGAAGAGAAATAAGTGTGTGTTTTGTGTGTTTGACCATTCATAGGGAATTAGGAATTGTGATACTTTTGGACAAGTTCATTAATGAACTAAATGAATAATCACTTTTAGATGATTTATGATGATTAAAGCTTAAGGCCAGAAGTCAGTAACAGCTACTTTGTTTTTGTCTGATCTTTAATTGGTCTGGAAGGAGAGAGAGAAGAAATGGATTGTGATGTTACTGAGGAAACCATGAGCCTCTAAATGAAACAAACTGGCATTCAGGCGAATATTTAATTTGTTCAATTTGGTTTACTTGATATTTATTTATGTAATAAAGTCTCTGTTTAGTACAGTTATAGTTAAAGGTCAACTTAAAAAGGAATCTCACGTATCATAATGTGATCTTTAGTTGGGAGGGTTTTGTATGCAACAGCTTGGTGCATGTTTTTACTGAACTTATGAGAAATTAAATGCACTGTATAAGTGACAAATGTCTATGAGGCAGACCTAACTCAAAGGTTATGCACTAAAGACAGCAAACACAGTGTTAACAGCATTACAGTGTTGTTGATGAGTCATCATGTTAAGTATTGAGACACATGCCTCTTGTAAAAAACTGCTATACAAATACAGCTGTATAGCGCTAGTTAGGTGTCGTGCAGACAGGATGCATCTGTCTACACTGTTTTTAATTGTTTATCTAACACTGTAAAGATCCTAGAGGCACATTTTTTCTCAGCTGCCACACTGCTAAAACCCTCTAAGGAACCTTTAAGCAACCTAGAGTCTCAGACATTCGTGTCATCTTTCCCTCGCTTCAATTCTGGTCCTACTTGTAAACATTGCTTTGTAGACTGCACCTGTTAGCTCCTTGACAAAATGTTAAAAGCTCTCTCATTTGTAACTCAATTTGAATAAAAGCATCTGCTGAATGAATAATTGTAATTATAAATGTGTTTATGTACTGAATGAACTTAACAATACATTTCATGTGTCCAAAAGCATTATAATAGGCTTTGACACAAATCGTACATATTGTGCCTTTAATGGAGGAACTTATTTTTAATTTTGAAAGGAACAAATGTATTTAATAAAGATGCGTAGAGGTTCTTTACAGAGTCCCATCATTGTGGCAGTTGACAAAGCCAAAATGGTGGCTTGAGATTCATAGAAGTTTTCCAGTTAAATCCTCTATAAGACCATATATGACTCTGCAATGCACCTTTTATGGCCATATATGTTAGATGTGTTAGTAATGAAGTGAAAATTGCTATTATTCATGGATGACTTTAATCTAGATGATATCTAGATCATATTAAGTTGCTGGAAGCATCTATCTCATTTATCATGTTGCTGGACATCACCGAGAGACTTAAAGTACGTGCACAGCCAAATAATTTATTACAATTTTGATATATAATTTTGACCATGAAATAAATAGTAAACCATACAATAAAGGCTACTTTTCAAGAAATGAAATGCAAATGTCAAGAAATGCAAATGGAAGAAAGATAAGCAGCAGATGTCTTTTAAGATCCTGTAAAAATGTTTATGAAAGTATCAAACAGCAAATTATTTATCTGAACAATCCCACAAAAGTCCCACAGCCCTGGAGTTCTGTTTAACAACATGATTATAATGCTCATCACAGCCGTCACGGTCTGTTGATTCATACAAAGGCGCTTGTGCAATGTTTTTGATATATTGCGTAAGATTGATGGCTATCTGAGATCCGGCTACAGGACCCCTCTGCCCTGACTGCAAACTCACATGGTAGTTCATGTGGTAATATAATCCAAGAGTGAGATAAATCTAAACTGATTTGACATGCTGTCATTGATGGAGGGCTTAAGCATGAAACTCGCATCAAGAATGCAGCTGTAGACTGTTTAGTTACTGAATGTTTAATGTAATATAGTCATTGTCAAAAGGAGAGGGATATGCTCCTCTTGAGCCATCATTTAGTTTGAACCGGTGTCTCTCTCATAATTGAAAGATGTTGTTTCTTGCTTTGATGTGGTTCACGCATTCCTAATGCACAAAGTGCACATTATTGGTCTGAGTTCTATTTATTATAAAGAGTGGTGCTATTAATGAGATTATTTTCTTGCGAAAACCACAGTCTAGACCTTCTGAACCTGAAAAAATGTTCAGCTTTTATTCATATAAAGGTTTCGGAGAAGGTAGGTTTTTCTTACCTTCCTGTAATGAAGATCAATATCTCAATCTTTTCGTTGGGATTTAGGGCAACAGTAAATAGTATGGAGTCAGCTTTCCAGATTTATAGCTACAACTAGATTTTAGTTGTTGTGTCACTTTATTTTATTGAATTTTACTGCAGCTTTTGATGCAGTTGATCACACTGTTCTCATTGACTGTCTCTGGGAGAGGGTTGGCAGATGGCCCTAAGGTGGTTTACCTCCTACAGTAACTAACTGATATAACTTCTTTGTTGAGATTAAAAACTTGCCATCTTCTTCAGCATCTATATCATTGGGCTTGTTCGTGGTGCACAGATTTAAAACCTGGTTCCGATCCAACTTTTAAATCCCTTGTTGGATGGCTAAAAACCTTTTTTCCAATTAATTGAGAATAAAACATCAATTATAATTTTTGGCCTTACTGGAAGTGCTAAGGATATAACTAAGAGCTTAGGGCTTCTGTCTGCTAATATGAACGCTGATGTTAAATATTAGCTGTCATCTTCAATTCAGCTCCTAAATTTGACAAGCAGATTAAATCTTGCAGCTTAGAGCTGTTGCAAAAGTAAAACCTATTTTGCAGTCTGGAGAAACTATTAAATGCTTTTATCTTTTCATTTCTTTGCTGTTGTGATGGTCAGACGTCTTTGTTCCACCTTTAGTCCTAAATTATAGCTTTATACTGTACTGCCCATTAGCCCTTTACCATATCAATGGGTGTAGAAACGTATTTGTACTCTTCGGCCTTTGCATTTATCATTGCGAAGGCGAATGAGGACATCAGATAGTTGAGTGTTGTTGATAAAGCTGTGATTAAAATAAGCTTTGTGATCAAGTGCAAATGAAGTTTTGTGTCAAGCATGCAAATCACCTGCTGGAGGTAAAGTCTCCTGTTTGAATCTGTTTTTCACTAGATAGAGAGTACCTAAAATGAGCAGTTTTGAAAATGAGTGTGCAAGTTTCTCTCATGTGTGTATTCATTTGAATGATTTTGTGTTTTTCAATAAGTATTTTCAGGTAATAAACCCATTTGTCCTTGTAGAGACGCATTGAAATTGAATACACGTCTACAACTCAAAAAAGTCCAAAGGCCATTTTAAGGAAAAACAGAAGGAAAAGGATCCCTGTTTTATTGCTGCTACCGCTCTTAATTCAGGGTCTAATGGTAAAGAGCAATGCCATTTATTTCCCATAGCGTTCTTAGGTTGACCTTTACAGATGTTTATCACTGACTGCAATCTGCTCTGCTCTCTTTCTCTCTGTGTACCTATTCTCCACAGTGGCTTAGAGGTACAAACTAAAACGAAAAATTCACTGCACAGTTGAAATACGATGAAATTTCAACACAACACAACTAAATTACACTGAAATTGCACCGCTTGGGCTTTTTTCCTCATGGCTTAATTCTGTTGTGTTTTCTTAATTTTGCTGTGTTGTGGTTTAATTTGGTTACTGTGATATGAACTTTGGTTTGCTTTGGAAATTTCATTGCATTGTAAGCTAAATTTGGAGAAAGATTATGTGTCTTACAAACCAATTTAGTAAGAGGAGAAAGAATAAGTGCCATGTAGATTCAGAATTGTTGTGAATTGCCAAAGTAACATGTTCTTGGTATAGAAGATGCATTTTTTTGTTTACTCATTTGCTTATGTTGTGGTGAAAGCTTTGAGTGTAGTTGATCTGTCTGTCTCTCTTGATAACCAACACAAACACAATGTAAGCAATTTCTCTCCAGTTAGCTAACCATGCCAGTTTAATCTGATCTGTTTTCAGTCTAATCGGTTTTATCATGAAGTACAGATTTTGCATTATCTGCGTGTATACGTGAATGCTCTAAAGTGGCACCAAATATGCATCCATTTGTAAGCCGGGCACAGTTTGCTCTCTTTTCCCTGTTGACCGAAGGCCTCAGTTCATTTACTCTGTGAAATGTGTTCAAACTGTAATCAAAGCACAGGTGAGAAGGAAACCGCCTTTGGGTTTCAATAGGGGTACACAGTGGAGTGGATTTAATGGAGTGATGCAGGCTGCTTCAAGGGGTAAAATAGCCGTGTACTATCTGTATTCTCACTGTGATCTGTTGTTTTCTCTTGCTGTACAGTCTTGAAAAAGATTCATTAGGGTGTTGTATCTTTTCTTTAAAGAGTGTGGTGTAAATGTACAGGTTACTTTTTGAAAGAGCGGAGCAATTTCTTTTCTATACCATCTATTTCCTTCTTTTCATCTCTATGTAACATTAGCCCACCTCCTCTGCATCCCACCCACACTTCACTCTTCCACTACCTAATTGTCTTCTCTTTCTCACACCCATCATCTCCCCACACTTGTTATTTCTCAAGTCACCGACAGTAGAAGTCTTCAGACGCTATCTCAGTCTCATTTATAAGAAACTTCTTTGGACTTCTTTGAATATCTCATTCCATAATGTGACAGTCCGATGTACAATTGATGCCCTCTGCCGCACATGCTCGGTTCATCTTCTTGTCTCTCTCACTTTCACTGGATTGCTCCTTTTCTGTTCAACTTCAGTAATTCTTAAATTGGCAGACAAAAAAATCCATCCATAAATCACAGACTTCATTACTCGCTTTCAATGTCTGTATGTGTGTGTGCTGGTGGCTCACGTTGAGCGGCTCATTTCATCGTAATAATGTAAATTCAATTTTTCAAACATACATTTAGGTCGGCCATTTATCTTTAGAAAAGGACTACCAGTAAGACTGTAAGCCTACATGTGATTTTTCAGCTTGGAGTCACCTTTTATACATGCAGCATTTATGTGTATCTATAGCTACACTACAAAAGTTCAAAAGGTTTAGGGTCACTTGAGTGAAATGTTTCTCTTGACCTTATAAACCTTATGATCTGAAAGCATATGCTTAATGTTAGATTTGTGTTTTTGTATACAGAAATGTACTGTAATTGTGCAAGTATATTAGTTTCTTTCATTGCATTTAATAAAAGAGCTTTTTCAAATGGTTGACTGAATAATGAAGAAAAAGCATCCAATAAGAGACCAGCATAGATAGGAATACCTTCAATACTGTTTAAAAAGCATTTCAGGGTGACTAGATTCTAGTTTTGATTTTCTTTTAATCACAAAACAGTTCCCATTGTTACATTTGTGTTATTTCATATATTTGTTTAAGAACATTTATCATCATTCTCATATGTGGACATGTCTATACAACAACTCTTGTTACATTTCCCTATTACATTTGCATTCATGCATTTGGTAGACGCTTTTATCCAAAGTGACTTACAGTGCATTATGTCTAAAACGTTTTGTTATAGAAGTATGTGCAATCCCTGGGATCAAACTTGGTGTTATAGCACAATGCTCTACCACTGAGCTACAGATAAGCTTATCGAGTAATAGCTTTAAACCCATTTATTTATTCATTAAAATCTGATCTGAAAATTTATGGTTGAACATTACAAAACCGCACAAATAAGGGGTTTCAAAACCGTTTTGTTAAAAGGGCCACAAAAATGCAAACCTCATATAAAATGAATAGAAAATAAAATGGCTCATTTAATATTTAGTTTGTCCTCCTGAGGTTGACGAGCAGTTTTGAAAGGTTAAGCAGTTCCTTTTACTGACCATTTGTTGAAGAAAAACAATTTATAGTTTAAAGAGTGTAGAGGCCTATTTTGTACCCCGTTCATGAAAAGTGCCATATGCTCCTGTGGGAATATGCATTAATTATGCATTATGCATTCTAGAAACAAAGGACAGGTGAGGAATTTGTAACTTTCAGTTGGAAAAGGAAAAAATATGCAATCACCTAGGCAAGTCGCATGATTTAGTTTTAGGTGTCGATGGAACATTAGGCATTAGATATAATACACACTAGCATTTAATCAAAGCCACTGAGGAGCAGCTAAGGAAAAAATGTGAGAGCAAAGAGGATTCTCTAATGAAGCCTTCTTATAATCAACTAGCAGCTAATTCAAACGGGGAGAGATGAGAGCGAGGAGAAGGATAGAGAAAGATGAAAAATGTACATGTGGTACTGTAGGACCACATCCAGAGTCGGCACCCTCTTATCCCAACAATCTTCTTCAGATGTTTAAGCTTCCCCTACAGTGAATGAAAGACTCCTGGTGGTGCCATCACAGTGTGTTACTGATCACCTTCTAAAACCTTCAGACTCATTGCACCCCTGCGGTGGGATGAACTAACAACCTTAACCTGAATATAAAAAAATGTCTGAGGATGCTGCTTTTCCTCACACACCCCACTGACTCATAACGTCATTGCACATAAAAGAGCAACATTTTTGTACTTCTGCTCTGTCGTTGTGTTGTTTCGGTATTTAACTGACATTAAAATTGTAGTAGTACTTGGGCCTTGTCCACACTAATTGCTTCCTGTTGAAAATGCATCTTTTTTGGCCTTCCATTAACACTGAAATTGCATTTTGTCAATGAAAACGCTCTGCAAATAATACATTTGTGGATAAATAATAAATGGATGAATTTGAAAATGCCATTTTCACATTTGAAAGTGAACCGTAATGACAAGAAAAAATGATTAGCCCAAAGGAAGATAGCACACGTTGTACTTTTGTTTTGGCTGCTCTTTTGTTTGATTGCATTGTTGAAGATTATTGTCAGTAAATTAAAGTAAACACAGTACATACAGAATGTCTAGTATTAAGCCTACAGTATTACATGTACAGTAGATTTACATTTGACGTGGTCCAAGTCTGGCCTTCATGCTACAGTTAAGATGCTGAATACGTTTAATTATCCTTATTTCCTCATGATAAACTCATAAACGTGTAATCATAAATCATACAACTCATAATTTATAAATGTGAATGATGACAGGAAGTTGTATATGCAGCTGTCCCCGCATAACCACGCTACTAACAAGGAGCGGTTTTAGTTCATTTACAAATGATCCCTGTTAAAACACTTTGTAATAGGAGAGATTTTGTGTACCAAATGATAAATGAATGCATGCTCCCTTACCCCTGCACTATTCTCTCCCACGAATGTTTAGTGGGTCCACGGTGTGAAGTGTGCTCATTCATCTTGATAAAATAATGATGGGCCGGTTTTACAGCAGTTCTGGCTCTGAGGAGTTGCCCGGCGGCACAGTGCTATAAAGCCGCCAGATTGCACCATGCACACTCGGAGACAAAGCCAATTAAATACCTGTTTACTAATGCAGCTCCAATTGTAGAATAACAAGTATGGACAAGTATTTTGTTTTGAAGAGGAACAATGTTAAATAAAACAATTGTGACATTGCATTTCATTATCGACTTGCGGGAAACGTGCTGCAGTACAATCCGAAACTGTCATTATTTAATGTGCATCATTCATTTATGCATTATGCTAAATAAATAAATGTTAACAGCCACATTAAAATCGCTTCATTTAAGTGTGTGTTGATTTGCCTTAATAAGAATAAATAAATAAAGAATAAAAGCTACATTCATATTATAATAAACAACATTCACACCTTGAAATAGTGAATCCACCCATTTGGCTGTATTGAATGTGTAATGCTTTATATTTGGCAAGTACATTTGACACGTAATTGCATATCTCCGAATGATGTTGTCTTTTGCATTGCATTTTAATTTAAACCACGCAGAAATCGTTCCACAAACGAAATGGAATCACTATCTAATCACAGACCTGCCAATGAAAAGTAATGTCAAGTTTATTGCATTTCATTTTGTTGCTTTGTAATGATTACATTTCTGTATGGCACAGACTCTCTTCTTCCATGTTTAAAAATGAAAATCAAACAGTTCATTTTCTATTCTCTCTACTACAGTACAAACTGCATTTGATAAACAAATAATTTTGTTACTACTTGAAATTGCATTTACTCAGTGGGTGAACACTATCATATAGCACCAAGCTGAAATTAATAGTTACATTGTTATTTACTGCAAACACTGTGTGACTGCCGACTTGTTTGCTGAAAGAAGTGACTGGTTCAAATATTTATGTGTACAAAGAACACTTGATGTAATTTGCATTAAATTAATGCATTTAAGTTAAATATGTATGTACTGTTATGAGAAGGATGGGTCCCCACAGTTCTTTCTGTCAGTGGCGGTTGTTTAAGGATGTTTATCAGCCATGTTTTCACCTGATAACTGTCACAGCAGAAATTGAGTATACACATGAAAATGCAATCTGAACTACATTTTTTCATTTTAAGATATGAGATATCTTAAAAAAAAGGTATTTTAATAAATAACTTTTTTTTGTTTTGTTTATTGTTATGAAAATGTGTAAAAAATATATTTTATCTTAAGTCTTAGACCTTCAATTTATAGTTTGTCATGATTAGATTAAAATTCAACTATGAAATACTAAAATGAATAGAGAAATAACATAGGTGTTCCTCCTGAGGAACAGTGACAGTTAACTGATTTTCTTCTCTTGCCTTACGGAAGAGTTTGTCGCTTATCCAAACTTTTCTAAACTGCTCTTTTCCGTCTTTTCCTTTTCTCCTGTTGCCCCTCCTTTTCATCAAATTATTGGTCAACCACCAAATCCTCTCTACCTCTCTCTCCACCCTCTACTCCGACTGTCTGTGAATGTATGTGCGGGAGAACGAGAGTTTGTGTCCCAGGCTGCATGGAGGAGATGTTACAGGAACCAGATGAAAGTCAAAGAATAGGAAATAGGAAATAAACTACGCATAGGAGGATGGAGTAATATTCTGGTTTCTTTACATTTCTTCTGCACAACTGTATGCAGGAATGTATGTATGCATGCATATAACTTAGAGATAATACAACTTACAAGTTTGCATAGGATTGCCTCTAAGTTACACACAGTAAGTGCTTCTGTGTCTGCTTGCGTGTGTGTTTCATCAAGTTTGCTCTATTACATATTTTCTTAAGCTTGCCTTTGAACTTCCACACTAAACCACTCAACTTCCTCTAAAGTTTTTTTTCTTTGTAGCATGTGGGTCTGTATTGGATTACTTGCTAGACACACTTTGTTCTTCTGAAGTTTCTTTTTTAACTTAATTCAGCAGAACGATGGATTCTTCTGCACATCGTACAGCACTTTCTCTTCTTTTTTTGCTTTTCTTCACCTTCTCCTCTGTTCTTGCTGGAATGGACTCTTGTTATGATGAGCAGGGTGACCCAAACCGCTGCTTGCCTAAGTTTGAAAACGCAGCTTTTAATCGTTCCGTGATCGTTTCAAATGTGTGCGGCATCCCGCCCGAGGACTACTGCATGCAGACGGGCTCCACGCGGTCTTGTCACCACTGTGACGCATTTGACGTTGAACTGAACCACAACGCCACTTACCTGACGGACTTTCATGCAGACGAAGAGCACACCTGGTGGCAGAGCCAATCCATGTTTTATGGAGTTCAGTATCCTAATTCAGTCAACCTCACTCTGCATCTTGGTAAGATGCCCAAGATGGGCTTAAGAGTTTCTTTTTTAATACTGATGAAATGACATGCCACTGAATGTGTGAAAAACATTTATGAAAAGATTATTCTTATGTCTCAGTTTATACAGATTGTAGGTTTGTGGAATGAGGTGTGCAAAATAAGGATGATGTTTGGAGCATGATGGATAGCATGTGATATTTTTAATATTAGGGGAAAAACTGTAATTTTTTACATTTATAGTTATGCATTTGGCATTTTCAATGTGACTTGTAGTATATTCAACCACTTTCATTTTTTGGACTGCTTTTTAAATGTGTAAAGTGTCATTTCAGTCAGAATTTTTCAGGTTTTTTGTGCAACAGATAAAGTGCTTTTTCTGCCATTCAAAAACATTTTCCCAAGCAAACTATATTGTTAATAGGAAAATGTTTTGCAGACCTGTGTGTAATCCATGTTTTTGTTACATATTTTGTTAATTTTGTCATGTTTATATATAAAGTCTTTACCACAGCATTCCACAATCTGTCTGGTATTGTAACTTGCGTACGGAGAGAGAATTGCTTGTCATGATGGGTTTCTTTGACGTGAACTTTGTGCTGTCTGTAAATGAGAACACCTGGGTCCTGTCAAATTAGATGTCCTGGATATCTCAGCTTTAGCTGATGTAGTTTTATTACTTTATTGCCCTTCAAAATTTAAGCTTCAGTTGTAGGCACTTTTATACAGTATCTGTAAGAATGTAACTATTGTGAAACTTAAACATTTTTTTTTATCAAGCAAACACACAAAAGAAAGAAAAAAGAAAGAAAGTGCTAACCAGACCTATAGCTCGATATCTGTACAGTAGAATTGCATCTCTCTAACGTGTTCATGTGTTTGATTCAAGGATGGTTTGCAGTTGGGTGTCTTTGAAAGGCCTTTTCATGTTTCCTAACCAAACAGAATACATCCCAGGGAGGTCTACACAGACATACACACAAAGTGGAGGAAGCTTTGGGGGTGGTACAGAAAACATTACAAAGAATAAGACAAACACAGAAATCAGCACAGTCCAGTGGCGGGTCAGGTCTTTCCCATACACACACAAACACACTTACACAAACAAAAATGCACAGACCTTTAAGGAATGCTAACACATCTGGTTTCCATTGCGGTTTTTATTCAAAGATGTTCAAAGAACCAGTATGAAATACAGATGGTTGCAGCTAAGTTCCTCAACTAATAAAAATTATTGTATGCAAATTACACTTTCAACAATATAATCACATTGTTTATAGAAACTTAAATGCTGTGTAACATTTTGTAAATGTTTACAGCATCACAGATGATTTAAACAATGCACTGAACATTGCAATTTGTTTACTCTATGGTCACGTTGTTGATGATGATAACAGACAAGATTATGACTAGCTCTTTGAGTTTTACGTAAATATTAAGTCTGGTCGGGTTTATTTGATTTCAGACAAAACACACCCACAGATATATATACACAGATAGTTTAGTCTACTCATTCTTTACAGGACAAACCAGCATAACAGCTGTGGTTCGATGTCCTGGTGGTTTACTGTAGAAAGTACACATGAACATACAGTATTAAACATATGTGATAAGCACACAACAGTACATGTACATGTACACATATTAAAATTCAAGTCCAGCTCTGTAATTCGGTGTTTGTTCCAGACCGCAGTTCCATTCATCATGATTAGAGATTTGGACCAACTCTGATTCCTACCTTTTCTGTTTCATTTTCTCTCTATTTCCTTTTCTTCTTTTCTCCAGCTGAGATAATTTTCTTTCATGCTGAGATATAACAATTTTTAAATGGCTTCAACATGGTAACCACCATGTTCCGTGTTTGAAGACAGACAGGAAGGTACAGAGGTACAAAGATTTTTGAAGTGTGACCGAAGTTTTGCACGTCAAGACCAGATCCACACCAATATGAGACCCAGACTAAGAACATATGTGTGCAGTCTTAAGAGTTGTTTTACTATGTTAGTTTAGTCTAATAAATATCACATTTAGGACAAAGAGAGAGAGAGATAAGTTTTGCCATCTCTAGATGTGTATGTCAAGATATGGAAGTGTGAAAGTTCAAAACATGTTTTGGCTTATTTTATCTATAATAATAATGAGAGATAGAAACATAAAATGCATGACTGTAAATGTTATTCAGTATATGAGAATCTAAGCCAGATCAGACTCATTTTATATACATACACAATATACTGTATAAACATATTATATAATGTTTTCTGCTATAAATGAGATATCATCTTCTTATTTGGATTCTCTTTTCCAGTTTCTTATCCTAAAGGCTTAATATTTTCTCTCAATTTGGCCCCTCTTTCAAATTCAGTCGACATTTATTTTTATGTTATGCTGACATGCGTTTTTTTCCTGAATATATTCGTAATGGCATCTTCTGTAGTCTAGCAAAAAAAATCAAAGCATGTTTCTTGTCATATTGCACAAAACGGCTCTTCTGAAATGTTTTATTTATGTTTCTCAGACACAGAAATGTGTCACGGATAGCAGAAATATGCAAGTTCTTCGTGATGTTTAAAGCCATAAAAGATGATAAGATGCAGATGTAAATTTACGCTTTGCTTAGTTTACAGGCTAATTTGTGCACTTTACTTGTAGATAATTTGACATTTGAAATTTACTGTAATGACTTTTGTGGTTTTCTTACAGCCAAAGAGTAAATTGACATCTCTGCAATCTCAGTATACTGTCTACAAATATTGTTTGTGGAAAGGCGTCTTAATCAAGTTCCTTTAATTAACGGATATTTGTTCCCTTAAGGTAAGGCCTTCGAGATCACGTATGTGCGTTTAAAGTTCTACACCAGCCGACCGGAGAGCTTTGCCATCTACAAACGTACTGAAGAGAATGGACCATGGCAGCCGTATCAATATTACAGCGCTTCCTGTCGTAAGACTTACAGGAGGGACAATAAGGGCTTCATACGGCCAGGAGAGAATGAGAGGACGGCGCTCTGTACAGACGAGTTTAGTGACATCTCTCCGCTAACTGGTGGAAATGTGGCCTTCTCCACGTTGGAGGGACGACCCAGTGCTTACAACTTTGACCAGAGTCCTGTATTACAGGTTTGCTGCGTTTTATTTGATTAAAGTTTGCTAAAACATGCTTATATCTATCTTACCCAAGCACGTCTGAATACATATTTTTGCATGCCAGATATTAATGAAATTGGGTTTGACAGAAATGTTTGGTTTCTGATTGCCATGATTTGATTAATTTATTTAAAGTACATAATGTTAATCTTCTTCATTGTTGTCAAGAACTTGTTGGCTTACAGTGGTTCATCTCTACATCTCAGCAGATACGTGGATATGCGTACTCTGATTCAGAGGAAAGCTTTAAGGAAAATATTTATCGCTTTTTTTTTTTATTCATGGCAGAATCACATGGGCAAATGTGAGTGTGCTTAGCGCTTCTAAAAAGAGCTTGCAACCTTTTCTGAAGATTTGCAGTAAGCTCTTTCCACATAGAGATACAGTCACAGTCATCAAATGAAGTTTAGAAAATCAGAGGTGACAGACAACAGACAGAGCTTGATATTTTATCGAGAAATCACATGCAGACTCACACATCCATTTAATGTATGAATAGACACATATGCGTCAAAATAGGTCCATTGCAAATCAAACTAGAGTTGACAGGGTATAAGATGATCACTACCTGCCAAGAGAATGCTCAGACTGAGACATCTCCTCCTCCATATCTGTTTTGAAAAAAAAGATGATGATGAGAAAAAAGGAACACTGATCTAGCTAATAAAAACATCATGGCCATTAAAACCTGCTAAACAGATTTTGGGTAATTTTTACTTTGAAATTACTTTTTGAAAAAGTCTTGGATTTGAACTTGGATCCACTTTCGTGTTTCACAACAACTGTTCCATCAGATGTACTTTAAGTATCCAGGAGGTAGAACAGCTACTGGTCCTCCTATAATAGAAAGGTTACATAACACATCTGCCAGCTAATGATTAGAACTTACCTTATATAAGCCTGAAGAATTCTGCTTGGACAGTAATAAAAACATGAATGTGCATTAAAGTAAAAGTCTTCTGATGACAAACAGAGAAAAGAGACTGTTACAGCATACAGCTTTACATTCACACAGTCATTTAGCAGATGCTTTTAGCCAGTGAATGACATGAATTCAGGTGTATTAGTGCAGTAGCTGAACAGAGATATATACTGAGGTTTGTTTGGAGGCTTACATTTGGTAAAAGCCTCATTATTCATTTATCATCATGTTTTTCTTGCCGTTCTGAAGGAAAATCTGAGCAAGAGCCTTTGGAAAGGTTGAGGGTACAGCTGAAATGGAAGGATGTCACTGTATTTAAGAGTAGAGATAACAGATGTGTGAAATAGAATGTCTCTGTCTCATAGTGGGAAGATGAATTAAGTTTTTAACTTGAACATTTGTGAAGGGCACCCACAAAAAAAGAAAAAGGCCCAGAACAGATTTGTTTTGCTTGTTTTGATTTTGGCAAAGAGAAAATGAAGATATTGTCTGGATGATGAGCTAACACAAGTTAAAGGGATAGTTCATGCAAAAATTGTTTTATTATTTATATACTCTCATGTCATTCCAAACCTGTATGACTTTTTTCCTCTGCAGAACACAAAACAAGAATTTTTGTTGAAGAGTGTTGGTAACTAAACAACATTATCCCCCATTGACTTCTATTATATAGACATTAAACCACTGAGAAATTAAAATATTTTCCTTTACATTCCACATATACTGTGTAAGAGTCACATAGAGGTTTTAAATGATGTAAAGATGAATAAATGATGATAGGATTTTTGTTTTTGGGTGAACTATCCCTTTAACAAGGGAAAGGGCATCGTCCAGTGTTGGACTATGGACAAAATTGTTAAGGCTAAACAATAGTCATTTCTTCTTAGGCAGCATAAAGCGTTTTTTACACATACACATACAGAGTGCCCTTGTCCCCCCATCGTTCCCTGTTTTTTATTGCACAAACCTGTTTATAATGACTAACAGCTCAGAATCCATTTATCACCCACATCATGCCCGAGTTCTGCTCGCTCTTCATAATGGCCTCTGAATAATCCTCTGCAGATGGGAGCAGAAATAAGACTCTCCTATTATCCAAATGTCACCCTACTACCAGCCAAGTTATTTTAATTAATTTACTTGATTTTCTGTGATTGACATGAGCTGTAAATAGATGCATTGCGAGCTATTTATAATAAGTTAAAATGTTAGTTTCATGAAGCAAAACACATCTAACTAGCGCATCCTATTACTTTATGGTGCTGTAGCAGATCACAATGATGTTCACAGTAATGTGAGAATTAAGTGAAGGTTGTGGAGGGGGTTTTACCAACCTCACCTGTCAGTCATTATTCTACTTTCATTATTTCTGTCCACACAAATACACGCGCTTGTTCTTCACCCTCCATTTATTTGCCTCTGTAGTCATTATTTTAATTACTAATTCCTTTACTCTGTAATTAGAGAGTGGAAGTAGTGATTTAGTCACTCGGGTCAATTGTCTTTCATTATCTTCCCTCCCCTTTTGCTAATGTCTAGACCCTTGAACCTTCAACAGCCACTGGGTAATTCTTTATGGAGGGCTTTTTCTGTTTTTTTTATTTACAGTCTGACTGCTGTGATCATTTGCTTCAGGACTGTACCTTCCTTGTTTGTTCTTCACACCACTGTACCTTCCTTGTTTGTTCTTCATATTAAGTCCAGATCTCGGTTCTTCTGTTCCTAGTTTTTCCATGTCGTCAATGTTAAAGTTCTTCTAATTTTAAGAGTCTGGTTTGAGTTATACTGTAGTCTGATTTAAATGTTGTGGCTATGGTGATTTTGGATAAGAGGACTAATTTAGATCATTTGGAGAACTTAAAACACAACAGGAAACAACAGTTGTGTACCACACATGGAAAAGTTTAGGGGTTTTTAGCCGACTGAAACTCTAGATCTGACATTTGTTTATCTCTAAATAGAGTTAATGCCCCCACCAGGAATCTATTTTCAGATCTACTGACTAAAACCTACAAAACTATTTGCCAAACTAACACATTAACTCTGTTTTCTATGAGTTATAAAATAACACCTTGCCGTGGTTTATTACCGCACGAGGAGGTGGAAATAGCGCGCTGATTCAGACAGCTGATAACCGAGTGCTGATAACACTTTAGATACACAAGAATGTGTTACAAAAAAGCTTGTATTGTGTTGGTAATCTGTGCTAATTGTAGGTGGCAATAAGTGCATTGTTTGGGGAGCAAACTGTAGTTGAACAGAATAAAAAAAATCACACCCTGTGTTTATGTAATTATGCTCAATTATCTTTCACATTGACTTTGTCTGTCAATTCTTTATTATTCATCAGCGGGATAAAATGACTATGTAAGTGATTCCAATGATGTTATTCTTTTATAACTTTATCGTTATTGTTGTGTTGTGAAATCTGCTATTCTCTTAAATCTAGAAAGATTTTTAAAACTTTAACTTTATAGTTATCATTTTTGTTTTAAATGGGCCCTAAGAAAACTTTTGTGACTTAAAAGCTAGATCTGTAAAGATATTCTGCCTTACCTTACTTATCTCTTGTGACATTCTCTTGCATGTCATTTCAGTTAGGAAAGCATCTCCAGGAAGTGAATGTAAATACGTCGTGTCTCTCAGGATTCGGATACAGCCATTATTTGCTTTTACCTCCCAAGCTTTCATGGCTGATCTGATCAAGGTTTGCGGCGCTGAGTTTTGCATTTTTGTGATCGTTAACAAGAATGATGGCACAGCATGCCTTCCATTTCCCCTCTCTGTCACTTCTTTGATGATTGACTGTTTTTCGCTTTCAAAACCTCTGTCGGAGTTTTTAATAGCTGAGCTTTTCCTAATGGCCCAGTTTCCCATAGATTCCTGCTCAGCGAGGCATTCATCGACATGCTGATTATAAAGCAACCCTGGATCAATAAGCAAGCCAGTTTGCATGAAAGTGGTGACAAATCTTTTTTTTGTGTGTGTCCGTTTCCAACCAGAGCACCATGTTTCTGTAGCTCAACTGGTGCAACATGGCATTAGCAATGTTGAGGTCATAGGTTCACAGCCCTTGAAACAAATGAGTACAAGGTTTATAAAAATGCGTAAAGGTAAATGTGTAAAAACAATGTGTAAATCTGCACGTGACAGAGCGTCTGCCACAATAAACCTATTAAGCATCACAGAAAAACATGATCGATGCGGTAAATCCCATCTCATTCTGCCACTTTGTGTCTTTTCCTATCTTTGTACGCCTCCTTATTTTAATGAGAAAATGAGTTCACGCTCGCTTCTAATCTGTATAAAACTGAGATCAATAAAGTCAAACCCTTTCATTAAAAAACACACATACTCTCTCCGTCCCTACTTCTCACTTCCTTATTCCATCAGTGACATTGTTAAATTAAAGTTTGGAAAGAGAAAAAGACTTATTTGGCTGGCCATTTACAACTCTTCGGTATGGCCAAGGGGCCTGAATGTTCATAGAAATGAGCTGTGGATGTTATGAAGATGAGCTGATGTGTGGAAATGTGACAGAAATGCCTCGGAAAGCATGTTTTTCATTATGGCAACTTTGCAGCCTTTTTTCAGTCTAGACAGGAACCCTTTTAAAGCCCTTCAGCTCACCGTCTCAGCTCAAAGAAAACATCCACAGCATGCCTTAAACACAACCACAAAACATGAATGCAAGAGGAAAAAACAAACCCTTTTTCTGATATGTTTGGCAAGACATATTACACAAATAGCTTTATCTTGCTTCTTGTGTCAAAAGATATTAGCCTACAGTACATATTAGATCCATTAAACATTTTTTTAATAAACCACAGATGTGCCCTTATTTACAGTCGAGGTGAGACCCCCAGCTTGCTCTTCAAGTGGACGAATAGCACAGAAGATGTTAATATCCTAAACTTTTAGCATAAAAGAAGCAAGTACAGGTCTATCGCTGACACCCGGTTGACCTTCCTGTCTTCTGCGCCGGTCTCTGCGAATACATCCATATTTCATCAGCTTTAAAGCCACAAGACGGCATCCTGCCTTAAGTATTAGCATTATAATCCTCATGTCTCTCCTACTGTGCCTTCTGTAGAAAGAATTTTAACAGACAGCTTTCTCTTCTCTTAGACATCTATGAAGAAAAAAGACTGCAAGGGAAAAATGTTTGAACTTTAAATCGGATGACAGAAATGAGAGCCCCCCTGGGCTGCGTTTCCATCTTGAGAATAATTTGAGGAAAGAAAGAACACTTAAAGAATGATGCTGGAATCCACTGCAGTGTGTTCTGTGCTGTGATGTTCATTGTATTAGGCCTTTTTTGTAGATGTTTTTTTATCTGTTTTTCTTTAAGTAGGAAAGTGGTTTTCATTTCTTGTGGTCTATTTTTGGGGGCTGGTGACCATTTGAAAACTGGCCCGTGTTTTGGATGGGTGTCTGAAAGCACACAGTGTTTCTTGCTATAAATGTAAAATCAGTCCGTTTGTGTGTTGCTCTGATACAAACGGCTGATCCTGCTGTGAGTTATTTTGAAACTATTTCCATTAGTGAAGTAAAACTTAACTGGTCATATTGTGTCTAAAATACAAGTTACTTATTATTACACGGTGCTCTGGAATACTTGATTCTGATTGGCCAGTTCTTGGCCAGACATTCCAAAGTATGTTTTCCCGATAACAACCACTCAAAACACAGGGTTATCCAGGTACTGTTAGTCAACTTCACCTTGAAAATAATTTACTTAAAAATAAATTGGATAAAAATATGCCTAATTAATAACATACATGAGATTATATTACAAATGATTAAACCATATTTTGTGTTTGAGCATTGTGTCTAAAGCCGTCGGGAAACGTTTTTCTTCACAAGAGGTTTGTAATTGTTACAAATAACCTAATAAATAGTTGAAAATCTGTATTTTGTGTCCAATAATTTATTAACAGGACAAGCCCTATAAAAAGCGAGCTAATGTACGGCCAGTCAGCACATTATCCCTGGCTGTAGATTATCACTTACCTAACCTCTTGTTTATTGAACTCTTGTATAAAAGCAGTAGCACGCATGCAGTCGTGCTGTTGTACTGAATATGACCGTCCAAATCACAGCCATGTTAATATTTAATATAAAAGTACAACTGTGAGTGTGATATTGCGTAAAAGATCCTCATATTTGCTCTACTGCACCATATTTCTGCACCATCCATACAAGCAGATTTTATCTAATTTTGGCAATGTATGCATCCTTTTCATTTTCTCTACTATGAAACAAACTGGCAAGAATAAAACCACTCACCTTGTAACCGGATCCTAAATGGCTTTCTGCAAAGTAATGGATTACATCAAAGGGGGGATATTTGTATGTATTTTTTTAGTCAGTGTGGCATTATTATATATTTTCCCAGCAACAAAATTCATGCTGAAGATGAAAGTTGTCCTATGAATTCAAATTTAATTTGTTCAGTCATCCATTAAATCGGCATGCACGCTCTCTCTCTGGCTGAGGCTGAAGAGCTGGGTGTTAAATTGGAATGCCAGCATTGAATGAGAATGAGAGATGGGGAGAGCATAAAGAGAGCAGCACACAGTGAACTTAAGCAATCAAATTAAAAAAGTTATTTAGTTCGAAATGAGGGACAAGCCTTTTCCTGATGCATTCTAATCATGGAGACCCTCCTGGCTGAGACCCTCATATGATGGAGAGATTGGGGAGGAAGACAGCACATAAAATAGTACACTGTGCGATTCGAACGCAAGACGTGTCCTTGAGAGGCGTTAGGATGTGGGGGAATTTTACAAAACATTGTACAAAGTATAAGAAACATGAAAACACTCAAGATTGAATGCCAGTTTTTACTGAAAGCGTTTTCTCTTTAGTCAGCAGTTTTAATGAACTCATCAGCCGAACGGGCAGAAGCAAATGAAGACTAATTAACTGCGTGCTGCCGTTTGCACAAAGAACCGCCAATAAAAGATCTAATAATTAACCTTTCAAGGATTACTTCCATCCTGCCATGTAAATAATATCTCATAGAACAACTGGCCCGAGACACTTCAGCTGGTATTAATCAGGAAATAATTGCAGGCCAAAATTAAAATCATACACCTGTAAGTGATATTCTCTTCATTATGATATGGCGTCACTGAATGTCATTATGTCATTGTGAGTATTAGATTATTTTTCTTCTGCTTGACTAAAATCAAAATGTTTTTTTTGTTAAAAGCTGTAATGCAATTGCTTATTTGGCCTTAATTTTTTTATATTTAAAGCTGCGAACTGTGATGTTTACCTTTATTTCACCATCTCTGTTTAAAGAAAAATGCAGGTTACGTTACGTCAAATGATGTCAAACCGGGACTTCCTGTAAAATTGCACCCGTTTGCAAATCAGGGTCCTGTAAGATAGCAGTTTTGAACCATCTTTTTATGTACTTGCTCAATAATTGATTTGTGTTTATCTCAAAACAGTTATAGATTGCAGCTTTAAACTGGTTTCTGTTTATAGTCATATTCTATTATCATAAAGTGAAGACATGTCAGGCACTCGAAATCAAATGCATAGAGTCTGAGTCAGTAAGCTGAGCTGTGAAGTGGCAATACGATTAATCATGGCACAAATGCAGAGAGATGACAGAAAGGTTGCTAACACGGCCCTGACTGAAGCAGATAAACCAACAGAGGAGAATCTTTGCATCTCTTTTCGTGTTTGTATGTTCTGCTTGTTCTGTTTTGATCATTATCCCTGTTAAATTAGCCCACCGTTGATCTAAATGAGCCGGCCGACTGGGGCTTAAGCGGAGGTTTTTAGGTTACAGGTGCACAATACTTAATAAGCACACAGTATAAACGTCTAGTTGTATGCATGTACTAACAGCAAGAGACGTTCTATCTAACTCTAAAATGAAATGCCATTACTACATTTTAAAAGGCCCCTCAATGTTAGGTTGATAAATAAATGACTTTCTATTTGCATTTACTGAACCATAGCTTCTACAGCTTAAATAAAATAACTAAATAAATGAAACTTAAATCTAAATGTCATTTCGGGACCTGCTTGACTCTCACGCATATATTAAGTTCTGCATGCTTATGTTGAAATATCCCCAGCCGCTGAGGATCAGAATTGTAATGCAGTCAGTGGGGATTGTAGGGACTAAGAATAAATTCATGAGACCCTTTCTGCCCTTTCTGCAGATTTTGTTAAGTTTAGGGTTGGGCTTTGATGTTGCTTTTTTCTAAAAATATATATAATATGTTTTTGTATGACATCATACATTTTGTATGACACTTTCCTCTCTCTCTCTCTCTCTCTCTCTCTCTCTCTCTCTCTCTCTCTCTCTCTCTCTCTCCCTCTCTCTCTTTCCCTCTCTCACGCTCTTCTCACTATGTAGTCCTGGAGTTATTTGCAATTTGTGATTCACAGCACATTGTTTCTCCACCCCAGAAAGTCCTTTTCTATGTGACGCACAAACAGTGCAAAAACAAGCAAGAGAAGACGCAGAGAAAACAAAGCTGAAAACATAGGCACAGGAATAAACCGTGTAGGATTGTGGAAGAGGGAAAGAAAAGAGAAACAGCAGGGAAGATGAAGAATAATTTACATGAGGAAGGTGGAAGCAGAATAACAGAGGGACAAATATAATGAAAACAGAAGCAGAGCCAGAGGAGCATCATTAGGGAGACAAAGATACATGGATGGGGTTATTTGTTTCTCAGTTTTGTTTACTTAACTGCTTGGAATAAAAATTGAGTTTTTCGAGAGGAAGCTTGGATGTGCTTTCAGGTTGTGCAGGCCAACTTCTCTCTTTCCTTTATCTTGGTCCCCCTTTCTGCAGAATAGAGATGTGTGTATTCACCTCTGTACATGTGTCACACATACTTAAAGCTCAACAGAACAAAGGTCAGCGGGCCAGTATCTGATGACCAAACTTCTTTTCACACAAACACATGATGCGCACACACAGACTTGATTTGACCAGACTTATATGATGGTGTGTCATAATGTTTTTTCCATCTTTTCCTTCTCATGTATATGCACACAAATAAGTGCTAAGGATCTGACCTCTTATAATAAATTCAAATATTAATATATTTTATGTGTTTAGAATTGAAAGCAAAATGTGTGTTTGTGTTTGAAACAACATGATGGTGAATAAATTATGACAGATCAACAATCCTTTAAAAATCAAAACGCTTTGGACCCTTCTCTTATTGCAACCGGGTTTCTTTCCAGCACAATGCCACTGCATGAAAACACACAGGCGTCGCAGTCATACAATATTAAATTGTTAACTTTTTGTAAACATGCTCACTTTAGGGAAAGTACTGGGCAGAAACACTTTTCTGTTCTATTTCTCTGTGTAGGACTGGGTGACAGCTACAGATATCCTCATTTCTCTGAACAGACTGAACACGTTTGGAGATGAGTTCTTCAAAGATGCCAAAGTGCTGCGCTCATATTTTTATGCCATATCGGACTTCTCTGTGGGGGGCAGGTAAGACAAACTGAAATATTAAAAGTGTATGTATGTGTATTATTTGTATTCTAGATGTCATTTGTGTTTAGATACCAGATGTGTGATGGCACAGATAAAGAGGGGGAAAGAGGGAGAATGATATTAAAATGGCCACAGAGAGAGTGATGAGTAGGACAATTAGAAAGAGAAAGAGTGCTTAATATAAAGACATACTGTGCTAGAGAGAGAGAGAGAGAGAGAGAGAGAGAGAGAGAGAGAGAGAGAGAGAGAGAGAGAGAGAGAGAGAGAGAGAGAGAGAGAGAGAGAGTTTCTCTGTGTGCTGCAGTGAATTTGTTGCATAAACAGGATATGGAAAGAAAGGGATATGTGGATTTGTATCCTAATATTTGTAAGTCACTTTGGATAAAAGCATCAGCTAAATGCCTAAATGTAAATGTAAATGTTGTATGTACGAGCAGATGTTTGTCCACATCTGTGTACTGTGTTTGTCTGTGTGTGTTTCTGCACTTGTATAATGGTGTGCATGTCTGGTTTTGTCTCATTAGTTGCAAAACGTCTGGTATTTTTTCTGATTATTCAGTTTTTTTCCTGTAATAAAAAGCACATGTTAATCAGTTTATATATTGGACAGCAAAACACTTGCTAGGCTACGTCCCAAACGGCATAGAGAAATCCTTAACAAATGTAATGTCGAATCAGTAAGAACTTGTATATTTGTCTTCCTTGACTTTTTAAAAGTATAAATATACTCTGCTGATTTATATTTGCCATTTAAGTTATTTGCAGCATTTCCATTGGCCTTATATTTTGGTTAAAAATGACTCATCTGTAACCTTCAGCTCAGTATAAGGATATTGTTAGGCAAAGTGTAATAACTAGTATCCACACTTACACTACTAACCTTTGTAGATTTGAACAATGGCAATCACAAATAGTGCAGGAATCCAAAGAATGTGATCTGAACTGTGTTTAAGGTGCAAGTGTAACGGTCACGCCAGTGAGTGCCTGACCAATGAGGAGGGACGTCTGGTGTGTGCTTGTGAACACTACACCGCGGGGGTCGACTGTGAGCGCTGCGCACCGTTCTACAAGGACCGCCCGTGGGCACGGGCCACTGCTGATTCAGCCAACCAGTGTGTGAGTGAGTACTGGCTGATGTTACTTTATTCGTGAAGCTGAGGTCCAGCCTGAACATGAAGTACTTGAGCATGAGCTTTGACTAAGAGTTGTAAGTCTTTAAAAATTTATGAAAGGAATCAATAAGGTGTAACAGAACAGGGTTTCAGGTATCTAGAAGAGTGGCACCAGCGACGGCAAGGTCATGGTTGTGTTTCCAAGGGCACAAAATGTACCATTAAATTTTTGGTAAAACAAAGTGTATGACATAGAAAGTTTTACAGTCTTATTTAAAGTTTAAGTTTCACACTTCCTGCATTTGCAATACACAAGTGACGTGCATTCATTACGTTGACCGTTTAAACAGGTTTTACACTGCTTCAGTCCCAGAGGCGATATTAAAAGCAGAGTTTCGGCGCTAAGACTAAGCAAGAATTTTTGCTGCACATCACACATTGAAATGTTTTAACACATTACAAATGTACTGTTAATTTATTTATCAACACAAACCTGTTGATTCTATGAAGCAATGTGTAAAATTAAGGAATAGTTCACCCAAATATGAAAATTCACTAATATTTTACTCACCCTCATGCCATCCAAAATGGATTACGTCTTACTATTGGGGTTTATTCAACTTCCACAAACAGTAAAGAGTACACTTTTTTAAAGTATCCAGTTTGCATCCCACATAGATTAATTACAGACTGAATTTAGATAAGAAGTTATGTTTTTCAAGTTTATAATAATTCTCAACGGCACAGTCTAAAAATCATATTTCTGTAACTGACCTTAGCTTCACTTTATATGTAATGCGATCTTACATTTATGCACAGACTAGTTAGTAATATCATCAGCACACCATTTACCCTCCCAACACAATACCTTAGAATGTGTCATTTGTGTAATGTGTGCGTGTGTTTGTTCTCTCATGCATCTCTGGTAAATACTTTAGGGGAAGGCTGTAATTGGCTATTCTGACAAACCCATAAGGCGAAAAAGCCTGTTAATTATTTTCGTTCTATATTCCACTAAGCTCCACGTTCCATTAATTAACTCTATGTTTCTGTGGTCAACAGATGGGTTTCTGCTGGTAATTGTTGTCCCTTCTCATCAAAGTGGATTTAATGAATAAACAAGTTTTCATAAGAACGGACGGCACTATCTCTTGGTAAAGAGGTGAAGCAGACCACTGATGCATCGCGTGCACGGTTACATCGCACACAAGTTTTTCGGCGCGGCCTGTGCCAAGTTTATTATTTGTGTGGCATACTGAAAGTTCTGCTGCCATATCGTAATACTTCAAACAGATACGTTAATTGACAAAGGACGTCTGTTTTATCCTTATATATTGTCGTCATTTTAGTGTAGTTTGACTACCAACTCTAAAATGTTTGAACGTCAAATGCATGCATCTTCTGTTTTGCGATGTCTTGATTGTATGATGGTTGTTTTGTGCTGGTTTATAGTGCTAGTTTGCAGTATTCTGTTTGGGTATTACCAAAAAAAAATCATGTTTTATAGGGCTTACATATGCAGTAATCTCTCCCTATATGCTGGAAAAATAAAAATGTAGTCTTCTGCATAGATTTGAACCTACTGCAAATTCCAATGGATGTCACTTTATTTGTCATTTGGTCAGTCTGTGAGTGACACGATGTCTTACATTGTTACTTTGTGGTCATATCGTGTGTCCTTGGTTGTGAACAGGTTAATAAGCCTTTCTCATGTCTTCCTGTACGTTTTTTTTAGTGTAATGGTGGGTAATCCTTTTCTCTGCGGCAGCTCCAGAAACTGGGTTCCATTAGAGAGTGATAATGTGATGGTTATAGCAGAGTCAATAGACTGATGGAACTGTAATAAAACAGGTAATGTCCCACAATGCCCCCCTAGGTGGCTGGTGGTGCATAAAAAGCTGACTTTGTGTATTCTGATTTGGTAATATGATAGGAAACAGGAAGATTGTTATCTCGCAGGCCTGTGGCAGGGGAGCTTATTAGAGTGTGTATGTGTGATATGTGATATAATGCGTAATAAAACTGAACAAGCTGGTGTGCATTCGACCTGAAGATTTCGTCAGTGCTCAAATGTGCTCATTCATATAAACATGTATTTAGCTTTTATTCATCCACTTTATTTCCCATGTCACATGTGTTCCTCTATCCACACCTGACTCTCTTTCTCAGGGTGTAACTGCAGCGGTCTCGCTGATGAATGCGTCTTTGATGTGGAGCAGTACCGCAGCACTGGAAGTGGGGGGCGCTGTGTTGGCTGCAGGGGAAACACAGCCGGACCTCACTGTGAGAGATGCAAAGAGAACTTTTACAGATCATCATCACAACAGCCCTGTCAGAAATGCAGCTGTAATCCTTTGGGTATGTCAAGCACACATACACACAACACACCTATTGTTATACATGCACTTTCACCCACAATGATAATGCTTTTATTCTCCTTATGTGGCCTTTTGTTTCTTACTATGCATATGTGAAGACTGACCATTACTGACTATGCTGTCTTTTAGAATGAATATGCTGGACTGCACGATATCACATATCAACCCAAAATACTGTATTTATTATTATTTAGGGTAAACGATACCAGATAGGTATAATATTTTAAATCTAATGTTGTGTTTGTTTGGAAACAATATTTAATAATTTAAAAAAGATAAAAGATAAAAAAGCACATTTTAAAACCTTTATTATCTTGTTATCTAAAATAGTTATTGCTTCAGGTGGCAGGGTGAGTGCATGTTAAAATTAGCTTTTATTATTATTTTTGTTTAAAAGTATTAACTACCCATGCACTTATTTAAATCTCTCTCTCTCTCTCTCTCTCTCTCTCTCTCTCTCTCTCTCTCTCTCTCTCTCTCTCTCTCCTCTCTCTCTCTCTCTCTCTCTCTCTCTCTCTCTCTCTCTCTCTCCTCTCTCTCTCTCTCTCTCTCTCTCTCTCTCTCTCTCTCTCTCTCTCTCTCTCTCTCTCTCTCTCTCTCTCTCTCTCACACTTTCTCTTTTTTAAGGTTCTGTAAGTTTGCAGTGTGATGCAGAGGGAGTATGTGCATGCTGGCCAGGTGTGTCTGGTGTGAAATGTGACATTTGCCAGTCTGGTTTCCACTCTCTCAGCCCAGGCGGATGCAGGTAATGAGAGAGGGAGAAAGTATCTCTCCCAAAAATTCTCTATCAACTAAGAGAAACTATCTTAGTTGTACATTGAACACTATATTTGCTAAGCAGAATTAGGTCAACAAACATTAATTAAAAAGTACAAATATACATTTCTATAATTGTTTAATTCAGATTAGTTCAGCAGAGAAAATTCACTTGACTTACTGTAGCTGGTCTGGATCTTCAGTACAAAAGGGCCACAAACATCTACTAACATCAATGACATCATATCACACTAAGGCTCTAGAACAGTACATTGAAACTAATTAGTTCACACAAAGGCTCCAGAACAGTACAGTGAAACTAATTAGTTCAAAGCAAATTACAGCACTAATGATACAGTATATTGCATTATATAACCTTTTCAGAAAGTCAACATTAGAACAAAATGCAATGTTCATTACTGCAGCTGCATCTTTTTTATTTGTTCTTTATTATTTTTAACACTTTACACTGTTACTTTGTCTAGCATTTTTTTTTTATCAAGAAAGAAAGAAATCCAAGGAAAATGTAACCATTAAAATGCACATAAATTACATCCACCTGAGGAGACCTGCGCTTTCATATGCATGCAGTACCCAATGACGCACAAAATGCCATAATGCAGAGGAAAGCACAGGAGACAGGCAAAACGTCAAACAAAAATTTTATACATCACCTCGCTCTCCTGTGGCTAAGGCGGGTCAGTGTGTTTGGGTGTAAATTAGTTGGTTCACTGGAGCGAAACATGAACGAAAAGAGATGGAGAGAGAGGTGGAAGACTTGTCAGGTAAGGGAATTATGGGTAATGGCAAGCCAGGTAAAGCTAAGGTTTAAGTCCATGTAGCAGATGATAGAGAAATAAAAAGTATACATCTGGCAGAGCAGTTGACCGGTGAGCAACAGGCTTATCAGCTGTGGGTCTGTCATGTTTAATGGATCTGTGTATATGTGTGTTTCAAACAGGTTGTGTGAGTGTGATGAGAGGGGAAGTGTGGGAGTGTGTTCAGCTGAAGATGGACGCTGCCACTGCAAGACTAATGTGGAAGGACAGTCATGCAACAGGTGATTTTATAGCATAACCTCTCTCGCCCACTCACTCTCTTTCTCTCGTTTTCCTATTTCTCATTGGAGCATTTGGACTATTGATATGTATGTAGCTTAAAAGGCCTCCTAGTGTGCTCATATCACACACATACACGTACAGTTGGATAAATCTAGTTGTCGTAAATCAATAGACAAACTCTCATTTCCACTCCCCTCTGTAAGCAACTCAATAAATAAGAAACACATTCACTAGATGTTCACATATATAATGTTGATAGAGAAAAACAGACCGTTCTGGAGTATCAGTGTACTTTGTATATGTTGTATGTGTATTTGTCTGTATTATAGGTGCAAGCCAGGCTCTTTCAACCTCCAGCTGGATAATCCAGAGGGCTGTAAGAACTGCTTTTGTTTTGGCCACTCCCTCGCCTGCTCATCATCCAATCAGCACATTGCTGTCAATATTACTTCAGACTTTCTAGAAGGTAACTAGAAGAACATGTTGTATATGCATATTGTATATCAAATTTTTTTTAAACATTCACATTTGAAGTATGTAGAGTATAGGTATAATATATTTTAAAGGACCAAATACGAAGGTTAAAAACGTACAAAATCAAAAACTAAACAAAAATCAGTTATTGAGCTGGGTACATTTTTGCTGTCATTTGACTTCAACCCACATACAGATAAGTGCATAAAATAACCTGCAAGTTTAAAACAAAAATGGTAATATAGATTTAAAAGTTATATTGCTGCTTCAAACTGTCATTTTGAATGAACAGCTGTATAGTATTGTTATTGTCAGCATTGACAAATGGCTTTTACCTTCAAATATGGTAGTACATATAGTGTATGTTGATTGTGCTGTGTTAAGATCCAGATGGCTGGAGGGGTGTATTCACTGGAGGGCAGGAACACTCCCTGATCTGGAAGGAGGGAGAAGTTTATCTGTTGCCCGACAGAGAGGAGAATGGTTTCTACAAAGCACCTGGTGAGAAAGGTTTTGCCTTCAAACTGCTCATCTTTTTTAAGTTTTCTAGCTACTTGTTTGTACAACATTTGCTTAACCTGAAAGCTGTCACTGCACATATTGAGCAAACAAAGAACTATTCATATTTTAATAATAAAAAAAAGTTTTTTTTTTTTTTAGGTGTTTTTTAAAAATAATATTAACAATTTTTTACATTTATGTTGAATGTAAAATACTTATTTTATTTATTCTTGAGTCTTAGACTCTTCTATCAATATATAATTTGTCATGATTAGATTAGAATTTAACATTAATGAAACATTAAAGTGAATAGTGAAATAAAAGTGTTTCACCTGTGGAACGGTGACGGTTAACTGGTTAAATATCTCTTGTGTCATTTAATAGTAAATAAATCTTGGTATGATTTACCTTGTTGTTACCTTTTGTGACAGTTCAACACAATCATAGTAAACCAACATGGTTTCAGCAACAAGCAATTTTTTTGTCAACACTGAAAATCACAGGCTATCAGAAATGTGTGGGGTTTTTGCATGCTCTCTTTACTCACAAAGTACTTCATTGCATAAAACACATTCTATGTATGAACTTTACAATGATTTTTAGTAGTGGACAGCTTTGGAGGGGTGCATACATTAAGGTTTTATTCCAACAATCTGCCACAACGTGTTGTTCTGTGTTTGTCACTTTTCACAGCTGTTTAGGACCGCCATGTGAATTACCAGGGAAGGGATAGCTTTTATCGTTTGTTGACGCATGATTAATAATGGACTAGAATTAGCATGTTTGGCCATACATAGTAATCCACCAAGCAGTCTCTGATGTTAAAACGGTGAGACAGGGCAGCCCAGAGGCTAGATTTTAGTCCAGGTCTCCTGAGTGTAGTGGAAAGGCTGAGGGTATTTACTTTTGAGCAGTCTACACAGCAATTTATCGCCACAGGGAGACACTTAGCCAAAACAACTCGGCTATCCACTCTGGGCAAAAGCCTTTTAACATCATGTCTTTGTGTCTTGGAACTTACAGTATTTGATAGATGATGGGCAGCACACGCAAGAACAAACAAACAAAAGTGCCAATCCTTAAAATATATGCGTGTCAACACAAGACTAAATTGCATATTAATAAGGGTTTCTTTTGTATTGCCAAGGTCCTAATGAGCAAGTTTGTGTGTGTAAGCGTGCATGTTCAGTCTCATCCGTCTTCGATTAACCAATGTTGATTAGTGGCCAAGCGTCTGGATTGATGCAGCGTTGCCTTTTTTTGCAGCTTTCTGCAGCACTCGGTACCGTTTTGCTTATCGCTGTGGCGCAGGGCTTGTTTGTGCTGTTCTGGCCGCTTGGTTAAAATACGCAGAGATCTATTGCTCCCCCGATGCATTTAACGATCTCATTTTCTCCCTGTTGTCTCATTCGCCGTCGTCTCCACGTTCACGTATTTGTTGAGCCACCGTAACCGTAATGCCACCTGAGGACTGTTTAGATGATTCTTTCCATAAACCTTGTTGTCTGATTTGTGCCGTGCGCTTTATTCAGACCTTTAATGCTTTCTACACATCACCGCACTCCACAGAGATACATTTCTGTGTAAAGAAAGAATGTTTCTGTGATTAATTCTGTCTTGAGGATTGGAATAGATACTGTGTGTGTGCTCTACTGAATGAATCCGCACGTTTCTTCACTTGAATAGTTCATCTAGCTGGGCACGGCGATGGGCTTTTGACACCAGCGAGCCTGCCATGTCAACAGTGGTGACAAGATACCCTAGCCAAGCAACCTAGCCAAGAGTTTAGCTAGCAGCCTGAGCCAGACTGTGTGTGTGAGTGATCTCCCCAGAGCTACATCTGCTCCATGGTGAGAGGACAGAGTGGAACATTTATCATAGCTTTGAGGAGAAAATAACGTGTCACACACACACACACATGCACTCATAAACACACATGCACACACAAACTCTCAACACCCACTAAAGCTGGTCACAATCTGTCTCACAGATGGAGAGAACCAGAGGTCAGAATAAGATTAGCGTAAAGAAGGACGGGGCGGGTTTGGAAGCAGATCTAATGTCCCCTGTCGCCTGAGATGCGGTCAGGTATCGCTTCCCTCATCACATTGTGTCCATGAACAACTTTGCTAGTGCACCCTGACAGTCGACCATATGCCTGAAGAAATCTCTCAGGCAATCAGGAGTCACTGGTGAGAAACAACTACTTACACAAATTATGCTGAAATTCTTAATCGCTCAGATTGATGTTTAAAAGCTGATGTTTAATCATAATTTCCATTTCAACTAGGTCAGGGCGATAGATTCAATATTTACAATATACTTCCTGTGATTTTGCTGACGGCAACGTCGTAAACATGCAATGATTTTAAGCTGCTTTTTATGGAAGCAGATACATGTTAGGAGCGAATTTAATGTATTTGCCAAAATGCTATAGAGTTGGGTTAGGGGTTTGGATTAGTTTGATTCATTTTTGTGAATCTGTTTAAATTAAATCAAAATTTAGACTGTGCACACATCAAAACCAGACATTGATGTAACATGTATGTTAAAATGGCTGAGATTCACTCGAGACATATTTTACATTTTTAAACCTTAGATGCAAAAAAACGATTATGTTTTGTATGAAATTTGTATTTGGAGGCTATCACGTGGATAAAAGAAGCATTATACAGAATATTGTGCTGAATATCGGTGTAAAAGATCATGTGGCAAACATGTTGTATTTGACTCATTGCAGTGATTGGAATTCATTTGGAATTCATTCAGTGTCATCAGTTTGATCAAAGTGATGGTTTTTTACTTTCTGTTTGTAAAATTCAGAAACATCAATAGAACTTCAGCAATAAGACCAATTATATCAGTAAACACACACCTCTGTTAAAAGATCTGCTGTGATGAAAGTACCGCATAGATACCCCTGCAGGCTTTTCCAGTAAATTATGTGTCGTGGGACACAAGCAAAAAGTGCAAGCACACCCCACTGTGGTTGCAATGGGAAGCTCACAGGTTAATGCTGTACTTGATATAAACATGCTGACCCTCACTGACTACATCTATAGCTCTTCATGTGTAAAGTTTTGGTGAAGACAGAACAGATGAACACTAAAAAAACATTTGCAGGTGTCAGTGCCAAAAACCCATTCCTACATTTATTTTTCACCTCTCTTACTCCCATGACTCCCAGCATAACCGAAAAGTGTAAAATTAAAGACCTTAGACGACATTAATTTGATGCAAACAAAAATGAGGCTATGTGGGATGAAAGGGATTCTGTTACTTTGGAGATATTGTTTATCACATATTCTGCCTTTTAAAGCGCAAATCCAAAACATCAAATAGATATAGAAAATGCATTTTATCATCGTCTCCTCTATGTTCTTTGCTTGTCCTCTTGGAGGAATTGTTTGTGTGAAGCTAAAGAAATATAATTGAGGCTTGGCAGGTTTAATTGAGTCAGGGAAACGTTAAAGCCCGGATTGATTGTTGAGTTTGATGGTGGCGCTCTAAATGTCACCAGGCTTTGTCATGGCGGCTGCGATTAATTTGTTTGTCTGAGAGAGGGTTAACACCTCCATTTAATCAGATGTGCGGTTGAGAAGATGGAGTTGAACACAAGTGCTGGGAGCTACGAGAGAGGTTTTATTCATCTGCGCCGCTAATGCTTTTCACTTTCCTTCAGTCGTTTTTATTTTCTCATTTATAGTTTCAGTTTTTCACCAGAGACAGAATCTTGAGTGGTTCTGGAGAGTCAGTTTGGGGTTTTAGAAGCAACACACCAGCTATATATATTTGATGTTTCTTTTTCTGAGTTAAAGTTTGCCTCTGCATCCCTATGGGTGCCACAGTCTGTGAATCAGCTCTCATAAGGGTGTTTTCAACATTCTGTCAAGCCTGAAAACAGCAAGACCTCAACAGGTGTGAAACATTTTAGCCTCCCTTTGTTGAAGTTGATTCGTACTTGTCTCTGTGTGAGGAACAACGGGGGGTGGAGAAGAAAACACACTCCTGCTAAGTATCTAACAAGCTTTCGGGTTGTCGGGGCTCAGAATGTTTTACGGCTCTTTGTTTCAGGCGAGGCATGCCGTGTGGTACATGTTTTTGAGAGCTCAGGTCGATGGTGAAAGGATGATGGGAACAGGAAACTCTCAGGGGGTGTCTGATAATGGTTCAATGCGAGATTTGAGCCCCACTGAGTGGCCGATACTTTATATAACATGAAGGACTGTAATTTTATTCTGATTTGTGTGTGGGCTTGCCAGTATTCAGCTGACAAATCAAGGTCAAATTTAGAAACAGGAATTGTTAGATCGCACAGTAAATAGCCATGAAGATAAAATCTTTTTTGTCCTCAGGCAATAAGTTCCTAGAGAGCTGCTGAAGAAGAAGGAAAGTTCCAATACCGAAAGAAAGAAAAAGGTTGACATTGTTGAACACAGAAGCCTGATGATTTCTCCTAAAGCAGTGCTTGAATCAACACCAATATTTTCACTGGCTATTCTCAAATATTGCTGGTGGTACAAAAGTTTTCTCAAAGTCCCAAAACCATTAAACCAATGTTTCTACCGGCTATTTTAGTGTCTAGACATTTTTTTTTTTTTACAATTTGTCGTTCCTAGCTTCCCCTCTCCATCCTTTTCTACCACATTTCTCAGAGATATTACTTTCTCTTTATGTTTTGAGGTTATCAAGAGCCCATCTGTGGGAAAGGTACTTTAACCGAATGAAGCTTTTACAGATACAGAAGATTTAGGAGCTTGTGGGGTGAAGACATCCTTCTATCCTATATTTTATACCAATCATTTCTTTCAAGATTTTTTTAGATGTAATTTGTTAAAAGAGGGAAAAACAGAGACTAAAGGTCTGTTCACACCAAGAACTATGAAGATAACTTTAGCGATATCTATCTATACCCGTTATAGATAGATTTTTTTTTCCAAGTTGATTTTAATGATAATTATTGTTATCATTATCCTCCTTGGTCTGAACAGACCTTAAGCTCAAAAAGTCCAAAATTTGATATAAGATTAAATATAAATTTGATATAAATTGATATAAATATAAATTTGAATATAGTTTTATAGAACTATAAATTTGAATGTAGTTTTATAGAACTATAAAATGACACTTTTTGCCAGTTAGGTGAAATGCCTTCAGGGTCTACAGGGTTAATGGATTATGAAGCCTCTCACTACAGTATTAGAAGAAAATCTGAACACTATATAGGCACTATGTTTCAAAAAAATATTATACATTACAATATGAACTACAAATACAATGAAAGTACACCACATTTATATTCAATGAAGTCAGAAATTGGATTCAATAACAAAGACAGCTGAATTTTTAGCTGGTAATATACATACGCCTGCTGCGGAAGCAATGTATTTACATTGATGACAGGCTTGACGGCTTCTTCTCTTTAAAATGAGCTTGCTGCATTAAATCCGTTCTGACATTTTCTTATAGCACTTACTCGTTTCAATGGAGACATAGTTACATTGAACCTTTATGAGGCTTAGTAGTTGAGTGACTCACAGCATGCTAATAAAACAAGCCATGTAATTGTATGTGTCTGCGAGGGTATGCATATGTTTATCTGTGCGCTTGTGCATATATATGTGTGTGGCGGTACAGAATGGGTTTCTTTGAAGTCTTGTTAATGCCCTTTAATGAGGCAGGGAGATATGAACCCTAATTACGGTCATTTTCTTACATTCTGTTGCTGATGTAAAACACTTGCAGTAAGATCACAGAGATCTGCAGTGGAAAGATCTCTTTCTTCTGGGAATTAAAAATGTTTGCCCTTCTATTACATTTTACACTTGTTATTGTACACACACACACTTTATTCTTTGGTGTTTATCTTTGGTAATCGGGTCACCTCGGCTCAGTGGCTGGTGTAATGTGCTGGTAATCTGCAGGTTGTGAGTTTGTGTTCCAGAAAATTCTGTGCTGCCCTTGAGCAAACCTCTTAACTCAATTCACAGGCCAGCTGTTGCTGCCTGATAGATGTTACAGTTGTGTTTCCCTAATCGCACCCAAACAGTATGCAAATTGTAATACACATGATAATACATGCCAATTTAAAAAATTACGGTCTGTTTTATCTTATCTCGCAGATAAATTTCTGGGGAACATGTTGCTAAGTTACGGACGGATTCTTAGCGTGTCATTTACGGCAGAGCTAGAAGAGCTCTTGCCCAGAAGTGTGACCGTGGTGTTGGAAGGATCCGGAATATCTGTTACTGCTTATTTATACTCTCAGTGGAAGCCTCATCCCTTTTTGGACAAGACGCCCATCAACACCTTCACTCTCAGGTGTGTGTGTTTGTTATGCCTTACTATATATTCACTCAGATGTGGGTGGATTATTAAGCTTTGAAAAAAATGAAAGTGTTTTTAGTTGATAATTTGTGACTGAGCAAAAAGTATAATGTGGATGCACTCCTGAAGTGTGGCGATAAATGTTGGTGTTTGTAAACATATTGTTCTGTCATCAGTATATGTTCTGCACTCAATTCAAAGGGAAAACCTGTGGAATATATATTTTTTTTTGCCTTCATTTTTCATTTTCATATTTTCATTTTTAGACAGGAAAGTGTAGTGAGACAGGAAGTGATTGGGATGAGAGAGAGGGTAGGGGGCTCGGAAAGGACGCCAGAGCCGGGATTTGAACTCACGTCGCCGAAGCGCAGTTGCGCTGCATATATGTCTGGAGCGCTGTCCACTCAGCCACAGGCTCCAACTGTGGAATAGATTTTGATGCAATAAATAGATGGAAACAGAACTAGGGGTACTAGCCACTAATTGGTAGCTGAAAGCACAATCAATAAGGCATAATGTTAAGTCAACAAACCTGAAGGTTTCTGTGTAATTCTGCATACAAGATTCAGCCTGGGCCTTTTGATAAAAAATACCAAAATTAGTTCAAGATTTGATGTAGCCATTTTAAAAAAAGAATTTAAAATCTGGTAAGGGTTGTAAGAGAAACTTAATTTACAAAAGAATGAGAACGAAAAGGATGCCTTCAAACATGATTTGTCTATAATTATGTTATTTCGTGAGCTTTTAACAATTTTTGCTCAGGTTTTGTGTTTATAACCAAGTAAACACTTATTCCAGAAAAGTATGTGCTGCCATTTTATGTTTTCATGGTCCTCTTAGAGCTCTTATGCTAATTTTACAAGTGGATGCTGGTATTAGGTTTTGAAATATTTTTATGGAAAATTAGAAAGTGTATTATTATGCAAAAACTTACCCCCTGCAATTTACAAAGGATAGATGAATTGAAAGATAAATAACTTGTTAGCAGGTGCACAGAATACTGATTTTTATGTTGCTGCTGAGATTCATATTCATTACATTGCATTAAAATACAGGTTTTCTTGCGTAAAGAAAGACCAGATTCATCACAGAAACTACATATACGTTTAGCCAAAACCAAGCAATTAGTTAATTGAAGTTATTAGCTTATGGCTAAAATAATAAAATAACTATTAATTAATTTTTTTTATGTTTATCTGAGGAAGTATCTGATGTTTTTGATTATCTACTGACACTCATTTTGGGACCATAGAACAGAGTGAGAAACGCAGACGTATGTTTAAAAACCATGACGTATTATTAAGTGTCTCTTGATATTTATTTAAGGGTGTGAGGAACATGAATAAACATTAGGAAACAATTGTGGTTTCAGTCACGACATCTGTGTATGCAGGATTGTGTGTGCGTGGCAGCATATGGCACTTTAACTTGGCAGCATAATAAGCTACTGTAACCTAAGCTTGTCTGTTTATAGAAGCTATTAACATTTGGTTTTGTTGTTTTCACAGATGCTTTGAAAGTGATGAGAAAATTCATACATTAGGTTGTGATATCAAATTATTATTCATCAAAATGTGTATGCTGGAACTAAGAGAGTGGGATAATATTAATATTAGAGGTAAAGCAGGAAAAACAGTATCAAAAAAAGACAAATATTTACTTGCTTTATTTAGCATCATATAAGCTATGAGCATATATCCAGGGACCACAATATCATAGAGATTTTGGGTTTAGTAAACAAGCACCAAGCAATTTCCCAGAACATCCTGTAGCAACCACATGGCAATGAACTTAAAACCACTCTGATTACTCTGAAAGTCTAGGTTTAACTGTTATTTTACTCATCTTTGTGGCTTTCAGGTTGACAGAGAAGGATGTACAGCCATCAATAGCCCCATATGACTTTCTCCGAATGCTCTACAATCTGACTGCTTTACATATCAGCAATGCAGGAGGTCAAAACTGTGAGTCATTGTTTATATATGTGTATATTTTTTGTTAATATGACAATATAATAAAAAACACAAACTATGTATTGTATATATGCTAGGTAGAGCAACTTAAACTTGGTAGAGTCTGCTGTACTGTAATCAGTGATTAAACTGTCGTTTTTTTGTCACTTCTGGACAGTTTAGACTGTTCGGTGCTAAACCTACTGCAAAATGTGTGAAATATTTCAAATTCTGTGAATAATTAAGTATTTTATCATAAGTAATGCTGCAGTCACACTAGACTTTTCGTTCCATTGACTTCCATTGATACACATATGTAAATATGCAGCAGACTGTAAATGCAAGCAACGGTCACGTTTGGTGAACTCTGACCTGCAAATTTGTATGAAGTGACGAGTTGTAACCAATAGAAGATTGATATGTTATGGCTTGAACTTGGTATGTGATTTCATGTCCAGTCTGCACAAACAATTCTCATTCTGAATGTTTAGTGTGATTGTGGCATAAAATTACCATATAGTAAGTGGCTAATGAAAAGCAAAGTCATTTTAATGCTATTTACATGCATATGTTATATTCCTTTAAATCCCAGTCAAATAAATGCTTTAGTTTCCAAGAAAGTGTTAAATATTATGATGTTCAGTTCATGATTTCAGATAGACATACATCAGTCATCACATACATCAGTAAGCAGCTGCAGAAAAAGATACATTTACTATAGGATGATATCTGCTAACATATACACACACAAAGAGACTTTGTCTCTTTTTATTTTCTTTATCAAAGGAAGGGAATTAAAGCTCACCAAAGACCATTATTATTCATCTGCCATATCCTGCTCAGTTCCTGTTATTGATTTTAAGAAACTGCAATGCTGAATTGAGTGTATACTAAACTCTCTGCCACAATATGATAATCAATTTGTCTGTAGATAAACTCACACTACAGGTACCACAACAACACGCATACAGATCAGCCTCACTGGCAAAGACCGTGATATGAAGAGAGAGAGAGAGAGAGAGAGACATTTGGTCTGTGTATGGTCTTCCTCTGACTATTTATGAAGCAGCATGGATCCTGAGAAACAAAGACCCACTCACCTTCGTCATGTTCCACCTCTCCTCCACTCAGTCCTTATTGATTAATTCATTCATTCTTCATTTATTCATACGGTGATCAAAGATTCAATCTGCTTGCACCCAGTGGTCCATATGTCTGTCTGTGTGTAAGCAAAGGTGAGCGTTAGCAGGCAGGCTAGCCACGCTACACGTGAGGGCAATTACAAGTGGATGGGACACCGTGATTACTTTTCCCAAAGTGAATTCAGCATGACGAGTAGCTTGTGGTGGTAACAGTTTGGCAGCTTAGAATACAAAAGCTGAAAAAACCCAGCCAAGACATAATCTATACTAAATATCATCACGAAGTTATTAAAGCCTACATCTACAAAGGATTAGTTCACACTAAAAATGAAAAGTCTGTCAAAATCTGTATTTTTTGAGTGAACTGTCCCTCTAAGCTACCTACTGCCTGTTAGTTTTGACATTTAAGAAAAGAGCAGTAAGTTGTTTTGCACGGCCTTATTTAGCAAGATTGTGATTGGCAGCAGCTTGCATGCTGTTATCTTATCCTGATGTATGAGACTAATGTTTCAATTACTTCACTTGCATTTGACTGTCTCTCTTCAAGCTGTGAAACGATATTCAACTGATTGAGTTAGGCCAAAATTGATTCGCCTCAGAATGAATATTTTGAAGTGCTTAACTGGAGTAGGCGTATGTGAAAGTCTTTACATGAATTGATATACTTCTGTAATTATGAGGTGGAAACTGAGCTAGCTTGGATGGTTATGACTAAATGCCTTTTTATTGTAGGTAACTGCAGCTTAAAGGGATAGTTCACCCAAAAATTCTGTCATCATGTTGTTAAAGCCATATGACTTTCTTTCTATACAATTAAAGAGAATGGTGGTTCATGGTTTTGTCAGCCATACTTGAGTCTGTCCTCAAAAGTAGGATGTTAAACTAAGCTCTGCTTTTTTTACACTATTTTTCTTTTCCCATTTAACAGACACCTCTCAACTCTCTATGGTAACCCTCGAATCTGCCCATCAGGTGACTTACGTGGTAGGACGTGGTCTACTTGCTCAATGGGTGGAAGTGTGTTCATGTCCCACAGGATTCACTGGACAGTTGTGTGAGCTCTGTGCTGCTGGATTCACCAGAGAGACACCGCATGGTGGACCCTTCTCCACTTGTGTACCCTGCAACTGCAATCAACATGGGACCTGCCACCCTGAGACAGGTAAAACACTCTGTGTGTGTGTGGTTCTGGTAAATCCTACATTTTATATCCACAAAGATTTAAATCATAGTAAATGATCTTTATTTGAAAATGTAAAAATGCAGAAAGGATTGTGTGAGGGTTAGGTTTGGGTTACAGTATACAATATACAGTTTGTACAAAATAAAAGTCATTATGTCTATGAAAAGTCCCCATAAAACATGGAAACCCAACATGAAAATAAAAAAAAAAAACGCTATTAGTCAATTTAAATTTTATCTTTCATTTTTTTGTATGTTTTATAATGAATCACGCATAGTGTAGGGAAGCAGAGAGAAAGTTTATAGCCATTGTGGCTCTTAAGCGAAAATGTTAAACAGGTTCAATACCACCACCATGTTAAAGTGTCATTCAGATTCTGGCACTGGATTATTTACAATATTATCCTATGTGGAGTATTAACAAAGCCATAATCACGGTTATAAATATCATAAATATTGATGCTGTGATACCCCTAATTACAACAGTGTCAAATTTGTATTGAAAATAGTATCAGAACAGTCTTCTGTTACGTTTCATAAAATACAGACTGTGAACTAAAAGGCTGCACCTTCATTCCTGCAGTTGCTGTTTTGAAACGTTTCTCTTATTCATTTCTCAACAAGTGAGCACATTCTCCTCCTCCTCATATTGTCTCTAACTACAATCTCTGTTCCATTTTTCTATACCCTCTGCACAATCTCTCATAATCGTCTCCTGTCATTTTCCTTACTGCTTCCCCTTGTTCCCTTAGGTCTTCCTCTCACTCTCTTCCATTCTTCCCCGTGTTCTTCCTCTGACCCCATTAGCACACAGAAAGGCGGGCTGTGCTTCTGTACGGGCTAGATAGAGTTCACATTCACCAGTTTCTGCTCCTGCAAACAAGCCTCTGGCTAATTAATTGTAATGTCGATTACACAACAGTTTTTTTGTGCGTGTCTCCTTTAAGCAACAACTCCAGGCATGGATTTGTGCATTTGTCTTTTCATCTCTCTCTTGCTCTCTCTTTCTGTTTCTTTCACTCGGATGAGTAATTTCACCCTCTTAATGTGCGGCAAATTAAACCTCCATCATTCGTATTATGAGCGTAATGTGTGATTAGTTTGGTACAAATCTTTAACATTACAAATTAATGTCAGACATGACTTTATCTGCTACTCAAGGGGAGGCGAAAAAGCGAGTCGTTCGTAAGTACGCAATAAAAGATAAATAGAAGGACTGAAAAGAAATGGTGAAGAAAGTGTGAGGAGCTCGAGGGAGGAGCCAGATCATATATACGCACAGGAAATCTCCACCTCCCTGGGGAAAAGGAGGAGCCGTTTTCCTTTATTTATTTATGAACCTGTTTAACTTCAAAGCAGATTTCACAGGAGTCACAGCGGGCGCTGTTCATTGCCATTTAGCTGCTTAAGTAGTTTCCAGGTTAGTAAATAGAGATAGGCCCACATTAAAGTCCCTGCTGAAAACTTGCTCGCTTTTTATTAGCATATGCTCACGTCGCTCTTCATTTCACTGTGCACCAAAAACCCACTGTCTTTTAGACTCATATTATATTCGTAAATCGAATTATGTTATGTTAGTCCTTTGATGAGCGCTAATTCAATCTCAACGAATGGTTCACCGTTCTGCGCAGCGGCAGGCCACGCCCCTTTGATTTATTATCTCACAGCGAGAGGGTGTTGCTCACGGTAATGTAATTTGGGTGTAATTGGCTGTTAATTGGTTATTAGTCTTGTCACTCAGCACAGGTGTTGTTTGTTTGGCTGCTGATAAGAGAGGAGGGATACTTACCTCTCCAGGCTGGAGCTAGTGGTGCTTTATAATTGTGATTTATTTAAAGTGTGCTTGTTTGTGTCATATCTATTTTCCTGCGAGCAATACAACAGATTGGAGAATGTTAATATTTGCAGCGGAAAAATGGAATTCTTGCACATTGTTGTCCTGAGGGCTAATGAAGTCAAGCATATGTCCTTTAGATGCACATATATTTCGTACGCGTGTGTTTTAGGGTCTTTTCTGAGAAAGGGTAATTTAAGGGATTCCATCCATAAAATGAAGCTGAAAGTGCTGGTATTTATCTGGTATGGGGGAAATGGAAAGAAAAACAGTAACAGAAAAAGAGAGGTCCAGTGAGTTTGGTTTTTCATATAAATGAATGTATAAACTGTTTCCAGTCACTGATGTGAAGCACATTCATTTTTCACCTTAATGTATGGATTGTAGCTTGTGCTCCGTTGTGTATTTCTCTCTTTTCTCTCTTTCTTTTTGCACTCGTTGCAATGTAGGTGCACAAAGTAATCAGAGATCAGCAGATTTACCTGAAACAATGAATAACCTAATGCAAACATAAACCACATAAAACGCCTCATAAGTATAGCGTCTATACTTCTATAACCCAGGATAAGGCTTTAGTCAGAATATTTGCTTAAAATATCAGCAAATATAGAAGAGGAACGCTGATTCCCACAAGCTCGCCTGAAACCACTGCAGCCTAACATCATCTTAGCACGCTTTTCTGTTATACATTTACATAATACTGTACGCTATTCTTATTCTTCAAAAATAAAGTATGTTCTTACATCATCCTGTTATGTGAGTAAGTGTTAAAAAGTGTTTTGTAAAGTTGAGTCATGGATTTAAAAGCTTGGTATTTTATGTCCCATTATGTTTTCCTCTTGTCTGCTTGTACAGACACTGAAGTTTTTTCACTGCAGCAGGCCGTTTTAAAAGAGGTGAAAATAATATAGTAGTATAGATAATGGAAGGAGAAAGATGTTTTTTAGCGAAAAAAGACAACTGTCTGTCTTGTCATAGAAGATCAGCAGTCTATTTCTCAGGCAATCTCAACGTCAAAGATTGGACAGAAAGCATATCTCTTAATTTCCTCTGGTTTGTCTGCTTTTTAATCTTTTTAGTTTCTTCACATTTTTATCCATTAACACATAACGCAAGTGAATATTACAGTATCAGTAAATAAATACACATTTACATTCTAATAAACACACGTAAATAAATCTGTTTGTTGTAAGCTTTACTCTGAGGAAAAGGCTTCCAAAAGCTTGATGCCATCGCAACAAAAAGTATTCTGCTAACCATCTGGAGCCTCATAAATTAAAATGCTACAGTCTAATTAGGCCTTTAATGTAGACCGAGCTTTAATGAATATTCCAGCCAGGCAACTGCGGTACGACAGATATGCACCGACAGGTATCAGGGTAAAGAGCTTCCTTTCTTTTCCTAAAGGACAGCTGCAGGGTTGGGTCCTTTTCATCCTTCTGTTTTTAGAAAGAGTGGGACGTCTTGAGTTTTTTTTTTACGCTCATTCTTTCACCTCTCCAAAAGAGTCTGGAAGGGCCCGTGTGGAGGTGCTGACATTTAACCACCGTAAAGCAGTGAATAATTCAGAAAGAGGAGAGGTACAAATGTCAGGCAATGGAAGAAAAACATTGCCTGAAGAGATGCTGGATTTCAAATAAAGACATTGATATAATAATCCCAAAGGACATGTGGCCAAAGAATATCTCTCCGCTTTGCATAAAGTAGAGGATATTTAGGATTCTGATTTGAATATAAAATTCACAAGCTCTCTTGTGTGTCTATTAGATGGACATAAGATAAGATAAACTTGATTAATCGTGATCGAGTAGTCATTAAATATAAATGGGCTTTGCTCTATGTGAGACTGTTGACCTCATATTACTCAGCTGGGAAGCAGTTTGAAGGAATAAGGAGACTTTTATTTCAGAATGCAAATGATTTTACACACAGGAAAGGACTTCTGTTTCAATGCTGTGATTGGGTTTCTGTGTGTGTATCACATCTGCCTGTCAATAGGTGCCACATCTGTCTCATATCACCATAAGGGCAACTCCAACATCCGCTGAGGGCAACGGGCAGATGGTAGCTAAGATTTATTTTACACTCAAAAGGAATTACATGTAACTGTCTCTCTCTCTCTATCTCTCTTGATACCTTTGAGACTTAAAGTAACTGCCTCTGTACGCTGATCAACTCCCTGTGATTAATCATTTCAGCTGTATTGCACACGTTCGCATCACCACTTGCAGCTCTGATGGAAATGTTGTCATCTGTCATTTTCAAGCCTTCGGTTTTGAGTCAGCTGTAATTTTGAATGGCTTTTGTCCAAATCTTCTCTGTCACCTGTTGCTGCTGGATTTCAACATGGTGTGGGCAGTGAATAAAATTAAACTTGTCACAAAAATTTTTTTTGCCTTGTGCGACGGATGCCTGCTGGTTTAAGCCATGTGGTGTATGAAGCTGTGGCTTTTAGCCTCCTTGTTAGTGCAACCAACTCTCGTGGCGGCTCGGTCACCGGTTCAAATTGTGCTCAGAGCAGGTCATGCAGAACTAGTTAATTGCCGTGACCCGTAATGGGTACAAACTGTGTGTAAACCTTATTTCTTGAGCTCAAGAGGTGTATGAGTACCACATTTTAGAATGTAGTAAACTTACAAAAACCATGAAATAACACAACTGTAACTGTAGGAATTTATGTTGTGACTAAAATCATTCAAAATAAATGAACACTATGTTATGATTGTGCATCTTCAGAAGAAGTCATCTTTTGACTAGAAGCTTTTTTAAAACGGCACTGAAGAAATTTTTTATCTACATTGGACTCTTATTGGCTGCTGTTTATTCATTATTTGCTTGTGTCTAGTCTTTTGACTGGTACTGTTCTTTTAAAAAACCTCAAGAAGTCGAGTTGAGCTAAACAAATATCATCAGATAAAATAATTTTGCATGTCATCCTGCTAAGTCTATTAAGGTATAGAGCACTTTCTGTTGCATTGAGTCCTGTATTTTGTTGTGTAAGAAAAAGAACTGGTCTTTTTTGACTGTTGGTTTGGTCGTTGTGATATATGGAGTAGTAGTAGATGTTTACTTCATTTAGTTTCCTGCCACAGACACATATGCCTGCGAACACACACACACACACAAACTGTCTCTAGACCTCCCAAAGACTGCAAATAAAATGCCTCTTAAATCTAATTCGCCAGAACAAATAAACAGAGGAAGCGGAACACGGCAGAATCCAGCTGCTTTCAAAATCAGACAAAAAATCAAAAAGCCAGACGCCTCCAAAGCTGCGGTCTTTCTGTAAAGACTTCTTTATGGACTAAGGTGCTTTTCATTAAAGTTACCACACTGGTTCTATTTATTGATCTCTCAGTCCATCTATCTATTTCTCTCTGTCTGTGGCTTTCTCTCCCTCTGATTTAGATCTATCGATGCACTCCAGATTGTGAAATCAGAGCTCTTTCCAGACCAGAGACGACATACTTCTTTATTTATATGGCACCATGCCTTCTTGAGTAAAGGTGGAGGGGTCTTAAGGAATGAGGATGAGGGCAGCTGATGAACGAGCAATACTGAGAAAGTCCAAAAGAGAGAATTGAAGCTCTGAAAACACTGAAAAATAGAAGAAAATATCAGTATGAGTCTTGTCCATCTTACGTTTTTTTTAACAGTGGTTCGAAAATGTGAATATTTAGAAAGATAAGCACAACAGTGGTCATGATACTGGCTATATATTTACAGATCCACCAGTATCTGATTATCAACAATGATCAGATTAAGGAATCAAACATTTTCATTCCTGTTTACATGCTTCTTGCCTCATCCTTTTATTATTCTCCAGATATTCTTTCTTTTTTAGTGCACTTGTACCCCATCCCGTAACACAATGTAGTCAATTCTAACTCAATAGGCCTGTTGGTTGCTGCTTTTATTCGCCTACTTCAAATGCAAATTGAATAAAAACGACATAAAATATTTTACAAGACCGTATTTTACGAGCCCTTTCTTTGTACACAGACCTGTCAGCTGTAAGCATAAACATTTCCTGAGCTTTGCAGAAGTGTGACTTTCTCTTATGCACAGGTTTAAAAACATGGAGTAACACATCATCCATCTGCAGCACCAGCACATGCTCACATTAGTCAGAGTGAAGTAAACGTGTTTAATGTGTAAACAAGAATGTAGAGTGTGATTAAACCACAGCATGTTTTTACATTTTTTAAAAATGATTATGACACTTTGCTTAATCACATTAACATAATCACTGTGGGGCACCAAGTGTGACCCTTCGAATTTTGTGGACTTCATGAATTACGTGACACGAAAGTTGCACTCAGTGTCACAAAATGCATTTTTCTGTGATAAAGGCATGGGTTTTTTCCACAGAAGAAAAGAATTGGGTTCACAAATGCAGTTTGTCCATAAAATGCTTGTGTAAATTTGTTAGATTAGACACTTAATGACGTTGTAAACATGCATATAAACGGTTGATTGATGCTTCTGCAAAATAAGGACAATAATCATATTTCAAAAATATATAAAGTCTCAAATAGATGTTATTGCTATAAACATCTAAACCTTTAGTTCTACATTCTCCAATACTATAGTGTTAAACATTTAAAGCCATCCAACTTTCATTCTCAGCTCAGACTTAGTAATTGGATTAGTGTTAACCTGTCACATTCTCAGTGGTGGTTAGTGATTTTGAGGGACAGCAGGAGTCTCCAGTTTGCCGTCAAACGTTAATGGTGATTATCTGACTGATAGTCATGAATTAGCAGCACACAGAGTTTCTCCACATGACCTCACTGATGGACACTGACATTCAATGCTGACAGTATGAGCTGCTTTTGTGTGTGTTTATGGTCTTTTTACATTGATCTGTCTAGATATTTGTCTTTATTTGACTATTTTACTTTTTCATGTCATGATCTGTACAGACATACCGTATACATGTCAAGACTGAGATTCATTTTGACATTTATTTATTGATTAACTATGAAGCAACCAGCCAAGAAATACATTTTTCTTCCATAATACAATGTTCTCCCCTACAGCTACAGTATCTGTAAACTGACAAACCGTTATTTTGAGGGTTTATCTTAACAAGACTTTTGAATTTATAAATAATTTTTACCATGTGTTTGAAGATTATTATTATTATTATTATTATTAGGTAATAATTTTTTTGTATTGTCCTTTTAAATGTGGTCTTAAAGCAGCTACAGTCAAGCTGTATTTGAGTTTCAGTCATATACTATCACTCTCAAAAAAGACAAATACATACACTCTTTCTCCATCTCTCACACGCCTTCCCTGTCTTTATATATGTAATGGTATATTGCCATCTGCTGTTTTAAATGAGTACATCATTTTTGTGCTTGAATAGTGTTTGTGCATGTAAACAGTTACATATGTTCATATACTCCGGTCTATATGGTGCACGATACCATATGCATTGTTAAGTCATACAGTAGTAAAACAGTAAACTGTAGTTTTGTGCATCTTTGGTTAGCCTGTATAAACATTTCCATATGTTGTTTATCTTTCTGAAAACTGCCAAGATCTGATGTGGACAGAATCTAAATGGAGCCCAGTGTTTTTCCCAGTGGCAAATTTTAAGATGTATTATTTTCTAAAACTGGCAAATTGTCAAGCTGCATGCCTGTGCAGATGAGCTGATATGTGATAGCTTGTACCCTGGGCTTTCTAGTTTACCGCAGAACCACATTTAAGCCGATTTGTTTTTGTAAAAATTCATATTACTTTTATAAAGCGTGTGTGTGTATGCGTGGTCATGGTAACTCTACAGTGTGGGGACCAAATGTCCCCATTAAGATAATACTGGTGATAAATACTGGTAATTTTTAACCTTGAGGAAAAAAACAGCTTATACTTGATACTAAATTATGTTTATTTAAAAGTTGGTAGTTGACAAATAAATATGTGACCGTGTCCTATAGTGTGACAGCGAAAATGTAGAAAATAAAAACTCTAGCTCTAAAAACTCTAAAAATATACAAATAGCGTTTGAGAGATTTATCTTCACTGCTGGAGTTACAAATAGGATGAGAAAGGTGTTTCCTAATTGTTACACCATAGGACATAGACATTTGTCAACTACCCAAATGTAAAAATGCAGAACGGTTTGTGTCAGGTTTTGGTTAAGGTGTCTTTTTGGTTTAGAAGTCATTTCAAGTTGCCATTGTCCTTGATGTCAGTTCCAAATACTTGAATTGTGTTAACCACCCTACTTTTCTAGATATCGGCATAAAAAATCTTATTGTATGTTTAATTTCAGGTGTGTGCGACTGCACAGATTTCACCACTGGCCTTTATTGTGAGCGTTGTCAGGATGGTTACTATGGCAACGCATTGACTGGCAGCCCGGGCGACTGCTCACCATGTCCTTGTCCAGATCAGACCACCTGCACCCAAGTGCCAGACACAGGAGACGTGGTTTGTACCAACTGCCCAACAGGCCAGAGAGGTCAGCTGCAGACAATGGCTTTGACATTTACATGCTTCTGAAACACAAACATTCTATTAAATAAATATATATTAAATATATTTTTGTTAATGAATTTTAATGATTTTCTCAGGTGTTAGGTGTGAATATTGTGAGGATGGTTTCTATGGGAACCCTCTGGGCTGGGGGGGTGACGTTCAGCCCTGTGTGAGGTGTGCGTGTAACGGGAACGTGGATCTTAATGCCGTGGGTGTGTGTGATCATGTGACCGGACGCTGTCTAAAATGCGTGGGACATACCACTGGAGACCATTGTGAAAAATGCAGATTGGGTTTCTATGGTAACGCTTTGGCTAATGAAGTCAGCCCGGAGCAGAAGTGCAAACGTGAGTGGAAATTTTACTTTACATATGTGTGTATACATACTGTCTATGCAAAAAACAAAGGGTTTTGGGTACAACATTGAATTTTGCATTATGAGGTTGTGTATTGTAATTTTGTGTTTCTGTTTCTTAGCTTGTGCCTGTAACGTAGCTGGTACTTCAGGTCCTGTGAATGACTGTCAGCCAGATACAGGAACCTGTGTTTGCATGAGCCATGTGACAGGAAGGGACTGCGGACAATGTGAGGTTGGTTACTTCAACCTGCAGCCAGGTTTGGGATGTGAAATGTAAGTTATAGGTTTATCTGTCAGTCAGTCTGTCTGTATTTATTATTATTACTAATGTTTGACTTCTGAATTTAACAAAATATGCTGTATCTTTACTCACTCTATAGGTGTAACTGCAATCCTATTGGCTCCTCCTCTTCAGCATGTCATCCAGTCACAGGCCAGTGCTTGTGCCGAACAGGTGTGGAGGGCAAGTCATGTGGCACTTGTCGAGCAGGCTTCTTTGGTTTCTCTTTTAGAGGCTGCAGAGGTATTAAAAATGTCATTTTGGAAATTATTACAGGCCTCATTACAGTGTCAGGTGTAATATTGTTAAGACTTTCAATAAAGATGTCAAGTGTCTTTTTTAATGTCCCCAAAGGTTTAGCATGTCAGTAATAATGTTTTTTTCACTTTGAATTAAGTTCATAGACATAAATTATTACTATAACACTTATAATGTATAAGTAATATCAAATAATTTCTAAATAACCTAATTTAAAATTTTTGCATTATCTTGTGTCCTTAGTTGCATAGGTTTTAGTTTCAGTTTTGGACTGTGTATCTCTTTGTCCATTTCTCATGTTTTTTTTTTCTCTTTAGCATGTAATTGTGACCCCATGGGCTCGGCCTCCATGCAATGCCATGACAACGGAACGTGTTCTTGTCGCCAGGGGTTTGTTGGATATAAGTGTGACAAGTGTGAATTGAACTATTACCAGAACCGCCTGACCCACCAATGTGAGGAGTGTCCAGTGTGCTACAATCTAGTCAGAGATCAGGTCAGTGCAGAGATAAAGAGATGTGTATGTGTGTGAGCAACAAAACCACTTGATATTACACACTTTCCATTGCACTGTGTTCAATGAACATTCAATACTGGTTATCAGTCCCTCTTTAACCTAGCACTGAAGATCAACTGCTGTCATAAGCTACCAACTGACCCCTTCTTGTTTTTACATACAAATAGAATCAGTTAGAATCAAAAGTTTTGGTTTTGTTTTCTATTGAAAATAAGTGCAAACTCCAAAATAAAGCTTTACTGTATGGCAGGCAGATGTTATGTTTGGACCTCATACCCAATTGTTCTCCCAACAACATGGTAAATATGATTAGTTTATGTAATGGCTGTCAGGCAAATTGAAAGGTCCATAATTACTTTATGTCTCAACCACTCACTTAGTTCTAGCTGTCAGATATCTTCTTGTGGCAGGACTGTGTGTTGTTTATAATGAGCATTAAGGGTGGTAATGCGTTTGATTTTAGCTCTGCACTTTACAAGATCAGTGGGGTTAAAGGTAATAAGTCTTATAATGAAGATGTCTAGGGCTACAGTATGGGGGTTGGGTTTTAAAAAAAGTAATTTTTTGCCACTATAATTAATAGATGAAGGTAATATAGAGGATTATCGAAAAATAACCTGCACCTCATGTGTGAGCACCAGAGTTTAACATGTCTGGTTAATGCATGCTAACTGCAAACTTTTCGCTGTCAAATATTTGTCTAAAAGAGCATATTTTTTTCCTTATTCTTTATCTAGTGAGCTTTGATCATGTTTTTCTGTTGTCATATGTGAACAGGTCAGTAAACTGAAAGCGAGACTAAAGGAGTTAGAGATTCTTCTCTCTAGCTATGACTGCAATGGTCGCCAGCATCATGGACGTCAGCAGCACAGACACCAGCATAACAGCCTGGACAATCACATACAGAAGGACCAGGATGAAGACAACCTGCCGAATGCACTGGAGGACCTTCTTGCTATTCAAGGTTAAATGCTCTTAGATGATATAAACTATTCAATTCAACCATGAATCATATACAGTCTATTTTAAATGAATGTGATGCATTCAAGCAAGAAGCACGTTTCTGATGTTCCTCTTCTGATGCAGAGGCGCGCGAGGCCTTCGTTAGGCAGTTCTCACAGCTGGAAACATCTGCGCAGATCTTACAGCTGCAGCTGCGCAGCATTGCAGCAGCAATGAGTTGCAATCTAATAGAGGGTGTTAAAGAAACAGAGGAGGATAAAAAGTCTTTGAGCAGTGAAAATGAGTGTCAGGAGTTGATTGACATGTTGTCAGCTATGGTGAATATGCAGGATCAGCTTCAGAAAATGACCAATGACCTTAACAACATGGTGAGTCTGCACTGATCAGTGGAACTTACATCCAACCCGACTGTGTAAACAACATGTTTTAACAGAGGTCTAATAGAGGTCTGTGCTTTAAAAATCTTTCTCAGGTCATTCCTTCTGTCATCCCAAAAGAGCCAAACAAGTGGAACGCTGTAGTGAATGAGTCAAAGGTGCTGGCTGAAAGGTATGCAGAAGAGTTGACTACAATTGTCGAATGTGTCTGATTCATTTTGAGCGACTTCCAGTACTACACTGCGCATACCAATATAGATTTTAGACTACATTAAACAAAAAAATTCAGTTGATATATACTGATATACTAATAATAGAAATGTGGATGAGTTATACTTACATAATGTAATTGTAGATTAAGCTGGAATCTGTGGCATTTTTGGTTATAAAAACAAATCATAAAAATCAAAAAGTAATAAACAAATCATGAAAATAATAAACAAATCATAAAACAATTGTGTTCAGTGTCACAAGAACAATTTCAGTTAGATAAATACGTAAAGTAACCTACAATTTTATGTTTTAAATAGAGATGGAGATATTGAGGAAAAGTTACATATTGCAGCTTTAAGTGAATTCAGTTTGTGTGTATATTAAAGGTTTTTGCTGAAACCAAATTTCTGTATGGATGGTTTATCTGACTTTCATTTTGTATGACTCAACAGTCATAGAGACATGGCGTCTCATATAGAGCAGATTGCAGAAGATGCCTTCAAAGTGGCAAACAGAGCTTATTCTCAACTCATCAATCTGCTAGAGGACAACTCAACAGAATCTCATATACAGGATCTCACAGTCAAGTGAGTTATAACGTGTCTGTCTGCCTGCCTGTCGGTGTATCCATCACTTTTGGATTTTCTGGAAAGGGGTGTTGACCCTTAATAACCCTTATATTTGAAAGTCACACTCTATTTCTGTCTGTCTCTTTCTTTCTGAAAGGTTGGAGGAGATGCAGCAGTTGAAGGAGAATTTGACTCTAGAGGTTAATGAGACTCGAGTGACACACCTGTCACTTCAGAAGCAGAACTCTGAGATAGCTGCTCTTTTACTGAACATTAGCACTTCCATATCAGAGCTGCGCAAGACAGATGTCAATTTCACCTTCACGGCAGAGGAGACCAATATAACAAGTTTCTCACAAACACTTGATGAAACAAATGTCACAACAACTCGAGATTCAAAACTCACTCAGGTTTGTCCATATGGTCTCCATTTTCATTTTCCTTATACACTAATAATTATTAACCATTATTTTTATATATTTAATTAAAACCTAATCATACATGCAAAATTGATTCACTAGAAACAAATGATACTAGAGGTTTGTTGAAGCACGGTGTGATATGGCCTTCAGGCATTGTAGTTGCCTGCAAGATATAGTCCCAGAGAAACAGAACGCTGCTATGCAACTAAAATAACAATCAGTAGTGCTGTGTGGTGATAATAATGTACTGGATCAAGAGTTTATATAATTTATCAGAACTATCCGTTTTATTATACACCATAATAATAATCGATCGAACCAAAACACAAACCATATTTTATCATCTTATTATGTGTGTTTTATGATTTGTAAAGATTTGAGTGCTCATTTAATGCTTTAAAGTGAAATAATCTCAGTCTAAAAACCTAATTTGTCTGGATTTCAGAGTGACACCCTGATGAACAGAACAGCAGAGTTGGAAATTACGGTTCAATCCACAGAACATCTGGTAAACAAGACTAGAGAGGAAATTCAGCCTCTTGTGGATAATGCAGAAAAACACCTGAAAAGTGTTCAGGAGCTCAAGCAGGTCAGTCCGAATACAGAATACTGGGATATACCAAAAAGTGTTTTGGATACATTCCATTTACCAATAAAGCATCATGGAGTACCATGTACACAGAAATGTGATGGTCCAAGTACCATGATTTTACCATTTCCTCTCATCATTGTAGCGTGGTAACATCACAGCACTTTGTGAAGGGAATAATTAGAGGACTGGCAGTCCTTTCATCCTGTGAATTGTAGCACCTCCTGCCAGTCAGTCGGGTGGGAAATTGCATAAGGGAAAAACAATGGGGATGTTTTCCCAGCCCAAAACAAATTCAAATGTGACAATTTCCTGCCAAAAGACTGTGTAACGAGACGCATGCTTTTTCATTTGAAGCTGACGACTGTGGCTGAAGGATTTAAGGTGTCAGCCATCTCCTCTGTGGTGACAGGGAAAGAGATCGAGGCGGAGATCCTGTCTCTGCAAAATGGTCTAGAAGGTAATGCTTTCCACTATACACTTAAAGCATGTAAATGGTTTAGTGTATATCATTTTAGAAAATGTAACCATTCAGTGTGACAGCTGACTTAATCATAATCAGGGGTTTTTTTTCGCCTTTTATCATTTTTTTAGACAGGAAAGTGTAGTGAGACAGGAAGTGATTGGGAGGAAAGAGGGTAGGGGCTCGGAAAGGACGCCAGAGCCGGGATTCGAACTCGCGTCGCTGAAGCGCAGTTGCGCTGTATATATGTCTGGAGCTGTCCACTCAGCCACAGGCTCCGAAATCATAATCAGTTTTGACAGACTGAAGAGTTATGTTTTGTGAAATTATATATACTAAACCCTTTAACAACTCTATACGCTTTTGACACTGTAGTATTTGGCAGATTGTTATTACTTATTTTGGACTGACTCCGAGCTGAATGAAGAATAGAAATATAGAGAAGAGTTTGATAAAGCTGAAGATTTTGAGAAGTAAAGCAGGGTAGAAAGAAAACCAGTGCAAATGTTATGATGTGTCTTATGTCTTGCAATGTAGAGGTTGAACGAGAATGGCCTCGACTGCCCACCCTCAACAAAGCATTTCTGAAGAGAGAGAAAGTGCTTAAAGAGAAGGTCCTGGTGGATGTGAAGAAAAAAGTGAAGCAGGGAGAGAGAGTGATCAAAACTGCAGTGGAGAACGCTACGAACGCGAGCAGCACGGCTAAACTTGCAGAGGAGTCTGTAAATGCATTGGCTAAAGTAGGCTACATTAATGTACACATACAGTTAATACTCAAAGACTTAGATAAGCATTTCTATGTATTTTGCAGGAGATACAAGTACAGTATTGATAAATGTATTTAAATGTAGCCTCATGCAGTCAAATGTAATATTTGGAAGTATCAGTTTAGTTTCTCCTGGAATTGCTTAGGGAAAATAAAATAAAACAAATGAGACAATTGTTAAAATACTAAATATGTTAAGAGTATGGAGCTGTCAATTTAATGTAGATTGTAAAGGTAAATTGATGGGTATAAAGTAATTTGGTGACATTTGATTAGAGATGTTTGTTCATATTATATTTCTTAATAATATTGACTTTTAAATGCAGACTTGGCAAATCTGATCTTAGTTTGTGACATTGTTGAGATCTCTTCTGAAACTCGAATTGAGACATTTTAGAGATTTTCAGTTTGTTTTCTCAGAAGACTTAAACAGAAGTTTCCTTCTAATTCTTATTCAATTCTGGGAGTAATTATTGAGATACAGATATCATCTGTAAATTCATGTAAAATAGATGTTTTCAGAAAGGTATTTCATCAAAACGTAATTCCCAAACCCTCCAAAAGTGAATAAATGCTCCAATGCCTCAGGATTCCTGGACTAAAACAAAACTAAAACATGCAAATTGAAATGCTATTTGTTGTTATTTATGTCAGGATGCCAAAGCGTCTTTCACACAAGGGAAACGGACAAAACGGGCATCTGCACAGTTAAGCTCAGCACTGGGTGCCACTCTGAAGCAGTTGACTGAGCTGGAAAGCCAAACTGCAGGGAAGCGGGAAGCCATGCTGGCTGAGGAGGTAAACGTTTGGCATTAGTTGATGGGGAAATTTGCCAGTGTTTGTGAATAGGACCTTAAAACATGTTCCTCTCCTATACTGTATAGTGTCTTTAGTTGTTCATAATCCTGGTCCATTTAATTAAAATTAAAGTACATTTAAATTATCAGCTCATTAGCAGAAAGTCTAATGAACTGTGTCAAATAAAGAAGACATATAAAATTAGATGAAGGGGGATGGGGGTCTGTTGTCATTGTGTTGATAATGTCATGTCTTCTCAGAACATGGTCTCCACAGAGAGTGTCATAGACAGTATGGAAACCGCCAAGAGTCAGCTGGAGTCATTTACAGAAACGCTAACTGAGCTCCTTAAAAACCTGGGTAAATCTGCACCTAAATCTGGTTCTGTTCTGCACTTTACACACTACAGATGAATATGCTTTCAGTATCACTTTTGAATGCTTGAACTAACTTTCCCATTAGAGCATTCACTCCCATTTTTAATTTATTCTATTCTATTAGTACAAGTTGTTGATACATTTTGTTTAAATGTATTTCTTTCAATAAGCTATTAATCTCTGTACTTCTCTCCCAATAACATGAACAGAAGAAAAAGTTGAACTTAACAACTTTGATCACATCTTAAACGCGACAGCAGCCCGTCTTCACTTTCTCAAAGATGCTGTGGAGAGCCCAGCACTCACAGGAAAGATTCACAAACTTCACAGTGCTGCAGACAGTCAAGAGAAACAGCTGCAAAGTCTTGAAGAGAACCTACGGGAGATCCGAGAAGAAAGAGACAGCTTGACTGACATTGTCCAGAATTTGCCCAAATGCCCTCAAAGCGGGCACTGAATTCGTGGGTGATAGGAAGAAAGAGAAAATAGAGACTTTATATTTCTATAAGGATTCTGTCAGATAGTAGGACATTGAGGTGGCTCAAAGGGAAATAGTTACCTCAGATAATCTAAGACAACAGAAGTGAAAATGAGGAAAAACATGTAACATCTTCATTTACAGTGCTTATTTAACTCTGTCTCCTCTGTTACAAAGGCAAATTAAACATCAAAGTCATTTATTAAATAACTATTCATTTGATGTGCAGAATTATTATTCACTGTTATTGCTCAAATGTAGCACTTTATATTAATATCATTAACATTCAAGCATAAAGTCAGTGTCTTCATAGATAATCACATCAACATTATGCTTGAATGCTGAAGATGTGCATACTTTATGGAATAATATGGGAGTTCAGCTAATAAGATTTAATAAAAAGATATAGTCATTTTCAGCCACATGGCGGTGCTGTTTACACAAATGAATCTTGCTTGTACACAATATCCTGAGACTGACAGATTTGGGTTGTAAATCAGTAAATCAAGACCAAATAATGTGTGTGTTATCCTTTTTATCAAGAGTTTGATCATGGTTTGCATCAGTGTGTGTTTACATGCATGTCTGTTGGCATACAACGATTTTACTATCTAACATATTATTTAGTATCTCATTAAATATTTATTTTGTGCTTATTATCCATCTGTTCATTAATTCTGTCTACAAAAGGATTCTGTATTACTGTAGCCGATTCCTATGAAGACTAAGCTTTTCATCTGTTATCTGAGACTTTATACCCTATACAGAATCATTCTTAAAAGAAAACTCCACTGAACTGAAGACAGTTATATACATTTCTAGATACATTTCTGTTTCAGTAAAAAGGAAACCATTCCGGTCAGTCATATTTATCAGTTGACACTGCAAACACGCATATCTCATCACATAATCAAACTCACATTCATTACAGCTTTCGTCCTTGATCTTTAACAAGCTGAGGTTATAGTTAGTTACCGAGTTAAATGTTATCTGTTGTGGCAGATCAAAGTTTGAAACAAAATGTAACACTTAAACTCTTGTGTGAATCAAACGAATGAAAGTAAATCTTTATATAAAATGTAACATTACATTTTACTTTGCATTTGGCAGGTCTTTATCTAAAGTGATTTACAGAGCATTCACTTTATACAGCTCTTTATATCAGTCTTACTTATCAGTATGTGTGTTCCCACCCAACAGTTATAAAAAAAGACAAAAACAACAGAAGATTTGCTGCTGGTGCCCTTCTCATCCCACCCTGCAGTACCTCTCTTCACCACATGATGACGTCTGCAGCTGCGTTCAGCAGCCAATAAGCGCATCACAGAGGAGCTGCGTGCGTCTCTAAACGCGTGAGATTCCCTCTCTCCCGCATTACAACCGCCACGACCATCCACAGAGCGCCGGTGTCTTCTGTCTGTCCTCCTACATTACCAGCACTATCCGTCCTAACATGCCTTCAAACTTGAATACACAAGGTAAATACACAAGGCCTATATTTCGTTCATTAATGCATATTTAACGTTTAAGCTCGTTTCTTCGGTGATTGTGTGCCGCTAGCGACCGACTGTCCTTATCTTGCGCCTGCCAGTGCATCAGACAGCCCGGATAGTAGACACAAACGGGTGTGTAACGGTCTTTATGTCTCGTTTTCAGGCGGGAAAGCCTTCGGGCTGCTTAAAGCACAGCAGAGGGAGAGACTGGAGGAAGTCAATAAGGTAAACGAGCTAATGCTGCTTTAATATTATTATTGTTTTAATCGGTACACGTTGTTTTGTGTGCGCGGCGCGTTTATTTCAGTGGCCTTGAACAACCCCCTTCAGCCCTGATGGTATTAACCCTACCGCTTTTTTCATCATATTAACTATTATTTACTTCATTACCGTAATCTTTTAGATGGTAATCGTTATTTTAGACTGCAACTCAATTGTTAAGCTCGGGTTTTACAGCAGCGTGACCTAATTTAGTTAGACCGCTCGAGCACATAAGCCGCGGATCATTTCACCATCCAAATGCCGGTGTCTCAACCTATAGAGCTGGTGTCTACTTGAACCACTCCATCTTTCTTTGTAATACTGCAAATGTCCACTGTTGCTTTATATGAACTTGTGTTTTACATTTTTTTGTGTGGGACGACCCCGGCATTCAAGTCAAAGCTGTAGCCTATTAAAATACACGAGGCGCCTCATTGTTTTAATTGTTACAGACAAACCCAAACCTTTGACGAAAAACCCAAGAGACCTTTTCTCGCTCGGAGCTATTGTAAAGCTAATATTTAAGATAAGCTCTCTTTGAAGCGATAAGAGGCGGCTGTCCCTGTGCTTTCAGACGGGAAACAGGTGTCTGTGATTCGGCATGAATAGAGTCATTATGTGGGAGAGAGATGGAGGACAACAGTTTCAGCGGCTGTTCTCTCCATCTCTGTCTCCCTCTCTCTCTTTGCCCTTATGTAGACTGACAGCCTGTTCTGCTGAGAAGTACATCTAGAAGTAAGAAAATTATTAGAGCATTCAGAAAGAAAATGAAGGCTGTTTTAATTATAAATTCTACATTTTAAGTGCGTCTTGGGAGATTCATCTATATACTAACGTTTAGTCTTATGAATTATCTTTGATGTGGTGCTACAACATTGGATAACGCATCTAAGATCGTGTTTGATCTGCATAGTTATACGGTACAATTGTCTTAGTGTGTCAGTTGTAAACTACTTGATAACATACTAAAGATTTACATATTGTGAGATAAAGGTGATTCGTAATCTTGCTGTACTGGGTGTACCAATCTGTGTGGAAAAATGAAATAAAATCAGCTTGACATGATAAGAGTTCTTGATGGTAACACTGATATACAGCAGTCTTGTGAAAAGCAAACAGTGTGCTTATCAAGTAAAGCAAAGTTGGTTTGAGGTACTGGGTATAAGAATGTGTCGACAAGCGGGCGTGATGAAGACGGAGAAAGATAAAGCCACTTGTGGTCATCATCTCATTGCATGACTCATTGGGCTGATTCACTTCTGTCCTTGCAGTGTAGTGTTCATCAACAATTGATTTATTTATTTTCTCTTTTCTGTGTGCGTGTGGAAAGGTAGAGAGAGGTAGTGCAGCTAACCTGTGAGTTGTATTGACGTCATAATTAAATGTTCATGGTTCTTGATGTTCCTCCCACACACGCACCCACACACACACACACACACACAGACTAAATTTGCAGTATGGCAGATTCCTTTACTTAGTCAGCATCTCCCGAACCTTAATTAAAATCAATTCATACGCACCCACACACTTTCCTTTGACACGCACTTTAATGCCTCATTGATGAAGAAGCCTCAAATCTTTGATTTATGAGTCAGTTAGCTATAATGTTGTAGGTTATATTAAAGAACATTTAGAAGCATTTTAGTTTAATATTAACAGATGGTGCAACTGTCCAGTATATAAAACTTATTAAGGTTTTCCTTATTGCATGTAAATGTAATGTTCTGATAGAAGTAAGACTTTGGCATTTCTATTTATGTTGTCTTATTGCTGATAAATGTAAAATATGTCTACATTCTGATTTACAACGTTAGACCGCTTAATACCAATTTAAAACAAAATGCCATGAAATTATGACTTTGGTCAACTTTTCATTTCAGCTGGGGGTTAAGTATTGACAAACTGTGAGGGTGATTACAATGTCAGTGTGTTTTATTATCATGTTATTTTAAAACTGTATTTTAAACTCTGGAAAATTAAATAAATAAATTGTTTGTAAGGTATTAGAATGCTGTCATATAATAATACATTCATGTTTGCTGAAGGAGCCACAGAATTGTATGCAAACATCTCAAAATATAAAACTACATGGATGACATCAGCACTCATTGCTTGATGTACATGCGTGTGCACACTAGACACATGCTGTCTGTAAGTTTTTGCCCTGAGGAAGAATAACCAAGCCAAGAGGATAATAATTCATCCACTCTGTGTTCCGGTTAGAGATCATGCTAACTTTCTCTGTGTTCCTCTTTCAGGAGTTTATGGAAGATCAGAAGTACAGGGATGAGGAAGATTTGCCAGAGAAGCTGGATTCCTTTAAAAGTAAGAGGTTCAAACTAAAAGAGAGTAGGCACAATCTTTATTTTGATTGGTCTTTGACCTCTGCAAGATGGTGGTGAACACCAGCATACTGTTGAGTTTTTCTATAGCCTACACACGTTTGTTTGAGAAGGAGTAATTCATGAGCTGATGTAAATGCTAAGAGCTTGTGTGGGTGTTTGCACATGTGCGCTTTAGTTGGTTTCTCCATATGGTCTTGCAGGATTGTGCTGTTCTTGCCCCCTTCTTGTTGTTGTTTTAGCGCTAAGGGCTTTTGGACTTGTACTCCTTGTGGGAGAGGAAAATAACGGCCTCTGTATGTGTGTGGGAACGGACAATTGGAATGTAAACGAATAGACTTTTGTGCCCTTCGGTCAGTGTGTGCTGTGGTTTTGTTCTTCTTTCTAAAAAAAAAACAACATGTAAACTTCAGTCACCTGAACACTGAGGTTATCTTCCCATTTCTAATGTTAGAAGCTCTCCCTGTCTCTCTCTCTCTCTCACATCCCTCTTACTTTTCAACCCTCCAACCAACCACCTGGCTCCAGTTTTGTATGTATGTAATACCCTGCATAATACAATCAGTTCCTGTCCTAGCCTACTTTTTCATTGATTATCTTGCTTCACCCTGTAAGTAAAATGGCTTGTGGCCTGCATTCCATGTTGACTTTAAACCTAAGGGCCATTCTTTACTCTGAATTATTTACCATCAGCTGCACTCAGTGTATATGTGGAGTAACATTAATAGGGTTAAAGAACCTCTGGAGGCTATTATGTTGTCTTGTTAGGCAGAATGAGAAAACAGAGGGATGAAAAATGACAAAAGTCTAATCAGAGAGAGAAGAAGAGCCAAACCCTTGCAATTGCTCTTGACCCTGTTGAAATGGAAGCGCACACACACAGTCCGAGCCCTCACCACGGTGTTTGACCTACTAATGTCAGTATGTGTGCATGTCTCTGTTCTAAAACCAGAAGTGAAATAAGAGAGTTGGGGACAAAAACAATACCTTTGAGAATAAAAGGGAACACCAGACAAAAACATTAAGTGTTATAGAGAGATTTCGAGTTTACAGAACTTCATAAAAGGGAAAGTTTGTACAGAGTGGTTGCATTAATGCATTTCGACCGACAACCTCTAAGGCCATCTCTCTCACACGCAAATTCAACTCTCTGTGATGAACAGGCTGTTTGTGTTCATAGGGGGGCATTGTAACTCTCCTTCCCATCAGCCCATCATCTCACGGGGGCTCCGTTACACTGTCAATGAGACCACTCCAACAGAAGCCTCATTGTGAGCCTAAAACTACATGCACACAGAGAGAGAGAGAGAAAACTTTGGAAGTAGAATAATCAAATGGGACAGGGATTCAAATCTGGAACTAGCTGTCCTCATTTGCAGATATAGCCAGCAGCCCTTTGTGAAATAGGCTTCATTGCAGTTAAAACACAGAGAAGTCTGCAGTTTTTCAAACGCCTCCCTGTTGTTTGTCGCAGGACCGCAGCTGTCATGTGCTTGACCTCTAGATTCTGCCACTGTCAGATGTTACTGGCTGTTGTGTGGGTGTGTGGGTCAGATTATCTCTGGATTGTAAGAACCAGTCATTGTGAGAATACAGAATAAATATGCGTAATTATGTCTTTATGAAAATGTATAAATGCTGAAAGGTTTGTGTGGGGGGGTCAGGGATAGAAAAAACATTAGCTCAAATGTGTGTGTGTATGTATATATGTGTTTGTGGTTTTTACTGTCATAAAAAGGCTCTGTAAATTTGAATGTTGGTCAGCATTGTTCTTGTTTGATTATAAAATAATTTTTTTCCAACCCACAGATAAGTATGCAGAATTTGACCTGAACGATCAAGGAGAAATCGGTAAGTGTGTGTGCAGTATGTGTAGTTAAGACTGTGTGTGTTAGTGAGGACGGGCTCTTTGTGTAGCTGAAACCAGAGAACCCGCATGTAGCCATTAACAGTCACTGGCTCATGTGCTGTTGAAAGAAAAGCAATGACCCTGGCACACAGAGAGATAAAAGAATATAATAATTGTCTGTAGACACTACATGTTCTTGTTTTTTTAACTGGTGGTTTTGTTCTACACGTGAGAATCTCCAAATCTCCAGACCACTAATGCTGTGAGGGTCTGTGTAGTAGTTCTGTGTATGAAGGTGTTTATATGACGGTTGTATTTTCATCTCTTTTGTAGACATGATGGGTCTGAAGAGAATGATGGAGAAGTTGGGTGTGCCAAAGACTCATCTGGAGATGAAGAAAATGATCTCCGAGGTGACGGGGGGCTGTAGCGACACCATCAACTACAGGGACTTTGTCAAAATGATGCTTGGCAAGCGGTCAGCTGTTCTCAAACTGTAAGTGTTTGCGTGCATGTTTTAACATGTTCTTTTTCCAATTGCTCTACTGAGGTGTGCTTTGGCTCAGTTGGGCTATTTTTAGGTGCATGTTTAATCTAGTCAGCGCATCCACTGGGGGATCAGCATATCTGTGCCATTATCTCATGATGTCATCACACATGGTGTCACTCTTTTGGATTTGTGTTTGCGCTCTCAGGTCTTTGATATCTGTACATATCTGAGGATTCTTAAACATTCCCAGGAGAGAGAGAAAATAAATTGTTTTCAGTTGGGACCTACACTTAAGAAATTATGCAGCATGCTATATCAGCTTGTCCATTTCCCTCATAACTACAACAGATTTTGCCGTTTTAAAACATTTAATCCAACATAAATAGTAACAAAAATAGTTTTCACACAGAGATTCTCTTGACTGAATTGTTACAATACATACTTGTGAACATAGCACTCCTCACCACACCTCACATATGACATTAGAGATAATAAGTATTTAAATTGTGTAGACTACTCTGTGTATGGTGCAAACTATGAGAGAAATTGGTCGAAACAAAGTGTCAAAGTGTTTAAGTAATTATAAAGAAGGAAATTATTGTGCAATTTACTAAAGCTTCTTATGACCCAACATTAATGAGTGTTAAACCCAATACTTTAGAAAACTTTTTGGGCTATTTATGTTTAATCTAGTCAATCCACTGGGGATCACAAGTATCTCTGTATCACACATGTATATTTGTGTTTGCGCTCTCAGGGATATCTGTATGTGCAGAGATGATGTTATGTATTTGGATTCTACACAACATCATCTCTGCACATCCCTTATAATGACTTACAGAGATACTTGTGACTTTGCAAAATTAAAAAAGGTTTTTGGGTGATGTAATATTCCCACGGGACACCCATACATCCACTAACACATGCACACACACTCTGGTTGTGGTAAAAGGACACACCAGTCCCAATTATGTCTGTCAACACTAGTATGGATCTTGTCCAAGTTGGCATGTGTACCACTGACCACCTCCCTAGTCCTGTAGGAGACGATAAACAAAACTTCAGACTTCCTGTTTTTTTGCTTGGTTTGACAATTATTTGGGTTGTGTGTGACAAATAAGGGACTTTGTACCAAATTGCATGATTATTACCATATTGAGGATTTTTGAACACAAGGAAGTCTATTACATACAAGAAAAGCTCAGATTTATCTCAGTATTTTATGTTTTATAGTTTGCAGCATTAATGGTCTATAGTGGTTGATATGTGGACAATATATTCCTTGTTGTTTGATTGTATTAGTTGATTAATAGACGATAGGCCATGTTGCACAAACAGTCTCACTTCATATTTTCACCCTGACGGTCTTCCTTCCTCTATATCTTTTATGATGTTATTTCACTTTTTTGACTGTTTTCTGTTATATTGATAAACATATGAAAGCACAATTTTTAGAGATGTTGTATTTTTCTTTGTACTTTTTCTGTCTGTCTACTTGCATCCTTCTCTCTCCTAATCTACCTATTCTGCTCAGTGCTGGACACTGAGTGGACACTATATCCTGATCTGTGTGTGTGTTAAATATCTAGCGTTGGAAGCCTTATCCCACTGAAAGACAAGACTTGAGTCTCTGTATGTGAATGACAGTATTTTACAGTTGTTGATCTGTTAGTCTCAATATAGGGTTATAAATATATCTTTTTATAAGGAAATTATAGGAATCTTCTAATGTAATGAAATCTTTACAGAGAACTGCTTTTTTTCCTGACAGACTGTTTCCAGAAACTGGACACGGTCTTACTTCTTTAGCGGTGTGGAGACTTACTTGCACAGAGTACCTTATAATAAAATATTGTACTCTGAATGTTTCTAATAGCTTGGCTGCTTTTAAGACAAATTTGTTTTTCCACTTTAATTCAATAACTTTAACTGGCTAGAGGCGTGAAACCAACAGCTTTTTTATTTACAATTTTGCATTTGCATTTTTTTTAATGTAACAACTGTTATGATAATGTGCATATCATACTTTATTTTTCCAGTTAGTGTTAATGGAGATTTTTTCTCATGGAAAAAATGTTGTCTTTTTACAGGGTTATGATGTTTGAAGATAAAGCTAACGGAACCAGCTGTAAACCCGATGGGCCGCCACCCAAACGTGACATCACCAGCCTACCATAGATCTGTGGAGGATTGAAGATGTTGACGTCCCTGCATTCACAAATCCTGCCCATGTTACATTAGGGGCTAGGCCTTACCTAGAAACTTTTGCCAAGACCCAGGGAAAATCTTAGTTCACTGAAGGACACAATGGGAAGAAAAGATATCTATATATATTTGCTGTGAATCAGTCGAAGCGCAAAGTAGCTTTTTATAAGTAAACAAATGTATATATTTATATGAAAAGGGTGTTTTCAAGCACAAATCCTGTCAGTGAAGTAAATGTCAGTTTAGTGTTTAACACTGCAAATGTAAGTATAGGGTGTACAGGATGCTACCATTTTAGATAGTGAGAAAACATTTTAGAATTAAGACTTCCATCCTCCAAAACCCTAGTGTGCTTGTTTTATCATTCCAGTACATTCGTGTTTGCCAGTCTAATTTGCTTTAGCTTCTACTAACTCGGCTCACTGTTTCCTATAGTGTGGCATCATAGATGAGTGTGGGCATTGTTAAAAATTAGCCAGTTGCCATGAAACAGCTTTTGATTTGGTGCTCATAAATGCAGGATTTCCTTTGTGTTCTTAACATTTTCACTGAAAGGTGAAGGGGGTGACTATTAGAATTTGAGGGAGGTGGCAAAGCAGGGAAGAACATTAATTAGAGCAGATTTCATTAATCAGATTTTGTTTGCTCGTTCTGTACCTCGCCTTTCGAATTCACATTGTCCTCACAGCCTCCCTGTTGATTGTGAAGTAAAATACTGTAGTTTGTAGTGTTACTGTTCGGTCTATGCATATTAACAGAGAAGCACACCTTGTGCAGATATGCTTTGAATTGAACACTTGGGACCTGCTATTAAGTTCTTCTGCTTAAACTGTAAATGGTGGTGGGGAAAGATGTGCAGCATTGAAGATCCTCAGGAGACTTGTTTGCGGTCACTGTATGGCATATTAGTTTAAAACCGCTCTTTCCAAGTGCCTCACTCATTTGATGTAGCAGTGGTTGAGTTAAGATTGAGTGAAGCATCTCTGAAAAGAATTTTGTGTGCGTGTGTGCTTTAAATTTATATTCTGTTGAGCTGCATTTTGAGACATTCCAAGAATGTCTTTGTGTGGTGAGTCCTTGGACATGTTGTCTTGCTTTGGACATGTGATCAGCGAGCTAACTGTTGTGCAGCTCTAATGGTAATATTCTGTTGGGTTTTTTGTTTTATAAGAGCTGTTGTGGATTTTTAATGCTTTTTTAATAATAGTTTTACTTCTCTAACTATGATACAGATCAGCCAGTCAGACATTTGGCTTTCAGTTGTATTTCGGACTCCTGCAAACAAAACCACTTTTAATTTTTCCTGTCTTATGTGATGTTTTATGGATTTTATTTTTGTGCCTCTGTTTAGTTTTGTCGTTGACATGTTTTTATTTTCTTAATATGGGGCAAGTGTGAATCAATGGCTGCACTGTATTGCTGTTTTTAAAATGTATTTTAATTATTAATAGTTTTCTCTGTCAGCATATTAATTAGCAATGACATTTACAAAGTCGTTTGTTTTTGACACCAAAGGAAGTAAATACCCTGCTGTTACACCTTAAGCTATTAGTAGCTCCTCTTTCTGTCTATGTGTGTGTGTTTTAGAGGAAACAATTTTTTTATTAGCTACTCCGTGATTGACGCACATTTTGGGTGTGAATAATACTTTAGTCCTTCAACACGTATGCACACATAAGTGTGCAACAAAATATGGCTTCAGTCATCTCTTACACATATAAGAACATTTCTTGCAGCTATTCTGTAGCCCAGATGGAACCCACATTAACTCCCAAACACATGTACACATAAACAACTCATACAGTTAATCTGTGTCTGTATAACTGGCATATGTGGATTTACCCATATGTTCAAATGTTATTAAGAGTATGAGAACCATTAGAGATATACTGAATATAGCATTTTATTGTGTTGGAGAGGTTGAGCACAGCATTTGAACCATTGTTCATTTGAAAATCCCCAGATCACAACAGAGTAGTTGTGAAATAAGGTTCCGTAAAACAATTTACTTAATTTGGGATGTTTTAAAATACAGAAGTAAATTTAGGCTTTTTCAGTATGGTATGAAAAAGGCGCTTCTTTAAGTATTGACCACAGTAGTCAGGTCACTTCCTTCAAAGACTTCTTCTTTACTGATTTAAAAAGAACTAGCCTTGTTCCCACCACACAAATAGTTCTTTATGAAGCCTATGCTACACATATTAAACGATGTTTAAAAAACATTGTATTGTATTGTTTAAAGCAGGGGTCCCCAAACTACGGCCCGCCCCCACATTTTGACTGGCCCTCTGAACAATGCCAGAGACATACTTTGAAAATTTAATTAAAAATTTTAATCATATCTGTATTTTATTATAAAGGTTGGCTTTCAAACTAAAATTTCCCTTAGTTGTTAACTATTACAATTTCCCTTAGTTATTAACTAAATATTAACATAGCCTAGCTTAATTATTTGTTAGATTCACCCACCAATAGAATCGCACATTCAATAAACGTTTCATCGTGATCGAGCAAGTATAATAAATACATTTAAAATCATAATAAAAACTCCACAATAATAGTCACTAATTTTCTGTGACCGGCCGGCCCCCCATTAAAGAAAGGAACAATAATGTGGCCCTCACAGAAAAAAGTTTGGGGACCCCTGGTTTAAAGGGTCATTCTACAGAAATGTCCATTTTTGATATGGCAAGATGTCTTAAAATTCTTTTTCTAACATTTAAACTTAAACCACATTATTATATTACCTTTTGACTTTATGACTACACATAAATAACAGCTTAATGATTTGGGAGGCACTAGTGTTACTGGTCTTTAATGGTGCTACCCAGTATTAAAGTAACACCATGACAATTTTCATGAAAAATGCATTTTACAAAGAGGCTGCTGCAACTCACTAAATTAAGTAGTTTAATCCATTTGTATTCTATTTTCTTACAATTCTCTAGCAATAAAGTAGGTCATACCAGTGACTTCAACTAAAAGCTTCATATATAATCATGAGATAAATAAGAACATTTCTGAAAAGAAAAAAAAAACTGAAGAGACAGTGGATTTATCATTGGCCTTTCTTCATAGATCTTCAGGAAATAGGAAGAAGGGCATCCAGTAATGTCACAAGTGTGATTTTTGTTTCAAAATAAAAGATTTTTGTTACACCAGTGACACAACTCCGGGGGACCACTATTTTCATTACATATTTCATAATATTTATTCTACATTTTGTTTTTATATCATTGACATTATATATACTTCAAAATAAAGCATGTTCCCTCTGTGAGGACGAGCAGTTTTGTGGTGCTTGGAATTCTATATAATTCATTCAAAAGCAAATATTGCCACATTGATGGCTCAAGAAGGTATAACTGTTCAAATAACATATTGTTTTATTTTGTAGAAAGAAATTGTAACCCTAAAGTGTAATATTTCTGGAAAGGCTAGGGAAACGAAAAAATGGAAATTTCCATAGAATGAGAGAGAGAATGAGTCAGTCTCTTGTAACTCTTGCCTATCTGTAATTTACTAATTATTTTTAATCTCAAAACTGTAGGTTTGGCAGGTAGATCTCCGTGAAAGGCCACAATCATCACTGATTACCTAGCAAGATGATTGTAATTAAATTTATAATACTATTGTTAATTTTAACAAAAAACACGTGCAACACTATTTTTAGGATTTTGTCTCCCCCTACTGGTGAACAATAGGTAAGAACAGCATTGCGATTGTTGGGGTTTTCAAACTTTTTTGTTAGCTGAAACCCCTTGGCGTAAATTTACTTGGTTATTCATTTTTAGTTATTTAATTATTTGTTTACATTGTATGATTTAAATAGTAAGTAATTGTTTTCAACTCACGAACCCCTTGCAATCCCCTTGTGAACCACCAGAGGTCCGCGAACGCCAGTTTGGGTAACCCTGCTCGAATAAAGCAGAATTCGGAAGAGATGCTTCTAACCTTGACAAATATAGTTTTGATTTGTTTACACATTTTTATTTGATCCATTACTGGCCACCTTGGGTTAAATACCATATTGAAGGACGTGTTGTTGTAAAGTTTCATTGTGCTATACAAAAGTTCTACAAATACAGCAGATTAAATCCCAGGCCTCAATAATAAGTGTAGGTTTTAGTTTAATAACCTTATAACCTACAACGAAAAGGAAAACTGACAATATAAATATTTGTTAAATATTGCTTTGATATACATTAATATAAATAATAATGTAATGTAATGTGTAATAATATGTGTAATATACAAAATAATTGCGTGTGATATTGTTTTAATTCATTGTTTTCACTATTACATTACATTAAAAGCATTCTTCACAAAGAGCTATGCCCGGAACATTTTGACGTCGTAATATTGTTTCTAACGGACTTATTTACAGATGTACCGTGACAAGTGCGTTGAAAACAGTAACCGACTAGAAGAAATCTTTATGAACGTTTTTGGCACCGCTAAGTGTATTCTTCATATTGTCAGTGACAGTACACAAAATAGACAAGAGGAGTTTGTTCTTGGTGTTTAATTTAGTATATCTCGGAACCAAGTGATCATGCATTCAAATCCCAGCCCAGTCTCAACGTAACATTGATCACAAGCAGTCATGTGTCAACTGCAGAAATGAAGCTGTAATTCTTCGATAAAACATTCACAGTGAATATGCATTTCACCGTAACGATTCCTGTTCTCCGAGGGGTAAGATGCGATATTTTTGCTATCTTGAAATTTCACCAAACGAATGCATGAACATTGACATTGATCCTCTCCTGACTGTCATTGCCTCAGTCTGTGCGACACCTGATGAACGGATCGTCACTGACGTGCAGATCCAGAGTAGCATTGAAAAGGAATTACAGCTTTTATAGAGGTAAAGTGCCATTTAAACAGGCTATAGTTAAATTAGAAGTATTTAGTTAAAGGGGTACTGTTTTACCCAAAATAAAAAATATCCGTCTTCATTTATTCACCCTTATGTGGTTCAACATCTATATATGACTATTATACATATCTGTGGAACTTAATTATGTATTCTACAGAAGAAACAAAGTCTTACAGGTTTGATAAATAAAATAAAAGTTATTTAACAGAATGACAATGAGGGTTGAGATAATTTTTTTATATTTGAGTGAACTATCCCTTTAAAACCTGCAATGTCTAACTTTTAACAACATTTTTGCAGATGATGTGAAATCAGTTAGAGCGGTGCTCAACCCAGACATCTCAAAGTAAGATATGAATATTTATTTATAACCATCCTGCCATTGTAATATTAGTTTTTGTGTATGTACATTCGAGAGGAACATGTTAGTGCTCTTGACATTCAGCAGTCACCTGTATGCCTGCGTAATCATATTCCTGATTGTGTTCCTGTTGAGGATTCGTAATATAGGCATCATGGCACATATAGATGCAGGAAAGACCACCACGACGGAGAGAATGCTATACTACTCTGGATATACCAGAGCTCTTGGAGGTGAGACTAAATTTAGGTGTTGGAGGTTGTATTGGTATACTTTTTATTTGTGTCTGTGTGATGAGACATCTGTTATTTGTTCAGATGTGGATGATGGAGACACTGTAACTGATTACATGGCCCAGGAGAGAGAAAGAGGCATTACCATCCAATCAGCTGCTGTTACCTTTGACTGGAAAGACCACAGAATTAACCTCATCGACACACCAGGTATACCACATCATGCATGAAAATGTCTTGTTCGGAAAATCTGCAGAGATACATATGATATACGTGATTTATTGGGAAAACATAGTGTGGGATTAATAGTTTAATTAGAGTAATTATACACAAACATGCTGGATTCACTTTCCATTCTCAGGTCACGTTGATTTTACTTTGGAGGTGGAAAGAGCTTTGCGGGTGTTGGATGGAGCAGTCGCTGTGTTTGATGCATCTGCTGGAGTTCAGGTTTGCCAGAAACTTTTGTTGTGATAAAGAAAATAAAACATACTCCATTGATTTCTTGTTTTGTTCAAATTGTCACTAGAATAATTAATTTTTAAAGAGAATAAATGCATTTATAAATGGGTTTATATATGATTTCATGATTGAAACCTTAATTTAAGGCTCAAACCATGACTGTGTGGCGGCAGGCCGAAAAACACAAAATCCCATGTGTGTGTTTCCTAAACAAGATGGACAAACCTGCAGCTAGGTCACACACTTATTAACATTTTTATATGTTTTCATATTCCCACAACACAGTTGAGAACATACATTTACACATTTTCTAACACACACTGCACATTAATAAAAAGATATTTTATATACACTACTCACAAAAAGTTAGGGATATAAATTATAAATAAATAATTTATGGAAAATGTAAAAAGTTCATGCCACAGTGATATTATATCATGAAAGTAGGGCATTTAAGTAGAAGCATGCAATGGTAAATCATGATTACTCATGATACTTTCATAATATAACTTTTTACATTTTCCATAAATGTTGAATATCCCTAACTTTTTGTGAGTAATGTAGTTATATTATATTATTATATATTATATTGTATATATATATTATTATTATTATATTATATTATATATTATATAAAGTATTTTTATTCTCTTTCTCCTTATAGCCTTAATTACTCAATAGACAGCATAAAGACCAAACTAAAGGCCAACCCTGTTCTCCTTCAGGTAACCTTTTATAACCTTTGTAACTTTTCAGTTTCCATAAAAATGTGTATGAACACTGATTTGTTTTATATTTTCAGATTCCTATTGGCTCAGGGAAGGGCTTCACAGGAATGGTCGACTTGATCACGAAGCAGAAAATGGTGTGGTTGGGAAACTCATCAGCTTTTTCAGATGATGGCTGTGATTTTGAGATCAGAGCCCTTCAGCCATCTGAAGACGCTGAGGTGCTTCAGACGTTCAATGAGGCCAGAGGAGCTCTGATAGAACAGGTGAAAAGGAATGAGCACAGTACCAGTTCTGATGCATTGTGTGTTCACAGTTACAATTAAATGTTTTCCACCAATTGTCTTGACAGTTAGCAGATCTAGATGATGAGTTTGCTGAGCTGCTGTTGGGAGAATACAGTGAAAACTTTGATGCAGTACCTGCTGGGAAGGTAAGCGCCTGTTTTCTTTGTACCATCAGTTGCTATACACGTGCCAATGAAAGAAATACTGCATTGTGTGTATTTGTGTTTGTCCAGTTGAGAGAGGCAGTGAGGAGGGTGACATTAGCTCGTAAGGGAGTGCCGGTGTTATGCGGAAGCTCGCTGAAAAACAAAGGGGTTCAACCTTTGCTGGATGCCATCACTGATTACCTGCCCGCCCCCAATGAGAGACACCATGATGTGGTGTGAGTGTTACACCCTTTAGATCATCTATTAGTTCTGCTCGAGAACAATAGATCATGTTTATTTACATGATCATGCATTACATTATATTCAGAAGGATTATTATGATGGTTATGGTATTAGTATCACATCTGTGTGTTCATGTATGTGTGTCCAGGCGCTGGTATAAAGATGATCTGTGTGCGCTGGCATTTAAGGTGGTCCATGACAAACAAAGAGGTCCGCTGGTGTTCCTCAGGATCTATTCCGGAATCATGAAAGCCCAGTCAGCAGTGCATAACATAAACAGAAACGGAACGTAGGTTCATCTAATCTAATCTGTGTCACTTTGTATTGTAGTTGCCTAAAATAATTGTTTACTCCAAGTCCCATTTGGAAAATTATATATACAATAATCTTGAATACCTAAAAGAATCATTTAGGATATTAAAAATATATCTTAACACTGGTCTGACCTGTGATCTAACTCTTGCTGTCTTTACAGTGTTTCAGTCTTTATCATATCATGCTGATTAGATGATGTTTTGACTGTTTTGAGCTAGTTTTATCTTTTTTTATTGCATAGGGAGAGAATGAGTCGTCTTCTCTTGCCTTTTGCTGATCAGCACATAGAAATCCCCTCCTTGTCTGCAGGAAACATTGCGCTCACAGTAGGACTCAAACAGGTAAACTACTTGGAGAGACCTAGGACACAATAAAACATTTTTTTTATTTTATAATCATGCCAAGATTGACCCATTATGTAATATCTCAGTAATGAGAAATTGATCACCATTATTACATAAATTATATAAAATTGCTTTTTGATGCAACTAGATTCTCCTTTCTCCTCTTTTTTGTTAATTTTGTCCTGGCCAATATTGGTCATCTTGGACTTTACTCTCATGTAGAGCCTGGTCATTTTTGATTATTTTAACTTGGTTCAAATAACTTTCTGCACCTTTGGATTAACACGGTTTTCTAAAACGTCTCTGTGTTTTGAGTCAGACGGCGACAGGCGACACTATTGTCTCCTCTAAAGCCTCTGCGGCAGCGGCAGTACGGCGCGCTCAGAATGAAACAGCGAATGACAGGAACTCACACAGAGAGAGCAGCAGTTTGGTGCTTGCAGGGGTGGAAGTTCCTGAGCCTGTGTTCTTCTGTTCTATTGAACCGCCTTCTATGGGCAAACAGGCAGGTAAGAACTTCCCTTCAGAAGTAATTGATTTCCAAACACAGGGTGTGCCAAATATAAGATCTCGTTATAATTTGTCAAACAGATCTAGAGCATGCACTGAACTGCCTGCAGAGAGAAGACCCAAGTCTGAAAGTCAGAACTGACCCTGATTCTGGACAGGTAAACATGTAGCAGTCTTGTATACAGTTTTCTTTCAGATTTTATTTTTGTATATTAATGATTTGGTTTTGTTTGTGTTTTGTATATGCCATTTATACTATGCTCTACCTTCAAGTATTAATAAAACACATAATACATGTATTAATGTGCTCTCTTTGATTCTCAAACACTTGCCAACAGATGATACTGTGCGGGATGGGTGAGCTGCACATTGAGATCATCCATGATCGCATTAAGAGAGAGTACAACATTGAAACTCATCTTGGACCCTTGCAGGTGGCCTACAGAGAAACCATCCTCCAATCAGCATCAGCCACAGGTGAGGCTTCAGCCAATAAGCTGGCACCAAAATAAGGGTCACGATATCTTTTATGAGTCTGTTTTTTATCTCGTATAGCTTTGCATGTGGTGTGATAGTCAACCACAACGTCATATGTTTTTCTTTATGGTTATAATGGACTTTGTCCATGTTGATGAATAGTCATAAAACAATAAAAAGAAAACACAAAGAAAAAAAACCTATATATATATACAAAATACAACCAGTCAGTCCTGCTTCACAAGCAATGTAAATGACCTCAATCCTTTATCAGTCCTGTTTATCTGCTTTGTGTCTATGATCTTGTGATAAGGAAAGGTTACAAGGAACTAACATGCCTAGAAGAAATTGTGTTAATTATGTAAAACAGCAAATAATGAAGTAAATCCCATAAATCATTTCTGCAATCATTTCAGACACGCTAGATCGAATCCTGGGAGACAAGAGGCATGTAGTAACTGTAGAGCTTACCGTCCATGCTTGGCAAGAGTCTGGCACTTCCTGTGACATCACGTTTGAGAAGGAAGTAAAAGCCCATCTCCCTCCTGATGTCAGAGAGGCTGTGGAAAATGGAGTTCAGAGCGCATACCTGCAAGGTAACAGAATTACTTGCTTGTGTTTCATTAGGGCCTAAACAGTATTATTCACAACATTCACGCTCTTCCCTGTTAGTCAAATGCTTCTGGTAACCCCATTTTTTCTTTCTCCGTATAGGGCCTGTCATGGGTTTTCCTGTACAGGGAGTACAGACAGTCATTCAGCATGTAAGTTTGGAATCAGGCACTTCTGCAGCGATGGTGTCTGCCTGCGTTTCCCGCTGCATGCTCAAGGTATTCGCAAACTCTTATCATGTGTCTGTTTCCTAGTGGTTTGAAGTAATGGGACATCTGACTTTATTTTGTTTTTTTTGTGTGTGTAGGCTTTGAGGCTTGCTGGAGGGCAGGTGTTGGAGCCAGTAATGGATCTGGAAGTGACATTGGGCGAGGAGCATCTGAGCCTTGTACTTGGAGATCTCGCCCAGCGGCGCGGGACCGTGCGTGACATCCAGAGTCAGCAGGAAAACAAGGTTTTGCTGGCAACGGTACCGTTGGCTGAGATGATGGTGAGTGGTACTATTATGCAAGTAATAGCACAGTTTTACATTATCAAGCTTTATCGGCAAACTGTAATATTAAACATTAAGACAAATTAATTTAATATTACATAATGGTTGTGGCCATCAAAAACTGAAATGTTTTTTCAAGGGCTATTCCACCATTCTGCGCACTTTGACCTCTGGATACGCCACCTTTTCTCTGGAGCTGTCCAGCTATGAGCCCATGAATCCTCAGGACCAGAACATACTGCTCAACAAGATGGCTGGACTGGCTTAACCAAATAACTAAATCATCATCTAAAGTTGTGAACTGACCAATGTTACACAAGCTAATTTTGAAGGGCTATGAAATTTGAAAAATTATAGTCCGGTCAAAGAGCAGAAGATATATTCATGTTTACATATGGACATGACACAAATATCCCAGCTCTGCTTAGTTCTTTCACTTTAACACTGAGAACGAAATGATGAAAATACTGAGTACAGGGTACAAAGTACAGAAAGTAAGGAGCATAACTAGTATCATTAATTTAACTGGAATAAAGAGAAGTGCAAAATTACTGCATAAATATTTATTTTGCACACAAAACTAAAAATAATGACAGAAGCAAGATTCGTATTCCAAAAAATTTATTCACAAGAGGTTTCATACATTGTATTTTAATAAAACAGAACCCTAAAGATGAAATACAATGTACTAAATTATTAATTTTTAAAAACCATCGAACATCAAGTACTGCTTGGATATCAGGCTCAGTGCAAACTATAATAAACCATAGTAATTGGAATGACTAAAATGATTTAGATGAAGAAAAAGTGTTTTCCTGTTATTCCCTTTCATTTAGTGTGAACTGAATCCCACAGTTCATGGGCCATTGTACTCATGACGACAGTGACCAACAAACAGAGGTTGTGCAGGTATACCTCTCCTGGTAAAACAGAACAAAAAAATACATATTACTTTTTACCTCTGAATATGATGTCTATGTTTAGTAATTTAAATGTTATGTAAATAAATGAACAGCATATTCGTATACTATGTATTACTCTTAAATGCAAGTTACCAATGAATTGGTCATACACTCAAAGTTTAACTTACTTGACCATGCGGCAACGATGCTGTGCCAACCGATTATAGGCATCAGTGAGGTCTGTCACTTTCTCATCACTCCACAGTCTCTCGGCAACAGCGCTGGCTCTGGGCCTGCAATTACAATGCACACATATCATCAGCTAACATTATAGATGGACACATACAGCATCTTTGTGGCATTACAATTAGAATCCACATTAACGATATCTATACGGTTTCAGTCATACCAGAGTCGAGGAGTGAGGTTGGTAGCATCCACATACTCTCCCCAGAGACAAGCCTCTCCACCGATCACCAGCTTCTTCTGAGCATCTGTGCCTGAGGTCAAAATGTCACACAAAACCCATTATGGTTAAAAGAGTAATATATTTAGGTTTACTAATGCAAAACAAACTCAACAGCAAAAGCCGTCACAAAGTTTCCATTGGTGGTTAGGCAAGATTACAATTTTCAAATACCGCTCTCAAATGTTACAAACGTTTCAGAACACTACATTTAGAAAAATCCCTCTGAATAGGGAAGGGTTGCTTTAAACATAAATCATACACATACGTGCCTGATCCTAAACCTGAAAATCAACCACTTTTAGAGTCAACGTCAGTCTGTACAAAGTGCCATAGTTACAAGAAATTTATCTGCATACGTTTTGAAACCCGGTAAAGGAAGGAATGTTTTTGCCAATACAGAGTTTAAGCAACAATATTTTCTACACCGCCATTCCATGTAATCTTTGCTATTCACAAGATCAGTTGCCTTTACTGCAGAGTAGCTGTAAAAACATGTCCTGTGAGAAACAGCCTGTAGTTCTAAGCTATGCATAGTTAAAAAGTCACATATATCCATGCACTGCAACACTTCAAACACTCCGTAAAAGGACACACACACACACACACACCGGTAAAGTTTTGTGGGTCGGCTTTGTAAATGTCCACCCAGTCCTGGCCGTAGCCGATTCGATTGAGGTACCAGGGTGTGGAGAGGAGAGTATTGAAACCAGCTGCGGTTACCTTCGCCATTTCATCCTGATAATGCGGCCTTTCTTTCCACACATGGATCTGCGTGTCTGCTTTGAGCTACACGTATACACATAAACATGCATGCATGATAAACAAGCATGCGTTAACATGGAAAAATTCCCCACAATTTGTGAATTTTAGCGTCACATACGGTCCGATAAATAATACTAGGGATGCAAACATCTCTAACAAAGTAGGTATTTCTGATCATTTGCTGAACACGTGATTCACATTGCACACAAAAATAGAAAGAGATGGTTACAGCTGTCCATTTCTGAAGAAAACCTCACTTTCACCAAACTGTTGTTTTTAAACAAAACAGTACACGAAGTAGATGTTTAATAATTGTCATTGTAAGCTGTATTAAATAATTATCAGTTAATAATATTGATGCATCCCTAGATTATATCAACAATATTTCAGCTCAGCTATGTCTGATAAGCCATGCATGCTTTTTGTTAGATCATCAGGTTGTTTGGCTAGCAGCAGTTAACACGGTGTGCACAGTGATATTTGTGACGACGTTGAAATGTTGAAACATTTAGTGGTGTTGGTATGCTGAATTGCTGAGATCTACTATAGACGAGCAGAATATGTATGGAGGGACATTACAATTTGCATGTTTACAATTACACATCTCATTATTAATTTTTTTTAAATGTCTCTAGGATGGAGCAAGATGGAGGGGAAATATGGCAGAGCATCCACATAATCAAAAATATTTGGCATTTTTTAACAACATCTAGCTGGAATTAAATGTGGACATGACATGACAAAACAATTAGATGACACTAGACGTGATATTGTACTACATAACCAAAGTCAAGACCTACAGCCAGACCAAAAAGATCACACAATTAATGAAAACGTTTTGAAAACATATACCTAAAATATATACCCTAAAACTCCAGCAACTGCCACCGTATCTCTGCATCACTCACTGCATGCGTATGCATTAGTATTTTAATGTTTAATCATGTGTTTAATCAGTATATTAGAGCAACAAAGAAAAATAATGCATGTCAAAACTGCCACGCCATTTCTCACAATGACACTTTTTTGAGAATCACAAACATTATTCATAAACATATTTAAAGCACAATGGCTATTATTTTATAGAGTACCTGTATTAACTAAATGTAATCTGTGTCCCTGTGCATTGATCATGTTTTGAAAAGTCTTTGCATCTACGCACTTTCAATTTATCCAATTTGAGAGGCTATTTTAGTTTAAAGCTCCACGTAATCAGCAAGGTTTAGCACAACGGTTGAATGATCCACTGCTATTGTTCAGGTCTGATCAGGTCGCATAACCACTTCCACCTTAAATGTCATGATAAGTCATGACGTAAATGTTTTGGACTCCATTTCCACATGTATTTTAAATGCTTTCTACTTGTGACCAAATCACAACACATGTATCTTAATACCAGGTGTAAACAAGGTTCACAAAAATCTACAGATCTACAGCAAGTAACTATAGTAACTACCCAGCAGACTGACCTAGTGTTGGTGGTTCTAAATGGACAAAATGAGAGTTTGACTAAAAAAAAACTGACCATGGAAACTGAGCGGCTCAAATTTGTAGTATTGTTGCCAGTCCTGTCCATAATTAATCCAGTCCAGGTACCAGGGGGCAGAGATAATGGTTGTAAATCCCGCCCTGGTCACATTCTGTAGCTCCTCCTCCAATTTGTTCGCAATCCACACTTCCACCACTGTGTCATCCTTTAGCTGGAACATGCATAAAGCGCAATATGTGCCCTCTGTGCAAAATGTAATGAAGTTTTGTCCCTCTTGTTGTTAACTTGTTAAGGTTAAGCATACAGATGTGCATGCAAGCGCAAATCAAGCAGTGTTTAGTTGTGTGTTAGCAGTAATGTGGTAGGCATAGCATTTAATCTAAGCCAAGCTAGTTTAGATTAGTAAGGTTGAAGGTGATGTGTGTAATGTTTCAAATATTTTTAACCATTATGTTTTAACATTTATAGGAACCCAGGAAACCCATTTAACTACCATTAAATATACTAGTGGCTCAAAAGTTACACACTTCACCTACAAACACCAGAAAATTATTCATGAATCTCCCAATAGCCAGTTCAATTGAAAATATTTTTATGCAAAGCTTACAAATAAAAATTTGCACAGATGCATAAACGTCGCAGTTTTAATGTTTATGTATAAAACTTAAAGATCTGAATTCAGAGACAAGTCTTACCTTTACCCCATTATCAAACACTTCCTGCCAGACCATGTAACCTTTTTTAGTAGTTGTCACAATGTCAAGTAACCTGTTTTGAAATGATAAACAGTTTAATCAATGTATTCTGTTGAAAACATTATGATCCAGTATAGGGGGAAATCAAAGGGCAAATTATAAATACATATTGCATTGTAATATAGAGCTTTTATCATATATTCATTTTTTATCAGTTTATTTTGTGATTATGACTTCCTGATTGTATTGAAACTTTCACCTTTGAATGTAGAAAGACTCCAGTTTGCTGTAGTCTGTGCCAAAGGACATCTGCTCCATAAATCTCTGAATATCAGGATTAGACTTCCTACAGAAACATTGAAGTGCAAGTGAGTGGTAGAAAGAGTTAAAAGAATAATCAAATTAACCAAAAAGAAATAAATAAACATAATAAATAATAATAAACAGGAGACTCAAGGTAAGTATAACTTTGTTGACATGACAGGTTTAAATTCTGCAGTAATCTGCACATGCATAATAGAAAGTTAATGTAAGTTGGTCATAGCATATAAAACTAAAACTTGTTTAAGATCTCTCTTTCTTACCAGCAACTGAAGTCGACCTCATCTCCCCCGAGATGAATGTAGGAATCTGGGAAAACGGTGCTGATCTCTTTAAAAAACTGGGCCATGAACTCATAAGTAGAGTTCAAGATGGGGTTCACCGGTCCGAATGTTCCAGATGGAGTTGATCCAGTAAAACAGGGTGTTAGCAGATCCTTTTGGCCTGTGGGTAAGGAGAATGTTTGTCATCATATTAATCAGTAACTGCTATACAAAATGTGATCACAGTAAAACAATGCTGAACTAAATTGATCACAAATAACTTTAGTGAAGCTATTATTAGTCTTTACTGACTGACCATTGCCCCATGACTGTGTGTGTCCTGGAGTGTCAAACTCAGGGATGACCCGGATCCCCCTCATGCGAGCAAATTCGATAACCATCTTCACATCAGACGGAGTGTACACATGTGTAAATGGGTGATAAGCCCCCTGTCATTCACAAAACAAAAACACAATCCCAGTTAGTTAGGTAAAAGAGTGGCCATTATGTTCTGTGGCCAAAGCACATTACATTTAAAGTAATGCTTTAATGCTTTTAGGTAAATTCCAAATAACACAAAAAAGAAAATGACACTTTAATAGATTGTACAAAACCATTCTATCACTAATCTCCATGTTTCACTTACCCTTTGCTTCCAATGCAGCAAATACAAAAGGTATATGAAAAAAGTTAACTTTTTTTTAATTGCTTGAAACTTTTTTAGCTTGTCAACAGTGTTAGTTGAACACATTTGATGTTCAGATGAACACTTCTGATTCCACCTTTACCAAAGCAGTCAATAACCTAAACATCACAATTAAAACTGTTACACAACTATAAAAATAAATGGAATGCGCCGACTACAGATTGTAGATTAGATTAAGAGTCAGTATAGTCATTACCGGGCACATGGCATGCTCACCTTCTGACTTAAATCAGGGAAGGTACGGCTGAGGAAAGGAAAAGACTGATCGTCCACAATGTGCCAGTGGAATACGTTAAACTTGTTCATCGCCATCACTTCCTGTGAAAATGAGTTGATTTATTACTAAAAGTACTTCAAAATCAACAAACAATGGGTCAAATACTTTAATAATCTAATGATTTACTTTACAAATTTACATGCAAGTCCTTGAAAATACACCAACTTTGTCAGGACAGCTCACCTAAATTTAAATTAAATCTTCAGATAATCTGAGAGATTTACAGTCATGCTTTCACCACTCTATTCTGACCAAAAAGGTTTTTAGACAAACCCTGTGTTGAAAGTCATCTTGTTTTGTGATTACAGTCATGTGTGGAGAACTTGACTTTCCTGTTTTATAAAGAAGAATATAACTTCCTGGAAACATTTTTGCTCCACTGAGAAAAAAAAGTGCATTGCTTATAAATGTGCACTTGATATTGTCTGAATATTTTATATTTGAATAGTTTGTTTAATTTACTAATTAGAGACATATCTGTTCAGGCTACCATCATTTACAAGCAAAACATTTCATCTTACCAAATTGGCCAGAATGACTTTAAGCGGCAGGTAGTGACGAGACGTGTCCAGGAGAATCCCTCGATGGGCAAACCGGGGGAAATCCGATAAAACCGTCTTATTGATGTTGTGCTGTAAAGAAAATAACAAAATAAGCCGCTGACTTGAAATGAAGTAAAGCATAAATGTGAATCATGAATATGATGCCTTCATAAAGTACAACACTATAACAGCTAAGTAACTTACAACTCCATAGTTATCCTCATATATCAGCTGGCTGAATGTTTCCAAACCTTAAAACCATAAACAGTCTGGTTACACAATTAAGAAGTCACTTTTGAGAAAGGACAATATCAATCTTTTAGGTATTCAGAGCAGATAAGTAAAATTATGAACACATGACTGAACTGCTATTTTATAGTATCTAAAGCTGTGACCTACTTTTTGTGACCTACCTTATAAAGCAATAATAATAACATTGTATACCTTATTTATAGCTTTTTAGCATTTCACCTGCAATTGCTTTGCAACACTTGTTACAGTAAAATATGTTAAATAAAATGATTCAATATTTTGTGTTAAAGCATGTTCCTTAAAGTTTTTGCTGCATTTGGCTTACCACGCAAAGCCCCCCATACTTTAGAAGCTTTCAGCACAGCAGAGGGTTGATCCACAGACAGATCATCTACACAAAGAGAAAGTAGAATTATACACACAATTCACAGTATTGTCTAAAGAAAACGATCATTTAATTTCACGTTTGAAGGGTAAAATGTTAACATGAACAAAAAGTTCTACACAAATACGTTAATGAGATTACGGCTCCGGGAGACATATGTCTCGATCGGATTTGATTTATTATTATTGGATTAGAGATCACCGAAACAAGTGTTACGATGGTGTTTGCTGCCAACGGAAACAACGCGGAAGAGAATTGAAGTCACTCACATGACTCGTCGCTCTGTAGAGTCGGGTATCCGTCACACTCTGAATCAGCTGATGTGATCCACACCTGAAGCTCAATGACATCGGAAGCGAAAGCTCTTTTTCTGCCTTTGTCTTGCTTTTTCACCTCGCCAAATATGTACTCAAAATACCTGTAAAGCAAGTGGTTACTTCACAGTTCAGCTGAATATGTCCATTTTGTCAACGACTGCACATTTGAGCACAAAGCGCGCGCAGTGAAACCACGAGTACCGACAAAACGTGATGCCTGAACGTTTATGGCTACATAATAACGTCATGCGAGATTAAATATATGGCAAAATATATATATAATATGTGTAAATTACCTGCGAAATGCGTCCTGGAGTAAACTGCAGCTCGGCCCAGCGGAGGACTCTTTAGCGTGGACGATCTGAAAGCTGTTAGGGCTGAGTTGAAAAGAAACGGCGGACGACTGAAATTTTTGCGGTAACGGCCAGAGAGAGATTTCATCCAGCTCGTTTGATTTTTCACCAAAGTCGTTAAATAGCCACCCGTTGCAGACGGCTATCGCTACAAAAAGCGACGCCGTTTTGAGCAGACAGTACATTGCTGTATTGAGCGTTGTGCAGTCAGCTGACTTGTGTTTCTAGTATGAAGTGCAGAGGAGATGTGCGCTGGGTTTGGGGGCGGTGTCATTACCTAAACTGGATTCGAGTCATGCGACTTAAACAATTTATGAAGGATGTTACGTGTTTAAAGTCTATTATTACTGTTTAAAGCATATTATTATTAACAAATCTTATGGGTTCATTAATCTGGTTATAATAAGCTCCAGTAAATAGGCTCCAAAACGTAACTATACAGTAAAAAACAGATTAGCCTAAAAGTAATACTGCTTGAAGTGTAGTGGGTAAGTGTAAAAGAGTAGGTTATGTACAGTGTTAAAAGATACATATTGGATAATGTAGGCAAGATGTCACATTTTAATATGCAAATAATACCAAAGAGAGGACGATTCAAAAAGATGCTGATGAGCAGTAATTAAAGCCCCGCCCTCTCGTGAAAATACTTTCTTGTCACCATCCATGAGGGAAACGGAAACGCATGAAAATAGTTTGTTGTTATTACAACACACACAAAACAAACCTTTAGAAGAAGGCAGGTGATTGCTAGTAAATATAAACAAACCCCCCACAGAAATACTGCTGTCCATGCAATGAAAGATACATTAATATATATATATATATATATAAAGCTATATAAAGGTTTATGTTTTAAAACCAGGACAAAAAAATCTTTTAAATCTCTTCAATTTACTAGAATTGTCGACTGCCAGCTAAAAAACACAAACCCCATGTACCCCATATCCAAATGAAGTTTATTTAAAAATGTTCGCGAGGAGCATGATCATGTAATCTAACCCATTAACATAAGTTAATCAAAAAACAGACATGTGTAGCACGTTTCTATTTTCTATTTTAGAATTTTTAAAACGTTAAATGCATTTATTCGTTCAGTAGAGGGCGACATTGTTCCATTAAAAACATTTCAATCGGAGCTCACGACATTGCACATACTGTATAGTGCATCTCAAACTAGTATGAGAAACTATTTTCAGGAACAGATTTGTACTTTTATGCACTTCACTGGATGACTGATAATCCAGATAAGCACAACGGCGGTACAGCTTTTAATATAACACGGCATTTCCACTGCAATTGTTACTATTAATAAATCCTAAATTAATAAATGTTTTTTATTCATTTATATATTCAAAACCCACGGTGCTATGCAACATATTTGCAACTTGATAAAATCCATTAATTACAAAGTTTTTTATATCCCAATTTTAATTAACAAAAGGTACAAGGGGGAAAAAATAAATCCTATTAATAAAGAATAATTTCAAACTTCTTGGCTCACTCGTTCATTAGTCTATCTTCTCCCCCTAAAGAACAGAGGTGCTCCGCCTCTTTCTCTTTCTCCGCTAAAAGCTGTTCACACCCTTCAGCTGTTCACTATTCAGAGTCAGACCTGCACGAGCGCTGGCAGCTTGAAGTCAGTACGTGCGAGTGTGGTTTTCGTGCTCACAATAACCGAGTAACCCAAGTTGGTTTCTATGTAACTTAGCAATCTATCAGACCGTATTAGTACGTTGTTTCCGTTTAAATCAACTGGATTAACGCGACCCGTCATTCATTTCTGTTTGTGGTTCATCCACAAGACATCGGACGCTTCTGCGAGAGCGTCCAGCGCCGCCGGTGTAGCGGCTGTGTCTCTATCGCGGTGTGGCATGATCGAGGGTTAAAGCAGACAGACCTGACGTCCCCGTTGTTCCTAAAAAAGGTAATATATAGAGTTTGTGTATTCAAATGTGAGTAAAAACGTAAATGCATGAGAATTCGTCACCATGTGCGATCCGAATGTATCTTTCATTGCATGGACGGCAGTATTTCAGTGGGGGGTTTGTTTATATTTACTAGCCATCATCTGCCTTCTTCTAAAGGTTTGTTTGGTATTGGGGATTGTTTTGCAATTCATATTAAGATAACCCTATAAAGTAATAGGATTGTATCAATAATGAAATCTTTTATCAGTAAAAAAAAAGATATCTGTTTAAACAGATTCAAATGATGCTTTGCATGCACTGCTTCTTCCTGCTTGGTTATAACATTTCAGATTGTCATTGCAATCTTTATTGTATACTATCAGCTGATTGTTTGTGCTTGATCTATGCAACACAATTTTGTTTTACTTTTTAGCGTAACTAGTAGACCATTGCATTCATAAGGCAAAGGTCATGTGTTTGATGGCAGCAGGGAATGCACAAATTGTATAGATTGAATGGTGTAAGTCATTTTGTATGAAATGCGTAAATATACAGAGCTGTGTTGCCTAATAATTAATAGCCAATGTCAACACAGGGCTCCTGGCTTGTGTACTTCCCAGCTGTGGCCCATTTAAATGAATTATCGGACTGCATCAGGTGTGATACATCACCATTGCTTGTGTGTACATAATGTATTTAGTTTTGTTCGGAACTGCATTTTACCTTTGCACAGCATTAGCGGAAACGCAATTAAAATTCTCCCTGGAGGGATGTTGACAGCCTGCAGGGACCAGGGGATGTGTATCGGTTTCATGGAAATTCAGACTGATTGGATTTGAATGTGCACCATATAGGCGACCAGATGGTAGCCGGTGACATTGACACACTCGGTGTTGACTATGTGCTTTGGGCTGCACTCTTTGTTCATTTTCCACAGTAAATTGCAGTCAGGGGTGTTTACTTCTGAAAGTTTTTCCTCCGGTTTCCCCCTTGCGTTTTTATCTGCCGCCTTTGAACACCTGGTAATGATTAGACTCCCTTGCAAATGTTCACATTCCAGTCGGCTAGACATCAGAGAGGCTTCCAGTTGGTTTTATGTTGTGTTTGCAGAATTACATCATCATCTCTGCCTTGTTATTGAGGTTTGGCATGTTCTTTGTGGATTTTTGCTGATATTGATCAAATCACTATTTACAGTGATGTCAGTCATATTTGCAGTTTAACGTGACAAGCTGTTCGCAGCATCTTAATTCTCAATAGGGTTCAGATGTGCTCATGAAATTCTTCATCTTTCATCAAACAGTATGAATTGAAGCGTATAAATAAACTGGCACACATTACCTTTGATGGCTTAATTTAATACTATTTGTGTTCTTAATCTGTGTATCAAATTGTGCCTGATTTGTTTTGTCTTATTCTTTTCAGGATTCAATGAAAATGTCTGTCTGCGTCCACGAGAACCGCAAGTCTCGTGCCAGCACGGGCTCTATGAACATCTATCTGTTCCACAAGTCCTCATATGCCGACAGCGTGCTGATGCACCTGAATGTTCTTCGCCAGCAGAGGCTTTTTACTGATGTTCTGCTGCATGCTGGAAGCCGCTCGTTCCCGTGCCACAGGGCCGTGCTGGCTGCCTGCAGCCGCTACTTTGAGGCCATGTTTAGCGGAGGACTAAGAGAGAGTCAGGACAGTGAAGTCGACTTCAGGGACTCTATTCATCCTGAGGTATTGTTGCACTGTTTGCATTTTGTGCTACCAAGCTTGTTAAATTGCATGTTGAAGCTTGATTCATTGAAAGGGCTGGTTAAACCACACTCTAGGTTTATTTTTGGAAAACAACAGTGGCCATAGTTGTATAGTAAGTAACTGATGTACTTTGAATGCACAAATTAGATGTTTCTTGTTTAATGAGGTTTTTACCTAATTTTGTGTTTGCTCCACAATGACTAGGTGTTGGAGCTCCTTTTGGACTATGCCTACTCATCTAGAGTCATAATAAATGAGGAGAATGCAGAGTCGCTGCTTGAGGCCGGTGACATGCTGGAATTTCAAGACATCCGAGATGCCTGTGCCGAGTTCCTGGAGAAGAACCTCCACCCATCCAACTGCCTGGGCATGCTGCTGCTGTCTGATGCTCACCAATGCACCCAGCTGTTCCAACTGTCCTGGAGCATGTGCCTCAGCAATTTTCCTGCTATCTGCAAATCTGAGGAGTTTCTGCAGCTGCCCAAGGACATGCTGGTCCAACTTCTGGCACACGAGGAGCTCGAGACGGAGGACGAACGTCTGGTCTACGAGTCTGCGCTCAACTGGGTGAACTATGACCTTGAAAGAAGGCACTGTCATCTCCCTGAGCTATTGCGTACTGTTCGTCTGGCTCTCCTGCCTGCCATCTTTCTCATGGAGAATGTGTCTACAGAAGAGCTCATCATCGCCCAAGCCAAAAGCAAGGAGTTGGTGGATGAGGCCATCCGCTGCAAACTGCGAATCTTGCAGAACGATGGTGTCGTCAACAGTCCTTGTGCCCGCCCTCGTAAGACCAGTCATGCTCTTTTCCTGCTTGGTGGCCCCACATTCATGTGTGACAAGCTCTACCTGGTGGACCAGAAGGCCAAAGAGATAATTCCAAAGGCAGACATTCCCAGTCCTCGCAAGGAGTTCAGCGCCTGCGCAATTGGCTGCAAAGTGTACGTGACGGGTGGCCGAGGCTCGGAGAACGGTGTGTCCAAGGACGTTTGGGTGTATGATACGCTACACGAGGAGTGGTCCAAAGCGGCTCCAATGCTGATAGCACGTTTCGGCCATGGGTCAGCTGAGTTGCGCCACTGCTTGTATGTTGTTGGAGGTCACACAGCTGCCACTGGCTGCCTGCCTGCATCACCATCTGTGTCCTTGAAGCAGGTAGAGCAGTTCGACCCAGCCGCTAACAAGTGGAGCATGGTGGCCCCGCTGCGAGAGGGAGTCAGCAATGCAGCAGTTGTCAGTGTAAAGCTCAAGTTGTTTGCCTTCGGAGGAACAAGTGTAGCCCATGATAAGCTTCCCAAAGTTCAGTGCTACGATCCTGCAGAAAATCGTTGGACTGTCCCGGCGTCCTGCCCACAACCGTGGCGCTACACTGCAGCTGCTGTTCTCGGCAACCAGATCTTTGTTATGGGAGGTGACACTGAATTTTCAGCTTGCTCTGCCTACAAGTTTAGCAGTGACACTTATCAATGGACAAAAGTAGGAGATGTTACAGCAAAGCGAATGAGCTGCCAGGCAGTGGCTTCTGGAAACAAACTGTATGTGGTTGGTGGCTATTTTGGTACACAGCGGTGTAAAACGCTAGACTGCTACGACCCCACGTTGGACGCCTGGAACAGCATAACAACCGTACCTTATTCATTAATCCCAACTGCCTTTGTCAGCACCTGGAAGCACCTCCCTGCCTAATGCATGCCTGTACTCCCTTGTGTGACCCTACTGTTTGTAAAAGGTAAGTCTGACAATCAAAGACCGATCGGGTCTATATTAATTTTGTGTCAGAAAATGTGTTGAAGTTTGAAATTTCAGTGCCATTTAATATTGGATGTTCCTTCAGAAAATCACATTGTTGTGTTTGCATTCTATCCAAGTGACTGTATGAGCTTACACCACCACGAACAGAGGAAATTATGCTTGTAAGGGCTGAAAAGACAGTTTGAGAGAATTTTGGCTAGAAACTCAAGGGAATTTTAGAGTGAATGTTTAATGAGATGCATCAAGCACCTGTAAGTTAAGGTCATGAACCTGTTAGATGATGATAATTTGCAAATGGTCTGTTTTCTAATTTTTTTACCTTAATTTTAATAATTTAATTTTAATAAGTAGACGAATTCCAACCTTAAGCATATTGATACATTAAGGCCTGGTTTCCCAGACATTAAACCCGGAGGAGATTATAGATAAATTAGGACATTTTAGTAGCATTTAAAAATGTGCACATTACTGGTCTGCATCTTGAGACAAAACACTGCTTGTTTTCATGTTTTTTCTGATATGTTTTAAGATTGTCAGTGGTAGTCGTTTTCAATTAAGACTGCGCAAACTTGCAATTTAGTCCAGGACTATAGCCTTGTCTCTTAAATGGGTCTAAGATTGTCCAACATGCAATTAAACAGATCCTTGTTTTCTTATATGGCTACTGCATTTGGCTATGTAGATTTAATTTGTCCCCCATGGCCTTTTTGTGCATCCATTGACAAAGAACCTTATTAAAATCAGTGCCAAATTAAGTATTGACAGAGCAATTACAGTGTCTTAGGAGTCAGAGAGAAAAGCAGTGTCCCTTGAAATATCAACCAGGTCAGCTCATATGCATAGTCAGATTTCTCATTCATCAATTCCCAATCCTTTTCTCTATTCTATCAGGTCCCTTGTGCAATGTTGTAGTTTTCCTTCTTAGCACTGTAAGGCATCTCTTCGGTTGTGTACATGTTTCCAAAAACGCCCATTTCACTTTAATCAATAACACTGTGCTTTCAAATCTGGAACATTAATGGTTATTTTATAATGGGTTGCTACAGTTGACTCGTCTCCTGAGGCCGGTACAGCAAGATGGTTGTGCAGAGTCCAGAAAAATACTGGCTATTAGGCATTAAGCCTTGCCCAGTCTCCAACAAAACAGACTTGGGTCACAGCAGGACTGCAATGGAAAAGGGCATCAGGCCTTCCAGTATCTTCTGCTCAGCAGTGATATGCCCTGTGATGCGGTGTGTCCGCTCTGTCTGGCCTGGCTGATACAGAGACTCTGTTGTATCTGATCAGCCTCCAGACTGGGAGAGAGACAGAATGTGGCATCTTTGCATCTTAAATTTCAGAGCCTTGGTCTTAAAGGGGTAGTTCACCCAAAAATTCAAATTATGTCATAATTTTTTCACCCATATGTCATTCAAACCATGTATATGATTCTTTCTTTTGTGGAACACAAAAGAAGATATTTTGCACAACTTTGGTTACTGGCACCCATTGACTTCCATTGTACCTTGTGTCCATACTATGAAAGTGAATGGGTGCCGGTAACCAACGTTTTGCAAAATATCTTCTTCTGTGTTTTGCTGACGCAAGAAAGTCACACAGGTTTCACATGACATGAGGGTGAGTAAATAATAAAATAATTATTTTTAGGTGAACTGTCTCTTAAAAACCAGAGATTCAGCTGTCAAAAGAGATTCACACACACCTACCAGAAGTGCAGTGCTACAGGCTACACCTGAATTTCAGTCTATGCGTGGACACATGCAAATGTTCACATTAAAATTTAGATTCAAAGTAAAAGTGTGTGTGTGTGTGTGTGTGTTTTGAGGGGATGGCTTGCGGTAGGGCTGAATGAGTTATGAGTATGCAGTGAGGGGCGTTGCACAGAGGGTAATTGTAGCAGAATAGAAGACTTTTATTGTTCCTCAGGGGGAAATTTGTCTAAGGGTGGAGGAAGGAGGGAAGATAGGGAGGGCAAAAAAGGGAGACATGGAAAGAAAGCATTAGAGAAACAGGGCAGTTAGGGTGTAATTGGATGAGCAGCATCCTTGCAGGAAGTCAGATCAACATTATGCTACCTGTGATCTGGTTTGATGGCATGCAGATGGTGAAAATACTGCTAAGATTAACGCCAAAACGCTAATGTCTCCTAATGTTCACATTAAATAAAGATACTTCAGTTTGGTTTTGCACAGACAAGACGGGGCCTGCTTGTTTTAAATGCATATCTACTTAATAAACACAATGTCTGGTAAAACATAGATTCATAGACGTAGTTAAAGATCAAAGCTGCTGTTTCGGATTCAATTGATTTTGCAAAATTCTGGCTCAGCCTGTAGATTGCCTAACATGAGAGTAAAACACGCATAAGTAAATGAGATGAGGTAACTCAGATGAGTCACTGATGTTTCCATAAACCGTTTTAGTGCGGTCAATCATGTCACTGTACCGAATCCTTTCTGTTTAAAGCTTGATCTGATTTTGGGTGCCAAGGTAAAGTCACGAGGCATTGTTCGTACGTTGTGGTTGTTAAAGTGAACTGAAGATGATGAGAGGACAACCAAGCATTTTGACAATGGATAATGGCAAGAACATTTTGTAGATATTGTCTGTAATTGTTAAAGGCAACACTGCCAAAAAGCCCTAGCCAAAAATATCAGACACAAAACAAGACATAAAATAGAATCAACATTTAAAGAAAAGAAACTGCAGAAGAGCTTATTGAAAGAGCAACCAACAATAGAAAGCTTTAGAGTGGTATTAATATTTTATACATGCATTTTTCATTTTTATGCCAGCTAGTCAGATTGACTGGAGAACGAATGGTATCATAAATAAGCTGAACTAAATCTGTTTAGTCTACAGTCCTAGATTTTAAGAACAAGATATAGGCCAGCTTGACTTGAATCCTCTTTTATGCAAACCAAAACAAAACTGAGGCTGTATACACACTTATTTAACGCTATTCCATCTGGCATTGGTCATATAGCTTTGCTTTTAAAATTTTGGTGCGTGTGTGTGAAATGCCGCCCACCCTGACAGGTCAGTTGATTTCAAAGCGGTGGTCCTTCTTTTGTGCACAGAAACATTCCTATGCATTTAAAAGACCATAAAGTGTTGTAAGCAAGCTTCCTCCCAACTAACAATGAGAAGTTTCACTGCTGACCAGAGGAGTGGGAGGAGATTGAGCACAGATGGGGGTGGAGTGGATAAGGGAGGATAAACAAAGATTTTCAGTCTCGCTCTGGCTTTCCACGCGGCTGTCTTTTCTCACACTTAAACTCCTGATCTCTCTTCCCCCATAGGAATGAATCTGGCTACAGATATCCTCCCTTTTCTACTCATAGAGACGTTATCTTTTTTCGTATGAAAATGTTTTTTGGGACAAATGTTCTTTGAAAAAAAAGTTCACTGACGCATCAAACTTATTTTGGAGTAATAAACATAGTTTTTACTTGTGTATGTGCAGCTATTTGGCCTTAAAGATGTCAGGCAGGAAATCTTAAAAATTAAGAATTTTCTTTAATTGCTTAAGTGACGCATTGTTTCACAGTTCAAGCTGCTCATAATAAATAATTTACACCCGTCAAGCACAGTCAAAGTTACGTCATGGTGTGTTTGTGTACGGCAGGCTTGCGCTGGATGGGTGGGAGGTCATTAGTCCAAGCTGTGTTCATTCACCATCAGCTTCATGCTGCTTTATATGAACTTTCATGGTTCACTGAACATTTTGTCTTCAAAAGAAACTCTGTAGAATCTACACCCAACCGACTCCTGGATCAATGGAGGGTTGGATTTAGTATTGTCTCTTTTTAGCTTATGTGAGTTGGTTTTATTTAGCAAGCGTTTCCTCCATAACCACAGAACCCTAGTGCCCTTTTCAATCAATTGTATAAATGGTACGCACAAGATAGTAGAAATTGTGTATGAAGAAAGGATGGAACAGACAATTTTTACAATATTCTGATGGATTTCTGCTTTCAAGTGACAGATTTTTTTTAATTGATGGACACTTTAGTTGGTTAACATGTACTCCTGTTTCCTAATGATTTTGTAGTTAAATACATTGTTGATATTTCTTTAGCGACTTGACCGAAGTGCTAGCCTCTATTTCTGACCTGTGTTTGCTATAAAACAGGTGTGAGGGTCGGACCCTTCATCATTTTTTGCCTTAAGAGAAAAGGAAGTGAGACCAAATGGTTAGGGTCAGTGTCTGGATTGTATTGTATTTGACATGTGGTTTCCTGAGCTGCATTTTGGATGTGGGTGTAGTTGTTTGGAGGATGTGCAAGAAGATTTGCAAGTGTTTGTAATTCTGATTTATTACATAAATCTGGCTTTTAAAAGTGGCTTTAACCAAAACAATCATTACAGTGTTGTAATATAAAACTGATAACGCTGTGTTGTTTTCTTTCTCCACAGAGTTTCTTGTATCCCTGTGTCGTAATGTCTACTGGATTCCAACTGTGAAGAAGTACTATAACCCTCCTGTGCAATTTTATGAAGAGACTTTTTTCCCATAAGAGCTAAACATTGATGTAAACGATGTCCAGTCACAAAGCTTTTTCTGCTGCAACTTCATCAAAATGTCTTCTGCTTTGAAGCAGCGTTCATTTATCGTCATCATCGCTATATTTTGTGGAATATCAGTACATGGGCTTCACCTTTCAAACCAAAAGATCTGCATCCTTTTAGCATATTTTCATAACCAGCATACTCATCACACTCATCCCCTATATTTGTGTATTTTGACTGTTTTGTACAATGTTGATGCCGTGCAAGCTAAAATAGACTCGTTTGCCTGTCTCACTTTGTATATTGCATGAAGGACGACTGGAAGCTTTAACTGGGAGATGAAGAATCTCAACGCATGATTGCAAACATTAAGACAGGAAGATGAACAACTCCCCGTTTCTCTAGGACAAGCACCTCATTCCTGATATGTATCTGCCTTCTCCCATTGTGATCTAAAAATTGATTTTGCTCAGAATGACACAGGCTGAGGCATAATGTGAACCTTTAATGGACTATGTTGAACTTTAGATTAAGCTGGTTTAGTGGATGGAAGGACAGATGATCATGCCTTTTTTTACGGATTTGTTCTTCACGCCTCTGTACGAGGAATACAGATTGATGCTGGACTCCTTGTTGAACAGACCTTAGCAGCTTGGTGTGAAAAGGACATGGGCACAGTGTGTCCCAAGGTACATTCACCAGCTGTGTTTATGTGACTAAGTGGGTGCGGGAGAGGCACGTTCCGGCATGTACGTCCGAGTACGAACCCTTCTGACCCCACTGAGCCCCTTCCTACAACAACCTATCACACACCCCTGTCAAACAGGGCGAGCGTGCCCTCTGAGGACGAGGTGAAATAAACTAACACTGTCCTCTTCATCAGTATATTCTGATGACTGATTGAAGTTTCTCCTGCAAGATGCCGGAGTCTTGCAAGACACTTTTGCTTTGCCTGTACTATTCTAAGCACATATGGTCACAGTAAACGTGAACGACAGAAGGAGAGAGAAGAGGTGAGAGTCATTTCGTCACCTTGCGAGGGAACGCAGTCTCTATGGCAACGTCATTGAAAAACCTGAACTGTAAATGTAAGAAAAAATCTGCAAGAAGAAACTGGTTGTCTTAAAATATTTCAGTGTCTATTAATAGTCTTAATTTATGATTTTTTTTTTATAAAGCTTTTGTTTTGTTTCATTGTGTATAAACAGTATTTTTGTATTTATTGTTTTTCTCTGCTTGCCTACATGTTTGGATGTATCGAAGATGGCAGGTTTTTGTATTGCGCATGGCCCAAAATGCTTTGTTCCTGCTGCTATTTTGCACATTTGCGGTTATTTTGACTGAGCTTGTGGAATTTGTAGTAGTCTGAGCCTTTTGCTCATCTGATTCAAATCAAGGAGGCTTGAGGGTCAGAGGTTATTGACAGGAAAAGAATGAGCAGAATGACATTACAGGTTCAGATTTCCTGGTGTGCAAGTGGACAGATCAGTTGTTTTGAGCGTTTAGAGAGCTTTGTGAACCGGATAATTAGAAATTGACTATTTTTAAACAATAGGCATTTAAATCCTACCCAGATCATCCAAACTCTTGACATTAGGGTCGATGTACCTAGTTTTGATTGAAATGACTGAAATATATCAATTGCTTGTAAAATAGACAATAGAATTTAAATGCAAAATGCTGGGTTGTTCCAAAACCCATGGTTGGATCAAATGTGTATTAACCCAATTGTTGAGTTAAACTAGCTTAGAATTTGTAAATAATCTAAATTTAACCCATTGTATGGATCTGTCCATACTTGACCCAATTCAAAGCATTGTTTGAAGTGATAGTTCACCAAAAAATGGTGGATAGCCTGATTATATAGTTAACCATAAAATGAAAACCGTCGCTTTGACTACAGATCTTTGGAACATCAACATAGATTGTTGTCCATTACAAATGGTTTTGACTAGTGCCCAGTGCCAAACCCAATCCAGTAGGGAACCTTTAACCCTGCTCTGATCCATCACTCAATACTGGCCGGAAGGAGCCTGTAAAGCTATCCGAGGAATGTGTCATCTGCAGCTGCTCTCAGAACAGCTGGAACCGTCACCAGCATGTCGTTCTTCTGACTGTCCCTCACAGTTAAAGTGACGTTAATCTGAATATAACAGCCACCTTCCTGTATGTTGGTGCTACAGCCTGTGGTTTATAATAAAAGGGTTGACATTAATCAACTAGAGAGGTGTTCTGCAGAGCTCAGTTGCTAAATTTTTCATTAGGTGTTCCATGGTGGTACATTTAATAATGGTGATGACTTCATTGGTGTTATTATGATTAAGCTACATCCCAAAGTTTCCAAAATGACTTTAAAAGCAAATTAAGCAATGTCTGCTTAAGGGCAAAGACCATAGTGCTGTCACGGCAATGTCTGTAGAGGTTATTCGTCTGTTTGAATATTCAAGAACGCAGAGACACCAAGGTTTCGGATGGGTTGAATAACATTGCTAACAATTCGCTATGCTGTAGCTCTTGTGACAACACTGTTCTTTAGGCCGAGCACAAACAATCTATATGGCTTCACATTAATGGACATTCAGAATATAGTATTCTATGTTGTTCCATTGCACAGCGACATAGCATGTAACTGCTATATATAGTGTAACAGCTTTCTGTTGGAAAGCCCTATGTTCACACACATGCGCACACACACACACAGAGAGAGAGAGAGAGAGAGAGAACTGTGCTGGGGGGTTGTGTGAGGAATGTAAACCCCTCACTGAAGTAGTTTCAGGAAATTCTTGCTTACTTGGTTCTCTTTTAGCCCTTAGGGGTCTTACACCACCTCCATCCCTGACCCCCATCCCCCAGAATACTTCTTCACAAAGAACTGCACACACTGACCTCCAGCCAATCACAAAACACTGTTCTGCCCATTGCCACAGTTGCCACAGCGATGGTCAACAATCACTGCCCCTCTTCATTTCAACTGGTAGTAGTCAAGTGTTTTGTTTTTCTCTTCCTCGCCCTTTAACTCCCTTGCCCTCCTTGCCTCTCTCCGCCGTTCAAGTGAACGATTAATTCAGAGGTGACTCACAGGCCCATGTGCATTGAGAACTCGTAAACGCTGTATGCCTTCACAAACAGAAGCATTGCTAAAACACTGTCAATGTTGGCTGTACTGTTGTTTTTGTGAATGTCTTTTCTTTTTTTTTCATTTCTATATTTGTCGTATTATATTATTGTATTGTTATTTTATCTCAACCACAGCGGTTAACATTATTTTGTACAAGTGATTTTTTCACAATGTGAAATTCATGGCTAAATAAAGAGTTTTTCCTCTTGATCAATATAATAGCATATTGCGTGGCATGTGTTTTTTACTGAAGAAAACCAAGTATATGCTTTATAGTTCTTAAGTATGTTTTTTTCAGATTTGAAGAGTAGAACAGCTTTTATTTCCAGCCTTATTTGTATGTCAAGCTCATTAAAATATGTCTCACACATCTGGACAGCTTTATATGGCTAGCAGCACTTGTCTGTAGAAAGTATTAAATGGGTTTGGGCTATTAAGGGTCTCTGTAAATGTGCCGGAAAGACTGAGATCATCTTTTCTCTGTGTGTGTGTCCGTCGTCTTCAAGACACACAGGAAGCAACACCCTACGTGACCCGTAAGATACTTCCCTTTATTCCGGTGTTGCCGTGGCAACCCTGACCATTATCGGCAAACTTAGGCAGCTGATGTTAAACATAAAAAATTAAAAAGACCTCATCCACCACTAAAAACCGTCGCCCAAACACATCTATCTTTTGTTTTCAGTCTTACCATGTTTCATAGTATATTCTTAACTGTCTTTCCTGTCTTTGGTTGTTGAATTGCTATACTTTTTCTACTAATCATTTAATGTCCTTTCTAGCATTATGACCGAAAGCTTGCTGTAAGTAAACAGACACAGACGTACAGTGTTACAAACCTGCTCTTCCTGAGAACACAAGTGTTTACATTCCTGTGATAAAGCAACTCTGTTGCAGTAGGTTATAAGGTAAGACCAGTTTTTCAGGCTCTTGACACATATGGTGGCAGATAAGGATGTGCTTAATTGCACCCTGAGAAAGTCATAAAATTAAAACTTCACACAGGCTCATAAAACCACAATTACCATATTTTAACATCATCACCAGATACTAATGTTTATACTGAAATTATTTGAATTATGTGATTACATAATAATTGTCTAATCATTGCATAATCATTGTGTTATATGTCTTATCAAAACATTTTTATTGATGTTTTTGTTATAGAACTGTCTTTGAGATGCAGATTACATACATAGTTCATACTGAGGGGTGAGAACCAGAGGGGTGTAAGTGACATTTAACCTACTTTACAGTAGGCCCAGAACAAAAAATACCATAGTTTGTGATCTGACTTTATCATAGTTGGCACCAATTGATTTAATAGGTTTACTGTTTACGTTTTTTGGCTTGTAATGAATAACTCTGAATTGATTCATCTGTATTCTTGAATTTTATACTTGAATTCCCAAAATGTCACTTACGCCCCTCTGGTTCTCATCCCTAGTGTATATTCTAAGATATACACTTAAAAACATGCAACAAACACACTAGAGAGATATGATGTCCCTAATGTTCCCATTGCCTGGCAACATGTGTGTCAGTTGAATCAAGCTGGTTCTTGCTCTGTGTTTACACTGCTATTACAAGCCTCTTTTGTCAAACAGTCTCTTGGCCAATTACAGGTCACTGTGAAATCTGATCCAATCAACAATCAGGTGAAGAGCAACCTGGACCACGGCCAATAAGGGACAACACTAACCAAGGGGAAGCTAAAACTGCTGAATAATGGTAAAAAGAAAATGTGTCTGTGATGGCAACTAAAGTACGTCTTATCTATTTTTACCGATTTAAATTATTTATGGGCAACACAGTTTACAACTTGCAGAGCACTTTCTAAACTACTGATGTGGCATTTTCATATCTGTCATAATTTCAGTAGTATCTTTATAACCTTTTGTTACCTTTATAACGCAAATGCCATTTTCATAACATTTAACGTCATAATATAATCTCTTTATAACCTAAATTATAACCTATAGTCATTATTTTTTATGACTTGTAAAACACATCCATAATTTGGCATGGACACTTGGCTATAACTCTTAAATAAATCCATACTTTAAAATGATAAAATTTGACTTTAAATGTTTGTTATTACACCCAAAGATGAAAGTGTATGTCTTCATTTACATACCTTTATGGGACTTCAAACTTAAATTAAACCCACTAAAGAAAAAATCATAAAGGTTTTATAGGGTGACAGTATTAAAAATTTTATGTAACAATAAAAATTAAAAAATTTCTACATTGTGATGCTTAAAATCAGCAAGCCATGTTTCGGTTAACACTAACATACGCTGAGACCACACACACATAATGGCTCTCCCCGAGCCCCTATATCTGTTAACAACCTCCAGAAAGGTTAGCGGGGTCCCGTTAGTTGCCCTCAGTAGTGCCTGTTTGTGATCAGGCCCACCTGTAGCACATTAGAAAAGAAGAGGAAGCGATGGAAGAGAAAGTGAGCATGTAAACATGCAATGGATGGGGAGAGAGGGCAGCGGAGGAGGGGTGAGTCTCAAGGGCCTTGTGATTTAGACCACACACAAAAGCCTGGAACCATCCGAGCCGTTCACTCTCTCATCCAGAGCCTGGCTGCTCTCTTTCACTAAGACCTTTTTGGATCCGCTTTACGAGCCCTGGCAGAGCTGAATATCCTCTCAACAGATTTTGCATATCTATTATTTGTTTAGGATTACCTACCAGTCTCTGTTGTTATTGAAAAACCATGCAGACTTTTCGAATGTTTAATGTTGCTGAATGAAATTATAATGTCAAGTGTTATTGAGTAATTTGTCTGTTCCCAATTTAATTAGGTTCCGTAATATCTTTATATAATTTCTTGATAATAACTCTGGTGTTGTATTTTATGGGCACAAAGACACAGTCTAATTCTGTTTCTTTATCCCTGTATACTAATATAAAGCTTTATTTTCTTATCATTTTTACTCCCTGTTGATATTACTGCATTTCGACCTCACCATGAACCGGAAACAGCTCATTACATATCAAAACACACTATCACTCCATCCATTAACTAGACCACCTGCATGATAAAGGTTCCCTCTGAGCCTTTGATTCTGATAAACGTCCGTCATTATTTTGTACTCAAGTAAAGCTATTCATCAACTCCAACAACAACATACGAGTTTTGTGGCTGTTTTGTCTGTTACAAAAATGCTGAAAAGGAAATTTGTGTTTTGGCTTAAAGCTGTCATAATCATAACAACAGAATTCAAATTTTTGCCTTACTGATTAAGAGTATCTGACCAGCACATGATAAACATCTACTCCAGCTAAGAATTGGAATCAGGACAAGATAAATGTATCAGGTTTATTGCCCTTTAATTAAAGGAGAGAATGCTCAGGCTTCAATCGGCATGTGCGACTTCACTCTTATCGGCTTCAGCCATTCACGCTAAAATGCTGGTCTTTAACGAACTGGAAAAGTAATTACTGAGGAAAGGATGTTGTCAATATCAGCCTGCCCTGACCCAGACATATATCGACTGTTTGCTCCATTGCTTTGATTAATTTATCATTAAATACTTGCCTAATGTGTGGTTAAGAAAGAGGGCTGTGTGCTTTACACAACATAATCTGCTAAAACTGTTAATTTATTACTTTTATGTGCCAAAGTCATTGATTGCATCTAGTTTTTATTAATAATTGAAATACTATTTTTAAATACTATTTGTTTATCTTAATCCTATGAAGGTATAATGTGTGATAAACCTTTAATATACTTTAATAATTATATGTTATATTATACTATGTTAACTATATATACTATTATTGAAATTACGTTTAATATACTAATATGTAGTATTGTGCAGTCACAGTGTACATTTTAGCAACTTTGCAGAAAACATTCTGCACAAAATAGAGAAAAAAGTCAAATCTAAATCATTATATACCAATGAGAAAATTAGCAGACACAAAAAGATGTGAGAAATATGCATGTCATTATGTGATACTACTTTGGCAAAGAGTGATAAACTTCATAAGGTGCTTAAAGAATCATGGTTTGAATCAGGTTCTGTTTGTCAGGGCAATCATCTGTCCAAATACTGTCGACATCTCAGAGTCATAATACATGAAAGAACAATGCATTAAGATATTGATTTTACATTACAAACTGTAAAAACAATTGGTGTCAATTGGATCAAACTATTGGAGCCATAGCAATATTACAAAAATGATGCATATGATACATATTTTCATATGCTTAAAAGGTGCATGTACAGTAATGTGTGCGAGACAGAGAAACCAAACCAACAGCACAGTTCACAACTGTAATACCTGCAATCGCAATACTTTTCAGAGCAACACACTAATATCAGATGTGTCCTTAATCAGAAGGAAGCTATCGTGACAAAACCCATCAATGTGATGTATAAAGATGTAATGGCCACCACTAAAGAAGCGATGTAAAGCACCAGTTTGTGTTGTTAATAGTCTGAAACCCCAGAGGCTTTGGATTCTTCACTGGGACTGCGGTCTGATGTTTAGGAGCTGCCTCCCCTTTCATCAGTTAAATGAACTGCTCCCTAATTAGACAGCATACGAGCAGATGGAGTGTGTGTTTGGGGAGTGGGAGGAGAAAACCCGCAGATTTAGTTATTAGTAAAATATTATAGGCAATCCAATAGCTGTTGAAATTATTATATTTTATTCTGGAAGCCCTCTCCGTAACACTTTACCTCATTGCACTTCTCTAAGAAGCGTTACCAGGTATCTTTTCCTATGTTCAGCTTACTTGGTCTACATATAAATGTGTGTGTGTTGGTGTGTGGGAGTCCATGAGCCTTTTCCTGTAACTCCCATGGTGGCTTATTAACTGTAGACTACCGAGCCATTCTGCCAAGATTCTCTAGTGAATCTCTTTCTCTTCCTTTCTCTCTTTTTTCAGCTTTTACCGCCTGATCTGGCTGTGTCTGGTTAAATAACATCCAGAATCCTTTGTTGACTCCTAAAAGCCTGCCTGTAAAACAGAGGATTTTAAAGGTGATCTAACACAGAGCATGCACAAACATATATCGTTTTGCTTGATTTGTAGACCACACGCACACAAATGGCCAAAGACATATGGCAAACATAAAAGATAATTAGCACACTTTTAACCAGTCATGCCTACTGCATTAGATGCCCACAAGTAAACACACAGTCACACACAATCACACATGCTGGACACATTTTCACACCCGTGGATTAAAGCCAGAGTTAAGATGAAAGCATCTATTCGTCTGATATCGCAGCACATTACCATCTGGTCTGATTTCTCTTTTAAATTCAGACCACTAAGAATCCTTGTAAATGTCTGCTAGTCTGTATGTGTTTGTGTATTGCATTTCAATGCCAGGGTACAATAACTCAAATATGATAGCACATTGATATGTCAGATCTCATTTCTCAAAATGTTTTCTCTTACAAACGTGTCACTTTGTCAAGTCACAGACATTTACACATTGAGAGAAGACTCCCACGGGAGTCATTTGGATTTCTTTATTGATGAATGTATATGTTTTTTCAAGCTTCGCCATTTTAAGTACCATATAAGATAACATGGTGTAGTTTGTGTTCCAAGAATAAAACATTTGTCTGAAACTAGATGATGGTGAGCAAACATGACAGAATTTTGGGTGCACTTTTGTTGTACAGATGGACAGCTGTAAAATAAAAACACTGGTTAACTTATTTGTTTAGTAAACACAGGAGTGATTTAACAAGGGTTAATGATGATGTATGTTTTGCACAAACAAATGTCTGGTGGATGAGTCACTTGAGAAGCATTACTTAAGTGACACACACTTTAATTTGACAGTATGTCTGGACTGTCAAGACTCAATGTAAACAGTCTGTACTTCTGGAAACTTGTAAATGTTGAAATACAAACTATCTACTCAAAAACAAGGGGCTAAGATAATTTTTAGTTAGTCTGGTTTTCTTTACTGTCTGTTTATACCTTTTGGTGGATAAATATATATATGAACTCGAATGGAGCATTGTTGATTTGTTTGGACAATTGTAGGTTTGTGTCAAATTATAATTGGCAGAAAACAATTAGGCCACAGACGGTTTAATCATAATCTTAGGATAATCTCTTTTCTTGTGTTCTGATGTAGGTCAATCCATCTAAGGCTTTCGTGTTGTGCGAGAGTAATGCAGAGTGTTTGGTTAAAACAAGGTAAGTCTGTAAGGTAAGTAGTAATTATTTAACATAATTTGTTTAATGTTGCATGTCTCAAAGTACCTGTAACAATGTTATCAGCTGGAAAGATAAAAAAATAAAACACCATCTATATTGTACTAACATGCAAATGAAACAATCAGTAGAAATCAATGATGATTAAATTTTTTTTACATATGGAAATAGATTTAATTATATAATAAGGAAGACAATTTTAGGAAGAAGCACCAAGACGCACTTCATCTTCCTCTAAATGCCTCTCTAAATGCATTTATTTTTAGGACTATACCATGAAAATTAACAGTTTTAGAGTCATTTTTCAAGTACAACCGCCTGCCATTGGTATAATGAGGGTTTCTCATAGATGTAATGTACTTTATGTCTGTTTACTTCTCTAGACTTAACTGAATCTATCATAAAAATGACCCAAATCTGACATCAATGTGATAATTCTACATTATGATTTATTTGTAGTGATGAGTTTTGTGAATGTCCTCTTATACGGTTCTTTTTTCTTCACATTCACATTCACATTGGTACTATTACAAGGACTTTCCATTGACTCTAACCAATACCTCATTTAATCCTTATGGCAGTTTAACATTTTGTTTTAGACGTTGTTAATCAGTTTTTCCTACACTGTGAGATAAAATTCTACAATTTAATTGTCACTGAACCAACTACACACATACACACCCTTTATGTCCTTCACTTCTTTGTATTTTATTAAGATAACTGAACATTAACATTTACTAAACATTAAGATTTCGATTATAAGCTGGGTTGTGTTATGAGCTTCATCTTCTTTGATAACTTCTGTGATCAAACTAAATCTTAAAATTATAAAAACCATAAGAGCATTGTGTGTTTGTGTATGTGAAATCCTAATCATGAGCAGCAGATATCAGATATACCCTTCTGATCAGTTTGAGATGGAAACAGTGTGTTTTTCTGTGGTGTGTGAGTTTAAATGCTATATTTTTCTTTTTATTGTATTACTAGTATAAAATGTAATGGCATACGTACAAGAGAAAAACACAATCTAACTTTTCCTCTCTCACACATATAAATCCCTGAAGGAACTCTAAATATCCAAAGGTCAACAGCATGAACATCTAATGTTCCAGTTATGATATTTTTATATGGTAATTTTTCCTTTTGTCCCGTCTATGGAAGAAATTTTTTTATGGCATTTGACATTTTAACCAATGTGATCTGAGTGGAAAAACAGACATTAAACTGAGCTAATTAGGTGAGAGAGAGAGAGAGAGAGAGAGAGAGAGAGAGAGAGAGAGAGAGAGAGAGAGAGAGAGAGAGAGAGAGAGAGAGAGAGAGAGAGAATCTCTGGTGCATTGAGTGTCACTGAGCCAATTAAATCCATTTCCTTTTTCAAATGGTCCAATCACAGCTGGGACATTGGACCTAAATGGAGCTTTTGTCTGACAGAAAAACAACCCCTTTCCCATGTTGGAGGTCACATACGATAGTCGAAACCGCAGGTATTTTTAAACTTAAATATGACCACCTGTCAACAAATTCATTATAAATGTTCATGACTGTCACGGAGCCGATGCCTTCAGCATCGGATTCCCCCCATCACGTCATTCGTTCCCGATCTCCTGAGTTTTAAAATGGACTTCAACACCCATCATGCACTGCACTCGCACACCTGGTCACCGTTAGTAATCCTGTTTAGTTACTATCACCCGCACCTGTTTTATATCACTATTGGTCATTGGTTGTATTATTTAAGGTCTGTCTTTTGAGTTCATCTTTGTCAGGTATTGTTGTTTTCCGGCCAGTCTTGTGGGTGCGTGGGTTAATATATTCTGTGATCTGAAAACCTTGTATGTTTGATATATCTGGAATTTCTCTGAGTTGAAGAATCAGTAAAGAAGTTTGATACCGCTAATTCTGGTTGTCCTGTTATCTTCCACCCAGCACCGTAACAGTATACCTGACCCATTATGGACTCTCTTCGAGAAGAAGTTGGATTATCAAAGTTATTGTTTCTTACCTGTCTCTCTGTGACTTTATGTGCTTTGGTCTCCAGAATGGAAGCCGCTACTCCTAGCGTCACAGGTAGCCACGGATGTGCTCCTCGCTCTCACTCGGCACTTAAACGCACTACCTGTTCACTCTCCCCAGCCGTAAGTCCTGCAGTCACCAGCAGTCTCATGGCCATGCCTAATCGATTCTCGGAGCAGCTGCGGAGGAGTGCGGTGGATTCAGCTTCTTCAATGTAATTTATTCTTCAGTCGGCAGCCTCATCTGCACTGCTGTCGCAGCGGACAAGGTAGACTTTGCTATTAGCCTGATGACCATACGCGGGCGCCATGTATGGCTCAAGGCTACTGGGAGTCAGTAACTTCGCTCTCTCGCACCTGGGAGGATTTCTCGTTAGTTAAAATGTCTTTGATCACTCTGCCTCTTCTGTTGCAGACCAACTTGTAGACTTCGCAAGGCCGATCTTGATCAAATATGCTAGTTTCAATCTTAGCGGCTGGAATCAAGCAGCTCTGCTCGCTGCTTATCGGCAAGGCTTGTCCGCAGAGAGGTAAAATGCACATGGTAATTTCACGATGATTCCATTGGAGTTGGAGACGTTTATTCAGAAGTCGATTCGATAGCCCAAAGACTCGTGGCCTGTCAACGCTGAGGTTCGTTTAACAGTCCGCTCCTCCTCTGCACTCTCTCTCTACATCACGGGCGCCTCTCAGCCGCGGCAAGGTTCAACCGAGGAGCGCACGCCGCTCCACCGAGCCCTCCAGCCCCCGAGCCCATGCAAGTGGACAGCTTTCATTTAACCAGAGAAGAGGGCGATTCTCACATCAGCTGTGCATTTATTGTGGAGAGTCCGGGCATTTCCTACGGCCTGTCCAGCCCGCCTCTCTCCTACCGGGTGAGTGCGGTTCAGCCACGCCAGCAGGTATAATGCTACCGCCACATCTCTAACCATTGTTTCTGACACTATCTCTATTCCAGTGAAGGCACTTATTGATTCCAAAAGCGGCTGGGAATTTCATCTCTTCAGATCTTCTACTTACGGCTCCAGTTACCTAGGCACCGGCAGGCACAACCCGTCTCGGTGCAAGATATTTTAGGGAAGCCCTTAGGGCATGGATTAATCAGGTTCTTTTCCCCACATGTCCCACTCGAATGGAAACCTGCTCGGACAGAAATGTTGTCCTTCTGGGTGCTAGAGGGAGCTCGGTGGATCTCTCGATTGGGACGACCCCTGGCTCCAAAAGCATCGTCCGAATTGGACTGGACCACAGGGGAATTCTCGGTTGGCCTTTAGAAAGGCCCATTCAGCCTGACAATTCTGCCTCACTTGTTATGTCTCCTATTGCTGTTCCTCTCTCCAGACCTCCCAGCGAAAGTGTCCAGAGCAGTTAATCAACCCTGGATTGGTGTGATTCCCTGCGAGTATGAAGCGCTTTGTAAATGTGTTTCAGTAAGGAGAGAGCCTCACAACTTCCCTGCATAGGCCATGGGACTGCGCCATCGAGAAAGCTGCTGCCTGGGGCCCCTCTCCTAAAGGGCGATCTACTCGCTGTCCCTCCCCGGAACAGAAAGCCATGGGTGACTACATTCAGGAGGCATTGCAACAAGGATTTATTCGCTCTACTTTCCAGTTTCTTCTTTGTGGGGAAAAAGACGGAGGTCTTCGGCCCTGTATAGACTACCGTGTTCTGAATCAAGCCACTGTTAAGTTTTTACCCTCTGCCTCTTATTTCTCCCTCCATAGAGCATCTTAGGTGGAGCTCTCGTGTTCACTTAAACTGGACCCCTCAGAAGCTTTACAACTTAATTCGATCCGAAGGGGATGAGTGGAAGACGGCCTTCGAATAGCAGCGGGCACTTCTCGATTATGCCCTTCGGTTGGTAAACTCGGCGGTGTTTCAAAGTTTTATGAACGAAATATTTCGAGATATGTTGGATCTGTTTGTGATTGTTTACATAGATGATATCCTGGTATACTCAGTCTCTCGCTTGAGCATCGGGGGGCATGTTCGGGCTTGTTCTCCAGCGGCTGCAAAAGCACAACCTCTATCTCAAGCTGGAGAAATGCGCCGCGTTTCATCTTTCTGAGGTTCAGTTTCTGGGATATGTGATTAGTGCCAATGGGGTGCCTCATGGAGAAGGATAAAGTGGAAGCAGTTCTGTCCTGGCCCCAGCCCTCCTCAGTTCGCAGTTTGCAACGCTTTCTGGGGTTCGCGAACTTTTATCGTCGATTCATTCAAGGCTTCAGTGGAATCTGCTCCCCGCCACGCCAATGCTCAAAGGGAAACCTAGTAAGCTAGTTTGGTCGCAGGGAGGCTAGAGGCTTTCCAACAGCTAAAGAAGCCTTCTGTAAAGCACCACTCTCCGTCACCCTTCGCCTGAGCTCGCTCGCGTGTTGAAGTTGACGCCACCACCACCGGCGAGGGCGGTGTTTCGCAGCTGCAGGGGAATCCGCCTTTCACCCATGCGCTTTCTTCTCCAAAAGATGTCCCCGAAGGCGGAGCAGAATTATGATATCGGCAACCGGGAATTACTCGCTATCAAGCTGGCTCTGGAGGAGTGGAGACATTGGCTGGAGGGAGCTAAGTTCCCGTTTGTGGTATTTACTGATCATAAGAACCTGTTGTATTTACGTGAAGCTAAAAGACTTAATTCTCGTCTGGCCCCTGGGCTTTGTTCTTCTCTCGTTTCAATTTTTCAGTGACTTATCGCCCCGAAGCAAGAACGAAAAGCCGATGCTCTCTCACGGATTCACGCCGACTGCAGCACCGAGCCTCCAGAGCCTGTTCTCCTCCGCAATGGTAATTTCTCCCATCGAGTGGGACCTGGACAAGCAAATTGAAGCTAGTCTTCGCGATCAGTCTGCTCCGCCCGGAGGTCCTGAGGGGAGATTGTTCGTGCCCGAAGATCTACGTATTCCCCTCATGGACTCCGGCCCACTGCGTTCGGGATCGGGACACCCAGGTCGGCAGCGCACCTTTTCACTGATCTCCCCGGTACTGGTGGCCCGGGATGTCCGGAGATATCAATCGCCTGCCGTGAAGGGATGCTCAGTCTGTGCCATCGCCAGGTACCATCGCCGGCCCCAGGGTAAGCTCCTCCGTCCTACCGGTTCCTCAACGCCATGGACTCATATTGCCGTGATTTTGTCTCTGATCTGCCCTGTTCTGAAGGTTATACCTGTATTTTGTTATCGTTGATCGCTTTCAGCAAAAGCTGTAAATTAATTCCTATGTCTAGTCTGCCACAGCTATGCAAGCAGCCGAGGCGCTGTTTAATAATGTGTTTTGGCCTGCATTTTGGCCTGCCGAGGATTATCGTGTCAGATCGAGGACCTCAGTTTATTTCTCACGCCTGGAAGGCATTCTTTTCTCTGTTGCAATATCAGTTAGTCTTACCTCTGGTTATCACCCCAGGCGAACGCCAGACTGAGCGGAAGATCCAGGAGATCGGAAGATATCTCGGACCTACTGCCATCATAACCAACACAGCTGGCATCGCTTCCTTACCTGGGCTAATGCGACAAAACTCCTACGCCAAGATTCCACCGGACTCACCCCTGCCTCCAGTCGCGTTAACGGCTATCAACCACCTCTCTTTCCCTGGACCCTGAACCCTCCACGGTGCCAGCTGTGGGACCACTGGTTCCGGGCCAGTGAAAGGGTATGGGAATTCTGCACACATCCACCTGCAAGCTGCAGTCCGTAGGCCGGGAAGCAGCAAGCCCGACCAGCTGCGCGGTCTGACGCCCCAGACTTCCATCCCGGCAGCTGGTCTGGCTCTCCACAAAGGGACATTCGCCTCGCGGCTGCCCTGCAAAACTCACTCCCGGTTCATCGGTCCATTCCCCATCAGCAAAAGATCAGCGCCCAGTGACTTACCGGCTGCAACTTCCCGGTCCTATCGTCTGGCTCCTTCCTTCCATGTATCACTTTTGAAACCATTTGTTAACCCTGTCTCTGTTCTTCCCCAGAATCTGATGCTGAGGGACCCCCACCAGCAGGCCCGAAGCCTCCTCCTCCACCCTGGACCATCAGGACCGCATCTACAAGGTCGATGCCATTCTGAGGGCTCGTCGACGGGCTGGGCCCGGCTCAATACCTCGTGGTCCTGGGAGGGTTACGGCCCGGAGGAACAGTGCTGGGTTCCCCGATCAGACATTCTAGACCCGCCTCTACTCACTGAGTTCCACGTCTCGCATCCCTGGAGCCCGGTCCCAGGCCACGAGGGACGGCCCGTCGACGTGCTTTCTGCGACCCGCAGGAGCGGTCCGTGGGGGTACTGTCACGGAGCCGATGCCTTCAGCATCGATTCCCCTATCACGTCATTCGCTCCCCGGATCTCCTGAGTTTTAAAATGGACTTCAACACCCATCATGCACTGCACTCGCACACCTGGTCACCGTTAGTAATCCTGTTTAGTTACTATCACCCGCACCTGTTTTATATCACTATTGGTCATTGGTTGTATTATTTAAGGTCTGTCTTTTGAGTTCATCTTTGTCAGGTATTGTTGTTTTCCGTCAGTCTTTGTGGGTGCGTGGGTTAATATATTCTGTGATCTGAAAACCTTGTATGTTTGATATATCTGGAATTTCTCTGAGTTGAAGAATCAGTAAAGAAGTTTGATACCGTTACTCCTGGTTGTCCTGTTATCTTCCACCCAGCACCGTAACAGTGACATTAAATATGACATTAAATATTACATTTGTTATTGTCAACATGTGCTGACCCAACTAATTTGTTTTTGTGAGAGCATGAATTGATTGATGTTAATTCAGGTTGTTTTATTTTACCCTGGTTTTGCTTTGCATTGCACATTTGATTGTGCACATTTGTTTATGTGAAAAAATCTGATGATTTAAAATCTTAATATACATGTGTTTTTTGTGGGGTTATTGAGTTAATTAGATGTTTTTATGTTTTTCTGTTCATTAAAAACACTGTTAGACACAAGTACTTAAAAATCTGTGTTCGCTATGGTAATCTTATAAAAATGATTTTCTATATAAATTGAGTTGTAGAGAACAAGCAGTTTGATGTCATTTTACAAGCAAGCTTTGCTTTTTACAGGACAAATGATAAAAATCATAATTTGGGGGAGTTAAATTTATGCGATCCAAATGAACAAGATGTTTGTCAATTAGTCTTTGTCTGAGTGTCAGATTTGAATGACTATTGCAATGTTTAAAATATTTTCATGTGGCTTCATTTATAAAGGATGAGGTAACTGGAAGCTTTTATAAGGAACTAACAACAGACATTCACAAACCCAGACTCACACACAATAACAAGTAAATCTTTGTCTTCTCTTTGCCCCCTCGGCAATCTTTCTGAAACAGCTTCTGACCTCCATCTTCCCTCACGCAAACACACACGCTTTATCATTTCCCAGCCCATTAGCAGACATGATGCCCATATTTCTCTGATAAGATTCTTTCTTAGAGGAATTTGTCCTGATCAGGACTGGTCTCCTCCCATGGTGTTGTCTCCAGGGAAGTCTCTTTATCAGTTTGCCAGAAGCATCTTACCTCCCAAATCCATCCAGGCAGCTGACTCACATCCCTCAGACTGCTGATAGTGAAATCACTTGAGGTAAAATGTCTTCATAGCGCTATCTCTTTCTGTTCCTGCCCTGCTTTTCCTTAGTTTTGTAATGTATTTGTGACATTTCGAACTTCTTCTTACTTCGAACTTTAGATCTGATCTCTCTCTCTCTCTCTCTCTCTCTCTCTCTCTCTCTCTCTCTCTCTCTCTCTCTCTCTCTCTCTCTCTCTCTTTTTGGCCCAATTCCAGGCAGGCCATCCAAAGGTCAAGTCTTCATCTTCACATTTCCTGTATCTGCAGGAGGATCGTGTGTGTTAGCACTCATGACTCTTTAAATTTGACTGTGTAAGTCTTTGTTCTATAGCAGCCTTGTTGTGTCTTGGGATACTCTCAGTACAGAGGTCAAGGGTCAGAGGTTAAAACAAGGGGTGTTATTGCCTCCCCACTTCCATCCTGTGTCCTGAGATGGCTTTTCATGAGAGAAACATATGATGATTTAAAATCTTATGTAGATGTGTTTTTTTCACCTGTTGAGTAATTGCAATGAGATGTTTTTTGTTCATGAAACAAGTACTTAAAAATCGGTATTTTAAAGAGGATACACAATATTTTTTAATAACTAAACTTAATCAAATCATCAAAAACCAAAGTACAGCACTTTGCTATGTTTAATTGTAATGTTATATTTACAAGCAGAGTTACTTATTAACCTAAAAGAGAAGTGAGAATGTGTTACTATCCTTCTAACAATTAAAAATTAACCATCTAACAGCAGGCTAATTCACATCCATCTCAACTTTGTTTACATTCCCACCTTCCTTATGGCATGAAAAATAAATAAATCGACCAAAATATTGATTTAGTTTGCAAACTTTTGAGAACTATGTGTGTTAAAGGTTTGAATGTTGTCCAAATCTCTCCACTCCCATGTACACAGTCTTTTCTGTCTGTCTGTCTCTCTTTCTTTCTCTGGCTCGTTTTTCAGAACTCATGTCATAACCTGATGCTCGCCAGATCCAGCTGGCTGAGAGGCTGATGGATGAGTTTGAGGATGTTGTGAGTCAGGATTCCTTCTATTTGATTAAGTGCTTTATTCAATTTAGATTTACAGGGACAGTGGACATTTCTGTAAATGTTCCAGCCAGTTTAGCCATTACAGCAAATATATCTATATTCCCCCAGGATCACAGTTAATTCGGTACAATTCATTATGAATTAAAGTTTCAAATGCAGTCTTTGCTTACAAAGTTTTTAAAAATATATGTTAATGCCATAAAAAGCCCATGTGTTTATGTTCACACAAACAAAGAAAAATAAAATATAAGTGCCCACCCATTCCATCCCCCTTTTCCTCTTTAAATCACTAACATGTGTTTTGGAAAAGGGCCCCAGGCCAGACGTTTCAGAGGCACCCAGACAAACCAGCTTCAGAGAGTAATCGACCGCAGACTGGAAACCTTTAGCCCAGCGTCTTTCTGATGTGACAACAGCTGATTCCATAAACCTTGGCATACTGAAGCCCTTCAGACCAGATCGTGTTTGAACTTTCTGAATCATCCTCCTATAGACGCATGCTGCGGGCCGAACAGAGTCTGCAGAGACCTCATGTGTTCAATATCAACTTCATCTGGGAACATTGAATTCTCTGTGAACAATCACCACACAGAACCAGACCATAATTCAACTCCCAGAAACTGGTTCTTTGAGAATTAGTGGACATGCAATAAAACCAGCACTAACAGAATAAACAGAACAGTTGCCCGATGACCAAGACTTTAAAGGTATAGTTTCCCCCCAAATTAAATCATGTCATCATTTATTCATCCTCATGTCATTCAAAATCTGTATATGACTCTTACTTCTGCAGAACACAGAAGAAGCAATGTGGGCCAATGCTGTTTGATTACCAACAGTCTTTAAAATATCTTATTTTGTGTTTTGCTGAAAAAAGATAGTCATACAGCTTTGGGATGACACAAGGGTGAGTTAATAATGAAAGAAGTTTCATTTTTGAGTTAACTATCCCTTTAAGTCTGTAACTAGCCTGTGACTAAAAGTCCCGGATTGTAGCCAACTCATAGCACATGCATGCTGCTGATGCTCTGTTAGGGTGCATTGAGTAAATATGAGAAATGCTTGTCGAAGACGCTGCAACAAATTTCACACTGGTTTGAAATCTGTCCAACCAGGCACCAGGTGTACAAAATGTCCCGACTGCTGAGAAATCAGCGATGAGCTGCAGCCAATAAAATTACGAGAGAGCGCAGGAGGAAGCTGAAGTCTGTTGTGTATGAGCACAAGCTCTTCCTGTTTGTTGTCTGTTGACATGTCGTTGTTTGTTGACAACTCTTGGGTTGCTATGTGTGTGCGTTTGTTTGACAGATCATTTCTTGGTTGTAACAGTCAGGGGTAGTATGTGATTAGTTGTGGAAAGTGTACATCAACACAACAAAAAAAAGACACACTGAAATGTGTGCAGGTAAACAGACCCGAGTTTGCTTCATCTTGATCTTTTAAAGGCATTGGATGTACTATTTATGAATGGCGTGTGTTTATATTGACTGTAAATTATCAGTTGAATGTTGGACATTGGGCTCCGTTTTAGGTGGCTTAAGGTGATGTTTAGACAGCTGCCCAGGGTTCCGAGGTGATCAGTTCTACTCTAGAGGGGGCAGTTAGTGCTTTGGGGGAAATACAGTACCAGGCAAAGGGCGATGTGGGGGTGATGGTTCTCACTTTTAAGTTCAGTGGGGTGCATGCCTAAAGGCCTCTCTGTTGCAAGTTATCCATTTAGGCAGGGATAGATATGAATGGCAAGTGTCCTCTGCCATTATGCTGCTAACAATAAAGGTCAGAGGTCACGATTAACCCCCATTTCTTTTATTCTATGGCGATACTTGCTGATTCGCACTGTCAACTGGACATTAGCTTCCAGCTGTGAGATTCATTTTCTCCCACACACACCAGATATAAATAGATACACCTCGTTTTGTGACAGTACTTCAACCTTTCCCTTACTGTTGAGTCATTTGTTCAGTCTATTTAGAGGAGAAAACATCAACATCAGTTAATTATACAAATCTATAACAAAAGATTTATAAAAATTTTGTTTAAGATGTCATTTAAATATAAAAAAGCAAATATTGGGGGTTCTCAGACTGATTCCAGAAAAAGAATTTCAAGAGAGTTCCAGTTTAAAATATAGAGGATTTTCACATCCACATAATAACCTTCAAACCTGTACAAATTTTATACATACGGTAAATATAGTTTGATTTTCTGCATCTATGCTTTAAAAATATAAAATATGCCCCAAGCTAGAGGCTCACAATTTGTTTGATACATAAATTATAAAGCTTGGATGATAATCTGATTGCTTTTAATGTAAATGGCTTATTTAATAGAGAATAAAATGTGAATATGTAAACTTGCTTTTGAGTCATTCTTTGTGTCCCTCTTTTTAAGCTTTTCTTTGTGTTTGTGTTATAAGCCTCTGACTGGCCTGTGTAATTAGCACATTTAGAAAACAATGCAAAACACAGTAGCCTGTTGTATAAACATACAAGTCATGTGGGTCTGTTTTTAAACATGCAAACATGTAAACGCAGGCACACAGCACACAAACACAAGCGTAATCTGGTAATAATCTTACATGTTTTAGGGTTCATTTCCAGAGGAATCTATCGCTCTACTGACACTGAATGATGTACATGAATGAGGTCAAAACTGAAGTCAAAATAGCACAAATGGGCTGATTTTGGTATCCTTAAAAATGTTCCAAAACCCTAACAAAAGCAGTATAGGGATGAAAGAGAGATTATGTACTGATAATACACATATATGTAATGTAAACCTTTTTGTCTATTTTATGTTGATCACAATGTACCCCATTCTTCTCTTATAAGACTTTTAAAAATAACAAATGTACTTGCACTTTTTTGCAATATACTTTTAAAAGGAATAGTGTTTGTATATATAATAGTGTTTGTGTGAATACTGAGGTCAATGTGTTGTGGGATACAGTACAAGCGATTGTGGGTGGTCTGTGTAGTCTCTTTATCACAGCATGTTTCTTTAAAGCACACTGAGCTTCCTTAATTAGCCAGAATATTTCTAATCTCTCTTACAGGTAGCCTTTACATGTTTACCTTCTCAGTTTATGTCTGGGGTCAATAGATATTGGGGTTGCTAGAAATATAAAACCAGGGTCCACTAATCTTATTGCGAAGCACTGTGTAATGTGTCAAAAATACTTGAATCAACCTGGTCCAGTCTGAGCCGGGCTCTATGCTAATGTCCTGATCCGGGATTGGATTTCCCACTAAGCCGGGGGTCTTGTTTTGACAGATGATAAGATTGTGTTTCTCATGGTCTTTTAAAAACACATTTGTCCAGACGCAGTGAGAAAAGTGTTGGCCGAGTAGGAGTGAGAGAGAAAATAAACACAGCAATAACAAAGAGTGATAGCTGGAGAAAGAACAAAAAACAGAGAAACAGAGAGAGGAATGACAGGGAAAGGCAGGGAGGTAGAAAACAACAAACATTTGATAAGCATATTTAGTAAAAACAGACTCACAATTATGCCTTTTACAAGCTAAAATCATCATTTCCCATTGACAGCCATTCAGAAGTTGTTTCAGAAAATGTATTTTTAAAGTACTGTGTTAGTCTAATGAATGTAGCTTGTGTCATTGACAGTACCTTAAATTTCCTTTTCATGCAGCCTGACAAATATTCACTGAGATGTGTAATGTGTTCTGCTTTTTGCAACTGTCTTTACTTTTTAAATGTTTTGTTTTTGTGTTAACAGGCCTTTGGTGATATACATTTTCCAGATTTGATATACAGATATGTGATATACAGATTTTACATTTTCCAGACACATACATTGTATAAATGTCATGAACGAATTACTGTGCTATCAAGAAATTACCTCCAGAGAACGTTTTCTCCTTATATAGGATCATCTTATTATGAATCAATTAATCAAGGGAAAAGTTAGGAGGTTTTAGTAATCTGAGACAGTACGCTGAGAGGGAGAAGCAGACAGATGCTCAAGGATGACCTGCACATGTCTGCTTAATGTAAGAACAACACCCTGTCCTAAGTTCATTCTGCGCATTCACAGTAGTATGTCTGAAGGAAAAGAAAAGGGAAGGTCGCATTCCTCTGAGGCGTGTTTTGACTCTTCTGGACAGCTGGAAACTACAGTCTCTCTATTTAAAAGCACAGGCCAAATGGCTGCCAAAAGGAAATGTTTGAAAATGACAAATAATGATAGAAGCAGGAAAGCAGGAGAGGAGAGAGGGAGGGAGGGAGGGAGGGAGGGAGGGAGAGAGAGAGAGAGAGAGAGAGAGAGAGAGAGAGAGAGAGAGAGAGAGAGAGAGAGAGAGAGAGAGAGAGAGAGAGAGAGAGAGAGAGTCAGTCTTAAGGGAGTCTTGAGTTTTTTTGTCAGGGGGCAGTCAGTGTGAAATTCTAAGAGAAGCATTAGTAAGCCTTGGTTGCCTCGCTGGCTTAAGTTTTGGCATTACTTGCTCTGTTTATTGTTTGCTTGGCTAAAGCCTCTTAATGCAATCATATATGTAACAATGCATTTCTTTGTATCATCAAACATTACAAATAATTTCAGAACCTTGTTTTCTGTACATGTACATGGTATTTTATATGAATAAGTCATAGTTTATTTAGTCCTGTTGTGTTCTTTTGTTCTTTTGTCAATGTCACACGTCACACAAGTCACAACCTTTCATGTTAAATTATTTTTATTTTCTAGCAAATATATAAAGAAAGCAAATATCGGTTTTGCATAACATTTTGCATAACATAAAATTACTTTAATGTTTATATTCATACTATGATGTGTTTTGAATGGAACATTTCATTTCCTCTGTTTAATATAAAAGATTTGTATCTTCTAGAGATGTCTAGAAGTCTGAAAGTTCCTATTTCATGTCAACACATAGTGCAACCCTCTCCAGAAACTTGTGAAAACAACATCATATCCTGTCCCTGAGACAAGGTTTTCTCAGGGTCAGTGGGAGTTCCTGGACAGCATAAGGACTACTCAAATGTAAACTGACCTCACATCAAGAGAGAGGATGTAAAGAGATCATGTTCGTCTTCTAAACATGTGGTTTGTGAAATCAAAACACATACTAGGCACTTCCAGTCAGGTTGTTGGTTTTATATTAAGGTAATTATATTTTCTATATCTTTACATGGAAAATAATAATAACCAAATATCAGATATATCTCCAATTCCGAAGAGATCTCAGCAACATTACAAACTGTTCTCATATTTGTCACGTTCCAAAGTCTGCAATCAAAAGTCAGAAATTTTTATATAATCCCTAACAGATTTTGTGACCCTAAACAATATATCTATCTTATAACTCTACATATATTGTATCTACCTATATGCTTACTTTATGTCAACATTGTCTTATCCGTCCTGTCTTATGCACATTTTTGACATACTAAGGCAATACAGGTACTGTAAACCTTTATTATCATTCCATCTTTCATGGAAATGGGGTAGAATTGCAAAACTTACGCAATATCACCTGCAGCTAATGCAATATACTGGACAGACAGTGCAGTAAAAAGTGAACACCTGACATACTGTGGAATTCTGGCAACAGAACAGAGAGATAGTGTGCATGTGTGTGTGTCAGGTAAATGATTGGTCCTGAGGCTTTGTCTGTGCTTTTATGCGAGCAAACTTAGGTGATACATATTTTAGATTGAAATTCTCAGTCACCAAAGCACACATGAAATAAATGATTAATGCATAGCCTGCAGAAAAATGGATGAATACTTTTCGACATGTGCTCAGGCTTTCTTGTAAGAAAATATATAAGAAGGTTCATTTGCTAAATTTGTTTAAAAAAACAATTTATGTATGAGTATTTGTGTTTGTATGAGGGTAATGGGAGGTCAACATGCTTAACATGTACTTGTCATGTAACATGACATGTACAGTTCATGTTCAGTTACATAAATCATGAATGCATGATACATATGACCTTAAAGTCTCTCCAGGATATAGCTTGCACAAAGGACAAATGTAACACCATCCCTTTAGTTTGTGTTTTTTTTCTACGTTTGCATATTTATATTAATTCATATTTTCATATTCTTAAGCAACATCTGTAGTGACTCTATGGAAACGGCACAGAAGAAATAAGCACAGCAGGCTACAATGAATGAGAAAGAGACAATGACAGAGAGAAAGACAGATAGAGTGAGAATACTTTGACTTTCTCTGTAATGATATTGAAAGTTGATTGAGGATTACTTGGTTATTCATCCGTTCAGTCTCTGTAAAGAGACATTGCAATGAGGAGCAAATGAAAAGTGGGAGTGAGAATGAAAAAGCTGAATGAAACAAGAAGCAGAGGAGGAAAATTGGCTTTGAGTAAAAGCATCTAATCTGTTAATTCTGTTTCTGTAATTACATCTACAGATCACTGCTAAAACTAATGTAAGAATCTAAAGTTCATTTGAGGACCTGGGAGAGTTAAAATACAATTCTCTATTCAAATGCATATGAATATTTAAACAAAATGTATGGATAGTGGTGATTTATCATCTAATACTAATGAAGCTAAGCATACATATTTTTTAGACATCCCAGTGGTGCAGGGTAAGAGCAAGTATATTGCAAGATATTGATCAAATCCTAAAAAGCATTATTCGGATGTACATACTGGTTAGAAAAGTCATTGAAAAAGCCTCATTAATTCCTAGGCATTAAAAAATGGTTTTCTTTTTTTTTACAAATTTTATAATATAATAAAATGCACTACATTTAGTACATTTTAGGCCATTGATCAAACTAAAAAAGTAAATTTGTGACATTAATCATTTTACTGTTTTGGGGGAAAATAAAAGCATTTTTATTAGTGGACTCCACTGTATATAGTGTAACTTAGCTCTTACCACTAGAGATGATGATATAGACTACAAGTAAGAAAGGTAGCATGTGTGTTATACTTGCAGGGTCAGAGGGTCACACACAATGATTTATTAATATGATTTTTTAAGCAGGAGCTGCAGATTCAGTAGCGCTGTTCGTTTGTGGCCCTTAATAGAACTGGCATATGCGCCATAGGTTCTCTTTGGATTTTCAACCCAGTATGGTTTTCAGATTATGACATAGAGTTTATTAAAGTTTTAAACTTTATTGTTTTTATAATTTGTATTATAAATTGCTAAAAAAAAAGGCAGAGCTGTCACTAAATGCATGGTCCGTGAAAAAAAGGTTTTGGGTTTTGGACCTTATTGGACTCGAGCCGTCAATGGTACAACACAACGTTTCACGTCATCACTTGCAAGTTAGCGGTTGCCACGCCCACACTCACACTGCAAACTTACTGAACCCCTCATGTGTGTTAAACAATACCCATAGACGATAAGATATTGATTGTGAGTTTTAGATGTTCGATATTATATCACAAATAAAAACCATTTAAACCAGTTGACAAAACAAACAAGAAGTTAAATATGCAAGGTATGTTTATTGTTTTCAGTGTCGTGACGCGCATATGAGAGCGCGCGCGCAAACACGGCTTGTAGCGTCGGGCAGCAGCTCTGCTGTCAACGTGGACTAAACAAACTGCTTGTCGTTTGAACCTTGCCACGTCGTGACTACTTCGTTCAAGTATATGAAGAGACAAAAAGACGAGAGGAAAAAGGGATCTGGAGCAACAGAGCCAGAGCACAAACTCTTGAGTTAATCCAGTGAGGTAAAACTGTCAAAATTTATCGCCACTTAATTCCATCCACAAGGCTCACTTCCCTATCCGTTGTCATCCTCCGACCACATAACATGATTATACCAAATAGCATTATATTTGTAAAAGATTCTACATGGCTAAAGCATTGAACGCTCTCGCTCTCTTTATTTCTCTCTCTATTATTCTCTCTCCCTTTCTCTCTCTCTCTTTCTCTGTCTTCCTTTCTCTCTCCTTCCCTCCCACACATTACAAACAGACACAGGCTGACTCATCGCGCATACAGGACACTTGTCACATTATATCAAGGCAGATGTGCTCTAGCTCTCCACATCAATGTCTGTCTTAATGTTATGTCTTTACGCATACACAACTTCAGTAATCTAAAACAGGGCCTTTCACATTTTACAGACAACATTATATGATGTATAATCATAATGGAGAGGAATTAGTGCATCATTAAAAATATCACAGAATTGTAAATTCTCCATGGACCCCTGTGGTATCATGTCTGACTGTAAATTCTGTACATAGCATGAGTTTACTGAACTGGAGTTGTTATTATTCTTAACATCTGTTTACTATCATTATCTAAACACACCAGATGATCACCCAAAATGTCCAACATCTGGATCGTTGTTAGAAGAAATGCATAAACTTTTTTTTTAAATCTGACCTTTCACAGAGCTATCTCTGGTTATTTTGTGCTAAGGTAATACTGTATTCTGATGTGTGTGCTTAAATTTGTTTTTTAGCCATCCCAGAACAGCAAGAATCACACATTTGTATCTTCCAGTGTGAGATGAAGAAGGTTTCTGGATATTGTACCTTTAGAGCAGAGGCTGCCAAACAATAAATCATTTAATGCATTATTTCTTTCTCAAGGTCTGTTGATATTTTCTATTGGGATGTGAATTATTTATTATCTTGAAGTTCACCATGAGAGATTGCTTTCAGTGCACATCTTTTCAAATGTACAGTCTGTATTCAACTACTGCATGCACAATCATCTCCCCAAATAGAGAGGCGCACATAACACTGTCAGTTTATATTACCCCCTGCGTAGCGGTTTGTGCTGGAGTGCGAGCCAGCAAGAGAGATGAAGAGAATTAAGGAGAGGGAAGATAAAAAGCAACATCTTCCTCTTCACTTTTTAATAGGATGTGCAGTTGTTTGGCTGAAATTGTGCTGCGGTGATGGCCATAGCTACATAAATCATAGCTCCATAACTTCGGTAATGAAGAAACTGCCGGGAAGGGTAGAGGAAAAATCCATTTAATGTCAAGGACGTGGTGGCGGAGGGGCTGCAGGTGTGTGTGCGCATTTGTATGTGTACGTCTGTGTGTGTAAAGGAAGTCCATTTGATTTATGGACCCAATCTTGAACAGTCCTTGGCAGTGTAATGCATAAAACTCTTATCTGCAGTGTGTGTCTCTGTGTGCTTGTTCGTGTGAGTCTTTGTCAACTCATCCTTACGACATTTAGTGTGTTTGTTGCCTATAAAATACAACTCCAATGAGATATTCATTACAGTCTCTGAATCTTCCTGGGCGATAGGTGTAAACAACAAAACAACAATTTACTAACCATAACTGTAAAAGCTCAAACTTTATAATTTTTCCCTGCATGGCACAAATAAACATGTCAGACAGGGAACTTTTGACTAAGCTAAGAGATTAAAATAAAGGCTGAGTTGGGGAAAGAAGCAGCCACGTTTGTATACATTTATGCTGTTATTGACAAGATAGATGAACATGCTCCTCTTGAACTTTTGTTTAAGATTTTAATCTGCCTGAAGTCAAAACCTGTCAATCAACAATCAGCTACTTGATTACTTGGATCCAATTTTTACATTTGGACTGAACGGCTAACAACATTTGTTGTGTGTTTGTTAATATTTAGCTTTTTAGTAACATTATCAATCATATTTGTTATCTTTCTTTCTAGGAAACAATGAGGAAAAGATAAGATAAAGAGAGACAAACAAAGAAACCAACAACAAAGGTAAGCTGAATATGACAGGGCCTAGACATTTGCAACTCATTTTTTCTGCCAGTGCGACTAATTATTTTACAAGGTCGCTATGGTGCGACTAAGAATATTTATATACGTTTTATTTTAATGCACAGAAACGTTACACTGCGCAAGCGATTAGAGCTACAGTGCATGCAGTGACTCTTCCTTTTTCTCATGAGCCGCCACACACGTGAGTTTAGGGACCATCTCTAAAGTTCCATAAACACTATATTTTTAAAGTATTCCTATACATAAGTATATTAATGTGTAGAGATGGTCTGTAAATTCACGAATCTCAAACATCAAAGGCCTGGTCAAGGCCTCCCTCCCACTTGAGAAATAAGGAGCCATCTGATGTTCTAGTAAAGTTTATTACATTTTATCATATTGCTTAAGCTAGAGGCCATTTACCTACTTTAAAAGTGAAACATAGTTTCTTTCAATGCGCAAGCATTATCACCTGTGATCAACATGTTGTGAGCGCAATGAAACGCTCCCTTTGTATCCTTTATGATTGATGGATACACAGATGCATCTATGGATTCAATCAATTAAAGGAAACAAAATTGAGGTCCAACTTGCAACAGGTTCAGTGTGAGAGCTCAATAATGAAATTTAAAGTTATTGTATTACTAAATTAATGCTGATGATGTTGTTAATGTAATCAATAACGTAAAGTTATTACTAAAGAAAAAGTAAATTAAAATATTTGGTTGAATAATATACTATGATATTAATATTTTTTTAGTTCTCTTCATTATTATAATAATCACATTTATGCTAGAAGTTTTAAAACCATCTCATATGTTTTACAATTCTGTATTGATTTGTAATTAATTATTAATATATTAAACAGGTTTGTATGTTTCTTTTTTTCACCCCATGATTTTGGTGCTACCAAATTAAGGGCTGGTGCCACCACACTCAAATGTCCCTGTATGACATCTGTTAGCAGACTGTTGCTTGTAAAAAACTGGTTTTGAGACTGAAATGAAAGACAAAATAGCTATTAAATGTGTTTTTTTAATCAAAACAGCCTTCCTGTAGGGCATTTTCAATATCAGTAAAAATATGGAAATCCACACAAAAATACAAAATAAATAAATAGAACATTGGTCTGGGGTATTCATGAAGACACTTATTTCATTTTCTTCCTTGACATTTCTCTCCAAACAAAAGGATGTGTATATAAGAAAATTAGACAATGCCAGACAAGAGTAATGAAGATATGTGTTTGATGCTAAAATAACCAAGACTGTCTTTGTCATTTACCCAAGACCCTAGATAGTTCACTGAAACTCAATTCCTGTTGACCTGGTTGTGTCGGTTGAAGTCGGATGTTGCATGACTCATATCCTTAAACGCACACGACGACACAAAGTAGCACTTTCTAACCGTGACCCTGGTAATTCACCATAGATGAGTCACATAAAAATATAATAATATTAAAACTGCAAAAAAGGGAAGAAAAGGTGTTTACTTCTTCTACTACTACAGATACTACTACAGTTAATATAGTCACTTCTCTCTGTTTCTGTCCTTTTGCTGATATTAGGTTCATTAACGGATTAATTTCAGGAGGGTTCACATGAGTTGACCTTCATGTGGCTAGGTGTTATCAGCCTGTTATGTGTGGTATGTAGGCTTTACCATATAAATGACTTCTAAGAAAAAGCACCCTAGACTGGTATGCAAATCTTTTCTTTGCGCTCTTTTTCATTTTTCTGGTCTAACAGCCACTGGTAAAGAATAGCTTGAGGCTGCCAGCAAAACAATTAGCGTTTTATGTTTTTATAGGTGTAATGTTAACAACTCACCTGTACACCAGGAAATAAATAGAGGAGGGAGATTTTTTTGGGGGGGTAAAAAGATGTATTCACAGAAAAATGCAAAGCAGTGAATGCCTTTTAATGACTTTTTAATGGTTCACACCAACACACCCTCTCTGAGTGGTTTGCATATTCTGGAAAACCTGCCCAACTGCTAACAATATGTGAATCAGCTGAGTTTCGGTTCATGCCGGTAGATTGTCAGCATCCTCATTCTAGCAGAAGTTCAGGCATAAAAAAGACAGTTCCATTGCTCTCGAATGACACCAAGAGATAAGAAGCCTGAATGAGCGAGAAAAGATAAAGAGAGAGAGAGATGATGAGCTGTCTTCCTCTCTGTAATGGCTAAGTTGGCAGTACAAGGAGAAGGACAGAGAAAATAATGATGTTCTGTCCAAACACACTTTCACTGATGCTTGATACAAATCCACAAGTAAACAAACTAAGCTGGTCACATGGACACACACATTTGCCCAGTTGTTTAATAGTCTAGTTTCTTAATAACAACAAGAAGATGGTTTACCTTATCTGATGAAATAAACATTGGGATCATTGATGGTGTGTTACAGAGATGTGCCCTGTACATGCATGCAGTAGGCTCCTTACAAAGTGTGGTAGCTAAATAATAGGTTTCAAATATTATTCATGTAAAATAGTGGTAAATTGCATATATAATTTAAAGCAAAAAAACTGTGTCTAATAGAAAAATTGTTTCATTGGTTGGAGTTAATAATTTAGTCTAAAAGACATTAAAAACATGACTTAAAAAATAAGAAAGTTAGAGTGATCCTATGACATTGAGCCCTTTGAACAGACTAGACTAAAACAGACTAGATTCCTAACATTCTCGCTTTTTTATTCCAGGTTATTAGGTTCACCTTCTGAAACTGGATAAGACCCCATTTTCCCCCGTGGAAGGTGCTGGAAATATCCCTTACAGATTCTGATCCACGTTTCCTCAGATTTATGGGCTGCACATTCATGCTTGAATCTGCTGTCCCAAAGGTGATTTGCTGGATTGAGATCAGGATACTGTGAAGCCCATTAGATTACACTGAACTCATTGTCATATTTCTGTAACTAGCTAGAGATGATGAGGGCTCTGTGACATGGTGCATTATCCTGCTGGAAGTAGCCATTAGAAGATGGGTAGACCGTGGCCATAAAGGGAATGTAAGTGGTCAGCAATAAGGTAGGCTGTAACATTTAATCAATGTTCAATTGGTATTAAGAGGTCTGGTTTTCTTGCACGATTACACCACTGGCTGCTCACACAGGCCAGGAAGAATCTATGTATCAATGTGGATTATCTCCGTGTTGCATCAGATTTTGAGATTTGTTAGACTAGCAGTCTTTTCCTTCTACAATCTAGTTTTGGTGAATTTGATGTTTTTTAAAGATAGATGTAATGTAATACATGATATCTGATTTATAGTAACCCTTCTGTTCGCTTGAACCAGTCCTGGCTTTCTCACATAAACAGGGCTTTCTCTCCTGCTCACTCAATCTTTATTGTTTTCACACCATTCTCTTACTGTGGAGACTGTTAGAGACTGTTTATGTATAAAAATGCCAGGAGATCAGCACTTTTTGATAGACTCAAACCTTCCCCAATGGCATCAACAATCGTTCCGCGATCATTCAAAGTCACTTAGTTCACATTTTTTCTCCATTTTGCTGTTGGCTTAAACAACAGCTGTACTACATTGCTGTTCTCATCAGCTTCGTATAGTTTTATGAACTGGAGTTGTTGTTTGATTGACTGATTAAACATTGTAAATTGGCAGATAAATGGGTACTTTAAACCTGATAAGTTGACTACTAAAGTGTTTACTTTATTAGTGCTGGCACATGCCTGTCACATCTCAGTTACATATTCTTCATAATTCACAAAGCAATATATTGCATCTTGTATTACAGAGTTAACTGGGATAAATTGTTTACTTCGTAAGCTGTGCGTGTTTTTCATGCCAAGATTTTGGATATGTGTGATGTGTGTGAAAATGCCTGAATAGACTGATAAGTGAACAGCAACGTCCACGCATAAATACCAATTAGAATTCTGCCAACAACTCGATTTGGCAGTGGACTGAACATGCATGCAAATAGCAGTTTACTGTACTGTACTGTACCTACCTGTTTTAAGCAAGGGCTAACAGGTTAATGTTGCATTAAAATTCATCAGCCAAACTGATGTGTTTTATACCCCACAACCCCCTTTTAGATCATTTTCACTCCTCTTCAACATCAGTCAAACATACACTATACATTTATGCAGACGCCCACATATCAACACCATCCACATGCTTCATTGGCATGTTTTACTACTTCACACTAAGATCATTTCTGAGTGCTTGGATTTGCTACCGTCATTGACACGAATGACCTGACAGTAATGACAGGAAAAACTGTTAGCCTAGGGTCAGTGAACTGCAGATGGGCTGGTTCATTCCATGTTAATGCAGCATTAGTCAGGCAGTTAGAGAAATGGCCCGACACCAATCTGATCAGTGGTTTGATCTCCAGTAGTGCACATGTCAGGCAATACCATCCAGTTCAACCCACCTCTGCGGTAATGTGTTTAACCTCTCCATGCACTGCATTGTGGATGACCCTAAGCTCTGACCCTCAAGTCTGTCAGGATATCAAGATATCCGGTATTAAGGTAATTGTTGCCAGCAAAGAGAAGATGTATATTAAACCAAAGATTCAGATATGTCAGCTCAGAACATTTTGCAGACGCTTTTATCCAAAGCGACTTCCACTTGACTAACAAAAGTTGATAATGGAGGAATACATCGTAAGTAAGTTACCAAGTTTTTTAGTGAAATTCACTAAGGAAATTAGAAGATCAAAATTACTACAACTAGAGGCTTTATTTGACTTTAAGAATTGCACACAGAAAATGGATTAGAAAAAGAGAGACAGAATTGGAAAGACAGAGACAGAATTAAAGTAAATTTCATTAATAGGATTTATATCCTTCAGTGTATTTTGTGTGCAGTACATTCAGTTGCACACAATTCTTTCGTCATTTTCTGCAGGATAAGAAAAAGCTTTGAAGATCAAAGAGTGTATGTGTGTGTTTCACAGCAGGAGGTTTATTACTAGGGAGGATGTTTCACGTCTCATTTGGAATTAGTCACTTGCAACACCAAACAAAGCATTTGTGTCCGTTCTGAGTCACATTTAGTCATTACGAAGGAGACTTGGATTAGACCACAGCTGTGAGGATGCAGAACATCTTTTTCCATGCTGCAAAGTGCTATAAACTGTACAAATTGTGTTAATATTTTGACTGCCTTAGCCAACTTTCTTGTGAATTGTCTGCCTGCCTCTTTCCCTCATCTCTCTCTATACACTTCTCATTGTCCCTCAGCTCTCCTATTACCACTTTATCAAAACTATTAATCTCAGACAAGTAGTTCTCTCAGCAGCTTTTAGTTAGCCAGCCACCTGTCAGATCGTACCCTCCCGAGGCCCCTGCCATCACACAAACACTCACACTTATACTCTCTCACACAATATATACCTTTATTACATGACTCTCTGGAGTGCTCGATATTGGTTTCTGCACCATGATAGTTTAATGCTTTTTGGATTACTACAAAATCTTCTTCAGACATAAATCTGACTAAATACATAATTTATTTACATAGTCAGTTATTATATTGGATTTAATGACATAATATTATGCTTTTCTGTGTATTTGTGCTGCTCTCTCTCTCTCTCTCTCTCTCTCTCTCTCTCTCTCTCTCTCTCTCTCTCTCTCTCTCTCTCTCTCTCTCTCTCTCTCTCTCTCTCTCTCTCTCTCTCTCAGATCTCTCTCTCTCTCTCTCTCTCTCTCCAGATCTCTCTCTCTCTCTCTCTCCAGATCTCTCTCTCTCTCTCTCAGATCTCTCCCTCATTCTTTCCTAATTTTTTTTCCTCTTTTCGTCTCTTTCATTCCTGTGGTCTATATGTACCCCCACAGGACTAAAAGGAGTGCTGTCAGACTTCTGATATTAGATAAAGTGGGAATCAACTATATTGGCACATCAAATAAAGCGGTTAGGAAAATATTAAAGCCATCTAAATTGCTGTATCATATTACAAACACTGGCAGCACATCAATCATTTAAAATGAAATATTTGCTAGAAAACAATGCTTTGACGGGTATGCTGTAAAGGCAGTTAGAGCCAAAGAGGTGCTCCATATCAAAGTTAAGCTCACCTATGTCTCTCGTGCCTTTTTCATGACTCATATTAAGAGAAAAATACTGACTTGAGGGTTCAACTATATAAGATGTTAAAGTGCCCCTGGTGAAATGCAAGCTGTCCAAACTATGGAGAGTATCTGTCATATCACACGGCGGGCATGTTCACAGATTTAGCTTTTTTAGAATACATTGTAACATATTTAATCACAAACAGGTTTTTATTAGCTCTGGATAAATACTGCGGGCGACAGCTTGTTGGCAGGATGCTGGGACAGTTGTATGATGTACCGGTTTTAGTTCGTTACTTTGGAAATGAAAACAAAGATCTCACTGAGTACTAATGAGGATATATTGATGTCTTTGTTGTTATAGGTATGAGTAAATGCGAGGTGAATTGCACTGCTAGTGTAAAGTGTTAGTAACAATGTTGGTTTTTTACTTACAGTGTAAGAAATAAAAGAAATGTGGTTCTGCTTGGTCTTAAATTAATCCATGTTTGCACTAATAAGTGTACATATTCGAACTACACCATGTTTAAAACTGGTAAAACTAATCTAAATGGAGTCCTGCATCATTTAATGAAATTTCACAAACATGTGAACATGTTTAAATATATTCTTTGCTAGATGTTTGACATGACAGTGTCTTGGTACCAACAGACACATTCAAATTGGTTTGATGCATCTTGGCTTCTATTTTAGTTCTACGTCCTAGTTTATTTGCAAGTGTGCATCGATACCTACGCCTGCTGGTCTCAATCCAGAAACTGGTATCATCAACAAAGTTGTCCACATTGAAAATGTCTGAAAATGTCTCTCATTGAAAATGTGCTATGTGTGTTTGTTTGCACATTGTTTAGAAATACTAAATTAAATGATTTTAAACTACCATACCAGCACTATTTTGATGAAAAAGGGTGATCATTGCATTTGTATCCCCTTTATCGGTTTATCTACCTGTGGGTGTCAGAAATAAATAATGGACTTTATTACAGCCATGGCAGTTTGTTGTGCTCGTGACACATAAAAAGGGTTGTAATGCTTGCACAGATGTAGGATATATATTTCAATCCCCCCCTAAAAAAATAGCTCAGTTTTTGTTATACTTATATTCTGAGCAGTGCTTAGGTTCTCTGGTTCCCTTGTTTGTATGAACATGAAATGGGAAACTTTTTCTACGACCCAGTACACCCCATACAAACCACGGGCCAAACCCGAATTTCAATTTGCACTTCATAGTAACAGGTGTGAGATACATCCATCTGCTTCCAGTAAAACATGAAAATAGATCAGCGTTTTTTCTCTAAAGGAAATAAATGTAATGTGACTTCTAAAACACAGCACTGCTGGATGAAGCAGAACTACACCCTGGAATGGAATGGAGAACACAGGGTGTCAAATAAAGAATGTGTCTTTTGGTGTGTGTGATTGTGTGAGTGAGTGGTGAAAGAACTGAAAAATGATTTTTAACATTCATATCCGTAGGCACTATGGTTTAGCTAGATTGTCCTGGCAAACCTGGGCATTTTGAAGGTTCATATATTTCTTTGGATTGCTTTTTCTGTGTAGGTGTGTAAGATAGAGGAATGGCTATATGTGAGTGTGTTTTGTGTGTATTCGTCACTATTTTTGGAGTAGTTTACTGAGGTATGTGCCGGTATCTGCAGCAGCATGTGTCTGAGTTGTCATTTGTGAAAGCCATTGTGTGTTTTGTGCATAACTGTATAGCAGATTATTCTTTCAAGTGATCTAGAGCAGGAAATGAATGAAATATTGCTTCCTATCACAAAAAACAACAAAAAGCTGGACCACCAACAAGGAGGAATATGAAGTGTGTGCCAAAATATCCATTCCCCTTTCTTTTGATGAGCATTGTGTTTTATTGTCCTAGATGTATGATAGAAGATGATAGCATGCCATTTTGCTTCTTAAGTACATTTATTACCTATTGGGTACCCTTTTTACCCTTTTTTAGGAAATGACAAACATACTGAGTAGTTTTGAATGGGGGAAAAGTGGTAAATATGTTACGGATGATAAGTGTGGTCTCGTGTATAAGTGCTGTATTAAGGACAAAGTATTTGACATTGTACAGTGAAGTGTTTGTTGCACATTTCTCATTCTTCTCATGACTGGCATAGTTGTACCTCTTGTGTCAACTTGTTTAAAATAAGGATCTGAAATAAAGATCTGCTTCAATGTCACAGGACAACCCAACCAAGGTTATTGACTTTCACAGTTTAGATTTGTGGGTTGGATTATTATTTATAACTCATAATTATTTATTTAATAGATTTTTTTCAAAATAACAAAGTCTACTTATTGTTTAAAATACAATGATGAGAGATTGGTCACTTCTTGCAATGTTTGAACCTGTCACCACAAATCTTTAACCTTTAGGCAACACAACCACATACTGTATATCATGATCTGTGCGATCTACATATAACATTTGGTAAAAGATGCTATCTGAAGAGTAAGTCTAGGAACTGTTCAATCTTTGCTAGGCATTCCATGGCTGATAAAATGATGTTGTAATGAGTTTGAGCAGGTTGGACCCTGTTGGAGTCTGACTGTTTTTAAAACTGGTGCAGATGTGTAGCATTTCTATTGCGCTAATTTAGATTCCATTTAATCACAATAATTACTACACGCTGCCAAAATAGTGTTACTAAATATCCTTTTAGACAACTTTTATGATAATGTCTATGATGAGTGCTATTTAATAATTAACATAAATAGAAGGATTTTTTGCGTTTTGAAAAAATAACATAATTTTACTATAGAAGGGGTCAGTTAGGTCAGCTTAATTTTAATGAATTTGTTGTGTCTCCTGTCATACTTTTTTATTTTTTTATTTTCAACTTTTTTACTGGAAACTTTTCCCATATTACTTTCTTCAGCTTTTCTGTCTCACAGTGTGCTGAGCTCCTGCTGAGCACTATTACTGTTCCAGTGTTGGGTAATGATGGAGCTCAAATGGGTGAATATCCTTTTCTTTTCATACTTATTTTAGATTTCACACCATGCTAGTCTAATCTTCACAGGGTTAAAGAAATGGGAATGTATACTGACTGCTCTGACACAGAGCCATATCTACACAGAGACATACTGTATACATGCATGCGGTCTCATTTCCTATTAAAATTGCAACGTATCACACAATTAACGCTTACTTCTATTATAACAGGCAGAGGTAGATAAAACCTTTCAAGAATGTAAAATTAATACCGTGCGCGGTATGCAAATTTTATGTATGCATGATCTATTCCATTTGGCCAAATGTGCTGTATTTGACCAGACCACATTGTGTGGGATAATGGCCTGACCTTCAATTTCGATTCTGACAAATTAAGTGGAAGCAATATCAACTGAGATTTTTAACATTAACTTCGTGACTCATTATTAGACGGCCAAAAGTTAATGGGTTTTTACACAAAATTGGATTAAAAATGGCAAAATTAGCATACGTATTACAGGATTTACAAATGGATGCCTGTCAGTCATGTAAGCGTGCAGTGTATTGAGGTCAGACTAGTTGAAGATATCTCGTATTGTAGCGTGTTATTTCACATGCTGTTTATTTTTAAATAGTATGACTTCTGTACAGGACATACTGTGTAGTGTGCAATATGTTTTGAACATATCATCAGTCTTTACTAAGGCTGATCAGATAGCTTCTCTGACAGGAATCAGAGGTAAGATCAGCAGTACACAAGGCCCAGTGTTGCAAACCACGGCCAGGGTCTCGTCCAGCTGTCCGCCCAAGCGTGGTTAGTTTAGGGCCTCCTTCCCCCTTAAGAGCAGCTGTCAGGATCTAAGAAAAATGGTCAATTCAGAGCAAGTATATAAGAGCAGTGTTTAAGACCGCGGTGAAGAGTGACGGGTGACATACATTCATGCATAAATAAGCGGACACGTATGTGATCGTGTTGTGATAAACACGAGACTATTCACACACAGATGCAGACACCTGCCTGAACAAAATGAGTCTCTCACATAAATATCACAACGTGATTCTTCATACAGATTTTTTGCAATAATAACAAATATATAAAGATTTTTTTTAGCTTTACCCTACATGGCTTTTGTATGAGCCCACAATAGTTTAACGGCTGATGAAAAAATCTCATATGTATTCCTATGACCCTGTGAACTTCTCCTTGCAGCCTAAATATTTATGAGACTTTGGATGACTTATGCGTTGCAAAATGCGACGGAATGCATGCTCACCGTGACAGTTTCCCAGCTTTGACCAAGACGGTGAGTTCAAGCAATCCATCATCCACTAATCTGCAAAACAAAACAGAGAGTTAAAAGTTACACTTTAATCAGAAAAAAAACATTAGGTTTGCATAACTGCTTCACCTGTGTTATATTGGTAAATGTATATGTAAATGAACAATGTTTACTTTTACTTCGTGTGATCTGAACAGAGAAATTAAAGTTTATTTGTCAGCAGAGCTCACCAGATGATGCAAAACATGTTATCCGTCACACTGGGAGCTGCCAAAAGTCTGCTGGATGTCGTGCTTTGATTCTATATTTAATGCCAAGAAAGTTCCATTTCTCGCTCCAGATAATGTAAAGAAAGAGTAAACATTGTTTACTATAAACATTGTAACAATGCAAAGCAAGTTGAAAATCAACAAGGTTACACATTAACATGCAAACTGAGGGACGGTAGCCAGCCATGGAAGCTTTCCGTGAAGGCTTTAACAGCTGGCAAATGATAGAGCAGTAAAACCAGGCTGATAAGGCGATTAATTTATGATCCTTAAATGAACATCTGCAGAGGTTCCGTCTTCAGCCTGTGCAGAATAAATCACGTCCACACGCACTCAGACACACCTCCACACGCGACAAAACGTGCACCGTCTTTGCCAACCTTCAATTGTGATGGATTTTTATTACAAACAATTACACTGTCCCGCAGAAATGCATCTGTCCACTGAGAATCGCATGTTCATTTGCATTCGTTGAATGAGCTGTTGCCCCTCTTTGATGTGTTTGTACCTTACGGTCTTTATGTTTCCTAGTGTAATGACTGTCATATTGAATGTTGGCAGATTAACGACTCCGTCAGCTCCTTTAGCATTTTTTAAGCAGAGGTGAAACCATCTTATGGAAATTAGCTGCTGGCAAATGTTGAAGTAGCAGCATATGTATTGGTCTTATGAGTTAGCTGAGTGCTTACCGCATATGTACACTTACACTAAGTGTTTGCTTTTAAGCCTGGGTGCAAGTGCTAGTATATAGAAGCAGGCTACACATTCTAAAAAGTGCTTACAAGTCACTCTAGTCAACCATTTCAAGATGTTTTCTTTTAAAAATGATTAACCTATTTATCTTGGTCTCCACCAGCTTTGCCAAGGTTAACCTATCCAGCCATTGATCTGGTAGTCCTGCTGATCAATGACCTAAATCAACCTGGAATTTTAATCATCGTTGACAAGATTTATCAGGGTTTGTCATCAGGGTCTGAGTCTTTAGGGAATACTTTTCTTCTTATTGTATGTCTTATACCGTGGTTGGCTGAGCAGGATGTCAAAATGGTGCTTTAACCATGTGCTTTTTGGGACACGTTTGTAAAAATGCTTCTTATCTTGGGTGGTTTGATTGTGTTTCACTCTGGTAACGTTACGATTGAGGAATGCACCCGATGTTGCATTGTGGCAGGCAGTGACATGACGAGATCTACATCTAGACTGTTGACGTTATGCAGCCTGCATTTGTCAGTGTACCTCTACAGTGTGTGTCTGTGTAAAACTAAAGCAGGTGGACATGTTCTTGTGTATGAGCCCATGTCTAGGCTGTGGTAGCAAAACAAAAGGAGTGTAGATGTCAAAGTGTGACTGTGTTTGTGTGGCTTGTATTCTAGTGTGTATCCATCACGATTCCACTCTTATCTCTCATCTTCATGCTTGGAAAATCACGAGTGCACACACACGGCTTTGAACAACTAACAGTATGTTTGTTGATGTCAAGCACCGGCGTGTCTCAAGGATTAAATCCCCACTTTCCAACAGAAGAAAAAAGGAAGTATAAATCCTCAGCTGTTTTTTTTCTCTCTCTTATTCTGTGTGATGAAGTTTACTAAAAACTGAAGTAAATGCGACATGGGAGAGCAAACAAGAAGTCTTAATATATATCACCATATATGTACTGTAGTAATATTAGTGATGTTGTTATATATACCTTTTTATTTTATAAAAATATTAGTGATATGCACTAATATTAGATATTAGTGATATGCACTAATCGTCCAGGTTTTTACAAGTTAACAGGTTAGTCTTATAAAGTGATGAAGTATATATGTTAAATCGTTAAAAAAATTCTTATTATATATAAGTAGTACAGCCATCACCACTATCTGCATGTTAATATGTCAATGTACAATAATAGAATTTGAGCATCTTTAGTAGGATGCATTTAGTTCTTGTACAGTATATTGTTGATAATACTGGCAACAATAACTGGCACATATCTTTAAAAAGGACAAGTTCTTTTCATTTCAGTTGATAGGTTCATATTGACAGTCTCTGAACAAGTGATGAAACAATACCCTGGGCAGAAAGTATTTGATGCATTAATGTTTTCATTTCATCTTCTTGAAAAATGTCTGTTTGAAAAGAATGCCTCAAAAGAAATCCCCCAGCAGTGTATGATTGAGGCATCTGACTGTGTCATATAGTCGAGATTAAACATGTTCAGCCTCACAGAGGCTGGAATCCCCCAAACACTCCTAAAGTCAATGTTGATGGAAAGAAATGGTCACAGATCTTCTGATAGGGCTGCATGATATTGAAGCAAATGCGATATGAAATATAATGCTAAATAATGCGATATTCGATATAATATTTTTTTTTCTTAAATCCATTTAAATGATATTAAAATATATTTTAAAAAATTATATAACCAAGATACGTTTCATATTTAATGGAAAAGAATGCATCAGCTGGCTATTAAATCTTTGGGGCTTGTTGACTGTCTTGCACGTGCATGGCACACTATTATGCACACACACGCTTATCCCAGCAAACACCCATGTGCCAGATACTATATTATCTGCTTCGGCCTATAATTTTGACCATATGTTACTTTTTGAAGTATTAAAATTAAATAATTTATTGCAAACCATTCTGATATGCACATTTTGATAATTTCGATATATTTTGAAGCCCTATAAAACACTGAAGTGCTCATTTATACTTAAAAATGTTTGTATGTTGTAAATTGGCTGTATTCTCTGTAATACTGCACACATCTAAATGATACAGAAAGTGTCATTTTTGATGTCTATGAGATAATGCTTCTTAACTCTTGCAACGTTTGCGGCAAGTTTAATAATGCATAATGATATCTTATGAGCTGTGAGGCATCAAGCCTCTGATTCATTTTAATAAAGCCTTAATATTCTCTTTCTCTCTAACTTGCGCTCTCCCTCTCTGATTCCTTTGTTCTAACAACTGATACAAAAGCGTGTGCTGATTTCAATTTTTAATTTAGAAATTAGACGATAAAAGCTGGATTATACACCTCTGGGAATCCTCTCTTTGTTTCTCTCTCATCGTCTCTCTCAATCAGCTGGGAAGTACAGTATACTGTAATTACCCATAATGCCTGACATATCAAAAGCACATTAGGGAAGGACTTCAAAGGGCCTTCAAGCAAACACATGCATTAAGCTGAACTAACCGCTCCGCTGATGAAACCATCCTCTGCTCTACTGGCTTTTTAATACTAATTACGCCTGTGAGAGACATAGGAACCTGCTTGGTCTCATTTTCATGTTTTCTTTGTTGGTTGGATTGATGACAGACAGACTGACAGATTCAATGTCTTTAGTTCATTGTCTCCTAAACACTGTTGCATCAGTCACCAGTTTCATTTATTTTATGGGATGAGCCTTTCTCTCTAATAATTAAGTTCAGATACAGCACATGACCCTTGAGTTTCATTAATTGCTGTTCTTTGGGCCATTTAGTGTTATAAAATAAATAAAAGTATTTGTGTTTTGTTTGAATTATATTGCAACTGTGATCAATTTGAGACAAAGAACACCAAATTACCATCATCAGGCAATCATAAAAAGTTTAACTTTAAAGACACATCTGTCTCTGTGTTTATAGAGAACATTGTTCTTTATATCTGCCGATATAAAGTAGTGTCTTTCTCTGATCATTTCACACTTCTTTTGTTCAAATTTTTGATTTGTGCAAACAGATTGCTTTTTTTTAATAAATACATATTCTTAACAACAACACACCAACTTAATAATAACAGAATAGTGGAACAATGCAATGGCCTGCATAATCACACGCACAATGCAATATATTTGTAAAACGTGCAGTTATGGGTGGGTTGCAAAATGTTTTCTTATTGAAATACAATATGCTAATATTAATCTTTTTAATTTTTATATTACTAATGTTTATATCCAACATGAAATAGTTTATTATAGTCACTTATTCAATTACCTAATCATTTGGCATTTTCAGTATAATTACTTGTGTTCCTCCACATAATCCGATGGTGTGACAATCTTACTGCAGGATGACCTCACCAAAATAACTGCGGAAAATACCATCCACCCACAAACTGTCTCTTGTTTTGTTCCAATACTCAGAACCACCCACCTAAAGCGTCAGGAGTAATAGTGAAAAGAGAATTGACAATGATATACAGTACAGAGAGCATGAGAAATATAGTGAGTGAAAAAAAGAATAAGAATGTCAAGGATGTGGAAATCTTTGTGGATCAAGACAAGTAAACAGAACGTCTGCTGTCACCGTGTTCTTTAGATTCAGGGAGCTTATTGTTTGCTCTTCTGTGTGATGGTTCTGCTGGCTCATCTTTTTATTTGGTGTATTTGAAGTGACTTGTGTCAGCTACCTTAAAACTCCCCATGGGAACAGTTCGGCGGTTGCTTTACAGCTCAGGAGATTTTATATAGTTCTCAGTTTTGTTTCATTTAAGTATCGGCTTCATCTCAGATGTTTCTCTAAAAATTGTTAGGAAAAAAATAAAACAGAAACCAATGAGACAAGTGATAAAATGCATTAAGAGATGTAGGCTGTAAAATAATCTGGGTACATTTGATAAAAAAAGTCTTAATATTGACTTTAAAATGTGGCAAATCTGAGCTCAGTTTGTGAAATTTGAAAGATTTCCAGTTTTTTTCTTTGTTGAAATAATGTATCTGACTTTTTTACTTTCTATTTAATCTCATTGATGTATATGAGAAGTAATTGAGATATATTAGTAAAAATCTGTAGTGTGGAAAGATTCTTCACTTTTGCCACATTTTAAATGTGTGGTTTGATTTGTTATGTCACACAATTACAAGTCAAAACATATCAACAGATTTCAGAAATATCACACTAAGAGCTACTCACAGCACGTTTTAGATTTGTCTGTTTATTCTTAAAAAACTTAAACGACTAGTTAAACTAGCACTCTACCTCATGTGAATCTTGGCGTTATTATCCAGGTGTTTGTTTAACTGCATCAGCTTTCAATGTCATTAAAGTGCCTTTAAACAACTTAATGTTATTTAAGCTATAACATTATTTATTATGTTACGTTTTCCCTTTCACAGAACCGTAAACTGTAAATTACTCTCTCCAGAGACGGCGAAGAGGAATTGTATTACCGAGCAGCAGATTGGCTCATAAAAACGTAATCTCCATGGCAAATAACACAAACAGAGACGCCTTAAACCTTTCTGCATTTTACTCGATAACGTCCACAATTTCTTGCTGAGGCAACAGAGAAGAAGATGTGGAGACTTTTTTTTATCTATTTCAAAATATACCGTGATATATTCCCCTAACATCTAATCTTTATAAAGTATACTTTATGTATTTTATGAGTATTTGAAATCTTTTTATAGAGGTTATGACTGAATATCTGTACTATATAGGCGCACTGTAAAAAGGTTTTGCCTAATAACTTTGTGTTAACTTTTCATTTGACTACTTTAAATCCTTTATATCAACATGGTATATTAAAGGTATTTTATAGGTTCGATCAAGCAACAAAAGTTGTTTGTCATTAAAAGGTAATAAGTGCTACTGTTATTATATTCGGGTCTGTTATCATGCACAGGCTGTGGTTTAAGATGGAAATGTAACCCATGGCACATGGTGAGAGCAAGGGGTTGCCCCCAAAAACCATGTTGTAGCTATAGTGACAGATTAAACAAAAGCTAGTGTGGTGTATTTCACTCTGACCATAGCAATATATCACTGACCCACAGAGACAGCATAATAGGGTTAAGTTTAAGTCATAGGGATACACCCTTGTTTTTACAGGGTAGTGTGAACGTCATATCTGTGTTTTTGGAGAGATGTGTGTTTGTGGGTACGTGTGCATGCGCTACGTGTGTAGTGATAGAGAATACATGGCAGTCTGTCATCAGAAGGTGAGTGTGTGTCAGTGTTTAATGTTTGTGTAAGAGGAAGTACAAACACAACGATTATCCGATATTAAGTGTCTATCATGCTTCCAAATGCAGATGTGAAATTCAGAGTCTCAGTGCAGTTTTATGTTTTGTTCTAGCCTGGAATGTGTGAAGGGTATGTGTGAAGTGCATGTGTGTGTTACTTTCAAGAAAGTGGAAACAAATCAGAGTCCTGAATAAACAGCTGAGTTAAAAATATTGAGTAATTATACTCCTTCATTAATGTGTTATTTTTGAGTAATTTGTACAATTGAACTTGAATACTGCTACTTTTACTTTTTTCTCAGTTCGGTTTTTCATTTTTAGAGAAAAAAATGAATTTATGGAAACATGTTTCAGGATATAAGATTCAGTTTAAGACCTGGTTTGTCCTAGAGCAAAGTAAAGCTGTTAAGAAAATTGGGAGTAAGAAGTTTCTTTACACAGTTGCACCAAAGTACTATAGATACTTGAGAAAATATTCATTCTTTTATTACATTAGTCCATTTTAAATGCTAAGAAAAAAGTTTTGCTTTAAAATACTTGAGTACAAAAAAACTGAAAACTGAAAATGAAAACTCAATTATGTTTTATTTGTACTTGAGCACTTTTTCCACAGTACTTTTTACCCCCATGTCAGTGATAATTAAATTGTATACAAAATCCAGACAGTGTACAATTTGTTATAAGCAGATCATTATGGAAATATATGTAACACTACAGCAACAAATACTGAACACTAGATCAAATTATAACATGCCTCTGGAATTCATTATTGAATTTGGGAGAACAAGCACATATCTTTTTCAGCTACTGCCTACTCGCCCAGCTATTATCTGAGCTACTGCGTTACCTCCCTACAACCCAACGGTTAAAAACTTTATGGAAAGAGTATCCAGATGTGCAGTGCACAATCAATATCACTGTTCTGACTGAGGCGCCTCGAGCGATATGCTATATTTGTGTGTGTGTGTGTGTTTCTCTGTGTTTGAATGTGAGATCATGTTTACTCACGTGTTTTGGTCGGTTGCTGGAGACTGTTTTAGACTTGACCAAATGAGAGTGTGTAAAAGAGGGTGGATTAGTTTAATGGATGGATTTAACACCCTTTCCTGATTTAAAGAGCCTATGAAAAAAACAGCTTACACACTTCAATTATGTTTGCTTTCTTGGAAAGGAGGAACTCGCAGGTTCTGCATACACATACACACGCATATGTACTACATGGAATTTAACGACCTCTTGTTTCATCTCACAGGAAAAAGTTTAGATTCTTTCACAAAAGATACACAACCACATGTTAAAACACAAATAGCCATACATATTATCCAAGCAAGGTCATTGCTGAAATTCACAAAATGTGTGTGGGTGGGCCGCCTCTCCCATGGGTCCAGTGAGTACTCCATGCCTCATCTATACTTATACCACAGTATATAGGAAATTAGTAAGCCCTTGTCATCAAAGGGGCCAGGACATTGCTCATGGGTTTTGCTCACTGATGACGGCTGTGTCCACAGCAGACTATATGTATACACACTCACATGCATTAAGGAGAGCATGGCTGGTTATGAATGGACTGCTTTGTAAGTTGTGTGTGAAACTGATTACTGTTTAAACACACCACATTGAAGGCCACACTGATTTAGGACTAGTTTATATTTGTTTCCATTCATATTTATGATACTTATGACTCTACACTTTTGTATATATGTTTATGTATATGTATGTAATTTGGTATTTGTATTATATACAGCCAGTCTCTGGCAGAGAAAAACAAGGAATAAAGAGAAAGATGGAGGGCACTCCTTTATTACCTTGAAGATTGCCACTTGGTCAGGAGTAATCCATCATGCTGTAAGAAGTCTTAAACACTCTCACACACATAAACAAAAACGTTCTGGTCACCTCATCTGTGGCCTTGATTAAAATAAGGCCAAATTGACATTAATGATGTTTTAAATAAACATGCCACCTGCAGGAGATGGTGATTGGTTCAGATGATTGGTCGGAGAGTGTGAAGTCAGTGGGGGTGTTTTAATGAATGAGTGCTGTGTGCTCTTGAAAACAACAACTTCCCCTTTGGCTTCTGGGGTAAAGACCCCATTTAGATCTGACTGCTGAAACAGAGAGAGAGAGAGAGAGAGAGAGAGAGAGAGAGAGAGAGAGAGAGAGAGAGAGAGCAGGGAATCTAAATCATTCAATCATTCTGGATTAAAGATTTCTTACTTACTGATGAATTATTATTCTATCGTTTTCTGTTTTCACATTTAGATGAATACAGAATTCTTTGTATCATAAAAGGTTATTTTAGACTATAAAGAAAGAAAATGGTTTTTTAATAACCTGTTACTGAATGGTTCTCTGGGGTATCAAAATGGTTCTTTTATGGCATCGCTGTTAAGAATTAACCATTAATAGCACCTTTGTTTTTAGAAGTGTGCTAATAAAATGTATACCTTGAGTGCACTGTTAGTTGCTTAAACAAAGTGTCTGCCAAAAATGAATTGGAAATTATATATTGAAACGAAATTGCATTTAGATTGGTAGCAACAGTCAAATGTCATTTAATGACACCATGTTTTTTAAACCAGCTAAAGGGCACTTAACTTTAAAATGAGTTAGATAGATCATACCTGCTTGCACAAATGACCCATGGAGTTGTTTTTTGGTTGATGACAGGCTTTCATTTCTGTACATTTTTAAATGAGCAATATGTTACTGAATGCATCTTTAAGTAATTAAAATGCTGTATGGCCTCAGGCATCATGAGTCATAAAATTGGTGGATTAAAAATTTAGGCTGAAATCACATGTTGAAGCCTTAACTAAATCCAATCTGGAACACATAAAGAAAGACATCAGGAGTTTCTCTCTCAGCCATGATGTCACAGTTACCACACAGTAAGCAGGCCAAAACACAGATGACCTTTTTGACTTGGCTGAAATCTCTGTTTTTAGAAGAATCTATCAAAATGACACATGTTGAACTTCTTTCTGGAAAAATCCTGGGCCCCATCAGCCAGGTCTTGTTGTACCTAATATCAGTTGAGCCATGGGTCAGTTATTGTCTGGCTTAACATCACAACAAGTGTGACAATTATTGTGTGTGTGTGTGTGTGTGTGTATGGCTTTGTGATCTCTCTGTCTCTTTCAAGTTTTGTCCGCCTCATTCTATCAATATATAATGAGAAAAACCTGTCACAGTGACAAATCCATGACAGGATGTTGATAATAATAAAGACTGACTTCAGCAAAATGGGCTTTGTATGCTATTGTATCACTGTCGTCAGCTTGTTTTTGCTGGCTGTGAACCAAACAAAACGCAAAAGACAGATTTACATTAAAGAAAGCTGACAGCTCATGTACAGTATATCTAAGAAAAGTGTTCCAGTTGAATCCTATTGACTATGAAGTGTATTTGAGACTAATCCCTCATGCTGTTGCAGCCAATGTTGCTGGTTCTATCTTAGCATTTAAAGAATGTCATTTTTCTGTATGCTGGTTAGTGTACAATCTCTAAAAATCTCATTGAATCTTGGTGTGCTTCTATATTTTCTGCATTATTTCTAAAGGCTGTGAATTTTAAATTTAGTCTAATAGACATGCACATCATGTACGTGCAGAATTGCAGTTAATGTTGTTTCCTAAAACATATTACGTTGGTATATCTTTTGCTGTAACGGCCACTTAAGGAATTCTTATGGCTTTTGATGGGAAATCAAATTAGCAAGTGCATTAAGTTCCAATTTACATATTTACTGGTACACACACACACACACACACAATCCGCTTATTACAGTCTTTACAGAGAAGAAGATTGTCTGAATCCTTGTGACAAGGGACATTTCTATTTCAGGTATCATGTGTTTCCTGTCATGCGTTGCTATAGCAACATGAAACCTGGCAACATAAAATTCCTCTGCTCATAAAGCAGGTGACACTGAACAACAGATGACAGAACATGACTGAGGTAAAACATGCTAAATGAGAGATGAGATAAAATGAGCACAGTATTAATAAGCGTGTCAGTACTGACACATGTACAAACACATTATTGAAGGATGCATAACTGAGCATTCATTTTAATGTATTTTAAATGCAAAGGGTTTCAAAAATCAATCAATCTTACTAAATTATTAATTTAAAAGTCAGGGTGTACCAAAACAATAAATGCATAATATTTGTTAAGGTTCTCAGTAATAATCTGGGGAAAAGCAAAAAATCTTTATTTTGATCCTGTAAAAACAGGAGTTCATTAATAATTTATATGGAGCGCCATGGATTTGTGTATGTACTTCTACATAGAATTATACATCACGTATTCCTTTGTCTCAGCTCAACTCCCACACATACACACAAATGTTATAACTTTAAAACCATGTGTGTTTATATGTGTTGTGTGGTTATATGTGTTGTGTGTGGGTGGTTTAAAATCTTATTTAAATATAAAGCAGAGCTTGTGCTGATTGAGTTGGGGGCCTTTGTGTTTTATCATTTAATGGTTTGGGTGTTAGAGACTTTATAACTTTAAAAACCAAAGACTCCAAACATGAAACCATGACAACCGCAGCAGGTTTCTATTTGACCTGCACTTTATATAATTCATTAAAAGTCATTGTGAAGAGATTCTTTCAAATTCATTGTAGTTGTAAAAGGCATGCTGTTATGAAAGTTGCCAATTAATTATAATGGTAAAAAGAAATAAGATGAAGTCATGGGTGCCAGTGGCACTTCATAAAGGGTCACATTGAATCAGAATGAACAAATATAATAAATTAGAACAGCACAATCTCACTGCAATTTGTAACTATTTTTGAGGTAAATTATTGATAGGATTTTGTACGATCTCATTCATACATTTTAGTTTGAGCTACCTTCACCCCAGTGACATTAAGGTTAGGGGCGAGCTTATGGTGGGGGTTTATTATTGCTTTTTTCTGATAATCTTATGCTTTTGTATGATTCCCAAGGAACGAATTTGCCATCTTATAAAATACTCTAGGTTAGACATCAGGTTATAATTCTATGTTATATAATTCTATGTTTTAATTAAGTTTTTTATTAAATAGCAGATTTTCTGACATGAGTCTCATGTGCTTTCTCAAGTGCTCTGGTGGAATACCTTGTGAAATCTGATTTGGAAAAACTTGAATTTGAGTGAAAGGTTAAAGATTAATAAGATAAAGATGATTTCCAAATTGACTAGAATAAGAAACTTACAAATGTATTTCAACATTGTAGCTTACTCCCAAAGATATGACAGCAACACAACGTTAGCACTGTGTTCATCTCAGATTGAAAAGAAAATAAGCACTTTTTTCAGATGTGTTGACAGGCTGTTTGTCATGTCAATAAATTAGTGCATAAATTATCATTATCAGTGCTGTCAAGGCTACTGAAATAGTACAGATAGTATTCTGCTTAGTGCTTAGCATTCTTTAATGTCAGGTTTCCTTTTATCTAATGTGGGTCTATAAACGGCTTCATAGCGTGCATAGCTTTTCTGTCACAAACAAGGATGGCTCTTGAGTGATTTAGTTACAGCTTGCTGGTGCATTCCGGTCCAGTTAGCCTAAAGGGCACATACTTCACACATTACCTAACCCTAGGCATGCTAGTACCAGCAGGTAAAACAAGGACTTTAGAGAGCTTTTGAACCTGAACCGCAATCCTGTTTTTGTAATTTATGATGTCCAAACCATTGTTTTGCACAATTATGCAACATTGGCTACAATGACAAATTTGGCCACAATCCCACGAAAACTCCATAGTGTCTACTTATTCCATTCTCTATCTGATGAGAAACAGGAACGATTAGGAGCTGTGAAGTGACTAATACCAGCTGACAGTTTTACCACGTTTAGCTTCTAAGCTTCAGAAATGGCCAGTGGATCTGTTCGAGCCTTCTGATTCAGAGCAGGTCATAACATTTAGGAAACTCTAGAATGTTTTTAGTACGCCACAAGGGCGCTGTAGAAAAAGGGAAAGACATTAAAGCTGTTGGAATAAGTGTGTGTGTGTGTGTGTTTTATGGGCTAATTCTGGATCTTATTAGAGCCTTGTTCTTTGGGTTCTTCCCATGAGAACAAGGTCTTACCCTTAAATGCTAATATGTTGCTGTGTAAGTCATTGTGTTGTCAGTATGGCTAAATGCTGAATGTTGCCCTCTTTGGTGTTTTATTAAAACATACGCACTGAAACACTTGCGAATAATGCGTTTTTGTGCCTCGTTTCTCACACACACGCACATACTGTGTGCATACACACTTGTTTCTTGACATTTATTGCATCTAGACTCCTCACCTTTCATTGTTATTGAATAAAAGCAGAGGTATAGATAAAACCACTAAAGAGATGAACAGCAGATAGCATTTGTGTGTTTGTTCTTCCATGTGCTATGTTACCTTGACCTTAAACCTTGTTCACTGTGTAACTGTTAATTAGGCTTTGTAAAAGAGCAAAGATCAAAACACACAACACGGTAATGAGTTGACACACCTCCCTCCCCAGGAATGCAAATGTGTAAGTGTGACTGTGCGGCTCAGAACAAGCTGAGATTGTTTAGAGTGAATACAGGAGGTGCAAGTAATTATATGTAGTATTCCCACTTTGAAGCATACACACATGTGCAGTCTGTTACAAAACAATATAAATGGTTTATTTAACTTTCATGTAAAGTATAAAGTTAAGAATAGATTAATTGTAATCTAGCTAATTAGTTACTAAGCATTATTTCTGATGTCTATACTGCTTTTATAAAATGCAAATGAAAATATGATAACACTTTTATTTAGAAGCCATGTTTAATGATTTACTTTGATTAAACAAAGCAATATCATTAATCTCTTTTAATAAAAGCAATTGACACTGTTTCATTAAGAGTTAATTTATGATTTGATCTCTCTGAGCAGACGGGAGTAAATGAGTAAACTAAAAATGTTTCGGTTAAATTTGATTTAACTGTGAATATAAAATAGGACAAGAGGGATTATTGCTATTGTTAGAATGATTACTGTAGAGTTATGGATCCAGCATGCTAGAAGTAAATAAACTTTACATTGTAATAAACTGTCACAGAAAATGCTTATATTTAATACTAATACTAATATTTATTCTTATATATATCATAGAAAAAGATGCGAGTACACATACTGTACATTTGTATAGGGGTACTTTGACATTTTAATTTGTCACCGTTACAGATGTAATATTATCAGTAATGACAGATATGTGAAAGGTAGTGTTGGATCTGACAGTCTTATTATTATTAATAGAAAGTGTGCTGACAGGATGACCTGTGCTGTTACGGGCTCAACCCTAAAATGAGGACCAGTGAGTTTGCAGGTGCTTTAATAAATGCCACAGTAATGGCTGATCTTAAATAGTATCTGATTTAGATGTTTAAACATATTTTAATTGTGTAATTACTTTTAGGCATAATATTTATTTATTCAAGATATACTGTGATATGTGAAAGAAATGCTTGCAGTATTTGTGTAGCTTTTTAAACAGACTTTGCCCTGGTTCTTTTAAATTGAACTTCTTCTTACATGCACTTGGACTTGGACATGCACATACACATTGTAAAAAAAAGGACAAAAGTGTTCATGTAACCGGATATAAATATCTCACATAGGACAATACTGAAAGATAAGGTTCACACAGACATTCAAACACATTTAGCTGCTGCTATCTGATGTCACGCTACTGTGTGATTTGGTTTTTCCAAAATGTGTGCAGATGTGAGCGAGTGGAGAGGTGCGATAAAGATGGGATGAAAAGCAGAAACAGGCCGAGCAAATAAAACAGATTTATCTTTAAATCAGAAGCTCATATATCCTAGCTGACTCATCCTCGGGAAATGCTTCTCTGCCTTGCATCGCTCATGTACTCGCACAAACCAACACACTCAGGAGGAATACAAAAATCTCTCAGAATGCAGAAATGTGAAAATAATTGAGTTTTATTTGAATGTGCTTTGAAATGAGGAGTCACAATTGAGTTTCATATAGACTGTATAGAGGCATAAGATATTGAGCACATTGATGTATTTAATGTGTGATGGAGAGCAGTTGAGGGAATGTGATCTCATCAAGAGTGAATTTATGATTTGGTTTCGCTGAGCAGACAGGGTTAAAGGGGTGAACTCACAATGTCTTGGATTTGATTTGATTTGATATGGGCCTATATGTTACTGTGAATACAAAATGCTCATTACATTGAGAGAGAGAGCGAGACACACACAGACAGAGAATAACAGATGTCTATATGTCCATCAAAGACCTAAAGAGGGACAATTGTTGTTGTTAAAATGATTAGCATAATAGATCCAGCATATCTTATGAAGTTATATGTTTTTCAGTTAAAATTATATGAATAAAACAGATGTTTTATGTTTATTTTATATGTAGCTTAGTTAATGTTTATAGCAACATTTTTGTGTCGTATGTTATTCTGATATTTGTGTAAACGGTACACTGCACATTTATTAACAACTAATCAAAAAAAGGCAATTCTAATGATGCTTTCACTACCTTTATACCAAAAATGAATACAGAAATATAAAAATACAGAAAATGCATAATGTATAAACAGGAGAAAAGCTAACAAGCAACATGTTCGGCTAAAAATATGCACACTTATTTTATCTGCATATTGCAGGACAGTATAGTAAGCGACTCAAAAACAGCACTTTAATAATAAGATATGTGGTTTTGGTGATGGACTGACTGGTTCTATTGCTTTCTGTATTCTCCCCTCATCTGAATGCAGACAAAATATCTATTGAAAATCATCAAACAAATACCCAAATAAGCATCTTTGCACGTCGGGAGTGAGAATTCTGTTGAAATAATCACAGACACAAAAGAAATTGAGAAAAACCCTTGAAAAAAAATTGAGAGGAAGAGACAACACCCACCCTGACTAATGGTACAGTCACTAGACCATGAAGGTAAAGCAGAGCGTGTATTGTATAAGACTGATGGAATTATCTTGCCACAACAAAATACATTGTTTGAATGAATGAGCACTCATGAATTGGAAATGGTCATGAAAATACAGGAAATGGGGGAAAAGATGGACAGACAATTCAAATGAATAAAGAGAGAGAATAGTGGGATGGTGATAGCTGTTATAGTGTAAGCTGCAGGAACAATTGTGTTAAAAGGGAGCATTACAATAAAGCCTTGAAATAAGGATATTTTATTCAGGTATAATGTTACCGTTGTTATAACATATTGCTTTCGTAGACGTATGCAGTCATAACACTGAACATTATCAGCTAATTGAGTGGACCAGCCACGATACCATGCATCCCCATCTCATGTACAGTGTAATAATGATATTGTATTGACACTGACATTGACAATTTTCACATTCATCTTTCTAGGAAAAAATAAATGCACTATGCGCTATTCTGTGAAGATAAGAGAAAAGAGATAAAGAGAAACAAATTAGATCAACATTTTACGGTTCTGAATATCAATACACTAAACATAAAGAAATCCAGTATATCAATGTGTCATATACTATATGTATTGTATTATCAATACAGTCCTACTGTGGGGTTGGATGGGTCCTGGTAAACACTACAGGGGACCAAATATCCCCACAAAGGAAGTGATACCAGTAATTAAAAAAAAGTAAGCTTATAAATCATAATAAATAATGTTTATTAGAAAATGTAAAAATGTAGAAAACTTTGTTTGAGGGTTATGTTTATGGCTAGGGTACAATATACAGTTTGTATAGTATGAAGTCATTATGTGACTAATAGAAACCTAACATGTGTGTGTCTAAAATAGTATAAACCCAACCTTCAAAGTTCTTACCTTGTGCTGGGATTCATAAATGTCCCTTTGCTGTGTGTGTGTGATTGACAGTCGTTTGACTGCGGCCCTGTGCCACACGTGCTCTCTACGGGCTGAGATTCGCTCATTAAGCCTGTGTGTGTGACAGGCAGCCGGTGATCTACTGCTCTGGGCTGCCTGGTCCATGGCACCTGGAGATTTATAGAGTCATAAAAGGACCCTCTAACCCCTCCGGTACCAGAGAAGAGAGAAAGAAAAAATGAAGTATGTCAATGACAAAAAGTTCTAAGAAGGAAATTTGGAGAACCTCAAAATATCAATATAAAGAGAAACTCTCTCTTTCTTCAGTTTTAGTTCATGTTCACCAAGTGCATATGACACATCAAACTGACTAAGTGCTGATCTTAAAATGACCTCGGAAACAGTATGCCTAACCAGTCCTTCACTGGTACTGTTTTTAATGTCTGTGTGTGAGTGTGTGTCTCGCTGCAGGTGATGGTCAGGTCACCATAGGCCACTCTAATTACAGAAGACAGTTGCCTTTCTCTCTCTCTTTCTTTTGCTCTGTCTTCTTCTCAAAATAGACAAAAGAGCAAAGGAGAGGATGTGATGCATGCAGTGATTGATGGCTGAAAGAGTGTCATTACAGCGAGAGGATAGGAGAGGGGTTCAGACACACGAACACGTCACGCTCTTTGCTCACATGAACTAAGATGACGGAACATATGAAACAAAGCAAGCAAGGGAGTAGCCGTGTTTCATAGTGTTGTGTTATGCTGGGTTCCGGCTGTCACCACTTAGTTACGATGTTTTCACAAATACTCACGCGTGAATTTGCATCTTTAATGGTTAAATTAGGTTGTACAAACGGCTTTTTGATTGGCTGGTTCAAAGCCTTTAGATCTACCAAATGCATAAATGTCTCTTTAAAAAGCTTGATGCAAACACAAATGTATTTGTTGTGGCACGACAGGCCAAATTGAATTTTTTTTAACCTCTATGATTTTTGTAATACAATATGGCTGAGGGTCGTTGTCAGGGAAGACAGAGAATATTGCATTGACTACTATTGATTGATTGTGTCATGTTCTCACATCCTCATTGTCATTTAAGCAAAACTGTATTGATTTACATCATCAATACAATACATGTCATCAGGTGATGTGCTTTTGGTATTAAAGAGCTGTTGTAGGAGAAAATCACACTGCAGAACTATATCCCCATGTAGTAACTGTCAAAAGTTTTGTCTGGAACAGAGATTCATTACACTAAATTGGCTGTCTGTGAATGTCACACTAAGCGATCAAAGACATCTGCCTACCTAAATACAGTAAATCTTTTGTGTTTTCCAAAATTTGCACAAACACAGCCAAAAACATATACCGTGCACCAGACTTCATGGATTATTTAAACTTCATCCTTTGAACAACATCAGTCAAAGCAACATTTGTCATTAGCATTTGATCCAAATTACAAACTGATAAACACAGGATTTGGAGTTCATTGTCAGCATTTCCTACTACAATTTTAAAGATCGGTAACAACAGACACATTGCCAAACGATTCGGCAGCCTGCTGGTTGAAAACTCCCTGTTAGCCAAGTGTGTGTTAGTAAACCTTCAGGAATAATCATAGAAGTGTGTACAAAGTCGATGAAAGTGTGTAGTGTAGGTTTACATCTTTAAAGTGCTTACTTGTTTATGTTCAAGAAGCAATGACTCATACCATAAAAACATTATGAAGCTTCTAACACTGTTGTTTTTTCCCTAGTAAAATATGCACCCATGTGCATGTACTGTACACACTCACACATTCGAGACAGATGGCAGGCACTTGACAAAGACTTCTATTTTGTGGCACTTGCATTAATTAATACTTGCAGTAGACTCTGTGTTGCCAGCAGAATTCAGAATTTGCACCTGCATGACGCTCAAGACCTCTCACCATACTTCTAGATGAACAGCAAGAGAATCGTAGATATGAAAAAAGAAGCAAAGTGTATCAGACAATTTGTCAATGTATTAGGTAAAATGTATCAACAAAAAAATATCAAATCACATAATGTTCTCTTTTTTCTGAAAACCAAATTAATTTTCCTTTATTGTTCTTTTGGCTGCTTTGGATGCCAAAAGTCAGACAAATAAACATTATTTGGCTCAGTAGAGACTGATACTGATTGAGTATATATTTTATAAAAAAAAACAGCGAACATCAAAATACAAATATATATATGAATCTAAAATACATAGCAAAACAATCATTGTTAAAACAAATCTGATCAGTTTGAAACACTGGTTCACACCACACAGAGACATTTCTCTTTAACACTGAGGTAAAGATACAAGAATATCCAAAACTAAACTCCAGATTTAACACAGATGTATTGTTGAACTCTTCTGAATTTCAACAAGTAACGCTAAGAATTTGTCACCTCATGATTTTGCTGTGTTTGTGTTTTAGTCAAGCACACAGGGATAGGGACATACAGTATGTGTTGTTTAAATTTCATATCACTTTCGTTGACCAGACGCTGTATTTGTACAACAATCAGAGACATTTGGTGCTGCACCAGCTCTGTCTCTAATTCTATGTGATTCCCCGGAGATGTTTTAGATGTCACTGACTAATCTCTGCCTTAGTTTAACCATACAGACAACTTACAGTCACAATGTTAGAGAGAAAGCCTGAGGCCGCTTTTCTCTTTATACTCCCTGTGTCTCAGTCTCTGTCTGTCTGGCTTGCATTTAAAATATCATGTGGGGGCTTATAACAAGAACATTGTGTAACTTTCAGACTTTGGGATTTGAGTATGTTTTTGATTTATACCTGAAAACAAATTATAAACAAAGAAAGCTTTCAATCAAGTATTTGATTACATTATTTGACAGCATTTAGGATACTGAATTTTAAAGGAATTGTTAAATGAAAATAAACTTTAAAGGTCTAGAAAGGGTTTAAACGTTAAACATGATTTTCATGCTTGTGTAGCAAAAGTGCTCCTTGTGCCCAGGTAAGACCGGTTACACGTGCTCAATGAATCATAAACAATTAATGTAAATTTTTACCTGGAAAGAGACAGAAAATATGATTTTGAAAATATTGATATGCTGATAACATAATAAAACATAATGAAAAAATTTATATGAATTTAAAACCAAACACATCTGTGAAATTTTATAAAAGAGCCATATATTTTTAAGTCATCTATTCTGTCAAGACATGTTTTTTTTATATTTAAATGTACACTAAGTAATAATATCTGTACTAAAGACAGTTTTACCATTAATGTAAATTTTTTTATTAAATAAAGAAAAAATCTAATTAAGACTAGTGCTTTAGTCTTATAACATTCTCGTGATCATCTTCAGTTCCTAATGACTAGCGGAAGAAGTGATGCATTGTGAGACCAAACGGCAGCTGCAGTTCTGGTGTCTATTTAATTATGCCCCTCACAAACCTGTCACAGAAGACACACACACACACTGTCTGTAATTGATACTGTTTGGCCTTTGCGGTTTGTGTGGGTGAACACACTCACACATACTCAACCTTTTAACATATCACCAGTGTGGACAATAACAAACACACACACACACAGCTGTCGTCACTGTGTGTGTGTGTGTGTGTCATTAATGGAGCTTTCAATGGCCCACTGCAGTCAGACTCAGCTGTTCATAAGCAGAGAAGATAAAGACCCAGAGGACAGTTATTGGCTCTGTATGATGATTGTGTGTGTGTGTGTGCAAAAGTCATTATGTCTATAGGAAAAAGTCTCCATAAAACATGGAAACCCAACATGTGTGTATGTTAATGTACAAGAGCAGCATGAGTTCATGAATGTTGTCTAGAGCTTGTCTATTGGTGGGGGTCCTTCAAAAAGTCTGTGTCAGGGGTAAATGGCATGTGTGTGTATGTTTGGAGGCTTTAATATGGTTTTTGTGTGTTATTGTATGTGTGTATGTGTGTTTGTGCTTTCACCAGCGGGGCAGCATTATGAAGCCTGCGTGGTAGAAGATGAAGGTTCATTGTGGAGTTCAGCTGACTACAGTTATTACCATCAGAGTCCACCCACCTGCCTCCTCAGCAGTGAGCTTGTGGAGATGGCTTTGTTCCCTAAAATTACCCCACTGTGTGTGTCTGCGTGTTGACATCCATCCTGTATCTAGTCTATTGTGAACAAATGTCTCAGTACGGATCTGTGCATATGAGTTTTCTTTTTCATAATGACAGGTTCTCTTTTTATTCAGGCGGTCACTTAGGCAGTCGATAATGGCTGTTCTGATTGGCCTGTCAGCAGGACCTGTCGTAACTTATTAGAGATCACACGGTCTATCTGTCTTCATTAAGACCAGCAACTCTCACTGCCCTGAATCCTCATAAAGTTATCCTCATATATCCGGAGGGGTAATGATACCACATTTCATGTTTTACCACCTTGTCCTTATTCTGCAATGTGTGCACTTTACTGTTCCTGTTGGGCAATCTAAAAATCTTACTATCTAAGCTGAGAAAACCAAGTAAAACTTTTTACAGTCCAAATATACTCCAAACAATCAAAAATTGTTGTTTTTCATTTCATAAAAGAATTCTTTGCTAAAATAGGCCTTTTGCAAGTATAGTATACTGTATATGCAGTAACTGTGATTTTCTAAATGCTGTAATCAAGATTGGAACAAATGTTGTATCATGTGTCTGACTAAGATAACAAACGGTAGCTACCTCTTATTAAAAAAAGAAACCAAATGACATGTTTGCAAACAGTTCGGAGACTTTTATTTGTTATCATTTAGCCAACATGTGTTTGTGGATACACACTTTTTTGTCATTATTGTCTTGCTCTGCTAAACCAGAGAGACTGGCATATTTGAAACAAATTTTCAGTAATAGTAGTGTTTGTGACTTCCAAGCAAATGTTTAATATCTCATGAGTCCAGTGATCCACAAAGATTGCAGCTGTAATAAAACATTACACCTCCCCAGCTGAGCCCCGCACGAATCCTAACAATGTCATCTAGGAACTGCAGTAGGCTGTTCATAAATAATGTATGATACGGACGAAATGGTGATTGTGTAAAACAATGACAGACATCCCACATACACAGTACCATTTATAAAATATTTCTCAACTGATCAGATCATTAAAACAATACTAGATGTATAAAAATTATTTAAATAGTACTTTGTTAAATAAATTATACAGCGTTTGTATTTTGGCAGTTTTTAATTATAACATCTGATTTGAGTTAAAAGATCTAAGTATTTGAGTATTGAAATCTCAGATTGCATACAAATTTATGGAAAGGTCTCAATTTAATGCCATTGTTGCATGTATAAGAGTAAAAAGTTGAAATATTTATAAGATCTCATTTGTGTCACTCCTTCAGCATTCAGCCCCAAAACTGCTGTTGGTCAAGGCTGGTGCAGTTTTGCACTACGAGGTAAATGTACTGTGAACTATCAGAGACTGATCAGATATGCAGTTCAAGCTTGATTCAAGATCATGCTGAGCACAGCAGCACTGAAAGCCTCTTAATGGAAAGTGGTAAATGAATTCTTGTAAGACACCTAACACACATACACAAGCACTATGATCTAAGATTACATGCATACAGAATAATTTGCATGCTAAAACATTCATCTGAAAGCTGTGAAAGTGGCAACAGTCTTTACATATAAATTGCAACTTTAATATCCACTTGACAAACAAATACAAACACAGAGCTTGTATCGCATGATCTATAGTACGTTACAGAAAATTCAACGCATGGCGGGCATTTAACATAATTCACATTAATTCACAACAGGCCTGGACTAATGAACAACCTATGGGGTGCCATTAATCAACTATGCAGATCAATATGTTATGATACATCCATTTCTTTCTCTTATTTTCAGTTTCAGCATGATTTATTGACATGACAAATGATAGTACATTTGTATTGCTTAGGCAGTAGCCGGTTCAGCAATATCTACTGAACTCTTTCTTTCTCTCTTTTATCTATTTCTCCCACATAGATAGGTGGGCGAGGACAGCACCAGCCAGAGATGCTGAATAGTAATCTCATTGATTTCTTTACAACAACCCAAGGCCTAGCAACACTTTTCAAATATCAATAGATTTATCTTCATTTGCAGAAAAAGAACGCAGTGTTTCTACATCACAACTCAAATATAAGTTTTACCCAAGTGGCTTTGAAAACACTGCCAGTTATTGCTTTTAGAAATTGCAACTTGTATATAAAAATATACAAGACGGCTGTATGCCTTTAATACGGTAACAATATAAAGTGAGGTATTAAAGTCTGAGACCACTAAAAATCTGCTGTGTTGAAAACTTGAGATGTATTTCTTGCATTTTTCCATTAGTGCGGTTGCAGGTTTCTGGACATTTATATGGGAATGGCCTTAGAAATCACTGGTCTGCACTGTTAGGACGATTAGCTGTCTTTTTTGTATCCCTGTGGTGTTAGATGTCTCACCTTGCGGACATTTCAGTTTATTGCTCTGGTCACATATGCTGTCCTCATGCCTCCCTGCTGCATGCCTGTATCATGTTACCATAAATGAACAGGAACTCTAGGCATCTTTTTTTCTATGTTTCTTGATAAGAGGTCTCTTTAAAGGGCCAGTTCAAGCAAAAATAAAAATTCATCTTTTATTTACCCTCAGGTAGTATGACTATAAATAAATAATGAGAGAATTTCCATTGCCAGATGCATAAATGTAAATGTTATACTTTATGTTGGACAAATGCAGTATGTCAACTCTGACATAAAAACTTTCTAAAAATTGATTTTTAGATTTCTTTCATTTGAAATTAGTCTAGTTAGCAACACCAGGAAAACAAAATGGCTACTGCATTTAATAGATACTGTATGTGATATGCATGAAAATCAGTTCTTGGTAAGCATCATGGTAATTGATTATTTTATTCATAGTTAATGTTGTATTCCTTAATATTTAAAACAATATTTTCTTAACATTTCCATTTGTGTGGTAACTTTTTTTGTTGATCTATTAAAGTAACAACTTGGGAGAATCCCTTTCTTAAGCTGGCAGAGAAAGACAGCAATTCAGAAACACTTCAAAGTGTCTGTACACACCCTTCAACACTAAAGACTCATTTGAAAGCTTTTATCTGACAGGTACACAGCCCTCTTTCTCTCTTTCTCTCTCTACTCTTTTTCTGACATTGGCTGGTATTTTTTGACTGATGTTTCTTTAGTATTGAACAAATACAAAGAATGTTTTTAAGGAAAAGTGCATTCAGCTTAGTGTGTGTGTCTGCGCATTTGTGCTGACAGCTGAAAAATGGAGACTTCTCTCTGACTGAAAGGTGTGTGTACTTGAAGACTGTCACAGTTGCATTTTTTGACAAATACAGGCCTTTAAACTGATACAGTAAATCAGCGTCTTGTTGACTCAGGGGCTTTGGGGATTGGAGGATTTAACGCAAATGACACTCTTTAAGATACCTACTTCAGCATTCCCTCCGGATAAAGATCAGCGTGTGTGCGTGCCTAAGTGCTTTTCTGGTCAATCTTAAAACCCTCTTAACACTTTTTTTTACAGTTTTCCTTTATTGCTGTATATACAATGCCACCGGGAAACCACTAAAAAGGATGACGGAAAAATTTCACATCACTAATTTTGACATCAGCTGCAGAATTACTGAGACTTTGCGTCCGTATGGGACAATAGACTTCAAAACACTGTTTGCGCCATCGTCATTAGCCCCACGGACAACAGCAAACGCCTTTCAGTTAAACCTCAATCCTATAATTACCTGAACTCATGAGGTTTCATGCATGACATATGTGCTTGCGTGTGTGCGTGTTTGTGGGACAAATTGGGAAGTACTTGTCTTATTCTGTCAGGTGATGAAAGACAGTTGAGGAGGATAGACCTGAGGAATGGAGGGATTAGTAAGAAATGAAAGGGCAAATGAGCGCTAAACACATGATTGCGCGGTATCGCTGCGGGGCTGTGCCCTGCATCAAAGCTCAGGATTGTGTGCATGTAATTACTGTATGTTTAGTAAACAGATACGTGCCTTTGTAGCTGAAGAGATGTGTGTGTGTGTGTGTGATGAGATGAGATGAGACTTCAGGAATGACATGTAGAATGAATCTGTACTTTTGATACACAGATTCCTATGCAAGCTTTTGATGTTACTGCACATGACAAAACAAGATTCTTTAATCACTTCTCTTTAAACTAAACACAAATATTTTAACCCTGATCTCATGGGGAAGTGCCAATTTCATATTTACAAAACATGTTTACAAAACATGTCGAAAAAGCAAGATTTTAGCTCTTCAAACCTGCACTGGTGCAAAAGCAGATGTATTAATTGTATTAATACATCTGTATAAATTAGACTGTATAAATTCATACATAAAATAGTTAATGCCATGTTTTCCATGAGGTTATGTTAAATGTTTGGTGGGAAAACCAAACCAAACACTAACTAAGTATAAATCTGAGTAAAACAATAAAACAAGTATAAATCTTTTTTTATTTGTGCCACACAAACAGAATTACAGTATAATCTATAGTCTATTTAATGATAACTATTTTGTGAAATAAGTGAAATTAGAATAATTTTGAAACATTTTCCCAAGGATTAATAGTTATCTTACTGCAAATGTATATGATGATAACTGGCTGTCAATACAGTTAAAATGTTTCTTGGTTATTAAAATAAATATGTTGTGTCATGATTTGATTTCTAAATGTAAACAATACCCCAGACTAATATATCCCACCCTCATGTAAAGAGTAGAATTTTGAAAAGTGCACTATTTTGTGTTTGGTCATGTATTATCCCCCAAACCACCAAATCACTGGTACCCCCTGATAAAAAAAAAAGATGTCCCTGCAAACAATAATAAGCATTCCTCCATGTTCCATATTGTCCTCTGTCTAATAACATTTCCTCCTTCCTTATGCAGACCCCCAAATCAAAGACAGAACTTGGTCCACCTAGTAGCTATTTTTCACATTCATTATGTTTGTCCCTTGTGCAATGCAGAGGAGATTAACTACCACACCCGTCACAGTAATATGTAGAATATGCAGAGGAAAAGAGTTTCTTTCGTAAAAGTGCCATAGGTGGGATGCTGGTTAATGACTGTTATTTATTTGCAGGGGTGACAGGTTTACACTGGAACTCCCTCTAAAGTCATTACGGTGCCACTGGGAGGCGTTTAGTACGGGTGGCTAGCGTCCTCGTCTGCAGACGCATTACTCAGCTGTGGTATATATCGACTGTTTCAGTCCCTGGCTATGGGTGCACATAACCTTTAGAAGTCTCTAAATAATAAGAGAGAGGAAGAGAGAGATTGAGGTGTTCCTGTAGTTACTCTGAATATGTAACATCAAAGATTTACTTAATTTCTTGTATGTGCTGAGTAATTCTACATAATTGCATGCAGCGGTATGTGTAGTTTCACTGTTGTTTTAAGGTTTTATAACGATAGTACTTCAAACAACTTGCTTTTCAAAACGAAAAGTTTTCTACTTTAGTTTAACGTACAAAAGAAGCATAATAACAAAGTCATTTTGCATAACATTTAGTTTTTTGAGCAGCATGGGTGTCATTACTATTATAAATGTGTTCCAAGTTTAACAGACTATTGAAAGGCTTCTGTGGATTAAAAAGCTGACAGTTGTCTGTCTAAACACCCGAATAACTGCTGCAGTAATATAAAACAATTGAATTTTGAAGTTTGCGAATGCTCTGATGAAGTCTTCATCAGTTGGCCCTACTTTTCGGAATAATTCTAATGAGAAACTTTGTTATTCTTTCTACCTGTCTATCACAATCCTTTTGTTATCTTTGTATAACATATGCAGAGAACTGTCTGTCATACTTGTCACTCACCCATTATATTTCTGCATGGATTTATATATAACATACAGCAAGGTAGCCAAGTACACCACAGATAATTTATCTAATACTAGTTTTATATGCCTGAAATTTGACAGAATCAGAAGCTCCTTGCAGAGCCATTTTTTTACATTTTAAAATTAATATACAAAAAAAATAACCAAATTAACCTAGACATTGTACTGGTTGTTCATGATTCAAGTTCATCGAATGAAAAAATGTGGTAATAATCGTTCATCATAATGTTATGCAACTTCACCTCTAAAACTCTTAAAAACAAGTATAGAAATAAGTATATTATATAAGTATAAGGTTTTTTTTCGCAGCAATGGACAATTAACTCTTTTTGGTTCCACAAAAATATTATGAAAGAACCATTTCTTACTTGCTTTACGTGTCATGGATTTCTAACTTTTTGTGAAACAGAAAGGTTTTTCAGAAAGGCTTCTCATGGAACAGATTAGCCAAAAATGGTTCATCTATGGTATTGTGAAGTACCATTAATTTTAAGAGTGTATGTTTTTGTTTTCATAGAATAGCAATTAAAAATACTAAATACGGGTTTTGAATAGTGTTTCATTTTCCACAATTCCCTTTCATTATGATCTCCTACTTGATCTGAATATCAAAACTATAGTCTATAGTGTTTTAGAATTTTCGTACAGATACTGCGTCACTATAATTGTCAGACATCATTGTGCTGATAAACTAAACATATAAGAAACGACAACAAAAACTTGCTTTGTATGAACCTTTACTACATTTAACCTTTGATGAAACAGTTCAACTACATACAATGTCTACATACAACAATTTTACAAAACATGCTCTATGTACATAAAACTTGTTCTTCAAAGTATGAGCAATAAATAAAATCTATGCTTTGAAGAAACACAACACAAAATATATTTATGCACAGTGAAAAAGCTAAATATTTTTTAATACAATTATATCATTTAAAAAACAAATTACACATTGAAAGTTTTACTCAAGTGCATGTTAACCACCAGTACTTATCTGTAGTCTTGGTTCTCCTATGACGCTCACCCTTGAATTTAAATAGGGCCTTTTAAGTGTGCATGATATGACAACTAGCCTGAATTTATGCTTTTTGCAAGAAATATCCATAACCAAAGTAATGACAGCCTTGATCCACATAAAACAATGAAACTGCACCAGCGTGTATAATATAAGTGACACTTGCAAAATGCATGAAAAAAGCCTTGAGGCCAGTATGGCAGTATATTCAGAAAACAGTTTAACTGAACTAGTAGACAGATTTTCAGAATGCTAGTGTGCTGATGAGACTTTCTAGACTGACTGCACATGTCTACTGTATATATTACTGTATATAGACTACTATACATCACTGACAATATAGGTACAGTAATGACTCCTACTGTACATCTGCATGATAAGAACTTCTATTTCAGTAAGACAGAATACATATTACATATTCTCTATATGAATATGTGAAACCAGTTCCCAAATGTGTGAGATTAAATTGGAAAAAAGGTGGCAATGTGATTCCATACCCTACATATTTGCAGACACACACACACACACACACATTTATTAATGTATAACAACATCATCGAGTCATACAGCTTGTGGTGAATGCTTTCAAAAATCAAGTTATCATGTTATTGTTAATGTGCTGAAAGTAAGGGTCTGTATTTTGGTGTCCAGTAAGTGTAAATCGACAAGGACGGTTATACAAAAATTACATTGCACTGCAGTGTGGGTGGGAGTGGGCATTTTATGTGTTTGCGTGTGACTAAAAGTGTGCTGAAACTGCCTAACCTGATTCTGTCATGGTAGACTTCAGGCTATAAAGCAAAATACAGCCACTCAGACAAGCCCAATCTCACACACAGACCAAAGTAAGTGCTATAAAGTCTGGAGAATGTCACAGAAGGCCAGAGTATAAAAAACAAACTGCAGGATTCTAGACCAAATCTTAAAATGCAAATTCAAATCTCGTTTCAAACCCAACTTCATTTCAGAGATACACAATATTCTCCTCTCCATCAGCATCTCTGCTCTCTGTCTCCATGGTAACAAAGGGCTGGTTGGTGAGCAGGACATCGGCTTCATAAAGCCCCGTCCCTGTGACTCCTGTGGACCAAGATTCTGTGACGTGACTGACTTGACCCACATCTGTAACGAAAAAAATTATTTTACCATTTAAACCATTGTTAACAACTTCGCAGGGGACAGCTATGGCAGTTTTTACATTGAGAAGTCATCACAAGAGTTATATCTTAATAAATATAAAAAAATCACACTACAGCATACATTCATCAAATTAACCCTGAATCGTTCACTGAAATAATAAGGGATATGCTCTTTCACATATACAGCATGATAAAAGGTGTGAACTTTCACATGTATGAGAGACACATGTGGTGTTGGAATTAATTACCTTCACAATGAATGAATTGCCTGCTTCTCAATGGTGCCTAACCCCCATGTCACAACTTTCATTCATGCTGTAGAGATGTGTTTGTGCGCGTGAGCTAACGTTAGACGTGTGTGTAAGCCTGTTTGATTGATAGAAGACAAACAATGTTTATTTTTCTGTCTGTTGATTTAGCCGGCACTTCAATCAGAGACTTTGCTAATAATTAATATAAGGGTAACATGAAGGACAGCCTGTGTTTATGTGCTGTAACAGAACATTTATATTAAATTGTAAAAACTAAGGCAGACTGTAATGATTGAATTTTTGTTTGTTCTACATTATGTCTTGAGATTCAAATTACTTTGTGCACCTCTTATTACAATTTCAGATTGTGTTATAGTAGTAATAAAAACGGTACTGTATTAAATTGGTCAAGCCGTAGCAGATGCTTTAGCAGCTGGCACTTTAACTGACACTGGGTTTGTATAATAACGTAAAACGACCATCTACAAGCTTTATACTGTCCTTTAACTTTACTGCGTTCATTAAGACTTGCCAGACTTAACGTTACACCTTCAGTTACTTAAACCGCAAAAAGGGCTGCAATTATATACCTATTTTCTGTGACCTTTACATTATCAGATAGTGATTGGGTGAAATAAAACCCATAAAATGTTATTTCAAATGCAGCTCCAGAATCATCACCACAACCTACATGGTGTACTTTTTTGCTGTTCAGACTACAAAAATCTAAACAAGGTTGAGTCAGATATGCAAACACAAATGATTTTGCTGCCTTTTTAAACAAATCCATCGTTAACTCTTAGTAAATGACGTAAAGACATGTTTATCTCAACTTCACTCTAAAAAAGGATGTGTTATTTTTTAACACATTTTTTGTGTTATGCTGTTTAACACATAATGTGTCATTTTGAGTTAAATACATAAAAGGGACAACACATGTTGAGTTGAAAGTAACACAAGTTGAGTTAAAAGTAACACAAAATGTGTTGTTTTTAAATTAACACAAAGATGTGTCTAGTTAGTAACTAGACACATCTTGTGATATGTATCGTGTATATGAAGTTAAATAAATCACTATGTGAAAAGGGAAAGTGGGGCTGTAACTAAAACATAAACTGCTCTGCACTAAGACACGCAGGTCTGTTAGTAACAAGAAAGGGTAATTGAGAAGATCAATGCACAGAGCGAATGTAACCTTTAGCACAGACAACCAACACAAGTAAATAACGAGACTTGTTATTCCCCGTAGTGCAAAAAATCTCTGCATTCAACATGTATTTGCCATTACAAGAGATGAAGTATTTGTTTGAGAGAGAGAGACTATTCATAATGCTAAACAGACAACTTTGACGGCTCATGTGGAAAAATCCAATTAATAAGTTTCTGTCTCTCTCTCTTGTGCGATGACAGGTCACTCTGTAATGAGTTTGGTAAAGATTTTTGAGATCGATGTTCCAATCAGTCTCCCGTAGCTGGCGGCTTTTGATTCGCATGCCACTGTCATCCCGACAGCAAATAGACAGAGGTGCAATTGATTACAGAAGGAAGATCTGTGTATGTGTGTGTTTGTACCCGTGTGTGTCTGTGTCTGCGTTATTAAATGCAGATTAACAACACAAAGCCAGCATATCGACCCTCATTGCTGAAACACAGATTTTAGTAATGATTCGCTAGAGAAGAGATGACTGCAAGTCGATATGATAAAATCAAATCACATTTTTCTGCAATCAGATACAAGGGTGCACAAACTAATCTTTTCCTTATTTTAATGGTGTGCTCCTAAAGAAACAAATGGCACTTTTGAAATGTATGTTTTGAAAAATCGTGTACACTGTGTAAGTCTGCAAAGACTTATAATTGTACCAATTGTATTATTGTTAGCCTGTATTGTTATGTTATTGTTAAAATGCATAAAAAGAAATGAGAAAAATCAAACCAAACAAAATATTAAGAACAAAATAGGTGCACAGAAATAACTTGTGCAACTAAGCACGAGGTAACTAGGATAAAAATATTACCATTGTTTGGGCTCTCTGATCCTTGACTTCTCAGCGGGGCCGAGTACAATGTGCCTCCAGTCCAGTTCTCATCTGACACTCCAACAGAGCTGCGTCTGTGATTAGATCGTGCCAGCAGTGAATTGAGACTGTTCTGAGCATTGGGAGAGTCTGTGTGCAGTTGTGTTGTCTGTTGATGATGGTGTGGATTATGAAGGTGGATGTGTTTGTTGTTTAAAGAGGAGGACATAAACGCTGCCTCGTTCACAAAAATGGATCCATGCTCATCCTCGCCACCCAGGTGACTGGCATCCTGTAAGATGGGGAAGAGAGGTGTATTACTTACAGTACATATAAAACCTTACAATATCTACACAACACATCTTAGCTAGACCATATATAGACCCCTGGCTAAAAAAAAAACAAGTTGTTCCAAAGAACTTCATGGTTTTGACGGCACAACATAGAACAGATTGACATGTCAGTCATGACACTTATTTAAGTTTTAATCTCAAGCGTACCATTAGCTGCAGTATGATTTTTTAATCACCTCCATACGGACATCATCTGGTGCTGTCACTTAATGGCTTTTCTATTCAATTACTTCATTTTTTTATTGCGTACTCCGATTATATCATTTATAATAAAAAGATTTTTATTTTTATAATTTGATAACATAATTTATGATGATAATTTATCATCACACTTTACTTCATATGACTTTAATGAGAGAATTAAAACCGAATGAATCTTATAAAAAAAGAATAGAAGTCAACAACATTGTTTTGCCATCAGTCATCAACTCCACCTTTTCTCTCTTCCTAAGAACCTGCTTGCTCATTCAGTTGGTTACATATATGTAGTTATTGACTCGTACTTGACTGTTTTGTAATAATCTGCCCCAGCATACAATACACAAATAACACAGAATAAATCCATTGCTCAAAAGGTCAAAGCTTAGATGTGAATACAGACTAAGAAACAGATATTTAAGTCATCATTCTTTTAAATGCCATTCTGAGGGGGAATGCACAGAATATACAAGAGAAAAATGCTTTGAAATGATTTTACCTCTCAGATTGAAATCAGCCTGTAATTATAACACATCTAACAGCATGATGTTTTAATATGATGCTTGTAGTAAGCATATAAGCTGTTCGCTAAATTAACCAGACGGTTCTTCGGTGTCGGGTAAAACTGCGTTTACATTGTAGCTTGTAATTGTTATTAACTACAGACGAAAGTGGCTAATAACACTACGTTATTGGGTGAGGTGTTATTAAATAAATGACTGATGGAGCTTTTTTGGCATAATTTTTTCACAGCAGTATTTAAAACTAGAAAATAGAGAAACCCATAAGATATGGGTAATACTCTGTAAAGAACAGCGGCATTTTACTAAATATGACTAAATATGAAAAAACTGATACTTTGATAAAGAATCAGGGCAAACACTTACTGAAAAGCAATACAGTGCACAGTGTGCTTTTTGTGAGACCTCTATAAAATAATAAAAAATAAAAAAAAATTGTGAGCTTTTGCCGTGATTCATTCACACCCAGAACATTTTCTGACGTTGGACTGGACTTGGGTATCTGACAAATATGTGACTGTGTCCTATGGTGTGACAACAAAAATGTAAAAAAAACTTCAAATAGCATGAGAGATTTATTTTCATTGCTGGAGTTACAAATAGGGTGAGAAAAATTTATCATAAAATTGTTAGTTTTTTTCTACATTTTTTGTATGTCGCACCAAAGGACATATTTGTCCAGTTCACTTATTGCTAACAATATTAGATTAAATGTTGTATTGTATTGTGGAATTCGTGTTATGATGTATTATTTTGTTTTGGTACAAAATAATATTTTGTATTACTATTTTATACAAAATACAAGCCCATGTAAAGTGGTCTATGAACTTTTCAATGTTTTAAATGAGAGATTGGACATTTCAGATAAGCGTGTTCGATTATTAATTCAAGACCCTGCTACTTACTGTTTTTGTAAAAAGGTAAGACACTGTCATTTTTACAGAAAAACATGATTATTTTACTTTTTAGTAACTCTCTTATGTCTCATCTGTGTATGTAGAGAAGAATGCTACAGAGCAAACAGCCCGATTGCCCTTGACACACCATCTTCCCCTTGAAGTTTCTGGTCATTTTTAAACCTTTTCACAACAAATAAAACATCACTTCCCTGACCTGCAGAACGGTGTACACAGAGTTTAATTATTTTGCTTTGGTCCAGGCTTTTCAATGATCATGAATCATTATCTTGTTTATTAGCACACAGTCAAGAGGCAGAGGCTAAGACTGCATGACATGGCCTAAGACTGATGAGCCATGACTTGCTCTCATTATCCCAGGTAATGAATCAGACACTTGGCTTTGTTTATGTGTGTGGAAGAAGCAGACATTTGACCCCAGCTGAATCCTCTCTGAGGCCGAAGAAAGAAATGCTTTCTTCCTCAGTGGTTTGCCACACCTGATTTGACTGTGCTTGAAAAGACAACATTAGCTTTGGACCTGAAAGAAATCCATTGTGTTTGGGGTTGTGCTGCATTCTTATTTATTTGTTAGTGCGTTGAGGGAAGACTGGCCATGGGAGGAAAAAAACTAAAAAAAGAGAGACCACATACATGATAAATAAGAATGTCCTGCGAGAGGAGAGAACAAATGTAAGAAAAAATCTGTAATTATGGTCCTCTAGTACTAGTTTATTACTTAACTCAGTTTGTATTAAAAACTAAAATGGTTCTCTATTTGTATTAACCTGTATGTTTGCTGGGTTTCAGACTCATCTGTGTTACTCTGTGACCAGTGTTGGGTGTAATGGATTACTCACAGTAATTATTTACTTGAGTAATTAATAAATGGATTAAAACTTTTCCCTTGAAAAGTGAAAAATAGTGCATTGATAAAGTAATTAGTAATAAAGTACTCTTTTGAAGTATCCTAACCAACATGTGACACACCTTTTCATTAATGGAACAAAATTAACAGAATAACTGGCCATATATTACACCGTCACTCCTATGATATTACTTAAGTAAGAAACTATAAAGGAAAGGAAAAAAGGAAAGAAGAAAAAATGTGATAAGAGGAAAAGAAAAATATATCTTTGTCCTGAATTCATAGCTGACAGTTTTGTTCCATCTTCAAAGCCAGATGAGAGAGGATTTGGAAAAGCTTTCCTATGACATCACTACCTGGGTGTTTTGGCAATAGAGTAAAGGGGGATGAGGAAAGAGCAGAAGAGCGCAGAGATATTTCAGCGTTTAGAAGACAGTGTCTCCAGCCTCACGCTGTGCTTTCATGATCTGCCTGCAGCTAAAGGTTTTAGGAATATTTTAAACGTACACAAACGGATAAAGAGAAAATACACACATGCATATGCACAAACATCAAAGACGCGCCAAAGCAAAACAAAGGCACTCACAATCAGTCACAGACAATGCATAGACTCAGTGGCTCAGCGTTTTTGTATTCTAAATCTTAACAAGTAAAAAATAGCTATTTTATTTGAATTTACTAATTCATGTTACTTTTTACACAATACAGCGTTTAAAACGCATATAAAAATGTGTTTCAAAGTTTTTGAAAACAATACCAATTATCGTCTTTTCAACATTAAACACACATTAATCAAACCTGTACCTGCTCTCCATCCAGCGTTATGACCAGATTCTGTTGGGGTTGATGCTTTAAACTGTCCAGCAGCCTGCGCTGAGCCTCCAGTCTTTCCTTCTCTTTCTCCACACTCCTCTGTCCTTCTCTCAGCCTCTCCAGACTATGTTGATACTCCTGCAACTGCTCCTGGAGTTCCTGACGCTCGCTCTGTAGCCTCCGCTCCTCTAGGTGGCACAAGAGTTTTCTCCCCTCCAGCTGCCTCTGTCTCCCCCTGTTGAACCTGCCGGGCCTGGCACTCCCGCTCCCACTGCTGGCGCTCACGCACTAGAGCGCCCCGCAGACGGGCCACGTCTGCCAGCTCCTCTCGACGTCGCTCGGCCTCCTCTCTGCCGCTCCTGCTCCTGCAGGGCCTGGCTGCTGCGAGTGATGGAAAATGGCCGGGAATGGGGATGAGGAGATGGGCTTGATAACAGAAGAAGAAGGAGCCTTTGGACTTCAAAGCAACTGTCTTGGATGGTAACTGCAGCCTGTTTACAGTAAAGGAGATCAAAGGTGAGGTACTTTGATCATCACAAACAATAGCTTTTATTGTCTAGAATTAAAGGGTTAACATTGATGGGCGAACTGTTGTTAGTTAACTTTCTTTTTCACATCATCCACTCTTCTTCATTAAAAGTATTTTTGTTGCTTTATGCCGCCAGTAAATGGCTTGCAAAAACCACAGCTGTTTTCCCAACAGTATATCTAAAGACAGGCCCTTTGTAGCTGTGACATTTATGTCCACATTCCCCAACACCTGCATTACAAAACCTCCTATTATACATCAAAACCCACAGTGTATTATATAAGACATAAGAGCGCATACTTGGTAAACACGTTTAGGCGATGTGAAACCTAAGGGGTGGACAGAGTTATTACAAGTGAGTCATGTTGCGTGCTCGCACCATGTGCATGTCTTACGTGAGCAGACAGAGGTCTGTCCACTGTCATTATTCTTTCATGTGTGTAGTGTGAGTGTTTGACAGAGATGAGCTCACCTGTAGACTGTACAGCAGCTGAGTCAAACTCTGGACGCTCTGACTCACCTGCATCAAGACAACAAACAGAACATAAACAACAAACTCTAAAGGAAAAAAATAAGAAAGCCTTGCCGTGTCGTTTTCCTTTGTGTCAAATTCGATCCGACACAGTATGTTCTCTACTATCAAACTGCTCGATATATTTCATTCATACCCTTGGCATCTGCTTTCTTTTGTTGTGTTTATAAAAGTGCATACGTTGTGTTTACTGCACATTAAGGAATGTGTATTGATTGGATTAAAAATGGGGGACCACCACAGAAAATGCTTTCTCTACACCTCTGCAGTCACTTGTATTTTATGGTGGTCGGTTTCCTGGGTCCATTAAACATTTCCCTGAACTGAAAAGTGTTTTTAAGAAAATCAATATTATTAGAGCAGTTTGGGATGTTAGTGGTCAAAAAGTGTTGAATCAAAAAGTGTTGAGTCGAGAAGTGCCAATGGAAAGAGAGTTGCCCAACAGTAAAAGCTATTTTTTTGTGACAAAACAAGTCTGCCCTCTTACGTTAGGATTTTTGTGCAGTGCATGTCATTATCTGGTTCACAGCGCCATCTGGTGGACACAGCCTTACAGTAAATTCATTTGTTGTAGTTTGAGGTAATGGGCTTCATTATGTGCAACAGGTTATGTTTGCCATAATTACAGTGGTGAAGCCAAGCTACAACACAAAATATGATTATAAAATGTATAATATAAATTTATAAACTCATGGAATAAATTCAGCTGGAAGGTAGTTTTCATTAAAATGTAAAAAGGGCTTGTAAATATTGATAAGCTCTTTCCACGAGCTTGCGCCCATGTCAGCAGCACAAAAGCCCTCATCAGCATGACGTACTGCGACCCAATTCTTTGCTTTTATTTTTAATGAAACTGGACCCCTGAGACTGTGAAATGGACTCCTCTTATTTCAAGCTCATTAATACTTAGTAACATAAAGCATGAGATGTGATAGTGGAAAAAGAAGGTGAATTATTAATGCGGTGACTGGAGAATGTATCGCTCATGCTGAATATGGGCTTTTGGGTAAGGCTGCAATGTAAATCACTCATACTAAAAATATTGTTATTTCTAATCCCTTGAACTATATTTTAATTCATAATTATGCTTTAAAATTATATTGCCAAAATAACTGTAATTGTGATAAAGCATGATTATTGGGTAAATAATTGATGTTTCACTGTGAGTCTCGGTTGCATGAGCTTGTACATTTACCTTCAGGTGTATGTTGTAAGCATTAGCGACTGCGCTGAGATTATGGGCTTGGGCTTCCACACCTTCCTCTCCTCTCCACTCCTCCTCCTCACTCCGTGGAGTGTCAGTCAGAGGGCTCTCGAGGACATCGGAGGCCAGAGAGGAAGAGGAGGAGGTACAGGGTTCATGCTGGATGTGCTCCTCTGTACCGGACAGGCTGGTAAGAGAAGCACAATGAGAGGAGAGAGCTGCTCTCAGGTTCTCCGCTAATAGAAAGAGAGAGAGACAGCAAGATATTGATAACTGCAAAACTTACTGTACGTGCAGTTGTGCAAAACAAAAAAGTCACATACAACTGGGATATGTAAGTATGTGTAAATACAAATATTCTCTCATAATTTAAACTATTGCTTATGAAACATTTTTTACATAATACAGACATGTGCATGTGTGTAGGCAGTGCTGTATATGCATGTGACAGCTGATTCTCACCCTCTTTAAGAGCAGCGTTGAGCAGCACTGCAGCCTGAGGAATATCTTCAGTACTGGGTCGTACCAGCAGCCTGGGTTCTGGTCCTGCATCACGATGGCCAGCCATGACTGACAGCTCGGCATAGATGTGCAGTTTCTCCTCCAGATTGGCGCAGATCAGCTGATCGTGGCCGCACAGAGACTCTGAAAAAGAAAATTGACATCCAATCATTGGATGTCATGTCAAAGAGACATTCATATTTTGCTTGCACAAACTGAAAACCTGGTTAAAGGAGAGATTCAGACTTTGTGTCATCAGCAATCACCAGCATACAATATGTTGTATTTTGGATGCTGATCTTCAGTATTGGATGTACAGATTTCCTAGAAATAGGTTTGAAATATTGTACTGTATGCGTGTTGAAAAAAATTGACAGACGACTACTAAATGGCCAGCTGTAAAGAAATATCCAATGATGTAGTTACTATATCTGCCAGCAGGGGGCTTATTGGTCCATGCTATAAAGCCAGTATCCTAAACCTTGCAACTTGCAAGCAATATTGGCTTGGTTAACTAGCCTTACCTGAAAGACCATGTCAGAACAGCACAAACCAGTCTAGATCTGAATAGAAATTCATGCAGGTCTCGGACGGTCTTTTTAGCTTTAGCTGAAAAGCTTTAGTCCTGCTCTGACCCATAAAACTGAGTGTATTAATGAGAAGAACTGATTGGTTGTATCACCTTGCAGACTGTGGATCTTTTGGACTTTTGCTTCAGCAACTCTTCTTTCTTCTTCTGACTCACTTGTGGTTTCATCCTCTTCTTCAGGGCAACTTAGAAAAACAAACGAAGTTACTGTACTACAACCACACACTAAAAGAAATTTTGTCACTGGTAATCATACAGCTGCCTATATGTAGAAGAATCAACTGTGCCATAACAAAAGAATCTCTACAATGTAGTCTGTGGACAAACATCTCATAACCATATCATAGCTCTAGCCCTATCATGAAACAGGCTCTACTTGTGCAAATCCTAGCACTCATACACACAGTACAGTACAGTACATACTTCTCCACAGCTTCCCTGATAAATCTCATCCAGGCGTTGCGCTCATCTTTAGACGCAGCATGCACCTCGTACATCTCAGGCCCGGCTGAAGAGGCGCTGATCAGAAACATGCCTCTCTCCTCATTGGCCACCTCTCGCACGATCAACTTCTGCAGGGAGATCACTGGAGGCTTCTGATCCTGAGAGACACAATTGTCAAAAGGTCAGTTACAGGACAGACGTGCATAAAATCTATGAAGCTAAAGACTTTAATAATTATAGGAACTAACCACAGCAGCAAAGATGTACTTCTGATCTTTCTCCTGAAGAAACACCAAATAATCTGACAGCAAAAGCGCCAGTACATCTGTGGACAATCAAAACCAATGAATGAATGAAATTAATCAATGTCACAGAAGAAGAGCCTATTTATTGTACTAGCTGTGTCTTTCTTCAGATCTTTTATCTACCGGGTCAGATAAAAAATGAGTGAAAATGGCTGTTTATGTCTTTCATGTTGACATTGTGTGATAAAGATTTTCCAACCACTGCTGAAACAAAAATTTACTATTTATCTATAAATTAAATGTTTAAAAAACTCATTTTTTATAATGTAGTTGGACCACAGATTCAAGCTGCAAGTAGTAGAAAAACTGGCGTGCTGTGCTGTGACTGTTCACGCTGTGCTCAACTGGACCAGTCAGTTATTGGAATAGAAACGCAGCATGTCATCTTGCTGACCTTTTAACCTTCCTGTGGCCGTCTTCCACAGCAGTGGGCCCTGGTGCAGCAGAGCCCTGCCGCTGGTGATGTCCTGCTTGCGGAAGGTGTGGCCACTTTTCAGCTTGGTTGAACATTTGTTTTCCATGCGACCCAGCACCTCGCTCAGCCTCTGGTTCTGCTCATACTGACTCACACTCTGGTCCACAGCTGAGATCAACTCTCTGATCAGGACTAGTGCACGAGACAGGTCAGCGTGCTCTTCTGTGCCCTCTGATGGAGAGAAAGAGAGACACTGAACTTTGGTCTTAGGTGTACTGTATTTGTGTAGGTAATGAAGAGAAAAATACCCTCTGTGTACTGCAGTATTCGCTCCAGGAGGACAGGGTACTTTGTGATTCGCTGCGTCACCAACAAAATGCATTCTGGGATCTCTCGCCTCTTTACAAGCAGGTTACTACTCTGTTGCTACAGAAACAAAAAGATGACATTATTTAACTTCTAAAATACAGTGTTGTCAAGAAACATGAGAAAATACATCAATATTACACTGATATCTAAACATAGTGTGATATGACTCTTACTTTGATGAACAGCTGGAATCTCTTGTTCTGTTGCTGAAGCTCTTTGAAAAAACTGACTGCTTCTGTGTGGTGACTGCAAAACTCACCATACACCTGTTTCATCTTTTCTGCATTCTCTTGGGAGAACTGTCAATTATACAAAATACATGATAAAATTCATCTGTTTTAGTTATAATTTTTAGGAAACAATTGCTTTAGCTAGTACATTTTTTATTTAAAGGTTGTACACTTTGAATTTGCATTCTAGACTGATTTATATTAGAAATACATCACTTCACCTGTTGCAGAAAAATGTCCCCCACACGGTGAATGAGGTAGTTCTTGTTGCTGTCGGGTTGAATGCAGCTTTGCCGACGTTCCCTCATCCCTGACAAAAAGTCGCGATGCAGCTGGATCAACTCATCCAAACAAGGGAAAATCCGAGCAATAGTATCTGCATCCAGCCCGACTTCCTCCCGCATCCCCCGCCTGAAAACCTCCGCCATTATCATGAGGGTTTGAACGTGATGGAGTTCAGTCTGCATGAACTCTGAAACAGAGCACGAACACAATAAACACTTTAAATAAAGTAACGTTTTGCAACTGGCCAAAATGTTTCAGTGATAATTTTAGCGGTACTAAAAATGGTTTTGGCAGACCGAAAATGACATCCTGTCTCTTGATGATGCGTTTCTCTTGCATCCTACAGAACTGAGGGTCCACTGCCAGGCTCCATGACTCCGCCTCCAAATCTACTGCATTTATCAGCAGCTCCGTCTGCAGCGGAGAATCTACAGAGTCTGTATGAGACATAAAAAAAGTTATATTCAAGACTTTCCTAAGACGGCCACTCTCATTTCAGTGAATGCAAAATTGTTGAAGTTTTACATCTGTAAGCGCTGATGTGTTTATAATATCAAAAATGAGCACCAAATTACATGGGTTTCCTGGAGTAGTATGTGTATGTTGAGATGATGGTAGGAACATTGAATTTTTCAGCTCAAAAAGTATAAAGAAGATTATACCTTCAATGAGGGATGAATCTGTAGATGTTGAAGACTCCAAGGTTTGGAGAAACTCTTCAGATTGGATGTGGTTTCGCCAGTCACTATCTGCTTCTGGGCTCTCACTAAGCCTGATGGTAAATGTCAAAAATGTTTGTTTAAACACTCATTTTAACATTAAAACTTGTAAATTTGAATAATTAACTGATGATAAGAGCATTACAATGCAGTCAATAATACCATATGGGTTCATTAATGCTTAAGATTCATCTAGCTAGTTTTTAATATAACTACCCAGTAAGACTATCACACCTTTCAGTGCCTGCAGGCATACTTCTGGACAGAGGACAAGGCAGAGGGGTGGAGTCTCGTGATGTCATCACAGGAAGAGAGGCAGAGGGGGACAACTGAGAGGATGAGGATGAACTTTCCCGCACTGTAAAATCTACATGAGAGGAGAGGAAAAATAAAGAAAGGAAAATAAAGGTTAATTAAATATAAGGGCTCGAAATCTATACAGGAGGCAACAATTCTAATGCAATTGTCTTTCATAAGTTTAATATTAAAGGGATGGTTCACCCAAAAATAAAAATTATGTCATAATTTGCTCATCCTTTTATGTCATTCAATCCCTGTATGTGATTCTTTCTCTTGTGGGACACAAAAAAAGATATTTTGCAAAACGCTGGTTACCGGCACCCATTGACTTCCATTGAGCCTTGTGTCCATACTATGAAAGTGAATGGGTGCTGGTAACCAGCGTTTTGCAAAATATCATCTTCTGTGTTCTGCTGAAGCCATACAGGTTTGACATGACATGACATGAGGGTAAGTAAATAATAAAAGAATTATTATTTTGGGTGAACTATCCCTTTAATTAGATGAACTCACTTTGAGGAAGAGAGGCTGTCCGGCTCTTCACTGCCATCACTGAAGTTTTGTCAAGAGGTTTCTGTAAAATAAATATTATTACCATTTATCTTATTTTACACAAAGTCCACATTGGGTACTGTCATAATGTTACTCATACAACTAATAATTACTGTCTACATGGGTATAAGTGTCTGTGAGTTTAACTATTAATATCAGGTGATGTGTAAGACTTGCAAACACAAGCTCAGTTCACCTTCTGGCATGGTGTAGTTGAGTCTCTACAGCCCTTATGAACACTCATGGCACAGTCTACAGGAAAGACAAAATTATGAGGAAAACAAAACAAAATAAAATAAATATTTAGAGTAATAAAAATAAAAATATAAAACAAATATCAGCTATCAAAACAAATACAAACATATAACTAATATATAACAAAAACATGTATTTTCAATAATAAAAACATTTCGGTTTAACTTAAATGATTTGATCTTTGTTGGACTCACATGTGCAGTGAAAGACGTCTTTCCCAGAAGCTGGCTTTCCGCAGACCTCACAAAGCGTCGACCCCATGACAGATCCCGCTGAGAACTGGTGTCCATTTGCCTGCTTGTCTTTGGTTTCTTTCTCCTTCCCTTTCCCCTTAAAGAACCAAGGGAAAGCCATGAGATCACTGACAGTCCACCTCACAACGGTTTTAATGACCATGACTGAAATCTCAACATCTTTATCGTAATTTCTTCGGTTTCTGCGTTTGTAGTTATTCTAAGTCTGAGACACCTATGTGGCAAACAAAGGCCACTGCAGAGAGAGCTGCTGGTAAAAGAGTTACAGGCAAAAGCTGGTTTAATGATTAAAAGGGGAGTCCTCTGGTTGTTTTTTGGGCCAAATGATCAGTCTTTAACCACCCTCCATCCCCTGTTTGGATGTTTAAGTTATTTCTATAACCCAGTTTTATACAGTTTAGGGTCACTTTCCCATTTTCTTTATTAGGATTCTTTATTAACTTTTTCCATATATCAAAAAAACAGACACTCATCTAAACTATAAAATACCTATCGAAATTATAGAAATTCAAAATAAATAAATCAAAACTGTTGAATAACACAATTGACTGCTTTTCATCATTTTTCATTTTGAAAAAATCTAAAACTTAATAAAAAATGCCTTTATATTAAAATATCTAAATCATAAGAAATGTTTTAGTTATGTGACCCTTAACTTCTGAATGGTGGTGAACTCATTTTGTGTTTACCTTGTTCTTGTTGCGAGTGCTATACATCCGACTCTTGATGAAACTGAACGTGCGGCTGACTTTATATTTTTCCGATTCTGTTTTGGAAGGGATTATATATTTATCCCATTCCTCTTCCTCGATCCTGCAACACACAAGTCCTCTTCCATTAATCTCACAGTACGGGTCATAATCACAAACACATGCCAGTACTGTTAGTGATTTGTCAGACATTTCAGGTTTTAATAAGGTAATTTGTTACAGAGTAAGTGTGCATTCTTTTCCTGGCTGGAGGAAAATTAATAATTATTCATCACCTAGCTCCCTAACTAGGGCACATCAGCTGAACAGTGATGACATTCTCTGCATTTCATACATACCTGATTGCAAATCTGCTCAGTGGGAGGTGAGTTTTGAGACGAGCATAGTTAAGTCACATACACAAAATAGCTTGTGAGTGGGTTATGACATATTTTAGTGTTGACATAGTGAAGTGACAGCATTATTTGGAGTGTCACAAAAGGTAAAAAGCAGACGTGATTTCATGCCAGCATGTGACAATGCATTCTTGATATTACAGTTAGCTTTCACATGAAATACATTTGGGTTAGGTTATTAAAGGGTCATGCCACGGTCAGTGTTTTAGGGTAGGGGGACGCTGTATTGACATACTCTTTGAGGAATTCGGAGAGCGTGAGGTGTTGGAGGGAGTCGGCCAGCTCTGTGCTGGTCTCATCATCAGCCGATTGAGCGCGTCTACGGAACTTTAACTCCCTACAACAGGACAACACCGAGTATACATTTACAGTGCATTCAAGCTATTCATTTTATCAGCATGTGTGTTCCTTAAGAAATAAACCCATGACCTTAGTTTGCTAATGCAATGATCTACAAGTTGAGCAACAGTATAAGAACACACATACCGCAGACACTAGTAAGTTTTGCATTTCTGCTGTATTTTACTGTATCCACACACAAACTCTCTCTGGATGGCGCTATTGTGCTTTGCCGTTAAAATTTGTGAGAAACAGGCATTTTGAAATACGACATTAGTTTACAGTCGAGGCAAACATTAAGATAAAAACGTGCTTTCATCACAGATCGTGTATCCGGCTGCACACAAACATACACATATATCTTTGTGTCTATTTACATTAATGCTCTTTTTTCAATTAAATTCCCCAATGCAGCCATTGTCTGTGAAAAATCTAAAAAGATGCTATGACCTTCGAATTTTACCAGAAAGCACTCTGTTGCCCGGAAATGCTGCCATTAGAGACAGTGGAGAATTTTGCTCAACAATGTTTAATTTTCAGGTTAATGCCTGATGGAGGAATCAGGGGAGATGACAGGTTTTTTGGTGGTCTGTATTACCTTTTCTCTTGAGCTTGCTCTGATGTGCTGCTGGCACGATGTTCTGCGGACAAGAGAAAAATGATGTTGATATAAAAAATATACACTTAAAAGGCTTTAATGGTTTTAGCATTTACATTCCTTTCTGTGAAAGCCATTTATTGGTGGCTTTTTTAAAAAGCATAAAGAAACATGTTTGACATGAAGGATCTGAGAAGATTTGCAGTTTCCCACTGACTCTGTAAATGCATTCATCTACAGATTGATGACATCACCCGTTTCCAACATCATCTTATCAAATAATGTTGAAAGCTCTTGTGAATAGAGACATTTGCAATTAACTCCCACAACCAGCAACCAAAGCAAAGCAAAGCCATGGATATTAGCAAACGCAGATGTGTATAGATCACACATATCATACACATTCAGACCAACAACACACACTTTCACATAGACGTAAACACACAAACACATACTCATCCTTTTGTCAATATATGCAGATTCTCTGACATAAACACACAAGCAGCGATGCACCATGTTAATAGCGTATGAAGATGCGGGCGAGCAGAAGCATGGGCGGGCAAGAGGTGTGCTGGCGTGGCTGTACTTACTAACAGGGTTGAGCAGAGAGAGAGATTTAGACAGAGACAGTGCCTGTAGGAGAGACCTGCTGCCACTGCTGCTGGAGAGGGCGCCATCTACAGGACACAGCGGACATGACACTCACTACAGCCCAGCACTACTCTACAGGACATACTCACAAGTGGAAAAGGGGAGTGTGTGCTGCTTTAAAAGGGATGACTTTAGAGTAAATAACAAATAACAAACAAAGAGCGGCACACTTTGGCTGTGTCTTAGGTAGGGAAACTAATGTGAGTTTTAGAACACACTTTCCATATCTATCTGTTAGTACTGTGTGGTTTTTGACTACAGTTTTGTTAGGAACTTCCATGCTTCTAGTAACCAAGGACGGTCTTGGTTTGTTTCCGCAAATCATTTTACTGACGAAGAGAAATTCAGATATTAAATAGGTTTCCAGTCATTTTTTCCAAAAAAATATTTCTTATGTGCCACAGACTTTTAAAGGAAATAAAAGCAATGTCCTCTCTGATCAGCCATCTATACAGTAATGACAAAATGAACATAAACTAAACAACAACAACAAAAAAGTCTCATAATAACTTGTTTCTTTTATGGTCTAATGTTTCTCTTAAAACATGTTGTTTTATTATTTTCATGTTCTTTTAAAACCCTGCTCTGATTTGTCAATCTTTGCTAGTTTTAAAGCTCTTAAAGCAGTCAGATTTTTCTGACATGATCAAAACATTTAACCTCAAGTAATTTTTCATTGTGTACATTACCCAGAGAAATGTCATCAAACATCAGCATGAAAACCCTTGGCATTAGTATTTATTCACTGGCATTATGGATCTAACCCTTGCAGGTGTAGTGAGAATTATAAGATAAAAGGTAAGAGGGTCTGACCCTGGTTAAGATCAGTGGGTGGAGGGTGGGCATCCCTACTGAACCGTGGAGGCAGCAGGCTGATCTTGGGGGAGGTGTAGGAATATGAACGAAGACGGATGCCTTGCTCAACATCCTGAGAAGAGAGATAATAAACAATTAAAACTAAGGTAAGGTAATCTGCATCTTTGTATAGCCTGTTTAACTGTAGCAAAGATTGTAAAGCAAAAGTCTTAGATTTTAAGTGAATGTGGTACCTTTGCAGGGGTGGGGCTAGAGGCAGAGGAGGCGGAGTGAGAACGGGTACAGGTAAGGTCAGGGGTGGGGTTGCACTTAACACGCTTATCTCCACTGTTTTTGAGCTCGGGGGCTGGCTGGGGCAGGGGCTTCTTCATCAAAATGTCATCATCGTCATCCTCTTCACTGTCCATTTCCAAGGCCACCAAACTCGGGCTTAGAGAGAGGATTGGACTTCTAAAAATTCTCAACAACCACTGCGAGTAAGACGACTATCACTTAAAACACTGTAAAACACTGTAAACTGGGCACCCACATTTCTCATGGCAAAACTTTAGGCAAGTTTTAAAACTTTCTTTAAATTGGCTCACAATTTTAGTGTTTCCACATTACAACGGGGAAGCAGTAAATAGTAAGATTTCCTGCTTTATAGGGCATTGGCATGCAGCAAATAGGTCCAAGGTAATGCATTTGTTTGTTTTTGTTTGCCTGTGTAGTTTTACAAGCAGACTTTTTACAGTGTGTTCTCGGCTTTAAGAATAGTGAGACATTAATATGTTATGTATCTTGTGACCAAACATCAAGAAAACAAACATGGACATATGATTTGAGAGCTGTGGTGGTGGGTGGAAAAATTATAAATGAAAGATGACCTGAATTTTGACATACAAACTATTCCTTTTTAATATGGTTTTGGATTAAAATCATGCACACATTTATTTTTATCGCAAAAATGTCAAACACCACCAGAACTGACTGACAAAAAAAACATCAGCATTACAGGCCCATCCATATTAGCAGGCTTACCTCAGGTCACATGACTCCATAGGTGAGCTGGAAGTGTTCTGGGTCAGTTCAGCAGGTCGGGTGACCCGCATGAGTCTATCCAGCATCAGTCCTGCTGGAGAGAAAGAGCGGGAGGCGGGGTGCCTTCCCCTCTGCCCTTCTTCATCTTTAGTAAGTGGAGGCGTATCCATTTCCCCTGGTGCCAAGACCCCCGATACTTGCCACACTCCACTATCTGTCCCAGAACTGTCTTCTGTGACACCAGGAACTGTGTACGTCATATTAAGGTCATCATCCTACATCAAAAAACACCACAAATGTGCATTTTCACACACTGGCAGTCATGGTATAGAATTATAATTATTATGGTTATGGTTTTTAGGTCGTTAGGCCTAAATTTACGAATTTAAATGCAAAGTCTGACATCTCCATTTCTGCTGGTGGAATCCTAACAGCACATCTTTAATAATGTTAAACTTAAGTACTTTGTTTTGACAAATGTGAAGTAGAAGAAGAGTTGTGGCTTAAGATTTAGAATACAACGTGCAGAAGTTCAGACCAAACAGATACGTTCTCTGAGTTTTACAGTGATCAATCAAATAATAATGGCACTAAATGAAAGGATGTGTGGGGAGGAGGTGGGATTTAGATGAAAAATGTGACAGCTAAGTGTCACATTGAGCTGATTTGCAGGAGCTGTGTTATGTGTCTGACCTTAGTGCTGCTTCTGAGCATTGATGAGAGTCTGACTGCAGTTGAGTCTGGGGAACGAAGTTGAAACGGCGTGCAGGAGCCGGGAGAGGAACACAGCTTCTCTGTTGAAACAAAAAACACGGTCGATGTGTGTGTGTGTCAAAGCAGTTAAACTTGTGAAATTTTGATTTTTTACAACTTATGCTAAATCATGGTGTGTCATAAATAAACATAAAAATCACAATACAAAAACATAATACAAAAACTCTGCATATTAGCATGATGTTAAAACCAGCTGTCATCCTATACTGCATGTGGTTGCCTGCTTTGTTTTTTGTTCTCTGGAAAGACTGATCGACTGTGTGTGTTTGAGTAATCTTTACATGCCAAGAAGGCAGAGGAAAGCAGTTAAAAAGAAAACGGCACTACAGCATGGTCTCTGTACGGTCATTAAATTTTGTTTTTAAGTGCTTTTGCCTTCCTTTCGCTCAGTTAAAAGAACGATTTACCCCAAAATGAACATTCTGTCATAACTGACTCATCATCAATAAATAATAAAAACAAATAATTATGTACCTCTTGATGCAGCATATAACAACAGCTCATCATGATCAGGTGCTGTCAAGCTCCAAAAGGATATATGATACACTGCAAATGCTGTCTATAAACCACACCTTCAGTAAAGCTCTAGATAAACTATTTATTTACATTTTTAATATCTGGATGCAGTGCTTGTTTTTGAAGCTACTGGCTTCTGAATACATGCAACAAAGAGTCTTGACTATTTAAAAGTATTAAAAGTATAAACTTTACCTTCTGTATCTTTTGGAGCTTTAATAATGTTTCTTCAAAAAGGTTTTCCTTGTTGTGCCATGTTAAAAACACCAGCATACAGGTTTGTAAGTATGACTGTTTTTTGGTGTACTTCCAGGTGTATTTCCATTTGTTGCCATTAATTTAATTAGTCTGAAACATTAACATTTTACAATATGGTTCCATTTGTTAAAGCTGTAACCTGTAACTTTCTGGTTAAAAAGAAAAGATTTTTTTTAGCTATAAGTTATGTGATCGAATCTGCAAACAATTACAGATTGCAGGATTTATAATATATTGCTCATTGTTAGTTCATGTCAGCTAACAGTATCTTATGTGAATAAATGAAACCTTATTGTAAAGTGTTACAGAGCCTTTTCCTCAACTATTTAACTGTTAAATGAACATCAATAAGTGTAGTTAATGTGTTTGGTAAATGTTTGAATAGAATGTAGTTAAAGGGTGGACAGAAGCATCAGTGATGAACCGTAGACAGGGGAACTGCTGTTACACGGAATCTACATTAAACAGTTTCTCTGGTTCCAAAATACACAGAGACACACTCTCTCTCTCTGTCTGAACCCCTGAGATGTCCTCTGACTGTATAGTAAAGGAAATCCTGTCTATCAAAGGAGAATTTCCTAAATATACACTCAAAGCATAGCAGGGCCAAACACGTTCAGTATAGGGCAACATAAAGTACACACATACTCAAAATGGATCCCATTTGTTACCCATATACAGCAATTTAAATTAAATTGGAGATTTACTTTTGATTTAACAAGATACCAAAGTGTTTTAGGGTTAAAATTTAGAACATTCTTGTAAAAACTATATATTTAGCTCTATAATCTTGCTTTGGGTCAGTCATTGCATCACTTGATCTCTTTCATTTCTTCAAAGACATTTTAAGAAAAACCACTTTGACACTTTGAAGTGTCAAAGATGACACTTCAAAGAGAAAATCTGAGAAATCTTTATACTCTGAAACGGCAGTAAAATGTTCCTGGACACACACAAGTACAAAAGTGATGATGCCAATGTAGCCAAAGTGGTAAAGAAAATACAACTCCGTCACATTCTTCATAAATACAAAGGTTCACAAATACCTGTCTATATATACAACAAAATCTTCCTTATATTTCACAGACATCAGGTCAAAACAAACATAAACACAGCAAGATTAAATATCAAGGGTAAAGTCTGTACATGTTGGCACATAATAAGTTGCATGTGTTTTGGTCATTGATGAACGTGGACATATAAATGAAGCCGAGATTCCGATAACTCGGAGGGGCATCCCATACGCTGTCATAAAGGATGCGTGTGAAAACCTTCCAACAACAACGGAAAAATCTAAACCTGACGTCAACTCACATTCATTCCTTTCCACACACACATAGGCTTAACTCTATTAGATCGCTTTGTAAATCACATCTGCATGTAACACAAACATAGCTTATGTACTGAAATCCCAGCAGATTTGCTACTGTATTTTTAATGCTAACACCACAAACAAAGCCTGGATGATGCCGGTTTACTTGAAAATGACATATGCTTATGACTCATTTGAAATGTTATACGAGCAGAGACCTGTGACAGGCAGTAATCATGGTACTATGTGGCATCACATAACACCGCTTACATTACATTTATTCATTTGTAGAAGCTTTTGTCCAAAGTGACTTTTTTTGATAATGAAATCAATGCACATTTTTAATGTGAGAAATGTTCATACCAGCACCACAGAAATAATCACCATCAATATACAGTAATAAACATCTCACTTTAAGCCAAGATGGAAACTCACATTCTGAATTACAACTAGCTTTTAAAGCACTGACATATTGCTGAATGAAGCTTGTATGCTTGTACTCCCTTGAATAACAAACTCAATTAAGATTCTATATTAATATTTACTACTGTATGACAGACCAGCACATCAAACCAAACCAATCACTGAGACAAAAACTTACGAGCTGAATCCTCTGAGGTGCAAAATGTGCTAATGGTTGTGCATTTGTGTCTTTTTTACATGCCATATTTAGGCAGACTATGATGAAAGCTGCTTCTCCCTCTCACACATCATCACATTACCTGCTTTTGGTGTCCGTCTTCTTATTCTCATCTTTGGGAAGGATGGCCACGAGTAGTTAAACGGAGAGTCTGAGTCAGAGTCCATATTTTTATTTTCCTCAACGGTTCCGTTCTGAGAAACGCATAACGTCAATGTAACCGTGGAGTTAAATGAACACAGGAGTTGGAGGACACCTTTCCAAAAACCCAGATTCCACAGATAAGCGTTGAGGAGATAGCACCGCTGAGTCTGAGTGTGTTTGTGTGTGTGAAAGAAGGTGGGTTCGGTCTAAATGCTCTATACTCCCACTGTTTTGTTGCAGGCAGAGTCGGGACTCACTTTAGACCTGGGAGACCACGACAGAGGGGCTTTCAAACTAAGATGTCTGTAAGAATCTGGAAGGTCAGCCAAGGTTTAGGAATCATTAACCATATGTGCTAATAAAACTCTGTGAGGTCCCGGGATGCAGAAAGACACACCTCCACCTTCCCCACAGCTACTTATAAACAATAAGGCAAACTGTGAAACTGAAAGCCAACTGTGAAACAAATTTAACAATCTTCATTAAGCTATGCATGATACAGCATTAAAATAAATCTAATTTCAGGCAATTTACAAACATTCTTCAGGCAAGAATGAGTCTCAAATGTAAATGTGGGCCAAACAGAAAGACGTGTAACATGCATTTATTCATATTTTAAAAACAATTCAGTGCAAACCAATCTCGCTAGAAGCTAAAAGCTCGCCCAAACATTGCCTAAAAAGTCAGTATTTATCTACATTTACATATTACACAGATTTCTGAGCTAATGTAGGTAACATCATCAGCCAAATTAGAATAACTGTGAATGTGTATGTCCATGCAACACAATAAGTCCCATGCAAACTCAACAAACACTATACAGACATCAACCTCAAAAACTCAATCCAAAATAGACTCAACAATACACAGACACAACCCTCAACTCAAACTCAAGCCAACACAGACTCAAGTCAATATTTACACACCACCCAACACACATTTAACTCTACAGAGATTTAACCCAACATAGATTCAACAGATTCAATACACAGACTCAACCCAACACAGACTCCCCTCACAACCTACAGTAACAACTCGCGTTGCAAAACACAAAAAAAATCAAATAGCTAATATCTCGGAAAGACCATGTCACTACCAGCCAAAGTGGAACTTGAAACAGCAGGATTACAACCAGGTGTGTGTGTGTTTGCGCATAAACTGAGATGAATTATTCTCTGCATGTGGTGGACCTCCAGTCTTTACTGTGTGTGTGTGTGTATCAGTCAGTCCTTCAGCAGTAACATGGGCTCCAGTAATCCAAACAGCAGACTCGCTCAGTCAACCAAATGTCTCCAAAGGCAACAAGGAATTTCACTTGAGAAAACACAGGACAGTATTTCTGTAAATGATATGAGCGGGCTGCAACTAAATGAATCTTTGTAATTATGTGTCTAGCTCCCTTACGAATCCTCCTTGTGAAGACATACAGAAGGTTCTTCTTAAAGACGATTAAACAAAATGGTCCACTTGTTACATGAGCTTTAAATTTCCTTCTCCTTCCTCCTTACATGTATATTTTTCTGTCCATGTTCTTATTCCTTTACTTATATGACACAAAGATTGTCCAGCCAGAGACCTCCAATGGGGTTCGCACCCGGGGCAGTCTGCTCTTTTCTGTGGAGTGTGACTGTTTTAGTGCCTTAGATTTTGGGATTTATCCCCAACTACTGTACTGTATCTCCTCCCTCCAGAGTTTTTAGTGGCTAACGTCTGTGTATGCGAGTGTATGTTTAGGTTTAAATGAGAAATGGGGAAGGGGAAAAAAGGAGAGAAGCAATGAAATGGTTTGCACATGAGCACAGTACAAGTTGAATGAATGTATGAATACATTACTCATTGAAGTGAATGTAAGAGTATGATCACTTTAATTTAAGCAGTCAGACAGCCAACCTATTTATACAAAATGACTTATAATACAGTTACTAGGGTCAATCCAACTGGGGAACCCCAATGTTAAGTTCCTCCAGGGCACTTAAGGTAATACCTCACAGCTCATACTGTTACTCTATGGCATGATACTGTACTCTCAATATTTCTACATGTAAATTACCTTTATTATGATTGTATGATGTATGCAAAGTACTAACAAATGACTCATTGTGAAATTTTAGGCTTTGTATAGCATTAATAAACTGTGTGGACTGGGGAGGGGACTTTTCCATGTGAAAGTCAGAGCCTGTGCAAACAGTTTGTGAAAGCCTTTCTTTAAAAGTCCACTGTGTGACTCATTGGCAAGGTAAGCCTCATGTCCACGTGAGAAAGAACTCAGCTTAGATGTTGTACATGAACCAGGTATTTGGGAAAAATCAGCGAGGAGGTGGAACACATTCTGTGGGATGGGCTAAATGTTGAAGCATCATGTTAAATGTCAGCCTTTGTGAAAGCTCAAAAATCTACGCTTGTTAACATTCCTGCCACTTTATAGTTAAAACAGTAAATGTGTGAGCGGCAGAGATTGTATTGAAGTGCCAAACTCATTTAAAAGAGAAAAAGAAACTTTATTGTCTGTTCTCTTTGCTGAGCTAGAAACCTCTCTTTCAAATTTATACTGTATTTCTAAAAAACTATACTGGAGTTTTTAACATCAATAAAGAACAGCACATTGAAAACAGCAAAAGCGGTGTCCAAAAACTTAAAGGCATGACTTGGTGCTTTCACTTCAGCACCACAATAAAAAGTTTTTGAAAAGAATTTATGCACAATTTTATTTAAATGTAAAATGAGTAAGTTCAGTTGCCAGTCTCTACTGCTATTGCGGTTGTAAGAGTAAAACAACTAAAAAGAGTAATAAAACTTTTATTTTCTCATGTCAAAGACTTGATATTTAAAAAAAGATATATTATTTAATTAGATATTTAAAAAGAACTATAAAGTTCATAACATCGTCTACACATTAAATTAACTTTTTTCATGCAGAAATATGCACTAATATAATAATATATGCACACACAAAAAATAAAGATATAACATACAGCATTAACTTACAATAACTGGTCATAACTGATGCTAATAAGGAGCATCATGGCTCATTAAAGGGGCTCTTATCATTCTTCTAAAACAGAAAGGGGTCTTCTTTAATGTATTAACAGTGTAAATGATATAATAGTGTAAATGATAAAACAGTATAAACTGAACATTTACTAAAACTAAGCTGCATAAACAACTTCCTGGAATCAAATCCTTGGATTTCTGACATCATGACCACTTTCTAGTGTTTAGCAACTTAGTCAGTCCAGTCATGGTCAGCTTATAAGGAGGGTGTGGAATAAAAAACATAATTCTTATATAACAGAGGAAGCTACCATTACTCTAGTTGGTATGAATTTTATTTGACCCAACGGCAACACTCCCCCTCCCGCTAATACTGTGTTTATGCAGACTTTATAAATGCACAAAAGCAACCTATGTAGTTCTAAGGGTAAAAAAAAAATATTGAAAACTGCCATAAGAAACCAAATTACGACCCAAGCAACCTTCAATAACATAAGTGGTAACGGTGGTAACAGACAAACATACAGCATACAGCAAATGAACATGTGAGTAAATAAATGGATGTGTCTGTACCTGAGTTAAACGTGTTTAGATCTTCATCCTCTTCATCAAGACAAAGAACAAGCTGTTCTTCAAAGACCTGAAAAACAAGACGACAAAAACACGTTTGCACATCGTTTTCAAGAAAGAAAACAGAACAAAATAAGAACGCAGGCATGAACATCTGTCCATTAGTGAGCTGAAAAGCCCACAAGCACAGGAAAGCACATACGGCATGTCTGAAACAGACTAAGTGATCTATTATTGAGCTTCTGATTCCAAGAATCAATTTAGACACACACGCAAAAGAATGACTCCACTCACACTATCTACCAGGGTACGGTCTTCAAGTCCCAGCGGGTTGCTCTGATCTGAGGAGCAGAAAAAATAAATGCAATATGAAAAGCTTATTTGTATACAAAATGACACATTTCTGAATTTGAGATGAAAAGAGAGAGAAACCAACAAGCACAAACAAGCCTTCGGTTTGAAAAACGTAGCACCAATCACCATGGTGAACAGTGACAGGAAGTGTCTGCACATTAAGGTTGTGAGGTCACAGGGGCTAAACCTGCAGGGGCTCTAGCTGTCAACACATGAAGCTGGCAGTTTCTTACATCACTTACATCACTCCATTTTTTCATTATCAGTCCAACTGTGGGCTGGTTATTTCTCTCTCAGTCCTCTCTTAACCCCCCCCAGAAATACAGTGTCTCTCTCACTAAGCCCACCCAGGAGGAATGTGTCTCCTCATACTGGACATGTTTGGGAAAGCAGCCGGAGGTCCCTCACAAAGACCGCTCTGTGTGTGTATGTGTGTGTGCATCAGTGTATGTGTAGTCCGCATCCCACATTCTACCACAATGTCCTCCTGAGTGAGCCAAATTCACCCAGTGTGTGCTCTAACAACCCTGCCAGACCTAACTCGCAGTGACAGACAGAGAAAGAATATGGTGTAAGGAGAGTTGGGGTCAAGAAGAGGGAATGGAACAAGAGAGAAATAGAAAAAAATAAGCAATGAAGCAAAGCAGAAAAGAGATTAAAATAGAGCCAGGAGAACATTAGTTACATCAATATGATAAAATGCAAAAAGACCTTGGATAAAGCAAAATAAAGAGGATAGTAAAATACTAAATATACTATTTGACCATGACTGATCTTGTGTTTTGCTTTTGCTTCCTACTGCAAGGCTTATATGTAATTTCCAAAACCCCCACAATTAACATTCATTTAAAAACATACTGCAGTTAATGTTATCTTGCTTAATAGCTGGATTTAAAATCTTGACAGACAGAAACAGTCATTAACAGAAGTAAAAATGCATTAAAAGACCTCAGGCTTAAAGACTCACCTCTGTCACATAAATCTGATGTGCGTGTGCTCCCTTCAGAGGACTCTCTCGGACGCCTCGCCTGTAACATACATGTCAGATTCAGAAGACTGATGGTAGAACTAGAATTGTGTTTTTACATTAATGGGATTTTGATTTGAATCAAAAAGTGAAAGCTGATTCCAGATCTGCCTTTCTGCAGCTGGTAATCTGCAATAAGACTCCTTTATTTGCTATGGATAATATATATCATAAGCTCTTTCATTATAACTGGATAAACCTGTACATATATAACATAATGGATAACAGTTTATAAAAACATCACGGGTGTATGATTAACAGCAGAAGTAATCTCTCGTGATCTTGTTCTGACTGTTAAAAGTTGTTATACATGAAATACCAGTCTGCCACTCAAAACAATAAAATATCCTGTAATAATGGTTTCCAAAATCACTTACAGGCCCATAAAACATGTGTTTCACACATCATTCTCCCGTAACCATGCACTTACGGTGGCCTTTTTTTTATAACTGGAGGTAATTTTACCTGAAACCATTAGAAGGTAAGGCCATTTTTTTACTATATTCAAGATGTTAAAACACTTTCTCTTTTCCAATCTTAATTTTCAGTAAAGTGTTGATTTTACACATATATATATATATATATATATATATATATATATATATATATATATATATATATATATATATATATATATATATATATATGTCATAAATTGATGCGTTTAGCAAACACACACACACACACACACACAATTTATGGAGCAACTTTTGCTCTTTCAGACTATATATATATATACACTGTAGAATATTCCACACATGTAAAATGCTTTTGAAAGATACTATTAGTGCAAATATTGTCTATAGTGTAAAATGCCTTCTTACACTATAGACAATAGTCCACACAGACTATGAGATGAGCTCCCCCTGCTGGACACACAAACGCCTCCTCCATCCACTTTAACCCAGCTCAGATTGAGGGATAAACCAGTTGCCATAAACATCAAGCAGTTCCTGTCAATTTGCTTGTCTTTTTTCTTTTTCCTTTTTCTCAATATCCAAATTTTTCAACAGAGAACAGAATAACTTTCATATGCAAATGTCAACTCACCCGCGCGAGTGTATCCGGCTCTCGGCTCTTCTCTCTGTACAGCTGGATGCTACTGTGTGCATCTATTTGTGTGTTGTGTTTGACAGAGAGGCTAACAGAGTCAGTGACAGGGCAGAACCGAAGCTGGTGTGAGCCGTCGATCCAGACCTGACTCATCCACACGGGCTTTGAGAGGCTGATCACAACATGACATAGTCAGAATCAGCTGTTACTGCACACTTAATCAATAACATCACTGAGGTGACAAATGCGTGATTAATGAATCTTTTCAATATCTAGATCTATTAATAGTGTATTGTGTAAGGCTGGTTGGAATGACTCACTTTGTTAAAGAGCTGATGAGCGCCAGGTCTCTGTGTTTTTCAGTTAGCGTGAGAGGACTCTGTTGTTCCTCACCGAGTGTGGGAATCATCCTCTGACCTTCAGATGTCTGGAGGAGGAAGTGACAGAGGTGGGGAAACCCTAAATGTCTGGCCATGTGAAGAAGTGTCTTAAGATCTGAAAATAAAAGAGAACGGTAACTAACAAATTACAGGACATGATAAAATGTGACATGGAAAAGAACTTATAAAATAATGAAAGATAGATTCTTATAAATCATTTTTGCTCTACCACAAATGTGCAATACTATCTACTCAAAAACACAAAATGTATCTTTAAGAGTCTTTGTCCTTTATAGCATTAAAAAATATATATATTTCCTTTCTAAATTATTGCTAAACTGACAAGTCTTTGATATTAGAAATCAGCAGTGCAAAAACTATATATAAACAAGATAGCTTTGCCAAATGCATTAATTTAAATCAACCAGGTATAACCCTGTCAAAAACATACAGAAGACCATTCTCTACTTTCACATCCATTAGTTAGAAGTTTAAACACACAGTTAATCTCTATATAATCTACATCAGGTCATAAACAGACTGATAAACCCATATGGCAAAGCATTTTGTGTCTCTCAATGGGATAATATGTTCTTCTTAAAGGTCAGGTGTGTTTTTCATATCCTAGCTTATTATGCATGGAAAAGTATAATAATGAATAAGCAAGACTTCCTTGTGAATTGTAAACAGTGACACTATCAAAACATTACTGTTTGTTTGATTGGCCTGACAACCAACTGTCTCAACCAATAACATGAGCTTGGCGTGGGACCACCAGTTCTTTGGCAGATGTGAGGATTGTTCTGATATTTTTGTCCATTTCTGTTTGATGGTGCTAGTCACTTTCACACCAGCTTTAACTCTTCGTGTACGTTTTTGTGTGTGTGCTACAACGCAGTAGGAAACTGAGGTTAAAACCTGCCCATCAGGTCATTACAATACCCTCTGACAAACAAAACCACAGACACATACACACAAAAAACCTAAATGAATTCTAAGAAACTGTGAATAAACAATCAGTTCATTTATTATGAATGAACTTCAGGATGTTTAGGATAAAAAGAGTCGAGCAGATAAAGCCTGTTACAGGTGTGGGATCAGTGAAACTAAGAAGAGGGTGTTGACAGAAAAGCTAAACAGGGGACATGAGGAAACCAGACTGGTGTGTTTGTAAAACATGCAGACACGCGAGCACACAATAATTGATTGAACAGATGTCTGCGATTCTTTGCTCATATTGACTGAGGTAGTTGACCGTGCATGCCGTTGTTGTGATTTAAGAGAGGAGTGTCAGTGAGGTGAGGCATTTCCAACAGCTTCTCGTTTACTGCATACTGTACTTCACTTCTGCAGTACTGTCCATTTAACAGAACTTGCAGTTAATTGCTAGAGAGACAAACGTTATTTGTTGTGTGATTTGCTTGATTCTTGATAAATGTAAACACTTACACACCTTGCAAGAACTGTTTATCTCAGCAAACCACCAACACTGATTGTTACCATAATAATTTAATTGTTTAACATAATAACAGATACATATCCAACAAAAGGATATCCAGTTTGTTGTGACACATCGAGCAGATTTAGATGATTATTAAGGTTTCCTGATAGTACCAAGAATGTTGCTATAAAGTACCGTCATAAATTGAAACTGACACATCATTTCAGAGACAAAGCAACGAAATGAGCGCTAATTTAGTTGTGCAATTTAGCGCAAATAATCGCCAGTGTTATATAAGGGGCCCCTGTGTGCGCTAAAGACATTCTTTAAATCTTTCTCTCTTCTCACTGTTCAAGAAATTAGTTAATGTTCCATGATGGAATGAGCACAGTATCCATTCCAACTCTTCCAGTGTACCAGACCATAGAAACAGATACACAGGCAATATGTTTGTTAAAGTGAGTTTTTTTTCATTATACATGTGAGGATCAATCGAAATTATATTATATAGGCCTACTCTTTGTTTGTTTTTCTAATTCAAATAAATTATCCTACTGTTATTAAATATGGATTGGAGAGAACATCAAATTGTGTTTCTACAAACAAAGATGTTTCAAAGGAAACAGCTAACCTAAGAAAACACATTCAAGTAACTGTCAAGGAAACACAGTTCAGGTATATGGTGTTTTCTATACAAGTACAACTTTACACTGAAGACATCAAAATTGATGGAAAACATTCTCTCAAATGTGGATAAGTCATATTATTGTTTACTTTTTAGTGTATTTCACTGTTAGTCACATGAGAGGCATGCTGGACACAACACTCATCTTCACTGGCTGCTGTGATGCAACATCAGTGTTTGTTCAAATTGGAAATTCCCAATAAAATCTTGCACCATCATCATACATTAAAATAGCAATATGGTTGAAATCTTGAACCATTACTTATTTTGCACGTCAAACATTATTCCCTCTCTGGTTTTTAACTGTACAGGACAGGTCATATAGCACATAAACCTGACCAAAAGTAATGGTACAGAAAATTCAAAGTGAGCTCCTCCTTTTAATATATAATCATTATATGTTGGATCTTCTTCTGACATGCATGGTACTACACATTGACTAAGTGAATTCAGTTCCACTCTTTGATGAGTCTGGATTTGAAGTTAATACAAAACACTATTACTTAGAGTTACTCAGTTGTAACTAAAGGGTTGTAGAATTTAGTCCTGTGATCTACTAACAAGCCATAACACACAACACAAAGCCCCATATGTTTAAATACCTGTCCAGAACAAAAACTAGTTGCATTCTGTTTCAGTGATAATCCAGTTTGATGTAATTTATTTAACCCATACACATCTTACAAAAGACTTGTCAAACACCACATGGCAAATATGTGAAGTGTAATGAAAGGATCATGAAAGAGGCGATGTGATGTGAAATGTTATCCATGTTTCCAAAATATGAATTACATGATTATTACAATCTGGGATACAGTGCACTGAAGGATTTCTTTTTTTTAGAATTAATCTGTGTAAGAGTTTGCCAAATCTATTTGTACATAACATTCAGAATTCTGTGCAAACAAAAACAAAATAAGGGTTAACAGTACTGGAGGGAAAGGGAACAAAAATTGTAATTGACTGACCTTGATTCACCCGTCTTGTTTGGTTGTCCCATTCCAGAAAGTGCAAGTTTGCCATGGCCTGTGTGATTTTTTCATCAATATCATTGTGTTGTCCTGCTGTGCATTTGTGCTCTAGTCTTTTGAATTGAAATAATTCCTTAGGATCACTAATCCCATCGGTTTCATTCTGGCCAGTCCTATCGAAATGATTCTGCTCAGGTAAGATCCTTTTCTCTGGGCAGAATTTCTTTAAGACGTCCTCGTGGCTACTGGAGGTCAAGGGATCAGGGGTCATCAGTTGCTCTGCCACCTCTTGAGCATCATCTCGTTTGTACTCCAGAAACAGCTCTTCTGAATGGGAGAGGGGGATGATGGGAAAACTGCTGCTGGAACTCACGCAGCTGTAGAATTTTACAGAGACCTTTTCTGGAACATTATGACCTTGAAGGATTGAAAAAATAGGTGGTTTTATTATTGTAATTTACTAATAATTAAATGCAGGTAAGAAAATATGTACAGACTCATATCAACCAGCTTCTTAAGGTATCACCCTTTTCTGCATTATTTGATCCAAGTCATTTATTTAAAAAAATTTTTATAATGGAAGAAATTATTTTCAGAGCATATTTATATTTCTTTTCAACATAAATATTTTTGATCTGAAGATGTATGTCTGAATGTTTAAATGAGTTAAGTCAAGTGACTCTGAACTTTTTAACAGTAGTGTATTTTTGTACATCATAATATTGTCTTGTGTTACTGTCTTGCTTGAGGTCACATGGCAGGTCACAATACAAAAACAGGATGTTATTAAGCTCAAGCGATTTGATGTAAAAAAAATGCCACTAAAAAAATCCCACTAACTGGCCATTTTAAAACCCGACAGTCAATAACTATAACATTAACTTATAAAAGTTTTTGTGATATTTTACACCTTTTCAGGTATTCAATACTTTCTATTTGTTTTTATAGAAAAAAAAACATATTCCCATATTACCTTACCATACACAAGTAATATCAATCAGTGAAAAATGCTGATTTTAGTAAAGGGAAACAGTAAGGAATCACATTGCATGTTACAAAAAAGTTTATTACTCTAACAGTCAAAGTAAGAGCCCTACGAACCGACTGCACCCTGTAATTTATTCAGTGTCTCACCCGGAACAGTGAATCTAAGTGAGTCGTGGTCCTCAGACCTGTGGGCTAGGGTCACATGGTGAAGGGACGAGCCCACGAGGACCACATAGTAATCAGTCTCTTCCTGAATACACTGAGACCCCTGTAGCTTTCCATAGACCTCCACTTGACCCTGAAAGAGAGAGAAAGAGTACATTTATAATACCATTTGTGGTGGACAGACCACAGAAAACAGAAAATAAAAGTGTTTTTAATTCATTTTTAATTCTCTACAAAAGGCTACAAAAAAGTATACATATTTTTTTAGGCCTGTACGATTTAGTTAAATATAATGTGTTTATTATTATTCATTATAATTATTATTATTATTCATTTTTTTCAGTGGCTTGATGTGGGTCTAGACCTTAGATTCTTAAATTTATAAGAAAAGGCTGAAAAGGATATTTTCCTTGTTTCATCTTTTTTATTTGTTCATTAAAAAGGGGTTCCTACTTTGGGTTGGCTTTGCATAGCAATTTGAATACCACAAAAAACATTACCATTATGTAAATGGAAAAACATGCCCAAAACTAAGAAGAAAAAACCTGGCTTTCCCTTCCAAACCCTCCTCTGTAGATAGTGATCACTCACTGCCAAATGTTATTGGGAATGATTTCTTTTTCCATTTTAGAAACACTGTCTGTCTTCCTGACAGGGTAAGGCCTATGTGCTTATCAAATTTTGCGTGAAAAATTGGCTCAGCACACACAGATTAAGTCAAAACTGAATTACATTTCAATGACTATGAATAGTGATTTCAAGCGTTTTGAAATCTAGGTCAAGACTGAATGTTTGTATAAATAAGGTCAGCTATGTAAAAGCAACTCAAATGAGACAAATGAAGTGTCAATGCTGGTAATGAGCACAATTTTTTTCATATGTTTGAACTTCTTTGTAAATTAAGATTAAGATATGTTTAAGGAGACTGATTAAGATTTTTAATCAAATAAAGGTCTAATTACCAAAATATGAAATTATGAGTACCCAAAAGTTTCTTACAATCAAAATATACCACCACATTGTCATACAAGAAGTAAAAACGGAAAACAATTCATATGAACTTATTAATTAATGAGTCATTACAGCAAACTTTACCCTACATAGACCTATGCTTACAGCAGAGGTACACTGTATTTAAATAAGAATGTAGCATGCAAACTACATTTTATTCTCTCGCTTTTTCTTGAAAAGTTTTTCTAGGTACCCGAGATGCAAACTACACTAATCTACAATTACTTAATACTGACGTATTGGTTATTAAGCATTACAAGGAAGATTCCCATCTCTGTGACTAATATACACTGTATAATAGTTTGCATAGAGAAAATAAGTACGAACCCAGTAAGAAACAAAGAATAATTCTACATACAAGAGACTTAAAATCTCTTTTATTACAACCAGAACTTGACGAAAGCATGTACAGAGATGCTGTGTATATCAACACATCTATATGCACATTCACCAAAAAAAAACCAAACGCACAGCCATTCATCATCAATGCAGGCATTCAAACTCATTTAACCCACGAACAGCCCGTAGAGATCTACCCACAATTCCATGCACTGTTTTTATTAAACAGACCCTGCATCAAAGCAACACCCCATAAAAAGGGGCGTGAACAGTAAATTCAGTCTCGCCAGGGGCATGCGTGTGACAGGACACTTTTCACTTTCTACCTTTACTCAACATAAAGCCCCCTTTTGATTGTTTGCCTTCCTTCACCAGACGTCTCCCTCACTTCCTGTCATTTACGGGGCCCTGTATAGAGGGAGTGATGGAGGGAAAGTTGCTCTGATGTGAGAATGAAGGAAAGGTAAGAACTCTCCTCGTTCCTGAGGCTCTGAGCTTTACGTGGGGATGAATGATGAGTGTGGGAGTCTCTCTCTCCATCTCTCCACTCCTCTATTTTTTCTTTTTTTCACTAGCCACCTGCCATAGTGCTGTTCTCTCATTCCAAGGTTATAAAAATCTTGAAATCTTTCAAATACACGTCTCTTGCCATTTTGTAAACTTGCATTCATGCATTTAGCAGACGCTTTTATCCACAGCACATTCAGATTACAGTATTTTATCTGTCGGAGAATCGAACCTATGACTTTGTTCTATATTCCACCAGATGAGCTACAGGAAAGCTGTACTGTAGCTGTAGTCATATCTATACTTGTTAAGCTTATGGTGAAAAATTTACACTACATTTTCAAACCATATAAAATAAAGGGTGAGGGAGAGACACAAAGAAAGACTCCAGTCCTAACAACTTTATTAGTCTGTGCCAAGTACCAGAGAGGGAGAAAACATTCATGCATTTGCCAGATGTTTTTATTCAAAGATTTAAAGTTTACATTTTATCGGAACATGCATTCCCTGCGTTTCAAACCTATGACCTTGTCATTGCACCATTGCCACTGGCTGGCAACAACAAGACTTGGAAATTGTTTACAGTCTTTAAGATGCTGCTTATAAACAGCAGTAAACAGCATGAAGTATGTTGCCCCTGACAGCAAGGTTGGTGGGAGGACCAACAAAATCACAATTTGCATATGTGTTAAGACTTTTACCCCTGTTTTTTAAACTTTCTAGAACACCAGTAGGGTTGCACGATTCTGAAGAAAAATGTGATAACTTGCTAAATAATGCAATGTACAATATGCAATACGCTTAAAGTTTGTAAAAATCATTTTAAGCTATATTAAAATATATTGAAAATCTGAAAACTGTACAACCAACGTGCATGTGTCACACTCTTTTGGAAAAAAGCTTCACCTGCTCTATCTTGCCAGTCTCTCTGCTATCTGCATCCATCTATAACTTTGACTAATCATTCAGTTACTGCAAACCTTTGCGATATGCATACTGCCATATTGCACATAATCACAATATTTTGATAATTTCAATATATTTTTCCAACCTAGATTACATTAACAGATAGTTACATAGCTACACATTACAAAGATATAGTAGAAATTTGTTGGTTAATACCCGTCTTTTAATCAGTAAATTTGTTCGTAGAATGAAGTTGCCACATCCATAAACAACTAAATGCTTTGTTTACAAAACAAGATTAAGCTCTTAGAAGAGCAATGATAATCGTACTTGACTGTAGCATTTACATTTAGGTTGCCAGAGACTCAGAAAGCCATCCAATCAGCTGTCACAGGGTGGCTTATTTCACCCTTTTTCCCATAAACACATTATTACAGTTTATAAAGAAAAAGACAACCAGATATTCTAATGCTGCAACCAAATCAACAATATTTACTGAACCACTTGATGACACTTTAAATAAATCAATAAATGAGGAACAGAGCAGGGAGGTCACATTCCGGTATCATGCTGGTTGTACTCAGATTAGATGAGGAGAAAAGCAGAACCGCAATTACCGCAGTTACATCTCTGATCAATGAGGGGCTGTTATTGTCTCCAGCTCCTGTTTACAGACAAGATCTAGAAAAACACCTCCCTAATACACACGACCCATCTCCATGGACTGTATGTGTAGCTGTGTGCGTTCCCTTACCAATGACATAACCGCTGCCACCTGAGAAGGGCGTGTACGAGTTTCTCATGTTCTAACAGGATTCGTCTCTAAATGCATGTTCAGGTGAGCATTATTCCTATTCAACATGATTACGTCTTTTTGCAATCTCTTGAGACTTCTTACACACACAGGCCATTTATTCTAGAACAAAATACAGCATGTTTTTTTTTAACAACAGCTTTATTTAAGATATTCAGAAACAGGTGTAACTCCATTACGGATCCAGGCGATTTTCATTTCTGTTTCTAACCAGCAGAGCTAGTTTTAGAACAATCTGTCAAAGCTCCAGAGGCACAACGTCAATGGCCATTTATTTCTAGAGTATGGGTCACATGATAGTTTTGCATTAATTAGATGCCTTGTATAGACATCAACATTCAATTAAAATAAAAATGACAAATTAAAATCATTTTACTTTCATTCAAACAATACAGTTTAAATAATACGTATTATGAGATAACATCTAATTTATTACATATGATATTGACACATATTGAAATAAACCAAGCTGCATACGACTGTCCTATAGGGAGCACAGTGAAAGTGAACCAAATCAAGTCTGTGAACATTATAATCTTCTTAGGAAACTGAAATAGTATTGCTACAAAATTCTTCTTTATTAGAGATAATCGCTTGTTGGATTTTCTTTGATCACCATGTTCTTGTCTGAACAAACCAGCTCAAGGAATTTCAAAGACGTGTGATATGTTAAGAGTTTCTTTGTGAAAGTGAATAGGAGCTGTCTTAGCTAACTTAATAGTGTAAAAGGATTCTACTACTGATCTAAAATGACATAATCTGACAAGAGTAGTACACTTTCATTTGATAAATCTTCAAGATGCATCCTTTCTGAGTACTGCAAACATCACAAACATGCTTATAATGTCTTAAAGGACAATTCAAAGGACAGATTTTGTGCTTGGAAATTTTTATATTTACATTAAGGCATTTAGCAGACATGTTATCCAAACTTAAAAAAGTAAGCAAATGCAGTATTTTCTCACATGCTAATAAGAGTAGGAAATTATGAAATCTGAGAATGCACAAGTCTACCTTATTTGGCTTACAAATTTCTGGCCTTACAATTCTAGCCGTTCCAAAGTAGCAAAATTATGTTATTTATATATTACATATTTTAAAAATTTAGCAGATATTAGAACAAAATGGAAAAAAATAACTTTTCAAAATAACTGATAGATCTGTTTTCTGGATCTTCATAATGTTTAACTTAGTAGCTAAATTTCATAGCCAAAGTTTATAGGCAAATGTTTAAGGGATTATGTTTTTATTGAGGAAATGCCTTCCATCCGATTGCGCCTGATTTCTAAAGCAGTACACAGGAATAGGAAGAACACTGTGCACAGAATCTTCACATGTTTACTGAGACACTTGAGAGGGCTGTCCAAGATTTCAGATTTCCAGTGAAAAAAAAAAGAAAAATGAAATAATTTCTGAGGGAGTTGCATGTGCCCAACAAAAAAACATAATCATGGTCCACACAACTCAAAACACCTCACATAAAGCCTAAACATCTGTAGACAAACATTTGCTTGCACATTTTTCAATGCACTAATGATATAAATGATTTCTATTGTTTTCCATACACTTATGTAACACATGTTACATACAACATGTGACTTTTCTGAAATATACAAGACCTCATTTAAAACCCTTCAGCCTTATGTGGTCAAGCAAAGCTGCCTCTGTTTTATTATATTCTCAGCACTCAACAGTTCTCTAGCTGGAGTTTACTCTGTGTTATCAGGAAACGGACTGACAGACACACATGCTGAATGCTGTTTGTTCCAGTCAAACATCGGCATGGTTTTCCTCACTCACCCCGCAGATAAAACCGGACACAGAGCCAGACTTTCCTATCTCTCTAATGAAGTTTGGGAAACAAAACGTCAAACATGCCCCCCATATCTCTATGGTGTGAAACATAAGTACTTATAACCACTAACTGCTAGCCAAGATAACTGACATGTTTATATAACCTTTGTATTCTAAAAGTTGAAGTCTTGTATAAATAAAGTCTTGTACTGTACTTACAATGTAAGTGTTGTGGTAGGCTGTTATGGAATTTTTTAAGGACAATTATGACAAAACATGCATAGCAATATGAATATAAAAACCAGCTTTCCTTTAAATAAACCTTTTGTATAGTTGATAAGTATTTACACATCCTAAGATTACAAATATCTTAGTCAATATCAAATAAAAGCACAATATAAACAAACCAGGTGACTTTAAACTTGCTCACCTTGACTGTGATTCATTATACATTCTTCTCACCTTAGACAGACATTGTGTTAGAATCTTGTCTGGCCAAGAATAAACACAGACACACCCTAACATACAGGGCAATACAAATCCAACTTAGATCTGCTGAAGGAGCACAAAATAGTGCACCACACCCACTAGCCTCATGTCAAACATGGCATCACAGGAACAGATAACACAAAGCTCAAATTTACACCAATTATGAATCTGGCATGAATATTTTCAGATCCTATAATAAAACATTGTATATTTGTCCACTTCTTCACACTCATTCTAAAATATTTTACAGAAAAAATCTGTACACCGTTACTTTTGTCAAACTATAATTTCAGAAATTCAAAGACACTAATCTTTACCTATTGTGTGATGCAGCTGTTTGAAAACGTATACAAACCCTGACCTAACACAAGTTAATGAAGTTAAAAAGCACTGTCTTCACAACACTAGGTAGCACTTATCTACCGAGAGCTCAGGAACACCTGAAAGCATTTAGCTCACACACGCACACATATGCACACACAATAATTGCTTTTAGTTCTGAGTGAATGAAATGTTTGTCTATAGTGCCGTACTGGGAGTTGAGAGTTGACACTATGCAAGCCTGCCATAAACTCTCAACATATCCCCTTACAATAACACATTATCCCATCACAGTCACAAACACCTTAAAAACCCTTACACACCTAACACATAGTGCCCGTCTTTCATAATGAGGTCACAGAGAAGGATTGTGCCTCTTTCTCTCTCTCTGCATTTAAAGCCCACATTGTGATTATACAGCTGAACTCGCAAGGTTTAGAATAATCTACTATTTAGGTATGGTGGTTAAAGATTTGGGCTGGTAACCGAAAGCTGCCAGCAGTGATCCATCCTTACTGTGTCTTTGAGCAAAACCTGAGGCTGCTCCAAAGGCAAGTGTATCTGTTATAAAGGTATGCAAGTCGAATTTAATAAATGTGTCTGATAAAACGACAAATGTAAAATAAAATGTATATAAAAGAATGTTTAATTGTTCCTTAATGTGATCCTGTAACTCAACTGTCAATGGACTTGAGACTGGGTCACCATAAATAATTACACAAAGCTTTTTACGAGGCGGAAAGGGTAGACTAAGGAATGATTTACCATTTTAGACATTGATGACTCATTATAACCTACCATTTTAATACAATTCCCTAGAATGTATAAAAGGTCCCATTTTATTACTTTTTGTTACAGTAGCTAGCAATAAAAAACAGCAACAAACAAACAAACTAACAGCAGTGATACTTTGGTCAGTAACACATTAATTGTATGTGAGTAAGACTGTGTTCAACTTTCCTTTTCTTTCCAATATTTTAAACAGTATGCAAACTTATACAAATGCAGTGCGAGGGACCACACAATGTCATATCAGGAAGGCAAAAGTAGTTTCCACACATGCACAGGTAAAGTCATTTACAAACGAGTCTGTCATCTGGCAAGCAGACAGAATGAAAAGACAGATCCCAAAGGAACAAGGAAACAAAGGAATGAAAGAGTGGAATTTCAGAGAGAGAGAGAGAGAGAGAGAGAGAGTGAGAGAGAGAGAGAGAGAGAGAGAGAGAGAGAGAGAGAGAGAGAGTGAGAGAGAGAGAGAGAGAGAGAGAGAGAGAGAGCAATGAAAATCTGTGACACTCACATAAAGTGGCACCTCTCCCCTGCTGAGCTCCATTATAGCCGCAGCACCTGACAAGTGAAAAAGAACATGTTTCAATACAGGGCAAAGACACACCCCACAAATAAACCAAACACATCTGTACAGAAAAGCAGAACAGGTTCTCACATCGGAGAGCTATGATGTGCCACACTATATATGGAGACCTGTTGAAAAAACCTAAAACAAGAAATGTCTATTCACCAAAAAACATTTAACTACTATACTGCCATAAGCAGAAAGAGACGAAACAGAAAAGCAGAAAGATATTCCTTAATTTTCTTTTATTGTCTATTCTTAAATAACCAAACTAACATACAAAAATATATAATTTTACACTTGAACATCAGTGTCTGTTTGTCCATCCTTTCATTTTTGCTGACTCATATAGTCACCTGACTTTCCTTTTAATTAGACCAAATCCTCAGAGAGGGAGGGGAACAAAAACCTTGCCTTTTAATTGGAACATGTTCACATAGCTGTGTGGACAACTGAGGGCTTAATCTTTTGATCCTCCAAATGTCAGAACACAGCGGCCATCAAAACGCAACACTCCGCCTGTCTAACTCGCACTGGGAACGAGCCAATGCAATGTTCTCTCTTCCAGGTGAGAGAGCTAACCTTAACTGATATATGTGGACAAGCTTTAACTATTTCACTAAATGTAAAATTGTGCTTTCATTTCCTGAATAAGCTGTAACAAAATAAAACACTTGAACAGGATTTATTTTGCTTTGCCTATCAAAAAGTTAGTCCCATCCCATATTTTTAGAAAAGCCTCCTTGTTTAAAATTAATATTACCATATTTCCATTAACTACTTCTATAAAGCATTATACTGATATTTAGTACAAAAGCACTCGTGCTTGTGTCAATTAAGCAACTGGTTAATGGACTCACTGAAGCAGTAAGAAGATGATTTCTACTAAATTTGTCAACAATGTATGAATATATGATAAGGTTTGGTCAAGGTCGGCAATGTGGTGAGTTTCATGTGTGATGTTTGTTATTTCTAAGTTTGAATATGTACGAATCATTAAGGAAAGTGTAAAAATTTGTGAGAATTTAAAAGCCTCAAAGTAAACTGGTAAAATATAGCAAGCAGCTGTGCTTCCAACAGTAGGAGTCCTGTTTGTTGTTTTCACACAAATGCTAGTGTAGTGAGTGACTTTTAAAGGGACGATGACGTCATCTGTAACTCAATATAGCCTACAGATCCAATAACACATACAAGCATACACAAGCACACCAAACACAGCTGAGAGAGAAACTATGAACGCTGCATGATGAAGCAACGCCATAGATCCTAAAAGGATGCTTTATGTTTATATGTACATTTGAGCAAGAACAAATGAGTAAATGAAGGTCATGGGAGGTCACGAGAGAGATGGTTCAATAGTTTAGCCTGAAGCTCACAGACTTATCAGCTCTGATCAACCTTTAGATAGAGACTAAAGCTACTGTAACAGAATCCCAACCAGTCTGAATATCTTCTTTAGTCGGCATGTTATCTTGGAATATGTATCCTACATCTAAACCACTCCATTATTCAAGCAGGATGAAATGATACTTTCATCCTTAACCAGATAATAACTGCATCATAGCTTCAGCAAGTTATCAAGTCATTTTTAATGCTGTTTATATCCTCGCAACTGTCCGTGTTCACAAAAGTAACTCTGCTTTGACTTCTTTTGGAACAATTTTCATTGGTACAACAAACTATTTGGCCATATTTAATATGAAATGTGAATAACTCAATGTAATACAGTTTTTCTCAGTTACATGCATGCATCTTTCTTGTTTGAGCAATTGGGATGAGCAATGCTACTGGATTACAATGCTTTTATCCTCTCTCTCTCTCTCTCTCTCTTTCTCACACACACACACACACACACCTGTAGATTCGGTTTCACCTGGAGGGCAATAAAGGGTTTTCAAGCGTTATCTGGGCTTTCATGGTTTAATTGCCACACCTAGCTACTTTAAACAACAACAAGTATGGCTGAAAGGTGGACTTTACGGTACCCGTCAAGCAGATAACTCATAAAGTATGCACACAGATTTCCTGAAACTATTTATCAAAAAATAGAAAGACAGACAGGAAGAGAACAAACTACAAAAAAGTGAGAAAAAAAAGAGCTACAGAGCAAAAAAGGGGGGAGGTCACGAAAGTGACCTGTGTCTGCTTCAGTTTCTCTGGGTGAAATCAACCTGACTTTAACCAGACACGGTCAAATTCCACCTGCTGTTTACTGACACATGCCATATGTCCTCTTTATCACCTTTCATAAGGTAAAACCTATCACAATTAGGCTATATACTGCTTGTCCATAGATCATTTAACAAAGTGAAAAGATGACTTAGGGTGTAATTGTGGTGATGGGGTGAAATATACACACAAAAAGTTAGACTCTCCAGAGAACAAGTTTGAAATGGCTAAATTGCATGTACTAAGAAACATTTATCGCAACCAACATTTACCGTTAAAATGTGATCAGACAAACGTTAGTCCTGCCAGATACTCACAAGCTAGCCTGTACGCCTGTGAAGCATTCTTTTGTTGCCTCTGTTTGCTCAGTATTCAACAGAGCAAAGAAGAGAAACAAAGACTGATGAGTAGAGTACCTTCAAAGTGCCTTTCATGCCAGACCTTCCTATTTCTCTTTTTCTGGCCCTGAGATTGAGGGCCGAGATGCTTTCTGGCCCTGCTGTTCATGCAAGATACAACCAGAGCTTAAGGAAAAGAGGAAGTGCAAGTTTCTTCTGATTAACAGGACACAATGCCCTCTGATTCCCCTTCCACTTCCAAGACATACTACAGTTCAGTGCTGATGGAGCCAAAGTTTGCATCTGTTTTTCTGCAAACATCACGGCTACCCAAACAGTGCACAATCAGTCAATTTACACTAAATCCAGGAAATGACAGGTTCTTAAAGAAATTTTGATAATGCAAGAAACATAAAAACAATTATAGTTAATGGATAAAAGGATTCCAATAAATAAACACAACTGACTTTTTGGTTTGTATTGCTGTCGCCACCATATATTGCATATAACTGGCAATGGTTTCATTGTAAATAAGGTTGTAAACAATAGCTATTATCATTAATATTGTTATTTATTAATTTTAGTAACCATACTGTACTGTAGAGTAGTGTAAACGGTGTATACAGCACAAAACAAAACAAAAGAGAGAACAAACACTTGTTTGAGTGTGAATAATTGTACAGTGTGCAATGTGTGTGTGTGAGAGAGAGAGAAGCAGCGCGCGCGCGCCCGCTCCAGTTCCCATAGCTGCCACTGTCACCCACTGCCAAACAATAACAGCTTTCACTAACGTTTGTGTAGGTGCTTTGCTCTTTCTGAACAATTTTACAACAATTTCACACATACAAAACATCTATGACATTATTAGAGTCTAACAAATGTAAAAAAGAGAAGAGCACAGGAAAAAAAACTACTTTTAGCATTTTAGTGTGAGTGCGTTCTCACCTGTATTAGACATGCAAAAACACCTACCTCACTCCATACGAGTCTGTTCGCTTCAACTTCACACTTTAAAGTGTTTAGACTGCTTGCACGAAATATCCCGTCTCTCTCTCTGACCACCTCACGCCCGGTAAATCCGTGTGTGAAAAGATGCGGATGTTTTGAATGCACGCAGGTTTGCGGACGCACCACCGGTGAATACTTCAGCTGTTTGCTTTTGGCAAAGCGGTGTGTAATTATGGCCCCGCCCTCTAACGAGCACATTAACCAATGCTACTACTATGAAGGCTTTACTCATGAATATTCAATAGAATACTTGATTAGACGCCGTAGGTTGGTAGCCAAGTACATGACCTAATTAATATTCAAGAGTTAAGTCTTCGCAATAATACATTTATAATAAAAAGCATTCGAATAAAAAATAACAAATATAACAGCATAGTCATTTGTTTAAAGACCATACAGATTGTTTAAATAAATACATATTATACATAAAATAAATATTAAATAAAAATACAAAGAATTATAAACGACTACCCTCCTTATTTGTTGCCATTAAGACAATTTATTTAACTTTTATAGTCCATTAAACACAAATGTCAGTTAAGCTGATCACAATGTGACTGTTACAGTACAAAGTAGGTTTTATAAACTAGTCAGCAAAAGATGAGTATGTTACCTTTGTGAATGCCTAAAACGATAAAAACTGATATAGATTCGTGTCCATGCTTTTGTGGTTTCTATGTTATTATGAAGTATAAATCACTGAATTCTCAATCTGCTTTGTGGGTACAGATACAAATTCAAGAAGTGTCACATCAATCCAGGACTAGTTTACCCTAAGTGCCCTTGGTAATTGAACAGGAAATGGAGAGGAAGTCAATCAGGGTGCCCACCCTTCCTGTCTGTTCTCCAGCAGTCTGGACTGAATCCAAGGATCACACACAGAAACCCACCAGAGGTTCGGACCGAGTCTATAGTTAAGTCATTTTGCATCAAAAGAGTGCCATCTGGTGGTTGGCCAGTAACAAGCTGAGAACAATCCGTCTCTATATACAGTACATACTGTAAAACAGCATGTTAGTAAAACACACAAACCATTCTTATAACTCAGCTCTGTGGTGTTTATAGAGCACCTTTACACATGTAGTGCTGTAGTAAAAACTTTCGTTTGTGATTTCATTTGAAGGGCAAATGCTTAAAGGTTGTCAGTTTTCAAAAATTGTTGTTTTGCTTCTTTATAACATGTTTATGTGTTTTTGCTTGATAATAAAAAGTCAGCTTACTTGTTTATTTAGTACTAGAAAATGTTTAGTTCTTTTTTCATCAAACTGTTGCTTGCAACAGTATATTTAATGTTTCACACTCGGCATTACTCCTGAGAAATGTGCGTAAAGTGAGTTTATACTGCCGCCTTCTGGACATTACCGTACATTTCATTTATAGCACTAACTGCAGCTATTTCTTAATGAAAAATGAAAAAAATTGCTTCTGCCAGATTAGCAGTGTTTTGAGTGGCCTTTCTGACCCCTTAAAATCTTTTTAAACAGCCCTATGCCTTAAAATAAAGGGAGCTGCTGTTTACTACAAATACCATACTTCAACTCTGTTGCACTAAATAGGAAAACAGCTTTATGGGAAGAATGATGTATATAACGGTTTGAATAATATTAATGACCCATAACACTAAATAACCCATTGTCTGATTAGTAAAACGACTGTGTGCCGACATGAACATTTAACAGTCAACATTAATGTAACCGGACAGTCACTGCATGAGGTGGAATAAACAAATCCTCCCATTGAGTTGACCAGCATCCTGCCTGTGGACTGGAGCTGGGCTATGACCCAAAAAGTGCCTTTAACCCTCTGATCTCTCTCATTAACAAATGCACAAACAGCATCAACAAACAAACAAAACAACAACAGTCCCCCTCCATCACAACATCTTTCCCTCTGTCTCTCAGAGAAAAGTGGGATCACCTCATGGTCCACATCCGTGCTGTGTAGAACAGCATGGTGCCTGAGAAAAAGCTCTGTATGAACTAGCATGAATTGTGCATTCTGTGCCGCCCTGTCTACTTTGTGTCACATTTATCGTACCACTTGTTGCACTGTTATGGTGACTTTATACTATTTATGTGTGTTCACCTCATGACGGCTTGTATTCCCTGAGCGTTGTGTACATATCTTCAAGATGAGACACAGATCCAGGTTTGCACCCCAGCATCCATCACATCAAAAACACAAAAAAAACCTCTTGTACCATGAAGCTACAACTGCAGTCATGCTGTGCTCATTAAAAACATTCTACTGGCGTTATTTAACAATGATGCCGTTACCCTAAATCATGAAGGTCATAATCTCATGAATGCTTTTTACTAAGTAAATTTCTAAGTATTAATCTCCTTAAATCTTTGGAAAATATTTCCAATAAATGCTGAATTATATATAATGTGTTTGTGTTGAAAAAGAGTGTAAATATTTTGTTTACTTGGATAATTTCTTTAAATCACCTCCAATCCTACCTGGCACACAAACAGTGCTTAATTATTTTAAAAAGTATTGTAACTTAAAGCAAATACATGCTTGTTATTGGCCCAAAATGATTTAATTCCTAAAATTCTGCAATCCACCAGATCCATTTGCATTAACCTTTTAATATTTATATCTGTAATGGAATGCATTAATACTTATTTACTGGCAGTGAAAAAACACAAGAAAAAGGTATTTTCAAACAGAATGTGATTCATTATTTGAACATAAGAGGTGCTGTTGGCCACAGCAGGCCTCTTAGTCCCAGAGAAAGATTAGTGTTATATTAACTGGCTAAATCCAAAACAAGAGATTAAAATATTGCCTCATCCAGCAAAGCTCTTAGGTATATAAACTCTATTTTGTAGATTAAGAAGCATGTGGATAAATTAGCTCTGCACAGTAAACTCTGAAAATAAATAAACAAAAAGTTAACGCCATGAAACAAATCATCTGAAATAGATCTCATGAGTTTAGGCCATAGCAGAAAATCCTCTCTGCACATGTGCTTCTATTAGTCTGATATTACAAGTTTATTGGGTCTGGGGCCATAAACTATGGGTTTACTTAATATATATAAAGTCCTTTGACAAGCGGTAGTGATTGTAGGACCCAAAAGCATTTCCATTTGCTGTGTCTGCTTAAATATTTGTGATGGGGGAATAAAAGTTACACTGTTGTCTGTCTCAACAACTGCCCCAAATTCTTTCATTTAGACAGGGATTTATACAAACAGTGTACAAGAGAGCAACTATATCCCCAATGTATTAAAAATCTGATTAGTATGCCCTAGCTTTCACTGGCAGAGAGAAAAAACCACAGACCTAATAAATGCATGAGTGCAGAGCCAGTCAAGCAGAATAAGAAGTCACACAGTAACCTTGATGAATAAGAGAGTGTCAGAAACTGGAGTCATTACAGAAAATGTGCATTTTTAAAAACATACTAGATAAAACTAAGAACAGTGTCTTGATTCATAAATGAGTGACTTATAAAACAACAATTGTTGCAATAACAATTCAAATGTTCATAACAAGACAAACTCAGATTATCATTAACTTTCATCACAAAGAATCATAAAGCAGTAACACTGCACTCATCCTACAGTGAGAATGTATCTGTCTGTTAAAATTGTACTGAACATTTCAGCTGTACCCAAGCAGAGAATGGAAATGTTATTATCTGGATGTTTTTGCAGTGGTGATGTGGTTGGATTTTAGGGCTAGACTCCAGTCTTTTTGTTTGCTTTTCACTCAGCTGTTTGGAACAGATTTTACATAAATATTTATCCATTGCTCCACTCGATTCTGAGAATGATTTAGCTAAAGGATTACATATCCACTGACCACTAATTCCAAAATTACACAAATAGATTTAATAAACAAATGACAAGAGCTCATGAGTACCGATACTGAGGAGGGTGAAGGGGATATATGCAGAACACTCAAAAAACTGCCCATACCATCCAAGATTTGCTGCAGACAGAAACACAAACTAAATTTATATAATTCAACTTAATCACTCATTGCAAAATAAAAATATATTACCATTCACTCCACTTACCAAAATTACCTTTCTACAACAGTTTAACTATGGTATTATTTAAATGTTTATATTCTCTGCTATTTCTAGACAAATATCCTAAAGGAAAATAAATGTAAAAGGTAAATTCGACGTAGAAAGTAAGCAATTTAATAAACTAGTTATTTTTAGAGGGTGGATTTCATCACTTACAAAGTAGTATAACGTGAAATGTAATACATTTTGCTCTAGTAGATGAACACTCGTAGCTCCACCCTTACGGTCACGTGATCGCTTGAAAAACTTTATTCACATCCTACACATGAACAACCTGTCATTTCAAAACACAAGCTATTATTAAACCGGTGAGTATTTCTAAATACTTTGATATTTATATGAACAACGTTTTACAGTTTAGAAAAAAATGCATTTTAGATGCACATAAATTGATGTTAAACCAAAATAATAAACTAGATCCACCAGCCAGCATGTTCGAGCTGTGCTAGATTTAAAAGGGTTTGCTGCATATGCTCACTGTTGTATGTGATACTGAAGTTCAAGAAAATAACAGATGTAAGAGATGGTTGTATAGAGAATGGTCAACATCTTCTTTGATTGATAAACAAAGAGTAATCGATATAGTTCGCTAGCGGATTGATTGGCCTTTTGGTCAACACAAAGCAAGGTTGCTCATAATCGCGTTAATACAGAAGGGCACGTCAAGCGTTTGTGGTGCTGAAAGATTTTCGGTCTTTTTCGGATGTTTAGTGCTTTGAATGAGTGCTGGTTTTGCTAGTTCTCAATTTCTTACAATTATGCATGTTACTGTTAAAAGTAAATACAGCAACAATAGTGCACAATCTGCCGTTATACAAATAAACCCACTGTTACAGTCTACTATCATTTTTGTTTCGAGTTTTGTAGTTATTGTAAGTAATAGTGTTTTCTTCGCATTCAGTGTTTTCAGAGAAAATTTTATCTTTATTTATTTAAAATGTTTTTATCAAAGCCTTTATATTAGCTGAACATCCAACAGCATGCGTCTGTGAGCGTCACTATCACTTTATCTTCTATTTCTTAATTACTGCGTTTATTATTGCTGCGATGGTTTGACACACAGACACTGCCATCCATTTGTCAATATTAGCTACAGTGGGTTAAATCTGATTAAGCAGAGGTTTTACATTTTCAACTAATGTAACTGTTTCTCTGAATATCCTAGGTACAAAGTGTTATTCTGCATGGGAGCTACATAAGGGTTTGTCTCGGTTTGAGGAACAAAGCCAACAGCTTTTCAAAGCTTCTTTAGCAAGACACTGTTTCTGAGAAGCCAATGTCATCGGAGGAGATGGAAGGCCTGTGCCCTTTGCCCGAGGTGACGGGCATCAAGGTAGAAACACCAGTCAGCATCAGCTCAGCAGAGGATGGCAACTCACAGAACACTATGGGCATAAAGTTTATTTTGCCCAATCGCTTTGACATGAATGTGTGCTCACGCTTTGTGAAGTCTCTAAATGAAGAGGATAGTAAAAACATCCAGGACCAGGTGAACTCTGATTTGGAGGTAGCCTCTGTGTTATTTAAAGGTAAGGCAAATAAATTATGATTGTTGTGATTTGCTGACATGCCAGTCTTTATAAAGAAATGTAATCAAATGTATAGGATTTAAACCTATATAGGGTTTTTATATAGGAACTAAACCCAAGCATATAAGTTAAGCAAAAATAACCTTAAGTGTTATTTTTCTGTGAGTTTACATTGACGGAGTGGGTGGTTTCTCTCTTCCTTTCCTTGCTTTTCCGTTGTCAACAGCGGAGTGTAACATCCAGACATCTCCCTCACCTGGTATTCAGGTCAGACATGTGTACACACCATCCACCACCAAACATTTCTCTCCAATAAAACAGTCAACCACGCTCACCAATAAACACCGTGGCAATGAGGTCTCATCCACGCCGTTACTTGTTCACTGTAAGTTTATAGATTCTCATGTTTGTTTTTGTTTGTATTAATGACCATATTTGGCAAAACTGTCACCAAACAAAAATCTAAAATATTGTGCACTATATTGTACCACTCAAAAGTAAAACATTTACAAATACAAGCATTTTGGTATGTTGCTCTCCTTTTTTAGCACTGTCGATACACCAGTTGGCAGCACAAGGAGAGATGGTGTTCTTAGCAGGCCGAATAGAGCAAGGTTAGTTCATGTGAAATGGTATTATGTTATGATACATGTGGTGACACGTGATTGAATGACTGACACTTTTCTTCCTTTATAACTTTCAACAGAGTCTGTGATAAACCTGCAGGATGAAGAGGGATTCACACCGTTAATGTGGGCAGCAGCTCATGGCCAGATCGCTGTGGTGGAGTTTCTATTACAGAGTGTACGTGTAACATCACAATCCCCATATACGTTCATTAGACATGATGTAGTCTGTGAAACAATCTGTGTTCTACGATAACCTTAATATCTTTTATACTGATTAAGTATTTTTTTGTGCAAAACATTAAAACATAGCAACAATAAAATCATTCATTTCAATATTTAAATAATTAATATCAGTGTTATAAATTATAATTTGAATACTGTATCTCAAATTTGATTATAAAATCTTTAATTTACAATGTAAAGACATAACTTATTTTGATCATTTTTAAAGCTATGACTGCTTTGATGCTACTAATCTTATACTTAGACTTTAGCCTGGATTTAACAGATGGGGTCTTCTGTGTTATATGAACAACCACGGCAAAATTGCCAGAGCATTATTTGAGTGAGCCACTTTAACCAATATATTATTATGGTATCAATTTCACATAAACAAAACCAGCTGTGGTTGGTCACCTTGTATGTAAAGTGGTCATTTCCTCAAGTTTCAGGGTCCAGGCTTTATACCAATTATCAAATTTCAGGCTCTATGAAAGCTTAAGCAGTTATTGCAACTATATATTATCTAATAATACCGTAAACAAGACACTCTTATTTTTCATACAGAACAAATAAAATAATTTATGGATAAATCTCCAGATACTCACACTCCCTTTCTTTCAGGGTGCAGATCCTCATCTGTTGGCTAAAGGCAGAGAAAGTGCATTGTCACTGGCCTGCAGTAAAGGATACACAGATATTGTTAGAATGCTTATTGACTGTGGAGTTGATGTAAACGAGTATGACTGGGTAAGTAGTTCAAGTTTCTGAATCTCATCTAACAAGCCATTGAAATTTGAGATGCGAGAATGGTATTCATGTGTCTGACTTTTCAGTCATCTTTACAAAATCTGCTGGTAGTTTAAAAGAAATGTTATAGATTCTGTTTATGGCTTTAGGAAGTCATAACTCCTATTTGTTAATGTGTAAAATGTAGGTTTTGTGCAAATAATTTAATATAATGGCTGATTTTGTATGTATGTATGTTTAATGTACTTGAACATTTAATAAAGCTGTGTATGTATTTCCAGAATGGTGGCGCTCCATTACTCTATGCTGTCCACGGTAATCACGTTCGCTGTGTGGAAATCCTCTTAGGTACAGGCTTACGTCAAATTAATTCAGTTTAATTGTTTTGCATTCCAGTGTTAACATTTTCTTTATAGATCCCAAAGTTTGGCCCATTCTAGTGTAATAACTATTATTTCCAATCACTGAACAGAGAGTGGAGCTGACCCCACCATGGAATCTGATTCTGGTTTCACTGCTATGGACATGGCTGTGGCGATGGGTCATAGAAATGGTAACTTTACATAAACTACCGTCAACATGACACAATGAAGTCTTGCTACATTTAGCTAGACTGTAGAAATCTTAGACTGCAATGTTGTGTTGCTCTCACAGTCATAGTCATACCTTGCTCTGAAATCCTTCCACATGTTTCTCAGTTCAACAGGTTTTGGAGGCGCATCTTCTAAAGCTTCTACAAGGGATAAAAGAATAATCGTGGCGATGAGGTAACAGTGAGAGAGCAGAAATGCAGGATTTGGAGAAAACTTTGTGTTTACTACTAGTGAACTGATGAAGTGGACAATAACTTTTTGCACGTGTGATACCAACTTTTTATCGAGTTATTTTTAGTCTTTGGCTTGTTTTAAGGATTAAATGCACAGGTCAACAAACACATGAAAAGTTCTGAAATACAAATGTAGGTGTGTGAATCTGTTAATATTTATCTGTGAGTTTTTGTGTTTGATTACATCATGTACTTAAAAGATAAACGTTTAGTTAAACTAGACTAAGATAATAATTAGCTCAAAATTTAGGTGAACTAAATAACAGGCACTCCAACGTTTTTGACTCAGTCATAATTAAATAAATTAAAGATATCAAGGTTATATTTTCACAGAATGTAAATTAAAAAAAGTTCACAGGCAGGGTCACAAATGAATAAAAAGAACATGAAACTAGGTTGCCATCCCAAGAGGTATACAAGGACTAATTCAACAGGTACCAATTTAACAACTGTTGTCATTGCTGTTTGCATTTGTACACTTTGGATTGTCCTCTTATAATTAAAGTTTGTTTCTTTAATGCTGTAAATAAACCCTTATTTAAACATATGTTAATGTCTAAATGTATTTTTCAAGTACAGTGACTTTAGCACATTTTACTAGAATAGAAACCTTTAAAAAAAAAAAACAACTCATGCTACTTTCATGCTTTAGAGTTTAAAATAAATAACACATTTACCATATTTTTTTTTCAACATGTTGGAAGAATTGTCACCAAGAGTGAGAATTCTTTAAGAATTGTTGGCTAGAATTGTAGGTGTGACTTTACCCCAATAAAGACAAAACAATGGTGTATTCAATAAGCTTTTTGTCAATAGCAAATGTTTATTTCCAGATGTTGATTCAGATTCAAACAACCAAGCCTCAGTAACAGGGAAGGTGGAGGCAAAGATGCCTCTGAACCTCACAAGCAAACACGCACGCTGATAAAACTGTGCATGAACTTGTGCGGTACAAACAATCTCACACTCTCAGCCTCAACACAAGTGGGGTCACAGCAGTGCACAAAAAAAAAAGATTCAGGGATGCAATATATTTATAAAAGAAATGGGGAAAAAAGTCCCACATGTCTCTGCTGAGACCGGAGATTTCAAACACTTTTCCTTCCCATGAAGTTAATTAGCCTCGTTCTTTGAAGCCTCATCGAAATTCTCCACAAGATCTGTAAGGAGAGAAAGCAGATTTTCAATGAACTGACAATCACAGGTCAACCACATATAGACAAGGACAATTCAAACGTGTTGTGAAGACTGAGGAGCAAGGCTTGGGAAGAACCACGCAACACTGATAATGACAGGAACAAAATATCACCTTCATGAAACAACCTGTGAGTATTTATAGAAACATGATATGAAAACTGTAATATCAGCACATCTGTCCCTCAGTTTGTCTGCGGGGTCACGTGAATGTGATATTCACGGCAAACATAAACGAGCACTGAGATACTGAGAAGCCCACAGCTGTAAAAATGGAACCATAGTGGATCAAAAGCAGGTTGCTTTTTATGAGATGAAATCTGATGAATAGGACATGAACTATTCTGCTCCAGGGTGTCAGAAGTGGAAATCACTAACAGAAGGCTGGAGTTTGATTGTTTTCAGAGGAAGAAATCTCAGTAACGGGCACAATGGCACAAGCTGTTAACCCTTTCTCCTCCTGCTATGAGATAATTCTGCAGTGTCTGAGATGTAATCATACTTTACATTTGCAAGACTCAGGTTACTAACCAGAGTCTGCTTGCAGAAAGGAAATGTGAGAAATAGTAATGGTAACCTTATGCGTTTCCCCCTTTTTTAAAAGAAAAACAAACCTAGATTGCAGTGCTTATAAACAATAGAGAATTTAAACCCTCTCTAAATCTATGATGTCACCATAAGAGCCAAAAATGACCTGTCGTTCTCTGGACAATACCACACTACGAGTCACTGCACGAACATAAGCATGTGTGGTATGCTTGCACTACACCACACATACAAAAATGTATTGACTGCAAAGGTCAAGCTAGGGAACATATAAAGAATATGCTATATAATATACACAAACGATTAAAGACGCACAATCATATAAGCATATTGTAATTTCTGTTAAGGATTACTGACCTGGAACTTCGTCATCATCTTCCTCTCCACCAGCTACGGGTGCCTTTCCATCACCAGCTGAAAAAACAGAAAAAGAAATTCTGTATTCACATAAACCATTTAAAACAATGCTCTGTTGGAAAACTAAAGCATAAACTGTTTTTAGATTATTATAGATGTTATAAATCATTATAGATTATCTCAGAGGTTTCATCTTAAGCCCCAACAGAACAGGAAATATACTATTCCTAACAGAAAAGGTTTGATGAATGCACCCAAACAACACAATTCACATTTCATGCAAATGTTTGAAAATAAAGTGCGTTCCTAAAACATATTGCCATGTAATGTATGTCTTTATTTAGGCTCTAACTATATCTTAAAGAGCAGAAACAGACTAGCAGTCGTGACACACCCCTCCCCCATACATGTGCTTCCACCTGTTATCAGCACAAGCGCAACTGACACTTTAAGTGTTAATTCACTATGCTGCATGCTAAATACAAATAAATGAAACAAAGTGGACTAAGTTAAAACCTGCCTTTAACCAATTTAACAACTTATCTTTTTTTTTTACAATATTACAATACTGTTATATTTAAATATTAGATAATGGTTGAAATGTTTCAGTTGAAATGCTCAAACACGTTTTACTAAAAAGCAATTGCAAGGAAAACGATAAATTAAGAATCGATGCCTTTTTTAAACTTTGCAGATTTAAAAGTGCTACATTTATTAAAATAATTTCATAACTAAACTCATCCCAATAATCACAACTGTGACAACTTACATGTTTATGCATCCTGCAAGAACAATTTACGCATCAAATCTATCAATAATAGACTTTTAATAACAGACTTTTTAATAATATTTAACATGGCAGCTGTGTTTTGACATGCTTTACACACTTCAATCTGAGATTCATATGACAATTAATAATTTTTATCATACTTCAAACTTAAATGTAACCAGTGGGATTAGACAGGTTAACTCTTGGAATCTGACACAATTTAATGACCTGAATCACACACCTTGTTTGGGTAGGGCCTCAGCAAGTCTGCGCAAGCTGGTCAGACTGTCAGCGCCTAGCTGGTTAAGAATAGAGGGCAGCATCTCCGTCAGCTGTTTGGTCTCTGCGTGGCCTGTGATGGTGAAGGTGTTGGCTGCCAGTGAGGCCTGCACTTTAGGATTGTTGAAGTGAATCACTGTGCCCTGGTTTGTAAACATGTTCACCTAAAAAGCAACAGTATAAAATGTTTAGTGTAACTTCAGTGTGTGTGTGCAACAGAAGTGAACAAAGTACACAATTCTGCTAAAAGTACAAATATTACTGCTCAAATATTACTCCATTACAAGTAAAAGTGGCAAAGAGAGATACAGTACAGCAGGAATTTTAAATAGCAATTTTTCTTGGTAACACTTCACAATAAGGCTGTATTTGTTACCATTAGTTGATGCATTAGCTAACATAACGAAAATAGTTTATATCACTTATTAATCTATGTTAATGGTATATTTAGATACAAACATATTGTGCATTCAGTCAAATATGACATTACCTCCTCAATACCGGAGATGTTGTTGACTCCCAACTTTTTCAATGAGAATTGAAGCTTTTTATCATCTGCAGTGGCTGTTCTGTGAACCACCTTCTTCTTTCTGCGGGCAGTGCCCTATCAAAAAACACAATATTAACACAAAATGTAACAACTGAGATGAAAGAATCTATTACCCTCCTCAACACGGCAAATGTGTTGCTTACCTTTCCTCCGATGCGGACTTGTGCCTGCAACTTGGCTAATTTCTCTTGGTTCATTATCGTTTCTTTCATCTGTAAAACACAACGCAAGATGTCAGTGATGTTGTGTAATGTTGAACTGACATTAATTAAACGGGCGCGGACATGAAAGAGAGGACAATCTTCTTGTGAGGAAACTTAATCACACACACAGACATGACCAAAAAATCTCAAACAGACAATGTCAGAAAAAGGCGAGTGTAATATGGACAAGAAGTTTTTAAGGCCTACAGAGGAAAAGATACGATCTGGTTTGTCACGCCTGCTGAACAAGAACGACCACCTGATTAAAACCGTTCAAGTCGAGCAGCTGTCATACACACAAGCTTTTAACTACATAATTATACATGGGGAACATTCAGACTTGATAATAAAATAGCGACCGGTTTCGGTGCGAACAAACAAAAAATCTTATACCACAAAGGAAAAAGTTAGCCAACTGATAAAGCCGCAAGGATGACCCCCCAAAAAACGTAACAAATAACTTTATCAAAACACTACATTAAGTAATTTTGTCTTTATATACATTCATGTAACAAAAAAAACAAGTAAATCGGTCGCATCTAAACACTCGTGGAGTTTGTTTGCAGTGCATTAGCAGGGACGCTAGTCTCGTGCGCTCTCAGGCCCGTGTCTCTCCCGGCAGGGCCGAGTCTCACCCGAACCGACTGCAACTTCTTTTCGCGGGGGAATCCTAAAACACAGCTGCCGCTTTTGGTAAATAAGGTACTTATTTACCTTGAGTGTCGGAACCAGGAGAAGTTGTGCAGGAAAGAGAGTATTTTAGAGCTCCTCACTGACCTGCACGCTAGCAGCAAACACACGCGGAGAGCAAGATGGAAGCGAGAGAGGAGGACGGAAGTGACGACAGGGCTGAAATGCGCTGCAGTGGGCTGGATCTAGAAACCATGCCTGCCTGCCTGCGCTCTGTGGGACAAGAATAGACGACTGTTTTCGGATCACTCTTGAGAAATAATGCTGTAATGTTCCGAAGTTGAACGTGAGTTTTAAATGGCATATTAGCAAGAAACAATGCTGCCCCATTGTGTTTTATACGGCAATTTAAACGTGTTATTGAAATCCTGGCTTTAGATGTAGTACAATGTTTTAACCAAGTTCCAAAAACTGACGTCTTTAACGCTGAAAATAATTCTGTATAATCGAACAGACTGGAATAGTTTCAGTTCTCAGATGGACATGTTTGCATAAAGGTTAATAACATCTGTTAGTAGTCTATTTCAAATGGTGGGGCCTCAGAATAATCCATGGAAAAATCTATAAAAGTGTAATTATAATATTACATCCTCTGCTTTGTTTTAAAAAACGACAACAGAAAATGATTCTTACATGTGTGTGGTTTTACAAACCAACATTGGATGACTGGGGAGAGTAGATTTAACAGTGTTGTTACATTTAATGTACGGATAAGCTACTACACTGCGTACCAACAACTATCGATTAACATGACGCTCTTTACCTCTGTAAAGTGTCTATTAGTGAAAATAAATAATGTCCTTTATTTATAATGGGAAAAGGCTTGTTATGCACCAGTAGTAGCATTAAATAACAAATCACGTAACAAATTAACATGTAAAAAGTCTTCGACGTTGCATGAAATTGTTTAATATGGATTTGCAGATGCAGAACTCACCACTAAATATTGAAATAATTTGTGAAATTTTAAATGTGGGCTAGTTAATCAGAAAACCTCCTTTGCACCTCTTACAATGTTTTAACACACAACTCGTTGTCAGAAAAAAAAACTGTTGCGGCTTTCACGTATGAGCATTACAAAAGCATTAGGCTACTTTAAACACTTTGGAATTTACACAAGTTTGTATTGTTTAATATATGTTTTGCATTTGAAATTTATTGTGGAGCACATAATCCCAACAGACCTCGAAAATTCATGGGATTTGTCATCAGAGCCCCCATGCCTGAAATTGCATTCGTTTGTTCAGTGCTTTCATGGTATCCTGAAGCACTTTCCGTGCTTGGGCTCACCCCTCCGGGACTTTAGAAACACTTCAGATGTGGTTTAACAACACATACAAGCCCTGACCCCGCTCACGTCGCCCCGTCCTCAAACTATTTCATTCACTCGCACGAGCATAACAATTAGATCCAACAGGAACATCATTTCCAGTACATTCTAGTTTTGTGTTGTACTGTAGCACCTTGGTCCTGGAGAAACGTTGTTTCGTTTCACTATGTACTTGTATATGGCTGAAATGACAATAAACTCCACTTTGACTTTGTTATGTCCCGAAGATGACTTTGCATATACTGCCCTCCTATGTATATTGTACTCTGACATTACCAAAGTACACATTTTTAGGTTAGCTACTAATATCGTTGTGCGATCGAATTTATTGCCCACATTTATTTTGTGTAGCTTCTTCCAAACCCTTCTTAAATATACAGCTGGTTCCTCAAAGTATTACCTTTGTGTTTTAAGTTAATTTTGTTTCCATAAAAATAGTTTGTGATGCTGATTTTAGCCTCTGTGTAAATTAAGAATATAAAATATGAAATACTGTTGTGTTTTACTTGCCTGCATAATTAATGACAACGTCGTTTAGATTTAGCTAGCGTATCTGAATTAAACATATCGTACAATCCGGGTACGATCTTGGCATCTTTGTTGTCCACATGGTACAGTTTCAACCTTTGACATCAAAACCTTTTTTGAACATGTCCTTCGGTAAACATTTTTAGTTAAATAAAGGGTAACACTTTATTTAAAATTTATGTTTACACGTTATACACAGTAAAATATCCATAATAGTATGTAAATGCATAATAGTAAACACACTATTGTCATTTTAATTTGACCTAATTAAGAAAGTATTACGTATTAAGAAAAATCTTTTTTAATTTTAATTAATAATCAAATACTAAAAAGTTTTTAAGAATCAAACCACTAAAATTAAACCACTATCAAACTCATTCTACTCTTAAATATGCACACATAATGGATTCCATCATGTATCTTCATGTATCCATCATAAATCTCCTTTTAGAGATTTATTTTATTTTATTTATACTACAAGAGACAAAAACTGCTGGCCGTGGATGAAATTTAGATAATCAGTGTGAACAGGTAAAATGGTCAAAAGTGGCTTTCGAATGATCACACTGCCGCGAGATGGCACTCTATCAGCTCTGGATAAAGTAAATATGTTAAATACACAACACTGACCACATGAGTCACCATAAAACGGCCATCAAACCGGACCAGATGTTTTTGCCATCATACAAAAATACCTCTTAAACCCACTGCACCCTTCAGAACCAACATGGAACTGTAATAATGAATGAAAAGATAATTCATTTTGAGAAGTTTGAAAAGTTTTTATTTTAGGTCGGATCGACGAGGCTCTATGGGTCAGCTTTGTGTGTTTTTTGGACAAGTATGTTTTCATCACTGTTACCACAAGCTGTTTTAGCTGCCAACTTTAAAAGCAATTTCTCTATGTTCAAATGTTTTACCTTTAAGTGGTAGAGCGAGTAGAAAACTAGCTACTTGTTTGTTTGTCTTTAAAAAATACAATACAATAACGTTAATAGTAATAGTAGTTTTTAAGTATTATTATTATTATTTTTATTATTATTTATTTTTTGAACAAACAAAACAACAGTATGCGATATGGCATTAATACATAACAGTTTGATAATTTTGGTGGTTTTAATACATTAATGAATTTAGAGTTTTGCATTCAAATAATGAAATGAATTCATGAAGATCCTGAAAACAATACGCCTTCTAAAAATATTAATCCAATGTTTGTAAATGCTTTGTTAACCTCAGCAATTAGGTTTCACAGTTAATAGATTTTCTCTATAATGCTATTTAGCCTAATAGGCTTTAGTCTAAAAACAAACGTAAGAAACAAAAGAAAAAATCACTCCCTAAAATTAGGAAAATACAAATAAACAATTTAGTTTAGGTTGTTTTCATTAAAAAAGAAGAAAGGATTATTGTGGTCCGCGTAAAATCAGTTCAATGATTGAATAATTTGTATCCTGCTTATTTTCACTTAGTTGTGAATTGTCAGTGTTTGATTGTGTATTTTTAAGATGTAATTTTCCATTTTATTACTGTTAACATTATTATTTTCAAGTTTATTGTTTAATTTTGGTCCATGTGAAGGTTGGACACATAAAAGCAATACGCAAAGACTACAAATACTTAAGAGACAAAGATGCGAAATTATCATATTTTATATTATTTATATTTATGAAAATTCAAAAATATCCTACTGTGGTAACACTGAAAAATAGAAAAACAATTAAGCAGTCAAATAAAAATATAGATAGTATATTAGTAACCACCAATTGAAAATATTAATAATGGATATGATAATTTTGAGCACATGCGCAAGTACCCTTTTCTCAGGCTCGAATGCTCTTTCGTGATCCGCGTGACTGATGTGAGTTAACAGCTGACTTTTTTTCCATTACCAATGGCTCGCGGATGATCTAGAGCACTCCCGTGTCACGCAAACTACTATGTGTAGTGAGGCAGACATGAAACCCAGTGAATGCGTGAAAGATCCAAAAGATCCACTAAACTACAATTCCATTATATGTCCAGGAACCTCACACAAAACGCACTCTCCCAACACCAGGAATATTACAGTTAAACACTTACTACTGGTATCATTCTGCTGTAAAAAATAAAGTATAATAATAGGGGAGGGTCCTACCATAACGTCGTGCTTAGTGCGCTGAGCCTCTTCCGAATCAATAGGCTATTAAAGAAGACAGTAGCATTTTACCCAGGAGATGAACAATTCCAGTAAATCATCGAATACATGATTATCACTAAGGATAGATACTAACTTCACAGTTGTTTGAGATATTTTTCAAAGATCGTTTTCTGTCTGATATTTTTTGTCTCCTCAACAGCAATGCAATAGTGACGCTTTGTTGTCATGTGATCAGGGAGGTAGTATAAAGCGCAAGGATAGGTCCGCCCTCTTTGGAATCCTGGTTTGGCCTTTAGGAGGGTCTACCCCATACTCCCCCGACAGAATAAGCGTGTGGATGTTGGAAATTAGGCGACCTCTTGATTCAAAGCTAATATTAATCTTTTAAAAGCCTGTGGCACCGGTGGCACACTGGCACGTCCCCTCTGCATCTTGCGCATCTTCTCGACGCGTCTTATGAGTTCTCCCAAACCAAGAGCGCAGGTAACACGCAGGCTCAACACACCCAGCGCCTCTCCGCCGTAGCCCATCGGGGACCGCGCGGCTGCGCGAAAGAGCCATGACTTTGAGCTCCGAGATGTCGGATGCGTCTGTGCTCTCAGAGGAGACCGACATCGACGTGGTTGGGGAGGGAGATGATGGTGACGGGCACTCGCGCTCCTACGTGGACGAAGTGGCTCAGATGCACGACGAGATTCTGCTCAGCGGTTCCCCGTCTTGCGTGGATGGCTCCACCGCACGGGACCCTTACAAGCCAGCGACTAAAAACACCCTGGTGAAACCCCCCTACTCCTACATCGCACTCATCACCATGGCAATCCTCCAAAGTCCCAAGAAGCGTCTGACGCTCAGCGAGATATGTGACTTCATAAGTAACAGATTTCCATACTACCGGGAAAAGTTCCCAGCTTGGCAGAATTCGATCCGGCACAACCTGTCCTTAAATGACTGTTTCGTCAAGATACCACGGGAGCCAGGAAACCCCGGTAAAGGCAACTACTGGACACTGGACCCAGAGTCAGCGGACATGTTTGATAACGGGAGCTTTTTACGGCGCCGGAAACGCTTTAAACGCCAGCAGGCGCCTGAACTTCTCCGGGAACACGGAGGCTTTCTTCCTGCGACCGCTACGTACGGCTACGGACCTTACGGTTGCGGATACGGTCTACAGCTTCAGTCCTATCATGCGCATTCTGCGCTTCTTGCCTTTCAGCAACAACAGCAGCCGCCGCCCCCGTCCCGGCATCCTCACACCGGAACTCTCATCCCCGCGCCTTCCCTTATGCCAACCACTACGGAGCTCACTCGTTCACGCTTCTATCCATCTCTAAGTCCCGGTCTTTCGTCCCCCTTACAGACTGCAGCTAAATCCCCAGTTCACCGTTCACCATTCTCCATAGACAGCATTATTGGAAGCTCTTTAAACCCTACGCAATCGCACTGTGCCTCGCGGACCTCCCCGGTGGTCCCGGTGCTGCCGCCGAGCCTCGCTTCTCAGCACTGCCCAAATCCGCCACACGCACTGGCGGGAGTCTTGCACGGACCTTTACATGAAACCTACGCAAACCGGATTGTCAGTGGCACAAGTGGCTGTTAATTTTTTATATAAACTTCAAAAATTTTAAAGCGATACACTCCTGTGTTTAAGGTAGGATTATTTTTGTATTGTTTTGTTTCTTTGTTAAAAGCAGCTGAATGTTGGACATTAACACTTCTGTGCCTATATTCCAGCTGTAAAATAAGAAATATATATTTATGTTAACATTTTAGTTAAGTCTAATTTCTGCCCCCACGAACTTTTCGTTGTCAATGTGATTGTGCTCATCACTGCATAGGGCGTCTCAGGACAACATTTTAAACAGGCTATAAAATAAATGGTCTACAATGATATATTGTTTGTGAAAACAGACGTTTTCTAGTTTGGCAAGTAGATTTTTTGTATGTGAACTTTGTAATGAAAATTCAGGAGGGGTAAATCGAACATTTTATACAACGTGTACTTCTCAGTAGCCTAAATAAACAATGTACATTCTTTGATATTGTATACTCGGAGTGTGATATTTTTTACACGGTCTGTTTTTATTATTAATAAATATTGTTTTACAAAGCAATATGAGTGGAAATTATCTTATTGATAGGTTGAATCATTAAACGTGCTGATCGGAAAAGAACTGTTATATACTAGCTCTGAATTTACTCTCTATTTATTAATCCTAAAAATACGCACTGATATGGTCACATCTGCAACTAAAAAGGCCTCATCAGTTTTAAGTGGATTTCCCCAAAAATGTTGCTTTACAGTTTTTATAAGGAGTAAACCTATATATGATATTTAAAACTAAAGAAGAAACAATAATATAAATGGTGAATAAAACAACAAAAAGAACGACGAATATAAGACATATATGAAAAATAACATTTGATCATTTTTACTTACACAGACAAGGCTGTTTACACATGTCAGTGATAGCAGTTTTTGCTGTGGCAGCATTTGTCGTGATGGCGTCATGCGTTGCTCAAGGAAAAACAAGAGAGAAAGACAGTGCAGGCGCAGTTAAATCCTAATGTAAATGATATTAAAGAACTCTTGTTTTTGTCTCAGCCACATGACTAGATCATTTTATTAGAAGCCTTTAACTCCAGGAATAAGTTAACAAGATTCCATACTTACAGGTTCTTGATGACTGTCCAGAGAAACTGAGCTTTCTGTGTGAATTGTTGTCGTCACCCTATTAAAATATTTTAAAAGTTACAGTGCGTTGACAATCTTATATATTTGTGCTGCACATTTGTCGATGAAAGGACAATGTGTGTTACTTATCCAAACACTGTAAATTTGGCCTGTGCTTTGAAGGTCAAGAGACTCTGAATGGTATGCTTGCCATAACGGTGGCACTATTTCTAGCAATGCTAAAAGTTTGAACGAAGATATCATTTATGTATCAACCAAATAGCTAGCTAAAATTGTTTAGTAAAAATTATCCCAAAAATCACATATTGTGGTTTTGTAAAAAAATTTAGGCCTAACATTATTATTGGTTTAGATATTTCAGTAATTTAGAGAACAATATTAGAACTGGATAAATAGCCTATACAACAAAAACGAAAATAACAGTCCACTGGTATGCAATCACAAAAGCTGATGTTTGTAAAACTAATTTTCAATCATCCTTTTAAATCAATTTATTTTCTGTTTATTCTACATGATCAGAAGGTATAGTGGCACATTTACAGGCAGGCCAGCATATTTTATACACGATACTGTACTTTTTTTATTCAGTAATTTCAACATTTACTAGCAGACACCAGAAGCACCAATGTCGGTTTCACATCATGTCCTGCATATCGCATGTTCTTTCCCACATTTATCTCTGTAATTACTAACCAGCGACAGCATAGTGTCACTGGGGTGAGAAACGTGTTGTTTCCCTGCCCTCAGGTCGAAGATAATCGGTGTGATCTGATCCAGCTGGCCCTGTCCATGGGAGTGCACTGCTCTACACTTTTTCTTTTTGTCATCTGCAGGCATTGTAAGGGGCAGAATTCAATTTACTTAGTGGGTTAGAAGTAGGAAAAAATAAAAGCGGCCAGTTTAACAGTGGGCGAAATCCTGATCCCGTATGCAAAGGGGCCAGTTTACTAAACTTCATGCCATTGGCAGCCATCAATTTACTAGTTGAATGTTTATACAGGATAATTGTTTCTAATTACAGATAAACTTCTTCAAAGGAACGACAATTAATACCATAATAGAACATGTTTCAGAAGAGATTAATAAATATTTTTTTAAACTATCAATAGTGAGCTATAGAGGGTTGTTTAAAAATAACTACAGTTTGTACTGATTAAAAATAATGCTTAGTAATTTAACTCATTTTAAAATTGTATTTTCGTTTCCTTGTGGCTGTGTGTGGAGACTCCGCGCACGCACAAATGTGTATCTGGAGTAGACGTAAAGGAAATGCACAGATAGTTCAGTAGGCCAATGGGGCAGGAAACGCTCGCACGCTCACATGCACACAAATAGAGTAGTGCCACTGTGATGTAACCATGCTGACTGGAGATAAACATGACAGGAGTAAACAGGCCACAGTAAAAAAGGTTTCGGTAAGGCTAAAAACTTTTATAATACATAAAATGCAATTACACTCATAACTGCCCATATTAAAATTACTGACTTTGTCTGAAAATTAGACAGCTGACGACTTTCCGTCTTGTGTAGATAAATTTTCTTGTGTAGATAAACGTGCGTCTTGATGTTAACAGAATGGTAATGGAGAAGCTATACGCTCATTTAAATAAGCAGTTGAGAGTTAGCAGCAAGTGCATCATATCATTTAAAAATAATAATCATGCAAACTTTCTCCACACAGGGCGCATATTAAACACGAATACACACACATCATCGGACGTGGAAGAAAGACGTTTATCTCTTCATTCCACCTGACTACAAAACTATTCACAACCATGACATCAATAAGAAATGAACAAATGTATATTTATACATAGGTCCGTTACTTGCTACCTGCCGTTCAGATGGTTCTAGATAGCAGATGTGTAATTGTACACATTATTATGCTTCTAGATCACCAATACAAGAAAGTACTTAAACGTAATCTGCAAATAATTTTCGTGAAGTGCTGCATACCCTCATTATTCAATTTCTTATTCATGTTTCCTGTGTCCATGCAGTTTTCATGTATTTACGGCTATGTGTAGTTTTGCTATAATAATTTAAAGGTAGCTCATATTATAAAAACGCTTTTTAATGCTAGTGTGGTCGTAATTTATTAATTGCTCTGTTTTATTTTAATACACATTTTCTCATAGACTGTTCTTCATTAAACGATTTATTTGGGATATAAACAAAGCAGCGTCTGTCACAAATACATGTGCACTGAAATAATATAATTGTGCAGTATTGGGCACTGATTAAATACTATCAAAATGAATTTAAAGTATGAATTAATGAAGATCAAGTGAAATAATTAGAACAGATAACAGTAATATTTAATATTAATATCCTTTTTTCATAATAATGAAATAAAAATTCAAATATGTAAATATAAATAAATATAAAAATACAATTATTAAATATAATTATTTTATAAATTATACTGTTGTTATTGTTTTTAGAATTAGTAGTATTTATTATTCTTCGTGTCTTAATTGCTTGCTGTTAGTTCCTGCATTATTACTCTCCATATGGTTTTGGAAAATCCATTATGCTTTATTAATAATATATTTTTAACAGATCAAGAAAAAGACGCTGCAGTCGAAGGGAATTCGGCTCTAAATAGCTTTCCGCTGGTACAATGTCGGTAAACATTTTTTTGGCAAAACATTCCACATTTTGTTCTATTTCTCCTGCCGAAAACCTTCCGATCTTTTACAAAAGAAACAGATAACGTAATTGTATACTACTACTAATAAAAGTACTACTAATAATATTGTGGCATGCGCATTCTTCAGTATATACTATATTATAAATGTATAAATTAAAAGACATGTTTTAGCCTTTAACTTTCCTCTGCAAAAATGTCACTGTTATTCTTTCGACGAAGCAAAAGAGACAGGAAGTACACTACACAGTGAGTGTATCAAAACATAAAACAATACACAATCATATGTGGTCATAATTTTTGGCCCTTACATCACAATTAAAAAAAATTCACATTACAATAACCGAAAAGGGGTCACCACCAAAGCACACAAAGTTGCTACAGTTTACAAAACTTGAGATGGCTGGAGGCAATTCCTCTTTGTTTTTAAGGGTTTAGGATTAGTGGCAATGCTAAGTATGATCCAAATGTTTATCAAGCAAGGTGTACAGGTCATGAGGATCAGAGTCACACAAGGTAAAGCGCACACACACACTATCTGCTGTCATCAACCCACACCTACAGTAAATACCCCAAAATATTGAATGATTTGGACTAATTATGATGCTTCTAATATGCTGTGTGTAAGCAAAAACGCAACTGTCCAAATAAAGTAACTTTCCAAGTCAATGCAATCTTACAATATCAAGGAATATTAAAATGAAAATATAAAGCTAGTTCTGTAAACACATTTAGGCTAATTGCAAGATGATGAAAACACTGTTTATTTACTGCCATTGTGCATTTATTTGTATTGTGCAAATTAGCCAGAAGAAGGACAAAATAAAAGCCAAGAAATATGCACATTTAAATTCTGAAAGATAAAAAGTTCAAGTGAGGTGAAACTGGACAACAGAGGCATGTGTTGTAAAAAGTGAAAATAGTTGTAAGACTATTTCAACCTTATCTGAACCATAAAATGTCACTGGTGCAACCCAAGATTTGATATATTTAGTAATGTGAAATATTATCTCTGACTTGAATAAAACCAGCTAATTAAAAGCAGTTACCACATGAAGCACATTTTAGGATTACAAGTCTGTTTCCAATGACATCATCAGATCAGAATATTAAAAGCAACATTCAGCTAACAGATATGTGCAGACAGACACACACGCTTTACTCCCTACATCCCGCTTTGATTACATCTTCTATTAATGTAACTTTTCAGAATCCATGTGTGTATGTGTGAATGAGTAAGAGAGGTATTACAAGGCGAGATGTAATAGGGCAGTGAATGCCCTCCATGGGAGGTGTTGAATCTCTTTCTGATCCATTCACATTGTAGCCCAGCAACACTTATCCGCTGTAGCTGTATAGAGACAAACTGTGTGTGTGTGCGTGCGTGTGTGTTTGTGTGTGTGAGTTTTACGCTCCATTAGCAAGTTTGAGAACTAAAGCCATGTCTGAATACAGCTCCAATTAGAGAGAGTTAGAGAGCCCACTAACACACTAGTCTCTCTGCCACCCAACTTCAGTCAATTACTTCTCTCTTCTTTTCATGCTTTCTCTCTTTTCTTCTTCTATTTCTTTCTGTCTTTTGTTAATTCTGCTTTATCTCTTTATGCCTTTTCTGCTTCTATCTCTGTTTCATTCGTTGTCCCCTTTCTCTCCTTTCTGTACTTTTTTTAAAACGCTTGCTATACTTTCACGGCCCAGTATTCCTATCTGTCCTGCTGTCTGTGTTGTCATTGAATCGAAAGTATTCCTGTGGAGAGGTTATGAAAATATATCCAGTAGCTCTGCACAACGATAGCTATTTTGATGCTCACTTAAATAATGATAGATAACACTTCATGCATACAACAGAGAACTATTGCACATATACTGAGATCATCATTTATGGAACGTATGCGTTTGGTAAATACCTGCTATTGTCATCAATCATTAATTTCCATGATAAAACATCATAAAATTGCATTATTATTATTTAAATAACTATTTGCAATATAGTGCCACACTGTGATTTTTTTTATTAATGCAGTTTTCAGAGTTTGTGATTTTATGTGGCCAGAGAAAAAAAATGCAATTGCTCTCATAGAGTTCATAGTTACGTTTCACTGAGGTTTCAACTTTATGTCTTCAAACATTATTTAATAAAAAAGTTAACATTCAATAAGAATGAAAAGCCTCAAAAATAATGTAGAAGCACTGCTCTGTAATACTTGGAAAATTATCTTTTTAGTGAAGTAAAATCAGTATTTAGTGTCTGAGCTGATGTCTCCAGGGGATACACATGAGTTTAGCAGGGTCAAAGAATTACAATACTTATGCAAAAGTCTCTGTGTGCTCTCAGTCTAATCTCATTGCTGTCTAGTAGAAACACTTCAAAATTAAAGAGATCTCATTTGTGATTTTTTTCTGTGACTGTTTCAGTAGCTAATAGACAGACATACTTCCCAACCTTTCATGTCTCCTTTAATGGCTGACCCAACAAAGTCTCCCCAAGCAGGCTGATTGTGGACGCCAGTTACACGCAATAACACCACTGCAGCATAAACATTTTAGCACGCTATGCCGGGCCATTCATCACAGTGACACCCGTAGGTAATCTACACCACGCAGTGCACTGGACGTTAACCAGAGGCTCAAAACAACTTTCGCTCTGGCTAAAGGCTTTGCCCTTTCACACAAGTCTTACAGTCTATTTTGATGGCACAAGGATTGTCATAAAGTGCCAGTAAAACTTACACTAAAACCTTTACTCAAAAAAAATTGTTAACCAGTTGTGTTGTCTGATAGCTATTCATCATTCATCATTTTTTTAAGAGGAAATGCAGCAAATATACACACTGTTGGTAAAATAAGCATTTTAAGGATGGCTTTGTGGAGAGCATGTGCATGTGTGTGGCCAGGGAAAGCAGCGGTTTGAGTTCCTGTCTATGCCTGCTCTCTGTACTTCACATTTGCATGACGCCCCTGTCAGTCATTCAACAAAACCAAAGGCAACAGATGGAACCACCCATGAAGCCCAGCTCTTTTTGCCTGCCTCTCGCTCTCTGTCTCATGTTGAACCCTCCCTTGTCCACTTTCCTCCTCTAGAATGAACATGATGCTGTAACAGTCATCAGACTGTTTTCTCCAGTGATGAAAGTTTATATACTTATGGCGTGGCATAGCTGAAGTGGATATGGCCTTTCCAAAAATGTACACTATCGTTTAAATGTGTAGGATCACTTGACTGATTTTAAAACATTTTGATCTGATGGCATATGTCTGAATGTTAGAAATTAGTTAGGGGAAGAAAAACATAATTGTGCAAATGTAAAACATTTGAGACATCTCCAACTCAAAATTTTTAAGTGACTTGTTCCATATAAATTTTTCTACAAGTACATCTATATTTGTGGCAAGAAACTGAATCTCACAATGGAAATGTCAGTACATGAAGTGGCAGAAATATGAGGTACAAATATGTTTGCCAATGAGCACTTTTGGCTGTGTACTCGTAAAACGAGAAAAGTCACCAAAGCAGAGCTTTATATGCCAACAACCTAGTGGGTCACAACGTAGATGCCATACCTATGAAATTTACATTTTAATTCATAAGGCACAAATCTTTTGCTTGACTTGCCCTTACAGAGCACACGCAAACTCCATTCACACCATCACTTTTTCATCACAACGGCAGCTCCATCTGCGCCACACTTTGTTCCATTCAGCTATTCACAAGGGCAGTCCCTGTCTAAGACTGAGCCACATCTGAACACCCCTAACTAGACCCTGCAACAGATTTGATCTCTAGGACTTTGATAATCTGCAAGATAGTGATCAGAAACCACAGGGCATATGTGGGATTCCAGAGGTGAGGGAAGGGAGAGTTTGAGGCGTCACGCGGTTTGGGGTAAAAGGAGGAACATTTACAGGGCCGCACCTCCATGTCAAAGTAGCTTATGTAGCATGATGAAGCATGAGATTGGGGAAAAGTGCTCAAAGGCCCGTTGAAGCATTGCCAATGTTATATGGTCTACTGAAACATGTTCAGCATTAAGGCGGACCGCCAATGCACACAGACTTACTGCTCTTCTTGAGCTGATTGGGTTATTTAGCATACATGATTATGACATAATGGTACACATCAGGTCCTTTAAATCCACATTTGCTGTAAACGATTTACCAACGTAGCAGTGATTATGCAATTGTTCCTCACTCTATACAGAGAAATCAGTATGTGAACAGTATTCATTAAGAAAAATTTGACTTTTTCAATGAAATGGAAAACAGAGTCATTCAGTTCAAGCTGGTAATTTTGGGCATATGTGTATTCCTCTTAACAGAAGAGTTTTGGCATTCGCTCCGTGTTGCTGCATTTTCTTGTGGCCGACAAGCCAATTATGAGCTTTTCAGCTTCAGACAGTGATCCTGTGTGTAGAAAGCAAGAAGATCTTCCTTCAATGTTTAGTGTTTTCTTCTGCTGCATCCCCTTTGTTGAGTCTCAGTGTCTGTTTCTGTGAACAATGACAACATAAAAAATGAATTCTTGCACTCAATGTCAATCTCTCTCTCTCTCCGTGACTGCGGACCCGTCTCTTTGTCCCTCAGGTAAAAAGTGAGCCTGTGCAATAACATTATGTTTCCCAGTGTGGGCCAGATGAATGCAGGCTTTTGTTGTTGCTTATCCCCTCTTCCAACGGGCCCGTTTTAAACGTCTGCGTAAAGCACCTCTGACCGGAGTGGAATCTCCTCCTAAAGTAGAAAAAGATGCCGTCTTATTTGATACTTCCTCCCAAGACGGCATATGCTTCCTGTGTCCTGTCACAACATGGCTGGAACTGAGCCGGTAGTTCGGGGCTCTATGACGACTGAAGGCTGACGCTTCGGGGTGGTCGGAGTGTGCGTGCTCGTCTTTGTATGTGTGTGTGAGGGTTGTACATGTTGAATGGATCGCTGTAGGAGGTTGGAGAGGAGTCTGTGGGGGGGTAACTGGATATATATGCGAGGCGCTGTGCGGCTATAGGCCTGTAGATTTCCTCAACTGCTGCTCTGTCTCAGTGCCTTGTAAATCTATTTTTTCTTTGCAAACAATCCAGCTGCCAGATCCAAAATTCAACTTTTAATATATATCCTGGCTATGGTGGGTCTCTCTTTGCTCCCTTACACATCAAATCTACTACATCTTGCACCTTTGATATATTCTGCTTTCACAGATGAAACTTTTTCTAAATATGTGTCTTTAATTTAATACTAATTTTGTCTTTAGTCCCGTTACCAGATAAGCTTTCAGATATACATATTCACAACATATTCACAATAGCTACTACCACCTCAGTGGGAAAAGATTTACATGTACAGACACACACGCACACATACAGAGAAACACACGGTTGTGATTTAGTTCACTGCAGTATTTTGGCTTGAGGGCTCTATGGGTGGGTGGTGAACATTAATTACTCAGGCTGCCCAGTGTAATGTACTGCTCTTTAACCCAAAACTCCCTTTGAAACCTCTACACTCGCATTTTCATTCCATTTTTATTCTTCCCCGCTTTCCACCAATCCATGAAACACCCAGAGAAAAGACGAAAAATCCGCTTCATGTGGTAACATGAATCGACTTGGTTTATTCAGATTCTTAAATATTACTAAACAAACCAAGCTGAATGGCATTACATCAATGACAATAATTTATGAGGGTCAGTACAGATAGAAAAAGCTCAGTAACAACCATACACATTCACTTTTTACAGTTTATGACAAGATTTAGTCGATTTACTCCAAAACATTGCACATGTGGCAATAGATAATAACACAGTGTGCGTATGTCTACCCACTTAATTATATTTTGGGGACAAATGTATATCCAAAAGTAAGCAAAATTTGACAAATCAAAGCAAAATCTAGCTTTATTTGTAAAAACACTATAAAAAATATAGGAATTTCAGTTTCTTTCAAAGGGATAGGGTAAACTAGCTGTGTATAAAAACAATAGATGTGTATTTAATGTTCTCATTTAGATAGATAAGTAAATGTGTGTGTGTGTACAGTTTGACTACCTGGATTAACTTACACAGTAACAGCCCTATAAAAAGGTGTTTATTGGTTAAAGATTGGTTGTAGACAAGGTTGACCTGGTTTACAATTGTATTTAATTTAATAGCTTAATTTAACTGTCACAAGTCATTGACAGTCACATGGTTTGTAATTATGAATGATGAAAGCAAAATATCAGCTTGCCAACTGAAAAATCTCCAACAAAGTAAAACATCTTAATACTGAAATTAATTTTCGCGTTTGTCTCTTGGCTACCGAATAAAGTAATGCATCTTCCTCTGGGCGTGTTATTTCTTTCCTGACAATTGTTTGCATGCAGATTATTTCCCATGTTTGTTTTTGATAATTCATCCATAATTCTTTATTAGGAGGATCAGACCCCAGTTCTTTGCCAGTGCACATGCCTCTATTCATCTTCACATTGAAATAATATTTATCCAATGTTTCTGACAGGTTCCACAAAACATATGCTTGTCCCTCACTAATAGTTCTGTATTCCAGAGCCTAAGACAACATTCTCAGCTTTGTTTTACCAGAGTGTTTGTTGTTTTATCCAAAGAAATCATCTAGGCTGAGAAAATGCAAGAATATCCTTCACCAGGAATGACACACAACTGTACACATCGACCCACTTATGCACACGTGCATTTATGTACACATGAATACATTTTTTTCACAATATACATACACATAAAATCCACACATAAGAGCCAAAGCAAACATGGTGAACATGCAGTTTTTGAACCCATTAAATTGTACTTTGGGGGAATTCCACTTAGTTACATTTCTCTTTTATTGATGTATGAATTATCTATTTTTGTTGGAGAACTGAACTAAAACAAAACCACAAATGTGCACATAAGTGTGTAATGTGAGCACAAAGCATCTCTATTTCACACACGCACAACATTAGGTCAAAAGTTTAGGTTAGTATTTCTATTTTTGGAAATTACACAAATATATTAATCAAACATGGATCATTTACATACACATTACACCATTTGCATTCGGAGGAATACTGAACATGTATGAGCCCACGCTACATTGTATGTTTATTATTTTAGGTTACTGTAAAAAGAATGACCCTTGACTTACATTGTCTCAAAAATAAATACACAGTATAATTTTATTATATTTATACTTTACATTCTATCACATTTTGGTGTCAGTTACTTTAGTAAAATCCTTTTAATTTACTGAAAGTTTTATTAGCTGAAAAAATATTATGTCATATATTTTTCTATTGTTTTCAATGAGTCTATACGATCTATATTGATTTTAGGAAATACTGTCAATATGACCCAGCAGACTGTTACTGTCTGGCAGGAGTATACACACACATTCTTGACCCAAATCAATGTGAGACATTCATGCTTTGTTTTTCCAAGGCTTTCTCTACTGGGACGAATTACAACCAACCGCAGCTTTATGGACCTGCAGAAATAAGGGAAGAGTTAGAAAGGGAGTGTTTTAGCGAGAGAGACTGTGTCTGAATGATTTCCACAGTGGCAGATTACATGCACATTCTCCACAGTCATGAGCAGATCATTCGCTTTCCGTGACCCTCAAAGTCTTCCATCTTCTCCTCTGAAAGAAAAAGTACCGCGCCGGGTCGCGACCCGTTTACGCTCTCCCTCGCGGATAGAGTCGTAAAACTTTCAAGTGGATGTAGAGAGGCAAGAGTTCACTTAGAAAGATTGACTCTGTGCAACCACAGTTTGTCCAAAAACCTTCAAAATAAACAGCCTAGTGTATTATAAAGCTCACACTGTGAAATGGGAGAACTGTCAATTGCTAGAATAGACAGTAAGACTTCTTTCTCTCACTAACCCCTTAAATGCACATGCACACACGTGTCAGTTTTTCCAAAGGTGCTGCTGTGCATCCTGTGACATTTAACCTGTTGAGCTTTGAGAGCGCATGACTTCCTTAAATGTGCCTCAACTTTCACAAACATCTGGATGAGTTATACTTTAGATACCCCTTAAGGCCATACATACACACTCACAGACAGAGAAAGGAAAAGCCAAGTGGGTCTCACCTCGCTCACAAATTTTCTAGAGTGAGATCCAGAAGAAAGCGTAGACATATTTAGTTATAAGAGGAAGAAGTAAACACACTGTTCCACACAGATGCTGGTTTGAAGGTTTGCCTGAAGTGAATACTTGCATAGCTTGCACAATATTTCCCCAAGACTGGAAACAAAATACTGGTATATGATGATTTAACAAACTCAGCACATAGTCGGCTGTAAACACTATTCTCAAGTCAAAGATACAGGAAACTGAATTTCTAAAAGACAGAACTTCAAATGTTACATTTACATGCCTCATTTCATGAATCAATGCAGTCCCAGTTTAGACTGAAGAGAAAAAAGTTTTTATGACTGAACTGAAAAGTTTTAATTAATGACGGATTACTATGTATGTGTGTGTGATAAACCTGTATCCTTTTCCACATCTGTTTAACCCGGTGGGAGGACAATATCTGACTTTCCTCCCTCTTTCTGAAACTGAGCATGTATGTGTGAGTCGCTTATCTTTGACGGCTACAACCACACATGAGATAGAGATGGAAGGAAGTGAAGTGCATTTTTCTGCAAATTGTACACACACACACACACACACGTTAACATAATGACTTTTATACTGTAGAAACTGTATATTGTATCACCCTACCCCTAAATCTAATCCTCACACAAACCTTTCTGAATTTTAACATTTTTAAATAAGCATTATTTAGTATAATTCATAACATGTTTACCTCATGGGAACCAAAAAAATGTCCCCACAAGGTTGAAAAATTACTAGTATTACTATCTTTTTAGGGACATTTGGTCCCCACACTGTAGAGATTACCAGGACCACACATACACACACAGACATTTATATAAGAAATACTAGCTGAGCAAACATTAATACTCTTGAGAGCTTGCATGACAAGTTGAGCCGTGGTGGAAACACTGATGTGCTGCGTAATCCTGCCATTCATAAGAGTCCGATAATATTGGGCTGCACTAGCCAGATCAGTCAAGGCTAAACAGACAACTGGAATGAGATACTTGGGAGAAGACAAAACAGCTTTAGTGTGCTTTTCATATTTCAATGAGTTTTCCCCATTTTTCTCATTTTGTGTATGTAAGAAAAACATACACATGCAATGCTCATGTGAGCGGTTATTGGAGCAAAATATTTTTTCCCTGTCGACCTTGAAGAGGAATTAAAGTGGTTGTTTTTTTGTTCCTTTACCTTATCAGTAGAATCCCTTTTACTAAGTTTTAAAAAATGTCACTCTGATACAAAGTTTCTGTTCTCTGTATAAACTCTATAATATGAAAAGGCCAAAAATAAATACAACACATGCTTGTGGAACTTATCTATTTTAACATCTCATTATATAGCTAGAAGAAATAGAAAAATAAGGGAGTCAGAGAGAGAGAGAAAGAGAGAGTCAGAGTAACAGATTATATGAATTACAATCATAAGAGCAGATGCACCAACTACAATTATACAAAGACATAAGGCTTATTTCCAATACCACTGTCTCTAGTGGAAAAATTCTCAATATAAAATTCTAGAAATCCATCTCTGATGAATATGCATCAAGAGGTTCCTGGAAAATTATTAAAAAGAAAAAACTGAACTTGAGTTATGAACAGTACTGCCCATTAGGTTTTGATACTGGAATTTGGAGTGCGGGTTTCAAATATCATAGTAAGTGACGATCTACAATCATCCTGTCATCTTCCATTTAGAAGTTTGCGTGTGTGCGTGCACGCCTCTACATAATTACATGAACTGATTGAGGCCTTTTGTGAAGCATTAAAAATGTCAAAAAATTTTGGCTTTGGAAAAAAGTGCAGACAATGGTTGGAAATATTTAATAAAAACAAAACAAAACCATTATTCGTAAACTCCCTCAAGAATGGATGGTGCCTGCAGTAGGTCTGATGGCAGATTCAATGCATCTAAAACTGTCTCTTTAATGATGGATCCACAAGAAAGGGTGAACACTCATTATATCAAAAAAGACCAAGTTGGGTGTTCTTTAATCTGATAATTGGCCACATATAAAAGAGAAAGAGAGAGAAAAGGAGAGCGAGAAGGGGTGATAGAAAGAGAATGTGAGCGTGAAGAGCAGTGTGTGATTGTGAGCGCGAGAGAGAGAAAGAGAGAGAGAGAGGTAAGAGAAGCAGAAAAAGGCCTGAGTAGATCGAGATGAAAATGAATAGGACACCATAGAGAGATCAGAGAGTGGGAAAGAGAGACTGAGTTGCTGAAGTGATGGACTGAAAGAAAAGCCCTTGTGGGGATTGTACGCTCCCCTTCTTTTGAAAGTTTGCGTGAGGCAGTCCGGGGCCGTTTTTCCGCTTGACCGCTTTCGGTCTGAACTGTAAAGCCGAGACGACATTTCCTCATTAGTCCCGCCGCCCTGCCAACCACATGGCCATTTAGTGTACCCAGAATCCCATTGTTTGAATTGTAGGGGTTATGTCGAAGGTCACCCAAAATATTGATGAACTTTTCCATGGAGCACTAAGATTGAACAGCGGGGGTATCGGGGGGTGACAACACAGCTGTAGATGGGCAAACAGTGGAGACCTTCTGCTCATAAATTATTACATACTCCTCAACTACAAGCACACACAAAACAAAAATCACACATTCTGTCAGAAGTTTACTTCACTATTCAACACACAAAATACTCACATATATACACTTTAAAGTTTTTAAGTTTGGTTTTAAGTTTTAAGGTGTATGGTGATTGACTTATACAAAGATTGAAGACTCTCTTGCAAAAAACTTGCTCATGTGTGCACATGAAGCTGGTGTACGTCACACAACATTACACATTTGACAATTCTCAGCACAGAGAGGTGAGATGATGTTCTAATGTTAAAAAACCCTAATGTTGTGTTCTCTAACTAAATGACTAGGCATAGAAGAACAGAACCTGCTGGAAGAGTTAGCGCTAACCTCAGGCAAATTGTTTCAATAGCACAATGGCAGTGCAGCCTGGCACACAGTTATCCTAAATCTTAACAGCTGGTCCTGTGAGTCACAATTAAGTCTTAAGATCTATTTTGGGACTAAGAATCTGTTTCAAATGGAAATTCATGTATGTTCACAAACTAAAGCTAAATCTTTACAATATAAACACACAAATGTCAGATATTGGAACAAGCACATGTACATTTTGGCTTGGTGCTTCTTGAAATTGATTTTAATGTCATGGGATCGAACAGTCAACTTCATAATTCACATTTGGAGGTTCTGTTTTATCTGCTGCTTTTTAAACTCTCTTCATGTATAGATTCTATAGACTGTTTTATATTAAACTATGAAAATCCATCATAAAATATTTTTTCTATAAAAAATATTTACACTAATTGTTACACAAATATCCTTAACCTCAACAGTGGTGCAATTTTGCAAGTTTAATGTCGGAGTAAATAGTTACCAAAAGGACAAAACTGTCAATAAGCTCATGCTTGAGTTTAAATGTGAAATATGTGATGTGTGCAGGGCACAAGCAAAAAATAAGGTCACTGATAAACAGCATGTTTTTGTGAACTCACCATTTTATTTTGCAATTATTTCAAATATAATTTCTATCATGTCCATTGCAGAATGCCACCAAACACACATTTGAGATGTGGTGGAAATATTTACAAAATTGCAATAAAATTAAAATTTGTGAAAAAATCTTGCGATTTAATCTCTGTAATGTATGGCTGGACATTAGATAAATGATTGTTATTAGAAAGGCTGAATCATAAAAACTAGTTGAAGTGTAACTGTGCATGTGTAAATTGAGATGATCCTTACATATGATGTATTTTAAAACCTAAGACGTTCTCAGAATTTGTGTATGTGCTTCAGCAGCTGGCCTGGAATAACAAAACTGTCATTTCTGAATTTCTTACACAAAACAAAAGCATTACAGTTCTGTTACTGTCACTATTTAAATTGATGTAATGATCTATAAGAAAGACATGATCTTATAAGATATGAGGATATTACTCATTGCATTACTGTTGTAATGTCTGATCAGATTAATCCTGCTTTTTCTCACAGATTCCTTCACATCTGTTCTAGATGGGGACTACATGAGTACACAGATAAATGCACATAAACAAACTTAAATAAAAATTAAAGTCAAAGTAAATAAACCATGAAGTTGCATTAAATTGCCAGGAATGTATACAGACATTACAATATTATGTGTTTCAAATTGTGCACAAATCCCCAAGTTCTAAGTGCAGATTAAAGGCATGAAGATAAGGCCTGGAAACTGCCATTACCATTTGTATTTTGTGTCCTCTTGAAATTAAAGCTGTTTTCACATCACGTATTTTTTACCAATGGACTCCTACAGCACCAATTTTCTTTAGGTTTTGTTTTATAGCGTCTAATGAATCAGCAAAATGATTTTTTTTCACTCTGTTTCTATAAAGTCATGTAAACCTGTTTAAAACTGAGGCAGAGAAAACACACAATGAACACTGAGCGCATCTCTTTCTCGGGTCAGTGCATGTTTTTAATGGGAAACTAAACCCTTTGGGAGACCCTAAAAAAAAATACTTTGCCTCGGGAACTTTTCTGTGACATTTTGCAGCGTGGAGAGCTATTTCCTCCACCATGCAACACAAAATGCCCCTAATTGGTCTGGAAGTCTGCAGCCGTTTGGGAAAATGTTTGTGATATACCATGCGCACTTCTCCCATTGATGTTGCCGCCCTGGCTAGCCTTGTGTTTACAGTCCGGCAGGGAAAATTAGTTTATTATTTTGGCGGCAATTGCAACGTGACACCAAAGTTTCCCTCGAACTACCGCGCTCCATTGGAAGAGCTTTCTGCACTATAATGGCTATTCATTATAGGTGTCACGATACGTTTATGGTACCATTAAAACAAATTGTACACAGAAGCAAACATTTCACCAACTGGGACTTATCTGTTGGCAAAGCGTAAAGATACACCATTACTGAAGTTCATCTGATATGCGGACTGCCATCTGTGTCAGCTAAAGTAGCATAGCGCCCTATTTTGATGATAACAATCTTGAGAATTTTTCCTTTTGTATACGAAAGGCGCATTACTCTTCTACCGCGACCGATGGTGTCCCAGAGGAGCGGCTGGGAATTTCCTCTTAGTTTATCATACTGCGCTGCTCTCGCAATACATCCATAAGCGGGAATTCGGGTTGAGGTCGCGCGCAGATGTTATTCTTCCGGTGGACTCCTGAGGTAGAAATTGGTAGAGGTGCGAAAAAGCCTCTACGCAGTTGCATCCATTGGGATGACAACCTGACTGGGCAGGCAGGGGAAGCAAGGGGAGACTTTTTCCGCGCTCGGAGGTGAAAGGAGGCAAGCATGTGGTGCTCAGATGTTAGCGACAGGTAGCCTGGGGGTTAGAGAGAGAAAGCGTGAAGGCATCACGGTAAACCGCGGTAAAGGTTTCTGTAATTCACCCAGAGGAATATTCATGTGTCAAGATGGGCCTGACTTCTCCCCCGGAGAAATGAGTAAATACACAATTAACCATCTCAGTCTGCATTAGGGTCGCTGAATGGCGGTAAATCAATTACTTGGCCTTCACATCTGGTCGCGATTAAGAGGGGGGCTGTATATTTTTGTTCTCTTGAACAGATGTCGTGATGCAGCCAATGCTGTAAACCATGATTTGGAGTATATGGCATGTAATTATTAATAAAGATACCTTAATTCGAAGATATGCGCAGTGACATAGTCAGCAAATGTAGGTTATGGCTGTAGGAGTGGCAGCTAATTTTTCATTTTGGTGCTTCAGCGCGTAAAATATTCCACTGAGATCCTGTTATATTTTGTAATTTATTCTTAAAGCGTGTTATTCGACTTCAGCGGGGAGTACTGTGCAGTTTTACTGCCGAATATAAAATATTGATGCAAAACAGTTGACACCATGGAAAGTGGTGAAAATTTGGCAGCTTATTTGCCATATTAGGCAGAATATATAGGTTGGAGCATACATGTACAGGGACGCTTTGAACTGGGTGGTTTTAGGTTTGCAAAGTAAATGCAATTGCCTGCAGCATAAGGAAATTCTTTCTTCTTTTCCCTCCGCGTTTTGGCTTGAATGAGATGCCTCCAGCTTTTGCCGCTTCAGGATGTTGCGACTCATTCATTGCGTTGAATCATTTAGGATTACGCATTCCTGATCACAGCATGGACATGTACAAAATCATAAATAGGAGAAATCTTTTCAACACATGTACCAAGAACTGTGATATTCATTTGAGACACTTTACAATTAGTCTTGCCTAAACAGTTTAATTATTTGTCACATCATTTTTATGCTCCAAATAATATAAAACGCACTCGACTACATTTATGGCGTCACGGTGACATTTTTGCATTTTGACTCATAACTTTTGTATGGGTTTCCTGTCACATGACAACAAACATTGCTACCTGCAAGTTGGTTATCAAAGACTTTACAAAGTTTTTCAAATTTCAATAATATTTAAAACGAAATTGATTTTTGTGTAGGAAATAATACAAGAAGCTATAATAACCTTTCAGCCTTTTGTAAAAGAGAGTTATAGATCCCAGACATTTATAGGCCCTACAAAAATATTACTACTTGCTATCATATGATCATTATAGGAAAAGTAAAGCCTGTTTAAACCTATTTTTATGTATTGAACAAATCTAAAGATCCGGACCAAAAGGATTACGTCATACTTTAAGCTTAAAAATTAAAACATTTTACCACTTGACCAACTCCAGTATTGACAAATAACATTGTTATGTAATGATTTTTAATGTCGTTTGTTGAAAGGTCTATTTAAATTCAATACACATTTAAATTACAATATATTCATATTTAAATATTCATTACTCGTTAAAGATAACTTATTTAAAGTTATTATAAAGATTAACCGAAATACTTACTTAATCTTGTAACATACTATCCCCATGTCAGCAAAGCGAGTAACCCTTGTTACAAGATTTAGGATTATGGAGTGGTAATCACTAGACTAACCAGACGCTTGTGAAAAGGAGTTCAAGGGCGACCTTTAACTCCACAACCTACACAGATCGCTGTCACTGAAAGCCACAAATCATACACACTCTCACACATCACTTTGTGCACATGTGTTATGTGCTCTGCAAATCTGTCAAAGACACGGTTTCTATTAGAAAGCATACGACTTTGCATATCTAAGGGTGAGAACATATAATCGATATCATAATGGCTTCTTCTGCCAGCTGAAAGATGAGAAGAATGCCCGTGTCTCAAACTTTTTTCCGCTCATTCGAACTTTAAGCATCAGAAAGAGACACGATTTAACATCTGGATTCAAGCTCACAATGTAATTCGCAGCATGCAACTCTCGACATGATACCAAATTTAAGCCAGTTGCACAGAACAGGAAAATTATGTTTAATAAGAGGCAAAGAAGGAAATGTCACCGCTGTTTAGTAGATAATAAGATTGGCCGCGCTTCCACCTGCCTAAAACGTTAAAACGTTTCCAATCCTGACAAATCGTATTAAATCACAAAATAATTTATTTCCTATTTCATAGATATTTATAGATATATGTTTTTTTACATTAATGGTTTCACTGGGGTATCAAATATTTGTATAATAATATTATATACCACTGTGTGCTAACGTAATGTTGATTTATGTTTACAATTTAAATATAAAGTTTGCCGTATCTTCAAAATAATTGTCAATTTAATCAAAACAATTTAATTTAAAATAAACTGTTTGTCATAGATATGTTTATAAAATAGTTAATGTCTATTTGTCATAGACATTAAAATGTTTACTGCAATTTTATAAACGATAAATCAGAGAAATATTGATAACAATGCATCACAACATCTGGCGACTATACACACTCTTTGATATAAGGCGAAATTAATATACGAGTACAGTTTTGTACATCGCGGTTTGGATGCAGTTTCGTTTGGATGTGTAGGAAATGTACATACTATTTGAAATTGCTGATAATTATTTTAAGATCATCTAAAATGTGAGATTATTAAAAAGACTATTATTTGTCTTTTGATTTATTCAGATGTGTGATAAGTTTTAAATGTAACATTAATGTAACTTCGATAGCTTAAGTTTTATAATAGGTTGAAGTAATACAAATATTTAAAATGGTCTGAACGATGCTAATTAACAAAATAATAAATAACTATACAATTAATGTTTTTACTTCACACACATTGTACAATATTATCTTATCTATTTGAAGTGTTTTAAATGCTCGGTGGTTAGAGTATGGTGCTAACAACAACAAGGTCATGGGTTCCATCCCAGGGATTGCACATATTCAGAAATAAAAAATGTATAGTATCATGCAATGCAAGTCGCTTTGGAAAAGAGCATCTCCCAAATGCATAAATGTAAATTTATTACGTGTGTCAATATACCTAATCCTATAGATGTGTATTAAATCATAACAGAATATGACAAAAGTTCCGCTTTTCACTCAATTTAAAACGTTTATTTAGTGTCTTCAAAAGTTTTGAAAGCGTGTGGAAATATTAGATGTTTTAACATTAAACGGTAAATAAAATGTTACATTTACATTTAGGCATTTAGCTTACGCTTTTATCCAAAGCGACTTACAAGTATTAGGAGACAAGTATTAGAAGAAAATGTTAGGCTGTGTAGGCTTGAGATATACACAAGCATAATTTCTCAAAGACCATGCGTACATAAATTGTCTGTGTACGAGTATGTGTGCGCGCGTATGGTTACAATTTAAATAAAAGTGACAAGTTAGTGGTCCCATAACATTATAAGAGAATCCACCTGTCGCCGATGACTTTAGAAAAAAAATCTGTCTCTCCGGTGCAGAAGCTTGTGAGCTATTATGCTCTAAATATAAAGGTTGGCAAACATCCCTACCAACATGAAAGGCGAGTGATTTAGCGATACCAGCCACTTACGCCTCGGAGGCCCACCAAAACGTCATAAAAACATCGGAACCAGACCCAAAACCTTACATCACTTCCAGCGCTACTCATTAACAATAGACTAAAGTTTAAATAACTCCCGTTTTCAATTCCACAAAAACTTTATTTCCTGTTATAATTGCCTCACTCTATTATCCATGTGAAATTGCAAGCCTGAAAAGTTTGATTAACCCTTTCAAAATCCTCATTTCTTTTTGCGCAACAGATGTCTCGGTTTAAATGTGATCTGCACATGGCACATACGTCCCTGAAACCAATTATATCCGACGACATAAATAACCCCCATAACTCTCAGGTCGTCTAATTGTAGTTGTAAACTGTAACTAGATAATGTTAATAGCAGATGCCAATGTACCGTATTTTAACTATATTTCACAGCGCGTATTCATTGAAACTTTTGGCGTAAAACCGAACACAGATCTAAATGATAGGCCACGAATACATTAGCTAGGAGACCGCCGTGTAACAGAAATTTTAAAGGGGATGAAATGTTCTCTTTAAATTTGTGTGTGGTCCAAAGTTTTATTCTGAAACTGTTCTCACACAGAAAATCAGGCTTGGTAGTGCCATAAACCTGCGATTGAGGGTTAAAAATAATAACAATAATAATAATAACTATTATTATAATAATAAGTAGGCTTGTAACAATAAAAACGAAAAAAAGGCAACAAATTAAAATTTTAAAGTTGGCTCAAATGTTCATGCTCCCTTAAATAAACTGTGTGCGAGTCTTTGCTATGATTGTTAGGGTAATTTGGATGGTTTAACAGCCTACCGCCAGTCCCCTTAAAATGTCATAGAAGTCTTTTATACGGGGCATGTTTTCTGAGCAAACAAGGTCTCTGACTTATTTATGTGGTTTTGAGGAGCAAGTCGAAGGATACAGTGCAAAAGTTTGACCCGGAGGGCCAGTCGACCCTGCCAGCGGAAAATTCTTCAAACGTCTTTCAAACGCAGGTCCCCTCTTAACGATATTTCTCACAATGCAGTTATGATAATATTTTTCTTCAGGATTTCCAGGCGCTTTAGCTCCACGCAGATCGAAAGTATTTGCGTGGCAAAATCCCAGAGTTGTGCGTTGAATTATGACAGTTTTTCAACACTGTTATGTGTGCAGAAAGTAAGCAATGTTGTCCTACAAATCCTAATTAAAATGACAATAATCTAAATTATATTAAAACAAAAATATGCAAAAATACATATAGGCATAAGCTTAAAAACTTTCCATTTCAAATCTTTCTCATTTGATAACAGTTAGGAGAACGTTACAGGCGGTGATGCACCTTGTTAAAATAGTGTAAAAGAAAGTCCTAAAATATCTATCATTTATATTTTTGTAAAATTGTATTAATTGTGTAATTTAAGTAAAATTTTAAAACGTGTTCTTTTCAACACTCTTTTCAGTCAACTGGAAATGCCACAAATAAGATGCATTTTTCTTTCATCATATATGATCTTTTTACATTTATGCATAGCAGATGCTTTTATCTACAGCCATTTGCAGTGCATTCAGGTATATGTTTTTGTGTGTTCCCTGGGATTGGAACAGATGACCCTTGCATTGCTAATGCTCTAACACACTGTAAAGAGTGATGTGATGAATAAGTCATGGCAAAATATGCTTTTATAATTACTTTAACTACTAAAATAAGCTAAGCAATTTTACTTTTTAAACTTTAAGCTTTTAAAATAAAATATTATACATATTTTATAATTATATATTTTTTAAATTAGGGAAGCAAAAATTGTTTTACATTGCAATTGAGTTTTCCACACTATATTATTTCATAATGCAGCTTCCAATACACCATCTATTTTTATTATTACCCCTCAAGAGGCTAACTGCTCAAGGAAATGCAGCCTCTTGAACTTCTAGTCAGCGAATAAGCTTTTGGAAAGGTGATGTCAGACTTTCTCCACATGCGTAATTAACCTCTAGTGCTCTCCAAAGGCGGGCTCTGGACTTTGATTAGCTAACCATCATCAGATCACCTCCACCTCCATCGCTTTCTCCCTGTCAAATAAGCACTTACATCCACATACTAGTTCTTTCAGACCAACCCATCGCCAATTAACACCTAGGCCACCGTTAATGAGACTGAGGAACCTTCCACTCCAAAACTTTTCAGGCGTCCGGACATTCAAGAGGCCGCCCTCAAACCAGGCCTTCTTTTCCGTATGGGTTCTATTGATGCAACTTCAACCAAAACACTTCAACCGAGACCCTGAGAGGATGCTTGAGAGGTAAAAGGAGGGCAAATCTGAGGCCTAATTTCAAGGCTGGGTCTGCAGCCCACATACTCTATATATGATGGCTAGTTTCAAAATCTAGTCTTGGCTGGGCTTCCATAATCAGTTATAAATCGCACCTTTAGAGATAACCTCAAATAATATCGTATGACATTTGCTGTCAGGTCCAATGGTGTGCTGAATTCCTGAACAGTCTAACATACTAACTTCTCTTTGATGAACATGCAGTAACACTTTAGTTTTGTTCTCAAAGGTAGAAATCGGGCATAATGTCATGAACATATCATGTATTGTACAAAAAAGAATGGTTGCACCATTTGAAAAATAAAATGTTTGTTTCTGTATGAATTTGGAAATTTCTGATGTTGAAGAAATAGGCTTTGCTTTTGAATGTTAATTTTAAGATTTCAAGTCATTCTGGTAGCTAGCTTAATTAAAAAGTAGGTTTTTACTTTTAAATAATAAAATTCTAAAGTCATTTAAAAATGTAAAACTGCATACTGAATAATATATAACAAATTATTTAACTGCTACCAAACACCAAAGATTCACATCATTTCGTTAAAGCAATAAAAGTTACACTTTTCTAAATGATTAACTCAGGAGTCCAGAAATATAGATTATTAAGATCAATAAAATGACTTATGATAAATTAAAACAATAACATGATAACATATAATAAAAGGGGGTATTACAGTTACCACTTAGTTTTGCTACTGTGGCACACAGAACACAATAACACGATGCGAACACGATAAGATCTCAAGATCTGTAAATTGATTGTAATGAACTAACAAGTTGCTCAAATGCTCCTAATGTGAACATTTTTACATAGTAGATTTAATATAGTGCTCTTTTACAATGTTAAATAACGATTTACATGATTTCAACCTGTCAACAGGCAGTTATGTCAGTCACAAGTGTATCTTTAAGAGGTTACGAGAGAGAGGCTAGTGTGATAGTGATTATTGCGAGAGGTTCATGAGCTGTATGTAAACAATCATGACTGCATATGTTTTGCATTACAGCCTTGATTTCCCTGTAGACTACAGACCCCACCTGAGATTTAAATAACAGCACACTTTCTCTAATTTCTCACTGATACACCTAGTGTCTGATATTTGTGTGACAATTGTATGTCACGCTTAACAGATTTAGTTCCTTTTGCCCACTGAACAAGTTGTTTTAAATTTATAAATTGGATTTATAGGGTAAAAGTGTTCTGAGAATAGTGCTCAGTTATTACAAAACTAGTGTAGATAGTGTCATCAAACACACTTTAATGTTATCTGGATACAGACAAATGTAAATAACAGATAAAAATAAGAGAAAGTAAGAGTGACAAATATGTTTACTTTTTTTTACTGAAGATTTCTGATGCATCTTAATTTTTGTAAAAAATCTCTGCTCTTGCAGTAAATCAATTTCATTGCCTATGTTTTGTGTTACTGAAGAACCGCTGTAATTAAAATTATTACAGGGAAACTGGAAAGAGTCCTGGTACAGTGGTCTAATGTCTGTTTGTGTGTGTTTACATCACAGAAAACACAGCACAAAGGCAGATAAACAACAACATCAGGCTGTTTCCTTCTCACGCGAAACCCAGAGTGATTCACGATTTGCCAATCTGTGAATAATCTGCCCTGTAACAGAGGAAAGATACTGTGGATGTGCCTAAGAGCTTATGATCTGCACTGGACTGGAGGCATAAAACATTTTAAAAGAATCATTCAACCACTTACACAAATACTGCCAGAGGAATCCCTACACACTTGAGGACAAAAAGGTCAAAACAGGATACTTATACATATGTTAAAGTCTCTTAGTTTCAAATTGTTTGTACCCCAAACACACACACACGCTTACAAACAGAAAGACACCCTGTGTTCATGAAAATCTGACCCACAAAGAAATGTAGCCTTATTTAAAGACTCAAGAAATACTCACAAGCACATCAAAAGACAACCAGAGAACGCTACTGCAAATAAGGATAAATTAGTATAAACTGTATGTGTGTGTGTCCAACTTTATGCTAACCACAATGCATAATCTTGTGCATATTTTTTAGACACACTTAAAAGTCTGGGGGCTTATGCTTAAATATCTGCAATTTTTTGTAGGGATATAGATGTTAATATTTTTTATAACAGATAGATAATCTGGATGGGACATTAAAAAAGTAGTCAAAGCATGCATGTGAACCCATTATAATATAGGTGGAAAAATGATGAATTGGGTTGGAAATATACTACAGATTCCATGGGGTGGGTTACTTTAAAACCTAAAATATGACATATTTAGGATTTAATGTTTTTGTTCATTCAGATAATTTTCCCATTTCCATTTGCAGTACTTAATCCTTTACTTTCATGTAAAAAAATATATATCAAAATTATCTGGCAAAATCTGGTTTACCAAAGGAGGAGTATAGGTCTTGTAACTGACATTAATTTTATTATAAGGTGATAATGTTGATGGTAAGTGGCTGTTTTCATTTTATAAAATATAGTAATAAAATCTGTTTTGAGCTTGCACCTTCCATGAAGTTTCCAGATGATGTAGAATCATAAAATAAATAAATAAACCAAAAGTTCCACATCAGTCTAATTATGCAAAAACATTTAATGTACACCTACATAAACATTCTTAGACATGTATATTTGTAAACGGTGGTTTAAATGTTGTTTAAATGACAATTTTAAGTAATTATATTTATAGTTATGATATGGATAAGTGCACCCAAAATTAGACATATTTCATGTTGACAACCATGTTGACAATCCTTGCGGAAAAATATGAATGGGAAAAATTCTGTCAGCCAGATGTGCAGACAGGACTTATCCATTTCCAGTCACAGTGTAAAAGAAATTATGGGTTTCATCCTCTTACTTTTAAGTAAGAGTGACACACAGTCTCAACTGAACAGAAAAGCTAGACAAAAATACTTTCAGCTTTACTAACAATAACTTCAAAATCCCATGTTTTGCATGGTTCTGTTTAGCATTAAATATATTGTTTGTATAATTTAGATTATCTGTTTTAAATGTTAGGATTTAAGTCTGTTCTCCATATTGTAATTTATTTTGTAAAAAGTGAAGAATTCTTTTTTATAAAAATAAAACTTCATAATATTTTAAAATCATTTTTATTTTAATAACAATTACTATTACAAAACTGTATATACAAAGCATAATCAGTAAAGAAATATAAAAAATAGTTTTAAGCAAAAATGCTGTAGAATACACTGTGGCTAACTCACACACTCTTAATGCAACACTCACACAGATTTGTGTGTGCAACCAAGAAATATTGCTATTACTCTTATGCTATAACAAATATGCTCTCATGTGCTTCAAAAACATAACAGATCTTTTATACTCTTAAAAAGTTTCTTTCAGAGCCTGTAATTTAATAAATAACAAGAAATGTCTCAAAATGTTCTCACAATGCTTTCAAAACATTCCCTCGCAAGGCATGTGGTGACATCCTCAGTGGTGTTTTTCTCTGTTTTATTTGTATTTAAGATAACTTCTCAAGTGTCTTTTTTTTTAAGAAAATAAAATGCTGGATTGATAAATGTTAAAAATGTATTTTTGTTCCTCATTATACCATGAAGGAGAAAACTGCTCTTGGAAATTGGTTTATGTTACGCTTGGAGAACTAACACCACTCTCTGGTGTGGGGTTCCCCCAACCACACACACACTTAAGAGATCTGGGATGGGATCATAAGTGCTGAACACTTTGCAGACCTCTCCAATTTTCTTGGTGATTTGCTAACTTGAGAAAGCCTAAGCCGGGTGAATGATGGTGGCCAGCTTCACGCTGCAGCGATAATCATGTTTTTGCAAAGGGGTGAATGTGTAGCAAATTGGGGGGTGAAAAGGTGCTTCAAAAGAAAGAGTTTGAACACCATGGCAAGCCCCACACACAGTGCTTAATGTAAATCGCATATGTAGTGAGGGGTATACCACGCTTGCCTTTGAAAATGAAACTACATCGGGTTCAGGAAGAGTTCTGTAGCGCAGTCATTCTCAATAGATACGTGTATCTTAAACTCGTACATCACAACAGTCATCTAATATTCTCCCTTCTCTGGAAAGTCTCCTTTTTCAATCACCTCCAGTACTGTACATTATCCGCTTCCTCTTTTATGAAGACTACTTATGATTTATTATACATTAAAGACCAAGTTTAGTGACAGAAAACAGGTGTTTATCGCTTATATGTCTATTTTTAAACTGTTGGGTTGTGATGGAGTGCACAATGGAGACACCAACAGATAGAGAAACAATAAAAAAATCTGTTATGTCATTCGAAAACCTTTAATAACTTTTGACTTAACTACATCTATCAGTTTAATATGTCAGGGACAAAGTTAAGTACCACATATAGAATGTGTCTGTATTCTAAAAGAAAAAAGGTACAAAAGTATAAAAAAAAGACAATAAATAAATAAGATCTAATACATATGAAGTTAACAGATAAATTATAATAATTATTTTATATTGTAAATAAGATAATTGAATTATCTAAAATACTACAATGCCACTTTCTTATAGCTTGGCATTTGTAAAGTCATTCCTTATGACCCCAACATGCAGGCTATGTTTATTAACAAACAAAAAAATCATGACAGCTGGGTTTTGTCAGACTGCAAGTACATCAAAGCATCCTGGTAATGGCTGGTTAAAATGCTTTTCATTTTTCATCAGCAGCAAATGCCAGCCATGACAGAGCTTGTGCCTGAGGCTGTTCTCTCTTTCTCCGTCGCTTGCACACTTTCTCTCACACGCAGGATTGATGACTAGCAGTGTGTCTTATTGAACTCTGTGTCCCAAGAAACACTGGGTATGTAATGATCTAGGTAATGAGCTGCCCTGTCTCTGATTTCACACACACACAGACACAGACTTAAGCACTTCTTTTTGAAGAAACAAATACAGGGTTAATGTCCTTACTGAAAACATTCTAAATATCTTTCCTCTGTTCCTCTGAAGGTTAAACCTTTTGTAATCAAAGCCAATGGCACAGAGTACCACCCTCACCTAAAACAATAAACACACTCATGCACATACACATTTATTCACACACTCAAACGGTCAGGATCAAAGGAGGCATGGCCACGCTGCACCTTAAGCTACAATAATAAAGCGAGCTGCCGTTGTGTCAGGACCTGGGTTACTCATATTTTCCCATTTGATTAAGCCAATATATCATCCCTTTACACAGACACACACAGATGAGTTATGGTGGGAATTTCTAAGATAAATTCCATCGAGAAAGCAAGCCCTTTCTGCTTATGCTCAACACACACATGCGCGCAAACAGACTTAAGTTAAGACTTAACTGACCGCGCTTTAGCCTCCGCTCAGCACTCTTACAATTATGTCTACCGCAAAAAATCAAAGCCAGAAGCACATATGTCACGTAATTGTGGCTATTGAACTCATTTTTGTACTTGTGCATTTCTGGGTTCAGAACGCTCCGTGTGGTGAAAACTGGCAAAAGCTATGGAGAACATTCATTATACAGGCATCACACTTAATCCCCGACAATAATCTGACATTTAGAATATATAAAGTTATATATCACTCTCTACTGCCCTTCATATTCAACCTCACGTTTCGCCATCTGCTCTATGTCGGGCACCAACAGGGTGCATGGTGCCATTTATATTGTTTATTAACTGCGGTCTGTCAATCAAATTCTCATCAACCTTCATTAGACATCAACCTAACTATAAATCAAACAGATTAATCGAGTGAAAAAACATGATTCCACACATAAAAGCTTGTGTTGAGGGGTATTTGTGTGCGTTGATGTGTGAATATGCCTTCGTGTGTGTGTATTAACGCTGCAGGTGTCAGGGTGGGTGGGCTGCTGTGTGGCTAGCGGTGGCCCCTTTGAGAGCCGTCCCCGGTGAAGTTAATATCTCTTTCCCATCTTTTCCCCGGGCCCCTCTAAATATTGTGGCTTTCCCTCGTCTAAGCCCTGTGCAGCGCTCGGGACCCTCACTTATGAAATTACAAGCACTTGAAAAGATCTAATGTGCTTTTAATTGTATCTCTCCATTCAGAGTAGAAGGAGGAAAGCGAGAGAGCGAGTGGGCCTGGAGTGTTTCATATTACAATAGAGAACGAATGCATTCGTCTCACAAAACAAGCGTATGCGGTGTAACCTTACTGACACAAGAAGGGTGGAAAGGGAAGTGAGGAGGGGGTTTCTTGAATGGGACACACACACACCAGGAGAACTTCAAACAGACTCTGGCTTCTGCAAGCGAAGTGATGTAGTCTCGAAATTGTTGTGTGTTTTCATTTTCTTTTACTTTTTCCGCTTCTGCCTCTTTTCAAATGAGTTAAAGGAATTCTCTGGATAGCATCAAACGGAAAGCCATCATTGCTCACCATACAAACAAAATACGACGAAACCGCGCCAATCAAACACAGACCTTACAACAGCTACACACTGTGAAATGCACATGGAGAAGATATTCTTAACGTACTTTTTCCATTAAGTAGGAAACGAGGATTAACCTGCAGACAGTATTCCTGTAACGCCAGGGCACGCTAGGTAATTGGAGACCAATCATCCAATCACAGTTCCTCCTACAGAAACAATGCTTTGTATTTTTTAACCTCTCGACCCATAACTCATAAATGTGTGCGATTACCACTCAGAAACACTTGGTGGGTCCAAAGGTTAAAGACATAAATCTCTGTTTACTTTGCGATGGCCCCTCCGTGCCAGAGAGATTTGTACCCCCTTTGTGGGAAAACAAGAACAAAAAGACCTAAAGAAGCCCCACTGATGAGATGGTCCAGAACACCAAATTACAGATCTGCTTACCTACCTTTAACAAAACAAAGATACAAGCTACGAAATTGAAAATACTATGGCCATCGGATGTTTACTCTATTTGATATATAGTATAGAAATAACAGTCATCTAAAAGTTTTTTTAACTAACCATATTCTGTAATACAACAAATACACTATTACATTAGTATTATTGACGACTTGGACCAAAAGACTCAGTAAACGAATTTCTAATTCCTGTACAAACTGCAAAGCCTATGAGCCTGTCACGACCAGAAGAGCCACTTAAGCAATAAATAAATACATTTAGTTATTCATAATTTGGCTGCATGTTCAAAATGTAATCATGTGCTACGGGAATGTTCTATTAAAATATAAGATTTTAGTTTTATTCTTCACAAATGAAGAAAATTGAATTGAAAATCTCCATTTAGCTGAATAAGATTTAAAGAGTAAGATCAGTAAAATAATCCCCTTTTCCATCATTACAGATATAAACTCAAAATTGTAAGAAAAAGTCAGAAATTTGAGATAAAAACACATAACTGTGAGATATAAATTTGATAAAGATAAAGTCACTTTTTTCTATAGGAGTGGGCGGGTTATATTTCACCACTTTATTGCTCTAGAAAGCTAAATCAAAGATAAACACTGCAAATATAAACTAAATATCATTTATCAATTCATTTACATTTTCTGTTATTTTTTTTAATTGATATTAGGATATCCAATACGAACAAATGACTAAATCCACTGTACTCAATAATTTCCCACTCATCGTGTTCACCAGCTCTGCTAACCAATTATAATGGCAACACCTAATTAGCATTTTCAGAGATTTTATGAATTCATAAAAAATGAGTTTTAAACTTGTTTTAAACTGTGTGCACATGTTTTGTGGCATATACACCTCAGATCACACACACCCCATGTCTTGGCAAATCCTTCTGAGGTTGGGCTGAAAACAATAGACTTTCCAATTCTCCCTAGCACAAGATCTGTTTGGGTGGTGCTCACTTAGTAACGGCAACATGTGTGCGACAAGATGCCACAACTAATGTCAGAAGAGGAGAACACACAGGAACAGACGAACGGCTGCCACCCAAATGTGCACTAATGTCTACGTGTGGGAAAGTTGAGGGAAACTCATTGCAGCTGAAAAACGTGTGTGACAGACTTTCTTGGCAATGTTTTTCAGATTTCACCCACATCTTCCTTCCCCAAATAAACTGGAAAAATATCTGATTACTAAAAAGTGGATAAATGCCTTATTTATTTCTTTGAATGACTAACTATAATCTCCCAGTAGCTGTATAAAGAGCTTCATCTATTGATTATGAACCCTCAGAGCAAGGTTAATCCTTTAATCGACGTATATAACATGATGGATGAATAAGTGTTGACAAGAGATGTGAATGTTTTACCACAAACCCTTTGTCAACCACTTTAAAGAGCAATGAGATAATCCCGCTATTCACAGACAGTCAGTGCCTTTCAATGTTTTAGGGTTTACCCCCCACACACAAACCCACACACATTCCCTCTCGCTTTCCCTCCATCTCGCTCTCTCTCTGCATGGACAGATTTCCTCATTAACACTTAGCACATAGAGACAGAAGCTGGTCAGTCTTTGTGGCAGGTGCAGTGACCATTCTGAATCTGAACAGAGATCAGGCCTTGCTCCCTGACACCATTATCTGATTTCACAAAGGAGTGCTTAACTCTGTTCTGGGATCAGTGACCCCAAACCTCTCTTAATCAATTTTTGATAAACAATGCATTTTCACTGCCCTGAGATCTGCGGTAACAAGGCTTAATCTACACCATCTATCAAGAGACCAGCGCCCTGAGATCTGTGTAGAGCAGACCACCAACTCACTGTTAGTCTGGAGTCACTGGACCGGAGTGCGTCTTCTCAGTCGTTTAATGAACCCTACACAGAGAGAGAGAGAGACAGAGAGTGATAGAGAGGTTTATGTGTGCGTAAAAAAATTAAGTATGTTACATACCCCTCCAACTTCTTCAAGCTTTGAATGCATTATTGCTATTACAAAATGATTTCCACATAACTCAATTTCAAGAACACAAAAGTTAACAAACTGCTACTTTTTAAAGCAAATTCATTAAATGCTATTCTTCTGGTGAAGTATATAACCTCTTACAGGACTACATATTAAAATCATTATGGGAATTGGTCTCTGGTTGCATTTAAGTCACACAGTTTCTTCATCGGAGCAAAAACAATATGAGGAATTGAAAAATGACTCTTTGTTTTGTAGCGGTAATGTGTAATATTTGTGAGATTATTCAAATCACATTTATAGGTGGTCCGATGGTTTAAGGTGTGTGTGTCAGTATTTTTATCTGCTTACAGTTTATAAGTGGAATACTTGGAATTATTATATATACGTTCAATAGTTTAGGGTCACCAACTTACTTTATTATTAATATTACTAATATAATTAACTTATTATTATTTTAATTTTTTAATATTTAAATAAAAAAACTTTTTTGCATTTTCAATGTAATCACCCTTTGCTTATACTTTAATGTATAAATGTTAATCTGTTATTTTATCAGCTAACTGCTTTTTAAACAGCACTGAAGGAGTTCTCATACATGCTGGGGTCTTATTGGCTACTTTTTTCATTATGCAGTTTATGCAGTGCAGAGGTAATAAAAATAAAAAAACTTCTGTCAAGAGAAACATTTCACTCAAGTGACCCTAAACCTTGAACGGTAGTGTAAATATGTTACTAATAAAACAGAGATCCTTTCCTTGATACTGACAGGTCAATGGCCATAGTGTATATAGAATAAATCAGAGCTATGTATCAAAACACATCAAAGTCTGGACAAAATTTGTTTTACACCAAAAAATATTAAACCGAGTGAATTTGTTGGAGCGCAATGTCAAGCATTCACCCATGTCATAAGGATTATTACATAAGGCTTGATTAAGTGCCGAACACACAGAGTTTGCACTGCTGTCAGCCTCTCACTTCCTCACACTCGCACAGCCTTGTTGACAGTATAAGAGCAAACTGCTATTGTCTCAGGGAAGCCTCATGCCTGGGTTGCCTTCAGTCTCTCTCGTTTTGATTGGCTGCCATAGGCAGGTCAGCCAGGGTTGCCCTGTTGCACTGCCGAAGCCTCTTACCATCTATTCTGTCTTGCTACCTAATTACTAAAACTTCTCCACTCTCACTTGTGAGGAATATGCCCCGGAGGACAGAAAAACTAAGCACTGAAAAACTAAGAAACACCACCTGCCTGCTTTCTCTAATCACTTTAGTGGATGTGTGAGACTGCAGCAAATTTTGACTCACTTGTATAAAATAACAGCTCCTGTCACAGATGGATAGATGGTCACAACCTTACGTGTATAAGTGGTTAACCCTTAAAACTAAACCAGCATGTGAGATACTTCACATTGTGTTACCGTCAAACGCTATTCAGTCCAGAACTATATATGAGGTTGTCATGAAAGTTCACAAAAATATTGGACAAGAAACCACTCTAACCTGAAACTAAACATGCAACCTGGCAACTCCAATCTCATTTTTAAGAAATCTATTTTCTAAGAAAAAAATAGCTGTATCTCTCTTTAGCCCACCTTTTCAAACACTCAAAGACCCACAACATGTTTGAATTGTGTGCGGTCCAATGTTTTAAATGATAATCTTTCCAATTTTTATATCTAAAATAATTGGCAAGTGGAAGGAGGTTTTCAGAATAGAAAAAAGTAATTTTATAGCACAAGTACAGCATTAGCCAAAACGTTCCGGTATGAATGAGTGTTAAAGTCCTTATTCTGGACTTTGATATGTATAAATGCCACACAGAGATTTGGCCATGGGAAACAGAAATGGGTTCGGTTCCTATCCAAAAAATTCTGCTGCCACACATACAGAGAAATGTCATAAAAAAGATCAAGTTAATCGGATCCAGACTTACAACACCATTACAAAAAAAGGCTATACCCAGTTTATGAAGGAGACGTGAGGACAGAGCGTTCATTTGAGAGGAAGTCTGCCAGTCCTGACAAGCACCCAACTGGTAATCAAATCAAACAACAAGTATGATCAATTAAACACTTTAAATGCATAGCAGAAGGTTTTTTATTCTGGATTTACTTTTGTGTTTAAAATTATGTTATCGCTTATTTGTCTTTCTTTAATAAATTGCTTGTAAAAACACATTAATTAAACCAAACTGCTCACATGAATTCATGATTAGATCATTGTAAAACGTGACACACCACACAATGGGAATCATCGAGCGAAAATAGCAATAAAATCCATGTTACGTAGTCATGGGAGCAACTCCGCAGAAGCCGCAATGAAAGAATACCAGAAGAAAATGACAGGTGGGCGGGTCTGTCCTTTTCCCACCCTTACTTTGTTGGTGGTACAGCAAAACCTCCCAAATAGCTCAAAAGACTAGTGTGACACTGTATGTGTGTGTTTTAATTTTGAATGAGAAGGAAAGATCCATATCTTTTAAATGAAAGGGGGGTGCTGTGTGTGCATGGCCATGTGCATATATTTATCACAACTCCAGAAACTGATGGGGTGTTATGATTAATGATGTGGTGGATGAAAAGCATCCTGTATCTATAATCAGCAAGCATGTACACAAACACACACAGTTATGAAACAGTGAGCGTTGGTGGTCCTTCGGTGACACAGTAATAGCTGTAAGACTGTATAGTGTTAGATGGGATGGGGTGGGGTGAAACGGCTACTACTGACGGAGGGCCCACATTACACATCTTTTATGATACGCGTCATGTGATGTCTATCAGAAACACATGTGGTCCGGTCAATGGAAGGAAAAATATGACAGCACAAATTACTTGTGGCAATTCTCAGTTTAGTGCAACTCAGCCAAGCATATACACACAGGAACTGGCTGGCTGTTTTTCTCTACGTCTCTATAAATTTAACATATAACTCAGATTGTCTACAGAAGAGATAAGTAAAACATAACATCGACCCATGCTCACTCCCCGAATAAGCCTCCAAACAGACATATGCTGCAGACAAAATTCAAGATGAAAGAGATGTTTTGCATATATTTGTGCTAAACTGCTCTTTTTAATCACAAAGAAAATATTTGCACTGGCATGTTTGAGACTTTGTCAATAAGGACCACACACGCATACACACACTGTCCCTATAGAGATGACAAACTGCCATACTGACCAGTCATGAAGTCTCATAGTCATACAAAACATAATGTGATTTATGAGTGTGACTCTCTCAGAGAGAGAGAGAGAGAGAGAGAGAGAGAGAGAGAGAGAGAGAGAGAGAGAGAGAGAGAGAGAGAGAGAGAGAGAGAGAGAGAGAGAGAGAGAGAGAGAGAGAGAGAGAGAGAGAGAGAGAGAGAGAGAGAGAGAGAGAGAGAGAGAGAGAGAGAGACACAAAGCCTTTTTTTCCTATGGTACACAAAGATAATCTGTTTATATACAACTACACCATACAAAATATTTATACGTTTATAAGACTTACACAATTATTTAGCTTGAGGGGTGCCCTCTAAATAAAATGAACCAATCCTGTTGGAGCTATTCCATCATAACACATCTTTAAAACATTCAATGAGGAATTTTATATTAAAAAGAAAAAACAGTTGAATTGTTTAATCTAAAGAGGGGCACAGAGTGAGTCACAACGGGAGGGCCTTTATTTCAGCTTAATGTAAATGACAGATGAATTAAAAAATGTCAGCTTTACTCTGAGTTTTCAGCATTTTTGAAACATGTTAGATGTGAAGCTGTGGAGCACACAGAGTTTGTCTGGAAAGGCAAATATCAATAATTCTTTAAAAAATTCATATTATTAGGACGTTGTCATGGCACCGTCCTAATTCGGGAACCCTCTACTTCAGTGGGCCCTGTTTTAAATGGCACCTGAGCTGTAAATGCCCAGTCACTATTTACTCTGAAGCCAGTAAAAAGTAATGTACACTGTAAAAATGGAAAGATCCTTGAGGAACCATTTGAGGTTCCTTAACTGCCACACTGGCGGAAGTGTCAGGAGGACCTGGAGGATCATTTTTTACAAAAGTACTGAATTTAAGTCTTTAGTACTGAATTTAAAGTGCCTAAAGGATCCTATAAGTTTTTGCAAGAACTATCAAGACTGTTAATGAGTTTGGAGGTACTTACAATTCATTTTAAGGTTCCTTGAGTACCCACAGGATGTTTGAAGCACCTTTAATTTTTACAGTATAGGATAAAAAACTTGAAGATTATAATATTTAGAATAATTACTGTAACAAATATGCATTTTTTTTGTGGATTGTAAAAACATTTTGATATATTTCCATACACAAATCACAGGGGAGAAAAACTTTAAAAGCACTAAAAAAGTTAGACACGGGTAAAATATTTACTACAATATGCTGTTAACAAAAAATACATATTTCATGAGAATATTTCATTAGAAATCAATATTGTATTGCTATTATATTGATACATTGTTTAATTTATTCATTCAATAGAAGTCAATATTATTTTAAATTTCAATCTTAAATATAATATAAATTGTAAATGTTAAATTGAATTATATTATATGATATTATACTACATTATACTATATTATATTGCTTATTTTCACTTATGTTTTATAAGCATGTGCTATTTGCTTAACGTTGCATAAACGTATATAAATCTGACGTAGTGTGTCTCTCTCGGTGTGAAATACACCACACTTGGCCGCATGTCCAGGAGCAAACAAATGACCGCTCTCTCGCAGAACCATTTGTAGTGAAATGAGTCGACGTGGAAACGGGCGGCCGGGTTCAATGGGAATATATGGATCTGCCAAGAGACTTCTAAGAGCAGAACAAGAGAAATGTTTTCACTCTCGTTGAGCTCATAGGATTTGGTTTGTGTTCGCGCGGAGACGACGGAGTTCACAGAGCGCTAATTAGTGAAGGAGAGTCAGGAGAGCCACGCCGTCATTTATCATGCGACCATACAGCGGCCAACACTAACGAGCTCTGCCAAAAAACAGAAAGAGAAATACCATCAGATTAATTATTCATTTTGTGGCATGTGTTGCATCGGCATAACCCCCCATCACTCTGTCCTGCCTGCCTTTCCTCTGTTGTGTGCTTTACAGAGGTATGACCAACTTTTTCTGGTCATACTTCCTTGTTTAATCCACATCGTTTATTGTGCAAATACAATTTAAAAGTTATTATGTAATTAAAATCACGTTTCACCGCTTGAATCTTCAAAGGAGAGGCCTCGTTTCCGTGGACATAGTTTGCCGCTGATGTAATAATTTCCCTGGGATATTTAAAATAAACACATTAGGCACCAGGAATTCAAAACTTGTCTCAGGGTATAAGGCACGATCTCCTTGATTGGCGTGAGTAGCGCACGCCACGAAGCGGTTGCTGGGCGAAACGTCGCAAAACAAACCGATCGTATCATACAGAAGACTGGCCTTCACTTCCAGTCAGTGTAAATGATATGTTAATAGAGTCAGGGCGATGGCTACCTATGTTTTTAACACCATCACTTCACACTAGTTCTTACTAGTAGCTTCTCCGTTTCTTCATTTTCCTCTTCTTTCACTCTCTTTCCATGCTTGGTGGTCCTGCGATCCGCCTGACCTCAGCCATGTGTTTTCACTTTCTCCTCTGATCTCGCCTCCGTGACCAGCGGGGAACGAAATACAAATTGAATAGTAACCATTCACAGACCCGTTCCATCACGCCGACGTTCAGGTCACTTTGTCTTTTCCTTTGAGGAGAGACAACAAGAAAAGATAGGCCTAGATGTTATATAATTCCTCCTGAGGTACCCCAGCCTTTTCATTTCAGTCCTATCCAGTGAAAAGTTTATTTTCTTTATCTTTAAAGATTGCGTTTAATAGTTTGAGGTAGGTTGCTGGGTAATTCCATAATACAGATAAAAATCGCAATTTGTTGCATTGCTGGACTGTTTTTCTATTCTCTCAGTAGGCTTATACTACGGATGACCAAGTAGCTTGTTAAATTACCATTACCGAAAACGGATCATGCTGATCCTGTGAGGTGAACTTTTATTTTTGCTGTTCTGGGTGGTTATTTATTTTTAGTCTAAATCCCCCATTCCATCCCCTCGCGATCTGTTAGTGCCGCGCGCTGGACAACGGGCGCTCGCCGGTGGCAGGTTGTGTTTGTTCAGCTTTTATTGAGATGTGGTCTGAAGAAGTTAAAAAGAGCCTCTTTGTTGTTTTTAGGCTTGGTGTTTTCTCTGGAGCGTGTCCACGAGCTTCGTTCGTTCTTCATGTTTAAAGCCTTTGCTCGGAGGGAAAAGCCACGGCTTTTTGACTTCATAAAAAGAGGAAAAATCTAATCTCTTGGTTTAACTGATAATAGTAGACTAAATCTTACTACATAGAAGTACGAGGATTAAATCTGTTTATTAGTCTATTGATTTGTAACGAGTAAAGACAAGATATTACAAACATTACACGGCGTGATACCAAACTCGAAATAATTTATATTCAGAAAAGTTATTCTTTTGTAATTTGAAGTTACATTTTAAATATTGCGTCTGTATTATTAATTATTATATTAAAAAGGCAATCACCTGCTGTTCATTAATGCTCTGTGCACTTTTCTTCTTACACGTTTTCTCCTCTACAAAATGATTCTTGTAAACTCCGTTTCGTTTACTTAGCCTGGATTTCATTGCGCCGTTTTGCACGGTTTACCTCTTTTTGGTTTATTAGCCCTTGGGGTTACCTTACCTAAACATTCAGACTTGAATACTGTGGCTTTAGGTTTCATGGATTTTTACTTAGCTCCTTGAATGCTGCTTAAACGGTGTCAGGGTTTATGGTATGCATTTAAAAAGCGTCACGCTTGTCAGATGGAAAATATTGACGGGGAACAAGTGACATGTTAATAAACACAACATGTAACGTTTCTATTTTTATTATTATTGCTACTATTATTGTCTTCAGTTATACAAGTAAAAAGTTCAAAGTGTAAAGCAAGTGCATGGAAAAAACATAAAAACAACCAATGGTTATAAATATAAATTTTCAACTACCTGTACATTCAATAAAGATTAGAGTCCTAAATTAATATTTTATGACCTTCAAAATTGCAAAATCCTTTTGAAAATGTAACAGTTAATAAATTTGATACTGATATAGATTCATTTAACTGTTTTTCCTTACCTATCATTCAACTACATTGACTCTCTCTCTCTCTCTCTCTCTCTCTCTCTCTCTCTCTCTCTCTCTCTCTCTCTCTCTCTCTCTCTCTCTCTCTCTCTCTCTCTCTCTCTCATTTTTCTCTCTCATGAGATAAATTTCATAATGTAATTCATGCCATTTATATAGAAATCATTGCTTTAACAAGTTTGATTTGAAGGTGTACATTGACGAAAAGCCATGTTAGAAAAATTTCTATTCTATTTCAGAAACACAGGACAGAAATATATATATATAACCACATTGGGTGTGGTTAAACAGCTGTAAGGTTTTGACTTGGAAGGTGTGGGAGGGGCTCTCTCAATTCCAACACACATTAATAATGAGCTGTAGCAGAAATTACCTTCATTTGCTTTGGACCCTGAAGCATAAAAGCTGTGGTCATCACAGGTGTCAAGGCAAATTTAGCCCTCAGTCGCTCAAAAGAAAAGGCCCATTCTCATTACCAAGGTTATCCCTGGAAAAGAATAAAATAATCTTTTTATATTGATAGTTTTGGTAAGCTTGAAGTGCTTTTAAAATTTTAAAATTAATTGAAACAATAATAAACAAATAACAGTATAAAATAAAATTTAATTATTGACCAAACTGTTCTCATCTCATTACAAAACAAACTGCTTAAAATAACTAAACAAGCTTATCTTATGTTAAGCGTATGGTCAGGATTTCTGGTTCAGGGGCAAAATACAGTGTAAAATTCTGATTAAATACAGAAAAGACTATACACGTTGACAGGTTAAGACATAGACATCTGGTTAGGGGTGGGAAAAATGTGTGAGACACATGCTGATTTGCTTCTGTGTTTCAATGAAGACGAGTCTTTCATCAATTTACGAGGTGCTGAGCGTTGGTTCAGCACTGCTGGTCATTGGTCTGAACACTGTTTTGACAAGATGAGATTTATAGTCTGAAAGTATTCTCACCGTCACAAATGACTGCTGTGTCTCTTTTTACCTTTAGTTAGCACTGTAGTAATATTAAATATTTTTCAAAACATTTGTATTTTGCTTATCTTTATTTTTGAAATAATTCAAAAATGAATCTATGTTACCCAGCAAATATGCTCCCAAATGTTTACATAAAGCATGTGCTTGACAAAGTCAATCTTAAAACACGAACCTTCATTTCAAAACGCTTTCTTTCTTGCTGTTCATTTGTATAAAATAGAACCTGCAAGCTTTTGTGCAACTTTATTGCAAATCTTTTTCTATACCTATTTGAACTTGTGATTAGTAGACATTTTGGTAAGGACCTCTTGGTTAACATCCTTTTCTTCATTTAAACTTCTAAGAATGCCAGTGCTTGCAGCAGTCTTTGCTTACTTTCTGACTGTTCTTTTGTTTTAGTGTGTGTTTGTGAACCAATTATGGTTTATAGTCCTACAGTTTATAGTTCAGACTGGTAATTGTAAAACAATTTTATGATTGGCACAGAACAACATTTTACCTGAGGAAATACTTTAAGCGACCACAGTTTCAGTGTTTAGAGGGAAGCCAAGACCATCAAAGACCACATTCTCCCATTACGGAAGCAAGCAGGGTTTCTTTATGAACAGCTGCAAACAAAGAAAAAAAGTGTTTTTTAGGGGTTAGCATCATTTGTGCTGTCTGCAAGATGGTAACAGTTTACTTCTAAACATGCTGTCTTACCTGTGTTGCCTGTTTGCTTGTGTTTAAGTATATGGTTGATCAGAACATAAACACCTGACATTTGTTTCCCAACCTCCCCTAATAAATTATTCTTTTGTTGTAAAAATGTGTTTGAAATCCTGAAGCAGATGGATTAGATGTTTTTATTCTTAACATCATTTCATTATGATGCGTGTTGTGTTATGCTGCATTTTCAAAAAAAATCTCCTTTTGCACATTTTCAATACTTTGTACCATATTATGTCTTAAGAGTTTTATATTGATGCTGTTGTACATTTAAGTCTTAGGTCAAAAAGCTCTTACAACTAATTAAATTAACAAAACATTGTTGGACCCGGTGTCCATTGTTAACTGTCATTGTGCAATGGCATCATATTATATTGTTTTTAATAAACAGGAAGTGGTCCTGCCACATAAATGCAGAAAAAAATTAATTTAAATTCTTATAATTGCCTGCCTTGAGTAACTACTACATTTTTTATCAAAAAAGTTGTATATACCTTTTTAAACAACAATGTAGATATTATATCAGAAATGAACTATATGCACCTACCACATATCTTTTTGCCACCCTATAATTAGTTATTGCTGAATGATGATTTTACTGCTTCCCTTTCTACCACTTTACAATTTGAGTTTGTTAAAGTCTACTTTGGTTATGATGATGTGGAATATACACACAGCTTTACTTTGTAGATCTGACCACAACCTTTATTATCTGCAAATAAACGAGTAAATCTGAACTTAAAAATATCATTTGGCTATACACAATGACTTATAAACAGCGTATTTCTTTTTACTTTATTGAAGATAAAAAGTGATTTCTTTCTGAAATGGATTTAAAAACAATCCGTTCAAACATCTTTTACATAATCTACAGTACATATTACACAATTTAACGTGATATCTTGGAAATTACTCACCATCAAGTTTACGTTACACGATGATCATTCGGAAGGTCATCATCCGGAAGTGAAATAGCAAACGATGATCGACGAATATAACGTGACGTCTACTATCAAAAGAAAACTGACAATTGAACTAACTGTTTCAAAAAGGGACTTCGTTTTTATTTTTCTGGCTACTGTATTATTTCTGCTATTTTTAAACACACAGGTGCTGAACTTCAATCCGGGTCTGTAATAGAGCTCAACACTCTGAAGAGGGCGCGCACACGCGTTCTTACTTTACAACGTCCAGCCAGAGCGCATTAGAAAAGAAACAGAGCTTGAGACGCGGTTGACATGTTTTTGAACGTTTTCGAGGCTGTCTAAAATCACGTTTTAAAACATGATAGAAGATTTGGGCTGTTTATCATTCTTATGCTGTGTCCTCTGAGGTCGCATTTGAAGGCTATCACTGGAGGCTTTTCATTTTAAAAACATGATAAAATTTATATTTATTTATAAGACATTATCACTTTTCATTCTTAAATAAAACCTTGAGTAATGACGTATGCAGCCTTCGAATGGGATCTCCTGAGGACGCAGCTTCAAAATGAGACACACAGCTATGCGTGCTCATTATGGTGTATGCGCAGGCGTGCTGCGATTGCGCTTTTGAGCTTTGTGTTTATTAGAAGTGTATTAAAAATGACATTTTCTATTCTGCTGGACTTACTATTAAGGGCCTATTAAGCTCCCGAAAATATACTCCACAAAAAACATTGTAAATGTAAGCTACTCAGTTTGACTGAACTGGCCCACCTAGCAGTCCATGACCACCTTCCATATGCTCGCCAATCTCACCGGCATTATATCTTATCTCAAGTCATGTTAAGGCTAAGTTCCTCCCTTACAATCCCTTTGATTGTTATGACTCTACACTATATCAGAGGATATAATCTACATGCCAAATTACAAACCCTATACACACTTATAAAAACATGTAGTGAATCTGATATCCTGGGACATCTTCCATGCAGAAGGAGGGAATCTATTAAACTTGTTTGATTTATTTACCTACTTGAATTGCCGAGTTTTGAATATGCAATTTTATGTATTTTCGAGAAAGCGTATATCTACAGTATTTATATATTTTTCCATCATTCCCCCATCAATTTTCAGATTCAACCGAATTGACATGTCACTATTTAACGTAAGAAAAATGTAATATGTAAAAGATAAAGTGAAGGAGACAGGGTGAATATGGAGGAAAAAGGAAAGAGAACAGACGTGTTCTTTCAAAGCAATGTAAATGTAACCCAAGAGGCAGTCTAGGCTGACTAAACACTCTGAGCCCAGGTGGCTAATGGGAGACCAGGTTGACCAAATGACCACCACCATAGTGAGTCCATTCTGATGTCTTTCTCTCTCTCACTTCCAGCTCACTCTCTCCTCTTCAATCTCTCCATCTGCTACGTATTACACCCGTCAGCTCTTCTGTTTGTCCAGGCAAGACTCGGATGGGTGGTCTTCAGATAACAGAACGCCAGGGGCCTCCCGTGTCACCAAATTACCCAGACCCCTCTGTTTTTCCTTTACTCTTTCCAAAAACACGCAGGCCTTTGCCACAAGGACTGGAGTGGACAGTGAACACACACTCATCACTTTGTGTTGACATAAACCTCATATGAAGCTGACTATGTATGTATGCAAGTATGTAAGTGTGTGTGTGTGCATGAGACACAGAAAGATGAAAACAGGGAGGGAAAGGACCTTTATAATACCCATGTCAAATCTTAAAATGCTTTCAGTGAATCTGTTCAAATAAAAAAGATTTAGTAGTGTAGAAAGACTCCCCAAGACAACATCTTTAAAAGTCACAATCATACGCGATCCCCCAATGCACAAGTATGAAGTCCAATGTAGAGATTGGTAATGAATGTATATTTGTATTGCACATATTGCATATATGCATTGCAAAAAAATAGGAAATGTTCATTCTAATTACCTCGTTGATTTTTAAGGAGGAGAATTTTTATTAAACTTTTACAAACTTTTGATTAATAATTAGTATGCTGCTGCTAAAGTTAGTTGAAGATAAAATTTGAAGATAAGATGAAGATAAAATTTTACATAGAAAACATGATAAATCGAATAAAACTTTTCCAAATAGCCTGTTGCATAGTGGAAATAATCTTCCACACCAGTAGGAGGCATTACTGCTTATTCTGTATGTGACCCCACCCTAACTTCAGTGCATGTAGATAGTTTCAAAATAAATTCTGAATAAATAAGGAATCAAAGCGAAAACACCTGAACCCAAAAGACTTTTAAAATCAGAATGCCTTTTAAAACATATAGAATGCATATTAGAGAGATAGTTCACCCAAAAATATTTTTTTATAATTTCTTTACTGTCAAGTCATGTAAAACCTGTATGACTTTCTTTCTGCTGCCAAACACAAAAGATATTTTAAATAACATTGGTAACTGTTGACTTCCATTGTGTGGACACAAAACTATTGAGACATTTCTCAAAATATCTTTATTTGTGTTCCGCAAGAGAACGAGTTTTAAATGACAGGAAGGTAAATAAATGAAAACAACGTTTTTTTGGGGGTAATTTATCGCTTTATTAATAAAAAAACATAAAAGTATTTAAATCACTAACATCAATTAATGCTAGTATTTCTTCAAAAACGTTCATGAATAGTTATAGACTATATTCTTTACATCTATACAAAGAATAAAAACAGTCCAATAGGAAATCTAGCTCAATCAAACTCAAACAGCCAATGACAGCATGACAAGAGAAGCCTAGGCCTCATTCTGTCTGTATATGCACACAGACTCATACACACAACAAAAGAGCACAAGGTCTAAGCTGCTGTAATCTCTAAACTGTGTGCTCATGCAGACAGAGAAAGGGTGAAGGGTCATGGGTGAGAGATTGTACTGATGATGGCTGAGAGTGATTGAAGAGGTTGGAGACACACACAGATCATCCCTGGTAATTTAGGGAAGATAATCTCTATGGGTCCTGATGAAGATAATCTCCACTTAGTACAACAAATTTGATCTAGATAATAAGTTCTGCTGTGTGTGTGTGGTATGAGGGTGGCATCTTGGAAGCGGAGCTTGGAGGTGACCATACCGCTGCGCTCAGGGCAGCAAGCTCCAGCTATGTCACAGGTCAGCTCCTTTTTGGGGAGCTTTACTGACACACACTCTTTATCTCTTTTGTCTTCCACAACAGTAACAAATCTAATCCCAAATCTAATCCTGAAAAAACACTCCCACACACAACATGACTGTCATTCTTCATTATAGAGAGAGTGATGAGCTCAGATAACTGAACCAAGGCTATTTTAATATATCTGAGGCACCTGAACTGGAAACAACTGCTAAGAAATATGTTCAGAATGTAGATGTAATCAAGAGGGTAGGGGCATAAGGGGAGAGAGACATCAAACCTATGCATGAAGGGTGTGCTGGAGGCAATTCAAATGTCACACAAGTGGGTGGTGTGAGCTTGAGGCGAGACTAAAAAAAGCTGGGGTCAGTCTGTTTAAACAACTTTCAGTGGGTCATTAGTTGCAGGTGGAAGGAATAAATGACAGCATGCTCTTCACTGTTGTATTTTTCTTCTTTTCGTCATATTTCCTCTTCCTTTCCTCAGTTTTTCTTAAAAATACACAGAAAAAAGAACGTTTTTGGTTACTATTTGGGACCACCAAGGAGAAGGTCTCTCTCTCTCCTTGTTTTCTATTGGCTGTGCATGAGGATCCATAATCAATGTTAGGCAGATGTGTTGATTGCATTAAATTGATGTAACATATGAAATATATATATATACATATATACAAATATATACTATAGCAGGTCCCTTATTAATGTACAATAATCTAAACAAATTTGTCCCAGTTTCAACAATAATGGAAAAACTGCATGTGTTGTTTGTATTTTAAGTACTTACTTTCACCAACAATAAAGTACTGTATGTATTTTAACAAGTTCATATCTACAACTGTTTTTTAACTGAATTTATCTGTAAAATGATGTTGACTGTTTTTTGGCACAGCCCTTTTCTGGTAGCTGCATATTCAGATGTAAAACATCAGCATATTCCAATCCAAATTTACAGCTCACGTCATCATTAGCAAGACATCAGATAATGCAACAGGACAACAGAAAGGAAATAGCAGTAAGGCTGAAGATGGCTAACCCGCTTCAACCACAGTAGTGTAGTTTCGAGCAGAAGTTGCTTTTAAACCGTAGTAAATATAAAAGACCTGCCATCAACACATAATCTCTTATATAAAAGACTTGCCATCAACACATATAATCTCTTAGCAGAGCCCATTGAAAGCCAGGGCTTTGGGGTTAATTCACCCATCGCTCTGTGTTTGAATCAACTCCAGACTCACATTGAGATGAAAGCCTGTGAGTCCCACGGACGAGCTGCACCATGGGGCCCACCGGGCCTCTTCAACGAGCCCGGATTACTGCTTGTTGGTCTGGCTGGGACCTCCATCAGGACAGGGAAACTGAAAAGAAAAACAATAATTAGAGATAATTGCTTGTGTCCAAACATGAACATTAAAGCCCCCTGCCTCCCACCTTTCCTCTATTTCTATCTTTCTCTCTCTTTTCCTCTTTGACCCCAATAGCCCCCCTCCCCTGCCCCTGTATCTCCCAGTTTCTCTCTTTTGGTAGTATATCGGGTGCAAAGAGAAAAACACACCCCTGTTTTGACAGCTGGGCAGGCGAACATAATTTGTGACAGCTGAACTGCAACGTCTTTAAACAAGAAGGAAAAGGAGAAAAGGGGGGTTCAAGTGAGAGAAACGAAGAAAGAATTTGAATAAAAATGGTAAACAGAGAGGGGACAAACCAACAGTTACGAATTGAATGTAGATTAAGAAGAGAGGACAAGCTGAGAGTTAAAAGAAGGTGATAACACGAGAAATGAATGGGAACAAAGCACAGGGAGAACGGAAATCTGAAATGATCCATCACAAGCCAAAAAGAATGATATATTTTCAACCGAAGAGCTCGCTTGAACATGGTGTCATGCAAAGTTTGACACATTGGGTTAATTTGCTGCTCAGCAACTGTGACCTCTGAACTTCAAGGTCCAAGGGGGTCAAACTGAACCCAGAATGAGGCAGCCAAAATCATGTCAGTGTGAGGGAGCAGTGTCAAAGGTCACTGCCGAGATCTTGGGGTATATGGGCCAAAACAAGGACCATATGTGAATAGATACACATTCGAAACCAAAATAACCCCTTATTTTCCATCCCCTCTAACCCTTCTGTAGGCGCACACAGACAGACCCACCGCAGACACTGCATCCAAATTGAATTAAGTCATAAATATAAGTGCTACATTGACGTTAGAGAGGCATTGACGGAACATTGGCCGACTGCCCTGTTAAACTGACAGTGACAGAAGTTTTCCCTGAAGAAAAATACTAATGCAAACAATGGAATACGTTTTCAAAATATCCGCACTCCCAGCGCTACTTCTGTTTACATTTACTCACCAAATCTATTCCAGTTGAAGAACGAGGCAGAAGAAAGAGAGAAGAGGAGGGATCAAACCATGAACGCACCTCTGGCCATTTCGTAGAAAATGCCAAGCTTGTTAGATTTTCACAGGGAAATATTTCATGAACGTTTCATGGAACTTAGATCAGTTAACATATTACAACCTCCCAGATGTATGATCCCCTTCTGATAGAACAACTCTGATTCACTTTCTCCATGTGCTTTTTCTCTCTCTCCCTCACACACTCACACATGGGTGTTGAGATCAGATGTGTGCCATTCATTAAAAACATCAGGCTCATAAATCTAGTAAAGTAATTCAGCGTAACACCATTGCTGGTGCTCGAGCGTTCCTCAGATTACCTGTAGTGAAATCATCTGGACCAGCGATCTGTCTGTTTCTGTGAGGACCACCAGTTTTACATTATGTCCTTATCTGTGAGTGTTTGTTTGTGCACAAATTTTACAAGAGAGTAAAAGACAGAAAAAGTAAGATAAGGTGGCCACCTCACTGACTGAACTAGGTTTTTTATCCAGACAGCAAACATCTGCAAAAACCATCTGGCGCTTCAACTGAACTTCATTAGGTCCCTTTCTGTTTTATTGAAGACAAGGACATGATTTCTTCATCAGATACATTATTACCATTGCACCACAGCCTAAAACGGCAATCAATGTCCCATTCTGTTTTAGCAGAGAGCATTTATGTGATCAGCGTACGGTTTGTGAGGTTTATTGCATTGTGCGTTATATTATGACATTTATTGAGGTGAAATGAATTGAACTCTGGAGAGCTATTTTTTGACCAATAAGAAGCCGCTTTGCAAGTAAGAACTTTCGATGAGGATTCCAAAGACTTTTGTCAAGGACCAGAAGTGAAATGGATCTTGAAACCTTGGCATAACTTTTAAACCTACAAGATTTATACTTCCCAACCACAAATGGCTTTTTCTTACTAATTGTTTTCAGAGAAGATATTGATTTGAGAAAAAAAATTCATAGTTGCATTTTTCCATTCTTAACTGCTTTTTCCAACCCAGCGGTTTATAATCCAATTTGTGATTCATATTTCTAAATCCGATGGACCAAATCAAGTTCTTTATCGGAATCGGTGGAACACCTGCTTAGTAAGTGAGGCCAGAAGTAAAAGTCCAGACGTGGGAGGTATTAAAATTGTGGATAGGAGGGCCCGTAGCGGCTCCAGAAAACACAGTTACATATTAGTCAATGGCTTTCTCAGGCTGTGGAGAGCAACTGGCGGCCAGAGTGAATAAAACTTAAATTGGAGCCTGGGGACTGTTGATAGATTTGCCATTAGATCTTCTTAAGCCCTCACACACATGAAACCGGCTGCACACATTCATATATTCATCTCGGCACTCCCTCTGTCCTAGCTTCCATTCTTTAAAGTTAATGCTCTTCCCCCACTGATCATTGTGTTAGGAAAAAATACACAATTTTGTGTGTGTTGGGGACAGTTGTCTTAATAGCCTGCCTGTTTCTAGAAATGTACTGTAAATGAGCAGAGGGGTACAATGTGTTCGGCAGATCTCGGATGTGTTTATATAGGTATAGTGTTTACATGTGTGTGTGTGTGTGTTTGAGCTTGTATGTAAATGAGCTTTAAAAGTCTGTGATTCATTTCCCGTTTGCCATATTGATCTCATCATCCTGAGGTTTCACTGTCAGATGCGCCCCAAACACACTGTGTGTGTCTGTGTTAACGTTCACTCACATGGTAATGTATATGATTGCTCACGTGTACGCCAGCCGTTCATACAATCAATGTATAACAGCACGCGTGCACATCATTAGTGCATAATCTCATGCCGCAACAGCACGGCGTGTGAGTGCTTTTACTTGTATGGAGTAATATGGAGTGTGTGAGTGATGCTCGCTCTATCTGGGTGGCAGTACCTCTGAAGGGCGGCTGGCTCTGCGAGCAACATGAACAGCGGGTGGATAATTTGGATTTGATTGGTTTCACATGTTTTTCATAAACAACAAAGCTCTCTCCCTCCAGTTCTCTCCGCCGTGTTGCGCTGAAAACATGGAATCCATTTGTCCCCTTTTCCCCTTCTCGCTATTTAGCATTACCGAGCAGCATGTCACGTGTTGAACAGACCACCGGCGCGACGGGCATCCCGGTTATAGTGATGGACTGTGCCAGTGAAGTGGCATTCAGCTAAAGTCACTCCCCACAGACTTTTAACAGTGGGGTTTTCCCATTTGTTCTGCAAGCTCCGGGATAAATGACATCACTCATTTACGGAAACCAAATGTGTAAAGTCCGATGAAATGTGTTCAGCTTTGGTGCTGTTATAAATAGGAAGTGTTTTCGCTAAACTTAGCTAAAGTCTTTTGGAGGTATATAAGACATGTTTCTGAACGTACTGTAGGTCTTGGTTGCTAGTCAATACAATGTAACGTCTGATTTAAGTACTTTAAAGATCATGGAGAATAGAACTATAAAGATCATAGAGAAAAGTTACTTTTTCCCTGTCTGATGCTGATATTTAAAACAAAGATTAGTCACATTTACTCTCATTCTAAAATTCAAAACCTATCCTGCATGTGAACATACTTTGCGACACAATATTATACAGAAAGCAAAATGAGTTAGATGTGAGAATACTCTATTCAGCATTTATGGTACAGTGGCGAAACAAAACCTGGAAGACAAAAAGCTATATAGAGCTTATAGGAGCTATGGGATTCAAAATGTAAAACAGTTATAAAGTAGGTCTTCCTGTTAAATATATGTAATTGTTATTTATATACTGTTAGTAGATCAAAGATTTCAGTCCCTGAAAGTACAGAAATTTAGACACAGCCTGAGTGGTCATGAGGTAAAGATAGCGACCTCTAGGTGAGATAGCGACTTCCAGAACGTAATGTAAGAGATACAAAACTAACATTTGAAATAAACTGCAATGGATAGCTTTTTCAGGTATCCATTTTCATTTTATATTCATTTTAGGAGATACAATATAAAAATGAAATCGTTTTCAATTCGTTTACATTTATTTTCTCGAAATAACATCGACTGTAACTGGTTATTTACACTAAATGTAAAAAAACAGTAATTTTGTCACAATTAAGTGTAATTTAATTATATGGGCTCTTGACATCGCTGTCATGTACTATTTGCAATCCCATTACAGTGTTTTATCAAAACCAGTTCTGGGTTCACATATGATATATGGGGTAGCAATTACGGAACCTTCTGTAAGTTTTGTAAATAGCCTACCTGTTAACCACGTAAACTTATTTGTTTATTTATTTGTTTAACAACAGGCAGGCGTGTTCCAGATTAGATGAGCAGCAGCACTGAGAAGGTTTGAGTTGGTTGCATGTAGAGTAGCCTACCTGTTTTTATAACAGGGTAAACCATCGAGAACTGCTGGTAATGGTTTATTTCATATGGACACGTTCAGATGTGTTCTGTAATAAATAATGTCGAGCTCTACAATATTGAGTTTTGTCGGCCACCCGCGATTTATGGCGCAGTGAAATTAATGAAATTCACATTACAGGGTTGTCTCACACAGACTACACACAAAGACGCAATGCAAATGCTGGTACTTTGTTTAAAATTGTGTTATGTAAAGAATTTACATTTGTTGACACTTTTGTAAGCCATTTTGTTTAAAGCCATTTTAATGATGAGATAGATGGAGTAGCAAAATAGAGAATCTCTTTTTTTTAACCAAAGCAAAATGATTGCAAGTGGGTTTGTATAAACTGCAAAGCAAAAAAAACGTTTCTTGCTTTTTTGGATGTCAAATGCAAGAGTTCTTATTTACCATAGTGAAACTGAGATTTACCACTGTTTTCTTGGTAGCTACTTGGGCCAAATGTAAAAAAAATATATAGTCCGAGAAAACAAAATGCAGAGTACAGCATGTTAAATAATAGTTTGACAAAAAAACCCTGCTGAAGTTTCGTTGCAAAAATGATACAGTCAAAAAGATTTATAATCTTTTAAGACCAAGGAGAATTCAGAAATACTAATGTCGATGTTTTTAATTTTTTAATTATCATTATGCTTAATTTATTAACTCGTTGATTTATGAAACCAGCATTAGGGGGGGGGGTTACACTATTTTATTACACTAAAATAAAATAAAAAAACATGCAAACATTGAACTTTTATTGATCTTCTAGTCGAGTATTATCATTAATCAAAATGCATGTTCGTTTTAAATAATAAATCATAATATTTATTTTGTTAAATTCAGACAGCCTAAGTAAGAGTAAGCAGCATATAATCCGATTTGCTTTTATAAAGTCAATATTTGTTCGAACCATAAAATATAAAAAGAAATATTGGCTATACATATTACTAGCATGTCAATGATGTTGCAATTTCTATTTGTTGCACACAGGAAACGCAAATTATACAACAGCTCAGTTCACTGCACTTAGCTTTATCAAAAAGTTAAACTAGGAAAAGAACTTATTACCGGTGTAACATTTGTAACTTATTATATATTATTAACATTTTTTATAATAATTTGAAAGTTTGCAGATAATAAGACTTAGTAAGGCAAGGACTTATCTTTTCTGAGTGTTGGTAAAATAGAAACTTTGCCTGACTTCCACACTCTGCCCCCATGTGGCCCTCAGCTTCGTGTACCATCCACAATGATAACGGTTAGCTGAAAACAGTTCATGAGTAAGACAGAATACCAAATTGCTTTTACATTATCTGCAATGGGGAAAATATATAGGCTATGTTAAGGATTGGAATTTTAGTAACATGCTGTCCTTTTTAAACATTCAAAAACTTATTTGTGTAATGCTCTTCTGTTTCATATTAATGTGAAAGAATACTAGAACAAAAATACACAAGTACACAAATATATTAGTTAGGAGCAAGAGTCACATGAGGAGGTGGCAAAAAGTTCTTCATATGCAGGTAGAGAGGAGGTGCTGTCTGCTGTGCTCACTTTCCTTTCTTTCTCCTGTTCTGAGCTGCTGAAATTCCTGCACACAACATATAAAGAGATTTGAATCATTATTACTAAATAATTTTCATTTTTAAATGAACTATCCCTGCAGCTCCTATAATCTTTTTCTTATACCAGCATCTAAATCAATCTAAAGTAAACTATCACCAGTATTCAGCATTACATCCACATCTTACCTGCTTTCCCTTTGTTCTGCCGTGGAATTGTCATGTTCACCAGAAATAAAAGCAAGATTTTCCATTGGATACACACTGTAATACTGTGGCGGTGGGCTCACTGTAACTGCCAATGGCTGGTGACCTGGATGCAAACCATCAGCAGGGCCCAATCTCTGGTCCTGTACCATAGAGGCATATGGCGGTGGGATATACTGGACTACGGTTGCTCTGTGGAAGGTAATGGGTTGATTAAGTCCAGTAAAGACAAACGATGGTCCCGAAAGGGGCGGCAGAGGATCTATCTCAGATGTTCTCTCCCCTTCATTCTGCTTACAGGACTGGCAAGAGAGCATTCGAAATTTGCAGATGCTTATGAGCACAAACATACCTCCAACTGACAGTAAAATAGGCCCCAGCAGCTGTGTCCACTCGTAGCTGTGGTTGACATTGTACTTTGTCCACCCCATGGCTGTTAAAGTCATGCCAATGAGGGTCAAGAATGCTCCAGAGAATAGCAGTGTGGCACCAGCTTTGTCTCGATCTGACACATGATGACTATCTGTGCAGCTTGGTGCCTGGCTGGGCGTCAGAGAAACATTACTGGGACTTTGGTTGAAGTTCGAGATGGAATTGCAAACAGAAGCATCGGTTAGACCAGGAAGGTTCATCCCATGATTTCTACTTTCCAAGATGTTCTTCCAAAAACCTTGACAGCTGAAACGTGTCATCTGGCCAGTAGCACGCTGTTTTTGTGTGGTGGCTACAAGATGTGCTCAGTCATTTCAAGTCTGTGTCTGGAGGCACCTTTAAGAACATTGAGTAGCAAAGGTTAGTTAACAGGTAACAGATCAAATCCGCTATGCAGGATTCCTAAATGCCTACAGTAGTAATAATCATAGCTGTGCGAGTACTGAAATGTGAGATGGCAAGCTGTGTGTGGGTCTAAAGACAGGATGTGATGAATGATGGATATTAAATACTAAATGCATCATAATGTACTGTGGCAATAACAGAGCTGCAATAGAAAGGGACAACAATTTACTGTGTGGACTAAACATTAATGTAGTGTGAAGCGTCATGTTAATGTATCACCAAAATGAAAAATACAGTAAATGGTTTATCATGTTTTAAATTATTAACTGGATTATCTTTGGTCTTTAGAACTTTACATGGATAACAAATGTCTGCAGTATATTTACTGCATATGCCTCATAATACAAACTAATATGGCAAGAGAGAGAGAGAGCGAGAGAGAGAGAGAACATTGTTGTCCTAATAGAGTAAATTATCAACTTTTCACTGAGATTTCTGCATGACTTAACAAATTTAAACTAGGATCCGATTTACAAAAACACAACCTGTTAATAACTTTGTTGAAGCATTTACCTTACAGTAAACGTTTTATTGTGCTACTTAGGTGTCAACTAAGTGAAAATTACAAAATTATTATAAATAATTATATGCTTTGGGCAAATATAAAAGTCGAACTGCACCTTAACTGCAACTATATGCATCTATTCACTTCTAGTTTTAGAGTGCAATGCTTTAACAATTTACCATTTCTCTGTCTTCAAGTTAACATTAGGAAATGCTTTTCTTAATATTTGTATTAAGACAATGTAAGTATTTAAGTCAACAATAGAACACATTTTTATATAAACTAAATTTGGAGGGGTAAAAATTCTGGTGCCTCTGGAACCAAATAGCAAATACACTAAATACCACAACAAAGCAGAAGTACATATAAAACCTCAAAACAACAGACAATGTAGTCAGACACAACACACCAGATCTTACAAAAGTCAACTCCACTGAATTTTAATACATGTTAGGCTTGCATAAGGAGCTAAAAATAATTTCTGAACATTCCGTTTCAGTTTAAGTGGTTTTGTTTTTACATTGCTCTTGTTTAGTTTCTGTTTTTAAATGCATTTTTCTTTTAACAATACATACAGCTACATGCATTAGTTTTTCAAAGTATTTTAATCCAAACAGTTATACAGTAAGATGTTTTTCTTGTGTAATTAATTACATTTTTAGCTTATTTTTAACTTTAAATTGGAACAAGTTGGATGTTCTGACAATCACAAACAGCTTTTGTTTTTGTTTTGAGACCTCAGCTTTAATCTGATGCCACATGATGAGCTGCGGGTGAGTTTTACCTCCGGCTAATGAGATTTGACCCATCATTGGGACGTTATTTTCAGATAAAATGTATTATTTTGCTAATAATGAACATTATTATGATGTTATTTCAGACGCTCAAGACGTTAGTATGGCATAAATCTTGAGATGGCAAATGAAAATGGGGTAGCAAATTTTTTCTTTTTTAATAAAGCAACAGACACATTTTACATTCAATCTCAAATCTTACTCAATGTAAATCACTGACTTACAATTTTTAATGATTAAAGGAATGTGGCTCGTGATAAATTCCTCATCCTCTTTGTGAGACTGAAGGTCAAGCCGTGTGCCACAATCATTCTGTGCTGGAGATTTTGTTTGAATTCCCTTCACAAAGCTAAAGGAGACACCTGAGAGACATTTAGGAAGAGAATAGATTCCAGCACAAGAATGTTTAAAATCGGCTCAGATTTTGGTCCTGACACACTCTTTCAATTAAGCCGAGTCCAAATATTTATGAGGAGAACATTTCCTCTCTCTCTTTGTGATCATGAAGTGTGTAGTATGAATGTGAATAACAAATGTGTGTACTGGTACGTGTGTGTGTAGGGTAGACAGGAGGGTATTTGATATACAAGTTTTTATATCGCTCAAATACTGTCAGTGTCAGTGCTTTAGATGACCTGAGAAGTCTTTGTATGAATCGTTCCCTTTTGAGTTTCTTTAGTCCTCTTTGTTATTTTTTCATGCATTATGAAGTGACAAAACAAAAGTAGAAAAATGTTTTCATAAGACTCTGCACTCTGGATTAATTATTGGCTAGGCTTGACATCTAAGAGTTCTGATACAGGATCAAATTCTATACAACAATCTCTTCTTGTGGTGTACTAACATCACAATCATTGACAGCTTGTTGCTTAATTTCCAGACAGCTCCAAATAATTATCCACCAAATAAAATCATATTTAATATTTAACTCTCACTCTTGACAATTCCTGGTGTCCTTATTTTCCCATCTCCCCCTTTCCCACAGACGTTCATGTGGAGAGCCTGATGCAGCAAAATGTTTGGCTACACACTAAGCCGTACGTACACACTACGTCCTTCAATGGCCGGCCCGCATTATAAAAGCCTTAATGGCTTTCCATTGCACACACTCTCTCTCGCTCGCTCTAGTTCCTTAATTTTGTCAGCGTGTGCTGCATTGTGACATAGTCATAGTAGTATGACATAGTAGTTTATACTTTTCACTGGACTTAATCAACCCATTACCTTCCACAGACGCTTTTACCCATCTGATTTTATTTCTGCACTTCATTGCAGTTTAGTTAATTCAAACAACAGGACAACCTATGTGAATAATACAGGTAAAAAATCTTTCAATTATCACTTGATAATTAAATTATTATTTATTATTATGATTTCATTTTAATATGATCATTTATTATTATTAGATAATTAAAACAAATCTGTGCATTAAAATTTAATTCTGTAAAAAATGTAATAAGCTATGCAAAAACATTTAAAACGTTTTTAGCACATTTTACATTTTACAAAATCAAACATAGTTAACTCCCTTATGCACAGTATCAATCAGGTCTGTCAAATATTTAAGGCTGGCTATCGGTTGGAATATTAGAAATATCAACACAACACACTTGTGGTCATCAATCACTTTGCTGAATACTTGCCAGCTAAGAAATAAATAATTATGACCTTATGATCCATATCATATCCACATCATTTGAATACCACAGCATTGATGTCTGTAAAAAAATTAACATGCACAAAACTGTATTAATGAAAACCATTTTTGTTTTATATTTTTTACCTCAACTGTTTAAAAGATTGGAAAAGATTAAGGCAATTATCAAAGTGTCATAAAAATCTTCAAATAACGTTTACATCAATTTTGCATGATATGTTACATTTAATTACTCCTTTCCAATGAAAAATTAATTTTACATGAAGTTGTATTTACTTATTTGTACAGTTTTTTGTTCACATACATAAAGCTCATGATAACAAATATATTTTGTATGACTACTTTATTTTGGTGTATTTTGGTGCAGTCATTACCTCATCTCTGGCAGGCAGATAGTATAGTAGGACACTGTTGGGGCTGCTCCATGGGAGTCGCCATCTTCCATCGTGGCCCCCGACCTTGTGACAAATTGCCCATGACGTGACTCCGCTTGCCAGGCACGGAAGCCTTTCTTACTCCTGCATCTCTCATTCCCTCCAATATGCGTCTCTCTCTCCTATGCTCCCATTGTTCCATCCTTCCACTACTCTCATCTCTCATCTAACATTTCTTTCCTGTACCCACCCATTAACCAATCTGCTGTTTAGGAACCAGTGTGGAGAAAGGCATAGATATTCTAAGACGCAAACAGAATGACAGAAGGGAGCCAATCACGATTAATTAGTGATATTCCATCCAGCAGATGGCCAACTGCATAAAAGCCAGACTTTAAACAGAACGAGTGAAATTTTCACTCCCCACACACATGGTTGCTTTATGACTAAGCCCTCAGCAGGATTATTTAATGAACGCACGTACGCGCCCACTCAAACGTTCTTAATCTAACCCACACATCACTGTTTAATACACATACACAAACCCCCAAAAATCAACAGAATTCTTTCCATGCCCAGATTCACATCCATGAGAACCCGATTAGCCATCGCAGTACCAGCGAAAGGGTCCGTGGCTTCAATAATCACTTTGAGGAGTCGTCAGGGCCCACTCTTCTCAACAAAAGCATTATGAGATATAGAGATGTAACCAGACAGATGACATGGTGCTAAAACAAGGTTTCTATTAAAACATCTTTCATCATATGGATTCGACCGGGTAAAATATGAGTGTGGGGAGAAGTTGAGGGATTTCAGATGGTATGAAGCAAGCTCCTCCTGCACTGTTGTTTTGGGAGACCTACCAAGCGCTGAAGAGGAGGAGAAGGAGCTGGCAGATGAGAAGGGAGAAGAAGAATGACATTAGGTGTGGTTGGGAGAGGAGGAAGAGAAAGATGATGGAGAAGAATACAGTCAATAGATGGGAGGATGGAAAGATGGAGAGAGAGTGAAAGTAAAGCCAAAGGATTAAAGAGGAGTAAATGAGGGGAACAGTGTGAGATGGAGGAGAAAAGCAAACACATTTTTAAGTTATGAAGGTCCAGCTAGTGTTTGTTCAGATGGTTTTGCTCATGCTGAAGAGGGGGGTGCTGGATCAAAAGGCCATGTCGTTCTGTAATGGAGCGTAAACGTAAGTGATGCCGCTTCTGCGCCCTCCTTCTTTAATAACTCAACTGTATTACCCCACAGAGTCTCTGAGAAAACACAGCCTGTGACAACATCCAAAGAACATTTTAAATCAGTTAGCTAAGAGACAAAAGACTCTCTCCTCTTTAACCTCGTGCACAGAGAATACAATCTTTAATCTGGAACACTTCAAAATTCACGGTGAGACACTGAATTACATTGATGGTCCATCACGGAACGACAAGCTCCTGACAAATACAGTAGCCACTAGGGTAATTCATTTGAATAGATAAAGGAATGCAAATGGCATTGACTGATCAATTCAGATCAATTACCGTAATCAGCAGTTTGATACAGATCAAGCGGCGAATGCCTTTTCGAAAGGGTTCACGAAAGGGTCTGCATCCCTGACATGTACGTAAACACATAAAAGACACACACACACACACACACACAAGGTGCATAAGAAAGCCGGATGGCTAGCACATGTGGGTAAGTTTTATTTCACTTTGCGAGGAGCACTGGAAGTGCAGCAGATGTGTTCAGAAGCATGACTGTGTAAACACGAGCACGCACAAAGCACAGAGAGAGTACCAAAGCATGTCACTCACTGTAACTCACGTATGACCACATCTGAACGTCCAACTGCTTTATCGTTAAATCTATCCATACTTTTCCGACTATAAATCAACCATCAAGTGTATGAAAAACAGCACAAATACATGGAAACAAAACTGAATAGTGGCAGAGCGGTCCAAAGTTATGAGACGCTACAACTACAAATCAGAATCTGATCTCAGTGAATGCACTTCAGCCATCAGAACAGACAACCACGCATATGTTTCCATTAATCACTGTATAAATATTAGAGAGTTATACTTGCAAGTAAACGGGCCCAATTTTGGTTCTTGGTCAGTACGTTGAATGAAGACTGCAGTAACTTCACTAACAAAGGTGAATCAGACACGAATAATGAGGTCTTCCAGAGGTCAGTGAGTAAACGCTATACGCAGGTTGTTTTTAAGTGAAAGGTGCACAAATGGGGATAATACTACACAATAAATGAGCATTTAAACCTCTGTTTGTCTCCTTTAGATGTGAATGCCAAACGTTTCAAGCTTGTGGATTATTTATTTGTATAATGTAAATCATACAAAAACATACAGTTATTAAACCGATAAAGACCCACCTTCGTACATAAATTGTACATAAACTTCGTAAAATAAATACAAATTCCTGTAGACTGATGAAAGTTGGTATTGTTAGTGCGACAAAGAAAAATAAAACAGTAGACAAAAAGGACAAGATAATCAGCGTTCTGTAGTATATTTTATATTTGTATAGATTTATATATTACACATTTATTACTGACACAGAGCATCATAAAGCAGAAAAAAATGGCAGAAATAGTTAAAAATTTACAATATGAGAGTCAAAATAAAAATTACTTTTACCCTTTCATTAAATGGGACATAAAAAAAGAGACCTTTTAAAAGTTGATTTGGAATATTAATGTGATGGCTGTAGAAGCAGCAAGAACCAGCTTGCTAACAACACAATTAGTTTCAAGAAGCCCTGGACTGAAGAAGGCAATATTGTATTATATTTGGATGCTACATTGATCTGGATGTTCACCGGGTGATTTCTGCTTCTGTACTTGTTAAACCAACACCACATTTCATACAAATGAATTAAAAATCACAAATATTCAAAAGTTACATACAAACGGTGAGGATTCAGTATATAAAATCTTCATTGTGTTACTTCACAAAACTGTTAGGCTACAACTCAGAAAGCTGGTGAAAGCAAGACAAAATCCTTAAAAGCTTTTTTTTCCATAATCCTAAAACCTATTTTTTTCTAGATTCATGAGATCCTTCATTGTTGAAATTTAGTGTTTATTAGTGTTGTTTATTTTAAGGTACAAATGGTATCTGGCTAGCCCTTGAAGATGTGGTCCTCCACAGAAGACAAGGCAAATAGCCCTTGCATGAGGCCGACATGTTTTGCCAAGCAAACCACTGCCTGCTCCTAAACCCCAAAAGCACAGTGAATCTCTTCACTGGACATATAGCACATATAGACTACAAGGATAACCTTGAGGGCAATAAAATGACAAATTGCTGTGATACAAAACTAACAACAAATTTAGGTAAAATTGTTAAAATTCATGCCTGGTGGTAGAAATTTCTGGAACCCGGCATACTGTACATTTCAGTATTCCTGTGGCATCTCATTGTGCTTTTTAATCTATATTTGGCAAAACCACATAAAGCCATTTATTAATCTGAGGAAAAAATACAAAATGCTCCAAATGAGGTGACATTTGGTAAAATATATTAACAATTACCCTTATCCCTTAGAATAACAGTTTACTAAGAAATTAATAGTAAACTACACTGAAAGTGTGCACGCTTGTAATGCATCTCAATATTCGAACATCCTAAACATTTTGGTCTGGATCCCTCCACAAAGTCAGGGTCTGCCTTTATCTCACAGTGATGATTTTTCGCTGGATATTTTGGTAGAATTCTGCACAGATTTACACGCACACCATCTAAAAGGCCTGAGCATGTGCTGACACTGGAAAGTGTCTATAAACATGACCAAAGAGGCACATGACAATCCTAACTCTATAAAAGTTTGAAGAACATTGTCTAAATTTGATATCTTTTTGACTGATGTTTCCCTTTAAAATTCAATCAAGAAGCAAACTCCTGTCAAAAACTGAACTGGCACTATAATAATAAAGGAAGAGCTACGATATGAAGTCATAAACGTGAAAAAGATGGGCTCTTTCATATTAAAACATGCAAATGCCTTCGCTGTACAATTTACTTAAGTGACAGAAAAGAGGCACTGAGGTCAGTGTTTCCTTTTGCTGGTAAGCAAAACACACAACTAACCAGTAGGTTTTCTTGACAATGTTAAAAATGGCACTAAATTTACCCTTAATCCAAAAACGTCATTCTGAAAGCTTATACCTTCATTGCACATTCATAATGAGAAATAGAAATATAGACAGAAGAAACTGAAAACAAAGGAAAGCAGGAAAAACATTTTTAAATTACATTTAGCCGATGAATGTGTAATGCTCAACTCTGGAAATTACCAATGGCAGTTTGGACAAGAAGTAAGGCAATTCTGTGAGCATGAATTGATCTGTGGCTGAGCCATTTTCTCTTACTGTTTTTCTTACTTTTTTATCTGTTTGTTCTCTTCCTTGTCAATGTGACTGACTTTTGGGTGAATACAATGTAGAAGTGACTGCTAAACAAATATACAGAAAGATTGTTAGTGCAGTTGTCTCCTTTTCGCTTAGATATGCTACTGTATGTTTATACATATATAATCCATATTACAATTTGTGTTACCTATACATATGAAAAGAACAAACACTATCGTTCTGACTTTATAAAAGTCTGAAAGTATCAAGATTAATGATTTCATTCACCAATATCCTGACATTCCTTCTTTTTTTTTTTGTTTGTTTTGTTTTATTTGTCTTTTTACACAGTGTTTGAAACTCAGTGCTACGTTACTGTAGTATAAAAATCTCTCGTCTCCAGAAAGGTGCTTCACTAGAACTGGATGGTTCAGAACGTGGAGAGGAAACAGAAGTGTGAGAGGCCTTCACCCAGACAGACCTCTTTTTCATCCTCTCTAAAGATCCTCCAGAAATATCATTTAGAAGCATTGACAGAATAGATCAGAAATTCACCTCCAGATTTCCTGCATTTTATCTCAGCTCAGATCTCAGCAGTCAGCCATATAGCGACCTGTGAATGCACGCACACACACACTAGTATCTGATGCTATCTGAGCATTAAGGCTAAAATCATAAAAAAATTAAGCATTAAAAGTACATGTATGTGACTTACCAGTGGCAAATCTCTTCTTATTAAGGGAGAGCCGGTAACCAGAGCCTACTAGTTCCATGTCTACACCAGACAAAGTGCTGCTTTCACTGAAGAACTGAACAGCCATGGTGGCAGGGATGGATGGACCATCAGACAGGTCAAACTTTGCCCTCAGAGAACCGGAGCCTGACATAAATACACACAGAGTTAACATCAAGCTTTTAATCCTTTTTAAGACCTTTTAATCTTTATTACATCAATCGGTAATCAAAAGGCATTATTAAAGGCCTTTCAATAAAGTGTCATAACAAATATTGGTAACACTTTACAATCAGGTTGTACTTGCTAACATTAGTAAATGCATTAACTAACATGAACTAATATAGTTTTTCAGCATTTATTAACCTTATGTGAATGTTAATGACAATGCAGTTGCTTACGTTACCTTACTGTGTATTAACTTTTGATTGTAAAAATGTATTTGTGAATGCAGAAATTCACATGACCTACAAATAATAAATGCTGTAGAAGTATTGCTCATTATTAGTAATAACTAATGTAAACAAATACAATCTTATTGTAAAGTGTTGCTTTAACTTATAATGTTAATGAGTATTGGTGGACTTGTTCATACCTTCATTTTCAGACTTGTCTGAGATGTCACTCAATTTCCATAACAACTTATTCTGTTCTGCATTCCTAATTCAAAGACAGAAACAATTCCATCACAATTAGACTGAGCAGTTGTGTCAGTGACTGTGTTGTTTGTGTATACCGTATACAAAACCCCCCCAAAACTATGATATTTAGTGTTTGTGTATCTCATCCCTCCAACTCACCAGATGGCGCTGGGGAGTGACTGCATGTTAATGACGCCGCCGTTGACGGGCACTAACACCTGTATGTTGGTGAGTGTTACGGGTGGCTGCATGGCCTCTGGGTTGTACTGGTAGTCCACCCGCAGATCTGTGGTACTAGGACTGCATTTCCAGTACACTACGAGATTCAGAGGTGTGGACTGGATGCCATTTGAACAGACCTGAGAAAGAAAATCCAAAAGATCAGCACACACAATGTGAGAACTGTACAAATGGAATGCAGTGCAAGTCACTTTGGATAAAATCGTCTGCCAAAAGCACAAGAATTAAAATCTTTTAACCTGGTATTTTAGGATGTCTACATTGTAATAGGAAGCCGCAGGGTTCTGCTCAGAACATTTCCTGAGGTACGCCGTCAGCACGGGCATGTTTAGCCAGAAATCTTTAGTGTTTGTGTCACTCTGGGAGGAGTCGCTGTAAAATGCAGACACACAGAACACAATGAGAAAAGAACTCAATAATTCATTGATTTGGCAGCACGAACAACTAACCCTACTCTAGCAATCTAACTAATGAATCACAAATCCATCCTGATTCGATTAGTCATGCCTGGGAGCTGCTGGCTGGAATGCACACAACAAAAAGAGCGAGAATAAGATCTCAGGCTCAGCTATTTGAGCCTTGTAAAGTTAAGCTGCAAGAACACTGATATATGGATTTACAGATAAAACACATTGAGACCATAATAAGATAGCTACTAGGAACATTTATATTCAGGCAACTTTGTTTTCTCGTATCACACTTGCAGAAAGGCAATTCCGGCATTATGGATATAACATATTCAGTAAGAATTTGAAATATAAATTCTCAGAATTCTCATAAAAAATGTATATTTTCATAAAGCTCTGCTAATAGAGTCCATACATCCTAAACCGTAAGCCACACTCACCTGTGCAGTAGTTGCTGATTGGGCATGATTTGCTCTAGTCTGCTAGTGTTTGAGAGTTTGAAGCTGAGTACAGCGGGAGATGGACTGGAGGTGAATATCTTGATAATGCCACTGGGGAAGGACAGGGTCATGTCTCCTGTGATCTTCACAATGCACCTAAAACACACAGCTGGGTTTAATGCCGAGCTGGACACTTGGTCGATAACAAAACAACATTTAAACAAGTGCAGGACAACACTAACTTAATAAATGTGTGTTTGTACATTTACACTGGGTGTCTGTTTTCAAAGATTTAAAATCTAATTGGCATACTAAGTGTAGGAGATATTATGTTTTGCATATTGTCCCAAAAACATACAATGGCTTAAACCGTTGATGGTAACTGCTGAGAATACACATAGGGTTCTTAAGGCTTTTCCATGACTTTTCCAGTATTTTTGTTATTAATTGGTAAGGATAAAAAATACAGAGATAGAAATAATGGAATATTTTAGATCTGGGCATATATAGAAACATATATATTATTAATTTTTAAATAAAAATTGTATTAATTAACATTAAACTAAGGCTCTAAAATGTGTCCAGCTTTCCCGCAATCATGGCAACTTTGTGTATAGTATGTAAAGTCTGAATGGTTTGCAGTCCTGTGAAACTCACTTGCTGGGATCTGCTCCTTTGAAATAGGCATTAACTGACTCTGTGAAAGCTACAGCAATGGGCAATGCATCCTGGGATGCCAATGTCACTGGACTGGGTCCACGAGAAGTCCCTGCGAAAGGACAGATGAAGAGGAAGAGAGACACAGACAAAGATGCATTAAAAATAATTAGTCAACTAAACATGAATCACAAACGTTTTGAGAGTTCCTAGCAAGGTGGTTTATTTATACGTTTCTAACCCTTATACTGACAAATACTGACAGTTCAAAAAGAGAGAGGACACATTTTTTGAGTACTTGTCGTCTCTGCCATGCATTCTCACGAGCCACAATAAATCATCAACAATAGTCATAGTGTTATGATTTTACAAATCATCCACATTAGTTTCAGAGACTGGAAAAGTAGAGAAATTTTCTTGATTACACCAAAAAAGCAACTGGTGAGTCATTATAGAACATTTTAGAGAGGAATGGGTGTGGTTTAGTACATGAGGCAATGTGATTGGTTGTTCACTGACAGATGATCATTCAGGGGTCAGTTAGTACTGTAAGTCAGAACAAAATATTCCTCTTGCTTCTATACTTTACCTGCCGGCGTCTCACATCTCTTCTCAAACGTGGGCAGTTTCCCCACGAACACATCGTCCTCTTAAATCAAAATGAAAAGAAAAAACAAAGGAAAGAAAAAACAGGGCAAGAGCACAGCCCAACAGGGAAGGGTGAGGATGGAGTGATCTAGTGTGTGATGTGTTGATCATGATACACGGGTACAATCATATATTGTGAATGTAAGCTTTCATTATACAAACACATGTGCAGATGCAAAGGAATCACGTGTGTTTAATGTTTGATGGAAATTACTCACCGACGGTGGGCGTGTTGCTGGCGCTCAGGGAGGTGTTGGAGCTGAGGGAGGAGGAGCTTTCAGCGCGAGCGAGAGGAGCACCTGGGGGTGGGCTGGAGTTTGACACTTTAGGAGGGCTGAACGGTCGGCCCTGAAAAAAGCAAACCACCAGTCAATAACTCACTGTAAATCAGTAAATAGCAATCAGTATTATGAATATGTACAATTTGCAAGATCACATTTTACTTACAGTTTCATTGATGCCCGTCAGCTTGCCAGCAGGAAGTTTGGGCCGTGATAATGGTCGTGGAGGTGGTACTATGGTTGCTGTGCCCAGAGGTGTGGTTGGCCTGTTTGGTACTGTGCATGAAAAAAAGACAACAAATGTTTAACAACAGAAAAGGTAAGCACTGGTAAACAAGGTAAACATGATTGAGAGTGTGAATGGTTAAACTAGAAAACATGATAACCAATGCTGAAAAACATTCAAAACACTGCAGTTGTGTTCTTGATGTGGCACAAGCTAAAAGTCAAATGCAATGACTACAGCTGATCTATAATCAGTCATAAAAGTCTAATGATCTTCAGACAGGCACATGCTTAGTTGCAATGTCAAAATATTAACATATTCAAAAAAATTATCAAACAAAAAACAGACAAAAAAATACGTTACAACATTAAGAAACTTAAGAAACTTAAAATTAAAAATTAACAAAATAAGAATAGGATTAAATAAACATTTTCACCTTTAAATCATCCTAATTTTCTCATTCAAAATGAGAAAAAAATGAGCTCAAAAATTTCTGAGGCAGATTAGCTAAAAAAAATAAAAATATTTTACAGTGATATATAATTAAATCTACAATAAATATTAAAAAGATTTTTTATACTTAAAATAAATACGCTAAAAAGGAAGCAGATACTTTTCAAGCTACATAAGAAATTACCAAAATTATTTAGGAATTTTAGTGAGATACAATAGTGTATATGGCAGTAGCAAAAATGTCTTGAAAAAATGTACAATTTTTCTTACTGTAAAATTCTATGAATTGGACTGATGGCTTAAAGGTGAATATTTTTCCTAACATTTCTATTCAAATTAATGCAGAAAATAATTTAACAATAAATGAACAGTCAAATAAAATGTACAAAATAAAGAGCTAATATAAAAAATTAAAAATAATAAAACAAAATCCACCAAATCAATAAAATGATTTAAAATAAGTGAATACAAATGTTTTCTTAGCATAATAAAACACCAGGCAGGTTATAATTCAGACATCAGTGCACATATCACAGAGCACAGAACAGTATTTAAACATGCTTAGAAGTCTCATTCCACACAATTACCATCCTGCACGCCTCTGACTGCTCCTGCTTCCTTCATTGAAGGGCCGCTCTCCTCTCTCCCAGTGCTGGTGAAGGAGTCAGCCGCAGGTCCTCTGGAGAAACGCCTGGACTGTTGAGACAAGGGCACTGACCGTGGCCTCGCTGTTAGATGGGGCGGTCCACGAAAAGGCACAACGGTATCATTAAAGGCAATCCATTGACTCTGGGCCCAGGAAGCAAGTGCGTCTGGACCGGTGGCGGGAGCACTGAGAGGGGGCTTGTGGGTAGTGAAGTCTTTAGGAGCAGCCTGTAGGGCTGGAGGCACACTCATAGCTCTGGCTGGGGCAGAGATGAGGGAGGAAAAAGCCTCATCGGAAAGCTCCCAAGGAGAGGTGGAGGAAGGAAAAGGGAAGGGAAGGAACGGTGGGGTGCCTGAGTTGGCAGAGGAAGGAGGAAGTTTACAGGGAAGTGGGAAAGCAGGAGCCTCTGTAACCTCAAGACTGACTTCTGATGGAGAGGTGGGCTCTGGCTGTGAATCCACTTCTGTTACAGGGGTCATCAGAGAAAAGAGAGCAATGCAGGGTTGTGAAATTACACTTAACACACTGACAATCATGATGAACTGACATGCTGGAGCGAATAATAGATTATGTAATTACACACATGATCTGGGTGTACATCCATATAAAGACATGCTATAATGTGTACAATAAACTGGAAAACACAAAACTGGGTAAAAGAAATAAAACGATCTTTGTAAATAAGGTATTAAACAGTCAATCATGTTAAATAAAGCAAGTCAAATACGCCCAAATTAACTAACACAACATGTAAAACAAACCAATATTAAACCCCTCATGCATGTATACATCACTCAGAATTGTAGAAATCTTTAACCGAGTAGGGCCCTATGAAATCCATTTTATTTTTTCTCCACAATCCGTTTTCACAAATTCATTCCTTTTTTGGGGGGGTTCTGTTTTTTTTTTCATTTACATTTTTCTGGATTGTGCTAAAAATGTTTTAGTTAATTATTTTAGTTAACTAACAATAGCTAGTTAAATAGTTAAATTTTAGTAAGGAAAAAGCATGTATATTTAACTGAAATTCAATTTATCAACAGTTTAAAATTATACATTTAAAATGTATAATATATAATATTTAAAAATGTATTAATATTTTACTATTTGTTTATTTAAGTTTAAGCATTTTTTAATCATTAAGATTTTGTAACCATTTAAAAACAAGCTATATCAAAAGGCTATATCAGCAACAAACGTAAATGTGGAACACTTTTATGAAAAAAAAGAGTGTTAAAGTTATTTTTAAAAATACCAAAAATGAAAAAGAAAGATTAAAATATCTAGAATGTAAAACACTGTAGTTCGGTAGTGCCGCTTAATGTGTATGCTCAATATGTGCAGTGACAGTTATCAAGTTAAAACATTAAGGATTTTACCTCAAAAAGAACCAAAAAAAAAAAGTTAATAAAGCTGTCCATAAAGACAGTGCAATAAAAGTACACAACATGGATAAACACTCGAGTTAACATACAGTTATCATGTTTATATTGTCTCACGCATTCTTCTTAAGGAAAAACAAGTGCATATACAAGCTCGGGTGAAAGTCGACTTTTTAGTCTGTTTACAATAAGGTTGGCTGCAGAGAAATGCCCTCAGTTTGTGCAAACACGGCAGGGGCACAGATAACATTTGCTAAGTGATGAAGTTTATTAAAGCACTTTGTTTAAGTCCATGATTCCGTCTGAAAATCATAGGGCCCTATAACCCAAGTTAAAACAAATCAAATGTTCCTAACATAATTTGCATTTTTGCTTATTTCTGAGCCTGTAGGTAATGTCTGTTATGGGAATAGTTTTTTTTTTGACGATTCAAGCTGCAGGCATGGGTCACAAGCATTACCTGGGTCTTCAAAGACCTCATCATTAAACTGAAGTGGGGGAGATGTAGGAAAAGGTGACATAAACAGAGAAGCCAGGTCTAAGAAAAAAGAGCATTGAACAAATACAAAGCAAGAATGAGAAAATAAAAAGAAATCATATTGGCTCAAATAAAGTATACCAAGATACAAACAATAATTTTAAATAGTTTTACTAAAATTACCTAAAAATGGAAAAAAAACATAAACAGATGAGCAATACGGCACTACCTATATCTTCTTCGATGCTTTTACGGTTCCTTTACCAGATCAAAACCAAAAACAAGATCATGTTTGACAATGTCTGTGCCATGGGGACTCCAAACTCCACTCTTTGACCGCTGAAGGTGCCAATTAACTCTGGATTATGATTGGCCCGCGCAACTAAGGTCAAGGATTGACTGATGGGTTAAGTTGCTTGTAATGACTGCTCTGAGAGGTTTATTTGCAGGAGAAGAACTCACTTGTTTGCAAACCATGTTAAAAATCTGGAATTTAAAATCTATGAACACGGACAAAAACAACATTTTAAGAAAAAAAAAAACGGACCAGCTGGAGTGCATGTTGCTATCGATGCAAACAGGGGACATAGTAAATACTAATACTGATATTCATACAATAAATTGTGCTGAAAATATCATTTGCAAGAAAAGAAATCGCTTTAAATTACAAAGATGCAAAATATAAGCATTTTCACCAGCTGGATCCCATTATTTGCATTTCAGACTGCTGAAATTATCATGCATCAGGGTAAAGACTTTATAAATAAAATCAGTTTAAAATTTCCTATTAAACAATAAAATGTGAACACAGTGTGCACTTTCTCAAAATATATGGAAGCTCCTAATTACCATGTAAAAATCCATTTGATTAAAACCAGCAAGGTCAGGAGTGTGCAGCACTCAACCCTAAAGGACAAACTGTCTTGTCAGGAGTGAAAGGACATGTAGAGCGTGAGGGTGAGTAGATTCAGAACACCCTCTATACTCACGCAAAGAGGGGTGAGCAGATAAAAAGGTGGGGCAGAACACACACGTGATGCCAAAAACTAGATCAGAAACAGTCCCTCCAAAAATGTAAAATATACACACTCCAATTTGAAATGCGAAATTCATATACCAGCAAATGATTTAAAATGTCAAAAATTTTAAAAGCCCTTATTGTAATACCAAAATAAATAAAAAAGTAACAAAAGCAAAAACAGAAAGAATAAAATGAATTTAATAAAGAAAACAGCTGCAGTGAGATATGATGTTGCTGTAGGACATGGGGGTTTCCGTGACAACAGAAGCCTGAGCAAGCTCTCTAGAGGCGAATGGAAAAGCCCAGACACTTTCAACAGCCTGTAAGCGTCATCAATAATAGAGGAGGTCAGACCCAAGACAAGCTTCCTATCGGCTGGGGGTGGAGGAGGTGGAGGAATGATTGAGTTACTGTCTGCTTATACAGTCAGTGTGTGTACAGTATGTGTGTGTGATGAAGAATAGATCCATCCATTCATCTTTCTCTTTTCTCCCTCTTTTTCTCTTTCAAATATATATATATATAAATAACTTACTAATGTAGTTATACTGATATTAACACAGTTAGCTTTAGGTTACTTTGGGTTGACCAGATGTGTTGTGCATTTGCTGTATTAAAGCAGCTGGGTGTTACCTGATGAGTGGGTTCCAGAGCCAGTGCCGGTCGGGCCAAACGGATCCAGAGACAGCAGGTCATTACTGGCTATTCTACTGTTTAAAGTAAGAGAAGTGCTTTTAGGGTATGTAGCTCAATTAATAAAGATACATTTTTGTGTCCATTAACATATCTGTACAGTAGATTCTTACTACAGGCATGACCCCAACAGGGTAAATAAATAAAAAAATGACATTATAAAATAATAGTTTACAGTGGCCTTTTTCTTACTCATTAAATGATGGCTGTGGTATTCTGACTCGTCCCAGTTCATCACCTAAAGATCAGATGTAACACGTGAGTGAGTAGACAAGCAACACTTCAGGCTTTAATCATCATCTGCTCATTAGTCCCAGATGAAAACTGCACCTCATGTGTTTCATGAACTAAAAATGATGTTATGATCAACAACAGACCCAATTAGATCGGTCAGCTTTTACCTACTGTATTTGCTAGACTGTGGCAAAATGATATGATTGAGCAAAGATAGTGTTTCTGACCAATTAAGCTGTTAATCACAAACCAACAGAACTGAATTGGAGATTAAGAAATGAAGATTTAGTCATTACGACATGAGACACATTTTCCTTACATCCCCATTTTTCAGAAATAAAGCATCATCATCATCAGGACACATTAAACACAGCAGTCACTGTATAGTATTTCAATGGTATACAGTAAGACATACAATATATTACACATAAGGACAAATGACATTTGATAAGAGTGTTAGACACAACAGGTTAAATGAGAAACCAATGATACACAAATGATTTTGCTTTCTGAACAGTTTGTTGTTAATTTATAATAGCTTTACAAGGATCCCTCATACCCACCAACACAAACCCAGCGGCTGACCAAAACCGATTAGGTGTATGCTGGCTAAGATACCTGGGAAATACTCACCTGACTTTGGTTTTATAGAAGGGTGTGTGTGTTGTCGTGTCATTCCTAGGTTTGTGTAAGACGCAGATTTACAATAACATTCACTTCTGAATATTCTTTAGTTTAATGTATATATCAAGCTTGCTCACTTAATATAAAATCTTACACTGGAAAATCACTTAGATTGAATGTTTGTTTGCAACAGACAGAAAGAATTGATGTATAAAATGTGCTGATCATAAAAATAACACATGGAGCTCTTTGAAAGCTGGAGTAAACAAAGTTTAAAAAATAATACAGCTCATTATTTGGAATGCATATGCCCATTGCACTCCAAAATCCAAAGTCCAACAAAAGCACACCTGAGGACGTCACCCAAAAGCAAAGTGAAAGACTCAGAGCTGGCCAAGACGCATGAAAGCTATGATTAAACATCACGGTTAATCCATTAAATATTATTTTTTCTAAATCTCATATGTAATATATGCTAAAATTAAATATGAATTTTTTTGCTATTTTTACCAGTTTCATTTTCTTCAAATAAACGCACATTAACACATTTACCTAAACATACACCTATAAATAGCCAAATAAAAAATAAATGTAAAATAATTATAAAGTTTTTTTTCCCAGAGCGGTTTGTTTAAAACTAATATACTCTAAAAATTTTGAAAATACTGTGAAGGTTCATAAGTATTTTTGCTTGCAATTGTCATCTAGCTTGCAATGTCAACATTCTAATGCGATTTCAGATACAACAAAACATGTATTGGATCAAAGGACGTGTAGAGCAGGGTTCAGATCTTATCGATTTCAGCACGTGCGGAAGATTATGGTAAACAGACTCTTTGAAAAAATGTTTACTGTTCCCGTGCAGGAATAAATATGTATCTACTGTGAGCTCAATTACTTTGTCTTTATGGATTTACAGTATGTAAAACTTTCCTGGGAGGTTAAAATCTTCCCTCTTGATGTGAGAACATGCCGCAGTGTAAACACTACATTCTGGCATGCATCTGTGTTCATTTAAGCCACAATTTACTGGAAAAATGTAAAATTATGATGGATAGAAAAACATAAACACACAATTAAGCAGTTAATCTTGCTCATGGCTTAAGGAGGCAACGTTGGGCTACTCAGATGAGAAAAAAGGGGGGAAGATGTTTATTTTCTCATGGGATGAGCTGGCTTTGGAAGGGTCACCAGAGCAACATGAAGGAGACTTGGCGAGAAACGTCACGGCCAAGAAAAACGAAAAGGAGAAGTCAAAATGGCAGGCGTTCTCCAAAGCCAAACCTTTAGAGTGACAGAGAGAAAAAAAGAGGAATACTCACTGGATTGGTTCCTCTTCATATGAACCTGGAAATAAAAACAGGCTTTTATTAATGAGAGTGAGAGGAGTTATGAAAACAGCATAAGACATGAAGTGCTTCATCCCCACATTTATTCAATGGATATTGGCCTCCCAGGCCGACACGAAGACGCAGGAATGAGCGGAGAACCATACTGGCAAGAATACATATTCAAACCATAAGTTTACATAACAATATTCTGCATGCAGTCTAAACATTAGGAAATGAGTGGCACAGAATACAACTAAATTCACTACTGGGATTGTTTTGAGGCTGAGAAATGTCAACAATAGTCAGTCAGCAAAACACCAACAAACAGACAAAGACACAAAGATGGAAAGGGTTGGTTATTGTGAGTCTGTGTATTCAAAGTGATTCATATGAAGCATCTCTGCCCGAAACTCTGTCAGAATGAATGGAAAATCCTCTCACTCATTTCGATAAAGCGTTTGATGAAAAGAAAAACATCAGAAAATAAACGGACGGACCGGAAAAGCAGCTAAATGGTAAACCGTGAGGGAAAACTTGTGGAAACGCACAAACAAATGCACATGCACGCAAATACACACACGCATAAAGGAAAGGGTTTAATCCCATAGGCAGATAGTAGCAAATGGGTTCAATTACAGCTCAGGCCACACACCACCAGCCAAGAGAGAGAAACATCAAAAAACAAGAGGAAATGGAAAGCTCAATAATATCAATAATTCATAACAGATGACATGGAATTCGTCATCACCTGTGTTTCCTGACTTGGCCAAAATTGTCATAAAAACATCCGCCAACGTGAGGACAAAGAAAAACAAAATGAAACAAACAATGGATCTGAGAATGAAACCAAAGACGAGGAAGAGATGTGTTTTGAGATGTGTAAATATTTCCAGAGTTAATCTCCAGTAATTACGCAACACAAGACAGAAGACCAAGTTCAAGCCGGGTGAAATAAAAAATGTGTGATAATTTATCTCAAATAAAGCAAACCAAGTTGTCAGCAAAGGTGTCTAAAGTAAACTGTTGCCCTGCTGAAAACGCAGGCTGGCACATGTGTTATTGCAGAAATTCATCACACTGTCATTTTGAAACATCACAAAGGAATGAAGAGCGAAGGATGGAGAGCGAGCAAGTAACATGCAAAATGGCAAACGAGAGAAGCCGGCCAGATTAAACCACAAGCAAAAAAAATCATCAGTTGTAGTGTTACAAACTGAAATCAAAAATGTGTTTTCTTTCTGACACATCTGCTGCTAAAAAAAATACACACAAATGTGTTGAAAACAAAATTTGTTTGTATTTAGCTGAAGAAAAGAAGTCAGCTGAGATTATTATCAGGGTAAATAACAAAATAATTTGGGTAAATAATTTTTTTAAAACTGCACAACATGCCAGTCTTGATTCCAATCTTTCATGAAAATCTGGGGATGATTACTTTAAGAATGACTGGTTGTATCAAGACAGTGGCTGCCTTTTTAATTAAATATCTTTTGTAATAGGCACAGCTTTTGCTTTGATGTGTCTTTGATGTGTATGTGTGTGTCTACCTACGTGATACTATTCATTAGAAACAGAGTCCAGCCGTGCTTCCTGTGGTAAGATTTTCGAGCAGGAAGTTGTATGGTTTTGTTTACCAACAGCACACACACAGATGGGCCACAGGCACAACACACACACATAAACGTACGCGCACACACACACAGTACTGATTGTTAAAGCTTACTTGACCACACAGCTGTAGACACACATACAGACGCAGACACTCCATCAGTGATGCTAACTGACAGAATAGCAGTTTTTGTACACCTGTCACATGGGATGTTATGACGATAATTTCATTCCCTTACTGGAAGTGTGCTTTAACCTTTAAGCCTAATGTGTGACTTTACAATACTGTTTTCAGTGAGCCAGTTAAAGCATTTTATTGACTACAGGTGTGTAACAATCTTTTTTCCAACACACACACACACACACACACACACAGATACAATACATTTGCACTCAGGCACACAAATCAGGGCAGGAGAAAAAAAAAAGTGTGATTGCATTTCTCAATGGACAGGCTGGTCACTCACTGAATACAATAATGGAATACTGCCCTCTAGTGTCTGCTTTTCCAATCCAAATTTGAGAGAAAAACGGCACAGAGTGTAAATGTAAATCACATCAACCAATCAGAAATGTCTTTGCTCCCTTTATATAGGAGATCAGGGTCTATATTCTGCGTTTGAATGAAAGTGAATTCAAGTTCACATTCGCTTTTATGTGTATGCTATGAAGTTTAGTGATTTATACGTGATGTGTCTTGGTGAGGTGTCTCTTACAGCAGGGGTGGGCGAGAGCGTGATGTTTCCGATAGAGGCCTTCAGCTCGTCTATGGTGGCTTTGTGCTGGTGGGTGCCGTTGTTGGTCTGCACAGGTTTGATCTGGACGTGAAACTTTCTTGGCTCATCCTCATCGTCAGAGTCGCTGGACGAATAAAAGGAGTTCTCTTTGGCATGTGATCAGAAGCTGTTAAGGACCATGAGTTGAAATAGTGAGAAGATGAGGTTTTCTATTTTTTTTATGCAATTGTTCTGGTCTACTCGGAGCAATGGCACAGCTTTGGTAAAGAAAATACGATGGAAAGATCATCTTGGCTGCGATTCAGATAAAAGTACAACAAAGAAAAATGATCAGACTATGTTCTCAAGCCAATAAAAGTGTTCAGCATTTACATTAAGTAAAGGCGATAAAAGATATGAAAGGAAAATGAAATTCTTTCTGTGGCTCAGATGAAAGCATATGAGGAATTTGTGGCGTGGAAGAGAGAAATGTAGAGAAAGGATATCGTTCTCGTTGACTTCTGGTCGGATACAGAAGCCCTCCTCGTCCAACTGAGGCACATTCTGCAGCAAACACAGAACACAGCTCTTATAAAACATCATTATTCACACTCCTTAATACAACAAAACACAACGAGAGCAGGAATGAGGTAAAACACACTGTTGCTAGCAATATAGCAAGAAATATTTAAACTCTTTCCTGTACAGAAATCACCAGTGATGTTGTCTTTACTTAACATTGTAAGAATTATTATATTATCATTCAACAACATTAGGTCACCACTCACTGTGTTATGAAGATCTATAGCACCATAGAAACCTGGGGGAGCTCCATTAGAAGTGTTCTGAAAGAAATACAAACAAAAGGAGTTTTGTGAAAGTGACTCGACTCGAATTGAGTTTTTCCAATATAACCAGAGATAGTATACTTTGTTTAGAAATAAATGAGTTGTGAAATAAAGTTGTAATATCTAACACTGAATGCTGTTTTTTATTCTCATAATGACTCGTTTTTTTATATTTACAATAAACAAATGTGTCAAACTGTTTAAAATTGTGTATTTTAATGTCTCAATTTAATTTATCATCAAGTTGTTTCAACATCACAAAAATACTTACAACAGCTTCTACTTCAGCCGATTCACTATAAAATCCAGACAAAAAGCATAAATTAAAAAAACAACAATTTAACCATAAATTGTTAACAATTAAACCATAAAAATACACATTTTCTTACATTTTCAAATGGTACCATGTTGCTATTATTTCTAAAACAAATATCTTCCAAAATTATATTTAATTTAAAAAAGTAGAGAAGATCTTAGTAAGAAGTAACTTACGTGGATTCTGTGTCTTTGTCTCTCCGTAGACCTGGTATGACAAAGGTCTTCCTTTTCCTCGGTTTAGCACCTAAACGGACACAGCAATGACTGTCACAAATCTAGGCACATTTATTTGCATCTGAAACATATATATTTAGATTTTTAGCTTCAGGATGAACGCTTGCAAAGATCTAAAATGTTTTTTACAAAGAGCAATTATGTGTTATATATTGTCATGCATAACAACATTGCAAATAACTGAACAGTGAATAAAAAAAACATGCAGACCTTCAGTGACGTTTGAGACATGACATTCCTCGAATTCAATGGGCCCTGTAATAAAAACAGAGAAACAAATATTACTTGTAGGCCTGTTGTGTTACAGTATTGCAATGACTACAATATTACTACTGTAATATGTACTGAATTATCAGCGGGTCTGGTGACAATCAGCACAATCTGTCATCCCTTTGGCGTCAGAGAACTTTATTTTACAGCCGGAACGCAACACACACTTGTAGACACACAATGCTTTCAGCCATGAGGGAGTGTGTGTGTCTGTGTGTGTATTCCTAGCCCCAGACAGAAATCAAACAACTAAACAAATGTAATCGAGTCAACGCAATGGCGTGTATAAATGTGCTGCTGCTACAATAATAAATTAACACAAATGCCTGTAAAAGACAACAACATGCTTCATTTCCTGCTCATGAATTTTACATATTCACCAACAAGCTTTTAAACTTTCAACAAGACCCATTTCCACAGTGACACACAGGTGAAAAGATTTACGCAAACAATCAGACTGATTTTCAGGGTTATTACCGCATGAACTAACAACACCGAGCCAGATTTTTATTTGGTCAATTTCAAAATTAAGTTCAAATATGGAATAACAGGATTAAAGTGAAATCTAACCAAACTTTAACCTGAGGCCTCCAATACAGATTTCCAGGCAGTTGGCTTATACACTTTGAATAAATAGCATTAACAGCATATAAATATTAATTCTGTGCTTTCGTGACTGGCTGTGAAGAGAAGAGTGATGCCCTCAGTGCTCTAAGAGCAATTTTCTTTTGTATTAATGGAAGTAAAAGCTAATGCTTGTAAAAGAAAACGCAAGACAGTGTTTACTACTACCAGACCCTTGAAAGAAAGCCTGGGGCGCTATTTTCATTGCACAGAAAATGCCTTGACCTGAAAAAACAATAGTGTGTGATGTTTAACTCAAGCGGGTCAATAGTGTTTCTCTGGAGAACGGCAGACCTCACGCGCACTGTTAAGCGCAGTCACGACAGGCTCACATCACACACTGTGATGTACATACAGTATGACTGATCTACTCTACTGTACCAGATCAGTTTTCTCTCCGATCTCTCCGTTCAGATTTATTTATGACAAAAGAAGGATTACACACTGTCAGATCACAATACACATACAAACAAAGAGAAACCCTCACTTCCACAAAAAAGCGGCTCTTACTTAATCAGAAATAATAAAAAAAGTCTTTTTTTTAAGAAAATACATTTTAAACATATTTTTATATATTTTTAAACATTCATCATATTGTGTTCCTTAATGTTGTGTTCATTGTAACAATCGTCAAATCTGTTAAAACTGGTATAAAACAATTAGACAAATCAAGATTTCATCAAAACTAAGATTTCCAAGCTGTTGCAGGACTGGAGGAAAAATTGTCATCTGACGTCAGGCATGGAAGTGCATGACAATTCTCTTGGGCTTCATCTAACAATATTTACAGTGTGCACACAAATCCAAACATTAAACAAAACAATGCCACCTAAATATGGAAAAATGGGTTTTGTTTAAATTCGTCTAAACAGACAAATTTAAATGTAAACAGGTTTACATGAAAGCATGTGTTTGTGTGTTTTACTCTTACTTTGAGGACAAAATTGCTAAAAAAAAAATCCCCACAAAGATCAAATTGAAATAAAACAAAAGAAATGATTCAAAAACAGAATACCGTTTTATCAAAACTACGGTATTTGTTTTATACAAATATCATAATGTTTATTTAAAAGTAATAGCAGAAATGCTACGCCTTTATTTGGATAAACGCATGTTTGTGCTTTTGCGGCGCACGCAAGTACGCGTGTTTGTATACGAGAGATGCATGCAGTCATGCATTAACCAAGGATGTTTTTTTAAACTGCATATGCTGAACACGGTTCAGACGGAGCGCCGAGGAGAGTTTGCGTGTCTGGCTGAAGGCCAGCTCGTAGCCCTGCTGGATACCGCTGAACTGCTCAAGCCACCTCCCCAAAGCCCAGCGTGTCACTTCGGGATTGTTTCCGTGGTACAAAGTTTGTTCAACCTTTTTCTCTCTCTCTGTAGCGGTTAGTGCTGCTCTGATTTCATCAGCGTGCCGCACAGGTTATTGCTCTGACAGCGGCGCAATCCCTAATGAACAGCTTGATATGGGGGAAGGAATGTTTTGTTGACCGAAACAGTTTTTAGCCTCAATTAATTCTGCTGTCAAAACAAATGGAGGGCGACCGAAAGCCTTAACGTCACGTCTGCACCACTGTGGGTCACTATATGTTCATACGAAGTTTAATTCGGGCTACCTGCGCGAATGTGAGTGTGGTCAGAAAACAGGTTTAAATTCTTCAGTGCTTAATATCCATTCTTCTTCAAGCAGAATTATACTCTCTGTGCAAAAAAAGGAAGGAGAATTGAGAGGTCAAACGAAAGGCCGTGGAGAAATAACTGAGGAAAAATGTGCCCAGGAGGACGTGTAGCTGCGTCAAACTCTATCAAGCTCAGGAGATTTAACCTTGAGTTAAAGTGTGCAGGCTTGACATTCCACTTAGCATGTGATGGTACTGTTAACATGTGACGGGTCAGCCATGCCAGAGACCTGGGATAAAAAGCCCTCTATGGGTCACAGCTCCGCAAAACCTCTAGTGTAAACGGCTCAATGCTACAGTAACCAAGTCAAAACACACTCCTAATGTGTTTCCAGTGCAGCTTAATGTTGTCCTGTAGTCAGTTGGTAATGAACTCATTACCTCAGTAATGCTAATCATATCAAGAGCAACACCAGAGCAGATTAGTGACTGGGATTCATAAAGCGAGTGTGTGTTTCAGTTACCTGGTCTCTCTTTGCCCGTCCCTTTGCTTTCTGCCAGTTTCTGTACGAGGCTTTCAACAGACGTGTTCTCCATGTTGTTCACAAACTCCTGCTGCACCTTCATGAAAAAAAAAAAACACAGCATAAAGATTATTTAATACAAATAAATTAAAATTACAGTAAGTAAAACCTTAAAGAAGAAGAGTAATTTATCACTATGAGGTATACAGTAGTATGACAGTACCTATATAGTCATGATGAGCCCAGTGTTACGCATCTATTGCATTTGGCTCTTAGCTAAAGGAAGAGTATGTACAAAAAACAGGAACTTAATCAATCCAAGCTTATGACCCGCTTTTGCTGGGAATTCCTTGTTGATGGGAAACAGTTGCAATTGCACTGATCACAAGTGGGGTTTAGCAGGATACCAGAGTTTCTCAGTGATCCACGCAATGATCCGCACATACTTGCACGTGTGCAGCCACACACATCTAAGGGCATCACAGACCCGTTATTGCTACTTATGAAGTGGATTGTGCTTTTAAGATCTGTGCCGGTCTTGTTTCGTTAACAGTATTAACTAGACAAATTTAGATTAACTAGATTATGTACAAACAGTACATAATCATCACATGAATAACGTGACCAGACAGCACTAGACAACAAAAATGTTTTGATTTTATAATTCCTTACCACCTCAAAAATATATTTAAAATGTATTGTAAAAAATATTTAGCTATTACACAATCCGAAAGAACTTTTAGGAATTTTAAGAAATGGAAATTTAAGGATTTTTTTGGCACTTTTGGCACGCTTTCAGCGCAGACATACAAATACAACAGCACGACACATAAAATCAATAACTGGACAGCCAATGCATAATAATGACAATATAACACCTATACTAATCATTGCATGTTCAACTATCTTTACAAGTCTTCAGTAAATTTTGTAATGTAACAAACGGCCTAAAAACCAAAACCCAACAAAAAAAGTCAGGCCATATCATATCATATTAAATATACATATAGTTTCCACTACCAAAGCTGGGAATGTTAGCAGTATTAGTGCCACATCCCAAGTAACCAATCAAGCAGCTGAAGGAGGATAAGCCTGGGAGTTCAACTACACACGAAGTGTTTGAATAGTGACGGTATTTCCCAAGGTGATCACTCTTTAAATCTTTGCAACTTTGTTTTATAGCCTTCAAGGGATTGTGACAAATAGGATAAGTCTGCCACACATCTCCACCAATCATCGATTTCCTTCCAGTTCATGTCATAAAAATATTCCATGTCATAAAATGCATGTGGTTCGTGTTGTGTCTTCATGAATCAGTCTCCGTGTCCAACATGTCCGAATTTTGCTAATTCTGTTTATTTTTTAAATAATCACATACACATGCAGGTGCCATGCACAATGCATTCTTGGATAATGGCTTTCCAGTAAAAATGAAAGATTGTAACAAGTAGTGCAACTCATAAATATACACAGAAATTATATAAACATAATAACCACAGAAAAATTATCTAGAAATTCAAATCTTACTTTCTTCATGCTCAAGCGGAACACAAGAGTGTGTGGTTGGGCGGAAAGCCTGATCAGAGCATGCAATATTTCTGTGGTCAACAATCAGTAAAATGCAGAGACCTTTTTACTGTGGATGTCTATGAATGAGACTGTGTGCATTAGGCCAGTTGTTTCAGATGCCTGAACAGAAGTGCATTACAATAAATGTGTGAATATGCTATAAATCTCCCTAAACGATAGCAGCAACAGGATTCATTATTGATATGAGGAGGCATTTATAAGCAGTATGTTGTTGATTTGTGTTTTGTTCGATTTCCTGCACATCTAAGGGTCTCTGGCGCCCTCTATAGATGAAAGATGATACAGTAATTATCTCTCATCTATAGAACACACACACATATACATATATATATACATATATATATACATATACATATATACATATACATATATACATATACATATATACATATACATATATATATATATACATATATATATATATATATACACATATATATATACATACATATATACACATATATATACATACATATATACACATATACATACATACATATATACATATATATATATATATATATATATGAAATTCAGAAACTCAAATCTTAAGATTTCCAGCACTAATACAGTGCTGTGTGTTTGTCCGCTCACCTCTCCGATCTGTATGTGCGTCTCCTCAACAGACTGCGAGTATGAATGAATAATCTCCTGCATACGCAAGATATGTTCCTCTTCAATGCCCTGGAATTTCTGTACACAGATACACACACATAAACAACTTTCAAATTACGTTCTCAAACAGTTCAAAACCAATTCAATACTGGATACTACTTTTTGTCATTATGGTAAAAAGCCATGCAGAAAAACAGCATGGGATAAAAGCAGACTTTAGAAATGATACATCAGACCAGAATCTTTTTCCACCATATGTGCGTGTCTACATAAGACCCTTTCTTATGTTTTTGGCACAATTTTATGAATGGATGATCTGGGTGGTCCGGGTGGCTAAGAAGCGCTATTATACACACACAAACACAGTGATAATGAATATGCTTGTGTATGACTGCATGTGTATAAAGGATGGCTGTATGCCTGATTTGCTGTTTACGCTCTTCTTAGACTGACAGTTGGGTTTTAGAAGATTTAAGTAGAGGATGAGAAAAAGACCAGGAAATGAGTGGAAACAAGATAATGACAGTATGAGGCAGAGCATGTGTGACCACAGAGAAAAAAAGTGGTTCTGCATGTGTCTGTGGATCATATGAAGAAGCATCAATATAGTTTTTATGAAGAAGCATCAATATAGTTTTTGTTCGAGAAATCCATCACTGTATAGTTTGGGATTTAAAAATCTACTTTATTTAGGTGCAGAAAAATTGAGAGTCTGCTAATATAAAGATCCTGATAAGATGCTGTTTTCAAACGCAACACCGATTCTTACATTCAGACACATCCAGAGCAGGAGACGATGAACCACCACACAATGATGTTAACACTAGCACACTGTCATACCTGTGCGGTTTCTGTCATTCTCTGCTCAAATTCTGTCTTTGCATTGGCATACTTCTCCACGTATGACCTATAGGTCTCAGTGGCCTTCTTGACTTTCAATCCAGCCTATAAGATAAAGTGCAAAAACATCGTTGAGGCTTCAATATCTCTTCAGTGGATTCCTACAGGGACTGATTCTGCAATTTTTGTTTAGTACTACTCTGATCACCTTGTCAAGCTCTCGCTGTGTGGCTCCCTCTTTGCGCATGCGTTCTTGTTCGAGGGTCTTGTTGATGTAGTTTTCTTTGCTTTTCTGTAAGGCCTGTGCCACACTATGAATATTCTGCACAGCCTCCAGCGTTGACGCCACTTCTTCCTTTGTCTGCAAGCAAAAGAAATTTTCTTGCAATATTTGCTTATAAAGTATATTTGTTTAAAACATGGTGTACTTACATTCGCTTATTTGTTATAAAAATAGTGCTGTTTAGTTAACAACAGCAAGAACAGCAAGCATCTCTGTAACATTCTTACATTGATTTATGTACTATTTATAACAATCCTTGATTCTGATTGGTCAACAGACAGCCTCAGCCAACAATTCTGAGTATTTCTGCGCATCACTAGGTTTAGATTTTGTTGCTTGTTATTATTAGTACATATATGTAATTTATTAATATTACTCAGTACTTTCATTTTTGTATAATTGTACTGTAACACTGAGACCTTAAAATAAGAGGGAAAAGAAAAAGTCAAGGGAAAAAATTTTTGAGCATGAGTTAATGTCAATTATCCAATGCTAAACAAAAAAGATGACATCACATAAAGCAGGCAATGAGTCACCCAGTACTTGATAGGATGACGTTATAACTAATGGACTGCTCTATACCTGTTAACCAAACATGCTTGAGATCAGCTGTCAGCCTAGATTACACGCTAAAATTAGTCCCATCCATCAGTCAATGTTATCTTAAATTGCTATGACACTAAAAATTATAGTTCACTTAAATACAAGATGGACATTTCATGCTTAAGGAGAAAATAGCCTGTTTTTAGTATCCTTGGCCATTGACTATTTTTTATGACAATAAAGCACTCCCTAATTAAACAACCGTAATCTGAAGAAAAACCCATTCTCATTAGATTAATATGAAAAAATAAATATATATCATTTAATTGTAAAACATTTAGCATCTTTGACAAAGTAGTATTTATTGTGCAAATTTTAAAAATACTGTTTATTCTTGTAATAAAGTAATGAGGATTTAATAGAATTATCATAAATTAATAGCTAACTGTGATGAATACAACATCCAATGAAGAAGATTTACAGTGCTGTATTAAAAAAAAAAATAATTACTTTATTTATACAGATTTTTTATTTTTATTTAGAGGTAAAATTTTATTTAAACATGACTTTATGACATTTACATTTATTAAAAGACAAACAGACTATTCAGTTTGGCATGCATTAGTTTAAAGAGTAATATAAAAAATTGTCTATATGACAAGATTTGCTGGCATGTTTGCTCACTTCAAGAACCCTTACTGTCTGACACACACAGAGAATTGTTTAATGTTTTATCACTAGACTAAAGCCATCTTATAAATTTATAATATGTTTTATAATACAATTTAAAATATGGTAAAAAAGTCAGTAACAGATACATGCTATAGCAAATGTTGAAATTAACTAAGAATACTAAACGATGCAGAAGTATTGTTCATTGTTAATTCAACTAATGTAATTAACAGTTGTTAAATAAAATAAAAACGTTTAAAAAAAAATAATTATTAAAAATAAAATAATTAAATATTCAACAAACTTTCATTAGGCATACAATACTTTGCAGTAATTCAGGGATCCCATTAATGAAAACATGACCAATTGCTTTAAACAATTCCCAAAAGACACCTTTTATCATAAATGATTTTTTTTTAATTATACATATAGTAATTTTTATTAATCTGATAACTGTCACTGTACATATCAGGCATACACATGAAAACACACTACCTAAACTATTTATATTTTTTATTTTTAGATATTAATTTTTAAAAACTTTTTCAAGTCTTTTTTAAATTATACGGTATTTTTATAAATAAAATTAACATTTCTATTAATTGAAATGTAAAATATTTATTCTCGAGTCTTAGACCTTTCCATCAATTTATTAGATTAAAATTCAACTATAAAAATAATAATAAAATGAATAGGGAAATAACCTAAGTGTTCCGAAGTGAACGGTGAAAGTTAACAGGTTAAATGTATTATTTAAATAACGAAAAGGATTGCCTTTCACGTTTTAGGTTACAGTAATTACAATCCAGACCCCTGACCTCTTTTAAAGAGTGCCATGTGTGCTGCAAATTGCCTTGTTTAGTTGAAAATATGAGGAATTAGTATTATGCTTCAGCATGTGGCATGCTATGAGCAAACCAAGATATATAAATTAATCAAAGACCAAAGATGACGGCAGCCATCATACCTTCTTATGATTTTTGGCTTGTTCCTCCATATATTTCTGGACTTCCTTGATGAGCTCTTGCAGCTTGCGGACCAGCTCCATGTGACACAGAGCCAGTTTCTCTGTAGACTGTTTAAACACTTCCCACACGGGAGCAAATGTCCTGTGGAACAAATAGCACAAATAAAATGGAAAATGTGTGAAATGATTTGTGATTCAACACCACGGTGTGTTTATTCTCTCAATATCAGATTTATCCGCTGCTCCTGGGTGTTTTTAATGGAAACAGCTCAGTACTAGCAAAATGCAAAAGGTTTAATGGCACTATAATCTATGCAATAACAATGTAATATATGAGGGTTTGAAATTACTTTAATGTTCAGTGAAATAAAGTATTGTACACCAATGGAAAGCATACTTTCATATGGAAAGCATACTTTCATTTTACACAAACTTCAAACATTTCTTGCAAATAGTCATTATACAAACTCTGAGAACATAATAAAAATATTCGAGTTAATTGCTTTTTTCCTGCAGATCCTTTGAAGTAGCTTATGAAGTGATGCCAGAATAGCAATATGTCTAGCATTAACAGGGAAAGTACAGTAAGACTGCCAAAATAAAGTTTTGGTAGAGTAAAGATTTCAAAACCTCCCAAACAGGTAAGTGATTTTGGGTTGTTTTTTTTTTCTTGTGTAGGGAACATCAGCTTTCATGGTACTAGATGAAGCTCCAGAGAGTTTGTGGGTTTTCCAACTCATTATAAATACATTATTAAAATCGGCTCCATAATGAACCCCACTGGGCTTCACACACACACAGTCTTACCCAAGCTGAGAGCAGTTGCTAGCGGTCTTGGCGAGTTTGGTCATTGATCTTGAATACACCTCCTCTATGGTGGCCCTGAAAAAACAAAAGGGGAAAATGTGTAAATAAATCAGTCAAACCTTAATGATAACATGCAATCTACAGTCCTGCTTATCATTCTGTAAAATACTCTAATAACACTGATTTCAATTACCTTTAAGCAGGTTTTATTCTGTCAAACAATTACACACTAAAAACATATGCACCACAAATCACGCTTTGTTAAAAAAACAATAAAAATGCTTTAAGAATTGCTCAATATAAGTTACACATACACTGTTATATAAAAGTCTCTGTACCAGTCATCTTTAAACTCTATTAGCACTTTCATTATGTGCCATTTAACAGACACAGCAGAATATTCCGGTAAATATGTCAACATCAAAACATAATTTGTTGTCGTAAAACCTATGAAAGATAAAGGCGAAAAATAATGTGTGGAGTGACTGGACTAATGTGTGGAATAACTTCTGGAGTGATGTTTTACTCCAGAAGTGTCCAGAAGGGGGAGACATATGCACATTTTCCAATTCGTGTCTCAGTAAGTAGGCAATTCCAGAATTATGAATGTTGTAAACCTTGTAATATAAATTCTTGCAGGATGTGACAATTCTGAAAAACAGCACTTTACCTGACTATGAAAAATCATGCTTTAAACATCTGAACATAATGGTGAACTAAAAACCTAAATACTTTCTTTTTTCATGGTAAGGTTGACATTTGCACGGAACTGCCCAATTGTTAAATATTTTCTTACATAATCTACATGTTTTTACATGTTCCATGAAACATTATAAAAATGTTTCATGGAACATGTAAAAACATGTAGTTTTATAACTACATTTATGTAGAGATATAAAAGAATCTAAGCGTACATCAAATATAAAAAGGTATCTGTCTTAAAGATGGAGTGGTATTATAAATCGCTTATGCTGGATGACGGTTGCAAAATACCACTGTCACTCAATGAAGGTCACGAGACAGTTTTAGCTGTCGGCTCATTTAAGATCTGTCAGTGCAGGAATTCTTTCTGTTAGCTTGACAGTGTGTCAAGCATGAAAGCAGGTTTGGAGAATCTGATGCATGCCTGAAAAACTATTTGGATGGTTTTGTGAAAAAAATTCCACATTTCAAGTTTCCTTTGAAAAAATGTACTTAATACATTTCTTATGTTTGTATTCATTTTTGAGTAAGACCGAGAGGTTTTTTTAATGCCCTCTTATAAAAATTCTTATAAAATAACTGACATAATATTTGTAGGTGTGGAAACAGATTGAAAACATTTCATTCTCAGTGAGTCACTGACTTACACGGCACACAGATCTAATTTGCTTCTCAAATTTGCAGGACTGACTTTCTGCTCACTTTGCAAATCTGAGCACTTTGTGTCCAGAACTCTTGGTTCTTTGCAATTTATGTTTTAAAGAAAATATGCTTACAACATTAAAATTTGCCAACAAGCTAATATCCAGAACTGCTTTTATGTAGAGAATGCACTATTCTTAGATGCTATGTCGCTTTCAAATCGCATACACATAGAATGCACTATTCTATGCCATTTTGTAGTGTATATAGTGTAAGTATTGTGTTTACATGAAAAATTCCTAAAAAAGAAGTGCCCTTAAATTACCTAATTTTAAGAAAGGCAATAGTTAAAAAGGAGGTATTACCTTTCCCGGATGAAGTCTGCCAGCTCCTTGCTGGATATCTGGCCATGTTTCATGTTATGATAAAGCACATCAAATCCATTGTTTTTTTCGCCCTGGCAAAAAGAACAAATACATGAATAAAACACTCCACCAGATAAACAAAACATCATTACATCAGTTTTTTAACACGTGATAAAACAAAGAAACACATCCACAAAACTGCTGTCCAGCACTGGTGCCAACGTTACCACATTAAGTTCCTGAACAATCATTGCTGTCATAGCCTGAATGGCAGCTAGCTGACTTCTTAAGGCAAACTGGTCTACCATGTTCATCCGTGACATAATTTTATTGTTTTTTTCCACGTTGAAGAAAACAAGTGCTCTGAGCTTGATCTAAACCGTGTAAATGGGTCTCAGTAACCATAGATACACTGCTACTAAGTGTCTGATATCAACATTTTAAAAATGCAAGCGATAAACTGATGCATTATTCAGATTTAAAGTGAAGTGATATCCAGCCTCTAATTTTTTATTTAGAGATTAAATTAAAAAAAAATTCTAGTGCAGCATTACTTTGTTAGGCATTTTGGTTTAGGTATATACCTGATAGAATAAAATAAGAAAGAAATATATGTGGACTGCTGTCGGCCAGCTACACTAACACCACAAAAATACACAAACACACATAAAGTTATTTTTGGCATCTACCTATTACTCTGTGTGACCGCTCAATATATCTGCTGTAAGGGACTAAAAGTACATCTGTCATCTATGATAATGTGCAGACTTTACAAACAACAGACGGATCCAAAAATAAATAACATATGAATAGCATAATGCACAACAAGTCGCTTTGCATAAAAGCTAAATGCATAAGCATAGATACACCTAGCTACATAGCATCCTTATTAAGTTTTGACTGTGGCTTTCACATCAGCTTTTGTGGACACAGCAAATATCACAGTGCGCGCGTGTGTTTCCTGTATAGCAAAGACCGATGAGATCTGTGTTATTATATGTGCAATTGTTGGTCACCCTATGTGTGTTGAAAGAACAGCAACAGGAAGGGCAAGCTCTACAGAAGTTTCAGAGAATAGATTGATATTAAAACATGCACAATAGGAAAATAAAACAAACTCAGGAAACTGATTTGGGCGTTTACTCCTTGTATGTCAGCATCATGCATGTCTAATTGCCTAACAAACTTTTATTTGCATAACATTTACAACACCATGATTAGACTGATAATAATACTGTAATTTTATAATAATAAAGATAATTTTACTGTTATGCATTTTACTTCTACAATTTCTTCTGTTCAACTTTTTACTTCTTTCATCGTTTCTGCACCCAACATCAGTGCAACACAAACGTGCATCAGGTGATTAAATGGTTAATGGAGTCATGCTTAAAGGAGATAAAAAGAGGAAGTGCTAAAGTCTACAGAAATGTCTGAACTGCAACATAAGCAATAACATGCATACATTACCACATAAAGCACAAACTCAAAAGTACAAACACACATGTAATTATCATTTACACATGTAATTATCAAGTACTTGAAATTCTTCAAATCAGTAAGGTTTTGAAAGAGAAGAGAATCTAATGCTCAGAATGTTTTAATAAACAGCCTATTCTGTATCAGACGCATGGAATAAATGTGAATCAAAGCCCACAGAGTGAAGTTGATAAACTGATGAGCGTGGGAAAACGCTTACCGTTGTACAACATGTCTTTGTTTATGTTTCTGTGTGTCTCTCTGTGAAGGGTGTAAACTAAATCTGCCCAAGTCAAAGAAAATTCATATCTAAAGCCAAAACAAACACATGACAAGAAGACACAAATATTAAAATGTGTGTGTGTTGGATCCAACACACACATTGGTAAGGCAATCAATGGATAATTACCCAACCCTTATGAAAAGATTTTTAGATGTGAAACAAAACAATTTCATACATTTTAAATTCTTTAAAATAGTGCAGGTTTAGCTCACAAGCTGTTTGACAGGTTTAAATAAATTAGTAAGGACATATTTAGGCCTTGCATGCATAGCTAAACACACCCATACACACAGGTTTGAAAAATATTCCACCTTCATGAATAAATTCTCAATCTTTATTAATTCTCAATTTGTCATCAAATAATCCCACGTCTTGTCATTTTCTTTAACCCTATTGTTTCCTTGCCATGTGTTTAAACAACATGCAACTGGTTTCTAAGTAAATGATTTCTTTTTAAAAACCTATCATTTGCATCACAAACATAGGCGACACCTTACTGCAGTTTCTGTCCCCTGGATCAGATTGAAATGTAAGAAATACTTTTAATTGTAGAATTCTAGGTGAGATAACACCCAGTCTGAGGGATGGTTTTAATGCATGGGTTACTCCACTGCCATCTGCTTAGCATAACACACTTGATTTTATAACCATTACAAAGCATGCTAAAATTGGCATAGCAGACACTGTCTGGCTTCTTGTTTGAACCAGATCGAGACAGCACAGAGTTTTGTTTTGTGATGATGACATTAGTATGCATTACATGCTTCTTGAATTTGTGAAGACCAAGAAAAAAACGAGTGCAGTTATACTAACCATCCTCACAGTGTGAAAAAATAAGGATATTTTGAAATACCCAAATAACAATCTTTTCAGTTTCAGACACTTGCAAAATATTTATTTTTACATTATAAATCTTCCATGTAGGCTCTGTGTTTATAACAAAATACATCAAAACTCAGAGAATTATATCGAATTATATAGAGAAAAATATTTTAGTTTTGTTTTGGAACATATAACATTATGCCACTGTAACTGCTTGACATTTGGTCAAATTCCTAGATAATGCATCTACAAACAATACCTCAGTTACTGGTAATCACACCCGAATTCTGAGAGCAAACTACTGTCTGGTAAATTAACAATGAGCAGGGCAAAACATTTAGACCTCAACAGTGTCAAGGTTCAACTTGATCCTTTTCACTACAGCTTTAAGTCACACGTGACCTTTTCCTGTTCCAGGGTCATCAGCCTCTGTGCTTGGGACATCTGTCCTACAGATGGATCAATGGAAATCTAACACATTCAAATGTTCAAACCTTCAATGGCTGAAAATGTAACCATTACAAAGAGAACAGTATCAATAAGTCGAAGTTCAGTATCTTGTTAAATACAAAAAAAAATAAAGCCTTGTCATCAAACAAAAATACAGTATTTGCCATTTGTGATTAGTTATACTAACTACTCCAATATGGCCACTCTATTAAGTTTAATTTTTAACGCCGTATCTCACCAAATTTAGATTAGTCCATGTTCATGAAACTGTCAGACTCTTGACATTACAAAAACATCTTATCACTACTGAATACTGATTTTAAAGAGCTAGAAAAGTTCATTAGCATTATAATTCTAAGGTAATTAGAACAGTATGTTTAATTCATATTATTTTTGATGGCATTACACTGTCTCCACTAGATCACTAGACAAGTTGCATTAAAATGCACACAAGTGTATCACAATTGAAAAAAGGAGTGCATGTACAGGAGGGCGCTCAATAGTTTTAAACATTTTTAACAACAAAAAAATCATGGCCTGTGTTTTTCTCATCGCCTACAAAGAGTACAGGGTCTATATTTTACACTCTATGAATGATTAACATAAACATACCATTTAAAAAGTAAAGAGCTCTTCATTAAGCATGAAACAGAAACCCCAAACTGTACAAGCCAGCAGGACATATTTCATATTCTGTGAGTGTAGCAAGTCTTAACATCCACCAGCAAAACCAACAGAGAAGACCGTGAGACATCTGAAAAGGTCAAAAGCTCACTAGAAAAACACACTGCACTCTTCAGGCTTAGAGGAAATATGTGGTTACATGTGTTTTTCTGTAGGGAGCGAGACAAGGTTTCAAACACTTCTTTGTTGTGGGAGGCTTAAAACAAGTGTTTCTGAAATTCACACCTGTGGGTTTCAGGTGCTCAGGGAGAGAGAAGATGAATTTCAAGAAATGATGTCGTCATGGGCTTGGCAGATAATTATCTACAGTATTTTGACAATCTGCCCTTCCCTGCTCTTGTTTCTGAAGCTTGATATATTTAGTTTTAATCTCCTTTAAAATCATGTTGCTCACACTTCTGCCACACAACATAGAGATTGTAGGCACTTGATTATAAATAGTAGATGGGTAGTTGACAAATATATATATGTAAATGTGTCCTATGGTGTGAAAGCAAAAATGTAGAAAAAAACTCTTAATATTATACAAATAAAATGAGAGAAATTTATCTTTATTGTTAGAGATACAAATAGGATAAGAGTGATAAATGTTTTTTTTTTACAAAGTCACAGGACTCATTTACAGTATATTTGTCAACTACCCGAATACATTTCAGAGGATCATACCATGCAAATCATATCTTATTACCATATTTAACAAAGCATAGTGTTTATATTGATGTCCAGGGCTGTATGGCTTGTAATATTGGTTCACACTGGTTGTGGAAGCTGTTGATATGTCAAAGGACAGAAACCTCACATTACATAAAACAGAACTAATTTCAGTACCCAATCCAAGGAATTTAAATGCAAAGTAAAATTGCTTAATGACACAAAGCATGCCTGGATTGATCCATTGGGTACACAGTAGGAGCACAGGTTCTGTTGGTTCTAGATGAGGAAGATGAAGGAGTGTGGCTCTCTGTATGTGGGGCTATATGAGTGTATGTCTGTGCCCTGCATTACAAGCACACAGCTGATCATAGGCGTCCCTGTTCCACTCAGCCCTGGACACAAAGACTTGATTGAGAACAAGACTCCACAGCTTTACAATCCCACATCTTTCTTCATCTCTTTACAATCACTGTCATTTATGTAACTAGCAGCTTTGTGACGATCATAAAAAAATAAATGATTTTACATCATGTAAGTTTTATTGTGCAGTTACACATGTTATTATTTATGAAGTGACTTGCTTCCTGAAACACCACATACATGTAGTTAGATTGTAAGATATCAAAACAGACGTGGCATGATCACACCTAATACACACCCCCTTCATTCAACATAAAGAGCAAATATGTCTCCAGACAAAGTTTGGGAATGTAAAATATATAATTAAACAAAACATGTCACACCTTAGGCATCTGCAGAACTCTGCATTTTATAAAGACACGTCTACTCTACAATAACCACAGTATTTAACTAAACAATACAATACAGCAACACTATGTATGAAACAAGAAAGGCGTATAATTACAGGCTTCACAGAAAAAAAAATGTCCAAACGCAATAAAAACTTAAGAAATTCTGGCCTCTGTTTCTAACGTCATTACGGAAGTGCCCGAGAGGACAGCATTTTGATTGACAGCGGTAACATCCAATCGGACTTCAGAATAGGATCATAAACATTCCAAGACAATGACCAACGACCAATCAGATTGAACAGAGGTGGAATCTAGTTGGCTGTCTGCGTTAGATGGAGTGTAACGAGGCCCAATCCCCGGTCTTGCCGGACGCTATTCTCCGAGAAAAGTGAGGGGGGAAACAGGCCAGTAGCCTCTATCGTGCTTACATCGACCATGTTTTACCGGTATTATCCCCAGTGTGACTCCAAACGTGAATAATAACCCCGGGAACCAAGCATATCATAGCAATTTCAAGAATGACACAAGCGTTAACCTGAAGAGTGGTCTTTAATCCGCAAACCCGCATTAGAACACAGCAAAAACAACCTACCCAGAAATTTTCCAGGAAATAGGGCGTTATCATCTTGCTCTCTCTCCTCTCTTCTTCACAGCACCTCTTTTCCTAAGTGTAATGATAGCAACTGGCGCACTTAATCCTCCGTCCTCCCCCCTGATGTTGTTGTGTCTGGTGGTTTTTCTCTTTTTTCCTGCTGTTCTGCTTGGTTTTCCTCCCTCTGAACGCAAGACTCCACCTCCACCCGCTCCACTTGATATTACCCTTTCACTCGTTCAGAGTTGCACTGAATTCATATGGAAAAACAGCGACACCAGTGGTGGGTACGAGGATTGTCACAACTCCCATGATGCAATAGTGTCTATGTTCGTGTCCTAATTCCTTAGAGTAGACACCAGCTGTGTATTAGCTACTTTCGTGGTATAACCATATGGGATTATAATAAGAATGGTAATAATTCCATTTAAGAGAGGTTACTTAAATTCAGGTTGTAACAAATCACTCTGTAGTCCACAGTTAAGGCTTATTAAAAATTGTGAAGTTTTAACTCTAGACAGAAAAATATCTATATTAGACTCACTGATTGTTTTAAAATAGCATTGAAAAAATACACAAAATTAAATACATTTAATAATACATATAGTAATACACAGTTTATTGAAATTATTTAAACAAGTGACATATTTAAGAACCAGTGATTTTTGAAAAGGGTTTATTCTTATCAATGTACAGATCCAAGCAGTGAAACAAACTCACGTCCATAACAACGTCATACAAATATCATTACAAAATTTTTACAATACAATATATATTCTTTGCATGATCCAAAATATTTGGTGGCCCCTAAAAATGATTACTTTCTATATTTTCGTCATTCTTCAAATTTAGATTATAAAATTAAAGTTTACTATAAATTAAATTGCTCTTGGATCAGAAAAAGGGAGCTTTTGAGCAAAGGTTTACTTCATTATTATTATTTTTTTAATTCCACATACAGAACTATACAGTAGTTGGTGCAGTCTGGGGTGGTGAAAATCATTTAGACTTTTTCCATTGTGTACTTCACAAAAAGAAAACAAGAAAAACGCTGTAAAACTATTTCTTTCTTTACTGTGCAAGTGTCATGATCTTACCGACACCCCATCCCCTAAAAACTCAAGTCTAGGCATACAGTATGTACTGCATTTAAATTGTTCACATACATAAGGGCCAATTTCTTCTAATTTATGTGCATTGCTACAATACTAAGTCAGCCATTTCTTGTATTTGAGTGTCCGCTGTATCTGATATTCGATATCCCTAAATTAAAAAAAGTTTACATTCCTTTATGAGGTGACAATGACTAAACAATGCCTATTAGAAAGGATCATCACCAGCAGCAGAAACAATTACAGAGAATTGCTCTATTATTACTGTTATAATGAGTTATGAAAAATGGGAGACTAAAAGGAAAGGCATACATAAAAGAAATAAAACAGCAAAAAATAAAAAACCAGTAAACATACCTCCTGAGGTCTATACATAACAACATAAAATATTCAAGTAGGAATTAACAACACATAGCAGCAATCATAAGTGTAAGACAACACACTTAGCACATTCATAAAATCTGCATACACTTTGTTTCTTTGTTCTTGTATTTTTTATCTTTGTCAGAAGAATCTCTGACACCTCTAATCTGTTCTTCTTGTAAAACAGCTGGAATGTGACAAAATACATCTTGCAGAAACACAGCAACACAACACGGACACATACAAACACCTGACAGTATCCCATGATGTCCAGATCTACAGATTAAAACACTCATCTGCTTACAACCGTGGTTTGAAATTGAATATGACCATCTCTAAGCCAAAAAAATCTCCAAACTCATAAAATGCAAATCTCCACTCGTAAAACAAGAAAGTTCACATTTTTGAACACACAATGAATCTTCTGAAAGTTGCTTTTAATTCAGATCTTAGCCTATAGCCTACCTCAGACAACTATTTAACTACTCTTGATCTTAGCCAAAAGGCAGAGAAGCGATGAGAGAACCATTATGTACCTCTGATAAACCCCAGCCTCCTCAGTCTGAGAAAAAAGGAGCTGTAACTTTAAACTAGTTCTTAATACATAAACAGCAGATACAATGGAATATAATGAGGATTTTTTAAGGCTTGCTACTACACACGAGGAACACAAGTACTGCCTCCACAAGCACTAGACTGTCCAGAATTTGACAACACAATGTGGACAATTGTAATTTCATGCAGGAAATAAAAAATAAAATTCATGATATAAAGTAATATATGGATGGAAAACACATCACCTATTATGTATGTGTGGAAAAAATGCATTTTTACTTAAACTAGTCTATATCAGGGGCTAGAAAAAAGACTGCTCATTGGGCCACCAACATGCACAAAATCAAACAACTAAACATCCAGATTAATCCAGTCAGTCAAAACAGATATTACAAGCATCTTCAAAATCATGCTCTAAGCAAACAAAGAAAAGATATTGATGATGTAATATATCCAAGAAATGGATATGTGTGTTCAGAGTTCAAAAAAGAGAGTGTGACTCATTCAAAAAAAAAAAAAAAAAAACGAAGATATTGTATAGTCTTGTACAGAGCGATGGATCAAAACAGCTTCAGATGAACTTCAGTCTTCACTGTGTTGTACCTCTATGGAGTCTTTCCTCTCTCTTTAGACATGCTAACTTAATTTAACAAGTCAATAAAAAAAATATAAAAATAAAAATTATGCAGTCATTCGGATTTTTCTTATATCTTTGCATTGCACTGCCAGTCTAAAACCCTTTCGCTATCAGTGATATGAGAGGACTTACGTTTTTACGGTTACATTATCAAGTTATGTTTCCTTTTAGACAGAGTGTCTTAAACGTGGTACGTTTATAGCATTTACTGTCTACTGCTGTGCATAGCTGGCACGCAAAAACACTGTCTGCACACGTTCATGCAGTCAAGCTAAACCCTACATCAACCCATGCGTAGGACTAATGCTTAGCATTCAGTTTAGATTTACGTCCCACCCACCCATCTAAACCCTCCTTATAGTACAATCCAGAAAATAAACAAAACATCTGTTTTCAGAGCATTTTCTCCAGACACCTTCTAATGTACTCCAAAGGACCTAGAAGTTCAACACTACAGAGTTTACACAAATGTTCCTGTCATTGTTTTTTTAACCCGTGGATGTCCCGTTGAGTGTCCTGGTGAATGAATGCTAACAACATATTTTGTTTTCACCCTGATTGTTATGACAAGATGAAAAAGCTTTCCTCCCCGTTTTGGTTTGGCTTGATGTGGTTTCTTCGACTAGCGCCACAGCTCTTCCCTCCCACCCCGTCCAGAGGGGTCCAGTGGGCTGGTTCCCACCCCTGCTAGACCACCCTTCCCCCAGGTAAAGGGCAACATACGCCCAGGGTATTAGAGGTTCCCATCCTCCCACAGTGAATAAGCTGTAGAACAAGAGAAAAAGAGAATCATATTAATATGTATAGACTCATCTGTATGTAAAGACAAGTACAGTATTCACTTAGATAAGACTATGTCACTGTGTATATTTAATGTGCACAAGATCACAATTACTGATAGGCCTACATGGAATCTGCATTACTATTAAAATGTATTCATTTCAGAAACAGAATCAGAAAATCTTTATTGCCAATTGTGCTTGTGCACACAAGTAATTTTCTTTGGTGTTGGAAGTTTCTAGTACACAATGCCAGTAAAGACAATGCCAAGACAAATGATAATACAAATTTACAGTGTAAAAAACTAAATAAAAGAACTATAAAATGTATATGGAAAAATAAAAGAGAATAAAAGAGGAAACATTTTTAAGATTTTGCCTTAAATCTACACGCGTATCATTTTGGTAAAATATGACCAGCCTATGAGTATAATAAAATGACCCCAAATTTTTTACTTTGATCATAAATCATGTTCTAACAAATTCTTTGATAATTACAGTATTTTTATATTTTAGCCCCCAGATTTCCTGTAGGACTAATTATTTGTTGGTCTAGTTTTTTGATTCAGTAGGATATCTTCAGTAAAACATGAACAAATAAATCTGAGTGCTGTTCAGCCTTACACTAAAGAAGCTTTGACAATCTCCTCTATTGGTTTGTCCGATAAATTAGTAATTTTAGTACTAATATATGAAAATATTATTAATTAAATATTATATTTAAATATTGTTACATAATGTTATTAAATAATTTGAATTCATTAATAAATAATACATTAATAATTAATAAATGTCCAGTAGCTAATGGAAATTTACCTCCTCAGTCTGGTTACATCTACACCCCATAAAGGGCTGCAAGTCTCTCTTTGAGTGGAAGGGGAAACTGGTCAGAAAAGCGTCTCCAATTCTCATCGCCAACCTGGTTCTTAAACCCATGCAAGATCTAACAGGGAACATACACTTTATTACGAAGCAAACATCCAAAATTATAAAGCCTTAGAGAGCAACAACAGTGCACATAATATTAATAATATACAACACTGAAATAAAATACAGTGCTCTACCTTATAGAACATTTCTCGAAGATCATCTTTTGGGTTCATCCAGGATGCTACGGCATCACAGAAAAATATGAAGTCCTAAAGAGAGGGCGTTAAGGAAACAAGATCATTTATATTTTTTAGAGAGACATCAGAGAGACATCAGCAAGTGTAAAGTGCCTTACCTGCACCACACCACCAGGGTTGACTGTGATCATGGTGCAGATTCCCCGGAAGGCGGAGTCTTTTTCTTCATTGTCTCTTATATTGCGAAGAGAGGTGCACCTAGTAACGTGAAGAACCAATTTTCAAATAACAAGCCTGAGTGGTTATTTTTTTTAAGTGGAATAACACATTATTAACACAATATATCATAACTACCACCTCAGAGCACCTTGGGACGATCAAAAGTTTTAGCATTAACAAAATTGGAAATCAAAATTTATTTTCCTTTTTAAAACTACAAGTTTAAGGGATTTTGCGTTTACTTAAGGCTCAGTTTAGTGCAATGTTTTCTGACAATCGCACACTGATTTTACAGAAATGTAAGATATTATTTTTAATCTTCTTTTTGAGAAAATACCTTTTGAGGCATAATCTGTGTTTGCAAAGTACATTGTTATGAATGGTTCTTGCTAAAATACCTTTATTACTCGCATTTCATTATTCACCATTACTTCATTTAACACAAAGTCAAAATATAGCACAGTGTCTAATGTTTGCTTTTGATTTTTAAAGTTCAACTAATGTAAATTTTGGTGCAGGAATTCTGGGATAGAATCATGCAGCTACAGGACTATCTAATGCTTTGTTTCCTTTTTACATTTAACCTATTTTCTTTCCTAAAACCAGCAAGCATTTGATATTATCCCATGCACTCAATTAGTTGTTAGATAGCGACAATAAAAGACGAAAACAGAAGTGAAAACTGAAATAAATCAATTGAGAATACATGAAGGTGCTACTGAGGCAAATTAAACGACAAGACCTAGGGACAGGGTTAGTCACATGGTTGGCAATGATTTAGACTGAATCATACAGAACAGAGAGACTGAGCGAAAGGGAGAAAGGAAAAGAGAGAAAGAGAGAGAGAGGAAAAGAGAGATGCCTTCCCTCAAAGGTTCTGAACATGCCTCCTACCATATCTTTTTACATGAGCTATTTTGCAACATGGATCTGAACTAAACCAACTTTGTTTTGTTTACATTACTCTGTACATATTAGCACAAATCTCAAACAAGACCACAAGATAGGGTGGCATTTCGAGAACATAAGGAAAAGGTCTGGAGAAAAAGAGAGAGTGCATGAGAGAAAGAACAGTGAGAAGAGAGATAGACAGAAAGAAGAAATGAATGAAATAAAAGATTGAATAATACACACCAGGGTCTTATAAACTGCTGTAGCATGGGTGCCACCTCTTGAGGACAAACGTAACCAAGACGACCAATTGTTATTGCTAAGGTAACGCAATCACGGTTATACAGCACCAAACGCCAACCAAGACATGAGCGAATGAGGGGGAGGAGAAAACAAAAAGAAACAAACAAACAAACAAACAGACAACTCAGAAACAGAACTCAACAGAATCTGTGTATGAGAATAAACACAAGATTTCACTAGTGCTCTTCACAGCCCCAGACTACAGGGTCAAATGTAAAAAATGACACTAAAAAACATATATCTCGTTTAAGGGAGGAGTCTTAGGAAACACTGCTTCTCTGCAGATCAGAGACAGGTAAAGACATTCACTGATTCTTTAATCACAAACAAAAAGTCTTACAGATGAGAGTTAGGATTGCACGTCCTTTCCGACGAATTCTCGTACTGGTCTTTAAAATATAAAACAACCTTGTTTCCCAAGACTTTCTCCCTTAAACTCACAAAAATCTCTTCAGTAGAACAGAAATGTTTTTCTTTCTTTCTGTCTCTTTTGTTTCTTTAAAAAATGCACAGTACGCCAAGCGAACTACATGGAGAGGACAAGATTCCACCAGGATCTTAAGAGGCACAGAGGAGGGAGACCTAAGTTTAAGAGACACAAAACTATGCAACATTCTCATTAAAAGACAGGCATTTATGAACAGTCCAATGAGACATGCAGAAAGCAGATGATTGGCTCATTAGAGAACGCAGTTCAGTGCAGGATAGGCTGATTCAGAGAACATTAAGCACTGTCCACCATATTAACCAATAGAATAGTTGGAAACATGAACATTTGTCTACTAAAACATCACAACATTAATAGGATAGTTCATCCAAAATTTAAAACGGTTTTATTATGTACTTAACCTGTATGGCTTTCTTTCTTCTGCAGAACACAAAACATATTTAAAGAACATTGGTAACATTGGCCCTCATTGCCTTCCAAAAAATCTTATTTTGTATTCCACAGAAGAACGAGTCATACAGAGGTTTTGAACAACATGAGGCTGAATAAATTATAGAATTGTTTTGGTTGTACTATCCCTTTAATGATCACTTGAAACTGAATCACAGAAAATGCCACATATGAAAAGTAATTATGGATTTGCTTATGTTATCATTTTTGTGGGCTTAGTTTTTTGTAATACAAGACATGAAGATATCAGCAATCCTGCATCAAACGTTAGCCGTCCTTAACTAAACAACATTCAACATCTATTGGCAGATATGCATTCACATTGAAAAAGAAAAGTAACTAAAAACAACAGAAATAAACTGACAAACAGGAACACATCTACAAGTACCCTTGTTTATGTGGGTGTCTGTCAGAAATGTTACACCCCCATTTCACATTTCAAACATCATCACTGTGGGCGGCCATTACGGCTCAAGCTACAGCTTTACCTGGAGCTGCCCAATCAGAGTGAAGTGTAACTGGGATATAATTTGCTAGGTCCAGGTGCTATACAATCATCTAAACACCCCCCAAAAAAGATTTAGATCTAAATTTAGCAGTTTTGTGTAAACTAAACGAAAAATATTATTTAAGGTTTAAATGTACATCATAAAAATAGAGTTTCACTTGATACTCTGGCAGATGATATATATTCTTCATTGTATGCTGTATCTCACTCATTGGCACATATAATTTCATTACAATAATACACGCTATAATAACTATAATACCTGACTGTGTTATTAATCCACTTCGGTCAATTCAACAGCTGGACAGTTACAAGATCTGTTACATTGATACGTAAAAACAGAATATGCTAAGGGGAACTTAATTAACTGAAAATAAAATGATTGGTAGTGTACTCATTCATTACCCAGTCAAAGACTGTGCCAGTGTAAAAATTTCCAATACTTTTACCAATACTTCACATTTAATTTTTAATCTCCATCAAACCTTGTAAGGTCCAACTCCAAGAGTTTGTATGGCAATTAATAAGCACTACAGAATGGGAACTGGGAAAGTTTGGGTAAAGGAGGGGCGGGAAACCTCTCGTGAGGGGTCGGCCTGGTCTTGCACCCCTCAAATGGTACCTGTATTTTCCAGCAGAGTCTTGGGTGTGTTGGGTCTGTTAATGATCTCCACCAGCTGTTGAAGAACCAGCGGAACATACGGCTGCATCTCCGAACCTGAGTAGAGACCATGTGAATGTGTGAGAAAAAATATGACATTTCACATCTTACATACGGTGTAATGAGAGAGTGAAAAAATGAAATGATGATACTCACCCATCTGAATAGATATTTCTCCAATAGCCCATGTTGCATTGTTGCACACAGATATCAATTCTGGGTTCAGGTTTGTGCCCAGGATCGGCATAAAATTAGCTGGGAAAAGATTAACGAAAACAAATAGAAGTTGCAGTACCAGGTATGACAGAAACTGATATAATTTGGTATAGTGTCAGTAAAGGTGTGTGAACACATACCAATGCAGGGTTTGACATGCTGGAAGCAGGCTTTGGTCAAATCTCCCAACAGAGCAAAGGAACTCTGCCGAACCTCTGGCATTTTATCCTAAGAAAATACAAGATCAAAATATCATCATTTCTGTAACAGTACCCGGCTGCAGTTTTTGAAAGCCTGTTTCATAAGATAAAGTGAGATACTGATAAAGTAACTAAGAGCACTATAACAACACCATTAAGCTCATCATACACTGTGGCTCTGTTCCTAAATCAATTGAGCTGCTCCCACTGTTAACTGGGAATATACCTTCCAGGAATGAATCCTAACAATCATTTTGTGTTTCCAATGAATCACACTCTAAATATGGCGTTAAAGAGGTGCAGAAAAAGATTTTTAATCAGTGTGGCTCAAGACAATTTTAAACAGGTGCTGAATTACTTACGATCTTATCATATATAATTAACACCATATCGATTATCATGGTTTTTTGCTATAACGTCAAAACCAGTATATTGTGATAGCCCTATTTAAAGCACTTGATTGCTGTCAGAATGTGAAGAGACTTTCAACTAGTCTCTACCAGGCAGTTCATTAGATGTCTCTTTCTCTGTACTACTTAGCCTTGATATTGTAATTGTTAACCGTTTTAATAGTTACCTGCATACACTGGTACATAAGAGTGAGAATGTTGCTACGGGCAACCAGCTGCTCAATGTTCCCACCGAGACCCTCTGCTAAACCGCTGAGCAGATCCAGAGCCACGATCATAAAATCTTTATCAGGAGCTTCATAAAACTCAGGCTGAGACTGGTGCAGCTGGGACACAAAAAAAATTGAAAACAAGCTTACAAAATGTTACAGTCATGCTTTTTTCCCCTTCAAATGGCAGATTTTTATTACATAGAGATGATATTGTGTGTGCGAGGACTCTTACCACAGCCTGGGCGAGTGTTTTCTGGACCAGATTGACACAGCGTTGATATACAGGTTCACAGTATGGCAGAAAGCCGCTCTGAAGCGCAGTGGCCACAGATGAGAGACACTGTGAGGAATTAATGTAGAATTAGAGCAAATCTTTAGGTCATTATCTCAATCACAAAGAAATGGTAAATGCTGAATTCTTCTGTATAATGAATATCTGCTCAATTGTACATCATTTCACAGCTACTTACCAAATTAATCAATATTGAATCATTATTTTTAGAATTATGCAAAAACAAAACCAGCACATAACACTCTGTGGCATTGAACTAGCACATGGTACGAAACTGGTTGACAATCAACAGTTTACCAATCATCATGTGAAATATTTCGCTACAGAATGCTACAGAATAGAGTATTCACAGTGTGATAAAATTAGTTTTTAGTTACCTCCAGTAAGGGAAAGAGATCTTTATCTTCATCTTTTAGCTGGTTCCACTTTTGAATCAATGGAGGCATCAGCATCTGAATATATTCCTGTGCACAGAAGAAAGTCAGCGTGAGTAACGCGTACAACGGCCTGCTGTCATACAGTTGTGTTTATTAGACATTGTATTGTGTTTGCAATTACTGGTTTATTGAGATGGTGGCCCACAGAGTCGGCCAAAGTCCCAATGGCATCATAAAGAATGAGCAGGTTCTTGTGCTGGTATTTACTGAAAGCAAAGACTAATGTGTCCAAAATGTAAGCAAGATACGGCACCAGCTCAGTGCACGCCTCCTCCTCAAGGGTTGCAAAGGCACTACAGGGGGGAGAAAGAAAATCTCTGATTACAGAGTAGATGTAAAGAATGGAGAACAAAAGGATTTCACTGGCTCCCAAACTAGACACAATACTTTGCTACATGCTTACCTGCAGGCGGCCTCTTGGACACGCTTGTTGCTATCTAGTATGCGCTTGAGCAGTTCTGTCATGAGAGGTTTGAGGTAGGTGTCGGGGGGCTGGCTCACCACCCAGTGTGCGTAACGGCTCAGAGTCCAACATGTGATGGATCGAACCAGAGCCTTTTTATCAGACAGACATAGTACCAAATGAGGAATCAACTCTGGGAGGTAAGGGATCATCCCCTGCATACAGCCTAGCGGAGGAGAAAGAGTTGTTAGATTTTTAAATGCTAAAATGTAGTTATTGTAGATGATTTAAATACCTTCAGCAATGGCTCCCAACACAAGTATGCCAGACTCTTTAACAAGCCACTCTGGATGGAAGAGTAGTTCTTTCAGCAGAGGAAGAATATGCAACAGCAGATCATCCCTAAAAACATTTGCCAGGACATCCAGTGCAGCTGCAGAACATTTCCCTGCACAAACCAAAAACAAAATCATGACACATGCAAACCAGTGGAAGAATTTAGGATTTGACTTTGCTGCACTTTCTTACTCAGGTTCCAGTCAGAGATGGTGTCATCATCATCCAGATCATCTTCATCCTCTTCATCATCCTCAATGGAGTCTCCACCCTCATGTTGCTGGGCAACTGTGCGTGAGCGATGGAACCTGGGGCGAATGTCCTGCTCGTTGTCTGGGATTGCTTCATCTTCCTCAACATCACCCTGAAAATCATTAAAAATACAAACAATGGGAATTTGAACACTTGGCATGTTGGTGTGTTCACAGTATGAAATACTGAGAAAGAATGGTACAGAGTAAAAGAGAGAAAAAACTGACCTTTAGAAGGATTATGTCAATCTCAGAGTACTTCATTCCATTGACAAGTACAGGTGTCAACCTGAAACGCACACAAACACAAGTTATTCTGACGATCTGGTTGCACCATTTTAAAGACTTGTCTAAATTGTGTTTATTAGACTTGAATGCATCTATGTAATATAAATTTCTAAGATCTCTCAAATCAAACAACATTCTGTGGTGTGTGTGTGCTCACTTGGCTAGATGTCCACACAGAACCTCTTTACACACAGGTTGCTCGGCAAGCGTGAGCCAGAACTCACAGGCCTCCAAAGCGACATTTTCATCCTGGTCCTGCGTCCTCTGCAACATGTACTGAGTAACACAAAGGAAGAGGGGGAGTGTGGGAAATGTAGGAATAAGGAAGGGGTCAATCTTGAAGACATTGTTACTACACAATAATTCCACAAGAGGCTGCTGTTGCATCAATTTGCCTCTTTGGAGAGGATTCATATTTAGAAAATATTGTGAAACACGATGATGCAAGAAAATTCATTTAACAGGTATATTAGACAGAATCATAACAGATTTATTATAAGTGGTTGAAGGTGTGGGATCTAACCTCAATTATATTGTGCATGTGAGGAAGTAGACGGTCAAGACGAACTTCTAAAAGCATGACTAAAGCTCTGCACACATTCTTCCTCACTTCCGGCTCTTCATCAGCAGCCAGTGCAAACAGGTTCTATGACACACACAAACAACACACAAAATATGTAAAACCCTTCCTAAATATCAAATAACATTGACATTATTATCAATAAATATATTTCATTTACTGTGGCCATGAAAAGATTTAGAAGGTGGTCTGTGTACCTCAATAAAGGGATCTATGTGCAGCATTAAGGCCTGCGTTCTGCTGATGATGAACTGGTTCACACAGGCAATAGCATGTGACCTACAACAGACCACAAGCATATTAAACACACAAAAGTTTTGACAATTGCTCAGAAAACTGTAGCAGCCAAAATAGCCAATACAAATCCAACAACAATCTTAGACCAACTAGTTTAAGTCAAGAGGGACCATTACATTAAAATACATAAATGCATTAAACATACACCAAATATTCACCCTCTTGTCCCTCCAAACCTGTATAACTTTCTTTCCTCTGAAGATTTATATATATAGATAGATATTTCAACATGTTTTGAAGAACACTGTTGTCAAAAAACAACATTTGCCCCCATTGACTTTCATTGTATGGACACAAACCCACTGAGACATTTCTAAAAATATCTTCTTTTGTCTCGAGTCATAAACAGGTTCGAACAGCATCATGGAAATAAATAATACATCAAGACATTCTCTTTAAGACTGTTATAGAAGCTGTGCTCTGTCTGGGCACACAAGTTTATTCGACATACCTGATCTTTGGGCTGCTGTGCTTGAAAAACTGCAAAAACTTAGGGATCATCACATTGAGCGGACGGTCCAACATGTCACTGTCCAGGATCTCAGCAGAGTCCTCGCAGATCTTTTGCAGAGCTCCAAAAGCTCCCTAAAAAACACATCAGGAATTAATATTTTCCTTTCCTATGAAACATTTTTAACCTAGAATATTTTAATGTAAATCAACAAAGGTGTCCTAATAAGCCACAAGTGTCTGAGAATAACAAGCCAATGCTATTAGTTGACAGATGCCCAGATCCTATTTTTTTGGCAAGAGATGCAGCTACTGCTGATTAAAAATTATTTGCTGTTGCCTCATGCTGTCAGGTGTTTGTTCCATGGATTGTACTGATTTCAAAGTAATCTTTTCACTTAAAACAATGCTTTTGTATTCTAAATCTGCATTAAAGAAAAAAGTAACCTTATGGTAAATTGTGCAGTAAGAAAGGCAAACCCAAAATGATAGAACAACAATTCAGGAACAATCCAAAAGCAAATCTCGAATCACATGCACGACCCAAAAAACATCAAGCTCCTCACAGACATTCCACCTGTAAGGAATCTAATCAGGTCACGAGCACAAACAGCACCATGGCAACGAGCTGTCTGGCCTGACTGTTGCCATGGCAACTGTCTCCACTGTCAGCTTGCACTTGGTTGGAGACGGCATATTTTGAGCTGGAAAGCAAAGAGAATAGAACATAGGACTGGAGGAAACTGCCAGTCTTTCAAGGTCAAAACAAACATACAAAGTCTATTACAATATATAAAAAATTAACTACTTTCACATACTAACAAAACTATAAAATAGTTTCCATGAATGTCTTTGAAGTTGGGATGATCAGAGAAGCTAACAAAAAGTGTATTTAGATAATAAATACATTATATTAACATTATTAAATGAATTACACAAATTACATAATTCATTTTATATACTAACGACCACCGAAAAAGAAAAACATAAGATGGTCTTAGGTTAACCTTGCAATGACACATGAATAATTATTCATCATTTAGATCATTTCTACACCACTGTGCTCATATATCAACCAATGTGTGTTGCTTGGCCTTTACCAACCAATAAGCAATGACTCATTAAAGGTCAGAAACATCTTAACCATGTCACCTAACATATGACATCTCTACACGTTGAACCAATTATAAGGCATAAACACACTCGACGCCCAAGCTAAAAGAAGTCTCCAGCATTCTGAAAATGAGTTGGGACTCTTAAATGCTCAGACTTTATGTATTAAGAGTCATATACCACAACAAACTGGTGGACCATAAGGGTGAAGGCAGTAATCCTCTCTCCTACACACACTAATACATGTAAACATAAGCTGTCTATGAATATTTAATCATTCTTAATCAACATTATGCACTTGAAAGTGGTTTTAATTAACTTACAGTGCATTTAAGGTACACAAATCAGACTGTATGTTCACTGGCAATTAAATCCATGACCTTGGCACTGCCAGTTGCAGAAACACATTCATGGCACATGAAGAGGATTGGTTTGTGATTCTCTTACTCAGCATACCAATGCCAGTTGGTGTGTATGAAGTAGCTTTTTCGGGGTCATAGAGACTACTATATATAGATGCATATTCTAAATACTTAGACAGCATGTTGCATGAGGATTTGCAAATCATTAAGCAGGCAGTATGACATTTCATATGTGTATTCTGTAGAAAAGGATTGTTCTTGCTTAAGAGCAGTTCCAAGTTTCATTTAAATGCAAAAGCATGTTTATCCCAAACTTAGCTGCTGCCACAGGCAATGTGCCTTCCCAAACCTGCTCATACTTATCAAGAACAGGTGGTGCAGTTTACACACAACATATTTTCCCATTTCAAAACAGCTCAATGGCCCAGCAGAATGGCACATACTGAACAGCGACTATATCCTGCTTCAAAGAGAAAGTTCACCCAATTACAAAATCTCTCATCCTCATGTTGTTCCAAACCTGTATGACTTTCTTTTTTCTGCAGAACACAAAAGATGATATTTTGAAGAATGGTGGTCACCAAACAACACTTGGAACTATTGACTTTCATTGTATAGACACAAAACCACCAAGACATTTGTCAAGATATCTTGAAAAGACAGTCATATAAAGCTTTTAAATGACATGAAAAATGACATGAAAAAGATTTTTGGGTGAACTATCGCTTTAAGGACTTAAACTCGACTATGAAATGGATTGTGTGGTGTAGTGCAGTAATAGGCGTATATGTCTCAATAATATTAGGGGAAACAATATTTATATTGACTTTTAATGTCAACTTATGTTGCATCAACTCAATTATCCACCAATCTGTAATGTCTTTTGAATTATTGTTGCTTTGCTTTTTCACCATAATGATGAAATGAATGAACTCAATAAAAAAATTTAAAAAAAAATTTTTGTCTGACAGCCCTATTTAAAACATACCATACAGTAATAGTGTAAACAGTCAAGTACACTGTCTTCAAGCATGTCTGTGATTAGTTGTGATCACATCTGATCTCCATAGCAGAAAATAACTGACCTCAATCTGTGCTAACAAGCCTGCTCAGCAAGAGTCTCACAGTCACAAAGAGCAGCTCATTGTGTCGCATATGTCTCTTTGTTCATGCATGGGTGTGTAAAACTGATTTTATTTCATTGCTTTCTGATACACAAAAGAAGCATCTCAGGTGCATGCTTGCATGTGTGCTTAACATCAATCCAAACACTAATAAGTTCCAGGACATAAAAGCTGCACACAAGCCCTGCAGCATCTGATCTAATAAAGCACCAAGCCAAATACTACAGACGAAACCTCAAACATGCAAACCTTCAACGCACGTCATCAAAGCAGAGATTAGTTTGCCTGTATGACTGACATCAGTTTATGTACATCGTAATGGCCTAATATCAAGCTTTTAGCTTTTTAGTCTTGAGCCCAGATTCCTAAAGCTTTAGGAATTTTAAAGGCATGCATAAGAAAAATAAATTAAACACAACACAAGTGTCCCAACATGTTAACACATTACAGTCTGATTTTAATTTTAAATAGTTTAACTTTAGCTACATACAGGAATACACACTTATGTACTAATGTGTACTAACACACATTAGTACATACTGTACTAATGATAGATAATGTAATAAAGTAACTGCAAATATCAATGGTTATTTTAAACTTTTCTGCCCTTATACTTTCATATTTCGCTATTTTAATCTCAAGGTAGAACTTTATACTACAATTGTCAAAAAGAGTCAAATTTTGATTTGTTCTGACATATATATTACTTAATGATAGATAGATTCGTGCATGTGTGTGTTGGTTTTAGCGAGACCGTAGGTTTTGTACTCATCAGATTGCCCTGTGGCATTTGTACATTTAAGAAGAGGCAACACAATAATGACGTGCATTCCATTCATGTACAAGTCAGAAGAGATAACGCCCTTTACAGATATGCAACATGAGCAAAAACAGCAACAGCTGAAAGCTAAGAAGATGAAGCCTCAGACTATGACCCATAGCTTCAGTTTAGCGCACTTAAATGGGAAACAAACATGAGATATGTGATTGATAAAACAACAAACAGAAAATGAAGAGACTTCAACAGTCTGCAACATATTACGGACTGCATCCGAGACCGTGTTTACACTTGATCTGTCTTACATGATGCAATCCCAATTGGTTATGTAAGACACATGAGTACCTGGCAGTCTCTTGTGACCACTACCTGCATTACTCATATCGCCTATACATTACCACGCTAGATATTTTGCGAAAACAAATAAGGTTTTGAGCAAAAGGTTTTATGCTTCTTTTTAGCAATGTATTGAGAGTATGTGATTGAGATTTCACTTGCTCCAAATATGGCTTTTGGGCCCTATTTACACGTGTATTTAACACTGGTTGAATTAAACAAAAAGCACTGTGATGTCATTTGAAAAAATATGTTTCTTACTTCACAAGTGTTATAGTCCTCCGAATCCAGCAGTAAACAAAGTTTAGGTAGAAGTTCTGGCCAGTTCTGTAACTCGCCTTTAGAGGCTATAGTTGTGATCAAAATACCTAAAAAACAGAAAAGTTAATATAGTACACATTTCGAAAATATATCATTTAAACCTGTACCATGGCTTAGACATCCTACTATAAAAAGGTCCAATTAAATGACAAAATTTAAACTTGAAAAAGAGGTAAAATTATACACTGTAGACAATGCTCAGAAAGATGCCGGGTAACCATAGAAACATAGCATCTCTTTACAGTCACAAACACTAAAGACTACTAATCCAGACACTCCTAGTACACCACAAAAATCAATAAATCATCTTGCACCAAAAAGCAACAACAAAGTCATACACAGACCAAGATGATAAAGTTGATGTCATGGCTCAGAGCCAGACTTTTAATGCACTGCCCGTCCATACTCACCCACTGTGGCTCTAATGAGCGGTGAGGAGTCTCCAATGTTCTGCAGACACTCGTTTTTGATGAAGTCAGAGACGCCATTCGGGAAGTTCTGGTAATGGGCCTTAACGTTGTTCTTCAGAATGAGACCACTGAGAGAGCGAGTGGGTTCGTCTGTGTGAGAGAAAAAAGAGTACAGTTCATGACCAGCATTAGAAGAAACAAACATTTTTGCACACGTTCCACGATGGAAGGCCTGACCATGGGCACGGGTTTAAAGGTCCCTGAAGCTAAGCTGGCAGTGCACTTGAAAGATTACCACTGACCTTAGCTATTACCAGCCGTAATGGCTCTGGTTTTTTGAACTAGTAAAACAAAAACACTGAGCATAATATAGTGGTTTGCTCAATTCAACTTCCTCTTCTGTTATTAGACCCATCCCTCACAGTAAATGCAGTAAAAGAGTCCCTTTTAATATATTGTATTGGCCTCGAACTATCAAGCAGAGCTCATAAATGGCAACAAATAACCACACTGCAGAAAAGGATGATATTCAGTGGGGTTATTTTTTAGCCGAGCTTTACGTATCAAGGCTTCAGAATTAAAAAGGTCCATCTTACCTTCTGTCTTCAGCTTTGTGAGCACAAATATCAAGTAGTTGTTGAAGTCTGGGAATTGATTGAGCTGCTCAAGTTTCTGTGGTGCACATTAAGGAACATCATGCAAACCACAGAAGAGCCTATAATGCCAATATAACAGGGGCAGCGTGTTTAAAGGCACGTATTTTATGGACAGCCCCTAAACGCTTGCCCCTTACAATACGCATATTATTATTAATGCAATTAACCTAGTAATACGTTAGCTAAACATGTCTGACATTCAAATAATGTGTGAATATAATATAGGATCTAATAAGAGTAAAAAAACGTCGACTGGTTTTAAGGGACTGTATGTAAATTACCAAATGTGTTTTAACGAAAACTACATAAGCATCAAGTAGCTTGATTGTCTCCAATGAATAAATGTGTGTGAATAAATGTGTGAAATACTGGTTAAAACCATGTTGGCTTTGTAACAGTGACATCGCTCATGTCTAATGGTCTGAGCTACATCCGATTAGAAAAATATCGTGATAACAATACTCGCACCACTGCAGCTGGAGGTTCGTCTAATCGTAGGCTGTGTATCAACAACAGCAAGCACCCTATTAAGACAGCATTCGTCTTAACGCTCCAAAAGCACAAATTACAACAAAAAAAGACATCTAAGTAGGCAGACTCGCTAGGTTTTGTGACCCACCCATGGTATTACATTAGATCAGATGATTGTTTATAAATAATCACACAAGCGATGTTACAGTCTCCCTCGTGTGTGTGTGTGTGTGTGTGTGTGCGCGGTGTAGGGAGTTGACAGCAGATGGACCCGCTACCTCATCTAAAGCTCAAGTTAATCACTGTCGAAAACCACAGACAGTGATACAATTACACACCATATAGTCACACTAATAACATTCAAATAAAATATAGACAGAACCTATAAAACACAATCGTGAGCGTTTACAATATATCAAATACAACACGCTAAATCACAGGCCAACTCCCATAACAACTCCACCATCCCTCCCTCCACAGCCACTCAATACTATTGTTTTTGATCAAGTAAAGGATACTTGTTGGACGGATCGTTGTGTAGATGTGTCGGGGGACTGTGATTCCTTAAGCAGCTGTAAGATCTGCTGAAGTCCCTGTTCGTCGGGTTTCCACTGGCACTCCATCTTGTATGGCAGGAGTCTCTGTATGCCCAGACACAGATCTACACCCTTTCACATCAAATAACGGCCTCCACCTTGACCTTCAGTTGTTAAACCGGTTTCGATTACCGTAAGAAGTAAAGGGACGTTGCGCGAAAGCTCACGTTAAATGGATCCGCCTGAAGAAGCGTTTCTCGGGCGTCGGGTTGTTGGTTACGCTAAGCTAGCTCACATACATGGACACGGTCTAGTCCGGATCACCGCACATCTACAGCGATAAGCCTCCGTGTAACGTTGCCAGGGTCCTAGCGCCTGTCGAAGTACTGGACAGGCCATGAATTACTTCAGGTGTCAAAATAATTTTCGGTTGGGCGCCCGGCTAGCTCAGTCGGTAGAGCATGAGACTCTTAATCTCAGGGTCGTGGGTTCGAGCCCCACGTTGGGCGAGTACTTTATTTGGCAATTTGAATGAATTTGTTCTACATTGGCAGTAATTTGTCTTCAGTGTGTCGCAACGAACGAGGCAGAATATCTGAAGACGCAATGCATTAACTCCTGTGAATGTGCTTAAGGTAGAGTTGTCTCTGGACAGTCATAGCTAAACACTAAACCCTTTGTTTTAGCCACCAAATTAGTCTGTTTGTACAAGTCTGAAGACTGTAACGTTTGAGAACCCCATTATTATATGAATCGTGTTTGTGTATTAAATATAAAATGTAAATATTTTTATTTTATTCAAAGTGAAAACACCAAGTCAGCAATTAGAATGAATTAGAAGTGGTCTCACACAAAAACACACCAAACACTTTTTCTTTAAGCAAAACTTCTTTTTCTGTTTTTATAGAAGACTTGCAGCATTTACATAGTACATAATAAACAGTGTTTATTAACAAAATGTTTTCTATTGCTGATAAACACAGCAATTAAAATTTGAGGAATTGAGCAGGGTTGAAAGCTATCATATCTTTACTGCTCTTTTCAGCAAACCTCCATGATTAATATTCCCCAATAAATGTCATCAAAACATTCAAGATCCTAAACTGGAGGAACATCACATGGAGGAAGTTTTTTAAGATTAACATGAATTCAGCAGCTGACTATAACAGTGGTTGGGATCTATATAAAGGAGGTAGTGATGCCAAAGCATGAGCTTGAATTTGACTTGAAGGGGATTGTTTCTATAGAACATGTAGATGTATAAATATATTCACTGTTGTAACTCTTTGGCTCTGTTCACTCTGACAATAGTGTAGACCGAAGTGGTCTAAGAGTCCTTCGGCTGTTTTTTCTTTCATGTTCCATTATTCCCAGAGGCCTCCTCTTTCCTAAGGGAGTGTGACACAGGAAATCATCCAGGGTCTGTTCTGTGATCTGGCCAGCCTCTTCCAACCGTCTCACCACCTGCTCCACACTCCCCTCCCATAGCCCATTGGCACTCTTCTTCCTTAACACATAAACCTTGGACAAACAGAGAGAAGACAAACACAAATGGAGAGTGGACAGAGAAAAAAGATGTGATAACATGCTCTGCAATCTGTTTTTGATTTATTCTTAATAGTGTTTTTCATACAACAGGTGAATTGAGATCATAATATTTCATATTAATATTTTAATAATAATATTTTCTCAAATGCATATGCAGTTTTTACACACACCACCTTTCAAAAGTTTAGACACACTTGACTGAAATGATGTTTCTTATGATCTGAAAAAGCATTTTAATCTGAATAATATGCTAAATTTGTTTTCTGACAAATATAAATTATGGTTACAAATACATTTATTTTGTTATAAATGAATAAGCTGGACCAGATAGTAACAAAATTAGCCAACCAAAGCCCAGCATTCATGCAAACTCCTTAAATGCTTTCTAAAAGCATCCGGGGGGACAGCTCATGATGTTGTTTGAGACAACACAGCTGTGCACAGCTGTAATCTGGCCAAAGGGGAGGCTACTTTAGTAACAAAATTATATGATCATTTTAACCTAAAATATTTGTCCGATTTTTGGTCAATTTTCATTTTTGTTAACAGTTTTGGTTTCTTTTCTATTATCCATAAATGTTAAAATAGCAGTAATAGAGAATAAAGCCACTGTCCATACTTTTAACTACTAATGTACTGTGGTACTAATGATATAAATGATATCTCACCACTTCCTTAGAGAATTCTGGTTTCTTCACAAATACTGGAGCCTTTGACACTAGGGCTGTTGTAAGGATATATACTGCATCTTTTATGGCCCCTGACATGGCCAATATTATAACCTAAAAACAAAGCAGTTACACATTTACAAGATCTCTTAAAAGGATTTATTCAGACATAAACACACAAACAAACTTGCCTTCAGGTTCTGGCATAGTCGGCTGTCTGTGGACATGATCTGAGAGTAGACTGTCTGAGCTCTCTCAACGTCATTCTAAAATATACAATGATAAATGACGGATTAACACTTTGAGAAACTTAATAATTATCTATGAAAGTTACAACATTGTGGGTCAATGATAATTTGACTACACTTAATTAAATCAGCTATTACGCTCTTTATAGAGAATCTCAATGAAATTAGAACTCAACATTTATCTGATTATTTGAAATTGGATATTGCGATTTCAATAAGCTTACCTGTCTGAGAGCAAGGGCAGTTGCAAAGCAATAAGCATGTCGGGGGATGAGAATGCCCCTTGTCTGACCTTCTTCCAATAGTGCCAAACATATATGATATGACTTTGAGGTGTTCTGCCAAACACATGACACAGGAACAGATCACACTCATTGAAAATCTGCTATTTTAAACCTTTTGCAACACCTTTAAATGATTTAATGTTCCTTTAAATAGTTTGTTTTTAGTTTCAAGTAATAATTTAATTACAAAACAGATGCAATAAAAACTATACAGTATGCGTAATATACTCAAACACACAACGTCTAAAGTAAAAAGCAGTGCAACGATTTGGTGATTATTTGTTCGAAATTCTCGTCTTGGACATGCTTCTATATTCCAAGCCCGTACCAGTTTATAGCAAGTAGCATTAGCTAATGTGAAGGTGTCTTTATTGAATGGCACTCCTTGGCTTTTCATTTGTCCTATCACCTCTAGGCCACCTGTGCGAGGGAAAGGGAGAGATTGTGTGCATATACTGACCCACATCAATTTAAAACCACAGACAACAGATTGACTTCAAATGAAGACTTTAGAATGAAGTTAACGGCCAAAGAAACATACTTACTTTCGTAGCATCCTTTATTAAAAAGCATATCAATTGCAATGTTGAAGGATGTGGAATCTGAAAAAAATCCTTTCAGTGTCTATGCAAGGACAAAATGAAAGGAAAATAACAATGTTATTTTCATTTTCTTGGTACAATCTCAGATAGTCTATCCACTACAGGTCATGTAGAAAAACAGCACGCTTTTGTACATTGTGTGCTTATGTGCAAGTACCGGATCCATCACTGTTGTGGCTGCCAGCTCCTCTAAACCCAGCTCAAAGCATAACCTCATAAAAAGAGGACCAAACCTAAATTCCCCAAACGCCATGTTGCGATTCTCTTCATGGTACCTGCCAACAAATTATGGAAGAAGAGGATAATATTATGTAATGTTGTTTCCATTTTTTGGATAATCTAAAACAAATTAAGCACTAGACAGGAAAAAAATAAAGATCTTTGATATACATATGGTGTTCAATATTCTAGGCAAGGAATAATGTAAGTGGTTCAAATTTCTACCTGTAAATAGCATTTCTCGCTATGATAACATCTTCGGTCGACTGGCATAAGTGCAAAAGAAGTTTCAACTCATCCTTCAAGATCAGCTCATTTTTCTCCATTTTCTGATTTACCATATCGAAATAATGACCTGTAAAAAGGAGACAGTAAGACATTCATGACTATAGATGAAGGTACATCATCAGTTTTGTTAAGGTAATGGTAATTTAAAGTGCTTATGGTACTGGGGAATTACAATAAGCCCACATGCCTTTCGATCCTGCCACTTGATGTGCGACGGCAAGTTTCCTCTGCTGGAAATCCTGCAGCTTCACGACATCTTCAGACAACAGGTAACGTTTGGCTGAAACGATGACAAATGTTCGTACTACACACAAAGACTAAAATACAACAAAGGCTATAATGCTGTTCATTTATACTTTTAAGTAAATTACATCTTTAAATGGAAATGTATCCCAAATACGTGTTTCACTGTATAGTACAAATGGGATGCAACTTTGTAAGGTCTCTTTTATTCAGTATGACATTGGCCCTGGACTCCTAGGACTACTAACTTTGCTTTGTTTGCACTATTTATGTATTGGCTAAAGTTATATTAAACAAAGACACGCATTATAAGGTTATGGCAAATACCTCCGTCTCGACATTTGAAACAGTCTGACTGCAGGGCTCCTCGGAGCACCGCTGCTTTTGATGTATCAGTCAGTATAACGCGAGCATAAGCGCTCAGTCCCCTCAGCGCCATGTCTGAACCCAACCACCTGACGCCGAGTGTCACACTACTGTGTACTGTCTCTCACTCCTGTAAATACTCATAAATATTTCAGCAAATTAATTTGTTTGTATTTATTGGCTGACAAAATACTCGTAATTTAAGATAATCTTAATTTTAATTTACGTTACAAATACATAAATAAGATGTTTTTTAAACCGGACACCCCCGTTGTAGGTGAAGGTGGAACATTCCAGTTCTCCTGTTAACGGTTTGTTTACCAAGTATAAGTATAAGTATGACACAGTTAAAAAGTTATTTTTCAGAAAATTGTTTGACAATGACTGTCATACTGAGAGACTGCAATATTTTAATAACGTTGCTAAAATGTTTAATTATTTTAATTGGTATCTTAATGCACGCATGTCAACCAGCAGATGGCGCTACGGATCAGAGCGTAAATTAGAGGCGTCGTTTCCTTCAAAAAAGAACCCCGTTTTATTTTAGTAAATGATTCCCACTTGTATCTTTCATAGTTTTGCTACAAATAGGATATTTAATACTACGGTTTCTGTTGTAAAATCAGGGTGAATATTCTGGGGGCTTGGCAGTTTTGTTTCCTTTATTTTTCCAATTTCTTTACTTTTTTAAATGATATATATTGAGGTTGATAGTTAGCAGATAACCTTTTTAAAGGGATGTGAAATTGTTCATTGTTTTGATTAACACTGAATAAATACATGCCCTTTTGTTTTTCATAACGCTTTTATTGCCCTTTTTATTTCCATTCTAAAATGTCAGACAGAAGATTTTTTTCATTGTTGCTTTCATAGGAGAACTGTTGGACAATTTGTGTTTTTTTAATGTCAGAAACAGGGTAAATAAGACATTGCAATTAGAGACAGATACTTTCAGATTCTTCTTAGCACTTTAATGTCTGCAGGGACGTTTTATTATAAGGACAAGAACTATTGGTGGGAAAGGCAGAGCAAAATCTTTGGCAAACTCTTGTCTTCCTGCTCTCTTCTAAACACACAGTTGGAAATAATCAATTTTCAGCTGGATAACTGCCCAGCTTTTTTCTCTACAGACTGAAAGGCTATTATTTATAGCGGTAAGAAAGAGTTTTTAAAGCATACAACAATGCTTCATTTGGGTGACCAAACATTAATGTGTCCAAAAATGGGTATTTACTATTTTTATGTGCTAGACTCCATTTCAAAGAACGCTCAGTGCGGCCCAGGCTTTCTAATGTTTATGCAACATAACATACTTAAAGCACAGTCTGTGGCTATAACCGAGGGCATCATCCATGGAAAACTACTGTTCAGTGTTCAGTATGGACAATAACTCATTTTGATGGGTCAATATTTCCATGGTTTGTGGATAACCCAGTGTTACTAGAATGATAAAGGGGAAGAAGTGGCAAGATTGACATGACTATAAATGAAAAGTGGGTGGGGTCAATTATTTTATTGGACGATGCTTCTAAAGACCTTGGAGCTGATTGGATGCAAGAAAGAAATTGAGACTGTATTGGCACAGCTCACATGGCTGTTTGAGGTGCTGACAGTGCACTTATATTAAATATATATCAATATATATTAAAACCAATTATGATAGAGGGAAAGATGTTTGTATGTTAGTGTGTGTGTATATCTGTGGGTGTGTCTAAATGTGTGTGTGTTAAAGGTTGGCAGTAACAGAATATCTAATGTAGAATACTCATGCGTGATTCTTGTGGGACTCTGCAGAGTGTTGCCTTAGCAACAGCACCTCGCCCCATTCAAGGGAGACTCTCTTTAGCCCAATTGGATGCTCACTCTCAAGTGCACTGGATTATGAGATCCAACATGGAAGTGTTCAAAGAAATACTGTATTTCTATGAGTAAATAATTATTCCTCCTGCTATAGATACTGATATAGACAGAAAGCTGGTCTAAAGTCTTTTTAGGTCACATGACCTGTCTGACCTGCACTGATCTAATAACAGAAACAGAAGTGATTGCCCGCTGTGACCCAGACTTCACACATTGAACTTCAGCCAAAGTTATTTCACTGGCACTTTGCCGCTAGACATTTCCATTTTGATTGAATACTATGGTTCTGTTTGTGTTCTCTGTGGCACTGGTCACATGGTAGACTGGTCAACACTGAACAGACAGCCACATAATCAAACAGATGTATTTATAAACATTATATAGATCTACACCCTTTGTGTTTCGGAATATTTGTTTATATTACATTATATTAATTTGTGAATAATTCACATAATCTTCAAATCATGTTTGCAGACAGGTCAATGACAGCATAAATCCAGCTCATTTTTTGTGACTGTGGTCAGAACCACATCTCTAATCCTTCTGAGGCTCTAACCCTGGAGCTTAGATCTGTTTTGTAGCCAATTAAACTCCCAGAAATGCCTGTGAGCAACCACAAAACCTCACACACTCTCCCACATGCACATTTTGTGGAGGACATACACCAAAATGAAAAACACAAGGTATTTTCCACAAAATTCTTTATTGTGGACTCATTTTCCCGATTTTTATAGTACTTTCCTTTACACCAAACACCCCAGAGCTGGGAGAAGATATCTCACACAAACATCAGAAAAATCACAAGGTAATACTTCCACTTGGGACTATCCTCTACTCTAGATATGGGGTTAGGAATGAAAAGAGGAAAGATGTAAGTTCACAAGATATAGATATATTTCATACACAACTGCAGACATATTCTTAATAGCACCCGGAGGTGTGAGCTAAAAGAGGCGGAAAGATTGTGAAGGTTTGAGAGGAGAGAGTGGGACAGAAATAGAGAAGAGATAGACTCGATGAGTGTGGTGTGTGTAGATGTGTTGTCTTGCAGATAAACAACAATGCACTTTGCAGAAGCATGTGGTTAAAAGTCTATTGCCGGTTGCTGCTGTTATCATAGAATGAATAAGGTTCTAGTTTCTAAGATGATGTCTGAGATATTACATTTCATAATAAATGTACTCATGCAGAGGACTCTGCAGAGGACAAGCGGGATGTGATGGATAGATGAATGGATCGATAGATGTTGAAATAGGTTGGACCACAATGGAACCAAGGTGAACGTTCGTATTTTGTCTGCTTTTAATTTTATGATGTTTCAACCAATTATGGCGGAGAAAGGATTTCGCATAATCGTATATATTCCCTTAGTGTGTCAAGAAGACATCCCACAATTGAAATACTGGTATAAACTGGGTTAAATCCACAGTCCAGTATAATGTTGTAGCGTCATAGATGTTTTAAGAGTGCCTAACTAAAAGTGATATTTTAGTTGTAATAAACATGATCCAAGTTCATGATTCTTTAATCTTGAATTATGTTTGTCATAACCTTGCAACGGTTTGTTGGCAGTAGTGAGTTACCCCTCAGAGAAAGGAAGCGAAAGAAAGAAATGTGAAGTATTCAGCAATACATTACACATGCACATATCATCCTATCACTCACTCCATCACCTAGCTATTTATAATTATAGTACAGTGCATTTTAAAAAAGATTCCTAAGGAAAGTCAGTTTCGCAACTTTATCCTGTAACCACATATCCTGGTGGCTCTGGCAACATTGACTAAAAAGAAAATTACAATTAGGTGGACAACATTAAAATCAATACAATGCATATAGCAGCACTTTAAACATAAAATTTGGCAAATGAAAACCATTTGGAATAAAATAAAAAAACAACAGTTATTAAAGAAAAATGAAAACAATTGTTGTTAACTTTCACACAACTTTAAATCCACAGTTTTCCTTATTACAGAGGTCTATTCAATTTTAACTGCATAGGAATGCCCAAATATTGAATTTCCAAATTATATCAAATAATAACTTAAACATTAAATAAGGCATTAAAAAATATGTATAACATGATTACTCAGATTAAAGAATAAAAACTCAACATCGACATGTGCAAATAATAAGCATTTTTGGAGCTTAACCATTTAACGTTTAACTATTAAAATAAAACAAATATGAAATTCATGCGATTTCAAATTATTTACGGACAGTTTAAAATAAAGATCTGCTAGCTATAAAAATTCATATTTTGTGATAATACACAAGTCAGTGAATTCTTTGCTAGTCCTGGAGGAATGAGATGAGATGAATGTTTACTGTAGCTTTAAGGTTTTTATGGGAAACAACTTATTTAATGTTTTTGTAGCAATTTGTCCTCTGGGAGTCTTTTGCTGGTTATAGACCCTTGCTCTATTTTGCATTTAATTGCAAAGGTAGCAAGCCTCACATTCATATGTTTTGCAAGCATTATACAACTCGTATATAGTCTTTACGTCATATGATATATATATGTAATGTGTTGTGAGTCTTTGTAAATGTGGATCATACACACCATTTAATTGTTCTCATATTAAGTGCATCACATTTATTGTACATTCAGTGTAACTTTCTAAGGCATTAAAACAATCCTTCAACCTTTGGTGTAAACATTTGCATTTAGAGTTCTTTTGCGGTGATGTGATTTATTTATTATTATATTATTAGTAGTATTATTTTGTTGTATATTTGGTAAGATGTTCAGTTTGCTCTAGTAGCTTTGCTGCGTGTTTGTGTTTAAGGTTTGTTCCATGGTCAACCAAGCCTAATTATCTCTAATTATTTCTTTTTATTACAACTTGTGCCATCTAAAGCTACAGGATAATTTTATTGAGAAACTTTTAGCAGATTTCTCAAGTGTACTTAGAATGTGAGCCAAAAAGTTCGCTTTTGTGATTGTGTGGGGTTAGTTTTGCTCTATTCGTGTACAAGATCTTGATCATTACAGTCACAGCTCAATCTTACATGCAGGAAATGACTCATCTTGCATGACCACAGTGCTGCTGCTCGCCAAAACCATAATGTTTAAATCTTGCTGCTTCTCGTGGGTTTCCTGATACCATTCCCTCATTACTTCTGTATCATGGGTTGGAATTAGTGTGACCTAGAGGATTAAGAAAATTCGTACAAACATTATATTCAACGTCACAGCATGTCACACAGTATGAGTTATATACTGAACTAATGATCAGTTGTGATACCATACCTGAATATTATTTCCCCATTGGCTCTTTCCTTCCAACAGAGCATCCAGGACTGCCTTACTGGGCTCCTGTGCTGTTGGATCATTACCGCTGACTACATAGTAGGAGGACCGGATCCGTTTAAAGAACTCAGCATCCACATTCTTAGCATTGCAGTGATTTGGGATGTAAACTAGGTCCATATACATTGGAGGACAGTTAGGTACAGATATTCCACTGCTGGCCTTTGTGCTTCCTTAACAACAGGAAAAAATGTTTAAAAAATGTTAAATTATCAATATATTTACATTTATTCATTAAACAGATGCCTTTATCCAAAGCGACTTACAAATGGGTGAACATTCAACAGCTTGTCAAATATATATAACTGTAAAAGAATGCTATGCACATGCTGCGTCTTTTATGGAGTTTTTATACAGTGAATATGTATTTTACAATATTTATACATTTTTTACATTACAGAGTGTAAAACCAGGGTTACCTGAAGTGTTACTTTTCACTCCCCTTGATGCAGATGTATTAGTAGCATTTTTGGCATCTTTTTCCTCTGTAGACTTTTTTGGAGAGGATGTTTTCATCTCTTTGATGGCACTTGTTTTTGACAAGCTCTTTGATGTAGACGACTTGGTTTTGTTGCTGATTTTACTCTTTTTTTGGTTCCCCCCCTCCTCCTTTTGGGATGCCTCCTCAGCCTTAAGGGCCTCTGGATCCACCATTGAGACATCAGGATGTGGTGAAGCAGGAGTGGGGTCTTTGGGGGTGACCGGAGGTGGGTCCGCATGACGATAAGTGAGAGTCCTATCTGTTGGTAGTGTTTCTGAGTCATCCTCAGAGTCAATATTTGCATCTGCAGTTATTGATGGGCATTCCTCAGTGCCAGGAGGAACATCAGAGTCAGTTTGAGAGGGTGCTGATTCACTTACAGAGGTTGGTGGAGTCTCCTCACACTGCTTACTCTGTTGTTTCCCTCCAGGTGGAGGTGGTCCTCCCTCAGACTTAGTGAGTGGCTTTTCTTCCTCCAGGGGATTTTCCTCATTCATGAAGTACTCAAGTGGGCTAGGATTTATAAATGAAGGAGAAAGTTCAGTCTTTGGATGTCTGTATTCACAGGAGGTCACCAAACACAAGTCCACATCTGCCCGTGAGTGAGAAAAGCTTTGCTTTGACGTATCAGGCCCTTTAGATCCACCATCACAACTCTTGGTAGATTCCCCATATGGTGAGGAATATGATGTGGAGCTGCTGGAAAACATCTCTGGAGCCTTTGCCTGATTGGAGGGAGAAAGTTGGCATGGAGATGACACTTTGGGACTGGTGGGGGATTTGTAGTCTGTGAAGGGATTGGTTCCTAGGCCGAGTTTAAGCTCATCTGTCTTTTGTGAGAAACAAGATGACACAGTAGTAGAGGAAGGCGACAAAGCCTTGGGAGAAGTCTTGTCTATATTTTGTTGGATGTCTTCTGGTTTATGCATACTACTCTCATGGCAAAATGAGGTTGGGCTTGTCTGACTTTTGTCTGGTCCCCCAACACCTAAAACACAAGATGGGTCAGGAGATAAAGGCGACTGATTGCGGGTGACACTTTTGGAGTTACAGATTCTGAGCAAGGACCAGTGTTTGGGGACATTTCTCTTGGCTCAACAATTTGGGTAGGAGTTGTAACTGATGGGGTGGACTGAGAAGCATCTGACGGGGAAACAGAAGCTGCATGGGTACTCTCTGACTCTTTGAACAGCATTGGCTTTTCTCCCATAAGACCTGCTCCATCTGAAGGGCTGTAATCGACTTCTGTTGGACCATTTTCAGTGGCTGTACGCTGAACTCCTCCTACAGACAGATGATCTGGTGACTGTTTGCTAAAATCTAATGCAAATGAGTGATTGGGAGATTCTTGTTCACACTCAACTGACATGGACTGCTCAAGGGATTTTGTTTCTTGTTGTGGCATTCCTAATTTGGTTTTTGGGGGAACATCAGGGGAGATTGACATAGGTCGGGGACTTTCCTCCTTTGATGGTGAGACTTCTGCTTCTTGCATTGTGGTTGGAGTCTGAACAACAGAGACTGAGAGGGAGTCATCTACTTCTGTGGAATGAGGGGAGCCTACTTCAGCATGTAGTGACGGGGAGACATCATCTGTTGTGGGTTCTGGTAAAGAGCTTGTTGCAAGCGATGCTGTTGAGGCTGAGGCAATGTGAGAAAAGGTATCCTCTGCAACCACTTCATCAACCGGAGTGCCAGACTTGTCAGATGTGGTTCCCTCAGATATGGACATTTTGCTTTCTTCCTTAAATGTTGCAAAAGGGTTTGTTTCGGACAGACTTTCAACTTTAGCCGGTGGTAGAGAAGATGTAACTGAAGAAATATCAGAAGTTACTGACTTTTTATCATTATTGTCTGACTTGTGCCCAAACTCAAAATGTGACTTTTCTTCCTGGGATATGTTTGTTTCATGACAAGGTGATTGCACTTTTTCCACGTGTGAAATGGGCACCGCTTCATCAATAGGACTAGCTTCTTTGGGAGAGTATTCTTTGTCACTTGTAATGTCAACAATAATGGGACCCTGGGACATGGAGGTTTTCTCTGTTGGCAGAGTACCATTTTTCTCCTCTACTGGAGATTGATAGTAAGGTGTATGACCTGAGGAATGAGGAGATGAAGGCCCTTCTAATGTTTTCTCATCTGGACTGTAAAAGTCCTGTACGATTCCTGCAAGTGTGGAGCCCACTTCAATTGGTGAAGACACACCTGTATGAGCATGGTCAATGTTAATGTTTTGCTCACCAGAAGGTGACCTGACAAAAGGCATGGATGTACTGGTAGCAGTAAGTCTGTCGGAAGCAAAGGAGAATTTGTCTTTAGCTAAAAACTCCTTGCCAGATTTGTCTTCCTCCAGTGAGGATGGTGGTGAAATGGTGAAAGCTGATGCATGATAATCATGCCCCTCAGTGGCTTCACTCTTTGAATGTTCTAACTCAGGAAGATCTTTGAGAGGTGAGAGCGTCTTTCGTTCCTGTTCTGTGGTAATACCGTACTTAACAAAATCTTGGGAGGGAGAATCACTTTCTTCATTCGTTGCCTCGTCACTCATCACATCTCTTGGAGTTGACATTTCATCCATAGGAGTTGGAACACTTGAGATCTCAATTGTAGACTGAGTGTGTCCAGATGTGGTATATTCTTCTGGAGGCTCATCTCGATTTTCATCATCAGAGGCAGCCTCACTTTCTGTACCTGCTGGCAGTGTTTCATCAAGAATAGAAACAGCAGGAGAGACGGGTGCAGAAAGTTTGGGGGGTGTGGTTACACCCGAACATTGCTCTTCAGTTTCTTTGTCTTGTCTATGTTGTTGGTCTTCTGTGCCACAATCTAATCCTCCCTTGATTTGCTGCTCCCCTTTTTCTTCATCATCTTTCAAATTAGCTGTTGCTCCTTCCTGCTCATCCACTTCTTCTATTTCTCCCTTTTCCTCATAGTCCCCTGTCTCAGATGACTCTTCCAGCCCTGTTCCCTCATCTTCAAATTTTTCACTGGTGCCATTACTTTTTTGGTTGGTTTCTACATCCCCTGGAGTACCTCCACATTCCTCTTCAGCTTCTGTGGTTGCTATACCTTCATCTAAGGACTCTACAGCTTCTGGAGACTCTTTGCAAAGGATTATTTCTTCATGCTTAATTATCTCTCCTTGATCAGCATCTTCTATTTTGGTCTGAGGTTGGATTTCATCATTTTCAACCATCTCTTCTGCCTTCAAAGCCTCAAAGTCTTTGGTGAGATCTTCTGGAGAAGACATTAATGATCTCTCAGCCTCTAGAGCATCTGTGACAGCAGCTTCAGCTGCAGGTTCTTCAGAGGTAGCAACTGAGACAGAGGTTGCTGCCACTGCTTCAACTTCTTTTTTGATGGGTTTAGACTTAGCCTTTTCTTTGGATTTTGCAGGACTACCGGGACCCTTGCCTCGTGCTGCAACCTTTGGTTTAGGTGCAGGCTTTTTCACCTCTGCTGTGCCAGCGACACTCTTTTTCAAGCCTCCAGCCTTTCTGAAATCCTTCTTTGACTCTTTTTCATCTTTCTGTGTTTCCTTTTTTTCATCTTTTTTGCTCTCTTTTAAATCTTTTTTAATATCTCGTTTCTTTATGTCTTTTTTAGCCTCCTCCTTTTTCTTCTCTTCTTTTTTGGCCTTTTCTTCTTTTTTCGGTGTGGGTTTTACATCCTTTTTATTAGTCTCACTCTTCTCCTCTGATTTCTTTGTTTCTTTCTTTACGGTTTTTGGTTTAATATCAACTTTCTTTTTTTCTGGTGTGTCAATTTTAGGTGTTTGCTCAGTCTTGCTTTTAATGTCCTTTTCTCCAGATTTCACTTTTTTCACAAGAGGTTTTTCTTTTTTCTCTGTTTTTTGGCTTACTTCCTGAGTTTCCACAGAATGAACAAAATCAGCTTTACTGAGTTTTTTTACTCTTTCAGAGGTTTCTTCTTTAGACTCTTTCTGGGGGTGTTTGATCGGCGATGGTTTGGACATGGATTTCAGGCTCTCCCTACTGTCTGTCTTATGTTTCATCTTTGCTTGTTTGAGTGTCGGGTTTGAGTCTGAAGAAAGCTCTTTCTGCGTGATCACAGGATGCTTGAGGAGGTCTAAGTGTTTAAGTTTCTCTAGGCCTTCAAGAATGTTACACTGAGTGGAATTACCTGGGAACAGAACACGGACTATTTTTTCTAACGGGTTAGCAGGATGCCACACAATCAATGATGAGATGGAAGACAAGTATGAGACTGGGAGCTCTGATTCTTTTCCACTGGGTAAAAAGATGGGGGCTTTGTCCTTTTCACTGCCAGTCCATTCTTTTAAGAAGTACTGCAACTCCTTGCTATTCTTAGCTGGATTAAGAACATACATTTCCAGCTTTCCAACACCCATTTTCTGGAAAAGTATAATAGGTTCTACTGTATTTCCTATATTTCTATGCAAAGGTTCAGGTTTTAAAGAAAGCTTGTTTAGGTACTGCAGAGTGAGAGATGCCTCCTCAGCATTTCTTCTAACCCTGTAGTTAGGGTCTGAGTTCTCCAGGTTCTGGGGCATGTTGACAAACATAACACCAATATCAGGTGAAATCATATTCTTTGTCCAGTCGCTGTTAGTTGTGGATCCCTGAGACTGCTCTTCCTCAAGTTCAGCAATTTTGCGCTGCAGCATGCTATTGATACCAGGAAGGTTGTCATCTCCAATGTGTGTTAGGAGAATAGAATCCACTCGGTCCAGATGCCGTACCAGCTTCCAAAAACAAGACTTTCTATCAGATCCACCGTTAATCAGCATGTTGAAGCCATTAACTGCAAACAGTGCTGAATCACCTCGACCACCAGGGAAAATATAGCAGCATGGTTTGGATAATTTTAGGAATCCTCCTGAAGTTGGGGGTTCAAGCATATCAAATGGTGATGGGATCTCTATAGATTCTGAAAGGTATTCTGTGAATTCAGAGAGACCTTCCATTTCTGGAAGGATGGTTGGGGAGTTAAGCTTCATATGAATGAAGTCCTGCAAGTTGTGTTTGTCCAGGTTTGAATTTTTCCAGTCACCATGTTCGGGACAGAAAAGTGTTAAACTGGCTTTGTTGGCTGGATGCACAGTGCTTAGAAGTTCCCCAATCTGCGAGTCAAATGAAAACATTTTACTAAACAAGACAGCATGAACATAGAAAAGAATGTTTAAATACACTCTGCATGCGGAATTTTAATATTTGTTAACAGTTACTCAAGAATATTTTTTTCCCAACAGAGGCATGTTCTAGCAATATAAAACTGGCAAACCAAAACGAACAACACTGACAACCACTCACCTCTTGATCTGCAAAAATGTCAATGAAGCTGGAGAGAGAAAAGGAGCCTGACTGGAGAATGAGCTCGCCTGTATTTTCAAAACACTGCCCGGACAGGACAAGCAGCTTATGGTGAGCTGTGTCTGAGACCATCAGACGTACCTGGGCAAAGACAAATACATAATTTTCATTTAACATTGACATTAGTTTAAACTAATCAGTGCCTTGATTGGTTGCTTGCAACATAAACAAAAAATGGCATGTAAAGACTATCCTTAATTATTCAAGTGCAATAGTCATAAAAAATATTGTGTAATCATTTGGACTGCAAAAATGTCTAATCATGTCCTTTACATAATAAGAACAAAGTGAACAGAAGTAAAACTGTTAAAAAAATTATAAGCCCACCTACACATTTTTGCAGCTCTGCATGGCTCTGCATTAATGATAACAAACTGCATTACTTAGACTTTTTGGGTTTCTGTCTCATTTCTTCTGCTTCCTTGTTTCTGTCCCGGACAGTGTTTTCAGTTTGTTGCCAGTGACTGTTCTGGGCGGTCTGCCAGACTCAGACCTGCAGTGTTCTACCATATTATTAATGCAGAGTCAAACTGCAGTCACAGTGTGCGAACGTAGGGTGTGTGTGTCTGTTTGCGCATATTTGAGTATGCCTGCAACTGAGACACACCCAGTTCATATGTGGTTTTATTTTCATGTATATTACTAAATGATGTACCATTCTTTAAAATAAAAATATATAAATAATCATTTTTTAAATATGATTATTTTCCATTAATGTTGTTGCCAAGGCTGTAACCATGTCATGGTGTTTATACATCCCATAGAATACTACTTGTTCTGCATTTATTCTTATCCCCACTGATGTTTATTGAACTGTGCCAGTGATGTTTTAGTTGTCAATTGTTACGTCAACCAGACATTCAAAACTGAAATACTTTTCAGTGGCAAATATTTAAATATATACTAATAGAATATACATTACAGATGCAGATATAGGTACAGAAATCCAAAGACAGAGAGCGAGTGTGTGTGTGTGTGTGGGGTGGATGTTTACCTCTGTGCTAACAGCTTCATCTGATGGGTTAATGAGCACTACAGTTTCCAGCACATTGCTTTTGTGGTGCAGGATCTTTTGCCCTGCAAATAAAAGTAATGTTACTAATGCTTTGGGTGACTGGAAATAAAATCCACAAGGAGCTCTTTAAATTTCTTGGTTTGTTTTGCTCAATAAAATTAGAAAATTATTTGCATATTATTTTTTAAGGATTTTCTTTCCTAAAAATAGGAAAAAGCCTATCACCATACAAAGACAAGCCAGGGAATAAATTTAGCAGAGAAGGAAATTCTTGGAAAAGGTTTATGTATGGTCTGTAATTTTACTTAGGACCAGTCATCATTTCCTGTCCACGCAATTCTTTTAGCTCTTAGTGTCATATACATTCGCCTGTGTGTTTTTTTGTGACAGCTGTCCCACATAATTGCCTAGTGTGTACTCATGCACAAACTCTCTTCATCTCCTCCTCCTTATTTGTCTCCACGCTCTATTGACACAGATATCTAATTAACCTCTGCCCTTCTTCCAGCAACTTGTCATCCTGTCTCACCTCAAGGGTAGATTCTGGTATTCCCCTTTGGTTTGTGTATTATTATTTTTTCTGAATACACTGAGTATTCAGAAAAGTAAAACAATAGGAAAGTAAAATTTTTCCTATCTCATCCACGTGGGTAAATCAATCCTATTATAAATTCATCAAGCTGTGCAGACGTGGTAAGGTTGTTCGAATGCATGAAACAGCAGCTCTGTCACTGTCAGCAGAGGTCTATAAGCCCACCTGCCCTTCTGTAATATCAGCCTCATCACTCACTCACAGCAAATATGGTTCACGGTTTTATAATCCATCGATGTGGTTTATTCAGTTCAGTGACAGAGCGCTTCATGAATCCTGAAAGTGGCTTATAGGATAAGGCTTTAACTATCTAAACATTCCTGCTAAAAGCAAGAGGACACATAAAAAATTCACTGTCTGAACAGTCTGGATGCATGAGCAGACCACAACTAAAATTACTTTAAATAAAAAAAAATAGTTTGCTGTGCAAATATTGTCTTGCTTAAACCTTAAACATTACTGTTCTGCTGTGTCCGATGATTCCTATTTCATATGTCTGTCAGTCATGTGTGGGTTACAAAGGATTAGGAATACTGTGTGAAATATAGTAAAAAATATAGTAAATAAAAAGTTTTCTTTTAGGGTTAGGATTAGACTGTAGGTCAGGTAAGGTTACAGTAATAATAACTAGCTGTGATCTAGCTAAAAACAATAGAAATCTATGGAATGTCCTCATTTTCATAAATAAACGTGTGTGTGTGTGTATCCAGGTGGTTCTCTCATGCCGCGTAGGTAATTACACTGTTGTTTTCCACCTGCTGAGTCGTCATTAATGGTCTGAATCTCTTAGTTTACAGTGCATACACAGATTTTTAATTTACAGTTTTTTTTTTTTTATCCCCCCCCCTTATACAACAGACATTAGTGAATTAATCTGGAGGCAGCAAGATACTAATTTGACAGTCTTTCTGTAAATAGACAAACAGAATGTCCAAGACCCCAGATTCAGATATGGGTCACTCTCTCTGATCATTAGCAAATGGAAGGTGCTGTTCCTTTGGGAGAACCCGTTTAATCAAGATCTGTTGAAGGATGGGGAGAGGGGCTAGGAACATAATGGATAAGAGGATGAAAAAATTAATCAGAAGAGGGAGATAAGGGACCTTGGTTCATTTCAAAATGCATTTGAATTAGATTGATATCTGCAAAGTGAGGTAGTGTGGAAGTTTGGGTACTTTATGCAGAGCACAGTGCGACTCTACTGCATTGCTGCAGTTTACCTGCAGATATTCTTCAGAACAGACAGATTTTCTTCTAACCTCATTTCATATTCTCTGCCTTCCGCCCTGCTTCTGTGAAATTCTCGTAGGTGGCCACAGCCTGTCAGAAAAGCTATTCCAGCACTGCCCAACATATCCAAACTCAAGCAAGAGGAAATGTGGCATCATTAAAGGCTGACCTCACATCGCAGGACACCCATTTACAACACCACAAAAACAGCTGCTTTTGGGAACTCCACAGAGATTGCAATGTTATTAGATTCAGTGGTGCGAACTAAAATTCTGAGAATTACAACACGGTCGATAGCAGCGAGTTTCTCTGCCCTTGGAAAATCTAACTGCTGCCACTGACTATTATCCACATGGGTGGATAAAATGGTGCTTTGATGAGGAATTATTTGCCACACCTTGATTTTCCAGACTGCCTGACATTAGACTGCACTCCTCTGGGAATGATTTCAGAGATACACAAAATAATCGTTTTCATTTTTTTTTTCATAAATCTGTGATATTTTTGAATGTTTCTGTCAATGTATTGGTCTTAATGTTGACTTAGGGATTTAAACGTTTTTGTAATTCTGCTCTTTAAATGTTCCATACTATCTGAATGGTGTCTTGGAAAATCTACCCACCTCTAAGATAATCAAAACCAATTCATTTAGTTTTTTTGGAGAGACTGCAGGGAGTTACCAAAGCAGGTAATATTGTGCTTGTAAATGATCACATTATGTTAAAATCAGACAGCTACAACCTGAAACACTACAGCAGTAAGCTGACAAAGTCACACTGAATCCTGGCATATTTTATTGCCATTTGATTCTATGAGTCAGGTTCAGTATTGTTTAACCTGCAAACTAACTTTAATCTGCTATATCCTCACTGAACCCTGCACTCGCTCCTCTCTTGTCCTGATTTTAACTCACACAGTCTCTGATACTAATACAGACTGAACAGCCTTCAGGCGGACAGCCATCTAATAACAGTCACCACAAACACACACAAACAAAACACGCATCCACACAAATGCAATGCCATAAATGTGAAACTTGACTTTCTCTCTCACCTTGTCTTTTTACATAATCTATTCTGCCTTTTCCACAAAAGTGTCTTTTTAGTGCTTAAAAAGGCCCTTTCGAGTACACAATTGATGCATCAAATGAACTGTCCTCACCCTGTAGCTGCTACATCAAATGCTACAACACTTCTTTTAATCGTACCAAAGAAAATTATTTGTATCATACTTGTTTTACAGCTAGTATCCCTCTACTCACATCATTCGCTTGCCATCGCTGACCTTGACTTACATGCATACTTTTGTGAATCCGAATAGAAGCATCTGCCAAATGCTTTGAACATCAAAAATGAAGCAAAACATACACATAACCAAAACTACAACCAACAGGACTGGGTTAAATTAAGTAATATCATATACAGTAACTTTATAATATGGCATCATATTGTATTACATTGTCAGTTCATGTATTGTATTGTCCTGTAATATAACACTATACTATTCATTTTAATCATATCACAGAATTGCAGATGATCACTCAGCATGTAAATACAGAGTGGACAGCACAATCATAGTTAAGTGCTTATTGATTACATTACAGTAGCTGATGCATTGCTATTGATTACATACAGCACTGTCTATTCCTCTGTGAATCTGCTGGACGATGAAAACGGATCTAACTTCAAACCTCCAGGCACTGTTTGAAGGCTCCAACTCTAAAGCATTGAAACAATTACAGTGTCAAGCACCATAAGGATATCAACTAAAGTGATGAGACTGTGGGACGTGAATAAGCATGTGTGTGTGTGTGTGTGTGTGTGTGTGTGTGTGTGTGTGTGTGTGTGTGTGTGTGTGTGTGTGTGTGTGTGTGTGTGTGTGTGTGTGTGTGTGTGTGTGTGTGTGTGTGTGTTCCTGTGCTGTCCACAAGCCTTAGCCATTTAATGATTTATATTTCACCATCAAGCACACAAAGTAATAAATCACTGCTTTGCCTTCAGCCTCATATTTGTTAAATCCTCCAATACAGACTGTATATGTTACAAAGATAATACTCCTCTCTTATATTCTGCACAGCAAACCACTGTAAACTAAATCAGTTCAAAGTGCTTTGAATTTAATGAGAAGTGTTATAAAACTGACATTTCTGTTATTTCTGTATAAATAGAGAAACAATAAATGGGGTTAGTGGGGTAAAGCAATGATCTAGACACCAATCAGGTATATGTCTCTGGTAAACAGCTAATAGCTTTGCATTTAAAAGCTTTAAAAGGCAAAAAAGCAGCAAAATGTAAATTCCTCTGTTAATTTTCTAAAAGCCTCTTTGATTTACCGCCCACCGAGAAATAAATCATATTATGTAAATGAATCAACAACTGCAAGTGTCAAGTTTACCCCAAAGGGTGGATTAGTGGCCAATGACATATTTATGTTTCAACCTCCCCAGAAGGCGTTTAGATTAGCAAATAAGAATTCCAAACTGGATTCTGATGATGCCAGCAAAATAATAAGATTTGCTGGTGACTGCTCCCTTTACTAACAGATATAATCAAGAAAACAAAGATGATGGGAGAATATTATTGTGCTAATGTAAGTATCAAGCTATTTGTGTATGTGTGCGTTTAACATTTATTATCTGTGTGTTCAAACCAGTTACATTTTAATGACTGAAGGTCAGTGTTTTGCTTGCATGAGCAGACTTACTGTCTCTATTCTGGAGGAGATTTTCCATTAAACTGTCACTGTTTTCTGCTCTTTTGTGTAAAAGAAAATTTGTATATCACTGTTGTCTATGGCTATGGAATAGCTAATTTAATCAGAATTTTGACCACAAACTAACTTAAAAACCTGAAAAATATAAACAATATAAAAAAACATAATACGCGTACAGAAATTAAATACTCCCTTTATAATTCATCATTTAAGTAGATGCTGTTTTGAAGTCGGTATGCTAAATATAATCTGACGATATTTGAAGCTCATGGATTTTTGTGCCTCCGTCATTAATTTTTCAGTTAATTAGCTTACATTTAGATCCCTTGCATCCCTTGAAGCAAATTCAGCAAGGGAGACAATGAGAGAAAAATGGCGGAGAGAGATGGAGAGAGGGAGTATATAGAGAATGCAGAGGAGTGGTCACCGGGGACAGGATTTAATCCAGACAATGCTCCAGGCGTTTACTACAAACACACACAAAAATCACAATACAACAAAAATCTGTATACTCCCAAATCTGATAAGAACATATATAATATGTTGAACGTATTCTTGTTATGTGCTTAAATAAATTAATAAACTAGTACCCATTCAATGAGAATGCTGTGACTGAAAGATTCATATAAAATGTGTAATTTACATGTACATTTATTCATTTAGCTGACGGCTTTTTGTGTAATAATGCAAATTGTTAAAAAATATGTGCTTCTATTAAAAAAAACTGTATATTTCTACAATTTAAAAAACATCCTCAACAACTCCAAAACAAACAACTCCAAAAAATGTAAATGTAACAATACTAGTAATGTAGTTTGAACTGCATGCAGGATGCTTATATTCTGCACACCGCATTTACACATTACGGTCATATGACATCTCTAATGACTTGGAGATTTTGCTAAATCATGCTAATGCTAGTTGTCTATCAGTCGCAATTAATAATCGCTTTTGTAAAAAAATAAAATAACATTTAGCTATAGACACAAGACTATGCTTGCTTTTTAATGTTACATTATTAAATACAGAACAACTTCTGCTAAATATTTCATATCATCATAAATGGCTATAGAATAGTTGGCTGGCCTTAGAGCTGGCTAAGGGATAAGAAGTGAGCAGATCACGTTCAGCCTACCTCTCACATCGGCTGAAAACCTGGCAGAGTGTCGAGAAACAAAAAGCTTCAGCTCCTGGTCCAAGTTACAATCAATAAGATTTGTGTCCCATGAACGAATTCCTGCAAGTCAGAAAGAAAAAGCATGAAATCTGTACTGTAGCACATTTCTGAAACTCGATTAGTACGGCAATAACAAGAAAAGGTACATCGATAATCATAAAAGGTTTAAATATTTCCTGCATATCATATTGAAGCACAATATTAATCAAATTATCTAAGCTGGGTTCACAAGCAAAAGCAAATCAATGTTTGGAAATATCTATATATTCTAAGACTGGATGTCTGTGCTCATGCTATCAGCCAACTAATGATCAATGATGAGACAAACAAAAAAATAAAAGGGATAGATGTTAAATATAAATTATATTTATTTTAAAGCTCTCCAATTAAACGTGGTAAGATTTGTGTACAGGTGTTACAACACAACAAACTAGGCAATTGTAACTAAAGAATAATAAACATGTGCATGTGTCAAAAGTTATGTTATGTCTTAATCACAATACAAAACACGAGTGAAACTGACAAAAATGAAACTAAAATCCTACACTATCCATCTTCAAAGCAAAGCCCACAATAAAGTAATACTAATGCACTCCTGAAATCAGATGAAAGGAAATCTGGGTGCGCTAAGAAGCAAGCATCCTTGTAAAGTGTAATCATGCTCAAAGGGACCATAACTACAGATGACGCTTCTCACATGGTACACGGCAATAACTGAAACGCCCTTTCAGTAGGCAAACAAGGCCCTTCTGCCTTTCCGTAGTCACTGCAGTGCGGACCGCGCCACGCCCACAAGCCGGTGTCGGACAAGACAGGAGTGACTGAGTAGAATGTGAGCGGATGATCATCGACCTGGATGCGCTGAAACAATATCTCTTGGCCTTTTAAACTTTGTAGACAAAGTTATGGCTTTAGCTAAAATAGGCCACTAAATGACTAAAATAATAGTATGAATAAAATAGTCATATAATCGGATTTAGTTTATAATTACTGGATGCGTTTGATTCAGTATTGATTTCATTATTTATCTTTATTTTTTATTTATCATGATTCTCATATGAGTCGCAAAACAGTAGAGGGATATAATAAGAGAAACACAATCTGAGAAACAAATAGCCGCAAGGTTGCCGATTATGACCCTCCACCCCGCAAAAAAAGGCGATAAGCATTGATTGACGTTATTGACTGTACTATAAATACATATGCTGAATCATCCGTAACCCGTTCGGACAGAAACTTCCTCGTAAGACAATGGCCCACAGCAACACATCTGGATCGTCGGATGGAGCTGCGCACGCCCTACGAAAACAGACACTGCACAGAATGGTGCTGATGATGATGTCTTTGGGAAACGGGGTGGCGCGATACGATCCGTTTGATAAGACATGCAATAGACTCGCCAGTTAGAAACAGGGAGGGGCTGCGCTACAGTTTCCATCCACATAAGCACTCAACAAAGAAATCCAATAACACGATACATGGAAAGTTTCTTGCAGTCAGCAAAAATATTTGTCTTAACTCACTTATTTTTAAATAATAAGCTATTCTGTATGCACCCAAAAGTGGGTTCAAGGTTAGAGAACTGAACTTGATACCGCAACTGCAGAGGACAATGATGCGCATCGTTTGTTTAGCATATCTTAGGCAGTCTTCTGAACACTATAGCTACCTTTTTCAATGTCCGCAATGGCACACTTCAGATGTTCGTCAGTGATTAGCTCTCCAATGACCACCAGCAGGTAATATTTACTCTCGTCGAAGTGCTGTGTCGAAGCCGTGGGTGATGCCGTGTTCCTGATGCTACCGGCACCGCCGAAGGGTGCGGGTGTATTCACAGGATCAACTAGCGTCGCCATTCTCTCAGACACTCACATGCACACAGTAGCGTCAACTCACTGCCTCTGTCCGGCAACCTGAAGCGAGCTGAGCTGCTATGTGAAGTCGAGCAGCGGGGCGCAGAAGGAGTGGCCCGGGCTTTTATATTCCCAGACTGTGTCATAATAATGAGGAGCCACTACTGACTCTCCTCTCACTCTCATCCAGCTGATGTCATCCAACAAATCAGAAAACGGCGCGAGACCGGAACCTGCAAAGGAATGAAAGAAGTTAAAGGATGTGCACATTTACCATTAGCCATGAACTTGTAAATGTAAATGTTCATGCAAGAAACCACAAAAATTAGATCACGAAAGAATGTAAAATGAGCGACAGAATTTAATGAGCATTTTTTTGAACAATTTTTAAATTGTAAGCTATTTATACATCATGGTATTTTGACTGCTTATTTGCATACTTACATTACACTAATGAGAGGGGAAAACTGCGTAATTGCTATTAAAATGTCACAATAAGCCTTAAAAAAAGTTTGTAGTTTGTTTCTTCTTTTGCATTTACATTTACATGTATTTATTTAGCAATTGCTTTAATCCAAAGCCACATTCAAATGAGAGACATTTTTGGAGTAAAATAAGTAAATTTGTTTACTTCTGTTATTCCTGCAACTAAGTGTTTGTTGAGGTTGTAAAATTTCTTAAACAACTATAGATAGAATAGAAAAGAAATTAGAAAAGCGAAGCAATTCTGTTCCTATTTTCCTTTGCTTTTGTGATCCAGAGACCCTTATATTGCAGAAGAGTGCATTATTTCTCGTCTCATCTTGATGATGTCATGTTTGGCAGTGTCATGGCACAGATTTTCCTGCTCCATTTTCATCATTATTGCACTGCAGCAGTGTCATTGGGTTCATACATATGGCATACAATTGATATACACACAAACATCAGTTTTTTTAATAAAAGATTTTAAGGTAATTTCAATTCTTGATTCCCAATGAAAAATTCATTTTGTTAAGTCAAGTTTTTTGACATTTTTCACATTTCCTGCAGTCCATTGTAAATATTTCAAGAGGATAAATCGGTGTGTCAGTCATTGCAGTGTTTTCTTAAGCCTGTTAAAAGTAGGGCATGATTCACCACATCAAACATTCATTACGATACAGCTGGAAAAGTGGAAACCTGTTATAAATATATTATAATATAACCATACAGTATGTGAGCCAATGGGGGTTTGGTTGGTCTAGTGGGATGTGATGTTGAAGTTTAGAAAAATGGAAGGTGTAACCTGGCAGGATGAAATCTCTTGAAAGATGTGAAAAATGTTCAAATTGAAAGCACATACACATATGAATGTCTGTGTGTGGTTGTGCATGACAGACTTTTCCTTTCAGTCTATAGAATAAAATCAGGATACAAAGCAAAGGAAGAGGATGAAATTATTTCAGCAGCAATTACATTGAGTGGTGTCTGTCATGACAACGACATTTGTTGCTATGGTAGCTGCTCCGCTGGGATCACGAGTCCAGCGCTACATGGGGCAGCAGATTATAGATGATTATTGCCATGGAGATGCCCGACTGGCATAAAAGTGACCAGTGCAAGATGTGTTTTGTCACGTGTGACCAGTTTTTATAACATATTTACCTGATAACTGATGCATTGGTCAAGTTTTTTCCATGGTTGGATCAATCTTAATGTTTTTATTTTTGTCCTTTCTTATGGTACGCCATATATTACATAAACGTAATTGTTTTTAATATTCAATTTCCAAACAATTACTTCCTAATGATAGTCACAAGTAAAATAAAAACCTATAAAAAATATTTACCGACACTGGGTAATCTGCTCAGACGTTTTTCTGTTTTGCAACTAACACAGTTTGGTTTTTATGTAACACATCAGCCTTTCCAAGCCCAGAGAACACTGTGTTTCAATTCTTCTGAAAATAAAATTCTATAATTATCTATTATGGTGGTCTGACAAGAAAACAACTAGAAAGTCATTTTTCATCCTCAGGGCTGGTAGGAGAACCCTAGGAGCTTGACAGTTTTTCAACCGAGTGTGTGTGGTGTTTTGATGAGTCACAGGGACGTCCCACTGATCGGTCTTGCTCTCTGTACCACTGTGTAGATGGCAGGACTGTCTAACACTGTCACATTAGTAAGCACCATATGGGTCAAATAAAGCAACAGAAAAGGGCACTACACACATTACATAACAAAAACGTTCTTCTACTTCTAATATTCATTGCCATTGTAGTCATGGTCACTTGACAAACTACACTCTCACAAACATGTATTGATCTTTTGAATACTGAACACTAGCGAGCTATAGTGAACACATGTTGTCTACTTTTAAGCAAACATATAGAAATACACTACATACAGAAAGATACTGTTTCAGGCACACCAAAAGTATCCATAAAAAATCTTATTGCACATTATTTGTTTAGGATCAAGAACCCAGTGTTTCACAGTACTGCACTTCCCTCTAGTGTTTGGAAGTGTTTGAAACAATCCAGATGTTTTTTCTGTCATGGAACTAGAATTCTACATTACAGCGTCAACACAACTGGACCTTGGGCAGTTTGAAGCAAATGTGTGTTAGTATCAAATGATAGTTTCCTAAAACTAAAAGTATAAAAACTTCTCTGTCAATTTAAATAAAAAAAATATAGGACTGTATTATTCAATAAACTGTTGCCTTAGCAATAAACTGAAATATGTTTAACAAAATAAGTAACTAAACTAAACTAAACTAACACTGAAACTGAATAAATATAAATTACACCTATGTAGCAATATAAAAAATAAGAACAAATTAACAAAAGTAAATTACAAAAACGTTAAACTTGAAGTAAAATTAACATGAAATAAAAGAAACTATATTAAAATAAAGTCAAAATATCAAAAAAGCTAATTTACAAAATCCTAATCAAACTAAAACAAAACTATAATAACTCTGGTTAGAATCAGACTTATACTTTTTATGCAGTAGCTGATATACATATAAAGGTAAAGCTATTTTTTCATATAATCACTTTTATTTAAATAACAACTTTCTGTCCACAGCACAGCCTTTGTCATCTTACAACACATTTCACAGCACTATATAATGAAACCGTCTTATTTTTCCTGTTTTTTTCTTTATTGCAAATTCATTTATATTTTATTGCGTCTGTTATTTATTCTTTCTCAAGCCCTTATATGCGATCTTTTCGAGAATAATGGACAATCATGATGGAATATCATTGTATTATGTATGACAGTAAAGATCTTCAATCTCTTGAACCTTAAATGATCTGCTTCTATTCTATATATGTAAATGCTTTAAACCTCTTGAATTTTTTTATTACCAATTATGTTGCCATTCCCTGAAACTGCCAGGCCAGTTACTGTAATATCTCAAAACCCAACGAGCAGGTTCCGCTTATGAGTCATTAAAAAACTTTATCAATCCTCCACTGGGTGGCGCTGTCATGCCATTATATATTATCCTGCTTTAGCATTGAGGGCTCTCGTTCTTCAGATGCCTACAATGGGACCACGATGAGCCACAAGTTAGATATTAGAAAGACTGACTCCAGATCTGTATATTCTTTAGCAGTGATTTACATTAAGCCTTCTTTAAACATCAGACCACAGTTTTTCTTTTCACTAGTAGATAGTGCCTCAAACTGCATGTCTGAACAAACTGTGTTTTTGTAAAGGGGATGTGCCATGACTCATGTTATATCCAGTCATAGTTTATGGTTCTTTTAAAAGAGCTTTTAGGAGAGAATAATGACGCACCTCTTAAGTTTGGTATTTTAGATTTATGGAAGCATATAAAACACAAAAGCATCATTGTCTGGTATTAAACGAGTGCTGAAGACATCTTATAATTTACAAAGTCTCATGGGTACGTCAAAAGATTTTTGTTAGAGGATATACATCCCTCTTAACCTAGTGCCAAGGCTTATTAAACAATAATTGTTTCTTTTATTGCCGTTTAACAAAGCTCAACAGTTAAAGCTAGAAAACAGATCCGAGATTCCAGGTCAGTTTACAATATCATATTGTATGTGATTTTACCAGAACTTTTCAAACCTGCTTGTAAGTACAAGTTCTAATCTCTGTTGATATGGGTGGTTTAGCTACTTAATAATGAAAAGCATCTTTGGGAAATCAAAAAGGAGTTGAAGATTAGCAACTCTAACAATGTAGGCATGTAAAATATTAATTTAAGCATGCTAGATCAGCATAAGAAATTGTATCATTTGTCTTGTACAATAACTGCTCGTACAGTATTTTTAGTAATGCTGATATGGCTGATTGACTTATTGCATCATCTACGGAAAACACAGTTCAATACACATTTATGTCACGTTACAATATTATATTATATAATAAGTCCATTATTGGATTAAATATGCAATTTGTTTTACAGAAGTAAACAGTTACGCTGTAGTTTACTGCAACCAAGAGCATGTGTGTGACATTTACAAAACATTTGCAAAGCGTTTAGAACATTTTTGACCCTCGGTTTTTAAAGGACTTCCAAGACATTATGTGTTTAGCTCACATACATACACTTTACAAGAAAAATAAAGTTGTGATTGATTAGCTTGCACATTTCCACTTGTTCAGCATCAGCATCAAGTCCACATTACTTATGAATGAGAATGATTGCAATAAAGTACCTAGTCGTAATGCATAAGGCAAACTATCCATAATAAAATTATTCGCAGAAATTGTGATGTAATAGTTACTGTAAGTAAACAGTACCATTGGGCTGGTTTTAAAAAGGTTAAAATCTCCCCATAGACCTTGTTTATAGATGACTTCAGATCTTACCATGGGAATGTCAGAGTAAAATGAACAAAAATGAGTTAAAAGAGCACTCCCGGACTGGTGACTTTCCATGAAATAACTCTTATGAAATATTATTCACAATTTCCCTCCTCTGGATAATATCGACTGCCACAGAATACAAAATTTACTAGTAAATGTTAAAATGTTACATGTAAGCTCTCTAATAAAGATGGTAATGTAGTAATTTATAGGCTCCACTACTCCCTGTGATCCTAAGGCATGCAGAATAAAAATTAATGGATGCAACAACTTGACTGGACTCTGGTCGCATCAAATAAGCACAACAATATAACATGTTAACGGCATGCAGTATGCATAGACCAATAGGCTAAAAAATTTTTAAAATTTTGTTTAGAATTTTCCTCTATAAGAAAGGGTCTCTCTGTACTAAATATACTGCTTATACACCTGCTCACAGACCATATTATTGTAATATATTTAGATTGTTGAGGAACCAACTCAAATGTCAATATTTTGTGGTTTAAATATGAGGTCTCTCTCAAAGTTTGTAAAGCATTTGTTGTTTAAAGGATTATTTTTCTGTCAAGTGTTGTTTACAGAATTGTCACATCTATATTCATATATCTCACAAATGGGCACAGTCACAAAATTAAAATATTTTATGTTTCATTTTATGTTCTTTTTGTTGGGTATTTTTGCTTCTGGTTTGTGCATTTTGTGCATCACACAAATCCTACAAAGTATGTTGCCTCTCAAAATGTGTGTTCTTTTTTGTCACATCCATAACACATGCATATTTCCATTTTCTTAAATAGACAACTCGTGCATAGACTTTTTTATGTCTGGACTCATTAACAGTGGTTTAGTAAAATTTAAATACGTTTCAAGATATTGGTAAAAAAAATACATTTTGTGAGAATTTATAGTTTATAGTTTTGACTGAAAATGTCACATCCATAGCATTGGTATTACCCATATGCAAGCATTGTGACCAGATTTATTTATGTTGTGGTTGTTTCTAAAACCTCTAGTCAAGCCCCATGGTCTTATGTAATTCAACAAACAAAACCAAAAGAATCATAATCAGTGAGTTCTAAGATGGTTTTTCTTTTGCCTCGGAAACATTAAACCTCCCAGTGACCCAAAGAATACGGCAACAAGGCATCAACTTTCTCAGAATCTGGTAAACAAGAGCAGGGTTTATTACACAAGGCCATTAAATTACTGATACGCAATTTCAACATCTTAAAAGCATTCTGAAATGCTTGTGTATTGGTATGACACATAGCATCAGCATGACAGGTGGCTTGAGAAAGGACAGGAGAATCTCATGGATTGTTTGGAGTCAGCGCTGGCAGTCTGGCTAATAAATGCCTTCAAAGTGCCCATCTGTTCACCAGAGGGGATGCCAAAACAGATTAGTCTCATTGGCGTGCTAACTGAAACCACAGGCATTTTTAAACTGTATTTATTCAGCAAGAAGGCCAACTATCTAGACCATGGGACAGCTACTCTCCCAGGAACGCCTGGGAACACTCCCGTGGGCATCAAGGGTCAAAAATACCATACTGAATGATTCCAAACTTTTTATGTTGAGTGGGTTTCATTTTATTTCTTGCCAAAGATTAACATGTAATGTCTATTTTTTTATTTATCGGTTTTCACTGCTTGCTTTATCCCACCAAACGTCAGTGTCCTTCTTGTGTAGAATTACGTCTCAACCCTTTTGTCATAGATCCCCAATCAAGACTTTTCAGGGCTTATGAGGCAAGTACAAGTTTCTTTTGATAATAGATTTGGTTTAATCTTGCTTTACAGTATTCATTTTGTTTTCCCTGTAACAACATACATTAATTTCCTACAATAATTATTAAAATATGTACAGCAGACATTTTGCTAAAAAATGCCTTGAAAGTTTTACATTTTTGATGAGGTCTGTGCGATTCAACAATTTTTTAATTTGTAGACCTGTAGACATACAAATGTGTTGTTCTACCCTACAGTAAGTCCTTTAAAACCAGTCAAGTCAAGTCAAAAGTCGAGACTTCGAGAATATCAAAAGTAGTGAAAAAACGGCATGAAAAACCTAGACTTTGAGAATGTCAAACGTTAAGACTTAAAGAACGTTTAAAGTTAAGACTTTGAAGAATTCAATATTCGAGACCTAAGTGCGACTTAAGTCTGATTCAGGCTCATTTTTCTGAATGTCAGGAAACTGCATAAATGAATATTTTTCTCTTGCATTATTACAGAACTGCAAATCAAATCTCAGCTCATATCTTGTATTTCTGTTCAGAGTGGATTTACAGTACAATACTCATCATAAGGCTTTAACATAATGCTTGTGTTGATATCATCCTGATTTATTCCTTATATATGTTTGCACTGACTTTTAAAGAATGCCAATGATGCCATAGACATCACCCGTTTAAAAAAAACAAGCTGTTACAAAAAAAGCCAGCATTTACTCTGAAACTGGCTCTAACCAGATAAAAGGTTTTGAAGTAAACACACGGAGTCAATTCTCCAGCAAAACCACCATCAGTTACCCGCAAAACACGTAGATCTCAGAACTGCACAGTAATGACGCCTAAGAAACGAAATCAGGGTCAACTTAAGTTTCCACCATGAAACATCAATGAAAGATCAACTGAAGAGATAGAATTTCCTGTGTACTTAACTATGTAAAGTTTTATTCAGTGTCTGTTGATGTCATGCCAGCACATTCAAGCTGACATGTTACAGCCGTTGAGGAATCTTAGTTGACTTGAATGAGTAAGCAAGGCTGCAACTTATTCATCATTCACTATTAGCTTAAACCAATTACCTTTAATCATTCCTCAAACCCACATATTACTGCACCTTTATCAGTCAAACCCTACCTCAGACTCAATAAGTTTCATCTACTAATTATTACAAAATACAAACTACAGCACAGAAAATCTCAATCTCAACCGTACAAATGAGTTACTTCACATTAAGATTTTACAAGAACTACAGTGGAAGGACATTTTTTATGTCTGCATTCTGTGGGTCAACTGGGTCAAAATAAGCATTATGCAGCATCATCCTGATCTCAATTTGTAATTTGTAAGAGGGCTAATTTGTATGAATTCATACAGATTACTAACTGCCCCAATCCCTGTTTTACTGTTACATGAATCTGAAAAATTACAATGTAATTTTAAATGATCAAATTAAATTTTTTATAAATGATCAAAAATAATTAGACTGTGATCTGGTAAGGAAGAAATACACATAACTTCTAAGAAATTAAAAGTGTAACGTTGTTTAAAAAAAGCTGTTCTACCAATTTTAACAGTCATACATTTAGCCATGCAGTTAACTGTTCACTCGTTTTCTATCAAAATAAGGAATGGAAGGTTATCCAAAGGTCACACATGTTTTAGCAGAAACTAACGCATACTTACAAGTTGATATGAATGACAGCTTCTCTGCAAATAGCTGCTTTGACCAAACCATTTTGCTCAAGTTGATAATTGCATAAGGAACGGTCAGTGTCAATGTTAAGTCAAATGGAACATTGCATTGCACAGTCTGGACTGGGATTTTCAAAACCATATTTGACACTAGATAATTGGTTAGACAATTATATAAATGTGACATGCACTCGAGTGATATCCACTTTGAGTAATGTGTGTAACACTGAGTAAATTGCCTTATTTGATGATACATACTCTTGTTTACTTCCCTACTCTGTTTCTCTCTCTCTTTCTCTCTCTCTCTGATAATTTAAAGCAGATTTGCATCTCTATCATCATAAAAATGAAATGAAAGAATGCCATTAAGAAAAATTACCCTTTAAAAAAAAAAAAATATTAAGTTATCTGATCAACGGCACTTGTCACAACTGCATATTATATAACCAGCCACCTCTTAAATATGGAGTCCAATAATATCCAAGAGTAAAATCCCATTAATCAGGAAGACGTGACCTTTGAAAAAAATGTTAATGATTTGCAGCCTAAGTTCCGATTTCATCAGTAAGCTGTTTTTCATGTTATCTGATCTTTGAGCAGAATGTCAGTGGTTGATAAATCTGCTTTTGAAGAACAGCAGAGTTCCCAGATGATATGATATAGGGGCAAAGGCAGTAGGCCATCCATTTGGCTGCTACCAAAGTTGCCTTTTTACTCCCGATGCTGTTCTAAAATACCACAATAAATTACATCGCAACATGCTACCACCTCAGTCCTAGGATATTAGGTAGAAACCAAAACATTTGAGAGAATCAGACTAACGAATAAAGCACTGTATTTGTATTTCTATATATATAGATGAATATATAGTTTTTTGTTTTATATTCAAATGTACTGCTCTCTCTTATGTTAGAGTTTGCCATTATATAAAGCATACTTTTATACAGTTTTATACAAGTCATAACGTTGCAAAAATTTTATATAATATATTCAAAAAATTTTCTGTCATTTTATATCAATCAATGCCAATTTTGTGACTCAAAAGTTGTACATAATGATTAAACTTCTCTAAAGAACTCAAACTAAGCTGTCATGTTCTGAAAAGGTCCTGTGTATTTGCATTCAAAAGCGTTATAACAGAAGAATAAAAGTACAAAAGTGGGTGGAGTTCTGTGACATGCCGCACTTGCACCCACATGCAAATGATTAAAATGTAAGAACACTTGACTACTTCTTGAAAAAAAGGAACTTATTGTTCAAATTAAAGCATTATGTTAAGCTTCTTTAAGTCTTTAAGAGAGTACAAAGGTAAGACCACACTAACAGAAGTTGTGACCCCCTGGCATCTACCACAATCTGAAACAAAAGAACAATACCAGCACATGACTGGCAAATTCTCAAAATCCTGCACTGTTGAAAACATACAAACAAAATCTCAAAGAAACAGGTACACACATTTTATACACACACACAGAGTTCCATGCAGGAAGTTTAACCTCTGAAAAATGTTTTGTTTGTATTTGTTAGGTTGATTGTTGCATTTTCCATGAACACATATTTTTGTTTTTCAGAGGGTTGTTTATCAAGCCATTTTACAGGCCAGTGAAAGGCTATTTTCTTTATCACGTTACAGGTTTAAAATATTTGAGAGTAATGGTTTAAAATTGTTCACCTATGTCTCAAAAAGCAACTGAAATTTTCTACGTAGTGCACAATCTACATTTTAAATTTCAGGCCTTTTCATTCTTTAACAAGATGTATTTTAATTTGTCTGTTTTAATTATATGTATACAGTTAAGGAATGCTGAATTTGAAGTAGTTATTTGTGAGGATTTACTTTGTCAAAGCATCAGCACTGAATGCTCAAATGTTTTCTCAGACGAACAGTTAAAGAACAGACATAAATGTTTAATATTTAACTATAATGATGTTTCCTGAATGTGTACCCATTAAGTATCTGCACTTCCTTGTTAATATTCATGCAGAGTGGACACAGGCTATTTTGAAGCTGCTTTCTTTCATTGACAGTTCTGAAAGCAGTTAATATCTACCTGTCAGTTTTCTTTCATTTTCTTTCAGACTAAATCTTGACCCCACCTCTAAAAAGAAGAAATCTACAGGAACACAATATAATATATTTTTGGTAAATATATCACTTTGAATATTTCATAAATGCTGCACAAACATGTCCTCTACATTACGAGTCATACTCTTATTTACATTTAGTTTTTTTTACCTGTGATACACAAACCACATCCACAATTACTAATTTCTGAAAGATTTGATTTGCCAGTACAACAACACATTTAAATAGATGTGTAATATATCACGTGGTGAAGCAAATAATGTTTCAAGCTTAGAGACAACATGTGAAGACAAAGAAACTGACTACTTACAATTATGCTGATCAAGAATATTTGCTACAGAGGATTTCACTGATAATCAATGCATTTTAAGACTCTGAAAAAGGTAAGATTTACCAGGGAGTTGCAGTAATGTATTTTTAATCAGTAATGTATAATTTCTACTTTAAATACATCGTTTTGTGTATTATGTATTAAACATTACACATACAATACAGTACATTTAATATCCTGTACGTAATCAAAATTAAAGTCAGTTTGGGGTTTGGCTGTTTCTACTGTTGCCAAATGGGTTGTGTGAATGCTTAAAATGAACACTGGGAAGTACATCTTAAAGATCTGTCAATCATAATTGAACTTGAATGTGTCTTTATACATCAGTGACTTTGCTTGTGGTTCAGAAAGCACAAATGAAAAGGCTTATTTCTTACGCACAACAACACTACAGATGAACAGATCTATTTTTAGATTTTCTGTGCGACATCTACAGTTTTTCAGGATGTCTGACAGATATAAGAGAATGTAATAAGTTTGATCATTTCATGCATAAAAGACTAACTAATTCTCATCTTTCAACAATGAGAAACAGAAAATTTCTCAGGGCTGCACATGCTGATAACACAATCATTAGAGGAGAAACTTAAACACTGTCACAGCTGCTAGACTGAAGCACGCCTACTGACATAAACACACACTTCTGTTTGTTCCTGTTGATGACTTTCACAAACTCCTTCAATTGACTGGAAGGGGTTGACAAAAGGATGTGTTTGTTACTGGACATATTTGAGGACACAAGAAGTAAATTACGATTTCACTCCATGTGGCTGTAAGATTCACAGCAGGATTATGAACAGAGCAGGAAGACAGGATTAGATAACCAATGACGCAAAAGAGGAAGAAGTCCCTTTTTGCGATTTAAAACTCTGTTTTGTAAGTATAGTCAATAGTTTTTTTATTCACTAATAAAACCTTAATAATTAATAATATGATATACCCACAAAGATTTTTTTAAATGTGTTTAATATTTGCAACTGGCAACTACAATCGAAAGCATCACTGCTGCCCTGTAAAGTTTGGCTTTAGTAAAAATGAACTGATTGAAATACCCAGTCATACTCCTTTAAGACAACATCGTTGTCATGACATCAATGGCAACAGTGCATCGCTAGCACACAAAACATCATCCTATGAGTAATATGTTGGAACTCCAAAGTAAATTTGGGCTTTTTAGTGTTTTATATGTGACAACTAATGATGTAGCAAGAACAGATGTCTGGTCTCAGAAGAACCTAATTATCAGAAGAATTATTTCTCTGTTTTTCTACATTCTCTTCTAGTACTTTATCCTGTAGTAAGTGTCCTAGTGTTCAAAGTTAAAAGCAGCTAATAGGCTGTTGGAAAAGCAGTTGGCAGTCTTCAGTCTTACAGAAGGAAGCACTAAAACTTATAGGATTTGACTGTTCCCATGTCAGACTAACAGGAAGCATCACCTGGAATACTGACCTGGTATTCCAGTGGGAAACCAAATCAGAGGACATGAGGACACACAAACACAAATACACAACATCATCATGCAGTCATAACTTAAAGAGCAGGGTTATAGGTTTAGGTCATACACAGTAGAGTCGAGTATTTGCACAATGTAATAAACACTTGTGCTAATATTTGATCATCTTAAGACCATGTGCTTTTGGAAATGTGACTCCACCCTATAAAGTTCCCTGCTCTTTGTGAACAACAGATGTTCTGAAGAACATTATTCATCCACATTACAGTAATTATTAAGTTCATTTCAGAGTTCTTTAAGCTTTTTCTAGAGACATATATTACTCTTAATATTAGTGTTTAACGTCACTCTAAATGTATTTTACAAGTATCAAACACAAATTGTCAACCACTCTCTCTCCCACACACACGCACATTATGTAAGAAAAAAGTAATTTGATCGGCAACCAGGAAGATACCAGTTTGACAGAATGGAAAAGTACTGGATGCGGAACACAAAACTGCTGAATCATCACATTGAATAATGGAAATTTGCTATTTCTATTTTTGTTTTTTAATGTAAGCACATGTGATCATAAGTGAACATTCCTCTTGCAGAATTTGCAAAATGTTACTACTTTGAAAAATTTGATAAATCTGTTTAGAAAGTTTTTTTTACTCTTTTTATGTTTTGTAACTGATCAGGAGTTCCTGACGCTGCTCAAATGTACTGATCCATTAAACTACCCACCGTTATCCTCCAGGTCATGCAGTTTCTTCTTTTTCAGTTTTTTACTTTTTCAGCATATTTTGCATATTTGACCCTATACCAAAAAAGGGTATATGATGTGAAATCCACCTTTTCATGCTGCAAACATTTAAGACTCACACAAAATTATTAAAAAAGGTTTAATTTTCTGAAGGTTTTTAAACATTTTTGAAGTCAGGTGTGAACTTATGAACAGGATGACTGGTGTCAATTATTAACTATTTTATAATTAATCATTCCTATTTTATTCATTTATCTTATTATATATTGTATTCATTTATTTGTGCCCTTCAGATGCAACAAAATATATTTTTATGTTTCTTAGAATATAAAGAAATTAATTAATAAAATAAAAATAAAGAAATTTAGATAAAAAGAGAACTTATGTTAGCATTTTCACCATTATTTTTGTGTTTATTTTCAGCTCCTGCCTTTTATAATGTATGCTGAGGGTACAAAGCAGGTAATAAAATCCACTGAACAGCTATTTTGCATGGTAATGCATAGACTTTCACCCGCCAGGGGCGTCATGCACCTGTTTTTTCCTGCTGGCTCACTTGGTTTTCTAGATAGATAGGATTTTTAGATAGATAGGACATATATATTTTAGTTAAATACATTTTTAGTTGAAAGTAAAAAGCAGCAAGTCTGACTCAATTAGACTTACATGTGTGATTTCATGTGTACAGATACTTTTAAACACAAATCTTTAATCTAATCTTGAATCTTTAAAATCCACTTGGCTGAACAATCAGAGATCACATAACCTAATTTACAAGACATTCTGCCACCAGCTAATCAAGATTTACAGTTTCAATTCTGTATTTTTTAAATCAAATAAAAGAGTAAAAGTTTAAGGCATGTGCAATGTTGTTTGTGGTTTACTTGCATGCTTCACTAAAGTTTATTTCTCTCTCTCTCTGTTATTTTTGGAGGGGGGGCATATTTAGATAAGAGCTGCCACAGGGTGAAGCGATAACAAGTCCACACATGCACCGCTACACCGCAAACACACAAAGAAGAGCAACGCAGAGTTACTTTCATGAGAGCGTAACGCCTTATAAGAGACAGGCAGTCATGCAGTCAGTCCAGAGATTAAACAGCACTATAGGAACTTTCCCAATGAATGAACTAATGATTCTGAATGAATAAACTAATAAGCTGTATCAGTGATGTGCAATGCGAGTCTAATGATTTTAACCACACACAATGATGTCACAGCAACACAGATAGCAGCCAAATTGTGGCAATTGCTTTCCACATTCCTGTTATAGATACGACTGTCTCAACTGTCCCCGTGTCAGTGCTATATATAGCATTGTATGAGGGAGAACCAATGAACCATCTGAATGACCAATGCAGTTACAGATAAAGGTTTCACTTTCAGGAGCTGTGAGGATTGTGCCAGGTTTCTATTTTTATATATTAAATAATTTATTAATTAAATGACATTTATTTATTAAGATTTTAATTGAATATCAGCAACTATTTTAAAGCTATTTTAAGCCGATCTTAGAAACTAGAAAAATTTTATACATTCCCCATAATATCCAGAAACAAAAACTGTACAGTACTAAAAAACCTATGTGATATACAAATGCACAAAATCTTGATATTAAATCCAAGATTAGATCCAAGTAGTTAATTTAAACTTTATGAGGCGGTTTCTCAGACAGGGCTTAAGCCTAGTCCTAGACTTAAATGCATTTTGGCCTGTCTGAAGTGAAAACAACTTGCACTGACATATCTCAAAATATATCATTGCCATTGCTTTGTCTCAAGATTTACACCAGTAATGGTTTTTTTGTAAGGCATGTTTGTAATGTCCCTATTTAACTCTGGCCTAGTCCTGGATTAATCTAAACCCTGTCCAGGAAACCACCACTATAAGTGCTATAGTCTCAATGCTTTTATCATTTTTATAGTATTTTTAACTGTATTCAGCACGTGTTACATGTTGTATTAAGAAACGTGTTAGGTGTAACTATTTTTGCTAAGCATGTACCACAGGTTTCACATAAGTGCATCTTCATTGTGAGAACTGTGTGTACTGATGTTCAAAGTCCTCAAATGGCTTTTACTGAATGAAACACTCGCTCTGGAAAACCCGCAGGCATTTCAACTTGACAAGCTGCTTTTTTTTACTTAGTTACTGTGTTTGTCACTCATCTCATGTGTTTTACAGCTGAATTTAGCTAGTATTTGAAGACAACTAAGAACATAAATTGGTGATTCTTTGTCTTTCAAATCTTTAACAGTTAAGATATTTACATAAATGTCCACATTTAATGTAGTAATTTAAATAGATTTTTATAATATTTTGTGCCACACTTTCAGTCCAAGCGGAAACACATGCTGTACACAATACAAACATGTTTACACACAAAATCCCCAGCACGTACATACAAACATTTTTTCCTGGGGTTCAGTTGGTGATTACAGTGTTGTTTTTTTGTTTGCCCATGGGAGAATACTTGCAACTGTCAAGACATGTTCTGCTGAAGGTTGTGTTAAAAGCACACATGAAAGTCAGAGATGACAGGCATAATTTAAGCCATAATTTCTTTTATAAGTGTTCTCTGCAAAACTCTAAAAACCTGGGATCTTACTCAAATGAAGCACAATGTTACTGCGTTTTCTTTTAAAGACAGAAAAAAATCATTCTGTTACTGGTACAAGCGACACAGTCACAAGTCTCTCCACTACCCATCCCCTCTTTCTTCATCAAACACAAAGTTGTTTTCGAGCCTCAAACGTATTTTAGGCAAGTGTGTGACTTAAACTATGTTATGAACTGTGCTCCGACACATTTCAGAAACAGACCCACTAGAGAAATCCAGCTTCGATAGATAGATTAACCTGAATTCAGGTACTTGCACAGGATATGTCTTGAAAATTTCTGTAGTATAAGCAACTTAAGACTGGTTTCAGTTCTACAAGCAGATCAGGAATTCTTTCTTCTATAACTCAATGCAACAAACTTTTATATCTGAAATTTTAAACACAAGTGTACACACTGGCATACACTAACAGAAATGTGATGGAGAGTTCTGAGCGGTGTCTGTTTTGTGTTATCTCTATTGCACACTGTTCCTCTATAGTGTCACTGAGGCAGCACACCTTCTGCTATTTATATTTATAAAGCACCTTCCCACACAGCATTAAGAAATTCTCACACTTTTCACAGTGTCTGATATTTTTAATTCTTGCCTTTACAGGATGCATTGCAGAATTAGTAATATGTTGCTAGGAAGTGGTTGCAGGGGGCTTTCCCTCATTTTTCCAGTTGAATTCAGCACTTTTTATAAAGCATTTTTTTATTTAAAAAAAAACATGCATCATGTATTTCAACATGCATCATGTATTTCAACAGATTTCACTAGAAACTCATTTCATGCACCCACAACAGATTTCTCTACTGTGCTGAAAAAAAACTGTATAATCATTACCTTATCGCTACATTAACACAAGTAACATATTAAAACAAACCTATATGACAGTATTATACAAGCTGCATGATTTTGGTTAAGGAGGTCAACCGATACATCCCTCCTATTGAGGATTTTTCTTTATCTACCCAGATGCTCTACTTTGTAGGCTCACAGATGTCTCTAATAACTTTGCACTGCTAGTGACTAACTATAATGCTGTCAGTCCTTGTTTGTTATTGTAAAAATCACTGTCAATTTTTGTATGACATAACTGCTGCCATAGTTTTGTTTGTCTGAAGTCTGAAAAGACTTTTGTTTATTCTTGTGAGAAGCGTGTCTCCCTTTTACTGTCATAATGCAAGACAGACCCTTTAAAAATAAAACAGAAGATTTGTGGACTTTATTTCATGTGTGTGCATGCTTATATACTCCTTAACATTAACAAAATTAACTTTTAGCAGAAACACACATTTTGTTTCTCGCCGTGTGGGATCTGGACCAACAAGAAAAAAAAGACTAGGTCATGCTCTCTATAATGACTATATCCTCTTCCTAATACCCAATCCCGTCTTCTGAAATATCATAAACAAATCATGTCCATGACTTTGATGTAAATTGAAGGCTCTAGGCTATTTTTAAAAAAGACGAGCCCTTCTGTATCTGCATGCTAATACCAACATCCTCTTTAATAGGAAATACATCACAACAAAAATAAAGAAAGTGGTTTACAGTAACTACAATTACCATGGTTTAACTATAATTTTACAAAGGTCTTACTATACAAATCAACAACAAAAAATAGTGGTTGAACTGTGGTTATCAAATCAATTAATCAAAAATCCATGTTTACATCATCAAACTGTAGTTCATGGTCAGTTTCACTGTACTGAAAGATTCACTTTCCTTAGCACATTTGGTTTAACTTTAGTGCTCTAGCTGTCTATCTTAAAAACAGCTCTGTGAGAATTTTGATAGACCACCTTTGGCTGAGGCCAAATAATCTTATTTAACAGGTATTAGAGGATAACCAGTAGACTAATGAAAAAGCACATTTACTTCAAGATAATTCAGAGAACCTCCTTTGGTCTTTTACAGGAAATGCATCAACCCCAGAGAGAGACTCACGATGTTTAGTCAGCCTCACGTCACGAGAATTCTTTAGAAAACAATACTGATTTTGAAATGCTGCTTTGCAGCCAAACTCAAGAACCTTTTATTTATACAGTGGTGAACATGGCGATGGAGCACAGCAAGTGTTTTGGGCAAAGGAAATCATTGACAAACAACATTGTTGAAGTCATTCACCATTCTGCCAGTAATCGATGGCTGAATGAACTATTTTCAAACCGTACATTTAATAAAAGATTGATTATGGGTAACTGCTGAAATGAAATGTCTACTACTTCAAACCCATGCATTTCAATATTACAAAGTAAAATCTTCCATCTGTTTAAGAGGACCATTAACCTTGCTGGTCTAGCATAAGTCTACTAAATGCTGCATTCGAGTCAACTTGGATTTAGGATATTTCACACCTCGAACCGGAAAGTAAACGTCTGGAACCTGCATTTGAAGTCAAACATCCGAGCTCTCACATCGGTCAACCTTAGCAAGACGCGTCATTTGACGTCACGCCAAACATGCTTCTAGTAAACAGTTTAGACAATTAAATTTTATAGATATTATCGCCAAAAACGGTAAAACTTCATTGCCAGGCATATTTTTACTTTTTCAAACTCCAAAGACGCTGATACGTTCATTAAAATTAACCAAACAAATACAAAATTAGCATCTTTGTTTGCAAATCTTTGTTTGTTAATATACTCTAAATAAGATGATCTAAGACGAACGCCCAGTCGTTGTGACCTCCAGCCCGGCATTTGTCAAAACAACGAAAGATACACAACATGCAGTGCCATCTCCAGCCTACGACCAATATACACATAAACACAACATCTTACCTTGGTAAACTTCATTTTCCGCTCTATCATCATGTCAAATGTATATGTGACAACGTTGTTCAGTTTTTAGACCATTTAATAATTTGGATATCATCATATATTTGACTACACTTGAAAGTAGCGTTCCACCTGTTACGTTCTCCACCGGCAAGTCTGAAGACGTACTACTGATACTGAAAGCTAATTGGCTTACATCTAAAATGCTAACTCTGATTGGTTATTTATGCGGAAGGAGGTTTATTTAATTTTTTTGCTTTGTTTTTGTGTCGTTGTATTTTCAAAATATTTGTTCTGGTTTTGTCCTAATTTTAAAAAAAAATTATTTATTTAATCAGTTGTGGGTTTTTTTTACTTATTATGAAAGAGTAGTAAAAAGTCCCATTCTCCTTTGACAAATAAAAATGTATAAAAATCTGAATGTTGTCAGGTACAATCAACTGTCTAAGCAAACAACATCTACAAAGATGGCAGGGGGTAAGGATCAAAGACATCAGGTGTTAATTCGGCAAGAACACATTATTGGTTTAGAGAATTAAATGTGCATAAAGTGGTTTACAGATTGAGGTACATTCCATGCTAATAACGATAAGAATAATCATGGGCAATATCTCGCTTCTTATGCTCACACACACATATTCCCTATTCCCTTACGGTTAATATCCTGGGAATTGTTGTTATTTGGAATCTTTGATTTTGTGACCCCAGTACAGCCTGAAATGCAGGTCATAAAGTCAAGTGTGGGCTGAATACCACAGCTCCAGCATCATTTAGTTTTAAACAGCTCCCTAAAGATTTCCCTTCCTCTCCTGAGATCATCTAAGGCATGTAAATATGACTAACTGCACCAAAATTATTCAAAATAAAATAATACAGAAAGACAGTTACAGGAAAGACACAAAGCAGCATGCACACAAATGTATTCATACACGCAAATACTCCCTCACACAAATTGCACTGAAAGCTATGTTGGTTAAGCATGGTTAATTTGGCCTTGAGTCAATCAATACACATTTTTAACCACAAGCCAGGCTGTACTTGTTTTCAACAGAAAATGTCCCAGCACAGTATGTTTCATGCCAATCCTCTAATCTGAATTTGATAGATAAACAATTACTACCAATTTTTATGTTATCAGGATACTTCATGTACTGTTCCAACCAGACACAGTAAACCTTAATGCCATATTTTAAATTCTTTTTGTGGTTTGTGGGATAAATAATAATATCATCCTCCTTAATTATAAGCTGCTTCTTAGCTAAGTCCAAAAAGGCAAATCTCTCTCTTTCTCTCTCTCTCTCTCTCTCTCTCTGTCTGTGTGTGTTTTGTCTCTCCCATTGAGATAGTCGGGTGAAATGTTTCATAAATTAATTTAGAGGATGGAGTGATGAGAGATTGTGTGCAGATTGAGGCTTGCCGTGTAAACACCTACCCCCAGTCTTTCAGAGGAAGAACCAAGAGGGGGTCTGTCAGGTCTTTACACAGAAGCAAACCAAACCTGCCAAAGGGCACAACACAACTAAAGCTATCACAATAACACATGACTTTTAAACAACACAAACTCAAAGAGATCCACCTGCATGAAAGCATACAATATAGTAATCCCACAGAATACATCTAATAAAAACGCCACAAAAAATGAGCCACAAAAAATATTGTCAGGAATTTTCAGGGGAATGCCCTAATCCTCACATACCTGATTCTTATTTTAATGCTAATGCAAACTGCACCAGATTCATACCCATAAATCATTTTACCCAAATTTTAGTGTAATATTTATAACATTCGTCATTTCCTCTGTTGTAAGTGCACGCACACTCATTTATACATTCCCATTAGGTTTGCATCCCATAACACAGAATAATTAAACGTTTCCCGAACCAAGACAGTCATTCCAGTAATCAGATATTTTATCTAAGAGAAATTGAAATGCACCCCTGGGTGAACACAGCCATTTTTCTTGGCTGAACCTTATTTTGGAGACATAGCCCTTTAGCGAATGTTGCAATGGTCATGCTTCATAAACAGACACTACTCCAGAAAAAGTTCTTATGGGTGATGGAAAGAGTTTTATGAAAGTCATATGGAAGAAATTATGTTTGTGTAATTTGCATTAGTTTTCCATTAGTTTTTTTTCATTCAGCTTAATAGTTGGCATTGCACATTAGACACATCAAACTCACAATAAAGTTATTTTAAATGTAAGCACAATAAAAGATAATATCACAATACATACATAATATTTTAAAATTTCTTTCTTACAGATCCTCTTATCAACCTGATAAATAATACATTTACAAGCAGATATCTAATGCATTTGTAAGAAAGCTATGTAGCCAACATTAAATATACCTTAAGATTATATACTGTATCATAATCTGTGTACTGTTACCCAAACTCAAAACTTCCTCCCCAGTAAAAGCTTTTCCTGGAAGTTAGTTCCCAGCTTAATCCACAATTTCTAAAACATATCATTAGACATTAGACAGATTAATAGATCCCACTTGCAACTCAATGTATATGTGGTGTTTAAAAACTTGGTGTTACCATTTACTGTAAAAAAAGTAGCAGGATACCTTCTATTATTCCCACCACCAGACAATATATCAAAAACTATGTAAAAAGGCTCTTGAGCCTTGTGTTGCTCTGTGTAGCACATGTGAAGAAAAATGTGAAAAAGGCACATCAGCAAAATAAAAAACCCTTAGGTTAAATCCTAAGGGTTAAAGAGAGGGTGGGAAATGTTCATAAACCAATATTAAACTAAATGTGATTTTTTTGGCAGTTAGTTAAGCATGATATGACACTCTTTAAACACACAAAGACAAAAAGAACACATAAAATGACACATCTAAGGAAACACTTTGGTCACTCTAAGGAGGGATTTCAGTAATTAACACAACATAATGTTGGATTGTGGGTTTCCTCAGAAGACTGTCTTGAGGGAAACCATCACACACACATTCATTTTAGAGTCAGTACTAATCCTCCACCCCACCCCACCCCTCACCCCCCCCCCTCCCCTCCTCTCTCTCTCTCTCTCTCTCTCTCTCTCTCTCTCTCTCTCTCTCTCTCTCTCTCTCTCTCTCTCTCTCTCTCTCTCTCTCTCTCTCTCTCTCTCTCTCTCTCTCTCTCTCTCTCTCTCTCTCTCTCTCTCTCTCTCTCTCTCTCTCTCTCTCTGTCAGTCTCTCACTGTTTTTAGTTCCCTATTTAACCTTTCACTGTATTGCTTTTTCAAGCGATGTTTGCAAAGACAACTTTTTCAGTAAACAAGTATAAACTGTATCTTATGGAGGAAGTGGTCACCTGGTATCACATACCGAGAGCAAAACAGGAAGCAATTGTTATTGTTACATAGTGGCATAGAGTGTTGTTTCTTTTATCATTTTGTCTTTACATCTTGTGCTATCATTGTGCCTTTTATTTGCATCATAGTTACATCATAAACAGATGCAATTTGCTTTTTTACATATTTATATTTACATACAATTTATATATCAATTTGGTGAAATTGTTAAACACACACAAGCCCCCACACAGACATATTATACAAACTGGTCACTCAAGTCAAGCAACCAAATAATAGAATTCTGTAAGTTTACTAAACATCTCTAAAGTAACTTAAACATGGATACATACAGTATTTACAGTAGTAGAGACAGACAGTGTTTAAACTGACACAGAAACACCACTCACTCATAACCTGCTTTCTTCCTTTTTAAAACCCTTGCAAAATTTTGTTTATGCCTTTTCTTCACACTCCCCTCCCCGTAGTCAAGCTGGTCATTAAACTGATCATATGTCTTGCATCGCATGTTTTTAACAGGCCTGAGATGGATTGGCAATGTATCCCTGCCTATAGCCCAAGATGCTGAGATAGATCCAGCCCTACAGCAACCCAGTGAAAAATAAGCATATTTGGAGAATGGATGCATGAACAGATTGATGGATATTTAGACTATCTATAAATATCAGAATGCTAGAAAAACATAATCTGTTTAATTTATGCTCAAAGAACAAGATTTATAGTATCACTGTCAGCGGTCATTCCAAACGTGACCACTTTTTAAAAAACAAAATTCTAAAAATACAAAATGTGTATCTTTTTGCATGAGCTGTATGAGTGTATTAACACCTAAAATAACTAATTAACTTCTTTCAAGGCATCTGTTAGGGCAGAATCCATTGAAACCACTTTAATATGACCCTTGAACTTTTAACCTAAAGGTCATCTTATTTGCTGTGATGTATTACTGACAGTGTTTCTCAATCCTGCTCCCAGGGGTCTCGTAACACTGCACATTTTAGATGTCACATTAATTTGACATAAACTCATTTTAGGCCCTTGAAGGGAGACATTATAATATGCAGTGTTGGGTGGCCTGCATAGGCAAGATTGAGAAACACCGGAATGACTTTAAAAATACACTTCTTATTTTAAGAACGTCTTGAATTACTGAGTTGCAAATGAAGGATATCCTAAAATGGTTGATAATGTGACAAGATCATTAAAAAATAAATGTTGATGACGCACATGATATTTAAAGGAAGACAAAAGTTAGAGAGTGTGGGCCAAATTGACCACTAAAAGCTTATGGGATAACTGTTGTAGACCTTTCTCATGTTACCAAAAAACAGGTTGGATCAAAACATAAAGATTTTATGGTCCTCTAATCTGCCTCTAAAATAACGTTATGTTTTTATTAAAGCTACATCATTATATGCCTGGGATAAAAAGTAGACAATCCATCACCACAAAAGAGGTTTTCAGAAACTGTATCTTTAATATATTTTTATATACACTGACTCATGTTTGCTCACTCTTGGGAAAACCCTAAAAATCTCCAGAGCAGTGGTTTTCCACATTAATATAAATACTCACTTTCATAATTTATTTGTATTAATTATTTGCATAATTTATAACTGCTTATTGACTTTGGTCAAAGAAGCTGAAAATCTAATATAACCAATTAGTCAGCAACAGCGCCTGCCAAACACAGACAGCTCAATCAACAATAGCTGCAGCTGGTTTTAGGTTTCATCCAGATCTATTTTAACAGTGGACTAAATAGGATTTTATGGTAATTTATGTGTCCCTCCATCACATAAATAAGTTATGTGATGGAGGGCCATTGAATGTTTCAAGCAATGATTAAGTAGATCATCAACATTCTGTAAAAACGTCTATTTTCTTGTGCTTATGGCTGAATGTTTGATCTGATATTTGGACATAAAATTCTACAGTGAAGACTTGGATGCCCCATTTTCAATAATATTTTGAGATAGCAGCAAGGTGCAGTTTGAACGTTTACATTAAAACATTAATGTTAGGCAGATACTTTTACCTACAGCAAATCAGAGTGCAATTGGATATGCGTTTCATATATATAAATATATGATATAATAAGTTACGGGAGGACCTTTCACCCCTAAAAAAATCAAAGTAGACATCACACTGTGAATTGTCATAACAGTTGGTCTGGACAAAAGCATCTGGCAAATGTACATGTAAATGTTGACATGTGAATTTGACAGATAAGGGATTGTCGGTTTGACAATGACCTCGATGTGTGCAGTTCTGCTTAAGTACTGTAGACAAACCCACAGATTTTATTAGTATCTACTCATTTAATTCCAGACTGCTCTCCCCAGAGTATAAAATAGAGACTGCCGGGTAAGATTTTACTTTGTGGTAAAATAGTAGCTGGTAAGTTAATTGTTTACAGGTTGAGAATAATCGTCTTTAAAACTGCTGTTGTAGTAACAATGCTAATTAAGTTAACTTTAACAACAACTTGCACATCAAACTAGAAACACGTGTTGGTTTTACATTCACACATATCTTTAATCAGGCCTGCGTCTGCTGATTGGTGCATGACATGTCTGTGAACCTTGCAACACCTTCTGGTCACACACTTCCTTGTTCATGCTCAGCCACAAAGCTGGGACTAGAGAAGATTTGTTCTCAGAATTATCAACCATATACAGGAAACCACATCGTTCTCTGTTCTCTTATATAGGTTGCATCTGTCATAGCTTAAACAGACTTCAGACGTCAGCAAGACACAAGGCATACAGAGTGAGAGAGAGAGAGAGAGAGAGAGAGAGAGAGAGAGAGAGAGAGAGAGAGAGAGAGAGAGAGAGAGAGAGAGAGAGAGAGAGAGAGAGAGAGATTATTATATATAATTATATAGTCCAGCTGTGAGTGCCTAATAATGTGTCTGCTAATAAAAACAGTCAAATGTATTGAAGACAATAAGGTAAACAATACTGGTAGTTAAGACTGATGTACCACCATTGTGTTTAATGGAAAATATGACATTACATTCCAGTGCTATGTAACATGAGAAAGTGCTTAAAAATGTAACTCAGGAAAGGCAAAACAGACTTCTAAAGGTTGAAAACAATGTAGTAACTCCTTCCAATCAGACTTCATTTGGTATAGACTTCATTTGGTATAAATCTCATTGACAATGAATAACGGTTTCCATGGGAAATAAAGTGGATAGCAGATGTTTTGTCAGCTTTCAACCTTTATATATAAGCACTATACATCTATACGTTTCATCATCATACAGGACTAATTACTTGTATTTAGGGAGAGAACTCTACAGTGTCCTTAACTCTATTCAGTTTTGTATTTTTTTATTTTTTCTTGCAGGGATGGCTTTTGCCATTGCTACAGTAAGTGGTTGATGCTCAGAGATGCTCAGATCCTCAGAGCTCTTTCATCACACCATGACAACAGACAGAATCCAACATACACTATCAATAAAGGGTCAAAATTGGTACCCCAGTTGTAACTGGGGCAGTATTCTTTCAAAATGGTTCTAATATGTACCATTATGTGCAGATATGTATACATTTTTGTATTAATATGGACCTTTGTGATACTAATATGCACTTTTTAGGTGCAAATATACACTTTTTACCCAGGTATTTTGGCTTTGCAAATAAACTTATATTAAATTTATATTTAATACGTGCAACAACAAGAAACTGCTCTCCACTAAAAGAGAAATGATGTGTTTCCCCCCAATTTGGTTCTTGAGAGGTTTGGGAACCTCTGGTCTAAATCAGTGTTTCAAAATGAAAATATGATTATATTTACATGAACAAAAAATATTAAATTGAAATAAATCAGCGTTCTGGTTCTGTTAGTTACATAAGCTTTCAGAACATTTGTCACTGACCTTAGCATAGTTTTACCTTGTTTTTACTAAGGGTTAATTTAGATTGTAAGCAGATTCATAACTAAAAGAGGGCAATGAGTTTACACTGTGTAGATAAATATTTGCCGATATTTGATGTGGAGATATATATGTCAGCTGGCACTGACAGGATGGTGTCAAACTGCGTACTACACCTCGGGGGCGGAGTTGGCAGAAAGCTCACAAGGAAAAACTTGTATGTCAGTTCAGTCAGACGGAAGACACCGGAGCAGCGCGGATACAGACGACTGAACTTGTAGACTTGTGAAAGTCTCTGGCGAATCAAAATGTATTTTAAACATTCCGGAGCTGCGTAAAAGAGCACGTCTGCATCGATGAGTATGATTTGTGGAATATCTGACATCTGACAAGTGAATGCGCGCATTTGGGGAAGTCATAGCACCACGATGCGTTTCGGGCGCGCGTAAAGGAAGCTTTTTAAAAGTATTGTCATCTTGCGTTTAAGAAATAATCCAGTGATGATGAACGGGACGAGCAGCATGATTACCGGCGGTAATTCTGGCCGGGACCCTACTATTCCCATTATAATGTTTATATTCGGCGTGGTCGGCAACGTGATTGCCATTGTAGTGCTTCAGAAGTCGCGGAAAGAACAAAAGGAGACCACCTTTTACACCCTGGTGTGCGGACTTGCTGTAACTGACCTATTGGGCACGCTGCTGGCGAGCCCTGTCACCATTGCAACCTATGTGAGGGGTGAGTGGCCCGGCGGGGAACCTCTGTGCCAATATTCCGGATTTATTTTACTCTTCTTCTCCTTGGCAGGACTTAGTATTATTTGTGCCATGTCTATTGAGAGATACCTCGCCATCAACCACGCTTATTTCTACAGCCATTACGTGGACCAGCGGGTGGCGGGCTTGACGCTCATGGGGATCTATGTGTCCAATGCGCTTTTCTGCGCTCTTCCCAGTATGGGATTGGGGAGCGTGGTGAAGCAGTTTCCAGGAACCTGGTGTTTCATCAACTGGCGAAGCAACGATACCACGGTTGCTACTTTCTCCTACATGTATGCGGGCTTGAGCTCTTTTCTTATTCTCGCCACTGTGATCTGTAACGTGTTGGTGTGCGCGGCTCTTATCATGATGCACAAGCGCTTCGTGCGCAGGACTTCGCTCGGCACCGACCAGTCGCGCATCGCGGAGATCAGGCGCAGGCGGAGTTTCGCGCGTCTGGCTGGAGCAGAGATCCAGATGGTCATTGTCCTTATAGCCACGTCTGTAGTCATACTCATTTGCTCGATTCCATTAGTGGTGAGTGTTTTGCGGGCCCTCTGTATATGTTTGAAATTACATTTTACTTGTTGCACAATGCGCGTTCATGCGGGGCGCAGGGTGTGCGAGAAGGAACCTGTATCAGCATGTGGAGGAAAGCCCATGTATTAAATTAATCCTCTTGTTCTGTTAAGATTGTAGTCATTTCAAATGAGCCTCACTTTCTATTTTTAACCATTTAAATATTTTCAAGTGAAATGTTCCCTAGAAATCATGAAAACACATGACATAACACCATCTAAGCCTTTCTCTTGTATCATACCAGTGTGTGTTTTGTTTTAGAAATGTGTCTGTTATCTAATAGTGTTGTTTTTGTTTAGAGTCAGTGCGACCACAGCCAAAAACTAAATGTAGAAAATGTGCAATAACAGAAATGCTACAGTGCATTCACTCAGAACATATTTTAATGAATGAATGAAATATAATGATTTAGAGCAGTATTTTGTCAGTAAATCAAAATTCACTTCAAATCAAAATGATTACAACACCGATTTATCAATTTATCAGATAAGTAAAAAAGAAATTTAGTGTCACACAAAACAAAACATTGTCACAATAATACAGGGAATTATATTTAAACACAGTCAAATTTAACATATAGTACATAAACTTATTTTTTGTAAAATAATGCTCGAGTCTTTATTCACAAACAAGTTAAGATGTATAAACCTGCCCAAAATTAATTCAAAAAGAAGTCCAAAGGTTGGGCAAACATACACTCTAAAAAATGCAAATTTTTCATAATGTCATTTTGTGTTAAATACATAAAAGGGACAACACATGTTGAGTTGAAAGTAACACAAAATGTGTTGTTTTTAAATGAACACAAAGATGTGTCTAGTTAGGGACAACACATTTGTGTGACACATCTTGTGTTATTTTTAACACATCTGTTTTTAGAGTGTACTGTGAAGACCAGCATAAATGATACATTTGTAATGAGTTGATGAGAGATGATTATTCCTCTTCCCTTCCTCTGTGGAAATACACTGTGTGGGATCCTTTCCAAACAGTGAGAGCTGTATGTGTTTTAATAGACTTACAGCACTCATAAGCTTCTGCATTTAAACAATATCTGATCTATCATAAAAGCAATCATTTGTTTTTGTATTGTATTGCAATGATTGGTACATGTGTGATGTATGATAAATACATGATGTCATCTTCTTTTTTATTTAGGTGCAAGTGTTTGTCAACCAGCTGTACCATTTACCAGTACAGACAGTGATGGAGCAGAACCCAGACCTCAAGGCTATCCGAATTGCTTCTGTAAACCCTATTCTTGACCCCTGGATCTATATCCTACTGAGGAAGACAGTCGTGCAAAAGCTTCTAGAAAAGATCAAGTGCCTCTTCTGCCGTATCGGTGGGCGGGGTCATGGACGGAGACACGCAGACTTTCACTGTAGTAACGGTGTCCGCAACTCATCAGTTGCATCTCGTGATTTACCGTCGCTGGTGCTGCCTGAGCTGCCGGAGGTGATAAGCACGTCACAGACGTACCTGTATTTTCTGGAGGGGGGGCGGGGGATGAGCTGCAGCGGTCATTCTGTGCAAACAGGAACTTGTTCTTCTCCCACCGAGCAACCGCTTCTGCGTAACTCTCAGGAGTCAGATCTCAGTAGCGGACACAGCTCGAGCAGGACAGAAGAGAGTGAAACACATTCACTCACACATTCCAGCACAAAGGAGATAAAGTGTGCCAAACACCAAACACTGCAAGTGACTTTTACAGATGAGAGCCTGAGCTTACAAGAGAGATGCATATGACAGACAAGCCTGGGATTTGGAGAGAGACTTGTCAGACGAATTTGATGGCAAGCAACACTTTAGCAGACATACACAGCAAATTAAAGAAAGGATATCACTGAGTATACACCAACCAAAGCACTAAACTACAGACAAACTGTGATGGATTATCAAACTCAAAAATGTCAAAAATATATAGTTTCTTGAAAGATGTTGCCAATACAAAACATTGGGAATTTAAAAGCGTTTTGAATTCATAAAAAGATTATAAATAGTTGAGCAACAGGATTTGCTGACTGTGCATATTCTAGAGGATGACAAATCTATGCTAAACGTGTTTTTATTAAATTACTGAATCTGTAAAGGCGTAGAAAAGGATTCGGTTTAGATTTGAAAAGTAAGAGATGACCCAGGGTGAGAGCATTTTTTGTACACAAATCTCAGACCTCATTCAATTTTGATGGATGACCTTGTGGGCTGTGTTTGTGAGCAAATATGTGCAACGCTGTGTCAAGTTTCTTTCTGCAGACATTCTGGTGAGATCTTGCTAAAATCACAAGTTCAACAAAATACCAGAGTGCCTTGTTAGCTTTTCTCATGCTGGGAGTCCTGCAGCTTTAGGGGTTAAAATATTTATATTTCCTTATATTAAGGTGGCATTAATACACTTATCATTTCTTTTGATGCACAAGCAGCTGTCCACTATTTCAAACTATTTGTACTAATGTAAAGGAAACTGTAGCTAAATGTAAATCTTCATACCTTTTTCCCATGTGTACAGTATTCTGTGAATTAGCCAAACCAATTCAATATCTATGTTTAATGGAAATAAGATCTTAATCTTTATACAGTATTTAAAAAAAGAAACACGACATACAATGTAAGAATAGAAATGCACAACATAGCATTTTCAACAGACATTTCTGTTTTGTTTTGTATCAGATGATAGAATGTATATTGAGGAGATAAAATGATAAAGCTACTAAGACGTTGTTAATTTGGGCATACGCGTTGCACTTTTAAATCCTTGTAACCACTGAAAAATCAACTTCTAATTGTCGAAATCGATTTCTAAGATCTTGATCCGTTAGTGGTCACCAAGGAGGAATTATGGAGTTGATCTGTACATATTTGTAATGTTAAAATGTGAACTTGTGTCATAGTAATTGTTTAATTTATTGTAGTATTTGCTGTCTATCTATGTACAGCAGTTGTTTCTTCTTTGTGAGAAGGTCAAATCTGACAGAATTTCATAAGTGTCAAAACAATTATATGTTATCTTTCATTTCACATTTCTCGTGTTTTGATTAAAACTGTACTTTTTTAAAACTGTAAAGTTGCCATCTGATGCATGTATATAAATAACTCAAAATTATGATGTACATTCCTCAACTTTTCATTATTTCGAACACATGAATTCCAAACCTTGTTGTAATTTTTACCCTTGATGTGAATGAACCCTTCAAAATGTGCAATGGTCATTTATTCAATACTACAATAAAATCTGTGCCACTGACTTTAAGTGTAACAGATAAATAAAAGCGTCTGTTTTCTCAGCCAAAAATGTTAATCTTATCACAGTAACATTAAAATACTTATGGGCACCATAAAGTTCTCAGTCCCACCATCATGGTTCTGCAATTCACAATTATCCACTTTGTTGGCAATCAGTTAAAAGCAAGTGATTCTGTTGAGTGGAAAATACAGATGATCTGTAACAATATACTGAATATGGCTTCTTTTTACTTCTGCTCTTGGGAAGACAGATGATAGTAGTGCCATCAATGTTTGCATCTAATTTGTCGAAAGGTTCAACAGTAATTCCTATTTTATGCAGTATGATAGACAAAGACATGCTAAAAAACATGTCAGACCTGCAAAGATTTTTAAAATGACTAAGGAGCAGTCAGGTTAAGTCATGTTAGAGCACTTATGTTGTTTCGTTCTGTATAGATCAGGCACAATGCCAGCAGGATATTTATCCTTAAAAGAAATAGTTCATAGAAATCGAACAGTTTTGTCATTATTTACTCTGTGTCATGTCATTCCAAACCCATAAAACACACCTTCCATTAAATGCGCCAATCATCCAAGACTAACAGCACAGTAGCTAATACAACCTGAGAAAAGTGTTTTTAGAAAATCTAAACTTGGGAAAAATTAAAATAACTGTACAGACAATGCCAGTGCAGAGACTTTCCTAAAGGGACTTTGGTCGGTAATATTATATAATCTAATTTTAATTACATAAACTCTGAACTCCTACATTCCTTTTGCATGTGGTAACAGCTATTGTAAATATATTCAGTGATTCACTGGGACATCATTATATAAGCCAAACCAGACCAGAATAGAGGATCTTTACACGATGACCAATGTGCAGGACCAGATCCAGAGACATTCGTAGTCTGTAGACATCCCATAACTCAATTATGTTTAGGATAAAAAATATCATCACCACATCATTTTCAGCATGAATCATTTATTTGTACACTTGTTATGACGTACATTACGCCACCTGTCCTGGTGCTTTGCGTGTATATAAACGTGAACTGACAAAACTGATTTGCAGTTTTATTTGAGATCGGTCGGTAGGATGCGTCAGCGCCGGTCATCTCCCCAAATGATCATTAGTAAACACGTTAACATCCACATTTATTCAAATGAAGAAACAATTAGCAAATGATTAGTGGGAGACAGAAAGATGCTGGCAGCTTCCGCCCGGTCCCACAGGTGCCAAATACAAACCATTAGAGACATAAATCTTTCAGCCAGCAGCACATGCATGTAACTGGACAATGCAAATATAAATTACGGTGAATGGCACAAACTCCAATCATAAAGATGAGGGCTGTCACTATGCTCTATCCGATGAAAGAATAAACATGATGAAACTGATTATTTATTTAAACTGAAGAATCAAATCTGTTTGGTGTGAAGAGTCGAGGTAAGGTATTCTTTTGCCAGCAAAACAAGCTACAACCCACATGACGGATGAGTAATTTCAATAACCTACATTGAGAATTGACTGTTCTGCTATTTTGGGAATCTAAACTGCACTTATAAAACAAATGACCACAGAATGCATCAAAAAAAGTAATTCCGAAGAAGTCCAGAAAGGAAGTGTTTCTAATGTTGAGAGAGCATCTGGTACTCACAATACAAACTCATTGCCAGCAACTACATTATACATACTGTAATAGGAGAAATCTGAAACAAAGCCATATAGTCAAATCTGTAGCACAAAAAAATACAAAACCAGCCTCCATTTCTCTCTTTAGGGTCCTCGTGCCTTGACTAAAATGCTCTCTGAGGAGACAGAGGGTCTGCTGTCATCCCCTACAACCACCTCCTTCACCACCCCGCGTGTGTCTACAACAACCGCTGTCTTTTTTAAGTCCTCATATTTTTTCTGTTTCTCAGCCATGGCTGTGCAGGCCTCGATCACTTCATCGCTCTCAAAATCATAGTCGCTTTTCAGTTCAGGAGCTTCCACAACAAGCTTTCGCGCTTCATCCTCCTGTTTTTCTTTCTCACAAAGAGCTTGTTTCTGCTGGCGGAGCTTTAAAGCCCAGCCTAAGTCATCCTCCCATAGGTGACGCTCAGATGGATGCAGGTGCAATGCCACTTGAAAGGATCGTACAGCCTGAAAAAAATAAAAAATTATAGGTAAAGTTACAAAGATTACCATTTGGTCATCATTTACTCATCTTACTCATCATTCACTTTCATTGTTACAACATTCTATCACCTTCTTTCCTCTGTGGAACACAAAAGGAGTTGTGTTCGGGATTGACAGTCTCCAGTCCCTATTCACCTTCATTATGTGGAAAAAAACAATGAAAGTAAATGGTGACTGAGACCTTTCGTTTCTATTATTTTGTATTTTGTGTTCCACGATAGAAAGAAAGTCAAATGGGTTTGGAACCAAATGAGAAATTTTTTTGGGTGAACTATCATTTTAAGCATGCAAGTACCTGAAACACATATAGATGCACCTGGATGCAACATGTACTGTATATCCACTGTATTTTTCTCCTACCAACAATTTATCAACAGCTATAGAATGGATATGAGAAATATTCTCCATCCGACTTAAAAAACGTCATGACTTTCATCTTGCTTCTATTTTCCTGATGTCTGAATGTCATTCCCATTTTGACTAATCTTCAGGCTTTTGAAGATACGAGCAATTATAGTTGAGACATATGAATAGTCTTTGGTACCATGAAAATGGGGTGCTGAAAAACAACATATGAAAACTGTCTGACGAAATAGATGGAGTCTGGAGCATGCTGTATATTATCAAGGCATTATCAGGAGATTGCATGGCTGATTATACCTGCAGCATCTACAGTGGAAACTGTATGTGGAAACAGATTTCAGCCGTATGTTTTGACAGCCACCCTTATCAAACTGACACATCACACATTTACCTCCTGAGATAAAACCTAATTCCAAACTCATCTAATATAATCCCTATTATAATCCCTTCTTAAGGAGATCAGTTAGATAAAAATGTGTCATTTGTTTATATTTTAATTTGAACATTAGATGTGATCAAAAACACACAGAGAACATTTAACTGAATACTCATTGTGACACACGACATGCACAGATGCTCTGTATAATTTCAGTGATGTGCATAAATCGATGTTCTTAATTTCAAGAATCTAATTTCTAAACAAATAATAGCCAACAAGAAACAGACATGTGGCTTAAGATCAATAAAACTATAAAACCAACAGAATAAAGTCAGTTCACGGCAAACCATAGTATTACGAAAAATCTATATTAACACGCTCCTTCAATACACGCATTAAATAATGTCCGAAATGCAAGCTGATATGTCATAACAATTTACTGTAGTATCCACTATATCACACTGTCAAAAAGTTAATTATCAATTTTATTTCAAATATTTGTGTGCTTAATTGTATCTCTAAGAGAACCTTAAATCTACCAATGTGAATTGCTCCAACACATGGTCATTTACTTCTACTGTATATAAAACCTAAAGTTGAATTCCTGCTGTGAATCAGTCAACCAGGTCATGTTACCCATGGGATGAGAGGGAGTTTTAAGAGTAGGAGGGAAGACAGAAAGAACAACATTTGTTCTCTCTTCATCCCCTGGAAAAATAATGAATTTATAAATTTAGATTAAGTAGGCCATTAAACTTTCATAATTACCCTATTGATTTTGAAGAAATTGCTGACTCTTTTAACAGAAACACTACATCATATATCAGCCTAAGAGAGGATAAATATAAAGGGCCAAAAATAAAGCTCTTGTCAACAGTAAAACATTTATTGAGGATTTAAAGTCATCTGATGACTTATGGAGATCTTTTCTCCATCTGGCTCCTGATTGATTCTACAGACAGTAAATGATTTTAGCAGTTGTGCTGGAATCATGATGCAGAATCAATCAATTTCACTTTACCGTAAGAAGTACCAAACCAGTTGCCAGGCTATGAAAATTTGAACCTATAATTTTGCAAAATGCATATATTGCACATATTTTATATGACCTGCTATTTCATTAACATTAACTTACAACACTAAGCTGTTGGGTATCTTACAAACAAACCCAGATGATTTACAGTTATCTCAGTTATCATGACTTGAAAACATCCCAAAGAAACCTTTTCAACGGAAGCAGCTGAATTCGACCTTAGTGCTGAAACGTAACCTTTACTTGTGTCACGACCGGCTCAAAGCCGTGACGAATGAAATGGAGGACATGATCAGGTTGGTCGGTTGACAAAAAAAGATTTATTTAGCATAAATAGGAAAATATATCAGATAATAAATCAACAAAACACAATTTCTGTCAGACACATAAACAAAGCATCAGACAGAACTAGAATTAAATAAATGAAATCGAAATAAACAAACAAAAACAAAACCCAAGAGCCAAGCAAGCCACCAGCCACACCAAACAAAGCCTATCTTTTATAAGGGCAGAACAGGTGAAAAGTGTTCACTTGATGAGTCTCCAGGCCACACCCACTGGCCGGCCGTAGCGGGAAGAACGAGAGACTCAAAATCCAGATTTTTAATATTGTCTTAAACATTCAGATTTGGAAATGCTCCACAAACCTTCTCAAAAATGAACAAACGTAAATTTGTCTCAAGTCCTCCTCCACCCCGAGGTTATTTTTCTATTTGATGAAATGACTTGACAAAACATGCTTAACCTAAAATAGAAAAGTATTCAATCAATCTTTATCCAAGACCTCGGCTTGCGAGTGTGCGATAGATTCTTGCATGAACACACACATACATATATACACATACACCTACAAGTAGTTACTAGTCAGATGACTTGAGGATCTGGCAGTTTTTTAAGTATCTGTCTAACGCACATATTCACACACAGGTTGGGACAGGTAAGTTGTGGCATTGTTCCTCGAAGTAATCTTCCATGCTCCTGGGTGTGGATGTCCTGAAGTACACACTTTGACACAGTGCCAAGTGATTTGAATGATGGATAACTGGCTGGAGCACTCGTGTTAACCTCACAGCAAAAAAAAAAACAGCCAACAGGGAAGTGACTGAAGTAACAGTAAACACAGTTTTATTACAAAGCGCTACAAGGCAGAAGAGAGTGAAGGAGAAACAAAACTCAATTTAAAATAAACTTTATATAAATAAACTTTTGAGGAAAAGGAGAGACAGTAATAGAAAGATGGTAAGGTAGAGATGTAAGAAAAGACAAAACATCAGCACCAGATGTCTTCTGACTTCAGTTAGCTTTTGGTGAAGTCATAAGCTTGGGATCCATAATGCATTGTTAATGTTTATTTTTGTCCAATAAAGACATGAAGACATCATATGGTATCATTTGTGTAAGCAGACTGTGTTTGTCTATTGTCATCATTTTGCTAAAGATTCTATTTTTTAATCCAAACCCTTCATTAAAGTTAGTCAATCTGGTCACCTAATTGCTATTTTCCAATGTATATTTTGGGTAAATATGTTAAACTGGACAATTGTAGTAAGTACTTACTAGTTCCACTTCGCCAAGACTGAGCTGGGCACGACCCAGAGTTTGCCACGCCTCCCACCAGAGGGGGCGGAGTTTAGCTGACATCTCTGCAGACTGCACTGCTGGGAACACCTCTTGAAGGACGGTCAACACCTAGGGGCAATACATTATAAAGATTTTAGATTAAGACTCATATTTTGGAATATTTTTGCAGCACGCTTTTGTCCATTACAACTAGAAAAAAGTTCTTCAGCCCAACCCTTTAACTAATGACTTTTCCATAACCTTTCCAATGATTTGTGATTACATGTTAAATATTTTTAGAGATCATTTGCTCTATGAATTTCCCATTTGCACACCCAGTTCAAAATTTTTCAATTAGTAGATATAATTAAACTTCATTAAACACTTATTAAAACAGTGTACAAATGTCTCAAATAAGACTATAGTCAAGCACCACTGCCTGAGGAAATTATTTAAAGCAGATATTTAAACTTTTCTTTACTTTATTTATTTCAATGAGTTATTTACTCAACAACCAGCAACTACAATTCAGTATTCGGTTTTAAAGACCCACTGAAATGCACTAAAATATGCAGCTTTGTTTGATGCGTTAAATATGTAATTTTTACTAAAACAGGAAGCTAGTGCGAGAAATGTCGAGTGGCTCCTGCCCCTTTTAAAACACCCAATAGTGCTTAGTTGTCCTCCAAAACTCTGCCTGAAGTGCAAAATGATGTCACAAAAATTGCTCAGCCACATTGGTGGAAATGAGAGACTGTAAGTTTTGAATGCTAATATCATCTAAATGTAAATTCTGTCAGTTTTTTAGTTTTTAGATATCCATACGGCTAACATCAAAGCCAAAAAACATCAATTTTGATATTATGTGGACTTATGTAATACATTATGACATAGACAAATCTCTCACCAGAGATGAATAGATGCACAACATCTACTTTTACTGAGACAGACAATATAAAGAGTAAACAAATACTGCTGAGCGACATGGAAACGGCAGGATGTGCTTTCATTATGATGTTTTATTTACTTAAAGCATATAATCCCTTTGAAATCAGGCCAATCCAATAATGAAAGTAATTACCAGAATGTCAAATACAGGCTGTTGCCACGGTAACAAGGTCAAATAACTATAAAGACTATAATCGGCTATCGGTCTAAACTTGCAAAAAGACTGCAAAATGTTGTATTCATGTTGGGATGAGCATCCCAGTCCAACAGGTGTAGTGTGATGATCAGATGAAGCGAAAGGGATAAGCTACTAAATCATCAGTCAAGGAGAACACAAGATGAGGAAACAACTGAGAAAAAAATAAACCTTATGTTCTTCACCTAGATGTCAAACATTACTTGTAGATTAATCAGGGCATGACCAGAGCCAACCAGGATGTCCAACGCATCATATTTAAGTGACTCACCTGATATGATGCTGTAATCAAGCTTGTTAAAAGTCACTAGCACTACCATGGTATCTTACATCTGTGATTAACACACATGCAGAAAATGTGTCATAGAAAGAAAACCCTGTCATATATGTTAGACCTAAAATGGACCTTCATCTTAATTATAGTTGAAGCAAACTGTTTTCCCAAATAATATGTCATAAACAATTTTTGGCCATTTTCAAATAATTTCCTGTTCAAACATATACAATAACATAAATATCTTTTTGTTTAAGGATAGTTCACCCCAAAATAAAAATGTGTTTATCATTTACTCGCTCCTTACATCATAATAACCCAGTATGATTTTCTTATGTCTGCAGAACACAAAAGAAGATATTTGTTGGTAACAAAACAACACTGGCCTCAAACAACACTGGCCCTCACTGACTGCCATTGTGTTCCACAGAAGAACGAGTCATATAAAGGTATTGAACAACATGAGAAAAAAATTAATTATGAATTTTTATATTCGTGTGAATCTGTCTCTTTAAAGTCACAGTTGTTATGCAGACTATCTGAAAAATGCTTTACCCCACATCCTAACAAGCACCCACAAAAGACAAGCTGGGCCGCTTTGTTAGATGCTTCAATGAAAGCATGGAACTGTTATTGTTTTGATAGGAATTTTCATTAAGAAATCGATCAAATGAAGGGTGCGGAGAATTCAAACTGTTGTCTTAAGCACACCCGTTTATGCCAACAAAACCAACACAGCAACGGACAACATTATAGAGATAACAAAGCCAAAACACATGTCAGAGAAAAAATAAAGAGTAATGTCAGGTGAAGACAGCGAGCAATAAGAGAGAGAGATACATGGAAAAACAGAGTCAAAAATGGGGTCACGAAAGGACAGAATTGTCTAAGACACTGGATCTAATAACTACTGCTGGATTCAACCTGCATTAGTGAAATGAGTGAGCAAACATGGATGTGTGCCATTGAGCAGCTAAGCCATGCATTGTCTGTGTGTTTACTTCTAAGTGAGCATGCATGCATGAGTAAGAAATAGCCTATATAAACAAGCCAAACCTTTGAAAAACAAAAATGAAAATGATAAATTAAAAAGAGTTAATTATTCAAGACAACTGCAAGAAGTGGTTACAGGAGATATATTACAAAATAAATTATTCTAAAAATGAACATCCCCTCTACTACTATGTAGTATATTATCAACCAGAAACAGAAAAAGCTCATAGAAACTTAACCTGATACCTGTTACTGCACATATTAAGCATAGAAAATGCACCATTTAAACGTTTCTAAACTTTATTTGAGATATTTTACTTCTTTACTTTTTAAAACTTTTAATTTTTTATATTTTTAAAAATAACATTAACATTCATTTTTATTAATTTTTTAGTTTATTGAATGAATTCAAATATTTATACTTGAGTCTTAGACCTTCCCATTAATATATAGTTTGTCATGATTAGATTAGAATTCAACTACGAAATATTAAAGTGAGTAGTTAAAAGTGTATTCACCTAAAGCAAATGACTCCCATGATTTACTCTCAAACCGTTTTATAAACAAAATCATTATTAAATTCTATTAAATTATTAAATTAAATTCTCCACCTGTTTTCCACAAAAGAAAGTCATATGAGGTTGGAACAACATAAGTGAGCAAACATTTATGTAATTAAAATTACAATTGTATGCAACTGAATTATGATAAACTAACCCTTTACAAAAACTAAAAGAGATTTATTTAATTACATCTGTCAATAAAATGTGACTGGCAGCAATGTAAATATAAATTAGTCTCAACCAGATGCCAAATGGTTAAAAATGATCAGAAATAAATAATACATTTTCTCTCAATGCCAGAGCCAAGATCATATAATGTTTAGGGAAGAACAGACTAATCTTGACAGTCAGAGAGCTTAAGCTGACCTGAGACAGGAGTGGATGATAGACAGAACAGTGTACAATATAAAGGATATTAAAGGTGAGCGAATGAGGTTCAAAATGAAGCTGAGATACGATCATTTGTTGACAGAAACCAATAGTTATTATTGGCTTATCATAACCTGAAACCATCATTGGGCTGCTGCTATTGTATGATCTATCATCATAATCATGTTATCTATTTTGTGATTGCACCAATAAGATATGCAGATGTTTCCTACAGTATTTCAAACCGCACTGTTGGGTGGCCATTGCCCTGATGAGCTTTGATATCTGTTCTTTGATTTGAAACCCTGTTATATTGAATACTCATGTGTGTATATATACACCCTGTTACAACTACGTACAACTATGTGGTTTGTACAAAAGCAGGTGTGTATAAACACTTTTCTGTACACAGTCTCTGGATGAAGTCGCTGCTCTGGCTTGTTAGTCTGCTTGCCTGCAGGGTTTTCAAATGCCTTTTCTTTCCCCTGCACATTAAATTGTGTTAATTTGGCCATTCTTCACTGTAGAAAAAGGTTTGTTATTCATTACCTGCAGCTAACAGTTAGTGTAATCTATAAAGTTAAGCATTTTTCTGAAACAGCTTAACTACCATCACACTATAACAGCTTGTTAACAGCAACTTTAACAAACATCTAATGATTATCAAACATACCATCACTAAAACATTTATATTACACTGCCGCTCAGTATTTGTTAAAATACACTCTTAAAATGAAAAGTTTTGAAATGGCTCTTTGTCTGGCTATGTGGTTAATAAAAGCCGCTTTCCACTGGGTAGTTATGGGAACTAATGTAAAGGATTAAGGAACATCAACGACTAAATACCCTTGAGCCTTTTTCCCAATTGCTTTCACACCAGCAGTAAGAACTCAAAAGTGACATAAGCCGGCCGGCAGCGTAAAAACGTAATCAGCTGGAGGATGCCGTCATTTGAACTGTATTTTTGTTGTATGTCATGGGTTTTGTGATAACACAGATGGGATGTAGATGCATAAGTGTAAGAGTGTAAGAGCAAAAGAAAGAGTGTAAGAGCAAAAGAAAGGCTAAGACGAAATCTCTTACAAAAGTTGAGCCAATGAATGAACACTTCTGTAACTTTGGGTTAGACCTACTCTGAATTAGCTAATTTAGTCCCAAAGTGTTTCTAGAACTAAACTCTTTCCCAGTTCCTGTGGTGTGAAAGACCCTTAAGAATCTTTAACACACAGTGAAGGAAAGCAGGAAACAAATGACTAGCAAACAGTACATGAGAATTCCTTGTACTGTATGCTATTCAAAAGCACCCTAGGGAGACATACAAGAACGTCCGGGGAGAATATTTTTACCTGAGCCAAAAGCTGATGGTTTTGATTTGTTTGTCATTTGTGTTCCATACATTCCCATAATTCTTTTTGTGTTAGTTCATAGTTTTGATGACATTATTCTAAAGGTAGAAAACGTTAGCAGTCAAGAATGAGCAGGTGTGTCAAAACACATATCTGGTAGATGAGCTCCTGTCCAACTGATTTACACAGCCTTCTACTGTTATTAAATCAAAACGTCATCTCAATCTCAGCATTGACGTGTCCCACTGCCATGAAAGAAGTCCTGTGACTAAGTTAATGTTTTATACCTGCTGCAACCTAATTATAGCAGTTAAACAGCTGGTTCGTTACATTTCTTTGTTTTCAGGTAGGTTCAATTCCGAGAGAATGTGACTCATGAACTGGTGCGTTATGACTTAACAATCTTACCATCAGCACTGTACCCTTGAGCCACACAATTAAACCCTGGAGGGCATTTCAAGACACAGGAAAGCACCTAGGAAATGGCACTATTTTTTTAAACAACCGTTTAGGGTCACTTGACTGAAATGTTTTGTTTTTGAAGAAAAATACAGTTGTGCCAACATATTAATTCCTTCTATTACAAAACAAGTTTTAAAAAATAGATGACAAGTTTTAATGAAATAATGAAGAAAATGCAGCCAATACACCCTTAAAAATAAGTGACAGCATAGCCCAGAATAGATGCAAACTTCTTCCATACCGTTTAAAAATAATTTAATGGTGATACCTCTAGGTAAAGGATTGTAGATGAAGGATGACTATTTTCAAAAGGCTAAAATCAAACATATTTTTTAATTTTGTTTACTTTTTACTAATAACATGTCACTGTTGCTCAAGAGGAACGATGTTATTTCCCTATTCACTTTAATATTACATAGTTGAATTCAAATCTAATCATCACAAACTATATATTGTAGAAAGGTATAAGACTCAAGAATAAATATTTTATAACAATAAACATAAAAAAGAAAACAAAAAATTATAAATAAATATCTAAAATTTTAAAACCTTTAGTTTGCATAGTGTGTGCAGTTATCTCAATATGCGCAGTTATCAGGTTACATTTTTTATTTTTATGAGTTTTCTATTATTCTAAAATGTAAAAAAAAGAAAAAAATTTAAAATGCGTAAGTGGCTCTAAACTGAGCCAACACTGATACAAGTTGCATTAACTAACATCTCCAGAGGGCTGAAGGAATAATAATTCCATCCAGAGCGAAAAAGACTTACAGTCCATAGTGTTCTTATGGTAAGATACACTATGTTTGTGCAGTACCAGTGCATGGCTGAGAAAAGTGAAGTGACGAGAGAATATCTGAGGGAAGAATCCCTAGATGTCAAAATGTTCTGTTACAAAGACCACAGATAGGGAGTGTGTTTGGAGAGTGAAACTTTGGGAGGAGGAAATGAAAATAACAGCTAGAGAATAAGACAGAAGAGAACTGAAAGCCTGTGTCAGCGTAACATCTGTGTGTACGTGTGTCTCTGAATGACGGTACATTCCACTATTGCAAACAAAAAATGTAAATCTATTACATTAAGATCAACACATGTAATAATGCAGGCAAACTAAACTAATGTTTACCTGGGACTTCATCTCATACAGCACAGCGTCATCTGGTGTGAGTTGAAGAGCCTCATCCCACCTCTTCAAAGCCTCCCAGTTCCTAACACACACACACACAGATTTTTAAGTGAAAGTTAAATAGACATAGCACACACATGATGTTTAAACACATACTGCAATTGGTTCAAACACACATACAAGATCTCAAAATCTACATCTGAAAATGAAGGTACAGTACACAGCTAACCTTTACTCTATTTATTATAAAATAGATTATGAGATGAAAAGACTCACAGTTTTATTTATAAAACTGACATTAATGATTTTAAACACAGAAATGTAATGATTTTATTGACACTACGTTTTATTATTTCGCACAAAAATACAGAAAGTTGGCTTCCTAATCCTTGATTTCAGTTTTTGACATTGTCTTAATAAATATTATAGACATCAAAGTTATATTTTCACAGAATGTTTTTTACATCTTGTAGGATGATTTAAAAACAGTAAATCACAAAACTGACTTTAGCTGATTTGACATACATTTCATAAACATTTTCTCAAAGTGGGCTTTTTAAGAGCAATATTACACATCACTTTGTTGCAGTAGCACACAGTACAGTCATTAAATACTTGGAAAAGTTACTTAATGGGCAAACATCACTAAAACAAGTTTAGCAACAGATATTATTGAGATTTTATAGTTATAAATAGTGACATACTGATAACTAGGACATGATCCTAAAGTTCCGCCAATGACCAGACAAACCAAACATTCTAAATGACTTACTAAACTTGGCTCTAAAACTAAGTCAAACACACCCTCTATTAAACAAACATCAGCGCTTTCCAGCTATGAAAATGCAAAACATGAATGGAAAAGACTGGACAACAAAGAGATTAAGAGACTTGCACAAATGTACATATGCGAACACATGCTAATCCTCACTAAATACGCTGAAAACCAACAATTCTGATAGTCTGTGCCATTTTCCCTCTGACTGGTATGCATGGGGTAAAAACAAAACTTTTGTCAGCATTTCAGCCTGTGTCGCAGCAAGCCTGCTCTTGTTTTCCTGCCCTCCAGAAGAAAGCAGACTGACAAAAGAGTATAAATAAACGTTTTAATAGCTCATCAAAAGCTCATTAAAACATTCTTGTGACTACAACCATTTCACAAAAAGAGAATAAAGTCTCGGGTCACACCACGGTCTTCTATAATCACATCTATTTGAAAAAGATCCAGTTTGATTAACAGATAACCTGACCTTTAGATACGTATTACAGATGTTTACACACAATAAACATGCAAAAAACATGCAAACTAGAAGAAAATGACTGACTAAAAAGAGCTAATAAAGCTATGTTTTAGGTTTTTTTGCATAGGTCTAAAATGGGATGGACACTTTGACAGTAAATGATTAGACGAGTTCATTAGATGCAAACACCTACGTAGCGTTAATGTTATTTAAAGCCTGATCTCATGGAAATTTGTAACCATTTTACAAGGTGGCTAATTTGTGAACTCTTTAAAAATGTACAATTATTAGTGAAAAGCAAGCCCTTAAACCTAACCGGTCACTGGCATAAAAGCAGATCATGTTAAAACACATAATAAATCATTTACAGTGCATAAAGACAGAAGTTCTTTATGTGGTTAATTGGTAACTTGTTGAAAACATTGTGCACTTGAATGTTTTACGCATTAAAAAATCCTGCCTTCCATAAAATGTGTAACTAAATAAATGTTTCAAAGGTCTAAATATATTAATTGTTAATATGTTGTAAATGAGGGTTGGACACATTGGACCTTACGGCTTCTAACAGTTTAGTTCTTGCAGGTAGTGACCATCTCTTCACGGAATCAGCTACGGGAAGATCAACGGGAAGGTTTACTAGCATTACATATCAGCTGTGCAAATATAACTACATAGTTTCTCTAAAAAGTATATAAAAATGCTGGAGTTTGATTAGGTCACGTTTTCTGTCTGTGTTTATCAAGCAAATAACAAGACTGACAAAACGTTGTTGGCACAGATCATTTTGAAGCAATTGATGGAATTCATGAAATCACCCTTGGGGGGAATAAAAACTACTTTAACAAGAATTTACACAAGAAATGTTCTAGGTGCTTGATTACAGAACACAATATAAGCTTCTGAGGGAAGGTAAAAAGTACACAGTGTTACAGTACATGGAGAAGTGGGCGTAGGTATGTGAAGGTGAGTGTCATTAAATCTCTATATCATCTTTTCAAATCTACCTGTGGAAACCTGTCAACTTTAATATTACAACATAAACCATATTATAAAAATTATAAATTATAAAAAAAAATCTGATGCTCAAATATGAAACCTTCTGTGTTTGATATTAACTTTAGGTAAATCCACATGCTTTGTTATTTTGACAGCTAAAAACACACATAGCATGTCAATTCTCAGTTTATTTATCTTGTGTGTGTGTGAAAGAAAGAAAAAAAGAGAGAAAGAGAGGAGAGAGAGAAAGAGAGAGAGAGAGAGAGAAAAGAGAGAAAGGAAGAGAGAGAAAGGAAGAGAGAGAAAGAGAGAGAGAGAGAGAGAGAGAGAGAGAGAGAGAGAGAGAGAGAGAGAGAGAGAGAGAGAGAGAGAGAGAGAGAGAGAGAGAGAGAGAGAGAGAGAGAGAGAGAGAGAGAGAGAGAGAGAGAGAGAGAGAGAGAGAGAGAGAGAGAGAGAGAGAGAGCTGTTTCTTCTCAAAATTGCAGTGAGCAAAAAATGCCAATAACAAAATCTTGTTAGTATAAAAGTCTGTTTGGGTGTTTTTTGCAATAAACCACAAGTGTTCCATGTGACAACTGACATGAGGGAGGAAATCACACTAGCATGTCCACAGTGCACCAAAGACACAAACAGTGTGTCTATCAGAACATAATGTAGGTTCTCATTACTGTACTAAGTGAAATCCTTAAATTAGACTTCTCATTATACATAGGCTATAAATAACACTTTACACAATCTTTGGGCGATAAGATTGAGAACAGTGGCTTGAAACGGGAGCACAAGCAGCTATACAGACCCACAAACGCAACAATGAGGTATTAGTAACAATACTGAAGCAATATATGTAACATGGTAAAGGTTTAGAACAGCAAAACGTAGCTATACTGCAGCTAAATACGCCAGTTAATAACATCGGTTCTGATCTGGTGGTTTTTGGATGACATTTTATACATTATTCATGCTATTCTTGCAGGTTCGATTGTGCATCTTAAATGATAAAGTTCATTATTACATTAATGTTACGCAGTAAACGTGTGTAAAAGATTTATGCACATTACTTTTTTACTAATTTAAATGTTGTAAGACTTGCTTTGACAACAGCAATTAAAGGTAGAATGTTAACAGCCACATATAGGACAAAAGGTTACTCCAATTACATCTAATAACAAAATATATCACATTACCACAAGAGGAAGTTTTGGATATGTGGTTCAGATTAGGAATGCCATAAAACCTATGCAGCCATTTGTGATAAGTAAAAATGACTGTGTGCTTTCATTATCTAACATAGTGGAGGTTTATAAGAAAAAAATAACCTCAGCATACAGCATAAGTAAACTTGTGACTGAGTAAGCAATTAAATGACAAAGTCAGCATATCACAAGTTCTCAAAACCCCCATGCTGCTTAAGAAGGGTGTTAGAAATCCTACTACATTATCTTTGCACAACATTTTCCATAGATGTATTAAATGCATATTATTGGCCAATAATACTTTATGTTCATATTATTTATGCTCAATTTCCCCTCTAGGAGAAACTCAAAGTGAGTTTTAAATGCAGTCACAGTGTGCATTGAGCTGACCTGTACCGCCTGCCCTCCAGCTCCATGTAATTTCCTAATCACAATCCACTTATTCTCCCAAAAACTAGATTATGAGGGTCGCCAGGGGCAACACGCCTCTTCAAAGACTGCTGTGTTTTCACTTATTGGTGTAAAACGTCAGCTAGGACCGTTGTTAAGGAGAGTATCATCACTGACTGCAGCTATAATAGCTAAATGTGTATTAAGGGGGTGTGAAGATTGAAAGTGATTTGGAAAAAATGACACTTAGAGGGTTGTGTAACAGGTGATGATTGTCACCAACAACAAGGCTGACATTGCGATGACATATCAGATACATCATTTTATTTGACATTTTGAAACTCATTTTCCGCAGTCATGTGTATTGACATTTATTTTGTGGACTAAATCAACATTATATACTCTCTGTATGATGATGTATGTCTGTACTGAGGCCTGGTGTCTAGAGAACTCTCTTTGGTGTCCTGTTTTAGCCCTGGCTCATAACGGAACGCTATTTTAGCCCTCATTGGTTAAATAGGCCAATAAAAGCGGAGCTAATAACAAAAACACACTGTATTTTCTTTACGCTCATCTTATACTTTGATTCAAAAATATGAAAAGCAACAGAATAAGAATGGTTTAAACAGTGATAAAAAAATCATTTAACAACTTTCCAAAACCTTATGCATTTGGCAGATAATTTTATTGTATTCAATAAATACAGTACATTATCAATATACCTGGCCCTGATACACTCCTTGCACAACTACTGCCTGTGTTTAGTCAACAAGACGACTACGGAAACAGTTAGAAATGCAGATATGAGTTACCAGAAAAAAACAAAACCTATAAGCAACAGATAGCCCTGAATTCATCTACAGCCGAAGATCATTAGACTTAAGTTTAAAAAAGTTCAAGGTTGGTTTCGGAGATTACAAGCCTCTAATCTTTCTGATCTGAATTCAATCTGGCTCTTTCTGATTGCACTTTATTTTAAAGTATGTGCAGAGACAGTGTATTTACCTAACATGAAGAACTGTAGGGATAATTAAACATAAACACTTAAATCAATGTCCTTGTCGTTTACTTGGCTTAATCTGCACTAAATAAATTCAACATGGTACCAATGCCCAGCTGCTTTTCAAAGCCTCAGACTTCACATTATTACTAAACATATTGTCTTGCGAGACAGGTGCACGAATATTAAATATAGTGCTGTGGTATTCACCTCAAAAACAGTAGTGGCCTAACCCTAGCCTAACCATTAAATGGCTTTTTAGACCAGCACTCTTAAAGGAATGGAAGCGCTAAAGAAAAACAAAGAAAAATGAGCGAGAGTGAGAGAGAGAGGGAGAGAAGAGAGAGAGAGAGAGAGAGAGAGAGAGAGAGAGAGAGAGAGAGAGAGAGAGAGAGAGAGGGAGAGAGAGAGGGAGAGAGAGAGAGAGAGAGAGAGAGAGAGAGAGAGAGAGAGAGAGAGAGAGAGAGAGAGAGAGAGAGAGAGAGAGAGAGAGAGAGAGAGAGAGAGAGAGAGAGAGAGAGAGAGAGAGAGAGAGAGAGAGAGAGAGAGAGAGAGAGAGAGAGAGAGAGAGAGAGAGAGAGAGAGTTATTAAGAAGGCAAAAAGGAACCGAAAGGTTGTAAAAGTGAATAGTGACATGATCACTTGACCTCCCACTGACTTGTTAAGGCTTTACAGTTAAAGGGTAATAATGGTGGATCGCCTTTAATCCCTTTCTCTAAAGCATCTTCCAGTAAATGAAAGCTATTCGATTTATCCTTTGAATGCAATAGCTGGCTATGACGTTTATAGCCTTTGGACACTGGGAAAAAAACAAGTGGCCTAATTTGACGTATTGTTCCCGTTAAGCAAGGTGCTTTTTGGTAAAATGAGAAAGTTGAGTCGACTTAATCAAATGCCAGAAAAGTCTTTTTCTTCTCTGTCTCTTCTTATTTTCAGACCTTTAAAACACAAAGAGACAAGCATAGCCCTAATATTTACACAGACACACCTGCTATGCTGATTATTATACAAAAACCACAGGCACAAAAATAAAACAAAAAGTTTAAATTAAACAATGAGATAATTACCTATGGCTAAGATAATAAAGCAATTCAAGCAAAAAAAGTAAGCTGGAATACATTACCTTTGTTTTAGCTTAATCTCTTTTCATGATGGCCTGTTGAACTATCACAGACCTGCTAAAACACATTGCACACTGAAAGTCCCATTTAAGTGCTAAAATGATCGGCTTCTCTGAACTGGACTGAACTTACATTTGAGCCTCCACAGATTATGCAGAGCTTTCTTAATGAAAGTCAAAGACATTATCGCAAAGAATATCAATTAATGTAAAGGGGTAATGTAAAGGGAGAAGCCCTGTACCTTCTTTATAATAAAGTCTGGAAAAGTACAGTTTGTTTTAGAGAGTCTCTAACCTTTATGAGCTGAATTCAGTCTTTTGGTTGCAATTAATTTTTGCAGTATGTATTGTGCACTTACATTGTACTTACACAACCAGAAGGTAAGAACTGCTGGGTAATTATACATAAACACTAAAGTCAATGTTCTTGTCAATTATTTGGTCTAAACGGCACTAAATAAATTCAACATGTCAACGACCAGCTGCTGTTCAAAGCCTTTCAGACTTCACATTTTTAGCAAACTTTATTGTCTGGCCTTTCTTATTTCCGATGCAAAACAGGTGCATCAAATATTAAATACAAAACTGCAGTAATCGCTTTAAAGATTGTAGTGGCCTGCAGCTCGCTATTACACAGTTAGATCCAAAGTGCAGCTAAACAACGTAATTTAATAACATTTTATATAAGAATTCTGAAGAGAATAAAACAAAGAAATTAAACAAAGAAAAAGAAGGACAAGTGCTTCTTTCTATTGTCTCCTACTATTTCTAAGTCGCTTTGGATAAAAGCATCAGCTAAATGCCTAAATGTAAATGTTCTTTCAGAACCGTCACATCCATAATGGTTCATAATTGCATAATGTTTATAAAAGGTTTTTGTAAAATAAAACATTTTATGTTCTATTTGTTGTATCTGCTTTGTGCATTTTTTATATTTTAACCTGATAAACGTCACAGCAGAAATTGAGTATACACATGACTACAATTTTTAGATTTTTTTTAACATTCTTTAGTCCTTTTAAAAAAATGTAGGCATTTAGTCAGCATTTTTATTAATTACAATAACATTACAAAATATTTAATAATTTGTTCATGTTTATTGTTATGAAAGTTTGTCAAATATTTCATCTTATACCTCTGAAAGTCTTTCCAACAATTTACAGTTTGTCATGACTAGATTAAAGTTCAACAATGAAATATTAAAGTGAATAATTATGACATAAGTGTTTCTCCTGAGGAACAGTGACATTTAACAGGTTAAGATTGGACATAAAATATTACATTCATACAGTGGAATTACCCAGAAATCCTTTTGTATGGCCTTAAGTCCACAGCTAACCCACAGCTCCATCTGCTGGATGATGAATAGTAATATGTTACAGGAAACTCGTTTCTTGTTGGCTGACTTCACTTGGAAACTGTTTTCGTCATTAACTATAATTTCTTTGTCATGTTGCTGACCAAAGCACTGACCTGTTTTAAGAACAGCTAACAGATGAATAACCGTAAAAGAGAATGGCAGTTGTTACTGGAATGGCTCTGTCTGGTGCTTAAATCAAATTTGAACTGACAAATCCGTGAAACAACGTCAGACTTATTGAAAAACTGGCAAAATAAAAGAAAAGCCTTAATTAGGCTTTTTCCACAGCCCTATATGCACGACATCTTATTACATAACATGACATTTTAAATCAAGAATGCCTGAATAAAATAGTAGGATTTAACTATGGTTTGCCAAAATCATGATATCAATATCACACTAATGTGTATGTGTGTGTGTGTGTGTGTGTGTGTGTGTGTGTGTGTGTGTGTGTGTGTGTGTGTGTGTGTACTGATTTGTCCAAAAAGTAGCGTGAAAGTCTTTATATAACTTTAGTGTAGCTCACTTCTGGAATAGTTTCAATTCACACTTGATTCATAGTAAAAACACAAATATACACCAAACACAAAAGTTAATTTTGATGGATGCATTGTTTAGAATATTACTCCAACTTTCCTTAACAGATGGGAAAATGCTCCAAAAGAACATGTAAAATCCAATCTGTTTTTACAGATCAGATTCTTTTTCCAAAGCCTAGTCAACCAGAAGATCCCAATGTAGCGGCATGCACTGCAGCCTGTCTGAAAGACAGCTTGGAAGAGAGAACATCACCTCCAACTCAACCTAGCTATGTCTGAACCTTGTGTCTTTACATTTTAATCATCCAACTTAGCACTTAAACAAAAACACAGACCACAACAGCCAAAAACCTCTGCAAAGTCTTTGACGACAAGCTGACAACACCATGAATAAACAAATTTGTATTATACAACATTAGACCTTTTCTTACATATTATTGCTTCTGGTTTGTGCATTTTAATTTATAGAAATCCTAAAAGTGTGCTGCCTCTTAAAAACATGCATACTTTTTTGTCACAGCTTAACGCATGTATATTTCCATTTTTTTAAATGTATAACTTACACATAGACTGATATTTTTTAATGTCTGGACTCTATAAAGAGGGTTTTAGTAAAATATAAACAGATGGTTTATTATATTGGTAATTAATACCTTCTGTGAACATTTATATTTAATTGCCAATATGTAAATTTAAAGTACACTAAGCCAAATTTTCCTCCAAATTTTCAATCAATGTTTTTAAAAACTATGATCATTTATGAAGATTCTTCTTGTTATTAATCCTCTATTAGTTTTGAGTAAAACACTGTGTCACAAGAGTTGGACTTAACAAGCACAAAAACTTTACCTGCCCTGTTCAGCGAGTAACGTGCCCTCATCCTTTAGTCTTTTGCTCTTTGCAGCACAATCCTCCAGCAGCACCTCTCGTCTCCGCTTGATCACATGCAGCCAATCAACTCCCTCCTTCTCAAAATCAGCATTATCATCATCATCCGCCTGCTCAAATTGCTGCACCGCCGCCTTTGAAACTCTCTCCCCCACTTTACGCTTCCAGCTGAATGAGGCCATCCTGACAAAATAAAACAAGAATAACAAGTGAACACTTGTGTATAGTACAAAGTCAACAGAAAAAGACAGTACTACACTAATACTATTGCTTCTTCAATATAAAAATATTAAACAACTGACCAAAACAGTTACTTTCGATCATCAGTTGTTTTAACATTAAGTGTATCTGCCATTAAAATGACTGAACAACTTTCTTTAATATGGAGAGACTAAAGCTTGTTTATACTTATTATATCTATACTTACTTATAGTTATCTATATTTAATTATTAAGAGTTATCTATATTTCTTAAATGTTTTAAATCACACAAGTGAGTGTTCTGTTTTACAGCAAAATACAGTTGTCTCAAACTACGCATTTGTATTGCACTAGTACAGTTGTAAATGTCTATGTTCAATGTTTTAAGCATCTCATATAGCAGCAAGAACATTTTAAGCATGCATATTTAAAATATGAATATTATATTGTTGTGTTTTTTGATTTTCCATTTGGTCTTTGGAGTTTGAATTTCAATTATATTCCAGAAATATTTATTACACACACTATCCTACTGTTCGAAATCACATGAGGCAGTTCTGGCAGGCACTTGCACAACCTACCACCTTTTAAATAGCACGTTTACGTGAGACTGGAAACATAAGCTCAGCATATAAATCCTGACGAGCCAAACCTGTTTTATGAACATAAAATATAGTTAATTCTAGAATTACTGACAGTTGTTACGCTTCTAAGGCCACTACGCGTTACTCACAAATGTTTTGGTCTTGTCCGCTACGCCCTCTAACCCGGAAGTACGTATCAATCTTAAAGGTACAGACTCCGCGCTATAAAATCTGACTGTGCTGTTGTTACGTTTTTATTTGTCTTTACAACATTACAACATTATTATATTGTAACTTCGATTCAATTAAATTTATTCTTATTTAATTGCAAATGTTTACATTAACGATAACTGTATTTAATAATTGTCTGTATATACAATAATCGTATCGTTATATGCATGTAGTGCTATTAACTGTTTTTTTTATTTTATATGCAATATGGTAAAATATATTTAATAACAAATTATTAATCAAAAGATACAAATTTGCATTACTCTTATTGCTGTCGTTTGACGTATTATTGTTGTTATAGTATTATCATTATGACTTCAAGTCTTTGTTCTAACCAAATGTGCTAATTAAATCATGTTTGCAAATCAAATCACCAATAAAAAAAATCTCACAACAGATAGTGACAACTGCGTTGTTTGTTTTAAGCTATTGCGTAAGAACCTACTGACACACTCAATGTACCTGAGCAGAATCAAGCACGTCATGCACGTTTTTTTAGTATATCAGGACCTTAACCTTTGGATTGCACGTTGATCACGGACACAGAAGAGTTTCCGCTGACTGTTATGCACTGGCTTTAATTAATCATTAGTCAGTAATTACTGACAGTATGTATATGTGCATTTGTGCCTTTGTGAAAAGTTTGTATATACAGTAGAACCCCAATGAGCATGCTACTATATCTCTCAAAAATATTCTGTTCTGTATTTTTATAAAGCATAAAAAGTGAGACCAGGATACTATTTGTTGCATAAGATAGTATGAAATCTTGCTGAGCATGCCTGCATCACACAACTTAAAAAGCTTAATGACATCATCATGTTATAGCATTGTGTTTAGGATATTGACTTTAAATACAATCAGATAAGTTTACCATTTAATCACAAATAATGTGATACAATCAGCTCTTTTGTTATGATTGACCATATTCTTCTTTCTCTTGGGGTCAAGTCTGTGATAATCTCTATGGACTTCGGCCAGTCTCTCATCCCCATTCACCATATGTGTAAAAACCACTCCTCCTTTCTAACTTTACCTGCAATTGGCCAAACTGATCTTACTCCCCCTTTAAACCCAGTCAAATAGCTACACTAAATTCTAACATATTGTCTCTGGCACAGTTCTGGAGGAACTCTGAGAAGGTTGCAAACTCCAACAATCAGTCATCATGTCAGACAGAGGTGCATTTGATACCGATGTGGTGACCCTCACCAGGTTTGTCTTGGAAGAAGGCAGAAAGGCCAAAGGAACAGGGGAACTTACAACCCTTCTCAACTCCATGTGCACAGCCATCAAAGCAATTTCTTCTGCTGTCAGAAAAGCTGGTATTGCCAATCTGTGAGTATCTGGATATGTGCTGTTATCTCTTGACAAATTTGAAAGAAATTTCAAAGACTTTTAAAGAAAGTGCGACAACATTGTACACTGTAGTATATAAGTATCCAGATTATTATTTTTTAAGATGGCAGATGTTACATTGTATAATGTATGTTCTTGAAAAAAGAAAAATCTAATATGTTATCTTAGTTAGCATGTGTAATCTTAGTTATTGGCTGGGCTGTGCAACAACTATGCAAACAAGCACTACAGGCTCATGCAACGACTAGACCTTGTCTGTTGTTGAAATAGGGGGCAAAGTTTTCTCTCAATCAGAGAGAAATCTACAATATCTAAGCTAGGCTCTTTCCTATGAGGTCAGTCAGACAGAGGAACAGGTATAAACCGTACAGACTAGATAATTGTACCCACCCTGAGTTGAAATGTAGTCAATTCTTTCATTTCCTGTGACAGACACAATCACTGACAATATATTTTTTATTTTCTCAGATATGGAATTGCCGGGAGCACAAATGTAACAGGTGACCAGGTGAAAAAGTTGGATATCCTGTCCAATGATCTGGTTGTAAACATGATCAAGTCCTCTTTCACATCTTGTGTTTTGGTGTCTGAGGAAGATGAAAAAGCCATTATTGTAGAACCAGACAGAAGGGTAAGAGTGTGTGTGTATTCATTTTTTATGTATGTGTTCAATCCTCTTCCACGCTGTTTTATTCTGAATTTGATTGCAATACAAACCTTCAGTACTCTTAACACAAATTTAGACCACATTGCTCATGTTGTGCTCGGTCCTGGCCAAGTATATAAATGCGACAAAGACTGTGGCATAATTGTATGGTTTTAGTACTTACGGTCTCTAAGCCAATACATTACTGTACATTCAGTACACAATGTCTTACAGTAATCTTGTTTTGTTTTTCACACAGGGGAAATATATAGTTTGCTTTGACCCTCTGGATGGTTCCTCAAATATTGACTGCTTAGCTTCTATTGGAACAATTTTTGCAATTTACAGAAAGGTACAATCTTTGGATCATTGCAGTACATGCAGATATCACCTTTTAAAGTCATTAGAAGACTAATGAAATGTGTATATCCAGGAAACTGATGATGAACCCGTAGAGAAAGATGCCCTGCAGAGTGGCAGAAACATTGTGGCAGCAGGTTATGCTCTCTATGGCAGTGCCACCATGCTGGTTCTTTCCACAGGTCAAGGAGTCAACTGCTTTATGCTTGATCCTGTAAGTCATACTATTCATAACCTATATAACTTTAAACTATTAAAATCTCTAAAAATAATTCTTATTTTTACACCACCCTTTACACCTCCATCATTAGGCTATTGGTGAGTTCATACTTGTGGACCGGGATGTGAAGATTAAGAAGAAGGGAAAGATCTACAGTCTCAATGAAGGCTATGCACAGCATTTTTATCCTGATGTCACAGAATATCTCCAAAAGAAGAAATTTCCAGAGGTAAGGAACAATTAGAAACAACGTGTCTGTTAAAGCCAAGCTAACTATATCTTACTGAAGTACAGACAGATAATATTGTATGCTTTGTCCATTACTGTTTGAATATACAGTACAGTATGTACTTAGGAAGTAGTTTATGCTACTGTAACGTCAAAATGACACACTAAACTTTTATTATTATTATTATTATTACTAATGTTATTATATTATTAATAATAATAATAATAATTGTAAGTCGCTTTGGATAGAAGCGTCAGCAAAATGCCTAAATGTAAATGTATTATTAGAAGTGTATGTTCTCTCTTTGACCTGCAGGATGGCAGTTCACCCTATGGAGGACGCTATGTGGGCTCAATGGTTGCTGATGTACACAGAACACTCGTCTATGGTGGAATTTTCCTGTACCCTGCTAATGTCAAGAGCCCCAAGGGCAAGGTGAGAAAATACACAATATTTACATTATGAAAAGATCAACATGCAGAGGCATTTTACAGTATATATTAAGGCTGTCATCTCACTGGTTTTAACATTTATGGGGTTTGGGATGGGCTTTAGCTAAGGCTGTTGTACGAGTGCAACCCCATGGCCTTCATCATGGAGCAGGCTGGAGGAATGGCAACAACAGGAGCCATGAATGTCCTGGACATCAAACCTGACAGTATTCACCAGAGGGCTCCTGTGGTGCTGGGCTCTCCTGATGATGTGAAGGAGTATATCTCCATCTTCAAGAAACATGCCAAATGAGATGTCATTTACTACAGTTATCATCACCTCACAGAGCACCAAGTCAAACCCAAGGACAAGCCAAAGCATTATCTGTCTGTATACTGTATATTGAGTACAAGTTTTTTTCTAGTTTCAATTTAATGAATGTTTGTGCAGGGTTTATTTTATACTTTTATGTCCACAGATATATGAATTGTAATGTTAAGATAATGAAAATATTCCCATGTTATACATTTCACAGTGACTGATATTAGGTGCAGAAAAACATTTCTGTTTACTTCAAAATAAAGTTACAAAGTCAAAAAGCTTGTGTGATTTAATGTTTAGTGTACAATTCTGTCTTTAACCAAGATGTAATATACAACCAAATAAATGCAAAAAAACTAAACCTTAGTGTTAGGTTAATTACATAAAGTAAGGTAAATTATGATTAGAAACAATATATTAACAGTAAATGTTTAATGGTGGCCACGTCTTTTTCCTATATAAAACATCCATGAAAGCAAAAGATTTATGAGAGGAACATAAGCTGATATAGCATTAAAGAGAGTTGAACAGAATTGATTAAACTCCGCACAAATCATCATTTCTCCCAGCCAAAACCTTTTCTGGTATGAAGACATTTGTCTCCATCTAGTGGTGTCAGGAGCCAGAATAAAAGAAATTGGGTTAAACCAAAGTCCCTTTAAGGAAAGTCTGCACTCGGGAGCTTCCGGACAGCTACAGTAGTTCAGTCATGAAAAACCCAGCCGTATCTACTTAAATAATGTAAGACGATTACAACCTTAAACAACTATTTGACTTTGCCTACGAAAAGCCAAGTACCTTACAACACTTTAAAGAGCAGAGACCCCTCCGCCGGAGAATCGAGAGGCTCTATTTATGTTTACAGGAAGGCGGGACTTCCGTTCTTACAGCCGCTATACAGACCTTTGCACTTTTCCCATTCATAGTATTTTCACTCAACCGTCTTCGTTAAAATCTATACTCTTTGGTTAATCTGACGTGACGTCAGACGCAAAACGTCGCAGGATTTCCCCGTCGTTGCAGGTGTCTGCGACAATCGGGAAGGAGTTACACGTACTTAGGTAACGTTTTAGTTAGTTCACCTTCATTCCCAAAGTAATTGTATTGCGGGATACAGTCTAGTGTTTTGAGAATATTGCGTTAACTTCATTTGTGTGGACAATTTTATTAAGCTAGCCAGTCATGTTTCGCTAGATTTGCAGCATAGCAGTCATACAGGAAACAGCAGTAAGTAAAATGTGCCGTTTCAGTGTTTGAAAGTGAAAGAGTAAGTATGAACAATGTATAGCAAGAACAAAAACCACAACCACAGCGATCGCCCGGCGTTTGTAAACCAACTTTTATATTCCTTGGTTAGGAAAAATAATACACTGGTGGCATCATTCAAAGTTCCAGTTTGCCACGATCCAATGCTGCTGAACTCATTTGCAATGTTGATTTACAGTCATGCAAATGAAACGGGACAGTTGCTTTCGCTTAATCCTCTTAACGGCAGATTCACCACATGCTGTCTCTGTCTCAATCTGTCTTCAGTTCAGTCGTAACAACATGCAATACCATAAAATACACAAGGAACGATCCCTCTCCTGATGGATGTGAGTTTTGTTCTTGCTTAATTTATTTCTTCTGTATTTAGGATGACTTTGGGAGCCGTTGCCTCCGTGATCCTCGCGATAGGAGGAGCTGCGGTGTTTTCTTCTCTTCATAAGATTGAAGAAGGACACGTGGGTGTTTACTACAGGTCAGATATTTAAGATTGTACCATAATTTGCTCATAGCAACAGAACCAAGCTTACATTTACATTTAGGCATTTAGATGACGCTTTTATCCAAAGCGATAATGAAGCGACACATCAACAATAGTACTAAGAGGTGCTTTCCTAAGTTTACAATGTTTTGCAGTGCTAGATAAGTACCTGTAGAGGAAAGAAGTTTAGTGTTTTTTATTTTTGTTATTTATGATGTCAAGTATTGGTGGAAGAGTTGTGTTTTTAGCTGTTTCTTAAAGGAGGTGAGGGATGTGGCAGATCGGGAGATTATTCCACAAGCCGGGGACAGAGAAGGAGCGAGAGAGAGATTTAGTGCCCTTCTGTGAGGGTACCACCAGTCAACGTTCGTTCGTTGAGCGTAGGGTTCTGGATGGGTTGAGCGTAGGGTTCTGGATGGGTTGAGCGTAGGGTTCTGGATGGGTTGAGCGTAGGGTTTTGGATGGGTTGAGCGTAGGGTTCTGGATGGGTTGAGCGTGAGGGTTCTGGATGGGTTGGCGTAGGGTTCTGGATGGAGTTGGCGTAGGGTTCTGGATGGGGGGTTCTGGATGGGTTGAGCGTAGGGTGGATGGGTTGAGCCGTAGGGTTCTGGATGGGTTGGCGTAGGGTTCTGGATGGGTTGGCGTAGGGTTCTGGATGGGTTGAGCGTAGGGTTCTGGATGGGTTGAGCGTTCTGGATGGGTTGGCGTAGGGTTCTGGATGGGTTGAGCGTAGGGTTCTGGATGGGTTGAGCGTAGGGTTCTGGATGGGTTGAGCGTAGGGTTCTGGATGGGTTGAGCGTAGGGTTCTGGATGGGTTGAGCGTAGGGTTCTGGATGGGTTGAGCGTAGGGTTCTGGATGGGTTGAGCGTAGGGTTCTGGATGGGTTGTATGTATGTAGAAGAGAGTTAAAGTATGAGGGTGCAGAGTTTGTGATGGTTTTAAATGTCAGCATTAATGATTTGAATTTAATGCGGGCCGCCACCGGTAGCCAATGGAGAGAGATGAAGAGAGGCGTGACATGTGCTCTTTTGGGTTCCTGGAAAACAAGTCTTGCTGCTGCGTTCTGTTTCATCTGAAGTGGTTTGATTGCTCGTGCAGGAAGACCAGCCAGAAGAGCATTGCAATAGTCCAGTCTGGAGATTACCAGAGCTTGAACTAGCAGTTGGGCGGCGTGCTCTGTGAGATATGGCCTGATCTTCCTGATGTTGTAAAGTGCATATCTACAAGACCGTGATATCCTTGAGATGTGTTCGGTAAAGGACAGCTGGTCATTGAAGATTACACCTAGGTTTCTTACGGATTTAGATGGTGTAATGGTTGTGTTGCCAATTTGAAGCTGATGCTGTTTCTTTCCTTTAAGGGGTGGAGCTCTGCTTACTGGCACCACTGGTCCTGGATTTCATCTGATGCTTCCTTTTATTACGACATTTAAGTCTGTACAGGTGAGAGACTAACAGAAAGCTTGTTTTAGTGACTTTATTTCATATGTCTTATTATCGCTCTCTTTCCTTAAAGACAACTCTACAAACAGATGAAGTGAAGAATGTCCCATGTGGCACAAGGTAAGGTGCATTGTTTCTCCATTAGATTGTAAGGGATTATAACAAGCTTGTTTACTTTTAACTTCAATTAAATAGACCAGCATCACAAATAAAACAAATATCATAATTTGATTACGTCAGTAATCAACTTTGATTGATTAAGGATTAATGTTTTGTGCGTTATGTATACTCACGCTCATTCATTTATGACAACATCCTTTTTTGCTTGCAGCGGAGGTGTAATGATCTACTTTGATCGCATTGAGGTGGTAAACTACCTTGTTCCCTCAGCAGGTAAAATGTTCTTATGTGCACAGTGTGAAATCCTTAATAATACAGCCATTACGGGAGACACTGGAACATTGTCTTTTTTGGCACGGATTACTCGATTGCTCTGTGAATTAAGATGGCAGCACCTGGCTGTTAATGTGGTTGACTTGTGGTTGACTCTGTTTTATGATTTCTCTCTTATCATTATCTCATTTGCTGCAGTATATGACATTGTGAGAAATTACACCGCTGACTACGACAAAGCCCTAATTTTCAACAAAGTTCACCATGAGCTGAATCAGTTCTGTAGTGTACACTCACTTCAGGAGGTCTACATAGGTCTATTTGGTAAGAATCATTTTTAATGCTTATTCCAGGAATTTGATGCCTATTATTAGATTTTTGCTTTTAATCCCTGGTAACACAAGGGTATTTTAATGTAGTTCTTTCATAAAGAATTGAATGAATATTCAGGGTATAGTACAAGTTAAACTATATGGAGACTTCTTTCCCCTTAAACCCTTGATTGTAAGTAGATTTTGCATGACCATAAATGTGTCCTCTAAATTAGAAATGTTAGAAAACTTTTCCCTGTGCAGTTATTTGGTATAATCAAACTCCTTTTTTATACATGCTATGGGAAAAGCTTTCTGAGAATTTTGCATTGTAAGACTGTAATGCTTTAAATGTTTTTCTAAAACTTGTTAATTTTATGGTATCGGTTTTGGTGCCCCCTAGTGGTGCCTTTTAGGTTAAGACACCTAACGTTTGTACAGTCAGTAGCTTCTCAGTTGCTGGTAATTTTTTGTTGCACATTTGTGATGCAAAAACAATGAGTTGTATAAAGTCTGTGTACACATGTCATTAATATATTGACCTCCTGTTTTTATTTTATGGGCTCTAGATCAAATAGATGAGAATTTAAAGCTCACCCTGCAGGAGGATCTCACCGGCATGGCACCAGGACTCATTATTCAGGTGCGATGAGATGCCTCCTCTGGCATTTCATTATTTTCCCCTTCTATTCTAGTAAAAAACATTTCACCTTTTATTCTCAGGTTAGGGATAAGATAAAATAACAAAAGTCTTGCAAAATACTCTTTGTGTATTTGCTTTTGAATTCTCATGCTCTTTATTTAGCTTTGGGTTTGGCAAGGCTAAGATTTACATCATCAAATCCCTTGGTGCAGTTTTTACAGACTAAAGCAAAGCCCCCAAAGTATATTTGTCGTAAGTCTTTCCAGATGTATAAACTGTAGCATATATAATCAGACAGTTAACAATTTGGGTGTGTAATTTGATAACTGATAACTTTGCGTCTAGCGCCAATTTCCTGATCAAGCTTTTTCTTGAAATTCTTTGGTCCACTTGATGTGTAATGAACAATTAGTCACTTGAGGAGTATTTGACCAGAACCACTAACTTATGTTCAATGTTCAATTTGTGTGCTGCCTCATCTGTTTGATTTTACCCTTAAGCTTTGAGCAAACAAAGATGTACTTTAATAGCAGATTAACTGTGCACATCAAAAGTTGTTGCATAACATGGTCATGGTGGGAAGATTGTTCTGGCTTCTTTAGCTTTAAACATCCCTCTGTTTCTTTATTGTTGTCATAAGCAGGCGGTCCGTGTTACCAAACCAAACATTCCAGAAAGCATTCGCAGGAACTATGAATTAATGTGAGTTTGCAAATGTGTTATGGCCTGTTAAAGCTTGAATAGAAGTATTGTCACTGTGTTAATGATTTGGTTGAGTTACAACCTTTCTACTTGTTATATATCTAAACCCTGTAATTTGTTCTAGTAAAGAATATAATGTATTTTATTGTTTTTTTCCCCGGTTGTCATCTCTTTCAGGGAAAGCGAGAGAACAAAGTTACTCATTGCGGCTCAGACACAGAAGGTGGTAGAAAAGGAGGCAGAGACGGAGAGGAAAAAGGCCATCATAGGTGACCAAGCACATTCTTCTTAGTATTCAGCACCATGAGTCTAAACTGGACTGAATGCTGATGAGGTCACTGCTCATAAAATGAATGTATTTCGTTCTGTTCTTTTTTATATGCAGAGGCAGAAAAGGTGGCTCAAGTGGCTGAAATAAAGTTTGAACAGAAAGTTATGGAGAAAGAAACAGAGAAAAAAATTTCAGAAATTGAAGGTAGGTTATTAGCGTTGGCTGGGGCTGACACCATGTCGTAACCAAAGCGCGATGTGGTACGTTTCAAGCGACAAGCCATTTGTCTGTCTTTACTAAACACGATGAAGGGATGTGGCACGACAATCAATCACAAAACACAGCCAATCAGAAGAGTTTTTGCTCGTGCATCCTCTCACGCTGCAGCTGATGAGTAAAAACTCAAGGCACAATTGTCCCTGGGTATGTGCCTGCTTGATCTCAGTAGTGATTTTTGGAATATTTAAATGATAAAGTTAGGTTAAAATTGGGGTTTGTAACTGTAAGTTTGTTTTATTCTTTTCAGAATGACAACCACTGTAAAATAATACTAAAATTGTTCATGTCAACTGCACTGTGAGAGAGAAACCTTAAGATTACCAAATGGCCTCATAGTATTATATATCTGATTCACAAATTAAAAATATTTCCTCAATACTAAACTGACATGCAAAATGTCTTGTGGGAACAAAGTCTTAACAATTTATTATTCATGCTCAGGAGACTCATTTAAGCAGTATTGATCTTCTGTTATACAGGCCTGGTTTTCCAATAATGTGGCAAATTGCAAACTTCACTCACTTTGTTCATTGTATAATGATTGTCATTATTTCTAAATCAGCTTGCAGAGCTCTTCTCACTGAAATGCATATTTACAGGAGCAGTCAGGCCCAACTGACTCGATATCTGCTTGCATACTGATACTTCATCAAATGCCAAATAATGACCTACACAGATAATAACATGTGCTCAGAATAATTGTGTTATGTGACTACACATAAATGTGTATCTGTATAAGGTGGTATGAAAGCAACCAATGCACATGTGCTTGGGAAACGGATCAAAGACAGTTGCAAAAAATTGCAACTCATATAAACTGTCACTACAATATCGAGGTAGTTTGTCACTTCTAAACATTCTTTAAACAATTAGTTTCACACATTTTCTGGCTTGGTGTCTGTTTCTTTGGCAGGATATTTATTACATTTTAATTTCTTTATTACATAAAATAGTTCTGAAAAAAGACGCAAGGCAGCTGACTGAATCGTTGACTTCAGTTGCCAGTGTATTATGAGAATATGTGCAGAAATAGAATAGGAAGCTGGTGTCTCTTGAGAAATCTCTGAAAGGTCTTAAGGTTAGAGAGGTTTGGCTTTGGTTGTGTTTGGAATACCAAGAGATATTTAAATATGGTGTTGTGGCTGAAAGAGTCAGCTTGATTTCTGTGGGCAGAAGGCGTTTTTTTGTGTTCTGGTCACTGTTTTAATGTTACGGGATTTTGTGTAGTCAGATTGGCAAATGTTTCCAGTAATCTGTACATGCATTGGCACACAAAGATAAAAGTAAAGATCTCGTAAAGATAAAAGTGACATGATGTGGTCTGTAATGTAACCATCGTTTTACTTTTGTAAACAATTGCATTCCGTTCAACAATTAGTTTCACTTTTCAGGGATGGTGAGTAGCTCTGTTGTTTCTGTGTTACAGAGTTGTCTTTCTGCTACAGATTTGCTGCAAACCTTCTTGGCCAAATAGCCGATCTAATACTATGCTTAACTCTGGCGCCCTTCTTGGCATCGGCTAAGCCTTGGTTCACACGGACATGTTGCAGCATTGATTCAGCTGCAGTGCTACTAGTCTGCTATGCTTGGATCTTGCATTTCACACAGAAGGCTCTTATGCAATTTCCAGAAAACCTATGAAATCGAAGCCCAGTTAGAGTGCAGTTAGAAGTCCTTGTTATGTTGGTATGGTTAAAAGATTTTATTTCATTATACAACTTTGGGACTATAAAGCGTTCCTAAGAGCAGGCACTGCATATGATTGTATAAAGAAAACAGGCCATTACAGATGCATAGTCTTCAGATGATTTTGGACTGAAGCTAAAAACCGAGCAGTTGAGTAACAGTTTCACTCTTAAAAAACATCTGTTCTTAATTTGTTCTAACATACTTGGGAACAGTTTTTGATGTCGTTGTTCATTATAACAAATTGTGTACTTTAGTATGCTGTATGCATACATGTATGTGTGTTGTTATATATTATTTTCTCCATCATGAATTAAACGGGGGAATCTGGGAACTGAGTCTAGGGAGTGAATTTCAAGGGCGGATGGAGTTCCAGTTCAAAACATAGAGGATTTCCATCTTCGATTCACATTAAATCCTCTAATCGCTATGCAAATTTTATACATATCATTAATAAATCTGAATTTTCTGGTTTAAAGATTTAAAAAAATGTCCCCAGCTAAAGTCCCTTCAATGAATCTTGGACATTTCCACCAAGGCACATTGCCAACTATGACTCTCATGTTAAAAACACTTAAACAATTAATGAATGCAACTTAAACAATTAATGAATGATGATTATTGAGTAAATGCTTGAAGAAAGTGAACATGTTAAAATTCTGGTGTATATTGTGTAGTCTTATAAAAGGTTAGTTCGGTCCTTGATTCTGATTGGTCAATAGCTGTATTTTATTCACAATAAAGCACAGATATGGCGTAAACATCTCTCGGTCAGGGACTGTTTTTCAGCAGAAGGAAGGCTTTTAGTGATTTTACTTTATGATACTGGTATTGATACATACTTTGAGACATATTTACGATAAAGCACAGCCTCTCATAACTTATTTGTGTATACTTGAATGTCCACCGTTCTAATCTGTCCAACTGGCAGTGTGTCTGATGTTGGCTTGGTAGTTGAACACAATTGGTAATCTTTGCTAGGTTTTGATTTCTGGTTGTAAAAATCATAACATTTGAGTGGAAAGCAACAAAGATATTTACTAAAGTGCATATTTAACAGGAATGTGTCTATGTGTGTGGTTCTGATTAATGTACACAAGACAAAATTATGGTTTTCTAGTTGAGAAATGTAGAGGAGGACACGTTGCTGAATGAGATTAGCGTCAGTACTTTGTATTCGATTATTCTGGTGTTGAGGTGTCTGAATGTATTCTGTGATGAGTGTGAAATGAGATGGTTTAAAAGAATTCAATGTGTGCATGTATTTACAAAAGCAATAGTCCATCACCTGAATGAGAGTTTCTGGGAAAACCCTATGAAGCATGGTGCTATTCATGGATCTTTCTTTTCCTCTTTCATTTGTCTTTTTCTCTCTCCATCTATCATTTAATGTTATAGACGGTGCTTACCTTGCTAGACAGAAAGCAAGGGCAGATGCAGAGTTTTACACTGCAGAGAGAACAGCTGAGGCCAATAAGGTAAAATATCTACATTTCTAAAATTATACTCTGTTTTTAATGTTCTATAAAATATATTTTTTGCTTTCCATCTCTTCACAGCTGAAGCTGACCCCTGAATTTCTCCAACTGATGAAATTTAAGGCAATAGCAGCTAACAGTAAGATTTACTTTGGAAGTGACATCCCTCACATGTTTATGGACTCAGGACCAGGAAGCTCTTCCTCGCCTGCCTCCAAAGCCATAGATGCTCTTTCAGAAGGCCTAATGGACTTTGAATGATGATTCTGAAACCTAGTTTGTAGCACAGAGATTAAGGCAAAACAAACTAGCCAGTCAGTGGACTGCTCTGGTACAGCTGACATGGGATATATCTTGGGTAAAAATATTACACCTTAACAGGTGTTAGGTAGAACCTGGTGTCTTGCTTAACACCTAGTGTTGGTTAAATGGAGAATTGGCTCTGTTATTTTCAATACACGGTTGGATCAAAATCAGACAAACCCAGCCGTTGGGTATAAATTAAACCCGTTTATGATGAGTTGTTTCAACTCATGTTTCGGTCAAAAATTGACATTTTGTAGGTTAATTTAATTTAATTTAATTTATAGTTGGGTTTGTCCCTTTTTGACCCAAATATGGGTTAAATCTAGCCCAGCATTTTTTTTTGTGGAAACAAATTGAAAGGTGTGAGGTGGCTAGAAATTGAATTCTTGGATTATACAGTAAGTGTGATATCTTAAATCAGATGATTTTTGCATTTTACTTTGATCTTTATTATGATCTTACACCTCAGGGACTTATTTATATTTACTGGGTCTAAAATGTCATTTGGTCTCGATATGCTTTTCAACACTAAACAAACAAATGTCTACTACAAAAAAATTGTAGTTTATGAATTGAATTTTTTGTGTGATAAAGCCATTTTTTCCAAAAATGTCAGATGAGAAATCTGAACATCAGTAAAAATACATGATTATTGGATGACCTTTAATGTAGCACGGTACAGCTTTTGTTACATGCAAACTGTACTATGTTACCTAACAGTATGCTAATTGTAAAACTGCCCCTTTGAACCCGCAGTAATTTTGTGCCTTTGGTTGCAATAGAGCAGGACAGTTTTCTAATGTTCATCAGAAATGTTTGTTTGTGTCTATCTGCTCACCTGTTAACCTGTATTTGTACAAAACATCTGAGGGATGTTTCTTACTACTGAAATCTTTATTATTTGTATTCTACGTATATTTGTTTGTTAATAAGTCATGAAATAAAATAGCTGTCTGGGAACCAGATTCAGTTCCTCAAAGCTATTATATCAGTAAATACGAGGTGTCATGCCCATTAGATTTTTTTTAATAGAGTATGTTTAGATTGTGACTTCCTGAAAAACACATTTCTGTCATCATCATTCTTGTACTTTTGAATTATAGTCATGTGTATTAAAAGCTTGTGTCAACATTTGCAGTCAGGAATGGCAGTGTTTTGACTCTAGAACAGAAATGCTTTAAAATCAGTCAGGTACATACATGTCTACAGGCGTACAAATCTGAACAGGAAGGTTGCTTGAAGGCTGCAGAGTTGTAGCTGTGATAAAAGTTTGCACTGATTCATAAATGTTCAAATAAATGGCATACTACATATTTGTACAAATTATGAAACTGTTCAAATATCTGGGGTTGTTTTTCATGTAGACCCAGATGTGTGTAGGCAGATTTTTGTTGGCAGTGTTCGTAAACTGACTCGTTTCACACAGCAGCAGATTGTGTAATACTGTTAATTTTGAAGCTCAAAGTGGTAACTGTTTCCCATAAGTCCTTGACTGTTCATGTGAGTTTTTGAATCGCATCTCATTGCTTTCAGATTTCTTTAAGAATTGACAATGCATTTAGGTGTTTGTTAATGTTAATGATTATGTTAGTGTATGTAACCAGTCTGTCTAATTCTCATTTTGTGAAGTGTGGTCACTGTGTTTATTATATTTGCACTTGATGGTAAAACACTTGAGCTACAATCAAAGGTGCTTATAAATAAAATTCTTCTAAATCTTATAGTGCAGCATTAATTTGGGAATTATTTTAAAATGGCTAAAGTTTTGGAATGTAACATCAAACCATGCAAATTTATGAAAAAATGAAATGAAATATAAATCATAATTTGAATTGTAATATTTTCCTGTAATGATTTGCTAGTCAGTCGTAAATAGTTAAGCCTGTTGTTCATACTGTATTGCTTTGTTTTAATACTTGAAAATCAAACGATCAAGACATAATATTACATCTGTGTAGACTGCAGCTGTCTTTATTTGGCTGTCTTGTTTTTAGCTTAATGCCTAAATAAAGCAGACCTGTGTTTTTTTGTATAGATGTTGTGATGCATGTAAATCTAGGTGAAAGCAAACTTCAAATTAGAAGGTTAAAGCATTCCTCTTTAACTTTCTGCTTTTATTGCATTTTCCATTGGTGATTTGGTGGGCTAACACATTTTTAATGATTTTCAATTCCCATCTGGTTAACATCTGGATAGATTTGAAGACATAACTGCACCAGCTGCTGCACTGTTTAGGTAGTGTCATTTTTATGAAACTCTTGTTTCCTCAGATACACGGAGTGCAGCTTTAGGACACAAAAACCATTTCAGTAAAACAAAGATGGTTAAAGGGGTCATATGATATTTCTTGTTTTCCTTTTTCTTTAGTGTGTTATGTAGCTGGTTGCGCATGTGTGAGATTTGCAGAGTTACTAAAGCTCAAAGTCTCAAACCCGAAAATATCTTCTTTGGCTCAGGCACGCCTTCCTGAAACTCCTCCTCTAAACACGCCCCTCCACAAATCTACTGTTTCATAACACCGCCCAAATGTGTACGCAACGAAAGAAGGCGTAACTTCTTCTCGCTGCTGCTGTTGTGTTATTGTCGCCATGTCTTGGAGACGCTGTGTTTTTCGTTGCGAAAGCAAAACTACTTTGTTTGGCCTTCCAAAAGAGGACGCAACTAGAAAACAGTGGTTAAGCTTCATTTACACTACTGATCCAGAACAATACAACCCAAATATTCGCCTGTGTTCTGCGCATTTTACGGATGACTGTTTCCTTAACCTGGGAGAGTACAAAGCCGGCTGTGCACAAAGGCTGTTTCTAAAAAGTGGGGCAATTCCAACTTTGCAAGTACAGTCTGGCAATTCTCACACGCAACCTGTAGGTATGTTTTCATATTTTAAGAAGTTGAGCAGTTTCTACGATCACGAATACAGACCTGGTTTTATGTTTACATGGTATCGCATGCCCCCGCGTTGCGTAAAAACACAGTATAAGTCATTATAATCAGTAATAATTATGTCTCCAATATGCAACAAGTGTTTTGTTTATAATGGGTTATATTGTGTTTGTCCCGTCGCTCCGCTGGGCGCTAAAGAAAGGCAAAAACACGTGCCCATTGTACGGAAGTCGTAAGCGGTTTTGGTTTTCTCATGATGAAAGTTGTATTCTTATGATGTGATTACAACTTATGTGAACTCGTGTTTCGAGACAGCAAAAGCATAAAGGTCGCCAGTAATAGACAATTCGATAGTCGTGAATTTAGGCACCATCTCTAAAGTGACAAACACATTAATATACACGTTTCTGCTTTTAAATGGGATGACTTGCAGTCAACAAACAGTCACAAATCCTATTTACAACTGTACAGTGTTCATGTGGTTGTCAGCTATACTGCAAACCATGCACATTTATGAAAAAATATTATATATATATATTTTCCTGTATTCCATGATTTGCTAGTCTTTTAGATTGAAATACACTAAATATTACTGAGAGAAAATTCTGTCATGAGATTTTGGTTATGTCAGGATCACAAGAAAACTTGTTATCTCGAGATCATAAGAGAAATCGAGGTCAAGAAAACACAAAAAGAAAAAAATAACAATGGATGGCCGCTTACAGTTGCATATATGGCTTGTTCCTGTCCAACATACAATGTGTGATGTATATGGTTGTTTGTATGTCAGAAGTAACACCATTATTTGGTTGTACATACAATTGATGTGTAACTACTTGTTTTGGGCGTTTCTTTTAGAGTACGTCTCAGCATGGCTGCAGTTCAGAGCAATTATCCACCTCATCCCAAAGTCATGATGTTGAATGTCAAACGGACAGTATAGAAACACTGCCTGCAGCGTCTCCAAAGACGCGATCCGTTGGCACACAACTGTCTCGGGGTACACTAAAGGACAGGCACGTACGGAGCAAAGGTATTTCACACGCAGCAACGTTGTTCATTAAGTTATAAAGGCATTAATTATAGTTTTTTATTACTGGAAAATTGAATGTAAGATCATAGAAAATCCAGTAAACTTAACTGTTAAAAGTTAAATGCTAGTTATTATAATGACTACATTATCATTATACTTATATTCACCTTAAATTGCAGGTACCCAGGCTAAGGTTTCTTCTTATGATGTAGGTACTGAAACCACTCCCAGTTTGCCATTAGAACCATTGTCTTCAACTCCCATTAATGCCCCTTCTTTTACACCATGCAAAAGACCTTGTCTTGAGTTAAAAGAAGAGGAGGAAGAGACAGATATTAAGATTTATAAAATTATATTATAATTCTAATCTTAATAAGATTGTAAGAACATTATGATTAATCCATGTAAAACAAAATTGTTGGATTAGTTGTGATGTCAAGTTGAATGTAAAGGAAGAAAACATATGACATATGTTGTTGACCTACCTGACTTTTAATGGTTTTCAAGCTAAAAAAGACAATCAAATTGTATGCACTAGTGCAATTATTATTATTTTTTGTTGAACTTAATATTTCAAAATGCATCAAATTGATTACTATATTTGGACACTGTATTCATGAATAAATTATGCAAATACAAATATTGTTGTGGTATGTTTATCACTTTTAGTTTCATGTCTTGTCTTTTTTCCTAATGAGAAATTGATTATGACAATTATTGTGGTTGGTTTGTGGTTTGTAATATTGAAAAGTCTGATGATTATTGATTGTTTCACTGAAGCTCTTTCACTATGTGTGGCCTCTAGACAGCTGCCTTATTTCTCTCAGACTATAGCTATGGTGTGAAGTGGGAATAACTTTTAACTAAATAAACATAATTTAAGCAATTCAATAAATATTACATTAAGTAAAGCTTTGTGAGTCCATAAAAAATTATTTAACATGTGCAATGAAACATATAGCTACTTAGAGCCAGTAGATATACTTCACAATCCAAAAACGTAAATTTTCCTAAAACCACAGTGCATCATTCAACATCGAGTCATGTCTAAACACCGTGTCTGGAGGAAATGGGTAAAAATACTTTAACAAGCCTGACTGGCAGGCATTGCATTATGACTTGAATATCATCTATGGTAATCCATGTGGGCAGTTGTGGGAAAAAAACAGTGAACAGCAGAGTTAGAGGATCCAACTTCACTAAAGCAACTAGAAGATCTTCTGATAGATGAATTGTAAAAACGTCCACTATAGACTTTTCAATGTTGTACAAACCATTTGTGAAAAGGTTTGAAGCTTTATAAAAAGCATATGGTTGTCTGAAAGCTTGTTAATAGAGATATCATCTAGGTGTTAAAAACCCTTGTACATACAGTAGTAAAGAAAGCAATTTTTACACTGCAATTTGCCATTTTGTCTGAATGCTCAAGAGAGGAAGACTCTGATACTGTACAGTTGGTGCTTAGTGTTTCCAAAACGTTTGGAAGGATGTTCTTGTGTGGTGTAGAAATTTATTTTTAATTGCAAAGATCCATTGATCTAATATGAATATATCATAGTTTTCATGAAATCATTTACTTACAGATGGTGAAATTATGTCTGTCACACATAGACCTGGGCAGATGGATGTGATTGCATTAGTAAATGTATCTTCACAATATATATATATTGTATATTGCTTTGCATTTACAGAAAAGCAGCATGTAAAGCCCATGGGATTACATGTAAAACATGTGATGATGTCTTTTCACATGGGGACAACATGTCGCCACATGTAATTCATGTGGTTTTTCTGTAAGGGTTCATGAATTTGGCTGATGCTTCTCTTTGAAACTCCAGGTATACATGTGTCTCCCTGCTACAGTAAGTGGAAACTACACTTTTAAATCTTTAAAAACATTTATATAACCTTTATATTTATAAAAAATGAATGTTTTAAAGTTATTGATAAAAGATGGAACAGAATTTAGAATGGAATTATGGTTTTGTTCCCATCTTGGAAAGTTATGGAGGTAGTCTAGAGTGGGAGGAGAGAAGAATGGCTTGAGAGTTATTTCTTTGAGTAATGCTGTCACAGCTCCATAGAAAGTGAAGCAGTACACTATAAAAGCGCTCTCCATACCCGGACAGAGAAGGAAAGTTCACACACTTTTGCGTCTGTGCAACTTGCGGCTCAGAACCTGTTGCGGACATGTAAAATCATCGCCAGTTCATAAGGATGATTATTTTTGTCTTACCGATTTTCGGGAACGACACATTGCTGCAGTGGATATGGGAAGTGTTGTATAAGAAGCTTCATGTTATCCTCCTGTCACCCCTGTGGAGCGTGTGCGCGGCTTTCTGCGCTCATCTCATCTTCTCCGCACCTTTCATGATCCTGGATCTCCTGAGCCCACACGTGCGCTGGATTCAGCAGTACCGGATCCGCCGTGAAGTCGTTGATCTCCGTCAGTGGTTTCAATGTGCTGCACGAATTTTATGGAAATACGCGGTTGGCGTGTTCCCGTTGACTACGATCATTTTGTTTGTACGGAACAGTCATTTCCCAGAAAGAGCACCGTCCTCTTTCCGTGCCTTGAGGGAATGTGTTTCCTGCTTATTCATGTTTGATACCTTATTCTTCATGTTTCATTACACCCTCCACAAGTAAGCATCACACGCTTTCAAGTCGCTATGTGGAACTTATATTGTGTAAATAATTTTTTCTCCAAGATGGCCATTAAATGGGGTTAATAAGGAGAAGCATTGGGTGACATGCTCTGAAACTGCTTAGTAGCTACATTTATACTAAGCATATAGGTTTACTTAGTATTAACACATATATAAACCTAGAATCTGCAAGAATAAAAAATGGTTAAATAATCTGCAAAGTATAATTTTCATAAAAACAAATTTTCTACGGCAATGCCATAAGAACCAGTTTTGGTTTTCCAAAGAACAATCAAAAGTTCTTTAAAGAACAATTTCTTTATTATCTTTTTATAGTCCACCACAAAGAACATTTTGCGAAACAGAGTTTCTGTGGATGTTAAAGGTTGTTTGTGGAACCTATTAGTCAAAAATAGTTCTTCTATGGCATCATGAAGCACCTTTATTTTCAAGAGTGTATACCTAAAACGTTAATAACATGAAAATTGTTTATTTTACATTTTACAAAATAACCTCATTTTTTTTTTTTAAACTGAGCTTTAGGTATTATTATGAGTCAGTTCATAAATTGGATGACTTCATGACCACAACAGCTCTGTGTAAAAGAGCATGTGGATTTATTGTCTAAAATGTACAAATAAAATGCAAATAAAAGGAATTAACCAGCTGGTCACTATGCAACTTGAAAATGGATTTTAAAATCCGCATCCATTAGCAACTACTCAAAATGTTATTATAATACTATATGCATTATTCTAAGAAAATGCTGGGTTAAAAATGGACAGAACACACAGTTGGGTTATAAAATAGCTTATTCTGGGTTGTTTTAACCCAAATGTTGGGTTGTTTCAACCCATCGTTGGGTAACAACAACCCAGCATAGACTAATCTTTAACCCAATTGTGTGTTCTGTCCATATTTTGCCCAGTTTTGGCTTGAAAACAACCCAGAATTATTTCAAGTTTATGACATTGATATTGTATAATACAGTAAACATCACTATTGCCAAACTGATTTGAATGCTTTTTACCCCACCAGAATTCCTTGGCTGTATCGAAACGTCCATCATATTCACCACCTGAACAGAGACACATTTGCACTGGCTGCTCAGGACTCAAGTATATCAGAACTGCTGTTTCTTCAAGCCCTCGCCTTTATCAGTGCCATACTGGTGGGCTGCCACCCTTTAAGTGAAATTCTTTTCCATGTGATTAACACCTGGATGGCTGTAGAGGATCACTGTTCATATGATTTTCCCTGGGCGCTGTATCGGCTGCTGCCGTTCTTTGCTGGGGCTCCGCACCACTTGGCTCACCATCAGCAGTTTACAGGGAACTTTGCCCCTTACTTCAGACACTGGGATTATATCTTTGGGACCTCATTACACATTCAAGGACACGGAAGAAAGAAGCATAGGGTGAATATGGATAATGGGCCACTTTGAAGTTAAAAAGATTTAATACCTATACTGTATTTTATGTAGAGAACATCATCTAAATGTTTTAGAGCCATCTAAGTGCCTTACTTACAGTATGTGGATATTTAATATTGGTGCATTTCCATTAGAGACTTATTAATTATTACTAATATAAAATGGAGTTTAATGTAAATAGTATAATGAAATTATACTAAATTATACCTAAAAAAATGAAAGTGTTTTATCTTTCACTTGGAAGTCTTGGAAGTCATCTTTATTTTGATGCTTTTGTTGATGCTTTTCTCTATAATCATTTTGTTCGTCAAGTTCTTAAAGAAAAAATAATAGAAGCACTTCAGCATACTTTATGTAATAATGACTTCAGTCAGCGTGTAAATACTCCACCTAAACTTGGCAAAAGAATAGTCTGACTTTAGTTTCAGTTTGACTGGCTCTCAAGTTCATTACATAAAAGCTGAATAAAGATCATCTGCAAGTTATTAAATTCACACATACAGTATTACATAGCCAGTGATGGCAGTTAATGATCACTTCTGTTCAGTACATTGTGCATGTTTACTCAGAAACTCTTATGAGACTGTTACACATCTTCCTAAAACTTTTTTTTGAAGGCCATGTCACATCTGTATGCAGCAGCATCTCTGGGTGCTCTGCGTTACTCTCCTCCACTGTGCCAAAAAAACGTCTCCATAATCTAATTTTTTAAATTAACTGTACAGCCTTCATGGGAACATCTATAACCATTTCATTATCAGTATTGTTCCCCACAGAGCACTTTGGTGAATTATTAGAAAATCCTTGAAGGCAGCTGTAAACCTACCGGTACATGTACACGGTTGATGGAAAGATGTTTACTGTGTCTTGTTGGTAAATTACTGAAATTTCATGTCTTGTATGTTCTTTCTTATGAGAGGATTTGTATATTGAACATTCCAAATGTAAAAAATGTAAGGGATGTACATACTTTGGAATGTCCTGACTGGCCAATCAGAGTGAAGTATTCCATATCGCAATGTTATTGTCCTTTTTATTCAATTAAAAAAGGATTAAACCTAAAAATGAGGTTAATTCATTTATTTTTTTAGATAGTGTAATGTTCTTATTTGACAGAAGCAACCAACAGCACACTGAAAACTTCTAAAAGGAATGTAAGATTTAAATAAGACGTGGCATTAAAAGATTTGGACGTAACTTGTTACAGAAGTAACCAACAGCACACTGAATACTAAAAGGAATGTAAGACATGAATAAGAATTGGCATTAAAAGACTTGGGCATTACTTGTTTGTACATGTATATGTTTGTTGAATGGTAACATATGAAGAGACAGTACTGGATTGTGTAAATCAAGTTTGTAAATAAAGAATCAAAAAGAAAACATTAGAATTGAACTTTTTTTTAGGATTTTAACCTGAAAGTAATTTTTTGTCTTAATGTTGAGCATTTAAATTACTACAAAAAGAATAATGTGCAAAGATGTGCAATTAAACATTGCTTTCAATGTGCTGTACATTAAAATTGCTACTACATTAATTATTTAAATAATTTTACCCGTTAACTGTCACTGTTCCTCAGGAGGAACACCTGTTATTTCCCTATTCTCTTTAATATTTTATAGTTACATTTTAATTGAATCATGACAAACTAAAAATTGATGGAAATGTATAAAACTCAGGATGAAATATTTGACACATTTGACACATTTGAAACAATAAACATAAAACAACAACAATTTTTTAAATGTTAACGTTACCGTAATTTATAAAAATATCTAAAATTACTTTTTTTGTAAAGATTAAAGTTTTTAAAAATATGTAATATCTAAACATGAAAAAAATGCAGTTCAGATACATTTTCATTTTCATGTGTATACTCAATTTCTGCTGTGACAGCTATCAGGTTAAAAAATAGTAAGTCCTCTTCCCTTGTATAATTCTCATGATGTCAGCAGTCTAATTACTGTACAATAACAACTGCTACTTGCTTTCTCTTCATGACCATCATACATTAATTCTACAAGGTTTTTATATTACAGAAGGACCTGTTAAACAGCACTTAACAAAAAAAACTATTACTCATATATGCATACAAGACAGATTTATAACACAGTATATCCAGTGTCCATGACAGGAGCTCTTTGTTTTAAGAAAGTTCCACTTAGCTGGCAGGCTGTGTGCCCTAAGAGTAATTTACAGACAAATCCCTGATGAATCTAACACCTATTGGAATATTTTCCATGTGGATTTCCAAAAAATTTCCATGTGGATTTCCTACTGTTTGCCTTTTTATGATTAAGTTCTGCATTTTCTGCAGGCACAGTAGCTTAATGGCACCAGAGGCTGCAGTATTCTTAATCTTCCTGTAGGAGCCTCTTTTAAAATGATTTTTTCTGTAACCATTATTGAAAAAAATTATACAGCAATGTACAGTAATGAATAATAGTCTTAAGCATTATTTCTAAAAGTGCTTTATTGAAAAGAAATGTAATTCTGCATGTCTTTGGTGTTAGTCACACTTTTTGTGCAATATTTGTGGGTTCAGCAAGTAAATACATTTGGAAAATATATACATCTCTCCTAATATGTCCAGCCATGATATCTTATTTTTTTTTGCAACTTTAGCTGCTGAAATAAATTATAAAAAATGTGAAACTTTCCTTTTTGGGCCTTTATATACAGAATTTTTTATCTTTGGAGTCTTCTGTGTTTTTCAAATAAATATGAAATATATACCATAAATATAACAGAATTACATGCATTTGTAAATATGTAATACAGATTTTCATCATTAGATTTAAATTAGTACTGCACATTGTTTTACATGCACTGCCACATTATTTTGGCATTTCTACAAATGTTTTATTAAATCTATGAAAACAATGACAGCGTGCTAGCATCTATGTCTAACACAATTTCATATTTCCAGCAATGCACTATTCTGAACATTTCTACACAGATGTCACCCTTGCCACGAGTCAGGGTGTGAACTTGCAAAGAATAGGTTGTCTTTGACAATTTTAAGTAGGGAAAATCGGGTAAGATGAACCAGTTTTCTCTCAAGGTGCTCTCTAAGCAAGGAGAAAAGGACAGAGGAAAAACTAATATAACATCTGATAGTGTATTGGACAAAAGTGATGTAAACTGTGTGTGACAGATTGAAACTCTGCCAAATACTTTTATTATGTATATGATGCTGCATTGAGGACAAACATCAATAGGTTTATTGCTTAATGTGAGTTTTTAGTTACATCCCAGTTTAGTGCCAACTTTGTCTCAGACGATTCTTCTAAAATTGTCAAGTTAATTACAATGAGACATGCAGTAAAAGTACAGATAAGAGCACTGCAAGAAATATTCAAATTCAATGTGGAGAATTTTGCTAAAATCTTTGAAAAATCCTTGACTTTTGATTGCAGGCTTTAATGTCTTGGTAAATCTAAAGCATTGTTGAGATGTCTTCTAAAGCTCTAGAGGAAATACATTGGAAAAATGACTAGGGTTAATTTCTCAAGAGAAAATTTGTTAGACAAGAAAAAAAATCTCCATTTGCTCTCCATTTAATCATATTGCTGTCTAGGGGAAACAAACTAATCTTATTTGTGGTTTTTAATTGGATCTTTCTTTCCTATGGGTTGGTATGTATCCCCATCACAGCTGAATATTGTGTAATAAACTGGAGGCAACATTTTGCATACTGTATACAGTATGTGCAGTCCATATTCTCTTTATAGCATCCAAGTGTTTCTACAAAACTGTCTGCAATTGATTCCACAGGCCAGCTGGGGTCTCTACACACACTGTTTTACTCCTGCTGAGTTTCTTGACTCCTACAGGTCACCTGTACCTCTCCTTATGTGAAGTATTAAAATGATGATTGCTAACGTTGCTTATAGATCTTAATTCTTTAGCTGTACAGACACATCACTTTATTTCTATCTGGTGGTTAAGAGCAAATCAGTTTACAAGAATGTATTATTTTACACTTTTCTAGATTATGTTTGGGCCTATTAGCCTCATTTTAGTATCTGTTTTTCAGTGTCTTATATTTTATTATTTTATTTTAAAAGAAGTGAAAGTTATTAAGGAGTTTTAGGAGTCTTTATAGAAGATCAAATGACATTTGGTTTCAACACTGAAGACTTGCTGTTAAGTGGCTTCAATATTCACAAATGAACAGTAGATGGCAATCACATCTTTTGCATGAGTTAACCTTTCAGTGAATCCATTATCTATATATAAAAGATTTGACATTTGGTTTTAAAAAGACCTAAAAATTACTCATTATCCATTTAATTGGAATATCCATCTAATCTACATTAGCATGTTAAATTAACCAAACACTTCTACCTAGTTAATTGCAAAGTTACCTCTAAGTTGACGCAAACTAAATCGAAAACACAAATTAAAGTAACCTTAACAAAATTTATAAAATAGAAAGAAAAATTATTTATTTGAAAAACCTGAAAAAGAACATTGGCAACAATAACACCATTGCATGTCCCACGTCTAGAATACTGTTCATGATTCATTTTCTTGAATAAGAACACACCTATCCATTTATTCATACTTTCATGAGTAAAAACATTCTTATTTTGCTAAAATACAAGACAGATACCACTTTGCTAAAATAACACACTTAACATTGAAAGAAAAAAAATACAATTCTAATATATATTACATTCAACACATAGTGTTTAACACAATGATAATCACTAAATGATTAACATAACAAAACATACTTAAGTTCAAGATAAAGAGTTGCAACAAGCATTAAAAAATATACTGTACTAAATAAAAGAAACTACCACCATTTTACAGTACAAATTGTCCCAAATTAATGCCGAAATGTTCAAGCTGTTAAATTAGTTTTACAAATGATAAAGCAACATTTATCTAAAATGCAAAAGAGAGAAACAATTGCTTTAAATGCCTTTTTGGATGCAGTCCATTTTAAAGAGGTCATTACAGTGCCCTATTCCCGGCAACCTGAAATGCCAACTCTCAAACTACTCGGGGAATAAGAGACTAACAAACTGCAAAAAAAAAGCAAAATTCACTTCAACGTCAACGTACAAGAAAAGGGAGGGAATGTATCACAATGATTTTCTTTTGCCAGAAAATGAGTAATTTGTTAAATATTATTTGTTACATTACTTTATCTCATGTATTTTAACAATTCTTATTTTCAAGCTCAAATCCTATAAAGTAAATAATGGGATTATTTCATGGAATGACCCGTGGAAAGTGTCTTTTTTGAAGGCCTTCAGAGCGAGTTGGTGTGAACTGTTATTGGAATAAACGGAACACCTACTAATGATGGTTGATGCTGTTGTCACTCTGCATATGTTCTATAACAACATATTAGGACATCAGGGATGGAGCACGGCAAAATATTTTTCATACAGTTTCTCTGCAGATAAATACTGTATAATTGTACAGTTCTTTGTGATTTCTGTGTTATCCCATCTGTACGTGTCCACAAAAAACACTCCAGACGCATCTGCGTGTATTTACAGACACACCTGCTGGCTAAAGGTGTTCTGGCATCAGCCCATGCAGAAACACTTGATGTCTTAATTCCAACTAGTATCTACAATAGATCTCCTAGTCCTCGGGCCATTAACTCCAATCTTCTTCAAAGAATTGTAATGTATGTGTTTTACAACAAGTTTGCTCATGCTGTTATTTGACTGGTTGTTATGAGATGAAATTATGTTTTGGGTGGTATCGAAAACAATGTCTTTAATGCTATTTATGTTGGTGGTTATGTACTTCATCTTGTGAACCGGTAGTTTTATATATCAACTGAATAACTGTCGTCAAACTTGACCACTAAATCTTGGTGACCACAGTAAAATATTTTGTATATACTGTATAATACTACAGCAAAATACAGATAAAGTGTAAATTATTCTGGCAATGCAAGACTGGATCTGTGTACCGGCGCAGTGTCGCATTGCCAAAATAATTTACACTTTTTGTGCCGCCACAAAATGAAAAGCTTAAAATAGACGTGGAATGCCTTATTGATACTTGTATGTATACTGTGCACACTGATATATGATTAAATGTGCCAAAAGTGTGTTTTCCTGCAGTAATACCAGGATTCTAAGTATTACACAGTATTCAACAAACTGCTTTTTAGTTGATTCTAAAAACATATGTCTCATTTTAATTTTAAACTGGTTAAAACACCTCTGTAACATGCCTGGTTTCAGTAGCTTCAGTTTTGGAAGACTTATAGCTTACAAAACAGAAAATAAAAAGAAGAAATTAATGCAAAATGTAAGGGCACAGTGAGGTCAAGCATCAAAGAAAACCACATTATTGAATGTTGTAACTTGATACATTTTGTTGCTAGCAATTTGTTTGCTGTGCCAAAATTCCCATCCTCAGCATCACTGTCCAACAGCAGAATTATTTGTAGATACCCGTCATTAAATCAAATGTGTCCTTATATCTAATATACAATAAATCCACAGTATATTCGTTAGTCTTTAGTAGTATAGAAATGCAAAGGCGTAATAATGTTGCATGGTCGCAAGACATTGCCTTTGACATCAGACTACCCACCAGTCCTGGACAGGCTTTAGCAAAGTAAACACTAAATCATGTACTACCTAGACACTGACAGCAAAGCAAAGAAGTGTTAGACATAAATCCAGTGATGAGAAAAAAACTAATTTAGCGTCTGGAGCTGATGGAGGCTTGTGTAATCAGTCTGGTATGGTCAACTGCACATAGGAAGTAGTAAACCTATGACCCGCATCATTGACGTGCAGTGACAGACGCTGGTAGTTTTGAACTTTAAAAAGATATGATCAAGAATGAGCTTATTTTCACTCCTTAAACATTCAAGATGTTACTGTAAACATTCAATTATAATGCTGAAATCAGTGTAATCTGTTTAACCCAAACAAAAACATCTTCTTTTATTCTTTTCCCCTTCACAGAAAACAAAACGTTTGCATTTTTCCTCCCAGGAAAAACTCTTCTCAGACACATCACTGACAGCATCTTTAAGAAAACCAACACACACACTTCATGTTGTAAAACATTTTAACACTTACCAGATGAAATCCACATGCCAATACGTTATATAACAAGTTTGTATAGACTGTGTATGTTTCATTATCACGCAGTCGTGATTTCTTGTCTTTTCAACAATCTCCTTTTCCACGCTCTCTTCCTCTCTCCTGCTCGAGGTCCCGGAGCATCACAGTCGAGGGCAAAGTGGAGTCTGGACATAGTGGGTTATTTGTGGTTCTGCAGCCTGAAGGCCTGAATGCTTGAAACTCCAGGGTGTTGGAGAGGTGTTGAAGGTCCAGTTCAGTGCACTCTACCGGAGCATGCAGCCCCCAGCCCGTCCGCTGCTCTGCAGCGCAGCAGGGCTCTGGTGTAGACTTTCCTCCAACCAGGGTGAGAATGACACGCTGGCTGCAGAGGTCAGAGTCTGAAGAATAAAGATCAGGAGATTCTGTTGCCTGCGAGATGACTCCTGCCGCAAGATCGGCACGAGCCTCACTTCCGTACAGGTGAAGATGAGATGTGATGTCATTAAGTGTGCAAGGGTCCTCCAATGGCAGCCAAGAACCTTAGGATGACACAAATCACTATTGTAAAAAAGTGCATGCATGTGTATTTGCTGCAATACAATGATCAGTGGTTCACCAATAGATAGAAATTCTCTTATAATGTATTTACGCACACACCATGCCAGCTTTATATGACTTCTTTAGCTCAACGTTAAATTACGTATTAAAATGCAGTCATGTTATCTACTTATATGTGATTAATAATGACAAATCAAAGTAATCCAAAAGTAATCCAAAATACCGCTGTGGGTTAATATTGTATATGAAGAAAAGCAATTCTGCATGTGAAATCTCATGTTACTGACAAAACATGTATGACACTTTTTGATGGACAGTTTTCTTTGTGTTCACCTGAACATTTGTTGAAGTTGTTTCAGGCTTCAAATCATCAATTAAACAGGAAATCATCTACAGCTGAGATGACATTAAGGTGAGTAAATGATCATTTTGGTGAACTATTTCTTTAATATCACATTGACCATATATTTCAATTTAACAGCAGAGATATACAATATTGTTTCTTTTATTTTCATGGTACAGTAACTGACAGTGGGAGAGACACCATATTGTTCACATGCTGAAGTGTTGATCTAAAATAAATGCCTTAAACTCTTTTCTGGAGGTGATGTTTGGCCATGTGGTGTGTAATGACAAGTTGCAGATAATTCTGCATGATTTCATTGTGAACTTCACATTGCCTATGGTCAAGTTCACAGCCTGTCATATAAACACTCACCTGATCTGTCCACATCTGCCTCTTGCATCACTGTGCGTACTGCAGTCATGGGAAACGAGGCCGCTTCACTGTCGTGCTGACGGGTACCGACTGGTGATAAACAGCCTGTGAGATGTTGAATGAAAGGTATAATGTTACGAAAAGCTTGATATGTATTGCCTTCTCAATCTTATTTTTCCAGCAACTGTCATGCTTGATTATTTTTATTAGTGAGCATGTATATTCATACGTTTACATGTTTTTCTGAGCGAAGCACGTGTCTGGTACGTGATACACACAACGGCAAACAGGAAGGTTGTTAGGACGGCCGTTGCTGCACATGCAGTGACTATGGAGGAAGCATCTTGGACAGGAGCTTCTGATGTCTGGACTTTTGCCACACCAATCACTTCCCCTCCTGAAAAACAGCAGTCTATTAGAATCCACACATACTCGCAGGACCTTAAGGGATGAAAACCACCTCCTGTAGCTCACTTGACAGAATACTGCACTAGTAGTGCAAAGATCATAGGTTGGATTCCTAGGGAATACACATACTGATAAAATAAAAGCACTGCGTGTTGCTTTGGATAAAAGCTGCACAAAAAGCATCTGCCATGTGTGTAAATGTATTATCTGACCAATAACTCTGAAATAGATTAAAATCTAGCACATTTTTTTCACTGTTTATCCAGTCTGAAAGCTTTAAGGGGTTTTCTGTCTGTCAGTCATTTTGCATGTTCAGATCAGGCCAGATCATTTATGAGAAGACGGATGTCAGGAGTGTAAGCTTGTCGTCTCTGCTGGTATTTTTCACAATTTTTTGCAATAATACCACTACAAGATCAATGCAAAGCTGTATGGGTTAGTTAGATTTTTCTTATACATTATGTGACATTGAGATAATGTGGTGCTGCTTCAAAGCTATATCTCTCAAAGCATCTCTATATGCATAAGTCAGTAGTTAAGAATCGTAACTCAGTGATCCCCACAAAACAACCGCAGCTGCCAGTCGCCTTTAACTCTCTCTCATTCTGAACGTATCCTTCTTCCTGTTGCTGGCAGTGTGTCTGATCAGCAGAATGCTAAAAGACCTTTGTCAATGCATGATGGAGTGGGTTCAGCGAGGATCAGACCCTCAGTCCATGCTGAGCACTTTCAGAGGGCATTGACTGATCCAAGCTGGATAAGTATCTCCCCTCTTACTTCACCCGTAATCACATTGACAGAATAAAGAGAAGAGAGATAAAACAGTGAGAGAAAAGGAGGGAGTATTAATACTGAAGCGGGATTGAGAGCATGAGAGAGGTGACGAGAATGGGAACGTGCAAGAGGGAAGAAAGTACAATAAGAGTTGAAAGAAAGAGAACTATGATGAAAAACAGAGAGGGCTTGACTTCTGAGCACGAAATTAAAAGGTCAATGCGCGTGTACACAAAGTAACTTCAACTATTTGTTACTTACTGCTACATTGCATGTTTCTGAAGGGGGTGGGGCCACACGGAATACATTCCAAATCTTCTAAACCGTCCAATCGCATTTTACTGTAGAAACTTTAATTAGGAACAAACAAACAAACAAAAAAAACAGGATTTAGTTTGGAATGCAGAATGAGTGTGTGTATATATATATATATATATATTTGGGTGTGTGTATCAGGGAGGTACACGCTATCTTTGTGTGTGGGAGGTTGATTAATTATCGTGACGTAAGCATCGCAAATCAAGTTTTATAAAGCTTGTTTGTGTGTGTGATGAGTCTCACCCAGGGAGGCAGTTTCCACACGCGGCATTGTCTGTATGTGTGCACCGTTTGATTTGGTATCTGTTGAGCCGACGGCAGTTCTGGCACAATGCGCAGGGGTGAGAACCCCAGTCCTCCTTGAACCAGCGAGTGTCACATACACCACATGCTGCTGACACACCTACACCATAACCACAGTCCTAAAAGCCCACACACACAAAAACATACTCAGTAACATGATAAGTTCATTGGTTGTATCTGAGCTTTTTGAAACCTGTCTCTAGGTCATTTAAGGTCATGTGTATGCCTCTGCTGGCAGACATGTGATATAACAGCATGTTTACAAATACAAATAAGGGTCTATCTCTTATCTCTGTTTTATTTCATGCATCCATACACTTCCTGATTCACAAGAGTTAATTCTTTCTTTCAGAATACTGTCAATACTGCATTTACTGGACATAAACATCCATATAAAAGAAAAAAACCCACAGATGAGATCTTTGTAATATCTCAATTTTTTCTCCTTGACATCTTATCCTAGACATCAATACTTTTAATGACATAGTTCAGTCATGACACTCTAGGGGTGCAGGCTCATAGTTCCTAGTCTTGTGACCAGCCAGCCAATCAGCTTGCACATCAGCATGAGTCAAACTGATTGGCTTTTCAAATGACTCGTAGCCAACGACAATGCTTGCTGCTTCTACTTCTATATTTAAATGTCTTTTTAGAGTGCTGTAAGCAATGTGGTGCAGAACACTAATAATGAAACAAAACTAATAACTCTATTAAATTTCCCAAGCTATGAAGGAACAGTCTCTGAGCAATAAGTTTTCCTCTGGGCATGCATCTGGCTGCATCTTGCAGTATATCAACTCTCATGAAAGGGCATGGAAACACTTTTAAATAAACATACGCTATCAAACGTAAGACAGACCTAAATGAAACCTTTCTTTATAATGAAAAAAATATTTATAAGACAATTGCTCATCTTTATGAACCTTGTGTTGGAAGCATACAAAACATTTTGTTATAAAAGCTTAAGTTTATGAGAAGTCACCTGGAAACTTTATTCTGAAATGATTAAACCTCATATAAATAATCAACAGCTGTTTGGAAATGTTTAACTGTGTCCACAAACTGACAAGAGGGGTTGCATTTTTCTGTTTACAGATCATCTACAAAGATAAAGAAACAGTTGCTAATTACAGTGCAGGTGGTGCTTTTCTCACACAGCTTCTCAAAACTCTCAAAGTTGTAAATCTGTGTCACAATAAAAGTTTCTCTATCTCACCTCTTTCAGTTCTTGACCAGGCGGACACTGTGGGCACTTGTGACATTGTCCACTGTGATAATACTCATCAGTTAAGCAATCCATTCCAATCTATGAGAAAGACACATATATAAACAGAGCTGTTACCTATTCAACGTACATTCATCCAGTTCAACTATGGGGCCTGAATGCAAAACATCACTAATGAAGAATCATTTGGTTGAATGTTTATTGAATGCACAATAAATCAATTATATTTGCTATCAGGGCTGCAGCTTCTCTTAAAGTCCCTTTTGTTTTACATAGGAAGCAAAGTATTAATTGATTGTAAATCGGCTATATATTTAAGCTTAATAGTAAATTGGATCTAACTGTTAAATATTTGAATAACTTAATGCCCCACATTTGTTTGAATTACGGACTGACAAAAGTTTATGATTTGCGGTTTTTTGGCTTAAACTTAACAGTCATGTTATTTCCATATTTTACATTGCAAAAAAACTACATTAGCGTTAAAAAAACACACAAGTGTTCCAGATAAATCTTATTTGTCGCTGTTACTTGTAGAATTTATTTTATTTTATTACCCTTAGAATTAGCTTAATATTTTAAGGAAAAATACCCTGCTCATGAATTTCCGAATATTTAGTGAAACAAGGATATATCAGGCCAAGTAAAAAAAGGAAAACGTGCAAAATATAGTTAGCTATTTACGTTCGTTTAAATGATAAAGATTAATGTTCATTCCAATCCGTTCATAAACTTACAGAACACAGCGAAACAGATCAAGAGAGCGAGCAGGAGAGGTAACGTTTGCACGCATTTAGGTTCAATCTAATACAAAAATACCCATGTAAATATTCTATTGGGAATAATCTTCCCCCGATATAAAATCCAGGTGGGCTGCTCAAAGTGAGCGAAGTAGGGCGCGCTGTTAAGATTACACGTTCACGCACTATAGCTTCCTACATCATGAATCGTCTCGCATCTGTAAAGTCATGCATCAGGGACAGCAGCATCATCAACACTTACATTGCAGCAAGGGCCAGCTCTCAGCAATCAATTCATTCCCTGTCCCATTAAAGTAAGCGTCTCCCGTGCCTTTGAATAACTTCTGTCCAAGTCAGCTTCTGGTTAAATATGTTGACGGTTCTCACGCCGCTTGTACGTTTGCCTGGTGCCGTGTATGCACGCTGCGCTGAGGGACGCACGGACATGCCCTGACATGTAGCGCGCTGCTATGACTGAGACGTGCTGCAATCGTGATGTGTGACCTCTGATGTGTGTTACCTTTGAAACTGTGTTTCGTTGAGAGTTTGTTACATTACTGTCGAACGGAACTCTTTAAAATGTGAGTCAACATTTCTTTCAGATTTTCACTCGCAAAGGATTGCTCTCCTGTATGTCCGCTAGCTTGTCATGTTAATAAATGATCTGAAATGTTGGGGTGACGGTGACAGAAGTACGACCACTTTGGAAAATGAATCATAGTTTTACTACACTAATCATAATTTAACTGTGGTATTTTTTGGTAAACCATAGTAACCACAATTTTTATCATTTTTTGGACAGGAAAGTGTAGTGAGACAGGAAGTGATTGGGATGAGAGAGAGGGTAGGGGCTCGGAAAGGACGCCAGTTGCGCTGCAGATATGTCTGGAGCGCTGTCCACTCAACCACAGGCTCCGACCGAACCACAAATTTAACATTGCCTTTCACTACAGTCTCGTGGTATAAAACGAAACACGAAAGCCTGTTTGTACTAATTTAACACAAATGGTAATCAATCCGCCAAAATCATGATATCTACACTTTTAAATAACTTTTAAATAACTAACCCTAACCCTAACCTAACCCATACAATAAACCCACAGTTCATTTTACTACTTTTTAATCTTACGAATATTAAAGCCTAAAATTCCGATAATGCTACTCTGCCCTAAACTAACGGCGTCTTTTAAAATTGGACGCAAGGTGGAGATAATGAGTCTCGGGATTGACCTTTGAAACACAGTCCAGTGACCTTACATAACATTATAACAATTAAATTGCATAACAACTCGTTTTATTTTAGAAACCACGTACTATTCATGTGCAGTTGATCACATTATATTGCATTGCACTTCATTATACTTATGCATTATATTACATTACATTGTAAGGTCACATTACCTTCAGTTAAAAGCTGCAGTAACTGGCCTGTTATGCAACAGGAAGTCACACCGCATGCAACGATATGTGAATTATACCTTATTTAACTCGATTAAGAAGCGAGGCAAGGCATTTTTTCTGCAGTCATCACAGACAAATGCACAACTGAAACTGTTAAGCTAAGTGAAATGTTTTTATAGAGGTCTGTGTGTGTGTGTCTGTGAATGATGAAACAAAACTGCATTTCCTGAGAGCAATTTGCAAGGTGAATGTACTATCGAGACTATTATGCTTGTGTGTGTATATATGTGGGAGGGCGTTGTAGCCTTGCTTAGCAGTCATAGTGGTTTTGGCAAAGGAAGAAAAACAGATAGAGAAAGTGGGAGAGAGTTCAAGACAGAGTAGTTTTATATTTTCTCAGGGTTATTGTGTCTGAACTGGACCAGGTCAAAAATAATGTTCTACATCGTATATCCTTTAACCAATCTTAAGCAACTCAAATTGCAGAGTGACAGGATGTTATATTAATGGAACAGATTCACTAGTTAAAAGTAGGCAAATATTTTATCCATAGTTGAACAAAGCCACTGTTGGTGGACAATAATGAAACACTGTCCCTGTCCCTGTATTAGGTGAGGGGCATTAATGCTCCTCAATGGGCATGTCCCGGGCCTTGTGAATTTTAGTTCTGCTTATGAATACTGTTGAAGGATTTCATGGATGTTTGTGTAATCACTTCATCCCTGAATTTTATCTTTGCCCATTCTTTTCCTCTTCCACTTGACACTCATTCTTATCAGAATAGTAGATTTGCTCTGACCTCAAAAACGTGCATGTGTGTATGTTTTGACGTCTAACTTATATTTAGGTCCAGAACAGATGTTTTTTTATAAAGGGAGCCCAGACATAAGTCTGTAGGACGACTACAGACCCCAGCGTAACAAAAAAGTAATGCAAAGCAAGCTCTTTGTAAAACTCCATGCCTAAATCAAGGCATGTGTGGCTGTCTGAATTTATGCACGTGCATGTATGTGTGTGTGTTGTGTGGGAGTTATAAGTATGAAGGCCATAGATCTGAGCCAGACTCAGGAAAAGTTCAGATAACAAAACATCAACCTGAGAGAGAGAGAGAGAGAGAGAGAGAGAGAGAGAGAGAGAGAGAGAGAGAGAGAGAGAGAGAGAGAGAGAGAGAGAGAGAGAGAGAGAGAGAGAGAGAGAGAGAGAGAGAGAGAGAGAGAGAGAGAGAGAGAGAGAGAGAGAGAGAGAGAGAGAGAGAGAAATCTTGCAGTCTCAACAGAAACTAAACTCTTGTAGTTATGAACGCCATCTATTGGTAATGTTAAAGGTGCATATTACAGTATAAATGGTTTGAATTTAAAATGCTATTCGTCCTTGATGACAGTTGTTGATATGGCCACAGGGACATCTCTGTGCACCTGGTGTTGACAGAGGAAAAACTATTAAAAAGTGGCACAAGAGCCCCTAAAAGCATCAGCGTAACTTACAGAACTAGAGTCTGCCTCGAGGGTATTGCCCTACACCAACAGCATAAATGTAATGAGCAAAACAAAGTCAAACAAAAGAGGATCTTAAACAAAGCATGCAAAATGTTGCTACTAACTTAATGAAATTAAAGACACGAGTGTAAATTTTTGCCACAAAAATACTAAACTGTGTTAAATTGTGTTGCATAATCCCAACTCTCAGACACTAAGAGTATCTGGTCAGAACAGTATCAACAAAATTGTTAAAGAAATATGTGACACAAGTTAATGAGATTGGAGTCTGAAAGTAACTGTTCAAAAAAGAAATGGCCCAGATGTTCCAGCATACTGACTGGAAACTGTATTCATTTCTTTAGTTTCAAGATCTTAAACTTGACTTGCTCCATAACATTGCCATGGCAGGCAAGTTCCTGGGTTAAGATTGGTCCTCTTGTGAGGTGAGGAGGAAAGGTTCATGTGCTTCTGATGATTGGTTAATGCTGGGCACCCATCTATTACAGCTGTGTGTGGCCTTCTGAGGGTAACAGGTGATGCGAGCCTTGTGTGGCCTAAAGATTGATTATTTAGTGGTGAGCGAAAGGAGAAATGACTGTGAGAGTGCATTGGTGGTTGCTTGTCTGGGTGTGGCTCTCCATTTTGACTTTAAGGCACTGCAGCTTGTGATAAAGCACTGTTTTGCTGTTGTATCTTGTGAAGTGCTGAATTAATCCGAAGAAGCTGGCTGGCTTACTTGTTGTTGCAAGTGTGCATTCTCCCACTTCATCTCCTTTATCATAGCTGTAAGACCTGGCAGCTCTTGTACAGTATCTGGTGATGCATCATCCTCTTTTAATTTGTCAGATGTGTATTTCCACTTGTCCGTCAGGATTGTCTTACAATGATCTGATTGACAGCTGAGGTGGGTGGATGTACTAAAACCTGCAGTGCTCGCTCACTCATTCTGCTCTAGCTGGTGACCGGGGGCAACTGCATTCGATATGATCCTGGTCCCTTGAGCTCGTCTGCTAAGTGAGCTGTGGATTATCTTGTGACCTTGGTTGTACAACAGCAGCTTCCTTCTCTGAGTTAGACATGATCTCTGTAGCGATTCACTGATTCTGACTCGAACAACCATGTGCAATTGTGTTAGATGTTTACTTCACTGCTGGTTTAGAGTTGCTGAATGGCAACAGTGTGTGACAAAAGTTTTTATTTTTTAAACCTAGACATTTTCGGATGACTGTATTTATCTGACTTGCATTAGAGTCTGGTATAGTAAATAGTTACTGACATAATGGCAAATATTAAAAAAGTAAATAAAATAAACAAAGTACCCAGATATAACCCAGTATTACAATAAAATTAGTATGATTTGTGTTGTAAATGTTTAGGTGAATTGAGTATATTATAGAAAATACCAGTAAAAATAAAGCAGGGAACACACAGTAAGGGATGAGTATAATTTATATTAGATTTCCTGAACATGTGCAGGGTCATTACTACAATTTTACAATTTACGGTAACATCCTGTGACATCTAATAAATGTCAAAAACGATTATTTTCAACAAAAACCCATCTACTCATTTAAGCCTTGTATGCTGTCACATAAAAGCTTGTGCAGCCAAATAAAACCCAATATGGTCATATAAAACCTTCAACACCAGAGTTCATATACTCATGTTCCTTTCCCAGAAACAGGTCCTGTTCACATTTGAACCTCAGATATGTTGAAGATTTAAGGGGAGGGGTTGAAATAGAGAGTTACTGAGATTACAGTGTACTCTATGATCACTGCACATCCTCGTGCTGTTGCCTTGAATGAAAAACATCATACGGTAAATTAACCTCAAATCGTGCCATAACCACACATCATCACAAAATAATAAAGTTGGAAAAACGTTATGTTACTTTCAGTTTGTTTTATTAATAGCATTTATTAGTTTTCAAACTCATGCATTTATTTTTTATTTAAGTTTACTTTTTTGTATGTGCGTTATCTAGTATTTTGACTGTTCTTCTAATGAAGTTAATAGCTGTCCATGACTGTTCAGACAAAAACTAAAATGTTCACTTTGTGGCCATTCTTAATTTATTTGGATTAATTTTTAAAATTATGTAAATATATATATTAAAATGTAATGTTATATAATTTTATTGTATTTAAAATCTCAACTTCACTCATTTCTTAGTTTCAGAGTGTGCAGCAAAGCAGCAAATTAACTCTTTCAACACTTAAGGCACCTGTGGACCCCTGGCATTCCCACACCATAAGCTATGGCCCTGCCTGCACCAATCATTCTTTTGCATTTTTGTGTACAAAAACATGCCAAAACGTTTGTCTAAATACCCAAATCGGGCCAAGTAATTAAATATGTAAACGAGGCATAGGCTGTAAAAACATCACCTATCAATTGACTGGGTCACTGCCAGTGTTCTGCTTGTCTGCTTTTGTCCTTTAACCGGCCTTATGTAACTCAAACTGCAGTCTGACTGGATGTTTTATTAGCTGAAAAGTTTGACTTGTCAAAGAGAGCCACATGTGATCGTACATTTTATTAAGATGAGATCAGAAGTAAGAAAAACAATGCCTGTGACGTGAGCGGTTTGTAGAAGTTCTGTTTTCAGAACAGATAACTAAGTGAAGAAACGTATGATTCAAAAAGTGTACACTTGCAGGTGTATCTGTGGTTTGTGAAGAAATAGTTTAACTCTTATTCAGAGTTGGACTCGTGGACTCAAACAAAAAAAAACAAATGGCATGAGATGAAAGTGTGTGCATGGCTTATTCCATTAACTCCCACTGATCACAGAGCAGCTAGTATATAAACAGTCACTTACCTCACCAGCCCTGACAGCTCCCCCAGACACACATGAATCAAACCCAGTGACACTGTAGTGATCATACTCTGGCACAGTGGAGGAATGTGAAAAATGTCTGCTGACTTTAAAGAAGATGATGAGTGATATATGATATGATCGAGTGAAACGAAGACCTTCCCTAAGTAGCAATATTATAACTGAAAGACGAGTACAAGGCCACATTTTTTTAGGCCTTGTAAATGCGCACTCACACAAACAGATTCCACACAGAGATGTGCATTATGAAACACCAATCCTCTTGGATAGTGAAGACCTCATTGCACTGACAGATGTTATTTCTCAGTTGTTGGCATGGCGTTGACACCATGGAGAATGATGAACTTTATGCAGTTTGTTAAAGCTAAGGCTCTTTCTTCCAAGTCTGTAACATGGAATTGTTGTCTGGATGTGGAGACATAGATGGCAAAAATATCATTTTCCGAAATAATTACGAAAATATTTTCATAATTTCACCCTTATGTCATTTAAACCCTGTATATGATTCTTTCTCTTGTGGAACACAAAAAAAGATATTTTGCAAAACGCTGGTTATCGGCATTCATTGACTTCCATTGAGCCTTGTGTCCATACTATGAAAGTGAATGGGTGCCGGTAACCAGCATTTTGCAAAATATCTTCTGTGTTCTGCTATAGCAAGAAAGTCATACAGGTTTGACATGACATGAGCGTGAATTTTTATAAAAGAATTTTCATTTTTGGGTGAACTATTTCTTTAAATAAGGCATATGTATCGTTTTTCTCTGTCTCTATCACTTACTTCTGTGATGTGTTTGATGTCTGGATCTTTTTCGTAGAAAGAGTAACAGACACAGCTGCTCACAATCATTTTAAAGTTGTGTATTGCAATCCACAAGCTATTAAATTGTTTTGGCAACCACACCTTAATTTACCATTTTCATTTACACAGTACCCATGTGTTCTGGTAAATATGTCTTGTAAATAAAGTCTTGTAAATATGATTAATTACACAGACTTTGTATGCCAAGTGTTTCTATGTAGAGAAACGTTTGCCCTGTTTACTGGAGTGTATATGGGTGTGATATGAACGGAGAGAGAGTGACTCTTATTTATCTGAATATATATGATTGACTTTATGTTAACCACAAAACAGAACATTGCAGACACAGAAATTCATTTGTACTAGAGTGGAAAATTCATGATAATAAACCTTAACATTGTCGACAACCTGTAGCTCACATAAATATGTATATATAGCTGTCCATAATTATTTAAAGTCTCTCAAAATATCAACAGCAAGCTGAAATATTTTTATACATCTATCACCTCACAGCACGTCTAGGGGTACATTTTTAAATAAAGCATATCTAGGGAGTAAATTAAGTGTCTAATATAAGACAAACAGCTAAAACTAACCAAAACATACTAACTAGACCAATATAATTAAAATAAGAGGAAAACACAGATTCGAATAAGGGTAAATAAGCTGTACTTTGCAATAGTGCTCTGAGTATATGTGGAATTTGAGTTACTAAGCAACAGGTGCTACACGTACACACACACATGCCTAGTCACACACATGCGCACAGCGAATGTGACACAGAAAAGGAAGAGAAAGAAACAGGCTGAGTGAGTGAAGGATGTGGAGAATGATAGTTTGGTAACAATAACCAAAAATGCGATGATGAGATATGTAAAGGGAAACCAGCTCAGCACTGCTGATAATCAACACATACTGAACATTCTGGCATCATCTTAACAATCTCTGGGCAAAACAAAACCAAACATCCCTCTTAACTTCCATCTCTCATACTCGGCTCCTCCCACAAACTCTCACCAATTCATTCTGAATAAGCCACTCATTCTTAAAAACCTCAAACACATTCCTCTGCCTAAATCAGACACTGTTCACGACAATTCAGCAATGCCAATGTAATACCCTTTTCTTTTAATGCGCACATGGCACGATCGCTGGTTATATGAAGTATTTTGTTTAAACTTTCTCTTGCAAAGTAATTTTCATTTGTGGCTTTGTCTGACTTTACCTAGTTTGCAGCAAACTGCAAATGACATTATAGTATACTATATATAATATAATTTGGTATAAATAGTATAACACTTTTAATTGTACATATAGAACTATTCAGTTCACGTGGGCTAAGATGTCCCACTGGTATTAGAAAAATCATTCTACATGTAACATTTAATATTAATTAAAGTTTGCAGGTCACAGTGGGATTTTTAGGGCCAATTCCTTATTTAATGATATCAGTAATAGACTGTGAAAATAAGTAATGATTAACGCATAATAAGTAACTTTATTTCACATTAGTTCTGTTAAGTCAGTCATTTTAAAGGGATAGTTTACCCAAAAATAAAAATTATTTTATTGTTTACTCACCCTCATGTCATGTGAAACCTGTATGACTTTCTTGCTTCAGCAGAACACAGAAGAAGATATTTTGCAAAACGCTGGTTACCGGCACTCATTCACTTTCATAGTTTAAACACAAGGTACAATGGAAGTCAGTGGGTGCCGGTAACCAGCGTTTTGCAAAATATCTTCTTTTGTGGAACACAGAAGAATCACATACAGGGATTGAATGACAAAAAAATTATGACATTTTTATTCTGAGGTTAACTATCACTTTTCAATTTTATTTGTATAGCACTTTTGTATAGAACTTTTTTTTCACAAAGCAGTAAAAAAATGTGTCCCAGTGAGCAAACCAAGGTCAACAAGACAAGAAAAAACTCCACAAGATGTTTAGGTGAAGAGGGAGAAAAACCTTGGCTCCAGACCTAGCTGGGACAGTTCATCATTCTCTGGCAAGGCACACATTACAATAAATGTATAAATTCCAGATATAATCAATTACATCTGAGTTGCCATGCATTATTAATTATTGTCATTGGTGAGCTTCTGAAGCTTATGGAAAACATGTTAGGAAAAAACTGCACTTAATGAACCAAGAACAGTCCAAACAAAAAGAGCATGATTTCGTGGCTTTATTTATCCAATGTTTATTTTTCCGCTCCTTTGGACTTTAACTTCTATCGTCCTGTCAGTGTATTCCTCTTTATATTCGTATTCCACCTCAAAATTTTCAAATGTTTAATAATTTGAACCAATATTGCATTATTTGATATATTTAATTGTTTTCTGATATAAAGTCTGAAAACTTATAAAAGGATCTATATATTTTTTACTAGTATGCAATAAATCGGTTTGAATTTTTAAAATTATGTTAAATTGACAGTCAATTTACAGACAAGAACATTTATTTCTCAGAATTTAAATACTGTTCTCTTCCTTTTTCAATTTGCCAACAGGTTGTTTTGCTGCTTTTACGGCTAGAAGAGTTAACAGTCACGTTTTGGTTTTAGTGCGTGTTGAGTAATAAATGACAGGATAACAGAGGCTCAGGTCATCAATATTACACAGCCAGTGGACTTTCATACAGCACAGAGGCTCGCGGATTTAATCTTATCCTTCCGTCTTGTTTTTAACGTACTGTATACGTGTAATATTGAGTGAAATTGAGTTGTTATACTCTCATCATACGCAGCATTGTCTTATTTACCCGTATTGTTGGCTCAGTTCCTGGGGCTGTATTATTTAGTCCTGACAGTTAAAGCGCTCAAGGACTTTCCCGAGCGAACCCTCCGTAAAATTAGTGCTTAGCCCAGCAAAACACCGTGACACAGCAAGCTCCTCGCGCATTACCTGCGACTGAACCCAGGAGAGTACCTGACACGAGAGGAAAGGGCTGTAATTGTACTTAAAAAGGAAAGTGTAGGTTGTTATGATGCGCTCGGGGTGCTGTAGCAACCGCCGCCTCGGCTCTGACTGATCATTGGAAACAGACAGCGAAATCTTATCGTGCTTTCTCAAGGTAGAGGGAAAACAACTCGAGCGACTGAGAGAAATTCCCACCCCTGGACGGGCTTACTTTCATTCGCTCTTTAATGGATAATACACGTACATGACTTTTGCACGAGGTTTCAAACGGACTGTCATAATAGCAGTCTTTGAATAACAGACGGCCAAAAAGCGAAATCCCGTTCGTTTGCCCCCAAAGAAAGTTTTCTTTGACGTTTATTGAGAGCCGCCTATGCTTTCTTTATTCCCCGACGGCAGCGATTATATAGCCATTTGATTACTTTTTGCTTACACAGACTCGCGCAGCTCCTCATGTTTGTCTGACTAGAACTTTTAAACGGGAAGACTTAAGCGCGGCGAGGATTTCGTCGATGAACTTGTTGCGGTGAGTCCCCTTTAAACCCTCACGGCCTTTGTATACTGGAGTGTCTGTTTCTAGATCATGGAGGTTCCGGTCGGGTTAGGGAAGGTTTGCGAGTCCCCAGATGCAGTTTTTCACGGACCTTACCAAAGCGTTTTTCAAAACGCTCGCGTCGTGCGAGCGAGCAACGAGAGTTTGGAAATTTCGAGCTCGAAGAAGTGCGGCTGCTTGCTGAGGGAAATGCGTTTAAACAAGCTGTCTCCCAGCACGGCAATATGCTGCCCCGGGAAAGAGTGCGAGAGTGCGACTTCACTGATGGAGCCCGAGTCGAGCCGTATCCATTTTCTCAACAAGAGTTTAACAGGAAGCAAAAGCGACTCGTCTTTGTCATCTGCCGACTCGGGCCGTAAAGACGCCACCGGCCGCAGCGGCAGTTGCTCGGGTTCTCTTCGGGGCGCTGACACCGGACAAAAAAGCGGAGTCGCGGCTGAAGTTCACACACGCGAGTTGGCCTCGAGCCGTGACGCAAGTGTGGCGAGTAGTCGCGCGTGCAGAAGCAGCACCACCAGCACCATCTCTGAGACAGCGCGAGAGCTGTGCAAAGCCGTATCCGTCTCTTTGGGCTTAGCCATGGAGTCCAGCGAACTGGGCGAGGTGGGACCGCACCACGCTCCGCCACCGCCCCTGACCACTGAAAGTAGTGGTGAGGAAATCTATTTGTTTGGGATGCCTTTGCTAGACTGTTCAGTGAGCGAGCAGGAGACAGCAGGTAGAGGCAGAGGAGAGTACGCTCTCGCGGCGGGACGAGACAGAGGTGCAGAGCTGCAGGGGAGCGATAAAGTGTTTGGGATGTTTAAAAGTGGCAACCTGGAGCAGCTACCAGGTGAGAGGACGACCTTGCCGTGCAGCAGCTCATCTCATGTGCACTTAACAGCGGACGCGCCTGAGTTCGGCAACCTGTCCGGGGACATTGCCAACCTGAGTTCAGAAGGTACAGCCGCGACGACAGCATCGGATATGAACGCATCACGAGCGGCTTCGTGCCAGTTTGAACAACTGTTGCCCGCCAATATGGCCCATTTCGCGACAGAGTTCGATAACGGGCCGAGCCGGAGCTTTGCGAAGCCCGCGTCAATGTCCGGTGAGTTTGCGGGACCCTCGGAGGACAGATACTCCGATTACATGAATCTGTACAATGTCAAAATAAAATCCGAGATGATGCCCCGTGAACTAAACGACACCTGGCCGTACCAGCACAGGTATGGCGAGGACGATAACGGTCAATACGGGCCTCCCAAGCCGAGGACCCCATACACTACTGGCCACGAGACACCGTTTATCTGTAACCCATACGAGTACGGACGAAGCGGGGCTTTGGTTCCGCGGGAGCGACCTCCGCCCGAGCAGTGGTACCCGGGCGGGATGTTGACCCGTCCTCCTTATCCTAACGCGCCTTGTGTAAAAAACGAGATGGGAGAATGGCTGGATGTAACATCGTTCGCAGACGCCAGGTAAGAGAGGGTTACTGAATTTTTACACATTTATTTTTCGTTTAACACAATACGTTTTATAGCGCAGGTTTTTTTCAAGACAAGATGGTATTGAATAAAAGTTACTTGAATTGCTTGAAACAGTTCCCACACTAAGGAAACACACGCGCGCTTGATGGAGTTTGAGAATGAGTTTTAAAATTGTATCAATAATTAAATAGAAAGTGAATTAAAGTAATCAAGAAATTATGCACGTGACAAACGTTTTGCAACACCAAGTGATCATCTGGGACTCTCTCTCTGTCTCTCTCTCTATAGCTACATAAAACAATCTTAATAGGAATAATAAAATGTATGTGATTTTCTAAAACAGAATCACACATGCACACATAAATCTGTTGTTCCTAAAGGAAGCGTTAATTTCCCCTCTTTATGTCTGCAGCCAAGTAAACTAGTACAGAGAAACAGCTGTACACATTAACACACAGACACATAGTCTTTAACACACAGGCCAGCGTTCTCACCCAGAGGATTGCTGGGTTCCAGGGACACTGCCATCAGTGCAGACCCACAAGGTTGTGGCTAAATACAAGAAACCATGCCAAAATGTTTTATCGTTGAAGTTCCCCGTATTCTGTTAGTCTTTATGGGCCATTCACACTTCTACTTACTCACAGAGCAAATTTTGATTCACGTGTATGGGCATGCAGTTACGGCTGTAATACGATGCATTTTCATCAACTGGCAATACTGTCTTGCTTATACTGGAAGTTTACTGTTTTTGGTTTTCTATATCTGTATTGCAATTTGTACGTTTTTAAATGTGGTCTATAAATGTATGTAATATAGCTTTTAGCTGACAGTGGGATGGCTCTTCTAAAAATAAAGTCTGATTTACTGATAAAACCAGATTTGCACCACCTGGGACAAAGCCGGACATGGATAGGAAAAATATCCAGAGGCTGAACCTTTTTTTAAAGCTTTACCTCCAACTCAAATTACAGTGAAAAACGGAGTTCGTTGTGTGTGCATTTTGTCTAAAGAACTTGAGCGAGTGTTTAGTGCTTTAGTCAGGCACAGTTGAGCGCCCATTTTGTCTGAGGCTGTTTTTAGTATATGTGAGTGTGCTTTTTCCTGAAAGGAATTTGAGACTAGTTGTGTGTTTAACCTTTGTATCTTCTGGGTTTGAGTTGGAAGCAAAACCACTTGATGCTCACAAAAACACTGTTTTACACTGGTATTGACCCGATATCACACATAATAGATATAATTAACGTAAATCGTAGAATTTGAAAATAGGGGACTATGAATACCACAACAAAGTTTAAAAGGTAGAATGTATTTATTGGAGAAAGAATTGTACAAACTTGTTGGTGTATTGTCTGGTAGTCTGCTTGATGAACTCTCTGCTCGATTTCTCCACATATTGAACTGATTTAAGAAGCAGACAGGTTGATGATTGGTCAGTGCAAAAGTAGACAAACTGCCTGGATGACCATTGATGACAGATATATGGAGTAGTGTGAGAGAAAGAGGTTGGGGGAACAAGTGTTTGTGTATGCTATCTGTTATGTAATAATCTTAAGTACATCGTGGTCAAAATCAGTTCTGGTCATACTGCATTCCAAACAAGGCAAAGGTTCCTTACAGGTTCTTAGTAGAGTCACCAGGAGTACCAAGAACCTGTTCTAAAAGTTTTGTGTAGCCCCATCACATGGGTATTCTGTAAATCCTTTGAGTCAGAGTGTTCTTACTTACAGTGAAGATTACTATTTTTAATTGTCGTTACACCAGTCCTTTAAAATGTGGTATTATGTGCTGAGTTACAATAGGTTTTGTATTTAGTAAAGTACTTTTTGTGGATTGTTACACATACACATTTGTGCATCATGAATACCTTTCAGGCATACAGTAGTACAGCTGGCATGTTTGCATTGATGTGACCTGAATTTTTTATAAAGTCCCATCAACAGCAGCGACAATTATTTTTTCAAGTGTTGATGAACAAGTACAGTATGTATACAAGGAATAAATTGATTTGTAATGATAGAACTTGCATTTAAATAGAACTGCTCGGTTAGGAGGTTTTTTTTACAATGCACGTGACAGGCACAGCCGGCAATTCAGGTGTTTCTTGCCCGCTCTTTAATGAATAATAGTACTTATTTTGCATACTTATTTTTTTAATACCTCTCATACTATAGTAAAGAAGTATATATTGCCATCTCTTTTTGAAGCATAAAATTGCAGATTGCTCTATGTTACCTTTATGTGGGTTGAAGTCAAAGTACCCAACATCTCAAATTATGAATAATTTTATGCCCTTTTATGCCCAATTTACCCTTGTAAATTGGGATAAGGTAAAAGGACAGTTTTGATCATTTTTAGGCACTTGCTTAATTTTTTTACTAAATAAAGAAATCAATTAAATTACCCCTAAAAAGGTTTATATGTGACCCAGCCATGGGTTAAAACGACCCAGCATGGGTTAATTTACAACCCAACAGTTGGGTTTGTCCCTATTAGACCCAGTGCTGAGTTAAAAATAACCCAGAATTTTTTAGAGTGTAGATTTTTTGTGGAATCGTATATAGTTGACCTTGTCCCGTTCAGTTTTAGCCTTTTTGCAAAGCCAAAATTCAATTTTGTACATTACGTAAATTTCAAAGATTTTTCTGAGGAACACAAAAGAAGGAATTTATTCAGCGTTTTTATACATTAAATATTACAGTTGATAATTTTCTCCTTTTTCAGAGTTTTGAAATCTCATTAGCACTCGCATTTTGATAAAAATATTACGTGTTGTTTCACTACACCAGGTCGAAATAATTATAAGCGAAATGTTGTTGTATTTTTGCATTTATTTTGTCTGTTTTTTAAAGAAAGTCATTTTTAGTCATCTGTAATATGGCTGCAACTAGTTTTAAAATGATCTAGTCTGTTGATGAGTCAATAGTGTAATATATTATTTAATGTTTTTAGCATTGTGAAAAAAAAATGAACTTGTGCAATGCTGTGCTTAATACAATGTGCAAATGGAGGAGAATAAATACAATATAAAAATAAATAATAGCTTACTAAAATAAAACTACTCTAAACTCTACTCTAAAATAAAACAACAATGCAATTCAAAACAATACCATACAATACAATGATTATGAGACTTCTTAAAAAAATGTGAACTGCAGCAGGAAAAAAATATCTTCTTTATCACTCAGTAAAACACGGAGGCATCAGTGAGGCAGTCTTTTACTAACTGAAAGGTTTAATATAAAACTTTTTTTAAATTAGCTTATGGAAAGGGTTACACTTAGATTTTATTTTTGCTAATTCCAGTTGCTACTGTATTTTACTAAAAATGTTATAACCAGGTTTAGTAATTCAAAGTCTAAATTTATTGTCTAACAGCACAAATTGCAGCTGCAACATATACTTATATAACTTGCTGTGACAAGCTGCTGCAAAATGAAAATACTTTTGATTTATTAACATTTACAGAAATGTATGTAATGATGTGGTGAAAAACAACTTTCAACCTTTTAACAGCACAAGCACTTTTTAAGGTTCTGACACAGCAGCATTCTCACATGAAACCAGATGCACAAGACTTTATTTGTTTAATATAGTTCATATAGTTCATATTATAGGGTAAATAATATGTATCCCTAATACTTCTCTGTTACTTAATGGGCCAAGTTTCTGAATATTGAGTAGGCGTTAATGTGTTAATGTAGGCAGCGTCACACACATATGTTCTAATAAATATGTCTTATTTTGAATAATTATTTAAGTATTTCCCCAAAATATTGGACTTTGTAACCTTATATCTATCTGTTACTTGCTCTACTGTACCTCTAAATTAACTTTCCTTTTCGATTGACATCAAGTCCTCTCATTTTTTTATACCCTCCCCACCAACAACATGGCAAATAAAGAAACATTTTCATCCAAAATTTAAAAAAAAATTCTTAGATTTTGATTAATTGAGAATTTTCTTTACAATTTTTTGGCTGTTTTAACTATGTGCAAGGACAGTTTAATACAAAAACAAATACAATGGAGCTGTAAATTAAAAATGTGGGATTCCAAATCTAATGTAAACTTAAAATGTCATGCTTTTCTAAATGCAAAAGAATATTGTGAAGCAAAATAAATTGAGCAAAATAGATACAGTATTTCAGTTAGTCAATCCAATACTGTAAGCAAATTTGTTATATTAATTCTGTTAACATCTCTGTACAAAAAAGTCAGTTAAAGGCATTTCCATCCAAGTCAATATTATGTTAAATGATAAAAAAACAGGAATGCAACCAGTGCTAATCGGGGAGGTGATCCGTATCAAATGCATTAATCTGCTGTTATCCCAGTGGTTCCGATAGATCTGATATAAACTTCACATAAAAGTGTGTAAACCCTTAGCTGGATGCTAACATTAACATTTGTGCGGGTATCTGTCTATTTCTGTAAATAACCTTTACCCTTTTACTGTTTTGTGCTGGGTTAATACTGATAAATGTGACAAGTATGGTACTTGCTACTTTATAAATGTACATGACTTTTTGAAAACTTGATTTTGGATTTACTTTACCAATATGATTAAGACCATATTCCCTCGATTATGAACCATTGAATGGGATTATTGTTTCAGTATCATTTGTCTAATGAGGCTAAATGTAAGCTCTGGAGGCAAATGTGGTTACAGGAAAAAAAAACTCATAAAAGCGTCCAAGTATAGATCCAGTTACACAATAAAGGTTCTTTTGTTTTTGAAGAATATTATTGTTTGCTTTAACTTTGTTTTATAAACCGAAAGTATTTCACATATTTTCAATCTAAGGACAAGGACATATACATATAAATCCAAGGGATTGATTTTTGAATATCTGTGGGTGTAAATTGGACAATTCCTATTTGAAAATAAATCATACCATACATTTTCTTACCCATAAGATTTTCTGTGAGAAAGAGGGACAAATATATGACTGTCTAGGAAATTAGACCATCAAATGTAACTCCGGCAAGCAATTTTGGTAAATAAAATGTTTCTTACTGTGGCTGAACCTCACATATCTACTGAACAATGTGTGTAAATACAATAAAACATTTTTTACATGACATTTTTGAATGCAAATACAATAAATACAAAAGTCAAATAGTTAGATCCTTAAATATTTTCCAACTCTATAATTTCTGATTGGATGAACTTACAAACGCACATCTGAGGCCACACGATATATCTTAACAGCAAGTCAGCTCTTGACAGCAAACAGGAGATATTTGTTACAGCTCACAATGGGTTGTGTGGTTTATCTCCCATTCTCTTGTTCCAAATCCCCATTGACTGCTCATTATCGTCATGGTTATACAGGAGCAATGCTACTGTGAATTTGTCATTACTGGCACGACCAGTGACAGGTGTTTTATGCACCTTTACTTTACACAGTTTTAGTCTTGTTGTGTATTTGTATTTGCTGTTTAGTTTTTTCAGTTTTATTTTATGCAAAAGTCCTAACACCTGTTTCACCCTTGATGGGCAAGCCAAGTATTTGCAGTGCACAGGCAGGATATAGGAAGCTCGTTTGCAGCATGTGCCCATTTTCCATTCACACCAGACCTTTTTGCAGCGTACGACCGGCTCACTGCTGTCCACCAATGTCCTTGAGAAACGTATTTAACTGATGGTGTAAATTATATAACTTTGACTGCATATGTTAATGTGTACGGTAGTTTAATATGACAAGTTGTTAGCTGCCCTCACATCATGCAATGGTCAGAAATAGTAAAAAAATGTGAACAAAGATTTTACTTTTTGTAGACATTGCTCAATGCAAGTCCTGCATGCTCACAGCAATAAATTTCATATGACGATAAGTTGTTGATGCTGTCATCACCCAGGTATTGATAGTGAAACAATTAAAGCCTGCACTCAATACTAATTCAGACAGACACAAAATAATAGCAAACACGCTAGGGGGTTTCACTGTCAAAGATGTGCAGCACTTCATTAAAGGCAAGACAGGTTAAAACTGTTAAGCCACTTTACAGCATCCCCTTGCATGTGCACTTTAGCACCAGTTATCCCTGAGCTCTGTGATAAAACTCATAAGACTGAGACGAACTGGCAAACACACAATAGTAACTCTGACAACTGACAGATCAGCCTCCAGGGCAACTGGAAGTCACTTAAAGTGACTACACATTACATTTTTGATTGCAAAATGGAAAGCTTACAAACACAACTAGCACTAAAGCACTGTTTTAATCTGCTCAGTTGGTGATATACTGAGTTTAAAGTGCATTTTGTTTGTGCTTGTAAAAAAGTTTATGCTTGCAAGTACCAAATAAAAGAGTGTTATTTTGATTTGGCTGCAGAGTTGATTTTTCTGAACATAGCAAGAACTGAACCATACTAAAACTGTGACCACAAAATCAACAAACAAATCAACCTTGAGCAATTAAAACTGTCACACCCCTGTTGTGTATTTCCAGCTAGACTTGCATTATAAATCATTTAAATATGACATGCCCAAAACATCTTTGTGTTTTGGGCAAAAAACAAAACAAAGCATAGTAGATGTAATGACATGCTTTTCTAGTAAAATAGTTACTATTTTATCTTTATCCACGTACATTTTGGTGTTGGCAAAAATAGACTGCATGTGCGCAGATTTTGCTGCTCGAATCCGCACTGCCTTTACGTGTAGTGTTAATGCTCTTACCTGTTAACGTGGGTGCCAAAAAAACGCCCTCCTTACGTGCCTAGTGCAGTGTGAAACAGGCCTAAAAAGTTTGAGAGGATTTGAACTTACCAAAGAAGCGAGTTACAGAGCCAAAAAACCTGCATTTCTACATTACAATTAAATACTTAATTATTTGCCTTTTAGATTTGTAATGTTTGTGCTCTCAGTTCTTTATTCTGGTTGGTTAAAATGTTTTTTTTAGGAATTCAATTCAAATCAATAAGAACATCCAAATGTCACTGGTAGACAAACTCATAAACTGACATTTATAAGCCGAAGTTAGTTATCTTCCATTAATGGTCATATTAAAGTAAAAATGATCAAAATGTAATTCTGACAGGCTTTCGCCTTGGGTTAATGTGTTTTTAAGAAACGTCAGTACCAGCAAGGAGGATTTAGAAATGTTACCTTGTTTTAGTCTAAAGTGCATTTCAGTGCTGTTTTTTTTACAGTAATACTCCATTAGAAAATTGTCGGGCAGGTTAGTTTTAAGTGTAATTCTAAAAGGCCAAAATAAATGTAGTTTTAACAGACAACTTTTCTATACACTCTTAAAAATAAATGTTGCTTTTGGGCAAAGTTCTTCAGGCCAAAAAAAGGAAGAAAGAAATGGTTCTTTTGTCACATCTCTGTGAAGAACCTTTTGAAGCACCTTTATTTTTAGGATGTGTATCAGAAAATGTAGATACAAATGTAAATCCACATGCAAATATGTGACTTTTAAAAAATACAAGTATTTTGTAGTATTAACATTTAGAATGTTAAAAAGCCATAAGAGCATTTTACATGATGTTAAATATATTGAGCTTTTCTAAACGAATGAATTAACACCGTAGAGGCTTGTTAATGCATAAGCAGATTAAATTACCACTTAGACCAACAGCTTCTTTAGTATAGAAGCAGCATGACTTTACTTATACTTCTTGTACTGCTTATCTAAGCTATATTACATAAAACCTTACACACTTGCTGCTCGAGACAGGTGTCTATCGGAGGCTTTGAGTGTGATATGGCATAATTCTCTTTTTGCGTGACAGTGCACATACAGTGGTTACTGTGACCAATGATACTGTACACTGCCTAAATGTTAAACACACATAGACAATTCATTTCATTTGAATGTGATTGTTTTACTGTTGTTAGCCTTTGTTTCTGTGTGTTTCTGTGCTGTTCACTGTAAAATGGAACCGTCTCAGTAATTGTCCCCAGTAATGTTTTTTCTTTAGACATTTAGAGTTTGATCATTTGCTAAACAAGTTATCAATTTACATTAACACATAGTTAATATGATGTGAACTTTGCAGTCTCGTCTTGTTATTTAACAAACAGCAACACAATCATTTTATAACAATAACCACCTAATTCAGTTATGCTGCATTGCTGAGAACCCATAACAAATCAGCAATGCTGCTTAATACAAAATCTTTTATAGAATTTGACATTTTGGGGAACATTGTTGTTGTAACATGTTTTTTATGAAAGCTCCAAGTATTTTACATTTCTGGATTTGATATGAAGACAGTGTCTACAGCAGTGAGAATGAGAGAGAAAGTTGTTTTTTACATTTGGATCTCTGATATTAATCATGTTTTCTAAAGAAGTCTTCCTGTGAGACAGGTCAGAAAGTAAACTTGCTCAGCAGTATTTAATAGTGCAGAGAAGGCATACACCCATGAAGGGAAGGGCACATGCTCACTGCAGCACACTGAAAGTTACCAGAATAATTTTGGGATCTAACCTTTCCGCTTTGCCATCTTGTCAACACAGGTGCTTATTTGCATAGTTCAGGAATGGCTAAAAAGATTCACATTTTGTTGAATGTGAATGTTTGGGGCAGTTCTGCCTTGTTATGGATTGAAAAAACCAAGTACAAACTTTTCTAAACTCAACCACATGGCTAAGGGATTTTTTATTGAAAGAGCATCTCAGAAATAGTAATTTATTGAGCACTGATATTACATTCAGAGGTCATATTCTGACAGGAATGTTATGCTAGAAATCCCACGACTCGTATAAGCCGCAGGCTGTTTGATGTGTGAGCGTCAATAATCATATGACATGCATTGAATTGCACAGGTTCATTATTTGCAAAAGCACAGTTTAATTGTTTTCTCGTTCTGAACTTGAGCAAGTTTTACGATTTCATTTCCTATAAGCAACATTGTAGAACATCTGCACAGTATCCCTTTGTTTCAGTTTAACTTTACACTGTAAAAATATTTTGTCTGGCAAATTAAAAAATGAGCTTCATGTGGTAACATTTAAATTAACTGGGTTTATTCAAGTCAAATGTATTATTTAATATAACTGAATCAACCTGAATAAATTAGGTTACACCAATGAAATTCATTTTTAGGGGTTAGATCAGGTAAAAGCTCCCTAAAGGTACAGTTCAACCAAAATTGAAAATTCTTTCATCATTTACTTATTCCCATGTCGTTCCAAACCTGTATGAGTTTCTTTCTTGTGTGGAACATGAGAAGAAATTCTGAACAGTGCTGACTTGCCCATTTTTGCATTATAAAAGAAAGTAAATGGTCACTAATCTTCATAACATCTTTTTTTGTGATCCAAGAAGATATAGAGTCATATGTCTGGAACAACAGGTGAGCAGATATGACAGGAACTTTAACGTTGCAATGTACTTCCTCTTGCAAACTTTTCTTTTGTTTTTCTGTCTGATGTAACCTAAGCGTTTATATTGTGGACATCTCTTAGTAACATTACACAAATGTATGTTTTGTCCAGAGCCCCCCATTTGGAGTAGCACAGGCCCTCCCAACGGTGTTTCATCAGAGGTCTTCGCTAGAAGGATTTAATCAGGGCCGCTCTGAGGGTGTCCTGTCTTTCAGTCCCCCAATCCCCGATGGCCTATTTGTTTACCCATGAGTGCTTTCTCCTGGGTCATTATTGCTTTTGTTTTTTAAGACAGACACACACACAAATACTGTTTTTAAATAAGGGCCACCTTTAATTAATTGGATCCGTGTTTTTGTGTGTGCGCGCGCATGTTGTTAGGGTTCAGGGAAGAATCAAAGTCAGGGGGGTAAGGTTAACAAAGGTTTACTTATAAAATTTTTAAAAAGGAACAAAAACATCCAGGAAAAAGGCATCCAGAACAGACAAAATTCATTAGCCAACAGGTAGCCATAATGAACATAGCACAAAACACAAGAAACAACAATACTGGACAAAGACAAACTGCAAACACATGGTATAAATAGAAGTCCAGGTAATTGTGAACAGGTGCAGGTAAATCAGGATGATGGCAGGTAAACAATAACAGGTGTGGAGAGGTGCAAGGTGTTATGGGAAATAGGGTTCAGACGGGAGGTGCAGGGTGAAACCATGACACATGTAAGGTCTGACTCTGAAAGTTGTAAACTTGTTTTCCACAAAGTGTTGAGGACGTATGTGATGAACTTGAGTTGTTAGCTTAACCCGAGACCCCTAAATCACCTGTACACCTAATCACCTTCGAAAACATCTCACAACACACACACACAAACACACTGTCACCTCACATACAAACTTGTTACACCTTTCACATCACCGTCTCTCTTACACATGGACTTAAAGTAGTCTAGCAATGTTTTGAACATCAGTAAATTTTACACAATTTTTCACATAAATAAAAAGTTTTTCCTCCGAGTCTCCATGTCAGCAAGTATATATATATATACTTGTTTATATACACAATAAAAGTCTAAACCAAAAAATTAAGAAATTGTGTATCTAAATTTGGTCTGTTCAATTAAGTCATGCTTCTGTCATCAACTACATGCAACTCATGTTTAATAAAGGTACAGGTTAACCCTTCAAAGAAATGGCTGTGTGACGCCTCTGAACAAACTGAAATGAAATCACTTTGATGTAAATGTGCACACGCGCTTGTCTGCGTCTAGCGTTTCACTTTGCAGTAATTCCTGTTTCCTTAATATTAATTCTGAATGTAAGAGTGTGTGATTTCACAATCCCATCTGTCAGTGCCGTAATACATGAAAACCATCCTGGCAATGAGTGCTGGAGAAAGAGAGAGGAGGAGTGGGTGGGCCATCCGCTCATGTGAGTGTTTGTGTGTGTGTTTGGTTTAGTTATATGTGTTCGTCCTTGTGTGTACCCTTGACATGTCATGTCACTGATTATAGTTATGTCTGTACGCTGTGTCCAATCAGCTTGGCTTTAGTTTTGTCCCCTTCATGCACATACAAACTTCTAACCTCTCTATCGTAACTTCATCCTCCCTGTCTCTACCTTTATCAGTAATAACACACACACAGTCACACACACACACGCAAACAGTCTCTCTCTGTTATATTTAGATGTCATTAACACTCCAGCCAATATGAGCTCTGTTCTGAAGAGCTGATAATGCCGACAACCACAATAGCCTAAACATCAACGTTTCATCAGTAATACAACACGGAGCGAAAACCTAACATTGGTGTAAGTTTTACATTTCACTCAGGAACGTTAATTGAAAGTTAAGTAGACATTAATATCCATCCATCATTTTACCTGTGTGCATTAGATCATATACTATTGACACCAATGTAAGCCCAACACATTTCATGGGGATAACATTCCTGTATATGTTTAATGTACATAGTAGATGCATATAAGTATGACTTAAATGCAAACTTCACACCAGTCAATGGAAATAATGACCCGAAATGAACACAGATCTATGCACATAGCACGGCAATAAATGTACAGGGCAAAGGTTGGAATAAAAGCAGGAACACCTTCTCATTTAGTGCTGGAAAAATGTCATTTGAGTGCTGTCAAACTATCAAGTTATGTCTAATATACAGTAATGAGAAAGATTAAGGAACGTGTCAGTGGAAATAGAAAGTGACAGCAAACCAACACCGCCCAAGACCCTGGTGAGAGCTTGTGTAGTGTGACCGCTCTGGCTTAGAGCCCCAACGGCGCTGTATTTTTAGCCAGAGTGACCTTCTTAAACATGGCATTGCATGAGGTCAAAGCAATAGCAGTCATAGTGCTGATAGTGAGAGACACCCAGACCCTGTGATTGATACCGCTTGTTTGGAAAGTGCCATGACTGACAGGTCTGTTACCTGTGTGAAACAACCAAAACACCTCCAAACAATGTCAGAGCTTCACATACGGCTTCCGAGAGATTCATCAGGCCCACCAGGCCTCTTGTTTGGTTACCATGCTTAATTACTTTGTAGATTTTCCCCCAAAATCAGCGAAGGTATTGTGAAAAATGTTTGATAAATGCAGAGGGAATACTCTTATATTATCTATAATTTATTTCACATCAAGACTTAAGCTGGGTGATATATTAAACATTTACAGTATATTCATATAGGCCTCATTATGAAACGCAAACAAAATTATCTATAGTGTAAATTGTTTGTTTGTAAGAACATTATACACAGTATCATACATTGATTCACATTGTCTCAATCCAACATGGTCTTACAATTAAATTACACAGAAATGAATTTTGGTTATGTTTTGTGACGCCCACTGATTTTGTTGACAGTAAAATAAATTAAATACTGCTGTGATTAGCGCAGTTGCATTTTGTAATGACAGAAACAGCAGGTTTATTTCTTGCCTCTTCATTGTCCTGCGCTTTTTGTTAAAAAGTTTAAACTAGATTCTTTAAACTCTTATTTTTTACTATTCTGCATTTTTACCTCTTTGTACTATACCTTGCCATTGCAGTAATGTGACTATTATTGGCTCATATGTGATAAATGCTTGTAACGTTCCCCATTTTTAAGTCACTTTGGATAAAAGCAACTGTTAAATTATTAAATGTAAATGAAACATTTGTAATCGAATTGGCAACAATTGCTGTTTGGGCAAAATTTTAAGAATATTTTGTTATGGGAGAAGAATTACCCTTTTAAGTGTTGTCAGAGAAAAAATATAAATATTGAGACGTACATTGAATATTGTCAAAATTACTGAAACGAATAGCATTTTGATAAGGCAACATTTTTTGACTAATGCAGGACTAAATGAGGAGGTCTTAATCGAGAGAATGATGCAATGTTGTGAACATAGTTATCTTCCCATAATGCATTTCGTATAGCCCATATGATGATCAGTCTGTCCTCAGACTTACAGATTGTTAAATGCTCATAGACTCGTACAGCGCAATGACAGCAAGTGTCAGCACCCAACTGTGAGTGTTTCTTGTCAGCTTATGTTGAGATTCTTGTGGGAAATTAAGACAAACTTAGGTGACAATGTGATTTAATTGTTTCTAAAATAAGTTTAAAAAACCCTGACTCAGAAGAGCTCTGAGACCTTGCGTTGTGCAGGTTATAATGTATTCCTGACATGAACAATGCTGGCTCTCAGAGCTCAACGGTGTCACTTTTGAAAAAAATTACTCTCTCCCTACACAAAGTTATTATAATTTGACCACTAATGCTAGACAGGCAAGAAAATATCAGAAATATTCCCTTCTCCTAATCGCAGTCATTTAGTTCGCTTCACTTTATTAATGTGTGTGTGGTGACAGAATTGGGTACCATCAGAATAATGATTCTGAACTCTCTTTAACCATGAATCTCTCCATCATTTCTAAAGAGATAAAGCAGTTATTACCCTTTATTAGAGACCTTGGCACTTACATTAGGATAATGTCACCTCTACTTACCTCCATCATTTGGCCACTGACACACACACACACCAGGTCTCACTTTTTCATTCTTACAGAGAATTTCACCTGTTATCACCGAAGACTGGACCTGCAAATGACATTTCCAATTTAACAGCCGCAGTGGCAATTGATGTTAAACTTCACTGAAACTCATCCTCAATCCACAGTATCTTCCTTCCATTTAGTCGTCCAAACCTTCAGCCATTACTCGTACCTGTACATTTTTGCATTCGTTCACTTGAGAACTTTGTCATATGTGCGCTGTGCTCAAATCACAGATAATAAACCTCGTGTTTTTCTTTTCTTCATAACTGACATTATAGTGGGAAAACAAGTTCCATATTTGCATATTTGTGTTGATGTATTGGTGTATTTTGGTAATACAATAAAGAACAGAACATTTATGTTAGTGTTTTGTCATGCCATTAGTTTATTCTGGTTTTTTTTTAGGTTTGATGGAGGACGGAGTGACATCTTCCCAATGGAGTTTTTCCTTCCTCCACAAAGGACCTGCCTCATCTGCTCTGATGAAGCTTCTGGATGTCACTACGGCGCTCTCACTTGCGGAAGCTGCAAAGTTTTCTTTAAAAGAGCTGCTGAGGGTAACATACGCACACCCATTATAACAAAAGTTACTTAAATACTCGGTGGACAACATTATATCAGCTAAATATACTCACCATATGTGAGGACTGTATTCACTTTAATTAGAGCTTTTAATTACGGCTATAAACTGTCATTAAAGCCACATTAAAACACGTTATTGCCTTTTCATGAATTAATATACTTCTGACCATGTGTCCAGTACAGCTTTTATTGTTTTTATTGGTGTCACTTAAAATAGCAGCAATTGGCACGTCTTAGAAAGATACAGTTGTTTTTTTTATATAGCTGTACAGTTAAAGTGTGAGAGAAAAACTGAGAAAAAGATTAAAAACCCAAAGTCCCAACTAAACACAAATTAGGGACACATTCTTTCCCCGTTATGTGAACCCAAAGAAATCTTTTCAATAGAAATCTTAACACCTACAGGTTTAAATGTGAAAACTTGGCTGCTAGATATGTTAAGGTTTGCCATGAAAACTGGTAATAAGTGGCACTCAAACACTTAACTAAAAGTACACTATGGTCATAGATGTATTTAATTGTTTTTTAGCTTTTTTTAAATAGATACAATAAACATACAAATTAACGTATCAACTTAAAATTTTAATTAGCTTTAATACCAATAGCGTGCATATGCACATATGGATTTCTTTAAATTGCATAAAATTAAAAGAGTGATAGACGATTCTGATAAACGGATGCCCTTTTAGCTTAAACACCCACAGAGATTCTGGAAAAACAAATTTATAAAAGTTAAGAGAAGTTTAAAGGTCTTGCCCCACAGCCAGCAATGAACTTCAGTTTAATCTAATACAGAAATATCACACTACTATACTTACCGTTCCAGCGGTTGTTACTGGAGACCAAGAGAGATAAAGAGGGAAAATATAATAAAAGGAAAGTTGGAAAAGTCTTGGCCTCGATGTAGTCCTGTCTGAGTGAGTGCGGCTAGATTGGTAAGATTAGAAAGTGTTTTTAATATGATTAAAAGTAAAGTGTGTAATTTGAACATCACTGGTGGCACCAAATTGAATGGCAACAATAATGACTTCATTTTAAACAGGTTTCCTGCACATTTCTCCCTTAACATTCAGTGGTTAATTAAATAGATAGACCCGCCCTAACACTACATAATTGGTTGAGCCTATAAACAAATTCCTAAACATCAATGATAGTGGCACAGACCCACAGGGTTTACACTTTCCAGGGAAATCAGACTCATTTTACTCATTTATGACGAATATCGAATGTTATGGATGTGACATTCTGAACACTGCATGTATATTGATAAATGTATAGATTGAATGCACTGTGGATATTCGGATCTGCCAAAGCATTAGTGCAAAATGTGTAAAATGTAGATAAAATAGCAATACTTGAAATTGAAATTATGTGTTTGACAGTAGAAGTCATCATCTTGATTTTATGACAGACCTGACTGCAGTTCTGTAGTGCTTCGGCAGGGCTTTTGTACCCCTGCTTACAACTCACACACACACTGCAGAACCTCTTTTCAGATTTCACTCTGCACTTTTCATTTGGCTGTCCCAGAGTGAGGGCTGTGACCTATCAGAGTGGCTTGTCACGTTAACAGCTCCCTCTAATTGGAGCATTCTCAGTGTGTGTGTGTGTGTGTGTGTGTGTGTGTGTGCGCGCGCTCCCGATCCTTTTCAGATCTACATTTTATCTCAGTGTAAATGTGATGCATTCATCTCTTTTTCTGGAGCTTTGCTCTGGCTGCCAGCAGACTCAAACTAAGTCAAAGCCTCTGTCTGTTTCTCCTCTCAGGAAAGCAGAAGTATCTCTGTGCTAGCAGAAATGACTGCACCATAGATAAACTGAGGAGGAAGAACTGCCCGTCCTGTCGTCTGAGAAAGTGCTTCGAGGCGGGGATGACACTAGGAGGTAAATTCCTGTGATAAAGTGTCATATGTTCAACTCTGCCCATGGGTATTTCGTTTCATTGGGTTATATTGGCACAGGGGTGCCAGTCGTTTTACTCTCGTTCCAACTGATATAGTGAAATTGTTTCTCCAACAATGAAAATTCTGCCATTTGCTCTGTGTTGTTCCAACCCTTCTTTTGTGGATCAAAAATGTGATATTTAAAAGAATTTTTACATTCTCAACAGGACCTTTTTTGGCAGTTCAGAGCTTGTGTATGTGACAAAAACACATCAAATATGTAGTCTGCATAAGCTATATGCTCTTAAAAGGAAAGGTTCCTGAAAGGTTCTGTATGGTTCCATATAGAACCTTTAATGCCCACAAACCTTTCTGTTGAACAAAAACTATTTGTAGTGGAAAAGGTTCTTTAGATGAATTCTTTCAGGAAAAAATGAAACGTTCTATTTATTTTAGGTACTCACTGACAGTTTTTTTTGGCAAAACTAGTTCTCTATGGCATTGAAAAGTTATTTGGGAAATCAAAACTAGTTGTTCTATGGCAATGCTGCAAAGAACCTTTATAGCACTTTTTTAAGGGTATATTTCAACCCTCCTGATCCATGTGTTAGTTTTGTGTGAAGAACACATTGAAATTCACTGATAATCTTCCCCTCCAGTGAGCTGTTAACTTTAGAACTACTGCTCTGATCGGATCATTGAATCAGCGAGGTGAACTCAAGAACCATAGTCTGATTTGTAAAGGAATCGTTTCGATGATTTGTGAACCAGATCAGTTGTTCGTTTAAATGAATAAGCCACAGAAAAACTTTTTTCAATATTTTGTGGCATTAAAAGACAATTTGGATGGACTAGCTACTGCAAAAAATGTATTTCTTACTTTGTTTTACATTTTCTTGAAAAGCAAAATGACTTAAGATATCAAGTCTTGTTTTATGGAAAAAAGATCACATATTAATGGGTTTTTGCTTAAAACAAGCAAAAATATCTGCCAATGGGCTAAGAAAAATAAACTTGAATTAAGTACTTAATAAAGAGGTAAATCTTAATTCAAGTTTATGTTTCTTAGCCCACTGGCAGATATTTTTGCTTGTTTTGAGCATGAACACACTTTAATAAAAACATTTTTCCATAAAACTTTATATCTTGGGTCATTTTGCTTATAGAGAAAATGTATCCTGGTTTAAGATTATTTAGGTGTTTTTAAAGCAAAACAAAAATACTAAGTAAAAAATTCATAATATGGTTTTTATCAAAGATGTTAGTTTTGTAGCTTAACAGTCATATTTACCATCAGCTGTTGTTGTATGAAAAATATCTTTGTTGTTTTACAGAAGACAGTAATATGAATTTGGAACAACTTAAGTGAGACTAAATAATGACATCATTTTAATTTTAGAGTAATCTGTCCCTTTAAGACTCAGGGCTGGTAACCAGAAGTTTGCTTGTTCAGTATTCATTTAGAAGCATGCCAAGTTACCCCAGGTTTCTCCATAAAGCTTGTCCTTGCAATAAGTTCAAAACTGCCACGAGCCCTGGTCGTGTGGTGATACGTAAGGATCCAATTTGATTCTGGTGTGTTATAAAATAACAAACCTCTATTTAAATATTTTGACTATTAAATCTTTCCACAGATCAGAAGTTTCATCTCAGATCATTTGTGTTTTAGACCCAAAGCTTCGGATATCAGTCAGTGGTAAAAGAAAAGGGAATAAACAAGTCTGCCGTGTGGTAGCTGTAGCAGTCATCTTGGCGTATAGGAAAAGCTTACACGAGTTGTCTCCGCAAATAATAATGCTGTCATAATGACTACTATGAAAAAGAGAGATAGAATTCATGTGGGGAGTGTCTTTAAATGATCTGAACTTTTTTACCGAAGTCATGCAGTCAGCTTTGCATCTGTCCTTGATCTTTTTCTCTAGGGCACACAAACACTGATGAATTATTAATGAATAATTAAGGGTTTTTCTCTCTAGTCTGCATTAAGAGGTCTCCCTCCCTTTAGGTCCTCGTCTCTCCCTGCCCTCTTCAAAGGGTTTTCATAAATTAAATAAATTTTCATGTGATCTGCTGTTAGGTAATGGATAATGGATAATGATTTTAAAGTAATTGGAACAGTTTATTGCTCGCTGCTTTTATCAGTTAATTTACAGCAGACATCCTTCAGGAATAGGATTTTCATTTGAAGGACAAGATGCTGTAGATCATTCCAGAGAGGAGGCCATTTCATTTCTCTCTTATTACATTACGACTTCTTCAAAGTGTGTTTTATAACTTTTCAGATTGTTTGATACCGTATACAGTAGGTCACTGGGTAATAAGTTCCAATCAGCTCAATTGTGGTAACTGTTCTCTCTCTCTTTCACGTATTCTCTCAATCTTCCTGTGTCATTTTTTGAATGTGCAAAATTAACTCTGAATCGTTTTCTGCGCGACTAAAACCCGAAATTATTATATCAATTGAGTTGTAATTAAAGAGTATTGCTTTAGCTCTGCTTAAGTACAAATTAAAACCTGAAAATCAAAGATCTTCTGCCGCTCTTAGACGCTGATCACGGCTTTGGATCATTTATGATCCAACTGTGTGAAGTCACTGTGCTAATCTGTTATGTTAATGGTTTTTAACAGTCTAAATTTATTTATAAAAAGTTCTGAATGCTTGTCTGATTAAACTATCAGCTGATTTGACAGGTTCTTAACCCCTCAGCTGCCTGAGGAAGGTGTTAAGAGATTATCACTATTATCACATGCTCATATTATTATATTTGCTTCAGAGGTCTTCATTACACACCTCCAGTTTCTGTGCAGTTCCCAATAATGTCAAATCTCCTTTCATGTCAGATGAAAAGATCATGTGTCAAAGCCTTGGTTATCTTTTACTGTATATTAGCTATTTTTGTCTGAATAGACACATTTATATATAAAAAAGAGTTTCAATAAAAAATTCTGCTTTGTTGAAATTTACTTAACAACAGCTACTGTATCATGTGTTCAAGACGTTTTCGCACACGGAAGAGATTCAGGACATTAAAAATCTTTTTTATGAACTTCTTCCCCCAAATTAGATAACTTGACTATGGTGGAAAAGGCCTGAAAGCATATTTTTGCATTGAAAATGCTTACAAAATATGTTTAAACTAAGCAAACAATGTTTATTTTTAGCAGTTTGGTATCTAAGACCTGTTTTAGCTAAAATAAACTTAATCAGCTTCATAGTTGGCTTAATGAGTGCGTGTGTGTGTGTTTGTTGAGGGACAAATATTGTTTGAATTCGAGAACAGAGCAAATGTTAAATAAAATAGCTTTTTTTCCTATTGGTACCCGGCTGAAAAGTTTGTCCCGAATCATAAATCAGTGGTTCTTAGTTTATTAATCCAAGACACAGTTTATAGGCTGTGAGAAAATTTATAGTTTTTACAAAACTGTGTGCGGGTAACAACAAGGTATACACTTTAGGATTTTAGGATTAACAGGGAAATTTACATTCTTAACTAACTTTTTACTACTTCACTGTTAATTTAATAAAAGTTTATTGTTAACAATTGCAAACCATTTTGAAACGTATTGGCTCACTTCCCGTCTAATAGGAGTCTTGGGTCCGAATGTTGCAATACAGCCTGCAAAACCAACATTATAGTTGTAAGCATGCATTTCTCTGCTGTTATGCTTAACATGGTTGTGTTGTAAGCTAAGTCTTGACTCAGACTAAAAAGTGCCAGGAAATGGTACCAGAAGTTTTAGAGCGATTAGTGACACTTCTTCATATTCATCCATGGTTGCACAGGAGTTTGTGTCCGGGTCACATTGTAGCCTACATTTCACAAAATATTTTAAGCGTGAGAAAAAAAACTGCATATTCAATATGTAGGTCTTGCCTATGGCTATACAAATTAAGCCTAAAAGAAAATGACATTCATAGAAATCTCCTGTGGGGTCACGACCCTAAAGTTGAGAGCACATGTCATAAAGGCATAGAATGTCTCTGTGTTAAGGAGGAAACTTTGTAAACCATGAGAAAATAATTTTCTGTAAATCAGTAAATTGGATCTTCAGAGAGGCTGACGGTTCCTTAATAAGCAACAAATTAGATAATAGTGGACAAATCACAGGGCGTGAAATTATGACACTTCTGAGAGAATATTTTCATGATGTCAATAATAGAAAGTTGTGCATATTTATGTGCATGCGACTACAGATAGCAGCATCTTGACCTTGATAAATTGCAAAAAATTGGTATTATTTTACTGGCACATCCACTGACTTGTTATGGAGCTAGTAAAGATGCTTTGTTATACTAGATATAATTAAGTTGAAATTGAAGTCGGAGCATAGAGAGGAACTTCTACAAAGGCAGTATCGTGAAGTAATACGTGCCTTTCACATAATCAACCTGTGAGTTTTTGAGGAGGCACGCACACTTCTTGACTGGTGACAATGACCTACAATTATAATAGTGAAATGCTCTCCGTCGACCGATATAGCACAGGAATATGGCGCAATGAAGTTGTTTTCTCTGATTGTGGGAGAGGTGGCATGGAGGGGGATCTAAATTAGGAGAAGAGATCCAGTTTCAATCGGACACGGCCTCTCTGAAGTTATCACAGAGCTGACGCAGAAGGGTAGACAGGAAAGGAGCTGGTATTATTCTATAATCAGCCAAATCAGTTACAGCTTCCATCAGCATCTAAATTACAGCCGTAAGAGAGCGAAAGAGTAAGAGTTTGGCAGGAAATGTAAGAGATGTGAGGCATTTCCAAAGGAACTGAAAGAAAAAATGATAGTGACAGGGTTTGTGGGGGGTTGGGGGGCTGGCTGTCTTTCTTTGAGTAGAGAGAAGAAGAGCACCTAGAGGAAAAAAGAGAGGAAAGCGTCATCAGCACATTACAGAATTATGGCACTTTTGCCCCTCCAGACGCTCTCTGGCAGCTGGAAGCCATATTAACAACATCTCAACACCTCTCTCAGCACTGTCCCACTGACATGCACATACACACACACACGTGCGACCGCGTACACACTCGCTGCCACACGCTTCCCTGCTTCACTGGAAGACAGTCAGGGGTCTGGGTGAAAATTGAATACATGATGAGAGTTATTGGACATACGAGAGAAAGAAGGAAAAAGAGGGTAAAACTCAGAGGGAGAGAGAAGCAGATGGCAGGGAGAACAGAGAGACGCAGTAATGCAGAGCTCAGAGGAGCAGGGTTGTGGATTCGGGCTTGCTGGTGACTCGAAATGCTTGTTTAATACCCGTCGGATGAAAACGTGAACAAACACTGCACACTTCGTTACACACGTTGTCAGAAAGCCAAAAGGCATGTCAGCCTATCTCAGGTCTTTATCCCCCAGGACCTCCTACAGATTGATCGGAGCGCTCCTGCTTTCCGTGATCACATTTATGCACTGCATATGTACAAAAAAGTCATATTAAGGCCCATATCAAGGTGAATGCCGTACATGGAGCAAGATGTTCCTGATAGCTGCACCCTTTTTGAAACATGTTTTACATACTTTGAACGACACTTTAGAAACTCTAAGCACTCGAGTGCGCTCACAATAGTGCCACTGGTGTCCAGTGTCTTTTAAAAGTGACAGTAATGCTGTTTGCTTTGTTTAGGGAGAGACCAGGGACCTCATGTCATCCAATCCTTTACATTTATGCATTTGGCAGATGCTTAAAGTGCATACATTTCAGAGCATACATTTTAACACTATGCAAGTCTTGCAACTCATGACCTTGGTGTAGATTTTGTCATTTAGACAAAAAAGTGCATTTCCCCAAACTTTTGGCAATTGATTTGCCTAAAACCCAACATTTTGATGTTATTTTCTTTATTATTGTGAATGAACATCTCACTGTTAACAGTCTGTAACCATGACATACAGTAGCTCTTCTTCTTGGGATTGTTGATCCTCATGGGGCAAGGCTTGTCACTTTATCTCTTTTCTTGAAGTGTCTGGGATTAGTGTGAGCTGCCACTTTCTGATTGGGTATCCTGTGTCACCTGAGAGTTGAATCAATAAAAAATTTACATTGGAAATTGCATTTCACATAGTGTACTCACTATGTTACTCTATGTACTATGTACTCACACAAGTTAACCACAGATCTTTTAAAGACGAAAGAGTTTAAGGGAGTACCATCATTACTATTTATAAACCGTAACAGGTTGACCCAGACTAACTTGTACTGCCATGGGCTGATCTTATATTTAATAGCATGTACAAATTCACACATGCTCACACACAAAAACAATCTAAAATTTACACATGAACAAATTACACATCCAAACTACACTTATTTTAAATTTGAGGTGTTTTTTTATTATTTAAAAAAACATTTGAGGTGTTTTTAAAAGTATCATTAAATGCAACATTATTTTTTGGTTTATGTTATTTGTTAAATATTTATTTGAGTCTTATACCTTTCCATCAATATATAGTTTGTCAAAATTAGATTGAAATTAAACTATGAAATATTAAGTGAATAGAATCCTCTTAAGGAACGGTGACAGTTAACAGGTTAAATGTAATTATTGAATATTTATGAATTTTACCATTAACTTTAGTAATTATTGTAATTTGCAAAAATGCAATAAAAATGCTATAGAAATAAAAGCAAAAAGAGACTGCAAAAATATGAATATATAATGTTCATATATAATGTAATATATATTTTTGATATTATATATACATATACGGAGTTAAACAAATATCTGAATTAAAATCTGTATTTAATGTAATAAAGTCAAACTGTGTGTGACTCGGAGTCAAATCGAGCAATCTGACAAACACCAGAGATATTGTTTATGCTTGCCGCAACAACAGTTTGTCATGCGATAACAGCACTTAGACAAATGCTTAATTTTAAGTGATTTGCATTTCTTAATCTAAACAGAACCAATTAATCTAAAGAATGTAAGCAACTGATTTAAATGCATAACATTATGTAGATCTAGAGGCTGTAATTCTAAATACCCTATACAGTGTTTGTCAGTGTGTTACGTTGATCTTTAACAGTGATAACAAAACAGTCAATATATGTTTTTATGTTTTCCAATATATGTTGACATTTAACAGAATTGTCTGTAATTCTACAGTATAATTGTACAGTTTGGCATAGATCTGAATCAGGCATACAGTAACAGACACCTGTAAATGAGATAACTGTAAAGTGCTGGTAAATATAGGACTTAGTGGAAGCAGTCACTAGAGAATAAAAATTTTGGAATCATGTCAAACAGTTCGAACTCTGGACTTCTCCCATTTGGCAGGTCTTTTTATCCAAATACTAGTGTACATGTGGCTTAGATTATCTCAGTCTATTTAAACAGGCTACTGTAGGACTATTAGGAGCTTAACGTAACAAGTTTTAGCATTATAGTAGAAAGATGGAATGTTTACCATGACTGTAGATCTCACTGATCTAAAGAAGAAAAAATGTAATATTGAGGCTGTCAAATAAAGTGAACCTGCCTTTTCAAAGTGCTGGTGCCGTCCAATGGAAAGATCCTCTCACACACACAACATCTTATTGCAACATAACAACATTTCTAAATTCACCGTAACACTGCAGAAAAAGCCGAAAGTTTTATGTCAAGAAGAAAGAAAGACGTCTCGCCTTTAAAAGAAGTAGAAAACCAAAGTAAAAGCTCTTTGGATGTGAGAAACTCTGCAAGCTTAGACTCTTAATCAAGAGTGACAGATAGAAGAAATATCTGCTTCTGAAAAGAAACCTCCTGTGTCTGATGTGCAAGTCAAAATGGACCATTCCCATGAAGTGTGTTTTAACAAATTAAGCCATTTTATTCAAGCATATAACCACAAAATCATGTGAATTGCATGAATCCGACTGCATGTCAAATAGCAGGAGACGTCCGATGTCAATGAGGACAAGTTATTATTATTTCCAAAACACAGAACTTAAACTTTTTTTAAACAACGTTAGTTGCATAAGCACACTTCAGTCCCATTCGGATGTACTTTGTGATTTTAATCCTTTCTAAAACGAACACGTCTGTGTTTTTCTTGCACAACCGCTATAATAATTATGGAGCAATTTGTCTGTGTTTCGGCTAACTTAGTGGGGTTCTGAGAAATCGAATCCCATGATTGTGGCAAACATTTATTTTGACCTTCATCTAATACTTTAACTAAAGCAAAATTTTAGGCTTCCTGATGGACCTACATTATAGATTTAGACATTTCTGCCAACTTTCTGGATACGTTCAAGTACTGCTGACATCCAATTTAAAAGAAGAAATCCATAATGGGAGTGTGATTTCACCTTAATTAATTCTTAAGTCTTAATTATATAATATAATCAGGGTTTGATATAAACACCTGCCAACGTGCTAAATGCGGGTAAAATTTAAATGTGGCAGGTAACGTTGTCAAATCACTGGCCAATTAAATGTGTTGCTTATGATTCATAAATTATGTTTATTTGCTGGAGTTTGTGTAAGCCAAACCCGCACAGATTCAGTGCAAATACTCAACTTGTGATTCCTCATTATGTTTTAAATACAGCCTAATTGCACAGCATCTTTGCACATCTGGCTAACATGCACATACCCATCATTATGCAACAAATGGAAAATAAATGTTACCCTGTCTGTGAAAACACAGCACAAGTCATTTGTGATTTACTGTTTTTTTTTTTTACATAAAATCATCCTACATATGCTGAAGAACTTTCCTTGAAAATATAACTTTGATATCTTTAATATTTACTGAGTATGGCCATGTCAAAGATTGAAATTATAGTGAAATTAACAGATAAAATAAACATTTGATGCTGGTTATCTGAAAATTTTATTTTTAGACTTTTAGTTTTTTACAGACAGAGTTACATATTTCAGATATATATAGGCTGTGACTTTGTTATTCTGGTTTATTTCTGTTTTTCTAGAAGTTGTGAATGTCCGGCAACTTTAAAATATTTAATCTGTTAAATGTCACCATTCCACAGGAGGAACATATAGGTTATTTCACTATTCACTTTAATAATACCTAGTTAAAATCTAATCATGACAAACTGTATTTTGATGAAAATGTCTAAGAATATATAAGAACAAATATTTGACAAATTTTCCTAACAGTAAACAAAAAGTAAAAAATAATTTAATAATAATTTAAATAATGTTATAAAAAATGTATTTTCAAAAAACTAAACTAAAATAAAAATATAACTTATAAAATAAAAATATATAAAAAATAATATGAATAAATTAAAATATATAAAATTTAAAAAAATTAGTTCGGATAGTGAATTTTCATATTGTATGCTCAATATGTGCAGTGACAGTTCAGGTTAAACCATGTTTATTATTATATCACATATACAAATTTTTGTCATTTTTAATGCGCACATAGTGGGCTTGCCAAACAGACATTCCTCCCATTTGTAGTAAAAACTACAAAGATTTCCATCCCATCTAAATCACTACACAAAATCACCCTCGTCTTCTGTTAATAATTGTAACTCAAACATCGTGTGGAAAACAAATCCTATTTAAGTTGTTCTTTTGCAAGCAATTGAAGTGTTGTTTGGTATTTTCCCCCATCTTTCAAATATCCAGGCCATTTAAAGGCTATTGTCAGACTGTAATGAAGGGATTTTTTCTGGATTGGTAATGTAGATGTTTGGAATGTGGACCAGACTGCACTGATTTATAACTTTCATAAGAGACTTATGTACGTCATGTAGTCATCTGAGACTGATACAACGAGAGGCTTAACCTTTGGTTATCTTTAATAGATTCTTTAAGAATTCAATTAAAGTCTGTTTGAGATTGAGATGTAAAGACTCACTGCATTTTATACAACGTTTTTCAATAGAGCTGTTACTTAGAGATGTTAGGGAACTTTTCTAATAAAGTCTCGGGGTGCGTTTACCATCAGAGGGAAGCTGTGTTCGTCTCTCATTCAAGATTAAATTTCTGCCATGCGGTAATATATGACACATGCAGTGATACATTTTTTACGTTGGTGTTCGTAGTTTGAAACAAGAACACATGTGACTTACATCATGTCCACACATGGGCGTAATGAGAACATGTCCCGACTGAAGTTAAGACAGTACTGAATAATCTCCAGCAATATTTCTAGTCATCACAGCTGGGACGAAATGAAACATAAAATATTGAAGGTGATTTAAGTATTGTCTGTCATGTTGCCTAAGTGAAATTAAAGTATTTTATTTCCATGTGTAAATTAAATGAACAGCTATTAGGGACACTGTCCAGCACGTAATTGAGAGTTAAAGCGTTATTTGTGCTTGATGTATTTGCTACGTCATGAGTCACCACAGACATTTACATTACATTAATGCACTAAGCAGACGCTTTTATCTAAAGCAATTTACTTCTTCGTTCAGTGTCTAGTCCATTTGATTTAGATTTATGCGTTTGATGAGAATCAAACCTATGAACTTGGCATTGAAAACAAGCTACTAGTTTGAGTGATGGAACAAATCCGTGTAAACCGTGTATTTGTGACTGTCGCACCTGTGCTTACCCAGCAGCGTTTCACAATTGGTAAGTACGTGGTTTTTCTCTTTTCCTCTTGTGCTGAGGGGGCCGCTGTGCCTTGATGAAACTGTGTTGCTTTACACGGATTTGTTTACTGGCGGTTGCATGTAATCAAATACAGCGTCTTGCAAAATGTTATATGTTGTGAGAGACCTATTTTGGGTTGGGGTCGGGCTTCGGGCTTTAGTTTAAAGCCCGTGCAGACCTCTACTCAGAAGTCAAGTATTACATTATTTCTCCAATATGACAGCAACCAGTGGAACCAGTATGAAGCGATAGTAAGAATTACAGTAGTATTTCAGCAAATTTTACTGTACCCGGTTCTAAAAGCAGTTGTTTGTTGGTTCTTGGTCATATGTGGTGGTTAGACTAAACAGCATAAGTATCTGACTGCAGGATTTAGACTTATCTTGCGTCTTTATTGTTTCGCTTAGGAACTATTGCCTCTCTATCGCCATCTCTGTTTAAAACATAAAATTGCAGGTTACTTGAAATACTTTACATTTTTATAATCTTTTTTAATTTTTTTAAATTTCAGGTATTTTTAAAAAATATGAAATTCTTTATTTTTTATTAAGTTTTATATATTGTTATGAAAATTTGTTAAATATTAATTCTTGAGTTTTAAACCTTTTCATCAATATATAGTTTCTCATGATTAGATTAACATTTAACTATGGAATATTAAATTAAATAATGAAATTACAGTGACAGTTAATAGGTTAAAGAAACAGTTTTGTACATTGATTTTTATGTAGTTCTTTAATAGCAGATGTCTTTTTGTAATAAAAAAAAGAGTCCCAAGATGTAGACTTTTACATTTAAAATCACTTCATGAAATCAAACTGTATTTTAAAAGATAATTAAAATGCATGTTTTGGAAAATGTAAAATGATTAGGAGCTGTACAGTAACCTAAATGTAATGAACTTCAACTATAATGAATAAACACATACATAAATACTCTTTCTAAAAACGAAAGTCTGATTAGCAGTGGAAGCATTTGTTTGGTTTAAGTCTACACCGGGAAGAGAAACTGTTACAACGATGTTGTAAACAAGTCTATGTGCGAAATGTTGCTGGAGTTCTAAAATGATATGTGCTGTATACAACATATCTTTCCATAATTGGCAGTTGTAATTCATTCTAGTTTAAGTGTCTTCTTTAAAGGCATAACGCTTGTAGAAGTAGACCGTAATCTCAGTTACTCTCCCAGGTGAATCCTACTAAGTACTGAATCAGCAGGCTTTGAGTTAGTAGCCCACATCTTTAACCATTAAGCATTAGACCCCATTCAAGTATATTAATGTGTCTTATGGTAGAGGTAGTAATTGCTTAATTCTTTATTATTTAAGATGTGCCTTTTGCTTTTCTGTGTATCCTGCCGTTGTGAGTATTTCCTCATCTTTGGAAAGTATTTCCTCAAATTTCTTACAAGCTTTCTCTCCGCAGTTCAAAAAAAGATGTTACGGCGTGTACTGCAGAGGTTGCAGTGTTTACATGTAAACACACTTTGTCATAGAAGCGTTCTGCTGGGTATTCTGTGGCTTGTCTGCACTTATGATGATATACTTCAACTGAGGCTCAATTAAAGTAAACTAGTTTCCATCGAAGCCTGTTCACAACTGTGTTAAATATTCCACATTGGCACAGTGAATTATGCGAAACGGCCAGCTCCACAGAAACAGCACAGCCGTGTGTGTATATGTATGTGTGTGTGAACTATGAACACTCAGGAAACTAATCAGAGAACATTTCTGTAAAGTCAGCCTGACATGCGCTGTTAGAGGAAATAATGAATTTCGGATTCACACACACACACACAGTTTGCTTCACCCACAGCAAATTAATGCCAACACAACCAGTTTGTCTGCGTGTGTGTCTTCTTTATTTTGTTGTACGTTTAATGGAGTTTTTGATATTAGATATTGGACGGGAGTGTACTTTGGTTATAATTATTATGGTCTGTGCGTGTATGTGTGAGATGAGCTCAAGGCTGGGAGATCGGTGTATTTGTGCTAGCATTAATTTTCTGTGGGTGGAGCAGACGAGTACGAGCAGGTCATTCTAACCTGACCTATTTACAGTGTGTTACGCAAAGATCAGACTACCGATAAAAGACACAAATACACACTATCACACGCACACACACTTTGTGAGTAAGTGTAATTCTGAAGAAGATGCCAAGTCAAAAGTTCTGTAATATTTACTCAATCTTCCCCCTCCTATTCTGCTCACTGCTTCATTAAAAGTGAATTATAAATATCAGGCAATTGTAAACAGTGTGATTGCACATGACGGCGGGATGAGGTTTAATTTACTTGTTTGCATACGAAGAAATAATTGCCAGATTTATGAAAAGAGAAGGTGAAATGAGATGAGGATCAACTTTCATTTTTGAGAGAGATACAGATATGTGAGAGATTGACTGAGAATTCCAGCAGGGCTGGAGCACTTTAAAGCATTTATTCTCTTATTTATTTTTTGTTATTAATAAATGCAAGTATTTGTTAAACATAGTGTCTTTTATCAGATTGCTTTTGCTGTCAAAATATTTGTGGTTTTACCATCTTTAATGGGATATTTCATGCTCCACCACCTGTGACACAATCATTGTAACCTCTCTGTAACTTCCTTTACGCACAAATTTTGAGACTTATCGCTTTAAATCATGAATTCGCTGCGATCACGTGTATTTCAGGCGTTAACTCTTAGGACACCAGAAGGCAGGTACATAATTATGTTGTACGTATAAAGCTCAGAATACAATCAGATCAGGTTGACCCTAAATGAAGGATCTCCGGTCCACCCTTAAACGAACAGGTTTGCTCCAACATGCTGGGCCAGTTTCACACATCTGTGTTTCTCAACAGAAACGCATGCCTTAGAATAATTGACCAGTTATGCTTTCAGAAGCCACTTAAAAGTCTTCATAAGAATATTTTTGAAAGTGAGCTATTATTGTGTTGAGTAGGTGGATCTCAGACATGATGGAGCAGAAGATGTTACACCTATATTTATCTGAAGCTGTATTGGCTCAGGGTTGGTGGGATTTTTATAAACAAGACATTTGTCAAGAGAGTCTAATTATCATATATTCATAGAATTGATAGTCAATTTAATATCATTACTGGATGTAAATATGTTTCTTTTAATCCAGAGTTTACCTTATCATGAGTCTGACTCACAGAATGTTCTTTGATCTTCAAGGAAAGAAGAGTCGTAGGAAATGTTAATGTGTAGACAAGCTTTTGTAGTCAAAGCAACATTCCAGAAGCTGTAGATGAACATTAGTATTGTCTGGGGGTGTTCCGGCACTTTTTATGCTAATAAAGTAATTTAGCTATGCTGTTGATTATGCTCAACTGGTCTACAAGAAACGAAAAATTTATTATTTTCATAATTAAGCTGTTAGACATGCAAAATAATACAGGGTAAGAGATAATCCTCATGCTGTATATTGTGACTTGTCAATAGCCGTTTTTAAATAAGTAATACAAAATGCATAATAAATACCATGAGGAGTTTTACAAATGTGCAAGACAGGTTTTTAGTTTAACAGTAACAATATAAAGGAGGTGAAAATGTAAAATTTTCTACTTGCATATAAAAAGTCATTTTCCATTTTATTTGCTCTCAGTCTTGTCTCAAAAGCAATTTGAATGTTACACTTAAAATAAAAGAGAAAACTAAAAGACAACTATAAGAAACATATTTGACTCCATAAAACATTGCATAGCTGATTAAATAATAACTAAATCTCTCAGTATATTGCAAGTGTCCACCTATTATTCATGATTTTTTTCAAAAGGTTGTTTATCAAATGGTGACTGTTACTTATTGTATTTTATTGGCGTTATTTCCAAGATACAATGGTATATTTGGGCTTGTTCTCAGCTCCTGTAGCGTAATATAGTTTTCCTGACCCCAATATAAATTGTCAAATATCTCCACTTTCTATTTCTCCTTTCCTTTTTGACCTACAGTTTTAGCCCACATTACCTGTGCGTGTGTGTGAAAGTGAAATGATGTCCATGTGTTTCTGAGCAGCTCTGTGCTAAAGGAAGGGGTCATTTATTTGGGGTTTGTCTTGACAGATGTGTAACAGGTTGACCAGAGCTCATAGTGTACAGCAACCACAGTAAGCAGAGATCTATGAATTATAAAAAGAAAGTAAAAAACATTTAACTAACCGTGTCCAAACTGTATAATTTTTAGGTCTTAATCCTAAATTATTTTCCACTACAGTGTAAAAAGTCTATTCATTTGAAAAACACAGAAATGTTCTGAGGTCAATCTCTGACTGTGGTTTTTGTCAGCAAACAAATGAAAAGACATTTTGTTTCCATTTCTGTCACTGCACAATAGGAAACGCCCCGCCCACAGAAAAATCTAAATCGTTGAGAAATATTGTTTCACAAAACTAGATTAGATTGTTATGATATGGAATAAAACGTGTGTTTCAAATTATTACCAGACTTTACATGATGATGAGAAAAATTTATGATTTGGTATTTGGGCTGGGGTTCTTGGGCAGTTTTGGGCTAGTTTTGATTGACTTGATACACATTACTGGGTTCACAATTACAAAATCTTTTGATTGAAGCTTTTATATGTAAGCTAATAATGAATTTCACTAAAAATAAAATTCAAATTAAGAAAAACAATTAAGAACTTTCTTAATAATAAGAAAGCTATTCCTTAACTTCTTAAGCAGCAAAAGCACAAAACATGTATGTTGTTACAGGTCATTTAATGGTAGCTCAACCAATACTGTTTAATATATGTCAAATTGTAAAACAGTCACCATAGATTGCCAAGATACATATTTTAAATTTTGTGTATCATGATATGCAATACACAGATATATCATTACCCCCATCAATGAGTTAATGTCACGGGATGTGACATACAGTAGATGAATGTTCTCATATAAATCAGCAGTGTCTCATAATTATTCATGAGCTCTTTCGCTTTCTCTTACAGTATGACAGGCACTTTTCCAGCTTGTTTAAATGCATTGGTCAGAAAAAAGCATTTGTGATAAAATAATTATCAGAAGTTGACAGGTCTGACGTACTATACGTCTTAAACTATTTTAAGCAGTGCTGTTCTCATGCTTTGATATCAATTTGGATGAGCTCATATTAACTAAGAGGCTACATTTAAACTTTTTACTTTTTATTTTATCTTTCTTAAAATGTACCATTTAAAATGAACTAGGTAAAGCAAAAATGTGATTGAAAAATCTATATGAAATAATGATCAGTCAGAGCATTTAAATCGCTCAAATCACACATCCTTTCTTATACACTTATATAAAATTAAATCCACAATCTGTATGCCTTCCCAAAATGCTGGCAGAGCTCTGCAACATCATTTTTTATGAGTGTGGCTGTAGAATTATGGACAAATGGACCGGAAGATTTACTGATCTCTGTCTGTTTTGTTTGAAACAAGATGTTGTACTTACGCTGGTAATTTCTGCATCCCCAACGCCATCCATCCACACAGCCCAACTGTGAATCAACATCACGCAGATCTCAACAGTTAATTAGCATTCACATATATTGTTGAATACAAATGTTAATAACTCTGCTCTTATTTACGCATTCACTTACAGACACAATGACCTTTGCGTATTTGTGGATTGCATTGCGAGCTTACAAAACAGAGCAGGAAACCTGCACCAGTTTCCTGCTTGCCATGGTGCATTGCTGCATACAATCATGAAAGGTTTTGATGCCGTTAACCTCATAAAAGTGAAATAAAACTGGCTGGACCACACTACAGAGAGCTATTCTGTTCTTGCCCTCCCTCTGCAGCTGTCCACTGCTACTTTTTTGGCATTTGTCAAAAATGTGGTAAAACCTGGCCCATTCTATAATGGGCCTTTTATATTGGGAAGGTAAATAAAATTTTCTTTTGGGTTTTGTAAACAAATATCGCAGGGCTCCGAACTAAAGTAATCGCTAGGTACCCACTATCTTCTAAAACTGAACATGAAAATCGAAGCCAAATGACTTTTTTAGTTGCCAGATTATCGAATTGCTTAACATGCTCATGGACAGTTTTGTGGTATGATTTAAGGATTTGTTGCAGTGGATCCACAGGAAAATGCCTCAAACTGTAATTTCATGCTTCGTTTTTGCTATAATATCACTTAGCCTGTGAAGTAGTTTAGTATTTTAGTCAACGTTTGCTAAACAAAAGTAAATTGATTATTGTTCTAACATGTCCCAAACAAAGTTTAATCTCAAAGCACTTACTTGCTGGTGGGTCAACTCTACAATTGTGCTTAACCATGCTAAGCGTTAGCCAATGTTAATGAAATGACTCCTGTGTTTAGCACTGCTTGAACTTCCCGTAGAGTAAATCTGCATTGCCCGTAACGCTGCATGAATATGCAACATCACATCATTAGTCTTCTCTGCGTCAGTCTAGCGAGTGAGAGTTTAAATGTGTCGAATGCTGAGAGCAATCTTTCTCTGACACTTGAAAATCAAGGAATTGTGTTTAGTTTCTGCAGTTTAAACAAAAGTTCACCAAAGGTTTTTGTGAAGTCTTTGTTCCCTGATGCCTATAGTTTCATTCAGCATAACTGGATTGTTAGGTTGATTTTGTAAGATTCCTGCAGCACTAAGCAGAAAAGAGAGAAAGTATAGTGAGAGCAAGAGAGGTACACGCCTGAGGAACACCGGTCGAGCTGTTATATCTTGATTAACTGCATCAGACAGGATATTAGACAACTATTAGTTGTCTGAATTTGTCGGGTGATTGTCTCTAGGCAGCGTGCTCGTAAATCAGGTATCATCTGCATAGCTTCATATTGCGTCTGAGTCAGGTTAGACAGTAGTTTTATTGCCCAGATGTGTTCTAGACCAAACAAGGTCGGATTGCTTTAAATTAGTGCATGCTGAGATATGTGCTGAGTCGATTAAAAACGTGTAATGTTGTTAGGTAAGACTGCTAATAACCCAATGTGTTCTTCGGGCTGTTGCACTTTTACAGTACAGATACAGTAGTGGCCAAAAGTGAAGTCCAAAATTCACATTTTTACCTTTTATTTAGAAACGTTAATAAAAATGTTTTATAACTTTGTATGTGTTTTGCCAAGTTGTGCTTTGAGTGTGAAGCTCAGCTTTAAGAAGAATTAAGGGATCTTGAAAAAGAACTACACACGAGTAAAATGAAGCCTATATTACCTAGTATGCTGTATTGTGCCAAATCATTATTTTATATGTATAAGAATTATAATTTTAACCAAATTTGTATCTTAACCAACTTTGGTTTTCTTCATTTAGTACCATACATCTAATTTTTTGATGATTCAATTAAACCTAAAAGGCATTATTTTGCAAATGTACCCTTAACACCTAAAAAAACAATATTTCTAATACTAAATGTTAAAAGGATTTTTAGATTTGTATCGTTATATAAGCATTTTGTTTTAATTTGGTTCAAGATTTCATTAAAATTGCCACATGTGCCATCGTGTTGGGCTTTGTAATTGCTCTTCTCACACTTTGTGGGATCTGAAAGTATTTTGCAAACATTTTGTCTTTTATGTGAGCGCTCCGAGTGATCTCAGGCCTTTTTAAAGCAAACCAGACTCAGTCCACTTTTGGAGGTGGTACTGTATGATTCACTTTAAGGGTGTTGTTTGTTTCAGGAGATGGGAGTAAGTCACATGTACAGTATGCATGTCAATTACACGTCAAAGCTCTCATGTTTAGGTTTCAGGTCTCAAACGTGCAGTGCACACAATCAAGCCAGACAAGTTAAGTGAGCGAATCATCTCAAGCACATCAAGTTAAGTCCTGCTGTATATCAGGTTAGATCAAGTATCAAACAATACCCAGTGGGGAAATTATTGCTTTTTTTTAACTTTCTGAGTCATAAACTGTGCACGTAGTATCTGAGATGAAGCATAGGTTTCGATTCCCTTGTTCTGTGATGGAGAAAACAGTCTACAAGTCTTTAGTCATGATTCATAGTTTAAAGATGGAATGAAACACAGAATTGCCTGATATTTCAGATGGATATGTAACAGGTGTAACAGGGGTACTGCAACAGTAAAGCAGTCGGTTGCATCCCTCCTCTCCCTGGAGCCGAAACAATATCAGACGCAATGTTTGTCCCTTTACAAAATATGCCATTTAAGTGACATATTACCATGTACTTATGTAGTGTTCCATCCTTAACAGTTTTAAAGTTCAACAAATGTAAGTGAGGATTCTTATTTTACTGTGGGAATACTCACACTGCGAGTTTTACTGTGACTCTGCACATGCGCCTTCACGCGTATATGACAGCCAATGCTGAGAGAGAGAGAGAGAGAGAGAGAGACACCACATGGCAGCACAGATTCACACACACTGATTGCAGTTATATAAGAAAGATGAAGTTATTGATTAGATTTGTTCATTTGTGTGAACCTAATTATTTAATCATTTAGAATTAAAGCTGAAATATTTAACTTTGTATTTAAAAATGAACAAATAACAGCAGAATTATCATGATTAGCAGCAGTAAGCTTATTTATAAGTTGAGTTGTCAGGTTGAATTTTGCAGGAAAAACCAGCTTGATGTTTCTGGACTTCTAAAGAACCTTTTAAAGAACCCATTTAAAGATACAATGCAGATATAAATGCAAAAGTTAGGAATTGCAGGTTGGAATTGCAATAATTGTATTTATTTCAATAATGACATGCACAATTTTAGATTTGTATACATGTTTTAGAGCCAACACGTAATCTTATCCTTGGGTCTTTGAAAGTGTTGTGTTCTTCTTTTTTTGCTTCTGCTGATTCTGTGGCTTTCATTGTCGTCACACTTGAGAGGATAAACATTCAAATCATTCAGCGACCGACATCATTATTCATCAAGTCAATGTCAAGTTCTGAGTTGTACTTTTGAACATTATGTAGTTTTTTTAATTATGGCACACTGATGGTATGTACAGCAAGTGTAAAATCAAGTGTTCTGCAACCGTGTTGCCCAGCCGTCTAAACATTTAAAACCTTTTAACACTAAAGCTGCTTCTTGCTTACATTTATTTGTGTGCAAACTTTTAGTGTGTGAACAAGATTTGTGAGTTAGGAGATGGAAAAACTCACAATTCTGGAGAAGAGCTTTAGTGATGATGATAGGAAGCGGGGTGGGTCTTCTGTCACATAAAACCATACAAACATACAACGGCATGCATACGTGTTTGTTTGTTTGTTTTGTTTGTTACTCTTCTGGTTGACTCAGTTCAGTCTAAGTCATACCAGAGAACTAAGAGCCTGTTTTAATGGGTTTTACTCTTTCTCAGCTGTATTTATTTTTATGACAGCTGTTTAGTTTCAGTAATAAAATCACTTTGCAGCTTTAGTATGTAATAATCTGGATTTGGCTATTAGAGGCTTAACACAGGTTCTCTTAAAATTCACTCCCTCCAATTAGATGGCTGAATTTTAAGATCCCTGTTTCTGTTAACATAAAAACCTGCAGTGATTTTAGTACCACTGTGAAGTACAACTGAGGTCATTGTAGCGTACTCATGTTTCTTCAGTGAACATGAATAAGTCATGTAGTAAATTTTTACATATTATAAAGACCATATGTGTTTTAAAAAAATCATTCAGGAATTGCTTATAGCTCAATCAAGGTGAAAGTTCATGTGGCTTCATGTGCAAAATCTGCAAGTCAACAAGTTTTACTTCGAATATTTTTTGTCACAATGTAAAATTCTATGTAGTACCCTTTGTGTGATTCCAGAGTTTACTTATTAATGTAAAAAGAAAAAAAATAATAAAATATATGTGAATAGGTTTTCCAAAAATTATATATGATATTATATAAATCTTTTAAAAGGGGGTTTAAAGTTTTATTTTTTGGTTTCTGCAGACAATTTTTCCAATCTCTCTCTCTCTCTCTCTCTCTCTCTCTCTCTCTCTCTCTCTCTCTCTCTCTCTCTCTCTCTCTCTCTCTCTCTCTCTCTCTCTCTCTCTCTCTCTCTCTCTCTCTCTCTCTCTCTCTCTCTCTCTCTCTCTCTCTCTCTCTCTCTCTCTCTCTCTCTCTCTCTCTCTCTCTCTCTCTCTCTCTCTCTCTCTCTCTTTGGTGTTTAGCACAGGTTCTGTTTGTAAACTGCAATCAAACTGCCGCAGGATTTCCTGTCACCACACATTCATAAAACCATCATCACATCAGTTATACAGACTCATTATACAATTATACAATTAAACAGTGTTTTATGTAGAGCGTTCTCATTCAGACTTTCAACGTTTTGTACAAGAATGTTCCTTCTATTTCAGCAGGTGCTCAGGAAAGCTTAGTCCTGTTTTTTTTCTAAGCTTGTAAACTTTATGTGTGTGTGTGTGTACATTATGTGAGTTATATTAAAGCAATAAGCCACAAGAGGCGTTGTTAAAACCTCTTTTACTGTGGCAAAATCATATATAACAGCCTCTCTGGGCTTATTGCATGTTTAATATGGCAGTAGTTTAAAACAGCCATATAATACAATGTGACAGTGCTCAACAAACAAATAAATGGTAATTGCAATAATCAAAATAAAAATATAGCCAAAAATATAGTCAGTTTTCAGATGCTTGTAACAACTTTGTAATATTAATATAGAATTCAGATGATAGGCGGTCACAGGTGCATCTATCGGCTGTTTCACAAAAGCTCAGAACATGGCTAATATGATTAGATTTCAGGGCAAGAACTATCCTTTTTTTAAATTTGGGTTCAGGTCTTTCTTGTCAGAAATGAAGGTAATTTGTTGGAACATTGACCCACTGTCCTATTACTCTGACCAAGACATATAGTGTGTTTGTTTGTGTGATGACACAAGCCACAGTGTGTATTGGTAAAGCTCTCTGAGTCACAGAATGATCAGAGTATTGCTGATCTTTAACAGGACGTTGTGTCCTGAAGACAGACCAAGCAACGGAGCACAGATAATCTCTCTCCCCAAGGCCCTTGAAATCTACTGCTTTAGTCTTAATCTGACTCAATCCTCTTTTTTTCGTCTAAAGAGAAGGAGGTTAAGAGATCAGGTGTGTAGAAAGCAGGACAGATAGTGAGAGAGAGAGAGACAAAAAGCGCTAGAAAAATAGAGAGACTAAAAAAAGGTTAAGACAACCTATCAATCTGATGAAAAAATAGCTTTCAGCAGCTTTTAATAAAAACTACACACGACTGGAAGCTCAGATGATTCGCGAGGACTTAGAAGATAATGTAGCAACCTGTTAGTGGAAATATTGGAAATCTTTTATCTTTTCACCCAGTGAACGGTCCTAATCCTTAGTAAAACAAGCTGCAAAGCAGCACTGATCTAAAGAGATTTAAGACGCACACACACATGCTCAAGCAGAATTAAATTCCCTGCATTCTTCATGCGTAATACACAACTGTTGGCAGTATGGTGTATATGCAGAGAATCCGCCTTAATGCAGATACCAGGAGAGGAACTTTAATAACAGGACTGAGACCAGCTTTTTCCAGAATTCCAGGAAATTCTGAATGACTTTAATTATTTTTTAATTATTTTAATTTAATTTCCAATTGGTATCTTGTCAGTGAATCATAACTCTTACAACCGTCAACATACCAAAGAGTTTTATAAGAGGAACCATCTTTAGATTTTAATGGTTTAATCATTTTATTGAGTAATGATTTAATCCCTTAAACCCTTTAAATCGCTATTATAAAACTTAAATAAATAAAACAATACCATTCTGTTTGACAGTTGTTCCTAAAAAATTAGCCACATGTTGTTTACTTCTAAACTCCTACAAAAACATTATTGTCTGGTGTTGCTCTTTTATTAAAGTCTTAAATGTTAAATATATTAACTATATACCAGGCATTTGATAGTAAACATTAACAGCAATGTTTACTATTTTTATTCTTAACATTTTAAACTTTTGTTTTGGTTAACAATAGTTTATTGTGGAGCATTGACCTGAAAAGAGCACAGACAGATAACAAGCGTGCCTTTTAATTAGGTGTTGTAACTTATAAATTGGGCTTAAGTTTTAAGAGAATAACCGAACAGTGAATCACTAATGGAAATAGCACATTTTCAAAAAAGCTATATAAGCAGAATAAATTAATTTATATATTTTTTTAATAATTATAATATTTATTAAATTCTAATTTTTATTTTATATATTTTTTATGTTTGATTTTTGTTGTTTTTTTATTTCAATTTTTTACTATTTTGCAATTTTATACATGCTTGTTATTTTGTCTAGGTACAGTATATTATGCCTGTAGATCCAGCAGGCACTGCAGAGTCCATATGTTTGGAATATTCCTATTGAATATAATTTAATAAAAAATGTGATTTTACAGTGCATTTTTAGTGATTACCAAAAGAGAAAAGTAAACTGCTCTACATATGACACAACGAACAACTGAAAGATGAAGAAAGAACAAATGGTTTGGGGCAATACGAAAACAATCAAGACTTTATCCCAGAAAAGCCGGGGCCATAAATATCTCCATTAAATTTAAAGGCCTACAGGCCATCACATTGTAAAATAAAGACTTTGGGACAATTACTTACAGAGCAATAACTCAACAACTTGAACTTTAATGTATCCATAAATAAAAAACAGCACAAAGTAGCGAATTAAGTAAAAACACATGGCACACACTGATTTGTTTATTTATTCCATTTAATGTGTATTAGACATACACATTGGCAGTTTTAAGTTATAATTGCTTCAAAATAGTTATTTATCAAAGAAGCTAAAGAAAAAAGGCTGTCTTAGAAAAGCCTCGACTAAGTTGTTCAGTTTTTCATGACAGGTGCAGCTGTGGCTCTGTACTTTAAAGTACTTTTTGTGTGTAATGACAGTAAAACTGGCTACTGGTTTTTTGGGAGCAGTTTATAGCACCGCAGGGGACGGTGGATATCATAAGGGTTGTAATTATCAGACGCCGATGCACCATGTCACACTTTTAGCACCATTTTGTGTGTGTGTGATGAATGTGTGCGGTGTCAGACGACATATATCTTCTGTGTTTCCTTTTCCTGACACTGGAACGATTTTCATTCCGGTTTTAAAAAGGGTAAAATCGTTTTGGTTTGTCAGCCGCTGTATAAAGGGTTGACTGGGACAGAACACAGATCCGCCCCGGCGCTGGACTTTCGCCTGTTTCGCGTTTTGCTGTCTTAATGTTTGACTTATAATCTTATCTCTCTTTAGATTTATGTAAACTTCTTTTAGGAGGCCCTGAGAGTTTTCCGACAGAAAGTGACTTGAGTCTGGAGACAGTTTAACTCAAGCCTTTGGTGTGTGTAGGTGTAGATATGTTCAGAGAGAAAGTACAGCTCCTTCTCTAACGTACTGCACTATTTTATGGATATATACTTCAATGTATAGAATAGTTTTGGGTGGGTTGTGTGGAGATAATTTTCCAAACAAACTTGAGCTGTATAGTGCGTGCCACAATACAATTCTCCCACAAACTTCTACATTATTGTAAAGTTTGCATTTTAACAGCAAAAATTATAGAATACACAGAGAAAATAAACATATTAACATACATCTGCATGTAAAGATGAATAATTATACTGCACCACAGAAACACGCAAAACACTTTTCTCATATGGATTTGATTTAACTTTCAATAAATTATCTGTCAAGAATGTATTTCTCCATTATTTTTTCATTGACAGGAGCCGTGCTAGGGAACAAATACAGTACAGTATATAACTTCGCTTGTGTTTCTCGTAATTTGTCAGTGTTAACACCTACCCTTTTCGTTCAGTTTTTGCCCACTTCTCTTGACAGGACGTATCAAATTTAAGGTCCACTTAAAGTTCAGCCTCAGCTTTTTAACAGATGGCCTCACATTCATCTTCCTCGTGCGTGTCACACACAGCGCAAAGTAATGCCGTCTCTTTATAATGCTTGACTCTTGCTCTGCGACTTGAACTGAGCCAAGACCAGACTATAAATCCATTGATGTCATCTTTGGATTCCTGGAGACTTCCTGCAGCATCTTTCAATCAGCTCCTGGGATGAATCTGGCCTGGGTAGATTGCCAGTGATGTAAAATCCTTTCCATTGGTACATGAATTGTAGATGATCTTTCAGTGAGGATATGACAGTCAAGTGATTGACTACGAAATGATTGGAAATACATTTAAAACCATTTCCAAGACCAAACCAGGGACATCATGTAAAAAACTTACTTTCATTTTATTCTTCAAGTGTGCCAAGAGTGTCTATATGGTGTGAACATATTTTTGCTAAATTTGTATAAATCTAAAAATAGGCATGATGTTTATATGTCCCTGGCCTTATGTTTCTAATGTTCAGGCTAACAATGTTTTGGCCTTTGGCACTTTTTGGGGTGCACTTGATTTTCATGCATTTAATGCAGTGATAGTGGAGGTTATTAAATCGTTACACAACACAAAAATGCGTTTCTTGTCATTTCGTTGGTATAAAAGTGACCCTGCCTGCAGGCTAAAGTCTTTTTAATTATGAGATTAGGAGCATAAAAGTTTGATTTTATTCTTTAATTTCACTATGATTTCAACCTTTGCATTGGCCTTACTCAGTCAATATTAAAGATATCAAGGTTATAATTCACAGAATCGTTTTTACATTATGTAGGATGAATTTATGTAGAAAACAGTATATCACAAAAAAATACGTTACATAGCTGGGTTTTTACAGACAGGGACGCAAACGAGTGCGAATGCGATTTTTAAATGTCTTTTTTAACGGTTTGCTTTGACATAATTAATTTACTTGCCATGTAGTTTTTATTTCACATGATACGAGAAAAAACTGTTTTAGCATAAAAACAACAAGGGGCACAGGACTAAAATAATGCAGTTTGCTCCTATGGCATATACATTAGGAGTAGAAAAATAAGGATTCCAGTTTTTATCCATTCTGTAAAGCTTGTGACTTATGGCTTGATCTCTGGGTTTAAATACCTTGTTGAGGTCCTTGGTTTTTGTTTATTTTCTTCCTCACTATTCCTTTTTATTCTTCTTACAGTAACGCAGTCTGTTATCATTTTACTGCCCTTAAGCTCGTGTCTAAATTGCACACACACACATACTGTATACTCCCTCACACTGTATAAACAACCATCCACAAAACATAACATAATCAAGTGTCTTTTATACAGTTTGTTTTGTAGAATTGATTTGGTTCGTTTGCATTGGTGTAAATGTTTAGTTGTTAAACGAGAGCTTTAGAGCTGTCTGACAAAAACAAACAGTAGACAGCATGTGATCGCGGTTGTAAATCCATCGCACAGTACAGCTGTTTTGCGGTAAGCGAGCTACCGAATGGAGCAGATGGCGATGGATGACTACACGCTCCAGCCTTCTTCCCTGACACATTTGAATTCTGTTTTTGTGAAAGCGTTTGAATAGTTTCACCTTTCTTACTCAAATGGTGCCTCGGATCAATTTACAACTAAATGCTTCGTATCGGTTCCTCACTTTCTCAGACTGTCACGCTAGCATGCCTCTTTTTGTTACCTTTCTTTTTTTCTTTGTGGTCATGTTTGTTGTTATTGGCAGTTATTGTCATTGGTAGTAAACAGGTTTGGCAAAAACAATGAGATCATGTGTTTCTCAACTGGTCTATGAAAGAACTTGCAGGTCTGTTCTGATAGAGTCGCAGATAACTGTTAAACTATGTTAAACTATATTTCATGCATAGTCAGGATAGCAGAATGAGTTCTAAATATGGGTTCAAATGCAAGACATTTGCACTTTATTTTTTGCATTTTATTTAATATTTGTTAATTATTCAAGTCTTCTCTTGATGTCAGTTATTAAAAATCTGTCCTAAGGCAAAACCAGTTAAGATTTTACCAGCACCAACAGTCCATTGAATAATAATTATTATTTTTGTAATAAAATGTCTTAATAATTTTGAGAACCTCAAATAAACTTACTCAGCAGAAGTTAAAAGAAAAGTAATACTTTACAATTACACTGTATGCAAAGGGATTACCATGACAAAATGTCAGAAAGAACTTTAGGTGTACTTTATTACCACTAAAATACTTAAATTCTTTATTTATTCATTTATCAGATGTTGTTGTTTTTTTAGTTTTGTTTCTCACTCTGAGAACTCTCCTTGCTTAAGTTAAGTTTAGGCTTAAGTCTAAAACATTTGCAAACTGAAAGAAAAGGCATCCAGTTACTGTACTTGTTACTAAAAGTCCTCTTTTTCTGTCAGTCAAAGCTGTTTGCACATATCTGTCATTATAGTTAAAGTTCACATCACTCAAAACTTTTCACGGGTTCTGAACGGAGCCGTTAAACTCCAAAACTCACACAACAAAACGTTTTCTCTTAAATAACAGTAAACTGTTCACTCATCTACACATTCATCTCGTTCCTCCAGTTTCAGCTCCGAGAAGATTTGTCAGAAAAGTCATTTATTCAGACTCACACCTTAATGTGTGTTATTTTTGCTGAGGTTTTAGGCGTTATTAAGTTTTATTTAAAAGATGACATCATTATGCATTTGGTTTTATAGACAGACTTTATCTTTTTTATAAATATACACTCAATTGTACGATTGATAATTTTGTATGCCTGTATAAACTGGAGAAAATTTAATGTAAATGTAATCATGTACGAATTTATCATGTACTATTTGAAAATTAACAACATTTTATCAAACTTTGATAATTGCCTTAATCTGTTTACCAGCAGAGAAGATTTTATAAAATGCCTGCGCTTCCTGGACCTCCCTGGATTTCATTCATGTATTTTGCACATTTTTTGACAGACGTTGCTGCTGCGATATTTAAATTATGTGGATTTGAAAGATTGTAAGGTATTTAAAAAAACAATTTCTTAGCCTAAAAGATCGCATCGAGGTAAAAGATGCCTGCGCGTGTGTTATGTCGATATTTTTAGTTCCAAACTTCAATACAAACGACAACCAGGTCGGGGTTTTATCAAATGTGAGGCAAGAATGTATACTTATTTTAATTAAGTACTTACTGAGTTAATTAAGTATAAAATAAAATAAATTTCCATAACATTACATACATTTTAATAAAAAAAATTTTTTTTAGTTCTGTGTTTATTTTATTTTATGGTGCTTCATATGTGGCTTAAAGAAAAAAGGTCAAATAATAGCTGGTCAAATGTTCGATATGTTGCAAATTCACTGACTTTTTATTGTTTCTTATAACAAAAATAATAATTTAAACCCATAAAATGTTTTGGAAACTGTTTAAAACTGTTAATTAACTTATATGCTTGTTAAATATCTGCCAAACTGCAGCTCCAAAAACATCATCCTTCCATAATATATGACATTATAGGACCTTATAGTTCAATCTGTCTACAGTCCATTTGTAGCTGAAGCAAGTTTTCACAAAAGCTGTTGAGGACGATGTCTCAACCCCACTCCATTGAAGAGCTCTCTGGGCGCCACCAAGATTGGCAATCTAGGTGCAAGAGGCAGCATTTTACAGGAGCATCTTTTGTTTTATTTGCCATGAATGTTATACTTTTACTTGCATTTGCTGCGTCGGCAGGTTTGTAAAGTTTTTATGGTTTTCGAGGAGGGAAACGTGAAGGTGGCGTCTTTGGCACCTGGCCACAAGTTTACCGCAAACCCATAGGCTTTGGTAAACCCCCTAAGGATAGCGTTAGAATCTCACTGTCTCCCTCTTTACCACGCTTCATTTTGGACCACAAGCAGGGAGGCTCGGGTCTCTCGTCAGCAGAATCTGAGCCTTTTCCTCCGAGGATCTCGGAGGGCATTTTCATGTGTTTGTCCTCTTAGCCAGCAGCTTTTTAAGCATTTAAATCAGTGCCCTCACAAATGATTCAAGCTTTTTTGTCTTAATGAACACTGTCTCGGAGTTGTAAATCATCTCAACAGATATTCTCTCATTCGGCACCCTGACGCTGCCCATTGAAAAATGAGCACCTCTGATTTATAACGGAGTCTCTGATGATTCTTAGCAGAGACTGTGAGCGTTAAAGCCAGTAATGACAGAGACGCTCTGCGAACTACTGTACCAAGTAATTAAAAGTGTAAGCACACATACATATCTTCTCTTCATTCGCCTTATTAGTGACACCCTCTAAATATATATATATATAGAGAGAGAGAGAGAGAGAGAGAGAGAGAGAGAGAGAGAGAGAGAGAGAGAGAGAGAGAGAGAGAGAGAGAGAGAGAGAGAGAGAGAGAGAGAGAGAGAGAGAGAGGAAAGCGGATGTCACTGTTAAAAGAATGCATTCTTCCTCAAGTATTTGGTGAACGGCACATGTTTTGCATTCTTGATTGACTGTAGTTCTGCTCCATGTTACTGAAATACATCAATGCACTTACGCTAATCCAATCAGCTCCTTTATTGTACTGGCAGCCAGGGGGAAAAGCACATTGTCTCAGGTGTGTTTTGCGGGCAGTAATCTTTCTTTGTGCTGACTGGCAGGAGATAATGTGGCGGAGACAGTCCTCGACGCAGTGCAGATCTTTATTCTTCGTTGTGTAACAGAGACGATCAGGTGCAGGAATAAGATCACGCCAAAGATCTTGTCGTTCAGAGACCAATGTGTTAATGAATTAGAAAAAGATCTGATAGAACTTTAATATACTTATTGACTGCTTTCCTTTTTTTTCACTCCAGCCCGTAAGCTGAGGAAGATCGGACAGATGAAGGGTCCAGACGAGGTCGGCCCCGTCCAGGGCCTGGCGGAGGCACAGTGTCTGTCCCCCAAGCCGAGCCTGACCTTCCACTCGCAGCTGATCTTCCTCAACATTCTGGAGGCCATCGAGCCCGAGGTGGTGAACGCCGGCCACGATCACGCTCAGCCTGACTCTGCGGCCGCTCTCCTCACCAGTCTGAATGAACTGGGTGAGAGACAACTCGTGAAGGTGGTGAAATGGGCCAAAGGACTTCCAGGTATGTCTGATTCTGTCACTGTGGAAGAAAGAAAAATCATAGATGACATCTCTTTAATATCTCAATTATTTCTCCTAGACACGAGTGAGATTATATGGAGGCTTTTGCTTCTGACATATTTCTCTTAAGAAAAACATTTCAGAGGAGATCTCAACAATGTCACAAACTGAGCAATCTCTGCAATAAGTCAATATTATTAAAAATGTAATATTAACCCTTTTATTAAATGTCCCCAAATCCAGATTATTTTGCAGCTCCATACTCTTAATATATTTTAACAATTGCCTCACTTTTTATTTCTCCTGTGCTATTTTCGAGAAGTTAATACTTAAATGAAACACAACTGAAAATCTACTTAGCTATGAAAGAGCAACCTTTTAACTCTTTATTTACTGTATGTTAGTTATCATGTAATTTTGTTGTTGAAAAAGAATACTTGGTTCCTCACCTCTGCCTGTTAATTCAGTTGGAGACATCACTGGACAATGCTTTGTTTATTGGTTTCAGATTGACTGAGTGATTTCATTATGGTGTGTATTTACAATTCAGATGCTTAAGTAGGTTTTGTGTATTCTGTGTATTGGCTTTGATGAAGGGCTATTTCAAAAGGGGAAAGACTTCAGTCGTATGTAAAATTCACCATCAAATGCTGAGGGAAAAGAGCCGGAGGAGCGAGGGAGAAAGAGAAGGGGTGTGGCTCGAAACAAACACATTTTTTGAAGCTGATAGTTTGACAGCATATGATTGGTTGATGGAATCAGGTTGATGTGATTGGTTACATCTCCAATGTCCCGTTATTGATGGCATTGGTAAAACTGCAAGGCCTGGCATTTTAATCTGCTCTGAAACCAAGGATGAATTTGATCAGGTTTAAGCTCGGCGTGTCGTCCCTTTGTTACAGTTCGCCTACCTGTCTTCTGCTACGCTGCCCAGATTTAATCCCATTGAGAAAGACTTTCCTAAATTCCTGAGTTCGAATTAACAAGCATCTTTTTCTGTGACAAGAGGCAAAATCTGATTCATGGTCTGAGCTGGCAAAGCTGAAATAGAGTCGTAAATGAACTCAGCCTGCAATAATAGCGCCCAGGCAGCTGACAAACTGTGAGATATAGAGAGCAAAAGCAAAGCACAAATATCTCTCTGTCTCTCTGTCTCTCAGGTTTCCGTAACCTGCACGTGGATGATCAGATGACAGTCATACAGCATACCTGGATGGGAGTGATGGTCTTTGCTCTGGGTTGGAGGTCCTACAAGAACGCCAACGCACGGATGCTGTATTTCGCACCGGATCTGGTCTTCAATGAGTGGGTCTCATTCTTTCAGATATTTCACATCTGCGTCTTTCTTATTTGCCTCTTTTCTTTTCACTCATCTGTTCTGTATTGTCGCCTCTGCATCTGTCATTCTATTTTCTTCCTCTGTCCATTTGTTCGTTTTGTAAATGTACTAATCCATCTTTCCTCACACTCATTTTTCTTTTCATAACTCCTCAGGCTCTCTTTACCTTATTCTCTCTCTCTCTCTCTCTCTCTCTCTGTCGGGCAGGTACATATCTTGTACTTCATGCACACAATAACAGTCTAGTCCTGGATGCTTCCCAGATTCATTTATAATTTACTGCTGGCTTATTATGGTGTGGAGGATCTTTGTCACAAACACAATCCCAGGAGAGATTGGATTTTTCAGGGGGCTCGCATGCTCTCAATGGCCTTTTTTTACCAATATCTGAAATAGATTTCCTTCCTAAATGCATCCTGTCCATACCCCATACCAATGCTGCTGGCAGAAATTGTGTTTTAGGCATGAAAAATATATTTCATTAAACGGGAGATAGGAAGTCATTAGATGACCGACTGCATTAGTCTGTAATCTGTAACGCTAATTATCCAGCTTAAAGTTGTTGCACGCTGTTAAAATCGTTAAACGTTTCTTTGTTTGCCTTTTACTTACCTTTCTTTGTCTCCGTCTCTCTCTCTCCGTCTGTGAATCTGCCCCCTATCTGTCAGTCGTAGGATGCATATCTCCAGTATGTACGAGCACTGTGTTCAGATGAAACACCTCTCTCAGGAGTTTGTGCTGCTGCAGGTCACACAGGAAGAGTTTCTCTGTATGAAGGCCCTCCTTCTATTCAGCATCAGTGAGTCTTTTCAAATATGGGTGTCTGTGGGGGGTTTCATCTGTGGACAAATGGTCCCCACAATGATAGTAAATCCTGAAATCTGTTCTATTGTATGTCCAGATAAAGATCTTTTTTTTAAAAGAAGTTTTAAATGTCTGAAATGGGAAATGTTTTCTGCAAAGATTACATGTGGGAGTAGAATTAGGGCATAGATAATATCTTTATCTCAATATGAAAACAACAGAGGCTAGTAGAGTCCCCATTTAGATACAAATTGGTATTTTTGGCCTGTCCCAAAATATGTACTGTTGCATTTTATTTCAAAGTTATGAACAATAAAAATAAATAAAAAATAAAAAATAATTTTTTAATGGTTTAAAAGTTTAATTTTTAACTGTTTTGTAATACCAGAAACTTTTATCTGTCTCCAGATTTTACCTTGTGTTTTTTCCTCTAATACAAAAAATCAATAACATCTAACATGATCCCAAGCAAGTCTCTACTAAAAGACTTAATTTAAGCTAAATTCCCCTTTTTATAAATCTTGTCATTTTTGTAGATTTATAAAATGTTTGTATCTAGAAAATAAGATATTATAAAATCTGGGTTTTTAAATTTTGATAACAAAAACTGCAGAGCTCATAAAGAATGAAACAGCTTATATAATAGTTTGACCTGCCGAGGCTGATAAAACCCTTCTGAAGCTTAAACACCTGCTTTCACTGACCATTAGTTAAAAAATGAGGTTCTGGTCCTGTTTGTACCTTATTTGTTGAAAAACCACAACAAGCAAACACAGAAAATCAATACATTTCAGTGAATACATCATGTACTAGTTTAAGTGTATTCTTAAGTTCAAGCGAGTTTTTATCTGTGTTTTTGTTTGTGTAGTTCCAGTAGAGGGTCTGAAGAGTCAGAAGTATTTCGATGAGCTGCGTCTAACATACATAAATGAGCTGGATCGTTTAATCAACTATGGCAGGAAGAGCAACTGCACCATGCGCTTCCAGCAGCTGACCCGACTGATGGACTCTCTGCAGCCAGTTAGTAACACACACATACACCTGCAAGACCATGAGTCAAAAATTAATGTAAAGAAAATTAGCAGTGGGAATCATGTAGGTTTAGTGTAGCTATAGTTACTGTATGTAATATAATTAGAAAAATGTATGTAATATATATGTGATATGTTGCAATCTTATACTCGCTTTTCCTTCATAACCTGCATTAGACTTTGATACTTTCTTATCTTATTCTGGGGGTTTTGGTAAATAGAAAAATAGAGTCTACATTTTGACAATTGCTGTAAGTGTACTATTGAGTGTGCTCTGAATGGGGGCCAATCTGCCTTTTTACTAAAAATATTAACGTAAAAAATGCAAGTATAAATGATTGGCATTATAATATAGCATGTGCAATTTCATTAGGTGAAATATAGAAATATTTTTTGTTTCAAATGTGATTCAAACAAATTCACCTTACAAAACATCATTTTGGGCATGAGTGTTAACTATGAGGCTGTGGCAAATTATGTTTGCTGAAATATTCTTTTATGTACAATTGATATTAAATATTTTGAATACTTAATTTTAATTCCTCTCGTTTTGTCTCCTTTTCCCTCTTTCTCATGTTCTCTCTAACCCAGATCGTTCAGAAGTTGCACCAGTTCACTTTCGACCTTTTTGTCCAGGCTCGGTCCCTGCCCACGAAGGTCAGCTTTCCCGAAATGATTGCAGAAATAATCTCGGTCCAGGTGCCAAAGATCCTCGCTGGCCTGGCTAAACCAATCCTGTTTCACAAGTGACACGACTCCATGAACCACCGATCCATACCAACCCCACCCAGGCAATATGAGCCAGTCAGTTCGGCCTGATCCAGTTCAATCCAGCCTAATCTGGACTCGATTCGAGCAACGAGACTGAACGATACCGATTTTTGCTTTTCCATTTTTTAGCATTTCTCACTCCCTCGCCCCCCTCTCTCTCCTCATTTCTATCTTGGTCTCTCTCTCACCCTCCTTTTTGAAAAATGGCCCTGAAAAGTAGTGGGACCATTACATCATTACAGTTGTCTATCTTCTCCTCAGAGATCATTTGAGCTCATTTTCTCAAACTGACAGCACGGTGTGAAGCAGGTTTTGTTCTTTCTTTCGACCAGCAGTTATCCTTCAAGAGTTACAGCGTGTTGCCTAGTGGACAGGTTGGAAAAAAATATCACACTGCAGATTCATCTGAGCCCTTAATCAAAAAAAAAAGGACATTACGCAGATCCCTATCAGGTACGGGAGCCTGTGACCTGCCTCGACTCTCTATGCATCATGTCTGCTGGGGATAGAAAAGGTTTCATTTATTGTCTGTGACTCGAGAGATCAAGAGCAGACAAAGCAAAACAGCACGCGTACATCTGAAAACTGAGCACGATGTGATTTTTTGTGCCTGTGAAAATACTAAATACAGTACTGTGCTATTAAAACAGTACAATATGTAGTACAGAAGAACAGCAGTGGACTGGGAAACCACCTTCTCCCTGTTTTATTAGTTTATTGATTGTAAACAAGTGCTTCAATTATTTCCCATGAAATATAGAGGCTTTAAAAAAAATATTCTGAAGATTTGTCGTAAAAGTGACTTCTTTTGTGGAGTCTGTTAAAGTGGGGTTCGAAATTTGCTTTTGTCCTTTAGACAGCAGAGTTTTGTTAAGACAGGGCCTTTGTTTTTGTTTTTTGTCAATGCCCTTTTTGGATATTTAAATGCAAGTTTTAGGGTATAATATTGACCGTTTAAAGATCTGTATATACAACATAAATACAGCAAAGCTTGAGTCAGCATAGACTACGTTGAACTATATCTAAATATATGTATATGCATGCCGTCTTCATATCCATTACAACAAAACAACAAACAAATAATTGCATGCTAAAGCCCTAGATATTATAACAAACCAAACTGCATTTCCAGTAAGCTAAATGGATATTGTTAGGAAACGGGGCTCTTTCCCATAAGGCTCTTATGAAGTTACTCTCTCTCTCTCTCTCTGTCCTTAATGGAAGATTTGGCAAGGCAAGATTCTTGTATATATATGTAAAAGTTAAGCGTGGTTCTTTTCAACCTTTCTATGTGCTAATGTATGGACGTAGTCAATAGTTTTACAGTACAGTTTCCTCTCTTTCCTTTCTAGTAAGTGCCACTGAGGGATTTGTATTTCTCTGCGCTAGCAATAAGTAATCACACGCTTAACACACACTCTTTTACAAGCTGTTCTTAGGATACCAAAACATGCTTACAACGGTGCACAGCTTTAAACAATAAAGCAGATACGTTAAAAAATAAAAACAGAAAAAAACACTGACGTGATAACACGGGATAGTACTGTTATTTTAACTGAGAAATAATCGCTTTTACCAAACGTAATCACCATCAACTGTCGCGAGCCGGCGGCAAGTGGTGCTAAAACTGTTTATTCAAGAGGGCGTTAGATGATGAGACGAACGCCAAAATGCGTATTTTTACTCCGCGTAGCTACGCGCTTTGGCTTCAATTAAAGCGTTCTCTATTTATCTGTCAGAACGGAACATCTTTACTCGGTCTTCTCATACTCCGGCACCGCGCATATTTTGTAGACGTCGCGTGTCACCTTCGTTCTCCGCGCGCTCTCGGTTTCTAAATGATTGAATAATGCCTGCGGCGTTATGTATGTAGATTACTCTTTAAAGAGCCCAAAAGTCTCAGCGATGCGTTGTCTTTGTCAGGCCCGGCGTGACCCGGAGTGTACTTTCGGTAGAGCAGGGAGTTTTCCGCGACGAGATGTGGTTTAGCTGCCGCTAGCTCTCGCCGCCGTGGTGCATGTTGACGGTTTAAATGTGCCAGGCAGAGAATAGGCTGTCAGAGACGACTCCTCTGCTCTGACAGCACCAAGCACCGCGCAATTACACGCAGGTGTTTACCCATTTAGACGGCCCGAAAGCACTCATTAGAATTTGCAGAACTCCAAACTGCACTTTTACCCTGCCAAAAAAAAGAGCTTATGACTTCCACCGCAAATATGTAGCGCTTTAGGATAGAGCCAGGCGCGTTTGATCATCAGACGTCGGATACATCAGACGTCGCCTAATTAATGACAAAGTGCAGGAGAATACATGCATGTGAACGCTGCTGTCCTGCTCTGGGGTTCATATAATTCGGCTTTGGGAGCGAATACTCTCACTGTCTTACAATCGTCTGTTTACAGTGGAAAGTTACTCAGATGTAACACCTCATTTGGCTCGCGTTGCGCTCATGAACCGACTTGTGCTTGGATGGTCCTTAAGCTGATTTACATTGTGTGACTTTCTTAACACGTCTCTTATAAGCTATGATGTAGAACTTTCGTGTGTGTTGGTTTTCAATTAAAGTCTTAAATGGTTTCAGATCTCCGCTTTCGCTGTTACTGCGTGCAACGTGCTCGGCCGATAATAAAATACGTGTTTTTACTCTCTCTTGTAAATCTGCTCACAGGCTCTGTATCGCCATCATTATAGATAAACCCACGATCGCACTTTTTGCTGATGGAAAGGGGTTAAAGACAGCAATAAGGACTTTTTAGTGTCATTTGACAAAATGTTTTATATTGAATTTGGAACTTAATCACAAAAGTTTTGCTCTCATATAAGCAACGTAACAGGAGGGTCATAATAATAACAGTGTGCATGTCATCGGGATGTTTCCTGCGACTGGTCATTTATTTTTACCTGGGTTTTATGATTTTCTGTCAACAAACAAAAAAAGTACTTTGTCTTTTTAATGCGGATCTTTTTGCAAGGATCTTGACACAAGTTTAAATCATCGAAGAGAAATGAGAGCACCACACTGGTTTACAGACACTGAATGTGCTAATGAAAACAACGTTTTAATGTTGTTGTTATGTAAACATGGCAGGCAAAGCTGTATCTATTTCCAGTCATGGCTTTGTAAACCACATTAAACTACCATAATATATGTAACAGCTACTTGTTTCTTTGCTGGCTGATATAAGCGATTACCAATTAATCATTAGCGAATGCTTTTTTACAGCTTCTTTCTTTCTCTGGTGTGAATAATTCCTGTCCTTCCCTGGTGTTATGGGATATTTTTCGCCTTTCTATATGCAGATGGAGGAGCTGGATAGTTTGGCTTTCTATGAATAGAGGAGGAAATTCTGGCTTCTTAAACGATGTTTGTTACTTAAATCTTTGTAACTTTATAGTCTTTTTTTACAGCAGTTGTGTGTACAGTATGTGTGAGTGGGTGTGTGTGCATGCACGCTTTTTGCAGAATATTTAGTACTGCTATGTAATGTTGTATTGACAGTTGTTAACTGACGTTTTATTTTGAGCAGTTTGCGAACTGATTTCTACTCATGAATAATCGCTTATCAGATGCTTTCGTGCTCTGACTCTTGTTGTTTAGAGCTTGTGTAAATCGGGTTTGTTTGTGTTTCAATTAAATAAAAAAAACATTTCAAAATCAAACCGTTCTCTGTAGCTTTTGTAACTTTCTCATGCCATGCCTGACTTGTGAGGACACAAACAATGTGGTTGAAACAGTAACACACAGAATATAGTAGTGGTTCTGTGGAGAGCAATTGTTTCTTTAAAGCATTAATTTTTGCTGTAATGCACAGCTGGTTTATTTTAGCCGGATTCCAGAGGTCCATTTTATTGATTATTATTATCTTGTGCTATTTTATTTTATTTTATTTTATTCTATAGGTCTATACAACTCTGGTGTCACAGCTCACTTTCACAAGACAAAAAAAACACAACAAAGAAAGTTTCTTAGATGCATTTTCTTGCAGCTGTACATTCAGACACAAATACAAAACAGGGTTTAGTGACTGTTATGATGTTAGAAAGAGCTTAAAGAAACAACAAAATATTTACAATGACATTCGTTGACAGTAAAACAACAACTTTCACAGATATACTGTAAAACATCAACTGGAAATAAACTCAAGCTTTTTATAAATGTAGGAATGCGTCCCTTCTGCTTTAAATGTAAAACTGAGCTCCTGCCAAACCTGCGTACAGTTCTTTAAAATTTCAGCTTTATCGACATATAGCTATTCATTCATTTTTAGCCTTCACATTTGAGATTCACGCTGACCAAAATAAACATCCGGAAAAGGCCCAGAGTGGTTTTAAGGTCAAACACGTTTCGGTCAAAGATAGAGACTTTCATTCTAAAAGGTCCAGTTCAGCTTAATAAAGAAAGAGTTTTCTTATCAGTAAGCTTGACTGATAATTTTAAAAAAGTGAAATAGGGTTATGGCAAAACCTATTGAAAAGAAATAAGCACACTTAGCTCTGTGAAGCAGTCAAGTGATGAAAGTTTCTCTCTGAATTCCTCCCAGTTTGCTGTAGGAGCACCACAAACAGGCATGTCCCACCAGATGAAAGCAGAAACACTTTGCAATTAACCGTAACTACTTCACTTGTCAAAAACATTTAAGATCAGACCGCGGGTCATTCATCTCCTTCCAGTTACTAATTACTGAGATAATAACCGATAATTAATAGATCCGTGTTCAGCTTCTGCGTAATTAAACACTGATTAGTGTTGATTCTAAATATTATATAATACATTCAGGGTGGATCCACCATCAGTCTCTCTTGAAGTGGATTCTGTAGTGCCGACATACATGTGCGAGAACGAGACTGTAAACTCTCAGAACCGGGTCAGAAAAAAGGGGAGATTGTCCAGGGAAACGATAAGGGAGCTGAAGGGAGGAAGTTATCGCCATTGTTTGCAGGAAGGTCAAAATGTTGAAAAATGCTTTGTTTTTGTTCTTTGATCCAAATAAGGATCAAGGACTTAGTTTTACAAAGTAACCAAGTGCAGAATTTGGTAAAATAATAAACAGTACCCTTTCCGATTCATTCACAAAAACAAAACTTGCGCTGAGTGGCGGTGCGTTGACTCAGTAACATTAATAATTCATCTTCCAATACCAAGTCTAGACTCCAGGTCCTGTGCTACACACACATACACAAAGTCTCTTGACCGCAGCTGTGCGCTAATTGGTCCACAAGTCGATTGACTGGAAGTTATTTCTTATTTAGTGTTCTGCAAACAAAACCAAGTGAGAGAAATTAGCACACATGCATGTAATTATATGTGATCTCTGTAGATAGTGATACTTAAAAGAACAACACCATGGGTTGTGCTAATAATAATAATGATAATAATAATGATAATAATAATAAACAGGGCTGACTGTACCTCATCTCTAGAGGCTGCAGGTGAGGCATTACAGGAAGAAATTGGACTGGAGCTGTGGGACACACAACAATAAGTTGTCATTATTGCTCTGGTCTAAAACCTAGCAAGCTACCTACTGAGGCAGCATTTTAAGACATTAAACCCTGGTCCAAAAAGTAGTAATCTTATGACTTATGCTGTCATTTAAGACATTTATATTTTGCCAAAATTAAAGGCAGCATCATATGTTTTCTTAACACAGAAGATCGTCCAGTAATGCAGTGTGACAAGCTGATTGATAACGTTTGGAACAGAGCAATTATGTACTTAATTTTTTCAGCATCTTACATGTAATACGGACACCTGTGACTAGTGAAATGAACGGGGCGTGGTGCTTCATTACCGACTTTCATTTTGCTTAACTTTGATGCTTTGCACTAGTCGAACCTTTTATCTCGGTATCCTCTGAGAGTTCCCTCAGGGATCTGTTCTAGCATTGTGCAAGGCCTTGAACTTCAGCTACACAAGTTTGTGTGCTGGCTTGGAGAAAAGCCACGGGCAGTGAAGAGAATCATCCTCAGTTCAAATGAGCTGCCAAACTGCTATCTGAACAATTTCAGAGTTAGGCCATATTGATTTCTGATTACACAAACTTACACATACAGTACAGTCTGTAAAATACTGTTTAGTATATCTACACTTTTGCCATGTCATATTAAAAAGCAATACGTAATTTATTTTTAAAATAATCAAGTTAATATGTTCGTTTATAAAATCTTAAATCATTCATTCTTCATTATTTTGAGAATCTTGAGATGACTGAATCTTAAATGATTTTGCTATTCCTAGTACTTAACTTAAGACTTTTACAGGAATGTTTCAGGTTTTACCAAAGTTAATCTTTATCCTGCAGTAAAACATTTGTGACATAATGTTGATTACCATGTAAAATTTCATGAATATTTCATCTCATTACAATATAAGCCTTAACTATTTTTTAAAAAGGATCAGATTAGTTTTATAAACAATGGTTGAGTTACAATTATTAACAGAATTTCATGTAGTAGTTGAAAGTACTGAGATCCCTGTAATAATTAAAAGTAGGAGCTATATGCATGAAATAAAGAAGAATTTTATATGTGACCCTGTCTGTGAAAACCCAACTAAAATCATGTTTTGTGATTTACTATTTTCTACACTATTTTCTACAAGATACAATTATCTTACATAATGCTGTGAAAATATAAGAGTAACATGTCAAAGATTAAAATCATAGTAAAATTAATTATTAAAATTAAACTTTTTTGCTCTTAATCTCATAATTAGATGATGACACTTTAGCCTGTATTTCACAGACAGGGTCACAGACTGCATGTGATAAAATAATAACACTATGTATATGATTATGTATGAACTACGATTACATATACTGTATTTAAAACCATTTATTTTGATCACAGTAACTATTCTAAGCAGTTCATGGTAGGATTCTCCTTATATGTTCAATTTTGCTATAACTGTTATTTTACAGAGAATAGTAGCCAAATGAAATAAATCCATAATGAAAGTCAAAATAAATTAAGCATTGAGGAAAATAATAATATATTACAATGCTGTCATTCTTATCCGGTTGGGATTCGATTTCTCGGCAGACCCTATGTTAGCCAAAAAAAGTAGGTAATTTGCTTCATAAATTTTACCGAAGTAACGTGGAAAAGAAACCCACAGACACCTTTAAATCTGACAGGATTAAAATCACAAAGTGCATAAATTTCCCTAACCTCCGCAGAAACAAAATAGTTCTAGTCATGCAGCTTTACAGCTTAAATAATAAACAGGCTTCACTCAATAATTAAAGTAAGTTCTTTAAGAAAATAAATGCGTCATGTTTCTGCCTTCTACACATTGCTTGGTTCCCATGTTCTTTCACTGCAAGTGTGCTACAGTAATCGTGATTTTTGGTTATTAGTCAAAACATTATGCCACAAATTTTGTCACTAGACTTTAACTTGTACTAAAACAGGACATTTCTTGAACACTTGGAACTCACTTTGTTTGAACAAATTCAAGCAAATGCTTAAGCAAATGGGTTCAAATAAGGCTTCCGTGCCTGTAGGTGCAAATGTGTGTCCATGAAAATATCTCCAGACATGGATCCATTTACCTGCTTTCAAGTGCCTGTCTATTTAAAAAGATTAAACTACACTAAACCCCTGCGCAGGACTAAACAACTGATCGGATGTTTGTCTAGTCCGGTTTTTATTTGGTCTGTAATACAAGGACTTTCAGCATGTGGTCCTCTATTAAACACGACTTTATTTAAAAGCACCACATGAAAAGAGCATTGGGTTTTACTGGAGCCGTTCTAATTGAGGTCAGACAGCTGCTGGAAACAATGAAAGGTTCACGCACACGCGCTCCTGAGCCAGAACATGCGCGCACACACACACACTTACCCTCCCATCTGCCTGGAAGCGTTCTCAAAAAATTTGGTTTTGGAGGCGACACTATGGGAAAAACAGAAAAAAGACATCAAACCATCGCACATCATAAACTACAGTATTAACAGGACTTTTTCTGAAGGCTGAATGGCAAATATATATTTGTCACATTTTGTTTGTTTTTTTGCACATTTAGTTCACATTTTGCTATTTACACACTTGCTGTTTACACACTTACAAGAAAAATACAACCTTTTTTATATTCCAATGAACAGAAAATGTCTCTACTGAGGTGAAATTGAATCCTGAATCCCAAATTTGGAAATGTTGCTTTTTTAAAAGTCTGAGTCACTCTTTGCACTTATTTAATCTGGTGTACATGTACTGACATCTTGGAATCTTTGAGTGTGTATGCGTGTACGAGGGACGCATGTTTTGCATTTGACACACACGTAAACTTGTTGCTATTTGCTTTCTTCTAGTAGGAAAATACGGAGGATATAAGTCCACTCTGAACACGCACGAAACCTTGTGCTTCAACTAAATCTAATTACATTTAAATAAAGGCCTAAATTTATTAATGTGCTTATTATGAATAACCACCTCACTAATTGGTTGTAAGAGGTATTAATATATTTTTAGGTGTCAGGCACTCTCAAGTGAAACAAATCCACACACGCTCTACAGCAGTAAGCTATAAGAAAGACACAAGTGTGTGAGTGTGCGTGAGTGTATGTGTGTTTCTGAGATCAATTTGATTGAGATAAGACCATATGATACCACAGCCAACATACCCACATGTTTTCTCAGCCCCATAGTTGGTCTAAGATTTCCGTTGCCTGCTCCTGCTCATCGAATGCTAATTATAAGGATCTGACAAGCAGAAACTTATCCCACATTCTAGAAGTAAATTCTGCTCTATATCGTATATTTACAGTTCATTTCCAAAGACCCTGTACCGTCTCAGTTTACTTGTAAATCCGATGCTGAAATGTAACCTTTATGATATTTGTATTTTTTCAAACCACTGAAACTTTAGTATGACGTTTTGCTGGAAATGAAATTTTAATGTGTTTCTTTGGTCAGAAAGTAATAACAAAACTAAAAAACCCAACGAGACGCGTTGTAAGCGTTCAATTCTTTTGCTGCAGACGTTTCAGGTTTACACAGATGGAAAACAATTGCGTTAATAAGGACACAAATGCAGTCGAATTGACCTCTACCTGTGAATCATTAAAATAACTGTAGCATTTTCTGGATGCAACCCCACAGTTAGAAGATCATTATTCTAGTTGCAATCCTAAAGACTGCTGTGAAAATGACGATTTAAGAGCATTCCTGAGTCTGAGGTAAGGTGAAATGAACGCATACATTTCGGAAAAAGATATAAAACTATATCAAGTATTGACGTCAAGCCACCCAGACATCTTCTAGAAAAGGTCATCCCTCAAAACCCAAAACTTGCACAAGAAGCCTGGCGATCGGGCTACAGTACAGTAGAGCTCAGTCGTTGACAACGGCGTAAACACAGACCAGCCAACGATTTCAAGAGTTATGCAGAACACTGGCCTGTATGAAGGGTTGACAGCAGAAGCTATTGCTCAAAAAAGAACCATGTGACAGAAAGCCCAGAGTTTGCCAAAAGAGTAAGTGATCCAGCTATGATGTGGAAAAAGACCTCGGTCAGATGAGACCCAGACAGGGCTTTTAAGCCTAAAGCAATATGTGCTGCAAACCTATCCCTGCCCGCACGTTAAAAACACCATCTCTACACTGAAGCATCATATCGTACGGCTCTTTTTCATCAGCGGGAACTGAACTATCTTCATAGAACAGACAGAATAATGAAGGGTAAAAAAGACAGAAAAGTACAGGGTATCCGATGTAACCTGCCAAAAAACTGAAGCTTGGGAAAAAGTTCATCCTTCAGCAGGTCGGTGATCCCAGAGATCGTAGTGGAACAAGAAGAAAACGGCGAATATAGTCGAAGTTCTGCTCTTGTTTCAAATGAAAATCTGCAGCACTACTTGCAAATTGCAGTGGACAGGTGTCGAGCAAATGACCGGAACAATTTGGAGCAAATCTGCCTAGATAAATGTGCCAAAATCACACCTGAATACAGTGCAAAGCTGGTATATCATTGTCTAAAATGTTTAATACTGTTATCGCAGCACTCTACAGAATTGCAGGGATGGATCGCTTGTACGTGCAAGGCAACATATTTCTGATTTGTAAGTTGTCTGAATAAAAGAACACAATTTACAATAATGAAATTGGAGTTTCATGACTTTGAAATGAAATGCCACAGAAAACCAAATTTCAAACACCAGCGTTGAAAATAAGATGTGAATAAATCAGCAGGACCATCAAAGCGAGCTGAGGTGTGTAGTGATGGATGTTTACTCACTATGATGCTGTTGTCTCTTCATTCTGAGGTTTTGTGGGGAAGCGGGAGGGTGGGTCTGGTGGTCGAGTGGGTGGTCGGCAGATGGAAATCTTCTCTGAGAAAGATCGTCTATTTAGCCCCTGAGCCTCTCCTGTTTCACACACACACACACACACACACAGAGACACACACCTGTTACCACCGTTTCAACTGACTCACTCGCACATCATGACCATTGTGTGGCCCACTCCATATGCTTATTATCCATAGTTTAAATGCCAAGCATTATTACATAACAAAAATCAGTCATTCAAATTCAGATTTTGACCTTTATTCAAACACACTGAGTGATGGAAAGTTTGATCATGCCTGTTGCTTGGTTACCGCTCGTCCCTTTGTACTGTGGTCTCTTTCCCTGGAAAGACTTCGTTCGGTTGACCGTCGCTCCCGACTCCCCATTGGTCGTCACCGCGGCGTCTGACCTTTGACTGTCTATCCTAATGTCAAGCTTGGAAATATCACAATCCAAGGGCCGGAGGGCAGGCTTGGGCCGAGATGTTGGAGAGGACAGAGGGACTGACGGAGGAGAGACAGACGGAGGCACCAGTTTTGTTCTCTGATGAGGAACCGGACCGGTGAGGCTGGAGTCTCCATCGGCTTCCCCACCACCGTTATAGGTGGCACCGTTTTGTTCTCGTCCTGTGAAGTACAGAGTCAGTGAATGATGGCAGTGGAGATAAAACACTATTAAACTCCAACGTCTGGCGGGTCAGAAACACAATCGCAACAGTTCACCCTTGAACGTTTCCCCAGAAAGATTTTATCAGGGGTGTCGTTAAAATGTTACATTTCCTGTTCCTGTAGTTTGGGCTTTAAAAGGAAGCCTGTGATAAATAAATAAAAAGTACATCAGCTCTCTGTCCTCTTGGGTTTCCACAATACGAAAAATACAAGCCAATAAAGATTTTACCAAAATCCAAACTAGTCAAAATCAAATTACAAATTATCCAAAGTGACTCATTTCGTACTAATAGCTTCAACACGGTCAGAAAGCATAATGGGAGCTGTAAACTGAAATAAAACGTGTCTGTGGTAGCAATGAACTGCTTAAGCCAAACACCATGAGTTAAGCTCAGTTCTTTAGACATGATTTGTTCCTGTTTAACGCTTTATGCCTTTACCTTAGTTTTATTATCATATTATGAAAATGACATTTTCTGATTTCTGTAATGAGCATTATTAGTGTGGAATGGTAAAAGCTAACTGTGTGTTTAACCTGTAGCTTTAATGAGAGATTAAATGAAAGAGGAATTATGGTTCGCTGTTTGTGTCATACGATATTAAAGTGCTTGCAGGGAAAAGTCAGTGGCAGTGGCAACGTTTTCTTCTTTTTAGTAAAATTAAATAAGCAGAATAATTAATAATGAAACATACTTGATCTGAATTAGGGTGTTGTTGAAATTTATGAATGAAATTGACCATGAATTAGGGTGTTAAGTGATTTATTTTCACTATGGGTTGAGTCGGTTTAGTGTGTGAACGGATGATACTGGTCTCATATCAAAAAATGCTTCTATGGCCATGTGAGAACCAAGGACACAGCTGTGTGTGTGTGTGTGTGTGAATCTACACACAAACAGCATCAGTCAAAACAACCAGCTGTGTCTGGCCTATCCAAACTGGACATGGACACATTTGCATGAACACTCTTTAACTAAGACACTCATTTTGGCAGGGAGCTCACACAAACACACAATCACTCCCAATATTCCATAACTGTTTATATTCTCAGCAAGAATACAAAAATATTCATACACACGAACACACTCGCTTCTAATCCAAGATCTATTTAAACTCAACAGGTGGGTTATTTCTCTTCTCTCTCTCTCTCTCTCTCTCTCTCTCTCTCTCACACACACACACACACACACACAAAGATAGATCCCTCCACCGTCTAATTTAACAAAGAGGAAAAGAGCAGATATGATCTTTTCAGATTCATGCTTTGACTAAAAAATACAACAGAAGGAAATTTTAATTTCACAGGAGTGTACAAGCAAAGTGAAGATCCAGCATGCTTTATTGAGCCAAATTGCATTAATAGTCAAATGAACAAGAGAGTCATATTAATGGATTAATGAGTGCATTCGGTTTTGATGGAAGGAAAAAAATAGCTCAGATGTTAATAATGAAAACAGCTTATTACAGAAAAGAAGTCCAAAAGGCGATTGAAAACAGATTGAGAGAGACTCGTAAACACATGCAAGCATTAGCTCTCAAACACACTGGGTAGCAGACACGGGACACACACGATGGCATACCAACACTCATACATACGCATGAAAAATCCAAGTGTGCACACACACACATACACACGCAGACCCATAGGCGCTGATGCACACACACACACACACACACACTTGGTGCAAAAGGGCAGGTAGTCGTTTAGTTTTCATGCTCTAGTGAGTGTACTATTAGCTTGACTGTTGTTAAACACTACATAACACGACTTACAATGAGGGGAGGACAACATGTCAGAGAACAAACATTTATCAAGGCAGACACACACACACAGAGAGATGCATACACACGCCCTGATCCTGCCGATTTAATCATACAATACACAACGTGCATTAAAGGGCTTCTAAATTGACATGACTTGTGTGTGAGTGTGTGACAGGGAAATCGGGGGGGTTCGAGTGTATTTTCCTCATTTAGAGAAAAAGCACTTAAGGAGAAACAGATCCAGTCCGAGGTCCCTTCCAAAACATATGAAACCTGATCAGCTGTTATGTGTGTGTATATGTGCCTGCTGAGAACTCTGATGTTCGGGTGTGTATACTGTATTTTAGCTCTAAGCGCAAAAATAAGCTTTGCACAAAAACAGGTAAAAGCAAAAAACAGCAAATACTGTTAAAGGTTAAAAAGCTAGCCAAAGATAGATGTAGAATGCATCTAATACAGTATGTTTAACTCTTTACAGGTCAGGGGTCTGATCTGGGCTTCATAATTGTTTACAAAAATGAAAAAAATCAAAATTGATCTAAGTCTGTCTCAAATAAATGACAAATATAAATCACTTTTACAAGAATATACTGATCACTGATAAGGCACAAAAAATATTATAAATGATGATGAGATGAGGATGATGACGATGATGGCTACACTGATGAATGCTATTTACTCTCGAAAATTGGAGCCTGAAGGGCAGGGTGAAGACGAGGTGGCCGTTTCGAGATCGTGATTGGCTGCCGTCTTCGTGGTGTCACCCTCGGAGGCGGGACAGGAGGCGGCGTGGTTTCTTCTGGAGGACCCTTGAAGATCTGACAACATCAACAATCACAAAGCAAAATAAACAAATACAGTTTTTAAAGCCATCTCATCCCAAACTGTTCCCTGATCAGTTGAACGTCTGACCTTGCAAAAGTCCTCGATGAGAATCTCCATGACGATGTTCTGAAACTTTATATCCAACATGGCCGCCACCGTCTCCTCCTCCGCTCTCATGAGAGTGGGACCAAATATTACACCCATATTTGACACCGTCATCAGATTTTCGTTGCTGTGGCTGCACACGCTAAAGAAAACAACACAGATAACACACTGGCTACATCTCACGTCTGGTAACCACAAAGATTGCTGATTTGATCCGAAAGTAGCGAACCGTAAGCTCACGACCTCAGGATGCTCTTGTCCAAGTAATAAATATACTATAAGTCACTTTTTATATAATTCTCTGCTAAATGTCAAAACAAAAGCAACACAAACTTTAGCAGGCTTATTTTACTTAATGTCACCTTAAATTGTATTTAATGTACATCTATCCGAGTTTGTGACACACACAACTGGGGCTGTACAGAAAAGCAGGTGATTTATTTTCAGCTTTGGCAGAAAAACTTTCACACACATACACACACTCAACCTGTTGTCATTAACCAAAACACAGCTCAAATATATAATTATAGAGGTACACTCGAGCGAGTCGGGTACCGGTTAGAAAACCAGAGTCTAAGCGAGTGTGTGTGTGAGCCGACTCGTGTGCACGCATGCATGCTTGTGTGTGTTACCTGACCAGGTGTTTGATTAGCAGTTCCAGCATCTCTCTGTTCCGCTCTGGAAGTTTGTAAACAAGGGAGTGGACCGCCCCTAACCGATAGTCCAGATTCTCAGACTCTGAAAAAGTTAGACATTAACACACACACACACACTTCATTAATATATTCACCGTCACATTTTTAGCATCCGACTTGAGTTTCTACATACAAACAAGTTGTCGTGACTCTTATTACATTGCATTGTGTAAAAAACTCATCAGTAGAGCAGACAGTACATGTCGATGCACTTCTCCATCTACTCATGACTAATGGAGCTGTTAGAGCTAATAGAGCCATTTGCTTGTGATAGCAAACTAGTGGTTTGTAGAAGTGTGATTTTGTTTAGTTTTCTACGGCTGGCATATTACGGCACATCTTTCAACTTGTCCGAAGATATCTTGTAAAATCCTAAAAGGATCGGCAGCGACACATTTATTGTGAAATCCAGGATAAACACAGCTTTATCTAAGCATACAGCCTCTGGCTAACCATAACAGCGCTTACTTTATGGAGGTTCAGTGAAGTGGAAACCGAGCGTGTACTGGGCAAGCGAATACACCAGTTTCACGAGATGTGGGCCAGTGTAGCTTCTTCAAGTCTGAAAGGGTCAAACGAAGCCACTCGACGTCTTTTATAAATTAAAAAGAAACCCCAACCAGCTGTGACGGCGCAAGTTCAAGGGTATGATACACCGAGTTCACTCGAGTGAAGCGCATTAAAACGAGCCGTTAATCCTTCGGCAGGTGTAGCTCATTCCTCCGTGCCGCGTACGTTTAGTTGTGTGTAATCTGAGCGTAGCTAAGCAGACAGGCTATAATAATCAAAGCTTCTTTAATGGCTTCTAATTTTATTATAGGCAGGATTAGGACACAGCACGATTCGAGGAAAACGCTCAAAGCTGGACGCGCGCTCACTCACACAAGACCACAACTAAATCACACACACACTGCCATGAGCGCACATACACAGAGAACAGAAGCATGAGATCAGTACAAAATGCTTACTGAACTATTACAAATCAGATCGAATCCGCTTTAAACTTGCTGCTTGGATGAGGCTTGTTTGAAGTCACAGTAAAATGCAGAACGCGGCTATATTAACGTTTTTCATTTTATTGATAAGAATGCTTTGTGGCTTGGTAACCGTAAACTATAAAATCCACTGTAACATGAATGAAATATGTAATTATTTTATTCTCATTATTAACATCATATTGGTGGTCAAAAGTTTAAGGAAATATTTTGACTAAAATAGTTTTGTATTACATTTTAATTATGTTTTATTTTAATATTTCATATATTATTATTTATTAATATTATATAAAATGAATTTACAAAAATGTATTACAAAAATACATTTTTATTTTAATTTATATGTTTTATTAAAAAACATTTTTAAGTGTTTACTTAAACTGACTAATAAGAAAAAGCCGCCAATAAGAGATATTGTTAAGTTATACCTCTAACTTTTCAAGATGACACCATAATAATGAGTGCCATAATATTTTTACTCATTTCAGACAAAGGCTAGTTACTTTACGACGCAAGTTTTGATTAATTTTAATTTTTCTCAGAAGATAATTCTCAGAGTTCGGTTTGTAGAATGCATAAGTGACTCATATACTAATAGTGTGTAACAATATTTTCCGATACCACTCGGCCTAGCACTGTGGCTCTAACTGATATCATGTTACAGAGTGAAATGATTGTTTTATTCTCTTATTCTCTTACATTTTCCACATTCATTTATCAAACTCAAGATGCTTCATAACCCCATTTCTAAAATATGGAAAATCAAGTGCTATTATTTAGTATACAACAGACAAATGTATACAAATAAAGTACAAGTTAAACCAATAAAATCATGTTAAAATCAAATTAGTCTTAGTTAAAAACAAATAACACTAAAACAAAAAGTACATATCCTAAGGCTGTGAAACATTAACACATATAAAAGTGTTAATTAAGCATTTCTGTTTTAGCTGTCTGATGCGTTTTATGTCTCACTTCTACTCAAGGTAGCACATGAAAGTGTGCAAATACATTACATAAATCCTAAATAGAGACTTTAGACCAAAAGTAAAAAGCTAAATAAATAAAAGATTTACAGTATACAGTAATGTGTTATTCGTGAAAACTGCTGCAGAGATCAGTCACGTGCAACTTCAATAATGCGAGTGTTTCTTATTATCGCTTTGCTCTATGCATATGTTTTGTTTCCAAATTTGAATAACAGCTTTGCTTATGCTGTAAAGTTTAACTATACTGTCAAGTTTCCCAGTTTCAAAGAAGACATTTTCTTTACTGCAAAATTGTGCAACTCTCTGACGCCTCCTTTTCACTGACAGGGAATAACTGGCTCTGATCACTGGCTGTTTTCGAATAATTGGTCTTTGATCAGAAGAAATACGCGAATACCACGATCCATTCTGTGTGTGGGGTAGGGGATTGTGTTTTATGTACAGTACTGTAAGAGTAAACGGTGCACTTGCAGTTGTGTTTTCCCTCTTTTACAGCTGCACTTTAGTCTGCTGAACTGGACTGACCCACAACAGATGGAAAACACATATAAACACATAAAAGTCTGTGTGTATTGATATGTGTGTGTTTGCTGTCGTACTTGCTGCTAGAATCAGTTCTCCGTGCAGACTGTAGGTCATGAGCGGTTCACTGAGACTCCTGCAAAAAGATATATTATTTCCCATCCTCTAATCTGATTGGACAAGCAGCATTCCAATATATATTAAAAAGGCAGAGGTGTTTAACTCACCGTAAATAGAATTTCAGGGCGCTTGTGATGGTCTTAATGTCCAAGTCATTAGAATTTAAATCTACATCACCTGGACACTTTGGGTCTACAGAGAGAGATAGGAGGACAGATGAAGACAAAGAGAGAAAGAAAGAGAGAGAGAGAGAAAGAGAGATAAATGACCTTCCTCAGATGGTTGTTGTTTTTTAGCATGGGGGCTGTGTGTCAGGGAGTTGTAACAGCTCAAGGTCGCTCTCATGGACGTATATCTCTGCTTTGGGTTTTTTTTCGCTGTTCCATTGCGACGCTACTTCAAAAAGCAAATCTCTCTCCAGATATTTAACATCCCTTTATAATTTAAGACTAGAAATTATGAGGGATTTAATTTAATGTCCACATAAAATCCGAAAAGCTACTTGACAGTGGATAAAAGACATTTGTGTACTTGCGTGTATAAATTGGGTTTAATAGCTTTCAGCAGTTTTTGGGGTTTGACTTCTCACTTTTCTGCATCCAACAAAAGCTGTGCTATGAAATAAAATCTATGTAAATCTGTGTGTGAGAAAGATTGACAAGAGTAGCACGTTGGCATGTTTTCCATCACACACAAAAGCAGATGTTCTTCTGGCCATTTTCTCACCAAAGAAGGCATTCAGAAGTTTCTGTACTTGAATGTTGCTGCCCACAGTCCTGTAGACCCCTTCCTGAGTCAGCCCTACCAGAAAGAAAGACATGAGAGCAAACGAAAAGAGAGTGAAAAGAAACAGAAAGAATGATTTATAGACTGACAAAATGAGAGAACTTGGCATTAGGGAAGAAACGGGGGAGTGTCCTGCAGTGGAAAAGTACAGCTCTACCGAAAAACGACAGAGCGGAGGTGGACCTGGCCGGCCGTCGTTAGCCGTAAAATAACCCCGAATGACAGCTTGCCAGAGATTACTGATCGTTAACGTACACCATGATGCTCGTGATGACAGCTCTGCTCTTAAACTTCTGGGGGAAATCTGAGTACCAGCATATTCAGAGACCGCCGAACACATACATCAGCACTTCAAACACAACCGTTAACATCCCCCCCGCGCAGTCAACGCTACGGTTTATGCACGCTTTTTAATGAGAATAAACTAGTTCTTCATTTCACTTGATGATTTCATCTGAAAACGGAATCTGGCGTGCTATTACGGCACTGGGGACCAAGGCGGTCTGAGCTTTTGACATGCCGTCTTCACAGAGGGGTCGATATACATCTGCTATTGATTTACATCGGTGCAGAAGTGTTTTAATTTGTACAATACATTATCGATAAAAATCTATATGTTGGCACATTTCAGTATGTGTGTTTCAGGTTTTTTGGCAACATCAGCAGCGGCTCTGCAGAACAAACACATTCTGGAAATGAATGTTTTCTATTTACAGTTGGCTCCCGGCTCCGATACGCACGAGCAGATGATGTGCTGCTGCCCTCTGCTGGTCGCTTTTAAGAACCGAAACAAGTGACGTTCTGCTCCTCTTTCACACCAATTCATTAAGTGTGCAGGTTCAGCACATGGTGGCCATGAAGTGCATAAACAGCACAGAGCTCATATTAAACAGTCCTCAGTGGGCTCTACAGCTCCGCCCGCAACCATGAGTAACTTGTTACGTGATTGATATCTTGCTGGAAACTACGAACTGTAAGTAATGTTCCTGATATTCTAAGGTGCCATATAAATGTAATTTCACCTTTTGTTTCAACAAAGTTGATGCATTTGCGGACAAACTTGAAGCCCAGGTCATTCAGTTCCACTGGGGAAAAAGAAAACAAGAAAGAATATTACATATAATGAACGCTGTTTATCATCGCTGTATGCATTTCTCAATAGGTTACTGGACACTATTTATGGCGTAATTACACCTTGGATTGCACAGGCTTGCAAATATTTTCCTTTCTGAATTTATTAGGCAGGATTTTCTCTACACGGTTCTTTTATTTTTAGATAGTCTCTCCTGTTTTGCATTCTTCAGTGTATTAGATATGTATCTGTTTTATAGTTTGTATGTACTAAAAATGGTATACAGGCATTTCTGTGGTGGTATTTACATGCGTATTTACAAATGGCAAGGTATGTGGTATTCTATATGATTATAGTAACATTAGGTTTTACCATCCGAAACATTTACAATACAGCACTAAATCTTGACAACTAAGGCCTATTCAAAGGTATCGCATTTTCGGCATGTCTGAGATTTAGCACATTAGGGTTGTCTGATGTTGATGGAAGGCGGGACTGTGAATAGAGACAGTGTGTGGTGGATGTGATCAGTCTATTTCAGCAGCAAGTCGGCCACAAATAGGCTGAAATTACTTATAGCACCTTTGGATAGTAATGATCAGCCTGAGATAACATATCTGAGCTGTAAGTGCATGTAAGTGCCTTTCTGATAATAAATAAGCATCACTATTATCCTTTCAAAATAAATGTGTACTTACTCTCTGCCTGCTTTTGTATTGGAGAATGATAAATCTGAAACAAACAGAAACGTCTCAGTACATGATAAAGGATCACAATTCTGACAGAAAGCAGTGAAGGTGCTTCATGTGAAACTCACTGGTTCTTTCCCATCCATGGCCTCCATCCATTGCTTTCTGTTGGCCTCAGAAATAGCCTGGAGCAGGACAGGGGTGTACCTATAGAAACACAGAAATTAAAACTTGAATTAGTAGTAGAAAATATTATTGGCCACGTTTACACACACATTTTACAATTGTGTGTGTAAACTTTTATAATTAAAGTCCATATTCTGGTTAAGTATTTAATCTATATAAACCATTTTGATGCTCCAGAGCTATTGCAATATTCCTGTGTACATGTAATCAGTATATTTTAATAAACTAAGACATGAGAATTTTTCTTGCAGTTCTGTTATGGAATTACTGAATATGCTCATATACTATTTATTACACTGCTTTTATGTCATTCTTAACATATTAACTGTGTTAAGTAAACAATAACAATAAGAAAATTCCAAATTAATAGGAATTAAAAATTCCGAGTTATAAAGTCATGGACAGAATAATGATTTTTACCTTTCATTGGTTTCAATTTCAAAACAGAAGCGTTTATCAATAGATTCAGTTTTGCGGCGTATACAGGACTTCAATGTTAGCTGGCTTGTGGTCTGAGAGACAAAGAAAAAGAGGAAATATAAAAGAAAAGGACTTGAATTAACATGTTCATTTTGTATTTATCTTGAATAATGTCGCACCTGTTTGGTTCCTGGTTTTTGCTCCATCGGCACTATGACGAATGTTTTGTTGTCCTTGAAGTATTTACAATAGTACTTCACCCAGGTTACACCCAAAGCCCCTACACACACAGAGAAAATGAGAGAGAGACTGACAAATGTCATATGTTTTTTATTTACATATGCTTTGATACATGGTTTTAGCCTTTAATTACAATCATAACTGTTGATTTGTCCTGTTTGTAAACGCTGTCATCTACATCATGTTATAAAGAGTCACTAACTGTTTGTTCTTTCTGCACATAGCTTTTCAATTCATAACCATACTGAAAAAGCAAACCCACTTTAAAAAAGGGACAGGGAAGGGATGTGCTTCTGATAATGGACACACGTGCGTTAAATGGGATGAGTCGAAATGATATCTGTGGTAATAGAGAGGCATTAGGTAGCAGAAGTGAAAAAGCACTCACACTTCTCTTGCACATAAAGGTATCCTTCCATAGTCGACTGCTGGCCGTGCCTAATACAGATCTGTGACGAATGTTTCATCTTCTTCATGAGCTCCTCCATCTCTTCTCTGGTGCTTTCAAAGTGGTTACGGGTCTGCAGCAACAACAGCAATCCGTCAAAAAACACAAAAGTAAAAAAACAAACATTGGATTTTTAGGTGACCTGAGTCTGAAACAAAGCACTTTTCTCATTTCATTTCTCTCTCATCACTTCATGTCTCTACTTCTTTTCAATAAAGGTTATATGTAATGTAGCATAATTGTAAAAATAAATAAACTTGAAGGAGACTATTACAACTTTGGGCTGGCAACCGGTTGGTTGCTGGTTCGAACCCCACAAGAACTAAGCCATAAGAGCCACAATAGCCGAACACTGACAAGCTCATGTTCTAAAAAATCAGTATTGACTGGTGAAGTTCTCACATTCTGTAGGCTTAGCTGAAGCTCCTGTTTATAAGGAAGGAAATCCTGTGTCATCTCCACGGTCAGATTGTTCAGAGTGAGGATGCTCTGCAGAAAGGCCAATACCTGTCAATCACACACACGGACACACCCGTATAAAGACAATGGTGGGTAATATCACAATAACATGCTTTATTCAAAACATATTTAACACATTGTTTCTGTCAGCATCCGTGCACCTGTACGTGCCTCCTAATACAAACACTAGCACATACTGTACAGTATATACTGCAAAACAGAACCATGTGTATAGGCTGAAGAAAAATATCATACGCACAGGCTCCACAACATCAAACTTCTTCCTGTCTTGAACCTGTTGGATCTGGTAGACATATTCAACAGATGACTCGTAAAACGTCTGACGCTCCTTATCCAACTGTTCATCTGCCTAAAACACACACACAAACACAAAAACATAAGGGTGCAAACACATATATTTACACAAGAATTCTTATTAATTGGATGAGTTTTGTATTTACACCACCAGTCAACATTTGGACACACCAAGTCATTTTTTATTATGTTAAATGTAAGAAAATATAACAGTTACATCTTACAAAAAGGTCTCATTAGTAAATGCATTAGCTAATATGAACTAACAATAAGCAAGATTTTGACTGCATTTAATATTTAATAATATTAATAAGTATATAATAATTTTTGTTAATTAATTGGAGTTAGAGTGAGTAATACACATACAATAGTTCATTGTTTATTCATGTTAGTTCATTGTGCATTAACTAGTGTTTACAGATACAACATTTGGTTTTAAACATATATTAATAAATGTTAAAATTAACATGTTTTAAGAATAATAGATGCTGTAGAAGTATTGTTTATTGTTCATTTAGGTTAGCTAATGCATTAACTAATGTAAACAAATGGAACCTTAATGTAAAATGTTATAAATATCATAATTAAAATGGAAGTATGGAAATCTGATGCTCCATTTAGTTTAAAAGGCATTTAAGAAAATGAAAACATAAAGTCAGCATAACCAAACTGACTGATGGTGTAATGGATTTAAAAATATGCCCTTAATAATCCCTTTGGCTCTATCTCTACCTCCTGTAGCTGTGTCTCTTTTTTCTTGGATGACAGATTCACATGTTTGTCCAGCTGAGAGTAATACCTCTCACTTTCCTTCTCAAACTTCTTTCGCCTGTCCTGAAATACACACATACAGAAATTATTGATCTGAACCGTTCCAGCAAGCAGAAAACTGTGTGAGGTGAACTTAAAAAACCTTCTTGTTGGCTAACCGATTCTTAATAAAAACAGATGCTATAAAAGTTTTTCAGACTTGTAACTGGTTCCTTACAACCAATAATCTTTGACAACAATGAAAAACTGCAGAAATGAAACTGAGAGCTCAGTAATGTTAACTGAAGCATGTTGGTGTGGAAAGTATCCAAAATGTATTTGGTATTTTGAAACTTTCCATGTGTCCTTTTTTCCAACAATGATCTCCCATTTCTCCTTTAACCACGTTAGCCCTGTAATTCTTCCTCAATCTCTGTCAAATTAATAGTTTTTCCATAGATGCTCCATGAATCGATGCACTGTTCCAGTGTGCCTTCAAAATAAAATCTTAAATCAACTCACATTAACATGAAACCGCAAACTATTTGCAATTGCTTACTTCTGTTATTTTAGAATGTATGTATTTGTGTCATGATATGATATATTTAATGTCATTTGGGTTATAATATGACAGTATCGCAATTCTTTATGTTTCCTGTGATATTTTGCATCATTTTACTCACTTGTTCAATTTCAACTTTAACTTTGTGCTAATATTCATAGCTCATATAAAGCTTTGAAATGAGATTTCACCTTCTTAGGTACTTGATCTGAATAATAATTAATTTCTAAATATATTAAACAATGCTTCAATAAACAATAACATATTTTTTTCTTAACCCATGCTGCTGTGTTATCTTGTACTCTGCGCTTTTCAGACAGGAAATAGAAAAGGAAATAAGAGCGCTTGCACATGCCCACAAAAACAGACCTCTTAAATATCTCAACTGTGTTTCATAGACAGCAACCAGATTAGACAAAGAGTCTCCTGCAAAAAAAGTCTTCTCTACATTTTCACAAGAGATCTCAACAATGTCTCAGACAATGATCACATTTACTCATGAATTGAAGGCTCTAAGCAATAAAATTTTTGTTGGCCTCTATATGTAGTCATGTGACATGTACTTTGGAGATACTAAAACTTCACACTGACAATGTTATGCCTCACTTTACTGTCTTACTGTGTGTGTGTGTGTTTGTATATTACTTACTTTTGTGACTCCAATCTGTTCTTTCCTAAACTTTTCCAAAGGTTTGATAAGCAAGTCACAGGCATTCTGAACCTGTGGGTGGAACAAAAAAAAGAGTGAGGTGTGTTTTGTTCCCAAAATCTCCAACTGTATCTGAAATAGAAAATCGTGCTGTAATTCAGCACATGGAGTTCAGAGTTCATGAGCTGTCACAATGCACCAGACAGCTGAGTGACATTATAATAGAAGGATCCTTCATAAAAGACTGAAGGTGGACTTGAACCTGCAACACTAATAACTAAACTGTAAATACTAGCGTGAGATGCACTGGTTTGCATGCATGGATTGTAAAAGGTAAATTATTTCTATACATTGAACTAATCAACTTTCTGGCTAAAGCTGAATACCCACATACCTCTGATGTCATAGTGGGTGTACTGTATCTTTAATTCTTGCCATGCACTTCCCTTCATTAGACAGACAGATGGATGATGCTCTATTGGACATGTGTTTTTGGCCTCTTGCAGAATCTCAACACTCTCAATAACATAAATTACAGTTATATAAAAACATTATTTATCACAAAGTCATATATAACAAATGACAACTGTGCATGAGCATCACTGTCAAAAACATTACTTAAGCATGCTTTTGTCCACCTTTAAAGGAATGAAGTCTGGAGTTTCCAGTTCTACTGGATTGCATTGTCCATTAGATGTTACTGATAAGAACCTTGTGGAAATTTGAGAGTAAATTGTTTTTACAAATCTACACTAGCACCTCACACTAAGTTTAAGAGCTCATAAACCTAATAATTGGGTTTTACAACACAAACCTCTCAATAAAATTAACGAAAAACATGTTTAACTGGCCGTTAGCCTGGGACTCTAATCTTGCGGATTGTTAATGATTGATATATTTGGGAAGCATAAAAGTTGTTTGTATATGAGCTTAGAGTATGATTAAAACAGCGCTGAAAACAATATGTTTAACCAACCAGCATCATTCGGTCCTCTTCCACCTCCTGCAGTAAACCAGCAAACTCACGAAATGACTCAGCTGTGAGGGTAAATAAAAAGTGATCACATGAAAAAATACACAAACTAAATGCAAATGTATAGGCAAATATGCAAAACTGCTGAAACAAAAGTGAACTAAAGATGACATAAAGCAAGTCACATCATATACACAAAATGTGCAATAATCCAATCAGTTTAAGACCCGATGAGATTCAAACCAATCAGAGCTGTCAACAATGAGCTGCACACTCACCGATGTTCATCTCATCATCAGTCAGACTGTCACCGATGAAATCAAACTGGAACGATTGAAGAGTCTGAGAAAACTTCTGCACAGCTAGCGAGTAGTCTGGACACCAAAACAAAGAAAACCACATTAATCTTTAAGAACATCAATAAGAAACCAAGATAAAGCAGCTTTGACGGAACCCTATAAAACATATGCACTCTTAAGAGTTTCCCTAAGGGCAGAAAGACAACCATAGCTAGAAATTCAAACACAAACAACCTTTTACCACATTGTTTGGATGTTCGCCACTTAGCATATGCAACTATTAATTATTGAACCTCTACAAAATAAGAAAGGCAGCTCCAATGCTAAGTGAAATCAGATGTTGAGAAGCTCAGTCAGGATGGAATTATCTCAAAATCTACAAAACTTCAGTGCCAGAACACACACACACAGCAGAACAGGCAACTGTGCAGGACTCAAACATTTTTCATCCAAAGCATTGTACAGTTGTCAGAATGTTCTCCTAACCATGGCAAATAACGTCACAGTGATAAAAGCTGTAGTGGGATCCAATTCACTGAACAATTTATTAGTCATTGGTATCATACTTGCAACTAGTGATAAACTGATATATTGGCCAGGCTGAATAATAATAATAATTTGACAATATTTTGTCGTTTTACAATTGTTACCACCTTCATTAACGGTAACGGTAGTAGTTTCTGAATGTATCTATTGATAGGATTTTTTTATTGGTTAATACTTTTTTCTAAATAAGACTTACTAAAGTGCCTTTTTTCTAATGCTTTGATGTAACTTTAACAAAAACAGGAGGTTAGTGCGGGACATTCTTCTCCTTCAAAAATAGCCAATAGCATTCATTCATTCATTCATGCCTAAGGTGCTCTTTCTATCACACTTGTCTCTGTAACAATCTTAGTATACAGAAAAAAGATATTGTGGTTGAGTTTTACGTTTGACTGCAGAACATTTGATTTCAAGGCTCTTTTGGGTAGTTGACATTTTAATCGGTGACAACAGTTTCCTGCTTAATCTAAAGATTTTTTAAACAACATATATTTTTTTCTATATTATTATTATTATGCTCAAAAACAGTAATCTGCTCCATGTAACACTACATTATTGTATAAATGAACTGCTTTACTGAAAAGTAAAATGATTAAAAAATGACAAACTAATAGTATTTCCCCTCACACATTTATAAAATCTTTGTTTATTGATTCGACATATTGTATGTCAACCATCCCTATTTATCAGTATTCATGTGATGAAGGTTATTTATCTATCTCTCTTTACCTCTCTCTCACTATGTTGTGTGCTGTAGGCCTGTCTGCTCTCTGAAGTGAGTGGTGCTAACAGAAGACATGGCTTAAATGATTCTATCCCCTCTGATGCAAAGGGCACAAAGAGTTGGTTTGTCTAAAGCATGAGGAGCTGGCATGACGGACTAAACCAGATCACAAAACCCGCCCTGTTCAACCCACCCACATACACAACTGCAGAGATTTTACTGGCCCAAACGTAAGAGGCAACTGACCTAAAAGGTGTTAAAAACAAATGCAAGGTGGTATCCATGACGCAGTGTTTGAGTATGAGTCACCACACTCAGGTTATAAACAACTAAATCAAGCTGAGACAACCACATCCGGGTAGAAGAGAACCAGATTCGGCTGAAGAACCAGTCAGTAAACTCTTAACCCTAAAGACCTAGACACATTTTCAAAAAGTTTGAGAAATAGAGAAACGTGTTGAGTGTCAGTGGATGTGTTATACAAACACAACTGTGGAAACTTTCAATATAATTTATTCATGAGTAAACACAGACGCATTTCTTTCTTTCTCGTTTTTAAAACCATGTCAGTCTTTATGACAACATTCATGTTTAGAGCTGTGTTTCGTTACTCAAAAATAAATATAGCCTAACTAAGATGTTTTAGATATGTTTAATAATCAGTGCACAAGATTAACTTTTCTCTTGATAGTTTTGAGTCTTGAGTGTCCTATTCAGCATTAAAGCACAACAGCTTTGACAATAAGCTTAATTTAATATCTCAACAACATGTTTCTTTAAAAATACTGAGACTCTGAGAATCAGTCTTATTGAAATGTAGTTAAGTCAGAATAGGAGCAATACATCTTGAAAAAGGTTCCTCATCATCGAAGAAGAGGAAATTCTTAACTTCCTGTCCAAAGTTTCATATCCACATCATATTCCTTATAAAAGTGCAAAACATAAAGCACAGGAAGCAGGCATATCAAAACCCCTGAGTCAGGTCATATGACATTAAACCAGATTCAGCATCTTCTAGTTTTTCTGTTTTCCAGTTTTACTGAAGAAAATATATTGTGTAAAGTGAGATTTTGTACTTGACTGTCTTCCAGTGACTTCTTTAGGTGACTTTGCCAAACCTCAACGCGTGGATTACTGGACTGAAGTGTGGCAGTAATGGAAGTATCTCATTACAGACTGCAGTCATCAAATTACAGCCAGTCTCAACACATGCTCTACAATGTTCAGTAAGAAAATCTGTCCTAATGGCTCTGCATTCTGCTTTTGGAGTGTTTGCACTCTTGAGGTATAGAGCGCGGCCTGTGGTCTGTGAAATTAGAAGCTGTTATCCTCCCTCAGGCAAACTAAAATCTATCTGCCTACCAGTGTTTTTAGAAAAATAGCGTCATTATGACTTCCTCTAAAATTAGGAAAGGATGCCTGAGGAGCCTTAAACTACAAGATAGAAAAGAGCTGAATCATCAAGTCATTGCTGCAGAGGACCAGCCGACAAATCTTAGATCTCAACCTAACCAGTGACCGCCAGTTACTGCGGAAGCTCTTCAACCAGTCAGGAAATCTCTTGACAGTGATAGAGCTCTGGGAATTATCCTTTTATTATTACTATTACTTTTCTATAATTACTATAATATTGTTCCACTGAGCTCACTGGTTTATTCAGCATCTAGCAGAAGATCTCATTCAAAGCCATTTAAAGTACATTGTTTGCCATGACAGATTCTCTGCGGTTAAGTGCCTGCACAAGGGGGCAATGGTGCTCGAGCAGAACTGTCATCTTGGTGACTCTCTATTTCAATTGTGTTTCACTACTAAGAAAAGCTAAATAACATAAGATGGGTGAGAAATCGCATCATTACATATCTGTTTGTTGCTTTACATAAATGTGTAACCTCGCTGACTCATAATTTACTGAACTACCCTCTTTCTCTGTCTCCATCTTAAAAAGGTTTTATGGGTGTTATAGTGTCTTCATTTTGATAAGATCAATAGATCAGTGACAGGCAGAGAGCAGATCCTGCATCCCAGCAGACCATAGTGTCTGAGTGTCTCTTTCCATCTTCAATCATCTAGTTGATGCAATCACATTATTTTTAGACTTCCTAGTTGAATTCCATTCTTCTACTCTGAAAAACAAAAGGTGTATGCTATAAATAAATCAATGAAGTTTGAGATTCCCGCCCCTGACTGTTTCCTATAAGTGCTTGCCAGCATCTCTTTAGAGGGGGGATCGTCCAACAGCTCCGCACCATCTGCCAGACCTCTCCCTCCCCTTCTGCACGTATAATCCACTTAAAAACCATCAACTGCCCTGCAAGTGAAAGCTTATGCATAAATGCTTCACGAATATTGAAAGAATCAATAAGTATTTCCCTGATCAAAACCACTGTTATCTACTAAATGTGCATGATCTTTATTCGTTCAAAGATTTTGCAAAGGCGGGGACCTCCATCCACATCCACCAGCGATGACCTCCAACGGGCTATAAAAGACCATTTTTACCTTTTATCGTGTTGATCACATTGTTTCCGTCCTTGATAACATCCTTAAGGAACTTGCTGGTTCTTTCCAGCTCGTTTTCGTAGCATTTTATTCTTTCTCTAAAATCAGGACTGTCCGAGTAACAGTCGCTGAACTCCAACGGAGGATGCCCCATTCTGACCCCACAGATCAATGAAGATGATCGACCTTTTGTTAACGACGGTGGAGCTTTTCTTTAACGACGGTCTTTTCGATCACTTATTTATATTAATCAAGTTGACCGCGATTAATTAGTTTCGATAAAGTTCCCCATTTTTAACACACCGGACGATGTGCAGTTGAAAAAAAAACAATCCAGCGCCCCAGTGGTGACTGTCTTCGTGTGCACGAGGTGTTGAAATAGATACTATTCAGCAAGTATAAGAATAAGTATAAGTAAAGCTTTAAAAGTACCGATAAAGAGAGCAAAAAGTATTTGTATTTCTCTACTTTTCCTTGTTGTGGGAGAGGAGGGATTGGCTAACGCGGGCAGGGCCACATTTTGAGTACTCCCACATTATTGGGCGGAAATTGTTGCTAGCTATTGCTGTTACTTATGTGACCAAGGGATTCTTCCTCCAGAGGGCGCATAGGGGCTCACAAAGACAAATCCACAATGGAGCTACGTTGAAATTTAAAGTTGTTCTTACCATAATGCAGCTATTTGTAAACTTAAAAATATAATCGTTTAAATTGATTAACTGTACAAACAATAACTCTCACGTACAAATAGATATATGCTGGATAAATCACTACTTAATGAGAAATTTAAACGCCCTATCTATCAATCGCATTTGACTGTGATAGGATCATCATCAGCAGCGCTGAGAAAAGTAACATGTAACAGGTGGCCAAGCCGTTTATGTGTTACTTTAGCAGCAGTCTAAACAATAACTTATACCGTAAATAATGACACGTAGCGTTTAAAAATAATTACATTAAAAATATAATGTGAACTGTTACAACAGAATAGTTATTGTAGAACTATCTTAACCATTAAAAGAGCCACTAGCTGGGCCACTAAGCCTCGCCTATTTCAATCTGTTTCATGATTCTTGCTACTCTACTCTCTTATTCTATTTCCTAACCCCATACTGATTCTGAGTCTTAAAGTGACACTGTTCAAAATTATTTTAGTTCACAATCACTGACAGTTTCCTCTTTTACAGTTTTGAAACGTGTCACTCGAAATAACTTTCTGAGCTCAGTTAAAAAAAACAACTATTGAATACACAACAACCTTTAAAAGTGTTCAAGTTCGTGATAGAAAATGTGAAGTTAACAAATGACAGTATATGAATCACATAATGTATGATTCATTATAAATGTAATGAATCATGTTCTCCCTTCTTTGTGTTGCAATATCATAATAAATTCTTCTTCTTCTTCTTCTTCTTCTTCTTCTTTGTATTTATTTTATACTTATTCGTTTATTCGGTCATTTATTTATTTATTTTTCAATTTTATTTTATTACAAAATACATGTATAATAATTAAATTATTTGTAAAAATACAAATCTAAAACATTAAATAAAAGAAAGCATTATTAGTAGTATTATCTGCTTTGTGGCTTGTTGGCGTTTTTGACGTCGAACATCCGTTGACGTATCCGTATCCGTGTAAAGATGGCGGAAGTAGAGGAGTCCAACAAACCTTTGGTAAGTGAGAAAATACGCTCACAAAACATTTAAACATCCACAACCCATGCTGTCAGTCCTCCTACCATGTCTGTGTTATTGTGAATATTAGTACGTATCGTATGTTGTTGGTTTGGAAGCTTTAAAAATATACAGTTGGCAGTAAACTCTGCTGGTGTGGTTGTAATGCATGTAGCGACAGATGGTCTTTTCTCAGCTCGTCAGAACATTTCCCAAAACATTTACACTCTTAAGCGAGGTTTTTAACGTTGTTCGATGTTTACATTATAGGGTTTTGTATTTTGTATGGGAAACAAGATAATGTATTTGACAGCGCAGTTCTATAAACTATGTAAACAATGACAACAGAACATGTGCAATCTCTCTCTCTCTCTCTCTCTCTCTCTCTCTCTCTCTCTCTCTCTCTGTCTCTCACAGTGTCTGTTTCAGATTCAATTAACATAGTTAACTTTACGTTAAAACTTCTCAGTTAATTTTACCATTTTGTCCTTCATTGTATTACTGTATTGTTTGACGAAGTGCTATAAAAGTAGCTCTTTTATGCATCATATAAATTAGCTTTTTCCTTAACAAGTTGTGAAACAAGAAGTGTAGTGTAATAATAAAGATTCTATTATTTATTATGAGTGCCTGTGTTAAAACACTACAATTCACAAGTTTGGGGTCACTTACTCATTTTCATTTTTTATTTTTTTTATACTTTAAAATTATATTTTAGAATAACTTATATAACAATAGAATAACAATCCTTAACTATGTGAATTATGTTGTAAAAATGGATGTCAGGCTTATCATTTTGACCCTTAAATATGACAAACCACTGAGATCATCAGGCACGTTTCAAAACAAACACCAGGCAGTGTGAACACTTTCCTGCCATCTGCCGTTTAGGTCTCCTATTGGTGTAGATGTCTAAATTTGCCTTAACTGAATAAAACAATATAATTTCTCATGTCACAGTTTGCAGGGTTATCTGACATTTCAATCTCAGAAGACATTCCGGTGGAGGGGGACATATCTGTGCCAGTGGGCTCACAGAACACTGACAATGACCTCTCGACACTGGATGAGCCTGTCAAAGACACCATTGTAAGTGAAGATGTAGAGAGTGGTGGTTGACAGGTTAATCAGCCAATATTTGGACTTGCTAAAGTAATTAACATTGGCCGATAACTGTGCCTTTTAAGTAAACTGAGTATTCGCTGTCAGTGTGACCAGCATTAAAACCAGGTGCTGTAAATATTATGGCAAGTCTCAGACTGTTTCTTACTCTCTTTTTCTCAGCTGAGGGATTTGAGAGCTGTTGGGCAGAAGTTTATCCATGTGATGTACCCTAAGAAAAGTTCTGCACTGCTCAGAGACTGTAAGTTCATCCACAGTTAATAAATAATTGAAAACATATTACATAAAACCCTATTAATCACAGATTATTAATCACACACATAACCTGTGACTTGTTTGTGAGAAAGCATAGTGTCTATAACTAATATAATCTCATATTAGTTATAAATGCTAATGAGCCAGTTTCATGTGTTTTTTGCTGTTTAGGGGATTTGTGGGGACCTCTCTTACTCTGTGTCACCCTGGCCTTGTAAGTAGTAATGTTTAATTTAAATCTAATTTTATGTATTGACCAGTAAAATCATAAAAGCCCTGGATTATTATAATGATTATTGTTCAGAAAGAGGCAGAGCAACATAGAAATGACAGAGGATTTTTAATTTCCCAGTTGTAATTGTAAGATGTTGTTATGTTTATGTTGCATCTATTGCAGTTTACCTGATTTATATATTTGTGTTATTCCCAGAATGCTCCAGGGTGGCTCAGCTGACAGTGAGGAAAATGGCAGGCCGCAGTTTGCAGAAGTCTTTGTCATCATTTGGTTTGGCTCTGTAATCATCACCCTTAATTCTAAACTTCTGGGAGGAACCATGTGAGTAAACCTTCTGTAGTTGTGCAGTCCTTTAATGTAACACTTTAATTACTGAATTATGTTGTAGACTCCCATTTTTTTCTGAATCATAATTTACACACAGTCATCCCACAAATATTTTTCCTAAAAAAATGAATTGGTAAAGTTCTACAGAGGTTGAAAAAGAGTTTTTTAATTATTGTTAGCCACAAAATTTATTTTACTCATGAATCAAAAACCTCTTATTTAAAAATTCCTGAGGGAACACATGAACAAATAATTTAAATTATTTTTTTTTGAACAGCAAACAGAAAACAAATCTATTACAGACAGAACATTATTATGTTATCATGCATTATTAAAACCAAATGTATCCTCCTTTCTGTCTTATTTGCTCTTTGGCTATATAGATCATTTTTCCAGAGTCTGTGTGTTTTGGGATACTGTATTCTTCCTCTCACTGTGGCCATGATAGTTTGCCGCATTGTTCTGCTGGGGGGCTCAGGCGCCGTCAGTTTTGCTGTTCGTCTTATAGTTGTCACCGCTTCCTTCAGCTGGTCAACATTTGGTAAGGACCTGTCAAAATCAATTCCTATTTCGGTCATTCACCATGAGTTCCATTCACCACATTTTTTAACTTGTTATTTGGGAAGATGATTATAGAAGCTACAGATTTAGATTTGATTGTTCAGTGTGCTTTTGGTTAGCACTAGGTGGCAGTGTAGGCATATTCTGCATTCTCTCTATTCTCTCTATCTCTCCATTTCTTTTTGTTATCAGTTAGAGTAAACATTGTTGCAGGTTTCACAGCAATTTGGCCTGTGGTGACACTTATTGTTCTTTTCTCAGGCACAGAGCCGTTAAGGGATTTTAGTGAGATTTGACTTTTATCGTTTTGTGTGTGTGCTTTTGTGTGTACGTATTGGGCTTTATCGGTCAGATAAATCTGATAGAACTTGCCTTTGGAGCCATTCGTTGATGCCTTATTTCTAAAAATACAAAAGGTTTTCTTTTAAGGACAGGGAAGGGTTACAATACTTATAATTATTACATATCATTTTTATATTATTTATAATAATTATTATAATTATAATTACTTATAAATTACGCTTGCATAAAAACAGTGCATATTCATAATTAAGTAAATCTATTTCTGTGTATGTTTAATTCACAGCCTCCACAGCATTTCTTGCAGACAGTCAACCGGCCAATAGGAAAGCTCTTGTTGTGTATCCAGTATTCCTGTTTTACTTTGTGATTGGGTGGATGATCCTGACATTTTCACCTTCTCAATAGCATACGTATACCATACGGCAATAAACTCCCCTTTCTTTAAAACTTCAAGTATACCAGACTGCCTAGGAGCTGGCCGAGGATTGGTCGAAACCAAAAAGGGGCGGAGCACTTTAATGGAGACTCACAAATGGACAAACAGAGGAGTTGGGGTTTTTGAAGATGTGAATGCAACTCTATCCATCTCTTATTCATATGGATAAGGAGGAGAGGAAAGAAGTGAAGAACTCTAATATTTTAGCGCTACTAATTTAACAGCAATTTTTACTTCAGTCTCACCTGACTACAGAATATAACTCCTTGTGTTATTGGTATGTGTGTGTAAATAAACTGGATGTGTGCAACTGTTTTCATTATATGAATATGTCTGGCTGGGTGAGAAACGACATCAATGGCCCTCTGTTATAGATGTAGTCGCACCCCTAACATGGAGACATACTGTGTGTTGGGTGTGTGTGTGAATAGATATGTGACTGTGTGAGCATGCATGTCATTGCTTGTGTGTCTGATTGAACAGTGCCTCTTTTGGTTCTGTTGAGAGCTGTAAAATCTTTCTGGAGAATTATCCGGCTCTTGTCAGACTGCACATTCAATGGAGTGTTTACTAACAGATCATTCCCTTCACAGCACCGCACACATCAGCAACCTCAAGATGATTAAAGTTTCTTTGGTCTTTTCCTTTTTGTTCTAATTTTTTGGGTTCGTTAAATTTATTTCGGTGTTCTAACCGCTGGTGGATGTTAAAGCATTCCTGAATGAAATAAAAAGTAACTTTCTCAGTAGTACACAGAGGTCTTTCCTTTTGTCTGTTTTATACATGGAAAATGCATAAAGATGCAGTGTGAGGTTGAACTGGCTTTGAGGACATGTTGTTTCTGTCCGTATAAATGAAGGATTCTGTCATTTAAAAAATGAAGAGTGGATTCCTCTAACATTCAGAGGCTTCTCAGTGTCTCACAGTCATTCAATGATGCCTAAACACAAACTTTCTCTTCTTGCCTTTCTTGTATGTCTAAAAAAAGATTTTAATTTTCACTTCTAATGCATGGCAGCACCTGAACCACAAGGTGTAAGTGAGATGTGTATGTGTGAGTGTGATTAAATTAAAGCTGTGTGAGTCAATTTGTTTTCTTCTAACCTTTGTTTAGTTAGCAGTTTTGGTTGCTCAGCCTTTGCTGCTGACAGTAATGCCTATTTCAGCTATTTTTGCTCATTTTCTGTCTTGTGATACTTCTCTCAGCTTTGTCAAATTTAGTCAAATTATGGGGTGAACAGATATGGAAAACAACAAATGGTGATCTTCAGATGGCTTTAAAGCTTTGTATTGTCATGAATAATTGGTAAAATGTAATTGTCTATTCTGAACAACTGTGTGAGAAATTTTAGAATGGTGGTGTCTTGCTGTATAAATACACTTCTGTGAGTTTCCTGCCACACCTTCTAATAGGAAGAATAATGTTTCTTATGACTCTACATGATAAAGCACCTGCTATTTAACTGCTTTATCGTTTGATAGATTTCATTCCCAGAGAACACATGTATTGTCAAAAATGTATAGCTCAAAAACACTGTAAACCATTTCAGAGAAAACCTTCTCCTAAAACAGTTCGATCCACTGTGTTCAGAACGTCAAGGTTAAACAAAAACAAAAGGCACTTTCAGGGCCGATGTGGGATATTTTTGCTGCTGTGGCAGATGCTCTTTAGTTGGCATTCTCTTGTGCCTGAACTATTCACCTTATTAATAATAATTAACAGCACATATTCCTAGAAACTGTAGAACAAAAGAGAGCTGGACAGTATTACACAGCATGCTGCAGGCATAATACAGCAGATGTGCTGTACTGAGCACTGCTGTGACCAGGTTGACCCTCTATAAAAGCTTACTGTCATGTTTTAGGAAAGTAATTATCAGAGAAGCAGCTGCAGTCTGTTGTAATGTGTGATCCTTATGCATCCAAACTCTCTGTGGTCTGATTGTGCTTCTGCTGGGGTACCCAGAGTACCTTGGCCCCTGGGCATGATGGGATACTGCAGACTTTGTGCTTTTACTAGAACAATCCCCACCAGTGTAGCAGCCCACAGGAAACGTTTATTGCTTTTAAAAACTTAGGAGATTTGATAGAGTTCTCATTTGTGTTTCATTTAGGTTCAGATGTCTCAGATTTTTCACTTAAAATTGCTTAGGGAAAATAAAAATAGAAACTAATGAGACAGTTGTTAAAATGCATTAAGAGTATGGAGCTGTAAAATAAATTGTATAGGTAAAATAATCTGGATTTTAGCAAATTTGATAAGAAATGTTTAAAGTCATGTACAAATCCTCACTAGTATTGACTTTTGATTGCAAAGTGTGCAAATCTGAGCTCAGTGAGATCTCCTCTGAAACTAATGGACACATTTCTGGATATTTTCTCTGGACTAATATCTCAAAAACTATTTTCATTTAATCTCATTTAAGACAAATAATTTGAATAATGATGTGATTTTCTTTCTTATGGAAGACTTCTAACTTTACCACACTCCAGAATTAAAAAAAGTGACCAAAATGCCCCTGAGGTTAATTACTTTGTGTTTATTTGTTATGTAACCTTTTACATATTTTATAATAGTTTAATCTAAGCCTATCTAGTTAAGTGGAAAAGTAATATTCCACAGGGGCAAAATAAAGTCCCTCTATAAAAAGCAAACTTCTGACACTTCCACTTACGCATACTCAGCCAGAAAAGCTTTATTGCAGTAGAAAGAGTGTGTGTGTGTGGGAGGAAAGCTTTCCTATTACATTAATAACAGTAATAAGAGGGTTCACGCTGGGGCAGAGAAGAGAGGTCACCTTTTACTATGAAAGATACCTCAGAGTAGCTGCTCCAGATCTCAGATGTCATCATTACAGAGTTTTAGACTGCAGACCTTACCTCACCTCTCTTGCTGTCTTTATTTTAAAAATATCAACAGTTTAGAGCAGGTCATCAGTGCACTGTGGCCCATAAGATGTTTTGTACCTAATCTCCAAGACTGCTGGACTTGAAGAGTCGGCCTTCTTGATCCTTTTATAACAGATCTGTTACAGCAGTCAATCAAAATTCATCTTACTTCGCTACACTCAGTGTTCTTTGATAAATACTTATTACAACAAGCATTAAATATCCACCTAGAATGTTACATTTTAATCATACGCATGTTGTGAAAGGCCAAGGGCTTATCTGTATAAAAAAACATTGTCTTTTAATATGTAATGGTGCGAAGAGACTATAGACAAATGAAATGCCCTTTATGGTGACAAAATGAGAGTTTAATTTGCAATAATAACTGTCTGACTGTATATCATCATCATTAGTACATGGACACTCTTTAAATAGATAAACCACAAGTTGAAAGTTATTCATTATGTCAGAAGAAACATCAGTCTTAAATTCCATAAAACTATTTCACTATAATGAAATGTGACCCTGTCTGTGAAAACCAAGCTAAAGTCTCGAAATTAAATTATGAGATAACAAGCATCAAAGTTTGTTTTCAATAATAAATACCATTATGATTTTGATCTTTGGGATGTTACTCAGTCAATATTAAAGATATTAAGGTTATATTTACACAGAATGTTCTTTACATTGTGTAGGATGATTTTATGTAGAACAGCAAATCACAAAATAGTTATGCCGCCTTTGATCATTTAGGTTTTTTTATTTTTAAGATGAAGCACTGTAGTAAACTAACCTGATTTAGAGCCTGATTTATGATCTCTACTACTGAACTGGCAATAGTGGAAACTCATAGCAATACAAGATAATACAAAACTTAGGTAATATTAAACTGTGCCCTGAAGGTATGAAATATTATTTTACTTTTCTGAATAGGATATCTGGGGTCAATGCATTAACAAGGAATTGATCTTGGCGTGTGTAAAGTTGCAACTTTGGACATTTTAAGATGTTTTATCAGTTTTACACATTTCTTTATATGAATTAAATTATCAAGCACATTTTTCATTTTGGGGGTTCAATAATGCCAATAGCATTAATAACATGACCTGGAAACGTTGATCCTAGAAAAGCTCTCAGCTGCATAACGATTATTTGATAGAGTAGCAATAACATAATTTATTTTTCTTTTTATAAGAAATTTCACATATTTATGACACTTTTTTGATATCAACTCAATTTTAAAGCACTTCACAGAAAAAAAATCAATAACATGCAAGTTCTACTGCAAGTTAAATTGGGCTTTCACATAACACATACACTTTTTTGCTAAGAACAACACATTTAGCATGCTACCATCACCAATAACCAATGCCATTCAAAGCAGATTGTACAAATGTACACTGTAAAGAAATAAATCATTGTTCATGGTGCTTGATAATGGGAGCCAGTTTTGAACATTTAGAAAAGTAGGACAGACAAAGCTGAGAAATTTATCAGTTTAAAATCTTTCATCTTAGAAGATAAGATCTGAGAACTTCACAGAAGGACAGCACAGTGTCTGTCTGGAAGGAAGAGGCAATTGTGACCTGACTGTGAAAAGAACATTTGATGTCTGCATTCCTGTATTTGATGTAGATATCAATGCCTGGAATCCTTTTCTACTCTGGTCACGGTTAGTTTAATTGACATTCTGGAGAGAAGAGTGAGCAGAAAGTTCTGCCCATCTATTTTCAACTCTGAATTCTTCTATTAGAGATCTGAAGCACATATAACAAATAGTTTTTGCAGAAGCACCTCTTAAAAGATACCTTTGTAAAAACATCTGGTTGCAATCATAAAAAATCTCTGAAAAGAGAGGAGCAAAAAATTACAGGTTTAAATCTCTGCAGTGCAAAATGAGATGGTTTGTGGCTTCAGCGTTATCTATAACTTTTCCTTCTGAGAGAGAAGCTGTTATGGTGGTTGTGAGGATTGCATCATGGGTGTGTTGGTGATATGTTGATTGTTTATGTTAAAATGTTTATTATTATAGTCAGTTAATAGTATATAGTTAATTTCTATGTATTCATATTCAAAAATGGCTTTGATGTTTTCTGTGTCATTCTATAAGATGATTTGGTTGAAAAAGCTCCTAATAGAAAGCTTTCATTCTTAGTACAAGGCCTTTTCTGATTGTTAAAAAGTGTGTCAGTCCGAATTGGTTAGAGTAAAACTGATCAAGCTTCATTTCTACAGCCTTTCAATTTAAGTTGTATTATTAAATTTTTTTTTAAATCTGAGCCTTGGAATTACATAATTTAAAAACTCATTTTGGAAGTAATTTTGAGAGTTTTGGATATAATAAAGGAGCTCATTATTATAGTCTGTATCATCAGCAAGGAATTTGACTTGTCATTTTTTTTACTGAGCTGGCGTAAATCAAATAAAGTCAAGAAAGTCAGTAAATGTTGATTGGCAGGTAATTCTCAGCATTTTGTTGTATATGTAATAGTTTAAACCCTTGTATGCCATGCATACATTATGATGCTGATGAAGTTGTTAATGATGTGACATTAATCATAATCTGATCATTGTTTTTTTATGATCAAGGTGACAATCACAAATGCAATCAATTCTTAATGAAAATCAAGGTGTCTGTTGTACTTTACTAATCAGCATACAGATTTTGTAAAGTACTACTACGTGTTAAAGGTAAAGAGCTTTGGTCAGAAAATGAACAGCTGAATGAGGCATGAGGACATGAATCATCCTCATTACCTCATTGTCTAATCTACTGTGCAAACTGATGTGTGATATTATGGACTGGTCTGCAGTGATTTAAGATTTGGGCTGAAGCTCTCAGTCCTTACAAGCAGCAAGCCATGAACCAATACCATTATGCTATTGAGGAAGGCACTTAACCCTGTGTTGCTTCAGGAGAGTTGTGTAATAAGAAAAAGATTGGAAATAAATTCCACTAGCTGTGGATGTGTGGTAATAAATTGAGAAAAACTCAAACTTTTGTAAATGGAATAAAAGTACACAATGACACTGATAACTTTCTCTAATGCAGTATCACAATTGAGCCTCAGCACAGCTCTTGTCACGTGACCGTATCTGTACCGTCACTGAGCTGTAGAAAAGTCTGCTGATGAAGAAGGTGCTTTTGGGACTCAGGGACACATTCCTCAGCAGAAATATGTGTATGTGTGGGCTTGTGTGTAGATTTCAAAAACAATAAGCGTATGTGTGTACTTGTGTGTGCGATCTACGGCACGCAAGAGTGGGTCGATGAGAACAGAGTTAGTGTTTGTCTTCTGTCTTTGATACATAACCAGAGTGGGTGCGACTTCTCCAGGGAGCTTCTGATGGGTGTGTGAGAGAAACAGATGTGCGAGTGTCTTTCTGAGGATGCACAGTCTCGCTGCAGTGGTCTGATATGACAATAATAATCAAAAGCAAGTTTGAGATGTGAAATCCCTCATGGGTTTTGTGATGACAGGATTTCAGGGTTTTGTGGGGGTTCACATTGTTCACATCTTAGGCACGTCTGAGTCCTTCCTCAGTCTTTGAAATGAAATAAGACATAAAATGTAAGCAATTGTCTCAGCAAATGATGGAGCTGCATTTTCATAGTCAGATAAAGTTCTGTTTTCAGAATTGTGACATTGATAGCAGTCCATATTCCTCATAAATGGGCACATGAAAATTAAAATAAAATATTCTTTGAAATGTCCTTGAAGAGTCATTTCATCTCCTTTTGTTGATTATTATTGCCTCTTAATTTTTTTTTTAATAAATCCTACAGATTGCCTCTTAAAAATGTATGTTCTCTATTTATATTTATATTAAATGATGAATGATGAAAAGTCCAATTCAAAACACTGAAATCCCAATTGACATTTCCCCAAATAGGGAAACAAAAACCTTTTTACAGTTAATATTATTTTTATCTACACACTTCACAGTTATGTTTATAATGTGGATAATATAATGCTTCTAACTCCCAGCTTTTGCCAAAAACACTTTGTGACTTTACCATATTTTAAATGTTAATAATACCAACTGCTTTAAATGATAAATGATATTCCTTTTATGTGATTGGTTAACAGTGTTAAAAAAATCTTAACTACTGCATTTTGTCTTTGTAGTGCAGAAGCATGAGGCTTGAAATACAGTAATTTCCCAATTCATGGAGGAAAATGAACTACTCCTCCCATACCTATAATTGGAAAGAACTATTTAAGTTCTCTGCTATGGTTCGTCCCTCTGGTTTATCAGCAGATACCGTTGGGCTTCTCTGCCTGCTGTGAGTTAGCATTTAGCGCTAGCTACACTGGTATGCAGAGAATTTCTGTCCTCTTGGCCGGCTGAAATATGGCCTTGTGGCCCCTCCCTTTCTGTTTCTCAAAGTCACTGACACTCTGGACCATTACACTCACGGAGACGTTATTCTGCAAAGGCTCACACAGCAACCTTCATGACTTTCCAACCTCGACCTTTTGAACCTGACCTCAGCTTGGGTACCTGCGAGCATGGCTTTTTTCAACTGTCTAACAGCACTCTTCAGCCAGGCTAAGGTAAGATAGAGAGAACGAGGGAGAGCTGTCAGCTGCATAATACAAAAAGCATTGTTTTAAAAGCAGAATCTGGCAGCTGTCAGGGTTTCGTTTATTCAATAATATTTCAGTATCATGGTTTATATAAGCAACATAGTATTATCATCTTACATCATTGTACCATCTACCACGGTTCTTTGTAAGGAGAAATAACTCTTTTAAAGAGAAATGGGTAAATGTTTTATTTAAAAAATAAACACTTTGTACCATGTAATGTGTGAATACTAAAAGGCGTACTGTGTGTAAATGTTTAAATGTTTGGGTGGATTAAGTGGGTGTAGGAAATGGGCATTTGAGTACTGTACCAAACTTGACTCAATGACTGGCTACTCATAGTGAGGTGAGCGTCAGCCAGAAGTTTGTTACCAAGGCAACGTCTTTTTTAAAAGCACTCTTTCACCAAAGTTTGGCATAGCTCAGCCAATGGGCTCCACCGCAGTTCCTATGACATCACAACGTTCCTAAGTGAGAGATCCTGATATATTTAGTTTTTTTCCGTTGCAGACTTAGAATACAGTGGAATGTCTGTTCTGCTGAAATTACTGGAGAATGGGTGGAATCATATTTTGATTTAAAGTCAGACACACACCACACGTTCTGTCTTTTCAAGCATGATTTAAACTCTGTCTGTTTCTCTCTAATTTTGTTTAGGCTACAGGATAATAGAAGCTAAATTGAACATTTTTCTTAAAGAAATAACAAGGTCATCATTTACTCACATCTTATTCCAGTCCTGTTTTCTTTTCCTTTCTTTGTGAAACATATAATGAGATAAAACATATTATTACGTACGATCAGAAACTGTTCCTACAGACCATACAAAGACTATATGGAAGGTATATAGAATGTATTTATGATACCTTTATGTCACTTTTTGTCCTTCGTGGAGCATTATCTTTTCATTCCATTTAAACTGACACTCAGACAATATGCACATCTTCTTTTGTATCCCACTAAGAAAGAAATGTGAGATTGGAATGACAGAGTGTGAGTAAATGATGACAAAAGTTTCTTTCTTGGTTGTGCAAAAACACAATCATGTCATTTTAGCAGATGCTTTGTAGTTGAGCTGAATTTATTCTAAAAAAAAGTGAGAAAAAGCTTCAATGCAAACACGCAAGTAAAAAAGCTGTTAGTATTACAGTATTACTTCTGTGAACTATGAGTTTTGGTATTGTAATTTTTACATACTCAGATAATTCTAAATCTAAAGAAACCTAGACAAAAATATCTTGTTATTATATTACCTGAAATATGATTGAGGCATTTTCCTGACGTTTCAGAAGCTGACACACTGCTGTCGTGTGCGGAGCACAGGTAAGGATGTGAGATTCTACTACACTACTAACCACATTTCTTGGATAGCATCTGGAGCACATAGGACTTGACTGTAATAAAATGAATACAAATCACCATCAAAATGGCCAGTAGGGAGCGTTTCTTTTGTTTGATCACAGGGTGAAAAAATATCCTTTCATAATTTTCTTGTACTAAATTGTTTTCTGTAAAGCACATCAGTGTCATAGAAATAAATCTTAATTAAATATATGTAAATTAATATAAACTGGAAGTAGATTCCATCCATCCACTATATTTTAATCTATCTATATCTCCAGATCTCTAGCTTGATCTGTTCTTGGACTCATTGACCTGCCCTCTCCATGTTGTGGTTTAGATGTCACCCAGTTGCATTTTGATGATGTTGTCTCTAGTTTTAGATCACGCGACAGAGAAAGTAGATCAACTATTTATAACACACCTCAGACAGCATGGTAGAAATCTAATGTGTAATTATTCACCAGAGACTTTGAGAATCCTTATGTGTGCCATGTTTAGAGGCCAGACTCTGCAAGTGTTCCCTTGTATAAGCAATTACTATTTATGTAAAAAATTAACTTCAGTTCACCTAACATACACACCAAGATATGACTTTTCTTCTTGTAGTTTAAAAAAGATCAGATTTATAAATATATTACACAGCTCCTTGTAATTTTCAGTGCAGTGCATTATAGCATTCAGATAACTTACAGGTCATATAAACCGTTTAAATAAACAAACTAAGCAAATATGCTAATTTGATTGTGGTTCCTGTGAGATACTTAGTCACACACACATACAGGCATTATCCCACATGGGTGATAATCTCACTTGTTTATTATTGCCAGTGTCTTTCCTTATAAAGGTCATTCAGACATTTGATTGCTTCACCATTTCACTGCTCTTTGTTATGTGAACAACCTTTAGAAATGTGCTTTTCATCAGTCATCACAAATCTTTATTTGCTCACATAGTCTGGTAAAGCATTGTACCATGAGTGTGAGATATTTACTCTGCATATTTACACTCTCATTCAGATCAAAGTCAGAGAGGTATCAGTCCAGGGTAGCATCAGAAGTCATTCCATTGGTCGGTTCAGTGATTGGATTCGCACGTTATCATAGGGCATGGGTCACACTGAATAGATCAGACTGTTTGAAGAAGTCTTGCCATCTGCTGGAATACACATCGTTCATGAAGGAATAACTTTATTACAAAATGTCTGGGTGTCTGTCTTTTTATATAACAAATGTATTTGTGTTTTGTATTTGATTTAGACTAAAACAACTAAATCAAATTTGGGAGATTTTACATTTATTTAAACTACTTAAACTTTTTATTACATTTATTTTATGTAGTTAAAATAGTTTTACTCTACATTTTAGTTTATAAACTTAAATATTAAAGATAAGATAAAACGTTCAAGCAGCTTAGAGACAGTTTAAAAAATCCGCTAGGCGTCAGGGCGGAAACTACAACAGTCAAAAGACGCACAACCACAGAGACTTCATGTCCCATGATGCTTTGCGGCTTGAATGGTTGTAGGGCAGCGTCTACGGAAAGTCTTTTAAATTAGACCTTTTAAAAGGAATGAAACAGTGGCTCCACTGACTAATGAAGAAGTATGAATGACGACTGGCATGTCTCAGAGCCAGAACTTCTAGTCCATCAAGAGAAGCAGAGAGGAGAAAGCCGGGGTTAAAAGTCGAGTTCAGAAGTCAGAAGAGAGCTGGCGAAGACGAGTTTGGGAATGGATAAAAGTTGGAATGGCCAACAGGCAAAACGTTTAACCTCACAGTTCAGAGAATCTACGTACAGAGCTTTAACTTTACTGCGGAGGAAGGCGAAACAGCGTCAGATAGCGGGTAAGTCATGCGGATAAACGGCTGTTTTTGCGGAGATGTTTTTTAAATGGGCATCGGGTCTGGCAACAACGAGCAGGGCTCCAAAAGTCGTCCAAAAATGCTTTCTTTAAGTATGAGTGTTTTATCAAATAATGAAATAGATATGGTTATTAAACCACAAATTAATCTAATAAAAACGTATGGTTTTATTGGGTGGGTTGTAATAAAAATAGCGTAATATTTCCTTCCTTTGCTGCACGCGCAAACATTCATGGTTTTAATTACGTACTTACGTTATTAAGCGTAAGAATAGCTAGGCTTAACGACTGCGTTAGTGTACTAGCGTATTGTTATAAAAATGATGTGGAATTGCATTTAAACAGTGTATGAAGCTTTTAGAATAGTTTTGTTATATTGTGTAATTTATTGATGATGGATCTGGTGGTGACAAGATGTCAAGAGTTTATTGTAGAAACAATAACAATAAATAGTGATCCTATTAAGGAAAATAATGAAAAAACAATAACTCTCTAGTGTATTTTGGCGGAAACATTGGTTACCATGGTAAATAGTGTAACTGACGTGCACACGAGAGTACATGGCGCCGCCACGTTTTTACTTGCAGTTGAAATAAGAGATCTATTCATCTGTTTGAGGCCAACAACCTTTCACTCACACACACCACTTTATGTTAAACTGTGTGTGTTTTACAGTGTTACTTTCCCTCAGTCTATTCACTAACTGTGGGTCAACGTTTTGTGAGCTGTCTATCCAGACTCACTCAAAAGTGCTCTTTAAAAAGTTTTTAGAGAGCCACTGAATTTCTCCACGAATATACACTAACGTAGGACTAATAATAATAATCTAAGCTGCCCTCAAAGCTTTTTAATAAAGAGAGAAGTCAGAGTTGCCTTCAATGAACATAACTGGCATGTCCTCATCTCTGGTCTTATAACAGTACCTAAAATAGTTGGTTTATGAATCACCTTTCTGCTGATATTATTATGAACATGACACTGCCAGTATTCCATTTCCATACGGACCATAATTATCTTAATTAGTTTGCAAGTTGCTATAATTAACCCTTTTTGGAAGTATGCTGCCTGTCTTTATTTTATTTTTGAGTCAGTGGACTTTTTATCATCTTTAATGGTTTGCCACAGGGGAGAGAGCAGTGTTTGTAATTTTGGATTTTCTTTACGTTACACTGAGGAACAGAGCACAGTTTCAGAATTACTCTGACACAGCAGATCTTTGATCTTTCATGTGATTTACTAGGTTAACTTCGGTTAAGCATGTGATGAGCATATTAACATCATGTGTTGAAATCATGTAGCTAATGATGAATCTTCTTACCACAGACAGGTGCTTTAAATAAGGAAAGTAACTTATTTCTTTGAAAAGTTATGTGTTCTGGGACGAGTCTGTGCCTGGTGTATTTATCGCCAGGTTTCTCTCTGCAACATTGATTATTCGTCACAGGTAAATAATAATACAGTATATATGAATCACTCTAAAGATAATAGACTTTTTAATGGAAGATTGTTGTCAGGAAATGTCAGTTTGACATCATTTGACTTTAACCAACATAAAGATAACTAAATAAAGTAACCTGCCATTTTATGTTTCAAACCGAGATGGTTATAGACAGAAAAATGTTACACATTGCAACTTTAGTGATAATATCCAACTACGCACAAGCTTTCACCTTTGTAAAACACAGGGAGTAAGAAAAGAATCTTCATTAGCTCAAAAACAGAAGTGAAGGGACAAGAAGGAAGCAATAAACAGGCTGTGTTGACAGGTATTGGCTATCTGCAAAGACATTTATTGGTTGTTTATAAGTCGTTAGAAAGAGATAATATCACTCAATGAAGATCGATGAGTTTGTTCCTTTTGCTCAATGTCTTAAGATGATAAATTATAGTTGTTAGATTATGAGACTTTTGGAGCCAGAAGCAGAAATATTAGATGTCATTATTTTATTAGACTCTGCTTTTGAGTAATTATAAACTTTTAAATATCACTGCTTTTTCATTAAAATGTTTTTATAGTAGTCTTTTTGCAGTAATTTGATGCTTGTTCTCCAAATGCTGCTCTAGATTGATGGATTTGATGTCTAGACAGCACAGAGACAAATGCATCATGCATTTGCTGTCAGCGGTTTAGTTCTGATCTGTTCTCAGTTTTGTAGAGGGGGAAAACAAGTCGAGCGATGATGTGTGAGATTATGTGGATGGTTCTCAGTTGGATCTTGACCTGTTAGGTAGGTGTGTTCATTTATGTTGGTGTGGTCTCGCTGGTCTGGCTACTTTATCATCTACGATACTTGGAAGAATAACAGCTCTTTTGCTTTGACTTTCATGAAGTCTATTTTTTGCTTCTGTGGCTGCACACTTTTCTTATCATCTGATCAGAAAGCTGTAAAATGCAACAGAAGAAACCGTTTTGTTCCCTCCCTGCTGCAAGAACGTTTGTGAAAGTAGCACAACATAAATGACAGTAAGACACAAAAGGGCCTGAAAGTACAAAGCAAATAAACAATGAATTGGAAACAGCCCATAAGATTCTACAAGAGGAAGTTGATGGTGTAACACATGTTCTCACTTTCTGTTTCATTATCTTTCTCTTCTCTGTTTCTGTTTGCTGTTATTGTGGTGTGTGTGGTGCATTTCTGAGAAAGGTCACACGCAGTAAATAAAGTGCAGATACTAACATTAACACAGAAAAATCTGTAAAAGTTGTTTGTGTGTGTGCTTTGGGATCAACTGTGTGTCTAGGAGAAATATTTAAGCAACAGCTGTTCTTAGAGCTCTAGACCAAATAGGCTGGTGTCCAGACAGGCCACATGCTGTGTGTGATGCTACCCTGTGTTCCAGTGTGCCAGTACATGGTATTTTAGGATTTCATTGACATTATGTATGTATGTCTAAATGGTAGTGCCCTTTCTTTTATAATATTGGCGTGGAAATACAATTATGAAACGGTCTTTCGCTATTATTTCCATATTGCGTAGTCAGAAGGAGCCGTATGTCCTACTTTTCATCCAGCCTGGTCTGTACAGGGCCGTTCACACCAAGAACGATAAGTATGAAGATAACTAGCGATAACTTAACTAGTGTCCACACCAACACAATATGATTATGTTTATTTTAAAGTCTAATGCTGCAGTTTTGCAAGCCCTTTTTTATTTTAAAATTCACTCTTAAAGTGATCCCAATTTTGTTGTTCCTTATATCTTCATTGTTATAGTTGTATTGTGCACTCCATTTTGAAAATGTTTGTTTAAAATTGTATTACCGTCCTTCGTGTGGGAACGGACATTTACTGTTTAAATAAACTTGTGTAGTTTTGTAATGATACAAGATTAAAAGGAGTGTTTGTGTGCACGGGTTTGGTAGGATGCTTTCTTTGCTTGGTGAAGTATAATTAAGTCATGGGAAAGAATTTTACCCAAAATTTGGGCTTGTAAAGGGTTAAACACACACTGCTTTAAATGTTAACACAAATGTGTGTGCAACACTACAGATGGTTTTCTGAAGTGTTTGAAGCAGTTTTTGATTTTATGTGATTTTCCATCCTTTTAATAGTGTGTGTGTGTTAGGTAGTCATGCTGTGTTTATGCGTTTGAAGTGGAAATGCTGTGTGCAGCGGTATGTTCCTGTGTGAGGTGATAATGCTCGGTGTATGTTTGTGTATTTATAGATATGCATATGTGTCTGTAAGAGAGAGCGAGATAGTCATGGCTGTTTTCTGCAGTTTGACACAGTTAGTGAGTTTGTTGGTATTTTGGTTATATATAACTTGGTGTCCATCAGTCTTTGGGAATGTGATGTCAAAGCTGAGTCACTCACCATCATTCATTTCCTATTTCAGATTACATCGTCTGCCTGTCTTGCTCTCTTTATTTGTCTCACCTTCTGCCTGTCTCTTATTGTCCGTTTCATTTTACGCCTGTCTGTGATGTTGCTCCGCTGGTGTGAGTATGCGTCTGTGTGTGTTTTGCTTGTCTGCTTGTGTCTTGTGTCTGACATCAAAGAGGCCCATCGAAGAGGAAGTGATGCGTGTGTGACAAAACCACACCCATTTCGTGCTGTGACGTTTTCCTTTGTGATTTCCTGTCTGATCCCTTATTTCCTGAACCGTCTGTCCTTCTCCACCACTCCTTTCCTCTCGCCTTGCTCTCATAGGACCCAAGGAATTACAGCAAATCCAGGGGAAAAGGAAATGACTTTAGAGGTTTGATCCAATCAGAAATGAGCGAGCACTAATCAGCAGGATAGAATAGTCTTATTTTTCTCTCATGAGAAATCTTAATAGGCACATTTACATTCATCCAAAGTGCGCTTGAAGTGCACTCCAGGTATACATTTCTTTTTTATCACTATGTGTTCCCTGGGATTAAATCCATCACCTTTGTGTTGCTAATGCACTACTGTACCCGCTGAGCAGAAGCACATCACTTCACCCAAAAAGATATACTTTTATTTCTTTTAGCTTTTTGTCACTTTCTACAACTTATTAGCAAAACTTTGAGATAAAACAATGAAAACTGTACTTTTGTTGTATAATGAAACACGTCTATTTATATCTAAAGCTGCAATCTATTTTTTTTTGTTAAAAATAAACAATAATAAGTTATCTAACAAATCAACTTTTAACACCGTTTTCTTTCTCTGATTTGCAACAGTGAGCTAATAATAATGATATAATAGTTGAGCTTTCAGGTTGGATTTCACGTGAAATGCCGGTTGGGCGTTTTTTGACTTCAACATGTAAACCTGCAGTTTTATGTTTCAACAGAGATGGTAAAACAGAGGCAGTTGATTATGTTATTATTAAATTTTGTTTTTTTGCGATTGGTTTGAGCGAACAGGGCAAATTGTGACCCCAGGTTTTACTTTAATAAAGGATAACAGAACTTTCAGTTACTTTATTCTTTTCTTAAAAATAATTTCACTTGATAAAATTCTTTATTTGAAATACTTTATTGCTTTTCCCCATCATGCCAAAATCGATACGTAATTTTACTTCTTCTGCGCCACAGCAAACACACACCTTATTTAAGTGGTTCAGGTGTGCAGGTGGGTTTTGGACTGGCTGGTATGTTCTACTTTACCAAGTTTAATAACTTTATGATGCACCCAACAGTTTTCCCAGGGCAAAATCACACACAACTCTAATATGGCTAATGACAGGCCTTTGTTGATTATTGCGTTTGAGATTGTTTGGCATGTTGGGGCACAGAGGCGCGCACAGACCCTGCAGTGTGGTACGTGGAGGAGGAGTTAGGAGGGTAGAACATTTGGTCTTAGGAACCAGATGGTGTAAGTGGGTGGGGGGGTGGCAGGAAGGGCCAATCTCCCCACGCCCTCCCCCTCAGGATAACGCCACCGCAGTACATCAGATCCTACTCCACTTTTCAGAGGTGATTTAATGGTCCTGTTTGGATAAAAGAACGCTTTTCATCCTTTTGGGAACGGATGAATCTGTGTTGGTCTTTAACAGGCTTTGGGTGTATTAATGGCTTTCTCAGGAAATTTTGAGTGTCCTGAATGTTAAAGTTTCATAATGTTGGACCTCTGGAGTGATTAGAATGGAGAGGTCGTCTCCCCGGCATCGAAAGGGTCACGGTGAGTTTTAACCTCGCTTATTTAATGTATATGACTGTGATCTCCATACTAAGTGTCCTGTAGTGGGTTGCCAACTGGCTAAAGTTTAGGAAAAGTGTCAGACTGTGTAAAAGCTAATGTTGTTCTTGTGATTTAGACTAAAGGGATGATATCATTTGTAATGATGTGCATCAGATCCTTTATATTACAGAAAAATGTCTAATGGCACCACACATGTAATTCAACTCTATTAGACAAAAGTGTCTGTTTGTTTGAGCATGTGAATGTGTGGCTGATGTATTTAATAGCTAGCTGCTGAACGAACTGGTACGGAAACACCCTAGTGCTTATAACCCACAGAGTTTAGTGACAATTTGACCTTTGAACCCTGAAACTGATGGCAGTCAGTGAAGAATGTTAATCATACATTTGTTTGTTTGTTTGTTTGGGGAAAGCAGAAGGCAGGACTGGTAGAAGAAGTAAAAGAGAAGTGTAATTGGGGTAAATGGAGGTGGACTGTGGGATTGTGGGTAGAAGCCAAAGGAACGCTAAGAACAATGAGCTGTATTCAGCCAAACACACACACAGAAAACATTTCCTTCCACACACACACACATACACTCAACAGATGCTATTTATTCATACAGCAGATGCTTCTATCTAAAGTGTTTTTCCTTGGAGCTACATACACCAGGATTAAAGTCCATCTTTTCAAATTCCACATAAAGACACACCCAGAACTGATGTGAGACTGGTGCGGAAAGTGTTAACAGCATATCTGTCAATAATTCAGTTGATGTTCAGTCAGAAAAAACAAGACGTATGGTATGTATCTGTTGACAAGAAACAGACGTGTACTTTGAGTATCAAAAAATGAATCTTTGGTGATCCACAACAGCTTGCTCACAAATACACTATTCTTATGGAACACAGTTATGCTCTGTGAAAATGTCGAGAAACAGGGAGACATCTCTGAGATTCATCTGAAGAACACAGAGACCTTAGAAATGCACAGAGACATAGAAACTTTTCAATACGCAGACACAGAGTTCTTAGAAATGTGCGGGAACATGCTGTGACTGTGGAGAAATGTACTATGACCTTTCAGTCTCATCAGAAATACAAAGACGTTATAGAATTACCAGAAATTTGCTCAAACGCAGAGGTGGAGTATCTATTCTGATTGAGGGGCACGTTCCACCCACTTTCAGAAGTGTTTAAGTTTGTGCCCCCACTTACTATTGCAGTCCGCAAAATTTGTATGTAACTTAGAATGTAGAATAGGGCAAAACCCTCTGCCACCTGCTGGCTTTTGCTGTATACAGTGCTATAAACTAGTGCCTACTTTTCAACAAGGACCACTAGGAATATGTTACATCACCTAATTGATATTTTGGTTCTCATTCGCTCTATCTCTTTCTCGCTCTCTCTCTCTCACACACACACACACACACACAATTTTGGCCATCCTAAACCATCTGCTCATGGGGTAAGAAGTTCAAGCGGCAACTGGTCACCTACGCACAACACACACACATATGCAGAACATGATGTAAGACTCCCTCCCAACAAACAGCAGGTTCACACTAAATTCAATTTGCCAAAGGTCACACAACCGCTACACACACACATACTAGCAATGCCCCAAGTGAAGCCCTTGCGTTGTAAAACTGCACTTTTACATTACAACCTTTTAAAGATCATTCAAAATGAGATTTAGATGTTCGGTGGTTGCAAGCTCATGGGGCATTTAATTTTTCTTTCCTCTGCTTGAGGTTTTAACTGATTTAAATGCCTCCCTGTCTAATTCTGGTTTGTTTTGTTCATACAGCAGGGATTACCCAGGCTTACTCCAAATCACTCCCACCCGCTCAGAGCAGCTCTGTATGCCGTTTGGGGCCGAGATGATGTGAGTGGGTGGGTGTCTTATTAATCATGCAGCTTAATCTCAAATGTTAGTTATTGGAGTTGTTTTGCACTCATCTAGGTTGTGTACCCATCAGATGGAAATAAGTGTAACAATTCTGCACCTACACTTGGTCTAAATATGTATCCTTTTCATTGTTATCTAGCCTTTTGTACTAACACCACCTAATACTAGCTCAAAATCCATTGTGTGTTAGTACTATGCTATACTTGGACAGAGATGGATTTAGAGAAATGCATGAAAACGTTATTAACGTTATGTTTTATAACGTTATTGTGCGTGTTATGGATGTTTAGGAGGTAATTTGTATGAGGGGCGCAGCTCAATGGAGCAGTTAATCCAGTAATCCCACAGCACTTTACTAGCATTTTTACTTGTTGGTGTAAAGTAGTCAACAGGCTTTGTCATTGAAAATGCATGTTTGAAATTAGTTGTTATATTAGTTGTTGACATGGCAACCAGATACACTGCATTTGCAAAGCCTGTCGATTTGCTGGGAATGCAAGAGTTGACATCAACTAAACAGAAAAAAGTCAACAAAAAAATCAACCCAACAAAAAACAGCCTTCCTTTCTTTGCAAGAAAATTAAGATTTACAAACAATATTAGAGATAAACATGAGAACATTGAGAATAATGGCTGAGTGTTTAGTTTTTGTAAATTCTCAGGCACACTAAAGCAAGACTGCAGTCAATGGTGATTGAATAACTGAAAGTTTTAATAGACTTTAGTCTGCCCAGTAAAGGCAAAAAGCAGAAGCATGTCTCAGAGAGGTAGTACAATAGGTATTTATTTAATGTAAATCCTGACAACATACATGAGTGTATGCTGTCTATGACGAGCCCTGTAAAGAAAACACACATCACATGAGTTCACATAACCAAACCTCTTTACAGCTGATTGCTTTACCTTTGTATTCCTGTTATAATTTTGACAATATAACATAATATAATTTCATTTTAAAAGCAGTACATGACAAGCAGTCGGTGAGAGATATGAGATGCACTTGTTCAACAGATAGAGCTGGTGAGATTTCAGGTGTCACCTGCTGTTATCATGTTTGCATACTGAAACGTTGTGTTGACACATTTTTATAGGCTTTGCATGTGAATTGAGGTTTATAAACCCATATGGCATGTTTTGGTTTTCTTGGCTTTCCCAAGAAAAAAATGAGTTGTAGGAGTTACTGCATCAACATGATTGTCAACAGAGACATGGTTACAACAGGGATTTTTTAAAAGTACAATAAAGAAAAACCTGAAAAATAGAGACTATTGGCTAAACAATAAAAACGTTTTGCACAATTTTCTTCACGAATTGTAATCTAAAGGTTCTTGAATTGTTGCTGCATTGATGGATATATTTGAAGGTCATTGATGTGTACTCGGTATTGAGAAATGCATGCAGTCGATTACGTCCATGAAACCACAGGAGTCTGTAAAACATCAATACTAGTAAAAGACCACATGCCCATAGTTGAATGTTTGCGTGACTTTTTCATATCCCAGTACGTGCTTAGGAAATACAATACCTGCATTTTTCAAATCAATTTGTGTGTGCATACGTGATGTTCATACATTGGTTACCTTTAGGAGACATAAGGTTTAGGAGACATAAGGACACAAGGTTAAGCATGTTTTTTGAGTGTATATATAGATATAGATATAGATATATAAAACTATAGAACTGTGTGGTAAACTGGTGTTATATCACTTGTAGTATTTCATCACCTCTATGAATGCTGTAAAACCTCAAAGGGGCTCTTAAAACAGCTGTGAGAAGAATGTTGATGCACATTGAATGATAGACTCCCTCTATCACTGTTCCTGGAAGAGCTTTATTTAGCTCATCTGTGGCAAACATGTCTTTTGGTTGTAGAGATGTTATAAGTGTAGGTCGGGCTGGGAAACTTTAAAGTTAACTGCGATACTGCGATACTGGGCAAAGGTGGAGTTGTGCTGCTGGTTTTTTAAAACATCGATGAATAAGTTGCGTATGTGTCTTATTTTTTAGTAAAAGACAGAATCATCAGGGGTTTTCCTGCATCTGCATCATGCTCATAAAGAAGAGACGGCACATGTTTATTAAGACCTTAGTGAAGCTGGAGTCAGGTTTAGAAGCATTAGATGTAAATCATAAATTTAATATTTCATGAATCACTTTTCTCAGTAGTGGTTTTAATGGCTGATAATGAAGTATTGTTTTCAGAGATTGCTCGGTTTATTATTTTAAACCGTTCTAAGACTGTCTTTTACTATGAAATAACTAGAAATCAAATGGACATTTATAGTAGGGGTCAATGGTAATGCGAATTAGAGATAATCATTTGAAATATAAAGCGTCTGGAGTCCTTGAATTTAAAACTGAGGTTGAAATCAATGACGTCTTCAACAATCAATACAGAAAGTTTTGAGGGTTGTTCTGGTGAGGAAACTGCTTGACCATCTCTGTGCACATGCATAAATGAACTTCATAAATAAACACTGATCTCTTATGATCCCTTGAATTTCTCTAGGCAGAATGAATTATAGAAGATTGAGCTAAAGCTGGGTGCACCAGCATCCTTTAGTTGTTAAACATGGGGTGAAAGCAGCAATAGATATTGTTAAACCTTTAAAACAGTTTTACCTTTTCCCATTTTTATGCTGTTGTCTATAATACATACAATATAGTGTCAAAATAAACCTTTTTTTTTTACAAAATTCCTGCCATAACAATTATATCCTTTAGATGTAATAGTATAATTCTGGCCATATATTCACCTCTAGATCAAACATAATTGTCAGTCATCACAGTATCAGGATACTCCACCCCCGCATCACCTCATAACCCCATTTTAATGCTAGAACTCTTTAAACTTCCTGTTTATTGACCAGAGAAGAAGTTGGGAAAAGGAAAAGAGGGGGAGGGGTAGCAGAGAAAGAGAGGAAAAAAGAAACACTTGAAGTTAGGGGGTTTCCACCTTTCCAGAGATGAGAAACAGCTACAGGAAACTGTTCATGGTTTATACCCACTTTTTAAAGCAATTATGTTGAGATTCATGTGTTTTACTAGTGCTAATAAAAGCAGCAGTAGTAATAATGATGGATGTGAGACAATAAAGACAGTTTTGACAGTTCTGAATTTATACTCTCGCCTTATATCATAGGTGTTGATGGTAGGCAGCATTTGAATGGATTGACAGGCTTTGAGTTTGATGACTTGAAGTGTGTGATATAGGCAGTAGAAATGTGGGCGTCTGGGCGGGAAATCCCGACAGCACTGCTGGGAGTCTGGGAGTTCTGGAATGTTGAAGGGGCCGTGCATGGAGACAGGAAATGGAGGAAGCTGATCTGATCATAGGAATGAAAAGTGTGTGTACGTGACCATTTATGTTCATATGTGCATGAATATGTGATTGATGTATTGAGATTATTAAGAGCTTTGGCCTTGTCTTAATGGTTCCAAAATAAATCCTATATGTTGATATTCAGCATCTTCAGAGAATGTGCTGTATTGTGTACTTTCACTTTATTGAATATGTTTTTGTGATATCCGTTTCCTAGAAATTGGCGCAAAACACTATATTTCACTATATTTAATGGAACATTTTTGGACTTTAACCATTATGCTGTGATGGTAAAAGCATCTGTAAATATCTGTAAAGCAGAAAGTGTCATCACACGTTATAATAGAAAAGTGAAGTGGGTCAATTCAATTCCCTTTCTTTGTCATATCGGTAACACGGGTGTACAAGAAACGAAAACCTTGTGTGCCTAGGTAGTTCCTAGCAGTACAGTTTAAATACAAGCATACAAATTGCCATAATATATGCACGATATACAAAAATACAATATAGCCATTGATACAGTACACACAGGCTATACTGTATAATTTACTTAATGATACAAGATACAAAAAAATAGCAATAGTTGGAGTTATGTGACTGAATACTGAATACTGTGTGTATGATCTTTAGCAGCTTAGCTTGACATATTAGACCAACACTTAAATAGTCGTGAGGTCTGCTATTCTGACATGGATTGCTTTGATTCAGTGTGTCAACGGTTAGTCTCCAATTGCTTTCAGCATCCAGCGCATGGCTGTCAGATAAAGCAGATTTTCATAGTGACTGACCATGACAGCCTGTTTATAATACAAAGACACTATGTTCCTGACAAAGCTTGCAAGCTCTCTCAGTGTTTTAAATTTGGCTCACCACACATTCACTCCTCACGTTGTTACTTTTTCATATTTAAGTCATAATGTCAAATTTGTGACACATCTAGTGCCGTGATTGACAGGGATGCTCTGTTCATGGACATCTTATGCTGCTATATGCTTGGCAAGTCAGCCTACTTATGCATCTGATTGGCTAGTTTTCCCAAACGATAAAGGATCATGTTCGGAATGATTATGCTAATGTGACCTGCTTATGAAATTTTTATATTGTTATTCACACTGCACACAACGAAAATGCTTTTGCCACTCAAAGGACTCGTTCACAGGTTAATCGTGGTGTCATTGAATAAATATTCAAATCATCCATTTGCGGATTTGAAAGGCCATTGGGATTCTTTTCAAAGTGGCTTCAACAAATTTTTATGCTGTTCAATCAACATCTCTGTATTTCATTAGAAAACTTCTCAATTCCTTCCCTAAAAGGTGTACTAGGTAGGATCATTTTTGACATAAAGAGAATTTTAAATGTGTTTATTATTGTTTTGTAAGTACTTAACAACAGTTTCTTCTGTCAAACTGACATCAACAAAATAAAAGAGATTTTGATATCTCCTATTAAACCTGAAGGGTGGAATCTCTCTTGTGCCCTTAAAACTCTAATGATAAAGATCTGTACTGGAATAGTAATGACATGAACGAAAGTGATGGGAATCACTTTCTCTAGTATTTTATTTCAGACACAGAAGGCATCATCTGACAGCTTTAAATAGTATTTATAATGAGACGGTCTGTAAGATAATGGAATCTGTTTCACTACTCTACAGATTTGTTCAAATGTGTCTTGATGGATACTGAAGAGATATTATGATGTCAAGATCCATTTTCTCAGGGCCGATCACTTTAGTTTGTTTTCAAGGATCTTGCTGTTAAGTCGGTTCACTATCAATGTCTAAGTTAACAGTTAACAGTTCATTTACAGTTGTTTACTATGATAGTTGTGACTGAAATGCCTGAAAGAAATGCTGAGGTTTAGTGATTACATATTTAATAGTCACAATGAGATCTCTGCTGACATTAAAAAAAATATTGAAGCAAACTGATTTTCATATCCGGTCCTGCATTATAGTATTCTGATGTAAATATATTTTATGTAAAATAGACACACATGTTCTGTTCCAAAATCTGCTGAACTACCTATAAAAGCAGCATTTTAAGATCTTATAGACACACTGTTGCCTTGAAACTTATTATACGACCTCTGTAATATTATAACACAGTTCTATTGTGGCATTATTTCATTTAAATATTTGTATGTTCTTACAAGGAGTTAATTTGCAGTTATCTAGTATTTCTGTCTAACAAACTGTATAAACTAAATCTTACTTTTCCCACTTAGCGTGTACATTTTCTTTTTAATAAGCACTGACCACAGACAGAGCTGATTATGTAACCACAGATTACAGCCCATCTAAATAACTTTAAGCAGGTCTTATTCATGGTGATACGAATAATGAAATTATGTTTAATTGATATATTCTGAACGTTTCTTTTTTAATCAACTGATAAGAATCGTGGTAATAATTAACTACATAATTAATTTCTTTGAGGAATAAAGAGCTTAACGCTCATTGTGTAATCAAAATGTGCCCTTCATTTTTCTAAATCATAAGAACTGAAAGTGTATATAATGTATTATCTTTTATTAATTAATTGTATTAATAAAATTCTCTCTCTCTCACAGAGCTGGAGGCAAAGGAGGCTTGTGATTGGCTCAGAGCAGCAGGGTTTCCTCAGTATGCTCAGTTCTATGAAGGTAATTGTCCCACAAAAGTCTGCACATTTCTCAGTTTTCTCACTGTTTCTTTCTCTTTCTTCTATGTGTGCAAGTGCTTTTCTCTTCTTGTTCTCTGGTGTTCCCCAGCTCATCATTTTAGAATCGAGTGGGGATTTTACATCTTCTTCTCTTTCTCTCTGTTCCTGTTCAGGACTGAACGGATGGAAGCACTCCACTGCAGACAGCTTAAATGTTGTTGTTATGTTTCAGGCTTAGTAATGGGCAAAATAGACTTGAGACCAGATGGCTTTTGGTTCAAATCCCTTTTGGTTTGTGAGTGTAAAGCCATGCTGAACCAGTGAATTTATAAGATATTTGAGGCTTGTTTTAGTCTTGCTAGAGAGTTTGATTTGCACAATTTCATATACACTAAAGATAAACAAATCTGGAAAGAACATGTAGACTCAGTTACCGGCTGCAGGAACTGGACCTTTTTTAATATGGAAGACAGATAAGATCTTGCATTAAATTGCCCCAATAATAAAGACAGTCTATTCTGTGTATTTTAAGACTAGAAATAAGCTTGAAAGGATACTTTACCCAAAAATGAAACCATCTGTCAGCAATTACTAATTCTGATGTCATTTCGAACATTGATGCCTTTTTTCATCCATAAAACACCAAAGGCGAGTCCTTGAATTTCACCTATTCCCATATAATGAATGTAAATGGGGGTGGGTGATGTCAAGCTTTAAAATGACAAAGACATGGCATAAAATATCTAAATTAATCACCGTTACATGAGATTTGATATGAAACATTGTTTGGTCTTGCATGTCCCACAACCGACTGCTGTTAATGTCACACTTGATAACCTGATACTGCACAGCCACTAGCACATATTGCCTGGACTGCACCTGCCCTCTTTTATTTTCGTTTTATGGTACATTTTGAGGGAAACTATTCTTGTAATCTGCGAAAAAATACTTTAGAAGATGTATTCTAACTGCATTTAAAGCAGGCTTCCAGGAAACAGTCATTTTAATGATGCGTGGTCTCATAGTTTTAGCTTTATGAAAATGTGCAGGAGCCTTGTATAGTTTCAGCACCTGCAGGATTCTGTCACTGAAGCTGTTTTTTATGAAGCAGACGTACCTGTGACCCTGACGATTTCTAATATTAGATTCTGCTCAAATTTCACAGGGAGGACAAAACCTGCACCTGAATGCATATAAAGCTGTTTTTTGCCTTATTAGGTTTCACAGGCCCATAGGAAACAAGAACCAATTTGTATTTTTAATTTTTTTTAAAAGACTGCAAGACTGTTATTTCATATATAATGCTAATATTAACTAGGGCTTTTTCTAGGAAGTGTTAATACATCAAATGCAAAAGGAAAATGAATATGTCAAATGGCAAGTTGGATAAAAGATAACTGCTAAATGTGTGAATTTTAAGTGTCCAACTTTTAAAAACATAATATGCCATCTTTTCAAATGCTGTTAGCATTTTGTAAAGAAAGGAAAATAACAACTTTTTAAATCCTGCTTACTGGAAATTGCAAAGCAGGATGCAACAGCTCTTCTATTCACTTGTCTCATTCAAGCAGCCTGACAAACACCTGCCATCTGCTCCGCTTCCTCTGACAGAGTTGTGTATTTTTCTGCTGCATTTCACAGAATAAACACAGTGCCCTCCTTTTATTGGTTCTTGACCTGCGTCGGCTGTGACAGAAACAGGGATGTGCTGAATTAATGATGCTGCGGTCGTAGGTAGGCTCCTCCTGCTGACTGTGTAGGGTCCCGTATTACAGATATTCTTTAGTGGAATATATCAAAGCAGACTTTGACTCATTCATCCCCATGACATTTGCATAAAAATAACTATAAAGGAACAGTAGAAAGGATTTGACATTAAAGAAAAACTTTGATCCAATGACTGATCGCTAGATAACTGCTCTGAATCAGTATAGGTCATTACAGAGAGATTCTGTGGTCTCTTTTGTCAGTTGATGTCCAGTTGATGTCCAACTACTAGAGGTTTGCCACTTTTATCTCAGCAGCATCCCCTGATGCTCTATTAAAAACTCAATGGTTGGTGCTGTGTTGTTGAACAGCAGGGTTCCTCTCTGTATGACTCTCTGTAGCAGCTCTGTATGAAATTGTATGGTTCCATTGCCATGTGCAGTATTGTAACCAGGTTTAGAAATGAACCAGGGCCACCCAAGGAAAACTTTTTCATAATAAATTACTCGCTCTAGCATTCCATCTGTATACGATTTCCTTATTCAGCTGAACACAAACAATAAACTTTATACCAAAATGCTGTTTTGTTATCTTTTTATACGGGCTCAAAATGATGAAGCTCCAAAAAGCACATACACACATCTTTAAAGTAATCCATGACTTCATTTGGTTAATGTTTGTCTTCTGAAGGTAAATGGTACTTTTCTGAGAAAAGTATTTTGATTAATATTTTGTTACATTGCATATTCATGGCTACAAACTGTTGAGCGTGTAACATGATTTTAATAATTAATTGTTTGTGTTCAGCTGAAAAAAGTTGGTCATATACAGCTGGGATGGCATGAGGGTGAATCAAGTATGAGAGAAATGTCATATTTTAATAAACTACTACTTTGTGGAGGAAATAATTGCCCCTGTAGTTAAAGTTCTTGTATTTCATATATGTTATGCATGTTCTGCAGTGTTATGTGTTATGACACTATGTACATTATGTTTTGTAGATTTGTTTTAAAAGAAAAGATTGCATTTGTTAATACATTTGAGTGGTCTAGATGTTCTACATATTTGAGTATTTGTTCTTGCATGCTTGAAATGCTTCATCTGAATAGCAATAGTGCCACTGAATATTGAATACTTCCTTGACGCGCACAATAAAACAGATGGACTTAGAAAGTGTTTGACTGTGTAAGAAAAAGAATCAATAGTGTTCCTTGAACCATATTGGTGAGGACATTTACTTTATAACTTCACCATTTTCCAGAAAATGGAATTTGATCAAGAGTTGTGAGGTGGAACTTCTCATTCTCTACAAATGTCAGCTTAGTTCACACTGAACAGAATGTGCCATTCTGTATTAGTTTCTGTAGAAATGGCTTGCTTGACTCAAAGTTGACTTTGTTTGGCGTCAGGTTGATTAAGTTTTGCTTTGTTCTTGTTGTGGCGTGAACTGTTGGACCCGAATGCTCTTAGGGAGTGTTCCTGCGTTACTGTCATTTGTTGGACCTGCGTTTTCTCAGAAAGGAAGGAGATTGAAACAAAAGCTGGAAATAGGACACCTCAGCTGTGTTGAAATGCACAAACACACACAAGCACACAACTAATACACAGGTATACACACGCCACACGGTTCCTAATCTTTGTTCTGTCTAAAATACTGATGCCCAGGGTTTACTGTTATGTGTCACATTTTTTTAAAGGACGTCACCTGTTTAAATTTAACACATGACTGCCATTACAACAAATGTACTTCTGTATTTTAACATATAATACATATTTTAAGAGTATCAACATATGTTTTTTTTTTGTGTTTGATTAGTTCACTAACTATCCATTTTACATAATCAATGTAAAGCGATTCATCTGTAGCGTCTTTAAAAAATGTTCACAGAACTCTCATGTATTGAAAGGTTTTGGTAAAATACTGTATATTACATAAATTTTGCTGTAAAAGTGTGGAAGAAATACCATGGTTACATTAAACTACATTTTTATTTTATTTTTGTTTCTTTTCTAAATATAGATATATATTTGTTTTCCATTTTTTGTAAATATGTGCATGTTTGTCTCTCTAAGTGTGTTTGTATGACTAATCCGATTGATTTCTTTCCTCTTTACTAACCACTAGTCTAAATGTTAAATTTGGCCTCAGTAGGTTATTATTAGTCTCATTATGTACTTGATAAATTAATTCAGTTATACCTCTCTCTGTGCCCAGCCTCGCTGTTCCCCATCGAGATCTCCGCTGTGAGGAGAGACCATGAGTTTCTGGATCATGACTCTCTTAAGGCATTATGCAGGTGAGAAAGCGTTGCTTATTTTTGTCAGTATGAAGGACATTTAACAGTTTCAGTTTTATAGAACAGTATCAAGCGTTCATAAGTTGAAATCACCTTGTTACCTCGGCATTCATCATGAGATATAAATGAATTACAGTAATAGCTGTGACGTTTATGTGAGTCATGTCATGGGATGGCATCTTATTTGTTTCAGTCCTTCAATGCTCATCTCTGATCACTATGGAGACGGGACCGTTGTGTCAAAAGGTCTTGCTGTGCTTTATTGTTCTATGAATTTCCTTTTATTCTGAACTTTATTCTTTTTTCTATTCATCCATCCATGTGGAATAAGTGATTAAGTGACCGATCGCACCTGCAGAATTCATGAAGCGAATGGCCTTTTCTAAAGCATAGTGAATAAATAGAGGAGAAAAGAGGAAAAAAATTACGGAGGAGGAAAGAGGAGGAAATTACATTTCCCGGGGTGCAACTGGTGCCATTGGTGTTTGGGAGATAGAAGAGGAGAGATAAAGAGAATATGCCATCTGTCCCTAAACAGCTAGTGACACACAGTTTAAAGAAAACCAATAGAGAAACACAACGCACACCGAAAATTCTGAAACTCTACATCATATGCGTGAAAACAACTTTATAGTTACTTCAATTTAAAGAAAAGCAGGCTGGATAGTATGTGTTAGGCTTTTCTTCTGTATCATATTGAGGCACAAACACCCCAGTACCAGCTAAATTAAAAGCTAAAAATAAATGCCCTCGGACAACTGATGAAACCAAACTAGACATCTCAGAAATTCCATGTCACATGCTTCCTGATTTAATATTTCCTAGAATCCATCAAACACACCAGAAATAATTTTATGCTGTTATCTGGCTGTTTCCATTAAATATCTGTAGTATATGAATAGCCTTAAGGATAAACTAATGTACTCCAAAACACTGGCAAAATTCACATTCAAAGCTTATAATCTCTCACCTCCACCAGTATAGATAAACTGTTTTTATGACATCATTTTGCACTTTGGTTTCTTATCAAACTTTAGGCTACAAGGTAAACCAAATGCTATTAGAAATTTAAAAAAGTGGAGAAGCTACTCAATATGTTGTTTCAAGAAATTACACAACACATAAATAAAAGTCACTTAGAGTATTGTCATCTTTTATTCACCTTCATGTCGCTTATAGCCTGTGGATGACTATTTATTCGGAAGAAATATACATAGTCATACAGGTTTGGAATGACATGATGGTGAGTAAATACTGAAAGAAATCTCTTTAATGTTTTATTTTCTATGTATGCGCTATTTGTATGTTTGTATCATATTCGTATATCGTGTTTTTAGCAGAGGTACGATATGTGTTGTTAAAGGAAGTGGAATTGTTTAAGACATGGACTTTATAGCAGCATGTCAATCTTCTTCTTGAGAATAACTGCAGATTCTTTGGAATCCGTTTCGCCCATCACATCCCCACCGGCTCTCTTACGTTACCGAGCTGATGAGCTCATCTGTTCATCTCTCAGCCACAGCAGGTTACTAGTGCTCTTAAAGATCCCTAACTGTCTCCCTGTGAAGTGGCCTCGTGCAGAGTCTGAGCGGATATGTCAGTCTGTGGCCATGTTGGCAAATAGCTGTAAGATGAAATGGACTACCACGTTTACCTCAGCAAAACTGCAGAGGTGGAATTTCATGTTGTCAGTCAGCTGTTTATTGGAATCTGGTGTGAGATTCAATCGACCTGTACTCCAGACGTGTTTTGGCCTTGAAACAATAACTAGACTTGACTGGATTTGCTAATGTAAATGTTAAAAACAAGGTTTAAATTTTGTTCTTTTGATGGGAGCCGTGAACTAGCAATCGGTTCACATGCTGTAGGCTCAACACCATGCATGCAGGATTCTGTCATCTTTCGCTGTGAAAATTTTGGGGTTCCTGTCTACTATACAGGACTTATGAGCACACACACACATACCCCTAAAAAAGAAGCACATGTGGACCTTGGGGGCATTTACAGACTGGAAGTCTAGAGCGCCGCCCTTGTGTTGAATTAGTTGTTTCTATAAAAAATAAAAACTGATAGTTAAAAAAGAAAATCCTAAGGACGCACATTCTGTTAATTATATAATTTAGAGTTTTGCTTCGGTCACTAATAAGAACAATTGTCTCTTTCTTTTGTAGAAAGCTTTATATTTATGTCTAACCATTTTAAACTCATGAAAAACACTGTGTCTGTGTGGTTATGCTGTGTGTATTTGTGAGTGTCTTGCTAGTCTTATTGTTTGTGCCTTTTATTCTTATTGTCTTGCTACTGTTTATTAAATCACTAAGACTAATTCGTTCTTTTTTATAAGGTTTTCACATTCCATACCAAACACGCTTCTCCCCACTGTTTGTGCCTTGGTGTTTTCTAGGATTAGTTTTGGTCTATCATGCAGAAAAAAAGCATTGTGAAATCCCGAAATCCTGTGGCTGCTCGTGCCAAACAGAGTGTTTGTCTATATGTGTTCAACAGCAATCCTGTGGCCAGCGGCGCGCGACAAATAAACAGACTAATAAACAGACTCAGTCAAAACGGGCGAGATGGATAGAGGCCTTGTATGTGCCTTTGCCAAATGTCCGTGTGTTCATTTATACAAACAAAGTGGTTTGGAATATTTTTTTCCGACCTCTCGCTGAGACACTCATAGAAATCGCTCATCGTCCTTGCGTTTATATGCACCAGAGTAGGAATAATACACATTGAGTGGATTAATTAACAAAGACAGCAGAATGATCATGAATGCAGTTCATATCTCTCTCTTTCTCTGAGGGCTGGGTCTTACGTGGCTACTTATATCAACTGTAAACATGCCAATAATCAGATAATGACATAGTGATGAATGCCTCTCTACCTTTAACAAAAGTGCTGTCATGTCAGAGCTGATCGAGCACAGATGGTGAGAGCAGTGGAGTCAAGATCAGGCCAAACATGAGCTTGATAGATCCATCACTCTGTCGAGCGTGACATTAATGCAATGCAGTTGAGAGTATCAACAGGGCTCGATCAAATCTCAAATACACTCGCACATACTCATTTAGTCTTTGCACCTTTTTACAGAAAAACAACAAACAAATAGTGCTTTTTGCCTTACATATTATACATAACTACATATTAACTTTTTTATGATTTTTTTTGTGTTGCATTTCTGTGGACAACATGTAATGTGTACTTAAACTCATATAGCAGACGGGTTTATTCACAGCGACACACAGTATACTAATTAAAGAGACAGTCTGTTTCGGGTCGACCTGGGGTCAAGTGTCTTGCACAGGGACACACTGGCCCTATTAACACTCAATACTGACATCTGCTTTGCGTGGTCCAAAATTGTGGTCAAAGAGACATTTACACAAGGTATTAACATGCTTTTCTGTGTCCATTTGTATTTGTTTTTTTATCAAGGGAAGCACATGTATTAACTGGACTTCAGATGTCTGTGCGTTTGGCAGAAAATGAATTTTTCTCATGATTGAAGCTTAAGTTGGATAAAAAAACAAAAATCAGTTAGTGAGGAAGTACATAAAAACCTGGCATAATTTGCAATTGTAAGCTTTTAATAATGATTAAGTTGTTTAGGGAAGTGAACTGTCAAGTACGATTTCATGGGAAATGTCAGTTTAACATAATTTTACTTTAACTCATGTAAAAATAAGTACATAAAGCAATCTGCAACTTTGTGTTTCAAACAGAAATTGTTATAGAAAGGCAAAAGTTATGGATGGCAGGTTTAAATGTTAATATTGCAAGGATGGTAATACCAGTCTCAATAGGTAATTTTGGAATGAGATTCAGGATTTCCTTTAGCAGGGCTTAAGCCTGCAACCTATGAGTTACCATCAAACATGTCGATTTCCATTATCACAACATGTCATAGACAATATGTCATTCCCTGTGTCTTTGTGTGTGCATAGGAGGCTAACAACCCTGAACAAATGTGCTGCGATGAGCTTGGAGGTTCATTTCCAATGTAAACAGGTAAACAAACATGCTGTCCTCTTCTAATTTCAAATGTGATGATCTGTTCCACTGCCAGCTGCTGTTTTTGTGCCCATCATCTTTAGTATTCGCTTACACTGGCTAGCAGCTTTTAAACTGAAGAAGAAATACACAACAGGTCTACTTTAATCTTCTCTCTCTAATACATTATCTGAATGTGTGTGTTTGTTTGTTACTTTCAGCAAAGTGAGGATTCTGAAGAGGATGACGCATGTGCTCTTAGTTCCCGCTGGGCGTTTCAGCGCGAGAGCAAAACATGGTCCCGTCTCCGCACCCTCTCACCAAATCCCGTCGTCCCTGGCAACAGGACCTCTTCCTTACGACCCTCTGGGAGTAGTGACAGCGTGCTGAGTGACAACAGTCTCCTAGACGTCACCTCGCTGACCTCTGACCTCAGCGCCAGCAGCTTGAGCTTGGACAGTACTCGGGAAACAACTTCTCCAGATGTCGCAACTTTTGGTGAGGTCAGAGTGGGCAAGGGCTCATCGCCGGTTTGTGTCTCAACCAGCCAAGATGAAAACGACGAAGCTGGATCCTCATCTTCATTGCTGTCCGTAAGAGAGAAGGTGAAGCGCCCTTCTAGAACATTCTTACGGAGGAGAGAGTCAGTAAAGAAGAGGGATCGCGAGAAAGCGACAACAGTAGGTCAACATCAACCACCCTCAGGTCTACACTGCACGTCGGATAGAAGTTTGCCAGGACAAACCACGAGCAAATGCAGAACTGCCAAAGATGTTGCCTGGAAGTCGCATACGATATGCCGCAGTAACGTTAGCCAGCAAACACCTCTGCACAAACCTCACAGAGCATGTCTTTACCTTGAGGATTACCAGCTAACTTGGGAGATGCCCAAGTTAAGCAGTCACAACCGTCAGAGGAAAGAGGATCGTGTGGTCCACCTCCCCTTTGACCACAAGCCTGGAACTTTCCCCAAGTCTCTGTCAATCGAGAGTATCTGTCCAATCCCCATTTCTGACAATTCAAGCCCTGACCATATTGACTGGGCAGGAGAAGATGGAGACATATCATTAGATGGAAGCTTTAGTCGCAGTGGGTCACAAGACTTTCTCTCATCCGGTTTTGGGAAGAGAAGAAATTCTGTGAGTTCCATTGGAAGCATATACGACAATGTACCAGAAGCGCCGGGCAGACCTTGTGACACATTCGACCCAGGAAAAGACAAAACTTTCCAGCATCTAGATGACATTTTAAAGCACGTGCACGGGCTGCAGCACAACATCGACGAATGGTCTCGCTCGCTCGACATTCAGCAACAGGACCGATCAAATGCAGAGACCGAATCCACGGCAGACACCACATTACCCAGTTTGATCAACTCGCTCAACTTTGACGAGCGTTCCATGTCAGATGTTGGGACGACGGCGAGCGATTACGACAGTGGAGGAAACTCTATGAACGAGGGAGAAGGAGAAATGAGAGAGAGGAGAGATTCTGGGGTGGGTGCATCGCTCACTAGACCCAGCAGGTGAGTAAATGTGGGAGTGTGACCGCAGGTGTGTGTGAGTTTAAAGGGATAGTTCACCCAAACATTTAAATGATGTCATAATTTTTTCACCCTTTTGTAATTCAAACTCTGTGTATGATTCTTTCTTTTGTACACAAAAGAAGATATTTTGCAAAACGCTGGTTACCGGCACCCATTGACTTCCATTGAGCCTTGTGTCCATACTATGAAAGTGAATGAGTGCCGGTAACCAGCGTTTTGCAAAATATCTTCTTCTGTGTTCTGCTGAAGCAAAAAAGTCATACAGGTTTGACGTGACATGAGGGTGAGTAAATAATAAAAGAATTTTTATTTTTTGGGTAAAATCTTCCCTTTAAAAGAAGAGAAAATTTTAATAAGTGGGGAGGTCAGTCAGCACTGTGAAGAACTGTGAAAGAACATGATGGAAAGAGAGGGACAGGACACTCAATGTCTCTTGGTTAACTGAACTTGAACTAAGTTAGAGGTGGCAGGGATAGCTGTGTTTTAAAACCTCCAAAAGATCTCCAAAGATATTCTTATGGTTAAGTTTTTGGTATTTGGAAATGTGATAATTGTAATAATTAAATGATGAATTAAAAATAAAATCAAATAAAAATAATGAATGAATCCATCTAAAACCTTTTTCTCTCATCTCCATGATCAGAAAGTTACGATGGCACAGTTTCCAAAACTCTCATCGTCCGTCCGTGACCTCAGCATCATTAGAGATCAACAGGCAGTCGGCTGCTCAGCTCAACCTACTGCAGAAGTTCAGCCTCTTACGACTAACAGCCATTCTGGAGAAACACACGGACACCAGCAAACACGGCTGGAACTGGTAAGACTGAGCTCTCATTATACACATGCTGTACTCGCACACTTGTCACTTACTCAAGCCTACACGGCATCTAAACTTGCCAAAAGGAGCTGATTGCCACACCTGTAGATGTTCATCGAAACTTGATTTCATAATCGCAGTTATGCATATGGAAATGTTCATCTCTTTAGTGTTATAACAGTTTTTAATTTGCTAGGAAGTCTTTCCATTAGATTTGAGGATTATCTTCCATGCAGTCACAAGCATCTGGGAGGTGAGGTGTTGCGGTTGGGTGATAGGACCTGACTCACAGTTCCAATTCATCCCGAAGGTGTTTAATAGGCTTCAGGTCTGGGCTTTGTACAGGCCAGTCTTCACACCATAAAAAGCATTTCTGTATGGATCTTACTGCGCATCATTCTACGAGTTGATGTCTGCAGACGTTTAAAATGTAGTTTATTAAATGTGTGTGGTAATGCATGCTCAGACCGATACTGTGGGCGTACTCTCTGACTCATTAGGTCAGTTACGGTATTAATCCTCTGTAAGGTCAGATGTGGAAAATCTCATTTGGGCCAGAAGTGTTTTTTTAATGGTGCAATCAGTTTGAAAAACCCACACTAACAGATGCAGTTAATGACTACATCTTTCTGACTCTTTGTATCTGTTTCCTGCTGTCACTTTATTGCTTATGAAAATTACATTTCATATCTACCTCCGCCAACAGGACTAAAATTACACTCATATTTATATACACACATTTAGATGCATACACACACATACTCTCTCCTTTTATTCTAGAGTCATTTTGTTTGCCATTGCGGTACAGAAATTGGTTTATAATTTTTGCATTTGTCCATTTTAAACTCCATCTCCTGGAAATGACTTCAGATAAGGAGCTTATAGGTCTATCAGGGACTGTCATGACCCTCTGATTTAATGGATGATTCGTTTTATTCTGAGGATGCATTATCAGTTTTCTTACTGCCTTACACAAGATCTGTGTCAGTAAAGTCAGTGTTCACAGAGATCCCGCTGTCTCGCTTCTAGTGTGAGGGACTATTTTTCTTGTTTTCTTTTCTGTCAGTGACCTTGTTGGCTTTAGATTAGAAAATCCACATACATATTCACTCATTAGCAGAATGCTGAATACAGGCACAGCTGACATTTGGCATGTAGTCACTTTGAGCTGATAATTGTTTGGTTTTTGTAAGTAAAAAGTTAATATTAAGAATTTATTTATTTTATGACACAATATGGCAAACAATTTTGTTGAAATGGTTCCAAAAAAGCGAAAGCAGGATTAATTATTGTGTGTCGCAGTCTAGAACATTGTGATCCTTGACAAATTTGTATTACCAGTTTTACTGCAAATATGATGATTAAAATACAGTTATGATTAATTTGTGGTTGTCATGGTTTAACTGTAGTAACCATTGTTTTATTTTTGTAAAGGCATACATGTCATATATACTCTCCTTGGTCGTTTGTCATCATAGAACTGATGTAATTAGACAATACGAAGTTTACTACATTTTTCTCTCTAATTGTACAGGGTGGTCCCAAAGTTTATGAAGCGCTCCAAAGTTCCAGATTACAAAGACAAACACGTATTTGGAGTTCCACCCATCGTAAATGTCCAGAGAACCGGTCAGCCCCTCCCACAGAGCATACAGCAGGCCATGAGATACCTGCGCAGTCAGTGTCTGGAGAAGGTCTGTATCACAGATACACACCAAAACACGTTTATTCTCTTCTGGTCTCACTTGTGGTTCTTCTTCAGGTGGGAATATTCCGGAAATCTGGCGTTAAATCCCGCATCCAGGCCCTCAGGCAGCGCAACGAGAATTCACCCGATCATGTGACCTACCAGGGCCAATCAGCTTACGATGTGGCCGACCTGATTAAACAGTACTTTAGAGATCTACCTGAACCGGTGCTCACCTCCAAACTTACAGATACTTTTCTGCACATATACCAGTGTAAGTTAAAAACACACTTTGTAATGTGGCAAACTCAGCATTGCTTCAGTCACCTCTACAGCTCTTTTCCCCTTGTGTGTGTGTGTGTGTGTTTGTGTAGTCGTTCCAGCTGAACAGCGTTTACAGGCCGTGCAGGCAGCTGTGATCTTGCTGCCTGATGAGAACAGAGAGGTTCTACAGACACTGCTGTATTTCCTCAGTGACATCGCTTCCGCTCAGGACAACCAGATGACTGCAGACAGTCTGGCTGTCTGTCTTGCCCCCTCCATACTGCATCTAAACTCCTCTAAGAAAGATGGAGCTTCCCCAAGGTGTGTGTATGCGTAGCTATAAGTGAAGGGTGTGCTAATGCCAGGAAGCTTCATTTTCTTTAAAAACATGTGTTTTGTCCATTACCTTTTTAATATATTCAGTTTGTTATATAAATTATATTATTATATTATCTAATGACTTTTTTGGTATTTGTTCTAAATGCCTTACGTTTGTTCCCGAATACAGGCTTATGAGCAGAAAGGGTGGAGCCAAGCCAGACCACAAGGACCTGAGTGAGAACATGGCTGCCACGCAATGCCTTAGTCACATGATCACAGAATGCAAAAAGTTATTCCAGGTAAACATGCAAGTTGTTCCTGATGTCTGCTTACCTGTCATATTATGTAAATTTCACTGTTTGTATGCATCACAGGGAAGCGTAATTCAGTGCGTCAACAGTGGCAGAAATACATACTTTGCATGTCCAGTTTACCGTCATTTTTTTCTAAAGATCCCTCATGAAATGATGCTGCAGTCCAGGAATTCATATGTGGCGGCTGACGCCCAGCCGCTGCCTCTGCATGGGCTTGGAATCAACGCCCTGGGTGAGCCGGTGGATTACCGGGCGTATCTGGAAGACAACATTCAGTGTCTTCTCAGAGAGACATCTGAGCGGAGTAAAGGCTGGCATCACGCCCATGGACCTGATAACACTGAACTGGCTTATAAAAAGGTAGAGATACTGTACACACATACTGTGTCTGTTTTGTAGCTTACAGAAGCTGTGAGACTTTAGATTTAGACACGGATGAAAAATGAGCAAGTCAACTTTAATATTATACTAATTAATGCATTATTATTATTAAACAGAGATAATAATTAAGAGAGTCTGTTTTCTTGGATAGCTTTGATTCTCATTCTCAGATTCATTAATTTAATTGGAACAATGACACAAAGCCAAACACAATGGTATCAAGATATGTGCAGGCTCCTAAATAACGTTAAAATCCTTTCAATTAATCGTGAAGTCTTAAATATGTAAAATAGTTTGAAAAACTATTTGTAGAGGTCTTACGTTTGGGGATGAAAACTTGAGTTCATAAATGCAGGTATCTTTGTTTTGTGATATACTGCATCAGATGGCATTTTACAAGACGTTTTATTAGACCCATATGAATATGGTTTATTGTTGTTTCATTTGGCAGAAAAGTAACTAAATACTGTCCTATTCTTCCAAGTTCCGTCATGGTTTTTACCCCCATTTGTCTATGTGTTAATCTTTTTGCTTTGGTCCCACATTTGGTGCCTCTGGCCAAAAAACTTCAATTTGAGTGTGTTGTTTGTGAGTTTTACATAATTTGGAAAAAAAACTGAAAACTGTAAAATAAAGTGGCTACAAAGAAAATCTGTTGAAATATCAGTTAATAGATTTAGTGCCACCAGATTCAGGATCATTCAGAAAAGTTTTCATACAAATGGTTGTGGAAGGTATTTTAATATGCTTTTATTAGTGCGAAGCCCGTTATTAAAATGATGATTTTAGAGCAGATTATAGTCACAGTTAGACTAGTGAGAAGGAAACTTTACTGCTGGTTATATATTGCTGCTGTTACTGACTTAATAGTTTGTAGTGAAGGTTTTTCATCTTTTATGAAAGATTTACACTCCTGTACTGTGGGTATAAACAGTCAGGTATCTGGATCATAACTTTATTAAAATCCTGGTAAATAATTTATTAATAAAATTTGTAAAGTTCAGCATATGGCTTTTACAAAGCCTTAGATAGACTCAAAGTAAATCGATTGAAAACACACAGTAGATTTATTTCTACACTTTATTCTATTCTTCTCTCGCTGAGACTGTTAGAAGGAGCCAGTAAATCCCACATCAATCAGAAAGAGTGAAGCTTCGTGTCCTCAGAAGAAAGATGTTCCCTTCTTTTCTCTGCAGAATGAGATTTAATGCGTGTGGCAGTCCACTGTATTTCCCTTTAGATTAACCTGCAAACAGCAGGTACCCAGGCATCATGGGAACTCTTGGCAGGACTGACTGCAGGCCACCTGCTATAAGCGCACCCACACAGAGCTGGTGTTTGGTTGCTGAGATGACTGACCTCGGCTTTGTATCATTAAGGTTCGATTTGAGAGCTGCGCTAATGTGTTCCGCTCCCCTTGAGATGGGCACAGCTATGCCTGTTTAACAGAGTGCTTTTGGTGGAGATCTTTTAAAGTTGCCAAGCTGTGAAAACTGCGAGTTGTACTGTTTTTGCTTTGGTCAGACATTCTTAAACATGCAATAACCGATTGTTTGTAGGTAGGGGATGGGCACCCGATGCGTCTGTGGCGCGTTTCGGTTGAGATTGAGGCACCGCCTGCTGTGGTGCTCCAACGTGTTTTGCGAGAGCGGCACCTATGGGATGAAGATCTTCTGCATAGTCGAGTCATCGAGACTTTGGAAAACAACACAGAGGTCTTTCATTACATCACAGACAGCATGGCTCCTCATCCTCGCAGGAACTTTATAGTGCTCAGGTACACGGATGCTACACAGCTTGCAGTCTAATAGGTTTGATGCTGTATATTTTGCAATGTCTGTAACTTACAGATAGAACAAGAAAGAAAATAAGACTATAAAATGTGTCCACTTTGGGTGCTTGTGTGAAATGTATGTGTTGTTCAAAACGATCTATGCTGTCATTTAAGCTTAGTTTGTATTGCGTTTCAGACGTTGGTGTAGTGATCTTCCAAAGGGTGTGTGTGTTCTTGTGTCCTCCTCTGTTGAACATGATAACATACAGCTGGAGGCGGGGTTACGGGCCGTTCTTCTGACATCACGCATCCTGATTGAGCCATGTGGAATGGGGCGGTCCCGGCTTACACACTACTGCAGGGCTGATATAAGGTACAACACACAGCTTCTGTGGTTTGCTCCATTACTACTTGCAAACAACAAGATGGATTCTCTAAAATATACTATAATATACTTTTCATTATTCTGGACATTAACCTTTCAATTTCTTTTTAACAGGGGGCGATCACCTGATTGGTATAATAAAGTATTCGGTCACCTGTGCGCAATGGAGGTTGCCAGAATACGAAGTTCGTTCCCCGTTTTGTTAGCACGTGGACCTGAGACCAAGCTCTGAAGCAGGACTCACCAGGAATTCATCTAAAATCAATTTGATTTATTTTTTTATGGTTATGAGAGAGAGAGAGAATTTTTAAGAGTTGGGGTGTGAGACCAGGATGAAAGTGCAAGTTTGAGAAACTCAAAGGGTGGAATAGAATGTTAGTTGCAAGTTTATGAATCTGAGAAAGAATGACAAAGAACATAACACTATATTAGAAAGTAGTTGGACTATGTAGAAAACAAACCCTGTGTGGTTTTAAAAGCCATGGACGATCAATGTGAAACAATGTGTTACGTCTCACGATTGTGTTATTACTGTGCTAATGTCTGTTTCATTTGTGTGTGCATTTATTAAATGTATGTGGTCGAGTAGTGTGTCTTAATAGACATCTGTTATGAACTAAATTCTGTCTGGATGAAATATTGTCAGACACCCCATTCATTCTCAGGGTGAACAGTGTTCTTTTTGTGACTGGTACAGGAATTGTCACATGGCTATTATCGACCAATCAGTTGCCTAGAAGTAGCAGCCAATCACGACTATTATTATATTTTCTCAATGTGTTCTGTATGTTCAATGAGACGGTTGTGCTGCTGGCCAAATCTATCACTTTCTCAGCTAATGTGAGAGATTATGTGATAATGTGATAATCATTAGATTTTCTGATGTGTGCAAGCCAAATTGAATCTATTCTAGTTTATATTTGTGACCTCAAACCATTTCGTCCTTTCTACTACCACCTTCTTATTTATTGTGTGAACTTCATTTGTGAAGTTTTTGTATCTTAACATCTGCATGGAATCCATGGGAATGAGCTTTTCAGTCACTTTACCCTAAAGGATAACATTGTTGTGATATAACGAGAGTATTCTCTTTCTAATTGTTCGTCTAAACTGTTAGGAAACTCAAATGCTAACCGCCTAAGTGCCTTTGAGCAACTAAAGAGAAACTTGTATGTGTGTGTGTTTGTCTTAAAATATGATTATCATTAAATTAGTGCGGTTTCACCCCAGGGCATTATGTAAGATCAGTATTTTATTTATTTAAAAGTATAACTGCATGTACAGTATACTGATTGTTTTCAGCATTCTGCCTCATTTTGTAAAGAGGAAATGTTTTCTGTGCTGTGATTCGGTAACACACAGGACTCCAAATGCCACAGTGGTGTTACATGGGCTTTACTCTTTCTGATGTACAGAACTCTTATACATTTACCCCTCATATTTTATTTTATTGGTCCATCAAATCTTATCTATTTGATTTGAAATGTCAGTGTGAAACACTATCGAAACCGCTTCAACTAGTTTTCTATAACATCTTTTATTTGTTTAATGTTTGTTTTCCATACTCTCATGTGTATTGTGCCAATTTAGCCCTCAGTGCAATGACAATAAAAGGGCTTTTCAGATAAACTGTTTTTCTGTCCTGGCTTTTATATAGACCAACGTTTTCCTAAAAAAGAAGAAAAATGTAATCCAGCTAACAGGTCTCTTGCAGTGTGCGGTATAATCTTCTTAAACCACATTGCTGTCCTGTTGGGTGACAACTAAGGTCACGGGTTCGGTTGCCAAATGTATTTTAAAGTAAATCTAATTTCTGTACAGAATTTAGTGCAAATGTGCTCAATTGATAGAGAATAATTATAGCATGTGAGTCTCAGTGGGCTGAAAGACTGAGCTGTCATCTCCCTGGAAAGATAAAGTGCTCTGGTCTTTGCCTCATTAATTATTAAAGTGTCTAAAATTGGCCAATTTTGCTATGCTGATGGCTTTAAGGCAAACATTTTCCAATCACCTTTTAGTGTTGCATAAGAGTAAAATGTTTTTAATAGGTCTAAAAGGCTAAAATATATCTGCTGTTCTTATCGGCAGTTGGGTGACTGAACCCTGGTTATTGGGTTATAGCCCAGAACCGTTTCTTTCTTTTACTACTTTCTTTCTTACTTCTGCAGAACACAAAAGACCAAACAACATTTTCCCCTGTTGACTTCCATAGTATTTCATAGAAAAAAGAAGTCATACAGGTTTATGACATGAAGGTGAATAAATAAAAGAATTGTAATTTTTGGGTGAACTATCCCTTTAAAGTTCTTGACTGGTAATATAAAATGTAAATTTTATTAAAGATGCACTTAAGACCCAGGTTGCTACAGTCACTTTGGATAAGGAAACATCTGCTAAATAAAGAATAATGTCCTGTAATGTCCTAATAACTTTCCTAGAAGTGATTTCCTGGACTTTCAAAACATTTGACTGAGATGTTTCACAGGCCCGGTGGTCTTTAGTAAAGCAATTAGTGTCCTCATTTCTCTGTTATCTCCTTTTGCAGATTACACTGTAACACACAATGGCAGAGAATATAGATTCATTTTACTCATTTGGAGAAATTGCATGTAGCACTTATTTGACAGGTTGCATTAATGCATTCCACACATTATCCCAACGTCTCTGGAGAGGTTAGGGTTTAATTTACTGCGATTTTCTCGACCTCGCTCGCTCTTTCTCCTTTCTTTGCTCCCTTCTGATCGCTGCTCAGTCTTGATTGTGCCTCATCTGTTGTATCGATTAGATAAATAGATTGTCTGATGCATGGCTGGCTCCAGTGAGAACAAAATCATTGAGGTCACATCTCAGGACTGTTGGAAAAAGATTGTATTGTAACATCCTGTTTGTTAAAGCACAACATTCCTGAACCGATGATAAACAGAGAAATCTTGCAGTATGTAGCGTTACCTGTCACTAATACATCTCGGGTAATATGGTTGCAATTGAATCAGTCTGAGACTTTCATTCAGATTCATTTTTTAAATGAGCCTCTGTTGCTGATTTGAGGACCTGTTGAAAGTAATTGGTTGTAAATCAAAACAAAATCTAGTCTCTGAAGGCATGCCGATGGACCACAGTCTGTTTACTGACCATAATTATTATTATGGGACTCAAAATGGACAAGCGCTATGTAAAAACGTATTATTTCAATCTGATTGGCCTTGGGTCTATGCAATCAATTAGGGTGCATCAGTCCATCCAGAAACAAGGGAGTGATTGTAACACAAGCTGATGATGAGCATTTTGAGGAACATTTAATTTTACCAATAGTAAAAAACTTGGAAAGATAATCATACAGTTGTGTTTCTGAAAAGTAATGGTAAGTACTGTAAAGTAGATTATATTATAAACTAGACTATATATATATATATATATATATATAAATATAATGCACATTTGTTGTAGAATCTGTAAAATTAGAAAGCTAGTATCTATTGGTAGATGCCATGATTACACTATTACATTAGAAAAAAATAGTTTCTCTTTATTATTAAAAGTGGATGTGTGTTTTGTTGGGTACTGTAAGGAGTTTTGATACAGAGCTTTAGTAACACAACATTTAGATTAAGGTTAAACACAATTTAAAAAAGTTTCCAAGAAGCTAGACAAATGGATGGGAATGGGAAGGGATGGGAAGAGTTGTATAATGAACTCTTCAGTAGAGCTGCTTTTTATAATAAAGTCGGTAGCTTCTTTAAAGAAATCTAACTCGAGAAGCTCGAGATGTGTGAGCAAAGGGGTCAGTGGTGCATTTCATTCTTGTAAACACAAACAACTGCAAAGGAATATAATGAAATAATTATTTTATTTTATTTAAAATTTTTACATTTTACATTTATTTTACATATTGTAGACAGCTGACAAATGAGCAGGAAGTGTATTAAATAATCAGCTGACACAATTATTATCTTATTAACAGCAATTTGGTGCAATTTGTTACTTTTATAATGATCTGTATTTCTCTGTATTTAATTTCAGGGATTAATTGTTATGGTTAACAAAAGAGGATTTCAGTACTTTCACTGCATTTTTTTTTTTTTTTTTTTTTTTTTTTTGCATTTTCTTGATCAACATTTTTGTCTAGTTTTCTGGTAAAATATGTGAAGGTTCTGATCGTTTAAGATAATGATTTTATTCCAATAATATTTTCTCTTGTTTTGAGCATAAAAGCATAAAACAAGAAATTACAGAATTTGCCCATGGGATAAAAATGTAATTCAACATACATTCTATCTTACACAACCTTGCTTTTTACACAAATAAATTTCAATTTCAGAATGCTTAGATTTTATACTGAAAAACAAGACAAAAGCTACTGTTTTAATAACGATCACTGTTATAAAAGTTCTCCTTTATCCACCGCCAATCTTGTATAATTTGGTATTTATGGATGCTTTTAATCCTTGCTTTTTGCAGCACTGCCTCTATTTTTCCAAATATCCTCACAACCAAACAAAAACCGAAATAAATGAGTAGAAAGGGTTTCAATCCTGTGTCCACTGGGTCCACCCAAACCTTTATCTGTCTGTTATCTGTCCTCTGACAGCCGCACAGAGATTAGATTTGCTCCAGGTGCATATGGCCTTTTGATGTGTCTTGGGTTCATGTAAAGTTTCTTTCTCTTGATATCAGGCTTGGTATTACATATTAATTGCATAATCACATGTCATTGGTCTGTTGATGGCATGTTGGTCTGCTGGTTCCCATGATTATCTTGTGCTTTGGACAAGAGCGTCTTGCTCATATTTGGTCATAACATTGTCATCTTTTGACTTTTTATTCTCCATGGAAGATTACTTTCAGTGTGTGTGCATGGACATGCATATATGCGATAGTCCGTATCAGTTAGTCTGCTGGCAACGATATTTCAGACACTGTTTGAGTCTCTGCTGAAAAGCGCTTGTTGTGATAGTGTACAGAATGGGGTTCAGGGCACTGTTTATAGGCAGGATAAAAATCACCACCCAAAGAATGATGGTACCTGGAGGAGAGAAAGTGCAGATTAAACCACATTGTCCAAGAGAAGAATTGCAAGCAGTTATCTGACTGATACGTGTGCATCTGTGCTTGTGGCGGTTAAATGTCTAATCCTCCCTATAGTGTGGAGTTCAGCTCCTCAGACGTCTACTAATCAAAATGTGCCTCATGGCTCAGCCTCGGTTGTCAACATCTTTTACAAGAAGTATACAATTATATCTGGATTCAGATTTAAAGTTATTTGGACCAAACATAGAATAGGCACACAGAATTTTATTGAAAAAACAGCCTGTTAAAAAATCTGTCTACAAATGAATTTCAAACATTGAAACATATATCTTCAGATTAAAAGATTTTTTTTAATCATGAGAAACATGTTTGTTAATTGTTTTTTAACTTTTGGCTGATACTGTATATCACGTGTTCTGAATTCTGTGAATACCACTTTTGATATAATATGTCATTTTAACATGTCATTACAATTGAATTTAATTAAAACTGTGCTGTGCTCTGATACATGCTAGATTGTAATATGTAAGGCACTCGTGTACCTGCGATTTGTACTCTCAGCAGCGAGAGAATCTTTAAGAGGAAGATCGGGATCCAGCACATGGCGTCAGTGAAGACAATGAAGAAAAATCTTTTGGCGATGGAGACTTCACGATCAAATACTGTCTGACGTGCTGTCTTTGCTGTCTTCTGCACGGAGTAAAACATACTGGAATAGGAAAATACGATCATCACAAAGGCCAGCAGATTCAGACCTGATGGACAAACACACACAAAAACATCAATAACGCAACAAGATATCACAGGATGTTTGCTATTGATTTACTCAGTTTTAAGACCAGACCAACCAAAAATATATAAAATTTGTACACATTTTTTCTTTACTTTGGACTATTTCAGAGGCACAGATGGTTTCTTATTGAGAATTTATTTTAAACAAAACACACAAATGAGATTTCAGGAAAATTTAATTATCATTGATTAAAAATACAATCCAGTGTTGATCAAAAAGTATATTTATCTGTAATTCTCTGTTGTTTTCATTTAACTCCTAATTGTAATAGTTTTTGTTCCCAATAATAACCTTGTTCTTTTCTTCAGCGGAGTTTATAGACTGACTGGTGGTTGATGCACTCTTGGCAGCAACTTTTTTTATTTACTTTTTTTTATTAAAAAAGCTTTTTGATACACAGCATTGTTGCATCTCTGGGGAAATGCTGGAAAATTGTTCAATAGTCTTGAAAAAGCCCAATTCAAACCCCTAGAGAATGGCACAAACAACTACTGCAAAACTGACACACTTCATTGTCCTCTGCTCTCACCAAGAAAGATGGCTGTAGAATAGCACCTGGCGCCAGGCTTCTCTGTCTGATCTGAGTGAAGAGGGAAACAAACTCCATTTCGGCCATAAAAATTCCCAAATGTCTGTTTATCCCAGAAAGGAATAACGGCAATGATGAATCCCAGCAGCCAGATGAAGGTGAGGGAGCAGAGGGTCTGTTTACGGCCAGCACGGTAATGCTGGAATGGGAAGACGATGCAAAGGTACTTCTCCAAAGTCATGTAGGTCAACATCATGACGGATACCTCCGTGGACAGCATGGCCAGAGAGCCAATCAGCTGGCAAGATAGACTCTCCATCCATATCTGAGCGTGGCGGTTATACTCGCCGCAGTATTTGATGTCAAAGGCACCGATGAAAAGTAGGTACACGCCCATCAGACAGTCTGCACCTATCAGAAATCAGCAAGCAGAGATTAACACCATGTATCAAACATCCATCTATTCTTTCATCCATTCACCCAAGGCCTTTCATCTATAATCCATCAACCTGTCATGTTTTCTTTTTTCTACTATATTTACCTCTGTCTCTCTCTCTCCCACACGAGTTTCCTATGCAGTTGGTTCATCTAGATATTAACAACCACCAAATAGTTAATAATATTTTATTCACTTAGTGCTATTTCCAAATCATTCCCTACCAGACGTCTTTTCATTTATCAAGATTTGCACCTCCCTGATGAGACGTTTCTCATCTCACTGCAAAGGGCAGAAACCAGTTTCTGCAAGTAAGCAAGAGTCTTGAGTTATTCTAGTCTGACTGTAGTAAAGTACATGAATATAGATCACAAAACCTCATCTCTACCACTGCTGCAGAACATTCACCAGCCAATGTCACCCATTGGGCATTTCCAGCGCTAGTCTTTCCTTCCTCACCACATCTCTCTTCTGAGGGGGTGGTTCATTTTGATCATTTAAGAGAGCAAAGTGTCCCTTTTAACTTTATGTAGGTTACAAAAAAAACTTGCACGTATCCAGCCATCTGCTCATCCATCAATCTTTTCTCAGCTGTGTGTCTGCTCTCTTCTCGGAGATGTGGATTAGCCTTTATACTCTTATCCCCAGCTGAATAGCTCCTGATTCAGCACTCTGATTAGCCATTTTCTATTAAACATGCTCTGTTGTACAATGAAAGTGTGTCCATGCAGGTATGAGTTGTGTTGCGGCTGTTTGCATCATGTGTCAGCGAGGTGGCACATCTGTCATTCAGCTTTCTATGTGTGTGTGTGTGTGTGTGTGTGTAAATGAAGATGCTGTCGGTTGTAATTATTTATCTGCCCAGCAGGTGGAAAAGAGTGTGTGTGTTTTGATGTTTAATAAAAGCTTGTGATACTGCATAGATGTATAATTTATTGACTTTCAGGGCTGTGTGTTGATGTGTATAATTAGTGGCATAATGGCACGTGTGTGTGTGTAGATGCTGCAATTAGAGGGAACTATGACCCATTAAACCTGTTTGTCTGATGTGTCTGAATGATAAAATTAGACACTTCACTCACACTCTATTTTAGACAACAAACAGATGAGTCATTATTAATGAACTTTGATTCACTTCCGTGGATAATTATATGTACTGTACTGTATGTCAATACGAAAAAATTTTTGAATGATTATGAATGATTGAGGCAGATTATTAAGAACAATCTCATGACAATTCACAAGGATTTTGCAAGGTGTTTGTAATGCTCCTGCAGTTTTCTGGAAGGTTTTCCTATTCGTGTGAACAGGAGCTGATTTCCGGTGTCACACTAATGTCTAATACAGTATATAACAGACTTACAGCAAAGAGATTTGATGGCCATCGTGTGATGTTGATTCTCTGAGGCGATGCAGGACCGCAAACAGATGACAAAGATGTTTCCGAAGCAAATGATGAAGGCAACCACCCAGACAAACACGCGCAGAATGATGTTTGCAAGGAGATTCTCAAAGGAGGAGATTCCGTCTGTGTTTGGCTTGCAGCTTCGCACGTTCGGAGAATATCCACAGAATTCAAAGCGCTTAAAATAACTGACAGTATCCCACGCAGACATTACAAAACCAGAGAGAAGAAAAAAGTTCTTTTACATGTACAACATCAGCATACATCACGAAAAGACCAGCATAACATAATTGTAACTGTAGAAATTATGTTGTGACTAAAAGCATCCAAAATAATTAACATTATCTTTAAAAGTAGTCATCCTTTGTCTAGAATTTGTAAAATCATACTCTTGACATTTTATCATCCAGCTTCTTGAGATCTTAACACGGGAAGATTTTTAAACATCACTGAAGGAATTGTGCTGAACTCTGATTGGCTGCTTTTATTAATTATTTGCTAATAAGTAATCCAATATTTCTTTCTTTATTAGAGTTTACACACAATAAATTAATTCATATTTATCTCTGACTAATAAGCAAGTCTTTGATATGTTCTTTTGAGCATATCAAAAGAGATGAATTAACACAACTAATATCTGTAAAAAAAAAACAATTACATTAACCTGATAGCTGTCACAGCAGAAATTGAGACACATAAAAAATGTGTAATCTGAACAAAATGTAAAAATTTTAGATGTAAGATTTTTTTAAACATTTTAGAGTATTCTAAAAATTTATTTCATTTGAGGTATTTTTATGAACATTTACATTTTTTTATGTCTATTGTTATGAAAATTGGCCAATTATATTATCTTGAGTCTAATGCCTTTCCATCAATAAATAGTTTGTCATGATTAGATTAGAATTCAACTTTGAAATATTACAGTGAATAGGAAAATAACACAGGTGTTCCTCCAGAGGAACGGTGACAGTTAAGCTCATCTCCACATCAAAGTTTAGCGTAAGGTTCAAGACCAGACATCATCGATCTTCTGCACAAAAGCATTCATGTGTGGGGGGGACTCATTCTTCATTCAGAAATGATAGAATTCCATTTAAATTTTCTCTGAAGGCCTAAACTCTACGGCTTTTTATTTCGGCTTCATTTCCCCTGAAAGGAGCACATCTGTTCTGGAGATATTAAATATGATGGAAGAAGAGATCAAATAATTCAGGGGTAGAGTGAGACACCTTATAATCTTGTTGCCAGTGGAAAAGCAGGAGTTCAAGTTAAGTCATATTTACATGCAGGTGTGAGTTTTCAAATGAAGTTATCATTCACCCTCCGACCGACACAATAATGACCTTTTTTCTATCTGTCTCATGCTGTGTGACTTACTGGCTTAATGAACATTTCTGTTGTGCTTGTTTTTGACTGATTACAGGCTTTAAAGGGAAATTTGAAGGTGAGGTACATACTGATAACGCAATTGAAAGTACAAAAAAATTACAAAATAAAAAATATTCACCTGAACTGAACCCTGATGTTTAAAGTGCTATTTTAAAAAATGAAATGGCAGATGAAAGGAACACATTTTATGGATATTCTTTACATATATCTCTTTTAGTTTTTAGTTAGATAACTTTAAATTTGAGCTCACTTACATATGTGTGAGGTTATTTAGGGGCCGAAACATCCTGATGCTGATGTTGGGAATCTCCACTTCTTCCATACTCCTGCACACAGAGCAGATAGACAGACTAATTCACCTTTAACTGTTGTTTTCATCCAAAGAACATTTACACAATAAAAGAAGAGAACTTAAGGCCTGTTAAGAAAGGTAAATATTCATAATTTAGCACAATAGAATACCGAGACATCTCAGATATATTTAATATAGAGAGTTAAGTATTTGAATACTGCAGTTCACTGCTAATTTTAGCACAATGCATACTGTGAATTAGAGATAGGCGCAATCAGTCAATGCAGTCAATAACCTGATCTTTGCCCAGTTCTCGAGTTTCTCTGAAGGTTAGTGGTTAAATACACACAAGTATGGTTATACCGTATTTAATGGGGACTGAATTACTGATCAGCTCAAAAAAAACTACAGTATAAACATGGGGGGTCTACAAAATAGTCCAAGATTAATGTTTTTTGCTGGTTGTTTAAGAAACGTTTTCATTAACCATTTACCGACCTTAAATTAGGTTAGGATTTGGGCTAGGAGAACCCATAGAAAGGGATCATTTTTAATATTTAGATCATTTCTCAGCAATGAGATTGAAAGGCAAACAAGTGACAAGTTTTCTCCTACTTTTTAAAATCTTTTTGCAGAGACTGCAGCTTTCTCAAATCTCCTCTGAAGATTCTGCCAAAACTCTAAAGAGATCTCACAATACAACAAGGATAACTCTAAAGAGATCTCAAAAAAAAAAAAATTTTATAAGCCATTGTAAAATCTCAAAGTTTGCAATCAAAAGTCCCAAACATTTTCTCAGCTTTCCCCATGCATTTAATAGCTCTTTACGATTGTTTCATTTGCTTCTCCTTCTTTTTCTATGAAGGAATTTTAAAGAATACATTCAGCCAAATTTGATAATACCTCAGTTGAACCTCTATGCAATAAAGCTTTTCTCTGGGTAGGACTGACTGGTTGACAGGAGTGTATTTTGGGAAAAACAATATGGGAGGCTGATGGTGGAACATTGTGTCCTACTTGTGTAACTGATGCTGTGGAGGTCTACAGAGCTTAAGCATATGTGTAACACTGGCCAAACCATTATTTTTAGTTTCTGTTTGTGCAAACAGACAAAAATGCTGTTGGCTCTGATTTCATCAGTATTTCACTTGTAGTGTGGACAGGAAAATAAAAAAAATGTGTCTGGTTAGTTTGTAATGTTTTAAAGATAATACTCTGAGATACTCCACTTTTGAGATATTGTAGAGAAAACATCAGGGATGTTTAGTCACCTGACAATCTCCAATAAACCAAAAACTCATATATTAAAATTTTAATTCCCAAATTCCAACCTATTCCAGTCAATCACCACACTTTGACCATCAAAAAGCATTACCATATTACGTATTTGTAGCCATAATTAACAGCCCATATAAAAAGCCTTTCAATCTGACTTCACAATAACTCTCTGATTAACAGACTGAGGTCAATCACAGCTGAGACAGGCAGTCATGTACAGGACGTGCTCGTCATTTTAATATGACGGTGTGGTTTTTCCATACATCCCCACATTAAAAGGAATACAAGTGTTTTCCTGAGACATGTAACTGATCTCATGAAGAAATAAAAAGATATGACACCTGTTTACTCACAGAGACTGTAAATTCATCAAACTGTCAAACTGATTGCTGTATATGTAAACCAGAGGATTGTTGGAGATATTTCTAAAACAACACAAACACAGTAAAATAGTTACTCTGTAATTCAATATGAAGATGCTTTTAAATAATCAATAAAACATCGGACATATCAACACAAAAACAAATAAATAATGCTGACAGACCAGTAGAAAAATAATATCAAAGCTAAGGGCTTTGAACAAAACACATCGTAATAATAATAAGAAGAAGAAGAAAGTGATGAATGTCAGTCTTACAGCTGTTTGAGGTTCTGGAGGTTCTGGAACAGAGATGGAGGAAGATCTTGAATCTGATTCACAGATACATCTCTGTAAAAGAAATCACACCACATTCAGCAGCTCATTTATCACCTTAATCATGAATGAATGCACAAAAGAGTAAAAAACACAGAATAGAAGCTGTTTTACTAGCTCTTATGCTTATTATGCTGAGAATATTTACTCAGCAGGTGTCTCGCTTTGCTTTTCTCTTTCCACATTGAAGGTGCCAATCTGCAGTAGAATTGCTCAAAGGAACAGTTCACCTAAAAATGCTTATAATTGTTGTTTCAAAATTGTTGTTTTTTGTGTGACTCTCTTCCATGGGAGACAAAAAATAGATTGCCCTTTTTTTAGAGAATATGCATAAACATAATACATTTTGTGAATAATAAATTATGTAAATAAGAGCCAAAAGGGTATAAAAACAATACAAAATGTAATTATATTCTTGGAAAACAAGTAATTTAGCTGTCTTTGTAAGGATATTTTGGGTGAAAAACAAGACAATAATGATTAAGACAATTATTTTTGCAGAATGACCAGAGGGTGTTAAGCAAACAAATGACAGAAATGTGCTGTAAGAGTAGACCATCATAGTCTACTTTTATAAGTCACATAATAGCACAATGTGAGGACCGAAATCTTGTTTGTAAATGCACTTGCCATGTTGGCCATGATTAATATACAGATGAGTAAATGACAGCATTTTCATGTTTATCTGACTTATTCCTTTAAAGCACACAAACACAGTTTTCTTTCTCCTTGTACTCTCTATTATTCTCTAAATTTTCCCACAAAGATAGTAATAACAGTAATCTTTTATCATGTTGGGAAATTTCATACTTAATAAAATACTAAATGAGACATTTAGACATTTCATACTAAATGATGTTTATTTAAAAATGCTAAAATGGTTGTGTGAGGGTTAGGTTTAGGATGAGGGTTACAGGATACAATATACAGTTTATGCAGTATAAAAGTCATTATCTCTATGGAAAGTCACCATTAAACATAGTGTGTGTGTGTGTATACTCACAAGTCTATCAATTTATGCATGTCTGCAAATGTTCCCTCCTCAATAGTGCTAATGTGGTTCCTCCTCAAAGCCCTAAACCAAAAAAGACACACACAGAGACACACACACACACACACACACACACACACACACACACACACTATCAGCGTCATCTCAAACAAATAACCCAAATCACAAAAGCCTACACAGCCACAGAATGAAGTCTATATACATCTATATGTAAATCAGCTACTTTCTGTCTCTGGGTCTTGAGAGAGCCTTAAGATCACACTAAAGACCATCCATCTGCTTCATGCCACAGAAAACTACCTCAAACCTTTTCCCGTAGTGCTTGAGTACACAGAGACACACTGATAATCACACACGAGGCTTGAAAAGCACTGGGAATTTTGGAAATATTAACATATGTGAGAAAATATTAAAATATAGAAATAACTTAACTGGATCAAAGATCACAGCACAGACATCAGACGCCAAAATATCTTTAATGTTATGATAATAAAACCTAAAAATACAAGTTCTGTCATTCACCCATATTGCTCCTAACCTACATGACTTTACCTTAGTTTAAAGTCTAAATAAATGAATTGTGAAAGCAGGAAAGTGAGTGTTGTCCTGACGCTGCAGATCATGTCTTTCAAAACAGATCAAAGTGTTTGTATCACAGCAGTAGAAGACACCCATGATGCATACCAACATCTAATACATTATGTAATTATTTAAATTTATTCATTCCTCATGTCTTTACACTACTTAGGGCCTAAATTATTCCGTTTAACTTAAGTCTGCGTTTAGTTGTAAGTGTTTCCAGCTGAGCCCAGAGACTGAGAGAAGCTTAAGATGAGTTCCACTCTCAACTAAAAGAAAATTCAAACACTATGTACACAACTATGTATGTAAAAGATGGAGTGTGTGTGTGTGTTGTTTGTTTGGTTTGTGGATACTCACAAAACTGTAAGTGAAGAGCAGTTTCTGAAACTTAAAGCCCAGAGAGATGAAATTCTATTCCCCTCCATTTCCCTGCAAAAACAAACACATTCATTTACTGATGCAGTGATAGAGTGAGTGATGAAAACACATTCATCTTTAATAATTATCTGCATTCTTCATTCTTTATCATGAACATGAAACTGTGTTTTTAGTTTAGAGAAAACTTTTTTCTATTTCTCAGTTGCTCTTGCAAGACCCAACAAAAGATTTTTGTGTGTTTTTATTTCAGTTTCCCTCATCACCAGTTCATCAGCTCAGCTATGGACATGTTCCACTCAACAACCAGAAGGTGACCAAATATTATTTATTTATACTTATACAGTATATAATATTAAACAGTATATCGGTTGAAAAAATCATCCTGTTAACTGTCACCGTTCCACAAGTGGAACACTTATTTCACTACTCACTTTAATATTTCATAGTTGAATTTTAATCTAATCATGACAAACTATATATTGTTTTAATACCTTATTTGTAATAAATACAAATCCTCCAGGAGCAAAGTTTCCAATTGGCTTTATACACAACTGTCAGCTAAGACACGACATTCAAACATGACAAACACACAATCTGGTTTAATTGGTTGTAATATAATTTCATATGTTACTAATTAGGCATATTTATATCTGATTTATTCATAAGTTGGTTAATGTTAAAGTCAAGTTGACTCGCAGTATCTGGATGACCCTGTGTTAATCCTGATTATTATCGGGAAATAGCATATAATGAAATCTCACAACCAGCCAATCAGAATCAAGTATTCTGCTGCGTAAATAAATTACTTTAAATGCCACTTGGTTTAACACGTAGTTACCTAGTACAATAACATTCATATATTTAGCTGTGCCTTAAATGTCCAAATACATTTTGGGGCCACTGTATTTATCATTTATTTAAAACTTGTACGATATAATTGTCATGTTTATAACTCACAGCCAGTTGAGACGGGGCATCTCAAGACAGATAGACGTTTTAGGAAACTGCTCAACAGAGTTATTCAATAAAGATCTGCAAAACACATACATAAATACACAGTATTGAGTGGATATGTTGAGCTGTACAAAATTAAGTCAGAATCAGAAAGACTGGTTTGAAAGTTTTACAGGTACATACACACACAATACATATTAATAGATTTGTATACATATTCCTCTGTTAAAAATGTCAAGGTGAAATAGAACTTTATTCTTACAGAAAAATAAAGACTTCAGGCCTTCGAAAGACTTCTGCCGCAATGATGATATTCTATTCTCATCCAAAATCCTAAACATGAACAATATGAGAGACAAACACACATCAACTTAAAAAAAAACAAATCACTTTTTTGACCTTTAGAGCTATCTGAGCATCATCTGAAGTAACTGTCTGCTCTTAAAGGGCCAGGTTTCATTTAAATTATTCTAGATTTCACTCAAACAGAGAACAAACACTGTCTGTCAATTATGTCTAAGTGAAAAAAGAGAACAAGTAAAAAGCAAGTAAAAAGCAAGACAGAGGGAAGCACATGATTGAAAGTAAAAGAATGAGAGATACAGAAAGAGGTAGAGAGATTTTACTTGCTATTGAATTGCATGTATTATCAGACTTTGTGTGTGTATTTGTGTGTATAAATGTGTTTTATACTTACAGCCACTCCAAACTGCTAAGGTCACTAAATATTCCTGCTTTCAGAGACACAATCCTATTCTGACTCAAAAAACTGCAGATACAGGAATGATGATTTAATTATGATTTAATAATAATTATGAATTATGATTTAATTCTTTTAATTATGATTTATATTAACATGCATAGTCACACAGGTAATATATTCACACATTGTAGTTTTACTCACAGTTTACGCAAAGAGAACAGTCCAGAAAATGCCCTCTTGGAGATTATTTCTATACTGTTACTCTCTAAATGTCTGGAAAGAGAGAGGGAGAAAGAGGGAGAGAGAGAGAGAGAGAGAGAGAGAGAGAGAGAGAGAGAGAGAGAGAGAGAGAGAGAGAGAGAGAGAGAGAGAGAGAGAGAGAGAGAGAGAGAGAGAGAGAGAGAGGTCCTGGATGAGCTGAACACTGTGCTTGTATCAAGAATTGATGAGCCCAAATATTACAGTTATAATTTGTTATTTGTGCATCAAGCCCCATTATTATTCAGCATTACTACATTTTCTAAAATAATTGTATAATAATTTTAAATAATTTTATTAATAATAATAATTTTGATTGATCAAATGTGCCATTCTGTAGTCAGATGTCTTAAATAAATAAGATAAACGTATTACATTTATATTTAAATTTAAGCAAAAAATGTAAAAAATTAAACTAAATTTAGGTGTATAATAAATGAGTCAGATATTCTTACAAATAAAACCTCTGACTGCACATTGTCACCAATCTAATTGTAATTAGACGCTTGAGTAAAGTATCATTATGAATTTTAGAAACCTCAATAACGAACAGTATATTTACATACCCATACTTCTCTAAAATATCACACCAATTAAAAATAAAATACAATGAAAAACAGAATGTAGGTAAAAAGAACAACGTACAATCTGTTTTTCTTTGGGGTTGCTGTGGAAACTGAAACATTTAAGCTTGTCAAGCTACTGTAAATTTCTTTTTCTTTTATTTAGATTTATTTAACCTTATGATAAAGATAATAATCAATGTTTTTTTTTAAAATAACTTTTGTATTTTTTTCCAATTAATAGACATGAAGTACTGAGACATTTCATCATCAGTCTAAAAATAAAATATTGGCTTGCTGTTGTTGAACTGTGATAGACAGGTAAAATGGCATCCTGTCTCAAGATCTATAAAAACAGGCTTCAAACCTCCACTCCATTTAGCAGTAAATGAAGGACAGATGAAGGAAGAAAGACGGGAAAACATTTTTTCTTGTTAAAGAAAAGATGGAAGGAAATTGAAAAAAATGGTCGCATTACGTTCATTTATGCAAACACACAAATTTGTTTTTATACGTTGTGGGGGAATAATGACCTTTATACTGTACAGACTATAATTATATATAGTAAACTCGCCCTACCCCTAAACTCGCACACCAACCTTTCAGATTTTTACATTTTCAAATAAATATCATTTAGTATTATTAAAAAATCAATTTGAATTGAAAGGTTGAAAAATTACTGGTATTACTATTTGTATGGGGATATTTGGTCCTCACACTGTAGGGTTTACCAGGACAGACACACACATTTCTGTTAAAGAAAGTTCTGTAGCTGTCTGAGAAAAGTTTTGTTGAAAAAAATGTTTGCAATGTTGTTGTTGATAATTGTTTAATAGTTACTTGAGCTTGAGGTAAATATATAGACTGAGACATTTAACAAGCTTATAAAAGAAATACAGTAGAGAGATAAACTGCAAGGTAAAGGGTAAATGACAGAAAAAAGCACTACTCACAGTCTTTCCAGGTGCCTGTAGCGGATGAACAGATCACGAGAGAGAGACTGAATCCTGTTACTGTTGAGCTCTCTGACGAAAATAAGCAATTATTACCATTTGCAAAACACACAATCACTAATGTGATTTGATTGTTTTGGTTTGGCTTTTTGTTGTTTTACACTTACAATGCTGTAGCATTAGAGGACACAGCAGGAACATGAAGAAGATTTCTGCCATTACAGTTCACCTTCCGACCTTCACAGTGACACACGTCTGGATACACGTCTAACACTAAAAACATGCACAGCATACATTTCAGTATTTATAAATATCACACAGTCTTAGATAAGATACTCTTATACATGTGGCTAAGAATGAATTCATTGACAATGTGTGTGTTTTTATTTGTTTAAAGAGAAATGTTTCATGTTTTCAAGTCTTCATTTTAAACTTAAGAACTTATTTTGTAAAGATTCAAGATTTTTATTTGTCTTACACAGTTATAGAGAGAATATATAACTAGCAGTGAAATGTAAGTCAGGTCCACTCCATAGACAGTGCAAATATTATAAAACTACTATTATAAGAATACAACATAAGAAATGTGAATAAAATACAAAAAATGTAAAGCATAAAATGTAAAGCATCTAAAGATTATCTTATATCTTCCAAAACACAGAAACATCCTCCATTAACATGACAAAACATGCTATTCTTGTAAGCTCTTTGTGTTTCCCAGTGGTGTACAGAATCGGTGCTTTACTTCTACCCATTCTTTGTTGAATCCATTTATAAACAGCAGGATGTCACAAATGACTATTTGAAGGTTTTTGTTTGGTGGTTAAATGATTTCCCATTTTTGCTTCACTTACCAATGTGTATTGATTTTAAACTTGAGAAAGAAGAGAGAGTAAGAAACAGATTTATATAACCCTAAAAATAATGTCTTCCATTTTACACATCAAGCCCTGTTGATATAGTCCAGGCATCAGAAAAAATATTGGTCTATAAACTTATTTTCTATTTAAGAAGAAGGAAACATGCATTTTGGATCTGACAAAAAATTAGTTTTTGGGAGGCAAATGTAAGATTTCTGTAAATTAAAATGTACAAACCAGAAGCAATAATACCAAACAAAACGAGAAGTGGATTTTTAAAGAACATAAAGTAGTTGTTTTCTTTTAAAATAACTTTTTATACTTTTAAAACGTTTGCATTAACTGTATGAGGAAAAAAAAGCTTTAAAAGAGACCTCACATGAGCATTTAAATCACCAAACATTGACCTCTGAGCTATCAGTATGGTGAAAACCTTTATTTAAAACATTTTAATGGTAAAGTTGATCTTTGCATGGAACTGCTGTCATTTAAAAAATAGGATTGGCTGGTAAAATATTGACCTGGTGGGATGTACCTGTTGCATGTCATTTACTTCCCTAAAACTGACATCCAGGACTAAATTTAAAGTTTAGATTGACAATCTAAACTCAAGTTTAGATTGTCAAACCAGCTGACAGTTATTTTCTGAAATGTTGTCCTCTTGTTAGAGGGGTGACAGATTAGATTCCACAAACAGACCCTTTTCGAAATTGATGTCACACACTGCAGAAATAAAAGCGCAAAACAAACAACACTAGAGTAAATTGTAATTCCAGTAATGACTTTGCAAATGTGTATTTTTTTCTTTGGGGCTTGACGCAGAGAGCATGTGTTTATGCATTTTATCAGTGGAAGAAAAAGATTTGCATTAATTAGAAATACACTGCCTACCCTTTTTATGTTATTAGTCATTTAAGTGTAGGAGATCCCCAAAGAAACCTTTAATGCAGAATTACTATGAATGACAATCAGCATTTGCAGTATGTGGTTGTGGACAAGGGCGAACCTTTGTTTTAAACATGGGGGTTTAAATGCTAGTTTTGATTATTGGGCTTTTTAGTTCTTCATAGTCAGAATCTCATTGGTCACTGCCAAGGCCATGAGCGCCGGCCCCAGTGACAGCCAGCTATAATTTTCAGCTACGGTAGAGGCGGTCAGAGAGACAGCAGAGCCATTTACTCAGCAGGACGTTGAGTTGCTGGGGCTATTATGGCTTTCCCACTGAGACACGCAGAAACATGTACCAGCTCTCTCTGATAACCCAACAACTATGTAAATCAACCTGCTAAAAGCTTGAACTCCAAAGTGTCTGAAATTGGCAAGTGGACTTCAGCACAGAAAAGACCCTTAGGTTACCAACAACTCAACCAGCCGGGAGGGATTTCTGACGGCAGATCTGAATGCATAGATGCTGCAAAAAGTGATGAGATCTTTTAATATTCTCTTCCTGTAGTATGCTGGTAAAACTCTCCAAACCTACAAATCCCATCCTAGATCTTTCTCCACTAGTTTTACAACTGTATTGTGAGCAATATGATATCACTGGACTTTACACAGGACAGCGTTTCCCATAAAGCAGTAGCAGCCTATCACTGTCCATTAAGCCCAAAGCTCTGGGGAGACATGCTTATCAAGGAGGAAACCTATTAAGTTCTGCCGTTAGAAAGACTCTTCTCCTTCCAGGTGACTTGTATAAACAAACGAAAAACCTTAGCATCCCCACTAAATGAAAAAATCCTGTTTCTCATCTTACTTCATTAAAAAGAAAACATTCTGTTTATCCCAGTGCAGTTTACCCTAGTAAATTAAATAATCTGCCTGTGTTCTCATCAAGAGCCCTGTTTGTCTCTCCGAGATTGCAAGGCGATGCTCAAGGGCAGAAAACAAGCCTTTTATAATAAGTACATTCCTCTTGAAAGTAGATGTCATCACCGTTTTCTCCTCTGTGATCTCTAAACCCATCTCCTAGTTTTTCTGTGCTGAATCAAAACCAACCGCATATTCAACAATGTACTCAACCCCAAGGCTATCCAGGTAATGTAGACACCTCCCATTAAGATCCCCTCAATCTGAGTTCATGACATTTAGGTGAGTCTATTAACATTGCACCAATCTTCTTGCCAGCAAAATGTAATTGAATGGTAGACAGAGGGAAAGTGTTCTGATAACTTTATAATCACCAGTCAGGACCAGACACATTTCAGTGCGTGCTTGCAAGATAGAGGTCAAAGATACAGCTTAAACATGTACTATGGAAACAGTTTTTGCTTTTCTTATTCGACTTGAGCTTAAGGAAGGAAAGTTATGCTGCCCTAAAACACAACAGGGCAAATTGGTATGCAAGACCTTTCTCGTGACTTCATTTAGCCTGTTTGCCAAACCATGGAGAGCGAGCTGGTAGGATTATCAGATTCTAATACATATTTTTCAGATTCAAAGACAGTCCTCAAGCAAAACCTTGCATACTGCATCCAGAAACAACTTAAACCTAGCTATTTTATCCTTAGGGCCAGTCCTGTCCTTATCCAGCAGTGCAGTATACACCTTTTGCATGAAGAGAAGACACACTGGGGTGAATTCACTGTTCCACAGTTTGTATATTGCCTGTCTGTGTTGTTTTGGTGCCTTGTTCTCTGAAAGAAATTCAGGTCAAATCAGGTAACTACAAAAACACAATTTGCATAGGCAATTTACACAACGTTAACTGGATACAAACAAACAGTGAAACTTTATTTTCACTTTAAAAGTTCTCAAAGAGTTTTACAAAAATAAAAATAAAAATAAATTTGAATACTGAATACACACATAAAAAAACTATTTTCTTTAATTACATAATTGCATTATTCATGGCACAGTACTAGTGAAACCAGATTGTGGGTGGATAGTAAATAACAAGCTCCAAGTTTTTACGCTTGGCACTGTGGTATATTTGATTCTGACTGGCCAACTATGATGTTCCAAGGTACATTATTTCCAGATTACAACGACCTAAAACTAATAATACAGGATCATCCAGGTAATATGAGTCAGCTTGATCTTACCTATAATTTACTTATATATAATAAATATATATAAATGACATTTTTCCTATGAATTGAGTTTTTTCTTGAGGAAGAGTTGTATTTTTTGTGTCCAACTTGATGTGTAATAAGTGGGATAATGAATAGCAAGTCGGTGACTTTTGAATAAACCCCAATCACCCTGTTGGGCTTTATTCTGTGATAACATCTCCAATAGTGGCACAACTGTTTAGTGAAATCATCCTTGGATATTTGCTTCTGAAAATCTGCAGCAGGTCTCCAAAGAACAGAAGTCATAACTAATGCCTTCTGCTCTTTCAACAAAGGTCAGAACATTAATGCTGCGCTTATACAGATACTTATCTCTAGTGTGAAACCGATCTCTGTGAAAACAGCCCACGGCGATGCTTTGACTGTCAGTTATTTCCAAACCAAAGAAATAATACGCTAAGTCTTACGATGTGCTGATGTGGCACAACGTGGATCTGAGCTGTTGTCTTCTTTGCCTCCTCTCCATATCCGTGTTTGACTAGTTGATTGATTTAGTTATGTCTATAGAGGTTTTTGATTTATATGTAAAGTAAGGCCTGTGGTTAACATTATTTGAAAATACTTTCCCATTTTGTTCCACAGCATAAATTACACACTGTCATACTTATATGTAAATATAAAAAGTTTGTATCTACAGTAAATGATCACAACAAATGCCATTTGCCAAGCACACAAACCTACATACACATACAGAAAATGGACAGGATGCAAATGTACTGATGACAGCAAAATTGCAAATACCCACCCACCTCAGTACAGTCTCTATGACTGTCAGTATAGAAAAGATATTTCATTTCTTTCCCTCAGCTGCTTATTTTATTCTGCACAACTCATTGACTTAAATTGTGTGAGATGTAAAATTATCATTTCTCTCTCTTCCCTCTTATCCCACCCTTTCATCCAGGCAAAGTTATGCTTGTTTAGTGAGCCATTTTAACTGAGGGCAATTTGCTTCAATTTCTTATTAATAAAATCAGTACTGTGACAAATTGATTTGTTGCACTGTTTAAAATTGTTTGTTGTTTGCAGTTTTTAAAAACAAATTGATCTTCAGAAGTGAGACAATGAACCGTGTCTAATATATTTGCCAAACTAAACACACTGGCCGCCCGCATCCCAATTTCTAGCACACTAAGATGAAAGAGGGAAAAAAAACATCTTGTTCTTTCACATCTTGAAGTTGCCCTGCAAGAAGGATCATATTTCTACATTATAATGTATGAAAAAACATTGCATAATGTTATTTTAGAAATAAAGATTTAGCAAATTTCAAAGAAACATAACAATAAAATAAGCATAAAACCAATACATTTGCTACAATTTCACAACTGTCCACATAGAATCAAAGCAGTTTGGCTTCCACACCCGTCCACCAATTTAACACTTAACTAAACATTGTCCATTAAAAACTCATATCTATGAAGCTGGTATGCAGGTTTAGACATAGTGATGCTTAATACAGGCTTAAAAAACAAACAATAACACAGCAAGTAAAGAATTATGGTTAAAAGACAGGTTGTTTATTCTATTTCTGTGTATAGCAGATAACAGTGAAAAAGAGAGGTGAAGGCGAAACAAAGCACAGGGGCTGCTTGGAAAAAGTTACCCGTGACAATTGATTGTCAATGAAAAGAGCAGGCCGAACAGACAGCGGACACACAGCGAAGCCCAGTTGAGCGAGAGGAGTTTAGTCTGTGCAGCCCCAGAGAAAGCTGCTGCCCTGGGTGACTATATCACCTAAGCCAAGATCCACTGAAACAGACTCACAGCACAGACTCAAAGAGAAAAGTCAGACAGAAAGGGGATACAGAAGAGACGGGAACACTTACTGCACTCTTTTGACTCCTGGACTCTTTTTTTCATGAAGGCGTCAAACAGGTGTGGCCAACCACTGTTATCCACTGCAACACATAAACACACAGGTTTATTTTCACTATATCAGTGAAAGACACTCATAGATTATTGTTTTTGAATTTTGTTTTGTTAATGATATTTGCCATGCCATACCCTTAAACCAAAGCCTTATACAAACCAGTCATTACATTTAATGCAACACCTTTTTTTGGCGTAGTTCAATATGTTTGTAAATTTATTTTCAAAATGTGTCCCTCGCTGTATAGGTATGCTGGCTTTGTTTTACAATAAATAAACAATCACAAAAAATCTGTCCCTTTGCAAGAATAGCCAAACCTGTAAACACAGTCACATACTGTGATAATATAATTTATATGATTTCATGTGTGAAAGTGTCAAGTCTGTCAATGTCTGCATGACATGGGAATATAACGCAACATCTATTAAAAAAATGTCAGATGTTTTTGTACGTGCAAGTGTGAGTGCTCACCGCAGTTCTCTTCATCTGCTCCATTTGGACAGTCCTGCTGCCCGTTGCAGTGCTGTGGCTGTGGCAAACAAATCGATAGATTTCCACATGGAAACTGACCCAGTGGACACATATCAGAACCTGAAGAATCTACATGCATATACAGAAACAAACGTAATACTGAAGTGTGCTCAGACTGTTTAATTGAGGACAACCTGCATTCATATGCAAAGCAACACAAACACGGTCTTAAATACCTCATGAATAAACGCAATTTGTTAAGTTCTGATTCAGCCACCAAACCAGCAAAACCAATCACATTTCAAATTAGAGTTCAGGCACTGGATCAATCAAAAGGCAAAAAAGTTCAAAAGAAATCACAAAAACAGGATTAGAAAAAAAACAGCCCAAACACATCTCTGATGATGCCGAAACTGGAATTTAAGCTAATGCAGAACATATGCAAACTTTGTGCATTTCTTTTATTGTCATGGTGCGATTCTGAAGGTCAGAGTTCACGATGCTGGTAGGTCACGTGACTGATGGAAGATTTTGGTTAATTTGTAGTAACCCTGCCACCACTCGCGTGACCTCTCAGCCTCGTGACATCACAACGCATAATGTCTCAAACTGATGACATCACAATGCAATGAAGGTGTGACAATCTTGTAGGGCTAATATCTTGCAGATAGCTTCTAAACCACTTCTCTCTGGTACTTACAGTAACAAGGTATCTACTGCATTACAGCAACACTATAGCACTTCTTCCAGCAAGGATTACAGTGTAGCAAAATAAAATTAAACAGCTATTAAACCTCAATGTAAAAAGTCGTTTTTTCTCTAAAGCTCCATGGCAAAAATTCTTGATTCAGCTAATCCAAAGCCCAGCACTCTGCAGGGTTCCCAGACAGACAGATTTTGGTCCTATGCATGTTTTGGCATCTAGAATAAACATGGCTTTCTATTGAAGCAACTGGGAGATTAAACAGCAGGGACATTCCATATTTAGTTGGATATTTTTGTATAGTGTGCATTTTTAATGATATTTTATGCCAGTTCTTGACTGAATAGACATTCTTTTCATTTCAGGATGTGATGTTAATTATTTTTAATTACTTCTGTTATTCTATAATTATTTCATAAATACATTTCATTTACTCAATGATAATGCAATAGTTGTTCTGTCGTAACGTTTTATTACTGTGAACATGTTGGGGATTATATCTTTTTATGGACAGCATTTAATGATTTCACATTAAAAATACACTCAAAAACAACTTTTAAATAAACATATGCACTAATTTGTTTTTAATTATGTGGTTGACATTTTATAATATCAATGAGGAACTAAAAATACAATATTGTGAACTCATTCCAAACAACGCCTTGATAATAGTCACAATATAACACAGCATTTCATACTTATATCATAAATGAAATAGTATATTGAGCTCTACTTGTACTTTTTCGGGAAAAAACAATAGCATTTTTTATTATATACCAAATGCACCTGGAATCTGAGAATTTACTTGTAATCGAAGTAGGTATACCATGTGCTTGTTCATTCATTCATTCCTGCGTTACTATCATATTCCCTGGCAGCATGATTAAAAATCAATGGCCTTTTTCGCTTCGTTTTCTGCTTCATTCACACAAGCCTTTTGTCACTGTCCGGTCAGCATTTCTCATTTTGCTTTTCATCTGCTGCATGATCATTTAATCAACAGTCTCTTTCACTCTCCCCACAGGATAAATATAAAACAGTGGGTTGGTCTACATGACACCCCTGCCAGCCAGTGTCATGTACCATAGACACCTCCACGAACCTACAGGTCAGCTAAACTTCTCAGTCTCTCCATCAATATTATACATTTACACACACAGACACACGCTTGAATAATCCTCATGTATGTCTTCCTGATACACTCAGAGGTCTGTCAGTATTATTGGCAGGTAAGTTAGTCACGTACGTGGTAAGTCTGTCTCTCCTGAAACGAATGCAAACCAATTACCTCAGCTCTCCAAAACTTCATCCCTGACACTGAGATGTTCAAGTATCCCTCTTTTAATCTTCCTCTACTGCAATACAGAGACAAACACACTTACGCGCACACATCTGTTCACACATGCACAGATGATCTTTATTAGCACTTTAAAGGTAAGTGAGACTGATAGAGCAAGTGTGAGACAGATGAAGATAAATGCTCTGAAACTGAAAGATGTGTTTGTCTTACCACACACATAGCAGTAATCCTTAAGTGTGACCCAATGAAATTTTGTGAAACTGTTTAGTGATCAATGAGAAGTCATCTGAATGCTTTGTGTTGCACTTTCAGTTCACACTGCAGTTGTGCATTCACACAGAATTATGAACTATAATGATTACAGTGAAGAACACAGTGAAGAACAATATTTGCAATCCTAAATAAAATTATTTAGAGGACAATAAATTCTCTTGATATGCAAGAAGATCATTATGTTATTATGCCTGTACTAAATATTAGTATTTGCTTCTGCTGCTCATTAGTGCCTCAACTTTATATTTTTCTGCCTGAATGTAGTTTTCTCATTATCGCATTCAGCAAAATTGCTCAATTCAGTAAATAACCACATCTGTGTTAAAGTTATAAGTTTTCTCCTAGCAATTACACACAGAACTTTATATTTGGGCAGATTTCATATATTTTGATATGCTTTGGCTCATGGATGAAAGCCATTATTCTCTTTTATTCTAGTAAAGGATACACGTATTAAGAATTCATCTTCCGTTTAAGACTAATTAGTTCTATTAGGAGGTAATTTGAGTAAGATGTTCATATCAAATAAATAATGTTTATGTGAGGTTGAAGATCCTTTCTAATTAAACAAACATGAATTGTTAGTGTGCTTTTGAAGAAGCAGGTTTATGAAACAACTTATGGCCTAATGTCTTTCATGAAAATCTTTCATTAAAATTAATGTTTTGACAAAAATCCAAACATCTGCAGACATTTCAGCATTGACTACCATCAGTGTACAAATTGTACATTTGCCATAAGGAAAACTAAACAGGACCTTGCATATGCATACCCTTGTTTCCAAAAACCGCGTCACTGAATCTTATAGAATTGTCAAAATACACATTTATGATCCAAAATGCTACAGCACAAGAAAAATACAATTTGGACAGATAGGACAAAATCTCACCCCAAAAAGGTATGATGAGAGCATTATAGGTTTTAATCATTGGAGGGATGATATCACCTGGAGTCATATTTGTGTCTATACATTATTATTTAATGCTATTCTTTCTATGTTACCTGTCAAGTATACATTGTACCCTTTTTTTACATTATGTACATTGTTTTGCACTGTTATTATTTATTTGCACTATTTTATTAGTATGCAGTTCTGCTGTATTGCAAATGCTTTGGCAATACAGGTGTACATGTATTTGTCATGTCAATTAAGCACCTTTAGGATGAAACCTAAGAGAGACTTGTTTGCTTTTAGTGAATTTCTGGACAGGTGAACATATTGTTGCATTTCAAAACCTTTGGGGATTGTGTGAGTTCCAGCATGTGTGTGTCTGCGTCCATCAATCTTCTGACTTCTCTTCAATAATTTAAAACACACACCCACTCACTCTCTCTCACAAACACACACATTTTGCACCAAGTCTCAGGAGATACTTTTAGATCCACTGATGGATCTAAAAAAAAGGGTTTGCATGTTAGGCATCACAGGTATCGCATAATCATAAAATTATTCCATAAGCCTTGCAGTTTTACACCACAACCAAACAATTACAGCAAGTTTCTAACATAAAAGCTACATAAAAACACACTTTTACAGTCACTAAAACAAGCAACTACTGCAGACTTTCCCCGCTCAGTGCCAGATGAACAGTGTTTCTCAGTGAACATTTCCACTGCATTTTCCCAAGATCTCACCTCTATTACTGCAGCACAATGCCGTAAGTCATTAATGCAAAGTCTCTAATTATAGTCATTAAAAGGTTTGTTTCAAACAAACACATCCAGCTGTATAAACCCATTTATCTCATTTAATCCTACTTATAAAATGATCCACAAAACCTGACTGATAAAGCTTCTATCCAAAGTACAGTCATTCAAAACAGTGACTCCCATGTGCCTGTCTACTGGAGCGCCCCATTCAATAGACCTTTCATTCTTTCATTCATCTGCACAGGTATTCATTAACACATTTTTTAAGCTGCACCACAGACACACAACAAAGACAGAAAAAAGATATGGAATGACAGAGAAAAAGACTAAAGGAATTCCTGAGAGTGTGGAAAAATAAAAGAACAAGTATCTCCTGAGATCACAGACTGTTGTGCGGTTACCTGTGTTTAGAATGAGAAAGCCATGTGAGATAAAGTGCAGGAGGTAAGAGATGAAAAGGGAGGTAAAAAGTGCCTTACCTGAAAGAAAAGCTAGGGAAAAGGAGAGAGAAGAGAGGAGGAGAGGAGAAAGCATGATGCGTGGTGTTCTGAGAGGCAAGTATGTATCTCTAAGGCTGTAGTCCCTGATCTGAGCGGGCGAGCGAGAGAGAGAAAGAAAGAGAGAAAGAGAGAGAGAGAGAGAGAGAGAGAGAGAGAGAGAGAGAGAGAGAGAGAGAGAGAGAGAGAGAGAGAGAGACTCAACCACACAGATACTATTAAGACATGACATCATACTTACTGCTAAAACATAACAGCAGGATTCCTAACACACATGTGTGCTTGCCTAAGGAAATCCATGTGCTCTCTGTCTATTATTTAAGGCATCCTGTTGCTATGTTCAATTGTAACACTCTGTAAGGCAGGGAGTCTCCTCAAGAATGTTTTGTTTTAGTGTGTTTGTGTATTTAAGAAAAAGAAAGGCTAAAGACATCTTATAAACATTATATGTGCGTTATAGTCGTGTCAACGTAAAAACAAACAAACAAAAACAAACAAGCTCCAAACTTAGTGTAGATCCCTCTAAAAATAATATTATTGTTTTACAAATAACCAGGGCATCAATATACACTATAATACCTTGATATTATTATCAAATTTAAAAAAGCGTTCTAGAACAACTAGGCTACTTGAAAAGTTGCACTGACTGATGAATTGGGGGTGAAATGTTTCACCTAAAAGCTCATCATATTAAAAAAAGTATCTATAAAGATCACAAATAGGAAAACAATCAATATGTGTAATCTAACCTTCTCAAAAAAAATAATTTTTATTTGTCATACCATGACTCACATCCAAGCAATGGCCGAGAACTATTTTCTGCATAACGTTTATGTACGTTTTAACATCTACATCGCCATCTAGAGGACATAGGACAAATATGCGCAGGCTGCACTGACGTCACGCGTCTCTCTGCGTCATCACAAGGCGACGCCAGGACAGTAAACAAGCGTCAGTCAAAATATCACATTCGCCCATATTTACTAAAAAAAAGTGAGTAGAGATTAAATATGCCCAAAGTTGTGTCTCGAAGCGTGGTGTGCTCGGACACCCGTGACAGGGAGGAGTATGATGATGGGGAGAAACCTTTGCACGTGTATTACTGTCTGTGCGGGCAGATGGTGCTGGTTCTGGGTAAGTAGCAACATTATGCTTGTCCCAATAACGGGCCCAGCTGTTTGATTCGCAGTGGACCGTCCAAAGCGTTTTTAGTTAGTAGATCACTAGCAACGCAAATTGTGGGTTTGATTCCTAAATATTACGCATACTTTGTTTGCGTGCACTGTAAGCCACTTTAGATAAAAACGCCATATATACACAAACAACTCGTTAATTGCAGCTTTTCGGATTAATCTCGTGGTTTACGGCGCTTACTGTGTAAATAGTGTTGTTTGGTATGGTGGTGGACCGCTGCTTAGTCCGAATTTAGACACTTACGTCGTCTTCCTCACACGTCTCGGCGGCGGAGCGACACATCTCAATCAAATGTGTGAACAGGGAAACGCTTTTTAGAGGAGTTGGACCGATCTTTCACACCACAGGGTTGTGACCTGATCCGTCTCACTTAGCTGGTGTTATTTTAGACATCAGGCGTTTGGAAATGTGTTGTCCTTTAGTTTGATCTGGGGACGTGATGTCAGTTTGACACAGTAAAGTCTTTTAAAACTGTTCTGGGATTCGTACAATGTCAAACCTGATGCACAAAGCACATAGACATATGTCTTGAATGAATTCAGAGGTCTGTTCTCTTATATAACAAGCAGAAAAGAGATGCAGCAAGTGAAGTGCCATATTTGGTTGCACTTTATACGTACTGTAAATATTATGGCATGGCGTATAGTCTAGTGCTCGATGATCTGGACTGGTGACTAATGTAGGCCTAATGTTCTTTGATTCCACAAAACCAGTCCACAAATGACATTTACTGAGATCCAGCTTCAGATCTTGGTCTCTGTTCCAGAGAGCTGAAATTACCAGTGCTGTATTACCAAGTGCTGCTGCTGAAAGCAAAATGTGATTTGTTCATTTAATAACCTCACCGCGTGATATCCGGAGTAAAATTCCCATTAAGACTGTTTTAGGATCACGTCATTAATTATTGGCTTGCGCTGGCATGAGATTCTCACTTCCTTTTCCAGCACAGTTGTAGGTTTCTTTAAATTCTCGCTTATTTATTCACCTCAGCAAGAATGTGATTATGAAGAATAACACATTCACTTGAAATATAATCAGAACGAGGATAATTAACAGCCACTGCTCTGCTTTTTATTCTTGTGGTGTTATTCATGTGGTTTCCCTCTGTGGAAATTAAATGAGTGTGATTAGACTTGCTGAATGCTTTTTTCATTTGCTATCATAATTGAAAGTAAGTTCATTAAGATGAATCATTTCAGGATGTAAGCCGAATGTGCAGCTCAACTTACAATAAATGAGATTTAGGCTATTATTAAAATTTCAACCTATTTATCAGCCAGCTTTTGGTTATAGCATTAGGCTGTTGCAACAAATCAATTTATTAGCTGTTTATTAATCAACTGCTCGAAGGCACTGAAATCTGTACAAAAAAATATATTTTGCCATTTAATGAAGGCCTGCTAAATATAAATTGATCTAAATGATATGATGATTCTGCAATACACTATCTAACACTACTATACTGTACTGTACTATAATATACTATATGGTGCTCATTTAAAACATTATTAAAACTTATTTTAATGACAGAAGTTCAAATAAGTGGCAAATTGCAGCCAAGAGATGTTTGTTATGTTGATGTTTAATTTAAAGTGTAGTTTAAAGTTAATAAAGACTAATACTGCTCTGGCTGAATGCTCTGGCTCTTGTTAACAGTGAAGAAATATAGACTTATGTTTGGGGTTTGTGTATTGTTTTTTTTTTTAGACTGTCAGCTGGAGAAATTACCCATGAGACCACGGGACAAAGCCCGAGTGATTGATGCAGCAAAACACGCCCACAAGTTCTGCAAGGTGGATGAAGATGAGGCTGTGTACTTGAAAAGGTGTGTGTCTAAATATAGGTGTGAGACTTGCATTGCAGCATTGTTTAGGATTCACTGAACGCTTTATGTCTCTGTTTGCAGGTCAGATGGCATTGAAAGGCAGTTTCGCAAAAAGTGTGGAAAGTAAGCGAGAACATCATATTTCACAATATCAAAGCACGTGCAACAAGCATAGACAATGTTGAACTGTATACAAACAGAATGTGTAAAACAGAATACACAGCATATTAAAAAAGATTGAACACAAAATTGTTTTGGCATAAACAATTAATGTCCGTTTGGCAATCTTTTAGTGATCATGCACTGAGTTTCATCTTGTCACCATGATGACCAGGTCATGCTGTGGCCCAGGAAGTTGACGTCAAGGCTTAGTGAATGACTGCGATTGGGGGGTGTTCTGCTTGTAGATTGTGTTAATCATGGGTGATCTCAGCATATTTAGTTTAATTCCTGTCTGAGTCAGCTGATCTGAGTGTTTTCTTATGTCACCAATCAGTTTTTCGCAGATTTCTTTCCAGTTTTTCATGGTTCTTATTGTTATAAACCAATTCAACAGATTTTTATTTGTGTGTAGGTGTGGTTTGCTATTGTTTTATCAGCATCAGATGAAAAGCACTCCAGTGACGTTCATTGTGGATGGAGCTCTGGTGAAGTTTGGACAGGGATTTGGCAACACAAGTGTATACAGTCAAAAACAAGAGGCGCCCAAGAAAGTCAGGGTAAGACCATTACAAGTTATAACACATTTGAGGTATCTGGACGTGACAGGCGCTGGTACATATTAGGGAAAGCACATCCCAAATATGGGCAGAGAAAAGGAATGGATCACAAAAAGTGCATTTAATGTGTGTGTGTGTGTTGTAGGTTATGATGACAAAGCGCACCAAAGACATGGGCAAGTTCAGCTCTGTTACCGTCTCAACAATCGATGAAGAAGAGGAAGAGATTGAAGCCGTAAGTTTTAGCTCATCAGCTTCTTGACAGTGCTGACTCATCACTTACATCATCTCTCTTTGTTGAAGAGCTGTCATTGATTGTGATTGGTTTGTCCTACAGCGGGAGGTGGCAGACTCATATGCCCAGAATGCCAAAGTGATTGAAAAACAGCTTGAGAGGAAGGGAATGAGCAAGAGAAGACTACAGGAACTGGTATGAATACACATACACACACACAGAGATTAAAGTAAAGGCCATTTGTATTCATGCCTTGCAGATGAACTTCAATAAACTTTGCAGACTGTAATCACCAAGTACACTGAGAAACACATTTGTAATCTTATTTACCTTGGCAGCTCTTTTAAGTGAGCAGGTTAAGGAGCTGAGGGTTTTTTATTGGATACATAACTTTGTTAAAGCAGAGCGAAGAACCGTGGAGATGAAGACGCACTACAGTACACACACAAACACACACACACACACACACACACACACTTAGGTCTTACTGCATACATTGGAAAGCCAGCCAGGTATTTTTATCTTGTAATAACATCCATGTTAGGTGAGTTTATGTCAGGTGGTCAGTAGGGGTGGGAATCTTTAGGTACTACGCGAATCCGATTCCGATTCTGGGACTCACGATCCGATTCCAAACCGATTCTTCATATAATTTTTATGCTTTAGTTTTTATGCTTTTTGTTTATAGTTAGAATCTCTTTGACAGTATTCCCATCTTGAAGTTTAATTTTATTGCTTTTATTTTAACAAAGTTATATTCAGGATGAACAAGTTCTGACATAGAATCGATTCTGAATCTTTGAGAATCGATTCAGAATCGTTAGAGAAAGAATCCTGATGCATCGATGCATCGATTTTTTTCTCCCACCCCTAGTGGTCAGTCAAGCCATACTGCTGTTTGTACCTGGTATTAATTTGTCATCTGTGGCCATCTGTAATCAAATCAGCATATTTCCGCAAACCTACTGAATAGTAGATTTTGAAAACCTTGAATAATCTTGTCAGGATTATCACATGTAAACCCTAATTTTCACTTTTGTAAGTCAATGTTGTTTTATTAACATGATTAAGTGGTTTTATAGACTGCAGACTGGTCTATTACACTGAATCCAATATCTTAACTTTTATCGAGCGTAATTCTAAACCATGTACTTGTCCCTTTGACACCCCTTGTGTTCATGACCACCATATAGATTGACTTCTCAAAAACACGTTTGACATTTATCAGTATTTGTGCATTGTCCAGTCCACTTTTAATCGGATCACCCAAATATTAATAACAGGTGACAATGGGGCCAATGGTCAGACATCTAAAAGTATCTCCCTGTAAAAACCTCAATAAGAGGGCAAGATACTGTAACAGCAGCTGGGATAATGGGGGAAATTCTGCATGTGTAGGCAAGTGTAAAACTGCAGGAGGTGCTGAGTTTGTTTAAGTTTGGCTATTATGAGACCTGAGCTCATACAGGACCTGGGTGCACTGCAAAACTTGCACACTGTCAATGTATTTATGTTATATGGAGAAAAGGTGCATTATGAATGACAGTATATGGAGTGTATACATTGTGATTAAATGTGTGAATGGTAATATTACATATTTTGCATTTTTTTAAACTTTCAACCAGAATGTTAAAATGTATTGATAGTCACAGTGTTTAATGTTCTGAATCTCTCTTCACAGGCGGAACTTGAAGCAAAGAAAGCCAAGATGAAGGGAACTCTCATTGACAACCAGTTCAAATAAAGACTGAGTAAATGAGTTGGATGTCTGCATGTGGCTGCATCAGAGAGTGTATGTGTGTATTTGTGCAATAGGGTGTTTGTAAGGGGGTATTTTTTTACGATTTTTGTTAACATGTTTGAATATTTTGAATAAATACAAACAACTGAATAAATGCTATTGTGTTTTCTTTAAAAAAAACAAAAAACTTGTGTAATGGCACAATGCAGATATGCAGGGTCTTTGGTTTCTCAAGAGTTCAAAGATGTCTAAAGTGAAAATGATCTGTTCACGTTTTCTATTATCTCAATTGCAGTTGTTCATCAGGTGTAGCCAAACCCTCACATAGTGTGATTGTAATTTTGCTAATTCTGCTCATTGTAATATATTAACCAACTAATCTGGAGCTGCAAGCAAAATTGCACTAAAAATGACACAATGCTGATCGCCACCAAAAAAACATCTTAAATGTCTTAACATTTATAAAATATTTCCAGTGTATTACGGCTGTCAAAGGAGGAACATCATTTTTTTGCAGCCAGATAGCATCAACCAGTTTGCCCAACTGGACCTTACAAACCATCCAAACCCTGACCCCTTGATTGATTGACCATGTGCAAGTGGCCATAATTCCTACTGTGCTGTAATTTCAAGGCTTGTGTGTGTGTGTCCTTCAACCCATCATGTGTCTCCCTTGCATACATGATCAGTTCTGTGAGAAAGATTGATCATGCAGAAGATTAAAGTTCTGGCTATCTTATTAAAGTGTGGCCGTGTGGAGGGAGAGGGGGTTTAAGAAAACCTCTGGAGAATGATGTTGCGCACACCTGCATGAAGATAAATGTATGTGTTTGCACAGATGTTTCAGTGTTTCTCAGTCATATTCAGAGGTGTGTGATTAATGTTTAGATTCAGGATCATTGAACAGTAAATAAGCATTATTTCACACCTGCACAGACCCCAGTGTAGTATTCGACCCGCAGGTGCAGTTAATCGCCTTTTCTACTGGTCAGGCATCATTCCAGACCATCTTTAATGGACCAGTGGAGGACTCAGCTGCTGCCATTTGACTGGATAAGGATTTTCTGTAGTGTTTCATCAGACAAAAGTGCTCTTTGTTGTATGTTTGATCACACATATGTGATCTTGCCTGTGACCAAAATAAAGTCTTGAGGTATAAGAGATTATTATTTTAATAATCAAATCATTAATTTCATAGTGATTTTAATCTTTGTCATGGCCAAATGCAGTCAATGCAGTCTGTATAATGTTTTCACAGAATCTTCCTTACATTATGTAGGATGACGTTAAGTAGAAAACAGTGAATCATAAAAAAGACTTCAGCTGAGTTTTCTCTTCTGTATTCTCTTCTTTTCTACTGTATAAATATGTGTGTAACAATAATGCAGTAGACTGGGATTATAATTAATATATTAAAAATAAGACCATGAATGGTTGCAAATGAATTCTTAAAAATATGTTTACTATACGCTTGTCAAAAACAAGAATCCTATACTAAATTAGAGATGCATGCAAAAATGTCCAGCTATTTTGTGAGTGAAGGTGTATTGTTGGAGTCATGCTGTGGCAGTTCAATTAAGCATGCAGACCTGTCATGCTTCCCTCACGGGAGAAAACATTGTTCATTTAGATAACTGTGAATAATTACTGTGAAGAATTCCAGGTTTTCCTTAGAGATGTTTCTCAAATGTTTCTAAATTGTTTGTAACAGCAGGAAGTTGATTTAATTTACTTTGTCAGGATTCGATTGGTAGAGAAACATTAAGATAGAAAGAAAATTCTCATCCACTTTATATTTACATATAAGTTGGTTTAAAGAAGATGGCAAACTCGTGTGAGATTGCATTGGAGAGTACTATGTGTATGTGCATGTTTGTGGATAAAGGTTAACCAGATTAACAGGTGTCTAGAAAATGAAACTTGCAGGCAAAACAACAATAATATATGCATTAGAATATTTGTGTGCAAAACTCTTGCTGCTGTTCTTTTGGACTAAATTTGGAGAAATTGTAGGTTTGGGGCCTGGAGTCTTATTCCTGTCCCTCATTTGTTTAATAAGTTTTACACTTTATACACTTGCACAAAATAGCTTTACATAACACTACAGAGCATGAATCTAAGCGACCCGTCTTCCCTCATGGGCTCATTAGAGCTGCCAAGATGGATACGGCAAGAGACTGAAAGAACATTTTAGATAAATACACACTCAATACTGCTGTCTCATGGCTCCTTCAGTCCAAAGCGTGTTTTATTGTCTTATTTTTTAATTAAAAATCAGCTAGTATAATAGAATTCACAGATTCCTGGGTATTCAAAGCAGATATGGGATTTTCACAATGAGACATCAATGTGTCTGAGGGCATCAGAGTTATAAGAGTTGAAAGGTGGTTATGTGGGCAGATTAGGTGAACGTCCTGAATGTCAAGGGTTTTTAAAAGTTTATAGGAAGTCCTCAGGTTCACACTGGCAGTGATGTGTGTGTTGGAGATGGGGTGCTGGAGCAGGTGTAAGCATGTTGGTGTGGGGTTAGTAGGTGTTGACAGAGTGAGAAAAGACTCTTTGTGGTTTGATGGCTTGGGAAAGATGTGTGTTTATGTGCATATACTGTATATATCACAGGGTTAAAGTCTAATAGATGAGAGAATTGTAAAAGTTGCAGAGGTGGAGATTTGGTGCCTTTTAAATGATACATCATTAGAGATGGCCAACTTTGTAGTGGCTGGAAAAAACAATTGCAAAATGTGACTATTTACTGTAGTCATTTACTGGGTCATCAGTCCACATTTTGTTTTTGTGCTTAATTAAAAAATATAGATACATTTATGATAAAGTTACTGCTGTCTGCTGTTCTGTTTTCTACCAATTTCATGTCTGAATGTTCCCTCTGAAATCCATATCCTGGTGAGTTTTTAGTCACAGTGGAGAAACTAAGTGGGTAAAGGCTTACTTTAAGAAAAAATGTAGAGGTCTTGATTTACCTTTTCCTCAGAAGGATAAAAATGAGTGCTCATATTTTTATTACGTTTTATTAGTTTATTCAAAGCGAAATAGTTTAATGCTTGAACCTCTAGGTTTTTCACACGTTATAGTCTTTTTGCGCCATCTGGTGTCCATCATACTGAAAAGCACAATGCAAAATCTTACTATTATTTATACTGTAGAGATTGGTTCTGAAAATTGTGATTAGTTATATTTTTCACTTTTACCTAAATTACAGCTCTGTATACTCTCAACCATCTTCATGAGATGCTTTTCAATCACTATTGAAGGTCTTGTGTATGCTAAGAACCTGTTGGTTGCTTTTCTTTCACTATCTGGTTTAATTCTGTCAGTGACACACAGTCATCACACCAACATCTGACAGCATCAATTCAAACCCATCTAAACACTAGCTGAGGAGATGCCACAGTGTCACGCTGTAAAAAGTGAAGAGGTCAAGATGAATCATACGGATAAAGTAAAACTGTCCTGTTTATGATTTAAGGTGAGGGTCTAAATTGCAGCCTTTTTCACACATTGACAAAAAGTGTTTAGATATGACCAGGAAATAAACTTTTTTTTAGATACGGTTTTGAGAAACAGGGCATCTCGGCCTAAAATCTGTTTCTTTGCTAACACATTTTCATACATAAAACAAAATTTGAGGCTAATCTGTTTATCTCCATAATCCTGCCCCCTGAGATGACCTCTGACCTTTAGCGAACCACTTATGGAAGACCGATTCTCTAGCAGAACTGGTATGAACCAGTGATTTAGAATCAAACACAAAGTACACAACTCCATTACTTGGGAGTTAAGTTACAACTTAAGTTAAAGTACAGAAGTACTTGCTTTTAAAAGCGTTTAAGTATCAAAAGTAAATTTTCATGGTAACACTTAGTAAATGCATTAGCTAACATGAACAATGAGTCATATAGTAATTTAGTTTTTCAATGTTCAAGAGTTTTTAAAAAGTGTCTGCAAAATAAATATTTACATTTTTATAATTTATTTTTTATTGCACAGACATTCTAATTTGCACATGAGCTTAAATATTGGTTAGGTGTCTTCAGCCGTCATCTTTCCATGGTCTTGATGAGATGTTGGCACCTGAACCGGCGTAGTCTCTGGTTACCTCGGGAAAAACAGAATAATTAACATAGCTGCTGTTCAGAACATTTCATAACAGAAGATTTTTTTTTGCACTCAATCTGTTATTAGTGTGTCTGAGGCCCGAAATCAATACAGAACTTAAGTAACCAGTGTAGATGTGAATCAGTTCAGGTTATGTGATGTAATTTTCTGCTGCCTAAAGTGAAATTATGTTTTTCTGATTGTATAAATATAAATATTTTTCTGCTGCTCAAACCGCTGTTAATGTCGGTTTTCTTTTTTTCTTTGCACTCAGGAGGGTCCTTGGTGGTAGAACCTGTAAACAAAAATCATACTGTATAAGAAGTCTGTTCAGCAATAAAACATCAAAATGGATTTTATGTTTAAACAGGGACAAATACTTACCCTCAGTTGGTACATTATCAGTGTTTTCCAGATCCAGATCCATTATCGACTGGATTCTGAATGTCAACCGCTGCCTCGTCATCTGTGACTTGAAACCATCGGTGCTCAAGCATCTTGGCCAGTTTAATACGCTTCGATTATTCCACATGCAGGCCTGTATCAGACTATAGCATTCTGTGTAAAAAGATGGAAGAAATTATTATAATGTAAAGTGTGAATGTATTTGAATGACCATTACATTTTCAGAGAAAAACTCACCTTTTGACCAGCCTTCATCAAAGAAGGTGTCATTGTTGAACCAGAAAAGGTCAGCAGGGACTGGAGATTTCCCAGAGATCAGTATAAAGAGCACCACACCCAGGGAGTACACCGTCATCTGGCCTGCGCGGTACTTTCCTTTTTTCACAGCTTCTGGGCAGAGGTAAGGTGCTGGTGTGTCTGTAGAAAACAAATTTCATTTTATAAGTTTGCAAGAATACAGTATTTTAACACCTATCTGTTGTTTCAAAAGTGAATCTGAAACTTGTCATCTACGTATTAATGTAATGGCTTGTTCATACATGTCTGGACATGTCTGAAGCTTGCATTTACAACTTGGATACTAAATAACTTACCTGGCATCGTTTCGTACACTGAATCTGTGTAGAGACTGCCACAGCCAAAGTCAATTAATTTGACTTCCAGTGTCTTCGTGTTCATAAGGAGATTATCAAGTCTGATGTCTCCATGGAAGACTCCCCGTTGGCAGCATTCATGTGCGGCTGTGACTGCCTGTCGCATGATGGTCCTTGCGACGTTCTCAGTGACCGGGCCTCTGCTTTCAATCAAATTAGCCAAGTCCATGCAGGGCGAAACGTGCTCCAGGACCATGATGTAGTGGTCGGCATGGTCCTCCCAGTCTAAAAGTTGGAGTATTTCAGGAACTCTGGGTTCTCTGTTCACCATCATCTGAAGGCCGATTTCCATTGGAAGGATTCCACTGTGATCCGGCTAGAAGAAAGACAATTTTCATCAAGATCAGATGAAAGTAGAAGTTTATCTTTAAAATAAAACTATAAAGATGTTTTAAATTGATAAACAATCAAGACTGAATACTTACAATCTCAACACATTCATCATTTTCACCCTCGTCTTTTTCAACGAATTTTACTGCCACCTGAAGAGAACGACAAAACAAGAATTAATTCATGCAGAAGACATGTATTACATTGAAAACAATATTAAAAACGTCAGTTTAAATAGTCAAGAACACTAAGGAGTGAACATAGAAGGCTTGTAAAGGATAGAAAGATGAGCAGGAGATAGAAGTGAAAAACAAAAACTAACCTTAAGGCCATCTTGCACACGCCTGCCATCATACACGGCCCCAAAGCGACCTTCACCGAGCATTTCGCCAATCTCATACTGGCAGTTGTTGATTTCTGTTAAAAAATACATTTATTTGAGACTGTCAGTAACCTTTATATTACTGGTTATAGTATAAAAAGTGTGTATATATGTGTGTGTTGTGTTATGTTTGGATTTTTACTTACCTTCGGTTCTGACTTCCACATCTGTAACCTCCAGCTCCTCCACGGCTGAAGACCCGGGACTTTGCTGGGTTACACTCCCGTCTTCCACCAGCTCCTCCTCGGTCGAAGACCCTGAAGTTTGCTGGCTTACTTCTAAATCTGCCGATTGTGTCGGTGCACTTTCGTGCAATTTGTTACCGCTACTTTCCTCCTCATTTTCGGCATTAAAATATCGTTTTGCTGCCTGGGCCAATTTCACGCTTAGCGAGTAAGCAATCAACACAGAGATAATCATATTGCCAATGCTGTAAAGACCGTCAATAAACTGTCAATACTGCAGAAACTGTAAGTACTGTAAAGACTGTCAATACTCTAGAGACGCTGACAAAACACTGTGAAAACTGCGATGCTGCACCCGAATATATAGCCGTAAGAGAATGTTTTTTACCTCATGGAATCTTTTTGCTTCTATACGTCACAGTCGAAACGTTCTATAGGCTCCTGTTTGCTTTGTTTGTGTAACATCCCTAATAAAAACATCCCTAATGCAATTTATTTACTAGATTGTTCACTAGAAATAAAGAAAAAATACAAATTAATCAGTTTTTTATTGCTAGATGGAGGATTAGAGCCTCCAAAAATTAAATAAAAAACAACATTAGGAGATTAAAGTCGAAATATTTCGAGAATAAAGACGAAATTTCGAGAATAAACTCGTAGAGAATATATAATTTTGACTTTGTTGTCGAAAAATTTCGACTTTATTTTTGTGATGCTACGAGTTTATTCTCGAAAGTTCTTCTTTATTCTCGAAATATTTCGACTTTAATCTCGTAATGTTGCTTTTTAGTTTATTTTTTTAGGTGGCTATTATTGCTATGTACTGCAATAATTTAAACTATTCATTGCACTGTTGTAATACTTTTTACCATATATCACAATAAATATAAATAAATTACTGGATTTTTATTGAGTTGTATAGAGTTTATAGTTCTATAATTGCTTTAAAACACAAAAAGCAGATTTCATTGTGAAATCTTTCAACTTTATCACTGATTTAGTGATCACATTTCTATAGTTTAGATAATATCTTTACTAATTGAGAAAGTCTGTTGTGGTCAGACCAACACAAAAAGACACAGCTTTATCAACAAAACAAAAATAGGTTTCATAAATATTCAGTATGGTAAAAATATGTTCATTTTTTAAACACAACAATACTATCAAGCATTTTTATTATAATAAAATGAATTTACACTTTAATAGCACCAGCAATAAGCAGAAATTAAGTTCTGTTAATAATGTATTAAAGTTAAAACTGAACCACACAGGTGAATGACAGCATCATTTACAGTTCAGTTATTTATCTTAATGTTTTTTTTTAAATATAATTTTAATAATATCCTATTGTCTTATACATACCTTAAATCCCTACATATATCAATCAACCCAAATATTTTCAGATAACATCATGTTTGCGGTAAAACCTTGTAGATTTCCTGTGCACTACAACATCTGTAAAATAATTTCAATAGATCTACAATATTATTATCATTACAATGTACACTCTGCCTTTATGAGATAATATGTATAATATGCACAATGATGCATAAATAATTACACAAAAATGCATAATGGAAGCTTTTCTGTGAGACCTTTGGATCACATTATATTAAGATATTCAGATGCTTTACATCTAGAAGTGATGTAGTAAGTGATCAAAGACTCTCCCCTTAATAAAGTCCAAGTGGTCACTAGAGATGCATCTAAGATACAGGTTAATTAGAGCGAAAGGCAATCAGTCTCATCCACCATTTCTGCTGATCAACTAGCAGTCTCTAGTTGTGTCTGCACAAGGAATGTTTGCCAGCTTTAACTATACTCAAGAGGACTTCTCCAGTAATTTCATACTTGGAAAAGCAAGAACAGCAAAAACAAGCATTGCCAGCACAGTGGACTAATCACGACTGCAATGAATTTCTTACCCACAAATACCATTAGATAGCTGTGGCTGCTTTCGTTAAAAGGTTTTGAATAAACTTGTATATATATATTTTTTCTTCATTTTTATCAGATGTAAACAAATAAACTTACAAAGCATGCACATAAATGATTACTTCTGATTTAATATGTTTAAGGGTAAATATGAAACACCATGAACTTGTTTGCTGTATCTCAATATCTCAAGCTGACGTTGTGGAAGTAGCTTTGTTGAATTATCATATGGCTGGCATGAGTCTCAAAACATCTCACTGGTGATTTGTTGTACATCAACATCTACTAAGCCAAACTCATCCAAAACCTTTTCAGTGAACTCGGCAATGTGTGACTTTGCATGAGCACACTAAGGTCGAGAGCTATGGGCATGTGCATCTGAACTTAGATTTCTCTGGTTCTCTTTTAATAATGAATGGAGGTCAGGTAAGCAGTAAAATAAAGTGCCTGAAACTTCAACTGTTCCTTTTGCTTTCAGTAGTATGTTTGAAGAGGTATTTAAGCAGTTTTAAAAATTTCAAATATCTTTAAAATATCTTTTCTAACTCTTCATTGCTTTAATGGCAATGTAGGAAGTCATGCCATGCAGTATTATTGTATTTCTCTTCAAAGAAAGTTTCTGTTTTCATCTGAATTACAACCTTGAAAACCCAGGTGCACAAGGCAGAATACCTTCATATCATAAATTCCAAATTCATCATTAAACATCTCAGTGCACAACCCACTGCCATCAATACCAGCTTTTTTTTAGCTTATCCTCAAAGAACATAATGTTCTTTAGATGTTCAAACAGGTCTCTGTCTTTTTTGTTTTCACAGTTCTTTGGGCATCTTTAGGCAACTTCCAACATTTCACGTTCAATCAAACAGTCGCATGATGGCTGCATTATATAAATGAAAAGCTAAAAAAATGAATAAGCAAGTCTGACTTTGATCTTAAACGTCTTTAAGCGTCCAAGCTATTTAATATTCATAAGCCAAGCCCTTCTCGTAGAACGATTGGTTAATTCGCCAGCTGTCCGTCCCACTTACCAACGTCTGCTTGTCGGATAACGTAATTAATAATAATAATAATAATATCCCTTTAATCCCTTGCAGCACTTTTGATAACTGCATACAAGTCATACGTTACAGCGTTTTTATTAGTTTTGTTATTTTGAGAATTCCCAGCGATGTTATTCATTTGTGTGGCCACTAGGTGACAGCGTTATTTCACTTGAGGTTCTGTTTCCACAGGTGGACGACGCAACGTGGTTGTGGGCAAAACACTGCACAGCTCTGCACAAATATCGCCGGTGTCGGTGTCCCAAAGATAACAGTCTCCAAGAAGCAGGATGTTTTGTCAGAAGTCCTCAAGGAACATGCGTAGGTCTTGTCTTTACACTCAGTATCTCTTTGGACGAACTAATATGACTGTGCGTGTGATGTGTCTTCGTTCGCCTGCGTCTAACATCTGTCAAATATTTCTAACCTTACGAAAATTAACCATGGTTTACGTCTAGTAACCACAGTAAACGTTTTGTTTTTTTTATGCGAAGCTATAGTAACCACATAGTAACCCAAAATTTACGATTCGTTTACTAACCATGCTTTAATCATATTTGTATTAAAACCATGGTTAAATTTCCTAAGAGGTCTAAATAAACATAGAATGTGTATATTGAGTATGAGACCTAGAATAACTATTTTTTGGGAACAGGTTTGAGCAAAACCTGACAAATCTAAGCAAAACATCACTTCCTCATTAAAAAAAACTATATAAATATATTAAATAAAGTTTTTAGAAATTGTAAAAATGCAGCAAGTTCATATTAGAGTTCGGTTATAGTATTAATAACTAGCCTTGTAAAAAAACAATAGAAGTCAATGGAATAAACTCATTTAGATAAAGTAAACGTGTGTGTGAGAGAGAGAGTGAGATAATGAAAGTCATAACATTGCTGTTTTTATTTCTAAGTTTCGGTCCCTCTCCTAACTGGACTTGATTACATGAGCCAAATGAGAAAGACAGAATATGATTGCAACTCTCTTTTACCCTTAAACAGGGAAGACAATCAAGGTTTTGTATTCAAACTGATCTTGCTTAGATAAACACCATCATATTCAGATTACGGGTAATGACCTTTACAGTGTTCGGTTCCATCAAATCGCCAAACATCATAGCTGAAAATGGCACCAGTGACATCCAGATACACTGTAGAAGCATCATAGTCTCTGTTTCGGTGTCTGTCCGTCTGAATCTCTCGTCTAAAAATATTTCTGCGTTGTCTGACATTTGCAGTGATGTTGACCTTTTATCTCCACACACTCATCTCACAAACTCCCTTACTCGACCTCTTTTTTTTCTGGAAACATATCCCATCTCATCACCATCATCATCCTTGGTTTTGGGTTTGTTCTCTCTTTCATGTACGCACATGCGTACTTGGATTGAACTTTTGTTGTTGCCATCCAAAGACACAAAGTACACCATGAGCTTAAAAACATATTTAAAGATTTAGTTTTCAAATGTTTACCAATTCTGACATTTTTTTGATTTATGTAATAGATATACTGTAGCTTTGATTCTCACTGCTTTACGTTTTGTACCACTGAATTTGGACTCTTATTACTAGCAGATCCTCTCAAGTGCTATCAGATTGGATTGAGGGCATCAATGTGATGTCGTTTTCAGTTCTTACCACAGTTTCTTTTTGGGTTTTAGTTTGGTTTTGGCTGGGCTGTTTTAAACACTGATTTGAGCTCCAATAAAGAGTGGTTATTTATCTGAGGTGAAAGTGTAGATACATTTCTTAGATTATTTTGTAGATACGTTTTTTCATTTCCTGTTGCTAAATATCACATCACAGTACAATGCTGCCACAGCCATGGTTTGTGGTGATAACCAGGTGATGCGCAGGATCTGGTTTGCACTAGAAATATCATTGGCATTTAGACAGTAGAGTTCTCATAAGATCTAGACATGCATCGGAGGCATCTTTGAGCTGCAGTATTTAATATTTCTGATAAAATGTCTGACTGTCCTCTCATGTTTTTCTAATTTTACACTGATCTTAAATTGTGTTTGGTGTTTACTTCGTCTTTTTGTCCTTGAACCGCCTTTGTGTACTCCGTTGTTGAAATATTGGTGGTTTAAAAGTTACACCATCTGACAACTTTGGATAAAAGCATCAGCTAAATGCCTAAATGTAAATGTTAATGTGACAACAATATAAACTTTATATATATATATTCTGTACAGTATGTATGTTTTGAAATAACGTGTAATGTGATTAAGGGAATACACTATAAACTGGGCTGATAAACATAACAGATATGTAGATATTTCGAAGATGGTCTTAAGAAGATTAAATTCTCAAAAAGGTTATTCATTGGCTTTTTGATTCTTTTTTTTCTTCAGAATTGCTATTTGGGGTATTGTCTGACAGTTCTGAACACTTTCTGTCCCTTTAGATCATATTTCTCATTGTCTCCAATTTATTGAAGATCATATTCCATCTCTCAGTCCTTCTGTTCACCTTGATCTTCCTCTCCCTCTCAATTTCAAATTTCAATTTTAGCATGCTTTATTGGCATAACATAAAGTGCACATTTGTAATGCTAAAGCATTTTTCTCTCTGTTATGTGTAATGTGATGATCAGTCTTTCAAGTTTGTATGTGCTTCAACACAACTGATTTATTTTCTTTTGTGAAAAATCATTCGGATTAAATTAAAGGAAGACCATGTCATTATATCTGTAATCTTTACATTAAGGAGGTATGACATTTTTATCTTCTTTACAACTTGCATTGTTTAGATGATCAACTCTACTTATGCAGTCTCTGCTTTAACACATTTATTGTTACAAAACACTTTGTAACATTGAAGTAGCAACCAGTTGACGTATGAATGCCTTCCTTGTATCAGGAAGCCTTTTAAAAAGGTTATCGGCTATCTGGATTCTGATTTTTGTCTAGTAATTGAGGATCTGGTCTGGAAACACAAAGGTCACAAGTTTGATCCCAAGTATGGATAACACCATTGTGCTTTTGAGCAGCACACTTAACTCAGCGTTGCTACCCGAGCCAGTCCTTACAATTGCGGTATTGTAAGTCACTTAAGATAGAAAGCAACTAAATGAAAAGTAATCACCTCCTCTTTTCAATCTTCTCGTCAGCTTTTTGTCTTCTCCAGAACTTAATTTAGCCTGTTCTGACTGCAATTGATTTACTTGTCTGCTTAGTAGAGTACCTTCTATTGTATGTATTATATTCCTTCTCGCTTTGATCATTTTTACCCTTTTGAGAATGAAATGTGAGTCACTGCTGACACTGCGAATCAATCCTACTGAAATACAATGAAGGGGAGATACTAAAAATGGATGATGGAAGCTGGATAGCCAGATCCATGAAAATAATATAGCATAGCTATTGCGATATGAGTACACACATGATCAGAGGAGAGCTTACTGGTCCCTAAGATTTGTTACAAGTTTCAATGTTGAAATGCTTTTTATTGGCATTATGACTGTTTAGGTATGTTAAGTTATTATGATATACATTAAGAAGACAATGGCCTAAATGCAACCCTTTTAAAGGTAATTTGGCAGGTAATATTAGAGGCAATATTGCATAAAAAAGAAAACGTTTGGCCACCAAATGAAAGTCAGTGTGATGTAACCATTGTTTTTACATATATAAGCTGGAAATTTAATACAAAGACTTCTGTGGAGAGTCACGTGCATCGGTCAGTGTTTTTTTACCTTAAGATATACATTCGAAAAACATTCTTGGAAAATAATAAGGATTTAAGGAAATTTTCTTATCATTTGACGTGGTTATACCTTATACCATATATAAAAAACTTTTTTGGGAAAAGCATGTTTTAAAATATGAAACCAACATGAATCCAAATAAGGAAATCCTTATCTGTCCCATAAACAATTAGAAGTGTTGTAAGTTCTTATCTGTCTGTCGTCTTCTCTTTAGTTGCCCTTGTATTATATGTTTGGACTTCCATTGCTGAAGAATGATGCTGTTAAACTTGGTATGGCAGTAACCCAACAGGTAATTTTATTAGAAGTACCTCTGTGGCTGCATAATTCATTGTTATAAAGGGCATTGTCTGGCATAGTTAAAATCTGCACAGCGCAACTGGTTCCTGAAGCCTCAGTTTAGAGAGCAGGCACACAAGGGTCTATAGCTTAAGAGCCGTGAAAACTCTCTCGGCTGCAGTTGTTCACACACAACACCTGTAATATCTTTGTTGAAGAGCAGTGAAAGTTGCATGCGGTCTTACCCTTCATGCTGCGATATAATGAATTCCAAGAATTCTGCAGCTGAAGAGATGTTTCCTCCAGGCAAAGAAACCTTTTGACCTCAGCAGTCTACAGGCCATCTGTAGAGATGGAAAACGGCTGTTGCAGAGACTGGAGGATTTCACTTAAGAGATTGATGCTCCTGCAGCCGCTTAAAATTCTCTGTCAGTCCTGTCGAAAATGTCCAGTTTTTTGAGTGTGTGTGCGTGTTAACATGACAGATTTCTGCTGTCTTCATCTGATTCCAGCAGGGTCAGCATAAAAAGGAAAGCTTCATACATGTCAGCAATGATCAAGTTATTTCTTTCAAATTGCAGATTAAGCTGATTGAGGTGTGACATGATATCATACGCAATAGCCCTATGCCACTTGCAGGCAGTCATTTAGGAAGTGAGAAAGAATTATGACTTTCCACACAGTAGGATTCCTGAAAAGAGCAAAGGTTATTTAAAAGTTCAGACTCGCGGCACATAAGGTTGTAATCTTCTGCTGTCAAATCCTTCAGCAAAGCTTTAAAGAAGTGATTTTGCGCACAAGAAATGTTACGAGCCTCATTATGCTGTCCGTGATGTGTTTTATTTTCTCGCTCAGTTTGGCACACAACACTGATTTATCAATAATGCACGGAAATGCCATTAGTGCAGGAAATGGCAGTTAATAGCAGTCAGCAGACTAAACAGATGCTTGTGTTGTCCTCCCAAAGAGTTTCAGCTATAACAGATATGCCATTTCCAAATTGAAAACTTTCATTACCTAAAATATGTCATTATTTACTGTCATCATTTATATTTGGTCATTTAAAGCCCGATGTTTGGTCTTCCATATAACTCAAAACAATATCTTTCTTTGCTTTTTCTATACAAACAAAAGCAAACACCTAAAAGTATTCTATAGTGCCATATTTAAAGTCTTTTAAAGGCAAACAAACCTTTGTAAAGAATAGACTGAAATGTAAGTTGTTATTTGCTGAAAATCGTCCACTACCGTAGCTCTCAAATCTAATTTAGTAGATTTAGACTGCGTAGTTGATTTTTATTTAAGGTTAGAGTTACATTTCATATAATATTAACATTACTACTTCAGATCTAACTCCTACTGCCTTCTTGTGGGCTATTCTGTGATCTGTGATCTGTTACTAGTTTTCTTTAAAAAAGACACTTTTAATTTTTGTATACAAAGTCATGCAGTTTATTGTGTTTTAAGAGTCACATTATAACACATTAAATTATTTTTGTGTGGATAGTCGACCGGTTAAGCCTTTGCCTCGCTTTTGGAAGTTGTGGTCCTTTTTATTTGTATTAAACTAAATTATTGGCTAAATTAATATTATTATTCTGCATTTTTTTTTAACTTGCAAGACCAAAGATGTTCTTGTCTTTTTCTGGTTGTTGTGCATTGGTTTGTTGTTGGTTGTTTAGCCATGGAGTTATAGAAAGTTAACACTTTGGAATGTGTTAGTGTTGCTTATTCCTTGGACATATGATAGTGATTAAAAGTGAGTTGCACTATGTTATGGTCTAAAGCACAAGGCAAATGGATATTTGTTTGGTATATGAAACAAGTGACCCTCCAGATCGTTTTATCTCTTTAGGTAGCTTTCACTCACAATAAGGTAGGAGACCCCTGGTCTACATGGTCAATAGACAGTAGCCTGCTTTGATTAGTTTTAAGGATAGCCAACATATGTTGGCATACTTATGCTAGGCCTAAATGTTGAGAAGGAGCCAAGAGTTTAACTCTTTGGGAAACTCTGCACTACAACATCTGTTTTAATGTTTGGTTGAATGTCTCGACTAATCTGTGGATCTGCCATCTTCAGACATACTGCCCTAAACTCTTTCTCTGGCATTCAGATTAGGTACTTGAGTAAGGCAATAAGTAACATATATATCATATAGGAAAACTAACTCCGTTCTGTGTTCCTCTTGTTTTCTGTCATCGGGTGACTAGCCATGCACACCAGACATGCCTGGTTACCCTACTCCAGCCCACCTATTCTGACCTCCACATTTGAGACAACAATACCACCCGTTACAATTGAATCTGGGGCAGGGTGGTTCCACCAGCTTGGCTCTCTGTGGGACCACCCCAGCTAATCATTGAATTACTCTGATGTTTCATTTAAGTTTGTTTCAGATTTTGTTGGGAAAGTGCAACAACAAACGTATTGTTTCTTTAAGTACATGAATCTTTATTACATACAATACCAGTCAGAAGTTTAGACACAATTGACAAAAATGTTTCTTGTGATCTTAAAAATCTTTTAATATTTCAGTGTTTGAAATTACTTTTGTAGACAAAAATATAATTGTGCCAACTTATTAATTTTTTTAATTAGAGTACTAAAACCTTTTAAATTTCTTAATTACTTGGACCAAATAATGAATGAAAAGCAGCCAATAAGAATCTAGGATTGATAGACATTTATTCAGTGCATGTTGAGACATCAAGAAGCTGGATGATAAAATGTCAAGAGTATGATTTAACAAATTCTACACAAAGAGGGACTACCTTTGATGCTAAAATATAACAGTAGTGTTCATTTTATTTAATGGTTTTAGTCACAACATAATACCCACTGTTACAATTGTGTTATTTCATGGTTTTGATGATTTTACTGCAATGCTAAAATGTGGGAAAAATCGAAACAAAAGTGTTTCTAAACTTTTGACTGGTACTCTAAGCATTCAAGTATGTTCATGTTTTCGGTATTTCCAATGGCAACGCTCTCACTTGGTCTGCGTGTTGAATTAAATATAGAAATGAATGACCCAATCTGAAGAAATCTAAGACATTGTGTTTTTGTTTTTAATTCAATACACCCATTCAACATAATTCAACACCCATTTAATACTCGCATACGCTCACATCATATCTGGCTAAATCTGTTCATCAACTAAGCTGTAATACAACACTAACAGTCATTTATCCAGGGTAAGACATGGGCTACAAAAGCTGTTGAAAGCAGTTTCACTCAAAGCTGCTGCACTATACCAGTAAATCTGTATTCCAGTCATACACATAGCTTTACAGCAAAAACCGCAGCCACAAAAATGGGCTCCCAAAACTTCCCTCAACTCTTTGGGATGACACATTTGACGTCTTTTATATCAGATGAGCTCGGCCAGACCTCATTTTACAAAAGCCATCTCTACCAGAGTACTGACTAACCATTTGCTCTATACGCTCTATTGCCCTCAAAAATTTGTCTGTTGACATCTTCACAAGATCATGATTTTTGCCTCTGTAGTGTCATGATGTGCAGCAGAGCGTTTAGTAAAGCTCATTTCATTCGGTTGTCTCTCTCAAACAAATTTGCTCCAGTCCATCTTCTGAACACTCCCCAGATAGGAATGAACGGAGTGAGATGTTCAGCTGCTTTAATGTTCATTTTGTTACACCGAAAATATTTTTTACTGTTATGCAAAAGGCTATTTAAAATCAATTAACATCACATTTCGCTAGTGGATTTTACTAAAAGATTTTGGTTGTGGGTTCATGATGGTACGTGTTTGCTTGTCTTGATTTGATCAAGTCAGACAGGAGATGGTGGGCACAATGAACATCTCAATGCCCGCAGAGAACCATGGCGCCACAGGATGTCACCGTCTGTCTGTTACCGTTGTTTATGAGTATGTGTGTGTGAAAGGGCACCTTGTTTTGGTAAATAATTAAAATCCTTGTTAATCAGTTCATCATTGGCTGCACAGTGAGTGAACAGGCATCCAACCATGCTATGATTATTTGCACACACACATACACACACTTCTGATTGTCATTCCATGCACACATATAATCTGGCTAACCAGCATGTTTAATTGAATGATCATTGGTTTCCCCCTCCCCAGTTATATGCCCTGGTTACAACAATCAGGCTACTGTCCAAATTATCACACACCCATTATTATACAATGATCTGATGAGGGATGCACTGAGAGGTCATTCCTGCAGTACTTTAGTGAGGATGTGCATGAAAATCTGCCAGAAACAAAAATTACATCCTGAATGAAAGTGCAGTGTCATAATGTCTCTCTATTTCTAACCTAATAACTGTCACCTTACATATTGAGAATACACATGAAAATGCACCATCTAAACTACATTTTTTTGCATTTTAAATATTAGATATTTTCTAAACATGTTTTATAATGTTAGGTATTTTTATAAATAACACACAGTATAATGTTTTATTATTATTTTATAATAATTGTTTATGATATTTTTTGTTTATGATTATTGTAATGAAAATTGGTCAATTATATATTCTTGAGTCTTAACCCTTTCCATCAACATATAGTTTATCTTAATTAGATTAAAATTCAACTATAAATATTAAAGTGAATGGTTAGAGTCCCACTTGTGGAATAGTGGCAATAAACACGTTAAAGGTTTATCTTGTTTATAAGAAAGCAGCAATCACAAATGAGATCTCTTTAATACTTGTATCCCAACTTTTAGACATTAATGAGATTAAAAGAAAGCAGATAGAAAATTTGCTTGAGTCTCCCTGTATCTCAGCTATTTCTCTCGAGGAAAAGATCCAAACATTTCACCAGTCTCCATTAGAGTTTCAAAAGAGGTCTCAACCGTGTCACAAACTGAGATGAGATTTGCCAAGTCTGCAGTCAATATTGGTAAAAATTCAATATGAAATTAAATAGTTCTCAAATATGCCCAAATCCAAATAATTTGACATATACAATCTACATTCCTTTTATTGCTGCACACCCTTAATGTATTTTAACAATTGTCTCATTTGTTTCTTTTTTTTATTTCAATATAAGCAATTTTAAGGGCAACATCTGAGACTTATTACTTGAATGAATCACAACTGAGAACTCTATCAAATCTCCTGAGCAATAAATGTGCAACCTCTGAGCAATACAATTTTCCTCTTGGTTAGCTTATGGTGTATCCATGGATAAGAAACTCTTCATTCCCAGCTTGCTGTTTCAGAACTGATTGCTTGCTCATATTTGTGAAGCAGCAGTCGGCATATGTGAGAGTTGATTTATTCATTCTTAAGATGTTTATTAGTGTTTAATATGGAGAGGTTTTACTGTTGCCAAAAAATAAAACATTTTTCATAAACGTATAACTAAATGAGTTGTGTGAATGAATGACAGTGTATTTTTCCTCCACATATTCCTAAATGACGAACAAAGCTGAGATTGATGGATGTGAGTGTATTTAATGTGTGTAAGGTACAGTCGTTCGGTTAATTATCAGACAGCTGTGGTTGGGATCAAGGGCCCCAAGCATATGTTGGTTGCTGTACATGTTGATTTATGTTAGTGGGCTGTTAGGATTGTATTTCAGAAAGTAGAACCGCATATAAGAGGTGATGTGAGAGAGTGTTTCTACAACAAATTGAACCTTCCGGACCGCTTGGAAAAAAGAATCTGACAAAGATTTGATTTAATTCAATTTAATTCAATTCACATGCACTGAATGCTTTACATCGATATGAGTACTGGGCATTTTACTGTTCAGGGAATTGGGAAATGTCCCAGTTCGCCATACGATTCTGATGCACTGAGCTTTGGCTCCTGACATACTTTTGGGAATTTGGGAATTGAGTTGAACATAGGAGAAAATCGATGCATGTATGAGGAAATCAATGCAGGATGGGGTGTCAAATATTCAGTAACTGAGCTGAACATGTTAAACTGATATTTAATGGGCGGAGGGAGGAAGTGAGGTGGGAGGGGGTTGCTGGTCTTTGTGTTACAGTGTGTGTTAGTGGTAGTTTTTGCTATTGTAAATGTTAGTGGCACTGTTAGTGTTGAATGAGTGTTTGTTACTGTTAATAATGGTGACTGCGGTGAGATGATAGTGTTGACAGAGGTTATGTTAGCGTCAGGTTTGTCAGTGTTTGTGAACCGTTATTGTCGCTGTTAATGTTCAGTGTTTACCTTTGTAACTGTGTTTAGCAATTGTGTTTGGTAGTGTTAAGTTTATTAGCAACCACAAACCAATCTGCGAAAACATTTAATTAGTTTTATAAAATTCTGGCATTAATAAAGGAGAATCTGACATTCGTGGAGAGCACACCTCTCTTTTGCACTCTCTGCTCTGAGTATTATGTGAAATAATAATATGCATTAAAATGAATTTCTGATGCCTGTCTACTAAATGCCACGCTGGGGAGGTGTGATCATTCAACAGAAACCATTAGATAATTAGACCACACACACACATTCATCTTCTGCATCATCCCTGTGTACAATACAAAACTTTACACTCTCAGTGGTGTATGAGTCTTAAAGGAATAGTTCACAAAAACATGAAAATTCATCATTGACCTAAATTATGTTGTTTCAAACTTTTTTCTTTATTGGAACACAAAAGGAGATGTTGGCAGAATGTTAAAGAGATGGTTTGCCCAAGATAAATAAATGTTGTCATTATTTATTCAACATCATTTTCAATACCTGCATTAGTCTCCCGTGAAACTCTAAAGAAGAAATTTTGAGAAATGTTTTAAAGTCAGCAGTGTTGTTTACCAACATTCTTTAAAATATCTTCTTTGTATTGTGTAGAAGAAACTCATACTGTAAATACACACTCACATAAGTAAATTATAAAGATTTTTTATTTTTAGGTGAATTATCCCTTTAATGACTCATCAGTTACAATTTACTTTCTTGTCTAGAAATAAAAAGAGCTTCAACATTCTTCAGACCTTTTTCTCATGTGTTCTGTATCAGATAAATTCAAGCTGGTTTGGAGCAATGATAGATTTAAGGTAAATTAGTCCTTTAGGGTACAGAACACAAGTATAGACAGATATACGGTGCCTCCCTATGCAAGATCTGACTCTCTGAGATCTAAAGGATATTTCAAGGATTACTCTGCCATCTGTTATAGAGGTGACGTGCCCTGCAGTGGGGAAGTGAACCATTAGGGGGCAGTGCGAGAATGTTTCAATGTGATAATGGCTCTTATGTTTGAGTTTAATCAGACATCTTAGTACTTAATGAAAAGTGAAAGCGCTAAGCCAAACACTTTTGATTCTAATGTGGAAAATCCCATCATGATGTGAGCTTGAGAAAGAGAAATCATAATACTGAGTATGCAGTTCAGTGTTAACTTAAACGGCTTGTTTTTGACAGGCCCTAAAGTTAGCAAAAGTGAAATGTTTCTTATTTTTCTCATTTTTTAAAGGTTTTTAAGTCTAGCTGTTTGTGTGTAATTCAAAGTGTTGGCATAAATGTGTCTGCTGTGAGGTACCTAAGTGATTTTTGCTGTCTGTTTTCGGCTGGTTTCAACGTGAAGCTGGTTTGACCTCCTGCGGTTCTACTTCACAATTTGAAATGTGGAAGTTAATCTGCATTTTCAGTATTATGTGAGGAAAGTCTGGAGTTAAACTCCATTCTACCCCTCGGCCCCCCGGCTCCCCCTCTCTCCTCTCTCTCTCTAGGTTGCGCCGTCAGCCCTTTTGTTCCAGTCTCTTTGTAATGCGTTGGCGTGGAAACGATGCTTTCTGACACCTGGCCCACATGAGCCAGGCCCTGTGAAACAGACCTCATCACCACCAATCAGATCAGCTCTCCCACACATCACAACCAATCAGATCACTAGCCTCGCAGACACGGCCGACGCCACAGCGACCGCCGACCTAGTTGTGCTCTTAAAGGGACAATATGCTCTCATCTACAAAGCCCCGCACCCATAAACTCATGGGCTGTTTAGCGGGTCCTTCATCTGTAAATGATGTCGATTTTTTTTTTTTTTTTTTTTTTACAGAAGAATCCATATTTTGAATTCAAAGTTAATTTAATTACCAAAATATTTAGCTCTCTAAACTCAAAACATGTAATAATGCTATTTCCATTACAGTTATGTTGCCATTGTTATGAATTTTTCTTTAGCTAGAAAAGCATTCCTATACGCTTAAAAGAATAGTTTACCCAAAATCTTTCATCATTTACTCACCCTCATGTCATTCCTCATTCTTATATGATTTTCTTTCATTTGTGGAACAAACAAGAAGATATTTTGAAGAATGCTGGCCCACACTGATTTATAAAAATTATATAAAAACCCCAAAACAAATTTCTCGGAATATCTTCTTCTGTCATTCAAAAGTTTTGAATGACAGGGTGATTAAATGATAACAAAATGTTTATTTTTTGTTGATGAATTATCTCCTAAATACTACTGTGAAAATATATTTTGTGGCTATAGAACAAACATGGTATAATTATGAAGTATTATTTAATAAACTATTTTGCATCTTAACAAAAACAGTTAACGGAACCTAATCTAAATTGAATCATTTAAAAATAATTTTTAGATGAGAATTTAGTTGATCTCTATTATTGTTATAATCAGAATGAGTATCATAAATTAACTGCATGGTGTTTGATGTTACATATTTTAAGTTTATGAATCATATTTACATTTTTAGAAATTTGTGTGTGTAGTAAGGAAACCTGTTGTGTAGCTTATTGTGATTTCCCCAATGACCTATTTTCAGCATTAATATGCATGCAGAAATAGTGCCGCATTAGAGCATACACAGGAGAGTTTAACCGCAATTTTATTACAGTTTTTTTTCACACATTCCCTCCCTCCGTTGTACAATTTTCAGTCAATATGAAAAATACATAAGGGAAAACCGTCAATGGTGCATGTGTTTCTGTGACATCTGAATGATCAAACCTCGCTAAACCTCAGATGGTGCACCTATGTGTGTGTGTACAACATATGTTTGACATATAAGCATGTAGTCAGACTTTTTGTGTCCTGCAGCTTTTGGCCGCTTAATTTCTTCAAGACCACTTCTCTTCCTCTCCGTCTGTCCATCAAACCCACACGGGGGTTTTAATGTTCTCAAAAAAAACCCCCTCCACATAAACACAGTAAATGCAAGAACACGTTCCTCAGAGGAATGCAGCAGAAATATTACCTGTGCTGAATATTAAGTGTGAATTCTAGTTTTCTCACAGGACTTGAGGTGGTGGGACTGTTTACACTGTAAATGTTTCATTTCAGGTTATTAGAGTTTGACAAATGAAATTGCTGGAAAATATCGATGGCTGAAATTTATGATAAAGGTGGAGGCGTTTGATAGTATAGTTGCTGTATGAATCCTAAAATTGAATCACCTCATTTATTGGATACACAGCTATTGCTCCAGCAAACCAAAGTGTGTGTGTGTGAGAGAGAGAGAGGGAGAGAGAGTTATATAGTGTAACAAAATGCAAGCTCATCAGGACGGATAACTGTTAGCGCTAACATTACTATCCGACAATCCATAACACTGTTCATAATGGTCCCAGTGCTATTGTATCGACTAGTGAATTGACTGTGGTGTGCGTCTGTGTGGGCGTGCGAGTATTTTGCTGCAAGGGGGTAACTAAAGATGTCTCTTAGATCTCTTATGTAATTCAATACATTCAGTTCAGATTGAATTTCAACTGATCCATATCTGTCTGTCTTCTCACAGTGAGTGGTTTGTATGCCCACATCTGAACATCATTTCTCTCTCTCTTTTCCTCTCTCTCGCTTTCTATCTATGTATCTCTCTATTGCTCTCTTTCTTCTTCTCTCTCTTTTCAGAACACATGTTTTCCACTCAATCTTTGACCCAGTTGATGTTGGGTCTGCTGGGACTAAGTGTTCTTTAAGGATTCTCTGTAGCAATGCGAGATTGGAAAACATATGTTGAATATGTTTAATATATAACTAATACTGGATTATGCCACAACTGAAATAACCTGCAGGGTAGTTTGTATTTGTGCAGAATTTTTTTTTTGGAGAAAAGATTGTTTTATGTGTCTATTATTGTTTTATTAACGCGTTTAAAGTATTCATAACTCAGACATTATACATTTGGCACATGTTACATTTGTAATAAATATTTGATTGTGTGGGTAACGTGGTAAATGCGTTAACAGTATAGCTGGCAAATTATCTGAGCAATACGTCAAAACCATAATAATATAAGCATACTTTTCATAGTTTTAGTGAGAACAAGAAACTGTATATTTTTATGAGAAGCAACCTCAAGTTTGTTTTCATGTATTGCTTTCTAATTCACTTGGTTCCAATAACTGCAAGACCCACATTTTTCTCAGAGGCCTAAATGTACAGTAAAAGTGAAGAATCAATAAAGCTTGAATGCAGATCTGTACCAAACAAAACTATTGGACTCTATGCTTCCCACCAGACTGACCGATCACCATAAAAGATTAGATTAATCCCATTTCCTCCAGTGTGTATTCAGTCCTCCAGCAGAGAGCCCAAATATTTCCCTTCTCAAAGTCGCTCTAAGTCTTGTCTTAGATCCTGGCATAATGGTTTAGGATCTGGTTTATTAACACAAAAGGAAAAGATTTAATCGCTGGTAAACCAAGAACCAGAGAGTTACTGAGATCAAAACTGGTGCCCTTGAGCAAGGCAGGTTGCAGCAGATGGACCTTGCCTGCATTTAGGGTGTGATCATTTATAAAAGTTGAAAAACATCTAGTAGGTTGGTGACAAGTTGGTTAGCAGCTGTATGTGTTCTGTGAGGAAACTGAATTAATGTTCTTATTGGCATTAAATGTTAGTTTGTGTAGATCACTGTGCTTAAAATGTTTTTGTAACATTAAACATTTCATACAATGCTTACAATGCAAATCATTATTTTACATTTCAGTAATTAATAATTATTTTTGTGTATTATGTAATATATTTACATGTGAATGAACATCTGTTAAGTTTAATGAAATATTTGTTAATGATTTAGCAATTAAAGTTTTACACGTGGCAATACATACACTTTTATATAATTTACACTGTCGCAAGAAACATGACAATTTTATTTAAAATAAAAAATCTACAGTAAATTAAAGAAAATAAAGCTGTATGCTTTAAAGACACAGACATCAGGATCTTGCCTGAGAACACAGACAGTGTTTTCCAACCTCTGACCTAAAATTCAGTGCATTTGGATTAAATTAGATACGGCTTTAACGGGGTCTCTTGATGATCTCCAGATAATTCAGTGTTTTTTATCTCGAGGTAATCCCACTATACAAGCATAGAAGATTCCTCAACCGGTCTAACTAGTTAATGACAGACTTATTCTAGCCCTGTGTTACAAGCGGGTTAAACACATTAATGATTAATTCAGGTTTCAGTGAGCAGGAATAGCAAACAAAACCTGGTTTAAGCCTCAAATCAGATAATAATTTAAAAGCTAACAAGAATCGTCACATTTAAGATATATCTCAACTAAATCAACATTGTAAGATAAGAGTTTATCACTATTTTCTTATCTTGGTTGGCTGCTTCGTGCGTAGCTAAAAACTTGTCAATAACGTCATGCAAAACATTCGCATGAGGTCAGGTTTGGAGATTTTTGGCCACAGATTAATTTATGACATACTACTTTAAAATTCATTTTTAATTAAGTTAAATTAGAAGAAAATCCTGCTGAGTTTTGGAGATTTTAATCAAATATTTTGCTAGTAACATAAATAGTGAAAGAAATGGAGAAATTAGTTGCGCTTATTGCTTAACATTTAATCCTCTGTTCCCGTCAGTGTTTTCCTGAGGGCAAAGCAGCATTTGTAAATCTTGATGCACAACCCTGTCAAGGGTTTATTTTATGTGTGCCTTATTTGTGTGGCTAAAAGTTTAGTGTGAAAGTTTTTAGATGTTCCAGTAACTTTGGGTTTGAAGGAGTACACGCTGTACTGTATGTTGGATGGCCTTTGGGGCGGATAACATAGCTGATAAATGAGTGTGGTAAATTCTCCTTGTACCTGTTTTTAGATGCCCTACAAACACATCCACATACATACAACCTACTTCTGAATTAATTTGTAAAATAAAACCATAAATACACATGATTTCCTAACCTTGGACTATAAATGCACAGAAGCCTGACATGAAAGCTTGTTTTTTTGGGACTCTATGGGTGTCTGCAAGCATATTCTTTCGTCCTTTTTCGGATTTGTTTATTTTTTTTCTCTTCAGCCAAACAGGATATTACTTTTCCCTTTGCTTTTGTCTTTCTCATTGACTCGTAATCACTCTTTCTGTTTGTCTTTCTTTTTTCCTATGGCACAGAACTGGCTCACACTCTTGCTAGTAGTTTGTTTGGAATAAACAGTATAATGTTGTATGCACACTGAGGCAGTGATTACAGCGTCCATGTGTGTGTATGTGTTTGTCTTTACATGTATTTGTGTGTGTGTGGGTGATTAGAGTTTGGGTTTTTGTTTCCTCAGAGGAAATTAAGCAGGCATGGCCTCCAAAAAACTTCCAAAAGTCCTAAAGCATGGAAATCATATCCAGACCACAGAGCTATGTGTGTGTGTGTGTGTTTTGAAGTAGCATGAGAGAGGTATGTGCATGAACATGAAGTGTTATGTATGGAGTTGTTTTCAAATATGTATTTGTGCTGTAATAAAATCTGTATTAAAAGCTAGATAATAGTCAACATAAACATTTGCCACTGGGGTTTGTCTGAACTCATGATGACTTGTGACCGTTGTCTTTGTCTGTGTGTGTGTTATGAATGACTGTAGTGTATTCATATGTAATCTATTGTTGAAGAGGTATCTTTGAAATGTTACGTTGTGATCTGGTTACTTGAAAATGTACTCAAGTCATGTTCATTTAAACAATATATTTAGATTTAGAAACCACAAGGTTTCAGCAGTTGTTGTTAATGGGAAAAGTTGCTAAGTTGTGAGTACAGTGATGTTGTAGTGTTTTACTGTGACCAGCAGGGAGCGCTGTGGTGATGCCACACTGTCACACTGACTGTCTGAAATGAGGGTTTACTGACAGCAGTGTTAATACTGAAAACTCAGTTACTTTTTCATGTGTAATAGTTTAAAGCATGACTCACCAACATTCGGTTCTCACACTAAGTAGCTTGTAATTTTTTAATTGTCTCTCTCTTTGTTTTGGATTGTCTTTCACACACAGGGAGAACCTCTTATTGACATTATGGTTTTCAAATGAATTTATTATCTTCCATGACCATTCTTCAATACCTATTCCATAAACCTGTTGAGATTAGATTTAGAAAGCTGATATATGGTAATTTCAAATAGAGGACAACTTCATATGGTTTACTTTATTTCTGGAAATTACAGTAGAAGGTATTCGGAAAGTTTGGATCTAAGTAGTACCGCTAAAACAGTACACACACGTGTGCACACACACACACACATTTATATTTTTATATTTTGGGGGCAAATAATAGATTTTTTTATAGCCAAACATGTACACAAACATTTTAAATAAGGACATTTGGTAGACCTCTATTGGTTTTATAAACAGTTATAAACACTATAATCCGCACGCTAACCACAACCCCATTGGAAAACTATGCATTTTTACAATTAAAAAAAAAGTTTACAGCCAACTGACCTAGTAAAGTTACAATTTTGTTAAAACAAATAAAGCCCCAAAGAACATTAAAATATGTATATATATATATATATATATATATATATATATATATATATATATATATATATATATATATATATATATATATATATATATATATATATATATGTATATATATATATATATATATATATATACATATGAAAATATGTGTGTATATATATATATATATATATATATATATATATATATATATATATATATATATATATATAAACTATTCCTATCCCACCCCCTACTCATAACAAAAACCTTTTTTTTTGCATCTCTAGACAAGCACAAATAACATTAGTAGTAATACACATTCCTACACACACAAGAACTTTAACTGTGTGCCCTAATTATCATTCTCTAGGTCAGTTGGCTGTTATAAATAGCCTCTTGATTTATAAATTCTGCTATATGAATATTTAACTCTGAAGAGAGAAATGAGAAACCTCTTTCACCTGTAGGTCTTTACTTAAAGCTAATACCCATAACATCAGTGCCTTTGAGACATTGTAGAAACTGTCTACATAAGTTTTAACAGCATAATGACCCTTTTCTCTATATAATTTGATTGGAATTGGCTTCAGCAAATGCAAAGAAACCAAAGATGAAAACCAGCGCAGAAGGCAAAAAATACATTTGTCCATTATGATGTCATTAATAACACGAGTCAGTGGTGTACCTGCCTGCTCTTGATTAAATAAGCAGAAGTTAAGAATTCATTATTCTTACTCATGACCCATTAGCAATTTTTCACATTTTTATAACATTAAGTTCTGTATTAAATCAATAAGGCTGCACTGGTGTAATATTTCATTTACATTCAGTATTTGACAGATGCTTTCATTCAAATGATTTTACTTTACATAATCTTACATATACTTATTTTTTTACATTCTAGTGATAGGTGCATTCCCTCTGAATCAAACCCATGACCTTGGTGTTGCCAGCTCTATGCTCTACACAGTTGAGCCCCTGGAACAACATACAAGTTGAAGCTCTTGCAAATAAAGTTTTATTCAAGATGTTTTAAGTTAAAGTTAGTCCAGGGGAAAGTGGCAGAAACAGGGATGCTGCTTTGGGTGAGAGAAGGAGGAGAGAATAGAAACAGCAGGAGCGAGTGAGACGTGTGAGGGCTTTTTGCTATGGTGTTGGCAGGTTATCAGACAGTTCTGAGGTGTCTGTGACACACCAGGACATTTCCTCTCCTTCTTGCTTATTAATATTAAAAAAAGTAGAGCTGACTTTACCCATAATCCCACACTCCAACACACTGTGTGTGTGTGTGAATGTCTCCACAAAGTTAGTTAAGCCTGACATCTCCAGCATTGCAAACGTCCCCATGAGGAAAACAGCTTAATGAGGGGACTGAGTATAAAAAAGTCTGGTAATGCATTTTTCATGTCTAATAATGACATTTGATGTTTGCACATTTTCCATTTTCCATACACCAGTGCTGTGTTGGACAAACAGGGAATGTGGTGATGGGATTTATGACAAAGTTGGGTCTGTTAAGTTCATAGCTATCATACGAGTGTAGAGGCACTGTTTAATGTGGCTTTTTGCCTATATTTCGCAGAATAATATCCCCCTAACATTCACATCCAGTCCACTTTTCTCCAGAGTTTAGCTACAACCCTAACACAACATACCTGTACAAGCTACTCAAGGTGTTCACGATTGGAGTGTTTCATTAGGGTTGGAGCTAAACTCTTCAGGACAGGCTCTTTAGAAACCAGAGCTGAACAGCTTTAGTATTACTGTATCAAACTCAGAATGCAGTGGGCTCAAGGGAGGGAAAAGAGATTTTGTTTCACTCTGAAAAATCTTGTGGTATAGCTTGTGGTATATCTCGTGAAAAACTGTGCACTGCACACAATTTTAGCTCCTACTGCTCTCGTTTAATTTTTTATTGTCAATTATTTTAAAGCTGTTTTTTTGTCACTGCTTCTCTTGCTTACTTGCCTCTAAATTAGCAGAAGGTGTGGGGTAGGGTACTGTAAATGTAATAAGTTGAAAATTAAACCAGCAGATGTCAATTATGTGTATATCTGGGTGTGTGGTCGGATTTTGCCAACACAAGCATTGTAAAATGTCAAATTGCGGGAATCAGCCAAAAACCCCCAAGATAATATCAGCTTAATAAACTTACTAAATGATGTCTTAATGAAGATATAAAAATGTATGAGAATATGATTTAAGGTAAGAGAAAGATTTAGGGATAGAAAACAATAAGATCAATGTCAAAATCAATGGAACGTCCCAACCATGATAGAAAAGCTGTGTGTGGGTTCATAATGTGGGAGTTGCATGCAACATGTGGTGAGTTTAATTCAAAAGAAAGCTATGATGATGAAGGCTGTCTATCGATCATGTCACCTCTAAACACAGGAAGAGAGTGTGTGTGTGAGTGTTTGTGCATACTATTTGCTTGTTTATCTGTGCGGTGATGGAAAGAAAGATGATGCCTGAAAAGAAAGCATGATCACACATTTGTTTGTCCAATTATTGGTGCCACACAGAGCATCAAGCCACTGTAACTCAATAGAAAAGTGAGAGGACAGATACAGTGATTGAAGCTCATTCAATAAATGGCATAGTGATGGAAGGAAATTGCCTATTTAAGCACTTACATCATCTTTGCACAATATGACCTTGATGTATTTTTCTATTACTTTCAAACATAAGTGTAAGAGGTTTTGTGGCATCTTTGGGTTAGTGTGATTGCTGTATTAAAATTACAAAAGTATTACTAAGTGTTACTGTACTGCATGTTAGTTTTCTTTTGATGTACAGTATAACCATCTGTATTAGGGCTGAGGGGGCGAAAATGTTATCTGAATTATACTCAATAGTGATGATACTTATTTACACCTACATATCTTTGCGCAATATCTGGATTAATGTTGGATATAAAAATGTTCCCTTTTAAAGGTAAACATTCTTCTTAAAATCAATTTAAAGGGGCCATTCAAGTTAATTCCTGACACTAGTATACTTTATTTTTCAATAAATGTGAGTTTCAGTATGTTTATATAGCTTCTGCTTGCTTAAGGAAAAGAAAGGGCATGTTTGTTTAAGATCTGCTCTAATAATCTTGATGTCAGTTTGCTATGTAAAGTTCTTGCCATTGGCAGTAGTTGACACTAGTCTCATCCGTCCTCTATTTTTACTGTAGCCTTCAGGGGCTGTTGCGTGTTTGTCTATGCGAGTGTGTCTGTATGAAAGTTCATCTGAAAAGAAAAATTACACTTGACAAAAACTGTCACTCGGTTTGAAATATGTTCGGATACAGATGTTTGTGTAAGCGTGTACATTAATAATTTATACAATATATTAAATTGCTCCATCTGCAACTAATTTATTGTATATTGTATTTATTAAATATATCACTCGCAGGCACAAAGAAAGAAAAACATAAGACAGTAATTCTGTGTCCAGTAACTTTTCTACTCACTTGCTAGCAAAACAATGACATCCTTTTTGGCTGCTTTGTCTTTGTTTTGTGTTCTGCATAAGACATGCATGCCCAAATTAAGGCCCTAAATCAAGATCCAAAGTAGTTAAATATTGATGTAGTTTTAATGCTTAATCATAAATCACACTGTCATACATAGAGCACCTGTATGACAGCAGAATACCCCTTATTGCTAAATCAATAGTTTTCTATTAGAAATGAACCCCGGACAGCCAAAAATATTGTCTTCATTTGAGACAGAACAATAGATCAGCGCTGGCCTCGACTTCGGCTGAGAGTCATTAATGTCATGCCAGACTAACTCGGATACTGTATTTTGAGAAGAAGGTATAAATAAGCTAATAATTCTATTTTTTCCCTATTCAGTAATAATAAATGCTCTCTCCAGCCACGTTCATAAGGTCGCGTGTTTGATCCATCATGCTGTAATAGTTCGCAGAAATTGTTAAACTACTTGCTGTGGTTTCAAATGTAAAACCGCATACCAGAGAAACAAGTCCTTGCAGTGAAAAATCTCTTAATTTTTATTGAGGCATAATGAATAACTGAGTCATGTGTAACTTTGTGAGCTGAATGTGAACAGCTCTGTGGTCTCAAGGGCAGGCATGTCTAAATGGCTCAGGGTTTGGCTGGTTATTTTGGCAGTTCACCCCTGCTGGTAGATGACATAACTACACCATTATGAAACTGCCGTTTCATAAAGTAGCTTTGTATTCTTACTAAATCAAATTTTCATGCAGAATATAAATCGCAAATATTTTATTTTATTATAGTAGATGTTTTACTAGTGTTTTTGGAAGGCTCCTAAAAGCGTGAAATATTTCTCCCTGTCTGCTGTAATACTTATGATAGATTCTGCTACATGGGTTTGAGGCTGTGGATGTTTTTGTTGTGCTATTGCCCGAGCAGCATAAACCATCTCTATTACAGAGCTGCTTGGGAGTGTCTGTCTGGATGCAAATTAGGCAGCACAACACAACATTACTCTGTTGTTGTTCTTTCGTTAAAGCGATAGCACACCCAAAATTAAAATTCTTGCATCCTTTACTCACCTTCATGTCATTTAAAACCTGCATGACTTTCTTCTGCAGAACACAAAAGAAGATATTTTAAATAACACTGGCCCAAATTGACTTCAATTATACAAACCCACAGAAACATTTCTTAAAATATCGTCTTTTGGGTTTTACAGAAGAAAGAGTCATATACAGGTTTTGAATGACATGACTGTGACTCTATGATGACAGATTTTGTATTTTTGGGTGAACTATCCCTTTAACATGAATTCTTGGCTTACTGCAGTGGTCACAAGCCTCAGTACTCAAGGGTGACAATATAATTATCTTCAGATGTTTATACCGTTAAATCAGGTGTGTTATTATTCTGGTAGTTAGACATGGGTACTGTAGACAGTATTAACCAATATCTGCTGGAGTCAGTGCTGGATTTCAATGGAAGATTTCTATTATTGGTCCATGTAATAGTCACTAAACGTTATGCAAATTTCACACATGTGTGTGTATATGTGTGGTCCTGGTAATCCCTACAATGTGGGGACCAAATATCCCCACAAAGAGAGTAATGCCAGTCAAGTTTGACCTTATTATTTGGGTATTTTTTGGTCCCCGTGAGGAAAACGGCTTATAAATCCTACTAAATGGTGTTCATTTGAAAATGTAAAAATGCATAAAGGCTTCTTTAAGGGTTAGGATTAGAGGTAGAGTGATGGTTAGGGGATAGTTTGTAAAGTATAAAAGTCATCAGGTCTATGGAAAATCTCCATATGTGTGTGTGTTGTTTGTGGAATGATGCAAAAACACAACCCTAGTGATGCTCACAAACTTGTTTCAAGCAAAGTCAAATCGGCTAGACGAGAAAACAAAAATAACACTGAAAGTAAAAAAGGGTTTACTTTGAACCCTTGACATGAGGCTTTTAAGGCAACGTGCTATATGTCCCTATTTGTCTGACCCTCTTGTTCGATCTGTCCATAAAGAATGTTTTTGTCTCTGTATCTATCTGATAATCTACACTGGCAGACTAAAGAATCATGTATTATGTATTATAAAAGCTCCTAGTCTGTCTGATTTTTTTTTTTCTTCCCCGATCTCTACACCTGCTTATGTTTGAATGATCCAACACCAGCCCCTCCAAACCGGGTCGATACCGGCTTTATATGTGGCATCAGATAAGAATGCCATGTCTTAACCTTTGTGATTCAGTTATGCTATCAGTGCTGTGCATCTGTTGTTTTACAGTTTGTCAGGCTTTATTTAAACAAACGGCTGATGGAAAGGGTTAGGTCAGATCTCACGCAAACTAATTGAAACATTTTTTATAATAAATATGCAGTTCCTTTTCGGAAGACCTTTTTAAGCAGCTACCCTTTATAAATATTTGTGAACAGTTTTAGAGGCAGTAAACACTTGCAGAGGCCAAATCAAGGACAAACAGCATCATTTGAAACCATCTGGTGCTGTGGTGTCACTATGCGTGCGTCTGTGTTTGTGTGTGTGCGTGTTTGTCCTCTGCTTGCTTTGCGTCTGGGGAGGTTCAAGACGTCACGATGTCCGAGCGAAGTTCATCAATAGTTTCAAACTGAAAACTTGCCTATAAATATTTGGGTTAGAGGAAGCATTATATATGTGTATGCTGTCAACACTCCATCTAGAATGCATATTTGGCAGCTGACAGTGTTTATTACACGACTGCACTACATTGATAGCATGTAAACTAACCCAGATTTAGATTTCCTGTCAAAGCCGCAGTGTTATTGTTTGCTTTGCGGTTCGCTGTGTTTAGCATTTAAGTGCGTTTTCCTCCGGTTCTGGCTAATGGAGGAAGTTTTTTATTTGTTTATTTGATTCTTAATGAAGTCCCCCAAAGCCGAGATGCTGATCTGGGATCTGATACCCCTGGTTCACAGTAGTCCAAGATGCACTGCGTCAAACTTTTTAAACTTGTCTAGAGTCGGCACATCATTGCCTCTTTTTAAGTTTACTTATTTAAGTTCTGTTAAATCCCCAGACATTATTCTGCCAAACACATCAGCAAGTCAAATCCAAGCTTCAAATATTTGACACACTTTATTGAATCATTCTGGTGTCTCACATAGAGGCTAAATATTCAGTCAGTCAACTGAGCCTCACTGTAAGATGGAGTTCACAGTTACACTTATTACACCGTGGCAGGGTAACCTTGAAAGGGGACATTTTTTATGTTAGAGATGCGAAAGGAAATTGAGTTGACGTCTATTCTGATAACTCTGTCCACTCGTGCAGCGCTTCGATTGGCGTCTACTGAATGATGTTCACAAGAAACTCTTCTCAGTTTAACATTCAGAGAGGGAATATTTTACCGTACCACATGGCTTATCTCTACAGGTCAGATGTGTGTGTGTGTGATGGAAACCAAGTGGATGTCGGATGGAGCTGGACACTTGTGTGTTTGTTTCAAGTGTTTAGGAGTGTGTGTGTGTGTCATGAGTTAGTGTGTGTTTGTGTGTGATTAGTTGTACAGCTGTAGGCAGTATTAGCAGGTGCAGCTCTGAGATTAAAGGCTGGGGACTTTGGTGGTGTAGCTAATAGTCTGAAGTAATGGGTTCAAAGACACACACATCCATCCACTCAATCACTTTTATAGATGCATCCATACATTGACTCAGTCTTGTCATTAAGACAGAACAGATTAAAATTAGGGTTGTTAACGGACAAAAAGTATTTACATGATATGCTGATGAATTAATCTAATGACAATTCAGTTGACAATTTTATGTACTATTAGAGAGGAGGATTAAATACAATAATTTTATTGTTTTTGTAATTTTGTAATAAATTTGACTCAAATATTGTGTTATGTTGATGTCCCTACTTATATATATTAGAAACTATATAAGAAATTAACATTAACATTAACAAGAAATTAAAAAAACATTTCTGCTTTTAGTACAGTACATAGTGTAAATGCCTGTTCATATCAGGGATTATTACTCTAACTATAATGATAAAATGTTGAAAATCCTTCTAAAAGAGTTGTAAAAAGATTTTAAGAAGTCTAAAAGATTACAAAAACATTTAACTGTTAGAAATTCTAAGCGAATAGTGCAGTCCACACCATCCACAACTATAACAATACAGGGCAATTTTTTCCAGCAAATCAAAATCCATTTAAATTGAAAAGACTGACACATTTAAATTCGACACAGTGCCACCGTACTGTCAGTGTGTATGCGTATAACTATTGGTGTACCATCCACAAACTATTGCATATGCATAGGGTTGTATATAGCACCATGGTATATATCAAAGTAGAGTGGAAAGGCCACCGTATGGTTTTTATGACCAATACATCATACACAGAGTTACTGGAGCAGCTCAGGCTGAACATTATGAGAGTTTCAGCGTTCTACTCGAACTGCAGAGCTAAAGGCAACAAGACATGCTGGGTTAGCACAGGTGCACTGAGGGTTAGGCACTGCTGTAAAGGGCTCAAGGCTATAGGCAACGCTACACTAACCACATCATTGCCAGGCCAGAAGAGAGTAATGACTGCATGTCCATACTGGCATTCAGTCTGTGCAAGCAGCCTCACTGCCAACAAATCCACATACCCATAAGACACACATAAGCATAATAGAAGACTACACAGTAGTCTACATGTGGCACACAGGTACATTAAAACAAGAGAATACACCAAGTGAAATACGTAAAGTGACACATTGAAAGACAAACATATGGACAGGCGCATGCAGTGGGGACCGCCCAGTGACTCACATATTCTGATATTCTCCAAAAAAAGATATAATTAACATTTATTTTATTTCATAAATTATACAATTAACATATTTTTAATTGTGTGCGGTCATCATCAGCAATCTTATAATACGTTCATAAGTTGGCAATTATGTTACATGCACTCCAAGTCCAAATATACTATAACACTTGCCAACTGCTAAATTGAGTTTTATTAGAAACGGCAACATAATACATGGTTCAGATTTAATTTTAACACTATACTTACTATACTGACCCAAGGAAACCATGTAAACCATCTACTAAAGAAAACAGGTGTTCACAGAGAAACTAAGACTGTAATTTGAATCATTATTTCATTGTCATGGGGACATAACGTATTTTATTTGTAAATGATTTAATTACAAGCTCTGGGCTTTATACATTTAGCAGGTTTTATGAAAAGCCCTATAAGGTTTTTATTGTTGTCTGTTTTTCAGGTTAGAAGAAAGCATTCCTTTACAGCTAGTACAGGGGAGAGGCTTCAGTTAATGGAAAACACAAGTAAGTGCATGCAAGTGAGCAAGATTGTAACGTTCACTTTAATTATTAATTTAAAACACCAACTCATTTATAACTGTGCCAACACACACACATACAGCCACCCAAAGTCAACACATTTACAGGATCAATTTTTACACACGAACACACGCCTCTGTTTTGACTTCCTTGTGCATTTTTTCTGTACAACAGTGCAGTTTGCTCATGCTGAACTTGAAATGCTGTGTCATCAGATATAAGTTTGACAGGGGAACATACAACACCAGAGGGACCAGAGGTTGTCCCATTAACGTCCTTTCAAAAGTGGCTAAATCGTGACCTTATTCGACTCAGGAAGTTAGGTGATTTATCTCTGGGTGTTTCCATGGTAACCACTGACAGGTAGGGCAGACAGTGTGCACACCTGAGTTCTATGTTTAGCTTGTGAGTCATTATCTCACCTAGTAACAATAGACACTGTACCTGGTCTACCTGATTGATGCACCAATCCCTAGTCTACACTAGCTATGTGTCATTAATTTGCTTTCTTGAAACGTCTTAGTTCATTGTCAGTTAAAGTCGTTCACCTCACATGTGCACAAGTACATAGGCTATCCAAACTTCCTTAAATTTTCCTCAGCTTTTTTGTACGTGGCTGGTGCAGAATTTTAGCTGCATCAATAAGTATCATTTTTTATTACTTCTTATCTTGTGAACTAATTAAATAAAATTAAACACTTACATTTATTGCTGTGATAAAAATCATACTCCATCATTTTTGGCTCTTTATCAAAATCTCTGTTCGAATCATGAAATTGTAGGCTACTGTTTACATGGGTTAAAGCAAATGATGTCAGACTGACATTATGCCACTAGACTTTTTCATTCATTGACTCGAATTCATACGCATGTAAATGGAACAGCCTGGAAATGCAAGCTCACGTGAAGAAAAATTTGCATCTTGCTGCATTCCCAAGGTCAAGTTTGGTGAACTCCAACATGCGAATTCGTATCACATGTCGAGGCCTATATATGCAGGAGTCTGCAAAATCGTACGTGACAACTGAAAATATAAAAATATCATTTTATGTATAAACAATTGAAATTTTGTTTATTTTAAACCAAACGTTACGGATTGCAGTTAAAAATAATTCATAGATCTAGTAAATAATGTTGATGTGAACATTTTTAATCATAGGTCTAACAGCATTTAGTAATATCAAAATAGTTTGTCTGTTTAAATTAATCAAATAAATTTGATTATGAGAAACGAGCATCGAAGATTGGTTTCACCTATAAATATAACTATGATTTTAATCTTTGACACGTCTTCATTTCGTCAGTATAAAAGAGTTCAATATTTTCACAGAATGTTCTTTACATTATGTAGGATGATTTTATGTAGAAAACAGTAAATTTACAAAAAACTGACTTTGGCTGGGTTTTTTACAGGCAGGGTCACAAATAATAAGGATAAATATAAACAACACACAAATGAACACTAAATGAACACTTCTATGCTGGCTCTTTCTCACTAACACTAGGGAGATGTGGCTGTCTAATTAAACGCGTTCTGTTAGATTTATTTTAATTGTTATTACCCTAAAGCAGCTTGCTCCTTTAAATGCTACACAACTTTAACAAGCTTGTTAGTTTCACCTCTAAATCTCCCGTCTTATGTTCCACACATACACATCTACTTTTTCTGTCACACTGTCTCATTGATTAGCCCATTGATCTCCGTTTCCTCTTCGCATTTCCCGTAATAGTCTACCTGGACCTTTGCCAGCGTTGTGTGTGTGTTTTGTGCTAGAGAGTGGAAGAGAGCAAGCACAGTGGAAACGCAGGGAGTATTGAATGTCTGATTTGTATTTAACAAGGACTTGATAACTATGTTTTTTAAATAAGAGCTAAGAATGAATGTCATCAGTAAGCTAAGCCCTTTCCGACTCCCTTCTCTAGGCCGCCGTGTGATGTTTACGAGCACATGCTAGCTGAACAGCTGTTTGTGTTTGCTCTTCGTTCTGTACGATGTCTTTTTTATGAGTTGTCTGGATTCTTTTGACAATGTTTTTCATGTTATTGATTTTTACAAGCTCACGGTTTCAGAGATCTGGGGTGCACTGCAGAATGCGAGAACATGTGCCGGGGTTCTGGAATAGGATACGATTGTGGTGTTCTGCAGGAATCTGTAGGCTGAAGCGTTGTAAATCAGCATGCTTCAGAGGGTTTTGCCCTGGGATCAAAAATAGCGCTGCACAACAGCGCAAAGAGAACGTAACAATGAGATGTTGTCAACATTTCAAAACTTATTAGTTCTCTGTAGTAGTAATGCTGTGGGAAATATCTGAATTTATATGTCTCCAGTGTATTACTTCTCATCACGTTGTTTTTGAAAAACTGCTGCGCACGGCTCCAAACATCCCTCACAAAAGTTTAAAATGCGCAATTAGTGTTTGTTTCCAAACTGGTTATTGCACAACAGTCTGTAACTACTCCAGGCAGAACATGAGAGAGCAATAACAAAGAGTCGCTGCATGCAGTAATGTTGCATGTGCTTTATAAAAACAAGAATCACTGGATGACTGGAAATAAATACGAGACAGAATTAAGTAAGATGTGCCATGTTCAAGTGAGGAAAATAATCACCTAAATATATTTAAATATAAATATATTTGCGGCATAGATATGACTGCTTAAAATATGGGTAAGCTGTGTCAAAGGGGTCATTTGAATGAATATAAAATAGATGAGCAATTTACATTTTAATTAAAAATACAGTACCAGTCAAACGTTTAGACACAATTGACAAAAATTCTCTTGTTCTTAAAAATCTTTTAATTTGAAGGAGTATATTTCAATATTTACAATTACTTTTATAGACAAAAATATAACTGTGCCAAATTATATATTTTTTTATTAGAATACAAAAATTTTATTTTTTAAAAATGTATATAAAAAAATTGATTACTTGGACCAAATAATGAATAAAAATCAGCCAATAAGAGAGAGAAATTGCTTCAGTGCTGTTTAAAAAGCTTCCCAGGTTGAGGTCAAGAAGCTGGAGGATAAAATGGCAAAAGTATGATTTTGTAAATTCTGTACAAAGTGTGACTACTTTTGAAGATGCTAAAATATAACATATAGTTTTGATTTATTTTGGATGCTTTGTCACAACATAATTCCCACAATTACAATTTTGTTATTTCATGGTTTTGATGAGTTTACTACTATTCTATAATGTGAAAAAATCTAAATAACAGCAACAAAAGTTTCCAAACTTTTGACTGGTAGTGTTTATACATATATACATACATGAAATATTTACAATAGACAAAATTACATTACATCGTCTTACTTTGCTGCATTTTATTTCCATCTTAATTTGAATCAGTCAGACATGGGATTACTATTTAATATTTATCAGTCAGACATGGGATTACTATTTAATATTTATATGTAGTGAAATGTAGTTTTCGTAGTAATTTGCAATAGTATTATTAATGTATCGTTTTGTGGCGATGTTTGCCATCAATATTAAGCATTCAAACTTTGATACACTCAACTCTTGTGACACAACCACTACTACAGTAGTCTGGAAAAAGTGTTATATTTAATAGCTCATGGCTAATCTTAAACTAAAATGTACTGTATGTGATTTTATACATTGGCAATTCGCCACCATGTCAGACTCTACATACATCTTGCTGAATTAAGAAGACGACACGGTTCAACCGCTGACATGCCTGACCCCACTCTCCTCCATCAACAAAATAATTCCTCTGAGAATGTAAAGCCATTAGAAGCATTTCTGCATTAATTCTTAATGAGGAGCCTAATAATGAGCATTGCAAGCAAACTAATGTTAAAAAAACAAAAGTGATCCGTAAAGTGGCCAAAGATGAGTCCATATTTTAGTCCAAATCTTCATCTCTAGGGATCCTCTGACGTTTTAACCTCTCCGACATAAATGGAACATTATGTGTTTGTAATCTGGATATGTACTTGAGCTAAAATCTGGATCCTGCCTCCTCTCCAAGAGCGCCAGAGAGATGCGAGACACTCCTGCAGGCACAGACATTTAGCATATTAGGGTCAAGATCACAAGTCTGCAAACATCATCTCCTCCTACTGGCAATGTAATGAGAGTTAAAGACAGAAAGAAATGGAAAAAGGGGAAGAGTGGAGCACTATCAGAACAAGAGAGGAACGTAATAGAAATAGAATGAGTGAGAGATGGTTTGAGGGATGAAAGACACACAAAGAGGGAGGGAAGAAAAATACGCTCGGATGGATGGAAAATGAGCTGTAAGTGGCCTGCTGATAGAGTGATGCTGAGATGGGGTGGAGAGACCGCTGCGTAAATTTGTGCGAAGCATCATTTACATCAAATTACTCTAAGGTCAATTATGAAAATCTGAATATTAATGTTTCATGTCTGCTTGACCAGACAGCACTGCAGGAGATCAGGCAAGATCAGTTCCAACAGAAAGTGAAATCCTGACATGTAAGACAGACTGATATAATATAGAAGACATGTGCACTTCACATTTAAAGCCTTTACAAATGGCCAGTACACACACACACTGTACGCATACATATCAGGCCAGGTGCAGGACTGAGGCATTAGTGAGTGTGTCTGGAGAATATTTGCGTGTGTGTGCAGAGATGATCAGTGATGGAATGCAGAGTGTGTATGTGTGTGAATGTACTGTATGTATATGTGTTATCCAACGCGGTTTGGGCCGCGGTCCAAGAGTAGCCTAACCACCAGCTGCTTTCAACAGGCTGCATTACACTCACTCACGCAGACAGAGCCCCGTTTCTAAGCGAAAAAGACACAGAGGCCTTGTCTTTGTTCAGAATTCATGATCAATTTTACAGTGTATTTGGATATTTCTTGTGATAGATTGCTGCATTTGGCTGCTTGGAAGTACAAAGTGGTTCATCTGTGGACATGGTAACACAACCTACGCAAGTCATACGAGAAGAAGCCCTAATGTCTATTATCACTCAGTCCTGCGTATGAGAACACATCTCGATCCACCCGTTCCAGTAACCTGACCTTATTTGGATCAGTTTCATTTAGATCAGAATTTACATGCTGGTCATTGCTAGTTAAAAGCTGACAAGTTGTTGGTTCGCAAGCAAAATGTTGATGGTTACAGGTTGACCAAGGACGTCCTACAGATTAAGTTAGAAAGCCAGGTGGCAACACCTTCACACCCCAACATCCCATGCTGGGGACCAGCATCCAAAACACAGCATATGCTGGCGACCAGCTACGCCAGGTAGTTTTTTTCAGGATTCATTAAGATCAGGCTTTGTAGAGGAATAAGGTTACTGTAACACAGTTTAAAATTCAAAGATTGATGTGAATCTGTATTATTTGTGACCAGTTTCTTTGGCTCAGGTCTTGTCGCAAAGGAGTCATTTGGCAAAAATTTGTTTTGTCCAGAAAACCCGGTGAGCTTTATGTTTTTGATCTAGTATTACTTAAATTTGGGTTACGATTTGTTTAATTTGCATTGGACATATGGTTTGTTGTCCAGGCTCCCAAACACTTCAGGGTATGAATCAATCATGCATTGTGGGACAGGGAGAGCTTATCCTAAAACTGAGTCCAGATGAAATACACATGCTTGTAGTGCAACAGAAACATAAGTGGACCTACAAACACAGACACACACACACTCATGTAAGTGATCTCTGCCATATGGAGCAATATTACAATTATGCGGTTGTGCTAAAATTGCATTTCACACATCAGTGAGGTATCATTAGCACTAGCTAATGCTAACTGACCATAACCTGTCACTACAGCATTAGCATGCCAGTTTGCATATCGTCATGCTAATCCCCTGTCATGCTAATGTACCAACTGTCTCCATGGCTTAAAATTTAAATATAGAGGTTTTCTGGACATAGATTAAACCCTGTCCTTGGCTAAACTGTATTAGTGTTGAGCTAAATGCATTTAATGATTAATTGCATTTATAGGATCTAAACATCACCTGTGAATCAAATTACACCTCAATGGACTCAAGTAAAACTGTTACGAACATACTAACCCATAGCTATCTACTGCAGATTAAACCTAACAGCTGTGTCTAATGGTAAAAAAACTTCAGCGGAAGGTAAATTATGTCATCTCTTACAAACACAGTGCTCTGGAAAAGCAAATGTTTGCTGTAAATGTCCATACGTTTCAAGCTTGTTTTTTGCATTTCAGCTTTTTTATTAACTAGATTAGATTTATAAACTAGATTAATTTAAAGTGTTTCACCAGAGCTGTGCTTTATTCACAATTGAATTAAGACTTTTGAAGGAGTAGTTCCTTATGAACATTCTGAAATATGAAAAGTCTTTCATCATTTACTAATTCTGTCCCAAATGTATATGACTTACTTTCTTCAGATGAATACTATAATTTTATATATAATTTTACAATAAATAATTAACAGATATGGGGCTCAAAATAGCAAAGCTCCAAAATCACATACCGTCATTATTAAAGTAATCCAGTGACTCAAATGGATTAATATTAGTCTTTATGTTTGTGAGAGAAAACTATTAATATTTTCATATCAACATGCTGTCACATTTGAGCTTACCACACTCATTGGTTTGTTAGCATGGATATGCAACGTATTAACAATATTAAATAGTAATAAAGTTTTCTCTCAAGACATGTTACATGACAGTGTTTTATATAAAAATGAATTCATTTTTGTTCAAGTGAAGAAATGTTGCCCTGTTTGTGAAAATCAAGGCTAAAGTTTTAAAATTAAATTGTGAGATAACGAGCATCAAAGTTTGTTCTCACCTATAAATATCACTATGATTTCAATCTTTAACTTGTCATTACTCAGTCAATGTTAAAGATATCAATGTTGTATTTTTTACAGAATGTTCTTTACATTATGTAGGATGATGTTATATAGAAAACAGTTAATCAGTTTTCACTGGCAGGGTCACAAATACATCTGGGATGCCATGAGGGTGAGTAAATTAGAACACATTTTTGCTACTTCCATAAATTAGAGTTCGGTGTTTGACTCTGAAGTGAATTTGAGATGTAAAAATGATCCAGAATGCTCTAATTTATCCAATAGTTCTTAAAATTACACAAAATTATATAAACCATCTGAGGACAATGGGCATTTTGTGGTTCTGTATATTAAAGTTAAAAGCAGTTTAAGGCTTTTATTTTGACAGTATTGAACCCAAGTAAAACGAGCTTTGAATTACCTTTGAGTTTAGAGAAATGTGTCAAATCAGTTGCTTTCAAACCTGTGTTAGGCTAATGAAAAAATATTTTGAACTATGTATCTATAATTGCAGTTTAGCAAATAACTTTTTCAATCATTCAAATTCATACGGCAAACCATCATGATTTTAATGGATTTATTTCTTTAGAAAATTAGCTGTTTTTTATGTGAGAGCTGCCTGCATGTTCAGTTCTGTGTCAATCTTTGTGCAAGTGAACACAGCTCAAGACCTTCGTGGTGGTATGTGTGAATGGGTTAGTTACAGTAGACAGTAAACAGACTGCCCTATAGCTGCCCTGTTACACTGCTGAAATTCCCATCGCAAATAAACACCAATCGTGAGATTTACTGTCAATTGCAGGTTCATAGACCTTAGGCCTATATTCAAAAGCATAATGCCAAATGTGTTATACAGTAGTCCAAATATATGGCCTTTTGTGTTTGAGTACAGTATGTGCAAATCCTTCAGCTGTGGTCATGAGTTGAAGCTGAAGTGTTTAACTATAACAAGTATGAAAAGTGTGAATGCTGTTGCTCTATCAAAACATTTTGATTAACTTAACAAAGTAATGTTGTCTCAACATTGTGGCTAAAGTTTGGGTTGAGTCTGTCTGTTTGTCTGTCACAGGAGTAAGTGTTAAACCCGTGTTAAAAATCATTATTTTTTGCTATTTGATTTCAGTGAAGCCACTAAAATTACACATCAGCTTTAAGATGAATGAAATAGGCTTGAAATATAGAAATAACTCATATATTGATGGGGTCTCAGACACGCAGTTTGCTATATTGGCTGAATTTGATAAGTGTGGTCGGTGTAATTTGCTGAGGTGAAATGAATGGATCTCCTCCGTCATGAGGACATTTCTCCCCTCTGTTTTTTTTATTGCCTTTTCTTTCTCGTCCCCATTCTGTCTGCTGGGCTGTGTTTGTGTACTGTGTGTGTACTTTGTGCTGAATCTGTAGTCTTTTTATGTCCCTGTAGTGTTTGTCTCACCTACAAAATTGAACAAACGGTCCTGTTTGTCTCTCTCTCTCTCTCTCTCTCTCTCTCTCTCTCTCTCTCTCTCTCTCTCTCTCTCTCTCCTCTCTCTCTCTTTCTCTCTCTCTTTTGCTCTCTCTCTCTCTCTCTCTCTCTCTCTCTCTCTCTCTCTCTCTCTCTCTCTCTCTCTCTCTCTCTCTCTCTCTCTCTCTCTCTCTCTCTCTCTCTGTCTCTCTCTCTCTGTCTCTCTCTGTCTCTGTCTCTGTCTCTCTCTCTCTCTCTCTCTCTCTCTCTCTCTCTCTCTCTCCAGAAATATTTGAGGAGCAAATTTTTTAAATCATTCTTATAATAATCAATATTCATCTTCACATATAAACTATTTGCCAGCACCGGAGAGTTCACCCAGTTCCCCAGAGCGAATTCTTAAACAACCTTCAGTTCCAACAGCTGGAGAAAGACTCAATTAAATAAATGTTTTAATTTTCCTAAAGATATATTGCCATCGTGTAAATGCAAAATTCCTGAAGATGAGAGATTTTCAGGAGAGGAACAGACACGTTAGTCTTTGAGTTGGTAAATGTTTTGACTTAATTTTTTTTCGGGGGGGTTGCCAGTTAAAGGCTTCCTGTCTTTCCTGTTGTTGAGATGTGTTCAGTCTGTTTAGCTGGAAATGATGGACTCTTCCAGAGTCAAAGCACAGCTTAGTTTTGAAGTTGTCCACCACCAGTTTAAACAGACCGTTTTAAAAATTAATTGGGGAACGCCGAGGGTGTCCTATGTGTGAGGTCTGATGAGTTAGCTGCTAAATGACACAAAAAAATACCACATGAATTTACCCCAACCTTTATAGATCCGCCCCGACACCACAGCTCAACCCTACTTCCTGTTTACAAGGGTGTGTTTGCCTGTGTATTTGTGTTTTTAACGATTGCAGCTGAATAATCAGAGCTCAAAGAGAGAGACATGAATGTCTAGGGAGGAAAAGTCTTCACACTTCATTTACCTCGGCATGGAGCAGCCTCCCACCTACATACATAAACACCCATATATACACACTGTTACACACATACACATATCGTCTCCAAAGAGAATAGCTTAAACATGTTACAGGTTAGTAGCTTTTGGGCTGGTAATGCAAAAGTTGCAAGTTGAATCCCAGACAGGGAAAACCTCTGAACTGGAGAGCAGCTGAAAGAACCACATCAGTGTTGTGCCCTTGAGCGAAGCACTTAACTCCAGGTTATTCCAAGGGGAGGTTGTTTTAGTTCACTTTAGACAGATATTAGCTTCGTAACCGATTTGGAACAGCTGCAAGCGTTTCTGGGCTGTGCTTCAACCACCTGACTTGTGTTTGATAGAATGGTGGGCAGAGCAGGGTCATGCCGACCCTTATCACCAATGAGACAAGGAGGTCTGTTTCAGTTTTACACACGTAAAGAAGCGAAAGAAAATTTCACCCAAATATGAAAATTCTTTCAAGCTTTTCTGTAGCTCGGTTGGTAAGAGCATGGTGTTAGCAACGGCAAGATCATGGGTTCGATCCCAGGGATTGCACTTACCCATAAAAAAGTGTATAGCATAATGCACTGTAAGTCGCTGTGGATAAAAGAGTCTGTCAAGTCCATAAATAATTTACTCACTCTCATGCCATCCCAGCTGTGTATGGTTTAATACTTTTATGTTAAAATGGTATCTTCAAAAAGCACATACATCCACCATTAAAGTAATCCACATGATGTTTTTTGTTGCTAGTTATGTAAGTTTTTTATGTAAGGTTTGGAAGTTTTTTTGGGGGGGGCACCACATAAAAACCAATGAGATTCAAAGTTATCGACATGCTGCAATATTTAATCCAGAACACAGATTGGTTCGTCTCCATGTTTTTTAATGTACTAATTGCTAAATGAACTCAAAATATTAATTGTTTTCTTTCATCAATGCATTGTTTTGCTTCAGAACATCCCATCGCTGGATTCATTTTTATGATGGATTTATGTGCTTTTTTGAGCTTCACCATTTTTGGATCCCTGTAAAAAGATACTGTATAACTTAAGAAAGTCACATACAGCTGGGATGGTATGAGGGTGAGTAAATTATGAGACAATTTTCATATCTGGGTACTATTCCTTTAATATTTGGGGTAATTTGATTGTGCTTTCTGCTACCAATGAGAGTACAGATCAATAACATTGTACATCAATAAAAGTATCCTAGACTCAGCCTTGTGCAGCACATTTTAACATGTTTAAATTCCTTCAGCAGATTCCAAAATCCATTCTGTAAATGTACATCTGCAGACTCCGTCTGAGCCTTTTTCCTTACTCAACAGTTCAATGATTTTATATTTGTTATAAAATAAAATGTATTACAATGTGGCTAAATTACACACCATTCAACCTAAACTCTCCCAGCTCTGAAAGTTCTCAACTTCTTGTATGTATTTGACCTGTAAGGTTCTTACAAGGTCAGTAGTTTTGCCAGTGGACACTTACCGACTTGCTTTGCCTCATAAGAGGAGTGAAGTCAAAGTTTACCCATTTAACACATACTAGAACCCAGACGTTTTGGTGATGGTAAAGTTCTTCAAGGTTTAAAAATGTGAGGAAATGGTTTCAGATCAGCAACAAGCACTCACCCTTATGACCTCTATTGGTCCGGCAGGGTCTTTACATACTTTGCACTTCCAGACATGCACGACCGCAAGGTTTCAGCATCTGCGAAATGAATGAGTGTGTGTAAAATCTTTAGTGTGCGTGTCACAGACAGGCATTTTTAGGGTTGCACGGCTCTTTGTCTTTATAGTGTTTCCAAAACCAGACCTAAACTTGCCACAGCCTTCCTCTCTCTTGTGAAAATCGACTCTTTCCCTCTCTTTTCTCTTATTGTCTCTCGTCCACATGAGTCACTTTCTTCTCTGACTGTCTTTTCTCCTTGTTAGGCCAAAGGTGACATTTCCAGCTGTGATTTGTCCTCTGCTTCAGGTATGGCTCATCATTAACGTGTGAACACAGGTCACGCATACAGTACAGTACAGTATGCTATTACTGTTGATATACTAATTGACATTTGTACGAAAGGACCAGCTTTGTTGACGACGTGCCCTTTATGTGGCGTCTTTTTTAATGACTCGGGTTATAGGACAGGAAGCATTCCTTTGTAAATATCAAATGACCTTTGAAGGGGGTCAGAGGCAGAATTGTTGATTGATGACATCAAAAGCGACTCATTTTTCACGAGAGAAGCAAAGATGGAATAGATTTAGGTTTGGAAATCTATAAAGACAAACAACCGTGCAATTCTAAAAGGGCTGAATATGGACCGTAATGGGGCCCATGTGAAGTTTTTGTGTGTACAGTCTCCAAATCTTCAGATGATCTGGTGATACTGGAGTGTTACATTAGTTCATCTGCTCTAGAAGGTCCCACTGATTTTCTGACAATGAATTTCAGAGATTGTTTCTCTGCTTGTGTGTTTGATAAAGGTTGGGGCAGAGTACAAAATTGCAAATTTAATTTAAGAGTAAATAGGACCAGAGATGGCATTAATCTCTGTGCACAGACACAGATATGTGCCCTGCTCCTATTCTTGTCCCTAACTGGAAGATTCTCTTCTCTGAGCTGTGTGTTGTTGTGTGTTTTTGTGTGTTTCACAGGGGACCATTACAGAGTCTTGGGCATTTTGTCACTTTTAATAACAGGTAACTGCAACCTGTCTGATTTAAAATCACATGTCACACAAGATTTTACTGCTGGGTGCTTCTGGGAGTAGCTTTATCTTCTTGCAGAGGTCTTAATATGGGAAATGTCTTTGTGGTAGAAGCTAAGTTTAATAATGTAATAATGTATAAATGTGATATTATTTCATTACACTAAACACACACACACACACACACACACACACACACACATAAAAACACATTCATACTAAGTGGGACATTCCATAGACTTCTATTGTGTTTTTAGTGAAACTGATAGTTCTAGTCCTTTTGATTATGACTGGTTGATCTGCACTTAATTCCCGTTGTGAATAATTCCAGAAACACACACCTGTGACCACATTACATCAGGTTCACTGCGCCACTGCGTCTGCATGTTGCTGCGTCTGTGTTGCTTGGCAACCACTCTGCTGCTGAAGAATGACATTGCTTGGCAGAGGAACAAAATTTTATTATTAGAGTTATTCATTTTTTGTTGCTGTGGACTGATTTGATAAAACTTTGCCAAATACAGTACCAGTCAAAGGTTTAGACACAATATCTGAATAATCTGAAGGTATATTTCAATTCATGAAATTACTTCTTTAAAAATATTAATTCTTTAACCTGATAACTGTCACCACAGAAATTGAGCATACACATAAAAAAATGCTCTATATGAACTTCAATTATTTTTATTTTTTATTTTTAATAATTTGAGGTATTTTTATAAATTACAGTAACATTAACATTTTTTGTTTGTGTGTCAAATATTTCATCGTGAGTCTTATACATTTCCATCAATATATAGTTTGTCATGATTAGGTTAAAATGAAACTATGAAATATTAAAGTAAATGGGGCAATAACATAGGTGTTCCTCCTGAGGATTTGTGACAGTTAACAGGTTAAAAATATAATCATGCCAACAAATTAATTTATTTCATTTGAAAACTAAAATTTGATTTAGAAAAAATATTTTTGAAATGGATTAACCTTAGCTCACGATTCCATTTCGATTTCGATACATACATGCTTCATGATTACGATTGTATGCCAATTTTTTTTTTAAAATGTAAGAAATGAAACTAAAACATTAACAATATTGAATAACATTTGTATTTTCGTTAAAGAACTGACAACATTTAACTTTCTGTACTGTATGTAAATATAAAAGTTGAATTAAATCTGTCACTGAAAAATAAAACTGAATTGTAACATAAAAATATTAACTGCATAGCTCTGTGATTTTTTTTTTTTTGTCTTAATTTTTTGTATTGATATATGAATTACATTGATATATCGTTATACCCCTAATCATATAAAAAAATATTTTCATAAATTATCAACACTATTTATATCACAAAATAGACACAGTTATGTTAAAGAAACTTCTGTTTCTTGTTGAGAGAAATACAAGCGCTTGTAATTTTATGAAGCCTCAGAGAGTTTACACTTGCGTAAAACAATGCAGCATCTCTTCTGTAGGTGCACTTAGGAACACAGTTTATGAAATATTAGGTTTCTTGGATGTGTTAGTCAGTTGCAGGTGATCTCCCTTCAGTTGTTACCATGGTGATAGTGCACATGTGGGTTAAAGCATTGTCTGATGGAACTAGTGTGGGACTTGCATGTATGTTCCCACCGGGATTTCCGTAAACAGGCAGTGAAATGAAGCATATGGCTGACTGCAGCAATTTTTAGAACAAATACAGCATTTTAAACCTCAGGATGTTTTGGCATGTGCATCATCATGCAGACGTGTTAGTTTGAGCATAATTGGTTGATGTTAACTAGTCGAAAAGGGAGTAATTAGTGAAATAAAACGAAGACTTTGAATGAGTTTTTATTACCTTACGTTCCTTTTAATCCACATTCATATCAGAAATTGGCAGTTTCTTTTCTAAATCAAAGAAAAGTACTTGATCAAAAGTTTGACTCTCATATTAACTTTGATGCCTAAAAAACGTTTCTATCTGATGCAGTACAAGCTTTCTGCCAAGACAGACCAAAAATTGAGCCATTTGGAAAACATTATTTTGATTCGAAGTTCAATTTTTCAAACACATTTTTTGTTTAACAGTGATGTATGGTGTAATAGTTGAAGTAATGAAAAACCATAAATCCTTTTTGGAGAGGATGTGAGAAATGACTTTTTGTTGATGAATAATCAGACACAACATTCATCAAAGCACTCACTACGCAACCTTATTCACAAATGAGTACATCTATTTTACTTTAATTCCGCAAGCAGTGTATTTGCATTTTTTACAACATTATCATTAACTCTCACAAGCATGCTAACAAACTCGAATATTCTTTCCTTTGTGTAACACACAGTGTTAAGTGGAAAGAGCAGACCATCTCCTTCACTGTCTGATGTCCGTGGGGTTTCCTTCTCTATTCTCTCCCCGCTGAATCCCACGTCGCAGGAACCTTTCCCCCATCCTTGTAAAGGAATATGTTTCAGAATGCTTACTGTGCAAGGTTTACAGCGTTCCATTTGAGCTGTGAGAACGTCTGGAAAGCTTCCAAAGAGCTTCAGATCTCCCAGCATTCCTCAGGAGATCTGAGAGAGCGCTGCAGCCAAACACATGAGCCTTTCACATGCGCTCAATGATCAGTCGCACACTACAGCTGCCGTTCATTCTTCCATTTGCCTTTTTGAATTCGGCTTCTCTCTCTCTCTTTATCTCTGTCTATTTGTTCCTCTCTCTTTTCTCTTGCCTGTTTTCCCCACTTCTTTCAGGGCTCACACATTCTCTTTAAGCCTCATGGTAAGTTTGTCTGCGGTGAATATCGCGAGCAGTGTAATCACAGGGGCCTCTCTGCTGGCCAGATGTTCAGGGTATCCATGCAGGCACGGATAAATTCGATGCTGCGGCGACTCTCTGAGCCTTTCTGTGGTTCCTTAGCAGGATGATTGGCTACGAGACAGCGCCGACAGCAATCCACGACATTCTAGAACAATGACATTCTCGGAACGCTCCGAAATCGAAATGAGTTCAAGATTGCGGTGGACAAAAAGCAAGACGGATTCTGTTAGAAACTCAACCTTTAAACTTCTAAATGTTCGACAAACTGTGTTCACTTTGGGGCTGTGCCCGTGCACAGCTCCAGAACTGGGTGGGATCCGGACCATGACGGTGATGAGAGTAGTAAAATAAATACTCATTTTGGTGGTTAACAACAATTACAATCAAACACACTACTGAACACAATATATACACGCTGCTGCAAAAGCTCGCCGTAAACCACAAACATCTTATTACGTAGAATGATTACACTTGGTTTAATTTTACTTGGATAAGGTTTAATTATACTTAAATATAACTGAAATGGTTTCAATTGTTGGTCAAATGAATAGATGTGATGTATTCATGTAACACAAAACATAGTATAAGTGAATACTGATACTGGTCATTTCATAACTATCCAGTTGACCCAAAAATTTAAATATTTTTAGAATTTACTTATTTACTTACTAATGTCATTCCACACCTGTGTGACTTTCTTTCTTCTCCAGAAAACAAAAGAAGATATTTTGAAGATCAACATTGCACCCCTTTGACTTTCTATTTTATAGACACAAAAAAATACAGTGACTATTTCTCAAAATATCTTCTTTTGTCTTTCACAGGAAAGTCATATACATGTTTTGAATGGCGTGGGGGTGACAGAGTTTTTATTTTTTAAATGCGGTAACATTGTTAACCAATGTTAGCATCCATTCAGTAGTCACATGTACTGTATGCACACAACTTGTTATTTAACTTGAATGTCAGGACTTTGGATGTGGTGGATGTTATTATTGTGTTACTTGTAATGTGACCTTCAGTGTATAGGAGACAATGTGACTTTGTATAAAATGATGAATGTTTCATGAAGTTCAGTGTTTTAGTAATTTATTTACTGAACTATGGAACTTTGGGTGGGTCTGCTTTTATATGTAAAGCGACACCAGAGTCCATATGGGATCACTTTGCGAATGACATTTTTATGTTGACGAGAAATTGAAAATTTAATCCAAACGCTGATGCCAAAGGTGGTTTCACACCAGCGTATAATAAATATTTAACTAGAGGTCTTCAACTAACATTTTACTTTATCTCTTTAATTTGAAACTTTATTTAACTCCTGTTACATAATTACCTTAACTTAATTATCCACACATAAGTAGCTTGAAAATAATAATCCTGTAAACATCTAGATTTCTAATAAAATGATCACAGACAGAATTAAAAATGAAAAACAAATGTATCTAATAGAGCATTTAATTTGTTTTGATAAATGTATTACTTTCACCAAATTGCATCTGCCTTTCCCAAATTGTGGTGTGTGAGAGAGAGAGAGAGAGAGAGAGAGAGAGAGAGAGAGAGAGAGAGAGAGAGAGTGATCTGCACATTAAGATGCCAGACATCACTCATAAATATTTACAATGGGCAAATTTCCCAAAGGAGCATATAAACACTATTTGAGAGTGTTTGTTGGAACTGTGAAAGTTTTTATAATGTTTACACTAACGCACAGAAGTTTGTAGATTTAAAAATGGAAAATATAACTTAATAACGAAGCTCTTAGAGTATAAAATGTTGATAAAATCTCAGAACTATGGTGTTTCAAACTTTAATTTAAATTGCTCCAGCTCTGAATAATATGTTGACTGTGGTTAGGCATCAGTATGAACATCAAGATGTACAGTCATGTATTGTACAGAATGTCATAAAATACTATCAAGAGATACTGTACTGAATGTCACACAGTCAGTACTACTTTAAAAAAAAAATTTTTTTCATTAGTACTATTTGACATAGATGCACAATTAGTATTGAATATCAGTGCACACACTCAGTACTAAACATCAGACAGACAGGCGGTACTAAACGTCATCACCGTCAGTTTGTCAGAGATACCCAATTATTACTGAATATCATGGGCACACAGTCAGTAAAAAACCCGTCATGGACATACAGTCAGTACCTCATCTCCAGGATGCAGTCAGCTCAGATCAGTTTGGGTTTTTTGTGTATTTAAATAGTTCTCAGTGCATCTGCTCAGTATGTCATTTTAGTAGACTAAATCTGTCGAAAAGACCTAGGCCTGGCTAAGACTCCTGGCTCATTTTAAATTATGTTTATTCAATCTATGACAGATATGTTATTATGAGTCTTCTAAATAAATGTTTGTGTGTGTACGGATGTGTGCACGAAACTGTGTTTCTGAAGAAGAGTGTGTGCGATTAGATGTTGCTCTCTACTGGGATGCCACGTGGGCGATTCTGAGACAAGTCACATCTCGCAGACAGGCTGAGTTTTTGGAGTAGCTGTGCGTGTGTGTGTGTGTGTGTGTGTGTGCGTGCGTGCGTGTACACACATACACACACACACGGAAAACTGTGATATTTCTTTATGTAGTCCAAATGACATGGGAGGAATCTAACATTCTCTCTTTCTCTGTGTTGTTAACACAGCTGTGTGAAATAGGCTGGAACTGAGGCGTAATGTGGACAGCTGCTCTTCCCCTAAAAACCTAATGAGGACACACACGCACTTACCCTCGCACACACACACAGGCTCTTATACGCACACAAGCATTCAGATTCATTCACCGTCATATTCATAATTGTAATTGGCTGTAATTTTTCATGTAAACTTCACAACATGATAGAAAGCCAATGGTTAATCAATAATTCATTTGGGAAATACTGGTCTGTGGTTATTAAATAAAAACTTAATACAGTAATGATACCTTGTGTTACTTTTAAAGTGCCCCAGTTCAATCAATCAGCAAACACGCACACACTCTGAGAAGAACAGATGAACATGCTGGATTTGATTTAGAAACCACTGCATGAATGCAGAGGAAAGGAATCTGAATCTCGCTCTCTCTCTCTTTCTCTCTCTAGCGTAGAATTGTCTTTAGTCATTATGGATTTTGTTCAAAATGAAACAAAAGAATAAAGAAACATAAACACAAATAAGAGAACACGAATAAAGCATACTGCCAGTCTCAGTCTCAGCTATGAACTTGTAATTATTCAAAGTATTCTGGAAACTGAAGCCTAAATCAATAGCCCTTACATTCCTAAAGTGAAAAATCCATATCAAATTATCGTCATGGGAAAACTTTTTATTTTACAAAGGAAATATTTGGGTTATTTAATAATGAAAATAAGGTAAAATTCTGGGTGGCTCACACACACCCTCACAAATCATCTTTCTCATTCACTCACTCACTTTCTAAACATTCAACAAACTTTTAACTTGACATTTTAAAATATTACATTGTCAATTATTACAATAATAGTAATATAAAAAGAATATTATAACATTTTTATTATAATACTTACAAAAACAAACAATTATTAAATATTAACTCTATATTAAACACAATACATTGTTAACAAGATAATGAGGTTATATAATTTCGTTTATTTTGTCGACATCATTCTGTGTGCCTGTCAGAATCTGTTTGATCTGTCAGTATTTTTAAAAACAATAGAATGACAATTATTAAATTGATGTAATATTGCATGCATATCTTTGGGATATCCGTTATTTATATAATATCTGGGGGATGTTTTTAAATGTTTTCCTGCTATTGAACTGTGTGTGCGCAGGCAAATAAACTATGAGCTTATCAGAACAGGAAACCTTTCATCTTGAATCAAAATAATTCCAGTGATTATCAAAGTCAAAGTAAACAGTCATTTTTGCCTAAACATGCACTCGTTATTTCTCATTATAAAATGAAATGCCTTATTAGTGAAATATATATTTAAAATCTTGTTCACTCGCATATTTATGGAGCTGGCCACCTCCTTATGGTGGCTGCCATTTTGGGATCACATGACCAGGTGACAATTACTTGCTTTGTGTTGATTGGATACTTTTCTTTTAACAACAAATGAATCTTGGACGACTATGAATAGCTCATAGGTGTCATTTAAAGTTCAGGCTAATTCCTCAGGGCACCTTTAGTCAATCTGTTGAAGTGAAAATATAGGTTCCCTGAATTTGACTTTACAATGCAATGAGAGAAAATCATAGCCTGTATAGTTATGGTCAAGATTTCACAGTCTTATGAACACCAGTTCAAATATGCCCAAACACACAAGACAATCCAACAAGGCATAAAACACTTTCTTACTGAGACGAAACGGTTATTTTCCCACTGAGAGGATTTTTGGTCCGCTGTGTGTAAGGTGATTCCCTAATGCATAGCCAGCAGTGTGTGTGTGTCTGCGTGTATAATTCCTGACAGGAAATTGTTCTCTGTGGAAATGAAACCACTCTAACACTGCTCTCAGTGAGGAATGTGAGGCTTATGGAAGACTTCCTCCCCAGTCTCTCTCGCGCTGCACCCCATCGTGGACATGTGCACAAGTATGTGTGTGTCTTTGTCAGGGAACCGTCCCGCTGAGAAATGCTGGAGATCTTCATTGTCCGTTGCCTGTATGCTTGGCTGAGTTTGTTTGGGGGTGGGGGTGTGATGAGCATTATAAACTTTATCAGCTTGATTCATGAATATTAATTAGGTGGGGTAATATTAACCTAGTCGTCCTTGCTGAAAGGCAGGTAAATGAGTGCTGTATGCACTTACAATTCGATACACGATACTGATAAAATTTTAAATGATGAAACTGAATTTCAAATAACAGATTTATTCCCAGAACATTAACTATTTTTATTATTATTATTTGTACATATACAGTATACTTGTTATAAAAATGTGAATGTGTCTTTCACTGAAAAATTTAAATTAATTTTGACATAAAATTAAAATGAAAAAGCTAAACCCTAAGAAAGAACTTTAAAGCAGTAAAAGCACTAAATTAAAACAACATAAAACATTGTATGTTGATGCAAGTGTTGGCAGCACAACCAATAAGTTTCAACAGTCATATCATAAAAAACACCATAGCTCTGAAATACATGTATAATATATTTTTACATCCCTTAATAACCATAGTATATACCAATTACGGCTTGCACATTTGTTTAGTTCACTATCGCAGCAACGGGTTGGCAGAGGCTTTGTCGTTTTATGCCAATTTTTTTCCTATTTGAATTTTTTCTTCACTTGCCAGCCAAAAGTTTAATATAGTATAATGATTATTTTCCCCAAAAGGTTGACAAACTTTTGCTCAAAAGTGCTAAAAGTTGGAAGACACGTCTCCCTCACATAATAATTCCTACACCCTGTGTCTGTGTATACGTTTATGCTCAAGTATTAAGCTGTCAGCAGTAATATATTAAGGTATGGCAATTTACTCTGTGTGCGTCTGCGTGTGTCTTCTATGAGTGTGTGTCTGCGTATGTGTGACCCCTCTGGTCGTTTCAGTGTTGTGGTAACACCCTGTGGAGTGCAGCGAAGTTTATGGGCCATGCTGAAGAAAAATACGTCTATATTACAGACTCAGTAGATTGACAGGTGATGTGATATGCCCGCGTGTGTGCTAATATAATTGTTCAAAGAAATGAAACTATGCACTTCTTTCTGACCACATGTTTGTGTTGGCTAGTTTAAATTACTCCCTTGAGACACTTATATCCTGTGTGACTAAAATTTACTCATCTGAGCGGCGAGGAGAGAAGGCTCTCAATTTAGTGCTGTTATTTCAGAGGGGAGAGCAATTTAATGAAAGGGTTCATTCTTGATTAGGTTTTCTTAAACATTTGTATCAGTTAGTTTATCCTCCTGTTCCACAGGGCTGTGAGAAGGTAGACACATTCACACATGCGCGGTGAGCTCTGCATTTCATGGCTGTGGAATATTGTGTCAGCACCATGGCATGATAAGTGCTTATGGATATAGGTTCTAGTGAGGCGTGCAACATGTCCAGATTTTTTGTCTCCTTCATATTTACCTGCTGTGTCTGCATCTTGTGTATGAAATAAAGAGAAAATAGACAGAGTAAAATAAATAAAAAATTATTTTTATGACAGAATCTTTCTGAAAGTGTCTGTGGGTGTATGCTGACATTTTTTGGTTGCTGTGTTTATTTGTAGCCTAGTTTCTTCGGTTGTCAGCAACCAAGGAATTTAGATACAATATGCTAAAAATATTTATGCACAAACTATTGGGTAAAATAACGTTTAAATAGATTCTGCTATTTTCTATGATCCTTTTTTAGTATCTCTTGCCTTGTCTGCTATCCTAATTTTTTTTACTGAGCTCATTGCAATGCATTATGGGATTGCTTTCTCCACAGCATGTGGTGCTGCCTTAGAATCTGGCCAAACCTTTTGGAACAGGTTTCATTTTAGGAACAGGCACTCAAAATGTCTTCAAAAGCTTTTGCCTACATAGGGCAGTTTCCTGCTGTACAGTAGGTTTTGAAACAGAGCCACACACACTGATTACACACAATCAGTTTAAAACATCCAGTATTTACAAAGTCTAATAGTAATTTATAACACAAAGCCAAAACCTAACCCCAACCCTTTTGCTGGGTCAGGCCTACTTGAAACCGAGCCTACAATCTTCGTGTTAGCAATCCAGCTCCCTCACCATTAAACCACCACTACCTAGAGCTTTAAAACAGCTGTTTGCTTTCTGCTAAAGTAACAATGTTGTCATAAAACCCATATCCTAAATTGTGTTTTACTAGCGGCCAGCGAGACAGTTAACATCTTTGTTCCTGTCGAAACCATCGAAACGGGGGGTGTGTCTTTAGCCAAAAAAGAGAGAGCATAAACAATAAAGACAATATCTTGCAGGGTTAGGCGAGTTTTCTTTGGCTGTAGTGGTCAGCACTTGCTGAGAGCGGTGAACCCCTACATACATCTCTCTCTCTCCATCTCTACTCTTCTCTTCATGATCCCAGTGTTTTGCCCATCCAAACACATAAAGACCCTGTACAAACAGAAGTTATGGCAGAAAAGGTCCATGTTTCTGGAGATGAATGAGTGTTGCTTGTATGCATGTCTGTCCATGTGTGCGCTCTCATGGTGAACTCCGACAGATTAATGTTGTTTTCCTGTAGTAAATAGCGGAGATGACCTTAGCTTTGTGTTTGATGAGGACTGAAATAGATTGGTCCAAATATTTGATCTTATAATATTTTTAAAGGCTTGGTATCACGCAAGGAAAGATTTATATCTGCATACAAAATTGAGCAATAAAATATTTAGTAATAAGATGCTGTGCAAACGAGAATGGGTGAGATCTTCTCATTTTATATGGTTTTTATGCTTCAATGTCCGCAGGAGACCGGACAGCAAGTGATTATATCACCGTCCCACCACTGAGTTTTAAAATGCTTGCAGAAGGGTATATGTGTGCGAGTGTGTGTATCACATATGTTCGCAATAACTCTGTGGCAAAGCAAACAGTCTAAAGCCTCTCATGCTCCGTGAAATCTCACCCCCATTTCTCAGGCATGCACTGGCCACCTCAGGCTCAGCAAGGACCCTAAGGGGCCTCTGACCATAGCATATACACACATACACATAAACACACACTCACGGGGCTTTGATCCGCTAGTCCACATTATGAATGTGGAGGGAAGCCAGTGGCCGGTGGCTTAGAGCCGGAATAGATCTGTCTAGATTCCAGTTTCTCTGAGCTGAATTGTGTTGGCAGGAAAATGAACGCATGCATGAATGAATACAGTGAACTGAGGTGATTCTTCCTTTATGAACTGAATCCGGCCAAGTGTTTTGTGTGACATCAATACGTCCATCCCTCTATTCCTTTATCCATTCATATATCCATCCATCCATTCTAACTTCCTTCCATTATTCTTTCTTTCTGCTGTCGTCCGTCCTTCTATCCATCTATCCACTAATATTCCATGGTTATTGCACTGTACCTCTTGAGGGCTACTACAGTTATCGAAAACATAATTTTGTTCATCCATGTTGATTTATAACAAGGATGATAATGTGCTGTGTAATATTTGTTTATGCCCATTTAGACATCAGAGAGAGGAAACAGGGGGCTGCTTGCTTTGTTAGCTTATATGCCTGAAGGCAGTTTTTCTACACTAAACACTAAAGCTGTTGAAACATTAGTGAACTAGCAACCTGGGAGAGAGAAAGAAATTATCATAATAAAAATAAGCTGCATTTTTCATCAGCTGCTAATGAATGCATGGATTTCTTCCTCTACAGTGTGTGTCAGGATTGTGCACTATTCAGAACGGAAATGAGAATTTCAATTTCATTCAGTTCCTGAGGTTGCAGTCAGGATGCAGAATTGCGATTGAAATTTGATTTTAAAGTGAAATTAAACTGTAATTAAATTCAAATAAATAGATGCAAGTGTAGCAAGATTTTATTTTTCTGTATATACTGTATTACATAAATATGTTTTAATTTCATTCTTGAATTGTAGTCTAATCATGCCAAACTAAATATTGATGAAAAGGTCTGAGACTGAAATACAAATATTTGACATTTTCATAACAATAAGCTTAAGCAAAATATAATAATTTTAATGTTGTTTATAAAATAACTTAAAATACCAAATACATAAAATAAAACATTTTAAAAATGAAAATGTTCTAAAAAATATCTAATATCTAAATTGAAAGAAATGTAGTTTGAATAGTGCATTTTTATGTATGCTCAATATGTGCAGCAACAAGTATAAGGATAAAGTCTTTGAAATGGAATCAAAGAACAAGAACAAAATAATAAATATATGGCTTCCCAATGTATTATATTATATTATATTATATTATATTATATTATATTATATTATATTATATTATATTATATTATATTATATTATATTATATTATATTATATTATATTGTTTATTATTATATTGTTTATTATTATATTGTTTATTATTATATTGTTTATTATTATATTATATTTAAATAATGTATCTACAATTTTAATCACTGCATATGATTGTGGGATTTTCTTATTAAACAGTGTACCGTAAGCAGTCATGCATAAGATTTATACAACACATCCTATTCTATCTCATTTTTCTCCACAGATTCCATCAGTCTGTACATCCACTGATGAATTTAGTCATACAGTAAGTCTCGTCGCTGAGGTTCTGAATGTTTTATCTCAGAGCGTTAAGACCTAATCTTGGAACGGATCACAGCTGAGCTTAATTGAATCATTTATGGACACACAGCTGGGGAAACAGATCTAAATAGCAGGCCTCAGAGCAGTGAGTGGGGAGAGATTCTCATCTACAGGTTAAACCTCCTGCCAACAGGGTTCAGATTAGTCAGAGATCTCTATCTCTCCTTCCCTAAACCTATCAGCTTTACACCTTCCCAAGTGGCTGGGCCTCGTCATGTGTGTGCAAGTGTGCAGGTGTGGAACACAATCTGATTGTAAACAGAAGCATAAGCCTCTTTATTAAAAATACATGGGAAATGTGAAGAAAGGCTATATGGTGCGGTAGCTGTCATCAGCGTCCTGGCAAGAGGAAAATTGAGAGAGAGAGAGAGAGAGTGACAGGAGACACACACATTTGGATGCCTAGACAATTGCAAAAGGAAAAGGAACAAGATGGAGAGAGAAAATATGGCAGGAAAAGGGCAAACGGAGGGTGGATGGATAAAAGAAAATCAGATACATACACAAACACACACATACCATATCTTAGTTTAACATCAGGCCAAGAGGAGATGGAGAAATTGAATTGGATAGGCCTTGAGTGACTCCATCAGTAATTACCATTCAGCTAGGCCAACAGAGAGAGAGAGAGAGAGAGAGAGAGAGAGAGAGAGAGAGAGAGATTGTGTTTTGTAAACATTCCAGTTTAGATTAGAGAGAGTTTTTTTTCTACAGGTGGTTTTGATCAGTAGAAAGACAAAGACGAATCAAACTTACGCTGCAAAATATGCTCTACAGATTACAAAAAGACTGTATAGGAAAAACAAAAAGAAAGAGACTCTTATCTATAAAAAACTATAGAACTCTTTTCATCTCGTGTCTGGCTCATTTACATGTGTCCCATCAGATTTTTGAGCTAAGTGGGAGTAAAATGCAACTGGCAATAAGATGTATTGTTATGTAAATAAGTGAATTATGTCAAATCTAAATTTAGTTAGTCTGACTGATTTACACCTTGATCTGCAGATCATTTGCTTACTGTCATCCCTTTTGTCACTCAAAATTTAATTTAAAAAACTGCCTTTTTCCTTGCACAACACAAACTATTTTCAAAATGTCAAAGCTGATCTTGTTTTGTGATATTATATTATCTATTAAATAAAAAATGGCTATGGCTTTTTTGGTCCTTATAATAGATATTTTATTCTAACAGTCCACAAATCCAATTAGAGTCAAACTATGGACTATCGTTTCAAGCTCTTTTTGCATAATATAATTTGTTATTGTCGCATTATTTTCATGATAAAGAGTTTGTGCGTAAGAACTAAGCGCCCATAAAAGAGAGTCTCTGTTATTAGGGGTTCATATTTAAAAGTCTCTATATTGAGAAGTTTATGTGGCCCCTTATATTTTATTTATAAGAGCAAACTGAGGAATATGTGCTCCTTCTGATTTCTTTGCTGTTGTTTAAAAATTCATTCTTGTCAAATCATTAAATAGAGCACAATTCTAGAGCATAATTAATTTAAATTAGAAGTTTGGGCAGGTCATATACTGAACCAATGGCCCTCCATTTTAGCCATTCCGAAATTATGTATTGGTTACAGGTGTATTTAAGGGGAAAGGCATTTTTATTCTGGAAACCATGTGCTTGGATAAATATATGTAGTGCAAGATGAGTCATCAATCCTTTTGGTTTATTTCCCAGAAGAGAAATACTGTAAGATATTAAATGTGTGTAAGTGAAAGATAATTTTATCAGCATTAACAAATGACCTCAACGACAACACATGGAATAAATGTCACAAATGGAGTCTTTAAGCATGTTTCTGGAGGTAGCTAGCTGGGTTAAGTGAAACCATTGAAAAGAAAGTATTAATTTGTGCTTTTTTCTGGTCTGTGACACACGTTCCCTTCCAATATTGTTTACTTCATCTCCAGCTGAATTCGATCTGCGTCCCGATGCCAGCGAATCAAACAAACATTCCACACATCAGCTCTAACATATACAGAGCAGGAGACCTTGAAACTCTCACAGACAAACTTCCATTTTACAGTGTTCCTGGCAAATAATTCAACCAAAAAACATTCTGAAACAAAAGATGAAAAGGGAGAAGAAAGCAATCTTCTTTGCGTCTGATAGACACCCCTCAGTTTTATTTCTAGTCTCTGAAACGCAGTGAGTTTTCTTGCCGGGGTGTGCGTTAGCACTGATGCGTGGAGAAGGTTTCCTGTGTGTATTATTGTATTTTGGGTCCCGAAGGCTCCGCTGCAATCTAGTGCCAGCTCTAATGTTGTTTTTGGAGATGAGTAAGAACATTAATTTACTACGTGCAAACAATGTGATCGTCTAAACTACTGTTTCCCAGCTACCCAATTGAAGCCATATGGATAGAACAAAGCTCATTTAAATGCTGTCTCTCCTTCTCTCTCGCAACTCTTAGAACTCTTAGATCAAATAATTTGACCTCCCACTCAATCCTCTCGTTCGTGCAGGATAAAAGCAGACAGGCTTCGCTGCAGTTGTTGTATTCCTCTGTCAGGAATACTAAATTTCAACCACTGTGTTTTGCTCCCTAACAAATGGAAATGAGAAGAATAAGACGAGAGTCACATTCCTCAGACAGCGTAAGGACTCGCGCTGAAGGATGTCAGGGGTTGCATGTCGGAGCAGCGATGAACGGTAGCAGCGGCCCCGGGCTAATGCTAAATAGGTCAAAAGCGACGCATCGCAAATATTTTGGCAGGAATAAATGTGCAAAAACTTGCCAGGTGAATTTAATCAGGGAAGAGCATCATTTTTAAACAGACGTACAGTATACTGTGTCATTTTTAACATCTTGAAGAGATTGTAATTGTGATATGACACCACTCGTAAAAGCAGAGCCGACAGAGCAACAGGATTCTTTTGGGAATGTGAAGAAACGGTTAAATTAGGCAGCGGTGACTAAATTAACTAAGACCATGCCAAGTGAAGGAGGAAACAGACATTTTCAACCAAACGCAATAAACAGAGGAGTAAAAAGTTCACATACAGGGACACTGAAATAATTTTAATCTTGCCAAAAACATAAGTGAAAATAAATCACTGTTTCGAATATTATTCATAATTTCAAAAAAGAAAAGAAAAATGATTGGTACTTTATTTTCAGCAATTTTTTTTTTACTTAACATGTTGATTGGTTTGCTGTCATGTATACGCAACATAATTTTTTAAAAGCTCAAAATACTTATCACTTTCACAAACATATTGTTTCGCTTTGAAGAACATATATTAAGATTTGGATTACTTTAATAATGGATTTAATGATGGGTTTTGGATCCCCTGTAAGAAGATAACATGATGGCATTTTAATGTATAGTTTTTGCTTATGTTCACCTGAAGAAAGGAAGTCATGAACAAGTTATGAAATAAACTTTATGAAAGAAATTTCATATTTGCGTGAACTTTTCCTTCAAGTCATCTTGAGGCCCTGGTTCAGAAACACTGTTCTAGAACAATCCAGATGTTAAACTGAAACCTGTTACAGTTGTTAAACATTAAATTTGGCCGTAGCTGATTTTATTGTTGTTTGAAAGTTGAATATAGTTGATTATAGCGCTACGTTCATTTACCTTCTGCAATGACTGTAATTAAACATATTGCTTAAGTTAAAGACTATGTAGAAGACTATGTTAGTGAATAATGAGACTTCTCCATTAAAAAGATGAATAGCCATCATCCAAATACAGTCTGGACTGAATGGATGTGAATGGCTGTAAAAGTTCAGCCCAAAGTTTAATTTCATCTGTTTGAGAGATGGACAAAAATGTAAAATGTCTATTAAAGGTCAGCATTAAACTTCTAACAAGTTGACAAATGCATAATATATTCACAATTTTCATAATTCTTTACCAAAGTACAAATTTTGAAAATAATACTTAAGTATAGTAATAAAGTACAATTACTCAATAACTTGAGTAACCTTTAGCAATAAACAATAAAAAGATCTAATTATATTTAATAGACATAACAAGCACAGGAAGCACTGTTAAGATGCACTTTAAATGGCAATGTGAGGCCATTGAGGTAAAAATGAAATTGCTAAATGTTTAAAAGAAAATAACCATCATCACTAATAAAATACTAAGCACCAGTTGAAAACATTAAGCGCTGGGTGCTTGTAATACAGACCAGCGAGGAATTTACTTTTCTTTTCTTTATTACAGGAGGATTAACTTGTAATCCCCAGCTCTGACCCTTAACCTTGAAAACCTTGACCGGCTAACCACACAGATAAAGGCTGTAAACTGCAACTAACTCATCTTTAAAGAACAGCTACATTTTCTAGTTTAGGAATGAAAGATGTTAAAATAAGTGACAATTTTATCCCGGGTTCCCTCATTTATAAATTTCATTTATTTTTTCACTTCACCATCCCTGAGGAAAGGGCACTCACAGGGTAAGCTTATCTCATTTAAATCCACTATTAGTGGTGTACAAACACACACGCGCACACACACACACACACACACACACACACACACACACAAATACACATTAAGCTCCATTATTCAGGCTGAGTGTCTGGACAAAAAAAGATCAATCAGCTTCAATGGATCAACATGATGAACCTCGTCACTCCATACTTTCATCTCTCTGCTCTTTCTGTCTCTACCCTCCTTTTATCCTCCAACTCTGCATTTTCTCATGCCGTCTATCTTTTTTGTTCTCTCTTAATGTTCTTTATTGTCCACATCCTTCTCGATTCTTTCCAGGCGTCTCTCTCTCCCTTTTGCCTGACCTTTTCTCTGGTGTTTAATGGCAGCTCAGAATACACAGTCTGACCATGTGGGCAGAGAGATAGAGCCACTCACACACACACACAAAGATAAAATCAGTTCATTATTACTCCTGAAGAGACTTTTGTTGTGTCAGATAAACTAATCCAGATTGAATCACAAAAGAGAATGTTGGGAGGGAATGTGTTATGAGTCCAAAGCTTTCACTAAATAACTCCATGGAGAAATTTGTGAATTCGAACTGACATTTTAGCTTACATAGTTCAACTCAAATGTGTATGTGTGTGGGTTTGGCTGTTCTTGCAAGGGTAATTTTTTTCTCCTTATTTGTGAGAGCATCTGAAGTGTTCATTGTGTTTCGCTTTAAATCTAACAATATCAGGGTTTGTGTGATTGTTGGGATTTGGGGTGGAACATAATGAATACTATTATCTTAGTATGAGAGGTCCTCGCTAATATAGCTACTAACGTCTTTGCGTGTGCGTAATTGTGTGATTCTTTCCCCCTACCCCAGCCATTTCTCAGCGTGAGTGTTTCAATATGGCAAAACCTCAGTGCAGTGTGTGTGTGTGTGTGTGTATGAGTGTTTGTGTGTATAATTGGGGTAATTTCTTTATTACACTAATAAATCACTCAGTAAACGGCATGTCCAAAACGTCACTGTTTAGTGTCTATTTGTCCACTCAAACCTCTTCCCCCACCTCTGCGTTTCTTCACTCCTCTTTCTCCACCTGTGAACAGCACTGACATCTGTTCCTCAAACACTAAAGCCTCACTGATCATTACAAGCAGCTCTGATCAACAAAGCCGTTTCCACAAACAGAACTATTTCAGGCTGAACTACATATTTGACTCATTTTTTGTGTGTTTGCGTATTTGGTCAAAGATACTGATTTTGATCTTAAGGAGTTTTAAAAGTTTTAATAACTCACTTACTTTCTTTAGCTTGGGAGAATCATCTATATTAATATATTTACTTAGATAGAGTAAGTGAAGTTTGAGAGATTGACCCCTTGAGCGCTGAATGAGCAAATAAACACAAGTCTGTCTGTGTGCTGTATTCAGGCCCTTTTTACTTGATCTTGATCTCTCTATGAACCTGATTTAGAAGTTATTGCAGTTTTTTTGTTGAACCCGGTTATAACTTTAGTGATGTGCTGAAAGTTTATTAAAGTTTTTCCACTGAGATCTTTTTGTAAAGCGTTTTTGAAACTCTAGAAACTGAGAATGATCTTTTTGCAAATAAAGTTCACTGTTATTGTTGTACATATCTCATATTATTTGTTTCGATGTAGCAACAGCAGTGTAAAGCAATAACAAGACCAAACAGGCCAGAGAATGAGAGTACACATGAGACTGAATGCTAACACTGAACCGAGACCAAACTCACTAACTGTGTGAATGTCATGTTGTATTCTGCCCGAAAGAAAAAGAACATTCCTTAGATACTCTCTCTCTCTCTTTCTTTCTCACTCTCTTTCTCTCTCGCTCTCTAAAGCAGTGTCTGTTTTATGAGGTGAGACCTCATAGATGGGGTGAGCAGGCAAATGCCAAATCAGACGAAGAGAGAATGAAAAAAACATCATTTATATTCAAGGAAGAAGAGAGAAGCAGATAATTCTAGGCACACATGCTTGGCAGAGGAAACAGAAAGAAATGTCTTAAATGGGCTCCGTTTATCATCTTAAGCTGAGTGGGATAGAGAGAAAGAAGATCATCATATCTGGCATCACTTCTTCTTTGCTATTATATAGACTTGAACACATCAGTTGATGATTCCTATTATTTTTTTGGTTCCTTGCATGCGTAGCAATTATATGACTGAGCCAGTAAACTTTGTCAGAGTAATGAATCTAAGAGTGAATTTTTTAGTATAATGTTTTAGTATAACTTTTTTACAAGTCTTTTTTACAAGTTATATCAACTTACCTTTTTAACCTGAATAACTGTCAAAGCAGAAATTTAATATACACATTAAAAAGGAACTATAACTACATCTGAACTACAAGTTTTTAATTTTTAGATTTTTTTTCGAATTTTTTAGGTATTTTCAAAAAAATGTACTTTTGAAAATTGCAGTAACATTAATATTTTTTTGTAATTTTTTTTATGTTTACTGTTATGAAAATCTTGAGTCTTACACCTTTCCATCAATTTATAGTTTGTCATGATTAGATTAAAATTCAACTGTAAAATATTAAAGTGAATAGGGAAAAAACATGTGTCCCTGTGACAGTTAAGAGGTTAAATTTTGGCCAATGGTCAGTTGCTATTGTTGTTCTAAGTTAATATTGTTGCTGTAACTTAATTTGATGAATGGAAGTAATGTTAAAACAAATTGATTGTACTTAAAATTTAAGGCAGAAAAAAACTTTTTACAATTCTGTATTTTACACTGCAAAATAGGAAATGTATATTTCTAACAAGGAATTCACTTTTTATATACAAGGGTTTTGAAAAAACTACAGATTAATGTACTGTATCTGTGTAATACTGAGAATTAACACTCACTCACTAATTCTCACTGTCAACAGAAACTATGAGAATAAAGTCTGGATTAGTTTTGGTTCACTTACACATACAGATTGAAGTCCATTTTGGTAATGTTTACAACACATTGAGTTTCACTTAAGAAAAAGTTTCAGTCTCTCCATGACCTGTGATGTGACTGCTCAACCCGCCATCTCTTTAAAAACACATTCATGTCTAAATAAACCACTCATCGTCAGTGGCAAGGCTGTGTGCATGCATGTGTGTGTGTTGTGGTGATAATAGCTCAAATAATAGGTGTTTTGCTTGTGATTTGAGTCTATCTTGTTGTCAGGAAGGGCTGATTAAAAGCCCTATTACACTCATTTAGCCATTACCTGACAGTGACCTGTAGATCAACAACACACACACTCACACACACACAATTAAATGGTTAGCGAAATATTTCATGGTGAACACTACACAGGAACATTTAATTAACCTAATTGGTCCTTTCCTTTCGCAGTAAAAAAAGTGTCAGCCGTGAGACAAATGACGTGCAATCTTTCTTTTTTCTTCCCTCTTTTCTCCTTTCCTTTTGGTCTTTTTTCTCCATATCTCCTTTTGTCTCTTTGTCTGATTCCTTCTGATCCAATCTTTCACTTTCTTTAATTCATATTTTTGTTTGCTTTTATTAATCCTGTATAAGTCATATTCTTATTTTTGCACAAACTACTACAACCAGAGAGCAAACATACACGCACGCGCACACACACACACACACACACACACACACACACACACACACACACTGGTTATGAGGTGCACTGGTGCTTATCCACTGAGTGAAAGGTGTATCTCTCCATATTTTCCTCTCATTTGATGTTGAGAAAGTCATTTCACACCTGAGGAAGTTCTCTGACAGAAACTCATACACATGCATGTGTGTGAATTATATATGCCACTGAAAAGTGATGTAGAGTTACAAAAGTCGGGCTGCCACTGAATGCATTAGTCTCGTAAAATATATGCATATAATGCATCAAGTTCCTTAATGTAACTCTTGTGTAGGATTTAGCTTTTTATATTTATACTACAGGCACAATAAACTCAGCCCAAAGCATAAACCTGTGTCTCCAAGTCTAAACTTATCCTCTTACTTACTTATCCTTATACTTATCCTCAAACTTGTATGACTTTCTTGCAAAACACAAAAGAAGGTATTTTGAAGAATGTTAGTAACCAAACAACATTGGCCCTCATTGACTTCCATTGTATGGACACAAAACCACCGAGACATTTTACAAAATATCTTTGTTTGTGTTCCACAGAGTTGTGACGTGAGGGTGAATAAATTGTGATCCCTTTTCTAATTCAAACTCTTTGTTATTGTAACTTGCAAATAACTCTCTTGATTGCACCAAAAAGAGCCAGAGAAGACTTTCAAGACCTCATTTATAATATCATTATTGTTATTTTTTTTTGTCTTATTAACATCCCAGTCCTAATGATACAGATAAGGATGACATATGGCTTAGTAAATGACAGAATTTTCATTTTTGGGTAAACTCTCTTTAAGAAGAGCAGCAATATTACAATAATATTCTCATTTATTCAGATACTCCCTCCTTCCCCTTCATAACCTCTGTAACTCTTTATTGTCTCTTGTTGATTCAGCCATATTAAGCCCGATACTCATCCAGCATCCTAATCACATTTCTCTCTCTTTTCCTATCATACACACACATCATTCCCTCCTCTGAGAGATGTCATTAAAAACCACTCTCGCGCTACGCAGATTGATCACTGATGAGGTTGGAACTTGGACATAAAAAGATAAACCAGAATGTTTGGCCCAAATATCACACACACACATTGTTCACACTCCTACACGCACACATGCTCAAAAATTACACAGGGCTGGCTGGTTCTTAGTTTACTCAGAGTGGCCTTATAGTCTGGTGTCTGAGGTCCTCTTAGGACACTAGTAATTTAGTACTTCCACCTGTTTGTTCAGACAGATATCCAGCAGTCAGACAAATCGATTCTTTCTTTTTCCATTTTCTTTTCATTCCTTTTCTATATTGACTTGCAGTACAATAGACATTGACTAAAATCACAGCTTTGCTTTGGTATGTTTTAAAGGAAACTTTTGGCTTTCTTGGATAATTAATAAATCCAATAACAACTGATATCCAACAGCGACAAACGGTATCATCTTCTCTATCTAGCTCTTATTTTAAGATAATAAACATAAGTTCACATACAGATACTTTTTAAATGAATAAATAATCGAGTAAGGAGGAATAATAAGATTTTTCGTTTGACAGTGAGCTTTATACAGACTCAATTCGAATACATCACAGACGCATAATTGTCCGTCTGCGCAAAATAGTGAACAAAAACGTGTTACTTTGCAAATGTATAGATTTGCAGTAATGAACTTCATTTCTTGAAAATCTCAAGAGAAAGATATGCATCATTTAGACATGTTGCAGATGATGAAAAGCCCAATGAACAATGTAGGGCGTTGAAATCCTTAAATCCCGTAATGCGGACATCACATTACACCATATGAAACCAGATATTAATGGCTTCGCTTAACTAGATAGAACTCTGGAGATTTAACTGCAGAGCTTGTCATCAGCTAGCTAGCAGCTGCACAGTTCGCTATTAGCAGTATGAATATAAAATAACTGGCCTTGCTGATTAAATGTTTTTGTCAGAATCTGAACTATGGAGGTTTTACGTTTCTGCACGAGGAGATGTCAGCTATTTTGGAGATGGAAAGCCTATGGGCCTAAAAACCAAAGCAATTATAAATGTTCCTGTGACTGTGAGTGTGAGAATGTACAATTTGAAGGGACAGGGCATAATACTGACTCACACAGGCCAATTTGATTCTCCTTTCTATTTCTGTCTGCACTCTCTCCCTTTTTCTCTCCTCAAGCTTCCTCTAACCTCATTCGTGAGTCATTTTTTCAGAGCAGAAGAGGAAAAAATGGTCAAATGTTACATGCACAAAGCATTATGTGTGTATGTGGTTATAGTTGTGTTTGTTTTCTATATATGGGCTGTATGTTATTTATGATTTTGTGTCTCTTGTGTTTGTGTGTGTGTGTGTGTGTGTGTGGCCTCTGGTGTTGGTTCAGGCGAAAGCCACTTTAATTCTGTTCCATCAGATCAGGCTGGCATCCCATAGAATCAGTAACCAGGGCAACCTGGTATTCTAGTGCCCCGGGGAGAGGGAGACTGTGTGTGTGTGGGGTGTGCTGGTGACTGCATGGAGTTGACCAAATGTTTTTAAGCCGTCTCTCAGAAATGGAACACAGGAGGCAATATTTGTGTGTTTTTGCTGCAAGGAGATGCTGACTTAATCCGAATTGATCTAAGTTGTGTTAATTCCGAGTGACCCGTTTCAGTGTTTTGTGTGTGTAAAAGTGGGTCAGTAGTCAGTTAAAGAGGAAGCGGGTCACTAGCAGACGTCAGCTCTGGATGAGATTACTGAAGAAATCTGTGAGACAACTGTAAGCCTTTTACATAGAGCCCAAACTCTCTGAATTTGAGTTGATCCATAATTCAGCTTTTAATGTTACGTTTACTGGATAAAAAGAAGTGGTATTTCTCTTTGATGTGATTTAATATTCATATCATAACTCTCCATAGATACCAATGAGTTGAAAAAAAAAACATAAAAGACTACTGTGTAGTTCATTCTTTTTGAGGAAACTGCCTTTTATGACGCTTTTATCATCTGTCACTATAGTGTTCTGTGCATGTCACATGTATTTAAAAAATGTGATGACTTTAGATTATAATACCTTCGTGTATTTGCCATGTGGTTTGTGGTGAGTCATGACATGAGCAGGCCATGGGTGAGAGAGACTCTGATTTGGCCATAAAGCACCGTGCTTTAAGTGTAATATTGCTTATATTTAACAGTTCTTTTCACAAGAAATTAATGTAGAGTGATTAGCATTTTAGAATTTGGTCAGCTTGTTTGTGTATCTTATAGTCAACCAATCACGATAGTTCCAAAAGAAGCCAAAACACCAACTTGTTGCCAAGCAACAAACAGACTGGAACAAGTAATGTGAATGGAGCAACAGCAATTTCCTTTCTTTCCAAAGGGGGCATTTACATGACACTATTTTCAACTAAAAACGGAAAACTTTTTGGCCGGTCATTTACAAAGCAACAGTGTTTTGGGGGCCTGAAAACACAAAACATTGTGAGTTTTTAAAAACTATACCATTGTTGTCTTATTTTAAACTACAAAAATGCACATACATATTAGTTTAATCTTTAGGCTTATGCACTGCTGGCCTGGTACAGTGTTTTTTATTCTTTCTCTGTTATCAGTGTGAATGAAGATCGTTTTGACAACATTGCGACATGCAAAACTTAAAAAAAAATGTAAAGGAATAACTTTTCTGATTTTAGTACATTGTCACTGTGTAAATGTACTCTAAAACTGTGTACACTCGCTGATGAGAGACCTTGAGCCATCCCAGAGCAACAGAAAACACAGATGCTCCAACTATCAAAAAACTTTCCTCTCATTCCATAAAACTCTGCCTCCCACTAACATAATCTGATCTGAGACATTTTTTATTTTTATATCTTTATTTAACTAAAAACATTGACATTATCTAAACAAATTTAAAAACATTTACAACTTGACTCTTTAACCTGTTAACTGTTACTAACAAAATGGTTTATTTGAGGTATTTTAGTCAATTACAGTAACGTTAACATTTTAAAAATGTATTAAAAATATATTATTTTTTATTGTTATGAAAATTTAACATGAACATTTAATCTCGAGTCTTATACATGTCCATCAATTTTTAGTTGCATCTTTAAATCATTTTGTGAAATATTCCAATTACTGTAGTATGAGATGTTTTCCTAAATTAGTTTGTACAAATTAAACTGAAAGGGGATACAAGTTCTGTTCTGTGTTGCATAAAGAATTATGGTAACAGACCCAGTATAAATTTGTAAACAAACAAATACAGTACCAATGCTTTTCTGTACTCTGTATTGTACAGTTCACAATGATGAGCTCTAAAATTACAATTTGTTAAAAACCTAAGAGCACCGTGATAAAGAGTGTCTAGGGAACATGAAATCCACTCTTGAAATATTGCTCGGCCAATCAAATTAGAAAACTGTAACTAAACTTTCTGTAAATGCTCTGTCAATTGTTCTACCAAAAGCTGACCCTAAATTTAACATTAAAAACAAGATTTCCCCTTTATTGAACACAAAACATAAGAATCCAACCATTCATAATTAATTGAGGTAAAACGCTGTGAACAAACCCTTTGGCAGGACATTTGAATTGTTTTCACAAGGCCCCTCATGGTAACACAGCAGCAGTCATTGTATTAGATTAGTCAGACCGAAAGTATAAACACATCAAATGTAATTGGATTATTTGTATTGTGTTCAATGGCCACGGTGAAGTGCAGAAGATGCGTTCACTTGCCGGAGGATGAACACAGTGTGAAAAAATGCTCTGCCTACTACTTGTTTGTTTATTTGGGTTATTAATCATTCATCTCAACTTGAGAGATATTATCAGCCACAGTGTTGTAACTGCTGTGTGTGTTTGTTTTGTCAGCCTCTGGCCGGTGAAAAGCAATATCAAAGTATCTGTGAATTAAAGTACATTTATCATGTCTTATAATCTTACTGTAGGTGGATGGAAAAGAGACGGTGAGACGCAGAGAGCAAAAAAGAAAGAGAGAAATGTTATATGAGCTCAGAGAGATTAAAGGTACACAAAGGTGCCCTGCTCATCCAGTAAATTTAGTAGCAGATGTGTTTATGTAGTGATGAATGTTTTGTGAGCCTGTTTTTGTTTGCCTTTATCAGTGTTTGTGTGTGTAAAGCTGCCAGGGGATGCTGACATACTTTTTCTTTGAGTCCTGTCCTATAATGACTCACAGACATTATTCCCTTCCACAGAACACAGCTATAAAAATCATCGTGCACTTATTTAGAATAAATTAATCTTTCCCTTGGAGTCCGAAAGATGATTTTTGGCAAATGCCAGCCATAACCACAGTTCTGTGTCTGTTCCTTCCCTCCCACAGCAGAACAGGAGCGACAGTGAGCGAGGGAGCGCGGTGGTCTGGCAATACTCATTTATCTTCATTATATGCTCAGAATCATTGAGATACACAGAGAGAGAGAACAGAGCCTGAATCTACAGTAGCCACATGGTGTATGTGTGTGTATGTGTGTGTGGGTGATGGATATTGGGTGCCTGTAACAGAGGCATATCTGGGTTACATAAAGACCTTGATTAGGCTGAATGTGCTTGTAGGCCTACAGTAAAGGGTGTGTTTGTTGGAGGGCTGATTACAGTGTTTTTATAGTTACCCACTATGCCCAACTTCCTGTAGCTCTAACACATGTACCTCTGTACGTCTGTATGTGTCCACACTTAAGTTGTTTTTGCTGACGCACATAAGTCAGTCAGCAATCTGTTTTACTCCCCCATAAGAAAGAAAAAACACAGATGAAATGTCTTAAATTTCTCAGTTATTTCTGCTAGACATCAGTGAGGTTAGTGGAGAGCAAATGGAAGCAAGTCTTCTTCAGTACGTCTCTTTGATATTTCTCTAGAGAAAAAGACTAATCTCACAAAGAGTTTTAAAAAGAGATCTCAACAGTGTCACAGACTGAGCTCAGATTGGCCAAGTCTTAAATCTCTTACTGTATTTTAAGAATGGGCTTGTTTGTTTCTGTTTATATTTTTTCTAAGCAAATTTTAGAGAAACATCTGAGACTAAATTGATACTTAAATGAAATGAAAGCATATGTGGTCAAATATTGTAGTGTTACACACATTTCATCTTTGAAATACATTTCAAATTACTTTTTTTAAATCAATTTCACATCCACTGATTTATTCATTGGGTAAGTGGCTGTTGCATTACAGGGTAATATACAGTTAAGCTGGACATAAAATTAAGCCGTTTTGCTGTCCTGGTCATCCAGGAGGGGTCGTATTTTGTAGTAACAAGCCTTATTTTATCCGTTAAAAATATGTATGGTTTTTTACTTAGATATACTGTACTTGCTGAACATGCAAAATATGCTGAACAATATCCCCAGAAATATCCTCTAAATTTGACAAAGCCTCCTTTTCGACATTGATTCATAAATGCAATAAATAATGTTTTCTTTCTCCTCCTTTCTCTCTCCCCCGCGTAAAAAAATGCTGAACAATATCCCTAGAAATGTCTTGTAAATCTAACAAAGTCTCCTTTTGCATGCCTGGTTTGCAAGGTTGATTCATAAATCCAATAAATAATGTTTCTTCTCTCTTATTGTTTCTAATACGTTGATGGGTTTTGAATGTTTAAAATATAAACTTTCAGGAGTTGGTTTAGGTTTGTTGTAGGGCTTAGACTATAAGAATTATAATTAGCTTTATTTTTTTTAACAACTAATGTTTTCGGTATGTCCCCATTTAGATAGCTACTTTAGGTCAGGGTTGGTGTCTATGTGTATGTGTGTACACGCAGACTAAAGACTCCATGGAATGCTGATCTCAAATAACACATTACTATACATTCCTTATGTCAAACAAAAGAGGAGCTTTTCACTCTGTCCTCTTTCTCCTCGGCAATTAGTGCATAACATACAAAAAAGAAATGACAACACCATATGCAGATTGTCCTAGAGATAAACTGTGTAAGTGGGAGAGAGAGGCTATAGAAGCATATCTCCTCTTGGCTGGCATTAGCAGCTTTGAGAGCCATAAAACTTTCGCATTGGGAGTTTTAAGACTCTGTCTAGCATTACTAAAACATTGCTGTGGAGTTTTTTATTTGTGTATGCGTGCGTTTGGGCCTGTTCCATACAGGGTCACTGTGTCTAATGCTTTTAGGATTCTCATGTGTAACATGCTCAGCAGATCTCAGAGGTGTTGGTCTGATGTAACACCGCAGTCACAGTTGTTATCAAAACGGCTTTCATGGGAAAACCTCTTGGAAGAATTATCTGAGCAGTTCTCAGTGGAGTTTAACACAAATGATGGAGTGATAAAGAGCTTCCTGTCTACTTTAAAAGCACCGTTTGCACGCTGACACTCAGAGATAATGTGCGAACATGACACTACATAAAGACATAATCACATCCTTTGTGTTTATACTGCTGTGCTACTTCCTACTAATAACTATATACGTGCACATCATTAGGAAAACCATTTCAACACTTGCTTTGTGTGTCTTGTCAACTTACAAAATAAAATACATGGTTTACACGATTGTGTTCTGCACCAGCAGCTGTAATGTACACTTGGGGAAAATAATCATTCGCAAACAGAATGCCATAAAATTGAATAGTATGCAAGTAATCCATTGAGATTGAAGAGCGATGTAGTCAAGAAGTCAGGTATTGTGTTATGTGCATCATTTTGCTCTCGCAGTGTAATAAATGAATGACCTTGACAAGTCACGGCTGACTCAATGTAGAGCACATACAATACAATTTACTTTAAGGAATGCGCCTGACATGATGCCTAATCCAGATCAAAATCCAGACTGGCATGCCTGTAGGATACATCACCACAGCGAGACAGAGCCAAGCTGATTATAAAGCCTATGAAATATTTGCTAAGCGTGCCTTGATATACCACACAGTCATCTTTACCGGCGTTCAAATGAATAGGCCGAGGAACATCATGATGCATAACAATCCCACAGCCATTCTGTTTATATCAGCCGTGAAAAGGCCATATAGATGCAGTCAAATTGAATTAAATCCTTCACGTTTAAACCGCTGATACTTTCAAACAGGTGCTTATTATTTCTAATCAGTCTACAAACAGCAGTTACTGGCCTTATTTGATAAATGTGAAGAGCTTATTTATTTTGCTTGCTTTGTGCGTTTGTGTCAGAACAAGTTTCGCCTTGTAGAGAAATACTGCGGAAGACATACGATTAGAGGCCTGACTGTTGGTAGGAGGGTTTTAAAATATTCTTGTTTCTCTGCTAGAAAATTAAGGAATGTTTTAGCGGGTAAACACACTGTCAGTATCTGTTTTTATGTTTAAAGCTGACATCCCTCTCTAGGGCACTTAGGAACGGTGATTATGCACCATCACGCGCACACGCACACACACACACACATACACACACACACACACACACACACTGACCTTGAGGCAAAGCCTGGAATACTTAAGACCAACAGAATAAATGATGACTCTGTAGATATTTAGATGTACAATATTCTAAGTGGTACAAGATGAATGATACTTTTCTTCAGAGATTACAAAAAATAATGTGCAGTCAAAGCAAGATCCCACAACCGATTATAGGTGCACTTAGTCATTTTTTAGAATAAGTTTTACGCGTAAAGAAATATAAGTACTTTTGGACGAATATGATGATTTAAAGCTGTTTTAATGCCATTTTATTCTAACCCCCTGTGTTTGAACTCTGCAAGTAACACATTTCTATAATGGCACTGGGAACGGAAAACCTTTATTTTTGGGTGATGCCGAATATTTGAAGCATGGTGCTAGTAAAAGGCCAAGACGTGCGCTGTACTGGCCAACGCAACAAACAAAAACTTACTGTGTGCACTTTCAAAGCATTCTGTCGCTAATGGACCGGTGTTAGAATTTGGAATTTCGAAAGCATTTCTGAAGAAATGCCCCCATCTCCACCTCTTCACGCAGCTGGGCTTTTAAAAAGGCTCATTCACAGATGTGCATTATCTGGCTGTTTATATATCCTTGTTTCCTGTAACCATGATGAGCATGGTGAAGATGGCGCCTCTGTATAAAAGTATCTTTCCGTGTATGATCTTATAAAGTATTCATTGAAGAATAAAATTTAGCGTGTTGTCTGCAAGTCTGTTTTGTGTGTAAATATGTGTGTATGTGAGCATGTGTGTGGTTTGGGATTTTTTAAGTGCCCTGCAGTGGATGCTCAGCTGTTTATGCGCTGTGACAAGCGAAACCAATTTAACCTTCATTTAGCATAACCTCTACAGATGCAAGCTCTTTCTCAATCATCCTCTCTCTCTCTCTCTCTCCTGCTCCCTTTCTCTCTCTTTTATGGATGTTTTGTTCAAACATTCATCTCATCAAAACTGATGCAAATTAGAAGTGAAAACATTTTCTAGGCGAGAGTAGGTTTCTGATCTCTGTACGCATCGTCTCTGCAAGCTTCTACAAATTTTTGACCTTCTCATCCCAGAAGCCATTCTTAGCATGGTTCTGTCAGATGGTTGAAGCAGGAAGACCTGAGGCTCCTCATAGCATACATATTTAAAATGCACAGATATGCATCTTTTTTTTACAGAATAAGGCATTGGTATAGACGACCATCAAGGAAACAGGTGTGTTTTTGCCTGTATATAAGCATCTATGTGTTAAATAATTGGCAAATGATGACTCAGATGTGTGTGGTGGGGTTAGTGTATTTGTGCAAGTTAGTGCTGATTCAACAGAGCATGTCTTTGGCAACACTAAAATTGCAGTCTGTTCATGTTCATTTGAGCAGGACTCTGCTTGTTGCTTCTGGCAAAGAATGGTAATATTTCTAAGATTGATAATAAGTGTTGGGCAATGTGGCAGTTTTCGAATTCCTCTGTAATCCATGACAAAGTGGTATGAGATTCACAAACTGTAAAATTACTTGTGAGTGCCTTATCGCCTCATTTTAGGAATATTTTTGTATAATAACTAATAATTAGTATGGGGAGACTTTTAGAGGAAGTTTAGAGGTTTTACACAACCTCATGTCATTCCCAACCTGTGTGGAGTTTATTCTTTTAAAGAATGATTTGTTATTATTTGTCCAGCTGATAATAACCAGAAGCTGTTAGACTTCAATAAAAGGACCAAACATGCCCTAACACTTTACAATAAGGTTGTATTTATACGCATTGGCTAACATAAAAAACACAGCATTATTAATTTTAGTTTATTTTTTATGCATTTACCAATATATATTTAAAAGCAAAAGCTGTAACTGTTAATGCACAATGAACAATCTGAACAATATATTGCTCATTGTTAGCTGAAGTTAACTAATACATTTACCAACGTTAACAAATACAGCATTGTTTTAAAAATTAACAAAAAAATGCTATAAAAGCCTCATTCAGAATGGCATGTGCATTAAGAGTCTCTAACAAAATTGTTAGAAAAGTATTATTTGATGATAATTTAATAAGCTCTTCGGAGCTTGACAGCCAAGGTCACTATCAGATGACAAAAGTTGACATGAGTTTGTAAATGAGAGCAGAATTATGTTGGAGGTGAATAGTTTCTTTAAATATTAATGGTAAAATGGTAAAATGTAATATTAAAATGTGTGAAACTAAATAGCACATGCCTTATAACCTCCAAATGGTGACACCATACCTTCATTTAGCTGTTAGTGAGACACTGTGTGTGTGATGATAGGGTACCGGTAGCGGTGGCAGTTGTACTGTCAGTGGGATGTCAGTATGGCCTGGAGGCTTTAATGAACTGAAAGTGAGCACTGAAGGGTTAATGTGGAGAGGACAGGGTCTGATAAGGGTTAATGCAATGTGGCTCGACTGTGCATGTCTGTGTGTCCTTGTGTCCGCGGGCTGTACTCGTATAATTGAGTAGGGATTTCATTGCTCGTGTCCAACTGCAGGACAATCCCAGCGGCCCCACGCGAACACATACACACACAAGCCCTTCACACAATGTTCCTTAAGAGCACACCGAGCATACCCTCTCAATGTCAGCCTTTTAGCCGGCAGCATTAAGCTTGAAAGAATTCATATCAGATTTTGAAATAGACTCACCTACAATGCAGAAGGGAATGTAGGAGGTTCATAAAACCAATTGAAAGCCTCTACATGCGGTGTGTCTTTAGCGAACAAAAGATTCATGTGTTCTGTGGCACCAAGACAAAAAAAACAAGTTCATCACCAAGCGCTAAGGTGACAGGCCTTCCTGTAAATCAATAGAAGCCACTTATGCTTCAAGACAAGTGAAGAAAGGGTGTGTAATGACCGTGATTAGCATTTATTGTAGAATATTGTGATGACATATTAACCAGCCAATGAAAATGCACGTTGAAATTATACAGACTCAAACACGGAGGTGGCTAAGAATGAAACATGGACAGATGTCTTTCTCTGTCTTCTTTATTTCTCTTGTTCTCTTTCCCTCTCTTGAGGTTAATTATGGTAATTACACTGTCATTTGTTCTCAAAATAGATTAATTGATTGACAGGCGAAGTGTTTCAATGCTGGCAGGAAGTAAGGGGTTAGGGGGCCAATCAGCATCCAGATTAAACATGCATAATTACCCTGCTAATGAGCAACTACATTTAACAAATTTCATCCTGATGACTTAAAATAACAGTAATGAAAATAGACAAAGAAATTACAACAGAAGTAATCAAAAACATTTAAAAGTCTAGCCTATGGCCATTTATCAACTGGATTTGATTGTTTGAATTTAATCTGACAGATGTATTCACAGTTCGAGTTATCACAAATGAGGGCAGTCACACATCAGTTTATCACAATCAAAACATTCGTGCCTTTGGTTCATTTACGCTAACGTTGTTTTTCGCTGTCTTATTTTTCTTCCTTCCATGTCACTGCTCTTGCAGAAAAAAAATAGAAAAACATGTGAAATACAAAACAAGAGCAAAAAACAAAAGGTCAGCTGTCCCAGAGCAAAAACACTCACATCGTATTAGAGAGTAGACCAAGTCTATGTGCGTGCGTGTGTGTTCTTGTTTGACATTTGATCGCCACAATGGTGAGACGTCAGCCAGTGATCCTCACGAGGGTATTTGATTGCTAAACATGCTCAATGATCCTATTTATAAATGTGAAAATGCCTAAATGTTTTTGTGAAGGGTAGTGTGGTTTTAGAAGAAGGGAATAGAAAATATCATTAGGCCAGTATAAAAACAATAGAAGTCTGTGACAGGTCCCTACAAAGAGACCAACAGAAAAGTGTGTGTGTACCTACTTAACTATATTTTGGGGACAAATTTGTACCCACAAATGAGCTAACCCTGACAAATCTGAGCAAAATTTATGAGCATTCTTTTGAGGACGTCCACAAAATAAAAATGTAATAATTGGCATCTTTTAGAGTTGGTGTTAGAGTGTGGGTTAGGGTTATGGCTTCAGTGTTTATAACTAGCTGGGTATAAAAAAATCTGTGGAATGTCCTTATTTGGATAAATAAAAAATGTGTGTGTGTGTGTGCGTGCGTGCGTGCGTGCGTGCGTGCGTGCGTGAGTCCGTGTGTGTGTGTGCGTGCGTGTGTGCGCGTGTGTGTGTGTGTGTGTGTGTGTATGCAGGAGGAGAATATGAGCATCAAAAGTTTTCAAAATCACAAAAGGAGTCTTGTCAAAAACAGCCAATTTCTTTAATCTCTGTTTTAACAAACACAGAAAAGTATATATTCACTTGTGAAAATAAAATATTAAAAAACTAATTTATTATGTTTTTACTGAAATCTAACCTGATAACTGTCACTGCACATATTGGGCATACACATGAAAATGCACTCAGATTTACAGTTTTTTTAAATATTTTAGATATTTTGTTTTTTTATTTGAGCTATTTTTAAAAATATTATTAACATTAATATTTTTTATTAATTGTTTAGTTTATTGTATTGTATTAGTTTATGTTAATTGTTATAAAAATGTTATTATTTTTAAATATTTGTCAATATTTATTTTTGAGTCTTTGACCTTTCCATCAATATATAGTTTGTTATGATTAGATTAGAATACAACTATAAAAGAATAATGTGAATAGGGAAATAAACTAAGAAATCCTCCTGAGGAATGGTGACAGTTAACAGGTAAGCATTTGTGAATTCATAGGTTCACAATATGAATCACAATATGAAGAATAGTCAATGCTATTCATATTTAGGGGAACTATCTCTTTAATTCTAAACCAAACTTTTAACTCGCAACTATGCAATCTTGAATGCATTTGTATCTTGAACCCAAGCCAGGTGCAATACAAAAATCACTGGAAAAATTTGGTGACAATGGGCATCAGTATGCCTGACAATCCTTGCAGCCTTGATGTAGCAGATGTCTGTCATAAACTTTCCACCGTGTAAAGGCACATGTATGGCTAGTTTGATGGCTGGAGTCAAGGGACTTAATCAAAACTGAGAGATTGTAGATGTAGTTATGATAGCACAATGTTCTCTACAGAATCCAATGTTCTTTCCTCATGGGGACAAGGATGTAATCCTCGAATCTAATTAGGGTTCAGGGAGTGTATAAAATACCTTAGGAAAGCTTATTGAATAAGGCTGCAGATGTGCTTTAACATGGAAAAGCATTCCAGAACTACAGGCAATAAATGCTTTCCATAGGCTTAGGAAGGGCACGGGAAGAAGAGAGAACCAGCGTCTCCACACCTCATAACCAACTCAATGTCCCCGTTATTACCACACGGTAATGCTGCGATCAGCAAAGAACAAAGAGAGTAAAATCTCCTATGCCCGCACACTCAGGGTTGTTACTTGGGCAGTTAATCAGCATTCTCAAACACTTTTGCATTAAAGCCCATGGGGGGAGTAATTATCTGCTGCTTTGTTTTAATTGGCTACAGAGAACAACTCAGCGGCAGCAGCAGCAGCAGCAGCACAAGTGTTAAAACTCTCCGATCATCATTTAATCAGCCTAAACAGAGAGCCAAGAGCCCACGGCATGACTCTTGGAAGTCTTACACAGACATTCTCTCTGCATATGCAAGTTTTGGGGTTCACATCAAAGTAAGTCTCACACAGTCTCGACTAGCCCGGGCGGCAGACCGCTCAATTTTGCCAGGATTCTGACTGAGATGTTTGAAGTTTGGGAATTGGTCCAGAAGCAACGAATCAAACAGCGAGGGGCATGCTTGAAATATTTTCTTGTTTGTGTCACCTCTGTGACTCAGAATGGTTGGCTAAATTCTTAAATGAATCGCATCCCTTTTTTAATGTTTTACAGATATCTGTCACTTTAATTAAACGCTGTTGCGAGTGATTACTCAAAAGAATCAGTCTTGTTCTGTCACCATGGCAACTCCAGTATGTCAAGCTGCCAGTCACATTTCAAACTGTCATTTCAAGCTCTCATAACAGTTTGATGTCTCTCTCTCTCTCTCTCTCTCTCTCTCTCTCTCTCTCTCTCTCTCTCTCTCTCTCTCTCTCTCTCTCTCTCTCTCTCTCTCTCTCTCGCTCTCTCTCTCTCTCTCTCTCTCTCTCTCTCTCTCTCTCTCTCTCTCTCTCTCTCTCTCTCTCTCTCTCTCTCTCTCTCTCTCTCTCTCTCTCTCTCTCTCTCTCTCTCTCTCTCTCTCTCTCTCTCTCTCTCTCTCTCTCTCTCTCTCTCTCTCGCTCTCTCTCTCTCTCGCTCTCTCACTCACTCTCTTCTCTTTTGCTCTCTCTCTCTCGCTCTCTCTTTTTTTACACACAAAAAATTACTATTTACTTACTTACTTAAGTGGCTGTTAGAGTTCCAACAGAATGAAGACGCTTAAGGATTTTACTTCATGAAAGTTGCACGGATACATATGTTTACACTTTAATGTGTACTGTGTGCTTCCTGTTTTATAAAAGCATTAAGGTACTGGAGGCTAGTGCTTTATTGTGAATAAGTCATGACTGAAGGGGTCGCAAGCACTTATTGCTTACATATAGTTAACTGTCCTGGTCATCCAGAAAAGGTTTATTTTGCAAAAATGACATCATTGCTGTACATAATAATGCTTGAGTAAAATCCTGAACAATATCATCAGCAGTTTCATCTAAATTTGACAAAGCCTTGTTTTAGACATCGATTCATAAATGCAATAAAAAACATTTTCTCTCTCCTTCTTTCTCTCTCTCCTTTGGTTTTATTTATCTCGCTGGCCTGGATTAAGAGGTAAACAAGCTGCATCTGTTAGCTTCTAAAACCCTGTGCTATGGAATGACATTTTCATGAATATGCAAAAAACTTAAATTAATTATTAAATGAGCGATGCCATATTGGGTCCCACTCAGGCACGCAAATGAGTGTATTAATATTAATGGGATATGCATTCACCTAGAACTGAGTGAGCAAAAATACTCCTGATGGGGAAAGTGAGGTAGCACACACACACACACACAGATGCACACCTGTATACATGCACAGTTGTTTGCCAGGATGCCCAGTAATTAAGGGTCTAATGATATCTCCCCCACTGAACAATCTTACATGAGCAAACAGACTGGTGACAAAAAGTGTGTGTGTGAGAGAGTGATGTCCCAGCGTCCCTCTGGAGAAAAAGATCAGACTTTGTAAAAGTGTGTCAACTATTCTTACCTCCTCATCATTGCTGCAGGCGCAGTATAACATTCCACCAGCACTTTCCTAATAATGAGGAAGAAACGTTTCATTCTTGCCCAATATTTTTGCCAAAAAAGATTTATACTACATTTTATATATATTATTGGAATATAAATATATATATATATATATATATATATAATTTTTTTATATTCCAATAAAGCATTTGTTTTAAACATTAATTATTTCTTAGTTCCCAGATCAAAGATATTGTCAGATTTGTTATATTATTTCACTGGTTAGGGAGTTGTATACAGACTTTACACGGCATGGGCTCCTGTCTGGGGAATCACATGACAGTGGGTCTTTTGTAACAGTCTTCTTGTCCTCATGTCTTTTCTGGGCTTGTTTGTATGCTTGTGTGTATTTTGTATTTTTGGGCTCTCTCTTTTGAAGTGAATGGTGGCTCTGGGGTGCAGACAGAAACCTGACACACTCTGCCAACAACACAGTGATGAATATCAAAGATAACCGTTCCCACATCAGTGAGAGTTCACTTCAGCCCTGACAGGTTCAAATAAAAGACAACAAGATTTAAATGCTCTGATGAATTAAATGGGTGCAGTCAGAACCTAAAACGCAAATGAAATATTCATATGGCCTCACGAGGATAATTACCAAAGGGAGCTCTGGGCGCACCTATGACACATGCTTCCACCTATTGTTAAACAGCCCCGCCAATGGAGATCTGCACGGAAACAGGAAGTCCTTTAACAAAACTGAGTGTTTAGGAATGTCCGGACACGTGTTAATTTTCTCTGGCCCTGATTAGAAAATGATTTTCGGAAGCGTTGTGTTCGTAAACAACTCTCTGGGCACATTCTCTGATTAGCAGTGTTTGTGACGTGCTAAAACTGAGCAATTGCAGACTGAACTGAAGCAGGTGTTTCAAAGGCTTTGAATTCTTTATCTCTCTCAGTGGGATATGATGTTTTTGAGCCATCTGCTCACAGGGTACTGTGGTTCTCATTACCCACCGTGGCCTTTCATGTGAATTTATTAATGGCTGGCTGGGTTAATTCTCTAAGGCGTTTTTGGTAGCGTCACTTTTCAGCGCAAAAAAAACCTCAACTGCGTCTTGCTTACTAAGCGTCCCCAATTTAGGTTAACCAGATGCTAAATAGCAAGTCTTTGTCAGTTTCCCAGCCAACATGCCTCCTTTCTATATAAATTTGTCACTGTATGGTAGATTGCAGCAGTAGTATACAGCAACTTACCAGCAGAGATTTTGTGTCTGCAATTGCGCCATTAGGGTTGAACCCTAACCTTTGCATTCCTTTAGTGAATTTACTTTTAGTAAAATTTTATTTCAGTCTTCTTTCATTTTAAAGGAAAAGAAGAAAATAAATGCTCTAGTGACAAACCTCTTGGTCTGTTAAGCAGGAAAATGTGTTTTCATTCGTTACACCACACACAAAAACTTGTTACTGCAGTGATGTAAACAAAGTGAAATCTTTAGCACGCTGAAGTGATGTAAACAAAGTTTTGATGAAATCAAAACTTCAGATAAAATCAGCAGCAAGGCCGTGGTATGCATAAAGTAACATGTAAACAAAGTTTACATCACCACAGCCTGCTACATATTTCATAGATTTAAATCACTGACTAACATAAATCCACCTTTCATCTTTTGATATCAGAAACTAACTTGTTCTCTTAACAGACTTGAGAAAATTTATTAAGGCCTTTTACCTAAATAAAAGAGAATAGCTAGATCATAATATTACATTTTTAAACAAGAACTAAAAATTTTATTATCATACCCCTTAGTGGACAGAGGCAATTAAAACACATGGAAAAATAAATTATATTAACACTTTATCTGAAATAAGAGCAAACTTGAAAGTAATAATATCATTACTGTAATACTTTATTAATATGAATGATGAATAATTAATATTGCTAAATAGATTTCACACTGATGAGTGAACTAGATACTTTAAACTCGTCTTTAAAAGTTAGATATGCCTTTTTCTTGCTATTTTAATGTCACACCTCCCCTAGTGTATATGAGTGCAACTGTTTTAATAAGAGTAAAAAAGACTTGTGCTGGTTAGGTCTTCTTCACGGCACAGATGTTTCTAACTAATGCCACTCTGATTTACACAGAGAATTCATCAAGACAACCTCCTGTGTGTGTGTGTAAAGTGAGAACTCACTCGTGGGGTGTATCACGCACAGACGCACCACAGGTGTCTTCAGCCGTCACTGCCGTCCTTTTATTTTGCTCACTGTAACTAAGAGGAAACAGATAACCTAGATTTGGATCCCGCTGGCACGTCCAAAGAATTTAAATGCAAATGAATAGGGGAACCAATATACTTCAGCTGATTCAAAAGTTAGTTTATTCAAAATATCAAGGGTAAACGGCTTTAAGACGTTTTTCAGTTTTGGAGATACATTTGAGTGTCCGACTCTGCCGCTGACTTTCTGACCAAACAATTTATAACAAACAAATGGAAATGTCAGTGAATAGCATAACAGAAGGAGAAAACCTTAATGTTGTTGACATGGGCGTCATGCACCTGTATTTTTTTTAGGGGGGAAAAACTTGGCCTGTTCACACCAAGAATAATAACAATAATAATAATAATATAAAGATATTTATAAAGATAAATTTTTAAAATTGTTCTGGTTTTAAAAGAGTAACAGACTTTATCTGAACTATATCGATAATGCTAAATATTGCTGGGACTACTTTCAAAGAGATTTTTGATGAACAATACAGACATTTACAGCCAAAATCTTTTAAATTTGAAGTGCTTACACATTTAAAATGAGAAACTGCAGTGTGCAAGCATAACATTATCGTCTGTCGGTGTGGGCTTAATATAGTTATTGTTATTTTTTATTTATTATACTTGGCGTGAACAGGTCTTTAAACAAATACTATTTTTATCTACAGTGATTATTAATACCCTTTTAGAATAAGGATCATGCTTCTGATTGTTGACAGGCGTTTATTGTTTGGCAGATGTTCTCTGTTTAATGCGTGTGCTCTATAGACACTATTAACAAAAATCAAAACAAAAGGGCAGTTCAGGTTTGGAATTTCAACAAGTTATTACAAAGCAGAAGGCTGACTGTATCTCTTCTGGTCTCTTTAGAGAACTAATTAGAAAATTGCAGGTTGAGTTAGGACATGTCTGATAATGAGTCTGAATGACAAAAAGAGCGATGAGCAATACATGAGTAATTCATTCCTGTTCACACACACCACACACATACGCTCACACATAAAACACTCAGACATAATTGTCTCTCCTGACCTGATTTCACTGTAAAAAGTGGTAGCAGCTAATCTACCTTATCTTTAGAAAAACCCCTTTTTTAATGTGGTTACATGGATTTTTTTTACTGAGACCTATTAATGTAGATGTTACTTTTTGAAGGCCATTTTTAATGTTACCTGACATTAAATTAAAAACACTAACTCTATGTGACACACACCAGCATCAGGGTGACCAATGGCAGTCCTGACTAATGTGGTGCCCAAAAAAACTATATACAGACACTCTTAAAAATAATGATTCTTTATGGAACCATTACAGCCAAAAATGGTTCTTCTATGGCATTGTGAAGCACCTTTTTTGAGTGTATGTATGAGAGTATTGTAGAAGATTATTCGATTTTTAGCCAACAAGTCTCTTAAACTGAATATGAGATCTGGAACATAAAAGTTTAATTTCAATCATTAATTTCGCAATGATTTCAATGTTACGTTACGTTACGTTATGATTAGATGTTATGGATTAGATGGAAGGGTAAGTGGAAACATAGCCTTGGGGTAAAAACTTCATGTTACCATTTTTTTCAGTGACATTTTTGGACAGTTGTTTATTAAACCAACCAAGTGTGCCACTGAGCTTGTGAGCCAGTTGATCACAAAATCAGTGGAAGTTTTAGGTTAGTTTAAAAATCCTCTTGACTTAAACATCTTCTGAATGAGCTTGACTGTTCTGCACACAAACAATATTCACACGGTTCAGTGGATTGAAAATAAAGAGTGAAGCGCTGAGGTAGCTGGCAAAGCACTTTAGCAATTCTACAAAAAATCACAGTTGCTGACTCAACGTACATACACACAGCCTCTCTCACTTTCTCCCTCTGTGTCTGTTTAAATAACCTCTTCCTCCCTCCTTCTCATGATATCTAGGAAGATACAAACTGTTGAAGATGAAACGCAAGCACACACTCAGCCCACCAGGCGGGTCAGAGGCTGATTGATGTGGTCCTAAAAGAGAGCAGAACATCTCTGAACTCCTATCACACTCACAGAAGGAGAGAGAGAGGGGTGATATATTTGATGATGGAGAATGATGAGGGGCATTTATTTTCATTTAGTCTTCACTTATTTCTGGAAATAGTTTCTGTGTAGTGTCTGGCCAACATATGGGTTAAGGTGTGTGTTACACACACTCACACACAAAACTATGTGACAGTGAAGAGAGCTTCCAGACCTTTTTATATGTGTTTAGAAGTAAAGACCGATATTTCTCACTGCCGTCTGAGTCTCTGCCTACTGTAGTCAAGGCCAGAGCACGACTGTGAGTGTGTGTATGTGCGAAGCACTTTTAAACTCGGAGCTCATTATTCTGCCACCTCTCCTGCTTTCTGCTTGGAAGAGATTAAGATCGAGCGAGCGAGAGAGAGAGAGAGAGAGAGAGAGAGAGGTGTGATGATTTTGTGCAATGGAACTCATTTTCTCTTTTATTGCCTCTGAGAGTATCCTCAAATATCGTCACTTTGTCATACTTGTCACTTTGTGTGAGTAACAGTTTGTGTGTGTGTATGTTTGTGACTGCATGAATTATTCCAGTACAGTTAACTATATACATACATGCATGCATATATACATATATATATATATATATATATATATATATATATATATATATATATATATATATATATATATATATATATATATATATATATATATATATATATATATATATATATATATATATATATATATATATATATATATATATACACATTTTGAGGATATATATATTATACATCTACTGTTTACTTCCATAATTAAAGTAGTAAATCAAAGTTATTCAAGTAACAGTTAGAAAAAGGTTAATCCCCATTTCTCAGTTCACTTCTCAATACTGGAAACACTTAAATATCTACCATTGAAGAAAAATATTTACTTGCACAAAAACTTTTAGCTTCCGTTACCAAGAGATTTACTGTATGTGAAAACAGTGTACGGTTTAGATAGTCAATAGTCTTATGTGATCTTCAGTTAAACCATGACCTTATCTTTATCTTTTTTTTTACATTACACCAGCTCAGTTTTTGACGGCTTGCGTGACATAATTGTTTTAATTATTTTGGTTCCTCCCAAAATTTCTCTCTCATATGTTTAATTACCTTTGGCATGCTCAGTGGCAGTTTATAAGGCGCTATTCTTTGTAAAGCTGCTTTGGAACAATATAGTGAATAAAATGGAATTGAAATGTGAATGCATATCGATTACAAAAATGAAGAAATGGCCATTCATGCTATTTTGGTGATGTCTTACCCCAGTATAATTACGTTCTTAAGGTATTATGGATTGTTGTTGCTTGGTCCACAAACTACATACAGTAAATGAATTGCATTTTAAATCATATTTTATCGTAAACCCATTTTTCATCCTCTGCCCGTATTCTTGTAGATGAACAATGACTCACTCGAGACATGAATAATGAGTCACTTGAGACGGCTTTGTCTTTTCCCCACTTAGCGCAGGTTTATTGAGATGTTTTTTATCTCCTTTTTGAGTATGCACACACACACACACAGATGCACACATCAGAGACAGGGAGTTCAGAGGGCTGAATATTTTGCAGTGGTCTCCAACAGCTCTGTGTCATTGTGGGTGGAGGCTACGCACTGATGGATGGAGCTCAGCGTGAGGTAAACACAACGTTTGGCATCTGTGTCAGATGCACAATCACTGGGTGCCAGCTAGAGTCCTGCCGGCCCTCTGCTGGCTCTCTGCTCCTTTGATATGAGCCGAATGCATCTTTCCCACGTGGTGTAGTCTCATAATGTCAGTCCTCCTTTGTTCCCCCAATGAATCTATTAAACAAACCGAACGAAAGCTGTTGTATTTTTACACCGACGGTTACGTCACACCACAGACTCGGATTGGCCTCTCCGTTCTTCGTGTAATCCTGCACAGCTGCATGTTTTGAAGCGGGAGGGTGTGAAATCTGTGGAAGATTTAACTGCAGAGGTCTTACGATATCAAGGCTATGAATCACTGACCCATCTGGAGAACACAAATAAGCAGTTACACCCGTTATGACACCAAATCAAATGGGGGCTGTAAAGCAGCTACAGACACTGCATGAACTGCATGAAAGTGCTGGACATGGCTGACTATAGCAGTGGTAGAAAAATAACGAAGACATCCCCGACTGTAAGTTTGTGATTTATGGTGTGAGATATGGGGTATGTTCATCTTTATTGTGGATTGTTGCATTGAGGGTGTTATGACACCTAAGGGCTGATTCACACGAATCAACACGTTTTTATGAGCGTCTCGTTTTACATAAAAAAAAATGGTAAGACTAAACTCTCAGGCAGAAATTTGTTTAGAGAGACATCTGTTGCAGTCACAGATGTCTACCTGATTCTCTTGTATTACTGAAATGAGAATTGATTTTTGCTTATTACTCTCAGAAAAGAAGCTGATGAAGATGATTATAGAATACGTGATCAGATTAGATCACATCTTTAGACAGTATTATCTTCAATCTTCAATTGTGTGTGTGATGTACACATACAATTTTGACATTTTGTGATATTAAGTAACATTTTTAACATTTAACATTTTTAATACAGATGTTTAGTACTTGAAACCAGTACTTGATCTTGTTTGTTATATTAAAACATCTGATATAATAAAGGAATGTCACAAGAGCAAGATAAGTTTTCACAAATTGAAAATGTTATTTTAATTTTATAGTGATATAGTTTTATTAATATTATGCAAATAACAATTTAGAGATAACAAATAACAATTTCTCTATTTTGACAATAAAAAGTAGTTTTTGTTTGCTCATACAGTAAGGAAATTTTTACACATTAATTTTTTTACAAATTAATCTCTGTAATGACTTTATTTTATTAGGATCAATAACACTACAGTAAGGTTGTAATTGTTAACATTAGTTAATGCATTAGCTATTATAAACTAACAGTGAACAATATTTCTACAGCATCTTAGTTCATTTACATTTTAGCATTTACTAATATATTTTGTTATCGAAAGTTGTAAAATCTGTAATGTAAAATCAAAAATAACAAAATGAACATGAACAATTATATTGACATTACCTAACATTAACAAAGATTGCTCATTGTTAGTTAGGCAATGCATTGTAATGCATAATACAAATACAACCTTACTGCGTAGTACCTGTTGATTTATCAGATAAATTTAGGAATGCTGGTGTTGTCTTGGTCTGGTTTAAGGTGGTCTTGTCTACAACACTACTAAGAACCAAAACCACAGTATAGGTATCTCTCTCTCTCTCTCTCTCTCTCTCTCTCTCTCTCTCTCTCTCTCTCTCTCTCTCTCTCTCTCTCTCTCTCTCTCTCTCTCTCTCTCTCTCTCTCTCTCTCTCTCTCTCTCTCTCTCTCTCTCTCCCTCCCTTTGTAGTTCCGCTCAGATTTAAATTCCATCTTTAACTTTATGACTGCACCACATCACACTGACACAGGTCAACATAAGGCACTGTACCTACCCCTACCACCTCGGCCCCTCCCCCTGCACCATGTGTGTGTAAATGTGTTTTGTGTCAGCGTACGTGTGTTGGTGGCCATTATTTCCATTACCCTGTTGAAATAACCTCAGTGCTTTCAGTAACAGGCTACAGATGTGTCTGTGTCCAGCATTAAACTCGCACCGAATTCCTGCAGTTTCATGACCGTGTGAGTCCGGATTAAAATTGCGTCTTTCTGTAGTCGAGCATGAAAAAGAGGAAAAAACGACTCTGTTTGTTTTTCATTGGTGTGACACACATGCAGACACACAGATGTGAACACTATTAAATCCACTTCTACTGCTTATTTTGGTCAGAAAGGATGTAAAAGACTTTCTAAATGATTTCTGGGGGCCAGCAATTGTTCCGCTCGCCTGGACATTGGCCCGTGAGTGTGTGTAGGTATGTGTGTGCTGGGTTAGACCAGCAGGGGCTGGTCATGCTGCTGTGTTTGATTTAGGACTGACACATGTAAATATAGTTACATATGAATATAGGGAGGCCGAGACATAGACATGATCTTGGAAGACATCTTAATCTGTAAGGAAAGTATTCAGAATTTATCCAACAAAGCCATATAGCATAATGCAAAATGGGGAACCAGTTCAAACTGAGAAGGAAAGATGACACTAAAGACACATAAAGATGTATATTTGTCCTCCAGAAGAGACAGGATTGACCCTATCAGAGTGGTTGTGTGGACGTGATTGGCTGCAGATCCTCCTACCCACTTAACCAACAGGTGCAAGGATTCTACAGGCAATTACCTTTTGTGTGTGTGTTTGTGTGTGTGTGTGTGTGTGTGTGTGTGTGTGCGTGAGTGTGTGTGTGATAGTAATCTCTGGATGCAGAAGGATTTCTGTCATACTTCTGAACAGCTGAAATCGTTAAATTTGTGTCTCTGTCCCTTTTCATTTGGAAAAAGGTTTTCAGATTTGAGACAGATTTAATCAGAACACTTTCTCAAGTGTTTATGTAGTTGGCCAAATTGATTTAGAGTTAGTACAAACAGAACCACAGACAGAGTGACAGAACAAATGCATCGTTACTCATAATAGTGAAAAGAACAAAAACAGAGTGAATAAAAACAGGCTGAGTTAAAGAGCCTATGTAAGAAATAAAAAACAGGAATGTTCTAAAGAATTCCTTTAATTGAAGCATATATAATACATGTGTGTTCATATATGTTGGCTGTACTTGTGAGGCTATATTTTAAGAATTTGAAAAGAAAACTTAAAAAATATAAAATATTTTAGTTTTCCTCAGTATTAAAAAAATAGGCAAAAAAGTTTGCAAAAGATTTGTAGAACGTTGTTAGCCATTGTTCATATGTGTCCATTGTATGGACACAAATCCACAGAGACATTTTTTCTTGTGTCCCACATTTAAGTTTTGAATAACATGAGGGAGAGAATTTGTTTTTTCAGGTAAAATATCCTGTACAAAAAAAAATATAATTTGCCTAAAAACAATGGACGTCTATGAGTTAGCCTCACAAATACAGTGAAACAAACCCGTATGTGTTGGACTAACACTTTCATAAAAGCAAAAGCACCAGGCTGTGAACGGCCCACTGCACGCTTTTCCATTCTGGTCTCCATGTCATTAAAGCTGCTTAAACGTGAAACCCCATTAGCGAAATAAAGCATTCAAATAAAAGGCAAAATTACAGCAGAACCATAATCTGTGAAAGCTAAATTTCATCCACCTACGTGCACACACACATGCACCTCTCTTCACTTTCAGCGGTTTATGAGGTGCCAACCTAACCTGGCATTCTGCCACTCTTAACAGTTTAAACTTGCCTCACCGCCAACCTAAAAGATTTTCTGTGATTCAGATCTGCCTTAAGCGGGTCCGGTCTAAAACAAAAAGGGAGATAAACAGCATGTGTGTGTTCTCTTATCTGAATGCAGGATGTGTTTTGTTAAATAAATAGGGTAACAATACTCTTAGTGATCTGTTGCCCTCTGGATCCATTTAAGAGTTTAATCAGAGCAATCGTTTAACACCTCCCCTTGTTTCTCCTGTAGCCAAACCCAGATATTACCCTGAAGAGGCGTGTGTGAGTGTGTGCGTGAGTGTGTGAGTGTTACTTTTTAAGTTGGATTGCAGCCCGTGAGAAAGACATGGTGACTGTGTGTTCTCTTTAGATATGATCCAGATTTTCTCCCCCAAAGCGCAGAAAACTAAAAGACTTGAACGGTTATAACAGTAGAGCAACAATAATCTGAACACACAGTGCATGACCCAAAGTAATACCGCCTGCACATCTGCATATCTGCAGAATATTGCAAACGTCTGCAAGATGACGTGTGTAATCGTCTTTTTTAGTTTTGCCTTGAGGAAGGTGTGTAATGAGATGGTGTGTGTGTGCTTGTCTATACTGTGGGGACTAATTTGTCCCCAGAAGTGAGCTGAATCTGACAAAATACCCCTGTAGAGACATTCAGGTTGTCCTCATTTGTAAAAAATGTGTAAGTAAATATTTTTTCAAAAACTGCAATGGGAAGGATGCGGGTCTAAAGTATTTATAAATAGCTCTATGTAAAAAAGATATCCATGAGGGCATGTCCTCATTCAGATAGTTGAATAAATGTGTGTTTCCGTGTTTGGTGCTTGAGGAAGCCAAAGTCACGTCTGTTGTGGGGTTGCAGCTGAAAGTGAGTGCAATGGGACCGATCTGTTTCTGAACTTAAAGTTCTTCCCGTAAGGAATGTCGTCCACTGTCCGTATAACCGTGCATGGCGGAGCGATCTACCATAAAACACACGCACTCATCATATCTCTGCTTCTAACACCGGTGAGACGTTCTGCTGTCTCCAGTGTTTTTTCTCCTTCCTCTCGTACCCACGCAGGCCGCAGATAGAGATGTGCGGGGACAAACTCCAGCACGCTCCTCTCCATCATAAAGCCCCACTTCCGTCTTACCATCACAAACCTCTTTCTGATCATTTCCATATGCTCTCTTTCTTCCTCTTTCTGTGCTGCGAATGTGTTTTTCGTGAAGGTTTTATGAAGAAGAACGTAAATGCATGTGTTGTTGACTTTCAGCACACTTTTGTGTGATTGATCTAATTAGTTATTGATGAAGCATTTGAAGCGAAACATCACTGCCGCTGGTAATAATAAAAATTTACTATTCATTTTGTTCTCTAGCAGCAGAACTACACTGTTTGTGTTATGGACGTTTAGCATGATACATAAAAACGTGAAATTTATGAAGGGTAGGTCTGCTATTATTTTTCTAAGCGATCAGAAAAAATCCAGTCTCACTTGTATTTAAGCACTATAAGCCATTTTTGACATGGGCATTAAACAGCTACTCAGTAACACCCTACTAACGCCCTCCCAAGCCTTGCCACCCAGAACCCTATAGTAACCACGACACCCCAGCAACCAACACTGTTTGTACTGTTTGGTCCATTGTACCAAAACAAACTCCTACATCCAACATCACTAAGTTCTGCATAGACAAGCCTTACTCCCATCTCTCTAGTTCTTACATAATTGCTCATGTTAGTTTTGTTCATAATTATTCTCTGTGCCGCTTCAGTCGTGATGTAACATGACAGTCACACTCGTATAGGTTTGCACAACAAGAGCAGTCAGCTCGAAAGCATTGAAACCAGAAATAAATACGCATCTGACCTAAAACTTGTTTGTACATTGCGGTCGCAGAGATGATGATTTATCTTCCATGCTGGCAGTTGTTATAGGACTTAAAGATACACTCCTCATAATACATGTTGAAACAGGAACAAGCAGAGAAATATTTCGCGCACACAGTTTAAAGTTAAAGGTGTTTCTCATTTTTAATTACTGAGACTAGACAACGCTCCGGGGCTTTAGATATACATATGTCTGTTTGTGTGTTACAGAAGGAAAAGAAAATGTCCTCTGGGCATTTTTAGAGAAACTGATGCGAACTTTTGCACACAGAGGAAAACTTTTAAAGAACACTTAGCAGCTTTGCTAATGAGCAGCTGAGTATTTCAATCTTTAGAGGTTTTGAAATATCACTTCTGAATGTCTTAAACTGAGTTTAGGACTGATGCTTTCAGCTGCTGAGAGTTCAGAGATTTTTCATTTGTATACAAGATGGTGACCTAAAACTGTACGTTTGAATCAATGTAATATCTTGAAGCTTGCATGTGTTTGTTGGTGACTGTGTCATGCACGATACCACAATCTCTCAAAATAACTCTGCTTATTGTGTATAAATGCCTGTTTTTACACGGTTTTAATTACCTTTTTAAAAGGTCAGCCATGCGTATTTGAATCACAAGGCGGCATAAATCTTTTCTCTCTCTTTTGTCTTTACACAGATGTCATTACAGCTTTATTTTTATGGTCTCCCTCCATCACTAAATTACAACCCCTTTAATTAGAATTTTTTTTTAATCAAAATTATAACATAATAAAAGAAAATTCACTTTTTTTAAACACTAAAACACAAAATCAAGCTAAAATGACATAAATTATTGTGATACGTTATAGAAACAGTTCCAAACAGATGGACACATTTTTTGCGTGTGGTGTTTATCCAAGTGTTAACATAAGCAAGTATGGACATAAACACAGAAATGCTTTGTTAATCTTTTGGGGACAAAATTTCTAAAACATCACCAGATAATAAAACCGGTGTTTGTGTGGGTGGGTGGCGTGGTATGTTTTGTTGTCCTTGTGTGGACCAATTGTCTAAAAATATGGACATTTTGGACAGAAACCTGACCAAACCATCTTGTGGGGTTTTCCCCGCAAGGCGTAAAGGTTCATCTAAATGATTTCTTAATTAATATTTAATGGTTAAAGGTTGTAGTGTTAGTGAGTAACTATAATTAGCTTATGATTAATGACAATAGATGTACATAGCCCATACAAGGACATACAAGGCCTGTATGGTTACTGTACACTCCCCCCTTCCTGCCATTTGTTGGAGAAATGATATTGTACTGCTCCTAACTAATAACTTCAATAAATTTAGCAGAGAGCAACCTACCTGAAGATTCAGTATTGCAATGAATTAGTCATCTTTACGTAACAAATTGAAGTAATTTAATATTGAAAAAGTTAACCAGTTTGAAAATTCCTATGTATCCAGGCATTTAAACAGAACAAAATACATACACACATACAATGACTTTTTGTTCTGCAAGTAATTACATACTAATCAATTTGAATTCTGTAGGAAGTTTTTGAATGAATTGAATTGAACATGGGTATGTTCATAGTATTCTACATTGATTTGTTGGGAAAATCCCTTTTCCGTTTTCCAGTATGTGTGTGTGATATCAGTAGTGTCATGCCTTCTACTAATGTGAGTTCTGGTAAAGTCATCACAGCTGATACATGATATCACTTAATCTCAGCCACATGTGTGTGTGTGTCACCCTCCATAAACTTGAGTCTAACGTTTGTATGTGTGTGTTTGAATGTACCAAAGAGATTTAATAAAGTGTTCTTCCTTCTGTGTGAGCCTTAGATGCTCTTCTGTGGCGTTTCTGCTTTAGATTCCCCTGCTGAGTGGAAAGATCTCTAATGAAGATACTGTGCCAGTGGGGGCCAAATATGGGATGGACCTGTGGTGTACGTCCATCACTGTTAAAGCTGTGTGGAAATATTTGAAACATTCCAAAAAAAGGAGGACAATGGTTGGAAGCTGTGTATGCGTGCGTGTACGTGAAGGTTTCTATATGTTGGTGGGACCAAATGTCCCAAAAATGATGGTAAAAGTCCCATCTATGATGTTATGAAACATTCTAAGTGATGTTTATTTGAAAATGTAAAAATGCAAAGAGGTTTGTATGAGGGTTAGGTTACACCATACAAGTTTGTACAGTCCTTACGTCTTTCGAAGGACCCCATGTATAAAACAAATGTGTGTGTTAGTATGTGTACTTAGCAATCCCTTGGAAACAAATCTGCCCTCAGAAGTTATCTAAATATGACAAACTTGTCCTTTGGGAACAGTTAGAATATTTGTAAAAACGTTATATAAGTAAAGCGGGTAATTCTAAAATTGCCAATAATTTTCTGTTAAGGTGTGTCTGTATTAATTATAATTAGTTGTGATTAAAAATAATACAACTCTGTGGTACATCCCTAGTTTAGCTAAATACATTTTTCTGTGTGTTCATGTTGGACTATTCTTGTAAGGGCCCATTGGTTTGAATCCAAGATTGAATTGTTAAACATGTTTGAAGTGGTCCTCACATTTTTTAAACTCATATATCGACCAGATCATGTTTTGATGTTTTATTAATGAACACGGTTTGGTGGAGGGTAACATTTTTTAATATGAAAGCCATTGCATGAACATTATAAAAGGGTCGTTTCAAATGTATATGTGTGTTTGAACAGCTTCTGTAGCGTAAAGTTGGTTTTAAAGCACACTGGGAGCACAGTAATAAAAAAATGAAGATGTGGATGGAAAAGGAAAAAAAAATCAAATGGGTTAAACTATAAATCAGACTCCACATCTCACAGTCTCTCTCTTTCTGTCTTCCTTTCCATTCACAAACTTAATCTTTTCTTTCTCTTTTGAAGCCTGTGAAGTCTGGACATCATCCATGCACCCATGCCTTCTCACTGCCTACACGTGTTCCTCTTTTGGTTCTGATCTCTCATGTGTGTGTGTGTGTGTGTGTGTGTTGTGTGTGTGTGTTTGTGCGTGCATGTGTTTGTAATTCATAAGGTCAGAGGGTAGCCCATAAATTCGCAGGGCGACTTTGAAAGTGGATTACGGCGGACTAGTTAAACCACTGTGAACTTTAAAACAGAGCGACTGATTCATTTAAAATTCCACACATTGAACTTCAGCAGACAGGAGATGATGTTATAATGATCATATTTTAACAATGTAAACTGTTATTGAATATGATATTTATTACATTAACAACAGTCCAAAGAAGTCAAATAAAAAGCTGCAAACAAAAATCTGGCAGCAGGTTCCGGCTGCAGTCATTTTACGAGTCTTTATTTAGCCAATTAGGATACTTTGGTGTGCTTTTAATCGTTTTGTGCTGGACTGACCATATATGGTAAACAGGAAATTAAGAGCATCATTCTTCACAAAAGAATGACATTTTGGTACACCACATTTAAAGTTTAAGACTGAGTTTCACCATTCAGGGTTATTAAATTTTTACATGTGTCATTAATATGATTTGCTGCCGCTGTCTGATTACAGTGATCTCCAGCTGTCTCTGTGTGCATGCATGTCTTCAGAGGGTGGGGCTTTAGAAATGGGGGCGTGTCTAATTCAGCAGCTGGTGGAAATTCTAGAGCGGCTAATATCGCGTACAGCACCTTTCAGGATAAAGTTTGGCTGGGGATGTCAGGAAACTGAATGAGAAATGTAAGGGACAAAGAAATCATGTTTCTGATTAATCATGCCTTTCTTTTATTTTCATCATCCAAAAAAAAGTTTTTTCCTTTTGTAGCTGTGTTTGTGTGCTTGTGTCTAATTGTGTATAGCAGCAGTGCTCAACCTTAGCCGGTTCAGGAACCAAGTTGACAAACATATTTTAAAATGCCCTCTAAACATGTTCTAAATGTTGGGTGTTTAGTTTCATGGTGTTGCTTTGACTCTCTTTAAATTGTTACATTACACCACCAAAGACCAGATGCATACATTTTCCCACCGTTCAACCTAAAATCAAAAATCAAGCTCTCACTCCTAGCTAATGGATGGTTAGTGTTTATATTGTCTCATATTTATTTAGTTATTTACATATTTTAGACATCTGCACAGGAATAACTAAACTATTAAAATCAAATAAATCAATTAATAAATAATATTAACAATTTTACAATGTCCTTTGCATTGTAATTAATTTAGGAACAGTTTTAAAATTATTATTCTAAATCATATTTAAGTGCTTGATGCTAGATGTTATACCGGCTTGTGTAAAAACAAAAAGATACAAAGTGTGGGCAAAACACACACACACACAGACTGTTGCAGCAATAGTTTGCTCTCCCATGGTGTTCCTGGACAGTTTAATTACAGATGTCATTGTGATAAAATGCTCTGAAGTCACTTTTTATGCCTGTTTGTCAACAAAATATTTATGCCTCCCTGCTCTCAGCAGGAATTTTGTTCCTCAAAGACTGTTTATCTTACCAGGGTTCCACAATCTCCATTTTGCAATACTCACAGTTCACTAACTCATTGTTTAGTTTGTAAATTATTATTTCCAGATCTTTTTCGGTTTTGGTAGTAAATGATTTAAACTAGGCGAGACAAGACTTTTATTTATATGAGAGGTAATTTAGGGTCAGTGATTTTATATAAACCTCGACTGTCCGGCTATACCGAAAATAAACTCTGCTCATAGGAAAGGACAGATGGGAGGGGAAATAGAAGGTGTTTGTGATTGATGCAAAGGATGAGACACAAGTGACATTTCAGTCTTACAGCCATTCGGCCAGTGTGTGTCTGTGCGGGTAAGTTATAATGCATACACAGGTCAACAGTTAAAATCTGTGATTTAAAATTTTGTTTAAAATAACTTTGTGAAAAAACACAATAGGTTTTAATTTTAACCATGTAAACTGTAAAAAAATGTAACTTCATAAAATAAATAATACCTTTTTAAGACTTTATAGTTTTATACAGTCCCTAAACTTATCACTCAAAATGTCTCAACCTAATTTAAATTAGAAAAATGAAAAAGTGCAAAAGTGTTTGCATTCACTCTTGACCTCTACTGTATACACAGATAAAAAAACGCAATCCACAGAAATACTGTTACCGCATTGCCCTCCCTCTTAGCTCTCTTTCACTCCCTCTCTCTGTGTTTTCTTTTTTTTCTGTTTGTTTGAGGGGCAATTTGTCCTTTGCCGAGGCTATTTCTTATCAACAGTTTTAGCATTAGCCAAACTGACAACCCATAGCCCAAATGTTACATCTCCTACACAAGCAGTATGCATATGCCTGTGTGTGAGATTGTGTAAGGGGTGAGAAAGACACTTCAGTAGCTGTCATTGATATTATACAACTAGGAACAGAATAAAAAACAGAAACCTGCTTTATCAGAGGACAGACCTTACCGTGTTTCACAGCATCTATTCCATTGCGTGTAGTGGAGAGTGAAAAGGCAGAAGCAAGCAGTGACACCATATAAATACAATATCATATTCAAAGCACTAAAATATCTGCTTCAGACTCTTTCCAGGACATTATAAACATAAAATAAACAACACACTCTAGGAGAAAAAAGCACCTTAGTACCGGCTCCATTAAGGCCATAAAAGAGACGGTCTATGGGGAATACAGAAGGGTATCTAATTGTGAACCAGCATCTAGAAGCAACCATAACCTCTCAAGCTGTTAAACTGAGAGAGAGAGAATGATGAAAAGAATAAAGATGGTGAAAGAGGGATGGTGGAAAGAGAAAAGTGCCCTGGAGCTAGTGTGCTGGTGAAATGTAATGCATTATGATATTTCCAGGGATTTGTTCCTGTTTTTATTCCTTCTCTTTAATTAAAATGTTATAAGTGAAGAGTTATATGGGGAACATTGTTTTAATTCTTATAATTTGTATTTTTCCCATGTCTTCAATTTCTTTTGTGTTTTTACTTCAGCTAACAGAAGGCTGTTCTTTAAAGACAACTTTTTCCAGAAGTGACAGTGTTTCTAGCAGGAAAACAGACACAGACATGGGCAATTCCATGCAAATGTCAACCTTACCATGAAAAAAAGTTTTCACCATACCGGTTTTAATATTTGGTGGTTTAAATACCCATGTGAGACCTCACTCTCTCTTTTACCCATGTACGTTTTTAAAACATTTGTTATGTTTAAAGCGTAATTTTCCATAGTTTAGAAATTTAATCTGAATTAAAAACTATTTTATGTTCTTTTTCATGTTCTTTGAAGAGCCGTTTGTTGGAAATTATTGCTTCTGGTTTGTGCATTTTAATTCACAGAAATCCTAGAAAGTATGTTGTCTCATAAAAACTTGTGATCCATAACGCGTGTATATTTCCATTTTTTTAAATAGATAACATCTGTATAGAATTCATTTTTTTTATGTCTAGACTTTGTTCACATTACAGTTACAGTTTATAAAATATAAATAAATGGTTCAATATATTGATAAGTAACAAATACATTCTGTGAGAATTTATATTTGACAATTTTTACTATTCCATAATTGGCCACATCAGTAAACACTGGCGATGGATTTGAAAAATGCTGCAATATTTTGTGTTTTAAGTTGCTTATCTATCCTGTTTTATAAAATTCTTTCAAAAATAGATTTTAAGATCATGTAAGCTAACTTTCAGTTCCATCCTGTTAATGTTCCACCCTGTTAGGCATCCTGTTAATGTTCCTGCTTTTGGGTAAACAAGCTAGTTGTAACTACAAATAACCAAACTATAATCACAAAAGTGCCTGAGCTCAACCACAGTGTATTTCTGGTATACCCTTTACAGAAACACTTCACTAAATTACAAAACAGACATTGTTTTGGTTAAAGTCACAGAGTGCAAATGGTGGTATATAACAGGAATGATCCACCATTTTCTGAAACAAAAGTCTAAGACTTGTACTATTCTTTCTCTCTTGTGCGCTCTCTCACTCGTTCTCTTACTCTCTCAAAATGGCAGCGCAAACATCTGCCATTTAAAACCCTCTGTGATAGCCCACAAATAAGAGCCCAGGGAAAATGTTCTCTGAGGAATCAGTTCTGTAATGTACGTGTCTGGACTGATTAAAGCAATCAGTTATCGTAAGTCTGTTATGATTATGCAAGCGAAATTATGATTTGTGCGTAATGAGCATTGCATGTTGATTGTGTGTTGAATTGAAATGCCATGTGTTTCCTGTAGGGTTTAGCAGAATGAAGTCACAGCGTGAGTGCTCTATTGTTGGAGGACATGTTAAAGATTAAATTCTAACGGTCAGATCAAAGTAGGAGAGCCGTGGTGGAACATGTAGCGAGTCTAAATTATATGAAACAAAAGGATAAAAGGATCAGTTCAGGATTTCTAAAGAGACGCTTTTAACATGTGAGCAGCATTATGCGGTAGACAGCATCGTCATCTTTCTCATGAGCGCCGTTTGTTTTATGTTGTAGTGGTTCAGAGCTCATGCACGAGAGCTGCCATGTGTCCTCAGGACAGAAGAGAGGCCTGATCGACTATAATAAAACACCCTCACAGTTCTAATGGGCAGTGCTGCCTCACTGTAGGCTACATTTCCAACACAATCTGATTGCAATTCATAAATGTTTTACGAGGTGCCTAATTCATATGAATCCGTACAATCTCATTCGTTTAGTACAATCTGCTTTCACTCCAGTGACAGTTAGGTTTAGGGATAGGTTTCGAACTTTATTATTAATATTTTTTTGTTATAATTATACATTTTTTGAAATCTTACCATTTCATATGAAAAAGACTCCTTGTAATTAGTTATGAATTTCTGTGAGATCAGACTGGAATTTTACCAAACAGATCAGGATGAGTTTTATAACTGCTTTAAATTTCCTAAATAAAGATGAAATGTTAATTTATAGTAAAAATATTCCTGTGCTTGGCATTTGGTAAGCACAATCCATTGCTAAAATGTTATGTTGTCATGCTCCTGTTTTGAGTAAACTTATAATATTACTTTAATATTAACAATTATTATTATTATTGTTGTTGTTATTATTGTTACTATTACTATTATTATTATTATTATTATTATTATTATTATTATTATTATTGTTATTATTATGTTAATAATAATATTATTGTATTAATAATAATATTAATACGTATTGTTTATAATATTTATAGTAATAATAATACTTTATATGAAATATTTTTTTTATAATGTTCCAATGATATCTTTAGCTAAACATCCCATTTAAATGCCTGTTTTAAAAACAAGACATTGAGGGAGTAATTTATTAGACATGGTTTAATGACATGACATGACATAACATAACAAAAATGTATAATTATCTATTACATGTAGTGTTATTATGATATTCTCCGCTGATCTGGACAAAACTCAATGGAACATGAAATAGATTTATTTTTGGTATTTTTTTCACTTGTTTTTGGTTAGGTGTTGCAAACAAAAGTTGAGCATCACAGTAGAAATTTTTTAACTTGGTGAGATGTGGTTCATAATTCATTACATTTTAAAGGAGTAACAGTGTCTCATTTGCTCCAGCCACTTCCCTGATAGTAAGGCACATGTTAACAGTGAACTAATATAAGAAACATAACATGTCCTCACCTATTATGGCCTGTTGGTGATACCTAAAAGTTACAGGCCAAAACATCTATAGAGTTAATGTCACAGCACCCTGACCTCTTATTAAGTTTATTAGCAGTCGTTCCAGCCCTACAACTTCTTACAACCTCCCATAACATTCATGAGCATTCAGGATTGTGCTCAAACATCATCTGCAGGACAGATGATTTGTACCCGAGTCAGTCACTTAAGTAACACACTGGCTAAGTTAACATTAGCAACTCTTTGGCTAAAATGCCATATCCTAAAACACAACTTTAATATGCTTGGCACATACTAATGCTATTTATCTCCACAGATAGGTCTAGCACACATGTACCATTTATCATCTTAATTATGATTAATATTCTAATATCCTGGAGTGCTAAATGAGCTCCTTGGTGTAGAGTTTCTGTTTCATATAAATTTCACTAGTTTGCCAATTAAAATAATGCATAGGATGAAAATGTGAAAGAGGAAATAAGTAAGGTTTGTTGCCCGAAAGGAAGAAGCATAAGACCAGTTTAGTGTCTGTACTCGTAACAAACACCACCAGATGAATGTTTTCTTGTAATGCATGTTACAACTGCAACTATTTATTTGTTTGTTTACTGTGACAACTTCTAAACAGTTATGTAATGGTTAACATTGCAGTCTACATGTTTTTTGTTTAAATGGGAAAACGTATTACCAGCGGTTGCTTTGGCAGGGTTGCAAAAAATGTTAATTTCATATATCATCATTACATTTACATTTTCCTGGCAGAGACTTTCTAGCCTGAAAGACTGAAGAAAAGCCAAATATTGCGATGATTTCATCAGCCTGTAGGAACGGATGAAATTGAAAGACTAAACCATGACGTGCTGACGGGAACTCATCCAATAAGATCATTGTGCTATCTGTGGATTAAATGAAGTGTCGGATTTTGCTTTGTCAACTCCTTGAATTGTCTGTTGTGGACACACTACTTTAGACAAAAATGCTGTGAGCGCTTTTCCGTCACTTTCATGTGCATACAGGTCTTTGCTGAGCTTAACAATGAAGGAATTATGGACATGTACTTGACTGTGTATTTGTTGTTTTAGATGTGAGTAAATAAGCAAATGTTTGATATTTTGGCTGGTAAATTGCTTTCAACTTTGTCTTGACATTAGTTTGCTGTTTAATGTTTCCTTTTATCTCGTGATGGGAGAGAGAGAGAAAGAGAGTGTGTGAGAGAGAGAGAGTGAGAGAGAGAGAGAGAGAGAGAGAAAGAGAGAGAGTTTGTTTTAGTCAGAATAGATTTGTATGACAGTCTTAACCTATTCCAGGAAAAACAAGAAATGATCATTTTGTACACACACATACACAAACACACAAACTCATGGAAAGGCAAGCTAGGCATATTTTAAGAATATAATATGAGGTTTTGATAAACAAGATCACCCATTGTCCAAATAAAGTCCCCAGTCTGCTGAAACAGTGATTCCACTGCTGTGTTCAGTTTGACACGCCTTGCCTAGCCTAGCTGACTCTGTCCACAGAGAATATATGTGTGTATATGTGTGCATGCGTATGTGTGACACATGGATATAACTGTGAGTTGGTTTATACAATCATATAAATAATCTTATCTAACTTCATACACACACCTTATCAAAACTCTAAACACACACAGTCTCCCACAGTGACCTTACCAAGATGAGCTTATAAGTCTGCTTGTCAGCAGTGCTGCCTGGCTTTCCAGAAACTCAGGCCCCACAAGTGCTTTTAATAACAGCATTAACATAAATTGGCTGGTGATTGGTGAATTCGGCATGTGTTTTGCTTAGAATTTCCTCATTTGTTGCAGATTTGTCAAAAAGCTTCCATAAAACCAGCATTCTTTCTCGGTTCATGAACTCATCTGTTAAAGGGCACTGTTTCAGAAATGAAATCTAATGACATCAGTTCATTGGCCTTTACAAATGTGAAGAAGTTCATTTCAAAACATGGCAATCACAATAAAAGCCTGACCCCTAAATCACCTCTCTGAGAGAGAAAAAACGATTCATTTGCAATGAGGTTTGGTCGCATTTCCTCAATAAATTAGGGTTTCAGTGATCGCTCTGCTTTTCCTAATAAGTTGCACAAATCTGGTTGATTTATAAGAAAGTCTTTCTCTTGCCCGTTTTCAGGCCTCTTGCACTATTAGTGCAGTTTTTTACGTCTGTCAACGTTTGCATTAAACATAAAAAATGCAACAATTGAATCTTTAGTCCAAATAATTCTTGGATTTGTATATTTTGAAAGGGATAGTTCATTAGTTGCCGTCATCTTGTTCTAAAACTGTATGACTTCCTTTCTTCTATGGACAACTTGAGTAGATATTTTAAAGAATGTTGATAGTGAATGGTGTCTCAGCCACTAATGTTTGGCCTAACATCCTAACATCCATTGTGTTCTGAAAACCCTTATAAGTTTCACTTATAAGTTTTAGTGGTTGTGGCTTGTTTTCTCTAAATCAGAAATAGGCATTTGATTTAGAAATGAAAATCTTTTTTGTGAATTGACTTGCACAGATGAATTGCTCACCACAAAACTAGTAAAACATAGGGGCAATTTTAAATTCATATGGACTATTCTTAACTTGTAGACTGTACTGTTCATGTATGGTAATGAAGGATATCGTAACACAAAGTACTAAAAAAATTACTGAGAAATACATTGTGGTGTACAGTGTACATATTTACCAAAGTAAATACTAATCACTTGAATGGTGACCGTTATTTACAATAAAGCAACATCACTAATGCTTAAAAGAGCTTAAACATCAATGATCATTTAGTTGTTATTCTTTGATCAAGCACATTCATTATCAAAATATTCAGGCACAATGGTATTGTATAAACCCTTTTGCTACTCATAATTTTAATTTCTAAGCACTTACATTTTTAAATGTATGGATTTTAATTGATGTTTAGACTTGATTACTAGGTTGTTTAGGTGCAAATAACATTAGGGCTTAACTATCCCTTAACTATCCCTAACAGACTTTGAAATCCTGCGGCAGTTTTTTTGAAGGATAAGTCCTGATTTAGAGTTTCAAGTTTGTTCACTATAAAATGCAGTCAGCAGAACCTCAGTTCTGCCAAGCCTTTAGTCTGCCAGGCTCCGAGTAAATTATAAGTCATGCCATTTTGCCTATTTATTTTTGGATCAAAAATGTTAATATTTGTGTATGCTTGTTTTAATCCCATAACAAGGATAAATCCTGTAATTATCAGACACACCTTTTTTCAGTCTCTCAAAAAATTAGGAGCAGTCCAAATGGATGCTGGTTAAAACCACTGTAACTTCAGTTTGAGGATTTCCGTCATTAAAATGCACATACAAGCACAGACAGATATACACACTCATTAGAGAGATTCTTTGGAAAGTTCACGTTCTCTTTTGTGTTGTAAATGTTGGAGATGTGTTAGCCAGGGGAAGAGCATGCAGCGTGTATACGCTCTGGAACGTGTGTGTGTGCGACTCTGAGCATGTGGTGTGGTATTTAGGTCACATTTCCAGCAGGCTGGTTTTCCAGTGTCAGACAGAATTTAAGAGAAGGATTCTGCGAGTACTGGACGAGCGTTTCAGTCTCAGCGTGAAGAACTAAAGCAGGTTCCTCATTTTTACGACAGTATCATGCAACTTCATCATAAATATATTAAGATTTAATGGGCAAAAGAACTGGCTGCTCCAGATAAACCTCGTAAACTACAGACCCTTCTTTTTCCTACTTTCTCTTTGTTCTGAAACTCTGAGAATATGGTTCACACACACAGAAACGTAAATTCAAACAGAAAATGTAACCTAGCATACATGTGTTGGCCTCTTTCTGTTTCATGCATGAGTTCTCAGACACACACCCTCCAGACAATTAATAGGATTTACAGTTTTGCCATTTATTTTGGCCTGATACCAACTTTTAGACAGACACAATTATGTGTAAATATGTGTAAGGTTTTATGTATTGCTTTACTTATTGTTAGAGAACAAAAGTATACACACACACGCTTTACTCTTTTTGAGGTCATTTTTCCTCTTTTCACTCAATTACTAAATTTAATTTTACCCAACATACTTGATCAAAAATGTGCAACTCAATTAATACTGCTCATGTTGAATTCAATTACAAATATAGACTTTAATTTGAATTGTGATTTAGTTATACCTGAAAAAAAGAAAAATTGGGAATTACAGTGTCTGCAAAACACTGCAAAACATTGTAAACTTAGTAAAGCACTTCTTAGTATTGTTGCTGCTTTTGATGTATCGCTTCATTGTCTCCTAATATTTGTAAGTCGCTTTGGATAAAAGCGTCATCTAAATGCCTAAATGTAAATGTGTCAAGTATGGTCAAGAAAATACTCCAAAAATCCATTTTTAGATATTCAGGTAAAAAATGGACAGACAGCTCAAGAGAGAGAGAGTGAAGCACAGGGAGAACTGCTACTCTTCTGACATAGACAAATGAGAGGACATGAATGAAACCACCCAGAAACTCCCCCCCATGGATCAGTGGGAATTAAAGTGAGTTAAGGGTTTGAAAGAGCAGAAAGACAGAAAGAGAAAGAGACTTCTCCCTCTCCTGCTGGGATGACTGTTAAAATGTCCTGCACAGAGACGAGAGTGAAGGAAACAGTGATTTAAAGGAGGAAAGAGTTGTTTCTACAGAGCTCATTAAAACATAATTAACAATTAAACACAAAGTAAGAAAGCAAATAGAGGAAGAGAGTGAAATAACTGTATAATCCGTGTGCTTCCATCTGTCTCCCTCTCATTCTCTATATATCCATCTCTCGCTAACTCGCTTTTTTACAAGGTAGCGAATGTTCTAGTTTCATATTAATGTTATTCCCTGACTGCAGCTTTTATTGCAACACATGGATTCATGAACTGTTGTCCAGAGTCTACGCAAATCCTCCCTGAAAGAACAACGGTAGGTTGAAACCAGCACTTTTATGGATGTAGTTGTAGTTGGGGATACAGTTGTTTAAAAATGGCAGCATGTCAATTATTTCTGATTTTTTTGAATGTTGAAAAATCAATGAGATTTGAAGTGATTGACATTCTGTCATATTTGAAATAAGCACTCAGATCTGCTTGTTTACATTTAAGTTTTCTCTCTTAATGTTTCATTTTTACTTTTTAACCCACAGGAGCCATTTGAATTGCTTTATTTATGGATGTACAGTACCTATCAAAGGTTTAGGCAAGTAACAAAAATGTTTCTCAAGATTGAAAAAAATACTTTTGTAGACAAAAATATAATTGTGCCAACATATTCATTTCTTTTATTAAAAAACTAACATTTTACTCGAAAGAATACTGTTGAAATGGATTACTTGGAGCAAATAATGAATTAAAAGCAGCCAATAACAGTCCGGGATAGTGCTGATTAAAAAGCTTCCCAGGTTGAATAAAGCTGGATGATAAAATGCCAAGAGTATGATTTAGCAAATTCTAGAGAAAGGGTGACTACTTTTAGAAGGTGCTAAAATGTAATATAGTGTTCATTTATTTTGGAAGCTTTTGGTGTGTTTGATGTATTGAATACTATTTAACAGTGAGTAAGTGTTTTCAAACTTTTGATTGGTAGTGGTAGCTTTAAAAAAAAAAGTTGGGGGAATGGGATGGCATGACAAGGAGTCAATTAGAGAATTTTGAGTGAACTATTATTTAAAAGAATCAACTTTCACTTGTAAAAAGCAAATGGTTTGACATTGTTTTTGCATTGTAGAAGGTGAAATTCTGTAAATTTCTTTGATCTGTTGGCAGCTGCAGAGAGCAGTTCAGTAGTCTCGAGTCTGATTGGATTACTGATGAGACGAGAGATTTCAGTGCCCGGGCTCACAACTCAGCCTTGATTCTTTTTCCAACTAACACTTAACCATCAAACACATGATAATATAAAATCAATCTTTTACAGATTTACGTACCATTTTTTCCATTGGCTGTTTTCAATTATTTTAACTTATCTGTAGTGTTACCCGTTTAACTCCCTCCTCCGGTTTTCTAGATTCTTTCTCCCTCCCTCTGGGTGCTGTAATAGTAGCAGATAGAAGCTTGCGGAGCCCACGGCATTTACCCAGAATGCACTGAGGGTGAGTGGGCAGTAAATCTAATATCAGTCTTGTGCAGATTGATCACCTGTCACATGACTTTCTTAATGCTTTCTAAGTCTCTCCTTGTCTTTCTGGCAAAAAAAGTCTTAACCAATGCAATATTAGTGAATATAGTAAATTGTGTGTCATTCCTAAATACAGTTATATTTTTGCTGCTGAACTGATTCACGATTCACTTTCACGATCATCTGTAAAACTTTAATAGTAGAACTACACAACTCTATTCTACCAGTCATATTAGATATGTGGACAGAGTCTGTATTTCTGTTTATGTGTCTATACAACGATGGCAAAAGCGTTCTGATGGTGACATACATCTAAAGGCATATCACTGAAAATAAAAAAACTATTTTTGCTGATGGCCAAGGTCCAGATCGTCTCTCACTGTATGGAAAAGAGATGTCTGGACATTATGCATATTTTATGCGTCACAAAGTAAAGGAAGATCACACAGGTGTGGAATGACATAAATGTGTCAACATTGACAGATTTTTATCTTTGAGTAAACTCTACAGTAAAAATGTCTGAAAGGATTATCTGTTAAAGATATCCACATCAATTCAACAATCTAAAATATTATGGCCAATAAATGTGAAATATGGTTTAAATATTACATTATGCAGAGATATGTCAAAAAACAGACAGAAATGTGATTTTTTTTTTTTTTTACGGAGCCTAGTGACCATGTGACAACACAGATTCACTAAAACATTAATATGCTGATCTCAAACTGAGTGTTTGTGTGCGAGCGTTGAGGGACAGACACCCTGAAGCATTATGAAATATTTGTGACACTGAGAGCGTCACTCTCTGAGACAGCTTGTTGTGTTTGAAATAACAGCACAGCTTGTGCATTCATTCGTATTCAGGGACGAAAAATTGACACACAGCACAAATACATTAGACAGAAATCCACTCAGCATTCAGTAAGACAAGAGAAAAGCAGCTTCCATAGGAAAAATCTTTATTTATCCTTTTAAAATGCTTTCTGAGGGTTGGGACTTGGCTTAAGTGTCATAAAATGGGAGAACTCTGAGGACACTGTGTGAATTCTACAGAAACGCTGTTACCGGGGGGCATCAGCACTGCCAACACATACATCAAAACTTAATAATACTGAAATCTGCAACAAAATCTTAGTAAACGAAAATTATAACAATAATAATGTAGTTGACTGAATAACAATAAAAAACAGCGACAGAGGGAGCAACATTGTGCTGTAAAAAGCTTTTTTGTGTGAACAGTTTTTGCGGAAGTTGCGGTCGACCCGGGTCCTCTGCAATGCACTGACCCCCTGTATGAACAAGTCCATATTGTGAAAGAGTGGATGAACTGTGTTTGATGGGGATGGATCAAGGCCAGGGAAAAGGTTTTCTCATTAGATTTGTCTCTCTCATAATATTGTGATAATCCCTAAAAGGTCAAAAGTCGCCACCAATCTGTCTCTGAGCCCGAGGGGGAGTGTAAGACAGTGTGTGTATGTGTGCGTGTGTTTGTGCGAATGCACCGGTTTTGAATAAGTTCGAATGAGTCAACCACAGTAAACCTCATTGGGAGAAATGCTATTAACAGATGTCAGAAAGATCCATTTCCTCGCTTCGACTAGAACTTAAAGCACATCGCCCCAGGTGTCTGACCGCAGAATTAGAGCAGAATCAACTCTAATCTGACAAACATGTTGGCTAAAGGTTTTTCTCACTCTCTTGTTATGGTACAAGCTAATCAGTTAAGGAACAAGGAGTGTGCCACCCACTAAACGTAGGCTAAGCTACAGAACATTATTCCCTCCAGCTGAAACAGTCAGTCTGTCAAGCAAAATCACACTAGTGCTGCTCTGTAAAACTGCAATTCACAGATGATGTTGTCCTAATGAGTTTGCAGGGAAAACCACTGTTATTGCTAAATCCGAGTTAAATGTTTTACGTTTGGTGCCAGTCTGCTTCTGCGTTTCTAAGGGCAACAACTGTCGTGAAAAAGGTCGTGAATTTCTGCTAAGTGCTCTTTCAACGTAAATGATAAAGAGCTGATCTGTCGCGAACAGCTGTTCAGATGCACACACACGCACACACAGTTGCAATAGCTGTTGCTGGTTTAGTTCTGTTCGTGTACCATGCTGGTGCTTATATACTGTATATATGTATAATTATATATAACTTTTCGACTTGAATGTGTGTGTGTGTTTACAGGCATCTCTTGTGTAATAAGTCTCTCTACTCCTCCATGAACCATGGCATTGAATATTTGACCTGGTTCTATCACAGCATTTGTAAAAACATAATAACATAACAAAAATATCATCCTTTCCTTGTGTACTAGGGAGGACAAAGTGTGTGTCTGTGTGTGCGCATGTGTGAAGGGACTTAAATGTTTTTTTTCAGTTTTTTTTGCTGCTGCTGCTTTAGGCTGACCTTTTAAAACCCGTTCCACAGGGACCCCTAAGTCTCCTTAATCAAAAACCAACCAAACAAATGAAAAAAAAAGAGGAAAACCACGAGACAGGAAACATTTTACTTACAAAATGTCTTTTTCCAAAAAAGACACCTATTTACAAAAGTTTTTCATTTTCAAAAATCCTAATTATATTTTCCATTAACAAGGTCTCTAATAAAATTGAACTTTATATTCAACAATCTTTCCAAACATACATTATTTACATAATCTCGGGTCTCAGAAACTAAAATGAGAGAGTGGGAGAAACAACAGCAATAAATGTAAATGAAGTATTAAAAAATTACATGAGAAAGCAACAGAGAAACATTGGCTTCCTCTGATTGGCTGCGCTGGAGGACAGATGCAAATGCATCTAATTTTAAATTAGCATAGGCGTAAACACACCTGCCGCCAATGTTTACTGTTTATCATTTCACGTGCAGTCCGTATAAAAATAGATCTAGCACTAGATTCTCCATGACGGTACGTTAGGATTGTTTTCCTTCTCCGATTTTGCGGATTTTTTTGAAAATAAGTGTGTTTGTATGCTAATAGGGATCATTTATGTGCATATCTGAGAGCAAGAAGAGATGAAGGCATATTTTTTAATGTATTTTGTATGTTTATGGATATTTGGCTTCTGTGTGTGACACGCACGCTGTCATTCTGTTAGAGTCCATGTCTACATCCAGACACTGTGACATGAATTATACACAAAAAACACATGTTAGTGCACTAAATTATGCAAAGAAAATACATGTTTCGTGACTGAAAACGGGTCATAGGCTCGCGGTGTAGAGGAAAAACCCTAAAATGCTTCTGACTTACAAAACACTTTGGGAAAGAGGAAAAAAGAAAAAATAATGACAAAATACAAATATTATTCTGCACTTCACGCATCACTGACAATACACAGCAAATATCTACTTGTATTCTGCTGAGAGGAGTGAAATTTCAACTGAAACAATTCTCAAATAAACACAATCCATCTAGCAAAGCATTCTGGGAGTTCTGTAAGGCCTGACACACATTTGTCAGTGGCTTACATTATAAATTCCCTCTGTCACTCACTCTTTTTCCACCGAGAGGCTGTTTGTACTACTGACCCGTGAACACCAATGTATGTGTGTGAGGGTATGTTTTGTTTAATTGCCTCAAATGTAAGATGGATGGGCGTCAAGAGAGACAAAATGACATGAGATGAGTTTATAACAGTGTTAAAGAAGTTACTTCTTTGACAGAAACACTGTTATAAAAAACTGAGAATCGGGCTGGAAAAAACAGTGAGATATGAAAAAGAGACAAAAATAAGCAAGTAGTTAGGTTAGGAAACCACACGAACAGACAAATGAGAGCTTCTTGCATTGTGATGTCGATCTAGTGTCCCTCTGTGATTGGTTAAAGGCTGTTCTTCAGCATTGAAGTCTGTGCCTGAGTGCCACACACTGTGGGGGTTCTCTGCTGTTTCGCACAAATACGCAGAGACCTGCACACACACGTACACACAGTGTAGTGTTCAAAAAGAGACGGAGAAAAGGAAATCTGAGAGTCGTATTATCCACGCAGTCTTTTCTCGTTCCCCTTTCCTCTTCTCTTTTCTCCGACATGTAGCAAACAGGGTTGGGTAGTGAAAAAAAGATTCAGGATACCTTACAAAAACATGTTCTTATTGCGGTTACTTCTCTCCCTTTTCCCTCAGACTTTGTAGTAGATGTTGGCTGGGCTCTGGGGGGGCATTTCCTGAACAATGTAGACGGGGTGCCCATAATCTCCGCTCACTTTTTCATAGTGTGGACAGTAGTTATTCTCTGTTGTCCGCAGGGGGATGATGATGTCACTTGGTTCTGAGCCGGACTGGGCGGCTCCTTTGGGTGTGGCCAGAGTGCTGAGTGACAGGGAAGTCCCGCCTCTGGGCTGCGAGTGCTTGCGGGTTCTCTTGCGAAGCTTGAGGAGTAGGACGATGAGGATGATTATGATGAGGAGGAAGATGACACAGCCTGCTCCAATGGCAGCAAAGAGAGCAGGTTTAGAGCCAAAAATACCTTCCACCGAACCAGAATTGTTTTCTTGGTTTCTCGTGCCTGGGCAAAAACGAAAATAAACATTGTAATTACGTTTTTTTAAACTCCCTCCTGTCTTCTTTTATCAGCAAGTACAAAGCATTAACTAAACACTTAAACACACGCTTCAATTAACAGTGTTTAGATTTACTGTCTGTTGTCTGGGCCACAGATAACGGAGATAGAAACTAGATAGAAACAAACCACTGTGTGTTTGTTATCATTGGCACTAAGCTACTATTAAAGTAAATAAAACTTGTTATCGGTAGAATGAGTTTATTGTTGAACTGCCATCTGAACCAGCTACCGAATTTGGTCCTGTAGCTAAATGCACAGTATAAACACACAGGCATTTTTGCCTGACAATAAAATCTGCTATGTCAAAATAAATTTAACAGTGGGATGAAGCTAAATAACACAGGCCTAGATTAAAAATTATCCTGTCAAACTATAGTTCAGCAATGAACACAATTTACAGGCAATTTTTGTGTGCTCAGCATTGCTTTGGTTGGAAACATGTAGACATGGACTTCAGTGACAAACAAAAAGTTTAAGCAAAATTGGTAAGTTTAAACGGTAGCCAAAGGCTGTAACATAATACGTGGTAAGGTTAAATTGTTAGAGTGGTAATCTGACCTCCGTTGAGTGCCATGAGTCATTTAAATCACAGACATAGAAACCGTCAACTAAAGAAAACATCTGGGCCAACTTTTACCCAGTGGAAAAATTACGATGTTTACAGACATTTATCAGTGGTTATCTAGATAAGTAAACTTATATAAAGTATTTCTTCCTTTAAAACGAACATAACAGGAAGATAATCACAAAGTATTCATTTGTTTTTTGTGTCAGGTTCTGTTTTTTTGGTGAAAAAACTAGCTAGTGTTTAATAATGCAAGAAACACATTTGACCTTCACTGTTTACCATTAACATACAACAAAAACAGCTAGGAAAAAACACCATATACTGTAATACCATTGCCACCAAATATCTATTTTTTCTAAAACAATAAGGCAAAACAAATGGCTGGTGAAATGTTTCAGTGGCAGGCGTGACAAAAAGCGTACATAAAACCTCATAAACCAGATGGTTCAGATCTCAGATCTCATTGGATTATCCTCTTTCAGAGCGGTTGTAAAATTACTATAAACGCTCACCTGTGACCGGATATTATATATTATATATTAATGCGCAAAGCTGCTACGTTGCTTGGCAACTGCAAACAGCCCACCGACAATAAACAATATTGCACGGCTGAAAAAGTGTTTATTTCAGTTATTATTAATAATAAATGTAACTCTTTATTGAACAATAGTGTCTTTTTTCATAGCGCGGATGCTCTTTTCTAAAAGCAATAAGGTGCTGGAGTTCATGCACAGTGATTTTATCATGGGTAAAAGGTGTTCTTAAACCGCCTGAAACCACCTTACTCTGGTAAAATCACTGTAACGAATGACCTCTCATGGCTTATTGCTTTATATTGGATCCTGGGTGAATTTAATCTTTCTTCTCTAGGAAGAACAATCTGACCTCAAGCTGATGCAGAGTGTGTCTTTCTGTTCTTCTGCTTTTTCTAATGATTGAGAAAAACATCCCTCTCTCTGGTTCTTTCTATCTCTCCTAATGAAGTTTAGACCTCCCGTAGGTTAATGGCTGCTAGGACGTGATAAAGACATGCTACATTAACTTCTGTCTTTCTCTCTCTCTCTCTGTCTCTCGCTCTCTTGCACAAACGCAGCTGCCTGAGGGAGGCAGTAGCTCTGCATTGCTGTATTTCAGTTTCTTGATGAAATGCTATTGTTTAATAATTGCGCTAAAGCTTCACTGATCCACAGCTGAATGTAAAGACTTTTATAAAACAAACGCTGTTACTCTGATGTTAGACCAGGTGGGATACACACAAGGACGATTATGTTGTCCTCACCTTTGCCGGGCATTATGGATCCGTTCCCCTCTATATCTCGATCTCTGTCTCGCTCTCTCTTGCGGGAGGGGCTCGTTGTGGGGTCCTTGATCTCATTGTCCTGGTCTCGGTCTGGGAGGTCCAAATCTGGATCTGGTGTATTTGGATCTGAAACATACAATCACACACATAACAAATTAGGACCAAGAATATGACCTCCAAGAAAACCTCAAATATGTCAGTAATGTTTCAAAAACATGAAGAGAAATGACATGTGTTTGATGTATTCAGATTTGTATTATTATTTGAATGTGTAGTAACTTAGGGTTAGTTAAAGTCCAATAAGGAGTGTGTGCGTTGGGTGTACACATGTAATTGTATGTGTGTGAGTGTTATGAGGTCATGTATCTTGGATAATGTTTAACTGCAATGTAATTGGTTGTTAATGAGTCAGCTGACTCGCTCATCCACTAAATGACTTTACCTTTGGACATACTAAAGATAAAGAATGAGTGTGTGGGGTGTGTAACTCACCTTGGCCCACTTTCATGACGATCTTCATGGATCTCGTGCTACAAACCCCACCTTCTCTGTTTTCCAAGCCTTCCTGTGTTCCATTAGAAGTAGCTGAAGAGAGAGACAGAGAGAGAGAGAGTTTTGTGATTGTCTGGGCGAATTAGGGTTAGATTTATAGGACTTCTGATTTGACTTCTTGCTGCACAACCAAGGCAGGAACAGGAAACCCTAATTTACCTCCATAAATCACACACACACAAAACACAAGCACATGCAAACACATAAACACACAGTCTCTGGCGGAGGAAATGCTGATTTCGCCCCTAAATCACATGTACTTACATTGCAACCTGATATTACCTTAGCAACATCCAAAAAACAAACTTACATTTGTGTGTGTGTGTGTGTGTATGTGGGTCTCTCAGGATATGGACACGATGAAAAAGCTCCAGTGTATTCTCCTGTTACTAGTCCCTATGATAGTAATCTGATCCCATGGGAATGCGCGAACACACACTCACGGCTATGCAGTAAGAAAAGCCATGTGTATGAATTTTCTCTTCTTGTAGGCCCTGAAGCATGGATCTTTCCAACAAAATAATCCCCAGTAAGTGTGAGTGATGGAGGCCACAGGCCTAAAATACACCGCACTGTACTGAGAGCCATATCGCCTTTCTGCTGTCTGAGACAACGTGTGAGAAAGTGAACTTGGCGTGAATAGGACACACATATATATTGAATGCACAAACACACAGTTCTATTATGTGGTTTAATAAACTGATATTGTCACAGCAGGTGATCCACCTTCATTCAATTTAACCCCCAATTACACCCACACAACTTCTTTCAAACACACACATACACACTATTAGTTCCCATCAGTTTTGTGCTCATTATGAGGTGTGAGTGAGAAGTGCTGAGAGTGCATGCGTGTGTGCGTGTGTGTGTACGTGTGTACGCACAAATGAGTTCCTCTTTACAAGTACAGAAAGTTAGGCAAGATGAGAAAATTTGCTTATTCATTAATAAAACAAATATAAACACTCATTCACATCCATCACAAAGTCTATGATGAATTTCACTTTTTTCCAGGAAAGTCAAAGTATCTTCTTTTTTTTATCTATCTGTTTATATATTAACTATGGGATTATTATGAAAGTAACTGTTTCTTTTCCACTCTCTAACCTTTGTCTGTTTATGTAAAAAAAACTCTGCTCATCCTTTACTAGCTTCAACACTAGTCTCACATGTAAACATAGTTTTGTGTATTGCAATTATTGTTAGCTTACTGGTAAATGTTTTTCATTTGTAAGTCGCTTTGGATAAAAGCGCCTGCTAAATGAGTAAATGTGAATGTAAATAGTAAAAGTATATTTTTCTCAGCAGACTGTTTACCATTTGTATTATTATTTTATGGTTAAACTATGGGTACTGTAGTAAAATTATGGTTAAGTTTTGTATGGAAATATCTCATAACTCACTTATTTAAGATATATAAGAGGAACTTTCTTTTTATTTTAACTTCAACAATAAATTCAAGACTAATTGAATTCATTGTTATGTTTCGAAAAACAACGTTAGCAGACCAGTTTTTCACTTTTTTATCATTTCTTTTGACTTTCACCAGTATTGGTTTTATGGAACTTTAATGGCAGTATGTATCTGTGCCTAAAAAGAGTCTCTCCGGTGAGAGAGAAAGGGCCATGGCAGGGTGTTTGTGAATGGCCCATTGTGGGCGTGTATGGGGGAGGGGTGATGTGTGTGGTTGCTAGGAGCTGCTATGATGTCATGCAGATTGAGATGTATGGCAGTAGGCAGAATGCCAGTCTCCTTACGGCAGCGCCATGCCAACCTGTCACCGTGCCAACCGTGGAATAGCATCACACAGCGTGGCTCTAAAGACAGACCCACACACACTGGCACGCACACACCCTCCAGACTCCTGCGCACAGGACACAATCTAAACAACAGCACACACTCCAGGCTAAAACACAACACACATTCCAGACAGACAGGGTAATCCCGCCTGTGTACTGTTAGCAATTGGATGGATTTGCTGTAAAGCATTTTTGCGGCCACATTCTGTTGTCACTACATCATTGCTGGATTTTAACTGGTCAGATCATTTCAGTCCTAATAGGTTCCTGCCCCTGTTCACTTAAATGATGGTCTCAACTGCTGCTTGGATGGAAAAGGGCTCCTCATTTTCATTCATATCCTGGTTGAACGGAAATTTTCAGATGGAAACAAACCAAGTTTTCCATAAAAATATCTTGTAAACACACAAACACACACACACTTTAACGGCCAGGCAGTGAGATTTAACCAATCTGGATTTATAAAAAGGTGTTAACACAAATATCATGAAAAAACATGCAGGAGCTTGGGGATTTACCATCTGTGAAAGTCCCTATGTGTGTGTGTTCGTGCATGTGTGTGTTTGAGAGAGAGAAAGACAAAGCTATTCACTGTTGTCACAATAAATATAGTATTGTCCCAGTTAGCATCTCTTATTGACAGACATATAGTGTGCACGTGTGTACTGAATATAGCTTTGTTTGTAACAATACACTTTGTTTGTAGCTGTACACTTATGACACCATGGATCTGTCTCATACCTGCCTTATCAGACACACAGGCAAGACATAGCATTACTGCAGTGTTTTTGTTCAGAAAATCTTGATGTATTATAATGATAATAATGATATATTATAAATAGTAATAGGCTTATACTATTTATCGACCATGATAATTCTTCTGATATAATGATATTTAAGGCAGTCTGATAATAAAAAATATGTCTTGAATAGTGTTGTTGTAATGTTGGACTGCCAATTGGGTAGACTGGAAATGAAAAAACAGCTAAATTTAAAAAAGCATTGAATATTTAGCAAAACATAACACCAACCTAACAAAATTGTAAATAGGTGACCAGGTTTTGTATCACATTTCAAAGATGATAATCTCATGCAATACGGCAAGCCGTAATCGGGCTAAATGTTCTCATTACGCATCCCACGGGATGAGAATCCAGACTCAATGAACAGACTTTAAAATGTTCATGACCACAGCCGAGTCAAAACGAATATTTTTTAGATGTAACGTTTTACATAACGGCCATCAGATCCAGAGCTGTTTCTCTGACTTATGAGTTACTGAAACAAAGTATAATGTCCTTCCTGTAGCTACAAAACATTTTCAATCATTAGTGGCTGTGCGTGTGCGTTTGTCTGTAAGATTTGGGTCAGCGTTCGTTCTAAATGCAGTCGACACAACACAGAGCCACTGACAGGTCAACAACACACACATACGCACATATACACAACTCATCAGATCAGACACAGCTAGATTAGATCTTCTTTCGCTACCAAAAGCTCGTCCAATCAGATCGCTACACGGCTCCAGCAGTCACATAACGGCCGACCTTTAAATCCGCAGGACCGAGCAGCTCAATGGGAGCATGTGTGTGTGTGTGATGTGGAAGGAAATTAAAATGCAATAACCTCACCAGCTTTGCTTCTCTTCGACATGCACATACAAACAGACGAGCTGAATGTGAATACAGAAGAACAGATCTGTCATCTCTGCATCTCCGCCAGCAGGTTCAGAGCCTCTGTGTTTGTTTGAGTGGGTACATAATATGTGTGTGCGTGTGTTTTGGGGGGTCATTATTTGTTATCTAAAAACAAAGCTCACATTGTTCCAGCAGAAAATCCTTCAGAATGAAGCAACACACTTGTGAGGTTTCATGATGGGAGGAATGAAATTAGAGGAGACCTGGCCTGAGATTTCACTCTCTCTCGTTCTCTCTCTGCATGGATCACTGGACTGATGGAATTCAACACTTCTATCATGTAACCAGTTCTTTCTTTCTTTCTTTCTTGCTTGTTTTCTTATTTACTTTCCTTCATTCTGTCTTTTTCTTCCGTTTCTCCTTTGTTCCTTTTTCTTTCTTTCATTCCTTCTTTCCCTCTCCACCTTTGCTGATATAAACACTGCCACCCATTTACTTAAATTACCTGTACAAAATGACCAGCACATACTGTTACTAATGGCAGATTGCTATCTGTGCTTCTGCAAATTAGACCATTTCGAAACAACAGCACAAGCCATTATGCTTATTATATTCAGACCATATTAAAAGCATTTTTGAGTAAAACGTTCTGCGATTAATGAAGCAGAGGGGAAAGTTCAGATGTATTTGGTGAACGGATGGAGTCAGCAGAACCGTGTGTGTGTTCTCAACGTCAGTAATCCAGAACTCCCAGAATTCAACGTGTACAGGAGCAAGTTTCATTCGGGTTCAACGGATACCAACCTTTAAGACCTGGTCACATATTTAACCTGTGGCGTGCTAGCAAGAGAAACACAATAGGAACATAATTAATTGTCAATTAGTCTCTGTTCTCATGTAACTCACACATTCACCGTCTCTAGCACAGACAAACACTCATTACGTGCATTAGCTCCATGGGTAGTGTGACCCATCATGCTTCACTGACCTTCGTCACCCACCGGGATATCCGCATGGGTATCTCTACAGCAACGGTGACCATTACTACAGCAACCGCATCCATACACATACTGATCGTGAGATGAAATGACATCACACACACACACACACACACACACACACAGAGTAGATATCCTGCTCGCTTTGGTGCACCTGGTGCTCGACGTCCCATAAGACAGAGAAAGATGATCTCTGTGTTTTATATTGCTTTCTTTCTCTCGCACACACGCTTCTGCCTCAAAGGGCAGAAAAAGTTGTTTAGCTGACTGTGTGTTTTTGTAGTAATACTTGCCAAGGAGGGCAGATATACCACAAACACTATACTAAAAATACAGTACAACAAATTTTGGGTGTGTTTCCTGCGTTTCACGTGTCTGTGTGCAGTATTCACGAGGAGTGTTTGCAATAGGTGTGTTCACAGTAATTTAAAAAGCAATTTATTATTCAGTTGAACCTATTCTCTTATCAGTATCGCCCTGCAATCTTCAAATATTAGCCCTTTATTGCACACATTAGGGATTCCACATATATCAGTAGGGCCGCATATCAGTATGAATCACAATTTTGCTGATATTTTAGGTGACAGTTCATCTAAAAATAAAAATTCTGACATCATTTATTTACCCTCGTGTCATTCCAAAGTAAATGAGGGCTAATGTTGTTTGGGCTAACAAAATTCTTTAAAATATACTCTTGTATTCTGCAGAGGAAAGAAAGTCATAAAGGTTTGGAAGGACATGAGGGTGAGCAAATGATGAAAGAACTTTTATTTTTGGATGAACTATCCATTTAATTGTAATAAGATGCATAGTTAACATACTGTAACTGGAACCGTTCAAGGATTTATTGAAACCAAGCTGCTAAAACACGTCATTGGGGACTTTCGCAATTGTATGATGTCAGATGAATATCTACATTTAAACGTCAATGACACTTATCTGGTGTTCAGAAACTTGGCTCACCCAGTCATGTGTCATACGGTCATAAAGAGGATGCAGGATAGATTATTACTGTAGAGACTATTGACCATATAAATTTGAATTAAACAGGGTCCTTGATCATTTCAAAATTTTAAGGGTTTGTAAGGCACATTATAGACTGCACTGCTACACTGTCACAGTGTTATGTGTTACTTGCCGAGTGTTACTGAAGGATGAGGCAGTTAAAAACTATATTGGACTCAAGGGCAAAACTGGTGTGAGCACACTAAAGCTCTGTATCTCATTTCACAGGCGAAGAGGATGTTTGCTTGTCACTACGTGTAATTCTAAGGGGGAAATAGAGGGTGAAAAATGGTCGTAAAAACTAAATTATGACTGTTTGTGGACAAAAGAAACTTTGCATTTAAGTGGACCTCAGGGAAAAATAATAAAGAATTATTAGGTAACCCCTTAAAAGGATGTGATTTACTTAAGTTGCACATATATTATATATATGTTTTTAAGTATTTTTATTGCTGTTTAAGGACAACCCTATAACACAATATAAAGAAATTAATCAAACATTATTTGTCTAACATTATTTTACATTTACATTACATTTACATTTAGGCATTTAGCTGACGCTCTTATCCAAAGCGACTTACAAATATTATGAGACAAATAACCAATTCTGGTTCTTTGTCAATGTCATTATTTGACAATGTCAGAATATTAGTACCGAATATTAATGCAACAAAGCAAAATTATAGTATACACTAGTGTAACACTAAACAATACTGTAACAGAATAAAACTAAACTGCAATATGACAGAATCAAGCAGAATTGTTTCTAGTCTAACTTTACACCTACAATATACTTTATTCCTTCTTTGAACTTGCAATCGAGAGTTAAAGACTCGAGATAGCGGGAGATGTCTGGATGGCTGAATATTGAATTGGTGTTCAACAGCAGTTTCGCTGGTAGCCAAATTCCTCTCGTGTTACAAAGAAGCTAAAATCAACCGTTTGCTTTTCATTTTCGTGCATGTTAGAGGCGATGTTTAAATCAGGCATCTTACACACAGACACACACACACAATTTGATGTGATATTTGACCTCTCTCGCCCCACAGCGACCACAGCAAAATGAAGCCACTCATTTTCATACTTTGGCTGTGGCCTGAGAGACAGTTATGGTGAGAGGTTACACAAAGACACACACAACACACACACACACTCATCGTTTTGGTGCAGCGGTTTGGTCAGAATTACTTCAAAGTTGGACGGCCTGAAATCAGAATCATATGTTGCTGACACAGCCTTACACAAAAATACACACAGAACCAAATACGCACACACACACCAGTCTCACGGAAGAGAAAATGACCCAAAACAACCTTTAATTCATCTTTCTAATCCTGTAAACATCTCAGAAACCATTAAAGCCTTTCAGACAGCCTCACACATCTACTCATTTGGTCATTAGGTCCATTTCATGCAGTGATAATCACAAAATCTTCTGACTGCTCGCCATTTTTTTTTCTTTCCACCCCTCCCAACCGTTTATTCTCTTTCCATCATATTTAGCACTCCCTCGACTGTATGACGGTACTGTTTCCATTGTCATGCTTTTCAAATCAACCTCTCACACACATGTATGCGCACGCATACGTGTTATTTGACAATTTGATATCTTTCAGCAAAATTCTTGCGTGGAGGCAAAACCTTGATGAATTGGAAAATGGACGTCAAACAATATTAATCTTTTTCAGATGTGGTTTGTAAATCGATAAAAAAAAAATAAATAAAAATGTGGGGGCAGTTAAAAGATCCCTAAAATTCTCTACACAAATGCTTCTGAAATAAACCTGCACCTAAAGGACTTGATGACTAGCATCTTTTGCAAACCAGCAGTTCTTCATTAACACACACAAGAGTAACTGAGATGATCAGACAAGGAAAGAGTTGTTCTGGAACACATACTGGAATTAAATTAGAGCACAAAAAGAGAGAGAATTCTCAGAATCTCTCTTCACAATTAAAAACAGAGACAGAATCTGACCACAGACTTAGTAACCCCAGTCCAGCCGGAGAGAAATATTAAAAACATACTAAAAATACTAAACCTGTAAATCACAACAAAATAAATATTTCTTTATAAATTTAGTTCATATACGAATATGTATTTAGTTTATATACATAATAATAGAATGATTGATTGTTCTTCTGTAAAAAACATCCAAGAATCCTTAAAAATAAGATGATAAAACTTGATTTAAGATTTGCTTTCAATGTGGTTACAATGACAAAAAACAGAAAAGGACTGGGGCTGTCATCATTATGTTTAAAGAACAAAATGTTTTTGGCCAAAGACTGGAGAGTAGCAGTAAACTATATGGGGTTAGTGGGGGGTCTGGACACATCGCTGCTCAAACCTGAACCTTCATGATCCACATGAGCACCACGGCACAATGTAGCAATCTGCAGCATTTGTGCCATCCGATGAAAGTGAACATGTATGGCTCGGAGGCTGGGACAGAGCTGCTTGAGCGGACTCAGTCTAGTTCAAAGAACGTCTGCAGACAGACTGGAGACCATTTGACACATAGTTACACGGATCAAGCAGAGGAGATTTCAGTGGCTGGATTGAACCTCTGTAGTGACTTTAGGTTGACTTTGGTATCCTGGATGAACTTATAATTCATCTGAATTAGATTTTGGGAGGTTAGGTTTAAACTATAAATGTAGTAAAGCGCTGCTAATTGATTAAAATTTGCAATGTATTACATGATACGCAAATTATTCTTTTTAATTAATTTAATGCATCAATATGTAGTTAAAAAGGCCCTAAATGAAGGTAATTCAAAGACATAACATTGTGGTGAGAGAATCGAGCATTGAATATATATATTACCAAAAGTCAAAACTTGTACTAAATGTAGTATTATGCATGTGCCATCCACAACAATCCAGTAAAATCTGTTCATACAGTAACCATTATTGTATTCTATCTGCTAGATTATTATTATTTATTATCATTTTAAGACTATAGGTTTGCATGCACAAAATGCATTTCAATAGCCTGCGTTCTGTTTCATTCTGCTGTATCTACTGCAGATTCTCTGAATATACATACAGGTGCAGAGGAATAGATAATTGCATTAAAGTTTTATTATGGTATTTTTATTAAATAATTAATCGCACCAAATTAAAATGTTAAGTTGACGTCCCTAGCAAATTGACAAGTAATTTGAAAATGCAGATGAAGTGGGAAGTGAAGATGAATTGAGTAAATGAGACAAAAATCAAACAGCTCTGCAGTTCTTTCTAAAACGGGTTTGAGAGGTGATTGGGTACAACGTGGGTGGCATGATGATATGATGACTGGTGAAAGCTCCAAAAAAAGGTAATATAGTCAGCAGCACCGTCGCTGAAATCAACACAGCCGCAGTATTCGGAGGATACAGGAAAGGCTCAGAGGCAGAGAGAAAACACTCGACACCACACGGAAAGAAGCAAATATAGTGTCAGGAAAAACAGCAGATTCCGACGATAGAAAAACATGCACCTAGAAGGACGGCGTAGCAACTGAACAAGCGTTCTTGAGCATGACAGACAGGCTAAGGGTGGGTGGGCGGGGTGACGCATAATGATCTGTCACTATTGGGGCCTGTTACACGCATCCTGCAGCGTGTGACAGAAGCAACAGCCTCACGTTGTTTTGCTACTGCTGTGTAACACAACTGCAACTAAAAAAAAAAAAAAAAAATCAGTGATTTCTGGGTTACCACACTGAATATTATTTTTAGTAACAGTTATAAATTATAAATATGGTTGGGCCGTTACCAATTATTACCAATCTGATTATCATGACATCTAATTTACATGAGAAGGTCTGTCACATTTACACCCAGATGGTATTTAATCTACATGGAGTATAACCCTACACCCCAAAGTTTAGCAATAAACCGCTTATATCATCTGGATTTAGTCAGATGTACTGAATAGAAAGTTTGTATTTGTGTGCCGGCAACAAGCCCAACAGACGTCTTTTATCAAATCATAGCTTAGCTCACTCCATTCCAGTTCATTTATGCAGATTCATTAAAGCCTACGTTGCAAAAAAATGTTACATTATATTTTCTACATCTATTTTGCAAGTCCAGCATGCGATTCATGTCAAACAGCGTTAAGACTTTGCTCTGATGTGCAGTGTGAACGATGTAAACAGTTGGTATGAGCACCAAGGAATACAGTATGTGTTGATGACTGTATATATATAAATATATCTGTTCTGCAATCGGCAGCAAAAATTTAAATGTTATGTGGTACAACCTATCTTTTATATTTAAAACCACTTTTAATTGAGAGAAGCTGTATTGCTAACAAAAATGTCATGTATGTTATAACTAAAACACATCATAAACTTTAACCGCAGGCAATGCAACCACACTAGGAAAAATACAGACAAAACAAGGTAGAAATCTACACAGTAAAATGCTTTTTGCTTGTATTTTAACTAAGGGAATTTTGAGCGGGTAATTAGTTCAATATGGTTTCGTTAAAATGTCTGTGTGTGTTTTAAAAGCATTCTAGTTAGTGGTCAGTTTAGCTGACTGGAAACATCTTGCTCACATTTAACACACACACAAGTTGGAACTGCATCTATACCGATGCCAAACTACAATCAGTTCAGGAACTCACTGTATGTAAACAATGTAAGTGCATCATAATGCAACGTACCAAAAGTTCAGAGATGCAAACGGTATCATAAAAAAGCTTCTGCTAAAGAGTGTATAGATGTGTGTGAAACGGTTACGTTCCACAGTCTCTTGTTGAGTTATTAACTCGGATGACCAGTGAAAACAAGATGACCAGACAGCAAAAACCAGTGAACCCAAAACACACACAATTCAGCAAAATGATTTTAACCAGACTCATCCTGTTTACTAGAGCATGATAAAGGAACAGGTTGCTAGGGAGTCCGTGTATGTGTGTGTGTTATATTGGATCTAATAGCAGCCCCACTGGTTGCTGGGAGTGTAGTGGTGATGGGTCAGTAGAGGTGAAGTGGATTATGGGACATGTCTGGGCGTCATGGCCAAGAGACCGAAAACTCAGTGAGGCAAGACAACCAATGACACATGCCTGACTGAAACTGTCCTCCCTCTCTGTCTCTCTCCCGATCTCTCTCGCTCGCTCTCCCTCTCTCTCTCCTTGGGGAGGGAGATAAAAAAAGCAGGAGAAATAAAGGAGCTGCTCACAGTGAGCGATAGAGAAAGGCAGAGAAGGAGAATGTGTGACATTTCCCATGCTGTTCCCTGCTGTCTGCATCTCATATTCTAATGATTTAGCCTGCAATATGCTATATTATAAAGATTTTTATCATTTGACATGATTAATAAGGGATTTATTTTTATTATCTTTTAGATGTATTTATCAGTGCATAAAAGGATTTACATTATTACTCACAAGCTAAGATTAATAAACAAAAGCATGAGATATGCCATGTATGTATGTAAAGAAATGTATTTTAAGTGTATCTGGAATTCTAGTCTGTTTTACAGAGAATCACTTTAACAAAAGCTTGACTGTGTCACACACCCTACTGGTAAACCTAACCCTGAGACACAGCTTTCCGCATTGTTAGATTTCATTAAGACATTATTATAGCATGATCCTAAGCAATTTTCCACAAAGGGACCATTGGCTGTTCCCTGCAACATAGTGATTTCAGGTCTAATTATCCTTATGTGGCGTTTGGTCCCAACACATACATATACATAGTTCTCAAAAGTAGTGAGGCTAGAAATCCACATTCATACACCAATCTACAGAGAGAAGCTGGAATTACTTACAGGTGATGTAATAGTTTGTGAAACGCTTGAATTCAAGTCCCATGTAGTTAGGACTGAACTCCTGGAACTTGATGGTGAATTTGATGTCTTTCTCTGGCTTGTTGCACGTCACCAGCACATTTGGGTCCAGTATAGTGCTGCAGGACTCCGCCTGCTCTTTCTTCACCAAGTAGAGTTTATAAAACTCATACGGCCGCCCCATGTCCCCTTTAGGGCAGATAATGTCCAGTTTATCCCCGATCTCTGGGTAGATCACCAAGCCCTTCCCAGGCACAAACCTGCAATACAAAACATATAAAGTTACAATAAATCATACACACACAGTCTGAGTCTGACTGTCGGTAAAATCCGCATCTCTCTTGAGCTCACGCGCGGAAAAAGTTGGGTTCAAACACCCCCCACACTGCCAAAACTCTCCGCAAACCACTCCAGAGGGACTCGCACCATTCCTTTTCCCTCTAAATAACATATTTCAAAATAAAAAACTATTTCAATAGAGAAAGAAACTAAGGGAAGAGAAGGCACGGAAATGTGGTGCATGGTGAGATCAGCCGACTTTGATTTATTGAACAGGGAAAGGAAAGCATCCTGCTTCATTTATTAAAGTTTATAATTTATTGTTCATGTAGTGATCAACACCACACATATTCAGGAAATGTCTGAATCACTCTCAGAAACACAGATGCATGTGTGTGTTAGTGTGCACATCAGTAGGCGTCTGTAAGGGGATATAATTGCTGTGCAGTCCGTTACACATTTTACTGCTAACCGCATACATACACATACACAAGAACAAATGCAGGCCTCTGCTAAATCTACAAACACACAAAAATCCTTTAAAACTACAAACACATACACACACACACACACACCCTATAATCAAAGAAAACACTCACATACCGAATAATGCAGTAAACAGACACACAAGCTTGGTAAAATAGAAAAACGCATAAATGCTGATAAAACCCAAATACTGGTTCTGAATAATGTAATTCTAATGCTTTGACATTATTTGCTGCAGGCTTTTTACTGCTTTAACACAGTCACAACACAGCACACAAAACATTTTCACAGACGAATTAGCAACAAAAACTTTTACTGGGGCATGGACTTCCGTCTCTATTGCGTATTCATATGTGTGCCATGTACAATATTGACTCTGCCTGTACTCCGTATTGAAAATTATGACATGGCGATTACTGCCATTGAGAAGCACAATCATGTTTTCAATAAGATAAACAATGAGAAAGAGCACACACACTTGAACAAGAATACTCCGCAATTGACAACATACGGTTCACGTGTTCTTGTGTATACAAATTTTTCAAAAAGCAATGTCTGATGTGACCTCTACATGCCTTGCATTGATATATCCTAGTTTAGTCATGTGGATTCAGTAAAAATAATTGTCATTATTATTATATTTTAATTATATATAATATTATATATTTTTTATATATACATAACTTAGTTTAATTTACAAAAATTAACAATTTTAAGGGTAATTTGAGGAACTGTATTTATAAAACAATTCCAATAAAAACAAACCAGAGCAAAGAGTAACCGGCACGTAAAGAATTCAGGGCGGTCATTAAACGTCCTCACTCGTCAGTGTCCCAGACAATGAGTAAATATGAGAGCTTAATGACTGCAGGCCGATCTCACAGCGCTCCCTGAAAGTCGATCTGAAGCATTCACACGCAGAACCCGAGAGCGCCCGTGAGAGAATGAGACATTTGCATAACTGAAGGGCTTCTGCAGGGTTAAACTCTTTGTGTGACATTTGCCTTCTACGTCTGCAGCCTCTTCTCTGTTTCTGTCTGTCGTTCCTTTATTCCTTTATTATTAGATCTCTTTTCATCCCCCTCTTTTTCCTCCTCAATGAAGATGTCAAACTCGTGCCCTTCCTTGACGGCTGCCTATGACTGAACAAATCAGAAACAGAGAGAGAAACCGGGCGAGGAGAAGGAAGAATCTGACCTTCTCAACTCCCAACAAAAGACTTCATCACTTCCTGTCAAATCAGCAGCTGCTGCAAAACTGTGAAGAAACAGGACCTGAGAGAGGTGTTTGTGAATGTGTGTGGTTGGTAGACTGAGGATTAATAATAGGTAGCCCACTCCCTAAAATACACAAACACAGACACTGCTGATTTTGAGATATGAACCACTGGAAAATGGAGAAGAGATTAGATAACTTTCTGTTCCCAGACTTTTGTGTCTGTGTGTGTGAAGGTGTCATATTAATATGTTGTGTGTGTCAGACGGGTCAAACAAACACTGTTAAAAACTTTCAAATAATTGTAAATAATTATACACTGTTGGCTGTATACTTTGGGTAACACTTAATCATTTTAAATAATTACTTTTATGATAAGTCATTAACAACCATTATGTAACACTTAACAGACCGGTAGTTCATTGACATTGGAATAAAAAATATATATATATATATATATAAAGATATTGTCAATGAGATTTCTTTTTTTAGATGCACATTTAAGAAAGAAAAAATAAAGCAAAAATAATGTTTGTAAACAGTTTTCATAACAGTCCACCAATAGGCAGACAAACAGAAAAACACGGCACAAACTCATGTGTTGAATCAATATTGCTGTGTCAGGCTGTCTGGGTTGCACAAACACAACAATCTGTGCCACACAGCCATAATGTTTACACTTAATCAGGGAATTTTTTTAATGGCTTACAGTTGTCTCTGTAAAATAAGATGTGATAGGACAAAGTATTTTAATATGAAAAAATTATATACTTAGGTTGAGCTAATGACCTGTTACGCATTACACGTATTAAGCTCATTAATCTTATTAATGAAAGTTACTAGTAAGTGTTATGTGACTGTGTTATCATACATAATTAGAGAACGCGGTCGGAATAACTGAAATTTAGTAAGACACAGCTGAGATAATACCTTTGGCATCATTTTCAGCTGAAAAACTGAATATATGAAGTGGGGGAGACGTCTTAACTCTAATTGTGAATGTAATTATTCACACACACACATACACACACACTTCAGTTTCTGTGCACTGTGACACACACACTCAATAAGAGGCCTCCTCGCTTTTTTAAACAAGTGAACACGGGATTAGACCAGGACTGAATGGCACCAATTAAATACTGAATACAGCAGCCATGCAAATCAGTCTCATTCACGAGAGAGAGAGAGAGAGAGAGAGAGAGAGAGAGAATGAGAGAGAGACATAGACACAAACACCTTTTACACATAAGCGCCTACATTTTAAGAGGGTCTGTAATCACATATCTTGGCATTACGTCTAACATCCAATGATCTCACAATAGCAACTCTTAAATAGATATTCAGCACACACACATTATATGTGTGCACATGCATACCTTATTTTATCATTTTAAGACAGGAAACATAAGTTTTAATTTTTTAAAACAAATCCTTATGAGACCAAGTGAGGAATGCAGTCACCTATCTCTCTTTCTCTCTGTTTCTTTCTCTCTGAATGGGTACACACAAACGCTAAATGTGGAGACGCTGGGTGTATGTATAGTGTATTGGTCATGTGATTGTCCACTCTCAAGGCAGAGCTCCTACAAGTGGCTCTTTGTCTAAGACACAGAGAGAGAGAGAGAGAGAGAGAGAGAGAGAGAGAGAGAGAGAGAGAGAGAGAGAGAGAGAGAGAGAGAGAGAGAGAGAGAGAGAGAGAGAGAGAGAGAGAGAGAGAGAGAGAGAGAGAGAGAGAGAGAGAGAGAGAGAGAGAGAGAGAGAGAGAGAGAGAGAGAGAGAGAGAGAGAGAGAGAGAGAGAGAGAGAGAGAGAGAGAGAGAGAGACTTACACATATCCCACTCACAATAACAACTGCACACAAACTAACACACTCAAAAAACACAGCGCCTTGGGCACCTTGTTGAGAATCAGAGACTTGAGTGAATAGATTCTGAAGATGAGGAATCTCCGTAGCGGAAAACCCCCCACCACAACCCACACAAATTCTCACACACACACCTACTTAAATATGGACATCTATATGCTCTTGATGCCATGCTATTTTATTATTAAAATTAAAATAAATACAATTACTACATACTAATCTAAACCACACCTAGTACTATACATTTTAGTTGCATGAAAAAAATTAATTAACTTTTAAACAATTTTTCTTTTTTAAGAATGTATTTGAATCATTTTAAACTTTACATCCAAATTTAGGCAAAAAATAGGTTAAAAACACAAACCCACTCATATTCCTACACTGCTTACATTAACAAAGATAAATGTACCTTGTATGGTTCATAATAATATATCCTGCATAAAATCTTTACTGGAACATATAGGCTAATCCATCCACGTCCCATTTGACACAAAAACAGAAAGGAAAACTATGTGATTTCTTTTAGTCAAAGTTGGGCAATAGTGCAGCAGATTTTTATCACAGTCAATCTTGGTAGGATGTGATGACTCTCCATCACACAGACAGAAGTACATTCTTTCGTTTGATTCGTTTCCTGCTCTCTCTTTCGTTGCTCTTTTTCAATGATATTACTTTCACCAGTTCAAAGAAAAGCTAAAGGTCAAGATATACAGTTCCCCACTGAACCCAAGATCCACATATACAGCCTGTGTTCAGACTGAGTTCATAAGAAGTTTTGCATTTCTTTGTTTACAAGTGTCATAACATTTCCATGCACTCTGATTCCAATGTAGGACTGGTGCTGGCAATTCGAGTGTAAATCACCAGGATCACACAAAAGAATAGCTTGATTTTTTGTTTCTGTTACAGTGAATTCTGCAGTTGTTTTTAGTTGTGTTAGCAATACTACTAGTGACTGGTTTAACATATTTGATACAATTTTAGTACAGTTTTATTATGACATCTGAGAGTTTCACATAAACCTCAACTGTTGTGTAGACAGACATCTTATATTTGTTCCGCTCTGACAAAATCACTTTAGCCATCAGGCTTTTCTGAACTCTATAGTAACATGAGCATGAGAGAAAGAGAATAAAAAACACATTTCACCACTCTCTTACTTTAATAGTAGTTTTAAAATATAATTTAATAGAAGATATAATAATACAATTTAAAATTGCTAATTTTATTACCAATACAAGAAAAAACACCAAATACCTAATAGTAGTGATTATTTTAATACTATCCTGTATTACTCAATGTTTTGCAACAAATAACTAATATAAGTGACTTTTGTTTTAATAAATGTTTAGTCAGTACTAATGTTTTTCCTTCAGATCACAATACAATACATATATTTTTGTACAGTATACAGTTTTGTATAGTATATATATATATATATATATATATATATATATATATATATATATATATATATATATATATATATATATATATACTGATATACAAATTGAGTTATAACAAATAACTTCAATGTAATCACCTGTTATTTGAAACTAACATATAGGGTAGTTCTTATTTCAAAAGGGCAGCCTGAAGGTGTTTGAAAAACTAAGTAGGGTACAGTTTCAAAGTAGCTCCCCACACCGGTTGTTCTCTTTGTCTTCTAATGTCTTATACATTTTCATGGGTGTATAAAATGTTTGATATTTTTTAATGTGGGTGGAAACACCTCAAACCAATTTTTGTATTTCTCAACAGTAACTGAACACTAATGGCATAATAATACATTTATAATAGCATGGGTGCATTACCTAAGCCAAAAGCATTAATGACTAACACTAAGATACACCCCCTGTGCTTAAAACGTATTGGCACTGTAGTAACTGTTGCTATGTTAGACAACATATATATATTTAGGATGACACCTAGAAATGGTCAAATTTACTCTCTTCATCTGTGTCCTTTTCTCATCTTCACACACACACATATTTGCTCTCCCACTCACTGTCAAGAGTATTGTGTTTGTCTGAGTGTGAGATGAAAGGTATGAATTCCATCAGAGCTCCTCCAGGATACCACTGTTACACACACACACACACACACAAAGAGCATAATATCTGTGTCTTCAATTTGTGTGTGTGTGTGTGTGTGTGTGTGTGTGTGTGTGCAACAGGTCATGGTAATGCAGAAACAGTTTCTGTGTGTTTTCTTTCTCACAGACGCTCACATTACAAAGCAATTAATGCCACTGCACACACACACACACACAAACAAGTTATACTTGGCTGACAGCTCAGTCTGAAATGCCTGAGAGAAAATAGCAAAAGAAATCACACACACGTTAAGAAAAAAGAAAATCGCACTAACAGCAATATCACTGCAGAGCTAGTTATTTAGTACCTCATCAATGACAGATGATTACACCTATGTGAAATATAATACAAGAGACAGAAAGAAGGGGAAATGAAGACAAAGAAGAATAAGAAAAGAGAGACTCTTGGGAATTTAAACAAACATGAGAACAATGACAAAGTTGTCAATAGACACTAGACATCTCTGTCATCACTCATGTGTGTTCTTGTGTGTGTGTCTCAGCTTGTCTGTCATGGTAATGTGAACTAGAATAAGTGTAAAAACCTATGCCCTCATATTACACACTAGCACACACTTTTATAAACAGAAACGTTGAAGTTTAAGACGTGTTGATGTAAGTCCCCTAAGGAAAAACCATGGTTTTATTATAGTAAAGGTGAAGTAAACATGTTTTCGGATTAATTACCATTTGTATTACCATACTTTTACTTTAGATATCATGGTTAAATGATGGTTACTATAGTGAGACAATAGTAAATTTGTGGTTACTATGGATTTACTATAGTTAATTTTCACAAGGGTCCTCATGAGCCTTTAAAATAGCAAACAATTCACCTTTTTTGATGCCATATTTAAACAATTACACCTTACAAGTACAGCCAAACCCAAACCCCTGATACAAAACCTCTCTGTGTGGACATCTATGTAAAAACAGCAACACTTTTCTTGTATGTTTTGTGAACTACCCGTGCATGTGTGTGAAAGAGAGTTTAGTGTGTGTTTTCAGCATTGTTTTATAATTAGATTTTCCATTTGTTCTGTCCAGCTGCAGGCAGAGATCACTGTCTCACCAATAATGGCTCTAAACTCCCTCTCCCCTCCATTTTAAATAATAATGAGACTTTAAAATGGCTGATTCAGACATATCCCTAAAAGCAGCTTTCCACAGTTCCCAGATCAGTAAGTAGGCTTTTAGCCTGATTTATCTGTGGGCGTCCTGAGCCTCGTATTTGGGTGTTTTCAAGCAGACCAAAGATAAGTGAGGAGAATTTGATCTCCCAGTGTGTGCTGAGGAGCAGGTCCTCTAATGGCAGGTACCCTAAGCAGCTTAAAACCGCTGCGTGCAGGATCTGTTCTCAGGTCAGTTAAAGTTAATAAAGGTTATTGTGATTTGGTACTACACGCAGAGATGACTGAGCTCAGATCAGCTGGAGATGAAAGCTCATTGGAGACTTCAGCTTCTCTGATGCTTTATGGCAGCATTTAGCTGACTGAAAGCGTGACCATTGCTCCGGACACACACACAAACGGGCAAGGAATGATGGGTTTAGTGAGTATGATGGTCTGAGCTGTCGACTGGAAAGTGGATAAAAAGGATGGAGCAGCTTTGAACTCTAAAAGGGTGTGACTGATGGCCTACTGTGTGTGTGTTTGTATATCGAGCTGAATTTGAGCAGGACTTGCAATGCCTCTCTTTGTTTATGGGAGCATAAATGTGTTAAGTGTAGATATTTACCCATAATCGCTCAGTGTGTACTGTTATACACAGACAATAAAGAAAGCAAACATGAGAGTGTGACTGTGCACACACAGAGGTGATGCAAACAACGGATCGCAAACCGTGAGCGTTAAAAGTTTTCCACTTCACACCCTTGTGTTTGTTGTGTGTGAATTGTGACAGGCCCGAATATCCAAAGTCACTTTGCAAGGATGGCTGCAGCTGTGGTACAAAGGGAAACGTGTGTGCTGTTATGGAGAGACAGATAATGGTCTCGCATACGATAGATTCAGCCAAGACGCAGTGCCTTTTTACTTAAAAAAATTAGACATTTTGTTTTGTTTGGCATTTAAGTCTAGCTCATGCGTTTGCAAGTATTTGCATAATGAATTATCAGAAGAGCGGAAACAAAGGGACTCGAGCAGAATCTGCCCTAATCTAATGATATAAAACTTCACACCCCAAGCAAAACAGTTGGAAACATTGGTATAGTGCCTTTTATCCTGCACCAATATTCTTTGGTTTTTGTGAGGCTGAGATTTTTGTGATGATCTTATTTCAGTTCAGAAGATTCTGTTAACTGGTTGACAAACTTTAGGTATTACAACGCCTGAATGAAACAAAACACAAAAGTAAGTTCAACTACAATATCTATAGATTTAAATCAATTGCCATTAATTAATATTTATACAATATCAATTGGAAGACAAAGCAGAGGAGGTACATGAAAATAGGGCTTGTTTAAATGCAATTCACGATACAGTAATGTTATCAGATTGTACTTTAATATAATTGATACAAAAGTGTTACTTTAAGTCACTGAAATCCCCTAAGAAAACCTGTCTGTTTACATACACACACACGTTTACTTAGCTATCTAAACAAGAACATACCACAGACTTTTGTTGTTTTTAGATAAAGTTTATTTTTATTACTACATACTACCCCCACCTTAAAAAATAGCATGTTTAAAATAAACAAAAAACATGATTTACTTTATTTATAAATAATTTTGACCTTTAAGGAAATCCACCGGATGTCCCTAAGGGGAGCTTTTGTCAGATCTAACTAACTTCTGGTGACAGTTTTGTTCCCAAAGTCCAGCTAAGTAAACCCACACATACACAGGCACGCTCGCACAACAGCTGCCACTGCTTCTTTTCTGTCGTGTGCTCCAGCAGACCCTACAACTACAAACATTACAGTTCTTAAAACAACAAGAGCGCCGGGTTCGCATCGTGTCTGTGCGTGTGAGAGGCGTTTAAGGAGCCTGTGAGGGCCCAGTGGTCATGCTTGGTCAGGGACAGACAATGTGCGTTTGTTACTCAAGCGCTGTTGCTAATGAAGCACTCCCCGTGCGCGCGCACGTGCAGACGGACAATAAAAATTACGTTTCTCTATATTTCGGTTATAGTGCACGCCGACGTGCGCGTCTCTCTCAACGTCTACAGAAATACGGTTTTAAGTTGCAAACCAAAATCCCCGTTGAAATTTGCACACGTTATAGACATCTAAAGGAAACTCTGAGGATATAACATTAACAAAGCAGAACCCAACACACACACATGCACACTGGCAAACACACACAACACCGTGAAATGTTATCAAGGACAGAACAAAAGCCACTTCACACACACTTCAGACAGAAACAGGTCTGTTGTGGAAATGCTGGCTGAGACAGAGGGATGTGTGTGTGTGTGTGTCTGCGTGAGTCCTCTCTTGCTGTTCAACATATTGAAACTCTGACAGAGTTAATCTCCTCACTGTCAACTCCTATTATAACACCACTGATCATGACATACACACACTAACTCATGCATGCACAAACACACACACACATTCAGACCTACACACTCGTAAATGCACATGCTTGCATGATTGAATGTAACAAGAATCAGAGAATAATCAATATCACCTTGGATGACTGAATACGCACACGAATGCATCTTAAACTCAGTGAAATTCTCCATTAAATGCTATAGAAATGTGTAACTTTGATCGCCAGTTGAGACGACGTGATCCCTTAATAGGTCAAAGGTCATTTACGTCTTTTCATGTCATAATCGAAAAGGATACATTCTTCACACCCAAACAACTGCTTGCAACTCTGCTAACAAAAATATGTTTCAAGAACGGTTTGCTAACATTTCCATTAAATTATGAAGATTATTTCTGAATATTTTTAACGTTCCACTAACAATGCAAGAAAAATCATTTTATTCCAACAATTTTAGAACGTTTAGCAATGACATCTAAAGTTGATAAAAAATTCTTTATCATTACTGGAAGAAAGTTTTTAACTTTGAGAGAACATTTAGATTAAGTTAGCCAACGTTCAGAGAATGTTCTGTGTTAGCTGGACCATTAGTCTGGCACGTACCATTGCAATCAATACTCTAATTGATGTAGGTTTAAGTCCGGCCCGTGTCGTGTGCTGTCTTATTTCCAACCTCTAAACTTTTAGTTAGTTCAATTTTATTCTGTAAAAAACTGTCCTTTATATGAAATGGGTTTTTTTAAATCTACATTTCTAATTATTACTTTTTAAAAACATTAAATTTTCCCCAAAAAATCCTGTGTAGAGAAACGCTGCTAACTCCTAAGCTCGCTCACATAAAACACACACACACACACACACACACACTACAGCAGTTTTAAAACTAACAGCGTATTTATGAAGGTATTAAACAGAAAGATTGTGTTACATTTTTTGCATTCAGAAGAATGTTCATGAGCTATGCAGGAAACTCCTGCTTGCAGGCGGTGGAATATGCACAAGTTGCTGATTAAGACTAATTGTGTACCACAGAGTGTTGAGCAAATGAACGAACATGTACGCTTGAATACGCATACGCTCACACAAGAAAACATAAGCAAGGTACTTCAGTAGCATTTTTCAGCTAATGAAAGACAGATTTCCAATTAGCTCCTCATCTCTTTTCTAACCACTGGAATATAGCCAAAACACACACACGTGAATACATATATCATAGCATACCATGCTTTGTTCTTAAAAAGTGCAAAAACCAAAAGAAAACGTACATAATTTGCAGTCATTCATCACAAAATAGTTTCTGTCTTGATAAGAAAGCATCTGCCAAGAATTTGATGTAAATTAATTATAACCAACAAAACAATTTGATGACACAACTGGAAAGTAAATTGAGTCTTCTTTTCTTTTTTGTTTGTTTTTTTCCACTCAAATAGGTGTAAAATCTGTGATGCATGAAGGTAGCATGATATAACTAGAAATCTCAGTTTCAATGTGATAATTGTCCCAATGATTAGCCACTCTATTCACCCGTCTCACATTGTCGTCTCTATTCCCACTAGACGATACTTCTCTTTTCTTCCCTCAAGGCAAAGGAAGGGAGGGGAAGAGTGTCGTTTTTAACATTTTTCTCAGTCCAAATTATAGCTGTGAACCATGCAGATAGGAACAGAATTATACATTTAAACCAGCAGTATGTCTGTGCGTAAGTGCGTGTCTGTGTAGTTGCGTCTTGAAGTAATTAAATTTACATAATTGTGTCAACTGAATAAATCACTAAAGCTCTTGTTCCTCCAAATGTTTTTTCCAGAGAAAACGCAGCAGAGGCTTCAGCGTTCAGTAAACTTTGCGTTTCGCTGATATAAATATCAGAGTCCAAAGGGGTGGAGAACACAACCAGAGTTTTTCTAATTTTACAGTCCTTCGATTATATTTTGCATTTCAATCTGACCTAAACACAAATGGCACATTATTACGAGTAAGAGAGCTGTTTGTATGTGTCTGTGTGATGGCCTTACTACCGAGAGTCTGGTAAGAGGTTTAAAGAGTGACTTAGTGGTGGATGCTCCCATATGTCCACTGCATAGTGTGTGTTTGCCCGAGACCCATATGTCTTTATGAGAGGATAAGCTTTGCGTTCAACAATCAATTTAGATGCCCAACGATGCATTCTGTTTTGTGGCATTTTAACAAGATGATGTGGTATTGTGTTTTTGAGATACGAGGCTGATCCCCTCTCACGAACAAACACACACATATTCAAATATTCTTTTAAGTTCTTGGGCATACAGTGGACTGTGAAGATTCCCTGAGTGACTGAGCACAACACACACAGGCTAATGCACAGGTGCATACACACACACTCTGTAGAAAAAGCTAAATAAACATTAAGTACCTAAAAACAACATGCACCAACTGTGGTTAAACAGTGCAGGCTGGTTTGGCATTTGCTGCGCCGTGGAGTTCAGATATCCGAATTAAATGAAAAGAACAATTCACGTGCAACTCAATGAATTTAGTGGAGCTCCAGTGAACCTTCTGAGTAAATTTTTTCACTAATGCAAGAAAGCCAGAGTTCGACACCAACCCTCGCAATCTATGCTGTTTTGTTCTCCGAGATGCATTTAGCTGCAAGACCAACAGCAAAACTACATATATGTTCTTAACTTAAGTTGCATGTGTGCCTTAAAATGGTTCTCTTTAACTATTTAACAAACAGGCCTATAATAATAACTTGTAGACTGATAAAAATGCTAAAATAAATTTTTAAAAAAATTTAATTTATAAAATTTTCAACTTTTTATATAGTTTTGTTACATGTAGAAACAAATAATTTTTAAATATATGAAAAGTAAATTATTAGGAAATTAATCAAAAGTCAAATCAATTTTAAAATGATTTAAATGTCCATTATCAAACGATATGTTTAGTTTATTGTTTATGTTTTTGCTTATTGTATTATGTAATGTTTTTTATTTTATTTAAAAATGTTTTACTTAATAAATATTACCGTTATTATTAATTGTTACCAATTTAAAAGGTTAATTACTTTAATACAGTTGGTTTTTATTCTTAATGTACTTTCCGACCAAAATGATCTTTTTCAGTTTATGCACGAGAACAGTATAGATCATGTAAAAAAAGTAATTTGTAATTTTGTAATTTATGATGCGAGTTATTATTTTGTAGAATGTAGAATTTGTTTTTACGTCTTTCCACTGGTTCCCAAAAGCTGAAGTTTATTGTTCATCTTTTACAAGCCATTTCGAGAGACTCCTTAATTAAAATATTCCCCCCGACTTCAGGCGAGATGGAAAACACATGTGCACTATTCCTGTCCCCCTGTTTACGCGCACAACTCACTGGCTGTGTCTGATACCTTATTCAGACGCCTACCTAGACAGCATTTTGTTCCACCACCTACGATGCTTAAAATGCTGTGTAGATGCCCAAATGCTGCCCAGGTAGGGATCTCACACAGCCAGTGTACAACACTACTCATAAACAAAGAAGCTCAAAACTGTATGAAGCACATTAAAACATAATATCTGTCAACTACCATGATCATTTAATTGAAACTTCTTAGCGTAATTATGTTATATTAAAAGTAAAAAGCATTATATTTTTAAATGCAAAACTCAAGAAACAAACTTTCCTTATTATTATGTTGAGTCAGGCTTCGGTGGCGTCTCGAGCCATTATTCAGGTTAAGTAAACATGTTGGACGTTCCCTTGAACGTTTTATGAGCAGCAATCATGGAGATTTTTATGACCGTCTAGGAAACCCCTGCTTAAAAACCTATTAACTCTCCCTCCCCACTGACGCGCTACGACACGACTATTGATTTGATCAATATGACAGGCGCAAAAAGCCGCCGGGATTTGGAGAGGCCGGTAGCGGACAGTCAGTTCGCCTCTCCTGGGAGAAGGAGAAAAGATCTGCACGCCGAAAAGGAGAACCAGTTGCGTGCTGGGGTTTAGAAACCTACGACAAACAATAGCAGATCTCTTGATATTTTAATTTTTCAAGTCTGTTACGAAGGGATAAGGCCCTACAGTTAAGGCCACTGCCAATTTAATTATATATATGAATTATTCTAAAATTACCGCATTTCGAAACAACAAAGTTGTGCTATCATGAAAGTGTTCTCGATTCACAACTCATTAAATGATTTTATAAAGTGGCGGTGCGGTATGACAGCTGCATGATGTCTCTGAGAGAGAGATAGCGCTTGCACGGTCCGTTTGGGCTCGAGATGAAACCCAGCGCGAACGCACGGTGCATGTCACCATACCGGGGACCGTGTGTAACGGTGCTTTTCATATCTGACAATATGCTGATGTGAGCGATACAACTACTAATATGTGTAATTAGCGAATGTATGTTTTTGCTTTTACGCACAGGAGCACTTACTTTGAGTTTTGTGAATTCCACACGACAGACTCCAATGATTTGGCCGCGGGTAACGCGTATCTGCACATGACTGTCACAATCCAGAGATAATATTTCCACGAGCCGTCACTTCCAGCCATCTTACACGGTGCACGGAGAGACACAGACCCGCAAGAAGATAAGATCCTTTCGATCGACTGTACTCCGGGTTCCCGAACCACATTCAACAGAGTGGCGTGCAGGTCAGGCGTCTTCGCGGAGAGGCTCCATGTAAACTTCCAAATCCAAAATTTCTAGCGTTGCTTTGGGAAAGAATGTGTCGCACGATGTTGTGCGACGTCTTTTGGACCAGCGTGTCTGTGCGTTGCCGAAATCGCAGTTACCTTGTACTTTAGTAGACGGCACCGCTTGTCTGTCTTAATGTTTTCATCTATATTAGTTAAGTTTCTAATGCTGACCTTATAAAAGGTCAAATCACGCCTGATAGATCGTGAGTGACGTACGGACAGGTATAAAGATCTTTCCCTGCTTAGGACCGTCAAGTCCCACGTTGGTGCACAAATTCGGTCCTGATCATATGTCAGATTTAAAATTAGACTCCTTGCGCTTTTGATCGTAGTTCATAGAGATGTACGTAAATCCAAAGGTAGTTCGTGATGCCTAATAGTTCTGTCCGTAATTTACCGACCTATATCCATGTTCAAAGTGTCCATGAAAAAAAGCCTCTTAACTTTCAGTCACAGGACTGTCAAAATATCTGTCCAATTCCATTTGCATATTCGTTGCTAAAAGCGCATAAAAAAAGAAAAGTTTTGCAGCCGTTTAAACTGTTTGGGTTGGTTGAAGATATCTGCCAAGGCGCCTCAGTGCATGCTTCCCTTTGATAGACGGGATACCAGCTACTGTCCGCTCCTGGTAGCAATGCCAAAAGGAGCGAGCCTTTTCATCCAGAGAATATAAACAGATGGGAAACTCCAGCAGTTCGGCGTTTCTTCAGGGAGTTAATGGAGCGTCTTCTAATGTTGGATGTTGTTTTGAGTTATTTTGCGCTCGTCCGTGGATCCGGTGCGTCCACAGTCAGTCCTGTACACCGTACACAACGCAGTGGCTCGCAAACCACCACCTCCACTCCCACCGAGCTGACAAACCCCGCCCAGCTCGAAAATGGACCAATCATGGCGTGCGTTTAAGGTGACGTCTCAACATGGTGTCCCTCTCTGCACGGACAGTTTCGGAGAAGTTGAGCTGCCAAAATGATGTATTTACTCAAAATGTATAGTAAGTACAACCATTTTTTGTTTTTTTGAGATTTGTTTTTAAGAACTAATTTCTTAGAAAAATATTTTCAGCCAGATTAACTGTGCTATAAATTCTGTATACAGTGAATAACACTAATAATTATTTAATGGTTAGTCCATACGTTTATAGTTCATGTTATTTTCACTTCTCGTTTTGTTAGTAATATACGCCAAAATATTAATTTAGGTGTGTGAAAACATCCTTTAAAAACCTTTTAAATTAGTTTAGATACATAACTCGTTGCGATGTACAGCTGAAAATACGAGTCTTCGCAATACGTTTAATAACAGATTTAGCTTCATTATCCCAAAGACATCCAAGAGAGTGACACTAATGATATTTGATGGTCAAACAAAGATAAAGCTAATCCTTTCAGTAGTCAATACTGCCCCCTATCGGTTATCAACCCATGCCGCCTATATCTCAAAATCATTTTCTTTCATGCTTTTTTTAAATAGAACTTTATTATCTAGTATGAACTGTACAACAAATGATCAAAAAGTGTGCAGTGTACTTACAAAAATTAATTATGAATGTAATAATACACAATTAACAATATAATTAGGTTTCATTTAAAATCCCTTAAGTTGCACGTGTGTTCATGTGCAAATCAGTCGGTAAGGGTTTTAATTAATTTGTGTGTAAGATGTGGTTTTTAGTGACATATGGTGCTGTGTCATTTTACAATACCACCAGTGTGTGTGTGTGCTTCTTTAGAGGGCCATATGTCTTCAGGAGGGTTAGTTCTCCGGCATGTGTTTAGATAACATGAGTGTGGTTGAGCTTTTTTCTTAGTGAGCTCTTGTGTGTGAAATGTCAGTTTATTCATTATCCACATTTAAAGCAGGTCTGAAAGGCCAAGCACACATTTAGCAATGATATATTTGGAGGCATGTGATCTGTTTAAAAACTCATCAGCTCTGGCAGAAAGTGCAGTGTGTGTTCTGAGATAGATCAGAGTTTGCTGATGTCTGAGTTAATGAAGACATGCTTACATGTGTTCTTACTCTTGAAGGATGTTGATCTGTCTCCAGCACAAATATCTGACCTTTTCCTATTACATCAGTACTCAGTGCTAAATATAGCTCCTCGCATCAACGTCAGTATTACCAAGAATTTTCTGCCCGTTTTTCACCATCATTCTCCTTCTTTCCATGTGTTCCTATGTATGTCTGTGTTTATCTGAGATGATCTTTAGCTAAGTAGCCGAAATAAACACAATCTCAGAAAGACCAATACGACAAACACACACATCCCTAAGTTGTAATTACTGGTGTACATTTGTCAGCAGCTATTCACTTATATGTCCACACTTTTAACTTGTATTTGGACAATTGCTAGAATACAGTGCCATGTGTTTGACTTGTTTATCTTTCGTTGTTTTTAATATTACATAATAATTTAGATTAAGTTCTGTATCTTACATCACATGTTAGATAAACACAGATGTTTTTGTAGTCAAAAAAAGTCTCATGAAAAACGTTTTACTCAAACCTTTTACTGACACTCATGACTATTGTTGCATTGTTATAAAAAAGAAAAAGGACTTATATTGGGTAGGGGACTAGATTGGGTAGTGAAAAAGGTTGAACAAACTTTACCCCAATGACCTTTTCATTCTTTTCTGTCTAGAATTCCTAACTGAAATGTTAACATACATATAGAGGAAAGTAGATGAGTGCGTAAAAGCCTCAATGTTGAATTTGGGTTTGATCCAAAATACAGTAGAATAACTAATGTTTTGGAATACCTTTAGAACGGTAGGTGTGTGTGATGTGATGGGGAGGTGGAGTGGATGTAATGGAGGAACTCAGGAGGGTGTTGATAGAATATTCAGGCAGATAATAGACCAATTTCACACACACCCCCACCACTGCACACACACTTCTCTCTCTCCCACATTCAGTCAGTAGGGAATCATGAATGACAATCCAATGGTGCCCCACCCAGAAACCCCCAATGGGTCCGGCTCAACACACACTCAGCACTCACAAAAAAACATTTTCCCTGACTCACACTCCTATACTCCCACACACAACAGAGTTTAAAAAAGCACTTGTAAACATCGCACAGGACACCTACACACACACGCATGTAGCAGTACACAGACTGTGCCAGTCTTCTATAAGCATGTGTATCTGGGAATGCAGCCATAAGCAGATGATCTGGTTGTCACGGTGAGCAGTGGGTTTGGAAAACTTCAGTGGTTCCGTTTGTGTGCGTGAGTGTGTGCGTGCGTGTCTGAACCAGTAAACTTGGTGTGAAATTGTGGTGGCGACTGTGACGGATCTTCATTTCCACCCTGACAGTGGTGCTTACACACACACATTACTGCCTTTGTTCCTATAGAGCAGGTTGAAAAGAGGGAGAGAAAGTGTGTGTGTGTCACAAAATATAGTAAAACGACTCAAAAAATGACTTGAGAAGGTGCAGACTGATACAAAAAAGTTTGTGCATAATTTGACCAAATTGTGTTTTACTAAATCCAATAAATATAACAGGTTTGTGTAAGGATTAAGGTTAGGAGAAACAGTAGGGTCATAAAAATATCAAGTTTATGTCTTTATTAATCAAGTAAAATATATCTGCATGTATTCTTATAGCTTATATCAAATACTACATAAATGTGGTGTTAAGTGCTCTTAATGATTGTTTAAGCAACCCATTATGTTCAGTCCAGTATTGATTTCATGTCATTGAACGGGTGTCCATGTCTCAGGTTTGATCGTCTTTCCTGACTCTTAAATAATGTATTTCTAATGGACTTCTCGCTGCACTTACATACTCCATTTAACGTGACAGGATTACGATCAATCACTGATCAATAACTTTTAACCTCTGGGCAGGTTGTTCTTTAACCACACTTCAGATTTGGAGTTAGTCTGTGAGTTGTTTTACATCTCAACGGGAAGATTTTTGTTGAATTGTGTCATGGCTAAACTCACATGCAGACCTTCCAGTCATTTTTTCCTCCGTAGCATAATTTGCGTTATTTATGGTTTCCTTACAAATGCTGTCGGTTAGGAAATCTCTCAGCTTTAGCTTTTAATGAATAAGGGGATGAGTGAAGGATCATTTTCATGTAATTAAAAAGATATTTACTCCGAGAGAGAAAAGTAACATAATTAAGAGAAATGATTTAGGAGATTAAATCAAGGTTTTAAAAAGTAAAAAAACTCAAATAAAGACATAAAACGGTTCAAAAGATAATCTGTTAAATGTACATAAACTACTCACAAGCATGTCATCCTTTTTAAACTTTTTCAATGTCCTAAAATGAGTATTTTTAACATTAGAGTCGACACCTTCTTGTAAGTCTCTATACAAATCCAGTCCTTGTACTAACAGTTTTTAACAGTTTCATATTCAAATGTAACGTGTAAAGCCAACCAGTACAACCAGTAGCTATCCAGTACATATCCAACCAGTACAACCAGACCAATATCCAGTTGAAAGCTAAAAGTTTAGCAAAACAATAGCATTTTTTAAATGAATTTCACAATGTAGTAAATATTAATCAAGAATGTAATATCTAACAAAAAATTATACTTTTTATCATACTACTTTTTAAGTGTTTTTTATTATTAGGTTGGACTTATTGGAATGTGTAAATGTGTTTCATTGTTTACTTAGGCTGCCTCCGCAGATATCTACTTTCCAGTGGAGAAATAACAGAATGGATGATGTGTGTTTCATGCTTAATGAGAGTACATGATGAAATGCTCTTCATTGATCATTATAAATCTATTAGCTCTGCCTTCTAAAAGCCCTCTGACGCACAGACCGACTGCGCTGAGCATGAATAAACAAATGAATGCATATAAGTGCACACACACACAAAACAGAGCGGAAAACTGCTATCAACACACAATTATCCAGAATTCCTTTGTAATTTAATATATGGCTCTTTCTCACACACACACATAATCTCTCTCAGTCTCCATACTCCAACAGTGAATCAAATAAAATCTATTGCATAATAATCTGTACATATATTTGTGTCATTTTGAAACCGATTTCAAAGATGGTCACAAGTTAAGTAGCACACATTAGGTTGGACGTCTGATGTTGTAACTGTGTGTTTGAACGCATCCCAACACACTGGCAGCGAGATGTCCGATCACAGCTATCAGTCAGAACTGTCTCCCATTTTGTCTCTTATTCTTTCTGTTCTTACGTGTCTGTGGTGTTGCCTGTAGCAATAGTCTGTGATAGATAAGATAGATATTATCATGAAAGAATTTGATGTTATTGCGAATGTGTGTGTGTTCTGAAAGAGCAATGTAAATGACATCATCTCTCTTTTCACATTATAGACAACTGTGATGTTTTATGTGTGCGCTGTGCAATGGTTTAAGTTCACACTAGAGGGTTTCCAGTGTGTAAAAGAATATATTTCAGTGTGTACGTTCGTGTTTGTGTGAATGTTTTAATGAGTAGGTCTGCGAGTGTGTGTACACATGAGTACATGTGTGAGTCTGTGTGTCTTCAGTAACTCGAGCTCTAACGACTGTCCTGTTTCTTTAGCACCTGTCATTCATTTTTGACCTCACCATACCGGCCGTGAACTCTTCAAATGGTTTTTGTGTGTTTTCCTTGTGTGTGCGCACATTTAAACGAAGCAGGATGACAGTGGTCAAAACTCCCATATCCATAAAAACATCACTCACTCAACATTTACACACACATACACGGCCGTGTTTTGATAATCCACCGCTCATCGAAAGATTTGGGGATGGTAAAAATAAACCAAGCATCTTCTTTTCAGCAAAACTGTGTTTGTAATGTTTGTAATAATATTGAAAAAGTACAAAAATAGTTAACACCGTATTTAGGAATGTCTAGACTTTCTGACCACACAGACATTGGCATGACTGAATATATAAACAGTGTTGAGGAACTCCAAAATTTTGATCAACGACATTCTATTAAATAGAACTGCCAAGATTTTTTTGGAGTGCTCTAAATGGTATTGTGTCTGAGATTTCTGCTCTAACAAGACTGAAATACAATACAAGCCAATTATGTTCACAAGCTTAAAGGTGCCAAGCAAGCAAAGGACCCTGTCGTTCATTAACCCCACTCTGTTCATGGTGTGTGTGTGTGCCTGTATGTATTCATTAGTGTGTGCAGTTAAGCGTATCTAAGTGGCACAGTGTGTAAGTAAATGGAGCTGAACAGCCCCTCAGCTGTGGATTTAGGGGTGTGTTTGTGAAAGCATATATGTTTTTTGTGAGAAAAGGGTGGAAAAGTAGTTCTGCCTTCATCTCCTGTTTTTTGTCTTTGTCTTTTGCCAATGAGATGCACAAAGGCAAAAAAGGTGCCACGCAGTGAGTCATGTACAGTTGCATGAAAAGAAAGGTTGTGCATACTTCAGACTTTGCATGTGTGTATTTCTCTTGTTCCTCAGAAATGAAGGGACAGATGTCAGTGATTGATCCCGCCCCCTCCCGCTGCCCCGCCTCTTCCCCTCCCTATCAAAGGCCTGGGAGTGCCACAGTACACATCAATCATTCTGAGTGACAGGTAGGAGTGTGTGTGACATTGTGGGAACATGTATAGTGTGTGTTCAAACACAAGAATTCTTCTGTCCAGATAAAGACACTTTATCTACTGCTGTCTGCCTGGTCAGACATTATTTACTACTGCCCATCCCCGCACACACTCCCCCCTCTTTAAGGACAGAATGCCTGTTCTCTTTCTTTTTTTAAGTACTGTCCGTTTCTCTTTCTTTATCACCTGTTTATCTATCAATCTTGTTCTCTGTCTCTGCGCTACATTCAAATGTACGTTTGTTTGTTGGTAAAATGGTTTCTTATCAAAGCACACGTGTGTGCTGCTTTGTTATGACTTCATCAGTACTTAATCAGTAACAAAACCGATTACACATGGACACTTTTTGGCACAGTTTACATCAATTTATATTGTATATTGTAGTTGACATCAAATTTTCGTAGCCTTACTGTTGACTTTGGTGATAAATGTGTAATGTTGTAGATTTAATATAAACGTTTTTGAAGAGAAAGTTTAATAAGCCTTAAATGTACAAACAAAAACGTGGGGTGCCATATAACAAATAATCTCAGAATTTTATTTTTTAAACACTAACCAGATTAATAACAAAAATCCTGAAATGACTTTTACAATTTATTTACTGTCCCAGGAAAGTTACCAGTTCATACACATAAATACTGACTTATCTAAAATATATAAAATGCAAAAATTATTTTTGCTATTAATAAATATTAATTAATAAATATTTTAGGTGGTAAGTTTGGACAGAAGACAAACCCCTAAAAATATACTTCTAGTAATTTTAACTGTAAAAAAGTTGTAGAAGTTATTAAATATATATACATATAATTTGTTAAAAGATGTTATAATGTATTCTTTAAAATTGGATGTATTTTTTTTTACAGAAAAGTTTCCCTCACAGAAAAATCACCCATAAACACCTAATGAGTAAGAATCACTTTGAAGTCTTGTTAGTCTTTGAATAAAGTGCCCAGCAACTGCTGGGAGAGGTTAACAAACTGCTTCAGGCGACCGCCGCTGTTAACACTCAAACACTAATCCATGCCAGTTAGCAGAGCGACGGTATAAATGCCATTTCTCATAGATGTGCTTAAAATGCTTTGTTGGCAATTTTTCGGCTTTATAGCTTTCATCATCCCACTTGTGATATGTTGGATTCTGTGCTTGACCCACACAGAGCAAATCTGAGGTCATAAGGTGGGTATTTATATCCATCCAATCAATGGTAGCAGAAGGTTAAAGGAAAGCAGCAATCTGATTGGTTTCCTTCCTGCAAAAGTGCTATTATGAGAGCCAAATTTCAAAATGATTCATTATAATATTTTCAGCAGAGAATGAGTCACAAGTGCGATACTTAGGTTCAGATATGATAATTTTAGGCTATTGTTTTATTTGTTACTTTACATAGATATTACATTTGTTTCACAGAGGTTATGTTTTATATATAGTTTAGTCTGAGGTGAAATGTTGCTGTGGATTTCATAAATACTGCAGTCACATTGGGAATATACTCATACATGGTTAATGTAGAATTATATACTTGTTGTAGCTTTAATGGTTAACGTAGAATAATGTGAGGAGCGGTCAGCTGTCTCATTAAAGCCTTGGCTGGCTGCCTTTCATTCTTATCCTCCCTCAGCGAGTTTATCATTTTCTTCTCTTTGATTTTACAACATAATTATTAAATCAGAATAATGAATGCGGGGCGGTGCGTGAGGGAGGATGGATTGAAGTTTGAATTATTAAACGTAGAATATACTTCTGTTGAGGTCAAATACACAGTGTCATGCCTCACTAGAAACCAAGGACAGAGATGGGGGGGATGGAGGACGTGGAAAGGTGGATCACTGAAATCTGATGTGCATAGAAGGAGGACACTAGAGAAAAGGGAGTGAGAGGGAATATTATGGACCCGGTCATGACCTGTGATATCTCACTGAACATCACTATGACAACTACAGTTTGACTCGGTACGTTTAGTTAATCACAGTCTCTCTCTCTTTTTCTTTCGTTCTCTGTCTGGACAGATGTGTTCCTGTTGAGCACAGTAACTCGTTTGATTCAAAGAGTCAAAATACACTGAAAAAATTTGCCTTTTTCAGGCATATGGATGGCACACTATTTTCTGTGGATTTTTAGTACCCATAAGAAAGTAAAATCACAGTTGATATCTCTGTAATATCTCAGATATTTTTTCTAGACATTAAAAAGATTAAATAGAGAACAAATGGAAAACTTTACTTAAATCCCCTGCATCTCTGATATTTCTCCTAAAAAAATAAAATTCTTAAAAAGTTTAAATTTGTCATGTCTGCATTTAAAAGACAATATTGTTAAACATTTCAATATGAAAAAAAAATATTGTATTTGTTTCTACTTTTATTTAAATCCTAAGCAATTTTAGGAGAAACATCTGGGACTAAGTTAATACTTCAGTAAAATACAACAGTGAACTCCATAAAATCTCCTCCGCTATGACAGAGCAACCTCTGAACAATAAATTTTCCTCTGGGGAATATTGCATCTCTCCAATCCTCTGCACTATAGAACTGAAAGACTTGTGTTTTTACTTTTTTGTACTTTTTTACAACAGACATCTTGTAAATGCATGAACCAAACAGTTTAGTAGTACTGAAAATGTGAATGAAATGTAATTAACATGTTAATTGTCACCGTTGCACTGCAGGTGGAAGACTTATTTCACTATTCACTTTAATATTTTATAGTTTAATTCTAATTTAATCACAACAAACTATATACTGATAGAAAAGACTCGAGAATAAATATTTCACCAATATTTATAACAATAAACATAAACAAACAAATAAAAATATTAATGTTTATATATTAAAAAAATCTAATTATACATTAAAAAATCTAAAATTGAAAAATGTAGTTTGGATAGTGCATTTTCATGTGTGTGCTCGATATGTGCAGTGACAGATATCAGGTTAAATAAACTAAAACTAATGAAAACTAACATGTAGCAGTATGTAACACGGATGTCTGTGGTCCCAAGACACCATTCTACAGTACTTTTACATACATGAAAGTATGTACCTTCTTATCACTGTGAAGTATGCACTTGTAACGCTAAGCAGAAGTAAACAGTTTATAATTCAGACATTGACTGTGTGTATTAAAGAGAAGACTGAGTGAACAGAGATAGTAAAGCCTAATGATGTGGCGGCACTAAGCTGTTTCTCTAATTACACTGACTGGCATTTGAATGCTAATCTGGAATTAGCTGTTAAAATATCTGGGAGTGACTGATGACTTCATCTAAACTTCATCTGTGTGTACCCGACAGAGATAAATAAGAAGTCATTGTTGTGTTTTCTTAATTGAGGAAACATCTGTTTCATTTTATTTTTTACTTAAGTCATCAAAATAATGGTGGGCTGTAAAGTAACTTTTTTTAAAATATGTTTTTATTTATTTATATTTGCCTTTTCAATATTTCCTGTTTGCACTATATCCTTTTTTTCTGTAAAGCTGCTTTGAAACAATGCTTCATTGTAAAAGCGCTATACAAATAAAAATAAACTTAAAAATATATTTTCTTATTTTATTAAATTACAGTGAACAACCAAAATGTGCATTTTTGTGAAAATAGATAGTCTATAAGTGCCTGACCCACTAACACAAAATATTAATATAGCTAATACAAACCAAGCAAAACAGATGGAAAAAGTAAAACATCCTGATATCATTATTCTGCCTTCTTGAGTTTGTGTGGGTGTATAATTGTGTCTGTAAAGTATGTGGTCTTGTATAAAGGCCATTAGGGTTTGTGTTATTAAGGTCTTGCAGAGGAAGGACAATGTCCAGACATCCAAATATAGCCTTGAAGGTCATAGAAAAGGTTAGCATGCCTGAAAAAAGACCACAAAAATGTGTGTGTGTGTGTTTGCAGGTGTGGATATATGTGTGTGTGTGTATTTCTTCAGGTGTGGACGTATGTGTGTGTATATATTTGAGCATACAGTTACAGTAGTCTCATATGATACAGTGTAATCATGCTCACTCTTAAGTATTTGCAAGTAATTGAGTGCAACAGCTTCTGGCTTCTCAGATTCTCGGCTATGCTGAGCTGTCACTCGGCTGTTCAGTGGAAACGTATGACCCCCATTATGCCATTATGTCATTATATCATTATGAACTGATTTAAAATCAGAACACAAATGCACATTGAAAAAAACATACCGAGGTCATCTCGCAGCTGAACTTCAAAAATATCTCGTAACTTCAATCTGCTTGTTGCCCCGACCCGGGCCAGTGTGTGCGTTTGCATGTGTGGTAAAGGATGTGGGAATAATTACGTTAATGTCAAGCTTCTGAAAATATATTTAAGCTCAACGTGGGTTTTTTTAGTTTTCCTACAAACATTCCAGATGTGTGTGTGTGGACAGGCAAGTGACAGGTTTACTCTGTTTACCGCTATCTTTATCAAAACACATTCCTCTTTTTCACGCACACACCCTGCTGTGTCAAAGACAACAGCTCTACACAAACTGCACCTGTCTGACTCATCTCACTCAGAGTAGGGTCTCACCTGTCCATGACCTGACTACTAAATCACAGACACACACACACACACACTTACCACACTAAATCAACATACCTTCATAAATATGTAGACGTTACACACACACAACTTTATGTATACATAGTCACGAAGTGAAACTGACCCGTAATATGAGTTTAAACACATCGGACCTTCTCGCTCTTACCTCCAACTGCATATTCCCACACAAACACTGGCACGCACGCGTGGTACGCTGCTGCAATGAGTACATTCTGACAGGTGTCCATAAACATTGACTATTTGTGGCTTTGGAGCATATCAGAAATGTCTCTTCTTCACTCCCAAGGAGTTTTGCCACTGGGGAATAAGGACAATGTGTGCTGATTATAGACTATTGCTATGTTAAAAATGGCACGATCAAGTTTAAACAAATCAAATGCACTGCTGATTGGCAAACATGCAATTTTTCTTATTCATTTACTTTTTGTACTTCATTTACTCCATTATTTATAATTGATTGCTTTAATAGATTGTTGTGATTGTTCTATCAATTGTATATTCATTTAAAAGTTAAAAAGAGTTACAAATTGCTTTCTTTTTTATACAATTTAATACTTAAATTGTTAAATATTACATACCTCATGTGAAATATACATGTCATGCAAAGTGCTTGTTGTTTTAAACTTATGACATCTCCACACGAACACTCATTCCATGAACACAATTGACGAATTCCAAATGCCATTTTTGCACCCTTGAAGGGCACTTCGGGAAAGGGACACCGCATGAAAATCATTCCAGACAAAGAGATATTGACGCTGTTTTTCATTCCGCCATTCGACAAGTGCATTCTTCAAAGTTCACATATCACGGCTCTGCTCTTCAAAGCGAGCAGGGCATAGAGACGTTCACTTCCGCCTGGAATTCATCCAATAAGAAAAAAACCCACTCATATGTGACAATAGCACTCCATATCTTAAAATGTCATACAGAGACCTCAACAGACACTTCAGGGTAACAATCAATCACTTTCAGCAAACTAAATGTTAACTTTTCTGCAAATACAACTTTTTAATAAAGGCCTCAACATGACATTCTCTGACAACTGACTTCATTATCATGCACAAACCCCCGACAAAGCATCCATCAATTAAACAGGCCCAACCCCCCCGGCCGTCCTCTGGTCCCACCCCCCCACTGAGATCTCCCAGCATGCTCTCTGAGAAACATTCTTTCTTTTCTTTCCTTATGTTATCAATGTTCTCTTCTTCTATTTGTTCCTAAAGCTTTTGCAATGGCCGAGTTCCCTTTTCCAGAAGGGGCAGAGCGCTAACTCAGCGTTACACGCTTTATGAGAGGCTTGAGATACAACTCAAAGAGTTAAATTCCAGGGAGACAGACTGACCCTGTCTTTACTTTATTGAGACGTCGAGGAGGCAGTGACAGTGATTAGAACGCGTGTTATGGGACGGTATTTCATAACCCCCACGCTGAATAGAGACAGTTTGCTTCTCATTTCCTGCTCCTCTCAGCTCTCGAGCACATTTTCAGCTGTCGTTTGTAAGTGGTGCTCTCTCATCTCTTTATTTATCTACATCAGTGTCTGTCATGAGACATTATTTTCGAATGATTATCATAGCAGTCACATTATTTATATGATTTATATGTGTGTTATTTAATAATACATTAAAAGTTTCTCTCTTGAAACTTTAATGATCTTATCTTAGTCTTGTTTCTATGGGGAGTTAATTTAACATTGCAGAGTCGCACGTAACTACACACACACGAACACACACACACACACACACACACACACACACTGGTGAACGCACACAGACTCTCTTCCAGAACTTGAATAGTGGGATTATAATGTAAACCTGGCAGAACATGAGAGAAGAACCTGGCTGTGTGTGTGTGTGTGTGTGTGTGCTTAGGGGTGATGATGGGGTGGGGGAGTGATATCAGCGAGGAGGAGACCCAACATCTTGCAGCATGACTCTCCTCTCACGAGGAGATGAGAAACAGAGAGATATACACCTCGCCGGTCTCAGGTCAGTGTGTGAGTTTAGATTCGCTCTCATCACTGGAATGATAAACCGACTGCAATATTCCATTTGTTCTGGGGGAGGAGAGAGAGGGAGTGGTAAAGCAAGAGAGGAGAGAAAAACTTGATCTATTTGCAGTAAATCAGTCTGGGAAGCATTTCATTATTATGCATTTCATCTGTTGCACGTACGCACACAGACACACACACACACACACACATTGGTGTTTTTTTTTTAAATGACCGTCGATGTTATGCAGTCTACTGGGCACAGGCAAGAAACATAGAATTTGAACATATCAAACAGTCACACACCTAAGCTATGTCGTAATGCTTCTATTCTGATACAAACAAACCAAACACTCACAAAGGCCAGGTTTGATTCCTGCTTTATTAATGTATAAAATATACAGTGAAATGTAATGTAATGTGCGTGTGCTGTTAAATTTATTTCAAACTGTTATTGTTCAAATGAGATTTGATTTATGACTGAGCTTAAGAGAGAGCGAGAGAGATCAAGAGAGAGAGAAAAAGAGAGAGAGACAGAAGGAGAAAGAGATAAAAAGATCATTTTTACTGCCAAATCCTTCTTGTCTTTAATCATGTCTTTAAAAATCAACAATCTATCTCACACAGACATATAAGAACATTTGCATTTGGATGAACTCATGATGTTAATACAACAGTAACTGTCCAAGTTTTGCTCTCTCTCTCTCTCTCTCTCTCACACACACACCACTCCGGCTCTTTGTTGTTTAGGTTGGACGTTTTCTGCATTTCAGAATCTCTGATGTAATGTAAGAACTTGAATAACACAGTGTGATGGCTAAGATCTTATGCGGTTTTGAGGTGTGTGTAACTGTTCCCTGTGTTATAGGGTGCTAAAGTAGATTAGGGCAGATCCCAAGAGTGAAAGCCTGTCTGTGTGTGAAGCGTTACTGATTAACTAACCTCACGTATACATAAAAGCATGTGATTACCAAACCTACAAACAAACAAACTTGCGCATGCACAAACTTGCATTGCTGTGGTTTTGTGTGCTGCTAGTCTTTTGTGATGTCTGATGATGAGAACGTTTAACATCTGCGAGAAAAACAAACAAGCGGTGGATTGAATGTTCCACAGTGATCGGAAAAGTGATCATAGGATTAATTTAGCTTTTCCATAACAGATATCAAGGAATATCATGTATGTCTATGTGTGCACTTTTTAGTTTTTCCAAATGATCCTCATAAAATAAAACACAGTGGTAGCACATATGATCACAATATGGTGGCACATTGGTTGCAGATGGTGCTTTTATAGGGCCTGACCTGTGCATTTCCTGCGCCATGTCTTTTCCAATATATTGTCTCTTCTGTTCTGTCTATTAAAGGAACACGTTCAGTAGGAGCCCAGCATCAGTAAATCCCATCAGTCGTCAGTCACAAAGCATCAGACAGCAGGGGTTCAGCACAGCAGGTGGATTAACTGGTCTATGATGCAATATCCTCTATCTACAATTAATGGAAACTAAAGCTTTTAACTTTTATAAAGCATGCACATACACCATAAAAGTATCATAGTAGTTAATGCGAGTCAACTACACATTAGCTTTATTTGAGAAACATACTGAAACTGAATTAGATATTCATTAAAAACTCTGCAGCCTTGTTCTTTAAGTCAGATCTGTTAGATGGCTTGGCTGGTCAGAATGATTAATTCTCTGATCTGACTGTTCCGGTTCTCAGCGACTCACTGGCTCACTGGAGGAAAAAACTATCAGTGAATAAAGACTTACATTTCAGTTCCTTCCACATCTCATAAATTTAGAAGACTGAATATAGTACTGAGTCTGATGTGTTCTTTCTAGCTTGAAAGCTCATGTAATTACATACAAAAAATGACCAATATATTAAAAAGTTTTTCTTTTGAGTTTCAAAGTATAAAGTGCATAAATGATAACAGATGACATTTCATTTTAGGGTGAACTATTCCTTTTAATGAGTGCCTCATTAAATCTATGTAGATTGAAAGGTGTCATTTTTGTATAATTAAATATAATGTATTTATAAATTTACAGTAAGATTTCTAGAGAAGGATGAAACAAAATAAATTCTCTGTCTGTTTAACATTAATTTAATCTCTTTATTAATGGTCTTAAGTGGATAGTTCACAGAAAAATGAAAATTCTTTCATCATTTATTCACCTTCATGTCATTCCAAACTTGTATGACTTTCTGTCTTCTGCAGAACACAAAAGAAGATATTTTGAAGAACGTTGGTAACCAAACAACACTGGTCCCCATTGACTTTCATTGCATGGACACAAAACCTCAGAGAGAGACATTTCTCAAAATAGTCATTAACAGGTTATGAATGACATAAGGGCGAATAAATGATGACAGACGACTTTGTATTTTTGGGTGAACTATCTCTTTAATGGCATTTCTCTATTTCACATTTACTATAAATTGTAATGGCAGTTTTTCAAATACAACAGTTAAAAAGTAGATATTAAAAGACAGGCTAATTCTTCTGACATCCGCCGGCTACACAGAGGATTTTCCAACAAGCTAACAGCATTCATCGACATGTGAAGTGTAACTCACATCTGGAGTTAAAATCCAAATAATCCAAATAGATCATATTTAGCTGAAAAACAGACATGTTTTTCTCTCTGAACCATGACTGTTGTTGGCGGACTGATTAAATTCTCATGCAGTTCAGGTTCCCTTTGTGTTTACTTTAAAAACATATTTATATATACATAATTCATGGAACTCCAGATCTGCTGGCTTAAGAGAGCTTTCAGTATCCAGTATATGCAATATGCACTTAAATTAATATGATCTGTGATAGCTTCTCATTCAATTTCCTGAATCCCTTTCATTTCAGTAGTTATGATATTACTCGCCAACTATAAGACAGAGAATGTTATTGAGAAGGATGAAGCGAGACAAAACAGCTTTTTTTGTGAAACCTCTTAAAGGATTGTAATATGATGTTCTGATATGTTAGGCAGCAGATTAGTGACTTTGTTAAGTGAGTCAACTGAGAGCTTAAATACAGATGAGAATTGTATATTATTTTTAAAAATAAAAGTGTCTATTGTTTCTTACTACTTACTGCAGATGATCTACAAGAAACAATCCTGTTTAACATCTGTACAAGGATGTACAGCATTACCCGTATATGATTTCATTCATTAATTTGTTTGACATCTGCTCCATTTGTCTGCAATGATTTGTTCAAGCAAATGAGAGTGAATATCAGGCCATGTTCACACAGACATACAGACGTTTGTATCTGGAGAGGCAGTAAATTTCATTTCATGTGATGATAAAGTGGTTTTGACAGTCTTAAGACAAACATACCTTCGCGATCTCTCAAAGATAAGTTTTTCAATGGACTTTTCTATGTTACTAATTGTTGTCTGTCACATGTCTGCCGCAATTGACGAACGAGTGATGAGACAGAGATAAGACACTGATGAGTTAATGCAAGGAGGCTGGTTTTGCATCACATTGTACTACAAATTGAATTAAATTTAACATTGAAATGTAACATTATTATACTGCTGATAGTTGTTGTGCAGATGTGTTTTGCATGCATCATTGTTCCTGTTCCACTGCAACAACCTTCTTTTTCAGCTGCTATAACGTTGGTTGTGCTGGCTGTTGGTTAACGTTTAACCAAATGGATTATTATGTTAACCAATAGCTAAAAATCTATACAGGCATTGTTTTAAGCTCTTGTTGTAGGTCATGCAACCAATCTAAAACCATGCCAGTAGTTAACCCAATAATTTAATCCTAGTTAATGTCAAAACTGCAATCTGTAACTTTTGCCTCTCTATTGCCATCTCTGTTTAAACATAAAATTGCAAATAGGTAAAAACTGTTTTTTAAACTGAAATTTAATCTGAAATAAAATGATGCTTAATTTTGCAAAGGTAATGGCAATAATGGAAAAAATAATTATTGTAACGATGGTGGATTTCTTCCAATGGTGAACTTGACTTGACCTGCTTGTTTCATGTTTTTCATACCAAAATCATAATTCCTAATTTGCACTCAAATTCCAATGGTATACAGAATTCCAAGATGTCATTTTTGGGGTTTTGCTCAGACATTAAAAGGCAGACAATGTTATACATTTGAGTAATTAAACATCACCACTACATAGATTACTGATTACTCTATTCTCATCTTTCAGCCTCTCTGAAAACTATGAATTAAAGTGTGACCGAATGTCTGTTTGTGTGTAGTGTATCAATATGAGATGTGTTTTATATTACTGTTTGGCATGACCAGTATGTCATGCTTTCTTAGAAATTGTTTAGCAAAGGTAACGTCACCCAGGCAAATAAATGCAGATTTCTGATTGCACAAAAGATTGATTTCAGGGTTGCAGGAAAAGAAGGGAATGGGTAGATTTTTCCTCTCATTTTAGAGTTAAGTGGCCCTGATACAAGAGTAGCGTGCAATCTGAACATCTCATATAGCCACACACACCCACATTGCCTTTTAAACGCTCTCTTCATTGTTGCTCTCGGAGCCTGCTGATGAAATTATATTTCAGACCTTCATTAAGAGACTTGGTATGAAATAGATCATTTAGAAAGAAAACCCATTTGTGGACAATTCATTCATCTGGTGGTTTTGGTTGGTTCTTTCATCAAAGGCGTAACATACACACTTTAATTCTTCATGTGTCTCATAGTCATTACCCAGAAAGCGTTTATGTATGTGTGTAAGCGTCTGTGTGTGTGTACCTTTATTCCACTGTTCAAATTAAGAGGATACAGCTGCTCCTTTAGATTTCGCAAACATCCCAAAACCAATCTTTCTATTTCGCCTTCTTCTCAAGAGTGTGAATTACAAACAGCTGCATGCAGTACAGCAAGACATTTTGTGTGTGTGCTAGTCTTGCCTGACCCCTTCATTTCCTCTGTCTCTGTAAAAGTTCTTGACGATTGTTCCTTTGGGTTGGAATCAGAGACACAACCCAGCGGCCAACCACTTCCGGCAAAGACTCGCACACCCATCTCCTGTCTATTTACTGCAGCTTGAAATAAGAGAGGTTGTTTGTTTGTGTGCTGGTCTAGTTAAAAATAACCAAAAAAAACAAGACGCTTACTATTTATTTAAATTCATTTCACAGTTGAGCAAACAGAATACGCTGAGAAAAAACAAATAAAAAGGTCTTCAATCAGCTAACCACATTATATACCAGACAATATTGCTTTCGTAGCCACAGATTGTTCTCCTTCATTGTGTTTTGCTTATGCGTGTGGGTGTCGCCCAGCCGTACTTGAACTTGACGACTGTTTGCTTTGGAAATTAAATGATATTTCTCACAGCATACCCGTTCTCACTTACGTGCATGTGCTGCTGTCTTGCTGTCACCAACCGTCTTTCTTCCCTGGACCTTTTCCATCCAGCAGGGACTTGACAGCGCTGGGAATTGCAGGCCGGTTCTTTGAGTGTGGGTTTGTAACAGGGCTCAGCCCAGCCTAGTTTTGGCTTCCAATCCTTTTGGCATTGATTTGCTGGCTGATCCCTACTAACAAGTTTGGCTGTATTCTCCGCTGAAATGCTTGGCCGTTGCATTAGTGCTGAATTAATTCAAGACATCTCAAGCTAGTCTATTGGTGTACCTTCTCTTGTTGAAAACTTGAATTGTAATTACACTGTAAATCTTCCCAGGATTTTACTAGATATAACAGTCAGCTTAATTCAGACTTTTGCAGTGAAATCAATGCGGACTGGCTCGTTTCAGCTGTGACACAAGAAATTACTTTCTTGGAAAAAAAAAACTACTTGAAGCTTATTTACTTTTACTGTAATTAGTTTTCTTTCAGCCAGCATAATGACTGCTTGCACTGTTATATGGAAAAAATAAAGCTATGTGATTGACTGTTGGTGTAAGTCCGGTCTTGCAATAACTGCATTACACTTGGTGATATTGTACAATAAACAAACCAATATAAACACTACACTCTTAAAAATAAAGATTCTCAAAATGTTCAAAACTAATAACATTCAAAACTAACAACTAAAAACTAATAACTAATAAAGAGTAGTTCTTATAAGACTGAAAGCTTCTTTGAAGAACCATCAATGATTCTTTTGTGGCATTGCTGCTAAGAACCATTTCTAGTACCTTTATTTTTTTGTGTAAAAATGCAACCAAATACTATATAATACTGTGAAAGTAACTAGTAGCTAGGAATATTGTATAATTTTTTAGCTTTTTGTAAAAGTGCTCAAACAAATCCCAATTTTAAAACAAGCTGATATTTACATTGTCTGTGATGAGTTGTTTTTCTATTGGCTTGAAGATTAATAGACTCTCCTTTAGTATTTAACAAAATACCACAGCTCTTGAAAGCATGTTGCATTACTAAAACCCAGTATGAATGCCTTGTCAAGTTAAGCATCCCCCCTTCTCCAACTTTTTGTCATGCAAAATAAACAGTTAAAGAAGGGTAAGAAGAGGCTTTCTGAGGTCTTTTATGTCAGTAGGGTTGCTACTGGTAATGCTCCACCCTCTAATGCCACACTATAGACTGAATCTTTAATGGCACAGTAAGGGCTGATTCTGCACATGCTGGGAACACGAGATGAAACAGCATTGCTCTCAATGTCTCAGGACTAATAAATACTGACAAAGATGAAGAGAAATACAAAGAAATGAGAGGGAGGAATAAGTGTCCTCCACAGACAGGATGTTTGTTTTCTCAGCGTGTGCTATTATTTGTGGCCTACATCTCCTCTTGTTGACTGCGGTTGATTAAAAGAAGAGATTTCATGACAGAACGCGTTCGCCTTTACAGGGAGAGGCTTCATTTCACAAACCGCACAGAGACCACTGAAGTTCAGTTCTATAAACATGCCTAAAATCAGCCGAGAATTAAGATCATTGTTTGTTCTGGACCGCAAATACACAGTGCCGGCAATGAGAACGGGGAGCGAAGGTTCTTCTTTGTAATCTGAATGTTCACCGTATAAGTACGAGCTTGGTCCTGCGTGATTTATTAAGAAAACATCATCCGCATGCGTCAACAACCTTAAAATGTGCCTGTAAAAATATCAAGGACATGACAGTGTAATATATCAATCATCTCACAGCTCTGCATAGTACTTGCTTTGCGCTGTATAATTTGGAACCTCTACATTTTTAAAGCAAGCTCATTTTGGAGGATTTATGCCCCAATGAACAGGTCAGAAGGCTTTATTTAGCTATACAGTATGAAACTCCATCTGCTCTGAGCATTCGGGTTTTATTGCGTCACATCATTTTGCTCGGTTGCAGCACAAACAAAAGTGTGTGTTGCCATTATTAGAGATCTTCCGTGGGCCGACTGTTTAACTCCGACCAAAAAGCCTCACCCTTCAGTGGAGAACACTGTCATCTTCTCTTGCCTTGTCACAGCCATCAGCAGCAGTAGAAGCCAAAAGACTTTGATGAGTAAATTGGATGTTTTAACCAAAATGGGGGATTCTGGCTTGACTGCGTTTATGTGTTCCAAGTAAGAGACTGTTTCCTGAATTCTCCTCTAATTCCATCTTTGACTTTTCAGTTATAGCTACACAATTCTTGATCTTGTGTGTATGTGTCAATGCAAGAGAGAAAAAGACAGAGTTAACAGAGCAAAGAAACACAAAAAGAGACACTGGGTCTTAGTGACAGAATGGAAAATTGGAGAGAAACTCAGATACCCATAAACAGAAGGAGATAGACACATAAAGAGAGAGATGCAAAGAATGTGTTTCTGCCAGACAGAGACAAGAGTGAAAAGAAATGAAAGAGAGAAAGAAATCGACAGAAAGATTTCCTGAGCTTACGCTTGGGTTTATGTGAAGTGCTTTGATATTGGATCTGTCACAATGTATTTATTTTACATAGCCTGTGAGTGTGAGAGACAGAGAAAAAGAGTGAGACTGAAGTATTGAATATAAGGAGTCAGGCTGTAATGTTGATCTAGATATACCTTAACTTTTCCCATGAAGAAGTCACATGCTGTTAAGGATTAGGAAAATTCCCTCATTATCAGTTCATGAATTGGAACTTGGTAGAGGAATTTACTAAATTGCAATTTTAAAAACATTAAAAATAGTCATGCTACAGAGAAATTGTCAAAACAATTAGAAACCATTACAAAGTTTTTACATGACTACATAAAAATACATATTTTTTAAATGTTAATCTATGCTTTATGAAATATGTTCTGTAAATTACATTAGTAAATTTAAATTACAAAAAATAGTTTAATTGTTAAAAATTACAACTATGTTTCAACCACAATTTTAATGGAATTAACCTGATAACTGACACCGCAGATATTGAGTATATAAGTGAAAATGCACTATCCAAACTACAAATTTAAAGTCATTTTAATTTTTCAATTTAAAATTTACGTTTATTGTTATGAAAATTTGTTAAATATTTATTCTCGAGTCTAAAACCTTTCCATCAATTTATAGTTTGTCATGATTAGATTTCATTAGATTTTCATAGAATTCAACTATGAAATATTAAAGTGAATAGGAACATTACTGTTCCTATTGAGGAACGGTGACAGTTAACAATAGAATTGAATTCAAGTAAAATAAAAGATTTAAATTAAATTGGTATTTACAGTTCACCGAACTAAGAACAATTTAAAGAGAACATCTGCCTTTCTAGCAAACACTTGAGCTTTCTCTCCTTTGTTACAGTGAGTCATATTGGGATTTACAGTCTTTTTAAGATTTTCGCAATGTTGTGTCTCTGAGGTTGGTCCTGAGGTACTGTCATTAAATTCTAAAGAGCTGTTATGATACATACATAGACATACCAACTCACTCTTGTCTTTTATCAACACGTTTTGTATAACAATGTCCTTTTGTCTTCCTGTTCCTCTCTCTCTCTCTCTCTCTCTCTCCTTTCATATCTTTTCTCTCTCTGGGACTCATAGCAAAATATTATGGTAAGAATCACAAGCCCAGATTATAAAAACAACTCAATTTTCCATTGAAATAAAGTGCTGCATACCTCAGTGAGTGTTTACTTAACTATTTAAATAAGGACGTACATAGATTAGGTTTTTATATAAGGCTATTATTATAATTACTGGTTGACCCTAACCCAAAAACTTTTCAGAAATAAAAAACACTTTTAAAGCTGTGTTTGCTTTATTTATAAAGACTTTTGACAATTTTGTCTCCAAATTATATCCATCAGCAAACATTCACAAACGCTTTCTCAAGCCAGCAATATATTTCCAGCTAACTTCTTTTTTTGCTCTTAGCCAAAGGTCAAAAAGAAGTTTGACTTTTGAATGTGCAAAAGCATTATAATCGCTCTGTGCAGTATTAAGTTTAGATATTTTTTAGATATGAATAATTTAGGTATCTTGGGTATCATGCAGCTTTGCGCTCTACACAGCCAAGACAAAATATATTGAAGATAAATGCTAAGATGATTAACTGTGAGTGTGAGAAAGTGAATGTGTGTATCTACATCTGTACAAATAGAAGGTGTTAAAAGTTGTCTTAGCAGGATGGCAACCGCTTACGATGAATCAGTCAGCACTGAGGGGTCAAAGGGAAAGACACGTGATTAAGGATAAAGGGGTGTGTGTGTGTGTTCTCCAAGACTGTTTTCTGCGGCTTGAGCTAAGAGGAACTCAGGGTGAGACAGAGCTGCGGTTTCTTCGGAAAAACACACACACACACTCATTTATTCACTTATTCAGACCAGTGTTTTCCATGGTATCCCATGCAAAAGCTGTTTTGGTTTATGCATTAAACTAAAAAAAGATCATAAAACTGAGACATCAGCATCTGTAATGTGTTGTTTTCTTTAGTTTGTGATAAAAAATCTAATAAAACACATACAGAACTAATGACTTCAATGAATGTTAATTATCTGCATGAGAGCGTCTACAACAGCTTATACAATATTGTTTGGGGTTGTTGAACGTTAACCTGATCTCTTATAGAGATTGCATGTGGATGTGAGGGATAAAAAGGTGTGCGTGCGTGTGTGAGGGATGAAAAGAAAGAGATGAAGAGAAAAGGTCAGGGGTCTGGCTGGTAGCATGGCCCCGTTTGCCTCTGCTGGTGGCTGCTGGAATTACACCATTCTGTGGGCAAAAGTGGGCATCTTTCTCTGTTGTCAGGCATTCAGATTTCTTATTAATTACAAGATAATATACTTATTTAAAGTTAATAATTAAACATGACAGCTCAGAATAGTCAGCAGTGAATGGCTTTGGACTGTGTGTGGTCATGTGATGCCATCAGCGCTGTCAGCACATCATACAGTCATTTACCCAAGTGATGAATCACATGACATTTACCTCTCAGATGTCATAAAATGAACTTTCTAGAACTTTTCTGTCCTCGTGATGGCAGCGTCTTGGTTGTGCACTTCCAAGGTGGCAGCAGGCAGCAACTGCTCGAGATGAAAGGGTTTGCTAGACAGTTTTCTCTAGGCATTCTGCAAAAGAGACCAAAATGTGCTGGTAAATTACACACATATACAATGCATGTGCTTCACCTCACCTCCTCTTTGCACCGATGCTAATGTAACTTGGCAGAGAAGATGATGTTTCTGTCACCGGGGAAGGTGTATGAGGCCATGGACCACACATTCAGATACATGCTCATATGCACAGATTGTAATATAATTGTGAGTCAGTGTTTGTATAGCTGAGCGGATACCGGCTTTCCAAACATCATCTCAGGGCTGCACTTCTCTGGAGAGTGTTTGTGAGGAGAGAAAAACACAAATCAATGTCATACATCTACACATACACAGACACACATGTTGGGAGGTTACTTTTCAGCAGATAATCTGATAAAACCTTTTGGAAACTTATTATTTTGGAAGATCATTTCAGAAATTAGCCGAATAATAATGCAAAACAATTTCTCACTTGTACATATGACTTGTAAATCACCAAATCATTTAAATCTGCCATGCATAGGTTTGTATGGGGGTTAGATTTTGTGGAAGGGTTAGAAGATATTGGAGATATTTGAGTTAGTCTTTAATTAGTTTTATTTAAAAACAACAGTAGTGGTATGTCCCCATTTAGATGAAAAGACACTTTCCGGGAGCATAATTTAATACATCTACAAAATAATTATGGTAAATTCAAGACTAAATGACTAATGAAATGAAGATGTCTGGTATCAGACTGAAGAAAAAACAGTGACAGCCCATCACTCAGCTCCATCTGTGATTCATTGTGTGGGGTCTTATGGTTTGACCATGTGGGACTGCTACTGGCCCTGCTTACTTGTCTGCTCGGATAATATAACTCTCTGTGGCAGCAGATGGCTGAATTCTTATCTATTAAAACATGTTGCCAAGTCAGAAACAAACCAGAGATTTTAAATGCGTCTGTATATGGTTAAATGGTTATGTCCTGTGTCTGTGGCACAAGTTATTAGGGCTAAGAGAACAAAATAAATGTGTATAGCAAGTACTTTTACAATTATAATAGTAGTACAATACCCTCAAAGTGCTTTCTGTCACATTTAATGTTAAATCAAGAGATTTTTTAAAAGAGCAGGAGAGGTGAAATGGGGCAAGTTTAATCAGGGGTCCACTTTAATCAGTCACAAGAAAGCTGAACATGAACTCACATCAAGCATTTAGACTAAAAATACAATTAACTGCAGGGCATACTTTCAAAGAAATTTTGAGCCAACTTTCAAACAGCTAAAATCTTTTGCTTGAAAAACAATTGCATTCACACATTGGTTCTGGTAATTAAAAATATATTTCTGTGTCTGTGATAAAAATTCAATTTGAACCAAAATGTCAATTGTGGCTTTTTTAATATCGTACAAAGCATATGTTAGTTTGATTAAAATTCATTCAGACTGGCAGGTATTAACAAGCAAAACATTCGCCATACTGTGACGTAATGTCAGGATCAGTAACAAACCCACGCAAGGTTCCTAAAATACGAGTAGCTCAGACAGTAGACTAACAAAGCTAATCCTAGTTCAAACATCAACAAAGTTCCTTTTCTTAGTATATTAATATATATCCTTTTCTTTTCACAACAGACATTCAGGCAGACAGAATTTTACTTAGGAGATAAATGTCATATTTTTCATGACAATTAAATTATTAAAATTAAATTTAAGAAGGAGACAAACAGAAATTTATTTTAGCAATTGTTAAATGGCAAACCAAAAGAGAAAGCCACACATAATACAAAAAAAATCTAATTTTACATAACAGGAGAAAAAAAAAAAACTTCCCTTAAGCTTCAATTTTGAAAGTAAGCCTTATCACTTTACGCCAAATTGTACTACATATTATTTAATATTAGTAAGTTAACAGTATAACAAAATTTTTACTTCTTCACATTGCTACATATAAAATAACCGTGATATTCCAGTTAATAAATGAAATTATAAAAATATATCAGCTGTTTTAAATTTAGTACTTGAGTATGCAGTATGTGTTAATCCTGGCCATTACTACAATTCACAGGGCCCAGGACAAAATTTTTATTGGGGGGCCCATTCTCCCCTGGGCCTAATGTGTAGGCTAACTATAAAGGACCTCAGTGGGCCCCCTCATCACAGGGCCCAGGACAATGTTGCCAGGTGCCTCCCCCTGACCACAGCCCTGGTGTTAACTGAGAAAGTGTTAACAGAGCAGACTGTGATCAAATTTGACTAGAAGGGACCTTAATACTTTTATAAGAGACTGTTTAACTAAAGGCCTATGACTTCTGTCTGTTTTTGGAACAGATTTGTGGTTTCTATGGCTCCTTATAAAGCAGTGGGTTGTATTTCTACGAATTCCGAAACACAAAATCAATCAGCACATTTCATTACATACACATTCCAGAGAGATATGCAAACACAGATTCTGCTGCCCTCTTTTGTTACTCAATTAAACTGCAGCCCTCCATTACTTTTTATGATGCAGACTTCTACAATACAGTAAGGTTAAATCACACCATCCAAAAAACATTTATACTTTCGCTTTATGAAAACGACAATCATAGACAGAGAGAGAGTTGTGTTTCTGATAAACTTGGTGTTCTGCAGACCTCAGCACATTCCCTGTATGACCCTTTATCTATCAAGGGTCAGATGTCAAGGATCACGATGAGTAACTCATGAGTGAGGTCAGTGATCTTACAAACACTTACTTACAATCAAAGGCAACTCTAAACAGTAAAGTGTGCTCAAGTACAATGTTTGCCTTTAAAATCCCTTCAGCAGACTAAGGTTTTTAATTTGCTGTATGTAATTCAGAGGATGTTCTTGTTCTCTTGCCTTCTCAAAATGTGTATATATGAGTGGGTGTATGTGTAAATAACAATCTCTGTGTCTGTTTGTAAGTAAAGGCATTCATGTGTGCGTTTCATTTGATCCTTATCATGTCTTTGAAGTTTGACTTGTGCCCTCTCAACTATGACCCCATGTTGTGTAAGGCAGCGGAGAGGTCGAGTAACTCATTCACAAATTGAGCATAGCTCACATGCGCACACACTTATACACAGAGAAAAGCCAGAGCTATGATTTCTAATGTCTTTTCTGAGAAATGTAAATACTGTTTGAACAGTTTTAATAAAGAAACCATCAATACACCTCTTAAAAGTCATTTTATAAAGTATCTGATTTTACAGCACCTAGGGGAAAATGGACTGGCTAACTGTTTAACGAAATAATAACGTTATTTTGCAAATCTCAGCATTTTTTTTTTCAAAATTGTTCACATAATTTAGATTACGTTTAGATTGTTATTTAAATTATTACTTATATAAATTAACCTGATAGCTGTCACTACACATATTAAGCATATATATTAAAAGCACTATACAAACTACAATTTTTAAAATTGTAGATATTTTAAATTGTATATATTTTTTATAACTTTTTTGTTTTTTTATAAATAACATTAACATTTTTATTATTTTTTTTTTATGTTTATTGTTATGAAAATGTTTCAAATATTTAATCTTGATATATTTATTCAGTCTTAGACTTTCCATCAATATATAGTTTGTCATGATTAGATTAGAATTCAACTATGGAATATTAAAGTGAATAGTAAAATAGCCTATAAGTGTTCCACCTGTGGAACGGTGATAGCTTGTGGAACAGGTTACATCATATACAGTTTTAGATATATAAATATTTTATAAACCCGTACGTTAACTTTCTATAACATGTTAAATGTCTAATGCTATCATAGGATGTTTAAACCAATGAAATTAGTAAAAATATGTCAAGTACTATTTAAAATAGTTTCCAGAAATACTATATTAAGAAACTATGGCACACCAACCCCTCTTGCATACATCATCTTAGAGGTAAACATTATACCCATGACATTTACAATAGAACAGCATTTCCCTGTTAAGTCATGCTATCACACACACAAACAAACACACAAGAACGACTGTCTAGAAAAGAACATATAAAAATCTTTATATAAAAAGAGCTGGTCAAGCACCATCAATTGAAACAAAATGGAGGGGGAGATCAGAAATGCCTATGAAGTGCAGAAAAGACTGAGGGTCATGATCACATGTGATTTAAAACAACAACTAAGATGCTGCTTCAAGGGGTCTGTCTGCATCTAGTACTATCATGTACTATCAATGAAGTTTGATGGGGAGCCCAGCCATCATGCTCATTCAAAAGCATTCAGAAGACATCCGAGTACAGTAACATTTTTATATGCCCTGCAGGACTTGCAAACACTCTAGAGTTTATTTAAAACCAGTAAAAGTTTTGGACAGATCCCAGCCCGGAAACACACCTAGTCCCCCAAGGCATATTTTAGTGCAGGATCAAAAGTCTGAATGATAATTCCCACCCCTTCCTCTCAACACTTTACAAATGCCCTCAGCTCTGATTGTTTTCAATACTACTTCTGCCAAGTTTTTCACAGTAGCACTTTTTTTAGGTCTTTGGTGCCATCTAGCGGCAAAAGCAAAACGTGTCTCATGTGTCAAAATACAAGTGTGGTACATGTTGCTGTGTGTTGCATCCTAACCTGTTGACTGTACACTGCAGTGTACACTGTTAGACCTAATCAGGCATTTAACAGTAACATACTGACATCAGCTGGTCATATTCTAGCTTGGTTGTCTTTGCCTGAAGAAATGCAGTAGTTTGAACACATTACTTAAATGACCAGAGATAATGAGACTTACAGTAACTAACCTGCAACAGTTCTGAATTTCAAGGCGGAATAGATTTCCATGTGCAGAATTTCCATATTTTAATTTAAATGCTATGCAAATTTCATACATAAATAGAGCGATTTTCGGCATCTTATATAAAAATTGCCCCCGGCTATAGGGTCCCCCCATGAAATATAATGTTTCTTATATATGTGTAAAAGTTCATGTGTTCAGACGGATGTTAATTTTACCAAAACATAAAAACAAAAATATGCAAATAATAAGGTGAAGGAAATAATGGGAAAATGTGCCATGTGCATTTTTTTTCTACATTAAATCATCTTACATAATGAAAAGAACATTCAGATATAATATAACATTGGTAATGACATGTCAAAGATAGTTACATTTATAAGTAAAATCAAACTTAGATGCTCGTTAATTCATAATTTGATTTTGTGACTTTTGCCTGATTTCCACAGAAAGGGTCAGAAATAGACAACGATGCTTGTTACACTGAGAAAAATTCTAATGGTTTTCATTACAAATACGATTATGAGCAGTTGTCGAATTCATTAAAATTACTGTAATGGTTTGTACTGTTTTTACGGGGTATTATTTGTGTGGTAGGAGTCTGACTGTTTATAGCGCATATATCTTTAGTAACAGGCATACCCCTAGTGCTGTTGCGATGCTCTTTAGCTATAAGCGGGCACTATGTGCCTGACCGAGTAAGGGGTACGGGGTAAATCCTCGAGGGGTGTCGCGTTGCTGAATGGCGAGCGCATAGGTGAATGAAGCTTCAATGGAGGAGGCAAGGATGCGCGCGACGGCGCACGCGCCACACCCCCGCCTTCAATTAAAACATCTCAGGGTTCGTCGGAGTGCGAGCGAAGATGGCGACAGAGTGAAGGAGACCACGGGAAGATGACAAGCCCCCTACAGACAAACAGACACCGCTCTTCGACCCGCCGCCTCGAAGATGCCCGCGAATGAGTGAGATTCGGTAGCGTACGATGTGTTGTCAAGGCGATGCGGGGTAGCTGATAGGGAGTCTCGCGGCATGTGCTTTATCATGCACTGTCTCCGTTATTCAGACGCAGGTGTTTTCGGTGCCGATTAATTTTAAACATCAGGTGAAAGAGATGCTTCGAGCCATCATGTAACCGTCGCGGTGGGCAACGTCACGGGGGAAATATTGCGGAGGAGACCCGCCCGTGTGAGCTCGCGCCTTTGTCTCCCCCTCTAAAATATGGTCACGGGCGCCCGGCGGTGTGGAAGGAAACTTGACGCCGAGGTAGAAATCTGCCGCCTGACCGAACCGATCGACAAACCGTGCGCGGAGCCCGAGAAGGTGCAGAGATGGCGCATGAGCCTCGCATCGCTGCTCTTTTTCACAGCGCTTTTGTCCGATCACCTTTGGCTCTGCGCGGGAGGCAAGCTGCGTTCGCGAGACCGGACTCACCGGCGAACGTGGAGTAACGCGAGTCACGACGCCCAGACGGGCCTGCGCGATGAGGACTGCGGGGTTCTCCTGAGCAACCTGACGGAAGGCAGACCGGAGTGCGTGGACGCAGACGCGCGGCGCCGCGAGCCGCTGGAGTCCGCGTGCTCTACGCTTTACCGGCAGAAAAACAGCTCGGTGAGCTCCTCCTATTCTGTGCCGGTGCCCACGGTGTCGCCGCACGCGGTTTTAGAGTACTTCCGGAACTTTAGCTTGTCGTTTTGCGACGTGCTAACAATAGCGGACCTGCTCGAGAGCATGGCCAGTCCAAAGGGACTGAACTGCAGCCTGGCGAATGTCATTCGCGACCTGTTTAGCGGCGGACCGGATGACGGGGATGTGTGTAGCGCTTGTGTTCACGAGTACGTCCTGCTTGACCAACACGCTCAGGAAAAATATGAAGACTTTGACGTCCTTACGCGCAAATACATGGCGGACGACTACTCTGTGCGCGCGCAAACGCACCTGTGCCAGGTGAGCGACAGAACGCACCACCGACACAACAACTTCCGGTTTTCTCCATTACTGTCATGTGGCATAGCTCAGTTGATAGATGTTTAGGTTAGCAGCGCAAAAGTTAGAGGATCGAATCCCAGGGAACACATACTGCTAAAATATATACCCTGGGTGCATTGTTAGTCGCTCTGGATAAAAGTATTTGACATGTGTAACTGTACAAGTAACCAAGTATTAGTAACCAGCTTACAACACTAGTATGTCTTTGCCATTATATACATCAAATATCTCAAAAAGGATGTGGTTTTGTGTATGTTGCAGGTGGTGTATAAAGCCTGGCTTTGTGCAGAATTTTTCCCGGTTCCCCAGCGGCAGTGCGAAAGGTGGCTCCCATGCAAGCACTACTGCGGTGAAGTCGCAGCCAGCTGCCCCTTCATCCTACCCGATAATGACCGTCTGCTGTATGCCGGCCTGCCCAGCTTTCTCTGTGCAGGTAAACATCCGTTGGCACAGGTAACACAGCACAGGTTATTAAATATTCAGCAGACTCTTTAATCCATATGTAGATGTATGTTCTCCTGGATGAAAATAAATGTAAGTATCTTGGTCAAGGGCACATGGTTGGTAAGATCACCTTTTCTGGAGTTTGATTTGGAAATCTTTCAGTTGCCAGCACAGAATGTTTACTTGCACAACCACAGCAGCATAGTTTACACTCATAAAGCCTTAAATGTGCATCTCTTTGAAAACTGTCACATCTACCAGTACACAACCTCTGTGATTGGTGTGCTTTTTAACCCGAGACCATTTTACAGGTGGACACTCGCACAGCAAATTCTTCCTGTCCTGTTGCCTTGATTTGTTTAATGGTTGTATATACAATGCTGTGACTCCTGCAATAATGAATAGTTTGTTGTTCACTAACTAAACAAAATCACAGTTTGATTATTATGAAAAGTTAACTAGAGTTTTGTGTCCATACAATAGAAATCATTGGGAACCAATGTTGGTTGGATACTAACATTTGTCAAAATATCTTCTTTTGTGTTTTGCAAATGAAAGAAAGTTATACATTAGGGAGAATCAATGATGAAAGATTTGGGAGTGAACTACCCCTTCTGATAGAGGGAGATTATGAAACCACAAGTAATGTTAGGAATATTTCACATGTAGCAGCATAGTTAACCCAATGATTCTCTTTTTCTGTCCATCAGGGCTGCAAGAAAAGTATTTGACCAGTCAGGGTCCAGAGTGCTGTGATGTCAGATGGAATGGATGTGACACGGCCGTAGGAGCTGCATGCGCTCTGACACGCCTCCCAGGCTCGTTTTCTTTACATAGAAGGTTATCTTCAGGAGCAGTGTCATATACAAATCGTCTTCATGGCAGTAAATTAAAACTGTGTGTGCTTGTTCTCTTCTTATTACACACTGTCATCTCCATAACAACTTTGCAGCATTGCAACACTGGCTCTTTGGAGAACATAGTACCTCTAGAAGAAGTTCCCGTTAGAGAGGAGTGAGAAACTGTAACAGTTCCCTCTTTGTTGGAAGACGCACATTACGTAAAAGTTTTTTTTGTCTGATGTACATTAGAGGACTTTTGCCAAATGCCTGGAAAACGCAGGAAGTCTCACCACTGCTGAAGTTTGTCAGTGCTTGTCCTTGAGAGTTAGAACATCTGGCCTGATCAGAGCACGTGTGTGTATCCGTGTAAGCGCACGTCAGTGTGTTTGTTTGTTTGTTTGTTTGACCAACAATATGTTTTTAACCGTTATTTGATGGTTTGTTTGTTTTATTAGGACTAACCCCATATGTTACAACGAAGTTCGAGAATGACAATCTTGTTTTGTTTTAGACAATGTTCTTTGGGAACAAAAGTGAATGTATGGAGACTGTATGGGTGACATTGTTACATTTCTCCTCTAATAAAACCAACATTATTTGAGGCATTTTTCATATGAAGTTTCATTTTTTTACCCGCTGTGCCTGAAATTTTCAGTGGTGATGAGAATATTTTGTTAGGCTAGCGTGTGTGTGCGTATCTGGACACTTTACATCCTCCTGACTAGACGTGTACATTGGGTACAGGTTACAGGTGGTTAATAAACGTCTACAATCTGAATTTAGAGGTATTTTAGCCACACTGTGTCTAATGTCCCCGTTGTTTTGTTTTTTATGTTCGTTTGATGTGTTCTTAACCATCCCTGTTTCTTCCTCTCTTAAGAGGAACACACTGCTGTAGCCAACACCTATTAACGCGTCTCATACTTGCTCATGAATTTTATGTCAGTCTTGGTGTTTTAAGGCTGTTAAAGGGGCTTTGGTAGTTACTATTTAGCAGATGCTTTTCTTCCAAAACAACTCCGTGCACTAATTGGAAAAATATTGTGGGAAAAACTTCGGAAACGTTACAAATTCACTCCATGTGCTTTGTCACGGTTCTCCAAACTCTCCAATAAACAACATAAAAACAAGTTTAAAATAATTACCTAACTCAGACAGTGTGGCTTTTGGGCACTATAAATAATGGTTACAGAAGTGCTTTGATATGAATTATCTAATACACTTACATGTCTATTTATGTATTTGATAAATGATTTTATTCAAAGTTACTTAGAATGCATTAGGTACATTGTTTTAGTCTGTGTGTTCCCTGGCAATCGATCCAATGATCTTGACATTGCTTGCGCCAAGCTCTACTGGAGCTACAGGAATGCCTGGTTTACTGACGCGTTGTATTACTGAATTTCTAGCATGTTTTTTTATAGATACAGTTTCAAGGCCACAAGCACTCTCCTGATTGAGTTTGGGCCTGCAGCAATAACAGAAACACCAAACAATGGGGTCAACAGACTGACTGTGCCTTTGTCATTGTCCAACACTGTCAGACAGCTATTACTAGAGAAGATGAACATTCATCCTAGTTATTTCATTTTTTGCTCAAAACATTTTCTTTTGATAGTAACATAAAGCTGCTTGTCTGCTTGTGTGACACTGTCTCTAAAGATTCTCTGTCATGTAGGTCATGGCTGAATGTCAGCTGGACTTACTCCATTTCTTGAAACGTTGTGCCACTCATCGCTCTGTCCTTCACGATTTTGTGTGTAAGCAGTGTGTTGAAGCCTGAATGATATGTGTGTGAAGTGTGTGAATCATTGAGTCTGATCTCATGCTGCTTGATTCTGTAGAAGAGCCTTTTTTCTAAGATCTTAACTCCTACCCTGATATTCTGCATGGGCACTGGCATGAAACTCTGATTCTGCTGCCAGATTTTCATGTATGGACTTAAAATATATCAAAATATCTATAAAGTTAATTTCTCTGTTAAATTGTTTATCTTTTATTTTGTGAGTGCATATTTGTGTGTACATTCCTCCTTGGTAATATGTCTGCTGGATTGTATGATACTGTAGGGTTTTGGCCAGTAGGAGTCAGTGTTTTCCTATAGTGAGAGAAAGGTTTGCGCTGTACAGATTTTAAAATTTGTTAAATTGGATCATTCATAATATTATTTTTCATGAATTTTCAGAACTATAGTATATTTAGTTTGAAACAGATTTATGTCACTTTGAAATGTTTTAACACTCAACGTCTCAATGTTTAGGATGTTTTTATGGCTATTGCGTTTTTAGTTTAATTTGGTAAAAGCTATTAAACTTACAAATCACTATGTTCTGTTGTTACACAGAGACGTAGAGAGACGTAACAACGTTTCCAGAGGTGTGTGTGTAATTACTGTTTTCTTAAACTCTTAGCACTCTGATTCCAGCCTCTCTGGGCTCAGTATGAGCTGGATTCTATGTTAAGTTAATTTGTATAATTTAATTTAAACTGCCTAAGGGCCTTAGACCCATACCTGCATATTCATTGCAGCATTTTTATTTTTTTTTACGTTTGGTTTAGTACATTTTTGTGCACATGCATGTGTGTGTGTTTCTGGGTGGGTTAAACTATTGTAATGATTTTTATTGCATTATTTTGTAATGTCTGAACTGTCAGAAGAGCTGTCTGAGTGTGAGAGACCCAGACTGTGTGTGTGTGAGTGTGGCACTGAATGGATTCAGCAGCAGCATAGCTGTGAATATTTTAGTGATTTAAGATTAAAGAGTCTGGAGCAGAATAAAAGCAGCACAGATTTAATATAAAACCATATTAAAGAGACTCAGCTTTATGAGGTCACAGAAGATCTGAAGTACACAGAGCATAGCTGTGAGCAGAAAAAAGAGAGAAAGGTGCTGTCAGATACAGAGAAAGTCTGGTGAAGAGAAGGTCTGATGGAATGACATCACCCATCAAACTCTTCTTCTGAATTACATACTGGGCTGTACAGTCTTTACCATGGCAAAGAAAGCTTAAAATTTATACCAACCCTTGTAAAATCTTGCTCTTAGAGCAAGCCTCTGTCTTGTCACTTTCTTCCTAGTGTACTTCTTTCTCTGCACCTTTCAAGAACCTTTGGATGTTCTTGTTATGATGTTTACGAACTAAAGATATTAAGATTGTGAAATAAAGTTAGTAAAAATGCCCTTAGGTGTGTGAGTTTGTGTGTGTGTCTGACTGTTAGCCTTGATATAGACTGACCATCTGTCCAGGCTGTTTTCTGTCTACTCTCTGAGATGCTGGGATAGCGGTCCTGTGACCTTGCAGAGAGCAAAACTGTCCTCATGGATAAATCAATTCATCTTGTGACACAACGTAGAAAACCTGACATTTTCTATGAGCTTCATAAACATACTAAATAATATTAGCTCAAAACAATACAATCCTCATAATTATAGAAATACTAATACATGTCTGGTGCATGTGTGTTAGTTAAAGAAAACAGAAAGAAAGATAACTACCCAAATATTTGTATTTTCCAATTAGTTGTTTCCATAGAAACCTGTTAGTCATCTCAAACAGCACATGGCAAAAGTCTTTTGCCATGGTAATAAATAACTGTGTGTATCTTGGAGTTAAATTAATATGGTGTGTGCTTTGGTACTTGACAGTATGATAAATGTGTGTAGTTGAATGCATGTATGTGTAAAATGTTAAGTAAAGCAGCGTGTGCTTACGTGTGTTTGTGTGCATGTGTGCGAGTGTCTTATTTGATGTTTTTGCTTGATTGGCAGATTTGTCCTGCTTTTAACACTCTGCTGTTATTCTCAACATATGCCACAATTACACTACCATTCCTCTGTTCTAACACTTTAAAGATGTGAAACTTCACACACTTTCCCTCTCTCTCTGTCACTCTCACTGGGTAAGTAATGTACCAACATGTGGTGAAAGAAAGAAAGAAAGAAAGAAGAAATTATTTATTTAAATTTTTTATTTAATTAATTAAATTAAATATGGCATATAAACAGATATAATAAAATATGAGCTACTGTAGTGTGTTTCCCAAAGTATTTCCCCCCCATTGTGTACATTAGGATTAAAAAAACAGCAATAACTGGACTCATATTATTTTGTATATTAAGAAACTATAAGAATGAGAGCAAACTTGTTTGTAGATTTTTCCTTCAAGTGTTACGAAATTGTGTAATTGGCATTGGAAGTATGACACTGTTGCTGTTACAGCGTATTGTGATTACGCTTCACGCTCGAGCCACTTTTCCGCCGTAAGATTTTCAATGAGATGACGTCGCATCAACAACCAATCAGCTGCAAGGGGTCGGTCTCTGTAACCGGCCGCGGTAGGTTATCAGTCTGGATCTTCGCAGTCCGAGGTCAGGAAGCCAGATGAACCCACAGAGAAACAGGCAACCAAACCCAACAGTCGCCAAAGGACACGGAAGTTCGGTATGCAGAAGCAATGCTGACTGACCTGCACGCAGCCATGGTACCGAAGCGCGACCCGGTGAAGTTAGAGGACCGAGAGCACACGCAGGCGGCGTGTGAGTGCCAAAGTCAATGCAACAACTGCAAAATCTTCCTGAGTTTATTCATCCTCTCGCTCTCCCTGCATCTCATCACTCTCTTCTGCTACCTGGACCTGCGCTCGGAGCTCAAGCGCGAAATATCCCAGAAAAACAAAGACGAAGTGTCATCTGCGGAACTGGTCCCACACTATGAAGCTACAGCGCCAGTGCTCCGGTCACCGGACACCGACCACCCAACAATAGACGATCAGGTAAACAGAGTTGTCTTACAAGAGGAAGTGAATAAACAAAATCATAAACTTGCATATCTGCTATCTTATGTGGTTTAGTTTGCATTTACATTTAGTGCACTATTAGATAATTCAGGAGGCGTATCTTTATTGTCTTCCCAGCCATCACTGTTGATTGTGCTAGTTTGTGAGCTACCTATTGTTAGAGCCCGTATCTTCTGAAGTGATTTTGTGAGACAGAAAGTAACGGGTACAATTATCATTCACAATGGAGATGTGTGTATGATACGTTGATTAATTTAAAGTTAATGTCAAGTGTAAATACCAACGTACTGATGTTAAATTGGTAGAGCATTCCGTTAGCCACGCAAATGTTGTGGGTTCGAACCCCAGGGGACACACTGATCAAATGCGTAACTTGAATGCACTGCTAAGTCGCTTTGAATAAAAGCGTCTGCCACGTGCACGAATGTAAATATCATCTAGTTACGATATAAACGACACGTCCAAATGTAAAGATTTCTACCATCACCTTTAAAAGTCACCTACTGTATGCACAAGCCCACCGAAGCAATGTAAGGTTGATGGTTGGATCGCCCATTGCATGGGTTAGTACCTGCAACCATTTATGTCCCCAAGCAGGTCTTTAACCACCGGCGCGTTTAAAACTCCGCGTCGGATGCGCGTTCATATCGCTTCTCGGTCAATCAGTGCGTCAAAAGCCCTGGAGTGGCGCGTTTCTCGTAACTGTGAATCGCTCACCTGCAGGCGACATTTGTTCTGTTTAAACAACATCTGTCCTTTTTACGAGCTCTCTTCATCAGACGCACTTTTACTGTCAGGCAGCACAGGTCGCTGTTTATTTAGCCTGCGCTGCGGTTTGGCCCGGACTAGTGTTTGATTCTTCTGGATGAAATCCAAGCCCGTCGCAGCGTTTCCTGATGTTCATCCTGGGGGCAGGATCCAGAAACCACAGCTCAGGGATGCGTTATATTAAACATCACTGAAGGTGAATGGCTTTGTAAAAGCCTTTAGTTATGCACATAGACAATTTTAGCCAGTAAATGAATGAATGAATTAATGAATGAATGGGAGGTACCTATTGCCAGTTGTCCTAAAATTAATATTTCATCCCTGTAGAAATTAGAATATAACATGCATGGCAGTATATCTGTCTGGATCTTTACAGCTTTTTCCCTCTGCGTTGTCATGGTTTTGTATGCTGATGGTATTGTTGTACAAATAATACTATACAGCATGTCATTTTAGGATAACAGATCACTGCAGTGGTAATAAAAGTTGCACCTCTTTATGAGGGTGCCCATAAGGTACACTAAAAGTCAGAAGTAGTTGACCATTTTGCTTACTGTTATTTGCCAAGTAGGCCGTGCGTGTTGCCCAGTCTACATCCTTGCTGGTTTTGGAACCACATTCCTTTCAACTAGTCAGAGTTTATGGGCAGGATTAAGTTTAGGGCTGAGGATGTGGATTTGAGAACATAATTATCAACATTTTATTTGCCTCTCATTGTAGTGTTGTTTTCTTCTCTTTGCTTGAAGTCCTGCGTTACTTTATATTTTTTAGTTAAATGAATGCATCATATGAGTGTGAACTCACTATTTATACTACAAAATGACATAGAATATTGCATAAGTATGTGATTAAGGACGAACTCAATGTTTGTTTAACCTGTTGTTTCAGGACAAAGAATGTTTATCCAGAATCATGTCCCTGTCGAATTTGTGGTCATCTGACTTGTACATGTTTGCATTTAGAATATCATTTCACAGCCTTTTTACTGTTTCTTTAAATCTGTCAGGCTGTTGGGTAATTAATAGGAATTCTCTCAGCCCAGAAGAAATACTTCATTCAAAAGGTATTTTTTATTATAGGTATTATAGTTACAGTTCATCCAAAAAATCTGTCATCATTATTTTATTTACCCTCATGCCATTCGAAACTGTCTATGACTATTTCTTCTGTGGAACACAAAAGAAGATATTTTGGAAAATGTCTCAGTGGTTTAGTATCCATACAAATAAGTCAATGTGGGCCACCAACATTCTTCAAAATATCTTCTTTCGTGTTCTGCAGAAGAAAGTCATACAGGTTTGGAATGACATGAAGGTTAGGGTTAGTAAATGATCAAATAATTTTCATTTTGGGATGAACCATACCTATTACTTTAGGTGCATTCTCCAATGCATGTTCCAAAAGCAGCACAAGTAGCAATGTGTATATTCAGACAGATGCAACTAAACATTTTCAGGAAGATTTGACCTGTTTTAACTGTCTAACAGATATATCACAACATACTAATTAAAAAAGTACTGAGCCACTGAAATAAAAAAATGAAAAAATGTAAATCTTGTCAGTTGAGCAACTGGTTGACCTGCTGCCCACCTTGAATCAACCCTGTTTAACAGAGTCATCTAAACTAGTTGATTTAGCTCCTCTTCTGCCTTGGATAAGATGTATTTGTGTGACACATTCACATGTATATGGGGGTGTGTCCGCGTGTGCTGCTGTGTGTGCATTTACGTGTTTGTGAGCACTGCGTTGATGCATGTCAGATCTTTAGAAGGCATGTAACCATGACAACTGTGATTGATGGAGGAAGGTGTAAGTGTGGTTAAAAATGACATGCAGACAAACCACAAAGAAAGAGAATGTGTGTGTGCGTGCAACAAGAGGTTTTAGATTGTTCACAAAGGTCTTTTTGACCGAAATGAAAGTTCTCAATTGTGCATTGTATTTTTCATTCATGTAGAGCTAATCTTTATTATTATTAACGGTCATGTAACAGTTGTGCACCATTCACCTCTAACTACAGTTCAGATTTCTTTTTTCACTGTATTAATCACACCTGTATGTGTTTTAGGGAAATTATTCCTGCAACGGATCAACCGATCAGACTTGCCTCTCTGTTACAGTGTAGGTTAGACCGTTCCTTTGTTAGAGTGTGTGTGAAAGAGAGAGAGTATGGGAAAGCGAAGGGAATATTTTCCTCATCAACGTCTTCTCTCTCTCTCTTTCTCTCTCGGGCATTATGGCATCTAGCCAGATCACAGTGTGAGCTCTCTAATGCACACACACACAATTCCTTATTAAGCTTTGTAGGTATGGGATTCCTCCTCGACAGGATATTACATTAATGGATGGAGTCAGCCACACTCTAATTACTCTCTATTCAACTATTTACCGCCGTAACTAATACACACACACGTTTCTCACATACGCTCGAACCCTTAGCCCGAGTTAGCCCGAGTCCTTTGTTCTTCGTGTTAGCAGTGAGGAGTTAGCAGTAAGGAATTTGCTTGTTGATCAACATCTTAGATCTGATATAGTGTTAGCCATATATCCCAAAGCATTGCGCTGTCTGACTGATTACAAAAGTGTGTGTGCGAGTGTGTGTGTGCTAATGAGGGATCTAAGAGCGGGTTAACCTCAGCCAAACAGGTGTTAGAGAGCTGTGTGCTGTAGAAACTGAATGTTTGCATGACTTTAATGGCTTTGCTTTAAACAGCTGGATCTATTTAAGTAGTCCCAGACAACAGCCAACACACAGATGTGTGTGTAAGTTTGGGAACCAAAGCTTTAAAATTACACATTATGGCAACCTGATAGATAGATAGATAGATAGATAGATAGATAGATAGATAGATAGATGGGTGGGTGGGTGGGTGGGTGGGTGGGTGGGTGGGAGGTTGGATGGATGGGTGGATGGATGGATGGATGGATGGATGGATGGATGGATGGATGGATGGATGGATGGATGGATGGATGGATAGATAGATAGATAGACTTCTGTCATTATTTATTTACCCTCATATCATTCACGATATGTATATGACTCTTCTGTGAAACACAATAATATTTCGAGAAATGTCTCAGTGGTTTTGTGTCAACAATGGAGGTCAACGAGCACCACTGTTTTTTGGTTACCAGCATTCTTCAAATATCTTCTTTTGTGTTCTTCAGAAGAAAGAAAAAGTCATACAGGTTTGGAATGACATGAGGGTAAATAAATGATGGAAGAATTTTTATTTTTAAGTAAACTATCCCTTTAAAGTTTGCATTTACTCCAGCCTCTTTTAATTGGCCTCTCTTTCAATAAATGAAGGATTTTGACATTGAGTTTCTTTTGACATGAAGAGTTTCTTTGTGATCAATGTAAGCTTATATTGGTTGTGACTCGAGTCTGAGCAGACTGCTCCATTTCCAGCACTGCTGTCCCTGAATAACCCAGTGTGTGTGTGCGACTGCCGGCCTCTTTGTGCGTGTGTATTTTTGTTTGATTGTATTTTTGTTTGATGGTTGTGTGCGCATGTCAGTCTCAAAACTGTGTGTGTATGTTCGATAGTGTACATATAACAACTCGCATTCTTCTGGTCCGGCATGGTATTTGTAAAGAATGCTCTGTCTTTCTGTTGTGGTGTGTGTGTATGTGTTTGCATCTGTATCTGTTAATGTTGTATTTTGTCTTTTTTGTGGTTTAAACTTTTCGCTGTGGTTTCCATACTTGTTTAGACATCTGTGTGTATGCAAGAGATTGTCTGTGCCTTTTACACGGGAATGGAATCCCTCTTTCAAACCAGTTTGTTCGCCCTCGGGTCCGCAGACTTTCCAGACACAGACATCCTCGTCTGTGACCAAGCTACGATCTCTCATTACAGGCCTAGAAGTCAAAAGGTCACATACAAGCGAGTGTGTTTATATTTTGGGACAAAGCCTCCTGTGATCACACACCGTGGTACAGAATTTCAAAACCTGACATTCCCAATGAAATAGCTCCTGGGAACAAAGGCAGTTTAGATGTTTCGATCTGATTTGTTTTACTATAAAAGTGGTTAATGTGTCATTTGATGAATTAATGATGTTAAGCATGTTAAATTAATTTGAGCATAGCTGGGTAAATATTTGATCATTTGGAAACAGAATGTTCATGGGTGGCGTTGAGGGGAAACCTCAATCCATTTGCTGAAGAAAAAAGAAGGAACGACATGAGAAAGAAAGATAAGTGAAGGGCCGACTAAACAGGACAATCTATCTCTGTGTCCTTGATATGTGAACCTCCCTGTGGTTTGTGATGAGAGCAGAGGCTTGTGTTGTTTTTGGAGTCATTACCAGCATATTCTTGATGGTCCTTTGAGAATCGTATGAAATGTTGCTCTCAATAATGTAATCCATATGTAATAACATGCTCATAATTTAAACCTGCACTAATCTTTATGTGTAGACGTCCACATCTGTATGGAGTGTGTGTTGTGTGCGTGTGTACAAAGACTACACATACCCTCTGCAGATCATAAGGTTGGAAATAAGAGTGATGATAGGACATTTGTAGATCTCTTTTTACACTCTCTCTCTCTCTCTCACACACACACACACTTACAAGGTTACATTCTTCATGACAAATATGGTTTTATTTTCTAAGTCTTGTGCCCTTCGTTCTAATTTTCAGCTCATTTTGTCTACTTTTCTATGTTTAAAGTTAAGGCAGTGATTATCTTTATAATTTCAGCACATTTTTGTTAAATTCAGTCACAGGCATCTACTTTTATTTGTTAATCTGCAATGAATAACTGTGCCATTAAATATTTGTAGATGTAGGTAACATTTTAACAGTGGACTGGTTTAGAAAAACAGTTTCTGATGTCTCTGCTGGTCTGTTGATTGGACGTCATTGTTCGTGTTTGCAGCTGGTACTGGAAACATCCCTCTGGCCTGTCCAACTGTACTGGACAGTAGACCTCATGCACTATGCAAGGACACAGACCAATTTAAGTCCATTTCAATTTAATGGGCTTGCACATAATAAACGTTGTTGTCAATTGATGTGCATGCTAGTTTAGTTATTGTTACAGTTGTGTGCTTTACTAAATAACAAAAATGAAAACAAATAAAAGCAAAAAGACTTTCAGTATATTGTTTGGAAATTGTGAAATTAGTATAAATCTAATGATTGACTCTTTGCTAGAAAAGCACAATGTATTTTGAAAGGGGCCTCACTTGATCATGAATCTGCTCTGTTGAACTATAGTGCTGTTTTACATATGGTGACATTTGAGTGAGTTTGACAGTAATGATACGAAACGGAATATGGGTAGAATGGCCCTTTAAAATTATATCACTGATTTATGACCGTTTATATGATAGCTCATGTTCTTCTGGCTAAACTGATGCCCAGAATCATATATCTAACAAGACTCCGGAAATTAATCAGAATTTGGGTATCTAAGGATGTATCTCTGCTGTATACATATGGAAGGCATATGAAGTGATCTGCTATTAAAAGAGAGGTTGGCATTAAAATGAAAGCATATGGAAGTTCTGCCTTATGATTTATCATGGTACCATTTAAAAAAAAGCATATATTTATGTAATGCTTTTATTTTGTTATGAGGTTTTCTTTAAATGCTTGGAACAATGTATTGTTTTAAATGTGCAGTAAAAGCTGGAAATTATTATTATTAACTATAATGCAACTCCACACACAGATTTGATGAAAACAATTGCATATGCCTCAGAGACTACCACACATCATTTACATTTATATGTACTATAAATTTTTTATAGTAAATCATTTACATTTGCTGTAAATTTAGCAAATGCTGTTTGCCAAATGCCAAAGTGATGTACAGCGGATTCAAGGTATATATTGTTTCAGTTTGTCTGTTACATGGACTAACTAGCAACACAGTTTTTGCATTGATAGTGACATGTTCTTGCAGCTGAGTTTACATGAACTGTCAAATTCTTGAAATTATGAGAAAACCTCATCTATGGCAATCAAACCTACATTTAGAGAATTCTTTCCTTTTTTCTTCTTTTTTTACCCACTTTCTCTCTTTTCTCCATTCCTTCTAAGAGTTGTATGATAATCTGAATGCCTTTCAAGCTGTTGAGCAGATGTCTCTCTCTCTCTCTCTCTTTCACTACCCTTGCCTCTCTATCTCTTGCTCTTTCTGTTTCATGTGGTTTGTGGTTTGTCCTAAATTGGAATTGTTTTAAAGCCACAACACAGAGCCCTTTACACCAGGCAAAGCTGAATGAGGGGGGAACAAAGTCAGCGAGTGTAACAGCGAGTTAAATCAAGGGAGCAGGTGGAGAAGAGTATGAGCCAAATTGCAGACAGGTGCGGGCCAGCCTCGACACCGAGCGTTCAACCGAATCGCCATACACGTTGTGTCCTCACACATAAAATGCTAACCACATGATCATGGGTCTCTTTTCTGACCACCTGACACGTCCACCTGACATCATATACACATTTAGATTAGGGCAGCCACTGTGTGACTGACTAAGCCGTTTGCCGTCTTACTCTGTGATTGGTTCGTGTAGTGATGCCTTTTGGCATTTTGCTTTCAAGTTGGGTGTCTTAAAAAATGTATAATATATAAACTTTAAAGCTTTATAAAGGTTTTATCCCCGAGGTGTCCCACTATGTCTCAAGAGAAAAGAATGTTTTCTTTTTTTAAGGTGTTTTAATGAAGCCATTAAAGTCTGGCATTAAAACAAAATCTATTGTAAAGGTGGAGAAGAAACGTCGGCATTGAACAAGATGTTGAACACGTTCCAGGCACATGTGTGTGTACTCGTGTGTGATTGTATGCACACCTTTTTTTTTAGGCACTACATCACATGTTAACTTAATGTTTGTTCTGAAAAGCCAGTGTGAATCTGTAAGTGATCAGGATTGCCAAAGCTGGTGTGTGTGAGTGTGTTGGTGGATGTTTGGACCAGAAATCTGGCACATCTCTCTGATGATGAACAAAATAACATATCAAATAATGATATATTCATTTTCTGCTGCTGGCACATATTTTATGTGGGGGGAATGTGAGTGTTTTTCTCAGAATGTGTCATTACAGCCTTTGACAGCTGCGGATTTAGAAATAAAACTCATGTCGCTGTGAATTTTACTAGTTAGGAGATTTATTGTCTTAGTTCTGTCTTAAGTTTTACTGTAAAATCTCTTTCAGAAGAATGATGCACATTGCATTTGGCACGGATACAAGCAGACAAGTTTGCTCTGGTACTTCATTGGCATAAGTCTTGGTACACAGATAGGTAATCTGTGTAAATAACGAGCAATAGGCCTTTAAAGAACTTTACAGATTATAGCCATTTATGAATAAACAGGTAGATTAACCCTAATGTTTAACCCTTTTTTGATGATATATTGCGATGAAAGTTTTATGTATTATACTGACAGAAGTATAATCAGATACATCACTTTAAGCGGTTTTGTTTCCCTTATTGTCGGCACTATTGTATTACAGCCATTACTCGTGATTTTATGCATTACTCATGAATTCGTTTAAAGACCTCATCTGTGTGTATGTATACTGGGATTTCAGTGTTACAGAAAGGTTAATTTTCTCTAGTTTAAAGCCGGTTCTGGTGACTCACGCAACAAACATGACATAGAAAGATAGACGTTTGTAGCCAAGGATGAATATGGAGCAAAAAGAAACGGACGAGAGAAAATAATGAGAGAGGGAAATAGAAGAACAAAAATAGGCAAATGTTTGCTTGATGAGCCAAGACTTTTGTTTGAAGCTGTCATGGTTTGCATACAACACAACACACACGCTCAGACGTGTAATCTTTGAAAAATATGCGCGGGCCTCTGTGATCTCTTGCTAACATGTTTCCCGTCTTAAGTTCTAGGTAAATATTTGTAATGTATGCGCCCGAGTCTGTGTGTATGCAGTCCAAGCCGCAAGATTTGTTACCGATGACTCTGTCTCATGTAGTTTGTTAGAACAGTTGGGGTGGAAGCGAGTGTGGCTGTAGTTAAAGCGCTTAGCGAAGGGCAAAGTTTAAATCAGATGATTCAGAGTCCCGATCTGTTGGAGCACATGTAGTGCATGTGCATGTGGATTCATTTATGTGGTGCAGTGTGCAGCACAAGTTCGGGGTCAATTGACACAACTGTCATTTGTTTCTATAGGGACAGTGCTGCGGTGGTATTGCATTCATTTATTTACATGCTGTTGTTGTCTTTTTTCTTTGTCAACTTTAATATTTATGTTATGAGTTTATAGCTGTCATACAATGTAAAAATTATCTATTGTGATGGAATAAGATGTAAACTGCCACAGATTGTATACTACTGTATGTAAGTGGTCATGTTTAACTCACTACTACACGTTACACTGAGTAAGATGATGCATGTGAGACTGAATATAATGAAGAAAACTATTATTATCATCATTATTTTCATTTCAACGCAAGAACAAAATCCTATAGGAATTATGTTGTGATTAAAAAATTAATAAAAACCTTTTTATTTCTTACCATCTTCAATATAGTCACTCTTTGCCTAAAATTGGCAAAAATGTTTTCTTGGCATATTATGAACAAGCTTCTTAAGTTCTTTTGTCATTGTGTAGTCAAAGTCATCTATTATAAAAACATTTGTTTCCATAATTAATAAATCATTTTTAAATTTTATTAAATAAGATTTTGGTATTTCAGTGAATTAACAACAGTCATCGCACAACTACAGGTAATAGATAGGTTTGTATATTAAAAAACACAAAAAAGTCGGAAATCTGATGATCATGCCTGATGAAGGTCATGAGACTGAAATACGAAGTATTAGTAGTGTGCAAGATTTTTTTAGTTTCTTACTTTTTCAATAAAAACGTTTACATTTGTAAAATATTATTTGTCTACGGAACTTTTAAGCATATACCTTTGAATCAAAAGCTTAATATCCACTGGCAGGATCAGTATAAATCTGGACCTGCAAGACAAATCTTTATTGTTAAGCCCTGGTGCGTATGTGACAGTGTGTCTGTATGAGCACGATTGTGTTGTGTATGATTACGGGGTGTGTTATTGATTCAGCAAGCACAGAAACAGAGCGTGTGCCCAGAGAGGTTTACATGGGGCTCGGGGGTGAAGACTAACAGATGACAGCATTGACTTCTTTGAGTCGTCACAGATTCTCTCTCTCCTTCCGCAGCTGTTCGCTTTTCTGCTGTATTCTCTTCATCAGCTGCTATTAATCCCTTCAAACACTCTAGAGCCTTCAGACAAACGGGAACGCCTCACTTTACAAACCACTCATGGCACCAGACGCACGACCCTTGCAGTGTGTGTTTGTGTGTGAGAGAGAAAGAGGAAATCGAGACCAGGGTCTGGTTTTAGTTAAGAGGGCAAATAGTTTTATGCGAGCACATACAAACTCTCATGCGCACACTTACACTCAGTCTGGTGCTAGAGGTTTTTACAGTTGTCGTTTTTCTGCAGTGATGACAGCCAGAAATAGACTGAATGATCAAACACTAGACTTTGTTTAATAGGGTGAGACGAGCCGATGACTACACGCATGATACACACGCTCTTGTACAACTTTGTTGATCTACTAGATATAGAATTATATGTCTCTCCTCTTAAATAGAAAATACATGTATAGACTGACATTTCTCTGATGTCTGGGACTCTGATCTAGGGTTTATAAAAACATAAACGTATGGTTCAATATATTGGTAATAAATACATTCTCTGAGAATTAATATTTACTGCAAATGTCACATCAGTAACGCTGGAATTGCTTATATATCTTTGCCAGACGCTTTTCATTTGAAACAATTTACAGTGCATGCAAGGTATACATTTTATCAGTTTTGTGTTCCCTAGAAATTGAACCCAAGGAGGTACAGGAAGAGTGAAGGCATTGCTTCAAACAGTAAAACATCATGATCATGATCATTCCCAGACTATGTTCACACATAAATAAGGCCTCACCAGGACACTCCTCTGAGAATCCTAATACTCGCTGTAATGTCATGACTTGATCTGATTGTAGCTTCTGGCACACATTCTGAACTCATTTGGCAGTATTTAAGGGAGGGTGTAACAGTTTTTCGATGTTGCTCAAGTTTAGTGGCAGTCTCAAAGGTTTCCATTACTAGCTCCGCATATATCAGCAGAAGCAGCGATGACAGCTTCTTCAAGACGTTCGCTCCAAAATATTAGGTTGGAAATTGACATTTCAGTCTTACGTCAAACTTAAGCAATAATTTGTCTACCTCATGATGGGTATGAGCGGACTGTATGACTTTTATTCCAATTGTGACCATATATGCTCAACCAAATTGAATCAATTTTAAATCAGTACAAATCGGCACCTGTTCACATTTGATCAGTGCTTTTTTGTTCTGAAGGCCACTGCAAAATAAATGTCAAGCATTTATTTTGCTTAAGGGATGTAAAAGGAAGATTTTGCATCACAGGCTTAAGGTTCTGCAGAGTGTTGTTTGTGTTATAAATATAGACTTATTATTGGAGGGTATAGTAATGGTTTCCTTGTCTTTGCTACAGTAAACGTTTTTATGTTTTTTGGCTACAAGTACAAAGTGACAAAGTTCTGTGTTGCAGTTTCTGTTGTTGTGTATGTGAGTGTGCAATGTGAGTGATTCTATTTTTATTTCTAACAATATTGTAGAAACTCAAAGCTTCTGTCTTGTAGTGTTTGTGTAAATTTGAGTAAGAGAAACAGTGGCTCTGTTAGTTTGTTGATGTAGTCAATGTCTGTGACATCATGTTTAAGACAGATCTTCTCATCTCTTTCATTCTTTTTCTCTCTCTCTGCATTATAGTTAGCCTATTTTAAGAACCATAAATATTTGATGTGTTGTGATCATTTTTATGGATAGTTCAGCACATTTCCCACTGAGAAATTATCTCTTTAAAGTTCTGTTATATGAGATTCACACTCAGTCAGCATATGGCTGTGATCTGACAGTATCGCACTAATATCTAGAGTCCCACTATCATCATTGTGTCAATGACACGTTTATAGGCACCAACTCAAATAGTTGGAGATGTTTAATTTTATTATTTTCATGTTGGAATGATGATATTATTTTTTTCTTGTGGGATATAACATGAAATGGAGCAATAATAGATGAAAAGACATGGAAATGAATCCAACACTAACAGCAGTATCAAGGCAATACATTCTTTGATCAGCTAAAAACTGCAGTTTCAACTAGGTCATCAGAAGGTTGACTTTTGTTCTTTCATCCAGATTAGCTCATCCAAATCTAAAGATTAGCTCATAGTTTGGATTTAAAGTGTATTATTAAAATCATATTAATAGAATATCTTAGTATTTTTTCTGATGATAATAATTCATTTAATATTTTAATGAGTAATAAAAGAATATGTTACATATCTCAAAGTATTGAAGAACATTTCACAGATGGGTTGTAGTGAATGGAACAGTAGAGCGGTGTTGAAGGTTGAGGAGAAAATTTAAGAGGAAAACAGGGGAGAGGTGTTGAAGGTGGAGGAGAAGAGTTGATAGATATGAAAAGGTTTTGAAGGAAGGATAGGGGAATAGAGAAGAGGTGTTGAGAGGAGAGGGGAGGTGACATGGGGATATGTAAGACAGGAGAAGAGACGAAAAGAAAAGAGAAGGTTCAGTTGATGATGAGGCCAGTTAGAGTTTATCACGCTTTGCATTTTGTGTGTCTGTGTATGTGTGTATCCACATTTCACCAGAGTTAGTCCCAGATGGGCTCCAGCTGTACGAGCACAAAATCCCACATCCAGCTGTCCTTGTGTGTGTGTGTCACACTGGTCTCTAACTGGAGAACCTCACCGCTTATGAGGTGAGAACATGTTGAGACCACTGTCACATAAGGTCTGTTCTCCTTGTGTGTGTGTGTGTGTGCTTCACAAACCGTCCAGCCATTTTAATACCATCACAGTGACAGCATTAAACATATTCCGAAGACATACTCCAGCCATATGATGGTCTTGTAAATGTGTTTTCTCAGTCATGCTTTACTTTATTAGGTTGTCTTCCAACATAAATTCAGATTTTAATCAGGCTGTCATGCCCTGACCTGCCAGTCACTGAGACACACTCTGTAGGTGTGTGTGTTTCAGAAAATATAACTGTTGCCAGAGAACATTTGATTTCTGATGTCCTCTTTAGCCAAAGCAAGCAGAGCTCTAATCAGATTGCAACGGTAACAGGATCTCTCCACTGAGGGAGTGACATCATTAACTTTTGAGAAGGTCTCTCAATTTCATTCGTAATCTCACACAGACTGTCCTGTGATTTTTACTAGTGCCTTTTCACTCTTTAGCTTCATTTGAACTTTTAAATGCTCTTTGATTCACATAAATGATTGTTAATTCTCTTTATAATGTCATGCAGAATGTTCAACACTTTTCAGTTTGAGATACCTAAAATGTCCAAGTGTAATCTTTCTTTGTACTTTGAATGCAAAGAAACAAAAATGTTTTTGGGGCACTAAAGCCACACTAAAATGTCTTGGCATTACTCTATCAAACAAACAAACTATTTTAGATCATTTGAAATTGAAATAGATGTATTATTTAAAATGATGACCAAAGAATTTGTGACACTTTCTGGTCATCTGTAGTCATGATGAAATACACTTGTGACGCTAGGAGACCTGTGTGAACTTGAGAGTAACCGATTTGATACATTTACTCACATGGTCACATGGGACCAGCTGATTAAACGTCATTTTTGGGGCCATCTGTGCAACGTTTTTTTACAATGAAATGTCATTGATCTGCTGAAACTTTGGTGTCTTTTCTGCTGTTTGTTCTTTAGAGGGAACAGAGGGAAAACAACTGAAATAGCAAATTTTTATGGGGGTTAAAATCTAAATTGTTTTATTTTTATTATTAAATTCTTGGCTTGAAGATCTGAAAATTATCTAATGATGGTGATAATGTTCGGTTCTGTTTTTCTTTTGTGATTTACGATTGACCGATCAGAGAGGCGGCCTCTCCGGAGATGTGAGGATTAAGTGCCTTACACGTGGTGATAAAGCTGGTCGTGTTCTCGGAAAATCTCAATTTCCTGGAATATATCTTCTGATCATTTAGATAGAAGTCCAGATACTTAACCACTAAACTACCTCTGACTTGTTCAAACAGTCTGATTTTACATATGACCTGCATGGATTGTTTGCACATGCAAAACATACACCTGAGGGATTTGTAGGTTATCAAGTGAAAGCAGGGCTCAACTATTTTGACTTGCATAACTTGATGGATCTTGCTATGTTTTTGGAACATGATAGCTGGTTTCTAGATGGTCTGTTGTGGGTATTAGTTAGTCTAAACTGGTCATTGGCTTATCAGAAGACCACTTTGACCAGTTTATCATGATCAGACTGGTTTAAAATAAAATATGACAGACCGCTTAGAAACCAGCTTTACTTTTCCAAACCACAGCTATTAGCTTATTATGTATTTTTATCAGGATATTCACGTTTTAAAAGCATACATAATGCCAAACACACACATTTTTATCACATATTCTGGACAACATGTTTTACAATTCTTCTGGACATGTCAACAAAACGTTCAACCTTATTTGATTACATTCCGATGCAATTTCACACTTCTTCAGTGTTTGAGTGTGTGTACACATTTGTATATCTCAAGAGTGTCTCTCAGTTGGAGATTAATTGTATGATGTCAGCCAAGCTTTATTGGTTCAGGAGGGCTGCAGTCTTTGAGCCAATCTGTGTGATTGGGTCATATTTAAAAAAATGTAACCTTTTTCACTTTCCAAGAAGAAGCTAAACCATAAGAAAGCTTCTTAAAGCTGTAAAAGCACAGAATTAAAAACACAAAACATTCAAACATGTTGATGCAGATAATGTACAGACAGCTCAACACTAGGATTAAACTGACATGATATTGAAAAAAAATTGCCATAGCTCTACAAAACATATAGTATTTTTTTGTATTGCAATATGTAATGCCATAATATATTGTTATACCATAATATCACAGTTTTCAATATCATTTTATATGCGCCTTCTGGATATTCTGTCCAATCACACACTCTCTGTCAGTGCATTGCTAGATTCGGTAGAAACAGCAATGAATGTTACACTGCACCGATCCAGAGCAGATTAGATTATTTGCATCTCTTATAATGCATCCATGGGTTTAAAGCGGAATCAGCTCATGGTGATTTTTGTGTCCATGACCCATAATGCAATTCTGGCCAGACTAAAACAATGTGAAAAAAGTGTGAATCCCACAATGAAAAGCACACACACATTGTGAGGTGCGTTTAAAGGTAAGCGTTTGGGGTAAGGGTAAGTTTTTATCTAAAAACAGGTAGAAGGGTGTGTTTGTGATCGTTCTTCACAGTCTAGACCTTGTAACTTGACTCTAGTGTGAGACACATCCTCTCACCTGTCTCTGTCTTAAAGGACACACACATTCAGACGTACACACTACGACGAAACCACACCTCGTTCAAAGCCTTAGCTGAGCCATCCTCATAGAAAAGAGTCACAAATGAGATCGCCTCAATTGTTTTTTCTAGACTTCAATTCAATAGACATCATATTGAGTTTTTCATCCTGATAAAAGATTCCAGTACTTTCAAATGTGTCTGATCTAGAGTTTCAGAAGATGCAAACATTGTCTCAGTTCTGGTTAGATTTCCAAGATACCAAAGTCTGCAATCATTCCTCATCAAAAAGACGGCTATTCAATACCCAATAGTATTATAGCTATATACTCTTATTGTATGCCAAAACTGTATTTTTTCTATATATTGTGTGTTGTCCCAATTTAAAAAAAATACAAAACGGAATATTGGCAGAAATGTCTAAGACAAAGTTAATACTTTGTTGAAAATTTCTTTTTCATAAGGATCATGACAAACTTTTTTCTACTTTCGTCTCATAAAAGATACATTGTTGAATTTATTCATACACATACAAACGCACCAGAAGAGAAAAGTTACAAGACAGAGTGAAATTATTCTTCCTTTAGACCACCCACAACCTGATTGGCCAAAGGTTTCATCAAGCTAAAATTGCTTCTATTATTTTCCCCAATCAGCAAGTATGCATGTGTACGTTTCTTCATGCTTGTAGCAACATTCCCAATCTCATGTTTTATGTGTGATTAGTTTGTCAGTTGTCACTGAGGACAGATACACTCACACCCTCATACTGACGTACACATATGTTGCTCTGAAACAGTATTTATAGTAGGGCTATGCTCCGTATTAGGTGTAATTCATTTCTGTTTGAAATGTATGACATTGCATGTTGAACAAGTTGCGTGTGTGTGTGGTCTGAACTAACAGTAGCATTTATTCCACTCATATTTATTTTGACATTTTCCATTCTTTCTGCCGGCAGCCCGAGAAAAACGACCTTTTTAATCAGACTGACCACACACACATACTCGCAACACAAACAAAGTCAAACATAACACATCACAAGAAAGTGTGTGTGTTTTACAATACACAGAACCTTCTGTTCACATTGTGCTTGTTTTACTGAAACACTAGGAGCAATCCTTTAAAATGTTTTTCTCTCTGAACATAACAATGTATGAAAAACCTCTATGCATTTAAGAATGAGAAAGATATTATTTACTTTTTAATGACTCATTTTTAGGATGTCCCAGTGTTTTTGTCATATTTAGTGTATAAAGAATACCTGAGGATACATACCCCACCCATTGCAAATGTCACCTCTCTTAACTTCCAAAATGGCTTTTCTCACCTCCTTTGTATTTGATTATCTTTTTACCATAATTGTAAATAAGCAGGTGATTGGAAGTGTAGAAAAATATTTTCTTACACACACACACAAACGCCCTGAGCGAGAACATCATGTCCAAATGCTGGTACATCCTCTGGCAAGAAGACAGGCCTACAGTGTCACATTTCATACACACTGTGGATTAGATAGAGTTTGACACAGCAAGGTGTTTACAGGTCTCAAAGTGTCACCTTACTAGTGAATATATATATACACACATACAAACTCCTGTTCACAATCAACGTGATACATGAATTTGCATTACACCCAACATGACATCTGGAGTTGAACTCCATGATTTAGTGGCTTATCTGATCAAATAACACCAATTTTACCATGACGCTCCCCCCCCCACCATTGCATGACCCTGTTAACCCTGCTTTATGAGTGTGTGTGTTCAATTCCATGAATTCAAACCCTTCTCTCTTCAATAATCCGCTGCTTATTTACAATCACAAAAGAATAAAGAGAACCGATGAGGATGACAATGCCAGTCTAGGCCCAGTAACCTGACTCTTGTGTGAAACAAAGCAGAGATATGTTTGCTACTGCTGCTCTCTCTCTCTGGCTGACCCCGTTTACACCTGCCTGATAGGTATTGAAGTTCTAGGGGTTCTAAAATGTTTCGTGGTCAGATCACTCAACCACATTTAGACTCAGTCAAACATTTGTGACCACAATGCTTTTGTAAGTGCTAATCCATCCCAATGCATTCCGAACAACAGCAAAGGACTGTTTACTCGCCTGTCAGTCAACTACTGTGCTAAAGCAACAATTTTAAGTTGGCCAGCTATGCGTGTCTTTAACCTGTTAACTGTCACCGTTCAACAGGTGGAACACTTAGGTTATTTCCCTACTCACTTTAATATTTAATAGTTGAATTCTAATCTAATCATGACAAACTATATATTAATGGAAAGGTCTGAGACTGAAGAAAAATTATTTGATACATTTACATTAAACATAAACAAAAAAAAAAAATGTTAATGCTATTAATAAAAATGCATTAAAAAAAATATCTAAAATGTTACAAATTGTAGTTCAACATTTTAATGTGTATACCTGATATGTGCAGTGACAGTTTTTAGGTTAAACGAACATTGCAGCCTAAAGAAAATATTTGGAAAACATGCATTTCATGTGTAAGAGTTTGCAAAACATTTTCAGTATGTCTGTTATCAGTGAGTAGTCACACAAGTCATGTGCAACTCATCTTCACATTTTTTTCGAACATGGAATGATGATAACACCATGTTTTTGGACATGGCACTTGACATCAAACACTGTAAAATGCTGGGGGGTTTAACCCATGGTTGTGTCAAAAAAGGACACAAACCCAACCGTTGGCTTAAATTATCCAAAAATGTCCATATTTGACAGAACCATGGGTTGAAACAACCAAGCATTTTAGGATAAAACAACCCAGGATAGGTTAATTTATAACACTCTCCTTTTGGCCCAACAATGGGTTAAAAGTAACCCAGCATTTTTTAGACGGTAACATAATTATAAGACTTGTACCATGGTAAAGTAACTTTGTGTATCCAGTAAGTACAATGGTTGTCATGTTACTATATTATTTCCATTCTTTTGGACTTCTTTAGGGCAGTATTTCCCCGTTTCTCAATGATTTTCAGCATATTATGCGTGCGTTTGACATAAGTTCAGACAAAGGTTCAGTGAAGTCAGTTATTTCCTTTCTATATAATTCATTAAGTTCAAGCAAGACATTGTTGTGTGTGTTAGTGTGCTTGATCATTCTAAAGGAATGTCTTACTGTTGTAAATCCACAGGGTTTCTCAATCTACACACACACATTCTCACAGTCTTTTTCATTATGTTCAGAGCGTTGTCTTTCAGCAAAGGTGTAGTTTGTGTGTAGTTTCAGTTTACAAGGTGACATTTACTTCATGAAGGATTAGTTTCATTGATCACGTCTTGACCTAAACTCAACCTGGGGTGCAAATGTAAAATCCTTTGAAATGGCTCCATGAATTCATTTTATTCTACTGCCCTGTATTGAAAAAAAAAATCTCATTGCTTCATCTCTTCATCCTCACAGAGCAGAAGGAGGGGTCATACGCAAGAGCTGGAAACAGTCATTCATCGCACCAAACGTTCAGGTAAAAAAAAACCTTTGTGTATGTGTGTTGGTATTCATGCTATTTGGAGCTTATATTAAGACAGTGTGTGCGTTGTTACGTGTGTGTATACATGTGTGAGTATAAGGTCTGTGAGATTGCCAGCATTTTTCTTTGATGTGGTTTAGAGTTCAGAACAAGATGCATTTCCTTCATTTGATCATGCTACCTCTCTCTCTCTCGTTCATTCCTTCCATCTTACTCATTACTGGGTGATGCTGTGCTCACCAGTAGTTTATACGTGAAATCCTTCTCTTTTTTCCATTGTAGTAGCTTATAACAAACCGATATTGCGCCTCTCTCGCTCGTTCTCGTGCGGCTTCGGTTACCTACTCCTCTTTCCGTGGCCGTGATTGGCTCCAGTTGGCAGAGCTTTGATTGGCAGGTGGTTTTGGCTTTGATTATGGCTGTGCAGTGACTGGCTCCGATTGGAGGGTCTACTGTTTCAGCTTTTGCACCTGTGTGTGTGATGTGCCAAACTAAATACTGATACAACATGGATAATGTGCACGCATGGTACACAAACAGCGTACACATATTCAATCTCACACATTCACATGTTTTTGATTACTGATGTTAAGGCTTTTATGTAGCAGGGTATCAGATGACTGATATTCTGCAGATATGCATATGCCTTAAATTTAGAGTACAGTGTACAGTCAGATAGATAAATATTATCACATATTACAGTGGTCTTGTATCATCCAGAAGAGGTTTATTTTTGTGATAAGAACCATCGGACTGTTAAATTTGCTGCATTAATTTGAGCCCAAATAAATAAATGGACATAAAATTGTGATTTGAGCAGAAATTATTATATTATGCAAGAAGAGAGCTGTTTTTATATACAGTAGTGTGCAAAAATGATCTCTGGAGGGCATGCTTGTACAATATTTGTTAGAATAAGGTTAGGTTAACTTTAGGTTAGTTGGTTAAGGTTATGCAAAATTACATGCAGAATTTGTAAAATATCATTAAAAAATATATTTGAATAAAAAGCAAAGTTAGTCATCACTACTGTATATATAAGTATATATCATGGTTTACAAATGAGATTAAAAAAGGTATTTTAAGTTTATTAGGAGTAATCGCATACCTCCTATTTATAATGGCATTTCTACAGTCGCTTAAATTCCAGATTTGGGTCAAAGTTTATTAAGGTTAAAGTGCACAATTTCTGTGTTTTAACCAATTTAGAGCAACTAATTTTGACTTGTGTGTTTAGCGGTTGTCATGTGAACAATGGGATGAAGACGGACTTCTTCCCATTGTAATACACACACACACACGGGTTGTTTCACTAGCTCAAAAACAGTTTAATTACTAACAACTGTACTTTCTGAAACCTCACCCGCTTCTGTTGGATCTCTATCACTAACCAATTAAAATTTGGAAGAGAGTTGACAGACCAAATGACAGACTCCGATATTTGTCTCTGATTCTCTGTCATGCACAGCTTTATTAATAGAAAATATGCATTTATTAAACAAACCCAGACAGTTTCCCATAAAAGACCTCTGTAATACAATCACCATGGGTAAAAATTGCCGTTTGCTTTATATGGCTTGCATTTGATCAGTTCCACTGCCAAGACCATGAGAGTTCATCCCACCAACTAATCGATGAGATCAAACAGGTTGGATGTTATCAGAGGGTCGGTGGGGAATTGAGTCACTAAGGCTGTTAACGTTCCCCCTCTGGGAGACGAGGTCGCGTGCAACGGCCCTCTCTGATTTTCCGGCAACTATGTAAATGGTGCTTAGGCCTTAAAATCGGCTAATGGGACGGCGGCCTAGGAAAACGTCTGGCAGGAACCACCGTGAGCCAACAGCATTAATGCTGCCAGTGCTTTAAATGTCTACACGCACAAATAAGTTTGTTCAGTCACATCCGGACAAGCACACTGCTAGCACCAGAAGGAAGATCTGTTACAGAGATCTGACAATGCAGAAAGAACAGACCTGTTTAATGGATGTCCAAATCCCTCCAGTTAGACGGACCAAGTTAAACATTCATTGAATATGACTTTAGGCTGACTGGGAAGGAGTGTGTGAGCTAAGTCCTAAACCAATAAAATGTGATGAAAACTCTATTTCAGCACTGGACAGTTGCACAGATTTATACTGGTGTACTGTGACCAGTATGACAGATAGAGTTGCGTGTGATTGGCAGTGGAAAAACCCAACACAATCTCATGGCAATTCAAACTATTATACGTTGTAGCAAATTTAGTTAATTCTAACATTTAGGTTTTCGTATGATATACTTTCGTGATGGTTGTGTTTAGGGGTGGATCTTTTTTCTAATGATCGTACATTTTTGCGCAATGATTCATATTTAAAAACAATCATACAAAATCACCAACTGGTAGGATAGTTTTCTCATGAAGTCAGGTTAAAAAACCCTGTTCCTGATTGACTGGTCCCACTGAGGTTGTGTATATTAAGGAGAGGAGATTGTGTATTGATCCCAGAGGTTTACCTTGAGCTAGAACTCCATATCCAAATAAAGTCCTCAAATAAAACATCTAATCACGTCCTTCCACAGACATCAGAAGCTTTTGAAGATTCTTTTTGAAGATTTCTTTTTCAGTTTTGTGATCTGTATGCGTGTGAGATGCAGAGCTTGCGAGAGTATTACATTGTGCGTTAAATTCTTTACACACAAACACACACACACACACACGGTAGAGTGACATACTCAGGTGTGCTGCAGATGGATGCAGGAAACAATGCCTGTAATATGCTGAGCAGTAAATCTTTGTGTGTTTGATTCAGATCCAGACAGCAGTGTGGTGATGTTTCAAGCCTCAGTAAATCCCTAACATGCTGTTATGAGGACATACTTTTACTTGTTGTTAAAGAATAAGATAGGGCTGTGTGATATTATAATGTACCTTGGGGGAGCACTCTATTATTGTATCTTATGTAATTTAGTTTATCCTTCTTGATTTTGATTTTTGTAATATTTATTTATTGTTCTATTGTTTTATGCTAGCTCTTTTTACAACAACACAAGTAGCAATTTCGTTCTGTTCAAAGCTCGTGATCTCGAACGATCTTGAGGCTATCAGTTTCACACTGATTGCATGTTAGTGTGTGTTATTATTGTGTTATCATTTTGACACACATGCTTTAACCCTAGCCCTAATAGAATAAAAAAAACATTTTCATGAATGTTTGACCTCTAGTTGATTAGATGAAAATGAATTCATCAGATTGTGTTAAGTGAGTATTAATGTGTGAGTTACTCCATCTAGTGTTAAAATGTGTCTGCAGTGTCCAAAATAATTTTTTATTGCATATTTGTCATAAGATGATGAGTTTGTTACAGACTGTAGGTAAAGCGCCACCTGTTACAGAAACACATTATTACTATAGAATCTACACTATATAAACTTTGATGATAAAAGTCCAAATTTGCAGAGACAGCTGTTTAAAAACCTGTGACATATTTTAGGATTATAAAGTTCCCGGCCAACTGGTGATCAGTTTTATTTACTGGCCAAAGCCAATTTGTATTGAAATTTGGTGTTTGGTAAATTTTTATTTTGAACACTGTGTGTGTGTATGACCATCTGTTTGTGTAAACATATGATATGGTAAATGTATATGTTAATTTAAAAAGATATATATTCAGTCAGTCATTTTTTATAAAAATCCCACACTCACATGCCACACGTCTTTTTTTCTTATTCCCAGATTCATGGGTCAGAACATTTACACATGGACTTACACAAACTCAAACACTTTGTTGCTTTTGGCTTAATAAACATGCACTTGTGAATGTACAGATGGTGGTCGGTGCGTATGTGAGTGCAGCTGGATGTTTGGTGAGAAATATGGTTTCAATAATGGATGTCTTTGATGCTAATTTGTTCCATTCATTAAAGACTTTTAACACTCGTTCTTTTTTTCCCATTTAAAACAAACACAGGCATACCACTGTCAAGTAACTCCCTCAACATTTTTTTTACGTACATGGTTTTCATGTAGGCAAACACGCACACATGCAGACAGTTAAAAGCAGTTATTCCAGCAGTTAAAAGCTCTCATTACTGCGCTTATCACATTCTTAAGGTTTGATGGTTTGACATTTTAATCACATCAGCTTTAATGAATGAATATATGCAATCTTAAAACTACTTAAAACATAACTAGAAAGATTGTCTGGCGATCTAAGCGCTTAAGGTACAAGAATATTCTTTCATAATTTCCCTATATTAAAATATTTTTTGTAAAGCTGCTTTGCAAATTGAGAAAATGTAAAAAAAAAAATTTAATTTAGTCATTAGCTAATGGAACATTTTATATTTATTAATTTAATTTTTGGTTTAGAAAATCTGAAACTTAAACACCCACATGTCATAAAGTAACTTAATGTCTGTTGTCATACTGTAATTGGTAAAATGGCAATTTTTACATATAACAATCTGTCAGGCACCTAAAAAACAGATGTTTGAATATTCTCTGCAATATTGCTGTTGTCCAACATAACACACATAAATAAATACACACTTGATCGATCTAGCTACAAGTTATGCTGTTAAGATGACGAGAAAATGTGCACAAACATCTATTTGAAACATCAAATAAACTTGAATTGAACACCTGCCTTCCAACATCTACAACAGATGTTTGTATTCTATAATAAACATCAAAATCAGCCTTAAAAATGACGTACTATTATCTCAATGAAACACATGGCATAGCTCTATACCAGAAAAACACAGTGCTTAACAAAGTAAAACTGGATTGCAGGTGGTATGTAAACAGTACACAGAGTTTCTCTAAAAAAAAAAAAAAAACATTCAGGGAATTCACCCGTGATTGTTGTATATAGATGACATGGATCTCTGCAGACCAAGACTGAAGACAGGTGGAGGTCATGTTTTCTGATTGCTTTTGTTTATGTTTTTTGTTACGCTTGCTTGATTTTATGTTTGCGTATGTTGTGTAATTCAGTTTGTGTGATTTCTACCCAACATAAACCTCTCTCTCTCTCTCTTTCCCTCTTTTTACTTTGTTGTCTTTCATGTGATGAGAAAAAATGAAGAATTATAGGAAAAGATTAAAAACAGCATGTTGTTGTTTTTTCACTTTTGATATTCTGCACTTTGAGAAAGAAATATCGCGTGCGAAGCTCACCAGACAACACTAAAGCAGCAAGTCATTTACAAATGACTTGAAGTTGTTTTATTGTGAAAAAAGCCTCAGAATATTGGCCAACGCAAGCACAGAGTGACCTCAAGCCTCAGGAACATAGATTGTGTTGTTTCTCAGCATGTGTTTAGGCTAGTCTTTAATCCATAAAACAGTTGATTTTGACCAACATGTTTATTATGGATTTGCTCAATTTGTTACACATGCACACACATACACAAATAGGCTCTTAGTAGATGTTTTGACTCTTGTCAATCATCGTATTATAGGTAGCTTGTTATACTTGATTAAATATGAAAGTGCATGTCTAAACATGTTGGAGGAAACAAACAGGGACTTTAATTCAATTATCAGATCGGTGTTCATTAACTCGTTTCTAAGTTTTAGAATGCTTCTCCGTTAAAGGCTTTAGTATGTTTGTTATTTTGTAGAGACCAGCAGGGGCAAAACTTGTTTATTTTTCTGATTAATAGACTGTCATCTTAAATGAATTATCTGGGGGTTTTGGAAACAGGAACTGGATAAACATTGTGACAGATTAGCAGTTGAGAGTGTGCAGTGATACATTTATAATTACTTTGTCTTGTCTTCTTTTTTTTAGAATCTAATGGAAAAAAGAAAGGAGAGCGGAAAAAGGGTATTTTTATGTTTTGTTCACATTATTCTATTGCTTATGCCTTTTCTTTTTTCATGCTAATGAATATTCAGTAAACGTTTGCAGTGAAGTGTCTTCAGTTTTAAAGTATTTTCCAACTGACTGCTTTTTATACAGTATTTCCAATACACAAAAAATGTGACAGATAATATTTACATAAAGTTTGAATTCAAAATAAAATTATAATTTATTATTGTAATAGAAAAAAAGAAGAAAGTTTTTCATTGTCAAATTAATATTTTTTTTACTTATTCAATTGTTTTTTTCTTTCCCTATCTTATTAGGCAAGAAAGGGCCCCCTGGTGCTCCTGGTCCTCCAGGTCCACCTGGTCCACAAGGACCCCCTGGAATACCTGGGATACCGGGGATACCAGGCAGTAATGCAATGGGTCCCTCCGGCCCACCGGGCCCTCCTGGACCTGCAGGGCCACCTGGACCACAAGGCCCACCTGGACCACAGGGACCTTCAGGTTAACAAAGACGCTTGTCTTTACACACAATCAAGCCAAGCTATTTAACAGTATCATGAAAAAGACGCTTGCTACCGGCTGACTTTTTCTTCAACCACAGTTAATACAATGCCTGAGAAGCTTGTTGTAAATGACACTCACTTTGACAGTAATTATATTCTTATATTCTGTTTTGCTGTGTATGAACAGGTGGTGCAGAAAGAGGCAGACACAGAGAGACACAGGTATCGGACTCCTTCATTGCACTAATCATTTTCCATGTCCTTATAACTCTGACTTTCTGAGGATGTTTGGATAAGTAGATAAGACACAGAAGAATGTAAACACTTGTGAACATGCTACATTATTCATTTATAGAGATTCCAGTATCTTATGTTGTTTACAGATGTTTGTGTAAAGTCAATGTGTGGGTTTGAACAAATGATGTTTTTTCTGTAGCCAGCTGTGGTGCATCTTCAGGGTCAGGAGACGACTATCCAAGTGAAAGAAGGTAAGAGTTAAATAATGTTCTCTCGCACTCATGACCATACATGCTTAAATGCATACTGGACAAATCATATTTGGATTTACATACGTAGTATATAGAATATTTATACATAACACATTATATATTTTAGTAATAATAACATCAGCTAGATTGTTTGGGGGGGGTTGGGGGAATTAAAAAATATTAGGTGAAATAGTATGGTGTGCATGTATTTATTTGTGTTTCGCTGGCACCATAACAGATGATTGAGTATTTACTGGTGTCTGTTTGTGAGATTTGTCAGAAGGTGTGTTGAAGAATTGGAGGATGATCTCAATTCATCAGAAAGTTTTTAAAATGCACTCGCGCTCTGGAGAGTTGGAGGTCCTTCTTGATGGAACTTACTTTATATATAGTCAGGTAGAAGTGAGTACAGTCCCTGGACTAACTCTACTCCTTATATACAAACATATACAATATACATTTCATATATATACAACTTTTTAATAACTACTTTTTGTTCTACTCGCCTTTCTCTGTCTCTGTGCAACAGGTATATTACCTGAATTTCACAGACATAGCAAGTTATGAGGTGATGGTGGATAAAACTCCATTCTTGCGTTGCACACGAAGCATCGAGACCGGCCAGCGCAAGTTTAACACCTGCTACACTGCAGGTGTGTGTTTATTGCGAGCCAGGCAGAGGATCTCCATCCGCATGGTGTACGAAGACACCTCCATCTCCATGAGCAACCACACCACCTTCCTCGGCAGCATCCGCTTAGGGGACGCCCCGGCTACAGGACACACCTGAGCCAGACTCCTCACAGGTCGACCTCGTCAAACACACAGATCTCATTAGATGTGCATGAGCCAATGAGCTCACAGACCACACCCACTGAACTCATATGAGCCAGTATGTCTCATCAGCCAAGCCCCAAGCACATGCCCAGTCTAGAAATAATGGGCTCATGAGCTACATTTCTACCAACATGGTAAGAAATGTGATTTCATCAACACTGAACAGCATTCACCAAAAGACAATAAGATCAATCTCTCACATATAATTAAAGCCCATCACCAATCCGGAGGATTACAGACAACATTCACCACAACAAATAAACATGGTGAATAAACAGGATGCATTGTGATTCTGTAGTTCTAGCAGATCCACAGATCAGAAGTTTGGATTATCTCAAATCCCTCACTGCTGCTGTGGCGTGTATGTAATATCATTGCTGGGGACACAAACTGTGCTGGTTTCTGGAGGGACTAAGAACTGACTAGAGAAGTTTTTCCTTTGTTTAATGCCAGTAGCAACCTGCTCCATAAAAAAACCTTCCATTTTAAAAGACACACACACACACACACACAAATAGTGAACCTGTGTACTATTTTAGTAAAGATGAGCACTGATAAGGGCAATGTATATAAAAACAGAATATCTATTTTCATTTATTTCTAATCTTTTACACACACACAGTCATAACATTCATTTTTTTAATATGAAGTAATGAAATTCTGAACATTTTGAAACCGTTTGTTTGTGTGGGTATAGTGTATATGATGACAGTAGTTCAGGCACTGGCATACTTTATAATGCTTTAAAGGGGTAGTTCATTTAAAAAATCTTTCATTATTTACTTGCCCTCATGTCTTTCCATGCATATATGACTTTCTTTCTATTGCTGAACACAAAAGAAGAATTTTGGTAACCAAAAAACATTCGACTTCCATTTTTTGGACACAAAATTTGTGTTCCACAAAATAAAGAGTCATATACAGTGAATTCTTGTTTTTAGATGAACTATCCCTTTAATGTTCTCTTAATCAAGCTACAAATGCCTGAATGCAAAATATGTATATGTCCTGCAGGGGTCAGTAGCGCTCCTGTATGTAGCATTGAGAAGGTTGGTTTGGTTCGGAATAATAACTACCATACTAGTCTTGCTATTGTTGCAGATTGTGCACAGTATGCAGTTTTTTAGCAGAGTATCTGAATAACCTAATGTATTGCTAAACAAGAAGTATACAGTATAGCACATGGAAAGCTGTATTCCACAAAGCCGAATTTCACAAATGTACAATAAAGTAGATAATAATCTCAAAACAGAAAGTAATATCAACTTGTAACATTTCTTTCTTTACATGTTATTTGATTTGTGTTGCATAATGTGTCCCATTTTGCATACTTTTTAAATAACAGAAAGTATTTGTTAAATACTACAAAGTATATAGTAAGCTGTTCTTTCATTCTGAACATAGTTTTTTGTCTTTTCCTATTTGACACGCATGCATGCGTAAGTAAACTCAATCAGTCTTTCTTCAGCACCTGCCTGACAGCTCAGGATTGAGGGAGTAATTGGGTTCTAGAAAAGGACAGAATTATGTCAGTGTTGTTTACTTAATAAAAATCAGATCCTCACAGTGAGAACAAACAGCTTTATTGTGTGTTCAAAGGTCTTGGAATAAAAAGAACCATGGGAATTATCTGGAACTTTCTAAAGAGTGCTGGTAATCTACCCTCAGGTTCTCACTGCATGCCCCCTCGTCCCAACATGGAAATGTAACACAACAGGCAGGATCAGAACAGAAGGTCTGAATATGATTGTCTTCTGAAAGTTTTGTTGTTCACATCTCTTTTTTTTTCTACCAACATCTGACCGACAGCTTGTTTCACTTTTATTTGATTTTGGTGTGTGTGTGTTTTAGATATGAGCCTTTGTAGGTAAATGTTTTGTATACTGTATGTAGTCATGTTTTACTGAAGATAATGTATATTTGTAAACTATACAGGGACTGTATATATGTACATAAGATCTTTTTGTACAATTTTTATGTCACATTAAATTGTTTTTGAAAGATTTTGTTTATAGGGTGGTTTTATTCTCAAGTTCAAAGAGAGAGAGAGAGAATCTGGGAGTTTTTTCCTAATTGGTGTGTAGTGCCACCTAGTGTCACAAAATTGCTTTTGTTTTCTTTCAGTCACAGTAGTTAAGTATAAGGTTCTGTGAGGTATGTAGAAGACTTTCTAAAACTAACTAAGTCTAAAAAATATATGTCAACTTAATTGTGTATACAACAGAAAGTTCCTTCAGACTGTGTGTATTCGGTGTTGAGCAGTGTCTACAGGGTGGCGTAATGGCTAATAACGCCTTAGAATGCCATTCTTTCAAAAACATGAAGATTTCATCACCTGTTTCCACATTCTTCTGTCTTACAGTCTAGCTACACACACAAATGCAAAAGACAGGATACAATGTTGGTGCTAAGCTTTTGTCTAAAATCGCAGGACAATTAACTCAAAGAAAAAGAAATAAAGAGCAAAGAGCGAGTCCTTAAGCCCCCTGACAACTTCAAACAGGTGAACTATTACAGAATACAAGGTTTCAAGGTGAGACTTACATGATACTGAAATTTACACTTCAGGACATGCAGGGAACTACTGTCACATTTGCGTTTCTGATGTCATTCTAAATATTTATTGGCAGGGTAGTATGTAGAATTTTAATAATAATACAGATTTTTTTATCTCACACATACCATCTTTGAGTCCATCACTGTTTGTGTAGTATAAGTGGTGTACAACACTGTACTTTTGTAATTTTCTTCAAAGTTCTTTTATTTATTTTAGTAGCTGTTTGTACAAGTAAACTACAACAAATTATTAGGAAGAATACCTCCCTCCAATAATGTGGTTATTTCTTCATCTTATTTGTTTACAATTTAACACACTTCACAATAAGGTCTCTGCTTTAAATAACTTTCTTCAAGTCTGACATTTTTTGTTTGATTAGGCTATGCATTTTAACAGTGTCAACTAAAAATCTAATTAAAATAAATACCTACAGTCTATAGCAAGCAGCCAATCCCTCTTTCAACAGAACAACTGCTTATGAACAGAAACACACATTTTCTGTTTTGTATACATCTGTACACTGTTTTGAATGATTTTGCAATCTTGTAAATGTAGTCTACACAACAATAATGCAAAAAGCTATCTTGACACCCCTTGTTTGTAATTCTTTTACAATCATAAACTCAAACCATCATTACAACAACCTTTGCCGAGCCTCGTTGCTTTAATTATTTATTGATATAATGACGTCGTTTATTTACAGCACACAATGCTCGAACTGCCTGTTGATTACACCTCCGATTATGGCAGGATTTGTTGATCGGATTAGGAGCCCTGTGGGCATTTTATTATTCTGGATCCGTTAAAGAAAAGAAACTGGTTTGTTTGATCTTAATCCTGACTAATTCATGCACATCAATTAAAATTCCAGTTGGAGTTTCGACCACTGATGGCCCATTGGTAGATCAATAACCAATCGATTCATGAGGCTGTCCTGTCCCGACACTTTCAGCAGACTCTATTCAAAGATGAGTGGAATCAAAGAGAGGCTTTTCTCGCCTTTCCGTGGATTGACAGAGTCGGCCGCACGTAAAGGTGAGGGTATGTTATTTCGGATTGTCTCAGAGTGAGAATGGCTAGTCTGGGACCTGTGAACATTAACACCTATGTGATGATCAGACTAGAGCGATTAGCACCCGCAGGACTGTCTCAGCGGCATTGTTCAAGCGCGTCGTGTAACATTCCGAAGACCATTTCAGTTGAACTGAATAAGCAACTAGTAACTAGTAAGTAAAAACAGACTTAACAGTTAACAGTGTATTTTTAATTCCTTATAATTTGCTGAATTAAGTCAAATTGGATTATTTTTAACACAAAAAAAAGAGAAAAGGTGGGCTCGTCCGGGATTTGAACCCGGGACCTCTCGCACCCTAAGCGAGAATCATACCCCTAGACCAACGAGCCGCCATGTATTGGGCGGGCGAAAACGTACCTATGTAGTTGAGCTACGTTAATACGTAACTACAATTTTATCTTAAATTAAAAAAATAGTTTTTCGATAACCACAGACTACAAGACGCCTTATGAATTTGAGTATAATTTAAGGGTTCGAAATACGCAAAAGCGCATTTATTAATATATCAAATATAGAATAAAATGCGTATAGTGGTTTAGAATAAAATATAGAGTATATAGAAAAGTGAATGACTGACATATATTTATGTCCTCGGCTGAGTGTTACACTGATGATGACCTACTGCTGTTTTAAGATGTTTGCTCTTGTAACGCTTGAGGAACGAGAAATCCGGCTTATCTGTGGAGAAAAGCCGAATCAACTCGATTTTAATGTAAATGTATGGGTTGTTGATCCCGTTTGGACAGAAATCTTCAAAAGGCTAAAGCCTAATTGTTTCCTTTGGGAAGCCGCACACCCCGTAAAGCTGAGGTTTACAGAGGCTGGTGCCCTTTAACACGGCTTGCACACCAGGCTATACAAAGAACAACGAACCAGTCGTTCATAAGAAATATCACAAAAACAATGTTGCACTCTTGGCTGAAAAGGGTAGGATACAAACATTTGTGGCAGGCGTGTCTGGTTGATCTACTTAAAAAACTTAGAAGAACTAAAATTCTACTGCATCATGATTTGGCGTATGCTTTATTATCCTACATATTATTGTCATTATGTTTATTTTCATGCTCACTACTGTATAAAGTTGACAAGGCTTTCGTGCTCTCTGACGGATGACCTCTCAGCGCGCTTGAGTCTTGATTCTTGACTCTAGTTACCGCCCACACTTAAGGGGCGGGTCGAGCCCAATAGCTGCGCTATGAAAGAGAGAGAGCGCTTCACATCAGACTCAATCACACTTCAGTGTAGATAACTGGCTGATTAGTGCCTATCTTAGCAGCTGTGAGAGAAATAAAATCGGACTTCACCAGGATTTCTAAACGATAAGAGATGACAGGATACAGGGATTTCTTTTTATTAATAGCGATGTGTTTAAGTGTGATATATCCATGCACAGGAATATCGTGGCTGTAAGTATATATTTCACTCTTGGACAACATTACGTGTCACATTGTAATATATAGAAACTGGGTAGAAACAGTAAATTAAACAATTTAAAATAGTAAAACTAGTTTGACACATCGGTAACCATGTATTACCTTAGTTTTACTACAAATACCATGGTTAAACTATGGTTATTGTGGCGAAATCAAAATGCATTTATAGTTAGCCTATGGTTTTACTACAAATAAAACAAGAAAAAAGTATGGTTACAGTAGTAAAAATGTGAATGTTTGGTTGTTGCAGCGGTTTAACGGTGAACGGGAGCTCGGTCGGATGGAATCAGACGCATCACTGTAAACTGCTGGACGGGCTCGTGCCAGATCAGATGCAGCTCTGCAAACGGAACCTCGAGCTCATGCACAGCATCGTGCACGCGGCGAAACTCACCAAGAGCGCGTGCCAGAGCTCCTTCAGCGATATGCGCTGGAATTGCTCTTCCATCGTAAACGCGCCTCATTTCACCCCGGACCTTTCTAAAGGTAAATGAAATATTTTGGATATCTTTTGTTACATTGTCAACTTTACATGTTGTCAGTTGTTTATTGCATGCTTAGATAATGATATGTAATGGCAAATAATTGTCAACCATTAAGTCAGTCTATGGCAGATTTTAAAGAACCCACATTGATAAAGAGATGTTAGAGAGTTATGCTGAGCTGTGGTTCCAGTGGTGTTCTAACAGCGTTTTTTCAATGCAGGTACCCGTGAGGCAGCGTTTGTATTTTCTTTTGCCGCTGCAGTTGTCAGTCATGCCATTGCACGTGCATGTGCATCCGGAGAGCTCCCCAGTTGTTCCTGTGCACCAGCGCCGTCAGAACAGGCGGCACCGGACTTCCGCTGGGGTGGCTGTGGAGATAATGTTCGCTATGGTCTGCAGATGGGCTCAGCTTTTTCAGACGCAACTATGAGGAACCGTCGCTCTGGACCACAGGCCTTTAGACTTATGCAGCTCCACAACAATGCTGTGGGAAGACAGGTAACTTGTAATCAGTTTCTATACACCATACATTTCTGTCTATGCATTATTTTCGGATGTTAACAATTCTTGCTTTTTGTAGGCACTTATGGACTCTTTAGAGATGAAGTGCAAATGCCACGGCGTTTCTGGGTCTTGCTCTGTAAAGACCTGCTGGAAGGGCCTTCAGGACATCAACTCCATCGCCACTGACCTCAAAACGAAATATCTGTCGGCAACCAAGGTCATTCCACGACAGATAGGCACCCGCCGACAGCTGGTTCCACGGGAGATGGAGGTGAGGCCGGTCGGAGAGAATGAACTTGTCTACCTGGTCAGCTCATCTGATTACTGCGCACAAAACCTCAAGCAGGGGTCTTTTGGAACCATAGACAGGTGAGATATATATCACCAAGCCGGATTGTTCAGGTTCTCACGCTCTGGTTGTGTGAGAGAACGCAATCAGCTCTCTGTCACTATAATGAATAAGGGATTATCACTAATCTGATAGATAGGATAGAGACATAAAGAAAATAAATAAGAATTGGTTAAACATCACACACAGACACAAATACTGGTTTCACACACAGACTATAATGCAAGCACACAAATTCTGCTGATCAGTTTTCTCATTTTTCAGAGATAATATTGTTAGCTGTGAATAACATATGCTTAATTACTCAAATCCCTTCTCTGGTTTCTTTCTGCAGGCAGTGTAATAAGACCGGGATAGGCAGCGATAGCTGTGGGCTCATGTGTTGTGGACGGGGATACAATGCCTACACGGAGGTGGTGGTAGAACGTTGTCAGTGTAAATATCACTGGTGCTGTTACGTCTCCTGCAAAACCTGCAATCGTACAGTTGAGAGATATGTCTGCAAGTGAAACACCATGTCCATCAATCAATGATCACGTGAGAAAAACGACGCACTGGTCTCTTCAGTTTCGTATGATCTTTTAAGAGTCATAAATGAGTGGATAATCCTCTCTAAGTGCTGTATGGATGCCACGAGAGTGAAGAAGTGAAGGAATAAGGAATGCTGAAGAATTTTCCATTGAGTGATACATCTGAAAGAGTTAATGAATGGCTGTAAAACAAAGAACCCTGTGGTGAGGCCCCGAAGGCACCCCGCAGAAAACCAGAGTGATAAGTAGTGGCCGCTCACAGCAAAAACTCATCGGATTTGGCACAGAAAAAGAGACGGGGGAAGGGTTGAACTGTTAGTGACTTGCTGGTAAAGTCTTACTTTACCGCAATAATACTTTATACATTTCTGATTTGTTAAGTTATTTGGTCAGATGAAGCCATGCAGTATCTGTCTGGATGATGTCACATGACACTGCAGAAGTGAATGGAAATCAAGAAGTTTGGTTTACAACAAAAAGTCTCAGTATGAAGTATTCATGACACGCAAAAAGAAATGTATATTTTTGATCCATTGTTTTTCTGCTGTGTTCACAAGAACGTTACAAAGATTCCTTTGTACACTGTACATTTGCTGTAAAAAAGAAATTTGTATTTATTTTATTAAAAACTATTTAATAAGAGAGACAGTAATGGTTTTTTCAACTCATCAAATGTTTAATATCAATATCTGGCAGAAAATGTTTTATTGAAATCTTTCAAAAGCGGTTGATCGCTCAGTCTGTTAAACATTCAAATCACTATTTTAAAGTAGTTCTGTGTATGTAAATGTAAGCATGTTTTCTCTGATCTTTCATCAACATTCTTCCACATCAAAGACATTTTCAGGATATCAGTGCAATAGAGAGATTAAAAAGCCAGATAGTAAGGCAGCTATGGGAGAAAGAGACAGAGAGTTAACCTGTTCTGCAGTTCCTTTTGTTCTTTGATTTGCCTGATTTTTATCTCGGCATTGTTACATAAAGACAAAGACACACACAGACTTCTGGGCACTTACAGCACAGGTCTGAGGGGGTTTAGTTTTGCTTAATATCTTACAGTTGAATGTCTTTGTATTTTATAAAAAGCTTGTAGGTATAAAAATACAGTTAGTTATAAATGACAGGAGTGATATTTAGTAGGGATTTGTCTGTTATAATAATATACTTCTTATTGGAGATTTTAATCACAAGGATGTTATCAACCAAGATAGAGAGCAGGCATATGCGAGAGGTTTTGGTATTCAATAGGTGTGGGGCAAGATCAGCTTAATCCTGGAAGTTCTATTAAACTCTTAAAGTAGAGAAAGATTTTGGGTCAACATAATGCAAAAGTTATATTTTTGACTAAAAAAATGTTCTTTCTTTAAGATTTTATTTTCTTTCTGTTGACTGTGCGTCTGGTGTGAATCTCTGTGGAATGCAGCTTTTCATTTGACCAACTCCAGTATATTGTTTACTAAAAGTATAACACCACACACTCACACAATGAGTATTTACACACACTGTCTGAGGAAGAGTTTATTAGTGCTTAGTTGTTTGCAGAGTGACTGTTTGTGGAAACAGATGCAGGCCAATCCCATCAATCTCTGCTGAAAGACTCTCATTCAAACTTCTCTCTCTCCTTTTCATTCACCCACAGACCAGACACACAATCTTGTTTTTGTCACAGTTCATTGATTATTGTTTCTTTATTTTACAAATTATAGTTTGTATATGACTCTAAATATACACACTACAGATGCACACCATGACATTTTAATAACACATTATGGCAATTTGTGCTATAAGCTGCTGTCCTTGTGGGGACCATTGGGGGGGACATTTTGCTCCCACGAAAATAGCAAGACCTAATCCGCATCTCACTGGTTTGATTGATTTTCCATTCTGACCTGTAGACATTTCCAATTCAGTTCTATGCATTTGAGTTTGTGGCACCTGTCAGTTTTGCCCCCCATATTGTTGGTGCTGCAATGACAAAGCAAAGGGCACAAAAGGCACATAGCTGGACACACACATGCATGGATACTGAGAATAGATCTCTAAGTGACTCCAAATATGTGAAGAATCAACAGCCTGTGGCAAAAATAGAACTTACATATCCCATAACAGTTTAAGTGATGCAAAACAGAGAAAAGAAAACAGAGCAGAAATGTTCGTATGTGTGTTTATATTTAATTCCTCTTGGGGGTCTTTTGGTGTTTATTTGAATACGGTCTGTCAATGTTGGGTGTTATTCATTAGGGTGACAGTTGATGTATTTTGCATATTTCAAGGGTGGAGATCAGGGTTAAAGGTTATGACTCGGTTAGGTTTAGTCCTTCACTATGATGGGAATTTTCTTTTTCTGGCCAGAAAGACAAAATAACCTCATTGCCCATTAAAGTCAAACAAAAACACAAAATGTTCAACACGCATGAGAGAGGACGTAGGACTAGATTAAGAAAAGGTTGGACCAGGGTCAACAGATTCAATAAACATGTTCGCCTGAGCCTACAGAGAGATCTCGTCTATCACTATAACAGCTCTAATGTGACTTTTTGTTTCTCAACAGCTGATCATGCCAGAGGTTCAGTGATACAACACCATGAGAAACTGACTGGAGTTTCTACAGACCTGTGGGAAGATATCTGTGTCCTAACAAAAGGCTCAGTCTTCTAAAATAAAGCACCCTGGACTGTGTTACTGTATGAAGTTCGTTTTCAAAGTTTATGAATGATTCAGTTAAACACACCCAGATTCTTTTACCGCAAGCAAAAGCATTATTATCAGACAAACAATCAGATTATTTTCTCATACACAAACTAATCCATACAATAACTAAGACCATACTGAGACAAATGGCTTCTGAATGCTAATGTTTTCACAGACCTGTGTGTTTATACTAAGTGCAAACCCTTTTAAAATGAAAACTGAGGGTGTCTGTGGGAAAATTTCCCCATTCGTTTCTTGCATTGAAATTTTGAGGATACAGCGTGATGATGTTGACAGAAAAAGACCAGATGTCAAATAGAGCTGTTAGCAAATCTCATGATTTTTGTGAATATTTTCTCAGTAAAAATACCCAGACTAGCCTGATAACATTTGTAACTTAGTAGTGTGTGCTTAATTTTAATTAAATAATTTAATGCGAAATTCTGAGAACAGGCTTCTGTAATTTTTTCTTTTGATTATTGGTTGGATGACCTCTGGCACCTTTTGACAGATTTCATGAGGCTAAAAATAGGCTGTTTATTACTTTATCTAAGTATAATTGAAATGAGATAAAACAACTAAAAATCTAAATCTCTCCTTAATGTAGGCATTTTTGATAACAAATGTACACCTTCATTTTAACACCAAGCTCTAGAATATTTCATATAAAATACATCAAATTGAACCTTAAAATATTATGGTTGACAATGAGGGGCTTGAAGTCAAAAAGGATGAGATCGATATTACAGTATGTGAGATTACAGTAGCGCACTAATCTCTGCTGCCATCTGTCGCATGACATCAGAACTGCACACCGAGAACCGACCGGAAACAAAGAACAGGAAGAGACGGAAGCCGATCCTGATCATAACAACGCTTTGAGGAATGGCGGCTGCTGAAGACACCAATAGTGTACAAAACCCCAGCGGTTCAGATGCTCCGAAACTGTCAGATTTACTGGACCGGGGCTGGAAGCTGTATGAGGAAGTAGACAGCACGAATGAGCCGAGCAGCTCGAACGCGGTGCAGGTGAAAGTGAAGCGGGGCATCATGCAGCTGGAGGAGGCGACGAAAATGGTCAATCAGCTGGATCTGTTCAGGTTAGAAGAACACAAGACATCAAGTGTTTACACTACATATGAGCGTAGTGTAAATTTTAAAAGACCTTATTTTAAAACAAATCGGTCGTTTAGGTGTATGAAGTGTAATGAGTCATAGGTCATCTGTCTGTCCATTTAGACCTGCTGTTCAACCTGTAAACGTGCTGCAACATTCACGACAATAATCTCTAGTGTATGAGCATTTTTCCTTTTGAAAAAGTGTGCCACACTAGCTTTTGAGATCTTCCTATGAACTTCCCACGCCCACCGTGTGTACTATTTACAAAGCTCTCCCCAGAAGTTTGCTAAAATCTGACATTTGTGGACGTCTTCAGTCACCATCGTGGTATTTAGGGTAGAGGGTGTGAGCGAAATTAGTCAACACCAACTGAAGGGAACATTTAGTTATACTGAGAATTTTGCAAAACGATACAGTAAATGTTATTACTGTAAACAAAAGTACATGTGAGATGTTAGCCAGTTCGTACAGTATCATCGGCAACAGAATATTGTTTTTGTAGACATTATAGACGTCAAATATATATGGATTTTTTGCCTAATTCACCTAGTGAAGTACTGCGACAAGGGGCGTGGCGAGGTGTTTGTTTGTTTATTTATTTTTATTATATATATATATATATATATATATATATATATATATATATATATATATATAATCTGATTTCTTGTTATTGTCATTGTTAAAATTTCCAAATTACAAATTATGTTGATAATTAATAATGACAATAATAATAATCATAATAACTGAATAGGATATTTTTTTGCAATTAATTAAATTATGTGTAATGGATATTATTGGTGGAATGTTAAGTTTGAGGCAACAGCAAATGTGTGCAAAGAGAATGTTAATAAGCAAAGTGTATGTGATATAATGTATCACATCACATTACATCACACTATACCCCTGTCTGAAATTAGCCATGGGTTATCAGAGTCTTGTCACACCTCTGCTTGAACAAAACATACCTCTAAAAGTAGTTTTGAACATGTATCTTTCTTTAAAAATTATTAGTTAATTATTATAATTAACTTTTAAAATAACTAGTAATCAAGATGTCTAAATTCGTGACATGCAAAGACCTTTTTTTAACCTAAATTAAAGCACAGTAGCAGAATCTACTGCCTAATGTTTGTTTCTTTATTTGTCATACATGATCATTATAAAACTACCAACATTAAAGCTTTATTTATTTAACTGATAATTGTTTATCTGTAGTCGTAATGAGGCTCTGGAGGAAATCAGCACCACTGATCTGAAGTACCTGCTGTTGCCGGCTCTGCTGGGATCTCTCACCATGAAACAGGTAAACACCAGCAAGCGTCTCGAGCATGTGCAGGCGGCTCGTGTCTACTTCATGGACTTCCTCAAGCGGTGCAAGGAGTATGACGTGAGCAGTTTTCACCTGCCCAAGGCCAATGAGAGCAAAGCGGATACTCCCACTGAAGAGCAGACAAATCATGCCCCCGTGCCAATGTCACAGCCTGATCTTATCGCCATGGCAACACAAAGACAAGCCAAAATCGAAAGGTGGGTTTAGTTGCTATGGACTATTGAGTATTGGGTAACATGCATGCATCTATATATCCATCATTTAGTGTCATGGGGTATGTCAATATAATCCTTATAATAGATTATATACAGAAAATATGTGTCTATATGTCTATACTAATGTATCTATATGTTATAATTTTTGTTTCCAGGTTTCAGAAACGTAAAGAGACAGAAGCCAAGCTCAGTGAAATCAAAGGACTGGTTGAATCCGGATCAGCCGATGAAGAGGTGGTGAGAGATTTTTACCTGCTGCATGTGCGCAGGTGGGTCACACTAGCACTAGAGGAGATTGAATCCATTGACCAGGAAATAGAGATACTGAAACGGATGGAGTTTTTCAAGCAGGTACTTGATCGTCATATTGCTTATCTGTATTTGAATGTTGTGGAAATGAGCATATGTTATGTCAGGGCTTGTTGTAATAATTCTTTCTTTATTTCTATAGAGCGCACCCCAGCCATCCCCACCCAAAAGACCACCCATGAAGCCTTTTATCCTGACTAAGGATGCTGTGCAGGCAAAGTATGTGTGTGTTTGGAGTAAATCTGTCTGTGTTGTGTTTCTGTTCTTTAGCAGCAGAAGTATTCCTAAAATTCTGTCCCGAAACCATTGTGTTTATAATTAAAAATCATCTTCTCCGTCAAGAAAGTGAGTGTGATCTTTGCATCATTTTTGGTGTTTTTTTGTGTGTTTTGCAGAGTGTTTGGTGCTGGGTATCCTAGCCTTCCAACCATGAGTGTGGATGACTGGTATGACCAGCATCAGCTTAAAGGATGTTTACCTGATCAGGGCATACCACGCAGAACAGGTACTTGCACACATTCTCACTGCATCACATGCAGTCTAATTCCGATCTTATTCCTAATCTTATTTACTGCAGATTTGAACTGTTTCAACTAAGCACTCTTATTTATGTGTTGATTATAAAGCACAAATACAGTGTTAAAATGGTATCATTTGCACTAGGTGGTAATGCAGAGGAGGATGAGAGAGCAGAGAAGGAGAGGCAGGAGGAGAATGATGATGGAGAGGCCCTGCAGAAGGCACGTGACTGGGATGACTGGAAAGACACACACAGGAGAGGATATGGCAACCGCAAAAACATGGGCTGATCTGACACAAAACTCGCAGCATCTCATCAGTTCCCCAAAAAAATATTTCCCTGCCAATGTGTAATATGGACACAACAGAGTGGTGCTGTAGTGTCAAGTTCATTCGGTTCTTTCATTTTTTCTAAACCAGGTTTGTGTATTTGATGTTCTTCTAAATGGCTCTCTAAAATTCTTCAACCTTGGTGAGCTGTACTGAGACCAGAGCCCCCTGGAGAATCTATAGAATGAAAAATTTCTAAAGTTTATGTTTTGGTCTCTTGGTCTCTGAAAGTTTGCCTTCATGTGGATGTTGTTTTAAATGCAACATTTCTGCTGTAAATAGATCCCAGTACTTTTGGATTATCTGCAGAAGTTTTCTTTATATACTGTCAGTACTGTCATTGTCAAATTCAGCCCTTTCAGCAGAACCTTATGTGCTGTGTGATTTGGAGTTACTTTAGATGTTATTTAACTATTAGCAGATACTGCTAAGCCTCAGTGTCTGTTTCAGCTGAACCACTTCCAGGAAAAATGAGTTCAGTAAGAGCAACTAGAAACAGAATCAGCACTTGATCCTGAAACTGCTTAGAAAGGTTCAGAATGGCTGAGGAAACTGTGTGGAAACAAATAGTCTAGACTGCGTTTTTATTCTTCAAGTTATTTATTATACATTATCTGACAATTATCAATCTTTTTTTTTTTTTTTTTTTTGAAAAACTTTTTTGTAAACCTGAAGAAGTTACCTAACAGCCTTATTTTTTTTCAAGTCTCTGTGTCTGGATTCTACACACAATACAAAATACAAAAGTTTGTTTTCAGTGTAATTCTTTTGTTAATCAAGACAAATAATTTCAATACCAGTGTAGTTAAAAGTTGGTTTGAAAATGCATATTTCAGAATTGGGCATTGGACAACATAGTCGTCCATGTAAGCATTGCATTTATGGAATTATTAAAGATGTCTTTATTAGGGATAATTACAGATAAATATGTTTCCAGACATATGTGCATATTTTAACAGCTATCAGTATCGTGGGTTTACTTGAGGTCTTGGAAATCCACCACGAGAGTTTCCGCGTTCAGAAGACCCATAATATGGAGAGGAAGAATAGTGCTGATTCTGACAAACAGACAAAGAAGAGGACGTTGATTAGTTAATGTAGCACATGGCTGTTATTGTTTGCACAACGCTTTACTGAAGACCTTTGATCATCCATAATAAGATGGATCCTGTCATAAACCTTATCAGAACACTGTATATTGTACTGTAATATACTCAGTGGTTTCTGATTCTCAATAAGATAACTTTACTGATACACTATAATTGATATGTATCTGAAACATACCACGTCTTCATATGGATGTGAAGGTGCAGGTTGTCTGTAGTCATTATAGTGGTCTGAAGAACTGCGATTGTCATAGGGGTTTCGGCTGGTTGAATCTCTAGCATAAGGGTTATTAACAGTCTGACCATAACCCGGAGCATTGCTACAATCACAAAAACATAGAAACACTCAAGAATTTCTAAAGAGAAAACGTGGGAAACAAACACACAGTGACCCTGCTGGGGTCTTAAGTTTTATAATCTAATGAGAAAAAAATTATGACTTGCAGACATGGACAAATTTAATTAAAATGAAACCTAAACATTTTTGCACCTGCAAAATAGTCGCTTTAAAGCAGAAAATGTGTCCCAAAACTGAAGCACTTGAAGCACTGAATGTCTTAGCTTACAAAGTAAAAACAATTACAAAAGTGAAAACAATTACACACAATATTCACCTAAAAAACTACCTGTAAGGTCGAGCAGGACCTCTTATAGAAGTATCATGTGTCCCACCGGAAATACTGTGGATATCAAAACAAAATTCAAGAGCTAAATGAATTCTTCATGATCCAAGAAAATCTTGGTTCTTAAAAACAATAGGTTTTCTTGAATAGTTGAATATATAGTAATAAAATGCTAAATAGACCTAAAAAAGTTAGGCATCCTGCGTCAATGACAACAAAGAATTGTATGTAGCATGTAACTTGAAATTCTTTAAATAAATACATTGCCATAGTTTACTTGGTCAATGTCTGTAACACAGTGCACACAACTCTACATTTACTCTTCACATACCTGTATGAGTCACAGGCTTTTCCATCAGTTATTCTATCAAGATATGGGAGCACACTATTGGATGAGCTACTTACAGTAAGTAATAAAATACTGATAATACTGCCAACATAAACCTCACTTTCCCATAAATTATTACATATAATTACTTGCCAGCACTATTCAGGATATATTTCATAACAGTTCTTATTGTGCACAACTGGATAGCCTACAGCAAAATAATATTCACACAGCAGATAATATATGATTTCTTGTAATATCACCCAGTAAGAAATGGTAACTGATTTTATTATCTATAAATATTTTTTATTATAGCATTATTAGCTACCTGTATGGCCGAGCAGGACCTCCCATTGGTGGATCACGAGCCCCATTAGACATGCTGTGGAGACCATCAAAACAACATTAAGTTACAAAGATCTGGAAAATTTTATTAGATTTGGAAAAAATACAAATTTAAAAAAATGTGTGGGCATATCAGAACATGTGAACACAGTGTTTTTTTGCAGAAATGTAAAGACTCACCTATTGGTAAGGTTAGGCACGTTTATCATGGGAATTTGGCTTCGCTGTACAGGTCTTGCGGTAGGGGCAGTTTGACTCTTTAAAAACACGGAAAAAGTCAGAAAAGATGACATCATTAATAGCTAACAGACCATTCCAACTTCCTAAATCATCCAGAATAAAAAAAGGGGTTGGGTTCTTTCTAAATATTTGTCATATTGATTTCCTCACTCCACGTCTTCACTCCATGTCTGCTTATAAGCATGCCATTGTTTTACTGATAGGAATAATTAACAATATTTAAATAAATATAAAAACCCATTCACACAGACTTACAGTCAGATCAGAAGCAAACGTAATCCCAGGGAATAAATCCGGTTCTTTGGGAGAAGCTTCGCTGACCTTCTTACTAAGGGTGTACAAAGACAGAATGACAGATGTTACAAAATGGCTATGACACATAATAATTAAATGTATTATAGGCTGTATAAATTGAAAGAATCTGTTTTAATTAACTGTCCAAGAGAAAAAAATTCTGCTCACAAACATACATGTAAACATTAAGCAGCAGTTCTTCACATTAAAGAAAATGCATTTATTACAATAAAACAGTTTCTATATTTTCCTTATTCTCACCTTTTGTGGCTCTTGGTTAATGACTGCATTATCACATAAACAATCACCCCCACAAACACAGCAAGTGTGAGACCAGGCAGAGATGCCACCAGGACAAAGGTCAATAGTGTCCATCTCTGAGAACAGTCTTCATCAATGTAAAACTCACCTTTTCGGTTATTGCACCTATACACAGGACAAATAAAAAAGTCATTTTAGGCTATTCTGAGTTTGCTTTTTAAATGTATACAAATAAACAAAGAATATACACTGAACAATTAAAAAACAATAAATTATATGATCAGCAAGTCATGGTAATTTAAATCAATTCACCACTAGTCAAGATTTAAAACACATGGAAATGACTTGTACACTCCATTTGATTATATCAAAAAACAAGGCCGAAACAAGATTTTTCAGTGCTGGTAAGTTATTAAAAGGTACATAATTACCGACAATATGGTTGTTCATCAAAACAAAAACATCTACTGACTTCTGGATCACAATTCCAACTGTTCTTACATAGGTGAAAGTCTGGGACATCGGAACAGAGAGCTGAAGAACAGATAAAAACCACAAGTGCTCAACACAATTACACCGTTCATAATGAATCATTTTTCAATTCTTTCAAATTCCTTTCTTAGAAACTGAACAATAACTGTGGTCATCAAAACTTACGGTCTGTCGTCTGTCCAGTCACCTTATTAGTAACAAATAGGATAAAGCACACACATATTAAGACCTTCATGTTTTAGCTCCTTTACTCTGGCTGTTATACACACAACTCAATTCCACCAGAAGCACTTGGAAAGTACTTTGAACTTTAACTAGACTGGGTATTTATGATGTGGCGTACACACCCAATCAAATGGAAATTTATGGGCAGGAGCGTGCATATACCTATATAGCAGCAATTAACTAACCTGCTAATTTGAATTTACCTGCTAGTGACCTGCATGTGACAAACATACACAGAGACGTTTGTTCATGTAAAGTAAAATTTTGGAACACTTTACAATAAAGGTTGTATTTGTTAAGATAAACTAACAATGAGCAACACTTACCAATAATAGCTATATAACCAAAAATAAGTAATACATTTTTAAAATTAAAACTTAACATGCTAATGCACAATGAACTAACATGACTTTATTGGCATCAACTAACATTAACAAAGATGAATAAAAACTATTGCTCAGCACTTGGTTCATTAACTAATGCATTAACTAATGTTAACAAATACAACCTTAACATTTAATTAAACATAAAAAACATATTTATTTACGTTAGGGAAAGTGTGTATTTCCACATGCTGTGACTGTATTTCTCCACTTCTATTTAACCTTTTGGATTCACTAGTTCACATTAGTAGCATCGGTTTTTTTTTTAAATTTTTTAAAACATTTCAATTAATATGTCAAGAAAAATGCATGTGTTGTATAAAATGCTGTGATACTTTAATATAAAATTTAGCATATCTCAAAGACTTTTGAACTACCCATTCATATACAGTAGGATTTTACAGTAAGTAACAGGCTGTTTGATCAGGGAGTGGAGACATTGTTCATAAGCAGTAGGTTTGTAATACACTGTTAAATGTTGAATGTATGTCAGTGTTTGATAATGTGGCTGCTTTTTACCTGCATTTAAGGAAAAACTTACAATGTTTAAGATTCAGATACACAAAAATTTATTTGTGACATTTTTCATCACAGAACCTGTCTCAGCCCCCTAACAGGGTCAAGACATCATATAAAAATAACACGTAAAACACGTCCACCCGAACAGTACGAAATATACAATTATGTACAACAGCATCAGCACACTTTTACATGAATTTGAGCGTTAGTTGTCTGAATCCATGTCACTGTCTCCTCCAACAGATCTGAATTCTTCGCTGTCTTCATCATCATCACTGAGCTGTACCTGTGTGAGAACACTAGGCCCTCTCCTCCGCTCATCCTCCTCCTCCTCTTCTTCCTCTTCACTAATCCCATACCCCTCTTCTCCATCCCGTTCTCCTGTTCCAGGGCTGGATGCCTGCCTTTGCATCTGACTGTCTCCGTCATCATAGCTGCCATAGCTACAACAGACAGAGTGTAAGCGAATGAGAATAAACTGAGAGGAGAAAAATCTAATGCTAAACATGATGACTGAAATGGACAGCCGCTTATCCAAGACTATCTTTTCACTTTTCGTATGGATGTAAGCTGACCTGACGTTGCTGTCCTCCAAGTGAGTTTCTTCATCAGGCCCCTCCCCCTCATATGACATCATACTCTCTTCCTGTTCTAATCCGATCCGGGTGCTCTCCTGATGGCCTAGTTCAACATCGCTGTCACTGCCACTCTCTGACAGCTGAATGGCTACAATAGAGTGATAAGAGACTTCATGTTATACACACAGCTGATAAATATTACTTACACATGACAAATCTTAAAAACACACACTTACAGGAAAACGGATTGTCTCCCTCTTCCTCACTGGCATCATCTTCTGCATCTGACATCAGCAGATCCTGATAAAGGATGCTGGCCTGTGCTGGCCGACTAGAGCCTTCGTCATCATCCTCCTCCTCTTCATCCCTATGCATACGCCTCTGTGGACGCATGAAGAGCTCATCGTCATCGTCATCGTCATCATCCAAATCGCCCTCTTCTGCCTGAAACATATATAACACTCTATCTCTAATACTGCGTATAGTGAAACATGATGACGATCTCATAAATGACATTCTTTTTAATGCCAGTTAATTAACAAGATCACGTTAAACTGTCGAGTTTCTTAAAAAATTCGGTACACATCTTAATATGAAAACCCCAGTGTTTGAAAGGTCCTTGTTAATAAATAACTTTCATGTGTGTTTAATACCGGAGCAGGTGTTTTAGGCTTTCCATCATCATCTTCCTCAAATCCTTCAATGTCTACATCTGACTCTTCTTCACCCAACCTGCCTCTGCCATGACGACCCTAAGACATGTACATATACAAATTTAGTTCAAGATAGTGTAGTGTCACAAAGAAGGACATCAAATTTAGTGACTAGGTCATGCAGGATGAATGGATGGATAATTATGTAAATTCAGCACTTTGGATATTTTAAATATTTCTTTTTAATTTCTGGAAAAAGCCAAATAATGACCGACACTTCTGAGAGAAAAAAGGTCTTTAAAACCCCACTGTCAATAATTTGTCCCTGTTTTCAGCATTTTAGTGATGTTATTTGTAAAATGTTGAGTGTTTTCAGCTAAAAATCCAGAACTTTTTACAAGTTTTTCCTGTCCATTTACTCGGCAGCTGCACTAGGGGCCCTGAAAAAGCACATTTTTAAAAAGGCTTTTGAAGTGTAAGTTTTTGTGATGGTATTATAACTTCGTAAACTACTCTAAACAGATTTAGCGGACAATCCTATTGATCAGTCTTCGAATACACATTAAACTTCACTGACAGTTGATATAAGAAAAGAAACAAGAGATAAGTGGCGAGATGGATTAATGGATAAAACATATTTGAAGGGGTCGAGTCAGAAAAATAAACCGAGATGGAGAGATAGAGGGAGTAAGGAATACCTGCCCCCCTCTTTTCTCAGGGGTGGGAGGGATTAGCGTAGCCTCGGTTAACAGACTAGATTCTCCCTGCAAACTCACAGACACACTGCTCTCACACACATCAGGCTAAGAAAGAAGAGAGAGAAAGAGAAAAAGAGGTAGAGAGAAAGTAAGAAAGAACGAACAAGCCCCAGACACATCAAGACAAACAGTTAGCAATAAAGAGAGAGGAGAAAGAAGGAATAGTGAGGAAATATGCGTTATGCAACTATACAGTAGAGAACTGTAGAGAGAGAGAGAGAGAGAGAGAGAGAGAGAGAGAGAGAGAGGCATGTCTTCTGCACTACTTTTGGCCGAGGATAAGCTCATATGCTTAATTTCAGCCAGTACTAAGATACATTTGTGTCTACAGCGGTGTATGTGTACCTGTGGTGTGTACGGTCCAGGGGTCAAGGGGTCCAAGCACTCGAGATCTGCAGCATCCAGAGCAGCCTCCTTAGCAGTAGAGATGTCCTTCTCCAGTTGAGTCAGATGTTCATCATACTACCACAACAAAAGCAGACAGATATACACATAAACACCTTAAACACACATGCATGGGACAAAAAAGAACTCTCTGACACACAAACACACCTCTGCTAATGTTTGCTTGCAGACGTTCACAATTTCCAGAGCTGTTTTGGTGTATATGCTGTCAGGGCCTGAAGGTTAAAACAACACAAAATGAATCAATGAAACACATTTTATAATACAAATTAGATCGATATTATTAATTGCATGTTTCTTACCATTGTACTTGACACTGTTGGTGTGAATAAGGCTGACATCAAAGAGAAAAATATCCCGGTTCTGGTACTTGTGTTTTGAAATGTTCTACACACACACACACACACACTTACAGTTAGATATTTGTCATTAAACCCCATTTCTATTCCAGATCCTTGATGTCACAGAGAGAAAGATCATTCTCTGACCTTGCGGAGGGTGTCCAGGTCCATGGGGTTGATGATGACCTTATAGTAATCCGGAATAAACTTCTTATTGACAGGATGATGGAAGGGCCAGGACTACAGAGAAAGGAAAAAAATTAACTATATTACTGCTTCCTTTGTATTATTAAGATACTTTTGAAGACCTTGAATATAGCAAATAGCTTGTCATTACTCACATCCTGTACAGCCATCATCTTCTGAGTCACAATGTTATCGAGAATAAAGGAGAATGCGACCTGATCATCATCATCCAGAAGAGGATTTATGGCTTTCTCCAAACGGACCAGACGCTCCTCTTTCTGCAAAAACAGAAGCACAGTGATTAGCTCCCGATTAATCTCTGTAAAGCCCTAGTGAAAGATTTCTATCTACCTCTTTCAGTTTTTCATCACAAAGATTCAGCATTGACTGAGCGACGAGAGTTAAATTATGCTTTACACCTGAAAATACAAACACAAACAGATAATCACAACATCTTGTATGAAAGTGTGTGTTGCATTAGTTTAAATAGTTCCATGGTTTTGTCAAATGCAAATGAAGTACCGTTGTACGTAGAACTGTTTTTGAAGATGAGCTCCACGGCCTCCCTAAACTCTTCCCGTGACGGGTACATGCGCTTGCGAACGTTCTCGCGTAACGTCTGCAGGTCCATCGGCCGCGTGACGATCTTGTAATAATCCTTAACCACCTTGCCGTTCACAGGAGTGTGAAACGGGTATGTCTGCAGGGGAAAATATGATTTTACAGAGTCCATATTCACATCTAGCGTATGGGTGAGTGTGGTCAAACATGTCTTACATTAGAAAGATCTCTCATATCATTAATGATGGACTCCAGAACTGAAGAAAGTGTGACCATGGGATCTGTCCTTCTGCGATGGATGGACTTGTGAGGACGCTGAGAATGAGACAGGGAAATGATTAATCACTGGCACATTCTGATCACTGTAATGAGACTACTGTACAACGCACATAAACACTTACATTGAGGTAATCACAGTGCACGGTTGTTCCCACACGTCTTTTCTTTTTGGGAGGAAGCTGCTGCTTGGGGAACTTCAGAACCAGAGATTTTCTCCGCACCTCATCAGCACTACAAAAACGAGAAAAAAAACTTAAGAAACTGGACATACAGGGGTTTCCGGCCGATATGAAATATTTTACAAAGAGACATTAATATTTATATAGGCACAGTTATCTAAAAAATGTATTTAAACATATTTTAATCAACAACCAAGATTGTATGTTAGAAAAAAAGGCTCATTAACATGTTGTTTGCGCATTACCTTTCGATAAGCTGCTTTCCAAGCACAATCTTAGTTCCTTCTACTTTAATAAGCTCTTCATTGTCATTGTGGATGACCGTCTTCTCCAGCTCCTCTTCTTGCTCTTCTGTCATGGCCACTGGGTTAGATGGTGGGGCATTGGTTTGGTAGTACAACGGGCAAAACTTATTGGTTCTCATGTGGCCAATCGCACCACAAGCTCCACATTTCAGCTGTCGGTGAAAAAGCATTAGATCTCAGAATCAGTCTGTGCAAGCAAATATTAGAAATACTCTGCTGTATATGTTTCAGTTACATTAAAGCACTTTAGAAGATTATTTTTTTTGTACCTTCAGATCTGGTCGTTCTTTGGCCTTCTTGGCCTTTTTCTCAGGCGGCCCTTTAAATCTGTCTTTCTCTTGATTTCGTTTGAGGCGTCGCAGTTGCTCCTGAATTCTTCGTCGCTCTTTCCTCATCTCCTCCCTGTGCTGCTCGTCGAACAACGCAAACTTACGACTGCATGACACACGCAGCAACACACAGATACAAAGAAAACATCTTTCAGAATGATTGGAATGATATACAAGTGATTTTTATTTATAAGCTAGTCATTTAAGATTTACTGTTCTCTACATAAAATCATTATACATAACCTAAAGAGCATTTTTTTTTAAACGCCAAAGATTTAAATTAGTGCCTATGAAGCAAACTCCTGTATTTTTTGGACAAAATAATAAAACCTAGTGTCAACAAAATCATTAATGCCAGTATTTACAATTTTTTAAAGTTTTATACATAAAAATTTGAGTACTGTATATCAAAATAGATTTTACAGTATTTACTTTCTATAGTTATAACTACTTTTATGCTTCAAATCTCACAAGAAGACACTTACATGAAATCTTCATCTTTTGTGTTGCGTATGCGTAAATAAGCGTCAATGACGGCAGGTTTGCGCACGGTCTCGCAGCGCACATACTCCTTGCCATCCTCATCACAGAACGTGCGATAAATTTTCAGTCTTCGCCCTGTTGCTGAAGAGTTCAGACTGGTGACGGATGAAGCGTCATCATCTTTGTGGGAGCTGGTGGAGAGGGCGCTTGCTAAAACACAAAAACACAAGTAGCGTTTTTAGATCCAGAGCTTGGGTATGCATCAGGTTATTCATACTCTCTCTATCACACACAAAAACGTACATCCTTTACGACGTTCCTTGCGGCCCCGCTCCCTTTCGTTATCTTCTCCCATCAGCATCCGATGCAGTTCTTTTCTCTCCTGTTCCTCTCTCTCTCTGCTCAGCTGAGAGCTGGTCTTCTTATTCTGCAGCATGTTCTCGATGTTCTTGCCCATCTCCTCAAAATCACTGTCCTCTGCTGAGCTGCTGTCTGTATCCGTGGACAAAACCTCAGTGGACTCCAACACCCTAAAACACAAAATCTGTGTTAACTGAGATTCAGGCAAAAATATTGAGCAGTTACAGAACCCCACTACGTTCTCTGAGGTTCTCACTTGTTCTGGAGGTCAAAGATTCTTTGGCACTCCTCTTTATAACGTTCCTGGTGCTCCGCTACAGAGAAACGAGAGCCACGAGCAAATTTACTCATAGGACCCTCCCCTGAACGAGCCTGTTCGGTAGACATTGTCCTCACGACGTCAATTACTTCCCAGCGGGAAAGTTTCTTTATCTAAATACAAGCATACATAACACATATTAGCACATATTAGATCACGCAGAACTTAAGAAAATAATAACAGTCAGACTCAGTGTGACTAGATATTTGTGTTAAGTGGACTATTAGTGTCACCTCTTCCTCAGGAACTCCAAACTTTCTGAGCAACTGTTTGGCATTTTTGAGTGACAGTCGCCTCAGATCGGCATCAGTTCCTGTGACAGTCTTCTTGGCTGGCTGGGGCTCTCGATCATCCTGAAGGAAACACAGCATGTGAATAACATGGAATAATATTTTTTTTTGTGAAACCTTTAAAATAAGTTGGAGGTGTGCTACACAGTCATGAGGCATGTACCTTCTGTTGTGTAGGTTTATTAGGGACTTTAACATATGAGAATCCTTCTCCACAGCCGGTGGGGTCAGCGACCCCTGTGACCTCTAGGAGACACTTCCCCTTCATGGCTGCAATGAACGCACGTGTTGTGTTCCATGGGGCAGTTCGGACCTGAAAACACACACCACCACAAATACATCAACATAAGCAAGCAATAAAAGAAGTCTTGGAAGTCCAGGAATCATTGCCATTCATTAGTGAATGACAGTAGGTGCACACAAACCACTGACCTCATCGTCAATCTTCATCTGGAATTCTTCCTCATTCTCCTCCTCGGGTGCAAAGAATGACTTCTCACCATAACCAGCATCCTGCAAGGAAGCCATAGTGCATCTGTGAGAAAACTGAATGTATGGATTGAAACTGTATGTATATGTATGCATCTGTGTATACCTTTAGTCTCTGCTCTGCCACCAGCATACTGTAATAGGAACAACACTGCTCTGGGGAGACCATTGCTCTGATCTCCTCCTCGGTGGGAAGCCGAAAATCTGGTTTCAGGACCCACCAGTTAGAGTCCATGCCTGAATAAATATTTATAAAATATGTTATTGAGCATCATGGTTGGGTCTCTACGTTTTTAAGAAATTCTGAAGGGAAAATATAACCCATTTTTAGACGAGCCTGAGTGAGTCAGGCCGTAACTTCACCTGTGCGTTTAAAATCAGCACAAAGTTTCAAGCGTTTGCGGATGCTGCTCTCAGAGTGAGAGGGAAACGCCTTCTTGATGTCCTCCATACGGATACGTCGAGGACGATCTTTACTCTTCCAGAAAAGGCGATAGATGAACACCTACAAAAAGAGCAATTATATATACATTTAAAAAAAGAGAAAACAGACCACACGGCCAAATAGACATGGGTATATTATTTTCCCAACATTACTGTTAACATAACTTCTTTCATATTCAGCAAACATCTGTATATCTTACTTACATTAAGTGGTTGGCTCATGTTATTCTTGTCTCTATTAATGACCACTGGTCAATATACAAAAACCTGCAAGGCTTCATGGTCTTAATTGTCTTTTATCACTACTACTCCCTCCAACTATGAACCCCTTTTTATATAAACCAATTATTAGTCCCATTAATCAAATTAATACAGGAAATAAGGGGTGGGTGTCAACATTACCTGGAGAAAGTCTCGGATGTGCGTATTGGCTCGTTTGGAGTTGGGGCCTGGTACCTCAAAGAGAGGACACTGCTGACCCACAACAAATATGTCCACAAGCTCTCGGACGAAATAGCCTTGTCGCGTTCGGATAATCAGGAAATCCGTCTCGGGCATCTTATGTAGATAGATGGGAGCTCTGAACAAGTTATTTTCAAAAGCCTGGGTCAGAAACACATAGCAGGATTGATTAATTAAAAAGTAATAAAAATTAAATCATTTGATTATGATGTGATTTTCAAAAGCTTGTAAACAGAGATAAACAGCAGGAAAAGTATGTGTTACAAACACTAACTAATAGGTTTGCTGATAAGATGATAGGTAAAAAGTGATGTTGTTACCTGTAGCAGTTGTCCAGGGTGCAAAGATCCCAGAAATGGTGACGTGTGACAGTAAACAGTCTCTCCGTATTTACAGTCAGGTGCACCAGGATCTTTACCTGGTTTCTACACACACACACAATACCATCATCACCCACAGTAGCAGCAAACAATTAATAATCACTGCATGCCACTAATCAAACATTTTAAATGTCAAAACCCAGACAGAAATCTTATAATTTGAACAGTTCTCCACATAATGATAACAAACACTGTCTAAATCATCCTCATATTAACCTGAAGTCTTCATAGTGACCTCTATATCAGACTTGGAAGTTTAGCACTGAATTTCCAAATAGCTTCTGATGTGTATGAATTTGTGCATGCATGTTTTGTGACTTACTCTTTTATAGTAGTTCTTGATTTTGCTCGCCATGCCAACTTGCATCAAAAGAGGGGGGTACTCCTCACTATACTCCGCCAAGATCAGGTCTCCATCTTTTCCTGTCAGATCCTGTGCTGTGCGCATAAAGAACATGTCCCCTCCGCCCGATGCCTGCCTCTCCTGCTCTCGCATCTGACAGAGAATTGTGCATTAACTCTATTTATTAAATGTAGGATGAGCATGAATATGAAGTTTCCATATTTATATACAAACACTGATGAATATAGTCGTTCTCAGACAGCATTAGTCTACCTTAGCCTTCTTCTTGATGTGTTTGAGCAGGGGCTGGACTGCGTGTGGGCCAGGCTGGGACAGGGCTCCAAAAGAGTACTTCTTCAGCGAAGGTCGATGGAACAGACGTAGCTTCATGGGTCCCATGTGGGTAGGGAAAAATGGCTGTCTCAACTCCACAGCAGGAATGGAGTGCTGAGAGAGAGAGAGAACGAGAGAGAGAAGAGTAAAGAAAAGATTGTTGACCATAAGCTACAGGTTTTAGACACAAATCCTTATTTACAGTCTCTCCATACTTTCATTATTTAAAAAAAACATTTCCCCTACCTGGATGATGTTTCCACCAAAGGTGCCCCTAAGCCCTTGCTGTTTGGGGTAGTAGAACTCATCATTGGATAAATTCCAGGGATCTTTAATCTCTGGCTGGGACATGTTCTACAGCACAGAGAGAAAAAGTTCACAAATTACACGCTTTCCTTCCCATCCATTCCAGATCTCTGTTTAGCACATCTATTCTCTGTCTTTCCCTTACCTGTTGAGGTTCATCTTTTATGACCCCAGTTTTTCCAAGCAGAATGCGACTTTTCTTCAGGGCTGGCTCTTTCTTGTTTTCTTTGGAAGGTGAATGGAAGGCTCGCTCCTCTTTTTCGTCTGGGATTTCTACAGACAAAGACCAAAGTTAAATGTTAGTGCTAGACACTCCTATTGGTTGAAAAACAGGTAGTCCAAGCTCATGCCATTAATTGATAAATCACAAAGAATCAACCAACAAATGATTTACACCTCTCCCTGCATAACACAGAAAACATTAGGTAACAATATTTATGTAGTTCTAAAAGGGTAAATACTATACCAAGTATTATATTTTCATCATTAGGGTCAAGGGTGAGAATGGGAGGAGAAGGCATGCGGTCCATGCTCTGGTCATCCCAGATTATGTTGTCTTCCCAACGCCCATACACAAGCTCCTCATTATCAATCGGAAATATGGAGAACCATGGGGTGTCATCCTCATGAGCAACTGCAGGAAGATACACAAAATAATTACAGACATACACACAGTCTCTTTAGATCTGCATGCTGAAGATTTAAACCTCACTACAGAAAAGTGAGCAATGGTCAGTACCTTGATGATCGTGGTTATGCTTGTCTCTCTTGGAGCCTGTTATGGATGGAGTTTTGACTAGAGGTGGAGGGTTGGTGGCACCAGAAGAGAATTACTGCGATTTAGACCTAGAAAACACACACATATCAGCATGCTTAACACAGTGTCAAAATGCATCAATGTGGGCATGTGTGACCAATTCTCTTACCCTGCTGAGCATTGTATGCATTGGCATTACGGGTCATACTAGTAGGCAGCCACCCAGCCAGACTGGCACGCTGGGTCTTAGTGCCCTTGTGTTTCACATCCTCTCCATTCCATATGATGTCATCCTCCCACTGCAGCTGGGTCACCATTAAAAACAACTCATCCTGTACCTGTGACTCCTCATCCCCCTGCTAACAAACACACAGAACCATACACAAAGACATGTTAATTATATTATCTGTGATTAGACCTTAGATTAGATGTGCACTAATGCCAATACAGAGGTTGACTGCATATTTAAAGCAAACCACATAAAACAGCACAAAAGAAGAAGGTAGTAGAAGACCTCAGTATGTGATTCTTGATGTGGTTCCTGCTTGCTGACTGGATCAGGCGCGGATGTGTTTGTTGTAGTTTTTGCTGCTGTATCAGTACTGTCCTGCTGTTGGTCATCTTTAAGTTTAAATCCGTAATGGAACCCGCTTCCATCCTCCGGGACGCCAAGCATATCGTACCAAAGCTGTGCTGGACCGTAACGCCATTCTGCCACTTTTGGCCTCACCTCGGACACCTTATCACCTTCACCAGACACCTGCAGGAACTTAGACTCCACTGGAGCCATCATAGTGATCTACAGAGGGAAGACAAAATAATATACAAAAATTATGTTTTCCCCTTAATACATCTAAATGTAGATCTTTTCTCTGCTATGGAACAATGGATTACCTCATCATCAGACAGACATTGCTCTGGTGGGGGAGGAGGTGCGTATTCATAGTCCCATCCTGATTTTTTATTAGCCCCTCCCTCAGGTGGGTTTGATTCGCTGTCAGCTGTGGCCGTGTCTGTCTGCGGTTCTCTCTGCTTACGTTTGCGCTTCCTGCGTGCACTTCTCCAGACGGATGGCATGTTTTTACCAGGACCAAATAATCGCAAGAACCGCAAAACCTGGTAGATGAGAAATTTTAACATGAAAAGAAGTTCAAAGAAAATCCTGAGAGATATTGTGCATTTCATTTACCCTTCCAGGTCGGAACTCAGGGAATAGTTCGGTGACTCCGGGCAGAGCTTTGGCAGCATCTTTCTGCATAATGCCTGCAAGAGGGAGGGTAAGACACCCCGCCTGCCCTCCTGTCCCTGAACCCTGAGATGGTCGATCACTTTCGCTCTCACTGTCTGATGAACTGCTGAAATCAACTTTATCACCCGCAGATGATGGAGCGATAATAGAAGGCAGGATGATACCATCACCTTCATCACTTACTGAAGAGAGAGGTACAAATAAGACAGAAAATTACAATAAATCAAAGGAAATCAGACACACACAGAAATGCCATATAAAAACAAATGTTTATTATTTATACAATAGCATTAACTGTATGATCTCATTTACCACCACTGCTGTTCTGAGCAGGTGTGTCCTCTTTCTTGGCAGGGACTGGCTGGCTTGGAGGAGGGGGAGGCGGCATGAGTTTAGAATCAACATCTTCACAATCCGCATCATAGTCATCCTCTTCATCTGCACACCAAAACACACACACATCAGTTATTAAGTTGTACGTGTACGTCAGTGTTTTCAGCAATATTTCTGTTTGTGTTTACCTGTTCTTCGTGCTGGCTGCAGGTTTCCCATGGCCTGTCTGTATTTGCGGGTTTCATCCTCTGCAACTTCACTGATATCAGAGTAATCAACAGCATCGTCTGTGCTCCTTACCCATCCTACATTCACACACACACAAACACAAATAGTGCATACAGTTAGGCCCATCCTCTAAATGGCCAAACCTGATTTTTTTTTTCTGCACAATTACTAAACAGAAACTCAGACAGACCTTCTGCATCAGTGTTGCTCTGGTCTGACTCTTGGTTAGCTGTGTCTTCCTCACTAGCTGTGATCTCAGTAATGAGTGACCCCAAACCAAGAGACCCGAGACCAGCCAGGTGCTTTTTCGACTCCTGCAGAAAAGAAGAAACAGTTGACAAGCATGTACAATAAAAGTTCATCGTTCCTCTTTGGACTTTCTTCACTCTGTCTTACCGTATCAAGCACACTATCATCCTCCAGCTGTCCATTCTCATTGATGTTGCCAAACAGGAACCCTGTCAGATGGAAGGGACGGTCCTGATCCTCATCGCTGTCAGAGTCTGACATTCTGAACACACAAAAATAAGATATAGATGCGACCGGATGAATTTAAAAATCAGTCCAGATCTTTAACCACTACACAACGCAATCCTCGGATATGATAAACTATCCAATAACACTTACCAAAGAAGTAACACACAACAGGTTAGTAAGTGAAAATGGATGTGAGACAGTAGTAGTAAATGTAAATCACTGTCCCCAGGTCATTATTTTGTTTTAATACAGATATTAATGTTGTATTGTTTACTTTCAGCCCAAATAAAAAAAGAAATACTGTGCAGTACACATTATATAATATGGATAATATATAGTAGGTTAAATATTATATAGCATACATGACAAAGACCCTAGCATTTACTGTAGTAAACTGTAGTAAAATTCCTATATACTATAGCGTTCTGAGCATAATTGAGCTGTATATTAAAGCATACTACAGTAATTACTTATTATATCAATGTATATGATCAAAAATCATATATTAAAGTAAAAGTAGTAATCACTGTAATATAGTACAATTTACTAGAGTTTAGTAGATATATACTACAGTATACAGCAGTATTTTTCATGTGGGAATAAAGGTGGTATTTACAGTTTTCCTCGGACACCTTCCTCTCCCCTTCCTCTACACATTCTTCTGCCTTTACTCTCATTCCCATTTAAAACCTTCAACACAATAATTTTAAAAGCACGTACTTGTGACTAGCCTCCGGAAGGCCTCTGGATCCTCGAGCTCGAGTGAGCGGCTGGCCGAAGGAGAAGCTTCCTGATCCGGATTGATTGGATGTTAGCAGCTAGCGAGTAGCGGCCATCCGAATGCAAAAGTGCAGATATTGATCGTGTTGAAGAACAATTTACGTAACCTTAGTCTAATGAGCAAATGGAGGGGAAAAAAGTCAAATTTGTTGTGGAAATAAATCAATCACTTCTGCATGCGCGGGCAGAAGCGGTTCCGTCTGTGTTTCTGTTTGTTGTGTGCTGATCGGGCTGCGATTTGTCTGTCTCCCCCTGTAGGTGAACAAATGCAACTGCAGCAACTCTCTGTCGTAGTTAGACCACACCGATCAATAATTTATTTACTACAATATTCTGTTCTTACTGATTAATTTAGTAAGGGGGGATTTTGCTTCATTAGATGAAAATGAACTAAGTATAAACAAAACACCAAAATGCTCACAAATGGGGTTTTTGGTAATTACATATTTTGTAACATTTTTAAAAACATATCTCTGACCTTTTACAAAAATACTGCATTTATACCATGGTTTATCTGTGGTATTCCACAATAATACAATTTCTTAAGACACATATAATTTGATTACCACATTATTATGTATTGTACTCTACAGCTAAAAACCACAGTAACTGAGATGTTTTTCATGGAACTTTGCACTTCTTGGTCAGGACATAAATGTCCCAACATAAATGTTAAGCATTCAGCCCTGAACATTAGATCATTACTTTAAGAACAATGCCTTAACACAAATACACATACACAGCTGACAGTTTTGTTTATCTGTGAAAGCATTGTCTACAAGAATGTCTGAGATGCAGCTGTTGTATCTTTCCCTCACTTGTTCTCCTTCATTCCTTTTTTTTCTCCCATTACATTTCTTATTTACAATATAATACATGTTCTAATTTGATAATTAAGAACAGAAACCAACCTTTTGGTTTTACTTTAAAATTGGTTTATTTTGTCATGCAAGTGGAGGTATATTCTTAAAAATAATAAAAACAGCTTTAATACAAAAACAATTGGATTTCATTTTTGGTGTATTATTAGTGTCAAAAAAATGGCTGAGAAAGTAGCCATTGGTGAAATAAAAACACTGATGTTTATTATACAAAAGCTAGACGTTCAATATATAAAATGCAAATGTGGACCCAAATGAAGCCTAAACATTCCTTACTCACAAAAAGGTTTAGGAGAGTAAGCTTATCTCTCATTTAACAGTTCTAAATAGGGCACTTCATCTGAGTGGATCAACATTCATGTAAAATATAAAATAATACAAATATTAGTGGCACTTTAGATTCAATAACGGGGAGAAAAGTCTGAGGATTTGGCAGAACCATCTGAAAACAGAAAGATCTTAATTTTTCTTCAGCATTATATGCCTTCATTTGAAACTAACGTAATCCACTGTAGCCTTTCCAGCACTAAATTTTAGCTGGCACCAATGTAGCACCTTAGATTAAATGAGCAAAGGAGTTTATGGGATGTTAAAAGAGGAAAGCTTGGGCTAAGCCTCTAAAGGCACACTGGATTACACAGCACTTCTTGATTTAACAGCAAATCAACACTACATAGAAGAGGTCATTAACAGGCCATAATATAAGGAAAGAAGGCATGGCTAGCATAAATGGCCACATCTGGTGTGCTACAGGAAAAAAAACAGTACCTTTATAGACTTTAATAAGGCCACTAGCCACACTGAGTGACTGAGTTCACACTTTGGTGCATGAAATATCCACTTAGCATTTACTAATGATCTTTTTTGCTGGCTGTTTATGCTGGAGTTTTAAGGCATTATGGGAAGGCAAAACTTGCAGATGTCAGACAAATCCATTGTCTGTCTGACTTTAAATTTCAATGCTGTAGTCCTGTAGTTACATCCTAGGTGATATGCATGAAGTTTAAACACAAAAACACACACACAGAATATCACTCTCAATCTCTCTTATTAACAGTCTGTGCACCTATTGCTATCTGTAGTGTATACAAACAAAAAGTGGTAGCAACACACACACTTGCAGAGTCAAATCAACAAGATGATCACATTTCTAACATACATTCCACCCCCATAAAAACATACTAAGTCTCTCAGACACACACACACTCTCATGTAGTTATAAAAGCACACATTTCTTGGTGTGCTTCTTGGCATTAGGGTAGAGAACAGCCCTGACAGCTTCATTGAAGACCTCTCTAACTCCCTCCTGCAGAAGAGCCGAGCACTCCAGATACCGCACGGCACCGATGCTGCGAGCTAGCGCGCTGCCCTGCTGGGGTGTCGTTGGACTCATGCCCTGCTCCTTTAGCTTCTCCAGGGTCTCCTTGTCTGCCCGGAGGTCTCTTTTAGTGCCCACCAACAGCACAGGCACGCCCGGACAGTGGTGGGACACTTCTGGGTGCCATTTATGCCTGACGTTGGCATGAGAAGAAGGACTGGCCACGGAGAAACAGATGATGAACACGTGTGTTTGTGGGTACGAGAGGGTTCGCAGGCGGTCATACTCCTCCTGACCTGCTGTGTCCCACAGGTTGAGACTAACGGCACGGCCGTCCACGCAGGTCTGAGTGCTGTAGTTGTCAAACACGGTAGGAATGTATTCATCTGGGAAGGCGTTGGTGGTGTAGGAGATCAACAGACAGGTCTTTCCTACTGCGCCATCACCAACAACAACACACTTTATGGTCTGCATTTTTGTGCCTGGCCCAGGGGTCCCTAAAAAAGAGAGAGAACTTATAAATTAACCTAGTCTTCAATCTTTACAGATATCACCCAATAAATCAAATGCCAAGCAAAAGTTGTAGACTGGTATATTACAATATGTCAATGAACAAATCAATAGCACCTCAATTAAGTCCTCAATTAAATCATATTAATTCACTCCAAACAACAAAGACTCAAAACAATGTATTAAATCTGTTCAGCTAGTACGTTAGCAGCTAGATCCGTTGTATTACAGCCACATATCATAGGAAACACCACGACAGCACAGCATAATCTTTACACACTTTGTCAAAAGTGTATATTTAAAGTAAAACTTACTGTGTTTGGGTGGTCTGAGGAGCTGGATGAGTGTTTGCTTTGAGCTGCTCAAGTTTCCATCATCGCAGCGGCAGAGGCGCTTTGCTAACCAACTAGCGGATGAGGCTCACATTAAACAGTTATTAAGCATAACAAATAACTCTGAGAGAAATGCAACTACGCATAAAATAACATAAAAACAAGAGCACGCATCAAAAGTCTTAAAATAATGTTCAAATAAACATAACTTAAGGGAAATAAAACCAATTCTTAAATGTGAAGCGCACTCCTTTTCTCTCACTGGCTCATTCTTCAACTACGGGCAAAGGACGACATTGAGGAACACGCCCATGGCGCAAAGGACTGTGGGAAGTGTAGTGTAGTTTCAGCAATTAGAGAAAAGGCTTTGTTCTCATCCATAAAACGGACTATATAAAATATCACATCAAATGACCTGTTCACCACAGCATATATTCACCCTTTTCGACCTTTTACAGCTCCATGGTGTCAACAGGATATAGAGCTCAAACTGTGCAGACTTTATTTAAATATTGGTTTGTTCACGGTTATGAATTTTGACTTAAGAGCAGTTCCACAATGGTTTCATAATTTACTTATTTTAATGGGCTACTAAAATTCATATTTACAAATGCTACAATACATTAAAATGCATGTATGAACAGTATTATGAACAGTGTGATTCTCATACAGGTGAGTAAACTGTCTTTACCTGTTTATAAGCAGGTGTGTTTTAGAATGTGGACTCTACCCTGTACCACCCTTTCTTCTTTATAATCTTCTCATGGATAGCCATAAATATCCCCAGACTGTTTAGTCTTTCATTTTCCAATATTTTTACACGTATATTCACATATATTTTATCTGTGTTCTCATGCCAGAAAACATCAGGTGAATTTAAAGTGATACCTTTAGTAAAGATACTTTAGTATGTAGATTTAGGTAGTAGATTTTAAATCCAATAAAAAGCAGTCAACTGATAAAACCACCAATCTGGACCTGAAACATGTACATACAATCACAAATGTACATCAGTACATACACATTTTTAATTTTGTTGACAAAAGTTTGACAGGTAAATATAGTTTTTTAGAGTAAATGTATAGTAGCCATGTATTCCGGTAGATTGGTTCATTTAAACAACCACAGTTTTACTACAAACTACACAAATAATAACAAAAAACAAACCATTGTTAACTACCATGATTAATATTTGAAAGGGTAACAGGGTTAATCAACTAAGATAAACCTAACTATAAAAAGTTTCTAAATGAGGTTTTAGTATAAAACCTTTTTTAGTATAAAGAGTATAAATGTTACAGCATCTGAAAGGACGAGAATTAAAGATTTTGGAAGCATTTTTATAGAATTAAATTTTTTTAATGATCACTCAGTACAATAAATGGAAATTACACTAACCAATTAGTAAGCCATTGTAATGTTTGCTTACTGCTTGTTTCTCCTGTGCAGCAGGATCATATCGCTCAAATGATAATCAATGAAGCCGTGCCTGCGTGTTTACTGGAAGTGTAAATCTGTTGTCAGACTGATGGAGGCGCTAAATCACCGCGTTGTTTTACTTCGACTCCATTATCGGTCCAAGACAGATATAAACTTCCCGTAGTATGATGGCGACTTGGGCCAGGTTAGTTACTAGTCTGCGGAATATAGTAAGAAATGTGTCGTCTCACAGAAGTCTATGGTATGGCGGTACTCTTGGAGCAGGTATGCTGGGTTATGTTTTGGCCAGCGGATATGTGCGCCTAAAGTATCAACCGCAATACAAGTTTTGGCCCCACGTCGTGTACGCGGAGGACGCTAAGGTAAGACAAACCACAGTATTAATCAAAGAAACTTTTCAAGCACTTCCAATAAACTTCTTAATACGTTGTAGACGTAATAGCTTTTCTGAACTGAAACGTGTTTGTTTGCTCGTTAGTCGTAAATTGATTCTCGTTATATGTTTTGTTGTAGTTGTATTAAAGTAAGACCAAGAGACTTATAAACGAGGTGTACCCCTACTTAATTGTTTTGGGGTTTTTCGTGTGTTTGGACACAAAAAAAATCGTAATCTGTCTCTTTTTTGGTGTGCACATATATGCAAAAGTTGTAACACTGTTGCCATCACATTGTAGGTGGGGCTCTGTCATATACATAGCGTAACAGTAAACCGAAAACATGTTATTGTAGCTTCTAGGTTAAATAATTACCTGATTCATCTAATTTTTCACGAGTGACTGTACATGTACACATGGCCAGTAACCTGTTAAACTCCTCCAGTAAGCTGTTTAAGGGTTATTTTATGATTATGGGCCTTTTAATAAAACATACTGTCAAGATTATGAATCATGTCTCACTGTTCTAGAATCCTATTTTGCTTTTAATAGGCCAGATTAATGATTCATGGTGCATGGTACATAAATACAGGGTGTCGTCTTTCTCTTCATGTTTGTAAGTCTAAGGAAGAGGAAAGTCCATTGCCACCTGTTTCAACCAGACGTCTACGATTTAACCAGTTTGCCTCTATGTCCTATGAACAAGAGCCATATATGACACCCAGAGACTTTCTCCATTCAGTCTTGCTGGAAAACGTGGATCGTAAGTAATGAGAGACACAAAAAACATAGATTTTCAAATAGATTTAATACCAAATGTATGCATTATTTTGTATGAAAATTGTAAACGCATATCTATTCTACAGTCTCAGACTATACCTTTGGAAAGTATGCATTAAAGCATTTACATATGCAGAGATGGAGGGTGCATCAGTGATAATCAAATGCCTTCCAGTCCCCACCATGCTTACACACTTATATTTACATATTTGTGTCTTGACTGAGCAACATACTGAAAAACTTAGATTTTTCAAGCAATCACCTTTGAATGGTAAATCTTGTATTCAAAACACCTGTGTGTAATGTATTCCACACTCTCTCCACACACCACTACAGGCCTCAAAGCTGTTTTCATATACTGGTAAATATTTTTACCAAAACCATGGTCTTTTCTCTTGCAGGCAAACTACAGAAAAAGATACTGACCAAAGCAGTAAGTAACTCTAAAAGCTAATATAAAAGTCGCCTTGCTAATACAGTCAAATCAAGCACCTTCTTTGCTCTTTGTTCATATAGTGTTTAACTTTCCTTTATAATCTGATCGTTCCCATGACAGGATGTGGAAGAGATGATGAAGGTGGCTTCCAAGGCTGAAGCCGGAAATAACCTATTCAGAGGCATCGGAGACAAAGGTAAATGTTAAGCAAACAAATTTTTCATATATTTCCATATGCGTTAATAAAGTGTTTGTACTTCCTTTCAATGAGGAAGTACTTTTATTAAAACATAACATGGAATAGATTTGCAATATTAAAGCATTTTTAATACAGGATATTTCTTGTGTGTGTAAGAGAAAGTAACTGAGCCTAATGTTAATTTATCTCCTTGTCTAAACTGTTTTTCAGGACTAATCTCTTACACAGAATACCTGTTTCTCCTCACTATTGTTACAAGTAAGGATTTTCTTTTTAAATATGCTCTACATCACTTCCCAGACAGTCTCAATAATTATTTTCTTGAGAAATAGAATAAAAGTTCCTCATTTCCTATACCCAGTCCAAAGTCACAGACATGGGCTGATTAAATACTTTAATGAGATGTATTAGTGTCATAAATTGTTCTGTAACTGGTTAGGTACAATCAAAAGATGGTTTAAAAATCATCTCAGATATTTATACCTGTACTGGAATACTGTGCACTGCGCATTTAGTGCAAACAGAAAGGTCAAACTGTTAAGTAGAGGCGGTTTCAGGCTTATTTTGCATGTATAGAGTTGTCTGTTTGTTTTCTACACTTTTTCTTTCTTCTTCGAGATGTTTTGCATTGTGTACATGTGCATGTACACTTCACTCAGTGCTTGCTCTGAAGTGTTCTTTTTTGAACTAAGATTAAATAAGAGTATATAATTTAATGCATTGTGATTCCAGAACCTCAAACAGGATTTCATATTGCTTTCAAAATGCTTGATATTGATGGCAATGAGCATGTGGACAAGAAGGAATTTCAGAAGGTATGGCATGTCTTGCACACAGATTGCAGTATGACTTGATTTCATTTATAAATCTTCTTTATATCGAAAAATATATGGTAGTATATTTACTGTTAAAAATATTGTGTGCACTTGCTTTGTGTAAATGCATACAATTCTATGAGAAATCGCAGAAATAAGAAAGTTGTTGAGGATCTGTTACTTGAGCATTCACAGTTCTGGATAGTACGTAAGCAATGGCTCATTAGTGTCTGTCTAATAAAGCTTGTTGATAATGCTTGTGTCTCTTAATGCTGGCATGAGATGACACAGATGTGCAACAGGTATGTTGACAGGTATGTTAACGCATGTTAGAAGCGTCAGAAATTATATACAGTCCAAAAACTACTGTATAAAATCTTCTCTGATCGGATCGTTCTTCGTTGATCCCTTTTTAAAAAGTAAAACCCACACATAGAATAGATGATCTTAGTGAATCAGGGTCAATTATGTGCATTGATGAATCATTACAAGCAGTCTAGTAACTTTACTCTTTTCTCTGAAGCTTAAAATAATTCGACCGAGGAGGAAAGCACTTCAGAAGAAGGATGGGACAGAGGTGAGTGTATGGGAAAGCAAACCATGTTATTTAAAAAAGCCATTTGTATTAGTTTCATGTCTAAAGAAACACTTTCTAGTGTTGTTCAATAGTGAAGTTTTCTTACATTAAATGTTTTGGCATTTAATGGTATAACATCAGTGTTCATTTACAGGGTTTAAACAGTGGTGATGAGGTTAATACTACACTACAGGTGTTCTTCTTTGGGAAAAATGGCATGCAAAAACTCCAGTACAAAGATTTCTGCAGGTAGAACTAAAAGCAAAACATTTGGTTATTTTAACAAACATTATGTTTGGGTTTCTGTGTGATTTAAAATTATTATAATGCTCTTTGTTGAACTGGCCCTAAAGGCCCTAAAGCATTATCACATCCTGTGATAATATTCTTGTATTTATTATTCTTGTATTATTAGAATGTCTTGTTAGAAGAGGAACATTTTTGTTAGGAACTGCATATGTTTTTGTTTTTTTAGACATAAGAGCATGAAAATAGACATGAAATTTCTGTATTAACTTCTGTTAATAACTTCTGTAAGTAGTAGGGCACTACTTATTTGTGTCGCCTTGATGTATTGCTGTTCATTTATTTCTGTTTTGTATAGTTTCATGGAAGACTTGCAAGCAGAGGTGCAAGAAATGGAGTTCCTGCAGTTTTCGAAAGGGATGAAGACCATGAGGCGGGAGGACTTTGCTGAATGGCTACTTCACTACACCAACGAAGAAGACAATGAGGCTTACTGGGAAAACATGAGGAAAAGGATCCCGACTGGACAGGTAACATGTTTGCAAAATGGATTATGACTTTTGCTACACCTTTTTTTGCTGTCCAACACAAATAGGCAAAGTTTAAACTGACTCAGTAAAAAGTTTATTTTGAAGATGATCAGATTATAGATTAAAGTAGTTAATTTTCCACTTCACATGAGCTGCTTATTAATTAGAAAATTAGATTAGAGGTAATATTAACGTGTCACTTTTTAAATCAAACTCCGGTAAACTCAAATTCAAGGAACTCCTTTTCTTCAAAACACACAGAGAAATTATGTGGAACGTTAATAATATTGCCTTTCACTGTCTTTGTATGGTAAAAGAGTCAGTCCATTTCTAACAAGGCATATTCCTTAACAAGGCATATTCTTTTTCTGTGTCTTGGAAAAAGAATAGCTAGGTATACAGGTTTAAAACAACATGAGGATGCACTGAATTTTCATTTTTGGTTAAACTTCCCCTTCAAAACCCTGTGGCGGTGTGATCGTTTCTTTAGGATTTCTAAAAAAAAATTTGCCAATGTTTTCTTTTCTTGTCAGAGCATTACCTTTGATGAATTTAAAGAATTCTGTCTCTTTACCAACCATCTGGAAGACTTTGCATTTTCAATCAAAATGATTAATGATGCCAACAAGCCAATCGGAATGGGTAAGACTAGGTGATATTTAACACCGTTTAATTTATACATTGTCCTAATCACAGTTTTTAATAGGACATTTCCCAAATCTATTAATATAATTGAGTAGAATCAGTAATGGAAATACATAACATACCTCATACCATGTTTTTTCACCTCTGTTTTATCATAGCTCAGTTCAAACGTGCAGTGAAGATAGCAACAGGCCGTGACCTTTCAGAGAATGTTTTAGACACAGTGTTTAAAATCTTTGACCTGGATGGGGACAACTGTCTGAGTCATAAAGAGTTCCTTGGAGTCATGAAAGACAGAGTACTTCGTGGGCTAAGGGTGAGAAATAATTTAGCCCTTTAAATTGACAATTTAACGTACATAATTTTGATTGGTTTTGTTTGTTTGTTTACAATGTGTATTGCTAATTGAAAAAAAGTTGTTACAATTCCTTGCAAATAATATTAATAGTAATTTGCTTATGCCATGGAGAACTGTTATTGCCAAATGTTATCATAATGATTATAAATTTAGCTGATTGCTCAGGGTGGTAACACGTTAACTTAGAAGGCACCTGTGTGTTCCTTAGGTTCAAACCCAGAATGACATTTCTGGTTACTGGAAATGTGTAAAAAGAGAGACACTGCAAGGAGCTCAAGAGGCACTTCGGGAAATTGGTAGTCCTGTCTGACGGTGTGCCTGGGGTTATACTTGCAATTCTATGTTTCTTGGTAGGAAAATTATACATTATTACCTACCAGAGTTTGTTGTACTGTCTGAAAAAAATATATATGTATATATCTTTCCCATAACAATGTTTACACGGGTCCAAATATATTCCTTATAAAGTGATATTGTTATTGGCCCAAAAAACATTATATAGTTTAAAATTGTGAATACATATAATACATAATAAATACATATAAATATAGGTTATCTAAAATCTTAAAACAAGCAGTTTCATTGCTTGCCAAATCTGTGATATTTTCATTATTTTGTGAAATGAAACTTGAGGCCTACACACTCCAACAAGATTACACTGTTTGATTTGAAAGTTTTAAGTGGTGTGAGATAGACATAAGAAACAATTCTATATCATTTTATTTAGTATTGGGATATTGGTGTGGTGTTGTTTATGTTGCCTTCATTATTCTCTATTCTGTGAAGCTTTGCTGTTATATGTGGCTATAACATTATCCTGTGGATAATCTGCATGTGGTGCAGATTTAATGAATCAAGCAATTGCCACGCCAAAACTCTGCAGCACTTTTATACTAGATTTAGTAACTTTTGGGCTGTTTTATAGCTAAAGATGTGAATTGCAAAAAAGGAATTAACAGAGGCAGCGTAATTTATGTGCTGTAGGTGGTGAAATGAGCAACTCATAAAGCTCATTGAAATCAGAGTTTTGTTCAGTTGTGAAAGTGCAACAGGGTTTACTGTAAAATCTAGTTTTTATCCTTCATTCTATCACTCCTATTGAGTTATTCTTGTATCTTTGAGAAAAAAATATTAACTCAAATGGTACAGGTGTACAAGTTTTCTTGCATGTCACTGTAATATGATTATTACGTTTGATATCACTTTGTGCGCATTAATAAAAGAAACTAAAGTAATAGTGTGGCTTTCAATTCTTTAAATTGAATTAATTAATTTAATTACAGAGTGTAATTAAATCCTCTTGCAAAATGACATGTTTTCTAAAACAAATCTTAAAATTTAAAAATCTTTGCTGCCTTAAAATTTTAAGTCCTGTTAACTTAGCTTTACATGTCATTTCGATTATTTTTACATTTTAACACATTAATTATTTTAATGAGTTGAAATTATGTTAAAGAAATATTTTTTACAGTGATGTATTTGTAGCGTTGTATTAATTGCGTTGCAAATTAACGAATTGCAACTTTTATACCTTACAGCACGAGGCATTGACCAAGTTATTTATCTATTATATATAATTATTAAAACACTATAAACAAGCTACCTTCGATAGGTTTACAAATACAAGTTTACAGTTTTTAGTGAGTGTGAAACTTACCGCCTTTTATCGTTAAAAACTCTTTTGGAGGATGCGGCCCGTGACGTCAGGAAGTCTCTCGCGCTCTGTCTCACAATTGGTCCAGGGATGCTGCGCGAGAGCTCTGTCATCCGAGCAGCCGCCGCGCGCTGTCCAAGACTCGCGCATCTCTAAAACAAAATCTTCTGCACTCCAAAATAAACGGACCGACACATACAACAACACGTACTATCGCCAAACTACCGCTTTTTACTGAGACTAAAACGAAGGCAACGAACTGAAAACGTTTAAAACCCGCGTAATATTTGATTTGTTTATTTTCTCGTAGTTTGTCTGCTCTGTGCGATCAATTCAAACAATTTTTGGAGAGGGCGCTGCGCGTGTGTGTGCGCTCGTGAGTGTGAGCTTTTGCTAAAAACACAGAGACGTCTCAAGTGTCGGGTGCGCGCTAATGAATAGACTCAATGGATTTTTATATTTAGAGCTTTAATGCGCCGCTTCTCCCACCGGGCAATAGTGGACAGCAAAGCAGAAACGGACACGCGAAACGAGCTTGCAGCATGGCAGTTTATGACATCTGAAGCTTCAAGAAACATAAGGACAGCTTGTGATAGAGACGCTTGTCGGTTTTAATCACAAACGGAATTCGCGACTTATGTTCTTTCTAACGTTTTTCGGTGCGGTATCGCGGTGTATAAACTCCGGCCGGTGACAAAATGATGGCTGGCGGGTCAGTTCAGCAGAACGGGATCTTCTCCACTCCTCAGCACCTCTTACAGTCACCGCACATGGACTCGGATCCTTCCGATTCCCGAAAAAGACCACTGGAAACACCGACCGAGGCGAGCAGCACCAAGCGCACTAACACCGGAGGTAAGATCGACACTTCACGGCTGTTCTGTCATTGCGGGCCTGCTGCTCCAAATAAGTCCTGTCAAACGAGACACTGGAGCTGCTGATGTGTTCCGTAGCCTAGTTTTAGACTTGCATAATGCGTAGAGTAATACCTTTAGATTTAAAGGGTGTGGCATAAAATGATTCATAGTTTTATTTTCCAGGTTTCTTTCTTTTAAAGTTATAATGAAAACATTTGAGTGTATTGTGAAATAATGATATAGCAGTACTCGTGAACATCAGTATCAATTAATTAAATGAATAATATCAACTATTAAGCCATGACGCATCTGTCCAACCTGACCCTGTCTGACCCGACGGGGTGATGTTCAGTGTGGCCGTGTGGTAACTCCTCTGGGAGTGAAGTTAAATTGAGCATTAAATGAATGAAGGGGAGAAAGCGCACATGCGGCTTTAGTTTAATCCCTATTCATATGCAGTAACATACTCCAATGGAAACAAAAGATTTGATCCCTTTCTGTGGCGCCATGTGGAGCTCTAATAAATTTCCAAAAGAGATTAGGGGAGTTTTCGATTTAAAAAATCTGAGATCAGATGTAGCGCTCTGATATTATAAATCACTTGTACACGATGCTGACATTCTTTTAGTCTAAAATATTATATAAACCTGTGATTTTGAAGTTTTATATTGTGTGACGGGTTCAGAGTGAATCTTTGAGATCATCTGATCTAAATTACATTTCTTCATGATAGTCTGAGTCATTGGTCTTTAAATAATAGCTGAGAAGGTCATGGGAGAAAGGTGCTTGTGTATTTGCAAATTATGGATAGCAGGAAGGCAAAAAAGTCTGTTGTGTGTACGTTTTTGAAAGTTTTGCTGTATTTGACCGTGATCTGTGGGACAGCAGTTCCCGCTGTGGAGACCCAGTGCAGCTGTCAAGCAAGTGCTTGGACCAAAATCACCCTTTAGAAGAGTGAGGAAAAACACTATAACCTAATAATCTGCAGGGTTCTGATTTTAACCTAAAAGTTTGTATCTTGGAGGTGAGGGATGAGTTGTTTTTTTTTGTTTTTAAAGGTATTTGAGTTAGGTTTCTTTATTTCTAAAGTCTTTATATTAAAAAAAAACTATATTTAATTAATACAGTTAATTATAGTAAACTTTATTTAACTAAACTATAACTATAGATGGACATTTTTTAATAGACTGTAGTAACAATTTATGTACTGCTTAATATTAAATCATTAATGTAGATTAATATTTGATTTTGCTTTTGGAATGCTATCTATAATATGAATGAAATTATGCAGTTGCATTTCAATTTTTTCATTTGGCAGTGGCATATCCAAAGTCGACTTACAGTGCATTCAAAGTATGAATTTATCATTGTGCGCTTCCCTATAGGATCGAACCCATGACCTTTATGCTGTTAACTGTGTTTCACTAATTCTGCTACAGGAACAAGAATGTTATTAATAACATTTAAACATCATTTTATTATTATTGTTTTTATTATTATTAATTATTTTGGTTAATTATTATTGTTTACATGAATGATTTTAGTTGCTGCAGAACATCCATGCGATTAGATGTGTTATGGGAATTTGGCTTTCAGAGCATTAACTATGTATGAAAGCCTGTCAAAGCATTTCATTAAGTACAGTTTATGGATCAGTCTTTTACTTAGACAGGAAGTTACTTATCTCTTTGTTCACTGGCAGTTTAGCCCATCATTCATTCTATCACTCCAACTTCTATCTGGCTTTGTTAATTAAAACATAGGGCCCAATCCTCTCAATGAACACCCCCCTTCCCCCTGCATGACCTTTGACCCGAAGCGAGCAAAGAAGAGGATGGTCAGTGATTGAGAGCTTTCTTTATGCCCCCCACTCTGTAAACAACAATTGATTGCTGATGCTAATTTCACCAGTACGCATGCGGTGGCTTTGTGTGTGTGGCCTTTTACCAGATGCAATTGAAATGGTATGTTAATGTTGCTAATGGAGGTTTTGGCAGAGCTATTTATGTTGGCGTGTTTTGTGTGGTTCGGTATTAGATCAAAAGGTGTGAGTGCGAGAGAGGGAAAGAAAGCGAGAGAGAGAGAGAAGGACACAGGTGCCCTTGCAGTGTGTGGTGACGTGAGTTGACTGTGAATTAGGCAGGTGGTTGGGAGAGGAGGGGCTAGAGCGAGAGAGGGCTCATGTATTCTAGAATGTCCAGTGGATTTGTTGAACGTGATCGGTTTGCTTGAACAGAAGCATCTCTACTTTCTGCATGCTGCATCTGAGACACCCATCAGAGCGCATCGATATACCTCTACGAATACGTAGAGGATTTTTCAGCCTCAGCCGAAAAAAGCTACTATGCAAATGAAGTATGACCCTGGGACCCATTTTATACACCCTCCCCCACCGTGCGTAGATGCACGCATCGGTCTGGTATGGCGTTGTAGGATTTATAGGCAGTAATTTAGTTGGCCGTCCCCTTGGCGCTCTGCGGCAGATCCTTTCTGCCATTTTCAAAAATCTCTCTCTCTCTCGCTGTGTTTCCAACATGGCCGTCCAAGGAGCCCACCGCCTCCCCGTTTTCGCTCTATACCTCCTCTCCGCTCACGCAAGGTCACTCCCTCGCACTTTCGTTTACTCTTTTTCTCTCGCTTCCACTTTCTCTCTCTCCGCAGCCTCCCTCTATCCTACCTTTTCATATTTCACCCAAACGTGAGCGAGACGCTACGTCTTTTATAGTGCTGCGTCAAAGTGGGGGGGGGTACGAGGAAGAAAGCCTCGGTGTGTATGTGTGTGACGCTGGGGAGGGGTGCGGGGTGATTGGACACGCTAGGTGCCTCTCTGTAGAATGCAGCACAGGGCTGGAGCTCTCGCTGAATATGGATGAGAAGGAAAGCAGAGGGTGATGCAGTAGGAAGATTCCCCCCGTCAGTCCGCCTCTGCCTGAACAATACCAGCCTCTCCGCTTCAAACACTCACACACACATACACTCTCATACACACACATACACACACATACTCACACACACAGCAATTGCATTACCATCACACACAATCAGAGAAAGAGAGAGAGGGGTATAGTGAGAAAGAGAGAGAGAGAAAGAGAGAGACGGGGGCTGACTGCGGGTATGGAGGGGAGGATGCGCTGACGTTGTCCCCCTCTCGGATACGAACCTGGGGAAAAAGGTTGACTGGCCACATTCCTTGACGGCGGCAGAGCTCCTATGATCAGCCTGCAGACAGGCATCGCTCACTGGTACAGCCTCTCAGCGTCCATGGCTATCTGAACCCCACCTCCAGCACAGTACAGCAGAATGGGTAAGAGATTCAGTCCCCTTTTGTTGACTTGTTGAATGCGAGAGAGGTGCGTGCCGATGAGTTGACCGTTTTTCTTTTCACTCTTCATTCTTTCGCCCATTCTCCTCCTGTCCTCTGTTGGTGTCCGTTCATTCATTCTGTAGGAAGGAGAGGCTTGGTTGTCCTTGCAGTGTGCCTAGGACAGGCCCTCCTTTTCACATGCAGAGTGTGTGTGTGTGTGTGTGTTGCTTGGGGGTGGGAGGTTTAACAATGCAATGCCTCTTGACCCACTCCTTCTGTGTGTTTGCATGACACTCTCTTCACACTGTATGTGCCGTGTATGTGTGTGATCATAGGCTCGAGCCCGTAACCGTCTGGCTGCGTTAGCGGCTGTGTAAGTGTGGCTCGCTGGCAAACAGCAGCAACAGATTGTATTATTTACTCAGAGTCTCACTGCTGAAAACCTGTTACGCCAGCTTTCCTTACATCATTGCCGCAAGCAGGGATATTAAGAGTAAGAAGACATGGGAGAGGAGTGCTCCCAAAGCATCGTTCTGAAGTCATTGCTGCATAAGAATGCGCTTTAGGTTTGCCTTTTAACAACAGGTAAGCGACGGCAGCCCTTTCCATTGGATCTTTCTGCCATTTGAATGTCATCGTGAAAACCATTGCAATAGATGGCTAGCCGTGATTAAATGAGATGATGAGAGTGAAGTTTTTTGCTCCTTGCCGGCCAAGGTCACGCAGTCCCCATGTTGTCGCCGCTCTGTAAATCGGCTATCAGTGCGTGCGGCACGAATCTGAGATTTGCGTTCCCGTATTTGCCGATAGACTTTGTGGTTCAGTGCCCTTTCTCTTCCTTCCGCCTTCTCTTTTCATTTCTATGTTGTATAAACGCGTTCACACTTTCCTTATTTCTCTACGCACCCCTCTGGCTGCGCTCTTCAAAACCCTCCATCATGGATTCCTGAGCGTGTGTCCACTGCGTCCTGTCCTCTTCCTCCGTTCACTGCAAACTGCCCTCATTAAACCATCTCTCTAACAGTGTCTGCATTCATTCCATTCACACTCGCACCCTCCCCTTTAACAGAACAGTCATTGATAAGATCGGGATCTGCCCAGCTGTGTGTACATGTGTGTGTTTGCTCGGATGCAGCTAGCGTGGTGGACCGGAATCCTATCATTACCTGTCAGTCATGTGTGTGGCAGAAAGCATTGAGCCGGGTGAGGCAATGATGTAATGCGTATCCCACTGCGCACCTGGAGCGCTGCAGAGGACAGGTACAGATTGAACCTCTCTGCACGGCTCCATCCCAATCATGATCATGTCTACTACCCCCTCTCGAGGGCCCTAGGAAAAGACTGGTTATCATGTTCTTTCCCGCGATGAACCCTCGCGTATGTCTATGACAGCGTATGACGTCGTTACAAGATTAAGTATTTGTCAGGCGTTGCGTGTGTTTTATCAGGAAACCATGAGGTCAGTCCCAGTGCAGAGAATAATAAATCTCGCACCCTCTGACATTTGCACTTATTCATTTAACAAATGATTTTCTCTTGAGTGACTGAGCACAGAGCAGAGAGAGAGAGAAAAGAGAGGGATGAACAAAAGGATACCAGTGCTGCAGATAACAGCTTTCAGATCTGTATAACAGAGACAGGAATTTAGTTTTATTCTGGCTTTCCTACAGTCTCATGCATTTCCGTGGGAATGTGTGGAAATGTGAGTGATTAAGTCCCTCTATGTTTTTCTCGAATTGTCTTTTCTATTTAAATTCTGCTCGGGTATCTTAAGTGACTAACTGTGCATTGCTTCTTTCTTTCTTTCTTTCTTTCTTTCTTTCTTTCTTTCTGTGTTTCTGAGCTTCTTTCTTTCTTTCTTTCTTTCTTTCTTTCTTTCTTTCTTTCTTTTTCTTTCTTTCTTTCTTTCTTTCTTTCTTTCCTTTTTTGTCTTTCTGTTTGGCCTCATTATGTACTACAACTGAAGCTAATGTTTGCTTTGATCTTAGTGCCATCTACTAACTAGCCCTCCCACTCCTGGCTTACCGACAATTAAATTTCTGTGTTTCCCAGATTTTCTGCTATTAATGAGATTTTCTTTATAGGATGATTGATTGCATATTGACCAGTCTGGCCTTCTAGCAAGACTGTGTTGTGTTTCTAGAGAAACGGCACAGTTGTTCCAATAAAATCATTCACACCAGCAATAGTGTACAGGTGAAGTAAGTGTCCGTTCAGTGCTGTGAAGTGTGTAAAATGTAGCGGACTTCACTGTGATTTGCAATGTATCAAGCGTTTCCATAAGAGAGTCAGTCAGAGTTGCTTAGAGACCATAATATTTTCACCTCCTCCTCCTACTTATCTGTCCTCTTCTCCTCAAGTCCCTGTTTCTTCTAAAGAGTCCTTTCCTTCACATATTAAATTAAATTTTTCATTTTTAGCTTCATTTACGTATTCTTCTATAATATATTTTCTCTCGTTTGTTTTTTATTATTGGCTTTTTATTCACTGTTGGTGTGTTTACTGTTATCCTGCAGTCTCTCTCTCTCTCTATGTGTCTCTGTCTCTCTCTCCTCCTCTCTGCAGTGGTACAGGGTCAGCTTCTGGAGATTGGGGGCATTTGAATCTGCGAAACCCATCTTATCTTTTGGTTTTTACACAGTCTCTAAAAGACACTGATTTAATACACAAAAACACAATGCACATTCATACCCGTTCCTCTAGGCTACACATACTTTCACACAATATACTAATGTGCTCAACATCTTTGCAATAAAATTACTGGAAAAGGCTTCTCATTTATGTATAAGCGCTTGACTAAATATTGTTAATGCACTAACTACATTTTATACACTATATATTTATAAATGTTTGCCTTTATACCTTTATTCTTTCTTTTTTTGTATTTTAGGCTGTTCTCTTCTTAACAATCCTGGAATTTTGGATTTCAGCACTTCTTATGTTACTGCTGTTCCTGATTTGTAAAGTGCTTTCAATTAAACAATTAAATGTAAAAGAGTTAAAATTAGTTAAAATATAAGTAATTTAGCACACTGTGTCGGGTAACAATACAGGTGATGTCATAGAGGTCATATCACAAAATTTATGAATGGCAATAATGTCTCATATTACTCTTATTTAAGAGTAACTCTTTTTGACTCTCATTTAAATCCCAACATTAATATATCAGACTTGGCTTTAGCTCATATGTTGTGTTTGAGATGTCTAATATTGTAGTGGGAGAGGGAAGCCTTATCCTCTGGGGAACCTCCGACTAACTTATGCGCTGTTGGCTGGGTTCTTCAGGACAAATCTGAGGATTTAGCATCCATATGCTCCTGCCTGAAGAGCCTTCCAGGCAATTACCCACAAGCCCATGGCCTCAGTATTGTGAAGCGCTACAGGCTGCCTACACACCACCCGCCCAACATGCTCCTTAAACCCTTAACTTCTGTCTCTAATACTGTACCACCATGCCGAGGATCTGAGTGGTTTTGTTAGTCGACCCTTTGTGTGCGTGAGGGAAAGAGAGAAGATGGTAGTGAAGGACACAAAACGCGAAGATAGTTTGGTTAAATTTAGACCTCAACCAACCCAAAGCAGGTCACTTTATCTCTGCATGGGGAAAAAGTGGGACAGAGTCGGTAGTCTCTCTTTAGGGAGAGAGAGAAAGAAATGAGAGAAATGAAAATAGAGAAAAGTGCACAAAAGAAGCAAGCAGTGCTTCTAGTATGTTTAGTTTGTGAATAGCTTCAAAATTAGGAGTAAGGTAGCATCATGGATACGTCAGTAAAGCATGGGCTAGACTTCATAAGGTTTGAAAACAAACCTTAAACAGAACTGTCACAAATCCTCTGATTTAAACAAAACAACTACAAAATGCACATAAAATAAAAAATTATTTTGCACAATTCTTAAAATTAACATTTTTGACAGGTGTCTGCTTTAGATATTTTTTGTGACTCTTTAATACTTATTTTCTTTTTAATTTTGGATTCTGCATTACAAGCAATAAAATGAGGGCTAAATGACATATGTTTCTGAGATTTGTGATGTGTGTTCAATGTGTTTGTCTGCAGAGGAGGGTGAATATTTCCTGAAGGTGTTGATTCCCAGCTACGCTGCGGGTTCGATCATCGGTAAAGGGGGGCAGACTATCGTCCAGCTTCAGAAAGAGACTGGAGCCACTATCAAACTATCCAAATCTAAAGACTTCTACCCAGGTATCATGCACATGAACATACTCACGCTCAAAACATCTCGAGTTAAAAATATCAAGCTTTAATGTTAAACCTCTCACATTTCACAGCTTAGCACTAAGATTTTTTATTATGAATAAAACACGCTTATACATTATCTATTTATATTTTATTAGATCTATGTTATAAATCCTCCCAGTTAAATCATTTCATTTTCTCTGCAGCATGTTGCCATGCACGACTCATTCACATTAAACACTGCAAAAAAATAAAGGTTTAGCAATTGTTTTTTCTTTTTAAATTGAAGTATTTTTCTCTCTGTATAAAGTTCTTGGTATGATTTGGTTTGAGCTTTTATGAATAAAAAGTAAACCGATGTTACATGGTAAATTTTTCAGATCTGCTAGTCATTTCTGAATTCTTTAAAATTTTCTAATAAAAAAGAAAATAAGTTATTTGCAGGAGTTTCTCCATGGCCTTTCGGTTGTAAAAAGAGCCTTTATCTCTAGCTTGACGGATAAAAAATGCAAAATTTGCACAATTCTAACTGATACATTTTGCAAACTAAAAGATCTAGAATCACCTGAGATTAACCTCTTTAAAGAGTAACAAGCTTGTAGGAGTTCTGAATATTAGCTTTACTGTAGGTGTACTGTATATGAGTCTGTTTACAGATGTTGGCTCGTCTGTGTCATTGACTGTAGTATCCATTTTAGCATGTGTGTCGTTAGGAAGCTGCTTTATGTTGTAGCGTGAAAAAATAAAATCGGCAGAGAATGACAGTAGAGAATGTGCCCGTAGGGAAAGGAAGTGTGTGAGAAAGAGAGAGAAAAAAATGTGTGTGTGTGTGTGTGTATGTATTGCATCTGTAAAGCGAAGCTAAATATTGTGAACATAATTTCCCTGTGAATACCTATGTTTTCATTCATTAAACTCACACTTTACAACGAAAATGATCTTGAGACCACCTGTTCACTCTTTTTCAAACACACACACACTCACACTTTTTCTCTGTCTAACGCGCTTGTTTCAACAGCATTTTTACAACAGCTAGAACGTATTTCTTCTGGTTTATTTTCGTATGTTTATAACAGCAGCACAACGTCATAGTGTCACTCAATAAAATACGCAGCACAGCAAAGTAAACACTGCGACGCTGCTCTGGCACAAACCAGCACATCCTCAATCATTCTGCTCTCTGATATAATAGCAGCTTCTCTTCCAGACCTCATTTATCTTATGAGACGCTGAAAGGGAAACATTCAAACTCTCTCTAGCTCCCAAGAGAGCTATAAAAAGAATTCACCTACCTCTGTGCGGCTTTACTCCAGCCAGTGTGTCCTTTAAAGCACACACATGCTGTAGGCCATCATACCTGTATATGCAAATTACAATTCAGTCTTAACTGCAGAAGCTTAAGTTTTAAAAAGAGAAAGACTGATTGAAATTAACAACACACAGCACACATACACTTGTGTGTGCTTTAATGGTGCATGCTTTCAAACTTTTTGAAGAGCAAATTTGTGTCACACACGCATCCAAAAACACGGTGTGTTTCAGTGTATGTGCAGCAAGTGTTTACAGAGTAGATGGGTGATACTTAATCTGGTGGTTAAAAAAATAACATCACAGCAAAGGAACAAACACTCGGTCAAGTATGCATGTGTGTTGCAGCACACATGCACGGCCGTCCCTCTGCACTGTTGCCCGGAAACAAACACACACAAGCAACAACCTACATACCCTGGCTTTCCATATCTCTCTCAGAATGGAATAGAAGATGATCGTGACAGTATATTTAGGACATTGAATGATAGTTTCCACCACAAGACTGAACAAATCCCAGCCTGAATTCATGTCGACACAATACTCAGAAGATTGTGTAACAATAACTCGCTGTCGATTTCATTTCCCTGGCTGTGGAGAGTTCATTCCAGTCCGGCCAGTGCTCTGTGGGATCTCTAACAGTTACAGCAGTATTCTGGACAGGTTGAGTGCTTTAGGGCCGTGAGATGCCAGAGATTAATAGAGTGTGTGTGTGTGTGTGTGTCTTGAACATTTGTGCAGCAGGTCCCGCGGGAGTGATGTGGTTAGTTTAGAATTTGATGCATTCGGGATGAATTACATCATGCAGCCAAAAGTTATTTCCTCTTCCAACCCTGTTACAGCAGTCCTTGTCAATGACTGTGATATATGCATTAACAATTAATGCAGAAAGTGCTTGTTTAAAATGTAAAAAAATTATAATTTATTGTTTTGAAACATTAAATCTCAATATTTAAGGGTGTAATGATACACTCAGCTCAACTGTCTTTAAAATACAATAGTATAATAATAAAAAAAAATTAAATGAACCATTTCTGTAACATTTTGTTGTAATATTTTTGTTGTAAATTAGTAAATAGGTTTGTCACTAAAATATAAAACTACTTTAAAATGCAATAAAAATTCAAGATTAAGAAAATAATAAAGGGATTAGGAAGAGTTTTTTAAAAAGTAGTAAAAAAACATTAAAGCATATATAATGAAGCAGATCATGTATTGGCAGCTCAACCAACAAAATAAACAGACATCATATCAGAAAAAAATGTCATACAAAAATTGTATTGTGCTGTGTCATATTGTTACACCCCTAGGGAACTGTCCAACCATTTATAACATTACGTGACAAAATAGCTTTTTGCTTTTATTTTACACATTACACAAACTGTACATTGATATTATGTGTTTTTATATTTGTGTATTTGATTTTGTTTGTGTGTGTTTGGTCAGGTACGACAGAGCGTGTTTGTCTGATTCAGGGTACAGTGGAAGCACTAAATGGAGTCCACAACTTCATCGCTGAAAAAGTCCGTGAGATGCCTCAGAGCAGTCAAAAGACCGAGCCGGTCAGCATTCTCCAGCCACAGACTACCGTGAACCCTGATCGTGTTAAACAGGTTCGTCTGGCGAAACTGCACTACAACTATAAAACACAAAGCCTATACCAAGCCCAAACTAGTTACTATTTATGAGTATTAGTAGAGGTGTTAACCTGTATACTGTCACCGTTCCCCAGAAGAAAAACTTAAAAAAGGTTATTTCCTTATTCATAGTTGAATTCTAATTTAATCATGAAAAACTATATATTGATGGAAAGGTCTAAGACTGAAGAATCAATATTTGACAAATTTTCATAACGATAACATAAACAAAAATAATAAATAAAAATGTTAATTTTAATTATAAAAATACTTAAAATGAAAAACGTATCTAATATCTAAAAATTTTCATTCGTATACTCAACATGTGCGGTGACAGTTATTAGGTTAACATGCAAGTCGGTTAGTTTAGAAACATTTTATTGTTTGGTTATGAACTGTTAGCTATCTAACAGTTAGGAGCAACACTAGTAAATGAGCAAGACTTAAGGCAAATGTACCAGCCCAGTAGAGGCAGAACACAGGGCAGGCTAGTGGTATTCCCAAGGGAAAGAGTGACTAAGAGGGGCAGCAAAGTGTTAGAGCAGTGGGTTATTTTTACCTGCTTGATCCTGGCAAAATGAGAAAGTGAGAGAGCGAGCAGCTGCAATGTAAGACCAGGGATCAACAAATGGCTGATATATGCACCGACTTAAGAGGCAGACCTTAGGCTTTCACACACGTACATGCTAGTATACACATTTAAACATACTTATAAACATACACAAACTTATCCTACTCATACATTATTAGTAAATATTGAAGGTGTGCACTGAACGTAAACATTCAAAGATGTATTGTAGTTAATATAGCAGCATCTATTTTTGGGGCTGTGTGCAGTCTCATGTATGTAATTCCTCAATCAAAGTGACACTCCCCCTCCTCCACAGGCTAAACTGATCGTGCCCAACAGCACAGCAGGGCTCATCATCGGTAAAGGTGGAGCTACAGTTAAGGCTGTGATGGAGCAATCGGGAGCCTGGGTACAGCTTTCTCAGAAGCCTGAAGGCATCAATCTGCAGGAGCGTGTCGTGACGGTGAGCGGGGAGCCGGAGCAGAACCGCAAGGCTGTTGAGATCATTGTTCAGAAGATCCAGGAGGACCCACAGAGCAGTAGCTGTCTCAATATCAGTTACTCCAACATCACCGGCCCCGTGGCCAACTCCAACCCTACCGGTTCCCCTTTCGCCAACTCTACAGAGGTCTTACCCAACGCTGCTGCAGCGGCTACAGCCTCTACGCTGCTCGGCCAGGCAGGCCTTGCAGGCATGGGAGGGTTCCCGACCGCTATGTCAAGTCTTTCCGGTAACGATCTACTTGCCATTACGTCCGCCCTGAACACTCTGGCCAGTTATGGCTACAACACTAATACCTTGGGGCTTGGCCTCAACCCGGCCGCAGCATCTGGAGTGCTCGCTGCCGTTGCAGCTAGTGCCAATCCTGCAGCCGCCGCTGCAGCCAACCTGCTTGCCACATATGCCAGCGAAGCCTCTGGAGGGGGCGGTCACCCTGCTGCACCCAGCTTAGGAGGCTTTTCGCTGGGCTCTCTAGCGGCCGCCACAGGGGCATCTAATGGTTACCTGAATCCCTCATCCCCACTGGTGGCATCATCTCTGCTAGGCACGGAGAAGCTGGCGGAAGGTGGAAAGGAGGTGGTTGAGATCGCTGTGCCGGAGAACTTGGTCGGTGCCATTTTAGGGAAAGGCGGCAAGACTCTGGTGGAGTATCAGGAGCTGACAGGAGCTCGAATTCAGATCTCCAAAAAGGGAGAGTTCATTCCAGGCACACGCAATCGCAAGGTAACCATCACTGGGTCACCAGCGGCAACGCAGGCCGCTCAGTATCTCATCAGTCAGCGAATCACATATGAGCAAGGCGTCCGTGCCACCAACCCGCAGAAGGTGGGCTAGAGGGCTGGGACAGGAGCGGGGAGGGGAACAACAAAAAATGGGAACAGAAGGAAAAAAGACAGAATTAAACAGATGACTGGAAGAATGAGAGAGAGGAAGAATGGGATGGGTCGGAGCTAAAAAGATGTCCAAATATTTCAACACAAAATAAGGAGAAAAACTAAATAATTGAAAAAGATCTGAAAGAACTGTGAATAGATTACCTGTTTGGGGAGAAATGTGATATTTTGTGGCTGAAATTCTGCTGTATTTTTAAAGTGTAAGTCTGAATATTGTGCCCTGGGGCACGCTGAGGAGGAGGAGCTAAAACCTCACTTCCTCTCTCTTAGCCGGGGTCTTTTGGATTCTATTTTCAGTTATTTGCTTCCACTGCAGAACCCTCACAGTTTAGTTCATGACTGTATCCTCACCCTGAGCAAGGAGATAGGCATTTGAAGTGGTCCCTCCTAAGATTGTTTAGATATTAGTAAATTCAGTCTCCACAACTCTAGTGTAGGTCTGAAATGAAAAGGTCATCTAAATGGCTCACGCACTTAGAAGATACTTATGAACACCTGATTTTCCCCTTATTGTTTTCAACTGAGGCTTAACCTGAAGCACCCTGCTGAAAGCTTTTGATCTGCGTTACAACACTGGATCTCTGTGATTATTCTCCATTATGGTTAGTTCACACACATTCACACTCATTCTCTTCTAGACATACTCAAACCTGTGATTCCAGGTTGACCTGAATGTATAAAGACCTCCTGATATTGTTGGATTTTTTTATATGTACATATAGTATCAAACTGAGATGCTGTTGAGAGCAAATACCTTAACTTCAGCCGCAGACAGCATACGTCAAACGTCAGATACTCTGCATTAGAGAACAGGAATGTAAAACACACATACATCATACACTTACTTGCAAGTGCAGTTTAGTCACAGGATCCCATTTGGTGCTATAAGAAAACTCGGAAGAGATTTTGTTGTCGTATCTACTGATTTTAGAATTTATGGGTGAGCCTTCACTAATTATTAGGGGGCGTTTTTTGATTTAGTCACAAGATGAACAAAAAGTGGATATTCAAAAGATCCCACCAGAGCAGAGACAAAACAGTACGATCTTAAACACGTCTGTTTGCCTCGGTAACTTTTATCTCTTACTACAGAAAACTTTTGGACACGCTACCAAGGAATTGAAGTCCTTAGAATCCTGAACTTGAAAAAGAATTGGACCTGTTTAGACAGATGTACCTCTTAACTCCTCCTCCTCTTCCTCTGATTGGAGGAGCCAGGCAATATCTGTGCCTGTTTTGTTTTGAAAGGAGCTCAGGTTGTCATACCTCATGTTTAAGAAAGGAGAAAGATTTCCAGTTTGTATGCAGTGCAGCAAAGTCTTGGGTGCATTACAGATGTCACATCGTTCACATCGCAGTTGAACCCTGTTTGCGTCAGGCTGGCAGCAGAGGTGCAGTTGGGGTAGTGAACGAGAGACTCAAATGACATACAGCTTTTGTAACCCGTTCAATCTCATTGGAAGGCCAGAGGATGCTATTCTAATGACTGTCTACCTTCAGCCTTCTTCTGTAAAGCAGTGTTACTGCAAGGTGAACTCTTGCAGATTAACCGATCACACATCTGCTTCCTTTGAGAAACCAAACATCTAACAGCATCGAGACTGCAGGCCATAACGTCAGAAACACAGCTCCACAATTGCCGGAGAGTTTCATTCGCCCTTTTCGACTTATTGACAGGTTGCACAGAAAGGTGCCAATAGATAACCATTAGTTAATTCCACAGTCGTACACTGCATCAAAGTTTTTGCTGCTAACAGCATTTTCGGTCTTGCCAGCAATTGTCTCTTGCATGGGGAGCGAGCGGGAGGCCCCGTACAGAGCGAGCGATCGTCTCTGAACCACACTGTGAATCCAGCGGCCTGACGCCATCGCAACTATGGAATGTACTGTACATAATTCACACCATCGATGGTGCGTCCACTACGACACGGCGTGACGGAATAAAGCAATGAAACCGAGCGAGCACAAGAACGCGGGCCGTCAGGCCCCACCGTACGAACGTCTACCTGTAGTGTACCTTGCTCTTTGCAAAACTGGAGGTCGCCAAGGGTCAGATTCCCCCGCAGCGCCTGGACCCGTCATTAATTAGCAGATCTCCATTTGAACCCTGGACTTCTATATATAACAACACTGCACAGCCCAATCTACTGCTGACCTACATACACACTATAAAAGACATTCATCATCTCCCTCCAACTACCAGCCCTCTAATCTGCTCCGTGAGGGGGGAGCGGAAACGTAGAAAAAGGAGGGAAGAGAGAGAGAGAGATCGAGATTGAGAGGGGGAGAGAGTAACCTATTTATATCCATTGCATAATTCTGGGAAATGTTAGTGCATTTCCCATCTCTCATGATTGCTGTTTTTAAATGCCATTGAAAGTTTAACGTGTCATACACTCAGTTGATATATTCTCTAATTATTTACTGTACCAGCCATTGAATATCAGGTTCTTAAAGTAATAGCTATTCAATACTGTTTGGAGATCAAACTGTGTACCTGATTTCAGAAGCACAAGCACTGGCGTTAGTGCAACAATATGAGGGTAACATGATTATTAACAAAGGGTGATGTAATTTATATTTGGAAAAATACAATTATATATTGAGATAAGCTTGATGTTAAGAGATACGTAACTATACGCACTGGATATTACGCTCATGACATTAGGGTTAAGTGTCTCTCGCTCTCTTGACTCCTGTTCTCTCTCTGTCTTTGCACTACCTCTTTTCTTTCTCTTTCTGTCTTTCTCTTCCACTTCTGTCTTTTTTGCTCTTCCAGCATTTTGCATCAAGTCTCTTTCTCCTCTCACTTTCTTCCTCTCCAGGCTGCTGGTCGCCACGGATGTGTCGCGTGTGTGTATGTGGAGGTCTGCGTGTCCATGCGGGGTTGATGGGTATCCCGCCCTGTGTGGTGAACACCGTACCTCTGAACTAACACGCCACATAGACTAACATTAATATACGTGATCAGATTCTCATACTCTCTTTGAAGTTCTGCCTGAAGATGACTCAGAATTCTACCTTAAACTAGCTAGAACAGGGAATCTGTGCTCTGAGAGAACATGGAGGTGTGTTAACCCAGAACAAGGCAATCTGGGTAAAAAAACAAACAAAAAAGAACAAAAAACAAACAAGAAAACAATAACATAAGGGAGATGGATGTGATAGCCACACCTCAATCTCAAACGATGGCGTCACCATCGTTTGTACTCTATGTTCTCTCTCCTCTCTCTGAGAACTATCTAAGATCATCTCTGCATTTTCCTTCATTTTTTTAAAAATGAAACTGTGGAATCCGTCGCGTCTCATGTTCTTTGTGTATTTTGATGTAGTTCCTCTAGTTTGTGGTCTAAATGCAGTCTTGCGCTGTTGGTTTCAGTGTGTGATTATCCGTTATACTCGTGTGGATGATGAAAGTGCCAATCAAGCCTGGTTAAGATTAGCTTTGCGATTTGTTTGTGCATTAGAGTTGCTCTCTTTGGAGTGCTGGTGTCCATATCTACGTCACTGATAATTTTAGATCGACTTAAAATGTAAAGAACTATTGGAAGCAATATTGTAGCATGTTGTCAAGTTTTGTGTTTTGTTATGTCTGTTGTATGAGCCTTTGGATTTACTACGAATTTTGAATGAATAGGTTTACATGTACTTTTTGTAATACCGTAAGTTTAAAAAAAATGAAAAAATGCTGCTATTTGATAAGTGAAATATAAAGAAATATTTTAGTTGAAAAAAAAACGTCTGGTCCGTCGATTAGGATTGTGCTCGTTTTTGACAGGGGTATAAACGAGGTGTATTAATATTAATGACATAGACGCAGTAATAATAGTCAACCTGTGCCAAACTAGACCTTCACAGCTTCTCAACATGTAGGTGTGTGATGAAACATTAGATATCAATAACTTATTTAGAAGCATCGAACAAGTGCCAATCAATCAGTATCTTTTAGTTCCAATGAAAAGATAATCAATGAAGGAAACTAAAATATAATGAAGACATAGCGCAATGTTAGTATTGTTTTTACCCCATAGCTGCATAGACTAAGAGAAGCATTGTTTTATGCATCCATACGGTTTTAATACACTCAGTAGAAGCATCCTGTGCATTTGTTTGACCTGTGGCTTCCGCACTGCTTTTAAGTCATATTGTCTCTGTAGGTCGGCATGGAGTAGGCATACACACGTTATACACGTTATTAGCATTCATAACACAGCCATTTATGAAAGTGTGTTTTGTGGATTTAGGTGTTATCTTTTTGCACGTCTCTATTGCATGATATCCAAGTGAATTATTGAGGGGTGGGAAATCAAAACAAACAGCATAACGCATAAAAAAAAGAAGTAACTGTCGTTCTGTGTCTTATGTCTCTGAGACACAGTTCTGCATGTGTCTCTTTCTTTTTATCACAGCATTTTTTTTGTTACCCTGGTTTTTATTGCTTATGTTTTTCTCGGTCAGATGGGTGTGGCCTTCCAAAGGCCAATACACGCAGGCCTAAGAACTGCAGCGTAACCATGGGAACTGGAGTCAATCAGGAATTCATGAAAGCGAAAGGATTCCAGTTTACGACAATGAAACGCGAACGTGCGAGACATCTCTCAGCCTCTAATTTCAGGGGAAAATACCCATGCATGGAAGTGTCATTTAAGTTTTGGTTTTGGCTACGGTCACGTTTGGTCATATGAAGGACTGCGTTCATTGGTTTCAGACTTCTCTAGTTTCTCAGCTTGATTCTCCTAACCCCACATGTAATTTATGAATGTATTTACATTTGCATAAACTGAAACAAAATGTTATTTCAATGTTAAATGTCTTTTAGGTGTGACGTTTACGGCGGAGGTTGTAAAGTTCATGTAGCTCGATCATATCTGTCAGTGTTAGGAAGGCCCAGAGCCACATTAGCACCCAAATTCATTTCTCTCCTCCTGTCTGCTGATGCATCGAATGCACTTTACTGAGCATTAGGTCCCATCACAAACACACACAGTTTAACCTTCTACTGGATGCAAAACTGAACCAAGCAACCTGTTTTTAACATGGAAAACTTTGACAGATATATTGTTGTTTTACTTGTTGTTGTGTTTTTATTATTTTCATTCTTTGGTGTTTGTAAATGAGTTGTAATTTTTTAAAGTGTGTTTATTTTTGTATTTTGGTTCATTTCGGGGAGGAGAGGTCAGAAGGAGAGTGTGTGATACGTGTCCTGCATTCCACTGTCTCTCCTATAACATTCCCTTCGGTGCGTGTGTGAGAGAGAGAGCGTGAGTGGGAACGTTTGCATGGGTGTGTGTTTGTGAGTGTCTAGGTACACGCAGACACTATTGTTACCATTGTAATTGCCAACTGTGTGAAGCTGAACTGCTTTGAAAGTGAAAGGTGTTTTTTTGATTTTCAAAACTGTACGTTCTGTTCGGTTTAGAGGAATGGAAAATAAATTGCAGAAACCTCTGAAAAGTTTTGGTGTTCTCCTTTCATTAAAGCAAACTTTTGTGTCTCACGTACCCCCACAGCACCCTCAGCTATACGCTCAAGTCCTCTTTTGACGACATTCGATGTAGTTTTGCAATATTTGATTAATGTCATTTAATGCTATCATTTTTCTTATCAGCAATATTATTCATATTTAAAGACAAAAAACAAACTCAGCAGGTAGAACATGATTATATTTATATAATATACATATAAATTTATATACATTTAAAACTAACACACATTTTTCTTTGCTTTAAAAATAACTGAATTTCAATTTTTTAAGAGGTTAATTGAGCAAATGAAAAATCCAATAGAAGTAATCAAATTAAATGTGTCTGGCAGGAAATCAGTAAATTAAAAGACACAGGTTGCAGGTAAATGCAATATCGTCCATTCCATTTTAGTTATTTTGTGGTTTTAAGACTCCTGTATTCAGCCAATTCATTACAATTACTCAAACCATTTTCCACCTAAATCTCACATAACAAACTGTGACACAGTAGAGCCAGTTCAGCTCTCTGTTCTCTGTTAACACACACATACACAGAGAGAGAGAGAGAGAGAGAGAGAGAGGTGGTTGTGTGGTGATGCTGTGTGAAAGTGGTATAGTCCTGCAGTGCTGCAGTTTGACGGCATGGTTGAAGTGTCATTATGATAAATGGCAAGATCAGTATGAATCATAACGTCTGCTTGTGACGCTGTTAGCTTTCTTAAATCCATAAAGCGGGTACATATTTCAGATGCGTAAGCAATAAAAAACAACAAATTGATCATTTACACAAATTATAGCTCACAAAAAAGTGTTAAGATTGCGCTTCATAAATAATGAAAACCAGCCATAGTAGATGTTTTATATATTTATCATTTCGATTTCAAAAGTATCTTTTTAAATATATCTGATGCTGAGCTGAAGTGGACTACCTGGTTGCCTTGGATACCTCTTAGAGCCATACCTCAATTGTCCTGTTTCCCTCTCTATAACAAAACCCTGCACTACAACATGCATACATACACACATCTGCTGAAAGCCAAACTGTGACTTTTTCTAAAGTTTCCATTTAGGAAAAGTAGTACAAGATTGAGCATTATCAAAAACTGTTATTCTATGTTATTTAATGTGTATTCATGCATAAATGAATGAAGATATTATTAAGATATTAATATTAATAAGATATTAATAAGTATTATTGTTTTATTTTCTTACATATATGTGCCTTACCCCAACTTCCATAGAATAATGTAGAGATATCCATATGATACAACATACAACAGCTAGGTGATCACTTTGTCTTGAATGCCTCTGCAGTTGCCATGGCAGTGAGACTGCTGTAAATTGCAGTTGTGTATAGATGTTCATACGTGCAATGTTTACTCGATTATGCCTGTAAGCAACGAATCAAAAGAATGCTTCCCAGTATGTCATTCTAGGCTTCGGCACCTAGATTATGAAGAGTACTGTGTCAGTATGACTTCACATAAAGTAGTCACATATTTACAAAGACTGGGAGACTATGATACTAACTGTTACTGTTTTTATTTAGTATAGTAAACTGTAAACACTTAATACAGTAGTTTAATTCAATGTACTAGACAAAACATAATGTTATTAGTGGAAATAGCACTAATGATAGCTAATGTAGTTTGTGGATGTTCAATGTTCTCTTTGTTTGTAATATCATCAGCCTATATTTTTTATGTGTTTTTGTTGGTTTGCTTTTACATTTATTTCATCACTTTATTTTTTTTAAACAATTATCAATAGTTTTTACACAGGTAGCATCCAGGATGCATTAATTCGATATTGTTAGATGACTAAAATTAATCTAGTGGCCCAAAGGAACTAACTCTGTGGGTCATAAAATCAATTGTTTTCTGCTGGTGTTTAGTAGTAACACATTTCATTATAACAGACCCAAGGGCTCATTTTCACTATACAAGGCTCATGACAACCTATTAAGTCCAATATATGATCAGTAGAAATGAACAGAGGGGTTCTTTTACAATGAAAAATTGAACTGATTCTCTCTATGTTATCCAGTCCTTTATAACTTAGCAATTCTGATTTATTAATATTATTATATGCTCAAAAATATTGATCTTTTTTCAATATCCTTGTCAGTCCTGGAACAACATGTAAGTTTACTCCTAAGAACGAAGTTTAAATGTTTACATCAAACTGATGTGTCTAGCTGCAATCCATAATGCAAATAAAATGAATTAACTGGTTGGTAACCTAATATTAGGTGTGGGATCTTAAACTTAGAGAAGTCAATGCCTTATCTTTCCATGTCTTGTTTAATACAGCACACAATGTCTTTACAGGTCCCACAGGAGACAAGTACATCTTTTCTCCTCACACAACACCTCATTAAAAGAAGGTCTACTCACGCGATAAATCAGTCATCTGGTATCTGTGACAGAAAAGGGCTTAATAGAGAGTGTAATGCTCTTCCGATGTGAATTTTTCAACTTGTTGATATTTTAACACCTGTTGTAAAGAAGGATGGTTAATTGGTGTAATGTCATGGTTTTGAATAAAATTAGATTTTTTATATTCAGTTTCTATGTCAAGATACTGGATTATCTTTTATGTTTGTTGTCTTGTTAACATGCTTTTCGAAAACAGGAAATAGCAACAAATAATCATGACATATTTTCAAAACCATCTGGAACACTCTGGTCTTTTTCCTCGCTTGGTCTCTATTTCTCTCTCTCTCTCTCTCTCTCTCTCTCTCTCTCTCTCTCTCTCTCTCTCTCTCTCTCTCTCTCTCTCTCTCTCTCTCTCTCTCTCTCTCTCTCTCTCTCTCTCTCTCTCTCTCTCTCTCTCTCTCTCTCTCTCTTTCTCTCTTTCTCTCTCTCTCCACAGACACTCCTCTCCTGCTATCTCACTCTAACCCTTTAATCAAAAGTGCTGTATATTGTGGAATAGTAATAAATTTACTACTGTACCACATTTTATATGCTTACATACGCACAAATAGAGAGGGCTCTACGGTGGATTATCGCCAGCATTATAAACAGATAAGACATGATTATTGACAGTAGTACATTAAATCTCTTCTCACACACTTCAGACATTACTGAACATGTCACACGCTATACCACATCCACACACATACACAAACCCATCTACAATACATCGAGTGGCTTATATGCTGTAGCCGCAACCCTAGTGAAGCTCAGTGCAGCATTGCAGCATCGCTGAAATTACTTACTAAAATCCCAAGGACGTCTACATTAGTACTAGATGTCTGTGAATAAAAATATTATGTATGCAGCACAATTCATAAATTGCATTTAAAGTACACCGCTGAGACCACAATAATGACATGACAAAATCAATACCTTACACTAAATAGAAAACCCTTATTGCAATCACTAGGCCTAATTGCTTGTCATATGACTCTGTTTCATGTAAATTGTGATTTATTTAATTAAAATGTGATGCTGTGTAACCTTCATCAACATTCAAGGTCATTGGGATTGCATGAAAATCTGCTGTCGTGGCACAAATGTACACAATACACTCAAACCTTTACCTAATACATCTGTGCAAATGGCAAACCAGTGTGAAATGCCATACTGGAGGTAATCTATAAGATTACTTTAGCCTTCTCCTATAGATGTGCCTGTTTTTCAAAGATAGTTGTGAAGGGGAGGATCTCATCATTAAATCATGTTGTCAAGGCGACAAGTTTGTGTGGAGCATGGCTTTGAGCAGTGTGTGTCAGAACACAGGCGTATTCCTGTCACGATTTCATCACTATTTCTATGTGTAACCTTGGCAACCCAAACTCCCCAAAAATGCACCAGTACAACTTGGTAAATACAAGGTACAATATTTACTCGTGCTGCTTTGATTCATACCGCAAAAACACAACTTTGGTTGGAGCTCTGGTCAAAACATCTGTAAACCAGTTTGTTTTTTCACCATAAATCTGCTGCTGGACTGTGAATAAATAACATGGAGTACATGTTGGTTATTCCTGATTTATGATTTCACAGTTTAACGTGTCACAGTTGTTGGTCTTGCTCAGTTTATTTTTCCTACATGTACATGAAGCGCACACAGATAAAACACTGCAGTGGTCAGTATCATCATTTGCGTGCTGCTTCATTTCTCTCTCTGCTTCCAGTGGTCAAAAGTGATAAAGGCATATGCAGTCCTCCACTGTGCTCCTGGAGTTGATGTTGTTAGCATTATCACACCTGATCAATAACTATTAATGAAGGAAACCATGGCTGATTCAAGATGTGGCTCTTGCTCTGCCGTTGCCATGGAAACCAGAGCTGCAGCGCTGCAGGCTCAAATTGGGAGTTGGAAGAAAAAGATGGGAAAGAGAGAGAGAGGGAAAAAAGAGATAAGGAAGGAGGAGGTATTTTAGCTGGTGAAGCATAGAGAGGGGAAAAAATACTCCCTATAGTTTTAAGTCTTCTGACTGCAGTATTTGCAAGGAGAACGCATTTAGTTGTGTGATGTTATTAATAAACATATTTTATTTTATACATGCATAGTCCAAATCACATTTGTTTTTGTTTATTTTCTTAATAAATAAATTTCATGTATGAATTTCATGTATGACCTAGTGCTTTCTAAAGATTTATGTTAAATGCGTAAATTCCTGCCGATATATTTCAATGCTTACAGCGCCCTCTGTAATTGCAATACCGCGCCGAACCTGCAGACGGCGACGGTAAGCCATGTGTCCTACGCCAGTATCAGCGAGAGAAAATAAACATACAGATCAATGGACGTTCGTGCTTATTCCTAAACTTTTTAACTAGATCAATTTTAGCCATCACTGTGTACAGCATGACAAGCAAGGCGTTTTTATTATTAAATATAAATCTGTGATCGCCTACACTGCCACAATGACAACGACGGCAAATCCATGTAATATTGTCGCAGACCTGGAAAAATACATTGTAAAAGAGGTAGAAATCGAGAATTTATTTTTTGAATATAAAAAAATATAACATTTTTTAATATGAGTGTTTTGTATTTAGGCTCCTCCAACTGTCTATTACATTCCCGATTTCATAACGGAGGACGAGGAGGAGTATCTTTTGCAGCAGGTAAGAATTAACATCATAACATACGTAATAGGCGTATCATACTATGCATTTTACATTTTTGTATCTCTTATAAGGTATACAGAGCTCCTAAACCCAAATGGACTCAGTTGTCAGGACGGAGGCTACAGAACTGGGGTCTGTATCAGATTTTCATTGACATCGTTTATAAATCAATTCAAAGCATTTTTAAATAACATATCCATTAGGAGTGTTTTTTATCAATTAAAGTTACTCTGTGTAGCTGTTGTAGTCGTTGATTAGCGTCACCACATCTCAAATTTATAAGACTTAAATGAAAGTTACTGAGCTGGAGGTGTATGATTAGATGATTTATTTAAAACTTTCCTTATATCAGGTGGATTACCTCATTCCAAAGGAATGCTAGCTGAGATACTCCCTGATTGGCTGCTGAATTACACAGAGAAAATATCTGTGCTAGGAGCATTTGCAGGGAAAAAAGCCAATCATGTTCTTGTAAATGAATACAAACCTGGGGAGGGAATCATGGTAAGATAATGGGCATTTATTGTTAACTTACTATGATTTTGGAATTGTCCATTAAATTTAAGAATGGTGTCATATTTCTTTATTCTGAACATGTCACTTTTTCATTTCATCTTCCTTTACCGTTTACCTATATCACAATTACAATTCCTTCTACTTATAAGCCTCATGAAGATGGACCACTCTATCACCCCACAGTGACAACTATTACTCTAGGCTCTCATACACTTCTGGATTTCTACAGGCCTGTTTGTCAGAATCAGGTACCAACAGAAAAACTTGATGATAGTTGACCCACAAAAGCTCTGTTTACACCGAGCATAACAGATCATAATGCCTGTGGAAGGAGGGCCTTTGTCAGTCAACAATAAGGCTAGGTTATATAGATTATATGCTGTAAACTGTATAAGCACTTAATTGGCCAGGGTTAAAAACGTATTGTAGCACAGAAGATGATTGACAGTTTATTTCACTGTTGCCTGGAACTCAAATAAGTGCTCAGACCATAAACATAATGTTGTCAAATATGTTTTTGATTATCTTTTTGTATGAGTCTAAATGTTTTTAAGTGCTCAGATCTTAAAACACTTTGAACAATCTACTTGTAATTAAAACAAAATCTTAATTCAAAGTGTAGACGGACTATGAAAGGCCAATGCATTTCTTTTTCCCCTCTTCCTCCAGACTGAAATTCCTCAAACAGAAGAGAGCCGTTACATGTTGTCTGTATTGGTACAGCGACGAAGTCTCCTGATTCTTCAGGATGACATGTATAAATGCTACCTACATGGTATCCAAGGAGTTGATGAGGATATTTTGTCAGAACATGTGGTAAATCTCTCCTCAACGGGGGCTCAGGTGGGAGACACGTTGCCCCGGAGCACAAGAGTCTCCCTTACCATCCGTTGTGTTCCCAAAGTCATCCGGGCCAATCTGTTGCTTGGAAAGAAGTGACACATGCTTAAGGACTTGCCTTAACATTGAACCAGACAAACAGGTTACACCTGTCAAAACCCACAAGTAAAGTGTGTAAATGCAACACCCAACGTGTTCTTTAGAATACGTTTAAAATGCTTATCTAAAGCTCAGTTGTCTTAAGGATTGTCTTATCTTCTGCAAACAAGAACTGTAGAACAGTAAAACAAATAACTAATTTTGCAACTAACTAAATCAATTGTGTATATATATGTGTGTGTGTGTGTTTTGACACTTGTATAGGCAAGAGGAAGTTTATGTTTTTTTACAATACCTATTTGTTTAATAATACAGAATTGTTTCAATGTCTGCATGCTCTTGTTAACAACTACAAGAAACTGCTTTAATAAAAGCCCTGACATGCAAACTAGTCGGCCAGGTGTCCCATAATCCACTCCCTTCTCAAATTCCTCGAATTATGGGTTTGTATTTGTCTACTCTGTATGCGCATCGCCCTTTTAAAGTGCAGGTTGTTAAATTCTTCATTACGCTGTTTGCGTAATTCTCTTTTGAATGTGACGTATCCTCAGTTGCGCACTGTACTACCGTGTGTCAGACGGTCGTTTACATTATCTCCAGCTCTTCACTGGTAAGTTATATGTTTCTAATCGAATTTCATAAACAATGGGTTTATAAATATGTTTACATGTTCATTAGCACAAACGTTATCTGTGGATTTCATGTTCTTTGCGGTTTCTGTCGGGTTTAGGCGAAGTCATGTCGGATGGCTTGTTTAGCGTGTTAGCATGTTTTTCCGCAGCCGAATACCATTGCATGTAAAAACGTTCACGTTTTATTTACGCACAGACAGTACATTTTATTGCCATGCGTTTCTTTAGGAAAACTAGAAAGTGTTGTCATTATGGTACGCTGTTTGCTAAAATGAGTAAGTCAGCAAAAGATTGCGTTTGCACACAACAAAGAAAAAGTGCTTCAGTTAACTCTCAACTCTCAATATATTGCAAACACAGTATTAAAACCCACTTGAGGGCTGTTTATACATACATTATTTGAACAATTTAATTGTTTTGTCTTTGTTTTATTATTGTGGGTGGGTGGAGGATTGGGGACATAGTTGCAGTGGGTGTGTCAGCATCTGTCAACACTGAGAGACAACCCCCCGTATGCTAATGTTTCATGTTTCAAACATCAACCAACTAAACCTTTGAACAAATAAAACATCGTGATTTCTGTTTTGTTGCCATTAAGATGTCTATTTATGGGTGTGACTGTACAATTTTGCAGAAGATATAAAGATTACAAAGTAAAACAATTTCTTCAAAAAACTTTAAAATCATTATTAATTAATTTTAAATAATCTGTTGAGCATTAATGGTAGCATTTGATATCTTGTTGCTGAATTAAATGATACTTATTAAGAAGTGTTCAATTGTACTTATCTGAGGGATATGTGAGAGTCTTTACGTCTGGGAAATTTGTATATATATTGTATAAATTGTATTACTGATGTTTCTCTTATCTCTATATCTCTGTTATCTTATCTCTATATCTTAGATTGAGTGTACCATTTGTGCCGTAAGATGAATCTTGCCAAAAAACTCATTGGAGGCCTCATTGATGTGGTCAGGTGAGAGAATGTTTTATACACTTTTTTTCTTTAGGCACAATAACCAGCCTGTAGGGTGCTTACTATTTCAGTGTGCAGTACTAATGTGTTACATTTGTCTCTTCATTATATAGAAATATTAACCCCAGAGGACATTTATACAGGAATGATTTAAAAGCATAATTATGTGTTCTCTGCTTATATTCACAGCAACATCGACCCTGCTCAGTTTGTGCCATCAGAGCCTGTGAGTAACATCAGTTTGATTTTGGTGTCATACAAATGTTTTTTGGATGCTTGCTGTTAACAATCATTTTAGAAAATAAACCTGTATTGTTGAACTGCTAGTATCTCTGTGTTGCATATACTCACACTGGCCCAGGCTATTGAGCCTTTCTGATAACCTTTGTAATGGAAAGCAGTAAAATAGTAACATATGAAAACAGCTGTGTCCAAATACTTTCATAGCATTTAGTAATCCTTGAATTATTTCTACATAAACTAATACATTCACATTTCATGCTGCATAAATTAACATTAGTATATGTGGTATGAATTTACAACAAACAGTTGTATGTCTATAAAAGCATTACTATAAACCTAGATGAATACATGCTGAATAAAACTGCTTATTCGTGATATAAAAAAAATTATGTGTAATGAAATAATGTAATCTAATGAAAATAAATTAAGATGCTGATACTATTGACATCCCTCTCCAGCCCCCACCCCGCAGACCACTGGCTTATGCTGAGAGCAATGAGTCTGAGGAAGAGAAACAGTTCCGCAGAGTATTCCAGCAGCTAGCCGGCGAAGTTAGTCATAGACAAACTTACACAAACAAATATTTAAACATATAAACACATTCAGAAAAGACTGACCACTGTAAACATTTCCTTTGATTTCAGGACATGGAAGTAAGTCCCAATGAACTGATGAATATCCTCAACAGAATTGTTTCCAAACGTGAGTATTGTGTATATGTTTGTGTAATGTAATGCATGCAGTACTGCATGATGCTCATTGTTTCTGCTATGTATGTTACTGCAGATTCTGGACTGAAGACAGATGGCTTTAGCATTGAGTCATGCAGAAGTATGGTGGCTGTCATGGATGTATCCTGCTACACTGCACACACATTTACAATAATAAACAGAGCCAAATCTGTTGACCTTTTAAGAGGAAATCTGCTACACTATAAATGATAGCTGAGAGCGTTTTCAAATTCTCCAAAATATTTCACTTTAATTATATGATGTCACTATCTGTTTCCTAAAGATGCTCTCATTCTGTATGGCTTTGTTTTTTGGGAGGGATCTTCGAGACTGATGTTAAGATTGTTGATCTGTTTGTTGATGTTGACCTTGACACTGTACTGCAGAGCGACAGCACAGGTAAACTGGGCTTTCATGAGTTTAAATATCTTTGGAACAACGTGAAAAAATGGCAGGTGAGTAAAATTTAAAGATTCTTTATTGCTTACAACTGGAGGTTTTATCTTTGTGTAATTTTTAAGCTAGGCTTTGTTTTATTTGTGTTGTTGATTTTATCTAACCGTTTTGCTCATATTAGACACTTACTGTTATGTGTTTATAAATAATAAATTGCCTTCATAATCAAAACCAAATTAAGCCTCTAAATTGTTAAATAGAAACCAAACATGCTTGCTGTTGGGGGTTACTTAATTAATAAAGACTTAATTTACCTGTTTGTTTTACAGGGAGTATATAAGAGTTATGACAGGGATAGTTCAGGAACTATTGGAGCAGATGAGCTTCCAGGTGCCTTCGGAGCTGCAGGTGAGCACCCATGTCACATGGCATGATGAACTGACTTCCTTGTAAGGGTCCTTGCTTCTGTTTTCAACATTAATGTATTCTTCAGGCTTCAGATGTTCAGTTAAGATTCCTGGCTGCTGCTTACATATTTACATGAATTTTGGTTCACTTTTGTTGTTTCCTGGCACTACATCTTGTGCACAAACATTCTATACGTTCATTAAACATATGCACACTATGACTGCTTTGATACTTCACCTGACCTGCAGTGGACAGGACTTACATAGACAGTGTTTACAGGTCTGTCTGGTTACAAAAATGAGGTGGAAGTTAGGTTTTAATATTAATCTTGCTGATATTTAACCACAAAAGGAAAATCAAAGCATACCATTGGCTTTCGTTCTATACTTATTTCAGGTATATAAAACAGTTCCTTAACATACAATAGCCTTGTTTTTCCTGATGTTCATATACACGCATTGTGGCAATTTTATTTATATATATACATGTGACCAAGTCTGTAAAAACCAGTCTAAAGTCTAAAAATCTAATTTTGAGATAACAAGCATCAAAGTTTGATTTCACCTATTAATTTCACTATGATTTCGATATTTGACATGCCGTTGCTCAGTAAATTTTGACGATATCAAATTTATATTTTCAAGGAATGTTCTTTACATTATGTAGGATGATTTTATTTACAAAACAGCAAATCACAAAAAATCTTTAACTGGGTTTTCACAGACAGGGTCACATATATATATATATATATATTTATATATTTTACATCTTTCTTGTCTCCTGCAGGTTTCCCTCTAAATGATCAGCTCTTTCAGATGCTTATTCGCAGATACAGCGATGAAAATGGAAACATGGACTTTGATAATTACATCTGCTGCCTTGTGAGACTTGACGCCATGTGTCGTAAGTTCATTCTAGAAGGCTTTGAGTCATAATAAAGAAATGTAGCTTTTCCTTTATAGGGTAAGATGAAAAAAAATGGTTTCTTTCAGTGTTTCAGTTATCTACTCTTTGTGACTAAGACCCATATATTTGGCCATTATGCATGTTTATCGGATAGATAAACTGCAGAGAGAGGTCAGGATCAATAAAAAAAGGAACAGGATCAGGAAAGTTATGTAGTTTACATGAGGATCACAGCTTACTGTCTCACAGTATACCACACAACCACACTTCTGAATTGAATAACTTATTTTGTTTATCCTGTTGTGATGATGATGATGTGAAAATGATTCTTTTGAATAGGTGTAGCAGCCATAAGGCCAACTTAAAGAAATTGTTCACCTAAATATAGAACATCTATACATTGTTGAAGTAATCCAAATGACATCGGTTGTATATATATATGTCTTCTGAAGCAAAACAATATCTTCATGAGAGATAATGAGCATATTTAGTGATCAGTACAACATCAATGTTAAAACATATATAACTGTATGCAAATATGGCAGCAGGAGGCCAAACACGTGAGTAGAGAGCATACAAGTCTTAAATCGTGCATCATTGCTGTAAGATAAAACTAAGGCTATTTGCTAAATAAAGAAGGAACCCTGTAATATGTTCCACCCCAACTTGGAATAAGAACAGGAAAGAAATGGCATTTGTCAAGTCTATTCATAGGGACAATTCTTAAAGCTACTTTTTGCATACTTAGTATGATGGCACATTGCTCCCCCTATGGGCTAAGTAATTGTTTCAGCCATTTTGTTTTGTGGATATGTACAGTATGTTAAAGGAGTCATACAATTTTTGTAATACTTGATTGTTTTTCTAAGGTAGCCAAGGATGAATTCGAGTATAAACAGCAACTCTTTTTAATCCTTACATTTCAATGAATTGTTGTTTTATCAGTAGAAAAAACTTTATGATTAACATTACAGTATAATTAAAACATTCAAAGAAAAATTTGTATAATCTCTTTAATGTATGTGGATATGAAGTGTAACAGTGTTATAGAACTAATTAATGTCATATGGATTTATAACAGGTGCCTTTAAGACCCTTGACAAGGACAGTGATGGCACAATCAAGGTCAACGTTCAGGAAGTAAGGAAATTGTGACTTATTATTCAAAACACAATGCTTGTTCTCTTAAAAAATGTATGTATGTGTGTATATCTTATTTAGGATAAAGATTTCTGTAATACATTAATTATTTTTAATACATTAAAAGGAAATCTCTCTCTTCACAGTGGCTACAGCTGACCATGTACTCCTGAGCAATGGGAAAGCCTGCAATGCTGTGGAAGATCATCCCAGTGCTTTAATGCAATTCCTAAATGCTTTCAAAGCTCCCCCTCTTGTTTCACATTACAGCACTGTTGCTGGGAAAATGAAAATGACTGGCATGGACTTGGTCTGCCACTGGAATTATATGGGTTACATAATATGACATTCTCTTTACAAGTTTTCACAATTTTTAGTTTGTAGTAGCATTGTACAGTAGAAACCTAACCAAAGAAAGAAAATTACAGAATATGTGGCAGAAATTTAACCAGTTAACTCTAATGAAGAGTTACTTTTAGTCACAAATATGCAAAACTATGTTACATGTGTACGTGTGCAAAACATGCCATTATCTGTTGGTGCCATTTCTGCATGAAGCGAATGAGGGATGTAAGGTATGCAAATTATTGGTATGAAAACCAAGCTCAGTATAAAAAATAATACAAATACAATGTCAAATACAATTTTTTATTGAATTAAAAACATGAGAAAGTGACACTTGTCTGTCTTTTCTTCATTAGTTTGGTTTTCTTCTGATAAATAAAGTCATTTTGTGGTTTAATTAAATTTTATCTTTGCATTTTTTTTCTACATGTATCTCGGATATGCAGGCTAACTGCAATTGGAGTAATTAAAACACACACACACACGTAATGAAGATAATTAACGCAAAATTTTAGTTACCGCCAGGGTTAGTTAAAAGTGTGTGTTCTGGTAAGCCAATATGAGCACACCAGCGCCACAGTTACTGAAGTGGTCAGACCCGGTAACTGCATCCACCCATGTACGCCACAGTCAAAAGAACAGTCGAGCCAGTGCGCTTGCGCAGCGCATACGCCGCTCTCTACGAAGTTTCGGTATATCTGGATTCAATGCAAAATACTAAATAGATTTCGACCGTATCAAGGTATGTATTCAAAACATTTGCGGTCATTAAGTACTTGTATGTTTCATGGCTTTGAGAACTGCTCAAAAAAGACCCAAAAGTGACTGTTGTGACATAAATAGCTAGCTAGCTGAACTAGCTAAACTGTAAAAATGTAGCTGTTAGGGAAACGAGGGCGAAATGTCTGAACGCGTGGTGAATCTTTGCATTGAAACGAGCCATCTTTAAGCAGAAAGGCGTGTTTTATATTTGCTCCTAACATTTGCTTGTGTCTCTTTTGGATGTGGTTGTGTCCGGTTTGATTTATCTGCGTTAACACGATAGCGATGAGGAGCGAAAACAAAGAGAGAAACTGAACGTAATATCGCTGAATTTACAGTAGGAGCACGAGCACACAGACGCTCTTGAGTGCAGCCAACAGGAGAAACGGTGACTGAATGAATGAATGAATGAGAGAGCCGGTGTATTGATTTGAGCAAATAAGTGTTGCATTTTCAACAATTATTTCAACAAAATATAAAATGCTTTTAAAGTTGTTTAAAACACGGAAAGACGTACTCTGTCTTTCCCACTGTCTTTACTGCACATCCCAAAGAGAGAAACTGGATTTTAGATGCACGTGGTTTTGTTTACAGCAGGGTCAGAAAATAACATTTGCATTAATAGGCGGTATTTTTCTCTGCAATTGTTTTCTAGTGGAATTTTTATAATTCTTTTATTACATATATGTCTAATTGCCCTGTCTGTGAGTGACCACCCAGGAAAAGTCATTTTTGTTACTTTTATAGCTATAATTTAATGTTGAGATTTTAGCCTGGATGTCACAGACAGGGTCACATATGTGTTGTGATTTATAATGACATACTATAGGCTGTTATCAGTGAAATGGTATCCATTATCAGTATTAACATCCTTACACTGCAGAAGCTACATCTGACTAGGCATTTTTGATCCTTTATGTTGAATTATGGGGCATTTTTCCACTAGCCTTTGTTAATTTTTGATCCTGGTTCTAAGCCTTGTTTGCTGTTTGAAATAGTAATTTTTTTGTGTTTTCATAGTACCACAGCAGAAAATGTAAAGCATATAGTCGTTGATGTAGTTTAATATAGTTGTGTTTTTCTTGGTATTTTTATATAGAATGGCCAGGGTTTAATTACACAAGACTAGGATGATCTTATCCAAATCAACTGTATTACAGACAGTATTTTTGAAATTGTTATTATTTTACTATACACAGACCACTCACCCCATAGGTGGAGAGAGTGGAAGTTGGGGAAAAATGTCACTGTCTTCGCCCTACCTCAACACAGACAACACAGTGCGCTTCAGAAGAAGGAAGGCACGCTTCTCCTTCAGTGAAGTGCACATACTGCTGGACGAAGTGCGAAAGAATCGGCACATTGTCGTGGGTGAGTTTTTCCTGTATTTGAAAAGCAAAAATTGTCTGAGCATGCTACTCATACAAAATATGAAACTTGCAAATTACATAATTTTACTTGACTGATAAATGGATAAGCTATAATAACATTTTGTCTGCGCAGGTAAGTTTAATGCAGGGGTTCCATCGGATGTCAAGAGGAGGAAATGGGCAGAGATCACAGCACGGGTTAATGAGATCGGGGAGTGCGAAAGAGAGATCATGGAGGTTATAAAGAAATGGTCAGACCTTAAATGCGACACAAAGCGTAAAGTGGCTGCCCTGCAGACCGGCGGTGTTACGTCTCAACGGTTGGCACGGACCAGTATGGAATTCTCTCCAATAGAACTCATAGTGGAATCAATTCTCGAATTGGACAAGAAACCATGGGAAGCTACTCAAAGATCCAGGTCTCGCAGTTACAGTGATGAACAGGAGGGTGTTGGCGGGGGTGAGGATGAGGAGGAGGAAGACGGGGCGTTTATGGCGATGGGTTCGGTTCACAGTTCACCGGGCAGAGGAATGGATATGGGAGGAATGTCTGCTGCAACAAGTGGAGCTGTGATTCCTGAGATTCATAATGATAGCTCCAAAACTGGAGGTAAACAAACAAATCAGAGTAAAATATCCATACATTTCATTAATGTTAGCATAACAAATAATTTTACAATAAATGTTTATATTATATAGTATTCAATATGTACCATTATTAAAGTAAACCAAATGACTCCAGCGAGTATATTATATCTCTTCTGAAATAAAACGATATATTTGTGAAAACAAACTATTAACTATTTTAAGTTGTAAACAATGAAAATCCAAGGTTAATTTTAAATATCGCACCATGTCGATTTCTTTAAATCTCATTGGTCTTTGTGTGGCTAGCTGACATATGCATGTTTCAATATGAGACATATGATGATTTTTGGGTGAACTGTTTCTTTAAAGATTAAAACAAGAAAACTTTACTTTACTTTTTAGTATGCCTATTGTTTTTATGTCCATTTCGTTTGCTTGATTACAGAACCTGAATCCCGGTTGATAGATTCAGACGAGGAGAACCGCGACCTTCTCCCATCATCCTCTATGGCATCTGTCGTTAACTCTTTTTCTGAAGAGGATGGAATTGCAACTAGAGGCAAAACTGGACACGTCTCCTCCTCTGCCTCTACTAAAGCGGCCAGTTCACGTGAGCACTTAGTGCAGAGTGCAAACCTTAGTGTGCAAGAGCAGCACACCACCAATGCACTTCTGGCCACAGTATCCCGTTCACTAGAGATTCTTGCCGAGTCAGTGCAGCAGCTAGCAGAAACACAGCAGGAGTTTGCGCGTGAGTCGCTGCAGCTGCAGAGGGAAACGGTGCAGGTTTTACGAGACTTCGCCTCTGGCGCTCTAACAGTACTGCAAGAAAAGGTCAATGGAAAACCTGCATTATGAAAGTCCTGTTTAGCATTACAGCAATGTCGTTTTCTCCTCTTATTCTAATAATGATCAACAAACATCACAGTGTTTAGTTCATTGGTTATGTTTGATGTCGCATACAAACTTCTTGTTTGTGACCATCAGAGGGCGCAATGGCATCAGTGACAAAATCCTAGCGTTTAAGACATTTTTTAGGAAATTCTCTTGTAGTTTTTTTAATGGTACAAAAACGTTTGTATCAGGTCTTTCTTTAGCAGTCCATATTTATGGGTTGTTTGTTAGTGTTAAAAAACTGCACAAAAATGGCACAAAGTTGCTAAAGCTGTTCAAAATAGGAATGTTTTATGCCTATTATAATAGGACCATCCACAACAAATTGTAATACTCATTACATTGGGTTGTTAAGACATCTATGTGGAAATTCACATTGTAATGACCTTCTTTTAAAAATGAATAACACATTTTTATGTATCACTTATTTTACTTTCCAGCTTTAAAAAAAGTCTAACCAATGATAATAAACTAATTATTGTGTTTGTAATCCTGTAATCAAACACCATGATGATGATCTCAAAGTTCTCAATTTTTACAAAACAAGTTTTGTTTGTAGCAAGTGTCTTAATGATAATGTAAGAAATTATTATTTATCCTTCCCTGGCACATGAAACTAAATTTCACAAATGTTCATTCTCTTTTTTTTGAGCTGGTAATGCTGTTGATCTGTCACTAGAGGGACACATTCCTATTCTTTGACACTGCATTACTAAAATCATAAAATAATTCTTTACTGCATGTTTAATGTCACTCCTTTTTTCCGCTGTGGAATTTTCATGTTTGATTTATGAATGACACCACAAGTGAGACATGAGTGAGATAAGTGAGATATTTAATTTTAACAATATTTTTACATCTGCAATAGGTTTAACATCTGCTGATATCATACATGAATGAACGTCATGGCAAGTGAATTTGTGTTTCTCTGGCTGTTTATGTATAAATTCTGTAATAAATACAAGAACACACAGCTTTTTGTTTAGGTTTTGGGTAGGAGTGGAGTTGAAGTGATGAGACCACCGCATTGTTCTCCAGCTCTCCAGGGTTGCAGGCTCTGCTTAAACAGCTGCTTGTGTGTGAGTGTGTGTAATGCAGAGCGGTATGTTGGATGTGTGTGTGCTGATGTAGAGCTGGGGTTGGAGAATGCTTTGTGTAGATGGCAGCTGGTAGCTCTATTGTGTGGTTAGGGTCCTCTGCTGAAAGGAAATGTACTGTATTGTGTCTTTGTGGAATGAAATTATGAATGTCTATGTAGTGTATCAGTCATTTATCATATAGGCCATCTAGACTGAACAGCACACCAGATATATGAATATCACTTGAGGTCAAAAAATGTTTTTGGAAAATAGGTTTTGTTTTGTAAGCCTGGTTGTTTTCTTTAAATCTGTTAGGCACAACGTTACAAATATGGTGATGTGAAATATAATCTGACAAGTTTTCTTTAGTATTGTTTTAAAATATCATACCAAATAGGTTAGTTCTTAACATAATACTTTTGTAAAGAGAACAAAAATCACTATGTTATATAAAAGACAGAAATACTACACACAAAAGGTGTGTGCCATATTACCTATTTTACCTGTTGGCCTTTTTTTAATGTTTATTTCAAACTTTGAGATACATTATTAACGCTGGTACTTCTTTTGTTTAAAAAAAGACAAAGAAAATTCTGCCTGTCAAAATCGTTGTTAGTGTCCATATGTGTTTTACCATGATTGCTTCATGGAACTGGCCTCACATCAGCTGCTATCCTGAACAAAAGCGACAATATTGTGAAGCAACAGCGGATAGATTTATCGATCCTTGTTAAAGTACAACTCTGTCTTTCCTCCCCTTCTTCTGTTGGTCTGCTGACCTCTTCACCTTTTCTTCTTTCTCCTTCACCCCCGCTGATTCTTCTCCCCTCTCTTTTATCCTGCATCTGTCATTCGGAGTCTTTAATAGCCCAACGCTACCTCTGCTGTGAGGCCCTCTTTTCATCCTCTAAAGGTTCAGAGGCACACGGCTGGGGTGTAACTTCACCTTATTTATCCAGAACCGTATTAGCTGGTCATGTGTAGTTGTGGTGTGTTCAGTGCACCTGTTCCAACATGTAGAATTTGCTGCATGTGTGAAGTATTAACATTTGTAATTTTTACACGCTATGTTGATTTGGTTTTTCTTGTGTTTAAACGTGTGTTAAACCCTCGTGACTTTTTATATTGAGAGCAGCAGTAGACAGAAACAGGAAGTCAAGGAAAGGGAGAGAAGTAAACAGAATAGAAACACGACCCAGACTCAAACCCACATCTCCCATGAGCATCACAGCTCAATATGTCAGTGCAGTCACACTGACCACAACTCTTTTTCTTAGTGTGCTAGACTGAATCTAAGAGAGCAGTTTCTGTAAGATTATTCCTCTCATTTGTTCCCCATCTTTACTTTGAAAACAGCAGCTGCACTCACTCACACACCCACAGCAGCTCGGGTTCTGCACCCATCTAAATAGTTTGATCATCGGGCAAAGGTCAGTATGTCCCTCAAGGCCGGCAGATTTTGTACGCGTGTGTATATGCATGTGTGTGCGTCTGAACGGACTGGTCTGTCGTCCCCAAGGGCTCAGGGGCCAACAGATGTAGTTAGACTTTCAGTGTGTGTGTGTGTGTGTGTGTGTGTGTTCTTGGGATGCTGGTCTGGTATAGGTCACTAATGCAGGCAGATAAACTGTGTGTGCGAAATGGGAGCCAATCTCCTCGGCAAGCAGATGCCATGACGTGTGGAAATCTTTTAGTTGAGTGTCATCTATCGAGTTCACTGAGGATATGGCGATTTGAGTGAATGAATGTGTGAGCGGTCAGTGTATAGATTATAGCTGGACGTTGCCATGCATGAAACTGTGTTTATGCATGTATGTGATAGCAAGTGTTTTTATTTTTGTTTGTAAACAGGTTTGCAGTTAAACTCTTGTGTCATTTAATTACAGTGTTCATCTTAATTTGCCTGGACGCACTGATGGTTTGTTAGGAGGTAAGTCTTCATGTAAATGATCCTTTGCAGGCCTGTTTGCATGGACATGTATTTTTGTGGAGATTTGTGTTATCTGGATATAGGGTTATAAATATGGATTTATGCATGTGGACTGAAGGGTGTTCTGGAGTTCCCATGCTCCAGCCACGCTTGTGTCCCACCCCAAGGGAGCACCAACCCCCAATGCACACGTTACTAGTCACAAATCAGTCATTGCCCATCTGCACCACACTGACAATGAGTCAACATGCAATAATTTAATGAAAACACAGACACAAGCTTATTCTCTTACTCAGATTCTAAGATTATCAAATACTCCCGTCTTGCAAGAAAATGGGCCCACGACTAACTAAGATTGTGAACTGATAAAATATTGAACAACTTACTGGCTTTTGAGACATAAGACAAAACATTTCTCACAGTTTTAGCTTAGAGATAATTGCTAAAATGCTATAACACAAATGTTTCTTTTTATTTATTTTGTTTAGAATTAAAACATTGTCACTCACCAAATCACTCACACAAAGTTGAAATATATAATTAACTCAAATTGAAACCAATATCAGCTAAATCACCAAATAGCAAATACCTTTAATATATAAAGACACAACATTCGTCACATTAAGTTACTGGGTAAACTACAAATTTTGTGAGAAAATAGAAGCATGAGTTTACATCAAAACATAAATGAACAGATTAGTCAAAGAAAAGATTTATATTTTGAGTCCTGTATGTTTGGTTGTATGTCTCACAAACCAGTGTCCCACAAAGTCGTGAAGATTTCTGCACTTTAAAAAATAAAAGTTCTTCAAAAGGTTCTTTACAGCGATGCCATAGAAGAACCATTTTAGGTCCCCCAATAAACCTTTTAGTTAGAATTTTCAAAAAGAACCATCTTTCTTTTGTCAAATAGGTTCTCTTGATGTTAAAGGTTCTTTATGGAACGATACAGCAAAAACAAAAAAATATTTTTACGGCATCATGAAGCACCTTTATTTTTAAGAGTGAACATGCTAGACTCTCAAAAAAATTCATAAACATTACCCTCTTTACTGAAGCACACTTAAATCCTGCATTAGAAATTCTCTCTTCATATAGTGGTCTTCTTTCTCTCAACGATGCAGATGTCACAAATCCTATAAGAATTCTTAGCCCAGACCTATGTGACCTGCTTTTAATCGAACCTAAACTTAGCACATGGCATTATGGCATAATCAGTATCTGTTTTCTTTTTCTATTCTGTCTGACTTAAATTATGGTTTTACTGTAAAGAGATGCATAACAAACAAAACTCAAATACTTCATGAAGTTCTCTTTTAATATTTTTGATACATTATAGTTCATTTATTTTCATCCAAGATACTGTTCATCACTACAAGTATACTGCTTATACGGTTCATACAGTTTTACAGTTACACAATTACTGTACTGTGAACACTGTTTACAATTCACAAACATATGTGCAATACTGTTGGTTTTACAAGGAACTGGCTCTGCACTGTAAATTGTTGTTTATATTGATTGTACTGCTTATTTTGGTTCTTATATATTATTAGCTATTCCTGTTACACACTATGCTTTGTTATTTGACATCTTAAAGAGCTGCTAAACCCATTTCGTTTTCTTGTATTACAGTGTGCATAAAGGACAAAATTGTTTATATTTCCTTATTGTCCAGTATTTCAAAAACACACATTTTGTTAAACACACAGCCTTTGTATTCTCCTCAGCCCCAGGCTCACAGATCCACAAAAGTAAAGCCTTAAGGTGTAGCTGTCCGCCTTGGTGAAGAATACTTCTGACATATGTTTATTATTGATCTCAAACTTCTAAACATATTAGAACCCACTTCTGACACACTAGATAAGATAGAGAGAACTGAAAGCAACGCTTTATTTGGAGATCCCAAAACTACTGGCAAGAAATGCCATAAAAAAATCACTCCAGACCATTTTAACAATAAAGAGTTTAACAATAAAGCCACATCTAATGTCAAGTAATTCACTTATCTAGGTTTTCTGGCTAACTGGTGTATTCCCAAACTTTTATGTGAATTTATCCACAAATGTCTGTAATTTTTAAGTGGTTATTTATGAGGTCTTTTTTAAAAGACCTTGAAAGTGATGCATTGTGGTTGTGGCTCATTGAAAGGGTTCTGAGGCACGCGTCGCTAATTACCATAACAAAAGCACAGCGAGCACGAGCGTGACCGACCTCCTCAAACACACGCGCGCGCGCACACACACACACACACACACACACACTGCTCTGTCCTTCAAAATCAAATAATGTTGTATGAAAACTGAATGATAATGATAGTGACATTACAGCTGTACTTTCTGGACATATATGTAAGTTAAAATAATAAATAAGTTACATAAATGTAGGTGGAATAGCTGTAGGTGTGGTCGACCGCAACAGATGTCGGTTGGGTGCGTCCGGGCGGTTTGGGGCGGACAATAAGTGACCATGTGCCGCCTGTTAACATACAGCTGTTGCGCTGACCGACACAAAAGCGTCATGATGATATTTCCCCACCCATCCTCCAGAGCAGGGCAGTCTGCGCGTCTCTGCATGCAGTAGTGCACAACAAAAGACACACACACACAATTTCCTCGCAGACACAAAAACGGTGCACATTAAAACTTATAGTCCTTTTGCCAGCACGCGCCAGTGGATCACGCAGCCCAAGTGTGTGTGGGGGGGAGACGGAAAGAGCTGAAAACTGAAACCCTACAACCTACTGTTCCGTCAAAACTTACATTCATGCTAATACGAAGCATAGATATTTTGTCTGATTTTATTTCAAACAAATAAAAAAGTAAAACTCATTTACCAATGAACGTAACAACCACTTTACAATTATAATTAATCTATACCCCATAAACAAAGTATACTATATATATAAGTATATATAAGTCACAGGAAACTTCTAATGTAATGTTTCTCCTATTATTAGACTATACTGAAATTATATAGTTGACTAAATAAGAAAAAAATATATACTGAAATTATATACTAGGTGGCAAACATGCAACATGAGTTTGCTATTTTTATTCATTTATGAGCAATCTAAAAAAAGTGGCTGAGAAATAAAAACACATTTTAAATGTTATAATATTTCACAATATAAAATGGGATTCTTGAAGTTTGCATACTTCAGCCACGCTGTGCCTATAACTGTAATTAAAAAACGCAAACAGCAATGTGGCTAACTCCAGTCCTAACCCACACCCCATCAACACCGCTGCCACATCGAGCGGATCAATTTAATCAGGCCAATATTACGCCATATGTCCCCTCTGACGTCATCCGGAGGGGGAGAGGGGTATATAACGGTGCCCATTCATCAAGACATTCAATGAAGACAAACCGTACCGCGCTGAAGATCGGAGGTAAGAGGACGACTGGGCTGTTTTCCTCGATCACACTGGACTTACATGGATGTGCCGAGGATTTAATAGAAAGTTTATTTATTTATTTTCCCGAAAATCTAAACACGGTGAAAGTTGGGAAGTAACGGATGAAGATACCTGCGTAAAGTTTTGGACTAACTGTTACACTGAGCAGGATGGCGCATCTTTCTTTGTACTCTCTTCTGGCTCTGTCGCTTTTTCACTTGGTAAGATTTTCATTTGCTTCATACATTTCTTTCTCCTTTAATGCAGTGTATTGGTTTTATCGCAAGGGGCTGTGTGATGTTTATGTTTATCATAAGATGCAGTGTTCACCTGTTGTTTCTCTGTTGTTGAGCAGGTGGCGTCATCGGGAGTGTTTGAATTGAAAATCCAATCGTTCACAACATCACGGCGCTTTTGTAGGAGAACGCGAGACTGTAACATCTTCTTCAGGATTTGTCTTAAGCATTCAGAGGACGTGATCTCCGCCGAACCGCCGTGCACGTTTGGAACCGGTCAGACGAGCGTCCTCCGGGCGGACCAGAGCTCTATAGCCAACAGCGCAGCCATCCGAGTTCCTTTCCACTTCAAGTGGCCGGTAAACATTCATCATTTTAATAACATTAATATTTGTAACTTGTGGAATAAAGCTAAAAACAATGCTCAGTTTTTAGATGGTATAGACGTAGTAAGTTGATCTGTAGATAATGATTAATAAAATAGATGGCCCTATACCTTTTGTGCATATATGCATATGTAAGGTGTCTTCAGCCACACAGTGCAGGTATTTAAACACTCACCAACATGCAAATCTGTATTACAGACCATAAATAAAAGTTTTGTATTATTTTGTTGGAATGAGATCTTTAATTACTTTAATTAACAGTTTCTCTGTTTCATCATCCTGAATAAAGTTTTTAAGATTTTCAATATTCTTGTTCTTAATAAGCTATTCTTGTTTTAGGGGACATTCTCACTTATTATTGAAGCATGGAATGCAGAGTCTCCCAAAGAGCATCATGACTACACAGGTGAGTCACTTTGTTTCAAAGATCTTACAAATGTTTAAAAGATTATACGTTACTAAATTACTGCTTTAACAATTGAAGTACTCTGTTCTAATACAACAATACTTTATTTTCTTATTCACAACCTTTCCACAGAGAATCAAAACAACCTGATCAGTCGTTTAGCCACACGGAGACGCCTGGCAATCGGGGAAGACTGGTCTCAGGATGTTCACTTTGGTGATCAGAGTGAGCTTCGTTACTCATATCATGTTTTCTGTGATGAGTCTTACTACGGCGAGGCATGTTCAGATTACTGCCGTCCCCGTGATGACACGCTGGGACACTATACCTGTGACGAGAATGGAAACAAGGAATGTCTGGAAGGATGGCAGGGAGACTACTGCTCTGACCGTGAGTACCACCTGTGTGTGTGTCTTTGTGTGTGTATCAGATGTCTGTTCAGTCCCTTGGGATAGCATGTCTGGTCCAAAAAGAAATAGTCCCACCCCCTTCCTGATTACTCTGTATTTATGTTTAAGTGTGAATGAATATGATGGGGTGTGTGTGTGTTGAAACCTAAGCAGCAGGAATACATCCCCCTTATCTAGTTCTTATGTCTGTGTGTGTGCCTGATGGAAGCTGAGCAGCTTCTCCAGAGCTTCTGCACTTCTTTTGTTCAGCAGAACAAAGAAACTCACCAGATACATGCTGGAGAGTCGTTCAGTGTGTGTGTGTGTGTGTGTAAGCACGCCTGTCCGCAGCTCACATACAAAAGACTGCATTACCTCTGTCAGCTCACCAGCTGCTGGCCCCAACACTTAACACACCCATTCATCTGCCCTCTCCGGGGGGCGTGGTTTGTCTGTGTGTGGTGTGTGTAACCCCCCTTTCTTTCTCTCCTCCTACAGCCATCTGCTCGGCCGACTGCAATGAGCGCCACGGTTACTGCGAGTCACCTGGTGAGTGTAAGTGTCGTTTGGGGTGGCAGGGGCCGTCCTGCAGCGAGTGCGTGCATTACCCAGGATGTTTGCACGGGACATGCTCACAGCCGTGGCAGTGTGTGTGTAAGGAGGGTTGGGGTGGCCTCTTCTGTAACCAGGACCTCAACTACTGCACCAACCACAAACCCTGTGCTAACGGCGCCACCTGCACCAACACCGGACAGGGCAGCTACACCTGCACCTGCCGGCCGGGATACGGTGGCACAAACTGTGAGCTGGAGATCAACGAGTGTGACTGTAACCCCTGCAAAAATGGAGGCAGTTGCAATGTAAGTTTAACATTCTATAATCATTATGACATACTCTGAGGTCTAATTGTCTCAGACTTTAATTAAAATTGTATATTTTGAACTCTTTTGTATGAGCATGTTAATGTCACAAATTGTATTGTTTGATTAGTTTCCTAAAATAGTGCATAATCAAAAAATCTCTTAACAATTTAATGTTAAAGTTTCATAATGTCTATAAATTATAAAAACATAATGCCTGTGCATATGTTGTATGTGCATATACATATTTTAATTCCATGCAGCATGTTAAAAGAGAAATTTTTTTGTCTGTAATTGCAATGCTGAAATCTTTGTCACTTGTTTACACGCTCGATTATTCTGTTTCTATTCCAAAGTTAGTAGATGATTAAATGTGGTTCATCTGCACTTATTAAAAGCTATTTAAGAACTAAACTCATTTACACTTCACTGATATTTGCCTTTTCATTTTTCTCTGTAGGATTTAGAGAATGATTACTCCTGCACATGTCCTCAGGGATTCTACGGGAAGAACTGTGAGATCATCGCGATGACGTGCGCAGATGACCCCTGCTTTAACGGAGGGACATGCGAAGAGAAATTCACTGGTGGCTACGTTTGCCGCTGCCCCCCAACCTTTACTGGATCCAACTGTGAGAAAAGACTGGATCGCTGCAGCCACAAACCATGTGCTAATGGTGAGATAAAGTTTATGTGAATGCATGCATGTTAAATCTGGCAATTAGCGTATTTATCAGCCTTTATTTTTGGTTAGCCAGCTTTCACTCTCAGAATCCTGGGTAATGTGCTTACTTTCTAACGGTTTCTCTTTTGCTTTAGGTGGTGAGTGTGTGGATCTAGGTGCCAGTGCCCTGTGTCGTTGCCGTCCTGGTTTTACCGGCCCCCGGTGCGAGACAAACATTGATGACTGTGCCCGCTATCCATGTCAAAACGCTGGTACCTGCATCGATGGTGTCAATGACTACACCTGCACCTGCACGCTAGGCTTTACTGGTAAAAACTGTAGCCTCCAAGCAGACGCTTGTCTCACAAACCCATGTCTGCACGGGGGAACGTGCTACACACACTTCTCAGGGCCTGTGTGTCAGTGTGTGCCTGGGTTCATGGGGCTGACCTGTGAGTTCCCTGTGCAGGGAGGTTTGGAGCTGATGGCACCTCGGGCTGCACAGGCCTCTCCTTCAGCCATGGCAGTATCATGCGTGTTAGGTGTGTTGGCTGTGTTTTTGGGAGTATGTGTGGGGCTGGTGGTGATCAGGAGAAGGAGACATAGGCTTCGTAGACAGCAGCTGTGTGATTCTGTGTTTAATGATTTAGAGACAGTGAATAATTTGGATAGGCAGCATTATCCTTATGACAGAGATTCATATAGTCATTCTGTCAGTCAGGTGAAACCCTCCAACAATGAGGGCAGACTCAGTCTCTCATTGGCTGGTTCTAACACGGTGCCTGCAGGGCAGGACTTTCTGTGGAGTGCTGGAGGAGGGCTCAGATGAGACATCACAAAATCGTGTGTGATAATACCGAACCTAAACACAAACACTCTGGGTAGTTAACATAAAAAAATATTGGAAATTTGACATCCTGGGGTGTAACATGCAATACTTTTCTACAACTATATTGAACAGCATTTTGCTCGTTCTTTTATAATTATTATGTAATTTAAAGACTTTTATACTTTTATATTAATTGAGCTACTACATGGATCATCTGTACCTTAAAAATGCATTGTCACACCACAGGATTATTCAAAATAAGGTACTGAAAATAAATACGTGATTAAAAATGAGGAAGAAAAAACTTGACTTGTGACAAGACCCTCAGACGTTTATATAGGCTACATTGCTAACACTTTACAGTAAGGTTGTTAACATTAGAAAATGCATTAGTTATCTTTGTTAATGCTAGTTAACGGCATCACAATTGTTCATGTTATCGCATTAACAAATTTTAACAGTTAACAACTGAAATTAACATGAACCAAGATTAATAAATGCTGTAGAAGTATTTTGCTTGTATAGTTCATGTTAGATAATGCATTTACTAATGATTACAAAACAACCTTATTGTACAGTGTTAACGTTACAGGCTAGTTCTGATGTGTCAACTACCTACTTATTAACAAACACACATGAACATAAACACATAAACACACAAACATGTTCACACTACTCATATGCAGGGATAAGAATTTGGATGTAGCACTTGCTTTTGTCTTAATTTTTATGAATGACTGAATGAATGATGTATTAATAACTGAACAAGAGATCGGACCTTTGCCATCTGTACGGGTGGACGACTCTGTAAACCAAAAAAACAAAGAAACTAACATGCACATGTGTGCTTGAATCTGTGAATATGAGTTTTCATATAAATGCAGACCTGAGCTTGAAAAATTGAACTGCAACAGGTTACAAAACTCTATATACAGAGAACTACTATCTTTATGCAAAGATAAAGCGAATAAAATAACTCTGTGCAAAGAGAACTAAGTAATGAAAATACCTCTATTTAAAGAGACAAGCAAAGGTAAAACAGAAGAGCATAACTAGATTAACTGCACTCCAGTCAAATTCTGGGCTCAGTCTGTATAAAAGTAATTAAAAACTGGACCTTTTTCTCATAAAGATGAGAATATACTTTCTTTTTTTATTTTACTGAAAGTTTGTCAGAATGTTCCACTCAGCTTGATCTGCCAATGTGCATTTTCAAAAAAAAAGTAAAAATAAAATAAAAATATGTAGAGAAAGGAAGCAAGCAGAACACAGTCAGAAATACGATTATGAATATGTTCTTAAGACCAAATGGGAAGGTTTGCTTGAGTTTTGTATTGCGTATTAAGCAGTGTGTTTTCTTCCTCTAATGATATGGGGAAATGTTTGTCATTGGATCTTATGTTAAATTGCATAAAATCAGATTTTTTCAAAGAAGTTTATGTCTATTTCTTTTGCCAGATATTTCCAATTAATTTAATCCTAAGTTTACACCTAAGTTTCTATTTTGCATTTTTGTACTTTTGCTTTCAATCATTGTCGTGTCATTGTAAAAATTTATGTTAATTTATTTTGTACATGTGCTTGTTACTTTAATGGAAGTCTGAAATAAATTATATGAGAAACATCTCATTCTCTGTGTTCTGTCTCTATATACAATATTTGACTAAAAACAAATATTTCTAAACATTTATTTTTATGCCAACCATTTGCTTGTTTTTCGTTTATTCTTTCATTATTTATCGTAAAACATTTCTATTCATTAGATTGTCGAATAGTGTACAACAATACTACTAACAATACTATTATTGTGAATATCCAATCATCTTACAGTCCTCACGCCACACTGCGCTCAGCTTCACTCCGCGCGCTCCTCCACGCGCTCGCTCATTCCCGGACAAGCGCAGGCTCGTGTAACATGGCAGAGGAGACACATGCCACTCATTCCCCGGATTTAGAAGAGATACACGCTTTTCATTCCCCGGGTTTGGGTACCGCTCGAGAGCACGGCCTGCACCTGCAGAAGAGACAAGCGCGCGTTACTGTCAAGTACAATCGCAAGCAACTTCAGAAAAGGCTGGACGTGGAGAAATGGATTGACGAAGGGCTCGAGGAGCTGTTTGAAGGCAAGGTGAGTGTCCAGGTGCAGGTGTGTTGACGCTCAGCTGGAGGCTACAGGTTGATTGAGAAACGAAATGCATTTCGATGAAAAACTGTGAAAAAGTGTCGAGCGTTATTTTGTGTTATCATTTCCTTCTCCAAAAAGTTCCAACGTGACTGTATATTCGCCCAATGTCAATGTAATGTTTTTAATTCAATTGACTTTTATTATGTATTCTGGGAATTTAATTTTGCAGACAGAAACATGCTTGTTTTTAATCAATTTATGATCATTTAGGTTTTATTTAAAGACCCTTTAAAGCCTTTGCAAAAATTATGGGACTAGACAGTATGAAACAATATAGAAGTTAACGAAATGCTGATTCTTTATTGAAATATTAGTTTGTCAGATAAATCATATATTACAATTTTACTTACACTTTTCTGACTTTTTAAAAGTCCTTATTTGTTAAAACATCTTCTCAAATATAAAGCATAATAAACAAATCTCTGCCTCAGCACTTTTAAAGTGCCTTTGTTTGTAGGATTGTGATTGATGTTGTTCCATACATATCTCCAAGACAAAGATATTCAGATATAGTTGTTGGCTGCCCATAAAAGGTGTGGAAGACCAGGCCTCAGGAGGTACCAGGGAGGTCCTGCTTACTCTCGCTCAATTACAGAGGGGGATCACTTGGTTCTACTGCTACCTTACATGGACACCCCCCGAAAACCAGTCAGCAACGGCAACAAGCCGGAAGTGAAAACATAAGCTGTTTGTGTTATGAGGCCGTCCCACAGAAAGACAGGACAGTAATGTCTTTTGGGAGTTGTGTAATGTGATCTGTTATCTCAATTTCCTTTTCTGCTCATGGGATTCAGCGGATGTGTAGGAGAAAGTTTTCCACTGCAATTATGGAACATTGAAAATCTGAGATACCTCATTTCTGGAATACATAATACCCTTGAGCTCTTGGTCTATCTTGAGCAGTGGTGCTAAATATTTTGTCTTTTAGATGTCATTTTTGTAGCTACTTGTCTTATACTAGACTATATAGTTCTCATTAATGTCAGATTTGCCAATATTGGCAACTTAATATTTTGTCTGCTGTATTTTAGCTTTAAATTCTCATACTTAAAGTGTACTTTAAAACATTGCTTTATCTTTTTGGTGTTCTATGTTTATGTTGCAGGACATGCCAGAGGAAGTAAACATTGATGATTTGTTGGAACTCCCAAATGATGAAGCTCGAACGCGAAAACTACAGGTTTCAAAATCCTCCCTTCTCAATCACACTAAATCTCATATAATTAAATGATTATTTTACAATGTTTGTAAATATATTAAAAGTTTAATGTTTAGTTTTAACAATGCCAATTAAGAATAATACAACTTAAATGCATTGTTGTTGTTTTACAGGTGCTTCTGCAAGCCTGTACCAGCAGTACCGAGGTACTCTCTCTCTCACTCTCACTCTCACTCTCACTCTCTCTCTCACTCTCTCTCTCTCTCTCTCTCTCACTCTCTCTCTCTCTCTCTCTCTCTCTCTCACTCACTCACACCTCTATGGTCACCACATTTTGTCTGAGGGACATTGCAGTGGCTGACACTTGTTTTCACGTCTTTCTCACAATAGGCTTTTGTTCTCTCTCTTTTGCTCTTTTTTTCTGTCTTTGTCCTCCTTGTCCTTTGGCTCTCTATTAGAACAAAGATATTCTTTCATTAAGACTCTTTAACAATGATTACTCGCAGCCTTTTGGTTAGTGTGTGTACATTACTGTTACTGTGGGGGTGTGTATGTAAGTGCAGAATTGTGCCTGTGTGTGTGTGTGTCGCTGGGTAAGCTACTGTTGAGATGCTGACACATCATGGAGAATCAGCAGAGAGGAACGGAGCACAGCTTTTATGTGCGAAACATACCAGAGCAAAATACTCACCATTTTCAGTTTGACTGTTTAGAACTGTGAGGTGTAACTGTGCTGACTGGTACAAATGCAAACGTTTAGTGAGTTTAGTTTTTGCTAGTTTAGATATCTTGTTAGTACCGTTTGCTTGTTTTAACATATGCTTGCTGATCAAAATTAATATACTACAGTAGATTGAGAATCACTTACGAATTAGGACTTGGATGAATATGATAATTGATTAAACATGATACCAGAGGAACAGGGAACTTAACCAGAAAAAGTGTGTTGGGTGTTATCTGGCTTGTCACTTACATAAGTCCACCAAACTGTTTTCCATTTAAGGAAAGTTTATGTATGTTTATGTATGTACTGAACAATCAGTACATACACTTAGTATTCTTTGAGTCAAGTGCTAATATCCCTGTGTGTATAAATTCATTACATTTTACATTTAATCATTTAGCAGATGCTTTTATCCAAATGACATAACATTTTGCCAGCAAGCTAATAATGGTTGCAATATAGGACTAGTGTTGAAGCTAGAGAAGGTTGAGCATTTTTTTTAAATAAATAAACTAGAAATTAAAGAACAGTTAACTAAGTCAGGTGAATACGGAATGGAGGTGTTTTAAGACTCAACCAATGTTAATCTGTGTGTTTTTGTGTGTTTAGGGCTTCATTACTGAGTTGTTGCAGAAGCTGCAGGGTCTCCATAAACAGGAAGAGTTGCAGAACGAGGGAATTGAGCACCCTTGCCTCCAGACTTACCCTCATCACCACGGTAACATCCATCATCACAGAGACAACCATCAACACCGAACCCATCAGACACTGTGATTATATCCCTGCGCTGTGGTCTGGAACATTGTAGTCAATGGACTGAGCTTCCTAACACACAGACTCTGGACACACATATAGAATACTAAGATAGCAACCCAGAGGTGTTTGTTTACAAACTCATATATTAGTAGCAATTATTAACTGAATTAAGTTGTCAAGTGACTGCCATTGCTATTGGTAAGTAAATATATGCTTGTATAGTATATGAGTGTGCAAACTTGCATACGTTTAGTTTCAGTATTTAAATCTGGTATTAATGTTACGAAGCAATTTTCATTCCTTACAACTTCACAATAATACGCATATACACCTTTCTCTGAACAGTTGTTATGTATGTATGGAAGTATTAACTGCTTTAATAATATTTAATGAACTTATTGATTTGATTGAATTAAAAGTTAATAAAAGAAGTGATAAAAAGTGATATTTTGAATCTTTGTAGTATTTATAGCAGAAGGTTGCGTTTTATGGGTGTGTTATAACGCCAGAGTCCACCAGATGGCAGAAATAACACACAGAAACAGACACACACTTATTTCTCCGCAATTCGCTATAGACACGCATTTAAAGGAACAGTTCACCAAAAAAAAATCACTTTATGCGCATACTGTATACATATCTTTAAAAAAAGCACGTACAACCAAATGGCTTCAGTGGGTTAATAAATGTCTTTTTGAAGCATGAGGGTAAATTATGAGAAATTACATTACTGGATGAACTATCACATTAACCTTGTTACAGTAAGGCAATGTTGATTGTATTTTAGCAGCATCTTTTTAAATAGCGTTTTTACGAGATTCTATTACACGACAAATTTCAAAGTGTCCTGCTAAATCCATATGCTCTGTAAACAGACCTGTGCATGTCAGCCAGTCAGAGAGCTTGTAGATGGCCGTCTGTCAATGGAATAAGCTTGGGAAGAGGCTACCTGGCATTTAAAAATGATGTTTCAGTATTACTTTACCAAATTCCATTTACATTGACAACACCTTTTTGCATCATGATATTATTGATAATTGTGCTGCAAATAAACCACCAAGCCGGAAAACATAAGGAATTCGATTGTGATGTTAATTGTAACAGGAGTCTTTAAGGGTTCCAGTTACTTTGTGACCTGTCTCAGATTACATTTAAATGTAAATTGTTCATTAATTTGTTCTTATGCATAAAGTGTTGCATTTTATTTGCTTTACATAGAAATTTGTTCTGCTCGTGAACATAAAGGTGGTTTTTTTAACAGGGGGCTAGCAAAGCCCAAATCATGTGCTTTGTCCCAGTTTACCTATCTATACTGTGTACACCTTTTATTATGAAAAGTATGCAAATACTGAGACATACTAACATGTAACGGAAATTAAGTTTTTTTGCCTAGACAGTGTGGTCTTTAACAATTCACACATTAAAATACAATCCCTTGTATTTGAGTTGTAAAGTGAAGCGATTGATTTCCATAAAAGCACATGTTGATAAAAACCTGAATGTGTTAAGCTGCTTTGACCCAAGTGCAAATTGTATACGTCATGGGCCATCTCATGACACGCTAATTTTAATCATATAGACCATGAGCCCTATATAAGTGACAATGATATTTTAAAACGGAATGAGCTGTGGATCTAACACTGTGTGAAGTCCTCAGTGTTGGTGTCAAAACCTGCGTAATTGTTATTTTATCTGCCATTGGTCTGTGTTTATGTCTGTGCGATGGTAGACTCTATACATCTATTTTTATTTGTGCAGCATGACTGTGCATGTAAAAGTGTATACATGTTGCATTTGTACTGTTTGTTTGTGTGTGCGTAAGATTTATGTGTATAGGACTGTGTGTGTGTGTGTATGTTTGTTTAGGGAGGGTGTCTCTTTTTCCTGAGGAAAATGCCTCATCATCTGGTAGCAAAGTGAGTGGCTGCCTCCGACATTCCAGCAGAAGGCCCCAAAATCTTGGCGAGTGAAGCACATACACACATACTTTCTCTCTGTCTTACTGATAGGTTCTCTATGACACTCACAGACGCTGGGATGGATTTGCCCTGAGCTGACTACCCACATCTCTAAGGTAAAATATTTTGTGTTGTTGCATGTTTGTATAAAAATCAGAATATGAAGTTTTTAATTTAATTTTATAGTCGTCAATGAGAACATAAATTCAGTTTTATATTTTTTTGTAGTAGATTGCCATATTAATTTTAATGCTTGCATCTGTACACATGTGCATATGTATTAATGTTTTGACATTATTTATTATAATTTAAGTAAAAATTAAGGTAAATAAAAATAGTAATAAGGGAATAAAATATCACAATGCATAAACATGTACAAAATCGATTTTGTAAAGTTTTGTAAAACCTTTGCCTGATATTTTTATTATTTTAATATAAGTTTTACATTCTTACACACTTTACGGTTGTTCACTGATTTCAAATACCTATGAAAACATGTGTGTGGAAAGAATTAAATATATAAAAGAATATAAAAGAGTAAAGAAAAAAGTTTAATATATGTTCTATTATTAATGTTGAACATATACAAGTAATTATATATAAATTTATATTACATATAAAAATAATTATAAATGAACCGTTAATTTATATATTGATTGATATCCATCACTAAATCTGAACTGCTTTAGGAAAATATCCTTTTACTGACACTAACAGATTTAACCAATTAAAAATTGCCAGTGAGTATAACTGTTTGATAACATTTTTAAGCTTTACTTTAATCTCAGTATAACATTGTGCAATTTTATGTGTATAATACTGTGTAGAATTGCATGCTGTTTGCTTTCTTTAAAACATTATACTGGTGATAATGAATTGTCTTAAAAGAATTACTTTAAATCAAACCACCCACTGACTAGATATTGCCCCCTGTTATAAACTCATTAACCACAAGAGCCAGAAGAAAAAAACTCTACAGGCGAGACACACGTGGACTGCCCTGCACACTGATTTATATGCTGCAGAGAGTATTCATAGAAATTTCTATAAACACAGCCCACCCTGTTTCTGCAGGGTCACTAGAAGCCCATATCCAAACACTGGGATTCATATAATTGAAGTATAATATAATATCAGAACTAAAACAAAAAACTTTATTGTTAGAATAATTCTTACTGGTATGTTTTTAAATAACTTAATTTACTTTTTTAATCTGATGTTTTCCAATGTTGAGCAGTGAACAACTGTGTAAGGCACATTTATGCTTTGATAAAAACATTTTTTCAAAGTTTATTTGCAATTTTGATCCAATCCCGTTTTTACAGTGCAGGACAGGGACAACTGAGGGATCTTTAGTCTGTAAATGTTTGTTTAACTCTAAGCAAGCCTACATATAATTAGAAAAATACACATCTCTTTCCTTTCAAGACCACAACATTTACAGATGATGATTTCCTTTTTGCTACCAGAAGTTACGTACAAAAAAAACTGCTAAACCTCCAGTTAATAAAACAAATTAGGTTACCATTAGCCATTAAGCTGACACAAGATATCTCGCAAAGTGGATTAAAGTGTTGTTTTTTTCTTAAGATAATGGATCATTGTTGCCTAATATGAGGGTTCAATCCAAGAATTTGGTTATCCACCCCAAACTTTAACCACCACGTCAGATAAATTGCTTGCTCTCACCTTCCCTTTTATAGTCTCTGCCATTATTTATCTCAGTTCAAATTTTATATAGAATGTTGTAACACGTAACCTGGTAAAAGAGTATAACTTACTGCCAATTTATAACAGACAGATTGTAGGGCATGAAGACAATTAGATTGTGGTACAGGTAGATACCTTATTAATCTCATGAGAGACATTCCAGAAAGTGAATGTTTGTGTTTTGAGCTTGAGTGTGTGTGTTCTGAGAAACTCTGAAGACAGGAAACTATTCTGACACATCTGGATGTGAGATTTCATTATAGCTGCTTGAAAATTGCTAACGCATAGACAAACACACACACATATGCTTTTAATGCACTCCGCTCACCGGAATACTGAACAATGAGAATGCAACAAGGCAAAGTAATTTAAGAGTGACCTGATAAAGGCGGTTTAAACAAGTTTCAACTCTAGTTACCTTTAAACAGGACACATGGACGTGCTTGGTGACATGATATGATTAACAGGTCTTTAATCTAACTAATTTACATTTACTTAATTACAATTATAAATGACATCCCTTTAAACTTAACCCTAACTTAAACTGAATTGAAATGTAAATCCTTTAAAAAGTAAATGTGACCATTTTGTCTTCTAGTTAACCAGCACCAAAATGCCCATCCTTAAGAAGCTTCCCGGGAGGTTCAAGAATAACCAGAGCAATGGTGATCTCGTCCAAAAGAGTAACCTTGCTAACGGTGAGCTCATCCTTACAAGTAACCATAGCAATGGAGAACTCATTCTGCCACCATCCGATCTCAATCCATTTGAGGGGGCGTGGGCAGGCATAGGATGGAATAAGGAAGATGGTGGAGTTTGGGAAAATGGACAGGACTACCAAAGATCCTCTCAGGTGAGTGAGGCACTGGAAAATGAGACAAACATAGAGCAGCGCGGAGGGTCAAAGGTTACTGAAGGATCAAAAGAAAAGAGAGGAACTCTTGAACGGATCTGTGGATCGTCACCACTGAAGACCCTGGGAAAGTTAGGCAAGGGGCTTCGTATCACTGGAAGGAATGTTTGGGGTGCTTCCCCTTCACTGCGGAGTGCCACTCTCCCGGCGACACCTTCCTCAGAAAAGAAGAAGAAAAGGAATTATCGACGGGCCTCTGAGGAGATCATGACTTTATTGAGGTGGGAGTTTGAATGTTATGTATGTTTTCTGTTTTTTCTTCTGTAATTGGTTTATGTAAATCAGCTGGTAAAAAACGGTGCAACATCAAGGTCAAAATGCCTAATTTTACTGTAAATTTTTTTAGCTAAAGTCTAAATGAAACATGGATTTATTATAGTAAAAGAGTAGTAACCATGTTTTTTGGTGCATTGAATTACCATTTGTATAATTTTTTTTTAGTAATTTTTGTAAAAGCTGTGAATCTTTATGAACTGATTTACTCTACACATGAAATACAACACAAAGATGCAAATAAACAGTGAATACAGTAACATTCTAGTGTAATTTAATTTTACAATGTTGTACATTTCTGCAATTAAGTTATAATTGTATGTTTTGCTTTCCATAGGCTGGCAGGTCGTCGTAAAGAAAGTGAACGCAGAGATAGTGTGCCTACAGGGGATCTGACCACTGAAAACGACGAAGACAGTCGTAGACGTCCTTCGTTCCTACGTATGGTCAGTCTGAGCAAGCTCAAACGAGACTCACTAACAAACAACAGCTCCCAGGGGTCCGAGCAGGAGCTCGTAGAGGAAGAACAGCCAGTCAAACGCAGGGAACCACTATCAGGTAAAACGTAACCTGTGTACTTATTTGTACTTTTGACGCACGTATGTTGACAGTCAGAGGTTTCAATGTTCTACCCATAATCTAACCCTTGCTTTTAACGACCAGTAACATGGTCCAAAAGTCTCCGTGAGTCATTGGCCAATCAACAAACACTTCCACAGGAACAGGAAATTGCATACCTTCTTTGTGCAACAGGTCCCACCTGATAAGCTCTGAAAATCGTAACGGTGTACAGCCTGTTCCAAAGACAACAACACACAAGTGATCAAACACATGGCAGCAGCAATAAAAACTTTATCACTAATCTCTCTCTTTATTTACCTTCAGTGTTGGAGATCTTGCAGTTGGTTAATCAAAGAGACCTACTACTTGCCGACACGCACATTCAGGAGCTGGAGAGGGAGTGTGAACTCGACCCCTCCCTTTTGACCCAAACCACACCCACTTCAACCACACCCAACATTATAACTGCTCCCACGCTGACCTCATCCCCCTGGTTCCCCCTGCTGGCTGGTTCGGGCAATGACGATTCCGGTCCAAGCATGTGGGACGCCGGACTGCGCAAAGTGAAAGACGTAGAGCTTCTTTACGAGGCCCTTCAGAAAGAAATGTGGGATGTGGTGAGGGAGTCGCTACGTCAGCCTTGCACCGGGCCTCAGCTGGGTCTTGTGGTGCTGGTCATACAGCAAGAGGAACAGGCTGACAAGGTCTGGGCTCTGCATCAAGAGACCCAGGCTAACCTGCAAGCTGAAGATCAGTCCGAAGACCGTCCCGTCTCTAATGAGGGTGCACGACCCTCCAAGCGACCCAGGAGGCTGCGCCAACGGTGGGTTGAGGCTGTTGCAGAAGCAGCCAACTGGTGTCTTCCACAGCCAGGAGGTATCGCTGCAGGTCAGATGGGCATGTATTTGGAGCGGTTAAGAGGCAGGGTGGTGGAAGACATGGATGCGGCCCGTCGGAACGTGGTGGCGGTGTATCCTGAAGAATTTGGAGTGTTTCAAGTCTACATGCAGAGTTATCACAAGGCTGTTGCCAAGCGTCTGAAGAGCATCACTTGTGGACCCATTCAGATCACAGATACTTATTCATTGCTGGACTGGATCTACAACATTTACAACAGGTAGATGCACAGATATAAAAATAGAAAGTGGAACAGGAGTGTGAATGGAATGTGATGCATGTTTTCTTTTTTTAAACATCCTCCCTTCGGTCTCGTTCACATAGTGATTTCAATCACCCAGTGGAAGAATTAGCTCAGGTTTATTTATAACAGCTGCATTGTTTATCATGAACAACACTGGTGTTGAATACCTGGGGGAATTACTGTACACAAAACAAACAACACAAATACACATTAAACACTTATGTACGAACATATACACTATTTCTGACACTGTAAATTGTCACAGGGACGTCTTGGCTACAGTTGGAGCAATGGGCACCATAGTGTGTGAAGCTTTAGATCCTCTTCTTCCAGAAGATGTCATAGATCGACTGGAACAGGACTGCGTCGACACTGTTTGGGTAACATTAAATAAAATCCAGCATTGACTGTTAACCTTTTAAATAATAATTAAACAATTAAATCATTCCCATGATGTTTTCCAGGAGAAGGTGACTACAGAGCTGTCTCAGGTTTTGGAGGATGAAGAAAAGCGATGGACTCAGACATTGCACATTGAAGAGTATCAGTCTGGCCTTGCCCGTTCGATTATACAGGTAATAAACGTGCATACATTTACACATCTACAGCCAGGATCAGTGCATCAGAAATGCCTTCTACACATGATGTATGCACATGATGTATTCTTTTAAATGTGATGTGCATGCATGATTTCCATGTGTTCCAGAGGCTAAAGGTAGATTTGGACAGATCAACAGCTGTGAGTCAGCCATTAGGAGCTCGTATTGCTCGCTGCACTTTAAATGGACTTGCAGATTTTCTGCACAGGTGAGATGGAAGAGCTAATTAAAAGCCTACATTATGATTATAAATACATAAACTCTCTGATGTTAATGAAAATCACAGAACGAGTAAAAAGGTAACACTTTATTGTATAACACTTTCATTTATATGTCTTTGTTATATGACATGTTATATTTATGAACTATGTTAATAACAGTAGATTATGCAAAACTACATGCAACTAGCCCTAAAACAAACCCTAATTCTTCCCCAAATTCTAAAGCTCTCTTAGACAATTAAAATATTCCTGAACTATCCAATAATGAAATGATGTATGTGTTTGTGTGGTATGTAGTTTCCAGAGAAAGGTTGAGGTGTTCCACAACACACAGTCAGAGTTTGGAGATGGAGGGGATGGATATGTCTCCAGGACAATCGCTCTTGTCAACTGTGTTCCACCATTCAGGTTTTTCATCTAATTCAACATATCAGTTTAATCCAGATTTTCCCAACCTGTAAGGATAATGATTTATTTGATTAATATGAGGGGAAGTTTTAATTTTTTATATATATATATATATAAAACAATAAATATTATTGTTTTTAATAATAATTATGTGTTGTTTTTAAATAAGGTTGGCATTTTAATAAAAAAAGATGTTCTGTTTCGGTAAAATGTGTCTGTTTCAGAAATCACTGGGCTAATATCACAAACATCCAAAATCCACATAAATTTCAAAATTTTTACTACATACTTAAAAAAATAAACACATATGTGTCTAACATACACAGAAACACAGAGACAGTTTTTCAAAATACTCCACAAATAATATAAATAACAAAACTGTGAACTGTGTAGGAGTTTTGTGGAGCGCTGTCGTCTGTGTGACCCTCTCGGCAGTGAGGACGTCTCCCAGCGAGCTTATTCATCTCTGGAGCGAATCGTCAACCATTCAGTGCGAGTTCTCGCTGATATACTGTTTGAACATATCAGGGTGAGTTACACGCTCATGCTCACATTCATCCCACAGGCTTTGATTCCTAGTGATTTATTGTAATATATAATTATATAATTTCTGGTATGATTTCCAGCCATTCTTCGATAAGCTGGTGAAGAGGAAGTGGCTGGAGAATACAGAGGCCTATGAGAGCATTGAGACATCCATTAAACAGCACTTTAAAAAGTTTCGCAGAATGGACTGCCCTCCATATCAGGTGTGACATAAACACATATTTCAGTACATGATTTTAGACACACATTTACTGGTTGGTTGACTGATTGATCTATAATATAATAATAATATAATCGATTGACAGACATTGGTGAATGAAGTGCACAGGCGGGTCCTGGTTGAATATGTTCGTGCTATAATGAGGGGGCGGGTCATCTGTACATCACTCAAAATGAGGAAGCGAGTGGCGTTCCGTCTGCAGGATGAAGCCAAACAGCTAAAGGCTTTATTTAAGGATCTAGTAAGTGGCACTTAATTGATTTTCAGTAGTTTAAATTTAAAATGTACTTTCAAAAAATTATAAATAAATAATAATAAACATCAACATTTGTTAAATTACAGCAATGTTTTCTTTCTGTCCTTCTCTCTTTTTCTTAGGAGTCAACTGCTTCCTGGTTGGACAGTGTGATTGTTCACCTGGCTGACATCATAGTGTTGGAGGACACACCCTCTATTCAGATGGAGGTTGGCGTTTTGGTGAAGGAGTTTCCAGATATACGGTAAGACCAGCGGACAAATAAAAACTATTTTCAGGAGCCCATAATTCCTAAAAAAGGGGGTTAAGAGATGCTAAAAAAAGGTCAGGCCTCAGGAAGGATTTACAATGACTAAAGCTATAAAATGATCAAATAAAAGTAAAATGTAGAACAGGATGCACATTTCACATATAAAACCGTAAAAGGAAGGAAAGCATTACATTTTGTTAACTCTTAGTGGACAAAAATCGCATTTTTAACAATGTGGAAGTAAATAAATACTTTTGTTTAGGGGAAAAAAGTGTACCAGAAGCTCATTAAAATCACAAATCAGTGAAAATATTTTTGTTTAGTTAATAATAAATAAAGTCTAAATGAATTCTCAAGTCATTTTTTTCATACTTGTGTCCTAGAGATTCTATCTCTGGCACATAGCGCTCTAATTTACAGCACTTTACCCTTTTATTTTACAAATGCATTAATACAATTTTGCTGAACAATTTTAGACTTGCGGAAGGGTAGAACCTGAACTCTGTCATCTTAAAGTGCTTTCATTCATGAAAAATCGGACATGTTTCCCTCTCACTTCCGGGTGCAGTTGAGGACTATTTTTCACAACACCTCTCCGTTTCCTGAGGTCATTCTAAGAATGTATGTCTGAAAATAGTTACTGAGGTGCTCCATCTTGGTGCCAACTTTCCTTTATGTGAAAGGGACCCAGTGGATGGGAGGGAGCAGCAGTCAGTAAACAGGGGAATGGGTGAAATGTGACCACACTTAGTCCAATATTTTTGTTTGGATAAAGATATGTTGGTGTGTGTGTGCACTCAGTCATTGGCTGGCAGTGCTCCTGCTTGCTGACGCACGACCCTCCTCAGCAGACAGGAAGTGGCTCTGGAGTACTTCCTGTTCCTGCCAGGTCACAGGAGACTGACTGGTGCCACGCTCCTATCAAACACACACCCACACAAACTTAAGATCAAAAGCAAAAAGTGGAGGCTAGTTAACTTTTCTTTGTGCTTGGCACCCTTTCCTGTTTTTGAATATCTATGATATAGTCTGTCACAGATACATACTGTCACATTGTTATCTATATGTGGGACAAGCCATCTTTGCAATATAAAGTGCTGACTTTGACTAAGCCATGACTTGTGTTGAGGAACTGACACGTTACAAACAATTACTTTTGGTTTACTGTAATCGGATTACATCTACAGTACCTAAATTTAGGCACTACTCCTTTACACTATTAAATAATCTTTTAAGAATGATTCTGTTAAAAATTGATAAAAACTTTTATGAAAATTACAGTGAAATTTTACTGTAAAAATTAATTAAATTACAGTATTTTACCATGGATAATTAAATCGTGAAAAGCAGGTAAATTTTATACAATTACTTTTTAGATAAATCTCTGTACATTTAGCGCTTGTATAGTTTTATGATTTATGATTTATGATTTAAGAAATACATTCTAAAAACCGTACATTTGTCCGTACATTTACAGTATTAACCTTTTTTTGTACGTTTTAAAATATAAAAAAAATGAATCAGTGCTTACTCCCTAAATAACTAATTCATGAAATTTGAAATTTTTTGGAATAACCATTTTGGATTTACTTCCACTGTAAACATGGCCATAACATTTAACAGTCTTTTTCTTTGGCATAATAATAAAAAATAAGCAATTTATGTCTATCTATCACAGGAGGAGACACATCTCTACTGTGTTAAATATCCGTGGCATGGTGCATCAGACAGATCGTCAGGAGATTTTAGCCGTTGTGCGGGACTTGGAGGCCAGCGACAGCTCCATTAATCTGCCCAGGGATCGTGCTCTCTTCTCTGAAATCGCAGTGGCCAAAGACATGCCCTGTCTAGGGCTGGTTCTGATCCGCTGCGCTCTGACTGTGTCATTGTGGGTCGGCAGCGCCCGGCCACACCGTAAACACAGCAGGAGGAGCCGGCACGACAAGCATGCAGATAGAAGATCACAGTCAATGCGTTCACAGCGTTTTACTGATCCTTAAACATTATAAAATACAGCATAATTACAATGCACAGCATTCTGATATTTAGAAACACAATAAATCCACAAATTTCATAACAAATGCAACACATAAAAATGAATGTATTGTTAGTACACGACAGCATATGCCTGAAGGTTTATAGTTATTTTAAAAAAGTTGGGGAAAATGTACGTTTTCTAAAAGTTGCATTTATTGTTTATTCCCACTCAGTCAGTCAAGTAGACGAGTGTGGGCAGAACCTGGTTAAAAGGGAGAACATGATGAGACATAAAATCACAACAATGCCTGTCCTTCAGAACACAGCTGCAGCCGTATAAGCCAACGGGCACTTCAAAAGACAGGAAATAGTCTTTAGGCTTTAAACTGGCTGTTAATAGGATGTCGTGTACTGAGTAGCTTGTTTTGTGAATAAACACATTATTTGAGAAGAGTTGCAAAACCTCGCTGCTAAAGCTGAGAGTTTCAGTATTGTATAAGCTGTGCTCAGTGCTTTAGACAGGAACACGGCTTTAGATTGACTCTAAATTACACAGCAGAGCAGAGGCATGTAGTGATTTTCAGGTACAGCTTTATAATACATGAACCTTTCAAATGATGTTATTTAGAAATGAGCAAACATTAAAATGGTTTGTGGCATTTAAAATATGTTAATTCTTTTTATTCTGTTGTTTTTCTGATGTTTAATCTTTATACAAATCTCACCTATTAAGATTGATGTATATGATTTTTCTTCAGGTAAATAAGAAATAAAAACCCATTGACTGGGAAATTAATTGAAATCTAAAAGTAGAATTGCCACCGTCCTTATGTTAATGTATTCATTATTTATACAGCATATTCTATTTACTATTTACATTTACTCAACTTGATTTTGCCATGTGAGAGATGTTCTTGTCCTTGGTCAGCATTTTTATAGACAAACCCCCAAAACCTAATACGAACCATAACTTTTCTCCAAAATAAAGGGACATGATAGGTGAACAACAATGGTGTAAAAGCACCCAACTCTGGTTATACAACACTTTATACATCAGTTACACAAGTTATACAGCAATGCATTTTAACTTCAAAACGAGATTTAAGCTTCACATGAACTGTAAACCTAAACCTCAAATCGGATTCTTTAGAATATTTTCCCAGGGCCAACAATGATGTTGACCCATCACTTGGCAAAATCAGAAGAGGCTTACAACACACTTGTTAGATGCCAAAACCACATCATTTTACAGTACAACAAGGTTAACTTATTATCAGTTCATGTGTTACCTAAAAATTTAGAGAAATTTGGAGAAGTTGGCGCTGTGAGCATAATGCTGTACGAATCGAGCTACATGACTTGAAGTTCAGCACAATCACTTGCTCTCTAAAGGTTTATTTTAGTTGTGTGGATTTATGTGGGTTCAGGTTGAGTTGAGGTTGAGCTCTGCCGCCTGTCAGCAGAGGGATGTTTTGGGTAACAGCTCTATTCCTGTTGTTCTGAAAGGTGCCAAACGAATCCTCTTATCAGAGCCAAGTATACACACCACCACAGGCAGTCACTTCCTTTTCAACACAACAGCTCTGTTTTAGCCCAAACAAACTTGCAGTCACAGAAATGCACACACACAAGTCACTTGTGCGTCACTAAGTATAAAATACATTATATATAAAATATATATAAAAATATAAAATAATTTGCATCCACTTCTAGTTGTATAAATTACAGCAGCTCCCATTTAAAGTGTGCCTTCAAATTTTCATATTAAATTGCACATATTTTTGCTACATTTTGTAGACCAGTACAACATTAAAAAGTACTAGATGAACCTGAGAAATGACTATATCATAGTTTTTGTTTTTTATATATACACTACAGGTCTAATGTTTGGAAAAACTTACACTGTTGTTCAGATTTTTCCACATTTTAGAAGAGTAGTAAACTCATTAAAACCATGAAATAACACAATTGTTATTGAATTGCATCTTCAAAAGTAGTCAGTCTTTGTCTAGAGTTTGCAAAATCATACTCTTGGCATTTTATCATCCAGCTTCCTAAGGTCTCAACCTGAGAAGCTTTTAAAACAGTAATAAAGGAATTTCTATTTATTCTGGACTCTCATTGGTTGCTTTTTTATTCATTATTTGGTACAAGTAATTAATTTTTAAAAGTTAATAAAATTGTAGTTTTCTTATTACATAAATTAATATATTGGCACGAATATATATTTTTGTCTACAAAAGTAATTTCAGACATTTTTGTCAATTGTGTCTAAACTTTTGACTGGTACTGTATATAAAGCATCTCATAAATTCAAAGAATTAAGTCTGATTGCTAAAAATTGAGAGTGACAAACTAACGAAACAAAATGACCAGAAACAGATATGTAATTCATGACAATAAAAACCTGATATTGTAATCCGATATATAGTGCCAGATAAGGAGATATAGCCACCCAATCTAACATAATGCAGTGCATTTTAGGTTATAACCAAAACACAGGATTTTCTGCTTTTTAGAGTTGTTCTCTTATGATGTCTTTTTCTGTACTGTTCTAAAAGACAAACCTGCACAGTGCAGTAATATATCTTTTGTCTAAGAGAGCCATAACATTTTCATCATTAGTAAGCATTGCTGCAACATATTATTATGAGACAAAATATATAACATAAATTTAGGCCCGCCCTCTCAGATGGACCCCTGCCACTGACAAAAGTTAATTACTTCATCAGACATTCCAATCAGTGGCTGCAAGCAGTGCAACTGAATATAGGAATATTACAATGGATTTCCCAGAAGCTGCTTTCCTTTCATTATGGGGAGATTTGGAGGAACCATCAGTACCTAACTGCTGTTTGTTTTGAAAGTGCTGCTCACCTTTAAGCTTGGTCATGAACTCTCTTCCCACCCCTCCCTATATCTGTCCACTAATACACACACACACACACTCAGACTGCTGAGTGATCTGTATCAGAGCCCCGGGCATCATATATATATATATATATATGTACATGCCACTCAGTAAAGCAGGAACACACAAACTACTTTGTTGAATAACATAACATAACCAAATGCACACACACACACACACACACACACATGAAGGACCAAAAATGTCCCCACAATGTCAAACACACACACAGGCACTGCACTCTCCTTAGTATAAAAAGTCAGTCAGTCATTCACCTCTGTGGCACCACTTATGTTGAACAATGGAGGTGTGTATTCAAGCAAACAGGACATCCTTATTTATGACAGAAAAAATCACTTACACACACTCTCACTCATACACACACTGGCTTTGTTATTAGACAAAGTCTTTGGAGAATTTGTTTTTTACATTTGCACATACATATATCAGACTATCAATCTTAAAAGATCTCAGAATCAAACAAATAATTTCTGGATTAAAAATTGTGTGTAGAGAATGAACTCAAAATGAGTAGTAATGAATACTGTCAGTTTACAATATATTTTCCCAGTTTTATTTACTGTAAAATTTTGCATAAAAATAAAGACATTTTAAAAAAAGATTAGACTATGAATTTGACTAATAATTCATTAATTCTTTTGTTTTTGATGTAAGAACCATGTGCTTCCTGTGATTTGAATGCTCTTGAGCATAAATTACATCCCTTCACATTCTGATGTATTTTTGAAGGACAGGAATATCACTGACTAATAGCAACAAATCAGATAAGAACTCCATAAATACTGATGTGATGTCAGAGTCTCCATAAACAGACAGTGAGGTGGCTGATGTGCCTTTTCCTTTTAATAAACATTTGTGACATTTGAATAACCATGAGAATAAAGCAGACAAATGGTTTATGTCTCTATGTACGCACAAAGTGCTTTATTTACGACAACACATCCCCTTCTCCTTAAGTCAACCTGGCGGGCAAAAACCTTAAATACACACATGACGTAAACACACATTTAAAATATGCTGTGTGCTTTCTATTTTAGTACACATTATACAATAGTGTATTAACACTATAGTGTAGCATGGCATAGTTTTTAACCTGTTGAAAAACAACTCAGGAGATCAATAGAGAAACAACCTAAGGATTCTTTAAATGGGTAGCTGGTAAAACCTACGGGGAGTGTGTATGTGTTGGGGTTTGTTAACTGTTAACTGTCACCGTTCCACAAGTGAAGCATATATTATTTTACTATTCACTGTAACATTTCATAGTTGAATTCTAATCTAATCGTGACAAACTATGTATTGATGGAAAGGTTTATGACTCAAGAAGAAATAATTGACACATTTTCATAACAATAAACATAAACTAAAAAATTTTTTTTTTTAATAATGTTAATGTTGTTTTTTCATAATTAAAAAATAAAAATTAAGATATCTAAAATATAAAAAGTAGACATTTTCATGTGTGTATGCTCAGTATATGCAGTTATCAGGTTAAGAGTGGACAGAAATTCTTACTATAATGCTTTCTCAAAATACCCAAAATGATTGGCAAAAAACAATTGGCAAAATATTGTTTTCTGGCTCTCTCTTCTACAAGAGTACTATTAGTACTATCTTATTACAAAAAGGCCAATAGATCAGCTTAAATTTATTGCCCTAACGTCAGTTTCACATTACTTTAAAGTCAACAGGAAATTATTTAGGCCTTTTCAGTGAGGTCAGAACTGTGTTCTTGAAACTCTTTCTCTCACATACACGCACTGATACAGTACAACTTCCCTTGTTCTCTCAGTCTCTAAGACAACATACACTTGACTTTTCTCCTTTTCCTTTCTGTGCTTTGACCTTTGCCCTGATACACCTGTAGGCAGGCGTGTGTGTAATGTTTGTCCCAGGGTGTCAATCTACAGGAAGATCACTGACTGCGTCATCAGCACATCTCAGAAACAACCAGTGACAAACCCAGTGCTCCCGAGAGATAATCAGCTCACGTTATGTTCAACAAATACAGAGCATAATACCACATTTACAGCATTACACAACATCTGGTGTTATTTGTTTGCTGTTAACTAATAAAATGCTACTATTTACCCACAATGGTATTGAGTTATATACTATATTTTAAGTTATATATTGTGTTAATAAACACATTTATTTAAAGTTTGATTAAAACTTTGTCTTTTGAACTACACTGTGTAAAAACATTTTATGTCATGTGCGATATGTTCTGTCTTGTGCTTCAAAATTATTTCTGTTTTTGTTGTAATGTCTATGTCTGTAATAATTATCTTCTTTACAAATTCACCATTCTCCGTAAATATAAAATGTTAGTGTGAAATATGAAGTTATATAAATACATATGGGATGCACTGGGCTGTGATCTAAGACATAGGTTACAAACAACACAGAAGTAAAAAAATAAATGGCTTTATAGGTGTTTTAAGGTGTAAAGGTTGGATAAACATTAGGATTTAACCTTAGGTGTTAAATGCTGAGTGAGCTGTTAGGAACAGGTCAAAATGATTGATTTCTGAGCGTTCGGTGTATAAACAAGACCAGCTGAGGAAACGGATGGTATGTAGATACAAAAGATAAGTTATGTGGTACATTTTAGATGATTTAAAAGTCATTGGTCAATAGGAAGAGCAAGGTCAACGTGAGGTTTGTGTTTTGGGTGGTTCTTTTGTACTGTGTTTTGTACAGTCCCATTATTTAAATATAAAATTCCAAGAATAAACTTGGAATGGTTCTTATCCTGACAGAACCTTTTGTTTAGCTGCCTGGGTTGCGTTCGAGTCCGAATGCTCACATGTAAACACACAAACTAACACAAACACATACACGCCATTTTCATGACCTTTGACAGTCCACCTGAGAGCTGAGCACAGCCAAAAACATGTCACTAATTTATAGTGTCTCCAGGGCAGAAGGAGAAAGAAAGCCTTCCTGAAAAGAAGTGAGGGGAGAGAGGAACAGGGAGGACATGGGGGAGAAGGAGAGAGAGAGAACGAGACAATAGCACGCTTGCTGAAATATTGCATTGGGTGTTTGACCTCTGCCCCTTCACATTGGACTTCATGGATATTTACGCAAACAGACCCTTGCTTCATCAGCCAACCAGTCAGGAGGACGTCCCGCAGGAAACAGTAGCGTGGGCCTGAAACAGAACAAAACCTCAAGACATAACACAAAACATACATAGTTTTGACATTACTAAACACACACACAAAAAAATCATTAATGAAAACAGAAGCTTCGGATAAAGATGTAGCTTTTACACACGTAATTCATTCAGTCTTCATTATCTACCACAACATGAGTAACCAAGAATCACAGTATTGCCCAGATGGGCCCTCTGAGGATGTTGCCATTGTGTTTCTCATAAAGATGCTGGGTTTGCAGGCGAGAACTGCTGGTTCTAATGTCTCTACCCTTCCTCTGTTCACTGTCATTGTGCCCCAGAGCAACGCACTTGAGCTTTAGATGTTTAGGAGGTCTTCCTGCAGGATAGCCCTGTCATTATTCATAAGTAACCCAACAAGACAAGAAGGTCAAAATATGTTTCTTCCTCTGCTGTTTTTACATTTATTTTAATGATATGGAGAGATGTTGTTTGCTGTCTTTGCTTTGCCTATAGGTGCCCCCTAATAATTAACCCTGGAAATGTGTCAGTTGTCTTTCATGGGACCTTTCACCAGTAGATGCGTAAATGTAATTCTGTGAAAAAAAAAACTATTTTTGCATTGTTTGAAAAAGTGTCATTTTCATGTTTTTTATGTTAATGTCTAATTAAAGATGCTTAATGTTATGAAGGCAAATTTGTAATCAGATTTTAAGTTTCATACTCCTGAATTTTTCTTTAGTGTTTTTGTTAATTGATTTTAATTCAATTTTAATCTGATAAATGGGATCAAATGGGGCCTTCAAAAACCTTTCATGGATGGTTCTACGAAGACACTATAAAGTTGAAAATAACTATAAAAGGTTCTTTTACAATCTTTTGTAAAGAGTAGCACCGGTAAAGGTTATTAATGACACCAATAAAAGGGTTCTTTGAATTTTTTCGAAAAAGAACATTTTTGGGTCTTTGTGACACCTTATTTTGTAGGCTATACAATGTACATAAGAGCAACTAGCCTACTTTTTATTTAAAAAAACGTGCTCAAATCACAAAATTGTAAAAATCTAATGAAATGTAAAGATTTCCTTAGAAATTTAAAATAAAATTTAAAAGTAATTCATTTTAAGAGATTATCACAATGAGCACTGCTGTTTTTACAAGCTGGGACACACTAACTGGACGACACTACTTATTAACATGATGTAAGAACCCCATCTAGTGGTGTTTTGATTGGCAACAATCTTCTGTCAAGCTAATAAAACATTGAATTACATATTTAAAGTATAACAATTTATTTACATTTCTAGCCATTAATAATGTGTGATATTGATACTATTATTTGAAATTATGTGCTCTTGGGATGTATATTCCAGTAAATATGGCTGTACATTATGCAATAACAGCTATGCATTTTAGAATAATGTTCAAGACATAACCATTGTAGAAACATGTAAGGAACCCTGATAAGAATAACATAAGAAAAAGGGTATAAGAAACTTCTTCTAAATCTGTCTTTACATGACCATGACTTTTGTTGATTTGTGCTCCAGATTGATTTTCACCTCTTGGATTTATTGACCTTTCGGGTTAAATGATCTGTAAAATACAGAGCATCACTAATGATATGCTCTGTCAAGCATATCACTATATGCAGGTCACTTGTAGTCCTGTGATGTTCAGTTCCTAAACAAAAAAAATTAGTATCTAAAGAGCTTCCTTATGTTCCTCAGGACCCTAAGTTGGTATAGGTGCATCAGCTGGGAATCGTGTAGAAAGATGTTCAGATGACAGTTTGCAGTGCTTAAGCTTGTGAAGAATTGAATGTAATGCTGGGCTTAACGTTTGGTGTCTTCAAGTTTTAGCAGGAATGTGACATTTACAGGGATTACTGTATAAAAAGGGCTTTAGAGACTAGACTACTCCTGCTAAGGGAATTGGTTTGATCAGTTCAACATATATTTTCACAAATAGCTCGTTTAATGCAGAATGTGTTACAGAATTTCTACAATATTGGTATATCACTGGTATATCAAACTCACATCTTGGCTGAAACACAGATTTTGACAAAGTTTGCTAGGATTACTTGTGTGAAGAAGGGTTGAAGATTTTTTGATATATTATTCTGCATACCAGACACCTCTAATTTCGGATATTTCCCACCTCAACCTGAAAATATTGTCTGGAACTGTGCTCTTTTAAAGTTTATCTTAAAAATAAGTATTGAAGAAAGCTATTAAATAAATAAAATGTTATATACTGTCAAAAAAAAGAAACATTTAAATTTGAATTAGACACTGTCGCCATCATCTGACCAAAAGCTGTTATAGCACACCATCATATGAAATGTAACACACTGATGGAATTGCATCCAAAAATAAACCGCACGAATGACAAAGGAACAAAGGAAACGTTTTGATTCAATAGCATTCGTTTGTATTTACATTTAGTTTGGTGCCACACGATGCCAATAAAAAAACATTTTGCCTGTAAGGTTCCATAAAGAACCTTTCTGTTTTAGAAAAGGTAGTAAAATGTTCTTTATACTATAAAAAATTATGAAAGAAATTGTTCATTTTAGATCCTCTGATAAATGTTTTTTTTTTTGAGGAATCAAAACTATTTTTCCATGGCATCGCCGTGGTACCAAACTTTTTTATAATCTCATAAAAATATAAAAAAGATTTTAAAAATATAAAAAAGATATAAACTTTTGACTTTTCCAACCCCTTAAAATAATTTTTTAGAAGTTCTCTGTCAGTCTACGCCTTCTGTCTTGAAATTGCCCATCAGTGGTAGTGTACGCGCAGCGCGTGTGCGCTCGAGCGCGTGTGTCAGTCAGTCAGTGAGCGCTAGAGGAGGCAGCAGTGGCGCATCTCACATATCCGCCGCTGGAATATAACGGCCGCTTTAGGATGTGAACGATTTTCGGCCTCGCCAGCGGCCAAAGCTTCCGTTTTCCATGACAAACACATGCGAACAGAGAGAGCGCGCGCGTGAGAGCGTACGGTACAGAGTAGCGGAGAGATAATCGGTATTATTATGAGAAAAGAGGATCCGTATTTGTTGGATCCGTATTTGTTTTGCTCGCGGAGATGAGGCGGGGGGTAGCGAGTCGCTACAAAATCGTTGGGCTTCGGCCAAGCATTGCTCTCTTTTAGCACATATATACCGCCGAGCTTGCGTTTCCATCGACCACAGACGTTTTTGATCGTTACGGTTTGCATCACATCAAAATAATGCAGCTGTCTCGAGGACATCTGTGAGATTTGCGGACTGCTGTTGCCACTGCCATGACAGGCGCAGGCTTTACGGCTCAACCGGTTACCGAGCAGGCGGTGTGAGAGAAGCACGGCCCCAGCTGCAGCAGCACGGCCGATGTGGGCTGCGTTTACCGGGGGAGATTAAATCTGTAAATACTGTTCGCGTTATTCATCGCTAATCGTGTGCAATCTCAGGGAAAATGTCCTCTCGGTCTGCTTTACCGTCTGCGAACGACCGGAGCACAGATCATGTAAGTACCAATCAATTATTATTATCATTATATTACAGCAATACTTAGTAAATATTCCCCAGAGATAAACATTGCTGGTTTGGGGCTATTTTAATATTAGATGCACGGTTTATTTTGAATTTAGGCCTTCATTGCGCGATATTGTTCATAGAAGGATGGAGAGGCAGGATACAGTGGCCCGAGTGAGCGTAGCAGGTTCTTTGGCTAAATGGGCCGCATCCTTGAATGTGCAAAACAGCAAACGCGCTGCTGCGAAACGCGCAGGCAGCACAGCGCAGGCCATCCGCATAGTGTAGACATCAGCGCATCGTCTGCACACTAGCGCCACACGCTCACAGCGCAGCTCCGTGCGCCGAATCATAGCGCACTCTTATCACACGCAGCAATTGTGCTTTATAGGCGAAAATGTCATGAGAAAATTAAGAAAACACTTAGACTATCATAATGTAAACGTGTATAGTATTGCAACCACACCCGATTCATTCAGTCATAATATAGTGTGTTCGTGGGAGGAAAATTTCAGCGGTGTTCAGATACGTGCTGGTGTTTTAGTAGCATGTTCCATAAACAGACGCACTGCTTGGCGTAATGGCCTACCCTTTCTGCGCCAGCAAATTACAGTTTATTATAAAAACGACAGCTGCGGTTTTATTTAATCCATTTATTGGACTAATGTCATATTATTTATGATTCTTTTGATGCAAATATGCAAGGAATGATGATTCTCTCTGCTGTTTGACTGCTTGATTATACGTGGTGGGTCAAAATGATTGTTGCATGCCCCTATAGTTTATGTGTGGGTAAAATGTTACAGATGGATAAATTAATGCAAAATGTTATTCCAGTTCATTACAGTATATGCAAATAACCAACATTTTTTTACCCTGAGGATTAGGTTGTTGACATTTTGGTGATGATCTGAGAGCTCTGCTGTGCCTTTGGAGACCATACCCCAGTTATTATGGATTGGTTACCCTGTAACATTTATGTTTCCTGAAATGAAGGACACACTTTAATACAGTTTAGATAATTTTTTGGTCTTTAATAATATTTGAGAGTTATTTAAAGGGGGAGTATTAAATAAAGTGTGGGATTTGTGTGGGATGCTTAAGAGAAACCAATCATGTCCTAATTTACTGCAGATGTGAACAGGAACTAGGCTGATTTATTTTACACCCCCCCCCCCCCCCATGTGCAAATACATGCTTTTTTAAGGCTAGTGTTCCTTGAGAAAACATTCTTTGAAAGTGTGTTAACAGCATTACCCCTAGTTACAGCACTTTTGCAGATAGTAAAGCGAGAGAGAGTGTATAATGTGTATTTGGAGTAAGACACAGAGAGAGTGGGGTAAAGCACAGTGAGTAATTTATTCAATCTCTGAGCTGTAATCCTGTGGTCAGCGTTGCAGATGGGGTCCTGGGCATGTTTTTATTTTAGTGTTTACTCTGGCCTCTAAAGAGGGCAGTGGGATCTGGTTAGTAAACTTTAGCAGACTTATGCTTATAAGTCTTCGGGTCAAGTTTAAATTTGCTGATTTGGCAAAGTAAGTTAATCCTGTATTATACGGCAGAATTACTTGCCCACACACAAACACTGACCTCTTTATGCCCGCAAAGTCTTCTGTGTGTATGCCATCATTGTACCAGTAATCAAACCAAAATGATCATTCAAATAATTATGCATGTCAGTCACCATATTTGATGGTCTGTGCTCGTTTTTTTGTTTATGAGTAACATAAGTAACATTTGTAACATGAGTAACATTTTTTTTATACTTTTAACTATCGTTTTAATTTTTATTGAGTGTAAAATTTCCTGTGCTCTAATTCAATCAATCAAACTAAATTACAGTAAAATGTTGTACTGATCAAAAAAGCTACACAAAAGTAAAAATAACACATTAATAACTAGTTACTAGTTACTGACGCCCACTCATTTGCATATTGCAGACAGATTTTGTGTGTGTGTGTGTGTGTGTGTGTGTGTGTGAGAGAGAGAGAGAGAGAGAGAGAGAGAGAGAGAGAGAGAGGGAATGTCCAGCAATTTTGCTGTTATACCAGCAATTTTTGACCTTGTGGGGAGTGGGGACATTTTTTGGGCCACGTGAGGAAAACTGAAAAGCTTATATATATAATACTAAATAATGTTTATTTGAAAATGTAAAAAGGCAGAATTGTTAGTGTGAGGGATATAGATACAATACACAGTTTGTACAATATTAAGGTCATTATGTCTAAGGAAAGTTTCCATAAAACATGGAAACCCAAAATGTGTGTGTGTGTGTGCGCGTGTTAAGAGGCTTAATAAGTGACTGAGGATTTAATTCAGAAATCTGTGCAGTCAGTGAGTGCTGCAGAATTATGTGCTTTAGTCTGATTTCTGTTTTACTACAGAACTGTTCTATTGTAAAACTAAAATACTATGTCTATGTAAAACTTCAAAAATTTGAGCTAATTACTAATCAGTCTTCTGGGCTGGCTAAAGCCACAGGCAGATAGCCTGCCAGATTTTCTAAAATTCCTTCTTAAGGCCCACTTCTTTTTCTGTGTTTCACCACCAAACTTATTTTCATGTTTAACCCAATCCAATTACAAATATAGCCATATTAATATTAATGTCTTTTTTTCTCCCTCTGTCCAGCATGCGTCTCTGGTGGCGAGTCGTTCAGAAAAGGGGACGAATGTTTCAAGTCGTTCACTGGGTGCAAGGTGTCGTAACTCCATGGCCTCTTGTTCAGACGATCTACCACATATTGGAAACTACCGGCTCCTTAAAACCATCGGCAAGGGAAACTTTGCTAAAGTCAAGCTGGCCCGTCACATCCTCACAGGCAAAGAGGTGAGTAGGTTTAAAATAGGTAAAATCACGACTCTTTTAACATTTTAGTACATGATATAAAACTGTTGTTGTATTTAGATTTTGTATTTAGACTGCTTGTGCAATGTACTTTTTGGGTATATTTTTAAAGCGGTCCAACTCAAGTGTGAAAATTTCCACACCCACATGTACTTTTTATATACCAAACCAGATATACAGTAGTGCCATTTTTAAACCTTTTAGCAAGAAGCAGAAATCTTTAATAATCTTGAATACTAATACAAGTGTTTTGTGAGTAATACAGTATATGGCCGGAATATTAGAAGTTTATTTGTATAATTGTCATAATTGGTGAATGGTTAGTGAACTCGGACAGATAGATTTGTAATTTTTCTCACGTTACTATTAAGAAATCTAATAATGAAAGTTATACACAGACATATTTTAATTGGTCATAATTAAGAAAGGTTTAAAGTGGTCCATTCCCTATAGTTTGTCTATATAAAAGAGTGTGCTAATAAACAAATCTAAATACATTATTAAGCTGTGTCTGCTGTTTGAATATTCCATGTGGTTTGAAAAACATTGTAAAATCACTAATTGTGTATTAAATATATAGGTTGCAATAAAGATTATCGACAAGACTCAGTTGAACCCAACCAGCCTACAAAAGGTAAGACTTTTATTTATTTATATTGAATTTTTGTGTTGCGTAGATATAGCATGTTAAAAAAATCCACATAAAGAAAGAAGAGTCACATATTGAGCAGTCTATTTATGTTAATCATGAGGCTTCTTTAGCACTACAGGCCTTTTAAAGTATTGCAGTGTTTTTTCTGTGTGAGTATTTAGCATCTGTGTTGAGTCTGCGCTCTCTGCCGTGCACCGGTGACTCATCTGTCTTGCAACAGATTATCTATAGCCTTAGATTTTCCCACTGAAGCCCACCACGCTAATAACATTGTATAATTCATCATTATTGATAAACTTTATACTTCTGATTTTGTACCCTGTTCAGTGATTTTAACTCATCTGGATACATATTAAACTAAATGCGAAAACTAACACAGTGTTTAGCATTTAAAATTTAAAACAATTTCCTTATATAGGAGAAATATTCTAGTCATATCAGTAGCCTGATAAGAGCTAATTTATTTCACATGAAGCCTGTCATTGAAAACCATGTTGTGTTTGTGTCTCAAATAAAAAGTGGTTGAAGGTAATGTGTGTTAAATTTCCTCAATGCAGATTCTTCCTTAAATATGATCTGTACACATTTTCATGCACTTTATTTTACTGTAGCTATTTACGTTCATTGTATTCCTCATTCTCTGGGCTTAACAGTATTACCTCTTTGAATCTGGTAATAGGTAATCAGTCTTGTTTTCAAAATGCGTTATTTATTTGTGTGGTTAGTGTATGTGTTGGAGAGGAGAGGTCGACAGCTGCAGTTCTCCACAGGCCCAGAATGCCCCACTGTGATTCAATCCCGGCCTTCTAACAAACACAGTTGACTTTACACAAACCGTAAACCACTCTTATTGAACATAAGTCACGTTTGGCTTTTTAATCAGACGTATGGCACTGTGTATAGTTATAGTAATGTAAGAATCACTGCTTAGTGGACCATTTGCTAAACTTAAAAGTGTTGAACCCTATTTCTTGGTCAAATGTTTAAAGATGTTTTTAGATGTGTAATTGCTTTTTTAAACAATATAGTATTTGTTTTACTGTACATAGAAAACTACCTGTTTGGGTTTTAAAAAGTTGGGTTTGGGTTTCACAAAGTGTGTTCATTCTTGTGTATGTTTATGTACACGGGTACGTGTCATCTGAAAATGTCAATCAGAGAAATGTGGGCTTGTGACCTTTTCAAATCCATTACCTAGAACACGTGTCTGTGGGATGTATTATGGGACAGATGCAGATTATCTCTCTAGAACAGATGCAGGTCTCCATACTGGGGTTTCCACAGCAACAGGAATTGTATAATGGCTACTCCATATGCATTAAGGGGGAAAAAATATTGAAAGATCAAGTGTAAACAATTTCAAAATGCCTATATTGTCGAGCTAATATTCGATAATAAGCACTGAATATTCTATTGATTTTCCTCACACTGGTGTTTTTCTTGCAGCTGTTTAGAGAGGTGCGGATTATGAAGACCCTTCGCCACCCTAACATAGGTAAAATGCAATGAAGTGCAACATATGGTTGATTAATATAGATTTAGATGGATGTCACCTTTCCAAAACCATTGAAAGACTCATTCAAACCATTTCAAAAGTACACTTGTATGTTACAGTGCAACTCTTCGAGGTTATTGAAACTGAGAAGACGCTTTATCTTGTGATGGAATATGCAAGTGGAGGTGAGTTGTGCACTTCATACTTGAGTTTGCAGTTTTACTAAATGGTGTTCCATTGGAGACACTTATGGTGCAATGTGAGCATTCTCTATAAGTTTTTTTTGTGTGTGTGTCTTCATAAGTTTAATGAAGCTCTTGAATGTTTCTGCTCTTGGGGCTGTAGTTCCACAGACTTCCTTCTGAACACTGCTACTCAGTGCTCAATGATTACACAAAATGATACGTAACCGAATACTTCCTGATGAAACTGTAATCTCTGAGATCTTTTCACCTGTGCTTTTTCAGGCGAGGTGTTTGATTACCTGGTGTCTCATGGGAGAATGAAGGAGATTGAGGCTAGAGCCAAATTCAGACAGGTGAGATGTTTACACCGCAGTGCAGGACCAACGATCAAGATATTTTGCTGTTACATCACATTAGGCCTCCGGCTTTACAGTTTCATTCGTTTTTTTCTATTTGTTTCAGATTGTGTCAGCTGTTCATTACTGTCACCAGAAGAATATAGTTCACAGAGATCTGAAGGTATGAGCTGCAATCTTTATGAGCATTGAGAAGATTTGTGTTTAGTTAGAATACCAGAAGTAGCAATACTTCAGTACAATCAATATTTAAACTACATTGATATGGATACTGTCTACTTTGTGAGTTGTTTTGCATGTAAACTGTCAATACAAATCTTGTAAGGTATCAATACAGATAGGTGTTACTGTATATGTCTTAAGCAAAAACAAAAAGGTGACAGAACATTTGTATTAAAATAGTAGATCTGGATGCAGTCTAATGTAACTGCCCCTGTCTTTTATGTCATTTATCAAGCAAAAAAAGAGATATATATGTATATGTAAGTATACGTAATTTCTGAGTCTATACAGTATTCCAGAAGAAACGTCTGAGATGCATGAGCCTGGAAAATAAATGTGTTTCAGTTTGTCTAAATGCTATTTAGGAGAAGCAGTAGAGATATTGAATAGATATTTTAAAGATTACAATATATTTGTACTTATAAAAGTAAAGGAATGTGTTCAGTAGCATTTTAGTTGCATAATTAGTATTGACCATGAAACTGTGCTATTATGTCAATGCTACACTGTAATTTTTTGTGTTGTATTTAATTAATTGTAGTCAAAATACTCGTAACTGCTTCATTCAATATATTTGATTTGCCAAAATTATTTAAGACATCTTAACTTTTGGGTCATAAAACTCAAAAAGCTCATGCAAAAAGAAACAAAATAAAATTCTTTGAGATTTTTTACAGTGTTTCTACTGTAGTAAAGTATGTGTGTCAAAATCTGTTTTGTTTGTGTCTCTTTGGTTTTGTCCCTCACACAGTTCACATCTTGTTTTCCTCTCTTCTTTACCTGTGTCTCTTTGCGTCTTTGCAGGCTGAGAATTTGCTGCTGGATGCAGATTCTAATATAAAGATTGCTGACTTTGGCTTTAGTAATGAGTTTACATTGGGGAATAAGTTGGACACGTTCTGCGGTTCCCCGCCTTACGCCGCTCCGGAGCTCTTTCAAGGGAAGAAGTATGATGGTCCAGAGGTGGACATCTGGAGCCTGGGGGTTATCCTCTATACACTGGTCAGCGGGTCTCTTCCTTTTGATGGACAGAACCTCAAGGTATAATTAGTTTAGTCAACCACATACTTGTCCTGGAGAATCAATACTATTGCCATTTGTTGTGATACAAAGTCAGTAAACTAGTAACTAGTAAACTAACACCAACAATTCTATGCATTTCATGCATATAAACATTGTTTCGTATTGACTACAAACTGTATTGTCTCCGAAGTTTGTAACAATTATCTTTGTCTCTTCAATTTTTTTTGACCTGAGTTTTTAAGTGAATTAGTTTATTCTGCAGCATCTTTTGATTGTCTCCTTGTGTGTGTGTGTTTTGCAGGAGTTGCGTGAGCGTGTATTGAGGGGAAAGTATCGTGTGCCCTTTTACATGTCCACAGACTGTGAGGGGATCCTGCGCAAGTTTCTTGTGCTCAATCCCACCAAACGTTGCACACTAGAGGTATTGATTTAAACACACACAGAAACACAATCTACAATACAGTACAAACTCTTTATACTGTATGAGATTATATAAAGCTTCTGTATGGTCAAAAATTTTAATTGATTTAATTAGTGATAATGCAGAAAAATAGTGATGATAAACTTAAGTTGATGAAAATTCTGTGAGAAACAGTACAACACAATAGTAGTTGTAGTTTTGAAAAGTGTTTATATTTTTGATAAGTATATGTGTGTGTATGTGTATGTTAGTAAGTATATAGTGTATGTATTTTACACACATACATAAAATGATTATGTAAATAAAATTTAATTTTTGCAAGGAACTAGATGTAAAAGACAAAGACAGAATGTAAAAGGACATTTTCATCTAAGTACAGTACATAAACCATGACTAAAACTGTGAAAATGAGTATTTGTTACTTTAAAATACTAGGGCCATTTTCAAAATATGGGGACAAATCTGTCCCTACACTTTCAGGGTGTGAAAAAAAACCATATATAAACATTTTCTTTACATTTAAAACAAAATTAATTAACAAATAAACACAACCACAGGGCTTAATAAATGCATTAAAATCCAAACCAAAATAATTATTTATTCATATAAATAGTCTTTCAATTTTGTGTCATTGGTGTTATTGGTGACATAAACTATTATTTTGAAAGAATAAAAATATATGATGAAGCACTTCCAAGGTCAAAGGTCAACAAGGTAGAGGAGCTACAGCACACACTTGTGTCCTTTCACTAAACGTTTGAAATTTTCTTCCTTTTTGGTATGGTTCTTTAAGGTGTGTCATTGGTGTTGCTTTGGTTTCTGGCAGTATGAAGGATTTGTTTTAGAAAAAAATGTTTAGGGGTATAATATTTAGATTTTAGTGTGCTGCATCATGCTCATTTTGTGGGGATCTTGATGTAATTTTTTTTAAATTAGCTCTCCATGGGATTTTGTCACTGATGTTATGGCTCTGACAGAAAACCTGATGCATATAAGAAATGAAATAAAATAAGAAACAAGATTCAAGTTATCCTATATAATTGGTAACAGTATCATCATGTCAAAGAATACTGATTTTAAGAATTTTAAGGGTAAAAAATAAATGACATTTTTTAAGTCAGTTTTTACCCACTAGTTTTTACCCACTGTACAGTGTGAGCTGTAAAGACACTGAAATCAAATGACAGGCTATGATGTTGTTGTGTATTCAGTATGCTGTATTCCTTCCACAGCAAGTGATGAAGGACAAATGGATGAATGCAGGGCATGAGACTGATGAGCTAAAGCCACATATTGAGCCTACAGAGGACTACAGTGACGCTAACCGCATTGGTGAGCAGCTCTTATAGTCACAGTTTCCTGAAGAGAATGATTGTTTCTGGAAACCTTTCTCACTTCTCTCGCAAATTTCTCTCTCTTTCTAAAGAGATTATGGTCGGGATGGGTTTTACCTCAGAAGAGATTAAGGACTCTTTACTCAATCAGAAATATAATGAAGTCATGGCTACATATCTGTTGCTGGGCCTGAAGACAGAGGTAACGAATGAATACCTTTTTCTGTTTTTTTAATCAGAAATTTTGGTGATTTAACCTTAAACAGTGTAGGTTGATTTAAGTTATTGAAACTTAAACCTGATGAAAAGAAGATTGATTCTAATGACTTGAAACTGACTACCTGTGATACCAAGATGGCTGTTTATTAAAGCAAATGTGATGTCTATGGTTACAGGATGGCGCTGAGTCCCGAGTTAGTGGCAGTATGACGTTGCCACGGGTGCGTCCTAGCCCAGTTACCAATGGAACCAACAAACACTCCTCTTCTTCATCATCTTCCTCATCCTCACACAGCAAGACTCAGCGCAGCGCCTCTACTTACCATCGGCAACGACGGCACAGCGACTTCTGTACGTGACACTTGATGAAGCCTGAACTTTAAACAAAAGCATATGAAATATTGTGGTTGTACTAATTTATTGCTGTAATAATCATGCATGCACAGGTGGTCCCAGCATGCCAGTGATGCACCCTAAGCGTAGTCCAACCAGCGGCGGAGATCGTGAGCTGCGTGAGAGTCGCATGCCACCCCGGAAGGCCAGCTGCAGCGTAATGGGCAGTCGGACCCTTCCCCCATCCAGCCCAATGGTCAGCACTGCTAACAACCCTAACAAAGCGGAGATCCCCGACCGTCGCAAGGAGATGACGGCAACTACCGTGAGTCTGAGGGAATGAGGAGGCTGAGGGGTTAACGGAGGGTGATGAATAAGACTTGGAAAAGATGTTTTTCTAATTATTTTATGAAAATTTAAGGGGACAGTTTACTCAAAAATGAATAATCTTCCACAATTTATTCACTGTAGTGGGACTGAATAAGGATTCCAGACATGTTTAGTTTTTTTGCAGAACACAAAATGAGAAATTTTGAAGAATGTTAAACAACATTAACACGAAACCACTGGCACATTTTTTAAAATATCTTCATTTATGTTCCACAGAGAAAAGAGACATATACATAAGGGTAAATGACATAAGAATGAATAAATAATGATAGTTTGGGGGGTAAAATATCTTTTTAAATATGAAAAAATATATACTTTCTTAGTTATGGTATGTCCCACTTTTGCATTTAAGACATTCATCCATGTTATCCCAGCATGCTTCGAAGAACTTCTTGTGTGCTTGAATGGAAGTTTGGTCATTCAGAATTTTCAAAAAGATTCTTAAATATCTTAAATACTTCCTTTCAATTTTATATGGTTTTGACTGTATCAGACTTTTGAATCCTACTGTTTTTAATGTGCATGTGCACTTTGTGTCCACATGTGTATTATTAACATATTTTGTGAACGTGATTATTAAAGAAAATGTTTGTTTGTTGCAGAATAATATCCCAGGAAGTACTATGACCCGCAGGAACACGTATGTATGTACAGATCGTTCCAGCACTGACCGCCACTCGCTGCTGCAGAACGGCAAAGACAACAGGTGACGAAAGCGCACATAGATACAGACACACAATGAGATGTACAGTGCAGCTGTGTCACACATGCCAGTTCGATGTCTGTCTGTCTGTCTCTCATTGTCTCGGTTCCTGTCTCTCCTCAGCTCTCTGTCTCACCGCCTCCCACCCACCTCTCCCTCCACCCTCAGTATTGTTGGAGCAGGAGCCTCCTCCTCCTCTTCTTCAAGCGAGCGCTGTCGGCTGACACGTGGATCCACCATCCGGAGCACCTTCCACGGAGGTCAGCTCCGTGACCGCGTGCCACCCACGTATGGACCTCCACCCACATCGCCCACCCTCAGCCATGACGCTGGAGCCCTGCCGCCCAACGCCCGCAGCCGGGCCACTTCTAACCTGTTCAGCAAACTCACCTCAAAACTCACACGCAGGTAAGAACATAAACACACATATGCATTATACACATAAATACAAGTAAGTAAGTAAATATATAATTAGTAATATTATAAGTAAATAATATTCACTATTAATGCTCTGAGAGGAAATTATGTAAAGAATCACTAAAGTAAGAGAGCCATCTCATATAGATGATCCTTAGCCACCTTTTTGCTTTCAAGTACTCGAATCAAGTGACTTGGGGTTAGAATTATCTAAAACTTTAGAAATAACTTTTTGTCTTGTTTCTAGGGTAAGGGATTTGATAACTTACTGGCAATAAATATTTCTCATCTGACATTACACTGTATTTGTATTTGCTTCTCCTATATTAGAGATAAACAATTTAGATTATTAAGTTCCTTTGCAGCTTCATGGTTTAGTCTCCGTTGAAACTGCAAAAAACGAAGGCAGATTGTGAATCTGTATCTTATTGTGGCTTAATGAGAGGAATATTTCAAATATATGGTCCCATATATATGGAGAAAATTGAGGTATCCAAGACCAGTGGTTCTGTATCTCTGAAGTACAAATCAAGTACCACCTTTTATAAAATTAGACATTCTAAGTACAATCCTACCCACTGCCATAAAAAGATATAAACATACCACAATAAAATTAAAAGTGTATTATTTTGTATAATTATTTTACTGCTGTTATTGATTTGTAAATGTATTACTTTTATTACTGATGTAGCAAAGTTTTAATACATTGAAAAATATCACACAAGTAGCCTGCTCCTGCTCTATATTTGTGCTGTTGCTATATTATGCTTGAGTTTAAAAATGTATAAAAAATTATAAAAATGTCATGTTTATTAAACATTTTGAAATTGTATGTAAAGGATCAAATGTACCTTAATTAAAAAAAAAAAATATATATATATATATATATATTGTTCAGATTACCAGATCGAAATGATCCTTCTTACTATTCAACTTCAGCCATGTATTATGTTGCAGTTCTTTAGAAAGTTACTGGCCGACTCTTGGTGTTTTTATTTGTATTTGTCGCTTGGCGAGTGTTAATTTTGGGATTTGGATCGCAGACTTGCTTGTCGTCACTTTAACAAGAACCCTAACTGACAGAGCTGCCATTTACCTGTTAATAATATCTCCAGTAACACTAGAGACCAATTGAGAATTTTGTTCATTTTAAGCATTTGTATTATACTTCATGCTTTAAAATTGCTTATTTGCTTATTCTACCTCACTTTATTAAGCTGTCCATACCTTTCTTAATCTATTCCTCTTTGTTCTTATTTCTCTGTTTCTTGTCTTTCTCACTTTTGCTTGGACTGCCACTCGTTCACTCTTCCTCTGTCTTTGTTTTCACTCTCTCTCACTTTCTATATCTCTTGCTCTTCTTCTTGTGTGTCTCTATCTCCTAGGGTCAATCTTGACCCCTCTAAACGCCAGGGCTCTAATAAATCAGTGTCGGGTTGCACTCTTCCACAGGGATCCAAAACAGTTAGTAAGTTTCCCCACCTGCCGCTGTCTGTTACCCGTCTCGCTGCACGTCTGTCTGTCTTTGCTCCTGGCATGCCCGTGTGCATGTCAGACCCCTTCCTGCTGGTAACAGGATGCAATAGTGAGGAAAATCTGGATGGTGGTGCATGAAGGCTTTGTCTTTTATTGGTTTGCATGAACCCTTCAGTGCATCCAGCAGCATATACACAGAAAACAGGTTTTTATCTTATATAAAAATACCATTGCACAAATCAACATCAAACCAGCCAGTTACTGATGACTCGCTGATTAGATTGTTGGATCTTCAGACAGGACTGAGGATGTACTGTCTGTATGTATGTCTTTCATGGTGAAGTATGTTTCTGTTGCATGAATCTGATACTGTTTGTATGAAGCAGATCATCTAAAAACGTGTTTTTCTTTGCAGGGTCACAAATGAATCTGAGGGAGTCTGCAGATCTTCGGTCACAAGGTGAGTGTTTCTTGATTCTGATTGGTCAGTAGCTGTGTTTTATTCATGATAAAGCACACACATGAGCGTATAACCCAAAGATTTTGTGCTGTATCTCTGAGCAGCACCCTTAGCAGCGTAAACATATATCACAGTCACTTTTTTCTAGCAGAAGGAAGGCTTTTTGCGGTTTTACTTCATGAAAGTTACATTAATACATATTTTCAGGCCTTAATATTTGTATGGTTATCATTTTGCATCATGCCTAACAACACTCCTTACTTACAACACCCATGCCTAACAACTTTTTCACGGCCTCTCGTACCTTATTGATTACATTAAAATCTCTTTAAAAAGTTAAATAGCCAATCTGTTGCTATCTGAAATAGCTGTAAACTGTCTAGATTGTCAAGTAAGAAACATTGGGCAGTGCAGACTACCAAGAAAATTAACCATAGTTAATTTTATTGTAAAACTGTAGTAACCATGTTTTTTGCAGAATGATACCACTTGTGTTACCATAGTTTTACTACAAATAAAATGGATGAACTATGGTTATGCACTGAGACCATGGTAAATTTATGGTTACTATGGTTCTACTACAGATAAAACCAAAAAAGCTATGGTTGCTGTGGTTAAACCATGATTATTCAACTTCTGGTCTGCTTATTAAATAATGATACAGATGAATCCTTTGATGCAATTTGTTTTCTTTCAATTTAATTTCAGCATTGTTTACAGCTTGTTTTACATACAGTATTGCCAAAGAATCCATACACACACATCCAAAAAGTAAGTGGCCAGTAATTGTGATAGAATAATATCAAATGAATATTCAAAAAGGCAGTGAACATGCATTCTGCACACCTGATAACAGTCACTGCACAGATTGAGCATACACATGAAAATGCACTATCCAAAATACTTGGGCATTCTAATATTAGCTTATTTTTTTAGATTTTTATTTTTGTATTTTAGGTATTTTTAAACATAACATGTTTATGTTTATTGTTATGAAAACCTGTCAAATATTTTTCTCGAGTATTGGAACTTTCCATTATTATATAGTTTGTCATAATTAGATTAGAATTCAACTATGAAATATTAACAATATTAAATAAATAGTGAAGTATTCGCCTGTGGAACGGTGACAGTTAACTTTTGTTGAATATAAACTCCTTATCTTACCCTAATTCACAATGGGAAGTTTAGCCTATAATAATGATTTATAATTTCAACAGTAACACATTCCATCTTCTCTTTGATTACTGATGCCTCCCATACTTTCTTTTCGTCTACCAGTGGCCATTTATCTGGGGATCAGAAAGCGTCCGAGCCCTGGGGCGGGGGAGGGGGGTGGGATGTAAGGAGTCATCTCTCCCGTCCCCCCCGGGCCCCTGCAGAAGTGGTACTGGCCTTGCGTGAGGCAGCGAGGGGGTGTGGCTGCCAGGTCCAACACGCTGGCCCGTTTCTGCTGTGCTGCAGTCATGGGGCGGCAGGGTCAAAGGTCGCCTTCCAAGCTGAGGTGTGCCAACTGAGTATGGGTCCTGCGGAGGCAAATGGAGTACGCTACACACGCTTGTGGGGGGCTCCCCTCGCCTTCAGGCACATCGCATCGCAGATCTCTAAAGAGGTGGAGCTCTGAGGGGATGGGGAAGGAAATTTGACTCGGACACGCCCCCTCATTATATCTATAGCGAACTGACTTTGACCTGCCCACCTATGTGTTATAGACTTAATACAGCATTTGCTCCCTCCTTCAGTCAACACTTTACATACACGAAACTTTAAACACACACATTTACATACGCAAACACAGTCACTTTAAAGGCACGGGACACAGACGTCAAAACAACAAAAACAAGCACACCCCTTTCATGCGCAACATGAAACAAGAGCGCTTCTTCACACGGATACACACATACGAACACGAATGCACACACACTCTGAGCAGCCTCATTCACTGGATCTGGATTGAATCCAGTTTAGTATTTTTATTCTCATTGTAGTCATGAAATTCTAACTTCAATAATTGATGTCATTCTTTTTTTAACCACTTTTGTATGTTTTCAACAAGTCTTGACATTTTAAACGGGTCATCATTTTTTATGTTTTTGTGATTAACGTGTCTTACATTTGTTTATACACAGTCATAAACTTTACATCATTGAAAATGTAGGACTGTAGCTGCCAATGAACTATATGCACAGATATGAAGTTGGCAAACTCATCATGACATCATCATAGCTCACAGTGCCCACCAAAATCTAAAACAGACTTGCTGGTGACCACCAATTTGATGAGGCTATAAGCCGATCCATCACAGACTTATAGTGGAACATGTTACACATTGTTCTTGAGATTCAAAAATGCAAAAGTGCAAAATTATCTTCCCTAGAAAATGTGTTTTTCGAAAGTATAGTGCCAGTTTACTTATTACCTTGATTTATTATCCTGATGTAGAAAAGAAACCATGCCAAATGACTTTTCCTGACCCTTCTCAAGCAGGCTTTGTGATTGGTTGATCTATTTCATGATCCTGTACCATTAGAGTTATCCATTATTTACCCAATCCACATCGAGTTGAGGTTACAGCATATTTGTTTGTGTAAAGTAGATTCGGCTCTAAGCAATCACAGTTTTTAAAGACATAGCGCCTGTATTGTGGATATATGAGTAAAACTTTTTCTTCCTGTCCACAGAAGTAAATATCTGAAGAAATAGCTAAGTATATCACAAATTGAAAACACCAGATATCTAAAATGCAGGACACTTTCAAGCAGGAGTGCAGGACATTTTTAGTGCTCTTACTGCTGAATAGATTTTGCAGGGCAAATGCACCAACAGGGCTTGGAAAAGAGTTGTACTGTATGCTGCAAGCCAGTATTTCCTTAGTTTCGCATCTTCATTTCAGTGGTGGCCATGCTAAGTCCTAACAATTCTGTGTAAAGAGTTATTCTGTTGCCTGTAAGTCATTTTTCTGGTGGACTAGACGTGGTTTTGTAGTCATCTGTGATTCTTACAGATTTGGAATAAACTTCACAATGATTTCATACGCAGGTGTGACACCTGAATAGGAGGTATATGCTGCTATGGATTTTTACTGCTTTTTAATCCTTTCCTAAAGCGTTTAAAAACACCCCATGCTTGGTTTTGGGCAAAACTAGTTATGGTTATTAGTGTTTTCCATTAGTCGTGAATTTGCCAAGCATTACAATATAAAGATTTCACTACTCAGTGGATCAAAAATATAATTATTATAGTGGTAGTAATGGTGCAATAGCAATAGATGTTATATTGTTATACTGTTAAAAGTTGTTTTTGTTTTATTTAATGCCATGCTTTGGCCCTGTTGGTGCTGCCATGGATGCTGTAATATGAGAAAGTATGTGGGTTTGATTAATGAGACACAGGTTTTACAATCAGGAAGTGGACAGAAATGTCATACAGATGTATGGTAGTGATAGTTCCTGTTAATTCAGGATAGTTCTGTGGTGTCACTGTGGTGTGTGAGAGACCTTTTTCATTGGTTGAAGTAGTGATTATGCTGTCACGTGTGACATGTTAAATTAATATGGTAGGATTTATATTTTTCTTCCTCTGCACACAGAAAGGCATCTCCCTTTGTTCATAAGAGGGTTTCGATTCAAATCAAGGTTGGGTCTTGATTTTAATTGTTAATCTGTAGTATGTCAAAGGCCAATCTCCAATTTCACACTTGAAAGTTTACTTGTGCTGAGCGACAGTAATGACCAACTTTACTGGTCTCACTGTGGTGCATCACTTTTATCCTTTGAGACATCAGCCACATCCATGCTCTTACAGATCCATGTTTTCTGTTGTCTCGTTCACATTTTCTCTGCCTTTGTGCTTCACATTTTAAAAGAAACCCACTTCCTCCTCGTCCAGTTGCTGAATCAGAGGAAGCCCTTGTGTCATTTTTCTGTCCGCTCTGGACTCCTGTTGAGTTGACTCTTCTGTTTCGAACTGAAGTCCTGGATCAGTCCGGTTTAGACCGGCACCTGAGACCTGTATCTGTTAGTTGTCCATTAAGACCTCTGTGCACTCATGTTGACTTGAATCAGCTGCATCCTACAGCTTTGTGGGTAGTACCCATATTTGGCCACCGGAAGGCGCCAATGTCTTAAATGTGAACACTTCGATTTGTGTATATTTGCACAGGTACTTAATTTATTTTCTAGAATAATTATCTTGGGAGAAAAAAATATGTGGTTTATATCAGTCATACTCTGACTGTATATAAAGATTATGATACTGATGATTATATTGTGAGTATAGTATATACAGTATCTTAGAACTCCAGGTTAACTCATAGCTAGAGCAGAGAACCTCTGCTAGCTCTTCAGACGTTTCTATGTGTACTGAAGTGAAACACTAACCTGCAATCCTGCATGATTCAGAGAAAAGATGGAGACGGAGAAAAGATACACATGAAATAACAGAAAGAGCAAAAGAATCACGTGGAGTGAGAGAGCGAGTGTGCATGTATGTGCGAATGTGCGTGAGCCCTGTTCTGTTTCTCTGACCCTCTGGCTCCCTCTCTCTCTTTCTCCTGGTAGGAAATGTGTATGTGTGAGAATTTAAGCAGACCTTTGCTTTGGCAGCCATACTTGACCTGGAGTAAAAGCGTGTTGGTACGAATGAGCTTTATAACGTTTGATGCATTAAAGAGAATATTATGGAGACGGATGAGAGCGTTTCGAGTCGTGTGTTGAGTGTGTTCTGTCTGAACGGTAAAATCTCTCCAGTTCAGTGTTGTGCTGTCCGTCATGTGAATCGTCTGCAATGATGTTGGGTTTCTCATGATGCATTTGGCTAATATGCAATATGATCGAAAGAAATCAGGTGGACAAACTGTGTATATGAGAGAGAGCAAGAGAGAGACAGATTTATTACTTAATGCTGTTTGCAGAAAGTGATTTTTTTTCCCAGAGGTATTTGCACCTCTGGCCAAATATTAAAATGGAAACAAAAGATTATGAGAGAAATAAACTTCACTGATGTTGGCCTCTTTCCTTGTGTTCAATTATTACATGGTTTATGGTTTGTTATGTGCATGTGACAGATCATTACAGATCTGATTTCTATTTCCTCTTTTGCTGATTCTAAAATTATTTTATTATTTGTTATAATAATAATAATTCTTTGTTCTAACTATATATATTTAACAAATAGTAAAAAACTGCATCTTTTAAAAATGTTAAAATATATATTTTATTTTAATGCAGTTATTAAAATTTTAAAAGTTAAAAGTTTTTTGCAATGATTCTGTTTTAAATATATGTTTTTATGTATGTTTAACGCTATATGTTGCCACAGAGTAATATTTCTCAGTTCTCTGTTTTTACTGACAGATTCAGTCATTCAATCAATGGAGCAGTTTAAACCTCACAAGTAAAAGTGTAAGAATTAATATGAGAAGGGATAGTTTACCCAAAAATAAAATCACATCATTTATTCACCCTCATGTCATTCAAAAAACCTCTTTATGACTACTTCTTTTGTGAAACACAAATAGTTTTGTGTCCATTCAATGAAAGTCAATGAGGGCAAATGTTTTTGTATTCTGCAGAAGAAAGTCATACAGGTTGGTAATGACATGAGTGAGTAAATGATGAAAGAATTTTCATTCTTGGGTGATCTTTTAAACTAAAAAGATAAAATAATGTTTGACACGGCTTACCCAAACATGATGAAATATTAGAAGCCATTGGTTTGTTTTATGGGGTATTTTTATTGAAATACAACTTGATTGATTTACTTTTTACAACCAAGGCTACAGCCTTCGACGACAGGTACTCGCACACCTGTGCCGGGAATCTGATCCCAAGAGGTTACCGACTGAACAGGAAACGAAGTGTAAAAAGCGATGGTGAAATGACATGGAAAGCAAAGAAGGGAAAAGGGAAAGTTAAGACAGATGCAAAGTCAAGACTGTCTTTTTGAGCAGCAGTTTCCTCTGCATTGCTGTCAGGGTGCACGATGGACTGTAAAAAAACAACAAAAGACGAGGAAAAAATAAAGCAAGGCCTCTCGCTTTACTTCTGGGCAGGGATCATGCTGTCGATAGCTTCGCCCTTCTCCAGCTTCTTCTCCATCTCGACCATCAGTTTTACACCATCAACCACGCACTGCACCTGATCCACCTCAGAGGAGCCGATACGGTCAGCATTGGAAATGTCAAACACTCCGCCAACGGAAGCGGTGTCCACACCACCTGATTGTGGAAATGGAGCAGTTCTTAACTATAACTAAAAACCATCAATGAACGTGTATGTGTGTGTTTTAGGTGTCTGTATACCTGTGCCACGCTTCTGCAGGCGCAGTCTGGTCAGGATCTCCTCAAACTTGGGATGTGTGCTCAGCTTGGGCAGCTTAACGTGGACGCCACCACGCAGGCCTGTGCCCAGGTTGGAGGGGCAGGTCAGAATGAAACCAAGATGCTCGTTCCACATGAATCCGTGGTTGTGCTTCTTGAAAATCTCCTCGATCTGTCAAAACAGAACTCATACATTATGTGCTCTAGTTGAGAATAAAGATGTGTCTGTTTTCACATGTTTTCTTAGTACCTTCTGAAGACCAACGCAGAAGCGTCTGAACACTTCCTTCATGTTTCCACCCTTCTGCATGGAAATGACACGCAGGTGATCCTCCTCATTCACCCAGACCAGGAAAGTCTTGTTCTCATTGTGCCTGTGGCAAACAGTTGAAACATAGTTGAAAAAATAATATACATACAGTATTATGTATATGTGTTATATTATTGTATGAATATAGCGTATTATATTGCATGACATAATACAGTATCTCTGTTCAGTCCCTTTACTTACCAGATTCCACGGCCGTCAGGCCAGTCACGGGCCATACCAGCAGCCAGCAGCAGGGGGGAGACGGGTTTGTCAAACAGGAAGTGGTCAGCGATCAGCTGCTCCTGCTCGGCATCAGTCATGGACTTCAGGGGGTAGTATTTACCCTTGAACTCTCCGTCCAAGCTGTTCAGAGCTGAGGAATGAGGTCATTTTTTGATAAATGCTACTGGTGTGATTCAACTGTAATTCCAGCTGGTCCAACTGGATATCTGTCCAATTCTGCTGTGTTTTTATTACTTGATAGAATTGTAATTTGTGCATATATATATATATATATAATTTAATGACTAGCCTACAAACCTTCAACGGACAGCTTCTCCACAGCTCTGCGCTCTCCACGGGTGTTGTGGGGGGGCAGGGCGTATCCCTTAATGCTGCGGCCAGTACGCACACGGCTGCTCAGAACATAGTTGGGGTCCAGGTCATCACCGCCCTAAAATGCAGATTATACACTTTTTTATTTTAATTTATTTTAACAGTCAAAATTAGATAGTTTAAACAAGTTGAGGACAGATAACTTGTTTATACCATATATTTATATTAACTATATAGATTGTATAGATAACTTTACAAATTTTGGTAAACAATAAATTATTTTCAAAAAAGTGTTTCAAACACTTTTCCGGTTTGACATTGGTGTGCCAAATGCAAGTGTATGTTATTGGTTCAGCTAATATAGTTATGAAGGGATGTTTTTGATGATGTCACAATTTGACAAAAACTATAAACAACACTGTTTTATCACAGTTGTTTCAGACACATGGCAAAGTCCCTTTTATTGACTTATAGCTTGAGTATTTTTTCCTAATTGCTGTATTACAAAACGTTGCTATCAGTGTTGCTTAGGGCTTTGTACCTTCAGGTTCTCGAAGTTGAGGTCGGTCTTGTGCTTGTCAGTTGCCTTGTATCCACCATGGCGGTCAGAAATGACTGGGTCAAAGAGATCCTTGAACACTTCATAGGATTCCTCATCACCAGCAACACAGCCGACGGTCATGATGAAGGGGTGACCTGGTAAAAACGTAGGGTAAAAATTGATTCAAAAGTCATCTAATCAGTGTATTGTTGGAAGAAACCATAGATGTATAGATGAAAAGAGATGCGTAGTTTACCTGGGTTGTCGACACCGGTCTGGATGACATCATCAACAGTGAAGCCGGTGGGTGTCTGCTTTTCCCTAAGCTTGGCATACATTTCCTTAGTCAGCACCTTGGCCATGTGGTTGTTGTGCTTGGTAAGGTCGGGAAACTCTTCCTCAACTTTAAAGTTGAGCTTAAAGTTGTTGTGGGTGTTTCCGAAAGGCATGATTGCAATTCACACACTGAGGATTGGACATGAGAAATATTAGATAGGAAAAGAGAGATTTCCATTTATTATTATATAAATATATATAAAAAAGACAAAGAATTTCCATATTTTCAGGTCTCGCCTGTCTTAGCATAATCTCTGACATCAAAGTGTTTTAATAATAATATAATTAATTGTACTGTTCATCACTTAGCAGAGACATCACACCAGTTCAGTCATGTTTGTATTAGACAGATTCATAACATTAATAATTGTATATAATATTTATTTTATGATTCAAAGCATGCTTTCTTATTAATACTCCTTTATACTTAATTACAGTAATTAATTAAAACATCTATTACAGCCTTCTATGGTAAATTTATTCTTTATTAAATTGTAATGAAAGGTAAACCTGTGAAACAGCTTCAGATATTAAAAAAGTTCCAGTCTCTCTAGTATCTTAGCAACCTCTACTTGAGGTCAACATTTGTAAAATGATATGTCAGACTGGACCAGGAAAATGAGACAGGTCTATATGTAGACTGATCTATTTTTACTAGAGTATCCACTCCCTCCCATATGCTTTCACATTATCTTGAATTTCTCCCAAAGCACCACATATGTTGCAAATACAGTCACAAGAGAGTTAAAAGTCAAAAGATATTGGGATTACATAACTGAGTTGACCGAAGTCTTTTTAAATCAGATCAATGGTCACAAATCAAACAGATTTCTTCACATCATAGATGTAAAATTCCATAAAGACTTTGTAAATCAAATGAAGTTCCACATAAAAATCATTAGTATTGACTTGTAGTAATCTTTGCTCTGTGTTAAACTCTACTATTGAAGTATAACTCAACACCTGTTAAATATAATGGTCAGAAGGTTCTCACATGGTTGTCACATGATCTTGTTTTTAAAATAGCCATTAGAGGAAACCTGTCCTGAATGCTTCAGTAGGAGAAACAGTAGCATTCGTGTTCCAGAGTTTTTATAGCTGTATCTGATTATGCTCTCAGAGCAGCTGCATGTCACACAGATGATCTTTAAGGTTTCATTTGACAGCTGCTTGCCCAAAATATTTAGATCTACACTAAATAACATGCACTCATTAAAAACAAAGTTGAAATGCATTTTCATATTTTCAACATTACAGATGCATTTCTCAAATAGTTTAAATCTCCTATTTTTGCAATGAAAATAAACTATGATATCCTTAACTTACAGTAGATGTTAGTTTGCATAATAACCATGAGTACATTGAACACAAGCATTTGCAAAATAACTAAGTTCAATTCATGCAGCTATAAATGATGTCCATTTTGCTTTAACTGGACCAGATCTATTTGGTTTGTTTGCATTTTTGGGGATATTTTAAAAGGAAGCATTTTACTTCCTCAGTTATTTCATAAAATTATTTCAGATAAATTACCATAAGATTTCCCTGTGAATGATGGTTGTTTTAGGATATTAATATCTTTACCTGCACACAAGGCAACGAAAGTGGTAACAGTCCTTGGGATCAGATCCTGTTCACCAAAGCCGAAATAGGGGTCACCCAAGCAACAAAGTCCGGTTTGAGTTTATATACCTCTAACCCCTGCAGGCATTGGCTGGCCCATTTTAGAGATAGCTAAATTCTGATTGGCTGGGCAATGTCTCTTATGCCCTGTTTAGTTTACGAAAAGGCGTCGATTTATATTGCAGGCATCTTAGATGAGATGGCAGGTGTGGGCTGTTCCCCCATATCCATTTACACATCCCGCCCATACATAGCTTTCTAGTGGGTTGAAAGTTGGGGGTGATGGGGCTGGGAGGATCTGGCCATGCTAAAATGGCTGAGCAGCACTTTTGCCAAACATACCATGGATATCAGAACTGCTCACGTCAGGCAGATAGCTGTGGAAAAAGTCACCTGGTAGGCTGGTTCACAAGTCCATCACATGATTCTTTGTGCAATTCACCACTAAGTGGTAAACCTTGCCATAGTCTCAGGTTAGATTCATTTACAGCTGCAATTCAGAACTTTTTCAGTTTACATGAACAAAAATCTGTTATTGAGCAAGTACATAAACCAACAAGTGCATAATCATTTTTCTATATTGTTTTTGTTTGTATTGTTTTATTTTGTGCTATCAGGATGAATTTTGAAGTAAATGTAATTTGATTTTCAGCACACATAAAGATAAGAGAGGCAAAAGTTATGGGTTTCAGATTTTAGAGGATAGTTCACAAAAAATACTTTTAAGGTTTTAAAACTTTTAATTTTAAGGTTAACTCCCTTCATGTTGAAAGACTAATTTATGCAGATGGGGTTAAAGTTCATCAGCTGTCACCTTATTTTAAGGACAACACAGCTGTTGGGGATGTTTACTTCATAAACAGTTTTCACCTTATATATTGGTGCAACTTTAACATGTTTATTTTACATTGGTGTTATTTTATAATTCTAAATGTTGATTATTTATTAGCCACACTAGACCTCACACATGCACCTTGAAAGTTAATTTTGATCTCTCAAGTTTCTCTTATGCACACACAGCGGGAAGGCCCTGAATCTTGCGCTATATTATGAGTATGCCACCCCCCTTAACATCTGTCTAACAGTCCTGAAACAACTGTGAAAAAGCTTTAAACATTAAAAAAGTTGTGGTCTACAAACTGGCACCTAGTGTGAATGTTGCAAAAAGCAAAAATATGTATAATATTATTGTGGAAATGTGCAATTTGCAGTCAGACATTAAATGGAATCCGTAAATTAATAACGGAAGCATTTAACTTTCAATACGTTTGCCTCCATAAGGTGGCTTATACATTAGAAATACATGCTTTAACACATTTTCTATAAAGTATTATTCCTTTGTTTACGTGTAAAACCTTTAATGAGGGCAAAATGATTGAGTACACCTTGATGTAATGCATTGTTGCATTTGTCCCTCATAGTTTCAGATTTCAGAGGACTCAATGAGGTACTCTAATTCTAGTCATATAGTTTCCAATGTGACACATGGCAAGTGTGAATAACATGCCTTTCATGGCTCATATCTTTACCCAGCACCTGTCCAACACACATTAATGCACAGCGCGTCAGATTTTCAAATACTTGCCTAATATTTAAACTATAGGATTTAGTGGGGCTCTATATGTATGTTTCAAACACAGATTTAAGGGAAGTAGTATTTAAAAACTTGGGGAGGGGTTGGGGAGGGTGTAGTATTTGTGACCAGCACTGGATACTTGAGGGGGAGGGTGTTTCTTACTGTGCCCTTGCCCTGTGGTAACACTTGCATGTTCCTCTCTGCTCACACTCACAGCTGTCTTCTGTTTGTCCTGCACTAATAGCTTGGTGTCTCTTTTTTTGGTTATGTTGTAAGTATGTACAGTTGAAAGTTTATAACAGATGAACCAAATGTGTTTTGGTGAAATTATTATTAGATAGTTAATTTAAAGTGTAATAATACAGGTTTCATTTAAAAACAATATAACCTTTCTATAAAGAGTTAAAAGAAGACCTTGCCATAATGCAATGTTATTTCCTTTATTTGAGTGTTTAGAAGGCATGTTGTATGTCTTTCGGTGTCTGAGAGGTTGTGTCAGAATGGGCGGGGCGGTAGGTTGTGTAACATCAGTACAGGATGAAAGAACTGATCCTGGTTGCAACTGCATCTACTTGCACAGAACAGTTATACAACCCAAGAAAGGCAGAAGGTATTTTTATATAGTTCTTACACAAAAGTTGGAGTACTCATGTTTAAGAAACAAAGTTGACTGTTAAAATAAAAATATGCCATCAGCTCTGAGGTTAATTTATGTCACTAGGATTCATGGAGCTTCAGCACTCAAACACCCAGCAGTGTAAAGACGTGTTTATTGGACCCCCTTGTCACAGGGGAATGTTCCTAGTCATCCCCCATAACGACGACCCTGCTGTGTTGTAAGATGCATGGTTAGGTAACTAGAAACCAGCTAGAATCAAATTTACCAGGCACTAGTTTTAAGATGCAAACATATTTTACATACAGAATGCAGAAGCAGAAATTAAACTTGGAACTGAGAATGTCTTGCATGGAATCCCCATAGAGAATTACTGTGTGTGCGTTTGGAAAGCCATGTCATCATCATGTTCTGTAGTTTGGGTAAGAGTAGCAAGTTAACAGCAGTAGCAGAAGCTAATAATATACTTGACTTTTGGAAGAGCTGGAGCAGGTAACCTGAGTCTAAATATTACATATGACCTTCAGCCAAGAGTACTTTTTAAGGGGAACTCATAGAGTGTCTGTTCTAGCTTGTACTTTTTTGCACAATGTGACTTCTCATATCACCTATAATGAATCAATCAGCCAAAAAACAGCAGTTAACAAGTGTCCATCATTCATGGGAATTTCTTTAATACTTGTATATATGCATCCCAGGATGCATTGATGTTGGTTAAGGGAATGTGTGGATACTTGTGGATACTTGAATAAGCTAAAAATATGTTTAGATTAAATTTTTGCATAATTCCTATCCTTTTGTATTATTTCATAGTTTTTTTATTCTAAAATGCATACATTAGTAATAAAAATGTGTCCAAAGTAATCTGCATGCATGGTTGGGTTATAAAAGGACAGGGGTTCTTAGAAGTCTATACTGGAACGTCATGTTTAATTAATGTAATATTCAGTAAGGTACATCAGTATTTTATTTTTACTGGCGAATGAAACAGATTGTATTTAGTTTTTCTAAATGTACTATAATATTATTTTAACAGCATCTTTATTATAACAGCATATTATTTTAACAATATCTAATTTCTAGTGTGAATTTACTTCTTCAAACTGGGGCCTAAAGGAATGAAAACTTTGTCTGAATACTGTCATGAGGAAGGACAAGACTTGATGCTGATTGATGCTGTGGGTCTAAAATGTAAAATCTAAGCATACTCAGTGTTGGAAATTTCATGTTAATTTTGCTTGGCTTTAGTCGTGTCAAATAACCTGCTTTTATAACTATGTGTATTTTTAAAACTGGTGATAAATAATACATATTTTGATATTCTCCCATTGCTTATATCTTTTCCTTTCTCTAATCTTTACACCTCTGTATCTCTCTCTTTACCCCCTCTGCACCCAGCACCCATCTCCCTCTCTCTTCCTCTCTGCTGTAGGGTTGTATTGCACTGACTCAGCAAAACACTAGAAGAGTGAAGTTAATATAAATCAACCTTTAATGCTTTTGATTAATGGCAGGACTTGCCCTTGTCAAACCCCCATCTGAACCCACATTTTGACAGACAGAAGATTCTGAATAAAGCTCAGTTTCCATGATTTATGTTCCATACGTTCTTACGTCGTTCCATGCAGCAGAGGTTTATACATCAGCACTGTTCAACTGTCAATGCGGCATGTAGACATAATGGGCTGGGTCAAATAAATGTAAGCTGCTGTCATCATCTGAAGTGACACAACAGCATTACAATGTTTGTCATGTGACCCAGTTTCACCATGTCTTGACATTGCCTCTGTCACACCAGTACTGTTTGAAGGTAATTTGCAGTTATTGTAGGGCATTGGCAGATACTGCATATGCAATGAATAAATCTGGGTTCTTTTGAGTAGGTCAGGCAGATGATATGAAAATAGTTCATAAACTTATTAAGCTAAAATGTCTTAGTAATCTCTACTATGTAGTCACATATGCACATACATACACATTTTCGTATGCTGTTGGCAAACACCTACACACACAGCAGGATAGATTTTCCTCTTATGATCATATAGTTTTAGTCTGGTAATTGCACTGAAAAGATTTAATATGACGGTCATGGATACTGTATCTCAATGTGTGTGACTGCAGTCTAGCCAATTACATAAAGATGTATCATGTTGGCATGTGTTTTATATGAAATGTGATATGATTGACTATATCAATGTGAAGTTCAGTCTGCTGGTACTCAGTGTGCCTGACAGATGTATGCATTACACAAATCAATTATGAGAGATTTCCCTTTCTGAATTAATGTGCAGTATTATTATTAGAATTTATGTGCATTTATCAATCTATAATAAATAAATAAATAATTTTTAAATAGACATTTTCCTGAATATGATACTATGTTTTATATATTACTGTCTATTTCAGGCAAGTAATGTCGAGATTATAATTACTGTGTACTCACAGCCTGTTTAAAAAATCTGTAATTAATTTTATTTCACTTATTTTTATATTTATGTTTAGGTACTGCAAAAACAAAACTCTCAATGAGCCGGCGTTGTACTGAAATCCGACTCCCCGGACAAATCATACTCCCCATTCGCGTGCACGCGCATCACACAGTCGATAGGCGGAGCAGCAAGTTTAAAAGGTCGAAATCAACAGTAATCGCGTGCCAGATCGATTCCGCTTTGATGCCGAGGCAACAGCAGCGTCAAGACTCTTTGGACATTTTACCATGGTTTTACTATAGTAAATGTTTCTGGCGTATTTATTACCAGTATTTACAGAGTAACAATAGCTTAGGTATATTTGAAAGTTGTATGATAATGTTTCGTTACATCTTCCAAAACATCAGGAGTTAATTATGAGTCATCTAAGCCAAAGAACAAAACCCAGATTTTGAAGCCTTGTCATATTTTTATTCAGAAAATTAATAATGTATTAAACTAATTAATATAAAAGTTAATAAATAATGTAATTATTTAGTATTTAATAAAAGTCACATGATCTCAGTTAGTGTCTGTTCAGTTATTTTTAGACAGACACATCACATTTATGCCTCTTAATACACTTAATACTTGTTGTGGAGGTTGTGCTCTCAAAAGCATTGGGCTGTAGCTGTAATAGGGTGGGTTTACTGGGGGGGAGTATGATTTCCACAGTGTTAACAGAACACCTGACGAAATCATACTCCCCCATCAATTCTGATTAAAATGATCCCAGACTCATCACATTTATGTGGCTGACACATCTTGTTGTGGAGGTCAAAAGCATGGGTTCACTAGGGGAACTAGCCATCTAGGGCCTATTATTTATACTTTTGTTTAACAATTAATATTATTAAGTTACATTATTTTAAAGTCATTATTATAGTGATGTTTTTCAAATGATTGCTATAATTATACTTATTTTAATTCCCTTTAATTATTTCTGTGAATGTATTCACAATAAAAAATTGAGTAGGCCTATATACAATTGAGTATTTTTCAACTTCTTCCATAAAAATGTAAATCAAGTCTAAAGTAAATCAAGTCACATAACTGAATCAACCTAAATACATTAATTTAGACTAACATGGGTTCAGGTTGATCTGGAACAATTAGCTCCTTAAGGTAATATTTGCAGGTTACCACTTTTTACAGTGTATGTATTTTTAAATATGTATGTATATTATATCTTGTTTGTGTGTGTTACATAACTTATCATTTAGACAATTTTGTCATAGATGGCAAATTGTACTATGTCTGCTTCAAAGGCACTCGCAAAGAAATCAAAACAAAAGTTGTGGCTGGGACAGAAGAGGCCAACAGAATATTTGATGAGTTTCATGCCAGCAGCATTGGAGCCCATACAGGTCAAAATAAAACGAGAGATGGCATTTCTAGAAGATTTTATTGGCCTGGCATGTCTCAGGATATTGACAAATGGGTAATAACATATTTACTGACTTTTTTCATTCTGTTTGAAGCTAATACATTCTGAATTAATATTTTAAAGCTTTTGGAAGCCTAACACTTGTATCTGTTTTTGCAAGGTGGCACAGTGTGGTCAATGCCAAGCCAGTGTAACGTCTGTAAAAGAGGAGACTGCATAATACATACCACTATTGTGGTATGTATTATTTTCTGTAACACTCCGATATGTTTACTACATTTAAGTTATCACATTTTAGGTGTTTGAAATAATAAAATATTATCTGATAAAATAATAAAACATTTTGTCGTTGTTTTTAATTAACTCTAGGTTAAACAGGCCTTTGAGCTTTTAGGAATGGACCTGATTGGGAAACTGACTTTAACAGATAATGGAAATCAGTGCATCTATTGATTACCTCACAAAGTGGCCTCAAGCGTATCCCTTGAAGTCAAAGTCTGCCTGAGAAGTGACACAGTGTTTAATCACATTTGTTCACCAGTTTGAAGCTCCTAAAAGAGTGCTAACTAACCAGAGGAAAGAGTTTGTGAATAAGGCAAGTTCTCATGTGAACATGACATGGCCATACAACATCTTCATGTTGGATTTATCTTGTTAATATCAGAGAAAATACATATTTTTGTACATTGTTCCTGTCCTGTCAAAGTGTTTTTCCATGTTAATGTCAAAACACATTTTGTTTTAGCTGAACAGACATGTGTGCAAACTGCTCAATATCCAGCAGTCCTTATGTGCACCCTACCATCCACAAACTAATGGTCTTGTGGAAAGAATGAATGCTACCATTCAAAGGTATCTTTAGAAAGATTAATTACTTGACTACAAGTCTGAAATCACTTTGTTGTTGGTAGGCCTTTGCCTAACTTTCATTAAGTAAATAAGCAATTCATTTTGATGCATTCAGTCAGTTCCTCCATTATCTGTGATTTGTTGCTAGTGGAATGCCATATTACATAAACTACAAGAACACTTTTAATTGTTGTTATTGCTTTTAATACATCTTTAATGTTGTTGTGTTATCAGAGCCCTTTGCAAGCTTGTGAAAGACCAGCCAAAAGACTGGGATAGGCATCTTGATACTGTCATGTTTGGTCTTCGCACAAAGAAACAGATGACAACAAAGTTCTCACCATACTTTTTAATGTTTGGGAGAGAGGCCCGTTATCCCAGTGAGATTACAGAGCACTACAGGGTAATGTCAATTCAAAAGTAATTTTATATTAACGTAGCAATATAATGTTAAATAACACCTATATAAAATATACATATAAATATATGTTAATACAGAAAAACGACTATTTTTTTAGATCCACCACAGTGTGGAAGAAACGATATCTGTGGAATATGTGACATAATCAGCAGTAAGTCTCAGTGAAGCCTTGCTTGAAGCTGAGGGGAAAATCAAAACATCCCAAAGAAAGATAATAAAAGTCCAAATCATCTGTTGCAACCTTTAAAGTAGGGGACAAAGTGTGGAGACAAAATGTGAGAAGCCAGCAGCGGAAAGGCGGCAAACTTGAGGCAAACTACCTTGGTCCCTTCACAATAACATCATTAGAAGGAAAGAGTGCAGACCTTGAGAATGAGATGGGTGTCAAGATGCCAAAAATTAACATTGACCATTTGAGGCCATATTATGAAAACATTCCCAGAGTCCCTCACAAGATACAGAAACCCTCCAAAGTCTCAGAAGGTGAAGTAATTCCAACCACCTCACCACATACTCCTGCTCATATCCCTCCTGGCTTTCCAACATCCAGCATTGACATAGAAACATGTATGTATTTTGTACATCAAACAGCAATATCAGAACAAATGATCAAATATCTTTCCATTTTATGAAAATATATGTCATTACAAAATATATGTCAAGTAATTAGTAAACATATATTTGTTTGGGTTTCCCTTGCAAAATACTATATGTCATAGACATAACTTCAACCTTTGTATTTCCTCTCACCTCCTTATTCAACCATGGAAATGGGCCTCCCTACATTACAGGATAAGACATTGATAAAGATATATCATTATTATTGTTATTTTTATTTCACAGGTGTGAGAGAGGCCTGGAATGGGAAAAAGGTATATGTTCTCCTTGCAAAAATAGGGCCATTCAAACATTTCTACGATGATCGGACTGCACCCACAATGGAACTGGAAAGTGAGGTTAGACTTAGTCCAGCTCACAGGGCATTATTATTAACTTATTGTCAAGACAAAGTCTTTACTTTGTGAAGGCACAATGCTATTGCTACTTTATTCCAATATTTCAAGACCTGCTTAAACCATTGTTACATTTCATCTGATAATTGTAGTACACATTTTGCTATCAATATATAATTGGGAAAGTTATTTTCTTCTTTTATTTCTGTTAGGTCATGAATGCCTACATGTACCTCTTGGTACAAAAATTCAATACAAATTCACAAGACAGAGCTGCAACCATTGACACTTTTGAGATGAGCAATATCTGGAAACGGAGGCGGGCAAAAGTTAAGGTTGGTGGATAATATAATAGTATTTAACTTTATTAGTAACTTTTTGCTCTCCACTGCTAACTTTTTATGCAGTTATGCAGTGTTTCTAAAACATTCAGATGTTTTTCTCAATTATTTCAGACATACTGTTGAAGCATTAGCAATGTTTACATGTACACTCTAAAAACTCCTGGGTCAAAAATAACCCATAATGGGTTATTTTTGACCCAAATCCTGGGTTAAAAAGGGACCAACTAATTTCTGGGTTATTTCAACCCAGAAAAAAATGGGTTATTCTTTTGACCCAACTTCTGGGTTAAATACACCCAAATGTTGGGTTACAGTAACCCAACATTGTGAAGTTAATATAACCCAACTTCTGGGTCAAAAAGAACACACCAGAATATCTGGGTTGAAATTTAACCAAAGGTCAAAGGTAACTTGGGTTACTATGCCAGTATGCCTTATTTCAGAAAATAAAACTTTTACACACTTCAAGCACTTTTACATTTTTATTGCATTAAATTACATTTTATATAAAAACACACTTGGACCTATTTATTTTAGGTCACACTGTAACAACATTAGACATTAGAAAAATATAAAAATAAACAACTCATTCTCTCTCAAACATTTGACAAAATTCAATAACTGGAACAGATCAATAACATTGGTTGTTTTATTTACAGCAGGTTAATACAATTAAGCAGTTCTGCAATTAAGCAAGGCAGTCTTTAGAAATCTGACAGGATTAGATTCAGATCCCTCAATCTGATATTACAATAACTTGCTGTAGAAACTCCCATGCGGGAGCACACTGCTTGGGGTAGTTGATATCAAGAACATAAAATGCCTTGAAACACACATCAACTGCCCCAAGCAGTGTGCTCTGAGGGAGTGCCTGACCAGCTAATATTACAAATGCCTGAGGATTTTGCTGGGGATCTCCCAGCACCAGGACAGAGGGGAATGGCTTTGAGTGCAGGAGGTATTCCACCATATTTGTTCCAACCTGCAAAAGAAAGTGAATATTGTGTAGAAGATGAATTGTAAGCAAGATAATAGACTACCAGTTTGTGATATAATGCTGATACTAACTGTACAAGGAAGCCGAATGAACTGTGGTTCTTAATTGTTGTGTTCATTTTGAGTGGGTCATGAATGTGTACAAGAAAATGTGGGTACATTGTATGTTTCCCTCCCTCGAAAGCTTGACAGACCTCCCGCACCTAGTTACGGTTGCTAAACCACGATTGGCCTGTGGCGGTTTTAGGGCGTGGCTTAGCGAAGGGTCAATTCATTCAGTTAACGGACGCTCTGAGGTAAAGTGTTCAGACTGCAACTGAACTCAGCAACGGTTGTATTTAATTATACAGTACAATCATAACATAGTACTGACATTATCTTAATTCCATAATGTCTTTAAACAATATTGCCATAAACTGAGAAAGTACGCTTAAACCTCGAAATCCTAGACGCGGCGCGAGTGCGGCGCTTCGTCCGGTGTTCGACCCCTTAACACCGCATGAAGTCGCTTATCTAGCTGCAAGTGTACTTATTATTATAATAATGAAATAAGTACAGCACAGTTTATGAAAAATAGAATTTAAAGACCGTGGTAAAGTGAATTCAGTCATTTTCTTCTAAACACATTAAATAGCTCATACATGTATTTCTCAACGATGTGTAAAAGCATTTAAACCATTTTGATGCATGAACTTATCGGATTTTAATCATTCAAATTTAACTACCAACGGGGACATGGACACAGAAAAGTTTACATTACAGAATATAATTTTTCAAGCTTACCTTGAATACACACGACGAAGTTGCACTGAAGAAGTCCAGTCAAGAATGAATCGAGCTGAAGTTCATGACAGTTATTTCAAAAATAACCCAGAACTTGGGTTACTTTTGAAAATAACCCAGAAACCTAAACAACCCAGGAATTGGGTCAAAATATAGCCCTATAACCCAGAAAATGGTTACTCTCTGAAAAAATAACCCATAATTTTAACCCAACACAAATAACCCAGAAAATGGGTTAAAGAAATAACCCAGGAGTTTTTAGAGTGTAGGTTTGTTTTTGTAAAGTGTTTCTAATTTCCAACAATGGCAAATTAAGGTTATGATCCCACAACAGAAGAGGGTTCTATACCTGAATCCCTTGGGGGAGAGCCAAACCAACCTAAAGAGATGCCAGGATGTGACAGGGTAATCCAACCTTCTTATCAAGTTATATGAAATGGGTCATAATTTCCTATAAAGATGCTTGAAATGATACCTATTGTGAAAAGTGTAATAATTTATAAACAAATAAATGTGAATTGAATAATCAGTTACATCTTAAAAGTACACATTAATTTGTGTAGTTTACCCTTAACTTCTACATGTAATTTAATTAATTTAGTCAAACACATATTCTCTGATATCAAAATTACACAAAACAAATACACAAACCTCCAAGAGAAAACAGTAGTTCGAAAAATTGCAATGTGTGTCAAAAGAGGTGAAAAAGCAGTTTTCTGAAAATTGCTTGAATGGGAAATTAGGTAAACTGAATATTACTAAATACTTTTTGTACACTACAAAAGAGACCTACTGTATAGCTGTCAATAAATATTACTATTTATCTTCTATTTAAGTATATTGAAATTGAATTTATGGAGAAAACAGGTCAACAGACCTTTACAGAATGTGTACAGAATAGACAATTGATACATGTTAAAAAGAAAGATTGAATATCCCTAGGTTTCAGTGGCAGTGCCACTTATAGTGAAACAATAAAAATTAAAAAGTAGTATCTTAGATAGCAGATGCATGATAATGGCTTATATACAGTAATGTCACTGTATAATGGAATTAAATTAGGGCAAATTAAGGTATCCATAACACAACCTCTACAACAAGATGTGTCAGCCACATAAATGTGATGAGCCTGGGATCATTTTAATCAGAATTGATGGAGGAGTATGATTTCGTCAAGTTTTCTGTTAACACTGTGGAAATCATACTCCCCCCAGTAAACCCACCCTATTACAGCTACAGCCCAATGCTTTTGAGAGCACAACCTCCATAACAAGATGTGTCAGCAGCGTAAATGTGATGAGCCTGGGATCATTTTAATCAGAATTGATGGGGGAGTATGATTTCGTCAAGTTTTCTGTTAACACTGTGGAAATCATACTCCCCCCAGTAAACCCACCCTATTACAGCTACAGCCCAATGCTTTTGAGAGCACAACCTCCACAACAAGATGTATTAAGAGGCATAAATGTGATGTGTCTGTCTAAAAATAACTGAACAGACACTAACTGAGATCATGTGACTTTTATTAAATACTAAATAATTACATTATTTATTAACTTTTATATTAATTAGTTTAATACATTGTTAATTTTCTGAATAAAAATATGACAAGGCTTCAAAATCTGGGTTTTGTTCCTTGGCTTAGATGACTCATAATTAACTCCTGATGTTTTGGAAGATGTAACGAAACATTATCATACAACTTTCAAATATACCTAAGCTATTGTTACTCTGTAAATACTGGTAATAAATACGCCAGAAACATTTACTATAGTAAAACCATGGTAAAATGTCCAAAGAGTCTTGACGCTGCTGTTGCCTCGGCATCAAAGCGGAATCGATCTGGCACGCGATTACTGTTGATTTCGACCTTTTAAACTTGCTGCTCCGCCTATCGACTGTGTGATGCGCGTGCACGCGAATGGGGAGTATGATTTGTCCGGGGAGTCGGATTTCGGTACAACACCTGTACAGAACAACCAACAGTCCCAGCCCCAGTGGCCATTTGCTGACACTGCAATCTAATTTATGAAATTCCATTCAGGAATTTGCCCGTCAGTGCAGTCAGTATTTGTTTCCACTGAAGGCGCTGTTGTGTTTTGATTGAATTAGCTGTCACTATCAGACTAAATCGTGTTGTGTGTGCCGTCAGTTTTGGTAGGGAAATGGACCAACAAACCTAATACAGTTTGCAGACTAACCTCCGATCTCCTGAACTGTAACATCAGTAATACATGGGTGAAAAACGGGTGATTCTCATTTTAACAACAAAAAACACCGTGGTAACTTGTGTGCATGTGTGATTTCTTTTCTTATTTTTTTAAATCAATATAGATTAGAAAATCAGCAGATTAGAAACCTGATGAGAGATTAAACATTCTTTGCGAATCCTCACGAGTCTGTTTCCCTAGTCATAAAACCACACGCATGCATGTCAGAACTTTTGCTAACATTTTAAATCGTTGTCATGGTGGTGGTGTTTTGTTTATGGGTGGGGACTATGAATCTCACGTACCACATTAATCCTTAAAATATCTGTGCATTAAATTGAGTTAAAAGAATGAAGTTTGTTTAAATACTCTAATAAAACTTTTTGCTTTTTACAGCTCATGTTTTGCATTGACCACATTTTGCTTTACAAACAAAATTTGCAGTGTCTTAAACTTCTGGTTATAACGCAGGGGAGGCTTGTGAAATCTTGTGAATGTTGCAACTCTTTGTGGGGTGGGGCAGGAATAAAAGACTTCCTACAGTGTCTGCAACTGCAGTACGAGGACCGGATCATCCAGTGTGAAAATGGCGGCTGAATGGAAACAGAAATGCGATGCAGAGTGGGGTTTGGGGGCTCGCGGTGTTCCCCTGCCCGATAGCGTGGACTGGAAATTGGTGTATGAGAAGAAGCCGTTTGAGCGGAACTTGCTCCAGAACCCCACGCCTTACGGTAATGACGTCACGCGGACCGTGCACACGGTAGTGCACACTGTCGTGAATAATCTGTGTTCATAGTTGCAAACTACCTTTGAATGTGTTGTTACTTCAGCTAATTGAGACGCTTTCGATTTTATAGACCGCGAGATGCTGTAGCAGCTGTAGCAAAACAACTTAATGCGTTAATTATTCAGCATGGGTCTCTTTGGCTAACATTACTCGTGCAAGAGAATCTCAGAATAATTGCGGATGTTTTGATTTTAGGGAATTTAACTGTTTTTGTTGTTAATTTTTGTTGTCAGGTGTGAGCCACACCACCACACCACCTGAACCCCATATTACAGGAGAACTACCCCCTGCAGACCAGCCACCAAGGTTTGAGCCAGATGGTGAGTCGAAACAAAAGAAAACTGTGCTGTCTGTAAACCCATGGTATGATGCACCACAAAAAATCTCACATCCATTGCAATGTCATTCCGATGATGTAAAAATATTACAAAATCATAAACCTGCATTATAATTATAGGCGATTTCTCTGGCTGGAGCACTAGTACAGAGGTTTTGCCTTATGATACTAGTGGGATTCCCCCAGGGGCTGTGATCTGCCATTTGCCGGAGTACAGGTGAGTTCAAGTCATGTGAGAAAAATTGCTAATATTGCCTCAACATCTTTTAAAATGTATCTGAAAGCATTGGTCATGTTTAATAACTTGCAGTTCGATAGAAACATTCAATCCAGTGTTGTTGCAGTATGCTGCAGAATGTTAATTGGCATTTACATACATTGCTTAACGGTGTAATGTGGATATGTTAGGCTTTAAATTATATATTAACAGCCTTTTCCTCTTTACTTATTATTTGCTCAATCAGTCAGTTACAACACAGATTAGTTATTTTTAACCTTAAAATGCTCTTCAATATGGAACGTTTTTTTGATTTGATATTTTTATAATTTGTCTGAAATGACCTATGTACATCTTTATCTCAGGTGGTTCTCTTTAGAGCAGCGTGTGGACCTGAAAGCAGCGGGTCTGTGGGATCAGCTGCTGGATGAGTTTCAGCCTGAAATAGTCATTGAGGACTGGTAAGTTTAAACTGCATATCATGAGATATTAGAAGTTTTAGCTTTCGTTAACAGTGTTCCTAAACATATCTTCTAAGATGAGTCTTTTACTCTATATTTTTCTTCACATTTTGTTCTAAGCTTTACATTTGCATTTTAGAAACAGCCGTATTTATTTAGCAGTGTTAAAACATTTCAGTGTTGTCCCTTCTTTTTAATAAGGTACGAGGAAAGCCAGCTTCATAAATCTATTTATATGCTTGATGTGAAGCTCTTGGGTGCTGATGGTAAGACGGTTATCAAACAGCACACCAGTAGCCCTGAAGAGGACCTGGAGTGTTATTCACACACCTGGAAAAAGGTAAAAACACACCATTTCGATATATAGTGCAGATCCATATGTTCATATTCAAATATTTTTTTAGTTGCATGACAACATGACATGTTTGTGCATGTGTTTGTGGGTAGGTCTCCCATGTGTTCTCAAACTACGGGCCTGGGGTGAGGTACATTCACTTCCTCCACAAACTGAAGAACAAGTTCATGATTGAATTTTTTAATACCAAAGTCACAGACAGCTCAATTGTGATCAAGGTCACCAAACCAGTGTAAACTAGGCCATCACGGTCTGGAAAATAGAGAGAGGTGATGCACTAGATATATCTCTTTAAAGATAAAATCACTGTTGACTTGAATGTTGTTAAAATGGTTTTATACATGTGTATGAAAACATTTCAAGTAAACATTTCAATGTGTCCAGTAACTTGATAGTGTAATAAAACATTCTTTGTTCATTTTTGTGTCACTGTTTGTTATGTGAAAAAGGTGGAAAATGTGTAATTATACTGAACATGTACTATTCATTATACTAGATAGATTCTAATTGTGTTGTAGTGTTTTGGTCAGCAGATGGCGACATAGAACATGAGCGAGCCCTTAAGACAGAGGTGTCAAACTGGCCACTGTCCTGCAGAGTTTAGCTTCAACTGACTCCAGCACATCTGCTTGGAAGTTTTAAGTAATCCTGAAGACTTTGATTAGCCTGATCTGGTGTGTGTTTGATTAAGGTTTGTTCTAATCTGTGCAGGACAGTGTCCCTCCAGGAGTTTGAGACCACATATTGAGCACATGAAAAATTTTTTTATTATTTTTTTTTATTTTAAGTATTTTTAGAAATAAAATTAACATTAAGATTTCTTATTATTTTCTTTAGCTGATGTTTATTGTTATGAGAATTTGTCATATTGAGTCTTTGACCTTACCATCAATATATAGTTTGTCATGATTGATTAAGTGTTAATGACAGGTTAAACACTGAGACATTCTAAGAATGACCATGATAACCATTGTTTCTACCAAGACTTTGAAGTGATCAATTAGCCTACCAATTACCTTTAAGCATTGAGAAAAAAATAAATGCTTTAAATGGTTAATAATTAGCTTTTGGTTATGCCTTGCATTTTAAGGTATTTAGAAAATTTCTTAAGGTGGTATGATCGCTTGGCCTTTGCCACATTTTATAGTGTCTTTAAAGGCCAGTACTCGTGTTGTTTCTGACGCACCAATCAGAGTGTGTGTTTGAGCTGTTGCGCAGTCAGTAGCGTGTTGCGCTGGAGGAAGATGTGCGCCTGATGAGGATGCTCACACAGTTCAGATACAATTACAAAGACCACAAATACTAAATACTCAGAAGCACTGGAAATTCTTCCCTGTTGCCTGCCAGTCATGTCTGTTCCGGTTTGCGTTCTGCTATAGACATTAAGGTAAGTTCTGTTGCATAGGCTTAAACACAAGAAATATTGCCGGTTGTTTTGAAAGTCTTGACCACTAATTCTCTGATTGCCACTGCTTTTATCAGAATACCTACATACAGGTGTCAAAAACATGGGTTATAATTAAAATAATTCTAGTATACCGTATGCATCTGACAGCAGTCGCAATATCAGTTCATTATGTTACAGCGCGGGACTCGTTTACAAAAATTATTTCCGCTCATCCGTGGGTTTGTTTGGTGTCTTGTATTATTTAGAAGTCTGTAAAAGTCGAGAGTCCTGCTCACCCTATAGTTGGTGTAATCAGGTCCGATACTATTATTATTAATAGGAAAAACGCTTATTTATATGAAGCAAGTTCATAGTTGTCAGACAAAACCTAAACATTTAAGAACCTAAACATTTAAGCGCACACTACTCTTGGCATCTTGGCACCGCGCTTTTGATATCATCTACTCTTGTGTTAAAAAGAAAACATTAAAGTATTAGTTTCTTTCAATCGCAGTTAATTCAGTATCAGAAAATGACCTTTGAGCTCTAACAATACACGTGAGAATAAATATTACTATAAACATTGACATTTGTTAGATTTTTGTTAAGGCACGTGCTCAATATATTCGGCTGTGTCACGCTTATAAAGTGACCTTTTTCTACTTAAATCTTGAGTTACGTAAAAATCACGATTGTCTGGTGGATGTCTGTGCGCGGTCACAGTAAAACTGATTAAACGGTAACCTGTCTAGCTTGGTGTTGTCTTTCGAAATGGAAAAAAAGAAAGTGAATATTTAGTTACATTCCCATCTGGACAGCCACTAACGTGGGTAAATGTGTAGCTATACAAAAAAGTAAACTTTAGTAAACAGATACTATAGGGTTTTTGAACCTTACCATAGTAAATATAATAGTATGCTACAGTATTACTACAGTTAATCAATTCACTATAGTTAATAATACTGTAGCATACAACAACAAATTGTACAGTACTAATATACAACAGTTAATTTACCACCTTTTACTATAATAAATACTAAAGCATACCTCTGTATTTTTATGTGGGGGACAGTGTGATTTTCTGAAGTCTGTTGTTCTTATAATGTGCTAAATTTCTTGTAGTTTAGCTGGTAGAGCATTTTGTCAACAGGTAAAAGTTTATGGGTTTGATTCCAAGGATACACACATATTGCTAATGTATATCTTAAACACAATGTATGTTGCTTTGTAAAATGCTATGTGCCCAAATGTAATTTTTTCTCTCCCCTAAAACTAACCATCAAATAAATGTTGTTGCGTTTTATAAATGTAATCAATTGCATATTAAGCCAATTTTTTATAAAGACGTTACATAGACCCAACCATTTTGGGTGATTTTAGGTTTTACTGTCCCTGTGGAAACATTCGGTCCTCACAATGTAGACAAAACCTAACTTATACACACACACAGGTTAGTGGTTAAACTCCCTGGATTGAAGGGGCAGCTCAAAACGGTAAGTATCTAGTCCTTTAAGAGACAGCAACATGAGACTCAGTGTGGGATCAGCACGGTAAACCATCTTTTCAGCATCACATAGAAAATACACATAAACAATTAAGAATGTTATTACATCCGTCATGAGATTACTACATATTACAAAAATGTAATTGATTGTAAGACGTTAAGTTAAAGTTGTCATTACAAAATCATTCCAGTGCATTCTTAATCTCTCTTTCCTTATCTTTGTTTGTTTGTTTGTTTGCTTGCTTCTTTCTTTCTTTCTCTCGCACATCCTTTCTCTATTTGTTCAGCCTTGTAAGTAGGATGCATTTTGTTAAGTAGCACTGAACGCAGAGCCAGACAGACATTTGTTCTGCTCTTTGGACGGGTAATGTCGTGTTTTCATTGCCTGCAGAATGTGATACTCTAGGAGTGATGTAAGACTGAAACTGAGCTCTTAAAGGTTTAATTGCACTGGAAGAAACATTGAGAAAAGGATTGAGATGCATGTTGTAAACGGAATAAACAAAACCCATAAGTAGTGGTGCTTAAGCTGCTTGCATATCCATATACATAAAACTTTTATACAGGAAACAGTAATATACTGTTTGTGATGGTATGTGTAATAATTTACTGTGGAAAGAGTGTATGGGGTTGAAGGACGTCTTTTCTTGTGCTCTCGAATAAACGTTTGTAATTATGCTCACTTCGTAGAGTTATGACAGCTAAAATGATTGTTTGTTTATGATTAAATATATATTGAATGTGTGTAAACATGTATGAGCAAAGTTGTTACTTTTTATTTAAATGCAGCAAAGCATTTCAGATTCTTTTCAAATAATTCAGTCATGTATAAAAATATTTTCTAAACCACAAGTACATTATTGATTACTTGACAAAGTGTTTTTTGCATTGTACATTTTAATAATTGTGATTTATTGATCAAATTAATAATGTATGTAAATGGCATGTAGTTGAATTTGCAAATGCAACATCCTCTTACACAAACAAACTCTTGACCCCAGTTACTCTCTCTCTCTATCTCAGAGGGTTGGATGATAATGAAACACTGCAGGTTCTGAGCTCAAACTCTGCAGCTGCTGCTAAAGTCTTCCCATCCCATTGGCTTTCACATAGAGCTGTACATGAATCTGCCCTCCTGAGGTTACCCGAGTCCACCCTTCTTAAAACACCACCCCATGAGACACTAGTAAGTCATTTGAGATTGTTTTGTCTTAGACCTTCTTCAACCTCATTTACATATTTTGATGTCTTTGTAGAACGTACAAAACTAAAAAAAATCAATGCACCTGTGCCTAATGGTGTGGTTGCCATTCATAAAAAACTTTTTTTCTTCCACAAATATTTGGATAATTTTTTTATTTCACACTAGTATAAGTTTAGGTGCATGTGTGGCAGACTAAATGTGATTTGCCTGAATGTTTGTCTGCACACAAATGTGTGTGTAGTGTGTGTGCCGTACTAAATATTGCATAACGGTTGTGTCGTGATGAGTGGCGGGTGAAGTTGAGACTGCGGATCCTTCTAGAGTAACGCTGGCCAGGATGAGGGGCCACCGTAACACACACCAAAAAGACTTGAGCTCACGGCCTTACCACTGCAGTCTGATGTGTGTTTCTCTGCGACTGCAGCCTTAATATGCAGTCTGTTTTATTTCACTTTCTATATTTAGGCAGATTTTTTACAAATACTTATCTGTTGTGCAAGAGAATTCTGTCAATCCTTTATCCAATCTGGTAGTCTCGGTTGAGTACTTACCAGTTATTAAACATGTATATGTAACATACAAATCTGCCACATGTTTTAGGTCAAATGATCACACAAAGTTTTTGATCAGATCACCTAATCTAAACCTGTCAGTAGATAACCACCTGATCGTGAATCGATCTGCAACAAGTTAATTATTCAATGCATGGATGGAGACTATGAAAGCAAGAGTAGAGTTTCTCAATCCTTCTCAACCCTAATGTTCAGTCTGTCAGTCACTTTCACTGTCTGTGTGCACCTGCCCTCAGTAAGTGCATACATGTGACTGTGTGTTTATGTTCAGTCAACACATCAAATATTTGTGTAGACCTAAGTGAATCTTTAAAAATTATTTACTAACAACAAATTTAAGATTTTCTTGACCATGTCTTGACCATGTTACAAGTTGGGTGTATTGTTTGTTCTCTCAAAAGTATTAAAACAACATAAACAAATATATATAACAAGAAACCAAAGAATTCTGCACTCATTGTCTGGATCAGTACATGTGGCATAATTTAACTGAACGTTGAACATTTTGTGGTATCTTACATCAAAATACACAGGTATTCTGTGAAATGTCCATTCCACCATATATTACCAAGTGGTTGCAGTAATTTTAATTTTACTAGTCCAGTTTTAGTGTAGTGTGTGATAATGGTGTAAGTTATAAACAGTATAACTTATAAAACCGATTGTTGGGTATGTGTTGTTGTGGAAAGAGATAGGAGATGGCAGGGAAGATACTAAGATTATAGTCTATTGCTACTGAAAGCAGATCTCAGCGTGTGTGGATGTATACCTCATTGGCAGGTGCTTCTTGGAGATGGCAGGAACACTCTGTGCTACTAAGACCTGCTCAAAGAGTGCATTGTTTGTGTGCTATACATGTAGGTTCACGTTGAGTGGAAGTGATGTTGTATTGGAATGGTGAGAGAATTATATTACTGATTAACTGATAATATAATTGAAAATAATAACTATACTAGTAGTGTCTTTATGTCTATAAATCTTAGATTGTAGATTTTATATACCTGATTACAAGAATTCTACTTAGTAAAGAAGACAGGAATCCTCTACAGAAGCTGTAAACCTCTCTGGACTGGTCTCAGCTAATAAAGTCTAACAGATTAGATTAGAGATTAGAGTTATGTTTTTTGTTAGTTGTGTGTTAATGTTTGTGCAGATCGTCTTAACCATATGTTGGGGACAATTTGAACCATTTGTACAAACTGAGCAAAATATGCTTATTTTAATAACTGCAAACATATTGTTTTTGTTAAGGTTAAAGTGTGGGTTAGATTTAGGTTATAGTATTTATAGCTGGTCATGTATTAAAACAATGCTATGGAATGTCCAAATATAGGTAGATAAGTAAGCGTGTATGTGTGTGTGAATGTAAGTGCATTGTGATATTTTTATATTTATATAGGTATATTAAGTATATTTTACACAGTTTGAAATGTAAGTTGATATTACCTATTAAGGCCTATAACATTCTTTGTGTAATTGTTTGAGTGGATGTGTTACACAATAAATCTAGGTCAAGTGTTCAACTTTGTTCTCCTACTATTATCGTATGTACACACGTGTGTAATCGGTATTGGGTAGAGCCTCCTCTGATCTGAATTTACAATTTTCTACATATTTGTATGCTTAAATTAATTATGTAACATGCAGTTTAGTATAAGAAAATTTACTAAAAATGTTGATGTTATTTTGCTGTTTATTTTCTTTGATTTCACCTAACCTTCCTCCTAATACTTTTATTTTCTAGGATCACTCTCACGTTTCCTAGAACGTAAGCTCTCTCTTTCTCTCTCTTTGTCTCCCTCTGTCACTTTCTCTCTCTGGTGGTGGTAATCTTAACCACCAAAAGGTGCTAACTTCTATTAAGCTGTCAGAGCTCGGTGTGTAAACCAATCCGACCAATCACTTATCAGTGGCAGTGACAGACTGAAACAGTGTCATCATTGGAACCAGAGACACAAACACACACACTGATGCACCAGTAGGCCTACACACAAATATATACACATACCGGCATGGAAATTTATGCACATCATTCCCACTCAGACACATACACAGGCATAACCACAAACATACACGTCAAAATGTACAATTATTAAGATAAACACTGTCACCCAATATTTCCTACCGTACACATGGCATTTTCATGCATGTGTATGCATATACACATGTGTGTGTGTTTGTAGTGTAGGCCCAGGTGTGATAGGCAGGTTATTTTTGGACAGTGGTGTAGAGTAGCACAGTAAAGCTGAAGTCCAGGTAACCATAGAAAGTGAAATATGACCACACTGTTCAGTCCAGCACATCACTTTCAATCTCTACCACACGCATAAACAAACAAAATGTTGGGTTTCCATGTTTTACTTTCCATAGACATAATGACTTTTATACAGTACATTTTATCCCTAAACCCAACCCCACACAACCCTTTCTGCATTTTTACATTTTCAAATAAACATCATTTAGTATGATTTATAAGATGTTTTCTTCATGGGAACATTTGATCCTATAAATTGATTCTGTTATGTCAAACTTGTGATATTACAGTACTTGTAAGGCAGGTTTATTGAAATTTAGAATTTCTGCAATTAAAATTTTGTAAATAATTTTATCATTTTGGTTTAAAAAAAATGCACCCTTGTTTTAGGAAGTTTACCATGACAGTTTTAACATTTTATGTTATTTTTCTTGCATCTATTTATTCACCTATTTTGTATGTAGTCATTCTCTCTTTCTCTGTTTTCTCACTCTGTATTCACGTTTCATTTTTCCTAACATTTTAACACTAAAAACTTAAAAGTTTTATTCTTTTGCTGTCTTGCAAGCGCTGGTGTTTTCTATGAGAAGGTCAAATCTGGTTAAACAAAAATATATAGTTTTTTGTTGTTTCCACACACAACACACCCGGTAATATTAACCTGATGCATTCATTAGTCTGTGCCATGTTTGGGCCAGACATGATTAATGAATCTCTGTGGTTTAGATTGGGACTGAGATGTCCACACACTCACGCACACTCACATTGTTCATCATGTGCACATATCTGCTTACACATATCTGAGGCACATTGTTCCTATGGTGAACGATAACATGCTCTTGCATATGTAATGTAATGAAAATATAATATATTATGATTGATCATGCTTTGTATTAACTAACCCAATTCTCTGTTTCTCTTTCTATCAATCAACCATCCTCAGGAGGAGAGCCGTTTTTTTTGCCATACCTCTTCATGGTCATGGCTCCTCCTCCTCTCCTCCACCTTCTCCTCCTTCTCCTCTTCTGTACACAGGTGCATGCGGGCAGCAGCGCTCACGATAACAGCAATAACAGTGCGGAAAGTCGTAAGAGAAACTGTGCTGAGAAAGTCAAATGTCAGTCAGGGATTCTACTTCCTGTCTGGCTGCCGCATGACCCTCCATTGGCTATGCAGGCAATAAGAGCAGCAATCTACTTCTCAGCTCTACTCTACATGTTCCTGGGTGTGTCCATCATTGCTGACCGCTTCATGGCTGCCATTGAGGTCATCACCTCACAGGTGTGACACCCCCATCAGTTTGTCTTTATAATGAACGTATAAGTTTAGTGCATTTCCAAGGTGTTGGTAAAGGGATAGTTCACTCAAAAATAAAAATTATTTTTTATTTACTCACCCTTATGTCATGTCAAACCTGTATGACTTTCTTGCTTCAGCAGAACACAGAAGAAGATATTTAGCAAAGCGCTGGTTACCGGCACCCATTCACTATGATAGTATGGACACGAGGTACAATGGAAGTCAATGGGTGCTAGTAACATTCACATTACATTTAGGCATTTAGCTGATGCTTTTTTCCAAAGCAACTTACAAACATTAGGAGACAATGAAGCGACACATCAGAAGCGGCAGCAATAGTACTAAGAAGTGCTTTCCTAAGTTTACAATGTTTTGCAGTGCTAGATAAGTACCTGTAGAGGAAAGAAAATATTTTTTTTGCACAATAGAAAAAAAATGTTTTTCTGTTCCACAAAAGAAGATGACATAAGGGTGAAAAAAGGGTGAAAAAATTATGACAATTTTTTTTTGGGGGTGAACTATCCTTTTAACATGGTCATTAAAACATATTGTGTCCTGCAGGAGAGAGAGGTGACTGTGACAGGTGCGAATGGAGAAAAGACAGTAATGACAGTTAGAATCTGGAATGAAACTGTGTCCAACCTAACGCTCATGGCTCTGGGTTCATCAGCCCCTGAGATACTGCTGTCTGTTATAGAGGTAAACACACTTCTAATCGAGGTTCGAGGTAGACTTCTCACATCAAATCATTTTCAAATATTATTATTTATGCAATTCTCTGCTTCTCAGTAATTTACCTCGTGAGAAAAGAGAATCCAAGACCTTTTCGCCCACATAAAACATTTCTACATGTTTTCTTTTTCAGGTTAATTATTAAATGACTGACACACTCACACACCTCTGATCATTTTACAGTGTTGACTTCAGCCCCAGTTTATCCATGTAACTCATTTAACTCAGTATTTTGACACGGGGCAGTCAGTTAAATGTTTTAGCTGTTAGACAGGGCTCATGTTACTTCTCTGAAAATTAATCTTATTTTTAAGAACATAATTATTACATGTACAGAACAATTAACAGTGGTGGTATAATCACTTTTCTGGTTATGCATTTGTCAAATTGTGACTACCTCCTCTGTTTGTGCTTCGTTGTGGTTGCAAATGGTATTTTTCTGTAAAGGCTTCTGTAACACTTTACATTAAGGTTTCCTTTTTTAAAAGCATTTATAAAGTTGCTTTGCTTTAGAAATGCTTTAGAAATGCTCAATAGATGTTTTTATTCATATTTATTTGACTCAAAATCTGATTTATGATATCATGATGTTAATTGCAAAATGTAGTAAAACTAAAAGGTGTTGCATTGATTTTTCTTATTATTCTATTTTCTAATGACTTGTTAATAAATGGTCCACAGGTGTCCATTTTACAAGGTGCACCTTCACGGGTTATTAACATTTATAACTCATGAATAAATGGTTCACAGGTGTCTACTTCATGGTAAGGTTCACCTTTACGGGACACTGATGTTAGTAGTAAATGATTCACAGGTAACTTAATAAATAAGTCAGAGTTGTCCGTTTTGCATTTACTGCAATTAGTACTTGATAAATGAGGAACATCTTTACATAAGCATCATGATCTTAAATTTCTTTTAACAAGGAAGTGTATATAACACCCCCAGAAGAAATTTCTTAAAGTACGTCTTTATAAAATGCTTTACGAAGTGAATCTTAATGTAAAGTGTTACCAAAGTTTTCTTCATTCAGTGCATTTGTATAGTGTCATTTAAAATAGGTGATTATATACTTTTTCTGTAGCATTTCAGTCCATTTAAAAATACGTCTGTAGTTTAACATGCACTGTATCTTGTTGATATATATTTAGAATTATGTCATTAACAAGTGCTATACTGTTTTTTGTCTGTGTCTGTGCTAGGTGTGTGGACATGGTTTTCAGTCAGGACAATTGGGTCCTGGCACTATAGTGGGCAGCGCTGCATTTAACATGTTTGTGATTATCGGCATATGTGTTTGGGTGATACCTGAGGGAGACGTGAGGAAGATTAAACATTTAAGAGTCTTCTTCATTACCGCATTCTGGAGCATCTTTGCATACATCTGGCTCTACCTCATCCTGGCAGTCATAAGTCCAGGAATTGTACAGGTGTGTTTGTGGGTTACATCTGTGAGTGATGTGTATGTACATATGTATGAATTTTTTTAAATTGTGTCTGAAAATGTGGCAAACTTTAATTAACCTTTTGTATGTGTGTGTGTGTGTTTTGTGTGGGAGGTGTGGGAGGCTCTGGTCACTCTGTTCTTCTTCCCTTTGTGTGTACTCATGGCATGGATCGCTGACCGGCGCCTGCTCTTTTACAAGTACCTTACCAAACGTTACCGTGCTGACAAACGTCATGGTATCATTGTGGAGATGGAGGGTGATCTCGCACCCAGAGGCATTGATGTCATTATGGGGGAAAAATATCAAAACAGCAGCACCACTGTTAATGTGGAGAAAAATAAAGAGCCTGAACAGGACAGAGAGGAGGTGAGGGGAAAGGACACTGGGACATTGCCAATGTTATTGTAAAAACAATAAGTTATTTTCTGGGTTAAAATTACGAGAATTTGTGGTATTTTTATCACAATAATATCTTGACTTAATGTACAGGTTTTTAATTAAAAGTATTTACAATAGCAGGACATAGGGTATGGCAATAAACACTCATGCAATAAAATACATGCAATAAAATGTTTGAAAGTAATATACCTTTATAATAACATAATATACCTTTTAACCTTGATAAATTATATTCTTATTAACAGTATCGTTAGTTAATATCTAGTATATCTAACTACTGTCATTGATAGTTGGTAAACCATGTAACTTCAGCATAAAGAACTATTTTTTATTTTTTTATATATATTTTAAGATTAACATTCATGATTTACATTTATGACAAAAACTCCATCAGTCCTGAACATGGTCCCCTCTAATAAGATTTTTTTTGCCAGAATAACAAATTTTTTAAATCATGTGCTTTAACACATGAAATACAGCCTTACATTTCTTTTTTACTTATTTTACCACATATGCTGGTGAAATATCTGTTGGTACACTATCAGAAAATAGGTACAAAGCAGTCACTTGGATGGTACCGTTCTAATTTAGTGTAACACCAGACGTTCTGTTCAGTATGTTCAAACATATGTGTCAATTCTTTATGCCCTTCAAGTCTAGACTGTGCCAGGGCAAGTGTCCCTGTAGTAAAGGTATTAAGTCCAGCACTCTTGCTATAGTGCTCGTATGGTGCTTAAATATAAAGATATTAACCAGACCATTAAAATGAGAATTTTGAAAATTGCTTGGATTATCTGTGGTTGTAGGTGATCCGCATGCTGAAGGAACTAAGACAGAATCATCCAGACAAAGATCTGGACCAGCTCATCGAGATGGCAAACTACAGCACCATGCAGAAGCAGCGCAAGAGCCGTGCCTTTTACAGGGTACAGGTGACACGTATGATGATCGGTGCAGGAAACGTACTGAAGAAACAGGCAAGGAAAGCAGCTGCGGGTACAGCTGAGGATGATCTGGCCACCTGCGCTCACATCGCATTTGAGCAAGCGCAGTATAAGTGTAGTGAGAACTGTGGGAGCGTCAGTCTGTGGGTCTGCCTGCTGGGGGGAACAGGCACCAGAACCTTTCATGTCGATTACCGGACGGAGAACGGGTCAGCCAATTCCGGGGCAGATTATTATTTTTGTGAGGGAACCATTGTGTTTCAGCCTGGAGATACACGCAAAGAAATAAAGGTGAGAGAACGGTAATCAGTGATGTCACATTCATTTAAAAAAATTGACTTTAAATCGATTCTGTTTAATGAATTTGTCAACCTGATTCTCCGATTGAACTGAATAAAATTGATTATGAAGTGAATTGTCTGTTAAGTTAGTAATTTTTTATAAACTGAACCCAAGTTGACAGTGTTGTAAAGGGTTTTTGTCTAAACTGCAGGCAATGTTTTACTGTGTAATAGTAATAATCTCTTTTTTAAATTATGAAAATGTTACATTTCCTAAAACGTAAATCAATTTTATAATTAATCACATTTTAATTACTGTTTCTAAATCATTTTTACAGAGAAGTAAATTCCTTAAGCCTGACTCTTGATTCAAACAGATTGTGTTGGTTCTAAGTGTAAAATTTTTGTGTTTTTATGAGTCACAGATTTGAGAAGATAATACGATTAAGGTCTTGGTTACTGTTTAGCTTGTTGTTAACAGAAGTGGTCTTAAGTAGTACTGTGTTCCACGTGCCAACCTTTAACCTATAATTATCTTATCCCATAAATGAATTATCATGAACGAAATGTTTCAAAACAAGCACAAGGATATTCAAGTAAAAACATTCAGGTAAGTATATAAAATACATTTAAATTCTTTAAAAAAAGATTTTAAGGTGCATGTATGTGTATTTTGCAGGTGGGTATTATTGATGATGATGTGTTTGAGGAAGATGAGCACTTCTTTGTGCGTCTCTCAAATCTCAGAGAGGGAGAGGTGGACGGAACCACTGATGGTGCCCGACTAGTTGAACCTTTCGTAACCACGGTTACCATTCTGGATGATGACCACGCAGGGAGCTTCTCATTCGGTCAACGGGAGCTCTGTGTGGGTGAATGCTCAGGTGTGGTGGAGGTGCCGGTGAACCGGACATCAGGTGTGCGAGGGACTGTGGTAATCCCATATCACACAGAGGATGGTTCGGCACGACATGGTGTTGACTATGAACAGACACAAGGAGAGCTGGAGTTTAGTAATGAACAGACTAGGTAAAAGCCACACTCCATACATTTACAACTATTAACAGATCCCACAAAAGCTTGTTTATTTTTTTGGTGCAGTGGTTTTTAGCCATTTTGATTTCAAAATCATCCATTGTACAAGATAATATACAAGTTAAGATAACCAGAACTAAGAGGATGAATTAATAAAAATAGTTAACCATCAATGTTTCTCAAAACAACAATTGTTGGGGAATAAATAAAATATTTACATATTTCACAAATATTTACATTTAACAGTTTATGCAATGTATAATCTTGATTTTTAGTGATTTTAAGCATTTTAATTCAGCTTATTTGTTTTAACATAACTTTTAATATACAACCAGAACTAGTTTTCAAACTTCTATAACTAGAAAAGTTTGCTGAGGCCCTCTAGTGGTCATGGTCCCCAGTTTACTTAATAGTAATAATCCATTCAAAATGCAAATAAAAACGAAAATAAAGACTAAAAATCTAAATACTGGGAAAACTGACTGTAAAATATACCACTATAACTGTGTGTCTGTGTGCATGTGTGTGTGTGATTTTTAATGCATGAGTCTGTATGTTTTATTGATGGTGAAGTATCTAACTACATCTCAATAATCAGTCAGATAGTAACATTTAAAATCTTAATTGTAGGCCATTATGAACCATTAACAAACCATTTACAATATATTTTTGCATTATATGGTCCTTAATTTATGATCATTTTTAAAAAGGACAGGAAGCTTGGTGAAAGTTTTAGAAGTTAAATACTTTGACATGCAACAAGACATTGACTCTCTTACTTTCTTGCTAATCATGAGGTACTATATAAACACCTCTGTATCACCTCTTATACTGTTTACACTGTATTTCACCTCGAAAGGAGCAGCTTTACCTTACAGTGTCCTTCTATATTGAGTCTTTTACAGAACTGTTTGGGTTCATTTTCAAGCTCATTTTCACCAGTATTCGTAAACTGATAAATATTCTATGTAGCAGCCATTTTGAGTCTTTGGTTATAAATTTGGGAAAGGATTTATAAAGTGGTATCCTCTTGCCAAAATTGTATTTAGCATTACATTTGTTTAGTGTGTCTATGTGAAATGCAATAAGATTTATCTGTGCTATCTACTGTACAGAAAAGATGCAAGAAACCCACCCACCACATGTACACACATTAGACAAGCTGACATTTAATCTAATTGTAATAATAAATATAATAGATCTGCAATAGCCAGTGCAGCGGGGATATTTGAAGTGGAGAGAAAGTACACTGAGCTCCTCTCAGTTCATCTGTGTCTATGTGTGTGGGTTAATTATTCATGCACTGTGTGTAAAGTATTCATGTAGACCTAACTCAGATGTGATTTAAATGCTAAGGTCTCCTTTAATATTTCAGAGGTAAAACCAAGAGGAAATGATTATTTGTCCTTTGCTCTTTGTTTGTGTGTGTATATGTAGTAAGACGCTACAGGTGCGCATTATTAACATGCAGGAATATGAGAAGCGAGAAAACTTCTACATTGTCCTTGAAGAACCCAAATGGCTCAAGAGAGGCATCTCAGGTCTGTATGTATTTGTTAAAGACAGAAAGATTTATTATACTGGATGACAGATGTTGCATGGTTATTTTTGTGTCTAGGAGATTCCTTTAAATGCTTGTCAATATTTTCATTTGTTATGTCTATTGAGGTATTGCCAATAGCCTAGTGCTCACCTCTCAGACACACATTTCTATGACCAGTGTCCAGTTTCAGATCAATAACAGCCCAACAGGGGACAAACTAGACATGCGTCACTCACAGTAACAAGATCCAACTTGACTACACACACACTTCGGCCTCACGTTTGTGTGGCTGTGTAATATAAGCCAATGTGTTTGAATGAAAGTGAATGGTAAAGAGAGAATTAACACCATTAGTAAACTAAGCAGCTACTTTTGTTAATCCAACGATTAACCAGGCACTGTTGCAAATAATATAGGCACTGCTTGCTCTTTTACTGTAATAAACCAGCATTGACTGCTTGATTTAAAAAAGAATGATGGCTAAATTAATTTTCTACTCACATGCTGCAGATCTGCTTTTAAATCAGGGTAAGATTAGCTTGCAAACTGCATTTATTTATGGTGCATTTCTCTTTACATTAAAGACTTTAAATTCTTTAAATAAAATACTTTTAATATGTATTAACTTTCTAGCCAACACTGGTCCAGAGGTGGAGGAAGCCAAACGTATAGCACAGAAGGGGAAGCCCATTTTGGGAGAACATTGCAAGCTAGAGGTCATTATAGAGGAGAGCATTACCTTCAAGGTACACACACACATCTCATATGTATATACATAAACCCAATTTACCACATTACATAAAGACATACATTACATAAACTGTGATTCCTTCCATCTCATGTAGGTCCGACAGGGAATGGCCCCTAATGGTGTCTTAGATGCGGTATAACGGCCTCTCTGTGTGTAGTGTATATTGGAGTGTTCTTTAAACTAAACTTTTAAAAATACTCTTATTGGATAATAATGTTTGATTACATTTAATTATATGCATGAATACACTTTTAATTTTCCAGCTCTTCCATGATCATGAGAACTCATGAGAACGTGATTCTGCTGAGTGATCTGGATCTAATCTGATTGATTATTGTTTGATAAACCAATCAATTTCTTTTTTCCAAAAATCACTAAGCTACACTATGGTTTGTGTATACATATATAGAATACAGTAGACCGTCTGTTGAAGGATACTAATCTTGCAGAAGTAATTGGCACACACACCTGGAGAGAACAGTTCATCGAAGCAGTAACAGTTAGTGCAGGTAGAGTGACATGAGTGATGTGTATGTAAAATAATTATGTTGTGTGTATAACAACAAGGTTTTAACACTGTTTTGTTGCACATTTTTTCCTCTTAGGAGAAGGTGATGAGGAAGGAGCGGAGCCTCAGCAGCCATCTTGCTCTGATTATTTCATGCACATGGTTACGGTGTTCTGGAAGGTTCTGTTTGCCTTCATCCCACCCACAGAGTACTGGAACGGCTGGGCCTGCTTCATTGTGTCCATTCTGGTCATCGGCATGCTAACTGCCATCATTGGAGACTTGGCATCACATTTTGGCTGCACGGTTGGTCTTCGCGACACTGTCACCGCTGTGGTGTTTGTTGCCTTAGGAACTTCCATACCAGGTAAGTGTGTGTTGTTTCTGTGTGATTATGTATAACAAAAGGCCTTTTACCAACCAGGCGTCTCTTAACTCCCCTCCCTTCTTTCAGATACATTTGCGAGTAAGGTTGCTGCCCAGCAGGATCAGTATGCAGATGCTTGTATTGGAAACGTAACCGGTAGCAACGCCGTTAACGTCTTTCTTGGGATTGGCGTGGCCTGGTCCATTTCAGCCATTTATTGGGAGGTCAAAGGTCAGGTGTTTTACGTAGAGCCTGGATCACTCGCCTTCTCCGTCACACTCTTCACCATCTTCGCCTTTATCAACATTGGTGTGCTGATGCTACGCCGACGGCCATCGGTGGGCGGGGAGCTGGGAGGGCCCAAAGTGATGAAAGTTCTGACTTCAATGTTGTTCATCGGCTTGTGGCTTCTCTACATCACATTCTCCAGCCTTGAGGCATACTGTCACATCACTGGCTTCTAAGGACAGAGAAAGAAAGAAACCGAACAGACTTAATGTAAACAGAAATGTTATTAGGTTAAAAGAGAAATGATGGTGGCGTTAACTACATTTATCATGGTAATATGTAGACAGGATGCAATGTATATATACACCAAGATTGTATGTTTGCAGCAGTTATTTGTTGCACAAATTTCTAGAATGGCACAGGTTTACGCACAGGTGTTATGAACATTGAATTATGACATCACCACCAGACCTGGAGGACACACTGCATCATGTAGCACTTTTTCAGAACTGTGATGTCATTTTATATTGTTTATCATTGACTGGTACCTGATGTGCACACAGAGTCATCTGACCAGAAATACAGAGGCTCTCTGAGAGAGAAGAAACTCTTCACTATGCATGGGGGTGAACAATAGAAACAAGTGACAAGTGAAACTAAACTTGTTCTACTAGTTTCACTAAAGAATGTCAAACACTGAAGTTTATATGAGCCTCTGGAATCTTGCATATCATGTTTAACAAAATAATAATGTACTGTTTTATTATAATAATATTCATTATCATAATTCACATTCATAATATATTCACTCAAATAATGAGTCCATCATGTTTCACTTAATGAAATGCACTCAAATATATTATTTAACTGTAAGTAAAACCATTAACAATTTGACTTTTTTGTGGTTCTGAGTGATAAATGCTTAAAATTTTGTTTACAATTTAATCAAATAGAAATAATTCTGTTAAAATATTTACAGTATACAACAATCCCTCTAACGCGCCTTTATTTTGAGTTACATTCGTATGAGCCAATCGTATTTAGGCTTTAAAAACCCGCCCCTTCTTGAAAGTGAGAGAAGTAGACGTCACGAGGCCGCGCTCGTTCAGCCGGTGACGCTTCCGGTACAAGAGGGTAAAGCCCATGATATAAATTGGTAAGAGCTTTTCTTGGAGTAACGTGGCGAAGGTGTTAAGACTCGCTTAAGGATAGTTTTAACGATACTGATTTTGACTGTATTTATGAACACATTTTTTCGGCAGTTAAGGTTTGGTTAAAGCGCCTTTAGTCAACCGGAAGAAGAAGACGTCCACGCGCCCTCACGCGGAACCGAGGACGAGTCTCACGGTAAGTCCGCGTGCAAGATGCATTGTTGTTTTTATTGTTTTATCGTTTTTGCTTCTCTCATGCGTTCTTAAATCTTGCACGGATATTCGAACCTTTAACGGTTGTCCTCGCCGGTGGGTCTTTGTGTTTCGGTAGGTGTTTCGTTTCGTTCAAAAAACGTGTCAAACAAAGAGCGGCCTGCTTTTCTGGCGCACTTATTATTAGCGTTAATCTTGTTTGCTTGGCTAGCGTTCAAACATGTTACCAAGTTATTCCAAATAAGCGTATTACATTTTACCTGTTGGTTTAAGGAAGCTATTTTAGTCGTGTTTATTTCGGAGTTGCGCCATAATTATTCAATCCACCGCGGCAGTGATGCGGGAGTTATTGCGGTTAGTATTACGGGGAACGCAAAAGCGAAGCACAGTGATTGAGTTTACGCTCTCTAGTTTAGTTGCGTTAACAGGTGTCGCATTTTTAAGTTCTCTTATTTGGGTTTATTCACGCGATATAAATAGCAGTTCCGAAAGTAGCGATGTTTATTAGTTCGTGTTGAGCAGCTGAACAGAAGCTGAAAATCCATTCAATGAAACGCCGATTAACGAATGATTAGTTATAGATGCTAATAGTTAATGGTGTAATAGATATAACAATTTTTATTTGTCATTATCTGGTTCCTTAGTTGGGATGGTATTGAGTAGTAAAAAGTTAATTATAGATTATATAGATCATTAGCTAGGCTTTAGGTAAATAAGCTTATAGACAAATTTGTAGTAGACAATGTAAATGCATTACTTCGGTTTGTCCACAGGTGCAAGATGTCATACTCATCCCGAAGTTCCTCTCGTGCCTCAGACTGTAAGGTCTATGTGGGTGATCTTGGCAATGGTGCAGCCAAAGGTGAACTTGAACGAGCCTTCAGTTACTACGGCCCATTGAGAAGCGTGTGGGTTGCTCGGAACCCTCCAGGTTTTGCCTTCGTAGAATATGAGGATGCCAGAGATGCAGAGGATGCCGTAAAGGGGATGGATGGAAAGTGAGTCAACTTGAGTTCTACCTGCGTACATATCCCATGATGCTACTGCTGCAATTTTAACCCCCTGATCTCTTCAGGGAGCTCAGACCCACAGGGGTGAGTGTCGGCGGTTTATCACTGTTTTTCCGCTCACAAAGGCCCCAACATTATGGCATTTTCCGGATGCCTTTTTAAATGTAGTCCGCTTTATGAGTCCAGTGGGTTTTCTTGAAGTGTAATAAAACTTTGCCTGTATCCAGGCAGCTGGTTCTGTAAGAAAAAGGGCTAATATGAGTGGTCTGAGTTGTATAAACAGCTGGTAAACACCTTTTTGGTTTATAGGGTGTCTGTTAACCTTTTGATCTACAATATTTCAGGGTACTTTGCGGAGCTCGTGTTCGAGTTGAACTGTCAAACGGTATGTCCAGAAAGTCTCGTTATGGCCGTCCCAATCGCAGGCAATTTGACCCCAATGACCGTTGCTACCAGTGTGGAGAAAGTGGCCATTACGCCTATGACTGCTATCGCTTCAGCAAGAGGCGTGGGCGTCGGAGCAGGTACGTAACAATGTGTCAACTCTTTATTTACCTGAGCCAAGTGGTGAGTTTTACTAATACTATTCGTCTTTGCTTGTTTTGTAGATCTACGTCTCGCTCTCGGTCCAGATCTCGTGGCCGGCGTTATCGCTCCCGTAGCCGAAGCCGTAGCAACGAGAAGTAAGACCCGACTCTGCTCAAGCTGTTCCAAAAGACTCAAAGACTAAATGCACCAGTCTAATTTCATGCTTTTTTTTAACAGGAGGTATCGTTCACCATCATACTCAAAACGCAGAAGCAGGTGAGCTGTGCTTGCAGTCTATCAATTTTTACCAACACAAACTATAGGCAGCCAGTAGCTGCATTTGTGACATTTCTGTTGAATGGGTCTCCTGTTGATCTTTGAACAGGTTTTTTATGTGCATATGTAACTCTGTTGTAGGTCAGGCTCCCAAGCTCGCTCTAGATCCAGAACTCCTGTGCGTCGCTCTCGTTCACCTGTGCGCAGGTCCAAAAGCCCTGTTCGAAGATCCAGAACGCCTGTCCGCAGAGACAGGTACATGTTTAACCCATGCAATTTTAATAGCTGTCATGCATGTGATGTAATACTGGTGTACATGTGATCTTGATTTAAAACGTATCCATGTTTTTTTTTCCCCAAGTCGCTCTCGCTCCCATTCACGCTCCGCTTCCAGACCGAGGGAACGTAGTGTGTCCAGATCTCGCTCTCGTTCAGTCAGCCACAAAAAAGACAGGTAAATTTCTGCCATGTGCTATTGTTTACGAGCATATGTTTCCCAGCAGAGAATGTGTAGATGCTGATACTTTGTCGTATGTTAGTCATTCCAGGTCTGCCAGCCCACGGAGAAGTCCAACACCAGATGCTGACTGATCTGAATACTGATTTCACCCCCGTTTTCCACCTTTGCCTCAGGGCTAAAATACATTTTATCTTCCCTATGATTTCAATCCCTATTCTACTGTAGCTGCCACATCCTTGTTTGTATCATTCAATGATGAAGCCCTTCAAACCCTTCCCCACCTTGTAAAAATGTCATCTCAAGCAGCTTGCGTATTTTTTTTTTTTTTTGACGTATCCTCTTGTCACTTTTTTTTTCTCAGACTCTTAAAACATTTTAAGCTCCATTGTTTTTTATTTCAGTGTTGAGCCAGTGTCCTGTGGTAAGTTAATTGTGGGCAAGGTGGTGAATGAGCTATGTTGTGATTTAGTCAGTGTATTATATGAGCTGAAGAGTATGCTGTGATTTGTTTGGTGTAGAATTTTTGTTTTCTTTTGCATTGAAAATGGCAATGATCTTTTTAATAAAGTAAAGCTTTACAAACCCAATTTTCAGTGCATGTTTGTTTGCTTGCTTGATTTCTTGACTGCTCTAAAAATGTCTTTTCAGTTTTAAAATCAAGTTAGATGATACTATTGAAATGCATTTTCTCTGGGCAAAATTATTCTACTGTTTTATTCCCATTTGTTTGTGTGGGGTTATGTAAATCAATTTTAAGAGTCATCAAGCTTATTGGTATTAAACCAAACTAAATTAAATCTTAATGGTAAATTCCATGTAATGTGAAAGAGTGAAATGTGAAACCTTTTAAAGGGTCCATGATATTTTTTACACATCAAGCCAATTGCATTTCATGTCATACTTTCTAAAGGTAAAAATGTGTAAAACGTATTTATTTTTTAGCCAATACAAAATTACTACATTGTATTAACAGAAATAATATCTGTGCGATTAAGTGACTTAACTATGGGATGGTTAGTTGTGCCCCATGTGGATAAATACTATTATATATGCCTTGGGTTTCTCAATATCCTTACAGCAATTTGATAGAAAATCTTTTTATTTCATGTAATAGAAGTCGCGTGATCTTTAATTTAAAACGTGCTCCCTACGTAGACCGTATTTATGGTATGTTTGTTTGGAAACGAGCGCGCGATTACAATTCCCCAAAATGCAGTTCGGCTGGGTAGGTCATGTGGTTTCGAATTGCACATTTTTCAGGGAAGAAATCCGTTTCCTCTCGCGTTTCACTCTCCTCCGGGCTGCCGTAGCTTCAGCTGTAGCGTTTTCCATTTTACAACGTTTCAGACGAGACAACATGGCTGCTGCGGCAGGCCATTATTACGGCGACGGAGGCAGAGCAACAAAAAGACAAAAAACTGACAGCGACGGAATGGCCACGGTAATATCTTTTCATTAATCGCATTACCTTTTGCATGCTTAACGAAAGAAATGCTTTTTTTCATAAAATAACTGCTTTTTTCATCAAAGACGTGATGGCATCTGGGTGTTTTTTCAGTTAGAGAAATGTTGATCATATTGTGGTCGATATATGTTTAATTGATATAATATAGTATCTGTAAGACATGATAAATCTTCCATAGGATCCGATATACACTGAACGTTATTTTTGTTGTCCGTGATCCGAGTATAAGTGCTTTAATCAATGGTCATTCATTGTTCTGAAGTAAAGCATTTATTAAGCATAATAGCAGATGTATCCTGATTTAGAAAAGCTCGCGGGAAGAAACTTCAAAAACACGATATTGTTTCGCGTGAAAGCATAGTTAAATGATTATATGGGTTTCTTATTGATACCTGTACGATGAATGAGCTTTTCATAAGACCAAATTCACTGATCAAAGCCAGCTAACTGTTACTTGCAACAATTTCATTTGTTTTTTCATATTGTCTTAAATGGTCAGACAAACTTACAACATCCAAGTAGATCAAATAAAACGTGAAAAGACCTGTTTTACCCTAATGGTTGATCTAACCTTTTTTCCCCGTTCTTTGTGCAGGAGGGTTACAATGACCCGCACAAGACCCTGCCCTCGCTTGTGGTGCACGTAAGGGGGCTCATTGACGGCATTACCGAGGCTGACCTGGTGGAGGCGCTACAGGAGTTTGGCACCATAAGGTAAACGTGCCCTTTGAATGAGAATCACATTGCAAACATATTCTTTAGAGTCAGCATATATAGTCACGTGAGTGCAGACCACTAGAGTGCAGCATATGTAGTCACGTGAGTCCATTAAATGGGTTATTTAAAGCATACACTGGATTATTTATTATTGTTGAGCATGAATTAGGCATAGACCTAAAGACTTGAATTCAGTTGTATACGTTTACAAATTATTTTCACTGAATATTAATAATTCAGAAAGCATTTCTACAGAAATGTTGCCAATAAAGCACAAGGCGTTGAAATTTAATTCCATGTACATGTTTCAGTGTTAAGGATTGTGTGGGTTTTTTTCCTTTTAAACTTTAACAATTGTGGTGTTTGTGTCTCTTCATGTGTCTTTTCCAGTTACGTTGTGTTGATGCCAAAGAAGCGTCAGGCGCTGGTGGAGTTTGAGGACATGAGTGGCTCCAGTAATGCAGTGACGTATGCTAACAGTAGTCAGATCTACATTGGTGGACGGCCATCTTACATCAATTACTCTACCAGTCAAAAAATCTCCCGGCCTAGTGACTCGGATGACTCCCGGAGCGTCAACAACATACTTCTTTTAACCATCCTGAACCCAATCTACCCCATTACCACGGTAAGTTGTTTTGCTTTGTTTTTAAACAAACGTTATGGTGTAGTTAAGTAAAACAATCAGATGATTTGTAATGGTAAAATACAATTTTATCTGAGACATTGTTCATCTGTGGTCCTTAGACACATGCTGGACAATTATGCAGTATATTTTGAGTTATGTCTAAGCTTGTGGCCTTGTTTTTAATCACATTATCTTTGTCTGTAGGATGTTCTGTACACCATTTGTAATAACTGCGGCCCTGTGCAAAGGATTGTGATCTTCAGGAAAAACGGAGTTCAAGCCATGATTGAATATCCTTAAACAAAATTACAAACCTTTATAATATGATTTTTATGAGTTCTGTTTCATGTATTGGGCTTATCTAATATGAAGAGACCTGTTAGTTTTTCCATATCTCTCATTTGGAGATTGGACATCTGTTTAATTCAGTCTTCTGTCATGTAAGTTGTATTCTCCTTGACTGTTGATTACATTTGACTCAGTTCAGAGTGCACAGAGAGCCAAAGCTTCTCTCAATGGAGCTGATATCTACTCTGGCTGCTGCACTCTTAAAATTGAGTACGCCAAGGTTAGTGCCCTACAGCATTACTTGTCACACTGCATTTACTGTACAGTGCCCTCTGCAGGCCTGGAGCCAATATGCCAAATCAGAGGAATAGTTTACCATAATAATGTTGTCCGTCTATGCTGATTTTAAAGACACACATAACACAATGGTTGATGATCTTGCTAATTTGAATATTAAATGATCAGTTATTCTCTTGCTTAATTTGCTAGATAGAAATTGAGCTTAAGCCATTTTCACTTTGTTGTATATAGTTTTTTGTGTATAGTGATTCAGAGCATACCTCTCCAAATTGATTTTGATGAAAATCTTACTTTCTCCTGTATAGCCAACCCGTCTCAATGTCTTCAAAAACGATCAGGACACATGGGACTACACCAACCCCAGTCTGAGTGGCCAAGGTACTGTACTAACCAATGCAATCTGTCTTTGCTGCTCCTTATGTTTTATGGGGATGGATGCGAACAGGCCTCCTTGAGTGACTCCTTTGGGAACTTTAAAGTAACCGTAAGATCAGATCATTTCCCAGGAGCGTCACTTAAGTGATGCTGCTTTATTCTTGCTTTCTTCTTTATGGACATTCATAGAGTTAAGGACACAAGAACGCACACAGAAAACATGCATCTGTTCATTTAAAGTAGAGCAAGTAGGGCATGATGATTCAACTGACCATAGAGACGCACATGCCTTTTAGCTAAAAGTGATATTCACTGTTACACATGTCACCTGTCTCGTGTTAATGCACAAGAGTTTCTCTCGTTCACTAAAACTTGAAGCAATCACTCCATTCACCAGTACCCTCACCGAGCATGACACTGCATCTAGCATAATACATGATGGAGATTGCCTTTTTGATTTAATGTTCAGCCTGGCACTCTCTGCCATTAAAGAAAGTTTCTGAGGCAGTTTTACTCCAACTGAGTTCAGTCTGTGTACTGTTTGACTTGTAAATTTTGCGTTCAGAATATTTTGATGTTCTTTGTTTTGGCTTTAGCCACTGTTCTTGTATATTGGTGGTTTATAAAAATGTGAATTAAATTCACATTTTAGCCATATTACATGGTTGTACATTGTATTTTGAGTTCCCAGGGATATGTTGAGGTTCAGTCAAGGTTCATATCATTTTTAATGTCTTACAGAGTTCAGTTCTGTTAAAGTGTATTTGACACAGGCATATGTATCGGGTTTCTCAGGGTAAAACTTACTGGTGTTAAAAGGAATTTTTTATTCAAATATAAACATTTTCTTTTAATATTTCAATTGAATAACCATATTAAAGTGTTGTTGTACTATCATTTTATTTTAAGCTCCAAAAAGCACATACAAAAAAGCTTTGTCATTATAGTAATCCAAATGACACCAGTGTGCTAATGTTTTCTGAAGTGAAACAACACATCTGTGAGTGAAAGTGATTATTGTTTTGAGCTGACCGTTAGTTAAGACAAACGAGAACCAATGAAATCCTTCAAATAGCGATCAGCACAATAAGTTTACATTTTCGACTCAAGACATTAATCGTTTTCTATCATTGTATTTCTATTGTTTTGCTTTAGAGAACAATAACCCACAAACCCAACTGGGCTACTTCTATGACGGATCTATGTGCTTTTTAAAACGTTGTGAGAGAGTGAAAAATTGTGAGAGGAATTTCATATTTGGGTAAACTATTTCTTAAAAAAGATTTCATTACAAAATAGAAGCCAAACACTTTCAGAACTCAAACGCTGAGATTTTATCAATTTTTAAGCTCCTGTCTTTAAACTAGCAACCAAACACATTTTACATCTAACAACATTTTCATGTGCTTAAGATTGTCAGTCATATGCAAGGCACATTCCTGTTACAGTCCAATCACAGCACTTCAGCCGACCACGTGGAACAATAAAACGGAACGATAGCGAACCCGCCACAACTTTAATGCTACAAAGATGACAATTTTACTCATAATGAAGTTACACGGATAGAAAACACCTCAATACTCAAGACATCCTTCCACTCAGCTAACATCTTCATTTTCTACAAAGGTGGCGGCCATCTCTCTGAATTAATGTCACATTTTGGGGATGGGTCTAATCTTTTGGATCACACATTACAGCCAATCACTGAAGACCTTCACATCGCAACAAACACAACATGCAAATCTACAAAAAGAAGTGGTACATATACACAGAAAGAGAGAGAAGATATTCTCATTACCTGCCAAAAGTCATGTTTCTTGGGTGTTTGGGCTACTTTTACTTATGCCTCTGTCCTCTTTCCTGAGAACATCATGAGAACATGCCAAGCTGACATAACAATGACAAAACACCTAAGCAAGATTACTACAACATGAGCGCCATGATCAGAGATCGCCATGACAACATGGCAAGCTGACATTGCCGCGATAACACACCCAACAAATCGCAACGCATTTTAAGCAGAGTTTGACGGCAAGTCGATATTACCATCACGACACAAGTCAAGAGTGCTCCAACACCGTGGTCTCACTGCACGCAGGAAGTAGAAACATCATGATTTCATACCAGACAGATATTAATTCCGCACCACCACAAGTTGACATCGCCACTACTCACCCAGCCAAGATTGCCATGGCGACACCAAGCAGACTTTGTATGTAATGAACAGCGATGACATCAAATTTACATCTCAAGTTCATCTGTAAGAGCGCGCATTTGAAACCACATGATCGCAGGCCACATTGCTCTGAGATTGTCGTGAACATATCACCACCTTGCTAACAATAGCGAAACACATCGAACAAGACACTATGGGCGACATTATCGACAATACATCACCTTAACACATGGAAAGGACTACAACTGTAACCGTGAGGACACATGCACCGATTACACAGACAGATCCTCCGCTCTCCCTCCCCAGCCCACTATCTCCTTGTGGACTGAGTGCTTTCTCTCTTTCATTTCTCCATCCCTCCTTCTCTTCCTTTCTGTCTTGAATCTGTTTTATTCATTGAGCACGGTTGACCGTGTTCTGATCCTTGTGTTACGCCCCCTGTGTGACGCAGGTGTGGATTAGTCTGGCTGCTGGTGTGGCATCTCTCCTAAACTCGGCACGGCACCGGCTGTCTGCTATCCGCCCACTGCTATGGTAAGCACCAATGTGCCTGGAACATGACAAAACCACAGACAGTGGACTAGGAGAAATACTCTAAAAATTGAATGAAAATGGAATCTTCTGGGAACCGGAGACTGGTAAAGAGTAACTCGCTTGGTGCCTGCTGTTTTTACTTTTTAAAACTACCAGAGACATATAACACGCAGCTCATTCAAACTGTTCAACCAACAATTTTCATGTGACTTTTTTCCAAAGAATATTAAAGGCAAAATGTTAAGAACTGACATCCTCATTCGTCCTTTAAAGTTCAAAAACTCATTTTAACAGTAAACATCCCTTTAACAGTAATGTCATGACTTGTTCTATACTTCTTTTTATTGTTTTCAACATGATCTTTGACAGTGTGATAAATGGGCACATATATTGAATCTATTTGCATTTTGGTATTTATCAGATGCTTTTAACCAAAGTGACTTGCATAGTAAGGAAATGGTAAAGCGATTCAATCCAATTTAATGTTACAGATTTTTTTAATTGTTGATGTACTGTTAAACATTTATTTAACAGTATTATAATGTTACGCTCTGAACCTAAAAATAATGTTGTGGTATTGTGGTATTTTTTCTGTGTTGATGGGACCCCAATTATAATTGTAATTTCCTATCTGCCTTTTTGTTTTGTTTTATAACTTATGTGTTCCATGTTGAAAAAGATTTTGACTTTGTGTTACAGACACAAAGTATTTACATAAAAAGAGAGACGATTTAATCGTAACAATTGTCTTGTTTCAAAATATCGTTAGCTACTAAAAAGTCTGAAATCTTGTATTAATCTTTTTATTAAGCCATTTGTAAAACTTGTATTTCCAATACAAGACAATAACTGTACCGCTCTCGATTTTGTTGTCCAACATAAATCATCTGACATGACAACATACATGTATATAGAATTGTTCTGTGAAATGTTTCTTAATTGCATCTGCATATCTTATTTTTGTGTATATACCTACCTATCTGTGCAGATACCGACGCAGACGGCAGTTGGAACAATTCACAAGGTGTGTGTCTGGTTATGTGGATGTGAAGTTTGAGTGAAAGGCTTTTCAGGATAATGTAAAGTTTAGCACTGTTTCTGTTTGTCAGGTTTTATCTCTGATACATGTTATTCAGAATCTCCATTATGGCTTTCTGAAGAATTGCAGTCACTAATGGTTGTACCCCTAATGCTCACAGCATGTCGGTCACAGAAGTGCATGACTCACCCTGTTTTTTGTTTGCCTTTGATGTGTACTGTAGTTCTGTTGCTATACGATTGTTCTCTCTCTTTTTTAGACCCCAATGCTAATCCAAACAAGCGGCAGAGACAGCCAGCACTACTGGGGGATCATCCACCAGAATACGGTCAGTCTTTTAACTTGCAACTGAATTTAACATGAAAGCAGTGATTAGTAACTTGCAGACAGATTGCTTCCTGATCTTTTCACAATCTTAACATCCTGATTTCACTTTAACACTTTGCTATGCTTTAGATTACAATACAATGCATGAATAAACACGTCAACCGATAGACTGCATCTGTTATGCTTTAGATGTGCTGAGCAGATTCTTAAACCTTCCTACCTCTTTGTTTCAGGTGGTCCTCAGACTGGATACGGTCATTATGATGACACCTATGGACCACCACCTCCACCCCCCCACTACGAGGGCAGATGCATGGGTCCCCCAATGGGGCGTGGCCGTGGTGGACCTCGCTATGGTGGGGCACAGTATGGACACGGACCTCCTCCGCCAGACTATAGCGCTCATGCTGATTCCCCTGTAGTCATGGTTTATGGTCTTGAGCCCACCAAGATAAATGCAGACAAAGTGTTTAACATATTCTGTCTCTATGGCAATGTTGAAAGGGTGAGTCAGTGCTATTTTTACATCTCTTGTCTTATGAGGTCTTTCTTGTGATTAATGTCTGTTTTTATCTTAACGATTATTTCATGGATTCTGTTTACCCTTTCTGTTTTCATTCAGGTGAAGTTCATGAAGAGTAAGCCGGGCGCTGCAATGGTGGAGATGGGAGACTGTTTCGCCGTGGATAGAGCCATTTCTCACCTTAACAATGTTATGTTGTTTGGACAAAAACTAAATGTCTGGTGTGTACAAAGAATTTTGAAGCTAAACTTAAAATTAAATGTATGTGTTTTCGCTTCATGTTGTTATTCTATTGGTCCCCAGTGTGTCCAAGCAACAGGCCATAATGCCGGGTCAGTCATACCAGCTGGACGATGGCAGTTGTAGTTTTAAGGATTTTCATGGCAACAGAAACAACCGCTTCAACACAGCTGAGCAGGCAGCCAAGAACCGCATCCAGCAACCCAGCAATGTACTACACTTCTTTAACAGCCATCCAGACAGCTCTGAGGAATCTTTCAGCCAGGTCAGAGACGTTTGAATTGAATTAAAAATACCCCCAAAAATACTTGGATATTTGGACTGATATTGAAGTATATTGAATGTCTTGTGTTTTGGTCACCAAAGTTTAATAGTCTCTTTCGGTTCATCTACAGATTTGCGACGAGTTGGGAGCCAAGACACCAAGCAGCGTCAAACTTTTTACTGGTAAAAGTGAGTTTCTAATAAGGTTAATGTAGTTACAGTGTATGTAAAGTGAAATTTACTTTTTAGATTTATATAAGGATCAAACCTTTGACCAATGCACTGCTCTACCAATTGAGCTACAGGTACGCTGTTGTATAATGTGTATAGGTACGAAATGATGTACAGCCAGTTGGTTATCGCAGAATAAACCTTGACAGAGTGATCAGGACCCAGACATGAAGCAGCAGTCTTTTATCGCTCTGAAAGGGTTTATTTTGTTACTATTAGGGTTGTTAGGGTTAATATTTTCATTATCCTTCTTATTACACAGCTTTCCAAATGAGTAATGATTGGACACAAAATATTGTTTTTAGCTTCATTGTATAGAATAGAAACCTTTCGCATGGAGAAAAACGTTTCCTATCGACATTAGACACAACTGTTAGCGACGATATGAAGTTTAAGACGAACATGCAATTAAATCGTTTATAATATAATCTCATATGTTATAAATAGGCATTTTTATGTAATTTATTTGCAAGTAAATTATTTTCAACATCAAGTTGACTCGCAAGACGTGTTATTAGCTTTGAGTGGTTTGTTATTAGGGAATAACACACTGTACGTTGAAATTATGCAATTAACCAATCCGAATCAAGTATTCCAGAGCGCTGTGTAATGTTGTTGTTGTTTAGTGTAGATGTGGTGCATGTTTGATTCTGCATAAATACACGTGCATGTTGTTTTTTTCTGTGTTGGTGGAACTGTAGGTGAGAGAAGTGCTTCTGGTCTGTTGGAGTGGGAATCCGTAAATGACGCTATGGAGGCTCTTGCCTTGATGAATCACTACCAGATGAAAAACCCTAGTGAGTACTCACACAAACCACACCCTATTGTTATGATCATTCCAATATTGAGTTTAGCTCAGTACACGCTTTGACATCTGATCTATTTTTAGTCTGGTATTCCTATGGGTCATTAGTTCAAGATTAGTTTCTTGCCAAGTCAGAATATGCTCTTAACTAACTTTCTTTTGTTTCTTATTCAGCTGGGCCTTACCCGTACACACTTAAATTGTGTTTTTCAACTGCTCAACACGCAAACTGAAGCCCCCATGACCACTTACTTCTGACTTTGTGATCTTTTTGAAGCCCAGCACCATAGCATGTCTTAATTCCTGACCCCAGAGAAACGAATCAGTTATCATCTCTTTCCAGAATCTGTGTACTCAATATTTTGTACCATTGTTTAATTTTTATTGTCAGTTTTTTATTGCTATTAATGTTTTTTTATTTTCAGTTGTTCTGTCATGTGCAACTTCACATATGTAGAAAACGTATTAAAGACCTCAGTGTGAACAGTTTGTGTCTTATTGTGTTGTTCCTCTAACCCAAGTAGCTCAGCTGATCAAAACATCTGTGTGTGCATGACATTTAGAAATCACCATGATGTTTATTACTGTCAGCAGCTGAGAAATGTTTTATGATTACTTTAATAGCCAATGTATACATAAATGTGCATAAAACAGGAATTGATCGTTTAAGTGTGTGTCACAGCTTTCCAGATGTTAAGAACTGCCCGAGTGATTTCCCCCAAAAAACCTGCCCATCGTCCAAACTATACTAACAAATGCGCACCCACATACAGGTTAAAATGATCACACGTTTGTATATGTATATTACCACAAAGGAGCAGATTAGTGTTGCCCAAATTACAGGATGGTTTTACCAGCCTGTGACATTACCCAAAGTCTGCTGGTTATTTAAAACAAGAACAAATCTTTCAGTATTTCACACCTCAAATTACTCCCTATAGGGTATGTAAGCTATGCAGATACATTGAACACAATATATGTAAAGAATAATTTGGAATAGTTGTGCAGACAAAGCAAAAGAGGCACAATGCTGAATACTTTGTGATCAGTAAGAGATCAAATCCATCAGTAGGATGTAGGTCTAGCCAAAAAAAAAAATACACCCAACAGTATTTTTCTTTCGGTGTTAGACTCTACACCACACAACAACAGCATCAAATAATAGTCATTATATTGTGCAATGCTCAATGATGTCCCCCTGCTTCAAGAGCAGATCTGCCATCATTACTGAAGGGCTACAACATTTTATAGGCATGACTACTTCACTTACCCCACAAAGATAATTATGAAGATAAATAAATATCAACTATGTAAACGTTTGTGTTAAGTGCCTGAATCTCTCTGTTCATTGAACTGAATTAGCTTCCTGCTCAGTCTCTTGATTTTGGATTGGCTGCTCCGTAACAGGCAGTGTTGATAATAAACTGGCCAGTCGGTGAAGAACAAGATCGGCTGTTGAGCTCAGACTGTGCTGTAGGTAGAAAAGAAAACAAAAGAAAACCAGACAGTTAAATTAGCTGCAAACTATAATAATTAGCAGAAAAACAATGCTACAGTTACCTGTAGTATATGCAGTCCTTTTAAGGTAAGGACAGCGAGTTCTCTTAGTCCATCACCTGTCAGGTCAAGATAAATCAGTGACAGGAGAGGACTTTTAAAACTCCGTCTCCACAGCAACTGAAACTTTTCATCAGAGGCTCCCATCGATTGATGAAATTTGTAACAGAGTAGGTCCTATAAGTCAAACAAACATACATTTGTAAATACTAGTGTTCTCTTTTTTATTCTGAAAAACTTTTGTTTTAGTTGTTTAAGTATTTCTGGCAGAAGCACTGTACCTGTCCATATGTCCCCAGCAACAACTCATGTTGTCCATCAAAGTCCAGATCAACAACCAGAGCACAGAGAACTGCATCACACTGGTCACTTTCTGCTAAAGACAGCTGTCTGCTCAGTCCATACTGCTCTACATCCCTGCAACAAACACACACATAAATATACAAAGATCAAAACACTTTACAATACATATGGTGAAAAACAAGCAACACCACAACTGACTCTGACCTGTAAACAACAGCCATCTCTATTGCACTGGTTACCAGGAGATTAAACGTTTTCTTTTGGTTACCTGAAAAAAAGCTGATGTAAAATCCAAAAGCTGACAAATGTCTAATAAAATCCTTTGTTTTAGGAATAACTGATAATTGGAGTCTCCACACTCACTGTTTATGTAAGAGTTCTGGTGCTGCTGTGGTAAAGGGAACAGTAACACTGTGGAGATCGGACTGTCATGCTGAATACGCCAGTTTTGGAGAATTTCTGATACGTAAAATACATTCATTACAAGAATCAATAGAAAATATAGGAAATTGCTGAATTATACTGAAAAAGTACTGAATTACACTGTATTACAGAAGCAAAAAATAGAAAAACCAGAAAAACCAAAGAGTGTAATTGTGTCTCTTACCAGGTCCTTTTTGGTTGACAAGAGAAAGTCCCACAGAACCATTCTGACATCCAAATGCAGTGAGGCGACGGCTTTCATCAATACTTAAGACATCTAACCATAACACACTAAACCAATACACAAAGTACGATACTAAATTATCATCAAACATCACATCATCCAAACTGATGCAATGCAAACAAACACACTTACTTGCTTGGTAGCTCTTGCAGTTCAGGAAAAAGTTTTTCTACCGGTTGTTCCTCAAACTGGTGCAAAGAAGCATTCTAAGAATTAGAGGCAGAAAATAAAAGAAAAATCAAACGACATTGGCATCTATTTTCACAAGTTGGTATGATTCTTTAGGGTCTAATTCTTTGGTTAAAATTCCTCAATGGTCGTGTAAGAGAACACCTTTTTCTCTTGGCAAAACCAGCTCTGTTCACAGTGACCCGTTTCGGTTCATGTCTCTTTAAATGATGAGCTACTGCTTACCCCACACCTTCCTTAGCTAGCTTTGTGTACAAAACCTTGGTCGTCTGCAACCTTTTAAGGACATTTTGTATATGTCGCGGAGATGGTCTTATTCAATTAGGTAATTATCTATGTAGAAACCAACAGCAAATTTAGCAAAAGACTGCTAATAACAAACTGGCTGTTTTCATTTTAGCTTTTTTGAGCTGTCAGACATGCCAGAAACGTAACAAAAGGCAAAAAAATAAAGTGAAATTTCATATCAAAAACCTAAAGCAACAACAAGAGTATAAAAATGATCCAGATTATGTTAATGATAATATGATGGGCTGACCTCTTTGTAAAGATGTATACTCTGATCATGCCCACTGAGAAGAAAAACTGTCTCACTGGATCCATCTCCACAATGTACTCTGCAAATCATGTGAAATCAATTAAGTTTTCGGCTTTCAGAACACAAAAAAGAAACCATATTTAACACTATGACTGTAAACAACGCCTAATCTTCTATATGTAAAATTAGCACTACAAACATTTGTTGCAATATTTAAGGTGTATATATATATTATCATTATCTATATAGTCATTTAAACTCAAAGGCTACAATACAAGCATACACTTACTCTGTGTGATAAAGCTGGAACGGTGTGAACTGGAGTTCAAGGTTCAGACAACTTTCTGTTAACAAAATGAATCAAACACAATTCAGTACTACATGCTTTTAATCAAATCTGTATAAATTAACATTATTAAACTAATTAATTTATAGGATACTATAGTATGATGTAAGCAGTATAATCCTTACATGTTCATCCTTGAAATGCAATTAAACTAATTTGTCAAAGTAAGGATTTTCATGTAACAAACTCACGTGCTATAGACTCCAGATTAAACTCTGAGCCTGGTTCATAATCACAGTAAATGTTAAGGAATGGAGTGGCTTTATCACCCGAGTCCTGAGAAACAAGAGGGGAAAAACAACAAAAAAGTCAAGTAAGATGTATCATATTTTAACAAAAAATTCAACGAACTCACAGCTTGCAAATGAGTATATCATCTTAGAAAGGGAGAGAGTCAAAAGTGACGTGTAAGGTAATCCCGTCAATAACTTGCTGATTTAGGTAAATTATAGTTATACACACCTTAATAAAGGTTATTCCCACGACTAGTCCTCTTTTTGGGGCTGATTTGTTAAACGCGTCAATAGAGACAATTTCGGCATCAACTGCAATAAAATACAAAAATCAATTTCGTAGGACCAGCCAGGTGTCTGGCGTACAGATAAATAAAAGATTTCAGAAGCAGCACGAAGAATATCACCTGGTATGTATGTGAACTGAATTTCTTTGGCCACGGGTCTGATCTTCTTCTGCACATCCTGATATCTGAAGCACACTACTTTTCCTTTGAGAGTCGCTGCCAGCAACTCCTGCTCGCCCGCTTGGCACAGTCCATATATGTTACTCTGCGAGGGAAAGCGACTAAAACTGTCCTCTACAAATGGACACAACCCCTTTATATCCGGCAACATATTACAGAAAATAAATACTATCGGCTTGGTTTCACTGAACGGTCACACACATGACAACAAAACATCCGGCTGTGGGAGGGTCTGTAAGAAAGTTCAACCAATCGTCTTTTGCTTTAGTACCTCTTGACAAATCACAGCCTTCAATTCAATGATGCCGTCATCAGAAGTCGCCGAAGAGCAGTGAACTTTTAAATAAATTACAAAGTGCATTATTCCGCCCGAAGTTGGGCAAAGCTTTTGTTAACCTTTTAATTCTTACCTGTTTGGTGAGGTATATTAAACTTGGTAACTATAGGGTAATGGGTAATAATTGGTTTCTAGCTGTTACCAACGAAAAGTTTAACAGGGGGCGCTCAGCGGCTCCGAAAGCCAGTGAGTCTTCTGCATGATAATTGTGTGCTGGCTTCAGCTCAATGAAAGTGATGATGCGCACGTACACAACGCGCAGGCTGTATGCAGTAATTGAAGATGCCTTGTTTTCGCGCAAAGATATGCTTATTAACAAAAGAAACATCTGAGATATACAACAAATTCACAAGAAAATTTAAAGATATAAAATGGACGCAAACATTAGTGAACTCTACCTACAATGACATTTTGTTTTTATGTCACTGCAAATTTTGCACACAAGAGGACCGACACGCGTTAATATACATATCACACCACTAGGGGGCCAGACAAGCTGTCATTCTGTTATTGGGGCCCTTTTCAGCATACAACCCCACTGACATTAAAACCCTTTTAAATCGGTGACCGAAGTCTGTCCCCACTGGGGCATGTTTTTTATCATAATAACTACACCTTCTTTTAATTTTAATAGAAACTTATTTTCATACTGCATTTGTGATAGTCCACCTGTTGTTTCAAAAAGCTGTATGATAATGATTAAAATTATTGTTTTTTGGTAAATTGTGGTATTTGGTGCTAAAGGCTCTATTTACCTCTATTTACCACACGGCCGTTTGTGAGTAATTTGTTGTTTTATTAACAGACGTTGAACTAATATATATGTCCAGTTCACATTGTTTAGTATGTGTGTGTGTGTACGTGGGTGAGTCCAGCGTGTGTTTCTTTGGGGATTAGAATTTTGTGAGTGATTGGTGCTGACAGCGGTCTGTGTATTACTGGCTGGCCTGCAGATTAAGCCGCTCCTTTTTAGACTGCCTAATCTGGATTAACTGATGGAGTGTGCCTGCAATGATGCGGTCCACTACCCATCTCTCTCTCTCTCTCTCTCTCTCTCTCTCTCTCTCTCTCTCTCTCTCTCTCTCTCTCGCTCTCTTCTTTCTTTCTCTGTCTTTCACCTCACTCACCCTCCTTTACCCCAATCTATCTTCCCATTTTTCGTTTCTCTACCCATGTTTCATCTTTTTCACCACAACAATCTTTTTGTTTATTTCATTAAACTCTCCACTCAGATTGAGTGTTTGCTCCAATGCTGGTTGTGTATATCTGTATTAATGTGTTCCAGAGTGTGTGTATGTGTGTGCCTGCGGATTAAAGTTTAGTCCACTTCCATAATTGCTCTTGTGCCTGCGTAGCTGGTTGTTGCCAGATGGACGGACTGGTCCCCCCACCCCCACCGCACCACCCTCTACACAAACTTCTCCTTTTGCAAACACATCAGCTCAGATAAACACATAGCAAATAAACACATACGCATCCTACACATGACACAAAACAACAATAATAAAAAGTAATTTTCCCAAGTTAATTACAAAACAATAACAGCCACAGAAAACAAGCATGTACTGTGGTAATCTGTGAAATGTAAAAAACTGACAAGAAAACAAAAGGTCTGGAATCTGATCATTAGTTTGCCACATTGCAAATAAACAGTTGTTATTTGGGTTTGATATTGACATCCTGGCAGTGTAGAAACATTTATTATAAACCTTTGGAATTATTTAGAATTGTTATGATTTGAAATATATTAAATTCTAAAGAAATTTAATGCATATTTAATTGTTCAAATATAGTGTATTTCGTTATTATACTCTTGCAAAATAAAGAAACTACTTTTCTATTATAGGTCATCATATTTGCCACATTAAGTTATTTAGGTTCAGAAATAAAAGTTTTACTTATACATGTTTCACTCTTTCATTTCTGCATGTTAATACTGTATACAGTCAGTTCTTTCATAAGTAGTTGCATTCCCTAAATTTACTCTGAGCTTTAATAATGGAAGCAATAGCCCTGTTAAACCTAAAATAGTTTTAAAACAGAACTATATAGACAAACAAAATCATTTAGCAAAATTAAAAAAGGAAATTTTCCACTGCACTCAAACATTACTTTATTTCAATTTCATTTGAACTTCTGCTTTAAATTACCCTCCCATTTGTCTAATGACAAGGAATGCTTATCTCAATTTTAAATAAAAATATATTAAGTAAATATGTTCTCATTTTAGTCTCTGCATTCAGAATGTTGGCCCAGAACATGCATGTCTTTTGTCAAGATAAATATACAGTCATTTCCACATATGCATTAATAAAAAAAAAGAATCTGTTTATCATATACAAAAAGACTGCATTATAATTAGGGAAAATCAAAGCTCTTTTTGCCCTTTTGTTTGTTTGTGTGGAACTTAGAAGGGATGACATGTATCACAATCACAGCCAAACAACCCTGTCTGCACTGTCTGCACAACCCTTGTTTTAAGCCAACCTATCACATTCAATTGTTCTTTAGTGCCATTTAACACCTTTGTCTTTCCTCTCTGTCACACACTTTCTCTGTGTCACTAACAGGTATACACTCAAACATGCAATACAACATGCTTTTTTAAATAAAACACACCATGGTCTCTATCTATAGAGTATATTCTGTATACTTTTAACAACTTCACTAGCAGATATTCCCATCCTTTCATATGTCTGTTCTTCTGTCTACTTTATTTTTCTTCATCATTAGTCAAAACAACATTCTTCTTTCTGTCTTCATCTTGTTTTATTCATCCTCTGTCCATTTCATTAAGCTCGTCTTCGATCTACACATTCTGTCAGTCCTACTTTCTTCTTGTGGTCTAATGAGAAATCTCTCTTTCTTTTATTTATCCAGGTTTAGAGACTTTTCACATAAAGCATAATTTATGATAATTCAGCTGTGTGTGTGACACAACACTGAATTTTTGTTATTATGATGTGGATTATTATGATTTACTAATGAAGTTATCATGATGTAAAATTCGTTTAAAACATGAAAATGTATTTTCTTATATCTTAATTTTTTTCATTAGTTTTGTGTGTATTTTTAAATAAGGAAAATATGACAAAAATATCAAACGAAAATTAATTTCAATCAGTAAAAAGGCAACTTAATGAAGTTAAGAGGACTCTAATGAAATTTAGAGGACTCAACAAGGGGAACGTAGTATTTTAAATCTATGTGTCCGTATTAAAAGAAAAGCAGCATGTTCGATCAAAACTAATTGCTAAACCAATAAGCCAGAAGTTTCGTTTTATTTTTTAAAATTAAAATATATTTTATAATAAGAAAATATGAAATAAAATTTAATCCAGTAATAACGATTTTTTTTAATAGTTCGAAGTCTTTTTGAATCAATTTTAATGAGAAAACACACCAATAAACGAAATAAAAAAGCAATATTAAGCTAAACGTGTACACAATTTGTAACTATATGTAGGCCTAAAATAATTATGAAATTATCCCAAACAATATCCGATAAATTCATGTTTTATAATGCAAAACTAAACAAAACTAAACAAGCTAAACAAGCTAAACAAAACTAATTTATTTGAATGATTTAAATAAATAAAAACGAATCAATATGAAGATCTATTAGTTTCTATAATGTTAGTGTTTCAGCAAAATAAAAAAGGTCTTTTTCACTATTGAAACACCACGTGTTAAGATACACACAGGTCAAGAGGAGAGTTAGAGAGAGAGAGAGAGAGAGAGAGAGAGAGAGAGAGAGAGAGAGATGTGCTCCTTGATTAGCTGCGAGGTCTCTTATTGCTCATAGGGTCCAGCTCCTGTGCGGTCTTAGCCAAGGGACACGCGCCTTAACAAACGCAAGTTTTCAGACCCAGGGTCTAAAACATATGTTTACAATATTTACGTTTACTTCTTTTACCTTACATTTAAAAGTAAACCATTATATTAAGTGCGACTTTTACAATCAAGCTAAATTAAACAAGAGTGTGAGCTTGTCTCAGACACTGAGGAGCGCTAGATCATCTACAGGTGTCTGAGGAGCCGGGAGGCTGACGGGGTACCGCACGCGCCAGACGCGAGCAAAGAGGAGCGGAGCAGGACCCCCGGCCCTAAAGAGCGTCACAGATAAAAAAGAGAGTGAGTGAGCGAGGGGAGAGAGAGAGGGAGGGAGAGCAATAGAGAGAGTGTGTAATAGACGCGACTGTCCCAAGAATGATGTCCTACATAAAGCAGCCCCATTATGCTGTGAACGGGTTAACACTGTCCTCCTCAGGAATGGACCTGCTCCACACTGCAGTCGGCTACCCAGGTCAGTTTTTTATATTTTATTCTCTTTCTCGGGTATTTTAAAACCGCAAAATAGTTCTACAGTTTGTATAATATACTTTTTTTCTATATTTTAAACAATTTTATGAGTCACATTTATTGAAATTGAAATTCATGTATCGTTTTTCTTTTAATTTTTGTCTCTGTTCTGTAAAGTTCTGCTACTTTGTGGTCATGTTAGTCAGTGATGAATAGTTTAATTTCATTTAAACGAAAAAAGCAAAACTTTTTCCATTTCGTTAAAATGTTTAATTCTCATAGGCTAATTATATATAAACTAAAGGAACAGGATATAGGAACGATATTTCTGTGCCGATGATATATTCTGTAGATTTATCTGTAGCTTATTTGTTGACACCGGACAGGCTTTCTCTCACCCACATCCACCTAAAAATGAACCTACAAGCTTTAATTAAATAACAAACACTCTGTAGATAATTTTGTATTATAACTGCTTTCTTAGTTATAATACGCTTTTTGATTTAGTGTATAAAATGAATTTGTTTCTGACTGTGTGTTTATGTTTCCATGTCTAGCCACTCCGAGGAAGCAGCGTCGGGAACGCACGACCTTCACACGCACCCAGCTGGACATTCTGGAAGCTCTCTTTACCAAAACACGCTACCCAGACATATTCATGAGAGAAGAAGTGGCCCTGAAAATCAACCTTCCTGAGTCCAGAGTTCAGGTGAGCCCATGTGATATAAACAAGATGAGACAGAGAAATAAGTTAATCAAGACCATCATGGCCACTTTGGGCCTAATATCTGATATGTTTACACATACATTTGAAATCCAGTGTTTTAAGATGAATACATTTTGAACTTTTGAATACATTTTTAGTATATATAGCTTGGCTAAAACTTTTTGAATTAAAAATTACAGAGTGTGTTAGTGCCATTTTTGCAGCATCGTTGAATATACAGTGTAATAATTTTAATAAACATGAAAAAGCATGCCCCTTTTGATCAAACATTTTTTGATCAAACATCTTTCTCTTAGGTGTGGTTTAAGAACCGTCGTGCTAAATGCCGCCAACAGCAACAGCAAACCAGCGGTCAGCCCAAGCCCCGTCCCCCCAAAAAGAAGTCATCCCCACCCCCTGAGCTGACCTCTGACCCTGGCACCAGCTCTTCAGTGGCAGCTGCCCCAGCCGTGCCCCTACTGTTAACGCTGGCACTGCACCAGTGTCTGTGTGGAGTCCCACATCTCTTTCCCCACTTTCTGATCCATTATGTGGTTCCAGCACACCCTGTGTGCAGCGCCCAGCTCCGTATCCCATGAGCTACGGTCAGCCTTCCACTTATAGTCAGGGCTACAGCTCTTCTCCCTACTTTAGTGGCCTGGACTGTAGTCCGTACCTCTCTCCCATGACAACTCAGCTGTCAGCCAGTGGGGGCGCTCTCTCTCCCCTTACTGTGCCCTCCATGGGTGGCTCACTCAGCCAGTCACCCTCCCTCTCCTCCCAAGGATACAGCTCCACTTCTCTGGGTTTCAGTTCCGTAGACTGCCTGGATTACAAGGACCAGCAGGCCTGGAAGCTCAACTTCAGCACTGTGGATTGTCTCGACCATAAATTCCAGGTCCTGTAGAAGAGAACGTGAAGAAAAAAGTGAGAAGAATTTAAGGAAGAATGTGGAGGAGAAGGAGGAGAGTAAAGGAAAAAGAACTATTGCTTGAAATGCCAGAGACATTGTAATAATGAAAAGGACTGAATCAGCAAGATCTCAGAGGAGAAAAAGAAATCCCATTTTGAAACAGATGAAGGTTGTTCCTTAATAATCCAGTTTTGTTCTGTGATTGGTTGAGAGGGAAGGGACTCCTCTAGTCTACTGATCAGTCATCATTATTAACCATTTACCTCACACAAAACCACACATGCTTAGTCTTTCACATACACTCTATATCTACTCATTTACACTTTCACAATACAAATATCTACTAAAACATTCAATAATCACACAAAGTAACACAGACATAACAATAATTTGAGGGGAACATTTTAGTTTCTCTGCAGACACAAATTGCTTTTTGTGGGACAGGTTTTTGTTTCTACTTTTTTCATAAGTTTGTAAGTTTGCTTTGTCTGTATTGGGAGGCAGTAGGAGTTTTTGTGTTGTGCTTTTAGATCGCTGTTATTTATGTATTGTTATTATTATGTTAACTTATTACAAATAATATTGTTTTCTGTTAGTTTGAGTTAATTATTATCAATTAAACTTCATTTAGAGAATTAATGTGCTGTTCATATATATTTTTATTTGGGTGACCCTGTGTTACAAATCTGTGTTTAAAGCTGTCACTTGACACAAAACTGAATTGTATTGACACACAACTAAATACATTTGAATTACAGCGAAAGGTTTTAAAGGTTTTACAATTACACCCAGAATAAATTAAAAGTGGCTTCAATATATGCAAAGTTTGTCTTAATCTGTTTCTCATTTAATATAAAAGATAAAGTACAGATGTCATTAATAAAAATATGAAATATATGGCCAGTAGCTACTGTACAACAAGACTGATCCACCTAAAAATAAATGAAAAACTTTAGAAATAGATACTGAAATAGTATTTATCAGAAATGTAGCTGTTTTGTGTCTGGCTCTTTGGAAAGGCCTTTTGGTCGATTTCTATGATTGAAACCCTTACAGGCTAAAAATAAGAAGGGATAAAATATTTTACCAAGTAAAATATTTACCAAGTAAATATACCATTTACCAAGTAAATATACCAAATAAAAATATCCAACGCATATTTCTTAATGCTTTTAATTGGGAATATTCTGGCACTCTGATATCATCAAGACATTTACACTACATTGAATTATAAGGGGTCATGAATTAATTTGTACTCCCCATTTTCAGCCCGGGTTGGATACACAGGTGGCCCACGCAGAGGAGGCATCTGGGGTGCCAGAAGGTTGTGGCAATGATGTTGTCTAGTAATCGTGTTGCTATGATGGTGTGGTGTGAGTGGCTCCACCCATATAGTCGGGTGTGTGGGGTTATTTTAGCCAATGACCCAGAGAGCACCTCAATCTCCTTACTGTCGCCAGAACACTACCCTAAAGCAATTAAACAGGATTACTGAACCTCTCTCTCGCTTCCCTCCTCCACACCTCTACCTCCTCCTGTTGATTCCACATGTCTCTCTATCTAAATAGTGTTTCATTTTCTATTCTGTTACTTTTACATCATTCTTATTAATCTGTTAAAGTTCCATGAGATGTAAACACACTGCAAATAGTGTAAATGTCTTCGCACAATTGTCAAACAACATGAACAAAATGTCAAACCATATGGCAGATAAGTATATCAGAAGAGTACAAAGTTAGTTAGGTTAAAAATATAGGTATATTTTGTAAAAATGTTTTTGGATATTTTTTAGTTTTTGTAAAATATAATTAATCTGACAAGCTACTCCTGGTTGAACTTGATGGGAACTGATTTTAATTCTTCTTCTAAATATTATCTGACAACCAGCTGGTTTAAAGATAACTGACATGGTTTTGAGAAAGGTCTAGCATTATTTGATTGCAATTGCTACTTAGTTTGATCATTTGTATCGAATTATTTGTATTGAATTAAGTTATTTTAAATGTCACTTGAGTTTCCACTGTATATGTTGTACTAAAAGTCACACATGCATGTGTAATAAATAAAATAAATAAATAAATAAATAATTTATAATGAAATTAAATGAGTTTGCAGAATAAGCAAATTTGACATGTCCCACCTATAATACAACAAAGACATTAAATGAAACATCATTCACTACCACCAGACCCAACAAACTATACCATACACAGTCAAAGGACTATTAAATGTTGAGCCAGTGTTTCTCTTCTGTTGTTTAGAATTTAGAATAGTCCTATCACATTGAATTTCTATGTCAGCATGATCCGACTTCCCTTCATTTCTTTATTGTCCATATTTTTTTACCTATTTCCTGTAGCTAAATTGGTAAAGCATTGCACTAGCAATCACAAAATCAGGGGTTTGATCACACAAACTGATAAAATGCAACACTGGTACAACCTGTGACACACTGTAAATAGCTTTGAATAGAAGTGTCTAAAACATGGATACATTCAGATTCAAAGGCACTTTTTCACCCTGAATTAATGACTGATTCCATATTCTCCCTTTTTGGTCTATGTACAGTACATTTTTTTCAAAACTCTCTACATATAAAAAGAATGAAAGATGTAGAGTTTATTTGGTTTATAGACACCTATAGGGCTCTATCTCTTTTCGGTGACATTTTTCATGCCCTCTCCAACTTGTTCTCTCTTCACCCCCCCTCCACTCCACCACCACCCGAATGCTTCATAATCCCACTCTGACCTGAATACAACCACATGCACTGTTACCAGGAGCAGAAGTTTATGTGTGTGTGCAAATATTTATGTATAGGTTACAGTGCATATATATTTCTGCCTAAGACTGCATCATCTGACATTCAGGTTACTTTTTAAATATAAATGTTCCTACACTTAAACATAAAAAAACCCCAATTAAAAACACACAACGGTTTCTGTGTTTTGGAACTACAAATAGCACTTACGTCTGTCTGTCTGTCTATCTTGTCTTTCTCCATCTATTCCTCGTTTTCCCCTCCCCTCCTCCCATTTCTCCAGATATTAATCTTTATCTCTCTGTGACAGATTGTCTGTAGTTCATGCAGGACAACAAAAGGAGAAACTGCTGAGCTCTTATGTGTAGCACATCCTCTGAGACTCTGCATAACCTTAAAATGCACATAACCAAAAACAGCATGTAGACATTTATGATACTTAAATCATACTTATTTCAAACTAAATTCATTAGAAATAAAAAAAAAATTAAGTTAAAAAATTTTAAATATTATTACATGTTATTCTATATACAAACATTTCAAAAGCTTAGGGTCACTTGAGTAAAGTGTTTCTTTTGACCTTATGTCTGAAGGGATATGTTCAAATGTATGAAAAAAAACAGAACAGAACAGATAGGAACTAATAATGATTAGAAAGAATCCCAGAGTATTAACCAGACCTCAAAGATCTGGTTAATACAATGGCAAGAGAACGTTTCTACACATTCTAGTCTACACTGACTACACGGAGGATGCTAAAATATAATTGCCATTAGTTACTCTTGTGTTATTTCTTAGTTTTGAGGAGTTTATAATTCTAATATGTGGAATAATTTTCAATTAAGTAAGTAACCCTAACCTTTTCAGCGGTAGGAGGTTATATAATATATAATTAACAATATTATATATAATAACAAATATTATATTTGTTATATATAATAACAAATATTACATTTTAGAGGCCATCTTTAACAACATCCACATTTTGATTTTACCTGTAAACTCATCTACTGTATGTATTAGGAAAGGTTAAACACTTAACACATTACAACGTAATGTAATAGCTCCCTCTGCTGGTTGTCCACACTTTTTTACTGCGAGTAAAGACGTCATTTCATCTTTAAATCAGCGCCTTGGCTATTATTTAACCCAGCAACCACCGTGTTATTTATGCATCACACCTATAATTACTAAAAAAAATCTACCTGTAAAGCAGAGACACAAAACACCAGACTGGATCTGGACAAAAGAACAAGGCCAAGTGTCCACTGTGTGTTACGTGGTTATTCACGACACCGAACAACCCATTTGTGTAACATCTATTTATTACCACCAGAATATGAGAAATTTGGAAAATACAAAGATCAGCTTATTTAAATTTCTGAATAAGAAAAATAAAAGAAGCACAAACATGAAGTTACATTGTGTATCACGAAGAGAGGGAAGGAGCAAAGTTCTACTCAAAGAAAGTGAAAGACTCAGTACTAAACATAAAGTATTTTGCTACATGTGTGACTCTAATGCCGACCTTTAAATTGAGTGAAATCGGAAGAGTGTAAATGAAAGACAGAAAAAGAGAGAACGAAAAACAGAAGGAAAAGGAGAGCCTGTTAGTTAAACAGTGAGGTTGAATGAGAGGCTGGTTTAGAGCGCCCCCTGTGGCTGCCTGAAGTTATAACAGGAGGAGCAGGATCGGCTTTCCCTACAATATGGTAAAGAAACAACAACAAATTCAAACTAATTTTCGCAAATTAACCTTTTTTCCTAACAGTGGTCTGAACAATTCATGTATGCATTGTAAAAAAAAGACACCATATCAACAATAATAGTAATCATCAATATTACAAGTAATAACTTTTAACCAATAGATGCTGGTTTGCAGTTGAATACGATTCTGCTTTGCTGATCACATCCCTCACAGACACGCACACAGAGAAAAGGCCTGCACAAGCACCTCCACTATAAAAGGACAGGTGGATGTCAAACAGGAAGTACATATAAGATCTGGATGATGAGATATGGATGGGTCAAACAGAGGTAAAAGAGGATGAGGGCAGGTCAAGGTATGCAAGATGAGGTTTTGAGGGACAGATTTTCATAAAGGTGGGCTGAGGCAGTTTTAGTAGCACCCTGCTGTGGAAGTTTCCGCTCCCCTTAAGCAGACTGACCCCAGATACCACCCTGTTCTTCTATTTCAACGGTGGAGTAATGTGTGAGTGTGCAGGGCAAGACTCCTTCTCATTACACATATGCTGAACGTGTGGCCCCAAGTCAGGCATGGGTGGACCTCGTTTACACTCCCAATGTGAACGTGTGGTAGTATGTGTGTGTCTGTGTGACTGAATGTGTATATATGTGTGTGTACGTGCTTGTGTTTGTGTGTGATCAGCAGCACCTGTTACATGCACATATAGGTACCCTACGCGTCATTTAGACAGCACTAGCAGACTGAGACACAGTTACTCCCCATCACTGATACTCTAAACTCTACCAAGAAAGCAGGAGGAGAACAAGTGGAGAGACGGAAAGAAATAAAGAGGGCAATAAAAGGAAAAGGAGAGTTTAAGCACGCTCTCCACGGATGCGGCGTGCCAGCTGGATGTCTTTGGGCATGATGGTGACACGCTTGGCGTGGATGGCACACAGGTTAGTGTCTTCAAACAGACCGACCAGGTATGCCTCACTGGCCTCCTGCAAAGATACACATAAATGCACACAAACCGTCAGTGGATTTTAAGATTTGCAGCGAACATGTATTCATACAAAGTACATGCGACACATCAACGCACCTGCAGTGCACCAATGGCAGCGCTCTGGAAGCGCAGATCAGTTTTAAAGTCCTGGGCGATCTCTCGAACCAGACGCTGGAAGGGCAACTTACGGATCAGCAGCTCAGTGGACTTCTGATACCGACGAATCTCACGCAAAGCCACGGTACCGGGCCTGTGGATCACAAAATTATAATATATAATAGCCATTGCAATAATGCAATACTTTGTACCTAGTTTTTAATCTATGCATCCACAAAACTAATAAACTAAAGTTTGGGTGCGTCACCTGTAGCGATGAGGCTTCTTGACTCCTCCAGTGGAAGGTGCGCTCTTGCGGGCAGCTTTGGTAGCCAGCTGCTTACGAGGAGCTTTTCCTCCAGTGGACTTACGGGCGGTCTGCTTAGTACGGGCCATTGCTAGTCAATATCACCTGAAAACGTTAATATCAACAAAATTTAAATTGCTACTTGGGATAATCCTGGGTACGTTTATAACAAACAAGCCACTATGCGAGTAGTTTGAGTCAAAATAAACACTGATTATGTCTATGTCTGTGACTATGTTAAATCAAAGTGAACACTGTGCTTCTCATTACCTGTTTAATACCAAGTATTAAGTCTTGTACAGATTAACTAAAGATGCAGGTGGATCTGTACTAAAAATAATCTCTACTTTTACACTTGTTTTGCTATTTGACTCCCTTCCCTATATGCTATTTCAGGTCACTTCCTCTGGCGTGTCAGATTACAGCCAGTAAATAAAAGTAACCAATCAGCACATACCAAGATAGCTTTAAACCAATCAAACATAAATGTAAAACAACAATAAATCTGCAACCAGTAGGATTCGAGAAGCGCAAACAACTAACCAATCACAGAGTCTCCTGCCAGTTGTGGGGGCAGAACAGAGCGTTTAGGTCCCGCCCTAAACCGCAAGATTATGGCTGCAATTTGAACGGCAACTGGAGAGAGTCCGCGCATTGAGGCACAGGGGAGGACGTAAACTTTGAAATAAAATTCAAAATCCAACGCACGCACCGCAACAAACATAACAAAATACTATAGCACGCATCCTTGGGTAACAGAATAGTCGCTTAGAATGAACGACTGCCGCGAATTTACGCCGTTTAACCGAAGTAAATGCACACACACGAAAGTGGGACGGATTTCACCGTGTCCTCCGACAGGCAAAGGAGAACCTATTTTCTCTCGCGTCTCGCCATCGGCTTTCTCATTTTCAGACGATGAAAATTTAACGTTTTTAACGGCTAAAATCAGCCTTATTTTGCGAAAAAGTTTCACAAAGCTGTGAAAAAGTACATTAGAGAGAGGACGGTGATGCATTAGGCCACTTACCTCAGGTGAATATGTTTTAATTCGCGCAGAGAAATATGTGCTCGGCTTGTCTGGCAGTGTCAGTATTTACTATCTCTCACACAATGGGAGCGGGGCGGCCAGAGCCAAAATGGCCGCGACGTCAATCATTTTCTCCCAGAATGCATCTCAATAAAACAGTAAACACAAAATTGTCTATTTTACAGTACATTTCGTCGATCTTACATTTAAGGCCAATTTTGATTTAGACAAATCAAATGATATATTTTACCGTTTTGATTAAAGTACTGTTTTTGCAAGGTTTTTTGTTTTGTTTGTTTTTTGTTTTGTGGAGAAAGGGGTCATCGGGTTTAGAGGAGACAGGGTGATGGGTTCACCCAATTATGGTTGTATATACATGTTTTTGTTTACTTATACGGATAAGTCTTTTATACAACGTTTATACAAAATTTTATATTTTTTGTTTTTCTCTTAAATGAAAAATAGTTTAAATCTAAATGTTTCCTTATATGTAAAGTATGTTTCGGTGCATTGAATATATGTGTAAAAAAATATAATTTAGTGTTATTAACGCTCTGCCGTACTGGAACTTCACTAACCCACGGCTACATTTCTTTCTTTCACTCTTATCTGTAAGGCTTCACTGACATTTTAGGAGGATGTGCCCTTTTCTAGTCACCACAACACAAAACACATCCAGTATATTTTTAGATGTGTCTTGTAATAGTTACACATGTGAAACAGTATTCAGTATTTAATTTAGAATTGAATTCTAAAGTCACTGAATAGTCGAGTGTTTCTCTCAACATTCCTGAAGCTTTTTAGAATTGGTTTGTAGTCTTTATTGTTAATGTACATTGCTACTGAGTAGCAAACGAATAGGTCTTTTATATACCAAATGCATATTGTTTAAAGCAGTTGCACAAAAAATAGTATAATACACTGTCCCATCACTGATACTGATAAGTCTCATCACTAATAAATTTCAGAAAGCGGTGTCATTTAAGCTAAAAAAATTACCCCTTTAAAAAGTGTTAGTAAAATAAATAAATTAATTAATAAAATGAGTTTATTTATTTCAACTACACCTCAACTACTAATTTTTCCTATTACTCCTATGTACATAAATATAGGTACTTTGCAATCTCACAGCAATTTTATAATAATGCTTATTATATTACCCAGGACCTACTTTACACTGCACACCAAAGATTCACACCTAAACATGACCAGATATATGATATAATATTATTTTATGTTAAGATAAAAATCCAAAATACAAACCAGTCACTAGTCCACTGCAAGTGCAAGTGTTTACTCCTCTTAATTAATTACAGAGAATAGTGAAATTCCCTTTTGAGTTGCTTCCTGCACATTAACTGGCATTACAGATGGTAAGATAGCTGATGCATTCTTTTTATTGCAGTATAAAACATATCTCTTCCTTGTAATTTTCTTTTGGGAATATAGAGCTTATTTAATATTTCTTCCTCGTGCCAGAAGCAGTGATATTTTTAAACAACAGAGGGCACTGTGTTCCTGAAAAAGATCACGCAGGCCAAAAGATGAGGCTGGGTATTAAGTGGAGAAAATCAGATGGACATAAATGCATATGCAGTTATTGCTTAAAATGCACTTTGATTTATGATTTATTTTGTCTGAGCCAGAAGCTCCCTCTGAGGTAGGTTATATGAACAAATGTTTTATAGCAGGACATAGTGTGTTTTTACAAATTAACAAATGACTTTACATTATTTAAACAGATGCTTGAGAAGCATCTTGTTTGAAACAGAATATGACCTTATGTTTTAAAATTCAAATTATGTTTCAAAATGTATGTGTAAGTAGTTAAAACTTTGAGTCATATACATAATATAATAAAATATGTTTATTGTCGTTGTCGGGTGGAAACCTTACAGTGATTATTTATTTAATAAAGGGCAGTTATGCATGTGACATTTTCAGTCAAAACTTGAAATATAAATTCTCACAGATATATTTATTACCACTATATTTAACCATCTGCTTATACTAAACCCTTCCAGACTTCAAACATCAGAAAAATATCAGTCTACACACAAGTTATCTATTTAAAAAAAAAAAGAAATATTCATGTGTTATGGTATAGTGACAAAAATATACAGGTTTTTAAAAGGCATACCTTGAATGTGACAGTTTTGAAAACAACACTTTACCTGACATAGAAAATCATGCATTAAACATAAAATATGCTCTAAAAAAAAAAAATATAAAAAAACCCCACCTGAACTAGTATGATGAAATCCTGTAAAAAATGTATCTTGGTAAGGTTGACATTTGCATGAAATTGACTTTTCAAAAGTAACATTTTCTGATATACAATTGTTCTTCTTCACAGCTATTTTGTTTTATATATTTATTATAACCTGTTAAAAACGTAAATTAATTATACAGATATGATATATAAAATGTCACACTTTTGAGTGTTACTAAGCCAGTTTCTGCTTAGTCATCTTATGCACCGCAAGAATTATTCAATGTTTGCCTCTATAATTAGAATGAGAAAAATAACAATGCTGTATTATCCTCCACCCACACTCGTCACCTGTGTGCTCTGAAAGGTCAGCCAGGTAACACAGCAAGGTGAGAGTCAGTGTGAAAACTGTTAGAGCCCATATGTCCTCACCTTCACACAGAGCACTTTCACACCCCCTGTTTTGGGCCAGGTTTTTTTCAAATGCTCAGATGTGCAGTGGACCTGTTATAAGTGTTTACTGAAATGAACAAAACTGCTGTTGGGACACAATGACTTGACTGAAAATATGCCTTACTCACTACAATACAGTATGTGAAAAGCCTAACAAAAAGCTGTTTCTTGTGTTTAAATTATACCTGCAAACCACTAAGTAATATGCGGTTGTTTGTAGTGTTTCAATGCAAATGTAGAAGAGCAAAAAAAACAACTTTCAAGACTACTATACAACAAAAGGCAGCATAACTTTCCGTTTCTCATTTGAAGATTCATATTTGGTCTCAGCTTTTTTATGCGCCTTGTAGCTGTGTAATACATAATAGCCCATTCAACACATAAGCTCTAAATCACTTTTTTACATTACATTCGTATTTTGCGCTAAATGACACAAAGTGCAATACAGATACAAGATGGCATGGCACTATGTGCTTATTGAGCATGTATGGGTTCAAATCTATTTCGAAAAATCTATAAAATGATGGTGCTGGCACAAGGAAAAAAATCATAACCACTAACACAGAAGCTGTTTTAATGCCAAGAGATCTTGTTCCTAAATCTCTTGAGGCAAGCACTTTCCTCCATGTCATTCCAGGAAGGGACTCTTTCTGCAATTAGTGAACTGTAAGTAGTTTTGGATTAAAAGCATCTGCTAAATGGCAAAGTTAAGTAACAAAAGCCCCAGGAGCATGTTTGTTTCTGTCTTGCCCAACAGCACTTATATTTTAAAGACATAATGCTTTGTTCTTAGTCCCAGAGCTACACCCAGAGCTTCCAGTGTTTTATCATAAATTTTCTGTTAAAAAAAACAGAGAAAGATCCAACCTTAGTAAAACACACCTAAACTAGCTAATCACAAATTTAAGATGCCACTAAAATCAGATACTGTGTTAGTAGGTACTGCATTCAATAGAATACGTCTCGACCATTGCTATAGTATGTTGGACGATCAGAATGTCTATAACTAATAATAAAACTTTAGCAATAACTAATCATTTAACCTCAGTAAAACTTTCCTAGACACACATAATAGATACATTTACAGTACCTAATAATTTACTGTGTGCTAAATTTACTTTAACTGAATTTAGTATTGCAGTGCTAGAATAATAACAAGACTAATATTACCCATGACACGATTGAGCAGGACATGATTTAATTAATGACATTCCTCATTACACACTCATACTGAAAACTGGAAAATCTGAAAAATTTCGTTCCCTGTTCAAATTTACCCCTTTCTGCACACGAGTCCACTGCCTTTCAACCCCATTTCTGCTAATGGCCTGATTTGGTACCCCAGCGGCTCTATATATAACTTCACATTGCTGTAACCTCTGGAGCAGGCTATAGGTGAATGTCATTTGCAGTTACCACCACAGTAAATGCGGAGGCGAATGGTATATAGATCAGCAATTGCTAACTCAGCATGCAACCCAATTGATCCCTCTTTTAGCTTGTATGTTACTGTGACCCTCAGAAAATCTCTTTACGTCATTTAATTAGTATAATGGCCACCGTTTAAACAGGTGCCTGTCACTCTCATTGCATTTAGAAATGCATATGTTGTCCATTTGCGACACAGAAAAAGAGGACAGAGTACTTATTTCTTTTCCAATTCATTTTCTAACCCATTCATTTCAAATTATAGATATTTATGATTCAGCTAAAAAACAACAACAGTGTTGTGATGTCATATTCCAGGCTTCAGTAAAATGAAGTTTCTTTGGACAGTGATTAACATTATTCTTGCCTTCTCCATGTGCTGTAAATTACACACTGTAAGTAGGGAAAATATTTTAGCGTATCATAGTCATTTTAACATAATCAGGAAATAAATGTGTGTATCTTTCCGATGTACAGGAAATACATCTGTGAATCTTTCCGATGTAAAGAACCTTACTTTAAAGTTTGATGCAACATTTGAAGCATTTCCAGCAGAAAATTTGGAGCATCCCTGGAAATTCCCAGCAGATGAGTAGCCTCAATGTTTAAAGATGACCTGGAAACGAAAAGAACACAGTGTAATTTTTTATTTTTAGTGTTTAGGTTTATAATAACAATCCACGTTTTGATTATTTGTATCATGGTACAGTCACAGACACAAGTACAGATCTTGATGCCTTTAACTGCATGACATCTGAAGATTGGTAAAGCAGCTGAAGCTTAACACTTGTCATTGAAAGGTTGTTGGTTCAAACCCTGTTTGGAACGACAATCTACATTGTGCACAATACTGTGGACTTAAAGACAGACATTGTATTGGGTGCATGCAAATTTCACATTTGCCTTGTTGCTGAATTGGCATATTTGTATTAGGAACACCCCATGTTCATTCATGTTTAAAGAATTTGATTGTGTGTGTGTGTGTGTGTCTGTGTGAAAGAGAAATATCTGTTCTAGGTTGCAGATGACACACCTGTGTCTCATGCCCTACACATCTACCAAATCTGCCAACCTATAATCCCAACATACATGTCTTCAGTATTCTTATATCGTGTTAGTGAAGAGAGAAAAACACCTGACGTAGCCAAAGTCAGTGTGTCCTTACCCATAATGCCCCCCTGATAATGGCTTCTCTGCTCTGTGATCAACTATTTCATTTGAGAGTTGCTCAGGCGGTGATAGTGCGAGAAAGGTTAATGGCTGCTTGGTTGTGTGGTTAGTGAAATTCTCTCCTCGCAGTTTGCAGTACAACACTAATGTAATTATACACAGCGTTACCATGACACTGACACACACATACAGCATCCGTTTCAACACAAACACAATGCAACCACAAAAACTGTGCAAATATGCATTTATTTGAATAGTGGCTTGAGTATGTGCTTCATTAAAATGATGGTACAACAAGCTCATCCACATCTTCTGAATGTCTTTCCTTTATTCTCTGTATTTATACCTCCAGCATGAGTCACATGACAGAGGTGAAGTGAGGAAACTTGCAGGGGAGGGGGATTTCTGCCCGAAATATTAATCAAATAAATGCAGCACTCGGATGCGATAGACAGATGAATGAGAAAAGAGAGAGATAGATGGAGAAAGATGGAGGTGTGAGAAAATCTAAATTAAATATGACTGTATGAAAGAAAGGAACAACTGACACAGAAAACTAGAGAAATAGGTGTTATTTTCAGCAGAACAATAAGATAACAAAATAGGGAGGGATGAGAAAGGTACTACACACAATTTCCCAATAATCCTTTTAACACCAACACAAGCTGAGAGGAAAGCTCATTCTCTGTTACGCATGATCCTAAACTGTCTGAAAGAGGTCTAAAATGCAGGTGTTATAGAGAGATGTCGGCCATGAATCTGTCAAAGATGCTGTTACAACAGCATATCTTTAGAAACCAATCACTGCCATCTCTGCTTTTAGTGTTCTCACTAATTCACATAATGTCTGTATTGCATGTACAGACAGTGTAGTCCTTATGACCAAACAGTTAAGGAGTGCATAAGGTAAACCAGTTTCACTCCCGCAGTGCACATCCTGAAGTGATACAGTCAGCATGTTACAGGGAAGAAAGAAAAAGAGTGAGTAATATATATATATATGTGTGTGTGTGTGTGTGTGTGTGTGTGTGTGTGTGTGTGTGTGTGTGTGTATAGAGAGAGAGAATGAAAGGGGATGGGAGAGCAGGTCTGGTATGGAGGAAGGGTGGCATGCTTACAGCATGTGAGAGAGAGAGAGAGAGAGAGAGAGAAAGAGAGAGAGAGAGAGAGAGAGAGAGAGAGGAGGAGCAGAGGAAAAGGTATCATCAGCAGCAACAGCAGTGCAGCACACAAGCGAACGCAACGGGGGAAGGTGGAGAGAGAGAGTGAGAGAGAGAGAGAGAAAGAAAGAAGAAGAAGTGGTTTGAGGAGGATTGAGTCCTTTGCCGCAGACATGACCACAGGCTCATCATTCAGCCGGACGTAACCTTGACGATCCGCGTCTGCTGCTGCTGCACACTGGAGCACAGCGGAGTGTGTGGTGTGTGAGGGTGCGCTCAGGTGTTGCTATGACATTCAGCGAGCCGCTTCATCTGTTACAGCGTGTACATGTGTGTTCCGTTTCACTCAACTAATGGGAAAATACAAACCATCAACTGCGTGAGTCTTTGTTAGAAAGGGTAAGCAGGTGTTGAGTAAAGATCAGATAGGTGTAGAGTAGGTCTGTCCGTACGGTTGTAAGAAGTGTACAATGCAAGAGCAAGTAAAGAATTCCTAAGCTTGAGAACGTAAAGACACGGAAAGCGAGTGTGTTTGTGTGAGACAGAGAGATGCAGTATGGTTGAAGTCTCTCTGCCTCAGCATCATCAGATTTTCTGCTGCAGATGCTACAGTAGCTCATCTCCGCGCTAGAGCGCTACCCTGACGCACACGCACCGAAACGCGCGCGCACAGACGCACACAGCTGCGGCTTTGGGGAGGAGCCAAAGGATCCGATCAAAGGTCGATAGAGGGACAGTAAAAGAGCTGCCGAGGGCAGAGGTTGTGACACCTCCAGCTGAAGGTCATAGGCGGCACGAAAACCATAAGAGAAGCAAAATGGGCGAGTGGACTATATTGGAGAGGTTGCTGGAGGCTGCGGTGCAGCAGCACTCTACTATGATCGGCAGGTTAGAGCTGTAGTGCAGCACACACACACACCTCACATACATATAACTATATCTCACATACAGATAGCCTATACACTTAACCTATTAACTGTCACCGTTCACAGGAGGAACACGTAGGTTATTTCACTATTCACTTTAATATTTCATAGTTGAATTCTAATCTAATCATGACAAACTATATATTGATGGAAAGTCTACGATTCTATATATTTGACAAAAATGTAATCAAAGTAAACATAAACTTTTTTTAAATACCTAAAATAAGAAATATTATAAATGAAAAATTGTAGTTTGAATAGTGCATTTTCATGTGTATACTTAGTCCGTGCTGTAACAGTTATCAGGTTAACATAAACATATATCTCACATACAAACTTCTTATATATACCCACCTTACATTTACCTATATACTTAATATATTGTACACATAAATATACCTCACAAACACCTATATAAATACTATTGGTTACATAAATATACCATATACACATATACTTGACATACACATAAACTCCTCACATACATCTTATACTGTACGTAAAGAATGTTTCTGTGCTATTTCTGTGGTTTTATGTATGGTGAATGTAATGTTTATGTATGGATAATGTGGAATCTGATTCTCTTCAAATTGGTTGTGGGTAATTGATAGAAAGCATGAGCATTAGCTTAAACAGAGAGCACCCTACACAATGTACTCTCTCTCTCTCTCTCTCTCTCTCTCTCTCTCTCTCTCTCTGATGATGAGTTAACTGTCAGTAGTTACAAATCAATAGGTTGCATGATGGGCTTTTAAGACTCAGACCACGAGATCCGCTATTAATAGAGAGATTGTGAATATGGGTGCTATTAGTTAATGGTTTATATAAAGGATATTGACAATGTCAGAGAATAATGTTACACTCCTGTCAAAACACAAACACCCACACTGTAGTGTGTGTCATGCAGTGTGTGTGTGTCAGACTTGAGTAAGCACTACTCTCTGCTGTGCTCATTAACCTTAACTGCAGGTAGCCCCACATCAAGGGCACGTCCTTCTCTTCTCTGTGAGAGATTGTGTGTGCGTTTGGCACAGAGGGCAAGGGCACAGAAGAGTATTAGCAGGGCACTCAAATATATGAGAAATATGTACAGAGACACAGATAACGTGACTACATGACAACTATAGGGATCTCTGGCTCTCAGACCTTTTTAAAGGTTTTTCTTTTAATGACCCTCAAACCTATTGAAGTAAATGGTTTTCACCTCAGTTGATTAGACATCAGTCGACTTCTTCAGCCAGCAGTCAATCACTTCCCTTCAATCGATCACAAACCATCTCACATACTCTGAAGCAGACATGACAGGATTTCATTAATATTTAATGTGGGGTTGTCTCAGGTTAACTAATTGTGTTATATACATTATGTAACTTTATCTGCAACACACACACACACGCACACACACAGGTTTGTTTATATAAATTGTGGGATCTTTCCATAGACATAATGACTGCACAAACTGTATAATCTCCTAACCCTCACCCTACCCCTAAACACAAACCTCACACAAACCTTTCTGGATTTTTAAATACACACACAAACACACACACACACACAAACACACACATCTTAGTGGGGCCCTTCCACTGACTTATGCTGTTTCATACTAACAATACATTTCTTAAATATCTCTTTAACAGTTTTATAATTTGGATAAACTATATTTACTTTATAAATAGAATTTCCAATTATGAGACATACACATGTTTGCTATTCTGTTTAATGATGTTAGTGGTGCAGACTCTCTGCATTAACTCTTTTAGAAAATACATACCAAAGACCTTTATAGTGTTTTGTTTAAAATATATTTAGATAATACATATCCAGTTTGCAATAATACCATGTTTACTTTTATATATATATTTTTAAATAATTTTTCTATGATTTATTTTTTCCTTATTTTTAAACTATTTTTCTCGTGTCTTTAATGTTTGCTCTAAAATCTATTTTCTAAGCTGCTTCGAAACAAAAGAAAATTGACACAGAAATTTTTTAGAAATTTAGAATTTAGACAATTTAGAAATAAACCAGGTGGTAGGTTTAGCTTACAGGGCGGCACTATAGAAATATATTTTTTTTGTTTGTTGATAAAAAACCCTAACTCTAACTCTTAAAAGAATTTTTTTAATGACATAGATATTTTTACTTCATTTATAAAACATTTATCCAGTTGAGAATGTTCTCTGGATCCTATTAGATTTAACTCACTTCTGAGGATTGTTTGTTGCCAAAGCATAGCAAAATGGGCGCTCAGACACAAGCATTTGTTTTACCTATTTTTAAAGATGAAGCTGTTTTGGAATTCACAGTGTTGTTTGTGTTTTTAATAACACATGTTTGTTTATGAATGTGTCTCTGTATCTGTGTGAGCGTGTGAGATAATCAGCGGATTTCTCTCTCCTGGTTGCTTTGAGGTCTGATCAAGCACTTGAGACCGGAATCACAGCAAAAGAATGAATAAATGAATGAACGAAACAGATGAATAAAGCATCTACTATCATTCATCAGCTGCTTCCTCAGAACACACAAAAAGACAAACACGCCGCACCTCAGAGAATTTGCCAGTCAATTTAGTTCAGATCTTTATTAGCTCTGGCACATACACCTTCTGTTCTCTTTCTCAGTTTAAATTGTGAGCAATAATATGTATGTATATTAAGCCTGGGGTAGCGGGGGCTTACCTCTAAATCAATGTCCCGGGTTCTGTGTATGCTAGCGAAGACCCTGCCTCTAACGGATACTGTGGAAAAAGGACAAGCAAGCATTTAACAACAGAACTGTATATGTGTGTGCTTGAAACTGATAGCTGTTTTGGTTTCAGCTAGTCAATATTTTCTCCCTGCTGTAGTTTTGAGTGGTCACAACATTGTAATCTATACTTCTCTCTGGTTTCTGTCTGGATAGACAAGGATATTGGCCTGCAGAACACATACACTTTTTTATTGTTATAAAACTGTCTGTGGTCGGCAGCACAAATCTACCTATATGTTCTATACCTAGCTTAAATATAAAATCATCAGACTTTCTATTATTTACAATCTGTGTAAAGTGCTCGCTAAAGTGATCCCTACTAATCTAATGTGGTAAGACTATAGAAAGTAATATGCTCATATATCAATCATTTCTCATTGCAGCGAATATTAATAAGAGGGAGCGAGTGAATAAAAGATTAAAAGGGAAAAAGAGAGAAATTAGGATCAATTCTAGTTTTAAATTTTACACTTCTTCTGGACACCAACTTTATTCATTAGGTCATATACCCACTACACCACATACACACACTTCACACACATCATTCTTTCCCCTCATCAACCCTTTTTTTTATATAAAATATAAACACAGTCTATCCTCCATTCTTTGTGATTTTACAAATACAATACAGAATGCTGTACAGATTGTTTGTAATGGTCCAAGAATATAGTTGACATTGAATTTTTAACTATTTTGATTGGTTCTTTCTCATTTTGTCTATTTCTTGTCTTCTGTCCTCTTCTTCCTCAGCATGTAGGGCATTGCTAGACATGTCTTTTTAGCAGGAAGTCTTTTATTTATTCACACTCAGACAGACAGTCAGAGGAGAGATGCAGTGAGAGAGCATGTGAGGTAAACCTCCAGAGTGATACTCAAATGCATATCTGTGCCTGTGTCCTCAATTTCTCAATCTGAATAATTTTATGTGTAGGGGCCTATAGGATATGCAGTACAGTATATATCAGTCACCTAGATTTTAGAGACCAGCAAAGGAAATCTTAATGGGAATCTGAGGGTTATGGGAAATAAAATATCTTTGGCACACTATAAAAACAACAGTAGTCAATATTAGGTCACTGTTATGCCAAAAAATGATAAGGTATTACATGTTTAAAAGCTCAGTCTATGAGAGACTCTAGGACACACAACACAGGTCAGCTGTATATAATAGGATGAGATGGCCGACTATAAATACAATTTTGTTAGTAAATGCAATCCTACAAGGATGTTGTTTATTTACAAATCTAGAGAGAGTGCATGTATGAGTCTCATGAGTATCTAAATGTTGTGGAACAAGAGAGTAGAGAAAGCTAAAATCTCTAAAAAGCTCTTGTTTTAAAGGTGTTTAATCATTTACATCTAGTGAAGAGGATGCTGTTTTAGTAAACTTCCCTTGTCCTTGTTCTTTCTAATGCATAGAAATAAATCCTTATTTCCAAGCGGGGAGAGATTCAGTACCATACACCTTTCCAGCTGCTTGCTCACACATACCCCATCCACTGTAAATTATCCTGCTGCAAAGTGACATGCTACACACAATATGCAAGGTGTTTCTGCACACACAGATCAGGTGCTGTATAATGAGCTCTTTTGTGGTTTCATTTCAAATATATGCTGTGATTCTCAGTATTTGCTCCCAGTCCTCTCTTTCTCCATCTGTTTCTTAGTATTTCTCGATTTGTCTCTGCTGTTCCTCTACTCTTCCTCTGCCCATCTGTCTGTGTCCTCCACCCTCCTTCCTTTTCTCTTCAGTGACTGTGTCTATATTCGTCTTTCATGTCTCTTTTCTCCTTTATATATTTGCCTTGGTTCACCCTGACAGATCTCTCTTCCTTTATGTTTTTCTTTGTTACCTATACACATATTTTTTCTTTACATGTGCATTGCTTCTTTCATGTGCCCTTGGTTTGTCCACTTGCTCTCTCTCTCTCTCTCTCTCTCTCTCTCTCTCTCTCTCTCTCTCTCTCTCTCGCTCTCTCGTGTTCGCTGCTCACTCCTCTCTTTCCCAATATTCTATCAATCACTCCCCCCTCCCTCCTTATCGTTCTCTCTCTTTTTTCTGGTACAGTGGAGAGTGCTGAGTGGTTCACTATGTGGTTGCTATAGCAACGGCAGCAGGGAGTGGGGGATGTGCTGCTAATTTAAAGACCCACTAGGGTCCTTAGCCACTGATACTAAAGAGCTGAAGAGCTAACGGTAATCATTTAGTATTTCTATCTATTGTAATTATTATATAAAGGTTACACTGTCTGCCATTTAAACTGAGAAACATCGCTTGCTGTTCAATTACAGTAAAGTGCCGTTGACTTTCATCGAGAGTCTTAACTGTCCTACTTAGCACACTGCAAATGTTCACCATATGTCCATTAATTCAGAAAAACAGTGCTAACTGTTAGCCTCACTAACGTTACCCTCTAAGCCTTGGATTTACAGCAACGGCACAAATGTGCAAAAAAGCAATTTAAAAATAAAAGTATAAGTAAATCATTTACAGCTAAGCTCATTTGCAGAGCATTTATAGACTTTGAATGTAGGATTATACAGACTGTGTAGTTCTACACAAAAAAATTTGGTTAAAATTTATTTGTAATTATTTTAAATTAAAATTATATTACCAGAGCTCATGGTAGGACTGTCCTAAAAGGTTAATAATTACTTAAATAAATTTGTCGATAAAGAACGTAATTTTTTTACATTTTTGTTGCTCTCTATAGTCTGTAGGTAACTGTCAGACAGGTGACTTCATGAGACTTCAAAGGAATTTAATTTAATTCTGTCCACCACAATGTTAATAAAATATAAAATAATGTAAAATATCTTCTTAAGCAATTGTGGAAATTCTCAGCTATGTCCTCATCAGCCTTTTCTCTCTATAATTAATTCAGTCCAGAATTGGGGGCTTGTGCTGGAGCTTCTCCATTGTGGACAGCAAGCCAAACCTGTTTGCCTTTATCACTCTCACACATGCCAACTCATAAATACATATGAATATTGCTGGACTGCAGTCTGTTATGATCAGGCTGGTGTCTTGGCACTTCTATGCTTTGACTGTGTACTCAAATTGTATCTTATGGTACCATTTGAGTCACAGTATTATACAATATAAACATGTAAAATGGTATAGAATTATAATATAAAAATAAATGATTAATTTTTTATTCATCATCACACAACTAGGAATGGGAAAATAGTTTTTACACCTTTGCTAAAAACAATACAATGTTAAATTATATTTAACACACCAATATTGAAACCTGTAAGGAGCATAATAGTTGTAGTGTAAGCATCACACTTTGTGGGTTTAAACTTGCAACCTTTTAGTTAATAGCACAACTCTTCAACCACAAAGCTACACTACCCTTATATATTAAAAATATAAGATTAATTTCAGAGGGACTTGGGCTGCAGGCTATATGAATTATTTCTGTTAGATTGAAAAAAAATGTCTTTGTTGCAAAGTTGAGTACTATGGTGGACAGAATCTAAATTAAGTAAATGTATATCATAGTTTGTGTACAATAAACCATATAATTTGTACATTTACCATAGTTATATAAATAGCTCAGTGACTTTTATGGTCTGATCATATGACTTTAAATTAATAGCATTAGCTCAAAGCTCAAACAATGGGTGGGTGTATATGTGTGTGTGCAAATGTATGTGCTCATGCATCAGGACCAGCCTGCAATGAATGACGTCATCGCTGGCTCAAGAGCAAGGTTATTAATACTGTGAGTGAAGGACAATCTCTGCACAAGTGTGTGTAGGTGTGTGTGTGTGTGTGTGAGTGAGATTTGTGTGTTCAGGCTGCATCTGTAAGATGTATGTGTGTGCAACAGAAGGGTGGAGATGTTTCGCTCTAAATGGCATGCTCACGTGAGCGCCAGCTATGCATGAATGGTTCACAGAATAATTATTATCATATAATCTTTTCATCATATTACTCATCAGAGCGACATCAATATGTGATTCTTTCTTTGTGATGTCTAGATTTTGATCACATGAATCTCATCTGTTCTTAGACATTGGACATTGGGTGTGCGCTTGTGTCTAAATTTATGCGTGACCCCAATTAATTTTTCCACTGTGTACAGATATGATATTAAAAATAGCATATACGCAAAAACAGGCACCCGACACTTATTATATACTCGCATGGCCTTGATGCAATATGCCCCAGTTATCATTGTAAAGGAATATATTCCTGTATGTGCTTACAAACACGTATGAATGAATGTTAAGACGCACTCAAATGGCCTACAAAGAATAAATCTACAGAATAAATCATTAAAGCAGATGTGTGTTATTTCAGCACCATTAACGTCACCCAACATCACCCAATGGAATTGCAAATAATGACTGTTTCCCAAACCCTCCCCTCAGTCTGCCATTGGTATATTTGCCATAGATAGTCCCACTCCAAACTCACTCTATTGGTTGCACCAGTGATGCTGTATTTGGCTAGTTGTGATGCTTAAACAAACACAAAATAGATCCACAGAATATACACTTCTCTGGGAAATTATCAAATATTTTAACAACAAAATCAATAGTGGGTGTTTAGAAATTATACATATCCTGTTAACTGCTCACATCTGTTTTATAAAGTAATTACTCAATATTTTTTTGTTTGTTTGTCTATATATGTGTATTGTGTATTATTAAAAAAGCAAATAACACTGTGCTGTTCTTCACCTCAGTTTAAGTTGAAACCTAAACTAATTATTTTTCTCTCATTTCTTCTTTTTCTGGCTTTCCTCTCTCAATGCTATATCTTCCACTGCCTTCTTCTTTCTTGCTGCTTTCTGTCTCTGTTTCCTCCCTCAAAGGATCCTGCTGACAGTGGTGGTGATATTCCGGATCCTGATTGTGGGTATAGTGGGAGAAAAGGTGTATGAAGATGAACAGATTATGTTTATCTGTAACACGCTGCAGCCGGGTTGCAACCAGGCCTGCTATGATAAAGCCTTTCCCATCTCCCATATCCGTTACTGGGTTTTCCAGATCATCTTGGTGTGCACCCCTAGCCTCTGTTTTATCACCTACTCTGTGCATCAGTCTGCCAAGTACAAAGATCGCACCTACACCCTTCTTCACGGCCCCTACATCGAACACGGACACGGAGGGCGCAAACTCCGAAACATCAATGGTATCCTCGTGCACCCGGAAAGCAAAGATGAACGTGAGTGCATGGATTTGAAAGATATTCCCAACATTCCGCAGGGGGTCACATACTCCAAAACTAACAAGTTACGTCAACAGGAGGGCATATCCCGTTTCTACGTCATACAGGTGGTGTTCCGGAACGTTTTGGAAATTGGCTTTCTTGCTGGCCAGTACTTCTTGTATGGATTCAATGTTCCCGCCATGTTTGAGTGCGACCGTTACCCCTGCGTGAAGGAGGTGGAATGCTACGTTTCCCGTCCCACAGAGAAGACAGTTTTCCTCGTGTTCATGTTCGCGGTCAGCGGGATCTGTGTGGTGCTAAATTTGGCTGAGCTAAACCACCTGGGTTGGCGCAAGATTAAGACAGCGATCCGTGGCGTCCAGGCTCGTAGAAAGTCCATTTGTGAGATCCGGAAAAAGGATGTGTCCCACCTATCCTCTGTGCCCAACTTGGGCCGCACCCAATCTAGTGAATCTGCCTATGTCTGACAGCGAATCGGGGAGGGGCTTAGACGATGTTGGGCGTGGCTGATGAGACGAAGGCCACGCCCCGTGCTGCAGACTTGACACAGACTTTATGCATAGCGAGCGAGGGGTAGGGTGTAAAGAAAAAGGAAATGAATGAGGGAGGGCTTTAGTTGAATGTTAAATAATGTTCAGATTTGGCATTCTAAACTTTTTGGATAATAAAATTTAACCTCTTTAATTATGCCTGCTGTGGAACAAGAAGGGGGCTTATACTCTGTACAAAAACACATTTACACTGCAGAGGGAAATACATGGATATCCAAGAGCCCCTAACAGAGGTCTTCCAACAGAAAAAGAGACTTAAAGTTGAATACAAATGAAAAAGGAATAAAATTCAATCAATTTAAGTTGCTTGTTGTCTAAAGAAATAGAATCAGAGAAAATTGAGGAATTAGAGAGACAATAGAGAGAGGGAGGAAATGCTCAGCAAAAGACTCTGAAGTGTTCGGGAAAAATCATGACATTTTCGCCAGAGTCAGTGCTGAGTATTCCTCACTATCTACTAAACGGTGGATGTACAAAAGAGCAAAGTTTAAAGCTGTACCTCAGCACAGACTCCTCTACGCCTCTCCCCCACTTGCTTTCTGTCATTTCATCTCTCTCTTCTTTCTCTGTCTCTTTCTGCATAGTTTTATAGATATACTGTAGGTAATATGTATAAAAGAACATGAACATTGATCTTGTTTACCTCCACATCTGCTGGAGGGCCATAAGAAAATCACATGATCACATGAACATTGACTTTACACTGTTCAAATCTCCCATAAGCCTCTGCTTCATCATCTTCTGAAGCACTACTGTACATATCTAAGAATATCAATACTGCAATGTTCTTGTATTTCACACAACTGAAGTGTAGCTTTTGCCATTATTTAAAAAATGTTGATTGCCAAAAAGAAAAAAAAGAAAAAAGAAGGAAAAACAAAGGTGTCATAAAAATTGTGTTATTTATTTGCATTTGTTCTGTAATGGACAGGAAATATTGTGATTTTATACTATGAGCGTTTCCAGAAAAAGGCATGTCATGATGCATCATTAGAATGGCTAGATAGTGTTACGAGCTGTGTAGAAACAGAGACTGTTTCTTTTTTGCACCCAGTTTTTTGGAGGTGTATTCTGAAGCATGCGGGCAGGAGATCTATAGCTCTATGAGAATGGCAGAGAGAGTCTATACTGATTAAGGCTCCATTGCAGCAATAATATATATATATATATATATATATATATATATATATATATATATATATATATATATATATAAAAATATATATATAAATAATATAAAAATATATATATAAATAAATATATGTCACAAAAATAAATAAATAAACTATTAAACAAACCGAGTTGTTTCTGTGTGTGTGCGTGGTGCCAAAATCACAGACACTTAAAAACTAATACACAGAAATACACTGGAAGAAAAGCATGTGTGTAGCTGCATTTTACCTTGACCCGGTTGGAAAAGCTTTAACACGCTAAATAGTCATTGTGAGCCATAAGCTTCACCATTATCCTCCATAATATTTAAAGCCATAAAGATAGAAGTTGCTAAATTAAGAAATGAAATGAGTGTAGGTAAGTGTAATAATTTCAAACTAATGTGGAATGAGTCAGAGCTGTTACACAGCTCTTAACCCCGTGATGTCTCCCTTTATAATGTAATACAAATAGCCCTGCATTGTAACTGGATCTTCAGGATCTGTGCAGCTTCTACATTGTGTAAATGTATATTTAAGAATATATATGAATTATACATTTTATATTTATTTGTCATAGAAATTCTTTCATAGATTTACAGAATATGAATGATAGAATATGATTATAGGGAAAAAAGGCAGTTTGAAAACTATTTGAAATGACACGAGTAAATAAATTATGTGTACTGATTTATTGCGTACTGATCCGAGTCTCCGTTAGGAAGATGGGCTGTGCAAGGATTTAAGGGTTTCAATACCAGAAACATGTATTATTTAAACTACAACAGTGATACTACAATCACACCCTCCTGTACACACCAAATGACTAAACATTAAAAATTAACTCATACTCATACAGACAGAGAAAACGAGAGAGTGAGAGGAAAGAGGGTATTTCTAAAATGACAAGAAAAGGTATGACACAGTGCTGTGTATGTATGTGTATCTGACTGGTAAACAAGTGAGAATAAAAACTGCTCAGTCAAAACATGGGCCTACCTGATCTTTGACCCTGTTAACCTTTGGCAATAAGAAACTCAATTTTGGACCCTTACAATGAAACAGAAAAGCACCAGAATGCATAATTACAAACGTGTAAATACATCAATCAAATAATCAAAAGCATTTCTATACTGAACTTCGCTCTAAAATTTCATTATAGTATTGTAATCCTAATCCTCAATAGATTTCATCTAAGTGAGGATGACATTATGAGAGACGGTTCAGGCAGTTGATAGATTTAGAGGACAGAGAGAGACCAGGGAATGAAAGACAGAAAGAGAGACTGGGCATTAAGGGGATTAAAACACAATGCAGGAAATAAACCTCAAACCTGGCACCTGTGACTGATCACAGGCCACATGCATAAATAAATACAATGAGAGATTATTAACTTTGTCTTGAACTGTAATGAAATTGAGGTCAAAATACATAAATGAAAAGATCAATGTACTAAAGCAAAATGTAGAATCAATATAAAGAAAATCAATAATGAAACCAATCAGTTTATTTATATTTAGATGTAGTCCAAACAGCACACACACTTACAGAATGTAGCATTCGCACATTTAGATACTAAACTTTGAAAGAACAAATGCTAAAGATCAAAAGGAATTTCTTTTTAAGTGATAGGAGAGGAGATAACCAGCGATATAGCAGTGTATTAGAGGGGAGGAGAATAACCAGTGAGATGTGAAGAAAGAGAAATCAGAAGGAATCACGTCAGAGGAGGAAAGCAGACCTCACTGCTCACAGCTAATCTAATATGCTTCAACTCCCAGACAAAACGCACAGTCATGCATACACACACAAGTACATGACACACTGTCACTTCAGGTTAGCATGCAGTAGTTTCTGCAATAAAGTATTAGCTCCATCTTTTATTAGCAGCACTTTTAACTACTTAAAATCTTGAAGAATTAAACAATTTGTCACACTATGTTTGAAATATGTTAAAACATCCCAGAGCCTACAATAACAGTCTGATCAGGATAAGAATCTATTTCTCTCTATATGTCCAGCAGTACCCTGCAGAGCAGCTTCACTGAATTGATTTATTAACAGAATAACCTGCACATGGACAGACCATTCAGATGCCCTTTTGGCAGGTATGACTGCACACAAACATACAGAGAGATTGACCCCCAAGGTCACTGCAGTGACTCATGTGGAGAGTTGCCAACATGTGACAGTGGCTCTTTAGAGCTGTGATTGGCTAGTATCCTGAAGAGGGGAGCGCTAGTGGATGCTTATGTGTTGCTCATCATCAGACTCAGTTAGGTCACCTTTATATATTTAGATGACCTTAGTTAATAATCAACACAGAATTATTGAGAGAACTGTTCTTATCTGCTTGAAGAGTAAATGTTAACCTGGAGATTAGGGCACCTGGTTTAGGTTTTTTAAGATAGGCTAAAACACTAAAATACGCAATAAAACTTTTAATGAACCTAAATATATGAATATTTATATATATATATATATATATATATATATATATATATATATATATATATATATATATATATATATATATATATATATATATTATAGTTTACAGAATGTTCTTAACATTAATATGGATGTAAAACAGTAAAAAAAATGACTTTAGCTGGATTTTTCCAGACAGGGTCACATATTTAATAACATTATAACTTTCAGAAAAAAACACAGTATAACATCAAATGTAAAGTATGTCTGAATAACCTAACATGCACACACACCAGGATCTCTATCAGAAAAAGGTGACTGTCTGTAGCCTGCAATGGTGGGTATTAATCACAGTTATGGGGTTTGGTTTGAAGCAGTGCATTCAGAGCTCACTGCAGTACTGTGACAAAATCCGATTGTGTGGGCTGAGCTGGTTTCCCTCTCTTCAACATTCACAACTGAGCACACTGTTTGCAGTTCAGGGGCAATTTTATGCTGTGAAACCTGAAAAAGGGTATTCCATGCAAATATTCTTTAAAAAACATTATAAAACCTACAAACCCCAGGCCTTTTGTGCTGTTTAAATACAACTCTCTTGTCACAGGCAAGTATTCTTGCAAGTGTATTTTTCTTGTGTCAACTGTATAGAGCACAGTGCAGAATTCCGCAGTGCAGGTTTACAGTTAATACATTCCTGAGAGCGGTAGTGATATTAGGAGACTCTTTATAGTCAGGGTGTATAGGGGTTGTGTGTGTGTGTCTTGAGGAATGACCAGAGAAAAGTGCAGTGGCAGCAGAACTCAGCTGCTGCAGCTCAGCACTCCCCTCTAAGCTCCTGTCAAACCTCAACCCCACCCTTAGAGAGGGATTCTCCTTCAGCTATATTCATCTATTCTAATAATCAGTGCTCATCCTGAGCCCATCAGATTTATAACTGCATCTACCAATTTCTCTTTTTCTCTTCTACATTTACAACACACACACAATAAACAGAATCAAGATCCAATTAGCTACACACATGCCTGTATACAGATGGAGACAGGATGTGTGATCTCACACACTAATTCATATACTAATTCTGTACTGTGTGATACTGAGTAACACACATCTAGTACTAACATGCACACGCATCATTTGTGGATTTTCATTTGCATAAGGATGTTCTTGTATATTTTGTGCTTCTCTCAGGAAAATCTTGCACACAGTCCCACACCAAGATCAATAGGTGGTCTCTCTAAAGCTGCATAAATTAAGTGTAGCACTGATCTTATTTTCAAATCGCTTTTGACAAAAGCTGCAAACATTTATCACAGCACAGACCAAGGCACAAAAGACAGCACAAAGAACAGAGCAAAGCACAGCTCACCGTACAACACAAAGAGAAGACAGCCCCTGAGATCACAAGCAATGAGCAACTGACAAAGCAGTGAAACACACTGAGGCAGAGGGACATTGGAATATAAGAAAACAAGTAAAATTCTTGTTATATTGCACTCCCTCCTTGAAGGAGATTGATGGGCATAGGAGAGGATTTCTTATCAGTGGCATAGAGTCACTCCTGCTGAAAAACTGCAATGCAGATATACAGAGAAAGAGAGAAAGCTAGAGAAATCGTGCTAGAGAAAAACATGTCTGTCAGAAATCACTTAACATCACAAACAGCCAGCACCATATTGGATACAGGGACCGTGCAGATTTTGCAGTTTTTAATTTAAACATTATATTTGTGTGCTTGTTTTGTTGATTGATCTTTTTTATACCGGTTTTATACACAGTCACTTTCCAAATATGTAATAAAAATATGTCCAATGACTCTTTCTTAAGTCACTGGGTTCAGCTGCTCTGTCACTCTGAATCATCCCTCCCTCCATCTACTGTACTGCACTTGTGACGCATGATTAAGACATGTTAAAACAGGACAAAATATTGTGTCCTTGCCTTAAACCATTTTATTTTCTTTCCAGTTTTTGCTTAAGAAAAGCTTTATCAGGATGTAAATGTTATCAGAACATTAGAACTTAAAAAAAACTATGTGCTTCTTAGAAAGTTTCTTACGTTTCTATATGTCCCATACTGAATGACATATGAAGCTTACAAAATGAAACATAAACAATACAAATCGAAATACTTAATTGGTTTTTTAAAGCTCTATTTAAGCTTTAAGGCAGTTTGTCATTTAATAAAACGAGAAGTACCTTTATAAAAAAAATAACACTGGAACAATGACATCCTCCTCTGATTGATGAGAAAAGATTAATGCCTTTGTTTACCAGCGAGAATGACTCTTGTAAACAAAAAATATATTAAAATATACACTGCCACCTAGTGTCTGACATGGCACAATTAATTTCTGCAAAGAAATAAAACTCTCAATGACATTCTTTAAAATATTAGCCCCTCAAAATTAGTTTAGAAAATGGTTACTACAATTAAACACACCCAGACTGCAAATTTAATGTAATTAAGTTAATAAGATACACATTTGGTACTAAGGACAACGCTGTTTCTGTACCTTGTTTGTAATAGCAGCTTAACTCTTCAAATCCTCCAAAGTTCCCCGACGAAACCCTAATGAGCTGGAGTCCCACAAAAAAAACCAATCAACTAATGTAAATAACCATTTAATGTACGCTTCCCGCGCATGCGCATCATCTGAGATTTACGCATGCGCAGTGCGCGTGCTCGCTGCTCTGTGGTGTCCGATTACAAAAGCGGCTTTGGGAATTCCCCAGGAAAACACCTACGCAGCCGCACGGCCTTTTCTGGACAAACTGGCCAACATCGAGTCGCTCACATAGTGAGCAAGCTGTAGTTTTATAATGTTCTGGACATGGATGGTATCTGAGGCTTATGCGACAGCGCTTGCCGCTGTTGTTCGGGAATTTATCCAGAAGAAGCTCCTGTTGTTTCCCTAAAAATCATCAACGCTGTCAGACTAAACCCGTTGGGATAGAAGTGAAAGCAGCGCAGTTGTGTGATAGGTAAGGCAGCTTCTCTCGTTACAGCTGACGCCGTAAGAACGAGTGATTCAGATGGAGGGGGCGCAAGATTTTTACGATGATTCTCGGAGACAGAATGCACGGCCTGGGTCGAGCTACATGATGGAGAAACGTGGAGCGGTGGACTCTGTCCCAGAGGATTGGTGTGACAGCGGACTGGACTCCCTAAACGGGGTCGGGCTCGGTTTAGAAGCTCCGTACATGTCTTACACCGAGGCCGAACAGATATGGGCACCTGGACGGTCTGTGTTTGACACATCTCCCCAGGGTGAGTCCGAAAACAGAAGCACAACGGAGTGTGTGTCGATCGGCGGAGGAGAGAGACTCGATTCTGCCATCGGGGACTCGATAAACGAGGACGCAGTGGTGGGGTGTCTTTCTGAAGGGATCGGTACCATGATTCTGAGCGAGCCGGCGGGCACAGACGGGCTGTCGGGATCAAAGACTGAGACTAATCGGCAGCGGAGGGAAGAGCTCATGAACATGCTGAATTTTCTTTCAGAAGATGGTGACACGTAAGTCATAAAAGGGTTTTTTACCTGGAAAGGTGTTACTGACCCTTACAACAACAACGAACCACCGTAGTTTAACTATGCTTATTAAATTAAAACTGTTGCTGTCACGCATTAGCAGTCATAGTCATAGTTTAGATATGTAGTAAAATAATGCAAATAGTAATTAATCCAACAATAAAGCATGATGCATACATACTACACTTTTACTATTTACAGTCTTTGGGCTGCAGAAATATTTCACCCACAAATTCAAACTCTTTCATCGTTTACTCATCCTCATGTCATTCCAAACCTTTCTGTCTTTCTGTCTTCTGCAGAACACAACAGAAGATATTTTGAATAAAGTTGGTAACACCGTTGACGTTCATTTGTATATGAAAACGAAACGTTTTTTCGTCTTATCATCTTTTATTTGTGTTCCACAGAGTGTCATATTTAGTTTGAACAAAAAACAATGTGAGGGTGCCCATATAATTTTTTAAAAATGTTTTTGATGAAGTATCTCTTTAAATGCTAGTTGATGTACATTGACATGGACTGTTGTGTACATGTAAAACTTTCCTTGTGTTTTTCAGGGTGCTCCATTTGGCGCTGATTCATGAACAGTGGGCTGTTGTTAACTGCCTGCTTGAGGAAATTTCATTGGACAGTAACTGGATTCCTTACCTGGACATCCAAAATGACTTAGGACAGGTAAATAGCACACTTACTTTGTGTTTGTGGTTCTTTATGTGTTCCCTGTCCTTAACTTTGTTCACCCTATGGGTACATTTCTTTGCTCAGACCGCTCTACATTTAGCAGTCATCGTTGACCAGAGTGAGTGTGTTGGGGCGCTGTTGTATAATGGGGCTAATGCGGAGCTGCAAGAGAGAGGAGGTAACACTCCTTTACACCTGGCTGTAAGAGAGCATCGCACAGAGTGTGTGAGAGAGCTGACCAACTGTTCACGGACCCCTCCAGAACACCTTAGCATCACCAATTATGCAGGTAAAACCATATAAACATATGTAACAAATTACATGCAGTGTGCACAAGTGTAACACAAAACACATGTTTTGTCAATTTTTTTAGTTCATATTTGTCATTTTATTCTGTATGTCTGTGTACCTGTGTCCCTTTCATTTTTTCTTCTTTCTCGTAAAGGTGTGAGTGCACTGCACATGGCCGTACAGAGGGGCAATTTTGACATAATCAGAATGCTGCTGGAGGCAGGAGCAGATGCCAATCAGCGGGTGAGATGGTGTTTAATATTAAAGAAAAATATTATACATATTTTATAACAAAAATATACATTTTTGCCATCCCAGCTGTATATGACTTCCGTTCTTTCTTTCATTTGAACATAAACAATTTTATATTAAAATGACTATATTATCATGTGATCCATATATTAATCCCAAAAAATCACAGACATACATCATTAAAGTAATCTAAATGACTTCAGGGGTTAATAAATATCTTTAAAGCAAAATGATACATTTGTGAAGGAAAACGATTCATATTTTGAGCTTATTTAGTTATCAATCATGTATCCATTAAAAACATACATATCAGCACACTAGTTTGGCTGCATGTTGATAACTTTGAATCCTATTGGTTCTTGCATGTCATTTGGATTGCATGATTTGTACATGATGGCATTTTAATGAAAAACGAAAGATGGAAGTTATATAGCTTGGATGGCATGAGGGTGAGTAAATCAGCAGAGAACTTTTATATCTTCCTTACATTTTTTTGTGACTGATAATTATCTCCTTTTAATTTTGTAGGATCTGGGGTCAGGTCGGTCTCCTTTGCACTTGGCAGTAGAAGGTCAGAGGTCATCAATAGTGGAGCTGTTATTGAGTGCAGGTGCAATGGTGAATCAGCGCTCCTATGCAGGCCACACCCCGCTCTATTGTGCCCTCTACAGACCAAACAAAGAGGTGCAGGCCCTACTTAGTGCCCATGGGGCCACATATACACAGGAGGATGAGGAAGAAGATGAGTACAGAGAGAGTGAGGAGGTTAGACACAAAACCCACATTTACTAACATGTGATTTGTGAAAGATTGTTTCTTTGCTAATTGTTTCTCTGTCTGTCACAGGATGCGTTTGATGATGTCGTCATTAATGGACAGCGAGTTCTGTAGCTGTAAAAAAGGACACTACTCTGCCATTAGACACTTTCAACTCCAGTTGACAGATTTTGGTGTCTTGAGTGTATGTGGCGTGGGGGTATACGTATGTCTGTGTGTAATTTGTTTTCAAGGGTACAGTGTGATATCATTATGCTGGTTTGTTTTCAGGCTAATGGAGTTTATTAATCTGTTCTGAGTCTTTAGTCATGAAGGATGACCTCAAAACATTTTAAAAGTAGCTGAAATATAAAAATGGAGGCAGCTTTTCGTTTAGTTAAACTTCTCTGGCTCATCTAGTGTACATCATAATTTAATAACTAGACTCCCCTGCATACAAAAACACCTGGTATGACACATCATGTGTAAACCGCACGCCAAACTGTGATGCCTTTTGATAGTTTCACAGGAAGACACATCTGATTTTATTGGTTTTCTTTTTTTTAAACTAAATTATTAGTGGGATTTGACAGAGGGAATTCTGAAGATTAAAACAAATGCTTTTTAATAAACTACTTTACTTATTACTATTATTTCTGCAACAGCTATGATTTGGGCTTTTGTGTAGATTGTCACTGTTTCCATGGTTACAAATCTTCCCAGTTGCTCATTGTGTTTATCTGTGGTGGATGTTTATTTTTTTCTTGGGATTAGGGGTGATTGTAGGATAGATGAGAGGTGGATATGTTTGATAGAGGGTTGAACAGTAGGCCAGACAGAAATGAAAGGGTTTTTATGTTCAACAAAATTATATTTAATTTGTGTATTAAATTCAAAGCACTCACTGTAACCTTGGTGCTAATTAGCTTATTACCAACACTGAATTCCACATTACAGCAAGCCATCTTAAACTGACATTTTGGACTGAATTAATAGAAATTTGTGTTTGTACCCCAGATTTAACTACTGTAGCACTAAAGCATTGTGTCCCGCATTTATCATACATTCCAAATAACATTATCAAACAAATTAAGATGACTAAATTATTTCATATTTCACTTAAAAACAGACCTGAATAGAGTTCTGTCTGACTTACTGTTTTGTTTGTATTTATTAGAGTGATAACCGTCTATGTGGCTGCATAATGGTTCAGACACCCTGCAAGTCTGTTCAAGATTTTCAGTTTTGTTGGGGTGAGAGATGATGATTGGTGCCCTCTGTTGGTAATCTGTTAGATACTCCTTTGCTTTTCCTAAAATGGTACAGATATTTAAGGCTCCGAGCTGCTTACTTGTCCTCTGTGAGTTGACTGTAAACTGGTGACACAACAATTGTAGTCCTGTTTAAAATGATGGACTTGTTAAATATTTAGCTTTTTAGTACACGTCATTGGTTTGATCTTCTTTTGGAAACTAAGGCACATTGACAGGAAGGTTTGGGTTTAATAACAGAGGATGGATATTAAGATTTAATGGAATTAATGACTGTGACGTGAATCAAGGGTATATATGTCTTAAATGTAGCTATGTGCTGTTGATTTTGGGGTGTTTCTGATCGATGTGTTAAGGAACTGACTGCAGAGGGACAGATATTTAATCTGTACATATTTTGCTTCATTTGGTGATGGATGTGTCTTAAAATCTCGTAGAAACCATTCAAATGGACAATAAACAGACATATAAATTATTACAAGGTTTGAATTGTTTTGTTTGTCCTATGTACACGCCCAAGTCATTTTGGTAGATACAGTAACAGTACACACACTTTTGATGCTGATGTATTTTCTATAGAATTTTAACACAAAGCATCAGATCACAGAACAGATTATACGTGAATTTCAGGAAAATACTGTGAAAGGATTTACATGCTTCATATTGTTTAACAAAGTTTGATAAGGATTGTTAAGGATGGGCATTAGGTTCACTACAAACCAGATTAAAACCAGATGAAGAGTTAATGAATCTCTGTGATATGAGCCCAATGTGTCACATCTCCAACATGAATACAGTTTAAAAATAGAATCGATTATTCCCCCCTCCCCACACCTTTGATAAAGCGTGTCCTCGGTATTCATTATGCATTATTTATACAGTTTTATATACAAAAATAAGGATTATTCAGCCTTCTGTCAGATTAAACTAAAAGAGTTCTGGGTCAAAGCTCAATTTAGAAACCTTAATGGTATGATTGTTGGTTTTTCTCCAACACGCACAGAGTTACGGATGATCCAACACCAAACCCGGCATACAGCGGCTCAGAGAACTTAGCCTGGAATCTGTGGATGAGCTCTATTGTGTTAGACACAGCATAAAAAGACACAGAACCTCCAGAGTAATCCAGGTAAACGCCAATCCGCGAGGCACGTACTGCTCCCGGCAAATCCTTGTCCATTTTATTGTGCCAGGCAGAGTATCCAGAGTCTGAGCATAGGAGGCTCCAGGATTTATCGTTGTATCCCAGAAGGCTGTTTGAGTTCTTACCTTTGCGGCTGATGCTCTTGTAGGCGACTCCGATGGAAAATTCTCCATTCCACTCTGCCTCCCAATAATGCCGTAGTCCACTGAGTGGCTCCTTGCACAAAATCTGGCAAAACCCATCGAAGCGTTCAGGGTGATCTGGGTAGTACTGGGTTGTTCGTTTACGGATCACCCGACGGTTCCCATCAGAAAGCACTAGCTCTTTAAAGGCCGTGTTGGGGTCAAATGTCAGTTTACAAGAATCTGTGAAACAATTTTTTAGATTAGTGGCTCTTTCAACATTTAAGTAAAATTAAAACAGAAAAAATCTTCAAATTTGTGTGGAGTGAGGAGATGGATTTTGTTAATGAGATAAAACTGATGTAACTGAACTCAGACTTACATCTAAGGAAATCCAGTCTGATTTTAGGCTCGTGAAAGTCAACTCTTACTGCAGCTGAAAATGATGTATAAAGAGTATATAAATTACCATTTTTTAAATTCATATTTTAGTTTAAATTAAAATATGAAGAAGCTCAACAGGTCCTCTCACCATTCAAACGTCCTCCAGATCTTGGAATTAGGACATAGATGGATGTGTCACTTACTGTTTTAAATATAATCCAAATTCATTAATAAATAGTAGATTAAAATCACTGCATCAGTATGCAGTATTTAATATTATTTGCTGTCATATGATATGTCAAATAATGTCTTAAGAAATCTTGTATTAATAGTTACATTGTTTTGTACATGTTTGTGTAATGAATCCAAGAGTGGATTAATCTTCAGTTAAAATATTGAATTGGTTTTATAGTGGATGGTAATGATTACCTCGTTTGGAAATGTTTCCCAGCTCTTTTTTGCAGATGTCATCCAGGTGTTCTTTCATGTCAGAGACAGTCTTGCTGATCTCACTGAAGGAAAACTCTGGGTTTATGAGCACTTTAGGCACCATGGGCTCCGGTGCAACAGACAGTGTAGGAAAATTCTATATACAAATGAATATAAACAACACAAAAAAATCTTTACTCAAAGCTAAATTAGGTTAATTTCGTAATTCTGTTGACTCTATTGCCACAAGCATATTTATTATATTTATGAATTAAATGTATTAGTTGCTACTAATGTGTCCTTTAATGTCTGTACTGTACCTGCAGAAAGTGAATGTTGTCCTCTGTTTCTAGTATCTGACGTAGTTCAGCATCTCTCTTCTGTAGTTCCATGATTTCTTGTTCAAGTCTCTCTATGTAGCCCTGAGCCTGTCAGTACATTAGGAGGGGAATGGCAACCTTAGCAGCTTGATGACTGTACAGTAAGCTTGCATTAAGCTTGTGTGCTGTGCGACTTCTTATTTGTCCGTATTTTTTACCACTTTATTTATCAATAATAAAACTTTACTAGGTTAAATACATTTAAATTAAACAGACTAAACTAAAACTATTTAATTAAACATTGAATAATAAACTTTCACAACATGTACACACCTGAGCCATAGATGCTTGTAAATTAGCCTGTATGAGCTGGATTATCTCTGCATGCCATCGCTCTACCGCTTGTAACATCTCGTTGAAGATTTTATCACTGTCAGTCTGGGCTCGCTGTGCATTTCCCTACAGAGAAAGAGAAAGATCCATGGCTTCTTCATAGTCCAGTTTTGTTTATACTGTGTTGTTTCGGTGGATTTCTGTGAACAGGGCATTCAGCATCGAAGACACTAAAAATGTTCATGTACATTATTGAATTTAGACCAGGTTTCACAAACAAGGCTTAAAAGTAGTCCCAGACTAAAATGCTTGTTGGAACACTAATGTTTTTAGTGAATGTTTTAGTAATGTTTAGAATGTCTTAGTCATTAGTACAGGCATGTTTATAAAAGCTAATTAAATGTCATTATTTAAATAAGGCCTAATCCTTGCTTAATCTAAACCAGACCATAATTAACTTTCAGAGCCAGATGTATAATCAAAACACAGCGGCCCCTAATGGGGATGAACTGTTTTATGTAGAATGACACTCTTATACAGTATGTGACATATTTCTCAACTGTACAAATAAACAATGATTGTACCATACTGAATGTGAATTTACTGTAAATATCACCACCAGGAGACAACACAGAGATGGCATGTAAAGGGATAGTTCACTCCAAAACTAAAATGATCTCATAATCACCCTTACCTCATCCCAGATATGACTTCCATTCTTCGGGTAAACATAAATATTATTTAGTAAATTATAAAAGAATGTTCATGTTTGTGTTAATGGCACCTTATTGGGGTCATGGAATTTTGTATCTGTTATGTTGGTGCTTCCACTGAGATGTCCACATTTGACTGACCTTGAGAACATCTATGTTGTGTCTGAGTTCCTGCAGTTCTTTCATTCGGTCCTGAATAATGCGCTGAACTTCTGTTTGAGTCACCACCAAGACTTTCTATAACCACACACAAACATAATTACATTTAACAAAATATGAATCAGTGTTTTAATTAAAGAATTATAGAACTATTCTTTCAATACAGACTATAAAGTGTCTGGGCAATTCCAGCGTGTGATATTTTCAGTCAAAATCTTTTAATCATCTGTTTATGTTTTACTAAACCCATGTTGACAGAGAACTGCCCATTTCTTCTCATCCCTTATAATTATACTCACCTGTTTCTCTGTGCGTTCATCGTCTGCGCTCACGATGTTGTGGCTGCGATGTTCTCGTACGGTACACAGAACACAGATGCACATCTGATCCGAGCGGCAGAACAGCTCTAAGCCTTTCTCATGCTGTGGACAGATCTTCCGATCCAGGTGTCCCATCTCGTCCACCAGTTTGTGTCGTTTAAAAGTAGCCGATTCATAGTGAGGTTTGATGTGCGTCTCGCAGTAATATGCTAGACACATCAGGCACGACTTCACTGCTCTGTTGCGCCGTCCTGTACAAAAATCACACAGCGCGTCCCGTTTGTATGGAAACGGGGTGAGCTCGGGTAAAGGTGGGCGAGGCTCCCGACTGCCAACGTTGGGTACATTACGCCTCAGAATAGGGCGAGGAGTGAAGGTCGCCTGACACTGCGGACAGCTGTACACGCCGACGTGGTCGGAATGGTCCCAGTAGATCTTAATGCAGTCTAGGCAGAAGGTGTCTCCACACGGGATAGTGACGGGGTCCCGCTGGACTTCAGCACAGAGAAGGCAGGTGTAGTCATGGAAGTCTGATTCTGCCATTTTCCAAATGATGTGAGAATGACAAGTGCTGTGAGAGAGTAACTGAAGCAGAAACACCAACACCTGTATTTATAGATTTGAACCAGGCCAGGTGGTAGGAATAGGGGCATATCGTTTATTACTGTTTATAAAAGTCACGATAATGAATTAAATGGGATGTGTGTTAGATAGGTGTTTGTTATAGAACATAATAATGCAAGAATACTTTTTGTCATTTGATTGAAGTTTATAAATGTTTAAAGTAATGATTTTCCGGAGCTGCAAGTTTCTATAAGTAACATTCACAACGCGTATCGGTTTATATGCATAAAAGAAAGAAATTGATCTTTTTAACTATAAAGGTTCTTTGGGGAACATAAAAAAATGTAAGTCGTTCTTCTATGGCATGTATTTTTTAAAGTGTAAAGTTTTTCTTGTTAAGATTTACTAATAAATGAAGCTCACAAACAAGCATCTCTCTCTCTCTCTCTCTCTCTCTCTCTCTCTCTCTCTCTCTCTCTCTCTCTCTCTCTCAATTCAATTCAATTCAATTCAATTCAATTCAATTCAATTCAATTCAATTTAAAGTTACTTTATTGCCATGATTGTGGGAGCTTACAATATTGCCATTTTACATAGAACAACAAACATACAATACAATAACAGAATAACAACAAACAATAAAGGAATTTAAATAAGGTGCTATAAAGTGAATAAAATCTAGAATACAATAAAACAATAAAATGTGTGAATATATAAACTGACTTTTAAACTTTTAAATTTTAAACTTTTAAAAAGTAAACATTTGTAAAGTCCTCTCTCTCTCTCTCTCTCTCTCTCTCTCTCTCTCTCTCTCTCTCTCTCTCTCTCTCTCTCTCTCTCTCTCTCTACACACATGCTGTTGGAAATGTGATGCTGTGCTTTGTCTGTAAATATGGAAACTGGATAGAGTAAATTTGTTTAGTCAGTATGAGGAACCCAGAGTGACAGAATAGCGTAATGTTTACTGTAAACACTCAAGTATGATGTGGGTAAACAATATAGAACGCACATACATATTCTGAAAAAGATTATCAAGGTCAAACTCTCTTGAGTCAACAGGAAAATTCTGCAGTGTCCCAGTAGTAGTGTCCTGTAAATAAGGGCTTATACATATCAGACAGCAGTGTATAAGACATCCGGTGTTGGGCAGTTTTCCATCCGCTGTTTTTAATTTGCATTAATTTTATAGTAATATATTTATTTGTCATTCTCTGTAAAATGTGTATCAAAATATTTTTATACCTTTAGAATCATTTTGCTAGCTATGTAGTCACTTTTCCTAGCATGCTGTAGGGGGAGCGCTTTTGTTTCTGTGTCAGTGCATGTGTTCCTGTGGTTGTCCCAGAAAATGGTGTTTTCCCTGGGACAATGTGGTTATGTTGCCAGTAAGTAAGTAGCTGTATGTGTGTGTGCGTGTGTATGTGTGTGTTGGGGTCACTGAATCTGCTCTCTAATGCTCTCTAAAGACATTACAATAAGATGCAACCCATTACAGCAATTGGCAACATAAGCAGTATGAAAACAAAAGATGTCAATGGAAAGTCCTTGTAATATAGGAATGCCGATCTGTCTGTGTATACGTTTGACTTTATTTGTGAGGGCCACATTCAAAATGAACAAATATTCTTAGAATACAAACATGTTAATAAGCAACTTAGCTTTTAGATTTCAAATGCACGTAAACCACATATTTGTGTGAGGGCAAGGTTTAGGGAAAGTTAATTATTTTTTATTATATATTTTATTTAGGGTACTTATTAAATATACAGATTTTATATAATTAAAAAAATATTATTATTATTTTTGTATTTTATTGTTTATATGGTTTTTGTGCACATGATTACTTATAAATACACACATTAAGTTTTCATTTTTGTGTGTTAAGGTGAAAGTCTAGAGGACTTTCACTTTGAAAGCAGAAACAGAATGTTGTTCAGAGACTGATGGGCGTGGCAGCAGAGAGAGACCAAAACAAAGAAAGATGGAGATGAGGGGTTAGATTAGTGAATGACTATCTGTAAGGACTGAAGAGATGACAAGAGGACATGTAGTACAGAAAGAGAGAAAAAGAGAGAGAGGGAGGGAGAGAAATAGAGTGATGTCATTATTAGTGCTGGGCTGTGCTTTCTCCTCCCCTCCATCTTACGTCATTGCACACACACAGGAAGAAGCAAGAACAGGATAGACACACAAACACAATGCCCCCACCTCACGTACACACAGCTAGGAGGAGCAGAGAGGAGCACGAAACACACCCTTCAGCATCACTTCAGAAGCAGTTTAGCATCAGTACCAACATCATCCACCCGTCAGGTAGGCCTAATGTCTTTTATTTTTTGTCTGACACACATTTATCCAAAGGTATTTACGTACTGTATCACGTCTACTAGATCACACATGAAATATACACATTGGATATAGTTGGATATTTGTAGAGTTTATTACATATAGTATTCTATATAGTGAATGTATTGCATATTTACGTGCAGCATTTTTGATGAATGATCTGTAAACATAGATACAGTAGTATGCACTTGTACTTGTTTTGCAAAAGCTTTTATTCATGTATCCATGTATGTATTTATTATAGTTCTGTTTGATCATTCTGTCTATAAAGGTAATCACAATGCTCCATCCAGTTACAGATGACGCTTTTAGGGATTGAAAATACCCCAGTATGTCAGAGTAAAAGTGTAACACATAGAAAGAGAGAAAGCTAATTTAGTTAAGTGTACCATTATTAAATTACAGCTTTTAGTGTGATTTACATTTGTGTGCCTGTGAGTGAGTGTATTTAGAGTAATTGTCAATTTGATATGTGTGTGTGTGTTGTTGATGTGTAGATGGACATGGAGCTGTCAGTTCTCCCTTTGGAGTAAATGAACAGCTATTTGTGAGCATGGAATAATATGGAATCATTTGATAGAGCAAATTGTGGTGTGACTTACATACAGCTTTGCCACAATTTCTGAGAAATCATAAGGAATGCAGACAATATTACAACAAAGCTGAACAAAAATACATATGCAAAAACAATTTCTGACCCTTTCAAAATTTCTGAACGATTTCAAAACCGCATTTCTTGTAATTCTTTCACCAGACAGTGTAATCTACCGGAATGGCTGAAGGTTCAGGCGAGATTTCACTGGCAGAGGTTGAGACAACGTTCCGCAAATTTGCGGTTCATGGAGACACCAAAGCGACAGGGAAGGAGATGAATGGGAAAAACTTTGTTAAGCTGTGTAAGGACTCCAAGGTCATTGACGGAAAAAATGTCACCAGCACGGATGTGGATATTGTCTTCAGCAAAGTCAAGTATGATTGTGTTCATTATAAACTAAGATAATAGATATTAACAAGTTGTGGCAGTACTATGAACTTAAGGATAGGGATTATTGTAGCGTATGACTGAAATAGCTATCTGGAGGCGTTGCAAACATGGCCGCCAAGGGCTCTGACTTTCCTAAAGAGACTTTGTTATAAATGACAGTTAAAGAATTTACTTTTTTTTTAGCAACTTTTAGTCTATGTGTGTTTTAAGGGCTATAAAAGGTATAATACGCCCCATGCAAACTTACTGTTTAAATAGGAAATACAACAACACAAAAAAGAGAAATGTGTTTGTCAAAGCTCTTTAGGCTTCAGGTTTTACTCTACCCTTAAACAGTTTAATATCCTTTGTGTTTATGTGTTTTAGAGCTAAGACAGCACGTGTCATTACATTTGAGCAGTTCACTCAAGCCATAACTGAATTGGCTCCAAAGCGTTTTAAAGGGAAAAGCCAGGAAGAGGCAGTACAGCTTCTCTACAGTCTCATTGCTGGACAAGAACCCACCAACATAGGTGTCACTGTGAGTTCCAGCCAATCAAAATAATTTTTTTACACAGACTAAATGTACAACCTTTAACCTCCTATTTCATTCTCTCTACAGAAAGTGGCAAAAGCGTCCGCTGTGGACAGGCTAACAGACAGCAGTAAATACACTGGTTCTCATAAAGAGCGCTTTGACACATCAGGAAAAGGAAAAGGCCGTGTGGGGAGGGAGGACATCCCTGATACCACTGGATACGTCTCGGCATACAAAGGCCAAGGCTCCTATGACGACAAAGTCAAAGAGGACGAATGAGAAAAAATAGATGAAAGGAGAAAAGCATTATGCATTATGACATAATGTGAAAAGTCTTTGTGTTTTTTATTAGCAGCTGGATCTTGGCTTGCATGTAAAACAAATTCCTGGCTACAACACTGCATGAACATCAACCTCACAAATTTGTAGTTGCATTGAATTACATGTGCAAATATTGTATCAATGATTTATGTACAATGTATCTCAATTTTCAAAAATACCCTCAGGTGATGTTTATCTTAACATGATGTAGCTTTATATCTGTCCATAACAGCTATTAAGGAGTAATGAAGAAGAACCAATAGTCTACTTAACAACATTTTAAGTAAGATAGCAGTATATTGTATCAGCTGTTTTAAAAAGAGCAGCTTCTCCAGTAATGAGCTACTAAGTAATGTAATAAGCAGCAGTGTAGTGATTTTTTTTTTACAAATTTAAGTGATGCTAATAGTGCTAGTAATACATCACTATGTTTTCACATTATTTATTTGTTTATTTCATTTGAATTACTTTTATTTTATTTGTTAAATATATTTCATGTATTTAATTCAATTAATTTATCCAGTCCAGTTTAATAATTTCACTTAAAACAAGTTCAGTCATTCAAAACCCCTAATGGCTCTTATACTAGAAAAAACAGTAAATCGAATTAATTGGTAAATAATATGAGCAGGTAGTTATTTAAAGTTATTGCACCTTATGTAGCTACTTTTTTTTTATTATTAAGGGTAGCATGACTGCCATTTAGCAACATAATATTTGCTAAGCAAAAGTAGCTTGAAAAGCAAAAGTTTACTATTACTATTACATTACTATTAACCAGTAAAGAGAGACACACTTCTTTATAGATTGAATACTGGTCATGCACCAGTCTCTAATTATGATACTGAATGTTTCATTCGTAACAAGTGTACAGTATATGCCTTAACTCATTAGCCTTTACTAAAATTAACATTAATATACATTTTAAAGTAACAAAAATGTGGAAAGATCTCTCTCCATCTCTCTCTTCCTCTTGAATGTTATTGTATGGTCTTTGTGATTTTAGCTTTGTTACACTAAGATCTTTATCAGACTGTAAACACTAGACTGGTGTTGACTCAAATAAAGTCTATACTAAGAAATGACACGTGGGAATACTTGGATTACAAGATGTGTTATGTGATTCTTTGCATGCTTTTTTACCCTGTTGTATTTTATTGTGGATAGGGGTGTGGTCTTTTGAATAGATGATTTAGGGCTTACATCAATATGAGTAAAAAAACAGAGAGATCCTTTACTGGGAAATGAGTTTGATTGCCTGAAACAGATAGCAGTATTCTCCTTCGAGATCTTGCGGTCAAATTTATCTAATTTCCTTTCATGGCTTTGATGCATGTTATTGTGCTGTTGTATTGTGTACTGTTTTAGTGTGCAGCTCTGTGGGGTTTTGTGTTTCAGTGCACCAGAGGTACATGTTATACTTTTATAGATATTTTGACTGGGGGCTTTGTAAAGCTCTCCTTTAAACATAAAGTGACTAACCTGAATCTCCCTAAACACATGAAGACAGAGGAAGGTGGAGTGCTGTCGGATTATAAAGTAGAATACAGACTCGGATTTTGATTTTGTACAATTCAGAAGACAGAGCAGAAGCAGCTTGAGACATGAAAGGTGAGAACATAAAAAAAATTATATTTGTTTTAATTATTTATTAAGTTTGGGGCAAATATTGTGTTTAAAAACATAATATTTATCTTTTTATTCTAAACTGTTTTTTTATTGTAAAAAACTACAGGCTACAGGCTATTATTTTGCGGAAGTCTCTTTGAAGCTTCGAAAATGAAAATGAATAAAAATACAACAATTTTCAAAATAAAAGTCTAGTTTTTGTCAACGATCATTTAATTTATTCATTCTTCACATAAGCATTTTTTTAATTTACACATTTTGACACTAACATTTCAGTATTTAACAATACAAAAATTTCTCATTTGTTTATACTTTGACAATTTTACATTTAGTCTCAGAATTGTCTGGATCAAGACATAAACCTGAATGTTATTCTCTGATTCATTTTACAAGTGTATGATTCTCATTACAATTGCTACAAGGTGACAAAGCTATTACTCTTTCTAACAATTAAATCACATCTAGGTGTTGTTGTGCTGTTCTGTGTGTTGCCACTTGTGTTGTCGCAGCAGCAACGATCATTCTCATGGGACGCACCAGGAGAAACTCCTGCTCCAGATGTCATTAACCGTAAGAATTACTACAAGTGTACAACTGGAGACATCTTAAAATACCTGAACAGACAGACAGAGAGATGTAGATAGACTCATATCTTTACTGTTCTCTCATTAGCGTGTCTAACTGACCAAAACTCGTGTAGCTGTTGTGTGATGCTGAAGAAAAAATGGGAGTTACAACGATATTTAAACAACAGTCTGAATGCACTGGAGGATTCGCTAGTGAGAGCACAGACCGCGCTCAAAAACATCAAAGGTATTTCTTGATAAATAAACATCTAAATCAACACAAAGCTATAGAGATCAACTTCAAGTTTACTGACATTATGAGCTTTTATTCAATAGCCATTTTCAAGAGAAATCTGTTTATATCTGTTTTGGGTTAGCTCTGTTCCAGTCATATTGAAAGTACAATTTAGATCAAATTAAGTTCAGTGTTACACTTTGCAATAAGGTTGTATTTGTTAATTTTAGATAATGCATTAGCTAACAGAAACAAAAAATGTTTTAGTTAATAATATTTTTAATTTCTAAATACATTTTACAACATTTACTAAAGCAAAATTGACTAAAATCAAACGTTAATGTAACTGGTAACATTAATGAATTTACAATGATCTAACATTCACATGCAATGAAGAATTGTATTAGCATTAACAAAGATTAATAAAAACAGATTAACTGTAAAACCACATTGGTTATGTGTTATGTATTTACATATGTACATGTTCTTTGTCACTCTTCAGAGGATCGTGTGGCATTTTCTGTGGGTCTTGCTGACAAGAGACGTTGTGTTGGTCCGGTGAGGACGGCGATAAATGTGGTTTATCAGAGCATCTTTATCAACATTGGAGAAGCTTATAATTCCACCACTGGTGTGTTTACTGTGCCGAGATCAGGCGTGTACAATCTGGCATTAACTGCGTTCAGTGATGCAGGGTCACCAGGTGCACCTCTGGCCATCTGTGTCAGTATCAGACAGAACGGTGTGGCGCTAGCAGCACTTAGAGAAAAATATGATCAAGACCAAGAAGACCAGGCCACTGTTGTTTTACTCGCGGAGCTCCGCGTAGGGGACCGCATTACTGTCGGTCTCCAGCCTAACTGCTGGCTATGTGATGATCAACATCATTATAATACCTTTAGTGGATTTCTGCTGTATGCTACCAAGTAGGGAACGCACACAGACATCAGACACTATACTGTATTGGTGATCTAAAGGTTTTCAGGTTCTTTCCTCACACAACCCTGTTGACAATATTAGATTTAAAACATATTATTTGGCCTTTAAAATAGGCTTGCCATTAATGGAATCTATATGTGGATGTTGTCCACATATGCATTAAAAAGACAAGTGCAAACCTGTTTATATTTGGAATGTTCTGATCTACTCTAATCTGTCATGATGCAGATGCACTCTTCTCTATTACACATAGCTGGATGTACAATTCTGAAACCAAAGGCCGATCTGCTTTTTTAAATATTGCATGTTATAGTGTGTAATGTAAATAAGGCCAAATTGACAATCAAATAAAATTTTCATTATAGGACATTTACATTTGGCTCTCACAAGTAAATCAACAATTCTATTGTAAGGTAACAGAATGACATAAAAGCCACACTAACATCAATAAAAGGTTGCAATATTAAAATGATTTCCCTTCATGAGTAACCAGATGAGACATTCAGGGCAGTTATTCCTGGAGAAAGATTGTATGTATTAAATGTTTTTTTTTACTGTGTTAAATGTTCTAATACGTTGAAAAGTAACAGATAACTTACAAAAGGTAAGTAGTTTGAATTCCTGCATTTTCCCCGCAAATCTCTATAGAGTAAAATATTTTAGAGACCTCTGTTTTTATTTCATTCAACCAGTTTGATGCATTTTCACACAGATGCTGTTGCTGGATAACATTACAATGACCTATTGTCCTACTATTATACTGTTCATACACCCACAACTGATAAGATCATCAGCTCTTCTTTCTGACACATAAAGACATGCAACCCGATCCAGATGACCTACACATACTCATTTTACCTGTGTTTTTTTGTTTTGCCACAAATCTTACATAAACCGACCAGTTAAGTTCAGTGGAAGACATGTGAGAGTACTTTGAGGGCCATTATGTGTGTGTATGTACAGTACAGGGGTGTCAAAGACAAAACAGTGAAATTTTAACTATGTATTGATAAAAAAGTCTAAGACTCAGGAATAAATATTTAACAGATTGTCATAACAATAAACATAAATTAAAAAACAAAAATGTTAATATTATTTTTAAAAATACTTACAATTAAAATGATAAAAATATATCTTTTAATATATCTAAAATATCTCAAATTTTACAAAATGTAGCTCAATAGTGCTTCATTTTCATGCTCAATATGTGCAGTGACAGATATCAGGTTAAAGTCAGTTTGAGTGTTAGTGAAGGTGTTTCTTGTTTTTGTGAACTTGAGGATTTTAAGAAATCAAAATCTATTAAAAACAACAAAGCTGGTTTGGTCATAGAAAAATGTATTTTACATTAATGTAAATGTAAAAAAATATTGTTATGTGCAGTCAACAAATGCTTGTGTAAGGTTATTATTTGAAGATATGCCAGACAAATTAAAAATGAGACCAGTATATTGGTTTCCTGGGAGACAAGAGTCGTATATATAAATATGTGGTCATTAGGAAAACACATTTGACCACAGAATGCCAAAATTAACAAGATCTAAATCAAAACCAAATATTTCAGAGGAGCATGTATTTAATTAAATTTTTGGCAGGTGCTGACAGGTAAATTTTATCCAGATTAATGAATAAAACAGAATAATTAAAATAAAAACACCCATTAATAAATCATCAACAAATGTGATATCATCACCCATTACTTTTATTATACATTATTACATCATTGCCAATTATGACATCCTCACTGGCACTCCTTATCACTCAGTACATCATCCATTCCAACCTTTTGCAAATAATGCAAAGGCTGAGTGTTGAAGTCATTAAACTTTTAATTGTGTCTATGGCATACTTGGATTTGTGTTAGATCCTTGACATGACACACTCATGACTCACCCATTTAAGATTTCAGTTTTTTACTGTAACAGTGCACTCAAACTGCGGAGGGTGTCCGTACCAGCGGGTGGTGCTGATGAGACATGTCCGTCTAAGGCCTCCATGTTGGAGGATAACAAAGACATCAGCATATAAACTGTTCTTTTGGCTCTCAGAGATGGCAACGAAACTAACACACAACTGCTGTACAGCGCACAACTCTGCAAGGATCAGGAGCCAAAAACCTTTTCAGCAGATACTTTACCTCACTGTGCTCTCTGTTCTCCTGAACTCAGAAAAGAAACAGATATAAACATCTCTTGTTCACTTTTTACCACGCGTACACATTCCTGAGCATACACATACTCACAGACACAGACGTATCAGCAGTCTTCAGCAAATTAGCAGTCATTTTGACAGTTGTCAGGAAGGAGTTTATCACCCTTGTTACTCCACTATATGTGTGTGTGTTGAAAATTCTTAAAAATGTTCTTAGAAATACAGTGAAACATGTCAACATGTAAAAGCCATGTTGAAAGTATTTTAGTGTTTAATATTAGAGCCTGGTGTGGAAACTTGGCAGCAAATCATATAAGACGCCAGCAAACACAGCTTGAAAAACTGTATTCACTGGCATTACAGAAGAGCAAAAAGAGTTATATTTCCTTCCCCACACACTTTTTACTCTGAATTTGTATTTCTTTTATCTGAAATAAGGTATACAGAACTTTTTACAAACGCTCTTTTAAACCAGTGGCAGCCAAAATATTAAATGTATTTAAATAACAGTGAGCACATTTTGTGAGATTACTTTTATTGATGACTGTCTTATATTAGTTATATGATCATTATTATTGTCTGTCTTAATTGTGTTTTATCAGAAGCCAAAGGAGGATTTCCACATTGGTGGCTAAAAAGTTCAACCAATCAAGAAAACAATGTCTATGAGATCTTTACTAATAGTGAGAGGCCTGTGTCTGTGCTGTAGAGAGAGAAAGGAACCCCACCCATAGCTACACTTGTGTTATCTCATGTCAGATCAGACCAGTGAAAAACACAGCACTGTGTGGCTCCTGTAACTGATGAATCACAACTAAAGCAGACAACATGCTCAGCTGAGCCCTGATTTTATCTGTCAGTTTCCCAGGGAAAACACGTCACATGCACTGACCAGAATTTTAAACTAATCTGAAGTCACAATTTCCAGCATTAGACAGTTAATAAGTCTATCCATCATCCACAATATACAGCTCACAGTGCTATATTTTCCTATACTTCCTTTACAGTTTAGTCATCATTTATTTATAGAATAAATATTATATCCAGAACACTGTGACTTAAACCAGTGGCTGTATGAATATTTAGAAATTAAAGCAACCTAGAAAATATATCAAGTCAACAAATGTTAACTTGCAAGATGTATTCTTATTAAACCTTAAAGCAAAAGTTATAGCACTTAGTGTTAGTTTGATGATGATGATGTAATTTGCTTGGCTCATGCACAACATAATGACACCCTGACACCCATATCAAAGTTTTCTCACTGTACCACTGCCATCATGACCGTCTGTTTCATTACACTGCATGTGTAACATCCTGTTACACCATGCCCTGTAGGCAGCAGCAGCAACCTTAAAAAATGCCAAGATATTGTGTCATTCACAATCCTATCAATCCTCTCGCCCTCTTCCCTCTCTCCTGGGCGGAGTGGAAGAGAAGGCATGTGAAGACATTCCTAGCTCTGTCCAGACCACTGCGTCTCCCTCTCCCAAATAAGGACGTATATTGCAATGGAGGAAAATGAGAGGAAAGGAGGGGCAGAACTCTGAAAAAAGTCATGACCTTTTATGGATGTCGTTACCTCCTCTTTTTCTTTTTCTTGCTCGCTTTCACTCCCTCTTTCTCATGCTCTATCTCGCTCTGTGCTCATTTCCATGAGGGTGGCACTCCCTGAGCTTGGACCCTGAACTCTGTCATAAAGAGGAAGAGATACTCTCTCACACACACAGCTGGGTGCACCAAAGAACACGGACTTTCAAACGAAGACTACTGACCCAAAGAGTTCTACACAGTTAAACTGGTAAGTACATTAAATTACATATACTGAGTACTGCTGAGAGAGAGAGAGAGAGAGAGAGAGAGAGAGAGATGTTATATATGTTTATATATATGTTATATATAATATATGTTATATGTTATGAATAAATATGTGAATGTTCTATAAAACATCACTCATATAAAAATGGTTTTAGGTTTTAGACGCAACATATGCCTCTGCCTGTTTACACATGTTCTGAGTGTTCTGTGTGTGTGTGTGTCTGTCAGATGTTTTTATTGGCTGTTGCTGATGACATGTTGCAAGAGTTTGATGTTCTCCTCTCTGCCATTTCCCTCACACACACGCACAAACATGCACACACACAGATTCAGTAGAGAACAGAAAGAAAGAAATAAGAACAACCCTTAATTGTAGGGGAAAATATGTGTCATTCAGACAGATTATTATTCAATTTGGGGGAAATTATGTGTGGGTGAGTGTGTGTAAGTGTGTCTGTGTGTGTGCTAACTGGGGATAAATCTGACAAAAAAATCATATAGAAAGCAAACAAATCAAGCAAATACAGTTTAATTTGCTGAAGATGTGAAAAAGGGGAGGGCTAGTGTTAGGATTACTGGGTGTGAAATGATTAATGTACCTAAAATTAAAAAATCAAACAAGCATGGGTGTGTGTTTGCAATGTGACATGAGATTTACATAAGAGTATTATATCTCTTTAAATATGTTTTTGGATGAGAACTGAAACTGAAACAACTCATAACTTCCGGTTTCCTGCACTGGAGTGTGTGCAGTGTTTAATGTTCTCTAAGCAAATGACAACTACACTCAATATTAAATTATTGAGTCTTTCCTAATTATCTAACACTAAAACTCACAGCTGCAGAGGGAATCTTGCATGATTTTAAGGCTGAGGCCCAATGCCAGATAAAGTGAACAGCCTGTTATATAATTTGAGATATAAAACAAATTATGAGAAAAGATCGTTTTATAACGCTGCATGATTGCATCATAGAATGCATGTGTGCTTTTGTACTTTTGTTTGTGTATTTGCACATAGTTCAACAGGTGGAGTTTTGTTTACAAACAGGAAATGCTTTGAGGATATGAGATAATTGGACAGCCATACACAGTTAATTTCATTGAAGCACAGAGACACACCAACACACACACATTTACACACCACCTTCTCTACAAATATGGGAAGGGCAAGTTTTAATGTGTCATTTTGCAAATACTGCCCGCAGCAGTGTTGTCATTCCCACACTGGTCAGTTTAGTGTTTTAGTGATATACAGAGACTTACTACACATTTGCATGAAAATGCATGAAGGGTCTGTGAATGTCTGGTATCGTAACATTACTTCTGGCTGGACCAGCTTAGACCTGCATACCTTTCGGGCGGGTGCATGCTTGTAGGTTTTGTCTGGTGCTGGTCAGGCAGCTAGACCAGTCTGGTCTTTCTGGTTAAGTTGGTTGACCAAGGAATTGTGGTTGATTAAACAAATAAGAAAAAATAGTTGGTACCCAAAAATAAAAATTCTGTTATCAATTTGTTATGTGTATTAGAAAGAATGTATTATTTGTGTGTTATTGCCAAAATAAATCAAAATGTCTAACAGCAGTTACAAAGGTCACTGTGTTCTGGACAGACTGGACAGCAAAATATCACGCGCATGCACACACGCACGCACACACACCCTCCTTCTCTAGTCTTTATGATTTTGCTTTTTTGTTCTTTTGTCATTTGAATTTTGATCCTGAAATTGGTTAAAACTTGAAACTGAATCATGATGAAATTATATTTTATTTACTTTAGATCCTGAATTTGACTTAACATCCAGGTGATAAGATAATGTCGACATTGTGTGACAATACACACTGGTCATGGGTTTTAAATTACTTTCTGAAAGGTCAAACTGCTTTCCAGTTCAGAGGTTGTGTACAGTAACATGCTCTCTTAAAGACACACTTGAGTTCATGAAGGTTATAAATACAGAATACATCGGTATTTGGATTCAAATGTTGCATTGCTGACTTAAGACTTAAATGATTTGCTTAACAGTCATCGCAGTTAGATGTTCCTTAAACTACTAAGTCCTTTGCCTAAAAGAATTTAGTCTTTTTACAAGTAAAATCAAATCTGCCCGAACAGGCCCCACAAAACAGTGAGGTTGCTATACAATCTGCTAAGTCATGCTCAACAGGGTTGGTTATAAATTGTTTCTGTGCTTTGTGTGTGTTTGCTCAGACATAATGGCAAATAAAGGTCCATCCTACGGTCTGAGCCGTGAGGTGCAGAGTAAGATTGACAAGAAATATGATCCGGAGCTGGAGGATAGGCTGGTGCAGTGGATCATCGCTCAATGTGGGGATGCTGTAGGAAAACCTCAAGCTGGCAAACAAGGCTTCCAGCAGTGGCTTAAAGATGGATGTGTAAGTGTATCATTAAATTTAAATATTAAATGAGCAAGAAGGCCAGATAATGATTTTGAAAATGATGATGAAAAATATGTGCATAATTTGTAATTCACTGTAAATTTACTTACTTACATATAGATACAATATATTCTGGTTATTCTTGCAATTGTACTTTGCTAACAAAATAGCTAGAAACAAAGCCAAAGCATGATCAAATCACATGCTTTTTTGAGCAACACACAGCTTGTGCAACCTGATCTCACCTTGTAACAATTTTACAAGGTGGCTAATTCGTATAAATTAGTATGAAGGCATCGCACGAAAACGCATGACAAAACAATAATACCTGGTGTCACTGGTGCAAAAGCAGAAAATACTAAAACATACAAATAAGTTTGTAAAAATGTATAGAATCTCAATAATCCACCTTATAAAATAGATACTAATTGCCCAGATTAGCCAAAGTAGTACAAACATTAAAGTGTTATAGTGCTGTTATGCTAAAATATCAGCACTTTTCCAACACTGCTTATCCAAACATATTAGAGGACCACAACTGTGTAATTATTTACCTAACATAGAATGATCCATAAAAGCTTTCACACTCATTTTGCCTTTGTTTTCTTCTCTGCCTCCATTACAGATTTTATGTGAGCTGATTAACAGTCTCTGTAAAGATTCAAAGCCTGTGAAAAAGATCCAAAGTTCTGGAATGGCTTTTAAACAGATGGAGCAGATCTCTCAGTTTCTCAGTGCTGCAGAACGCTACGGAGTCACCAAGTGTGACATATTTCAAACAGTCGACCTCTGGGAGGGTGAGTGGCCGCTGATCCTAATGCACTGAGAATCACATATGGTTTAAAGGTTTTAATTAGAAACTTGCTGAAAGCAAATGATTCTGTTTCTGAAACAGACCCTCTTAACCTACTAAAGAGAAAGCTGCTTAACATGCTCATATTTTAGGGGTTTAACAGTTTTTGCTACATTACAATGTGTACTATTCTCTCTCTCTCTCTCTCTCTCTCTCTCTCTCTCTCTCTCTCTCTCTCTCTCTCTCTCTCTCTCTCTCTCTCTCTCTCTCTCTCTCTCTCTCTCTCTCTCTCTCTCTCTCTCTCTCTCTCTCTCTCTCTCTCTCTCTCTCTCTCTCTCTCTCTCTCTCTCCTCTCTCTCTCTCTCTCTCTCTCTCCTCTCTCTCTCTCTCTCTCTCTCTCTCTCTCTCTCTCTCTCTCTCTCTCTCTCTCTCTCTCTCTCTCTCTCTCTCTCTCTCTCTCTCTCTCTCCCAAACAAATGAATGTTATCTATATATGTGTGGTTAGGTAAGGACCTTGCCGCTGTGCAGATGACCCTGATGTCTTTGGGCAGTCTGGCTGTTACTAAGGACGATGGTTGTTACCGAGGTGACCCGAATTGGTTCCACAAGTAAGTATTGTAATTTCTGTTTCCTGTTCACCAAATGAACCGGCTGACTGACCGGACACCATAGCGACCAGATAACAAAAACAAGCCACTGTACTGGCAGTTTTGCAGTTGTGGTCTGTCGTCATAGCAACACAATTACAAACATCTATTGGCCAGATATTTTTTTAATGTGTGTTCTTGAGATCAGCGAATACAGATAAGTGTGTGTGTTGTAGAAATTTTGCAATAATAATGGTATTATGAAACTATACAAAAGAAAAGGAGCTCGAAATGGATACATGTGTGGGTGTTTGTGTACACATACAGAACGCTCTTGCTCTTATCTTTAGGAAAGCCCAGGAGAACAAGAGGGAGTTCACTGAGGAACAGATTAAAGAGGGTCAGAATGTCATTGGCCTACAGATGGGCACCAACAAAGGGGCATCACAGGCCGGTATGACTGGATACGGTCGACCTCGGCAGATCCTAAACAACCAATAAAGGCCTGGTAACCTGCAATCAAAGTCTTTCTTGGACCATTACCAGTATGGACCAGGCACATATTCTCACTTAAACCATCAAATAAACCCCAGCTGGACAATAAAAGTAAACAGAAAACACACAGCTTATTACAGCCGAAGTTTACAACTTATGTACTGCATGAAAAGTGCAAAAAATTGCTAAAGGTGCATTATGTGGCATTCATTCCATTAGAATTTATTCTGCTTCCGATTAGGATGCAAACATACATTCCATTATTTTATTACAAACATTCCAACAAAATGCATTATGTTGCACTCCATTATAATAAAATATATGTAAGGTGAAATCTGGCCTTGTAAAGGCAAATGTTTGTCTTGTTTTTCAGTTGATTTCTTTTGTATTCTCTCTTTTGTATCTTATACACTGATCTACATGAACATACTTCATATTTCAAAAACTCAACGTGTTAATACATGTAGGCCTACATGAGTAACTATTTGATTTTGCTAATAAAATTCTGTTTAATTTAAAACCCTATTGTGTTTGGTTTATGTTCCAGCCTTAGTTATACATTTTATTGGCACATAGAGTTATGTAAGACGTTTGCGGTTACAGATGCCAGATAGCAGCTTCTCAAGAGCATAGCAATTGCAAAATGCTTGAAAACGTGGGGGAAAGAGAGGTGGAGTCTGAGAGTGGGACTTTTTTTTCTTTCCATCAACATTCTTTTTCTCTCAATCACACCCACATTATAGCAACAACAATCTATGTGCCAATAAATAGACATGGCTGAAAATAATGGGATTCATAATGTTTGCTTGACAAACACACAAACACATTCAAGTATATATAGAGAGACAGTTTACTCATGTACCCTCCAATACATAAAACATAAAAAGTTTCAGAATTTATATGTCAAAAATATAATGAAAAGTTCAATATCAAGCAAGGCAAGTCACATCAAGCAAGGCAAGTCACGTTGATCATGGGTTCGATCCAGGAAACACACATATGGATAAAAACCTTGTATCACACTGTAAGTCTCTCTGGATAAAAGCATTTGCCAAATGCATAAATGTAAATGTAAAATGTAGAACTAAGGTGATAATGACAGCATGTCCTGCCACTTGCAAACTATTAAACCATCTGCCTAATCTATTATTGACAACTCATTGTGTACCCTTCCTTCCTTCAGGCTACTTCATCCGGCCTTTGCTTTTCCTGATATCTTCAGTAAAAGATTTCATATAGCCTACAGTACTGCTTTGAAAGCATTTTAGACATTTAGCAAAACATTTGTCTTGGTTATTTTACAGGTATGTGTGTCAGTAGGAAATATCAATTTTAGATTTTCAAGTCATAAAGAGTTATGTTTAACAAAATAGAAAACAAAGAGTTCTGGACAACTGGTACTGTATAGGGCTCTAAACTAAACATCCTTGGAGTCAGTCGGGGAGTACATGAAAAGACTGAAGTTAATGAGATGGCCTCAATCCAAAAAGAAACTGTGGTAATATGCTTGGAACAACCTCATGCCAATGTCCTTATAAAACTGGCCTAAGAGAATCTGTGCTGTTGAGTCTGATTCAAATATATACGAATACGAGTACTTTTTATGTTTACTTTGTTTTACTTTACACTTTGTTTGAAATGAAGTGGAACATTTTTGGAGCAGAGCCTAAAGTTACAGCATTTAACGTTTGCACACAGTACACTCTCTGGTGGCACATCAGATATACGTAGCCGCGATTATTTTTATATAACAGGAATTCCACTGGCAAACAAACAACATGTTGTTGAGTGAACAACAAGCTACAATCTAGAAAACAGCGAAGTTTAACAGAATAATTACACCAAATATTTTCCATGCAGCCAACTGACTTATTAGCACAATGAAGTAATAGAGTTACAAAGGAAATAGTTGTGGCTCAACTGACAAGCACGAAGAAATGATTTGTCCTGTGCTGCCCCCTGGTGTTATACTTTGAAAACTGACAAAACATTCTTGATAGCGTCACATAAAGATTAGAATCATAATACTAACTGGATTTCCCCTCTAATGTTTTGTTTTAGGCTTTAAAATGTTGTCACTAATACAAACAATGTTTTGTGTGTTTATACTGTAAGGACATCTCCAAGCACACAACAGTAAGTAGTAGTTATTTCCCTTTTTATTTTCAGCTTTTTATGGCAGTTTTATGCATACACAAAGATACACTATATATAAAATATAAACAATTGTTAAAATCTATTTACAGTAAGTAAGAAAAAGTTTACACATAAATATATATTTAAATATTTATTTATTTACAATCATGGCATTCTAAAACTGGTTAATGTTCTTTTTCCTTACTTTTTTGTAAGTTTTTAAATGGGAAGACAAAACTGGATTATGTTTATTTGCCAGGACCAAGATTAGGAACCTCTCATCTAGGCAATGCTGTCTATGAATACAATAACTCACTTTATATTTGAGCTATTGCACAGTATTATCTGTACTATATCATCTGTATTATCATTCCAGTGCTAAGATTGCCAAGTCATTACATTTACCTGAAACCTTTTAAGCAGGTACATTGAAGACATGACCTCCTCTAGTTCAGCAGGAAGTAACACTGAAAACACACTCAAACAGGTCTACAAAACACTGACAAAAGTTATGTTAACATTTGATGCTGAAGTTATGAAATGTCAAGAATGTCAGAGCTTCTGAGATATCCGTCATCCAAAGTGAAGCTTCATCAAGCCGAGAACCCCAGAAATGTGTATATGTGGTTCAAAATAAGCAAAGGACACACATTTCTGGTAACTCTTCTACATCATAATGTATAATAAAGTCATATGTACGTTTCTTATTTTAAGAACACTGTGAGTGTGGTTCTCTATCACTGCAGGTGTGTCTTGTGTGAAATACAGTGTGCTTTAGAGACATTTACATTAATATTTATTGTGATATATATTGTTCTTTATTTGATTTGTTGTGTGAAGTGTATGAATTGTAATGTATTGCATAAAATTGGTTACTTCATAATATGGCAAACCGTAAAAATATCCCAAATACCAAAATAATAATAAAAAGTAAAAAAAAACATAATGCAAAGTTGGCAAGCTCTTAGCATTTGGAAAATCGATGAGTAACCTTTGATAACAACTTATGTGTGCATGTTAACATAACAGGTAAAAAAGTTATTCGGTAAACAAAGCGTTTTATAAATTCATATAAATGCTGTGGTTTTAGGGGCATGTGTCTCATTATTTCACACTTTCGGTCCTATCAGCTCTTTGTTTTTCTATTTAGTGCAGTTTAGAATGACTGAATGGTAACGCAGCATAACAGGTCATTGTTTCATTTGGCACATAACTAAAACTAAATCTTAACAGGTAACAGTGCATGATGAGAATAGAATTGAAATGCAGGAATCACTGGAAAATGGGGCTGAAGATTGTGGGAAAGTTTTCGTTGATCTTCTGCTTGTATAAAGTATAGACAGCATTCTTCTTTCTGTTTTTTTCTATGCACCTGTCGGAACAGAGATGGGTTAAATGTATAGTTATATGTTGTATATAACTAACTAAAAACAAACCAATTTCTATTTACTTATAAAACAATCAATTTGCTATATACTCACGTTTTCTTTAAAATCCACAATGAAAAACAAAGGATGAAGACAACAACAACAGCGATAACCAGAGTCAGACACAGATGATTCCATGCAGGTACAGTTTCTTTGAATAAATGCATAAATAAAAAATACACTTTATTGACTTCTATTTACCAATTCATTTCTGAAACAGCACATTGGGATTTGTCAGAATGAGAAAAAAATAATGTAATGAGAATTTTTGCTTGTTAATGTCCGTATGTCCGTTTAACAGTAAAAATGTTGTTCTTTAAAACCTTTTTCGGAAATGTTTTTTAAAGTCCAGTTTAAAATATTACTTTATATTTTCTAAAATTGTACATACCCCAATAGAACTGTTAATGCTAAGCAATTATGTATTGTTTAGCATTAATAGTCTTATTGCTTTATGTACTATTTCAGAAAATATAAAGTAATATTTTGATTATTTTAATTTAGACACTAACAGGCTTTTAATTATGCTAATTCAACACACCTTAATAATGTCTCTTTCGTAACAAAACAATAATATGTGCATAATACTTGTCAAAACAACTATATTGTAGTCTAACCTGTACACTTTGTTTGGCTCCACTCGCTCCAAAGTCCCTGATCAGCACAGTACATGTTCACCTTTGACCTGACCCGAAAGCAGGTTGACCTCATTTCTCCCTCCTTAAGAAAGTCATGCGAAGTTTTCTCAAGAAGTTTTCTGTGCTGATGGAGGAAGACGAAAGTGAAATGAATAGATATGCTAGACTGGATTTCTTTTTGGCTTTGGCACACAAACCAAAGTCTTGGTTAATGCCGCATGTAACATCAACAAATGAAATGCAGTTTAATCGCTCCGGCTTTTAGACAGCATTTGGCGAGTAAAATATTTTGTTTTTGATTATTTAAATGTTTAATTTTAACTGCACCAGACCAGAATATAAAATATATACCTGCTGCGTTGTGCCATCTGCCATCATGCTGCTGCTCTCTATCTCATATTCCAAGCAGTGCTCCGGAACTAAACCACCAGGTGGCGCCCAATCTAACTTTAACACTTTCTCAGTCTCTGAGATTTGTAGAGAGGAAACATCTGCTGGTTTTACTGCAGTATAACAGAAAAAGAAAAGAAAGATATGTTATTTTGAACTTTGAACGAACAGTTTGCAGTGTTTGATTTGGCTGTTGTGTGTAATGAAGTGTGTAGTTACCATAGTTTTGGACCTCCATAGAGAAGAAGGCCGGTCTTAGCGTTCCAGCTGCAGATGATCCATTTACACACATATTAAACTTTGAGAACTCTAACAGAGATTGTTGAGGAAACCTGCATCCTCGCCGAACACCAGATAATATGATGTATTCTGGGCACTCCTTTGTTTCGTCCATTTCAGTGTGCCTGGACAACATACACCAACACTAAATTTGTTTTTTATTGTGCACATTTTGCAGGAAATCATAACATTAGAAAACCAAAGTGTGATTAGGGTGTTTTGTTCAGTGTTGTAAAGTCGTACTAATGTTTAAGTGTAGTATTCACATGAGAACTTACCAGTAATACAGATAGTGCTGTGAATTAGGTGGTTGGACAGGTCCTGACTCCCACGTGCAGTCCATGTACTCTTTCCCATAGAAAACACAATAAAACTCACTGATTCTTGACCCTTCCACACCTGAGACAAAATCAAAGATTACAATTAAAATTGAAAATAAATGAATAAATCACTTGCCGTACAGTTTACAAGTAAGGTTGCATTTCTTTAAAAAGAATAATTATTAATGAATCTGATAATCAGTCATGATTGTTAATAGTTATTTTATCAAAAACAAGTTAACATGGTAATAATAACATAAAGTCAACAGGGATTAGTTTTATGTTACTGTATTATACATATAAATAGAAAATAATCTATGCTGTCAGTCTTGAAGAATGACTGTCTGTGATGCAATTTACAACTTTCTCATTCCTGATGTTAACAATTCATCAATATTATGACATAATGTTGGGTAACTGCAGTTCAGGAGTGTGTTTACAGGATTTGATATGCTCCATTTGGTACTGTCACTCAAGTTTAAGTAATAATAATCTTGATAAAATGACTGGAAAATATGCAGAAAGTACTCGCCTTCATGAGCCTATTCATGAAACTTCATGTATTACGTAGTTTGTTTAGTTAGCCTCACATTTCTTGAGCAATACAGAATCCCTGTGTAGTATTCATGATCACCGTTGCTGCTTACAGCCTTCAGTGATAATGTTTTTTTAAATGTTTACCTGTAAGGTCAGGCATGTACACCCTTTCTGCCTCTTCTCCTTGGATCTCTGTCCCATTTGTACATGTGCACTTCAACAAAGTGAAGATTCTCAGCTTGACAGGTTTCTCAAGGTCAAACTGGGCAGAAAAGTTCAGCTTGGGTGTTCGGACAATCTGTACAACATAAAGGGAGACAAATGTGTGAGTCATGGCATAAAATGTGGTTTCAGATGTGCTTTTGAAGATGCTGTCAAAGCAAAACATGTAGGAGTCATTAAATATGAATGCTAAATATATGATTAAGGTATTCTCAGCAGCCTCTTGTTAGATGAAACACAGATCATCCTTTGGCTGGGATTTAATAGCATTTTAGATTGAAAAAGATTCTTAAAGAGTTCCATGGAACATTTTCTTCTCTGTAGGACATCTGCTTTTACTAAACCTTAATTTATGAATAAAAAAAATCCTTAGATTTTCCATAGAGAGCCCTCTTGTTTAAAGTTTAAAGTGTGTTACTAATCTGTTACTAAAGTGTGTTACTAAAGTGTGTTAAAGTGTGTTACTAATCTGATACAAATCATTCTGGTGACAGGAGTAAGCTTAATGTTAAAATAATTATAGTAGAACTTTATTTTACAGAGTTGTTTTACAGGTATGTAACTACTTTGTAACTGTGTAGTTACTAGAAACCATCCCTGAACCTAACCCAAAAACATACACCTATAATTACCAATATTTTGTTTGATAAGTACACTGTAAGTGTGCATACTGTAAAATAAAGTGCTATAATTAAACAAATAAACAAACCATTTCAATAAACTGTTATACATAAGCCTGACTCAATGCAATAAAAAATGCAGAAATTGAGAAAAAAATTAGAAACTACAGACAGCTTTAGTTTTTTTAAAGATGAAGAAAGTTTACAAAGGTAATTGTATGTGTATGCTTACTCTCCAGCGGTCCTCATAGGTGTCGTAGTATCGGAGCTGGTATCTTATTTTGCAGTCTGTGAGATTCTGAAGGCTGACTGGTTGAGTCCAGTGGATAGTAAGGTAACCCAGGTTTCCAGGGTCTGTTATGTCAATACTGGCGGGTGGATCCACTATGAAAAAAACATGGAATAGAGATGTAAATATGCTTCTTTACAAGTGTGTAATTCTTACATCTGTGCAGCATGTCATCAGTAATGTGCTGTATGTCTCTAAAAGATTAACTGGTGGAGCAGGACTCTAATAACGCCAAGGTTATAGGTTGAATTTCTAAAAAAATGTCTAGCTTGATTGGACTGTAAGATGCTTTAGATGTGTCTGCAAAATGTGTACATGTAATGAATGGAAAGTATCAACTTTAATTACACTCGAATCAATCTTTTGCGTGAGGAGCGTTTTGTGAAAACTAGGTCACTTCGTCAAAACAATTAATAATCTGCGACGCTGTCATGAAGTGAAGCAATCGAGGAAATTATGACAAACTATGTTGCAAATGGAATTGAGAGTAGCTCAAGGTCCATATTTGAAAAATTGTACACTTCAAACACTGTATTATAGTAGAGTTTTAATATACGTTCATGCATGAATGTTTGCTATTTGTCTTTATATTTCTATTGAAATGATCAGGAAGCTTACCAGATACCCCACAGGCCATGACAGCAGATGTGGAGACAGGCTTCTGAGTCAGTAAAAGTAGCATGACAGCAGAAAACTGTACAAAACCTTTATTCATCAGCAGAATATTCCTCAGAAGAGTCATCTGTGTCCAGAGGGGAAAGAGGTTATTCGTTTAAACAGTCTTCATTCAGTTCACTCCTCTTGTTTTTATTCATTTTAAACTGATGGATGTGTCAGGGCTTTCATGCTGATGTGCACTTTCCATAAAAGTACATTGTTTAAAACTGCAGGTGTTTAATCAGCCAACAAAGCTTGTTTAGTGTTGTGCCAGCTCTTTGTCATCACAATCATAAAACTCTACAAGGAATTTAAATATCTCTTAGCCTAATATGGTCATGTACTCTATCCTTAAACATCTTGTAAATATACAGTGAGTTAGCATGATGAGTAGATTGTGAGGAATAATGAAATTTAACAAATTAATGGAACATATGCAATATGGATTTTTATTTTATTATTGATTAGACATTTAGTCTAATTCTAACAAAATACAATCAGTAATATAGTAAAAATACATGTTAAATATATTATGTTGTTGAAAATAAATAGATATTGAGTCTCTGTGACTGGATAAAAATGGTAAAACTGAAAATACTACACAACAACATAATGTAACACTGTATATTCAAAACAGTGTTTCTCTGATGATTACATCTTTAAAGCTAATTCACTTGTGTTTTTACCATGTTACATGCACAAAAAGTGATACAGTTGAGGCACACAATAGAAGCAATTTTATGCTGAGATTTCATAGTTTAGCTAGATTGTTATGTAGACTAATTAAATATATATAATTTGAATTGCATTTATTTGTAAAAAAAAATACGCAGGAAGCATGTCAACATATGTTGGGTTCTACAGATTAATTTGATCTAAGTACATATATTATAGGTGTTTAGAATCATATATATTATATGATGATGTGATGCCATCATCATTGGTTTAGAAATGAAAGAATATAAAACATCCACATTTAAAGAACAGATAAACAGCACAGATAACATAAAATAGGAGAGAACAAGTATACTCACAGTCGTTGTCTGATGATATGAGCTTATCAAGTTGCTTTATGATGGTCTGACTGAATGTTCCTCATGGTTCATAGATTTTGTATAAGCAGGAACAGTGACACCCTCTAGCGAGTGAATCATTCTCTCTCTCTCTGTGTGTGTGTGTGTGCTCACGTGTTGGACCATAATTTACAAGGTGGTATTAAGGTATTTTATTGTGACAGGTTATCATGATGGCTTATTAACAGTGTGCTGTAAGTCAAGCCAATGAAACATTGCTTATTTACAAGTATTGCTTCTTCACTTTTCTGTTCAATATATTAAGGTACAAGACAGCAGGGATGCTGGCTATGCATCTATTTTTCTAGATCAAAGACAGTTTTACAAGTTTATCTGATGTTGTTTGACAGATGTTTGACAACATCTGATGAGGATAAATAAATTAAAAAAACTTGGCAAATTACATGCCAAGATATCCAAGTTGAGCACTAGACAAATATAGAAATGAAATCTTTAATATTCTATACTTCAAAATCAATTCACTACATTATTTATGTATAGTATAGTATATACACTTATAATTGTATGTATAATCTACAAACATGTTAATATAAAACATTTAACAGTACTAAAGCCAGTTATCTTAGCCAGTAATAAACTCACTTAATCGTGACACAATATCACAGCTTCAGTAAATATAATTTTATAAAGTACCTATTCAAAAATAGCAAACCCTGGTTTGTGTGAACTTCCTTCCCGAACAAATGTCCTCACAGATAGAATGTCTCTCATATTCCTTGGAAAAAAAGTTCCTTGGAAATCAGGAACTCACAGTTGTTAATCATTTAGAAATGTTTTTTTCATGTCTAAAATGAAAGTAACTTTGCAGTAATAATGCCACGCTATATATTATTGTTTTTAATGGACAGTGTGTGTCTGCATATTTTTACTCTGTCATGAAGATCTACAATCTCCCAAAGCGGCCCACTGTCAAACATACCCTGGAGGCAACTACAGCATTAAGAGACACAAAAACCTCAAACCAACATACAAGGACTGGAAAAGTCTATTTTAATCCAGTATTTTGACCTTTGAAATTAGGATGTTGAAACATCCTAATGCATTTATACAGAGATTATGTACAAGAATGGTGGTGGTTTAATCCAGACATGCAATCCAGTTGTGTCATACAAAACATCTGTACGCTCACACTGAATGAGAGGTGTCTCTTCTATATTCATTACATTTCAATCAACACTTTGCTTTTTACACACTGAATATTTTCTCATCAACATGAAAGTGAATCAGACGTAAGAGTGATATATACCAGAATGGGAGTTTATAACAACAACATATAAATAGCTGTATTTAAAATAGCATACTTTCAATCTCCTGCCCGTCATTAAACTTCAGTCTCATCATTTCTGGACATACAATTGGTTTCAGGTCACATGACCGTGATATCAATCACCAAAAGTAGCATGCAGTATGCAGTTTTTCCATTCGTAGTAGGCAGGCTGTGGCACATGTTAGTATGCTATTTCAAACGTTGTGATTTTTGTAATCGTCTGGTAAATTTAGGGTTTAATGCATCATTACAGAATATGACAGGCTTGTGAGTTGTACTGTATAAAATGGCAGTTTACAGCATTGGGCAACAAATGTCATAAATGTAGAAACCACTTCAAACCACTTTAAGCTGCTCTATTACTGTACAGTTTACTTTGCTTTATACACATATTAATGAATGTGATGCCGGGTGTAACTAAAAGAGATGAAGTATGGGATTATGTTGTTTTAATACATGGCTCTTCTTAATTCTGATTTCGAGGTATACAATAACGGGTAACAACCACAAGAACTGTTCATTCCAGCACCTCTTGCATGTTTATCACTTAATTAATCGCTTTTCTCATGCCAGGCTGAATTTTCTCATGCCAGTAAGCAGGATAATATACATCCAGCCAAAATAAACCCCATAAACCCCACAGGGCCTGCTCACCTTGTCATTACACCATCATTAAAGTCTGCTGTGCTATGTGAAGTATGACAGAGACGGCTATTACTCATTACAAACCTGGACTCTAAACGAAACCTTTCCAAAGAAAGGTTTTTAGTAAGCATACCAGTCTATCATGCCAACCAGGCATCTAAATTAGCTCTTTAAAATCACTTAAGCCCACGGCTCTATTTCTCTTATACATCTTTTCAGGTAACTGCTTCACAAACACAAAGCACCACCTGTTTTCCTGTGTTAGCAGTGCAATCGATTGGCTCATTCAATCTACCAATGGCTTAGTCATACCTATTTCTGCAGGAGAAAATATCTGAACCAAGAAAACATTTTACTTAAGCTTTAATTGCACCTGGCAACAAGTGCTGAGATTTGGGATGGTGTCATATACAATGAGCTGAATTTACAGTATATGGAGTAAAGTGGGAAAGAAGGTCAGCACAATACTGTTTGTAGTTTATCAGTGTTTGCAAAAATAACTGCTAAAGATTTCCAGAGCTAAAACCTGGTATGAAGGTTCTTTCAGATTTTCATGCTTGATACTATAAACACTGTCTGAGGGCAATATGTAAAAGCAAGACTTACTGATGATTTTTGCACAATAATAAAAAACATTTCTGAGGTTCATAAAAATGATTTAAAGTGATAAATAAAAAATACATTTAAGGTTAATAAATAAATACACTTCTTGGATGAAACTTTTTGTACAACAATTAAATTAAAATAATGTTGCGTCTCCGGTAACAGATCTTTCACAGTGTTAAACTAAATTCTTTACAACCCCTGTCTGAAAATTCCAAGAAAGATTTTGTCAAAGTTTTAAAACTGACAAGGCAAACGCAAAATGATGTTTCGTGAGAATTGTCCTGTTATTAATGCCAAGACTGTCCACACCTGCACATTAAGAAATAAAAGTGAATTTAATGCCACTTTTACAATTGTGTGTAGCACTTCCAAGAGCAAAAAAACTTGCTAAAGCAAGCACTGACTATCAAATCAATTCTCACATGGAAAAATAAAAAACAAAGAAAACATTGGCAAACCCACACAGATGAGCCTTTGTCTTGTATGGGCATGCGAGTTTCTTTTGTCCAAACACATCTGCTCAGACATGCAGATAGTAATTAACATTTTCTAATAACTCACCTTCGCCCAAACTGTTAATACAGCAGGCAGTATGTGTTTCTGACAGACTTTGTTTGTCAGTCTACAGTCTCCATTACGTGCACATTACAGCGTGTTTCTGTTCTTTTTTCCCCTTAGTAAGACAAGGTGATGAAATGTGACATTGCATGGGGTGGAGATGACTGGCAGCTCTTTGTGGCTTCACACAGGAGAGGATCGGTCGAGTGACTTAAGGCAACACCCTCCCTCTAAACCATAATCAGCCAGAAAGCTGCGTACTTTCCTCCTGCCCTCGCCCTCTGGGCTCACCGGTTCAAGAGAAGAAAGAACGTGATGAGATACAAAAGAGAGATTCTGAGAGGCGAAGCAGTCAATCATGGAACAGCAACAGATATTTTGCTTGTATCCAGGTATTCTCGTTCAGTCTACAGTTTAGGTATTAACTGTCCCGAATGGGCTTTGTACAGTAATGCAGTTTCTTTTTGGTCTGCTTGCCTACTTCCTCTCACGATGAAATGTGTGTATGGTGGTGTACGCTTTACAATGTCTACACCCCTCCATAGGGGTTTATAAGAGGTAGAGGGAAGCTGACCTGTTCACCATAGCTGGTTAGGGTGAAGGGTCATGACCTCCCCATAAAGGGTCACAGATCAGCATTAAGAGGTTATCTGGGGGAGAGTGAGGATGCTAAGGTCGTCCAATGCTACATGGTAGAAAGTTGATTGGGTTTTGATGATGGAAGGTCCAGCAATGCCTGTACAGTGACGCCAACTTTGACCAGACCTCGCTCTTCTAAGATGTGATGTGGCAAACACAACTTGTCCTGTGCAAAAAGACACAGAGCACTTGCATCATTAGCATCATTACCCATAAGAATCCAGCATCATGGAAAAGTAGAAATGAAATCTTTGTTCCCACCTGTGGTACTCCGAGCTTTTTACACGCATCCAAGAAATTCTCGACATTGCGCCGACACTTGGCCATACTCAGCTTTGGCTATTGAATTACACACACAGACACAGGTTTGTTTAACTATATGTGACCCTGTCTGTGAAAACCAGGAGAAAGCCTTAAAATCTAATTATCAATAAGTTTACCTATAAATATCATGTGTTTTAAATCTTTGATATCAAGGTTATATTCACAGAATGTCCCTTACATTATGTAGGATGAATTTATGTAAAAAAAACCCAAACAAACAGTAAATCACAGAACAAATGACTTTAGCTGGGATTTTACTGGCAGGGTCATACATTTGTGAGGACACCTCATCGATATTCATTGTTTTTATACCAAGATAATGATAAATTCTATTACATACCCCAAGGCTTTCTAACCAAACCTTATACAAATAACTACTTATTAATTAACATTAATTATTTCCATAATTATTAAAAATAAAGAGAACTTATTAGAAATTTACAGATATTCTGGGAGCAAACCACAGTTAATTATTGACTTCCAGTGAAAGTAACAGAAAGTAACCTTAAAGGCAAGCCAAGAAATGAGTTAAAAGGGACTTTACCACAGCAGGGGAGGGCACATGAATGCTGGCCACAGAACGAGGACGAATGTGATTGGCCAGATGACATAACACAACACCATCCATTAAAGCTGCACCCACATCATCTGGCAACAAAACCTTTAACCTGGACTCGAGGTTCTGCAGACACACATGACCACTTTGTTTACTTAGGAGAACAATTCATCATCTATCGACAAATAATCTATAGAAAAAGTGTTGGAAGCAGACGGGTGATCATTCAGCACCTGTAAATTAGACATGATTGAATGTTACAGTGTCTTGGAGCTCATGAGACAATGAAAAATGCCTGATCATCCAGCGGTCAATTCCACATTCTACCCACCACCTTAATCTCTGTAAATAGTAAATATTTTGTTCATTTAACTGAGAAACATCCAATTTCCCAAATTCTCAATGATCTAATGGAGATTTTTTGTTTTCCTTAATGTTTTTGTATTTGGTTGATAAATCTTTCTTTGTTTACAATCTTGCATTAATTCTGTGTTTGTTAAATGACAAACAAATGTATCTTCAAAGCATAACAAGACTGAAGGGAGAGGAATTCATTACTGGCTAAAATAAAACATCACTTTTTGAAGTCATTTAACAAAACAAATGTGTCAGCATGACTTCCCAGTGACAATTAGAAACATACAGTGAAGAAGGCTCAAAACAAGATGACAGCTTTGACAATTTTTACTTTGAAAATATAAGAATGTTTACCATTATAAAAATCTGAGCACTAATAAAGTGTAATGAACAGCTATGTGTGGAATTAACCAAGAGATATGAATCACTAAGTTAGTGAAGTTTCAACAGGAAGTGTAGAAATTTCTGTAGAAGGCTGACCTGCCGCAGGAGTCTGATCTGCTCCATCTCCTCCCTAATGTGCTCCATCTTTCTCCTCATAGTGAAACTTGGGTCTGTGGAGCTGACGTCTTGACGATTTCCACGGGAGAAGGCTGAGAAGCAGAATTAATATTTACTACATTACTTCATCATAGTAAGGGAATATTGTTGTTTCACAACATGACACATGCAAACCTATATTTGCAAACATTACCATACTAGTAAAAAATACAAAACAATATAAAAACTCTAAAACAACAATCTTAAATATAAAAAATAAGCGGGGATTCTTTTTTATTTTTAGCTTGACCCTATAATCTTTGCATCTGATGAGCCCGAGTCTGGTGAAATTTTGTAATTTGCACATTTTGTAAGCATGGACACTTTTTACACCAAGTTCACCAAAAATGTAATTCTGTCATGATTTAGTCACGATCATGTCATTCTATTGACCTATGTATGATCTTCTAGTGATTCACAGCACCAGTCAACATTCAATGAGTCACACTTTATATAATGATGTGAGCATGAGTAAATGATGACAGTGTTTTGGAATAATGTTGGTTGAGTAAGTGTACTCGTACAGTAAAGGTAGACAGGATATATCTACTGCACTTGCTAACAGTTTGGAATCTCAACATGATGTACTGAAGAACAGAAGTCAGCCTGAAGCGGAGTAGTTTCCATATTCATAATCGTGTTGTGTCATTCTATTTTATATATACGGTAGAGAGACAGACTGTCTGAATGACTGAAAGGTGTCTTGAGAAACTGAGTTGCTCTGGACTACAGCAAATAACATTTTGTTGCCAAACTTGAATGTAACACCAGCCAGAATCTTGCTGTGCTAGATGTCAGTATAAAATTCTTAAAAAACAAGACATGTGCAATAAAACACTTTTTATATGTACTATAAAACAAACAAATAATCTCAGTTTTAATTTCTCTAACCTCTAACCTCTGCTTATGTCCCTTTTTAATAAACTTTGGCAGCTATTAAGTAAGGGTAGATCTATGCCAATAGTTCAACAGACAATGGGCCCTATTCATGAAACACAAGAGAGAAAAAAAATCTCTCAAAACCATTCTGCCATAAACTGCTGATTCATACAGAAATTTTTTCTTCTCATGTTTTATAAATCAGGCTCAATTCTTCTGATTTATCTTTTCTTTGGGATACTTGGTGATCATGTTTCTTGTTGCTCTGTAGTTTACAAATAAACAGAAAGTTTATTACAATGCAAGGAATGAATGTACAGTATCAGCCGTCAAACCGAAGCTTTAGAAAAAAAAATATAAAGCAGCTTGTTTTTGCTCCTATTGAATTTATGTAAAATGATGTTTACCATTAAGTACCACCAGTCATTTAATACACCATAAAATATTAAATTGTATATCTTATGACAGCACTGCCTCAAAGAACACAAAGCCTTCTGGAACTGGTTCAGTTATTAAAAGGGAAGCACAGGACAGACAGATAACCTTGCAAAACAAACAGTTTTGATATTGTACATTTTCATCGTATTTCTGTGAGACAGGAAGTGTAAGCCTTCCTCATGCTTTCCTCAGAATTACAATGACGTGAAAAAAGGTCGAAACAATACTACAAATCTCTCTATTGTTTGTCTAAGATCATTATCTTGATATATTTTAATGCTTTTTCAAAGAAATGTTTCTCTTAAACTCTGAATTCCCATTAAAGGTGAAGACAGGTTTGTCATTGTTTTTATTCATGTTTTTGAAATGAGCAATTGTGAATTTGGGTGTTTTCTCAAAATAAGAAATTGTCTGTGAAATTGTTTTGACACATTAGCTCAACAAACCAGCATGTTTGCTTGAGCAAGAAGGTTGATTGGCAAAGCCCTTACTAGGGGTATGGGAGAGATAAACCAAAAAACTGGTGATGAAGATGAAAGATAGAATGAAAGAAAAACCTACCGGTTCTAGGTTTCAGGCCAAAAACAGTGAGTGTTGTGGTGAAATCATTAGAACGCATTCCCTCCTGTAACAACACTGCATATATTATTCTCTGTTCATTTTTATACACTCTAAAAACAGATGTGTTAAAAATAACACAAGATGTGTCTAGTTAGGGACAACACACAGATGTGTTGTCCCTAACTAGACACATCTTTGTGTTCATTTAAAAACAACACATTTTGTGTTACTTTCAACTCAACATGTGTTGTCCCTTTTATGTATTTAACACAAAATGACACATTATGTGTTCTACAGCATAACACACAAAAAAAAAAAATAACACATCCTTTTTTAGAGTGTATGTAAAATAATATAAATTCTCATCGACACTGTTAGTATAGTAATTTGATTATGTACATAAAAAAGGCCAGATAAACACACAGTCCTACCTCACAATCATTGTCATTTCCACTTGAGTTTCTTCGTGCACTTTGACACTTATACTAAAATGGGAAACAGAGAAAAAAAATCTAATCTCAGCACGATACAAAAACATCCCATCGATATGAAGAACAAGCAAGCACAATATTCCAAACATACTTCGCCTGTGTGCTTGTCATACTGACAAATTTACAAAGTCTAATGTTTTTTGTCATCAGCTGAGGTGGTCTGCAGAGATCAAAAACCCACATTGTTATGATTTCCCTGTTCTGTGAGAACAGAATCGTGAGAAAAGCACGTAACCTCCGTGTCAACCAGTTAAGGTTCTGGACTAACATCTGCTACTAATGCTACACATGTAAGAAGTTCATTATATTTTAATAAATACCCAATTTAAACAGCTCAGACAGCTTGCCAATAAATAAAACGCTTTGCAATGTTTAATATCATCAGTAATTTCGAACACTGTAGTAAGAATTCAAGGAGTGGATGTTTATTACTTTTTTAATTTTCAGATAAGCTATAGGTGACATTTAATACGATCTAACTCACCCGTTGCAAAACACACAAGCACAACTGTATTGTCAAATGTGAAGAGAGATTTTTCGTTTGGGGAACGTGATTCTACTTGTTTCTCCCGTGTGCTTCAATAACAGTCCAAACACGTAGGTATTATACCCAAGCTTCATGTGGCTTATATGTCAACCAATGAATGTTGTGTTTTACATGAAGTGTTTTTAACCAGTATAGTTTGAAAAAGGTATTACATATTAATACAGTTGTTTTTTGACTGCTGTTTTTGTTATTGCATTTCCCTTGGCAATCACAATAACCCAGCAGTAAATATGCAGAAGCATTACAGCTGTATTGGAGATCCAAAATAATGTATTGCGTTGTCATCCAGTACTGTAAACTGATCAGATTGTAGGTTTTACACAATGGTTGAACTGGTCTTAATTACCCCAAGAACAATAACTAAAACGATATTATCATCCACACCAACAGGTAATCCTAAAGTTAAATATGCTCAGAAGAAGCAGTTTCACGTTAAATGTGTTACATTTTGACATGATTCAATCGCAATGACAACTGATTCTGGTTTCTTGGCCAAACACTGAGACAGTTATAATGAAAGGCTTCTGACTATGACATCAATGCAGTCTGGGTGGATTTTCTCAAGAAGACTAAAGTACAGTACCTGCTGATGTGACAGGATATCATAAAATAGACAAAACATACTTTTAGAAAATAATGTTATCAGCTCAGCATCGCCTCCTGCAGCCAGAAACATGCACAAAAACAGCACAGTCTCTGTTAGTCTGGGAATTCACATCAGACGATAGACTTTATACCGAGGACTAAACCTTTTCCACTTTTTGTTAAATTGCATTTACGTAGACAAAAAAATTCAGTCTGCAATCACATAATGTTTAAGGATTTGTTTTTATATGTACTGTATGTGCACACATGAATGGATGTGTTGGGGTGTGTAAGTGAATTTTAAAACCTAAACCAAGCAAATCCTCCCCACAGTACAACAGACTACAACACAACACACATCTGATAAAAGGAGGAATGTTACTGTAAAATGGCACGGAGTAAAGATTTATCTGACATAAAAGCATGCATTTCTGTGGGTCTGCAAATTGAAAACCCTGAAAGGCTGTGTGTCACCCGTTTAAGCCCAGTTTTTGTATAGCCAGATCTAACCAAATTAATGGCCATGGAATTAAAATCTCTAAATAAACTGACATCAGAGCATCACTAGAGAGACTTTAGCAGGATGAGAAAACAGCAGAGAAAAATTTTGCACAATTTGAACTTCTCAAAAAATAAATCAACCACAACCAATCTTTTTTGTATGCCAACCTGAAGTTAGTGGTGCATTGGTTCCCTCCACAAGAAGCCTATTAATTTTTCCCAAGCTAACATGATGCTATAAACAAACTAAACTACGACCGCTTGACATCAGCATCACAAAGCCTTCAACAACTTATTCAAACTTTGTTGAAAACATGTTACCTGATTCGAGACAGTTTTGAGATTTGTGCCAGTGTTGCGTTATTTTTTAGCTTTTTATACGCAATGTCGTTTCACGTCCCCGACCTCGTCTGGTTCCGTATAGAAACTTGTTAGAAACTAGTAACTGTCTTTTTAAAGTCATCCCAAAACTTTAAAAACTAGTGGGGCATTACTCGTGCGTTTTATGCCACAGAATAAAAAATATTTACCTTAAAAAAACTGTCAAAAAACTAATTTGCTTTGGAAGGATAGAAAAGTACGACGGAGGATTAGTGCCAAAAAAAATTCTAAGACTACGAGATTAAAGTCTGAATATTATGAGAATAAAGTCGAAGTACTACGTGAATAAAGTCGAAGTACTACGAGAATAAAGTCAAAATATTACGAGAATAAAGTCGAAGTACTACGAGAATAAAGTCGAAATATTACGAGAATAAAGTCAAAATATTACAAGAATAAAATTCTCGTAGTACTTTGACTTTATTCTCAAGATGTCATCTGACTTTATTCTAAAATATCGACATTCTATTCTAATATTAATGACTTTATTCTCATAATATTCGACTTTAATCTCAGGTAATCTTATTTTTATTTTTTTCTTACTAATCCTCCGTCGTAATATTACTGAGAATAAAGTTAAGTAATATTACGACTTTATTCAGTAATATTACTTAACTTTATTCCTCGTAATATTATTCGACTTTATTCTCGTAATATTACGACTTTATTCTCGTAATATTACGACTTTATTCTCGTAATATTACGACTTTATTCTCGTAATATTTCGACTTTATTCTCGTAATATTACGACTTTATTCTCGTAATATTTCGACTTTATTCTCGTAATATTTCGACTTTATTCTCGTAATATTTCGACATTATTCTCGTAATATTTCTACTTTATTCTCATAGTACTTCGACTTTATTCTCACAATATTTCAACTTTAATCTCATACTCTTAGATTTTTTCTCTTTTTACGTGGCACTAATCCTCCGTCGTAGAAAAGGAAGTGCTAAAATACTAACTTGCTTCCAAAAATATGCCATCCCTGCAGCAGGAAGAAAAATAAACTTCATCTAAACATAAGCCAATTGTGTGCAAAACCACAAGCCAAGATGCACATCACATGGAATAAGGTCTGCAGTAGACTGGAAGGAATCAGTTTAATATTATTTTTAAAGAACAGAGTGCTGCGTGTGATTTATATTGTCTTTTATTATCAGGCTGGTGCATCTCTGCATACCCAGTGGGTTCTTCTCAGTTCACTCCACTGAGGATAAAATTTTTATACAATTTTTTAACTGAATGACCTAGCAACACAAGTAAAAACATGCCTGCCAAAGAGTCCTGCTGTTAATGTGTTTAGTTGGTATTCATTCAAAGTGTGGGAGGAAATATCTCATCAGTTGCAGTAATAAAATCTTTGTGTGAAACGACACGTGAGAAAAATACATGAGAAAGATTGAGTGCAAGTGCGTGAGGGTGTTTACCTTTAAGTAGTCCTTCCGCAGGTATTTGTTTCTTCTGCGGTCTTCATTCTGGTTAAGCACAGGAGGAATCTCCGGCCATCTGGGTTCAGAGTCGTTGCTTTCCAATTTCAAACTTCCGTCAAACGAGCAAGAAGAGGAAGGCTGAGGAGCCAATCACAACATTACAGTGAATGTGTGCAGAAATGAACAGGTACAATGATGCAGGGAGAGTGAAATGAATGAGGATGAGGAGAAATGTGATGAAGAGTGACCTCAAAGAAAGCTGCATCTTCATCAGTGAGATCAGTCTCCTTCGGAAATAAAAAAGACAAAATAAAACAGAAAACAGAAAGTATAAAATTAAGATATAAACCAGAAACTGAATGACACATTGACGAATAGATCTTTGGATATGTTTCAAGTACACCAACAGCCTGATTATTGCCACTAACTATGGAAACACTTCTGGAGAGCACACGTAGGGGAATTTGTGCTTACTGTACAACAAGGACTGGTAATGAATTTTATGAAAATGTATTTTTGACCATCGATAACATGGACACATATTGTTTTGTAATTGAGGTAATCTGATTACTAAACGCATTATCACAATCATAGTAATCTGTTAGACATGAGCTCACAATATTACTCAAGAGGCATTACAACAGAGCATGTTAACACAGCCAAAGTGTGAACTCCCACAAAACAGTTCACTAGAAACCTTATGATACAACAATGAATGCATGTTAATCTGTCATGTATCAACAAGATTCTAGTGTATTATATGCTACTGTATTAAAATTTTGCAATGGAGATGCAAAGGTTTGTCAAAATATGTCAAAGAATGATGGAATGTGGCTGCATGCATGTTTGCAACAAACAATACAGGTATTATAACCATTGCTCATAACAAAAAGGTCTTTGTGTCTGTGTTTTCAACCACGGCATAAATACATGATTGTATAAACGGTAACGGTATCGTTTATAGGCACATGAACATGCACGTGTGTTTGTACCTGTCCACTGAGAGCAGATGCGGAGCTGCTTCCCTCATCTAGTGATGCACTGAAACAAATAAGAAAGATAAAAGATAATCCTTAACAAACACGGAAAAACAAGTAAACAAAATGTATTTGTACAGATATGAGTATGTGGTATATAAGTATTTAGTTCATTAATCTGCCTGATCTGTCTGTGAAGAACGAGAGTACTGTAAATATGGAGCTCAGAAGTCATCCTTCTTTCAAACCGCAGTCATGCTATAGACCATTTCACAAGATGTAATCAACACTGGTCCAGAAGCACTTCCTGTTTCAGTTTTTTGTATTTCACATATGTAAATTAAATTAAATCCTAAAGATGTTTGTTAAACAAGTCAGTTGTAAATGTTCTGTTGATTGTATTTTGTTCTGACATTTGTGTAGTGTTAAAAAACTGAGACAGGAAGTGCTTCTGGACCAGTGCTGTTTACATCTTGTGAAATGGTCTATACAGAATGAATATGACACACTGATAAAGAATTATCGCTGATACTTGACAGTTCCTACTTTCAGCAAACAAATGGTCAACATCAATCTCGGCCTCAAAAGGGAGGCCTGTATGTGCTTGTTGTGCGTTTACATCTGGAGCTATAACCACCAATGACAGGTGTGTCACACATATACTTACAGCTCATAATCAAATATCAAACTACCTGGTCAGAATCAAACACACTGTGCTGAAAAAAATAAACCTTTCACAGCAAAACTGATATTTTGTCCAAGGGGGATGATATCTAATCACTGGGTCTATGCTAGGGGTGTGAATTGGCACTGGTTTCACGATTCAATTCGATTACGATTATCATGTCAACGATTCGATTCGATTTCACGATGCATCACGATGCATTGGTAAAATTAACATGAGATCAACTCATTTCTCATTGGTAAAAATCATGGTAAAATTTGTAGGTGCATTTTTTAATATATCGCGTCTGTGTTTTGCCTCCTTCCGCCATCTTAAACTCGCATGACTGACACGCGTATATGCGAATGACATCATAGGCTATAATCGATTAAGGTCTATTACTGCATCGATGCAGAATCGTCCACGTCCGCATCGCGATGCATCAATTAATTTCAACGGAATGCAGAATGCTGAATTCTATGCAGAATGAAAGTGTGATAAATACTGTGATGTGACCCAGCACTGTAAACATCAGATTGCAAGATTCACACAATGATAGAGCATGTGTTATCTAGCTATTGGGATGTGGCCACAAAAAAAACAATTCAGGTTTCTTGGGTAAAGACTGGCAGATTGTGACCTGTGGGTGTAAATCATTGAAAATGTCCATGTTTCAACATGTACAGAACAGCAGGTGAACCATCCTTGTATGTTCACTACTGGAATCTTACATCGTCTCATATATAAAATTGGTAGTTTGGTGCAAGTCAGCAGTTTCTAGTCTCTTTGTCTTAACTGGTTAAGTCGTCTGATGCACAAGGCACACAAAACTGAAAACATTACAGGAGTTTTGAAGTCGTTCTTATTCTACAGGACTTTCTAGGAGAGATGTCCATCACATTCTTTAACAGTCCACCTGGAAACAATGGCAAACTGTGATTGGTTGATTTTGAGTGGGTCCTTACCCAATGAAAGCTGCTATGAAGTCAAAGTATTTTACCATGAGTCTGACTATGCAAGACTAAGCGAATTCCCGACCCTGTTATAAGTGACCTCACTGACCAAAGGCAAGATTATACTGTATTCTGATGTTTTTCTGTACCTTTTTGTCTTTCTAAGAAAACTGTGTTGTGACTCAAAAGAAGGGGACAATCAGGTGCTGAATATTAAAGATATGCCACTGTTCTGTGAACAAAAAAAGTTCAAGGTATATTCACAGTGTACCCTCTCATCTCCTCCCAGTCTGTATTTACACCAGCATTACCAGCCAGAAATAATATATTACTTGGGAACCAGCAAACAAAAAGAGGCTTTGTGTGCAGAAAAGAGACAACATTAAGACTTCAGTTCCAAAACAAGCTGTAGGCTCAAAAGTTATTCCAAGAATCCAGTTTCTGGAAAAACATTGTGAAGGAATGTAATAAGCAGACACAATGATCCTGAATGTTGTCAACGTACCTGTCATTACCTCTTCACTGCCAAACCCTTAAACCCTCTCATTACCACCTTATCTATCTTTTTGATTCCACAACCCACAGAGATATGTCAGATACTGAGCTCATACAGGTTCTTCACCCCAAACAAGCACAGTTTTCTTACTAACATTACAATGAAACATTAAAATAAAAAATATACATATTTTTACCCAATGGAGTAATGTTAACATTATTATCACATTATTTTTGTTATTGTTGATCATTTTTTTAAAAAAAAGATGCATGTAGAGGTGCTTGTGTATGTGCATCATAAAGCAGTACCTTCTAACAGTCTGAGATGGAGATCTTGATTTGGTGTTGCTACTGGAATGGCTGAGAAATCTGTAAGATCAGAACAAACAGTTAGTCTTTCATAAGTTCCCAGAAAAAGGTATTAAGCACAACATGTTTTAAAGCGTAAAAAGGACAGGTGCTGGATGAAACTTCTCCTCATAAACAAGCCCTTGTTATTGAATCAGGTTACATGAGCATGATCGGATTCAAACCAAGTGGAAAATGTAACAACCACAAATCACCTCTTGACATGCCTTTGTTAATCATACTGTTTTTAAACATAAAATAGTTCTCTGGAAAAAGGTTATGCCTTGGGTCCTTACAGTATTCTGCCAAAACAAACGCATTCTGATACTGGGGTCATCTGCACACATATCAGGCCCTATGACCATCTTTACTTCCTGTTTCAGTTAAGGTAAGGTTCTTTCAAACAAGCGGTAAATATCCAACCTCGACTTGTTTTAAATATCCAAGCATTCACTATACAGTGAGCGAGTGATATCATCTAATGCCAACGAAAGTGTAAAATACAGTAATTCCTCAGAAGTCTCTCATGACAGGATGATGGATTAGAGCAATATGCTTTCAGATTTCCTTACAGTTTTTCATAGTTAGACCTTATAACTTTTATCTGTTGTAAAAATCGGTCCGGAAGAAATACTGAATATGTACAGTATATATGCATGTTAAATTTTTATAAAAAGTTTTAAAATAAAATATCTATATTATGTCCTATGAAGCCATCCCTTCTCCATTGGCTGGGTATCATTGCTCGTAGTTTGTGAATTTTAATTTACAGAAATCCTGCGTATGTAGAAAACATGCGTTCTTTATTGTTACATCCATAATGCATGTACTGAAATTTAATTTCCTTCCCTTAAATAGAAAATATGTGTATAGACTAAAATTTTTGTTTCTGTTGTCTGGACTATCAACTGGGGTTCATGAAAATATAAACAGATATAAGCAAATTGCATCAAGTTTTGACTGTAAAAGTCACACAAAAAACGTTAACAACATAAACATACAGACACACATTTCTCCTTCTACCTGTGAGCTCTCCCCGCTGCTCTTCTACGGTGTATTAGACTCTCTGCCCTACAAATTAAGGACCGCCTCCTGACAGTCACATGTCATGTGTGCACCAATCAAATCCCAGCGTTAGGCAGAGAAGCAGGAAGTGATGGAGGAAATGAAAGAAAAGTAGGAATATGGTGATTCATATGTTAGTAAACAAAGAATGATCCTAATTTGTTAATAGACATGCGAATCTTTCATTAACATTAATATTACATTTATACGTGTGGCAAACACTTTTATTTATTAAACACCTACTGAACACATTACACTTTATAACATGGTTGGCATGGCTGAATGACTAAATGGCTGTCAGATGTCAACTGGCCTGCCGTGAGCAATGCGAGGACTATAAAAATGATAGACATAATTTTAAATAAACACAAACAGACATCTTTGGTCATTGCGTGTCATGTTAAACCAGTCACAGGACCACAGTATTCTGCCCCGATCAGCTGTTTTTGAATATAAAAATGTGTCATTTTAAACAACCTCTGATCTGGTGGCTATGACTCTAAACCAGCTGTGTTTTATAAGGATTTCTGTAAAAAAAAAAAAAAAAAATGCAAGGAGGACTAGATTATGAAAACATAAAGATTATAACATTCCTACAGTATGACTCAGAACAGAGGAGTCATTTGAGGTATTGTAAAGAAACCCACGACAGAGAGAGATCTGAAATACAGCAGTGCAGAGGAGATGAAAAGAGTAGCTTATATAAAAAGAAATGTTTGTATATTGAAGACAGGGAGTCTAATGGAAAGAAGTGGTGTCTTCATCAGCGTTTGCACGTACATGCTTTGCATGTGTGTTTGATAGGCCGCAGCCCGAGTGAACAAATGTGCAAATCACCTGTTCTGTTGCTCTTGCTGTAGCAGCTGAACTGCGATCTTCCTCAGGTCCAACACCTCCTTCAGGTCATCTTCCTCTTCCTCACCCAGCTGCTCTTTCTCTGAGCTGAAACAGGGGAGAGAAACAAAAGACAAAAGAGACTGATGCTCAACTCTTGCAATGAGTATAACTCTTGCTTCAAGTTCCTAAATGATCTGGTAAAAATATATGTATGTGTACTGTAACAGCTGATATTGTTACAAAATTGCATAAGAAATAAAAAATGAATTGTGTGTGATTGTTGCATCTATAGATGTAACGTATGTCCCATGTATGTATTTTTGCAATGCCCTCAAACGGGACACACCTCCAAAAAAGTAAGTCTTTGAGATATGTTCTCTTAACCAAATGCTAATGCTCTGAATTCATTTGTCATATTTGATGTGGATCATTACAATTTGATGCCTGTTTTTTCACGTGTACCAGCATGACTAAATAAACTCAGACAGGGGGAAATTTAACAGGCTTGTGTGATATGTGTATTTTGCTAAAGATAGCGGACAAACAGTATTATTTGCTGGTTTAGTTAGTGATTAAATGGTGCACTTTAATGTCAACATTGCCCATAAATATAAAGGCCCTATAAAAGCTACGCGTATACCGTACGTTATTTGTCACTGGAAATCAGTAGGTATGGTGAATTCTCACTAACAAGCACCATAAACTAAAACAGTACCCAGAATTAAAACCAAATGCCCAACTTTACAGTTTTTCTGATGAGCATCACAGCATATTCCGCCACATCTGGAGCCTTTCAGAGTTATATGAAAAAACTCGTAAAACGATGCCATAGAAGAACATTTTTGGTTGCTTCACAAACATTTTTTGTAGTGGTTAAACTACTAAAAAGGTAAGAAAGAAATTATTATTTTGACAAAGTTGACTGAAAGAGTGTAGTTTGAAGGCATTACCAAAATTATAAAGATTGTAAAGAGACATAAACTAAAGGTTCTTTGTCAGAATTTACTATAAAAAGGTAAGAATGAAATTATTCTATTAAAAATAATTAAGGTTTTTTGTGGAACCAAATATGTCTCTCCAAAAATTCTTTTAAGATCCTTTGTTTAAAAGTGTAGTACAGTATGTAATTTATTGACTGGTACATCAGATAGGGCCTACTGTAAAAAATTACCAACCATTACTCTCCATTTTGACTCCACCCCTTTTTATTCACATTCACAAACTTAAACGGCAAAGACCGCTCAGGATCCAAATCCTGCAGACTGCACCGACAATAACACGCAGATCTATTCAAACGAAGACCCAACTCTTACCGCAGGACAACCACAACACCTATCGCCTATAACTCGGAATTTATCAAATGACTAATGCATTTCTTTTTAGCATTTAAATATCGGAATCTCTCATGTTCTCTGGAAAACTATAACACCCACAATCTTAATGGCACAAGGTGTCTACGAAACTGAAATTGGGTCAAGGTGGGTCCGAATCGAACCTGGAACTACCGAATAACTTGGAAATTACCACATTTGTAGACTACATGTGCTAACAGCTACATCTTGGTTTCATCGTTACGCGCAACTCTAATCCTTTGGCTCCACCCTTTTTTATACTACAGTATTGGGATTCAGGTATCATTGTCTTTTATCCCATCGGCTATTCTGTACTGCCGGTAATATTACACGAATCAAGTTACATCTGCCACCGGACATTTTTTCTTTAATGCAATTCTTCAGAACAGGTTGAACATTCCGACATCTGGATGGCATTACATCCTTCTGCCAGCTTCTTTGGAATACCAAGGTAAAAACAAACCTACGTAATACCACTAAAACAGTTGTGGCTGCTGTAAGCAAATGGGAAGGAAACAACATCAATGGAATAATTTTCCCTCCTGCTGGAACTGGCAAAGACCTGCTAGTTTACGGCAAAGTCACACTTCCATGGTGAGTATTTTGGGAGTAATTTGAACAGCAACTTTATGTACAGCTTTGTGATGCATGCATAAATAACATGGATTATTGACTGTAACAGTCGAGTTGCAAAACAGTTAAAGAGTGAAGATATCTTTACTGTGATGATACTCATTACACATCCATCCAATAACCTCTAATAATTTCAGACTACAAAGACAAAAATCTATCAATCCTATAAAATATTACGTCACTTTGCATTGCAAAAGCAGAGACACACTGATCATGGTTTCTTAACATGTTAGGGCTTATACACGTCAAGGCAAGTCTGCCCCACCTCTTCCAAGTAACCCATTTTATTCAAACCTGCATGTTTGCCATTTCTTTTCTTCTTACTTTTTGTTGCACACACGCTCACGCAGTTCTCATAAACAGATGTAATTGTGTCAGGTGTTCATGGAAACACCTGACAGGTGACCTAACAGATGAGGTAATGTTGTGTAGGGAAGAATACATTATATATAATGATGCTGTCTATGCTGAAATGTTCTGTTGACAGGACGTCTGAAAAAGAATGAGGTCGCTTTGAAATATTGTATGTGTGAATGCAATGCTATGAAATTGTATTTATACTTCATGCATTTACTGTATACTTTATGCTGAATGCTAATGAGAATAAAATGAAGTAGAGAATAATCCTTAAAAGCAATAAGCAATGCTTTTAGAATACTAAAGTATACTACAGCTGTTGTTACACACTTGGCTTGGAACATTGTGCCTTCCATCATGCTATGAGTAGTATTGAGAATTGAACTCATGGCTCTGGCATCGCCTGACATCGGGATCTTTGAATCAGAATGAATCTAAATTAAAGATTACAGTTCCACTGTGACATGAAAGTATGTTTAATAGGGTAATATCAATAAATAGATAAGATAAAGAATTATAAGAAGAAAATCATTTCTTAGTTTACTTGCTAAAAACACAAAATCTCTAGTATGGCAATATGGAAATATGCAGTGAGATGAACCAAACCGATTTCATTTTTTTTGTAGTCTCAGAGAGTGGAAATCCAATCTGCGTTTATGAAAAGTCCATGCATGAGTACTAATTATAAATACACAGACGTGAATTCCATGAAGAGGAAATGAGTGGATTTAAATGGGATTTTATCTTATCCATTCAGACTGTAGCATTATAACACAAACCCTAACATCATGTCTCCTTAAAGAACGAGTCACACTTACCCTGACTCCTCTTTCCAGTTCTCTTTGTCTTTGCTTTGATGCGTCTTCAAAACCCGTTCAAGCTCCTAAAGACAACAGAGGAAAAACATGCAAAATTCATGCGTCACAGACGTCTATTTGACATTTCTAAGTTTGAAAGGTGGGACCATACATTTGTTCCACAGAAGTATAAAAATAGAACACTATGTGAGTCTTCATGGTTTGATTCAAGCATGCATTCTGAGTATATGTATTATCAGTACATTATCGTCACATAGCCTGAGATGTACTGTAAGTTTTGTGATGCATGCATCCCTTGCACATGATGCTCTCTGGTGACATGGTAGATCATCTTAGTACAGAGATGAACTAAATCAGTACATTGATAAATATACAACAATGTTAATAATTCTATTTTACTGCACTGTGTGTGTGTGTGTGTGTGTGCACGCTGAAGCATCTAATCTATAGGTCTGTGTGTATCACAGTATGTAATCTATAGGTCTGTACATATTATAGTGTGGAATTTATAGGTCTGTGTGCATTATAGTGTGTAATATACAAGTCTGTACAAATTATAGTGTGTAATCTATAGGTCTGTGTGTATTACAGTGTGTAATCTATAGGTCTGTGTGTATCATGTAATCTATAGGTCTGTATGTATTATAGTGTAATCTATAGGTCTGTGTGTATTATAGTGTGTAATCTATAGGTCTGTGTGTGTGTAATCTATAGGTCTGTGTGTATTATAGGGTGTAATCTATGGGTCTGTACATATTATAGTGTGTAATCTATAGGTCTGTATGTATTATAGGGTGTAATCTATGGGTCTGTATGTATTATAGTGTGGAATCTATAGGTCTGTATGTATTATAGGGTGTAATCTATAGGTCTGTACGTATTATAGTGTGTAATCTATAGGTCTGTAATCTATAGGTCTGTGTGTATTATTGTGTAATTATAGGTCTGTATTATTATACATTAGTCTGTAATAGGTCTGTGTGTGATATTATAGTGTGTATTGTGTGTATCATATAGTGTGCAGTCTATAGGTCGTTGTGTGTTTTAGTTAGTAATATATAGGGGTGTGTGTATTATAGATGTGACCATGATTGCGTATACCTTTAAACATGACACATAGGGTGCATTGTTTTGAGTATCTCCCTCAGAAAGAGCCTCTTCTTCTGGATTTGGGTCAATAAAGTCATAGGGATCTTGGTCTGCATATATATATATAAGATATAAACACAAAGGTGAGATTTACATTACAGTACCTCAAGTTTTACCTTGTAATTACCAAAGAGACGCAATACTATGTCACAGTTAGTCAAGTGTAATGGCTGGTTACGCTTCCTATAAACACCAAGAATCACAACACTTTGTCTATTATTATCTCAAGGGTGTCACATACTGTCTTTGCTAATGTCATGACTGTAATCAAAAGTCTCAGTTACAGCAAAACACACAAGCTGAGCTTCTCTGGAACGTAATCTGATCAGTGAGAGTACTATATATTATTACTATATTTTATATGTTATTATACATCCAATACAACTAAAACAAAAAAACACACATACCTTTGTTTGAGTCCAGCTTTGTAAAAAGTATGTGTGCGTCTGCCCGTGCCGTCTCAGACACCTGAGAGTGCAGACTGACAGTGTCATCATCAGATGGCTGGAGAAACAGAACGACAGGAAGAATGAGAGGAAAATCAAACTGAAATAGTAAACTGGAGCTTCCGTGTACTGTAGATATGTTGATTGCACATTATTTTACAGTGAAGTGTACTTACCCAATAAAACACTACATGTTAATATTGTTACACAACGCTCTGAAACGCTTGATTCTGGTCAGTTGCGACATTCCAAGGTATGTTATTGCCCAATAACAGCCGCTAACAGCTAATAACACAGGGTTATTCAGGTACTGTGAGTCAACTTGACCTTGAAAATAACTCACTTTAAAATAAATTAGAGAGAAATTTGCCTTATTACTAACATATATTAATATTACAAATAATTAAACCAAATTGCATCCTTGTCTTGTTTTAACATCGTGTCTTGACTGACAGTCATGTCTAAAGCCGTCAGGAAACGTTTTTTCTCATGGAAGGTTTGTATGTCACAAATAAGCTAATTCAAATTAATATTTTGTGTTCATTAATTTACTCACTTTGTCAGAGATTATTCTCTGTTAACAACATTAAAATTAAATGTATAATTTCACTGCGTCAATGACATTTGCACCGCTGTACTGTAAAATTATTGTTGCAGCTGTCTGAAAATTGTTCCAGGTTTCTTGTATAGCTAGAGTGTTTTTATAACTATAAAAACAGCTGTAACAAGTTTTAGGAGCCCCAAAACACTGTACCAGAGAATGATTCAATAACCTGCAGAAACCTGCTTTGTTTCATGATTCTTATTTTGGCGTCTTGGAGTCCTTTATACTACAAATTTCCAATATCTGTATTTTGATTTTTGACTTCAAGTTCAGCGTCTTCAGCATTTTTTTATCTGTCTGTGTAATTTCTCTCCTTTTTTGTTAGGTTAGGAAACACTTCTCGCATGCTACATTTCATTCTTTAGATTCTAAACCTAAACAGTACAAACATAAATTATTATTATTATTGTTTAAGGTGACTTTACATTACATTGGGGGTATGCATTTAATCAATCAGCCCAAATATGCTTTTGGATTCAACCCGCTCAGCCATTTCCTCATGTAAGATAAATAAAATGTCTTCGTTTTAAATGAAGGAACTGCCTCATATGTCACATTCAATTAACCCTTTACCTCTTTGTGCATAAGCAGCACAGTGAGCCCAGTATGTTATAGAGTATAAGCGTACCAGCCAGGATACATAATGTAAATGCCACCTGATGAGCTGAAGGACTGATCAGTTTTCTCCCTCTGGAGGGCAAATTAAGAACTGCTAGCAATACATGCTCTTTCAATCCCTGTCATTCACTCAACTGTACGGTAATGAGATGGATCCTAATAAAATGATCAACATACAACATACAAGTAATAAAATAAAGGTTGGCCTGCTCATTACATGGCTTGACACATGAGTAAATTTATTGACATGAAATATTGATTTGAAATGTTTTATTAGCTTCGGTGGGAAAAAACAAATGTCAGCCAAGACACAATGTTTAAAACGAACACACAATTTGGTATAATTATTTAAAATATAATATGTTATTAAATATGCATTTTTTTTATTAGTAAGTAAATTATTACAAGGTCAAGTTGACTCAGAACCCAGATGACCTTGTGGTATGTTTTAAGCGGATGGTATCAGGAAAAAACACACCTTGGAATGTCACATCTGGCCAATCAGAATCAAAAAGATAATTACGAAGATAATTATGGTTTAATACCGTACTTTCAATCATTCAAATCGTAATGGAACACAACCTGGCCAACCCACATGTACACGTGTACAGCGAGAAACAGCTGCCCGGGTTATCAGTGTGACCATCAGGCGAAAATGGAAAATGTAGATAATGTGTCTGTGTGTGTGTTATTACCTCTGTAGTCGATAACCTTTTGTCGCCATTGTCACTGCCAATACCCGAGTCAGGACCATGATTTTTACTGGGATAAAAATCTTCCATACTAAGACAAACACGTTTATGGACAAAAAGATACAAACATTAATATCCATAATAACACAACATCAATACCACTGATTTACTTAATTCATGAAGGTGCAAAAAAAATTCAGGTGTTAAAAGAAACCAGTGAAAAATACAGTATATTAGAGTAGCACTCGGCAACAAATTAGCAGAATAAATGGAGAAAAAAGTATAACAATGAAAGAGACTGTCATTATTTATAGCTTTCTTAATATAAGTGCGCTTACAAGATGACATAAAGATGATGATAAAACACAAGAACGTGACTACCTGTCTGTCAGCTGCTGAGGTAAACAGCGTTTACCTAGAGAGGGCAGGTCAAGTGTGTCTGGTTTCTTATCTAGGCGACACGCCTGCAGGTTTAAATACTTAAAGATGTGAATCTTTCCTTTTAGACAGATCTGAAAACAAAGAAAAAACAATAAATATTAAATAAAATCCCACTAAAATATAGGGGAAGCACTAGACATCCTATAAACCTGCGAGAAAAGCCACAGTATCATGACTGGTATAAATGTAATACCGAACATCACACGACCACAACATTTCTAAAACGATACTCGTTTGTGTCTCAGCTGGTCGAGCATTGTGTTAGCAGCGCAAAGGTTGTGGGTTTGATTCCCAGCGAACACACACACTGACTTTGGATAAAAGTGTCTGCCCAATGAGTAAATGTAAATGTATCTTGCTGAAATTGCTGAAATGAATTTTGTGTAGCCTATAGGCCTATGCTGTTATAGCATAACTGTTATGTTTTATAACTATTTAAATAAACATAAAAAACAAAAGACTTTAATTTAGAAATCAATTTTGCTATCTAGTATTTTAAATCAAGCCCCTTGTGAGTGATTTAATTCAGTTAACATGGTCAGCCACTGGATGGCGCCAACAGGCAAAAATTAACAGACTTGAGAAACACTTCAACAACTTACTAGATCTATTCAGATACACAGGAACAAGTTATGTGCAAACACACCTGTGCTGGCGGAGACTGCATGGGATTGTTATCAATAACGATGTGCTGTAGTTGCTTAAGCTTGCGATAAGACATAGGAATTTCTGTGATCCTATTACAAGAGAAATCCAACCTGATCAATGGCAGATCCGACAGTTCTGTGACAGAGAATAAAGACAATGTGAAGACGAAAGAAATAATAATTATAATATATATATATATATATATATATTTACAAGACTGAATTATAATCTATTCATACAGAATGATGTGTAAAACAAGCTGACAGTACTAGTTACACTCCTACTGATAATTAAATCAAATGCAAATTGAATTGCAGCCCTTCAACAGTATGTGTAAATCAACAAGTGTTTACTCCCTGTTACCTGGACTTTGAAAAGCAAGTTTACTAGTACGCAAAAGTATTTTTGACTGACTTTCTGACAATTTACAGTGTGCCGGGTAATTTGTTTTGCATCATCTGGAGCACTTTTGCTGGCTAGTAAAAACTTGCATTTCTCAGTGATAGAGTAACACAGAGATTGTAAATATTGTTCACAAAAAGGGTTGAAAATCTGTGAAGTTATAGTAACACAGACATATAACTATAAACAATGTAACACGCCAAATGTGTATATTTATGGGGTTTTAACACAGCTTTTGAAAGATTCATGTGATTGACGCTTTTGTTGATGTACGTCTGTGTTTTGTATCTGTACCATCTGGCAGCACTTGAAGGCAGTTTCTTCGTATGTTGAGCTCTCGTAACGCGAGGAGTTTCCCCATCTGAGCAGGAAGCACCTGGATCTCATTACAGCTGATGTCCTGATCAGAGAAAACACACACAGACATCAACAAAAACACTTTTGGCTGTTTACACCTAATTCTAGATGAGCCTACGCTGGTCTCTGACCAGCATACTTACAGTATATATGAATCTTACTGCACACATACTGTACCCAATCACCGCTTGTCATATTCATTTCAAAGATACATAAGGGGTTAAACCAATCCGATGTGCATTCTGCATACTGTACATTATATGTATTACTGTACATACATTATGAATGATTGTACATATTGGTGTACATATTGAATGAATTATGTCTACTGTGCAGTGATTTGTTTTTTCTATACATTCTGTTTATTGTCTATGACTGCAAGAGTTTTTAGTCACTTGTTTATGCTATAGTAATAATGTAGTCATCTGACATTACACACACACACACTGGGTTTACATGTTTAATGGGGACTTTCCATAGACATAATGTCTTATATATTATACTTAACACAAACTGTAAGACACTTACTAGTTCCATAAGGTCCTTGGATTTGCCAATCTCCTCAGGAACAGACAGCAGTTTGTTGTTACTGACCACCAGAACTTTCAGAGGAAGATGGAAGAGATACTTGGGGAGAACAGACAGCTGATTTCGACTGAAAACATCAAAACACAAGGATTTAATGTTTTTAATGTCACATGTAAGCAGTAATAGTTATTGGTGTCTTGCTTTAATAAACCATAATACATTGTGTTTATGATGCTGGTCTCCAGCATGGGATGCTGTTGTGCTGGTGATCCCTCTACATTAGTAATATAACTTACTATCTGGTATCTGGTACTGAGTTAGCCAGTAAAACAGCATTTATATACAACAGCTACCTGGGACCAGTGGACAATGCTGGGAAAATCTTTTTAAAAAAAACTTTGTTTCAATGGTTAGCCTTCAAAAAGACTTGATGAAACAGTCTGAAATAATGACACATTTTCATGAACTTTGTAACTGTAACTGTATATTTACTTAAAAGTTGTGTTACATGTCATATTTATGTGCATTTAATCGAACATGCTATGAACATTGATTTATTACACATAAGTGCTTCTTTCTAAACCTTTCTCATTTTATTCTACATACATGCCAAGACATAAATAACTGGAGCTCTTGAGCTCATGTTCTGTTCCATAACCATTCTTTTATTATTGATCCATCAAGCAACAGCCTCCCTCACCCCACATTTTACCTCCACAGCATCACTCCTGCTGCTTTGCTTTTAAATTCTCTCTAAAGAATTGACTTTGATTGTAAATCTCTATCCTGTCACATTTCTCTCCTCTCTTTCTGAGAAACAGCCCGTGTCTACAGTAGCAGAGAGGGTCCAATCATCAGTGACATCAGCGAAAAACTCTAATCTGTACTAAAGGATTCATAAAATCGGCCTTTATGGATGCTTTCCCGGAAACAGATTTAATGTTGTCTAAGACTTGTGAGGCATTTTATTGACAATCACTATTGACATTATAACTTATCCCCGAACTTTATCTGCACATGGTAAACCAATCATACTACAGCTTAAAGTAGTTAGTACATCCAGATCAATTAGTATTAAGTGTAAATTCATTCAAAATAATTGCAGTCCATGTTAATAAAAATAATAAAACTGAATACAATGCAAACTGAGAGTTTATTCAAATATATAATATTATGGTGATAGCATTACCTGATGTTAAGGTAAGTGAGCATATGTAGGTTAATAATGCCCTCTGGTATGACCTTTATGCAGTTGTGATAGAGGTTTAATGACTCCAGGGGTGCAAACATACAAACTTCTGGAGGGATTTCACAGAAACGATTTCTTGACAAATCTGTCCAGAAAAAAAAGATTGTGTTGGTTAAACGAGTTCAACATGCATTTTTCAAACTGTAAGATATTCACAGAAATAGACACACATATAGACAACTATTACCATTAATTACATTCTTGTATATTTGCATGCATACTAATGTACTACATGTCCAGATATGAAGCAAGTGTGAAGTCCTGCAGCTCAAAATGGGTCTACAGAGGAAATTATTGAAAATGTGTCAAAGTGCTTAAAGTTCAGATAACAACCCATCAGAATAGAAACAAGTTCAATGAGAACTGGGCTGCTATTACCATGGTGTTGCCATGGAAGCAGACATGAATGCAGAAGAAAAGTCATGTTGCTAACTTCCTCTGTAATTCACATCCTTTTCAACAAAAATAAAAGTTTGTGTGTGTATATGTATACTGGAGAGAGACTTTACAACAGCATGAAAAACAGAATCCCAGACAGATTATGTTTAGTTCATTTTAGGTACACGTTACATAAACTTTATGAGATCGAGTACAAAATTGTAGCAAATTAGAATTTATTCACTATCACTTTTCAGCCAATCAGAAGTTAGCAGGGAAAAACCACCATAGTCCATTTTTGACTCAGTTGGAATCGTTGCCAACCTGAAGCTGTGTTGCCTGGCAACTACTACAGACTGAACAGTGTTGCCTGGCAACCGTAACTAACCCAAACTGTGCTGACTCCACCTAAGACATTCCTCTTGAACAACCTTCAGTTGGCTGATAGGAGTCTGAAACACACTCATGATGAATCAGCAGCACAAACACAATGATGTCTTCCTCATTATTTACATTTCTGCACACCACTGGATAATTCATAAATAAAATATATATTTAGAAAGATCAGTAAGCATTTTAAAGTTGCCTTGTCAATATATATAGCCTATATTCCAGACACAACCTCTCTCTCTAAAGATGAAATACTGGAAACACATGGCAGGAGTGAAACAGAATGTGTTTCAGTTCATGTGTCTTTGTTTTCTGATGGAAACCAGCAACATTGTATGATTCTTCACATCACAACCTGACACAATAAATAAATAAACAACACCCACATAAAATAATTCTAGTTTATGACAATCCTTATTTACCTCCAAATGTCTCTACAGAACTTTACAACAGCATGTTGGTACAACAGAATTCTGAAAGATTATGAAAGATATTAAAGACCTTTACTGCCATTAAAAATAAATCTAAAACATTTACATTTTTTAAGGACTCATAGACAACCTGAATATAGTCTAGAGATGTAAAACAGTGAGACAGAATATATGTGATTGTGTAAATGACTGTTGACAGGGAGAGAGGGAGTGAGAGAGAGGAAGCGATAGAAGGCTGAATTGATGGGAATTCCTCTAGACAGCGACATTTCTAATATCAGTTCAGCATCTCTAGTACACAGTCTTCTGTGTGTGTGAAGCGCATAATATTTATGGCACAAAACCAATGAAAGAGAGCTGTGGAAAATGATTCTCTGTAATTTATTTTTGCTTGTTTGTGTGTTTTTTGTGTGTGGGGGGGTATCAGACTGTTTGATAGCTATTATCTATGACTACTTAATTTATCTTGCCTCTTTGTGACCTAAACAATACTAACAGCGCTGAGGCACAGCTGCTTAGCAGAAGGGGACAGATCCCCACCCTACAAAACACACACACGCTTGACACACGCGCACACACACACGCACACACACACATTATAAGAAATCAATGCGTTTTTAATGCAGGGACTTAAAGCCAATATAGACGGTACAAGCTATCAGCAGACTTCCTTAATGTCTTCATGAAAGGCTTAAGTGTTACACACAGTAGCAGTGCTCTATAAACATGATATTGTGCCAGCTGAACTCTCCTTAATGCTCAAAAATAAGACAGTGAACTCTGAAAAATCTGTGAATAAACAGTAAAAAAAACATTTTAACAATAGAAGAGACATATTTTTACCAGGAACAGAAAGATAATTTTGTGGAAAACAAACAAGCAGCAAAACAGAACAAGAACTCAAGGATAAATAAATGCTGTCAGCATGTTTGAAGTAATTCTGTGCCACCACACCATCAAAATTGCAAAAAATAATTGTTACTGTCAAAACCGAAAACCTCCTTACTGTCAAAACTGAAAAAGTAATCAATTACTCATAAATTTTAAGGACAGGCCACAAACCAGGGTAATAAAAATATGTAATCAGTGTCGAAATAAAAGCTTGTACTTCTACAATTATTCTACTAATTCACAAGACAAGTGGTTAAAATCTATTTCACATTTTCTTTCCAATGGGTGCTTGCAAGTAGGATGCATGGCTCTAAAAAGATTATAAGAAAACAGAAACTAAAAATAATCAATAGACTAGTACAAAAGAACCAAACAAGAATCAAAATATCCCCACATTATCTCAATTTCTGTGAGAGAGAGAGAGAGAGAGAGAGAGAGAGAGAGAGAGAGAGAGAGAGAGAGAGAGAGAGAGAGAGAGAGAGAGAGAGAGAGAGAGAGAGAGAGAGAGAGAGAGAGAGAGAGAGAGAGAGAGAGAGAGAGAGAGAGAGAGAATCAGAGAGAGAGAATCAGAGATTGAAAAGAATCTGAATGAAAGAAGTCTGTATTTGAAATGACAAATTCTAACACAAACTGTGAAACAGAATCTCCCTCTATAATGTTTCACTCCCTAACGGAGACTCACAGAGTTATACAACAAATCTTATGTGTGACAAAAAGAAACGCATGAGAGACATAGGAAAAGCAAGTAAAAGTAAAAGTATTTACAAAAAATATTTTTATGAACGAATACATACAGTAATGTAAACAAGGCCCAAGTTTCAATCACAAGTTTCTTTTCACTAGTAAAGAGGGGTGTTGGAGGTGTTTGGTTATTTTTTTGTTGTCTCTTGTTGTCAGGGACACATCAGCACTCTCTCAGGATAAGAATGGGACCTAAAAACACAAAGACTGACTGGGCCTGGCTGTCACAGTGGATTTATCACTTGATCAGTGGTTGTCAACTAGCGGTTTGTGGCCCACAAATAGGCAGAACATCAATTCTCATGCAACTAATACTACTATACAACTAATACTACAAGTAATAATTACAAAAACAACCCTGGCCATAATTAAAATGAAAAACAGGCTTTTTGACTTAAATTGGAAGAGAAAACTCCAACTAAAAGATGTCAAAGTCACCATATTTTTGCACCAAATTCCTAAAACCATGAATTCAAAGTAAAAGAACAAATAACCCAGACTACACAGAGTTCACATGAAAACAGAAGTAGTTTGTTCTGACCACAATCTCTGATCATCAGTTTAGTACGGGATAATGTACAGCCAGCTGATTGTTAGTATTTAATCGGCTGCTCTTGTAAGTTACATTATGTGTGTGTATGAAGCCGTTCGTTTTGTATTTATATCCATATTATGCTTTAGTTTCAGTATTACAAGACAAAACGACAGCTCTGTATGCTGACAGCTTGCCGTTCCTGTAGTTCAACTGAAGAAGCAGTTGCTTTTACTTCTGTTTTGCAATGAGAAACTGATAAAAGAGAGTATACAAGATATAAAAAAGAGTGTAAAGCCATTTTACATAGGAATCATTAAATGAATCATTTTGGGCAGAAGCATTCCTTTAAGATGTTTGTTATGTACTATAAAAGGATAGGTCTATCTCAGAATGTGTGTGTGTTTGTTATTATCACAGACTTGAAGAGAAGAACTGACTCACACTTTTTTAGTTTCACTTCATTTTGAACCCCTTAGCACAGGAAAAGCTGAAAACAAACTTCAATAAAATCACCCTTTAAAAAGCAAGCAAAACACAGACATTTCTTTCACTGTCTGTCACAATACACATTTGATGAAAATCTGCTTTATATATAAATCTCAATGTCAACTTTTAAACAGCCGACACATATAGTACATTTCAATACATATATCAATCCATGATGTATCCATTTACTGAATTTTAATACATCTCTCAGAGAAAATACAACACACTCATTTGTCACCCAAACTACAAAGAGCATGATGCTGAGCACCCGAGCTTAAAGTTGACACCTTACAGATGGGACCAACATGTCAGATCATGTGTAATCACCCCAGTCTCTGGAGATTGTTGTGTGTGTGTGTTAATGTGCGTGTTCATCTGTGAAGAACAGAGAGGTCTCCTGCCAACAGCTGAGGCCTTCCTGTCACAAGGTCTCAAGACAAGACCTTGCCCCATAGAACGTCACAGAGGGAAACTCAAGCAACATCAACATTCAACTACGTTAAATAATGAAGTAAACTACATAGTGTTAACGTTTATGGGCATTTAAGACCTATGATCTTAAAAATGTAAATTAAACAAAACACTAGCATGACACTCAAGTGGTCTAAAAAAGTGAAACTAAACACACTCATACACTCATAACAATGCCACAGGTATTAATAGCACATGGATTTCCTGTCACTTCCTGTAACAACTATTACCCCTTCGTTTTATTACCACTTCCTCTAAAATACTGATGTCATCATCCCAAGGGTTCTGTCTAGAAATAGGGAGGATTCTTTGCAGAAAGAGACATTAAGTGTACTTGGGGATGTACACACTTCTCCTAAAAAACAACATTTGACACGTAGCGCCTTTAGGATGATGCATCACATGGCTGTTATAAGCGGCTCTGATTAGCACTTAGCATATTTTTGCATTGGCAGCTTTAATTCTGGGGTCCTTAAAAGCTAACATGACATGTGCATGGCAACATGAATAATTCATGTACATGTGCATAACCACAAACGGTCCTGTAATAATGTATGCCATTTTAATGATAGGCACGAGGATTTTATTCATGCATAATCAAACTAAATGCTTATAAAGCAAGTCCATTTGCACTAAAACACACACAGTTTGGGTTGCCATTCTCTTATCCTAAATGCCAAAGGAAAGTGTACTGCAAAGGATAGGTGGACATTATTTTATCCATTCCTTTTAAGTTTCCCAGTGCTGAAAAAGTTCCTACTTGTTAAATATAGCTTTGTAGACTATGTGCATTGTTGGCTCCTTACAGAATGGTCAGAAACAGACAATAATAAGCCAACAAAGAGAAAGATGAAAGGAGGAAGAGTGAGTACTCTTCTTAGTTTTTGTCACACTTTGACATCAGATGAGATTTGGGGGTTTCTTCATACACCAGCGTTAAGTTTGTGGTTAAACATTGTTCCCCATATAGGCTGTACTAAACCATTAGCCAACAATAGCTTGGACTGCCAAGTGGGTCAATGGAGCGCAAACAAACACACACCAAACACATGCTTACCATAGTACTATACACCAGCCTGGCTAAACTGTCAAACACACACAAAACTATCAAGCACACGAACAATCTCTTCTTCCCACAAACATTACATTTCAAGATACAGATTTGGTTTCCTTCAGACAGGAACACAGCCACAAATCTTCAGATGAGTCAGCGACACTACTTCTTTGTCATAAAGAATTCACTTCCTCTCAAACACAGCATTAGATGCTCAGTCTGGTGAACTACTTCCTCTTTCAATCACATTTATACACACGCACACAAACAAAAGCACACAGTATGTAGCCCTACACTATCAATGCGATGCCATTTGCATGCAGACTACCCCTACAAAGCCAGTAAAACTAGTGAATGTCCAGTGTTGTGTCCACAACAACCACAGGCTTCTTCTGGCCAACAAGCTGAGCATTCTGTACACAAGTATTGATATCAACAAACAACTCTTCATAAAGCTGACATGCTTTATAGATTTTGGGCCAAAGATTCACACTCTGTATAGAAGACATATTCATTAGTGTAACTGAATGGGAGTGTAGACATGATGCTGTGTGTAAGGTGTGCATGAATGAATGGATTAGCGTTTCTCCTCCCACCGTCTGCTTCGCGTCTGAATGGCTGTTTGCTGCGGCAAGACTCCCATTACATACAACAGACACTTTAGATAGAGATGCACTCCTTTCATTTCTAACTCTATCTATAGTAATAATTACATTTTAAACAAAACACTGCATGCTGTAATATCTACAAACATGCAAATAATGTTAAATGAACATGGGAGAAAAATTATATCAGATAAAAAATATGCACTTGTTACAAATATTGGTACCAATCATAGAAATTGACAGTGTGGTACACATATATGCATAAATATATTATAAACCTTCTACACTGATTTGGTCTAAAGCTCGCTGTATAGAGGATGAAGAAAGGCGCGTGATACATCCTACAGAGGCGAACGGTTGCATCTTTTGTCTGTCACTGCTGTAAAAGAGAGCAGCCGCTTTCTGCAATCACGGTCCTTTTAAAACGATTTTATATCACCGTTTAAAACATCACATACAGTGAAAGCAAAAAAACTAGACTGTTTTTTCATAATGATAAATTATTCTTCTGTTGATTATAATGGGAAATTGTAGTCACGTGCTTGCAGTAGATTGTAAGCGACATGATTTCTACAGTACAGTAGCTTAGCGGAAAACCTGCTGGATTACTGGACCAAATGGTTGTCTACTGTTTTTAAACTCTCCAGTTTCATTCATAGGTAATAATATAACCAAAACAAGCAGAACGGACACTAGCGCGCGAGTTTTACACAGAAGCCAGCGTTTCTGAGGTCTAATTTTACACGGTATCATGCACGTCACTCTACGCAAGCTGTGAAAAACACGAGACAAGACATCCCTGGTACAAGCACCATGTGCATGGGCTATTGTAACCAACATCCAATGACAATCCGCGCAAAAACACCAAAATCACGGCACAATTTCTCAGGTTATAAAAATGTGTTCTACTCTTCCATGACAACGGTTGTGAGAAGCGGGTCAGTAGAGCAGGCAGGGAGATTAGCCCACATCTGAGGGACCCACCTGCTTGTGTGGTATCGGTCAAATCGTAGTTAAGCCCCGGGTACTCGCGCAGTTTTCTGCCGCTGATGTTGAGCATCCCGGAGCAGACGGCATCCTCCAGAGCGCGCTCCAGACTGCGTGCGGTGTGCAGCGGGTGCTGCTGCTGTTGTTGCATTACGCTCGGGTTCCAGTGAGCGACATTCGGGTAATGCTGGCTCTGAAGAGCAGCAGCAGGACCTACACCTCCCTGACTCGCCGCCATTTTCATAAGGGAAATTATTCTTACAATAATAATAGGGGGCTGCCTGTCGTGCCGCGCATGCGCAAGTGGCACAGATGGGGACGAGGAGGGGATGGGCTAGTGAGAGGCGGAGAATTCGCAGCTCTAGCGGCAGGTTGAGAGATAAATCAGAAGCTCAATTTTCGTTTGTTTGTTTACTTTTCAATACTTTCTCCAAATATCATTAGACCAGTATCATATTCTTTTCCAAAAACACCAACAAGGTATATTTGACGCAAATCATTGATTTTTTGCAGAACCTTTAGAGTTGCAGCTTTAGCAATGTTTAATAAAGTTTAGATTATTTAGTAATGGTTAAGACATGAAAATTGGTTAGTGGTTTTGCTTGCAGGGCATGTCCCGTCTTTTATGTGGTACAGTTTGTGGTTGGTTTGTGGTTCAGAATACGAGCCTTGTTCACTGAGCTCAGAGGCGGGCCCTGGCGGTTGAACGTTATCAAAGTTATTAAAACTAGCCACATACTGCACATCCATCCCAGCTGTACTGTTCTTTCTTGTAACGCATGTAATAACAGGCACCCAGGCAGATGTGTGCCTTAAACTACACATTTATTGGAGAGCACTTACAAACTTGACTGAAGCACTTGCACATCGCATTCGGCCCTCCCCCATAGTAAAGCCCACGAGAGCCCCCTGGTGGCGCTAATGTGCACCGACACTAAGAGTGCATATAACAACGGCATGCAAAACATTTTATTATAAAGAAAAACACTCCAAAAATTAAGCAAGAAAATTTTCAAAAAAGTGTTATAAACAAATAATTTAATTCCTATAGCAAGCAATAAAGAGCACATCAATAATGTTGAGATATACATTCAGAAAGACCTGCCCACTGTACATAGATAAAACATTGCGCTATTTTTGGCTTCTTGTCACACTGGTCGTCAAATTCATAGTGCTGCTGGGCTGAGTCACACCAACCACCAGTCATTTGATCGACAAACACGGGTCTGACCACAAAGAAACCGGGTTACTGTACCTTTTAAACGTTTCATAGTCTGTTTCGTCAGTAGTCTCTGCGTTTGGGGCGCGTTTTAAAGTTACCGAGTGTACTACGACGCCTGTGAAACTTTTGCGTGCCTGTCTACGTTGGTGGAAGAAATGGGGGATAATGACGTGCAAATGGAGATTACAGGACACATGCAGGAGTCCCACACTTCAAGCGATGACAAAATCGATTTGTCCTTAGGTTAGTGGTTTTAAGTTAAGCGTCACATCAGTATTAAACTCGTATTATAATGAGTTGGATGAGCCGGATACGCAGTTTCGTTTGTGTTAACACGAAAGAAGCTGTGGGCAGCTGTCAGATAGATTCAGCAGCTGTCAAAGCAAAACGTGCTCATATCTACAGATCAAACATGTGCTTTCAGTTCAACAGGATAATATCTTAAGTGAAAATATGTGATTGTGAATGCGGTTTTGAAGTGTTAGGGGAAGTCCCTTCTTCTGCCATTCGGTGACGTTTAAAATTTCGATCATTCAACCATACCAACATAAGATGACTTTTAACGTTAAGCCATTTACAAAACTACAAAAAGCTGTTTCTTTTACATATTTTGTGATGTGATATATGTTTTTTTTATTATTCTACACTAATACTTAATTATACTGTAGCTAAATAACAATTGTATCAGCATACATCTAACCTCCCACAAATTAACCATGGTATTATAGTAAAAGTGTAGTAACCATGTTTTTTGGCAGACTGATTAGGATTTGCATGACTAGCAACAAATATCAAACTATGGTTACTGTAGAAAACCCATGATTATTGGTCTAAGGGTCTGCTCAATGGTTTAAGATTAAAAGGAGAGAGAGAACTGAACACTGTTTTAGTTGTCTGGGAACACCAGAAGAGAGAAACCCTCTGCTCCATGCAGGACACTCACAGTGAAACTGTCTTTGAATAAGAAACCCACTCAACAGATCAACAATACTCCTTACTGCAAATTACAGCTCAGTCATTTTCTCCTTCAATGAGCTATACATTATTTTTAACACATGATCACTACCCTATCTTTGAACAAGATATCTGCTCTTAGAATTAAAGTAAACCACAGTAAACACTGTTACTTTCTTTTCACAGATGACATCATAAAACTAAATAAACAAGAGCAAAAAGCAAACAGAGCTTCAAACAGAGCTAAAAGTAAACGTGCAGCTGTGTTGAAGAAACTCAATCAGATTCCACAACAGCAGAGGGGAGGCAGACGCGGAGCACAGCAGTACCAAGGCAAGCAAAGCACTCATCTGTTTTAGAAGCAAAAAGACACAAATATAAACAAAAGCATATAAACAAACTTGCTGATTGAGGTTTATCCCACAGGGCCTGGCAGGGTGAGAGGTTTCAGAGGACAAAGGGGATCTGGGAGAGGCATGATGTCGAGAGGGGGTGGTATTGGTCCAATAAACAGAGCTGCTGCCAGCGCCACGGTTTGTGAATAACTGTGTTTAACTTGTAAAGGAATAGATTAACTTATTATAAAATATTATATATATTAATATATGCAGAATGTTAGGAACTGACAACTTCAGTCTCAATCCCCTTTTACTGATTGCACATGTTTGGAAAAGCAAGAAAAGAAGTGAATGACAACAGATTTATTTTGGGGTGCTCTACACCTCTAAAGTCATTAAAGTTTAATATTTGGGTAAAATCTAGGGATTTCGTAAGGGTTCTTACTGTTATTGTTGTGTTTTTATTTTAGACAGGTGGACAGTTTGATCAAACCACATTCACATCGAGAGGGACATTCAGAGGACGAGGGAGAGGAAGAGGTAGAGGAGGCGGCTTGAGCAGGTTCTACCATTCTTCCTGTTTAATGTTAAAATCTGAAGAAAAACGTTGCAAAATAAAAACAAAATATAAACAAGTAACTAATAACATAACTTTAAAGAGCCATAATGTTAATAATAAGAATTACACAATTTATAAAAATTTTGTTGTATCTTTTTTAAAATCATATAAGATCAAAATTCGACATGCTGTGAAATTTATCCCTAATCTTAATCATACGAAGCGTTACACTCGGTAACTCATAAGAACAAGTCAAATCAATTGCCCAATCACATTCCTTGAATTGATGGCATCTGAAGTCATAACATCTGCTAAATGTCAACACTGAAAAGGAGAGGAGTAAAAGAAAAAACAGAAACTAAAAGTATTTCTATGTAGCCAAAATGGTCAATGGTCTCAAAAGAGAAAATAAGATGCGGCCTCACATTTAGGCAGCTGCAGCTTATCATCTTTAGACCTTGAAAAAGTTTTTTTAAAAAATTACACATGCATCCAAGTTCAAGTACATTATAGATGTAGCAAATATGATGGTAATAAAGGATAAAAATGGATGATATTGGTTGTGACATTTAGTGATCTTGTACTTTCTGACTATACCCATCAATTTGATGGGGCATCTGCAATAGATCTTAATACAACACAGGCACACACACTGCGCTGAGCAGTTTATAACTTCAGTGAATGGGATGCAACAACAAAGAATAAATGCTGTAACCTAACTGCGTTGAAATGAAAACTTGTAGTGTAAGATGAGCTTTAATAGCAATTGTTTCCTTGTTGTTATAGGGGTGCTTTTTCAGCAAGGGGACAGAGAACTCCACAGAGGGGTGGAAGACCATTTGTATTAGACCAAGGGGTGAGAAAGAGATTCTTTATTAATAAGTTAAAAATATAAATAATAAATTACACAGGGCAGGATTGACCTCCCTTTAATATGTTTTGATTCACAGTTCTATCTCTTTAATCTGTGACCTGTCATTGCTTCTTCAGTTTTCTGCTACAAGGGCTGAGAAGTTGGAAAAATATCAGAAAATAAGAAGGTGAGTTATTTTGTATTGTTCGCACATGACTCCATATTGCAATCTTAACAGTTTATTATAAGATCCTTCTTTTTGTCCATTTTCTTTCTGTCTGTCACACCTATACGCATAATGAAGTCGAAAAACAGCACCATCTGGCTCAACACTGACAGTTTCCTTGCCAAATGCTAAATCTGCACCTGTCACTCTGTAAGTAAATGAATGGTATTACATTAATTACCATTTTTAGTCCCTTTTCGTTTACATTTTCTTTGTCTTTCCATAATTTTCTCTCAGTAAGAGAACAAATCAGACTGTCAGGGGTGGGGCAGCGTTAAGGGACAGATCATCTGGAGAAGCAAGTACAACTTTACCTAAGGGCATTCCTCTGCACTTCAATTACAAAGCAACTACTAACCAGGTGAGTTTGGCCACCAGCCTGAGCCAGTACACTCAGCATTTTTTCCAAGCAGATTATTATTAAATAAACATTTTTAATAAGCATCTGCATTTACTTTGTTTTGCAGACTGGACTATCCCTCAATGACCGTTTCACTGACCTAAGGGTCATAGGGCAAGGGCGGGGCCGTGGGCGGGGCAGAGGAAGAGGAGATTTTGCAGGAGGGGAAAGAGGCAGGGGAAACCTATCACGGGGTGGACGGGGCAGAGGAAACATAGCACGGGGTGGACGGGGCAGAGGAAACACAGCACGGGGTGGACGGGGCAGAGGAAACATAGCACGGGGTGGACGGGGCAGAGGAAACATAGCACGGGGTGGACGGGGCAGAGGAAACATAGCACGGGGTGGACAAGGCAGAGGAAACATAGCACAAGGTGGCCGAGGAAGAGGGGGTTTCACAAGAGAAAGAGGGAGGGGAGGATCAAGAATAGCTGATCGAACAGTAATTCTTCAGTGATTGTCATTGTCAACTGGTGCCAATAGCAGCTGTTTACTTAAATGAATTGGTAAATTATGCTGCATGATGTTATTTTAAAAAATATTTAAAAGATTTTACACAGTGGGACAAGTGGATTTTATTTTAATACACATATTCTTTTTCTAAATAAAACTTTAAATGATGTTTAATAATGGAAAAATATTACATGCATCATTAAAATACTGTTCAATACGCTTTTCAGTGTATGAAGTACCTCAATATTACCATCTCTACACAGTGTAAATAATGTTTTGTTAAATGATTTTGCATTCTGACACTGGTAGTGTATGTCCCATGCATAACAATAACATTGAAATATGCATAAAATTAAGATTTATATTTGACATGTTTTGACATATATTTGACATGCTGCATCAATAAACATCAAACCATGCAATACAATTTCCAATTAATGTATCCTGTTGTGTTAACTTATCAGTATTTGTAAACCCATCTTGGTTCCTCAATATAAAAACGTCACTTGTTTAAATTAGTTTTTTGTTACTCTTTCCCCCCACACATACCAAATATTTTTTACATTCATCCTGAAATGGAGGTAAACTAAAGCAAAGACTTCCAAATAATTCTTGTTCACTCTACATCTTTTCGTAAGATCAACTGACCTGTTCTGATGGGATTACCATCACAGATATCATTGCTTAGATAAACTGTCAATATAAAATAGTGCACACACAATTTATAAATATGCTGAGTTTTTGCACCATCAGTGGTCAAGAGGATTAAGTTTCCCAACATTCTGTGTAACACGAAGATAAATTAACAACAATAACAAAATATCATCTGCGTAAGGCATTTTCTGAAATATATTATGTATGTATCGAAATAATGTCTTTAGATGTTTACAAATGACATAGCATTTATAAAAGATTTCACCACCGTCTCTCTTTATTGTTTTAATGCTTGTTTTTAGCTGGTGGTGATCGCTACTTAGCTAGGCCGCTTGTAGCATACTTTCCTTGGTCCATGTGTCTGCCATGGCTTCTATCCCTGGCTGACTGCTCTACCCATGTGCCTACCGATCTGGATACAGCTGCTGTTTGCACTAACCTTAGTCGTGATTTTCACTGCTTGCTTAACCATTCTGCAAGAAGTTCGGCACCTGCCTCCATTGCCCGCCAACTTCTGAGTTCATTGACTGTGTTCAACCTACATAATCAGGTGTGCCTCTCTTTTGCACGCTGTAGTATTCATAGTATATCACTTAAACACAGTGTCATCTGGTGGCTTTCGATAAATAACTTTGAACCCTCTCCGTGAATCACTGAGAAACGTCAACGAGAAGCAACAAGAGTTGCAGTTTCTTCTCACACTTTAAAATTACATATTAACCTGTTCATTTAAAACACCTTCATTTGGCATACAAAGCAGTGTATGAGTGTAGAGTGATGAATTGTATTTATTTTATATACATAATTTCTATATTCTAATTATTAAAACCTTGTTTAACATTGCATTAATAATTTTCTGTACGTATGAGTTGATGCAAGATCGGACAGTGAGGGACTAAAAAAATGAGACACTCTGATTGGTGTTTGTCAGCTGACGTAATTTTTCCGCTATTTCCATTTCTGGTAAATTCAAAATGGCGGATTAACAACAAACGAACTGTTTCATTTTCAACGCAAGACCTGTGTAAGTCGCTGTATTAATTTATTATGCATGTGCAGCCGGTCGCATGTTGCGTTCCTTACGTACTCCGGCAGCGTTAATGCAACTGACAGCATGCGGTTGACTGGGGTTTGCTGAAGGCGAGAAGCAATATAGGTGTTAGCCCATACGCTAACTTACACACAGGCTGTGTCTCCATCCCTAATGAGCTGCCTACCTAGACAGCTGTTTAGTGGCTTTTCTGTGCTTTTGATGGCCAAAATGCTGTCTGGGTAAGTAACTCAGTAGGTTTTAAAACACAGTCCGGGACAGTTATGGAGGACGGCAGATGAGACCACCAACATCAAATCCATGACTGCTATAATATGATGTTATTACTTGTATAAAGCGAAAAATAGAATTAATTGTGTGCAGTTTTTTTTCCACGAAAGATGCACTGACCACAGGCAGGTATTTACTGTATATATATATATATATATATATATATATATATATATATATATATATATATATAATCAGTCTTGGCATTAAATGAAACATGGTCGCAACAAAGCTGTCATTTGTAATGCTGCATCTTATAAAGCTCATAACCACCTTACCAACATAAGGGAGAACACAATACAATCCCTACAATATGTACACTACTGGTCAACGAATGTGAAATTTTAACATTTGATTCCTAAATGTTACAGTTGGTATTCGTAATATATGCATATATTTCTGGCACTCATGGCTCTTCAATCATCCAAATGACAATACACTTCTGTTTTTTCAGAGTTGAAATGGCAGACAAAAAGGGAAAATCTGTCGGGGTGAAAAGGACACTAACAAAGAGAGAGCAGGAGGAAATCAAGAAAAAGGTTTCTGCTAACACACTTTCGGTGCCTGATCTAAGCATCACAAAAACACAACATATCACACTTTGTACTTAGTCGAACAGTAGTACTTATACATGTACTTGGATAAATTTGATGACTATGTAGGCAATTCCAATGTTACATTTTTAATCAAAACTTGAAATTTAAATGACCAGAGAATGCATTTATTACCAATATATTGAACCATCTGTTTATATTTTTTACTAGACATCTGAAAAAAATCAGTCTAATCACAAGTTAGCTTTTTTAAAATGGAAATATACATCCATTATGGATGTGACAAAAAAGAGCACACGTGTTTGGGAGCCAAAATGCACAAACCTGAAGCAATAATAACCCAAAAATGGAGAAGGGATGACTCTTCAAAGAACATACAATAGTTACTTTATTTTACTTAACTTTATTTATTTAACTTTTAGAAAGAGATCTCACGTGGGTATTTAAACCACCAAATATTGACATTTGAGCTATCAGTATGGAGAACTCCTTTGATAAAAACTATATTTCTTCATGGTAAGGTTGACATTTGCATGGAATTGCCCATATGTGACAATACAAGACAAGTGCCTTATACACGTTGGTAGTTTTAATCAGGTCACTAATTGCAGAGAAGTTTCTATTTTTGTGCTGAATTGTGCAACATTTGACTGTTCAGGAGGAAGAGAAAGCTGCTGAAGTCTTTGAGGAATTTCTAGCTTCCTTTGACACTAATGACAAAAGTGCTGTGAAGACATTTGTACGAGGTGGTATCGTCAATGCAACTAAAGGTGAGCTGTTAGTTTTATCAAATGAATGATTTTTGGTTCAAGGCACTCTGAATTATATGTTTTTTCTTGCAGTCAGGATTTACTGTAGCTAAACGTCTCTGGGTTGGATATTAGAGAATGTTTCCATAACAATAAACCACTGGTCTGTTTTCTGAATAATCAAGCTGACCATAAGGTTTAGTTTGCTCGTGCTGTATGTTGCTTAGTTTCTAGACAGCATCTTGTAACTATCTAAGAAGAAGTATTGGTAAAAAGATGGTGCTATAATGTTTTGATTCTGTTCATTCTTAATTCTTCTAATATTTTCTCTCTCTCTCAGAGGAGGAAGCTGCAGAGGTGAAGAAGAGCAAACTCTACAGACCCATCACTAAATTCACTCCTCCATCTCAGAATGCCTCATCTGCTCAGTCTACAGACATTAAAAAATCTGTAAGTGATTTTCTGTCTAGTGTAGTCCAGTTACAGTAGCTCAATATTCCCAGAGGGGCGAAAGGTAAGACTGGGTAAGAAGGAACTTATCTAAGATGACATAATACTGTGTAGCACTATGAAATACAAATGTTACATAATCCACCTGCTATATTAAGTTTCATTTACAGCAATGGCCAGACTTAGCCTAAAAATTGGATATTTGCTGTGTGACTAACACTCAATAATTTGCAGTTACTTACATTTCAGGTAGCATCACTAATATCAATCTGTGTTGATGAAATGCATAATCCCACAATTAAAACTTGCATAAGTGACATGCTATAAATCATAGTATCTGAGTCTTAAATGTTGTCTTTCTTTGTAGGCCACAAAAAAGAAAGTGGAGGAGAAGAAGAAGAGTAATCTGGAGCTTTTTAAAGAAGAGCTAAAACAGTCAGTGTTTCTTTCATGGTTTTTTATAGCTTTTCTTGTTTTTGTTTCGTCTTGGTCAGCATTTCAAAAGTGAACTTTTGACTTTATTAAATGTATCATTCAGAATACAAGAGGAAAGAGAAGAAAGATACAAAAGAAAGAAAGGAGACTCTGGAGGAGTGTATCCTGAAGTTGATTTACCTCTGACCCGACGATCAAGTAAGTCTGATAAACACACAGCATAATTTACTTTATAGATCTAGGGGAAAATAAAATATTGATGAATATTATAATGAAATTCATATTGTCTTTGTAGTATTTGATGATGATCCTGCAGTGCCAAACACAACAAACCTGTACATCGGCTGCATTAACCCCAAGGTGAGAAGAGATTGCTGATGGATGGCATTTCTCACCCATGTACAGTCAGACAGAGTCCTCTGCACGCAACCAGATGACAATCCTAGACAAATACATCTTAATTCATACCATCTGTATTTATTTATTTAAATTGCTTAAAGGTGGTATTATCAGAGGAATCACTCGTTTGATAACAATAATGCAAAGCCCTGTGTGTCTCATTAGATGACCGAGGAGATGCTTTGTAAAGAGTTTGGAAAATACGGCCCTCTCGCCAGCGTTAAGATTATGTGGCCTCGCACGGAGGAAGAAAGAACAAGAGTCACCAACCGTGGTTTCGTTGCTTTCATGACACGAAAAGATGCGGAGCGTGCTCTGGCCGCCCTGGACGGTGAGAATCCTCTTTAACCATCGATCATGCACAGACATCACACAGATGCCACTTGGATAGCTGAACAGTTCAGTCGCTGAACTCGTCTCTGCGTTTTTGCAGGTAAGACGATAATGGGTTTTGAAATGAAGTTAGGTTGGGGCAAGGCAGTACGCATTCCCCCTCAGCCTCTGTACACACCCATCGGGGTGCTGAAGACCACTGCCCCCCCTCCTCCATCTGGACTGCCATTCAATGCCCAACCCAGAGACCGCTTCAGAAATGACTTCACCAAACCACGCAGCCGTTCACAAGATGACTTCTACAAGGTAAACGTGCATGCTGTCTCCTGATGTCTAGGTAATAGTGTGTGGTGTAAATAAAGATTGTTCTGTTTGCTAATGGATCTGAAAGCATAAGGCACTACTAAACAGAGAAGCAACAGATCTTTGTTGTAAATAATAAAAGGGGCTGTTATTACATTGAGAGACTTAATACAGAAGAATAAAGTGAAATCAGAAAAGTGAATATGTTAATGCTTCAGTTGTGTTTTCCTTTCATGCTCAATAGATAGATAGATAGATAGATAGATAGATAGATAGATAGATACATCTATACAGATAGATATATGATGGAATGAACCATCAGCTGGGCAGTTAGAGGACCAGAGTTGTTTTATTATTTAAAGAAAACAACAACACTTTTAAACTCTTGGTAAAGCTTAAGCTTACCCCCCCAAAAAATCATTTGCTCACCCTCATCATTTGCTTACCTTTTTTGTTTTCTGGAACCAAAACAAGGGTTTTGTAAATATGGCTTGAACTCACATTTTGAAAGCCATCAGGTCTTTGAACAGTTAATTATGATACAATAATAATTTTTTGGTTAATCCAATCCTTTAATTCATGGTTTGAAGAGTTGGTTAATTCAACTAAGGTGTGAATGTTGTAGCAAACAAAAAATCACAAGCACGTTATATCAGGAAATGGTAAAGAAACACTGCAGTAAACTTGTTCAGTCGTAAAATTCATTCCGTCTTTACTTGAAGCCTGAGGGGCATCCTGGGTAAAAAGTAACTACAAACCAGTCTGGCTCCTGAAAGCTATCCCATTTTAACATTTCATTTATGGCAGTACCACCCCAATTTATAAGATTTCAACTGATTAAAAGAAGCTCATGACTTACAGGAGAGCCAGACAGGTTGGAAGCAGCAGTGTGTCGTAGGTTGGAAGCTACGCAGAATGCCCCTCGTGCAGATCAGAACCTCCGGAGAGATGAACTTTTGTTTGCTCTGCATGTTTCCAAGGTTTAGCTGGTGCTGATTATATTAATCATGAATATTCTGCAGTTTGTTTAAATATAAACTCACTGTATTTTTGTATCTTCATCATTTGGTTTGGCATCATGAACAGACTCTGTCCGAGGCCGTAGTGACAGTGGTAATCCCCCCAGAAAGGTACACAATCTCTGTCCATTTATTAAAACACCATTGCCAATGAAACACACACACACACACCACCAGACTCTGACACCTAAATCATACGGGCTAGATCTTCGAAAAATCTCATACAACTTAGATTTTTTATTTCGCAACCAGGAAACTAATGGCTATACGTTGTCAGATAATGTTCTGCTAATAACCTTGGGGCGTAAAAATATACGTATTTATTTTTATACCAAGTTATTGCTACTGTGAAAACACATGTTTGCAAAATCATTACACAGAGGTCTTTCTAGCATTATATTAAAAAACACTGCCTAAATGGTCTCATGTGATTACACCAGAACGCAGTCTGAGTGGACAGAAAATACAAAGCAAATTACATGTTTCAATCTGCCAGACAGTGAACATAAAAGAGGAAACAGATAGAACTGACTTGGTAAGACTGTGGACTGTATGGAGTGATGAAGAGAAGTAGGATGGGAAAAGAAGCTCTTGTTCATTCTCTCATCTGTCTCTTTTGTGGCTGTTAGGAACCTGCTGGGCTTGATACACAGAATGATTGAGTTTGTGGTGAGAGAAGGACCCATGTTTGAGGCCATCATCATGAGCCGGGAGAAGAACAACCCTGACTTCAGGTGTGTGGATATGCCTATTGTATATTTATTATATACTGTATTTAAGGAACGAAAAATAAACGATTAGTTGACGACTAGCCGACTGTATTGGGTGGCATGATAGACTATAACTCTGCAATGAAACGAAATGTCATGGGTGTCAAATTTTTCAATTCCAAATATACCATGCTATTTAAATTAAAATGCATCTGACTGAACAAAATATATTGTATTACATTTTGTTACCGCCAAATAAAATTACTCATAATACACTGAAACTTGATTTTGGTCACACCGCCCCACCCAATCATGACTCATCCATACTTTACTGTAGCTCAAAATAAGAAAAATAAAATGAGCCAAATTTTTTTAAACAAACATGCAAGGAGGATGTGGGTGCTTTGTTAAATGCAGTCATTTTCAATTCTGTCCTATAAGCCCACATGCATTATTTTATATTTTGTGTGTTTCATTAAGCTCATTAGTACTTTGTGTATTGAACGTTTGGTTATTGTTGCAGGTTTTTGTTTGATAACAAGAGTCAGGAGCACGTGTATTACAGATGGAAGCTGTACTCCATTCTACAGGTAATGATCCCTCTCCTCTTCAAGATTCCATCCACCCTGTTTACGGTATGTGTCAGTGTGTGGGCTGTTTAACATTTCTCTGTGTCCGTGTTTCAGGGAGAAAACCCGAATAAATGGAGAACTTCTCCTTTCCGAATGTTTAGGGGCGGCTCCTTGTGGAAGCCCCCCGTCCTAAACCCGTATCTTCATGGTGATGAAGATGTAGAAGAAATCTCCTTCCCTGCTCAAGAGGAAGAGTTAAAGAAAGGGCAGCTCAAGACAGAGTAAGCACCTGTTGTAATTTTAGCATAAGAATAACTCATTGAGCACCTTGCAGATTTGACTGTCTTTAAGCGGTGCTGTTTTGCATTTTCTGCTAATTCAAATAAGGCAATGTTATTTAGCTGGCTGACACAGGCTAGTGTCACAAATGAAACCTCAAAATCTTTGAGCTGAAAAAACGATGAGATGTGTCAGAATGATAAAAATGAGCATTACTGTATTTACAAATTATGTCAAGTGTGCTTTTATAAAAGACATTATGTTTTGTTTATACAGTTGAGCCGTGGTGAAAGCGGTATTATCCTTCTTTAGCATTTTCTTTTTTGTATAGCGTGTTAACAAAATTATTCAAAACATTACTGATACAAAACAAATTGTTAGAATTATTACATAGTACTAATATATAATTGTGCATTGGTGATCTTACAGTCTGACTATGGAGAAGATCATCCAACACTAGTATTTAATCCAAAAATTATTTTACTTATTTTAAAATTTGTATTTATTTTATCTTCTTTTTCACATTATATTTCATATCCAGCAGTGTTAGTACTAATGCTGCTCCTGTATGTCAAGTTGTCCTTAATTCTATGTTGCTTTGAATTAAGTGTCTGCTAAACATGTAATTGTAATGTAAGGACATTAGGTAAAAAGTGTGTGTTTTGTTTCAGACACAGAGAGAGGTTAGAGACCCTGCTGAGAGGACTGACTCCTCGAAGAGACGAGATTGGCGATGTAATGCTGTTTTGTCTTGAGAGAGCAGAGGCTGCCGAGGAGGTCGTCTCTTGCATTACAGAGTCTTTGTCCATACCACACACACCACTACAGAAGAAGGTACATAAACACTCTCAACCTGAAATCAGCTAGACCACTGTTTCGTTTCTTAAGCTTAAAGAGTGTTGAAAAAAACTTTTTGGTTGGCACATATTTTACAGAGATTCTCACTAAGAGAATCGTTAGTCTTTAACGATTGGCTCTTTTAACTTGTAGGCGGAGCTTCTTCACTGAAACCACAATGTTTGGTATTATTAACCTCTTTTTGTTTTGCAGATTGCCAGACTTTACCTGATATCTGATATTCTCTACAACTCCTGCGCCAAAGTTGCCAATGCGTCATATTATCGCAAATTGTGAGTCAAATGCACATTTGTGTGTCTTTGTTTTAGTGAAGAAATGTCCTTAATAATACCTTTCATGTCTGTGTTATAGTTTTGAGACAAAGCTGCCTGATATATTTGGAGAGATTAGTGAAACGTATAGGAACATCCAGGCCAGACTTCAGGCAGAGCAGTTTAAGGTGAGGAATGAGCACAGTCTGTTCAAGCTCTTCATCTGCTCTGTAGTCTTTCACTGCAGAGACATCTGATTTTCCTCTCTCTTTATCAGTACTTTCGTTTATCTCTCTCGCTTTCTGCAGCAAAGGATCATGGGATGTTTCCGTGCGTGGGAGGACTGGGCAGTTTATCCAGATTCCTTTCTGATCCAACTGCAGAATATATTCCTGGGGATCTTTAAGCCTGGAGAGGAAGTGATCGACAGGCCAGAGGTGAGCTGTGAGATCAAATTTAATTTATACTGTTAATCAACAAAGCTTAGTTAATCAAAAAATACAATCAGAATTAGTCATTGTTTTTATGAATCAACAGATATCTGGCATTAGAATATATTTTCAATTCCATTTAAATAAATAAAAACATTGTTGGTGTGCATTCCTGTGTTACCGCATCACTTTTATCGTGCCCTTGGTGATAACCTATTGTTCAGTATTAGACATGTTGCCATACATATAATCGGTTTATTTGCTTTCTCTAGCCTGAATCTCCAGATCTGGATGGAGCACCTCTGGATGGTGTTCCTCTAGAAAGAGGTGAAATTGATGGAATGCCTCTTGATGACCTTGATGGTTCACCCATGACCTGGGACCCGGCCTCTATAGATGGTTTACCGGTTGATGACATTGACGGTGTTCCCCTGGGAAACCCAATAGATGATATCGATGGTGTTCCATGTATGTAATAGGACCTTTTTAATTACTGACCTTGTTTTTTGCAAAGCTTTTAAAAATTGTCCGATTTTATTGCGTTTCATTGTGTAACACATGTATATGATTGCAAAACTTTATTTAAGTTGCTTGTTTTTGGATGTTTGATCTAGTGGATGATGGCTCAGATAAGACCTTACCCGGTATTGCACTTTCCAAATGGGAGAAAGTGGAAGATTCAGAGTCTTCAGGTAGAATCACAACACAAAGAGAGATTTGATCTTCTGCTGCCTTATTTATTATATCAGTGAACGTTTATGAAGTTTGTTGATATGATGTTTGTATTTTCAGTCAGTAAAGGAAAGAGAGATAGTCCTATAGTTACACTTGTTATTATATTGACCCTTTTAAACAGTTTTATCCTAATAAATTGTTCCTATCTTTTTAGCAAAGAATGACTCAGACACTGAGCTGAATTCAAGGTAAGAATATATCTAAATATATGTATATTTAAATTTGATCCATTTTTTTTCTGTGATGGGTGGATAATATTATAAAGTTGAACCTGTAAACAGTGATTTATGAGCAAAAGAATAGAAAGAAAGAATGAGAGAAAGAATAGGTTCTCTCATTGTTTGCTACCTTCTTCTGGTCGTGCAGCGGCCTAAAGGAGAATGAAGGTGACTCTGACGTGAGCAGCGATGATGCTGACAGCCCCAGCAGGTTCGAGGGGGCGGAGTTTAAGAGTTCTCTGAAAAACTTTGAGCTATCTGAAAGCAAAAGGACACGCCTCCGAGAACTGGAGGTCAGTCAGTCACACTCAGTATTTCACATTTTTGTGTCATTCTTACACCCACACACTATTAATGTATGTATGTGCATATTGCAGGTTAAGGTGATGAAGTTTCAGGATGAATTAGAGTCAGGTAAAAGACAAAGGAAGTCCAGCATGAGTCTCCAACAGCAAGTTCAGCACTATAGAAACCGACTGCTACAGAAGGTAAACACCTTACAATCATGGTACAAATTCCTTACATTTACATACAGTACTTATCTGGTTGTTTTAAGCACAAATCAGTGCATAAAATACACATTAATATGTATACCGTTGCTTTTATTTGTATTAGCTTGCATTTACACTGCAAACAAACATACATAAGAATACATGGTGTATAGGAAAAACACTTTATGATAAACACACTTGATGTTAAAAATCTCTTTCTGTTTCTTCCTGTCCTTTAGGAATTCGATAAGGACGACCAAGAAAAGGGAGGAAAATGGTCACAGAAACCGAAAGAAAGGTCTAAAAAAGACGAGCGGAGAGATAAAGGGGAGGACAGAAGTAAAACACGGGATAAAGAAAAGAGTCGAAAGAGCGAAGACAGAGAGAGGAGTAGGGGACGGAGTCGAGACAAAGATGAGAGGAGAGAGAGGTACGCACATATCACACAAACACTTCAATAGTCTAACCTTATCACTCTTTTAAAAGTGTTATAACTGATTTGAGATATTTTAAGTAGAATGGTGAAAACAGAATAACAGAAAAGACGTGACAGCCTGTCAGTCATTTTGTAGGGCGGGCCAGCCGCAATATAAGGTTCTTCGTGCCACTAATGCTATTTGGCTGTTGTTACTTTTGTCAGTCCATAGTATCTATAAAAGGTCAGTGTATAGAGTTTTAAATGCAGGTGTGACGCAAGTCACAAAGTATGTGTGTGTGCATGTCTTTGAAATAGAAGAACAGCTAACATCACCTCCAGAACATTTTACTCCTTGATGCTTTATAATCATGTGAGTCATTTTACTCCACATTTACCACTCACTTTATCCTCTTTATTTTATGTCTCACATGAAGAACGAGATCTCGATCGCCACGAAAGTCCAAGCGCTCTCGATCACCATCACCGCAGCACAAATCTTGGAGGTCATCGTCCCGATCACCACATCGCTCGCACAAGAAGTCCAAGAAGAGCAAACACTGAACTCAAACCCCTTGACCTCTGCAGTCATGTAATAACACAGACTTGCTGAGACATAGGGCTGCTCGTCTTGCACAACCGCATTTCTGTTCCACAGTGCTTTGGGGAAGGACTGGGCAATTCACAGCCATCCATTCGCTTCCAGAACAGTCTTCTGTGTGGCTGCTGCATTCATGACCCTGGGCTTGGCTGAATTTTTCTAAGATGAAGTGTGAACTTGTACAGATCTTATTTTTGTTTTGTAAACTGTTTTATTTGTGTTTTCTCTTGTTTTGTTTTAAATCCAGTGTTTAAAAATGCTGTAAGATTCGGCTCCTCCACTTACTGACCTTTACAATAAAAATATTTGTGAAGGACAAATGGCTTTGTGTAAAAGTTAGTTTTTATCAAAGAGTTAATTATAAACAGTTCTAGATGTATTTAAAGGATTCACAGTGGATGTAGTGGTGTCACTGACTGTTTATATACACAATATTCTTCTATTAATAATAAGAATCACAATATGTGCAACACCTCGAACTGATCGACAAATTCTTTTTATAAATATTGTATATCATAAAATGCCTTATTCAGAATATTAACTTTAACTGAACCTTTATCTTTTTCATGTCTTAACACGGGTAATTCTGGGTGAAAATGTAAGCCTTTGCTGGAACACATGAGAATAGTTTAGTAACTTTTCACAAAAGTCATAAGATAAAACCTGCATTTTGCAATTTATTGTTTATTTTTGTTAAGGATCTTAATGAGAAGTATCAAATATGTATCACATATGTAAATGTGTAATTATCCAATGCATAAAAACAGTGCAACAAAAGGCTGGTGTTTAGACTCAGAATAAAGCACAAGGAGACAAACTAAACTCACACCAGTGAACCTTACATGGGAAAATCATGTTTTATTTCTGGAATCATACACATAAAAAATCAGATTTAATTATTTTTACAACATAAAATAACACTGAAAAAACACTGAAATGAATTTAGTTAGTGCTAATGTTGGAAATGTGTGATACTTTCTGGAAAACACTTTGGGGTTAGAATCAGTGTGTGTGTTTCTGAAATCCATAGAGTCTTAAAACAGGCTTGCAGTTTCACTCATCCATTAAAATGGCATCATCGATCCGTGCAATTTAAAGCCCTTTTGTGTACGTCAAATAACAATGCAATAATACCTCAGTAATACCTACTCATCCTCAAATGAAATCAAATTATTAAAAAGGGAAAGAAAGAGAGATGTGTTCAGCTGTAGTGTCCCCACCTTCCAACTTCCTGGGTCACTGTTCTCCGTGAATAAGGCGGGGCTTATAATTTCCGCCTCTCAGAGCACTCGCCAGCAGCTGATTGGGTGAATAAATGGGGGCTCAGTTATCTGTAAAGTGGCACTGCTTTAGTCTTCTCTGTTTCAGCTTTGACCAAAATCTTTTATATCATTTTACACATGGGCGTTCGGTGCATTAAAACACTCAGTATTTCTTAACATTGACAAAGACTTTAATGGCTCCGGTGAAATCAGCAGAGAGCAAAACTTCAGAGTGGTCCGTTTTCAGTGCTCCTGAGAAACGATAAGAAAAAAGGAATGAACAGCAGAACGAGAACCAAAGAATAATCACCATCATATAGAGCGTAGAATGTCACAGCGGTTACGGTCAGTACCTGATGGGATGGTCTCAGAGTCATCTGTGCTGTCACTTTTACAGTCGGAGTCGGGCTTTTCTGCTCCTGCCTCTTGAGGCACAATAAGATCCGGATGTGGAGCAAAAATGGCTGAAGTCACAACTGCATTATGGGCTACAAAACAGAAAGGAAAAGGAACATAAGACTACAAATGTGCAAACAACAACGATCACTTCTACTATCATCTAAACATGACTTTAGCCAGTTTTACTTACAGATCACCACAACAAAGTGTGTGACTGTGATTTATTGGTAGCACTTTACAATAAGGTTGTATTTGTTAACATTAATTAAGCATGAGCTAACATGAACTAACCATAAACAATACTTTTACAGCATTGATTAATCTTAGTTAGCGTTATCTTCAGCATTTAATAATACATTTTTAATTTCATTTGTATCTGTTAACATTTGTTAATGCACAACTAACATAAACAATTGTATTGGCATTAATAAACATTAACAAAGAATAATAAATACTTCTTTGCTCGTTGTTAGTTCATGCTTTATAATACATTTACCAATGTTGACAAATATAACCTCATAGTAAAGTGTTATCAATATATTACCTTTGATTCCTTCCCAGAAGTCATTGCGGTCTCTCCGCACGGATGTGAACTTGCTTAGGTCGTGGTACGTGCTCCAGATGTACACATACTTGTCCTCTGAGCCACTCACAATGAAAGAGTAGTCATGGCTACAAGACAAGAAATTGCATTTTAGAAGGTTAGGTTAAAATACAAACCATGACCTCAAATGGGTAGAGAAACTGTATTTTCATGACTTTAACAGTTTATGTCAAAATATGAACCAAAGGTTTAAAACCAAATTCATGATGGCCATAACTGGAACTGTGTTCTCACCTAAAACTGGCTTTGATCTGACTGCTGCTGTTCACATAACCTTTATATTTCATAGAAAGAGACAAATCTCTCAGGTCATACAGGCGAATCCGAGAGTCGTTTGACGTCACCAAGATCTGTAGAGAAAAAGATTTCAAACTTTTCTGTAAGATGTCAATTTAGGGTAAATGCTGGACATCAAATTTGATCTCTTGATGAATATTGACTCACTAATTGATTTTATATTGAAGTAAACAAGAGTTTCAAGTTTGACTATCCATTTATATTTTCGCTACATAGTTATATTACGATTCTCATTATCACAAAACTTTCCTGTTGACACCTGAACGTCTCACCTTGTTCTCTCCGGGAAGCGGCTCGATACCTGTGATTTTGCGGCCCACGCGATTCCTGCCTCTTGTGGAGCGAACATGGATTTGGGTGTGATACTTAAGACGCTGAACAAAACAGAATGAAAGAAGTGATAATGAATTTATTATCAACTATTTATAGGTGGATTTATAAATATAATGTGTATTATTGCGGTTCCTTAAATCTTTTTTGCTGCTGAACAAACAGTTCCCAAAATATGAGCATTATGTCATCAGACACAAATCATGTAAACTACTTCTGTGGTTCATTTATGTCATATAAAAGGTACTGTAGGAACAACTGTTGATAAAGATTCAGCAAAATAAAGATAATGAAGACTCTTTTTGGGTTATATAAATACTGACATTATATAAATTTGAGGGGGAATAAATGATGACATATTCATTGTTAGATTAAAGAAACACACACCTCTGTGTCATAGAAAATACAGCGTCCATCATAGGTGCCAATAACTGCATATTTTCCATTCTGGCAGAAGTTTGCCGCCGTGATCAAGCGCGTCTGTCCGTCTACCTCATTCCACAGTGCAACCTTTTTATCTGGAATATTCCATAAGCGCAACTTTCCATCCAAAGAGCCGCTCAAGAAATATCTGTCATCCTGATGGAAAGACACAAGCATTGATACACACATAAACAAATCATTGTGGACACACATGGACAGAAACACTTACCCTGGGATGAAACGCAATGGCTGTAACAAAGTCTATATGCTGAAAGCAGCAGAGACACTCTCTCCTGGAGATGTGCCATAGGCGAACCGTCTTATCCATAGATGATGACAGGAGGAAGTAGTTCTACTCAAAACAAAAAATAAATCAATCAAATCCAATTACTATTCATTAATCCAAGAACTTGAAATGCTTAAAGGAACAGTCAGCATTCTTTACTCACTCTTCAGGTTCAAAACCTGAATGATTCTTTCATGGCAGACAGAATAATTGGATATACACATAAAAATTCAAAATGAAAATTCAAAATGAAAGAAAAAGGCACTATAAAAGTTTTCCATATGACTTTCCTAAAGGGTTAACAATAACTTTTTGTAAGAAACCAACAAAAAAAAAAATTTGTTTAACGTTAATGCATGGGAAAAAATACCAACACAGTATTTCAAAATTCAAACCTCCATTTTTGTTTGACAGAAGATGAAAATAAAATCCTATATTTGAATTTACATTGTAGGGTGAACTTTTCCTTTAACTCTTTGTTTTATACAGAGACCCTTTATGGACTCTTAAAGTTGTAACCTCTCACCTTTGACCAGGAGAGATCCAGCAGGTCAGCAGTATGACCCTTGTACTTGCAGAAAGGAACCTGTCGGAATGGCACGTTTCTATCCTCAGTGTCGGTGTCCTCCACTCCAGCTCCAAACTAAGAGAGATGGAGAAACAGAGAGACAAGCAGATGTTTTAGGAACACATGCCATCTTCTGTCAGTATAAAGTGGAGGAGGACATCAAAACCTAGCTCACCCCTCCTTCAGTATCTGATTTAGAAGAACACAGACTCTCCTGAGATGGAGACGGGGAAACGCGTCCTGAAAGAGAATGGGGGAGACAGAAAAATAATTCACTTTCAAACAACATATAAACTTTTGCGGTTGCCATACCCCACATCATTAGGAATTAAACATTGTGGTTCTTAAGGCGAAATGTTAAATGGGCAAAATAATTACAATATTATCACATGTGTAGTAATAACACAATATCATTAATATCAGTATATTGTGACATCCATACCTTAGATTAAACTAAACAGTCAGTGATTCATTGTTTCAATGTAATCCTAAGTCTAGCAATACATTTCCCTTAAGTCACATGCCCATTCATGCCTGATCTATGTAAAGTTTCAATGTTTTAAAGTGTTAAAGTGAGTGTGTGTGTGTGTGTGTGTGTTATGGGTGTTGTTTTTCATGCTGGTTTCTGTTCCTGTATTACTCTTTGAAGTGAGTCATGACACCTTAATACAAGAGACCTATTTAATACAAGAGACCATGAAGTAAAACGAAAGACAAGAAACTAGCTAAACTAGGATCAAATATCATGGAAGTTTATGATGTTTTTAAAATGAAATGTTGTCAGACTAAAATTTTGGAATTACTGAAGTGTAACTGTAGAAATGTTATTAAAGTAACTCAAGGAATTGTATATCTTTACAATTACAGATACATAAATTGGATATGAATATACAGTATGAAGAGAAATAAAAAGTTATGTACACAACAGAACAAAATAGAAGCCTTTATCCAAATACTGTAGGTGGTTACCTTCTGTATTGTATTTTATTCTCATGTTGTTGAAATAGTCATACGCATTTTTTAAAACCCAGATCCGAACGACATTATCCTGCCCTGCTGTAGCCAACAGCCTCCCACAATGAGAAAATTTCATTGTCCAGACAGCACCCTGAGAGAGCGAGAGATAAAGAGATCATTATCACAAAATAATGAACTAAATCATTCACGAACACAAAACAATCCACATTGGAAGGTTAAAAGTGCCATTAAAGGTCAGACTCTCTCCTCACCATGTGTTCTCCGCTCAGGTCCTGCACCACTTTGATTTGGTCAAAGTCAAAGGGCCCTTTGAAGCTGTGAGCAGCTTTAAACTTGACCGGTCTGGTGTACGGCATCCCCTCATCATCACTGGAGGATGGGTCGTCCGGGTCTGTGTGAAATACTTCATCTCGAACGCTCTTGACTTTATTAACAGCTTTCTCACCGTACTCTTCCGCCAGGTGCTTTGCCCTTTTCACTGATTTCCCTAGAAACTTCTTCAGCTGTGTTCTGAGGAGAGGAGAAACAAACACAACAGGTAAATGAACAGCTCACTGGCTTTAAACCGACATTCATTTATATTTGTGACACTATATGCTATATAAACTCAATAATATGCTGAACATAAGAAAATGTTATGACTACAGTTATGAATATTGATCTCTTACGTTCTCTGCTTGAGTTTTCCTCCATCTGTGTCTGTGAGAGCAGGCTGGGATTTATCATCATCATCCGACTGTGCTGCATCATTTCTGCAGAGAAAAGAGAAAGACTGAGATATCGCCCTAAAGCGTCAGTACTGCTGGCTTCGAGACTCAACTCTGCTTAATCCTGATGTAAAACGAGAAATCTACTGACACTGATCCAGGACCACACTAAACCACCCAAATGATTAAAATGAACCACATTAACAGATGAACTACAAAACTGTTATCACCTTAGACACTTCATGTCAAAAAGTTAAGAAGGAGGAGAGGAGAAGAGATTACGTGCCTTCTCGCTTCAAAAGAGAAAAAACAGGCTTCACTTTGGTTAATAAAGCGAAGGCAGATGAAAGTGTGGAGAACTGGATTACTGATAGAATTCAATCCTGCAGCCCGAGGGCCACACGGCATTAGAAGCATATAAAAGTATCATATAAGGAAAATTATCTTCTGTATCACATATGAAATGCAGCATCAGCTACTATTCAATGCAATGTGGATTATGTGGATCAATTTAGATTTGCATTCATGTATTAGACTCAGGTGTATAGTCCAGAATGCGTATGTTTGCAATGCTCTATGGTAAATGCTGATCTCTTACGAGATATACTCCTTTGTTCTCCTCATGATGTGCAGTGTAAGTGGGTTGATTCCAGTTGGTAGCTTCTCCTCGGCCTGGATTAATGGGATCTCCTCACCGGTGTCCAGATTCTTGATCATGACACTTGCAAGAATTTCCTGTACAACATGCATGCACACAGATTATGCAGAGATTTTTCCAAACAATGACTAAAATGTACACACACAGACACACAGTGGAAAAAATACCTCATCTGTAAGCTCTCTGCCTGAGTTAGACCTTGGTCTCTGTGGCCCTGGAGTCTCACTGCCACTAGGACTGGATGCCTGCTCATCGTTTTCCTGCTCACACGAACATGATGTTAAATACAAGTGTTGTAATCTTTTATTTTTTGCATATTTATTTACACTTTCTGGTATGACATTATTAAACTACAAACCTGTGCAGTGACCACTTTATCACCACTAGTGGCACTAGCGAGATCCAGGGAGTGCTGTTGTTCTTTAGTATTACATCGCACTGTGGCATTTGGGCTGACCAATCCACACAGCTCGTCTGCTGGATCTACTGAGACTGACCAATCATAAGGCACAGATTTATACACAAACTGTTATGTTTATGCTGTTTTTTATTTGTCATTTGTTTCTTTGTTCTTATTTATAACTGACTGTTTAAGTGATTACGTCATTGAGAACCACTTTTATTATTTTATTTTTTCAGATTTCTCAAAATTACCACCACAAATCTAAAAAATGACAAACAAAAAATTGTCCAATCCTTATAAGACTGTTTTTAAAATACGTAATATTACCAGCTCACTACTGAAAACCTACCCTCAAGCCCTGTTGGTCGCAACACTTCCTGGGACTTTTTACTAGGTGGGAGGTTGGGCCGTGAAGGGGGAGGCGGCCTAGGAGGTGGTGCTCCAGTGGGTGGAGGTGGCCTTGAGGGTGGCGGCTTCTTTGTACTAGCCACAATGTCTGGCTCCACCGTAAACTGTCTGGGAGGTTTGGAGGGACCAGGGCCGTCTGGTTCAGTCATAGGGACTTGTTCTAAAATGTCAGCTGTTTCTGCACAAGGCTGTGATGGCTGACCCAATGCACTAGTAATGTCAGGAGGAGGTGGCATAGTTTGGTCCTGGCCCACTTGGGCGGCATCTGCCACATCTGGTGCTCTTTCCTGAATGTTCTGTGACATCACTTCATTTGGTCTTACATCAGGCGGCTGCTCATCAGGGCCAGAATTATCTTGCATCTGATCAGAGTCTTCTGCAGGTAACACAACAGCCTCAGTAACCTGTTTTTTGTCAACACTGCGGTCAGCTTCAGATGAAGTTGCACATATGTCCTCTCCTCTCAACAACTGATCTTCCACTTCATTCGTCTTTTGACTCTCCTCTATAATACTATCAATGATCTAGAAAGAGAGACATTGGAATGTGTTTACTATAGTGTGCATGCAGAATGCAGCATATGTTCATCAAACTAATATGTGTGAAGAGGAACACTTTGTTTATCTAAGCTCATGTTTCTCAACAATATCAATAATAACTTATGACCATTCCTACAAAGGTCTCAGAGTCCACCTTTATTTACCAATACACTTCAGCACCCAATTAATTTGATTAACTACTCACAAGAGAAACAGAACTCTAAAAGGAGTTATAAACCAGTTTATGTTATATTATCAGGGACATCAACCACCAAGCGAAATGACCTACATTTCGGGCAAACACACAATAGAGTATGCCATGGTTTATTTACAAATACCATAAATACAAAAAGAGAAAAATAGAAAGACAGAGAGCGCGGATGAGAAACAAAGCAAGAGAAAAACTGTGTATAATGGAGAAGCACACCTGAAGGGAATCATCATGGCGAGAATCAGGCCGAGCCAATCCAGTGATGTCCTGTACCACATTTTCTGCAAAACCCTGCAGCCAATCAAAAACAACATATAAAAAATATTTTTCACTCGCTATATAATGTCATATAACAGGATTACCACAATGGAACATAATTTATTTGTGTGTAAAGATCAATAGATCAATACAGTTTAATAGGAGTTTATAGGACCTGGTTTGTTTCATTTATAAAATCTGTTTTATTCAAACATTTACCAAATCTAGAGACTCTGCAATAAAGCCTACAACCTTATATCTTGTATTCATGTGACTTAGGCACATCTAGAAGATAAGATCTCGTGACATCACCCAAGCCCTTTACTGTACATGTGAGGCTGTATTTATTTGTTGTGCTTCTCTCCTCTAAATAACGTTGTACTAAACAAAAACACAGGTTTAATGTAAACAGTAAACTCCTACCCCGGGTTGAGGAAGGTCAAACTTTGCAGGCGACCTAAAGGAAAACAAAACACAATCGATTAAGAAACAAATCACCAAGTTCAAGCTCAATTTCATAAAGAGCTGTATTTTAATTCTCACGCTCACATGAGAGGTGCATAGAGCATGTGGAATTTAAGCCTTTATACCATTCAGCTCTAGATAAGGCATAATCTAGACTAATTAGTGAATGTCAATAAGGTCTTGTTTGTACAAAAACACAGTGTGTGGATATTAGAGCCCCTCCCAACCCTGACACATAAAGAGGTCTGAGGCTAATGAAAAGCCAGTGTGGCCTGCCTGACACAGCATTCAAGAACAGACAAGCCCTTCAGTCTAATTCTTAACACACCCTTTAACCAGCAACTACATGTTTACTTTCACTGAGACCCACTGATGTTTGCGCCTATCAAACTGGCAAAACATTTCTTTCATTGTCACAAGTTTTCAGACACACCTTTGACCCCTGCTTGTGATCACAAGAATGAGTGGATTTTTATTCTATTGTACATTGTTTATTATTTTAACTCATTCTTCACACAAGACATCCTTTTTCCAAACGTTCAGTCATTCACATTGTTCTCTGACTGTTGTTATCACTATGAGAATCTGAGTCAGTTTTAGTCATCTGAGCTCTCTTTTTCTGAAAATAGCTGCCATGATTGTGACTCAAAGATTAGCTGTCTGTCAAATTACAATTCGTCTTGAAGTTTAATTCAGTATATACGTTCTGTGCGCTCTTTTTATCCATATATATTAACACCTGCCTGGTCTATGTCTGTTTGTATCTGTTTTTCATATATGTGTGTACTATGCTAAATTTGTTGTACAGTTGTGCAATAACATTAAAAGGTATTCTATTTCTTTTACATTTGTAGTAAAACCATAGCAACCTTTCTATGATTTAAAAAAAAGTTTGGATGAAAAATGACAAAACCAACACCAGTTCTGAAACAACACAGCACAGCCACATCATCTTAACGCTACGTGTCGTTTTTGCCACTGTCTTACAACTAACACACTAAGCTAATGTACCTACATTTCACACAAATGCTGTCTAGATAGGCAGCTCACTAAACTTTGAGCCTAAACATACTTGTGTAAGTCATATGATTTGTAAATGTCCGCATAATAAACCGTCCATGGCTGTACAGATACAGTGTAACTAACGGGCAACTGTTGACAGCTTTGACAGGTGCCGCTTCATTCAACATTCAGAAAACAGCTATTAGATGGCGCAATATTAATGATTGCACTATTAATAATAACACATCCTTTTATTTAGCATGAGAGACTCACGCGTGAGGTGAGGGAGTGAAGTTGACATCTTCCGCAGCATCGTAAAACTCCTCCGTGTCGCTGGTGTCCGACGCCATTGAGCCCGGGTTGCATACAGAGGCCGCCGCTGCTGCAGTTTCAGCAAACAAGGGAAAACTCCTTCCCCTTTTGAACCAGAAGGTGAGAAACTAAATGTTTGACACGTAGGTGGACTCACGCCTGCCGTGTCTATGGCATGAGTTGTTGAAGAGGCCGCTCCGCTCACCTGAATGCAGTCAGACACACGGCCTAGATTATAAGATTTTAGACGACGAGTTGATTTTGCTTTTAGAGCAAGATAATGCGGTTGAGTTTATCCTATCAACGGGTAAGGCAATGTGAAGGCCCTCCTGAAGCTATCCATACGGACTGTCAGTGATCCTCGCATATCGGGAAGATCTCCCACCGGGATTTATGATCGACAACAAACCGATAGGAGGAAGAGAAACGGCGACAGGTCTTCTCACGTCCACCAAAGTCTCGCAGGGAATCTCGCGTGGTTTAAAGGCGGAGCGTCTGATCTGTGTTTAGTTTTGTGCTCTGTTTTTGTAACTTCTGTCATGAAAGGTAATGCAGTGGATGGAGAATGAGCATAAATATATAGGTATATTAATAGTTTGATGATTTCCCTATGATCTGTATCTCAGAACTTCAGATTTTTACTGCTGTTTTGTTGTTCTTCTTGTCATCCACTGGAGAGTGCAGTTGGATTGGGTCATATCTATAACAACCACATAAATGTTACTGAAAAGCTGTACCATAAGCGGTCTGATATTAAACATATAGAAACGTAATACATTTTCAACACCATGGAAGTGCTATGTTCCTATAAAGTGAAAACAGAACAACATGTTTTTGGGAGTGAAAGATATGGTGCGAGCACAATAAATACATGTAAATGTGCACATAAAGTAAATATAAAAGTAAATAAATAAATAAAATGTATAGTTTACATATAGGGTATTTTTGCATTTCAGTTTTTCACCTCCAAATTCTCAATCACCTACTGTTTCCGATGCATATTGTAAGGCATAAAACACAAACCAAATAGAATAAAATAATAACTAATATTAATAATAATAACTTAATTTTTAAAAACCTATATAAATAAGTATATAATTATTAGAATATATCTTATTCATTTTAATATTTACATGCATTTGTTAATTTCTCTACACCCTATAGCCTTACAAGTCGCAAATATGATTGTTTTATCTTACATTATTATAATAACCTAATGTATGATAATATTGATTTGCAGTACGATATTTGTGAACAATACAGTAATGTAATGCCAAACGCTTCATACAGAGTGATATTTAATACAGCACCATCCAATCAACAGTCATCACATCCAGACTTCTGAAGAATCAACCAATCACTGCGCGTATCCTTGCGCCATGAACTTCTTTTGGTAACGGAAGTTTTGAGTGTCGAGAATTGATTGACATAAACGTAAACCATTCAGCAGCGCGTATGGCGTATATTCCCTTGAGGATACAGCCAATGAAAAACAAGAGAGGAGGGACTTAGAGAGGTCCATGAGTAGAGTGGATTTGGGGGTTTAGGAAGAAAACAAGGGTAAATTCCAGAGGTTGTGGTAAGTAAAATGGTTTTTAAAAGTTCATTGGTTTGATATAGTATTTAGTAAACTGACATATCTAAATGATAGAAATGAAGACCGGTGTCATTCAATACGGAAAGTAGCTTGTTGTGAGCTGAAGCTAAATGTAGCAACAGAAGCAGAGCTGCGATTGGGGAGCCATGCTTTAGTTTTTGTCCATTTCTTCAAAAGACAGGTTCGCTTTTCAAGACCGGTCAAAACCTAAAGCATGGTTCTGCAATCACGAGTTTTTTCGGTTGTCACGCTGGCCTCATAGTGGGTGTATGGCATGTTTGGTGTGTGGTTAGTTTGCCAGTTCCTCTTATACATGAATAGACATGTCGCCAAGTGTCTCCCAAAAACCCAAAGTCTGTGGCTTAACTCCAACTTCCCTGATAAAAAAGCAAGCACTACTAATAAATAGGATACTTTAGAGGTATTATTTTTAATCTTTTAAGCATAAGTTATTTTGTCTTTCTTTAGTTGCTTTGTGTAGTAGGATGGGAGTGTGGTAGTGGATGTTGGAGTCCTATTGTTTGTGTTTTGGCTGTTCCCAGCACTTTTACTTTTTGTACTTTGTGCTTAACAAAAAATACATCTACGTATAATACAGATATAATATCACAATCCACTTTCTACTTTGAAGAGGATGGCTGTAGTGGTTATATGTGCCCATATGTGCCAACTGTAACTTTCTGTATACATTGGATGTACTATGTATTATATACATTTCATCAGTATGACAGCTATAAAGAGCAAATGAGGACATTATAACAAGACCTCAGTTGTCCTATTGTGGCGTTTGATCATTTCTCAACTCATTTTAGGACATCCGGATACTCAGCGGGCATCAGAGCATGAAAAAAGATAAGCTCAATTATTAAGAGCGTGATTCGAAGCAGCTGGGGGCTGAAAGGGTCACCATGTGCTCATATGCCATGACAACAGTAACATAACACTGATGGCTAAAAACAAGCCCTTATACCAGGGGCCTCTGACAGAAAGCTTATTTTAGCAGACATCCTGCCTGTTTATTGTCCTGGCAGTTTCCTTTATTGCATTTTGTTTTGGAAGGAAGTACATGGTTTAACATGACAATTTTTTTACTAGCCATTAGAACCAACATACATATATACACTAGTGGTCAAAAAAGTTTTTTAATGGCCAATTGCAATATTGAGTAAGCAACAAGGCTGAAATGAAAAATTGATGAATCTAAATAAACAGTCATTGTGCAGTACTGTTATTGTGCGTGTAGCTTTACATCAAATCAAAACTGAACACATTATAAGGTCAAGAATATGAAATTGAGTTTATCCAAAAACTTTTGTTGGCCTGTCAGGCGCTGTCTTTGTTTCTTTAGGAAAAGCCACTTAGACGCAAAGCAGTAATGCATGTTAAATGAAAAGATTTAGTAGATGCTAATTTAGATTTCAAGTATCAGCCAATTATATATATCATCCATAGAGATATATTGGAACTGGATATATTGATCACTAATATATACATAAACAAATGAAAATACTAATGTTTTGGTGACTACAGTTCCACACTGCTTGTAGGAAAGACGTTTCCCTTTATGTCATTGTTAAGATATGGTAGTTAAAACAATACAAATTCCTATGTAATCTTTTTTTCTTTTTTTGCTAGAATGTCATTCGGATAACATACTATATTTCCCCAGAAAGATTATATTATAATCAAGCTTGAGGCTTTACACGATTTTACAAATGATACTTTTTCAAACAGTGCTATGTGCATTTGATGTAAAAAGCTACTTCTTTTATCGCAATCCCAGGTAACAGTTTTAGTGTTTCATTTGAAATGCAGGTGATATTTTCAGGCAGATTGCAAACTGTAAAAGATGATAAAGAACATTAGTTGAACACAAAATGACTAGTTTGTGGTGTAGAAATGTGTTGGTTTATGACTAATAGCAATATCACACCTAGTGGTTTATTTTTACCTTGTTCTGTCAGAGGATCACAGCTTTGTGACGCACATTTGTACAGCGCTTTAAAAGATGATGTAACCGAGATCAAGAAAAAATTCTTCCTGTTTTAATAATTGGAAGTGCCAGTGGAAGTGGTTGAGTCATTGATTACTTTGTTTAAAACAATAGTTTTGTATACACAAATTTGGAATGAACTTAGAAAGGGTTACAAGGTGTCTTGATGCCATTTAATAGAGTAGGGAGAAAGAAAATTAGTCTAGGTTATGAAAATTCTAAATACACTGTGCAATTCATAATCAAGTATGTATAAGGATTTTGTTACCTTGCCATTTGACCCCTCTATTCAAACATTTAGATTTTCTTGTCGCAATTTAAATGCTTTTTATGTCTCAATATGTCAGAAGAGAGTAACTGTGAACTTGATTAACATTGAAGATTATGACAATTCCTCTTTTATTAGCTTTTAAAGGCTATGGCGAATGGCTAATTTAATAGCACATTAAAATGTGTGTTTGACATAGTCAGTTAGTTCTTTAATCTGTAAGATGAAATACTTAATCTAAAAATCAAGTTTCATAATGTTCAGGTTGTTTAGCAAAGCTTATCCTTGTTGTATCCTTGACCTCTGCCTGTTGCTAAGACACGGTGGTTGCCAAGGCAATGAAGAAAAATTCTACAAGCCATTGAAGTGATGAAATTCTTTCCATGGTAAGGCTCAGGGTGCGGTGCTTTCATGCCCCTGTGCCCTGTTGCCTGGATATGGTAAAGGTAACTTCTTGTGGTTACTCTGAGGGGTTCAACAAATCAGGAGCACACATTTCTGTAGTTTGAAGTCCTTTTACGACCACCAGATTTAAATAGCAGAAGAAAGATGCATTATTACACTGTTAATGAAATTGTTATAGTTTTACTGCAATTTTAACACAGAAGAGGAATGACCAACATGTTGTGTTTTGTAGGCTGATGCATATAGTTGTATACTATTGTCCCAACTCTCAACCCAGCTTCTTTTCTCACTGGAATAATACTGTGAAGACTAGCACAAAATTAGCATTGTATTAATACATCATGAATCTTGGGTTTTTTAAAAGGTTCTAGAAAAATTTAAGGCAAATCCTAATCAAATGCAGCTAAAAAAACGAATTAATGTCTTTAGGATTACTTAAAAATGACAAGCAGGTGTGTTTGATTTTTTTTTTGACTGAAGTGTGCAGGGCGGTGGCCCTCCAGGACACGAGCTGAATAGCTCTGCTGTGTAGTATGGATTTCTTTCTATGCTGAAGTTTGGGACAACGCCCCATAACATAACCAGCTAAATACTAATAGACATGCCATGAGCAGTTCAGCTGCAAATACTCTCAGAGACAGAGAGGAAGCAAAGGCAATATAACAAAGACAACAAACCTGTTTTACAAGATAGAGGAAATGAATGAAACTCTTTCAATAAATGCGTTTCTGCCTAATTACTCTGTCAAAGATCGCTCTGAGTGTGTTTTAGAACAATCAGTCAATTATCTGACTCCATAAGCAATCAAATTTTTGTTTTCCTGTTAACATTTTCACTTCCACAAACTTGATTCAGTTTTGACAGCTTGCCATATGAAACATGCAAACACATTCAGACAGAAGACTGTCATGTCATTCTTGTCATTTGTTTGCAGTTTTATCAAATCTTTACTTAAGCAGTAGTTCACCCTAAATTATCATCACTATCATGCCATGTTTTATAAAATGACCTATATAAAATTAACAAATAATATAAATACAGAAATGTATTTTACAGAAAAACAAAGGTTTAAGTGTAGAGGCATAGAAACATATGTGACCCTGTCTGTGAAAACCAGGCTAAATTCTAAAAATCTAATTCTGAGATAACAAGCATCAGAGTTTGATTTCACCTATTAATTTCACTATGATTTCAATCTTTGACATGACCTTACTCAAAAAATATTTATCAATGTTAAATTCTCACAGAATATTCTTTACATGTAGAATGATTGTTTGTACAAAACAGGAAAATCACAAACAATGACTGGGTTTTCACATACTGGGTCACATATGTACATTTTTGGATGTGGTGATGTGATTAATAAACTAGTTGTCTTCCTTCACTTGATTCTCTCCACATCTCATGATGTTGTTGTCTGTCTTCTAATGTTTCACAGGTGTTCTGGGGTTTTGTGCCTGGGCATGGACCACCCTGTGCATAGAGGAGACACCATGTCCATAGGACTACACGACAGGTACTGTGCAATGTATGTCATTTTTTATATTTACACAGACGATTTCTCACACATTCATTTACCTTGCTGTCTGGATACATTTTGCATGATGTTTCTCGGTTTCCCTAATGCTCATGGAGGAAATTGTTACAATTGCTTTGGACTTGGGAGACGTCTCAATGAGAGTATTGCAGCATAAACTGTTTGTTTTTCATGTTGTTATTACTGTTATAGTGATGAACATTTGTAGTGAGCTCTGTTTCTGTGCAAGATACTGATTCATTGACATTGACACATTCTGTACAAACATCCAGTATACTTAGATTTATACTTGAATCTGTTTATTCACTGTTTGCATTTTATTTCCTTAGTCTAGTGTCAGAAAATACCATAAATACTTGAAAAAAGACACCTCACAATTCCTTAGACATGAGAGGATGCAGTAACCCATGTTTCACTGCAGGCAGATGAGTGTGCAAGTGTGAGATTTGTGTTATCTGCACTCTACAGTCAGGCCTGATTATCTTCCGTCTGTGATGTCTAAATTACAGCATGAGGTCTGATCACAATAAACACTCAACAGTCAATTAAACAACAATGCTCCATCGCAGCACAGCAAAAGCACGACCGCTGATTAATTTTTTACCATTGTGTTAAAATAACAGAAAAACAGAGGGAAGTGTGAATTCCACAGAAAAGATCTGAGTCAACCTGCTGCCTGCTGAAATGTTACACACACTGGTCTCTTCATGTCTTTATGCCAGGTTGGCACTTAACGGCCTGTGAGTGGGCATGTGGGTTTGTGTTTTGAATTGATGACTCAGACACTTAAGATCATCAGACTAAGACTCTGTCATCTGGTGTGTAGGATAGTATTGATGGGGCTAATTCTGTGGTCTGTTAAATAATAATTTTTTGGAAACTTGGGAATCTTCATTACGGATCTTTTCATAATGTTCAGTAGCCCTTATAAGTATTCTTTATAAGCCACTCTTAATGTATGGTTGTCATTGCAATATGTCGCAAAATATCAAACCAACCATTTGTTTTAAAGCAAAGTAGCACAAACTTTACAAATATTTACAGAATGACGTTAATGCTTAAATAAGCATTATAAGCTATGGGGCAAAATGAATGCAAAGACAAACATTAGGACACTTTCTGGTTATCAAACTTGCACTGTATCCAAACAAAGAGCAATAAAGAGAAAAGCATTTCCTAACCAGTCCAACCTTAATAAGCCAATGGACCGTTTTAGAAGCTATATCCACTGTGAAATCACATTGGTAAAAAACCCTTTTACACATAACTGTGTGTAAAACCCATTATTTGTGGCGCAGTAATGTATTTTGGACAGATATGCGCATGTGGTTACACCATAAGGACACCCATGTGAACTTAAGGGGAAGTCATGTCACGCATTCTCTAAAGATAACCTTGAGCTTCTGCACGTGCGCGTGGCTTTGAGTGTGACGAAGAAACATTGAGAAAGATAAACACACAGATCAAAAGGAATCCCAGGCAGGATAAGGGGCTTATTATCTGTGGAATGTACATGGTTTGGGTTTTCACCTAACTGCATCATGGTATAAATCATTACTGTAAAATAAAATTACTCATACTGTGAATCAGGTTTGTGGACATACTACCCACCCCTACTCGCTGGTATAACTCCCTAAGATGTTTTAGACCCTTGTCCATCTGTTGCAAACTTGTAGAAGTTGCCATAGCAACAGTTTCCTGTAGTCTTAATAGAAAGGGGTAAAGATGATCGCAAATAATCTGTGCACTTTCCACTTAAATGGAAGAATAATGAACGCTGCACTTTAATATGTAGAATAAAGCTGTTTAGTTAGGCAGTTTGGATCACAGTCATACCGCTGCAATTTATTAATCACCTGAAGGTTGTTGCCTCTTTGTCTGCATAACAATATGTTCTTTAGACATTATATATTATAGTGCATACATTTCATATTCAAAGTATATTTTGGGGTTTACATCTAGTCTCAACCTTGTAGCATATGCTGCTTACAATAATGTTTGTGGAATGTATTCACTATACTACAGACATACAATACAATTTTTTTGTGTGTTTTGATGGTAATTTAGTAAATTGGGTGAACACTGAAGTGGAATAATGCTAGAGAGCACCTGGGACCTGGGATAAATATTTATATGGGAATATTATTAGTGAATTTTGTTCTCTCTCTCCCTCCCTCTCCCCCTCTCCCCTTTAGCCGCTGTCATTGCCCAATGCCTCTGTCATTTTTATGTTTCATTCAGGCACTCGTTTCGCCATCTCTCATTTCCTCGCCTCCTTTATCCATTACTTGTCCCTTCCTGTCCTGTCAGCTGTTTTTCAACCTGTAAGTGTTTAATCAAGTGAGTTAGCCCATCTCTCTCTCCCTTAGTTAGTTATCTCTCTCTCTCTCTGATCCTGAAATGCTTTGTGGATTTTTATAAGCTTTGCCAAAAATACTTTCCTAGATCGCATAGCCTCAAAATGCTCTCAGATCAATACATTCATGCTATGTTGATTGTCTGCTGGGTTGTCTTCTCCTCCTTCCTTTATTCCTTCTAACACATGAAGACAAGGCTTGTTTCAGATGTGAGACTTGTATGATGATTTGCATAATTTTTGCATATTATAGTAACTCTGTGTAGAATGGAGGAAAGGTTCAACAAAATTCTCATCTAAAAGAAATGTCTAGCCTAACTGTCATACAATCCCAGTCATCTTGGAGATCTGTTTTCTGTCTGAGTGCAGGAAAGATATGGTAGAGACAGTGAGGTTTATTATATCATCTCTCAGTCACTCATAAATACACACCCCTCTGTCCTCACCCACTTAATTAAGTGCAAAATGTGTTGCGCGGGTGAGCCGTGTCTATTCATAGAAAGGTATTAATAGAATGATTAAGGGTAAGCAGGGCAGAGAGAGTGTGGGATGTAATAGGATAAGGAACATTTGATCTCTCACGTGAGAAATAAAGAGAGGAAGGAAAAGCAAATATAAAGGCAACATGAAGTGTATAACTGTACCAGTATGTCATGTCAGATTGCTGAGGTCATCAGAGCGGCACCTGTACCAGGTAGATACTGATGGTGTGTGTTGTTTAATCTTATTTATTCTCTTTTTTTCCTACTCATAAATGTGTGTCTCTCTCACACATATGCAAACAACTGCTCATGCACACAAAGATAGGCCTAAATCATGCATTACTAGTTGATATCATGCTGTGAATTCACACGCATGGGCTTACTTGTACAAATGACTTCTCTTCTGTGGCTGTGTTATTGGATGTTTATTTGCTTTGCTAATATAATTAGCTGGGATTTGTTCTGGTAATGGATTTAGCTGTTTTGGTGCCAGCCAATTACTGTGTGTGTATGCATGTGAGAAAGTGAGCGAGTACATGCAAATAATGTTTATGTACATACACCTTAACTGCATTTTACGATCCAGCTGTGATCAACATAAAGAGCCAAAATGTTTGTTTACTTAAACTGTGTGTGTGTCAAATCTACCTGAGCTGCTTACTTGACTTAAATAAATTAGATTTGATTGACTTTGGGTTGGTCCATGTGCACTTCTCTGATCTTGTGAAGATCTACATTTATAGTTGCCAATGCCGTGTTACTCTCTGATTCTGATCTGTTATGCACATTCAGTCGCTGTGTTTAGTTAAAACCCTCTCTGCCTGTGCTCTACCACTGGACTACTCCACGCACAAATTTCAGTGTCATGTTCTGAAATGTAAATCAGGTTTCTTTTGGTAGGTTCTAAAGATGCCACAACACTGTATTCCAGATTCCTAAAAACATTTTCAAAAATAGACACAGATATAAGTAGAAGGAATGGATAAACATATCATGTTAAGCCTTTTTCAGATTGTTTGGCTTACCTACCTAGCAGCCGGTAATCTCAAGCCATTATCTGTAATATCTTAATGGGGAATCCATAATAGCCAGAGAGGATGTAGGAGGATAAATTAGAAGGAAGTTAAGAAAAACATTGATTTTTATTTTGTGAGTGCTTAATTTGCTGTTGTTTCTGTTAGCATGCCAGCACTGATTATCTGTCTAATGAAGGTATCTGTTAACGGATTTCACTGTCTGGTATATTACTTTAGGCAGTGGAGCATCTGTTCTGAACTGAGTGCTTGCAGCTAGAGTACTTTTGAAATGTCACTTAATTTCACTTTACTGTGTTTAAAAAATAGTTCAGTGAATGAAAAAGAATAATTTAATAATAACACACACAGAATGTGTTAAATGTTAGTAAAAAATGTTGTGACTTTTTGACTTGTTTTGTTTTTTGTTTAGTGTTTGTGATTACAGTTTTTGTGAGGCATTCACTTCAGTCAAACATATCTCATCAGAGATCCATTGTCCAGCCCTACCTCTGTCTGGTTAGGTAAACATGTGAACAAAATATTGCTTTTGTGAGGCTGTTCTCAAATGCTCAATTGTACCTAGGTTGCATCACCTGACCTGTGGTATGAGGAAAAAGACAGAATTAACCTGCTCTTGGCCTCTGATCTTTCTCTTTTTAAGCCCAGCTTATAACAGGATCTGTAACCGGGAATGTGAACTTCATGAACTGCTTGCTATGGATATTACTGGTCTTTACTTGTAGAATTTCCATGAACCTTTCTTTAGTTGGTTTCAGTGTAACTACGTGCCAATGCCAGACCACTTTTAAACAGGTCAGAGCATGGTCAAGTGAAGCCATTTTGACACCAGGATGTTCAAAGATAATGCCAATAATTTGGAAGAGTTTACAGCATCTGTGTCTGACAACACAAGCAAGTGTACAGATAATGTTACTAGTCATCACACATGCTAACCACCTGACATTTCTACAGTTTATTTTCCTGATAAAGTTATATTTCGCCTTACTGTAAGTGTAACTGTACTCAAGTAAGTTTTCCTATAGCGTTGTGGTGTCGAACCCTAAGGAATATACATACTGATACCTTAAGGCGCACGAATGATATATCTTGTAATTATCTGCTTTTTTAGCAAGACATAAATAACATTTTAATTTACTGGTATTGTAAATGTAACAAGAAATGTCTAGAGAGAGCGAGAAAACAAAGCATTGGAGAAAAGAGAGAGAGAGTAAAATGAGTAGCGCGCGCGGTCACACTTTAAAACATTTCAGAAAGCGATTAAACGCGTGAAATGGCATCTACTTTGACATCTTTTCAACCCTTATAACAAAGACGGACGTAATCGCAAAAACGACGGTGTCTTTTTTTGAATTTGACATGTATTGTGACGGCAGTCAGTGAAGAGCCCCGCGGCGGAGTTTGTGCCCTGCTCGCGCCGTCTCGATTGCGATGTTTTGCAAAGTCTTGTCTCGTATAACGGGCATCAGCGAGGGATTCTTTTTACCATTGATGAAATAAAGCGTTATTATTTCGCTGTTTCATTGCTAGATAACACTCTGGTTGTATATTTCCTGCGCCTGCAATCGTGTCATATTTTATGTCGGGTCATTAAAGTCTTATCTGAGCGCTGAGTTCTCTCTATCTCGCTCTGCAGTCAGCCCGCATGCGAACAAGGTGGCACTATTGCTGAAGATCCAGCGCACCGACCGCGCATGTCTCTTCTCTGCACTGACCGGACGCGACGGTGCCTATTTTTTCCCCCTCCCTTTTCCGTCCTCTCCATCATCATCCCTCTGTCTTTCTCAGGAGGTGGTGCACCGCGGCTCAGGCACACCTGCTTTTTACTTCTAAGCTCAGGCTTAAGCATTCGTTTCGTTTTTTCGCCAACATTCACGTGAATTTCAGACAAGGCTGCCTCAATTAAACTGCGCTTTTTCAAGCGGAGCTGCCCGTTTTCTCCGCTTTCTTCCTCCTTCTTCCCTGCTGTCAGTGAGGACTGACGGGGATGGAAGCCCGCGCTGGTCGCCTCTCCATGGACTCGCTCTTCACGGTTATCATCTTTCGCGCTGTATCGAGGTGGTGACTAGAAAAACATGCCGTTGAAATGGAAAAGCGGTTCTCCCGTTAGCTGGAAATTTCCCGTGCCCGTCCTCAAAACGTCCAGGTCCTCTCCGCTGTCCCCAGCATACATGTGAGTAGTTGTAATGTTACTGTTTATCTGTGTTTTAAAATGCAAACATTAGTGATTTAATAGCGCGTGTGTTTATTTTACCTCAGTATTTCTTCACTAAGGATGCATTTGTTGTTTGGGGGTCGGTGTCGCCTCCCCTCTCCCCGTTTACTCTGTAAGCTAATTATGAACGTTTAGGTAGCCTGTTTTACAGTTTTGACACATACTGCATCTTCACTCGCCTAAACTTTTACATTTTTAACGTGTTTCCGCGCACCGCCTATAGTGTTGCACATGCACCTAGGATGCAGATTTCATGCACCCCCTTCCTTTTATTTGCCTTCATGCGCTTTCTTTTTCTATTCTCCCTGTATCCGCTTGAAGGATTTATGAGCGATAGAGCGGACTGGGCTGAGATAACGCACTGTAAAGCAATCTATTGTCCTGGCGTGTCGTGTGCCCTGGATTTAAGCGCGGTTGTGTTGGGTGGGGGCTCGGTGGACTGCTGGAGGATGCAGTGCTGATGCTGGATGATACGCGATACACGACCGGTAGCGCTTCCGCTCGGCTTGTTACTGATTCCGGAACGGTCAATAGACCGTTCGTCGTGCTAAAGAAGGGCGATTGACTTCATATTTTGTTTAATTTGTCTTTGGCCAGACAGACAGCTTATCATAAGTGAATGCAATTGATGTAAATAAATGCGCAGTAGAATGCTTCCCATTAGACCAATAAAGCATTGCCATGAACAATAATAAAACATCAAGTAGCCTATGTTTGGTTGTATAAAGGTATTACAGGTAGGAAAAAATTATTATGATCTACACAACAATTTGTATGAACTTATGTGTCTGCCATACCATGATATGATCATACTGTAGTTTATGGCGCTTAGTATATCTTTAATCTTAACTGTCCTTAAGCAAATGCTGCTCATTTAAATCCTTAAACCATGATTAACTGCATGCTAGTTAACTGTGAGGGAGCTCTTACTAGTCTGCATCATACTGAAAGTTCAGTTCTAAAGTCACAGACATGGTTCAAAAATGCCCTGATTTGCTTTGTTTTGTTACTAATTTCTCTATTTCTTGTCTATCTTTCTTTCTTTATGGCAATTTGGTCATAACTGTCAATAAAGAATCATCTCCCCATCTTGTAGATTTAAGGTTTGGGGTTGTTGATTACAGTGTTGGGTTTCTGACCCTGCTAGAGCCCCTCCCAGATAAACCTTGCCCAAAAATAACAAAGTCTATTTTTTACTGTTTTGGCCACGTGTTATGTGTGTAATTACAGGGTGAGCTATGGTTTCTGTATTTCTTAATGGGAGGAGAGATGCTTCTTGGACACATAAATCATTCTTTATTTGATTACTCTGGTGGTCTGGGTTTTAGACATATACTTGAATATAGAATAACAGGATGTTGTAACCAGATAAAATTGCACTCTGTGCCTGTCTGTGTGAAAGAACGAATAAGGGAACATTTGAATTGGGTTCATCTCTTGTACTTCCTTGGGTTTAATGAAAGGTGGGGATTTATTTAGGTGCACGTGTGTGTACTCATGAACTGTTACCTCACCTTCTAAATTTACTTGCTGCCTGTAGTGAAGATTTCACGCTCAGTAGGGCGAGAGAGAGGTGTTCATACTAACTAAAATCCACATCCAGAAAATTGCAAGTTATTGAGTAAACAAAGTGTGGATGAACACGCACTTCTGAATACACTTTAAAGCAACAAACAAAAAAGCTGAAACTTATATTTGTAAATTTGAAAGTCATGTTCCTGGCTCTCATCTTAACAGTAATGAGGAGTGACAGCCTGGAAAGATTTTGCCATGTGATGAGGGTATTGTGTGTGTGTTTGAGTGTTTGACTTGACACAGGTAAAGACTGTACACAGTGGTGGTGGCAGATCCTAAGTCCTTCTAATCCGCTGCTAGAGGGACCTTGGCCTTCACGTTATGCATTGCCAAAGTAAAATCTTTTTGAAGGCTCAGTCCTATTTTCTGACTTTTTTCAGTGTGTATGTCATGCAGGAAATTCATTGTGTGTTTGTTTTGCTGCCAGCACTTGTCTAATATGCTTTAGTCTCCTGTGAAGACAATATCAAACCCACAAAAATGTTAGAAAAAACAGACAGTAGTTCGTCCTCTTCGCTTTCACATTTAGCATCAGATTCTTTCTGTGTTTCAGCTTTTCTTCTTTACCTTGTGATCTCACATGAAAGAAAAGGGACGTGTCAGACTCTTTTTCGATTTTTGTATACCAACTTCCAATCAGATCTGTTTGTAGGAAGCTGCTATATGTCTAGCATGCTTTGCAGATAGATGACAGTGATTGTTTTAGTCCATTGCTGCTTTGGCCTCCTTTTGCATGTGTGAACTAAAGGCTGTGTGAAAATTAAATAAAATAAAAAACGACACACTGTAGAGAAAAAATAGGTGTTTAGGATCAGTTTTTTGCACATTGAACTAAACGTGAGATTTGAATAGAGATCCTGTGATATATTTTCCTGAGTCTTTAGAGGTTTTATGCATTTAAGTGCAGTAAAAAATGAATCTTTTACTTGACTGCAGCAGATAAAACGTTTGTGGGATATTTCAAATCCTTTTTACAAATCTGCCTACTCAAATGCCAGTAGTTTTATCTTTTAATTTGTCAATTTCTGATGTAATGCAGTTGTTTGATAATATCATACTCGCATCATATTTTCACCTCTAGGTAAAAGCTTAATTTCGCGCTTGAGATGTAGTTATTTGGCTGTGGTCTATATTAGGTAATAATAGACTGGGGCAGGTTCCGGAGTATATTTATTACAAATACTCTGTAGCCCCTCTGCCCTCCACCAGCCAATATGACATGTGAGCAGCGTCTAAAATTAACTTTTGCCCGCATGTGCCAATGGTGTTTTAAATTTAGGAAATGTCTTGCTTGCCATTAAACTAACGTGAATAAAATATAATTGAATTGTGCATTTTTTTGTTCCTGAGTTGTTGAGGATGCAGTTTTATTGACTGGTGCAAATATTTATTTACAGGAAAGACTAAGTTAATTTTGGACCCTACATGTAATGTTGGCGTTTATAATAAGTAACTAGTCTTTCTTATTCACCAGTTTTAACTTGGTGAGTGTTAATTTTGGACCCTGCATATGAGTGTGGGGTTATAATTAATGGAATAATAATGAATAAGTGACTGCTGCAGTATTTCATTTGCTCTGTCACTTATTCTCTTGCCAGTCAAAGATTTAATGCTTCATTCCTTGTGATTTTCTACGTTAGTTTTACTCCCACATCTCTGCTGCTGCCCTTCAGCGTCATCTCTGCAAAGAAAAAAAGCTAATGTGGCACACATACATACATTACATTGTAAAACCATATTCATCATCTAACAAGTCTCACTTCCTCCAACATTAACCTGGTGGAGGAGAATGTCAGAATGACAGCTGATGTGTCACACTTTGTCTCTTTGTTCCCATTTTTCTGTGTTTTCTCTGCTTTTCTGTGACTTCCTTTATTCACATCTGTTTAATCTTGTTGCGTCATAAAAAAGGAATCTAATTTTCACCTCATGATCACCTCAGATGAGGGAAAGGGGGAAGGTGGTGGAAACCAGGGTTGGTGGAAAAGACAGAAGATATGGCATGGCATATGGCATTGGAATGTAAAATATGAAAAATATGGGGAGGAGAGGAATAGATGGTGATAAGAATAAGGATGTTTGGCAAGTACACAGACGAAACACACTTGTTTAAAAGGGCCTTTCCTTCTTTTTCATTCTTTTAATTTTGTTTTAATTTTCTTTTTTATTGCTGCTACATCTATTATTGTATGAATGTTTCTGTTAATGAATATATGAATGTAGCTACTAATTTCAAACTCATTTAGTTTGGTTGAGTATAAGTTTTGTGTGTTTCAGTCTGAAAGGCACTTTTGTTTGTTCAAATACAACCTGTTATTTCTTTTCATAATGGATTTGCAGAAAGTCAGGAGGACTGTAGACAGCAGAATATTGTTTTTTTTTGTTTCAGGGGCTTTAAAGGTTAATTAGCACAAAATCTTGTAAGGTCCACTGTGTGTATACAGAGTAAAGCTGATGTTTTTTCTCTTCTTTTGCTTAATCCTTGGACACATATATTACTTTGAATCTGTGTAACTGTGAAAATATCTTATCAGTCTGTTTATTTCATAAGGGTATGACCTTTATAAATTTACTTTTTGCAACTCAGTCTCACCCTTACATAAACACAAACACACAAATTGAATACATGATGAATTCCGATGGTTAAACAGATGCAGATTTTAGGCAGCAGATGGCTTGTGTTCATCTCCCTCCATGTGTGATAAAAATGAAATGTGGGTCCTTTGAACCCAATTTAAGGTCTGAACAATTTATAATGGCAGCAGCTGGACTTCCCTGAGTGGTCACATGATGACAAATAAAACAACAACACATGGGCTCCATTGTTGATCCTGCCCTCATTTTTACAAAAGCTGTGCTACAAATGTCAAAAGCATATCTTTGTTCATTAATATCATCATATTCTCATTCATGCACAGATAATCTGTGTGGTCATGTATGGTGTGTTTAAATGTTCAGAGAGCTGCCCTTGGTCAGTACAGAGTGAATACCTCGAGGTTCAGTCTTAATTAGCATTATATAACCATGTATTTTAATCAGTCATAGACTTGTCACTGCAGTTAGATAATCATAATTAATGCTTTTGATTTCAAACAAGAGGCATAGATAAGTTTTTCTCAATAACTCAAAAACATATTAAGCATTGTGTGGTTAAAAAAAGATTTGGAAAGATGTGAAATCATTACACACCTAAAATCAACTGCACTGGCCACTGTACACATACATCTTCATAGGCCTTCATATAGTGTGAAATGGCCAGTGTAATTTTTTTGTGAGTTATATTTGTGTGAAATTCAGGGAATTTATAGCCTGACGTTCTCATTTGCTATTGTTGCTTCATACTTATCCATATCTGAGTGCATCAGTGTCTGCTGTCTCTGTATCATCTCCATTGCTATCGACACTCAAATGTCCTCATTATATGGGGTAAATCAGTGTTCACGTGTGTCACAGAGCTTTGAGTCGCCATGTGAGTCACACACACCCTGGCAGAAAATCTGAGGATTTTTTACAGGATTTCATTCTGCATTTAAACAATAAAAATGAACCCCACGAATTACACACTCCTACATGTACTCTCACACCAGCTACACACACACACACTCCTACACTGAGAAGACAAAGATGACAAAAGAGTGAGTGGGGCATTAGTCACATTGTTATACTTCTGCTGATGGAAATAACTTTATAGTTTATCCATAAAGAAAAAAAACAGAGCCATCAGAAATGCTTGCCTGCTAGAGTTCTGTTGTAAGCGCGTTACTGTGAATAGATTTGTGTAACAAACTGAGGGGTGAATTGACATTATTTTGTATGGTAGATCACGGCACAGATTTTGTTTAAGCTTAAGATGTATTTTACCAGGAATATATTTTTAATATCTCATAACTTTAATATTGTCATAACTCGTGAACACCTTGATCTAACTTTGCACCAGTTTTAACATTGTAACAAGTCTTGAATCTGCAGTTTTCTAGTAGCAGGTATACGCTCCCTCCCTCAAGCTTTTTGTCCTAGATTTAAAGTCCTTCACCATAACATGTTTTTACAAAAAACAATCTAGGGAGGACGACTCAGAATGCCAGTTATATTAAGCTGCAAAAATTCACTTTATAATATCAGACCAGTCATCTTTCTCTTCCCCCATTTGTTAATGTTTGATGTATCATTATCTGACATAGCTCGAGTGGCTGTCTAATTCTCTTCTCTGAGGATGCTCAGGGTGGGTGAACTGATTTTCAGAGATATCTGAGAGAAGACAGCAGAAGTGTGCGTGTGCATGTGTTAGTGTGGGCTCAAAGCCTAATTAATAGGCAGAGATCTGGTCCAGAAGAGTTGAAAAGGATGTTGGTTAATCAAAGCGGAATATGTTGAGGTCCGTTTCCATCCGTGTGTGTGTGTGTGTGTGTGTGTGTGTGTGGTAGCAGCCCAGCTGTTCTCTTGTCCACTTTAATGGTGTCCTTTCATAATATGCAATTATTAAAGAAGGCGGGTAATGATAATGCTCTTTCACTTGCTCTTACTCTCAAACACTCAAAATATTCTGTCTACAACTTTTATTCATGTCAGTCACTGTGTCTTTCTGCATTACAGTATTTAGTGATAGTTAGTGCACAGCTTGTATCAGTTTATATAAGATCTTTGGTTGTTGGATCATTTAAACGAATGTTTATAATGGTACTTGGTAATGATTGTGAGTGTCATGTCTCATCTCGGTTTGCCATTTCATGTCAAGTTTTAATCAAGTCAACCCTTGGGATTCAATTTTCCCATAACAACAATCATCATCTAATTTAGCTCAGTAATTTAGAAGCTTCACAAAAGTAAACTGCTTAATGAATTAACAGCCTTGTGATCTCTCTCCCTCTTTTATTCTCTCCTTCTCTCTCTCTCTCTGTCCTGTTTTCATGAGTGGTTTAATTGGCACTTGTCACTTGTGTGTCTGTGTTTGCATGTGTTTTTTGAGCGCATGTGTATTAGTGATTCTATATCTCTCGTTGTTTTTGGCAGCCACCAGCACTCGTTTGTGGTGTGGACCACCCACTCTCTGCTTGCTGCATCTCCAACCTATCACCTGACAGGGTAATGCACCAATCAGCTGCCTGTGCTTTGTGTCATGTGACTGTGCCTGCCATTTTAGTCTCCTCCTTTTTGCCATAGAAACGTCTCATCATCTTGTAGCGTTTCCTTGACGAGCCTGCCCGTTCCTCCAAAGCTCAGCATTACTGGGCATTACCCTGTTTTCTTTGTCGCTGTGTTTTTATACTCTTGTCACGTTACAATATATATATGATCTTTGTTTTTGCAATATATTGATTATTGAAATGCTTTAATTGACTAAATGTACAGTTGTTCATTTGACTGCAGTAAGTTAACATGGATGCATTTTAAAATCTAACTGCAATACAGTTAAATTAATAGAGCCAATGAATTGTTTTGTGGTACCAATAGATTCAGTATCGTGACAAGAGTATCACTGTACTGTTTTGTTTTGTTCAGTTTTCTTCCCTCGTACCCCGAGGTTATTCTACAGCAGTCAATGATCGATCCCAAAAATCTCTCTGTTTTCCCTTGGTCTTCATCCAGGGCAGTGGGTCACTTTTGTAAACCCAGAGAGCCTAGTTAGATGTCTTTGTTAAAGCCATGAAAAAACAGATGCTGCAAGGGAAAATCTCATATTTCAGAACTACTGTGAAATAAATGTTATTGTGTTGTGTTGACCTATAAAGTAGTCCAAGATTTTCATTCATAATGCTTTCATAAAATCACATCTGGCAAATGTTAGCCAAGATGTCGTTTGACATTTTGTTTTTCTTTCCGTTGCTTTTGTCACTGTATCTGTGATTGTTAAAACACTTATGAGACAGTTGTTGTGTGCACATCCTTTCCGATCTCCTCCACTAATGTTTATAACTCCATCAGAGTTGTCATTGGTCTCTTGGTGGCCTCGCTCCCTTAGAAGTCGTCTTTTCATACAGTGCAGATGGGTAGATTTACAGCTGTGCAATACCCATTCCATTTCTTGTCAATGTAACAGCCCTCGAAGGTGCATTTAGTGACTTGGAAATCTCCTTGAATCTGTCTCCTGCCTTGTTCTTTTCAATTACTTTTTCAATGAGTTGCTTGGAGAATTTCTGTTTGGTGTATGTACCGCCACACAATAGTAACTCAACAGAAGCTAAATCTTTCTGCGATAAAGCAGTCTGACTATTAAAATGGTCTGAATCAGGGACATGTGGTTGGCTATAAGGTCCAAATTGTAGAACATATTGTATCAAGTACGTATCAAGCTTGACGTTGTTGGCGCATGTGAATTATTTATGTTGTTGTGTTGACTACCATTTGAAAAGGTCAGTGGCAGGTTTGATTGCAGAAACAAATTTGGATGTTAGCATGCATTTTTCTGGCAGTGTTAGCATTGAATAATGGCTTCGGGACTGTCCCTTTGGAACACGCTAATTAGGCTGAACTCTAGTGTCACAGTAGTTCAGGGATTTAATTTGTGAGGTTCAAACCTACAGCCTCAGTTTTTAGCACCCCAAGCATTTTGAAGATTTTAAATCAATTTAAAATCACTAGTTTACCCCTGGAGTCATTGAAATACCAACTTCAGTAACTTTCAACATATGAATTGTCAAAAGTTAGCTTGAAGATGCACACATTCTTATCTTAAGTTTGTGTTTTAAATAGATTCCTATTATTTAAAGCCAGATTTTACTTCAATTAGAAGAATTTCAGATAATGAGAAGGGAAGGTAGATTAAAGAAATGTGTTTGTATCTCTCTCAATTTCAAAATATATAGTGGTTGTTTGCAGTAATAGTTGATTTTAAACCAGTTTTGAATGTTTGTTTTTACCATTAAACTTTTGGGAAAATATAAAACTAGTAGGTCACAGTTTTTGTGTACTGTAAGCTATCATGATTAGTTTCTGTGGCCTTTTTTCCATGTACCCTAAAATGCAAAGTTAACTTGGCCAGACAGCAAACGCATCATGCTTTCATATTAGCAAAATTCCCAATTGCTGAATTTTCAGATGAAAGTTGCCTTTAGGATCTTTTAGGAGGACAAGTGCATGTAGAAAAACTAATGAGAGCTTTAAAATATGATTTTCTTAATGATTGCTCAGGAAACATTGTGTTTAAGCTCTGTGATAGTAGTAAACCTACCATTATACATGTGGTTTAGTGTCTTGAACATTAAGTTATGTGTGTTTGTGTTGTTTGAAAAGAAGTCCTATTGTTAATTTTAAAATAAGAGAATCAAGAGAAAACATCAGATAAATCAATATTTCATTTTTGCAGTCCAGCATATATAAGCATGTATTTTACAATCTGTCTGGGCTTTAGTGGGAGTCATGCACCCACCTTCAACTAAACCAGCCTTTGGAATATATTATTCAGTGATGTTATTTGGGGGGAAAATAGTTTTGTCAGAATAAATGAATAAATATTCATGGGAAAATTTCAGCCATCAAAATGTTTTTTGCAGCTGTTGGATAAAAGATGTTGGAGTTTGCACATAGCCCAGACATGCACCCACATACCCACATTCTTTATAGTCCTCTCCAATATGATGCCTGATATTAACCAACCCTCTCGTTTGTCTTTTTCTCTCTCTCTTTCCCCCGATGGACAGATCGCTAGTGGAGGATGATGATGCTCAGATGATGAAGGTGTCACTAGGATGCGGTGAAATGGGACTCTCCTCCCACTTGCAGGCCTCAAAAACAGGAAACACACGCTTCTTTACCAGCAACACGCACAGTTCTGTGGTTCTGCAGGTGAGTGTGTGTTTTGTATCTGAACAGTATTGTGTGTGTGTGTGTGTGTGTGAGATTGCTTATGTCTCATATCTGTCTATGTGGTCGGCATGTGCATTGTCACCATCTGCCTGACTGGCATCGTTCCACAGATAAGAGTTCATGCGTGTTGGTTGGACTTTGAAGGTCATTGCTGCTGTTACTGGCAATGTGGCTTTTGGTCACACATACACTCACACATATATATAAAATCACTATCATTATTCTTGGTGTCCATGAGAGGATTCATTAGCACCTACCTGCAGGTCACTGGCATGTGACGGCATGTGTTTGCGTGGGAACAAAGGTGAACATTTATTTGGAGTTTGCCAGTGAGTCATTGCAGACAGATCAATAAGTGAAGGGATACTGGCATACTATTGAAAAATGTCTTGAGCGCTTTGTTGCTTTGTTTTGAGGTTGTTTGAAAGATTTGTAAATGTATTCAAATAAAATATTTGTTTTTTAAACTTTTAATGAATTTTTTAATGAATAAAAACAGTAGTGCCAAAATGCAATATTATAGTTGTTGGCATGTAAGAGAAGTGGAAACATGGATAAATGAGAAGTGCAGAGTGTGGGAGATGTTTAATATTGAAAGATGTATTAAAAGTGTAATAAAGCCGCAAGAGAACTTAATTCTGTAATATCTATATGTGCTCGCTGAAGAGGCGTTAATGTCTAATGCAAACAATAATATGTTTGGTCATAAGTTGAACAGGTCGCTTTTCTGTCAAAACATTGGATCTAGGCACAGCTGTTGACCTGTCTGTACCAATGGCAGGTGTAGGGAGTGTTTGCGAACCAGTTTTTGAAAGCAAATATTTGCGCAGTTTTGTGATATACTGGTGCAGATATTACACACTACACCTTTGATGTCTTTCTCAGCTTTGTAGGTTTTGGTTAGCCTGGCCTGTGGGAAACATGTTTGCGTGTTTCGTGAGGTTTTTTGTCATCTACAGTACACAGAAAACTCTCTGAAGTGCAAATAAGTTTACTTGATGCTTTTGTAAATGGAATGAAAGTGTAGAGACTTACAGACAGATATACTCACACATTACATTGCATGCTCGTCATTGGCACTGACAGTTGACATTGTCGTGACGAGGTCACCCTATCGATTGTCATCACAATGACATTGATGGCTGTCATCCATCACGAGGCTCATGATCGGAATTCAGACTAAAAGTAGCTACTGCTGCGAGAGGAAATGGATTGTGAGAGGATTACGGTGACGTTATTACAGTGTGACTTAAAACATAAAAATATTATTCAAATTATATATCAATAGCCCTTTTTATTCACATGTCAAGACAGTTTGTTTTATATTTTTATATCAATTGCAAACCACAATAAGCAAACCCCATTTGGATTAGGTTTGCTCAGATATATGCGTTCACACCAGTCAAACAAATTCCTCACAGTCTTATTTTCATTTGCCCAAATTAAATATGCCATCTACCCATAGAGCAGATACTGAACCATTACAGTTTCCATTGCAGCCATTTATCACATCCGAGTGATAAATGATTTATCATATCACTTCATTTTAGTTCATTTCAATCTGTCACATGGCCCTTGTGTCCTAAATCACAACAGCTTCCATCTATCCCAATATCACTGACTGGTAGAAAAATGATTTGATTCAAACAGTTAGTTGATAAACAACACTTGCTCATTTGATTAGATGTTTATCCTCAGGCTCTGTATGTCCTGACTAGAAAGAAGCAGAAACAATGCACTCTGTACCACATACAGACTAGCACAAAAGGTTTTATAAAGCATCTGCCAAATGCAAACATGTAAATATATTATGTCCTCTGTTATTTATTGTATAACTGAATTTCAGAGTAGTGACATCACACTTACAGTAATAGAGTTTGGTATCCAGCATGTGCAGCATTTAGCCTAAACCCTGATCTTGACACACAATGTTTATGTACTGTAATGTAGATGTCTATGTATGTGCATAATTTCTAACCTGAAATGCCTTAAGACCGCACATTAGATTCAGCAAGCACCGAGTGTTGGCATTGGCGTGTTCAGTTAAGCTTATAGTCTTAGATTTTGCATCATGCATTGATCTGGTGAAGACCGTGAAGAGGGCCAGTTGGCATTGCTTGGCGTATCATGGCACGACTCTAAAACGGCAGCCCAGGGGGTATAGTACTGCATTGGGTGCTTCAAGCTTATGTGTAATTTTAGTAAGTGAATCAGAGATTGGATTGTGGCTTAATTCTTGTCCTATCACATGTTTGGCATTTGTCTTTGCACATGCTTGGAGGGCACAGGAGACCACAGCTGATGTGTGTGCGCATGTGTGTGTGTGTAGGTTTGGACAGCCAAGTGTTTGAAAATGTCCTCGCACATATAATGAAACCTGTTCAAGACTAACTCAAGTGTCACTTACCTTTGGAAATGCTCATAAATGTAATAATGTCAACCGGTTTCTGTGAGAGTTATGTTTAGGGGTATAGTAAATGTCATAATCTTACTATAAAAGCCATTGTGTCTGTGAGAGGTCACTAATATAGCTTTAAAATTGTATGCGTGTGAGAAAGAGGGAGTGGACGGTGGCTACGTCCTGTTAATTATGTCTCATCGTCACCGTGGGAGCCCATTTCTGCTGCAGTCCCCTCACACAACTGACCTCATGTTCATTAATTAACCCCACAATCTTTTATTCAGAAATGGTGCTCATGGGACGAATGGTAATGATACCGCTCCTTAACATTCACACACTGTTTTCATGGGCGATCAGAACAGATGCTCAAGAGCACTTTGTTCATTCTTATTTCCTTTCTCTGTGAATTCATTAAGTGCATTATAAAAATGCTTGTCAGCCGTCTCATTCTCGCTCTGTGTTTCTCAGGGATTCGACCAGTTGAGGATAGAGGGCTTGCTGTGTGATGTCACGTTGGTAGCGGGAGACGGGGATGAGGCGTTTCCTGTTCACCGAGCCATGATGGCCTCCTCCAGCGACTACTTTAAAGCCATGTTTACAGGTGAGCGTGAAAACGAGGGATAGGATAACAAAGGATTAGATGAGGTAAAGCCAGTTTTCAGGTGATGAAAGGATAAGCGAGGAAGAAGGAAGTACATGTATAGTCTTAAGACGGAGAGATTCAAGTTTGTAAAAAGGACATCGAAAGGAGAAAGAGATTGAGATGTAAAGAAACGGTTGAGATGTAGTTTTTTTATACTATGTTGAACTAATTTTGTTTGTTTGTTTTCAGTACCGTCTCTTTAAATTCTTTTTCTGTCTGTTCCTCAGGTTAATATCAGTAGTATGTCAGTCATGTTTAGTCTCACAAGAGACTTTTCCTCAGAGTTCAGAATGTTCCAGAGTCTCTCTCTCTCTCTCTCTCTCTCTCTCTCTCTCTCACTCTCACTCTCTCTCTCTCTCTCACTCTCTCTCTCTTGCTCGGTGGGTACCCCTCTGTTTCTCGCTAAAGAAGGAAAAAAGCAGTAAGGGTAGACGAGATAAGCGAGCAAAGGATTTGCTTGGGGTTATTTGGAAAGCTTGTTCAAAGATAATCTGTTGTATGCAAAAGACTGCCATTTTATTATTTCACTTCAGTTACTCCCTTAATAATTATGCCATTTAATACAGCCCTGGAAGAGTTTATTAAAAAATTCTTAAATGGGGAAATGCACAACCATTGAGAGAGAATATATAAACAGTTTTCGTTCGTTTGGGATTACAGAATATGTAGCCAAGAAATGTGCTCTTTCTCTCTGTATCTCTACAATTGCGGATCATCTCAGAATAGATCAGTAATATTCACACAAATCAAAGTCGAAGTCTGTTCAGAGTCACAGTTCAGATATGTGTCATGAGCGTTTTAGCTGTGCAAGACTTCCATAATTGCAGTCTATTTTGCTTTCATTTGTTCTCCATTGTGTTCCATTTTTATCTTTTGTTCTCTATATATCCTCTCTCTCTCTCTCTCTTTTTCTCATCTCTCTGTTTCTGAATAGTTGAGACTGAATTAATGAAAGTGGCTTGATTTATTTCAAAGGTGGCTCTCGAATAAATGGCTCATTATAATAGTAAAGGGAATCGGTGACAGCTTGCCGTTCGACTCGCTTATCTTCTCTCTTTTTCCTCTTCTCTCATTCCTCTTATTGTTTCTGTCATTCTCTTTCTTTGATCCTCTGTTTAACAACTCTTTTTTTTACCAATCTCATCCTTACTTCATCTGCATATTTTGTATGTGTTTTGCTTTATTTCTTTTTGCTTTCATCTGCTGTCATCATTTCACCGCTTTCTTTTTCTTCCCTCAGGTGGAATGAAAGAGCAGGATTTGATGTGCATAAAGCTGCATGGTGTGAATCGAATAGGGCTAAAGAAGATTATAGACTTCATTTACACCGCCAAACTCTCTCTCAACATGGAGAACCTACAGGACACTCTGGAGGCTGCTAGTTTTCTCCAGATTCTGCCTGTACTTGACTTCTGCAAAGTCTTTCTCATTTCTGGGGTAGGGCACAGAGACCCAAACACAGATTTAAAGTAGGGCTGGGTAAAAATATAGTTAAAATATTCATTTGAATCATTTTTCATTCTGAAAATCCCATGATCTATTTCTTAATTTGTTATGTCTGTAATGAATTACAGGGAGGGAAATTGACATTATTGACAAAAGCTGAATTGATAATTTGTAAATAAAAATCTGGAAATTAGTTCTCCACTGTAAAGAACCTTAAATGGTTCCTTAAGGATCTTTACATTTTTACAGTGTAGATGATTTAAAATGAATCATTTGTTATTTTTACACTTTACAGATTTTAATTATACAGAACAAAATAAAGAGCATTTAATGTCATAAATAAAATAAATAAACTGCTATTAAATGCATTTACTATTCCACTTCATTAAAGACAGTATACACAGTAATATTGAGAATATTTATTTTTTTAAATTTTATAATATTATTTTAACATCCTCTGAATACTCAGGGTTTCAGGATCTTAAGAGCTATGCCACATTTTAAACATCTAAGCAGAAAGTTTTGAGCTGTAACATCTAAATTTGTAAAAATGTCTCTGAAGCTCAGTGCAAGTAGTCCAAACCCAGCCCTAGTTTTTAGGCATTACGGTGTGATATTCATTCAAATACTAACACAAAATTCCTGTTTCATCTTAGGTGTCTTTGGAGAACTGTGTGGAGGTGGGCCGTATCGCCAACACCTACAACCTCACTGAAGTGGACAAATACGTCAACAACTTCATCCTTAAGAATTTTCCCTCGCTGCTCGGCACCGGCGAGTTCGTCAAACTGCCATTTGAACGTCTTGCATTTGTACTTTCCTCAAACAGTCTAAAACACTGCAGCGAGCTGGACCTGTTTAAAGCAGCGTGCCGCTGGTTACGATATGAAGAAGGACGCATGGAATATGCTGCCAAATTAATGCGCAATATCCGATTTCCGCTAATGAGTCCATCGGAACTCATAAATCACGTACAGACTGTTGACTTCATGCGTACGGACAATACCTGTGTTAATCTTTTATTAGAAGCCAGCAACTACCAGATGATGCCATACATGCAGCCGGTGATGCAGTCAGAACGAACTGCGATCCGTTCGGACAACACACATTTAGTGACTCTAGGAGGCGTCCTGCGGCAACAACTAGTTGTAAGTAAAGAGTTAAGACTTTTTGATGAGAAAGCACACGAATGGAAAGCACTGGCACCGATGGACGCGCCGCGGTACCAGCACGGGATCGCAGTGATCGGAAACTTTCTTTATGTGGTTGGTGGACAGAGTAACTATGACACGAAAGGTAAAACGGCCGTGGATACAGTTTTTCGATATGACCCGAGGTACAACAAGTGGATTCAGGTGGCATGTCTGAACGAGAAGAGGACCTTCTTTCATCTGAGCGCGCTCAAAGGACATCTATACGCCGTAGGAGGGAGGAACGCTGCAGGAGAGTTGGGTGAGTCAGGAAAAGATTTCAGTGTGACGGCAGTGGAAAGATTTTTAAGGGATATGCTGTGTTTTAGTAGCTGACATGAAAGCCATGAAGTGAGAAATGTTGTGAATATAACATCACAGAGAGTTTGGATAAATTATAATGGAAAGTTTGAGATTTTTGGGTCTGTTGGGTTGGTCGTAATTTAATTTGTTATTTTAGAGGATAATTATTGAAAGATTTGATATTGAATTAACTAGGACAAAGCCAAATAACAGTATGTTTCCATTATCATTTGTCCAATAATGGGTGTGGCTGATCACTATAGCAAGTGACGGATGCTTACGTCACAATAAAATCTGTTGCTGAGTGTTTTCTGGATTGTAGTAAGAAATTATTATTGAGACTCACTTAGTGCAGTTTCTTGTTGTCCTTGATTGTGATTGGTCAATAGCTGTGTTTTATTCACAATAAAGCACAGCTATAAGCGCTTCTTCCAACGACTCTGTGTACTGTTGCATAGCTCCTTTATCAACCGCCCTTAGCATCGTAATTATATATCAGTTCAGACCCTTTTTTTTTTAGCAAAAGGGGGCTTTAAGTGATTTGACAGGATTGAATTGACAGGATTGAATCATGACTGTTGAAACAATATGAAAATATCATATTGACATAACTGTAGTTATGGAATGTTATTTGGTGTATTTGTCAATCACTCATTTGCTATGTGTGTGTGTGATAAAACGTTTTTTATATTCACAATGCTTGTTTGGAAGTCAGTATTCCAGTTGCCATGGTAACACGACTGCATCAGGCAAACATGGATATTCTTGTAGGGTGAATACCCCAAAGGCATGTTGGTAATTAAAATACAAGGACAGCTCCAGATAGCCAACTTGGAATGCCAGGACACAAAAATACAGACACGTATATAGACACATGGACGTATGTGCACTCCCATACAAAAATAACCCTTCCATCAGCCTGACCAAACACGCTACATCTTTGCCTTTTACACACCAAACCCCACAGGCTGCCCAAGTGATGAAGCAAACACACAGATGTCACATTATAGAGATTTGATTATAGTCTTGTGTATATCACTTTCACAGCAAACAAAGGAACAGACAGCTCCCTGGATAAAACTTTCATTTCTTTAACCCATCTCATGTTTATCAGAATATATAGAAGTCCTTACCACATCCATGTTTTCATGGCCTTGGTTTCTATGGCTACCAACGTCATGGTGGTCATGTGGATTTAACTGCGTTGAGTTTAATTTAATCTTTTTACCCTGAACTGTGTTTGAAAGCTCTGTGTACTGTTCAGTTTTACAACCCAGTGTGTGTAATGGCAAACTCATTACATGCTTCGGAGGAACTTAATGCCATTGGAGCTAAACTTCAAATGCCAAGTGATTGATTTGAAGTAAAAATCCAGGCCTTTGTCACGAGACAAATCCTTTTGTGTTTCTGTGTCAATTTTATTATCTCCTGGAAATATTTATTTTTGAACAATTTAAAACGTCACACATGTTTAATAATTTAGTCCAGTCCCTAGATCAGGATTTATAGCTCTCTTGTTAATGATATAAAATTTCAGTTTGTAATTACATGGGCCCTGCACAGAACACCATGAAATATATCCAGTGTTGGATGACAGATAAAACAGAATGATTCACTACATGGACATTATCTTATCCAGATATTTCAATCACTCTTAGTGGGATTTTGCCTCAGATCTGGTTAATTGTGGGGTGAGTATTCTGTGAATGATTAAAGGCTTTCTTTTATGTCTGAGAGCAGTCAGTTGCACAGACTCCTGAATTGTCTGTCGTTACTAAAACAATGTATGGCTTGTATTTAACAATGTGCTGTGTATTAATTTGACTGCTATTATGTGTACTGTAATGAACATGAGTCCAGACCTCGCTCACTCCAGCAGTCAGACAGCATTAAGCATTTTTTTCAGTTGGTTGGGCATTTTGTATACACTGAATAAAATAGTAATTGGTTGAATTGGCTCTTCATCGCTATGGCCAAATATCAGAGGACCAGAAGTAATCTTATATTAACATTTATGCATTTCACAAATGTATGGTGTTTTACTTGAAGTGTCTTAACAGTTTATTCAATTGTAAGGGATTTAACTTGCATTTTTGGTTTTCATCTTGTTGTAGTGTGCATAATGTGTGTGCTTTTTCTGTTTCTTTTAACATACTTCATGTCTTCTCCTTTTCTAGCAACTGTGGAGTGTTATAATCCTAGAACAAATGAATGGACGTATGTAGCCAAAATGAGCGAGCCACATTACGGACACGCTGGCACTGTTTACGGAGGATACATGTATATTTCAGGTAAAAACAGTAGCTTGTTTTCTTTTATTTGTTTATGCCTGTGTTTCTAATTTATGTACCACTTTTAGCGCCTTCTCTTTGGTCAGCGTATATTAATAATATTGCTTGCACAACCCAACACTGAAACCAATGGCCAAGTTTAGACAGGAATATATATATATATATATTCCTGTCTAAACTTGGCCGTTGGTTGCAGTGTTGGGTTGTGCAAGCAATATTTTTAATAGTGCCAGTGTTAAAATGGCTTAATTATAGTTGTCTGCGTATTAGCTTGGAATTACAGAAAGTATTGTCATGTGAAAACTACAGTGTACAAGTTAGTCTCTCTTCTCATCCTCCCTCTCACACCCATATTTTCACACATCATGTTGCTGGTAAGGTGTGACTGACATGAAGAGAAAAATCTAAAGAGTGAGGATGTGATTTTCTCACCACACACAGATTCTTAAATTTTGTGTGTGTGTGTGTGTGTGTTCCCACAATGACACAAACGCAGTATCCTTATTACCGAAAGATACTAAGTTCCCATTTAAATAAAGAAAGACACACATAGAAAGTGTTAACCTGCCCTGTAAAGGATTCTTGCTATCACATGTTGTCTTTACAGGATTGTAACTTGCATTAAATTAAATCTTGCATTATGGAGAGTCCAACTTTCACAGAGAGAGAGAGAGAGAGTGAGGGAGAGAGGGTGGTAACAGGGGAGATGTAGTGATGACATGAAATGAAGGTGTTTCTGTGTGATAATGAACATTGAGTTATGTAGGAGGGGTGTGATACACACGCAGTGATATTGCTGCACATATTAACAGGCGTACAGAAAGCTCTCCACACTTCAGTATTCACAGTTGCGTAAGTGTCAAACAGCTGACTCTCATTCAACCCTCCAGCAACCTCTAAATAACATTCTGAACTGCTTAACATGATATATGAGCTCTGTATATTAGGCACTATTGCTGTAGGCAGAAATGTTCTGCGCAGCTTCTCAAATACACTTCATTCACTATTGTTGTAACCTAGAACAGCACTTTACAAACAGCCATGCCTTTTTTGGTAGTAGTCCTCTTATATTAGTTTAGGGAAATGCCATGTAAAGGACAGCCTTAGCATTAAAAATAGTTTTTTCCATACTGTTTTCATCATACTGATAGCTCAGATGTCAAAATTTGGTGATTAAATTGCCAATGTGAGGTGAAAATAAAAAGCTTTTTTAATTTTTATAGCATGTGCCGCTCTCAGAATTGTCACGTTCATAACAATCTATATTCCTCATAAATGTTGAATTTTATTTTATTAAGTGGATTTAAAAAAACATTTTATGTTCTTTTAATTTGTTCTGTAATTTGGCTTTTTTGTGCAGTCTAATTGACAGAAATCTTACAAAGTATCTTGCATCTCAAAAATGTCACATCCATAACACTGGAATTGCCCTTTACGAATCAATACAAAATCATGACATTAAATAAAATCACTTTTTGAATGAACAAAAATTATTTTAAATACCTCCTTTGCCTCTGGAACAATGCCCTCATTTTTATTTTATTTTTTACATAAGGCCACTTGGTAACAATTTTGACCAATAATATCATAGCCTGTTTCTCATGATCCGTTTGGATCTGATTGCGTCAAGACCCAGGCTGCTTTTTAAACCAGCTAAATTTAGTCTAAAATGTCTTTCTAGAATTGAATGGCAATGTGTCATGCTGTAAATTCAGTATTGTCAATATAATAATAGTGATGTCTTATCAAACATTTATTTCTGTCAGAACGCCAGTGAAATTTTATTCTTGACTTCTGTTGTAAAACATCTTTTTCAAACTGCACTTGCTATAATACAGAATAATATTTTCTATTGTCACCCCTCCTCCATCTCACAGTGTCTCGCTGTGTTTTTGCCTCAAGCATTGTGTATTTATTAATGTGCAAGTATTTTACTAGTGATGTGTACATGCAGACACACACACACACACAATAACATTCATTCTCGCACTTCTCGCTCTCTTTATCACCCGTTCTTTCTTTATTACTCGGGAGTATTTTTGGAACTGCTGATCCTTTTGTTTTTACTGTTGTTTGTGCCCTCACTCCTGCATCTCTCTCTCTTTCTCTCAGTCAGTTATATAGGTCATGAATTATCTGTCATTCAAGCTCTCGCTCACTTTGAGCATTTGTGTGCACGAATTAGTGTCTCTTTGCAATTGTTCTCTTTATTTGCTGCATCATTCTTTGATCATTATTATGATCTCCCCATCATCAGTCATCATCTTTTCATTTCTTTCCCCTAAACTCTCCTCTTTTTTTCCTTCCTATTTCACTTTGACATTTATTTAATGATTTATTTGTGATATTACTTCAATATTATTTTTAATTTTTTAATATTATAATATTTATATTTGATCATTTTTATAAGATTTATTTTTCTGATTTGAGTTTGTTTCACTTGAATGTACTTAAAGAGTGTTGCAATAGTGTGTGTCTGTGTCTGTGTGTGTGTGACTCACCATTCTGTTCTCATAGAGAGGAATGGATAGAGAGATAGAGGGCAAAAAAAGGAGGGATGAAGAGAGGGAGGGTATGGTTGGCTGATGCCCAGGTGCCTGATGGGATGGTTCTCTTTATTTTCAGCCCTCCCTGTAGACATGTCCTGTTTTCTTTTCCTCCTGCCTTTTTCCTTTGCTTCCCTTTCTAGTTTGTCTCAGCCATGAAACCAGAGTGTGTGTGGGCTTAGTTGTGTGTGTGTGTGTGTGTGTGTGTGTGTGTGTGTGTGTGTGTGTGTGTGTGTGTGTGTGTGTGTGTGTGTGTGTGTGTTTGCAGAGATGCATTATTCAGATGCCCTAACTCTTTTATTCAGTAGACCATGAGTAAGTATGTGCATGTTATGTATTATGCAGTAGTTGTGTGTATATCTATCTAAAGCTCTGTTTACACCTGGCGTTAAGATTCATTTTGAGTGATCTGATCATAAGTGGTCAGGTGAGGGAGATCGTCATTTAAACTTAGTGGTTACAAAAAAAGAGTTACTTTCTATGAAATATGTGAGAATAATAATATATGGTGATTTTGCAGTATTCATAGTTATTTTTACATTTATTAATTTTCATTTACATTTTAGTGGAATTTACAAGTTTAGATGTGCATCCTTCTGTTTTGTCACTGCGTACTGATATCAAATCTTTATGTGATATCTTCGGAACACATAAAATTTTTTTCATAGATTTGGATTTATTTCTTTTAATGCAAAATGTAACCAGTGAAGTTTACAAGTACTTTGTTGTACTGACAAGTAGGCAACCTTGTACCTGTTTTCCAGGACAGATTAGCATTTACAGTACAAATAGGATGTAGTCACATGCAATTTTGACTACCTCCAAATGTGATTTGAATAATTGGATTAAACTTTCTTGGATTTTGTTTACATCTGTTTTTAGGGCTGTCCACGTGTGATTAGACCATTAAAACAGGATCTTGACAAAATGCGTTTTCAAAAATGTGTTTAAAAAACCTCTTACAATCCTCTTTCTGTGATTTGTTGTGCAGGTGGAATAACCCACGACACCTTCCAGAAGGAGCTCATGTGTTTTGACCCAGATGCCGATAAGTGGACTCAGAAGGCTCCCATGACGACAGTGCGTGGTTTGCACTGCATGTGCACCGTCGGCGACCGCCTTTACGTAATCGGCGGGAACCATTTCCGGGGCACCAGCGACTACGACGATGTACTGAGCTGTGAGTACTACAGCCCCACCCTTGACTTATGGACGCCAATCGCGCCATGCTCCGCGGGCAGAGCGACGTGGGCGTGGCCGTATTTGAGAACAAAATCTATGTGGTGGGTGGGTACTCGTGGAACAATCGCTGCATGGTGGAGATCGTACAAAAGTATGACCCAGACAAGGACGAGTGGCATAAAGTTTTCGATCTGCCCGAGTCCCTCGGTGGCATCAGGGCCTGCACGCTGACCGTGTTTCCTCCCGAGGACCTCTCGCTTGCTGGATCACCAAGTCGAGAGTCTCCCCTCTCTGCTCCTTGAAAATGGATGGAGAGAGAGTAGGAGAGAGAGGAATAAAGTGAGTTGATCATCTTGATGGATGAAAAAGTGAATGGATGGATTGAAAGACATATAGATAAATAGATGAAGCACCATCTCTGTGCAGATGTGCAAAATAGTCTCTCTGGTTCCCTCTCTCTCTCTTGCTCTCTCTCTCTCTCTCTCTCTCTCTCTCTCTCTCTCTCTCTTTCTTTCTTTCCCACAGGAAAAAGACAATGTTTGCACTCCCCACTGATATTCGTCTCAATGGTGTCTGTGGTGAAACCCCTCACCCTTCCCTTAAATGATTCCACTTCTCTTCCTCATCTCTGATTTCCTCTCCTCCCGAAAGCTCATGCTGAGTCCTTCTCCCCCTTTTTCCTCTTTATTTGTTTTGCGATGAGAAAGAAAAATGGAACTACTCTCATGGTTGGGCATAATTACATCTTTACATTGCATTTTGGGGTTTGTTTTTTCTCTTGGCAGAAATAACCTCGACTTGAAAAACAAATGACTTTGCAATTCAACTTTTCTACCTGAGTCTCCAGAGTTTTGCTATGAAGATGTTTTCCCAGTCCCAACTATTCTGAGGTCGCCTACCCCTTACTCTCACTCTCTCTCTCTCTCACCCTCTCACTCTCTCTCTCTCTCTCTCTCTCTCTCTCTCTCTCTCTCTCTCTCTCTCTCTCTCTCTCTCTCTCTCTCTCTCACTCTCTCTCTCTCTCTCTTTCACTCTCTCACTCACTCAGTCTCTCTTTCTCTGCCCAGTTATGACTGCCCAGTTTTTTCCTGTCCACTCTCACCCGGTTTACTTTTGCCCACTTTTTTCAACCTTTATTCTCTCTCAGGGGGATAGTTGACCTTCGACCACAGGATAAGGAAACAGTTTTAAACTCAGGGGTTGGCCTGCCCCCTCTAACTGATTTCATTTCTCTACTCCTGCTGTTGTTATGAACCGTTAACAGAATTGTGTTTTCTAAATTTAATAAAGATTTTGAGAAAAATGTAAACTGTGTTGGTTTGATTTGCTTTAATGGTTTTCTGAAAGACTTTGATGCATCTGCTGTACACTAGCAGGCAACAGTCTGTTGTGCGGTGAGGCACGTCTGTATTCACAATATAGTACAGCTCTTGAGTCCAAAATTACTTTAATAAAATGATTACTACATGATAAAAATATTTCTGATGCATCTGTCTTTATAAAAATGTAATTTAATATAGAAAGTCATTTTGTTCTGGCAGAAGGATGACATTTAAAGTCCCTCACCTAAAACCTATCTGAATAATATTGGCTAGATCAGCAGATGTTTTGTGTCAAAACCGTTTCCCTGTATATTTTGATTCTGTATCAATCAATCAAGATTCAGGAACAAAATTATTTGCAGTGTTTAATTTAATTAAGCTGGTATTAGATGATCCTGGCAGGATTTACTATGAAAAACTGTACAGCTTTTAAAGGCTTACTGAAATGTCTTGAAATATGCAGATTAGTCCGATGCTTTGCTGTGATTTCCACTGAAATAAAAATTTAGGGTGGGGCATATTGACTGGCTCCTCCCCTTTTAAAAAGCTTAATAGCATGTAGTGAACACAGCCTAAATTTGAAAGCCAGAGACTGTATATATTAAATGTTTCTTGAATCGTATAATGGCGAATTATGTCTGTTTTGTAGAACACCAGCTTATAGATATTCACATATTCATACTAAAAGCCTCAAAACTTTCATAAAACAAAACATTCAATGGGGACTTAAAAATACATTGGTTGCGTTTTGGTGTATTGGACTAGATCATTGTGGTTTATTAAATAGGTGATAAAAAGAAAAGCAAAACTCTGTGTCTACCTCAATCTTGTTTTCCTAATGCTGCCCAGATTGCCACGGTGATGCACAATCTGTGTATTGTAGGTCCTCTAGACGAGACATATGGTCACTAATCTATTACAGCTTTAAAAACACGGCCTGTGGTCATTCTATGGCCCTGTGAGTCAAATGCATATCTTTATTGGTTAATAACCATGCAGAATGGAGGGCCATTGTGTGCGAGTTATTTAATTTAGTCTAGTGAACAGTGAGTTAGTGTGACAGCATTTTTAAATTTTCATTTATCGTACATCTGCTGTGTTTGGGGACTTTTTAGTCAGGTTGGCGTTCTGGCCCAGGGCTGCATCGGTTATTCTAAATTGCATTAAAGCATCATGAGAAAACATTACTAAGTGCTGGGTCAAGTGTGGCCACGGATGAGCACATTAGAGTGTGTGTAAGATACAAAGTGTTGGCAGTAATACGGTTGCTATTAGAATAAAGCCATTTGTAAGGGTCTACTGTTTCTCATTTACATCATTTACAACCCAACTGTGTGTTCTGTCCATATTTTGGGAGTGTGTACTTCACAAGTGTGGGATGCTTGTCTTTTTATCCAAACTGCTTTGTTGACTGCTGCTATTTAACACATTGCATGTCAATCTTGTTGTAGAATGCCTCCAGAACTACACAATTTGGATGCTAATCACATTCAATTCAAGCCTTGCCTTCTTTACCAATGATGTGCATCAGATGAGAGATATATATTCCACTCCTGGACTGAGTTGAGAAGCATTTATGTAAAGAGTGTAACAGACCAACTTTTGATAAGTTTATTTTCTTACACCTTCTCACCCACAGCTGTTTACAACCTTTCAGCTGAATTGTGCTTGCGTCATGTTTCTGGCTGTCTAAGTTGTATTAAGTTGTATTATTGTTCTCCAGACTGCTGTGTTTAGATTCAGCACAGTTCATTCTCACTGCCCACACCTGAGTCTGGATTTAAACACGCACGTCATAGTTGTCTGGCACTGCAATAGCAACACTGAAACCTTGTGTTTAAAGTTATACACTGTAAAAAAAATTGGACCTCAACTCAAACTTTTCTAGTGACTGATCTAGTGAATTTTTTCTATTTGCACAATAGTCGATTATAACTTGTGGCAAAAGTTTGTTCAATAAATTGGTAGAACTTCTTTTGAACATGTGAAAAAGTTTGAGTTTGAGGTCTAAATTGTTTTATAGTGTAGGGGAAAGTATACTGAAAAATAAAATTTCTGTAATTACAAACGCACTCTCATGGAGCTAAACAAAATCTGTTTTTTTCAATTGTATTGTATAAAATAGACATTATTTAAGTCCATAAGTTTAAGTCAGAGCTGAACTGGGACTGATGTTTTATTATTTTTGGAAGAATGCAAAAACACAAGTGACATCAGCATGCTTAATCATTAAAAATGAATGATGTGATATATTATTAATTTGATCATTCAGAATGTAATGAGTCACAGATCTGAAATCTAGAGGTGCTGATGTGGATTTGTAAAGCTCTGTGATGATGATAATATATGAGGCATGAAATAGAGTTCAGCTTTGACCTTTTTTTGCTTGCTAATAAGCTTCAGGTGCCGTGACCTCAAATGTGTGTAATGTAACCAACAAAGGTCACTTAACGGAATGATAAATGGCACTTTATTACTGTCTGGATGCTTGCATTCCTCACGAATGAATATTTCAGTGTCTTGATTTTCATCTGCATAGAAGTCGTGTTTATACTTCGACCTGAGGATGTGCTAATGTGTTGAGTGGATCTCACAGCTGGTGGTATGTTAATAATGGATTGGTCTTTTCCATTGGGGTGGAGGATTAATTGCTGCAGTCTGATGTTTGCTTAATCCCATATCACAGTCCTGACTCAACTAAATGTTTCCAGTAAACCACTTTAGTCCAAATGTTTTGCTCAAAATTCTCAGTGCAGGTTCTTTAAGAACTTCATTGTAACAGTTAATGAAAAAACTTTCTCTTATAGAGCACATACGCCAGCCCATTTTTTTAAGAAATCTGTGTTCCTGTTTTTTAATGAGTTATTTCTTGTCATCCAAAATTAGAGCAATCCAGAAGAGATTTTGAGTATCTGAGACACACACAGGACCCATTTTCTTATATACACCCCGTCTTTCTCTCTCTTCATCTTTTTTAATCTGTCATTCTTCAGGTAAACATGTCATCATATCACCAAGAGATTTAAAGTCATTATCAACAGAAACATCACATTTTATATTTGATTTCTCTGACCTTTTTTTATTTTGGATTGCTCCATTGACTTTAAATCAGACAGTGACCCAGATTTGTATGTACATGTATTGGGTTCTGTACATGCTGTCAATTTCTAATAAATCTCTTTAATCATTTTAATTCTAATATTATATAATAATCTTACAAACTGAAGAGAGTAAAAGATGGTGGTTGTTTTGTTATTGTGGTGGATGTCTGTAATGTTATGCTTCTTGTCATATGCTCTCACTAAAAATGAAAGGTGAACCAAAGTGAAAGCAGATATTCTGCCTCGAGTGTTTAGACTACAATGGTATGATACAAATATGTTATGACATGTGGCATGACAGTTTATATCAGCTGAGACCATGATAAACTCTGACATTTGATTATTGTTTAGAGGTAAGGTTGATGTGAGTATATGAGACACACAACAGGTTCCTACATGTTGAAACACAAGCTGACACACAACATGATGTTATAGAATAAAAGTCCTTGTGAACCTGTATAGTTTGGGTTTGGTCTGAACTCAAATGTTTGATATCAGGCCTTTGTTTATAATGAAATGGCTTTTGTTGATTAGCCATTTTATAAAGAAAGACCACTGATTGGCTGTTGTCATGGAGCTGACAACTTAGACCACCATAGCCTAGTTTAGTTGGCTCTTGGCAGCCACTTTGTGACTGACAAAATGATGTTCAATTATTCATAGACTAACTGAGCACTGAGTGCAGTAATGTTTGTGGCAGAGAGAGCGCCAGCCAACACATTAACCCCTTTCATCTAGTATAACCTAGTTTGGTATAGATGACAGGTCAGGATTACAATGTTTAGAAAAGGATTTGTAACCAATATTTTTTAAAAGAATATATTTGCATACCAAATCACTCAAGTTTATATTAAGAGTAACTTACTCAATTTTAAATAAATATTTGAGGATCGCACAGTATACACTGTAAATAAAATGAGCTTAAATGTATTAGACAGGATAACGGTCATACAGAGAAGGCTACCGACTGAAATTTCAAACGGAAAAGCAAATGCAATGGTGTTCATTGACAAGACAGCATCAATGAACTCTCCCTGACTCTCCTGCATATTTTTTTCCACTCTGTCTCTGTGTTACCATGGCTACAATGATTTTTATATAGAGAGAATAATCTGCCAAAAGCAGAAATAAATGATTTATCTATTTTCTTTAGCTGTTGTTGCCATTACCAAACGTTTTTTAATTGAAGCAGAGAATGAAGGAGAGGCAGATTTTACAAAATACATATGAAAGATGTATTTTCATCTAATTCTGGTGTTGACTGTACATTATACACTAATGTGTTAACACTGTACACTAAGACCTTTCTAGCTCACATATTATATAGATTGTCAATTTATATTTACGTACATGCTGTTAATTCATATACTTTGAATAACTAGGAATACAATTGTTGAAGCATCATTTTAGCTTTCTAACGCATCTGAAATAATCTGGTTGTTGCTGTTTTCCAGCGATCTTGTTTTTGAGTATACTGTAGCTCTGATGTGTTTGAAGTGAGATGTTGATCATTTGCAGTTCTAATATCTAAATAGACAGACAGTTAAATATATCCAGCTTCTCTATCAATAACTTAGTGACATCTGTTGACGAAACATGGAACTGCATGTTGTTTAAATGAAGAACAGTAGGAGGCGCAGGAAGGCCAAACCATCTCTGCCTTTAAAACTGGGACTCGCTTATTGAAATATTTGATTTTCTGATTTAGTGCTAGAAACAACCTAAGACAGCAACTAATGACAACCCACTTAAAATGTCTTGTTTTGAGGGATCGTCCCAAAATCCAGTAAATGTTATTGAAGCTGTTGTATCTAGCTGAATAAAGCATGTGAATAGATAAAAAAAATACTTACTAGTAAACATTTGGTTACATTTGCCTGCGATATAATGACTCAACGAAATCTAACTCTAAATGTGCAAGAATGCAGAAAATCTGGATGTTTTCTTCAACCACATGGACTATAATTTGCGGTTTTTAGTTTATTCAAATGTCTTAACCTTCATCTACCCATTGTCTGTTGTATGATGATAATGTGAGTGAATTGCTGAAACATCAAATGCAAAAAAATGTTGATAGCACTTTATTTTACGGTCCTGTTCTACTGTATTATGTACTTACTGTGTACCAACTATGAACTTCACCCACATTAAGTACATATAGTTGCCAGTGTTTGTTGGATAAGTACACGTATACTGTAAAATATACAGTAGTGCAACAAAAATGTTTGTGTGTTGTGCCATTTAGTCACAGGACACATGAGAACCAATGAGATTTGATGTGGTTTTGGCTTTGTGTACCTGTACAAGATTTAAATTTGATCCCCCAAATTTGTTACAATTTTGTTTCTGGGAAAAAAATCAGACCTTTCCAAACCTGGCCCTGTTTAGCAATGGTCAAAAAACTGGTTTTACGTTGAACATTCTTCCCCCTCAATGATTTGCTAGTTCTAATGTTTTAATCCTACATTTCTGTTCTGGTTTTATACATTATTCTGACCTTTGCATTTGCTCTTTTTCAATGTCTTTTGTAACAAGCTTTGCATAAGCCATGGAATAATGTAGCTTTCATTTAAATATGCATTCATGCTGATGGTCATTTGCTTAACCTCTGAATGCATGATTGGATTTCAGTATTATCTCGGGTCATTAGGAACTCGTCATGTGTGTCAGTTTGCAAATGGGACACCAAATTGCCCACATGTTAAACTGTATCTCAATTGTCACGATCCTGCAACAAATTACACTGCAAAATATTGTAAACTTAGGAAAGCACTTCTTCGTACTATTGCTGCCGCTTTTGATGTGTCGCTTCATTATCTCCTAATATTTGTAAGTCGCTTTGGATAAAAGCGTCAGCTAAATACCTAAATGTAAATTACAGAAAAGATCCACTTATATTTTTTCAGTGGTCTTATTATATTTATATGTTGTGCACACATGCGCGCATATAATTAAACTGCTAGCTTTTAAAATGATCATTAAAAATAATTCCATTATTTCCTGTATTTTTATTGTGAAAAATCTCTGTTTCATCTTATTCGATTGGTCATTAGTTCACAGTTCTCTGGTTTACTGAGAACACAACAAATGCAAATTAACACAGCAATGCAAAGAGGCATCAATCAATCAAGTCCGGTTTAACCCAATAGAGTTTTTTATCCAGTTTCTTAAGAAATGGAAAATTGAGGTTTTAAAGTTTGTTTAAAATCTATTATTTATCTAAACTAAGTCGCTTAAGATATTGTATACCATAGCTTTAGGAAAACATATGAATGTAAATGTAAAACATCTGCATGAACAATGTAAATGTGAATGTAAAAAACAAGAAGTACTTTACATTTTTGCAGGATTTGCATGGTTTCATTTATTTTTTCTTTTGCATTAATTTGTCTACTTTGTGTATTTATTGCTGTGTTGTCGGGAGTAGCTCAAGGTTTAATCTCTCTTTAGCAAGGATGAAGATTCTTCTCTCTGTCCTCCTACTGGCTGCTCTTAGTGAGCAAGTCTCAGCTCTGGTTAGGCAACACATTTATGTGGATGATTCAGTAAACTGGTTTGAAGCTCAGACGTACTGCAGGAATAATTATAATGACTTGTCCACCATCGACAGTGAAGAGGAGTATTTACACTTCATGAGCACCACAGGAAATCCATCTGTTGGTTGGATCGGCTTGTACAAGAAAAGCGATGCAGTGATGTATGAACAGTGGTCTGATGGTAACCCAGTAACATACACAATGCTGTCAGAAAATCCTCAAGCCTCTTATGAGCAGTGTGTGTATATAAACAGGAATCTGGGGTCTTGGGTTGCTGGGGATTGCTCCAACGTAATTGGGCCGTTTTTCTGCTACACAGTGCCAGATCTGGTCTTGGTGAAAGAGAATAAAAGCTGGGAGGAGGCTTTACAGTACTGCAGGGCAAACTACATTGATCTGGCCAGTCTGACCTCACAGACTGATTTGATCACAGCCAATAACACTGTAAACGGCACCACAGATAACGTCTGGACAAGCCTGCGGTTCCTGGCTGGACTTTGGTTCTGGGTGAACGGAGAGACTCTGGACAGCCGGATGTCGTTGCCTTCATGTCCCGTCTCTCCTAATCACTGTGGGGCCCGAAACTTTAATGCTAATCGCTGGGAGTTTAAAGACTGTGATGAGGAACACTATTTCTTCTGCTACATTGAGGTAAGCAAAGAGTATCTAAAACATCAACAAGAATAATATTTATCAAGTGGATTAGAATAAGTAAAATTACTGTGGCTTTACATCTTCTGATAGTTTGTGTTTAATACTACTAGACTGGAGAAACACTGCTTCTGCACAGAATTTTGACTTTCTTTTTCGTTTAACAGAAAGGCACCAGTGTTGGTTTCCCGACAGGTAACCAAGATGTTAACACAAATGAGGACACACAGTAATCACTGTAGACTTTACTCAGCAATTGCCCAAAAGTGCAATGTAACACAAAATAGTGGTTATACTGTATATTGGTGTGGTTATATATTAACACCTTTCTCAGAGAGCAAAAAATAAGGAAGTTAATTGTATTTGTTAAATTTATTCAACTTCGTATTCCCCATCAATAGCTTTCAGTTCTTACATAAAGGGGAAAAAATAATCTTCAGAGAATCTTTACTATTATCTAACAGTTGATGATTTGTGCCTGGTGTTGGGTAATTTTTTCTGTAAGTATATTACTAATAGCACACTTATTTCACATTTTGTATAAAATAAACATTTATAGTACGTTACTGTAGGCTAAATTGATCTTCACTGTCAGCGGCTTCATGAGAGAAGAAGTTTAGTGTCAACTGTTTAAATAGTTTGAAAATAGATGTTTTCTTCCTATGGCAAACATATTTGTGATTATTTTACTTTTATTTCATTCTTTGGATATTGTTCTAATAGAGCTTTGCAATTATGTTATTACTTTGATGTTGTAATGTAGAAATCATACTGTTCTTCTTAATAGTAACATTAAAAGCAAATTTTATAATCTTTTGAATGATTAATCAATTAGTTTTAAGCATTTCTACACATAATCCTCTAGATTCATTACAATGCTCAAGACATTTGCATTTATTCATGTTTAGTATAGATTGTGCTACCTGAGATAACTCTTTCTTACATTTCTGTCGGTGGAAAGTACAGCCAGTCTGATCATAATGCTTTGCAAAGAGATCATTTAAAAATATTTCTTAATAATTGTTCTGCTGTTTAAACAAAATAAACATGGTTAATAACATACACCTTGATGGCTTTGACTTTAGCATCTAGAAAACCTATGTTTATAAGCATAAAGCAGTTATTAATTATGCGGTTTACTACAACTATAATAGTAGATTTAGTAAATCCAATTCTAATCGTTTTTAATATGTTTTGCCTCATGCGATGTCTGTTTTTATACTGTATGCTTAAACTATTAATCACTGCCCAATTAGTTTTGTTAATAATAATTTTGTTATTTCACTAATTCCACAACTGAATTAGGAGTAACTTTTAATAATTAACATTAAAGAAATTTAATAAATAAAAAAGTAATACAAGTTTAATGTACTGAAGTTTAATCTTTTGATGGTGTGACAAGGGCTTAAAACTGTTGAAGCGTCTTGCATAGGCTACTGTAAGCGACATGTTGTTTATATGAAAGACAGTAGGTGGCACAAAAAGGCAACATTTCAAACTATTCCTGGTCCCAGCTTTTAAAGCACGTTGTGATGGAACAAGGAGACGACGCTTATTTACAGAAAATAAATGATTGAGATCAAGAGGATGTGACGTGTGACCAGCAACGCGGTTACTCAACTCTGAACCTAACCCACACTGTAAAAAACTAAAAACCTCCAACTCAAAATTTTCCAGTGACATGTTAGATCTATTTTTTTAATTGGCTCAGGAATTGGTTAATGTCAAGACGATTGCCATCCTTCTTGGTAGCGATCATGTTCCAAATAGAAAAGGGAATTTTTAGGGGCAGCAATAAACCCTCACCAGACCCCTTACACCAGACCCTGTTTAGAAATAGACAGAAAAACTGGTCTTTACCATTGCATAAGAATTTAAAGTCGCATTTGGCCTTCTTTTAATGTCTTGGTAACAAGCTTTGCATAAGCCAGTATCATAATATGGCTTTTATTTGAATATGCATTCATGCTGGTGGTTATTTGCTTAACGCCTGAATGCATGGCTGGATTTTCCAGATCTTGTTATTAGAATGTCGGCTGTAACAAACAGGTCACTGAATTGCCCGTATAGTGGTAAAATGTAAAACACAATAAAAAATGAAAAAGCGTATAAACCCTGCAGCGAATCATAGACCAAGATTCATTAATTACATTGCTGTTTCTGAGACACAGAATTCTCCGATCAATTCATGTGAGAGATGACCCAAAATATTTATAACTAGATACAACATGGTACAACAAGACTTACAAGGGCAGTGGAATGGGTGATGGTAGCAATGAGCAGACTGAGATAGGAGATGGGAGCTCACATATACTTTGCAATGCGTATGCAGTATGTAATGCAGTAAACAGTGCTGAAGCTGTACAGGTGGTATGTGCTTTCACATGTTCAGATAAGCAATCGCTTCACAGTTTTTTGACCCAAACCCAGGAGGTTTAGTGAGAAGACTGACACAGCAATGCAAATTGGCATGAATTAAATCAATTTGGATCAAGAGAGCTTTTGATTCAAGTTGAAAAATTTAAAATGGAAAATTGCTTTGAATTATTTTCATCTTGACCTCAGAACTACTCCATTATGACTAACCCATATATACCAAATCTAAAAAAAACATGGCTGAAACGTGACTTTCTCATAGTAATTGTAACTTTCTCTATCTGTATCTCCTATAGTTTTGTTTTTACCAATAAACATATATTTTGTAATGGATTTGGTGTCCTTTAATAGTGGCTGGATCAATCAATCCCCTCATATAAAAACAAGAGATACTTTGCATTTTAGCAGAATTTGCACTGCTTTCAATTTTGCATTACTTCATTTATTGTTCTTTTGCATTAATTTGTCTACTTTGTGTATTTATTGCTGTGTTGTCGGGAGTAGCTCAAGGTTCAATCTCTCTTTAGCAAGGATGAAGATTCTTCTCTCTGTCCTCCTACTGGCTGCTCTTAGTGAGCGAGTCTCAGCTCTGGTTAAGCAACACATTTATGTGGATGTTTCAGTAAACTGGTTTGAAGCTCAGACGTACTGCAGGAATAATTATAATGACTTGTCCACCATCGACAGTGAAGAGGAGTATGTACACTTCGTGGGCACCTCAGGAAATAACATTGCTGGTTGGATCGGCTTGTACAAGAAAAGCGATGCAGTGATGTATGAACAGTGGTCTGATGGTAACCCAGTAACATACTTTAACATGCCACAAAATCCTCAAGCCTCTCATGAGCAGTGTGCGTATGTGAGAAACGATCTGGGGTTTTGGATTGCTGGGCATTGTTCACAAGATTCCTTGCAATTTTTTTGCTACACAGTGCCAGATCTGGTCTTGGTGAAAGAGAATAAAAGCTGGGAGGAGGCTTTACAGTACTGCAGGGCAAACTACATTGATCTGGCCAGTCTGACCTCACCGAATGATTTTATCACAGCCAATAACACTGTAAACGGCACCACAGATAACGTCTGGACAAGCCTGCGGTTCCTGGCTGGACTTTGGTTCTGGGTGAACGGAGAGACTCTGGACAGCCAGATGTCGTTGCCTTCATGTCCCGTCTCTCCTAATCACTGTGGGGCCCGAAACTTTAATGCTGATCGCTGGGAGTTTAAAGACTGTGATGAGGAACACTATTTCTTCTGCTACATTGAGGTAAGCAAAGAGTATCTAAAACATCAATTGAACAACAAGTAAAACGTATGCAAGCAGGATTTATATTAAATTTGTTTTGGTTTTATCATATTCTATCACAAGTTTGTATTTAATATAATTGGTGTGAAGTATATCGAAATAAAGAAATTAGGTATATTGTGTAAGAGTGTAACTTGAAATACTCATATCCTGAGCCTGGTTTTGTTAAAAGATTAACGTTTTTAGTGTTAATACAGCATGTTAGATCACTGCCCATTTTCTGGACACAATTCTTACTTTCTTTTTTGTTTAACAGAGTTAGTTCACGACGTGGCGTGCCTCAAATGCTCCTTAAAATTTCTTCTCAGATGTCGCCCAGACTGGTGCTGATATGGCAACGAGCAGTTAAGTTTAGTAGTGGTGGACTTCATCATCAATTCCCCAAAAGTGCAATGTAGCACAAAATATTGTCCTGATTTTATTCTACTTTATTAAGATAATTGTCAAGAAACTAGTTATGCATTATAATTATGTATGTTAATTCTAATTTGTACTTTTATTTACTCTATTTCTTTTAGATTACAGTTCTGTACAAGCTGTTATTTTCTCTCATAAAGTTTAAACAAATAATCTTGGTTCTCCAACAACTGTTGATTTGTGCTTCATGCTTTGTAATTTTGTAAATATGTTACCAATAGCACACTTGATCAATTCTAATTTTTTGTAGCAAAAAGCATTTACAGCACATTACAGTGAGATAAATTATTATTCACTGTTAGATGTTTCCTGAGATGTAATTAGTTTAATATCCACTGTTTAAACAGGTCACAGAGTTTTGTTTAATTTCAACCTACTGCATTTGTCTATTTCAAGAGCAAATTACAGCTGCTGTTTGGACACATCGACTCATTTGTGTCTGTTTTTTGCTCTCAGTCTCTCTCTCTGTTTAGCTCATGTCACATATTGTTAGAATTTGATATGCACTTCCAGCAAATTCCTTACTTCACATAACAGACAGTGACCAAATCATCAAGCGATACTGTGAGCAAGAGAAACATTATTGACTTTTTATTTCACCACAAACAGCTGGGCAGAAAGCAAGATCATACACCATGTGAGACATATGATTTTATATTGTAAGCACAATATTTTGGTTTATAACAAGTACAATTGCGCCGTTTACTACAACTAAAAATAGTATCATCCTATGTTCCATATTCTTTAGTGAATTCCAGAAAATTCATTTACATTTTAATGCATTTTTTCATCACTTTACTGCTTGTATGTGGACACGCCCACATTTGTTTATCATCTACTGAAGAGGGTAAGCTATACTTCAAGCAAAAACTATAAATAATGTTAAAATAATGCATATTTTTTCTGATAATTATTCCTCCCTTCCATATCAGTTTAAAATGACCCAGAACTAAGAGTTCCAAAAATTCGGACTGTTATTGCCAATGTTATTATTATTACCATGGAATTTGTTATGACGTGTTCCACGCTAGAATTATAAGTATAACCTACATTGATAGTTTAATACACTGAAGTTCAGTCATCTGATAGTATGGCAAATTTTAGCAAATAAATAAAGTGCTTATTTACAGATCACTGTGTGTTTATTCTTCTTAGTTTTCCAGTGATGAATGCTGGAGAAATCTGGCAAATACTGTATCTGCATTTAACTGGTTGTCAGTATACAAGACTGTAGCTCTGATGTGTTTGCAAGTGAGATGTTGATCATTTGCAGCGTTAATATCTAATTAGGCAGTTAAACGTTACCAAACTTCTTCATCAATCTGTTGACAAAACATGGAACTGCATGTTGTTTATATAAAGAACAGTAGGAGGCGCAAGTAGGCAACATTTCAAACCATCTCTTGTTTCTGCATTAAAACTGGTGTTTGCCTGTTAAATTCCTATTAAATATTGATTTGATCGTTGTCAAGATGTTTACTACAGTATCTTTCGTGGTTACGATTGTGTTCTGGGGCAAAAACCAAATCTTTAGGGGAGCAATTAACCCCCATCAGACACCCCTTAGACATGGCCATGTTTAAGTATGGTCAGAAAAGCTGGTGTTTAAGGTTGCATAAAAATCTAAGGCCACATTTGCCTTTCTTCAATGTACTTTGTAACAAGCTTTGCATAAGCTGCTGACATAATACCGCTTTCACTTGAATTTCTTTCATGCTGATGGTCATTTGCTTAACACCTAAATGCATTGCTGGATTTTCACTATTATCTCATGTCTTTATGAAAATCGGCTGTAACAAACAGGTCACTGAATTCCCCACATATAGTCTTAAATGGTCAATAATTGGATTCTGTAAGAGAATCTACAAAAAAAGGTCACAAGTTCATTGAGATGGGTGTTGGACTGTCATTCAGAATGTACAGGTCTGTTATTAAAAATGCTTGGCAAGTTGTCAGGATCAGTTGGTTGCGCCTCTTTCCTCAGAGACTCCTTACAAGACACAATATTTGGACACTATTTTTATTTTGATTTGAAGTTCAATCTCAGTTTCATCTCATTGGACGGGTCATTAGTTTACAGTGCTTTGATGTGACCCAGGAGCTTTAGTAAGAAAACAGCAAATGAAAACTGACACAGAAATGCAAATTGGCATTAATCAAATGAGTTCAATAGAGCTTTTGATCCAAGCTGATTTCAAATGGAAAATTGCTTTGAATTCTTTTCATCTTGACCTCAACTACTCCATTATGACTAACCAAATCAATATGTACCAAATCTTTAAAAAAAAAAACACATGATTGGATTCATCAGAGAGTTGCATTTACATTTACATTTACATTTAGGCATTTAGCTGATGCTTTTATCCTAAGAAGTTTACAATGTTTTGCAGTGCTAGATAAGTACCTGTAGAGGAAAGAAAAGAGGTATTTTTTTGCAACATATTTATATAGTGACTATTGAACTCTATATGTTTAGTCATAGTACTTAGTACTTATCTGTATCCCCTGTTTTTTTATTGGCATGTTTGCAGATTTTAGTAAAACAAATATATTTTATAGTTCGTAATAGTTTGTTATAGTTTGTAATTTTGAATCCTTTAACAGTGGCTGGATTAGTCAATCTTCTCAAATAAAAACTTTGTATTTTTTGCAGAGTTTGCACTTCTTTTTTTAATTTTGCATTAATTTGTCTACTTTGTGTATTTATTGCTGTGTTGTCGGGAGTAGCTCAAGGTTCAATCTCTCTTTAGCAAGGATGAAGATTCTTCTCTCTGTCCTCCTACTGGCTGCTCTTAGTGAGCGAGTCTCAGCTCTGGTTAGGCAACACATTTATGTGGATGTTTCAGTAAACTGGTTTGAAGCTCAGACGTACTGCAGGAATAATTATAATGACTTGTCCACCATCGACAGTGAAGAGGAGTATTTACGCTTCGTGAGCACCTCAGGAAATCACATTGCTGGTTGGATCGGCTTGTACAAGAAAAGCGATGCAGTGATGTATGAACAGTGGTCTGATGGTAACCCAGTAACATACACAATGCTGTCAGAAAATACTCGAGCCTCTAATGAGCAGTGTGTGTATATAAACAGGAAACTTTCTTGGGTTGCTGGGGATTGCTCCAAAATGATTGGGCCGTTTTTCTGCTACACAGTGCCAGATCTGGTCTTGGTGAAAGAGAATAAAAGCTGGGAGGAGGCTTTACAGTACTGCAGGGCAAACTACATTGATCTGGCCAGTCTGACCTCACAGACTGATTTGATCACAGCCAATAACACTGTAAACGGCACCACAGATAACGTCTGGACAAGCCTGCGGTTCCTGGCTGGACTTTGGTTCTGGGTGAACGGAGAGACTCTGGACAGCCGGATGTCGTTGCCTTCATGTCCCGTCTCTCCTAATCACTGTGGGGCCCGAAACTTTAATGCTGATCGCTGGGAGTTTAAAGACTGTGATGAGGAACACTATTTCTTCTGCTACATTGAGGTAAGCAAAGACATCAGCAAGAATAATTAACCAGGCTTTCAATGTCAATGTCATTCACGTAATACTAGTTTGTGTTTAATACCATTGACAAAATATTTACGTATACAGATTCCAAACACTTTAATTCAGCATGTTAGATCACAGCTCTTTTTCTGCACAGAATTCTGACTTTCTTTTCCTTTCAACAGAAACCCAAAAGTGATGTCTCAGATGACATCTTATTATCATCTTACTGATGTTGCTCTGTTAGAGGACAAATTAAATGATCATTAGTTCTTCAGATGTAACACAAAAGATTGTCCTGATTTTATTCTGTTATATGTGAACATTATTCTCAAGAAACAAGTAAAAGTATGAAAGTATACTATCATTTGTAGGTTTATTTTACTTTTTCTTTCTTTTAGTTTTCTACAGATTTGACATGCTGTTTTATGTGCCGCATGTAATGTATTCTGTATTTTTTTGTTGTATATTCTGTTATATAATTTTCATATTTCTATCAAAATATATATTTTTTCTTTATTCTGCACAAATCCACATTGTAACACGATAGAAAACAGATTTTTTAACTTAATTAAATATTTTGCCAATAGAAGGCTTTATTATTTCAAATTTTAGGAGTATGTAGTTTACAGTAAAGTTCATTTTAGTAGGAAACTTAATAAGTTGCTTCAGGAAATGTAAAAAGTTAGTGTGCTCTAAACAGTTGACATACAGATGTTTTTCAAAATTAAAGATAAAAACAATTTGTGATTTGCTTGTTTGTTTAATTTGATTCTTCAATTCTTTTGGATATTGTCTCAATACAGCTTGGGGCTCTGTCAGCTTTGGGAGAATTGTAATTAGTTTAGTAGTTAATACTGTATTCGGTATAACAATAAAGCGAATTTGTTAAAAGAATTTGTGAAGGTTGTTGTTTATGAAGGATTATTATAACTTATGTGGAGGTTCAAGCATGAATTAGCGTTCTCTATCTTACATTTACATGTATTCATTTAGTGTTTCTCAACCCAGTCCTACAACGCCCCCTCCCAATATGTTTTAGATCTCTCCTTATATGAAACACCTGATTCAGCTCATCAGCTTCCTCCCAGAATGAAGTAAATGTCTCCGTAATTAACGTTGTAGGATATTATTATCTTAAGGTAACAATGAAGTGAATTTGTAAAAATAATTTGGAAAGGTTGTTTATGAAGGATTTTTATAACTTGTGTGGAGGTTCAAGCATGAATTAACATTCTCTAGATTTTAAATGTACATGTATTCCTTTAGCAGATCAGATCAGTCCAAAACAATAAAGCTTTTTAAAAATAAGATATTGTCTTAAGGTAATATTGTGTAAAGTAGGGAGTTCATAATTATAAATGTTTAAACATTATGTCAACATGTGTCTACAAGTATGCAGCTTCATATCCAAAGGTCATGTGTGGATTAATGTTTATGGATAAATTCATAATATGTAGGTTCACATGCAGTGTTTTTTACAGTCAGTGTAATTATAATGCTTTATGAATATCATTTAGACTAAATGAACACATTTAATAAAATAACAAACTTCTATGCCTTTGACTTTTGCGTCCAGAAAACTGGCTAGAAGTCAGTAGTACAAAATCATTAGTAAAATAATTCTGCATTGAATAAACCTGTTAAGTGTTATTTCCTGAGATCTGTGCATGCCAATGTGTGTTTGCACTTTGTAACAGACTGCAACAACTTTCAAATAACTCTCCAGCCAAACCCATGAATTTGTCTGTTTTGAAATGAGCCTCTCTTGACTCATTTTCCCTTAAGAGACGACTCACTCCAATGCACTGATAGTAAACTAAGATCATTACTGCTTAGCACAGCCTGTTTTTTAACCTGATGTTGTAATAAAATTCCAGCGGCTAGTTAACAGATTTGTGTCCGTCTTTCCCTCTCTGCTTTGTTTAGCTCATGTCACATATTGTTAGAATTTGATATGCCCTTCCACCAGATTTCTTACTTCACATAACAGAACAGTGACCAAATCATCAGGGGATACTGTGAACAAGAGAAGCATTGTTGACTTTTTATTCCACCACAAACAGCTGGGCAGGAATCAAGATCATAACAGCAGGTGAAACATATGTTTCTATATTATATGCATAAAATAGTTATGATTTATACAGTAAGAAGAACAGCATTACTGTAATATCAACATAATTATATAAAGGATATGTCTGCTAAGATGTTAAGATTAAGATAGGCTAATCATGACTAAACTTTACTCTGTCTATGGACCTGTAGAATCCAGACTGTCTGTCAGCCCCCATAATAAAGTCTGGACATGCCTGCAAGTTTATCAGATTACAGTTTCAAGGCTGATAACTTTCTGGAATTACCTATTGCTCAATTCATTGAGCTACGATCAACAACTGTGAAACTGTGAACCACAGCCTGTATCATAAACGCCTTTCACACATACAGTCTTTCCTGGAAAATTGCTGAAAACAGTCTGCCTACCTGCACACTATACTGTATTTTTACAGCAGTTTGCCGGTAACAGATCATCCACAAAGAGTAGGTTCAACATTGGAAAATTAACGCATTCATCCTTTTTTCAAACAACTTTAAAAATGTATTAAAAACGTTGTATGCATGTTGCATAATTGTGCTTAGAGTGTAAACTGTTCTCAGCTTTAAGAAAATATAACCCTTTCATACATGAATTATGACAACCTCTGTCAGGATTTTTTTAAGCCCTTAGGGTCTTTTATTGTATTGCTCTACAAGATTTTTGGTTTTCTGTGTATTTGTAATATTGAAATAAAACTATATTTCCAAGAGCAGAATGTACTCGAATATTGCATCACACAGCGTTGCCTCAATTTATTTTAATGGGGACAGGATGTACTTTATAGACCAAACATGAACGAACTAAAAATCTCTAAACAGCAAGGTATTCAATAAACACACCCTAAATCTTTAGTCATTCAGAAACCTCCAAGCTACATCAATTTCCAGTTAACGCCGCTTATGCTCATGCATGACACACACACATACATAACACACCCGGAAATAAAAACACTTACATAAATCGCCCACTGATCACATACTTTACAAACACACAAGGACACGCCCACAAGTCCAGCAGAATGTTTGACATGTGAGCTTGTTTATGTATGAAGTTACACCCTTCTGCAGCTGCTTTCAGCACACCAGCTGAACACTACCAGATGTGATGAAAAAAAAAAACGGAGAGAGGGAGACAGAGAGAGAAGCTGGATAGCAGATGTGTGTGACGGATTGGATATGGAGAAGAGAGAGAGAAACAGGGAATGTCAGTGGGGAAGGAAGGATTAGCATTAGACATGTGTAGCTAAGAGATACAGGAAGGAAGTGAAGAGACAGAAGTGCTGGTGTTCGTGGAACAGACTGAGGGTGAAAAGAGACACAGTTGTAAGATTTAAAGATGTGAATCGACTGGAGAAGAATTTCACAGTTTTTGAGTCAGTACACTAAATAACTTAAGAGCACTAAATACAATAATTCAATCAATGAGCTTTAAAATGACAAATATTGTGCTGGTATGGTATGACATAATCAAAGTCAAAGATTAAAGAAGTTTGAATGAAATGGAAAAAGTTTTTTTCTCAGTCCCTAGATGCCCATATGTCCAGCTTTCCCATAGAAAATATCCCCCTGTGATTATTCTTTCTAAAACACATGTTTATTATAAAAACAAATATGTATTTTTAGAATTAATGACGCACAGCAACACTTTCATGTACAAATGAAACAACAACAGACAAAGGTAAGTGTATATTCATACAGTATAGTGTGCAGGTAGGCAGACTGTTTTCAGCTTTATCAGATATTGTGTGTGTGTAGACTCATCCCTCCCAAAAGTGTAGAAAGGAAAAGTTAAGAAGGGCATGTTTGAGTGTAGGTAATTACTACTATACAGAGATCCTTCAGCTGGGAAACTCTGGCACACATACTGTGTTATAGCAGCCTAGCTAATAGAGACCAGACATCAGGGCTCTGGAGTATTTGGACCACAATGGAAATGGAAAGCTCGAGAATGTGCCTGTGTTTTTAACTCTTTCTTTAGTCTTTGTGTTCATGCATTTGGCAGTGCATTCAAGCTGTACATTTTGTTCAAGCTTTCCTCTATATACTAGATTAGATTTATACAAAGGGGTGTTAAAAGATTTCTAACCCATACCTGACCCCTTGAAAAATAGGAAAAGTCCACCCTAAATGAAAACAAAAATGAATTTGTAATATACATGTCAGTACATCTGATACCTTACAACTGTTGTGGTATTGTGTGTGTGTGGGTGTGTTTTATCATAGTATCATCTATCCGGTGTTTCTGAAAACTCTTCCTCTGGAGCAGGAAAACTATCCCAACAGCAGGTGGTCTGTCAGTACACCATTAAAACATCTTGTTGCAGCCACCAAGGGGTCAAGGTTTGGCTAGTAATGGGCTAGTTACCATCCTGGTAGATGCTGTAACTACAAAAATCCTACAAAAATTATGTTATAATAAAATTATCATTATATTTTAATTTTATTCAATAACTACATTTACATAATAACAAACAAATTACATAAATGTATTTTATTAAATCTTTTTTGAATGAACTTTTAAAGGAATAGTGCAAAAGAAAATCTTTCATCATATATACTCACCATCATGTCATTACAAACCCGTATATCTGAAAAATAACATTTTAAACATTTTGAAAAAAACATTTATGTCTTTTGCAGTCATGAAATATCTATGATATGATTTTTGCTTTTCTATATAACTGTAAGAATAACATATATTAAATATGTTGGATTTTGAACTATTAAATTTGAACCACAGTGATTTAAAGCATGTCTATGTGGTCGAAATGTGTGATAATCTTATGGTGCTAATTACACAATTGCACAATTTAGACTATGAGTCAAACATTAAAAATCTAGACCGCAATCCTATGACACAGTGTGTGTACATGTGCTTACAGGAAGGGTCTGTAAATATCTGTATGACGTGAACTCGTTTGTATTTGCTTGTTGAATTTCCATGTTTTATGGGGACTTTCCATAGACATAATGGTTTTTATACTGTACAAACTGTTCTATCCCCTAACCTCACTCCTAAACCTAACCATCACACAAATCTTTCTGCATTTTTACATTTTCAAAAAAATATTATTTAGTATGATTTATAAGCTTTTTTCCTCATAGGGACCAAAAATGTCCCCTCGAGGTTGGTACTATCTTACACTGTAAGATAGGTTTACCGGGACCACAGACACACACACCTGTTTCCAGGTTGCAATCAAATTATTAAGTGAACCAGAGCCTCACTTTTAAGAGTACATTTGAATTAGTAAATAAACTCCTTTTCTGTATTTGATGAAGTATGAATCATATGCTGCCATGCAGTCTATTAGAACTCTTCATGAAATAAAGACCCTTTTGTTTTACCATCATACCAACCGACATGCCATTGGCATTATTTCAGGCAACTGTGCTGTATTAACCATAAGAACATCCCACTGTCTACTCTCTTATGCAGTTTAAATGTGAGTTTAAAGTGTGATCTTGATATATGAATGGAATGTGAATGGTTGTAATGATGATGCCTCATGCTTCAGTTACTCAACATCAACCTAGTTACCATGACTGACAGACTCCATATGTGTTTAGCGTCAGTTTCTGACCTATATGATTCATGAGAAACTAGCATCTGCACATATTACACACACACACAGACACACAGACAGAAAGCCTATTAACCAAGAAAAGGTGGAGCAATGAAAAAAGAGAGAGGGGGATGGGGTAGGAAGAAAAAGGAGGTGATTGTTGGGGAGTTTGAGAGAGTGTTTATAAAAGACTGTTTCAGCACGGGAATGAGATCCAAGGAAAGAGGATATCAAAAAATATTGTTGGATTTTGGAATTGGAGGATTTTATTTCCTGGAAGATTGATATATTAAACGGGTAAGATGAGTTTGAAAAATATCTCATTTTGATCTTTGGTATCTTAGTATCCATCAAGTATCCAACCAAGACAATATTACAATACTACCTTGTGAGAAGCATTCCTTTAGCTCATGTTTTGCAAAAGAATGTTAATCAATATCTCAACCAAGGGCAGCTGGCACTGCATGGTACATGGTACGCTCTCATGTTTGCCTAGAAATTCCTTAACTTATTTGTTTTGTAATGAGTAATTTAAAATGTCGGTGTGTTTTGATGCCATCCTTAATCTTTAAATGCTACTTTCCTTACAGAGAGATGCACTGCAATAGAGAATGTTAGAAATATAAAGCAGGTTATAGGTCATTGGCTGTGTGCCTGGTATTTATCATTTTATTTTTTATTATATTTCCCTTCTTTATAAATTCCTCTTTAAGTAGTTTTCTGAAAAAAGATGTTCAGTACAGTGTAAAAGGTGAAAATGTACGGTTCTTATCTTAAGGATGTATTTATATCTAATCTGAGACTAAAAGGTTGTTGGTATAACTAAGGTCAGGATAATTGTGTGATATTTGTCACAAGATACTTACAGTCCTTTTTGAGTTTTATATAGTTACTATAAATCAAACTGTTTGTGTCTAAAGCCCTATTCGCACGGGATTAGTATTATCTGGGGACCTTGTGTGATTTAGAAATTAGCCCCCCACGTCTGATTTTCGTGTGGCGCATTCGCACCAGCCAGAGATTTTACTTGAATTTACTGACTTATCTCCTGGATATGATGTCGAAGCAGTACGTAACAATGATATAACCCGGCAAATGCTGGCCAAATCACAGAGATGCCGATTCGCACGGGACTAATATTATCACAGAACCTCTGTGTTCGGCGAAATATGGTAGGTCATTTGCGGGGGAATTTTTACTTTACGGGATTAAGATCACAGACAACCTCCGCAATTATTACAAATGACTAGAGGTCCCTAGATAATACTAATCCCGTGCGAATAGGGCTTAAGACAGAGATGGGCAAACTCGGTCCTGGAGGGCCGCTGTCCTGCAAAGTTTAGCTCCAGCTTGCCTCAACACACCTGCTTCAAAGTTTCTTGTATGCCTAATTAGACCTTGATTAGCTGGTTCAGGTGTGTTTAATTGGAGTTGGAACTAAACTCTGCAGGACAGCGGCCCTCCAGGACCGAGTTTGCCCATCCCTGGTCTAAGATAACAGTGAAGGTACACTGTACAAGGTACAATCCTTTACTGATAAACTGTAGAAGCAGACTGTATGTTTTATTTTATTTATGTTATTCTTGACTGTAACTCTCACTGTAACAGTCATTTTTAACAACAATTGTTCCTGCCATCTTTTGTGAGATTCCCCCTTATATACCAATTTATACATGAGCCTTTGTAGCTTAATTTTCAATCAATCTAAATTTTCTTAAATTTCAAATTTTACATTTCAGTCATAAATTTCTGCTTATATTAGACAAAGAGTTTTATCTAAATTACAAACACCACTTTTAACTTGATAAACATATTGGTAAAAATATAAAAGTAGAAGTGTTATAAGATATTTAAAAGTTATCAGATAAATTTGACCAAAAAGTTTGACAGATTATTCATTAAGAAAAAAACATTTTTAAAAATAAAAGTACACTAGAACTTTATGTTGAATTGTAATTTGTTGTATGGTAAAATATTTTTAAAAAATCTATTCATGTGGTTTTTAACAGTAATCATGCTGGCATGTGGATGTGCTCTCATCCCTCTCCTCATCATCAGCTTGCTCAACCACTCCTTTGTGACATCATCTCAAAATGGCACTCGACCTCGTTCCCACCCGTCTGGAGGCTCGATGGATTACTACAGTGAATACGAGGACATCACCACAGAGCCTACAAGCTCACCCCCCACTGAAGACCCTGAATCCAATCACTGTCTCTACGACATGTGCGTGGAGCAGCAGAGGTCCTGCAGAGATCTTGCACTTGCCACAGGATGCCTTTGCCCTGGGTTGAGCGGATCTGAATTTCCCCCAAGTCCACCGCAACTCTTCAAGTTATCTCAAGAGGATGGCAAAGGGGTTGTCGTACACTGGTGCGCTCCAACCTCCAAAGTCACCCACTACATTATCTGGGTAAAGGGGAAGGATAAAGTGATGGATAGGAAGCTACAGGTGGAGGAAAAGAAGAGATCAGCTGTATTGGGGGAAGTGCCGGCCGGTGCACATGTTTGCATAGAGGCTGTAAATATCGCTGGTGTTAGTGAACATGACAGCCTATCGTGTTCTACGTTTGAACCCCAAACTTCAGACTCTGGGCTGGCACTGAAGCTGGGGATTATAGGGGGTGTGGTGGGACTTCTTATGGTGTTGATTTTAGCTTTACTGCTGTGGAGACACAAAACCTGCCTGGACAGAAGGAAGATCTGAAACAGAAACTCTCTGAAACAGAGAGATTAACATATTTATGGGACAGAAAATGTGTGTGGATAAATATGTGCACCTTATTTCAGCATACATGCGGATCAATGGATGTAGAAAATCAATTTATGTGGGCAGTGAGTGTATTAAATAGAGGGATTGAAGGTATGCATGAAGAGACAAAATGGAGAGGGGTGCTGAAAAGGTGGGTGAGTGACTTTTTTCATTTTTCTCATGTGGTGGTCAGTGTAATGTAATTTAGAAGAGACACGATTTGCAGAGTAATGAGTGTTGTCACAGTCACTATTTACAGTTCACTTCACAAATTACAAACACATTGTTTAAACCTTAAAGAAAAATTATGTGTGTAGGCAAGTATACTTATCCAAACACTGGGAAACAATTTGTCGCAAGTGAGCTCAACGTGACAAAATATTCCTTTGGGAACATTTGGGATACCCTTGTTTGTTTGTGAAAACTAGATAAAGTGAATTGTGTGTTACTGTAAAAGTGTTGTACTTGTGTGTTTGTTTTTCTAAATTGTTAATTTGTTTTTTTCACTTTCTATTGGTCATTTTGGTAGGAATGTGCTTGCTAAGAACATCTGTACATCTTGTTACAAATGTACGCCTTGCAAATAAAATTTGTAATTGTAATTTGCAGAGCGTTCTGCAATATTTATCAAAAATAAAAATATAAAACAGAACTTCAGCCCTCCAGTAATCCTGCAGATGACAAACGGGTCCTGATGGATGTTATTTTTTATATGTATTTTGAGACAAAATGCTCATGCTTTGGATTTTTAGCTATGTGATTACCGGATTTTATCTACCAACTTTTTTCACTTAAACCATTCATGGTACGTAAAAAATGTTAATCGTGCTACAGCAATGTTCATCCTCTCCTTCTGGGAAATGTTAGAGATTCCAGGAATATTTCAAATGTTTTATTTACCACAGGATCACCAGATTGTAAGGATTGCAAACAGCAGCACCTAGCCACCATAAACGGTCAGTGCAAAAATACCTGCTCAAAACTTTCTTTACATCTTCAAATTATTGTAAAAGAATAAACAGAACACTTTAACCTCCATCTTTATATAAAATTTGATTCACATTCTCTGAAACCTGTGTAATTCTCTTAAATTTGAATCTAAAAACAAGAACTACAATAAAATGCTTTGTTTATTACAAAAGATCATTTTTTAGCATATCCTGAATTGTAAGTCAATTATTGTCAACATACTGAACCATAGACATCCTCTTTGTTACATCATACATATAGTATATTTTCATTTGAAATATTTACATTATAAATGTGTTTCAGTATGTGTCAATTGGCAGTTAAGTGTTACATGACAACAATAGCATTAATATATTTATATTTGTTCTGCATTAAGATTTGTTCTGTATTAACTTCTGGTATCAACTTCTCCTTTATTCTCTGTAGCTTAGAAAGAAAAGAAAACAATCTGAAACCCATTAACATTCTTAACCTTAGCCAGCTTATAAAATTCAGCTTTAACAGTTAACTCATTGTTTGTTGCTGCTTAAAAATATAAGACAGATAAGGTTAAAGTTTGTGGTAGAGTTAAAATATTGAAATATATTACACAAGCTGAATTCCTGTATATCCTTTATCCTTATACACCTTCCCTCACTCAGGCACAGCTTCATTTACATCCCTGGAAAATGCTCACACTGTTTTTCAGCTACATCTTAATACATCCGTCTAAAACCACAAACAACTCAGCCAGGATGTGGTAAGCCACACGAGTGTAAAATCCTGGATTACAGAATGCTGACGCATGTAGTATGTAAGCATTGCCAGACCCAGGTTTTAACATTTAAGTTGAAGATTGTGCCAGTATAAGCAGAAAGAGTTTGTTTATTGTGAGGTGTTCATTGAGAGGTTCATGGGTTGGTGGGGATGGATGGGTGTGTACTGAAGCCACAAGATACGTGTGCCAGTGCCAAATATAGACTAGATGAGGTGATGCTGATTTCTGCTAAATAATGAATCATGAATTAATCATCTTCTAACGTGGGAAGATGACATAATAAACAGACACAACCCTATTTAACCAATTTATATAATATAATTTGCACAAGGAGCAAAACTTTGAAAGCAAAGTGCAATGTGTGCTACACTGCATTGTTATATGTGTTACTGTATTTTGATGTATTGTGTTTAATGCTGGAAGCAATTTACCACACCAAATAGCTCCAAGCAATCTGGTTTATGCATAGTTGCACTTTAAATTAAACGTATACAATGTCTGAAATAAAATCGAGGCCTGTGAACTTTGAGTCTTCTGTGTAAGTGCAACTTATTTGTGAGCTGTACGTGTATGTTGAAAGAACACATGCTGTGGTGATATTGATTACTGTTTTTCATTGTGCTAAAATCTGCCACAAGATGCCACTACAGCACCAGCAGCACTGTTTTCAGAGAGAGAGAGAGAGAGAGAGAGAGAGAGAGAGAGATCTGCTTTCAGAACATGTGAATGTCACTCACATCAAAGAATAAGCCACAAAGACATGTCAAGCAGATTCATTTGTGCCCTGCTGACAGGCAGAGAAGTTCACACCGAATCCAGGAAACTGTCCAGACTAATCTGAAGGAATAAAAGAATAAAGAAAATCTTGAGGTGTTTTCTTGAGAGCAAAGTTTCTGAGGGTTCGTGTTTAATCATGTAACTAGTAACACCAAATTCCTCCTTTAAAGCTTTCTGTTTATGGTATGATAGTATGATAATCATTAGAAATAATTAAGACATTAAGATAATGTTTAGAAAATCCAACTACTTACCAAATATAAGAAAAAAACAATTAAACACAACATTACATCAAAATGAATGAAAGAGAAATAAATTCGTGACGAGTAAAATTACCAAATTACAGAAAATCGTCTCGTAAGTGTTTTAATCGTCATTTACATGCGCTCTGTTTATGCGACAGTGCGTCATTGGGCCGCGACCGCGTCTTCGACCAATCAAAAGTCAGGACTGTCCTAGCGCTTATATCGTGGAATGAAGGCTCTGTATCTGGCGCGTAACGATTAACAAATTACTGCAAATTAACAATAATATTCTTGTGATCATTCAGCGTGGTTATCGGTATATTTTCATTGAAACCCAAGAAAGTAAAATACTCGATTTGCGCGAGTATCGTGTTGGCTAATGTGCTAATGATAATGCTACAGTAGCTCGTTTGGGTGGCTGCTTTGGCTAATCTAGTTCTTCATTTCAGTCATTAGAAACCATCATCGCACCGTTATTTATTAAAGATGATCAGTTCAGCTTATATTACAACAGTAAATCACCGCAAAAGCCAATAAAATACATTTCCAGTTCGCTGGGATATACGGTCGAACAATTCGCAATGAACTCGAAGCGTAACAACGGCGAAAACGGGTCTGGCAGAATCAACCAAGCATCAGTTACAACGCCAACAAACAGCCCATCGCCAAGCATTTCTCATCGTAAGCAAACTATAATCAACTCGTCAAACAAGGGAGAGAAGGCTGAGTGCATGCAGAACATAACACGGGACAAAAACATGTCCATCTCCACACTCAGAACTCGCCTCGGTCCGACCATCCGGTCCACTCTGTCCGCTGCCGTGGACACACTGCTGGTAGAGATCGTGTCCGTGCTGTCCGAGACCCAACGGGAGCTGTTAACCAAAGAGCAAGAGAACGAAAAACTGAAGATTCGCCTCGAAGTTTCAGAGAGAGAGCTTAAAACCTTACAAGAGTGTCTTTGTAGTGCTCAGAAATTAATTGATCAGCTGCAGGGTCCATTTGGTAACCCGCCCATGACGGGACATCATGTCTACCCGGCGGGTGGAGCGGTGAACTCGAGCAGGTTGACTCACCGGACTGCGCCCGAGGCTGATCCGCGCTGTTTTCCTGGAGGTGAAGCGGAGTTAAGTGGTGCTCTGGGTGATGCCATACATGGCTTTGACTCCAGAGAGGAATTTAAGAGTTGTCACCTCACCATTCAGGCTGATGGGACGGTGACCAACAGTTTTTATGACCCTATATCTGTCCATTCGTCTAACATCTGCTCAGACATGAACCGAACTGGTAAGATAACACTCATCTCTATGTCCATATGCCATTATAAACATATACTGCCATTACACAGTGTGTCAACAACACTAGGTGGTTGCATGTACAGCGTACTATATTCCTTAATATAGAAAGGAAAATTAAAGGTAGTTGATAACATTATGCATATTGACTATTTATATAACTTATACTTTTAGACTTTATGGCATGATAATTATTTTACCACTGTGTAACTGTGTCTAATATATTACTGTGGATTTACCAAAAATACCATAACTAAATGTTGGTTATTTTATTGAAATTTTATTTTATTTATTTGTCGTCTTATACTGTGCCCTGAAAGTATGGACTGTGTTTGTTATTGGAAAGTATACATTTTTAATGCATAGTATTAGTATATACTGACATGTGATACATGAGATATGAGTAAATGTGTAATAAATGAGACTCATTTATTATTTCTAATGTGATGTTTACAATATAATTTAATTTGTTAATCTCTTGTAGTGTCACCAAACTTCTCTGTGAATTGCAAATTGGGATGGTTAATGTGTCATATATATATACATATAAATGTGCCATGTTTTACAGGTGAGATGGTTGATGACAGCAGACGGCTGTCACACACTAGAGGCCCAAACCCCTCCTCACACGCTAGCTTCTCTGTTAAAGAGGAACAGGGTCTTGCCCCTGGACCGATGTGTGTACGGTCGAGAGAGACGCCCAGTCAAACTGATCACTCTGCACAGAGTTCATGTGACCTGGCTTTCGTTCATGTAGCTGAGGAAAAAGGAGGTTCCAGTTCACACCATCACCCTTCCAAACCTACACCACCACCTCCGTCCAGGCCTCACAATGGACCCTCTTCCAGTAGTTCATCTCCACAGGGGACCTCTGGGCTTAGATCTGCCCAGAGAGATTCCTCCGGTTTGGGAATGTCATCCAGCAGGAGTCCAGGGGTGGAGGGCTCCTCTCCAGAAGAGACGTCACGACGTTCTATCTCTGAGCTGATGGGGGAAGTGCCTGGAGAGCGGCCTCACCTGTGTTTGGAGTGTGGAAAGACGTTCCGCCTGATCTCCAGCCTTAAAAAGCATCTGAGGATTCACACGGGAGAAAAACCATACCCGTGCACTGTGTGTGGGCGGCGCTTTCGTGAGTCAGGGGCCCTTAAGACTCATCTCCGCATCCACACTGGTGAAAAACCGTATTCCTGCTCTGAGTGTGGAACGCAGTTTCGGCATCTAGATGGCCTGCGGAAGCACCGCCGTACACACACGGGTGAAAAACCATACGTCTGCAGTGTTTGTGGGAAGCGTCTCAGCCGGCTTCAGCATCTGAAGCACCACCAGCGCATACACACAGGAGAGCGGCCGTGTTGCTGCCCGCTTTGCCACCGTGGCTTTAAAGATCCGGCGACCCTGAGGAAACACCTTCGTGCCCATCAAGGGGAGCCTGGAGCAGATGAAGCGATGGGAATGATTGGTTTGGGAGAGGGAGATGGAGCGTCAATAGATGATGAGGATATGAGGTTTGGGATGTGGGGGGAAGAGGAAGGAAATGAGGCTGAGACTGTGGTGGACTGTGTGTAGTCAAGGCAACACATGGAGTTACAGATAAGCAAACATAAACTGCAATCTAAAGACATTTGTTTAAAATGAACTAAGATTTTGGTTTTGTTTCAAAGCAAATAGTGGTTTACAACTGTTGCTCTGTTTAGCCGACAGTTGTGTTTTTTCCTTGTGTGGTTTTGTGTTACATATGCCAGAGATTACGTCTTGTCCTGGACCAAACAACAGTCTTGGACTTTGAAACCTGTAACATAACAGCAACCTAATGATTTGAAAATATAGTTATATAATCGTAATGTGGTTGATAACTCTTTCCAGGTATCCACTTACTTTAAGTACATATTATATTAGATTGGCCTGGACAAAACCACTGCAATTTTAGCATACTTACAGTTTTGTGTGTTGAATACTGTTATTTAGTGCAGGGGATTTTAACGCTCCAGTGAGACTAACAGGGTATAATATGATCTGTTACTCACAAGTTATAAGTGCTGTCATTGTGTGATGATAATTTTATTGTGGCCTATTGTCTTATGCTAGTTAGATAAAAACAGACATGTTCTAAAAATAACACATTAAAGCCTTAACTATGGTTTTATTGCACAGACTAACACACTGATGTACATATAATTAGTACTGCAATGTATGGTATTGTTTCAGATGAAGATAAGTTTGGTTTTGCACCATTTTCCTTTATTTCACAGTGTGTTTCTGGTTGTATTTGGTTTAACAGTAAATTTGGGAATATTTGGCAGATGTAGTGTGCAAGGTCAAGATTATATCACAGGTGTTGATTGAAAAGTGTTGAGTCAAAATCACAATTGCCAGGGTTTTAGTTTAGTAATGTGTAAAAAATTGTATTTGCAATTTGGCAATACTTATTATGCAGATTGTTATAACAAAGTTTCTCTACATGCTTCAGATAAGTGGTGCCCTCTACTGAAAGAAAGATGGAAGAACTGTAACTGGTATCAGAATTGAAGTTCTTCAGTTGTTTTCCTTTAAAGAATGAAGAAGCTTTAGTGGCCATGACACCTAATGTGTGTTTTTGTTTTTTCTTTTTATATATTGTGTAATGCCATTTTGTACATTGAAGTTGTATATTCTGTACATGAAACTGAAACAGAGTTGGTCTTAAAGACAGACTAAAAACTGGAAACGTCTGTAAAAATATTTTAGAACATGTTTTTTTTAAACTCTGGACATAATCATGTAATCTGCTTATTATGTTTAAATATTACATTTGTTTGTGTAGCCACATGTAATGTTACATTTAGAGATGTTGTTGCAGTTTAAAGGTTGTGTTTCATCTATAGTAGAGTTCAGCCAAAACTGATTGTAGTCTGCTTTTAGAAAAAGACACAATGGTGTCATACTTATAGTAAATATGTGGAGCACCTGAAATGGGTAGTCTAATAATGTTTGTAAGTACTAATTGCTACATTTGTTTTAAAATATAACTTTGTATTAGACCATAATTTTGGGCTGACCTGCAACATTTTACCCATCATGAAGTTTGAGGGATGGTAACACCTTAGCCAAATGGCAGGAAGAAATTGTTTGTAATGTTTAGTTGCAGTGTAAGCTTTAATTCATGTAAACCTTTATTTGGCAGAATTGTACTCATTGTAAAATATCTAAATAGAGGCTTGTTTTGATAAATGATCATTCAATAAATTCTGCTGCGAAACTGTTTTGTTATATAACTGCATCTCTACTTAAATAATATTGAATATGTTTATTGTTGTGTAACATATGTGTCTTACATGAATGATGTCACAGTTGTAATCATTTTACCGCACAGGTCAGTCATATCTATAGTATCCTCTAATTCATTTAAAATATTAAAGTTATGCAAAAGTAAGTAATATTTTAAAACAATATTTTAAACCTTTTAATTTGAAGGTGTTAAGATGTGGTGATTATTGAATCTGAATGATGTTGTTTTTTTAGTGTTGCTTGGAGATCTCTCCAATGTCTGTTTTCTGTATAGTCTTCGGTTGTCTAAATAGTCTTTATGCGTGTTTACTTTAAGGTCAAGCTGGGGAGAGACAGTCTGACTCGCAGGATACAACAACCGAGGAACTGGTAACTACTCTTATTTTGAAGTCTTTGGAATGCATTAATGCAAAATATTTGAAATTATAACATTAATTACCAATAGTGGAAGGATTAAGTTAAGATTTATGATTTATTTATCCTCATGTCATTGCAAACAAAAGGTAACATTTTTAAAGAATTTTCTAACCACACTTTTTCATAAAATGTTCATACAATCCTGAATAAGAACAAAGGCACCATTAAAATATGACAAGGATCGTTTTAAGAATTTCATGTTTTACATTACAATATCAATTCATACAGTAGCCTTATTCACTTAATTTTCATATTCCCTTAAATATTTACTATTCTATATTTCAGTAAAACAAGTTAATCTTGGTATCTAAGTAACGGAAACTGTAATACTGTCCTGTATTACTGCAGTCATGAATCTTTCAAATCTTTCAGTCATGATTTTTTCGTGTCATTGCATATACCAGTTTTATACCAGTTATTTAAATATTGTCACTAGTGTCCTTTGGTTCAGTGTTTCAGAACTGCCCTAACCAAAATCAGCTTTAAACTGCTGTTTCTCTTCCCTCTGTTGTCCATTCTCCATATTAACCCAAAAGAATCCATTGTAAAAATGCCACCATGCTGTGTCGTCTCCCATGATTAGACATCGGTCAACCAAAGTCTGAACTCTCTATTTGATTCTGAAATGACTCATTTATCCGCTAAGCCATGATTATAGTCACTATGACGTAAGTCGAGGCCAGTTCGCTTTTTGAGCCCACACCCTGCGTCCAGACTGCATTCCCTGCTCTCCACACTACAGCAAACAGATTTAATGTCACGCTGAGGGTAACGTCTGTTGACCTGAGTGCTCGTACCAATGCTCTGTATTACTGTTATAAGTGGTCAGATGTGATGTGTTTTGACAGAACTGATCATGTGTGGTGTTGTCTCGCTGCCACTCTCACTCATTTTTACTTTTCACTAATTCTTATTGACTCTTTTGGGGCTTGAATTTGTTTTCAGTAAGTGTTTTAGTAGTTCAGTTTAGTAATATATGGCAGCAAGGATACAGTATGTTTTACAGTTGGGGGTGTTTTAATAGACTTGTTTTTGCTGTTTTAAGAAACCCAGTAAACGTTTACACCCGTTGGCAAACAGTATGATCAAAATCCAAATATATGAAGTGAATTACTTATTTGGAGACATCTGTGTAGATGTCAATTTAAAGTAAATTATGGTATAGTCATTTGCTAGCTTATATGTCTTTGCATTTGTAAACAAAATCTGGCATGGTGAGCAACTGCTTTTCATAGTCATGCGATAGTGCCGGGTGTGTGTGTTTTAACATAAAAATTCCTGTGTGTGTTTGCGCATCTGTGCATGTCTGCTGCGGGTCTTGGTTCTGCATGCCTCTGTAGCCAAAAATGTAAGATCTGCCTGTGAACTCTCCTGTGTACATATGTGTGTGAGTGAGGAACTCTCATGCAGTCATTTCCTTACTGACTGAAGGAAAACATTCTCACTTTTCTTCAAGGAAATGACTCAACTTACTTTCTATAATTTTGCCTCTCTATCATCCCACCCTCACAAGTTTTTCTTTCCCACTGACTGATCCTACTCGCTTTAATTCTCTCCCTTCTTGTTTACGCATGTCCCCTAAAGTCACATTCTCTGTGGTTTTCATTATTTGGGTCAAATTTCCAATCTAAACATACGTTTTTACTTTTTCCATTATCTGGCCACACGAACAGTGAATTATATAAAAGGTTATATTGAATATTATTCTCTTTGTATTAAAATTTTGCTGTTTTCTGCGGGCAGCTAGAAAGAGACTTTTGTGTGAAGTGATAATACATAAGTGACTAAACCACAAATAAAGATATATTTTAAAAAAAGACATGATTTCTACCTTCTTAGCATAAAAATTAGCATAATAGTAAGCAGAGTTTGCACTACAAGGATTGTTACTGTTATATAATCAGAATAAATAAATGTGGGATTAGTGTAGGGACCTTTCTAAATGTACAATCTCTAGATAGATAATACTTTCCATTTACATTTATGCATTTGGCAGACTTTTATATAAAACAAATTCTGAGTATGTGCAATGGGATCAAATAAAAAATGTGTCGCCTTGGCAAATGTGCTACTGTACGATTTTTTTTACTGTCTGTGACCGCAACGTAAGATTGCATACAGGCCGTCATCATGGGCTGGGTAGGTGCGAATTAAGGGGAGAAGGTGGGGAGGAGAAGCTCCGACAACCAAATCGCTTTGAACACCGCTGCTGTACTGCTCTGGCCGCGCGCCAGGGCGGCCGCCCGTGGATTGGCTCTTCCTTTGCCTCTCCTCCTCCTAAAGTTTCCCAAACTCCGATACGTACACACGAGCTATCCAAGCAGCGACTGAAAGGACTGCGCTGAGAGAAATGAAGAGAAAGGAAGATTTATTTATTTTGTTTCACTGCAAGTCTTTAATATAAAGCATATAATATCTTTAAAAGGGATTTTAAAAATGCGCCAAATTCCCACGGAACGGATAATTAGCCTTTTTTATACATCGAAGCGGACGTAATATTTTCCTCCTTAGTTTTTACATAAACGGCATCAGGCAGTCTCTCCGCGCGAGGATCTCATAGCCAGGGCTGCTTGGGAAAAGAGAGAGAGTTTCTGCGTACAGTTTCCAAACGAGGCTCCAGCGAAAAGTGTTCTCCGAGAGAAGCGCCAGATCTGTTCAGGCTTTAAGTTGGATATACCGCGGGTGGTGGCGTGAATGCTCTGTGTTGTCCCGTGTTGGCATTGAGGGATGCCAGCATGCCCTCGCTGATTCTCTCCCATCTGATCCTCATCTGGCTCGCGCTCCAGCGGTTTGCTGTGTGCGTCGAGCGCGCGTCCACTCGCGAGCGCTTCAAAGTGGTCATCGCGCCGCTCATCTGCAAACGGACGTGCCTTAAGGGTCACTGTCAGGACACCTGCGAGCAGGGCAACAACACGACCCTCATCGGCGAAAACGGTCAGTCCGCGGATACGCTGACCGGGCCTGGCTTCAGAGTCGGTAAGGGACGGTTATTATTCGCTTGGTAATTTCGTGCGCGCGGATGGCCTGGCTGCTCCATTACGAGTTTTTGAGGATTAACCGTTTTTCACACTTTAAAGTAGAAAAGTTAATTAGGTTTTATAATAGTAAAAGTGTAAAAACCATGTTGTTTGCCCTTGCTCTTTGTTTGCCATCGTTTTACGTCAAATATCGTGAGTAAACTACAGTTACTGTAGTGAGTAAATTCCTACTTGGTATAGTTACTAAAATACCATAGTTAAACTGTTTTTCTTTTGTGAGACGATGGTAAATGTATAATTAGTACAGTTGTACTCCAAATATTATAGTTAAACTATTATTACTGAAGGAAAAACACACAATTTCCGTAAGGGTTGTGGTAAAATAAAATGGCACGTGAAACTGAGTGGAAATTAAATGATAACCCCCTCCCCTCTCTCTCTCTCTCTCTCTCTCTCTCTCTCTCTCTCTCTCTCTCTCTCTCTCTCTCTCTCTCTCTCTCTCTCTCTCTCTCTCTCGTCGTAATGGTTTCTGCATATTGTCTGGTTGGCAGGGCAGCTCTCACTCGTAGCTCTATCAGATTGGATGTGGTAAGGCATGGTGCCATAAAGTCTGCGCAGCAAGATCTGAAGTGCACATATACACAACCACATTCTCCTTTTTTCTTTAACACCCACTGAGGCTACTGTATATTCACATTGTCTTTGTCTATAAAACACACAGTCGACACACCACAGAAATCAAAATAGTTTTGTGTGTGTGGCTGCAGTATGTGTGTGCGTGAGAAACCTCCTCTAGACTGATTGTAGCAGTTTGTTGTTTCAAGTAAAGAATGCATGGAGCTGATATGGTTAGAGAGCACATCTAAATCTGTGCGAGGAGGTTATGTTAGCTGTACATATTCCACTGTGTTTTTCATCAGTGCTGTGATGAAAGTGAGTGTTATTTTAGCTGTCCTTTTCAGCAGATTAATATGGCGTGTGTTGTGTTTCCGTCTTGGCCTTTCTCCTTACTCTCTAATTTTGTCGGCTGGGTGTCCACGTGCTTTTCAGTAAGTCGAGTCCAAAAATAAATTAATGTGATAAAAATAAAGGAGAAGGCTGATTCATCACTATGTGAAAGATACGTTTATGGATGTCCAAAGATGGACATCCAGCTTAAGGAGTTATTCAAGATCAAGAGACTAAGAGCATGTAACTAATAGGCTAATAATATTCTAAATACCTGGAAAATATCTGACTTGAAATTTTTGAAAAATTATCTGTTACCTTTTTCCTGAAATTTATGGATGCAAGTTTAACATGTTTTACTTACTCTTGGTTATGCATCTTAGTTAGGGTAAACATAATTAATTTTACACAGATGAAAATGAAACTGTTAGGATGAAACTGGTTGGATTAGGTGTTGATTTTTAAGGTAAAGCTTGTATTAATGGTCAAACAGGTTGGATTAGGACAGATCCATCATCTGGCCTCATGTATGGATATTCAAAACAATCTATTCCTAACACCATCTTTATTATTAACATGTGGTGTCAATTTTTAGGTATTAGTATTAAGGGATTGCTTTAGTTAAATGTGTTTTTGCAACTGTGCACAGACCTTTGACTTAAATGGTAGTGTAACAATACAGTTTCACACATGTAACACTGTCAAATATATCAACCTCATGTAGTTGTTAGTTGGACTCTTGGTGTGAAGAATTTGACTCTGGTATAAAGTTTGAAAGAGTTTAAATAGATTCGTCTGTAGAAAACTATGATTGGATCTGACAGAGGTTATTGAAAGACTTTGTTAGTTTAATAATGTTTATCATAACTGAATGAATTCAAGGAGGTTCTTATTTGTGAACGTGAGAAACACTTAACAGCATGCATAATATAGTCTCTTCCTGATGCCCAGAAAGGGAAAGAATGAGAATCTTGGTGAGGTCAGCAGAGACGGTGCCTCTAATATGTTTACTTACACACACCTACGGACGTTTCTAAATGGTTCGAAATGTTTCTTTTTACACACAGGTTTGTTTTTGCTGTCACGGTGGGGAGTTTCCATTGAATTCTCTCCAACATGTCTCTCTAACATGATCACTCTCTTACTCTTTATTGTTGTCACACAAAGTCTGTGTTTGCATTAACGCTCCACGATTTGTCTGTCTATAAAGTTATAACCAAACAAGGAAACTTCCACCCCAAAAGCATACATGTTATGTGACCGTTCAGCATCAGCACTGCCAAACACACCGGTCAAGTCATTTTTAGTAAAAGTTTTTGCCAGACAGAATTTAAATACCTTAAAGATATACCTTAAAGAATTTGTTTTTGTTATACTGAGCTCATTGAGGAATAAATGCTCCTTTAACTTGCTAGCTTAGTCTTGAAAGACCTTTAAGTCCAGAGTTTATTGTGTTTAGTGGAAATAAGCAGTTATACTTAAACTGTATTAAATGTATGCTGTAATCATATAATACAAACAATAGTTTTAGCCTGAAGAGCTCTGAAAACGTTTAACCTTTAAACCTCACAGTGACACATATTACATATTTGTATGACTTCAGTCTTCAAATGCAGTCAGAGGCTGTCTGGAAGATCAGGTATCTAAGGCCACATCCATGTTGACTCACGCTGACAGTTTCGTTAAGTACCAAGAAGGCCTTGCCTCTGTCTCTCTTGTCTGTCATTGCCAGAATCTGGGTTCTGTGGTAAGAGGTGTGTAAACCCCAAACCATCCTCCACTTCTGCAAAGTGCCACAGAGTGCCCAGAATGATGCCAGTATGCCACAGCAGGACAACCCACTGCCTATTTATGTCCACATTCACACATGCATCTGTCACACGCAAAAGCCACATCATTTTTTCATAATTTGGTAACTTCTATTAATTTATTTGTACTTAAAAGTACAATTTTGTAGCGTATAATGTTCATTGTGTGCTGTGATTTAGGTAAAGCACCAACAGAAAAAGAGCCCAGAGAAATCAAAGCCATTTTTATTACATAACTAAATACATAAAGTCTTTTGAACTAACCTGGCATTATTTCTCTCTGGCTCTCACTGCTCCTCAGAACGGAAAATCAAGCAACTCACAGAAGAGCTGTTTCAGATTGGAAAATTTGTCAGAAATCCAGTCAAACATTCCAGATGTTTGTGTATGTGTGTGAGTCATTGGTCATCTAAGTGATATTTGCAGTGGTTATTAGTTGCTGATTCATTAACCTTTGTTGGATGCCATATTTAAATTCTTTCTAAACACACACACATACTCTTTACTCATAGTCTGTGTTTTCGTTTACTGAAGTCACAGAATTACCTTGGGCTTATGCCACACACAAAGAGTTTAGTTAAGGACAGAATCTTTCTTTATTTTTTCCTTTCGATCTCTCCTGGTATATCTGTTTCAGTTTCTGTGTTTTTCTCTCTCTTTTTTGTTATCTGACTTTTGTTAGTGATTTAGAGATATTTTCCATTATTCCTTGGAGTTTTCTGGTCAGCTAGTTTTCCTATCCACCAGATAACGGAGAAGCAGCCAAGTTGGACTGCAGTGAGCATAGTTGGTGTTGGCTATAGTCTAAGACTTAAAACACCTATTAGAGGTTGTATTAGAAAGTCATTTTGCAGTACTGTGTATAAGTTTGAGAGAGGCGGCAGCTGCAAGACTTTATTTTAAGGGCAATATTGAAACGCAGGGCCTTGTGCAAGTGTTCTGGTTTACTCAGAGTAAAGTCAGTGCTTTTGTGCTTTTTTCACTGTGAGAATAAGGCCTGTTATTTGAAGCAGAGAAGAGGAATGTGTGTGTATTTGTTATTGGCTGCTTAACCTTTAGTAATTCATACCAACAACATCTAAAGGCTAAGCGTAGGCATTTAGCAGCTGTATACTCAGCGGAAAATTTTATTACTTTTTATTATTCTCTCTTGTAGCCTATTTTGTTGAAGTAATGTATTAACCAATATTTGGGAGATGTTTCTTTCCATGAAAACAAATTAGAAATTGTCTGACATTAAGTAATACTAATGTGTTATAAAATGTAAAACATTTGAAGAGAAATCTTGGGTTCAAACCAAAATTTCTCACTTCATAGGTCACGTTTATTAGTTTTTGTATGCCAGCCCCACTGTTATCTCTTCAGTACAGACTGCATTCAATATAACTGGTTTTATAACACTGGGGTTCAATACACTAATTCATAGAACAGTAGGGTGATGTCAAAAATCATAGCATGACCCAGTTATTACATTTGGGCCTATATTTTTTCAGTCTGCCACTGCAGAGACCCTCTTTTCTAGAGCTTCGGACAACATTTCTGGTTTTTCCCTTCATTGGTTCCCATGCAAACAGAGACACCAAAAACATCAATATTTTGTCAGACCAAACTTTGTAAGTCCAGTTAAACACTGACACAAGTAGTATGATAAAGCACCTCATCAAGACTTGATTTCCCAGAAAAATAATAGTTAATAATAAATTTTAAATAAAAGGTATTTTCGGTTATTTTTAGTGTATTTTATGTAAAGTTAGTGTTTGTAGTGTCTGGCAGACATCATCTTCCTCTGTCTCTCTATATACAAAAATACCTATCTATCATTGCTGAGGACATTAATTTACCCCTTTACCCTGCCTAAATTCTCACTTCTGCACGTTTTACAGCACTTAAGGTCTGCTGTAAAGTCTGCTTGCTAAAGTTATAATACATTTAAGCCCCTATGTTACAATAGAAAATGGGTTGTTTGAAAAGCTTGCAAGGTGCCATGTCAAAGCAAGAAAGTGTAAACAGTAACATGAAAGAAAAGTTACTGAGCTAGTTTAATGTTTTATGTGTTTATTTTTAAAAATATAAAAAAGTTGTTTTGTAAAATGTTTTCTTTTTATGCTTGGCAAAAGTCTGCTGTTTTGAAGCAGTGTTTTGCACAACTAAAAACAACTTTTTGTCAACTTTTAATGTTAGAGGCTAGCCCTTTTTATTGATACTATTTACTATGAAAACTCCATGAGAAGCATCTATTCATCTTAGAATGTTAATATTTGTATAAGCGTGATATTTTTAGATATGTGACTGTGTTTATACATGTTACACATACAGTATATGTACATGCACTTACAGTAAACATCTACCCTTCTCTTTTTTCATGCAAGCATTTATTAATTAAATGTAAAGCTAAAAGTCGTGATTTAAATACTGCTGGGTTTCCTTTAGACCCTCATCTGATTTTCTTGCTCTTTTATTTTATAACATTTTTGTCACCTGATAGTGATAACATTATATTGTTAGAAAAACTTGATGTCAATATTACAAAGGCTATTTCTTATGTGCCATTAGTTGTTTTTGGTATTTTGTCATTCTCAAAAAAAAAAACACAAAATAACACAAAACGGAGTCCCATGTTTTTTCTGGAAATTGAATTAAGCTATGGAAAATTCTGTGGGACATCCATTTTTTTAGAATCCCAGAATTATAGTTGTTATGTAACAACAACACAATAGCACTAGTATGATAATTAGGATAGGAGATGGAGAACCACTTTTTTGAAAAAAGATTAACATTTAAATAATTCATAATGTAATTTATATTTGTAATGTATATTTAGAGCTTTGTGGCAATAATAGAGATTTGTGGCTCATGAACAGCCAATAAACCTGAATCAGTAGATCTGAGAGACTGAGCAGGGATATATGAATAAATGAACAGCTAGAATATTTCAAGCAAACCACTCATGCAAAAGACTTCTAGACTTGTTATCATTATCTCAAAGTTCCAATGAAATTTTCTATGACTTACTCCAGTTAAAAAATAAAAAAGTAAAGATAAAATACAATGTTATACAATATATTTTAATGTTACAATAATTTAAATATTTTAAAACATCAAAACAAATCAAGACAAAATATTTAAAGAGCTTTCTGTTGTATGTATGAATATTTTAAATTGAACACAGTATGTAACTGTTAAATATCATGCAGAAAGGAGTGAAACAGTTGCTAGTTTAAGATGGAAGACAGCAGACTGAAATAAGCAAAACCAAGCGTTTTAGGTTTGTGTAAAATTGTTACTTTAACATTTATAGTTACAGTTATAACATTTAGTTTGTTGCAGAATGTAATTAATTAATTGTATGTGTATGTGTGGTGTATGAAGTTGGACTAAGTGTTATAGTGTTCAGTGAATTAAATTCCAGTTTAAGGATGCTTTAAGTAATTAATGGTTACATTCTGTTATTTTAAGTGTAGTTGGGTCAGCAGTAAAAATTGCCAAATTTCTAACATTCCAAATTAAATAATAATTAAAAATGAAATTAATTATTTTCATCCCAAGGATCCCCACTGTCCTTTTATATGGACTGTGAGGAATTACATAATCTACAGTATCGCAAAGACATGAGAAGTTCAAAATCACATTCATGACCGAACAGTTTTTATTATTTATAACCATTCTCCCAGTGGACAGATGCTACTAAGAGTATGACTGCCAAGAATACTGACTAGAGTCCAAAGTAATGAGCACTGACCATTATGAATGTAAAGTCATTAGAAAAAAACACACAAAATACACACAATACACAAAAATATACTGTAGGAGGAGATTGTGGCACTAAAATTACCACATATGTTGGAGTGTGTGTTATTGTTTTGGATCAACCTCAGATCATAATCAGATTGTGTGTAGAACCAACCACCAATTACAGTACATGTCTGAGCACTTCTGCATAATTGAGATGTAACACTTGTTGCACGTATGCACAACAACACAACCTTTTCACCTTTTATCTCTTCCTTTTCCATTTTTTAATGGGCCTTTCATTCACTGTAATTTCGAAAGGCTTCAACTATCAAATTACAGGTAACACACACACTGTAGGTGTTTAAGTAGGCCTATATAACAAATGAAATACCTCTGTGGTTGAAACATTCATTGTAAGTGATGGCGGGTGCTATAATGATTCATCTGTGAGAGACAGTGAATATGGGTGTAAATGAGAGCATTCTGAGCTTTAGTGAACTGCTGCTGCTCTGGTGTCACAACAATAAACATATTGTGACAGCAGTACCTAATTTTGTAGTTTAGAAAATTATAATATTAATAGTGATTTGATACTATTTTAATGTGACATGTGCATTTGCCAATAATTAACAGTAAAAATATTACTAAATAGTAATAGTAAATAGTAAAAATAACTATTATTGTTAATTATTACAACAATACCACCTGTTATACTTATTTTACCTGTAAGTGAAAATATTACAGGTTAGGCTGAGTTGACTGCATAACATGTTTTTCTGGCATCAGTCTTGGAATGATTGAAGTACATTCACCAGTAACTGCAGTTTTATTTCAACTTTGAAGTATTTTTTTGTTTTGTGTTGCCAGCTAAAAGTTCAGCTCAAAGAGTCAATTATACAGTCACACCAGGGCAACCTCTTAAAAAGCGTAGTCACACAAGCGGGACGAATGGTCACTAAATGCCCTGTATAAATAATTAATAAAAATATGGTGTGGTTTGTGGTTATGTCATGTGCCTTTTTGCCCAGCAGAGTCAGTGCTCTGTGTGTATGTGTCTGAGCTTGCTGGCCTTTGAGCTAGGGTATCTGAGGAATGTGCAGGTTTCATTGCTTCAATGTACCAATGATACTGCACCTCTCTCTCTCTCTCTCTCTCTCTCTCTCTCTCTCTCTCTCTCTCTCTCTCTCTCTCACTCTCACTCTCTCTCTCTCTCTCTCTCTCACTCTCTCTCTCTCTCTCTCTCTCTCTCTCTCTCTCTCTCTCTCTCTCTCTCTCTCTCTCTCTCTCTCTCTCACTCTCTCTCACTCTCTCTCACACACACACCTAATGGCCTGCTTCCCGTACAGCCACTGCTGCATTATGGGAAACAGTTAAATTTTTTGGCATCATGTGTGAATGTTTTAAACAGTCTCATTTTTTCCTTTTCCACTATCTGTCATTTACTCATTCCACTTTTTCCTTTTTTTTCCTTTCCAAACCTCTGAAATGATTATACCCAGTTGCTTCCTTTGATTTGGAAAATGCTTTGTTGCCAGTAGTTTGCTGTATGAATTGAAAAGCTGTTTTTCTCAGTATTCTAGTCATTACATTTTGAGTCATAAATTCGAGCACTTGACCTTGTGTCTCAAGACCTTGTGTAGACCCTTAGAGTAGTGATTTATGTATCTCCTGTGGCAGTTGTCTCAGTGTTCGGTGTGAAAAAACTTTCAGCTAGTTAAACACAGTGGTTTTCAGACAGGCAGTGGATTAGACAAGCACAGCAGACACACCCCGACTAACCCCCTGAAAATCATTACACAAACTGTCTTATCAAATACACTCCACCCTTACACACAAAAAAACACACATTTTGGGTTTCCATGTTTTATTTCTATAGACATAATGACTTTTATACTGTATATTGTATCCTGTAGCCCTCACTAAAACCCTAAAGTTAACCCTTACTCAAACCTTTCTGCAATTTATATCTATCTATATATATCTATATGTGTGTGTTTCAGAAATGTGCCTCTCAGTATAGTCATACGTGTACACTAATAGCAACTACACACAGACTCACATATAGACACACATACTAGGTCTGTTATATCCATTAACATTCTCTTTGGCTCACACAAAGATTACTTCTTGAGATTCCCCTGAAATTTTTAGTACAAACATTTTGTCAAAATATTTTGTGCATATTTTATAGAACAGCTAGACTAAGCTGATTTACAGGTTTTAAACACTTGGGAAATATGAGGTTCTAGATGTACTGTGATAGTATCTTATGACCTGAGAACTAAACACTACTGGGGAAAGTCACATGTATTTGTGTGATGTATTGAAGTCTAAAGCTGTATTTTTGAAACCACTGTCTGTCTGGATTACTGCAATTAACTCAGCAAGCACAGACACACTGAGGCATTTCCACACACACAGTCACGCACAAACAAACAAAAGCACATACACTACTGTTCCAAAGTCTAGGGTCACTTCCTCAGTAAGGATAATAGTAAAATCATGAAAATCCAAGTGTAACTTAGGGAATTATGTTTAAAAAAAATTAATCAAAACTTGTACTTTTGGCATTTGATGAACCATAAAAATGAGGTCTGTTAAAAGTGTTAAAAGGTGTTAAAGGACTTCCTATCTATTCTTTGCTCTTATTGGCTGTTTTTCATCATTACAAGTCATTAATTTGAGTCCAAGTCAAAAACATGTTTATTAAATAAAATAATAGTTTTGTAATGAATGAAACCAATTTTTTACGATTAATGTTTTATCTATAAAACAATTTTTTGTAATTTCAGAATCATACTCATATCAAAAAGTTTGTACGACGATGAGAAACGTTTTACCTAAGTAACCTTAACAGCCTACAGACTACCAAGGGATAGTTAGTCCCTTTAATTTACACAAAAGTTTTTAATTTTCACAGAAATGAAAATAGTTTACTCACTCTCATAATTTACTCTCATTTGTTAGAAATGAAATATACTCGCTTGCTGACACTAAACTACTGACTACAAAAGTGAGTCATAAAATACTGCCATTATTTTAATCCACCATACTGAGTATTTATTAAATCTTCTAAAGGAGAAGATCATATGGGTTTAGTATGACACAAGGGTGAGTGAATGATGACAGAATTTTCTTTTTTGGTGAACCTTTAAGTCAGTGTGTGTGTGGGTGGTAGTCAAAAGCACACAGACGAACTTAAGCTCACTGTACAGCCATAATTGTTTCCGTGTGTCCTCTTCCTGAGCTGCAAGACGAGGCCAGACGCAGTCTGCTACTGCCAGGCCCTTACAAACAAACACAAAAGCTTAAAAACGTGTGCACATTCTTGACTTTTGCACAGTAGAGTTCTCTCTTTTTAAAGATATTTTGATTTATTTTAATGTATATAGACATATCATATTCTTAATTTTTCTTATTAAGCATGGCTATATTTTTCTGTTTAATTATTCTATTTCTCTACCACTGTTATGTAACAGTATACCATGACAGATTCCTCATACTTATAAACCTGCAGGGCTTGGCAAATAAAGTTAATTCTGATTTATATATAATTTACAAATTGTTTCTTATAATATCTCCTAATGAATACTGTGCTTAAATACTGTGAGTATAAAAAACTAGTATTTTTTTTACATTTGTGCTCAAGATTTTGCTGTCGGTATTAAGAACTATGAGAAAACAACGATCTTGGCTAAACTTGTTGGCTGATCAATCGAGGCTTGCTTTTCTTGACTCTTTAATTATTTCTGCACATAGAATGTTAGACTATGTCTTTTCACAGTATTCACAAGGCGAACATTTTATAAAAAGGAACATCTATTGTGAGAATAGCCCAAAATTCAAGTTTAAAACTAGGACCTTGATGCTACAATGAATGGAAAAAGCAATGCAAGTCATCAGATACACCTTTAATGATAGCATGTGGTTTAGAGGATCTCTGATCTGTCTGAGATCTTTGATCATAGTATTCAACATCTCAACATGTTTATTTAATAACAGCTGCATTATCATAGCTTTACTATGGTAAACCTATATAGCCATCAACAGACATATTTTCTGTTGGAACATTACATTAGACCTCTTTTGCCTTTCAGCTACTGGAATAATTTAAAGAGCAGATCCTTATAGAACAGAACAGAATAACAAACAGACACTGGATTTTCCCCATTCGAAACCACCAAAAGCTGTTATTAAATGTTACTTGTGCCAGTGTTCCAAAATAACCTGGTTAAGCCTGGCTTGATATTTCAGGCCACATAAGAGACTTCAAACCACACTGCAGTTTAAAACACTACAGTCTACAGATTGTCTGACTCCATGTTTAAACTGATTTTGTGACAGTAAAATACGATCAATGCAGTCTGCAAATGTATCTGCCCACATAAAGAATGAGCATGTGCTGACTAATGACTGTATTATAATGTATGTCTTATAATGTATTATAATTGTCATTGTTTTTAAAAGAGCAGTAGATGATTGTTCTTTTATAGTAAATGTAGATATACTAAGCAACTCTGTTGCTGAGAACATGTGTGCAAATGTGTATATTCTATTACATTATGCATAATTTTGGATTTGTATAATTTTGGCCGCCCTAACTATCTGAGTCACATCATTAATCTGTCATCTGTCTCTGTTTACAGTGGTATGTCCTCTCACCTGTATGAATGGAGGAGTGTGCAGTACTCGCACACATTGTCTCTGCCCACCAGGCTTCACTGGACGCCTCTGCCAATTCCCACTTCGAACACAAGCTACTCGTGGAAACAAGCAGCCAGTCTACAGCTTACAGGTGCTGGTTTTATTCAGCTTTCATTGTTGTGTTTGTAAAGCATAGGAATTAGGGGTCATAGGGGTCATAGGAATTCTGGCCCACTGAAAATATTTTCCTCTTGGCTCCTTATGCTAATTGAATTGTTATGGGCCTCTAGAATCGTTTCCATCATTTTGCACTATAGCTACAACCCTGATAGGACAATTCAGATATTTTTTCCAGTTCCCTTTTTGATTTTAAACAAAAGAGGCAGATTTTACAGAAGGATCGGGTAGATGGAAAAGAAAATACATCTGATACAGTAGGATGTGCACAGTATGATGTCAATAAGAATTATGATGTTGATCCAGTCTTTGGGATTGACTTTTCATCTGTCATTTTGCAAGTGATAAAATCTATTCTTTTATTCAGATAGTAACTGCTCACTCATTCCGTCATTCACCTTTAATACACATTACATATTACATTTTGTATGTGTGCGAAAACACAAATTTAGACATGGCTGTAATCACTACTGTGCTGTATGATATTCGTCACGTTGTGAAAAGATCTTCTTGAAATCTGACCTCATAGACATTTGATTTGGATCCAAATTGTAAAAATAATGTAATTTTAAAATAATTTAATATGTCAATTTGCTATTTAATCTACAGACAAATAAATGTATTTGATTCGATTTTTGATGTCAGTCTTAGCAAAGCCCTTAAAGTCTGATGAAATCCTCCAGGTGATGCCTGAGTCGCAGAGTCTGTCTGATCAGAGCGGCACAGGTGGACGACAGCAGCTGACACAGACTCATTCTGTCTTTACTCTGCAAGGTGCTGGGCATCACTCCTCTGAAGGTAATCGGTGCACACAGCATTTGTACTCTGACCTTTAAAAACAGTGCTTTTTGTGTTAACATGTGTGATATAAAGTCATTTATTTATACTTAAAGGTGTAATTGAAAATTCTGTCACCCTCATGATTCCAAATCCATATGCCCTTCTTTTTTTTTGTGAAATACAAAAGAAAATGCTTATAGAAATTGTGTAGATTTACAGCTTAAGTAATTATTTACTTTTAATCATAATTGCTGGTACTCGTATAAAAAGAGTACAAAAACTGTACAAAAAAGAACTATATTTACAGCCAACTATGATCGCAAGTTTCACTGTACCAGCATAGTTTTAAGTGTTTCTCAAAACCCTAAGCTGCGCTTAGGAGCATATCTTCTTGTTAATATAACATGTAGACATAGATCATACTTCTGAGCAAAAGATTTGGCAAGCAACAGTGTTGTGCATTCTATATCCATTATTCTTAACATATACACATTACATTTAACGTCTTTTTAATTTGTCGTAAGGAATGAAAGCGCTGTTTTTTAAAAGTGTACATGTGCCTTAGGACCACAGGGAATCCCTAGGAGGAGTGCCATAAGGAAAAACGTGCGATTCAATTAAACATCTTGAAATAAACACAACAAAACAAAAACAGGCTCACAAAATACAATGTACATTTTTTAGATTAAAAATCTGACATTAATTTAATCTGAATTCATAAATAATAGATGTTATAAATTCATCACCTGTGTGATGTCATCAACTATGTTATTAAACCAACGTTGTTCAAACAGGAGATGTGCGATAAAGTTACTATGTTTTGGGAAACAGTCGTGACTAGCTAGTTTTTCCAACAATGGATCGTACTATAGTGGTTAAGCAGCGAGTTACGTTGTTGTTCAGGAAACACACCCCAGGTTTGGAATGTCATGAGGGGGAATTATGCAGAACTAAATGTGTTTTAAAACAATCAATATCCCTTCCTTTTATCTCTTTATTGCACTTTTTCTTCTTTCTATCCATCTATCCAGTGCAGGTCAATGTCCGTGTTCTTCATACACCAGACACTTCAGTTGTCATTCATCCCCTTGACCAATCAGAGAACAAGCCTCACAGTCCCAAGACTGTGACCCGCCTTCCTCCACAGACACACAAGCCGAAGGGGAGGTGCTTTCAGGAAACCACACCCAAACAGGCTGTGAGTGACAGAAATAGATATATAGTACAAATAATCTGATATGTACATGAATTAAATTTTTTAATTATTAAAAGCAATTTAATGCTTACCATCTCTTTTTGTAGTGTAGTAGTAACCCTCTTCCTGGTCTGACCAATCAAGAAGACTGCTGTGGCAGTGTGGGTAATTCGTGGGGCCAAAATAAATGTTACAAATGTCCTTTGCTACCTTGTAAGTATACTTTACAAACAACATTTTCATTAACATTTTGTTTTATGACTGCTGTTTTTGTACGTATAGCATCTGTTTTTGGAAACACAGAGAGCATGAACATGCCAGATCTAATGTCAACTATCGTGTCTGATGATTCAACCATAAACATTAAACATCTTAGCAGGTGCTGCTAAGATGTTTAATGTTGCAAAAATTATTCAAATAGCTATGTTAAACATTCTTCCTGCCCTCCATTAGTCAGCCAAACGGATAGTCATGCACTAAACTTATGTCATTGTTTGAGCCACTGTTGTTGTGTTTTTTTGCAGCTAGACATATATAGTTGCTGCATTAACCACTGAATTGTTTGCCAATGTCGCCGCCATATTGCAAGACGCACTAAAATACAAAACTGAAGGAGCAGCATTTTCTTTTTGGTTAAACCATAAAATAGCCATTTTCAACAAACATAGAGATGCTTTTAACTGTCCTCGCTGTAATAAGGAGACTACAGTATGTGTGTGTTAAGAGCCAAAAACAACCCCTTGTTCATGAATCCAGAACATAATTTATTTCTTAACCAGTAACAAATCATCTCACTGTCCCACTGCTTGATTTATTTTTCTTTTCTGTCCTTCTTTACTTATAAATTCACCTTGTCATAGCTTGACTGGTGGGAATGTGTCATCACAGTCTTTGAGCTCAGTACAGCCTCAAAGACAAATGCTCTTTCTCCACTACCGTTTTTTCTCCTAATCCATTTTATTTGTCAGAGCTCGGTCAGACAGTGATGGCCCTGTGCACGCGTCTGCTTCTTTTTGTAACTCCTGGCAAGCCGAACGATGTGGTAGCACGAGTGTTTGCGTTCGAGTGTGTGTGTGAACGTCTGCTAGCGTCTTCGTGCCTTAGCTACATCACCATATTTTCCTATGACACACCCTTAGCAGTAAAAGGAGACAAAAGTAAAGGATGGAAAAAATGATCAAAAAAATGTTGGCTTTGGCTAAAGCTTTTCTGGAAAGTCACTCTGTCTCTGTTCTCACATGTTCTTATACAGAAGAAAAAATATCAGCTTCCCACTGCAGACCTTCTCTCTCTCTCTCTCTCTCACACACACACACACACACACACACACACACACACACATACAAATAAACCACATCACATACACACACAGCACACCACGTCATCAGTTTCTGTGTCTTTTCCACATCTTCTTTCCCACTTTCATTTTTGTTTAACTTTGTTTTACTTTCCTTTAATTGGTTTGATGTTTTATAGTAATAGTCTGGCTTAAAGGAATAGTTTACCCAAAAATGACATTTGTTCATCATTACTCACCCAGGAGTTCCCTTTGAAGCCTTAAGAAAATTATGCCTTGATGTATTATGTGTTTATATATCCATAAACCAAAGGCTGCTGTGTAAATTACATAAAATGATCAATAATTTTTTTTCATACAGAAGATTTGATATAGTGCATATGACATATTGACTGTGGTAATAATGCCATTTTCATTTATTGGTGAACTCTTGCTTTAATGAAATAACCAAAGAATTCTGCTAGAAGAAATGAATATTAATTCTTTGGGTTTCTCTCACACAGATGCTGGGAAACACCAGACTATAGTAGAGGAGTTTGGCTCCACATGCCCTCAGGGATACAAGAGACTGAACAGCACTCATTGCCAAGGTATTACCAAAGGATACAAGATCAAAAACTGTCCTTTAAATAGTGATGATAGCTTTAATAAGTGGTCTCTGCATTTAATCTGCTGTTGAAGCTATTGTTGAACCTGCTGGATTTCACCATATAACTGGACAACTGTTCATTCCAGACAATGAGAGACATACAGAAGTCAGGGATTTTCTGTTGGTTAGGAGACAGATTGGCTTACAGTGGATACAGATTCAGAATAAATACGATTTCAGATTATTTCGATAAGCTCCATTTATGACTCCCCTGGCTTTTTAAAGATAACCATTGAAAGAAAGACATTGTGGAATGGCAAGCAAAGAAACATTACATTGTGCTAGATGACTAACAACAACTGTCAAGTCTTACTGCAAGCAGATGCCTCAGAGCTTTGATTTGCTGTACACTCTCCTCAGTTAAAACATTTCTCAGGAATGACTTTAGAAAAGCATCCTACCATCACACAAGGAAACAGAAAAAGGTTACAGAAAAATCAAGGGTGGAGTTTTTAAGCAAGAACTCAATTCATTGTGTGAAGAATCCCTCTGGGTAGATTTTGGGCAGGTGGTCTTACAACTAATAGAAAAACTCCAAAACCTGTTGAGTAAGACAACTAGCTATCAACTTCGGATCAGTTGATTTTTTTAGCAGATTGAATCCATGAAGAGAAACTTAGTGTAGCTGTACATGCCAAGTTTTGGCATAAGGAAAACGTAAGGATTGTAATAGTCATCACCCTTCTCCATTTGAGGTTGAAATTGCTATTGCTGGCTATACATGACAATATGAAACTGATTCTTCAGTGGGATAAGTTTCCAAAAGAATTTGAAAGAAACATTATTTCCTGGAATCACTTTTTTCACTTTGTTGGTAATTCAGCTAGAAAAAATCTTTAAATGATGTGAAAACCATCAGTGTCATCACTGACTACAGCGGAATTACTTTACAGTCCTAAAGAGTTTCAGCTGGAAAATCAGTTACAAAACTAGTTGTTTCAAGAAGAACAGACTTGATATTAACTTTTTCAGGAGTCTTGAGAGCATTTAAGGCCTTCTTAAGTATTTCACATACACCCAATCTGAACTCTGAATCTGAAGTTATTCCCTTTTTAAGTACATTCTTCTCATAGTTTATATAATGCTTTAGAAAACTCAGAACCTGCATTTATATTTTATGATCTTATAAAAGGTAATTATTTATGTTATTCTCTCTTTGTCTCTCATTTTCTGTTGCTTTGGTAGACATAAATGAATGTATGATGCAGGGACTGTGTCAGAATGGAGACTGTTTAAATACGCAAGGAAGTTTTCGCTGCACCTGTAAGCCTGGATATGTACTGACAGAAAGGACACGCTGCGTAGGTGAGAGACAAACTTTTATATATGCATACCATTCAAACGTTTACAGTCATTTATCATTAATTATTAACACTTACTGGACACTTTAAAATTCTCTTTCATATTGTAGAGTAATATTAAATGCATGAAAACTTTAAACAGAATTGATCAAGTTATTATGTTTTATTAGACTGCTCTTTCTTCATTATGATTCATCAATTTCAAAAGCATTTTTTTATATAAAATTTTTGTTTTGTAGTAAACATTAATATGTTGGCACGATTATATGTTTGTCTGCAAACACTTTCATATCAAGAGATGTTTAATATCCTAAAAACGCATTAGTACAGATGAATTACAGATAAAATCATCTTTTAGCACAGATAAATTGGTTAATTTAATAGATTTATTTTTTTTCTTTTAGCCTCAACTGTTGAGCAGGGTCTCTGTTTCCGTATGGTTAGTGAAGCAGGGAAGTGTGAGCATGCTCTTCCAACACGCCTTTCCCAGGAGATATGCTGCTGTACTGTGGGTAAAGCGTGGGGTAGCAGCTGTGAGAGGTGTCCACAGGACGGCACAGGTGAGTGTGATGAATTGTGTATATGTGAATATGTATTAATGTCTCTGTCATTTATCTAATGCTTTTTTCTTTTATTCTCTCTCTCTCTCTAGCTTTGTTTAATAAGATCTGTCCAGCAGGGAAGGGAATGTCTATCCTCACCTATCATGGTACCCTGTCCATTCAGCCCTATCATACCAGTATTGAACACAATCCTAATCCTAAAAATGGTACAAACATTTGTAGATTTTTATATAATCTGTCTGATCTTTTATTGACTATTGGTTGTGTTCTGTTTATTTATTCATTCTATATTTTATGTTTGTCTTTCAGAGTTTAAGCCTCAGGTAAGACTAAAAATTCCAGTTTTCTTTCCAGTCTACTTTTCTACTAATTAAGGGCTAAATAAACTAATTTTTAGATAAATATTAAAAATATTCACTACACACAGAGCACTTCTAAATCTGACGGTTCTTTTAAATCAATTTTCTATCATATCAACAGGAAGTGCCCATCCAAACAACCACACATCTCTCACCAATCAGCACACATGGTCCTCGCATCCCAGGTAGACTTTTTTCAATTCTTCTAACTGGTAACGTATGGCAAAACACCAAAGTCATGGGTTTGATATGCAAGTAATGATGAAATGCTTTAATGAACAGTACATTTTTTTGTTTCTCTGCCTGTCTCTGATAATATCAGTCATAGTGGCCAAACCGACTCCTCCTCCTTATGTTTGGGTTCCCCCAGAAAGTGACACCCCCAAAGTCCCATTCGAACAGCTACCGACAGAAGTCTCACGTGAGTCCCATAAGTCTACTTCAGCTTTGGGTTAGCTGTAAAATATTTATTTTTGCAATATTTGTTTTTGCCAATTTCCTGGAAATGTAAGTGTGCATTCATATTCATACATATACATACATATATTGTAGTAACTCAAATTAGACATTTTGTTACGTGTGTTTTTGTACAACAGCAATAGATGAATGCAAGCTGAGCAGGAATATATGTGGTCAAGGAGAGTGTATTAACACACCAAATGGATTTATTTGTCACTGTCATGCTGGATACAAACCACATGTGCAGAGAAAGAGTTGTGTGGGTAGGTACACACATGTATGTACATTAAAATAATCATCTATGTGATATCACTGCATCTTCTTTTTCGTGTGCTTACATGGTACATGGAATTAAAACAGACCATTTTACATAGAAATTGTACACCACATATAAAGGGTGTCAGAGTGACAGAATATTTGTAATTATTTATAACATTTGGTCTCACTCTTTGTCTGTAGATGAGAATGAATGTGATTCTGAACCATGTGGCAGAGGAATGTGCATTAACACTGTGGGTTCCTATCGATGCAACTGTTATAACGGTTACAAACTTGTGGTAACATCCCAGAATGGGAAACGCAGATGTATTGGTAAGTGTCCAGCTAGATTATTAATATTTTTAGCTAGTCAAAAGCAGTCTGAGACGCATATTTCAGTTTAGATTTGGATTAAAGGGATAGTTCACCCAAAAATAAAAATTATTTCATTTTCTTATCCTTACTTCATTCCAGATCTTTATTCTGCAGAACACAAAACATTTTGAAGAACGTTGATAACCAAACAATTTTGGCTTTCACTGACTGTCACTGTATGGACAGTCAAAAAACAGTCAAGACATTTGTCAAAATATCTTATTTTGTCTTCCACAGAAGAAAGGGTCATATACAGGTTTTGAATGACATGAGGATAAATAAACAATGACAGGCAATGAACAAATTAATCTCTGTATAGGCAGCTGGTACATGTGAACCTTATGGTACAATGACTGCTGCAGTTATGCAGGAATAAATAGCAGCTAACACTTGTTTGCATGGATACTTTCAGATATAAACGAGTGTTCAAAGCCTGATATCTGTGGACCTGGAGGACAGTGCATTAATTTGCTTGGGTCTTTTAAGTGTGAGTGTCTGCCTGGCTTCAAAAGCAAATCCCGCAGACAACCATTCTGTGAAGGTGAGGACACCCACCTTGCACACAGATATATGTACACACATTATACTTTATTTAGCTTGAATTGTATGTGATTGTTTGTAAGAATTTAAATATGTTGTTTTTGTCTCTCTGCAGACGTTAATGAATGTTTGGAACCACATACCTGTCCTGATGAACAGTGTGAGAATACTGTTGGGGGCTATGAGTGCATACCCTGCCAACCTGGATATCATGCACAAGGAGGAGTTTGTTACGGTGTGAAAACACACACAATTATATATACACATGCAACCGCTCACACACATAAAGTTTGAGCACACTGTTATAAGAATAGTTAAGGCTCTTCCTCATCTCCTGTCTTATACACAGCTTTTTACGTAAGCTGGCATTTCACAGATCAACAAAAAAAAAACAACAACTCCCTTCTGGGTAGAAGTATTGTCTGTCACTAATATAATTACAAGTTTTTTATTGGTAGCAGCAGAGAGAGAGGCAATTGACTAGGAAACTATATGTTTTGCTTTAATGATTACTGTGTATGTATTCTACATTAGCATGTGCAGTTGCTTGTTGAAGTTGTTTAAGTTGCTTGTCATTGCTTGTTTAATAGCTGTAGCAGTGGTTTTTATAGAGCTTTAGGTAGCAGAGTTATATTTTGGGTTTCAAGTAGATTATAATAGCAGTAGAATTGGCTTTTTTATTTAACCTGTTAACTGTCACTGTTCCTCAGGAGGAACGCCTATGTTTTTTCCATATTCACTTTAATATTTCATAGTTAAATTTTCATAGTTAAATCTAACCATAACAAACTATAAATTGATGGAATGGTACTCAAGATGAAATATTTGACAAATTTTTATAACAATAAACATGAACAAAAAATGAAAAAACAAACAAAAAAAAATGACTTAATATCTAAAAATTTTCATGTGTATACTGTTTAGTTCATGTGTATACTGCGGTTTCTGCAGTGACAGTTATCAGGTTAAGATTTTCCCTTGTATTAGTTCATAAATCTTGCCTTGTCAATGGAGAATGAGCATTTTCAGGTTTTAAATCATTTTATTGAATTTTAAGTAAATATTGTGTGAAACTCTTTCATTTCATCTTTTTTTAAAAGCCTATGTTTGTCAACCACTAGATAGTTGTGTTTATGCAGTGTTTATACTGTTTGCAAGATAGAGAATGTGGGCTTTATTTGACAGTTAAACAATGGCTGTTTCTTTTTTTATCAGACATCAATGAGTGTCAGAAGCGTGGTGTGTGTCTGAACGGGCGATGTGAGAATCTGCAGGGATCACATCGGTGTCTCTGTAATGAGGGTTTCCTGCCAGAGGCAGACAGCAAAGGCTGCAGAGGTCAGTGGCACACACCTGAAACAACTCTATGGGGCAGATTCCCGGACAGGGTTTAGGTTAATCCAGCACTAGGCCTCTGATATATTTTAAGATATGTCAGAGCAATTTTTTTCAGTTAGGAAAATGCATTTTAATCTGGAACCAGACTTAAGCCCTGTCCAGGAAACCGAAGATCATGCAAACTTAATACTGATGTTTTGAGATTTTAATTCATTTTTTCTAGGAATTTGGGCTAAAGCATATCTTTTCCATCATTTGCCTGATCTTAGATTTATACAAAAGTGAATGTGTGTGATTTTGGATGGTTATGGATCTATTTCTATGTCTTCACAGACATTAATGAGTGTCAGGATAGCCGTCTGTGTGCTAATGGTCAATGCATTAACACTGAAGGATCATTCCGGTGTCAGTGTTACTCTGGTTACCAGCCTACACAAGAAGGAAGCCACTGTGAAGGTCAGCTAATAATAATCAATGTAACATTAAAGAGACTAGTCTATATAGTGAATATAGTCTGCAAACCTTTTAGTTTTGACTGCTACTCACATTATGACATTAAGAGCTCTAAAATTTAATTTAATTTAAAAACGAAAAACTGTAACTTGTTTGATTTATGTAGATATCAATGAGTGTGAGCGAGCCTCTAATTGTCAGCGAGGACGCTGTATCAACACAATGGGCTCATATCGCTGCGAGTGCCAGAAAGGATTCATGTTGGTTAATGGACGCCGGTGCCAAGGTAAATGTACATATATATATTCATTTTTGACATGTTTTACCATAATTGTGAGGATAATTTTACAGCTTTGGAACTCACAAGTATATTCACACCTGCACATACCTTAATATATCTATATATATCACAGAGATCTCTAACTTTCTGCATATTCTAGCTGGCTATCCAATTGTTTACCTCTGTTTCTCTTGTTTCTCTCTCTCTCTCTCTCTCTCTCTCTCTCTCTCTCTCTCTCTCTCTCTCTCTCTCTCTCTCTCTCTCTCTCTCTCTCTCTCTCTCTCTCTCTCTCTCTCTCTCTCTCTCTCTCTCTCTCTCTCTCTCTCTCTCTCTCTCTCTCTCTCTCTCTCTCTCTCTCTCTCTCTCTCACTCTCTCTCTCACTCTCTCAGACATAGATGAGTGTGCTGTGGACAGGAGCCTATGTCAGCCTTATGGTGTATGTGAAAACAGACAGGGCGGATATATTTGTGTTTGCAACGATGGTTTCATGTTATCTGAAGACAAACACAGCTGTGAGAGTAAGCTGTGGAATATTTATAAGCATGTTTGTTTGCATGTTTGCTTTATTTTGTAGCAGTCTTTATCTAAAGGTCTATTTTTTCTGTCTGTGTGTTTCTCCACACAGAGACGATGGATCTGAATGATAAAAAGGAATGCTATCTAAATCTGGACGACACTGTGTTCTGTGACAGCGTTCTGGCAACCAATGTTTCTAAGCAGGAGTGCTGTTGTTCTATCGGTGTGGGATGGGGCGATCATTGTGAGATCTACCCCTGTCCCGTCTTCCACTCAGGTTAGAGTTAGAGATGAAAAGACATATCTATTGATCAAAGGCAGGTGATTGGTGCATCAGTAAAGTGACAGATGGATGTATAGGGGTTTGATTGTTGCTGTCTGTTATTTCTAGCGGAGTATCACTCTCTTTGTCCAGTCGGCAGAGGATTTTACCATGATGAGGGAAAGATTGAATATGGATTACCGGTGCACAGAGGTACTTGTGCACACATGTGTATTCACGTGTACACTAATTTATTCTCGAACAATAAACAAATGAATCTCTGTATGTCTCTCTCTCTCTTTGATAGATATTGATGAATGCGTGTTGTTCTCTAATGAGATCTGTAAGGAGGGACGCTGTATGAACACTCAGCCTGGTTTTGAATGCTACTGCCAACAAGGATTTTATTATGACAGCAATCTACTGGAATGTATTGGTAAAGTCACACAATTCCTTATGCCTGTTCAGGCAGCATATACAAAATGAAACAAGCCTTTCAGTTTATCCATATCAAAGCTCATCATAAGACTGTTGTGTTACAAAGCACCTTAACAAATTAAGATGAACACACTTTTAACACTACCTAAATGCTAAGATTCAAGATATTCATTTGTCACATAAGCAGTTATATAGATATACAACCTGTAGTGAAATGTAAATCTAGCAAACTCTGTAGATTGTGCGCCAAAACATTACAAAATATACAATAAAGTTAAAGGTAATAAAGAGAATCAGAATGAAAGAGACTATTATTATCCTCACACAATTACATTTTCAACATACATTAAAGAGTGGTCATTTTACATATTACATTTTTGAAAAAGTTTATTTCTACTAAAAAATAAGCATACAAACAATTTTCTTGCAAGTCTTGGTGGCATTACTGTCCAACAAATAATTTATTTTAGTTTATGCCAATAGAGGCCGGTATAATGCCACACTTGAAAAATCGGGAACTATTTGGAGCAAGAATCTATAATCTTTCAAGTTTAGTCAAACAAAAAAATCCAGCAAAACAACATTTTTTTCACTCTGTTTCTTTGTAGATGTGGATGAATGTCATGATGAATCTCTGTGTACAAATGGTCATTGTGTGAACACTCGAGGGTCATTCTACTGTAACTGCAACAACCCCTGGGTCCCTGACGCAACCAACAAAAAGTGTATTTTTCCCACAGTCACAGGTATGTGTTTGTTAAATGCACGTGTATTTCTGCTTGTTTATGTAACGAAAAGTCATGCCCCGTGTGAGGCTCGAACTCACGACCTTCAGATTATGAGACTGACGCGCTGCCTACTGCGCCAACGAGGCGATGACGCAAAGGGTCATTGCGAGGCCATACGAGTTACACGCTAATACGTTCGTGTGTTAAATTATTTGCTAAAGTAATTAAAGTAGTAATTAAAGTAATTGCTACTATTATTTAGTATCACATGCCTAACTATGTAGTTATTAAAATAGTGTATTTAAACTGTGGTGGGTCAGATCACAGTTTGTTTTTTACAGCATTCAACAGAATGTGCGCTTTTAATAGATATATTTAACTGTTTTAATGTTTCTGTGTTTTGCTGTAGACGTGGATGAGTGTCAAGATCCTGCTAACTGCAAAAACGGCCACTGTGTAAATACACAAGATTCCTATTATTGCATCTGTACATCTCCCTGGACTCTGGCAACCGATCGCAATGGCTGTGTCACACCTGAGGAACAGGCAGGTGAGTAGAGCTAGACACTTTCAACTACCAACATAATAACAAATGAATGAATGCTAGAAATAATGTAGAAAACATGAATGATTTTACCATAACAGAAAATGTTTAGAGTGTTCTTCAGAGAAGTCCATCATTAGTTGTTTCTAACATCCTAGGTAATTGTAATAGAAATGATTCGTGCAGTATGTTTACATTACAGTATTTTATTCCACATTTAGCTTTAAAAAATGTTACAGCTTAACTGTACAGTTTTTCTGAAACAGTACAGAATAAATAATCATAATCATTGACGTTCTCACCCAAGACTGTGTGCTTCTGATGGCTCTCTCCTTGTTCTTCTCCCTCCTTTTTTCCCTTTTTCTCTATATCTCTCTTTCTCTCCGTACATCTCTTTAGTAACGGGTGTGTCTGTGGTGCACCTTTCAGATGTGAATGAGTGTGAGGATCCCTCGTACTGTAGGAACGGGAAATGTGTCAACACTCCCGGCTCATTCCACTGTATTTGCAAGCAGCCCCTCACCTTCAGTGCGGCCCTCAAGCAATGCGTCTATGATGGTGGGTATGACAAACAATTAGCCATATCTACCAAATCTAACATGTAGACTGTTGATTGGTAATAAATATAAAAAATTTATTTTGTTGCATTTCATACAATCAGTCCTCTAAGTGTTGTGACTTGTGCACAGTCCATTAAATATGTTGTTTAAAGGGATAGTTCACCCAAAAATTATGTCATAAATTTTTCACCCTTTTGGAATCAAACCCTGTATATGATTCTTTCTTTTGTGGAACACAAACAAAGATATTTTGCAAAACGCTGGTTACCGGCACCCATCGACTTCCATTGTACCTCATGTCCATACTATGAAAGTAAATGGGTGCCGGTAACCAGCGTTTTGCAAAATATCTTCTTCTGTGTTCTGCTGAAGCAAGAAAGTCATACAGGTTTGACATGACATGAGGGTGAGTAAATAATAAAATAATTTTTATGACGTGAACTGACAAAAACATACGGTTCTTAGATAAAAAAATCAATGAAGGCCCACCCTTAACCCCAACGTTACTGGGGAGAAGGCAAATCAGACTAAAAAGTATAAATGAGATTCTACAAATTTGCACAAATGTCAAATATGTACAAATTTCTGTGAGACTGTGTTAAAACATCACATGCTGACCTCTTGACCAATGAAATTCCAAAACAGCATGAATTGGATGCAGTGTTGCAGAAAAGTGAAGCATTTATATTTTAATTGTGTATTGTTTGTTTCTTTCTTCTGTAAATCTGTATGTTTTTTTTCCCCATCACTTCATCTCTTTCTCTCAGATCGCACTGCAGCACATAAAGACATATGTTTCCAGGAGGTTGATGAGGATCTTATGTGTACTATGCCTCGGAACGAGCTGACGGTGACATACTCTGAGTGCTGCTGTCACTATGGTCGGGGCTGGGGTCCAGAGTGCCGTACCTGTCCTAACAGAAATTCAGGTAATGCATGATACTTCACCAGTCATACATGCAGAGCTAGATTTATACAACATGAGGTTTCCACTTGGATCCTTTTTTAATGTTTCTTAATGTGGACTGGACACCTGTTGACTGCTTTTCCTTCTCTCTCTGGTCCATGTCATACATTTTATTGTTAGGCCTATTTATTTATGACTTGGACCATTTAAAATTGCAAAGGGCCAACTCATCCATTTCAGATGTTTTAGATTTGTATTTATGCATTTTTAATTATTCCGTTTGGCTTTTTAATTAAACATTTATCTCTCAAACAAGTGTTTTTAATTTTATCTCGAATGGATCTTGTTGTGGAAATGTTTAAAAGTGAAGTCATTTTCCTTCATGTGGTATTTGGTGTGTGTGTAGTCCTTTTTAACAGACTGTGTGAGATGCATTTGGAGACCGAGTCTGACGGAGAGGGGGACTTTCTGGCAGTTTTCTCCAGCTACAACCCAGGTGACCTTCAAACCATCAATTGTGACAGTTTTCATCATCTAGAGGTCAACATGAAGTGGTTCATTGTCTTCTTGCTCTTTCTCTCATCTCTTTAGAGGGAGACAGTTCAGAAGAAGACTCAGATGAGTGTAACTGTGCGAATGGTCGCTGCGTACGATCTTATCTGGGTACGATGTGTGAGTGCAATCCTGGATTTGTATTGGATCACTCACGAACACGGTGTACAGGTGAGTAATGCAATCTAAAACACACAAAAGAAGTTCTCATTGATTTTGATTATTTTCATTTGTGGTAAATTTACTTAATCATAATTAAATATAATATAAAATATGGATTTAGATGATTTATGAGCCTTTTAATTGGTAATGACCACTTAAAACTTACTCATAAGTGTGGTTTATTTGGACACTTTTTCAAACCTTTAACCCTTACAGGTGGAGTTAAACATTTTTCCTGAACTTGAGTCTTTGAGTTTCAATGCCCGTTCTGTGGTCTTTCTTTCTCTTTATTTCTAGATATTGATGAATGTGCAGGACGAGGGACAGGGCAGAGCCCCTGTAAGAATGCACGCTGTATTAACACCTTTGGGTCATTCAGATGTCACTGTAAACTTGGATTCGTAGCAGCACGTCGACCCAATGTGTGTATACGGGCTAGGGCCCAATAACAGCACAGCTCATCTACACAGTTCTGTAACAATCAACACAGTCTCGGAGGACACACATCTCATGTACATACATGAATTGTCATATGCCATCACTTATAATCTTCATCAAATCTAGCATAAATACATCTACAAACATTTACCACAAAAACTCCCACAGAAACTTTTTTGTTTTTCTCTGAAAAATAAGTTCATTTTTATAGAATCATTATTTCTTTTCTTAAATATTAAATGTCTTGTTATTGTGGCTTGTTTTTTTAATGCTTTTAGAAGTTTTGCACCATTTGAAAATGTGTTTGTTATTGAATGAGGAATTGGCATTGTTAACTTAAGTGGGCTAGCTCTTTGTAATTGTGTTGCTGTTAGACAAGTTTAGATAATTTAATCATAGCTCACCTTTTTTGTAAAATAGTGTGTTTTTCTTATTATTTTTTTCTTTTTTAAGACATAACTTTTTAAGACTTTTTTAATCTTCCGTTTGTACCCAAATCACTTATTCAGACAGATTGTTATCAACGATCATATTGTTTTTATTGATGTCTGTGTCTGTTTTCTATCTGTTGTTCACCATTGATTGTGTTTTGTTCTATTGATTTCCTTTGTACATTTTTTTCCTCTTTTGATAAAGCAACCTTTGTCATATTTCTTAGGTTGCACTGAGCACAAAACCATTTTATATGAAGTTAGTAATTTAAAAAGATGACAGTGATGATTTTGGTTTTTAAAAATGTGTAAGAATTTTCTACTGAAACGGAATGACAAAAATCAATTTCTCAGATACCGTTGCCTTCTTGATGAGACACAGCTGTGGAAGACATGTTATTTTTCACAGAAATTTAGGAGAAGCAGAAAAGCATAGACCTAACTATACAAGCTCCATACTAAAGCAGTAAGAAAAAAGCTGTTTACCAAAGAAATGAAGTTAAATGAATAAAGAAAAAATAATTCAAACCCTCAATGTTGATTCTAGATGACTTAAAGTTTTTCTTTGTATTTTTTTTTTACATATTTTTTTACATAAATCAAATGATTACAGAATAGTCATTACATAGAGTAATGAGACATGCTTTTAAAACCATCATAATTACATAACTATTTATAAATGACAAACATTGCCTGCTCAGACGTTTAACACACAACATACTGTACCAGTTATGTAATTTTTTTGGTAATTTCATGACTTACCAATTGGCAATGTAACTGTGATGTCTCAGTCACATAAAATCATTACCATAAAATAATTTACAATGTTGCCTTAACATTGGAAGATAATCAAAAACAGTCTAGTTACAAAGAATTAACATAAGGTTGACAGTTTATTTGAACCTAAGTTTAAGGCTGACTATTTCTAAATATGAGTATTGCAGCTGAATATTTCTATATATTAAATCAATGGTTAAATGCTTTACTGTTATAATCACGAAAAATTTTCATTTATACAGAATATTTGGAAATGGGGTCAGGAAGATGCTACCTTTGCTTTAACATCTGAAATTTCCAAACAAAGTTAACAGTTTAAAGTCATCTACAATCAGATAATTATAATCTGCCAATGAGAACAAATATCCGAAAACAGAAATAAATTGCTGGTTAGAATACATTTTACCATTACAACTATACAACCACTACAATACATTTTATTAAAAAAAGAAAACATATAATGGTCTACACACTTTCTCACACTTTCTTGAGAGACTTAACATTTAAGAGTTTGCTGAACTGTATTGTAATATGCCAGTTCTTTAACATACAGTTTGTAGCCTATTTGACATCTTATGTAAAAACATGACATCTTTGTGTGATTCCGTGACATTTTTAGCCATTAGCAACTTCCCATATAATAAAAGGTTGGACACACTTTTGGGATAAATAAAAGTCAGTTAAGCCTAAAAATAGCTTCTCAACAGCTAAACACTCATTTTAAAAAAAAAAAGCCATCTCTGTAGGTCCATATAGGTCCATGTAAGTAAGGGAGTAAACAGGAATCAAAATATTAATATTAAAAAAATAAAATATTAACAAAAAATAAAATAAAAGCCCCTTTTAAAGTATGACAATACTTTTGAAAGATCAAATAAATTTCAAACTTTTTCCTGTGGTATTATACGGACATCTAGTGGCAAAAACAAGATTATTTTCGAATGACAAGGCAGTAGTAAAAACTAAAAAAAACCCATCAATAAACCTTTTAAACATTTATAAAATGATATTGGATTTAAACTGAGATTTATTGCTATTTTATGTCAATGCAAGAAGTGTTGATATATTTTGTCCAGTTGGTAACTTTTTTCTGGTGAGGATAAAAGCATCACACTAGGCTTAATTTCATTGTAGCTGCAACATACCCTCGAATCACGTGGGCAAAAAAAGTGCGTCTGTCTCACTTGTAGATGTACATATACCTTTTTTGTAGTCACGTACTTTTTTTGTCTTTCAAAAATGTATTAAACGAAAAACTTGTGCCCCGTGTGAGGCTCGAACTCACGACCTTCAGATTATGAGACTGACGCGCTGCCTACTGCGCCAACGAGGCATTGAGATTTACATGTGAGTATTACGAATTTGATTTTGGTAAAGGTTTTAATATTAAAAGTAGAGTAGGATACTCAAGGTTTGAATCATGAATTTGATCATGAATTAGTTGCTTTGACCAAAAATCACGGATAAAGTTGCGCCTACACCTGTTTATTCTAGTGTATTTTAAACAGATTTTCGAAAAAGTGTAAAACTCGCATTTTACACCAACTCGTGAGAGTCATGACATGCAACATTAGTTAAATTGACATTTTCCAAACGACACAAGTAAGCAATAACATCATTTTATATTTAGAAGATTATTTCTTTCTGAAACAAGTCATGATTTCTGTGATATCTTTCAATAATCTTTCCAAAGTATTAACATGTAGTACAAAACAAATAATGTAATTAAAAGCAACCTCTTAAATGGGTCATTCTACGGAAATGACATTTTCCTGTCCCTAGCCTTTCCAGAAACATTACACTTGAATCATACACTTTAGGGGTACAATTTCTTTATATTTTAAAATAAAACAACATGTTATTTGAACAGTTACACCTTCTTGAGCCATCAATGTTGCAATATTTGTTTTTGATTCAATTATATGGAATTCCAAGCACCACAAAACTGCTCGTCCTCACAGCCATGTACATGAGGGAACATGCTTTATTTTGAGGTCAAAAACTGTTTTTTTTCTACCATTTAGAAAACATGTATTCATAACTACTAAATATATAATGTGAATAAAATAAAAAAACAAAATGCAGAATTTATATATATATATATATATATATAATAAAAGTAGTGGTCCCATGGATTTATGTCACTGGTGTTCTTTTATTTTGAAATAAAAATCACACTTGTGACATCACTGGATGCCCTTCTTCCCATTTCCTGAAGATCTATGAAGAAAGACCCATGATAAGTCCACTGTCTCTTTTTTTAGTTATCAGAAATTTAATAATTTTCATGATCTCATATGAAGCTTTTAGTTGAAGTCACTGGTATCACCTACTTTATTGCTAGAGAATTATAAAAAATATAATACAAAAGGATTAAACTACTTAATTTAGTGAGTATACCATGATTGACAACATGTGGTTTGATACCTTGCAGCAGCCTTTTCGTAAAGATCAGTAACACTAGTGCCTCCCAAATCATTAGGCTGTTATTTATGTGTATTCATAAAGTCAAAAGGTAATCTAATAATGTGGTCTAAGTTAAAATTTAAAAAAAAGAAGAAGTATATTTTAAGACATCTTGCCATACCAAAAGTGGACATTTCTGTAGAATGACTCATATATCACTAAACTAGTTACCAAACTATATCCTTAACAAACACAATGAAAGCTAAGATGGTACATATGCACTAGTGATGGCAGAATATGAAGTCTTATCATATGTAATAGGAACCTTTCCCTGGTCATGTCTGCCTGCGGGGTTTTTTGTTGTAGATTTGGTCTGACATTTGCCTTTACAAAGTGATAAAGGCTTGTGTGAGTTTTTATTTTGTAAAACACTTTAACAGACTGTCTCTCTGGTGAAATTGTGTTTAAATGATTTAAATCAGTGGTTGGATGATGTGGAAAACTGAGAGATTGTGTTACATTTGAATACATTTGTTTTTGTTAATGCATGTAAATCAGTTTTAGTTAATTGTTTCTCATCTGGATTTTCTGTTGTCCCAGTGGAAGTAGCAATCCTAGTTAATATATATTTTATACTGGTTGTCTTATTGATTGTTGTTGAACCATCTGAAGTTTTTGTAGCTTGAGAAGATTATTTTGGTGTACAGGCCATTGTTTTAGTCTTGAATGACTCTGTTTCTAATGGCTTTGGTGTTTTTATGACTGAACATCACATCTGATCCAGCTTTGGATGTATCTTTACTTTCACTTGTGATTTGATTAGTAATTGATTTTGTTGCTCTGTCTGTAATCGTTTCATGTATCGGAGTTGCACTCATGATACTAGCAGTAGTTATAGTTTGAGTCAAACCTGTCATTAGAGTTTCAGCCGTGGTTGTTTGGGATTCTTTATTTCCTAATGTGTTGCTTATGTCTGATGTTTTTATAAATATTGTTGCGTCTGCTTCACTTTTATGTGCTGGTACAATATTAGTGAGACTTGATTGTTCATTGAGCTTGTGTGTTGTTTTTTGAGCTGTATTTGCTGATGTTTCCACCTTATCTACGGTCTCAGATGAGGCGATTCGTCCTCCAGCTGTAGTTTCTTCTGATCCTGCTGTAGTCTCTGCTGCTGCCTCAGCTGTTGTTTTCCAAGAGGGTTTAACTGCATCGGCAGATGATTCTCTTGGTACCACAGATGATCCAGACGTCACTCTTGACATACTTTTCACTGATGCAGTTTCAGTGATGTTTGTGTTTGTATGTGCCTCTGACAGAGCCACAGCCAGGGTACCTGCTAATATTGTTGTGTCTGTCTGATGTGCATCTGAACTTACATTGGATGCATTTATTGAAATCTTCATTCTTTCAAATCTAGGAAGAAAAACTAATCATTAGCACTTTGGTGCACATTTGTATTGAACTATAATAAATAACAGATATTCAAATAAAAATGTCTTAACACTTCTTTCTATATGTTAACCTAAAAAAAATCTTGATCGTGAAAAGGATTCTTCACAATGCATTCTTAATGGACTGTCATGTCTTTTGCATATTTCAGGTTCAAAGGACTATAAAAATGTGCACCTGATCACCTAAGATGCCAGCAGTCCAGTGACGCTGATCACCCCTGTATAAAGATGAGAGAATGGACCAGTAAGCATCTTTTGATATGTTGAAACTACTAGTCCCAGCACTGAGGCTCAGTTTAAAGATGTTTCAATGCCTCAAGGCTTTTCAGACATCAGCTCTTAAGAGATCTTATTGATTTATTGTTCATATATTCATGTATATGTTTGATATTATTATTCAAATAAAATCTACTGACCTCCAGTGATGACCAGCACAAGGACAAAACTGGGAGCCATCATATTTCTCTCTGTCTTTGTGTGACCTGAGTAAAACCAATGAAAAAAAAAACAACACACACTAAATATGTGCAACATAAAAAAAGCATGTATGTCTGTTTGTTTATATTGATAGTGATGTTGATGCTTTCATATGATTTGTAGACACATTAAAAACATTTATGAAACATGTTAAGTCTAGAATTTAAAGCAATGAAAGCAAATTCATTTATACTGAATAGAGGTAAACAACTAAATGATCTTTGTGTGTGCTTTTAGTTTTTACACATTATAACAAACTTAAATAGTTAAATGGTATTACTATAATATCATATAATTGTTTTATAATGCATAAAAAATAAATATATGATATGTAAGAAAAATATCACTTTTTATCTATGGTAGAATTTCAGACTGCTTCATTTAAGCTACTGTTATTCATTCATTCAAGACTATGTAACATATGTTTACACCAAAGCTGCTTTAATAAGTTAACCTGCACTCTGGTCATAAAAGCCAGTAATTTGGTTTTTAAAATTACAGTCATCATACTAAACATTACCAAAACATAGCAATTATTAAACATTTAGTATTTACCCTTTAGACCATACAAGAATAAACAATTGCACTGTGTCTCCAAAAGTCCAGTGATGCGAAATATGTCAGAACATCTTACGTTAGAGAAGCTCATTTAATTTGCATGTCAAGTAGACATATGTTAAGTAGATTTGCATAAAAGTATCAGGACCTCCTGTTCTGTGTCTTTTTTACTGCTGGTCTTAAAATACATTCAAACTTATATTTATATACCAAATATTGGATGATTTGATAAATATAATGTACTGAAGAATATAATTAAATATAATGGAGAGTAACTAACAGTACACTGTATAGTTATCATACAGTTCATATGGATCCCCTGGGGTTTGATGCTCTGGTCAAGGGCAGAACACGACTCTCTGTTCTCTGTTTTTACATTTACATTACATGCATGCATTATGTAATATCTTAAATGACGTACAGTGTAGCGTGAGATCTTTGAATGACTTTCATAACCTCAGAATCAAACCCATGGTCTTGCCATTGCTAGCTGCCCCCCAACTTATCTATATTAAAATGTAAATGTAAACTCATAATGTAAGATGGGATTTAAATTGCAATTGTGCAGCCTTACCTACACAATCACGTCTTGCAGCGACTAGCAATTCCCAGATAATCAGAATATGGGACATTATTCAGCTGCAGCCTGCAGTAAGTGTCTTTTTTACCGCTGGGGGGAGTCATATTACTACAGTACAGTAGATGTGCGCTGCACTATTACAAATGATGAGATGAGACGGATAATATGATAAGAGTTATAATGTTAAGAGACGTGATAATAATGTGTTAATTAAGCAATTTGTTTACTTTCTTATTTTCCCTTTATTCATCAACCTCAGCATCTCATTTTGGACCTGTATCTTTCAAAACATTTAGGAGCCTGTGACTCATTCTCTAACTCAGAAATACATTGGCTTTGTCTTCACCATGCAGCATGACTCACTGTACTTAATCACGTATAGACCCTCTGTTTACCTAGCCGGGCTAACTGTATCTATGTCACTCCTAATGTTTACTGTCTTCAGGGATTACTGGGACTGCAATCATTAGTTATCCTGCAGCATGTCTGTCTGTTGAATTATTTGTATTGGTGGCTGTAAGGATTCAGATGGTTTGCTCAGAGTTACTAAATGTGTTTGATGATTCTATTCTCATTATAAGTAATGCAACATCATGTGTAACTATGTGTGACTACCAGCCTGATTAATCAAGGTCCAATAAACCAATTAATCAAACAGAAATGAAGACAACAATTAATATAGCGAGATCAGATGAAATCTTCATTAAGTGTGTGCCATTTGTCTTTCTTGATCATCTGTTGATTTGCTGAATAATTGAATATATATATATATATATAATTTTACTCAATTAATTGTGTGCACTGTTTGCTATTGCAATTCTGATTTCATCAATTTATTTATAATGTTTTTCAGGATGTGCAGAACAACTAAATGAAGATTCTTCTGGAAAACTGCCTTACATTTATTTCAGGATCCCACATACATTATCTTGTTATGTCACTGAGGCAGATGGATCTGCAATTGAACGGTTATATATTGCAACACACTGCAAAGAATAACACACCATCCCATATACTGGTTGCATAGCAACAAGAATCATCTCCTGTTCTAGTAGGTTTGGCCTGTTCTCATTCAAGTTGCAGAGAGAGAGGGAGAGAAGGTGGGGGGAGATTATATTTAAACATACAGGAATATGTAATGTTATTATGTAAGCCTCAGTACATGATCCTTTGCTTATTGCATTGGGCTATTATCAAGTGTTGTGTGTGTTTATTTTAAAAATGCAGTATTAATAATATTTCATTCATATAAATATGATCTTATTCTTGTACATATTCTTGTACCTTTGTACAGATCTCAGCTCTGCTAAGTCCTAATTAGCAGAATTAGAAAGGAACTTATGAATAGGTCAGCACATCCCCTAGTACCAAACCCAGAGATGCCTAAAATATAGGACACACATGTTCAACTACCTTAAATGCTTTGAATTAACATTGTTATTTGTTTCTTTATGTATGAAATAGTCTCTCTGTCTGAAGAACCTCACATCTCACTTTCATTTTGCAGAATGCTAAATCTCAACTGACTGGCTTCTAGTCTGTCTACAGCATTTCTGTCTTTCATTCCTTCTTTATCTATGTTGTTTAATTATCTTTCTTTTGATCTCTTTCTCTTTTTTAATGAGGTCATAGATTAAGTTTGTATCTAAGTCACAACTGTCCAGCTTGTGAGTCACATACAGCTTGTCTCTCATACTGTAGTAGCATTATTGTGACTGTACCATATACCACAAGATTCAGAAGGTGATGGCATTTTGTTCCATGTGCTTCTGTCTGTGTAGATGTGAGAGAAGGAGGGGCTGTATGCATGAGTTGGTGCGCCCTGGTTTCGAATGGCTATTTTGGGTCTGTGATTGATTAAAATAGTTCTTAGCCCAAAAGTTTGAGGCCAGAACTTTATTAGGATATCTGGGTTATTTAATGTAATTACGTATTAACCATTTGTGTGTGGAAATAGAAAGAACACATCAGTCCACAAACATATATGTCTGTACTCTCTTTTTCACATAATTTCATCTTCTTTAGATGTACCAAGCCGAAAAATGTTCCAGACAAAGTGATATTATTACATTTGTTTCATAATCTAAAGATAGCTGTGTAGACATATAACACAAACATGACCATCTGTAGCATTTTCAGAGGGAGATATCATTTGACACTTTCTACAGAGTGCATTCTGGGAAAGAGTCTTTTTCCTTTTGCCAATTTGATTATATATATATTTATGATCACAGTCATATTAAGATAAATCTGCCCTATCATCTCAATTGTATTCATGAGATAACACCATGCACAGTATCTGGATCTACAAGAATAAATCTTACAAGTTAAATTAGTACTTGCTTAATTCAATATTCCATTGTTCATTTACAATAAGTGGGATCAGCCGTCTGCATTCCTGCAGTTGTTGTTCTTGTCTTGTGTACAAGTTTTTTTTTTTTGATGGTGATTATGAGGAACTACTGCTTAAAGTTGTTTTTAGAATTAAGAGTCACCTGGATTCTTCACTGAAACAAGCATCATCCACCTCTTCTGCCCCTAAATCTCATCACCAACATTACATTGCACTTTCTCTTCTTCACCTCTTTCCTCTCAACCCTTTTTCTTTCTACTCTCTTTCCTTCAGTCACTCCATGTCCTATTTTTGTCTTAACTGGAACAGCTAGGTGACCTTCAAAAACTTGTTTCTGGAGAATAGGTAGAACTTAGTGGTGAGAGAAAGAAAAAGAACAGAAATAGTTTGCTTGTCCCAGTGAGATGACTCTATGAGGTTGTGAGAGGAATATAAATATCTTTTAGTAGGTCGGAGAGAGAGTGGGACACATAAAGAGAAAGAGAAAAAAGGATCATATGATTTATTTTGGACACAAATGTAATGTGACCACAGCTTTGGAGTAGAGCATCATTCAATGGTATCAAAAACAGGTGCTATCGTGAACTACGCTGTCATCTACATGATCTACGCAGCAGCAGCGATGTTTGTGTAGCGCAGCCACAGACTTCAAAGTCTCCCTTGTGCTCACGGCCAGCAGATCTGAAGTACTGGACACATGCAATAAGTCTGAAACACAAATTATAAAAATACACAAAAATACAAACACATGGATAACTGAGAATATTTCCATTCACTAATGTATATTTAAACACATCAACAGTTGATGCAACCAAAACCTACTTAAAAGAAATAAGTTGTTGTATGCTGAACTGCAGATCTAATAGATGACATGCAGGTCATACTGAGTAAGGCACACCTCTGTGAGAGCAAAATATTGCTTACTAAATCATTCACTGCCTAGTAATATTTGTAGTATGTTCATTATTATTATTTTTTGATGATGAAAGTTGATGGTATTCTTTTATCCATTTACTTTATGTTATATATTGTTGTATACATTACTAGCACCTTATACGTTTATCTTTAGTGTATGGGGGTTTATACATCATTTGGCAATGTTGTATATGACACAATCATGTCAATAAAGTAAAAAGAAAAAAATAAACTTAATTGAAAGAGGGAAACTGAATGTGCTGTAGTGTGCAGAAAGCAGTTCTATGTAAGCAGAGCTTCAGCCAGTCTGTCCCAGCTACAGCGGCCCCAATACACACATTGCTGCACACTCAGCTCTTTCCCTTTGTCATCCACACTATTGTGTACTTATTCAAAAGTGGGGACCAGGTATACGGGGGCCGTCGTTGGTGAGAGTGAGAAAGAGAGAGATGCACATAAAAAGGAAATCGAGTCATTGAATTAGGAAGAAAGTGGACCTGTAATGTATGAACGGAAATCAATGTTCATATTCTGGTGATTTATTCACGTCAGTATGTGCATCAAAGAATACTTGAACAAACTTGGCAACAAAGCTTGGAATGTCTGTGTTATATGATCTTTATGAGATCATGTTGAGATCGCTCGCAGGGGTTCTGTATTGAAGGATATAAGTGCATGAGCAGATTCAGTAACTATCTGCTGTTACTGTATGTGAAAGCCATAAAACTGGGTTCTGTTTCTGAAGGAACAAACTAATCTTTATCTATAGCAGTATGGATCTGAATGCATGTTTGGGTATGACCTTATCCAATAGTTTAGCCATGCATCATTCACTCTCAGTGTTCAGGTCAGTGTGACCCAATACAGTGTCTTCCTGTAGCTTGATTGGGCGAGAATTGTATTAGCAATGCAAAAAGTTTTTCACCATACTGATAACTCGGATGTCAATATTTGGTTCAAATACCCAATGTGAGATCTCTTTCAAGTTTTTAAAGCATTTTTATTTTTTCATAGTCTGGTAAAGTGCTGTTTTCTAGAATTGTAACATCCACAACAATCAGTCCATATTTATTATTAATAGGCACATGAAAATTAAAATAAAATAAAAAATTCAAATAAAATTGATAAGATCCATTCCTTCTCTATTTGTTGGGTATTATTGCTTTCAGATCTAGAAAATATTTCTAGAAATCTTACAAAGCACGTTACAAAACGTTTTTCTTTTTCGTCACATCAATAATGTGTATTATTTTTTTCAAATAACTTGTAGCTCGTGGACTGATATTTTTATGTCTGGATTCATCAACAGTTGTTTAGTAAAATATAAACGGACTAAATATTTTGGTAATAAATACATTCTGTGAGAATTTATTTATAAGTGATGATGAAAAAATGTCACGTCCATAACGCTGGATTTGCTCAACTGCATAAATGTAAATACCCATCAGCGTGAAGGCAATAAGTGATCTGTGTAGTCTTCTCCTCATCGACGCAATCGTTGTTTAAAAACACCCACATGATTGGCTTACACGGTCTTTAGAGGAATGAGGGCAGCGGAATGAATTCACTCCGCGTGTACCGTACGTGGGCACGTAAATGCGTTTAACATACAAAATAATATGTGTCCCACTCACGCCTGCTGTATCTCGCGTGTAGGCGCTCGAGCTGTATGTGCGCGACGATGCTACAGGAGTAAAGCCCCCCAACCCCCCCTCGATCATTCATTCTTTCGTCTATCAGTCGGACTGAAGAAAGACAAGAGGGACGGACGCCGTGAGACCAAACACACACGAGGTCGCGTGGACACCAAGGCTCTATGAAAATTGGAAAGAATTGTCAAAAAACTGACACATAACGGGTTTATTTTAGCGTGGGTACCTGAGCTCACGTCACGCGAGGGATTCGCTTTATGTTTCATAACCGGGCAGGAAAACACATTTAAGGATGCTGGTTTAACGAAAGAGCGGAATTTTAAAACGGGACTAACGGGAGAAGACTAGAAACACCTATGTGATCCGACCCTGCTTTGTCTTCGTCCAAGAAAAATCCGATTCATTTGATTTGAAAATACAGCCACGCCATTGGTAAGTGTTCATCGGTAACGGACAGCTGATAATAAAGATTAAGCTTTAGTCTAAACTGTTGAATAATGGCGACCATGCATTGTGTTCGTGATTTGGTCAATTGTGTGGTAATGTTGTACAGTTAGCTCACACAGGTCTGTGGATGAGCATGCTGCTCGCCTTTTGTCTCGGCGTGTGTCTGTAAATCCACACCGATCTCATTCACTCCAGCCCAGACCTCATGTGAGCTTTCCACCCAAACATTACGGTTCATCACACTGATGTGAGGGCTATGTGTGATCTGTGATCAATGCAATGCGATGCGATTTTGCTCTCATCTTGGTTTTCTTAAATGCCATCTGCTGTTATTTTGATTTGTCATAGGCGGGTGAGGCGGGACGTATGGCCCGAATGGCTGTCTGAATCCAAACTACAAAACAACCTAACCAAATACTGGCGATTTCTGGAGGGTAGGACAGTCAGGTAGATACCAAACCTAATGTCTTTGGTAATTGTACAGCACAGCCACCTTTAATGTCAGTGTTTTGAACGTCTGTTTCTATGGTGTTTAATGATTGAATGAAATCAGACATGATTTCATAAATGAAGTGATAGGAGGGGGATCACAGTATTTGATAATATTAACGCAGCATGCGGCGGAGGATGGAGGAGGATTACGGGCAGATCTGCGGTCAGTTATGGGGCTGCTGTTGACCATTAGGTTTCTATTGGGTAGGATCCCATGTCGTCTGGACAGGGATTTTGAGGAGCTAATAGTACCCCTGCTGTTCTGAGCCCTTTAGTCTGAGTACATTTCATTTCCACAGGCCTTTGTGTGTTTTAGGAATTAGATTTTGATAGACCCTGTCCTGAATTTTTACAGTTTCTTCCATTGAATTGAATGTTGTTATTCCATTTTATTATTTATCCAAAGCGTCTTCCAAAAAATTAAACGTTTTTTATATATACATTTTTATTGGTTTCCTTGGATTTAGACCCACAACCTTTGCACTGGCAATGCAATGCTCTACAATCTACAATAACAAGATTTAAGGCTGTAAATACTACCTATTGTACCTAAAAGTACCCATTTGTCACTAGGATATTCTAGGTTTCCAACTTACACCTTTCTCACATGTTGTCCTTTCTGTCAACCTATTTCATTTTTTAGCTCATCGTGAGACATACACACAGTGCAGTTTTCAGCCCGTTGGACATTATTGAAATGGCTGAGACCTTGACCCTTGTAGATGAGTGTGTTGACGAGTAGGTGGATGGAGAGATCGCACAAAAGATAAATGGATGGTTGGATTCATACTAGCTGACAGATGGACAGACACATCTGCTCAAATGCACTGATGAATCATTGGCTGGATAGCTGCGTTTGCCAGCTTGATAACTGGATGAAGAGTTAAATGGATGGATGCATCAGTGTAGTGTCAGAGATGAGAGGAATGCAACAGTGGCCCCCCAGATTGCTGACGGTCTAAATCCCCTCAGACTATCTGCTCTGTGTGTTGCTGTCAGTTAGACCACAATTGTCTCGCTGCACAGACCGCTGTGTTTCTGTAAGCAAAGTCATCATTATCACTGCCGGTGTTTTTGTTTCCCTTAACGCCCCTACATTCCTGCCCACTGCCACACTGTCATTTGCGACCAGGGCACAGGCATCAGACATGGGCAAAGTAATAATACCATCTCTGTCAGCGCTTTAGGTTAGTGAAGGAGCTTTGGGTCAGCTGGACTCTCAGCCAGCAACAGGCTAGAATTTTAGCCATTTGTACAACTTGGGTTTGGATTTTCACAACTTTGGCAGTGTGGAGAATTTTTAAAATGTTATAAAAATGTGTAAAATGCTAGATTGGTTATTGTGTCTGAAATGCTGTTTGGCACCTTGTGTCAGAGCAGGGTGAAGGTGAAGCTTTTACTGTATCTAATGTAAAGTCAGCTGGGAAGCTGCCCGGAAAGGTCTTTAGTTGATACATGACCCAAAGTTTATGCTGTGTCAGAGATATTTGATTCTTGATGTAGTTTATCTTGAACTAATAAGCAGTCTCTCATCATTATAAGTGTTTCTCAAAGTTGCAAGTCTTCAGTGTTCTCAATGGCATAACATATTTGATCTCACTCTTGATGTAAATAAGATAATAAATGATGGGCCTGACAGGTTGACATGGAAGTTTAATTTGAACATTTTGTAAATTCTTGAGTTGAGTTTGCTTGTTTTTTGTTAATATTGTCCATAACAAATAGGTTTGACTCTCTGACTTGACATAGATTGTCTAAGAAGAAGAGATGTTTAATTGAATTGTTCAACGAGATTTGTTCGAAATGTTTAATTGTGGGTGATATTACACACTTGTTGAGCTTGATGGTAATTAAATTCCACTATAAAAGACTGCAGCTGCCTTCTCTTATACAACCTATTTGCATTTAATTTCTAAATAAATGGTTGTTTCTCAGAAAGTTTCTCTCTTATTCCCCCTAAAACTGTCAGTCACTTAAATGTTGTCACTTAAACTTTGAGCTTTAAAACATCTTTGTTTTAATATTGATGCATGGTACCTTCAGGCTTACTGATGGGCTTGTGAGTGTTCATAAGATAAACAACAGTTGGGAAACATTGCGCTAGGCAAATAAGTCTTTAAGTCTGTGGCCTCATTATACGACTGACAAGCTGTCACATTTGCTGCACTGCAAACATTACACAACAGTTTTTCTTTTCTCGGATCATGTTGTGTTGTCGTAGTGGTGTGCATGCTAGACATTTGGGTATACTGTACTGTGCGGTTCTCTCTTTGGTCTTTCTATTATTAATGAACAGAAACTGCTCTATTGAGTACAATGTATTTTAAGTTCGAATGAAATGTGAGAAACATGGCTAATGATGAGCATGCTCCTAGATAGAGCTGTGCATTTACTCTATAAAAGCTATTCATTACACTGACAGACATTGTTTTGATTTGTTACCACACCAACAGCAAGGTTGTGTTTTCATCAAAGCAGATCTGCCAGACAGAAGACTTCCAGTATGAGTTGTTGCTAACTATAATGCACATTACAGTGCATCCTACATCTGTGTCCACAGTGTCCTCTCTGGGAAAGCAGAGCTTTATTAATGCCCATCCCCTGGACCTATTGAGGACACTATATATAGACCTGTTCATAGGTCTGTTCATAGATCTGCATGTTCTTTGGAGAAATCACTTAAATCTCTGAGATTCCAGAGTCAGATCTAAAAATGGAATGAAATGCCTGAGCTGGATACTATTTGATGTTAGTTTATGGAAGATTTAGGCAGAGAATAATGTTTAAGTTTGAATAAAATGAGAAAAAATATTTTTATCACGATGCTTATAGAGTCTTAAGTGCCTATTCTAAACTATCATACAGTGTTGTTGTTACATAATCTATCATTCAAATTATTATTAGGCACATATGTCAATAATTTACAATATCTGTCGATCTCTACTGGAGTTTTTATTTCTTAGTCTTTAAGTTAATTTTTTTTTTTACTTAAGACTTTTGTCTTCTTTCTCATTATCCGTTATGCAGGGTCTTAGTATTCTCTAGATGTTTGGCCATAAGCATTATGTCTGGTACACCTTGTAGCCATTTTGTGTGCAGTATGCATCTGATGGTTCTTGAATGTCTGCAGGTGTACAAAAACGTTCTCCTAACATTGTAAATGAGTTATTTATCTCTTTGTCATTTAATGTAGACAAGGTCATGGCTATGTCAATGGTTTTAAACTGACAGCATTCACAGCAGTTTTCTTAACACAGGCTACTAGTTTTTATTTATATACTCGTAATAAGAGCCTGGTCCAGGTTGCTCCAGGGGGACATTTCCCTGTGTGTACTGTAGTGTAGTGCCAGCACTTTGTGAAACGCTAATTGACAGCATCCCACTAACAATCAATGTCAACTGTAGTAGCGCTCCTGTTTCAAACCAGTATCAAATTTAATTTGGTCTAAAAAAGACCACTATTGTTGGGAATTTTTTCTGATTCACCACAGTCTTTGGATCAAATGTTGGCACAGACATCAGTGGGTTGAAAAGCATCTCATCTGCTATTGATTTACCTGATCAGGCAACAGGAGGAATTTGTCTGTTTCTACTGAGCTGTGGTAATGTTCTCAGCCTAACCGGGTCAGTGTGTGTGTGAAGTGGACTAATCTTATTACTGCACATCTGAATTTGCATATACGTAATGTGGTTTGTGTTATACTAGCTCTTGTCTAACTGACACTGTGAGTTTACAGTGGTGCGGAATGGAGAAAGGTGGGAGGAAGAGATAGCCAAGTGGAAGCTTTGAGGTGTCAGACAAGTGGAAAAAGCAATATGGGCTTTTTAATCACCAGAACGTATAGAGTTTAATAGTAAATGAGTGATGCACATAATCACAAAAACATATTCGAATGCTGGTATATTCCAGTAACTTGAAAATATTGATTTTAGGGCTGTCAGTCTATATAATACAAATATTGGCTGCATGTTTTATAAATAACAATAATTGCATATATCTTGTGTTCCATCCGTGCTTTTTTGTTTTTTTAATAGTCGGTCGATGTGGAGATTCAGATATAGTTTGGGTTTGAGATTCATGAGTAAGTGCTGCATTTTTTTTTATTCTGTTTTAAGTCTTATATAAAATAAATACTTTAAATGAACTTTGAAAATAACTGGCATATATTTTTTGGATAGAAAAGATTCAGATCTTATTGTCTCCACACATTTTTCAGTTTTCTGTATACAATCATTCAGAGAGATGTGCCATTATTTGAATCTGTGGCTGGTTTCCATACGGTTGTTCATGTGGTTACTTCCTGTCTTAAAGAGCAAAACTAGAGCTGAAATGAAGAATTAATACAAATTTAAGAATTTAATACAAAATTAAGAATTCTCTCTTAAACATATCAGATATACAGCAATCTCAGACCTCAGAAGGTTTGCCTATAGAACATTTAGTGTTTTAATTGTAATAGAAGAGGATGTTGCTTTTGAAATTGAAGAAGCAAACAAATGTGTTTTATGTTTCTCTATACAATATGTCGTATGTGGTGTTAATGTGGGGATTGTGGAAATGTGGGTCAGTTTTATTGATCATCTCACGGTTGACATTCAGATTATTGATCGGCTAACACCAGAATTTAATATCAAGTGTGTGTTAAACTGCCAAGCTGTGTGTATAATTCAAAGGTGAGTGAAAAAGTGTTTATGTGAAACTAGAAATTAAATTTCCATATTTTCTACTGTGCTGTATGATGGAGAAAGATGATTTTAAATGCTGTGAGGTGGTTCATTCATATGAATGTGAATTGGAGTGTGGGTGGGCAGTGTTGGTGTGCATGTGAGTAGGAGTGTAGCACATTTTTTCTCCTAGCCTTATTTCTCTTTACCTTGCATGCATCCTGATAGAATGGTCATCATTAACAGTATTCCAATCACAATAAGTGATTTATGAAAGGACAGAGGAGATAAGCAGGGCTAAAATAGAGGTCGTTTTGTAACGGTGGGGTGCTAATATAAAAGACCATCAAGAGGAGGACGACAGCAGAATGCACACAATGCCCAGGAGGCATTTCGGCTCTTGTTCGATCTCTTTTATTAAAAGGGTGAGGCCAAAAACAGATTAGCCAGCTGAGACACAGAAAAAGAAAAATGAGTGTAAATGATTTTCCATTGTAGAATAAAAGGCTCAATATGTGTGTATCTTAGGTCAGTTTGCAAGTTCAGAGTATTTATGATATAAACAGATTGACATTTCTTTGATTACAATGTCTTGTTAACATTGTTACAAAGTATTATACCACTATAAATAATTGCAGGGCTTCATACTGCATCTAAAACTGTAACAATTGCAGCAAGATTTTTGCTTTGTGGCATTGGTAAATTCAAAATCTGGTAGCCATTGGCAACAGACAGAATGTTTTTTAGATTTCGTCTGCTGAGGAGGCGTTGGTTATTTATAGACTCAGTATTATTCTTTTCCCTAAATCATAAAATGAAAATGAACAAAATGAATTAGATGTTTTTCTCCAAAAAAGGCACAGTTGATTTAGTCCTCTCCAAGTTTTCTGAAAGTGTGTGATGCACTGTATGTGCACTATACATTAGCAGTTAAGTCATTATGCGTTGCTTCTTTTGCAGTTGTTTAGTGTGTTGTTAGCTTATAAACTATTAAGTGCAACATTTGGCAGTTATTTACACAAAATACCAACTAGGGTGACCGCATCAAATCAGAAAGCATCAAATTATAAAAGTAGACTAACACTCTGGTTTCTAAAACCAAATAAACACATTGTTATGAACATCAGTAAAATTGTATTTAATGCTGTATTTAACTTGCTACTTTTGAAGAATACATTGGTGAATGATTTTGTCTCTTTACTGCCAAAAATATTCTACAGAGCTCATTTCCTCATCAAGGAGAAATTTTACAATATTGGCAAACAAAGTAGAGAGTGCATCACACTGAGTAGAGATAAATGATGTTTTCTTTTCTTCTTACCCATAATGCTGTAACTAATACAATATTATAGCTACATCATTGGTCGTCCTGGGATGTGCACGGCTGTCTTAGCAGTGAATACCCATCTTAAGGATAAATATAATGCCATAAGTGTGTGTGTTATGCAGTTGAACCCTGCATGAGGAGACATGAGGACACACACACACTTGCCCCTAAAACTTCATTGATTTTCTTTCTTCCTTTGTGTTCTTGTCTGTAGTAGTACAAGTCAAACAGCCAATTAGAAATGATGTAGCCTGCCTGAGCATCTGTGTGCCGGTCTGTGTGTGTCAGTCTTGTTTGATTTTATGCATGTGTGGGTGTATAATGACATTTAGATATGAAATTCAACATTTTACAGATATTGCAGATAAAACACTCAAACCCTATGAAAACATTTTGAAATGCAAGCGTTTACTGGCATCTAAATGTAGTCCTGCAACATTTCAAATGGAGTGTTTCAATTGCATTACATCATTGTCTGATTCCTGATGTTATCTATACTGCAGAATATTAATGTTTTTGCATGTGCTTATATGATATATGGGTGTGTAGGTCAATTTGTGTCTGCATTCAGATGTTTGCCTAAAATGGTAAAATGGACAGTAAAATCTGAAATCACAATGGCTGCATGATGCCACATAGAAGAATTAATTAATAAATATGGAAAGTAAAAATCTCATTTTGCTCAGTTTAAAAACAATAGAGGTCAAAGGGAAATCTCCATTATGATAGAAGACAAATGTGTAGTTTCAAGTTCACTGATGTGTCAGAACTGAGTGGTTCATTTGCTTTACAGGTCGCTGGTTGATCTCTTTCCTACTCGATCTTAGAATTTACCCACTCCAAACCTGTTATTTTGTGTCTTTCTTTATGAGGGTCTTCTGTGTAGGATGACCTCCTAAATATTGGTCTTTGTGTACACGCACCCTGACTAATAAGCTATAATGGGATGGGTGTGTCAGTTGATTTCTCATCTACCCCCACTCCACCCAACCAGATCAGAAATTGGGATTATTCTGAGTGACTTTACACTCCTCAACACCCTTGAGGCAGTTTATTTTTGAGGACATTCACTAAAGGGTTAAAGAGATTTGGGAGGAGGGACCCGCTTTGTGTCTGAAAGGGCTGCACCTGAGTCCCTGTCCTCAAGGGATATTCTGTGTGTGTGTTTGGGTACATTCATTAGGGATAATTTATGCACATAGGCAAATATATGGCTGATAGACCCACCTTTTTGTCCTGGGACATGAAAATGTCAGTATGGTTACATAATCCTTAGGGCTGCTCTGTCTTTGTTGATGTTTGTTGTGGTATCATCATCATCATCATCATCATCATCATTCCTCTTACTGAATGTTCATTCACAAACAAACGGTTTTAACATTTAATGAAAATGTCATTTGATGCTTCTTAGTGCTGATTGGTTGACAGAAATTGTTTGGTGGGTATGTGTGGTCAGGAGAACAGAGGCGTGTGTTGCATCAGAAATGGGGGTGCTAGTAGTGGAGTGTGTGTGGGTGTAATCCAGGATAACTGCTCTGTGTCCGGTCTCTATTCTCAGCACTTCCTTAATCTACACACTAATGGGATTTGAAACTGTCCTTCTTCATATATTGTTTGGGTTAAGATCCCTGTAAAATACAGTTTTGGAGCTCACGCTGAACATCACTGTCATTAACACACACATGTACATAACACACACACAGTACAAATGCCCCTCCCTTAGTTTATTGATGATTTTTAATTATTTTGTCTTCTATGGCATATGTATATTAGTTTGCTGTAAAAGCTTTAGATTTAGATTCGTTAATACAATCTTTTAAAACTCTTGAAACTTCTAAAGACTTTGTTAGTGCAGTAATTTAATTTCTAGGAAAATAACATCTGTTCTAAATGTTTAACTAAAATTGTAAACTGAAAACAGACTGATTGTCCCGCCCCAAGCTTGGGCCATTTATTGGGCCTGTGTTGTTGTGACGCGCTAGTTAAGATTTTCAAACAGAACATGTTTTGATAAAGCCAAACATTTACATTTTGGGGAGGAATCGTCTTATAAATTGCTTACTTACATGCTTTGTCCACATTATTCCAGCTAAACTTCAGACTTGTATGCTTTGGTGTTCTAAACGGAGACAATATTTTTGTTCACAGGATATTTAGTTTTTTGAAAACCTTTCTTTCTTAAGTGAAAACTTCAGAAAATGCTGTTTTCACATTTTGTGGACTTTGAAAACTCTGGTATTTGAAACCTTGTTGTCTTTGTTTAGTCATGCGATCAATTTGACCTAAAATGATGACCTAAGAAGATGATCCCCTATGTTTTAGCATTGTTGTGCCTCCTATACACTGTTATTGATTGTAGTAATAACTTCCTTTTATTAAGCCGCACTTTAACTGAGAAGTTACATACATTACCAAGGTTTACATAAAAATGTATATTACATCATCTTTAATGAAACGCTTCAGTGAAACCAAAGACTTAAAGAACGTCAACCATTTCATTCAAGCTAAAAGATGACACTTTTTCTTAAAAAGCACAAAAAGTAATTGCATATGATAAAATGATTATAAATCTTTATGAGGCCAACAGCAAATCAGAATTTCACCAGTAAGAGCACCTGGGGCTCCTTTGTTGACGTGTTCCTGTAAGATGTCCCTTATCCCCTAGAGTCCCGTACCCCACACCCCTCCTCCCCTTTCCCCTCATGACTGATGGAGCTGTCTGTGAGATGATGCTCAGGGTGAAGCGAGTGGATTACCCTGCTGGTAGAGATCGGACACACAGACACTGTTCTCTGCCACATACACAGAAACAGGTTTACATGGATTCCCTGATACAGGTCACCGGAGAAAACAAAACTTGATACAAACAGGTTTTTATATACCTCTAGGGCACATGTCACTCTGTTGTAAGTGCATTAACATAAAAGAATGAATATATTTGGGCAATGTTTCAAAACCTACTGAGCTGTCTACTTGCCAACATAAGCAGCTGCTCTGTAAGGGAGCATCCTAACTAAAACAGGACATCCTAAATGACTAATTTGAGATACTACACATGCAGTAGCTCATGTATTATCCAAAAGTGGACATTTTTATTTTATTTACACAGTTTTTTATAAAGTTTTTTTATATATATTATAGTATATTATGGTTTCTTTTACGCATTCAGTATAGTATTCATTATAAGTATTTTTATATTTGAATGGTGTCTTGAATGGAATTGTCTTCTTCGCAATGGATACACACAATGCCTTGGCCAAAATAAGTTGTACCATGTTGGCCGTTTGCCTATGATGCAGCCTTTAAAGCCTCACTAGGTTCTGGATGCATTAGTGTAACTTCATTTGAAATTAGACTGAGCTCAGAATTCACCCATGGGATATCATGGTGAGAAAATCTCCTTTAACAGAACCTCTTCCCGTCCCTCAATTATACCTCTTTTGCTTTGACTCGGGGGAAACGACATTCGACACAGTCAATTGGACCAGACAAAGAATATTAATCATTTGTACATCATCCTAATCTGTTGATGTACAATATAATCTTTTTCAGTCAAAAGACATGAGTTTAAAAATATTCTGCAGGTTAGGACTAACTGGCTGGATTTGGACTGACATGAGAGATTGGGTTTCATGATTTTTTACGCATGCTATCTCAGATTCACTCCAGAGTGCAGGTGTATATCTTGACAAGAGAAGGAAAAAAGGATAAAAACTGTGCGTCAATGGTGCACATTTTACCAGATTTCTCAATTTCTCTTAGCCCTGGAGGTTTGTAATATTCAGAGCACTGAAATATTTATGGGATAAACTTTGTTCAACAGGCAGTTCTCTTTCTTTTCAGAATCTCAGGATACTGAGAACTGATCTTTATGGATGGGATTAGCACCAGGGATTTCACAGTTTGAGGGAGGGACCGAGGGATTTCATTTAAGCTGTGTTTTAATTTAGGGTTGAGTAACATGCAGATGTCCTTGAAGTTTTGCTGTTTTGTCCAGTGCAGAGATTTTTTTTCTGTAATGCAAGAACATTTTGTTGCTTTTTCTTATAATGTCTTGTTCTGATAAAATGCTTCAGTAGACTAAAAACAAAAAAAACACATTTTACATTAAATAGTGTTTACATTATTACAACACTATTTAAGTTAGTCAAGTTGCAGGACAGCTAATGGGATCAACCTGTACCCTGTAACTTTAGGTTATGATGACATCAACTGCTGAAACACGAGCACACTGCCTTCATTCTGTTACTGATGGATGTTCTCTACCGCCGACACTGTTTTAATTGTATTCTGATGTATTAGTGGTTAAAAAAAGTTATCTATGTCTAAAAATGAAAAAGAAGTGTTTATCAAATTTATGAATGACCATATTTTGAATATGCCAGCCAGGTAGATTCTGATGCACCTGCCTTATATCTGTCATTGTCATCTAAAGTCTGTCTTTCATCCTCACATGCTGTACTTTTCTGATTTCCAGGGCAGCTGTTCAACCATGAGCACCCTCTCACCCACCGATTTCGACAGCGTCGAGATCCAGCAGCAGTACAACGACATCAACAATCGCTGGGACATCGCTGCAGAAACAGAGTGGGATAATGAGAACAGTTCTGCACGCCTGTTCGAGCGCTCCCGCATCAAAGCTCTCGCAGGTAAGATCGGTGTGCTTCTAGTGTGTGCTAAGCTGTGTGTTTTGCTTCTCTGTCAGTCTGCTAGTTTTCAACAGGTTGCATTGTGTGATTGTGTCCAGTAGGGGGTGACATAGGGCAATAAAACATAAAATATATACAAATATTCACTTGAACCAAGTTTTATATTAATGAATGGGAAAATAGTAAAATACATGGAAACAAATCAGAATGAAGTGTGCGTATGTGAAGTTTTAGTATTGCTGTACAATGGATGTCAATGTGTAACTGCAGTTTATGTGTGTCTGTGTGTGTGCGTGAGATAATCAGGGAGAGGGTGTTTAAGTTAGATACCATCTCTTGACAAGCAGAGACTTGATGTCCACATTCTTCTAGTTCTGTTATTACCCCTGTGACTGTCTTTTCTCCTCTTGCCCCAGGTCTCTTCCTATGTCATATCTTTATAAGCTGTTGTATATCATACATTTTTATTCCTTTGCTGTTATTGGATGTGTTGAAACAAGTGGTCATCTTGCTCTTTCACACCACTAACATCACAACATTGCTTCTATTTTCACTGGTGGTTGGGAGCACTATAGCTTCACTGTGATGGCCAATGATTGGTCAAAGATTTAGAAGACTATGTAGTAGTGTATGCTACATTCTGCACACTACCTCTAGTCATTTTAATAGATTGAAATCGAAAATAAGATTGCGATTGAAATGCGTCATTCAGCTCAGTATATTTTATTTGTATAAGTTATTGAAACTGTCAGTGTATTTGTCTTGTTGCTATTTCTGCATAACTTTTTTTTGCATATTATACCTTATTAAGAGCCAAACGCCTACACTAATGTGTGTGCTGGGAATGCGGTGCTGACAGGAACCTAACCTAATAATCACGGGTCATTTTGTGTATGCATTTCTGTGTGCGTATGGGGGAGGCTGAGTGGAATGGTGCGGGAGCTAAAGGGAAGCTTCCTCTGATTTAATTTAGCTTTAATTTAGCAATTTATGTGAACGTGTGTGCACATACGTTCGTTAAAGATCAGAATTTGTAAGGTCATAATTCATTACTAATGTATAAGGACACAAGGATCATCACCCTCTGCTCTACTTGAACAGAAATGTTTCAAGTGACTTGTCTGTCTCTGAAGTAATGAAACTTAACGGCAAAGACAGAACTGGTATCTTAGAAACCTCCAGGTGCTGCTAAGAGCAGGGTCTATATAATTGAATTTATTATGAGCGTTTAATTCATTCTATTGCCTTTGGAAATGGTTTTCTGCCTTTAACCCGGCACAGTGAAAACCTCCGGAGAAATCACAATCACAATAAACATCAGGAGAAATGGAAATAAACCTAGAGAAAGGGAGGCTGAGAATACTGAGCTTAAACATCTTGAAGCTTAAGAGAGCGACCTACAGTAGATTTGAATGGCATAGGGAGGAAAGAGTCTCAGAGGTCATGTCTTACACTGCTGTACTCTCACACCCCTGCACAGTTAACTTTAGACATCTGCTTCTACTGTTCTCATGCATTTCTGTTTTATTCCCTCGCTCCTAAGCTTCATGTATGTGTGTATTTGTATGTGTAGATATATAGACACTACAATTAAGGCAAAACAAAGACATTTTAGTAGAGCAAAATCCACTCCTGCCTTACTTTAAATGCTGGACAGTAACATGTGGAATTGATGGTATTGTGGTGATATTGGTGAATTATCAAAAGAAAGCATTTGGTTTTACTTTTTTCTTCTAATCCTTTTATGTTTAATATTTACATTAATGTTGCTAACCAGCACATTCTATTCAATGTGACTTGATTATATTTAAATAATGTACATATTTGCTGTACCATGAACTCAGTTTATACAATCTTTCTTTGTAAGAGTAATTTCTTTATCTGTTCCTATATTATTAAGGACATCTCATAGACTTGCAGTGTTTTCATGCTAGTCTAAAGCCTAATGTCTCCTAATATTTGTATGTTGCTTTGGATAAAAGTGTCAGCTAAATGTAAATATAAATGTAATGTCCCCTTTCCCCTAACTCTAAAACAAACCTGTTGACATTATTAGAGTTGGCAGATTTATGAGCCTTTTTTAACCATCTAAACTGTTCTTACAAGTTTTGACAGCTTTAGTATGTTTATGAGGCTGTTTTCCAAAAAATGTGGCTCTCAGAGTCTAGCCAGACCTTTACATGCATACACGACACGTTGGTTGACTCTTGTTCTAGTGCTTCTGGCCATGGTTTGACCTTTGACCTTTGCTCTTTGATGGTCACTGTTGGTGACACGTGCTAATCAACACAACCTGCAGCTGAACTGGTCTTCATTAAACCACTTCCTCTTGTAAAATGTACACACACACATATGAAGAAATGGGTGTGGGTGCTGCGGTTTTGTATGTACGTTTTTATTGTATTTTGTTATGTTTATGTAAAATAAATGCGGTTTCTCATTCATTAAGAGTCATTTCATTCAGCGATTGGCGTGCACTGCATTGAGAAGTTGCCAGCTAAGTTCATGAGTCCTAAGGGTTGGCACACATACACGCTCTTGCACATGCACAGGAAGAAAGACAGCGTTGGCTTGTTGAATCTTTCTCAAGTACTTCCTTCCTGCTTCAACGACTTATTTTATCTGTGCACGCCTTTGACAGTGAGAAAGAGAGAGTGACACTTTTAGACATGATGAATTAATGGCAAAGGTCTTAAGAATCTAAATCCTTGCACACACACGCAAATCACCAAAGCTTAATGGTACACATCATAAAATCCATGCAAGCATAAAATAAGCTCATATTTTTAAGATAGCTGACAGGGCACATTTTTCTTTAGTGATTTATACCAGCTATCTGATAACTTCATATGCTTGGTCCACCACGCCATCTTCTGAATCACTGGCTCCACCCCCCTTCACCTTCAGAAATGGTTCAGCCCACACCTACATACCCTCACCCTCCCTCTGCCTCTCTCTCTCTCTCTCTCTCTCTCTCTCTCTCTCTCTCTCTCTCTCTCTCTCTCTCTCTCTCTCTCTCTCTCGCTCTGCTTTACTTTTGCTCCTCCCACACACACCTTATGCAAATGCCAAAGCTCAGAGAGAGAGAGAGAGAGGAGGCTTTGTTTACTTAGAAAGCCGAGCGCAGCTAGTTCAGCAGCCTTACTCAAACAAGGTGTGTGCGTGCGCACACAGACACACTTGCAGTCTAAGCTGAGTGACGGGAGAGAGAGAGTTTTGAGAAGAGCACGTTTTGCAGAAGACAAGAAGTTGAAGAAGAAAGAGGTGAAAGAGGAAGGAACATTTTGTTCTCATTGCAGGTTTTTCTCTCTTTATCCGCATGTGTGATCCTTCTGTTTTTGCTGGGGAATAAGGATAGAAAGATTCAATTAAAGGAAGAGAGCTTTTCCTCTCAGACGGATGAAGCAGTATGGCGCGGTTTAGCGCGCACTGACGAAACGCTCGGATGCACGCGCACACCTGCAGAGTTGAAACTCAACTTTTTTGTTGCCCCTTGAGGGAAAGTTAAGTGGCTGCTTTTTGTTCTTGGGGCTTTTTCTGCTATTTGAAGTTTTTGTATGCCATGCTTGTGACTCCTGGCTAACAGAACAAGGTGCTTTACTCTTTCGGGATCATTTGATTTGGATTAAGGCTAAGCGTGAGGGTTGGAGGGACGGTTCATAAGGAAAGCAAGCTGTATAGCGACAGAAGAAATGGATTTTGATTCGCGGGAACCTGAGCCATGTCTCTCGCCAGCTGCCTTTGTAAACCAGGTGCAATATTCCAACATCCTGGAGGGCCGTTTCAAGCAGCTGCAAGGTAAGACTGTTCTCGTCGATCTTGTTTTCTCTCTTTTTACTTTTTCTGTATGCGGATAAATGACATCATCTTACTACAATACCTTAACTATCTTAACTTAAAGCTTTGTCAAAGCACATCTTTGTCTTGGAGCCTTGAAACTTCATAAATCCCCTGAGACGTTCAACAACCTTGAATTTCTCATTCAAAAACCTCATGTGACCTTATTCGGATCTAAACTGTATAGGTCTTATAGGTCGGACTGTCCTCAAAACCTCCAATCTTTCTTTGCCTGACTGATGATTTTTGTTATAGAAATGGCAAACTTTCCATCTTTCTCTCTCTCTCATTCTTGCTGTGCACCAGTGATGGTGCAGATGAGAAAATAGGCCTACAATGGTTTATTTTTACTCCTGTGCATAAGAGAGAGAGACACAGAGACCTGTGCTGGTCTCCTGGAGAGTGGCCTTATTTCAGGTACCGCAGAGCTTTTGCCCCAGATCTAAATTACACTGGGAGCGAGAGCAGAAGACAAGAGGGGAGTGGATAACTGGAAGGTGTAGGAGAGAGAGAGGATAAGAGGGTGGGAAAGGAGTGGACAGGAACAGACGGGACGGCCAGAGGATAATAAGGGGAGTGGAAAGGATCATGGGAGGAGGAGGGCAGTAAGGAGGTGCAGAAACTCATTTTAGGTGTATTAATCCGGAGATCATTCTGAAGAACAGGTCACACATTCTTAGATTCTTAGTGTTTAGTTGTGGTTTTATAGGTGTATCACACTTGCCACAGCGTTTTATTTTCAGATCGAGTGTCATGTGAAATCCCCCCACATGACACAAGATCTGATCTTGTGTGTGTGCGTGCTTCAGGTCATGGGGAGTGTTTCTCAGTTAACAGGGAGATAATAACTCTAGTCGAGCATTGTACTCTTCAAGCTTATTATCTTTTGTGCAGAAAGAAAGGCATCTGCAAAACAGGCCTTTAAGTATGAACACACACACACACAGTCCCAGTCCAACATCCAAATTAAACAATAAATTCTGGAAGGACAGTTGCTGCAGGTCCGGCCATCTGTTTTAAGGTTATTATAAAACATTCAGAGTGTTTGGTCCATGTTAAAGGCTTAATGAAGCTATAGACATTGCGGGCTGATGGACGTCAAACATCAAGTTCTGTGGGCATCACACACATCATAGGAGATTTATTTAGTTTGTAGAAAGCAGAGCTGTGTGGCATTCTGAATTGAATGGACAATTTCTTTTTAAATATTTATTTTATTTTCTGGAGTTGAATTAAGGAAGCAAAGAAGATGCAGAATTGCATCCTTTAATCTGAAAAAAATCTATTCAAAATCAATTGTATGTTAAAGAAATTCATATACCCCTGAACCCTGGCTTAAAAAAGCCTCGTCTTGTTAAAAGCTATTAAAACCCCTGAAAGTTATATAGTCTTTACAAACCGATATACATGAAAGTACACTGCATCTACCAGAATTCCATTTCTGGTACTACATTTTTTTCATTTGCAACCTGGTAATTTTTTGCTGTCACTCCAGTTAAACATTCAGTGTGGTGTAGCCAAATAAATTCAAATTTTAAATGGGGTCCATTCTTAAATTCAGTACTTTGCCCAGCCCTGCTTTAGAGACTAAAGAAGACATTGAGATTTGAGAAAGACAGAGAAAGAGAGAGATGGGAGGAGAGCAGCTTGTATGTACGTGTTAGTGCACAGATCTTTGTTAATGATTTCTGTGGTTGCGTCATTTGGCACATACTTTGAGCGGGTTTCTGATATGCATTCAAAGACACACACACTGTGTCTCATGTATCCTTTCTGCCTGAGCGGCCTATGATCCGCCCCTTTTCTCACCTCTGCTCTTATACACTGGTAATTCCGGTCAGGTTACCCCAGTCTGATATGTTTTTTAAACATTTTACAGAAAGGCAGGTGCTTCATATCAGGGGGCTTGCTCAGACACAGTCCTCATGCTTTACATGACTACTAAGTTCTTAAGTTTAGGTTGTTATAAGTTCCGTTAAAATAAATATCTGCTGCAAAGTTGTTGTGCATGTGTTTTTGTGTGTGTGTGATTTGTGAACAGGATGAAGTCAATTTACACAGATACGCCTTTGGGTTTTAAAGAACATAATGTGTCACTGTCAATGCAAAACAGTTTTGATAAGTCAGTGATCAAGAATGACACGCATTCGTAATTCTCTCTCTTGCTCTCAGTTTCAGTATTAATGTGCTTCATTGGCATGACAAATATTTGTCCATTTGTTTTGCCAAGTCTTTTCAAGCATATAAGCATTGTAACACATGATCTCTCTCTTTACTCCTCTCTGTCTGGGTTTTGTTTGAAAAACACTAAAAGGTGTTTACATGACCTTACACGTTGGCTGCTTATTATACATAATCGGTGTAATGTAAATGCACTCATGAAATTCAGATGATGATTTCCTCTGTGTCTTTGAAATATATGGCAGAGCTTGTGTTCAGTTGATAACCACTGGTTTGTAGGTGTGAGCTTCAGCACTGGGATGCATCCTTTCGAAAATATCTGCAATGAAGAAATATTGACCACATGGCTTAGAAGTGTTCATGACTTTTGTATGTTACTATATATTTAGTTGGCTTTGATAACTGGCACTCATTAAAGGTCCACTATAGCTCAAAATGTTCTTTTTTAAAGAAACCTCTAGCAGAAAAATGTGACTAGATGGTGACCAGAGCTTTAGGAATATAAGCTGAAATGCACTGGAGAATATCAGCTATAAAAGAACTCTGAAATCTCACTGTGACCAGTCAAATTCTGCTGATAAGCATTGTGTGTTTAGGTTTAAAAGGTTGTCTACCCCAAAGTCAGTCACCCTGTGGAGGTAAACACTCCTCTCTCTCTCTTTCTCTGTCTCTTCTCTCTCATTCTCATCAGACAGATATGTTCAAAAAATCTTCTTGACACACAGTGATACAGACACATATTTACTGAAATCTCAGGAAAAGAATTCAAGGCTGCCCTGATAAGCTGTCAGTAGTGTAAAACACACACACACAAACACAAACACAAACATGTGACCGTGTCAGTGAGTAATAGACAGTCACCAGAGGTTGGGGTATGCATTTTTATGTATGCGTGTAAATGGAGGGCATAAAAGGTCAAAAGCAGCACAGTCACACTACAGAAACATGCATGCTTTCACTAATGTTATTGGTGTTTAAGATATGAGCATGAGATGCCATCAGTGAATACCAACAGTTTTCACTGATGAGATACCATCAGTATCTTTGGCGACTGTTACATATAAATGGACTATAAAAATGTCTCTTTTTCCATCTTTCTCTGTAAAGCCGGTATGTGGAGATATGAAATAAGCGACACCACATGGGGTCGATGCAAGGGACTAATAAAATGTATACGTTAAAATTTACTGCAAGGAGCAGAATTTAGTAATCTATGAAGAAAAGCATTTGCCAAGTGCATAAATATAAAATGTTGATTCAGATATACACTTCCTCTCATTCCCTCCCTATTATCCCTATTGTTGATGTTACTTTTGTCTCATTTAACTCTCTGTACATATTTACTGTTCTGCTCCTGGGAAAGTCACAGTGATGAGTTATTCCCAGAAAAAAATCCTCCCGCACACTTTCCCACTATCCAGATGTCCTTACTCTGGGTGGAAGGCTATGTATATGCAATTATACATGTATATACGTAACAGTTGCTCATAGCTTGCATGCCTTGCAGAAAATGTGAAGTGTTTTGCACTTTTACAAAACAGGAAAAATCAGGAGTGCTTTAAAATAATGCTTTCAAAAAGCTGCTTTATAGATATGTTAAGTATAGCAGACTAAATAATTACTGAAATTACATAAATTAGCATGTCCTGTTAAAAAGACAACACACCTCTGACTTTTAGTATTGTGCTTATTTAATCACTACATGGTCTGAGTTGGCAAAGCTGGATTTTAGCATTATTAAGCCACGCCACAAAAGGCGTGTTAAATTATGAGCAAGAATGCATATGGATTTAAAATGGGTTTTATTAACATGCTGTACAAATACTTAGCAATTAGAAAGTATTAGAACAATCTAGAATAAAAATGTTCAGAACAGGTTCTTTGGTTATTTTAAAAACTAATTGTGAAGTGCAATTTTATGTTTGTGCATTTGGCTAATGCTTTTATCCGAAGCTATACATTTATCACAAGCTATACGTTTTATCAGTAAGAACATTAACTAAAAATGTTTTGGGGAACTGTATTTGTAACACAGGAAGTATCATGGGTCTTGCAGAATGTAATGTTGTTTGGCAAGACGTTTGATCTTAAATATGTGAACGATGTTAAAGCATCAGCGTTCAAAAAAAAGAGGACGCACCAAAGTTCGCCAAGAAAATGGCCAAATATAATTACTTTAAATTACAGCCATTGACATGTAAACCGCATATACTTTAAACTATAGAATGGAATTGTGGCAAATATCTTGTAAATGTAGTTAGTCAAAAAGGATTTTTTGCATAGCATTGTTTGCATTCTGTTCAGTTTGGCTTCACTCGCATAAGAAGCTGTGTTGAAATCTACTTTCTGCTATGCTGGCATGTGAATGGCATGGTGGGGAATGAGGTCAGGTAGCTCAGTACAGCAGCACAGCCGCTGGCATCAAAACGTTTGGCCTCGGACAGGTTCAGCTTGAGCTTCACTGAAGCATACGTTTCTGCCCGCAGCACATGCTGTTGATTCTTTAACTATTTTGTCAAAAATGCTACCTAGTTGTTTTGGGCTAGTTCATGCATGTTCTGTTTTGCGGATATGCGCGATGTCAAGTGCCCTAATACTCTAGAACATGGTCTTGCTTCTTGAGTTCCTCTTTTTCAAGTGTTTGTGTTAAACTGTCACTTTTATTTACACACGGTATTCTCCATGTCTTTGTTGACCTGCTTTACCAGGAAACCACTTTTACATCCGAACTACTGTCACTTTTTCTAGCATGTTTAATGTTATGTTTTCTGGCAAAAAATTTTTGATGACATCTTAAATGTTGTCTGGCTTTTAGATGATCCGTTGCTTTGATGATCTGACCTGTAGCTGTATTGTCTTGGTCATTATGATCAACGTTAATTAAAGTAGATGTAGTGCATTCACTGTCCTCTTAACCAAACTTAAGTTCTTTATGACAATTTAAACATATGGAAATATAAGAAAACCAAGGAACAAGCATGTTGTTACCTCACACCTGGTGTGTTAAGAGAGCCGAGACATTCCAAATGCAGAAAATGCTGAACAGACAGGACAGACCACACCTTTCTCCCCAAACAACTGCTCTATACAAGCTGAAAGCAAACTCAAAACTTCCTAAGTCCTATTTGGACCGGAGTAGTTTTCCCTAAGGAATCTTTAATCTCATCCAAATCGAGCACGTCTGTTTCTTTTCTCACACAGCTTTAGTAAAAATTACAGAGCAAATTACCTACCGTTTTCAGCTATCTCAGGGCTCCTCTGAGAATTCTGTCCATACTGTGATTGCTGTATAATATTTATTCTCATTTTTTATACTGACTAGAGTGGAATACCATAACTAAAGCGAATTTGTCATTGTACTGCCTGGTGTACTTTTATTATTGATTGAAAATTTCTGCCAAGTTTGTGTATAAAAATAGTGGAGTTGGTTGTTTTATGTATCACAGAAGTTCTCTGGCATAAGAGAATGAAATCTTGTGAAGTCTGATGAAATGTAGTTACATTGCTCAAATATAGTTACAATATTCAATATTTGAATCATTCTTGATTCCTTCCTATTTTACATACTGTACACGCATTTTAAGGAATAAATTCATCATGTGTGTATATATATATATATATATATATATATATATATATATAAGTGTGAGCTATCTCAAACTAAGAGAAAAGTATTAGGAATGTACAGATAAAGTTACAGACATGGACAAACTCTGGCTAAATTATCCCTTTGAGAAAACTTAAGTGTTGGCGTCTTTACAGGACGGAGGTTCAGTACAAGCTGCCTGCTGTCACAGTTCTGTTTTTTATCTTCCAGTGTCATTTACATCCTTCAGACATCACCGTTAAAATAACACTGAACGCACTCATTTTGATCATACCCCGCAGTGCGTAAGAATGTGGTTGTGGGAGATATTTTAAATGGGTCTATATCTTCAGAAATAAGCTACATACCTTAAAGATTCTGTAAGTTAGCAATTAGAAGGCATCTTATTAACATAAGGACTTTTTCATATTCTTTCACAAATGGAAGATCTTTTTTAGTTATAGCTGTTGTGTCTTCATTCTTTCTCTCTCATTCAGTGTCTCCGTGTCTGTTTGTATATGAGCTTTAATAAGTATGTATTACGCCTTGCTTTACCAACAGGCCGCTGTAAACAGGTGTTTCTTGGACTGGTAATTGATCTGATACTCAAACATAACATTTTTCTTTTATGCTTCACATTTATGAAACTCTCTGTATTAGGCATTGAATATGTGCAACAAAACTTTTACTGTATGTTTTGTATAGATAACTATATTTATGCTTTTAGGAGCCCTGCTCATTTAGGTATTTTTTGTGGTAGTTTTTAAATTGATCTCTGACTAAACTCTAAGGGTGGCAAGGGGACGTCCCACAAACTGAATGAGAGCCGAAACTAAATGATTCAAGGAAATAGTCAGACGTTTCTGTCATATTACTATACAGTCATGCCCTTTGGGTGGTTAGAGAACACACCCCTTTGGTTTTAAATTTAAAGTAGTACTGTGCAAATGACCTACATGACCTTTTTAGTTTCATGTCTTTAAGAATTTTTGATTCTCATCTTTTCATACAGTAAAATGTGTAGACTGTCAAACTCTAAAAACAAATACATAAAGTAGCAGTAATTTACCATACAACTTCAGCACTAGCCTACAGTTTTTTGTGAAACTAAAGATGAGCTTTGTGTAAGCAACCTAACTTTAAGTTTGTAGTCACAGAAAATATTGGCCTCGGATACTGACCTAGTTGTTAAAGGTCATTCATGTACTATTAGTCAAACTAAATGTGTATTTGTCATAATCTTGATCTTATTAAATAAATGCTTGTTTTAAGTGCTTGAGATTAATTTTGCAGAGAAGTAAAAAGTCTCTGCGTAAGTTGTTGAAAGAACACACAAAATGTTCAAAGCTGTAATCTAATATTTTGAGGAATCTATATATAAGATGCTGCTGCATAACTTTCACACTTCTGTTTATGTTATTTAGAAGACTTATTTTTTTTACATAATTGAATAATAGTAAACAGTGAGGAAGAGCTATAGGTTTGTGAAATGTTTCTCTAGTAGCGTTTGCATTTTCATTTGATGCACATGACTGCTTTATTGGATCTTATGTTTTACTGTTAAAAAAATAATTCAATATTTGGTTTATACATCACCTCACTATATCAGACACTTACCAATGCATTCAATTGGCCTTTTTTTAATGGTCTAACTTTAACATACATGGTTCATTTTAATGAGTCTCATGAAGCGAGCTCAAAGTGAACATGTAGCTTCTTTATAGTTCACTCCAGCTGTACTAATGGGCTGTCAGACTGTCACAGGACTCAATTACCCACATTCCCCCAGTGACGAAGGGTGGGTCATCCCAATTCCGCTCGATAGGCCGTAACCATAGCAACAGCGATGAGCTCTACTACAGTGATTAGTGATCAGAAATGTGGGCAAGCAACGCAAACAGAAGAGAGGAGCCCGGAAGTCGTAAGGGTTAAAGATAATGACAGGAGAGAGGAATGAAAGGGTGGAATGTGTAGCTCCCTACAGGACCATCAAACAAAAGCACGACAGCAGCAATTACACCACTGCTACCAGATGTGTGTGTGTTGTTAAAAGATCTGTTACTGTGCAAATGATTGTTTTTTCTTAGAGTTCCTCCCATTATGTGAGTGTTTATTATAACTGTGATTTAATAGGCTATAGTAGCTTTTTTCTATCTCTGGTTGTAAATCACATTCTGGTCATAACTTTGTTCATTAGTTTTAAAGAATGTGTACAAAAAAATGAAAATTCTTATAAAAGATCATTTATAAGAAAAAACAATATTTTGGTCTTATTTAGCAAACTAACTATTTTAGACGTATATTTTGGCTGCATGTGTATCACTATATCTTATATTTGATGGCATTATCAGCATCTGTGTGACACATCAAAACAATATCACTAAATCACCACCTCATAATCAATGAAGCTCTACACCGAAAGCATACATTGCTACACACCATCAGCTGACTGATGCTCCGTGTCCGTTTTTGATGTGCTGCAGATCTGCGTAGCTTCAATGCTTTCAGTGTAGATGACCTCAAGCTGTCATGGTGCAATGTGATGCCGATCGCTTTCAGTGTCGACTTGGTGTGAGGCAATAGCTTGTCATGAAAAGATGTACATATTTGAGTTAAAGAGTTTATCTTCAGAACATCAGCGCTCAGGCGTTCCAGTTAATGTTTGCACAAAGATGTTATGATATCACGATATTGTTTTCTCAAAACATGACTGTATTACCAGTACCACATAGGGTGTGGGGGTTGTAGTGTTGTATGTGCATGGGTTTGTGTGTGCCGATAAATATGTTGTGTACACATATTAAGACCTCTTTCACTGTGCTGTCAACATTGTACAAGCCAACGCAGAATATCATCACTATCTCTCTCAAACACACACACATCAGGTTTTAGACATACCTGAGCTGTTTATTTCAGCATATATGCAGTGGATTGATTCCCTCAGATACACCCAGACATGTGTGGATTAGGCCTATTAACTTATTGCATACATAAACCCATTTTCTGAGGTTCATGCTAAGTTTTAGATATGTCATGTCATCAAGAATAGGGTTGTACTCTATCTCTCTGTCCCAGTCTCATGCTTTGCTTCTTCTGAACAGCACCTCAGGGAAGCGACTCTGTCGCAACACGACCGGCCTACTGTGGAATTTACACACTTACACAGACATATATTCACACACATACACACAGTGCAGAGCAATCTCTCTTGTGCCCCACAGGAGTCCAAAACATCCCCCTCATACACATAAGCATATTGTAAAGTTAACAAAATCTGTTAGATTCTCATTTTTAATTTTTGTTCAGTCTGGTTAACTTTGCAATTTGAGCCAGAGGGAGCTAATATGCGTATTTATGTATGTCATGGTGGAAGGCCCTGTCATAACGAAAATTTAAGATCTCAATTAGTTTGTGGCTTTCTGTCTTTTGGTATTGGCTTTAAGGTCATTTCTACACTAGTTCACACCTAAATGTTGACACAACTCACTTATAGCACATATACACATTCAAAAATGCACAGTCGTTCTCTTCCAGGAATATGAAACGGAGCTATTGATGACTCACCCTGTACTACCCAAGCGTCCAATCAAATGCTCTGAAGAATGAGACGTACAACAAACCTTTTTAGTGAGACCTTTGATATGTTCTACTAGACCTCCTACATCAACAGAGAAAAATGCACGGATCTTTAAACAAATACGGAGTTTCGTAATATCTGGAGCAGTTCCTGGGGTTAATGTCTACTTTACACAGGAATTTCTGTTTTTCACTAAATTTAAATACTGTGTATGCATGCACTCCTGCAGCCTTGAGTAAATTTCACCATTTACTCACCTTGAATTAAAAATTTACTGTATTTAATTTTTTATTTATTTTTATATTTTTCCATCACTTTACCAACATTATGCCAATGTTTTCTCAACTTTTCTCCCTCTCTCCCTTATATGTGCATAAATGATTACTAGGCAAAAATTAACTTTCAAAGAACACTATGTAAATGTCCACAAGCTTTTGTTTCCATGAGACTGACCTTTGTTTCTATGGTAACTCTTTGCCTATACTGGAAATATTGCTGTGGAAGTTAATGAATATGAGCTAGTTGTGCTTATTGGTGATGAAATATGAGCACATGGTCATGTGACTCATTTGTTTGAAAGGTTTGTCTGGGACTGTCATCAGTCCAGTCATCAGGGCAGTGGTGTTTGTCTACATGTAAGATTAGTGAATGGGCTTGTGCTGTTCTACATCTACTGCGTGATGTGGTTCAGGCCAGGAATTGACATAACGTTTACAGTGCTAAACATTGAGCCGTAGTGATGGCGGTGAGCACGTGCTGTCAGTTCACACGGACGTCATCCGCTTCTTATTACAAAACATGCACACGCATGCTTATAAAACAAACATCTCCTTTGCATCATGTCTTTGGCTATTATTGGCAGCTCTTTGTGGGTGTGGTAAATACCTTTTTCCTGACAGTAGCTTGCAAATAAATGCGTCCATGTGCTTATTCTAACAGTTTGGCAGATGTATTCATAGCTAGTGTGGCGTGTGACATTTGATTGGTCAATGGCTTTGCTGTCTGGCAGTCATGATGTTTTTTGTTGTCCGGAAGCTCATGAACAAGCGTATTGCATGTGTGTTTTTTCTGTGTTAACCTGTAAATAATGGATTAGAAGTTGAGCTGTTGACTTTCACAGGAAACATTTACACTAGAAACACCTTGTTTAGCCTTTAAAAACAATATTTGCTTGTGTCGTATGCAAATATAAAGTCAAATATTATTCCATCCTAACATTTTAGAATATCAAGACTGTATGAGAATGACTCGGTTGCATAAATATGATAAACAGGAACTTTATTAAACATCAGTCTCAGTCTAGACTTTTGGAAACCCGATGATATCATGCCATACTATGATCATTAATGCTTTTTTTTTTTTAATGTTTTTTCTCACTCTTGGATTGTTCTGATCGCTGCTGTGGACTGGGGATCTTGCAAAGGTTGTGGTGAAAATAGTTTTTAGTTTAAATAACTTATTGTGATGTACTGAGAAGAAACTGTTCTTGTGTATAGCACAGCATATGTGTATGCTATACTGTAACAGTTTAAGCGGGGCTGTGCGTGTATGTGTCTGTGAACATGTGTGAATTGATTTTTTTTTTTCGACTTTTTATCATTTTTTAGACAGGAAAGTGCAGATAGACAGGAAGTGAATTGGGAGGAGAGAGAAGGTAGCCGGCTTGGAAAGGTTGCGCTGTATATGTGTCTGGAGCGCTGTCCACGCAGCCACAGGCTCCGACACATGTGTGAATTGATTTGAATAGCAATATTGATATGGGCCATCCATCTAAATTGGTAAATGACTGCTCTAACCTCATTGCATTTTGCATTGTAAAACAGGTCAGAGTCCTCTGGTTCATGTTTGCTTCTGGTGTGCATGAGTATGTATTTATCTGAGCCAAATTTTGTCCTCCATAAACATGTTAAAACTGACCTAAGTTTATAATCTTAGTCTATGGGATGTACTTACTCACATAGCAAAACAAACCTCTGTGTGTTGCATGTGTATCTTCCTCCTCCTCAGTCGGGAATGTTCAAGGTCTCCGCATTTCTAAACAGATCAAGGTTAAAGTACCAGAACTCTGATAACACGCACACGCACGCACGCACACACACACACACACACACACACACACACACACACACACACACACACACACACACACACACACACACACACTGACCCCTGGTCTGGTTAATACTTCATTACTGGGCAGAGCCTGTTTTGTTATTACACAAGTTCTTTTTAATTGGTTAGAGCTAAATATCTATCCACCTCAGTACACAGCGCCCTTGGGCACATTTTTGTGTGTGGGTGAGTTATGAGTTGTGGCAGTTATATTCCAAAATTCCATTAAAATATACAATCGCAGGAATTGTTCATGTTTGAATATATTTTCATATGTAATTAAAACAATTATTTAACTTTTCCTTCTATCTCCAGATGTGTAACACATGCTCTTGTCAACTTACATGCTGCCTACAGGGAAATAAACACTTTTTGTTCTTCAATTTTGAATCTTGCCAAATCACATGCCACATCTCCAACATTTATTTAAGATGTAATTTCATACACACACAGATGTTCTGCTGTGTTGTTGCTGAGTAATAGTAGATGCTTTAACAAACTGGCCAGAGGGAGAAATGATCTTGTGTATAACATAAACCAGGTCAACTCAAACTTATTCAGATCTGTGCGTTTAAGACAGTAAAGCCAAGATCTTAAGACAGGGTTTTCTGTCATTATGTGTATGTGAGTGTGTTTGTGAGTGTGTTGTGACCAGCAAAACAGGTTTCCTCAGCTGGTGTATGTGTAGAGAATTTCCCTGAACTGGTTTGTGTGTTAGTTTGATAATATCTGTGGAAGTGACCAAGCCCATTCTGGACAAAGGTGTAATGAACTTTTGAGGTCTGTATGTCTGCTGGTGTTTGTATATTACAGTTAGCACACTGACCTGCACTCAGACTCAGACTGGACATTATGTGTATGCTGGTTGCTGACACAATGAAATGTTTTTTTCAAGGAAGAATATTTCACTTTATTTAAATATTTCACTTGAAGAATATTAAACTTATATTAAATTATATTATATTTATATTTTCAACCCAATAAATATTTTTTTTGTATATTGAAATTTTCATGACCATAAAAAAAAAAAACAATTCTAAATAATGATTAAATATGTATATGTATAGTGTTTTTGTACTGCCTTAAATTGTTAATTTTTAAAAATTTATTTCATTTAATGCACCTGCCAAATCTTTAAATGTTTGGGCTGACCAACTTTATTGCATTTTTACATTTATATATTCTAATAGTAAAGTCATTATATCAATGAAATAACACTAATGAAAGTTTGTGAGTTATGCAGAATGATAGCGATCTCAACCTGTTTTATAATACACCTATTGCTCAGTCTTTATCTTTTTTTATTTAAGCCGGTGCGTATGTGTAACAGTAAGACTGTCATGTTTACAGATGTAATTTCTATTAAATTCTAAAAGAAATTGTAGAAATGGTTACTGGAAGAAATTGGAGAGAGAAAGAGATAAAGAGACTTCAGATGGGATGAGCATGCAAGAGAAGGAAGGAGATAATGTAAAGACTCTAAGGTTTTACACCTGTGTGTGTGCGCGCATGTGCGCAGAGGGTGTGTTTTTCAGTAATAGCTTTCTAATCTGTCCAGTCTAACCAGGATCAGGCTTCTTCAGAGATATATAAAGACACTCTCTTTAACTGTTGGTTTTTTAGATCTTGTGAAGCACAAGTAGCGATCAAGAAGTCAATCACTGGACTGGATCAGTACTGTCATTTATTTGTGTATACACATTATTCTTCTGATCCAATTCCAGGTGAAATAACAAGGTTATTGCTAATGGAGAACAGCATATGCGTGTGTTAAAGAGATGATCTGACCAGCTGGCTGACCTCTTGTTTCTTGCTGCTTGTGATCTCATGTTCATTAGTTGTTTGTTTTATGGCTGAGACATTTGGAGCACATAACATTTTCTTATCAGCAATTAAATTAGCTTGCTTCATTTGTTCTCATTACAAGAATAATCTTGTCCTGTTAGCTCACGATATGCAACACGCTCTCTCTCTTTTTCTGTACCGCTCTGTTTGTCTGAGTATAGGTGGTAGTAAAGAGGAGTATGTACTTGTGTATGTTGTAAACAGCTTGCTGTTCTTCAGTAAAGGTCATTCAGATGATGGCAGTTGTTTGAGCCTCTTACCGACCAGCCCCATATGCTTTCACAGAGTTCTCGCAACACTAATACTGTGTTCAAGTAACACTATCTCCTTTACTCATTAGACACTCATCTGTCCCCAGTCGTAAATCCATTTCGTGTGTTCGTTATCCTTTCACAATTGTTTTAGTTTGGTTGTTTAAATTATTGGCAATTTTTTGTTTTAAAAATGCATTATTACATCATATGGCTTTTTATAGTTTCTGCGTGCTCTGAAGTCCCGCCCCTCTGTTATGTAATTGGCTGGATGTGAGTGATGGGTGCTCTGATTTATGTGGACAGCCATCAGTCAAAGCTGTCAGCGCTCTGCTCAGTAATTAAGTTGCTTTAATAGAGTTTGGAGTTACAGTCATCGTCAACTGCATGAAACATCATTTATAAATCTTCTTTTTAACAGTTGAATTTATGTAGTCTGAATGTATAGATTTAAATAATTTTTTTTGTATTTAAGAGATTAATTTTTTTGTTAAAATTGAACAATAATTAGTTTTTAAGTACTAAACTATACTCTATATTAAACTCTTTTTACCTTGCCCCAATTTGCCACAGTAATCTTAAGATAAGTATTTATAAGTTGATCTGTCTGGTACAGTTTTGCAGGATTTGTCAGTTTGACGTCATTTGAATTAAACCTACAGATTAAGTAGGGTAACCTATAATTTTATTTTTCAAACAGAGTTAGTAATATAGACACAATTACTGCTTTAAGAAAGCCCTGTATAATTACTGTATGTTGTTTCAACTGATGATTCTTAAGGGACATTTTCATATGTCACATTCTTGTGTTCAAAACGGCTGAATGAAATGCAATTGAAAGGAAGAAATAAAATGCAATTGTCAAGATGCTCAACCAGTATTTGGCATGCTGCATCTATCTATAATAATCTATAATCTAGATAAACTAGTCAACTTCACCAATCAACAGTTATTGAATAGTCAACTATTTAAATTGATCCTGGTAATGTTTCTTGCCGTTTATGAATTTTGACTGTTCGACTCGATGTGTATGCATATGATTATACTCAAATTAATGTCAGATTGGGACGTTTGACCTCTAAACCTATTTTGATCTCTTCCAGATGAGAGAGAGGCAGTACAGAAGAAGACCTTCACTAAATGGGTGAACTCCCACCTCGGTCGTGTGACCTGCAGGATCGGTGACCTCTACACTGACCTCCGTGATGGGCGCATGCTCATCCGCCTGCTGGAGGTTCTCTCCGGAGAACAACTGGTAAGTATCCATCAATCCCTCTATTGTCTTTTTTTGGAATATCAGTCATTTAATTTCTCGTTCTGTCTTACAGCCAAAGCCCACCAAGGGCCGTATGCGCATTCACTGTCTGGAGAACGTTGACAAGGCTCTGCAGTTCCTAAAGGAACAAAAGGTTCACCTGGAGAACATGGGTTCTCATGACATTGTCGACGGAAACCACCGCCTCACACTCGGACTCATCTGGACCATAATCCTCCGCTTCCAGGTAAGGAGGAAAGGAGGGTGTGGCCTCCACATTTGAGTATTATTACCCTTTATCTGATATTTGACCATTCTCATAGATCAAGTATGAGACAAATAGCAAATGTGAGATTTTATGAGGCACTACAAAGAATTTGTGTTCATAGATGGTGATTATAGTAATGTATTTCGACTGAATCTGCAGCACTTGCTAAATCAGTTTTCAGTGAATCACCAGAGAAATGTTTTGGTCCACTTGTTTTAATTTTAGAGCTAATAGTGTGCCAGTCAATATATTCCACTTTAAATCCTGCTTTTGGAATTTGATTTATTATACATGTCATGTCACGCATGTCTAAAGCGTTTCCTTTCATCCAAGTGTTATTATCTGCACTGCAGTTCATTATTTTGATCTTTGTTATGTCTCTGAGATTAGTTGTGTTCTTTTTGTTTGTCCTCTAGACAGCTTTGTCAGTTGTTTATCAAGTCATTGTAATCCTTATTAGCATGTTTTTGTATCTGGCACCATTGCCTGTTTGATCGGTTTGTAAAATCTGCTCAGAATCTGTTCAACTGAGACTAGGTAATTATCAAAGCCCATTGAGCCATGAGTAATTCTGATCCATTTATGAAGATGTACAGATTCAGCATTTTTATGTTATGTCAAAGTAAATCCAAGGAGATTAGAAATTATTGCACTTATAAAGTACAGTCTGCAATGAATCACTAACTGCTTCATTATTTGAGCTTGCCAGTGTTGTATTCAGTGTGTAAATGGGAACGGTTGTGGGCATTCAGGTCATAGGATATCTGGTTTGAGATTTCGCTCAGCAAGAGGTCTTTTGTATTGTACTGTAGCCTCTAAACAGAGATCGGCTCCACACCCCATAGCTCTTTATTCACTGGCAAAATTCAGTTTATATGCTTGTTTTGGTGCTTTTTTGTGCTTGTAACAGTTCTTGTTGTGATCCAGAAAATATTAAACTGCATATTTGAGGTCAGAGATCAATGTGATGGGACAAGAGGAGTTTATCTGGTCATGTGGTTAAAGTCGTTTCAATCAATTAAAGGCCACATACAGCTAAATACGGCTGTTGCTTACACTCTGTGTGTACATGGCTTGTTGAGTTCATAAAGTGTCTTCTAAAGCAAAAAGATGCGTTTGTAAAAGAAAACAATTAATATTTTGACCTTTTTACCAATCTGTGTCAGTGTAAATGTAAAGATCAGTGTGATGAATTCAAATACAGTATGGCAACACGTCAGTACATAAAAAAACTTATTGATTATATGATAATATGTGTTATACTTCATGTTTCACCAGATCCAAGACATCAGCGTTGAGACAGAAGACAACAAGGAAAAGAAATCGGCCAAAGACGCTCTGCTGCTGTGGTGTCAGATGAAGACTGCAGGGTATGAGAGGAGTTCTTAAGAGAAGAATGGCATACTTCCTGTCCTGTTCTAATAAACCTTGCTCTCTCTGCAGGTACCCAAATGTCAATGTCCACAACTTCACCACCAGCTGGAGAGATGGTCTAGCGTTCAGCGCCATCGTGCACAAACACAGGTATCGATCTGAGCGCGCACACACACACATGTGCATGTGCAACTGGATGAGGCTTTTATATAGTAGTAGCATGTACACTTTAAGCCTGTGCACACAAACTTCACACCCCTTCTCCTCACACATAGCGAGAGACCTGCACATGCTTAATCCACCAGCTGCATGCTGGAAATCTGCTAACCTTCTTCTCTCAAACCACAAGCTTCACATAACGTAAATCTAGGGCGCCAGGTTGTGCACAAAAACATTTGAAGCTAATAACTGTTATGCACCTGTATATGAACTATATATACTATGATGATCTTTATTATGAGGTTAGGTTAATTTTTTCTGAATGTTTTTCATAGAGCGATGATGTTTTACCATGAGTGTTGTATGTTTTACCTTGATGGTATTTGGGTGGATTTGGTAAGAACAGATATTACTCACCCAATCCTAATTTCTTGCATTCTTTGTACATGAAGTGAAAACGTTTGTGACATTGACCTTGTACAAAAGACCTACTTGTTGACATTGAAACACACAAGTTGTTTTTGGAACATCTATTGAATCATTTGTGCAAACTTGTGGAGCTCATGACAGCTTTCGTCCATGATGTCATTAAAACAAGAAATACTACTAAGAAATATAAGAAATATATATATATTTTTATTCTCCTTGTAAGTTTTCTCTAAAATAGTTATGCTGATAATGTAATGAGAATTTTTAATACTACATCAAGGCATTGTTACATTGTTTCAGACATGCTGTGTTCATGTCTGTAAACTATGTACACACAGGATGCATTCCTGAGTTCAGAAGCACCTGGAACAGGACAAAGTTTTAACCTGCTATTAACTTGACATGGCATCTAACAAACGTGTCATGAGACATGATGCAATGACCCAAGACGTCAGTCTGCATGTTTTCATCGACCAGCAAAAAATAACATAGAATACGAGTGTCATGATCCTATTTGACAGATTGGCATGCTCGATCGAATAGATTGCTGTGAACATATAGAAATAAGCAATATTTATAAAGCTTTTCAATCCACAATTATATTATTTACAGTTTCTCTTTTTAGGTTTTTGATTTAAATTAAATTTAAAATTTAAAATAAATTTTATTGTTTATTAAAATGGGTGCTTTCATAAAACACCTAAATTCCTGGTTCCCTCCTGCATTATTGTTTGGTAGATAGCAATAATATGTAAATGAAAGTACTCATGTTTAGTATTTTGCAATATAATTTGCATGCAGTGACGTCTGGGTCTGATGTCTGTAAATGATAAACATCAGCAGGTGTTGAGCATTTTGTCTGCTCCGACAGGCCTGTAACATTTACAAAAACACAGTGAGATCAGGTTAATGCATTAGCCTTTCAAGATTCTTTCGGCTTTTAGCTTAAAAACTCTTGTTGGCTTTGCAGTATGTTTTATATCACATTCGTACCATAGGATGAAGCACAGGCCAATGAACTTAAAGACATTTGCGCAGGTTTTTCACTTCTGAATACATTTTCTTTCCCATATAGATGAATACATTGCATTATGAAATAGTTGGGCTTTGCATTGGGCATCCTCTCAGATGTCTTTCAACAGCTTTGTTCTTTCTGTAATACTTTCATGCAGATGAACAAAAAAGGAATATTTGAATTAAGTTGACCCAAATACAGAGAGAAATCTCAACCTCTTTTCTTTTTTTTGTCTAATGCAGTGTTTCAGTGCCTCCCTCTCTTGTCAAAAATGTGAACTGCAGAGTTTGTCTTATGTTAGTTTTATAAAGTTCTCTTATTATCAGAAATATGTAGTTAATACTTAATTTTCTGCTCTTTCTTACTCTCAGGTCAGACCTGATTGACTTTGATAACCTCAAGCGCTCCAATGCCCACTATAACCTGCAGAATGCCTTCAATGTGGCTGAGAAAGAACTGGGTCTCACCAAACTGCTGGATCCAGAAGGTGAGACACACATGTACTATTCACTACTCGCATGCACTGAGATGATAAATATTCACGCAAAAAGCTAATCATTAAAACTTCACTTTCTATAGATGTGAATGTCGATCAGCCTGATGAGAAGTCCATCATTACGTATGTGGCCACATATTACCACTACTTTAGCAAGATGAAGGCACTTGCTGTTGAGGGCAAGAGGATCGGCAAGGTACAAGGAGATTATACAACACAATAACAAGCTTTTTATAAAGTTTAAAAAGAAATGTCCTGATTGTTGCTCTCTCTGTAATGAATGATGATACAGTATCTGTAATTGTGCCTCATTATTCTTTTGAGTAACTGGTGGCTCTATTTGGCTCTTCCTGTAGGTACTGGATTATGCTATCGAGGCAGATCAGCTAATAGAGAAATATGAGACTCTGGCATCTGAACTGCTGCAGTGGATTGAACAGACCATCGTCACACTGAATGACAGACAGCTCGCAAACTCGCTCAGTGCGGTTCAGAACCAGCTACAGGCGTTTAATACCTACCGTACTGTGGAGAAACCACCCAAGTAAGAACATGTTGACATGCACCTTCAGTATGAAATCAAAATTGACCTTATTTTTGTTGCTAATGCACATTTTGGTCGTATCTTCAGTGAATAACCAGCTTATTCAAAAAAGGTTTTATTCAAAAGTTTTTCATAAAAAGATCCTTCAAAATGAGTTTGATTTCCAGCAACATCAGCCGTTTTCACAATCTAATCAATTCCTGATATATAATATCAAGTCTCACTATTTTCTTCTCATTAAATGTTCTGAAATCACATTACACTAGTTTACATTGACTTGCAACATTTTAATAAAAATTGATTTTGATCTTCTAACATCTTCCTGTCTGTGTTTAACAGGTTCACCGAAAAGGGAAATTTGGAGGTTTTGCTCTTTACCATCCAAAGTAAAATGAGAGCAAACAATCAGAAAGTCTACATGCCAAAAGAGGGGAAACTCATCTCTGACATCAACAAGGTATGTACTCACCATGCTTCCCTTATATGTGAAACTGCACCAACCCTAGCTGGTGATGTTGATCGCTGGTTGCGTTTTCTGTCCGACTGTAAAGGCTTGGGAGAGGTTGGAGAAGGCGGAACACGAGAGGGAGTTGGCACTGAGAAACGAGCTCATTCGTCAGGAGAAGCTGGAGATGTTGGCCGCACGTTTTGACCGTAAAGCAGCCATGAGAGAAACCTGGCTCAGCGAAAACCAACGGCTGGTGTCACAGGTGTGGAGGACGGAGAGAAAAAACAGAGCTGAAATTTTATTTATAGTTTGGTTGCACAAGGCAAATAACGTCTGCCCTCTATGCCGCCATCTATAGGACAATTTTGGGGTTGATCTGGGCGCCGTGGAGGCCGCCACTCGCAAACATGAGGCGATCGAGACGGACATCCAGGCGTATGGCGAGCGTGTGGCCGCTGTAGAAGCTGTCGCTCGAGAACTAGAGGCGGAGGCATATCATGACGTGAGCGACGCGTGTTGGCGCGAAGGGATAATGTGCTAAGGCTGTGGGAGTATCTGAAGGAACTACTTGCGTCACGGCGGGAGAGACTGTTTGCGCACAGAGATCTGCAGCGTCTCCTACAGGAGATGAGATACATCATGGATTGGATGGAAGATATGAAGGTACTGAGTAGTGCATACTAAACTGCAGATTCAGGGTTGCTGTAAATCTTATGGGTGGCAAAGCAATGTCTCCTTGGTCATTCCTAGAAAGCTTTTTGCTTCCGGGGCTAAATGTGTGTGCGTGTGTGTTTGTTTAGAGTCGTCTACAATCTCAGGACAGTGGTAAACACCTTCATGATGTGGAGGACCTGCTCCAGAAACACACTCTTGTGGAAGCTGATATATCAGCACAGGCTGAGAGAGTCAAAGCTGTGCAGGCCGCCGCCAAGAGGTTTACTTCAAATGAACAGAGTAAGGACACACCCACACTTACACTTATAAATATTAGTGATGGGTAATACCACCTTTTTAATTTAATACCAATTACTAACAAGTCCAATGATCAAAACAATGATCAAATCATAATGTACTCTTTTTTACCTTCATGTCATCTCAGCTGTATACGACTTGCTTTCGTCAGTTAAACAGAAAATTTTATATTAAAATGACTGCAGTGGATTCATAAATGTCTTCTGAAGTGAAATGATGCAGGCACGTTGTTTCTTGGGTTCCCATTGGTTATCGCGACAAAACGTGCAAATGACAACTAGTCATAAGACGCGTACAACTCTTATAGTTCTTTTAACAACGTACAGTTATATCAATTACCACAAAACCTGTTAGCCTATTATAAATGTCACTTTAATGTCACCAAAATGTTTCTCTCTTTCTAGATTACAAGCCGTGTGACCCAGCGCTGGTTGAAGAGAAGGTAGATCTGCTGGGTAGAGCGTATGGAGAACTGGGCCAGCTGGCAGCGGAACGAAGAGCGCGACTGCATGACTCGCGAAGGCTGTGGCAGTTCCTGTGGGAGATGGGAGAGGAGGCCGCCTGGATCCGAGAGCAAGAGCAGATCTTGTCCGGAGGAGATTTCGGAAAGGACTTGAGCTCCGCTCTTCACCTCCTTTCAAAACACGAGGCCTTCCAGGATGAGATGGCAGCCCGGTACGGCCCTCTGGGGAACAGCATTGCCGGTGGAGAAGCCCTGGTGGAGGAAGGGCACGTGGGGGCACCCGAGGTGACCGAGCGGATCAAGGACGTGAGGGCGCAGTGGGCACACCTGGAGGAGGTAAAAAACTAGGGGAACGTCGATTAGTCAGTGATTAAACTGGAATATGTTTCATATAATATCTAATTAAACATTGTATGCCTCAGGCATCTCGGTTGCGTGAGCAGAGGCTGCAGGAGTCTGTAGCTTTCCATCAGTTCCAGACAGATGCCAACGACATGGAGGCCTGGATACTGGAAACACTAAGACTGGTAATTCAGTTGTGCCTTTTCTGCCATTCTGCATAGAGTAAATTGGCATGCAAGTGTGTAGGATGTTACAAAGATTTCTAAAGATTTCTTTTCTATTCTGATTTCTTGCTGTTGCTCTTGTGGCATGTAAGCTCACCCATGGTTCATACTGTACCCAACTTTTTCGGATGAATTCTGCTTCTATTTGCTTAATACTTCTATACTTCATAGTGCTTTATAGTACCACACATGTCAACATGTATAATGTATACTACAGAGAAAGTAAAACAGATGTATGATTGTACTGTCTTTTGTTTAACTGTTCGTAAAAAAAAAAGCTATACTGTTGTATTATTCTGTTGTTCAGTGTTGTACTATTAAAACGATTAAGAAATGATTCTACCGCTATATCTTATTGCAACAGTACATGTGCTCTGCTCTTATTGTTTTGGCTGAATTTATAGATGTTCATCAGTGTTGCCAAGTTCAGAGGTCAGACTGAATCTTTGTGTGTTGTGTTTGTAGGTGTCGAGTCAAGAGGTCGGCCATGATGAGTTTTCTACACAGACTCTGGCCAGAAAGCAGAGAGAGGTGGAGGAGGAGATTCAGAGTCACAGATCACTCATAGACTCACTACATGAACAGGCCTCACAGTTGCCTGAAGCTTATGCACAGTCCCCACAGGTACACACAAAAGAAACATCAGAAAACAACAAATACTCAACGAATTTTTGGACTTTTACTGGGACTGCCAAGAATTTTAGTGATCTCACCACTAAACATTATACACTGTATTTGTAAGTGTCAAAATAATATGATGGTTTCTTTCCAAAAAGCATTTGCAACAAATAATTTATTTAACAAATTTTAAATGTATTTATTTTATTAATTTGTAACTTGATAAAAAACATTTGGAATACATAAACTGATTTCTTTATTAATGGCAGTGAATTTGTTTAGAAATTTCAGCATTTTATTTGATGCTTCCAATAGAGTAACAAATATAATACTCTTAATATCTATCCTAACCAGCTAGATACTTCAAATCAATAAATGTCACCACAACAGTTATCAATAGTTTTTATGCTATTATTGCAGTTGAGTCCAGTTCTGAATGCAACTAAGCACATTACAGAGAATATTCATTTAAAAGCTGTTGTTTTTATTAGGTGGAGGGCCGCCTCCCGGCAATAGAGCAGCGCTATGAAGAATTGGAGGCGCTGTCGTCGTCATGGCGACAGGCCTTAGATGGAGCACTCGCCTTGTACCGCATGTTTAGTGAAGCTAGCGCCTGTCAGCTATGGGTCGGAGAAAAGGAACAGTGGCTGCACAACATGGAGGTTCCCTCAAAACTAGAGGACCTGGAGGTGGTCCAACAGAGGTGAGAGCAAAAACTTAATCTGATGGATAAAAATGTTGGATTTGCATGAATTTGTTAATAAATTTGGTTTTGTAGTAGATAATGTAGATAATGTTGTTTTGTTTAACTTGAAGGTTTGAAACCCTAGAGCCAGAGATGAACACACTGCGTACTCGCATTTCTGATATCAATCAAGTGGCCCAACAGCTGCTTGGTTCAGACAACCGCAACAAAGAGCAGATTAACCAGACACAGGACCAACTCAATAACAGGTACAGTCACACTCTCACCAGCACAAAGAGCAGATTAAACACGGCCAGAGCCGTCGCACATGCCCATACACACACCAAACCACAACAAAGAAGAGATTAACAACACGCAGAACCAACTAGACATGAATGAGCACAAAAAGGGCTCAAAAAGTCAGATGAAATACACCATGAAGTCATAATAAGATTACAATAACTTCCTACACTTCTCCTCCCCTCTGCAGGTGGTCTGATTTCCAGAGTTTGGCCAACGAGCGTAAACAAGCTCTAGATTCAGCACTGAATATCCAGAACTATCATCTAGAGTGTAATGAGATCAAGAGCTGGATGAAGGAGAAGACTAAAGTTATAGAGTCCACGCAGAGTCTTGGAAATGATCTGGCTGGAGTCATGGCCCTGCAACGCAAGCTCACTGGTATGGAGAGGGACCTGGAGGCTATACAGGTAAAAATGAACTCTCTTATAAAACTCTATGTTATCATTTCTTTTACTCATTCTTTTTTCCTCTCATCCACAGGGTAAGCTGGATGACCTGCGTTCAGAGGCTGACAAGTTGACATCTGAGCACCCAGAGCAGGCAGAGGAGATTAAGGGACGCCTGGCTGAAATCCAGGAGGTTTGGGAGGAGCTTCGAGCAACCATGAAACGACGTGAGGAGTCGTTGGGCGAGGCCTCCAAACTCCAAGGCTTCCTCCGAGACCTCGATGACTTCCAGGCCTGGCTGTCTCGTACACAGACCACCGTAGCGTCCGAGGACACGCCCACCTCCCTGGCGGAAGCAGAACGTCTGCTAGCGCAACATGAGGCCATAAAAAATGAAGTAGATAATTACAAGGAAGACTATGAGAAGATGAGAGCTACTGGAGCTGAGGTCAGTTTATAATCATTTTGCATTTCAGAAAACGTTGATTCAAGTTTTTAGATTATATACTTAGTAAATGATGTTTACATAGTTGGATTTGTTTATGATTCTGTGTGTTTAGGTGACTCAGGGTCAGACAGATGCTCAGCACATGTTCTTAGCCCAGCGGCTGCAGGCGTTGGACACAGGCTGGCACGAGCTGAGGAGAATGTGGGAGAGCCGTCACTGCGTTCTTGCACAGGCTTTCGATTTCCAAACCTTGCTGCGAGATGCAAAGCAGGCCGAGGGCTTCCTTAATAGCCAGGTGAGTCCTTTTCTTCCAATGCCAATGATCTCAGTATGGCCAAATATCAGCCAATATTCAGTTTGGTGCAAAGTAATTATTCCTGATTGGTGGATGAATATAAAGAAATTTGTTTGCTTGCAGGAGTACGTTCTGTCACACACAGAGATGCCTTCTAGCTTGCAAGGGGCGATCGAGGCCATCAAGAAACATGAGGACTTCCTCACCACCATGGAGGCCAACGAGGAGAAGATCAACGGTGTGGTCGAATCTGGACGAAGACTCATATCTGATGGCAACACATATGCAGACAAGATCCAAGAGAAGATTGACTCCATTCAGGAAAGGTGATTAGAAATGAAACGGATGCTTCAAAGCTGCACTTTTATTGACATGTGCAGTATCTGTCAATGGTATTTCATCCTGATAAAGATGCATGAAATACATCTGCACAGCAAAGCCATTGAAATCAAGTCAGGAAATCTCAGGTTCTCTTTTATTTATCTCAGGCACCAGAAAAACAAGCAAGGTGCCAATGAGCTGCTGGCTAAACTGAAAGATAACAGAGAGCTTCAGCGCTTCCTACAGGACGGACAGGAGGTAGATTTTAATACATTTTAATACCATGTATTTGTAGTTAGCATTTTCTTAAAAATAATTTTTAGTCCCAAAGCCAAAATAATTCAGTTGTGTCTTCCCACCCTCTTTTTTTGTAGCTGACACTTTGGATAAATGAGAAGATGTTGACAGCCCAGGACATGTCCTACGATGAGGCCAGAAACCTTCACAGCAAGTGGCAGAAGCACCAGGCCTTTATGGCTGAGTTGGCATCCAATAAAGACTGGTTGGACAAGATTGACAAGGTATACACACATACAATCCTAATGAAGAGGGACAAATATATTTGTAAAATAATATGTAAGACAGAACAATAACCTCTTACAGAAAAGTACTAAAACATACCAAAGCATATTAACATTGTGATAACAAAATGCATGTGCCTTTATGCTAAATCATTCTAACATCATGTTTAGTATTGTTAAACAGGTTAGCATTATGTTAATATCATGGTACAATATCTTAACATCATGCTAACACATTGTACCCTTTTCAGGCCAGGCTTTGTCACATAAACATAAAGCTTGTGTACGAACTTTACCTATCTAGTGTACTTGTTCTTGTAGGAGGGTCAGGCATTAGTGAAGGAGAAGCCCGAGTTGGAGCAGACGGTTTTAGAGACTCTGAGTGGTCTTCAAAAGCAGTGGGAGGAGCTGGAGAGCACTACTCAAGCTAAAGCTCAGTGTTTGTTCGACGCAAACCGAGCAGAGCTTTTCACACAGAGCTGCTCATCGCTGGACTCCTGGCTCGAGAACATCTCCTCTCAACTCCAGAGCGATGACTTTGGGAAAGATCTCACCAGTGTCAATATTCTACTCAAGAAACACCAGGTAAGCTGAGTAGAGAGAATGTCACTTAGGATATTCACAAATCACCTTCATATGAAATCAAGATGATTATTTTGCATTTACAGTAATTATTGAAAACTTCTATCTAAAATTCTAAACACATGGTATTACATTTGCATAGGATTTAGCTTGGGTATCAGACTCTGGTCGTGGCTCTTAAGGAATACTTATGTTAAATACATTAAATACATTTTATATTGTTTGTCATTAACCGTATTTAGTTTATGTAAATAAAAAAGTTTCAAAACTAATACCTCCTCTGTGTCTCAGATGCTGGAACATCAGATGGATGTCCGTGAGAAAGAGGTCCAGTCTCTACAGTCCCAGGCACTGGCGTTGGCCCAAGAGGATTCTGGGATAATGGAGGTGGATGGGCAGCAGAGAAGAGTGACAGACAGGTTTTCTCAGCTCCAAGATCCTCTAAATCAGCGCAGACAGCATCTTCTTGATTCAAAAGAGGCTCATCAGTTCAACAGAGACCTTGAGGATGAGATAGTGAGTCAACAACAACTATATGCGGATATAACTATATGCTTACAACATTTGTTTAAGATAAAGTATTCAATTTTAGTCTATTTTGAGACTATTTTAAGTTTTATGTTTTCCGTTATAGTTATGGGTGAAGGAGAGGATGCCCCTCGCCACATCCACAGACCACGGCAAAGATCTGCCCAGTGTCCAGCTGCTCATCAAAAAGAACCAGGTAATCAATCACTCAATTTATTTTTTCATTTACAAGCTCTGTTTAAGCATTTTTTTGATCCCTGACTATATTCCCATTGTTCCCCAGACCCTGCAGAAGGAGATTCAGGGTCATCAGCCACGTATTGATGATCTCCAGACCCATGGTAGGAACATGTCACCCGGGAAGGAGTCAGATGTGGACAGGGAGAGGAGAGCTGCTCTAGACGGTCGTCTGGCCGAGCTGAGAGAATCATGGGACCTTCTGATTTCAGAGACTGAGAAGAGAAAAGCCAGGCTAGCAGAAGCTAACCGAGCGCAGCAGTTTTATGCAGACGCTGCGGAGGCCGAGGCCTGGATGGGAGAGCAAGAGCTTCATATGATGTCAGAGGAAAAGGCAAAGGTCGGTAATAATAAACTATAGGTGTTAGTGGAAACTGCTCTGTACTTTTGGTTTGGTTATTTTTAGAGACAGTCCTATTCAGTGTTAATGCATTTACAGAATGTTTGAATGAAATTTTAATATTGTCAATTCTAATGTTAATGAAAATAAATGTTTTTTTTTAATCTTTCTGCATGCATACGTTTAAAGCATCTGTTGCTGTTGTTGTAGGATGAACAGAGTGCTGTGGTGATGGTGAAGAAGCACCAGATTCTGGAGCAGGCTCTGGAGGACTACGCCCAGACTATCCACCAACTGGCCAACAGCAGCAGGCTCATGGTCAACAGCGAACACCCAGAGAGGTGAGGGGCATGCTGGGATCTCTGGACCGTCAGATATAGAGCACATGTCATATAAGTCAATGCTGAAGATGATCGTCAAAAGTGGTTTATTTAATGTTCTCCCTCTCCTTCTCTCTTTTGTAGTGAAAGAATCACTCTGAGGCAGGCCCAGGTAGATAAACTGTATGCAGGGTTAAAGGATCTGGCCGAAGAGAGAAGAGGCAAACTGCAGGAGAGACTGAGACTCACCCAGCTGAAGAGAGAGGTGGATGATTTAGAGCAGTGGATCGCAGAGAGAGAGGTCGTCGCTGGATCTCATGAACTCGGACAAGACTATGAACATGTGACGGTATAAAATCCACTAGTTTGTCACTTACAAACAACCTGATACATTAATAACTAATATTGAATGTGTGGCTTCATGTAGTCATTTTCTAATATCTTTGAATGCTGCTTAGTTGAAACTGTTTTATAACTTCAATTCTGTCTGTTTTTTCTGCGTCTTAGATGTTACGTGATAAGTTCCGGGAGTTCGCACGAGACACCAGCACAATCGGCCAGGAACGTGTGGATGTGGTGAATGCTCAGGCAGATGAGCTTATCGAATCGGGTCATCCAGAAAACGCAAGCGTGGCCGAGTGGAAAGATGGCCTCAATGAGGCTTGGGCCGACCTGCTTGAGCTCATCGACACCCGCACGCAGATGTTGGCCGCCTCGTACGAGCTGCACCGTTTCCATCAGGACGCCCGGGAAGCCCTGGGGCTCATAAGAGAGAAGAAGGAAACGCTGGCGGGGGCTGAACTCGGACGGGACCTCAACACTGTCCAGCACCTGTTGAGACAACACACAGCCTATGAGCATGACGTACAGGCACTCAGCGGGCAGGTAAGAATGAGCGAATGACAGCGTTACTTTTGCCAACCCCTTCCCTCTTTTCTATTTGATTTTCATACTGTCAAACACTTTCTCCACAGGTCACACAGGTGCAGGACGATGCAGCTCGTCTGCAAAAAGCATACGCTGGAGAGAAGGCGGATGACATCCATCGTCATGAGCGTGCCGTCACAGAGGCCTGGGAGGGGCTTCAGTCTGCCACTCAAGACAGACGGCTGCTCCTGTTGGACACGGTAGAGAAGTTTCGATTCTTTAATATGGTCAGAGATCTCATGCTATGGATGGAGGGAATCAACTTACAGATCCAGTCGCATGACAGTCCGAGGTACATGTGCATGCATGCAGGCATTGTAATGTCTATTTCACAAATTGTAAGACACTTGGAAACAACTGTGTTACTAGCACATACACAAAAAAACAATAAATATGTACCATTGTTAGGTATTTAAATGTTTTTGAGAATTTCTTAAGAGAAGGATGTTGTACTGATGTTGTTTTTTTGTTCTGTGTACAATAGGGACGTCTCATCAGCTGGCCTGGTCATTGCAAACCATCAGGACATTAAGTCTGAGATCGAGACTAGAGCCGACAGCTTTACAGCTTGCAATGAAATGGGACGCACCCTCATCAACAACAACCACTATGCTTCTGATGAGGTCTCTCTACCTTCTGAAAATATATACACTTATCATAATGAATCCAGCGAAAACTGAAGAATTCAGGATGCCCTAGAACCAAAAATGACCAAAAATTATTTCAACATGGTTATTTGTATAATTGAATATTATTATTAATCTTTATGAAATTTAATTTTAATCTATGAATCTGAATTGAACAATTAAAAAACAATAAAACAGTCACACATTTACTTACCAAAATTACACAGAGAATATTTTAAAACAATACTTAATATATCATTCTTACAGGATACAATGCAATTTTCTGCTGTAATTTCTGTGCACCCCTATGCAGAATAACAGCAAACACGTGTATACATCACTGCTTGTTAGTCCACACATACTGATGTAATGTATTTGATGTGTTATTTCTAGATTCAAGAGAAATTAGATCAGCTTCAGGCCAAACGGACTGAAATTAATCAGAAGTGGCAAGAGAAAATGGATCATTTACAGATCGGTGAGTATGTGGGAGTAAACACGTTTCTCTGCCTGTAAAGGAGCATAGCATGCTAAAGAAGTGTACATCAAAGGTAGAAATTTTGGCGTAGGATTACACCTACAAAAACTTGCTATATTGACTCTTTTTCTGTGTCTTTTTCTTAGTTCTGGAGGTATTACAGTTCAGCAGGGATGCCACTATGGCCGAATCATGGCTGGCTGGTCAGGAGCCGTTGGTCAGGGCAGCAGAATTGGGCTCTAATGTAGATGAGGTCGAGAGTCTTATCAAACGCCATGAAGCCATTGAAAAACTGGCAGCGGGCTGGGAAGATCGTTTCACGCTGCTCGAAAAGCTCACCACGGTTTGTTATATGGCCACACAAATATAGAAGGATGTATACAGAAGCATTGGTATTATCCCCATGCTTTTGAATTTTCTGACTTGTTTTATTTTCTCTGTTAGCTGGAGGAACAGGAGATTCAAAGAAGAAGGGAAGAGGAAGAGAGAGCTCGGCGACCACCAACACCACCGCCTGTGGAGGAAGTAGTACCGTCCGAAATAAATGATTCAGCTGCAAGGTAATTACATTTTCTATTCTATTTATTACATCTATTGCTTATCTTTTTCATTTGTTACACCAGATGCTAACCAGGTGATGCATTTAGCAACGCGTAGCCTTGCCCACTGTAGAACTCGTTGATCTAATATTGTATTGTAAAAACTGTAAAAAAGTACATTATTTTTAAGGTCAAGTTGACTAGCAGATCCCGAATGACCCTGTGTTATTAGTTTTGAGAGGCTGTTTGAGTTTAGGCGATGGGGAATAACATACCTTGGAATGTCGTGACCAGCCATAGTCATAATTCCAGTGCGCAGTGTGAAAAACATCAAATATCTTATGTTAGGGGTTTTTTGTTTTGTATACTAGCAAATTGCTTGATGCTGGAAATGTGTCTGGATAATATGCCATGTTTCTCTTTTTATTTTACCTTAATATTTGTTTTTATTATGTGCTTACACATACATATTTGTGTTTTTTTGCTCAATTGCTCTAAAGGACTAGTCTGGATCAGACTACATTGAACCAGTCAGTATCTGTCAATGGTGTCTACAGCGACCAGGACACATCACAGGTCAGATATGGTCCATTTTCATTCTCTGTTCATAATTGAGAGCCAGATACACACTCACTTTTATGTTTTACACTCGTATGTTAGTATATTAACACGATTTTTACAATTCATACCAAGACACAAATCACAGTCCAGTCTCAACTGTGTCCTGTTATGTGTTCATCGTCTTTTCCTTGTTTCTCTCGATCTGTTCTATTGATGTAAATGTTCTGTCATAAACATAATCTAACTTGTGAGTCCATAAATAAAACCTTTTTTTTGTGTGTGAGAGGAATACCGTAGTTCCAAGTCAGTATGTTTGTATTGTGTTGGTATTCTTTTAAATGTCAGAACAATATTTCAACACGCAAAAGTGCAAACATACACTCACATTAACACATGTTCTTGTGACGTCTCTTATCTGCAGTCATTATCGGTATCTGAGCTCAAGAAACCCGAACCTAAACCTGAGACTAAACCTCAGTCTAACCCAGTTTCTAAGCCTGTGTCTAAACCGCACAAGGCACAGGAGCGTGTGAGTACTAACCCCGTAGCATCACGCTTTAGCCGTAGTGTAGCATGACTGCCTCCAGCTGACGGTAGCTATACCACACCAGCTAGAGGACAAAACCTTTCTATTGCTGTCAGTGGATCACTGTTGTGCTTTTCGTGTATGTTTGGCTACTGTAACTTTTAATGTACTGTAATTTTTTGTTTGTTGCTTATGCCTGAATGATAACATCAGTGTTTGGGATGCACTTTTATCACATGCAGTTTCCCAATTCGAAACAAATTTCTACTTTGATGTTAAAAGGCAACGTTGGTTTTCTGTATTATTCTGTATAACGTATTGAAGTGCATCACAACAGCTGAACTAATTCCCTACTAAATCTTTCACATTCAAAACTGCTTTTGTTTTTCTTTCCTTCAGTTTCATCGGATTGTACTTTTTTCTAAGGCTAGTAGCTGTTCATTCTAAGCAACTGTTTTTTTCCCCAATGTAGTATTTAGTTGCTTGGTTTAGAAAATGAAATGATGGAGGTCTTTGAGGCAGATGTGTCCCAGTGTCTTTGTGGCAGTGTTTTATCATCACACCCACATTCCTTCAGCTTCTCCATACTGCCCACTGCCCGTTTGTTTTTGATGGAACATGCTGGTTTTGATGATGTTTTATATAGTTTTCTTTGTTTGCTTTTTCTGTGTGCATGTACTGTATATGTTGTGCTTAATCTAATTAGTCTATTTTTGAGAAGAAAACATATTAATACTTAAAACATATATAAATTGTTATGATATGGAAAAAAGTTATACAGTATTTTTCAATGATGTAAGTTTATAGCTTAACTTTTATTAAATCACAGTAGTATTGACCAGCACACTATGTAAGATATAAAAAAACAATAAATTATTGTAAAATGTCCTAACCTGTAGCATGTTTTCATCAATCAGGGGTCAGAATCCGAATCTGTCAACGGTCCTGGCCGTGACAGCGGTCTGGACTCGGCATCACGGCAAGACCCTTCAGCAACACTGCCAGGACGAGGAGGAGCAGAGGCCGCCACAGAAGCCATGGAGGGTATGCTCTGCAGGAAACAGGAAATGGAATCACACAACAAAAAAGCCGCCACCAGGTGAGACATGAAGCAAATCTAAATAAGATATTCTGTCATGAATTGACAGGTTAATGTTGTATTGAAGTGATTCTAAAGAGATACTAACAATGACTTGACTCGTTTCTCTCCCTGTGTGTTTGTAGATCGTGGCAGAATGTATATTGTGTGTTACGTAAAGGCAGTCTGGGCTTCTATAAGGACAACAGGAGCGCCTCTAGTGGAATCCCTTACCATGGAGAAGTTCCCATTAGCCTCGGCAAGGCTGTCTGCGAAGTTGCCCATGACTACAAGAAGAGGAAACATGTATTTAAACTTAGGTGAGAATGAGACAAGGGAAATAAACCTGTTTTTTATTTAAGAAAGTACCTTAGAAGTTTATTATCGTTCTGTTAAATTCTTAGCATGTAACCTGTTTTTTATTTTAACAGGCTTGGTGATGGAAAAGAGTTCTTGTTCCAAGCAAAAGATGAGGTAAGTATTACACAAACATGAAAAGATAAAGACTCAAAATTTTATATGAAGTTAACTAAAAAAAGAAGTTGCTGCTGATTACGATACAACGTTTCTCTCTCAGGCTGAAATGAGTTCATGGATTCGAGCGATCCACTCACTGTCACCCGCAGACCATTCGCCGGGAGGCCAAAAGGGTCTCAGCCGGGCAATGACCATGCCACCTATTTCTCCCAGCTCAGGCGATGCAGGAGGTGTGACCATGCGCAACAAAGAAGGCAAAGAGAGAGACCGCGAGAAGCGCTTCAGTTTCTTTGGCAAGAAAAAATAAGCACCCAAATATGCCACAGAAATCCAGTGAGCGAAACAACAAATGGATGTTTGTCAACACTCAAAAGAATATGTTAGAAACGGGAAAGAAAGTCGCATGTCACATTGTGGTACGTTTTCCGTTTAAGCCCTTTTACTTCCAATCATTTTTTCAAATTGGTCTCATTTCGCACATGGATCTGGTTCAATCTCGCCTCCGAGCTGTCGTGCCACATTTGGCCTACGATGTAGTAAATTCCCAGCGTGAGCTGTTAATGGGGCTTCTCAGGAGAAGAGGCAGTGACGTCCCTGACCAAGACCAGCTCTCAGACCACTGGCCAATGCAGTAAAAGTTTCTTGAAAGTTCTGGCTATAGTTTCCGCTTAATTTTTTCTCAAATTATTTTCAGCTTTGAGCTAGACTGTAATCTTTGAAAGACCAAGAGTGCTATTTTGTCTTTTGTCCCCGATTTCTTTTTCTGTTTTAATTTCAACCTCTCACTTTCTTTGTGAAGGACCACAATCCTTTTTGGTATTGTTATACTTATAACAAAAATGTAATTTTTATTGCTATTATTAATATTGTTTATTTGCTGTTACGATTTTGAGTCAATTTAAAATTGAATATTTAAAGAAAGTGTAGGTATAGTTGGCACGAGTCATGTTCAGAGGGGTCAAAGAATGCAAACAGAAGGCCACGAGTCAGAAAATGAAGATTGTGCTGGTCTTATTTTTCTTTTAAATCTGTTCTAGCTGACCAAATTTTTCCGTTCATTCCTTTTTCTTGATATGACTATGTTAAATGGGTTTTTAAGAGAATTGTTTTTGGTGGTTTGAAAGTTAAGGAGCTGAAGGTAAACAAAAAAGCTCATTATTTATAATGCTTTTAGTTTCTCTTTTATATTTCAACTCGGTTTATCTATTCTGTCTCTTTGTTTCACATTGAGAGATACTTTGAGATGTATGTGTGGCCTGTTTCTTTGGTTCATAACCTCAAATTCTCGTTCTTTTCTTAGACCAGAAAAAATTTTGTGGTGAAGATTGGTGTTTGAGGCGTGATGCTGTGGTTTGGACTTTGGTTTTACTTTTTCTCAAAAGCGACAACAACACAAAAATCAATTGCACAAGCCAACATTAAACTTGGAGGAGTGGCATATATTCTCTTCTTTATTTCCTGGTTGGTTTGATTTGAATATGTAGTTGACCAAGTTATTCAAAGGTTCCTTGGAATTTATTCTCAGGCATCAGTTTTATCATTCACACACACAAGCGTACAAACGCACATGCTTTTCACACCCTTAAGCCTACACTTTATATATTTTTACAGGGATTAACCTCTGATGTTGGAATTAATGTCAGTGATGCTCTTAAGGTTGATGCTGTGTTTCTAGGTGTGCGTGTGTGTGTGAGTTTTTGTGTGTGCGTGTATACACAGAAGAGGTTGTTTTCAGGTATACTCGTTGTGCGCTTAGAAATAAGAAACAAAGTTACTAAGATATTCTTAATGTGGACCAAATCAACAATTTCCCCCAGATAATCTGTCCCCTTTATCTTTACATCACAAGCATCAAATTATCTTCCTTGGAGGAATGTGAAATTTTTACAGCATATAATTGCAGGTTTTATAGAATTTTCTCCTGGTATCCGTAAGTAACACAAAGGCAAGATCAACGGCAACCTACCAGACAGGATTTCAGATATACTTTTGCAGTTATAAAAGAGCATGATGTATTGGTAACAAGTGTACCCACTGTGGCATGAAATCAGTATTTTTGTAGGATAAAGACTTTTCAGCCTCATGTGATTGTGAGAAAGCTTGTCTTGGTGTGTTAATATTAGTTTGAGGTTTTTTGACATCATACAATGAAGCCCCTTCCTCTGAGGTGTGTGGAGTATTGAGCCAAGTATTGAGTCATTCATTTTTACACTTTATTTGGAGATGCATTTAAGCTGTGGGCACAAAGACACAGTAAACAGAAAAGCTGTGATATTTCATGTGAAGGAAAATGATGCTGGCTGCCTATTAAACATGATCTAGCCCACAAAAAAGCCAGTTTCCAGTGCTAAGACGATGTCACCAAAACTCATTTTCTGCTCTGTAGTGAAGTGAACCTGGAATTTACTTCAGGGAATCAGAAAGGCATTGTGTTAATAGGTTAAAGTCTCCATAGTAAAACATTCTCAGTCTGTCATTCCCCACATTAAAGGATAAAACCTCCACCAGGGTAGAAGGATGTGGTTGTAGATCAGTACTTCATGCAGAATCCTGTTATTGAGCTTTAGGATGATTTGTTTAGACTGAGCTTAACTACAGTTTGGGACTGTGTGCTAAGTTTTTCATTAGGCTATAGTTCATATTGCTCTTATTTATGCTGTTTGGTTTTTTTCTTATTCCTCATAAAAATAACTTCATCTTTATCTCTTTCCTTGGCTTCTTTTTACTTTCCAGATGGTCAGTTACGTTGTGGCACATAAGAGTATCTAGATAAATGAGCCAGTTTATGTGAATTTTAAGCACTGGTGAGGAACATTCTGGGGAGAATGAAAGATGAAATTATATTGCAATACAGTAAATTAATACAGTGAATTCAACAGCTCATCACTCAAAGTGTGCACTCAGAGGGCTGAGCATTATATTATACAGTCTGTTTTTTAGCAGATCTTTTTTCCTCATCCAGTAGTGGTATATTTTGCAATATTTTAAAATGCTTCTTCAAAAACGGTCCCACCAAACCCAATAAAACCACAGTTTATTGAAGAATGTTGATTCCATTCATCTAAAAGAGTTGTTAATATCACTACTGTTCTGTTATTATTATTATTGTTATTATAAAAGTCATTATAAATATTACTATTATTAATACTACTACTACTGTTGCAACTGCACCTCGTGTAAAACTGCAGCTTATTCCTGAGTTTTTTGTCTGTACTACCAAACCCCGCCACTTGGGGGCAAGTGTGCTGTTGAGCATTTTCATTACTGATATAAACAAGAAGACTTGTTTGTTGACTCGTGTATCTACATCTAATATTAGGAATAAAACATGATTTGAAAAGAAACTGTGTGTGTCATATTGTATACATTTGCTGTAGTGATGCAGTAAATGTGTGGCATGTACAAGTTTGACTAGTGTGCATCACATTTTGCAGGTGGTTGTTGTGAGGCTTTAGATACTAAAATACAATTGTTCGCTTGTGACACACGAGTGTGATTTATATATACTATTTATATAAAGTGCTGTTTTCAGAATTGTCCTCATAAATAGGCACATTAAATAAGTATTTTCTTTTCTTTAAAGAACATACTGCTTCTGGTTTGTGCATTTTAATTCACAAACTCCTATGTTGCCTCTCAAAAACATCTGTCCTTTTTTAGACTTTTAAATGTCTTTCTTTCCCATACATGTTTAACTGCAAAATAAACCTCTTGTTCTACTCTCCCAGCTAAGTCAATGCCAAGTCATGAACTTTGACCTTAGAGACCCCAACCCCCTTCTTGTTCCTCCACTTGATAAACTACTTTCTGCCCTATATTTCTTGTGTTCATAGAGTAGCTGACTTTGAACTATTATTTTTAGAAATAGTATAGTGTATGGCAAAGCAAATTACACAACAGTCTCTAGGTGCACTTGAACAAAAGCGTCATCTCTTCATGAAGATCTTGTTCTTATGTCAAACCATCTTCACCCTGTCTATGCAGTTTAGTGAACAATATTGCAGTTGTTCACACAATAGATCTGAAACTGGCCTTGAAACTCAACCAGGAGCGTTTTGAACTGCCTACAGACCTGTTAACAAGATGTGCAGGAAACGGTCTCTGCGTGCAAATCAGCAGGTCCCTTTATATTCAGATCTCTATGTTCTAAAAAGTGTCATGATTTGCATGCTTCAAATGTTCAGTAGGCCTATGCAAATGCCATCCAGATCCTTCTCCTTTGCTTTTGTTTTAAAACACATTCACGCCTTGCGAGGACCGTCTATCAAGGGTTCAGAAAAGCTTAGCAGCCCAGCATGAATATATTTAGGCAATTTTGAAACCTCGACGGCGTCCTCACCTCGAGCCCTCACGGGCCCCCGCTTTGTGTTCGGTCACAATGCGCGTTACCCAGCGACCGTTAAAACCGCCTGAGCTTCAGTGTCACTCACGAGAGATTCAAACTGTTGCAAATCGACTCTGAGCACCAATGGACTAAAACAATATATATATAAAATGAAGTTATTTAATAGTAGAATCTGACATGCTGATGCGCATCGAAATTGTTGTAAGTAATTGCCTTTATTTTAGTAAAATATGTCTTAGATTAACCATCGTTCCAGTACTCTGCCAATTGCACAGTAATATTGAATGTTAAACTGTGTTAATTTTGTGTTTATATGATGACTTTCACCAAGCTATCATAGTTTGTTCTGCACTTGGTAACTGTTTCTGTTTGGGACGATTTGTTCTAGAGCCAGAGAACGCGTTTCAGCTTGTGATTGCCGTCAATCAAGTTCAGGCTGTGTGTGGTTTGCGCAGGAGTTATTAGGAAAGCCGTGAATGTTTGATGTGTTGATTTGTTATCACGGATGTATGTGGAACTTCTTGATAGCCAACGATAACATTCACAACGGGATGTACTCTGGTGCGTATATCAATAAACTCCAGCAGAGCAGCAAATATGTTAAATCAAAGCGTAAAGTTATATAGTTAGTTTAGATTGTTTAGTGAATTTACATCGGCTTGTTACGTGTTAAAGGGTAGATGCGCAGAACTGATGAGACGCACAGAATGGAGAGTCAGCAAAGTGCAGAGCGCGCGAGTGAGAGAGCGCGCACTCGGCTCCACTGGGAAAAGCACATTGATTGCCGAATTTGCAAATAACGTCGTTTGCTGCAGGGGGATATACATGCATTCTCAACAAATTAGCAAATTAGTCCCACATCCAACAGTCTTGTGGTGGTCTATGCTGTCACCATCAGATTTGTGTTTAAAAGTCTTCAATTATTGTTTTTTAAGGTATGATAGAGACTTTAAAATTGCAAAACATCTGCTGTATAATGTGTTAGATGGGAATAGTATGCATCACATGTTTGTGCTGTAGGTTTGTTTCTGTAGACGTATGGTTTAGGTCTGCTTTACAAAATACACATCACATCTGGAGTGGATTTAGAGAACAGAGAAAGAAGGATAATAGCTGGCCCTGCTTCCCAATCAATGCTCACCACACACACACACAAAACATTTTGACTCCAGATTGTTCATATGTGTGATACTGTTGACTGAGAGCTTATGAGAGTTTCATCAGAGAAAATAAGTTCATGAGGGCAGATAAACAAATAGATGTAAGAGGTGAACAGTTCAGAGCTGTAGTGAGTCCAGAACTGTATTCTGGTCACCATATGTTACACAAAATTACAACACAACTCCAATGAGGACAAAAGGATATAAGGTGAATTACAGAGAATTTGTTTAATATGTAAATGTTTTATGTTGGTTAATGAAAACATTAAGGTCACATGGGGTTATCATCTTAAAGAGATTAACAGAGCTGTGTCTATAATCTTTATGTTCAATTGTAAGAATAGATAATTACAGATATTACTAATGGAATGTAGTAAAAACAGACACACCACACAGAGATTTGGTTTTGACAGGACCCACATACTGAGTCAGGAATAGAGAAATATCCCGTATAATATGATAATGGCATAGTGATCTGTTAGAGATAAGGAGAATGGAAGATAAGAGTAATAGCAAGGGACTGGTGTTTTGTGTAATGAGTCTTTTCAGACTCTTAAATCTTTCCTTTACTTAACAGAGCTAAGCTTTAGTTGGGTAATTGAACATTTCTATTTTCCTGTAACATTACAAAGCAAAATAGTGTGATTAGCTAGGGTTTGTTTCTTTAAAAACTACCATTGGTCACTGTTGTCTGTTGGGGATGTTTTTGTGTATTATGAAAAGAATTTAAAAATGTAAGAGCTGGCAAATATTTTCTTGCCCTCATTTTTTTTCAAATCCATTTGTTATTACGTTTTCCATAGATAAAAAACACAGTGAAAACTATAAAGTCCTACAAAATTAATAAATATAGAACATGTGTTAATTATAAGGCCCTATGACACACTTAGATTCAGACAAATAAATAAGCACTGGCCAACTAACCTGACATACCAAGAAACACCTGGAATAAAACTAAGAAGGCCCCTGCCTGCAATATGGGCATTATTATTTTTTCTTTCTTATATCTCTTATCTAATTTTTGCTTTAAAAGTTCTAGAGAAAGGGCCTTTTATTAGTGGGTCATCAGATCCTAAATTAAAGCTGACCTAAACCATAGCTAAAATTAAGAATCTAATGATTCACATTGCATTTAATACATTAAAAGATTAAAAAGTATGTAAATACGTTACATATCTGTTCTCTATCATTGATTGTAGCTTTGCCAAAAAAAGTTGAAGATGTCTGTTCTAGAAACTTATTCTTATTTACTTTATCAACACAAACTGTCTTGAAGTTGGCAATTTGCTGTAAATCTGTCAAATAACTAACCAACTAAATAGAATTACAATTACACAATTGACAGATGTACTAAAATATTAGCCACGCCCACAATCCTATTGTAGCCTGGTATTTTTTAATGGGAAGAGCAGATCTTGTGCAGCTTTACATTCTTAATGTAAATGTTCTTTAGATAATAGGTGTGTATTATTTTGTGTGTGTGTGTGTGTGAAACTTAATTGAGATAGATGTGTATTCCCAGGATTATATTTATTAAATGCTGGACTAGCAAGAGATTATTAGTATAAACAATCATTTACATTTATATGTATCGTTTTATATGAACGATTCACCGCTATGCGGTGTGCGTGAGATAAAACTGTGGCGTTGGAAATTTCAGCAAGGCGGAAGAAGCGTGACAAGACAACGGTAAACGCCAAGAAATGGCCTGGATCAACATAATTGGCAGTATAATGGATCCAGATCCGCAGAATCCAGTCCTGTTGAGCTGACGGCATGTGGCGCTGTGTTCCAGCAGCAGCAGTGGAGATGTGAGGGGTGTGTGCGGAGCTTTCAGCGCTGTATAGCACACAGCAGCTCTATTTCTACTGGATCAGCAAATACTCGCTGTACAGGAGTATGCGGTATCAGGTCTATGGGTTATTTTTGTGCTGCTGTCAATTCTGCAATTTTTACGCTTAAGAAGAGCATATGACCGAGAACAATTGGAGGTCAGATTGTAGAATATTGATTCTGATCTGAAAGACCTGCGCGTGTACTCACTTTTGACAGAAATAACTCATACGAAGAGCGCGGGCCACTTATCCTGACGGTAAGCAAACATATGGGATTTGCATTGGGATTTTAAATAAGTTAACCCAAAATATGCAGTAATTGTCTATAAGTTTTTTCACGGTGTTAATCGTCCGCAAACTTACGTTAACGCTTAGTCGCAGTGTGATTCTTTACATCTGTTCTGTAAAAACAGCATGACAGTAAGAGGTTGTGCATTGACAGCATGTGGTATAGATGTGTGTCGTTGAAACAAATGATTTAAGCAAAGTTGACGACTCTGAGGTTTGTTTCATATTTAATGGAATATTTGCATGTTATTTCCTCCTATGAAGAGTTATGATCAATGTCTCTTATATGAGCTCAGATGAGTATCTACAATACATATCTAATGAAACCATGATGTATTAGTTTATTTTTTGGTAAAGAAAAAGTTTAACCATGGTATTTGTAATGATGTAATGATTTGTAATGGTGAATCTACACAAATATCAGTCTGTCAAAAAATGTACTTTAGTACACATTTAGCTTAATAAACCCACGGTTTTTGTCCTAAAGGTTTGACAAAATGCAGTCTGAATTTGACTTTACGGTTACAGGGCTTAAATCACATGAAATTTACATTTTAAAATCTGGATGTTATGTAATCAATATATGCAGGCAGATGTGTAAAACAATGTGCTCATGAGGACTCACATAACTTTAAAAAGCTGTTTGACAGAGCTGAACAGATTTTAACAATGCACCTCTCTCTCCCTCTCCCTGTGTGTGTGTGTCGAACCAAAAACGGTTGTGTTTTTGTCTCTGCATTGTCTAATAAACAGAGCTGTCTGTTGAGGCTTGTCCGAGCACAGCCCCATTTACGCTTTCCAGCAACATTGTTCACTTCTGTTCCCAAACTAATAAACAGCCCAGAGCCTTCAGAGCTGCATAGTTGTGAAATGTTCCCTTTAACCTCACTTTACCTTGGTTAAATGACTTTGCACATCTTATTCTTTCCTCTCAAAGTTCCACTGAATTCTTTATTATCCATGATTAGACCAAACAGAGATATCAGCATACCATAAAAGAAAAATGATCTCTTCCTGACACTCTCCTGCGAGTCTGAACAGGCCTTATTTACCTTTCTCTAGTGAAACTCTTGTTTAGTTGTGCTTAAATTGTGGCTTTTCTGAGGGTGAAACTGGAGTAAATTATTGTTTTAGACATATTTATGTAATGGAGTCTGTTAATGCATGTGTTTTAAGTGTCTCCTAAGTATTTGTAAGTCGCTTTGGATAAAGGTGTCTGCTAAATGCCTAAATGTAAATGTAAATCTGGTCTCTACAGCCTTTATTCTCACTGAAATGTAATGCAATATGCTGACGAAATTCATTTCTTTTTAAACCTTGCATGCCTTTTGCCAATATATAAAATAGCTTGTAAATGATGTAACATAAAAAGTTACTTCAAATGAAACACACCTTGACCCAAAAGACCTGCAGGTTGTAATGTAATCTAATGAATTCCTTTGTCTGTTGGTTTAGTTACGGCACTCTCTCTCTCTCTGTTCATCTATGATTAATCAATCTTATCATGGCCCAAAACTAGTTTCTTTTGTGTTATTCATACACATGAGTCAAACAGAGGTTTAACACAAAACGTTCTTGAATAGCCGAATTGAATGTAACTACATACTGTAGCTTGCATCTGTCAGTTGGCTGTCAGATGTCCCCCATGCCCGACCAGGCTTCAATATTATCCACTGCACATCTCTGTACTGTAAAAATGCTGAAACACAGGTTTTCTTATGCAGTATTTGTACGTGTTGATGTTTCTGTCTGTGAGAGAACCAGCATTTGGAGAACATTAACGCTGGAACATTGTGATACATAAGTGATTGCTGGATCACTTATGTAACATTGAGGTGCCTTTTCCCACACATTAGATGGATACACTGGCTTTTGTGTTTTGGTCAGTGTGTGCGGCAGTTAAACTCACTTTGATAAACGTCAAGGTTAAAGGAAGTATACACACACCAGGACACAGTTAACTGATCCAGAAGGATGATTTAATTCTGAAAGTATGCATCACAATTCATGATCTAGAACCCACTTATGTATTGTGTCTATGTGCATGCATACACTCAAGTCATTAGGGTTTGTCAAACCCTTTTAAAACAAGTATGTATCACATTTACTCAAGTGTTCTGATATGCCTTGACTCTGTCTTCAAACAACTTAAGCTCTTGGAAGAGTCTATTATCAGTCATTACATAGTCATTTTCCTATATGTGCCAAGACTAACAGACCCCGATTATTTGCTTAGACTCTTGTCCAAATGAAACTTTGTTTATCAGCTCTCTTAGCTTATTAAATTTGTAACATTTTTTAACATTAACTTCCCTGAAGATAACAAAAATGAAATCTCTCTTTCTAAAGTTGACCTAAAGAACATGCGTGTATGTGTATTATATAAACTCTGAACGTGCAGTTAGGCTTGATTTTGGATACGTTTCATATATTTATTTAATATGTAATGCAATATAATTCTATTACTTCACGAAAGCTCCACTGGTTTAACTGTAAATTAAAAAAACATGCAAGCCAAAAATAATCATATACTACTTTTTGGACTTGTAAAAACACTGTAATATGTGCATTTGTATGTGCTTAACAATTAATATGTGCTTGAGTGTTTGTGTTAAATATTTATTCTCTTTCTCCCAAAAAATGCAGGCAAACTGGAACCGCAGCTTACATAAAGGTGCCGGGATTGTTACGCTGATGTGGCCTACAAAGGGGAATTAACAAAGACGCAGTTTAAACAATGAGGATTTTTTCCACGAAAAATAATTAAAAAGCGTCCAATTGATTAAGTATCCTAAGTATGCTGTGAGCTGACTCTTCAAGTGTACTTGTCCAGTTTTTCTCTTCAGTATTCCTGTCTTCCATTCATCCTGCTGCAAGGTCTGTCTCTTTGTTGCTCGGGAGCTCGTGGTGGGTCAGACATGTCTACCAAGGCTCCCATATACCTTAAAAGACGAAGCCGTAAAGGAAAGAAGGAGAAGCTGCGTGACCTTCTTTCATCCGACATGATCAGCCCCCCACTCGGAGACTTTCGCCACACCATCCACATTGGCAGTGGTGGGGGGGCTGATGATTTTTTTGGTGACCTGTCTTTCCTACAAGGTAAATTTCACTTGTTACCGGGCCAACAGGGTCACCAGGGCACACTCCAGTTAAGTCGCACTTCAAGTGTAAATAGTCACCCTCCAGCCAATGAGAGCTCGCCTCTGTTGAAAAATGCCCTCTCGCTTCCCATCATTGGAGGAGTGCAGGCTCTCACGCTTCCTGCCCCAAACCCTGTGACATCACCAGCGTCTACGACCGCTGAGGTGCAGACAACCCGGTCCCAGGGAACTACTGCCCTTACAAAAACCCAATCTTCACCAACATCTCCGTCTCTCGCTCCACCTCCTAAACCTCCCAGACTGCACCTGGACGAGAGAAATTTGGGTCTGTCACGGCACACATCACTTCCTGCATCTTCAAACTGCTCTCCCCTACATATGCAGAAATGTGAACCAAGTCCGGATACTGAGGAAGATGAGAAGTGTGTAAGAAACGTAGAGGGAGATGAAAGGCAGTATCTCTCAAATGCTGGTTCCCTCCTATCTCTCCATTTGGATCTGGGACCATCCATTCTAGAAGATGTGCTTCAGATCATGGACAAGCAGAGGATAGGGACATTCAGTGGGGGACTTACAACCAGTGGAAGACAAGAAATTTATACCTGAGAGGTTTATTTCTCAATGGAGGAGACTTGAGTAAAATCTTGATGGTACATGAATGGGTTCATCACATTGTTTCTGGATGTATTAAACATTTTGCACTCTGAAAGAACTCTTATGTACCTGCTGTACAGTGGTATTTCTGCAGATTTGGAGTTTTTTGCTCATTATCCAACAGGATTGAGACTTTTAGACAAAGCAGGATTTGAACCAACGAAAGGAAATACATTTTCTACCATCAGAATTTGTGCTCAAAAAAAACTTTTTCTCTTTTTGGAGCTACAACTATTTTCTAAAACTAAATTAAAACTGTTTTATAACTGCTACTATCTTTATGGTTTGTATGTACAACATGCAGGCCCCCTGGTCAACAGGGAAAGAAAAACTCACATTTCTCTCTGAAAGCAGCGATGACATCATCTCTCCCCCAGTGTTGTTGCAATTTGTGTAAGCGAGTAAAAATGTGCAGCTCCTCCCTAATGATCTGGACATACACGCCAGGAGGCTTGTGTCTACACCCTGAGATTTTAACGTCTTTGGTTGTGAGTTTTTTATTCTTTGGGAAAGAAACCCAAAGGCAAAAGCAAGCTCATGTTTCAGAGAGCAGGAATATACTTTTCACCTTTCACCGGTATTGGTGTCTGCGATCCCTTAGGCTTTAAAATCTGATCAGTTTTCAGGCATCAGTTCAGCCTATTTCTGACTATAGAGTGGGGCCTGAAGAAGGGGCTTGTGTTTATATCACCATTTAACCTTCCCCACATGGGGTAATTCTCTGTGTCAGTGTATAGCATTTTAGTCTAGTATGTATTTTATGTAATGCCAGATTACAAGTTTACCACAATGTGCTTCTAACTGTCATTGACTGGAGGACACGAGACAACAATAAGAGAATGTTAACAAATATTAACAGAACTGTTGTGTTGCACCTTTGCTATGTGTTAAGTTGCCAGGCTGTATGAGAGTATTTTGCATTCTCTATCACTAGTGTCACCAAGCAAAAATATTCTTTTTAACAGGTTCTCTGGACACCACAACCAGCCCAATCAATAGATGGATTACTTACAGTTTAATATATTGGACATTTTAATCTGGTATTGGAAAAGGGTATTTTAGAATAGAAAAATAACATGCTTAAGATTCTTCAAATTTTTTTTTTTGTTTAGTTTTGTATTTATTTTTGTTTCGTATTTTTAGTGGATTTTCTTACAATGTGATTTTTGTGATTATCATTTTCAAAGATTCTGCACTTCAGTTTTGACATGGACATGATACATAAACAGATTATGTACACAAACCAATTAAATCGATCTCTTTTATTTGCAAAGTTCTTGTTTGTAAGCAGGACTGATTTAAAAAATAAACTCATGTTTTACATCTTTTTATTCATCTTTAATCTTAATATTTTTATATTCATAGACTTCATTCTAACCACATCTTGTGACCTGAAAGGTTCTCAGATCCATTGCTCCCATGAACTGAAAATAACAAAAGTTAATAATTTTGGGACATGAAATGGGCATTATTTCACTTTTCATAAATACACAGTTTTGACATGATATATTATACAGAACAACTGTTAATCCATCAGAAATGCATTTAGACTAAATATCTTAGACTTAAGGGTCAAGAGGTATATTACACTATTGCTGCCTTATCAATAAATGTGAATCATTAACATTGTGGCCTTACAAATTGAAAAATTGTATAATGTGACTCCACAGCACATGTTCAGATTTGCTTTTGGGTTTTATTTGTTGCTTTATTTTTCTGATTCAAAATGTTAAATAAGATGGAGATACACTTAAAGTGGAAAATGAGGGTCAATAAATGTTTTTTGATTTATAAATTCCGACTGAGAAATATTTTCTTTTTGATTTAAGTAAAAATACATGCAAGTTGTGAGTCACATTTACCCTAAAGAAAAGCATATAGTTTAACAGCTATACAGATCAACATACTGGTATTATGTAAATATGTAAATGTTTTTTTGCACGATTCTTTTGTATATGTTGTTTTGTTTACAAATGAGAGAGTGTTTATTTTATGTGGATTTTGTTTAAATCGTTTTAACAGTTAACAGTTACAGGTTGTAAACCATCTCGCCCTTTTCTGTTTAATTGCAACAGAATTCTTTAGCTAAGGCTGATTGTTTTGTGGGTGTAAAAGAGAGTGAAATTGCAGGTCAATGCATGAACAGCTCTTACCTGTGACACATTTTTTTATTGCAAGTCTTAGCATGCATGATTGTTACTTAGGTATCTGTTCTGAATGCGTTTTATGCAGATCCAACCTTGGTGTGTGTGTTTAAGGCACATTAAGAGTTTGGGAGTGCGTGTCTGTGTATTTGCTTGTTTGCAGTAGCTCCTCTATTTTCTGCACAGGCCCTGGGAACCCTTCCAACTGGCTTTATTAACACAGAGCAGCCGAAGCCCCTGACCTTACGATCACAATACCATGGGAACACCAGAGAGAGGGGGAAGCAGTCAGAGAGAAGGAGGAAGGAAGGAAAAGGGTTGAAGGAAGGTGCACGAGGGCCAGGATGAAGGAAAAAGGGAGCGAAAAAAGTGCAAGAGTAGATATATCAAATCTAAAAATATTTTCAGAAAGGCAGTAGACCACAGATCACAATACTGTGTTTGTGATGCATTAATGAACTTCATTGACAAAGCACATAGTTGCACTTTCATACAGATTAAGTTATAGAACAAAAGGGTGAGGCTCCTACAATTAACACAAATGCAACATCTCAAAAGGATAAAAAAGATGATCTGCCAGTTTATCTGCATTCTTTTTTATTGTGGTTGTTATATATTTTAAATAGAATGTGAGTTTTACAGCAGCATTTATACACATTATGCTATTTGCTAGTTTTCTGCAATAAATCTTTGTAATCTTTCGTTTTGGTTTATAAAGCTGGTTACATTTAGAGATATTTTGACCTTCAAACCAGATTTTGCCTTACTGAGAGTCAGGTACAAACTCTTTTGTTTGTAAATGACAAACAATCTGAAGCTTCATGGCACTTTAAACATGTCTGGAGAGTGTTTAGCATTTAGGGGTAATTATAAAATCCTTCAACACAAAACAGAGACTGTGTATTTGCACACTATTCTTTGTGTGTATGTGTGTAAGGGAGGATCTCAAATCAATGACTGGCTTCCATACTTCCATACTAACAGAATGTAACAGATAATAACCACAGGGCGATTTTCCGAGCACACACATAAGCAGACAGAAATCCTTTTCATGGAATATTCTGAAAGTGCTGTGAGGAAGGGAGGATACTAAAAAGTATTCAGCATGTGTTCCATTACAGTGTTATCTTTGTAAGTGTGTGAAAGGCTTTGCTATGTGTGGGGTGCTATTCACAACCTGTCAGTTGTTTTTTGTGAAATAGGAATAAAGGAGGGATTGCAAAAAAGGAAAGAACAGATTAAGAGGTTTGGAGAGATTCAATTGTGTAATGTGTGCCTATATCTATTCACCTTTTAGAAAAGGTAAATGTATGAATCATGTACTGTGCTTCCCCTTTAGGAATTCAGCTGAAAACTGCTTTGCACATGGTAAACAATGACAGTATATACAGTACCAGTCAAACGTTTGTAAAACGTTGTTTTACGTATTTTCACAATAGTAGTAAATTTATCAAAACCATGAAATAATACAATTGTAACCGTGGAAATTATGTTGTGAAATTATGTTGCGAGCATTCAAAATAAAAATATAACACTGTTATATTTTAGCATCTTCAAAAGTAGTCATCTTTGTATAGAATTTGCATCTTACTCTTGTTATTTTATCATCCAGCTTTTTGAGATCTCAACCTGTGAAGCTTTTTAAACAGCACTGAAGAAATTTCTATCTATGCTGGACTATTATTTGCTGCTTTTTATTAATTATTATGTCATATTAATCTATTTAAATAAAATGTTTAATGAAATTTTTTGTTTTTTACATTAAAGAAGTTAAAATGTTGCCACAATTATTTTTTGTCTACAAAAGTAATTTTAAATTTTGAAATTGGAAGGCTTTCCACTAGATGTTTCATCCAGATAGTTTAGCCCTGGGGCAGTCAAATGTTTTTAATTATGTTAATTTGTTATTTAGAAAATAACAAAAATATTATTTTATTTAATAGATTTTAGATGAGAAAGTGTTCTTCACAAGATTTTTAAGAATTCACTTTAAAAAGTCTTTGTCAGAGTTGTTTTGTTATGTTTAAGTTTTATGTCCTCTCAATAACAAATGGGCGACTACTGCCACCTCGTGTCTATTTGCAAACACTACAAGACAAGTCCTTCAGTTTTGCGTAGCCTGTATTTAGTCTTTTTTACACGCGTTTTAAAGCATGAGTTCATTATTTATAAAGCTTAATTCGCTATATATTAATATAGTTTTCATTCTATTTTAATTTCATTTTATTCAAACAAACAATTAATTTCTGTATATTTTTACCGAATGAATGCCCCTATACCATACATTTCAGGAAAAATGACTATGTTGTGTCTATATTTAAACATTAAAGATTGGCTCCCACCCACCGAACGCCCCTGACCTGTGACCTTCCTCTAAGGTCCTTCCTTCTACGCATGCGCAGAACACCAGCTGTGGGAGCTGTAAAGCCAAGATGGCGGCGGTAGTAGAGAATGTTGTCAAGCTGTGAGTATTTTACTTCGTTATTTAACTGCATATGAGATCCCCATGTTATAATTTCATCTGTAACATTTCAATGATAGTACAGAATCACGGGCTTTTGTGTTATTTGCTGAAATATAACCAAAGTAACGCTTTCGACAAGGTTGTCTGAGCTCTGGTTAAGTTAGCTGAACTAGCAGCTGCTGTGTGTCGCTTGTGCACTTCGCTTCCGTCTTCAGCATGAATAACGATCAAACCATGTGAGGGTTTCTTTGTAATGACATAAATCTGAGAATTGTGTTAGTGTGCGCACATATTCTTTTCATTAGTGTGTCAGTGTTGTTGACAGGTTTAAATGCCTCTCTCACTACTCGAGAGACGAGGGTTAGAGTTGGTTATTCTCGGTTTCTGTACCAGCACCAGCTGTCTTTCGTTGAGCTGCCAGTCTGTCATCACCGCGCCTGAACAACCAAAAGGTTTATTTACTTCCAGACGTTAAAATATTTATATATGATCCCACTTTAGAGTCCTACCTAGATCTTTGTGGACTTCTGTCAAACCATACAACTTAAAATAGGAAGTTCTTCTGGTTGTTAAATGTCTGTTCAGCTGAACTAAGCAGTTGAATAATAAGCTTCCAATAAAAAGGATTGTAACTAAGACTGCGAAAGATGATTTGATGATTGAGTTGAATGCTGTAAACACACAATTTCATGTACATTAATGTTTTGAACAATTTCATTTACATTTATCTTTGTCCAGAGTGACATACCGTGCATTTTTCAAATCAATGCTATTCCAATTGCACTACTGGAGTGATACTTAGATTTTCTTTATTACATAAGAAAAGGGTCATTTATGTCTCTTTTGTTTGATTGTCTGGATGCATGTGCATCATGTGATCCATGTCTATACATACTAAAAAAGTTTAATGTAAATGTTGTAAAAGGTTTAAATAGGGCCAAAGGTGCTGGTTTGAAAAATGTGCGTTCCAAATTTAATTAACTTTAAATAGTGTCTTAAGGCTTTAGCTCTCTATGTTGGTGTCGCTGATCATCCAAAGCTGTTTTGTTGTCTGGGCTTTAAAGCCTCTGCTCTTGGTTTTATCTCAGCAAAGCTTTAAGCTTTTGTTTTGTCCTCTGTGACATCAGCAGCCCGCCTGTGCTCTAATCTCATGGGCTTTAGCTAGCCTGTGCTCTCCAGGGCTCTTAGCGGTTGCCGGGGTGATGGACGGCGACAGCACCTGCTAAGTGACTGGAATGAAAGAGTTACAATGACCGGGCTGCACACACATACACCTCCTGCTACACACACATACACAAGCTGAAGGGGCTTGAGCTGGTTTACGAGTGTGTTGTTGCCACATTTATTCCAGATAAAAGATGACTACATTAGTGTATGTGTGAGTTTTAGAATGTTCCTCCATTTTGATTTTAATGCTGCAAAAGTGTCAAAGCTAAATTCTTTTTCTCTATTTTTCTAGGTTGGGTGAGCAGTATTACAGGGATGCTATGGAGCAATGTCATAACTATAATGCCCGTCTGTGTGCAGAAAGGAGTGTGAGGATGCCCTTCCTCGACTCTCAGACAGGTGTTGCCCAGAGCAACTGCTACTTCTGGATGGAGAAAAGGCACAGAGGACCAGGTGGGACACACATAACCTTACAGTGGTCAGACAGAACAGATTTTCTAAGAGTTCTGTCATTAATACATATTATACAATTTTGTGTTGCACAAGAAGAGAGTTTAAACGTTACTGCTACTTTTTGCCACTTAAAAGTAAAGCAATTTGGGGTGAACCTCTCTCTCTTTCTCTCTGTAGGTATGGCTCCAGGTCAGTTGTACACTTATCCAGCACGACGCTGGAGAAAGGAGGAGACCCCACCCCCCGGAGGACCCTCGCTTGGCCTTTCCTTCTCTAAAGTCTGGTAGGCAAACCTCTCACTTCCTCTGTTTGAAACAACATTAACAGAAGTGAAAATATATGGTGTTTGTGGTTGTTATTGTGCAATTTTCTGTGTAGTCTGTGCTTACTGTGCATCTATGTGTTTAATTCTCAAAATTCCCAAAGAAGTGTTATGACATTTTTATTCATCTCTGTGCAGTTGCCTATGGATGTGAATGTGGGTGTGTGTGTTTCAGAGTTGGATATGGCGATGAAAAAGGACATTTTCTCCAGTGATGGCAGCAGCTTGGAGGCCCTTCTGAAGGGAGAGCCATTAGATAAAAGATCTGGAGTGGAGCTTCGCTCAGGGGAGGAGGAGCCAAGCTCAACTGAATACTCTTCTGCAGGAATAAACCCCACCGCCAGGGTCCGCAAGGTAAAAAAAGCACATGATTTATGAATTTCATCAGTTGTCTGAGAGAAATGCAGTGTGATTAAAAGAATAGTTCACCCAAAAATTATTTTTTGTAGACATTCATACTCGAATGGTTCCAAACCTACAGTATGCGAGCTTCTTCTGTAGTGCAGATAAAAAGAAAATATACATTAATGTAGTTTTTCTGCTTAATATCTCTAAAATCATAAGTGATATTGACTAGTGTGGACAAGTCCTTTAGTTTTTCTATCTGTCACGTACAATCCATGTCCTCTCTCATTTGTGTGTAGAGAGTTTTGGAACCAGATGATTTTCTAGATGATCTAGATGATGAAGATTATGAAGAAGATACTCCGAAAAGACGTGGAAAAGGCAAGGGCAAGGTGAGATGGCTAAAAAGATCCAGTTTATTTGTTCGTTTATGTATGTTCATCATAGAGTATATGAAGATTCCTGGACTCCATGACTGCTAAATCTTTTGAATCGCCCAGATTTGTTGCGAGTAAAAAACCCTAAAGAGGTTTAATTTAATGACGGTTTCTTTCACGCAGGGTCGTGGTGTTAGCAGTGCCCGGAAGAAGTTAGAAGCAGCAGCCGCGTTGGAGGATCGGGATAAACCATACTCCTGTGACAGTGAGTCAAGCATTCAAGGAAACTACATGAGTTGGCTAACTGACCTCTCTGTGATCTCATCTGGAGATCTGCTTCTCTTTCTTTAAAATGTCTGAAGTCAGCTGTAAAATATCCAGTAACAGCAACCAAAAATCTTTGTGTGACCTTTTCTCAGTCTGTCATAATGAGCTTCACCACAGTGAAACTGAAAAATACCAAATATAAACATATTGCCAGGCTGCCTTGTGTCTGACACACTCAACTCAAGCTTAATTTTGTATATTCAGTTTATAATGTGAAATAATTTCCATTTAATTTGAGGTTTTATGTTCTTTCATAGTTCTGGATCTCTGTTCTCTGCATTTGTCTCTCTGCCCTTAAATGTGTCATGATACTGTGATGCAGATGAGTTTCTTTTTCTTGATCCTTTTGTGTGTCTTGGAGTCGTTCTGTCTCTTTCTTCTCTCCTTTTCTTTCTCTTTTTCTCTCTTTCAGACACTTTCAAACAAAAGCATATTTCAAAATCTTCCGAAAGAGGTATATTTCTCTCTCTTTCTATCTAGTTCTCCCTCCCTCATTCTTCTTCCAACCCACCCATGTTTTGATTTTTTGTCTTGATTTTGTGTGTGTGCAGTCTAAACAGAATTTGTGCCTGGCAACAAATGTATTGAACTTTTATTCAATTTCAGGGGTTTTGGAGAGTCACTTTTAGTATGCTTTGTTGGAGTATGTTTGGGTGGGACACACTTGTTTTATATAATAGTTTGAAGGAATAGTTCATCCAAGAATGAAAATTGTCATAATTGACTCATGCTATTCCAGAAGCATATGACATCCTTTCCTCAGTTGTACACAAACAAAACATTTTTTATAGAAAATATTGATTATGTTATACTGTATGCATATGTAGGTCCCAAAAAGCACATACATTTATTATAAAAGTAATTTAAATGATTCCAGTGGGTTATTAAATGTCTTCTGAATTGAATTGATGTTATTAATCTTGTTTGTGCTCATCTAAACAAAGGAAATCATGTACATCTGGGATGGCATGAGGATTGTTGAATAATTTACTGTGAAATAACATTTTGATTAATTGTCTTTAAAATTTTTAGAGGTGGGTTAACATGCAGGTGTGCTGCAATTACAGAGGGTCTTTAAGACATTTTCCACATAATTTTTCCAGCTAAACAAGTTTTTCTGCCTCCGAGCCATATGAAATGTTCAGACATGTTCACTCAGGTTGTTCCCGGCAGCATGACTCATTTTTACCTCATACTCATGATCTTACATCATGAGCTGTAAAGCATTTTATACTTCAAACACCTGTTTGTTACTTACGAAAATTAACTACATAAGCATGTAATTAATTACCACAAATGTCCATAATTACTGTTTTAATGCAAATGAATCTTTTTTATCTCCCTCCGTCATCATCTCTGTCTGTTTCTTTTATTACCTCTTCTATGTCATCTTTGTGCATCTCAGTATTTAACATTGTTGCCCTAATTCTCCTACAAATTACCTTCATTTTCTCTTTTTCTTATTTCTCAGATTTTTCTATTTTCTCTGATTAGAGTGAAATAGTGCCTCTGCTTTTGTTCTGAGCTTCTGAAAAACTGAATGTGAATTTTACAGTGTCTGTATGTGTCTCTTAGACTTTTAAGGTTGTAGCAATTACTGTATGATCATATAAACAAACAATTAAAAAGTAAGTATTGCTTTGACAATTAAAAAACATCAGGATATCAGTTCCCTGTTTGTAGGAGGCACTTTGAAATGGCTTTTGCACTTAGCATGTGGGCATGAGCGTTTAAGTGCATGCATTAGAGAGTGCTTTCGGTATGAAACTATTATACCCTGTGTGCTTAAGTGAAGATGAAGTCAGTGCATATTTGTTTTAAGTGGATGACAGATGGAATGACTTAAACGGGTGCTCATAATCTCCTCTTGTGCTCTGTGTGTGTATGTAGTCTGTGGAAAGCGCTATAAGAACAGGCCTGGTCTCAGTTATCATTATGCCCACTCTCACTTGGCCGAGGAAGAGGGGGAGGAGAAAGAGGAGATGGACATTCGTGAGCCGACTCCTCCCCAACAGGACGAACCAAAGAGTAAGCAATTCATCATGCTTTGTTTTTGTTCTACTGACTTCAGTAGCCAAATGAACAGAGACCATTATTAACTTTGTGGCACTTTGCGTGACATGAAATATATATTTTGCCAATAATACAAATGATATATTTCATAAACTAACTATTTCTCACTGCGTATTATGGGATTGCCTTTTTTGTGGAGGATGCTTGTTATGCTGACTTAGAATTGAACAAAAAGTATGCAGATTATATTGATTTGAGATGTTTCTGGAGTATTGTCTTTTAAATTTGTCATTTGAATGGTATTATTGTTAATAGTGGTGTTCTTGTAACCGATTGTACAGCATGGTTGTAATGGTTTTGAAGTATATTCAGGATTCTCTCTTCACCATTCAGCTCCTAAAAAGGGCCCAGATGGGTTGGCTCTGCCAAACAACTACTGTGATTTCTGTTTGGGAGATTCTAGCATGAACCAGAAAACCGGCCAATCGGAGGAGCTTGTGTCCTGCTCGGATTGTGGTCGTTCTGGTAAAACAAAAAACAGACACAAATATTTGCATATTCACTGTTTTTCCCGACCTACTGATCATGGGTGTGCTCTTGTATGTCAGGTCACCCCTCATGTCTGCAGTTCACTCCCGTGATGATGGCTGCTGTGAAAACATATCGCTGGCAGTGCATTGAATGCAAGTGCTGTAACATGTGCGGAACATCAGAAAATGATGTAAGTTTGTTAAGCATTGTCCAGCCTTTAAAAATAGGATTACTTCAATGTCGAGTGCATGTGGTTTTGGAGCAACATAACATGATGGCATTTTAATTTAATATTGTGGTTTAATGACTAAATAAAGTATAAGAGAATTTTTGTTTTCGTTTTTTTTTTTTTTAACTATTCCTTTAATTTTTATGTTGTTTTACGATTCTATACCTTATATAATTTTTTGGGGTTTTTTGTAACATTTTTCCGGAAACGCTTAGCTCATTATGAAACCTAGTTAGATTATTGCTAATGTAGCTCAATAATGTAATGTTTATGTGGTTTGGCACAGGACCAGCTGTTGTTCTGTGATGACTGTGACCGAGGTTACCACATGTACTGCCTCTCACCCCCTATGTCAGAACCTCCTGAAGGTAAATTTGTGCACACACACATATACAAAGCAAGGAATTCACCTAGCCAGGGCTGAATCGCATGTAGTTTTGGGTGGTTTTTTAGGGGGTTAGCGCAACAATATGCATGTACATTGCTACACAAAAAGTATTTTACTTGTAAAAAATGAAATATTTTGGTAAACCAGGTAGTTTAGCCCCAATACCAGATGTTATCATATGTTCTTTTTGTACTTGTTTTATAGGAAGTTGGAGTTGTCATCTATGTTTGGACCTCCTGAAAGAGAAAGCCTCCATATACCAGAATCAGAATGCACCCCCTTCTTGATAAATCTTATGGAAAGACCCTTTCACTCTGTCCAACATTTGTTCGATCGATTTAACAAACAAAAGGGGTTAAGTTTAAATGTGATGACCACCTTGACCATCCCTATAGTTACAAACGGGGAGAGTAAAGGGAGGGAGAAACAGATTTCTTTTTTCTTCCGTCACACCTCTGCAGGTTTGATCCCAGTATGACTGTTACACAGTTCCAAGTTTCAACCTACCCCTGCTCCTTGTTTTCAACTATTTAATCCTCCATAATGAATTACAGCAAAACATCCATTCTTCCGGATGTAAAATTTTATTGTCCCTTTTAGCAGCACATACTTGGAGGATGTCACTATGAGAATATATGACTCTGTTTTTGAGTTCCTGCTCATATTAGACCTGTTTCCGCAGTCACTGTTAAGCAGAAAACATACGAATAAACCGCAGCTCATATCAGCCAAAATAAATATTGCTTATTCAGCCATACTCACAATACTCTATACAATATATACCGACACTGTGCTTCTCAGAGAGAGGAATAGTTGAAACCAATCAGCATGCCAATGCTTGTTCATAATAAGCAAACTAGAACAAAATGTGTTTTTGTATATTTATATATTTGTATAGCATATAAAGGTGTGTTGTATTTAAGATCTATAAACTTAATATAGAAACGGTTCTATATAATGGGATTTGCTCCTCTGCACATGTCACTGAAATACTGAAGCTAACGGTCAGTGCATGAGCTCTGTAGTAACAAGTGGGTTTATGGTGCAGATAAATGTAGTGACTCGAAATGTATTTTTTTTTTCTCAAATTTTAAGTTTTTAGCTATTTCAGGATACCCTTATGATATTTATATGATCACAAACAGGCCTAAAAAACAGTTTAAAAAGAATGCCCAGAAACCATGAATGGCAAGCAACTGTTGAAAGTAATTTATTGGAATAGTGCATGTGTTCATGGTAAAAGAGATTTTACCAGTAATGTTGTTTTGAAATTTATTGTTTTGACTATACTAAAATAAGATTAGTATTATTTAGGAATCTCACAGACTGCACAAAATATGCCATAAATGTGTTAATTTCTGTGATTATTACTATCATTTTCATGGTTACAGACAAAATATGCAGTTCTCAAATTTATGCATTTTCCAAATATAATTGAATTGCCAATTGCCAGTTTGTGGAGAACAGTCGGCAATATCTTACTGTAGATTTGGATTGTACTGGAATCACTCAAAATCTGAAAACTCCACGTGTCCATTTATAGCATGTGGAATTTAGACATGGAAGGATTTTCTTCACACTAACAAAAAGCATGATGTGATGTGTTCAGTTAGCTGAAAAATACAATTTAGTGTATTTTTGTCCAAAGCAGATGTGTGCCATTTATTTTTTTAGTGAAAGAAAATAGAATGATCATCCCTTAAAGAATAGGATCTTAAAGCACTTAAATATGGAGTTAAAGACATGCAAGCTTTGTGAATAACGATTTTTCAATGCAGTGACTTAGTGCTAACATAAGTACAATATAGGATTTGGCATAGCATAGTTAAAAAAAAACTTCCTTAAGGCGAATATATGGCCTTCCTTAAATGTTCCCCTTTTTTCCCTGTTCTGTAGAGCACTAGCCCAAACATCCTTTTGTTTAATAAATAAATCCACCGTGGTCCATCCTGTCTCTTACAGCCCTGTTCTGTGTTAAAAAATACAGGATTAAGAAATTAATTGACCCGATATACATTCTGTGTGCTCTGTACATCTTCACTTCCAAATCAGCGGTAGACATCCATAATGGTTTAGGCTTATATCTGATACTGGAAATACATTATTTCTCACAGCACGCGTAACATGTACAGTATCTTGTTTTTATTTTGCATTCTCTGTTAAGTAACTGCATGTTTATCTTACAGTACATTGTCATGTATACATAGCACTATAACTTACTCTCTTACAGTACCAGCATAGTAAAGGATTATGGAAAATCTTATAAATTAGCTTGACAGTATCAATCAATTAACATTTTGTTTAAATAATTAGGAAACGTAACACTGTTCCTGGATGTTTTTAAAGACACAGTTTGTCTAGAGAGAAAGTGGCCACTTAAGGTTTTTAATTTTGTGTTATTTGTAAATTTGTGGGTTAGGTTGTGGGTTTTTATTTACTCAGATTTATGGAATATTTGGTGTATGGTACACTTTGTTTTTCCTTTTTTTTTCCAAGAAAAATAAAACTCTTTGTCACTGACCATATTTTGTGTTCAGAGGATCCTCTTTATTACTTTTACCTAGGCTGCATGCATGTCAGAATGGTTTGCAATAATTGTATGGCTTCAATAGTTAAAAATGTATTGGTAATGTTTTAGGTCGATGCAGAAAGTAGATAGACTGATGGGACAGACACAGTGATGCTTTCTTTCCCCCAAAAAATAATGAGAAACTAATGTATATTGGTCATGTAAATTACATTTAAAATTTTATGATCATTTACATTTATTTTAAAAACTTTAAGCATTATTATATTGCATTATTTATATAGTTATCTCATATCACATTTTTTTGCCCAGAAGTCTACTGTACCAGTTGCTTGCTGTACCACAGAGGTGTTATCAAAGGATTCATAGAAAAAGTCCTTAAATAATTTAACAGTTTCCTTTTGTTAAAGGCAAAATCACTATATGTAACTACCCATGCTGCAAGATTAACCAGAAAAGTGCTACATGTACTTCCTTGCTGCTGTTTATGAGGTTGGTATTCATTGCAACTTCAAAAAATTACTATGTTGTAAAGCTCATCTCATGTGACAACAAAAGCATTTTTCAGTGACTGTTGTCACAACTCTGACTAAATTGTTACATTACCCAGTACAGCTCATGGAAAGAATTTTCCTGCTGAAGTGTTGTAACATTGTGGAATGCAGCTGTATTTAGCATGTGCTCCAAATGATGGATGCTGCATGTTTTTCTTTATGCATTCCATCAATGTGTAAGTGCAAGTTAAAACCGGCATGCAGTTATTTGTTTTGGGATTTGAACTTATATACCAGAGAAACTCAATGATGTCTAACAGCAGCATTTTTTTCCAGTGAAATTGTGTACAGTGCATCAATGCTTTCCTTTCGAATATCTGCATGGACTGATCTGACATGGAATGACAAATGGTAAAGTCACAGTTTACACTGTGCTACAAGACTTTGTTGGTCTTGCAGAATGGTGGTGAGTCCAACCGCTCATGTCCCACTTTCGTTTATCTCCACAGCGACAAAGTAGCAGTGCCTTGAAGGTGACCCGGAAGGATTCATTGCAGAGGGCATAACACATCGGATTAACTGTACTATTTACATAACACAGCCAGTATCCGAGCTGCCAGAGTTTTTCTGGAACACGGTATGAATTTGAAGCCAAAACCATGATGTTGTATGGTGTCCATGTTAGTATGAAAGCCAACAAAATTGCACTTAGTGTTCGGGCAGCTTTCTTTTCTCTGATGATGGTACTGATGCGATGTTTCACTCTGGGTTGGTGGTTTGACTTTCTGGATGTTTTATGGGAATGTTGTGTGAGATGCTCTTTTGATGCGTTTGTTGCTTTTGTGAACTGTTCTTGCACACCACTGGAATCCTCTGATTTGCTTTGCAGGTCCGTTAACTTAATCACAGCCGAAATAGATGAAGGTTCTCTCGCCTTATTGTTGTGCTCATGTTCATCCTCAGTGGAAGAAGAGAAGGCACCATCATCCTCATTGTCTTCATCTTCAATGTTCCAGCTGCTGTTCCTGTAAGCCTCTTTGTAACTCCTGTGAGCTGATTTTTTAAAAATGCCTGCCGTTTTATTTCTCGTTGAACTTTGTCTTCCAGGAAAGCACCCATCTAACATGCCTTCACTATTCTCTTTTACCTTTTCAGAATTTCTTTCCTTATTATAGCTGCTCTTGGTACTGGCCTGGTACATGGACTGTTTGTCCAAAGTCTTTCTAGTCTTTTTCACAGTCCCAATAAAACCAGCAAGTCCTTTCGCTCGGTTCTCGATTTCCCAATAAATTCGCCAGTACAGAATGATCATGATAGTGACGGGGAGATAGAAAGCAGCGATGGCTGTACCATATGTTAATGTAGGAACCTTTAAGAAAGGGATGGAACAGTCCTGAGCTTCAGCCTCAGATGATCGTCCCACCACATGGGGCCAAAATAGGATAGCGGGACCCCACAGCACAAATGATATCACCCATGCAAGAGCAATCAATGCTGCTGCTTTTTTCGGCGTACGTTTAGTTCGGTACGTCAGCGGTCGGGTAACTGAAAAGTAACGGTCGAAGCTTATAACAAGCAGATTCATTACCGAAGCGTTGCTTGCTACATAGTCCAGCGCCAACCACAGATCACATGCTAGATGTCCCCATGTCCAGCGGCCTATTATTATGTATGCGGTATAAAGGTTCATTGACACAGTACCTAATATCAAATCTGCCACTGCCAGACTCAGTAGATAGTAATTACTGATGGTCCGTAGCTGACTGTTGACTCGGAAGGAGATGACCACCAGAAGATTACCAAGGATAGTTATAAGGGAAAGAGGTCCTGTTACAAGCACAATCAGAACCACCTCCCATACCTGGTGGCCACCAAGCGGATCCACGCTAAGGTTTCTTGCCTCCGAAACGCAAGTGTGGTTCATGTTCCCAAGGGACACGCAACATCAAATACTTGAAGGGCAAAATGCATTCTTCAGGAAAGGCAGAAAGTTGTATCTCCTGCATTACTGGCTGTAAACACCAGGGCCTCTGATTCTGTTGTCAGGTAAGAAAAACAGTAAACAAAGGTGAGTTCGACTTTTGAAGTAGTTTTTTTTATTTAATAGTTTTTTTATTCATTATGTAATTTGTTAAACAATAGAGCTACATTATTTTGTTTAACCTGATTGTCTTGAATATTTTGGCATAAATAACGTATAGTTTGGCAGATGTGTGTTATAAATGAAAATGTCCAAGACCAATTTATTAGACACAGAATAAAACAGAGTAAAGGAGATATTTGGTTTCTGAATTATTTATAGAATTTGGTAATTAGTGGATTCACTAGTGGATTAAAATTTTTAAACAATGTATATCATTTCTTTTCAGGGTGGGTAGCACTATTTTTGCCTGTAAGTCTCCAAAACATTTTAAAGATTGTTTAAATTTAGAAAAAAAATATTTAAAATATTTAATTGTATATTTAATTTATATTATTTATGGTGATTTAATATAATTATCTGCTAAAGAAATACCAATACAGTACAAGGGTAACAAAGTGTCTTCATCATCGTACCTAGTGCACCGATAAGCAGTTGACACTTACCTTTTTGGAAGTAGCTCTCAAAACTGCAGCTACTTTTAATTACAGCAGTTTTAACTCTCTGAGAAGTATGTACACACAAGATGTGTTTTCATCCATTGCCTCCAGATGCCCACTCTAGTTGAAAATGTCTGCAAATGATGTTCACCAATACTCAGATGACAGCTACATCCATGGATGTGTTTTGAAAGTATTTGAAGATAAAAATACTACTTCAAAATTACATTGCGCCTCGGTGTCTCATCCTCGTCTGGCTGGAGGCGGCAGTGCATTCTCTTATTGCTACACGAGCTTAGCTGCAGCAGTGAGAAGAGGTGACTGTCATAACATAAGTAAATACTAAATGAGAGGCTGCCAACTGTTCAAACTCGAAGCACCGGTGACAATGTGCAGGCGCCACTCTCCATGTTTACCCCGAATGAGCTCTGAACACTGATGAGGTGAATTGGATGGGGACCATTCACCCTCATCTTTAAACAAGAATATAGTGTATTACAACAATCGCGAACCACACCGGTTTCTCTCCTTATATATGGTACTGGGCTGATGTACAAATGGGCCTGGCTTTCATCTCTAGGGAGCAGCGCTGGGTTAGTGTGTGTGTGGTTTGCATTCCAAACTAGTGAAATAGCTGTGCAAAACACACCCAGATTGATATAAACAAATACATAAAACAAGACAACATTTTTATTGATTTTTATTCTGAAATCAATTTGGATGATTGGATGAACAATTTTACATTAGGTTCAGACAGAAGGAATTAACCGAACTTGACTGATTACATGTCAGATGACTGAATGTTGGAGATATTTTAATAATCCATTTTTAAGATGTGGTAGTTATATATTTAAATGTTTTATTTATAGAATTTGGTATATTATAGGGTGATTATTTAAGTTATGTAAGTTTTATGGAGATAGATGTGACCATATACTAATAATACATGTCAGTGGAAAGTGCATTAGTGTATTAAGCCAATGGTGGCAAATTGTATGCTTAGCAAATAGTCATTAGCCTGTGCTTTCCATTAAATAAGGGTTTTCATGTTCCAAAAACCTATTTAATCCCTTTTACAATTGTAATTTCCTTTCTTTCTTATCATTTTATGTGAAACACAAAAAGAAATCAATGGACTTCATATATTAATAGGTGTGTTTCTGTGTTTGCCTTCAGAGAGTCATTACAGGCCAAAACACCTTTGTAGTTAATGAGTAATCAATCTCTTTCACAACCCTTCTGCAGGACAACACATTACTGTATGTGCTTGTGCTATTGTAGCAGAACATAGACCTCATATTGATTATTAGAGAAGAGTGGGGTACGATGTGTAATAACTTATTACATATTATCTAATAAGTTATTTCTTGAATGCCTCTAATTTACTAAATTAAAATGTTTACTGGATAATAAAGGAATTGCTGTTTATTCCGGATTCTTATTGGCTGATTTTTCTTTATTATTCGGTCCATTTTAAAATCTTCTTCAAAGTTAAATGTTTGTTTTTTAGCTACATGATGGCCACTTCCTAAATATTTGCTCAGCTGACAAAAGTTATGCAGATACAGAGGAAGGCTGAAGTTAACCACCGACTTATCTGAATTCACTCTCCATTTGACAAAGCTTTATATTCTCAAAAGATTTCATACAGGAACTTTCATGTGCCTAATATTTATATAATTCAATCTCTGGCTTGTGTAGATTTTATTAGAGGCTGTTGTAATTGACAAATGATGTAAGTATTGAGGAGAGGATATTAAAAGAGAGAGAGAGCTAAGAAATGTTGTAAATAACCTTATCTTTGGGAATGCTGTGTTTTGTCTAAAAAAACTCTACAGCTTTGAGGTTGGTCACGCAAACCCTAATATAAACAGTTTTACATTGTTTTTTTATTTTTTTTAACACATTTCTTATATAATGCCCATAAGTGGGAGATGGGTGGCATGATTGCCAGATGGAAGGTGATAACGTTTTTCTTTTTTGATTGCTTTGTAGTAAATACATTTTAGTCAAAAACAAATTTAATAAGTAAACATGCACACACACATTGCATGACTTTCCATAAATGTTATGTGTTTTATACTGTGCTAATGATTTTTTTCTATTCCCTAGTTCCTCCCCTAAACCTTAATCTACACATTAAAACTCACAGAAATTATTCTGCTTTCAGAACTGGAACTTTGAAACGTAATTCATATTTTATTCATAAACACCAGGGGGCGCCAGACTGTTTCCATAATTGACTCCTTTAATATTTTCAGACATCGCTTTTTTGATCGGTTATATACTGCAAACTTGACACCAACGTGTTTTTGTCCATGAATGTTTAAAGTACGTTACTCTACAGACTTTCAAAGCGATGTTTGCAAAATGGATTTTCTGATACTGAGGCGCCACAAGGGCTGGAGCGAAAAGGGGAAACCATCTGAGAAAACAATTATTTTTGGTAGGGTGTGTGCGCGACCCTAGCCATTTTCCTATTGTCTTAGCAGGGATCGGAACACAATAACGACTCCCAGCTGCCTAACTTTGCTCTTCTTAAGTTTTGGGGTAGGCTGTGCTGGGCTTATATAATTCAGATACGTTTAAAGACTACAGTAAATGCGTTCCCGTTACAGGTTGGCTGTGTTTTATACACCTGTCCACAGGAATGACATGTGATGCCTGTAAAGCATCATTGAAGCGAAGCGGAGCGTAACACACCGAGAAAGAAAAGTCTGCAGCGGGACCGTGACCTTCAGCTGGACTGCAGTCTGTTGCGCTGCCATCACATTTCACACTTGATCCTGAAACTTACAGGTAAGATCCATTATTTCTAAAAGTAATCATTTCTAGAACGTTACTTAGCAACTTGATTTGCGTTTTATTTAATCTTATTGATTATTTATTTATTTATTCATTTATTTTCAATGCACAAAAATGTAATGAAATCAATATTTTGATGGCTGTCATATTTGCGCTCGTCGCGGTCCATTAGCTTTTTGTCTCATTTCTAAGCGTCCTGTGGCAGAAGTGGTTAGGACTGAAGAGTAAGTGCACCAGTTTAACTCATTCAATTAGAGTACTAGTTAGGTTAGGTTTCACGAAACACGATAGAGTCGCGTGTATAGCAGTCATTTGTTGGGGTTTAAAGACAACCCTAAACATTTTAAGGTGTGAATTACACTTTAGGATTTAATGGTCTCAGTTACAAGAAGAACCTTGTTTGTGGTCAAATGCCTGAAGTCTTTGTTGAATTAAAACGTTTTATAACAACATGAAATAAGAAACAAAAGGACTACTTGATTAAATAAAAAGCACACATATTGATTTTGTTTTGTTTCTGTTTCTGTGTCTGTTATTTAAAACACTTGTATGGTATGTAATGTCTTCCCAGTTTTCTAAAAAAAAAATAATAAAAAGAAATTCTTAGGAAATGAAACCAGGCTCTCAAAAATTATAATTTAGTTTAATTTGCACAAAATTCTTAAGATCAAAACTTTCAAAATTAAGTATTTACAATGTCTGCCTAACTTACAGTACTTGCTATTTTTTTCTCCAGGAAGTTTTGGTGTACTTTGTTATGACAACATATATATCTCTACCGGAATGTTAGATCTGTGTTTTTGTTTCAGATGTTCCGATTTTTTCGATAATAATCAGCTTTATTTCCAAAATATTTCAGATAGCATTGACGGTTGTGACAATGGAGACGGTAGGTATGGCAACTCTGTGTGATAGTTTGTCAGTCTTTGTGTGACTCTTATCCTGGTAACTGCTGAAAGCATCTGAGTGGGAGTTATCTTGTATGTCACCCCGAGCAAAAATGACATTAGAACTTTTCTAAACTGTTCAGTTTTGCAAGAAATTGCCTATTTTGTTGAGCAAGTCTGTTGAGAAGGACCTGGCTACAGTCTGCAAAAAGAGTTGGGAGACACCCAAAATATGAATAGTCTCACTAAAGTCACAAATATTTTAATGTGTATGCTTTTAGACGGGCTGTTCTTTGTTAAAAAAATTACAAAGAGGAATACCTATTGGGAATTTACAGTTACTAACATTTGGAAAACAGCCTTTTCGGGCCATTCCAAAATACACACTAATGATATTTTTCTGTGCATTATAAAACATCCATGTTCTCTTCTTACTACATTTATTTAAATACTAGCAAAGCACACATATCACTTACAAGTCATAGGCACCATAATAAAATGATCCGACTTTATTGACATATTAATCACAATCACAACCATATTTCTATGACAAATGTTAATATAAGATGTCTCATCCTAATGGAGAAGATATGGGCGAGGCGACAAGTGTAGCCCTATACTAAGTGTGCCCACAGGGTGCTCCACCCCATTATTCAGTCTGCAGCCAGGTGTAGGAAAGTATTAGTATAAATCTCGGTTTGGGAAATACTTGTTGTATCATCAACATGCTGTTTTGAGTAATGTAGCACTTTTGCAACACTTGCAACAGAATATTTCCCTACTGCATGTAGTCCCTAAGCAGTCTCACTTTGGGATGGAATGCAGTGCAAGTAGCTCCACAAAACTTTTAAAGCAAGAGACCTTTTAGATTAATAGTTTTATTCTTGTTTGTATTGGTATAAGAACCTTACACTTATGCTTTTGTTGCAGTAGAATAATAAGCAGTATTCTTCTCTGGTGGATGTTCTTTTGCATGTTTAAATTCATCATATTGATTTTTTCAATTACAGTTAAAGGAACTCTTTTTGTCATTTTGTATTGCATTTCAGTATAAGACAGAAAAGTAGAGAATGAGATTTAAAATGATATGCTTGCCTTACATATAAAGATAACATTTCTGCTCAAAGATGCTTTCAGTTTGAAAGTCAGTTTGACAATTTTTGTGAATGCTATAGAGGAAAATTGTGAGTGTTTGTGTGTCTTTTTTAGAGGCGGTGTGATTATAGTGCATTAACAAGGCAATAAGAGCGACTGAGTAAATGTGTGACGTCTGTCATAGACGTGATGTAATGAAGTGAGAAACACCAACAGCTTGTACAGGATGTTTGTGTGTACCAGTGAATGTGTGTGCGTGTGTACAGATTCTTTTATGTGCATGTTTGCTTGTCAGTGAAAGACTCGATTGTTCATTTGGAGAGGGGAAACTCAAATGAAACAGCAGCATTGAAGGGAGTTTATTGACTGTTTTGTTAACGTGTGACTTAAAAGCACAGCGTATGGGCCTGAAGGGGGCTGACATTAGTTTGTTTGTGTCTTTATCATGTGTTCATCACTGGATTAATTATGTACTACAGTAGATGTGTGTGGGGGTGTTTATGCGTGTTTGTTGTCTGCTTCCATGGCCACCACGTCCATCATTGCTATGTCTGATGTTGTGAATAATTCATTCACCTCTTCAGTTTACAACATACATGCACTTCATAGGTATCCATGTGTAGTTTTTTTGCTTGTTTATTTTAATTATTTAAATGGGAGATTATGCATAATTCTGTATTCTTATGATGAGTGGCATGCTGGATTGATTAAACTTTCCTCTTCCTGCCCTCCATGTGCCCTATAAATATGATTAATGATGGTATTACACGTCATGCCTCTGCCAAGTGTTTCCAATTGTGCGGCTTGGCTAAATGCACCCAGCTAAACTCAAGCCTGAAATGAATTTTCAGCCCAACGGAGAAGAGACTGAGAGTTATAAACCTTGGTCTTGCTTGTTCTGAGATTTATTTAGATGTTTAAGCAGTATCACATGACTATAGGAGCGTCATGCATGTATTCTACTCTGAGTTTTGCATTTCCCACTCACTTACAAGCCCACTTGAATTGCAGTAATTCTTCACCTAATAATAAATAGTTAGAATTTTGCTGATGTATGACATTATACATCTGGCAGAAGTACAATGATCATCCACTCCAAATGTGCCAAAACGGGTGTGCAAAAGAGGGAGGGGCTGAAAAGGGAAAGAAAATACGAAAGGGGAAAAATATGTTCTGAGGTTGAATCATGTGACGTTTGTTTGGGAATTTTAATAGCCTATAGCCATGTTCTCATCTAGCGATTAACACTTTTTTCTTTTACTGTTTTTTTCTTTTCACTTAAAACAGTTTGTATTCTGCAAAAGCCAAAAACCTGCAAATGTTTTCTCTTTCTCCTATTTTTAAAGAGTGACTCAGCCCTGTCTTTTTTCTGTGTAGAGAGAGAGAGAGAGAGATAGAGAGAGTGAGGAAACTAAAACATCAGGTTAAAAAAAGAGTAAACAGATAGTGACTTGAAGAACATAACAAAAGAGTTTAATAACATGAAATAAACGCAGAGAGAGAGTGTGTGTGTTTATTTGTGATGTTTTTAAAGCAGTCTTTTGACTGAAGTGGGTGGGGCTTTGGGTGTGGGAGATTGTCATCAAAGTTTTCCCCTCTTAGAACGAAGAAGAGAACTCGTACGTTTGTGTGAGTGTGAGAGAGTTTTGCTGGGTTAGTTGGCAAGCTTAGAGGATGTGAAGGGAGTGTGTATAAATATCTATGTATGACGGTAGATTTGGGTTTGTGCGTGTTGGTTGCTGTACCGAAAGGAAATGCATGTGATAAGAGGCACACACAGACATGCACTCCATGATTTGTCAGACACACCCTGAAGATTATTAGTAAAGAACGACAGGAGCGAGGAATTCCCTGAAAGAGAGAGAGAAAAGAGAAGGAAGGATGAGGTATCGCCGCAGGGTAAGACTTCTTGCTTTAACCACATCTGTCTATGTGGGTGTGTTCATAAATGTCTTTTTGCTTGCCTTCAGACAGTAACATTTTAGTTTGTAAGACAATTCAGCATTCTGTGTGTGTACATTTATAGACAATATTTTTCACATTGTGTCAAAGGTTGTTTCTGCATTTTGTTTAGTTTGAATACCTAATGGTTTTTGCATATCATGTATATCTACATTGTACAATATCTCTTACTAAAGGAGACCAGTCTTAGTGTATTACTTAGGGTATACTCATATGGGCTTTAGAGCAAAGAAACGGCCCTTATATGGAAGAGCTGTTATAAACTCAAAGCCCAGAGAAAAGGCTCAGTGCCAAATTATACAGCAAAGCTGTGTTACATCTCCCTTAGAGACTACAGTACCCACATATCCCGGAGGTTAAAGATGTTAAACCTGATTTAATCAGAATTTCATTGCTGTAAATAAAACTGTAAATAGTGTCTAACACTTTTTGTAATGATTCACTGAAAAAACATTTGGATGTGATCAAAAACACGTGACTGCATCACATTTCTACTGTAGCATGAATGCTGATTCGTTCTTATAGGCAGCAGTGACCTCCTACTCACATGCCAGTCAATTAATTTTGTTATTAGTTTTGCCAGTAACATTTGGCTTCAATATGAAAAAAGCATCTCCTATCTTTAATAGGCAGTAGACAGTGACAGTATTTGGCTTGAAATACTGTTTATGGTGAAAATAATGAATTTAGATAATGAATTTCCGGTGTGAAATCCAATTAGGATACATGTCAGAGATGCATAGCAGGTGTAAGCAGTATTGAGTTTTTGCTGACCAAGGTGTATTTAGTGTATAAACTAAGCACATGCTTAACAATGTAATTACAAAAACAACTGTATTTAGTTTAAACTACAGATTTAAAGAAAATCACTGCCAATAAAATCACTACTATATTTGAGTTACCTTCTTGATTGAATTTTTCTACATTTTATTCCCCAATAAGCTTTCAAAACAGTGTGAAGTTGAGCAAAAGTCACTTCTTACCCCTTTGTAGCAGTTTGGCCTTAAGCTCCAACAGGTTGAAATTAATTTTGTTGTTTATTGTTTAACATAAAACCAGTATTTAGTCCATTACCTGAGAAGCAAACTATCTGTTTTAGTAGTGATTTGGCTAGCTCTGCAGTTGCAACAGTTTGCACATTTTAAGTCTGCCAGGAAACAAAGTTGTAAGTTACCTGGCTTCTACTATTTGTAGTTGCTGGATTTATTAAGGTTTCCATGATTCATTGCATCGGATCTGAAATATAGGCAAGGTTTTGTTTGGGCAGTTGACAACAAATAAATCAGATATCCTCGAGGACAGTGTATTGTATATTTCACTTTACATACAGTATATGTCAAAATACGTATAAAATACATATATTTGCTGGATTTGTCCACACCATGATTACACTTATGCAACTGTTATGGCACACAGACACAAGCAACATTATCACCACAAGCGTTTATGTTGCTCATTAGCTAAAAGATTAGGTGTTGCTCATTAGGTTTGGCTAATTTCCTTTTTGCTTTCCTCCAAGAAAAATCTTCCAAAACATCATTAAAGTTGAGTTCTCTCATTTGACATTATATTTTATAGTCAAGAAAGCTATGCCTTCCATTAGTCACTGGTTGTGGTCATTTTGTTCATTTTAAAACAAATAACCAATGCTGGTTTACATTACACATTCTTTTCCTCCACCATTCTCATTACTGAGCAAGATTATTTTTTATTTTTGCTCTTTTAAAATAAATAGTGATTACAAAACATATTACATTTGGCATGATATTGGTATAAAACAGCTTTTTTCAGCAGTATTTATTTTCCGTAGTTTATCTGTTGATCTGGCAGGCTTCTGTTAATATCTTTATGACTATTGAATAGAAGATGGAAATTATGACTTTTTGTTTTAGATTTTTTTTTACCTATTTGGTGTTGTACAGCCTTTTCTCTGGAGATTGAGTTGCCACATTGTTGTCCACTAATATGTTATTACTGTAATAATGTTTTTATTTATACTACCTGCCTAAAAAGTCACATAAACCCTGAACTGTGATTTAAACATAAAACATAAATAAACCTATATCTTTTGAAAAAAGCTAGTCAAGTTGATGTTTTGAAGAACTTTGCTTAACATCATGCTGTTCATAGATAGTTTTTTCTACATTTTGCTTTTGATTTCTGAAATACATTGTGGTCTCCAGATCTTTTTAAAATAATATTAAAAAACCTCCACACGTGGATCCAATGTGTGGTGCACTTTACAAATACAAATACAGTATAACAAGTCAATTTATTACAAAATCACAAATAATTGTTAAGTTCTGTAGACCCAATGGAAAAGAGGACATACATTTTAAGAACAGGTATTAATATCTGTTACTGGTGCTTGTTTGTGTGCGTGTCTGCATCCCTGTGTTTAGTACACATAAAACACAAAACATGCACACACATACACACGGCTGAAAGAACAATAGTTTAAGAATGGCAAACTTTCCAGATCTGAATAGGCAGGTGTTGGGGAGAGTCGTTAAAATCTTGTTAGGGAGCTGTTATCGCTAATTCACTGGAAAAGAATCTTTGAAACAACAGTGGAGCAAAGCCAAGGAAAGTGAACATCTTACACACACTTTTTTACTTCCACCAGATTATTGTTCTTGCATGAGCTTCCACAGGTGACCTTCCTGCCTCTCCGTCTCAACCTGACACACACACACATAAACACACACACACACACAAAACCCACTTCCTCAAACACGTCTTGTCAAATTTTCCACTGGATTCACAGGCAGTGGTCAGTTGCAAACCATGCCAACAGTCACCCTTAAAAACACACAATGTGTGTGTGTGTGTGTGTGTGTATGTCAGGAAACCAATCCCAAGTTATTCCATAGCATCCTTTTAGTGAATTAGCACATACTTTATATGTGTTGTTTCTCTGTTTGTATCTCGCTTGTTCTAATATTTTCTATATATTGACTTTTGCATTTTCATAATTGCTTTGAGGGGAATGAGCAATCAAATACAGCAGAATGGAATCAAAATCTTGATGAATTGCTATTAAATAGAGATGCACATACTACACTTACTGTATTTTTGATAGAAACAAACATGCCAGGGGTGGGGCATATGTTGAACTCTGTGAATGATAGACATTCCAATACTGTGGACATCAGCCAAAATGTCTGCAGAGCTTTGTGTGTGTTGATTCCATAAGGGCCTGCTTGTAAGCTTTCATATACACATTCTCAGTTTCTTTAATGTGGCTGTGTGTGTTTTTGCATTTGTTGTTTTTGTTTTTTTGTCACTCTTTGTTTCTTTCTATCTTTAGGAGGCTGGTATAGAAGGTGGTGTGAGGTTAGTGATGGAGAGTGCACTCTCAGCAAGAGATCGGGTCGGCGTCCAAGACTTCTTGCTCTTGGAGAACCACAACAGCGAAGCCGCATTCATTGAAAACCTGCGTCGACGGTACAGAGAAGGCCTCATATATGTAAGACATAAACACATGCACACCACATGCAAACAGAATTCAAATTTGAATTTCTCAAACTTCTTATTAATTTCTCAGTTTTGTTTTGTTTGGGTATCAACAAGATGTTTCACATAAAATTCTCAATATGATCATGCTTAGTTCAGTTGCTCAGGTTACATTGAAGCACATTTCATGAAAAACAAAAGCTGTTTTTATGATTTTCTTCTAATCTAAGCATCTGTGATGCATAATACATAACATTTGTAACTTATGTAACATATGGTCACAAGTTTTGTTCCCATTACATACACTGTAATAATGCTGGTTTTTTTTAACTCATGCATGGTTCAAATATGGACAAACCCAACTGATGGAGCGTTTTCCTCTTTATCTTTGTTTCTTTTTACCCCCATCTCTCTTTTTCTTTCTTTCTTTCTTTTCTTTCTTTCTTTCTTTCTTTCTTTCTTTCTTTCTTTCTTTCTTTCCTTTCTTTTCTTTCTTTCTTTCCTTTTCTTTCTTTCTTTCTTTCTTTCTTTTCTTTCTTTCTTTTTCTTTCTTTCTTTCTTTCTTTCTTTCTTTCTTTCTTTCTTTCTTTCTTTCTTTCTTTCTTTCTTTGAAGACATATATTGGGTCAGTGCTGGTGTCAGTGAATCCTTACAGAGAACTGGAGATTTACTCCAAACAGAACATGGAGCGGCACAGAGGAGTCAATTTCTATGAGATCTCACCTCACATGTGAGTGTTATGTGTGTGTGTGTGTTTATGTGTCACGACCATGAGAATCCCTGAGAACATTCCGCCCATTCTCCTAGTATGACTCACTTTCCTGGAGATTCCGGAGATTGGACCATGCACACAAATTTCCACTTCCACACACATTCACACTAACTCACACACACATCAACAGTACACACTCAGTTAAAATGTAAAATCCTTACCCACACCCATGCTATTCCAAGCCACTGGTTGCCAGTTACAGTCAGTTTTATGGCTGACAACACAAACTTATTATCTGAAAGTATTTAAATGTGTGACATCAGAGCAATTAATGTTTTTGTAAGAAATCATTTTTAGCAGATACAGTACACAGATTTATGTCACATTAAATAGTCTCTGTCACTAATGCCACCTATGACCAAGGCCTTCCTGATTTTGCCAAGTAAGAGATGTTCTTGCATCAATGTCATTGTTGACACTTGGACAACATTCCTATCAGCCAATCAGATTTGAGAAATAAGTTTACAGTTAAGCTTATAACCAGGGTTAGATGTTTCTACACCATTATTATTCACCTATCATTTCCTTCTGAATTTAGAGAAAAGTTAGGTTTTGGGGTATGGTTTGTGTACAGAAATGTTCTCTTGGCAATATCAGGCAAGCAACTAAATCATGGTTTACAGCTATGATGTAAATAAAGCCTATTGACTATCTAAAAAAGGAGCAAGCCCTTTGATCTATCCTGTTCCAAAAAGAAATACACCAGTGCAGGGAAAAACTGTCCCTGTCAATCAATTTAATTTAATTTTACATATATACACAAATATTTACTTGTTCATTGGGGCTTTAAAATGTATAATTGTGTATTAAGATCAACTGTGCAAGTGTGCATTAAGATCTTTGTGACAATGATACTCTACTTTTAATCTATTTGTGCGACATTGTCAGTTTTGCTCTGGCGGATAATTCATACCGGGCGCTTCGCACTGAGAGAAGAGATCAATGTATTCTGATCTCAGGAGAGAGTGGAGCTGGAAAGACCGAGGCCTCCAAGAAAATTCTTCAGTATTACACACACATCTGTCCCTCTCGCAACAACACGCACACTATCAGAGAGAGACTGTTACAGTCCAACCCTGTTCTGGAGGTACAAACACACACACAAATACACTCTAAAAACACAGCAAGGGTGTGTAATGCACAGCTTGGTAATTCTCATTCTCTTACACAGGCTTTTGGAAATGCTAAAACTCTTCGGAATGACAATTCAAGTCGTTTTGGGAAATACATGGACATTCAGTTTGATTATAAGGTAAATGTGAACCGCTAAATGAACACAACCCTTTTTTATACAGTCTGTTTGAACAGACATCTCTCTGCTCATGCTTATAGCTTCCCCAAACAGATACATTCTGTCTTTGTTTTGTACAGGGTGCTCCAATCGGAGGTCACATCCTCAACTACCTGTTAGAGAAGTCCCGCGTGGCCCATCAGAACCACGGCGAGAGAAACTTCCACATCTTCTATCAGCTGCTGGAAGGTGGAGAGGAGCCTCTTTTGAAGAGACTGGGGTTGGAGAAAACCAACCCACAACACTATCATTACCTAGTTAAAGTGAGTGTTTATCTAAAACGAGGGGAAAATATTTTTTGCTGTTACTGATTCTTACTGATGAACCTTGCTGCTCATCTGGGTGATATGAGCTTGAAATGGTTCATGCCATTTCCCGTATCTTCTTGCCCTTTCAATTTCAAATCAGAATAAACAATTTGACTTTCTGTTTGTTTGTAGCAAACATTCTCTCTCTCTCTCTGTCAGGGTAACTGTCCACGGGTGAGCTCTATCAGTGATAAGAATGGTTGGAAAGTTGTGAGCAATGCACTCATCATCATTGGCTTTAATGAAGAGGAGATACAGGTGAACACACACGTTGGACCTTCATGGCTACAGATCTTGTATTAAATCAGTACAGTTACTCACAAGGCCCTTTTTTGCAGGAGCTGATGGAGATTGTGGCCAGTGTTTTACACCTGGGTAACACACAGTTTGGTGAGGATGAGGAGGGTGAGACACATATCAACACTGAACCTCAACTGAGATATCTGTCCCAAGTGAGTTAAGCACTTAACGTTTAATTTGTGCTTAAAGGGAAAGTTCATCCCATAAAAAAATTCTGTCATGAATTCACCCTTATGTTATTCAAAACCTGTATGTCTCATTATTCAAAAGACAATGTTTTGTGTCCATACAGTGGAAGTCAATAGGTGTCAGTGTTGTTCTTCAAAATATCTTCTTTTGTGTCCTGCAGAAGAAAGAAAGTCATACAGGTTTAGAATGACAAGGGGTGTGTACAGTAAATAATAAAAACGATTCAAAAGTTTCTGAAGCCACAAGCTTCTTTTAATTTACTTATAAGTTGATCAATTTGCAGATTTTTTCTTATTGAGTCATTCATGTAAAAATGTAAAAAGCATTATGCAGTTTCATGAAATTAAATTCCAGTTTAGTTCAGAGTCACTTGTTTCAGATTTGTTACTGTTCTTGTGAAGTGTTGTTCAGAATGGGTCGTTGGTTAAATCTTGGTTAAATATGACCTTAGCTGGGTATCAGACTATTATGTTAGGCCTTTGTCAAAGATCCCTATCATAGATTAAATCCTCAGTCAGCTTTGTCTTGCTTGACGGCCAACAAACACATACATAGTGATGGATTGTGTCTTATTTTGTTTCTATCAACAGCTGCTGGGCGTGGACGGGTCAGTTCTGAAAGAAGCTCTTACTCATAAGAAAATTGTTGCCAAAGGGGAGGAGGTAATATCACAATATCTTTCTTTGTCTTGCTCATTTACTTTCAGCATCTCATGGTTTACTCAGTCCACGTGCATTCAGTCCATTAGATACACTCATGGTTTACAAATGACATTAAACAAAGACGTGTGCAGTTATTTTTTGGTTGTGTGTGTGTTTATTTCAGATGATCAGTCCCTTCAGTTTAGAACAGGCTCTCTCTGCTCGTGACTCATTGGCCAAAGCCATATATGGTCGTGCCTTTACCTGGCTTGTCCAAAAGTTAAATCAATCGTTGGCTTTTAAGGTGTGCTCTCCCTTTCTTTTGATATGAATCATGCAAATGTTTTAATTGAATGAACTTGTTGTAAATATCATCTGGCATGTATAACCAGGGATTTAGTTTGCTTCTTTGATTTTGTTGTGCCCTCTAGTGGAGTGATGGTAAAAGATTTTCATATGTGCTTCACAGGATGAGGTTCACTACTCCAGCAAATGTTCTTCTGTTATTGGTTTGCTAGACATATATGGATTTGAGGTCTTTCAACACAATAGGTTTGTCTGATTTACTGTTTCTTTCACTGTTTTAACAGTGTATCACTGTATTCACCAAATAAGATTATTTGAATTAGTTATGCTTTACAACACTTGTATGACATACAGACTGCACTGATAAAGACATTTATGTCTTTTATCTGTAGTTTTGAGCAGTTCTGTATTAATTACTGCAATGAGAAGCTTCAGCAGCTGTTTATTGAGCTCACACTGAAAAGTGAACAGGAGGAATATGAGGCTGAAGGGATTGTGGTAAGTGTGCCTGGAAAATACTGTGTATAAAGAGCAAATTATTATTTCTGAGAATTGTTCATTTTTTGCATTGCAATCACATTGCTAACATTGTAATGATTATAAGTTACATTTAATAATTTTGTTATAAATTATAAATGAAATTATATGTAATTACAAATAAATAACATTCAAAGTAAAATGTTACATAAAAGCGTTCTTTCTTTTCTTTTTAGTGGGAGAGAGTGGAATATTTCAACAACAAAATCATCTGTGAGCTGGTGGAGGAGAAACATAAAGGCATCATCGCCATTCTGGTCTGTTTGTGTGTTTTATTCTGACTATTAAGTATTTCTGGTCATTGGTTAAACTGAGCTGATCTGAATTCAATAATGTTTTTCAATTAGGATGAGGAGTGCTTAAGACCAGGAGATGCCAGTGACATCACTTTCCTGGAGAAGCTGGAGGACACACTGGGCAACCACGCCCATTTCATCACGTAAGAGTAGTGAACACACACATACATGTATACACATATAATTAGCTACCTGAATAAAGACATGCCGTAGATCTCTTTTGTTTGTTAAAATATTTCTAGAAAGATATTATATGCCACTGAGATGTTTTTGATTGGTTAATTTCATCTTTCAGTCATAAAATGGCTAACGGGAAGGTTCGCAAGGCAATTGGGCGGGATGAATTTAGGCTGGCTCACTATGCTGGAGAGGTCAACTACAATGTCCATGGTGAGGAGAAAATGTTGTTTTGTCTTTTGTGCTCAGTGCAAGTTTTGCTTGTGCAATGATAAGATTATTCTGTTATTTTTAGGGTTTCTGGACAAAAATAATGACCTGCTGTACAGACACCTGAAGGAGGTACGGTGTGTTTACAGTGTGATTGTGATGATCGTTTACGTATTACTAAACCCTGTGTATCTTATTGCAGGTGATGTGTCAGTCAAGGAATCACATTGTGAGGCAGTGTTTCCATGCAAAAGAGTTGATGGACCAGAGAAGACCAGAGACGGTTAGATGAACCCAAACACATACGCACATACACTGCACATGATTATTGGTCATGATGATGGGGACTTTCCATAAAATTTTTTATAATCTAATATTTTTTATCCTTTGATTCACAAAAACATATTTGCATTTTATTATGCAGATTTTATTATTTTGTTTTTTTATGTTTATTTAGATGTTTATTTAGCTATTTTGTGGGTGCGTCATTAGTTGGTCCATATATACAGTGTAGGTTAGTTCAGTTTTTTCTAAAGTTATGTGAACACTAACACTTATTTTGGTTTTTTGCTTAGGCTGCCACGCAGTTTAAGCTCAGTTTGGCTAAATTGATGGAGATTCTGATGTCAAAGGAACCATCGTATGTCCGTTGTATAAAACCAAATGATGCTAAACAGCCAGGTAGGAATATGTACAGTATGTGTTGGTGTGCCCAAATATTTAGACTATTAATTGTACTGAAGTGATAATTAATGCTCAATTAATAGTATAAGACTACCTGTTTGCCTTAAATAATGGAGGACCAGGAATCATTTGAAAATATTTTAAAAACAGTCATTAATTTTGCAGTTTTGTTTGGTTCCGCTAGTAGAGCAGATAATACAATTGAAATTTGCAGTACTGTATGTAACTTTCACCTCTTTTCATCTCCTTCCTGCTAAATCCAACACCACAGCTTGAATTATATATCATTATTATAAGCTTACCTTTGTGAATCTGGGTACAATAAGAAGATTGATTTGAAAACTGCTCTTTTGTATGTACATGTTCAACAAAAAAAGTTTGTGCTATTAACTATGAAAAGTTATGGACTACAGTTTTATGAAGCTTGATCTCATCTCATCATTCGCTCTAATTCTTCAGGTAAGTTTGATGAGGTATTGGTCCGGCATCAGGTGAAGTATTTGGGTTTGATGGAGAATCTGAGAGTGAGGAGAGCTGGATTTGCATACAGACGAAACTATGAAGCGTTCCTAGAAAGGTTGGGGTCTCTCTCAAACATATACAGTATACAATTTTTTAGGTACTGTTTTTTATCTTTACTCTGCAATATACTATTTTAGTTTGTTTTGGCATGTGTTTGCTTGCACAGGTATAAGTCTCTGTGTCCGGACACCTGGCCACACTGGCATGGGAAACTGTCAGAGGGAGTCGCCACTCTGGTCAAACACCTCAACTACAAACCTGAGGAATACAAACTGGGCAGGTGAGATAGGAAAAGAGAAAAACAGACATGTTGTAGTGTGACCTGAGAAAAGCCTGAAGAAAAAAACCTGAGAAAAGTTATTTACTAGTATCTTACCACAAGGATGTCCCTCTGTTTTGCTCTGACTGCGATGAAAGGAATTTGATTTTTGACATTGAATTAAGTTTGTCATTCTTCTTAGGTCAAAGATCTTCATCCGCTTTCCAAGGACTCTTTTTGTTACTGAGGATGCACTCGAGGCCCAGAAGCAGTCCATTGGTAAGACAATGATAAAGATAAGTTAGAAAATAATTATTGTTCTTTATTGAACATTTATCCAACTTTTCATTTGCTTCTTTTTTGATATCTTCTGAATAAAGTGTTTTTGTTTAAACTATTAAAGGTTTATAACTGTTTTTTTAGCCATCATACTGCAGACGTCTTGGCGAGGCTACAAGGAACGTGCCAAGTATCATCGCATTCGAAAAGCAGGTACAACAGAAACACAAACAGAGCAAACACGAATACAGAAATGAAATGAATAAAACAGCTAATCAGTAATTGAGTATGTATGCAGTTCATATGCTCTGCATGTGGTACAATATTATTTTTTATCTCTTCCAATATACAGTAATTGCTATCCAGTCATGGTGGAGAGGGGTCAAAGATCGCAGGAAAGCCAAGCATCGTAGACAAGCAGCAGACACCATACGCAAGTACGTGTGTATTTGTATATGTAGATGAACAGCTTTAAATGTAGTTAATAATTGTGTCCCTCTTATTTTGTTTCGCTTTTACACTGTCACAGATTCATCAAAGGATTTGTACTGCGCAATGAGCCTCGTTGCCCTGACAACGAATACTTCCTGGACCATGTACGATACTCCTTCCTGATGAAAGTGAAACGGAATCTTCCGAAAAGTGTTCTTGACAAGAGCTGGCCAAGACCTCCACCTTCACTTACTGAGGTATAAGAAGCATAGATGAACACCATCAAAACGTCATGTGGAACGTATGAGAATGTCTCTCTGTCTCCCCCTACAGGCATCTGAGCATCTTCACAGAATGTGCATACGCAACCTAGTCAATGACTACTGCAGGAAAATCCAGCCTGAGTGGATGAAGCAGGTACTGAATTCATACAAAAGCACATACACACATACACATACACATACTGTATATAAAACATGTATCTCATCTGTCGCTGTCTGCAGTTGGAACAGAAGGTTGTAGCCAGCGCCATCTTTAGGGGTCAGAAGGACTGCTACCCTCGAAGTGTTCCCAAGCTTTTTGTAACCACCAGGCTAGGTAATATTTACACATAAATTCCTTTTTTACACATACAAGCTAATACAGACACCAACTAATACTTCTTTACTACAGAGACTGAGGAAATCAATCTGAAAGTACTGCAGACTCTTGGAAATGAAAACAAAGTGAAGGTAAATGTGTGTTTTTATTTTATTTAATGCTCATAGTTACCTTTTAATTGCATGCATTTGGCAGATGCTTTAATCCAAAGGGACTTACTGTGCATTCAGGGTAAATATGTATATAAAGTACATGTATTCCTTGAGAATCAAACCCAACTTGTTGATGTGTGATGTATGTTGTATAAATGGCTCTCATTTTATTCTCTGTCAGTACGGTGTCGCTGTCATTAAGTACGATCGGCATGGTTTCCGTCCACGTGCACGTCAGCTTCTGCTGACCACTTCGGCTGTTGTGCTGGTTCAGGAAGCAAAAATCAAACAACGCATTGACTACAGCACATTGCTGGGTAGTGTTACTGTAATACAGCTCACCTCCATTGTAGCGTAATAATAACGCACAACAGAGCTTATTAATGTTTAATACTCATTTGCTACACTGTGGAGAATTGTAGGGTAATAATATTCTTTCCTGGTTGCAGGCATCTCTGTTAGTTCCCTCAGTGATGGGTTCTTTGTTTTGCACGTCCCCACAGCTGACAGTAAACAGAAGGTGAGAGAAGTACAGAATACTGTTATGTTCTGCGATGGAGCAGTTGGATATCTGTGACTTTGATCTTTTGACCTTCTGACCTTTAGGGTGACCTGGTGCTGCAGTGTGATCATGTGATTGAGGCAGTCACCAAACTGGCTATCATGGCAGACAAGATACACAATGTCAACATCAGTCAGGACAGGTGTGTGTTTGTGTGTGTTAATGTGTATTGAACTCCATTACAGTAGAACAGGGAAACAATTAAGAAAGATCCAATGTAACCAAATGCATTCATGCACCTGATGTATATCAAATAATGTACAGTTACACATGTGCTTGATTTATTGAATATATTGTAAGTTCAGTGGTCTAAATTAAAGTGAAATTCTGTCATCATTTATTCACCCTCACGCCATTCAAAACCTGTATATGATTTTATTTTTTTTAACACAAAAGAATATATTTAAAGAAATGTCTCTGTGGTTTTGTGTCCATACAATTGAATTTAATGGATGCCAGTATTGTTTTGTCTTCTGCAAAAGAACATACATGTTTAAAATGACATGAGGGTGAATAAATTATGAAAGTATTTTCATTTTTGGATGAACTATCCCTTTAAAAGTGTTGTTACATCAGAAATGATTTGATTATTTGTTTTTAAACATTTGTGTTATTTCTGTGTGCAGTATCTTTGGTTATTCTTTCATTTTCATGACTTTTAATATAATACTGCAACGAAAACTGCTATAATGCATCCAAACTCTTGCCCTTCCAGTATCAAGTTTGCTATAGCGAGGGGAAAGGAGGGAGTGATACATTTCATCTGTGGTCAGGAGCTGCGTGTAGTAAAAACCAAGAATGGACACCTGTCTGTGGTGAGAGCTACAAACACACACACAAATGAGGAAACACAACACTGAAGAAGTGAAATGGTTTTGGTTACAGTTTATGAGGTCAAAAACAAACAAGTGGTTTCAGGAAGTGAACAAGAGTTCAGAGACGATTATTATAATAATAATGCTTGCCAAAGCTGTTTGCATGTAACAAACTGTTAACAGTAACCTAACGCTTACTGTTAAATATTGTTCTTGTTTTTCCAGACCGCTCCTCAGATCTCATGATCGGCCAGTGAGAGTTTACCAACAAGAACGATCATAAGCATTTCACATGAGTGCTTTAGCCAATCACCAGACAAAAGCCAGACTATACTTTTTATGCTTCATTTCAATCCAAAGCCACATATCAGCAAATGTATATTAAAATGTATTTTTCACTTTTAGGCATATTGAAACTTTGACTAAGGTTTGGGTTACATGTTAATGATGATTTTGTAAAGGTATTGACGAGTCATATTTTCGCTTTGCTAAATAATCAAATGACATCTGTGCTGCACATGTTATTGATTTAATGTAATATGCAAATTATATTACTGTGTACTCAGACTTTGCTGAAATGGAAAAACCTTAGTCATACAAATACACATACACTGTAAGTGCTTCTCCGTCATTTTATTAAATATTAATACAGATGGTAAAAAACAATATTTCACTGCCTTCACAATACTTACATGAAAAATAAATACTGTATGTGTCTAGCACACACTTCACATAAATAAAATAAATATTTCAATAAATAACACAATGTGGAAAGTACTGGGGAATGACAACGAAAGGGGATATAAAGTTAATTTCTTATTCTGTCCTCTGATTGGCTGGAGGAGGGAAGCGGGGTGTTTGGGGAATTTTCATTTATGAGAATGGCTGACTAACCTATTTTTTATGTTTGTTTTGTCAAATTGTCTAATATAAACAAAGTGTGTACTGTTTAAGATGCATAATTTCAAACAGAGCATAAAATTACAGTTAATAAAAAATCCAAAAGCACAGAATTTCTCTTTTTCAGGTAAATAATACTGTATAAAAATGTTTTTACATTTGTTCGTACTATATTAGCTTAAGCTGCCTGCTAACGTGTTTAAATGTAAACATTTTTATTTATATTTTAAATAAGTTTAAATAGTTTCTTGAGACCATCAAATACGAATATAACACTTTCCACACATTAAGATGTGTTTGTCAAGTCACTTGTAAACAAACAGTAGAAAAAATAAATTATCATATAATGATAGCCCACAGTAATTTTCACGAATAAGATGAATGTAACACTATAGTTGACAAATGATGAATGTAACACTATAGTTGACAAATGATGAATGTAACACTATAGTTGTGTATAGTGTTGTACATGGATATGAATGTTGTATTTGTTAAACACTTAGTTGCATTTTCATTGTGATGATTTGTTCTTGGTTTTCTTTGTGTTCGCTAATGTTGGTTTGTCAGTGTTTAGCTTGAAGCACTGTGTAATCACGTGCCAATCTGCTCAAGTACCGCTCTAGATCTCTCAGTATAATGTACCCTTTTAGATGCTGAATCCAGCGGGACGACTCTGCTGTCTTCTGCTTTTCCACATACAGCTGGCTTCCCCCGGGATGAAGGACTGTTGATGTCTGGGTGGGTTTTGTAGGTCTCGGGGTCACTGTTACACTTACAGAGGTTTTGGCTGTAGTTGTAGAGAGCTTTGTGTTGGAGGCAGTTGAGGTCTGAGTGGATTCTGCAGTAAAGCGTGTGGAGCGTTTGGGAACGTCAGTGTAAGATGAGGTCAGTAGAGTCTTGCTGGAACTTGGACTAGAAGTTGTAATGGAGTATGAGGAGGAGGAGGGCAGTGGTGATTTTGTGAATGTAGAATCAAGGTCATGTTTGGAAACCAGACTCTGCAACTGCATGTAGAAAAAGGGAAGGATGAGTTTTAGCCAGTTGTTTTATGTTGTTTTGTTCTCTGTGCTTAAAATAGTACAGAATAATGAGTCTAATACTCATCTACTGTACAATAACAGTGGTGTTTTATGATCAATGCAGCCTGTAGTTGCTGTAGCATTATGCATGTAGATTATGAAGCAACCTGGAAACACTAGTTTAAACATGTCACATACCAATGTTCTGATTATTATTCCTGTATATAAATACATCAAAATTATTTTCTTTATGTCCTACAAAATTCCCCATGGAATTTTTATGGATATTCCAGTAAGTGCCCCTTTGTTTTGTAATGGCAATAGGAGCAGTGCATGATGATTTTGTCATTGAGTTGTGAAATACTGTGAACACTGAATAACATACTTACTGTAATGTTTCTCATTTTTTATCAGCAGATAGTGTTACTACTTTGACTCATACAGTGCTTAAGGGTGTTATAAATATCTAATGTGTGTTTTTGAATCTAGCGATATGCGCTTATACCTGAAAGTTGACTTGTTTCATTAGGTCCCGCAGATCTATTTCGAGACCCATAAAACTTTGACATAATGTGACCCGAGGCCTTCCTCGCTTATCTCTTCTCAGCTCTCTTTTCTTATCATCCTTTTCTTTCTCTAGTTGGTGTCGTTGATCTTCCAGGTGAGTCCAGAAGGTTTGAAGGTGGTGAGAGGCCAATCGCAAACGCTCAATGTCCTATCAAAACACATTCTGTTAACCCCAGTATGTTCTTGTAAAATGTGCAAATTGTAACCTTAATTGTCAAATAATTTTTTTATTATTTATAAATATTTTTAAATGTATTTAATCACATTGTTTTTAGGAAATATTATTATAGATTTTATTAAAGATCATTTTCTTATCAAAGATCGGTTATTATAGAGCGGTCGATAAAACCTCTGTTGGAGCACGTCAAAAAACAGAAATTTTGTCAATTTTTTACAAATTGGGTAATTCAAAAGACACAATTAATTGTTTTAGAATATTATAATATGCTTTAATAAATAATAAATCATATTTCCCACATTAAGCAATACTGTAGCATACTTTAGTATTTACTATAGTAAACTACATGCTAGTTTTTATACTAAATATTAAACTATACCTCAGTATTTGTTACAGTTTCAACTTGCTATACTTACAGTGTATAATACTAAAGATACTCTAGCATCCCAGAGAACAAAACTTAACATAAATTAATTGTGTCACTCTCATATATACAAAACAACCATACAACCAAAAGTGAAATGCAAACACACCTGCATTTGTAGCCAAGTCTGATAACTGACAGTGACAACAGGTAATGAGTGCAGCATCAATTCCCTGTATTCAAAGAGCTCGTCGTCAAACAGCTGTTTCTTCTGTCAAATAAACAAAAAAACAACCGAGGCATATATCAATATCATGTCTAATGATCAAAACCCTTTGTTTTACGTTTAATTATGCCCTCTTACATATCGGGACAGCAGTTGCTGGACACGAGCACGAATGGTCCGTGTGAGACGCAGTGACTGAGAGAAGGCTAGCGAGCTTCTTCGACCAAGAGGAGAGGAATTGCTCTCAAACAGCATGCACATCAGGAGGATGCACAGAACAGACAGACAACGACAAACCATCTGAGAGAAAAGTATGTATTCAATTTTAGTTCATTTAAAAGAGTGATATTTTTAATCAAACTTTTTTGTTGATGTATCATGAGGCACACAGTTTGGATTAAATAGTGACCAGTGCAGAATAATGACATTGTCAGCAATTCCTGGAGATATTATTATTTATATTTGACACCTGTAAGTGCAGCTACTGTAAAGTCTCTCTGACTAATGTCATAATGATTCACTTTATTATACACAATAAAACATACTGAAATGTTTTAACAGTAGCCAACATAAAATATGAAATGCCTCAGCTTTTTTATGACTCAGAATTAGCTTAATAAAACATGTAATTTAATATTTTTTGACATCTGAATGTTGAAAATATCAGATTGACCCCAAAATAATGGACTGAAATTACAGTGACCTAAAGGATGCTATAAAACACGTTGGGCCTGTCTTAGCCCTAATCAGTAAAGTTAACAGCTGTTGCCTCAAATATTAACCTAAAAATCAATATGCTTGCATTCATCGATATAATAGTTAACAATAGTTATCTTGCATATGTACTATTCCTATAGGTTTGTGTTAGATAAAAATATTAGGGCTCACCTTTGTATGAATATATCAGCACTGGGTCGCTCAGTGGTTCGCAGTGATGTGAGGTGATGGGGATTATGACACATCTTTATATGATTACTCGATCAGCGTTTCTGTTTCGTTCTCATGAGTGCCGCTTTTTGTTCCCCTTTTTGACTTCAATCACGCTAGTGATGAGTAGTGAAGGAGTTCCAAAAATTTCAGTTACTCAAGGAGTCTTGAGTAATGCCTACTGTATTTCCATGTACATTATGACAGGCAAATAGATTTTTAATGTATGATGAGTAATGTATGATTGAAGCATAAATATATTTTGTTTTGGTTATGTCATTAAAATAAGAAGATATTTAAATAAAAATACACAATTAGAAATTGTCACTGGTGTTGAGGATGAACATTTATAAAAATACTGAATTGATTAAAGAAGTCTAAAACTTTTGATACAATTATTAGAACATACGTTTTAATAACATGAGATTTTATATGTAAGGCATTCTACATGTTTGTGCAAAAAAAGAGAAGATAAATTCATTGTATCACGATCACAAAAATCTTGAAATTCAGAATTCACCTTCTCACTTTAAAATTCATTTGTATATCTCACTCAAAAAAGACAAAACACAGGCACTGATCAATGTCAAGATATGTTTAAGATATATCAGTATATCAAGTTGTTTTAGTTAAGTCAGCTCAAGCATTTATTTTAGTCTGGGACTAGACTAAAATCTTGTTTATGAAACAAAGCCAATATGTTTAATTAAACCTGAATTAACACATGAAAGACAGATACAGCATGTATATTGATGGATTAAAAATTAATCTTTCATTTACATATTTGCCAAATCATTTTATCCAAAGTTACTTACATTCACTAAAAATATTTTATACAATATGTGTGTACCCTGGAAACCATACCTATTTTTGCGCTGCTAATACAACACTCTACAAAAACAAAAATATCTTTGATAACATTATTATTAAAATAATTAAACAAAATAAAATAACTTGATATTTAATGTGTTTAACATGAGGTAGCTCCTAATTGTTTTGGGGTCTGCCTTGTTCTAACTTTCCCCCATGAAAACCGTTACATGGAGAAAACTCATACAACAGTCCCTTTTGGGGAAGACCCTAATACGCTTCCTTACTCGTTCTAGTCTCTGTATCTATCTGACTTTGTTTTACTCAACTGCTGTTCTCTACAAGAAAATGAAATTTTTGTTTTGCTCCAGTGAAATGCACGACCAGCTGAGCACAAGTAAAAGTACCTCCTCAAACAATGAGACCACAATATGTGTAAATTTGAAACATCTTTAATTAACACACACATATATAGTTTCACTGGCTTTTAATGCAATGAGGAGCTTTGATTTGATTACTGTAATTAATGTTTACGCTTCTTGCAGTGGGAATCTGAGAACAATAAATCCCTGCAAGTAATTATAAATTGCATTTTTGAGCTACAAACAGTGCAATCAAATCCTAAACCTGTGAGCTGGAATGTTGTTTTGTGCCACAAATGGAATAAATGCAACAATAAAATAACGTGTTGTAGCAGGTTGTAAAAACCCTCTGTATTATTCTTGTAAATTCCCAATGTGTACTTAATTACAGTTGTTCATTCTGTCTAAACTGGGATACCCAAATACTACAAAACAGTTTTCTTTCTCCTGTTTGAAGGGAATATCCATTTTATCGAAATACAATTTTATTTGCTGTAAAAACAAGTATTAGACATGCATCATGGGGCTATGTTGTTTGAGGTAATTTATATGAGCATCATTTAACAGAAGATGGTACATATTAATATCACAGTTGTTACAATATATGTGCTAACATCTGTGGACCATAGAGTATCTGAATAGAAATGCTGAGTTATATTTAGTGATGTAAAATTGCAGTTGCACCACATGGGGATCTTATCTCATGTTTCTCTACCCAGTAGTTTTGGGTTGAGCAACACTTCCTTCCACTGCTCTCTCTCTCTCTCTCTCTCTCTCTCTCTCTCTCTCTCTCTCTCTCTCTCGCCTCTCTCTCTCTCTCGCCCTCTCTCTCTCTCTCTCTCCTCTCTCTCTCTCTCTCTCTCTCTCTCTCTCCTCCTCTCTCTCTCCTCTCTCTCTCTCCTCTCCTCCCTCTCTCTCTCTCTCCCTCCTCCCTCTCTCTCTCTCTCTCTCTCTCTCTCTCTCTCTCTCTCTCTCTCTCTCTCTCTCTCTCTCTCTCTCTCTCTCTCTCTCTCTCTCTCTCTCTCTTAAATGTTTAAAATTTGTTATATAGAGACAAATAGAAAAAATATATAATTATGCCAAAATATTAATTTCTTTAATTACTAAACAAAAGTAAGGAATGTCTATGGTGTTTATTTTAAATTATTTTAGTCACAACATAATTCCTATAGTTGGTTTGCTTCATTCCACTATTCCATTCCATTTATTCTATTTAAAATTTATTATGATTCTATATATTATATACGTAATATAGATAATATACACTAAGAGACCCTAAATGTTAAAACATATTTCTATTTAGTATTTATGCAATATAAATAAAATAATTGCTATAAACTTCATACCAAATAATATAAAAATGGTAAAAATAGTTCTTTCCAAAACATTCTTGGTTCTTGGGATGTCCTTCTTTTGTTTTAATTGCATCATACATTTAAGCTGTCATGGTCTCCACAAGTTTGTGCAAAACTGTAAGATTCATGCTATTCCAGCATGAGTTAAGTATGTTTCAAAAACAACTTATATAAGCAAATGCTTTAATTTAAGCAAAGAAATATGTATTTTTGTGCAAAGTAGTTAAATGTCATGTCATAAATTTTATAACTGGCAAATGAGCTACAGCAGAAAAGAACATTTTTACTTTGGAATGTTTTGCTTGAATTTTGTTGCCTTAAAGTTTGTGTTTGTTTTCAATAATTTGTGTAATTAAGTATATATTTTAAGTAGGATTAACAAATTAGAAGCAGTTTAAGCAATTTACATGCTTAAATGTCATGGTGCGTGTTTATATAATATTTGGTACTTTTTTAGTTTGGACATATACTCTCAGTTCAAGGAAGTTTAGTAAATCTCTCTTATGATTCTTGCTGGTAATTGATACAGTGAGGGGCCAAGAACAGAGAAGTAGGAAGCAAACCACAAAGATGGAGGCGGAGCAAAGAAGAGGCAATTTTGTAATTTCTTGTTGGTCAGTGGTGACCTGTAGGAGGGGGTTATCCTCAACACTTACACACCCACTCAAATTTCAGTGCGGGTCATGTTATATAAGGGGACTTCAGCTATGACTCAAATTTTGTGCGTGTGCACACATAGAAAGAAGTCAGAGAAAAGACTTTATCACACATTCAGTGTTCACATATTCACTGTCATGTGGTTATGTGTAATTTACTACAGATGCATCCATGGAAATTTGCATATTATGCTGTAAACACAAACATATGATTTAAAGTTAGTGCATATACACACTCTTGCAACTGACTTCCCTCCTGTTATGGTTTCAGCAGTTCTTCCTCTTTTTTCCAGCAACGTCTCTATTTCTGTCTCACTGTCATTCTCATTCTTGACTCATCAAATACTGTAGACTCACATTATTTTTTATTTTGACAGCAGTTTTGTTATCTCACTCTCAGTTTCAGTTTTAATGACATAACAAATCATTTTAAAATAATACATTTTTTTTAATGACATATCAAATTATTTTAAATTAATATATTTTTAAATGACATAACAAATAATTGGAAGTTAATGCATTGTAAAAAGTTCTTTGCTGCCTTAAATTTGACTAATTACTAAATTTGACTAAACTAATTTCAACTTATCACATTAACACAATTTCAACTTATTTTTGTTATTTTATTTAGTTGAAATGACTTGTAATTAGTTGAAAAAATTTAAAATCTGTTTAAATGACTTGTAAAGAGCCAAGTTTTTTTTACAGTGTGGAACGAAAAAGTCTAATGTGACTGTGGCATAAGCTGACAAATAATCAAAAGACAATATGAATTTAAAGTAAAGGATAATTACAAACAAGGAATAAAATGTAATCCATCAGCCTCCCTTTGAGCTGCTAAATCCATCACAACTTTTAAGAAACAACTGAAACACACTTATTCCATATTCACCTGACTTGCATCTAATTACTTCTTGCTTTTCCACTGTCTAAACTTTGATCTATTAATGTAAAAAAACCTCCCTGCTCATCTTTTAGTACTTTTAACACTAGTCCTACTTGTTAACATAGTTTGCATATTGCAATTATTGTTAGCTTGCTGGCAAAATGTTAAATGCTTTCTTATTTGCAAGTCACTTTGGATAAAAGCATCCGCTAAATGCTTAATAAATGCAAATGTAAAGATTAAATAATAATGAGAAAGAGCAGTAAAAGCAATAGAAATATAAACACCGTCAATACTTGAACTTGGATTAACAACTCGGTCATTAAGAGCCAGTGTCATTAATAGTTTTGCTCCAACTTTACTCCAATGCATATGCATTATTTTCATGTAATTCTGCATACTTTAAGTAGCCTGGTCAGGTGTGTTGGATTAAGGTTGGAACTAAACCCTGCAGGATTTGCCCTAAAGAAACAGAGTTGACTAGACCACAAGTCGAACTCACAGTTTATTTTATTTTATTTTATTTTAAGTGTGTTGGTGAGACCATGCAGGCCTATTGGCGGACAGTGTCTCACTAGTCTCTCACATTTAAAAGACTTTCAGGCTTTTACATTATCCACAAGGTGGCAATGATAATTTAGAGACATGAGATTTTTCTGTCTATTTGGACATGGCATACTGCTAGACATCATCAATAAGTTCAGTTTACATAATAGCCGAATGTACATATTCTTACAAATAGAGTTACAAACTAAACACTGCACCATGATAAAAGGTATCTAGTGGTTCGATGAGCTCATTGTTACTTTGATCTAGACTGTAACTGATCATTAGAACCCATTAGAATTCAGTGTTTACAGCATATTTTGTACTAATAAATTGATGTTTAATTTATTTATTTTATTTATAATTACAATAAATGCTTTGACTGCTGATATCAGATATAAATTCAGTATCATTTAACAATTTAGATTTGAATTAAAACCATATTTTTCTTCTGACTTCATGTTCCCTTTTGCCTAGAAAACAACACTAACATCAAGCAGAGAAAGCAAATAAACAAAATTTCACAAGTCACCAGTATCCCGCATTGACTCCAACAGAACACAACAGGTGACATTTTAACATCTGGGCTCTGCACTCCTCCACATTAACCATAAGGAAGGCCTGCACATGTATTTTTCCTCCAATCATTCAAACTTTAATCATGTACAGACATACTGTAATGTACTTCTTTGACTAAAGATCGTCTAAGCAAGTTTGCCAGGGAAATTAATATCAGTTTACTATATATAAGTATACATACTTAGTTGGAGAGACAATGTTTGTACCAAATCACATAAGAATTGAAAGTTTATATTTTTACAATAAACCATCTTAATGAGAAAAAGAATGCATGCTCTTGGTGATGGATCTAGGTTTCAAAATGTATATCAGACATTTGCAGGCTTTTCTTTTAAATTGATCTACAGTAAACGCAAACTTTGGTAAAAATCCACCGATGAGAAAAAAACAGCAATTATGAAAGTGCCTGACAAACATTTAGGGGGTTTCTTGTGTCCTCTTTCTCAGAAACAGAATCAGTACCTTAAAACTCGTAATACCTTAATATCAAGTTAATTGTGCTCTTCTCATACAGATGACGCTATATAATACTGATACACAAAACACTACAGATGAATTGGATTTAAATTGAAAGTTAGAAGCTGGTACTGTGCGATTTCCCTCCTGTGTGACTGCTATACCTTTGCGGTAGTATGTACCTTTCTACGGGTACATTTTTGTAAGATAACAAAACACATTCGCGATTTTTAAAAGAGCACAGCAAATATTCCTTTGGATGGTGCTGCAAGGGTGACAAAGTAAAGGTGCAAACTTAGCAAAATGTCCACTAAGAAACAATGAACATTCCTTGATGATGTCCGTTTGACGGCTTGGGCAGCACTCTGTACTTCTTCCCTCAGATATTTCTGAATCCTCTTTTTCTAGATCCAATCAATTCACAGTGACTGATTAAATCTAACCTCACCTTATATTATTCTTCAATCTATCTGTTGCTCTTGGAAGTACATCACCACACTGAAGTAAAGCTGACTGCATTTTCTGGCTCACATAGAACTGAATAGATAATATATATAATGTACACATATTATATAATATATAATAATGCTGTCAAAATGCTGTTGTTTATAATTAGCATAATTAGTCATCTTGCATAATCATCTAACATCTGTTAAGTGTAGACATATGATAATACTTTTCTAAGACTGAGCGATTAAAAACAGATAAAGTACCAGGTGGGCCTTTGTTTTTACACCTGCGGAATTGAGTTGTTTTTGTTTTCTTCAGATTCTTATATTGAGAGCCTAGACAGGTTTTTTGCAGCGTAATCGTCACCTCAAATGTCCTCAAAATCCTCACAGGATACAACACCAACTGTCTCGGGACAGAATGGAGCCAGAACCCCCGAGGCCAGACAGGGGATTGTTTGTTTACATTAGATTTTTTTTATCATATTTATCATCTTGCGAATAAACATTCGTGCCAATATTCAAGCGTTCAGCCTCCTCATTTGCACGTACAGGCAAAGTGATTTTGAAACATCTTTTGTTTATATATCTGCTGGAGGTCCTGAGACAGAAAGAGGGGGATTTATTTGGGCTAGAGATGGGTTATATATAAGAAGCCTTGTTTGAATAAAGGTGGATGTGTCTGGACCAGAAGAACGTTGAAGAGCAATGATGCATACAGTCAAGCTGCTCTGTGTGGTGTTTTCATGCCTCTGTGCCGTCACCTGGGCATCATCCAATCGCCAGCCATGTCGTAAGAGAATTATACATTCCTAATCCTATTTTGTTATAAAATTAATACGTGTCTATAATATTCTTGCTTTTCATATTTATTTATGTTGTCCAAATCTAGTATGAGAATATTTCGATTTTTTTCTCAGGTAAAGATGTAATGTAATGTTTTTATTTTTTATTTCATAGATACAGCACCGTTGACCAGTGGAACAATGAAAGTGGTGAGCTGACAAACTTTCTGAAGATACAAAATCAATGTAACTTCTACCGGGATGTTTAATAAATACAGATCACCGTACAACCTAGGATTTAAGCAATGAGGGAAAAATCTTATTGAGTGATGGATACAGACTTATCTATTCATAGATATTAACTATTGATACTAAAAATTTATTTTTTGTGTTTGCATTAAATCTTTAAAAGTACTTAACATGCAATGTGACTCTGCAAGTTTTGTATATCCTGTTTCCAGACACCTTAATATCTTCTCCAAATGTTTAAAAAGCTAATAAACAACTAAAAGTAAAAATAAAGTTAATTTTATATTTTATAAAGTTGTTTTTTTTTCTTTCTTGTCTCACACATTCAGGTTTCTACAGGGGGTCATGATCTCGCATCTGGAGAATTCAGTTATGACTCTAAAGCAAATAAATTCCGGTTTGTGGAGGACACTCACGCAAACAAAACGTCTTATTTGGATGTGCTCATACATTTTGAAGAGGTAGACTTCAACATTTTTTATTTCACGTCGTCTGTTAGTTTGTGATTACAAATCATTTTTTTCTCAATTTAACCTTTTGTTTAAACCAATACACAGGGTGTTATGTATGAGATAGACAGTAAAAACGAGAGTTGCAAAAAGGAGGCTTTGCAGTTCCGTAAGCACCTCATGGAGATTCCACCCGATGCCACTCATGATTCAGAGATTTACATCGGCAGCTCCTCCATCATAGAGCAGGGACTCAGAGTCCGGGTGTGGACCGGAAAGTTCCCTGAACTTCACGGTCATTACCTACTTTACTTATGTTGTGCTTAGCCTCTCTAGTTTTTGATGATTTGTACTTGATATATACTTAAGATACATCAGGATCCAAATGTTTTTTAATTCACTTTTTAGCTCACTATTCCGTGTCAACCACTTCTTGTGGCTGTTTGCCAGTGTCTGGCTCCTACTATGGTGAGAAGAAGGACCTTCTCTTCAGGTAAATAGCACAGACTGAAAGTATAAAACATTATACAACAAGTATTTCCGTAAGATTTTCTTCATTTCTTCATACTACATAATATCTACACATGATCCTGTAGTTTAATAGTATAATAGTCATTTACCTGAGCATATTTCTGCCCCAGTTTCTATGCTGTTGAAACAGAAGTTGATGACCCACAAGTCCTTGTGCTCCCGGCCTATTGTGAAAGCGTGCCATTTGAGGAAGCACCAGACGACCACAGCTTTTTCGACCTATTCCATGACTGAAAGAAATAAGGCAATACTCCAACTCTCAAAGATTGCTACACATATTAAGCAAAAAAGCATTTAAATAAAAATATTTTCTGTATTCATCTATCTTCCTTCAGAATGTCTGCAGCTTCTATAAAATTATTGCTATCTTTTCTAAATAATTTTTTGTCTTTTGCAACTGTTTCTTCACTCTGATGAAGTCAATAAAGCTAAGCTTTCACTGAAAACCAGTTTGATGTCTATTTTAAAGAATATCCACTTATAGATGGAGAAAAATAAATACAATTTAGATTAAGACTTAAATTAGTATTAAAACAGAAAATTTAGGATTAATTCAGAAAAATAATCTCTACTTAATCTCTAAATCTCTATTTAGTGTATATTTAATGTAATGCAAATGTAGTTTTTTTATTCTAATAAGAATTACTGAATGCCTTAAATATGGTAACTGGGGTGTCTGGGACACTAACAAAAAAGAAATGTAAGTTGTAAGCCGTGAATTCCGCATGGAGCCTCCATCTGACGTGTGTTAGTCTAGGGTTTACCTAACCAGAAATATTGGAGGAAAATACCCAGTTTCAATGGTTGTAGGCTTTTTAATTATTTTTTCACTTCTTATTTTGTGTTTTTTACATTAAGTTCCTCTTTCCTTCTTTCATTATTTCTAACTTTCTGCTAAATAAACAAGGCACAGGCAAATTTCTGGCAAAAGTTTAGAAAATACTAAACTAAGAAGTATTATATATTTACTTTAAAACAAATCTGTTTATTATTAGCTGTTTATTTGGGGAAATGTTCAAATAAAATGTATGTTAATATTACAAAATTTTGCGCACATTTTGTTCACATTTATAGTACTCATCAGTATGTATTTATGTTTTAGTATGTATTTAAAAACTGCGTCAGTATTGCAAGCTAAGTTATTTTTTCCTTATAAAATGGCACTAGTCATCAATAACTAAAATGTATCCTTGTAATTTAACAGTTGGCAGGCACGATTGTACCCATTGATTGGGTAACCGGCAACGAAAACTCCGCCCACCGGAAGTAACGGTGCACTTGTCACATACTGTACATTTTAACAATGGCTATAGCGCACGTTGCGACTGAATATGTATTTTCAGATTTTTTATTAAAAGAGCCGAGTGAATCGAAGTATAAAGGCGTGCGGCTGGAACTGGCCCTGGATAAATTGGTCAGTTTTATCGCGGTTGGGCTTCCTTTGTTACTCATTTCACTCGCCTTTGCACAAGAGGTCTCTGTGGGTCAGTAAAAACATTTAATCACTTGTACCTTCATTTAAGTAAAGGTCAACAAACTGCAAGTGGTCATCGACGTAAAATAAATACGTAAAATAAATAAATTACGAGAATTTACATTTGGCATTTAGCAAAGCAAGCTGTCTTACAATAAGTCACATAAAACATCAGCTATGACTATGGAAACAGCAACTGCGGAGTACTTAAAAGAAAAAGCTTAAATTGACAAGTGTAGAAGTTTATATACTGCTGCCTAACTGAAATATTTTAGTTATTTGCTGATTACTGGAACACAGATTTGATCGTCTGCTTTGTGCGTAAATTTAGAAAGGGACGTCACCGTGCTAGTGATGTAATGCCAATTCACAACAAGAAAATAATGCAACACAAAATGACTAATGCAAAGATTAGTAAGCAATCGAAAATATTATAGTATAAATGTACTTTTTTATTTTTCAGTAGTACATTATTGTTGCGCTCAAGGTCTCTAACAGATACACTGTGGTATAGCGTTTGTTTTTGCACGCATGTATGTACGCCACCCTGATGCATTTCCTGAAATATTTCATGTCGTTTGCACATCACATAGTTCTTTTGCTTTCTTCAGCTGAAAACACGACAATTCCATTGACTAAAAATGTAATTTTCTCGCTTTTAGGTTCACAGATCACCTGTTTTCCACCCACTAGCTTCTCATTGCGACAGGCTACCTATGTAGATTCCTTCTGCTGGGCTGCCGTGGAGAGTCACTCCTCAGAAAATGGGACTGATGGTGCCCCCCTTCGACTACACAAGGTAATGACGCCTGTTATTCATAACATGGATAGAAATATCTTTGTCACATTCAATATATTTAAAAGAAGTTCCTTTTCTCATCGGTCTCTTTTTTGCAGTTCTTTCCTTATATCCTACTGCTGGTTGCCATCATCATGTATATTCCTGCTCTCTTTTGGCGTTTCACGGCAGCTCCTTCCCTTTCCTCTGACCTCAGTTTTATAATGGAGGAGCTTGACCGTTGTTACAATCGTGCTATCCGCCTGGCCAAGAGCCTCACATCCAACTTTGATGGCAAAGACACTGCAGAAGATCCACACAGGTACATTGTGACATAATTGCTGAGTAGCATTATTATCAAGATAAGCTATGAGAACCTGAACTGTATATTTACAATTGTGTCAAATACCATTTTAGATTCTCTTTTTAATCCACACAATTTATTGTCTGCACTAACTTTTAAAGCAAGGTTTTAATTTGTTTATAAAAATGTTATGTTTATAATTTTTTATGTTTAAGAAACAGTTTAGTTCTAGAATGAGTCTTGAAGATAATGATGTTATTTTTAACACATGAAGGTTAGGTGGCTACTCTTTTAGAGTCATGTAGAAGGTAACACGTATAGATTTACTTATTACATGTCATTAAATGTAATAAAAAATATAATATTTCAAGTGAAATTAAGGCTCAAAATATGCAACACAATTGATGAGAAAGACGAGTAAATATTTTGTAGGGATATACTGTACAGGATAGTGTACAGATATCTTTTACTAGCTTTTTCTTGCTTAAGCACTTGGGAACAACTGGTGACTTGTTGTTTTCCTATTTATATATATATGCTAAAAATCATTTCTAATCCAAGTATCTTTATACTAATCTTATCTTTAATCTTATCCTTTCTATTTTCTTTCTCTCTTTCTTGCTCTTGCTTTGTGTCTCTCTTTCAGTGGTATTGAATTGACTGAAGGTTGTTTTAAGTACCCTCTGGTAGAGCAATACCTAAAAACAAAGCGTGCATCGTGGGCTTTGGCAGCGAAATATCTTCTTTGTCGGGTTTTAACGCTGCTCACTTTACTGCTTGCCTGCTTTTATCTGGCCTACTACATCTTTTGGGTGTCACCCAGCGATCAGTTCTCCTGTAACCTGCGCACAGGTGTGTGTGTGTGTAGATAAAAATGTGTCTATCTCTGTGTGTGTTTGCTCATTTTTTGCTGATGTTTGTGTACTGATTTGCGGTTTTTTTTTTTCACGTGTCTTCAGGTTTATTATCAAATGACAGTGGAGTACCAGATGCTGTGCAATGTAAACTAGTTGCAGTGGGTGTATTCCGCCTCCTAAGCTGCATTAATGTGGTAATGTATATAGTGTTAGTACCCGCTGTGGTTTATTGTGCCCTCCAACCTTTTCTTGAACACCAGCGTGCTCGGTTTCTCCATCCATACCGGCTGTTGCCTGCTTTTGGACATGCTCTTGATTTGCAACCCACTGCCTGGCGTTATGATGATCTCAGCATCTATCTGCTGTTCTTAGAGGAGAACTTGAGTGAGCTTAAGAGCTACAAATGTTTGCAGGTCAGTGTATCAGTGTATCATCAGTTTATGTGTCTGTTTGATATCTTTGTCATGACATTTTCAAGATTCAGAGTTGTTTTGTTTGTATGCAGGTATTACAGCTGCTGTCAGAGGAAGGAGATGCAGCGTTTGACACCATGTGTCTTCTAAGGACTTTGGGACAAGTGAGGACTGACATGGTGGACAGGAAACGATCTCAAACCGTTGATGGAAAAACTCAGTTATCTAGTACAGACATCTCCTCTGAAGCAAAGGGTAAGTGTGTCATTGGTTGATTAATACTTTAATTTATCTCATAGTAGAATTCAGATGACATTGTTTATATGTAAGACAGTAAATTTACAATAACACAAAAAAGCTTAATAACAACAAGAGCAAAATTTTGATTGATGTTTTGGCTGTGAATTGACATAAAGAAACTGAATTTATGTCATGTTTTATATCAGAAAGAATACCTCTATAAACAAAACAATACGATAGTGATAAAACATATCAGTGTGGTTACCAAAGCATCTTATACTGTGTATTTATGTTTTATCTCTAGATGTTTCTTCTGTTCTGCTGGATGATACCGTACAGACAGAGAAAAGCTGCAGCTGCGTAAAAGATGTAAGACACAGGGTGGTCTGAAATATTATTTGTCATGATATAATATATACTACCGAGTGTCCCATGTCCGAAAATGTTTGGATATAGGATTTCAAGAGCTATACTGTTTACACTGTGAATCTTATTCATCAAATATCACTTTATCACCATTTGACTAAAGATGATATTGGAATACAGCTTCACTGATTTTAAAATGTTTGCTGTTTAAAATATACTGTAGTTAAAAAGGTTTTCTATAAATTGAATATATGAATGTAAATGCAAGATTATGCAATGCTTAAAACTAACACAAAAATATTTCAATGTTTACATGTACTAAACAATGTGAAGTTACCTGGTGGTACAACTGAAGACATGCACCTACAGAACTAATATGCATGTTTCAGTATGCCTTATGTCAGCTGGAATGGGGTATACAGAGTGCTGTATGGGGTACAGTATAATTTATTCATAATATCTGATGAAATGTTTGCTACCAAACAAATGACGATTATATTTTTCATGATTTTCAAAAATACAAAGAAGGCTAAATCTTCTGTTAGGACTGTGCACCAACCATCAGCATGTAATGTGACCTAGAGAAAGCTTTTTATTGATTTGTTTAAACTCATTAATTGGTTACTAACCATCATATTGCATTGTTATATGGATCATGTGTTTGCAAAATGAAGGAAATTCTCTGCCTAAAAGAAAAATTAAAATATACAAGCTATACAATAGATTTATTTAAAATGTTTTTTCTATTACTTTTGTATATATGGGAGCTTTTTTTTTGTAGTACGAGTACATGTTTTACTAATTAAATCCTATAATTTTATATAAATTAATTGTTTTATATTTTCCAAGACACATTTTTAATTATTTGCTTTTATTGTAATTGTTTGTATAATTTTATACCTCTTTTTGCTTGTTCATACCTTTTTACCCTAAAGATATTAACATCAGTTGCATGACTTGAACAACTTTAAAAATGTCAGACAAGTTGCAAATAAATACATCTGTAAATAAACAATGTAGCAATGTGAGAATTTGTTTAAAGCTCTAACTTTAAAATATGAAAAATATTTTAATTTGAAAGCAGATTGCAGCAACAGAAAAACATACAGTATTCGCTAGAATAACCTGGAACTCTATGTAATAGTTTGGTATTCAAACTTTCAAAATCTGGAAGCTAACCTTGCTAAAAAAAGGTCACACTGAAAACGTCACAAATATTACTAATGACCAGGAAGAAAGCTTTTATCTAATCCTGTTTTCTCAAGAATAAGACACCCAGAGATTTTTTACGAAGGAAAATCCACCAGCTGTCACTCTCTTCTAATTACCCAATATTCTCCATTCATCTTCATGAACAGGTCACTCTGTCGCTCAACAATTATTAACAATTAACCAAAGCTGACTTTACATTGACAGCAGAGCATACAGGACCTACGTGTGCACCACTATATGTTTGTCTTTTGTTAACGTAATACTGCTCTGGTGTTAATGTGAATTGGTTGGGTAAACACAGGTAATGTGGCATGTGTGATTGGACAGTCACTTAAAGGAGTTAAAGTGTGTTTGTGCACACAATAGTCATTTTCCGCTGATCCAGGTAAAGATTGCAGAACCTGTGTAGATATAAAATTGAGAAGGACTTGCTGATCGTCCCAAACCATCTCAACTATCTCATCTCGTCCACCCTCGCCTATATGTATTTTTAGTCTTCTGCTTCAAAAACAGGTAAGGGAAGATTGTATGTTTTTTTTATAAGCTAATAACATATGAACTGTTAAACCTACTAAAAGTGTATTTTTGTTTCTTTTTTTCTCAGCATAAGCATGGCCGTGTGGCTCCAAGCTGGTGCTCTGGTGTTGCTTTTGGCAATCTCTAGTGTTAACGCTAATCCAGGAGCCCCACAACACCTGTGTGGATCTCACCTGGTCGACGCTCTTTACCTAGTCTGTGGTCCAGCAGGCTTCTTCTATAACCCTAAGAAAGATATTGACCCCCTACTGGGTAAGATAAAATATGTTTCTAGCAGAAAAGCTTTAAATAGTGGTGTACTTATATGCAAAACAAGTCTAAGCAGGTAAAAAATATGTGGTTGTCTGACACATGTATTTGACAGTATACAGAGACTATTTACTGCTTTATAAAGAAGACAAAAAATATTAAAGTAAGCTGGTGTTCTTGAGATTATTTGAGAAATTTTACCTACAAGGTAATCTAATATAACTAAATCTGTGATATAAAATGCCAGTAATGAAATTGTAAGGATAATGCAAAAAACTTCCAACAAATTTAATGTGTCCAATGTGTTCAATATTATAATTTTTCTATTGTTTTATTCTTTTACAGGTTTTCTTCCTCCTAAATCTAACCAGGAAAATTATCATGCCGAGTTGATAAGTAAGAGAGGAATTGTGGAGCAGTGCTGCCACAAACCCTGCAGCATCTTCGAACTGCAGAATTACTGCAATTAAATTATTTCACAACCTGTTTACAGATGGGTACCAGTCCAAATGCTGTTGATTTGTCTTTTTCATAGAAAATAAAAGTATATCAAATAAACACATGTGCATGATCTTTTTTATTACCGGTCACTACAGTCAGCAAAGTGAACAAAAATAAGCAATTTAAAAGTGTGCCATTTTAAGTGAGATGAGTTTACACAGTGATTAACCGTTTTGAAGCTAAGAGGCATTTTTTAGATATAGGACTAAAAAATCTCACTTTTTTAGCAACACTCAAGAAATTTGGAAATCTAAAAAAACCACAAACATAATACACTTACAGTATATGAGTATTACATTAAGAAACAGAATCTGTTTAACTTGAAGATGGTGTTAGATGGATCGGTAAAACTTTATAAAAATACAATAACGCTCCATGTATAATTATGTACTATTTTCTAAATTAATAAGCACTTTAATATAAACTAATGGTGTGTTAAGCCATGTACTAATCAAGAACTAACCATAACTACATACATTTGTTATATGATTAACTCTAAAAGTGTTAATTAATACATTAACTAATACATGAATTAATACAATAGAATAGTTAATTAATACAATAACTAACAAACATAGTGTGTAGTTAAGGTGGCTGTTAATAATACAGGAAATCACATGATTCGATGGAGTTATGGTTAGTTCTTCATTAGTACATGGCGTTACTCATCATTAGTTTATACTGAAGTAATTATTATTTTAGATATTAGTACATGATTATTTATGAAGTGTTAACATAAAGGGTTACCAATGGATCTTCACCTAAGCAGTGTGTCATTACAGCTGAGAGGGGCATTTTTTATGATAGTAAAGAAAACTTATGTTAATTTTATTTAAGTTTAAAAAAATAATTCTTATTTTTTTATAAACCTTATTTAAAAAATAAATTTAATTAAAAACAAATAAAAAAATGTTTAACTTAATTTAAATTTTAAATTGAGAATCAACCTCCATAAAGCCATGTCAAGGAACTGTTTATTAATATAACCCGTAAAAATCAAGATAAAATTTACTGTCACAACTGCAAAAAGCATGCCACTCAGCAGCAGGATAAAAAACTTTGTCGAGCAAAAAAATAAGAACATTTGTCCTGTAACAAAATTAATGAATTGAGAGAAACTGATGAATAATGGAATCCTGTATAAAATCTACAGTACAATACAATACAGACCTTGCATTACACAGTAGAAAAACAAGTATGCAGTATAAAAAGGTTTCTTTTTTTAACTGATCATTTTTTATTTACTCATTTCAGAGTAGCTGTCTATACTTTTCTACCAGAAAACTACCATTTTGTTCAGATTTTTTTTTCAGAACTTAATTAAAGTCTTAAATTACTCACCCTTGTATCATTTCAAACCCATATGACTTTTTTCATGGAGCACAAGAGAAATTTCAAAGAATGATATCATATATTTTCCCTATACAATTAAATTGTAAGGGTGACTAAGAGTATCAGTCACAAAGTTTCTGTCACACATTATTTCTGTTCCACAGATTAATCACACAGTTGTGGAACAACATGAAAGTAAGAAAATGACAGGGTAAACTACCTTTTATGAAAAAGTACTAATATTTTTGTCAACGGTCTCATTCATTTTAATCATTTATTACATGGTTGAATTTGTTGCAATCAAACTTCTAAAAACACCTAAAGGATTCTTAAAGGCTGCAGCTGGGATATACATACATGCTGTAAAGCTACAACATAGACATAAAGTACATTACTAATAAAGCATTGCAAACATTACTTACAACTAAACACACAAATTTTTCTAATCCTATTCCCTACAGAATAAGATACTCGGGGACATTTTGCTGATCTTTACAAAAAAATCAACAAGCTGTCACTCTATTCTAGTTGCTCGATATTCTCCAAATATTTCCATTAACAGGTCACACTCTTTAACTGTCTCAACACTTAGTAGCAATTAACAATTAATCAAAGCCGACGTGTTGACAACAGAGCATACAGGACCTGCATGAGCACCACTATATGTTTGTCTTTTGTTAACGTAATACTGCTCTGGTGTTAATGTGAATTGGTTGGGTAAACACAGGTAATGTGGCATGTGTGATTGGACAGTCACTTAAAGGAGTTAAAGTGTGTTTGTGCACACAATAGTCATTTTCCGCTGATCCAGGTAAAGATTGCAGAACCTGTGTAGATATAAAAGTGAGAAGGACATGCTGATTGTCCCAAACCATCTCACATCTACATCTCCTTTCCATCTTCTGCTTCAAGAACAGGTAAGGGCTTGACAAGATGACAAATCAACAGTAAAGGTTTCTTACTGAGGTATCTTCAGAGATTGTTGATGGATTTTATGCATGCGGATGTAAACATACTTTTTATCAATAAACTAATAACATATAAACTGATAAAACTACTAAAAGTGTATTATTGTTTCTTTTTTTCTCAGCATAAGCATGGCTGTGTGGCTCCAAACTGGTGCTCTGGTGTTGCTTTTGGCAATCTCTAGTGTTAACGCTAATCCAGGAGCCCCACAACACCTGTGTGGATCTCACCTGGTCGACGCTCTTTACCTAGTCTGTGGTCCAACAGGCTTCTTCTATAACCCTAAGAGAGATGTTGACCCCCTACTGGGTAAGAATATTGTTTATTTTTATACAAAGAATATTATGAATATTGTTTATATATGTTTCTAGCGAGAAGCTTGGCGATATACAATAATGGTGGTGTATAGCTACAGTACCAGTCAAATGTTTAGACACAACTGTCTAAAATGTTTCTCATAATTTAAAAAATTGTAATCTTAATCTGGAGGTATTTTAATGCTTGAAATTACTTTGTACACTCTAAAAACAGATGTGTTAAAAATAACACAGATGTGTTGTCCCTAACTAGACACATCTTTGTGTTAATTTAAAAACAACACATTTTGTGTTACTTTTAACTCAACTTGTGTTACTTTCAACTGTGTGTGTTGTCCCTTTTATGTATTTAACACAAAATTACACATTATGTGTTAAACAGCATAACACACAAAATGTGTTAAAAAATAACACATCCTTTTTTAGAGTAGACAAAAATACACTTATGCCAGCATATACATTTCTTTAACTAGAAAACTAAAAAAAATTATAAAAAGCTGCCAGTAAGAGTCCAGCATAGAGAGAAACAAATCTAAACAGTGTTTCCAAACTTTTGTCTTGAACTGTATAAGAGTTTAAGTTGTATAATTGACCCAGGTTTTTGACATTATACATAGGCTATTTTATACTTTTCAAAGTAAAATTCTGGGTTGTTTTCAGCCCAAAACTGGGTAAAATATTTACAGAACACACAGCATTTATTATGCTAAACTAATATTATAATTTTTCTATTGTTGTATTCTTTTACAGGTTTTCTTCCTCCTAAATCTAACCAGGAAAATGAGGTTGCAGACTTTGCATTTAAAGATCATGCTGAGTTGATAAGTAAGAGAGGAATTGTGGAGCAGTGCTGCCACAAACCCTGCAGCATCTTTGAACTGCAGAATTACTGCAATTAAATTATTTCTCAACCTGTTTACAGACAGGTACCAGCCCAAATGCTCTTGATTTGTCTTTTTTATAAGAAATAAAATTTGGAGTAAATAAACATACGTGTTGTTGTTGTCTCTAAAGTGTAATATTTGTATTCCTAATAGTAGTCATGGCAGAAACTAATAAACTAAATTAATAAACTAATCATTATGTTAATAAGAGCAAGTGTAGAATCAAGGACCTTTCTGAATCAAGCTTTAATTTCTCTGAAATCACTTATGAATAAAATAAAATGTAAATTTTTCACAAAAAAAAACAGTTTTTGTTGATTTGTTTTAACTGAAGCTGAGGTCGAGATTGCTTTAACTTACAGAAGGTAGAATGTAAAGAAAAAATGCTACATATTTAAAACAAACTGTATGAGGAGCATATAAAAATGAGAACATTAGTCATGTAACAAAACTGATTTATTGTTTGTTTTTTAAAGCCCTCCCGACCCTTTCATCACAGGATCATTTTGTTGCTGCTTTTATCATTCATTATCATTTTTAATTAGACTCATATTTCGAAATACTGAAACCAGCAAAAAATGTCTCCCTGTACAGATCTTCATATGCATGCTACTAAACTAGTCTAACACTAATAAAAAGTTTAAATAAGAACTAAAAGACAGCACCAAGACTTTTTATAATTTGTTCATAACGAAACAAGTTGTTCATGTCCAAAGGCAGCATGTTTTGCACACAACCAGGCCACCAGTACAGTAAAGTCCTTCATTTTAGTTGCACAAGTCAAAAGAGCCACATGTATCACCACCTTTCACCACTCCTAAACAGTGAAAAGTAAAACATTAAACTTGTCTCTTCCCAACATTAAAGGAAACAAACCAACTGTTCAAATAAAAGGCACCAGGGGGTGAAAGGTGTATATGCACGAGGATGGAGCAACTGATCAAGAATGAATTTCTGCATATAATCTATAATACAGACCCTTCTTAAACTACCATATTCACAGAGAAAAAACAGCAATGTCAACAAGTTTTCTCTTTTAATTTATGATTTTCATTCACTTCAAAGTAACTGTCTGAAAACCTGTTTTTACCAATAAACAGTTTGTTCACTCAAAAATACAAATTCTGCCTTTTACTCACCCTAGTATCATTGCAAACCCATATGAGTTTCTTTCATGGAACACAAGAGAAATTTTCAAAGAATCATGTCACTTCTCTTTTTCCAAAGAACTCAAAGAGTGACTGAGAGTATCGATCACAAAGTTTCTGTGTCGTATCTTGTGTTTCACAGAATCATTATACAGCTGTGGAACAACATAAAGATGAGCAAATGGCAGAATTTTAGGGTAAACTAGCATTTGTATTATGAAACAGCACTAATATTTTCCAATTAACGGCCTCATAACTGCTCATCAAAATCTGGCCACAGGAGGGTAGCAGAACATTCATTCACACAAACGATTATTTGAACAATATCAAATAATGGACTGACACCATGTGTCTAAATCAGAGAAATACATCTGACCCGGGTCAGACTTTTTAAATCCAATCTGTAATTTAGGATTTAAATGCAAAATCTCAGTCATATTGATGGCGCTATGGCAATTAGAAGCTTCTTAAAGCATGGAAAATTGTTTAATGACCATTTATATAAACAATACATTTATAGTGGCAGACCAGAAACTGTGACAACTACCCCAGAATTTTGCCTTAGGTTTTAATATTTTCCTATTAGTTCCTTAGGTTTTTATTAGTTTCCTATTACATTTTCAGGTTTTAAGTATTTAATATTCCAGGGTAAAACATTTAACCCAGGATAGGTAAATTAAGCTAAAAACTCATCGGGCTGTTGCCAGTACTTCATATTTCAGCTTTAACACAAAACAACAAACAACATGGAAATAAATTCTAATTTCCAGATTTTTAGGTACAAATAAAAATACAAAACAGAAATAAAATTTTAACAAGGCTCTACTTTTACACAAACACTACAACAATAATAGAACAGTTTATGGCACTATTGAAAGGCCTTTAACCATAATGTTACTGATAATTTGCATTTAAATATAACAAAAACAGACGGCTGTCTCAACAGCTGGTAGTTACAAATTCTGTTTGCTGGAAATCACAATATTGAAGAAAATTTCAAGTAATGCTGGGATGACTTCAGATTTGCTCAGCCTGGTAGAAAAGCAGCGCATACACAGAAGAAGACGACAAAAACAAAAATGCTAAATCATCCATTATGGGTTAAGCTTCATATGCGTTTTGTCAAGTATTTGAGTTGACATGATCTTCCCTAACCCAGTAATGAAACTGGTGTTGAACCGTCATCAGCCACATTGCACAACTTTGGTACTTCAGCTTTTCTACCTTGGCTGAATAGAAACAGGAAGTGGCAAAACAAATTGAGGAATAATTTCCTTCACTTCAAAAGCATCACGGTTCGAGAGAAAAAGGTAATATACTGTACATACAATCTACACTGAATGAGCCATTGACTCTTTATACATCATGAATTTGTCCAAATGAGTCTAGATAGAAGATGAGATGGAAGAAAAGCAGAAGCAGAGTCATTCTGATCCAGATACACGGAGATGACAATGAAAAACTGTGATATAACTTTAAATATTAAACTTCAGGCTATACAAAAGGTCCAGAAACATACTGTACTAACAGCAGACAAAGACATACTAATGAATCAGCAAGGGTCAAATTAAGTCTAGGACTTAAAACTTCATGTGTCTTACCACTCCACATTCACTTTGAAAAAGTGGCAACAATCTCAACCAATAATTATTCAGTGTTGCAGTTTACAATACAGGTCTAGATAAAAAGACAAAAAGTGCTTGAGAATATTAGGTAAAAAAAACTTAAAACAGTCAGACTGGGCAACAACAAACAAAAAATGCCTACAAGGCCTTATATGTTATTTAACTGAGCCCATAATTAAGGTGTGAGGGTAAATCTGTAGTTTCAGTGATCTCAACCAGCGCTAGCTGAAGTGCATTCCCATGCGATATCACTGCCATTTAAATCTCAGCCTTCAAAGGAAAGGGCATGTACTCTCCATTAGTTGAATTTATGAGCAAAGATCCACAGGAGCCATTCGGCAAAACAAATCCTCATCAGTGTCACATACTGGCCTATCAGGTGTCATAACTTCAAGCCTTGGAAGCAAAAGAAAATGCATACTTCAAAATCCATCCTCCAAAATCCATGGTCTATTTATCTTTTTTGAAACATTTTTTATAATATAACTCCATTAGATTTCAATCAGTGATGAACACAAGAGCCAGTGAATACGGTTGCAGCTATTGATCTTACTTGCCTTAAAACAAAAATAAAAGTTAATTATATTTTTCTTCCAAAATATGTTTAGGATGAAAAGCTGGACAATGGAGTAAGTGCTTCATGATTTTTCTTTCATAACTATAGTGTCCTATACCACTATACACAGCTTTATACACTGTGAAGCTAATGTCAGAGAAGGACAAGAAGATGGATAAAGAGAGAGACAGATGAAAAATGGGGACACAGAACAGTTACTGCTTTAAAAAGAATGTAACAGTTTACCAAGAAGTCCTTCAAATCTTTGATATTCTTTTTGATTAGAGCTGTTTACACTCTAAAAATTAAGGACATCCACTTCTTTAATAAACTACATCAGTGTTGACACTATGATCCTAAAACACCTTCTTCAGTTCACAATCACACAGACGTTCATCAGGTGCCTGTGTTGGTAATGTTTTTTTATGTTAATAGTGGTAGATGATGTCTAAACCTTTCCAAAATAGAAGTACCGAGAGCCCAGCACACATTTTTTTTACATACAGCACTGACCTAAACAAGCTACGTGTTAAAGGCATTGTGTAGAATATGTCTCTGTGTAAGCATGCATTGAAGTTCATTTATGTGTGTCTGTGTTGAGTTTACCATAACCACAGGCCACTTTTTCTTCCAAAACTCAAAGTGTTTGTGGTTCTGCAGGGGCTGTGTGTGGGCTCTGAGGAGGAGAATGTGGGGGTGAGTGCAAAAGGGGAGAAAAATGTGAGGTTGGAGGGCAATAAGAAGGTGCAGCTGTAGGAGACGGGGGCAATCCAGAGGGCACCAGAGGTCCAGGAGGTCCAAACGGGCCAGTGGGAGATTCAGCAGGAGGCTGGTTGTAAAAGAAGAAAGCACACTGATGAATAAATGTCTCGATGATTGTCTGGTAGGTGCGTGTAGCTGTCAGGGCATCCATAGAGGTGAAGTCTGGGCGCATCAGTGTCGGCCAGAAACAGATGGAGAGATTTTCACTGGTCATTAAGTTGACTCTGTTCCACTGACTGACCCTGAGAAAGGAGAGAAATAATGTTCAGTTCTTTGTAACTAATCTTCAATAGTTAGGAATTGCCGGTGGTTTTATACTTACTTGTTCAAATGGCTCATGACGTGCTTGAAGACATCAAAATTCTCCCTGGGAAATCGTCTTAAGACATCCTTCATAGTGTGGAGCCTCTGTTCTCTGTCATTAATTTCTGCAGAGAAAAATGTTGAAATCGATTATTTCACAGGTTTAAGATAGGCCTTATGGAATGGCTTACCTGTATTTAGTTCACATTGTTAGTTAAAATAATAAGCAATGGCAGAATAACAAGTAAAATCTTACTAAAGGCTTCCAACAGCTCCACCTGTGAGCTATAAGGAATCAGCGGCTCTGGTAGCTCTGAGAAGAAACTTTTCAATGCCCCGGCAATTGTGTTCACAGTATAGTCCTTCTCAACAAGGTCCAGGTTGGGGTCTATTAATTAAGAAAAAATAGAAAAATAAAAGAATGGGAGCAAGGGAGAGATAGTGAAAGAATAAAAGAAAGAGAATGTGCGGTAATCCATCAATACTTGTTTTGTTACAGTATGTTTCACACACATAAAAAGCATGCACACTGTCAACATGCAAACTCTAAACTCGTTGAGAAAAATGTAAATCAAACTAAAACACAATTCATTATTCGATTCATTAACACACTATAACCAAGCTATAATTATACGTGACAACAATTTAACACTGAAAACATACAGAACTTACCCTGTTCAAACTGTCTCTGCACAGTCTCTATCTCAGCCTTATTCCCACTTACCCTGTAGATACCCTCAGTGGTCAAACCTTGAGATAGAGTAACATTTTCAATTAACAAAAATATTAATCTTCTTAAAGATTTAAAGACATCAAGCACTAACATATTATTAAGACCATGACACCCAGTCAGAAAAAAAAAGTGATCAAGTGAAACATGCACAAAAGTATGCTGTGGTGTGATTTATGACAGCTACAGCCCATTAGGAATCTAAATTTAACCAAACACTGTGATACGGATAAGCGTATATGGTGTCCTACTCACATCTACAATGGGGTGAGTATGATGGTGAAATAGCAGAAGCAGTAAATGTACCTGTTGCTTCAATATAACGGATACACTTGTCAATGAAAAGCGGAATAGGTCGTTCAAGTGAAACCACGTTAACCAGGGGAACTCCAAAGTAGTTACTCTCCAAAGGCTTAGAAATAGAATGACGAGGCTTTGGTCTTGTTTTCTGCCAAAAAGCAAAAGAAAAACAGTTTCATTATAAATACTTATCATTGCTTTCGTTCTCTAATAGTTTAAAGGGGATTTTAAAAAGTTAAACTGATTTTAATTTAAGTTAAACAATGATCACAACGTTAAAATAGTCTTGGCAAATAAATAAATAAAACTTACTTTGCCAGGTCGACGTAGACTTTTCAGTATGTTCCTCTTTTTGGGATCCTCTCCTTCTTCATTAACTATGTCTCCCTTTAGTACTGAAACATCATCATCTTTTGACCTTGAAAGTGTGCCAATCTCATCATCGCTACCAATAGAAAAACTGGTGCGGAAATTGCTAAACTTCCCCAGCCGTTTGGAACGATCACGGTAGAGTCGTGGCTTCACTCTTGCTGCAGAGAACTTGCGGCGTCTCTCTAAGGAGCTGGCATCCCCTTCGCTGTCAGAACCATTGCCTCCTCCATTAGAGTGCATCCTATTGGAATTGCGAATGGTAATAATTTTGCCCTGTGTGCTGTCATGTGGCACAGAGTAAATGCTATCCTCATAGTTGGTCCGTGGCTTTGTGACAGCATCCATTGGCTCAGCGTAGTCTGAAGGATCATAGTCTCCTCCTAAAGGCCAGGTAACATTTGATGTAAGAGACCGCCGATGGCTGACTGAATCCATATAGGGGTTAAAATTTGGTTTTCTGAGGTCAAATGTGACACTAGCTTTGGGCCTTACTTGAAGGGGAACTTTATTGTTTAGCTTATTCTCAAAGGTGCTAAGGTCAGAGATCACAGAAAATGTGTCACCAGAGTCCAGGTCAGGCAGTTTGAATCCACCATGAGAGGTGAGTGTACCATCATGGTAGGGGGGAGAAGCCTCCATATCTTCCTCAGAATCTAACAGCATTGTGACAGGGCTTGGGGAGCCACAGTGTGGTGAATAGACATTCTCATTTGTGCTAGAGGCTTCTGGAACATTTTCATACATATGACTGGCTTCAACAATGGTTTTCTTCTCTGCAACTTCTGAAAAAAACTGCTCCAAGAAGTTGATTTTGTGTAGTCCTCCAATAACTCCACCAGGGCCACAGACAGTACTGCAAAACCGTCCCTCAATTTCATGAGCTAGTTCCTCACCTTGGACTAAAAACTCATGGGTAGAGTCCAGAAGATCAGTCTGAGTTTCTCCCATGGCAAGCAGCTGAACAGGGATAATGTCCTGAACCTCACACAAGAAGGCACACAGGGTTTCAAAAGAAGCCTTGCGGCAAGCAGAGTACACAGCAATGTAACCATGCACCAACCTAGTTTTACGTGTGGCAAAAGCAGCATGGAATGACAGTAGGGATAGCTCAATTGTATACTTGTGGCAACCAATTGTCTGTTCTAGTAGAACTGAAGTGCCACTTGCCTGGGGAGAGGTCGGCCTGCAATGCTGAGGGAGCAGAAATGGTGCAAGAAGTTGATCAATATCATAAGAGTCTCCACACATTAGGCACATGACGATACGCAAATCAGCCTCTGGGCTCTGGTCCTGCTGTAAGTCTCTAATACATGGGGGCAGTGGAGGGGCAGGTGGTGAACAGCTGCGAAATGTTGATGTCCTCCTCATTTCAAGTAGACTTTTTAAGACCTGGTTGATCTGCCTTTCATTCACATTTCGACAATAGCCAGTGCCTGGGGAGGCAGGTTCCAGGTAGTTACATTGCAGTTTTATTGATACCTGCTGTCCTTGTGATATTAGAGCTTGAGCAGTCTCCCCACCAATGTCACCCAGTCCCCCAACACCTCTTTTGGTTATTAACAAGAGTGACAGAGGAAGCTGAGCAATATGGTTATCCCTTCTGCCAAGCGTAGACTCTCGCAGTTTTTCAATACTTTCTAGAATATATGACAGGGATTCTTTAGAATTGTACAAACACAGGCATCCATGAGGGATAAATGTGGCTGTATGAAACGAGTTCACAGGAAGTCTAACATTGCCCTCAATGGGTCGAAGGACAAGCTCATACATTCTACCTTCAAGCAAATAATGATCATCATTGGTACATAATGCCCGAATTTCATTAGCTAATTCTCTTGCTAGACCATCTTTGCCCAGTATAACAAGGTTAATCCTATCTATCTTTACATCAGTCATGTGTGACTTTCCGAAAGAAGGATATTGTGCAGGGAAGGATGAAGCTAGTATTTGCTCAATTTTGTTGTCAACACAGTGTGGGCAGTTAGGGCATGTTTCTTTAGTGGGGTGATACACAAAATGGATGTGCTTCAAGACTAAAGCATCTCTCTCAGCTTGCAATTTTTGCAGTGCCTTGAAACGTTGTTCTTCACCTAACGCTTCTTGAATTGCTCCCATCTTTTCTTTACTAGGTTTGGCATCCACCTCAAGTTCATAGAAAAGCTCAGAGTACTCAAGTAGAAGCTCTTGAAAATCTTCCTTTGCCCTGTCTATGATTGCTTTTTGGTGCCGGTTATAAATGTCCAAATATTCTGGCTCCTCAAGCCATTGGTAGAAGTCTTCATTCATGATGAAGCTGCGAGCCTCTTCCCAGGGCTTGCCAGGGGTAACAAAAGGTGAAGATGCCAATTTTGCTTTGAACTCATGACGCATTTGGGCACGCTTGCATTCATTGCGCAGGTGTTCGAGGTGTGCATCAAAGATTATTTCAGCAGCTGTTGTGTCTAGAACATCAAAGGGGATGCGCTCATCCTCCATGTTGTCAAGATGTGGTGTGTCTTCCCATGGTGCATCCTCCAATACCACAAACCAATGGTCAAAGTCTTTTTTAGACTCAAGGACCTTCTGCACACCAGACCAGCTCAAATGCTCAATTTCATCTAACTCAGACACCAAGCTACTCAAGGCAAGAGGAAGAGCGCTCAGGTATGCCTTGCGACGCCTCTCAATGTGCTCTTGCTTCAGACGGTGAATATGTTGTTGAAAAAGCTTCTTAGCCTTACCTGTACCTTCTAAAAATACATACTCCTTGTATTCAGGTGAAGTCTGCATTCGTCTGCTAATGTTGGGCCAAGTTTCATTGTGATTCTTAACCACATGGTTCACCAGCCATTCATAGCGGTCCTTTGCAGAGGCAATCAGTTGACTCTGATGTTTTAGTGCCTCAAAGTAAGGTATGATTTTTGGCTTACCTCTACCCTTATCTATGAGCTGTATCAAGGTGAGAAAAGCCATATCAACATTCACATTGGACCGTGCAGAAGTCTCAACAACCTGCAAGTTCTTTTTTGTAATGGCAAATGTATGGGAATCCTTAATGTATCGCTCAACACCTTCATCACACTTAGTGAGAACCAGTACAATGGGCTTTTTTGTCTTGCTTAAGTGATTGTACAAGTTCGTGACAAATTTCATTTGATCATCAAAGTTGCGGTTCATACCACGACTTACATCTACACAAAGCAGAAAGCCATCCACCTGTAACTTCCCTTCAGGCATTTGCTTTTGTTCAAAATCCTGCTCTAACCCCAACTGATCAGTGCAGAAGTACATGAGTTTTTCTGCAGAAGCCAGCTTGGTGGAAGCAGCTCTTTTGATGTAGGGCTGCAAAGCTGTGCTTCGATGGGGCTGAAATGTCTGGTCATCAATGAATTCTGTCTGTTCGACGATGTGCATCCTGCTCTCTGCACCATCTTCCAAAACTCGTCCCACCTCTCCCCAAAACAGAAAATGGTCATTGTTGACAACCCTCCCACCAAAATCACTGGTACTTAGCACAGAAGTGTGATCAAGATGGAAGTCATCCGCACTAGGACGGACAAAGCGGTTACAAAGGCAGGATTTGCCAACTCCACATTGACCTTTTTCCTTCTCAGTACCCGACAGGCCAACAACAACAAGGTTGTAGATAGGCATCCGGGAATCTTGCTTTTTAGCCATCATCATCGTATGCACGCATTCATCTTGCTATGCCCCAAAGATTGACACCTGCAGACTCTGTGGAACGTGTCCATAAAATGTTGAAATCAGGGCCTTATATTTACAGTTGAAGCTTTATCACTGATGTTTCAATCATTCTTTCTGGTCAAGAAAACTGGTTGCACATTTTGCCCATATCAGTGTGGATCAATCAAGAGATTGTTAGAAGGGGGGACTGAAGAAAAGGTAGAGGCTGAAATTGGGGCTATCCTAAATGAGAAAGGTAGAGAGAGAAAGAACAAACTTATTATTGATAAAATTATGTGCTTCATTTGCCCTAAAGGCTAATTACATAGAATATAGCATAAAACACAGCATTACCTACATTACAAGTACCCCAAAAATGTATTAAATTTTCTTTTTACAAATACCTCAGATTTGAGTAGATGATTTCTGAGTATATGGTTTCTTATCAGATCTTAAATTTTCAAGAAATAGACTATTTCACCATCCATTTACTGTTCGGTACAAAAACAATAATAAATATAAAATATAAAAATCTTTATAATGTTAGTTCATTTTAAAAAGATTTGTAAACACACAACACAGTTTCAATAATTCATATTTCTTATAAAACCTTGTTTTAATTTCTAAGTTAACAAAAATGTTTTTACACACCTGGGTTTCAGTATTTTATGAAAAATGTAAAATTAGAATTCATTAAAAAAGTATATCATTAAATTATTCCAACATATTAATACACTATGATCTCTAAATGCTAGTTCTACCATTTACAATGCGTCTGTTGTATTGAAAAAGTCAACTGAAAAAGTCTCCTTTTTAAATATTTACATAATTTGAAAATAGAACTGCACAACATCAATGCTTGCCCATCTTTTTATCTTTTGGATCACCTCTTTTTTAGTGTTTGACAGAGTGTTACTATGTGGTTTCCTAGGCATTTGCATCGCTTTTAAGTGTGTTGATATGCAGTTGTTTTGATAGTTGAGATTGTTATAAAAATATATATTTTTAAATAAATAAACAAAACTACATTCAGAATATTACATAATATAAAATACATGTTAATATTAAATTGAACACAAACATGAACAATACTAACTTTGCGTATACTGTAATTTAGTAAACTACATTTCTATACTGATGCTACCTAACAAGAGCATGAGTACAAAACATTTTAATAGCATCTATGAAACACCTATAACACACTATGCTGATTTAATTGTTAAACATCCTCTAAATGCCTTGCATACAGATTAGGACTGAATTGTTATAAATAAATAAAGCGTTTGGCGGACACTTGTATCCAAAGCAACAAAGCATTTGGATTGTACATTTTAATCAGTATTTAAATGTAAATATATACAGAACAAAGCATTAAAACATTTCCTAATAGTATTAAAAACACTTCATCTGGCCTGCACCATGTGTTATAGAAATGCTGTTTTAGAGGTGAGACAGAAGGAGTACATTTATATCCTGTGGCCTTGACAGGATTTGCTGTTAAAAACCCATGTAATATCTGTAGCTGTAGATTATAAACCCTAAATAGAGATTCTGTCTGGCTCTAGAGCTCAAACTTGGTGATCCCCAAACGGGTCAGACGCAGTACAAGAGAGCACTACTGACAATGTCATGTGGCTGTAACATCTGAGTTTATTATTAATTTATAGCCTCACCTTCAATTGACCCACCGCCACTTAACCTTTAGATATAGTCTAATAGCCCTGCATTTGCCTACAGTACTGCATTGTGAGATCCAGACATATATGGCCTGAACACACTTTACTATTAAACTCTGATCTTAGATCTCCCAATACAGAATTGCATAATGTGGTTGTATGATTCTCATGTCAAAATGTCATTCTATCTTACAACCCTTCTGCACATGGCACAAGTGACACCTAAAATGAACTGATTAAGGTTTTTTCGCTTAAAGCAAAGGCCCTGACACAGACCAAGCAAGAAATACAAGCTACGTAATGCGGATGTCATGGTTCAGGACTGCCTCCCTGTAAGCTCTTGTGCAGAAATACAGTGAACGGTGTCGGTGGCATTTTCCCCACGTATATAAATCAAGCTGGTCGCTACAACAAAACGCCTCTTTAAATCAAGACGAATAATCTACGTTAGTACAAAATACAGTTACAGCTGCAATTCTGTCTAGCGTTACACTGCTGTTAATAAGGTGCACAACACGTGAGAAAATAGTCTGCCAACTTATACCGTTTTACGATTATAAGAGTTTAAGTATTTGAAAGAGCCTTATTAAATCTTAGTAGGCCCTCTGCATGCCAGATAAATCCGTATTCAGTGCAACCAAGGCGCTGCCTGCACAATAGACAGCACTCACTTTCAAGTATTTGTAATTTCTTTTACGGTATGTACGTCTCTACTTCTTATTTTAGATAATTTGTGGGATTCGCGTCTTAGAAAACACGGCTCTATATATTTTTTTAAAATAAAACATGGTGAATACATACCAGTGCAATCCTCCATTCCTTTCTGAATCCCTCTTTCCTCGCCAACGGGAGAGAGCTTACAACCGGCTCGGTCGTGTTGTTAGAACCAGAAAATGGAAATAGAAAAACACTGCGTGGACGTTAAAATCCTCAGGGGGCTATTTGATCGTGTGTTTGTTTGGCTTGACAGACTTGTAGTTTCAAAGAATATTTCTGTCATTGGCAAGTTATAGAAACCGGTCGCAAAATCCACCGAAGGCTAAACATATCCAAACAAAGAAATGTCCTTTTTTGGAGGCCAGTTGTTCCCGTGGAGAAAAAAAGCTTGTTTTAGTCTCTTCCTGTGGCATAACCACGTTGGTTTTGATCAGTTAATATGCCCTTTGTTGTGGCCGTAAAATGCTGATTTCACCGTGTGCAGACAGCATGCAGCGATGCCTTAACAGTGGCACACAACAGCCAGTTCGTAGTCAAATCAAATACAATCTGGGCCACGCGTGGCTTTTAACGTTAAAATATATGCATTTTAAGTGTGGGTGAAAGTAATTTTCCTCCCAATAATGGCGGTCCTTCCACCCGAACCCAACTCCGAGTCTGCCCTCTTTCGCTCTCCTTTTTTGAGGATAAAAGAGGGTTACGGAGACAGCCGAGACTCGCCCAGTGGCGCATGGACAACAGCACAGCGCTGAGCCAATTACAAGAGCCGAGCTCAAGCGCGCGCCCGCGAACGGATGCCCGAGCTAAAGGCGAAGCAGCATCCTTTTTATTTATAGCGATCTAAATACATTTGTAAAACGAACCGTGTAATGCAAAAGCCTAAAATATATGGAGTACGGTGCTTTAAAACCACGAGGAAATGTTACTTCATCTTGTTCTCATAATTTACAAAATATGGGCAATAAAACAAAATATGGTCTTCACACACTGCACCATTGATTTTGAGAATGACAGTATTTTTATTATGATGGCATACATACATCAAATACCTTTTTAAAAAGTAACACTATTCAACAGAAAAATAACCTGTTATTTAACCTCAAGTGATCATGATTATGAAATGATGGTTTGGCCATAAATAATTGAATGATGTTCCCCATACCTGCAGAAAAAAAGCGAAATTGCCTTGACCATCAACAAAAACACTTATTTCCTTTATATGACATATTTTTATCTACTCTTCTTGCCTTGGTCAAAGTGTTGTAATAAATCACTCTTTGAACTTAGTTCAAAAGAAAATAGTTTGATAATGTCTGTTTTTAATCTGTTTGTTACATTTAGATTTACTGAGGTGTGAACCAAAGATTTGTAAGCTTTTTGTACACCAATCCATGTCCTGTTTAAGGAGGACACATGTTGTTTTGCTACATTTGTTGTCTAATAATTTTGTGGTTATGCAGTTTTAAAAGAAAATCCAATTTTTAGAAGTATGTGCAGAAGTATGTGCACAATGGAAAATGTATTCGAACAACATGAGGTCTAGTTATAAATTAACTCTCAATAACATTTTACAATGACCTTCACAGACATACTGTCACAAACATGTATTATTTATATTATTATTTATAATTCTATAATTCTTGCTCTGTCTGGTTAAACAGAACAGATTTGAGGAACTGAGAAAATGCAGTATTTGGATGGCTCAGCGAAAATTACATACACAGATGGGAAGAATTTTTATATACATTAATGCATGTGTGCTTGCTTACAGTGTAGGTTAGTAAAGATGTCATAGTTCGCCACTGTCATCATGCCTACAGAAAAGACACAAGAGTTAAGCACTGTTTGTGTGTGTGTGCATGCGTGTGCGTGCATTTTGATATTATGTGTCTTACTTAGCTGCTGATTTGTTTCCACAGTTGAGCTTTTTGCCTATCAGATGAAAAAGAAAAAAAGAACAGAAGATTTGATTATAAATGAAAGAAAAGATAAATGTGTATATAAAAATATTTGTATCCTTTAGAAAGTATGGATTGTGCATTGCTAAAATGTATACATACCAAAAATGATTACCATGCCCAAACAGAACAAAACAGCTGCAAAGATCAGCCCACCTCTTCTTATTAACTCATAATCTGGCGAGCAAATACACATATATGATTACAAACAAGATACATCAACACCTCATACATTTATTGTAAGACTTTGTGTAGTTCACTGTGAGCATAATGTGAAGTTTTTTGCAATGTCCAAATGTCAAATCAATACATTTGTGTATTGTCATAACTTTGAAAAGTGGGTTTATTTAGATTCAAAAGTACTGTATGTGTTCCAAAACGCTTCTTCTCATAATAGAATGGTTACTGGTTAAACCATTAAAAATCTTAGTAGGCTATACATTTAACATTCACAAACATACAGCACATTCACACACTATGAAAAATATAATGTAGATAACATTCACATACATACAACAAGTGTAAGAAACTAACAGACATTCTTACCATAGGTGAAATCAGCATCTGAATACTCAGGTGTTTCTTAAGTGAGAGAACATACACAGGACATCATGTTATGTATCTTTTATATCCTACCGTTTGTTTAAAATTCTCAAAAGATTGCATACAAAAGTTCAATGGTTCCTTTCACATTTAATTTAGGTTTTATCTAATTAAATGTGTAAACTTACCCACTCCCATTGTTAGCAATGGTCCAGGTTCTCAAAGTTCTGAGAGCTGATAGTTCCACAAGTAAATGTGTGTAAGAGGGTATGTGAGAGAGGACTTGTGGTTTTTAGCCTTTCTGATGGTGGATTTGACAGGAAGGAGTGAGTGAGTAAGTCAGTGAGTGAGAGTGTTTTGCTAATTAACAACCTTCAAACCCTTCTCTCTGACCTGTCTTATCCAGTAAACTTAAAAATACGCACACACAAGCCTTCAGGACATTTTTAATGTCTAACCATTGGGCAATGGTGAAAGTGACCTTGCAATCAGCTGACAAGGTCATTAAACTTATTGAGAAACAAGCAGACCATGAGACAGAGATTCAGTCTCTAAAGGCCAGATAATGTGATAAAAGTTGACTGTTTTTTTTATAAAGTCCACTATTTACACTACAATTATACTAGTGTTACCAAAATTATTCTGTGATTTTGGATTAGTGAGTTTGTTGCTGTTTAGAGCCATGCATTCTGGCTCTAAACAGGTTTCATTTCTGTTAGTTCTGTTTCAGCGAGTAGTTAAGAATTAATTTGTCATTTGCTGAAAAACACATAAAAAAGTGTAAATACATAACTAATTATTCTAATTTAGGATACAGTTCTTTTAACAGCATTCAAACATATTTTAAGTTATCCAGTTATTACTTATTTTCAAAGAAGTGGATAATAGTGAGTTTTTCAATCTCTTCTGTTTAAATACAACTGGTATGAGTTCACACTCTCTCACTTTAATGAGGTGGAAAATAAATCTATCGGCATATAAAACTATAAGATCGGCATAAAAGAGACTATGTAGGGATTTTCTTTCAAGTTAATCATTAGGGATGAGCAGAAAGCCTGCAAAATAAAAGATATGTCTCAATAATGTCTCAATAGACAACAAAGCTTTCTTTAAAGTTTGAGCAAATGTTAGGTGATATACTGCCAAAGTCTAAAATATAAACTTAACAGCCTGCTAAATTACTCTATAAAGTGAATGACACTTCCAATGATCCAATGTCTATAAACTATTTAAAGACAGTGTATGATATTCATGTCATTTCAGCTAGCTGAAAACAAATATATAATACACAAGTGCTATAATGAGAGTAAACAGACTAGGCAAGCTGTCCAATATGAAGCTTAAGTGTTGAATTCCACTTTCAGTTTATCTGTCTTGGTAAACCAATGAAACGGTTGATAAACATGATCAAAAAAACAGCACAAAAATACAAATGATAGGAATTGAAAGCAGAAATGGGGAGATCGGTTTATACAGTTGACTTTTTACCCCTTAAATATATATTCTGTACGATAACATAATAGTCAACAAATTTTTTATTTATTATTTCATTTTATTAAATACATATCTTTAGAATTAAGGGTCATTGGTCATTTACAAAAGTAAACAAGTAAAGCAGCTTTTTAAGAAAATTTAAATAATTTAAAAAACAAGATAAAATGTATACTGTATATAGGAGTACCCCAAATGCAAGTCCTTTTATCATTTCCTCACCCTCACCCATTTTTGCATGGCACGAAGGTAAATAAATAGCCATTTTAATTTTTTATTATATATTTCTTGAATAAAAAATAATAGTTTATTTAATTATATGTGGTTATTAATTATTTAAATACACTGCAAAGTATCCTGTGATTTGTCCTTCATAATTTCATAATCATTGAAGATCATGATGTAAGAGAGAGAGAGAGAGAGAGATTAAACAAAAACCTTTGTAATTGTAAAGTAAATCAAAATGTGTCATTTAAGGATTATTTATATTGTATTATTTACATTGTGATAAATATATAAGTAAATAGAAAAGGCTTTCTGTTTTTATACAGTTTGGCATATGTCTGCGTGAAATTAGTTTACCTGCATCCTGCTATGTATCCAGGTTAAAAACTTTACAACAGTAGAATAGACACCCGGACGGTTTTTCTTTCCACAGCCAATTCCCCAACTTGTTACACCTGTGAGATACCAGCGATTATCAACCTTACACACCATCGGACCCCCACTGTCCCCCTGGAAAGAGAGAGAGAGAGAGTGAGAGTGAGAGAGAGAGAGAGAGAGAGAGAGAGAGAGTTTGGAATATGTTGAAGAAAGTAACTGCAGTGAGCAACAAAGCTAAAATAACACACTGCACTGCATCATGTTTTACCAGAAGGTGGCAGAATTTGCACGCAAAACTTTGACTACCAGTACTTTATCTAACCTGGCACGAGTCTATTCCTCCAGATAGATCTCCTGCACACTGCATATTTGAAGTGATAGCTCCATTGTAAACACTAGCTGAGTTACACTTAGTAGAGTCTATCAGATTCACTGCAACTTCCATCAAATTAGTGGAACTTGTAGCTGCAAATACAGACGGAAGAGAGAGATTAGCATTACATAATTCAGTGCTTTACATTAATAAATACCAACAACAACAATGTGCATATGTTTGGTGTACATTCATAGGACAAAGTTGGGACAAATACACACAAAGATGCATATTCCTGAAAATATACATACTACTGCCTTCTCGGGTAACTCCAAAACCAGTAGTCCAACACTGCATGTTTGAAGGAAATGCTTGGTCCGTCACAGGCAGGCAGATAGGGTGTATATTATCTTCAACAACACAAATAAACACAAGCAGTCAAAACTGTACACTACAAATGAACCTGGTCAAACTCCTGTGTGTGTGTATGTGTGAGTGTGTGTTTATAGAAACTTACCGATGGACGACTCAAGTTTTAGCAATGCAATGTCAAAGTCTTTTGTTTCTGAATTGTAGTTCTCGTGTAGAATGATTTGTTTTATGTAATATGGACTGGGAAGGTTGAGCTGGGACACAATACCAACGTACACTCGCCAGTTACTAAGCACCAGAATGCCAGATGTTCGTCTAAGAAAATAAATATAAGCAAAATTCATTTTAAATGTGTGTGTAATATCATATATGGTTTCTATATAAATCCGCAGTGTGTATACTGACTTTGGGAAGCAATGAGCAGCTGTAAGGATGAAATCCGGAGCCACCAAAGTTCCTCCGCATGTGTGAGACTGCCTGAAATGGAGGCTGGCCTGCCATGGCCACTGACCCTCAGAAGCCGTAGTTCCTCCAATGATCTTTGTGTTACGTGGTGGCCTTCCACAGTCTGGAAATAAATAGTGGATAGAGAGAGACAGAGTGAGTTTAGATACATATGATATTACCTTGTAGCAAAAGCATGACGCAATGGAGAGTGCTCACCGCAACACTGCAGGGACACAACCTTCTGTCCAGGACAGGACCCACTACAATTAAAGCATAATTGTTACGCATACAGAATAAAGACAGGAATCATTTTTCATTGTGCTGTGTACCTTACTACATCTAGATACACTGATTTATTTGTCATTTTTTGACTGTGGTTAGAAAAATGATATTTACTAAAAAAAATGATAAAAACTTATTTTTTTATGTCAGATTCTATTGATACTTTTTAAACCTTTTTGCTGTGTTGCTGGCATCTGTCACTATTTTAGGTCTACTGGTCTATTCTGCATTAAAGAATAAAATGTTATATTTAATGTAGCTTAAAAACGTTAAAAAAGTTCATCTGTATATTGATCCATTGACAAATCCAATCCTATTTTATTTACAGTGTTTTGTAAGACAAAGAATTTAAGTTAAAATAATCAGTTTTGGTCTTCTAAAACCTTCACAAGAGGATGTAAAATGTAAATAAGGTTCCACTGATTATATATAAGTTTTTAGCCATTTTTGGTTACTATTGGATTATACTGTACCTGGTATTAACACTCCCCTGGATAGTGTTTGAAAACTGGCCATTGTTCACACTTTGAATGGTGGGTGAGCTGGTTTGTATTTCACCATTTTCAAAACTCCTGTGAAGCACATATACAAATAATGTGTAATGTAACAATTGGTGTGTGTGTGTTATTCCAATGTTATTCCAGGACCAACCACAATTTGGCAAAATCACAGTGGTTAGTGTTAGGAATGGGAAAGCATATAGTAAATGTCATCATTAAAAGAATGATTGCATGTACAGTTTACAAGATCTGTCTTTAAAATACATACTCCAATATATCTTCGTGTTATACTTACTGTTTAAAGCCAAGCTGTTTGCAGGTTTGGTCACTTAAGCTTTTACTCCAACTGTCTGCACAGACAGGAAGGAATCCAGTCTTTGAGTTTCTAACCTGCAATTCATTTGCTGTTCCAAAGCGCACTATAGAAAGAAATATGAATGAAGCTTTTAGAATATCAACCATATATAATTACCAATCAAGATTATGTAAAACTATTCTGTGAGGGTATGTAAAGTTGAGTAATTATACTGCGATTAGCACTGACCACACACAGATTCATCACTGCCTTGAGTACAATCTCTCTTTCCATCACACAGGACAGTTGATACGGGGCATGTGTCTGGTTCTTGTTCTTTCCCTCCAAGAGGCCATAGTGACGATCCATAACGCACTGCAGGACAAAAGTAGAGGTGTAGCTATTAAAAGTTGCTGAAGTGTTAGGCAATAGAACATGAAACATCCTATTCAGAAAATACTTTCACACTTTTATTCAAAACAACTTACAGAATATTCATAGTAATGAATATGATCATCATTAGAGCTCACCTCCCAATGAGACAGCCATAACAAGCAGTCCTATTATGATGGCAGAGCCACCACTCCCTCCATAGCAACACCTTTTCCTTCTAGATGAGGAAACTTGCCTTTCGTGTGATGGGACTACAGGCAGGACACAACAATGACAATTTGAAACAAACAAAAAAAATGTATATATTAGATATTAGGACCAAATGACAGATGATATTTACACATGGTTTTTACAGTAGGACTGGGAATATACAGTAGCAGCAGTACCTGTCTGAACTGCGTAAGGAGCAGGTGTGTGAGGTATTTGCTGAGGTATATAGTACACGTGGTTACCATCTTGAAAACCTGGATATGGAGGAGTGTTCTGATTCACCACATTGTTGTAAGAGGGAGGATTCTAGATTCACAAAATAGTTTTTTACAAAAGAGATTGTTACAGCTATAAACAGTTTACAGTTCAATGTTGTCTGTCACATCAAATGAACACAGAAACATATAACTATACCAGAGTTTATATGAATTGTAGATTTATTTGTCATAAGTCTATACTCAAGGCTTCTGCTTTAAATAGTGGGGATGCTTTTATGTTTAAAGAGACCTAATGAAAAATTCAGAGCCATTCATATCTATTTTGTATAGATTTGTAGAACTGTTTTGTAAATAGACCTTCTTCATTTTTTTTGTTGATGAGATAATCATGCTTTTTAGCGCAAATATGCTAAAATCTTTTAGTATGCCTGATACTGAATGTATCATTTAGTGTTGAAATTCCTGTAACATTAATAACATTAGAAACATTTTCAATAACTACTATAATACTCATCTTAATATTTCAACAATTTTAGAATATTGAAACTTTCTGTTTTTTAATTGTGCCATTGAAGTAGATTTAAAGTGAGGTTTGGCAGCTAGGAAAAGACTCAGTTCACTTTCCTTCCTGATAAAGTATTTATTATGTGACGCACCATTTCCATATTCAAATTGTTATTAAAATGACTCTGCACACACATGCCAAGGGACATGCAATTGAATTTAAATATGTGATATTGATCTGGGGATCAAAACCAAGCTTAAACATCTAGATTAAGAAATGTTCTGACGTAAAATAAAAAAGAAATCACTCTTTATATCATGGTCACCACAGTCAAATAAAATGCTGTTAAATTTTTAACCCATGGTTAAAAAAGGTTCCATATTTCACCTAACCACAGGTTGAACCAACCCAGCATTTTGGACTAAAACAACCCAGCATAGGTTTATTTTTACTTTAAAATGTATAACCCAAGAGTTTGGTTTGTCCCTTTTGTCCTAACCATGGGTTGAGAATAAAACAGCATTTTCGCGTGTAATGAAAACTTTGTAATTTCTTTGGAATATACTGTAATCATACAAGAATGACAAAGATCATCAAGGTTTGCATTAACTTGCAACTTAAGTTGATGCCATATTAAGTGGGACAGGCGTTTTGTTAATGATATAGTTTGTAATGTAAAAACTGCAATAAATTACAGATATGCAAAATAGGAGTATTTGTTTTACATTTGCAATACAACTTTTATATTGAAACTAGACACTTTTTATTTGCCTGGATGCCTGTTGAAAACAGACACCTTAAAATTTGTTTTTAAATAGAGAACGGTGTTTTGATTTTACCAAGACGAAACTATGAGCTACAGAATCTGCCCTTCCTTTCATAGATCTTGTTCTCTTTAAACAATAACAGCATCCAGTTGAAACATGTTGTTTTCGCACAGTGAATCACTCACTTAGTCATGTGTAACATTATAATTCAGTTAACTAATTCTGCTTAGATTTCTGAAAAATGTCCACTGTTTAAAATTATGACTTGAGAAGGAAACTAAGGATACGAGTCAGTTTAACCAAGTGAGAATCAAAACACAATAGTACAAAGACAACTGTTACGTTAGATACAAGCTGGTAAAACTCTCCACCATTAACAGTGTGATTACACCTTAGCACAATAATAATGACAAGAAAGAACTAACCGTATACCTGAAATACAAGGCTGTATGTTCATATCTGTAACACTCAATATTTGTTAAAAATATTTTGTATTCATACCTGTGTGTATGCCATAAGTATTCCGTGTGTATTGGATCATGTAGATTTTACCTGTGCTTCAGCTAAATACCCGCTCACTGTAATGCACCTGTTAGAGGCACAGCAAACCTGTTACATCATTAGGGCAGAAAAAAACTCTTCCTGTATTAACTCTCCTGCGTCTCTCTCTTGTTCAACTGGTTTGACAGGCACCCATTTTAAACATACTAATGTAGAAATTTCCCATGAAGTGGCTTTATTATAAAACAACAAAAATCGAGACACAGAAAACACTATGCTCTAATTGAGTGTGTTGATGTCATCAAAGTATATTTCTCTATAACAAAAGCATTTACATTACCAATATCACAAGCAAACATTTACATAAAGATTAATTTTCACAAAGCGGGGTATTTAAAAATGATCACATATACAATATCCAGAATAACCCTTTTTGTGAATACAGCTTTAATTAAAAATAATCGTTATATGTTCTGGACCTAAACTGTCCATTAACTAGGCCTACATGTCAACTGGGTAAACACAAAGACCAAGTTCATTTTGTCATCTCAAATCAGCAAAATTAATTTATATTACTTTAGGCTGATCTTTTATTTTCTTATTTTGTGCTTCTGTAGCTCAACTGGTAGAGCATGCCGCCTGCAATGCCAAGGATAAAAGGGTGTACATCAAGATGTGTACATTAAAATATTTGCAATATGTATTAATATGCTACTACAATGAAGAAAAGTCAAACATTTATTACACAAAACAATTCATGCAACAGCAAAAGGCAACAAACCAAACCAAACTATTGTTTTGGCTAACGAATACTGTGACAACTAAGAAAAATGTGATGACATCTCAGCATAAAAAAACCCTGACCTCTCCTATCCATGATCTCACAGCTGAGTGGGAAGTGCATATCAGAAAAGCCTGCATACGCAGGCACACTGTCACAACTGTTACATCTGTCACATCCATAAATAGTTTAGATTTGTAAAATACAGAACAATACGCTCCAAATGCAGGTGTGTGCCTGGTATGACTTATTGTATCTTGTACGTCAGGACTTTTATTTATGTGAGGTGTGTCTTCTAAATCAGGAACACAAAGTAACCTGTCATGTGAGAAAAATCTGGTTAAATGACATAAAAAAATATGGAAAATTCCATTTGCATTGAGTTATCTGTACACAATATGGGGAGGTTTAAAATTAAAGATCTAAATTAAAGATCAGGTTTAAAATTAAAATTCAGACAGACAAGTCTTTTATTTTTTATTCAGATCAATTCATATTTTGTTTTATTTGTTTGTTTGTGTGTTTAATTTTTTGTAATTTTTCACTTTGAATTACCTTGTGTATAAAATGTGACACATAAGTAAACTTGCGTTGCCCTGACTTGTATGGCTCAAATTTAGGTAGTTTTTTTAAGTGCAAAATATCCACCTAAAATTGGATGATTGCAAACCTAACCTACACTACATGGGTTATAATCTCATCATATTGGAATGTGTCTTAATCTAAACCTTCAAGTAAAATTTTTTTACCATTTTGTCATTTAGGATGTGCCACATGCTTAACATCATACAAGTGTATGTGACTGTGATGTGACCAAATACACTGACATTACTTTTACTTTTCTCATATCATAAACTAGTCTCAAACTAATTATTAAATGCAGGTCAGCTGAGTGTAGGTGATAACTGGGCAGTGCCTAATTACTGCCAATGTTTGACAGTCACGTGATAGGAACCCATGTGAGATTCAGCCGCAACTATACTACCAACGCTTGTCTAAACACACTTACAAGCCTGTTTATAAATCGCTCAAGAATTTATAACACACAGTTAGAGAAAGGTAAAGACAACACATACACTTCAAAACAAATGTAAAAAGCCTGTAAACTCCATTGTGAAAATGTCTTTCTATCTGTAGCCTCTTCCTCCTGCTTTCTCATGGCCCTGAAGTTAAGACGAAGACGGGAGCTGAGCACACTGCGGACGGAGGAAGACCGAGCTCGCTTCAGACTGGCAATTATCACTGTGTGCTGTGTGATAGTCATTCTTACAACTTTGATAGTGGGCTTGTACTATAGTAAGAATCTTTAGCTATAACATTTTTTATTTCACCACTATTCTCCTCCCTCATTCTCTCTCTTATTTTCTCATACCTTTAATATCACAATATGCTGAAAAATATTACTTTAATCAAAACCACCATGCAAATAACCAAACAATTCCCTCTGCTTGTCTTTTGTTTCTGCACTTCCTTCAGCCGTTAAGATTGTGAATGCAAAGTTCTTCTACTGCTCTGGATCTCTAAAGTTTGTTTCAATAGAGAAGGCATGTGATGGAAAAGCAGACTGTGCGGGTGGTGAAGATGAGCTTGCCTGTGTATCTAAACTGCGAACAAATGGCACGTTTCCAGGTAATTGTGCTTAAAATTATAACAAAACCTATTAAAACAAATGTGGCTGCCTGGCTTTTGTGGGAGATCACGTACAGATTCTATATTTCTATCTTTCTCTCTCTCTGACTGTAGTGAGGTTGGTAGGGGACAGACTGGTCCTGCAGGTGTTCAGTAATGAAGGTGAATGGAGAACAGTGTGTGCTGATAACTGGAGGACAAAGCACACGCGGTTAACCTGTCAACAACTGGGTTTTACTCTGTAAGCAGTACAGTGCACATGGTTAATATCCAGTGACTAATTTAAGCTGTACAACCACACAAAGATGTCATAACAGAGGACTGAACCTTTCATTTGAGTGTTATATAAAGCTGTGCCCTCTGTAGTGTAGGAGTGTTTGTCCGGAAGTATTATACTAAATTACAGGAGTCCACGAAGCGCTCGAGTCCCGGTGAAGAGTTTACTTATTCAGAGCCTTCTGAACGCATATGCTACAGTCAGCACGGATTCAAAAGACGCTGACATCCAGAGTTTCCTTAATGCCAGGTGAAATGCGCACCTGGGTGCTCCTTGCTATGAGGTTTATAATATTTTTCACATAATATTCGCAGTGTGATTTTCGTATAAAAATAATGTTGTTCTCTTCCTCAGTGATAAATGTATCTCTGGTTCAGTGGTGTCTTTGTCATGCTCAGGTAAGACTGTGTTTGTGTTAAGATATAACATTCTTAATGATATTTGTCAGACATGATTTCACATCTTAAAATGATAAGAAGAACAATGCTGCAAAGGATGTGTTTGCTGTTTTACTAAAGACTGTGGGGAAGTAGTGGCAGAAGAACGTATTGTTGGAGGGGTGGACGCACAAATCGAACAATGGCCGTGGCAGGTTAGTCTTCAGTGGAACCAGCAGCATATGTGTGGAGGAGCGCTGCTGTCCACACTGTGGATTATATCAGCGGCTCATTGTTTCACAGGGTGAGTCACAAATACAAACATAAGAGCAAATGTCTGGTAAAATGTATTTAAACTATGTATTTGGGTTAGTCTGTCCACTTGACGGTGTCATAAAGTGCTTTTGCACACAAACCCTCAGGCGGACACGAGAGCTGAGTCGATGGGCGGTGGTGATGGGTCAGACGCAACTGGAAAACGCCAGAGGCGTTACTGTAGATATGATTGTTGTTCACAAGGACTACAGCCGCTCGAGCAATGACTTTGACATCGCCATGCTAAAACTCACCTGGCCGGTCACACTTAAGGGTACTTCCTCAATCCATTCTGGTTAACTACTGTTTAATGGTACCATATTGCTTGCTTGGACCCCAAATCCGCATCAGTATCAATCATCAAAAAAGTGCATTTACTTGAATTTACTAGATTAAACCCCTTTTTTACTTGAAAAGATTTAATGCATTATTAAACAAGCACATGATATTTTGGCATTATTGTCAGTTGTGAATGGAGTCTGTGGTTTGTGTTGTAGTTCAAGCAGGCCCAAAAAGTTATCATTGGCTATATCTTAAGTTTTCTGTCTACCTTCAGAATCGGTTTTGCCAGTTTGTTTACCCCCATACCAGCTGTCTGTGAAGGAGATGCTTGTGGTGACTGGGTGGGGCTTACTAAAGGAAAAGGGTAAGATGATGTTTTGCCACTTAAAGTGGTAGTGCACCCAAAAATAAAAAATCTTTAATCATTATAATGTCATTTTAAACCGTATGACTTTCTTTGACAGAAGACAAAAGAAGATATTTTGAAGAGTTGATAACAAACACATTGACCCCCTTAGACACAAACCACTGTGACATTTCTGGTTAATAGCTCTCTTTAATGAGCTACTGACTCATCATTATGGCATGACCTAACTCATATGAGCAATGCATCTTCTGTTTCTCCCACATTTGTTGTCATTGTCATGTTATCGTTTATTTCCTCACACAGGTAATATGCCCTCAGTATTACAGAAAGCTTCAGTGCCACTGATTGACAAGTCAGAATGTTCCAAGCCCTCTGTCTACGGTTCTGCCATTACTCCCAGAATGCTTTGTGCTGGATTCCTTGAAGGAAATACAGATGCATGTCAGGTATCAAAAATAAAAATCTAACTTTTAATGTAGTATTGACTTCTGGTTTGCTGTGTATACAGAGAAGACACAAATGTAAACCATTCTTTCTTCTAACCTTATTTAAGGGGGATAGTGGGGGTCCGCTTGTGTACCTTTCATCTCGTTGGCAATTAATGGGCATAGTGAGTTGGGGAGTGGGCTGTGCTCGTGAGGGAAAACCTGGAGTTTACGCTGATGTTAGTCAACTTTTGGAGTGGATCTACACTGTAATGGAGGTATGTACTCATGGTTGTGCAAAATATAAAAAAGTAAAAAACAATAAAATATATACTGCAACTGATCATATTGTAGAGACACTCATGAGAATCCAAACCACGGACACATCACTTGCTCATGAAGTGACATGAAGGATACAAGAACCCCCAGTTCTTGAACCACAACCAGCAAATGTCTTTATACATTTTTATTATAAAATTTGCTGTTCAGTTTTGACATTCATCAAAACGTCATGCTTTTTAACCATGTTTGTTTAATGTGAGTAGCACTATGGCAATATCCCTGTTTGCCTGCTTTGTGTGATTTACATTCTTTGTCAGTCTTTTGAAGCTATACAATTTTAATTGTTTTCTAAACAACATGTAAATGATGTAAATAGAAATAAAATAAAGATGATATTTACATGTACCAGTTCAGCAAACATTTTAATTCAAAATGTTTATTTTATTGTCTTCATATAATAAAGAAATATAATATGCATGATTGTGCAGTCCCATGGGGAATAACAGGCCTGCACACTGGCCTAAGGAAACAATGGGAACAAAGTTTTTAGGATTATGGGCTCAGTTTCTATGCTACAATTTAGGCTTTACATTCAGTTTGACAGGGGACTGATGTCAAACAATGTTGAGATTGAGTATCAGGACTGGTGAAAATGGGCAGGTATTTTCCAGAAATAAACCAACAGCAAGTCACACTATCAGTGCTGTATGTTCTGAAGCAATACTGCTTCTGAGGCTTTAAAAGCCCTGTGTGGATTTAAAGGCCTTTATTCCCCTTGGTCCTACATTATTTAACAAACAGATCTAGCTCAGTATTCATAAAACATCAGAATGAGTCCTAATCCATCAGTGTCACACTGATGCTTCAACAACGTTTTAGAGCTTGCAAGTAACAAAATGACATGAACAATTGACAAGCTGAATGTTTTAGAATCATAATTTGTGCAGTGCAATTCAATGACCAATTTCCAAATGAGGATGTTGTGTTTGATTGCATAAAATAGGTGTTCATGGAGTCACTTGCAGAAACATGATTCAAACTGCAATAAAAACAAATGAGAGACATAGAAATTGCACACTGATTGCATTACTTTTTAAAAACAGCATGGCATATAATTTTAGTGGAGAAATATTAGATCTGTGTATATATGTTTAGTTGTTGCTGCCATAAGATACATATTGCTCAAGATGGGAATAATGCTCATTCTGGCAAAGGTTCAGACATTCTGCATAGTTCCAAACAGTATTATACAACATTCTGTTGTCTAAAGTGCCATGACAATTACAATTATACTATGACTATGGCCAAGCTTGATAAATAATTGCTAACCCAACCAAAACTGATATGTTGTTGATTAATAGTGCATTAGTACAAGAACGATGCAGACAGTACAAGATTGTATTAATTAAAAAGCCCTAAAAGCCCATTATCAAGCTGGCCGTTGAGAACTTACAACACTTTCACTTAAACAACCTGAGAAAACCTCTATTTTTCCAAAATCGTAACAATATTAAATGCAAAAATATACAGGTTTATCATGATGAAAGTACTTCTAAAAAATAAGAGGTAGAACTACAAGTGCTTTAAAATGTATGTATGTACCACATTAATATTTTTTTTTAAGGTAATGAGCCCCCTGATGTGTATTGCTACTGATGTCACATGCTGTGTGCCTTTACAATATATTATAAAGTGAGGATCAAAATTTATTTTGGTTTTAATAAATTCCGTTATGCAGAATACTCCAGTGCAATGTTACTTACAGACTGCCTAACATTTAGCCCTGGTGCAATTTCAATTTTCAAACTCTCCAATTCTGGTTTACATTCTACTGACCCTTCAACAAAAATAAATAAAATCACCCCATCTACGCATGTGACCTTAAATGACAAAAAAAAGTTTTGAAAATGAAATACTTCTGTATAAACACATTTTAAACAATTAAGACATTGGAGAGAGTTTACAAAAGAGATTTTACAAAGGGGTGAGAAAAGAGCTACTGGTTATACAATATATATTGCCTTTCAGGTCCAAATATTGTATACTTTTACCAGATTTCACCTAAACCTAAACTTTTTGTGATCTATACTGAAGCAATCTACAATCAGAGTTTAAAACAAATTACAAACTTGTGGTCAAATATATGATCATTTGTTATCTGGAGTTAACTTTGGCACTGAAATCAAGCTGCTTGAGGCAATGTATTCACAATCACATTCAGCAACAACTGAAAAAATCAAGGTGGATCAATGCATTTGTTGGGTAGATTTGTTTAAACATCCATGTATTTTTATATTTTCTTACTTAAAACATTACTTTTTTTATAGAATTTGTTTCAGTTCTTATTGAATGAACACATCTTGCTTGACGTCAGTCCCTGAAACTTCTGAAAACCTTAATTTGATTGTTTTCTGTTAAATCTGTATATACATCGTTACTGTTATTTTGTAATATCGTTATACATGATTTTATGATGATGAGATTATTGCCTTTAAATATTGCATTTTCATTATGTCACAGGGTGAGTTGTATGAATTACAGGTCACAGTACAGTATGTCTGTTTTCAATTATTTTTTCCATTTTTGGTATTTATATTTTGTTTAGCATGGAAATTAACCAAGCTATTTTTAGTTTGTAAAGCTGTTGCTAAGTTTAGAATGTGATTTTAATATTTCATTAAAAAAGCATTACATATGTTTCTACAGTTATATTGAGCCCTAAAACTTCTGGCCATTTAGCACATGCAATAATGCACTGGTAAATTATTTGAAGCAGCATTGTTGTTGTTTCATTCAGGGTTTATTCTAAGAGGACACTGCTTTCTACGGATTGTCAAGTATCATTCATTAGCTTGTATTTACTAACTGATTGGTGGCTTTTGCATTTTTGCAGCGGTTTTACTATTGTGTTTTATCTGTTTTTTCTTTTTTAGCATTTTAATATTTTGCATTTATTTAGTCTCACCAATAGGTGGCGACAAAAGCGTTAACAGGCACCTGTGATTCAATTTCAAGCAAAATGGTAATAAGGTTTATGTTGAACTGGACTCAATACCGTTGTGCAAAGGTCTAATTATTCATATGCTCATAACCATTAGACTTCTGATTTTGATTCTGTCCATACCTACTGCATTAAAACATGCAGTTAGTTTACCAGCCTCTGTCATATTACAAACAAATACAAACAAATGACCCTTCACAAAATTCTCTAAACTTTGATTTCACATTTGTGTTAAACCACAAGAAAAAAACGTAAGCTTTTACTCTAAATGTGTACCCAGTCCTACCCAAACCCGCTCCAATCAGGTCTTGAACCAGCAATTGGTCAGGCACTCTAATGAGACTCAAGTCCACATCTTCAAGCATCTGTCTGTACACCTCTCAAAGACTTCACACACACTGTCCTCAGTTACACTAAACATAAGACTTAAAGCATTAAAACAATGATTCTGCTACCAACTTTCAACTAAATGTTACCAAACATACAATCATTTCTCAAGTATTTTAGTCAAAAAAATAAAAAATGGGATCAAGGGCCTCTCACAGTTTTGCAGTCCAGTTCAATAAGCCATGAATAAAACGGCTTAGATTTTAAGCATTTTTGGATTAAAAAAAAAAAAATTATATCTAATAAATACAGTCCACGCTTTGGTGTGGGCCAAAAAACTAGTGCATGAGGCTATGTGTGTGGTGCATATTTAAATGCATATATAAATATAATATATGCAGAAATACACAATGCCCCTCCTTTTCATTCATATCTTAACAAAATATTTAAAATGAACAATGAACTGAATATCTTCTCTAGAAATTGTATAAATATTTAATGCTGTCATTGCTAAAATTGCAACAAAAGAAATAAGATATAGCACTTGTGGACACAGATATGAATAAACGGAGAGGGCACAGCATGATGGCCGATTCATGCCATTTCCATGTGCATGTATGACTGTGTTTCTGTGCACTTTCTCATGCTTTCTTTGGTGTAGATTTGGTGCCCGACAGACCGTTCTCTGTGTTATCAATCCCTGAGGAGGTGACAAGGCACTCCTTACTGAAAAAAGACAAAGAACGAAGGATAAGAAAGAGAGATTGCACACATGTTATAATATATTTTGTTAATTCTAGAGTCAAACATTATCGTACTTCCTTGTAATAAGACAAAATAGTATACTTTTAATGGATTTTTCATTTTTTTCTTGGTATTTAGTAAATATAAATATAACTCTCAGGTTGTTACTGAAGATTTGCCATTACACCATACTCACTTTTTTTCCTCAATCTTTGCAAGTACAAACAAAGTGAAGTTCTTCAGCAGCATGAAGGTCATTAACGCAGCAATGAATCCGCCAACGCATGAGGCAATGATGATGGTAAGCGTATTATCAACTACCTTTACTGAGACAGGTAGAAAATAAGGCATAAAGAGAAACAGACATTAACAGAAGTTAATTTATTAAGGACTTTATTAAAGTCTTAGTATTTGTTCTCTCTCTCATTTCCTTTCTTATGATACTTGCATTCCTCCACAACATATAGAGTAAAAATGGCACTGTGATTTTTGTTCTTCTCTTTGGGGTTTTTGCCAAAGCAGGTGTAGACACCAGCGTCCTCGAACGTTACATTCCACAGCAGGATGGAGATGTTATTTTCTTTACTGGAGCCAACATAATCCACCCTCTCGCGGTACACGTTCACTTTAGATGGATCCACGTGATCTATTGGAATTACAGCATCAACCACCTGATTGGAAAACAAAGTTTAAATTCATAAATTATGTCTCTGTGTATATTTATTTATGTTTTTAAAAGCAAAAAATAGCTCAGGCATTATATTAATTTATTATTATATTAAAATGTCATTTAAACCCTGTATATTTTTCTTTTGTGTAACACAAAAATATATATTTTGCAAAACGCTGGTTAAGGGGCACCCATTGACTTCTATTGTACCTTGTGTCCATACTATGAAAGTAAATGGGTGCTGGTAACCAGCATTTTGCAAAAAATCTTTTTTCTGTGTTCTGCTAAAGCAAGAAAGTCATACAGGTTTGACATGACATGAGGGTGAGTAAATAATAAAATAATCTTTATTTTTGGGTGAACTATCCCTTTAAGTTTAACATTAACTTAAGTTTATAGCAGTACATCAATAAGGATACAGTATATAATAGGACAGAACCACTTGAAGGCCAACAATTTGTTTCATGTAATAAATGTAATATTTGGATAGAGTCAACATATACTGTGTGTTTATTATGTGGTTCTCTGTAATAATCACACCATTCAGATGTATGATAGTCCTTACTTTTTTAGTTACTTTGGTGCTACTTAAATGTTTTACGTAAAAGAATAAATTGGACAGGATTTATCTCAAATCAATATTTTGGGTCCAATTTGCTTATGTGGCAGGTCCTGTGTATGTCAGTGTGTTTGTTTTGTGATAAACGGCTGACAATGCATTATCCCTTGCTGGAGAAATTGGTGCCATCTTAAGTGGTTTCGATTGTTTTTCATTACATGTCTGCCACCTATACCCATAACAGATACTATTGAAGTGTCAAATAGGTTGAAGGGTAATATTGAGTATTAGGGTTTTTTTTGTTCACTGTTTTCAACTATGGCTTTGTAGCAATATGCAATCTTTTATTACTGCTCTTGCACTTTTTACATTATCAGCTGTACAAAAAAGTTTAATAATTTTTCAAAAGAACATCTATTACCTTCTGCATGGTGCCATTATCATTGTACTCCCATTTGAAGTACAGATCCTTGATTCCAATACAGCTGGCGTAAGTGCAGGGCAGGAGAACTGTACTACCATTCACTGCTTCCACAAATGGAATTTTACCAGTGTTCATTTCCAGAGCATGCACACAACACACACCTGAGAGAGAGAGAGAGAGAGAGAGAGAGAGAGAGAGAGAGAGAGAGAGAGAGAGAGAGAGAGAGAGAGAGAGAGAGAGAGAGAGAGAGAGAGAGAGAGAGAGAGAGAGAGAGAGAGACAGAGAAAGCATACATTACATTACAACATACATACAACAACATACATTACATAAAATGCTAGCATGCTAACCTGTTGCATACTTAAAAGGTTAAAGGTTTAGCATACAAGCAAATAATCTCCTTTCACAGTGCTACTATCAAAATTAAAGAGAAAGCCAAGGTCATAGGAAGGTATTGTAGTGACAAACAGGCATATGCACACACTCACCCATCTTATTTAGATATTAGGTTGATTACACTAAAACTCATTTCCCCTTCCATCTCTTCACTGTTTTTTTCTCTCTTTACTGTTTGTCTATTGTCATTTGTGAGTCCAGTCTCCAAGCACACGTGAACGTCCTCCATCTGCTGTATTAAAAGCAATTTGTTGTACGAGGACAAGATTCCTATAACAACTCTGACATGTGTCATTAAAAGTGATACTGTTTCATGTGCCTTTCAGTCATCTGCATTTGTTTTTATTGTATACTATTTAAATGCCACACGTCAGAGGTTCAATTTAATGTGTAAAATAATTATACATGGGGATGAACTTAAGTTGACATTTAACATTTTTATTTCAAATACAGCATACATTAGGCTAAGTCCTTTATTTTAATATTATTAGATTAACCTAAAAAAGGTATTTGTTGCTATGCTCATAATTATTTTGAAAAATAATATTAGAGATTAAATTAAAATATAATAATAAAATAATGCAAAATCGAAACATTTCAAGGGTGGTCTTTTGGACAGAAAATAACTTTTATAACTTGTGTTATATTTTATTTTTAAAACATTTTTTATTTCATAAGCATTTTATTATAAACATTTAATTTTGAACTTGTGTACACACACATATATATATATATATTTGGGACATTTTAAATTAATAATCAGTGTTAATAATATTAATAATATTATTAATATATGTAAGGTGTATGACCTTACATACACACCTGGGATTCTCTGACGTCAAGCGTCCAGAAGTTCTATTGGCACTCAATGTGAGAGAGTGTAAACAAGCTAGTGTGAGAGTGCTGAGTTTACACAGCTGTGTATCTTATTAAACACCGTGCATGAATGTCCCAATAAGAGGTCCTACAACTTAGCTGTACCCTTTGGTAAGAGATATTTTATAACAGGACTGGAGTGTACTGTAAACACTGTAAACAAGCTTGATTTAGACATCATGCTTGTAATAATATTCTCTCGATTGTCTCATGAGACGTAATGATGCTCAGTTACATTTCATAAACGTTGTTAAAATGTTTTTTCCTAAACTCCTTTTAACGTAAATATAAACAGAGACCAAAGCCCAAAGTCATCTTATTTAATGGCAAAATTTAGATACTTTAAAGTGTAAGAATTTATTATGAAAGATCTGACTTTCAACTGCAAACATAACTTTAATGTATCTATGAGGACAGTTTATAACTCCATAGCTTGCTTGCTGGGGGCACAACAGGCTCAGCTGCCATTAAAATACATTTTTCACATTTCCTACAACAGCAACTAAAAACGTAAAAATCGCATGTCATTTTCACTTGAATCATCCCCTTGTCAAATATAAAACAGCTTATATTAAGTGTCCTCCAGTCAGTGATGGACGTACTGTAGAAATAGGTGAGAGCCAACAGCACTTAGACACAAGCTCTTTTTTATTGCTCGTTCACAACTAATTAATAACTCTTGCAGCAGTTTTCTGACGGTAGTTCCATCCAGAGGAGCAAAAATGTTTCAGAAATATGAGACGTAACCTAATGCTAATTTTGCACACCCCACTTACACATCATCCTACAGCTTAACTGCAATGCAACATTTGGGGCTGGAGTGTGTGAGTGTACAGGTTCCAAATGTCCAGCGGGCTCCACAATTCCAATTGATAATTAAATAATTCTTATTTAAAAAATGTCAAAATGCAGAGAGGTTGGGGTTCGGTTTAAGGGTGAGGGATACAATATACAGTTTGTACAGTATAAAGGTTTTAATGTTTATGAAAAATCTCCACAATGTATAAAAACATAGTATGTGTGCGGGCAGGCCATCAAACATCTGCATTGTGTCATTTCTTTTTTTTAATTTCATTGTGAAAGTTGTTCCATTACTATACGTCATACTCACACAAACACATATACTTCCACAAATTCGTTTGTTTACTCAATTTCAACAAATAAAAATAGTCTTAGCATTAAAAGGCATGAGGAGAGATGATCTTACCAATAATAAGTGTGAATAGAAGACAGCACACAGTTCTTTCTGAGGAATCTGTTCTTCCTCGTTGATGTCCTCTGCTTTTTCTCTCCATGTTGTAGTCTCCTCTTTCTTTTCCTCCCCAGCAGTTCACTTTTAGTTGTGTCAGTCTTCTCTCTTCAGTACGCTGGTAGGTAAAGAGTCCTAACTGCCTCTCCGCAATGGCACACTAGATTAGTCTGTGTTTGCAATTCCAAACTTAATGTTCCTCCTGTCAAAGAGAGGAACAGGAGAGGCCTGTCCAGGTCTCAAAGTCCTGGAAGCTGAAAGATCTGGTCTGGAAATGGTTTTGATAATTCCTTCAGCGTTCTGCTTGTCTTTTGCTCTCTGACATGACCTGTAAAAAAAGGGAAGCTTTTGAACTTCATAAAGATCTGGCCGACTAGGACATAATAATTCTCCTTAAATTCTTATTTTAAAGTATGTTCAAGTGATTCCACAAACGTATTTTCCAGAAAAAATAATCAAACATCCTTAAATTAACAAGGTGCATTTATTATAAGACTAAATTGCATAGATAAATAGCTATTTAAAGTAAAAAACTGATTATAAATGATTTTTTGAAGTGCATTACCCACAGCCCTTTATCACATCATAGCAGACAGATCGGTGAAGAGAATTTGATTAAGTCAGCATGAGATGATGTAGAGAAAGATCTCGCAGATCTTGTAGCTGATTACATTCACAGTAAAGATGAACAAACTTTTTCCAATTAAAGCTAAATGTATATATGTCTGATTATTTTATGTGAACACATTGTATAAATGTCTTAAGTGTCATTTCTGTGTCTGTGGCTGAGTCAGCATGTGCGGTGTCTGTGCACTACCTTTGTTGCGCAGGTAAATCTGTGTGTCCTGTTCGCAGAGGGCATCAGTCCACAGAATGAGCTGCACACAAATCCGCACTGTTCTGGTCTCGATACGGCTGTGACAGGCACACACACTCGCTCTCTCACACACGCATGCATACACTCTCACTGACGCACCCTGTGAGGGACACGCGCGCAGACTGACCAGGGAAACAGAACAGTGGAGCATTGAATGACTGGAGGGTTGAGGACAACTGCAGATACTCTGTTTAACAGCAGCCCTCCCTCCCTCCCTCTCTCCCTCTCTCTCTCTCCCTCTCTCTCTCTCTCTCTCTCTCTCTCTCTCTCTCTGAAAAATATTTGGCTCTCATTCAACTTTTCTCCTCCTTGGCTGACTGCCTGTACCTCCTCCCGCCCCTTTTATCTCTGCTCCTCTCTCTCTCTCTCTCTCTCTCTCTCTCTCTCTCTGAGCTGTAAATGTGAGCTCAGGTTGTTAGGCAGTGTTATTTGGGTTCCAGAGTCTCTTCTGCATTGCAGTTTTTTGAGAAGCAACAGGGAGGGCAGATGCATAAGGGGTCCTCCAGCACCATTGACTGCTGGGAAACACATGAATGGACACTGACAGGGTGATGAAAGTATTTGACCTCTGAGATGTAAAGTGATGTGTGTCATTAACCCAACCAGCATTTTGTATACATGTTTATGAACACAAGGGAGGTAGACAAATGCATTGTGTATGATGTGTACAGTATTTGACTGACTGTGACTTTGAATATGTGACTTTCTCTCTTCACATCCATGATAGACTGGCAGAGTTCAGTTTCCTATGACTCTGCATTTCTCAGCCCCCCCACCCTCTCTGGTATTGATAATAGGCTGCAGCAGTGTCAGGTTTTCCTGGATCAGGACAATTGTCATCTAAGACTTTCTGTACTTGGGCATGTGTATGTGGGTCTTTTTAGTAATCTGTGAAACTTGTGTATGTATGTGTATCCAGAGGGTTACTATTAATGCTGTACACATAAAGTATATAGTGTGTACAGATGTAAAATAAACCCAGAGGTTTATATGCTTTTTTGTACCGATCTGATGTAAAATCTGATGCCATGTTGAATATCATGATCAGAATGGTAATGTTTTTGGGTGATTAAAATATGAACAATACTGCATTGTCAAACATGTTGATTAAATGGACGATATTTGCAAACATTGGCATGATGGCATCACATGAAAATTTGCTTGGCCAATTAACATAAGTTGTTTTTTCCTTTTATTTTAGTTCCAACAAACTTTGCAAAAAGTAAGGTTTTTTTTAAATATGTGGCCCTGTCTGTGAAATCTCAGCTAAAGTCTTTTTTTTCTACATAAAATCGTCCTACACACTGGAAAGATATTCTGTGGGTCCTTAACCTGTTAACTGTCACCCTTCCTCAGAAGAAACACTCATGTTATTTCCCTTTTCACTTTAATATTTTATAGTTAAATTTTAATCATGACAAACTGTAAATTAATGGAAATGTGTAAAACTCAAGATAAAATATTTGACAAATTTTCATAACAACAAACATAAAAAATGGTAATGTTACTGTAATTTTAAAAAATATCTAAAATGATTTTTTTTTAATTACCTAAAATATAAAAATACCTAAAATTAAAAATTGCAGTTGAAACTGTTCTTTTTATAGGGTATGTCTCGGACCGAGACAGGACTAATTTGACTGTCTGCTGGCCAGGCTTCTGACTTTCAATGATCCAGTTAATTCCTAAAGAATTAAATAATTTCGGTACATTACAAAACTAAGAATTGCAAAAAATAAGGTGCCAAAGACAAATATCATATCCATGGACTTTTCATTTAACATTTATTTAATTAATACTGTTTAAAAAGTTTTATGGGGAGTATACAGTACAGTATCACGTCATACCACAGAACATGTCAACCACCCTCATACAGTATACTATATAGTGACCAATGAGTATTTCTTATTCTATAGCATCATAGTGGGCCAGTGCAAGCAGTCGTGAGTGTATTGGGGATGGGGGGGTGCAGTTTGGAGTTTTGAGCTCTATTATAACACTGGTCTGCAGTGAATGTGGGGAGACGTTTTTTCTGCTTTTCTGGACCAGTTCCCACCGATGCTGCATTTCTTTCTCATCAGACACACACACACACACACAGAGGTGTCCTCTGCTGGTGCAGCAAAGAGTCTGGCAGGGGACGAGCCTTTTACAGCACTTTCTGGTATACCGCAGTGAACAAACACACACACACTCCTGTATCAAAAGTAAGGTATTCTAATGGGCTGTACACCTCTACTGCTTAGTAACACCATACAAGTCGTTTACTTTGTATCTCAACACAATCTTTTAATCATGTCATTTTTTGCACCATCATCTTAGAAATAATCCACTAAATGTACTCAGCAGTAAGTATTATAAGCATTACATGTTACATTGGTTCTGCTCTCGGTGTGCTAAAAAGTTTTTTAATAAACCTACAGTAAAGGAGTACAAAAAAGTGTTTCTTTACTCGAGGGAGGAGAGATCTCTGTTTGATAACTGTATGAAATTAAACTTATCATTTTAGGGTACAAGTCAGCTTCTGCCACCAGAGGATGCTATTGCACAAAACCTCGTGGTTTAGGCTTATATTAGTGAATTCTAGAAGTTTATATTTTACAATTTTAATGGTATAACATCTCTTTCTGGATTAAAAATATTGAAGGTTTTACAAATGAATAACACATCTTTACCACAAAAAAGTTGTACAAGATCACTTAACAGTCTAAGGTCCCAATCCTGCACAGAACTATTATTTTCACCTCTGGAGAAAACACTGTTGCGAATGATAGTCTGGTATTGCATTTTATTTTATAACAAGGGTATAAAAGTAATTAAATGATAGTGATAAAAAATAAATGAAGGTACACCCAAACCAATGAGAGTCAATGTTGAGTTGGTACTTTGTCCTTGCTAAACAAAACAAAGTCCAACTTTAGCTGGACTTTAGCTTAATTGGAAGGGTTGGTGTCAGAGAGAATATATTTAACTTATATTTATTTATTGATTTATTTTTGTTTTGATACTAACTTTACAGTACATAAAGGAGAGGACAATAAAAAAATTTACAATTTGGCCAACTATTTTTATTTACGTATTTTAGGCATTTAATTAATTCCATCCAACTATTCATTATGTGACCTTTTTAAATAATTAATTGTCTTTGTTGAACTAGTTTTCAAATTTGCAAACCACACATTCAGTATACTGTTAAATCGGCATACCCATACAATTTGCAGGTAAATTATTTCACATCGCTAATTATATGCTCTGATTAATGCTACCCTGTATAGCCATGTTTATATGATGATGTAGAGAAATAGTACAAAAAGAACACTTAGACTTTTTTCACTTAGAAAAGACTGTTAATCTTTTGTGAACAATGGCGAACACAAGGCTGGTTAAGCAAAACACAAGGCTGGTTGAGCAATATAAAATTTTCTATTGCTTTTCGGGTTTTTCTGGTACTACTGTGAACATTAGCCAAGCAGGTTGGCACATGACAAAACAGCTTACATCTACAAAAAATTTCGTTATGCTTTTAGGGTTGTGCAAAGGTTTGAATTGAGAATTGGGAGAAATGGAAGAACAGTACACTTAAGATCTATAAAAGAGTCCAAATAAAGTCTAATTCCAAGGTTATAACCTGACTTGTTTTCCTGAATGTGGAACTTTCCTGTTTTCCTTTACTTGTCCTTGTGTTCTCATTGGTTGATCTTAACAGTCTTCAAGAAAAGATAGGTTCAAGTCTTATTATACAGAGGGCACGATATACATTTAAAAATGTTTTGAAAAACAAAACTATAATAGTTGGCATTGCTTCAGTATGATAGAATTTTATTCTATCAAACCTTAGTTACCTGTTCTCCCCCTGATTCTGCCATTAAAAGCATTAACCTACGACAGAGTTGACTAACTTTTTTTGGATGAGAGATCTAATGAGAAATGAGCTTGATCTTATGGATCTGTTGGATCAACCAATACATAGAAAAACACATACAAAAGCATATGTACAAAATCATTTAATGTTCAGCATTAAAGTTAAGAAAGTTAAGATTTAAAAAAAAACATGGTCAATGGACAAGATGAACGATGAAAGTCGTAGCTATGCATAGTAACAGTCCAGTGCCATGGGTCAGGCAAAAGTCTGTCATATTTTTACGAAACACATCACAACAATGTGCTACTTTTAAAACTACGATTTAAAAAATACAAAATATTTAATCTGATATTTACACTCTTCAACATGATTGTCACAATCAACCTACGTTTTCATACATCCTAAATGCAGTATATAAAAACCCCTTAAATTCATATGTCAAATTTTATATTATCTAATATACCCATGTAAATGGGTATGTAAAACAACATTTAAAAAAAAATTATTGATGTTTCTTGTGTAAAAAAAAAAGAAATGGTTAAAAATATTGGTAAGCATATGTTAAAATCTAGTTTCATGTAGACAGGTTAGACAACCATCCAGACAACCCTGAGTCTGGCATCTTCTCTTATAACACTTGGTTCTTTGATCTGTGGTCATCCATCTCAATTGTTACGTCTCTGTCATTTCTTCTGTATAACCGCACACAGACATAAATGGTAAGGATGATGAGAATAATACCTATGGATCCACCCACAGCTATAGCCAGAATTCCAATTTCAGAGAACGATACTATAGGACAAAACAAACAGACAAAGACACTTTTGTCACTGTTTTGCATATGTATTGAGAAATGAAAGACAGAGAGAGAAGACAAGAATGTCAGCTAGGTAAAGAATGCATAAACTAGAAAAATAAAACAATACACCAAAGCCTTAACTGTCTTAACACTTCTGTGAGGCAGTAAACTACACTGGATATGAGCAATCATTCAACTACTTATGTTGAGCATGTGCTCTAGTCACTTGTAAATGATTGGTATATTATAAACCTCATTTTTAAACTAAATCTCACTATATTCTTGTTGTTACACTCTATACGAGTGCTGTGAGAAGCCTCGCTGTTTCAGATCAGCAGCTGAAGGACAGACGTATCTAATCAATTGAGCTAAAGAAAGAACACAGCAACCTTCTTCTACAACCTTCACTTCCACTGTGTGTTCTAAAAACACAAGTGCCTATAATCAGGGAAAGCAATTTTTAAGAAATTATCAAACACAGCAGAGTTAGCTGAGAGATGCTGAAGGATTGGAAGTTGTTCATTTTATTGTGAACACACCACAGAGTAAATCATATTGTCTTTGTCACTTCTCAGCACGTTTGGACAATAGCTCATCCATTATATTCATAATCTAAACTCTCTGACCTACAAAAACTTCAACGGGCTAGTCCACCAAAACAATGAAAGTCAAAAGTAGTTTACTTACTGTTTCCTTTCTGCCATAAAACACCAAAGATTCTCTTTTATAAGAATCTAAGTTTGATGAAGTTTAAATCATGAATAAAAACCTGTCCAAACTACAGTATTTTGCTACTGTAAGTGTTCTGAAGTCATATGTTTTGCATAAAGAAAATGATCAAATTTAAATCAACTGCATAAAATGTTATTCACTACAGCTTTATCATGAAAAATTGAACAATGAAAAAAACAATGACATTTCACATCATTGACACCAATGCTCTGGGCTCAATAGACCCAGTGTCCATTATACACTAGAACATATAAGTCTCAAAGATGACAGAATTTTTTGGGTGAAACATTTTTAACTAAGCTTCACTTTATTGAATGTAAAACCATCTCACCTTTTTGAACAACTTTGAGATTGATCTCGCCTGCAAAGCCCTGGATGTCAGGTGGATTTTTGACATGACAGCTGTAGGTTCCGTTAAAGGTCGACTGCACATCCCGCAGGGTGATGGAGGCATCACCCTTCATTACATCACCCGACCATACTGCATGATCCTTAAAGAGGCCACTGGGTGGAGGATAAGGACTTCCCTGGTAGTGAAAAAACTGTGACAAAGAATATATTAGATGAGGTTAAGAAAAGAGGAACAAGAGGATAAAACAGCCTGATTTTACCCAATAATAAATCAATTCTTAACTCATTTCCAAACTGCCTCACCGATTCCACTGTTGTCTTGCCGAGTGGCTGGAAGCTCCAGGATACTGAGATTTTATCAGCTGATAGTGGATGGGTAGATTTAAATGTACATTTAAGCAGTACATTTGTTCCATTGACCTCCTCCACATCTGAGGATGTTAGTACCTCCATTCCCTCCGCCTGATATGCACCTGCCAACCAAGGATTTAAAATTACATTCAACAATAACATTCAACACACATCTGATCATCAACAGATTTCCTGCATGTGAGTGCAGTCTATGGAAAGTTGTGTTGAATGCTTCAAATCTCACAGTCTAAACTTGGCATTAAAAAGTAAACTCACTGTGGCCTTCGACTAAACACAGAGAGAAACAAAAGTGCTATCTTAAAGATGATAACAGCATTATGGCAACAGAGTTCTGAAGTTTTGAAGCTAATAATAAGTAATAACAGTAATAACTTATAACAATTTCATCATTAGATCAGCGATTCTGTATTAACTGTTTAAGTTACATACTCTATCTCTTTCGCTCTCTCTCGCACGCACACAAACCTCACTTTAAATAAACATGCTGATAAACACACATTATCACCCTTTTCAAACAGGTGCTGCAATGCAATAATACACATGCATTTTAAAACACAAAACTTGACAAATACAAGACCTGTGTTTGTCTTTCTTTTATAAAAATAAATAAAGAAATAAAAATGAAATTGCAATAACAAATATACAGCCTCACTGATGTAGTTTAAAGTTCCAAAACAGATCAGTGCAGAACATAATTATATTATTATTATACAAAATATATTCTGCAGTGCAACATATCAGTATCTACATCGATTTCTACATTTTTTGACTGAATTTTTGACAGACAGCTCTGAAATAAAGATTTCAGATAACTCTTAATTGGACTACAGTATAAGGTATTGGCTTTCTCAGCTAATGCGATCATCGGGGTGTTTAGCTCCATTTAAACTGACATTTAATCCTTTAAATCCTGAAAAAGCTCTATGTCACCATCTACACATCAAAATATTATCTGGGGATTATTTAAATCTATTAAAATACATACAGTTATGCCGAGTAGTATATTTTGTGAATTGTATTATATTTTGTATTTGTTTGCTACCTAGTTTGTTCGACTCATTTTAATCTTACTGAACCTGTTATCCAGTTTAAGATGCTGTAAAACCTGCATTATCTCCATGGGGGATCTATTCAAGCTCCTATAATCTTATTATCAACGCAGGATGTGAAAAGTGTATAAAAATGAGTTAAAGATTGCCTAGTGTCAAGTATCTGTTATGTAACTTTGAGACTCCTAAAGATGTAATCCACTTTTATAAACATCATAAACTGACAACAAAAGTGACATTTACAAAATATTCATAATGTTTTAAAGTCATGGGAAAAACACGTTAAACAGAAAAGCCATATTAAATTTTTTCAAAAGATAGGTGGATCCAGGAAGTAATTAGAACTCACCTGACCAGACAAGCGCACAAAGCGCAGCAAACAGGTAAATCCATAATCGACTCATAAGACAAATATTTAAGGAGCTATCAGAGCCCCTACAAATGAAACTACTGTTACTTTAATATCCAGATATTTATTCATTTACAGATGTTTAGGTATTAGTCGGATTTCGGCACTCCTGAGCACAGCGGCCATGATGAAAAATCCCACACAGTCTTTGAAAAGTAGGAGGAGTTTGAGAGTCAACAGAAACCTGTATGGCAATACCTGCAACAAACTTTTACCACAAGTACATCTTATTTCCCTGCTTTCTTTTGTGTACCCGATGCGTGTCGGTGCATGCTTCTCGTAGTGTGACAAATGAGAGAACACAAACACTTCACGTCTGTGATATGCACGTGTATTTGATTTTCCTCGCTTAGACAAATTAGAATTACAAACGATATGAAAATGCAAAAAATGTAACAAAAAGAACTCTGAACATAATTGTTTGTTTTGTTCTGTATTCATACTACTCTAATGTGCATTGTGCAAAGCAAGGCATAGAATCTCGTATATTTTGAGCCTGCTGCCATCTAGCGGTGGTTTGTAAAGTCGCAGCCTTCAGGTTACATCATTAATATAACAATTTATAATTTAGGGCACATACAATAATTATTCTTTCACCCTTCTGTATATGCATATTGTCAATGTTTAATGCACTATGTTTTAAGTTTTCAATATCATACACACATACCGTTAAAACCCCCACATTAACCCTACAAAGGCTTCTTCTAGCCAGAACAGAGTCAAAATCATCATTGTGTTATTATAGTTATTCCAATATAACTTAACTCCTGTGATGAGGCGGGACAGAGATGAATGGGAAGTACGTGATGATGATGGCTGTAGGCGGAAGTGAGGCTTCCAGAAAGTGCGAGGGCGGTTGCGCAGGGAAGTGGGGAGGAGGTTGGTTGGATGCTATTGTTTTTACATAACCTAAACATTTACTGTGATTTCTTCAAGTTATATACATGCATAAACATTTAGTATTGTGGTTGATAGATCGATAGGGTTGCATTGCTTTACAAGGGAGAGTTGAAAAGCAAAGAGGGTTTTACGGGGTGCGCGGCAGCAGAAACACAATCATCTGCATCATTCCCGGACTGTCGGCTGCGGTGCTGCTGCTATCAACGTCTGTGTACGTGAATATCTTGCCCTGCTGCACGCCAGCAGGTAAATATAACTGACCACTTGCAGACGGGATTTGCAAACACTACAGCCAGGTTAGTGGTGGCGAGCAGGCGTGCAGGAAATGGGCGTGCTTATTAGGGATGCACTCTGGGAATGTGGTTGCCTTTTGTCTCGGTTCATTGTATCTTTCTTATTACACCATCAACTAAACATTACTAAGGCCATGCATTTTAGTAGCAGTATAGATTTACGCAAAATCCATGAATCATCTGTATAATCTTTACTGCACAGCATCTGCTGTTGTTGGCCTCATCCGGGATCCATCATCACTGTCATCATCTTCATCATCCTCAGGGATGAAAGCAAACACATGGGGCCGGCGTTTTTGTGTAGTGCTGTACATTACACTGGTCATATTTTTCAGTTTGAATGTTATTTTACATGATTGTTGGGATTTACAAGCATGTAATTTTAAGTTTGAATAATAGTCATCACTTTACATTAAAGTCTGTTTTACATTTATTTGTGTGGTCATTACTGTTGTTGTCATTCGTGATAAGGACTATGTATTATTATTTATTTTTTCAGAATGAGTGGTGAAGAGAATTCTGCTGCTGAGCCTGCGCCAGTTATAGACGTGCAGGGAGATGGCCGCTGGATGTCACAGGTTTGTGTGTGTGTTTTACTTCATTATGAAACAGGGTTTAATTGTGTATTTGTAGCCTCTCAGAACTGTGCAAGTCTATTATTTTTATATTTATGTAAGATGGTGGGATGTGTCGTGTTGTTGCAGCATAACCGGTTTGTGCAGGAGTGCAAGGATGCAGAGCCTGATGTTCTGTTTGTTGGGGACTCAATGGTGCAGCTTATGCAGCAGTATGAGGTAACTTTATTGTAACTTTGTTAATGTAAACTTATACTTTATTGTTATATTTGCAGGTGCTTAGTTTTGTTTCTCCTGTGGGTTTTAATTTAATCAGTGTTAGTATTTCTATTTCAACTGATTACTACTAACTAACATTAATAATAATAAACATTTAAAAGGTTTTATGTCGGATGTTAACAATAATCAGAATTTGTTTGTTTTTATTTACATATATGGTTTACAATGTTTATTACGTTGTCAGGTGTGGAGGGAACTGTTCTCACCTCTACATGCTTTGAACTTTGGGATTGGTGGGGACACAACCAGTAATGTGCTTTGGAGACTCCAGAATGGAGAGCTGGAGAACATCCGACCCAGGGTGAGATAAAGAGAACCAGACAGATCTGTTTTTAAGAAATTACATTTTTTTATACTGCACTTTTAAATGACACATAAAAATATGAAAATTATGACTCTCATCATTTAAGTAGACTGCTTTTGCTATTGTCTCCTAGGACTCACATTTTTTCTAACAAACAAGAAATGAGTAGAGTTCACTAAAATAGAAATAGCGCAAGAACCAATTAGGCATGTGCTATTATCAATTTTTTACAAGCTGATAATTGCTGGAAATTGTATGACTTCATTATATTGCTTCATATCTCATAATAATTTTTCAGGTGGTTGTTTTATGGGTAGGAACTAATAATCATGAGCACACAGCAGACCAGGTTGCAGGAGGAATATTGGCCATTGTCCAGCTACTTCTGTCTCGCCTACCCAAGTCCAAAGTTATTGTTTTGGTAAGTTACCATAGTTGCCCTGTGTGTGTTCACTACAGCTTATGAGAAGATGATGTGAGATTTGTCTTAGTTTATTAGTTAGTTAGTGTAGTTAAAAATATTTTATATATTTGCTTAAGGCTTACTGGTCCCAATATCTGTCATTTAGGGCCTATTGCCAAGGGGAGAGTTTCCAAATCCCTTAAGAGAGAAAAATGCATCAGTGAACAATTTACTACGTGCATCACTTCCTCAACTCGGCCCTGTTCAATTCCTTGATATGGGAGGTAGTTTTGTCCATTCAGACGGAACTATTTCTTCTCGAGACATGTTCGACTTCCTGCATCTGACCGCCGGTGCGTACAGGATCATAGCAACCCCTCTTCACGAGCTGCTGCTTCAGCTATTGGAGGAAACCCCTCAGGAGAGGCGGGCATCACTGGTCTAAAAATGTGGGTGTGATATTGGTCAATCACTGGCGGCGGCGTTTAGATTTGTGGGATATTTAGAATGTAATTAAAATACTTTACTGAGTACAGCGGAAAACAGCAGGAAAGAATTACGTTATGGCAGATGCCAATTTTATATGAGCAAATGTTTATATGTATCTAAAATGCATAATAAACAACATTACAAGGAAGAATAGATGTATGTGTCTATAAACTAGGTTCTCGTAGGACATGTTGCTCTGCAGAGGGACCAGAATCTTTAATGTGTCACAGTCACTGTCTAAACAACCTTCAGTTGTAGCACTTAATCTACCAGCTTCTCTGTGCCTTCATACACACATTCAGTTACACTCACAGTGGTGTTATGCTGACGGTAAACCTATTCACACAAGAGGAATCATGCCTTTGAAATTCTTTCTCCCACTTTTAGATCAAGTAATGCTGACACAAATGCATCTACTACCTTCTCATCCGCTGTATGTCTCTCATGCTTTTTAATCTTCCCAAATACTTGACCAAAATAGAAACATGAAATATGGAGCAAGACAGAAATGATCAAACCTTGTGTGAGTGTGTGACTGAAAATCTCCTCTTGAGCAACTAATGCACAAATATGAAGTTTTTAGTGTTAATATTTATCTCACTTGCTCTGCATCCATGTTGTTGTATATCTGTCCATGCGCTCTTTAAAGTATTATATGAAGAGACGTGTGTGAGTTTACACACAATTCAGTGGGTAAATACTGATACATAAAATTCAGAGTGAGTGACTGGCTATGTATATATAAATATATATATATTGTTAGTAATAATGTTCAATGTGCAAGTGCTTATTTAGCTGGTGTATGTGAATGTTTTTGTGTTTGAGTGTAAGAGAGCAACCATGTTAAAATATCTGTATGGCCTGTGCACTATTACTTCAGCACAACTGCCACGTGGTGCAGATCCGAGCATTCCAATAAATCAGCAGGGATCCAAACAGTGTGTCGATTTTCTTTCACATGGAGTACAATTAAATAATATGTTATTAAATAAAAGGTCATCAAATAACAAATACATAATAAATAAAATAATATGTTAAACGTAAGATGTATTTTATGTAATAATTGGAATACAGAATATTTAGGGAGTCAGCCATTTAGAACAAGGTACTTGGTCTTACTGTCAATATTTCAGTGACTGGGCTCATAGACAGATTAAACATTAAATTATATATTAAAAGATGACAAATTATACATTAAAATCATTTTAAACAATAACTTTACAATATTAACAAAAGGCTTACAAGGCAAAATCAACACCTCTTTTATGCTTACCTTCTGTCTTGAGCCCCTTGTCTCCTGTATAAGTGTCATTTGCAAGCGAGTTGACGTTAAGTGCTTTTTTTGTCTCTGTGGGCCATGTATGCATGAAGGACCCGAGGGATAGGTAAATAACAATATACATGTAAAGTAGCTTTAAAAAAAATTATAAAATTCTGTTATCATTTATTTACCAACTCTTTTTTCTCTCTTTTAGAGACTTTTTTTCTGTGGAAGACAAAAGTGACATGGGGCAAACAAAATGTCAGACATAATAAATATTATTTATCTTCACATTTTGCTATATTTTTAGGCATTATTAAAGTTTTTTCTCAAACTTGTTTTAATGCTTTTCATTGATTAAATATTTATATATAATCTATATAAAAATAGTTATATATTTAATATAATATAAGCCCACAGACAGACGTAAAGGCTGAGTGAATTATGAAATAAATGACACAAGGTTTCAACTTTTGGCAACTATTTTAGTGAACACCAGGAGACTTAATTGTAGATGTCTTTCTTTATTGTAGATAGCGAGTCTTCATATCAGAGCATGCTGCTTGGGTGCCGCAGTCACCAAGTCTGACTTGCAGTGGTAAATACATTGCATAGCCATTTCAAGAGGAAGTTCCTTGAAATGGGAACAAAGCACTGAGGTGACAACAGAAACAATGCATATAAAAGTTGCAACCAAAGATGAAAGGGCCACCCCTGGTGTCTCACCCATCCCTACTGAGACCACTTCATTATCATAGAGATAAAGAAATGTTCACACCTTGGGCCTGTTGTTCCCTCTTGAGTTTTAAATCATGAGCAAATGGTCACCAACTCAGTGGGAGACGGAGGGGAAACGATCTTAGGAGCCACCACATGCTGCTGTGTTCTTCCAATGCAGTTTATATCACTGTATTATATTGTGTTAATAGGGGAGAGAAAGACAATCAGCTGATCTTAAAATGATTCCCAAATTTACATTTCCACACCACCAAAGATAATAAATATTCATAAAATGCACCAGTGCTGTTATGAAGTTCTACCTTCCAGTAAAACATTATATGATAAAGGAAGCCACTTCATTTGAAAATGATTAAATCATGCTGGAGGAATCAAATGACATAAAAAATGCTTAAGTCTTATCATGGAGATCAGCTTTGCTGCAAGATTAATCAACCTCTATTCCAGAAAATAGCTTTTACAACCTACCTGAATACCCTAAAATGTACACTTCATCCATTCATTCTTCAATATAATTTATATTTTATTGTTGACCAAAAAAGGTTGATGGATTCACATATGCTTAATGCACTAAAGAGACACTCTGGTTACTTAATTGCAGATGATTACATGGGTCTACATAGCATTCTTTTCTTGCTGATACATACCTAAGCCATTTAGATAACCTGCGTTAACCAAAGGTTCACATTTAAGTAAGAAGTATAAAGACACATTAAACTGTTCTCTGCTTCTGATCAAAATGCCACTTAGCAAAAAACAATGAAAGACAGACATTGAGTATTTTAACTCCAGAATGTAAACCATTGAGTAAATCAAGAGACGTGAGATAACTAACTGATCAATGACCCCTGACTAGTGATGCCTTTGTTTGGTTGGCAGTTGATAAGATTGGATTTGAAGCAGTTGAAGAATAAGGTGGAGATCAAGGTTTGCTACACGTTGCTAAATGTTTTAAGATAACCTCACAATCTTGTCATGCTTTTACCATTACCTCAGTCCAAATGTTGGAGTGAGATGGATGTTTTGTGTCTCATAAAAGAAATAGACTAAAAATAGAAGTATAAATTCACTGTGATTTGACAGACATTATTGTGGATAATTAAGTTTTGTTAATATACGATAACACTACATGCAGCATATTTACATATACCTTTTGACCAGCTCATAGAAACAGATTTTCACAACTTCTGAAGTCACGTATTGTCAATGAAGCATATCTTGAAAAATTAAAAGATTCCTCACAGTATCAATATCAGGATCTCAATTACTTTTTGACATGTAATTTCATTCTCGGTTATACCTTGAATAATATGCAATATGCATTGTGTGTGTTTTATCCTGATAGATCTAAATGCTTACTGCATTTACCCTTTGAACCTCTGATATGTATGAGGACAGGGTTCCAACTCCACACAGACGGTTCCTGGCCTATAAAAACCCTGTGGCCCTGCTGTTCGATCTCAGTCATTCAGAGCAACACCACTCAGGTAAGAGCTCAAACCAGCAGAACTGAGGAAAGGGGAACACAGGGGACAAAGCTGAAAAAAAAGATTTAAATAGAAAAATGTTAATATAGAAAAGCAGTTTTTGACTGTATTGTGTCTTTCAGGGCTTTACCATGAAATTCGTGGCTCTTGCACTAACTCTTCTCCTGGCTTTGGGTAAGTAACTTTATTTATTTTAAGGTAAATGTAAATCACCACACATCATTGTTTCTTAAATAATTTGTTTTAGTAATTAACCTATTAACTGCCACCTTTTCTGAGGCGGAACACTTATTTAACTATTCAATTTTAACTTGTGTTTCATACTTGTAACACACTTGTATTTCATAGTTAATCTATTAATGACAAACTTGATACATATTGATGGAAAGGTCTAAGATTTAAGAATAAATAATTTCATAACAATAAACAATAAACTACTAATTACTACTACAAATTACTAAAGAAAATTAATGTTATGTATAAAATACCTAAAATAAAAAAAGATGTAAAGTTGTTTAAAAAATATCTAAAAAGTAAAGTATTGTAGTTTGGATAGTGCAATTTCATGTGTATTCATGTATAGGTAGCATCACATTTGAGGTTGTTCTCTCGGAGGTTTCTGAAGGCTTTTCTTGTGGGTCTTTGCAGGTTCCCAGGCCCGTGTTCTGCAGGCTGATGCTCCCTCCCAGCTGGAGCACTACAAGGCAGCAGCCTTGGTTTATCTGACCCAGGTCAGGGAGCAAGCTCAAAAAGCTCTTGACAACTTGGACGGCACCGAATATGAGCAATACAAGTAAGAGACACTGCTCATCATGACTCATCATCAGGAACCCAGCTCTACATTTCCTATTAAACAATTACTTTTACAATTACTCTTACAATTACTCTTTCCTTTGACTTTCTTTTCTGTCCTATAATTTGATATAATTATTTTTTTGTAAACAGATTTATTTCTAAATCCCTTTCTGAACCTTAGGAAAGTTTGTGACCCTGCCTGTAAAAACCCAGCTGAAATAATTTTTTTGTGATTAGCTGTTTTCTACATTAAACCATCCTATACACAATGTAAATAACGTTCTGTAAAAAATAACCTTGATATATTGATTGAGTAATGTTAAAGATTGAAACAATAGTGATATTTATAGTTGAAATGAAACTTTTTCATTTTAAGACTAGTATGTTTTTTATAGACAGGGTCATATTCAATAATTTTATGGAATATTTATGTATATAATTTGTGTAATATAGTATTTCCACAAACTCTTATTCAGTTTTAACAGCAGCTGTATGTTTAGCATCTGAAAAACTTAATATCTCAAATTTCTGGTTTCTCCCTAGGCTTAAACTTTCAGAGAGCCTCAATAAGCTGCAGGAATATGCCCAGACCACCTCCAAAACTCTGACCCCCTACACAGAGACCTTCTCCAACCAGTTCTTGGAAACCACCAAGCAGCTGCGTGAGCGAGTCATGACCGACATCGAAGACCTCCGTTCCAAGCTGGAGCCCCACCGCGCTGAGCTGCACGTTGTGCTGGAGAAGCACATGAACGAGTACCGTCAGAAACTGGAGCCCGTCTTCCAAGAGTACGTCACCATGAACCGCGAAAATAGCGAGAAGCTGCGTGCCAAGCTTCAGCCCATGATGGATGATATGAGACAGAAGATCGAGACCAATGTTGAGGAGACCAAGTCTAAACTTTTGCCCATGGTTGAGGCTGTGCGCACCAAGCTGACCGAGCGCCTGGAGGAGCTGAGGACCATGGCTGCCCCCTATGCTGAGGAGTACAAGGAACAGCTTGTGAAGGTGGTTGAGGAGGCCAAGGAGAAGATCAACCCACACACCCAGGACCTGCAGACCCGTATGGAGCCCTACATGGAGGATCTGAAGGCCAAGTTTGCAGTTTGGTATGATAGCATTTCCAAAGCCATTCAGGAATAAAAATACACAGCAAGGACTCTGCACATAGATATTTACAAGCAACAACAGCAAAAAAATGTTTGAAAAGACATTCATTGTGTGTTGAATGTTCAAATGCTCATGTTTAATAAAATCTTCAATGTGACATAAGGCAAACAAATAAATTCCACAAAATAAGATGTTTTGAGTCAGTGTTTTCTTTTACTAAGAAAGTACAAATTTTGAGATCATTACTTTACTTTACATTACTTAAATTTGTTTATTTAATTTTACATCTTACAAGGAGCTATAATTTATGCTTTCAATTGGCACAAAGACATTAATACATTTATGTTTTCCTAAATGTATAAAAAGTCATTAAAATTTACATGAATACATTATGTTAAATTCTTAAAAACAACACAAAGTTATACAGTTTCATATGATATGGAGGGATAGTTAATTCTGAAACAAACATTTTATTTTTTTTAAGTTGTTACATGGCCTTCAGAGAGAGTGCAAGTGTGATGGTTGTCTGTTTAAATCAGACCTCATTTGGATGGGCAGAAAGGACATGAATTATTCTTGCTGCTCTTGAGCCAAACACTGACACACTAAAGAAAACATATAAAAGCCATATAGTTAATAGCATACATAGACAGCAAACATGAGCTATTAAATTAATAGTTTAGACTTACATCTTTGTGCATTATATGAGAGCAGTTTGTGTTGTATTGGCTTCCGGCATCCACAAGGTTCTGGCACATCAAACAAAATATTTTTCTAGCAGAGGACTGAGAGAAAAAGACAAATAGTGTTTCATAAATATGCTAGAAATTCATAACTTACTTTTTTTTAATAAAAATACACTGTAAATTGACCCATATGTGGTTTTAAAGCTGCATTACTTTCTTTAGTGGAAAACAAAAGATAGAAATTTCCAAAAATGTTTCAGTGGTTTTATGTCCACACAATGAAAGCCAATAGGGCCAAAGTTGTTTGGTTACCAGCATTCTTCAAAATATATTTTTTTGTGATTCACAAAAGAAAGCAATTCATACAGGTTTGGAACGATCATAATGAAATGTGATTTAAGTAATGGGATTTGATGAAGTTGATTCCTACATGTGGGGGTCTTGTGGAAAGGACCTGAGTGGTCGGAACTGGTCGGAAATGAGGCCTCATGGTATATAGCGGCTGAGCCATGGGACGCTGGATTGGACCAACTAAACCAGGAAAGGCTCTGGCTCCAGATGGAGGCGCTATGGGCCCTGGTGGCTGAAAAGACAAAGTTCTAAACAATGCACAAAGGACAAAAAGGAGGGAGATATAGCAAGGCAGAGTAAGTGTGTGTTTTACCAGTCTTTGGTTCTGGGCAAGCTTCTGTGCAACCTGAGAAGTAAGATCGTCTATTGACAGGCCTGCCATGGTACCACGTTCACCCTTGATTTGCTGTAGAACCCTTGTTAATTGATCCCTAATACAGAGAGAAACAAATAGATTTAAGTGTGAAGTAAATTTCAATCATACAACAATATATCAATATATGATCTCAGTACCTCGTGCATTGTGGGAAATGTGTGCCCAGTTTCTCAAGCAGCTTGTCCAGTTTGCCTGCCGGTGCTGGACTGGTTAAAATGGGCTGAGGGGAGGGGTTACGTGTAGATGTAGTCTGCACGAATGTTTGTGGAAGGCGCACTGTGGATTGGGGATGAAAACTGGCTCCAGGATTATTTGGTAATCTCACATAGGCTCCTGCTGAGGCAACAGAAGGTGTAGGAGAAACACCCATGTGCATCTGTGCAGGTGTGACGTGAGAATGATAAAGAGGTTGAGGTATAAAGACGTTTGGTATGGATATTTGAGATTGTGGACCTAACGCAGAACTGGCAGGTTGATATAGTGTGTTTTGAGATGGAGCAGAAGGTGGGGGTGTGGCTACTTGAGGTGGTGTGGCAGAGGGGTGAATTTGGGAGTGAACTAAAGAAATTTCAGTAGCAGGTGGAACTGGATGTGATACAGGATTCGGAAGTGAAGCCATTATCAGCTCAAACTTTAGAAAGTCAAGAAAAGAGAAAAAAATGTCAATTTAGTGACACAAGCATAAAATACATTAATCACATTTTTTGTGTATTCCTAAGTAAAATAATAGTAATAAAATGAAAATCACCCTGTTGGTCTAAACAACTACACTTATTTATTTATTTAACAGATACTTTTATCCAAAGTGACTTACAAATGAGGGAGCATTTAACATTTCACATTAAGAATGAACAATAAACACAGTACATGTGTATCACATACTGTAGCATGTGTATAAATAGTACCTAATGCAAAACACACTAGAAGACAATTTTGTTTACCTCAAGCTGGCATTTCACACCAGAGCCATAAACAGGGCTTGAGATAAAATTATCAAAATCCATTCTCACAGACATGTATGCACATTAACACAAGTTTTATTTAAAAAATGTTTTAGACAAATGTCTACAAATTAGGTCATTTGGCAATTTTTTTTAAACCTAAAAAGTTTAGGTCTGTGACTAGCAAAGGGCATGTTCGGTGAGTTGTCTATGATGCATGTTTTAGTCCCAAAAGTAAAGTATTGAAGTGTGACATGCATTAGTCTTGTAGTTTGGCTACAAATAAAATAAACAGAGACTCACCAAAGGAATTGGTGGAAGTGAGGGGAGAGGGACTGATGGCAAACTGTCCAACTGTTCACCTCTCTGCAGAAGCTGATGGTTTTCATTAAATTTATTCTGTAAAGGGCAAAACATGCATGAGAAGATGACAACTCCCTTTAAATGACCTGCATTAGTTCCACACCATTACCTTTAATCCTGTCAGACTGTGCTGTACCATCGTCAAATTCTGCTCCCACTTCTGCCGCTGTTGCAAGTTCTGCTGGGAAGAATTTATCCTGTCCAGAATAAGTACAAGTTACCTTAATACACCAGACGAATTGTAAACGCACATCTGTCGACACACATAGTCACACACAGTACCTAAGAAAATGTAGATATTTTTCAGCATCTGCAATCCAGTCCTCCACTTGAGAAATCGCAAGCTTCTTTTGCATCTCAAGTGCAGCCATCTGTTCAAGGAAAACACATGCATACCTTCCAATAAACCATCAACCAATAAAAGGCCAGATTAATTTCACTGTCTGTAAAATTAGAAATTTGATAAAATAATGCAAGACGAACCTCATCCTGAAGAGCTGTCTGATTGGCTTGCTCTGCTTGTCGGCAAAGCGTCTCCATTTCCACCATCAAATCAGCTATTTCCTTCTCCCAGGTCATTCTGTTATATAAACAAGCATTATAAACAACAGACACAAAGATATTGTGAAGGTTTTTAACTATATGCAAGGAATCGTTACTTCTCTTGACTATTTTCCACTTTCAGCATCTTCAGCTTTTTGTCTGCATCCTCCAGCTCTTGAGCCAGTCTAAAACACACACATATGAAAACGTTCAGAAATTCAGTCACACAGATCAAAGCAACTACAGGGGTTGGACAAACAATAGGAACAGCAGGAAACAGGTGATATCTCTTATTATTACAACTTTTGAATATTCTCCAGTGTCCTGTTGTACCATTACAACCTGTCTCATAATTGTGGAGACTGTTGCTCTTTAAACAGAGGGGCTGTTAAGGTTACAGATGCTCTTGCTACTCAGGCTTGTCCCCTTTTGGAAATCTGACAAGTCACCAATTTCTTGTATTAACCACTGCTGAACACCATTGTTCTGGCTTGCAAGATAATCACAGTGGGGTTTTTTCATCAGTGGCGTAATAACTCCTGTAACAGTAGTTGTTCATATTATTTTGTCCAACTCCTGTAGATATGATTCTGAGAAAATGTTGGCATTAACATTTACCTAGTTTTCTCCTTTTCCATTCGTTCTTTTTCAGCAGTAAGCTCTTGCAGTTTCACCATGAAGTTTTTCCGTGTGGTCTTGCTGCTATTCAGCTCCAGTTTTGTTTGCAAGGACTCAATTTTATCAATAAAGCTCTGTACAAAACATGAACTAAATTTCAACACCAACAAGGCTCCAAGAGGTCATACCAGTATGTACATCATTACATAGTAATAATACAGCATTTAAAGGGGCATTGCTAGTTAAATATCCATGTTTAAAGAATTGCAATAAGATAAAATTACTATTATGCACTTGGCAAAGACTTTAATCCAAAGCAATTTAAAGTGTATTCAAGGTATTATTTTAGTATGTGTGTTTTCTGGAAATAAAACCCACACACTCTCTGTGCTGCCAGGAAAATGTTTTACCAAATGAGCTAAAGGAACACCAAGATGTGAGATGTACAAGTGTGAGGCTGAACCTGGTACTGATGTTTCCTTTCTTCAATGGTTTTCTCTATATTACTGACACAGACATTATGTTCCTTCTCTTCTGCTGCATACTGCTTCATAAGAGCATCATACTGCTGTCTCAACTCAATACTGTAGTCTTCTAAAGCACACTAAAGAGAATACGGAGAATTATAGAAAAATCTCAAATAAGGCCTTAACAAATTCATATTATAAGAGAAGTTGTGCATATGTCATACAAATCACTTTACCATGTCTGATTCCCAGTACTCATCTGTGTTTGCAGATTTCTCCTCTGTCTACAGTGGAAATAACAAAGAAACTATCACATTTACATGATAGTCATAAAAAATGTGATGTGTCTTCAGGTGGTTTGTCAAACCTGTGCGGTTCTGGTTTCTTCGCTGGGTGGAAATGTGTTGTAATCTTGGCCTTCAGCATACTGATCTAATACTGTTGGGAAGCTGCTCTCTGTGGACCAGATGCCGATGGATGATGATCTGGTCCATGGGGATGGATCCGGGTGAATAATCACGGGACAACTGACATAAGAAAAGTAGTGTCGAGTCTTTCAAATCGAATCCGTTAAAATGAAACGTTAAAATGAAACGTTAACATGTTATTTACACTTTATACTCACCTAGTCAGGTCTTCATCTACGCCCAAACTCCAATCGGTCGGTTTATCTCTTTCCATTGACAAAAACCTCAATATGTAGATTTTAAACGTAAGTGGATTTATTTGTATGAACACACCTGCATTGGTTTAGCGGTTTAATGTATACCAACGATACACTGGTTTAAAACAAATGATTAAAATCGGATTAAATCACGAAGATGGTTTTCCAGCGGAATATGAGCGCCAAAAGCAAAGCTAAAGCTAGAACACAGAAACGAAACCGAAAGCTCACACAGATTCAAAGGACCGTCAAGTGATTCAAAGTATACGCAGTATATCAATGCAGTCTTATTAATTTAACACAAAAATAAAAAGCCACAGACATGAACTGGTTCAACTTTTATGACATCATCTAAACCTAAACGTGTTTTACTTCCGGGACGTGACGTCATACGCATTCGGCTTCTCTTTACGTTCTCACTTGTTTAGGGTGCCAGGTCCTCGGTTTAACATAGGGCGGCATAGTTGTGAGAGGCTGGCTAAATCGTTTTGCGTTATGATGGCCATTTTACGGGTTTAAAGCATAATAAAATTTAAGCACCTTTTGGATACGGCAGTATTAGGTTTACATTGGCACATCTGGACATATTTTACCCGTCAGATTGTCCGACTCTCCACCATGACTGCCCGTCATATACCCAAATGCTGCTATTTACACTGAGCTTACAAATGCATAATAGTGACTCTGTTGATTTTGATATTGGGCTTTTTGTTTTGGTTTTGTCAGACAGATCTGGCAACTCTGCTTTACAACAGAAGCCAGTAGCTGTGAAAATATGGAAAAAGTCAGTCACAATCTTGGCAACTCAAAGGTGAAAGTGGCAGTCACTCCTTTAGAATGTTTAACTTGAGCAAGAAATCATGTTTTTAACCCTCAGAAACAAAACACTTTTATTAGATGTTGTACATGGTTTTATATTGTGTTATAACTTTAGTAACTATGACAGTAAGTGTCACTTATAGTAGTGTCACTATGAGTGTAATGGAGCTGCAACGTGGGTTTGTGTCTGTAAATAGATACAAGGAAAGTTAGCAGAGTTAGTAGAGAAGTGATGCTGTCTTCATAATCAAAATCTTAAAAAGTAGCCTACTTTCCCTCAGAAATGGTGAACATTCTCTAAGTTTGAGGGCCTGGGCAGAACATCCACTAACCCACTAACTGGCACGACTGTGAATATCATGAATATAATATAATATGTATATAATAATATACACATATAAAAATAGATTTGATGGACGTGATGGAAATGTTTGCTAACGTTTCTATTCTTGCAGGTTTAATATTTTGCATGACTATGACTAACAAGCTGAAGTAATCAAAACATTTTTTGCTTTACTTTGCCAAATTGCACATACAAAGAATCAGTCATATTAGAGAAACTGATATCTTGCCATACATTTAGCCATTTAGCAGACGCCTTTATCCAAAGCGACTTGCAAATACTTAGGAGACAATGAATCGATACATCATAAGGAGGAAGTGCTTCACAAGAAGTGCTTAAACAAGTTACAAAGTTTCGCAGTGCTAGACATTTACTCATTCTCATGTCATTCCAAATCTGTATGACTTCCTTTTTTCTCCAGAACACAAAAGTAGATTTTTTTAAAGAATGTTGGTAACCAAACAACATTTGCCCCCTTTAACTTTCATTGCATGGACAAAATCACAGAGACATTTTATTGTTTCACAGAAGAAAGAGTCATATATAGATATATAGGTTTTGAATGAAATAAGGCTGAATTATAACGCAATTTTTATGTTTGGGTGATACACTCTTTAATGACAACAGAAGCAAGTGTCAGTGTAAATACAGGAAATGCTTAAACATCACAGTCTTCGGCAAGCCAAAGGTGAGAGTGTCTAGTAAATTTACAGGATGTTGGAACTTGATGAGGAAGAGATCATGAGAAAATCCTGAAGCAAAACATAAATTTAGTTTATTAAGGTACAGTATACAGTATACAAGGATAAATTTAATACATTAATGCTACAATAAATCTCTATACAGCACTCCAGAATTTGCTCACTGAAAGGTTCTCATTTATCCTCACATTATTATTGCTTCTTAGTTTTTTTGTTAAAACTAGCAACACCCCAGCTTAGCAAGCAATGAGTTTTTTCAGATTTTTAAGAACTGGCAACCACAACTGGCATGCCTGCAAAATAAGCATTTTGCAAGACAATGTTCTTTCTCTTCTGCTTTATATGATCACTTGCAGATTGTGTTAAATACATTTTTTATGTTTATCACATTTTACTATCACCTTTTTTATTCTCTGCTTCCTGTTTCTGTTAAGGCAGACAATATCCAACCACAACCTCATTATAACATAAATGCATGCATGCATGCAAACTTAGTCTGACCATGGAAAAGTAAAGTGCAAAAGAAAAAAGCAAAATTGCAGAAAAATATCTACATTTGTGGTTAATGTTAGTACTTAATGTCATACTATGTTTAGCAACATGTGGTGTTTAACCCTCAGAGACATATGACTTCTATATTGTATATGACGGCATACTGTGTCCTTATTTCAGTGACTACGAACAAGAGTGATGGAGCTGGAACAGAGGGTTTCTGTGTCTGCGAATGACTATGAAGAAAGTGAAGGGATGCAGAAAAGTCAACCTGGTAAAACTGAGGATATTTATCAATGTCTTCAGAATCCTTCTCCTCAAGCCCAATTTAACAAGCATACAACATGTATCTCAGGTAAGACAATATGATCGATGGACAATATGAACTTTTCATGTAGTTATGTGCATTGATCTCTCTGTTAATCTTTGTTTTATCAGAAAGTTGGCAGAAATATGGGTTTTTGCTTTTTGCTGTGAACATTCTGATCTTAATAATCATACTTGCCATCGTCGGAATGAGTTGTAAGTTTCAGGGCACTGCAATAATTAAAACAATGCACACTTTTTAAAATACAGGCACCCAAATAATAAACGATTTTAAGTTTATTTTTAAATGTCCAGTGCTTTTGTTTCACTATTCCATCATGGTCTTACTTTCCAGACTCTCTTCACAAAGAAACACATCTGACACAAGTGGCAAAAACACAGACAGCAAAAAATAAAGGTTCATTTTAAATTTCATTTACTGCTGAGAAGAAAATGGTATTTGTAAACCTAGATAAAATAGTTTGCAACTTGCTGCATAAGTGTTCATTACTTTTAACAAACATCTTAAGAGCCTGATGTAAAATGTTTGAAAAGAAATTCAGTATCTCTATTGTGTCACATGTCTGTGTCAACATGTCTGCATGCATTTGAATTGTGCTGGAAAAATAATTTCAGAAGTAATATCAATTGTTCATTGTTCATTACCACAAAAACAGAACTGAGTTTGCAGAGGTGTTTTAGAGATGTGTTTTTTCTCCAGAAAAAAGCTATGCTGTCAGAGCAGATGCTATTTATAAAACTTATATGTAATCTATTTTAATGATTTCCAAGATTGTTTAAATATCGTAAATCTTTTGATTTGAATTAACAACCAACAAAACAAAGTTTTTATATTAAAAAAGCACCATATATGTGCCATATTGTAAATGTACTTTTGGCTGAAAGATATTTTCAAGCAAGATACCTTTTGAACCCTTTGAACCCTTTTGATAGCATCCAAGACCAAAACTATAACTGTAGGTCAAGAACTGTTTAATGTTTTTTGTCATATTTCAGAGGGATGGCTTCTCCATGACAATGTGTTCTACTTGTTCTGGAACGATCACAGTAACTGCAGTACAGCTGTTAGATTCTGTGCTGAGAGAAATGCCAGCCTGGTCACTTTAACTTTGACAAACAAGGTACTGTAGCTTTCCATCCATTTTTCTTTCTTCTGCAAAGCTGCAACAGCTGCTGGATTACACAAAAACTACACATTCACAACATTGTGAGATAGATCAACATAACTGTTTGGGTATATATGACTTCTTTTCACACTGGAGTGATGGCACTCAATGATCTTTACAGCACTGCTTGATGCACCATAATGTTGACTTAGAATGCAGTGATGCTAAGCAATAAATTATTTAATTATAGTGGTGCAGAAAATAGCTCTAATGGCTGGTACAGTACTTGTCTTTGTGTGCACTGTAAAAACAAAAGGATCCTTGAGGAAACATTTGGGGTTCCTCACTCTGCCACTCCGGCGGAACTTCAGAACTGAATTTAAAGTGCCTAAAGGATCCCATAAGTTTTGCAAGAACTGCCAAGATTGTTAATGGTTCCTCAGAGAACTGCTCTTTGTAAAAAAAAGTTGAGTTACTCCTGACGGTTACGTCCAAATAGTTCCTTGAGGATCCTTTAGTTTTTACAGTCTGTAAGTTCAACATTTGTTATCAATATTTAGCGAAGATATTTTTGTGTATTTGATTAGAAATTTCATTTACCAAACTGAACAAGTTTAAACAACACTGTTTAACATCTTTTTAGCTTTTGTTTTGTGTTTGTGTGTGTGTAGGTCTGGTTGCATTCCAGAGCCAATGGAAAGCAATTTTTGGTTTTAAAACACTCATCAGATGGATCTGCAGACCATTCTCTTGTTGATGATTTGGTAATGTGAAATAAATGCGATATAAACAACATTTTTCAATTCAAAACATTTTAACATTTTCAATGCAATTTCAAAATGAACAGGTTTAAAATATGTAAATTCTATTTAAACATTTTGTAATGGAAAGCTTAGAAATCAAATTGCTTTATGTGATTAATGGTGAAACCTAGAAGCAGCGTGATAAATGCTTGTGGAAACAGGAAGTGTGTTCTGCGGTTTTGTGTGTGTGTTCTCTGAGCTTGTGACTGGCTTAAAATATAGCATAGTATAAATTCATTTAAATCCCTTTTATTTAATTATTTGATGAAATTAGTATAATATTCCAGATTACCAAAATGTAGGCTTTGTGTTTTAATATATTAGTGAACACTTGATGATAATGCCATATTTCTGTCAATATTCTGATTGCCCTCAGGATGAAGATGATCAACAGTGTGGCATCATGATCCCTGACATTAATAAGGATCACAGTGAAGGATTTATTTGTGAGAGAGAAGTCATCAAGCGCCCATCTCTTTGCCTTTATTAATGCCTTTGCCTTATTATTTTAAATTAAGGACTTAAATTTACTTTGCATAAAATAATTCATGTGACGTCAACTGTGTATACACAATTTTTTTCGTTTCTATATTACAACTTTTAGCATATGCTGAACAGGACTGCGAAAGAGCATGTCTACTTGTTTCCTGTAACCAATCAATCTGTTAACCGGCTTTATTCATGCTGCGTTCCAGACAACTCGGATTTACGAATTTCCCCACCTAAAACCCGGAAGTAACTTTTGTAGCTATTTAGTATCATTTAAAAGATTTTAAACATCAATGTTGCTAATGATTTAATAGAATTAACACATATGAAGTATTTAGCAACATTGAAAGAGCATCAACCTGATTGAGGTGGGAAACATAGCCTACTAAATCCGAGAGAGGCAGCTACTAAATCCGAGAGAGGCAGCTACTAAATCCGAGAGAGGCAGCTACTAAAATCCGAGGCGTCTGGAACGCAGCATTAGTTCCGTTAATCAAATAACACGTCAGACAACATGGTTCGGTCTGCGGAATGACTATATCAGCTTTTTTACAATGTGTGTATTAAAAAGCTGGCTGCAATTTATTGATACAATAAAACATTTCACTTTTTGTTCAAATGCACGTGTTACCTGTTCATTATGCTTTATGTGATAAATTGCGATAAGTAAGTTTCTTTTGCTCAAAGAAATAAAAATTTAGATCAAACTGTAGGCTTTCAAGAAAACATCAGCGTACACAGATGATGAAATAACGTAAATATTTAAATTAGACAATAAGGTCATTCAGTTATGTTTTGAACAAAGACGTTTTAACCGTTCTGAAACCGCAAATATTACTACAGACATCTACATACTCCAATCTAGGAGCTCAAGTTGTTCATGCCCTGATGACTGTGACCGGAACGAAAACTCAAACATTGCAGCAGAATACAAAAGACTATCATTAAGGTAAATAAAATAGTCTGGCTTTATAACAAAAAACCCCTCAATTTGTGTAAAATGTTATTTATTGAAATTTAATTTGAAGTTATTTATTTGAAGTTATAGATCGTTATTTGAAGTAATGAACTATACATCAATAGAACTATACAACTAGCTCCACTGCTGAGTGCACAGGTGAGTTAAAGCACAGTATGTCTGTTGTGTTTGATGAACACACTATGAGACACCAAGAAACTTAAAGTAATAAGACTGAGATATGTGTGCAAGACTATGAAATTAAATACAAACATCATTTTGAAATAATCTTTTTGTTTTCTGTTGGTCAGAAAGTGTTACTGTTTTGCTTTGCTGAGTTGTGGCAGATACATGCTTACACTGGTTAGTTATTACACAAAGACTGCAGGATTTATACCTAAATTATCTGACCCAGCAACTATAGAATTGGGATCACAATTCAGTTTATTAGTTATTCAAAACTCTTACTGAATGCCAAAGACACTGTTTTACAGTACATAGTCCCTAGATCAATGTCTGCTCTAAAAAGACACTTGTTATACTCTAATGGTACATTGTGTTACTTGTAAATCTAGACAGTTACGTGTGGTTTGTTTCTCTGTGCTTTAGAGATGGACTCAGGCTCTCCGTCACAGTTGCTGAACTCTAATTTTTTTATTTTGTTTGTGGTTGTGCTGTTGCTCCTCTTGCTGGTCGTCTTTGCTGTCTGCTGGGTCATAAGACGTCATTACATGCAGAGAATTGCAGAGTACTAACACATGAACACTTGTTTACATAAATAGATATGTATCATAGACATTTGTTTTTATATATAGATAATTATAATTACAATATTTCAACTCTAGATGCAGATATCCCAAATGTCTATCTTAATGAACACTTTATTTTGTTCTATATTTCACAAGGAAAATGGCTGAAATAGAGATCATTCCACGTGGTGGTACGGACAGATTTACCCAGATACCCAGATTTACCCTGAAGATTGTGACTGTGCAAACACATGCAACAGAGCTGGTAGAGATGTTAACTCAGAGAGGTCACGCCATTGTTCCAGATCACAATAGTAATCCCCTGTATCTCCTGTTGCAGCAGACAGTGATGATGATAAACTTTATAGTGATGCAATACAACATTTGTAATAAAAAAAAGCATAAAGCATCAACTAAATCATCAATTAGAAATGCAAGTTATTGTTATAAAGATTATTTTGAGACATTTTTCTAATTGCATTTGGCATGGTAATTGGGATGGGTGAAGACCATTCTGTCCAGTATTTTGTTGTAATGAGCTGGTTGAAAAGAAAAAAAACTACTACCCAAACTAGTTAACAAGCGAAACTCTACCATACAGTATCAGAAAATAAATACACTTATATTACACACAGATATTCAAGTCACTTTTAGCCCACATGTCCTTTTTGAACAGTTCATCTCTTTATTTACTTGGAAATTGACCTGAAACCTGTCCAGCTTGTTTAGACACATCTATCTACAATATCTAGAGGACAGGTCCAGTTCAATTCCTGTCCATTACATACAGAATAACTACAGATCTTTAGGATGAATATACTGGTTAAAAATCCAAACTTAACAGAGTTGTACAAAAATAGATATACATTTAAAAAAAATAATTATTCAAATAAATTTCCCAGTTTGGCAAGGAAAGTGTGCACTGTGAACAAAGCACAAAGAAATATATTTATCTTTAATAAAAAAACATTTATTGCTCCACTTGCTCAAAACACTAAATCTAAAAGAGTTTATACAAAGGTATAATTAAAGGTTTTACTTTTGCTTTTGCAAAAATATACATGCAAAGTAAACATGAAACATTAACAATCAAATAAATGATTACAAAATAAATGGTACATTTGGGACTACACTGAACAATTAGGGTCTGCTGTCCTGGGTATTAGTAACGTATATGAGAATCACTTACAATTTACATGTAAATATTTGTTACATTTGTTAAAATTAAACATACACCATCAAAGAAAGGTATATAAGTCTTGGTATTCACCATTGACAGGGTAAATAAAGTAAATGATGAATTACTGGGAGGGAAACTGACTTAATCTATACATTGACTGGTGTAAAATTACCAGTTTTGTTGCACTTTGATTATCACTGATGGGGTTTTCTCTAGAGTTTACATGATCACACACACTTTGCCTGAAAATAAATACATTAAGTGAAGTAAATTAAACAGTTATCAAATTTGATTTTTACGATATTACTAACAATAAAAAATGATATACTTACGTTTTGGAAGAATCTGGAAGGAAAAATGTAAGGATTTCATCAGCATGTTAGCAAACTCAATAAAAATGCACATTGCCTAATCATTAGTTAAAAACAAAAATGACCAGTTTTCCTTAATTGAGCTCCTCCACACCAAGTGTTTGAAAATGTGTTTTTTAACACACAATCATTCTTACTAATGCATACACTTATGTAGTAAAGCAAACTTTTATATTTTTTCATAATTTGAGGCATGCTGATAAAATGAGAACATACTGATTTGATTACCGATTTCAGGTTATTTGAAGCTTCTTCTAAAGCTTTAGAATTCCTCTTGCATTGTAGTAATCCTTGATCCTCATTGAACAGACAATCCACAGTGAGTTTATCCTTCTCCACAAATTTACTGCTGTCTGATACAATACTCTCAGGGTCAAATGTGTGATGAAGCACTATCAAAATGACCTTTTTTCCGTTTTCAAACTCTATAAAAAAGAAGATGAAAATCAGTTTTTTAGTCTGTAGCAGTTTTACACTTTATATAATGTATGATCTTATCTTAATCATTTCTTACCATTTTTTATTTTACTAAGAGCTGCTTCAATGTCAGTTCCAGCACGGGAAACAATTGGACAGAAAAACAAAACAATTTCACACTCATTCTTGTTCTCCACTTTTTTCAGCTTGTCAATGTGACGATGTGAACGTCTTCTCTTCATGTCTTTGAGGCTTTTTCTGAATTGTTCTGCAGTCTTTTTGACACTTTCAGGTGCACTGACAAAATACTTAACTATAAGGGAAAAGTATGCAATAGATAAGGCAGGGTCAGGCACAGACAGCTAAACATTATGAAACATCTTAAAAGTTTAAGTGTGGGGTTTGAAACAATAGCCATCCTCACACAGTTATATCTGTGACTTACCCCGCATTGTTCTTTTCTTAAGTGGAGAGTTGAAAAATATACGAAGCTGTTGCAGCTACACAAGGTGAAACGGATACAATGATCAGCACAAACCCGTGTTCTGTATTTGTGCACTTCAGACCTAAGACAAAACCAGTTACAATAATTTAATTTTAGTAAGGCTTATGTCAAAATAAAATACTCTTAAAGCTTGCCCTTCGTGTTAGTCTACTGCAAACGTGTACATTTCTCATACCTTGATTATCCTCAACCTTTCAATTACAGTGTATAGAGTGCTACTTTAGCTCACAAAAATGAAGGAAGAAATGTAGGGTTTGGTCGACGACAGAAGAATGCGAAACCAAAAGTATCTCTACAACCTACGTCACCATACCAGACGTCACGCGATAATTCAGAGAAAGAAAAAAGGAATACGCCGATTGTTGTTTAACCGATGCATTTTGTAGTGATGTTAGCTACATGAAATCCTCATAATATTTTTTAATTAATATTGATCACAATGAAAAAATGCTGGGTTGTTTTCAATTCATGATAAGGTCAAACATGGCCAAAACACGCTGTTGGGGTATATATTAACCAAAGCGGGGTGTTACCCAAACCTTCTTAAAACATTGGTTGAAACCAGTGGCGGAGCCAGGGATTTGTCATGGGGTGGGCCAGCAGTTACTCTGGGGTGGCACAGAAAATTTCATTATGCAAACAGAAATGGCACTCATAGACATTTGGCTGCTTCTTGCTACTCTTTCTGAAAAAGGATGCAAAATCTGCTGCCTTTCGGTCTGACATGAAACAAAACATTTAAACATTACCATGTTTAAGAAAAATATATACATTTAAGTTAAATGTTTCTATAATTTCTGTTATATATAATATGAATATTGATACTAGCATTTACACTAGAACGTCTGCATTTTTTATGATAAAAACGTAACTTAACAAATGTCCTAAAACTCACAGATAACGCGAGTATCAGTTCTAAGCATCTAGTCAGCTAATGTAAAGCTAACTGCTTCTTAACTTCTGTTTCCATGGGACATGACTGGCTGAATTGCGCTGAATTGACACATATCTTTAAACGAATCAAATAATAATTTTTCTGATTTTATAACTCATCTGATAGGATGTGTTGTTGTACTCAAAACACGCGAAGTTGATTCAAGCACCGAGGCTGCGCTGTAATACTTCTCCCACTTTTTACGAAAGGTGGAAAACGAGCTATTTTTGAAAACTTGGGAAACTCTCGCGATGCCTATCAATGCCCGGTGAGTGTCGCGAGAATTTCGCGGTTCAAAGATTATCGTATAGACATGATAGATGTTCTCCTAGATCAGTATTTAATAAGTTATTTTCGTCTTTTAAAAATGCAATTACGAGCGGGGTGGCCGTGATTATGTCCATGGTTGAAAATAACAGATGGTTTTGGTTGACGTAGATGTTTTACCTCATAGTAACCACATGATGTCCTCAGAGGACTAACTCTGGCACACAAACACATTGGACATTGAGCGTTCATGTGTTCCCGTGCGGGGGACGTGATGTGGTAGTGCTGTTTTTTTCTAATGGCTGCCTCGGTGTCTCGGAAATGGGCACCGGTCTGCAAAACACATGCAAACGCACTGGCTCTGGCATGTTACATTCATGTCGATTATCATCATGCGGCTGGCAGGTGCATTACCCTGGGAAGTCATTTCAGAGGCGGGTGTCTAGACTTGAGTCACGCGCACGCACGCACACACGCACACAATTTTAATGGACGAATATTAAGAAAGACACAAGACATTTGTTTAAGTTCTGTCATTCATTTATCATCTTTGTCCGTAAATTGGATTAACACTGTTTTAATCACAGGCAATATTCATTAAAGAATTTCAGTACTGACATTTCTACTATATCCATTCGTTACAATCTCCCATACAAACCCAAGCCCAACATTTCCCTTTATTCACAGAACTATACAGAATCCCGCAGCCTAATATCTTTCTTATTAAACCCCTCTATACAACATTTTCATTGAAATTTTCACGGCATTAGATATACAGAAGAACAGAGCCATTTAGTAACTTTACACAGACCCCTGATTGTGCATATCAGACCCTTTTTAACAATTGGCAGGTACTTAAGACAATAATAAAGAATTTCTTTTTTATTATTATTTCCCTTTTTTGGACTATATATATATAGTCCTTACCTAGAGTATACATATGACCTTGGCTGTTTTTCTACATCACTTAATACCATGTTAATGTTTACTGTAAAGAAAGTCTGGGTACATACAATTTTCTACACCAAACCAGACTATAAAATCTTCAATCTGGAAAAGAAAAAAAAATCTCACTGCTCTACAATACGGAATCTTCAAACATAATTCCCACTATTCAAGAATAAAAAGCTTTTTTTTTACAGCTGCCGTGTATTAAATAAGAGCTAATATAGACAATAAGGCAATTAAAATATAGTAAAGAAAGGACATGGAAAAAACGAAGAGCCAAATGCAGTTGGACTTCATCGGCGGAAACAGACACACACGCCACACACGCACACGCACACACACACAACCATTTCATGTTTGAGATGCATTCTTTGATTTTTGTAATGAGGTGGATTTAAAAAAGGCATATGTAACACAGAGGTAAAACTGTTAAGGGGCCAGAATTAAGCCCATGCACCCTACAGTATACATCATAATCACCGACTGCTGCTGTTACTTTAATCCTAGAGATTATGAGGTATGTGGACATGTGTAATTATTTGAGTGAGATGTGTACATGTAATCTGTAATTATTGATAACCACTCTAAAGGTTATGTAAATACTGAGTATAAACACTGTGAAAGCAAATTTCATTTGTATTAAACATTTAAAAACACATAATTGCATGTCACATGTATTACATATTAAGGAGAATGTATATAATATGCATAACCTAGAGGAGGCTCTTATTTTACATGACAGAAAAGGCATTCATATAAGCACTATAAGGCTCCATAATGTAGATTCCTTTTAACTGAAGGCAGCTGTTTTACTATGTGAAATATGACTACATTAGCATATAAGTGATAGAAAATACGCAGATTGTGCAGGCAAACGAGGAAAAATATCTGTTACTAAAATCTGGTATTAAAAAGCATTATGAGCTCACTCATTTTCTTCAGTGCATGACTGATGATAGTGATAGTAATTTAAGATTTTGGCACTAAACTTGATCATTTTACAAAATATTTATGCAAAACGAACTTGGATTAATAGAAAATTGCAGAAGCCATCAAAATGAATAATTAACTTGTCAAAACAAGTGCTTGAAAATATTTCTTTTAAAAATTAATATGATAAAAACAACCGTGATATGCTTTTAGCAATGTTTCAAGACAGGCACCACTGTCTAAATAGCATTAAAGGACCCTGTTACCTTGTAACTTTCACCTTTAAACAGAAAAAATAAGCATTAAATTATGTTTAAACATATTATGTGAAATCAGAGGATACTGAAAGCACATTCACTATTACATGGTGATTTAAGTGTGTAAGTGTGTATCTATGTAGAATACTCGGTAGAAGTGTAATAACAACATCAACAGGTCAGATGGAGAGAAATCTGATGACAGATATCAGCTGTCTGGCCTGGTATGTGTTCGTGTTTAATTTATAGAGTAGACCGTAGGTCAGTCTGCTGATATCCAAGCTGTAATTACATTTGAGGCAGACACCGTTTAAAATCTAAATGTGTGTGAGACTGAAGTATACGGTGATGGCATAATAGATGTTTTACTACCCTGGTTATACGGCTCAGGACAGCAGGCCATGGACAATTCATACAGTACTTTCATTCTCACACACACACACACACACACACATAGACACTAGCAATCTCGTTTATATTGATCAGAGAGCTATCAGATATTTGACTTTTTTCAGAGATTTTGTGTTTCCAGCCATCTGATGCCACCATGCTCAAATTACCATTGTATGTATTGTATAACTACACTATTGGTCAAAAGTTTAGGGTCAGTTACTCACTTTTTAATATTTTTTCCACATTTTAGAATAATAGTAAACTTATCACAACTATGGAAAAACACAAATATGGGAATGTATTTAAATTTGTTATATTTTAGCATCTTCAGTATGGTCACCCTTTGCCCTAAATGTTGTTGTCCTGGCACTTTATGAACCTGCTTCTTCAGGTCTCATCCTGCTTTTTAACAGTATTGAAGGAGTATCCATCTAAACCATTCTATTAAACAAAACTTTGGGTTTGTAATTAAACCAATGAATATGTTTGCACAATTCCAGACATTAAAGCATACGTCTTCAGATCAAAAGGTTTAAAAAAGTAAAAACACTGCACTTAAAGGACCCTAAACCTTTTAACAGTAGTGTGTGTATGTATATGTGGGATTAATAGATTCATTAGTCCATAGTGTTTAATCAGACAAAAGTATCTGCAATCAGTTTTGAGTGTGTTTTTATGACCAACTGTTTTTAAATGAACTGAGGCACAGCATGGCTGAAGCTTAGATGACTGTAATCACACATACACAAACACACACGCACACACATACACACACACAATAGTACAGTAAGGCAATCAGATTAAGCAAGCTACAGCAAATAAAGCTCTTTTTCCTAATGAATAATTTTTCTTCTCTTCATTCTTGCTTTTCTAAACAATCTGTCTCTCAACTTTGTTTCAGTATACACAACACTCTGGAACACAAAAAACAGGCAAAGCAAAACAAGGAACAGAAAGAATTTCTTCTACCGAGCGCATCGAGACCTGTGTAAAAATGGCTACAATCAAAAATGAGGCACTTTTTTAAAAAACTTATTTATATAGATTTTTTTATAATATTGATGTCTGCTATATATTCTGTATCTATCATTATACTATTTAACATCTCTCTTACAATACTTTAAAGTTTGTGGTAGAGGAAAAATGAATAAATCATTGGCTCCTGGTTGGCAGTCAGAGTCAGAGTGGCGCTTCATGACTGGCTGAAGGACGCGTCTCAGTGTTCTCTTGCAGAAATGACCAATAGTCTTTTGGCACAGGTTGAATGTTATTTTGATTGAACCAGTGAAAACAAATGAGAGTTAATATTTTTATGAGGCAAGGGCAGTTAAGTCTCTGGTGCTGAGGGATTTGGGCAATCGCACCATTTTTCAGAACACATCAGTTGCACACACAGACAAACACTCACGCTGAAAGGACAGGCGTTGACTGGGTCTCCGTCTTTTTTTTCATTGCAGGAACATATTAACAATCTGCAAAAAGACAGAAAGAGAAAGAGACAGATGTTATTAGTTAGGTATCTTTAAGAAAATCCCAATGGCAAGGTCCTTTCACATTGTCAACTGGAAGTGGGCAAAATTGTTTGTTAAGGACTAATTACAATCAAGCACTTTATGTGAATTATACAATGTCTATGGCAAATGACATGGGACTGGAATTACTGGGAAGGTAAAATGATGTTAGAATATGTAATTGAATTCTTATGAGACTAAAGTGCAGTGACCACACTGCTATAACAACTTTTGGAAAATATATATCATATGCTAATCTGTACTCTTTCTAAATTGACAAACATGACAAGAAAGTTCATTTTTATTTGATCACTGTTGTGATTTGTACAATAAATGTTCAACTGATATATTAAAAAGCTCAAGGCAGCAATCCTAAAATAAAATTGACATTTGAGGACATGTTGAAGGTCACTGGTGACATCATATTGCCTACCATGTCCTACAGTCGCAGTTTTATATTCTCAATCACAATGTTACAACAAGCAACATACCAGAGGATAACAAAGTCACATAGGCACCAAACCACATTCAGTTTAGTCTACAGACAGAAGGCAGCATGAGATTCAGATACACGCACTCAAACAGTAAAACACATGTCAAAAGAAAACTTAACAGACAGCAATAATAAGAGTGCCATTAAAAACGAATCATCATTTACTCCAGAGTGTCTCTTCCTCTCCTCTGTCTTATATTTCTGTCGAATGCTGTGTTATTTCTCTATTGAGCAAATCTCATGGGATTTCTGCATGTCTGTCTAGACCTGTTTCTTAAACTAGAGCTCTTAATCTGTTCTTACTGCACTTTCACTCACTGACATGCACAAGTATTCTATTTTTGTCCTTTTTATTATTGCAGTATTATTGCTGTGTGTGCATTTACACAAACCTGCTGTCATATTGCATGTGCCTCCCCTCACACACGATTGTCTATATGCACAAAAAGGCCAGACGCGGTTACAGTTAAAGATACAGCAGTATGTGAACAGCCTACACTTAGTCAGAAGCAGCTCACACACAGACACTGCAAACATTCCACCATGTGTGAAAGTGCGAGTATGCTTACACACACTGCAAATATTCCACCCTGTGTGAGTGTAAACTGTCTGTCTGCGTGTGTGTGTGTGTACTTTTGCTGCACCAGGGTCATTCTTCGAAAACTGTGCCATTTGTGCCTGATTAAAATGTAGTTGTTTTATCATTCTGTAACCATCACAGAGGGATGTCTCCCTCCACCCAACATGAAGTTTCAAATAGGCGATCCTACTGCCTCTGGTTTTAAATATGCGGTTACATCCTTGCAACATTGTAACCAAACCAAACGCCTTTTAATTCATTCATTTTTGGATTAATGCTGGACAGTCCCTTGCATTTAACCTACTTACATACAATGACAACACAGCATCACAAACATCCCTTTCTGACACTCCATCCTGAAATAGTGGCACTTCTAACAGACCAATATCACCATTACTAGAAAGAGAAAAACAGTGAAGACGTTACAGAGAGAAAAAAACAGACAAAGGGGGATGTGTGTGTTTGTGCTATTTGTTAGAAAGACACTATGTCCATGTGCTTGTGCTTTGGGAGGTGTGTGGAAGAAAAAAATCGTGATAGGGAATGTTGTATAGATCTGTGAGAGAGAGCTTGCCAAGCATAGTCTGTCTTAAAATTGAAGGGCCAAGAGAGAGAAAATGGGTCTTAGAGTTTGTGTGTGCAGTGGCTCACATAAGGTAATTATATTTTGGTACGTTTTGCCTACCTACATTTGTCTACATTAGATTACGAAAAAACGCAACTAATTGGCATTTATGCCACAATGTTTATGTGTAGCTGTAGATACAGATTTGCTGTTCACCACTGTGCACATGTCTGTGAATTGGGCAGTCGCCAACTTTATCTTAATGTATAAGGTGCCATAGACCACACGTTTCCATGTTTTATGGGGACTTCTGGGACATGTTTTTTCTCTTAGCCATCTTAACACACGCATTATAACGTCCTCTTTCTCTTCCTTTACAGTATCTGTCCAACAATGCCTTTACCTACTCCTGACCAGAGTGTGTAAATGTGTGTGTAACAGTATGTGTGTGGATGGTTTGTTAACAGCAGACAGATCAATTGGCTCTGCTCTCCGTACACCCACTTGAGTTAACCATAATCTCTCTGCAGACAAGCACCTACCCACACATACATCCACACGCATACACTCTTACAAACACATTCTCTCTCTCAAACACACAAAGAATATATATATATATATACGATATACAGTTACACATTCTGAAGGTCTGGCTTTATGATTTTAGGATTTCAGAAGGTGAATCCTCAAGTTCGTGTTTATATAATCCCTTAGTGAGAAGCAGGTAAACTGATTTAGCATGCGGTCTGTGATGGCAGGCATAAAAAAAGATCAGACTTGAGAACTAAATTTCCAACTTGACTACCTAACAGCTGAAGTTCATATAATTTTAAATGATACAAATAAATAGAAATAAAGATAAACACATTTGGGGTAGTTATAAACCCCAGCGTTTTGATATCATTAAATGAATTAGATGAACAAGCTACTTTAGTACTTGCTGAATTGTGAAACTTGCTGAAACAAAATCTTTACTAAAAATGTCATTTTAGCAGATTTCATTAATGTAGCATTACTAAACACCAAGGGTATGGTCAAGGCCATTGCCAGAATTTATTGGTCTGGGATAAAATTACCCAACCCTCATACACCTGGCAATGGCAAAGTAAAGATTTGTTTAGTGCGCTTCTATCAACACAAGGCCGAGTGTGATTTCTGTGGTGCAAAGAGCAACTAAACCCTCAACTACACTGAAGGCACCTACAGTACAAAACAGCAGTACTTTTGAAATTAATCAGAAGACTTTGTGTCTGAAAACCCTATTTTGCACTTATTATATGGTAGGAAGGCATCAAGGACCATTAAATTCAATGTTTGTGTAACATCCTGTCTGCTAAGTTGCCTTTAGCTTGGTAAGGTTTGAAAAAAGACTAAAGGAGATCTGACTCACTGGAAAGTAAAGCAGCTGCCTTAGGTTTCGGGCACTGCCTTCGATTAGCTGCATTTTATATGTTGAAGCTGATAGAATCTGCTTATTAAGCCCTCACATATAAGATATACTGCTTCCGAGTCCAACTCTCAGCTCTTTCAAGTGAGCTGGTTATGAGCACTATTTTTTCACATTATACATTTAAGCTAAACATTTATAAACTTACAGTGTACACTACAGTCTCCAGGCTCACGGAATATCCGACAGCAATCTTTTAATACTTCATAAAAATGAATTGCTGTCTGGCCATCTGGAATTTCGTTATAGAGATTAAGTAAGTAGTAATGTGTTTGTTCTGTAGTTTTACAGCACACCGTGATTGTCTATTACCATTATGTGTTGTTTGCCTTTGGCATCTGATATAGAGTTTGGACCCGGAAGCGCTGGTTCATGATGTCAGACTTAACAAGCACATAGGCTTACTCTAAGGGCAAAACAGAGTTATAAATGACCTACATTGAATTTTGCACCTGTTACATAGATGTTTAAATCATATATTATAAAAAAAACTTACTTAAACAGCAAATTATTTTTTTTATTAAAACAGCTGGCAAGGCAGGAATGAGTAAAGCTGCAGAAGGAGCAGTTGGTTACGGGCTCCCTGTCTGGATTTTACACCTTTGCTGACCTCGACCCTAATGAGTTTGTGTGTGTCATACTGTCAGTGACAGAGAGAGAATGGGAAGTGAACATCTAGCTAACAGAGAGAGAGTCAGAGACAGAAAGAAAGACAAGCAGGGGGGAGAAAAGGAACAACACTCTCATTAGTATCACTAAGGAAACGAAACGAACGAGTCTTCCTTTGACGCAGGAAAAATCAAAAGTCCAAAAATAAGCATCAATCCTTTTAACTTCAACTACAAAAGCAGTGAAAAGAGTGATCCTAGTTTTTCCTCTGCCATAAAAACATCTAGTCTTGAATTGGAATAAAACAAGGCTAAAAACGTTAGCCTAAACATTGAAAAATAACATGTAAAATGTTAAAGACATTTATTAACAACCCTTAAGAACAGCTGAATTAAGTACAAATTGCACTCAGAGTCTTTATACTTTCAGGAAAGAGTCGAAAAATAGGAAGCACAAACTGGACCAAAATGTTCATAGTCAGTGCATGTAAATATAGTACTCAATAACTAAACATCTACTCATAATAAAACATTATGAAAACTGATTTACTTTTTATGTCCCTGTTGTGTGCTGCTCAACCTAACCACACGTATAGGCCTAGTTAAATATATACACATTTTAAATTGTTTTTTTTCTTGTTGTTATTTTTATAGCATGTTCTGGACTGTTTTTAGGTATATGTCTGTATCAGATAATAATAAAAAATGTCAATCAAATGACATAGAAGTAAGTTAATAGTAACTGTGACTGTAAAAGAAATACCATAATGTAGTTCATTTGTGCTGTATTTCAAATCTGCTAAAGCAAAATCTTTGTGTGAGAAACAGCCCACTATTTATTTACTAAATAATGTTGTGCTTCTCTTGCATGCAAACAAAGACATTTTTATGTTTGTTATAAACACACAACAAGACATTTTCAGTAAATATCACATTTTAGTCTGTTCCACATTAACTCCTTTGATGGTGATTTTTAAACCCTATTTAGAGCTCGAAAGCCCCAGTTACTATTGACTTTCATTGCAAGGAAAACAATCTCCTCTTTAGAATTAATGTCTCAAAGACAGAAAACAAAAGTGGTCTTGTATGAATTTCCTATGATATAAAATGTTGTATGGCTGAGTTTTTGTGTAATACAATGAAATTATACTGTTTCCTTATTAAGTGGATTTGCTTAATCAGGTCCAACAGGGTTGTATTTAGATGTAGACTACAAAGACTTTGTAATGCGGTTAATAAAACAGAACAAAACAACACAATATGTTGAATCAGCGCATAAAAGCAGCTTATGGACCAAGAGCATATATTTATGCTTTAAAAAAAATATGAATACAGGTAGAAAAACAATAGAGGTGTCCAATCCTAAACGAATCCAATCCTAAATCCCATGAGGTGTGTTTCTGGGAGAAGTTACACTAAGGATGACTTTAACACACACACACACATTCACAGCTATACATTAATGCTGATGTGAGTAAAGACCTTCTTTCAGGTCCACTATAAAGAAATGTATTTTCCAGTGGGCTGCTGATGGGTCGGCTAGATTACAGCTCCTATGACCCAAAGCAACCTGTTCGTCTAGACAGCTCTGGGTCGGAGCAGATTCCCTCCTCAGCCACTGCTGTGGTGACTGAGTTTGTGTGAGGTAAAGCCTTCAGAGCGTCACTTTTGAGTCACACAATACCTGCATTGACATCTAATTCCTTGTCTGTCTCTTTTAATCTATCTTTCCTCTTACTGTCTTTCAGAGGCCAAAAACTCTTTTACTCAATCTTTTTTTCCCTTTGGTGTCATTTATCTTTCATACACCAAAAACTTTTTTTGACTTTCATGCTATTTGTCTTATAATTTTGCCAACCCCTGTTTTTTTTAGCATGCTTGGTTTCTTTCTCTCCTAAAGGTAAGCAGTAAGGAAACTGGTTTCTGGGATGCTTATCAAGCATCGCACAGAACTAGCACAATCAGGTATTATACCTTGACATTTCTTTTTTCTATTTTGAACGAGGCCATATCTTTGTTTAATAAATGTGAGGTATGGAAGTTATGGGATTATGGGTTATTGCAAAATGGGATGGTTTAAATTATTATTTGCGACTGCCAAGGCAACTATGTTAAAACTGCTAAAAAAAAAACACTCAGAACACCTAGAAAATAACAAAGCCCTGACAACTACCATAACAACACACTGCTGTGAATGCAACTTAAGAACCTTCTTACAATTTTGATAAACATTTAAAGATAGATTGTTGGTGCAACACAGAAAGTACACAAAGCAGCAAATGTAATGGCTGTTTTTAAACACTCCCCCCATCTGCCACTATTTGGAAAACCAGATAATCCCACCCCAAACTCATACAGCCAATGTTGCAATCAGAGCAATTCTGGACACACTGCACTTTTTAGTACAAATGTCCTGTATAATGCCCTGCAAAGTATTTACACACAGTATCTGGAGTATAGAACATTGAGGGTGATGCATTCTGTTTTAATATCTTTTTCAAACATGAGCTTTGACCTGAAGCTTGCTGAAGCAAACTAAGCAAACTAATCCAATATCAGCCCTATGGTCACTGGCATGTCACAGTATATTTTAGTAAATTACATATCAAAATAATAATTTCCTTACCATAACTTTTTAAGCCAAAACAACATAAATAAGAGTAAAGGTCTGACTAATAAAATCTTGCATAGTCTGTCTATTGGTAATAAACTAAAGAAAATGACATAGAGGTCAAGATGAAAGACATACAGGAAAGAATAAAAACAGGAAAAAAGAAAGCAGGCCAGAGATGAGTAGTAGCAAAGCCACATTCAGGAACATTTTCAGCAAGACTGAAGTTAAATAGCCATAATTATCTACAATCGCAGTGAGTTAAATATATATGTGGATAGAAGGCTGCTCAGAGGTATTCCTTAAAAACACTTAGAGAGGCCACAAATATGCTATACTCTCTATTCACACACATCACAGACACAAATGCATGCCTGTACTCACAGTCTGTATGCAGTACAATGCAACAAACACAACACACAGTATCATCAACCTAAATGATCTGTGGTTAATAGTCCAATACAGGAGCTAGATACTTCATTTACTAATAAAACCAGGCATAGAGCAGTCAAAATATTATACAATATTTACTAAAACGGAGAGGGGGTAAGGCCCCAAATAACCATTGAAAAACCTTTCCACTATCATTTTGAGCAACTGTAAAACAGACCTATGCTGATATATTCAAGTTTAATATGAAAATTCACACACTGTCAATATTCAAAAATTAAAATGCATCTAGCTCTCAAATGTCTTGGAAATATATGTGGTTATTGAATATTGTATATTTATAACTGTGTACATTAATGTTCAGCAAAACAGACAAATTGCAAAAGTATGAATTGAGGTTTGCACAATGCTTTTACCTTTACTATCCTTCCTGCTGTTTTGATGGACTCTCATTTCTTCTGATTTGATGAAATCAATGCTGGCATATGTGTTGATGCTGGAGGTGGTGTTTCCTCCTGCTCCAACCAATCCCCCAGTCAACCCTCCTCCTACTACAGGAGAGAAAAATGAGTGAGGGCCAGAGGGTCCATCCCCACTGGTCTGAGAATTCTCCCTACTGACCAAGTCTAAATCAATGTAGTTTAGGCCTTGCTCTAGGGATAAGGGTGAACTCTGGTTAGCAGGTAGAGCTGCTGCTCCCGGGCTGGCACACTGTGGGGAGGTTGGCCGACCACTGGCCCGAAGGTTACTCTCTAACCCTTGCTGTCGAGGGGGAGCCCCATGTGGTGTTTCAGAAAAAGGGGAGGCAGAGGGAGAGAGGGGAAGAGTTGGAGGCACCATAAATGTCTCAGAGCGGTGCCGTCTTCTTGCTGATGATTCTGCCCTGACTACTCGAGCACCCTGATCAATGTTTGAAAAAGCCTTGGGTGAAGGGAAATTCATGTTATGTTCCTGCTCCATGGAGGATGGCTGAGGTGTTTGGCCATGTTTTGGCGATTTTGATGTGGTATCTGCACCCAAACCAAATTTCATCTCAGTATAGTCTGTAAAAGGAGCAGCAGCCGCATCTGCAGATGTGGTTGCACCACTCTTTCTGAGTCCTTTCTCTACTTTTGGCTCCATTTTAGGAGTTCTTGTGAGATCCTCTCTGACTTTTTGGGCAGGTTTGAAAGAGGAGAGGGGAGTGAGAGAAGAATGCGAGTTACCCAAGTCCATGTTCACATATTCAGAGGAAAGAGAAATGGAGGTGGAGAGGGGTGCTGAGAAGCTCCGTGGAAGGTTGGCAGTTGCTCCCTGACTTGACTGTGGTCGGTGAAAAGCTTGTTGATGTCCTTGTGCCATGGAGTTCTCTGGTTCACCTGTACTCCTTCCATTTTTATGGGCTCCTCGCTCACCCTGATAAACAATGCTTACATAGTCTCCAGGGCTCTGGGTTGCTGCTGGCAGCAAAGTCTCCCTGACTCTCGGCAATGTGTTGGCTTTAGAAATATCCACAAATAAGCTAGAGGACTTGTCTTTCCTCTGCTGTAAATGACCCTGTTTCTGGACACTTGGTCCACATCTCTGCTGGTGATGGTGTTGGGTTGGGACCTTGGGGTGAGCTCCCCCAACCCTGTGTCCTGTGCCCAACCTACTTGCCCTTCCCACTCCACCTACAGACAGAGATAATGACCTATCTTCAAGGCTTTCACTGCTAGCTGAACTAGAGGAGAAAGAAGATGAAGACAGAGAAAGTTGGCCACCACCACCTGAACCCACAGGCGTGTCTCCTCCGCAGTGGTAACCACTATGTACAATCTTCCTTCCAGCTTCACCTCTACCAATACAAACCCTGTTTAAATCATCCTCAAAACGGGTCGAAAGGGTGGTGTGTTTGTATGAACGTGGCAAAGAAAAATATGAATAGACCATCTTTGGCTGCAATGGTTGTTGCTCTGGGTGTGATGGGGGTGTACTGCAAGCTGATCTGGCACTAATAGGTGACATGTTCATGTAGTCACTGCCTGCCCGACTCTCCATGCTGCCCCTGCTACCCCAAATGCATCCACTCAGGCCATGTAGGTCAGGTGAACAACTACTGTTAGGAGACATCATCATATATCCCTCATTTGTGGGTAGGCGGATGTGCTGAGGGGGAGAAACACTGTTATTGGGGGTCATGGCCATGTATTCATCCTCAGCCTTTGACACTGCATCTGAACCAGAAACTGATAATGACAATGAAGCAGGAGGAGCTGTAACACCTGGTAACATAGACATGTAGCCACTGTCAATTGAGCATTCCTCAGGTCCCCCTTTAGTACTAACACCTTTATCTGCTGAAGTTTCCTGCGCTAATGATGCTGTAGCTGAACCCCCAGAGCCCCGCCGTGATGTGAAAGATTCTCTACTTGCACTGCGTGACATTACTGCATAGTCTTCTTCATCTTCCTCTTCCTCCTCCCTGCGGCGAGGAACCAATCGGTCATGGACAGAGGTAGGGGGTAAGGAAGCCCGCTTGCTGAGCAGCCTGCGTTCAACCTCACACTCACGACTAGATGCCCTCCGAAGAATTCTGCGCCCATGAGCACGCTTGTGAGAACCTTCTCGCTGTCCCATCAGGATATAACTCGCTCCACCTTCAGCAAGGGCAGCAGGAAGCCCTGCAGCTAGTAGGGAGTGTTCACCAGGGCTGGAGCCATATTCGTCAGAAGAACCATAATCACTGGGTGATCCTGACATGGACACTCTTTGAGGAATTCGAGCATAGGTGCAGATGGGCACTGTTCCAAAGGCAGCTCCACCCAAACCACATTCTGATCCATGCCCAGAGCTAGAAGAGAGGCTGGGGGCTGGAGAAGGGGCAGGGTTAGGTGTGTACCGTGCAAGGCTGAGAGTTATTTTGGCTGGAGTGGGTGCTCGTGTAGGTTTTGGTCGCAGGGTTGGTGTAGTTGAGCAAGATGACCCATTGAGACTTGGGCTTGTGCTGAGTGCTGTTGCTCTGCCACCTCCATCCTCTGTTCGAGCCCCAATACTAGCTGTCCGTGACCTAGAAAATCCATGCCGTGGAGTTGGGGAAGTGTTGGTGCTATGAGGGACACCAGGCGTTTCCGTTCTAGCACGTCTGGAAAAGCCAACCTGGGACGGTGGCAAATTTGGGTGGTGGCGCCTAGACGGTACACTGATAGGATTTGAGGCAGTTCCTCCTCCACAACTAACACCAACAGTCTGGGATTTGCTTCTTTGGCGGAACTCTTCGCTTAGAGCCTTCATTGCCTCAAGTAGGGTCTCATGCATGTTCTGTGCCACCACTGAATCCTCAACTTGCATCCAGAATTCTCCAGGACCTGTCATGGCAGAACGACCCACTTCAATGAAAAAGAAGTTTTCAGAGTGGCCACAGCGGCGCACATTCATCAGTTGGAGGACCACAGCTGCAACATCAGAGTTTAGTTTGACAAAGTTGACTGTTTTGTCTGTCAAGCAAAGTCGGTAGATACCAACTAGATTTCTGGCCTGGCCCAAACCTTTGGGCCAGACTTTAACCTGCCAGACCTCCTTAAAAGCAGGGCCTGGGGAAGGCAGTCCACAGTCTCCTCCACTGCCACAGTCATCAGGTGTTTTACCTATAGGTGCAATATGAAAAAGATAAGGTTATTAAATAATAGGGAGTGAAACAACAATGAGCAAAAAACATGCATTTAAAAAAAACTGACAAATGGACTTAACATTTATTTTCATTATTTATTTTTCATATGACAATAAAGGCTGCATGATTCTGGAAGGTAACATTAGGATTTCTGTAAATTAAAATAAACAAACCAGAAGCAATAATAGCCTACAAATGAAGGGCTGTTCTTTAAGGAACATAAAATATTATTTATTTTAAAATAACTTTTAAAATTCTGAATCTATGAGGAATGTAGACCATTATGAATGTTACAATTCTGAAAGCAACACTTTTGTGGCTTTCTGTGGAAAATCATGCAATAAAAATAAAAAATGGTAACATTAATTATTGACTTTAGAGCTACCAGTATGGTGAAAATTTTTATTTTGGTCATGGTAAGGTATTAATGGTAAGCATGCATTTGCATGGAATTGCCCAATTTAATAAACGTTCCAGTACAGGTCTGATATCAATTGGTTCTTCAGTGTCTTATAACCTTTCATTAACATGGATATGTGCATGTTTTTTAAGGTTAAGGTTTTTTTAAGATTCTAATCTTAAAGGCTAACAATGAGTTATCAATAAATAAAGATTAAATGATATTCTTCTCACACAGCTATAAAACTACTTCACAAGACTTCTAAAAAGAATATAAATATCAAAATAAAATGTTTGCATGGTATTATTGTTTCTGGTTTGAGTATTTTATTTTACAGAAATCCTACGAAATATTTCCATAATAATTCCATAATGCTGGAATTGCCCACAAGAGTTTGAAATAACATGGGTAAATGATGCCAAAATCTACATTTTGAGGTGCACCATTTTAAAGTTTAAATCAGACTAATACAACCCACACAGAAATCTGATATATTAAAAAACAACTAAAATAAGCAAGTTCATATATGGCAATTTATCAGATTTCTGTATGGGAAATAAAGCAGAAGAATAACGTGCTGTTATAATGGTTGGGGTTTAACTTCCAAGATGAAGTAAATAACTGTGTAAACAGTGTTTAACTAAATTAAGAGATTTTTTATTTTTTCCCCATAAACCTAATTGCAATAAACATTCTTATTGCAAATCATCCCGCTGCAAATTAAGACAAATTGATTTTAATATTAACAATTGATTATAACTGCTTTCGTTGCTGTTTGTGTTATATGATTTTAAGGCAGGTAAGACACATCATGCAGTGTTTATGACAAATGTTGGGTCTTTTGTAGTGTGCTTGTAAATTTGAAGGAGACCATTTCCCTGTAGTAGTAGCTGGATACAAAACACGTCAGCCATGTGAATCTATTACACAGTAGCATTTACGTAGCCTATACACAGAGCGAATCAAAACGGAGGACTGGTTATAGAATCGCTTGCTCGGCAGCTAACGTCTCCATAGCATCACATCACTGCTGGCCTGCTATTCAACCCGATAATCGGTTAATTTAGCGGTGGGGTGGGGGATAGTGTTTGACTAAAACACGAGGAATAGTGCAGGAGAAGACCCGTATTCCAATAAACGCGCTGAAGCTGCTCCCCTCCCTGACAGGAGCGCTATGACAGAAATGTAGGTTACACGCACAAATGTGTAGAAAAACAAAAACAGTCGTACGCGCTGCAGCAGCAGCGTCCCTGCACAATGCGCCACTCTCTCACATCACGCATGATAGTAGTTCTGTCTAGTAATGAGAGCATTTCAATAAACACTGCTATGGATTTACACTGCACCGACAACAGCCCAATTAAAATAAAATTATGAATTCATCCACACGAAAGCCTTGAACAGCCCTATTAAACATACATAGTACTTCACTGTGTCTCTTTAATAGCGTGTGCATCCACATTTTCAGGTGTGGTGGCTACAATAAACAGACGGGTGGGGTAGAACGTGCATTTGACACCAACAGCTTTGCAAATATAAATCAGCTGAAGCCAAAGGGGGCTCCCATAAACACGCACGTTGATGGGCAGTTTAGACCCCCACTACAACCACCAATCTTTATAATGCAGCGTGTATGTGAACGACAGATCATTTCCAAATGTTTTTCAAAGGTTAAGTTAGAATTTTCTGACTTACATTTAGATTGTAGATCCAGCATGGCCTGGTACCATTCGTTTTGTACCTCCTCAGTGTCCGCGGCTATGGCAAAGCTCTCCCCGCGGGTATACAGCACTATCATGTGCTTGTTCTTTGAATCTGCCCGTTTGTTGATGTTAAAGCAAGAGTCCAGGTTAACCGCTTTCTTTGGAACTGGCGACTTGCTTCGGAATTTCTTCTCGTTTTCGTAATATTCGAGTCTGGCTGGGCCCTGCTCCGAGGCAGCCCGGAGAACGAAAAAGCGCCGGTGCATAGATTTCTGCTTGCGGAGATAACCGCTTTTCCGAACGTCCTCGTAGCTCTGCTGCTCCATTGCCGCCTGGTTCTCCATTGCTGCGCGTTTTCCCCCACCAATGTCTACCTAAAATCAGTAAGATGTTTTACATTCGTCCATGATAGCAGCGGTTCCCTGCTCCCTCATCATGTAATTCCACTCCCTCGAGGAGAGTCAAAATAAGCGCTGTAGCTTGTTTTCCTACTGGTCCTGCCTGTATGGATGTGGTGTGCACACGGCTTCCACTGACAGGCGTGCACATGCGGCATGCGACGTCTGCACTAGCATACAGTACTAGTTTATACCATTGCAAGCGTACCAGAATTGTTTACTGTACAGCTCTACCCCGCACACTCTGATGCCCCCCTCCCGTCTACCTCTATAGAACTGAAAAACCCATTAATATGTCTTTATGTGCATGGTGTCAACGCGGGCGAGACTAATTCTGCATTGCTTTTAGTGTTGTCTAGAGAATTCGTTGAATTCAGCATCATCTAGGTTTAGTCAAAACTATTTGTATGCTAGATATTTTAATAAATTCGTTTAATTGTCTGTGAATTTGGATACGGCCATTAAAATGTGCAGTATCAAATTTCGTTTTTGAAATAATATTTTTTTATAAAAAACAAATATGATTTTGTCTTTTACAGACTTCCATTTTTTAATTATTAAATGCGGAATCCCCCCATTGGCAAGTCTCCTGCGCTAGTGCATCTCTCAAACTTTGGCATTTGCGACATCTGTTGGCTGACTAAAGCAATTATTTTGTGTAAGTTCAACTGTTACCTGTATCAGTAAACATGGCAATAATCAAAAATCTTTAATTAAAGCTAATACTGTGACACTAGTCCATAGCAAATGGTTATACATTCTGACGCCGTCTACATAATCATTTTTACAGAATTATGAGATAATTAATGAATATTTTAGCAGAGATTCGTGTGAGCTAACCGTAAATGATGCATGGTTTGATAATAACGTGCAACGCGATGCTTACCAGGATGGTGATACAAATGTATATAAACTAAAAATAAAATAAACAATTCTTCAAAACACTATTTACTAGGTTATTGTATACTATATCCAAAGGTCAGCACACTGTGACAAAAATACATTTTCTACTGAACCGTGGACAACTGTGCTGTATTCCGGAGTTTTGTAGCTATTAAAAAGTAAGTCTCCATATGATTGTTGCTATTTATGTTGCAAATGGATAAGGGTTTTTTTCTTGGTGAAGAAGTGTTGTATACCTTAAAGCAGTTTACATTGAGGTTTAACTGAAGCACGAACACGCATGTTTTATCTCCAAGAAACGCTGGGAATAATTAGTTGGCCAACTACCAAACGGCTCGAGTCGACTCTTTGGCGTAATCCAGCGAATGCAACAGCAGCTCTCGCTGTAGGATAACAACATACTGGTTAAAACACAAACTGAAAGTCCTTCTGAAATGGAGGTACATTCCAACTCTTCTGTGATTGGCAAGGTGTCGTTGTCGTTTCAGGAAGAACTGACATCAACCCTTCAAAACGCGCTCGGTGTTGCTGTGGAGATCGCCGTGGTCGAAATCACCAAACTGCTCGACAGAGCGCTCCGGGACGTCCAGGAGAAGATTCAAGAGGCTCTGCAAGACAACAATGCCCTCAAGTCAAAGCTACAAACAGCTGAGACCCAGCTGTCTACTGTGCGTGAACGCCTGGATCAACAGCCACAAGGGCTTGAACATTTCCTTACTGGTGGTACCAAAAACTTACCCATCAGCTGTAGGGTTCAACGGGGACATCGACAGTTTAAACCTATTAATGTCGAGTATTCGAGCCCCAAACACGAAAATGAATTCACTGTGGACCCTGTACATAATTACGAGGTATGTGGACGCAAGGGAACTAATGTGGATTTTTCTCAGAGAGAATCAGCACATGACATGACACATGGAGGTGCGGGCGTCCAGACGTTAAACTTGAATACACAGGAAGAGTCCACCCAGTATAAATTAGATGAGACAAATGGTAAGATATTCTGATTTATGCATTGCAGTCAATAAAATGACCAACTGTTAGTGACAGTGCCATAAACTGTTTTGAAGTTTTAGACCTATTAAATGGTTTGCCCAAAAGGTTTAAGAGTATTTATTATTATCTTCTGCCTTAGTGTGTCAGACTCTGAGAATTCTGGTTGTTTAACCCACGGTTGGGTAAAATAAGGACAGAACAAACCACTGGGTTATAAATTAACCTATACTGTGTTGCTAATTTGTAACCCAGCGGTTTGTTCTGTCCATATTTTATTCAACTATGGGCTTAAAACAACCTATCATTTTTGATGGTTTTTGGCATTAACTGAAAAAATCTAGTGTGGTTTTTGTGTGAACAAGTCTTAAAACAGACATCATGGGCCACACAGAGGTCTGATCTCACCACCATCATTGAGCCAGTCTGTGATAACCAGACAAATGAAACTTAAAAGCCAAAAATAAAACCTAAAATGAAGTCTAAATCTCTAGGAACAGTGACCATGTCATCATATACCTACCTGGAAACTAAAGTATAATGAATAGCTTTAGGAACATTTCATGACCTGCTGTTTAGACATAAAATGTTTCAAAAATAATTAATAGATTTAATTTGGTAACTTTTATAACTAAATCACATCAACATTTGGTGTGACAACACTTTGACTTTTAAGGACAAAACCGCTTTTGTCCTTTAGCTCTAATGTACCTAAAATGTTCCCACAGTACTGTATTTTCACTTTTTCTGTGTGCATTTCACCACCTACGGGTTGTTATCAGTCATAACTGTGGTGCTGTGTCAGTAGTGGCACCTCTATACACCTAATGACATATTTCAGGTTACACATGCTTTCCATTTTGCTTTGTGTTTTTACACCTATTATCACTACTGTGTTTGCTATTGACAGTGCTGATAAACCTATTAAGTTGTATGATAACGTACCATATCACTTTCTTTTTAGACGTGAATGATCAACACAGTATATCCAAAAATGACCCGGCATGTGCTGGTACTGTTACAAATGTGCAGAGTGATGGATCTTTCTTTGAAGTTGCTGTAAAGAAAGAAGAGGGTTATGATGACCCAATCCCTGTGTCTGTCATTGGAGGGGAGGAGCCTAACTCTGACAGTCTCTCTCTTGCTCAGTCTCGATTACTTGAAGACTGGAGACCCCAGCCATTGCATTCAGAGGATTGTCAATTAAACCAGCCCTTCCAGTCCACCAGCCAACCTCCAGGTTAGTAGTGAAAAATCATGTTAGAGAAGAGATGAAATTTGCATTTGAGTGCTCTGATACATGGACAGATGCACCAGTTACATTAATTTAAGCAGTGTCTTTTTAACACGTTTTTTCTCTGTCCCACAGGTCAAGATTTTGTGTTATCTTCGGCCTCAAGCCAACATACCAACTTTCCAAAACTCCACAGGAATTCTGAGAGCAATCGATATCCCTCCAAGCAAAGCCGGCATCATTGCAGCTTATGTGGGCGAAACTTCAACCGTAAGCAGCATCTTAAGATCCACCAGAGGATCCATACAGGAGAGAGGCCATATGCCTGTTCTGTGTGCAGTGCACGTTTCCGTCATGCGTTGACACTTAAACGCCACTTTCGCATCCACACAGGCGAAAAACCGTATGCTTGTAGACAGTGTGGAAAAACGTTTCGAAATGGTGATGGGTTAAGGTTCCATCAGTGTTCAATCACAACAACTGTATAATCCAGTATTGTTACTGCTAGCAGGCCCAATCTAATGCAGGGTTACTTCAGGAACTGGAGAGTTACCAAGATGACATTCCTGCTTTCAACCCCAAACTCCTCTAGGGGCATTGTGAGCTATAGTTTGTGCAATTCAATGTTGCTTTGGATTTTAAAAATCTGCCAAGTGGTTGCGCATTTTACCCTAATGACTTTCAAAAAGTGCCTGACAATAAAACCCTGAGTCTGGACTTGTTCCTTTTTTTTTACATATTTAAAATGAAATGGTGTAAATAGAACAAAAGTAAAACTCCCTCTTACACTCTCACAAACAGAAATTGAATAATATCAATTTCATAAGTAACAGTTAGTATCTGGTATAGCTGCATTAGTGCATCTCCCGTTCATGGACTGTGCACCTGATTTGCTGTCAGATGTTACATCACTGCATTTTCCAGTACCTGGGCTTTTTTAAACATCCTGATATTTCTAGGGGAATGGCCCTAGAACTGCTAGGATGATGATCAGTCCTTCCTGTCTCCCTCTAGTGTTGCCTAAGATGGGGTTGATATTTCTTTCTATGTAATTTGAGATGAAATTGCTTCTGTCTTTTACATCAGGATAATACACAGACTGATAAGTGAGACATAAAACTAACTGTGTAGAAAAATGGTTGTTTAGTGCAGCGGTCAGTTATACCCTATGATTTTTAGTAAAACATTTTTATTATGCATCAATGTCAGTCAATGCTAATTTGACATGCACTGGAGAAGCACCAAGGAAACTATAATGATGTCAGGCTATATTCTGACCTCAGAGTCAAATGCAGCAGAACAAGCTCATGTGAAACACAAGATCATGTGAAATGTTGCATTTTGCTGCATTCCAAAGTTCAGGTTTGGAACTTTCAACTCTGACCTGCAGATTTGTATCACATGAAGGTACGTGACCAATAGAACAGCAATACATCAGTCCATGACCTTTTTAGCAATATTTTAAAAACACAACTATTATTTCATGCTAAAGTGTGTCAATAATGTCAATACCCTTATTGGAATAAATAAATTCTTTAAATCTGGCTTTTCAAATTTGGCTACAAAAATAATAGTCCACAACTCAGAAATGTTCAGGATTATGTTAATATAAATCTCTGTCTTTGTGCTCGTGGCTTTTTGCATGTTAGCGACCAATACTTCGCCACATCCTCTCTACAGTCGTCTTGCAAGCAGATAAAACAGAATGTGTGTTTGCATGATCTGCAACTGACAAACTTACATCCAGATTCATGAACAATCAAATTGCGGCACTTGGGACAGGCTCGGAACTTGGGACAACCAAACACTTTACTCTTTGGATCTGACACTACTCCACAGCTTAGCAGTGTAGATACCAGTGGGCACAAGTTGTTTGTACAGGTAGCAGAATCTGAAGTGAAGGGGTAAAGGCAGGAGTCGCACAGGAATGGAGCTGTAGGACATTGAGTACACTGAAGCAATGCACTAGTATGACCTTTTATATATCCATGTTTCAGTGAGGAGAAACACACTGGGCACTGTGGGAAAAAGTAAGACAGGTGGAAATAAATAAACTGTTTGCATCATGTTGATTTATAGGTATAAGAACTATTAAATAATATAGTAATGGTAATCTGTTGTGCTCACTGTGTTTTTAGTATCCGGGCACTTGGCATCGTTCGAAGTGTCCATTATTACATCCATTATTGTCTGTATCAGTAAGCAGAATACACTTAATTTTGTAGTCTCTGTACTGAATTGTGATATTGTTCACATTACAATATTTGCATTGTAAAGAAAAAATGTTTAACCTTTATGGAAGCATTTTCCTCCTGGCTGGGCAAATCAGTCAGATCATATACATGTGAATTACCTGCATAACAATAAATATCAGTTTTTTTGAGAATTACAACATCTAAAATGTGCAATAAGAAACTGAAGAAACTGTTTTGATTTGGTGTGTTCTGTCGTAATTCTCAGGACTAAGTGAAAGTGAAAGTAACTATTTGTTTTTAGAATGATCATGAATTGTTAAAAGATTATATTTATAAAGAGTTTTTTTTATCAATTTTACATTTTCAATGGTAAATGAATAAACTGAATAAATACCAGCTCCCATTGCTGTCTTTCCTCTTCCGTTCCACTTTATGACTGTCTGTCTGCGTATTTTTTTCTTTGTAGTCTGCTCCCCCGTTTTGGTTGATTTGCAAGTTCCCAAGTTTTCACAACAACACGCTAATTTCACACTACGTTTTCTGGTTCTTTGAGCAGGTTTCATCCGATCTGTTAGCGTGAGACCATTAAATGCTCACTTTACTGTACTGTAATATGGTGTCTCTTTGCTAAAATGAAAGTGGATTTCTTTTAAGGGACAACCCACAGATGGCCTCTGGAAAGTCCTGAAAAGGTTTGCCAGAGATTTATGATTTATGTTAATCTGAATATGATTTCATAAACACTTCCAACTGAAATCTTAAGTTTTAGAGAATTAAACTTGTACATTAATGTACATTCAGTCATTGTAAAATTGGGTTGTTGCAACTGTTTGTGGGTTTCCTTACAGAAAAAACATAATTAACAGCGAAGCATTACTTTGACAGTTAAAGCTATACCTGATATTTCCCACTGACATGTTGACCAAAGCAGATTTAAGTTAAATGTACATTTATTACCTTTAAAAATAGCAAACAAATGTTTTTAGCTGGGCAGAACTTTACACATTACCTATAATCAAAATAAAAGGATGTGTCAGTATTTGTCTAAATAAAACTGAACAAATTATTCAACACAACAGAATTGTTACATGGCAAATGCCTGTATTGAAAAACGCAAGTATTTATTTCTGTATGAAAAATCATACTCACATAATTAAACACTTAAAAACAAACAGAACATTTTAAAAAGATTTATAAGTCTACCAGCTTAAGCTACCAGCTCACTATACAGGAATTTCAAAACATAAAAAATAAAAACAATGTATAACAAACCAGCATTAGAAAGCCTGTTTGTGCAGCAAACTGTTATTTTAATAGCTTTTGTTTTGTAGGCACCCACAGCTAAATATGTATCCTAACACTAGTGTGGGATAATCCATATAGAGTAAAAAAAATTATCTTTTGCACCAGTCCATCCTGCTTTGCCCACACCTCATAAATCTGTAACACACAGATATATGAGAAAGAGACTGTAAATGTGCTTTTATTGTCTTGCCAGTTGAAACACCATTAGGTATATGTGTCCTTAATTGTGACAGTAAATATTGACCTCTTCTGAATCATAAAAAGGACACGATGTGTTTGTCTGGACCCTTGCTATTTTATGTGCCTCTGTGTGTGTATGTGCTAACAACAATTTTTTTTGTTCCTTTCATTCTTGATGTCTGCCTACAATTTTATTTTCATATCAACAATAAATACAAATACTTGCATACGCAAATGTATGAACCAAAAATTTAAAAAAATTGTGTTTAACATAGTTTAATTTTTCATAGTCCTGTCAGCAATTACGACTATAGCCAATTATAACACAAGAAGGCCTCTGATGATGAGATTCCATAATGGAGCATGATCTGTTTGCTTCTCAGTAGGTGAACTCAATTTAGGCCATCAGTGTGGTCTCTGTGAAGATAAGAAAAGGTCAATTAATACACAACAACAACAGTTTTGATCATTATTAAAACATTATTTGAAAAAAAGAAAAAAAAAAGTTTTTTGTCCAACAAATATTTAGAGGCACAAAGAAGTTTGCTGAACGTTAATGTGCAAATGTATAACAGATATTTAGCAATAGTTGAAAACATTCAAATAATAAATAATACAGTGTAATGCTCACTTTATCTTTATGGCTCCGCTGGTGAGCCCTAAACTGCTCTGGATTTGTGAACATCTGTTGGCAGAAAGGGCAAACTGACTCTGGGACAATATTCCACTGTACCCGTTCTACTAGATCGGGAGGGTTGCAGTGTTTTTCCAGGTGGTCTGCCTTTGTCCAGTGCTGCTTCTTGTCTGTGTGCACCATGCTAATAACTGAAGGTCTGTGATTTCTTATCACCGCTGTGTCTGTCTGAGATCCAGAACCGGATTCTGACCTGGAAGCACAATCTGATCCCAAATCAACTTCTTGTTTTGTGGTAAAAAACCTTACGCATGGGTCACCTTTCTCTTCTCTCTCTGGCATCTTCTTTCCATCTGAGGTGTCTTGGTAAGAACCTCCTGCAGGCTTCTCTTCCTTGCCTGTGATCGAGTTAGTGTTTCTCAGTTTTGCAGATTCTAAGTTAGGAAGAGAACAGGCTGTGACTTTTCTGCTGTCCTTCTTGTTTTGATCTCCTGCCTCTTTTTTCATGGCCTGCTGGTTGTTTCTCACAATTTCACAGTCCTTATGCCTTTCCTCTGCATTATGCCTGACCAGCCCTGCACTCCAGCTTTCTAACGGAGGCACAGCCAGCTGCTGAATGCAGTGATGGAGAGAGGGGTAGTCCACATACTTAAATTTGGGCACTTTTTCTCTAGGACTGCTAGGACTATGATTTGGTGCATTTGCCAGAGAGCAAGAACCCAGCCAACCGTTTAGGGGAGGCACAGAAAGCTGTTGGATGCACTGGTGCAGAGAAGGGAAATCGACATACTGGAAACGAGGCACCTTGCAAGGCACATCACAGAGATTATCCTTTCTCCTACGCATTTGTGTAGATGTCTTCGGGTCACCTGGCTCCTTCCTGACAGCTCTAACCTCTGTGTCACGATCTGATTGGATGGCTGGCGGGAAAAGTTTGGCATTGCCACCCCCATCTGGAGGGAGGTGCCTCCTGTCCTCCATTCCTGGATCTGCAGGATGATGTTTTCTTAACCTGTGACGAAATAGAGATAGATGTAAAACCTGACCATGTTTATTAATAGTAATGAAAATGTCCAAATCAGTTATGCAAATTCTGAATAGTTTTTCCATTATGTTCAATATTGACGTTAGCTTTATATTTTGTAATGACCCAGTTATGGCTCAACAACAGTGTAATTCACTCGTCTAACATTTTGGAACAAAAAAATTACAATTGTGGGTTGTTTCATATTTCATGGCCTAAAGGTAAGGCAGCCATGAATGCTTTGATATCTGAGATGGCACCTTACAGCAGACCTACACGTCAAACCGACGGCAGTCTCTTTAAAAGTATATAACTCACCCTCAGTGCACCTCTGAGGGGGTGTAGATTTCACAGTGTGTGGGTGGATGGCTGAGTGGGTTTGGTCTCCACAGGCCACGCTGGCAAAATGATACAACAAACAAAGAAAAAGTGTAAGAGGGAAGCAGAGTGGACACGGTTGTGTGCATGTATGTGTGTGAATGCTGGTGAAAGTGTGTATTTGAGCATTGGAAAAGGGGAGAGATGGTCTAAGTTGCTCCTGTAGCCCTGTGCCATTGGTATAAATAGCTCTGCAGGTATAGAGTACAGGAAAAGTAGGTCAGCTTTAGACGGATCGCCTTCTCCAGGGGGCCCAAAACAACATATCTGTCACACACACAACACAACACTACATTCTTCTCTCTGTATTCATTATGTCTAAATCCAAGAACACCCAATACTCCTACACAAAAGCGTAGGAGAGCCAAGCCCACCCTTACTTCAGATCACTATGCACACCTATTGAAACTGACACTGGCTCATTCCCCATGTGCAATCAACAGGTGAAAGATGTGGTCCACCCACAGGTTATGGGTAAAAGAAGAGATTTTTCTGATCTAGGATCAGCATCTCACAACCAGACTCAAAGCATTATTGTAATAGAAACCACAAAACTGACCTTTAGGGTCTGGGAAAAAGATGGCCCCAAATATATTGAGGTTTGGGAATAGATCAGGGAACAGATAGAATAGAAAGTGGAATAGATCATGCTGTTTTCAGTAAACAGTAAAAATCTAAATATTTCCTGTTGATTGAGGGGTTGTTGTCAAGGGACAGAAACTGAGTTAAGTTTTGACAACAAAAATGTCAAAACTTGTAATTAAAAATAATTTTGTTTTGAAAGAAAAATGTTGAGAGAAATATTATTTAAACACTTGTAAAAAATAACTAATTTGATCAATAAAATGTAAAATATATTACAAAATATATATTGAAATTTAAAATGTTTTTATGAAAATTGCCTGGCACTGAGAGAAAAATACACATACACTAGAACCCGCCCTGGACCCGTGCCGGGCGCGAGGGATAATAATCGTGCTCCACATTCACACTCCCTGTGTTTTGCAGGAGGAACTGGGTCACGCGCCGTGGCCTACATTTTTAAGGTTTGTTGTCTTCGTTTTTCCCTCCCCACATTTATTTAGGCTGGCCCCGCCCTCGCTGCCCTAGCAGTGAAACGGGGGTTGGGTGAGAGAGGCGGTTTGCACAGTTTGAAGCTGGGAGCGAGAGCGCGCTCGCAACATGTAGACAAACCGTATTCACATGCGCGTGACAGTACAACAGAATGCGATCCAACGAGAAAGCTGCACGTGCAGATTCAACGAACATGCTAATACTGAAAGATACGTTTGTCAGTCAACCTGTTATCTATGTGAAATAATTATGTTAAATACGTGATTAATCTGTATGCTTTCCCCTTGAATGTTACACCTGTTATGCATAGCTGAGTGAAAATGAGGTTAAATAAAGCTACTGTTTTTGGTGAAACGCTGTTTAGGAAACATGCATAAAGTATTTGCAGATGACGACAACAGTTTAAATACGAACGAATGTAAGGTTCGATTAAATAATTAAACGTTTCAGACTTAATGCCATGCTTTTAAAGTTTTACCTTATTATTGTAGTAGTCCGTGCAAGTCCGTGAAGTGCATGTCAAGTGAGTTCTCCGTCGATTTGATCAGCATTGTAAAACGAGACAAACCCTTTATCATCTACACATTATTATGCGCGCTGACGCACTGGACAAAATAGGACATAAGGACATAATTTCGCTCCGGTGAAATTAAGGCGTTTAGCTCCTTGAATGTTCATAAAATGTAAAATAACAACTAAGGGGGCACAATATTGTTTATTCTGTCTTAGTATCAGCAACAGCAGAGACAGTTGCCTAATGTGGTAAATGTGGCTTGGCTCTAGGAGCCGCTATTTGGATTCTGATAGAGGGAGACGGAAGCCAATCATAGTTTGGTCACGCTTCATGACACACCCATGGACTCCGCCTCAATCTTGTATCTGTGTCCAATCAGTAAACCGTTTTCGGATAAGTGGGCGGAGACAACTTGTCCTAGTTCTAGGCGAATTATAATTCAACTCAGACTCCGTTTACTCGAGTCACCCGAGCGCGAGTTGACACCCAATCCTTCGCGCGTCTTTATCAATCAGTCATATTAGCCCTGACATAAGCGTATACACGTACAAAAAGAGATGGATTTCTCTCTTTTATCATGACACACAACATGCTCAAATTTTTATAATAGTAATGAATACAATGATATGTAATGGAATTACAATTATGGGTAAAGCTTTTGTTTCTTTTCCCCACATTTGCTTGGTTTTACTTTGCCTCTATATACCTGCGGCTTTTGCTTGATGTGGAGAAAAACGCATGTGTTTGTACATTTGCTACATCAATGGCAATGAATTTGTGTTGAAATGTACAAAAATAACTATTACTAAGATTACCTCATGAAATGTTACATTCATTCGATGTCAAGTTTTAAACGATTTCCAGGAATGGAGGATGAGCATTAGTTAGTTACAGTTTTTGTTATTTTAACCACATGTGTTATAACAGAAATCATATTTCTGCAATTTTTAGTAAACTTTTTGATGAATTTTACAATTCTGAATTCTGTTGTTCAAATGGTAGAGGTTGTGGGTTTGATTCCCAAGGAAAATACATTCTGATAAAAAGTACATCTTGAATGCACTGTATGCTGCTTTGGATAAAAGCATCTGTCAATGCCCAAATGTAAATGTAAAACAAGGAATGATATTTATCTAGATTAAGTAGTCGTTTATTAATATTTAGCCAAAAACATATGTATGTGATAAACAAAAAGCTGCACATCTACTAAACCAGCTTTTATTTACACAATCACGGACAACAAATGATTTACAATTGAAATTTAGCTACATTCTACTTTGATTGTATGCTCCCTGGACGTTTCATCTGATAACCTACAATTTATGGTCGAGGTATCAGCCATGATCAACCTCTTGATTTAAGCCCCTCAAATGAATCCAAGTAAACCAAGTCTGTTATAGAATCCTGGGGTTTAAAAACATTTTAAGGATATTTTTTGCTTGGTCATGAAAGTTGCTCTGAATTCATTTCACATTCAACAAAGGCCAAACTGTACCACATTGCTGAAAATGCATAAAATTATTTTGATAAAGAAATGAAAGAATGAGAAGGTAGTGTTTTTTAACTAACATCTAATTTTTAACATGTGGCATTCTAACAAAAAGTAATAAGTTCTAATAGTTAAATTAAGTTTGATACATGGATATTATGGGCGTTAGTTTTACTGAATTACAACTAAATTGTCATGTGCCAGTGTATTATAAACAAGCACCAATTTGCTGTTTTTGTTTAGTTTCAGTTTTATAAACAAACAAACCAAAAATTCTTAGTAGTGGTGGATTAACTGAAGAAAACACATAACTGTAGAGATGGATAATGGATGTGCCATTGTCCTTATGTCCTCGTTTGTTTTGATGAGCTGTTATTCCACATTGTCTTTAGCATTAATTATTTAGTATTAGATGAACTGCAGTATAATCCTTACACAGTTCTGAAACAGTTCTTGTGACAATCCATAGCAGTTGGTTCATGCTAACTTGTTAAGCAGATGCCTTTAGCAAGTGTTTGTGGTGCTTGTCAGATGTCCAACTCTTCATCTTTTTTCTTGTGGAACAGAGCAAACTCCTCTATTTACCCTTATCATTCACCCACTTGCTGAAATTTCCTGACCTCAAAAGGCTGGTCCAGAAGCATCATTTGCATCATCTACTGGAAGGAACAGAAGCAGAATGTAATTACAAGAGTTGCACTCAATTCAAGAATAGCTGCTTGTTTTCCATTACAATTAAACAATATCCCTAAATCAAAGTTATATGGGTTCATGGGTTGAGCAGCATCTTACATTTAAATATAGTCATTAAACCAACTAAAACATCAGTAAACTATATCCACTTTCTTTAAATCGATGTCCATAAAGATTAAATCAGCTAAACAAAAAATGAAATGTCAGTTTATTACCTCAGTTTCCCATTTTCTTCTGTCTATCTAGGAATTTTTGTCGTCTGTCCGTTGGAATTTCATCTAAGCTGATACCATGGTTGCTCGCCCTATGTGACATAACACAGAAATGAACATAATCTTGTTTTGAGGGTTTCCCCATTAACTTCTACACAAATGCATAGCCTAGCATTTTCTTAAAGATAAATGCAATACAGCAAAGATTGAATAGATTACTTTCTTACCCAGGAGTCAGGTCTGGCGGTATTGGCAGTGCCTTGTCGAAACCTTCCCTCCCAACCAACCAATATGTTTCCTCTACACCTTTACCCTGTTAAAAATTGACAAGGAGAGAAACTCACTTGACCCTGTGGATCTATTCCCAGGCATTAATGAAATCTTGGCATTTAGCAGAGTATTGTGTAGTGCGTGTTTCCACATGACTGTGAATGTGTTTGCGTACCTTCAGTTCTGTCCTGCCCCTAGAATTTATTTTGTAGCCAAGTTTGAGACAGTTCAGCACATCAACAGTACTCTGGTTGACATGGATTCTGTAAGCTGCAGAAACAAGACATGTGAAAGAAAAGATACATCAATAAATGAAACAGTGAAATGAAAAAATAGTCCTCTTACATAAAATTTACTGGTAGCTCTTTACAATAGGGCTGCAGTTCTTAACTTTAATTAACTACATTAGTACATTAGCAGATACAATCAAAAGTTGTATCTGTTGACATTAGTTAATGAACAATGAGCTAACATGAATGAACAATGAACAGTTGTATAAGGATTAGCTAACATTTCCAAAAATAAGTAAATGTATAAATATATTGTATAAATATGTGTGTTGTGTCATGTTTGTTTTCAACAAACGAGACCATTTGGAAAGTGTTATCAGTTTACTTAATATTGTTTTGTACAGGAAGTTGGTTTAGACCCCATTCAAGCATGTACAACATATGTTACATGCAATATATATCATTCATACAGCTCAACATCTTACTTATACAACATCTCTGTTGTAGACAATCTACAACATAACCACCACCCATGGAAAAATACTTATGCTACAATACTATTAATGTTTGTTCAGAATGCTTAAAACCATAAGCACATAATAAGACTGAACAAAAGACTAATTGCACTACAAAAAACAAACATTAGGCACTATGAACACATATTGCACATATTGGGTTCTTGTAAGTTCATTTTCACATACTGGACGTCAAGAACATTCTTAGAATCTGAGACTCAACCACTAGATGGCAGTATGTCCCTAATTACTAAAATGCTTTAACAATGTCGTGGGGTCCACTAGGGGGCTTCAATGTGGACTCAAGAGGACTTAAAATGAATTAAAATAAGTCGAAACAAGTAAAAATCATTATATTTTTTAGTGTTTGGTTATTTCTGATAACAAATATACTAGAAATAATATAGTTAAATAGAAATGCAATAGTAAAAACATACAGAGTAAAACACCACTAGACCTGTGACCTTTTCGGCCTCATCTACGAAAACAACTTTTAAAACTGTCAAAACAGCTGAATATAAAAGCCCTAGCTGCACTTTGATAATATTACAAACCAATTCCATTAAACAATTTGGGGCATATTCATAAGTGATCAAAGTTATCACATTTCACACAATTTCATGTTCTTTACTGTGAAATATGTCCTACAGATGAATTAGGTGTTTGGGATAAATGTGGCAGAAGGTCTGATTAAAGGTGAGACAGTTCAGGGTGATAGCAGAGGCTGAGTTCTAAGACGAGCTTTAAAGCAGAATTTTCTTTCTAATTTGGCTTATACTCTTAAGAGATTACCCAGCACCTTAATCTCTCTGAGCTACTCACTGACATGCACTCACTGATCAGTACACACAGGTACAAACTACCAAGACCTCAAACTGATCCTGAGACAAAGACACACACACATAATAACTGATCCCTGCCTTTAAAGACAAATGCTTACAGCTTTATTATCTGACATATACAGTATACGTATACATTGTTTGGTGTACTCACGCAACCCTGTGGACTCCATTCGGGAAGCTGTGTTTACCGTGTCCCCAAACAGACAGTATCGAGGCATCTTCAACCCAACTACACCTGCTACCACTGGACCTGTCACACACAAAAACAAACAAAAAGTGATTTTTTTTACAGAAATTAGTTATTAAACCCATAAAATTTGTGTGGGCACCACATGTTCTCTATAACATGTCGAGTTGCGGGGTTGCGGAGAAGGCCGACTTCACGGTAACTAATTGGATGACTGTGTTAATTGGATGATGCTGGGGATTTACATTTTACTTGTTCTTAAAATATACAGCCATCAGATCAGAAGAGTAAATACGTTTTATTGTATTTACATTGACACTGCATTTAGCTTAAAGATGTACGACTGGATCATCTGTACATTAAAATTAGATCAAAAAGGAAAATTTAAGTTTGATATAATGAATAAACCCCAAGTTAAATCCAGGCCTTTTTATTTTAGCTGTGTATAGAGTTACAGAGCTGCTACAAATGACACAGGAGAGAGACCCACTAATTAGATAAAAGATGAATGATAAAACTAGTGACAACCAATGATAAAAGATGAGAACCAAGGCCAACAAAAGTTTCAGCTAATCAGACAATTTTATTATATGTGACTGAGTAATGACATGTCAAAAATTAAAATCACAGTGATATTTTGATGCTATTTTTGATGCTTGTTAACTCATAATTTGATTTTGAGACTTTAGTCTGGTTTTCACACACAGGGCCACATTTATACAGAAAATGTACAATGAAGTATGGCTATTACAGTGATTCTCTAAACACTTTGGTGTTATTCTCACCAGTATGGAGTCCAATGCGGATTTTGACTTTGACATCAGGCATATGCCTCATTTTAAAGGTTCCAATGCAATGCAGAATATCCAGAGACATGTTGGCCATCTCTGCTGCATGCCGGTTACCGTTACGGTTTGGAACACCTGATGCCACCATGTACGCATCACCAATAGTTTCTACCTGTTGATAAATGTCACATAAAATGTTTTGGGTCAAACACTGAAACACTGCCATGTGTTCCTGTATATATAAACATAGCACACATAAATGTCAAGATTTTTTTGATTTGCAGGACAACTCTAAGATCTAAGATATGGAGCTATAAGCATCTGCAACACCTTGTAGACATCATGGATTGCAATGATTCCATCGAACAGAATATAAAGGTCATTAAGGAGATCGACCACCTCGATAGGTTCACTCAGAGCGGAGATGGTGGTAAAACCCACAATATCACTAAAATACAGTGTTGACTCTGCAAAGTGCTCTGGTTTAACTGGCTTCCCTGTCTTTAATGCCAAGGCCACAGACCTGAACGGGAGCAAGAGAGAAAGATGATGAGAGAATGGATTTATAAAAAAAACATGAAGTTTGAAGAATGAAAATTTTTATGTGGGACTCACTTGGGCAGCATCTGAGCTAAGAGAGCATCAGTTTTTTGACGCTCAACCTCTAGTTCTTCTGTCCTTTCTCGAATCAGATCCTCCAGGTTAGAGGAGTACTGCTCCAGCATCCGCAACATTGAGTCAATTATATTTGTCTTCTTTCCTTTGTTCACATTCTTAAACTGCATGTTAGAGGGTTAAGGTAAAATATTTGTTTGCATTGGCATAGGTCTTATAAACATCGAAGCATATAAATGCAATGTTAGGGTACCTGTCTGAAAATCTCTTCAAATGTAGGTCTCTTGTCAGGCTCTTCACTCCAGGCCTGCTTCATAATCTGAATCACCTCCAGTGGAGCTTCATCCATAGATACGATAGGTCGACACAGTGGAGGAGGAGAGCGCACCTTCTCAATAATCTCTGCACACAGAGACACACAGCTGCATTCAGATCTGAATCACGCTAAACCAACATTAAGTCAATTTAAAACAAATAATTTGAAAGGATGCAGAAAAATAATGGAAACATTTTCTGCTCCATACCATAAGCAACACATAGTGCTGTAGAGGTGCTTACCACATTATTGTGGTAGTACTGTTGGTAAATCTATTCAGATAGAGAGAGTGGTGTGTGTTTGTGTGTGAGGGTGTGGTTGTCTAACCTTCAGGCGGCATGTCCAGCATGCAGAAAGGAGCACAGCGGGAGATGACCTCCTGCATGATAATGGAAAAGCTGTACACATCTGCTGCATATGTTCCTTTCGTCTTTAGCATCGTATCTCGTAAGATCTCTGGAGCTGTCCAAAACAGGTCTGTACCAAAGAAAAACAGAGAGATTGCAGGGAGAATTTATATTTTTATCTCTTTAATGATTTGTAACATTTTATTATAGCTTGAAGTCTAAGAATTATATTAATGAAAGCTGTATCCTAGTATGTACTCTTTAAAACAGGACTTTTGGCATGTATAGCTTTAGAGAAATGACCCAGTCTGTGAAAAGTCAGCTAAAGTCAATTTTTGTGATTTTTCTGTTTTCAACACAAAATAATTCTACATAATGAAAAGAATATTCTGTGTGAATTTAATTTTATTCATTGATATCTTTAGTATTGTCTGAGTAAGGTCATGTCAAATATTAAAATCATAGTGAAATTAATAGGTAAATTCAAACTTTGATGCTCGTTATCTCAGAAATAGATTTTTAGACTTTAGCCTGGTTTTCACAGACAGGGTCACAATTATTTTAAAACAAAGTTCTCCAACATAAAGAACCAAATAAACAAAAATGGCTGTTTCATGGTTCTCATAATTTCACATTTTAGGCATACTTTTTATACATACCCTCAGGTTTATTGTCCTCTATGATAAGGTTTTGAGAGTTGATGATTTCATTGAAGCCATAATCTGTAACCTTTAGAACAAACCGTCCATCTACCACACAGTTCCTTGACTTCAAGCGTCCATGAATAATTTCACGATTATGCAGGTACTTCATTCCCTAGCAGGGTAGAGAAGTCATTGAGAAGACAAATAAAAAACAGAAGAAATATGGCAACTTGAGATCGGGTGACATCTTTGATAGTGGCAGTCATGTCATGAGCAATTTTTCATTCTCTTTTATCAGCCCCTGAATGTCTCACCCTGATCAGGTCAAGAAGGAGCGAAGATTTGAACATCCAGTCCAGTCTCATTTCTTCATTGTTGAGCAGGTCTTCCAGGCTGCCTCTGGTGCAGTGCTCTGTTACAATCCCAAATATGCCAGAATCCAAGAACAGACCTAGAAACAGGTTTAGATTCTCATGCCGCATGTCTCTGAGCTATAAAGTAAGAGGGAAGGAAGAGACACAGAAGCAAAAAGATGTTACTGTTTTTCTTTTCAATACTCATGTATTTGACTTATTGTTACGTTTCATTTCTATTACCTTGATAAAGATAGCCTGTGTGCTCTCACTGATTTCTGATACATTTCCATCACAGGGACATTTCTTTAGCCAAACCCAGTCACCCTGACAATACAGAACAATATTAATAGTAACAAACAGGGCAATTCAATGTAAATGTCAACCTTACCATATAAACATAAATGTTTTTATCAAAGGTTTTAACCATATTGATAGCCCAGATGTCAATATTTGTTGGTTTAAATACCCATATGAGGTCTCTCTCAAAGTTTTTAAAGCAATTTTGTATATTTAAAGCATGATTTTTCATAGTCAGGTTAAGTGCTATTTTCAGAATTGTCACATCCATAACAGTCCATATTTCTTATAAATGAGCATATGAAAATAAAATAAGTATTTTATGTTCTTTATTCATGAGTCATTTCTTTTCCACATGTTGTGTATTAATGCTTCTCGTTTGTGCATGTTATTTCACAAAAAATCCTATAATGTATGTTGTCACATCCATAACATACAAATAATTCACTTTTTTAAAATAGATAACCTTTCTATACACAGATATTTTGATGTCTGGACTATCAACAGGGGATTAGTAAAATATATACAGATGGTTCAATATATTGTTACAGTAATACATACATTCTGTGAGAATTTATGTTTCAAGTTTTGACTAAAAATGTCATGTCTACAATGATGAATTGCCCTTCTATTTGTTTAAATAGTTAATCCTAATAATACCCAAATCATAAATTATCACATAATTGCTATATAGAAAACAGTAACAGTTTTCTACAGTAGACACATATACATTTCACACACCTCAAATACAGCAACATTGGATGTTTCAGGAGTTGATGTAATGTAACTGCGACCTGAACATGAGTGACGTGGGGTTTTAACATCTGGTTGACTTTTCACCATACTCTCCTCGTTCAGCTTCTACAGAGAGAGAAAATAGCAAGGCTATAAACGAGAGAGAGAGAGAGAGAGAGAGAGAGAGAGAGAGAGAGAGAGAGAGAGAGAGAGAGAGAGAGAGAGAGAGAGAGAGAGAGAGAGAGAGAGAGAGAGAGAGACTGACCCTCCTGCTGAGCGTGGTGTTGATGAAGACCAAGTCATCCAGTGTCAGAATTATTTTGGTAGAGTTTCCAATTCCTCCTCCTCCAAATGCTCCTAATATTCCCACCTGCCCATGTTTTCTGTGCACACACATACATACTCATTTCTTTTTCAGTAATACAAGCTTGTTTAATCCAGGGTGGTTTTCTGCAAGTAAGAACAAACTCATACCTTAAATGAAGAATACAGGCTCCTCCTCCACAAACCAGCGCACTATACAGGAATACTAAGAATAGGGTCACTCCATCCACACCTGCAACAGTAGTGACAGCATCAGTGCAGTGGTGATGATGATGTCATCACGAGATTCAATGTAATTTATTGAAAAACAGATACACAAATAGCCTTTCCATCCAAAATATTCTCTCTGCTCACCTCCAGTACAAGCAATATAAGAGCTGAACCAACAGTTTGCGTCAGTGCTCGGAGACGCTCCTGCAAAGTGAATCGATTTTCCCAAGTACTTCAGTGCTCCGTATTTTCCAAATGTATGGGGTGCCTCCAGGGCATGTGTACGATGCAGGCTGGACCCTGAGCCATCCGTATCCAGGACGACGTATCGGGCCTGCATTCCCTCCCCATTGGTACCTGCTGATATCCGCTGGTTAAAGCCATTAAATTCGAACCCACCCTCATTCTGAGCCAGTGCTTCGCCCGACACCCACCGCCCTCCACCCGCAGCTCGACTCTGTTCTGCAGCTGTGGCTATATAATAGAGCATGTTGTAGATGGTCCCAAAAAATGGAGAAACCTGCCAAAAATAAAAAACAAAGCAGTGTGTCACCAAATACATATCAGGCGTAAGGGTTTACAGTCTACAACATTATTTTTAACATTGACATAAACAATTGTGTAAACAACACCACTTAGATGCAACTACAACTTGCAACCTGCAACCTGCAAATCTTAACCTTAACCTAAACAAATTCTGTGCATATTAAATTAATATTGATAACAGATAATTTATATAAAAAAGAAACAAAATTAGGATTTGAAAAGTACTGAGACCATTCTATGTGACACTTTTTTAAGACTTTAGTTAGAATCATTCTGTTACCTCTTCAGCTGGTGCGCTAGTGCGTATGTCATAGGATGCTCTGGCTTCATTAAAGGCTTCATAAAAATTCTGTTCACCTTGGTCCATGGTTACTGTTAAGACCCCATCATATGCCCGTCTCAGTTTAGTGTCATTGGCCAGGATTGGATAGGTTACATCTTTATATGGCAGTGAATACAGAAGTGTGTCATATGGAAAGAAGACATAGCCTCGGTCGATCATTCTCATATCCATTGCTGTGGTTAACAACCGGTATTGTTCCACTCCACCAATCAAAACGGAGTGCATGCACATGATGACAACTGCAGATGAAAAATGAAGAGTCAAGGACGGAAAAAAGATTGGGGAAATTTTGAAGAGATCAAATCCAGATGAAAGAATCTGGCTTGAGTGAATGTGGTACAGAATTTTACAGCAAACCTTTTTTATAGTCATAACTTTCATATTGAATGTATTTTGTAGCAGATCACACTAATATCACACTGACAAATACAGATTATAGATTATAAGAGATTATACGGATAATCTGTTATAAGTGATTATGGATATCATTGTCAAACAATAGTCATATATTGCATTGTATCCCAGTATAGCTAATTTTAGTGGTTTCGTACCACAAACAATATGCAGATAACTGATAACTGTCAATGCACATATTAGCTGAACCACAATTTTTTCAATTTTAGGTATTTTTTATTTTTGTTTTAAGTTTTTAATCTTTTTTTTATTCCAAGTATTTTTTATTAATTTTTTGGTTTACATTTACTGTTTTTAAAATTGGTCTAAGTTTTATTCCTGACTTAAATATCTTTCCATCAATATATAGTTTGTCATGATTCAATTAGATTTAGTAGAACTATGAAATATTAAAGTAAATAGTAAAAATAACTTAAGTGTTTCACCTGTGGAACAGGGACAGTTCAGTAAAATTCATTTAGCATAACACATAGAACTCACCTCTCACACGATCTGTTTCCCGTATTACCTTCAGGGCTCGTCGTGGTCCCTCCTTGTCCCTTTCCATTGTAACAACAGTGCCGACTGGCAGACCAAGGGCACGCAAGGATGCTGCGAGTTCATGCCCTGTCGCCTCCCACATGTCGCCCTCTGCTGTAATAATCCCCACATGTGCCCAGCGGAAAAAGCGAAGCACGGAAAAGAGCACACGAGACGACAGTGGAAGCGGTCGGAGAAACGTGGGAAACGTTCCCTCATTCATGTCGGCCTTCAGGCAAGCCCAGGACAATAAGCCCTTGTTCCAATTTTTGGCCAGAAGTGCTGCAGAAGTGCAATACCCAGGGTTGGCCGGACCTAGAAAGGCCGATCCGTAACCCTCCAACTCCGCAAAACGGACCAGGCCTCTGGAGCTCATGCAATCCTCATTGATGAGTGTGTAATCATACCAATATCCTTTGTTAAGTTCAGGGTCTTTGTTGATACGGCTTGTGGCTAGTCGGGCAGCCTGGTCTGGCAGGGCTTTGGAGTACATGGGGTCACACGCCCATGGTCCCACAATGGCAATTTTAAAGGTGGCGCCCCAGGCCTCACAGGGCAGAAATGATATGATGACTAGTGGAAGGAGAAGCCAGTTACTCCACCAGTTGTAAGTGCGTAGGACTGGGCTAGAGGACGCAGACCTCATTGTCCCACCAGTGCCTTTCGCTTTGTGCTTTGAGGTTTGTTTTGGCCGTTCGTCTCTGGCAAAACACTGTGGCTGCCATCGTGGGTGGTATGACTGGCGAAGAAAGCTAGAGTTTCTGTGGTCGGCCATTTTGATTTTTTTTTCAGAGACAGAAAGTGAGACAAAGAGTGGCACAGAGAGATGATGTGTGTATGAAGGTGAATATTTGCCAGTATGATGGCTGATTAGACACTCCAAAAACACACAGCTCTCGTTTCAGGTTCTACCCACTGTGGGGCACTAGCCCAAAACTACTGCACAATAGCCAGCCATCAGTGTCTGCTTTAAAGAGTGTTAAAGAGAGAGAGAACATAAGGTGTTGTTGGCAGAGAGGGAAAGAGGGAAAAATGAAAAAGAAATCGAGTTAGTGAAAAATTTTACCATATCATTTTACCATATTTTGTCAGAGCGTAACAGCAGCTCAAACACTGATACACAGAATCAGGGTATATTATTATTCAATATTACACTGGAATACTTGATTCTGATTGGCCAGCCCCATTAATGCCCGATAACAGCTGCTCAAAATAACACAGGCTCCTCCTGCAAATCAACTTGACCATCAAAAATAATTTACTTATGAATAAAGTATATAGAAATATGGCTAATTAATAACATATATGAGATTATATTGCAAATGATTCAATCAAATTGCTCAACTTTAGGTGTTTGACATGTTTGCATGATGTGTTTTGGCTAAAAGCTGTATCTAAAGCTAATAATAAAATGTATATTAGTTACAAATAAGCTAAGAGTAATAAGTTTTGTGGTGTCCACAGTGACATTGATACATGTTCTTGAACCCTCTAACCATATTGTTCTTTCTTCTGTGATCCTAAAGACCTGATCTCTGATTTCAGGCTTTGTTCTAATCAGCTGACCAGATACTTCCTCACCTGACTCATGTGCCATCTGTCTGTGAGGCTTAAAGGTGGAGGTGGGGTGAAGACGACTTGTGTCAGGCTATATGACCATTCTCTCTCTCTCTCTCTCTCTCTCTCTCTCTCTCTCTCTCTCTCTCTCTCTCTCTCTCTCTCTCTCTCTCTCTCTCTCTCTCTCTCTCTCTCTCTCTCTCTCTCTCTCTCTCTCTCTCTCTCTCTCTCTCTCTCTCTCTCCATTGCTCAGCATGGAGATTACAATTAAAGAGCTCTGCCTTCATTAGCCAGGCCATGATGACTGCCAATAACGTGAGGCTTTACCAGTCTTAATCTTAGCCTATCTATTTATAAAATCATCACCCTGTACCTTTTGACCTCTCAATAGCCCTCTCTGTCTTAAGCTATTTTCTATCCTCTAATCCATGTCTTCAACATTACAGTATATGGAATTTCATTCCTTTATTACTGACTGTAGCATCCAAACCTTTAGGTCTCGCTTCCTCTTTATCTCTAGACATTTGGCCACTGGAACGAGACCTCACAGTCTTCCACAAACTTCCTGTGTTATTCTGTTTGCGATATTAGATAAAGGAGACACCACAGGCCTTAATTTATTCAGTCTGATTGTGATGCACTGCATGAAAGCTCAATAGATGAGAATGTCACATTTATAGGCTTTATACAATTTACCTTGCATTTACATATAAAATGGATATCAAAGATAAAATAGCTGTCGATTTACAGGCTAAAACCTTCTCACACCTTTTAAATTTCTGTATTTTTCCTGCCTGGAAAACAGTAGCATAAAATTAGTAGCATGCACTAAATCTAAATCTGACATCCTGTTATGCAATCTCTCGGTTATTAATAATAACCATTTACATATTATCACTTACTATTTGAATCTAATGACCTAAAGTTAATATCATATATTCTGAAGACTTTTACATATCACATTTTGTGTTTTTTAAAACTATTACGATGTGGTTCTCTTTTTGTCTTGATAACCAATGATACATAAAATATTCCAGTTTGTACTGTATAAGAATTTAACAAAAGCTAGCTGTAGCTATTTAGCATTGTTATTAAATGTCATCTTTAGTAGACTACCTCAAGACCTTAAAGCTTTTTACCTTAAACTTTTGAATCTTGAGAAGAAAAACTGCATGAAAATGTGTATACTTTTGGTAATTGGAATACTGTTGAGATAAAACTTTGCATTGCATTGCATTGCAAAATGTTGCACACATTGCAAAATATATTCCTTAAAATCTAATTCCTAAAAAGTTTACACAACCTTGTAGCCATGCAGTAACAAAATAAGATTACTTCCCTCAAGGTAGACCTAATCCTCTAAACCTTTAGGACTACTCAAGCATATTTCATATTGAAAACTGCTGTTTTATAGAAAACTACTTACTAGAAGAAGGAAAGTTTGGCTAACCTGGTGTGCTAATGGAGAGCCATGCTGAATGATTGTTCCATTTGAACATGGAATCTCTGATGAGCCCAGAACTGACCAGAACTGTACTCCAGGGAGGAAATAGTCCCAAATTAAAGATTCCAAATTATGGTGAAGAAAAAGCAGATATTCCACACAAATATGGAAAAAACAGTCCTTAAGATTATTTTCAGAAAAAGTTCATGAAATATTTTTCGCTTGAAGTAAATGTCTCCACTTTCCTCTCTTTATAATGGGGGATTGATTTTGGTCCCTTAAGGTTAGAGGCCCTGAGTTCTGTCTGAAGAGCCTAATGCGGGAAGCCACTGTAACAAGAGGCCCTCAGAGTCCTGGATCTTACTGGGAATAGGTGGATTTACAGAGAGACCAATTGCGAGTGAATAGGAACAAGCAGAGGAGAAAGGATGGGGCGGGCAGCGAATCCAAGTGTGACTTCTTAACCGTCTTTATCCTATAATCCACATACAGTACATGGCAAAAGGCAATTCTTGTGTGTTAGGTTGTGGCCCAGTAACATTTAAGATATTGGCCATTTGATGTGCATTGAAATGGTCATATATAGTAGAGTACTCACAGTTTTCGTCACAACATTTTAGTCACTACTCTCAGTATAATTATAAATGAATGATTAATTTATGAATTTCGTCCTTTATGATTCTGCCAACTTAGAGTTCAGTTAAGTAGATTTGATCGGTTTTTATGTTTTCTGTGAATCAAACCCATTAAATGAGAGTTACTGATTGAACTGTCCTGATCTAAATATGTTTCCCTTAATACTGAATTTACCATCACGCTTTTGCAACAAGTTTAAGATGACGTGTTAAGCCATTAGTGTGACATGTCCTCATGTCACAATAAAAATTCTGAAGTGTCAGTGTCCCTTCTTCACTTCTTTCTTTGCCTATCCTATCACCCCTGCTGCCTGATCTTTCTTGAGGTTTTAAGCTTGACTAGGAATGCCAAACAGGTAATAAAACTAAAACTATAACAAACACTATTAAAACATTTCTGTAACTTGAAATCAAATAAAATGTTGGCCTAAATATTATATAACAAGACATTTAAAAACAGTGGACACCCTTGCTTATACTTGTCTCGACTACTGAAAATGGTATTGCCTTGGATGTTGCTTTTTCATAGTTCAGGAGAGTTGATGAAATTCTCAGTTTCAGTTATCTCAGTGTTATTTATTATCTCAATTATTTCAATGTGTGTTCAATTATCAGCTTAGTCTCAGATGTTTCTCTGCTTGGAAGAAATTACTACAGAAACAAACGAGACAATTGTTTAAATATGTAGAGTGTGGAGCTGTAAAATGTATATTGTATAGGTAAAATAATATGGCTTACGATCAATTTAATGTCAAATCTTACATTGAAATCTTAAATAATACTGACTTTTAATTGCAGACTTAGCAAATATATGGAGAAATATCTGAGCTGTAGGAGACTGAAAACTCTCCATTTGCTCATTTGTGTCTAGGAGAAATAATTGGGATTTTAAAGAGAATACACCTTTGTGCCATATAAATGTATTAGAACCCCCGACAGAAGTAACTGTCTGATCTCTCACTACCCGTATGCCTGTGTGTGTGTCGTGCTAGCTCATGATTGATAGAGTCCAATTTGAGATAAACAGATTTAGTCAGACTGGGTTGTGCCACACTGAGCTTTAACCAGCAAGCCTCTTACATCTGATCAGTAAGGGGGAGAGACACTTATAAGTTTTGAACAGCATAAGTTTGGGTAGATGATTCAATTTTTTGATTGACCAATGTGAATGGGTGATCTCTGTCTCAGTAGTTTTGCTTACTGGCACAGGTCTACAACAGTGTGCACTTTCCCTAATTTATATAGTCTGAAAAACAAACCTCTGAATGTTTTCACACCCCCTCTTTCTCTTTGTTCATCTGACATTCAGCCGAGACACTGATGATAAGACAGACATTTTTTTTACATTAACGCATTTTGCAGATGCTTTTTCCAGGGCAACTTACAGTGCATTACATTATACATTTGTTTTTGAGTATGTGCAATCCCTGGCATCGAACCAGGGCCGGACCGGGACAATTTCAGGCCGAAAAATCCAAGGCCATACTATGCACCCAAATACATTCAATCCTCGCACGTCTGTTTTTAACCGCTTTGGGGACTATGTGAGGTGATATTAACAGTCATCCCTACATCTCATTAGACTGTTGTTAATAAAATTATAATAAAAATAAACCTGCATCTTCCAAGCTATCCAATCCTTAAACTGTATATGTAATGTTTCAATGACTAGCCTGACCATCTGTTAGCTAATCTACACAGTGTAAGTTTATACAGTGTATGTGCACAGTTGGCAAACTGAAAAATTGTATAGAAAAAAAAAACATTGTTTATTGTTATTATTTTACCTAATTACATTTATAGCTATATAATCAAATCAGCATTTAATCAATTCAGTAATACATTAAGAGAAGAGGGTCAAAGTTCAACAACAGATTTGGCTACTTATGAGAAGGATTTAAATACAAAATTCCAAAATTGTCCAGAGCACATATAGCTATTAATAAAATACAGCAAAGTATTCATTCATGAATCACAAAGGCAGACAAACACCTGTCACCACTGATTAGAAATAAATGGTGTATTCAATGTAAGCTTAGCAGTTTTCAAATTAAAAAGGAAAAACGGTTACAGTCCTAAAACTGCTATGCTTTCCATATTATCGACCACTCTACAGCAAAGTACAGAATATTCTCCCAATAAAGACAATCGACGGGTCAAACCCCCCAAATTATCTGTTCGAATGCACCTGTCACGAAGGCAGCGGAAACAGAACCTTTTATCGCAGTTGGGGCACTTAATATTAGGGCATCCCACACCACTATGTGTGAGTAAAGCCTTGCATCCTGGACAGGATCTGAAATACGGGCAACCATTCACTGAGCTCTGAGGGTCGTTGATCAGTTTGCCGCTGAGGAGCGCGGCGCGGAGCGCGCAGTTTGGGAGCACGCAGGCGTCGGTGCTTGAAGCGTGGCGTGGCCACTCTCTCTGACACGCGCAGCAGAACTGAAACACTCGACGCTTTGCTTTAGAACACGACCTGCAGATCGCGCGCTGACCGGCCGGCTGGCTCACGCTTCTTGATTGGTGACAACCAGGGCACTGGAGAGAGGAAAAAGTTTTTTAGTGACAATAGAAAATATGTACATCGGAAAACACATTTTTTTTTAATGTTAAACAAATATGATTTTATAGGCCTATGTAAAACTTTTACATTTTGAATTAAAGTTTTTAACACATATACCTTTAGTTACCATTTAACCGGAAACTTAACAAACGTCTACTTTCCCAACCTAAGCACAAGCATCGCTCTTCTGAACAATGGTAACCACACAACTGGAAAAATATAAACAACTCTTTTAAATCTCAAAGATAAACGATTAATTAGCACTACCATGTCTTTCTTATTACTTAAAAACACATGAAACAACACATAATAAAATACTCTATGAATGCATTCTTGTGCAAAGCATGCTGGGGAATAGAAATTCTCTGACCAGTTACAACAAATTCATTTTAACACAACATAAATCATTCATTTTAATGTTAAATCAACACAATGTTTAAATTTTTTTTGTCACAACATGAATTTGTCATGTTCAGCCATCAAAACGTAATCCATTCAAGTTTTTTCAAATGTTTTAATTTTTTTTAAAACATTGTGTTGAGTTAACACTAAAATGAATTGAGTACATTGGACAAATAGCAAAAATCCTTTTTTCAGTGATCTAATGACAGAACACAGATTATAATTTATTAGAATCCTCCAGCAGCAGATATCAGGTGGATTTTTAGTGTATTTGTATTAAAGATCAAATGAATAGTATTTATATAGGTATATAGACATATAAATACTATATAAAGTGTCTTAAATTAACGAGATCTCCTTTGTCTTAAATTTTTTTAACCCAGGATAGTTCTTTTAGACACTTTAAGGCAAACCTGCGTCACAGGTGATCAGACCCATTGACATAGTGCTAAATGAAGTCTAATAGCTTAATTCTGTCCGAACAAGGGCCTGAAAAAGCCTGTGTGCGGGACGTCTGACGTCATGAGGGCTGACTGAGCTCTCTCTGTGCATGCTGTCAATGTACCTTTGGAGCATTCATGGCTCAAATCCTCCTGGACTATATTCACAGACAGCAAACTCTGTTGGAGAGAGAGAGAGAAAGAGAGAGAGAGAGAGAGAGAGAGAGAGAGAGAGAGAGAGAGCGTCGTAACGTCGTAGACAGAATATATTTTCACGTATGCCAACTATAGATCGTATTCAAAAAGTCCACTCACCTGTTCGCTGCTGCAACACCCTTTACAGTATGAGAAGTGGAATAAATAGAAAAACAAAACGGATCTGTTCACTCCTTCAGTCACCTGATTATTTACTTGAAGCTTGATAATGAAGGGGAATACCACAGTGAAAAGCTTTCACTTTCTGTTTGATAATGTCAGAAATGTTTACCTGTTGTCAGTTTTCTAAAATGTTACATTTTTTGCGCACCACCATACATTGTATGTCTCCGTGCGTATGTTTTTTTAACACAATAGCCTATACTGTGTACAGATTTTAGGGAATTGTAATCTTTTTCGTTATTAGGCTTTATACCGTCATCTGCTGGTTATTCCCAGCAAGTAACTGCATATTCTACATAATATAATAAGGCAGTTATGGTTATATTGGACCCAAAAGAAAGAAAACAATTTCATCACTTCAGACATTCATTACATTTATTCATTAAGCATTTTGCTTGTGACGTAGCTACATATGAAAAGCATGTATTAAAACTCTTCATCTGTTAGTTTAAACTCTGCTCATTATAGTCATGTTTTGTGGTGTCAATAAAAAGAAATATCAAGTTAAAAGGGAAATACAATAATAAAAAAATACAGAACAGACAACACAGAATCAAAATTTCTAGAAAAAAAAATGCAATAATTTTTCCAATTTTAGTTCAATTTTAAATATATTTACTTATTCAGTTTTACTACTTCAATCCCACATCCACTATAGTCCATGTTGTCGCAGAATCTGACTGTTATTCTTAATCACACAGGACTCAAACTCACTGTCATCACTGTCATAGTACTCGTTGTCGTAGCAATCCGGGCGCATGCAGCGGAAGCAGAACTCATTATAGCAGTGCGGACAAACGATGTTAGGGCATCCAAGACCGTTATGAGTGAGTAGGGCCGTACATCCTGGACAGGCTCTGAAATACGGGCAACCTTTTACTGAGCTCTGAGGGTCGTTGATCTTTTTGGCGCTGAGGAGCGCGGCGCGGAGCGCGCAGTTTGGGAGCACGCAGGCGTCGGTGCTTGAAGCGTGGCGTGGCCACTCTCTCTGACACGCGCAGCAGAACTGAAACACTCGACGCTTTGCTTTAGAACACGACCTGCAGATCGCGCGCTGACCGGCCGGCTTTCTAAAGCGAGAACGCTGGCAACCAGGGCACTGTGGAGAGAAAAGGGCTTAATGTGTTTCAGAGGACACATCAAAAAATAAGTCTGACACAAGGTGACACAATAACAATTAATTAAGATACATCTACATTATATCACTAAAACAGGTGCCCATGTACTGCCAGTCTACCTTTATAATGTGCATGGTCCTAGTCCTAGATATCCAGAGATGGGCAGCCAGAGATACCTGTGAAAAGAGACAGATCAACTGATTTTCCAGAGACAAGTCATTGGTGAGAGACAAATTTATATATATGTTATAATTGTATCCTTTTTAAAACACTTTATTTCAATTCAGTTAGAGAAGACTCATGTTGTCATTACAACAAAACACATTAGATTACTGTAGATTACAAAATAATAAAAACCATAAATTCACAAACTTTTTGATTTTTACTAACCTGAATGACAACTCAACATGTGAGGAGTGAAAAATATATGAGCATGAACTGAGCTAGATTATGAACATCGACATGAAGGGGAATACCACAGTGACACAGCTACTTTCACTTTTTATTCCAGACATAGACTAGGAGGATATTTCATTTCATATTTCATATTCTTTCATTAGTAAAAGGATTGGTTGAATGAAAGGTTTGATCACGGACATTGAAACCAACAATTTGTAGATGGCGCTACAATCTGAAGATTTATTTTGTCTAATCTTTTGATTGCAGGCTTGATTAATCTAAGCATATGGTTCAGATCTCTTCTGATCTCTGGAGGAGATACTCAGTGGCAGGGACATCTCAGTGACAACCTGGTTGGGGATTTTTAACCATGTATTTTTAAACCACACTGTAAAATTGAAAAGATCCTTGAGAAAGTGCCTCGAGGTCCTCCTGCTGGTTCTGCTGGTGTGGCAGTTTAAAGAACCTCAAATGATTCCTCAAGGATCTTTTCATTTTACATTGATACCAAAAAGCACACTATACCTATGTATGAAATTAGCATAGAATTAAGATGCTATTATCTCGATAAAAGATCAAACATCTTGTACTTCAACATTTAATCTTATTGCTGGAGTAACAATTGGGATACTAAATAATGAAGAGGATAACTCAAACAATCGTTAATCAGTGTCAAACCTATTACATATTTTATCTTCAGTAAACAAATTTGCTATTGTTTATTTTCTCACCTAATTGCATTTCACTGCATTTTCATTGTCTATGATTACAGCTGACAAGTGCATGAAAGACAAGCTTAAGAAATAAGTCGATGTCGCCATCTTGTGTTTATAAATAGCAGCATGTCTAAGCATTTGGACTGTTCTGTTTTAACTAATTTGATCACTAATTTATCACTTTACGCTTGTGTCCAGCGGTAGTAATTGTATCACTTAACATGGAAAAATACAAAGCACAATTAATAATGTAAAGATAAGAGGGTATAATGTGACTATAACACTGTGGTGGGCTATCTAAACACACAATGAGTGTGCTTAAATCACTGCAATGATTTTGATGATGGTGTCATACGATTAGTTCGCAAATCTAACAACATCAACATTCTTTACATCGCCTTTACAAGCCAAAATAGTAAGATTGAATAAATTCTAAAGGACAATTTAATGGAATTAAAATTACAATTTTGGTATAATCAATGACCCAAAGACTGTGAGCAACATACACATAATATTTATGAATGAATTACTATCAATCGTTCTGTATTAACCCAAGTTAAAGCTGTTCATCTACCAAGGGTCTTGTGCCACATGAGGGCACCGTTCATCGTTAAGGTAAAACGGGAACAATTTCTCAAGTTTTAGTCTAAAGCAGCTCAGTAAATGTAAAATCAGAGGTATGCACGTCACTCTGGTGGATTTCTGCACACAAACTTGTCATAATGACACCTATCAGTAGAAAACACGTGTTAAGAGTTTATTTTGTGTAGTTTTATGATTGGATATCTATGAGTAATGTTACTATCAAGGATATGTGGCTTGTTTTATCTGTTTCGTACAGAAATACATTGTCATTAACTGGATGTCATTAACTGATACCTTCAGAACACGAATTGGAGGTCTGCACGTTAAGTCTTGCACCTAGCTGAAACACAGATATTTATCGATTTATATCCACTTACTCACCTGTAAGAAGAACGTTATGTGTTTAGAGTTGTTCTCATTTCTGTTACTGACCAATGACAGAAGATCTCTGAGGACGATAGGAGGAGCGTAAGTATGACAGGGTGTGGAGTTTTCAGCCTTAAACTCTGCACCATTTATTTGTTAAGCGTTTATGTGTAATAGAAACGCCTAATTGTGAAGCAGTATAATGGCAGAAATTGCAGAGTGCAGTTGGTCTTCATCGTTATTATGTTGCATCGGTTCCGTTACGGTGGTGTATTACCTGCTGAGGTGGTCGTGGCAATGTTGGCATGGATTCAGAGTGTACATAATGTCCGAAATCTGGCAAACGGACCTAAAGACATATGGGCAATGGGCTGGTAAGACAGAAATATTTTTATTCGAAAGACTGCAGAACGGGTTACTTTGACATTACTTTTTAATTACCAAGCAATTTAATTTGATTCATTTGCAAGAGCTTTATGTAAGCTTTATCTATTTATACATTTAAAGGTATATTTTTTGTCAGTATCTGTGTTTCCTGGGATTCAAAGCCACCTAACGCAGGGCTGTACTACTGAGCTACAGTAACACTTTAAAAAAAGAGATTTAATTTTATCATTATGGGAATGAACAATCCTGCTCATTCTTTGGTAACTTTAACGTCCAACGTATGAGCATGAATATTTAGCTAGACATTAACTGTGTACAGCTGCATCTGCAAAGTTTTGGAAAACTTTAACACCTTTAACAACTGCCAAAGCTAGAATATGTTTGACTTGATCATTTGACTTGATATTTCATTTGACTGCTTTTCTGCTCTTAAACAGCACACCTTTTTAATTTAAGAAGTCAACTTATCCAGTCATGTCACTTTTGTGTCACCTGGACTGAATAATAGTGATTGATGTGATCTCATGCTGATAAGAAACAACTATTATCAGAATGAATTCTATGCTGGTTCAGAGAGGTTTATACTGCTTATATTGATGGTTTTCCAGCAGAACCATGATTTTAACCAGCAGAACCTTGATTAGCTGATGGACCATAGGGGGTCCCGATAACAGGCAAGCCAGCAGGGTCTTGCTGGAACAGGACAGATGTTTGTGGTTAAGCAGCCTGGAGGGGAGGCACACCACCATCAAGTGTCCAAAACACAACGTCCTGGTGACCTGCTTTGCTTTTTTCTGCAGGGGTTTTGTGTTACATTGGTTGTGCAGTACTTATTCTGCTAAGCACAGCCAGAACTCATCAATACACGTTGCCTTGCTGAACAAATATTTTCTCATAATCAAAGTGCCTATAAACTATTTAAAGTAATTATGCACTTTAAATAAAAATCTCTTGTTCTTACTGTGAAAACTGGCAGCTGAGCTATGTAAAAATATAGGAAGCATGTAAACAACAACTTCTTTTCATTTTACAATTCTTAATTTGATTAACCTATGTAAAACCATTAAGTTAATCACAAAGTGGCTTTTTATAGACTGTTGCCACTTGTATAGAGATTGTGCCACACAACACCATGAGGATAACACATGTGAGAACTATCATATTGCTAGAAACATAAATTAAACAACATAAAATGACACATAAAACACTTTAATGTATGTAACTGTTATGCATTATCAAATATCAAATGAAAGTAATATTTTCAAATGTAAAGAGGCACACAGGCAATTATGGGAACGTCTTTTAACTGTTTTTACCGTAACTTTTATAGTGACTTTTATAACTTTTTAACTGATTTTTAACTTACAAAAAACATAATTTAAACAATATTTTACTTTTTTTAGCATGTTTTTGTATTTTTAGATTTACTTTCAAAAATCATACATTTACACTATTTGACAGTAAAATTTAATGTTATGTTTATAGATGTGACGTTTTTTATAGTTAATCAATTAACAGATCTGTAGCCAATTGTTCTGTTAAAATTATGAACATTTTTTACATACTGTACTAGTAAAACTAGTTAATATTAATGTTTTGATATTTGTAAAGTCTCCTTAAAACAGAAATGATTAGTGTTGATATTTGAAATTAATAGACTTTGTTTTCACAGTTGTGACTGGAGCTACATCAGGGATTGGTCGAGCATATGCTGAAGAGGTCAGTTAATTCTTTGCCTTATACTTTCTTATTCAGAAAGATTAGTTATGGAGGGGCTTAATAACATCGATTGTTATAATTAAATGTTCTAAATGGATCCCTCATGGTTTGTATTTAATTATTAACCTGGGATGTATGTCCAGTATTCCTCTAATATTTGTTTTGGGTGTCCTCACAAGGGCCTTAACCTTTGCTTTAAGTTAAAAGGTTTACTGTACATTTCTCATTAGTGTGCAGTTTTGGTGAAGGGTTTGACATTTTTGGTGAACTGCCATAATCAACTAGTCTGGAAGTCAGCACAAAGATATCTTAGAGGATCCAGACACACCAGTAATTTCCTTTTTTCCAAAATCTGCATGGTTGTGGTTAAGTGCAGCCTGCCTGAAAGACATCTCATCTTGGATGACTGAACACCACCTTCAGCTAAACCTTGCCAAGACTGAGCTCCTGGTACTTCCGGCCTCACCTGCAACGCAACACAACCTCACAATTCAAATTGGCAACACAACCATTACACCATCTAAATCAGTAAGAAACCTTGGTGTACCTCCAGACTGGACTACTGCAATGCTCTTCTGGCTGGTCTTCCTGCACAAGCAATCAAACCACTTCAGATGAAACAGAACGCAGCAAGACTTGTCTTCCAGTCCAGATATGCACTTTACAACTCCATTGGCTAAGATCAGGTTAATTTAAATCATTAATGCTGACATTTAAAACCATCACAAATTCTGCACCCTATGTTTTAACTCTCTGGTACATACCTAGACCCATCCAGAACCCTGCTCTCAACGAACTCTTCTGGCTGGTGGTACCCTCACAGAAGGGCACTAAATCTCTCTCACTTTCTCCTTCTCTGAAACAGAACCAGCAAGACTTGTTTCCCCACCTCCTTTAAAATCCAACTAAAAGCACACCTCTCCACGAACACCTGACATCACAATCAAAAAAAAAAATCTCTCTTCTTTCCTCTACAGGTACTTATCTAGCATTGCAAAACATTAAATTTAGTAAAGCATTCTTAACTATTGTTGCCGCTTTTGATTTCGCTTCATTGTCTCAATATTTGTAAGTCGCTTTGGATAAAAGCGTCAGCTAAATGCCTAAATGTAAATGTAAGTGTTTTATCAGATTTAAATTCAGGCGGGCTTTCGGCTGTTAGTGTGTTATTCTTTCCTTTAGCAAAGGAAGAGGAAAATTAGTCTGTTTAGTGAGAGGATATTTACCAAACAAAGTGTTGTGATGGTAAAACCCATGTGTTTACCACACTTCATACATCTTACCAAAATATTTATTCTTAGCTCAATATATAAAGACACTTGTCTAAACAGTGATCACATGTAATGTTTGTTTGTTTATTTGTATTTTAGCTTGCCAAACGAGGCTTAGATATTGTCCTGATCAGTCGCACGGAGGAAAAGCTTCACTGTGTTGCCAAGGAAATAGGTGAGTTACCGAATTACAGATGAAGGAAAAAATGTAGTTTCTCAAAGAAGTGAAATCTGGCTTATAAAATGCTTATTTAAAAAAAAAAAGCTTATAGCTCACTTGACCATAACCATGTGTTTAAAGTATGAAATATTTTAATAAAATACCCCAAAAACAGATATGTATTTATTGCATGTATAGACATTACAATTAAAAATATAACAGTTTTGGATTTATACATAAACCTGCATGTGTTTATACCAGAGTCTCGGTTTAAGCGTCAGACTCGTGTGATTCAGGCAGACTTCACGGAGGGTCATAACATCTACTCAGCCATTCAGCAGAAGTTGGAGGATGTGGAGATTGGAATTCTGGGTAATATAATGATATAGAATCATGTGTAAAAATGCCAGGAACACCACAATGTTGCAGACTACTCAAAAATTCTTATATCCATAGATTTTAACACCTGTTATTTCCGTAATCTTATCAGTAGTTACAATACATGATAGCATCATCTTCTTATAATAATGTTAATTCCACCATTAATAAATGAGTGATGTTAAATTGGATTTTTTATGATATGGATAGGCTCCAGGTAGGCTTTTTTGTGTTGCACTGCACGCAACACAAAAAAACTTTGTTGACTACAATCAAATAAGATTTTTTACAGTGTACATAAGCAGTATAGAATGGTTTGGCCCATTTAATTTAAAAAAGCACAATGCATCAATATTTTTTATGTAGAAAATAATTGATTAACAGGTCATATTTGGTATGCATTGCTATTAACAACACACATTACTTTTGTACATTTTATGTTGCATACACTGTAAAACTCCTCCAAAAGGTGTACCATGTATCATAGTGCATAGTGATTTCACTGTCTTATGAAAGACACTGGTGTTTGATGAATGAATGAATGAACGAATGGATGAATGAATGAATGAAACGCTTTCTTAAGAGTGCGGGAATTGTAGGAAATATTAATTCATTTAATTTTCTAATTTCTCTCCATAGTAAACAATGTAGGAATGAACTATACAGGAATTCTAGCAAATTTTTTGGATGTTCCTGATCCAGACCAGGTTTGACTCACACTTTCTGCTTTTGTTATGGGTGTCCATGTTTTGTTATGGGTGTCCATGTTTGTAAGAGGGTGTATTAATATTAAATCGAGTCCTTTCTTCTCTCTCCAGAGAATCACACAGGTGATAAATTGTAACATGCTCTCTGTCACTCAGGTCAGTACATGTTGATATCTGATTTCATTGATAAAGATACTTACAGAAATAACAACAATGTTGATGATAATGTTGTTGTTTTGTAGATGTGCAGACTAATTTTGCCAGGCATGGTTGAGAGGTAAACATGCAGCCGGTTCTGATCATATCTGTTTAATGGAGAAAGCTGTGTTTGTTTTGAGCAAAGCTGTAAATGTGTTTGCGTCTTTGTTTACTTCCAGAGGAAAAGGTCTCATTATAAACATATCATCAGAAGCCGCCTCTCAACCCCAGCCAATGCTGTCCATATATTCTGCCACTAAGGTACAATACAGACCAAATCTACTATATACTGTATTTATATTTAATATCCTTATATATTTTACTAAAGAAAATAGAGCCTTACAGGTAACAGAAACAACACAGAAACTAAAATCTGTCTTTCTATCTGCACATAGATATTTGTAACATATTTCTCTCGCTGTCTGAATGCAGAATACAGTTCACGAGGAATCACTGTTCAAGTAAGTTTACTACTTGTAAGCATCATAATGTACATGGCTTGCAAACTTTGACATTATCGTCCTTTTCCAGTGTGTAGTCCCGTTTATGGTCTCTACAAATATGACTCACAATGTTCCTGTGAGTCCTCTGGTGAAAAGTGCCGCTTCATTTGCTAAAGATGCTCTGAACACTGTGGGTTACACAACATACACAAGTGGATGTTTAACTCATGCACTACAGGTAAAACAACACAAAACAATATGCAAAAACTCAAATATTTTATTGTTTTTAACAAAATATGATTATGTAAAAAATTTTTAAACTTACCATCGTCTTTTTTATAGCATATTGCTCTGTCCATCTTTTTGCCGGGCTGGCTACGTCTCTCTTCCTTCTGGGTACAGTGCATGGCAAAATTCGCTCACAAAATCGAACCTCAAATTAGGGAGAGGATGGCAAACAACAAACAGGACTGACCAAATCACACTGTGTGAACAGAAGTGAACACACAAATACACAGGGATAAATATAAAAACACACTTTGTGGTGTACAAAGAGAGGGGGTATTGTTAGGATTACCGACAAACTCAAACACACAATTTTCGGACCAAGTTAGCACACACAGATATAGCAAATATGTACAAATAGTGTTTATTCATGTTTTTGTGCATCTAAATCTGGCCACCCTTTCGCAGAACTTGATGTATTTCCTCTTTTATTTATCAAAGTTGAACTTTTTCTTTTTTAATCTATATATATATATATATATATAGTCTTTTGTATAAAAATCTAGTCCAAATGCAATGTAGTTTTAAGGTGAAAATGCCCAAACTGGTTTATTGATATCCCAAGTATGTTACCAGTCTGAAAGTGCTTTTTTAATTTGCTGGTTAGTCAGCTTGCACAATCAATTAATCAGTAGTCTTCATTTTTTATGTTGTCAGTGCAATATTTTAAGTGTATTGTAAATTTAATATTACATAATAGTGACAACAAAAATATAACACTTGCTAAAATGCTACAATTTACCTAAACACTAGCTGTGCAATTTACTTGCTTTTGTTTGTTTCTTCATTTAATTCCCAGAAATGTGAAAAAGGTCCATAGGAAAAGAATGAAGTTTTTACTGTAGAGTAGACCTTGTCTTTTACATGTATTATAATGTATTTATTACTTTTCCATAATGTGATATGAGGACCACACTCTAAATGTGATGGAACATCATTTTAATGGCAGCATAAAAAAGACACAATTGAGGAAAAATATTGTTTAATGGCTTTTGTCTTCTGTTTACAGACTTTGTATTCAGTCGTATGATTCAGCCATTTTTTTATAATGCTGTGGAATGCAGTACATACTGATTGAACATGATCTGTTAACCTAAATTGTCTGTCCAGGAATTATCAAGTCTTCTATGCATCATCCTGTACTGAATAAAGTAACTAAATCTTTATGTATATTGATGTATATTTTAAATATATTAATACTAATAATGAACAAGAATTCTATGATAACTGGACTGCGTAAAGTATTTTTTGTGCATACTGCAAAGCACTGTAAATAACAAACAAACACAGAATGCAATGGCTTGTACACTACTGTTTTTTACCCACCATTAGACACCCACTATTATACAACAATGATACAATCTAAAAACCTTACAAAGACCTGATATTCTTGGGCTTCAGCATTCTTTGACTTTGGTAACAAATGCACACTTACATTCAGTCATATTCAAGCAACATATTCAAGTATTATTTAACCTGGTGTCCCTTTAAAATTGACCAACACAATGCAACAGAAAGAGGCACTTCAGTTACTATTCATCATCATTTTAAGCCCCAGCCAATCCGATCCATCTCCTGTGCTCTAGGCTCCGCCTTCCGTCCAGTAAGAGCAACCATAAGCACAAACAGCTTTTATTAATTAAACGGTAACAGAAATTAGAAAACAGATCCTTGAAAACCAATTTGAATCTATAATTTTCTCTTACTCGGACACAAGAAGAGAGAATAATAAATAACATATCTACAAAGCCACCTGACAGTAAATACACTAGAAGGTCCCAAAGGTCAACAGAAGTGCTTTCATCATGAATGAAATCAATGACACAAAACTGTAAGGGTTCCTCATCAGCCTGCAAGCTCTAAGTGGGTCACCATGAGTTTGGAGGATCTATTTTATGCCAAGAAAAAGCAGAAACGATTAACAACATTCCTCATATGGTCACCACAAGTGTCTGATGAGATTATAACAAGCATAGAAAAAGTTTATAAACGCTTATATGACAAATTATTTCTAAATTAAGTCAATATGGTCTCCATTGATGTTTTGCACAAACATAAAAATGAATAACGGAAAGTGTTTAACAGTTACCAATTGCTGACTGACGCTTGAATAAACAATTAGTGATTCAAATTGATACAAAAACAATCCCTTTCCACCACTTATGGAGAAGAAATCCAAACTTACAGAAACGCACGTCACAAGGCCATCATCATTAATAAATACTCATCCATTTTTAACATAAGCACACACACTTTAACCATTATGGTACATTGTCTTCGCAATTACATACTTTAATATTTGTTAACGTTAGCAATGAAATACATTTGAACAACTAACATTTCTGATGTTTCTCCCTTCCTCTTATATACACAGGTTTTATAGTTCAGTACATGTAACTGGTGTCACCCCATGAATCAAAAGAGTCGGGCCTAGTTCTTGCGTAAGAGTGTCCAGTTGTGTCAGGTACCGCTGTGATAGGTCAGAACTTGGAGGAGGGCGGGGCAAATACAGGAAGCGCACTGCGGCAGTAGAGCTATGTTCTCTTAGCAGACCGTTCACTGCACACAGAAAGTCTTCTGGTACCGTTTCCATGTTTGTTCCTCTACGGGTACGTGACACATTATCCCACGTCACGATTTTAATAGCGGCACGAATCCTCAGCTTTCCCAGCAAATCTCTAAATTGCTCCTCTTTAGCCAGCCAACCCTGATCACCTGACTCTGACTCCACACAGAGGAATATACGTAATCTTGCACGTCGCCACCAACCGGCCATGTTCAACACACATGCCATCTGAAGCAAGAAAAGACTGCATACGTCTGCGTAACTGTCACTGCCTGGGCAAAGTAGATTTGACGGCCACACGTCGATGGTTTCCACACCGTCACCTACCCTGATGGTCGTTTTGCCTTTGCTTTCAGGTGGCAGCTGGTGGAAGTATCGGCCTAAGCACACATTCTTTCCCATTTTTATGGCATCACAGATGATGCTCACATACTCCTCAGGCTGCAGTGCCCGTGGGCTTTCGGCATGCCGAACCGGTGAAAAATAAGCCTGTAAGGATGGGAGGTCCACCCCAAAATCATCCCCTTCACCCCGATCACCCTTGCAAAAGACAGGGTCCTGTAGGAAGTAATCCTCTGGGTAACAGCTGTCATAGAAACCCAAGATCAAGGTATTAGGCTTCATACCTCCTGGAAGAGAGAAATAAGTTGATAGACTTATTAAAACAAAAGATAGACATAATAGGTAATTCTGTAGATTTTGAAACCTGTATAATATTTTTTTTTCATGAAACACAAAAGAAGATATTTTTGCAGAATGTCCAAGTTGCTCTTTTTCATGTTACTATATGAGCTGTTTTTTAATTTTCAACCAAAAACTGTAAACTTTCCATGCATAATGGCTGTTTATGTACATGACAAAGATGTTTTGGGAAAGTGAAAACGTAAACTTTTAAAAACAGGTTTTCAAGTGCAAGTTTTTGAAAACGTTTACGTTATCATCAAATCTGTGAAAATGGTGCATCACGCGCATGCGTATTACGTGTTCACTTTATGCACATGCACATGTATACTCAAAACAACAATCAGGGCTTACGGGACTTTGTGTTTGTGCTACTCAACCTACTTCTTAACGTATATTCAGCAAAAAGTCGTTTTACTGCACCACTCCACCCTGCACTAAAATGTGGACCGTTTGGTCGTGTATGCGTGAAACTTTTCAAAAACACAAAGGAAATCTTTCTGTATATCACTACATTGTTCTAAGAGAATGGTGCCAAAAGTTCAAGATTTTAGTGAATAACTCATTTTGGGTGAGCGGTTCCCTTTAATATTGTTTAATATTTGCAAATAGGTCTATGTTTAAAAAAAGCTCCTTGATGCCTTTAATCCCTAAAGTTACCATGTTATGGAAATGTCTCACCCAGCCCAGTGATGCGGAGCAGGTGTTGAGTGCCCTGCCTGACAGATGGAGAGAGGGTCAGATCCACAAAGGCCTTCACACCCAACTTATCCACAAGACTCAGCCAGAAATTATACTGCGGCTGCACTGGGTCTGCTGGCAACACGTCTGTAAGAGAAAATGCAAAGAGATTAAGTCTGGTCATGTGGAATTTACTCCTCACTTTCCAGTGTTATCCCATTCTGAGAGCATACATCATAAATGACAATGTACATACAGCCGGTTGTTACTTGGTGTGTTATGAGTTTCTGAGCAGTTGTTATTAAGAATAACAGACCTCAGAATGTCACGACTGACCAATCAATATTAAGTATTCCAGAGAGCCGTGTAATAAAACATAACAATGTAACATGAATCCACAGGAGGACGTTTTTAAAACAAGTATGTAAAACAAGTATTTCAAGTTTCTAAAGTTTATCAAAGAATAGAAAGTTATCTGTAGGGGTGGTTGAGCTTGATTTACAGCTGATTTTACAGCACAGATTACAATGGAATGCGAGGAAAGATCAACCACAAATACTGGTTCTTTATGTGGAATCGCCCATGTCAAATGATAACAGGGAAGACACATGATATACAAAAACAGGGTTCTCTAACCCCACTACCCCTAATGTCCTACCCAAATCTCCAATCTGCACATGGCCCAGAACAAACAGTCCTCCTTTTTTTAACTGGTTGACAAAGCAGATGAGCTGACAGGAGGACCGAGGGTTTGCCACCATCAGTAAGACCTGTGGCCGCCAGAACTTCACATGATCCTTACGGGAGTCTAACATCAGAAGATACTTCCTCACCTGAGAAGAGGTAAGAGACCACCTCATAAATTTCTGTGCATATTTATACGTGTTATATTAAGTGTGTGTGTTGGTACCTGGTGAAAAATTAGAGCTTGGCTGATGTAGCCCCAGCTGCTGGTGGGAGAGCGGTAGTGTAGAAATAGCAGAAGGAGCAGAAGCAGTACGATACTGGCTGAGGAATAGACTGGATTTATCACAAACATCATCACCACACAGCTTACAATACCTAACAAACACGTGTGCCAAGAGAATAACTGAAATGTTGGCCTGGAAGGAGAAAAAAGACAGGAACAAGTTTTAATAAAAATGAATGTGAAAGATATATAGTTAAGACTGTCTTTATTAATTATTAAGAGGAGCTATTGAATCGGGCTGTTGTAGTTCAAAGTAATTTAAATTACTTGGGTTAATAAATGTTTTCTTACACAAAATGCTACGTTTTAAACAGAAAACTGTTAATATTTTGAGTTAAATTAACAATTGATATACTGTGTATCCATGGTAGCAAACCAATCATCACACTCAATTAGTTCTTGCATATCTCAAGACTAGTTGTCATATGCATGTTTTGTCAAAACGGTGAGTAAATTATGAACAAATTTTTATATTACGGTGAACTATTTCTTTTATTTCTCTCCCTTTTCCAGTGTTTTGTGCCGTACAGTACCTGAAATTTGGAGCAGAGGCCCATTCCAGAGCCAAGCAAGCCAAATCCACAGCCGCATACGCCAACAGGTAAAACACCGTCACAATGCCAGCAATCACATTCAGCTGTCCCGCAAACAAAGTGCACTACAACACACATAAACGCATGCACTTTATATAGCGTACCACTGAAATGACATCCAAAATGCACATAGCTTCCAGTACCTGCACCAGGCCCCAGGTATAGAGCACAGAGACCCAAGGGTTCCCAGAGCTGGAGGTGATCGCAGCTGGAGCTAATGGCAAACCTGAAAGATCACATCACAGATCAGACACACTCCAACAGAATCACACAGCCACCGCAACAGGACATTGTTACACCATCATAACTATCGTTCCAAACCCATCATTGTTACTCTGTCAGTGGGTGGTTAATACAAATACGTTTTTTTTTTAAATACCAAGCGTGTCAAACAGTAAAATGTCATTTATAGCGGTAATCAAATAGCACCTTTGTAAAGTTACATTACAGTATGTGCCTTGCAGCGCAACATCGATATTATTCAAGAAACATCGGTGGCAATAGTAGTATATTATAAGCATTCATGGCATGTGGTATTGAGTGAAGAATGACAGATGATTTTAAATAAGGCTACAGACTGAGCATCCCTCATAAAAATGTTGTGATGGCAAAATTAAACTATGAAATGATATTTTGCTTCTTATGATAAACCAGTCTCAGTATACAGCGGTATACATTTTCCTTCTCTTGTACACGTATCCATACCGAAAAAAGACAAAAACTATTTGTGTATTCAATTGATTTAGCTCAACATGTACCTTTTCTTAAATTCTGAATCAATCTTCCAATCACAAATGGTGCAACTGTCATGATAATATTAATGTGTGACAAATCATTTATTTTGATTTCTCTCAAAACAGTGTACAGAATGAGTATCCACCATCATTAAATTGTCAAAAAGAAAAGCATGTCCATAATTAACATAAAAACAAATAAAGATGGTGTTGATTTCGTAAATGCAGGTTTGATCAAAAGCTTGATTTCATGAATTTATGGTCTTTTTTCATTTAAATATGTCCTTTTTACCTTTTGTATAGAACATATGACCTCTCACACCATATAACTGTTAGCCTAGAAAACGTGACAAAAAGTTACATTGCACAATATTACCTAATCTTACACTTTTGGGAACCATCTATGTTGAATTTGGGAACCATCTATGTTTGTGTAAATGTCAACAATACTCATATTTAAATATAGTTTTTCTTTCTTTGCAGTATTTATGCGCCTTAAGCCAAACCATAAACAAAAATAAAATAATTGCACACTAACCAAAAAGCTGGTCCAGAGCAAGAGCATGGAGGATTCGAGAAGCTCCTATCATAGAGCACATGGCAGCAGAAAGAGAAGCGCAGTAAACCCCGATTGTCACAAATGGAGGCCACACATTCACACGCTGAAACACTGCATAATCATTGACTAACAATAACCTGAAAGAGACAAGAAAAGAAGAAAACATTTAGGGATATGAATAAAGAAAACAAAGATAATACTTCGCCCAAAAATGAATGACCACGTCATTCCAAACATATATACAATTCTTTTTTGTGTGGAATATACTGAGTAATGTTAATGCTTCTTTTTCCCCCATATAATAAAAATTAATGGTTACTAAGTCTGCCCAACATCTCCATTTATATTCTATTGATAGAAAGAATCATGTGTTTGAAACCACAAGAGAGTGAGTAAGACAACAGCTTCTATTTTTAACTATCCCTTTAATGGCAACGAAGCATTGTAAAAAATTAGTTTTTAGTATGGCTTGATGGTCACTATCAGCACCTATCACAGGTGGAGCTCAAGGAGAAGAAACAGGATCACATAGATAGTGAAGGTGTATGACACGGCTATGATGGTCCCTTTGGGTATAGACTCACTCGGGTTTTTCAGCTCACCTGAAAAGATAAATGAATGATAGATTTATGACATCCATCTTTTATATAGCCTTTATCAATCTCGTAAAAGGCAAACAATTACATCAACAATGAAAAAGCAGAAGTGTGTAAGTGGTAACTGTGGTCATCTCTGGTTTTGTACCCGACATGTTTGCTCCTGCCATGATGCCTGTGCAGCTGGTGAACATCACAGCAAACACAGTAGCAAAAGACATCATTGTGTTGGTGCTGTAGTCCAGAGAGTAGCCCGCTATTGGAGTAGACAATGAAAACAAATTTAACTTAGCAATTCCATAAATCAGATTTGTAACAGCGTTGCAAGTTTATGTGTGCCAGCTTTTATACAATCTGTGACTTGGTGCCTAAGTTGAATATAACTGTTAAACAGCCTAAATTATGATATTACAACATTGATAATCACAAAGATCTTACGTCCAAGGTTGTTCCTCAATGTTGAGCCATTGAAGCCCGTGTAGCTAGGGTTGACAGTGATGGTGTGATTATTGCCGTATGTGTGTGTGATGTTAAAACGCTGTGGTCCGAGTATCAAAGGGCTGATGATGATAGAGATCAGTGATACAGTCACAACCAGCAGAATGGCAAAAGAGGCTTTGGCGTAGATGTGAGCACCGACCAGACAGACTACCAGACACAGCAACAGCACTATAGAAGAGTACAACACTGTGTACCAGTAACCCTGCGGCAACACGCGCAGCCCATGTGATGCAGCAGAGCCTAGAAATAGAAGATATAAAGATGGAAAGACAGGTGGCTTCTGTATGGGCTCTTTGTTACTAATCTAATTCATGTCTGAATTTTAACCTTTTACTGAACATAACTGAAATGGAAATGCTTAGTTGTGTAAACATAAACAGCCAGATTTATTTACTAGTATGAATACTAAGAATCTGGTGATTTTAGAATTTTAAACTTGCTGAACAACATTACAAAGAATGCCGGAGAAATTTCTGTGAAAAGTTATCTGTTACATACCAATGTTGTACAAACACAAATAGTGGGGAGTCTTGTGTTGTGCAAATACACCAAAACTGATGATAATAACCCTCATACTCTTTAGTACAGTACCTGGATCCTTTCCAAAGACATCAAGTATGGCCTCCACCAGACCGAGCACATAAACCCCACATGCACACACCTTAGCAAGGTAAAACATCAGGCCGATACTGCCTCCAAACTCAGGTCCCAGAGAACGACTGATCATGACTAATACTATAGAGTTAAAAGAAAACATCAGCGTATTTATACATATTTACAGCGTCAGTGTTCAAGGCTGCACTCGATATTGTGCAGAGGCTAAGGATACAATAGGCTCCGCCCCCTTCCACTGCACCATTAGTAGAAATAGCACATATGGACAAGATTGTCAAGGAGATGATAAAGTAGGCCACGAACAGCATGAGGAGACCGTGGAGGAGACCAGCGTGGCCTACAACAAACCCTGCAACAAAGACACGTATCAGATTCATTTGTGATCTTCTTGATGTCTTTTTTTATCACGCTTAAGTTTTCTACCTCTCTCACTGACCTGTGCGCAGAAACAGCACAATGCTAAACATGGACAGGATGGTGGGAACCATGACTCCAAAGAAGGTGTTGAGTTTGCGGGGGTTTGATTTGGGGGATGCCTGTCCTGTCACTGCTGATCCACTCCTGGAATCTTCAGAATTTCCCACAATGCTGTACACCCCATGAATAAGAAGAGGGGAGTGTTCGTTCGCCATGGCTTGAAGAACAGGAACCTGTAAATAAAGAGTGTTTCCTGTTCAGTTAGAAAAGCCTCTAACTTTGTCCTGTCTGGACAAAATAATCATCAGTTTATCATTACATATGTATACTTGAAAATGTTAAAAACTCTTAAATACTCAACAGTCTTTCCATTTAACTCAACGGTATCTTTACCGGATAGTTAAATGAAAAATGACCCTTACTTACCCTCATGTCATTTCAAACTTGTATGACTTTTTTCTTCTGCAGAACACAAAAAAAGACATTTAGAAGAATGTTGGTGACCAAACAACATTGACTTGTTCACTGAATGGACAGAAAACCACTCATTTGACATTTCTTAAAATATTTTTGTGTTCTACAGAAGAAAGAATAATATACAGATTTTAAACGACACGCTGGAGAATAAATTATGACACAATTCTTATTTTTGTGTATCCCTTTAAAACTGGGGTCTAGATTATCTCATTAAAGCGAATGGCGTTTTACTAAAAAAATGTTGCATCTTTCAGAAAGCGGAAATGGATGTCTATCTAAACAAACCGAAGTATGCGGTTACAAAACAACGGTGCTAAGATCTCTACATGTATGTAATGACAATAATTTGATACTCCAATAAAACATTTCTAACAACACAAAATCGATTGTTTGAATAAACCAGAAGACAACAATTCCTGATAACACAGATGACATTTTAGGCAACAGCATCATTATCTCATGAAGCAATCATACACGTGTGTAACGTTATCATTATGCGACATGTAACGGTAAACAGAAGCACAAAGAGATGAAGAGCGCATACCCCCTACCTGTCCTCCTGATGATAAACAGCGACGAGTACAATCTAACAACGGTCTATGTGACTTCCGCTTTCAACAACAACTACCCCAAAGCACAAGGAAACAAAACTCGTGTAGAGGATGTAGATGCGGGATGTCCTGTATCAAGAAGTATCATCCGAGCATCACGTCGAGTCGGTTTCTTTAATGAATCGCAGGTAGAAAGTTTTCGTCAGCAGCGTTAGATCTCGTGATCAAACCAGCGGGACGTGACGGACACGCGCGCTGCCGTTTCTCCTGTGGGCTTTAGTACTAACAACAATCAACAACCTCCAACGAACGCATATAAACCTTTATATTACGGTTCAGTGAGCTAATTCACTAGATGTGTACTTTCATATTGCTGCACCGCTATGTGCACCGCCCTTATGACTCTCTATTTGTTTAAAAAAAGTCACGGGACAGAGACCCATGTGACTTCACAAAGAGGTCGGCTGAATTATGATATTACAAAGAGGAGACGATTGTGGTCTAAATATCAGTCATTCTTTTGTTTGTTAGTGAAAGACTTTGAATGTCATGTCAAATATTGCAACGCAAACTAAAACAACAAACTCACTATACATTTTTTTTAATTTTAGGTAGTTGCTGGTGACCTGTGGTTTGGGTCGTGAGTTAATAGGCCAACAAAACTTACAAACGCCAGTCACAGAGGAAAAGAGCCACATAAATACTTTATAACCATTTCCCTACATTGCACATATAAACATATTTGTCTTAGTTTTCATCTTCTAACATATGGGCGTGGTACTTTTTGCCATTGCCAGGGATGAATTTTGATCCTATGTTAAAGTGCTGCAATGATGCAAAGTTTCTTCACATATTTTTTTATTCACAGTGTTCTGAACAGAGTACAACTAATTCTCAAGACCAACAAATTCATCACAGTGAAAGTGGTTTTGATGATAGTTTAATGGCTTGTAACTTATGTGTTCTATAAAGAAAGATTATATGGAATGTTATTAGTGAAAATAACAATTCATAGGTTACAAATACGGCACACCGTGAATTAGGTATTTCATACACCTAATATAAATGGAGTGCTGATGAGTAAATGAACAAATTCACACCACAATTTCTCAAAGCACAGTAATGGACGTGTCCAAAAGTTTTTTAAATGATCCTTTATTCAAGGAGTCTTTCTCACAAATAACAACAGATATACTCATTTAATGAATCTGTCTTCTACATTTACTTTTATGCATTTGGCAGATGATTTTATCCAAACTACACTTGCTTTGAAAAATGAATAGTATAATGCAGAGTATGTGCAACCTCTGGGATCAAACCCATGACCTTGATGTTGCAAGCACCATGCTCTAATTACTGAGCTACAGGAAAGCTGTTATCAATATTGTCAGACTGAATCCAAAGAGTGAGAGTTAAGATGTGGCCAGACATAGGAGGGCCCGGCTGAGGGGACAGAAAAGGCAGGATGGGCCGCAGGAACATACGTGGGTGAGTGTTTGAGTCTGTGTTTTTTGAGTTGACCCAGTTCTCTGAAACAGCATCCACACTGTGCACAGCGGTAGGGCCTCTCTCCTGTGTGAATGCGTTGGTGTTTGTGCAAGCTGTCTAAATGTCTAAAGCGTTTCTCGCAATATCTGCAAGGATACGGGCGTTCTCCCGTGTGTATGCGTTGATGTGTTTTCAAGCAGTAGAATCGCCGGAATCCCCGGCCACAAATGTTGCAGCAGTGAAGTTTATCAGCACTCTCGACATTCCCGCTTTGCCCCGTGTCACTCCCCACAGGAGGCATTAAGGTTAGCAAAGCGTCCCCTTCGCTCTCCAGCACTGGAGGTGAGGAGATTTGTGGTAACACTTGCATGGATGAACCTACAGCTACGTCAGATGAAGGAGGCTCTAATGTAAGTGAATCAGGGTCATTTTCGATTTTAACGGTGCTCTGTTTGACATCCTCAGAATCCTCCATCACTTGTATCAGCTCCAGCTCATTAATATTTCCTGCAGGTGTACTCATTTCGAACTCAAACTTTGTGATGTCAGATGGGTCTGGTTGGTTTGTAGATGAGCCTGAAACTTCTTGCGCCTCATGTCTCATCTCAGACTCCATCACTGTAGAACTGTTTCCTGTAAAACAAAAGAAAGCTCACGTTTGTATGGACGAAACTGTCATGCACAATGAATAAAGCAAAAAACAAAGAACTTATACAGATTGTTAGTGCGTAAACAATAATGATTGTGAACCTTTTTCTGTGACACCCTCATTCATGATGTAAAGCGAGGTCTCCGTCTCATCCTCTGTTCTGAGCAGGGCAGGGTTGTTTTCCTCATGAATTTGAGAAGTCGTGGGGTCACTTATGAGTGATGAACTGCTGCCTGCTGAAAACCTTTGCGTCTTTCTGCGGTTGACACCTACTCGAGGCCAGTCTGACTGTGCTGTGGGTGGACAGAGGCCAACACTGGGGAGATTTTTAGAATTGTGGACTCTTCCTGGTGAATTTCGGAAGGTCTTGCGGGAGGAATCTCTACTCTGCGACGAGGAACCTCCATCTGAGAAGAGGAAGAGTGCGTCATCTGCGTTTGTGCGCGCAATGTTTGACCTGGGCTGGGTTTTATTCAGAAGTAAACACTGTTTAATGTTCTTTTCAGCCGCGGTCATGTAATAGCGTATCGCTTTTAGCTCGCTCTCAGAGATCTCCAGTCTCTCTCGTAATGTCTGGTTCTCTCGGTGAGACTCTACAGCAGCATTACGAGCCGCTGCGAGTTTTATGCCAACAACTCTCGCAGTTTCTTTCAAAACCGTTTCAACGGCGTATCTTACCGCCTGGTCGATGGTAGAGGCGAGTTCACACTTGAGAAAAGAAACACTGATATCCATGCTTAAAGCCATATTTTGATCCACGTCTGTAAACAGTTTTGTTATTTCACTGTTTAATATAATTTATGTGATTGAAGACCTCGGAAGGAGGTCTCGGCAGGTTTAGTTATCTATTTCGCCTCACTTGAAATAACAAACACAAAAGATCAGATGTTTTTATATCATTGACTCGCTTACATTACGATTACAGATACTTTATTAGGCTACAATGTAAAAGTCACACTGGATTTATTCCTGTACAATGTTTTGGTAGACTTGCTTACGCCGTCGCATTCTGCCGTCGTCACCACCATTGTCGACGAATAATGACGTCAGCAGCAGCCTGGGATTTGAAGTTCTGTGAGACATTGTTCGCAATTAAGGTTCGTTACAATTTAGTTTATCAACAGTTATTGATTAACATCCTAGAGAAATGTTTATTATTAATAAATTGTATTACGTGTCCCGAAACATACCATGTTTTTGCATGCTGAGTGTCACATACTGTACGAAATGTGTCTTGCATTAAAAAAATCTGGAAAAAGATGATATAAAATGAAATTGGAAAAATAATTAATGTGTATTAGGAGTTGTTTTTGTTCTGGAGATGTGTCTATAATTTTGTCAGCTAATCAGAAAAGAAAAAGTAAATATTATTTCACTTGTTCAGAAGATCTGTTAAAAAAAATCTAGAATTCAATGACAATTAATTTTATAAAAATGAGACCAGATGAAATGCCCATTCATGTATGAAACACCCATTCATTCAACTCAACTTCATTTTCAAACTAATGATAAACTAAGTGATACATTTTTACCCTGTTTAAATATGCAATGACTGTCTTTCTATGACCTTTACACTGCTGAACATTGTTTGATTAAACACACAGGAGGGTTAAACATTAAATGGAGCCTAAAGCAGAAAACTTTTAATTCTCCTTAATTCTCGATTTGCTCGAGGTAAAATCAAACTACTAATAAATCAGCTACATTCAATTTAAGAAAAAGCTTTCATGAAGTACTTTTTTTCTATAATACCAGATTTGCATGCAATTTCTTCATTTACGCAATTTATTGTTTTGGAAATGAACGCTTAACTTATCCTTCCACAAGAATATATTTCTGTTTAAATATCACTATTGTTTAACTGAAATGATGGCCTTGGTTCCAGTAATAGCAAACCCATTTGGACAGCAGGTTTGTTTTTAATATGCTGTAAGAAAGAGCAATACCGCTATCTAGAGTTTGAAAATGGAATAACACTTTTTTATTTTCCAGACGGCCTTATACTCAAGTCGGTTCTTATTCTTATACAGTTCTTATACCCAAATCAGAAAGTGAACCCTTCTGTCTAATACTATAATATCTCTTTCTGTTTGATTACTGTAAATCTTTGACATGTGTAGCCTTGTGTGACAAATTTGATCAAAAAACACATTTTGTATTAGGTTATTGTTCACATCACATTTTTCAGTGAGAATGTTTAATGACCCCAGTGCTCAGGCGTGTATATGTATGTGTATGCATGCATGTGGAGGTTTAATGCAGAACAGTTCCTATCCATCCAACCACATACTGCTTGCATTGATCTCTGAAAATGGTGTTGCTGGGCAACCTATCCACAGCTACTACTTGCCTTTAATGGTAGGCAGAGCAGGTGGACCGTACCATCAGCCCTCATTTAGTAAGGGGGATCCCTCTTACAGTATGTTCACTGTACAGTCTTACACTGTGTGGGACAGTCTGAGGTTTATAACTGTAAACATAAATTGTAAAAAAAAAAAAAAGGATAAATAAGGCTGCGATTTGTATTTTAATATTTAACCCTAGAAGTACAATATGAACAAAAATCCAGTCTATTATACATTTTACAAAAGACTCAATGAGGAAAGTATGATAATCTGCCTGTACCCCTCCCCCAGCTCGTAATTATGGCAGGTGTAATTAGGAGTGAGTCTCCGGTGGGTGGCAGGCAGCTTCTATCTCTTGAGAGAAAGTGCGCATAGCATTACAGAGCGCCCTTACAGGGAATTGTAATTACAGCTCTAATCAATTAGAGAAGGCCTGTGAACTTAATACTAAGATGTTTACAGTAGTCCGAGGCATTTTATAAATTCATTAGGAATTTACTTTAATCAAGTTTTCGTAGGACAATATTTGTGTTCGTAACAAATATTTTACACGCAATCGTTTGAACTTAAGGTCACGTGACGCACAGTTTGCACTCTCCAGGAGCGCATTCATGTAGTGAGTGAGCACGGCGTAGGGGGAATGCTGTAAAATGTAACTATTTTCGAGCCTAATTTCTTTGTCTTTACTTCACAAACACTTAAATTAAGTTGTTGTATGATTTATTTCCACATTTAGTGAAAGAAGCAATCGTTTGCTTTATTGGCTTAAACTCAAGTGAGGCCCATTGTGAAGTTGTGTTCACCCCCCTGAGTCGCTCTGTGGCCGCGGAGGGCTCTGCAGTGGTACATTCGCAATAAAATGGGTGTGGTTGAATCGCGAATATGTGATGCTACGTGTTTCTGGTGCAGACCGAATGCTTTCATGTGGGACTGAAATTGACAGCAGAGTGAGCGTACATTGTTTGAATTATTTAGAAAACAACTGTATTGTTATTTATGTTCAGTTCACCCCGCCTCTTATTCTGGCACAGTGACATTTGAACTGATGGGTGGGTTATACGCGCCTCCGGAGAGATAGCCAAGTCGTTTTTGGTTACTTTATTTTGATTAGTTTGACTTTCACGGAATCTGTTTTTTGCGTTTTATTTTACTTGTCATTTTTGGACGAGAAGGCGACGGTCAAGTTGAAGCGAAGCATACAAACAGGAAAAAACGGAGGAAGAAGATACTTGGAAGAAAAGAGACGAAGATCATTCAACGCAGTATACAGAAAACGACGACATTCACTTGATCGCTTTGAACGCTTTACTGTATTTGGACTTATTATCGCCAATTGAACATAACGACATATCACCTTACATCGGCGCTAAAAGAAGTGATTAAAAACTGCTGAGATCGAGAATACAGCTGTTGAAAAGCTTCTGTCCGTCTCCTGTAAACGATCAGCCAGAAGACCAAATGGTGACTCTATAATTCATCAAAATATCATTTTGATGCATAAAACACGAAGTTGCTGAGGCCTAACCTAAGCACCAGGAACGAAGCGCCAGGAAAGAGCCGACAGTATGCAGTCCTAATTATTGTCCAACAGAAAAATTCCCCGTGAATTACTTCCGCCACCCACTACACAGCATTCCTCTCACTTTACGTGGACACTAAAAGGCCAACACGAAGATTAACAGGTATTCAGCTATTAAATAAGATTAATCGGATTGTTGTGATCCAGATGAACATATGGAGGATCTCCATCCTCTAGCACAGACGGGAGCGGGCATAAGTAAGAGTTTAAGATTAATGTGATAATGGGATGTAAGACCAACCAGTGTGATTTTACTAGTTTTGTCGCAAATTTACTGCACTTAACTAACCTTAAAAGATTCCGTTAAATAGTAATATGGTTAAGATTGCATATAGCACATTTGTACTGCAACGTAATGTATCTTTCGGCTAATTTTACGTCGTGATAGAAGCCTGCTGTTTTACAGCTGACCGCAGCCTCCAGTGCTTTAGTCAGATGCGCTTAGGCTCTCAATCTCTCTCGTTTATCTCAGTATCCAGATAAAGAATGTGAATCCGAATGTGTATATTAATTTGGTCGTTTGATAATTGCAATCAAATGTGAACGTAACCCAATGTGTGCTCGAGCAGAACACACGTCGCAATTTTTTAACTGTCCACCAGGTTTAGATAGATGGGCGATGGTCACGACCAAACGCCTTAAATTCGCTGCAGTTTAAATTTAATGGTGGTAGTAAATAACAGAAATGCCCCTCTTTCCCTCACTGTTAGATGTCCGCAGAACGCAGAGCATATATTCAACATTCAGCAATAGGGGTGGGGCCAAGCCCTGACATTTCTTTATAGTCCTTTTAAACGTAACAGGTTTAATTCACGGACACAGTCCGTTTAGACGTGTTATTCCCTGAGTATTGTAGCATATGTTGGTAACTGAACGGTGTTTAATCGCAAATGATTCTGTAGTTTCGCCATATTCTGCGGCGTGCTAAAATGTCTGTGCGCATCGGCACAAGATTATGGAAGTCGCGTGCAACATCCTGTTTCGACATGAGTAACATCTCCGACTACATGAGCTATGAAATAGTCGTAAAAACAGTTTGCTTTCGGTCCCAGTATTGGTTTGTCTGGTGTAAGGCGGTGGCCTTCTTACTGCTCTGTTTTATGCTTATCATCTGAGTGGACCTTCATGTGTATAACGTATGAAGTCGTATTTTTGTGCTGACAGTAGTATGACCCTCTGCATAGGAAAATACAGGATAATAAATGATTTATTTATTATCTTATTGTCCTCAAAATAATAAAAGATGTTTGTTTTTATGACAGTTTGTAACAGTTCTTGTAGAGGCCATGTGTAACCAAGCCTATTACATATTGATCAAAGGCATTACTATCTCCAATAAATCACTGATTTTCTCTCAGTTTACTAGAAAACCTTAAAGGGGAGATTTTGATTATGTTTTAGATCAGTTTTTCTTAGTGTAATACCAAACAAATGGAAAACATACAGAACATAGTTATATAGTTAATCGTAAAGTAACTGTTGTAACAATTTGCAATAGTGACAGTTCTGAAATTGGCACTTCCCTGATTATGAAAAAACTAAATGCTTTAAAAACTTTAAGAGAGACCTTTTAAATTTGAGATTTCAGCTATCAGTATGGTAAAACCTTTGGGAAAGACTATTTTTTCATGGTAAGGTTGACATTTGTATGGAAATGCATCTGTTTATGTCTTTGTATTTGGTACATGCATATAAATCTTTTAGTTATGTCAAGCTAAGAATATTTCATTGGGGAGAAATTGTGGGGCTTCAAATATTGTTGTGGACAATCATTGAAGTCAAAAAGGAGATCCACCTCTCTAGATTTCAAACATAATATTAAGCAATATATTTTAATATTTGTTTTGTGGAAAATATGATTATACATAATTTCCACTTTTTATGGTGGGCTGTGATGTAAGTTGTAATGTGGGGTTTGTGTACTTTTTATATCTGCTGGACATACTGTATGCATGGGTGGAGTTTCTGCACAGATTTACTCTTAGGGATCCACATTGCTTAATCACTTTGTGCCTGCTGTGTGTTGTCTTTCTGTGTGTTGAGAGAGTAAAGGCACTTTAATAAGTATGTTTGGTAAGGGGGTAATAACCATTATTCCCACAGCTCCCACCAGCACTGCTATAGTGTGATTCTAACAGGACAACATGCAAATTAAAACTGTGACATTGGCTGATGATTTGCGACATATTTGGCTGTAAAAAACACATGCAAAATCTTATGCAAAATCTAAAGCCTATTTTGAATGTGCCAGAACACCACCATCTCTGATACATGTATTTACTTTCATTTACTATTTATTTTTATCCCTGATCTTGTTTCTATGCTGTGGAACAGAAAGCCTATTATGTTACAGATTCTTAGCCAGATTATGTTTATGTGAACCCCACAGCACATCTGCACTGTTGCTAATCTTTTATTATATTATACATGTAAAATATCTAACAGAAAGTTATTACAACTAAAAGAACACAAATGATTCACCAAAAATGAAATGGACTATTTGAGGAAGTGATACTAAGTGTGTTAACAGTTTGATTGTCACATATCAGGGAAAGCTGGGTCTTGAGAGTGTCAGATTTAAAACTTGTATGTAATGTTTTAATCTACAGGTTTCTGAGAGAGTGAGAGAGGTCAGAGGGCAAAGGTTAAAGGTCATTTCAAGATGAGTGAGCTCGAGCAGCTTCGACAGGAGGCTGAACAACTGCGAAATCAGATCAGAGTGAGTCCTATTTTTTATAGAGAAAACTAGTTTTCTTTATTTTTTTGTTTATATTTCCTTTCTGCTGTGTTTTTAAGATGACAATCAGTGTTAATACAGCATGTCTTATTGTATAATGTTAGGCTATACTTTCATGATACGGGTAATACGTGAACTTCATGTAATTTGATAGCTGTGCAGTTATGTAGGTCATTTTATTTCCTATAGAATAAGCCACAGCCTGAAAATTATCCTTAATGGGCTAGAGTTCTGGCTATGTAAACAAGGTTATATTATTTTAAAAGTATAATCTGGATCTTTATTTTGCTGTTTTAGACTTGGAATTGTCTCTAATTGACTAATATAAAGGATGACCTGGTCAACTCTTTAAGATTTTAAGGATACACAAGTTCACCTTTGTCTGACTGTGTTGCTGAATCCATTATAGGTGCCATGGTTTTAGTTAAACCAAAGTGTCACCACTTCGTTAAAACTAAGTGTATATTAAGATTTCATAATTTCGTATAGCATTAAAAATAGACAGATGTAATTGAATAGCCAAATCTTTCATTCGCCCCACAAATGGTGACTCAGCCTTACCATCTTCTGCCCCTCAGGATGCCAGGAAAGCATGTGGAGACTCCACACTCACTCAGGTGAGACATTACTTCAGTTTGGATCCAAATGGGAATCATGATTTGATCTTAAGAGAACTGAAGGTTTTCACTCATGTGTTGTGTTTGTGTGTGGTAGATAACAGCAGGACTGGACCCGGTGGGGCGGATACAGATGAGGACGAGGCGCACACTACGTGGGCATTTGGCTAAAATCTACGCCATGCATTGGGGCACAGACTCCAGGTATGTTTATCCTCCACCTTCACCGAACACTCTTTCTCAACCTGCTCTTGCACCTGGCATCAAAGAAAACAAAAAAGGTTGTTTTTTATTGTCATGAGACGAGTTAAAAATATCAGACGTGTGTGACTCAATGGTTTCAGACTAGGCTTTGATTTCGCACCCGTTAAAAGCAAAAAAGACACTGTACAACACATTCACCTAAATGTTAGCAAATCATCTTCAACTGCACTAGAGTTACATTAGAAATAAGTTTATTGAAAGATGTTTACATTTACTTGGCATGTATAGTGCATTTAAGCTATCCATTTCTTCAGTAAAGTAGAGTATTTGTTAAATTTTAGTTGCCATGATGGGAAATCAAAAGAAGGTTTAAAATTTTTTGTAGCTCTTTGTTGCATTTTAATGGTGAATTAGTGCATGTAGATTTTCTTGTGACAGGGCTGCTTGGCTTACTGTACTGTACTGTATACCAGCAAGGTTCTCTGAGTTGCATTTTATTTTTATTATTTCTCCTCAGGCTTCTTGTTAGTGCCTCACAGGATGGAAAACTTATCGTCTGGGACAGTTACACAACAAATAAGGTCTGTACCTCCATCATAGTGTTCCTTTACAGATCTGGGTGGGTAACCAAAAGCTTTTAGATTTAAAATCTTCAAGATGCAATTCATCAACTATGACCAGTATTTTCTTTAGCATAACATTTAATCCTTGTTTTATTGTCCTAAATAATGGTTGCGTTGTTGTATTTGGTTAAAATTTAAGCTAAATAGCAAATGAGCATTTGGCTAAATGTGCACATGTTTGAGTCCTAAACTGTATGAAAGTTGTACAGTTTATAGTTAACAGTGCCAGAAACGGATCATAGAGTCTACCATCATGTTTTTTTTTTGTTATAATTCGGTGTTGAACAACTTGAATTAAACTTTCTGTTTAGATTCACGCCATCCCATTACGGTCATCATGGGTGATGACATGCGCATACGCGCCATCTGGCAACTTTGTGGCCTGTGGAGGACTGGACAACATTTGCTCTATATACAGCTTGAAGACGAGAGAGGGCAATGTAAGAGTCAGTCGAGAGCTGCCCGGCCACACTGGTATGATCCCACACACGTTTTCTGTAAATCTGATATATATGCACATTGTAAAATAGCTATGTAAATAAAAAAAATGCTTTTGATAGAATATAAAAAATCTGAAGAGAATATTTTAAATAAACATATTGCTTGTTTGTGCTTTGCAAGAGAATCAGATGGTAGTTCAGTTTGTTTGGCAACATGCAGTTTCAGGGCGTGACTTCCTCTCTGCTCATTTCCTAGGTTACCTTTCCTGTTGCCGTTTCATCGATGACAATCAGATTATCACCAGTTCAGGAGACACAACCTGGTGTGTTCACCTTAGTGTGTTCACATTTTGACATGCTTCTCAGCTGGTTTTTGCAAGAATTTGTAACCAAACAGTACAAAATCGTTGTTGTTTATTCACCCAGCTGTATAACATTTTTATTCAAATGCTGTTTGTTATTTTCTTATAAGGGACCCAAAATGTTAAAGCTGCGTAAAGCACACACATCCATCATTAGTAACCCAATTGACTCCAGTGGGTAAATATGTCTCCTGAAGCAAAATGATAAAGTACATTTGTAAAAGAAAACGATATTTTAAGCTCATTTGTAAACGACATTTAAACATGGTGGCATGTCGATCTTTTGAATCTCATTGGTTTTCATGAGTCAACATGAGACAAGCAAGATACTAAGTTATCATCTTGCAGCTTCATGTAAAACAATTTGTTTGCAAGGACACACAACGTGTCATGTCTAAATAAGCACAAAATAATAATTATTATCTCTTAGAAATGTGTTGCTTTACTTAAGAAGATTTATAGTATTATATATATTACAATAATGTGAGAATTTTTATATTTCACTCCTTTAAAATCAAACTACTCAAAACACATTACTTACTATTGTACTGTACTCTACTGTATTAGCAAATAATTTAATTTGTTGTATTTTTAAGGATGTGGCAATGTCACATGTTTGCATGGATAGCTAAATGTTTTGCAAAATGCAACAGTGAAAACAACTGAAAATGGGATTTTAAAATTGTCAGGCCTAATTAATTTACTGTCCTAACTACCAGTTGAGAATCACTACTATACCATATAATACACAGCTCACTAAAAATATACAATTAAAGTCACTTGTAGTATGGTGTAACCTTGCGTTTGTGTGTTCCAGCGCTTTGTGGGACATTGAGACGGGTCAGCAGACCACCGTGTTCTCGGGTCACAGTGGAGATGTGATGAGTCTGTCACTGTCTCCAGACTCACGAACCTTCATCTCTGGGGCCTGTGATGCCTCCACTAAACTCTGGGACATCAGAGACAGCATGTGTAGACAAACGTTTACTGGCCACGAGTCGGACATTAACGCTGTCTGTGTGAGTATTATGAGGAACACACACACACGCTTTTTAACAAACAGGAAGTTAAAGGTGCACGCTTGATGAATGATGTTTTATCAGGTACTATTTTATAACATTTAAGTAAGTGCATCTGGTCACTTGTCACTTATTTTTCCTTTTCAGTTCTTCCCCAGCGGCAGCGCATTTGCAACAGGTTCGGATGACGCCACCTGCAGGCTGTTTGACCTGCGTGCAGATCAGGAGCTGTGTTTGTACTCTCACGATAACATCATCTGTGGCATCACGTCTGTGGCCTTCTCTCGTTCTGGCCGCCTGCTGCTCGCCGGCTATGACGACTTCAACTGCAACATCTGGGATGCCATGAAGGGAGACCGAGCAGGTGAACAAACTTGCATTATTAAAACTGAGAGTAACACCCATAGTTCATTGCTGTATTGTGATGCAGGTCTGTGTAGTGAGAGCCCCAGATTGGCTTTTTCACTTCACTCTTTTTTCACTTTGGTCTCTTTTTTTAGGAGTGCTGGCCGGACATGACAATCGTGTGAGCTGTCTCGGGGTGACAGATGATGGCATGGCTGTGTCCACAGGTTCCTGGGACAGTTTCCTCAAAATCTGGAACTGACCACACACACAGCTCACACATTATTCACCCATCATACACACTGTATGCACAGTATGTACTTTACTGTACATATGATGTACACTTACCTACACAAACACATATGCCTGACAAAACCTGTACATACTATATATATAAACAAAAATTAGTTATAAGTTTACACCAAATCTTTTCAGTGCCACATAATTCTATACGTATATTGCGAGTCACACTGTAGGCAAGTTTGGACCACATGTTTTAAACAGGAATGTTTACACGCACACACTTTTTCTTTACTTAAGGTTGGCTGGATATATACAGTATATTGACTCACAACGTGACACAAGTGCATTTGAAGGAATGCATGTTGAGTGTCTCATATGTGTGCGGTTTGAGTGTACAATCCTAACAAAATTATTTTACACACTCTCAGAATGTTGATTTGTCATTTTTTTTTTAGATACTTTTGATTATTTCAAGAATGAACCTGTTTTCTTGAGCTCTAACTGATGTGACAAGCTCAATCAAAATTAGTTTGAAGTCTTAGTCAATCTGTCCTTAACATTAAAAAATAATCATATAGAGTTTGAAAGATAAAAGCCCAGCGGCAGGATGAAGTTGCCCATCAGATCAGACTATGTTCTAGTTGATGCAAATCCCACTCGATATATTTTATGTTTTTTATAGAAGCACATACCTGCATATTACAGTATATAAGTAAATATATGATGTGTTTGTCTTCAACTTTCGTTTCTATTTGACATTTTTAAATGCTTGTTTTATTCATGTTTTCATGTGTGCCACACCCTGAGAATAAATAAAACTAAAACAACGCTTGTGTAACTAAATATGTAATCACAAGTTACAATATATGGGACCCTGTCTGTGAAAACCCAGCTAAAGTTATTTTTGTGATTTACTGTTTTATACATAATGTAAAGAATATTTTGTGAAAATTTATCCTTGATATCTATAATATTGAATGGGTAATGACATGTCAAAGTGAAATCAAACCTTGATGCTCGTTATCTTATATTATAGTAATAGTGATCTGGAAGCAATGAAAAAGAGTTAGACAAATTTAACAGAGATCAAGTTATTTTAATAGTCAAATAATGCAGACATTACAGACTTGTGAATGCATTCAATCGTTAAGACTGATCATTAAATCATCAGAAGCATTCCCTCTCCTTAACAGAAACACTAAAATAAGTCTGAAACATCTACCACTTCTGAAACAAACAACTTCTGAAAAGTAAAAGAACAGAGTGATAATGAACCCGTCACAGAGGATCAACTTTATCAAGACCTCCAAAACAACCTTCAACCTCTCCTGGCTACTGCTATAATATTGAACCAAAACAAAGAGAAAACTCTAAAACCATGAACTTTTTCTTTGGAGTAGTAAATATTTTACAAAACCAGCTAAGGGATTAACTTCGTATTACTAGAGAACAGCACGAGAAATGCCACTTGTTAGCATAGTGCTAATAGCATGTAGAGTACATAAATACCTCAAACACAGCAGATAAAGGCCTTAAACGAAACCAGACAGCTCCACATCTCTCTGAGACCGCTACACACGTGACCTGGTCTAGCGTTTTAAAATGGAGCTAATGTTGAATATAAAGTGAACAAGCAGGTGGATTTTATGATCACATGTTCAGATCTCTTTTATCTTACAGGAAAAAAGTATAATATCTTTACGTATCTAACAGATCCAAGTCTGGCTGTATATGACAGGTTCAACACACCAGAATAAAATTACATTCATTATACCTGGAAAGTCCACAGTAAAGCCAACAATGTATGTACCGGTAAACCTATACCCCTCCTACATGAGAGAAAACACCTATTTTATTTCTGAAATCAGCCTAATACTGAGAGATCAGGAGTGTGATCAGTTGCCGAAAAAAGACTAAAATGTTAGATTTGGTCGTTGGTGGCTTTACAAACATGACTTGAATCACACTTGTGGCTTGAGTCCAATGATGATGCGTGTGTATGTTTGGCCATACTGGTCCTCAATAGCTTTTAACTGGTCTTTTCTTTCTCCCCCCACTCTCTTTCCTTTCGGAGGGAATAATGAACAGCACACACTCGGATCAAAAATAGCTCTCCTATTCACACATGCACATTCGCACACCCACACGCTCTCTTTTCTAACACTCGCTGGGAAAGAGAGAGGAGGGAGATGAGTCTAGCTGAAATGTACAGCGTATGTACAGCTAAACATGGAGAAGCGTTGTGCTGGATTAATATTCAGCCAGCAAAATGTTATGATTTATATAAATGCAGATCTATTTATAACTCTTTTTTTGTAATATAAATTTACATGTATATTTCAGTAAAAAAAGAATTGGGGGTTATATATTAATTGACTATGTATTTCCCATTCTGTCCTGCTATTATAATCCTAATATAAACTCTTCCATATAATGTTATTTTATAAAGTATTTGTCATCTCTATACTAGTTCTGTTATCTTACTATAATTCTGCTATAAAAACCACAAATTCCATCATCCAGGATCACAAAAGGTTTGTTGTACACATTTCCTAATCTCACCAAATTCCAAGAGCTCTTTGGAATGCTGGAGACTGTTACATCACTGCGCAACAAACTCCTCACCATGACAATCGAACCTTTTCCCAACCTCCCGCATGACAACCTGAGGCATTCCCTCTTTGGCAAAATGATACAGCCAATGAAATACAAGCTACAAACACCATCATCCACTCCAGAATAAAGAGCTCGGTCTTTTCATCTAACAGTAGGGCTATTTTAGTCTGTTAAATAAATGGGCAGCTGTGAGCTTATAATCTAAATACTGTGGAGGAATGCACTGCCTTAAAACTGGAGAAATAAACTCTATATGGCATGGCTTTGTGCTAAAACAGGGTGAGAGAGGAGCCTGTCATGGTGCTCTGGCTATTGTCAGTTTAAGTGCACTTTGTTGGCACGAGACCCCTAACTAAACAACGGACTAGATTTAGATTTTTCGCAAACTTTTCTCTACCCTGAACTTCTGTTCTCATTGAAACAATCACTTGCTCATTGCTCACGCACACAAACACGCAATCTAGCAAACACACCCAACCTCGATCCAAGGCACTGTTATTTCAGTAAACATGGCAGTTTGATTTACTAAGCAAGAAAATGCTTAAGAAGTCTATTAACGTGATAAAAATGGAGGGGGGTAAAGAAAATACATTTCGTATCTCTAGGAGAGAGAGGGAAAGAATTTGTCATAATGGCACAGAAGTTTGGTCTCTCTCTAAAATATGTATTTATTAACTATTTATTAATGTTTGTACTTGTCTGAAGTGTTTTTCTCATCACTGCTATATTTTAAAGATGACTGTCTGAATGTGTCATCACTGTGTACTGCTTGTCTAGACAAGTGTCAGTGTGTGGCAGCAGCCAATATGTCCAGCACAAGGAGGGGAGGGGCGATTAGATAACTATTGATGATGATGATTGTACTGCCACAAGCTACTGTACACATTTATAATTATTAGCTAGAAAAATATTTACTAAGGACCAAAGTGCTACGAGCTTTGTAAAAGGCAGAGTTTCCTAAGTATCTCTAATACCATCTTTTATATTCTGTAGACAGGCGTTGTTTTAGACCAGTATGTGCAGTATGCTGTAGATGTAAATTATCTGCACTGAAATGAGTGAATAGCTAGAAAACAATGTGTGGTGTAGTATTGCAGAGCTGGAGACAGTTACACCCGTCACTAATCCTTATACTATTGCTTTATAATGATCCTACTGTATGTTACCGATGAATATTTCCCATTGATACACACACACGTGCGCACACACGCTTCTCTTTGCACACAGTCGGGAGAAGAAAAGAATATTCTTGCTGGGATTCATGCCCAAGTCATCTAAAATATGGTGGGGTCCAAGAATTCCTTACAGAAAAAAGTCTGATTAAATGCACAACATCCCTGATACAATCCAGAACTACAAGCCTGCCTAATAAAAAACCCACATTTTCCATGTTCACAACATCAAGCAGTTTTGACAGCATAAACACAAGACTCAGTTATGATATCAAGTGAGAGAAAAACGCTAATATCATATAATGCAATGTAGTGATTTCACTCCTAAAAAAAAAATTATGTGCCTATAGTGAATACAAACAAGATTTTTTGTTATCTAAATACGATCATGGCTGCTATATACAATTTACATCGTGACAACTGATCTATACATTTATGCTGCCAAAAAAAGAGAAACCAATCAATCATATCCGGAGAAACGTATCTTTCTGCTCCTAGAATCAGAAAAACCAAAGAGAAACTCCTTCGTAAAACTTCGTACAAGAACGAGCACACAGCACGTATTGCAATAGAACAGCTATAGAACGGCAGATAATAAAAGTAGGTGTAATACCAAATACGTTTACGTACAGAGAATATCAAACTGTAGTAGATATGATGATACTTTCCACATAGAAAAAAAAGTGCTTTGAAAAGCGAAACCAGAGACTGTTGCTCCATTGCGGGTTACCAGCTCACTAGTGGAAAAGCACAATGCTGGCTTCTGTTTTCTAAGCGTTCACCAGTCTCCTCTGAGCAACAGTTCGGTCAAATTATTGTTTACACATCAAGAAAGCAAAACCTTTCCCAGAACATATTAAAACTGATAGTGTTGATCTTTTAAATCACTTTCTAATCTACTAATTGAAAAGGAAACATTATCACTTTTATCCAAAACTTGCAACCAATAACAAACAGCTACTACACTATACAGTGAAAATGAAAAATTACAGATGTCGCAGTACCACCTTAAACCACTGCAGAGTTTTAAGTTGTTTCTGCTGCTCATTGTAGCTTATAAAGTCTCATGCTGCGTCAGAAGACACACAACAGTTTTCGTAGTTTACACACATGTCTGGTAATAATGTACAATTAACCGTTTCGTCTGGTCCTAAAAATGTCAGAAATACAGTACAACGGGAGAGGAATGTTGTTACAGGGGCCAGTGAGCTAAAATCTAACCATGTGAAATTAGCTGTACACAACATTGCTCTGCCGGAGGTCAGCGGCGCGCTCGCAGTAGACGCACGCACACCTTGTACAGTTGGCTCAGAGATCACAGGAGAATGAAGGAGTGTCTTCCGGAAGATGTAGAGCGAATAACTGAGTGTGTGTTACGTCTGTAGGCTTGTGCGAGTTTGCGTGTTTGTATTTACAGAGTGTGCATGTGAGAAATCGTTGTGTGTTGGAATCTCTTCAGTGTCTATATGTGCGCACAGCAGAATTTACGCTCATGTGGCGCCACTTTCACCAGTTCATAATGCAGTTTCTGTTGAGGGTCATGAAGTACACCTGACTGCTGCCGCCGGAACGTATAGATGCAAAAAACACCTGAAAAACAGAAAGGTGAAAAACTATTATTATAGAGTAGGCATGTGACTGTTGGAAATTGCTGGAATTTTTACTAATATCAGTGTATGATCACAATACAAAATTATATTACAAAAAAAATTAAAAACGTCTTTGTTTAAAAAAAAAAAACGTGAATATTTAATAAAAGAAAAAAAATGAAAAAAATTCATCATTTTTTTCATGCAACATTAAAAACAACATGTTGTAATTTTTTTAATTTTCAATAAACATAAACGAAAAACAAAAAACAGGTCTTAAAAAACATTTAAAAACTTAAATATATTTATTATCTAACATTAAAAAAATGTCAAAGCTGTGTGAATATGAATACCCTGACAAAGCAACACCTCATTAAAAAGGAAAATCAAAAATAGGAGTGTAACATTGCCTTTAAATAAAATGTTTCGAATCAGTTTTTGTTATTTTCCAGTAACTCAGGACAAGGTAGTTGTACTGTATGTATGAGCTTCTTACCTTGTCATTTCTTTCACATAGGAACTTAAGCCTCTGAGCTCTCTTGTGCATGAAAACTCCGTCCAGGTGTCCTGTCTCAACCGAACGGATCTCGATGGCTTTCTCTCCCCATCCCATAATCTGATTAGAGCAGATATGAGCTACAAGCACAACACCAGCACACACAAAAATAACCTGTTATTAGTCACTTGAATAATAAAAAAAATATTTATTGCAATAATGTTATTATAGAAAAACACTAACTTTAAACACTAAAAACTCTTCTAAAACTTAATGAAAGGCATTTTTAGGGCATGTCAGCAGCATCAAAAGTACTATAAAAACTATAAATATATACCATTACAAAAACTCTTATGCTTCCTGAAGTATTACTGTTCATACTAAGATCAAACTACACTGAAATTAACTGATAGCCAAATCTACCACATACAGGAGAGCTATTTATATACTGTACATTGCCGCCTATGTAAAGCATTTCAGATCAGATACTGCAAGACAGCGCACTATGTTTACAGCTTTATACAGATTTAAACAATCATGACAAGACTGTATAAATGACTTTTCACCAGTCAGAAGAAGAATATTCTCTAGACATTGTGTATAAGACACGTACCCACAGATGTGGGCATCTCTCCCCACTGCAACACCACATCTTTAATAATGCGTCCATACGTGTTGACATAAACGCCCTCATCCTCGTAACACAACAGCATCTCCATCCCATCAGAGTTAGGCAGGAATACTATTGCGTGAGGAGTCACCTGTGACTGAATCTACAGTAAAGGAAAGGTGCAAAGAAAGACAGAGAGAGAGGATTGTTTGCATTAAGAACAATCAATCATCTGTAATTGTCCAAAGGTGCTGACATAACTTCACAAAACGAATAAAACATATACAACTTCAAAGTAAGTCATTCGTCTGCAACAGCCCATAAAACACAGTGAACTGGGTGTGAACTGGAAACGAAACAGTTCCAGTATATTCTTGTCATAAAATCTTGGTGATACACAGGTTTAACTCTAAACTCACATGCACAGGAATGTAAATGTCATAGTTGTTTCCAGAGTCGACATCAATGGCGTGGAAGCCGGCACTTGACCCATAAATGACCTTTAACCTTTGACCCTCTTCCACTGTGAGGTCAACCAACAGAGGCCTATGTGGCAGGTCTCCGAAAGACTGCAAAGATCAATACAGGCATCAATACAAACCAGTACACCTTTATGAAAAGATGTCAAGGAATAAAAAAGTACATATAAAGTACACAACATTTAGGTAATAACATAAGGCAGTCAACTGATATTAAGTTCAGTTTCTGTATTGTGTCCTAAAAGCTATTTGGTATAATATTTGTAAGGAAAGAAGATATTTTTGTTTTTTAGCATGAACATGAAAATGATGCTAACAAAGCAAAAGTTGATTGCCTCCTTAAAAGCTTTAAAGAAATAATTTAACCAAAAAAGAAAAATGTTTTTCAATGTAAGCTATTATTTTTGGAACACAAAAGTATAAAGTACATATATTTGGAAGAAAGCATGCCATTTTATCATCACATTTCTTGACATAAATGTGGGCTACATCTAGTCTGGATAAAGCAGTTAAATGGCTCCCAAGGACTTAAAATATAAAAAAAATCATACAGACTATGTTTTACCTTGCTGTCAATGTGAACTGTAGTATGCATTAAAAAATATGGCTGCATTCTTAAAAAAACATTTTCTTTGCTTAATAGAACTGATTCCAGAGTAAGTAAATAATGATGAAATGTTAATTTTTGGTGAAAACCACTCGTAGCTCAGAAAAGAGTCTCTAACCTTGAAGGCCATGAATTTGTGGTAAGGTTTTGGAGCCCAGGCATAAACCTCCACCGCATTCTTCAGAGCGATGACCAAAAATTTAATCCTTTCATATTTCACTGGGAAAATAAACACAAAAATTCTCACAGTACCATTACAACACAGCACAAGCAATGTTACAGATGTAAGACAGAGAAAAATGTAAAAGACCTTTAAAAGGCCTGCATTTCTTTTTTGTGTGCGCACAACCTAACTATTTTATATTGAATACCTACTCATCATAGTCCATGTTTTGTAGTGCACATTGTAACTGAATACTCCAGCACACATGTCATTTTCTTTGTGCATTATAAAGCACCCTATAAGTGCACACTTACCCACTTTATAGTGGACACACCCCTCCATTTCCCCCACTGTGGTCCAGCCCTGTTTCTTCTCCACCTCTGGGTCATTATGAAGGATTTTATTCCTCAGCCAGGCCAGATAATACACTCGCACCTTATTCTTCTTTCCTGAGTTAGAGATACTGAATATAAGAAGGTGTACATGCATGCATCTTGCCTGATCAGAAAAAGGATTATTAAACAGGTGTGTAACCTGATATAGTGATGAGTAAGTTCAGTCCCTCCAGCACATCCATCTGTTGGAATCTGCGTGAGTTGATCAGTGGATAAACTTTTCCCTGTCCACTGCGATCCAGCAGCTTCAAACCATTTTCTGTCCCCACCAGCAGATTCACACCTGACACAACAAACCGTTATATACTCTGTATACTATTATACACCATGCTACACACACACACACACACACACACACACATAAGGACAGTGTTAACACAGCTACTCTGAAACTATTCTTTAGTTAGTATGAAAGTATGCATGAACTTTATTTACCAACTTCACAGTGGAGCAGTTTGCTTTATTGCTTAACTTTGTTTCAGTTGATGTTTTTGACCATCCCACATTACACACTAAAAATATGCATAATAAAGCTGACATTCTTGGATTCAATCCTAACTGATTTTCACACATTTATGGTGGTTTTGTGCTGGTATGCGGCTGCCTGCTGCATTGAATCGTGACTGGACCGCTGCAAAGTCTCACAAACACACAATTAGTTGTGTGTTCTGTTCTACTATCAGATTCTATTAGTAGCTAGAATGACTTAAATGGACAAGAAATTACTTTATAGTGAAGACACTTTTGAACTCATTGTGTCTTAATGTATGTTGTGTGTTATCTGCTTACTAAACAGGCGGCTCTGTGTGTCTACAAATCAGACGGTAAATGGATCTACCATAATAACTGAGAAGTCACACCACTATTGTTGGAAACAATAGGTTGTTATTGAAATAGATAAGCTACTGTCATGATAAATGTGGGTAAGTTAGTAGCACTGCAAATACTAGTAGGCACACAAACCTACACAAAAGCTTCATTCAGCTCTTACCCCAGAGAGCAGCGCAGAGGATCTCAGAGTTGAATCTTTTCTTGTATTTGCGAATTTCAGGAGTGTCACTAACTGGGCGAGTGTTGGTGGGATTGACATTGACCATTGATCCTTTCCTGACCTCCAGTTTCAGTTGCTCGAAACGAGAGCCCAGACCTACACCCACATGACAAAACCACAGATCCACAGTAACTAAATGATGGAGATTACACTAGAAAACCAGTACTTTACCATCTTAAAACTTGAGAAATTAACTGTATATAATTTAGAGTTTTTTTTATCTATTTTTTTCATGGCAATAAAACATGATCTTCTTTTATTATGCATAAAGCAAAAAAACTTTTTGCAGTGTTATTACCAAAACTAAAAGCTGCAAAAAAAATGTTTAGGTTAAAAATAAACACAAATACATAAGTTCATAAAAATCAGTGTTTAAATCTCTCCTCTTACCCCCATTCGCAATAATATGTTTATAATAATGTTTCATCATTTGAGCTGTTGGGCACAGGATTTGCAGTAAATATCAGTTTGATGACTTTTGACAATGCTATGTTTAAAACAGAGATGGTGATAGAAAGGCAAAAGTTACCCATTACAGCTTTAAAACCTAAACAAATTTCAAGTAATTAATGATGCTAATCGTTTAAGCAGTACAACCAGTAACCACACCTCCGACAGAAATGTTATCTCCTGTACCACCTGACGGCTGGTACATTCCAAGGTCCACAAAGGTAGTAAAGGAGGACTTTCCAGAAGCTTTCACCAATCCCCTGGATTGATACTGAAATTGATGGCATGATATATGTTAAATCAACAGCACACATTTATGTTTATGATGCAAACACACACAAATGTTATGAAATTACAGGCACTGTAGAGAAAGTGTGTGTGTGGGAAGAGAGCTCACATCATAGGTAGAGTCTTTCCCAGGAGAAGAGTGGGAGGCCGAGTCTGTGGGAGAGTGGGAGGGCTGGACCACATCGGGCAGGTTGGTGTATCCATTATGACTCCGCTTCTCTGGAGTCTGACGGAATGACAAACATTTCTACTTTTATTTTCACCGAAGAAAAACTACTACATAGTTCTTAAGCACTAAACCCATTATTCGCACATGAACTCTGAGGCTCAAAAACATATCACAGTGCCAATCTATAACTTTTTTTGAGGCATGCTACTGATGGAAAGTTTTAAATTATAGGCTGCAAGATAGTGGTACATGAGATTTTGTGGTACATTATGATACATTTGGATCAATATTATTTCATGAACACAAGTCAGAGTTCCACACTCTTACCCTCTGTACAAGCATGGTTTGGTCCCCATATCCTCCAGCACGTTCTTCTTCTCCTCCTTCGCCCTCCTCTTCCTCATGGACCACCATAGTGTTCACCGAGTCAGAATCTGCATCGCGCGGGCTGAGAAACACAAGTTGAAAAGATAAGAATGAAAAATAAAATTTAAAATTATTATTCAAGTGTCTGTATTTCTATAGGCTTTTTATCTGTAAAACTTAAAGACAGCAAGTTTCTGTTGTGTGCTTTATTCTGACACCAAAAATCTGAGTAAAATAAATTAAAAGGCTTGTGCCATTTCAATTTATAGCAAACATGATTTACTTACAACCCATCTGGTTTTAGTGAGAGGGACAAACACATTTCATTGATAAATATTGGTGTAGTGCAAGATGAGTCATCAAACATTTTTATTCGTTTAATAGGAGGAGAAAGACTGTACTTTTTTAAAATGTGTGCATCTGTAAAACTTTGAGTAGCATAGTAAAAGTCACAAAACTAATTTTCACAACATGGGGTCTATAAACACTCCCACATCATTATTTCATACCGGTCAGTGGGACTTTCCTCCTCTGGTCCCTCTCCACTTTCACTCTCTTCACTGCTCTCACTGCTTTCTGAGGAAGAGGAGTAGTCATTAGCCTTCACCGGGGGGCGCGGCTGTTCTTCCGCCCGCTCTTTAGAGTACAGTCCATGATCCTGTTACACACACCACAAAGAAAAGTTAAAAAACTGCCATTTACTTTTATCACACAACTAATACATTTAGTCATAACCTCCCACAACCACAGCAGTCTAGAAACCAGGAATGGTAAATTTGTTTCTCTCTGGATTTAGTCAGTTCTTCAATCATTCTGTCTTTTAAAAGATTGGAGGCTGTGGTGTGGGATTGGGAACTTGGGTGGGGAGGATGCATGTGGTTTACAGATTTTCTTTCTTTCAAAACAGCAAAGCCTAGAGCAATTCAGCACAAAAATGGCCCCTATTCACAAAACTGCACTTGATATACATATCAAAAAATGACTTAAATAAACAAAACAACAAAAATACCATTGCATAATTACTGAGAGAGAGAGGGACAGACCAATTTACAGATCTTTTCAAGATGCTTCATGACAATACATCTGGGTGCTGAATAATGATTTTAGTACAGATCATCAGTTACCTTCCGAAATTGTAAAGAGTCTGCATATTTTACAATTACCTTTTTATATTTTAAATATTAGGTGATTTTAAAGCAATTGTTCAGTAATCACCTAGAACTACACTACCATTCAAAAGTTTAGGTCCATTTACTCATTCTTATATTATATTATTTTTCACATTTTAAAATAACAGTGAACTCGCAAAACTATGAAACATAATAACTATATTATATGTTAGCATATTTTAAGTAAACAGGGAGTTATTTCCCTTAAAAGCATTTTAAACAGTACTGAAGGAGTTTCCCATCTTTTCTGGGCTATAATTGGCTGCTTTTAACTCATTATTTGATCCTAGTCATTCATTTCTAAACTTATTTTTTAAAGATTTTGTTTTGTAATTAAAGAAATGTTGGTACAATTATACTTCACTTATACCTTTCTATTAAATGATTTTTTTGTAGCATGATAGACAAGTCAAGTGACTCTAAACCTTTGAATGGTAGTATTGGAAAAAGCACAACAATAATTTGACATTTAGCCTCGATACATCATCTTAATAAGATGTAAGAATGCAAGAACACATGCAGACACACACGGACTCATGCTGACACGCATGCAGGCACTGACCTCTCCTATTGCTCTCTTATAGCTCTGAGGGCAGAGGAAGAGGAAGGAAAAGAGATTGATGAAGGAAGGTGAAGGTGTAACAGAGGTTAGTGTTTGAAGAAGGGTTGAGTTTTTTCATTAGACACAGGCAGATTGTTTTGAGGGGCTTATGTGCATAAGTGTGTATATTATTAGATGTGAGTCAGGTGTTTATCTGAGTTTTTTGGGGTTTGTGTGTTTAGATCTCTAGTCTGCGTCTCACCGCTGGTCTGCTGGGTCTGGAGGAGGTTCGGGATTCTCCTGGTTTGTGTCGACCGTCATGGGACAGGGTGGGTGAGGAATCCATCTTAGATGAACCTAAAATGAATATGCAACATTACACACATTACAACACATGGAAAACTAGGAAGCACCTAGTTTGTGTCTGTGAAAACCCAGCTAAAGTCATTTTTGTGTTTTTTATATAAAATCATTATAAATAATGTGAAGAATATTCTGTGAAAATATAACCTTAATAGCTTTAATATTGACTAAGGCCATGGCCAAGAATTCTGTATTTTGTGTAAAACAATACAAAGTAGTAAAACCATTTTTACAATTTTTTATATTTTTATAAATTTTAATAAAATCATTCATTTCAGCATTATAAATAAAACCTTAAAATCCATCACATAATAATTTGCAATATAAACACATTACATTAGACTTTTCCATTGACTTCTATTGTTTTTACACTGAGCTAATGATATTTTCTATCCGCTTACACTAACACAAACCTTTCTGCATTTTTAGAATTTCGGTTTGCACATAATTTAGCATGTTTATTAAGCCATTCTCTTATTAAGCTTTTTTAAAATGTTGGCAAAATCTGACCACATGTTACATAGATTTTTTCTAATAACTTATCATAGTCATCTATTTCTTTAATATAAAGTTAATAAACTAAAGACTAGCTCTAGCTTACCCCTTTCCCTATCATGCATTATTTTATATATCAGTACTTTATCTAGGAAGGCATTCCTGAAGAGATTTTCTGACAGGTTCAGGTGGCCAGTTATGTCCCCAAACTACAAAGGGTAGTATAAACGAGTCAGACACCCTTACACTTACTAAGTATGCGGTGTCTCTCTAGAGAGCCAGTCTGTGGCAGATTGGACATGATACTCATACTGTCTCCTCTCTCCCAGCGTTCATTACGACTCAGATCTGGATTACTGACAAATAAACAACATAAAGAATTAGAATCAGGTCAGTCACATGATCTGTGTGACTTCAGTTGGATGTGTGTGTGTGTGTGTGTGTGTTACCTTGCTCGGACTGGATGTCTGATACCAGATGATAGATTTGTGTTTAATGCAGTGGCTATAGAGGCTGTTCTCTGTGGAATCTTAAGAAAAAAATGAAATGAAAAACAATACAATGACCACATTGACATTTACAATCACAGAGTGGGGATTGACTAAGAATGAATTACATCCACTGAAAGAGTCTCTGCATAGTTTCCTGACTCGCAAAAGCTTTTCAAATGTAGTAACAATGCAAAAAAAATCTATTTTGAAGCAAACTTGCGAGTGCTAGCTTTCATAGGATGCATCAGACTACCTTGATTTAGTATACTTCAGAATGATTGTATAGCATCACTCCACCACTGCAGTCCTGGCATCAGAATCAGCGCTTTAAAATGCTGAAAGCGTTCCTGACTACACTGTGTGCCTGTATATATGCCCGATTACAATACTCTTCTCCATCATTGCATCATCATTGGATGAATTACTGCTGCCGTGATCAATAAAAATGTCACAACATCAAAGATAAATTAAATTTCATTTACTGCCTGCTTTTCATGAGCTCAATGTCAAATACGGAAAGCAAATAGTGCCGAGTTGTGTAAATAAGCTTATATAATTTTATAATAAGCTTAAAATGCAAATTAGTTTGTACTGTGTTTTCAGAGGATGATACATAGCTATCAGTACAACTGTTTGATAAATTAAGAGTCTTTAAAAATTTGTATGAAAGAAAACTGATATATACTGCCTTACTTTAGGAGGCTGTTCTATCTCTGGCAGACGGATCCAGGGCCCTCTGTCATCTCTCATTGGCCGAGACTGAGGGGCAGGGGTCTCTGAGGTGGGGTCTGAGTTTTGACGGACTAGTTCTCTGGAGTGTAGCGGGCGAGGTGTGGGTGTGGGAGAGGGATCCTGGGTGGGGAAGGCGGACATGGTCTTAGTGGGCTGATCGCAAAGAGACTGAGAGCGAGGGACAGGAGCGGCGTACGGTTTTAATGGCACCAGGTGGGCCATCTGGAACTAAGGCAGGTGGGAGGGAGGACAAGAGAGGTAGGCATTGTAAAAGGTTGGCGAGCATAATTAGGATATAGAGAAGGGGGGGGTAAAGGAGTAAATTTGGGAGAAAAGGAAACAGAAGTTTATTATAGAGAGAAGGGTAACAAGCGGAGGGGAATGTTAAGTGGTGGGTTTTGCAGGAAATAGAATTGAAGAGGACATTCCCGAAAATGGAGGAGAACAGAGGAAGCGAAAAGGTCCCACAGGAAAGAAAGGAAAGAAAAAGTAAGTTACTAAACAGGAAAGAGTAAAGAGTTAGCAGGCAAGTGCAAGCAGCATTAACAGTTCCCAAACTTTTCGCCCAACGAATTTATAACTTTTGATTATTAGATACAAAATTTATTTCATAATAATAGAAACAAATTTTAACAGCATTTCTAATTTTACAATAAAATACTAAAAATCAATTCATTTCTGTATATAAACTTTTTTTATAACTTTTTAAGGTCCAACAGCTGAATTGTCTCACTGGGATTATACAGCAAGAAAAAAACAACAGGTTACCCACCTTGCCCTGCCCACCCTGTGGTTCCACAGGCCTCTGCATAGGCGGAGTCTGCGCAGCTCCTGATTGGCTGATCGATTCAGAACGTGATTGGATGTTGGTGTCTGAGACTGTAGTGCAGATTTTGGGAGAGCCCTGTCTGTTCAGTTTACTGCGCTCCTCAACCTAAAAGACAGATTAGTAAAACATTGTTTGTGCTATTCAACATGTTATTTGACACTTTCATTACAGTTGTGACATGTGTGTATACTGTATGTGTGCAAGTATACTTCTCTAGCCCAGGCTGGTTTATTGTTTTCCAGGTTCTTGCTGTAGTGGTACATCTGTGGTTTTTTGTCTTGTTGTTGCTGTTGTTGCAGTGAGACGAGGTAAGCGTGCTCCTGCTGGAGCTGTCTCTGAAGTCTCTCCGACTGTCTCTGCTCCTCCAGCTGTTTACGCTTGTACTCCTGTACACAGCAATACACACTTATATAACGCAATCAAATAACTTTTTAAATAACAAAAAAGCTTAAAAAAGTAACATACAACATGTGATTACTTTGAACACTGTAGTGTTTTTGGTAAACAACAGTATAATTGTGTACTTATGTCATTTTGTTAAACTGCTGTTGACATTATTCCCATTTAAAGTGGTTATGTTAATGGAAGAAATAAAAAAAGTACAATTGAGCCTTTTATGACATTTACTTTTAAAAATAAAGGTGCCACAAAAGGTTATTCAATGCCTCAGATAGAAAAACCATTTTTGAATCCCCAAAGAACCTTTATTTCTTTTTATAGTCCAAAGAACCTTTTTAAAAATAACCTTTTGTGAAAAAGAAAGGTTCTGTGGATGTTAAAGGTTTTTTATGAAACCAGTCAGCCATAAATGGTTCTCCTGTGGCATCATGAAGCACCTTTATGATGATTGACAAAAAGACACAGGAAAAACAAAGGCTTTTGATGAGTCTCATTCCTTTAGTACTGTGGTGCTCTAAAATATTTCCAAATCAAATTTCCAAATGCTTCCAAGTGCTTAATTTCAACAGTAAATGAACTCTGACACAAGGAGACATCTGATCATTGCAGAACAATCTTGGGGCCCAATGGCATGAGACGCATCAAATCTGGCCGAGGACTGAAACAGCCAGAGCAGAGTTACAGAAAGAAAAGAAAGACTGGGTTACCATGAGCAATGCCTGCTCCTGCAGTAATTGCTGCTGCAGTATCTCTAACTGCCGCTGTTCCTCCTCCAACTTATGTCTTATAAACTCCTACAGAGAGAGAGGAATGAGGAGAGGGAGAGAGAAACGAGGAGCAGAGAAGGAGGAAGAGGTAGATCAGAACAGACTCCAAAGAACAGTATTAAAAAGACATTTGAGGAAGTGGACAGATACACCTGTGTGTGTGTGTGCAGCCTCTGAAGATAGAGGCAGACATTTTAAGTGTTTCTGATGGGCTTTTAAAATGGCTGAAAACACCTCGATAGAGGAGATGCTACTCTCGGGGAGCCACAATGGACGTTTTTATAATCTTAAAATGGTGCGTGTCACGCAGTTCCCGTCACTATCGGGAATGTGTCACATGTGTTCCCTCGGTCGCTTTATTGTGAAAACACTAAGAAGTGTGTTGTTGGCCATGTACGTGTGAGGTCGTTTTGAAGAGTGTGTCCTGTGGCACACTGTGCACTAATTCATGCTGATTGGTCTTTTGTGTTTCTGTCACTTTGAATCGCATTGAATGTAGGGCTGCGCACGGCTCACCCACACACACACGCGCATGCACATTCAGAACTGCGTTTGAGAGCCTGCTGCCATGGCAACCACTCCACAGACATTCCTGTGCCAGAGCTGTGCTGAGTGGAACGCCCACGCTCGTCTGCCATTGGCTGTGAGGCTGCGTTTCGGAGGCTGTGATTGGTTACCTGCTCTCTCTCTGCCATCCTCCTGTCCTCCTCTCGTCTCATGTCATCGAGTCTCCGGTGAGGAGCTTTATCCTGTTGCTGCCGCACCATCTCTCTCTCCTTTCTCTGTTGCTGTGTGAGAGAGAGCGAGTGTGAGTCACTTTAACATATTTGGCTGAAATAATGAGAGCCTTCCTGTTGCTAAAAATCATCTAGTACTTCTGAGAGGGGAAATTAGGGAGGAGAGAATGTAGAACATAGCCAGAGAGAATGTGACTAGGACATTGAGAACAGAGCAAGTATATAGTTATATTGGTGAGTCAGTGCACTGCAGTGCTGTTTTCAGTGGGGTAGTGCTGTGTCCTATTCAGTGGGTGGATGTCAGCCTGTGAATGGTCTATAGCTACGTCAACTAAATCTCCCACAAAGTTTGAACAGCCAATCTAAACTTTTTCATAGTTCACATAATAATTCATGAGTTTGTGTACAAGCAATGTTCAACTTTTTTAATGGATGAATTCTATAAATAAAGCTCAGCATGTGAAAGAATTTAAGGAGGCTTGGCAACCCATGTACAGAGGTTACTCAGTCAAGGATGAATGACTACAAAACATTAATATAAAAGTATTTAATCAAAACTGTAATCAGTGTATGCTTTATTTCCTTTGAGCTTTTTGCTTTTCTGTGCATTTTTAGTAAATTTGCCCTCATTAAACAAAGCTTAGATATCATGATATGATGCAGTTTGCCTTTTTGTTCGTTTTTGTACTATACACCTTATATTGTGATGGTTTAAACTAAGAGGGAATTAAGACGTTAAAACGTTGTACAAATATGACCCCCTTTGAAATCTCACTTGCCAACTACTATATATACTAGGATGTAAACATGTAAGAAAACTCAGTTTCATGTTTCTGCAATTTTGTTACTATAAATTATATTACAAGCATTAAAATTAAGGTAAAAGTTAACTTGACAATAAAAAATACTTAATAAACCCAATAGCTTTGTTTACTATTTGCTCTAATGACAATATATGCAGGCATGGTGTCCAGTCCAATTTGTGCAAAATCTTATATGATCCATCTTTTCTCAGCATGACTTGAGTATGTTCTAGAGAATGTTTCACATGTTTTAATAGAGGCAAGAAAATCAGTTCTTTCATAGAAAAGAGTTAACATCATCAATATCACAAGTTTGCTTATTTGATTAGTGAGCTAAATATTCTGACTTGCAAATACTTCATATTCATATCTTTTGTTATGAATATGATCTTTTGTGATCACATTTTTGCTACATCCTAAAGCTTTAAATGCTTTGCAACACACACACTCCTTTGTGTATTGGTCTATTCTTACTGAATATCTCTCTTAGCTAGTTCAGTGATTATCAGCCATTATGTCACTCCACTACCATCTATAACTTCTAAAACTAATTCAATTAAAAACGACTTTAAAAAAGTTTAAGTCTGACTTTATATAGCATGAATAACTACTCTGATTTCACTTATTTACCTTTCTCCGCTCATTCAAATGCATCTGCACCTCTCATGAAATTCCACAAATACCACCCTGCATTAACTTTACTGAAGAGAGACTTTCCAGATAAGAGAAAAATGTTCAGCATTTGAACAAACACTGCTGTGAAACACCTGGCTGTAATGTAGGTAATTTATTTGGAACGCTCTAGAATGTTCTCCTCATATAAACTTTTGGCCTATTTTCCAGCCTCGCAGTGGTCTGACTCATGTTCAATTCAACATTTATGGACCGGAGATAAAATCCAGAACGCTTAAGCTTAAAAAATCCATTTGGCATCTTGGTTTATACTAATTCCTTTCATGACTGGCACTCTGCCCTCAACGTTCCCGTGAGAACAGAGATCATGTTCAGTCACTTGCACGTGTATATGTACCTCCTCTAAGCGACGCCTCTGCTCTTTCTGTTCCTCAATGCGTTTCTGACGGTCGTGCAGCAGCTGGCGTTTGTGCTCCTCGGGGTCTCTGCGCTGAGCGGCGAGCTGCGCCTGCTGTCTCTTTAAGGCCTCCGAGCGCTCCTTATTTTCTTGCTGCAGCCGCAGGAAATCCCTGCGCAATGTCGACTCACCCGGAACGTTTAAAATAGAGCTGGAGACATAATGAAGGAAGTGAAGATGAGTGAGCTGGTGAAAACAGATGTCAGGGTAAAACTGCATAAAAACTGGATGTATAAACAAATAAACAAATAAAGGGTAAAATCCAGGTCTGGGGTTGGCAAAGAGGACTTTAGATCCATTTCTCTCTCGGCTGCATCAATGGCATGCACCCATTTCCTTTACCAAACTGAGTAAAGGAAACTGATATGAAATCTGATAAAGCTTAATGGAGTTCTGTGAGGAACCTGCACACAAAAGCCTAAACATAAACATATTCATTAAAAGTGAAGTGTGTCATTTCCGTACCAAAACAACATGCAGAACTGTCAAAATAATGATAGTTTCCAAAACATTCCTACCTCCCCAAACAGGTACTCCCACCCTAAAATTTATGCTACTGGTTAAGTCATAAGTTGACAAGTCAGAACAAAGTCAGAACAGACAAAAATGTATTATGTGATTTAACAAAAAAAAATGTTTTTTTACTACTCTCTCTTTCAAAAGACTCTGCACTTTTTAATACTTTACACAACATCCACTACAGCTGCCAAAAAGAAAATAAATTCGCCCACCCAAAAGAAAAAACACTATTGTATATTTGTGTGTGTTTGTAAATGCCTACTCAATAGAATATTTCTCTTTATTTTAATGTAACAAGTAAAAAAGGCAACTATGGCAACCAGGGTTTGTTTTTCACTCATTTAACCACACCCCAGCATATGTTGATGACTATATCTATATCTACATGGAACATTCTTAATACATTTGTTCATTGACTGAGCAAACATCTATATATCTCATAGACAGAAAGTGACAACGTCTGGTTTTTCAAATATAGTATATTTTTTACAGCTACTGGATTGTGTTGATTAAATCAAATACAGCACCATGTCGGTAATTAAATATCTTAAATGTCTTACAACAAAACTAGCTACAAGACATGTAAGATCTCAAGTTACTGACAACCATATCTGCCACCATAATTGAATATAACGCTAATGTGTGTTTGTTTTGTTTTCAATGTTGCTTAACAAGCTCCAAATATTATTTACTTGTGATCATTTATTTTCTCTCACAAATGTATCATTTCACTTACTTACACACTTACTTTTATTAACCCACTGGAATCATTTGGATTACTTTAATGATGAATTGTTTGCGCTTTTGCATATCAAATTAATCGTTTGTGCTCAACTGAAGATAGGAAGTCATATACATCTAGTCATGAGTCAACTTTTTCAGAGACCAGTGTCAGTCTATAACCTCTGGTCTCTGCACATTAAACTGCAATAGAAAAAGTACAGCATTTGAACAACATAATTACACAGTTTTTAAGGGACACCTTTAAGGGACAACAAAGCACTCACATTATACAAAAGATATATGATGCAATTGTAAAATCATTACAAATCCGATTTTGTTCTCATTTTATTTGAATCAACTCAAAGACTGAACCCAAATCGGTACTTAAAACAGTAACACAAATGAAGTTAATCTACTGGAGAGGAGCTTAAGCAGTGTTAGTATATTGCTTTGTAGGGTTGTGCAAACACAGATAGTGTTGTGATTACCTGGACTCTCTCTCGTCCCCTCTGTTCTCATCCTCTTCATCACTACCGCTGTACTCATACTCGGTCTCCTCTGAGAAGATATAAGAGAAATGAGAAAGACAGTGAGAAGGCAGAAAAATAATGAGAAAGGCTTTCGGCATTAATATAATATGTGTTATGAAACTCTTTATGCAGGATTCAGCACTTGAAATCATCTACTGTACTCTCTTTTGACTGATATTGTAAGTGCTCTAATAAGTCTACTGAAGGCAGATGGCTGGATGCTTCCATCTTAAAATGCTTCTTGTTCTTCATTTGCAAAGTTACTAAGAGTTACTAAGCTATGTGAATTGTGTACAAGTACCACTTTTGTGGTCAAGGATGAAATCTGGTTGAATGAATGACAGTGTTAAGCTTTCACACTGCACATAAATACAATTTGTTCAAAATCACAGTCAGTGCTTTAGCACAATGGCAACAGAGGAATAGTTAATCTGGAAAGGACAAAATGAGCGGAAACTTTGAATTTAGAATATTTCAATTTAACAACTGAATGTTATATTTTCCTAAATAAGCCTAAAATATTAATCTTTTTTTTTCACACATGTATTGCTAAATGACTGATTTGAAAAAAATTGCCTTAGTTCCATGCCTCTTGAACTCATGAACATACATGCATAATAGGCATTATTGTATATGCACATGCTCATCATCTAATAGATAATGAATATGAACACAAAATGTAATATCAGAAACAGCTGTAGACAATACGTACACATATCTTTTAAAACAATTCCACCAACCATTGTCCATTATCCATTTTTAGCTGGATAAAAAATTCTCAGAAAGTGATCCCAACTACATAGTTACTTGTTTCATACCATTACGGCTATTATTTTTTAAAATGTTTGAAACTTGAATCTGGCACCTCCTTTAGTAATGGGCCTTTAGTACTACAGAGCTCTGCGTGCAAGCGGATGGACACATGGATTCAAATTAGTCCCAGAGGAGCTTCTGCATCTGTTCTCACTGACAACAAAACTGATTTAACTATTGGATCAATTATTAAGCACAAAAAACAGAAAAATTCTGTCAGAGCATCTGAAGCTACAAAATGAAGCTCTAAACATGGAAAATGATTATCAGAGACACACTGCAACAGAAAGCATTATGTAAGCACACGTGCACGTACCCTTCTCACCCCGCTTTTTGCGGGTGCGGTCGATGTGATCTTTGAGCTGGATGCGGACCTGTCTTTCTGTGGGCTGATCTCTGATGAATGAGTGCTTTAGTAGCTGTTCTGTGGATGGACGACTCGGATATGACTTCACCAGACAGCCCTCAATAAAGTCTATAAACTTCTTTGACCTTAAAGGGAACGTAAAATATACAAGAAATGAATGTAGGTGCAAAGACAATTCATAATAGTTCAGTTAGAAAAAAGTCAGATTATAAATGTAAACATTAACATGCAAAAGCAACAAGAAAAAGGACTCGATAACAATTTCTTTGTCCTGTAATGTGTTAGTAAAAAATATAAACAAGTGCCTATGAGGTCTCAGCACAAAATCAAAGTGTTATATTTAAATACATCTTCTTGGTCATATTGTGCATATTTGGTGCACGTTGTTCTAAAGCGAATATAATGTTTGTCTTCATAATTGAATCTACAGTAAATGATGATCCAGACTTCTCCACCCAGGTCCATTGTGGCATGCTCCTCCTTACTTTATACAATTCCCAATACATTTATAATCAAGTTCATACATTTTATCTTGTTGAATGCCACATTTCACTCTGAAGAATGTCAAGTACGTTACAGTAAAATGGGTTCCATTAAGCACTTCAGATTGACTTCTAAGAATTTAAAGTACATGCAATCAAAAGAAGTCATAGCTAGCAAAACTACTAAACACTAACAAAGAAACAAGAAGGAGAACATCTTTTGCTTTGCAAACAACACACAATGCAGTCAAATTAAGCATGGCTGCTTTTTGAAACCCAGACCAATGCTTCATCTCTCCTTCTATAACCAGCTGTTCAAGGGCAGGGCTCTGACCAGCGGGACCAAAATAACTCCAAGTCTAAAATTAAATCACAGCATGCCAATATATGACAACAACCTCCTACAGAAACATCAAAAGAGTAGACTAGAAAAGAAAGAGACAGATATTCTCATGCATTAACTCTGATAAGCTATACAGTATGTGTGGAGAAGTAGGTTGGTGTGAGAGCAAACACTGCGGCTCCTGTCTGAAAAACATCTTTAAAATAAGGAAACCACGTACGAGTTGAGAGTCTGACAGCTATATGGGAACGATTATGCGTATGCAGGGTGTATATATATAGAGAGATGACAGGAAAAAAGAGAAGGAAGGAAGAAGGGAAATATAGCTTCATCTTAAAATACCAGCTGAACAGAGCGTCCTCACCATTTCTTGGACTTTAGTTTAGGAGGAGGGTTCCGTGGGATAAGGAATAAGGCTCGCATGGGATGCATGTCGCACAGCGCTGGGAGACAGAGAGAGATCAGAGATCAAAACAAGTTTATACAAGCCCAATTATCAGAATAACTGACTGAAGAGGTGACAACTACTCATGACCACAAGCAGAACAGTGACTGAGCTGCTGCGACACGCTGTCCGTGTGAGAGAGAGAAAAAAATATGACTAAGTGTTATGCTGCATGTTACGACAACGACCTACACCTGTAATTTTCTTATTGAGTCGTGTGAAATATCATAACACAAAACATTGTTTGTACTATTAGTCCAAAGTCCTTACATTTTAAGTATTGCAATAACATTTATTTTCATCCGATTCCAAAATCCTTTAAACAAATATAGAAGTTGTAGCTGCAAGAGGACAAACTCAAATGAATATAAAAGCTATCCTGACTTTTGAAGATTTTTGATTTTTATTTCTTTATATCAATGCCTGAATTTACACTGTAATGCAAAAAGTGCTTACAAAATGTGAACAACATAATGTGTGCGACTGTACACAACATGTGTGTGATTGTGACTTACGAGGAGCTCCTTCAGCCATTTCTATAGCAGTGATACCCAGAGACCAGATATCGCTCTGAAATATTAAAACATTCATTCAATTTACTTTACTTGCAATTTAAGACAAGCTAACATTACTAAAACTTACTGTATGTGTTGTACAGACAGGACTGACTGTTTAATATTAACACCACTGATGTTGCATTAAAAAGATCACCCCTCTCATTAAAATACTTATCCAGTGTTTAAAGGGTTTAAAATGTTTTATATTTCATTCATTTAGTACTGATTAATTTATTCAAAATTCATTATTTATCAAGTATTTCACCTTCACTTTACCAAGGTGTTGTTTAAATATCTTCAAAATTACGACTGACAAGATTTGATGAACAAACTCCTCCAAAAACATCATTAATTAGGCCTAACCCACTTTACACTTAACTTAACTTTCAATTTAATAGAGATATCGACAATATATGGCAACGCAGCAATTTTGGCCTTGACTGTAGTTGGTTGTATTGAAAAAAGTAACGACCATTCTTTAAACGCTCTATTATTTTAATGTTTATGTTTACCCTTTAAATATACAGCCGTATTGGATTTTCTACTGGCGTCCGTGTGTGTGATGCAGCACCACACAAATGCAAATGATTTCGTTTACCAGATGCCATTATTAGATTAAACCTTTTCCCAGAGGTATTTGCCACCCATGAAACATAATCTCATCATGACAGGCACCATAAGGAAGACTTGAAACAAATTTTTGTAAGCCACTGACTGTAGTTTTCGTTTCCTGTGTACAGCAGCATTTCATTTTATTATTGCTTTTTTATTATTTCTTTGGACGTAAAACTTTAGGTAGCACAAAATGCCTAGCACACCTTGAGGACACAAATAACAATTAATTATTTCTAATTTAATCCTAAAAGAACAGACATACCATCTTGACCCACACACAGACACACTATACAGTACATTTATAGAAAGGATTGTCACTGTACTCTGTAATCATAGGTGGAGTCTGGATTCTCATCACAAGCAATGACCTCTGGCGCCATCCAGTACGGAGTGCCGATGAATGTGTTTCTTCTACCTACTGTACGATCCAGCTGTGCGCTAACCCCAAAATCCACTACAGAGAGAGAAAGAGATTGGTGTTTATAATGTAATAGCAGAGCATTTGCTTACAAATAGTCTTTTAAAACCCAATTGTTTAGCCATGATGTACATAAACAACCATTCCAGTTCCTTTCTTCTCACAGACACACTTTTCCATCACTCGCTCTGCCTCAGGTTGTAGTGTATGAAGATATTTTTGTCATGGTATCAGGGCTACATTAATGAGCTTTGCTGCTTTGCTCTAGTTGTTAAAAGATGATGTTCTTTAATCACACAAGATATAGGCTACAGTACACCACACACACACACCCAAAACACACAAACAGTGTTAAACCATTTATGATTATGAAATATCACAGCATCAGACAAAATAACATACAGACATAAACTAAGCAACAAAATCAAAACAGTATGAAAAACAAACTCGCCCACTCACCAAGTTTAACCTCTGCATTCTCTGTAAGCAGAACATTTTGTCCCTTGATGTCTCTGTGGATGACTTTATGAGCATGGAGGTGAGACAGTCCCTGAGGAAAAGCGATACAATGTTTCTCGGCTGTGTAAAATTACACATAATTACGTATAAAAAGAAACTCGGGTTAACTCAGGTGTGTAGCGTGTGCGTATGTCTCACTCTTAATATCTCTCTGCAGATATAGGCGATCCAGTCTTCTTTCAGTGAGTTTCCCTTTGTGTTCTTTACCAAGTCTGTTACTGAGCCAGCGCCACAAAACTCCATCACCAACTAAACACAAAACCACATTATACAAAAAAACATCAGTGTGCCATCAAAGTTTCATTCTAAATATGATTTTATCATAGTAAATCTTTATTAATGACAGAGAGTGATTATAATCAATTGGTCATATTATAAGTGCAGGGTTTTTCTAGCAGATATAAGACTGATCTGGAGTCACAGGTTATGCTGTTTTTTTTATATAGTTTTGAGGAAGCACAGACCCAGAGCTGGTCGTCGTGTCCGGGCGGACTCTTCTTCACGAAGGCTCCGTAGTAGGTAGCAATGTTTCTATGGTGACTGTACTTCTTCAGCATGTTAATCTCTGCTTTAATTTCCTCCTCTTCTTCCTCAGTCACATCCATGACCTTTATGGCAGCCAGCTGACCTGTCTTGACATGACGACCCTGAGACAGACAGAATTTCATCATCAAGCTCCAGAAACTTCATTTGTTAGTAGACAGTATATTAAATGTAACACATATCTAAACTAAAAACATGCCAGTTATATACGTTTAACAAAATTTAGTAAACAAATAAATTCCATAAATTCCTTTTCACATTATTTTCACATAAGTACAATATATCAAGCAAACTACAGCATCTTCCTCTTACACTACTTTTCATTTAAAATTAAATCAAATGTTTAGTTTAAGGTCTATTATTGTATGTCACGCACTGATATTACAGCTAACATAATATCAGGGGTCTTCCATTAGAGACACATTTTCTATACCGGTCTATAGCCTACACAAACTGTAGAAAATATAGAATTAACACAGGTAGGCTAACACAACAAAGAAATCTGGACTACACCCAAATTTCTCACTACAAATTGCACATACTCGTTAGACACTATACCATCAATAAACTACACAGTCATTATACACCACTATATAAACTATACCCTTACTACAGGCTACAAATTACATATTTTTCCAACAATAGAGGCTGAAGTATAAATTACACCCCATAAATCCTACAGAGATAGTTCATGTTCACTGCTGTAATTACAGAGCTCTGTAGAGTTAAAATCACCACATTATAGCCCTTAAGTATAATGACAATATAAGTGTTAGAGATCCATGTGATTCCTGAAAGGTGAAATGTAACTCTACTTTTGTTAAATTTCTGTAAAATATTTTTTCCTAATAATGTGCACAGACTATTATAAACAAGATATCTGTATGTTTAGTTTCCTAAAAAGTAACACTGTGGCATTTTTAAAACATTCCTCTTATATTCTAAAACCAAAACTCAATTGCTCTTCAATTTTAAAACATTGTTTGAAAGCATGCCAACTAACTTAATATAGCAAGATTAGCTCAACCAATTGCGTGACTTATTGAAGCAACATGCAATGGCGTTTTCTTACATGTTCTCACATACGATTACTATGGTGAACATTTCACACTAGTCTCACTGGATTCTTTAAAAACACAAATGTAAGATTATCTATTATTGCTAGTAACAACAAGATGTACAATATTCACATCCAACAAAGTATTGCATTCTCCCGCCATCTCACCTTGTACACCTGTCCATAGGTGCCATTGCCTACGACCTCCACCAGCTCGAAGATTCCTGCTGGATCCTGAAAGACAGAAATCATCCTTATTATTACAAAATCATTCAATCATGCAACCATGACAACAGTGAGAGAGTTGTAAGAGTTGGATTTTTGCTGAGAGATGAAATACATTCTCTGAACAATCCTACTATCTTACAAAGTTCCGCTACATTCTTGGTAAAAATATTTTATATTTTAGTTAAAAATGAGAAAACGGATAGCAAAAGGATTCTTTTTTTAGTGTAGAAGCAGCAGACTTCCATTTTCTATCCCTCTCTAATTGTCCCACACACTGTAAAAAAAACAACATCAAAACTATACAGATTGGGATCAAAGATGATTTCAAACGGAAACATCTCATCTGTCTGAGATTATGGATTTTTGCTCTCACATGACTGACTCTCTTTTGACATTTTACAAACCTGATGGGTAAAAAAGAGAATTAATAAACCCATTATATAACTGCTATGATGCTTTATGCAGCTCATATGTAAAGCTAGAGCTGGGGAATGCAGCCAAAAACAAGAATGAGTAGAGGGTTAAAAACAGCCAGTGCAGCTCACACACACACAGTGATTCAATATGGCCTCGGTACAGCTCTGTGGGTGGACAGGACTAGCGTTCTTCCCAGCTCACACATACACACCATGATCATCTCTCTCTCATCTGCCTCCAATAACTGCAATTCTTTTTCTCTCTCACCCTCTTCATCTTGTTTATCTCTCTCTCTCAACAAAATTAGGAGTGTTGAGCTATAAGGGAGCAACCTGCTCTCATGTGAAACATCAGAAAATTAGAACAAACTCACACAATCTTGAACAGCGTTTTGAATCACAAAACAACATAAGTAGCACGCATGATAATACACATAATAACCTCATAATGTCTAAACAGAGTTTACAAAGATCATCACAGAATAATAACATCACCGGCAAGTTAGCAGATATAAAATCGTCTACTTAAATTATACACTGGAGACTATTTGTCTCTGCGAGAGAGAGAAACAGAGAGAGCGAGACAGAAAATCACACAGAGAGATAGAGAGATGACAGGTAAGTAGTGAAATAAATAAATGAGATAAAGACGGAAAACAGATGAAACATCTGTCTCTACCCATAAAAGGAGGACAAAAGTCCTCCTTTTATAAAAAAGGGAAAAAAGGGAAGAAAAAACACTTTCATAATGAAACAAAGCAAAAAATGGAGAGAGATGAGAGGAGAAATGGGTTTGGAGTGACATCAACAAGCTTCAAATCCAAAATATGGGCTAAATCTTGAAACAAAATTGCCAGTGTATGTTAGTACTGAGGAGTTACTGAACAAAACATAGTATCCAGCATAAAATGTCTGGATCTTCACTGTAAAGTCACTGAAAAGTCCCACATGAATCAAACTGTAACATACTGATCAGTTAACACATGCAAGTATTCACATACATTACATAGTCGTGTAAACAAAGAAATCAGATAATCATGAAAGGTAATATTTTTTACTTATTTATAGGGCAATTAAAAAGCATGTTTGGCTTTCCTTCATGTTCCATAGCTTTTCTTAAATTCTTAGTAAACTTTGCATTTATTGTGTTGACATTAATAACCAAATGCCTGCTTAAGGTTTGAGATGATTATTCTTGTTAATGGCTTTAAACAAAACACTTTCAAACTGCAGAAATATATCAGTATGTAGTAAAGTATGTGTACATACTGCATAATGTTAATATACAGTATAATTATCATATAATTGAGGTAGTACACAATTATTAGGTCAATCTGTGTTAACTCAACCTCATAATATCAGATTTAAAAATTATTCTTGTGGAAAAAGATATCTTTAAACGAATAAGAAATCTGGGGAAGTTTCTAAAATTTGATTAGGAATCACTAAATATCTGTGTAAGCTAACTTGGGAAAAATCTCTTAGAGACTACAATTTACAATCTGAAGAAGAGTGGAAGTCATCATATTTAAGCATTACTAGATCACGTTTCACAAATGCAGCTATCAATATACAGTACACCGAATAATATATTCCTTGTTAACCTATTAATCACAACAAACATCTGGCTTTAACTTGACAGCTGGAATTTTGATCAGTCAATGACAAGCTTGAGTTACATTAGTAAAGCACGACAGAATGTTTAAGTCATACCTGTATCTTACCAGCAAAGTGTTTACACAATGGCTTAGTTAAATACTTGTATCACTTTTGTTTGTTTTGGTTTCTGTTCATTAGCCTATTGGCTTATTTACATAAGCAACCTACCAACCAACCATCATACTGTATGCTTACTACAGTAATTGCATAACAAAAACATTTAAAGATATATTCTACAAAACAGGTGGATTTATACACTAACGAACAGCTTGTTTTTAGTAAACGTGACACTCGGTCTACGCCCGATGTTATTTAAAGTGATCTTTACAAAAACTGAAACTGAGATGGCCACAGGTGAAGCGTAGAGCACGGCGGTTGTTCTCAAGTTCAAACCCAAAGAAACACCACACCACCTCGGTTATGTGTGACTCAAGCTAGAGGGTCAAATGTACAGCTGCCCTCTCCTGATAGTCAAAGTGTTTTGCTCTCCTAACAGTGTACAGATAACACCGTGTGAGAGACACACACATACATTTGTGTTTGTGTATGTGCAGTATGTGGGTGTTATATAGGACAGCTATCAAACAATGAGCTCAAGTGAATCATCATTCTCACAGTGCTCTTTCTCTCTCTAGGGGGAATATTATACAGAGTCTGGAGAGCCGTGCCCAGTAACTCACTGTACCAACAGACAAGAGAACAAGGGTTATGGTGAGAGCTGCACATTCCTGGCTTAATCACAGCACAAATAATTGCTTAAGTGTCAAAAAAAGTGTCAAAAAAGACAATACAGTCCAGCATGCCAAGTTTAGGTAGGGGACATGCCTTAATGTCACAAACAGTAGTGAAAATGTTGTTTTGTGTCTGTGTGTCATGTTGTTTCCTTATCTCTAATTCTTATCTATAGTGTAATTAGCTCTAAGACACTGGATTAGCCACCTGCTAACACACCACTAATCTATGAATAGATTAGCCTTCTGCTCACATATGAACTACATGCAGACTATTCTATTAACACGGTCTAGTGTTACATGGTCAGTAGGGAATTGCCATTAAATCAATTAGAAAGGCACTGAATCAATAAATAAAGTCAGATATATAGCGACATGTTTGTGATTATCTAAATGGAAGGATACAATATTGTCAGCCGGGTATTCCCCATATAACAAGAGAGCTATTCTAAGATTACAGTGAAAGACTATTCCGTGTCAACATTTATTTGTAAGGTACGTCCTCCCAAAACCACGGCTGTGTGTTTGTATGACAGAGAGAGAGAGAGAGAGAGAGAGAGAGAGAGAGAGAGAGCTTACGTGCATATTGTACACACAGACAAACTACACATATCAAATCAGGAATCTTACACAACACAGGCCCTTACACAACACACTCACCTGTTCGTAGGAAAACTACCCACAATCCAGTGACACACCTTTCAAAACCATATAGTTTGTAAATTACAGCTCTTAATCGTTTAAACTTTCCCTTTTGCATGTCTTCAAAACACACAACATCGGCATTAACTATATTTTGACGGATTACTTTGCGTGTAAATGCCTCTGGCAGATGCAGACAGGTGAATATACAGTACACACACATAAACACAGACGGGGACTCACCCGCAGGGCGGCCAGGTCGATGTCATCCAGACTCCGCGTAGGTGCGTTTTCTGACATTTTTACAGCGATTTGTGAAAGCAGCGACGATTAAAAATGCGTCCTCCAAAACGTCCGCTACTGTATTGTGATTAAACTTTCACAATGCTTGTTTCAAATGACAGTTCATAAAAACTTGTGAGCTTCCTGGAGAAACATTTGGCTCGTCCCCGCCGCCGCCAGTTTAACCGAGTGCGAAAACAGCTGCAGGATTTCTGCCCATAAAAATATTTCTACAGGGAGAACAAGAGGCTCTTCAAGGCCAAGTGATCCTGTTCTTCGAAAAACTGTTAGCAGAAGATGAACGAGAGCCTTGCGAACATTTGTAAATGATAAACGTTTGATGTTTAGCCTAAAATCCTAAAGATTGCATGGCAGCATTTACATGAGCTTGAAGTGCCGCTCGGATCCGATCAGATGTGCCACACAGCGCTCCCTCTCTACACTCATTTTGGCAGCACTGCGTAAACCAAAACGATCCTTCCTAAGTCAAAACACTAGATTTATATATTTACATGCAGTGTAATTAGAAATATGCAAATGAAAGATAAAAGTTTAAGTAGGAAGCCTAGCTCCTGAACAGCAGCGCTCGTGATATCCGCGTCAATCTGCCACAACATTCATGTTCGGCGCAACCCACGCACACGCCTTAAACGGGATTTCTGACTGGATTTCGATTTCAGCGGTCGCCTTAACAAATGTCCACAGTTTTTGTAAGTCTCTAAAACGCGTATCAGATCGAAATACGCGATCCCAACGTCAAAAACAAGAAGTGTTGACGTCGAATAATATTCCGCCCGCCTGGCAAACTTTCATTCCCTCCTGCCGTCAGTCAGCGGCGCCTCCCGGTTGTGCGCAAAACCTCCGCCGATTTGCTGGAGAGAAAGAAAGGGGGAAGAACGGAAAATAATAAACAGTCCCTTGTTTTCAGACAGGGCCTTTAACCCCAGCGAGTGGTCACGATGCACAAATATTACGATTCAAATGTTCTTTAACGAGTCGCCTCAGGACTTGAGAAATCAACTCTGTCCGTTTGGCCTTAATGTCTTATGTTTTGATCTTTCAGACTGAACTTCTCTCTCCAGTGTCTTGGTACGATCCTATTCGTACTTCTGCTCGCTGTGGTCGAGCTGTGACGTCCCCCCTCTGCAAGAATACACACAGCACTCTATTTTCCAAGCGTTTTCTTTTTTTCCTCTCCTCCCATACTTCTCACTCTTGTCTTCCTGGACTGCTGAGTGCTACGGTGTTACAACAGGGACAAACTACCTGAGTAGGCGAGTTACAGTGGAGACAGGTGGGGCCAGGATAAAACCGCACAGTATTTCACACACAGACATATAGTAAGTATACAACATAATATAGTATACAACATATAGTAAGAAACAATACATACTTCATACTGTAGATATTTTGAATAACGTTTGTAACAACAATGGTCCCCATAGACTTCCTTTGTATGGGCCACTGAGACATTTCACAAAATATCTATTTTTATTTTTGGGTGAACAAATTCCTTTGAGATTTATGGTTTGTGCATTGTCACATATATTCAGAAGTAAGAATAACACAGTGTAAGTCAGGATTGATTTTAATTAAGTATTAGTGTTTTTTAACATTTCTGTATGCTTTCCAAAGTAAGCATAATCTATTTACATGAACAATGTAAAAATGTGCAAAAGCAGATTGATACATTAAAATGTCTGAAAGGGTAGAGACAGTGATTAAAAAAATAACATTTGTCAGTTTATAAAAAAGCAAACATGATTGCTTGATGTGACTGGAATGTAACAGTGTATTACAGTAACACACAGTATATCTAGTGGTTAAAATCTATGACATTTTCTTCATATGCAGGATACCGTAAGTCACATATACCATTCTATATTATTTATACATTACACAGGAAAATTAGTGATTTTTAAAATTATATTAAATGGGACATCGTCAAAATCAGCTTTAGCTTTTCTAGCCTCCAGTCTGCTCCACTTGTTTCGACACCCCTCCAAAAACAGAAAGTGGAATCTTCTGGCCTGCTGACATTATTACATAACAATAATTTCTTCTGGTTGTCATGGAGATTGGGAGGGTGATAAATGTTGCGCTGAGACTCCCCCTGAATGTTTACTGCCCCACCTTGATCCCCATAACACCTCCCCTACCCGTTTCAAAAAACATTACATCATTTACCTGACAAAGTATACAACACTTCTCTTATCCTTGTTTGCCAGCTCTTTCAGATTTACAGTTTATCTATTTTTTCCAGCTTCACGATCTCTTCCCCTCTTTTTCGTTCGTTCTGTCTATCTCTCTCAGCAGCCAAGACCAAGTCGGCTCTTTATACCAGTCACCATAACAACCACAAATGTTCTGACAGATTTGCTGCCACTGCATTGAGAGGTGTAGTGCATGCAAGAAAGAGAAATAGAGAGGAAAAGAAGGTAAAGCAACGCTATTCGCCCACACACATTCGCAACAATAAATGTACGTTCTGTTCCTTGGTCATCAAAAATACTCCAGTTGCTCTCTCTCTCTCTCACACACACGCATCTCTTCTTTTCCTTCCTCTCTTCTCATTCTGCCCTCAATAAGCAGCACTTTACTTTCTCTTCCATTTAAAATACTTAGATCATTACATTCATAACAATAATCTATATCACTTCTATTTTATCTACATAATGAATTGAATGTCATTTCATTGTTAGTTCAATATCATTTGCAAAGTGCATTGTGTACTTCTGGCAAAAAGATGTTTATATTCTTCTGCATTACTATGCTTTAGTAAATGGGCATTAGGGAACTTCTATGTACTGTAAATCCTATTTCATCTATACTACAATGAACTAAATGTTATTTCTTTTTATTTTCACATAATTTGCAAAGTGCATTGTGTACTTCGGGCATAAACATACTAATTTATACTCATAATGTTAGTAATGTATTAGTACATTGTAATGTGGTTAGTGGTCAGAACTAAGTATCCATTATTTTAGTACAAATCTAACCCAAAGCAAGTGTGGTATCATACCACAACCACCGTTGCTTCTAGCTGGGTTAGTTCAGATGATGTGTGATACACTATGATTTCTTTCTTATCTTTGGTTTCACTGCCACTTTCACTTGACACTGTACTCCTGCATGCTACGTCCACACTTCCATGGGAACCATTCGTTCTTTGCTTTTAAGTGGTGGGAGCAGGTACTCCTCACACAGGAAGTGCAAGGGGAAATGCACCAGGATGCCCTTAATGGCCTGTAGTTCTTGTCTGGCTTTCTCTGGGTCAGCGAGGCTGATGTTTTTAGTGTTTACATGCTCCATTAGCTCACGCAAGTTGCGAATGGAGTCCAGAGGAAGACATCGGAAGACCTGAATCACCAAGAGAAGAAAGAAAGTTTGATGTTTGAACCAAAAACATTTTGGAAATATAATCCACACAGAATTGCCATTGTGAGGGTAAATATATAGATAATGTTACAAGCGACGTTGCTATTGTCTAAAGGCTTTACTGCACAACTACTTAAAACGTTTAAATTACTGTAATTACAGGTCTTGCTATTGTTAAGCCCTACATCCAGTGTACTTGTAATAGTTTAAACTATAGAACGCACAGTAGCTGTAAATATAAAACAATTCAAGACATCAGATGTCATAAAGGGGTTTGGGGCATATTCAGAATACTGATGAAATTACAAGCTCTGTTCCTTACCTTTTCATAGATGACTGCATTTGATTGGGCAATTTTGTTCCAAACATTGTGGAAGAAATGATCACTGATTGGATCGTCGATGTTGAGAGATGGGTCAGATTTCGCTCCGAGAAGCACACTGAGGACAAAAGAATATTGTTAAAGAGAAAAAAGTTTAAAAGTCTAAAATACTTTTGGTTTCACAGTCACTGCCGAAATCAACCTGGTTTAAAATGTCACTTTAAACCTAAACCACATCACACAGACTGTAAATTTACCTTTTCATTTATACTGCAGCTTTACACCATTATGCTCAAGCATAATTTTAAACCTGTTTAGTATCAGTCATTTTGTGCATTAGTGTTGAGTCAACATAATAAAGAAAGGGAAACATAAAAATGTGTTCACAAAACATTTAGGCTGATTTAGTGCATATCTGTCTGCCTCAGGGGTAGCAGCTCTGTAGAAACTCTTACACAAATAAAAATCTGAAATGTGCACACACAAACCATTTGCTATCAGATAAGAAGATATGGAATAATGGAGTGGAATAATTCAAATGAATCACATGATCCAGAGACATGCACACAGAACACAATCGTTTGAGGTCATATCACAAGGCCAGCAGCGAAAGGTGCTAGAGACACACATTATTTGAAGCATCTCACTGTTTCCCTTGGCAACCAAGAGATGTTCTTGTAGCTGGCGTATGGAACGCATCGTGCCAACACAAATTGCTCCGCACACACACCTCTTTCACTCACACACTCCTACACAGATAGGAGAGAAAATTATACAAAAGAATAAAAGCTAAGGTGCTTCACTGCACAGACACCCATCCATCAAACCACTCCTACACTGTAGAGATATTAAGAGATATCATCATGTTATCAAGGCATTTTATGAAGAAAAATCAGATGGTGAGGTGATCCTTACATTTACATTGTTTTAGCAAAGCTTGCTGACTTTGCCTTGAACAGATAAACATACATACCCAAAGCACTCCTTCCGTAAGGCAAGTGTTAGTGGTCCGGCCTGGTATTCCTCTCCATTCATGACTGAAGGAACTCTTTCTTCATCCTCTACCAGTACGGCAAGCTCACTGTCACGACTGCCCAGCATGCTCCTGTCATTAATGTTGGCTGACCCTGAAAACAACAGGAGAGGAAGGACAGTATGAAGAACTTTAAATATAAGCTTCACTTCCACTATCCACCAGCAGATGGCTCATGGAGCTTGTATGTGTGTATCAGAGAGATAATATTGTATCTCTGATTTGTCATTTGTTGCATTCATTTGATGTCATGTGGTCTCACCTATGATGTAGCGGCGGTCGTCAGCGATGAGGGCTTTGCTGTGGACGTAGATGAGTTCTGTAACGGGGGAATGGCCGAGCTGAGCATGTGTGCGCAGACCACAGAGAGAAATATACTTTGTCCATTCATCCTGCACTGATAAAGAGATGCAAAAGTCATTAAAACAATGGCAAACCATTTGTGTGATTGCTTAATGGGTTGAACAATATAATGCATGACCGAGTGACAAAGAAAACAATAATGATTAATCGAAGTCATTTAGAGTCACTTATACACAAAGAGAACTGAAAGTGACAGACTTAGTTCATGACAGGATGCAAAAATGTGCCAGAATAAGAGATGGCTAAAAAGGTCAGAAACTTACTCTTTTCCTTTAATCTTGACAGAATAGAGTGTTCTCCTCTATTAATTGTCCTAAACAATATATAAAAGTTGGTTATTTTACCAATAAATCATAAAATATTTTCTGTTCAAAAATCAAAATTCTTTCATCATTTACTAATTCTCATGTCATTCCAAACCTGTGTGACTTTCTTTTTTTTGCTGAACACAGAAGCAGATATTTAAAAAAAATGTTGGTAATCAAACAACATTGACTTCCATTGTATGAACACAAAACCACTTCAAGACATTTCTCCAAACATCTTCTTTTGTGTTCAACAATCAACAGAAATAAGAGTCATATACAGGGTTTGAACAACACGAGGGTAAATAAATGATGACCGTTTTTATTTTGGGCTCAAATAACCCTTTAATGTGGATTTGGTTGTGTGTGTGTGTACCTGTAGGTGAAGTGCAGTATAGCCTGAATGGCGTTTCCTCCTCCCTGACTGATGTCACCCTCAAAGCCGGGTAGCAGAGGAATTACAACAAACACTCTGTACTTCTTGCCCTCACTACACAAATGAAGAGAGTTACACATATACACCAGAAACCAACAAACACATTATACTAGAAAACTGAAATTGTGCACACCTGGACCAAAATAAACACATACATTATAACAAATTAAAGTCATACAAACTATCTATATTAGTAAACTCTAAACAACTTCAGACAACTTTTACTCCAGTAAGAAATTTATTTGGAATACAATTTTTTATTTTATTCTTCAGACCATTATCTGTACATATCAAATATTTCTCAATCAGGTACTTTCCAGCAAAAGAAAAATGAGGAAAAAGATGCATCTTCATGGTTTGTGGCAGGTGGTGTTTCACTGAGAGATGCAAACTGGATCATCTTGTTTATGACGCTGCTAGTGTCTCAATAGCTAAACATCACATGACATGTACATTTTCTCAGCCACCATCGGTAGGTGAGGCAAAAAAGGTAATTTTGGACCCGACAGCATTTTCACACAGCAAACACACCTGTGAGCACGTAGGATTCGTTTGATGATAGCGTCCCCGATGGTGTTGTGTACGGTCTTCTCATCTGAGCAGCTGATGAAGAACTGATTCTGAAAAAAAGGAGGAACAAAAGAAAGTTTGTCTTTGGGCAGAATCTACATCAGATAGTGTAATAATGTGACGGCCTGAGTCAGCTGAGACCATCTGACTGAAATAACCAGCTGTTGCTGTAAGTGATGTATGTGCTGCTGGATTATCTTTACATTTATGCATTTGGCAGATGATTTAAGAGTGCATTTAAATTATAAATTTATTGACCTTTTGCATCAATAACTCTACCAATTAAGCTCCAGGAACACCTTTGTACAGGTAATGGTTGATCTTATCTGTTATTCACACTGTTGTTGTTTCTTCTATAACTTTGAAAATGTTTAAAAAACATTTATGCATAATAATTTAAACAATGTGTTGCATTTAAGATATTTATTGATTGTATTGTTTTTTGAATATACAAAAATTGGACACCAATAATATATTTGTTACACTTTCCCAGTGTGGCATTAGGACCCTGTGTGTCTGTTTTTCATAAAGCAGAGGGCTATTGTGTGTTGCCAGCTGAATGCAGCAGAATCACATGATCCAATGAGAAAAACACTGAATACAGCTCCACAACAGTGAGACTCTGTGTGTGAACAGAGAGCAGGGCCCATTGAGCCGTGTGTGTGTACAAAGTCTTAAGAGTCAGAGATAAATGCCGTTGGCTTGCTCAGGTTACTGAGGAGTGTGTGTTACCTCTAGATACACATAATGTTCGCTGTTCTCAATAACATGTACGTAGGCATTGAGAATAGAGCATTCACAAGTGCCAGCAGACCAGCGATCGACAGAACGAAGAACCTATATGAAAAACAGAGAACAAAGACGACACAATAGATGACGGCAGAGAACAAAATAAATGAAATTATAAAGAAAAAACAGCAAGAAATGTGCTTGAAAATGACATACCTGTACCGAGGCTTTTGTGGCTCCAGGGACAGTAAATGGGAGCTTATCTGCTGTGCTGTGAGATTTTGGCAGTAGGTACGGGTAGAAGTCATCCTTGTACTTGTTCTTGAAGATCTTAAAGAAAATGTATAACATTGGTTTGTACACTGAATGTTGATTTATAAAACTGGTTATTTAATTCTCACCTTAGTAAAGTTCCAGCGCTGAATGAAGTGACGTGCAAGATCTCTGGCTGCTTTCCCATGATGCACTGCACCCAGGTCCCGCCATGGGATACGTGGTACCTGGGTCCTGTCAACATTGTCTGAGAGAAAAATAAAAGTTATAACATTTAATTTTGATTCGATAATCAGTGTTTGAAGTCACAATATAAAAGTAAATAATATATAAACAGTATATAAATTGTACTGTATGGGAAACCACAAGCAGTCTACTTGGCACAAGCAGGTAATTAGAAAAAAAGTTACTTTGCCAGAGGAATTGTTTTTATTCTAGTTATAAGTAATACATTCATAGAATAAGAACAGCTTATTGAGCACTTATGTTGGGTATTAAGTAGAAATATCACAGTGACACATAACCTCTGATGGCTTACCATTGTGTTACACTATTTTACTAAAGTAGCGAAAGTAAAAATTAGGTCAGAATGAATGCAGAATTTAAATAAAAACCTGTGTACCGTCATAAGGCTGATCCAGTTGTGTCCAGTCTCTCTTGATAAAGTTGCTATAATCTTTTCCCAGCCACCAGAGGGCGTTATAGCTCAGATCTACTTCATCCTCACACTTTGCATCTGATTCATCTTCTGTCAGAGGAACTGCAGAACTGTCCACTGTATCAGACTAAGACGTGAAATATCAGGACAGAGAAGATAAAAAAGAAAAATATAAGTTAGAGAAAAGTAAGGCATCAGCTCTTTATAGGTATAGTTATTTAGTCATGTTATTGTCATGTTATTTCAGCCCCATATACTGTTATTTTTTCCATAGAACACAAAAGGAGAAGTTCAGGAGAACTGTCATGCAGCTATACAGTTCATAGCAACTAGAGTTTTTACAGCAAAGTAAAAGCATGAAAGTAGTCCAAGTACTGTATTTCAATTCATTTTTATTTCACAGAAGTCAGAGTTTAAATAAGTTTAAAATCAGTGATTAAATAGCCTAATTAAAAGTAACTTTCTTTTTTTGGGTAAACATGCTCCTCTAAGGATAACACAATAATACTATAAAAAATATATCTAATAAAAGATGTATAACGCATACACTTTAATGATCACTGTTTTACCTCTGGGTCTGGTTCTGCTGCTCGCTCAGCAGGCGGCAGGTCACTTAGCCTATAGTCACTGTCATCCCACCTCCCAAAAGCAAGGTCCAACCCGCCCACAAAGGCCACTGATTGGTCAATGGCAACCATCTTCTCATGATGGGCCCAGAGTAACACAACTGAGGCCACGTGATCAGGGTGACGCATCACCTGGACAAAAGAATCACAGAAAGTAATAAACAGTCAGGCAGATGTGGGTCATTCTATTCCAAATAAGAGACATAAGAAAATACAAGTACAAAAAGGAAGTCACAGAATGAAAGTGTGGTTGTGCGTATTCTAGACTTCAGTTCATTCAATCCAATGCACATGCAAACATGGCACACAAATGTAAAGCAAAATTTCATTCAGTGAATAGCTTCTAGAATAACAAACAAGTCAAGTCTATATTGTAGTGCACATCACAATACATACAGTTTCAAAGCAGCTTTACTGGAAGACATTCCTTAAAAGAATAAAAGAAAAGAAAGTGAAAGGAAGAGAAAAGTGGGTGAAGTGGGAATTAGAGGACAAAGAGCAGTATGGAAATGCTGTGTGAAGTATGTAATATGTATATCAAACCTTAATATTTGGGTGCAGGTTCATCAAAGTCTTCTTGCTGTAGCCACTGTTAATACCCAGAGCCAGTTCCACTTCCTTATACAACAACACGCACACTTTCACTCCCTGTTCCTGAAAACCCGCAGAAAGGATATGTAAAGTTCACTCCAGCATGCCTCATTAACATACAGTTACTATGTTTCTCATTATGGTTTGTAAGTTTCAGTTCCCCCCAAATAGATACTCAGGACAATTGACAAAAATCTGGAAGCAGCCAATGGTCAAAAGCACATCACATTTCAAAAGGTTTTGATAACTTTTGTTACTTAAAAAAAAAGGTTTAGTTATTTTGTCTTATGGAATAAACCTAAATATTTGTTTTCCAGCTTAAGGTCATTACAAAATAAATAATAATACATTTTGTAAAAACAATAAATGGTTTTAAAAGCTGTAATGTAAAAATGTAACAGATGGACCATTTTTCAACTCAATATATCACTTGAAAAACATTTTCCCATACTGCTTTGCGTTTGAGAATCTTGTCCAAGCGCCAGTATGTGCTTGTAGCTGGACGTTTGAGGAAAACCTCTGGACTGAGCCTGCAGAGAAAGAATAATTTAATTACATTGCTTTCAAACACTATCGCACATTTATTTTTATCATATTAAATTATCTTTAAATCAAACATAACAATTGAAGGGCTTAGTAACAGAACCATCTCAGACACAAAATATGCTGTCCATGTACATGCACTAACCACCAATCAGTAATGAAGATCTCCTCCTTGGCCTGTTCCAGTGCATCAGCCAGGTCTGAGAAATACCCACTGCCGTTAACATACCTGCCAATCAAACAATGACTTTGTCCAATGAAAACAAAGAAATTCCCATTTCACAAATTCCGCAATCAATCATCCTTTCCTAAGAGAAAGTACAACAACAAGCATATTACATAAATGCACATACCACTTTGTGAGCGTGTCCGGTCTGGGTGGGGCAAAGCCGTCGAAGCGATGCGTCTGGAGGAAATCACAGTGTTCAGAGAGACTTCGAATCTCATGACTCCACCACTGAGCCTGCCTGTAAGTACTGCACTTAATCACCAGCTTTCTGCAAAACATACAAACACCAGATGAGCATTACTATAATGTCTCGGTAAAACATGACATCAGATGAGTTCTGGAGGTAAGTCTCTAAGATTATTTGAAAACGATAGATGGTGGGTTGGATAAAGGTTGCAGAAGAGTTTCAGGAGAGTCTTCCTCCAGGAGCAGAAAGGGACACCCCTGTACTATAGCCTCAGTGATAGACCGTTTACCTGCTGAAGTTTTCGATGCAGACTCCATGCTTGGTATCCGTGTAACAGCGGCCAACCAACACCTTCAGCTCAGGATCAAACAGCAGAACAAACGACACGACGGGAGGATCTCTGCTCGGACACAGCAATGATAAAAAAATTAACATTCATAATAAAAACTAAACATAAATAGAATAATGAAATATTAATAGTGGATAAAAATGTACTAATATGTATTAACAAATGCCTGAAATTAAGAGGGAAGGAAATAGGCATGGTGATTACACAAAGAAAACGGTTGCTTAAACAAAGAGGGCAATGTTTTGAGCGTCACAAAGCCATTGTTTATGTCTTAAGGGAAATCAATCCATTAATGGCTTGCTTTTAATTGCATCTGCATATTATTATGAAATAGCGAGAACAAATTACACACATGCTATAAAGTGTCCTTAAGGAAGTGTGAAAAATGAAACCGATGGTATTCTGGGGTTTTGCAGGGGGAAGTAAAGGTCAGACTCTGAAGACGCCAAATGAGCTCTGGATGTGTGGGACTTGGTGGTGATTTGGCTATAGACCATTTCACAAGATGTAAACAACATTGGTCCAGAAGCACTTCCTGTTTCAGTTTTTTGCATTTCACATATGTAAATTAAATGAAATCTTAAAGATGTTTGTTAAACAAGTCAGTTGTAAATGTTCTGTTGATTGTATTTTGTGTAGTGTTAAAAAACTGAGACAGGAAGTGCTTCTGGACCAGTGCTGTTTACATCTTGCGAAATGGTCTATAAATGTAACAAAACATCAATAGACTGAACAATGCAGATTTATTTTTTACAGTCTTCTTTCTCTCATATTTTCCAAGGCTGCAAATAATTTTGAAGATGACTATAGGTTAAGCCCTCTGAAGGAAAATAAGCTACCGATGATGATGAATACTAACAAGATGAAAACGAGCCAATTGTCACTCAAAAAAGACTGATATTCTCTGGGGGAGGAGCTCTACACCGAGTCTCATGAGGTGCTTGCCAACTGTCACTTAAAAAAGCCTGATATTCTCTGGGGGAGGAGCTCTACACAGAGTCTCATGAGGTGCTTGCCAACTTGTGCGCATACGCAGTAGCAGAAGTGACCCCTAAAAAGGTGATTTTTGTACAATCGAAGCTTAAAAAACTAAAGTTATGGCACAGCGATTCTGTAGATATCAGTCTTCCCTCATTTAAGCAGATTGGACTGTTATCTTGCTAGGCCTGAAATAGCTGCCCTAAAACATGTCTGCAGAGTGCACCGACTTCCCTAAAGAGACTTCTCAGGAGCTGTAAAGCGACAGTGATGCATCATTGGAAACATCCTAGCTCATTTAGAGCACATGTGCATGTGTCTGTGTGGACATGAAGGTTTATGACTAATAAAAATTTGAAGGGCGAAGACTCGTATTTCTTGTATGTACTGTAGATAAATACAGTGTGGGTAGAAAGGTCTGCAGCTCTCTTCGTGTGAAAATGTTTACATAATAATAAATAGGCAGGACTGAAACACTGGGGAGTATCTGAGGTTATCATCTCATCTGAGGCCAGTTCTTCTATACTTGATGATTTGCAACCTTTGTCTTTGCTTAATGTATGTCAGTTCATAGGTTTTTCCCTCTGGGTATTACTGTGAAAGACACAATAATGGGCTGGGAATAGTTACACCTCTCGTTTTCAGGAAAACGCACTACTGTTTGTTCATCCATGTGAAAGCTGTCAGGCGAACCTTCGCATACATTTACGATAAATGGTTACTGCAAACTGAAACTGTAACAGATGGAATGCTTTTTGTTATGCGTTTCCTAAAATATTTTTTAGGATCCAGTAAAAACATAATTAAGGCTTTTGTTGGTTATACTTCCTTTCATATTAATGTGTGCAAATTGTGTGGTTGGAAATAGTTTAAAACTCCTTATCTGTGCTAATTAACTGTGAATTGTATTTACAGATAGAAAACCATATCCACATAACTAACGTATGTCCTGGTTGGTGGTACATGCAAACATAATGTTCCAGTGTGGGTGAAAACAGGCAAGCAAGGTGAGAACCTGTGTGACAGGTTTTAATACCAAACACTAACTACTGGACTTTATCTCTTTTACCTTTCAGTGACCTACTGTGATTCTGCAGATCCAATAAAACAATCAGGGAAACAACAGAGATTAATAAGCATGTAAGTTTGTTTGCTAGAGAAGCTCACCTGGACATGTACAGAAGGAATGAATCCTTCACCACCAACCAGCGGCGAGACCAGCGGAAGCAGAACTGATGGTGTCCGATACAGTTGAGCCCCTGGACGCGGTGACCCCCTGATCTTTTCAGAATATAACCCTCTCTGTGAAAAAAACAAAGAAAAACTAAAACAGAATTACACAAATGCATCCAGACTTAACAAAGACACACACAATCTGAACTCACAGGCCTTTGGGTCCGAGGTCTTTGACGAAGGAGAGAGGACTGATCATAAGGAAGTCCAACTAAAAGCACAACACACACACACAAAATAATGTTTGCAAATATACAGTACAGGCACACAAAAACCTCTCTGTCTTGTGACTGTGTGTGTGGGTGGAAAAAATCTGATTGTAAGAATTGTACTCTGAGCTAAATCTGTGAAAAACTATATTTGGAGGCGTCATCAAAGAAAAAGGTTAAACATATTGCTTTCCTTTAGGGTCTGGGTTCAAATGAAGCAATTATAATTAGTTAGTAAAGGAATTAGTAAAGGAATAAAAGTCTATAGTATTTCCTTGTTCCTTGTTGAGGTGAATGTGTATTCTGTGCATGAAAGCTTCTCACCATCCCACGACAATTTCTATAAAAGCCGTTTTCTAGTAGATTGTTTAAATATTCCTCCAGGTATTTCTGGAAAAAAAAAACATAAACATAAACTTATTTAATCCTATTGGTTATACATTTGACTTAAATTCAGTTAAAAGTTTAAAGGTGTAAAAAGTTACTTCATTTTTTTAATAAATAAGTCAAGACTGACATGAACATTCTTAGAAAAGTCTTGCAGTTTGTTTTATTGGGCATGGACATGGATTGTGTTGTATGTGTGTACCGGCTTGCTAGACGTTCTCCTGATTCTGTCTGCTCCATGTAAAGTCGGCATCTCTTCCGTCAAACCCGCCAGCTGTTGCCTCTGAATGGCGAATCTTAATAAGAATCACACGAACACACAGAGGACAACAGCAGGTAAAATTTCCAGCCAAAACAAATCAGGCATTGTGAATTTGCATGTGCCCGTGTGTAAGCTCACCTCCCCATAGGCAAAAACTGCAGGAGCACTTTGTGTTTGTACAGGTCTCTGTGGAGCTCCTGGAAGTGCTTGTACTTTCGTTGCACCGTCCATTTGAACTCGCCGTGTGTTAGACGAACCGTGTACAGAGTACATATGTGTACCTGCATACCGGATATTTAGACAGATATAACATCGATTGATGATTGGTCAATTGCGGTTGCTTATTTATGACAATCCCACTAAGCTACTATCTGTATCTATGCATATGCTGCACATATGTTTCCATGTCAGAGGCTATATCTTCCATCATTTACAAACCTTTGAGCGAGTGGTGTATCTCTCTGTATTTTCCACTTTGCAGGTGATAGGTGAGCCATGAATAAGAGGAGAGATGCCTCCATCCTTCAGTTCTGCCAGGTGATGTACCACGAAAAAGTCACGCTCCTCTGATAGTGACAAAATAAAATATAACATATATCAGACAAAAAATTGACAGTGGGGTTCAAAATAAAAATGTTGTGCTCATACTATTAGAGACAAATTAATGATTAAAATGAAGCGGTTGCAATTTTGTAAATGTTGTTCTTTGCTCTCCGAATTGTGTGATATTGTTATTATTCTCTAATCAAATAAATACTGTGACTGTTATAATTCATTAGTTTAGTTGTTCCTAAACTTTTTTGGGAAAGTACACAATGTACCACCAGTGAAACCTGGATATATTTTATGGACCAAAATGTATGTTTTTTCAGATTTTACGGAGATTTATTAGTATATTGAGGTAATAAATGCATACATACATTACTATCTACTCATCAAATATTGTGGGATTGGAAATTAAACAGTCAATCTTCTCTACTATAACTAAACTAAAACTGCAAATATTATTTGAAATATGATTATTATTTCATATGCAAGGCTTTGTAAGGGTTAAGTTTGTGCTCAAGGAAAATAAAAACTGAGGAAACATGTTACGACTAGACTGCGATTACTTGAATGTTTTGATTTGATCAGAGATGTTGAGTTTGAAAGTACACAGATTTCACAGAGAAACTTTCAGATTACATTCTTAAGTAATCCCATGACTCTTTATCAGGAAATGTTTTATTTTATCTTAACCTGTAACACTAGCTGCAAAATAACCAGTGATTATAACACATAAAAAAAGAGCTTGTGTATTCATGGAGATGAAAGTTTGAATCTCATCTTTATTATGTCTTAATCCCGTTCTTCTCTCTTTCCCTTTTTTACAGTATCAATCTCCACTGTCCCATCCAATAAAGACAAAAAATGCTAGTTCAAAACGAACAGTGTGGTAAACTAAACTGATAAACTGTGTGATATATTAGCTATCCATTCACAAATTATGTTACTTAGTAAAACAATTTTACAAAAGAGAATTACAGGTAACAAATGTGCCTTCATGTAATCAAAAGATCAAGAATGAAGTGGATGGGCAACATCGAGTCAGTTGTGCTGCAGGCTCATCCTGTAGCTAGAGCGAGTCAACACAAGGTGATCCCAGCTAAAGGGCAAATACTAAAAATGTAAGGTAAAAGTGTCAAGTCATTTCTTCCACAATCAAAATATAGAAGATACTTCAAGCTTAGATCAAACACAAGGTCATCAAATCAAGGTCTTCAACCCCGCTTTAAAAGTAACAGCCAGGGAAAGAACTTTGCAGTTCTTGTACTATTGTGTGCGATTTCTCTTACCACAGTTGGTTTTGATAGATTTAATCTGATCCTCAGTAAGGTTGTCCAGCACAGAATTCACACATTTTCGCCATCTTTGTACTGCATTTGTTTCAGGACTAGCCATAAGGCTACTGGACAATGATACACCTGTTTAAACACACCCACAAAACATAATACAGTTAGTACATATAATGTAGTTATGTTTTTAATGTGATTCAAGAATTGCACAAGTTAGCATGACATTAAAAAGCATTAGAATTAAACAAACTATTTACCACATGTCTTAGATCAGCTGAGTATACAAAGACCCATTCCCACAATGGATAACAGGTCATGTCAGGTTATCTGGAAAGGATCACTACAGTTTCTCCTCATACCGGCGATTTGAAAACTTCGCACCCACATACTGATTTAGAAATGTGAGGGCGTGTTTAAAAGAGGTGTTTTAGGAAGGCGTGACTGAGCCTTAACGTTTACAAAAAATATCTCTTTGGATATGAGACTTTGCAACTCCTCTGCAGATCGTATACATGCACAGTTACATAACACACGAAGGAAAAAGGAAAAAAAAGAAATCGCATCATATGAGCCCTTTAACTGCAACAAAATGGTTATGGATCATGTTAAAAAATTTTTACTTCAAGCAGCTCATGTACCTGTCATTTTATGGATAAAACTAAAATACTTTATCCTCTGCATTTTTCTCTACATTTGAGATTTATCTAATTGGAAACCAGAAATTAAAATTCTAACTCCAGCTGGAGTCAATTCTCTTTTTATAAGTGCTGTGTTTATTATTCGTTCTTCTAAACAGATCTTTTAAATTTCTAAACATTTTTCACATATTATGTTATATTTGTAATGCACACTAATAGTTCAACCCAAAATAAGTGAACTCTGTTTTTTCCATATATAAGTGTTAAATTTCCATATATAAATGTATATGAAAATATTATATTGTATTATATATATATATATATATATTTTTTTTTTTAAAGTGTATTCTATCATTTGAGAAAGAGTGAATTATGACAGAATTTTCATTTTGTAATGAACTGTCCATTTTATGATAAAATGTATAACTAGGACTTCTTTGGAATCAATCCGAACAGATTGGTCTAAACAACACTTTTTGGTAATATAAACAATATTTACCATATATATATATACATACAATATAATGCATATACATATACATATACATATATTTTGACCACATCATATGCATTTGTAAAAAGCCTACTACCAATTAAGCATATTAGGTGATGTGCATCTCTGTAATTTAATGATCTTTATATTGTGTCTAGAAGGCAAAATGGGTCAAAGATGGACTTGATGGTCATGAGATATATTGCAGAGGGATGAATTATAGACTTCTGAGAATCATCGAACAATCATTTCAACAGGGTTGCAAGAAGCGTGTAATGAACTGCCCGTCCATTTGCCACTTGCCATATTTTCATGCAACATCACTGGAGTGCCCAAAAGCACAAGGTAATCTGTAATCATTAAACTAAGAGTAAAATAACTAGGTTTTATGGACTGATGAAATGAGCTAAGATGGATGGGCCCGCTGGATTGGTAAAGGGCAGAGAGCTGTTGACTCAGGAAGCAATCCTGGTAACAGATTGGTCTAAGGATGGAGTCAACTCAACTCCCAGTCCTACTGCCATTTCTGGAAGCCACCTTCTTCAAGCAGTGGTACAAATTGTATCCTTCAAGAAAAACAATTTGTGATTTACCAAGCTGGCATCAAGATTGGCCTCCTTGTTCACCTGATCTGAACCCCATGAGAACCTGTGGTCCATCATCAAATGTGCTCTTACAAGTCACCTCTATAACAGTGTCTGGGAGGCTGTGGTTGCTGTGCACGCAATGTTGATGGTGAACAGATCAAAACACTGACAGAATCCATGGATGGCAGGCTTTTGAGTGTCCTTGCAAAGAAAGGTGGCTATATTGGTCACTGATTTGTTTTTGTTTTGAATGTCAGAAATGTATATTTGTGGATGTTGAGATGTTATATTGGTTTCACTGGTAAAATGAAATGGGTATAAATTTGTTTTTGTTAAGTTGCCTAATAATTATGCACACCTATATAGTAAGTTCTCAATGCACATCAATTAATAAAGCAGTTGTAAAGATACAGGATATGTGGTCAAAATACTAATTTGCCTAATAATTCTGCACTCCCTGTATGTGTGCGTGTCACATCTCATATAAGTAATGAATTAATAAAGCCATTACTCTCTATGGAGCCATTTCTCTGGGCTTCTGTAACAACACTGTTACACACATCCATCTAAATAACAGAGGGACCTCAGATAGACCTTTTGCTTATTACGTAAACATGAGAATGAGGTATACGGATCAAGTTTGACAAAACAAACTTATAAATATGTAAAATTATGTTTGCGGATGTCACGTTTACAATGTGATTTGAATGAAAAAGAGAACAAAGAACAGTGAACATCAAATAAACTTGGGATAATCTGCAGGAACGGAGAACTGGTCCTCACCTGTCGCACCTTCTACGAGTGAGGGAAGAAGAGAGAGAGGAGAAAGAGAGCGAGAGACAGGAGAGAGAGATGGCACTGTAAAGCATTGTGACTGGCTGTGCCCACTGTTCCCAAGACAACCAGGCTCCAGGTGAAACTTTACACAGCACAGAGGGAGAAGATCAAGTAAACTAGAGAGGGTTGGGAGAAATATAGGGATATATCAAAACACCAAAACCTTAAAATCATGTGCTTAAAAAGATCTGAACTTATAAACTACATACAGCTGATGTTTGCATTCGTTAAGAGCACTTTCCCTCCCTAAAATTTACAAACATTTACAACTGTTTTGCCTAGATAGGAAAACCTCAGCGAACCTTTTACTAGAATGGACAGCGCTCATTTTGATAACTCTAAATGGTCTGTGGTTGCCAGAAAAGCAGTATCAGCCCTGATACTCGAGCTGTTTAAAACCACATTTGTTTTATGCACTGATTTTGTTAGTATAGTGGCGACTGTGAAACACAGTTAAATGTATAAAGTCCAAACCTTCGAATAAGTTCCCTGCTGAAATGAATTTATTACAAGAAATTATGCACATTAGTATCAACAGGAATGTGAATTCCCACATGTCGTTATAATGTTTAACAACGTTTGTCTTGTCCTTTAAGCACACACCCTTCGTTCCCTCTTCAAAAATCTCTCCAAACCTGATTCTTTCACATGCTTTGCCTAACCTGGCCGTCCACTGACAAATTTATCATCTATAAACAGTTTAAAGGATGTGGGCATGAGCAGGTCGTGTCTCAAAACTCTGTGAGCTGCCCACATAGTGGGCTACAGCTAGGTATCGCGATACCTCCAGTACACATATGAGTCTATGATGCACTAAAATGCCCTGTGTATCGATTTATGTTTGGAGATAGTCAATGTTTACAGTGTCGTCAATGATTTTTAATAGCGTGAAAATGATTAACATCCTATTAGTGTTTCAACACAAGACAGTCTCTTCATTTCTACTCGCAATCTAAACTAAGCACACGATGCGCTGATATGAAACAAACCATTTAGATAATAACTTGAAAGTCTCTTACAGCGATGTACAGTATAATAACAAGGTTTTATAGCGTGTAAAGTCAAGGGTATAATAGATAATACGATCCGCTGCCGAACATGTGTAAAACCGCATTTCCACATACCTGATCGGAATATCTTATCTTTCAAGACTTTTTATAACTTACCCGCAAGAAATGCGTCGGATTAAAAAGCTCGTCTGGCACCTGGAAATGTCCTAGATTGTTATTTCTCAGCACGATTCAAACTTCTGGATAACTTAACCTCCATCACAACCCCCAAGGCGTAGGTTTGCTGTAACATTCAACGTAGGCAACTTGAGAGGCCGAGTTTACCGTAAACCTCCGAAAACGATCATCAAAAAGCGGTAAAAAAAAAATGCTATGACCGTGCAGTACTTCACCTTGTACCTTCGCATGCTGACGTCATTAGACGTGCAGCACCTTTAAGAAAACACCTCGTTTTTTACAGCCTCTTGTCGCAAACAGACTTAATAACTGTTGGACACTTTATTAAAGCAAATATTTCCAAGATGTTTTTGTACATTTCTCTCGCAAAGTTATTACCGTATTAACCGTGTATACGACTCAGACAGCATTTATTACTGCACTGCAATGCCGATACGATATGCACATAAATAAGCAAATAATTATATTAACTTAAGAAGCAACAGTTTAATCATACAGCCCGCTTCTATATTCTTATCAGAGAATATATACAGAGAGATTTGACCACAGGACGAAAATATCTCAGCATGTGGCAGGAAATTAATACTTTCAGAGCAGGGACTGACATACAGGAAATGTCAGATTGTGGGTTTAAAATATTACCATATACTACAGACTATTAGTATACCTTGTGTACCAAACTAGTATAGCAAAATGTAGTAATTACTACAATATTCTACTGAATACTACAGTTCTAAATACTTATGACAAAATTATTAATTTGTTTATTTATTTACTTATTTACAATTCCATGTGAATTGTCAACCTCACCATGAAAAAATAGATTTTACCAGAGGTTTTCGCCATACCGATAGCTTAGATGTCAATATTTTGTGATTAAAATACACATGTGAAGTTTTTAAAGCATTATTTTAATGTTTATTGCATGAATTTTCATAGTCTAGTAAAGTGCTGTTTTCAGAATTGTCACGTCCATAACAGTCCATATTCCTCATAAATGAGAACAAGAAAATCCATATGTCTTTAAAGAGTCATCCCTTCTTCATTGGTTGGGCATTAATGAGAATTCAAGAGAAAAAGTTTTGCCTCATAAACACGATCAAGGTTTATACTTAAATAAACCAATCAGACCAAGACTTGTATATGTTCTTTCTCGATCCAAGATCATCATCCCTTCTTCATTGGTTAGGGCATATAACACATAGATCTTGAAGAACTTTTCGCCTCGATTACAGATCATGAGATTTTAAAAGTTCACATGTCTTAAATCATAGGCCTACTAAAGTATTTGCTAGAAAAGGAACTCATAAACAATAAAGGATAAATCATTAACAGAAATATTCATGCCATAGTAATTTTTACCATACATTGACTTTTACAAAAACAGATACATGTATATTTTTATTTTTTAAATAGATAACTCATGCATAGTTTATGTCTGGACTGCATCAACAGAGGTTTAGTAAAATATAAACAAATGGTTCAATATGTAGGAGATTTTGTGAATGTATGGCAAAAATGTTTACACGGAGGGCAGTCCAAACTGGGTTTGTTCCTCATGACTACCCTCACCTCATTCACTACTGGAGACAGCACCATTACACAGCGGTATTTCAGGGCAGTCCTGGGCCTCCCACAGCAGACATCCTACAATGCTTCTCATTGTTAATCATGTTTTATTTGAACCCCAGTCTCTTTCTCTGTTTACAATTTCATTTTTGAAAAGGGCCTGTTGATTTGATCAAAACCTTAGTGTGAGACTCTGAGCCTAAGTGTGAACATGATCTGAGCTGAACATTCGGACTAAGCTGAGCTTCCTTCTGAGGCCCTGGGATATAATCTTTTTGACTGTGTTGGAGACGTTTGGACCTGCGTTTCAAGCCAGATTCCTCACACAGGCTCAGCTCAAACATTGTCCCATTAGTTTAGAGTTGACAAACGATCAGTTGCTTTCTCCAGATTCAGCACATCCATAGATCCTATGCTGTTCTTTTTTTAGAGAGAAATGCTAAGATGATGCTCTTGTGCAAAAATTTTTAAAACACTTATCTATGTGTGACATTTCAAGTAAATCCAGATGAATTACTCAAGTAAACCATCATTTATTTATACTGGTACTGTTTTTGTTTTTTAAAATGCAGCACTGCTTACCGGTAAGAAATATGTTAAACCTACACTGTGTTTCAAATCATTAATTGGAATACAAAATATTTAAGGAGTTTCTGCATAATTTGTACATGATCGAATAATGTAAAATATGATTTTGTTTTTCATCGATAATACATTTTTTGTTATTTAGAGTGGGCAACAATAAGTTTTCACGATTTAAACATTTTTAACATGTTTTATTATAAACTATTCTATGTATTCTTAAAATTCAGTATAAATCCATAAGAACTGCATGCATAATAAATTCTTCAAACGCAAAACTGGTGAGAACTGCAAGGCAGGAAAGAATACAGCAATTATGTGTACAGTTCTTATACAGGCAACACATCCTCTTTCATTAAGACCATTGCAATAGCGTTAAATGAATCAGATCTTCAGCCATATAGAGTATGTCAGTTATTTTATAGTTTTAAAACATAGAATATTTAGATCAGCATAATGCATGTTTACAAAGAGATTTTACAAACAGACATTACATGTTTTACAGTAGTACACGTTTCCTGTGTTTGCTACATATCTTAAGACAGTGTGAATTATGCACATTCATTTATTCACTCTAAATATGGCAAAATATTTATTAAAGAACAAACACAAACTTGCATGCATCTATTTGTAAACCTCATAATAACTGCAATTGTAAAAAGTGACTTCAAATTTAAGGAAATCATACAGTAAGTGACTAATGTAACAACAACTGTTAACAGTAATACATACTGTAAACAAAGATGGCAACGTGGGTTATTACTACACATATTGATAAATTGTAACGTTGGGCTTATTTGTGCCTAATATTTTACTAAATTAAATGAGCACTTCCCAAATTACTTCTCTAATCTTAAAAAATAAGTGTATTCACAACATGTATCAGAGTACAAAAGGTTAAGTTAACAATGCATAGAAACTTTTAGTACCTTATATCAAATATAAGACAATATTCCATATCAAATCAAATCATACCATTCTGTATGATTTGTTTAAATCATGTGCACCTCCAGCTGTAAAGCTTCTCTTTTGCTATTTATTCTCTCTCAGTCCATTTTTTAACAGAGCCTCTACTCAGGAACATACTTTTTGTTCTCCCAAGAAAATGGGTACTCGGGTGCCCGGTTATAGTGACCCATAAGGAAAATGGCTACTGTGCCAACGGAGAATAGCAGCATGGCTGCCCAGAAACAAACTTTATCAATCATCTTACCAATCAGCACCCAACTTTCCATCTCCTGAGAAACAAAGAGAGAAAAAGAGGAACAACATGAAGAAAAAATACATGGCGTGGATGGAGAAGAGACGTATACCGTCATGTGGCATGTCAGTAAGTGTTTTCTTGCAGGACACTTCTGCACATACACACAATACATACACACATACTTACGGATCCAATGTCATTCTGCTGCTTAGTGGATTCAGCAATGAAGTTACATGCATCTACACATTCTTTTATCTCTGGTGCTGTTTTAGCCAGACTCTTGTAGAGGTTTGCTGTGCTGCTTACATCAATTTCATCCACTAGAGGGAGACATACACATGCACATAACACATAAGTCAAATTAAGACGGATAGTTTAAAGCCATAGCTCACCCAAAATAAAAATGGAACAAAAAAAAAACACATTCTGATGAACAGTGGTACCCAAACAACATTGGCCCCCACTGACTTCCATTGTATAAACACAAAATCAAACTAACCAAATAAAATAAATACCAAAATATCTTTGTTGTGTGTTCCACAGATAAAAAGTCAGATTTTGACATAAATGATGAAAGAATGTTTATGTTTTGGTAAACTAAACCCTTTAAATCACAGATCTCAGTTTCAGCAACATGTAGCTTATTAAACAGTTTTAAATAAAATCTAAATTCTGACTTTACTGTGAGAATTTGTAGATACAAATGTATATTTTTTGAAAGGGGAATGCATGCCCCAGTGACGACTGGGTACAAATTCTGACCATTTGTTGGTTCCTACTCACTACATAAATGAATCAGGTTGCAGACTCCAAGTCACATTGACTTCAGAGCAAACTAGCCTCCCACAATAGTCTTCAACTAAGTATATAAGTATAAGTATATAATAAGTATATTCCTGACACCGGTCACAATCTAAGCACTGTGCCCAAATAGTTCACAAATTACTCATACACAATTATGTTATGCATGCTTTAGGTGCATGTTACCAATTGAGCGCATGAGTCCGTGTCTCTCTCTCTGTTTGTCAAACATCATCTCGCTGCGTGGCTGTTTTAATACATATTCTTCGGCCCTCTGCATCAGTCCAAAGGAACTGCGCCTCCTCTCTCTCATTTCATATCCCCCACCTGCTGGCTCTTCCTCATCTAAAAATGAGGTCATGCCAAGGAAACGAGGGACCACCTCAAGAAAAATCTTATGGTAAAAAAAGAAAGCATGTTAGTATGGAAGCAAGTTTCACTATAATTAAAAAAAACTGTAACGTTCAGTAAAGAGCTCCACAGACGCACATGTTTGATTGTGTGCGACATGTTGTGTGTACTGGGACTGCGGAGGGAGAAGTTGAGGACAATGATGCAGTTGGTTACGATCAGTGTGGTCATACACATGACAAAGATTAAATACCTAAAACACAGCGAGAAAGAGTGAAATTAGATCATTACTAATTACGTGGATAACGTTAACTAAATAACCTCAAAATATTCATTGTTTTTTTCACAACGTATATGAAGCTTTAATATTTTGAACCCTGTATGAGAAGATAACATGACAGCATTTTATTATAAAATTATTTGTTTTTGTTAAATAAAAAAAAGAAAATCATATACAGCTGAGATGACATGAGGGTGTGTAAATTATGAGATAATTTTTTAATTTGAATGAATACTTCTTTTAGTGAAACCAGTTAAGAACCACAGCTCTACACACTTTCACACACACTGTCACTCACTTGCCAATCAGTGGCACAGAGAGTGACGTTTCTGGAATCTTCTGAGCAATCAAGAAGAGAAACACAGTCTGAGCCAACAGTACTGAAATTGAAACAGTCAACTTTTGTCCTCCAGCTAAAAGTGAGAGAGACATAACAGAGGAGAAACACAAGGAACAAAACAGAGGAGAAACACAGGGATGTAACATGTTTTAAAACAGAGAAATCATCATATTTTGAGTCATACATTATCCTCAAAATGTTTGCACATGCACAAACAAACACCTTTAGCAGGTAGAAAGTAGGCCAGGACAACCAGCGAGGAGATGAGAGAGCAGGGCAGGATAATGTTGATGATGTAGAAAAGTGGTTTTCTCTGGATGATGAGATTGAAATACACCTCCTGATACTCCAGATCATCTGGAGAATAACGTGAGTTTGTCAGCTTACGGGCAGGCCGGTGCTTGATCGCCCACTCCCCATTCTCTGTGGAGGCCATAGTGAAGCAATAAAAGAAAAACACATGAATGAACTTCTATTTTATTTTAAGTATTAAATGTGATGTGCAACATAAAATGTTTCTGTACAGTGAATTGTTACCATGTGTTACCTAAATTCTTTATGAAGTGTTTCAATCTACTACTTGCTTCCTTTTGATTTTTACATTTTAATTAACAGATTTTCTTCCTTTTTTTCATTATTGTTCAAATAATAAGTTTATGTTATGACTTTTAAGTTTACCTACAGTAAAGACATTATTTTTTACCCTCAATTTGTTCCAAACCCATATTACTTTCTGTTGGATTTGGAACATATGTAGGGCAGTAAATAATGGCACAGTTTGGTTCATTGGGTTCTAATCAGGAAATTAATCTCCTCTCCACCTTTTAAACCTACTAAGCTACTGTATGCAGAATAAATAGTAAAGTGTTTGTGTATGGGACCTGTGAAGGCCTCAGGGTCAATGTCCACCCACTCAATAGGCCTCCCTGTTTCTGCATCTTCTGCCAATACCATATCGATTTCATTAGCACTGTATGTCTGAGACCTACAGATGTACAAACCAACAGAGTTTTGGTAATGTATCACTTTTAACTTAATGACATCATCAAAAACCACACCATACCACAAAACTGATATAACAAGTTAATCCGAAAACTAATTCGTGCCAACCTGAAGACTAAAGTGCAGTTCTGCCAGTCGAAAGGGAAGTAGGTGATCTCAATAGCACAGGTACTGCGGTAGATGGCAGGGGGAAGCCAGTACATTGAGCCATCACTCCAAATCAGTACATTAGCATAGTATGCCACATCAAACTTGCCATCAATGCTGTAAAGAGAGCAGGAGAAATGTGTTTTAGCATGTTTTGAAGCAACAGTAAAAAAACAATAGAAAACTTTAACTCACTTATTTTCTAATACTATATCCGGCAGCCAGACAGTGTTGTATGGCACACGGATCAGGTCAATACCATGATACTCAGATGTATTCCATGCAAGACGATAATCCGACCATTGCTGAAAATATATCATAAAGGTGAAGGAAAAAAAACAGGAGAACGAGAGACAAAGTAAAAGTGACAGATGAGAGAAAAGCTGTAAACACTGTAAAATGCAGACTGGTAAATTTAAGAATACAGGATAGCACATTATTTATTAATCTATTATCAAAAAATAATTCAGTATGTTGCATACAAAACTATAAGAGAGAACAAGTGAAAGAATGATGAAAAGAAAATTGTGCAGAATTGTATGGAGATAAAGCAGAGGAAATAAAGAAACACTAAATGTTGACACTAACAGCTTTTTTTTAAATAACTGACTTTGTAATGGTAACTAAACATTTAAATGATATAATTTTAAAAATCTTGAATAATCAGGTTATTTGGGACATTGTCTTAAACTACACAGGAGATTGCATATTAGACGGCATATGATTGGACAGTGCATCAGTTGTGTACTCACAATCTCAATCCAGACATTTGTAGTAAGAGTTTCCTCTTTCTCATTCTGTATAGGGAGAAAAGATTTTCAAAAATTTAATTGGTCCATAACTGTTTATTCGTACACAGTGCCTATTAAATAAATAAATAAAAAAGCAAATGAATAACTAAAATAAAAAACTCTGTGCACACATAGGCTAATTAATGCTGTTACAAAACATTTGTGTGTTATTTTTAGGTCTTTATATGTATAAATGCATTGATATAAATCTTACTTAGACTACCTTAGATTTAACTATATATTACAATATTGGTCTGTAAGCAAGAAGAAGACTAGTTACCAAAGAGATAAGATTGGTGAGGGTTAACTTGACTTGAACCTTTACTTTTTCTTCAGGATTTCTTGCTGGTCGAATATTTTTATTGTAGTTCCTAAACTTATCTGCAATCAACTGCGACTCTTCATTCCCACTGACTGCAAAGTAAAAAACAATTATGAAAGTGATACACATGAATTTATAGCCTAATGGATTTATTTAGTCTTCACACAGTGCCTGAAATAATATATGAAATATTATGTTTGTTGCAGAAGTAGTGCTGTGTAGTTGGGTTATGTGTATTGCTCTCTGTTACTATTAAAAGAAATAGTTATAAATAAAATAATGTAAACTTCTCTTATAATTTACTCACCTTCATGCCAGAGGTTCACGCATACATCAGAACATGAGTCTCATGTGAACGCACATACAAACGTTGATAAGAAGCCAATATTTATAGTTTAAGAAGTTTGAGAAGTTGTTTCTTAGACAAACACATCATTTCACTTCAGAATACAATTATTAAAGCGGTAGTTCACCAAAACCTACACATTAATCTTTGTAGATGATTTTTTCAAATTTATCAGTGGTTTTGTTTCAATTCAGTGGAAGTCAGTGAGAAATGATGTTGTTTTGGCTACCAACATTCTTCAAAATAAAGTCAAAGAAAGTCATACAGGTTTGGAATGACATAAGGGTGAGTAAATGGTGAAAGATTTTTTTATTTTTAGGCGAACTATCCCTTTAACCCAGTTGTTTGGCTTAATTTAGAATGGATGTATGAGTCTTTCGGTGCATGTGCATTAAGTGATGGATATATATTTTCAGTAAACCTTCAATTGTTTGGTAATACCTTCAATTGTTTATGTTTGTTCATTGTGCATTAACTAATGTTAACAGTTACAACTTTTGATCTTAAAAGTGTTTAACAAAACTGTTAAACAAAATGAACAACATGAACCAAATACAACCTTATTGTGTTACCATAATTCCATACATTTTCTCATTTTCTCAATTTGCAAGCCATGTGAATTTTGATATGCGTCACCAGATTCCATATCACAAAAACATTTCGGCCATTCAAACATACACTGACTCAGTACTATGAGACTTAAACAGCAACTTATATCACATAATATAATGGAAACATACAGTACTGCAGTACAGTAATTAAAATAAAAAATAAATACCACTTTAATAAACACTTACAATCTGACCATGGGTAACTACAGAAAATAATTTGACTGTGGTATTTATAGTAAAACCATAGTTTTCACAACCACTGCCTTGCTATAGTAATCAGTTTGAGCATGACATTTTTATGGTATGGTAAACCTGCCAGAAAATCAGGTTACTCACTACACTAAAGCAATGTTTAGTTTTCTTAAGGGAAGTGCAGAAGCAAGTGTATTAAATACAGAGTGATATGTCAGTAATTCTATTCTTCACTAAAAATCACAAAATAGTGAAACTACAATCTTAAGGTACACAAAAGCACATACCTTGTAATACAGTGGCAACAAGTGCAAACGCTGCTATGCACGTCCTGCCGAACCGGGCTGCCATCGCCGTGTCTGTCAAGACTGTCTTGAAAGTTGCTAACAAAGAGATAGACACGTTATTTTGGACGGGTCAGTGTGGAGCTGATCTCTCTCTTTTCCTCTCTACAGCTGTCACTGCGAGGCTCGAGTTACAGCACTGCGCTCTTAAAGTCACATTCACTGCCACTCACCAATATTCTTATGCCTCTAATACGTGACAATCATGCAGATTATGTGGGCTAGTTATTTACTTTTTCTGTTACTGATAGTACTGAAGTACTATTGAAGTACTTTAAATAGCACCATAACATGGTGACTCCAGTTTCAGTTCAACCCCCCCCCATGGCTTCACGAGTTCATGAGAAAATAATGAGAAAGTGATGATTTATATGAGTATTATAATAGGTTGTTAAAGCTACTAATAACAGGTATTGATAATTTTGTTCTCTCTCAAGAAATAGTATTTCAGTCTAAGGAAATGATAAGCAATGTTAACAGGTGTACAGGGGCCGGCTGTGGGGCCACACTGTTGCTGTATCTCAGGCATGAGTATAAATAACCAGTGTCTGTCTGGACAGTATGCACTGCTGTGTACTCTGCCTGGAACAAGGTAAATGCAAGATATGAGGAGGGGGAGAGAGAGAGAGAGAGAGAGAGAGAGAGAGAGAGAGAGAGAGGAGGGAGGGAGGGAGGGAGAGGAGAGGGAGGGAGGGAGGGAGGGAGGGAGGGAGAGAGAGAGAGAGAGAGGGAGGGAGGGAGGGAGGGAGGGAGAGAGAGAGAGAGAGAGAGAATTTTGGAAGAAACCAAAGTTTCTTGTACCCAGCAGGTTCATACCAGTGATTTATGGGGCTCGCCAGAATAGTGAGATCATGTTCAAAATTGTCCGATATATTAGGTTATAAATTGTTTATTGGATCCAACACACACTATGATAGCTAACACTAAAAAGCACAGTACTTCAAAGAAAAATAATAATGGTGGTGTTATCACTTTCACCTTCAAAGCGTTTATCAAAGTTTCTGTTGGCTACAAGATGTTTTATAGTGCCTGCAATATAAACATTGTTAAAAACTATGGGAAAGTAACAGAGTTTAATCTGGAAAATGTGATGCATTACTTTTTTATGTTGTAATAAACTTCAATAAATTACTAGTGACAGTGATTTTGACACAGGCATGTAATTTATTTGCTGTAGTAACTAACTATGTGTGTTTTTGTTGTTCTCTGATTACATTCTGCTTAAGTCATAACTATGGCATGACTGTCAATCCATTGCTCTGCCACTGGGCTTATGGTACATGGGCTTAAGTGTCACAGGATTGCAAAGCTTGTTGGTGAGTTTACTGGAGCATGAGTGCCTGTCTCTTTTGTGTACTATTAATATGACCTGAAATTAAACCATGTAACCGGCAACTACACATCTGAAGAAACATCACATGCCAAAAGAGAGTATGAAAGGGCAGTGTCTTATTTCTCTTTCTTTATTTTTTAAACGGTTTGTATTAATTGTCATTCTGTTCCACTGAGCTGTTGTGTTTCAGTCATTCATGGTTATGATGGCTGTTGTTAGGATTAAGGGTTGGGTTTTACTAGTCAGTGCATGCAGAGTCAACCAACATTATAATAAATTTACACTGAACAAACAAGACTAACACAAGAAGTCCTCAACCTTCTGGGATTGTAAGCAAATATTCCAATATGTTACACAAAAAAATCGCCTTCTAGTTTTAAACGACCAAACAAATAAAAAAATCATACTTTTCTATTCATATTGTTAAATATTCAGCTGCGAAATTCAGCTGCGTTTCTTCCCTTTTCCAGTAGGGGGAGTTTGGAGCTACGTTAAATATTAATGCTTATTGGGGAAATAAATGTTTAATTGCAAATATCCAAACAAAATGTACTGCTACACAAAGATAAACAAACATAAAGAGAGTATTTTATGTGTTTTTAAAAAAATGTGGGTCAATATTGACTACTGATCTGTTGGTTTACAGTCAGAACACCAGTACTACAATACTTTTTCCAAACATAAATTGCATTTTACTGACCTATAGTTGAGAGAGAATAAAAATATAGCAATATTTTCTATTTTACCCTAAGGAACAGGCTACTTTAGTAATAAAAGTAGTTTTCCTAGGCAGTGCCAAAAAGAAAATAACAAGTTTTTTTTTTAAAGCACCTTTAGAAATAAAATATTTCAGTCAAATGAGAGGGCATACTGATAATGGTGCCCTTGTGACTATTTTCTTTTGTGTAAATGAATTGACATCTATAAATCAGCCATTGGGTCTAAATATAGTGACACAGAGACAAACTGCTAATGCCTACAGACACACTTACTCTGACAAACTGGGACATTGAAATTCATCAGCTTTCAACCTGAGGGGTGGGGTTTTATTAGGACATGACAGCTTTTATTAGGCGCTCACTGACATGTTAGGTCAAAGTGTTGAACATTGGTCTTGAAAGGTTCACACCGTCTATTATGGGTGCGTCAGCTTATAGATAAAACGATAATAATATATAAATCTAAATTAAAAGCTCCTGAAGAACAAAACACAACATCAGTTGCCTGACCAGAGCATTTGAATGCAAAATTTGTATTTGACGCATTTGAATGAGACATTTGAATAGACATTTGAATTTTTCAAACAGTCTTCCTTTTCTTTTAAAAGACATTTGTCACTTTCTTTCTCATTCTTTTTTATTTCTGAAACATGTACGGCGGTAAAGGTTACTAAAGGTTGCGTAGTGCTTGCCTAATAAGGAGTGATTTGTTGGGCTTGACTAATCTATGGACTTTCAGATTGAGCAACATCACTGAAGAATACAGAAAGAGCAGGAAAGGAAAATACTGTTGAAAGAAAGAGAGAACTACATAGACAACAAAGCAGTAATAAAAGTAAGGGCAGAAATCAACATAGAATAAAAGGCGGCAGGTGGAGATAGTTGGACAAATAGATTACACAAAGAATTGAATGAAAAAACAGGAAGTTGCATGTTAAGACTAAGAAAACATGAGCAGGGATTAGCTTGCCCATTTCTGCTGCGGCGAGGATTGAAACTTAAAAAATTACTTAACTTAAAAAATACTGACAGACATTCTATGTAAAAGAAGTAGAGTTCTGACCACATTTGTGCAGGAACAGAGATAATGTCTGTTGAGGAGAAAGAGTGGAAGCGTTTAGACTGAGAAGGTAAGAGGCTACCTGAGGAGACGTGAGCGAGGATTGTGGTTCAATGATGGGAGTCAAATGCCGGGCTTGTGTGGCCATCGTACTCATCTTATTTTTGGTGGGCTCCTTGTGGCTATGTAAGTTTGACTCGTTTTATATTTCTATGTTTCTGAACACACTAAATGTAGTATATCAGGTGAGTCAGTCAGAATTGGTTTAATTTGACCATATTATATATCAAAGCTATTTCACTTTGAAATTCGTTTTGTGGTTGCTTTCAAGTAAATTATAAAAAGAGTAGAGCCAGATCAAAACAGATTGGTGTCTTCTACTGTTTCTAAACATTTGTTTTAACCTCTTAACTGTCACCATTCCTCAGGAGGGACACCTATGTATTTTCCTATTATCTTTCATATTTCATTGCTGAATTGTATTCTTATCATAACATAACTTAAATATTTATGCACAGGTATAAGAATCAAGATGAAATATGTGACAAATTTAACAATAAAATATCAACACAAACAATAATTAAAAAAAGTTAACGTTACTATAATTTATAAAAATAACTAAAATGAATACAAAAAATAAATTATATATATATATATAAATGAAAAAAAAAATGTAGTTCGGCAGTGCATTTTCATGTGTATACTCAAATTCTGCTGTGACAGTTGTCAGGTTAATAAACTTTGTATTTAATTTTTTATGTCAGTAATGTACTATCATTACTGTGTCATGTGAAGTGGAAAACATCACTCATCCATAATTTATTAGAATCTAAATCTTTAGTCAATGTTCAATACTAGTGTCAAACGATGGTTGGATATAATGTGATGATTCATACAGCACTCATCTTTTTACTTAGTATATGGACATTTTAGTCCAAACACACCCACTGCATCCTTTGTTCTCACTGTTCTGCTTCTCTGTATTCATACTGAGGTTTGATTGTGTGGTTGTAATTTGGAAATATAGATCATACTCTTTATTTAGTATTAAATAAAGATTTATTATTTATTAATTATTTAGATTTGTAAAATACGTCAGTTTAATAGGATTGGGTTTTTAACTGAATTTATGCTTTATGCTTACTCCAGTTACAACCTTCTGTTAAAGGAAAATTACAAATGGAAGTTATTAGTAAGAACATTATATCATATAAAAAGTTGCATTTCAGTTGCATATACTTAAAGTAACAGAAGAACTCATAAAATAATCTAATCTATATAATCTAAGTAACTATATAATCAAATCTAACCTAATGTAATCATATCAAGTCAATATATCTGATGAAAACATAAATATTATTTCAAGTGCAATTTTATGGAATGTTCCTCATGAATATATTACATCAGGGATGTAACCATAGACATGGATAAGTAATCTTAAACCTTTCATGAAACTATGATTCAACTATTTGAAATGTGTTAATGTTTAACATTTATTCATTTAGCAGACACTTTTGTCCAAAGCGAGTTACAGTTCAGTTAATCTATATATTTTATCAGCATGTGTGTCTGAACCCACGACCTTTGCACTTACGCAATGAGCTACAGGAACACAGACAGGGAGAAACATATAAAACAAATGTTTGATGTTTTCGTTTCCACTGTATATTTACTTTCTCCATCTGTTGCTGATTGTCTGCTTTTTATTACAGATGGGAGTCTGGAACAACAGTGGGATACTTGTCTGAAGATTTATAGTTCAAACAAAAAGGTGAGAACAAAATAAATCTATAAAGTGCTTTAATGGGAAGTCTTTGACAAACTTTTGTTGTCACTTGTTTACAGCATGCCTTACTGTCTTATCTCTGTCTTTTACTCAGGTTCTGTCTTCAAACAGAAGTAATAGCTCAGAGGAAGTTGAGACTCCGCTGATACTGTGTCCTGGTCAGAAGTTTCAAGTTGCTGAATTGCTGGCTCATCTGCAGGCTGCGCCAGTTTCAACCAATGATGTGCTGCTAAAGCCGTATCTCGACAGCTGGGATGAACTTATCAAGTAAGTTAGCATACAAAATTACAAATGTGTTTACACATTCACACATAAAACGTTTAAAATGATGTACCAGACATGTGTGGAGATCACATGACCAGCTAAACACCATCTAGTTTATGTTGGTAACATCCACTCTCCCCTTATTATTGGAAACTTCTTCTCACTCCTAGAATAAATAACTGATCTCAAAAAAGCTGTCAATGCTGCTTTAGCATCAATGCTGCTACAGTAGGTGTCATAAATATGTGTCCATAAGACCACATAAACAACATCTTAACATACAGTACAAATGTCATATACAAAGTTGAAACCTACTAAAGGTTTTCCATTTTGTCTGTGCCTTTAAGGTTTATGGAAGCCTTGGGACCAATGGTGGGCTTAATATCTCAAGAAATTGAATCAAAGACCTCCATCATCCGTGATCTGTCCCAAAAAGCAGAACGAGAAGCAGAGAACAGAAAAAAGATGACTAAGGGCAGAGACATAGACTTAGTGATATCTCATAACAGACCTTCAAACTCCCCCAAAACGAATCTCAAAGTCTCAGGGGACACATTTGGTTACACTTCCATTCGGTCTATGATCGAGTGGGAGCTGGAGAACGATTTGGTGGACTTCAAGAAACAGACGGACTCGGGCTGCAGGACTCTACTGCGTTTGCATCGTGCTCTTCTGTGGTTGCAAAGTTTCCTGCAGGAGCTGGCCAAGGGTGGAGCTGAAGGAGAGCGTCTGCGAAGCCCTTCCGACCTCTGCAAAGAGACTTACCAGCGTACGCTGGCCAAGCATCATACCTGGTGGGTGAGAAGGGCAGCCGAGCTGGCCTTTCTCGCTATGCCTGAAAGACCTTATTTCTACAAGCTGGTTTGTGTGGATACACAGGAGGAAGCAGCTGTGGTGCTGGACAGGGTAGTGAGAGCGATAGGAGAAGTGTATGGGAGGACTGAAGTAGCTCTAGAGGAACACGAAATGCTGGACCTACCCTGAACATGCAAGGAGAGAGGGATGAAGAAAACAAATAAAGTGGGGAAGAAATATTAGGACCAAACTGGCCTTTGATGAACGACGGGAGCATACAGTTTGATGGGATGTTGAAAGAGGAAACTGGGACTTTTAAACCCTCATTAAAAGGAGTAAAGACATACAGTTGCTGGATAAAGTGAAATTCCTTTTCATGTATTAATTTAAGAATTATTAGAAACCATTTTTTGGAATTGTTTTTCAATTCCAAAAAATGGTTTCTAATAATTCTACAAGTTTACAAAAATATATAGTTTTGCTGCTAAAACCAACCTACATACACTTTACATATGTACTGTATGTTGTGAAATAATTTAATGAAATTACCAAATTACCAATATTTGACTGGTGTAATTTCATGAAGGGTAGCCTGATAAAGACTTTTTTGTCTAAAGAGAACAAAGAAATGACATCTTGTACTTCCACAACAAAGCACATACAAACCTGTTTATTCTATGAAACCAGATGAAAAATAAAGACGAATAATAATAATAATTCTTGATACATTTCTTAACCAAAACATGTTTGGATGATGCAGAAGCTTTTTTAACTTTTGATCATTACAAGGCAAATGAGAAAAATGACCTTTAATGTGTTTTACCTAGTAAACAAGCTGTTTAGTGTATGTCAGCTGTTTTCTTAAAAGGCATTGATATATATGTCCACATTTCTGTTCTAATGACCTGTCAAAGGTCGAAAAGATATTAACACAGATTCAATGTATGGCTTTTTTGCAAGATAGTAAAAAAGTCAAAAATACAAATGACCATCACCTACTATGACAGTGACTACAAAATTACTTTTCAAAAAGAAAACTATGCACTGGTTCTTGTAATGATATTAGAAGTGCAATAATCGATCTTTGAAACACATGAACCTACTAACCTTCAACATGTCTTTCAATGGGCTTGTATCATGATAACTCTGGCTGATTATAGATAGAGCAATTCAGGAACAGCAAGAGTGAGAGGCCCAATTTAATTATACTGTGCAGACAATCTGAGAGTGGCAATCTGTAACTGTTGCCTCTTTGTCGCCATCTCTGTTTGAAACATAAAATTGCAGGATACTTACACATTTTGTTTTTTTACGTTGGTTGTGCTTCAACATTAATTGGTCCTCTCCGCAGATGAATCTGAACCACATCAAGGCACATCATTGTACATCGACCTGACAGTAAGAAGTATGTCTCACAAGGCATATTTACAAAAAATGTCATCTGAACAGGTAATATAATATTCGAATGCAAACGTAAATATTTTAAAATCACATTCTAAATATCTTACCTGTTCAGCAGAAAATCCAAGTCTATCTTCAGCCACTATTACTTTTTTTAATAAAGGATCTCTGCAGTTCGAGGTTTGTTGGTGTTTCGTCAGATATAATGAAAGCCAGGACTTGTTTACAAAGTATATGATGTTTACACGACATTACAATCATCGCAGTATGCGATCAAATCTACATTGTAAATGACAAATTTATACTTTTGGCAACTTTTGGAAGAGAATTGACATCTGCAGCAAGGATTGCCAGGTCTGCGTAACAAAACCAGCCAATATGGCCGCACGCATGCACGCACAAACCTTACTGCTTTTTTAAATTTTTAAATAAACATCATTTAGTATGATTTACAAGCTGTTTTTTTTAAATAACAAAAAAAATTCCCCAAAACGTCGAAAAAATCCTGGTACTGTACCTATAATTTTTTCGAGACCCCTTAATCTCACTAAAACCTTTCTTATGAACAGGTATGTTAATGTTCCACTTTCCTCAAGGAGACCTTTCAAGTTTTACATTTTGTGAAATGCTATTCAATCATGTTCACTCTTTCAGTTTTGTCATTTGTCTGTTTGGTTTATTCAAACTATTGGTGCTTTCAACTAATGTTTTTAGTGAGTGAACTAATCTCATTTTCACAGTATTGCACAATGTTTATTCATCTCAACACGTGTGACCTTTAACATTACATCACAGGTGTAATTATTCTGGAAAATCTTTCTGCAAATAGATCAAGGTTCACAGAATTCTTTATATTTAACCCAATGAAACGCTCTTTAGTCTATTTTAGACACACAAATACCCTTAATGCTACCTGTCTCTGTCTCGTTTGTCTGTTTATATTTATGTCTGTGTGCTTTGACCTACATAATGGAGACAAAAACCAAGAAACATTTGCTACGTTGTAAGGTCATCTTAACAGTTTTTGATATTCAAATGGGATGAAATAACAAAGTATTTGTTAGTTTCAGTTGTATTTTATCGCTTGTTATTCTGTGTCAGTTTAAGGTTAAACATGTAGGTGTGAATGTAATGAACTGATGAATTAATACAATTTCAAATAAAATAAAACATTTATAGATTTATATGTTTATCAAACTTTCATTGGTTTTCAGAACACCAGCTGCTATCTGAATAACATTGTTTTGAGCTATAATAGAATGCACTGCAGTGTTTTTTGATGTGCAAGTGGGGAGGCTGTTTACTCGATCCACCTACAATAATCACGTCACACAATCAAAATCCAAACCACAGCATTCATATACTTTTTAATATACTTTGTATACATTAAATAAAAGCCGTCTAAGTTTGGTGGTTACTTTAAAAAGTCTCATAGCACTCACATTAAGTTTGATATTCATTTTTATCATTGTGTATAATTTGTCACTGTTACATTTGTGAGGTTTGAAGCACATGTGAGGAGTTACAGACACTTTGGTATTGCAAAGGATACAATCAGATCCAAGCATTTAAGCGACAATCAGTTATTACATTCTTGGCCTACACAACAAGCACTGCAAAGCCTGACCATCTCATATTTCCCAGCTTTAACAGTACATGCTTTTCATAGATGACAACCAAAAAATAAATATAGTTTCATTAAAAATATAATTATAATCTTTTGTATATTGCATGTATTATATACATATAGCCATTCTCATATATTTATTTAAATATAATAATATATTATTGTCATTTTGATCAGCCATTCTAAAGAAAAAGTGATACAAAATATAAATGTATTGCTTTTTAGAAGATTTCTGTATAGTGAAACTAATGTGTTCTGTAGTTCACTAATGAAACATTAGGTGGTAGGGAAGAGACCCACCACAACTGTTCCACTAGGGGCGCTGTTTTTATACAAGAATCATTTCAAAGCTTGCATGCAGCTTTGCATTTTTAAAATGTATTATTTTTTGGTGGGGGGGGGGTGTTGCAATGACATAAATGGTATTGTTAGAAAATTAGAGCAATAAATTCAGTATTGATGTGTGTTTCTTTTATTTGAGCAGACTGTTGTTATAGGTTGAGTTAATGACATGTGATCTGAGCCTGAGCATAATAAATATTTAATTTCGGGTTTTGACCTTTCTCTGCTGGATCAGATAACTATACCCCCCCCCACACACACATAAAATATGCAACATGGACACACTGGAGGTCACTTTCATCAAACACACACGTGAATGGGATCTAATGATAAACATTTTGTTTTTGAATTCAATGTTACATGTAAATCTATATTATTTTCTGGTGAATTTAAATGAAATGTTGTGATGACACGTGGGCAAATGTTGGTAAAGCACCATACCTAGCTAGGATTATCCAATGGGATTAAAGGATTATGGTATTAGTAAGAATGTAGACTCTTGTCAGAAGGACTATGACACACAGCAGCTGTGTGTACTTTGTAATGAGCTCTAGGCATGATGGCAAACCTTAAACGACCTTCTCACGAGACATGTGTGACATGAGATGCGATCATGGATGCATGCATATATCCACATCCACAAACGTGAGTTTCAAACAAAAATAAGAAATGAGATGGGTGAAATTGTTTATGTTTTATTGACTCATGCAGGGTGAGGAGGACGTATGTGGTTTCACTTTTGCTATGGTAAGATTATTTTCAAAATCCAAAATATACTTAAAAGTAAGTTGTGCAAGAAGATGTTTAACATGAAACAGGAAATTAAATCAAATAAATTCAAGAACACGTGTGCAGGAATTTACACATATTCTCACACACATCTCAAACACACATTTTCAACCCAAATTGTTTACCTACAGATGCCTGCTGTCATCTACAGGTATAAGCACACAGCCAGTTCGAATCAATACAAAATATTATATACTCTCAATATGTGGAACAAACAGAATTACACATGCAAAAAGGAGATCTATTTATACATATAAACAAACTTAAATAGACACGCCTCATGATAAATACAATGACAGAAGTGTGTGTGTATGTATGTAAATTGGAGAGGAATGTACAGTAAGCTTATGTTCATCATGCGCAGTATATACATGTTGGTATAAAATATCCTCTTTAGTTAAAAAGCCACAAAACAGATGAATGAGGGGTTTTATACTCGACTCTTCAGAACTAACACACATGCAAACAGAAGATTCCAGACACTCCAGAGACATAAGAGGTCATGCCTGTCTACAGTACCACATACTGTAACTCACAGCTCTCAAATGTCAAGGAATCATCTTTTACAATTACTCCATCCATCTCCTCAATTCATAACGATGGGCAGGACAGAAATATTGCATCTTATATCAGGTGCTGCATTTTTCTGCATTTTACAAAATTTAATCTCTTTTTTCTTGATGGTATTTTAATATAATATATACTTCATAGCTCAATAGCTCTCTTACCTGAGCATGCAATTAAAATTGAGTTTTTCAGAAAATAAAGAACATCTTACATCACCCATGCAAACACACACACAGACACTGATGTGCACACAGAAATACACACAACAACACAACCATGCTACAGTAACTGTCCGTAACCTCACTAATGTGGTCAGTCTCTGGGTTTATAATGCAGAAATTATTCGATTTAGTTTTTTTAATGCGTTTTAAATTCTCTGCTCTGTCTGTGCTGAGGACTAATGGTCTACTGCGTGTTTGTAGATAGGAGTGTATGTGTGTGTGTTTGTGTGAAACACTCTCTGTTTAATTTATGGAGTTGATTCTCAGTTTAAAGGAAACACGTCCAGCAAACTTGTCTCGTTCGCTGCCCTCTGGAATGTTGTTAGCGTTAATCTTGCACTCCACATTCACGTCCTCATTTTTGGTAATGTTGAGGAACTTGACGGCCACTAGTGGCTGAGAATAGTTCGCCTGCAGCAGAAGAAGAATGGGAGGAAGAAAACAGCTTTACATCTGCAGTGCATGCATGCAGTGTGTCTGCAGTGTATCTGCATGCATGTGTATGTTGTACCTGGGATTTCTTGCCATAGTATGGGTAGTACATGAGGTTGAAGGTGCCATTGGGGGGATAGTACTCAAGTACACCAAGTTTATCTGAGTCATCAGCCTATGGAGAAGGGCATAGTGAGTTTATCTCAATCTGAGGATATCAGCCTGTTCTAATACCACAAACTTCTATTCCTAAACTAAACGAATTGAGTTGATCTTATGCTTGAATTTTCAAGCATATGATCTGATTGTATAAAGAATCATTTTATCTTCTGGCTCTAGATATTGCTTAACAATTATAATTTAGATTTTGTCGCAACAAAACTGTGTCTTAGATGTATTTTAATGATCAGCTCTATCAAACCAGTGACACAGTCCATTATTCTTACCCACTCATCTTTCCCAACTTTGTATTTCTGACAAGAATGGAGGGAGAGAACAGATGGAACACACAAAAAACAAGAGAGATGATGGGCAATGGTATAAAACAACAAATGATACAAACAATGAACAAACAACACTGAAAATTACAAAAGTAATTTTGTAAACAGTAAACACAAAGACGAAAATGATGGAAGGGTGGTAATAAAACAACAAACAAGCAAAAAGTAACAAAACATTAAATTGGCAACACACTGATGTTACAACTCATTCATGTTTGTTTACTTTAACTGTTTGCATGTCAGTGAATTAGAACCACAGAATCTCTTGTGGCTTTTCTCAGAAGAAGGCCACAGTTCCTATTACCAGCTAATTTAATCAGGCCGCTTCGTTGAATACCTCATGTAACTTTAATCTGAAATCAATCCTTTTCTAAATGAGTGAAGGATAAGGAGAGTGAGAGAGTGTGAGACACAGAGCAAAAGACACATTTACCTTAGCACCACATGTGACGAAAGGAGCCTGTTTGTCCTTTCCAGGTAACAGACCGATAACCTGCAAAACAAAATAGTGATAGGTGGATGGCTGAACAGATGATAAATCTGATAATTAATTTGATATAAACCACTCTCTCTCTCTATTTGGGCCACCGTCTCTATCTGGGTTCCTATCTCTATCTGGGCGTATGTTCGTTTTTCTGACTTTTACTCTATGAAACTCACAGTCAACTGTAGTGATTCACTGCCCTAAAATCTAATTAAACAGAAAGCTGGTCCGTCTGTAAAGTAAAATATAGGCAAAGCAGTCCTGTAGAGTTTATTGGGAGAGTGCTTGGTATTTACGGCATCAAGCAGTCAAAGCTTTTCTGTTTAATTTGTTGTCCATTTCAACATACTGGTGCTACTTTTAGATCTCTTATTTAACAATTTTAGTCTCTCTCTTTTTATATGATTCATCTGGTGTATAGACTACAGCTTTGGGGGACTCTAGTGCTCATCTTGATATATGTATATATAGTGTTCAGTGTTTTTATGTCCCATATATTATAACAAATATAACAAACAATATAACAAACATGTTATTTTACATATGACATAAATGTTATATTGTAGGTAAATATGTTAGCTATCAACTCCATAGAAGTACCTTGAATTACAGATTATTAAGAATAATACATGAAAACTATTGAAATACAGTTGCAGTGTCTGCAGTTATTGATTGTTAATTGTTGTAAAGGACTATTTTCTGAGTGGAAGCTTTACTATTACTGTATATACCTTAGTAGATAATGTACAAGTAAGGTAATAAAATTATTTCAAGTCAAATAAATATTTCAGGTTCATGAACATATCTCTTTGATAAGTAGCTAATAAAGAGATAGATAATGCACAGTGAGCTGGCCATCATTTCAAGATGAGAACTCTGTTGCATGATAAAAGTTATTTCCTGACAGTGATTTCCCATCTGTACATCCTCTACTTTATTATCCTCATCCTTCTTGTAAAAGCTGCTCAACTTTTCCATTATTGAATACAGCTAATGGAAAATGTTTCTGACACAAACATTTCACTCTTTCATCCACCAGTATATTTACAGTCTTACACGGTTGAGCTTGATGATGATGCAGGGCTGGCCAATGTCGTAACCATAGTAGGACCTTTCGTCAACTTGGTCAACACCCGAACATTTCTCCAGGATAGAGCGTTTGAACTGGCAGGAGCGCTTGGGGAAATTTTTCAAACTTCCACTGTCCTCCTGGATAAAGTACTGATCTGGTTTACATTCGATATTCTTCTTCATCTGGGCAGTGTCATTGTAAGCTGTGTAAACAAAAAAAACAGGACATTTTCAAATCAAGCTCTTTGAAAGTGAAGAAACTCTGATGGTCTCTATATTCTGTATAAAGTACTTGTCACATTTTTAAACATGTTTATTAAGAATAGTTTATAATAAAAGCATTTTATTTAGAATGCTTGATCTGCATTGAGGAGGTTATTAACGTATACTGTAATAAAACCTTTCATTTTACATCAGTAAATGTAACTATCGTGGAAACACTCAGAAAACAAGTGTTTCGTTTCCAGTAGAAGACGATTTATTGCTCAGACGAGGAAGAGTTCAAATACACCAAGTAAATTGATTCCTTTCAAGAAATGAAACCATTCCTCCTCTCAATCATTTCATCTATCATTTATACCATTATGTTAAATAATACATTCTTATCAGTTAAACGGATTTAGCAGTCAGGGATACATTTTGTCATCTGTAAGCAACTTGCTGACTCTATGGTACTGATAATATGTATGTTAATTATATGTATATTAACATTAATATGTAATACAGATGACTCTTGGCAGACATCAAAACACACACATACTGTAAGACATTAACAGCACCGAGTCGAGGCCTCTAACTCAACTTATAGGCTTACTTTTACCCCAAAAATAATATGAAGAGTATAGTTTAAACGAAGAGGTAATGAAGTAAAATAGAATAAAATAACATTACAGGAACGATCTGTCTGTCAATATTAGCTCCTCCCCCTTAACTTTTAAATCAAGCTAATTTTTATTCCTCAGCTTTTTATACAGTCTGAGGTTGTACAAAATGTTCAAAGGCTTGTTAAATTCAATTTCAATGTTTTTTCTTTTTCTTATTATTTTGTACTTGCTTTTAAATTTGCTGCTTGTCGTTCTGTTTATTTCATAGCAATATGGACCAGGTTCTGCTGCCTCAAACATGCTTCATAAATAAACATGGTGACATATTCTGTGTTCTTTGGTTTTTCTTTGTATAAACACACACATCAAATAGCATGTTACTCACGAGAGAGGAAGTTATTGAGGGCATGAACGTATCTTTCCCAGGTCTCTGTGTACTGTATAGTGTAAGCCAGCTCCAGTTGCTCCCCTTTAGGTCTGATCATCAAGCCTGCAATTAAACAAAATGAAAGATACAGTGTGCATGTTTGTACTTCTAAAAATACACTGCATTCTGTGATGAAGTTGTGTTTGTAATGCGGTACCTGGAGTTGCAAGTCTGTCCTGATATGTTGGTTTGTAGTCATCAAGTGTCATCAGCATTACATACATGGTGAGAGTAAACAAGCCAGCCAGGAAAATGTAGAATGCCAGATAAAACAACAGGATCAAACCTACACACACACACACACACAGTCTGATTAGGGTCAATTTAACAGTAATTAAATGAAGTTTGAAGACTAAATTATGCTTTGCTTCATCAAATGTGCTTTAACTTCTCACCAGAACCCCCATTCATATATTCATACATTACATTCAGCCCACTCCTTTCCTTATTACAAACATTCATGCTTTTACTCCTCAAGTACAAGTACATGAAGTCTGGTAAACCTACAAGGAACGTCTGCCCCGCTGCAGGGCAGAGATGGGATAAAGCAGGTGGACAAGGATGAATGGTAACAGAAGGAGAGGAGAGCAGGTTGAACGTTACAGATTAGGAGGTTTTTTAGCACATTTATTGTTCCGAAATACCACTGTATGTTTTTCATAAACACATTCAGGAGTAAATAATGTTTTATCAATCTTATTACAGTATCTAGATTATATGTAGATCTATTATTTTGTTACTCTGCACTAAATTTATTTTTAATCTAAATTCAGCTTAATGAGTTCACATTCGTAGATAAATTATTCCCAAATAAAATTATAAAAATAACCTTCGTGGAAGGTTTGTATTTATTACACATAAGCTACATTTAAAATATTTTCAATATTAAGTATTACAGTATTTTACTTATCAATATTAAGGTTCAATGTGATATATGTGTACAAAGGAAAAACAATGCTTTAACTGATTTTCACCATTTATGTTTTAAATTTAAGACGTTTAATGCAGATTATAATATATCACAGTGCAGGACATGCTGTCACAGCTTGAAATTACATATAAACATCCAAAATATCTTGGCATAAAAAGTAGAATAAGGTTTTCAGAAAATCCTTCTGTATCTTTAATCCGAACCTACTTCAAAATATATGAAATATATTTTCCTATTTTTAACAGATCAGAATGTGGCACATGGGTATGTTTTCACACCGGTATGCATGTCCTGCACATGTCTTTGTGTGCATACAAACGTTTCTCTGGTGCTATGGTGGACAGCAGGAACGCAAATTGTATGCCTGAAGAGAACTCATTAAGCTCTTCAAGACACCTGAGCCCTGAGAAGCAAGGTCCCTGGGGACAGTCGATCAAGTTGCCTGATGTTGAGAGAGAGGGAGATATTGGATTTCTGTTCTGCTGTATCCTGAAGCTCTCCACACAGGCAGGCTTTCACTGGCCAATAGCACAAATGTAACAGGAGGTTACTCTACAGGCTAGAATTACACACACAGGACACTCCTGGCAAAAAACACTGTGTGTGTTAATGTCTAAACACCTGAAAAAGAAGAGAGTGAAAAAGGATGCAATTGCTGTGTAAGTGAAAGTGAGAAAGGTGTGTTTCTCTCTGTGTGTGTGAAAGAGAAGTTGACTTCTGATGCAGAAGTAATAATAAAGCCCTGATGATTGAACCTCATTAAGCACTACTTAACTTCACAGCTTGAGAACTGGCTGTATCGCAATGCCTAAAAATAAAAGCTTCTTCCACTTGAAGAGGGTTGATTATACTGTGTACCTATTAAAAAGATTTGCTGAACTTGGTTTCAGGGCAAGCGTGGTATTGCATCCTGATTAGCTGTGCTGGATCTTTTCACAGTCCACGTATATATGTGTGTGGCAAATGCTGCACACAGTGAAAGTGATACACTATCTGCGCGCTTCTGTTTCTTTATCTCTCTCATCATGATGAAAGTCGTCATCCCGCTTTCAACCCTCTTTCAACCCTCTAATTCAAACGCAATCTGAAAGAGAGCAGAAGTGTGTTCTTCTGTGATCTGCTGCTTACATGTTCTCATTCATTAACACAGACATGAGCCCACAACCAGTCTCTTTAGATATGCACACCTCCTTTTTACTCTAATCTGATTCATCACTTCCAAAATCCATCAAACCTAAAAGGCTGCCATACTATCAAACACAGCTTCAGAGAAACACAGACCCGTGATCAAAGGGAACAATCTGTCCACATCCATTTTTAAATATCAATTTCTTGCTTTGGTAGGAACCTTATTATGAGTGTGCATAAGAACATTTTATGCACTTCTGTAAATGAATATCAGCAAGTCTGTGCATCTAAAATCCTTATGACTTTTTTGCTTTAGAGCTGTAAGTCTAAAGAGTGGTTTAGAAATGTATTGGTCATTGGAAATTTGCAGAAGTGATGTTTACCAACAATTTGGTGACATGCATACGTTAGATCTCTATGACTCTCCAGAGGGCTCTGCTGATCAGATGTAAATGGTGTGAAGTAATCTGATGTGCTGATCTCAGAGGTTTTAAAAGTCACCCCAGATAAGTTTCAATAGCAGACACAGCTGTATAAATGTCCTCGATAGGTTGCAATTAAGCCCTAGTAATGAGGATGTACTTTGTTAAAGAATCTAAGCGTACCCAGCTTCACTCTGGTTTGGGCACAGACAAAAATAGACTAATTAAAGAGTCTTAGAGAGCACTATGTCTTAACTAGGCAGTTAGTCCTTAGAGTATCTCACCCCCCCCTCTCTTTTTCTTATACACACAGAGTCATAAGGTCCCACACACTGAGTTTCCTTGAGAAAAATGTGCTGGCATAGATGGAGGTCTTGCATGCAGTAATAAAGTATTTCACCCACTCAAGCACACACACACAAACTGCCAGTAGCACTGACAGATGAGTTATAGATGCCCAAGGGGCAGTTCTGCAGTGCCATGATTTTAATGACATCACACCCTGATTGACTGAAAGATACCCTTACTTCCTAAATGAATATATGGCCCTTAAATAGACTCCATCAGCCTTACCAAGGCAACCAATGAGCCTATTAGAAAAGGATTACATCTCACACTAATTCACCCCCCACACACACACTCAAAACGGCCTTTGGCTAGATTAAATCATCTCAATGTCGGTGCAAAAGACAATTTGAAACAATATGCACGGGGATAAAAGTTTATTTTTAGTGCATTTGCATTGTGAGAATGTTCAGGCAGAAACACATGAACAGATTAATTACGAATTTGCCTATTTTTGCAAAGTTTAACGAGGTTCAGAGGACGAGTCTGAGACCGAGCTGTACCGGTGTTGTAGCGCAACTAGAGCCAAACGCAATGTGGACTGTTTCATGTGGAGCGCATCAAACATCTGAATCCACAGCATAAGGCACTATTCAGTAAGCGCATTTATCTGAATCTAAGAGGAGATGCGAACAGTCAAGCATCTTAATTATATAACTAGGATAAACTCTTGGCAAGGCAAATTTTAAGAGCGGAGAGCGGACACGAGGAGACGCATGTGACGCATTACAAGCAGAACCGCTGTAGTTCCCTTGAGTTTCAGCACCTCGGACAGCGACAAGTCTCTGTATTGAACTTCTCTGCACTGTCAAATTGATGTTCACTACATTCAGCATATTCTTTACAAGCTTACAAATGGGGTATAAATGAAATATTACGTGACATGTTTTTAAATTAAGCACGTATGCAAGCTGTAATCGTAAATATGTTTGTGTAAGAACCGACTTACCCCAACTACCGGCGGTCCTGCCGCAGAACTCACGGGTTCTTGGGTTCCAGAAAAACTCTTTCCATTCGCTCTTGTTTTCTTTTGCCATTTTCCCTAAAGCCCTAAAGGAAATAAATATGCACTCACAGAGTCAACGCTTCGAGCTTACACTCTCGTTGAGAGTAATAAAAATCTGGGGATCAGAGTTATTCAAGCTTTAAAAGGGTTAAAGCTTTTTTAAAAAAACAACTATTAAAAGCGATTCCCAAGGCACTCTTAAGTAACCTGAGCACGTAAACGAGCACTATAATAAAACGTAATATGAGTGAGATCTCGTCACAGTTTGCATGCACCACAAGTTGTCTTGCTTTCTCCGTAAAACACGGTGTTCTGCCCACCCACCAATGCAGTGCGCATTCCGCAATAAGCAATGCAGCAGGAATGTGGCGATACTGCAGTAAAACAAGTTCTGTCGGCTCAGCCCTGATCACCCCTCCCCCTCAGATAAAAAAGCAACTCCTCCTTTTTCAAACCGCAAGTCATATGTTAGCCAATGACAGCGCCATACGGCGTATTTAGCCCGCCTCTTAGCAAAGGAACAAATCATAAAGCGTGTGATGAAGGAGACTTGTGGGGGCATCCGTCAGTCTCTCACGTGGCCGTTTCCAAGGAGATGCCTGCGCGCACTGTCATGGGAAATTTTAAATGAAATCAGGGAAAGCCTCCTTTTAAGATGTGTGTGATATTTTAGTCCTGGTCTGTTTCGTGCAAAGACTCCCAGTTGGCCTAGGATTATCAAGGGGAAATATGCAGTGTCATTTCTTTTAATACACGCACAAATAACACTACTGCGATGATGGCAACCAATTAAAGAGACCTGATGAATTATACAACTTGTTTTATATGTAAAATATATAATAGAGTTATGTACTGATATTATCCTGTTATTTACAGCACACGATTCTATTCTATTCTATTCTATTCTATTCTATTCTATTCTATTCTATTCTATTCTATTTTACCCATTCACTGTGTAGGAAGGTCTATTAAGCAATTGTACTAAAAATTACATTATGTCACTGTATGTCATTGGCGTGATTTGCGCCCCCTATGAGATTTAAGATTACACAGGCAAAGGTTTACACAGTCCTTGTCTAATGTTAGACTAATCTGGTCTAATCTGTAGGAATTTCTTACAGTCACACTGTATGCAGAAACCTCAGAATGTCAGCATGGAGAGAAAGTGAATAAATAAAAACATCCATGTAGATTGCAACACAAATCTCTTTCGCTCACCCACACACAAACACTCTTACTTAGACAGGTGATGTTCTGTTCATCATATAAAATTTATTTCATGACGATATCAATGCAAATATAGCACTACAGTGATTTCCAAGGTACACCGTATCTTACCATACCAATATATTATGGCACTCATAATATGGCCACCGTTTATGTAGACACGCAAAGCCGACAGTTTCTGTAAACTAGTTTACCCAATAATACTTAAGTAACCCTTTTCATCTTAATAAATTGCCACTAGATGATTATTTATTATATCTGAAGTACAAACTGGGCACAATTTATATAGACTGGGACGCAGCCCAACCTTACTGAATGTTTACGGGAATTCTTCAAGAACTCCCAGCATGCATTGCACCGGCCCTCCTCTACTGTGGTCCTCCGTACTGTCTGATAAAGAAGTTTGATTTAAAATGGCCACCTAGGTGGTGCAGTGTTGCTATGAAACCCTGGTGTTATGAGGACGACACGTCAAACCCTTGGTAACATCGTTGCAACGTTGCTTTAACGTTTCTCAGTCGTGTTGCCAGGGTGAGAACTGTACAGGTTGGTGCTGCTAACTATTTAAAAAATAACAACAACTTTTAAATACAACAACAACAACAACTGAGAAACATTCAAATTGCCAACAGTTACAGCAGGATCCACTCCCTAGAACTCCATTCCACATGATCTCCAAAAAATATATAGTACTCGAAAAGAAAAAACAAAATAAGAAAAATTAAATAACAGCAGTGAGGGATATGTAAGCAACAGTAGTAATTCAATATAGCAGCATAAGAACTTCAAAAATATCCAAATGTTGGTGGGTGGATCTGTACAGAGAGAGGAGATTGTGTTTGTGAGGGTATGAACGCAATCAGACTTAAGTTGCTTAAAGGGACTTGCATGACACTAGCCAGAAAATAAACCTTGGTGTTTGTCCGAGACTGTGCCTTTAGGAGAGAGGGCTCGCCTAGCAGCGGTCCATTCAGTACAGTGTAGACAGGTAGCCACAGATAAAACTACTAAATTTCTTTATAAAACAATTAAACACCTTGTACTTTTATACATTATATGCTACAATATATTTATTGATTACAAGTATGAAAGTGGAAATAATTGCTACATAATCAATACAGTTGTACATGTTTATTTTACAGATTTTAACACTTGTGTGTTTTTTGTCTCGTTGTTGTTGAATCTTGAGAGCCTGTGTGATTTGATTTCTTTTGTGCGGATAAATTCCAGCATTTGTTTGAGGAGCACTGCTGCATGTTCTCATCCCAGCAGGGCACTTCAAGTGTACTGTATATATGTGCACGAGTGTTGGACTAGGCAAGTTGAAATTTGCTTTGTTAAAAGTTTTTATTTCTAATAAAAGTGATGAGAAGACTCATTCTGTCTAGTATGATGCGATTGACAAAGATCTTTCATATATGTGATCTTATTGTCGCTCCTTCCCCACTTTTAACCCCATTTTGATTGACATATGACACTATGAATCCAAAATGATTGAAACGGCTGACAGTTGGACGCTAGATTATGATCCAGATTGAATGTAAACGGATACAAAAATACTCAATTACAATGACACCTTGTGGTAAAGCGTTACGTACGCTGGTCCATACATTCTTTCCAATATAAAGCTCTTCCTATGATCTCATTTGTGGCACTTTTTAAATCATGTTTTGTGTCAATGTTTCAAGATTTGTTGATGAGAAATAATGCAATGATATTGGTTAACTTTATCTCCATAATGATTTTGTGATTAATATTGAGATCAGTATTCTCTTTTAACAAATATTGCTACAAAAGTCACGTAACTTCTGCTGAACTGCTTTCTTCTAATTCCCGGATATGCAGACTCACGAACCACACTCATCAAATTGGCACTCAATCAATAGGCAGTAATTGGACAAATGGATATAATGATCACCTTTCTACAGACTACAACAGCCCTTCATCATTCATTACTGGTTTGGTTAGAGTGTATGACTTTTTAATGTGTACATGTTGATATTTTGTAAATATTGTGTTTTATCGACTGTATCCCCTGCCATTTTGCCCTCTTTTGTGTCATTTCCGCTCCAGTCTATGTCCAAAGTTACACACCTCTAATGCAACAATACATATACAAGTTCCACACACAGGCACGCACACACACACGCACACACACACACACACAGACACATGCACACACACTGTCTGGAATGTAAAAAACATCAGTGTAGTGAGTGCCCAGGAAACAGCAGCATAATTGAGTAAATCTGATCAGTAAAAACGCAAGTCCAAATTCATAAACAGTTTATGATATGAAGAAAATCCTTTCACTTTAGATATTTCAGCGTCTCCTCGTTCTGTACACATGTTAAGTTTTGATAATTTCCTCGTTCCTTTGAAGAAAGGAACGTGTCTATTCTCCCCACTCATCCTTCATATTCATCAGAGTACAAATCTTGTTGCGCTCCAAAGGTTTCCAGTGTGTTTCAAAAAGGTTGTAAACTCAGCAGCACAGGTTATATTTGCAGCAGGTCAGAGAGAGTTCAAACTGAAGTGGCTCTCTAGTGTGTTTTTGAGTGTTTGTGAATGTTGGTATCGATGCCGCTGCAGTTATATGGCACGTGAACACTGTGTGAACAACTTCTCTCCCGCTTCTACAGAGAGACTGAATCTAATCATGCTATTTCCTCAGCAGAAAGTCGACATTATACAATCTTAATTATTTACCGTTTTCCTTTCCAGTGTTTTTATAATCTTTTCATTCAAAGGCCACTTCTCACATTTTCAAAAAGACAAAGGATTTTTACTCTTCTTCTCTCAATCATGTTTTTCTTACTCTCTGCCTTCCTTACTGTTGGTCAGATGGCCGTGTCCCACACCACAGCCTGTGGCCTCTGGCAGGGCGGCGTTCCAGTCTTACGTGGTTCTGGTGTCTTTCTCCAGCTGGGTAAAATAGGCATGCTGTCCTGCTTACATAAGCTCTTATCTGGCCTGCGATGAGCTTTAATCTCCTTACACAGGCAACGCTTCCTCTCGATCACCTCTAGGAGCTTGCCGTCACGCTGGGCCGGGGTCGCTGAGGTGCCACTGGTGCCTGCGCTCATGGGAATCTGGGCTTGGGCAGCCAGCTGAGCCAGCTGCTGGAACTGGAGCTGGACCTGCTGCTGGTGGTGGTACTGCTGCTGCCGGCTCAGTGATGGACTGCAGGGAGCCTGAGACTGAATCTGCGAGAGTGCATGGAACTGAGGAGGAGAGAGAAGATTTACAGGCATAAGAGACAGAAACATCATTTATATTTGATATAACAGAGAGAAGGAGAGAGGGGGAGATAGATAGATAGATAGATAGATAGATAGAGAGAGAGACAAAGAGAGGGAGAGACAAAGAGAGAGAGACAAAGAGAGAGAGAGACAAAGAAACCTGTAGAAATTTAATGTTTGTGTTTCACAGCAGCACATACAAAATTGTTTAGTGGCTATGCATGAGTGAGTTCTTTGACTAAGAGGTCAAGAGCTGACTAGCATGGTCGAGTTTCTCCTTGATGTTGGTAACTATGCCATCTGGCTGCATAAAGCATATTTCTCTAATGATGGTCAAGCAAAAGTTGGTGTGTATTTTGATGGATTAAAATTTCAAACAAACAACATGATAAAGCATGAATATTTTATTAGCACACAAATGTTTGATTTGTTCTTAAAGTTCAGGATATTTGGGGCTATGCTTATTCTCGTAGTACCAACAGCAAAATAGTTTTGTCATATTTCTAATGATGTGAATTTTGTGCAGCCAAATTATTTCAATTTTTCTGCTGCCCCATGATTCCATTTTTCTGCTGCCCTATGATGCAATTTTTCTGCTGCCTTATGACGCAATTTGTCCACTGCCCCATGATGTAATTTTTCTGCTTCCCAAAGACATAATTTTCCTGCCACCCCATGGTCATCAAGTATCAAAGTATCCATTTTACATTTGCACTAAATGTTCTTTGCATATTGCAGAATGATTTTATGTACTCATGGTAGGTTTTTACAGACAGGGTCACATATAATGAATCACATACAGTATGTATGGTTGTTTATTTTATTCTGTCGTTTGAACACTAACGGACTAACTATAGAAGATCCAAATCCCGTCTGAATCAGAACATAAAATGAAGACATTCTTTGTATTTAACTGTACTGTAACTCAGTCATTGCCAAAAAATGTTTTATATTAATATTTCAACTTATAAAAATATACTTTATAAATAATAACTTTATATTAATATTTCAACATTTCAACATTTTCTGTTTAGTTATTTAGTGACCTTCTATAACAGAATGTCTCTTAACATTTCTGTGTGCTGTAAGCAGTCGAGTCTCTCCAAAGACTCCAAATGGAAATTTTAACTACTTGAGAACATTAAGTCATTTTACAATTTTGGCAAAACGTCTTACAAAACCATGTAATATGGTTCCTAAAGAAGTTACCGGCCAACTGGCAACGAAAGTTTAATTTAGTTGCCACAGCCAATTTTTACCTGTTTTTCATTTTGGATATTGACTGGGTGTGTGCTCTGCTATATCAAATAACACCACCAGATAGCGGCATAGCGCCAACTCACAGCATCCATTCTACACTCCTACCCTGAAAGAGAAGGTCAAATCAGCTCACAGAGTCAATCTCTGTGCTACACATACACACACGCACCGACTGCGTCAGCATGTGAACCTTTGCCAAGAGACAACAGCACACCAGGGGAAAAGAACAGAGGCTGCTGTTCAGTGCCTAACATACAGGATCGTAAATTGAATATGAAAGATTCTTGCTTGCATGTGTTGCCAGTTTCACGCCAGTCTCACAAAACAACCCACACAACACTAGAGTTACACAAACTGGAATATCCCCATCTATTCACACCCAAAACACGAAGCTACTGCTGCTGTCTGGATTCTCGCTTTTCAACACATTCAGTATTCAAAACTCCAAAAATGGCTCTCAAACAAAACCTCTGACTGAGACACTCTGATGCCAGAATCAAAGCCTGTCACAGACCGGCGCGGAGAGACATCGGCAACAGCACCAGGTTTGAGTTTGATCATTCACAGGCTGTCTTTCTGCCTGCCACAGACTGACAAAACACAGAAACTCAAAAGCATTCCGTCTCACTGCCGCACCTGTTTTCTCCGCCCATCTGCTGCATCTGTCGCTTCACTTTTATTCTGTCATCCCCTGTTTTCTATTCTATGCTGCATTTCTCTGCCTTCCTCTCTCTCTCTCTGTCTGTCTTTTCTTCTGCTGCATTTCTCTGCCTCCCTCTCTCTGTATTCATCCCCCCTTTCCTCTGTACTCGTTGACCCTGCAGTGGAGCGCAGTGCTGAGCTACAGACTTGTTTGGGTGGAGATGCTGGTGACTCTATGGGGTAAGAGATTTACCTAATGACTGTCTGGAACAGCAGCCACAGGGGCACAAACCCGAATGAAATTAGTTACAGATCACCTGCCGTAACTGTCAACGCTCGGTGTCAATTACAGTTATGCATGTTAACCAGTTCGACTGAATCAATTTAATTACTGCATTATCTCTACAGAATGAGGCTGAACAGCTTATATTGTTTTAAAGCATTCACTGAATAATGGAGCTAAAATGCTTAACATGCGACTATGCTTTCGACTGATTTTTTTCCCAGTGTGTCAGGCTGGTGTGTGAGGTGACTTAAAGGTCATTGCAGTATCCACAGTGCTATAAGAAACAATAGTGAAGATAAATGTGCATTCAGGGCTGCGTAGACAATGTTTTTCAAAAATCTTCGTTATACTGGTTCGAACGCTGGGATGTCCTACCTGCCTGGCAACCAATGTATCTGTATAACTCTGCACACCCTGCTCGAGCTTACAAAAGTACCAACAATAACCAAAAATAAGTTGTTTACGTTCAATATAATTGTAATGTTTTGTGCTTTATGAGATAATTGACATGAGAAGGTCGAGAGATTAGTTAAGTAATACTATTTGAAACTTTACCAGGGGGAGTACATTTACATTACATACCATTTATTGCTTTTAATATTACTGTTGATTAGGCCGAGACTTTTTTAAAACCATGGTATAAAGAGGACTTACAGCACTTACAATGAACAAATTCCCTGATGAGGAGTGTGTGTTTAAACAGGGCTGCAGATAACAATAACACTGCAGGTATTCCATGATTCCCTAAACATGTGTTTATACAGAGTTAGTCACAGTTTAAAAGTGTTGGCGTGTGTTACCTGGTTAAGTACTTCTCTGGCTGGCAAGCTGCTCTGCCTTTGAATGTCTCCCCACCTGCCTTACTCCTGATGTGGAGGACGACCTTCCAAGGCGACCCAACTCTGTAAAAGGTTACAGACACAGTTCCTGTTTTACAAGTTCACATCTCAAGAGACATCAGGTCTAAAGTTAACATCATTCTAACAACCATCTTAAATAAACATTTATAATTTATATAACAAGGTGAAACATCATACATCAATGATTTGCATGTGCTGTATGCATGATTTTTTCACCTGATTCAATTGGTTGTGAAGAATGCAGCAGAGTATCAAAATTTGCCACACATATATACACTAACTGGGGCATTACTTTTTTATTGCCATCCAGAGACCTGAATCAGTTCTTTAAAACCCGCTGTTTAAAATGCTTAGCTACATGTTCCATGCTTTAGCATGACTAATGCAGTGAATTCACCCTTGCAAGTATAATACTATATGCTTACTTATTTTTTAATATCTTTGAGGTCATTTATGAGGTCGGTTATGAAGTTACAGAGAGTCTGGTAACCAGATAACATTGTGAAGTCTATTCTATATTACATTCTGTTTTTAATGAAACTGTTGACTATATACAAATTTTAAAATGATCTTTTTCATAAACTTTACATTTTGTGAGCAGTAAATATACAATTGTTTCTTTAAAGTTAGATCTAGGAATTATTTATCTAACCTAAACACCCTTGATTTTTATTCTGAATTTTAACAGGACGGAGGCCAAGAGAAACTTGCCCTAGTGTCATTTCAGTTGAATCTCACCTCCATTACGGCATGCTGGGAAAGTTTGGCAGGGTAAAGGCAGTCCAGCTCGTATCAGTCCTCTCAGCCCTGGCGGGCCGTCCGCCCCAGCCAAACTCTCACTGTGTCTCCCTGTTGCCCGCACAGGAATTCCAGAGTGTCCTCCACCCCTCATAGATACTCCTATATCATCCCTCTCTCTTCTCAGCAGAGCATCTGCACTGCCATTCCACACACTTCCATCTTCTTCTACAGATAAAGATAACATGGAAAATAAATTATGAAACGTGCAATAATACAAACAAAAACAAGAGCAATTAATCAACAAATAAAGTGATTTGAGACTGTAATACATTATTTTAATTCAAAATAAATTAGATATAGAAGTTTAAGTATTAAGATTAAGTAAAATCAATATACAGTAAAGAATTCCCACTAGTGGTCTCATAAATATTTAAATTTATTAAACATAACCCCAGTATTAAACAAAATTCTTTTCCCCTCATGATTCATTCATATTCAACCCTAACTACACCCATCACTCACTCTCTGTGTCTCGACTCCCATGACTGAATGACAATTTTCTATGCATGGGCCAGTAAGCCTGTTCATCGGTGAGTCCCAGGCCAGCTGCACTCTCCCAGGGAATGAACCCAGCCTTGGCCTGCAATGCTTGGGCTGCAGATCCAGTTTTATTCACGTCTGCGTGCAAGGACGGCAACTGGGGCCCTCCACGAAGGCTGTCATAGGCTGGCGGTCTGCGGAAACCGACGGAAGGATAGGTCCAGAGCAGAGGACTGTCAGAGGGGGGAGGTTTGTATGTAGGCAGGCCATGGGACAAGTGAGGAGTGTGTGAACGGTGCATATGTGACCGAGACGGTGGGCGTTGAGTCGAAGAAGAAGGTGCGTTGGCTGAAGCTGACGATGGTTGTAGACATGGAGTTGGCGTGGTACTTGTACCAGTTTGAGAAGTGTGCGTGTAGGTGCTTGAGGTGACAGTATCAGTCTGGCTGGTTGATGGCATGCTCAATCTCTCCCGATCTCTGTCTTTATCTCGTTCTCTCTCAAGTTTTTCAGACTTGAGCAGGAAGCTGACAGACTTGCCCTCCTTAGGCTGTGTTTGTGTCTGGGTAGAGGACTGTGACGAACCCTGCCCTGACCCTTTGCTTGAGGACTCTTTTTCAGGCTTGCGGTAATGGTGATAGTGGGACGGCCTGTGGTGAGGGTGGTGGTGATGATGATGGTGGTGGGAATACGGAGAGGATGATTTAGATGAAGGAGGGAGAGGAGTGGAATGACTCCGGGCTCTAAGTCCTGGTGCTGGTCCCAGTCCATCTCTCCTCTCCTTCTCTCGTTCCTTCTCGACTCCAGAGGACTCTTTGGAATTGCTGGTGGAGCTCGTGCTGGAGGAGGTGCTGGTAGACACTGGCAGGCTGGAGGCTGATTGCACACTGATCTTGGCCGAGCTGGTCTTGTGTTGAGCCCCCACTCCACTGGAGGCAGCAGCTGGCTGGGGAAAAGCAAGGAGCGGGGGCTTGTGCTGGAGCAGGTTAGGGAAAGGTGCCGGAATCTTACTGGAGCTGGACTCATGTTCAGGCTTGGCTCCCGGCAACAGGAAGGGTGTGGGGGCGCGAGGAGGATGTGGTGAAGATGAGAGCGCTTGAGGTACAGGAGTTGAGGAGGCAGAAGAGCAGGATGAGGGAAGGGGTGAGGAGTGGGAGATGGAGACAGTTGCTTTAGGCTTGGAGGAGGAAGAGCAGGCCGGAGAAGAGGATGAGGGACGTGGGAGAGAAGAGGAGGTTGAAGAAGAGGAGGATGAGATGATAGAGGAGTGGTATGCTTTAGAAGATTTGATTCGCTCGTGTTTGAGTGGCAAGCGGCGATGGGCTTCTCGAGCTGCATCATCTGGTAACGGGTACTTCATCTCTTCATAAATAGCCTCTCCTTGGTCCGAGTCAGAATCAGGTGTGGTGGCAGAGGGGGTGAGGGGATGAGGAGTGGGGGCACTTTCTCGAGTAAAGACCTGACCCACCATTTCAATGTAAACTGGCTCATCATCTCCCTCACGCCGTTGAATGGGTTCAGAACTTTGAAAGGGAAGGGGTGTGGTCGGGGGCGGAACCCGAGGGGGTGGGGGGTCAAAGGAGAGCTGTGTGCTTGGACTCCGTTTGGGCTTTAAGGGAGGAACTTTCCGTCCTGACATTTCACCTGAATCTGATTTTTTCATTGCTGTTCAAGAAGACAAATAGAAAAAGAAAACCAGGTAAAGAAGAGTTACAAGCACAAAAACAGACAGTCTTAGTCATGTCTTAGACCAATCTCTAACCCAGTAAAAACCTAAAATGTACAGATCATTTATGAATAATTTATTTGCAATGTGATGAAACTGCAGCTGAATTTAGGTATTTTTGAAAATTAGATTTTTTATTAATTGTTTTATTTAATTTTTGTTTTCTTCATTCTTAGGCTTTCAATCAATATATAGTTTGTCAAGATTAGATTAGAATTTAACTATGAAATATTGAGTGAAATATGAGCGTAACACTTTGGTATGTAACACACTTTTAATGATCCAATCAATTCCTGATGCATAAAATCAAGTCTATAGTTTCATTGTACATCCTGTTTAACACAGTAAAAGTGAATGATGTTTCATGCTGACAACAAATAAAACTTAGAAAACATGTTATGTTAAGTGATATTTCTATAAGTTGATAAGTCAGTAATACATTTTGATTCAAAATGATTTAAATTAGACCTCCACATCTCTCCTTACCATTCCGCTTCTCTGAGTGTTTGGATAGGTGATTAGGAGGTGGAGGTGGTGGAGTGTCAGGTGGTGCGTGGACCCCACGGGGAGGATGTTCCTGCTCCTTGCTGGAGGTGAGCCGGGTGTTGGGGTGGCGTTTAGGCTTTGCCGGAGGACAGCGGGATGAATTCGATTGGTTTTGGGGGTCTGAGTCTGGATAATATCCATTCTCCAGCTCCTCCTCTTCCCCAGTGCCCACAGCGTGGCATGATTGAGAGCGTGGTGCCATGGCGGCCGCACAAGAGTGGGGCGACAAGTCCTGAGACGCCGGCATCGTCATAAATCCCATTCGGAAATGGCGCCGAAATGACGCCAGATCCCGAACCTTCCCAACCGTCGCAGAGGAGGCATCTTTATAATTAGAGCTATAAGAGAGGCAAATAAGAGAGAGTTAGGTCTGGCCATGAGAGATGAAATGAGAAAGAGGAATTATGTCTCTGTGGAGAGATTCTTTATGAGATTAGAATAATAAATTTGTTTCTCATTGTGCTGTAGGCCATCCACCTTTTCTTCTTTTCTCTCGCTCTCCTCATTTCCGAGTTTCTCCTGAAAAGCTCTATTAATAGCTCGCAGTCAATTTCATTTTTGTCTCTACAACCCCCGTTTTACACTCTCCTAAGCTCATTTCCTGAGTTCACCACCACATCACAGACCAATGCCTAAACACTCACAGACAGACAGTAGGTGTTTTTGTATCATGATGGAGACTTTCCACTATCCCCCAACACCTAACCCTTATCCCTTTCTGCATTTCTCGAAGAAATTATCATGTTTTTAACTAGCCATTTTCCTTATTGAAACCGTTGGCTGGTCCCCAAAACATGACCACACAAACATTTTATTTTCACTGAAGACATCTCATAGACTTGAGTTGTTTGATTCCAGGCTAAAGACCACACAAACAATCAATAGTTTCAAAGCAAAACGTTTAGTAAAAACCACCAACTGATCGTTTTTGAGATATTTAACTACATTTATATATAGTTCAACCTATACACACACACACACACACACACACACACACACACACACAAAATAAATGATGGAGAGGAAGTCTGTGAGAGACTATTCTTCTCCTCTCTTCTTCTTCTTTTTCTCATTCTTTCCTTCTCATATCCTCCCAAATTTCACCTTACATTTTTTCATGTTTCTAAATCTTACCCACATCCCCATTTCTTCTTCTTTGCCTCTGGCATCACATATGTGCTAACACTGTTCAATCAGCTGATCCTTCACACTCTTTCCTAACACAAATAAAGACTTTGTCCACAAGCTGTGTGTCTTTCTTTTTATCCATCGCTCTGCTATCTTTTTTCATTGTCCTCTATCTGGAAGCATGCACCCCCTCTGTTTCCACGGCAACTAGCCTGTCATTTGTTTATTGTTTGCTGTTTTTTTCTCTAAACACCCAACTGAGAGCACACACTGGCATATGCACACACAAAAATACACACACAGGCTGATTCAGGTGTGGCATGGCACAATCCAGTGGGTGGTAAATAGTGGGCTGCCATCAATAGAAACAGATACACTTACAAAGAGAAATTATTCACTGTGTTTTTTGGGGGACATGATGCTAGAAGCAGAATATTTTTCCATTTTGCAGAACCACACAGCGGAAAATTATATTGCTCAGATACTGCACTTGTATAAACTCTGGAGACTTAATGGAGATCTTAAATTTGTTTCTTTTTAAATTCTTTCGCTGAAATAAAAATAGACATAATTGGTACATCAATTTTCACATATAGTACCGCAATTAATGTGAAAAGCATTGAGAGACCCATGAGATTAGTTGGGTCTTTTTCTTCAAAACAACAAACCTAAGAAGGAGAAGAAAAAGTTTGCATTGGCTTTCCATTTAATCTTACTGCTATCTTGAGACACAACTACAGATATTAAGAGACCTCATAAGAGATTTTCCTTTCTACAAGCATTACTGGCAAATTAGAATTGATTGTCAACTTGCACAATAAGTTGTGTAAACATTGTCTAGAGAGCACCAGTGTCCTCTTCTGACCTTTATGAAGGATGGCATGCTTGAGGCTCACGTGGAGGCAACTTATCACGATACTGTTCTGCAGTCAGTTAGTGTTCACATGTATATGTGAGTCTCTGTTGTCAGGCAGAGAGCAGAGAAGATGCTGAGCTAGTACAGTGTGAGACATACTGATGCAGAAAAACAGCAGTACAGGATTATGCGTAAGACCCATAGAATGAGATTTGGCCATAAAAACTGACATTACAGCCAGCATCCAAATATAAGGTACAGAAAGTCTAAATGACTTGAATTATCACATTAGTGGGGCCCAAACCTGCCCGAAGAATATGCATGTCTCTTTGACACCACTAGCACTTCAATATAAGCACATACAACTGTGTGTGTATACAGTTATATAAAATGCCAGTGATATGTGTACATTTATGTTAACCCTGCAGGTCTAATATCAGTTTTTCCAACTCAAATCAATATCTTAACTGGAGCGGGAAAGCTAAAATTTAAAAAGCTAATTCAGAAAAACACAGATTAGTGCATGTGATCAAATTCATCCCACACTGTCTAATAAATACATAAACAGATTTCTGAAATTATTGTTTAAATGTTTACATGAAATTGAATTGAAATTGAATTATTTAAATGTAAACATGAAAGTAAATAAAAAAAAATTATAAATGGATCATTCGAAGTAAAAACGTATAATCCAAAAAGTAACCATGTTTTTCTCATCATTTGGTTTCTTCCTGCATGCTTCTCTGAAACTCATAAAGGACACACAGTTTCAGCTGAACACTCCAATATAAAGTCAAATATTACAAACTACTGTCCTGAATCATTTATGAGGCATGATGTTTATTTTAGGATATTGTTTTATATCGCCTGAATCTCTTATTCTACACCAGATCAGATAATATATTAGCTACATATGGCCAGTTCCTCTGATCTAATGAGAGGGAACAGAATCGTATGTCATATGAGGTTTGTGTCAAAGCTACAAACACTCTGTTCCCTCTGTACTTCTCTTTTCACTCCACGGGTGAGAAGTGGATTTAGGGTTGTTCACTTTCATCTGACACGATTCTTCACACAGCAGAATAAAAGCTCTGATGTACTATATGGGAAACTGAGAGAGAAATGTTTCTGTGGTTTTGTTTAAACAGTTTATCCAAAGAAACATGTTTTTCCAAATCATTTTCTTATATACAGTAGAATATACTGGTTACTCTTGATCATGTCATCACAAAAGTGCCATAAAAGTATCATGAAATTGGCTGGGTCTGTGTGACCTTTCAATGAACAATGACTTACATTTCAATCAAAGCTATTATATATTCAAACAAACAGTGCACAAGATGTACTGACCACTGTTTGATACATTAATGGTGCTTTTGTGTCCTTTATAAAGCCACAGTCTCTTTTCACAGCAACTGCATGAAAAAGAGTGATTAGTACAACTTCTTCTTTTCTATTCCACAGAAGAGAGGAAGATATATGGGTACTCATCACAACATCATGATGAGTAACTAATGACTAAACATTTAGATTTTGGTGCACTATCCCTTTAAGGCTCTTATATGACTTTCTAAAGTTTAAAGTTTACATGCATGTAAAAAATCAGTTTAGTACCACATTCTGCAGCTAAAATATTGACTTGATTCATTAACTGATCCATTCAGATACAAAGACTGATATAGGGATGCACAAAGAGAGAGGAAGAGGGGCACAAAGAGATAGATGAATGAATGAGAATCATCTGCATTCATTAGCAGAAGGGAAGAGGATGAAGGGATTGAAGGAGTGGGTGGATGAGAGAGGAAATGGATGGATCCTCCAGACAGAGGGAGCGCGTGGGTGGGTTACCTCTCGTGCATCTCTTTATGTCTTTATGAGGATTGAAAGAGGATAGAGAGACGTGAAAAGAGTCAAGATAACTTCTTAAAGATATTGTGCATGTGTAATGTGCATGGAAGACAAGTTGATACAAAGGCGACTAAAAGCAGGCGTTTTTTTTGAGCTCAGGATGTGTTGTGGGTTCCGGGTATGTCATGAATGTAGAACACGGTGCGGATGAAAAGCGCTTTGATGTCCATTTGCACAGGTGTCACAGACAATCATCTAAATGCATTTTCTTCTTCATCCAGAAACAGAGAGAGGGAGAGAGGGAGAGGGAGAGAGTTTTAGATGATAGAATTATGATAATAGGAAGATTTATAGTCAAGTTTGTGATTTCATAGAATAAACCAAGATGTGTGTCTTATGTGTTGTATCAAAGCTTGTATTAGTAATACTAGTGTAGTTATTGACTAGATGTTATGGTTCATATGACAATGTGTAGTTACAGGCATACTTTGTGCTGCTGTAATTTTGTTAGAAAATAAATTTGAGTAACTTTAATATCAGCCTTGCCCTTGCCTGAACCTGAGATTACTGGAATAGACTTCAGCACTCTCATGACCTCAATAAGGAAAGCGGCATTGAGAACAAATCAAAGAAATGTTAATGAATAAATATATATAATATAATAAAATATATTTACAATTTTTGTTTTCTTATAAAACAATACTCCGTATTGACAATAAATGTGCAATTAAAACCACAATTATTAATATATACAATATTAATATTAATTAATATTAATATTGTATATGAATTATTGTTAATTCTACATGTTAATAATTCAAGTTTTCCCTTAAGAGCCACAATGTTTGCTCTCAGCCTCTATACACTAATATTATGGTTGTGATTCACTGACCAAAAAAGAGAAAACACAAAAAACCTAAATTAAAGATCTTTTTAATCAATTTTACTGATAATATTATTTATTTCTTTGTAAAAAATTAGATATCACAATAATATAATTAATTAATTCTTTTTGGCCACGATAACCATATAGTGAATATTTGATATTGTCACAGTCGTAATTCTCAGTTAACATATAGTATTAGGTTCAACTATTGGATTGCTTTCTCTGTATGGGACTGCACTGCCACATTAGAACATTTTGTGCACATACCTCCTGATGATGGCAGTTAAAATCACCAGTCTAAATAAATGAACCAATGAATATTTAAACATTTTAATTAAGAAGTGAAAATGTAAAAAGCCATAAAACTGAATTAAAAGGGGTTTGGAGAATAAGCATTTTAGCTGGAGATAGGAATTCCAAACCTCCAGCTGTTTGTGACAACTTTTCACATGAGGGTTTACTAATGCACTATGACACCAGAGGGGCAGACTGTCCCTGAAACACAGGCTACAATCCAGCTCTCTCTCCTTTTATCTCTCTGTCTCTTAGGCGGAAGGAAGGTTTGGATGTTTTGTATAAAATATGAAAGACAAAAGTCTTCTGTTCAGAGTTTAAACTCCTCTTAATGTTCTTGTGTCAAATTCCTCCATCATGGTCCCTCACTCTCTCTTTTTCCTTTATAATCTTTATTATTCTAGTCTTTTCAGTTTTTCATTCTTTTGTGTTTCACCTCTTTTTCACCTTCCCTATACAGACAGGATTTTACTAATCTTTCTCCTGTCCCCTTTTTTTTTTACCTTTTCTTGCATTGAAGCATCTGTGAAAAAACGTTTTCTCTCATATCATCACTGTCAGACGAAAACTTCATATGTACAAATACAGTGGAAAACACACTGTATTTCTAATATTGTATTGTCAAAGCTAACAAATGTAAAATATTTTTTATTGATTAAATATTTGTAAAACCCATAGACAAACATGTAAGGTAATTAATAGTAATGATTCACGAAAAAATTACAAAATATCGGGATACAAGATGATACGACTCTTTCTTCATTTCTAAACTTTCTCCAAAAAGCAATTTATCATTTTATCCCATACCTTTTCTTGCTTTCCTGATCTCTGTGTCTCCAGTCCAGTCGACTTTTGCGATACAACAGGTTCATGTCGCCTCTGGGGTGCTCCTCCTCACAGCCAATAACAGCGCAGTGCAGCCACTGGCCCCGCCTCTCTATGTCACGCAGGAAATTCTCCACCGCCACATCCTGGGCGGAGCCAGAGCTCATGGTATAGAGAACCAATTATGAGCAGAGAGGTTTTTGAAGGTGTTCCCTGTCCCAGTTACCTAAAAAAAAGGAGGAAAATGGAGGCACTGGGTAATTAAAATAGTTTGTATATTTAATAACATCAAGAAAGCAATTCCAAACTTTCTTTAAATCTAAATTATTTATTAAACATTTTCTCATTCACTGCAACCAAATCACTGATTAAGTACATGTAAGAACAGGATCAGTGAACAACTCATTTAGTCATGTTTTATATGGTGAAAATATAAAAATATTTTTTTAAATACCTTATAAAAGATTTTGTTTATTAATACTTCTAATATGAACTCAGGTAAATGGTGAGCAATTTTAAAAACTGTTATTTTGATTTTCTTCTGACATAAACTTCAAGGAACAATCTAAGTCATGTAAGTTTTAAACAATCTGCAAGTAAATAAAGAATTTTATTTTTGTGTCAACTAAAGTCAGGCAAAACTGCCAAACAAGTTGTCGGAAACTTTAAATGCCAGCTGGTCCTTATTCTATTAAATTCAATATTCGATATAAAGTTCATGGGAAAGAGCATAATGTCACAACTTTTTATAAATATCTGTTATTTTTCAGCACTGCAACTTCACTTTATCTGTATCTTCTTTACAGCAGCCTATAAAAAGCATCTCTCTCTCTCTGAGGAAGAATCTGAGTAAGCATGAGAGGCTCAGTTGGCTTCAGGCCCCCAGGCTGCCCTGGCTGTGCCTGTGTAAATCTGCAGTCTGTAATGCAGCCTGTCACATGTAGTACACAGGCTTTCTGGCAAGAGAGAGAAAGCTAGAGAGAACAAGTTAGCTAGAGTAAGAAAGAGGGAGAGAGCGAGCTTGTTGTGGGGCAGATATTCTACAGAGTGTACCGAGTTTGAACGCTGGGCACTACGAAAGAGGGCTCTGATTGGCTAAAAAGGATACAGCTGTCAAGTGTTGTGCTTTTCCAGTGTTTTTCCAGCAGAGAGAGAGAGAGAGAGAGAGAGAGAGAGAGAGAGAGAGAGAGAGAGAGAGAGAGAGAGAGAGAGAGAGAGAGAGAGAGAGAGAGAGAGAGAGAGAGAGAGAGAGAGAGAGAGAGAGAGAGAGAGAGAGATGACGTGAGTAAGGTAAGTGGGTTTATGTTCCTAGCTGAGTATGTCGCTGAATGTGCAGATAGGTGTACAGTATGTTCGCTCTGTGGATGAAGAACACATCAGCAGTATTGCTAGGTAACACACAGAAACATAACTGGATACTTCTAGGTAGAAGAATGCTGCATGTTCAGACAGTCCCATAGTCAATAAACACATTTATTACATAAACAAACACACCACATAATGATTCATGCAGATCCAGGCATTCATTTATGCGGTCATGCATCACATTCATAATCTCACACATGACCAACCAGACACGTAAAATACGGACGCAAACAGATGCAGTCTACTGAGACACGTAGTTTCGTTCTTTTAGACTCAAAGAAGAGCAATGAATGAAAAATAAATGAATTTATATAATTACCCATTAAGGCCATGCCTGCAAGTTAAACTTCATGATAAATTGGGTCAAAGCTTACAGTAGAGAGAAGCTGGAGAAGAATATGGAGCAATACAGAGTGTCATCGAGTCATCCAGCTTATATCGACATTTTGGGACTTTTTATCCACGGCAACACAAACTGATACTGTATAAACAGAGAATAGTACTATATCACCACTGAGAAAGATTAAAGATCAGAGATTACTAATCAATACTGATACCAAATACAGAGAAATGACAGAGAAAACAGAGAAACTAAACAATGACCCAGCAATCTTTTACTGAATCAACAGAGAGACTGAAGCAGTGCTCAACACAGCCATAGATGAAGCTCATACTAGTCATTTTTATGTTCATACAATCACACAAAACATATTACCAGCTGCTTGCATCACTCTGATGACAATTCTTGTTTTTATTCAAGCATTGCTTACAGATTTTTGTTATTGTTCCAAAATCTATGAAAACCCATGAAAGTCTACTGTAGTGAGCAGTTCAACCTGTCAGTGTGTCCGCTTTTCTGATTTATGGCGTTTCATCTGAATGAGTATTTGTGTCAAGCAATACCAGGACAGTATTTCTTGTCAGTTTTCATTCATCCATTTTAGACTTTACAGCATTTGCTCTACTCCAAATGCAAAGAGTCAACAAAAGATCTATGAGAGATAAGAGACAAGAAAAGACTCTCAAATCTCTACAACTCCATCCAAGGATATAGTGGACATGGTACATAAGTCTGGAAAGTGCAGTACTTCTCTCTCTATTAGCAGCAGCCAAGACAAAATATGCTTCTGTATCCTATTCCTGATGTAAATACCACTTAAAAGATGCTCTACCATTGCCAGAATCTCATCTTACCTCATATAACCTCGTCTAACCTCCACTAAACGCTTCTATAGACCGCAATCGTTGAAGGGCTGCCTCTCAATTCACATTGACTTTCTCACATATATTCGGACAGAAGTATATTTTTCCCATTGGGCCTATCACGGGTTGTCTATCACTCATCCCGTTACATTAAATCTTGTTGTTGCTTGTCCTTGCCCCAAGATGAACTGAACACTCTTCCTTCAGTATTCCCAGAACACAGCATTACTTTCATGGTTAGAAGTGATTGTATTTCCATTGGCTCAATTTTCTCCCACACGTTTGTTCCCATTTCCAGCAAAACTTATTGAAGTTGGTGGAGCTAGTCAACCAGGGAAATCTTCTAGGTTAAGCTAATTAAGAAGACTTTAGGAGACACCAGGAGACATCCCATAAGAGGGACCAGTATCTAAACACAACTCTTTAGCAAGGACAACAACAACAACACAGCAAAAATCACTTAAAAGAGTAGTTCTCCCAAATATAGAAATTCTCACATAATTTACTCACTCCCATGCCATCCCAGCTGTATATGTTTTGTTTTCATCAGTTGAACAATCATTTTATTGAAATGGCATCATTTATTTTAATATACAGGGCTCAAAATGGTGCAGTTCCAAAAAGCACATACATCCTTAACTTAATCGAAATGAGTCCAGTGGGTTAATAATGTCTTCTAAAGCGAAACAATGCATTTGTGAGAGTAAACAATGAACGTTTTAAGCTGATTTAGCAATTGTAACCATGGACTATACATAAAATGTATACAGCAGGGGTGGCATGAGGGTGAAAAAATTATGACTTTTTATGTGAATGAACTACACCTTTAATGAGAATCACAATCGTCAAAAGAAAAACAAGCATAAAGAGAATACTGTAAAAAAAAGAAAATAATTAAAGAATAAATTGCAGAAACCACACTAAAAGTGCGGTTGGATCCTTAAGGGGCCATTTCTGAAAAATAAATAAGTGTCAAACTACAAATGGCTTTATAATTAAAACGATACAAATGTGAGCCAGAGTTGGCAGCTCAGGCATATAGAGTGCAATGTGTTTGATAGCCTGGTAATAAAATGAATGGTACTGTAAAAAGGATTATCCAGTTACTTTTACTGAAAATATCGCACTGGGGCATTTATGGACAACAGAATCACTCTAAAAAACCTAGGACATACCACACTTTTCTCTAAACCTTAGACATGCAAATCAGCAACACGTGTTCTTGTATTTCCATTTCATTGTCAGTTCAATCTGTAACCAAAGCAAGCTGTTTTAACCTCTTCATCGTTCTCCTCGCTCACCCACTTCCTCCCACATCCACACTTAATGACGAATCAAACTGAATCACAGAGGCAAAGTGAAAACATTTTGAAATTGGTCATGATATTCAACTCATCTCTACCAGCACTGACACAACCCACCGCATGATCCAGTCATCCACTCCACTGATGACCTCATTAGAGACCATCACACTCCAGCTTCTCATTGTAAAATCACCTCAAACCAATCCTCCAAGAGATAACCTCTGATCTTCCGTCTTGCTTATCCACCGCTGTCCTTGTCTGGTGATACCGTTCCAAGTGATTCCACCAGTTTTTCTAACCTACATAACCCCAATGCTCAAGAAAAAAATCTTTAAAGGCTTGAACTAGTTTTGCTACTATTCTGAGTGTCTTTATATAACTACATCTTTGTTAATACACAATATATATTGTAAATTAGAAAACGTACCCAACACACATCATATATATTTATAACACACTGATTTACATGTTCATCTAACACACATGAGAGTTGTAGCTAGAGGTAGACAGGTTTGCCTTGCTGTTTGTAGTGTATAAACTTAAACAGGAATCAATGAAAGGTCATCAAGGCTATAACAGGCAAGATTTTGGTGGCAGGAGAGATTTCAGGAGAATTGTGAAAGTGTGGTTACTGCCTTGCTTGAAACACAAAAGAAGATATTTTGTAAAACGCTGGTTACCGGCACCCATTGACTTCTATTGCACCTTGTGTCCATACTATGAAAGTGAATGGGTGCCGGTAACCAGCGTTTTGCAAAATATCTTTTTCTGTGTTCTGCTGAAGCAAGAAAGTCATTCAGGTTTGACATGACATGAGGGTGAGTAAATAATAAAATCATTTTTATTTTTGGGTGAACTATCCTTTTAAGCAGAGATCAATACCTTCCACAACATGGAAACTGATACCGTATATAACAAAGAACCAGTAAATACGAAGGTATTGTTACTTTACTCAGCGCATTTCAAACGCAGCATCACAGATACTATTTCAAACATTACGGCTGAAAAAAGTGCCAAAGCCTGATACTGTTTCCAATACAAAGGTAATACTGACCACTAAGTTAGTGAGCATAAAAAATTCTTTATAGATACCAGTTCAATCTAAATTTCTTTACACTTTATATACATACTGTGAAAACCAGGCTAAAGTCTAAAAATCTAATTCTGAGATAAGCATCAAAGTCTTCACCTATTAATTTCACTATGATTTTAATTTTTGACATGACCTTACTCAGACAATATTAAAGATATCAATGTTAAATTTTCACAGAATATTCTTTACATTACGTAGAATGATTTTATGTAGAAAACAGAAAAATCAAAAAAATGTTTTTTTCAAAAATTATAAAATTAATATAATATAATTTTCAAAATTATAAAACTGTATAGAGAGATAATAACAGATGACACAAAGACAAACTGTACAAACCCACAAGCCACAAAAGTAAAATAAAATCAAGCAAAGAATAGTCAATTGTCAACACACATATTTAAACACACAATATTCAATGAGGCTTTTCGTGCAGCTGTGGTAATGTGCAGGTAAGACATACACATACTTGTTAATGGGGATGTGGGTCATAAGGTCAGTTCTTATAGACTATTAAAGCTCAGGAGCAGATGGGAGCATGATTTATACATATCATACACACACACCAGCCAATGCATTTACCACACAAACATGCATAAGTATGTCCAAAAATATAAATATGTCCAAAAATTGAAATGCAGACCAACACTAATATGTGTAAATTAGTTCATTTTTAATCGAATTTTTAGTTTCTCCACAATCTACGTGAGCACATATGTGTGTCAAGTCACATAAGCCATACCTCTCGTATTGTCCCATTACACTGCACCTGGCTGTTGTCATGGTGACCAGCCAGCTGTCGCTTTGGCGACTGCTCTCCTGTCAGTTCTGAACCTCAGTGTGCTTTCATACTAAATGACAGTGTGAATGAGAAAGCGAGCTAGAGAGAGACAGAGATGAATTAGATATAGAGACAGAGTAAGAGGTAGAGCAGATAAAGAGATGGCGATTACGAGAAAGGAGGGAGGAGACCGAATTTGAGAGGTTGGGCAAGGTTAAAGAGTCTGACAGAAGGTGCTTAGAAAGATGAAGGGACCTCAGATGTAGAAAGAGATGAAGAGCAAAAGAAGAGAGAAATGAGCGGATAGATAGATGAGATCAGACGGACAGGAGGACGAGTGTAAAAAGATGAATGGAGAGGAATATGGAGACAGTGCTCACCAGAATGGACATGAAAAAACGGGAAGGGAGGAAAGGAAGTGTGTTGTGGGAATGGGGGAGGGATGTGAAACCATGTCTCTCACACCAGTCACTGTGTGCGGTCTCCTAGCAACACTGTCTACTGCCTTCCACATCTCTCTCTGTCTGTCTGCATCTCTCTCCTCTTCTAGCTCAATGTTCACACTGTAGGCTTCCAGTCTGTGTGTATGTATGCGAGAATATGTCCACTGTACTTTACTTTATCAAAGTCTCTCATGAACCAGAAAGATCTCTCACTTTTACTACATTCAAATGTAGAACAAATAAAAAGCATACCCTGCTGTGGAAAAGAACAGTTTGGACAGTTAGGAAGTCATTATGTTGTGTAAGACTATGGATAAGCTAAACTACTATAATGAAGACATACAGTCAATACTGCAACGTGCAGGAAAAACAGACTAGAGATGGAATCAGAATCAGAAAATCTGATTAAAGTGATTGTGTGTGATTGTTTTATATCTTTTTACCATGATTCGACTAAAATACATTAGACTAATGTAAACAAAATGTAGCACATGAAATAACTGAAATGAGATGGAATTTATAGAGTTGGTACCTAATAAAATCCCACGTGAGCAAGATTTTTAGTAAATAATAACTCACACAAAGGAGACACATGGAAAGATAATTTTTAGTGCTTTTCTGTTTTCAATGTATAGAATGTCCATCTTAGACATTGCATTTGGCAGACGCTTTTACCCAAACTGACATACAAGTGCAATCACTTGATATATATTTTTTATCAGTATGTGTGTTTCCCAAGATTTGAACTTATGACCTTTGCACTGCTAATGCAATTGAGCTTCTCTTTCGCTTTTGGGACAGGTTTAAAACAAAATTTCTTTTACTGGTTTGGCCTTTTGTGCATGTGTGTGAGCATAGTTCTCATGGTGACATACTGACCTGCATCGATCTGGTCCTTACATATAATGTAGTTACACTAATACCAGTTCTCCATTCCGCCCTCTCTTTTCTTTCCCCTCATCTCATTTTTTGCCCTCTCTTTCTTTTTTTCATGTCTCAACATTTTTTATTTTGGAATATTCCCTCTATTCCCTATATTCCCTCGTCTGTCAATTAATCGAAAACCTCACATCACCTAAAAATCACAGCTTTTGGATAGGTGATACCTTTTTGCGTGGCACATACTGCACACATCATAAATATTTTTAGTTCTCACAGATACATTTATTGTATTCTCTCTGCTACTCAATCAAGATGGCAACCTTACACATATGGAACATAAGGAACTATCCCCCATCTTTAAGCAGCTGAAAAAACAACAGTCTTTCTGTCTGTCTCTTCAGAGAAGAAATATTCCAGCGAGAGAGTAGCTGCTGTGTGTGTTTGCACCGTCTGGAAAACACCCTTACACGCGAGCAATCACACACCAGCACACCCTGAGCACTGCAGCAGACTGCCAATTAGCGAGGAACGATGGAGGAGCCGCACCAACCCATCGCTGAGACACACAACTCATGTGAACATGTGTCTGGGTGTGTTTTATCGAGACAAAGTGTCCCCTCACCGGGGGGCTATCCACCGTTTGCCTTTTTCTGCAAGCTGACAAAATATATTTCTACTGTGTCTCTCCTCCCTTCCACTGCTGTTTTACGCTCTTTTCCTTTTTCTCTGCATCCAATTTTCACTCTCTCACTTTATTCACAGAGGCACTCGCTGACCTCCTCTCCCCCTCCTTCTCTATTTTCTCCTTCCCTTGTTCTCTCTTCTTCTAGTTTGTCCTTGGCTCCATGATGTTCATTGGAAACTGCAGTAATCAAGGTGACACACTACACAAACACACACACAAACATATGCATGCCAATATGTATGCAAACACACACGTACCAACACGACCACACAAACACATGTCCGGTAAGTCCACAATTTAACAACAGCTAAAGAGGAAAAGGTAACACGCTTTTATACTTTTCATTTCTTTGTGCATGCACACTGTACTAAAAATGAAAAGCTTTTCGGAACATAGTGCAAATACTTGTGAAGTGGGACACATTTGAGAAGAGAAATTTATGGCAGCGTTTTTCAATCATGCTTCTGAAGATCAATTTTCCTGCAGAAAATAGTTAAAACTCTAATCTAACCGCTAATCTAAACCAACCCTGCATTCAAAGTCATGTACTCTGGCTGTATGTACTGAATTAGATTAGTACCCAGATTTATTTATTTTACATACTCTTTTTCCCATTCTATACTGTATGGAAGCAAGTGATTATAGACGCAGGATCAGATTTGCTAGTTCATGCATGTAGACCATTGTTTTCAGAAACAGGATTAAAATCTCTTGCTCTTTGGGATTTTCTGGGAATGATCATTCATTTTTATCAATACGTGTTTATTTTTCGAAAACAAAAAAATCATTAAATTCATACAGAATGACACTAATCATCCATAAGGCCTAGCAAATAAATTCTCAGACATTATACTGAATTTACCATGTATATATTAAACAATGATTTTGACTTCACAAATCATCGTCTGTTTTGGGGAGCAGCTGATCTGAGCATCTGAATTTCATATGTGTGTTTGCACATGCACTGCATGTATGCACAAACATGCAAACAGAAGCACACACAGCAGTACAAACACCCACACATGCTAAGCCAAGGGCAGACGGTGGAGTAATGGACCTTTTCACATGCTCATCCCAGGGGAAGACTTTTTTGTTTTAAGTATTGTTTCATGTGTGTGTGTGTGTGCATGTGCTCTTGCACAATTGTTCCATGTGCTGAGTTTTATTTATTTCATACTAAGCCTTTAAAGTGAACAAAGAACTGCTGGTGTCTGTGTCTGCATGTGTGTGTGTGTGTGTGTGTGTGTGTGTGTGTGTGTGTGTGTGTGTGTGTGTGTAGAGGTGGGATAAGGACAAGGATGTGTGCTGTGATGACAGAAGCAAAAATATTTTCCAGTGCTAACCACCTAGAGTCTACTCACATTTTTCTTTAAAACAGCCACACACACAATCACAATCATGACAAACTTAAACACACAGCCCACACATAACACACAAAACAAGCAGGAATTACTATCCTTCAATCAGGACAGTAACATAAATCAGTGCCCCCCCCATAGTACATCAGTAAGAACCCTTTATTAACATAAACCAGAAATATATTACTCAGAAATGTATTAGAATGTAACTTAACATCATCATTAATGTAATTAAAGAAAGAAAAAAAAACAATGCTTTAGAGGAAAGACTCGCCAAGTAATGTATAAATCTAGCACACATTACACACACGTTGTTTTTATCATTAAAATAGTAATTGAAAAAAATCATTAGCTTAATCATTACAAGTTGAAAGATAATGAATCTTTCCATGTCCCCCCCTGGAACCAGGTACCATTTGGGATACCTGGACACCTGGCTGGGAATCACTGGCATAAATAACAGAAAATATGTGGTAACCTGCTATGCCCCAGTTGTGAAGGACTCCCCAGTTTCATAGCAGCACAGTGCCAGATACAGTCACATGATGATTCTTCAGCATATCAAGACTCCTACACATCTAATGAAGAAAACATTAACACATACACATTCTCAACCTTAGCTATTCTCAATACATCCATCACTTGTGATCCCTAAAAGTGTATCTCCTACACCAAAATATATATGACATACTATTCAACCACAAGGTGGACAATATAAAAATGTATGTCAATATGCAGCAGTAGCTATTTTGGACCCAGAAAACATAACTTTTGGTGGTAATTTTTTTAATGTGTCTGGTTGTCATTCTACTGCTTTTACATTCCTTTTATACATTCCTTCAGTAGAAACTATTTCTGCAAAAAAACATAAAAATTTAATGTCCTCTTTCATGTTCCCCAAGGCTGTATACAAGATATGGTCTACTGAATCTTTCTCTAAAACACTGATGTTGCTTGTCAGATGACACTGGCCCACCCTCCTCCTTCATTTTCCTCTTCTATTCTTTTTTTACTTTTTATTTTTCTGAACAAGATTTTATTTTCTCTTGTATTCAAGGTCATCTAGGCGTTTTAGCAAGATGTGAAACACTAGGTGGTTACCACATACAGTGGTTGGATCATGTGTGGATGTGGGTAAGTATATTCTGCACTTCTATTCATCAATGCCACTGCAACACCAACATACCACAGGAAACACTGGTCTGTGTGTGTATGTAAATGCACTCATATACTTGCTGTCAGAAAACATCCCCTAAATTGCAGTGCCTAACTATAGCCGCTGCCTAACAACACTAAATTAACTAAGTATTATGCTGTTTTACTGTAAAGGGACTGTACTACTTTAAAACAGATGAACTGATACCCTACTGGGCATATAACAAATATCAGCGCTTGAGGTATTCATTCCAATCTACATCTTAGCCAGTTTTTCATTATTCTGTCCCATGCCACATTAGTGAAGTTTCATGCTTATATGTCCTTACTCCCCCCATATTTCCTTTGATTCATGTCTGAAATAGACATCATGTTGCTGCTCAGATGCAAAGATGACACAAAATTCTATTTGGTCATTTTAGGAAATCTGCAGCGTGAAGCCTGGATCATTCAGACAAGCGGACAGGACTAAAGCCCAACCTCAAAAATGAGATTTAACACTGAAACATCTGAGCCCTCTTTTCTCATGCACACGTCTCTTCAATTTCTTTCCTTATATATCCTGAAGTCTCGTGAGAACATGCGATGTTCTCTCTTTCTTGCCTATTCCTATTCCATTTTACAATGACAGCCCTTAAATCCATCCATGAACCTGGAATTTGGCATGGCTTGTTCCCCCTTTTACTGTTTTTCTTCACCTCTCTCCCTGAGCACACATGCCATCTTCATGTGCTGCCTCAACAAATTAAAAAAAAACTATTTAATGGCAAGGTTGTTCTCTTTCCAGCCACTAGAAGTCACTCTCATTGTGTCTGCATTGAATGCAGTGGCCAGAGTGTAGTCTATACAAGCATTCACTCACAGGTTACAGAATACACACACACAGGCACAAACATGTCCATCTTAATAAGCACATACAACCCATTAACAGACTCACTTACAAGCCCACAAACACACAAAAAATAGATAGATACACTACAGTATGTACACACACAGACACTGTAAACTATATTGGTCATAGACCTCTCATTACTATAGCCTTTGGACCCTTATGTGTAGGGTACAGCCAGACCTGCACACATGCAAACACAACAAGCACACTTACACAAGCTACAATCTGAGAACACACCCAACACTTATTCTCAATTACCTGATTAGCCAACTGGAGAGTTGATTAAAGATCTAGTCATATACATAATTTATGTGAATATGAATGTAGCATTCTGCATATTTACATATCTGTACTACAGCAGAACTAATGAAAATGTTTAATGTTCACTTACATTCCTGTCAACAAAATTCCTTGCTAATTAATTAATATGTCCAATCACAAATTTGGAAAGTAGGCTATTATTAACACTTCAGCAAAAAAGCCCTGTTTTACCATTTCCAGCCCCCAGACAAGGTGGGGCTGGTCTCTCTTCATGTCTGCAGTGTATTCCAGTCTACACCTCCTCGCAAACTGGCTTTCCCCGCGCCAACCCCTTACTGACCCCACCTCTCCTGCTTTTAATTCGTAAGTAATGTCTCTAGTCATCAATTTAACTGATATTAATCGAAACACATGACGGATCGCAAGGTGCCCGGGTTCAGCAGTCGTGTCGGGGTTCACGCGAGCACACAGTACAAATCCCGCCACAGACAGACACACGCACGCACGCAGCCACGCCTCCCGTCTTACTATCACGACTGTAATAAAATTGGCTGCGGTTGTAGCCTGTCGCACGTGCCATTGGCATTCTGATGCCACCTTCACGCGCAATTCATGCAGACATTACGTGAGACGAATGTTACTACAACATTCACTCACTATTTCAACAGAGCAGCCGGTGCGTTGAACTGGTACACTTTGCACGACTGATACCAGAAAAATGGAAAAATATAAGACAAAATAAAGTATATATCATATCTTTCTTTCTTAAACATTGACTTGATGGAAAGCTTTGATAAGTCAATGTAGTAAACTGTTAAAACTCTCTTATGCACACCCTGCATCATTCCTGAAGACGCTCCTCTAGAAGCGTCACTTATCTCCGCTCAAATGGTCACATTCCCACAGGCGCTTCCTTTACACATTTTCTTGTGTTTTCCCTAGTCGCCAAAACACTCGACCCAGTTGTGCGGAGAATCAATTGACATCACAAATCGTATACTTCGGTTTATAAATTACGAGCATTCACGATAAACTATATAGAAACACCATGGTTTTACATAATTTTTCAGGGCTATTGGCTTGGTCGAAAAAAAAACAAGTGTATCCATAGAAAAATACACATTCCAACTAGGCTATGCGGTAATAAGAGGAGGAATGGGTTCTCGGTCAATTCCTCTGTGGGAGATCGTATTGCCATCCTTTCCCAGATGTTTACAATCGTATTTTTACACAAGTCAATAACAATTGAGGTCGAATTTCGTCACAATATGTATGATTTAAAGACACCTGTTATAAAGTAACCATAAATAAACAGAGGATCAATGATGAAATTGTATAGAGTAGATTGACTTACATAAACGAGTCGAAGTCGAATTGCGGAGGACAAGTAGTAAAATCAGGCAACAACAAATCCACGCCGGTCTGCTGACGATGACATTGCCCTCTTCATAGACCAAAGACGGTGGTGACAGCAATTTCCAAACGTGTCATAAAAGATCAGACGCGAAATTATATCTCGGCAGACTGAGCATCAGTGCGCTGACGGCTGGCTGCTTTTTGTAAACAACATCCTCATCCCCATTCACCCTCCGCGCTGAGCTCGCGGAGCGCGATGAGAAAGCGCTTCGTTATCCATGGTGCAGTTCACTGCGACGTTGAAGAAAAAAAACATCCGTTCAAAGCAGGCCACAGAACCATTCACAAATGCAGTCGTTTCGAGACGTTTCGCGGTAATGCATGCAGACCCACAGATAAACAGATAGGTCGGCGGTGGCGGCGCACTTCGCTCAGCAAGCGCTGATATTAATATTAATATTGCAGTTCTCGGTTTGGTGATCGTCAGTCACAAGAGAAACAGATGCCGAGCTGCGCGCCTCGCTCTCCCAAAATGACGTTGTATCATGCTGCTGTTTCTGTAAAGGGAGACATTTTCTGCACCCTCCGTACTAGATATAAAATCTCGCTATTGTTGTTATGCTGTCGTTACGTTTACATTCTGCCCTTGCCTCCACCTTTCTGACAGCTGATTCGACGCACGTATTTACAATCTTGTCTGCGTTATGTGCAGACGTAAGCAGTCTGTCAGCGCGAGGCAATCGAGGCAACAATCCCTAATACATCCACCAACATAAAACATTGCTGAGTATTTCCTTTTTCAAATCCAGACAAAACTTGAATTTACCCATATGAATTATGGATTCTTTAGATTAGCTAGATACCACCTACTGTCACTTGTACGGGTAAATTACAATTCTCGTGCCCATAACCCAGAATTCTGAAATTACACTCAAAGACTACAGATGGCAGAACTAAGAAATTAGGGAGACCTATATTACCCCAAACTTGGGTAATGCCTTATGCTTCATTCTACAATAAACCTCCCCTATTTCCCTACATCTCCCTCTCCGCTTTCACACTTCCATTACTTTATTAATAGCTAAACCTCTCCTGCACAAGCTATCCATGCCTGGAATGAGATAACAACAAGCTAAAGAAGCAGTGAAGGAGAACTGTGAGATATGAAGACATGGGAAATAAAAGATAAAAATAACAGTGAAGCACTCACACTTCAGGACGACAGAGAATCATTGTGTCATCACACATTTAATTGGAGTAGCTCATGCGACTGAATAAGACTCTATCTAAGAAAACCAGAAATCAGCCATTAAACAGTAATGATCACACTTTTACTTTGCACAAAAGAAAGACCTGGAACACAGAAATAGAATATGCTGTCTCATAACATTCAAATGGGCACATATATAAATATTTTTTAATATCATTGGTGTCAAAGCGTTCGAATGTTAACCAGTTCAGGTACAGCACCACAAATCAATTCACTGACCATAAGAACCTACACAGTATAAAGTAAAAAGGTCCTTAATGAGAATCCTTAATGTATTTAAGAGCATTTATTCTTAAGAGTGCATGATTAATGAAGCCCTGATGCTTACTGATATTGAGAATAAAGATGTAAAAAGAAGTGCAAGGACATGGAGTAATACTGGAAAAGCTTTCCAATGAAAACTTGTTGTGTAAGATGCAGAGGTTACTTTGATTCTGCTGCTTATGTGAATAACTTTTGCTGTTTTACAGAACCGAGATAGAAACAGTTTTAAGTGTTATTGTCTGTCTAAAGCTAGAATGCTGCTTCTTGTCACCTTTACTTGTTTCTAATTTGCATTATTTATTTACTTTTCATTGTTTTAAACTAATGACCGGAGATGTAAAGTCCATGGTACAAATGTTTTTGAAACAATTGAAAAATTATGCTAATGGAACAGATGCTATAGAAGAACCATTTTGGTTCCCTAAATAACTAAATTTCAAAAAATAAAATAAAAACATTTCATTGGCTGTTTATTCTGTCAACATGATAATGCCTGTATATGATATTTGCTAACAGTCCTGAATATTTCAAACCTCTGGAAATCACAGTTACAGAGTTATCTGACATCACTTAAAACACAAAATCTGTCAACAAACATTTAGGTCAGGTAGCTTTAAGATTCACTTTTGTGCGTGCATAAATGACCGGTGGCATAAATTAAATACGGATAGTAAGTGTGAAAAAGGTGACTATTAAAAACATTAGTCAGACAACAGTTAAGCATACCAAACAAAAATACATGCTTGTTTTTTACCTGATGCACATTAATTTGTTTGATAGATTAATAAATACTACAATATTAAAAAGTTTGAAATGTGTATATACATGAATTAAAATATACACATTTGTGTTGGTTGCTTGTTGACAATAAATATAAGGTACATGGGGTTCTATTTGGTATTGATACATAACATAGACTGATATTGATAAAAGAGTTATTGATGGATACGTAATAACATTATTGATTGGTTCCCACAATATTTGTAAACAAGTATTCCGTTTTAATGTTTTACAAGTAAAATAGAGGACAAATTAAAATGAGGTTGGTTTGAGAGCTTGCTCCCGGTCCACGGTTTCCTTTGTGCAACAGGTCACTGCAGCAGGACACAATATTAGGCACTAGTAGGCAACATTTCTCAACACCAGCGGTTGAGCAAGCTGCGCGCACACACTCGCTCCGCCCTATTACAGCTGTCCACCGCGTGCGCTCGCGAGACGTGTTCTTTATTCAACCAGACGCCCTGTTGCACGATTTATTCAAGAGAAATCCCCAGATTTACAAACATCTCGCGTCCCTATGTCTATTCTATCGGAAGAGCACGCGATCATTGCGTTGTCGCTGCCTGGGCATTACAAGAAAGACTTCAACTCCCTTCTCTACTGGAACGGTTTAAACTGATTTTAGTCATGTGGACAGGACACACATTTATGAGAAGTTTGAGATCTACACCAGATCTCCAGCCCTGGACCTGCCCACATGTATTTATACTCAGGTTATTAGAGATTAGATCGTTATCTGCTTGACCAATTGAACCGATCAAAGTGCAAACAAATGCAAACTCGAGTCGTCTGTGAGCTACGGTCAGGAAGTGGAATAATTTGCCACAAAGATCAAAACTGGGCACCTAATGGGAAGAGATAGCGGTAAGTTTTCGATATTTTAAAGATTTCACTAAAGAATTCCATAAAATCATATGCAAGCCTATAATTATATTAAACAATGTTTTAAAAATTAGTACAATTATTGTATGATTCTGCTGTAATATACAGTTTCGCTGCATTTGGGACCCTGTCTGTGAAAACCAGGCTAAAGTCTCAAAATCAAATTATGTGATGACAAAAAAGTTTAGCATTAAAGTTTGATTTCACCTATAAATATCACTATGATTTCAATCTTTGTCATTACTCTGTCAATATTATATGTCAAGGTTATATTTTTACAGAATGTTCTTTACATTATGTAGGACGATTTTATGTAGAAAACAGTACATAAAAAAGGTTTTCACAGGCAGGGTCACTATTGTTTGCCTCCTCTGTACGTAGCTTTGGATAAAAGCATCTGACCAAATGTAAATGTAATATACGCTATACACTAAAATGATGGGTGCTGACGTAATTGAAATGAAGGCTAGTCTAAATGTGGGAGAATTGCTTTATCTTAGTTGTCTGCTCTTGCACACGTCAGGTGCAACAGGTTACACAAGTGAAGGCTCAGTGCTTTATCTACTCAACCTGTGGCCACAAAATGGTTCACTGAAGATATTTCAAATTATGTCATAGCTTTTTTGTCTGCATGGACAGGTTCATGCTATTGGTTTAATCACATGCTCTCAGGAATGTTCATATTTATTATTTAACATGTACATTTAAAATGTTATTATACATTTTATTTTCAATTGAATTTATTTATTATTATTAATTATTTGCAGCATGCAGTACACCTCCTTTGGAGTTAAAAGCTCAAAACAAGGATCAACCATAAATACTGTACACAAATGAATGCACACGTTAAATCTGTTTCTTCTCTTTCTTATTCTAAGTTTCTGAGTTAAGGAGGAAGGAGGAAAAGTCCCAATGGACAATGTTTATTGAGGACATAAGTGTTTTACAATGGGTGTTTTCATTTCTGTTTTTAGGTAAGACCTGCAGCAAACACACACAATCACACGTACAGACAATACATGTGGTATGGCAATGACATGCATCTCAGTGTGTTTTCTGTCCTTTGAATCAGTGTACTGTAAATGCTAACAGCATGTGCCGCTGTGTGTTTGTGTAGGATTGTGCTGTCTAGTTTTGATGGTGTATCTAATGTTTACATCTCTGTGGCTCATTCCCACTCTCTACTTTACCTGGCAGATCTATGATTGGTACACACCCGAGAGAGGTAAGTCTAGGACTACAAATACAATCCCAAAATATGTTATACACATTTTTTTTGTCATGTTCCAAGATTAACGCTAGGGAAATTACAATACAGATTCACAGGATTAATGTTATGGTAAAATAGTGAAAGCATAATATCCTAAATATACAATACTACATTTACCAATATTTGTAGAAAACAACAGCACTGTCTGATCATTACTATATTAGCATTAGTTGAGCGCAGAGTAATATTTATTTCAAATAATCATAAAATTGAAAAAAGCATTACACACAGGGAAATAAAAAGCCCTTTGACTGCCTAGGTTGGAAAGAGAGCAGACTGGTGCCTTGCAGCTGGCAGTCACACATAAGCATAAACCACCACCACAAATATTTGCTGGGATGGAATCCAGACACATTCATGTTATTCATGTGTGTAGTATGAAGCAGTGACAAAGAGGAACAAACAGAGAATATATATACAGCCAACAATTTTGCACTATATATGTGCACTCTATTTAAGACTCTATTCTATAGTATCAAATGGCCGTCAATAGGGAAAAAGGCTGTCTTCCTCTAAAATGAAAATATGAATAACAGCATCTTGCAGCAGAAGCCTACGGTCTTATGCTAATCAGCCAAACCCAGATGCTTTTTACCATGGTTGTGTATTTGTCTGTGTCCACCAGGTGGCAGGAGAACAAAGTTTGTGAGAGGCTGGGAAGTATGGAGACACTTCAGAGACTACTTCCCTGTGAAGGTTGCCAGCATAACCATTATGCCCAATAAATAAATATTTGTCTTAAAACCCTGTACAATAAATCTTACCACCCTGACTTCACTCCCCTTTCCTTATCTCTCGTCCACTCTCAGCTTGTAAAGACTGCCGAGTTGAGTACCAGTAAAAACTATATTCTAGGTTGCCACCCCCACGGTATCATGTGTGTGGGAGCATTCTCATGTTTCAGTACAGACCGTAATGGATTTGCTGAAACCTACCCTGGAGTACGACCCACTCTTGCAGTCTTGGCCGGACTTTTCCGCCTTCCTCTCTTCAGAGAATATATTTTGCGTGCAGGTCAGTATCTGTGAAAGAGGAGACGAGAGAAAGGCATATTAAGGTGTACACAATATATGATATGAAATATTCATGCCATGTACATATAATAACTTTAATTATATAACTAAATAATTATTATAATATATTAATGTCCTATAACAAGATATCAGTGAAGTTTTTGATGAGCAACTGCACAGGACACTTTGTACCAATAATATCCCACTGTTTATGCATAATAAGTATCAGACATGAGCAAAGAGAGACTGATTGTGGATGTTAAGATTCAGAAATGATGTGACAAATCTTTTGAAATTTAATAGAAAGCATACATATATCATGAAAATACATTGTACATGTTGCAGGTTTAGCACTTCTTAGCAGTGATTCTTAGTTGTGATTAGTGATTGATTGTGTCACATTAGAAAGGAAAGTAAAATTTCAATCAATCCGTTTAAATAAAATGCTTCTCTGTCTTTTTTCTTTTTAGGTTTGTTGCCTGTCAGTAAAGCAAGTTTAGATTTTGCGCTGAGCAGAATGGGTTTGGGCAATGCTGTGGTCATTATCATTGGTGGGGCAGAGGAATCGCTCGCCTCGTCTCCAGGAGTAAACACTGTAGTCATGAGACAGAGGAAAGGCTTTGTACGACTGGCACTTGAACATGGGTGAGAGAAAGAGAACAATTTTCAAAAAGAAAAACAATTGTACTGACTGAAACAAATAACTAGCCTTAATTTTCAAAATCTAAAATTGAAAAAAATCTTTTACATTTATTTATCCTCAGTTTATCCTCAACCTGAGAGCTGAAACCAAATGGGAAAACATGTCAGTGACATCAAATCTCACTGATTTTTGTACCTCTTGTAGTCAAACAAATTGATCAGTAGATTTTGTGTGCATGAGGATCAGTGAACAATGATAGAATGGTCATTTTTGAAGCATTAGTTTTCTTAGAAGAGATTTAATCTCTAAATGAGAGCAGCAAAACACTTAAGAAACAAAGCTAAGATATCCTGGTAGAGTATAGTATACTATACAGTTTATTCAGTTTTTCTGTGTCTCACTACATCCCTCATCTCCTTGCTGTTTACTTAGGGCTGACCTGGTTCCTGTGTACTCTTTCGGTGAGAATGAGCTGTTCACGCAGGTGGTTCTATCTGAGGGCAGCGTAGGTCGACGGCTGCAGGCTCTTTTTAAGCAGGTTATGGGATTTGCTCCATGTCTCTTCACTGGGGAGCGCTGGCTGCTCCTGCCCTACAGAAGTCCTGTCACCACTGTGGGTCAGTTTAAAAGACTTACAGTACAGCTCACGTTACCATTTTTGCATTCCATTACCATATGCTCTATTCTACTGAAATGTTAATGGAAAGAAGCACTTTCGGTTATTTATGTTTAGACATTTTTCTCAATAACTTTAATTCTTTTGCTGTCAGTCTGGCCAAGAACACATCAGAAATAATTGTTTGAATTTACCTTTGTCTTTTTCAGTTGGCCATCCTATAACTGTTCCTCAGGTTCACAATCCATCACAAGAACAGGTGGATTATTATCACAAGTTATACATGGAGGCTCTGTCTGAACTTTTCCATAAACATAAGACCAGCTGCGGACTGGCTGACACACATGAGCTACGCATCATCTAAAAACACTGGGGCCACACAGAGTTATTTAAACACATGCTCAGGGTTCTGCCTAAAAGATTTAATGACAATGGAAAATTACTTACTTTCATGCTGTTTATATGTTAATGATCCATGTATTTGGCAAATACAAACAAAGGCAAATTATATACTCAAAATTTTAGGTTTTACACCAAAATGAAGCTCTATTCTACTCGTAATCTTTTCTTTAAAACACACAGAATGTTTTGTCTACAAAAATGACAAAAAACATTTACTCATTCTGTTTATGTTTAAACAACGTAAATTCAAAACATGTTGGTGCTCATTATGATATAATTGTATTTTTCTAGTTCAAATTTATATTAATGTCAGCAACAATGATAATAAATTATACATGTATTTTAATACCTTAACATTTTTTATTGAATGAAAAAATAATACTTTCAAAATTTGTTTTGGGTTCACATGAGATGCGTCCCAGAGGAGTCCATTCATATCAGTATTCAAAATAAAGGCTCTTTTATTATTTACAAGCAGGTCATCTTATGGAGGAAAATCACATATACATATGAATATCACTCAGGACCCTCCAATTATTTATCTCAGTATTGTACATCTCAACTGTTGCTGCGATGCTGCAAATACATCACTAAGAGTCTGCTCAACAAAACAACTCTACAATGGTTCACTAAAATTGTGGAATATCTTATATTTTCTAACTTGTAATTAGCCATAACAGGTCATGGACCTGCCCAAAGAGTAACACCTCTAGATTCATTTGTTGCAAACATTTTACTACAATAGAATATAAACATATGTACAGAGATTTACAATTCAGTCTTAGGAAAATATTAATCAATTGTATAAGTCACAAAACTCAAGATAAAACATTTCACATGCTGCAGTTTGCCTCAATTATGATAAATCTGAGATTACCTTAACAGCTGTTTTTGTCAAATGTTTCATCTATTTTATTAAATGATATAGAATATGATCCATTTGTGTAGAACTAAAGTGAAACAGGGTGAATTTTGCAGCCTGAGCTAAAATTTTAACACGTCAAAATGATGACTGCAGTCAAATGTGCAACTGCTATACTTTTGAGAAAACACAAGATACTGAAGAACGTAAAATTCTCTAAATGCAATATTACCCAGAACTTCAGCTTGTTTTGATTGACAGCAGTTCAGCACAGACGAACAAATCATACTGTCCATTTCAGACACCTGAAAGGACAAGGAAAACATGATACCCACATGGTACATAACTGACCTTGCACAGTTCATCAGTGTACTTTATGCCACCTGGTGGACATAGTCCTCATAGCAGAGAGAACTCTTAATATATTCTGTTTAACAAATCCCATATATTCCTTTTTGTAGAAAAACTCAAAGCACAACAGGACCCATCTCACTGAAATTCCTATAAGTCAACAGACAAGCTGCAGCAACGTAAAACGCTGCTAACTTTGGTTGCATTAGGGGTTTGCATTTTTAGTTGCATCCTTGTGATCACACTGAAATCAATGGATCGCTCCCTGTTGTAAACTTTATGGCAGTGCCATTTTCTGAGAGAAGACAATTGGATTTTATCCAATTAAACGACAATACAAAAATATTTTTTATCCAATTAAATGACAATACATTCTGATAAATAAATTCTAAAGGATTATAAATTATTTTTAATATTTATAAATTCATATTAAAAATAAATTATAAATCATCATTATGAGGTCAGAAACTCATTTTAGTGTACAGAAGATAGCACGCTTTCAAAAACATAATTTTAACAGCAGTTTACAACATGCATTAATTGGCAGTAGTGTAATACATATGCTCAAGTGAAATGAAAAAGCTGACAGAATAGGCCTAACTACGATTAAAATTCTAAGCAAAATAATTGTGATTATCATTTAACCCTTAACTATGCAGTTCTATGTCAATATGTGTTTGAATGTTACCTTCCCCCAGACGTGTGAGCTATGGGTTACCTGGTCTCATGGTGCGTTCCTAAACATCTGACACAGCAGTAGCGAGCTCCACACGACACACAAGTGTAGTTTGAAGGGAAGCCACACACTGCACAGAAATGCCTCTGAGGAAACTTGGAGGGCTCAGCACAAGCAGTCAGATAGTTTGGACCCTCGCTAACACTCAAGTCCTGCAGGAAATAAAAGACTCAAGAGAGTGAAAATGAATGTTATAAAATGAGGCACAGATTTCAGCCCTGTGGCATTTTGTCTCTTGTTGTCTGTGCACAAGGCAAGTACACGAGTGAAAGATCTCTCACCTCCTCCTCCAGAAGAGTCTGGAAGTTTTTGCGGAACCTCTGTTTAAAATGATCACCTCTTGTCTTTTTCCTCCGCTTACCTTTAAAGAAAACCCCATCAGAGAAACACAATAACGATAAAAGAACGGCCAACGCCGCCAAGTCACATTCCGTAATGAAGCATATGTGCGACTGGATGGGACTTAACACCGACTTGGTTCGTTACCGGATTCGTTGCTTTCGTCGAACTGCGGGAGCCGCTTGACCAGCTGCGGGAGGCTCGCGTGAGGGTCGTCCTGGAAGTTGTCTTTCTCGAGCGCCTCGAGTTGGCGGGTCAAACGGCGCTGGCGCGTGGCACTGTCCAGTACGCGCCGCTGGCTCGGATCTTGTGAGCGGACTGAGAGAAAAACATCGTTTAACAGGAAGTTGCTGACAATCAGACGGACTGTGTGATGCACATCTAGCCTGTTTATATTATGTGCATCAGATCAAGAGACGCATGGTGAAGCAGATTATGGGAATTGTGTTTATATCCGTCCACTTTATGCACACTTATAAATCAACTGATTTGGAATTATACAATGATACACATACCTGCTATTTTCTTGTCCGCCATGCCTTGCTGGAAGTTTAAAAAATGAACTAACTACTGTACTGCAGTTGCTTGGAGACTGTTCTTCTTGTGTGGATTAATGGCGGTTCGCAATCTCAGCGTGCCCTATACTGACGCCTAACGGACTTCTTCTTCTTCTTCTTGTTTAATGGCGACTAACTCCTTAGGAGCATTATCGCCACCTACTGTACTAAATGTCAAATGAAACTTACATAAGTGATGAGTCTGAAACCTAACGGACTGCTGTGTATATAACACCTTATTAGGTCTCCAACATTGATATTCTTTTTAATAAACATGATTGAATGAAGCCCTTACAGACACATTGCTGCCTGTCTTCAGACAATCTAACAGTGGCGCAAAAAGTGGGTATGCGCTATATGCGGCGCATAGGGGCGCCGCACCATGGGGGGCGCCAAAGCGATGGTTAATTTTTTTTTTTTTTTTAAAATAATAAAAGTTATATAAATTTATATAAAAGTTATATATATATATATATATAAAAAAAAGTTATATAAATTTTAGAGGACTAACAGGCTAGAGTAGGCGCCGGTGCCCTCATAAGATTCCATCATAGAATTTAGACATAGAAGGGTAATATCGCGAGTGGGCGGGGCGCAGCGCTGAGTGAGCAGCAGTAACGTTAGTGAGTTGTAATTGAAACTCGAAAATGGATAAAGCAAAAAAGCTATCGGGGGCTAAAAATAGAAAAAGAAAGAGGGAAAAGGAGATGGCATGTCAAGGGATGCGACAGCAGCTAAATAAGTGGATGGTGAAAGGCAACAGGTAGGATTTAAAATGTGACGTCTATGCTTTTAGGCTTGCAAATACGTTATTCATGTTAACAGACTAGCTAGCGTTTGCTGACACTGGGAATGTAGCAGACAGAATATGTAGCTAGCTTAGAATATGCAAAACCGAGGTTGCTGAGCTGAAAACTGAAAAATATAAGGTAGCATGTACAATAAATGACAAGAATCTGGAAAACAACTTTAATATCTCTGGTTTACCGTGGAATCATGCATATATTTGCTACCAAACTTGGAGGCTTCCAAATATTAATGTTGACTGACAAGTGTTTACTAACTTACTGCAAAATAATGTTGCTGATATCTACATTTAGATTTTGGTTAAACCCTTTGGTACCAATCCCATGCATGACATATCTCAATTTTATTAAAGTAAAATGACAACTGGTAAATATAGGGTAGCATGCACAATAAATGACTAGAAGCTGGAAAACATTACTTATGCAATAAGGCTGGTTTATCATGGAAACAAATAGATTTTTTTTTTTACCATTAGCTGTTCATGTTAGATCAGCTGTGCTGTCAGACATACATATACATATATATATATATATGTGTACATATATACCATATAATTATGGTAGGCTTACAGTGGGTGTCTGATATACTTTAAAATAAACATTTATTATTTCAAACCCATACATGATGATGTCCGGCACACTTATTTATTTAGAAGTGGGGGGGGCGCCAAAAATTTTGCTGCATACCCCTCTAACACTGGATAGTTGCGCCCCTGCAATCTAATGTTGCCTTTTTAACACGATGAAATAGAATTGAATTAGAAGAGAAAATTACATTTAATGTCAAACCGCATGCGGTTGTCAAAATGAAAGTAAAACAGTTAAGATTGCTGACGTAGTCCTCAAATTACTTAACATCCGTTATTCGCAACACTCACAGCTGTAGCAACTTGAAAACAGTAAGTAACTAATTCTAAATGTCTAAGTAACTAAAGTAAATGTCTTTTTATTGATAGTAATGATTTTGAGCACAAATATCCCACGATTCACAAGACATTTATATAGGTTGTAATTTGTGAATGTGTTTTTGAGATGTTAAATATGTCAACTACTGTTTAACACAAACGGTAATAGATACGCTAGAGAATGTCGCACAGTAATTTAGTAATTTAACATGCGCAGTATTTTTAGCACATTGTGTATTATTTGGATGACACAACATGCTGAATGGCAGTTAAAGAACTAGACTTATCAAATCATCATTTACTGCTGCAAACCACTGTTTTTCTTTGCACTGCAGCAAATTGGTTAAACGTTATGAAATGTCTGATGATGCCCCTGCTCGCAGCCTACATTTTTACCTAGCTGCATTCTGCATAGGCTACTACATTTAGAAAGAAAAATATCAGTGAAGCTCGTTTATTGGGGCCAATTAATTACAAATGCAATATCTTTCCATACATAATTTTTTTCCTGTATTTCCCCAGATGTATTTTATAGTGCATGTGAGTGATTGTTTTCACTTTAAAGATTGGAAATGGAAAAGCAACATGGTGCGTGCGTGTGCGCGCGCGCGTGTTCCATTAAAACATTTTAATCATTTCTGTTTTTCAATTTTATTAATCCTTTTAACACAGATAATGGAACACATTAAAGAGAATTTCAATGAAGCTCTTCGTGCGAAAACGCGTAACCTGAAGCAGACAACCATTGAGGAATGTCATGTCATCTTATTTTTCTGCTTCATTGCTTCTCGTGCTGGAACAGACATACAGGCTGCACTAGATCAACTTAAACGTCTACAAGGTCACTTATATTATTGAACGTTATTACTAATCAAACAATATTGTGTTGACAAGTTTTATGATAAAATCACTGTCTTACAGATTTTAAACCAGTTATCCTGGTGGTGCTCCATCACACATATGACAAAGAGAAATTTATACCAGACAGCAATTATGTTGTAAACAACAAGCAAATACTTGCAGTGGACTGTCTGTTCAATGAGAATGAAGGATTACTACAGTGTCCTAGGAATGATGATGCAATTGATAAAATTGCAAAGCACTTAAAATCAAATGTAGGTTTATTGTTCTGTAGTGAAATGATTATTTGTATTTGTATTTGTATTGTGTCATGGTGTATGCACATATACATTCACCAATTTCCTTTCCTTTCAGAAACTAACCTTATATGCATGTTTTAAAGGTAAGGTTTATCAAGCTTTCATTTTTAATATACCTATTTATTCCTCTTAAAACATAATTATCATAATTATTCATTTTATTTTTGTTATCCAGAAGACCAAACAAGTCCACATCAATCCACAGGTCAAGCAGGAGAACATAGAGGTTCAGAACTTTATCACTGGTTAAAGCTCTCTGGAAAACTTAAAAAAATTAAATAGACAAATAAATTACTTTTTAATAATTATCTTTCATATTTTTGCAGATAATTGTCCAAGTCTGTATGGATCCACAGTTACTTTGATCAACTCTGAAGAAGACTCTCAGTGCAAGAGGGTCATGAAATACTGGAAACCTATCACATTGGTGTTTATTGTTACAGTTCTCATGATGCTGTTATTGTTTCTGTTGGTGTTCTATCTGCATTCACATTAATGATAATGTTGAATTCCTGTTATTTGTAAAGGTTCCTGGAGCTTAATTTGACATTCGTAGCCTAATTTGCATTGCATTAGGAATACAACAGTCATGGGTTTGGTGCAAGGAGCACACATATACTGATAAAAAATGTATACCCTATGCACCACAAGTTAAATAGGATGAAATCATCTACCAGATGCATAAATATAAATGTAAAGCTACAAGCAAAAATAAATGTAATTAAGTATGAGTCTGTGATGATGAAATTGATTATATCATGTACGTTTAACAATTCAAATTATGTTGTACTTATGGCACATTGCATATGTTTGCAAACTGCATGCTTTGGACAGATGTGTTTGGACAGAATACCGTGCCATCCATTGTTTTACAAAAGATTCTTTCTGGTGGGAAAAGGTTCTACTTACATATAAAAATGCAAAAAGAAATAAAAATAAATCTTCTGTGGAATAAATCTTCTGTCAATGTGATTATGGAAATAAAATGGTTATTAATGTCGTCATTTGTGTTTGCTAAATAAATTAAATGTATTAAAATTATGGTCCCAGACTACAGACAATGTTATTTAAATATTAATTAAACACAACACTTTCACAATTTAGCATGTAATTAAAAGAAAATATCATAGAACCTGATTTCTATTATCTCTACACTTTATAAGTTACAAGGTATACTGTAGAATAGAATACAATACAATGTTGTAAAAAGTGTGCTATTTGCAATGGTAACATAAATATGACTTTTTCTTATTTGTTAATAATGCCGTCCATTGTTTTACAAAAAATTCTTTGTAGTGGGAAAAGGCAAACAAAAATGTAAAAAAAGAAATGGTTCTCTTAAATCCTTTGAATAAATGGTTCTTTGAATTTGAACTTTTTGTGCTGTGAGTAAACAACACGATTTGACTGTGCACAAAATGGTTATAAAATTCGTCATTTTAAGATCAGATGTTTGCTTTCGTTTCGAGAAGGGTCTGGCTGCAGACATGCAATCTCAGACACGCATGCGCAGTCAAACACATGCATTCTAAGACACGCATGCGCACTCAGATACATGCAGTCTCAGCCGCACTTGCGCAGCCCGACACATGTGTTCTCAATCACGCATGCGCAGCCCGACACGCGTTCTCAGCAGCTCATGGACACATAGATATGTGCTTTCAGATGCATGCGTTTAATGCACCTACAGGCTACTTGTAAGTATATTTATGCAATGTTTGTACGCATTTTTTTTGTGTAAATTAAAAGAGTTTTGTTATCGAAAACGATCCTGATATGGTTAATAATATATTCATTTTGCCCTAATACTAACTTGTCTTTCATTTATAGTCTACATTGTACATTGTGCTGGATGCCCCATTTGACTACACAATTGTAAGTAATATTATAGTTTTCAGTAACTTAGAGACAGTATAACTTACAAAGGGCATAAACTTTTATGTTTTCAGAGTTGAGGAAATGGTGGTGCATCATGTTAATGGAGAACTTCGGACTGGATCGGCAAAGAATTGTTTGTTTTTTGGGTTTTGAATACTTAAAGCTTTCGTGAATAAGGAATTATGCAATATTCAATCTTTAATCTCTATTTTCCAGACATGGAAAACTGTTTGCCCATTATGCAGAAGAGTCCAAAGCCTTCTTGAGAGGTGATCAGCAGCCTGTATTTAGGTTGCAAAAGAGGAAGTTTGAACAAATCTCTCAGGTAAAAGCATATACTATTGAGGTTAAAAATGGCATGTTATCATATACTAGCTAAACGTTTGCTGTATTTTTTCCACTAACAGGAAAAGCCTTTTCACGTACAGGTAACTCGTACATTTTTCTTTGTTCCTGCTCCTCAGAAAAAGTATGTTACTTTTTAAACTAAAGATAACTGGTTCACATTCAATCTTCATGTTTTTTTAGGAAGATGAAAGGAATGGTTTCACCCCTGAGTCTGCACCGGAGAAGCAGGTGGCTCCACGAAAAGTAGGTTTTATTTAGAGGGGTTGCAGCCATTATTGTTCGGCATATTTTTAATTATTCTCTCTTGCTTTATTTTTTCTTAGGTGCGTATCATGACGAATCTTAAGATTGCCAGTCAGTGGTGCTTGGAGAACTCTTCTTGGCTCGGTTCAGCTTCCTCGTATACTGTGCGAGGAGGATGAAGAAGCCACTGAGGCCTTGGAACAGTACTGCAATGCAGAGCGTATAGAGGACGATCTTGTAGAGCCACTGATGTTTGTCTTTACATTTATGCAGGACATGCATACATTTGTAGAGAATGTGGTGGACAACATGCACCTTGCACCAATCTTTTGTCGCACACAAGATTTAAAAAAGTCCATTTCTTTTTTTCATGGAATATTTTTCTATATATTTTATTTTTTACAATGCTAAGTATAATCATTTACAAAACTCAACAACCACCAACTGCTTTTTTTTCTCTCTCTGGTGTATTTGGAAGTATATTAACATTGAATATTAACATTGAGTGTGAATGTAGCACGACTGTAGTGCGCGTGTGTGTGCGTGCGTGCGTGCGGCAGTGTGTATCTTGTCTTAGTGCGCATGCGCGGCTGAGAGTGCATCTTGCCTGCAGCCAGACCCTATTGGGGGAGGGATATTTCACTATAGGGAATAGTTAAGGAGTGAACGAAGTAGCGGTCTCTGACACAGCAAACGTCAAACTGAAAGTGAAACGTTTGCTTGTTTTCTTTACTAGTCATCAAGTCACTCGCAACACTCACAGTCGTACAAGATGCATACAGTAGTAAGTAACGTTGTCTCTTATTCATATTCATGATTAAAAAAAAATATATATATATATATAGATATAGATTCACGAGCACCTTGCATGGGTTTATTCGTGAATGTGTTAGTCCAGGCAATACATTTCATATGAAAAATTTGACATATTGCTAATTTAAGACATAGTCTTTAGTCGCGTTTGATACAAAAATAATTCACTCAGTCATGTCAACCGAAAACTGCATACGCGTCCGCCTGCGCCATCAAATTAAATCTGGCGGAGCCATAGGGAACGCAACGCAATGCAATGCAAATCAGTTATAACTTACAAAACAGTTCTCATAATCTACTGCATGTATTTACAGATACAATTTTTGACAGAATGGGTCCAGTCAGGATCAGCTAATTGCAGAGAAGGACAAAAAAGTTGAAATTTATATTAAAGATTAGCATTTGATTTCACCTACAGTAAAGTTGATTTTAACGTTAATTCTTTACTGTTATTTATGCAAGTAATTATCTACCAGAGTTCGATTTAATGTGTGTTGAAGCAATATATTTTATTATGTGATTACATAATATATATTTTTTTCTTTGAATTCAGGAGCAGAAAGACATAGAGCATCATTTCAAGACAAATTTACATAATAAAATACCAAACCTGAGGCAGAGAAACATTGAGGAATGTGATTTCATACTGTTTTTCTGCTTCATTGTTTCTCTGGAACGGATATAAAAGCTGCAGCAGACGAATTTAACAGTCATCAAGGTCAACTATACTATAAAATTCTACATTAATAATTAGGCAATATCTTGTTGACATGTACTGTCTTTCGAGAGAACACAGAATGTTGAATGTGTTGAGTAGTTTGAAAGACAGAAATATGTTATATAAATAATCTATTAACCCTTGAGCCTGTGTTCAGGTTGTCAGAGTCTACAACCTCAGAACAGTCACCCCGTAGGCACCCGGTGATCTGTGAACAAAAGAAAACGATGAGGTAAATTCTTTCTAGTAGACGTACATAACTTCTTTTACAGCATTATCACAACATTACCCCCAACAAACACAAACTTTGTGTGTGAAAAGAACATTAAGTGGAGATTTGTACAGGACATCAGTCCAGTGTGGTCCTGGGTACAAACTCACCGTTCATTATTCCTTGGGGAGGTGACAGAGCCTGCCTTTCTGTAGCTGGATGATGAAGACCAGCAGAAAGTGTTTGAAGTCTACCTGCAAAGCATTTCAGAAGCAAGAGATGTCTTCCTATTTGTTTTTGAATGTGCAGAGGATCTGGACACATTTATGTCCAATTGTAATGAAAAAATGGCCTAAAGGTCCAAGCCATGATAGGAGATTAATTAGATTTTGTTTGTCTGATTTAATTTAATTATTATTATTAATTATTAAGTTAATTATTTTGTGAAGTAATAAATACAGAATTTTCCAACAAAGCATGTCTTTTTACTCATCTTAGGTATCTGGAAGACTTAAATACACATATCAAGTTGTGTTGGTACACAAGAAGGTCAATGCCATATTACTAATCTATCAAAACAAACAATTTCTCTCTTACACTGATGTGTGTGTATGCGTTTGCATATAGAGAACTGTCAAGCCTATTATTTAAATGTTTAGGCTTTACTAAGTTCAACGGTTAGAAAATGTAATAAATTTGGTTAATTAAAGAAAATGTTAATTGTGAATTTTACAGTACAAAGATTGTTAACTTATTAAACATTTTAATCATTTTGGGGTAGGGTAGGATTGATCATCCCAATACACAGGAAATTATAGCGTTACATTAATGAATAAGATATGGTATTAAGGTTTTTAGTGACACATTTTATAACTTCAATAAAACAATACAAGCATTCTACATTTGTTTTAATGAAGTCTAGATATCAATCACAAACATTAAAGTGTGTATTAGTAGAACGAAAGATAACGTTATCTATGGTGCGTTCCAGAGGCTTAGGATTTCGGATATTTCTGACAACCTGGAAATTATTTTTGGAACGGCGCTCTTTTAATGAACGCTTTTAATGTCAATAAATCTTTAATAACATTAATGTTTAAATGTTTTTAAATTCTTCTAATAATACTAAATTAAGATGCTACTTCCGATTTTGAGGTCGGAAATATCTGATTCCCATACTGCCGATGGGTCGGAAAGTAGCGCCAATTTTGCACATGCGTACATTTAACCGGGTTTCTGGGACGGAACAGTAGCGGTGACGTATTTGATATGGGCGTGGCTTCTGACGTCACACTTGGATGTGGGAGGAGTTGGATGTCCACCGCAGTCTGCAGCGAGCCCTACTTGACAAAACACGGAACACTTCTGCAGAGACCGTGAAGAGCAGGAACAGTAAGTAGTAAAAGACAAATGTGATTGCGCGTGTTTGTGTGTTTTGTACATCTGTGTATTGTGTAGTGTGTGTAAGGTGTTTTTTATATTCTTTACACAAGAACACAGAGCTAGGCTCATATGGCAGAATGTCATTATTACCAGAGAAGGCTTAACGCTTCATATCTTTTAATACAGGGGTAGCAAAAAGCTGTTTATTAACTTAGTTTAAGAAAGTGAAAGTAATAATTAAATGTGCTCTATTATTCCTTTTTACTCTTTCAACTTTAGTTAGTGTGTAATGTTGCTTTCTCATGAACGTAACCTACAACGTAAAGCTAACATTCACTCCAATGGGATTGTATCATCATCTTTGAAACAGTTATGTATCAAAGCAGTTTGAATTTGTTTTATATAAAATAATTGTTGCGTTTCAGTTGTAATTGCTTAAATTACCTTCTTAAAATGTGTAAGATCCCGGTCAGTGACATTGGGTTGAGCTTAAGTATTATTTTATATACCATATAATGATTGTACGTACAGAAAGTCCAACACTTGGTAACAATATGTGTTCTGTTTTCCCTCTAAACAGTTTCATACAATTCTGTGGCAGTAAGTTGAGGAACAAATCAAGCAAATTGCTGGACTGGAACAGCAATGGTAAGAAACTCAAGTGTCCGTTTAGTAAGATAAGTAGATAAGTTTATTTCTGACGGGAAAACTTGCAGGTGTAAGTGTGATGTTGTTTATTCATTAATTCCTTCATCCAAACATAATGCAGCTCCTGCTTTACAGGTCCTTTAACATATGGGATTTCAATTTTGCTCCTAGAGTCCCACTGTCCTGTGGAGAATAACCCAATAGTAATTTTTTCCATATTGTTCCATATGAAATTGTTACACCGCAGGTAAAATGTAACTATACAAAGTGTACTTTTTGTTACAGAATTACATTACACAGTTACGTGGTTTTCGAAGCATCAAAGCAAAACGTAAGTTGGAGCGGCAAACTGACAAGGGAGTTTTGTAGGTACAGCAGGTAGAGCAAGTAAAAGTGATAAGGTTGTTTACAACAAAGAAAAGTCTGTTTCAAAAATCAAGTAAGCAGCAGAAGGCAATACAGTCTTTATCTCAGCGACATACAAGCACCATTAATTCATTTCTTAAGTGCATAACTTAACTGTGTGTAATAAAGATCAAATCTTACATTTAATCAGTTTCTTAAAAGTTGAAATTTTTATTCCAAACGTTTCATAACAATCCAAGTAATTACAGTGGAAGATTCTCTTAAGGCTAAGATTTGAGACTTATACACTGTTATTTACCATAAAGGAAACAACTACTACATATCAAAGCCTGGAAACTCATGCAGTGCGCAAGGGGAGATTTTAAAGCATCTCCATAAACATGGATTTAAGGAGGTAGAAACTGTGGATGACTGTGATGTTATCCTGGTTTTCTGCCCCATTGTGTCACGGGCAGGAACTGACATGGAAGCTGCTCTGAATGAACTCAATACCCATTCAGGTAAATTCAAATTGACAAAAACACAGTTGTTATAAGTAGAAACTGTACAGTAAGTACAAATAACATCAACACAACTTGTAATGCCTTTAACAGAATCTAAACCAGCTGTTTTTATGGTGCTCCATCATACATTCGATCAAGAGAAAATTGTACCAGACAGCAGCAGATATATAAACAGGAGAAACACACTCACATTGAACTTTCTGTTCAATGAAGATGATGGGTTAATAAAATGTGACAGAAATGCTGATGCACTGGCCAAAATGGACAAGCGTTTTATACCTTGGGTATGTACTATATGTTGTTTTTGCTGTAATTATCTGCTTACTGGAAACACGAAGATATCCTAATCATCAGTGATTGTTTACTTACTTCATCATCAATGTTTATTTGGATAATAATGTATGCTCTCTTCTTTCCTCAGAAAAGATCCCTTGTCATGTGGCGATTATTTTCGCAGCTGTTTTTTGGGGGTGTATGCTCACTTTTATTTGTTGGAGCAGTTCTATATTGCAGAAGAAAACCTAGGTGACGAAATCTATGTATAATAACTATTTAGCCTATACTTATCAGTATGATAAGCATCTTTTCTTTCTTTTTGGTATAAATTTAAGTACTAAACATTTACATATAATTAAATTGTTAGACAGAAAATAAAAAAAGGAAAATGAGTACAATAGGAATTTGTAAGATTTTGTTTTGACACCACTATACAGGCTGGGTCTACCCAGAACAACACAGAATGAATGTAGGAAGCAAAAAATGATTTATCTCATTGCTTTCAAATGGCATTTGAAAGCAATTCCCCCCAAGTCCTGGCATGTGTATGGCTTTTTATATCTAAAAACATTTTTGCAAACAGGTTTTTATTAATAACAGTGGTTTTAAAGCAACAAAAGAAAGCTAGAAAATGTGACTGGACACACATTTCTTCAAAACCTGTTGCCACTAGTGCCTAAAGTTAGGTTTTGTTTTATTTCTCTTCGTTTCATTCGCAACAATCGTTTAGCCACTTCACAGACACTTTTATCTAAGGCATCTAATAATCACAAATCATACAGTATGAGCTAACAATACTTAATCACAGAAGGTTATCCTTTTAATTACAAAACTGGCATTAAATTCTGCCTTATTTTTTTTTTTTACAGATTTTACAGATACAGAGGGCTATAATATTCGACTTGAACAAGTGCAGAGAATGCACCATAATACAACAAGAATGGATCAAACCAACTGTAGATGTAGGCATGATGCAGAGTGCCTATGCAGAGTGCTGCTTGTTATCATATATTATAATAATAAATGATCAATATCTATTGTGAATAAACTTAAATAATAGACAGTGATTTGATACATAGCCAGCATGAACATACATACTGAGGCATCAAGTGTACAGGAAAGTATGTACTTTCGGTGGTATTAATATGTCCACATATAAATAGTTTTTGCACTGACTTCTGTTTTCTTGCTTTAGTTATCTGTCCTTGTAATTTTGTTATATGGATGATGAAACTGAATCTTAATTATGAATGTGTTTCTTTTCTTCCAGTCTGCCATTTTTGTGGTAAAAATATGCCAAACATGTACCTGTAGGCAGATTATGACTAAAAAGAAATCACTTTAGACGTCAATAAATCCAGAAAATGTACAGTGAGGTACAGCAGGAGTAAAACAAAGCCTTTTTTTGCAAAACACAAATAATCACTAACATCATGCCAAGTTGAACCACAACTTTGTTATGCATTGCTGAATTTTGCTGATTCATGCAATAACGAAAAGGTCACAATTTTGAACTATTACCGCTATATTTACATTATCAATATCGGATATACTTTTTGTCCCAGACTGGAATCAGTTTCCTTATTTACTTGTTTAAAAGAAGTTATTTGTTAAACATAAAATGACAGCTATGTAATTGTTATCAGCATTAGTAAGAATTAATTTAGAAGGCTTTCTTTCAGTTCTTACTAAAAGCTAATAAAATGTATTTTTTTTAGTTCACGTGTATTGGCATTGGTTTAGAATAAAATATTTTTAGTTTTCAAAACCTGTTCCATAAAAATGAAATTATGCATAATGTTGGACTTTGACACGCCTCTGACGACGTCACACGTCGCAACTCGCGTATCATCTAATCCCACTGGTGAACACGATTTAGTATAATAATAAGGTATATAATAATTTCATGTGGCACACACACCAAATGACATTTTCAGATTTGCTTATATAAAACATTATTATTATTATTGCCAAAGACAGTGTAAATATTAATATTGAATTAATATTGTTAACCCCACTATTCTGACATTTTAATCTGTCTACCAAAATCCCATATTTATTTTTGTAAATATGTGGGAGGGAAACGGTAACAACAGTAAATGTGAACACTTGTCACACATGTCACATAAGTAATGTGTTCTTAGTATTTTTTAATGAATAGCTTTAAAGCAAGTGTTCTGAAACCGAAAGTGAAGCAGATGAGTGCTCACGATTCATGTCATCTAGTCCTCAAACCACCCGCAACACTCACAGCTGTAAAACATAATATAAGGTAGGCTAAGTATACTTTATTCTGTATTGTCTTTCATTAGTTTTCATGGTTTTGAATACCCAAGTTATAGCCTTGTGAGTCTGCTTTTGAGATGTTAAGTATATTTTCACATAAACTACTTCCTGGAAATGATTGTTGTTGCTGACAATGCACGCGATGAGAACATGTAATGAATTTTACATGCACAGTCACAGCCTTCAGCTAGTATTTTACAGTCTTTTACGGAAGTGAAACATTCACTGGGAAACTCCCCGTGACAAATATTATAACCTTTCAGGGTGGCCAGTTTTGACACATTTATGCGCTTAATACTAGCATTACGGTAATTTCATGTCGATGAAAGTGTGTGCGGTGCTTATCACTGTATTTACGAAAATATCTGCGGAGAAGGTGCACTGGGCGTTTATCATTGAGGTAAATGCTCAGCGTTAAGCGCTCGTAAGTTTTGGGCTAACAGTATGAAAATGTCCTACTCCGCATTATGTTAGCTTTCTATCTCTGGCGATTGTATAGGCTTGGTTTCTCTAATACTTGTGGAAGTGCATATTTTTCTCTTTCGGTGATTACTACTAGCAATTGTGGGAGTTATTTCATTATTATGATTTATTAAATTATGTCATTTTTTAAGCATTTTATGTTTTTCTCCTTTACTCTCAGACAATGAATTCCATTAAAGAGAATTTCAAGAGAAATCTTCACAAGAAAATACAGGGCCTCAGGCAGACAACCATTGAGGATTGTGATTTCATCCTATTCTTCTGCTTTGTCGTTTCTCGAGCTGGAGCAGACATACATGCTGCACTAGATGCACTAGAACTTAAAAGGCATTTAGGTCACTTACACTATAATAAAATTACATAAATAATTAAGCAATGTTTTGCTGACATGTTTTCATGGTCTTTTGTTACTGCCTTATAGTTTTCAAACCAGTCATCCTGGTGGTGCTCCATCATACGTTTGACACTGAGATATTTATACCAGACAGCAACACAACTGTGAACAGTGAGCAAATATTTGCAGTGGACTGTCTGTTCAATGAGGATGAAGGACTACTGCAATGTCAGAAGAATGAAGATGCTGTTGATAAGATTGTAAAATACTTAAAATCACAGGTAGGTATATTGATCTCCAATAAAATGACCAGTTGTATTTGCACTGTTGTTACTGAGTGCACAGACACATATTATTATTATATTATATATTATATACATATTATATATTATATTCACATATTACTTACTGTACCTTCAGAAACTAAACTCTTATGCATGTTTCAAGGGTAAGTTTATCAAGCTTTTTATTTTTTAATATACTGTAAATATTTTTCACTCTTACAATATATTAATTTTATTAAGTATAGGCTAAAAGAAACTGGCATTGTATAATAGTTGTCTTACATATTGTTTTGCAGACAACAGTGCAATTCTAGATCGATCCACAGATCTAGATGAAAGTACCCCGTTAATCCATTCAGAAGATTCCAGTGGGTTGTGGGCATGGAGAAAATGTTGGTTGTCATTAATGGGTTGTACGATTTTGCTGTTATTCGCGTTGATCCTGTATTTTTTCTATAGAACCCTGACAGAAAAACCCTAAATACAACTATTTCTTAAATTAAATATCAAATAAAATAAAGTCTCTAAAAATATGAAAATATTTAAAACTAGTGAGTCTCTATTTAGATTTTATTTTGAGGTATATGTATAGACCCTACTTGTCACATACACTGAGATAATCAACAATTATTAGACTGCTGCACATTAGGCTGCAAAATTTGGCACATTTATTAATTGAAAGAATCATTTGACTTGAGTCAAATGATTGACTCAAGAGAGAGACCAGTGGACAGGTATCCAGTGGAGAGGCAGGGGCGTCGCACCCGTGGGGGATGTGGGTGTTTTAACACCCACACTTTTCCCAGTGAGAGGGTTCAACACCCACACTTTTTCTGCAGTTTTTCCGCAGTTTTGCACAAACGCCTTACAGCAGCCGCTCCTCCGTTTCTCTGGCCGCTCTGTGTCTGCCTCCTCTCCCCTCCCTCTCAAACATGACACCGGCTGATGATTGGCTGTTCTGCCTTAAGTCCCGCCTCTCTTGGTGTGTTAGATTTATCGGTCAGCTCGTGCTGAGGAGGCGGGAACTTATGGTTATGGTTATTTACATCTCCCTTTATCAGGTACTTTGATTGAGTGTTTATGCTTTCGAGGTTTAAATAAGCTTGATATGTGTTTGGGAAGATGTTCTGTTTATGTTTTGTTCTTAATATATGTTGTTTGTATATCTGGAGTTTGTAACAAAAATAATTTCCCCCTGGGATTATTAAAGTATTTCTGATTCTGATTCTTTAGCAAGTCTACTGTTGTGTATTTTCACAACAGAGTTTTGACTTATTTTCTGTGTGTTCCGAGTGTGTTTTTATACTTTTCTAGTATCACTCATTTAAATGGGAAGCTTTTTATATCTTGTATGTTATACCTTTTGTACCCTTCTGTCATTGTATTCATCGTTTTTATTGTTAACAAACAAACCACATCCATCCCCCGCACTTTTGAAAAGCTTGCTACGCCCCTGTGGAGAGGCATCCCTAATGTAATATAATTAATTTCATATAGTCTTTAATAAAGTCTTCTAACTGAGGAAAGGCTTTTCTGTGTTTTTCTCAGTTTTTGTTTGGGCTTCAGGTACATACCTCATTCTCTTTGAAATACTGGAAAACAGTAATGTGCATCTTATTATTCTATTAATCTACTAATTATTACGAATCTTAAAAATCATATTTGAGAAAACAAACAGGCAAATACAAATCCCAGTGGCGTGCTGTGAATCGTTGATGTACGATCCATATATATATATATAGTCTTTGTGTAAATGGGGAACGCAAACTAACATGCAACAAGCTCTCTGATTAGCTATTTCCTTGTACGTCACGCACAAACTCAGATCCACCTTCTTAAGAAAATAGCCAATCAGAGAGCTTGTTACATCCACCTTCCACGCTCATTTCCATTCCCCGTTTTACAAGTACAAGGACCCAAAGTGTCAGTGAAATGCTAAGTCCAGAGGCTAAAATAAGAAGCTAATCTAAAAGAAAAAAGGAAAAGGAAAATGATAAACGGAAAAGCCCTTTTCAATTCAATTTGTAAATCCAATTATTATTTCTCTTTTTAAAATCGCATTTCCAAATATATTTTGAAATTGCAATATTTATATAGAAATTAGGGTTGCCACCCGTCCCGTGAAATACGAAATCCTCCCGTATTTACAGGCAAAATGACGCGTCCCGTTTCAAATCAATACGGGACGCGATTTGTCCCGTATTTTACATAGGTCCACATTATGCAGCCTCCCATGCAAATCACCCCACCCGCATTGTGTGAAGACACGTCCTATTCTGCCCCTGATTGGGTAATACTCGCTGCCATCGTTGGTTTGTTTCAGGTTCACGGGCCGTGAATCACAGCCAATCAGAGTCAGAGGAGGGCGGGATGCCGACTCGCCCGGAGAATCCATTTGAAACGATGGCGGAGGCAGGTCCAGATACCCACCGCGTCCCTGAAACGAAAGCGGATGCAAAAGTACAGACGAGAGTGGGAGGAATCAAATACTTGGCTGGAAAGTGTCAGCGGTAATGACTATTGCACAATTTGTAGGCGAGTGTTCTCTGTGGCGCACGGTGGCCTGTCGGATGTGCGACAGCATGCCTCGGGAGAGCAACATTCACGCAATGCTAGAGCTCACCGAAATCAGAGTGATTTCAATAGCAGATATCTTATTATAATGTCCATTGGTATCAATCTTAATATTTTTATGAAAACATGTTTTAAGTTATGATATACCACCACTGTCACGCCATCGGGATTGTGGTCATCGTGGCCCCGCCCCCGAGGGGTGTGGCCCCCGCTGCGGCAGGCGTCCCTTATTTTTCTGTATTGAAGGTGGCAACCCTAATAGAAATTTAATAATACACTTTAAAATGATTTTTATATTGAGTGATTTATGGTGTTGTTTTTAAATCCTTTTATAAATATGAACTATTTATTCATGGATTAATACTGTATTTCAATAGTAAATTGCTTTTATAGTCACGCCTTTTATTGCCCTTTAAAATATTAAATATTAAAATATTGCTTCAAAATATTGTTGAATCTTTTGCAGCATACTTTGTGTTTAATAAGGATAAAGCAATATTAAAATGTCTGAAAAGATGTAATGGATATATGTAAAACATCATTGAACCAGTTAAATTTATCTTTAGTTGTACACAACTCTGTCAATTGTCCTCATGTGAAAAGAGGCATCTCTAATATAGACTAGACACTGTTAAAAAAATGTACAAGACCAGAAAGATTTTTTTAAAGACCAGTAGGCAGTTTAATGGCTCTTTATAAACAACTGTTACAAAACAATAACTGTTGACAGGACATTGTTTTAATTGTTGTCAATATATGTAAATATCTGTTCTGTGAAATAAATATGAATGCACACTTTTAATATTTAATGTAATATAAACAAACATTTAAAAATACCAAAAATAATCAACTTACATCAAAACTGTATCGATGGTATTATTTTCACAAACATAGATGAAATTTTATTAAATTATTAAATTAGTGCAGACACAATTTATAAATATGCTTAAGTGAGTTTAGCTACCTTTTGTGGTCAAGAGGAAGATTTAAGGTACGTTTTTACCCCAGGGAAATTCTTCCCCCACCCTATTTAATAATTATGACCTCAACTATGTTACCAAAATGTATTATCTGGTTTATTTGTTATTATTTGTACCATATATTAACATATAAAATAATCATGTGTTCTTGTTACATTTAAGGAATGAATATTTTTATTCTATTTTACATCTCTAAAAGAGGAACAAAATGAAAGTGAAAGGGTTAGTCATAAAGTCTGAATCACTCCGCAAAGCACTCACAGCACTGGCAGCGCAACACTCACAGATATAGAAGATGAATAGGGTAAGTCATTTATTCCACATATATTTCATTCATTGATTCATTCATGATCTTTACATCTTTGTAAATGATCTTTTAATTTGTAAAGGTTTTTTTAAAGTGTATGTTTACTAGACTGCTCCCTGAATACTGTATGCTTGACTGTTGCTGCAGCAGAATAAGCTGCCTAGGGAGTATCCCCCTGGCAACGAATTTCACATACACAATTTTCCTAAGCTGTAGTCATGTTTGATCTGAAAGCAAATTACTTAGCTTTAGCTTTCTGTAAACAGAAAACCATATCATCATTAATATTTAACTTGCAAAGAATGCCAACTAAGCATTTCCTCTAAGTCAGCTACAGTAGGATATCAGCTGCTGTATTTCATAATAGGAATGTACATGATGACTTGATAATTGAAAAGCATGACCAATTATATTTTTCAAAATTTTCAAATCTGGGAACTAATTCACACAATGTACATTTTGATAGCAATACTGTTTGGAATCAATAAACTAAAGTATATATATACATGATATATGTATAACAACTTTAAGATATTACATATTTGCTCAAAAATCTATAAAAATAAAAATTAAATATTAAATATTAAAACATAAGAGTTGATGATAACAGAGTTGATGATAACAGAGTTGATACTTTTCATCATTTTGTGCTTTAACTTAGTGTGCTATGCAAACCAGATGCCAAATGAATTTTATCAATTTTATCTATCATATTATTTGGGTTTTAAAAAGTTGAGAAATTCACAGTGTTGACAAATAAACTGTGTCTAAACATTTTATACAAATTAATGAAAAAAAGTTGAAGCACAACCTATCTTTACAGAGTTTTTCACCAGGAATAACATCACTGCACGCAGATCACACAGTTTTTATATGAATGACTTGGAGAATTTTATGCCATTTTTGTAACATGTAACAAAGATGATAAGAGCATAGGCACAAACTAAACCTGAAACCAAAACCAAAATCTAACTTAATCAAATTGATTCTAAAGTGAAACTGATCACAATTAAATTAAAGTTCTTATTAGGTCAACAGAAATATTTTATTAACGTAAATAAAAAATGATTGATCTTTCAGATTGCATTAAGTTAACAGAACTTCAAAAATAAGTACTTATATTTTTTACTTGTATATTACACATAAGTCACATTACAAATATATATTTTATGTACTGTCATTTGTATTTCACATGTCAATGTAATTTTATTCTTACAGGGTATTTCTACAATTTATTTTTCTTCCAAACTTTTTATAACTTTTTGAGAGCCTGTTGCAGTAGCATTTAGTAAATAATATATGTTTTACATAGTTCCAATATGTAGATAAAGTATTTAATCTTTTTCTTCTTTCAATTCCTTAGATGAATTCCGTGGAATTGAATTTAAAAAAAAATCTTCACAAGAAAATACAGGGCCTAAGACAGACAAACATTGAGGATTGTGATTTCATCCTATCCTTCTGCTTCATTGTTTCTCGTGCTGGAACAGATATAAATGCTGCACTAGATGAACTTAATAGTCATCAAGGTCACTTATATTATAATAAAATTACATAAATAATCAAGCAATTTTTTGCTGACTTGTTTTCATGATTCAGTCTGCACTTTTGTCACTGCCTTATAGTTTTCAAACCAGTCATCCTGGTGGTGCTCCATCATACGTTTGACACTGAGAAAATTATACCAGACAGCAACACAACTGTGAACAGTGAGCAAATATTTGCAGTGGACTGTCTGTTCAGTGAGGATGAAGGATTACTGCAATGTCAGAAGAATGAAGATGCTGTTGATAAGATTGCAAGGCACCTAAAACCAAAGGTAGGCCTTTTTATTTCAAATACATTTTTAGTAACATTTTTACAAGCATTGTGTCATGGGGAGTGCAGATGTATTTATATACTTAATTCTCTTTCAGAAACTAACCTTATATGCATGTTTTAAAGGTAAGTTTACAAGTTTACATTCCTTAATATGCACAGTTTTCACTTTTTTACCATCATATAATTATACATTTCTGTTATTTGTTTGTTATTGATATTGTTACATTCCATTTATTTGTAATGATGAAGTATGTCATTTGTGATTTTTAGCTGTAATTGTCATCTAAACAAACTGTTGACAATGATTAATAGTCTAATCATTATAAACATGACTATCCCTAGATCAGTATACAGAAAATCCCACAGATCAGGATGCAGAAAATCTCTCATTAATCTGTAGTGGAGAAGGCATTCAGTGCTGTAATTTCCAGAAAATCCGCAACTGGATGAGGCAGAAGTTCCAGCAATGGTTTATCTGCACAGCTTGCACAAATGAATAACAATGAGAGAACAGAAAATCACCAAAAAAATTTAAATGGGCATTTAAAAATGTAAAATGTTTTCATCAATATTATTCTGTCAATGCAAATAGGTTTCTAAAGCTGTGAATTGTAGCCGATAATACATAGAGTGACTTTTTGTGTGTTGTAAAGCAGCTTTAAATGATTAGAATGAGTATCTAAGGGTAAGAGGTCATTGTCATGGAGGAAAATGGCTTAAATTTGGTCTGTTTAGTCATTTATTTATCAAATTCTAGTTTTCCTTTATATTAATTACACAATCATGTCCATCAGTAACGTCCAGTGAGCATATTTGTACAATATTTGCTTATAATGCCCCTTTGGGTTATATTAATAAAATGGACAAAACACCAAACTGTTAAGGTAATTATTTGACAAAATGATTGAACATAAAGGCAAACTACAGCTTATTTAGGAATAAGAAGTTATTGTAATATACAAAAATGCAGAGAAATAAAATGAAGGCATACACTGACTGAAGTTTTGTTGTTTAATATTATTTTGTTGATTCTTTCTTGTTTAAGATTAAAAAGCCATTCTACCAGACATTCTCAGATATTTTCAAGGGATAAAAAACTAACATGTATCCCATGTGTTTAATGACAATCTCTGAGAATCATCCCTGCTTTGATGGCACCACATTGAATAGTTAATTGTCAATGGCTTGTGCTTTGCAGATAAAGCGAAAAGACCGTGAGCAGTTTACATCATTTAGTTTCCCAGATTTAGTCAATTCCCCACAGTCCTCTCCAGGCAAATTATTTGGTTCCCCTGGTTCCCAATGACTGCAAACACACACAAACAAAGTGAAATTAAAAGTAAAAGTCCATACTGATATAACGACATGCAAAATACAGAGCAGGGTTACATTTAATGTTAGTCAAGAGTCATTAATAAAATGAGAAGCCTACAATTTATAAATTCTAGGCAGAGATGCTAATTAGCAAACAAAAGTCTTTTATTTTTGCCACAGCATAATTCCCAAAATTACATTTTTGTTATTATATAGTTTGATGATTATTACACTAAAATGCAAAAAGAAATATCAATAAAGAATGAATAAATGACCCTAAACATTTAAATGGTAGTGCATATGCAGCTGATTTAACCTCAGGATGAACATGTTATTTTCCTATTTATTTGATTATTTCATAATTGAATTTTAATCTAATCATGGCAAACTATAAATTGATAGGTATAAGAGTGATTTACATTTTTTTGAAAAAATATCTAATATCCAAAAATAAAAAAAACTTTAGTTCAGATGCATTTTTATGTGTATACTCAATTTCCACGGTGACAGTTTTCAGGCTAGATGCTGTGACTTTATTTAATAAAAAGCACATTTTAGTACAAAGTACATATAATAATGAATTACAATTATTTTATTTTTGTCTCTCAGTTAATATTAAAAGACATTAAGAGATACTGAAAGTTTATTATATCAGACTGAACGACTGTTTTTTAAATGCTGTTTGGAAACGTTAAACACATAAACACAATGAGCTAACCTAAAGTTTTCGATCTGACTGAAAGACAATGGATAAATTATTGACAAACCTTTTGTCCATAAAATAGGGTGTTCCATCAATCCATCTCCAATGACCAGTCATCTGATCTGTCAAGCCAATCCAGTGGGATTCAGAAATATAATTTGCAATAAAAGTCTGTATGAAGACAACAAGATAAACATTATTTCAGATTACATATTCATTAAATGCACAGTGGATGTGTGTATTTGTGTGTGTGTTTGTTCGTGAATCACTAACCCACTCGCTGACGTTCTGGCCCAGGATGAGCAGCACGGCACCCTGCGCACCACAGAAAGCTCTTGAGTTCTGCCAGTCCAGTGCTGTACTGGGAAATAGATAACAGCTGGACAAATAAAGTTTCCATCCTGCTTTACAGCTCAGAACAGGTTTCCCTGAAAGGAAGAAACAGAGAAAACATTTAATGTGTTTCAGTTCCTGTATTGTCAAAACAATCTGAATGTTACACATTTTGCTGGATTTTAGGACTGGGGACTGATAAAAGTTGGGTAAAGGTAAAGGGATATTGCTTACGTTGGGTCAAATTTGTTATTCTGCCTCCCAGTTCAGCCTTTAGGATACCAAACATCTCTATTAATCTATCATCTGTACACAGACAAGAAAGACAAGTAAATAAATCTTTGACTCTCTGTATAGTATATGTAGTGCATTCAACATACTCTCATGATCCTTCAAACTGATACCCAGCAATGGTAATATGTACAGGTTATGTACAGATTATCAAATATGGTCATACGAATGATAATAATTTGCTGTAAATGACCTTCTAGCATCAACATTTTGCACTTAACGTTGACTGTTGGGACAATCAACAATTGTCAAATTGTCTCTTTTAAATATCTGAGTTCCCTTTCAAGCCAACTCAAGATGGCCGTTCTGGTAAGATGCTATAGGAAACACCCTCATGACAAGTGTCTAAAGTATGTGTCTAATGTAATTGGCCTGAGACAGTGCTTAAAGCGCCTTACTGCTTCTATATAAAAAGCAAACAGATGGCTTCTAAACACAAAGAACATCATCAACATTATTAATACTAACGATTGCATTTTATAGCATCTTACCATAGCGTCTCACCAGACACAATGTCTTATTCCCTGTCCCAGGAAACCGAGGTCACATACAGTATGTAACCAGAGATATTTTACGATATTACAATATAAATTGACATGCCATTAGTGTTTATGCTGAATTTAGAACTGCTAAGGCGAGCTAAAAAATGAAGTATAATAACATACTAATCTAGCAGTGAGTTGTTTGACGTGGTGTGTGCTTGGTCTTTTCTTTTTTTTTACTAATAATTCAGATTCAGCTATAACACTAATACTAACAAAAGTAATAGAAAGTTAATCTCACTTGAATCTTGTTGGTTGGAAGTGAGCAGAGCGACAGATGACGTCAGATTGGCCACTGCATTCTCTACTTTAATCAGTTTATGTACTAGCTGTTTAACTGAAAGAAGCAACACAAACACAGGGTAAAACACTAAGGAAAATGTATCTCAATAAAATATACAAAATATACACGCTGTACTGTAATATTGCCTGATTAATGTTATTCAGTAAATGTATTTGAATGTATTGTATTTGCATCCCTGCCATAGTGTCTTGTTCCCTGTCTCAGGAAACCGAGGTTACCTCTGTTAGTCCAGTTGCATTTTTGCTCTTTTGTTGTCTGAGTCGGTTTGGATAAAGATTTTTACTAAATAATTAAATGTAAATGTACATATGTAACCAGAGATATTTAAAAATATTATGGTTTAAATTGACATGTCATAGTATTTATGCATTTAATACTAAATTTAGAACTGCTAAGGTAAGCTGTAAAATAAAATATAAGTTTAATTGTCTTATTCCAGAGCTATGTGCATTTACTGTAAGTCTTTGGTCATAAAAAAATTACATTCTGCAAAAACTTTCATAATAACAGTAAAAGAAAAGAAATCTCACGGGAATCTTGTTGGTTGGGGGTGAGCAAAGCGACAGATGATGTCAGATTGGCCACTGCATTCTCTACTTCAGTCAGTTTATTGAATTGCTGTTGAGCTGTGAGGAGCAACACAAACACAGGGTAAAACACTAAAACCATAATGTACCTATAATAAATTTAAATCAATATATCGTCTTGATATTTTGTTTACTTCACATATATTTTTGCATACTGTAGTTGCTTTGTCCTGTTTAAGACCAGATAAGACAGTCTGAGTATTATAATGTTATTCAGAAAATGTATCTGGAAACTGCGATTTTCTGTCGATGACTTTATAAATTTCCAACAGCTCACTGAAAAGGCTATGTGTTTTGCTACCATTGTTTTAAGACAGAGAGGAAACAGTAAATAACAGGGTGAGAAAGAGAAATCGTGATTAGGAAATGATACAAGCTAAATTTAATCTTGTATTTCCCATGTGAACACCACATACAATAGACAAATAGTGTTATGACATGGATTTACTAAATCAAGGTTTGACAGGTTTTAAAGGATCAAAAACACTTTTTAAACTTACAGGACACAGAGACTGTGATTAATAGGACCGTAAAGAGAATGCCACATATCAGAGGAATCCAAAACCGTTTGCACCACAAGCAACCTGCAGTGAGAGAGGAACACTCATTCATAAATAATTATTAACAATTTATATTATTATTTTTTAAAATAATTTTTATATAATATCTATTATACAGATAATCAAAAACGTTTAAAAAATATATTTAATAAAGCAAGAAAATGTGACAGCACTGATATTTTTGCAAAAACAACAAGTAAAGCATTTGTTTTCCATATTTACAGAAAGCCATTCCTTTAAATTAATGTGGCTAAAAGAATCTATGTATTAAACTATCTATAGTTAGGTCTATAGATTTCAAGTTGTCTAAAACAATTTTGTGAATTTCTGTGTCTCATTATAGCCACATTACCTACTGTACATCAGGACAACTGTAAAAAAACAGTACTGTTTGGATTGCTTAAATGTTAATTACTGTAAGTAACCAAGGCAAAAAAAATAAGAGCTGTACCTTTCTGTGATGTTTCCGATGGAATCCTTCTCATGTCTTTCTTCAGGACACAGTAGATGTTGTTCTCTGACCCGCTACTGGAGTCTTGAAATGGCTTAAACTCTGCCATCTGTGAAGCAAGTGAAACTGAGGAGAAGCTTTTATATAGTGACCTAATAGACGTAAAAATGCTATACATATATATATTGCTCAACACCTACACAGGAAGTCATTAAGGAAGCATGACTACAGCCAAATAAATATAGAAGAGAAGATAAAGAGATAACTGTGATTTTTCTGTGCAATCATTCTTATTGTTTAACTGAACTTCATAGACGACCATAAACATATATTTCACCTTTATACTTGTAAGTGTACATTAACTCAAATGTAAGTCCTGTAGTAGACCTGACTTTCATTTTTCAGAATAGTAAAAGATCACACAAAAGTGGTCATCTCTATTTATTTATTATATTCTGTTGTTTTTTAAATAACTAATAATTTAATTCCTCTGTAAATGTCATTCTAAAACAGTGGGATTAACACATTCACTTATAAACAGACAAATAACACTTTATTCAACTGAAGGTTATGAAAGATTATGATATTTTTGTATATGAAACTTATGAGGATTGCCATTCATTTAGGCTGTTGAGATCTGGTGGATCAAATTAATTTGTTTCTCTGTTGATCTTCATTGCTAAACTCCTGTGAACTGGTCCTATATAAAATATATAACTTCAACATAAAACAATACAAGTTAATATAAAATGTCACACACTTAAAATCCTTAAAAAAATCTCATACATAAGAAATATGGACATCATTCCAAAATGCTAATTATAACTAATAACAGTTGTCATGTGATGACATTTTTTTAAGGATAACTATAAAGTAGAAAACAGTAGACTTGTACCTTACTAAAGTACTTACGTACAGAAAAATGGCCCTCAAAGAGGAAGCATATCTGTTCATTCAGCGTTTCTTGAAAACAAGAATGAACTCAAACAATTTATCATGAAATTATCAATTCAGCACAATGCAATTTCTGTTTTTTTTTACATTTTTTTTTCACTTCAGAATAGCAATGATCCAGGAGCTATTACTGTTGTCCCCCAAACACAGCACATAGACCAAGATTGTTCCGAAAGGACCTGAATTCTTCTCCAGAATTCTAAGCGTGTATACAGCATATTAAAAAGCACCAGCCTAGTGATACTTACTTTTTATTACACAAATGTGACAAGTTTAAAATGTTAAGATGTTCCCCTGTTGGAGTAACAGATACACCCTTACAGAAAAACAACACGGATTACACAGTTTTCACATGTGATCACATGTGGACGACAAGAGTTTCAGATCCTTCTTTTCAGATGCCTTCAGATACCAAATGTGTTCTTTAACCAAAAAGTTGCCAGTAAATTTAGTGTGAAAACAAAGAGTCACTTCCTTTTGCAATTCCATTTACTTGCCAAGCTACAAAAAATGTTCAATGTGTTCCCAGTTAAACAGTCAACTCAAATAAATGAAGACATTAACTGTGAATTATATCATAATGATCTTTTGATTCAAGTAGAACCTAATACTGAATAGGTTTGTTTTAGATTGGTTTAGGGTAGACAAGGAAATCCCTAAAAGTAATAATTAAAAAAAAAACATTCTGCACATTTTTAAAGCAGCATACTGTAGTAATCCTTTACACATAATTTCACCGTTAAATTATTTATATTTTTTGAATAAGAAAGGCTTCAGGTCTTCTAACCTGTTTACAATTCTGAATAACTTTTATAGCAATAACTTGCAGGTGCTTCAGTTTCCCCTTCTCAGGTTTCTATCATTGCAGCTGTTCTATCTGCTTGTCACACATTCTCCCCTGCAGATAAACTCCCAGAGTCCCAAACTGCAGATTATTCCCAAGACTGAGTGCACAATCAAAACATGTGTAGTGAAACTAGGACGGTGTTATTTAAAACACGGTTCAGTTTCAGGTTATAATTATTTGTGGCTCAAATGGAAATACTTACAGATAAAGATTATTAACTATATGTATTTTGTAGCATTACCTGGTACAATAAACGCGTTATTCTTCTGGCCTTGATTAACAACGGTCCATGCCCAATACAGTAATACACACAGAGCCGGTAACAGTATCGCACAGTTTAAGGGATGCGTTATGAGCATTAAGCAGAGACAATCATGAGTGAATACAAATGAATATTTATTGACTAAGCTACTGAAATATTTTGAATTTTGTCACTAGTTATATAATCCTAAGAGTTCACCAATCGAGCAATACGACCAAGAGACCTCTCTTTCCCTAAAACTTTCAGTATTTAAAGTCTTCTTCTTTGATGGTCGTGGACAGCTGCCAAGGCCAGCAACCCAGACCTGTTGGCACCTTTTTCCCGAATTTGGTCATGGTTATCTCCGGCTTTCCTGCTAGGTCTGCAAAGATAAACGCTTAGTCTGCACAAACAACATTTTCTGGAGGGTAAAAGACATATTTGGAGTGCTTAGGGCACTTTGACCTAAGATAGCTCATTTCATATATGGTTATACCGGTCCTTCTCTCTCCTTGGTAAATTTCCACTGGCAAGCATTTCATACAAGCACACAAGTCTATGAATATATATATATATACGAGCAAATAGTGATTAATATTGTTTTACTGATTAATGTTATTATAATGATTAATATCAACACCAGAATATATGAGAGTAAATAATGGTTATTAAAGACATAAGAATATATCAGAGTAGATAATGATTAATGTCGAACTCTGTAAAGATAATGATTAATGTCAAACCCTGTAAAGGAAAGTTAAAACATTATGAATACAATTTCCCTTTAATATTGACGGGATACACATTATACAACTATTATATTATACGCTATTATACTTATTTTTAGAGCACAAAAAACACACTTAATGTTAAAACAGACTTTATGGAACCTAGACAGACACTTTGGAATTGCACAATTACTGGTGGCTTGGAGAAAAACAGTCAGAATTGAAGATGGAAACATGTGATGAAATTGCACTGTCTCTGATGGATTGGAGCATCTTCAAGATAAATGAAGTGAATTTCTAAAGCTGATCAACCACAAAGTCAAACATACTTCTTCAGCTGACTAACTTTAATGTTTAACAGACTTTATGGAATCTAGACAGACCTTTTAGAATTGCACGATCACTGGTGGCAATTACACAATTCCTCTTTTAAGAAACAGTTAAAAACACACCTCTTCCACAAACACCTGACATCCTAAAAAAAACTTTTTCTTTCCTCTACAGGTACTTATCTAGCACTGTGAAACATTGTAAACTTAGGAAAGCACTTCTTAGTACTATTGTTGCCTCTTTTGATGTGTCGCTTCATTGTCTCCTAATATTTGTAAGTCGCTCTGAATAAAAGTGTCAGTTAAATGCCTAAATGTAAATATGGTGGCTTGGAGCAGAACAGTCTTAATAGAAGATGGAGAGTATGATGAAATTAAATTGATTAAATTGAAGAAGAATTGTGCACCTGACTTACCTTAATTTTAAAACAGACTTTATGGAACAGAGACAGACATTTCTGAATTGCACGATCACTGGTTGCTTGGAGCAGAACAGTCTGAATGGAAAATGGAGACAGATGATGAAATTGCATTGTCCTTGTTAGATTGGAGCATCTTCAGAATAAATGAAGTGCATGTTTAAAGTAGATTAACCATAATGTCAAACATAGTTCTTCAGCTGACAAACCTTAATGTTAAAACAGACTTTATGGAATCTAGACAGCAGCGGCAGAGCGGTTTTATAAATGGGGTGGCAAGGGGGTGGCCAAGGCTACTTCAGGGGGTCCACAGACAATTGCTAAAAATTCCAGTGTAACCCTAAACTGACTTATTTTATAAACCCTAAACCCTAATCATTATTGTTTATCATTGCTCTTATATTATAATCAAGATTATTATAAGATTATTCTGATAATAAATTATCAGAATACATTCAAACGTTTTACACGTTACAAAAAAAACTGAGAAATGAATGATATTATCACTATTTATGGTTTTAGTAAATCAAGTCTTCACATTGATTCTCTTAGTAGCGTAAAAAACAAAACAGTTCTTCAAACTGAATTGAATTTTTGTATGCGCATTTATGAGGAAGAAACAACATTGTGGACGTAACAATTCTGATATTTGCACTTACCTAACTATGAAAAATAATTTTAAAAATGCTTTACAAACTTTACCAGAGAATTTGCATGGGTATTTAAACCACGAAATATTGATGTCTGAGATATCACTACATGGTTAAAATCTTATTTACAAATTTACTTATCATGATAAGGTTGGCATTTGACTGTTATTTCTATAACATTTATTTATTTTACTCAATTGTTTAACCTTCAGATGTGAGGCTTGGTCTTGATTACAGCCAGAACAAGCGTACTCCCCTGCAGGCGATAGAAATACGATATGATAAACATTAAAATTTAAACAATTGTAAAAGATTACTTACACTGAAACCTACTAATTGTTATTTATAATAATAATAAAATGCTATAAATCAGATGGCTTATTTTACCGTTTGTCGGATCCATAATATACAGCCTTGCCTTGATGTCTGAACCGCTCAGGTGACAACATAACAGAGTTGACCAATGAAATTGAGGCAGAGGTGTGAGTCACGGCTGCGGGGTGAGGTTTTAACGTTAGGGGCGTTCAACGAGTTTGGGGGGTGGAAGGATAAAGTTTTTTGCGATATATGTGCGTTTTTGCGAAAAATGACGCGTTTTCATTAGGTGTATTTTCAATTCGCAATTTCAATTTGCTCATTTTAAAGGGTAATGGAAACGCGCCTATTGTAATCTACAATCGACATTCGTTCATTTTCACATTTCAGTTCGATAGCGTTAGTTTTTATTATACAGGGACCAACTTCATATTATACCCAATTAACCAACTAGCTCTGCTTTACATCAAAGATATACAATACAAAATCACAGCAGCGCAACCGAAGGCCGCTATAAGACTGTCCAAATTCGAATTGGGACACAGCTCTAGTGTTTCTTGATCCTTGACAGTCGTTAACTGTTTGTACTTTCGATGAATTTACCATCAGTTAAACCCTAAATTGGGTTGATTAACCCCAAACTTGCTTACTTATAGGTTAAGTCAGTTCCAGAACACGTTTGAGGGGTAAGTTCGATGAACCTTCTGAAAGTAACCCAGAGTTAACGCGCGCTCATGGCGACAACAGGAAGACATTGTCAATGGATCACCGATGGATCAGGACATTTAAGTAGTTTTTACAAAAATACCTATAAAAGTGTGCATCTTGTGACAAAACACTGGCACTGATATTTAAGATGTATTAGTGCAAGTTTTTTACAGTTAAAACATCTTAAACATGCATTTTAGTTTTTGCATTAAACGTAAAGCCTTAAACTACTTAATAGTTTAATTTTAAGAAGGTTCAAATCATTAAATGTGTAAGATTGAAAATGTAATCATAATAATGCTGTAAAATTGTAATATTATGCAAATTTGCACTATATTATGCACTTATCAAAAGCAGTTTTTCTCGTTTATATTGTGTTATATTATTTATTTTATCAATAAAAAAAATATGAAATGAAGATATTCTGTCTGATTTTTGCACAACATTTCATTCTGAACTGCTTGCTTGTCCGAAGGTGATAGTGTGCTAGCAGTTGAGCAACACAGCCAAACAAAACGAAAGTGAAAGATTTTACTCCTACCGAGAGAATAAAGCGCAGGAACGGTAAGTAAAATTGATATCGTTAACAACCTAATGACAAATGTGTGTTCGCCTATATCTGTGTGCGTATGTGTGAGTGTTCATTTCTAATGTTTGATGAATAAAGCTTTATTATGAGAGCTAAAAAGCTAGCACTGAACGAGTAGGCTAAAGCGCTGTGTAAGACAAGATTTGACAAGGTAATTTCCCTAAAACTATATAAATGATTTTAATCCTAAACATAGGTATGGTACAAAGTGTGTTTTTTACACTTAGCGAATAAAACTCTTTAAGTGTTAAAAACGCATGGTTTTTACTTAGTCTTACATTTAGAGGCAGTAAAGAGCAGGTAAAGTGAACAGCAGTCTCTTTCAGTGGCTAGGCTAATACATGATGAATTATTAATTGTTCTTAAAAATGCGTATTGTATTACTTCTGGCAGAGTAGTTCTTCGTTAACTGTGGACTGACAACTGAATCAGCTGACAATAATAAACAATCTGTATATTATATTTTGTCAATGAACGTATGTACTTTATTTTTGTTGTTGTTTTTGTTTTGGACATAATAAGTTTATGAATATTGGTTGTAAATGCCTAAATTCCCTTATAATAAGGAAAAAAACAATCAGTCAAGAGTGAATGTTTTTCAGAACAAACGACCGAAAAGATGGAAGAGAGAACAAAGAACCAACATCAATTAACTATTAACAAGCCATTACAAGATTCACAAAGATTTGGTAAGATTTTGGATCATTAAAATAAATAATGTAAGCTTTATTTAATAGAGAAACACTTATCCTTTACAATGCATTTACATTTATTCAGACACTTTAACAATCTTCTTAGTATGAACAAAATCTGTACCAAAAGCCGACCAAAGACTTTTGCTGTGGTTGCTACAGTATGCCACAGTAATATTAAAAACTAATGCACTTTTTATGTTTTTATATTTGAAGGACACAACTACTTTGTAATTTCACATGAGAACTCATGTGATACAATTAGGGAGATTGAAAGACATCTCAATAAACATACACCTGGATTGCAGAAGGTTGATACTGTGGAGGAGTGCGATGTGATCTTTGTTTTCTGTCCCATTGTGTCACGGGCAGGAACTGATATGGATGCTGCACTGGATCAACTTAATACCTATTCAGGTAACTTCAAGATTAAAAAACACAAGGTGTTGCATATAAAAGTAGAAATAAAATGAACACATTTTGATCACCTCTTTGTGTGGTTAAACAGAATCCAAACCAGCTGTTTTCATGGTGCTTCATCATACATATGATCAAGAGAAAACTGTTCCAGACAGCAGCAGATATATAAACAGGAGAAACACACTCACAGTGAACTTTCTGTTTAATGAAGATGACGGGTTACTGAAATGTGAAATGAATCATGAGGCACTGACTAAAATTACTGAGCATTTCAAACCTCAGGTATTGACTTACCTTATTTGTTTTATATATTAGTTGTGTGAACATGACTTATTTAACTGATGATGTGAAAGAAATGTGGGTGCAACAGTTCTAATATAACTGTTTCAACTTTTAATTTTAATTAATAAATAAAATATCTTAAGTATCTTAGCAAACAGGGGGGTGATTTCCTTACAGTATGAAATGGTATATATTCAAAATCCTTAAATAAGCAGAAAGTTCCTCTTACCTATTTATTTTTCCTCTGCTTCGAAACACCTTTTCCAATAGCAATAAATAATAAAATCCAATACATGTTAACCCTGTTATTTCAGGCCTGATATTTAGTTTTTTTGCCTCCAAATATATACCTATATATCCAATACCTTGGATCAGTTTACATTTTCTGTCTCTGTGCTAATGACTTGAATTGTGCTGTGTTCATTTAGTGGCAGAAAGTCCAGACCAATTGTGCAGCAAACATGCTGTTTTGGCTTCAGGTTGCAATTGGAAAAGTTAAGGTAAGAAAATGATTACAAAACTGTAATCCATATATTTCACCTAGCTTGAGCAAAAAAAATGGATAAATAAAACCATTATTCATTACCAGTATTTAGGATGTCAGTCTACCTAAAGTTTTCAACAGCAATTAGTGTCAATAACATTTTTTCTGTTTCCTTAAGAAGATTGTGTGGCTTGTATTGTATATTTGATAAGTTTAGATATTGAAATGTGTTCTGTTCTCCCTTAGGTTCTGTGGCAGCAAGAGACAAATTGTATATGGTTCATTATCAGAATTACAATCAACATACTATTTCAAGTAATATTTTGTGGAATTAAAATGATGCAGGTGAGAAACTTTGTCTACAAAATGAACTTAAAAAGTGTAAGCAGTTCTGTTCTGACAGAAAAGCTGCTGATACTGTAACTCCAGTTAATTGGTTCTATACTAACATATTTCAGGTTTTGCATAAATGTATACGTCTTTCATGAAGTGAGGCTTGTTAAGTACCTTGTTTAAAAAACAGTTGTAAAGGTTAATAGATTAACCAGTTTCCAATTTATGAAACTTTGGGTCTCAACTACAGATCTTTAACCATAAACTACCTAATCCCAGATTGCTCTTAGACACCAATAAACATCTAACAAGGCGTTATATATTCTATGTATACAATTTACAACGATAAAAAGTCACCTTTAACACAGTCTTCTGAATGTGTTAATAAAAACAAACCATTGCAGCCATAAATGATCTCTTTACTCTTTTCATCAGAACACAAATGCGTATTCTGGCAGGATCTGAAAAAAGATTTTGTTGTTGTACCAAACAATCATACTTTATTAGATTATTATTTGATCACCATTAATATGTTAAATTCATGTTTACAAAAGCTTTTAGACATCTTTGGTCTGCAATGTTGCATGTGGAATTGTTGCACTGTGAAAGAGGTAAAACCGTTGTATTTGATTCTTTTTTTGCAGAAAGTTATTGGCTCTTTTATAACTTTCCAGACCAATAAAGCAGAAAGTAAGTAGAATCACTGTACAACCTACAATCTACAACCTACAAACAAATGTGTTTTCGTGTATGTTTGTGCACGTATGTTATATGTTTCTAACATTGTTTTGTTATTGTTAAATTGGAATTAAATCAAAGCTCAAATTGTCTTGGTGATTGAGAATTAGAGAATGATCTTGTCATAGCGATAAAGCTGTCTATACTGCAAGAGAATGTGTCATGCAGAGTATCTACAATGGCAACAACACCAGTTTTGGTGTGCAGACTGCATTGTTTGCATTAACCAAGCAGTGCATTTGGATGTGAATTATTAGAAACTATTATTAGAAACTAACTAATGCACTTTGTCTTCACCTTTTGAAGGACACACCTACTTTATCCTCCAGACTGAAGTATACTTGTGTGATACAATTAGGGAGATTGAAAGACATCTCCATAAATATACACCTGGATTGCAGAAGGTTGATACTGTGGAGGAGTGCGATGTGATCTTTGTTTTCTGTCCCATTGTGTCACGGGCAGGAACTGATATGGATGCTGCACTGGATCAACTTAATACCTGTTCAGGTAACTTCAGAATGACAAGTCATTTAATTAAAACTAGAAATGAATGCATTTTGATCACCTCTTTGTGTGGTTAAACAGAATCCAAACCAGCTGTTTTCATGGTGCTTCATCATACATTTGACAAGGAGAAACATGTTCCAGACAGCAGCAGATGTATAAAGAGGAGAAACACACTCACAGTGAACTTTCTGTTCAATGAAGATGACGGGTTACTGAAATGTGAAATGAATCATGAGGCACTGACCAAAATTACTGAGCATTTCAAACCTCAGGTAATGACTTTAATTGTCTTAAGTATATTTCAACTTCACTGAAATGTGTGTGAACATTAAAGAACTTTACACCTTTACCAGTACATGTTTAGTGTCAGGACTGTCATTTTGTTGTTTTCCCCTAATGCATATTAAGCCTCAGATCAGTTGTATCTTTGTGCTAATGACTTAAATTGTGCTGTGTTCATTCAGCGGCAGAAAGTCTTAAAACATGGGTTTACCGATTCTGGCTTAAAGTTTTGGCTACAAGTTGCAACTGGAAAAGTTCAGGTAAGAAAATGGCCACAAAGATGTATAAAAATCAACCATTTTTGTTTGTGAGTACATTGTAGGGAACAGTAATAGACAAGATGTAAACTGGTAAGAATTATAATTTTATGTCCAAAAAGTCATTATTTTGGGTATTAATATATGTTTTTTCTCCCCTCAGATTTGTTTAAGGTTTATTTTCAGTTGTGTAACAAACATGCAGTTTTGGATTCAAGCAGGAGTTACAAAAATAAAGGTGAAAAACTCTGACTATGAGACTATGACTATGTAGTGGAAAACTTGATGCATGCTCCTATATTTAACAAAGCTGTCTGTCAGTAACTTTTTTTTCTAATTAATTTCCTCACTTGCTAAATTGAAAAGGTTATGTGGCTCAATGACTATACTATTTATTATTATTTTAAGTTTAGATGTTAAAATGTGTTCTGTTCACCCTTAGATTCTGTGGCATCAGGTGAAAAATTGTTTATGGTTTATCATCAGAATTGCAGCCAACATAATGTTTTGGCTATTTCAAATAATAGAAACTCTGACTTTATAAAATATGAAAATGGTTTTGAAATGAACTGTTTTGCAATGAAGCCATTATTCTGACATGAAGGCTGACAGTTACATTACCATTAATTTTGTTGATTAATAATTATTTATTACTAATGACACATATTTTCTCTGACACATTTTCAGGTTTTACAAAAATATACGTTGAGTATTTTTTCCATTTAGTGAGATTGGTTTAAGACCCTGGTTAAAGGATCAACCAGTTTGCAATTTATTAATCCTTGGGTCTTCATTACAGTTCTTTAACCATAAACAAATATACAGTATAATCTAAACATAATCTAATCCCAGACAGCAGTAAACATTAAATTAAATTAAATGAAAAACAAACCATAACGGCATTACATTTTCATTCTCTTTACCATGTTCATTAGAACAGAGGTTATATGCAGAGAAATGCAGATGAAGAAACAAATGCTTAAAAAGTGAGAATAAAAAACAAAGACAGGTGGGTAAGATATTTCTAAAATGAGATCATATGAGTATAACATTTCAGAGATGGGATTATATGAAAGTCTTAATGAAATGTAATGTCTTTAAGTAACATATCAAATTCTCCTCTGTTTTCTACAGATCTTTGAAAATCCTAAATGCATTTAAAAGGCTAGAAGATCAAATTGAACCAAATGCGATGCTGCTGTATCAATAAGTACAAAATTCTGAACTGATCAAACCAATGTATTGATGTAGGTTGTTTGCATTGTCAAATTTAAGTTTAGTAATTATTTTTGGTATTGTTTATCTTATGCCAAACACATGCCATTACTGATTATATAACTAAGCAGAAAACTAGGGTCTATCAACTTTTGCTTTAGCTGTTACTATTTTATGCACTGCAGAATTTTAACTGATAAATGCATGTACTGTAACCCCCTCCAACCACGCCACCAAAACAATGAAATATGTAAACGCATTTGAAGTTTATAATAAAATTTACTTTGAACTGTTTCCTACTATTGCTTTAATCCCTCGCATCTGTCCATTACTAAGCAACGGATGTAGTTCTGTATGTAATTCTTAGTGTTTTATATATATGGGTTAAAGAACTACAAATCCCATTCCCCATGTCTACACAAACTACAGGACATTAACGCAGCTGATGATAGAAAAGACGCAAATCACAGCGATGTCAGTTGAAATGTTTATAGCAGTCCGATCTTGGACTAATCATCTTTTCAAGTAGCCTTCAAGTAGTAGACAAACCGGTACATTGAAACGAACCGTTGCAAAGATCTGGGTCGCTAAATGAAACACAAGTGAAAGTGAAAGTATAATAGCGCATGAATAAAACACGAAACAGAAGTGTATTGTCATTGTTACTACAGAGACACAGTGAAAAGCAGAATTAGTAAGTAAATGCTGTGTAATCTATGTACGTGACTGCGTGTTTGTTTTACCTGTGTTTGTGGGTATTATATATGCGTTTTATACATGTTTCTTAAACCTTTACAGGGGTCCTATTATACGTGTTTATTTGTCAACTTTACTTAGCCTAGCATGTAATGTTGCTGTTTAAGCGAAAAGATCTGCAGAATTAAGGTCAAAGTTCACTGGAAATGGAGATATTTGTGACCCTGCATGCCTGAATACTCAGCTGAAGTCATTTTTGTGCGATTTACTGTTTTCTACATAAAATCATTCAGTGAACATTCAGTGGAAATATATAACCTTGATATTGACTAAGCAATGGCATGTCAACGATTAAAATCATAGTGATATTTATAGTTGAAATCAAACATGGATGCTTGTTATCTTTTGAGACTTTAGGGTCACACAATTTCTGTAACAGAAATTCTAGTTTAAAACTACAACAAACGGCATGAGCTTGTATAGCGACTACAACAAACTTCTTTCTGGGTTTGTGACGTTTTTGCACATCCATGTCAAAATCATTTCTATATAAAATGATGTATCTGATATGAACATTGTAATTACTTGCATTACCTTAAGTAATCAATACAGAGAGATTAATTTAGATGTGCTTCAGGACAAAGCAAAACACAAAGTATAGAAGAGAGAACAATGAGCCAACATCAATTAACCACTGACGAGCCAGTACAAGATTTACAAAGATTTGGTAAGATTTTGGAATTTTACAGAAAATTACTTCAGTTATGCTTCAACTATTGTTCATGACATTTTATGATATACTTGTGGTCTTAAAAAATATTATGTATACTTTTCTCAAAATCTATACCATACTAACATAACCCTAAAGTTACATAAGTTTCGTTCCTTCGGGGATTCTGTTTCCACACTTTCTAACAAGTCCAAATGTGTTGAATAGTATACCTAAACAAGTATCCTATTCTGAAAATTCCCAACCATGCTAATACTAAATGCTAATACTGGGAACTAATTCACTGTTTTTATACCTTGAAGGATTCAAGTACTTCATAAAAGTGACTGGGAATCCATGGCGTGTACACAAGGAAATTTTAAATCATCTCCATAAACAAATACCAGGACTGAAGAAGATGAATGAAGTGAATGATTGTGATGTGATTCTGGTTTTCTGCCCTATTGTGTCACGGGCAGGAGCTGACATGCAAGCTGCACTGAGTGAACTTAATAAATGTTCAGGTAACTTTGAGATAATCAGCACCTGACAAATTGTTCAATTACACTAAAAGTAAATTAAAAAATTATGTCTCACCAATTTTCACCACCAATTTTCAGAATCCAAACCAGCTATTTTCATGGTGCTCCATCATACATTTGAGCGGAAAATGATTCTACCAGACAGCAGCAGATATATAAACAGGAAAAAAACAATCACTGTGAACCTTCTATTCAATGAAGATGACGGGATAATGACATGTGACACAAATCGTGAGGCACTGACCAAAATTATTAAGCAGTTCCAACCTCAGGTATCATCTTACTGTGCCTACTGTTTTTTACTTCACTTAAATCTGTGAGAAGACTATTGTTTATATACCAATGTTTGTATTTCAAACATGATTGCATATTTGTTCAACATCAGCCATCAAATACTATTCTCTGTTTTTGTCTTCAAATATAATTAATCTCTAATCGGTATAATTGTTACTTCTGCATCTTTATGCTAATAACCCCCAATTTCTTTCCTGTGTAATAATAAATGTTTATTCTTCCAACGTTAACAGTTTCTGGACAATTAATATTAATATAATTATATATGCAGAGGCATCAGTTTTGCAGGTTAATGTGTTGGCTATTTCAAACACTATGGGTGAGAAACTAAAATAACTGTCTAGTGGAAAATTATTCTTCAATGATTTAGAAAAAAATGGAAATGTTAAGCAGTTTGGCTTATTCCATTCCAGTGATAATGCGGTCTGCAATTGAAATATTCATTTTTCAATTTTTCTACTGTTTGCATTCCCACCAGTTTACTGTAGAGTCCTGTTGACCAGTGGTGTAACAAAATGTTGTACTGAACCACAATACTTTATTTGATTATTATTTTATCACCTAAAAGCTTACAAAACCTGGTTAATATATATTCTGTTCTTCCTTCAGTTCTGTACAATTCCGTGGCACCAGATCAAGAGATTATGTTCATGGATGATTGTTGCAGTCATCCTGATTTTTGGGGCATGTTTGCTGTATTACACAACAATAGAACAGGTGAGAAAATCTGACTACAACAACAGTTTAGTAGAAAGTTATTAAAATCTATAAAAAAGAAAGCGCTAAACATTACTTCTGACAGGAAGACTGGCATAAGGGTTAAGTCATTCATCTCATCTCATCTCATCTCATTCAATCACATTTTAGCCATTAACCCTTTCACTTTATTAAGTTATTTTGGCATGGTAAAAAAATCACTAGGGAAAACTTTACATATACTGTATTTAATCCACTTTGTGGAAAAGAAATTAGCTGCACTGTGGAAAAAAAGACAAATAATCTATATGAATTTGTATCAATGTTTTAATTATACAGGCTGTGGTTTCCCAGGACAACACTGGAATATTGGAAGAAGCAGAGAAACCCAATACAGTACCACTCAGAACATTTTCTTCAGAAAATGTACCTATCTTCCAAAGCAATACATCACTATTTTTATTGTTCATACTTAATATTATTACTATTATTCTTAAAGTGTAAATATATGAATTGTTTTTAATGTTTTTGGTACAACTATGCAGGCTGTGGTTTTCCAGAATACTACTAACATTTTGGGAAACAGAACAGAACAATTCAATACAGTAAGTACAATTTTAAGAAAGTTTAAGAAAGTTGAGTTTTAAAAATACTTTTTGCAAACAGCGTCTTGTTATAAGCCAACAGCAATAAATTAAAAGAAACTAGGACGCATGAGGACGCATACTGTTTGATTCATTTTCCAAAAGAAATGTCAGTTTACAATTGCTTTTATCAAAAGCAATTAACCAAGTGCAACTTTACAAGCACTTTACTGTACCATACAAGATCCAACAATAGTCCTAGTTTCCCAATGTATGCTAGATTGGATCACAGAAGTTAAAAAGCAGAAAAGCAATGTCTATTTGTTTTTGTGGGGTTGTAAAAATGGCTATTGACTATGACATTTGAAAAAAAAGTAAACTGGTGTTTTCAATTACAAAATGAGTAACAGCTGAAATCAAATTGTGCATTATTCCACAGACCAAACCTGAAGTTCTTGAAGACAGAGAACTATGAGATCAACAAGCGCAAAGAATGCTCCATAAACCAATAGTAGCTATATATTTATTATTGGATTAAAACGTTATGTAGGCACAGTGTTATGTATTATCATGGATGAATATGTTTTGTATTAACGTATATTGTACTTCAAGGGAAATATATTTTGCTTGATTGATGTCTTTTGATTAAACTGTATTCTTTATTCATCTTTTAGGTATTAAGAATAAGTGTAGTTCATCTTTAGAGCCGTTGAGATGTTGTAATCTTTAATATAACGTGTGTGGAAATGATTGTGGCGGAAAATTCTCTGCTTAGGAGTCTTTGCTCCTGGCCTTAAAAAAAACTTTCTTCTCGGACAGAAACCTGTTTTCTTCCTGTCTTTTCCTAAATAGGATATTTTCCATGACTAGCAGGGGTTCAAACTTTGTAGTAATGTTACTTTGTAGTAATGGGTCTTGTTTTTGTTCTCTATCCATGTGACCCTTATCACATGCATGTTATTTTATTAATGATTAAATAAATAAAATCTTTGTGTCACAGTGTGTGTCTTTTAGTGTCACACAGTAGCAGCAAGTTATGCATTTGTGTATGCATTTAGACATTATACAGCTATTATTTGTAACAAAAATAGCTTAGTTTAATTCCCAAATCATTTCTAGGTGTTAGATTTAACGCCTTAAAATAAATAAGCAAGGCAAAAATTGACAGACTTTTGGTGACAGAAATAAAAAAAACGTCATAACTTGGGAATTATGACAATAATGTATCCAACTGCTATAATTTGTGATGATTTTCTTCTGCACCGTAGCTGATTTATATATTTGACACATTACACTTTTGTGTTATGGGCCATTTTAACTCGACCAGTTAAGGTTCACCTTTTTTTTATTACAGGTTTAGCAAATCATCAAATAAACTCTATTCTGTGGAAATATGTTTGTTATAAAGTATCTGCTTACCTAGATTAAACATCAAGGTGAAAGTTAAGAGTGATTGGCAAAAACGAATGTGAAAGGTTTCTTGTGTATATTACGTGCACAACAGCTAGGGTGAGTAGCCTACCGCTGGTGTTGTTTCCATATCATCCCAATCAAAAAAGCCAGGAAACTGTAAGTGTTTTATTCGACCTAAATATATGCTTTATGTGTGGTAACATACATTGACTAGTTACATAAGGTAGAAAAAAACCCTAAATAGGGTGCATGCCTCCCGTTTTACAGTGTCGTTTGTTTCTGGAATAGTGTAAGAAAACATCAACGGTAAGCTGTAGACGTTTTTAATAAGCTTTTATTTTATGACTTTCCTTTTAATTTAGTTTTTATACACCGTGTCGTGTAGCCTCAGCCTGTTTAAAAATATAAATATATATTTATGTTTTCCTGTATGATATTTTTTGAAATGTATAAATACTGAATGTACATAGACAACTGGGAATATTTTCGATTAAATATAGCTTGAAGCCCTAAATACATGATATGGTCTTCCTCACAGTCAGTGTTGCAGCTGTTTCGACTGTATTAAATGTTACATTATATATTACATGTTTTGTTTAGCGATATCTAGTGGCCATTTTATTGAAAAGGCTCTTGGCCTTACCACAGCGATAGTAGAAAAAAAGCATTATACAAATTTCATTATTTATATTTCACATACTATTATATCATACATAATAATTGATATGTCATCCCTGCTGCATTCCATTCTTTATATGCTTCAGTTGTTTTGTAGTTGCATAAGCCTTTTTATGTATAAATTATTATGTATGACATTATATGTGAAATACTAATATATGAAATTTGACATTGTAAGGATATTTAATAAAATGCATGCTGTGAATTGCACATTTAACTTGGTTTTAGTTGGACATGTTTAAGCAGGCAGAGTATGTAAATGTGAATGATCCGTTTCAGAACTATCTTAACAATGGAAAAGCAACATGATGCAAGCTACTGTCAAACAAGCAGAGACGTCCAGGGTCCAGCAGAAGGCACCAGTCGGCCTTTTAAGATTGCCGGTAACTGTTGTCAGCTCTCCTTAATATGTAGTTAAACAGAAAAACTGTGTGTAAAGTGTGCCATCAGGTAAAGTGGACAGCTTAAGCTTGTTTGTTTTTCTAACTCGCTACATGTAGACAACAATTATTTTTACCCAATTGGCCCACTATAATTTTGTATGGCGTACATGATCACAAAATGTTTATTAGTTGAGAAAGAAGTGGGGAAATACCTTCAAGAATCTAAATACATTATATGTGGACCACTTTAACTAAAATCACCCTAATTGAGAGAAGATGACTTTAACTTGAACCGAAATTACTTTTAACATTAATCTACAGTTTTGTTTCTTTTGAAGGAAATAAATTTTGCGTCCTTATTCCTGAAAGGACATTAAAGTGTCATGAAGACATCATCAGTCTCCTTAAACAAATACCTGGGTTAGAGGAGGTGAAGTCTATGACGGAGTGTGATGTTATAGTGGTTTTCTGCACTATCGTTTCAAGAGCAGGAACTGACATTAAAGCTGCACTGAATGAACTAAATACCCTTTCAGGTATATTGATTTGATTGAATTTAGTAAGGAAGATCGTTTTGGCATCATTTGTCTTAAACTTTGATTCAATGTTATCTTATTTATCTGTTTCAAATTTTTAAAGTTGTTTAGAAATCTATTACATTGCCTTTACTAAATTAATGCCCAAAGAGTGCTGCTGTGGTGAATTACTGTATAATCAGAAAACAATAGAAAAGGAAAACAAGTCTCAATCAGTATGTCCAGTTCTTTGTCTGACCATTTACTTACCTTTGCACACTTTCTTAACACCACAATTTTATTTTAAGCATTTAAATGAGAAAAGGTTAACAAATAGGAATTAAAAAACAGAACAGACTCTATGTGTGTGCATGTGTTCAAATCATTGTAGCAAATGTATACACTGTCATATTTAGTGCTACATCCAGTTTAAAAAGTTTAAATCGTATATAATAATTTAACCACTATATTTCAACAGATTCGAAACCAGCCATTTTCATGGTGTTCCATCACACATTTGACCCAGAGAAAACTGTACCAGACAGCAGCAGGTGTGTGAACAGGACAGATACACTCACAGTGGACATTCTGTTTCATGAGGATGAAGGACTCCTGGCATGCATGAAGAATACTGAAGCACAGGACAGGATACAGAAATGGCTACAACCCCAGGTAACATGTCAAGTATCACATATTGCTCTAAATGAAGGATAAATATTATATATTAGCTTTTTTAATATCATTATTTACAAAATCAGAATACATGCAGAATATAGTCACAAAAGTTTTTTATGTTCATAGCTCACTAGTTGGTATTTTTATTAATGCTGTAAATGTAATAAATGGAGAGTCAAGAAGCAAAAGTAAGATATTACTGTATTATTATCACATGCACACAAGACAAGCAGACATATTATATTACAAGACACAGTTTAGTTAGTTTCAACAGTAACTTTATTTGTAATTGTCCTTTATTTATCTGCAGTTCGTAATTTTACTTTTACGTAATTATAAGTTGATCCAAAAAACATATTTTATTAATATTTTAAAACTATTCTGTTTCAATGGTGGCTGGTTCTCGTGGGGGGTTTGCAGTCATCGTTCTGAAGTAAAACTCATCTCTGTTAATTGAGCTATAGTTATTATTTAATCTTAAATAATAAACTAAGAGTATTTACTACTTTTTTACATAATAGAACATGGAAGAGCAGCAGGAGAAGATTGTAGCATCTTCACATGCTGGTGAGTGATGATTTTTATTTACTATGATATTAAGTTATTTAATGCATTTTTAAACAGTAAGTAATTATTTATTATATGTTGTACTTTAATTGGATGGTTATTGTGAATTGTAATGTGTTAATTGTGAACTAAAATATTCTGTATTTTTTTTTTGGTATATTTTATGAAATGTATCAGTGTAGAAGTATAAGAGTGACCTCGTAATGGACTTTCTAGTGTCAATTTGGTTTTATTTTTTAAGAGTTTCACATTTCCTTTGCTTTAATTACAAGATGATATTTTAAAATTCATTTTTAACATGTAATGCAGCCAGTTTGTATCAAAATTGAATTTATGGCTCTCTAAGAAAAACATGTAACCTATAATAGATCCCTATATGCCACACATCACCAGAGCGAGAATTGTAAAGTACCAGAGCGAGAATTTATTTTAAAGTATTGGGCTTTTGAGACCCCCAGGTTGGTCCTGTTTTAGGTTAGGATTTAATTTATTTTAAAAACCTAATCTTTTATTCTTTCTTTCAGTTATCTTTTGTCCCAGAACTGGGCTTATCTGCTGGGAAAAACCCAGGTTATATTAGGTCCTGCCCTATAGGTTAGGAATCAATGTATAGTGTACATGCTTTCCTTCTAGATTTTCATTGCCTTTCAGTATAAGAGTCTGGTGGAGAAATGTGGAAACAGGTCTAATTTCCTTAATATTAATCAGATAGGAAATAGCGCTCAAGTTGCAGAGCTGCTAAAGAAGATAAAGGAGATGGTTGGAGGAAAAAGAGAAAAAATACACTCTGAAAAAGGATGTGTTATTTTTTAACACATTTTTTGTGTTATGCTGTTTAACACATAATGTGTCATTTTGTGTTAAATACATAAAAGGGACAACACATGTTGAGTTGTAAGTAACACAAAATGTGTTGTTTTTAAATTAACACAAAGATGTGTCTAGTTAGGGACAACACATCTGTGTGTTTAAAAGTAATAAAAAAAGTAAAAGAAAAAAAGTAATAAAGAATAAAATGAAATTAGGAGGATGTTAATCAGTTTTAGAGCCCTGTTTTGTAAAGGTTTTAGGTTTAAAGGTATGAATTAAATTAGTTTTGTAGGTGGATGCTCTCTGAATTAGGTTGTATGAAGTTTTATTCTCTAGGCTTGCTATCTTAATTTTAGTTTTCTCTAAAAAGCATCTTTGTGAAAACATATTAAACAATATTAAGGCACTCATGTAAATTCAATTGACTTTAATGTTTTGAAACCATCACAACTAACTAATGGTGTGTGGCATATAAGGATCTATTATAGGCTACGTGTTTTTCCATAAAAAATCCATAAATTCAATGTTGATACATACTGTTGGGTGGCTGTATTTCAGATTGAAACTAATTGTTGAATATGGTAATTATTTTTGCACAGAAATGGACAATTACTGGTAAGACCTATACTAAAACTTGTCAGAATGTTTAAAGTATTTAAAAGCATGTGAAATGTGTTAGGAAACAACATATTGTTAATATATAATAAAATAAAACTATTAACTAATGTGTTAGGAATAATGTATTTAAACACTCATGTGTAGTTTTATTCCCAGCTCTTGCTATCTTAACTTTAGCTTCTAATGGCCTGTTGTGAAACATATTAAACAATATTAGCGCACCTGCAAAATCCAATTGACTTTAATACCGTTTTGAAACCATCAAACCAGCAAATTCAATGTTTGAATACCTCGTTAGGTGGCTGTATTTCAGATTGAAACCAATTGTTAATATATAATAAAATAAAACTATTAACTAACAGGAAACCAACATCGTATTTTTCTCATTAATCATTGCATTGCATAACTTGCATGTTTGTGTCTAAAATAAATTAAAGCAGACAAAATTATAGTGGTCAAAACAAGCCGAGTTACTGTCCTGAATTCTAGTATGTGGTATTTGATTTTTATGTTTTGTGTCAGAGCATGTAGTTCTTGCTGTCTTAATACAGTTTTGGCTCGTGCCATTGAAGTCAAGACACTCATGTGTCTCTTTGTCTCTGTATTTTGTCTCTCATAACCACAAAACATTAAACATTAAGAACTGACTGCTTGTTAGCAACGTGCTCTTCTGTGTTTTTTTAGCTTTGGTTGAGCGCATGGCTTTTTTTGTTTATATATGCTCTACTGTCTGACTTACTGACTCCGCCCTCTCGTTTCTATGTTAATATTATGACTATTAGTGCATTTGCCCTATCTAGTCTCTTTCTGTAAGCCAAATGCACCTAACGTTAATTCAAAAACCTGGCCCCACGGCCACTGGCCCCACGGCCACTGGCCCCACGGCCACTGGCCCCACGGCCACTGGCCCCACGGCCACTGGCCCCACGGCCACTGGCCCCACGGCCACTGGCCCCACGGCCACTGGCCCCACGGCCACTGTATACAAAGAACGACTGACAAAGGACACAAGGAACACTGGGGCTATATATACAGAGGGATAATGAGCAAGGCTGACAAGACATAGGTGTGGGTAATGAGCAACAATTAAACCAGGCAGAGGATTGTGGGTAATGTAGTTCAATAATGAAAATGTCCAGAAGAGGGAGCAGGGACAAGACAGGAACACCAAGACACAGACAGGGATCATGATACCTTCATACCCTCCCTATTGTGCGGGTTTGTTTCTTTTTGTGCCCTCAAAACAATGTTGCGGTGTAAACAAACAGCCAAAACCAGCCATAAAAAGTGCCTGTGGAGATCGTTGACAGATGTGTTTGTTATTTTACTTCATCATTGAATGATGGCGTAAAACCAGGAAACACTTATTCATGGACTTTTTAAATCATTCTTTCATTTTCATTTTAACCTGTTAACTGTCACCGTTCCATGTTATTTTCCTTGCGTAGTTCCAAACCTTTATGACTTTCTTCTTCCTTTAAGAGCTTTGACATGAATATTGACATTGATTGTTTTCTGCTTTGTCACTTCTGTCCAAAGCAATGCCTTTAAAAGCATTCTCTTTACCTGAACTGTTTTCGGATTATTAGGGATTGTTCCTGCTTGTAGCCTACATCAGTAGAAGTTCACTAATAAGACATAATCTGATATGAAATATAAAGGATATCTAGAGCATTAAAAAAGAAAAAAGTGAAATAGAAGATCAGAAGATCTCACTACACTTACTATACAAAACGAACAGTGAAAGTGTTTCAGATTCTCATTTATTTTTGCCAAAACCACCATTTCTTGTAGACAACAATATAGTTGTTAGCTGTGATAACTTGCATATGGAGAAAAGCACAGGAGTGGACAGTGAATTTATTGAATTAAAAAGAGACAACTGTATAAATAAAACTGTATCCAGACAGCTTTATAAACAAAACGAAATTATACAAATGAAAAATTAAAAATGTTTCTAAATGCTGTAGGATAAATAGATCCTCTTGATCTGTCCTAAAATATGTTCTAATTGTTTGCCTCAAACTGAAATTAATGAGAAAAAAAGAAATATAAGTAAAGTACTTATGATAACGTATCTGCGGTCTACAAAGCAAGCTGTCTCTTCAGCATTACATTACAGTTTAATCATTTATTCTCTGTAATGCATAAGAGAGCTCCATATGTCAGGATCCCACATACTCTTTATTAAAAGGCATAGTATTTCTCAGAAATGAAACAGAGAAACACATACAACTAGCAGAAGTGTTCTTACATTTCCTGTCCTACAGTCAGCTCGAAAATATCAATACTGGGGAAATTACAAGCCTGTTGCAATTATTGCTGTTGACCAAACTCTATTTGAATACTGAATAAAGTGTGCTGCTTTACATTAATTTTTGTCCCAAGACATTATTAACAATGTTACATTATTTAGTCTAAAAGTATGGACTTCATTTAGTGTCACAATACAACAATACAAAACAAAAGTAATGTGACTTTCCACTGTTAACTGCTTTCATTTTGAACATGAAATATGGGAAAATATGGGGAATCCCACAGCCCACCCCTATTGCTACTGTAGATGGAATGGCTCCAAACTAAGTGACTGAGCAAATTTCATTACAATAATGTTTCACATTTTCCCTTATGTGACATCACCGTTTCCACATTCAAAATTAAATAGGAATGATGAAATCAACTGCACATTCTTCTCTAGTTCCATTACTGTCTCGAATACTGTCTTTTTTTTCTGGCCACAAATAAACATTAAGGGACAACACTAATTAAAAAATACAAAATAAACAAACAAAAGTGAAAAAGGTGACCATGTCTGTGAAATCCAGGCTTTATAGACTGAAAATGTATTTATGAGAACATCAAAATAGTCATTGTCATTAGTAATCATTAACTATTCAAAAGTATTAAGTTTGATTTTGTTATTCAGTTCTTCAATTTAGGACTGGTATGACTGGTATATCTGCTAACGATGATGTCACTTTGGAATGGAAATCAAAGGGAATTCTCATGGCACTTTATAAAAGCCCATTAAGTTCGTGGTCATTCAGTCTGTACCTGATCTTGAGAACAAACATGAGCCACTCCATAATATTATTGTGCTTGCTCTTAGCCTGCAGTGAGGGTAAGTCTTTTTGCTACATTTACTGCCTTTTTAGTCATCTATATCGTTCTATTTTTCTACATTAGTGTTGGATTAAATTGTAATTTATTTTTTATTGTAAATTATTTCTTTATGTGTATCATTTATTATGTGTGAGTTTATTTAATGTGCATAAGTTTTGTACATATCGACATGCATGTTGTAGAGTTATTTTACTATTCATGGTGTTTGGGCATATTTACATAACAGCCAAATATGACAAGTAGGTCAAACAAGTTACCCAAGTCTAAATACATTTTATTTTTAGATGACAACATCTAATTGGGTTTATTTTAATGTTTGGTTTTAGGGCAGCGGATGTTCATGAGAGAGCGATGCTTGTGCTCTAAAACATACGAGCAACTGAGGAGTCAAAACATCAAGGAATGGACAGTACACAAACCAAGTGCATTCTGTGGCACTACTGAGATTGTGTAATGTGATTTTTATTCAAAATGTGTGTGCATGTGAGTGATAGAACCATAATGATATCAACAGCTATCAGTGTATCAGTACAAGCTAAAATCTGTATATTTTGCTTACAGTGTGACTTTGAAGAAACCTCGAATAAAAGTCTGCCTGAATCCAAAATCAGCACAGGGACGGAAGCTGCAAGCTGTATAAGAAACTCAAACAGCTCAGAGGAAGAAACCATTTAAACGGCTAAATCATTCTGCTATATCACTGTCAATGTCTTGGGACCATTTTTTTTAGAAGATCTTGGTCTTGTCTTGTTTTAGACTAAAAGAACTCAGGATTTTATTTCAAGACCTATGAAGGCTACAGCTGTGCATGTATCAATAAATTATTGGTGTACTGTCTAATTTATTTGCAAATATTATAAGATGTAAAACTTTCTTTTGTTACTTTTGTGTCAGGTCAAAAATAAATGGGGGATTGTGTCACAAATGCATTTGTTTGTTCATAGAAAGCATGAAAAATTCTACACATAAAATTTACTTCTGCAATGACTTTATATTATTATTTTATTAAGACTTTTTATGATGGTATGTTGGTCTTTCAGATCAATTTAAGGAGCACCGAAATGATCTTGTTTTTCCTTGAATTGGTCTCGATCTAATCCTAATCTCCATTTCAACCCCTTAAAGTCTTGATCTTGTCTTAGTCTCGACGCACTCTGGTCTTGATCTTGCCTCTTTTGTCACTGCCTAATTTTCATATGTTGAAGGTACACAAACTGTGATCTACGACTTTCTTTTTCGTTTTACATACAATAGGTTTTTATGATTTTAAATGAACTAAAATGTTCTCCTTCTTTTGTTGTTGCAACGTAAAACTTACCATAAATCAATCTGTAATCTTAAAACAGGACATATGATGTAATATTAAGTTGTTTTATATGATTTTGCTGTGTTTTTGTAGAAGAATAAAACATTTTCGACGGCCGATTTTCACAGCCTTAGTTATACCAGTAGATGGCACTGAAAGCAAGCTAAGATTTCATCATGAAGGGTGTTCAGCCTGTAGCGAGGGTGTAAAGCAAAAGAATTCTCCCTAAAACTGTCATTAAAGAGTTATTTGCCTTACGAACAAATCATAATGCATAAAATGAAAAGGCCAATTCAAAAACTTGATCCACCTTCAACCATGAATAACACAAATCATGCTCATGAAAAGTTATGATGTTTTGGAACTACCTAAGGCTGAGTAAACAGTGCCAGCATTTTATTTTGGGATCAATTTGCATATTAAATATGTTTTATAACTACGAAACTTTCATATTTACGAAAATGTTGAATTTTTAGTATTTTAAAATATGTGTTTCATGCATTTTCAAGTATGTGAGCCTATTCATATAAATCCATACATATTATATATGTTTAACATGTATTTGCATATTTTCAGGTTAAGGACTAGCCTACGTATTATTAGAGAGAAAATGTAGGAATAGGACTGCGTTTCATATCAAAATGATGAGTGGAGGTGTTGGAAAAGATATTATGTGATGGAAACAGTATTAACTGTTTGAGACTACTTATTTATTTGAAATGTCTCTCTGCTGAGTGTTCTAATGTATTAACCAATGCTTGAGTCATAGTGTCTTTAGGTAGAAAGTGGAGACTTGCGTGGTCAGAATCCACTGAGCACCCACACTTACTAAATATCAGCACGAGTTTATGAAGCTTCTAGCGTCTTTTCGTAATTGGAACGTGGAAATAAATGCTTCATGGTTTTAAACAACATACATTTACACCACCCACGTAGTCTCCCCATAAACATGATTGAAACCACACGCTTGTTACTTTGGATATCATTGATGATGTTTTGGATCGATGCATATGTTTTTGTCTGTTTAGGCAAAAATTAGTTTGACTATTATTAAATTGTTTATAAATCAGAGGGGTGTATAACGAGTGCACATCCTATTGGATATGTGTAGCATTTGTATTTTTTTGTATTTTACTAAAACCATACTGTATTTTAACCTGATATCTGTCACCGCACATATTGAGCATAGGCCTAAACATGAAAATGCACTATCCCTACTACAATGTTTACATTTTAGATACTAGATAACATTTTAAGATCTTTTTTATTTAAGCTATTTTATAAGTAACATTAACTTTTTAAAATGATTTTTTAGTTTATGCTTTTTGTCAAATATTTATCAAAGTCAAAGACCTTTCCATCAATACATTAGTTTGTCATGATTAGGGTTAGGGTTTAACAATGAAATATTAAAATGAACAGTGAAATGACATGCCTAATGGTTATTGTTGTGCTTTTTGGTGTTCTGTGGGGCATGTTCAGCCTTTTATTCTTGTTTTCTTGTTAATTATTTCATTGTCAAAATAATACCTGACTGTGTATACAAATACTAATAACACTGAGACTGAAACTAATAAGACATTAATAATATATTGAATAAAAGCATCTGCTATATGAATAAATGTTATATAAATGCATTTGTATCACACAATACAGTAATGAAACTATGAATGTTAATTTGTGATTGTGCGGGAATCCCTGATCAGATTACAGACACAAGATGGTACATCAGTTTACGGTAATAAAAAAGCCTTGCTAAGACCTGTGCTATCTTTAAATATACTCCTCAGCTCTACAAAGACCAGCATTTTCTGTTCCCGTATTTTGCAATTTCTGTCTGTCCAAAATGGCACAAGTGTTTAATATCAAGCTATTTTAGTAAACAAGTTTTAGCAAAATTTTAACTGCTCATTACACTAAAATCCCCATGTGGAACAGTGCCTGAAATCTGATGTAAAATGAGAGTAATTCTATAAAATGAGTGCAAGTCAGGACTTTACAAACATTACACTTTGAGGGGGGCTATTGTCAGAAAAGAGTAGGTTCTGAATAGTCCAATTATGATTTCTGGCAAATAATTAAGACAATACAATCACAGTGATACATTTGTAAATATTTTGTTTGATATTTTGTTTGATATTATTATATTTTGTTGTTTATAACTAATTTTCTCAAGTCTATAATTGACTATAGGCCTATAATAGATGTCTATAATTGTAACATTGTGTGAACTAAATGTGTGTGCTCAATTAAATCTTTTCTCCTGAGTAACAATAGTTATACACAACCAATAGCTTTTTATATGTAAGACTTCGAGGCATGTTTCTACATTAAATGAGAATAAAAGGTATGACAGCTAGCCACAAGGTTCTTATGCCCCATATCAAAATGTTTATTTTTAAGAAATACCAGATTCATATACTTTAAACAAGTTACACAAGTTTTTGCATCAATCACAACTCACGATGTCACATTAAATAGTTTCAGATCAGGCTACTTCTCTTTTAGACATCTTACAAACAGTATGTATCAATATTATTATATTATATATTATATTATTATTATTATTATTATTATATTAGTTTTTCATTATACCTCACAACACAAATGTCAAGTTATACTTGTTTGTGTACAGTATATCTGTAAGAGAAAGTTATGAGGTCTATAGACCTATATTTTAGTCCAACATCTTCAGATCTATGGTTATGAAGAAACGTGTTTTAAACAGGGGCTACAGAACGTGAAACTGAAAGTTACTTTTCAAACCCCTTCAAGAAAATGGAAACCTACCACAATGTAAAACAGAGAAATGTCAGATAAAAGAATTATTATATAGAATTAATTATTATTATTTTCATTATACATAAATAATTCATAAATATTAATTGTAAATATACTCTTGTGTGAAAAAATATTTATTTACTTTTTATGTTTAGTAAGAAATTGTGATTTTTTTTTTGTGATAATTGGTGTTTTATAATTTACATAAGATTTAAAAAATAATATGTAATGTAGAAATTAAATGTAATTAAATTAAATGTGAAATGTGCATTTTATAGTAAATGCAAATGTTTGTCTTTTCATCATCTTTTAAAAAAATCTAAAAAAAATGATTTGCTTCTCACAGTAAAATTCCAACTCGCATGCAAATATTCTTCACCCACTTGCTATTAGATTTATGACTTCCTCTTCTGAGCATCAATATAAACTGAGCACAAGACGTCCCTCATCCTAAACCACTTGACTCTACTGATCTCAGCATCAACATGACCCTGCGCACACATTTCCTGCTGGCAGCTATTGCAGTCTGCTGTGTGACAACCCTGCTTGGTAAGAGACTATTGTCGCTCTTTTGCTCTTCAATATTAACAGTCTACCTACACAGATGGCTTTTGATTTATTATTGATATTGTGCCTTGTTGTGGTGGATACAATAGCCTAATTCATGCACTCAAATTAGTAAAAAAATTGTTTTATCCATGTTTATCAAACTGAACAGATCTTTGCATGAATTTACTTACTTTATTTGCTTACTTTGTTTCTGATAAAATGTAAAAAATGAGTCTAAATACAAACGATTTCTTTCAGCATTCCCAATGGATGGTTTTGCTACCAGCAACAAGTGTCGCTGTGTGAGCACCACTAGATCCATAATCCCGCCTCGGTTGTTCCAAAGGATTGAAATTCTGCCTCCAGGTGCACATTGTCGCAAAACTGAGATCTTGTAAGTCATTCAGTTTTCTCATGCACATATACTTCTCATGCCACATATACTTTAATCACAGACATGGGAAATGGACAAATTTGAAAAACCACAGAGCTCTTGATTCATTTCATTATTTGCCCTTTAGCCCACGCAGCCCAAGCGGCTCCACAAATAAATGTCACTTATAGGGCAACAAATTAGTTGTTTTTATGTGAGTCACGAAGACATTGCTGTACATATTTATCATTGTTTTTTTTATACTAAATTAATGGCTTACCTCTAAATTTCTCAGGATTACAAAAAAGAACAACAGTACAGTTTGTGTTGACCCCGAAGCAACATGGATCAACAATGTCTTGTCCAAAGTAATGAAGAGGTAATGTATCCAATCATCAATAGGCAGGAAAAGTCAATCTATACTTCCTGTGCTAACACTAGACTAGACTATTGATACCTTTTATGGATTGTTTTCTAACTTTTGCTTTCTTCTGTTTCATTATTTCATCAGCAAAAGATCTGTGAAGGAAAGTACTGTACCCACAGTGGCATAAATGATTGCAGCAAGATCAACCACAACAAAGACATACTTCATATTTTCAGCTTTTGTTTTTCTTTAAAATGTCAAATCAAGAGTACTGAACGTTACTGGGTGATTTTATAGCTATGCACAACGTTTAACAATGCCTGTGAAAATGATTTTTAAATAAAAACCTCACAAACTTTTTTCTTTATAAATGACATCTTTATTGCCTTTAAAGTAAAAACATGAACAAGCCTTTTTATTGACTGAGAATTTACTTTCCTAAACGGGCTACATGTACAGTAGCACCAAGTTGTAAAATTAGCACAATAAAGATGAGTACTGTTTTACATATTACCATATTGTTTTATTGACCAAACAAGATTTACAAAACTTGTATCGTCAGCTTGGGAGAAACGGCACGAGAGAGGCCATTGTTAAACCCACGTGTTAGGAACAGACACGTTTTTGGCTTCTCTAGTCATAGTTTCTAGCTGTATTGTATATCAAACACAACATCACCTTACAATCAAATCCTTTAACTTCTCAAAGACCACTGACCCCAGACCATTGTGCCAGGGTCCACATAGTGAAAGTAAAAACTGATTGTTTAACAAATTGGATTAAAATAGCTTTTTTCACAAGAGAAAATAAATATTCAGCTTGTATGAATGCAGATCTCACTATGAATACCAGCAATCAAATGAAAGGTAATACTGTTTGACAAGATGCACAGGTTAGGACTTTGTCCATCTTCATGGCAACTTTAGTGTGTCTATCCAGTGAGAGATTGATGATGAATGTGGATTGATGAAAAAGGGATGCTGGTGCTGGATCACTCTGTAAGCATCTTGCTTTCACAGGCAGTACTGCTGTAGAAAAGAAGGTTTAGACTATAGGCACAGTTTTAGCATACTGGAATGCTTTACATCTAATACTGCTATAGGTTTCTGTTAAACGTCAATGTTAAATGATGTGTTGATGAGCCTATACTGTAGATAACACAACTGTATTCTGCAATACTGAATATTGCTTACAAGTTTCCTTAAAATCTTTAAACATGAATATTGTGTGTACGTTTCATGAAAACAATGGCAGTAGCTTGGATAAGTTGGTTGCTACTAAAACAAAAGTTTGCGGTGTAGAATCAGGGAAAAATTAAGAGTGAAGTTAAAAGGTAATTATTAGAAATGAAATAAGCTCAAGACCTGGTTTGGTAATTTGAATAATTGTTTGCTTGCATTGACAAAGCACTTCGTTTTTTAGGTGTGAATGCACAACAACCACCATGCAGATTTTGCAAACGTTCCCACAGTAGTCAGTTTCTTACAGACAGCAAAACCAATGTCTCTGACATACAAATTTAATAAAAACAAATATTAAAACTTAGTGATGCTAAGTGAGAGCTAATGACTTCCCTTCAACAAAAAAAGTTGATTCAACAGTGGGAGAAATGCTCTTGAATTATACACTTGTGCCAAACAAATAAAGTGAGCGAGGGAATGCCCTGAGTGGACAGATCATTTTTCATATCCAGCGAGTTGCAGAATACAGTTCATAAACAAAAATAATTAAATTAGTGTTACAAAACCTTGTACCTTCAAACAACAACTGACAAAGCCGAGTCTGTTTACAAACACAAATTCCAAGCTGATCAGGCTTATGTAGTTATAGATTGCATGTTACAATTATACATTGTACCATAAATAGCAATCAATCATTGTCAATGATTTTTAAGTTGGTTGTTTCTGAGAACACAGACATAAATGTGGCAGGCCCTCAGAACCCATAAACGTACTGTGTCAGTACACATCAGTACTGTCATGTGATGGATGTTGTTGCTAGCAGCGAGAGAAAACAGCAAACATACACAGCTTGGTTTTAATCAGTAGGGCTGGGATCCTCTTTAATAGTGTACATCTTAACAAAGACAATAATTTTGCATAATACTTTACATTGCACTATTAAGAAATTTCTTTAAAAATAGATTTAATGTCTTTATTAAGGTTTCTTTGTAAAATTATCTTTTGTAATACTATCGTGGATGTTATTTTGCTACATGATAAGACACGTGTCTTTGTTGCTTCTACTATAAATATTCTGACACATAACTTCAAAATCATATTCAGACAAACGGATCTTCTTGAAAACAGTATGCATCGCAGATACAAATCAGAGAATCCCAACCCTAATTTGGTATTAAGCTCTTGTTTTCAAGTTGGAAAAATAATAATAAGATTATACAATTCTGTGCAAAGGTTAAAAAAGGAACAAAGTGGATGAATTCTTCACTCCTTGATGTGTAACTATAGAGCCCATGATAGGAAATCGTCCAAGTGCGGGAAGGGGTCTGCACTACCTGTGGATAGGCACATGCAGCCCGTTAATGGAAGGCAAAGGCGGGTGATACTCCAGCTGAGCCAGGAGGGAAAAATGATCAGAAGGGATGTGTGGATGAGGGCAGCCGGTTATGTTGTTGTCTCTCAGCCACTGAGTCTCCAGTGGACCCAGAACTCCAAGAATGCTCATGTGGGTCTTAGAGAAGAAGATGTAATCAATTACACCCTAAAAAAAGGAAAGGAAACTTATTGGGTTACTTGGTATTGGTGAATAATACTTATGTGATGTTCTAACTATACGTGTCCTTATACACATTGTCTGTACAGTAGAGTAAGTGTTGTTATCACAGATGCAGTTGGAGACCAGCAACGAATCATGTTATAATGGCTCCAAAGAACCTAAAACAGTAAAACACAGCTTTACACAAACCCTGTATAAGTACAATAGAGTTAGTTGGTAAAAACAAGGAAAATCCACTTGTTAAAGGGATAAAAATCCCAAAACCCCAAAATAAAATTCATTTGTAATGAATGATAACAATATTGCTGTTGGAGATTCTTTGAGCTTGAGGACTGTACATTTCTAAAAGTTTACACTGGAGACTTGGACCCGGAAACGCTATTCCTTAACAAGCGCAAAGTGTACTTGTATGACAAACTGGCGCTTGCAGGCTGCAAAAAAGGCACATTTGTATCTTAACCTCAATCAGTCAAATTAAAAACTTTAACCTGTTGAAAAAGGGTTACATACCTTGAAGTCGTAGGTGTAGTTTGTGTAGGGCATCAGATTCCCTTCATAAGCGCTCTTCAGCTGAAAACTGTGCGTGATGCTACCGTCTGGCTTGCCGTTTTTGCCGTTGCAACTGAAGTTGGTTAAACAGTCGCTGTATCGCAGTTCCTTAAAGTCTTTGTGGTTTTCTGCAACTCCACCACTGCTCAGATACTCCACCACACCTGTGAGGAAATGCCAGGAAACCTAATGATGCTGAGATAAGAGTCCCATGTCAAATCTAACTGAGGCAAGGGTTGACATGAACATTCTACCTCATGGGTGATATATTCACTTATAGTTTGTTATTCCACAAGATCCACTTCAAGTGTGCCATTACCTCTCTTATTGAAAAATCTATGTACAAATGTTCGACCAGCAGAACACGTGTTACTTTATTCTTTTCTCTCCACAAGAAGAGAACCTCTGGAACCTACCAGAGTCCGGGAGGGAGTTGAGGTCAGCACACAGGACGATAGGGATGGAGTTTGTGTCTGAAGTGGGTGAGGAAGAGCTGACGGAGCTTGAGGCTCTCTCAGTGATGCTCTTCAGCTCAGACAGGAACATCATGGTCTGGATGAGCTTCACGTCTGAGTATTCTGGATCCCAGTGCATGTGGGCATTTGCTACCAACAGAAGCTGCTTCTCTGGAGACTCCTTTAAACCTGCAATAACACCAGTTAGAAGCACTTAGAAGCACTAGTTCTTAGAAAGTCCAAAACTGAACGTAAAAATGGGAAACTGAAAAGTGCAATAACCAGTGAAACGCTTCTAAAACACAAAAACATGCTGGACAGCAACTAGAACGGATTTCACAGAAAATGGAGAGTAAGTAAGAAAGAGGAAATAAAGTTTTGTTTCTTCACATCAGGGTCATGTCTGCATAACTTGTGGCAAATGTGAACAACTTCATATCTAATTGTGAACCTAGACTTTGATCATTTAAAACAACAAAAGCGCACAAGTATTCAAAAGATACAAAAATGCAACGTTAGCATGAAAAAAAAACCCTCTTAAATTCTAGCATTGAATCTACTGTTTGATCTGTGCAATAAGAGCTTTGCATCACTAATGCTTTACTTGGTACCTTTGCAACAAAATGTAACTAAATAAAATGTCTTGTTTACATCACGGAGAGAATACTATGTATTGTACTACTACTGTAGGTTTTTTTTCAAGCACACAAAAATTTCTTGTCACAGAGAGAGTATATTATTTAGGAAAATGTATTGCTATACTGACATATCACTGAGATTTCATGTCACTGTTAAACTGAAAGTTCACTCAAAAAAACAAAACAAAATCAAACCTCTTTTAACATTTAAGACATTAATTTAATTTCAAACCTGTATGACTTTCTTTCTTCTGCAGAACACAAAAGAAGATATTCTAAAGAATGTTGGTAACCAAACAACATTGGACCCCATTGACTTTCATTATATGAACACAAAACCACCAAGACATTTCTCAAAATATCTTCTTTTGTGTTTCATAAGAGAAAAAGTCCTTAGTGTCCTTAGTATGAGCCAGTCTAATGCTCTGACACAAAACACTGTTGTAATTTACTGCCATCTACTGGAAGTGTCTGTGAACAAGAAAACCTAAATGCAGCTGTTTATTGTCATTCACAGTCCTTACCACTAGCAAACAAGTCTTTTTTCACCTCCAACAAGACAGCTACTCCGATGTTATCTTTGGTCATGACTCTATTAAGCATAACCTCTGAGCCCTCTGAGTTTGCCATGGCAACTTGATTGAATTCCACTGTGTGTTTTTGGACAAGAGAAAATCTAGAAAGTAAAAAGAGCAGAAGATAGACTTAATGTAATTTAGGGTTGGATCTACCCTTTGCAGGTCACCTACAGGACGGAGCACCTCTGTACTATTAAGATGGAAGTAGATAGTTACTTGTCAGTTTTAAAGAACACAGCACAGCCGTCCACATGTTTCCTTTCCTGTTCTGACACGAGTTTGGCACGAGACTTTGGGCAGAAAAATCCATCATATCCCCGTTCTTTTAATGTTTCCAGAAAGAACGTGTAGTACTGTTCTGTTTCCACCTCCTGCAGAGATAATTACAGCGAACTATAAAATCACAATTCAGTGTCACAGGGAATTATTACACATTACATATTTAATAATTTAGCACCATTGCTTGTAAAAACACATTTAAATGAACAACAGCACAATACTATAAAATATCTATGACTAAATTTGATTCAGCTTGAGAGGCAAACTCCAAAATAATTAATGGCTGTAATGGAGAAACATAAAAAACCTGAAGGCTGATGATGTCCGCATCACAGTTAGTGATCTCCTCCATGATACCCTTTTTCCTGTATTCCCAGTTAAGAGCCCAGGAGGGACAGTAGCCGTACAACTGCCTTGTTGCATACTTGTCACACAATACATTGTAGCACATAACTGTGAACACAGCTTGAGAAGAAAGACATTTCATATTAGCTTCGCTGCTGATAAATTCAGACTTATCAGTGAAAGAGTGTGCTGACCCGTACCTGTGGGTATCATTTGGTCTCGCTCCTTCAAAGTGATCCAAGGTCTTTGGGGTAGTTGTTCTGGATGGACTAATTAGAAATGAAAATTAGTAAATTTTCTTTAACAACTTTAAAAATTGTATTGATAGGTGCTGATATACACTGCCACTCAAAAGTTTGGGATCAGTAAGACTTGCAATGTTTTGTAAAGAAGTCTCTTACGCTCATCAGGGCTGCATTTATTTGATCAAAAATACAAAAAAATGTTATTACAATAGAAAATAATGGTTTTTATACTTCAAAATATAATTTATTTCTATGATGCAATGCTGAATTTTCATTAGCTGTCACTCCAGTCTTAAGTGTCACATTATCATTCAGAAATCATTCTAATATGCTGATTTATTCTTAGTATTATCACTGTTGGAAACAGGTGTGCTTGCCGAATATTTTTTTTTACTTTTTACCCTTTTAAAGGCATTTATTCAAAATATAAATCTTTTCTAACAATGTAAATCTATGCTATCACTTTTTATTAATTTAACACATCCTTGATGAATAAAAGTATTAATTACTTTCAAAAAAAGAAGCGATTTTTGAAGGATCATGTGACACTTAAGGCTGGAGTGACAGCTGATGAAATTTCGGCCTGGCATCACAGGAATAAATTATATTTTAAAGTATATTTATATAAAAACCATTATTTTATATTGTAATAAAATTTTGCAATATTACTGTTTTTTATCAAATAAATGCAGCCTTGATGAGCTTAAGAGACTTCTTTAAAAAAACATTACAAGTCTTACTGATCCCAAACTTTTGAGCGGGGGTGTATGTCCTATATTAGTAAGCCTGCATGTTTCTGTGGTACCTGCAAGATTGTCAAGCATGTAATTCAGTAACTTTCTTGTTCCATCAGACTCCTGATACAGGTTGAGAATATCCTGGGACAATGGATTACCTGAGAAAGAAGGATTTTCTTAGTTTGCAATGGCAAAAATTATATGCATTTGGTTTTGTTTGTATAAGTAAGAGATAATATACAGCCAACTGATTGTTAGCACAGAATAAATGCAGAAATCAGGACCTCAACATGAAGAGGAGATCACTCTGAAAGGGTTTATTTTGCAATAACAACCAGCTAGCTGTATATTATTATACTTATTACACAGCTTGTCACATGAGTAAATTATTGTACATAAAATATTGATTTAAAATGTTTTATAAGCTTATTTGCAAAAGACATAAACCATTTGCAAGGAAAAAACTTTCCTACTGGTTTTAGACACGACATTTAAACAAGACCAACATGCAATTGTGTTTAATCACTTGTAATATAATCTTATATACGTTATAAACTAGGCATTATTCCAGAGTGCTGTGTAGAAGTAATAATAATAATAGTTTTAACATGTTTTTGCAATCACCTTTCAGTCCTAGGGTTTGTAACTGGAACAGCCGACCAAGTTCATAAGGTAAAACTCGTAAACAATTGTTGTTCAAAAGCAATTCCCTGTAAAAGACAACAAATTTTACTATGCAACATTGTGTCTTTTAGGCTAACTGAATTAAATAATGTTAAATAACTACACACAGGTCTACAGTATAGTCAAACTCTTTAGTTATGCCACGTTGGGTTACCTGAGAGTCACCATGTTACCGAGTTCTGCTGGCAGGCTGCGCAGTTTGTTGGAGGACAGGTTTAAGTAGACGAGATGGGGGAGCTTTGCAATTTCAGGAGGAATCCGGCTAAGGTTGTTGTTATTGATGTGAAGAGCAGTCAAATGGGTCAGTGTCCATAATGAGCTGCTTAGGCTTCTGACCCGCCCTGTCACATGGAAGACATAAACTCAGGCATAAACATTTGCCACCCAATATACACACACATTCTAATAACTGTATATCTTAAATGCAATTTTAAAACTTTGGCCAAAAAAATCACAAGGTCAGCTTGGAAGATTCTTTCAGTGACATATTAACAAAAATAATTAGATTTTATGTGGTGATAAATAAGGCAAACTGCAGTAATGTGATGGCAGAATTTCCAGAGTGACTGAGGTTATTACTAACCAGAAATCTCCAGCTCTGTCCAGTGTGATTTCTTCCCACTGGCCGCCTCCTCAGCAGACATGATGGTGTATAATCTGCGCGGGTCTGGAGGATCATATTTTTCTTTTGGCATGCCTGTTAATCTGAACATCCATGCAAAAAAGTTTCTCTTAGTTATGTCACTGTTCCCAAAAAACGAATGTTTGGATTTATCATTTGAAAAATCTATCTGATCAACAGCATTAATGTGTCTGTGATCGTAGTGGTCAGCAAGGAAACTGCCCTCTGACCAAACCAGCGAACAGACTGATATTATGTAAACATTATGTAAATCATACAACAAACAAACACGCTCTTGTACTTTTATGAAGAGAAGGCTTTAGCTGGTGGTAAACTATTCATTACAGTGCCAGTGAAAAGTTTGAAAACACTCACTGTTGTTTAGATTTTTCACATTTTTGAACAGTAGTAAACTCATCAAAACCATGAAATAACACAATTATAACTGTGGGAATTATATTGATTCCAAAAGCATCCAAAATAAATGAACATTATGTTATATTTTAGCATCTTCAAAAGTAGTCACCCTTCATCTAGAATTTGCAAAATCATACTTTTTACGTTTTATCATTCAGCTTCTTGCGCTCACAACCTGGGAAGCTTTTTTGCAAAAGTTTGCAAAACTTTTCAAGATATTAACAATGGGTAAGAACTGCGTAACCTGCATTTTAAAAATTTAGAAACAATATGCAAATACTAAATAAAGCTGAAATGTCATGTTAACTAGAAGTGCCCACTGAAAGCAGACAGCTGATGTTTACACTGATCTGTTTGAGTAGCTGATTTCTCTCAAGTCAAGCCAAAACATGGTAAATCTAGGGCACTGCCAGGGTATAACTTAAAAGAACTTTAGGGACATTACAGAATTGTCTTCTTGAAGCTTTTAATGTGTAAAAGAAGTTGAAAACAAAGTACTTTCACACAACATGCTATTAATAGGCAGAGGCACCATAGCAGAGCTTTAAAACAGACTGTCCTCATTTGCCTTGTATAGCACGAACACGCGCTGCACTGTAATCGCTTATTCGCAGCTGTTACATACACACAGCCAAAAAACTCTCAGAAACTTGTTTGGGCGGCGATATTGAGCATATCAAACTTCTGAATTACAGTTTGTGTAACATATTCTGAAATGCAGAAAAGTATCGCGTGTACTACGCAAATGAACGCTGTATCATAATAATGACAGCTGATGTGTTACGTAACACCCTTTTGATGTTACAAAGTGACCTATCATGAGTAAAATCAACATTGGAGTTATAAACTAATCGAAGTTTCACAATGAAGCGCAACTGTGTTATGGTGTCACGTTACTTTATCGTTTATAATCTATCATTTAAAAGTGTCGTAGTGTTTCGTATAATGGGTAACAGCGACTCCTTCAACACCAGCCCAGTACAGTTGTCAACAAGCAGGAGCAGATCTGTCGGCGTTCCTGGTATTACCCAATAAGGTCATCTATAATACCAGTAAATGTGTGAAGATTTAAACACTGGTATGGTTTAATAAGTCAACAGCTCACATCTTCTTAACTGATGATCCTCTGGAGGTAGAGCTGGAGACATCAGGCTCATCGAGCAATATTAACAACGAACCAATAACCACCACATAGAAATGCAGTAAATAGGCAGGGGTCTCTTACCTTCATTCGGAAGGTGGGAGAGGAACCGATGGTGTGGTCTGATCAGAGACATACAGACAGACTGTGACCGAACCTCATCCTGAGAGTCAGGCAGAAGGAAGGACAACATTCAGAGCTTCCGCTCCACACCGCCGTCCCCTTACAATCTTACAACTGACAGTTGATCAGTTTAGGGGTGTTACTTTAAGAAATAAATGTGCTTTAAAATAAGACAATGTATACAACTTGGTTGTAATAACCTATTCATAGAACATAAAGTACTCATTTAGGCGGAGTGTGTTTATTTCATAAAATAACGTCATGGAAAGAATCCGTTCATGTTTTTTATTTTTTTATTTCGTGAACTCAGTATGTTACGATATAATTGGGACAAACAACACTGATGTTATATTTTAATTAGCATTTAATCTGCATTTTATCAAACGAATCACAAATAAGAAAAAGTTGATGGTGAAAAAGACAAACTATAAGAAGCACAGTATATTGTCTAAAATAGTTTTATCTAAATGTATTGTAATTGTTGCCTATGAATTGTTATGCATGTCTATGTATGAAAGAAAACTGCATACTATTTCAAAACACACATTTATGGGTAGGAACGTTTTGGCGGCGCCAAGGATTTAGACGGCGTATTTAAGTGTAACACAAACCCTGTCAACATGGCTGCCTCCTCTAGGAGTTTATTAAGAGGTCAGTTTTTTTATTTGACATTTTAATAATGGTCCCTGATCCAAAGACATTGACGGTATAGATCTGGCTATGTATTTATGAAGAGTATTATAATGTAAATGTATATGTTAATTAGTATCAGATCAAGTTCAAGTGAGACAGCGTGTATGGATCAACAAGCCACCTGCACATGATGGTTATTTTAGTGGTTATTCATCCTTGTCTTGTGCTGGACGCTTGATAAATGTCTCCCCAATCTAAGGTTTCTAAATTATTCATGTAACCTTTTGCTAACGAGCAGATGAATGTATTTTGTTAAATTTGTGAGTCACCAACACACCATGTTGCTTATAAAACCAGTGATGTGTTGTGATGTGGATCCCCTGGATCAGAAGAACAATGTCATCATATTGGATAAACTATGGTTACCTTGGTACATTTTTCTCTGGGAGTTACCTAGTGATAACACCTAATTTGCTCCCTGTATTGTCTTTAAGTCTTTATAAATGTTGGCTTAATTTGAATTGTGAATTTAATTTGTTGTTTTATGTCACAGTCTTATCCAGATGTCAGAGTCAGTTATTTTCAGTTCCCTGCCGTTCAGTGACACACAGACTGCTGCCCGTCAGATCCTATGCTGCTGCAGCTAAGTGAGTTTGATTCACGTTATTAAGTCTTTACTTTGATTTAAATAAAAGTTTTTTTATATAAAAAACATATGTCTGACATTAGTGAAATAACAGAATAAGCGAAATAATTTTCTCTTCAACATCAACAATCTTTGTCTTTTGTAGGCAGGCGCAGAAAGAAAAGAAAGAAGAAACGGGTCAAGAAAAAGTGGTAAAAGAAAAACGAAAAATTGATGACAGAGACAGGCATAAACCCTATGGGCTCACTGCTTGGGCTCCATTAGATGATGTATATATGGTCAGGTATTATCCTAAAGCTGTTTATGAGATGCCAGTGGCCATTGAAATGCTGAAGAACTTTCAGAAGTTGGACTTTACTCCTGAAAACCAGCCTGTTTACATTAACTTACGTCTGGACATGAAGCTGGAGAAAAAGGTAATGTTTGGTTTGTGGTTCTCCTAATCTAAGTTTGAATGTGGTATTTGCCCAAATTTTGAGTTGCTCCTTATCTTTGTTTTTAAATACAGAAAGCAGAATTTAGCTTTTTTAACTAGAGCCTACAGCAAAGCTCACATGCTCACTTAAATACATGACCTCTTAATAAACAGAAACTGAGAAAAGTCAGCACATCTGTGTGTTAGTTTCTTGTTCGATAAAAATACATTCCAGCAGTCTGCAAATAGTTTTCAGTTGCTGCTAAATAAACGAATAAAAGCTTTGTTGCTTATTTTACACTTTAAGAGACAATAATAATATTAGATGCTGAAGTTTTGCATCCTTTTCTGGGAAGAAATATATACAAATGACTTGGGTGCCCAGCAGAGCCATCTCTGGAGTAAATATTACATCGTGGAAGGAATGTTCATAGTAAAAATGGATTCAAAATGACTGTTAAATTATTGAAAATAAATGTTTTCAAGTTAATTAAATGGTAACTCAGAGTCAGTTTTTTTCTTAGAGTTGTAGCAGTGTTTAAGAAATGATCACTCCACAAACAGATACATTTGGACAGAACATTGGCCCTTAATAAAATTGTTTTAATTTCATTGTTGTTTCTTCAGAAAAAAGTGGATCCATTTGTGAGCACAATTCATTTACCACATCCCTTCAAGTCGGACGTCAACAAAGTTGTAGTTTTCACTGAGGTAGGGGCAGAACTCTGCAGTCCTTTAAAATACACAATAAAAGTGTAATTGACTTAACAGGTCTGAGTATGGCTCTGAATAAGTGTGGCTCTGTATTAAGGGGTGATTTACATAAATTAATTGACATTTGGCCTTACAGAACTCAGATCAAGCCAGAATAGCAATGGAGAATGGCGCAACAGTTGCAGGTGGGGTGGAGCTGATTGATAAGGTAAGAAAAAAGCTTAAAAATTTACCTCAATTCAGGCCTGTGTTTATCTGCTCTGTTTGCATTCAGTATATGTGAGAGTGTTAGTTTTTATTTTTTGTACGTTGAACCATTATGCAACTTGCCTAATTTAGCCCATTTATATATATGGTAATTCATTATTATGCCCACTGTATTCATTTTGTCTTTTAATCAATGTTAACTTCAGATTTTAGCAGATGAAATCTCAGCAGATTTCTACGTGGCTGAGCCAGACATTATACAAAAGCTGCTCCCTTTGAAGAACAAGTTAAGGAAGAAATTTCCCAAGAGCAAGAGAGGTCAGTTGTACTTATGTCACGTGTCAGATGGTATGTTCCATTAATGTACAGTTGAGCAGAGATTAATTTGGCTTTTTATGTTCTTTGCGTCAGGGTCTGTTGGGATAAATATTCCCAGAATGCTTGCATTGTTCAGGACTGGTCATGAATACGTTGTTGAGGACATCTATGTTAACACTCAAGTTGCAACAGTAAGTCAACATTGAACTGCTCTGTCCTTTGTAACACAGTTAATCCACAGTATATGTATATTATGTAGCTGCTATATTTATGGATGCATATATAGCTTTTTGGATCAGAGCACCGGTTGGTGGTAAAAAATTGTCATATCTTGAGCTAAATTTGTTCTTCTGGTGCTAAAACTCTGTGTTAAACAGCTTGATATGCCCAAAGACTTTATTCTGGAAAACATTCAGGCCGTATGTAAAGATGTGGCCAACCACAAACCAGGAGAATTTGGTAAGTAATTACTGTATTAAGTTTTAATTCAGGTAGAAGTCATTGATAAACTGTTTGGTGTCAAAACACTTATTACAGTGGTTTAGATTGTAATAAATGAAGATTGCTCTGTTAGCCTTCTTTAAAGAAAAAGTAACATTTAAAGTTTTTTTGCGCTAATGTTAGTACTGTTTAGAAATCATTTGTAACATTTGAAAACAAAATAACTTTTTGATGACTACATGTTTTTAGACAATTTTATTTTCTGGACACTGGCTCTAGGCCTGATATTGTAGTCATGTTCCTTGTTGTCCTTATTTTGCTTTTGCTTTTATTTTTTAGGGCCCTTTATTGAGCGGGCAGTCATGTGCAGTAGAACAAGTGAGGGCTTGCATGTCAAAATTGAGGATTTATTACCACAGGAACAAAAACAGGCATGAGTTATTTGTTTTGTATATATTTGTACTGTACCTTAAACTGTAATAAAATCTTAACTGTGATCTTCAGCTATGTATGTTTTTTCTGTGGTTGTTTTTTTTTACAGTAGAGCTTTGTAGAAATACATTTTAGGTGGGTGTACAGGTATACATTTACATTTAGGCATTTAGCTGGCGACTTACAAATATTAGGAGACAATGAAGGGACACATCAAAAGAGGCAACAATAGTGTGAAGAAGTGATTTCCTAAGGGTATACAAGATTCTTAGATTCTTTAAAATATTTTTATTTTCCCAATCTGTCACATTTGACTTCTCTTCACATTTAAAATTATTGTCCATGTGGTCTTCACACTTAATGACAAAAGGATGATTGTTTTAGAAAATGTTGGTGCACATGCACAAATAATAATGAATGCCCTAAACTTTTTAAAAACAATTTTTATTTGCATCATTTCTTTTTACACAAATTAAGTAGATATTCAATACAATTCTTTTTTTATTGCCACATTTACATTTATTCATTTAGCAGGTGCTTTAATTCAAAACAACATTTAACAGTTTTTTAATGAACAAACTAGAGCTAAACTGTGGAAAAAATAATAATTAGTGGTTAGTCAGGTGAAGGTAGACCCGGTGTGGTTTCAGTTGTTTCTTGAAGGTTGTGATGGACTCAGCAGCAGCTCATTCCACCAGAGAGAAAGAGAATGGAAAAATGTTTTTCCAAGCGATTTGCTGCCTTGTTGTGATGGAACAACCAGGCAAAAGAAAACTTAAGCATCTGGCTACCATTACCACTTAACACTGGTATCGCTATCGCCTCTGAGCCACCCATTAAACAAAAATTGCTCCCTTTGAAGAACACACTAAGGAACAAGTTTCCCAAGAGCAAAAGAGGTCAGTGTTTTTCATATGTCTCATATCAAGGCACATTAGTAATTATAAATAACTACAAATACAACATTCAGCTTTTCAAAACGAAACTAGAGGGATAACTTAATTCATGTCATTTTAGCCTGCAAAACCATTCAATTGGTTGCATATGGCATAATATCTTGTAATTCTACTAGTATATAGGCTTTTTTAACGAAAAGTGACTCAAATTAACAGTTCATTTTAAAGGTCTGTTTTGTGCAAATGTCAATAGTGTATAAATTTGCACTGCAATGAAATCTTAAAGTGGTTGTACTCGTCTCGTCAAGCTGTATTCTACATATCAACACCAGGTGGCAGTAAAAGATCCCAGACTTTTTTGGTCAGTAACCAGATTTATTGGCACTGGCGATTACACTGCTTGTACTGCGGTAAAGAAAAATAACAGTCGTTTTGATCTGTATTTGTCATTTTCAGCACATGGGGATATGATAAATACAGGCAAGTTGTGTTACATGTGCCTAACATTACAAAACTCATGGTTACATTTGAATTAAAAAGGTGTTTAAATAGCATAATTGAAAACTTGGTTATGGTGTGCGTCACGTCTGCAACGTCGCAGAAATGATTTAAATGTCTGGCTGTTTTTATCTGATCATTGACCGAGGATCGGATTGCACTGATGCACGTGGCTAAAGCAATTTCTGACGAAACAACTATTTGTAGCCGTTTGCCAATGTTTTTAAACTTTATTTTATTTATACACAACTTTGGTATAAAAGATTTAGCATTATTCTACAAAATTCGATATACGTGTTCAAGACTCTAAATGTAATGCACAAACGTTAATTGAACTTTTCTATAATTGTCTATACAAGTTTAAGAAGAATTGAACAAAATCTAATATATGACACAACTCGATGGCTACAGGTTTTGTTCCCACAGTGTCAGAGGAGGAGGAGGAGGGGCTTCTTAACTCGTGAATGCATGTTGTCTCCAATAACTCGCTTTAAAGAGCGGCTCATAGTTCAAAACGACCGTGGCGATCCTGTGTAATTATTTGCTTCCAAGTTGTCCTTGCAATGTGCATGTAGCCTACTTTTAAGAGGCAGGTTTTCCTGTGAGAAGTTTCGTTGATCATTAAGTTGGACAGCGCGCAGGAGTGTATGTATATTCTAACTGGAAGGTTCCCAGTAACGATACGGACAGTCTTACTGCAGGACTTCAAGCCTATCTTCTGGTGCAAGCACGCTGAGTCCTCGGAAAAGCAACGATGATACCCTCAGTTTCGCATTCAAGTTAAAGTGCTCGTATTATTTAACGTTTGGATTACGACAACAGTTTTTCAAGTGAATATGGGTCCGGGTTGGATCCTTATTGTCGCTTTAATTGGATGTAGCACGAGCTTTTCCGGAGTAGAAGGTTGGTGTTTCTGCTATCGTGATTTTACTCAATTTAATAGCATACTTTATTTGTTTTAAAAAGATAAAAGCAACAAACCAACGCATGTTTTGTTAAGTAGTTGTTTGCAATCAAATCAATTTAGAGTTGTAATGCATAATGTAATCATGTAATGTTCCATAACTGCATGTCTGTGATGTCTGAGACTGATGCTGTTTTATTATTAGTCTATCGGCATATCAAACGCGACCCGCATCTTGTATTTCCGTTCTGCATTATAAACATATCAAATCTCCACACAGCAGTGATACATAACAAGCGCATACATTCCTCACTAGCGATTATTACTGACTTCGACAAAGATAAAAATGAAAAGATAAGACGATTCTGTATTTCCTAAGGAAACTTTGATGCTTTGCGACACTGTTAACATATTTACAATTTTTGCTATCTGTGTATCAGATGAAAGCAGTTTTCATCATCTGATAGTGTTGAACTTTCATATAGATTAAAAAAAATTAAAAAGGTAACCTACTTTATAATTGTTGGCTATATTTAATAACTGTTTATGTACTAATGTATGTAAACAATTCAGGGAAACTTCTATTAAGATTATAACACGATGACATCCTTTCTCTTTTCATTCTCAGTTGAAAGTAACCCGTTAAATTTCATTAAAGAACTCCGTGACAATCTTTTGTATTCTCTCACACTGGGAGACAGGAAAGGCATTTATGGATGCCCAAGAAATTGTCAGAGACATGATTGCCATGACTGTGACATTTGTCTGCAAGTAATAATGAACTTGTCAACTGGATTGTGAGTGAAAGCTCATGTATTGATTTCTTTTCTCTCCATTCACAGGAGCATGCGTCCATCAAGGCTCATTGTTTGCGGTACGTATCTGTTCTTCTTCTTGTTTTCGCTTTCATTTATTCTTCATTTTAATGTTCCTGTATTGAGATCTGGAACTTTAAGCAATCATCTAGTCCCATTTATGAAAGCCGGACATTGTATCATTAATTATTTAGGGGACCATTATCACGGCACTGGCTCTGAAAGGAGTCGCCTGATAAAGTATCAGTCAGAATAGACCTAACATTCACTACAGATATATTTGAGGAGAAGTGTCTTATAAATAATAAATACATGCTGACTTTGTGAATGCTAATGAGGACGAGATGGTCTAGAATAGATTATGTATCTTGAGAAATGTCTGCTAGTATGAGAAAGTAGTCAGGTATCTCTTCTGCAGCTTAGTGCAAATTGTCAGGCACCTCTGTTTTTCCTCATTTGCCACACGGTGTGCTTACGAATAATGAGATTGCCTTTTTGTTGTTCCCTTTACAGATCTGATGGTAATTTGGGTGTTAACATAAGCATGTCATTTTAAACTTTACCCATGCTTACTTGCATAAATAATATTATCATAAATGCATTGACACTGGTAAAGGTGTTTTATTCTTGGGTTATTACAGACCAAAAATGTTTGAAAAGATTCCAGCAGCAGCTGGTTTTCTTTAAAAATGCTTAACTTCCATACATGTAACTATGCGCAACAGCTTTTCTTTGCAGTTTAATGAAGAATAATGACAAATCTCGGCCTTTGCCACTGTGTAATGACAGTAATTAAAAGTAGTGTAAACACAGCATCAGGATTCTCCTGTCCTGCTCTGAGAACCAAGCTTTGGAAGTTAATAGTATGTGTGTGTAATGCCCTGTAACTTGGCTTCTCCTGGGATTGAAGAGTCTTTGTGTGAAAAAGAGTTGGGAAGATGGTCGTGGGCAGGTGGAGGCATGCTGGAGCGAGTCAGAAAGTGGCTTTTTGGAGTTTAAAAGATAAGTCAGCTAAAACACCTGGACAAAAGCCAAAGTGTCCAGATAAAACAAGGAAAAGCAAAATTTAGCCGGCAATGGTTGTTCAAGACTGTGGGCTGTTACAACTGGCAAACCAAAGTTAAAATAAGGAAATAGTTAATTAGTGGCTGTATACTCAAAAGTAAGTTTTCAGTTTCTTTGAGTATTTGAGTTTTTAATTTTGCAGTATTTGCTCTTTGTACATTTGATGGAAAGTGAGGATTAATTGTTTTTAGAGAGCAACGAACCAGGCAAACTAGAAAGTAATCAGAGGTTGTTTTTATAATGAAATATAAGTGATATGAAGTTAATCTTAGGGTTGTAATTTGAAAGAGCAATTGCTTCAGATGTCTTAAGCCCTCTCTGTGCAGGCTGTGCGCTGGATCTAAATCCTGTGTAAAGACACAACACAACAGATTGGCGTACTAAAGTACTAAAAAAACATAAAGAGAGTTTATAATAAGTGAAACTAAAACAGTTGATAAAGTAATAGATGCTGCAACTTTTTAGGAGTGTTGATTTCCTTACAAGAAGACACCTGTAAACACCTGTTTTGCATGTTTCTGTTGGACATTACACAAAGATAAATGAGACTCGGTACAATAACACTTGCCCCTACCATTATGCAGCACGCTTTGAAAGAAGGTACAGCTCTAAACATATCACTCTTGCCCTGGGGCACAAATTCCTTGCATTGCAAGTAGTCCGCCTTTAAGCAATCGAAATGTAGGGCAAATTAAGAATAGAATTGACTAAATACAGACTGCTGGATATTACAATGTCTTTGGTTGTTCGATTTGGACCTTGGCATTGTTAGCCCCATGCTCTGCATTTTAATTCACAGTTAGCTAATATATATGCCGTGCCAAGATATGCTTTATTATAAGGAGTGAAATAATTTTTTCCAATAAATTGTAAGGTGGCCAATAACTAGGCCTATTTGCTGTATAGGTAACTACATTACAAGATAGAATATTTGCATTTGTGCACTGAAAACAACAAATATACTAAACCCTAAATCATTATTTTTAGTGGGCAATCAATTTCATCTCCATAAGAGATTTAATAGATGCAATATAACAACAGTAACACTGGACTGGATTATTTGCCAAACCCTTGATTGTAATTCCTCAGGGGAACTGACGTTCATACCACCCATGATGTCATAAATCCCCAATGTCATTCAGGAGGGCAACCATGTTCCTCACAGGATAAAACGTTGAGCTTTCATGACCTCATGACACACAGAGCTTCTCCTTGACTTAAGCCTCAGTAGAATGTTTCCCTAATTTATTTTTCCACCTCTGTTTTACTGAGACAGGTCATTTAATACTGTTAAAAAGACATGTTTTATTATGTCTCAATGCACATAAAGAGAGTTGAAACCTAATCCTGTAGACCTTTCCATGGCCTTGAAAAACAAAACACGCATCAAAACACAAGAATGACGAGAAGATTTCTTTTTCAGAGAGTTTATTCTCTCTGTTGCTAGTAGTTACAGACCTTTTTATTCACTGTTGGATTCTATTTTTACATAACATAGATTGACTTGTATTTTATTGATGGTGATTCGAGCATGTTTCATTGCATTGATGCTTCATCACTTCACACTGCTTCAGTGGGTTATCCAGCAGGTAACTGACTTTTAGGTTCTGACCCCTTTTTCTGGCCCACTAAACACATACGATTTTTTCCCACTGACTGGTCTAAACAGCAATATAAAACCCATTCCCTTGTGTCCAAAGCACACAGAGATGTTTGATTTAGCTGAAAAGTGGCTTAGCGGCATTTAAAATCCTGGATTTCCTGGGTACAGTGAAGGAGTACAGATTTTAAATTGTTCTTCAGTTTGGCACATAGTTGACTTGCTTAAAAGCTAGCAGACTGTTTGGCTAATAGACAAACACTCAAAACACTGGACTGCGTTAACACCCCAGACAGCTAGTTCTGGCTTGACAGTCTCGTTTTTGAGTTGTTTGTCTAGAGGTCATCAGCTTTTGTTGCCCAGTTCATTTTGAGCGATTATCCTACAGCTTTAAGTTAAAGTCTGTTTGTGTTATGTCCGTTGCTGTGGACAGATTTGTGTAATGCACACAGGATGTGTATTCACTCCAGCCTTGCTCACATAGTATTCATCAAGCAACTGTTCTCTCTCTCTCTCTGTTGCCTACAAATTTAAGCCGAAAGTGCATTTTACCTTGTTTATGGCCATGGCATGGCTTTCCAACACAAGTGTTAAGCCACAGCAGGTGGAAGAAATGTGTGGCTCTTGTCCAAATGAGAAAATCGGTCATAAGCAGTCAATCCAGTCAAAGGGTCACCGGTGTATTTGATTTTTCAGCTGGCATTCTATTCTGAAGACTTATGTCGGGTACAACCCACAGAAATGGTTCTTTTGGCAAAAAATGGTTCTGAATCCAAGTTCTGGTTGAATGTGTGTGTGCTGAAAAACACACCTGTGACCACACATAGACCTAATATTAAAGTTGTCACCCATTGACTTCTATTGTACCTTGTGTCCATACTATGAAAGTGAATGCGTGCCGGTAACCAGCGCTTCACAAAACATCATCTTCTGTGTTCTGCTAAAGCGACAAAGTCATACAGGTTTGACATGAGGAAATAATAATAGAATTTTTATTTTTGGGTGAACTATTCCTTTAAGGTTTAATTCCGATGAAAATTTTGATCTAACTTCTTCAGAGGTTCTCCTGAAATAAAGAGAAGAGTTTCCCCTAAGTGCAGCTGCTGGCAGAAGTCAACCTGCTGGCAGTCAGGATAATTCATGCTCAGACATGATTCATTTTGACATTTAGGATTCAGCAGTTGATGCACTACAGTTTTATCCCCTGCTGAAAGACCAAAAGCTTGGAGGTTGAAGGATGGAAAACTGTACTGTTGTGTGGGATGGATTTGTTTTATAGGTCAATTGTAAGTGTTTTCAGTTTGTTGGTATAAAGAGCTGTCATAATTAATCATATACATTTTGAGGAAAGTTTGGCTGCATGCAAGAAAATACTCCATCTCTGCCATGTTTATCTGCACAAAAGTGACTTCACCTCTGCTTTTTGTACTGTTGTGTTTTCGAGCGCAGCTTTCTCTGTGAATACCATGGAGACGAGCGGAGGTGAAGTGACAGAGGTGCAGAAAGATTGTAGCCTGAGGAAAGAGAGAGCCAGACAGGGCCTGTCATTGGCTCCATCCTCCTCCCCCTTTAATTTTGGTTCTTGCTGATGTTCTTCAGTTCACGGGGCAAAACAAAGCCTCCACGGCGTCGCCGCACAAGACGTTGGAGCCGAGTCTCCACTTGTTTTGCTTGAACAAAGAGATCATCACACATCAGATCTGCAGCTTTTGGCTATAGTCCGAACGTATAACAAAGGATCTAACAAGAAGCTTTAGCCAAGGAAACTGTTATCCAATTCCACATTGTTTTGAAACATTTGATAATGAACTTAACTAGAGGCAAGCCCCTGGCAGGTTCATGCGGGAGAATAAATAGCTTTTATAATCGGCATCAATCTTATTCAGTCTGGCATTTATGAGTGCTAATTTAGGAGTGATTTGTGATAGAATTAAGGTGCTTGATTGTTATCAGGATTGTGTCTTGGAATTATATCACAAAGCGTCTTTCAGGGTGTTTAATGAAAAATTCACAGATGTTTTGGCAGCTTGAAAGGTGTTAGAAAGCTGAATGTTGGTGTCAGGTGTAGAAATATTAATTCACGTTATGGGTGGCACCTTATTGCTTATCATTTGTGGATGATGACAGGGAATTAGAAAATAGAGACGCAGCATTTTTCTAGACTATTTGAATTATTTTTGCGCTATCTAAACTCTTTTAGTAGCAGGACTGGTCTTAAAACATTAGAGGACAGGCTTGTTTCAACAAGGCTACAAGATGTTTTGCAGAGATTTTTGAGTTAAATAAAAATATTAGCTTTTCTGAATTGATCAGAGAGAAAAAAACAAGCCAAGGATTCGTATTGTTTGGAAATCACATTGTCCAAAACATTACACATTGTCCTTGCAGTGCATTGTTATAAATATACCAAGTGGTTTTTAGTTTACTTATTTATATGCCTTTCTGTTGCAAAGCTGCATGTAGGCAGATAAGATTATTTTTAATAGAATCTATTAAGAATTTCACCTGTAGGTCATTTTACATGTTACTTTTCCATTTAAATTTCTAAAGAAACCTTTAAATCTTGTGAAATTTGATCACCTCCCCCACTGAAATCCCATCTACAGGGTGTGTTTAAGAGATGCATGAGAATGAAGAAAGACGAGGGGGGCAGAACGACACACAATAGAGATGGAGGGTTAAGTGAGGGATCTAAAGGTTAGTGACCTTTACACCATGAACTTTCTCGTAAGCATGGTGTGGGGGTCAAACCTTGACAGGAAGTATGTGAAGAGTGACTCTCTATCTAGTCTTATGTGTAAAGGAATAAAGAACACAAATAGAGTAACAGTATCTTGTAAGTGGAAGTGAGTTATATTGGCGAAGTAATTATTCTTTTTATTAGGAGCTTTCTTTAGTTTTTCTTTGTCATACTAAGGTGAAAGATGTTTTTAACAAACTAAAACAGTCAAAAGAGATTAAAGCTTGTCCTTATTTGAACTAGTTATGCCAGTATTAATATGGCTGTGCTGCCCGGCAGGTTTGGATCCCCTGCTTCTCAACGGTGTCAAGATGCCACAAACAAACCTGTGGGTGTAAAAATAGTAGACGATTGCATCTGCTCGGGTCATGCTTCCCATGCCTTTGCACATGTGCATTCTTTATATTGTCCTGAGAATAGCAGGCACTCTGCTTCCTATAGAGAACCATGTCAGCAAAGTGTGCTTACATTTGTGGCAGTCTCAGGCAATGTTAACAAGCCTGTTGGATTCTTTATGTCTCTCCACGCTTAAGGTCTCACAGGTATGAGTAATCTCATCGGTTTAGAGCTGCTCTTGCTTGTAAATGCAGTTAAAGAGTCTGTGTTTGTTCAGGCAGTGTTGTTTGTCAGAATTTATATAGACTTGGTACATAACATACCGAACATACACTTTTGGAGCTGGATCAGGTTTTGTGTTAGTATGTCATTGGATGTTGATGATTATGTAGGCCTTTACAATGTGAGCTTTCCTAATTTTTCAGTTTAGATGTTTTTCATAGCCTAAGTTCATACCCTTTTAATGTTTTTTTATAACAGAATTGACATTTTTCACAACGAAGAACTGTTTACTTGACATGTTATCCATAATAAATCCAAAAATGAAAAAGTGTTTATGGACACTGACCAGTATACAGTTATCATGTATTTTGGTTATCAATTGTATTGAAGAATTAGAATCACATTCATTTTAGTTTAAGCATAATGTTTATAGGAAAATCAGCTTTCGTTATTTAAGAGCAAAGTTGAGTAAATCATTGACGAAAATCATTCAAGGATTTAACAACACATAAAATCCATATACTATTAAGAAATACACATATTTTACTTCTTTCCATATTCCTTGTTTAAGTGCTGTGGGTTTATGTTATTTGTCCTTGAATATATATACAACAAAGTGTCTGTTAGGAAAGTCATTATATGACCCAAAAGCTTATGGTTAATTATTGGAACATTTTTTTCCATTGAGCAAACTTAATTTAAACTTTCTTGCTGTAATGATACATATTCAAAATATTCATGTTTAATATCATCTTTAAACTCTCTTTATAGTTCTTCGTAGTTCATAGTCTTGAGTCAACAATCATTAATATATGTGAATAATTAATCACGCAATGCAATTATTATGATTAAGCCGTATGAAATACTTATCGAAATGAAAACCTTTAAGTCTAATGTCATCTCATAGGTCCAGTGCATTTCTGAGATAAATATGCTATTCAGACACTTTTTTTTATATTGCTTTCCCCATCTTGAATCTTCTGCCAGTGCTTCCTTGTTGTAAGGAATCTGCTAGTTCTTTGTACCACCTGTGTTCAGTCTCTGGTCTCTGGTTGGCTAATGGCCAGTCTCTATGCTATGATTTACATGTAGACACAGGGCAGCGAGGCTGGTAATGTTTCCTAACATTCCCTGTGGTTATCCCACAGCTGTCTTTACCTTTTCTGCTCTCCTGTCATCCATCTCAACATCAATCGAATGTTACACTTAGCATTTCTGTGTTCAGGTGTCACGACAGTGATTGTAAGCGGTACAAAACACCTGGATACGGTCTGCTTTGCCTCTTCATGGGGAAAACTGTAATTTGCAACGGAAGGATTGTAAAACAGAGAGAAACGGAAAGGGAGGGCTAACCTTCAAGGTGTTTTCTGAACCGAGTGCTGATCTGTCATTAGGTTTGACTGTTTAGTCATTTCACAGGCATATGGGTACAAATGATCAGTTAGACAATTGAGAACAAAGTCTTGCGGTTGGGAGAACCTGAGAGCTTTTTGTGGGAAATGTAATACATCTAGAAAGTTTGCATTGTACATGCTTTACTTGGCAGCTGTAGGGCTTCATAGAGGTCTACACCTTTTATATTGACAAAAAACATGACGGGCTGTTTAGGGACCACAGACCTAGATCAAGTCTGTGTGATACACTAAAGCTATTAATCACTTTTCAAGACTCTGTTCTCTGTTATTATATTTCTCTTTTTTTCTTGCCTGGAGAAATTCACAAGTAAGATGGTGCTGAAACGATTATTACAGTAAAATATTGATGGTTTTGCTTTGTGGAGTGAGTGTTGAGGGATGAGGCTTCAGCATCAGGAGCCGTTGACACAGTCATGAATAAATATTCTGAGCTCTGTACTGTGACAAAGTTTGAATGAAGTATGCTGGTATGATCCTGGTATGTCATTGCTTATAAATCCTTCACAATCTTATGGCAATTCATATGTATTTTACAAGTGGCTAATTCATATGAATTTGCACATATGTTTTAGTTCGACCTGTTTTGCTGGCAGTAATGTTAGGTGTAGGATAAGGCCTCATTATTGCTTTTGTCCAGTAATTGTATACGTTTTTGTAAAATATTAAAACAGTTAAGAATTTTTTTAATATCAGGCTGACCATTTATATGGAGGAATTAAGTAAAGCCACCTGTATTATAGTAAGATAGATGAGGAGGACCTATCAGCTTTACAGTAACATTTCTTATTAAACCATAAAATCTAAATTGTTTATTCTATGTGAAGTAAATGAAATACTGCAACAATTTAATCTGATTTAAATTGAATTAGTTGGGGAATTTCAGCATTATGGATGTGACATTTTCTGTCAAAACTTGAACTATAAATTCTCACAAAATGTATTTATTACCAATATATTGAACCATCTGTTTATAGTTTACTAAACCCCTTTTTTTGGTAAAGTCCAGGCATAAAACATTATATATACATGTGTTATGGATGTGACAAAAAGCACTTTTTTGAGAGGCTTTGTAGGACTTATGTACATTAAAATGCATGAACCAGAACCAACAAATGGAAAAGGGATGGCATTTTAAAAAACATGGATTTTTTCATTTTATGTGCCCATTTACAAGGAATATGGACTGTTATGGACGTGACAATTCTGAAAACAGCACTTTACCTGACTATGAAAAATCAATTTCAGACCTCACATTAGTATTGAAACCATTGACATCTGAGGTATCATTATGGTCTAAAACATTGGTAAAAAATTTGTATGGTTGACATTTGCATGGAATTGCCCAGTTGATTTTTTTTTATATGGTATGATGAAAATGTCATGTTGCTTTTCCCTTTTGAGGTGACAGAACACCCACAGTACCTCACCATTATTGGTCAAAAAGCAGTCAAATGTCTAAATCAGGAATTAACAAGATGACAGGCGTTCCCCTCCCTTACCTAGAGTCTTACCGTAACAAAGCCATATAAATGAGCACCAGAGGCATACAAGCTAAGTCATATACAAAAGCCGCCTTGCCTTCTTTTGACCCCTCCAGAAGATAAGACTGTTGGTACCCAGTGTTTCTTCACTGCTGAACCAGAGAGAAGAAGTGATAATGACAGACCAGGGCTTCTAACCACCTACCACTTTATCCTCTATTTGTATGTAAAGATCAGAGCAACTGAACTGTTGAGTGTTTTAAAAAAAAGAAGCTTGTTTTACACTTATCATGTTTAAGGTTTGCTGAGACAGACCCTCTAGCTGTTTTCAATTGTGTTCGTTTTATATGTTTTATAATTTTTATTTCAATTAAATAATGTACATTATTTGATTCTGACTGTGTTACCTCATAAAATTGATCTAAAGAAATTCAGTTTTCTGAGTATTGAATTAGATATTATATTTTGTCTAATGTCAGGCGAAAATGATCTTATGATTATAAATAGGGCATAAACTTACCATTATAATAGTGGAATAGAATATGGAAATATGCAGCACTGCATAATTTTGCCGTTTTATTGTGATTAATGAGACCGTAAAGGGAAATTCTTGGGATATATCAAGCAAGAGGCTCCCTGGAGTATTTCCACAGTAAAGGAGCTCTTGCAAACTTAATAATATTGGAGAATCTTTCTCTAAACGCATTTCAGTAGTTCAATTCAAAAGCTTTTTACAGTGTTACTAGAAAAGAGGATTGATCTTGTGGCCCAGCAAAAGGGGCGTTTTTCTGCACTCATTTGTAGCATCTGTGTGCTGAACATTAAGAGCTTACAAAGAGAATACAAGATTGACCTTTGAGAGAACCGTGTTGCCGTGTTTTTCCTCTCAAACAGCAATAGGTCAGGAGGTGGACAGGTGTGAGCAGTGGAGGGGTGTGTTTTTACTGCATTGACTGATACTAGAGAGAGAGTAATACTTTAACAGGCAGATTAGATATCCATTGAAGTGCTAAATATGTAGACTCAACCTAAATCCACTGGGAAAGAGGGAAAGAGTACTTACTGTTAGTGCTGATGAATTCTGAAGAGGCTCGTGAGTCAAGCAGCTGTCACTTGTTTTATTACTTATACTTGAGTTATTATAATTTTACATCATAATTCCGACAGCTATGATTGGTTTTTCTGTCAGTTTGCTAAATTAATAAGATGAACTCACAGCAGAGTAGCCTTTTGTCGGTTTTTGATAAGAACAAACAAACGTGATACTCTCAAAAATCTGGCATTTATAGTATATATAATATATATATATATATATTTACTGTAAATATAAATATATATATATATTTACTGTAAATGTAAAATATATTACATTAATATACAAACTTTTTTTAATCTTTTTAGTACTATTTCTGTTTCTATAGATATTTTTTTTTAATTAGTATTTGTGAAAAAATGTATATTAATGTTTCTGTTCTTAGGGTTAGGGTTATGTGGCAGACTTCCTGCCAGCGTCTTGAATCTTCACTCTTGAAACTTTACTTGTACATACAAACCCAAGATAAGTCATGCTTCTTTTAAAAAGATAATAATAATTTAAAAACAATGAATAATAAGAATACTTGCTTGGAATTTGGTTGTGGGTCCTCTTGGTATGTGTGATTATCTTTCTCCATGTTTCTTCATCATTCAGTGTTAGCCACACCCAAACTTTTTTGCATTAAATACACAAAATAATAGACAAATCTGTTGCAACTGACATTTTATTTTGTCGAAGCGGTCAAGAGATCTTTCTCTGCAAAAATCCACTTTTGAGTTACTTTGGATAAGAAGTGATTTTAATTGTAACTAAACATTTACATTTTACGTTTGAAAGATGCTTGTATCCAAAGCGACTCAAATTATGTTTATAAATTAAGTCTGTTGGTATACCTTTAATTTATTTCCTGTTCCTGTATGTTATTTTTTTTTAAAATCTACTTACTGGTACACCATACCAGTCATGGTCAAGCAGCAGTTCAGGGTCTAACAAGCAGACAGACGTTCCACTCCCTGCCCTAGAGTCATGTTATAACAAAGCCACTAAAGCACCAGAGGCATTCATGCTAAACTGTATACAAAACATGACTCTTTCTGACACCCACAGGGAAAAGACAACGCTCAGTGTTTTGTTACAATGGAAAAGAAGTGATTCATACTTTAGACAGAGCAAGGGTTTCCACTCACCCCCATCTCAGCCTGTGCTGTTATACTTGTATATAAAGACCTTTTATACAAAGATAAAATAAGTGTTAAGTAGCATATCAGTTTGTATTATTCAAACAGCTTGTTATTTTTGTGGAGATGCCGTTGTGATAGAAGCAGGATGATATTTTAGAAGTGTACAATGTTAGACCGGTGCCCCCGGGTGAGGAGGGGAATGATGTTGTAAGACAATGAATACAACACTATTCTTTTCTATTCTTTCTTTTCCAGGGGTTAGATATGGGTCAGCATGTTGTCCTATAGCAGTTATTCTGACGAAATGTATTTTATCTTAAACTCAACAAACGTTTGAATTGACAAGCACTTTGATACGTACAATATGTAAGTAACTTATTTTGTTTCTTTGAGAGTCTTTTTCACAGTCCAGGATGATACAGATTTTTCATTTGTTTTTATATTATTTTGCAATTTATTTGATGTAATTTATCATTAAATGTATGATATCATATAATATTATATGATTTATAATACAGTACCAGTCAAAAGTTTAGACCTTATTGACAAAAATGTTGCTCATGATCTTAAAAATCTTTTAATCTGAAGGTGTGTATTCCAATGTTTGAAATGACGTTTGTAGACAAAAAGTAATTGTGCCAACATATTAATTTATTTAATTCAAAAACTACAATTACTACAATTACTTAAAAACATTAAATGGATTACTTGGATCAAATAATGAATAAAACACAGCCAACAAGAGCATTGATAGAAATTCCTTTACTGCTGTTTAAAAAGCCTCTCAGGTTGAGACCTCAAGAAACTGGATGATAAAATGTCAAGAATATAATTTTACAAATTCTAGTCAAAGGGCGACTACTTTTGAAGATGCTAAAATGTAACATAGTGTTACAGTGTAACATAGTGTGTGATACTAATCAAAGACGTGGACAAAAATCCAAACAACAGTGAGTTTCCAAACCTTTGACTGGTACTGTATATTTGACATTTCTTACAAATAATTATTCACACTAAAATCACAAAACTTTAATTTGTAAAAAGATGTTAATCTGGTGGATGTGTTATTTAATTGCCGCTGCATATTTTGTCGTGAACATTTTTAAAATGGGACAAAAAATTATTAAATCATTTTATTCATTATTTAAGAGCCTTGTATGCTGCAAATGTCTACAAAATTTCACAGTAATTCCACTACTATTATTGCTACAAGTGTCACATTCTTATTTCCCAAAGACCACCAACAACAAGAGCGCATCCTCCAAATTAGCCAAATGTGGTGGACTGGGAGTTTTTCTTGCCTCCATTCAGAGTATTTAAATAGTGATGTGGGTGCCAGAGATGGGGGGTCCCAGGGGGCAGAAAGGGGGAGGTGCTTTTGTCATCGCAAACCTACTATGAACCCCACAAAGAGATGGGAAGGCTGAGTTATGTGCAAAATTCTGCAACAGTGAGTCGACTGGTCACCATGAATACGTCTATTGTCAAAACCTTGGCTGCGTTGTAAAGGAGCTGACCCTGTTCCAAAACCTTCCCCTCCATCCTTGCGATCTATCATGTTTGTCTTCTATGCATCTCTTCTTTCCTCTTTCGCTAAAGTTCAATGGGTTAGGGCATTCTTAGATGTGCTAGCCAGGCACATATGCCAGAAACCCATTACCTGTGTCCATGAAGCATGTTAATAATACACCAATGTAAGTCAACAGCTTGATCTTCAATACCTGTTGTGAAGACACTTCAAAGTTTTAGTCTTCCGTATAAATTCGCTCAGTTTTTTTTAGTATCATCGTTGAAGAGGGAGGAGAGGTTTATACACCGCAGCCAGACTCTGTCCCTATTTTTGACTTTGGCTTTGATTTCATTGGTTGCAACAATGAGGCGCCATAACTTCTCTGAATGAATCCCTGATGATTAAGCATGTCTAAGCACAATTTCACTCGGTTGCATGATGTTTGTCCTCCATAGCTGTTTGCTTTTCTATAAAGATAGATTTTTAGAAATTGCATTGTAGAAGTTCTTCCATACAGCTGTTATGGTTCATTGTATTTTGTTAAAGTCCTAAAGCGTGAAGCAGGGCTAGCAAAGCTTTGGGTTTCGCTAACTAGACTGCTGTGCTTTGAAGTGGTGCCAGTGGATTGCTGTGCTGTTTTGTGTGGCTGGGCTGGGTAAGATGCCTGACGTTCTCTGGAGGGCAGCCACTTATCCTGATATGTGTGCTCAGGGACCTGCCCAACAAGGGACATACGCTGGGTAACAGCACCGTGCTTTACAGTCTTTCTGTAGTATTTACGCTTCTATAACAAAGACTTTAACTGACTTAAGCTGGTTTGTTGGTTATTGCTCAGTAGTTGCTCTTTAATATAACTCATTTAACATATAACTGGATTTCTGAGGTGTGTTTCCTTTAATGTCAATTTAGGCTTATATGTTTCTCCTAAAATTGTTGAGGAGAAATCAAAATAGAAACAAATAAGACAGTTGTTAAAGTACATTAAGAGCGTAGAACCTGTAAAGTGTGAAGGTAATAATCTGTATTTAGTCATTTTGATAAGAAATGTTTAAGTTCATGTTGAAATTTGATTGCAGTCTTGGCAAATCTGAGCTCAGTTTTTGGCATCGCTAAGATCTCTTCTGAAAATCTTGAGGTATTTGTGAGATTTCTGGGTCTTTTCTCAGGAGAAATATCTGAAATATACATAAAGAGATCTCATTTGTGATTTTTCCTTCTAATGGGTGCTGGTCTGTTGACCGATTTTAGAGCTCTTTTGAACACATTTTAGCTGGTCATGCTGGGAGACCAGCTGGCTTCCAAGTCGAGCCAGATGAGGACAAGCTTGTCTAGGCTGTGAGACCCATTACATCAGTTTAAACCATCTAAGATCACTATACAACCTTAAACCTGATGTTTTTAATATATTCAAATACCTTATTTTAATACATTGATTTTATATATTAATCTTTGCAATCATCAAACTGCAACATAAACATTTGGGATTTGTAAGCATATTTTTTATTGCAGGATGTGACTGATGAATTTACCATCATATCTCCCAATATTTTATTTAGTTGTAGTAATTCCCAAACTACATGGCATGTTTTTTTCTGTCTTTATCTTTGTGCAGCTGAAGTGAGACTTTTGTTCAGAGTATTTGTGGAACAACACAGCAGGGAGATAAATACTAGTGTTACATTCAGTGTTGTCTTTCTCACAGGAAGCTGATAGACCTGCTTTGTGTGAACTGTGGTTTGTCAGACTGAGTAAGCAAATGTGAAGATATCGTTTAAAGCCGGATATATTTGCTTGGACCTCCCTGTGGTAAAAAGTGCATATGTGGATAAAGTGCATGGGAAGGTCAGACATTTCTTTCTGATGGCATGAATTGCTGCACACAGAAGTAATTAAGGTACGCTCTGATGAAGCATACTAAGGAGGTAAACTCTGGGAGTGGATTTTAAAAGTACACCACTAACTCCACTACCCCCGCGTCCTGGGAACAAGTGCCTTTGAGAACTCATTCGAATCCTTGATAGACCTATTAGGAACAAGAATGCCTGTCTCTTGTTTTAATCTGAAACTGAACTTCAAAGCTTTCCCCAGAGACCACGGCTAGATTAAAAATTTGGCATATTAAACAAAAATCTCATTGTCAGCTCCATTTTACTGTTATTGGCTCTTCCTAATTCATACCTTGACTTGACCTTGTCTGGTAAAGTACATATTTTAATAAAGAGCGACTGCTGAGAACATTTTTGGAGGATATACAGGGTTGCACATTTTGTTAGTCAATGTTTATTATGGTATTCTCTCCATCATAAATTCTGCTAGCTCGACCATTCTCAATAAATGTTTGATTGCTATTCAGGGTCTAAGTGTGTGAAGATGTTCTGCCTCAGCACCTCTGTGAATTAATAAAGTCTTTGATCGTTGTTATAATGGAATTTCTTATATAGTCTAATAGTCTTAATCAACAGCTGACATTTAGAAAAATTTTATGTAGCCAGTTCTTTTTAAAATTGAAACCCCACATGGCTTTATTTGTTCTTTGAAACTGAAAACTGAAAAATTTTTCAGTTTACAATGGGAGTAGATTGTGACCACCACTTCTCAAGCTTTAAGATGACGTAAAAGCGTCAATAAATAAATCCACATGACTTTTGCAATGTATATTTTAAATATCCTAAAGGCATATCAACAGATATGGGGAAAAACATATCTGTTGATATGAAAAACATATAAAATATCACCCGTTATTTAAATCTCTTGACCTTAGGAGATTTCAACAACATTAGGGAGAGTAAATGATGACAACATTTTTATTTTTGAGTAAGCTAACCCTTTGATGACTGTCAGGCCAAAGCAGTTTGATGAATAATTTTATGTGGACAAGGCATACCATAAAATATTAGCCGAAAAATATATTCAAAGATAAAAAATAATTGATATGTACATGCAGGGCTACAGTGAGTGATATTCCAGAAGTTTGGAAAAAGTAGAGGTCAATGTATTCCATTGGGTGCTTTGTAAAGAAACAATTAAAAGAAGAGAGTACCAGAGCATATGTTGTTTGTGTTCTGTTCTCTTAAGCTTTGCACATTAGCGCAAGGTTAAACTGTAATAGCTAAAGAGCTACAGTGTATCAGTGTAACATTTTTAAGTGAATGTTAATATAGTGAGTGCTTAAACAACAGAGATATTGAAGCTAGAGGTATACGGTATATTAACAGTGAGCCTGAACGTTAACACGCTGTAGCCTTTGGCTCCGCACCAACACATGCCCATTATTAACTTTAATGGCAATGTTAGCATTGCTAATGTTCCTGACTGTTTCCTACTCCTCTGAGCTGTCTCCTGAGGGTCTTTGCTGAGGGCAAAGTAAACAGGAACCTGTCTTTCATTGGTACACTCTCCAGTTATGCTTCTTTTCTTTTTTCTCCCACTGCCAGCTATGATTCCTTCTCTGAAAAATGATTAATTAACTTATTTATTTTGATGAAACCAATAATCTCTCTGTGAAAGGGAACACACTTTTAAATGGAAAATGGTCAATGTCGCTTATGAAGGCCAATGCTGTTTGGTTCTGAACATACTGTACTTCAAAATATCTTCTTTCGTGCTGTACAGGAGAAAGAAAATCATAACATTTTGGCTGAATTATCCCTTTAACATGGCCTTATTCTAAAAAGTTCATTTGTAAAACAGCACACAACTGGAAGGATTTTATATTTCAGTAATATTTATATAATTATTAAACTCAATGCTGATATTTTTGTAGTTCTTTTTATAGGGTTCATCCAAGGAGGCGTCCTCTTTTAGAAATGCTGTTTGAAGCAAGCACGCAGTATTGCTGTAGCCCTGGTCCATGAATACAGCAAACGGCATTTGAGATATATAAGTATTAGCTGTTTCCTTTATGGAGTCACAAATAGCTGGCCAGCAGTATCATATTTGACTCTCATTCAGACCAATCCATGGCGACTTCATTACTGACCAGACTGCTGGCTCCCAGTAATCAATGAGAGGAATGCAGGCCATGTGCCGCTTTAAGTCAGAGGGCACAAGTTCAACGTTTCTGATGTGGTTGTGTATACAGTGTCGTGTCTGTTTGTGTGCTAATGCTGTATATAATACAGTTTAGCTATAAGAACCGTATTACTTATAAATCGACCTAAGGGAATGCTTGATATTAATGTAGTATTTATTCCTCCCATATATTCAATTTCGGCAAAGTTAAAATAGAAAACATATTTTCTGCCATGGCGCCAGGGTCAGCTGTTTTACTGATGCATTCAAAGCCAGTACTAAAATAATCTGTTCTCCGGATAGTAATAGGAGTATCATAAGGTTTGCTAAATATGGATGGGGCTGAATTATATATATATATATATATATCAGAACACCTGCTTTAGCAATCCGAAGGCTGTAGGTAAAACATCATTCTGCAGAATTGCACGTACTTTAATGCATTATAAAAAGTCAATATAACACCAGATCAACTGGAAATCGGTAATGACTGAGTTAATACAGCTATATCTTTTTTGGCCTGAATTGGGTTTTGGATGGTATTGATTTTCGTCTGACCTTTTAAACCCTCAGGGAAATAGGACTGATTGGAAAAGCTTTGTTCAGCTCGGACAGCTGAAACTTAAATCCATCTTAAAAAACACTATCTGAATTTGTTAGACTTTTAAACTTCAGGACCAGCTCCTTCTCCTACATGATTTATAGTAGGCTATTTATCATGCGGGACAAACCTGAGTCAAACTATTCTTTCATTTCCAAACCAACAGTCTCATTGAAACCAAACACCTCTGTGTCCATGAGGTGTAGTACCTGCAGGTTAATACACTGTAACAGGAAGGAAATGACTGTGTCATTCAGTGCCAGTCAAGGCTTGTCTGGGCCATGATTACCTGTTTGGCCTTTTCCCAATGTAGGAATGTAGGAAAGCTTGCATTACATACTACCTTATACATTATTATGTGTACGGTGATTTAATATTACCGTCATGGTTTTTATCAAAGCAAAAACATATGTAGCTTGAGCTTCATCTGATTTATAATATATATAACACAATATATATATATATACACAATATACATACAGTAAAGACCTTCTGTTAATTAAAAAAAGACTGTGTGTGTTCTTATGTAAGAGAATGGAGAAAAAAGCAAAATGAGATACCTGTACTGTACTTTATCCTTTTTAGGGGTTAATGGAAAGCCTTTTTCTAAAAGTAAAGATTCATTCTTAAATCCATCTGTCTGTGAATGTAGGGCACATTTAGAAAAGCTCTTTCAAGAGCCTACGGTAATGTTAATTGTTCTGTAGTTCTCCAGGACTTTAATTCACTGCTGTTGTGTTGCATGTACTCATACTACTGCCACTGCCAATGTATTTTCCATTAGGACTGCCATGCTGCGGGATGTTTGTACAATCAGGTTGGTCTATGTTCGGCATCCACAAACACAGCGTGCAGTTTAAAGAAATGGTTCCACAATAATATCAAAACTCCAGGGAGAAGTATCGTGAGAGAAAAAATGATTGACTGTGTAATATTATAGCAGAAAAAACACAGCCTTTTGTAAATAGATACTCGGCTATTTATGAAATGTGTTATATGCTAGCTTTGCAAGACTTTATAAGTACAAAATTCACTTCAAGGATGTTTTTTTTTTACATATTTGTGGTATACAACAAATTTGATCTGGCAGTGTGTGTCTTGCTCAAACATTTGACAAGTGTACAGTGTACAGTACACTAACGTTCAAATTTTTAGGATGATTTATTCTTTTTTTTTTTAATAGTACCATAGGACACAGTCACATATTTATTTGTCAACTACCCTCATGTTTTTTCTCTTTACAAAAACCTTATTTGAAACTGATGTTAAAGGTTCTTTATGGCCCTTGTGTAGCCAAAAATGTTTCATTGTGAAACTTATTGTTAAGAGTGTTGGCATGCTCTGTAAAGCTCATGTTAAACATTCAAACATATGCTTTTAAATCTAAATATTTTTAAGATGATTTTAATCCTTAAACTTGTAGGTGTGGATTAAAGCACTGAACTAATAAGAATGTTTTCAAAATGTGCAAGTTATGATTAAGAAGCAATTCACAACACCTCATATACAGATTGACTGGTCCTGTGTTGCATTAGATGCGCTTCAAAATTAAAGCACTATTGTCAGTAGCAATCACTAATTTCATCAGTATGCAAATTATCATCAATGTGCAGTTCGTTCAGAGCCGTGTTTCCTGCTCTTCATTAGGTGGTAGCGTTGAAAACTTCAGAACTCAAGCTGTGTGAATTATCTTGCATTCATTTCAGCTTCCCGATTTTGGCTCCTCACACCACGACAGAAAGAGAGAGGTAAAATTGCTTGCCACATACGGTGACAGAAACGCTTTAATGGCAAGATGAAGCTCAATGATAATGTTTGGGTTGGTACGATACTGTAGAGGCCAACAATGTGTTTTTTATTCTAATGCGAAAAGATTGCTCATACCATCCCTAACCTTGAGCCTCATCATGGTGGTCAATGCAGCGGCAAATGAAAAAACTTTGGATGCTATAATCCGATGTGAAGAAAATAAGTGTTTTTGAACAAGCCTTGTCACAACGCAGTTCAAGCAAGAAACCGAGATCCTCTTTATGTGAGTAAAAGTCAGCTGCATTAGTATGGATGGAAGATACACAAAGTTTTATGCACAAAGCTCAAGGGCTTTACGTTTTAGGAGCATTACTGATTAACAATTTATACCTGTCAGTGTTCTTCAGAACATGTTGTATTTCAGCATTGAAAAGCGAATTGTACCGATGACCTGAAGTACCCCTTTTAATCTCAAACATATGCTTATAATCCTTTTAGTGCTGGCCTTTTTTTGTAAAATGTCTAGCACTCTAGTTCTTGCATGGTGTCTGGTGATGGCAGTGATAGGCTTACTGCAGTTGTCTCCAAAGTTTGACATCTATTTGTCCCCAGCTGTCTGTGGCTCAGTGGGGTAAGGCCCCTTACAGAATGCTTTGAGTGTTGCTCAAAGAGTTTGTGGGATTGACCGAAGCTCTTTTCTCACAGTTTGTTTGCTTCTGACCTGCTTCCTCCTGCTGGCCCCTAAGGCTCTGGGCAATTTGTAATCCATTCATCCTCCATTTCCTAGCTTTTGCCCACAGGTACACAGTGTGCAATTCTTATTAAAGTTTGAGGGAAACTCTACAGAATCGCAATATTTTTATTGACAATGCTGTGTTGATAAGTTAAGTTCCTCATACCATGCCATTAAACGGGGATTAGAAAAAATGTAATATTTTGCCGTAATGTTAAACCCAAGCACACTGCAAACAAGACTTAGATCTGCAGAGAGAAGAAATCTGAATGAAACACAGAGCAGCCGAGTCAGAGTTGCATATGTAAAATAGCACAATGAGTAACTAAATGTTATTAGAGGTTAGAAAAACTACTTCTGAATTACACAGTACAGTATTAAAATCTTGCTCTGCCAGTTGGGCTACAGAAATACATTTCTTTTGTGAATGGAAACTGTTCAATAAACCGTATAGCACATAAACGTTAACCATTAACAAATCTGACATTGTCTGCATTCTTTATTCTTTAGCACACCAGTTTCACATAAGTCTCATGGCGAATTTATTTACAGAAAAGCATTCGTGAAGTATTCTCTGTCTATTGTTGGCTTAACAAATTGAATACATTTCTATTTGTTGATTCAAATTGAACAGCCATTTCAAAGCATTGATTCAAATATTGCAGGGGCTTTTGAAACTGTCTCTTTTGACTTTTAGAGCTGATGGCCACATTTTTAACATTATGACAATAACGAGGTCTAATGAAATCCTGCATTGCTTTAAACAACTGGAAGTCATTTATTGACAATGATACTTTTTTCCTTCATCTATGACATCAGGGCACTCAGGGAACTTATACTTTGTTTGACCGAACCTGTTCAAAAAACAGGATTGATTTTCTGTAAATAATTTACTATTACCCTCTCATGTCTAGGAATTTCTGATCTTTGTACAACGTACAGGTGATTTACCAGGATAGAGTATAGTGGTCTTGTTGCTCCCCTTTTCATCTCTTCTGAGGTTTTTAGCATTAAGAATTCACTGGTTAAAGCTTTTCAGTTTTGTACCCTGAACAAACACGTACAAGTCAAGATCACACAGTTTTTCAAATAATGGAAATATTAATAAAATTACATATAATACAAAAATAATACAATTACCTAATAGAAATATCATCATTTGACATTTCCAGTTGTTAGTGGTGGTGACAGAACACAGCTACATTGAGATGCTTTAACAATGGCATTTATATAGTTAATGTTTGAATGTTTTAAACATAAGTCAAAAGGCTTGCCTTTTCATCTCTTTCTCATTATAGATAACAAGCTGTAAGACAGAAAGGGTGAATTATTTAATAATCCGCCTGTGATGGTCATGGTGTTTGGCCACATGGAGCCGACTCCACTGTTGAAAGAAGTTTATCTCAAAAATGTTTGATCGTGTTCCACTTCCTCCATATTTTCTTCTTCACGCTCATTACGGCTTTTCTTTTATGTTCTAGCACACAGTGTCTTCACTTATACACTAATACACACCAACAATTTCTGACTACAGTACACTATTTGAATCGTATCATTTGATTGTGATTAATTAAAATGTCTTTGACATGTTTTACTTACTGTACATTTAAAACACATCCATTTCAAAATATTGGATCAAATATTGCAAGGTCATTACAAGATTAAATATAATGAAAAACTTCTTTTAACAACTTGAAGTCATTTATTGACACTTATACTATTTTCCTTCATCTATGACATCCGGGAAGTTATGATTATAATTTAAGTAATTGATAGTTATTAGTAGTTATAATTATTAAAGTAATTACAGTGCCGAGAACTGTTATGTTTCAAAGTGATTTACAATGGAAAGATGGTAAAGTGTGAGTGGCACAACATAATACCTTTTAAGTGAAGTACAGCTATCTTTTCATCCAACAGCTGAGCTACATGTCTTGACAGCTTTCGTTTTACAGTGATAATTTCAGTCTTTACAAGGGGAGATTGGTTACTGTGAAAATCTCGAGCTGCACACGGAAAACATTATTCACGCTCTGTGATGGAGATTAGGGATGATTCATATTTCATTTATTCATAAGAGACATAACTCTAGTCATTCAGAAGACAATAATTATCATATTTGCTTTTCAATTGTAGTAATGTATGTCAAATTTTCTTCAGACTATAAAAAGCAACAAAGATAAAATTCACAGGTGCATTAGAATGATAGTTTTTATATACAGTATATAAGAGAAAGAAGAATTAGAAAACACAGTATATAGTAGGTCCGTAATTCCTCCTCACCGTTCTGACGATATTTCAAACTGCTTTAATTTTCCTAAACAAGATGTGAGCATTTAAGCATATCTGTGTAGTGACAAATAGATGTAGACGTCCTTCCTGGCAACCTTTTTGTCTCACCGCTTGCCTTGCAAGAAATTTGCATATAATCATGCTTGGCTGGCGTTAAAAAGAAGTTGTGTAGAAGGCAATTCAAGTGCAGAGACTGAATTTGTTTAAGTGCATTGAACTTTAGATATATTCAAAGGAACAGGAATCATAGAGCTGTCTTCAGTGCGTTATCTTCCCCTAAAACATGGTGCCAGATGTCCCTCATGCATATTACATTGGCATGGTTTTATACATAATACAGTTTTGATTTTGTGATGCATAATGACATTAAATTGTGACATATATATATATATATATATATATATTTTGTATTACATCATAGGATGAGCTAAAACCAGTATTCAAAATACAACATATGATAGTGACCAGCCATGTTTGTCTATTCAGTGCACTAAAAACAACTGCAACATATTGCAATTTTTCAGAGACTCCTTTGTCATCCCACAAGGCTAATATCCTCCCTATAATCGATCTAGGATGTGCTTACTCAAGTCTCATTCTGTTAATCATCAGCCAAGATCCTTTATACCATATGTTAAGTTGCTCTGTTTGTAACTGGCCATCAGCCACGGCTTTAGTGGACTAAAGTGGCTGGGGACATGATTTAGCACATTCCCTAATTTAATTAGTCTGTGCGGTGGTTCGGTTCTGGCTGATCTCTCGGCACCTAGATGAAGGCCAGCTCAATTTGGACTCCATTGCCTTCTGGTTGATTGGAAACTGGTCTGTAACTTATAAAACGTAAATAGAAAAAAGGCATGCATGCATACAATGCGCTTTCCAAAGTGACCTTGGGGTTTTTCAGCTTTTACCGTGACGTTTTTTTTTTTCTTAGGTGCTTATTTTAGTTCTGGTTAAATACCCACTGCTGCTTATTTAGTGAAGTGTATTAGTCACATGATACTTCAGAATGATTCAGCAACAGATGATTAATTGTTCTCAGACTATATACTTTAGTCTAAGTTTTGAAAAATTCACTGCGCATAAGAGACGGATTGTCTGTGGTTAATAGTGTGTATCTAAATTTTTCCTAAGAGGACCTCCAAAGATATTTCATTAGTTGCTCAGCAGATTTATCATAAATTAGGCTATTTCTCACAAACTGATTCTGTTAGTTTAAACTGGACCAGATCCAGACCAGGTTTTTAGTTGTGCTAATTGTCTTTATTTGTCCCCTTCTCTCTTTCTTTGTTTTAGGATGTGCTAGGGGCTGGTTCAGACAACCCAATACATCAACCAAACAGTTTTATGAGATAGATGTCCTTTCTGTTTTCTTTTTGGGAAACAGCTAAAGTTTTATGTGCCTGCAAAGACACCTTTACACCTCAACCGCAGTGTTTAGCAAAAGATGTTTCCGAGCTGTTAAAATGAGTTAAATCGGTACAAGCAACTCACACTTTGGTAATCCCTAAAATGTTACAGGGGCTGAATGAATTTCCTAAATAAATATATTATTTAGAAAATTATTTTCCTAAATTATTTTTCTTAATTATTGGTCTTAAATACGATTATTTCTGTAATAGATATATACTTATTAGAGATAAATGTTTATTTGTATGACTATAGTGTTTGTAGGAACACACACTTCTGTATTGCTCACTTAAAAAATGTTACAAATCTGCTGGAGAAATGCAATACGCTTTAAAAATTCAGTACTTCACAGCCTCGCTTACTAATGAAACCCACAGTGCAACAGTAATGTAATCTTAGTGAAGAAGCAGCAAAGGTTTTGGTGGTTGGCCAACATTGACAAAAACATTATTGGGTCCAATTTGAAGGCTTAGGGGATTAAGGCTAGCTTAGGCTAATTAAAGTTTTATTTGTTTTATTGGTTTGATTAGATTATTATTTATGAAATCGAACATATTAGCAGGGGTTTATGAGCAATGCTCCACGGAGACTCTAACCAAATTATGATTAAGAAGTTAAGAAATGAAAAGCTTCAAGTTTCGGGTATAATCCTTCAGCTGTTCTTCTTTGGGTGATAAAAGAAAAACAAACTTTTAAATACTTAACATCTAGGGTACTTAACATCTTAATGTGTTTAAGGCTTTATTGAGGAAGTAGCTTACCCAAAAATAAATCTCATTGGGTTTTTGTGTTTAACTGAAGACAAGAATCTTCATTTTTAACCTTTTCATTTTTGAATCTAAAACAGTATCACATAAGCACAAGTGGGTTGTTGTTTTACTGTATGTCCACACAGACAACCATAAGTAAGGAAAGCTCTTCTGTGCCATGGATTCAGTGATTCCCAATATAACTATATTTATCCTTATAAGTGCCATGTTATATTTTCACTTCCAGTTTCAGTAGAAGGTGTTGCATGTCGCACGTCAAACAGAAAGTTTTTTTTTAGAATGCTAAAATCTAATGTTGTACCCAACACTTGGGCCACATGTACAGTTTGCTGGGAGATTGACTGTCCTCAGATCTCTCCGAGTCGGCCAATCAAGTTAAACTAGGGCCATTGGCCATTAAGACATCTGTGCTGAGTGTCACTTCAGAGGATAGGTGCTGTGCTGAAATGTGCAACCCATCAACACTTGCTCAAAATGTCACTTTGGTAAGATGGCTCCTCAGGATAGCTGTCACTGGTGTGTGATTTATAATACATCTGCTTCTGAATTTATGATCAGTGAGAGGAAATCAAAGGTTTGTTTGTATCTGAATCCTTATAAACCTTAAACATTCCAACATAGCTCACTTCTTGGCGTCTTCAAACACTTTTGTTTGGTTTTTAAAGACCTCAAATTAGACAGACCTCATAAGACCTCTTAAGCAGTAGTACTTTATCATTGTATTAGGAATTCAAAACAACACATATTCATAACATAAAACAAACATATGACAGCTTTCCTGTCGTCCTGACATACCTGATGCACATATACCAATATATTTAATCATCTGTTTGTATTTTACTAAACCCCTGCCAGCCATCAGAAAAATATCAGTTGATACACAAGCTATCTATTTTTTAAAAATTTACAAATTTCCATAACAATAAACATAAACAAAAATAATAATGAAATTATTATATAAATAAATAAATAATTTAAAAAATTAACGTTACTGTAATTTATAAAAAAGTTTTTTCTTTTTTTAATTGTTTGAAAAAATATCTAAAAATGAAAAAATGTAGTTCGGCAGTGCATTTATCAAGGTAAAGAACATAAAATAATTATTTTATTCTAATTGTCATGTGCTCACTTATAAGGAATATGGACTGTTATGGATGTGACAATTCTGAAAACAGCACTTTACCTAAAAATCATGCTTTAAACTTAAAAAATGCTTTAAAAACTTGACTTCACCTGGGTATACAAGCCACCAAATATCTGAGCTGATCAATATGATGAAAATCTTTGGTAAAAACTATGAATAATATCAATGCAAGACTGATTCAATCAAAGCTTCAGTGAAGTTACCAGCTCTATGTTTCTATCTTTAACGCAGGAATGTCCTATTTTATCTCCTCTTACAACTGATTTCTTTTGGCTTCACCGTTCACAGTGTTTCCCTAATCTATCCTGAAGCCTTTCCTGGTGCATGTATTTACTGACACCCTGTTTGAGGACAGCCCAAACTCCAGTTCCCTGTTTGTTTGGGTTGGGGGGATTAGCTCAGTGAAAAGGCTGCATTCATTTAAAGGAGACTGTTTAGCCTGTTATCTGTTAATCTGATACTCTTTCAAAGTCGTAGGTACCTCAGGCAAGACTGTTAATACGTCTTAAAATACCAAAGCTATCTTTCATAGTCTTATCTGTTGATTCTCTAACATGTAATTTATTATAGGGAATAGGGATTTCTGGGGTCACTGTACATACAAGACAGCTTGTTTGAAAGGTCATGCTGAAGATTTGCAGTTAGAACTCTCCAACACATGAGTATGCTATAAGCTTATACAAATGGAAAGCTAAGAATTCACAAAGTCTTTTGAAACATGATTTGGAAATTTGGTGGTCGGGTTTGCCCTCGGAATTAGTGGGAACGTTTGGACACTAAACTCTCAAACCTGTTTTTATTTTGTCGCACTCCAGTTGTAAAACTGTCATGGCTCTGCTTTTTAGTGCTGTGTCATTTTAAGTGCATGTCTCATAAACTAATAAAAACATGTTTGGCATGCTTAGATTTATGTGTTTGTACCAATCTTCTCATTACAGAACAATACATCATGGAAGCCGGACACATGTCAGGACTGTACCTGCTACAATGATATTGTCATCTGCAGACCCATTCCCTGCCGAAATCCCCAATGTGACTTTCAGAAGGTAAGACTGAAGTCTTTGCTCATACCTGGGCTGTCACAGCAGGGTAATAACAGTGTCTGGATGGATGAATGAACTGATAGCTTAAAGGAATGAATGGATGGATGTGTGGGTGGGTGGGTGGGCAAGCATGATGAATGAGTAAATGATTGAGGTCTTGTTCCTGCATCATCTCCTCTCAATTCCAAGATGCAGCGACTTGAGACAGAAAGTTACACATAAGCTATTACAACACATGGCATGGAGGTATTTTAATGTTGTTGACACTGGGTAATTGCTTTATTTGCTGTCAAGAATGTTCCTTGGAGGAATTTAAAGTTAAATCACGTATTGTATACGTTATTTATATTGCTATTTATTACCTTTCTCCCTGTCTGACTTTTGATTGGGCACAAAATGAACTGTCGGTGCATGTGCCAAGTTTGCCGTATGCATTAGGTCCAAAATAAACCAATAACATTTGTATTATTGATAAAGGGTTTTTATTAATAAATAATACAAAATATTTAATAAGCAATTTATCAAAAAAAATTTCTCTGTGCTTTGTCGATATCTTTGGAACATTGTTCTACAAAAACATAATTTTATTAGAGAATACCATTATATTATAGCAAAATGTAAATTTACATTACATTTACATTTACATTTAGGCATTTAGCTGACGCTTTTATCCAAAGCGACTTACAAATAGTAGTAGACAATGAAGCGACACATCAAAAGCGGCAACAATAGTACTAAGAAGTGCTTTACTAAGTTTACAATGTTTTGCAGTGCTAGATAAGTACCTGTAGAGGAAAGAATTTGCTATCTAAATACAAGAAGGCATAGAAATATACAACACTGTTAATCTTTTTCCAGCTAACAAAAATATTTTCTAAATACATTTGGCTAACATTCCCATTAAGTTGTAAAAAGGTTATTTCTGAAGGTTTTTAAACATTGTACTAGCAGTCCCTAGAATCACCTTTTTATAATGTTTAGTTTCGATTAGCAGTGATGTATAATGTTGATAAAACGCATAAAATCTTAATGTCACTGCAAGAAAGCTTTTGATAACTTTCAGAGAACTATTAAAGAATGTTACTGAGAACAAATTTTCAGAGTCATATTTTACAAAACATTCTCTCATTCAAATGCTACTTTTGGATGTTTTTCTTTTGATGTTTTCCCAGGGTGAACGATTGAGAATCCCACCCAACAAGTGTTGTCCTGAGTGTTTCGCACAGTTGTCTGGTGTCTGCCACCATGAGGGGGTGGCTTATGGGGTAAGTGCTTCTCCTTATGACCGAACGGCTGAAAAACACTTCAGGCCTCATCCTGTCTCTTGGCAGATTTTCCCACTTCTGGTTGAGTAGCCAACATGCTGATTGCTTCGGTTTCTGCACAATGGTGTTCTTGTTTGTGTCCCACACTTCCCTGACAGATCGAGCTTCTTTCTTGTCCCAATCACCCTTGCTAAAGAGACACTTGATGTTCTGTTTAAGATTCTAGCAGTGTAGCTGCCAAGTCAAGTGACATTTACTTAGGGAAGTGGGATGTGTTGGCATTGGGGCTCAGCTCTGTAATTGACGTGATACGTTTGCACAGATTTATAGATAATGTACTGTAGGATAGGTTTCAAGAAATCAGCTGCTGATTCACTTCCTGTGCTAATGTGTCATGGAGAGATATAAAGAGCTATTACTTTTGATATTAACACCATTCTTAAATCATGTCTTGATCTACTGTTCTCTTTCCCTCTCTCTTAGCATGACAGTCAGTGGAGCAATTCCAAATGTTCGGTGTGCACATGTTCTCATGGGAAGGTATCCTGTGGGCCACGTGCTTGTGCTTCCCTCAGCTGTGGGAGAGACCTGAGTCCCTTCATCCCAGATGGTGAATGCTGCCCAATATGTGCTCAGAATGGGGGTATGTTAAGACTTTATCCAAGTGCATTATGGGATACTATGTTATTTAATGTTACTGCAGTGGCAAGCAGCCTGAGTGATTGATTTCTCTTCTCCTGTCCATTGTTCCTGTTCATTGTGAGTCAGTTGATGAATATAATAAGAGATGTGGTATTGTGTTTTTATGAATATTGTCCTTCCTGGTTAGGGTCACCATCCTGATCGCTTGTCAGTATCTTTAAGAAATATGTTTGTCTAATTATGTTTGTCTGTTAACTGTCACTGTTCCACAGGGGAAAAGCTTAGGTTATTTCACTATTCACTTTAATATTTCATGATCCTAAAATTAAAAAAAGAATATCACAAATTAATATATCTAAAATGTAAAAAACTGTAGTTTGGATAGTGGGTTGTGTATGCTCAGTATTTGCGGTGACAGTTATTGGGTTAAACAAAAACATTTTGTGCAATAGTTTTATCATAAAGGCTCATTTGTAGAATAATTTATTTTAGTATTATTATGAAAGATATACTTGAAAGGCATCAAAGTGTTTAAAAGTAGTTAAGACAGTCTAAAAGTATAAAAAGTATATTATTAGATCTGTGTGGATGAGTCATCAACTGTATATTTCAAATAAGCACTTCTGCTAGAAGTTCATTTTGCCAAGTTTCAAAAGTGTACTACCATACAGTATAGATGGCCTTGATGCTAGTAGAAATGGCCTATAAGCAACAAAACTACAAATTTAATTTTGTGGTGTCCTTAGCTTGTGACATTCATAGCCTTTAAATGGTCTATTTGCCTCTGATGCAGCATTCTTTGTTGTATGTTTTGCTGATTGCTTTTAAAGGGCTTTTTATATGGGTCCCAAGGGCTTTTTTAGATTTATTCTCCATCCTACACCAATGCTGTGCTTTCTTAAAGAGTTTCCTATAGAGGTTCTAGTAGAATATTGCAGTGATAGGCAATTAAAAGAGTTCTCTCTCTTTCACACACACATACATAGTGTCTTGCTCCTGGGAAGGTCATGAGTACAGAGATGGTGTGGAATGGACACCCAGCCCTTGTACGAAGTGTCAATGCAGAAACGGTCAGACTGAATGTCTGGTTGCGGAGTGTCAGCCTGTTACATGCAAAACGGTCAGTAACAAGCCTGAACTATCAGTTGTGCTTCATGATTTCTTTTTTTTGCTTTAATGTAGCCCAAGAGGTAGAACATTGTGTTAGCAACACATAAAAGTGTGTGCCAAATGCACAAATGTTATAAACCTACATTTTTAATGCATTTTACAGAGTTAAAGTAAAAGCTAAACACCTAATGATGTGTAAAAATCTTTCAAATTATCTTCAAATTCTAAACCTGAACTAGCAATATTATTTTATGAAGCCTATTTAAATGTTATTATGAATTCGATAAAAAATATTACTGTCTGTAAAACAGCTTGTCTTACATGTTGATGTGTAGAATGAGAACCTGGTGGTCCAGCCAGGACACTGCTGTCCTGTATGTGAGCCAAACTCCTGCATGGAGGCTGGGAATGAGTATAAGGTAAGAAGTTGAATTATGCACAGATAAATTAAGAATGAGGTGCAGGTCTGTATTATGGAAAATCTTACAAAAACGGGAAGCGGTGGAGAGAGGGAGACAGAGAGTGAGTGTGGAGTAGTGTGTGTTCATCATTCATGCTGTAGTAGATGGATTGAGGATGGAGCTGTGTGTCTTAGGAGAGTTTGGTGTATGTGTGTGTGTGATACTCTTGTCAGTACCGCCTCTATCCTGCTTTACTCTTCTCTCTTCATCTTTCTTCATCTCCTCTTTCTCCCTTTACTGTTCACACACACAAGACACGTTATTCCATCCAATTGACTGCACTTCTGTTTGCTCTGTCCCTATCTATCCCAGTGTGTTTTAACTGAAACAGTACATTTGCATTTGTGCATAATAAACTGGCAAAACTAGAGCTGGACAGTAAATATTTATACATTTTACAGCATATTAATAAAACTGGTTAAATTTAGTAATTAGTGATTGAGTGGCACACTATCTCTCTCATTCAGTTGTATAAACATTGAATAACATTATATTAAATATTCAGTGAATATTCATCAACTATCCAATATGGGCTGAAATAGATCAAATTATTCCACTAGTTCTGAATATAGTATGTGGTTACATCCTGTTACTCTATCGAAAGACATAAAATCTCATTTAGGGCTGCTTTTCTCTTGAAGTGCTCTTAGCAGTAACATCTAACTTAGCAGCTCTTTTTATTATGTGAAAGCAAAGAAAAGGTTTGGATGGGACATTCACCAGACATTGGGACATTCATTATCTTCTCCCATTTATTGTCTTGTTTACTGTAACACTGTCTGAATGTCTGTGTTATTTATTTCACACAATGAAATGTACGGTTTGTTTTCTACTGCTGTAAATAGCTTGGAAATTGCCTTAGATGTCTTACATCTTTTAATTGTCTGAAGGGGTTTTTTTTGTGAAAGATTTTCTATTCTTTAGAAAGATTTTGTGTTTGTATAATTGGATTAAAAACTAACAGGGTCCAGGTACTACTGGTAGTGGTAACTTCTACAGCTATCGTAATGTTTTGTTATTTAATGCTGTTTTTTTATTACAACAGCATAACCAATTGGGTGGAAAGTTTATTTGAGGAATTGAATATTAGAGTTTTTTATTTGATTTGTCCCCATTTTGCTGTAATAGCAGCATAATTAAAAAAGCACTTTATATTGACTGAAGTATACATGTTTGTGCAAAATTTGATAATGTAATTTCAAGATTGTCAAAACGTTTTACAAAGAGCATCTTTTGAGCTTTAATGGAACTGTACAAGGAAGTTTATAGTTTTATAGTTTTTATAGTTTATTTTTTTAGATTTATTCTATAGCCTATTTTTTTGTTTTGTATTTTATTTCTAGTTTTAAGTTATTTTTTAATTTAAATGTCCATTTTTTTATTTTAATCTCACACTTTTTGACTTCCAAATGTTCTTTTTACTAAACTCAAATGACTGTAAAGTTATTTTGTGTGTCTTTAGCATGGTGAACAGTGGAAGAAGGGAAGCTGTACCACATGTGTGTGTGATGGAGGTCAGTCTCGCTGTCATACAGAGAAATGCTCTCCTCTCCACTGTGACAAGGTCAGTGAAAATTAATTACACCCCACACTTCATATCAATTACTTTACCAGCAGGTCACTGAGATGATCACAAAAAGGAGAAACGCTATTGGCTAACTGACTAGTTGCTGTACCACTACATTACTATTTTGTTTTGATTATTATAGTTTACACTTACTATATTTGTGACAAGGATAGTTATGACTTTTCATTGTTCAAGAGTGTTTGCAGATGTATTTCGCATTTCTCTGTTGCTCCAGGGTATGTGCATTCCTCCTGGAGTCTTTTGCTTTAATGCAATATTCATGATCTTATATAACTGTACTTTAGAACAATACTCAGCAAGAACAAACAGATATTTCATTTCTCTGACTTACCATAATGGGTGAATCCTTAAGAGCTATAAAGACACCATGAAATCAGAAGTTCTGAAAATGTTTAGTCCATTTTCTCTTATTGATGTCATTTATTTTCTAGCTTACTCTTAAACATTGACATTTATAACAGATATACACATATTAATGAAAAATCTTTCTATATACTGAAGGTAACCAGACCAAAAAATTTAGTTTATTTTGACTTTGTAGTACACTTGCTTAATAGATTTCGTTTCTTTTTGTTTAAAACAAGTATGATATTTTTTAATACATGCAAACATGTGTTTTCTTCAGGGTCAGATGAAGGTCAAGCGAGTCGGTCAATGCTGTGAAGAGTGTGTCACATCTAGAGACAGCTGTCGCTATGAGGGCATCATCCGTTACCATGGCGACATGTGGAACAGCACAGGTTGTGAGTTCTGCATGTGTGAACGGGGTCAGGTCCTGTGCCAGCGGGTCGAGTGTGCCAGATCCGAGTGCCCACGGGTATGTACTCAAATTCTGATAGGGAACATATTATGATGCAAACTCATCAGCAGAGTCAAACGCTTAGAGAAAGTATAATTTATTAAAAGACGTTATTACCTAGCTCAGCTGGGGCTTTGCACTATATACCTCCATTAAAAATTATTAGGCCAAAATATAGTTTTAAAATGCCTTTCTCAATGAACCATTGAGGCACTGTTATTTCTGTGGAATTGTTTTCAATCGATATTTTCTGCTTCTCATTAATCATAAGTAACTTTGAAAGGTTAAACATGTTGGTCAATTTTTTGATTGAACTTTTGGCTGAAATCCATGATAGTTATTCTAAAGGTTGTTCTTTAGAAATGAGTTTGGGTTTAGGTATTAATAGAAAGTTGAATGTGAGCTTCTTTACTTGTGTAGAATAATGATTTTTTAAAATATGTGAGTAGGAGTTATACCCCTTATGAGTAAAACATATGATTTTTTACACAGATTGATGGATCTAGAGTTCACATAGTCTCAGAATTAATTTAATTGCAAATCAACAGACAGACATTATCAGGTTTAAATATGAAATACATTTAGGTACACAAAGCGATAATACAGTGTTGTAAAGGTTTTGCATAAATAAAAATAAGAGCTATAAAGTATCTGATTAAACACAGAAAACAACAGAGCCTTGTATTTCATTTAGAAAACATTGATCAACTTTTTGCATTTCATATTTCACTGACATCTGCTCATTTTACTGTAAGACAGCCGTGAGGTTATGTAACAGTTTGATTACCCAAAGAAACAACCAAAGCTTCTCGCCTGAATCTAAATAACTATTGATAGCCGCCCTCTATAAAGAACCTGAAAGATAAAATTGGAAATTGCTTTGGTAATTAGAGTTTTGTGGCTTTGTGTCAGACAGCTAATCATTCCCTTAGGGATATTCACGCTGAAATTAAATGAGCTCAAACTTCACACCTTGTGTTAGGGAGAAAAGCTGGTCCAGTTTCCTGGGAAGTGCTGCCCGGAGTGTAAAACAACAACTAGTTCCTGTACATATTTACTGCAAGATCAAAAGGTATGAACATTATTTCGATTTTTCTCATTCTATAAATAAGGATTTTGTTTACTGTTAAGCATGTTACATGCTAAGCATCTGTTAATGGAAAACAGGTTAATGTAAATTGAATAAATAATCAAATGAGCAAAACCTCAATCAATCTAAATGTCTTTAACAGGAACAGAAAACCAATATTAAGAGTTTCAAACGCCTGGCTGTAAGTAAACATGAACCTGCTTTATGGTTTAGTAAAATGTGATAAATCCATATTTCTTAGCAAGAATGCTTTCTTTGTTTTAAATTGTTTAATACTGTTTATAATTTTTGATCTGTGTTCTTTGGTTTCAGGATCTTGAGAGTATCAGAGAGGGACCGTGTCGTGAGTGCCAGTGTCAGGAGGGTCATGTGACCTGTTATCAGCGCTCATGTCCCACCTGTCCATTAGGCACTCTCACTATACCTCACCATGAGCAATGCTGTCCAGATTGCAATCCAGGTAATAATTGTTTTGGTTTGGCTAGCAGCAGTGATGCATGAAGCAAATAAATGAGTATGCTCTTTCATTAATATCCTGCTATTAAATCCAACTGAATTGGGTTTATATTTTATTATATATACTTACACTTGATTACTTAAATCATTGGATTTTTCTTTAGTCTTCCCAGTGTAAAGTTTATGTGCAAAGTACATGAATTACTTTTTGTATCATTCAAATTTGGTGCTCCAAGGAACAATTCCTTGCTCAGTGGGCGAGAGATGAGAGCTATGGTATTAGATTATGTTCTGGTTAGATAACATGATTATTTAGCTAGCTCAGTGGTACTCATGAGACTGTTCTGGTTGTGGTCTATAAACTAAATTTCCCTGGTGACTTCTAGAGAGACTGGTGGGAAAGAACATGCTCTCTCTCTCTCTCTCTCTCTCTCTCTCTCTCTCTCTCTCTCTCTCTCTCTCTCTCTCTCTCCTGAATTAGTCCACAGAGAAATAAAAGTATACATTGATTGTTTCAACATGTGTTTAGATGTTGCTTTCCTATTTTTCTGTAGTCTAAAAAGGAAAGGGTGAATTGTTGGGTTGTATGTGTGTGGGATCACCATGTTTATGCATAAATGATTATGCTAATGTGCCCTTTAAAAACAACACATTTTAGTCAAATCCTAGTCTTCATGCAGGTAACTGTTTGTGTTGTAGTGGTGGAAATCATTAGGGAGCTTATGATATTATTTTATATTAATATCTGACTGAAGATGAATATGCAATTAAAAAGAATTCTGTTTGTAGGTAACAGTATGCGAATAGTGCGATCTGCAATGACCTTAAACTTTAGTTTTTAAATAATTTAAATCAAATACTAATAATTACATATTATATATTACACTTGTAGGCCCCAAAGGTCTTTCCAGCTAAAAATTAGGACAGTTATTCTATAACGGTTATTGATGCTAAGATGTTTAATTAATGTGATTTATAGAGTAATGTCAGAAAATAATAAAGACTCCTTCTCCTACTAGATATGAGCCTGAGCTTGTAGTCACTGTTTAGTACAGAAATTACAAATGACCATCAAATAATCACAGCTGCCCTTTGTGTAATCTCCGTGTGTCACTTTGCTCTACTGCTGTGTTTGTTGTTCTGGCCTCATGGTCAGAGCCACAGACCTGCAACCCAAAGCCTCCAGCATGGGACTTATCAGCTCATTAGAGGCTGTGTAATTAATTCTTGTAGCAGGTAATGGTGCCAGAGAGAGCTATCGTTGGAGGCTCAGCTTTCTTTTGGACCATGTGGATAAGTCATGTGTGTATTAAAGACTGGGTGGAAGAATTCATTTGTGTGACTGTTCTCTAACGAATTAACACAATTTCTTTTACTAGACTGGAATACTACAAGTATTTGCTGAGTTTTATAGTATTATAATTTATACAAAGTTGTATACTGTGTTTAGTATATACATTAGTGCAAGAATAAAATCCCCATTATTTTTTATATGTATATTAAAAAATGATCAGGAAAAAAGTCAGTTTTCTTTATGTAATCCTTTTCCTCATTGACAGCTGCTGTCAGTTGTTTATTTATTATAAGAATATCTTTTGAGATCATGCAGATGCTCATAGTGTAGCAACCAATATTGATACACCAGATATTGTCTACGCTGTCTCAACAAACAGATCTGGTTTCATCACTTGCAGTAAGCAATATGTTAGTCAGTCAGACCTAAAACTGTGCGCAGTGCTAACAAAGCCTCTTACTCTCTGCTATATGTGTGTCTACAGCGGTCCAGTGTCATCAGGACTGTTTAACATGTTCTGGCACACCTGATCATTGTAACAGTTGTAAGGACCCTTCTGCCCTGCTGATGAGTGGACGCTGTCTGCAGTACTGCCCCGGAGGCTTTTTCGCTCAGGGCAAAGTTTGTGCAAGTATGAAAATGAACACTTATCCTCCTTTTTCTCTAACATCCGAGTCGCCTTATGCAGACAAGCATTATATGTGCACTCCAGATGCAGTAGCTGTTCCAGATGGTACGCCTGTTAAGTTTACTGGCTCATAAGATAGGAAATTTTTGAAATTCACATGTGTTCTCTATGGAGAAGGCAATCCCAGAATGGATTACAAATAGCTCAGTGAGAAATACACCCCAGATTGGGAAAGAAATCAGAGACTATAAATGCTTGATTAAACAAAAAAGCTACATAAAATAATTCTATTTATTTATAAAATTATATATTTTATGCTTCTTGGGGCTTTTTGCTGATTCTAGATTATATTCATCCTGTGTAGACCGCTATTTGTGTGCACTCTTAACCTGATAACTGTCTCTGCAGAAATTAAGTAAACTGCAGTATCTGAACTACATTTAAATTTTTTTTTATTTTTCCAAACATTTTCAAATCTGTTTCATTTTTTGTTATTTCAGGAATTTTAATAAATTACAGTAATACAACATATTTTTAAATACATTTTGTTTATGTTTATTGTTATGAAAAATTGTCATATATTTCATCTTGAGTCTCCTTTCCATCAATATAAAATTCAGATATGAAATATTAAAGTGAATAGAGAAATAACATAGGTGTTCCTCCTGAGGAACAGTGACATTTAACAGGTTCCACCTCTTTTTGATGTTTTTAAAACAGACATATTGTCAATGTTTTGGTCCCTTTTAACTTGTGCTTCACCCTTACAGCTTCTTGCAGTTACATGAACTGCTTTGTACCTCTTTATCTCACTTCAGTTCTCACTTTCTTCTCCTTCTGTTTTTCTCCAACAAGCATGCACGTTTGGCTCATGTTTGACACTTTGTATTTTTTGCACCATGGTGTTTAAAATCCTCGACACACTTGGTGCTTTGCCTTTTGCCATCTGTTTACTGTAGTAAACGCCAATCCTATAGCTTTGTGTGTATGTGCATGTACACGCACATGATTCATGTTTGTGTCACAGTCATTTTAACAAGTCAAAACACAGACTGGATCCTCCATTGGAATTTCCTCTCTTATTAGAGGGCTATTGGTGCCGTCACAGGATTAGAGCATCATTTGACAAATCTCTTTTCCAACGAAAAAGTCACTCTTTAAAATTTAACTCTAGAAAATAGAAAGATATGAAAAACTGTTTTGAAACACAATAGCAACATATGTATAATACTAAGTGTAACAGGACGTATATAGACAAGACACACAACCACACAAAAATACACACTTAAAGTGAATAAATAAATGTACTCTCAAATCTGCTACAAAGCCTTTCCTGGTATCATCCATAAATTTCAATCCCTAAATTTTTACATTGCTCTTTTGTTTTTCTTTTTTGCTTTTGCTGTCACCCCCAACCTTTATCCCACTTCCTGTACTTTTTCCACCAGCCTGTCAGCCGTCATGTGCCACCTGTGAGAATGACTTTGAATGCACAGCGTGTGGTGGGTCCTTTCTCCTCAGTGGCAGGCAGTGTGTGACCACCTGTGAGAGAGGTCTGTTCCAGGACCACACACGCTGTCTCCGTAAGTCACTTTTATTGTTTTGGCTTTCTGTGATACTCTTTACTTCTGCTGTACTTTCATGATTTATTATTACCAAAGTTACATACAGGAGGTGTAGTATATTGCATTGTTATACAGTAATCACGGCAAATAAATAGGAAACAGTTACAGTTACAGAGTAAGAACATAGTATTAATGGATTTATGAAGCTGTTATGAATGGGTTTGCTAGCTGGAATTGTCTGATAGTTATAGCTATTACTTATTGAAGATCACATATTTATCACAATTATAAAAAAAATATGCTGTGGTGCATTTAAATGCAACATGTTATTTAACCATTTACTATGATGTGTCATAATATTACCAAAAGTGAGAAAAAACCTGAGAAATATGATTAAAACCTCCTCATAGTAAAAGCAAAGTGAAAGATACGTAAAAAATGTGTGTGTGTGCTTCTATGCATGGGATCCTGTACATTCTAATGTGCAAAAGATGTACATATACTCTACAAATTATGTGTAACAGCATTTTGCCTCATGTTGATGTCCCGTATGTGCCATTGAAGTCATAAGGAACATCCACCTGTACCTGCAGTGCATTTATTTCTTGCATAAGAATCAACTTCTAGACACAGTAACCTGGTCTTGACAAGTTTCCTGACTGTAGCCATTTAATTTGAAAAGTATCTGCGACCTGCTAACTCATCTGTGACTGTGCAACCAAGAGTACTGACTGTACACAGCAATTACCCCAGTCTTCACTCTCATTCAATTTCACACTTTAATAAACCTCTGCCATAGATTCAACCTTAATGTTCTTAAAAAGACAAGATGGAGAAGAAATATCCAGCTTAGGTTGAACCCATTATGGTAGATTTAGCGAGACTCCTACCAAGGGATTGAATGTGGAAGGACTTTATTGTGCTGTAGTGATGACCATTAATCCTTTTGTTTTTCTCTCTGGATGTGTGCAAATGTGCAAACTAGAAAATGAGGCAATCTTAAAAGGGGCCCTTAGATGTTCCTTCTATTACTGTTTCTTTCTTTCTTTCTTTCTTTCTTTCTTTCTTTCTTTCTTTCTTTCTTTCTTTCTTTCTTTCTTTCTTTCTTTCTTTCTTTCTTTCTTTCTTTCTTTCTTTCTTTCTTTCTTTCTTTCTTTCTTTCTTTCTTTCTTTCTTTCTTTCTTTCTTTCTTTCTTTCTTTCTTTCTTTCTTTCTTTCTTTCTTTTGTATTCTAACACAAAGTTGCACTATGAACAAAAATACAGATACAGATAAACAAAAGCATATTGCTTAAAGCTGCATTCTATGAATTAAGTACATGAAAAGCAGTGTTCAAAACCATCTCCAAGTAGCCTGCAATTTATGTTTCACACTGAGATGGTGATATAGAGCAAAAATGTACAGATTGCAGCTACAATTTTATATGCCTCAGCTAATATTTTTTACATAATCTTGTCACATGCACAACATTTCAAAAAGACATGGGAAACTTTAAAGATTTTTGCAGACAGACAAGCATAAGTGTGCTGTCACTCAATTTTCTTGCGTGCCAAGCTTGTCCAAACCCAACAAACATGGTTGCATACCTCTCTTGTTCACACTTTGTTGTTAACTGTCAAAATATTTTGGTACTATTCCAGCTTCTGAAGGTTTTGGGCCAGTTTGGTGCCAGTGTGTGGAGACAGGCCATGTAAAACTGTGAATGCGTGTTTCTTACTGGGCACTGTGCCCAGATTCATACTGTAATCCTGAGCATCAGACTCACACAAAGAAAGAGGGAAGACCTCTTCTGACCCTTATGCTTCAATACATAATTAGAGATTGGTTTGACAGATTTTATTTATTTTAAAAAAAAAATATTTAAATAACTATTTATTATTATTATTTATTTACCTGTATTTGTACTATGAACTAACTCAGAATATAAAAATTATTTTTATTTCCCTGTATTGTAATGGAAAATAGGGAACATTGAGGGAAAAAATGATAAATGAATGTTGAAAGATTTTCATTTTTAGGTGAACTATCCCTTAAGTGTAGTGTTAAAGACAAGTAGTCTTTAAATAGTATAATATACTATTATATATAGAATATATAGTTAACAGGTCATGACAGGTCAAAGCATGTGACTTTGTGATATAAACACATACTGTATAGCATGTTAGTCTGATTCTTAAACTTAAAAAGCATATGAATGCACTTGAACTAAACAGTGGAAAAAAACAATAATAATGTAATATATATATATATATATTATATTTACAAATTGTATCCATAATCTCTTGAATTAATTATAAGATTTTGATAGTTGATTGATATATCTGAGTGGAGCAGTTAAGTAATTGTGCTAAGATGGACTGAAAAGTCCATATTGTACTGAACTACTATTTCAATCTTAAATAATCTCTTTTCAAAGGTTAATATACTCTCAGTTTACATTTACCCCAAATCCAATCAAGAACTAATCCTTTGCAAATTGAGCTGTGAAATTCACAGTCAGCTGACGTCAGAAATAAATAAAGATAAAATTATCAGGTTGGCTTTGTGGATTAAGCTTTAGATCTCGGCAGTCTAGCTTAAGGCTCACGATTGGATCTGAATGCTAGTGGGACGCAGAGTATGATGTAAAGAAGCTTATGTAAAGTGGTTGTGATTATGTTATTGTTTGTATGCATCTTTGAACGAGTGTTTATGAGTATAGCAAATTCCCTGTGTATGTATGCAAAGATGTTTTTTCTCTCTCTTTTATTTGCAACTCCTACAGAGAGGTCATCCTTTGCTCTTGTTTAGCTGACATGTTTTCTCTCAAAGTCGAAGTAAAGTTCTGCACAGAAAATCCTCACTAAAACAATACATAAAGTAACCTTGTTAAGCTGTTTTTTTCTTGTGTTGTTTTGTTTGCTTAGAATCGAGGGATGTGTTCTTAGCTCTATGATTCTGAACAGATTTTTGACTTTTTCATCTTTAGGTTGCCATGACACCTGTTCATCGTGCCAGGGGGCGGGGCCTCAGGATTGTTTGACATGCTCGGACCCTTCTCACTTACTGAAGGATGGATTCTGTGTTACAGACTGTGGTCCTGGATACTATGCTAGTCAAGGGAGATGTTATGGTAAGAATTCCTATCTGCATCTGCACACTCTGTGTGTTTATGTTTTTATGTTTGTGTTCATTAATATTACTTGTAATGTAATTTTAAATGATTGTGAAGGTGGGACAAAACTATAACTTTGAGTCATTTAATTCTGCTTTATTTAAACATACGTAACACTGTCTGTGAAAACCCAGGCTAAAGTCTTAAAATCAAATTATGAGATAACATACATCACAGTTTGATTTCAACACATAATGCATAACACAGGCTCATTCAGGTACTGTGAGTTAACTTGACCTTGAAAACATCTACATACGAATAAATTAGAAATATGCCAAATTAATAACATATGTGAGATTATATTGCACATGATAATGTGATTATCAAATTACGTGTTCATCATGTTTGAATGTCGTGTTCTGTCTGACAGTCATGTCTAAAGCTGGTTGGAAGCAGTTTTCCTCACAGAAGGGTTTGGTACTCGTTACATATAAGCTAATGAAACATTTCAAATTATTATTTTGTGTCCAATAATGTACTCGTGGCAAACTAGGTAATTAGCAGGATAATCTACAACCAGGTGGAACCCCTTCAGTGTGATACAAGATTATTGATCCTGATCACTCTCGGGTTTATTCTGGGTTTATTATCCACTACATATTATATAGTTTGTTACAAGTCAGATTTCTGCCTTATGGCTGTCATTAACAAGCTGTTAGTCAATCTGGCCCAAAGTGTTTTAAAGTAATGTCAAATTTTTTAACAAACTTACTGTAATTCATAAAATACACTTACACTTGTTTCATCTATATATTTTATATTTTTGTAACATTTTATGATAGAATTTCCTGTCGTAGCTCGTGACCCTTCCTGTGCGACGTGTCAACCTGACAGTCCTCACTGCAGGAGCTGCCCCTCTGATCATAATGATCATAATACTACTTGAGACAAAAAGCATGCTGTGCAAATTTCACTTAAAAAAGAATTTTTCACCTGACAGCTCAACAAATTCAGAATAACACTGTAAATGTCTTTTTTAGAGCAATTACAGTTCCACAGAGACAGCTTGTCTGTTTATCATAAGTGAGAATCGTGTTGACGGTTGATGTACTTGTCTTTATTGGGTTTCTAACGATGAGTAAAAATAGCTTGTGACTTCAGTTAGTCCTGAGGCATTTCTGCTATTGTTTGTGTTGCTGCCATTTGACTGGAATGTCTTAGACATTATGGGCCAGATTTACTAAAGGGGGCAAATTAGTGTAAGAGCGCAATTCCAAAAAAGCGCCAATAGGAATGGAAATATGCAGGTGATTTACTATAAAGGCACATGTAAAAGAATACAGGCGCAACATCTCATTTCCATAATAACCAACGCAATACAGCTGGATAAGACATGCTTTCGTCAGCTGGAAATACTGCCACAAATACCAGTAATTTCACAAGCGCAAACTTTAGTAAATCGCATTACGTGAGTCATTTATATACTCTCCTCCCATAGATTTTGTGTCTGAAAAAGAAAACACCTACAAATGTATGTGCAATAAAGTCAGTCGCAAAAACAACTATGCCACACATCTTCAGCGCTAATTATTCACTGATCCTGACAGTCGTTACATAATGCCAAAATAATGGTTTTGTGCTGGCGCAAGCTGTTAGTGAATCTGGTCCAAAGTTTCATTAAGTAATGTCAGATTTTAACAAACTTAAGTTATACTTGTTATACTCTGTATATTTGATAACATTTTATGATATAATTTCCTGTCATTTCCAGCTTGTGACCCTTCCTGTGCGACCTGTCAACCTAACAGTCCTCGCTGCATGAGCTGCCCCTCTGATCATGCATTGCATCATGGGAAATGTATACCACAGTGTCCACCACAGTATTACAAGGACAGCCATAGCCGATGCCAAGGTAAAACGTTTAAAGTTAATGTTTTTAGAATTAGTTCAAAACGTCAATGTACTGTAATACATCAATGTACTTTAATAAAAACTAGAAACAGAGAGGTCGCCAGCAAATCAAAATCTCTACTGTTTTTTTTTAGCGTGCCACAGTTCATGTGCGTCCTGCTCAGGTCCCTCTGTATCTCAGTGCATCTCTTGCCCAAAATCTCTCATCCTGAACCAAGACCAGTGTGTGGAGTCCTGTGGAGAGGGTCTGTTCTCCAGGGGCGGCCACTGTCACAGTAAGACTGCATTTACACAACTGTGATATTACTTTAACTGTTACATCATGAAAATGGGTCATGATAATGCTGTATCATGCTGTAGATGCACTATACTAAAGATTACTAGGTTTGTACTGAATGAAACACGTTGTCGCTGGGTTGAAAATATTTACTTTGTCGAAATGCAGATCATTAAATAAGAATTTAAAATTTAATTTATTTGGTTTGACTGAAAGTCATTTATATTCTGCCTTTATTTATTGGAGAGGCTTTTATTTAAAGCAACTTCATTCATAGATGCATTTTCTAGAATCATAATCTGCCAGTTTTTAGTTGCAGGACAGGGAGATGTTATGGGATAGATGGATGGTTTGATGGATGGATGGACAAATGAATGGACTTACATATTGAAAACAATATTCACTGTGTTCTGCTTATACATAAAGAATTATTAGCAGGTCATATAACAGGTAACAGGTCATATAATATAATAATATTACATTATACAGTAATATAAGGTAGCAGTTTTCAGAAATTCTCCACATTAAAGCTTCTAGAGAAATGTGCCTTTATGTCCTCTAATATAAGATTTGGTGTCTGTCAAATCAGATGAGTTTAGGCTGAAAGCATAATCATAGATCACAATTTGAGGTAGTAAGTTATGTAGAAGGTTTATAACTAAATGAACTGTACGCATGGGGTGAATGGTTTTGGTTCAGTTATCTTACCTGTGGCAGTTTAGGAGTAGCTGTCCCCTGCCCAGTTCATCAATCACTGCTGCATTGCGGGAGAGAGAGAAAGCGTGTGTGTGTGTGTCCTGAATACAGATAAGCTTCTCTGGAGGTTCTTTGTGTAGATACAGACTGTTTGTTCATAGGAGACTTCAAAAAGAACTCTCTAAAGCTTTAACAGGGAGCACTGATCTCACAAGCCAAAGGACCAACCCCATGGACCGTACAGTAACCAAAAATAGCTAAAAAGTGTTAAACATTTTTTTGTATTTATGATTAAATGGGAAGTGGTTTGAGGTAGTAAGAACAAGTCAAGTTAATGTTCAAGACACTTTTATTGAAAGCAAGGTGGAGTAAGTTTGAGTTTTTTAGGATTCATTGGTCCATGAATCAAACCCATACTGGAACACAGTAATAACAAACATGTTTATGTATGTGTGTTCATCATCTTTTCTCTCAGCATCTTTAATCTCTGTGTGCAGGGTGTCATGTGTCCTGCAGGGCGTGTGTGGGCCCTGATTCCTCAGACTGCATGCGCTGTGTTAAACAAAAGGAGGTCCTGCAGCCGCAAAATGGACATGTCTCTCATGGGTCCTGTCTGTCTGCCTGCAGGCCACAACATTACCTTGACCCAGATCAGACATGCAGAGGTGAGCAAACAAGAAGACATCTTCTTCTGAAAAGGAGAACACACACATATCCACATATCTCCAGATCCTCAGTAGCTCCCTGATTATAAATGATAAAATTCCAAGATAATAGCTGTAAAAGGAATCTACATGCCCTTGTGTTGAAAGACACACCATGGGTTGTTTGCACTAGATCTTAATCCTTGATGACATAAAAATGTTTAAAGATTCTTCTGGATACCCTGAATAAGGTAGGATTGGTTTGCATGGTGTTAAACACTTTGTGGAAAACTTTAACATTTTAATCCTGATCAATCCCTGCAAAAAGCAAAAGGGCAGTTTTTCACAGGTTTAAAGTATATTTTTTCATTATTTGCTCACACTCCAAATCTGTATGACTTTCTTTCTTCTGAGCAACACAAAAGAAAATATTTTGAAGAATGTTGGGAACCAAACAACATTGGCCTCCATTGACTTTCATTGTATGGGCACAAAACCACTGAGACATTTCTCCAAATATCTTCTTTTGTGTTCCACAGAAGAAAGAGTCATATAAGGGTTTTGAGATCCTGATCTCACAGGAATTCGTACGAAATTGTACGATGTAACTCGTACAAAAACATACAATTACTAGAAAATAACCATCTATAAATCCCCACCCCTAACCATAACGTCGGGGAGAAGACAATCTTACTGAAAAGTACGAATGAGATCGTCCGAATTAGCCAACTTTTAAAATAGGTACGAATTCCTGTGAGATTGCGTTGGTTTTGAACAACATGGGGGTGAATAAATGTGTGTGCCAGTATGAAGATTCTTGGTCATAATGTGTTTGGCAAGATCCACAAAGAAAACTTTAACATCACCACTAATACTGTACATTACTTTCAGAACAACTTTAAAACATTTACAGTTGTGTGTTTCTATAGTCACATTAAATAGAGTTGAATTTTTGTGTTTGTGATGTTTTATGGCCACACACTGAGAACTTTATAGAGAAAGAAACACAGCACTAGTATTTGTCAGATATTATACATAAAATTCATATTTTGGAGAGGCTATCAAATGCTGTGGATTTTATTTGCGCAAAGATGAGCAGTTACCTATTGGAGTACGTTCACATAACTATCTGTGTGTTCACTGATGTCTTACTTAAGGTGGTATGAAAGTGGCCAGCAGGATGTTCATTCAGTGCAATGAAGCTCACTGTTGCAATATTAACTAGAGCCTTTTACTTCAATGAAGTCCTTTGTGCTCAACCAGCATGCTCAGACAAATGTTGAGCTTCCTCAGGGCGACTTGTCTGGAGTGTGTATGTATACGTTTGTATGTGTTCATGTGGTGATGGATCAGATGTCATGCAGAGGAAATACCTTTGTGTAAATCCCTCTCCATGTTAAAATCAGTCTCTCTGCATTCCTCTGTGTGTGTATGTTAGTGACTCAATCTATAAGGTGATGATAGCCATAAATAATTAGACAGAGTGCTACCGCTGTTACAGTTTGATGAAAAAGGAGAGCGAACTTAAATGTCTTGCTTAAACTTGTATGTGCTAACAATGATAAATACAGTTTTAGATTTTCTTAACCTTGTTGTTAATGACTTAATTTAAGAACACGATTGGACTTTAATGATAAAATACTGCACATTTGCATTAGTTAATCCATTATAAACTGAACTCACATTATGTATATAAATTAACATTAACCTAGATTAATGAATTATTGTTAATTTATGATGCCTAATGCATTGTATAATTATTACCTCGTATATCATAAGTATATAAACAATAATATGTCCTTATAAATACATAAAGAATGCATCAAAAAGTCAACCCATTACTGACAATACACAGTTCAAAGTGTGATATACCATTTTCATCTCCCTGGCTTTATTTCAATATACACCCCATGGGTTTAAATGTCATTTAAAGGAATAATGAGAAATATTCAAAGCCTTTAGACGTGTTTATTGTATACCTGAATCTCATTTATAGATGGCTTAGCCTTGTCTTTTATAGAATACAGATGGGCTCTGTTAGCATTTAGTATGTCTACTTTTCTTCTTGGGGCAGCATACCTAATTATGTGAATAGATGAGCAATTTTGTGTTGATCAACAATGAAACTTGCCAAAACTGACAGATAATTTAATGACATAGATAACTGTGCTCTCAAAGGCCTCTATGAAAAATGAGTCTTAATGTGGTTGCTTCAAATCAGAAAAATCCATTTGCTATTTTTCAAGCTATTTGACCAATTTCACACACTGAAGCTTTGTAGAGTATGTGTGTTCTGAAGTCTATGATAAAAAATATATATCCTAAAACATTAACCCTTCTTTCTGTCCCACAGCATGTCACAGCTCATGTTCAGACTGCACAGGTGGAAGTTTCCAGAATTGCACTTCCTGTGCACAACCCAGCGTTCTTCACCAAGGGCAGTGTCTCAGTAAATGTCCCCATGGCTTTCATGCTCAGGACCGCACTTGCCAAGGTGAAGTTGTTTCTTGATTACTCTAAAGAAAATAAACATATTTTACAAAACAAATAATAAAATCGAATAGATTGTTGTATAAATGTAATGTAATGTTGTGCTGTCTACAGCATTCACAGTTTTTTTTGTCTTTTTAGCCTGTCACCCGTCATGTAAGGAGTGCACAGGCCCCTCCCAGGCAGACTGTTCTGCTTGTCCTGCTCATGCCAGTCTCCATAACGGATACTGTCGAACCAGCTGCCCTGAGGGCCAATACCTGAATGCTGTGGGCTACTGCGGTGGTGAGTGAAAATTGGCTTTTTAGACCATCACCACAACATTGCTTGAATGTTTCCAAGTGAAACCTTTGTTATGAATTCCTCCCGCTTGAGTTAAAGGTGTCGAATGGCCACATTTAGCCCTTCAGGGGGATTTAGTGTTCAAAGAGAATATCTGGTATTGTGATATAGTCTATGCCAAGAGCAGAAAAATAGAGAATAGGACAATTGTTTTGTAGAATGTGCTTTAAGCCAGTTTGACTCATGAAGTTGGCATTTTTGTTATTTATGTGATTTTAAAATGTCATTCAGGTACTTTTTTTATATAAGTTTGTTACATTAAAAAAGGAAGTTGATTTTAAGGCGATTTATAATCATAACAAGTTTAACCTGTTAACCTTTCCTAATGAAAAACTTATTTCGCTATTCACTTTAATATTTCATAGTTAAATTCTAATCTAATCGTGACAAACTATATATTGATGGAAAGGTATAAGACTTAAGAATAAATAGTTCATAACAATAAACATAAAAAAGTAATACTTTTGACTAAAAATACCTAAAAAATTATAAAATTAAAGTATCTAAAATTAAATAGAAAATAAATATATACTAATATAAAATAAAATATACAGTGTATATAATATACAAAAATACACACTATAATATGTATATAATTTTAGTTCAGATGTGCATTCTCAATATGTGCAGTGACAGTTATCAGGTTAAACTGCCATTATCGAGTTGAACAAAAGGAAAAAATAAACAAAAAGTAAATACCAGTTTTACCAAGCACAAAGAAGTACTGTATGCAAAGCACGAAGCATTAATTACAAACAGTTGGTGGGACATTTGGTCTATAAATCAAGCAAACAAATATATCAAAATAGCATTTTTAATTCAAGAAGACAAACAAAGCCAGTTGTTGGATGCAGGTGTCCTATCCTCAGCCTAACATGACTAATAAATGATGCCTGCTGGACCAGGGCTTTGAAGCAAATCTCATCTGCCTTATGTAATCTGCTTTCATCTACCTTTGCTGATATAAGAGTTACATAATCTACAGAATCATGAAATTCAAATCCTGGTTCGGGTTTCCCGATTTCTCTTCAACCAAATTTAATATGAGTCGAGATTCAGAGCAGTTCCCAGGACAGGGAAGATTAAGTCCTTATGGACGTCAGACTTCAATGAAAAACGGAATGAAACTAGTATATAGTATATGATAACTAGTATGTCTGCATGTTTCTGTATAACCAACAGACATAAATGCAGTAGACAGATAGCTACAGCTACTTTACTCCTGTGTTATATCACTGCAAAGTCTTTCTTATTTTCATAGAGAAAAGTTATGTTAATTCAAGAGTAACGTTATATAATTAAAGGAAAATTGCTTTAGAGAAAATTAAAAATTTAATGTCACTATGTGAATGTTTGATGTCTGATGTTTTTCTTGTAAATAGATCAGATTGGCTGGGTTTATGTGCTGTATTTTCTCCCTGGCTGTTAAAAAATTGCTGGAGGAATAGGGCAGACACTAAAGCCCTAAAATATGTGTAAAATTTTATGTGAGCTAATAAAAAATTAAAAGATTTATCTGTAATGCGCATTCTCATTGGGCTTAAGAAAGCAAAAAAAATGTTTCATCAATTGATAAGCATCGATTTATTATCAGCATCCTCAGCGTGTCCGTGGCAATGGAGCCAGTCTTCTCCCATAGCTGATAAACAGTGAGAAAGGATATAGAGATGAAAAGAATATTTACTTTTACACCTTTAGAAACTTCATGATAAGAATCTGAATTATTTTTTTCTTCTATCTTCTCTCTTTCTCTTGTTATCTGGGTTCAGAGTGTTCTTATGAATGAATTATTGAATATAGCACATCATGATTACCATTAGTGAACGCTATTTCATGCTTAATTATATGTGTTCTTTCTTTATCAGAGTGTGAGGACGGATGTCAGCGATGTGTTGCAGATTTGCAGACTGGCTCTGGGACGGTGTGTTTGTGGTGTAAGGTCTCCAGAATGTTTCTGCTGGGAGATCACTGTGTACCGCAGTGCCCTTCCAAATATTATCAGCGACACGGAGCCTGTAAAAGTGAGTGATGAGGAAAAAATAAGAGCAAGTCAGATCTACAAAATGAATACATTACCACAATGTACATACATAATGTTTTAAAGACAGGGGAGTCTTTTCCCCTGAAATGTTAAAGCTGCAAACTTTTTTGGAGAAAAAATAATCAATAATTAAGCATAAAGTGCATAAAAAGCTAATGTTAAAAACTGCATCTTTACCCTAAAATGCAATTCTATGTTTATTATAGTGAAATACTGTATAGGTTGAGCTGTTGGGTACTGTTTTGCAAAAAATACCAAACCTGCCTGTGGTAAAGTAAACAAGCATGCAAGCAGTAATCAGCTTGGGCTATTGTTATGTCACTTAATAAATATTATTAGCCAAGCTGATATGTTTCACATGTTCCTCTACTTTTTAGATTATCCATATACTCATCATTAAGGCAAAATCTGAAATTAAAAACATATCACCTCCATATTTTTCTTAACAAACATAGAAATTTATAATAGATAGATATTTTGTATTTTTAAATGTTCATTTTTTTCATTAATGTTATATTATAGTCATTAAAATATACTAATATACTTATAAAATAATTAATAATAATTAATTAAAATAGCATTTTTCATCACATCTTTCAGCATCGTGACCATCCTCTGACTCCCATCAAAACTGTGTGTGCTCTGCTTTATGAACAGGATTGGGTTTTTATATTTATATGTGTGATTAAATGTCAATGCCATCTTTGTGAACTTGGTTGTCATTCTACTTCATCTATCAGTGTAATGCAAAAGTCTTGTAAAGGCCTCTGTTTTCATAACCCTGATGCAATTACCTGTGATGCTTTGAAAGTGGTTCCTCTACTGACAGAATAGATGAGACGGTGCATTTATTTTTATAAGAGAGTGTGATGTAGAGCTCAACTTTAATGTGAAATCATTTAAGATGTTGATGTGATATATAAAATCTTATGGCGTTCTTTAATCGTCTGGCTATTAAGGGAGTGGGAATGTCAGATGATATGTTTGGTTGTATGTAAGTGTGTCATTGGTATGTTACTCTTTTAAGAGACTAATAACAGTAATAGTAGTAATAGTAAAACTTAAATCTTTTGAAGCTAATTTGCAATCCCAGCTCAATTTAATCTAAAGTTTATATCTATTTGACAAAGTTATTTCTGTTCTTGTGTTCTCCAGAATGTCACTCTTCCTGTGAGGAGTGCAGTGGAGACGGTCCTCTCGCCTGTACTTCCTGTTTCTCTCCTGCTCTTCTGGCCCCATCAGGTCTCTGCTGCCCTCGCTGTCCAACTGGATATTACGCTGATGAAAACAGAGTGTGCCAAAGTAAGTACATCTTCATAATAGTGCTGTTTGCCTTATTGTACTGTAATTGACTGTCATTTGCTACTATTGATTATTTGATTATTGTTACAGAGTGTGACAGTCAGTGTCTGAGCTGTGAGAGGGCTGGTGTGTGTACGTCCTGTAGAGATCCAGCTAAAGTTCTTCTCTTTGGAGAGTGTCAGTATGAGAGCTGTGCCCATCAGTATTATCTCAACACAACCACACGCACATGCAGAGGTGAGACTCGACATGGTACCGTAGCACTGCTTCCTTCAAACGTACACATACTTGTGTGTTCAAACCCTGTGATATGTTTTGATTCTGATTGTGTGTTTGTTATATTATTTTTTGCGTTGTGTTTCTTTATTGTTCATCTAAGGCATATACAGTACTAAATATCAGAATGACATACAATAGTACATTTTGATTTGAGAGAAATCTAGATAAATTCTGTGGTTTATGTTTAAAACTAACTAAATAAAAGTATGTTTTGTTTTTTTCGTTTTATTTTGTTTCTAACCAAATATTTTTACTGAAAACCATAATGAGACCTTGAAAATTACTTTTTGCAGTTCACAACACAGCAGGGAAAGATGATTTATTATTTATCTAATTATAAAGGTGAAGTATCTTATAGAAAAACATCATTAAAACACCAGCATGAGTCATTGCAGAGGAGAAATGACTTGTTTTTTGGGCATGTTTGTGAGTGTTTTTAGATGATAATAAGATTTGGGATTTAGATGTGGGTTTAAAGCATCATAAACCTGATACGTTGAGACCTCTCTGTGATTTTGTTTTTAGAGATTTTTTTTTTTTAAATTTAGATAGAAGAACAAGAGGAGACAGAGATAATTAATACTGTGTGTGTCTGCAGTACTTAAAGGGATAACTCACCCTCATGTCATTCCGAACCTGCCTCCCTTTCTTTCTTCAGCGTATCATAAAAAAGATAATTTGATATTATTTTGATATTTTGATCCTCATTGATTTCCACTATATGGACACAAAACCACTAATACATTTCTCTAAATATTTTCTTTTGCCTTCAACAGAAAAAGAGATATATACAAGTTTTTAATGACATGGCAAATACATGATTACAATTTTATTTTTGAGTGAACTATCTTTTAAACTATCATTTGGGAACAGATTTGTGCTTAGAAGTCAACCACATCCAATTCTTTTGGGACATTGGGGATTTTTTTCATTTGTAAAAATATTATATGAATAAATTAAATAATAATTTCAACAGTAAATATGATTAGCTGTGTATAAAAGAGAATGCAGGAGAAAGAAAGGAAGAAACACAAGAGAAGGCTTGGAGTAAGTGATAGAGGGCATATAAATGTGTTACGTAGCTATTTAAAGCTGTTTAGCCCTAAATGAAGGTTACCTTGACAACATTTGGAGAGAGCATTTCAATAATTGAGGATGTCATTGGTTGTGTCTCTATTGATAGGCGTGTAATAAAACTACGCGGTCTGAATGGCATTTGGACAAATTAGCTGTGTTTGATTTCAAAATGCAGCTGAGATTGAACTGAAGCAGAGTAAATATGGATGTCACAGATGTTTCAATTGGCTGTAGTGTTAAATAATGTTAGTCACTTGTCTTTTTTCACAATGCTTGAAATGTTTTGACTAGGGGGATATATTCAGTGAATGAAGGGAGCGATTATAAGGTTATCTGAATAGAGGGCAAGGGAAAGACTTTTTAATAAGCTGAGCTGATTTAGAGAGTTCTGCTGCCGAGTTATCAAATGGTTGGGTAACGCCGTCTTTAATAGATGATATGAAGACAGAGCAGAGAAGCAGTTAAACAGTTGCTCTCTTTTTCTCTGTCTCACATTTATTACAGTACTTATAAGTAGAGCACGTTATTGAAGTACCTTAGACTTTCTATTTATCTCTTTTTTACACTCAATTCACTTTGGTTTTGCAGATATTTTTAACCAAGATGGGTTATCTGTTTTTGGCTTATATAAACCTTTTTTACCTTGACTTGTTATAAAATCTTTTATACATCACAAATTTCTATAATTTTTTTAAATGTAAACAATAAGGCACTTGAGGCCATGTTATATTGTGAATAGCTGAAGGCCGTTGGTAGACACGACATGCAGCAGAGACGAGCATATGTTTAGTCGTGACATGTTCTCAGTTGTGGCAGAGCCTCAAGTACCATACCACATTTAAAGCTGGTGTGAAATGTCAAAAATACACAGCACACCTTTGACTACACTTTCTATATTAATGCACAAAGTTGCTACATTCCTTGGCAACTGTAGACAGCCTCGTGGTAAGCTAATGAACTGTGTAACTTGATGACATATTTTTATTCCATTATTACTAGAAATGATACCATTAAAAGGAGGAAAATACCCCTTAATAAACTCTGTTCACAATCTGCAAACTTTGTCAGTTTAATGTATAATGTATTTCCTGCAAATCATGCTCTCTTAACACTTTCTCTCGTTGGCTTATTAATTTGGTCTTTTTGCTGTCTCCTTTCAACGTATCATATTTTCTTCTCATATCCCTTTCACCAACCCTGCCTCTCTCTCTCTCTTTCAGAGTGTGACTGGAGCTGTAACGCGTGTCGCGGACCCCTGCGCAGTGACTGTCTGCAGTGCATGGATGGATATGTCCTGCAGGATGGCATTTGTGTGCCAGGCTGCTCCCCGGGATTCTACCAACATGCAGAGAGATGTCTGAGTCAGTGATCAAAATAAAATAACCACCTTCATTATGAAAATGAGTCCAACCAATCAATTTTCCAGCTCAGTAATTTTTGACATTTCAATCTCTCAGTCGGTTGATGTAGGGGGTGTCAGGGTTGCCTGCTGTCTAGTGCCCACATCGGCCCCTGTGCCATCGCCAAGCTTTAATGGCACTTCAATAAATTGATTTTAAATTAGACTGAAACACTAATGAGTGTTGCCGTAGATGTGGACGGGACTGAAGAAGCCGCTCTCATTTAGAATTCACCTCCACATTGTCTGTCATAGATTGATATTGTCCAACAACATTTGTGACATGTAATTTTCAACCCACTGATAGTGAACTGGTATGGCAGAAATTAATAGAGGAACTGAAATCTCCATCTACATCTTATACAGTAAACAATAAGTTTCCACTGTTCCACAGGTGGAACACTTAGAGTATTTCAATATTCACAATACACTATTTCATAGTTGAATTCTAATCTAATAAGGACAAAATATATATTGATGGAAAGATTGTGTGTCAAATGTTCATAACAATAAACATTTTTGTTTAAATGAAATACCTAAAAAAAAAAAAAAAATAATGAAATAAAAAAAGATTTAAAAATGTCTTTATTCTAAAGAATTGTATTGCATTTTCATGTGTATGCTTAATATGTGCAGTGACAGTTTCAGGTCAGGTTAAAGTCACATCAGTTATATGCAAGAAAAAAAATCATGCTTTTATATCCTACTAAATCAAATTTTGTATCCTAAATATTTCTCTCTGTCTTAATGAACAGGCTGTGATGAGAACTGTGAGCAGTGCCAGGCCCATGGCCAGTGCCAACAGTGCCAGCTGCCGTATGCCGTGTTGAACGGGCAGTGCGTGCTCGAATGTGGCAAACATCACTTTCTGGATGACTCCACCCATCAGTGTTCAGGTGAGCTGAGTTTATTGTGAAATTTGGTATGTTTAGCCACCTACTGATTTGAAAGAAAATGAACATAATGAAGTAGTTCCCTTGTCTCATATCTGAGATTTGTTGTTTGCTGTTATTTCCCAGCATGCTCAGCTGGTTGCTTGGAATGTGTGAGTTTAAGTAAGTGCCGTATCTGTGCCGAGAACTTCTTTCTGAAGAATGGCCGATGCAGCCCAGACTGTGGTCATGGATACTATGCCGACCGAAAAACAAGAACCTGCCACGGTAACTTGGACCTTCTACCTGGCATCTGTTACAAAAATGTATACATTAGTAAAAACAGTGTTTAAAAGCATTATATTCAGATTACAAATGGGTTTAGTGCTGTTTTTGATGACCTTGAGGAGGTTTTATATACCAGGACATCCCAATCACTTCTCTTTCTACAGCAAACAGCCGTGCTCCATCCCTCTACATCAATGGTTCTCTTTTGGTTCCTATTGGTGGAGTTAAGCCTCTGGATCCAGCTCTTCTGTCAATCAAGGATGCAGACAGCCAATCAGAGAGCATGCTGCTTCATCTCCTTCAGCCACCGAGTAATGGTCATCTGGTGATCCTGGAGAATGAAAGAGAGAGAAAGCTGGACAAAGATGACACTTTTACCTTCACTCAGCTCAAACGCCGGGCTGTGCGCTTTATTCATGACAGAGAACAGACCAAGTGAGTGTCTGCCTTGAAGTCAATGTCTGCTCAATTTTTACAGTGTTAAAATACTTCCTTTTGTCACACTTTCATATTCAAAGTATAAATTAATAAATTTGTAGGATTATTTACATAAAAAAGAAAAAGTAAAAGCTTTTATTTGGGCTTACACCGCACTGTGTGAACAGTTTATACATTGTTTAAATTGTTCACACTGTTCACAGTTCATGCAAAGGTTTATTTTCCCCTCTGAAATATGTCACATTAGGTGAGATATTTTCATTCCTTACTCCTGCTACATGAGGCATGTTTATGCTCTAGATATACACAGATATTTCTTGTTGCTGTATTAAAATGACACATTCGGCTTGTTTTAAGGAAAGATTGTTAGTAAAAATGTCTGGTGGGTCTGTGTGTGTTTTTTTGGGTGATAGAGTTTGAGCAGAGTGCAGAGTCATTAGCTTTAATTACCACATTGAATGTGCTGAGGCATTTGACAGCACACACACACACACACACACAGTGCTCTTAAACACAGCGTTTGTGTTTACCACATGTGGCAGTCAGGCTGATTGCTGACCTTCAGATATTTCTCAACTTTCTCAAAGTTTATTCTCTCTTTAATAGTTCCTCCCTCTTCCTTCAGCTACTGTATAATTAATTACCAAGTGATCACCAAGTAGTCTATAATTGACAGCAGTAATGTATATAAACACACATGTATTTATATCATTTTTTGGACTATAGCTACTTATCTCATAATTATATTTCAAGACTTCAGCCTGGATTTCACAGAGTGTCTCATTATTCTTTAAGTCTTTATTTTCTCTTTTCTAGTTTTATTCTGTCTGTTTCAATTGGCTTTGTTTTTTCCTATTAAATGCTGAAAGAGACTTCATACCACCTGCATCTCATTTAGATTCAAACACATTCACACATAATTATTTAGATGGACAGTGAGGAGGGATGACAGAAAACAAAGCAGGAGAGAGGAGGGTAGGATTAGGAAAGTGCCACGAGCCGGACTCAAACTTGGGTCCCCCGAAGTGCAATCGTGCTGTATGTTGGAGCACTACCCACAAGGCCATCAGCTCCGACATATTTTAAATAAATTTATATGTAACTTTTTACTTTTTTTAAAGTAAAGAAAACTTTTTCCTTGCAGAAGCTAACAACAGCTTATAAAAAATATTCCCTGATAACATCTGTTCAAGGTCTAAAAATTAAATATTTGTCAAATAAGACATTATTTATTGTTGTTATTAAGCTGTTTTCCCCCTGTAGACAACTGCATACACTAATATGCACACACACATAGCTTCATTTATATATTTCAGTTTTAAAGCAGATTATGTCAACTTGTTTTTCAGAAGTGGGCAGTTCGTGTTAAGAGCAGCAGATCCTCAACTGTTTTCTCAACCACAAACTGTTCCTGTGCAGGCGATTTCCTACCAGGTACGCACACAAACACACACACACAATCAGATAACAGATAAAACACAGGAGTCGTGAGCAGTGAAAATATATCATCCAGGCCAATTAATATTCTATATTTATATAGTACATACATAAAGAGATATATGTATATGTATATACATCTATATAGTTCAGGTATCTTTACTGGATGCTTAAATATGCATTTAGCCACATGAAGGTGCGTATCTGAGAACTTAACCCCATAATTCATGTCCTTAATATTGATTGACTGCTCTCTTTACCTCACTGTGCTCTCTCTCTCTCTCTCTCTCTCTCTCTCTCTCTCTCTCTCTCTCTCTCTCTCTCTCTCTCTCTCTCTCTCTCTCTCTCTCTCTCTCTCTCTCTCTCTCTCTCTCTCTCTCTCTCTCTCTCTCTCTCTCTCTCTCTCTCTCTCTCTCTCTCTCTCTCTCTCTCTCTCACACACACACACACACACACACACACACAATCTACACAAATCTAAAGGGTGTGATTACAACAAATAACAGCCAAAGTACATTCTTGCCCCTCATGGACTGTTTACAGTAACTCAGAAAGTCAGAGCAATTCTTTCTGTTGAGTGAAAAGTTCTAGCAATACTTAAAAAGATTTCAAAGCAGAGAGAGAGAGCGGACAGTGAATCTATTCCTAAGAGAGAAAGAGTATAAAAAATGTATTAATCTTTTAGCATGAGGAAAAATCGTTTTTTTATTTTTATATGAAGAGTTGGCTATTTCTTTGCTACAGTGTACTGCATACCAGAAGTATGCAACTGATTTTTTTGTTAATTAATTTTTGGGATAAAAGTAAATAAATATTTAATTTAAAGGCCTTCTGCCTTTCTCTTCACCATGGATGAAATAAAAAAAATTGATGCTGACTACTGATACGGTGATAGGATTAGTTGAAAGCCTTGACCTTGCTCACAAACACTCTTCATAGAAAATATCATGTGACAACATCCAGTACTTTTTATGCCATCAAATGCACAGAAGATAACCATCTTTTTCTATTTTAAACACAGATTGTGCCTTATAACTATGACCTACAGTACTCGAGCCCTGACTGTGATTTAACAGCTCTAGGAGAATTTTCACCTTCATTTATAACCCCACCACAGTTGTGCCTTCTATCTGGGCTCACAACTAAAGGATGTGTCAAGTCTAATAAAATGACCCAAAGCCATAGGATTGGCCCAGAATTCAGAACACATTCACATCCTGTCTAGCTTTATATCTGTGCATCATTGAGTTTAGTTGAATGCCTGAAAGTAAAGCACTTGGTCCTTTTTTGACCATTTAAATCTTAAAACCAAAGCTTGATTTAGTAACCAGACAAATGAAAAGTTAACTGTTACACTGCAAATTTCTAGTTTCTAAATTTCAAATTTCTGGTTAATAACATGTTTATCAATTAGCTGAGTCACTAATTATTGTTGGTTTACATTCAATTAATACTATTTCTTCCTCCACAGCCACCCACTGTGATGACCAACCAACTCTTGCACATCAATTCTGGTGAGACCGCTGTCATCAGCAGGTCCGTTCTTCACATCAGTGACCTGGATAATCCACAAGATGTTTTCATTACGGTTCTGGATCCACCTCAACACGGTCACCTGACACACGTGCACAACGACATGGCCGTAACCCATTTTAAGCTGACGGAGCTGGATCGTGAACAGCTGCAGTACGTACATGATGGTTCAGATGGAGATCAGGATCGACTTCTGCTGCAGGTCAATGATGGACACAGCTACCAGAACATCCTGTTTTACATCAGCATTGCACAAAAGGTACGTCATGACAGGTTTGACCCTGAAAACATTTCGAAGTGATTTGAAGCGAGATTCTTTGGTGAAGTACGATCAAAAAGAATTTATTGAAGTGATTCCTCATAAAAGTCTTACTTTTGTGAACTGATATTCTGCTTTTCACAGAGATTTATATTCTTTGATCTGCTCAACTGGCGTGTGCTCTGTGTCTTTTTAGCTAAAAGTTCTATCGTTTGCAATGAATAACTACATATTAGATACTTTATGATTATTTATGGGCCATCAATGTGTCATGTACTTTCATGTTAGTTTAAAAATCTTAAGTGTAGGCCATTAACTTTTCAGCGTTTTGGGCTTAGATCAAGATTTTTTCACCTAATTATGGATTCCTGCGTCTGATACTGAACACCTTGAGGCAACTTCTGCATTAATTTTTGATTTATTTCAAGTTTCAATCAATCACTGGCACTGCACAACACATGCATGTTCACAGGGGCTTTAAAACACAATGGATGACTTTGAGATTCTCTGTTAAAGACTCTAGGCATGGTCACCTTAACCTCCTGTCTATTATTACAGAAGATAGTGTCACTCATCAAGGTTGTTTTGGGGTATATGGCTGACCCTTTTGTTTGCTGTTCCATTAAATATGTCTCTGGAGCCCAGACTGTGACCCAGATGTCCTTGTAATGTTAGGATGTGTTAGTGCAGAGCTGGGCAATAACTGTGGCCTATTAGTGTCTATTTGACTTTTCAAAGACATATAGTACAGTTCAGCATTCTTTCCATAGGCAGTTATCCATGCTAACAGCTTGGCTACTAATTTACTGGACTTTTGCACTGTTAGGTCGGTCTCTCTTATGACACTAAACCCTTATGCTGTGCTTATAAAAGAGTCTAATCTCCAATTTACTGGACTTTTGCACTGTTAGGTCGGTCTCTCTTATGACACTAAACCCTTATGTTGTGCTTATAAAAGAGTCTAATCTCCAAGTAGTTACCCAAAATAACCCTCACCACCACTATTTATTGGTACACACCAGTTACGTGTAAGACTCTCGTGCACAGTCAAAAATACAATCACCCCCTGATCGTATTAAATTGCCACTTCCTGACTATTTGACAAACCCTCAGCCTTCTGATGTCTAGACAGATTACAGCATTCCGGCTTTTCCCAACTTCACACCATCCCTTTCATGCTCTGTTTCCCCTTCCACGCGCCCTTATCCGCACATCTCTCTGTAGTGTCATCAGATTACACCTGCCTTGTTCTCTGCTGCAACCTGTTATCTGGCATACTGCTGATGCCAAGCAGCTTTTGACTAACCGAAGCCATGTTTCAGCCTGAACGTTCTGTTTGCAGATCAATAGGACATCGTTTTGATTGATCGAATCACGGCAAGCTTCATTTTGCAGAGAATAAGGGGTGGCACAAGGTTGAATTAACATGCACATCGAGGTCCCTCACACCTTGGCTTTAAGGGGATGGATCGGATAACATGTGTAATGCGAGACATTGAGAGAAGAAAGAATGAATTGATGAGTGGGCCGAACGCCGGCCATGGGTTAATGACCAGCTGATTGATTGTGGCTTTGGCTTAGGGAGCAAGGGTCCCAGCTCTCAAAGATCATGGGGAGTTCCGGAGTGAAGAAAGAGAGATATAAAAGAATCTTGACTTCAATTAAATCCTGGGAGTCTTTTGACGTGTGCAGTCTCTGATGCATTTAATTGGCTGGCAATGGTGAATAATGCTTGCTTTAATGTGGTATGGGGAAATGAAACACCCTTTCCATTTATTCTCTGTCAGTTTTACTTTGAACTTTAAAATGATAAGTTGTAGGAAAGACACGTTAACAGAAACTTTTCCACTGAATACCTTCAGTGTAAATGGTTTTTGCCAATATCCTTTATTTTGCTTTAATTTACAGTATGTATAGTCTGTGTTTAATCTGTATGTGCTTTATCTACATTAACTATTTGCAGATATTATTTAACTTGATTTTTAACTGCAATAAATAACTTTCCGGGTTAAAAATCAATAAAATTCAGATTTTTAGCAAGTACATAAATAATCAATGTGTCTTTAGGCTGATAATAATGATTTATAATTTAAAATGTCAGATACGATTTCAGAAACGTTGGTTTGACTGCAACCCATGTAAAGATAACATTTACATTACATTCATTTTCAAGCATTTAGGAGTCGCTTTTATCCAAAGCCACAGTGATTTAATTAAGGAGGCAATAATACAAAAAAGTGCTAGTTACAAAGTTTCAACAAAGTACAGAAAATTTAGATATTTAAATTTTTATCTTTTTAAATTTTATGTATTTTTAAAAATAATCTTTTTATTATTTTTTCAGTTAGTTTATTGTTAAAAAAATGTGTAAAAATATTGAAATATTTTAAAAATATTGAAATATTAAAGTGAATAGTGAAATAACCTATAAGTGTTCCACCTGTGGAACGGGGACAGTTAACAGGTTAAAGAACCTGACATAAACAAAGTATCAAGTAAAAACAGATCTGTTGATTAAGCTGTGAGGTCCTTTAGAACAAGACGTTTTGACCTGAATAAGTGAATAGTCTCATAAATCGATCGTGCTCTCAGCGTGGAAGGAGGATGAAGCTCAGCAGGAAGGTGGTGGATGGGTGCCAAGGTGTTTCCTCTGTGAATCTGAGCTTTCATCTCCCCACATCCTTGAAGGTCTTTGATTATCTGTGAAGCAGATGATCTTATTCACCACAATGAGCTCCTCAGCCAGTGCTGGGATGCTCAAAGCTTTAGGATCTAATGAGTTGTGCCATAGCAATAGCTGAGTGGGTATGGATACCGCATGTGCTTGTAATTTGTTGAAGTCTTGATGTTTCTTAATGTAAAATGCTGGCAAGACATTTTCTGTAGTTTTCTGTTTGTTATTCAAGAGCCTTAACATTGTAAACTACATCTTTAGCTTAATGTTGAAATTTTGAAACTATGAAGCTGGTATACTTGCTTCTTGCATGTGGTTAAACTCTAAAAAAACATGCCAATAATCATAAAATTATGATTATTATACATAATAGGTTGGGTTGACTCCTCATCTGCGTTCAGTGCCCAAGACCTGGGTGAAGGAGGGAGGAATGGTGCAGCTGTCTAAAAAATGTCTCAATGCTCAGTTCAAAGGAACCAGTGACTCGGAAATCCTCTACATCATTCACTCTGAGAATGGGCAGCCCAAACACGGTATGATCATTTATCCTTTTCTTTCTTTTTTTACAAATAACTAAATACACCAACAACTTGTATCTTGTATGTGACTGTAGGAGAGATTGTGCTGGTGTCTATGCCTGCTGATGGTCCGGTGGAGGCGTGGCAGTTCCACCCAGATGGCCAGGACACCACACCTACAAGCTCATTTACACAGCAGGATATTAATGAGGGAACTGTCTGGTATAGACACTATGGATCTGGAACACAGAGAGACAATTTTAAGTTTCAGGTGATAAACACAGACATAGTTTCACTCTGGTTCATTTTGCAAGGCTTTCTCTGGGCAATTTGTCCATCTGTCCTACTTCTTCTTCACCAGTCTAACTGCATTACACTAGTGTAAATGAGCTTATTTGTCTTCAAATTCAGTTTCGAATCAATGTAAGAGGCATTAAAGTACATTCAATGTCATTCAATTCATCAACTTAAGTCTCTAATGGCACAATAGTTTTTTGTCCTCCTACAGACAATTGTCTGTTTGCTTCTTTCTCTTCGCATCTTGCTTGAGGCTGAACAGATGCCACAGACTTTATTTAATAAAACTTATGTTGTAATGGTTTGATGCAATTTTGGTTATGTCCTGGGGGCGTGTTATTGTTTTTTTATTGAAACTATGAAGTTATTGTGTTTTTTTTGTGAATTACATGTAATGTTTTTAAACTGAAATATTTGGTATTAGGTGCAGAAAGTACTAAAATGTGAGTTATGTATTAATCTGGTAAGGGTTGAAATCAGAGAAATGTTATTTTTCTTCTGAAACTCATTTATGAGACATGAGACACTTAATCATAACAACTGCACAAGCAATATTTTCTAATGGAAACATACACATGCAGGGTGAGATTTCAAGCGCTTGTGTGTGATTTTGTTGACAGGTTTCAAGTGAGGTGTATCCAGAGGCTTTGAGTGATACACAGACCTTCACGATAGGAGTGATGCCACAGACGCCCGGCATGCCTCAGCTCTCACCTGGAGCCGACCTGCAGATCACTGTAAGATACAAACAGCAGGAGATGAAAAGATTCTCCACCTGATGTTCTCTGGTCAGACTTTTAATGTTAAAGTACTTTTAAAAGTAGCTTTTGCACTTTTGTTCATAGTAAGTCAAAAAGCAGTTAAAGGTCAAGTGTGTTTTTTAAAGGAAAAATACTTCCTCTTCTAACAATTTATTATGCAACATAGTGGCATCTGTAAGTAAATAATTTCTTGGTTGATTTGTGTTTTATTTGTGAGGTGCTGCTGTCTGTTTTTCCAAACATGATGTGGCGGGCTAAAGGAGGGGTAGGAAAGTTTGAGAACCCTGTTAAATTCCTTCTGGTGTAGAAATTACACATTTCATATTAAGAAAGAGGAACTGTAAGAATGTTATAGTAAATTATTTGGGCAATTCCAGCATTATGGATGTGACATTTTTAGTCAAAATTCGAAATATAAATTCCCACAGAAGGTTTTTATTACCAATATATGACTCCAGACATCACAAAAATATTAGCCTGTATTTTAAAAAATGCAAATAAATATGAGTTATGGATGTGACAAAATAACACACGTTTGTAAAATGCACAAACCAGAGGCAATAATATCCAACAAATGGAGCAGGGGTGTATTTAATTTTAATTTCATGTGCCCATTAATGAGTAATTTGGATTATGGATGTGACAGACCTCACATGGGTATTTAAACAAACAAGTATTGACATCTGAGCCATCAATATAGTAAAAACCTTCGCTAACAACTTTATGGTGAGGTTGACATTTGCATGAAATTGCCCAAATACTCTTTCGAAGGCCAAAGCAGGCCAAAGTTTCATACATTTGTAGTGAAGGAAGATTTAAGTGAGATTTACTTTACTCAGGGCTGTTTTATTTTATTCATGACAAGCTGTTCAGATTTGCCCTGGACTGTCAACTGATGCTTGTAATCTCCAGACATCATTGTCTTCATCAGTGTAAATGTTTTTGGTTATGTGTGTGTGCAGGCACTGGAAGATCGTGTGACTGTGATATCTCCTTCTGCTCTCTCCTTCACTGACTCTGAGATGCCCAGCGACAAGCTTGTCTACAACATCACCAAACCTCTCACCTCAGGCCACGGTAACTAAACCTCCATTTTTGTCATGGGGTGAGGAGAAGGGCACTCACAGGCATAATGCCAGCCTGATAGCTTTTCTTTTTTTCCTCTTTCTGTTCTGTTAAATACAGAGTAGAAAATGTCATAGGTGAAACCTGCTGAGATGGTAATGAAAAGTTAGACATTTAGCATTTAAGATCATTTTAAAAAGCTTCATTTGTGATTTGTCAGTATCACGGATGCTCAATATAATTTTGTTTGGCTGAATTAGTTATATTTATGCATTTAGCAGATGCTTTTATTCAAAGCAACTTACAAATGAAGAGCACAACAAAGTGATTCTGAAGTGGCAGTAGACCGATAAGGACAGTAAAGTAAAGTTTCAGGATTGTTTAGAGGAGTTTAGGCTTGAAAGATGATGAAAGTTAGAAAGAGTGTATAGAAGAAATGTACCGTATATCTGTATATGCCCTGAATGCAATAACCCATAAATAAAAAAAATGCAAAATTTTCTTGCTGGTCTTTTGTATTTTGCACTTATCACACTACAAGAGACATTTTATATATAGTTTTGTACATCTATACTTCTAAAGACTTAGAGAATGTCTTAAATATAGCTTTTCTTACACCCTTTTAATTCAAGATATAAAAGAAATTTGCCAGTTAGGTGATTTTTTTTGTTTTTATTTATTTGTTTATTTTTAAAGAATAAATCTCAAAGCATTTTGTTACATTTATGTTCAAAGCAAGAATGGGCTGTAAAAACAAATTCATTTAATAAAATGCATTCTCTGAAATCATGTCCCAATATATTGTGTGCAATTTGCTTCTTAAATGTATCTTGTTTTAAAAATGTGTAGATATTTTTCTGAAAACAAATTATCTTTAATATTTTGTCTTTAATTAATTCTAATGCTGGATTTCTGGTTGTATGAACTTCTTTCTTAGGTATATTGGAGCACAGGGATAGACCTTACCAGCATGTGCGTCTCTTCACCCAGGCTGATGTAGACAGTGGCAAAATTATCTACAGGCCCCCGCAAGCCCCCTCCCATCTCCAGGAGCTCTATCAGTACTCTTTTACAGGTAAGACTTAACGACCAAAAGTTGCTTTAGCCCAGAGGTTTTCAAAACTGTTCTGGAAAAACCCTAGTCCTGCACAGAAGTCTCCCTTATCTGCTTATCTAAATATTCAATTCAGGTCTTGCAGTCTATACTGATTAGCTAATGAGTTGGATCAAGTGTGTCAGATGAGGGAAAATCTGCAGGAATTGGGATTTCAAAACCTCTTACATTGCTTATGCTATATGCATCAAATCTATGACACACTGTACAGATTGTACCTGTGAACAACAGTGTTGGCAAAGAATGACGTACAGTATGCAAATGCTGTAGCTGTCCTAAAGTGAGAAAATTGATTTTCAGTCATTGTGAAAATTGTGTAACAATTTTCATGGAACAGGAATTACAGTAAACTGCAAAGACAAACTCTTGCAACAATACAAATGTGTTTAATTACAAATGCGATTAATATTACAAATATTATTATTTTTATGTAAACACTGATTTATTATTTTCTGACTCTTGTTAATTCAAAAAAACAAGAGATATTGTTTTTTGCAAGACTATATCACAGTTTGCCTTTACAATGCAATGGATACTGTTATGAAATGTAATAATGTATTCAATTGTTATGTGTATGCTTTACTTGGGAAGTTAATGAGCAAATATGCCAGTACACGCTTGATTTGGTGCTAATTTAATGCTAATTAAAGCTTCTGAAGTGTCAAAGGCAGAGACTGAGATATTGTTAGCGATGCTCAGTTTTGTGAAACATACCTGTTTAGCATTACAATTAAAAAAATGCCCTCTCACCCCGCTCACTAATTGATGTGTTTTCAGCTGTTGTTTGTGACAGTAACTAACACTGTTTCATTCCTTCAGGTCTGCCAGAGTCTGTGAGTCTCCATTTTACAGGTATATAATCACTTTCGGCTTCTGTAACCCACTCTGTGTCCCTATTCTACCTTCCTATTTTCCATACACACCTCCAGCATACCCAGAACTCATTTCTTCCTCCCTTAAACCTCATAGACTGATCCCTCCGCGCCTCTGTGCCGAAGTCACATTCCCTTGTGTATTGCTCTTATTTATTTATGGGGCCTTCTCTCCCATAAGAGGGAATATAATTTTCTCTCTCTTTCTGAAGTCCATCCATGCGCTTTATTCTGCCTGACAGGAGAACGCAGTTGTGCATTCGTCTTCTTCTCGCAGCAGCTATGAATCAGAGCTGCTACTGCTCATGTGCCCTTCTGCATCTGTATGGAAACTGAGCACAATATGCCAGACAAACTCCTGTTAGTGTCGTCGTAATAGAGTCTAATGGATGGAGAATAAAGTTGCACAGTGTCGGGATGCAAAAAGGGTTTTTATTTCTCGCAGGAGTTGTCATTGTAATTGTATTCTCAGCTGTGAACACTAAGGAAGTTAGAAAAAACATGGTGTGTCTGACAGCTCAGCGGCTGATATCTCTGTTAGCTTTCACTGTTCAAATTAACACATTTCTTTTGTTGCTGTTCTTTCTCAGGAACCACGTGTTTTTTGTTATTTGTATTAAAGGTGTTATATTAAAACAGCAAAAACATTAACACTATGTGAAAATAGTTTGTTTTTCCAGTGAAAAATGTAGTGTATAGCGTTAATCTCTGTTTCTGCCAAAATCAAATAGTTACTATAGTTTACTATAGTATAGTTTTTTGTTGCTGCTGTACAATTATAATCCCACATGAAAAAATACTGTAGTATACTTTTTATTTTAGTATAGGAAACTGTTGTATATTGTATATTGTTGTACACTGTTCTGTAGGATATTATAGTAATTAAAACATTTTGTTAATGTATACTACAGTATTCTGTAGTACTATAGTGATTACAATTGTTGTAAATTGATAAAGTAAATACTATGGTATACTTTAAAATTTAAAGTAATAAGGTTCAAAAACAGTACAGAATCTACATAGGAATCTTACTACAGTTTACTATAGTAAATACTAGGGCGTGACAATACACTTGGCTCACGATATGATCCAATGCGATGCAATCAGATACTGGGTTCACAATATATGAAACAATATATGAACCTGAACACATTTATTTTCAAACATTACGCATTTCCAATAACACTTGTTATTTTGTGTGAGAATTGACAACATTCAAGGTTTAATTGAACCTTCTGTATGTCAAGTATTAAAAATACAAATAGAAAAAAAATGAATTTTTACCTAAAAACAAAAGTAAGAAATGAATTAGAAAAGCTGAACTGTAAGAAAGATCCTTTTTAAAGCAGTAAAAGCACAAAATGAAAATATAAAAACATTAAAACATATGTTTACACAGGTCACAGCTCAATCAACAGGCTTAACAATCACCATAGCTCTATGATACATATCCTAAATATTTGTGTACAATCACATATTTTGATCTATTCTATTTGGTTACATTCCTTGTAACTACTTACTAAGTATACAACAGTATTTAATAATGTGAAATAGTTTTTTTATTAAAGATGTTTAGTTTCTTTAGTACTATGTTCACTTAGTACAAAAATTGAACAGTTTGTCCCTTGTTGTCCTTGTACCGCTCTTCTTATGTAAAGATGAAAAGTTGACATACTGTTGGATTTTTATCCTTTCTCCCTCCCTTTTTATCTCTTTGATACATCTTGCTTGTATTCTTGTTGCACTCGCTCATGTGTGTTATACTGAGCTGAAATGCAGAAGACAGAAGTGACCTGAAGGTCAACACTGAATGATTTGTAAGTGAATGTGCAAGTACTCTTGTGATTTATTCCTCTGTATGAATCATTGTCTTATGTCAGTGTCTGACGGAGAGCACACCACACCAGAAATGGACTTTGCTATCCTGTTGTTGGTCAATCATCAGCAGCCGCCAGTCTTTCAGATCTTGGATCCAGTTCTGGAGGTCAGCCTGGGAGGCAGGGCACCAGTGGGTAAGGACATGTGTATTGGTTCAATAATTTTTTTTTATGTTTGCAAATGCTATACTGTATATTGTGGTGTAATGCACTAACTTGATGCATTTGATGCAGATTAAGTATTCTTTTTGAACTATATGACTAAGCCATAAGAATCTGTTTATGTCATGCAGGTGGGCGGCAGTTAGCAGTGACAGATGCTGACACATCCCCTGATGAACTTGAGTTTGAGCTAGTGGAAGGACCTCTCCACGGCACTTTATTTAGAGTGGAACTTGGTTCCCAAATTCAGATGGTCAATGGTACGTTCAAAATTTCTGCTTCTTCTCCCTGGTGTGATGTTGGCCTTACCTGTTGTTTATTTGGAGATTAGATACTTTTGTTTATTCAACTCCCGTCCACCTCAGGTGACACTTTCACATTCAGTGACATCACCAGAAATGTTCTGCAGTACGAGCATGCCGGTATTACCACAGAAGAGGACTCCATGAGCTTCTCTGTGACGGATGGGTTGTCTATGACCTCAATTACAGTGCAGGTCTTGGTGTCGGAGGTCAAAGGTGACGCGCCCAGACGTGACCCGAAGGCCCTGCTGTCAATGGAGGTGGCAGAGAAGAGCAGCAGTATCATCAGACGATCACATTTAGCTTATGTGGTGAGAATAACATGTGCTGAAAATAACTGAAAGAGACATTTTGATTTATTAAATTGCGCTTAAAAGCTTTTGTTAATGTCTTTTAGGATGATGAATCTCCAGATGAGAGCATTTTTGTGCAGTTAGTGTCTGTGCCAATGTATGGAATCCTCACCAAAACCAAATTCGAGACAGATCATGAGGAACTTAGTGAATATTCTTCCTTTACAATGGAGGATATCAATAACCACAAAATCAGGTATGTGTATATTTATTTAGATTTTATCCACATTTGAAATTAGTGATAAACTCATAAAATAAACTCTAAAAAAACATCAAATAACACAATAACTAACTCAAATAAATTAACAATGTTATATTTTAGCATCTTCAAAAATAGTCACCCTTTGTCTAAAATTTCCAAAATCAAACTCTTAACATTTTTTCATCCAGCTTTTTAAGGTCTCAACCTGAGAGGCTGAAGGAATTTCTATCTATGTTGGATTCTTATAGTCTGTTTTTTATTTATTATTTGGTCTAAGTAATCGATTTCAAAAATATTAAATATTTTTTTCTAATGAAAGAAATTAATAGGTTTACAAATATTTTGTTTACAAAAGAAAACAAATTTACAGATCATGAGAAAAAAAAATTCTCTAAACTTTTGGTATTATATCTATATTCTTAAATACATGAAGTATATGCACTTTTGTATTTAGTACTATAATATTTGCTAGAATCTACTGTACCACATTTTGAGGTTGTTGTTGTTGTTGTAAATGAGCTTCTCAAGTCATTAACAATATACAATAAGAATATGCCATTCCTGAGCTTATTATTAGACTCCAGAAACATGAGCCATGTTTAGAGAACTGGACTGCTTGTGGAAGCTTAACATGCATTACAACATGAGCTGGTTTAATTGCTTTAAGCTGTGGTGTCCCGCTGAGAAGCGTTAAATTTAAACACAGCATGACTGGCTTTGATGTAATACAAATCCAAATCAAAACTATGAACAATTCTCTCAGGCAATAAAACGTTTTTTGCCCAGATTTGGCTGCTCTACCCTGGTGGTTTCCTTTTCCTTTCAAGCACATGGAACATTTGAGTTAATTGGGAAATTATTTTTGTAGGTTAAAAACGGTGTCTGATATGTTATATTTTCGAACAGGTATGTTACGTCCTTCGAAACTGAGAACCAGCCAGTCACTGACATCTTCCACTTCGTTGTGTATGATGAGAAAAACAATCGCCTGGAAAACCAGATGTTTACCATCACCATCACCTCTGCTCAGAGACAGCCACCTGTCGTCACTGTCCGCAGCGGTATTAAAGTGAGGATCTTTCTGCCCTTCTAATGGTTTTAGATCCAGTTCCTGTATTGTTTCTAAGCACTTCTTTGGTGTTTTCTGTTGGTAGGTCCAGGAAGGAGGAAGAGTTCAAATCTCAGCCAATCACATTATTGCATCCGACCCAGACACGCCCGGAAAGGATTTACTGGTGTGGCTGATCACTCCACCTAAGTACGGCTTCATTGAGAACACAAAACAAGGCAAGTCCTTCCTTATGTGCATGATGTCACATCACGTTAACTTTCCTTTCCCAGTCATTTTACTTTTTCTAACAGTTGCTTATGTTATTCATAAGCAGAGGACTCATTTGCAATAATACAGATTTACAGATGTGAAAAATTCAGCAGCAGTCGCCTTTATTCAGGATTTCTGTTTGAGTGCTGAAGATGAAAGGAAAGATGCAGATCACGCCTGAACTACAGTTGTACAAAATGTTGTTTTTCATCCAAAGCACAGATGCAGTCTGATGTTCACTTTGATGTATCTACTTTAAAAAACATAAACTACTTTTATATTTTTGATTTTGGGTTTGTTGTGGTCCTCTGAAGGTTGGCAGCTATTTATTCATATTAGCCAACTCATCCCTGGCAAATGACATTCAGACACTCTCTTGTGTTTTAATGTTGTTTGGCTGCTGATTGTGTTCCAAAATCAATGACTTGTTTGGATATTAGGCCCAGAAATTTTTTTTTCATCTGCAGGCTCAAGGTGTTTGTGTTTCTGTTTCTGTTCAGCAGTGGGAACAATCGGTGGATCTCGTGTTATAAGCCCTGACGTCCCCTTTACAATAGAAGATCTCACCTCAGATCATATATTCTATGTCCAAAACATCCACGAGCCCAACATCCACCAGGACATCTTCAGCTTTTACATAAGTGATGGATCAAGCCAGACGGAGGCTTTTGATGTTACTATAGACATCCAGGTAAAGGAACAAATAGTGTTTTCTGTCCTGCTTTTCTTTCAGAATTTTTTTACCTTCTAAGGGTCGTTCACATTGTAGACGAACCCTACAAAAGTGACTAAATTACTGTAACGTTTACCACAACAGGTGATAACGATAATCTTACGTTAACTCTGAAGTCACACACAGAAATGATGGCATGCAAAAATAGGATGTCACTGTCTTGTGCCAACATCTCTCCTCTGAACGCTGTTGATGCACATGCCCGTGCAAAGCATATCTTTTCAGCTTGCTCATACTTGTAATATATAATATTATAAATAGCGGATAGTCTGTTGTCTCACTGCCTGCTTCGGCTCCAAATACACCAGTTCCTGACCACTACTGTCTTTAAATCATACATTAAAAGCCATGCTGGATTGCAGACCTCTGTTTCAAATCATGAAGTTCATGAAAGAGGATATCTGATCAGTGTCAGAGACCATTTGGCAGTATGTTTCACTGTTTTTTAGCTGAATAAATAGCTCTAAATGTGATCCCAGCGATATTGTGCCTTGTATAGTATCGTTATCATTATAGTTGTGGTATAATGCTATTCTCATTTTTTTTTTGTCTTTAATTGCTATTTGTCTCTTATATTGCATTTACTGTAGAAGACATTTTGTTTGTCCAGTTTGATTGTTTATTTAGCAGATGCAAAGGTTATCACAGTAAGGCACACTGCGTATGTATGCAGAACATCCCAAATCTAAGTCTGGGCTGCATCATATTCCAATTAATTTTTTCCTCTCTCTCTACAGTAGTGTCTTGTGTCTTTCCACTGTCCTGTCTTTAAAACTCAAAAAAGCTTATGAATTAAAATAAAAGGGCATTATGATACACTTTTTAGGGAAAGTCTCTCAAGTTCATAGTTCAATTTAGTTGACAGGAACCTGAACCTGCATTGTTGTCAGTCTAAAGGTCTCTAGTTTTGGTACTAAACATCTGCTCTTTTATAATTTATAAAATCTATACAACCCAACCTATACAAGACCTGGAATTTGTTTTGCTGTAAATTCATAAATGTAAGATTAAAAATGTAAATGTCAGGTAGTCTCTAGCACTGTGAAACATTGTAAACTTAGTAAAGCACTTCTTCATATTATTGTTGCCTTCTTATGATGTGTCGCTTCATTGTCTCTTAATATTTGTAAGCTAAATGTGAATGTAAATGTAAGATGCTATACTGACTGTATGATGTTCATTACAGCAAACCAAGGAGGACAGAGTACCTGTCATCTCTGTCAACAGCATCCAGGTGGAGGAGAACTCAGGTGTGGTCATCACTAACTCCTCTCTAAAAGTGCTGGACCAGGACACACCTGAGAATGAACTTGTCCTCACCATCATCAAGAAGCCTTTATATGGTCAGTCTCTTTTCTCTCTCTCTCTCTCTCTGCCCCCTCCAGTCTGTCGCTTACTCACGACCAGCCTTCAGCAAACATCCATTATATGCCACATTACGTTCCGTCTGGCTCCTGTATGGCTGATTGATGCGTTTGTCATTGTGGCTCAGCCTTTGACTAGTGAGCCAGAGGAAAGGCCACGGCCCACAGGGCTTCATTGGTTAAACTTTTATGGATGCATGTCAGGATGTTCATAGCGGCTCTCTGGAGTTTTATGAGGAGTCAGATGTGAGGAATGGAACTGACAGAGCTGAAATACAGCCAGAGTAGTGACATGGGGTGACCATTAGAGGTCAAGCACTCTTTTTATGAAAGGCAAGCGATGCGTGTGTTTGTTTTATGAATGTGTTTATGCTGTGTTTGATGGAGGAACGTAAGGAATAAAGAATGTGGAGCATTATCATCCACTTCTCTGCAATGTTTCTATTCAGTTTGAACTTAGATAAATATAACAAAACCTGTTCTTCCTTTTTTAGGATTAGGGTTAACTCAAAGTATTTATAATTAGAGTTATACAAAACAGGTCCTCGTTTCGATATCTAAGTAAATGTGTTTGTCTTCATAGGAAAGCTACGCAGAAGGCAATTCTACTCGCAGCCTTTAGAGAATGGCAGGATTCTTCAGCAAGGATCCACATTCACCTACCAGGACATTCTGGACGAACTGCTGGTTTACACTCCAGACGGTCATAGTTCTGGGACAGACGAGATCCAGTTTTCAGTAACAGATGGCGTATACACAGAGACAGGCCGTCTGGAGATCAGCATGGACATTAGAAAGAGAGAAAGCCCTAGAGTCACTATTAACAGAGGACTACAGATTGCAGCAGGTCAGTACAACTACAATGCATGAACACTATCTTGTAGGTTACTGTGCCCGGTTGCATGAAAACCTTTAATGGAGTAGTTTACCTACAGTAGATATGAAATTATTTTCTTCAGTTGAACACTGAATTTATTTTTTTTTAGTATTATATATTTTAAATGTATAAATTAATTTAATAAAATTAATGAAATAATTTGATCTGATTTAGCAGCAAAAAACGTTGTCTATAAATGCAAAATATGGCAGACACTTTGATCTCATTGAACCAGTGAGATTCAAAGTTGTTAGTGCCACAAAAAAAGCTTTTTGTAACCTTAAAAACAGTGCTTTTGATTAGTCATACAGTTAAAAATCTGCAGGTATATCACAGAATGAATGACTCATGAATGAATGACTCATGACTGCCTGTCATTCATGAAATTTAACAAACATTCCTCACCTGTCTTTCTTTTTTTATATTGGATGAGGCTTTCAGCTGCAAGAGTAGATTACTCACAGCTTAATTTAACACATTTTAGCAAATTTAAAGTTTTCTGCAGAAATTCCATATTTTCTTCCAAAATAAGCGAAAATTTAAAAAGCTGCAATTACATTTTTATCATGTCAAACATGATTTAGTACAGAATATCACATCACTTCTCATTACCAGTGTTTTACACACTACATATTCATTTCGATGCATAAACGTATCTAGATATATTAAGCTGATATATATACTGTAACTAACTAAATAAATAATTTATTTGTATATGTAATTTCAGGTTCCTCGTCAAAAATCTCTGAGCAGCAATTGAAAGGCACAGACATAGACTCAGATAACCTGAAACTGCGGTTCACCCTGACTAACGACCCGAATGTGGGCTCTCTCCGGCTGAACACTGGCAGAAACACGGCTCACATATCTGTAAAAGGACCTGTCACCAGCTTCACCCAGGATGACATTAACAAAGGTTTTCCCTCAGTTGATCTTCTCTCTCATTAAAAGTCATCCGTAGTGAGTTTGTGAGCAGAGCTGCATTGTCTCATGTGGTTTCACGTCTCATCTGTCAGGCTATGTGGAATATATTCATGAAAAGGGAGAGGGTGGTGGAAGTTTCTCTTTCACGTTCAACCTGGAAGATCCAGAGGGAAACAGAGTCATTGACCAGTCTTTCTTCATCAGTGTTCTGGGTGAGCCGAAAAGTTATTTGGGCAACAAACATCTTGCTTTTTAAATATGATTTTTAAAGAGCACTGCGAACTTGTTGATGTTCAGGGAAAGATGCTGTTTTGAATCCAAGACTAGAAAGACTTTTTATTAAGATATTTTTATACCATTTATATGTATATGTCTTGAAAATTATTTGCAGAGACGATCATTATTTTTTATTATTATTATTATATAATTATTTTATTATTTAAGTAATGTTTAACTTTTTATTTATTATTTATCAAACTCAAAGGCTCAAGTTTTTGGTCCTTTTCATATTTAAAATCACTGATTGTGATTTTAAATATCTCTTAAATTTCGTCACATTTTGCCTGTCATGGGTTCGAAGGTTAAGGTTTAAACTTACACCTCCCCATATTTTCTCTCTGTCTTTCTCTCTCTTTGTCTCTCAGAGGACAGACTTCCTCCCACAGTGGTGGTTAATAAAGGTTTGGTTTTGGATGAGAACACATTGAAGAAAATCACGACACTGCAGCTCTCCTCCACCGATCAGGACAGTGAACCAGACGAACTTGTTTACAGAATCACCAAACAGCCTCAACTCGGCCATTTAGAACACTCCAGCAAGCCAGGTACTGTACATACAAAAACACAACATGCAACTTAAATTAAGCCGTTTCGGTTGATCTAGACGGTATTTGTAATGCTGGAAAATGGGTTTACATTACTATTTGATTTGAAGTGCAGTATATAAACTGGTGGGCTGCTGGTCACTGGGTAAATTTCTCTAAGGTTTAATGGAGTATGAGACTGATCTCACTTCATACAACATATAATCTGTATTTACACGCTCACAAATCTGTCACATACATTGCTAAATACGCATTTCTTTTTCTCGTAAAATGAATGCACATACAGATAATACAGTATCTGTATAGATTTGCTCTATAGAGTCGTGGGAGATCATAATATGTATTTATAGCCTGCAGTCTTGTTGCTCTGTGGGGTATTGAGTAAAGCAGTACATTTATAAATGTTGACTGCAATTACACAGTGCTTGTGTAGGGTTTTCTTGGAAGATATATGGTATGTTTGGACTTGCCATCTTTAGACAAAAAACTAAGAAAATAGAGATACTCTTTGTTTTATTAGACCATTGTCATAAGTCATTGCTTGACGTAATTCAGTGCTACAATATAAATCGCTTTTTGATTCTAACTAACTGTGTTTGACTTACTACTTGCATCTGTGTAAAAATAAATTAATTTTAATGTAACACTGGAGAATTGTGACTGTACATAAATATTTCAAGGTGAACAGACGCACAGTTTACACTTTTAGTGCTTTGCACACAGTGAAAAATCCAAGAAACTGACTGGATTTATTGGTTTTAGTCATAATTTATGAAAAACAACATTCTGATGAACTGTACAAACAACTGTACAAACAAACGTAACAGCAGATAAAAAATATAAAAACATATAAAAATAACACATCTGTACTTTTTTCCTTTGTGCCTTTTGTACACCCACATGCAGCCTTGATTTGTCCCTCACTGTTGCAACACTCAATGTTAAAACCCGCACAAATTCATATAAAAGTGTGTCTGTTTTACATTCATCTTTTTACAATTTGTTGTTTCTTTTATTCTGTAATTTTAACGTTTATGATATATTTTAGATATATTTGTGCAAAAGCAATCAAATACATAGAATACTGATGTGATTTCTATTTGGGTCTAACTGCTAAAAAATGGGACAAACTGTGTCTGATATGGAGGTTTTGCAGAACATATTAAGGTGAAGACTGAGGAATCATTAGATCCAGCCTAGACATCTGGATATGCACTGGTTTCATGAGTGAAGATCAGTTTTCATTTTCTTCGATATCTGGCCAACATCATCAGCCATCGTGTTTGATTCAATGGAATTGCACTCGATAGAATTTCCAGTGCGTGTTTTATTCATCCATTTCAGTTGATATATGAGATATTTATAATGTTGGCAAATGAGTTTACATTATAATTCGATACCGAGCGCAATTTGGGATGTGGGCTGCTGGTCATCGGGAAGATTGACTGTGGTCTGATGCTGTTACAGGAACACGCATCAGTACGTTCACTCAGGCTGACCTCACCTCCCGCAGCATTCAGTATGTCCACACCAGTGAAGAAGAGACACATTCTGATGACTTCACCTTCACTGTGTCTGATGGAGCTAATGAGGTACATTCATAAATATGCCAACAAACACCTGCTTTTTATCCTTAACACTGATTAATTTGGGTAAAAACATACATGATATGTTGATTAATGAATGACACTTAGATTTATCATTTTTTATTGTGAAGTAACACTCCCAAAAGAGGAAAATGTGGCACCACTTTATAATAAGTTTGTTATTGTTGCCATTTATTTATCTAGGTTAATGTTTATTTATGAATAACTATTGTTCATTGCAAATTCATGTTGTTCGTAATACATCAGCCAGTGTTAATTTATACTCTATACAACTAGAACTTAACATTAATCAATATTATTAAATGCTGTTAAAGTACTGCATTAACTTATGTTAATATATTCAAACTTACTGTACATCATCATCCTGTATAATATATAACTGAGTAATTTATTTTTTGTATAATTTATCCAAAGTGACCCGTGACCTTTCCATTTGTTACACAATGCTCCACTGCTGAGCTATATATGAGTTTGTCCTTTTGAAGAGATGTGTTTGCATTGCTTCAGTGGTAGGAAGTAATTGTTATATACAGGGATTGTGTTCATTTTTTTCATTGTTTATCACACTAAATTACCACATAACACACATACATTCCACACATACAAACACACACAGTTCCTCCTGTAGTAAACTCACCCCTCCCTCTCGCTTTCTTTTTGTTCTCTTTCTTTCTGCTACTCTTTTCTTTCTACTACGAACACATATACGCCCACACACACACTAATTAGGGCCGAAAGTGCTTGAACAAACACAAGCTGGCCAGTGAGGCTGTAAAAAGAAATTAACATTCTAGAGCATTGAAGTAACCCAATGAGATATTCCCTTAGTGGGAAAACTCTGCTCCTTTACAATTTTGAATATAAAATGGTTTGCAAATATGCTTTAGATTTGTATCGTGCTGCCCAATTAGTGGACTACATTTTTATAGTCCCTTTCAGTCAAATTACCTTAACATGGTAAATAAAACAAGCTGTTTTATGAGGGATTAGTTACTGTATTGTCTGTTAAGCTTCCAGTGGTGTAAACTGTTTTGCTTTATGGTCTCTCGGTATCTCTACAATTAACTGTGATTGTATAATTGCAGAAATCAAATTAGCAGGGAATTAGATTGTGTACCGAAGAACATTTGTTCTTGAATACAAACCAATTTGTAAATGTAGAATTAAGATTGAATTTATGTTATCAGATCATTTATTGTGTGTTGTACACAATTATTATATGCAATGTCATTAAAAATCATTTGGTTATTGATATGAAGATTTTTTTTTGGTGTAGAAATACTGTTAAATCAGATTAAATGTAAGAAGTATTTTACTATTTAAATTTTTTCCATATATTTTAAATATTTTTTATAATGTTGTGGTTATGCAACAATTATGAGAATGTTCATTATACTGGATTTTAGAATCAGAAGCAATTTATGGCAACTGACCATAACTGAACACAAATATTAGTATCACTTATTACTTACTCTATAATGACAGAATAATGTAAAACATAACAAATTATACATTTTGATGTATGATATGGATGTGTTCTCCAGGTATCGCAGACGTTTTCCATCACGATCCGGCCAGTGGACGACTCTCTGCCCGTGTTGCAGGTACCAGGGATAAGAGTCCAGGAGGGAGTGAGGAAGACCATCACTGAGTTTGAGCTTAAGGCCACAGACGCTGACACTGAGGTATTTTTACACTTGCTTGTTTATCTTAACTGTTCTTGCAATTAACCTGTGATGTGATGCTTTATTTATTCTTAATTAAAGAGCACTGTGTGTTTAACGTGAAATGGGTTTCTGCACATTTAAAATGCAGTATGTTAGGGGTACTGAGTATAAGCGATATAAAGAAGATTTGTTGTTTTAGGTCTTTATACCACTTCATCACAGATGTCACTTTTTCCCATAATAAGGTTAAAAATTATTTTTAAAATGATGAAAAACTCTAAATAAAATCAAATTTTTCTTATGACATTATACTAATGCATCACTTTCTCAGCTCTTTGAAAATTGTGCAAACATCTGGAGCTGTACTAGTCACCAGTAAGCAGGGAGTGGAAAATTAGACCAAAAAAAATGAAATGGCGGTGAAGCAAAGATATTAGTATCCTTTGAGCTCCACTCACATTCACTGGCGCAAACAGCTGACATCTGTCTAATTGCACAGCATGTGTTCATTTAATTTCCCACGTTTGACAGTTTCTCTCTTTTTTTCTCTCTCTGTTAGGAGGACTCTATTACATTCACTATTGTTCAGGCTCCTCGTCACGGTACCATTGAACGCACCAGTAATGGTCAACATTACCGTCAGACAAACACCTTCACCATGGATGACATCTATCAGAACCGTATTAGTTACAACCATGATGGCAGTAACTCCCTCAAAGACCGATTCACGTTCACTGTCGGTGATGGGACCAACATGTTCTTCATCATCGAAGAGGGTGGAAAAGAGGTTGGTAACCCTAACCCTCACAAATAAATACATACAAACCATGTGTGTGCATTGCTGATATAAATACACTTTTTCACTTCATCTATACAGTTTGTAGGACCCTAAAAGATCCAGTCTATCTGATTAACATTTATGCAATATGTAAGATTTCTACTGTACTTCTCTCTCTCTCCATCATAATAACTCCATCTATCGTCAATTGCTTTTTCTTTTTAGCTGTGTCAGCTTACTGTCGGTTTCTCTGGGAGGTAAATAGTCTCTCAGTGGACATTGGAAATAGAGATCCTCATCTTGTAGTAAAATGACAAAATAGCAGTTCTGTGACAGTATTTAATCAGAGAGGTCTGGAAGAGCATTACTCAGCACTTTAGAAAGCTCGACTCAACATTACAATTTAAATAGACTACTGTACTCTAGGTCTGAGGATGAAACAGATATTAAAGGAATAGTTTACCCAAAATTTTCATAATTCAAGCCGTATATGACTTCCTTTCTTCATTTGAAAACTAATAAATACTTTTTTGAATATATTCAGATAGATTTGAATATAGAGCGCTCATTGATGTATTTCCATGGATATGCAACATTTAGAGTCATTTGGATTACTTTAATGATGGTTGTGTGTGCTTTTTCGAGCTTTTGTATCCCAAGTAGATACCATGATGTCATTTTAATACAACATGAATCATCTTTAACTAAAGAAAGGAAATCATGTACATCATAATGACATATGACTAAATTATTAGAAAAAAACTATATTTGAGTGAGTTACACATTCACTTAAAGTAATTGTTGTTTCTCTAATAGAATTGCATGAAACATGCTTTATTAAAGCCTGAAGGTTTTACTTTACGTGCGTGTGAAACTCGTCCTTTGTTTTAGGTTGTAACAGCGGCTCCACAGAAGTTTAAAATAGACATTTTGCCTGTTGATGATGGAACCCCTCGAATCGTCACCAACCTGGGCCTGCAGTGGCTGGAGTACATGGACAATAAGGTATTCAATCACTTCTGTAACAAGCACGGTGTTTAATATGAAGACAAAGCACTGGTTTACCATCATTCAGTCAACTGCATTGAGATGTCGGCATCTTAACAAACAATAGGGCACTTGCGCCACCTACTGTCTGTGACCTGCATGAGTGGAGAAATGAGAGAATTTGTACTGAATAACATTTGGATTTCAGGCCACCAATCTAATCTCCAAGAAAGAGCTTCTCACTGTTGATCCAGACACTGACGATGGACAGCTGACTTATGAAGTCACTACAGAACCCAAATACGGCTACCTGGAGAGTAAACTCAAACCTGGAAAGCCTATTACTTCTTTCACACAAGGTATTTTTGACATTAGGAGATTACAGTATTTATGTATATATATATTTATTTATTAATAACTTGTTTGGGGTCACAATTTCTATGCAACTAAGTCAAGCACACACTACAAGACATCCTTTACTGTCTTGCAGCTGATGTGAATCTGGGCCTTATCCGATACGTCCTGAATGACAACAGTGTTCAGGAGACCATGGACAACTTTAAGTTTCTGGTGAAGGACAGCAAGCCCAATATCGTCAGTGACAACGTGTTCCACATTCAGTGGTCCCTCATCAGCTTTGAGCACAAGAGGTGCATCTGCCTTGAATTTTGTTCTTAGACTCCAGCCATAAATAACAAAGATAAATCATTTCTTTCAGAAACAAAATAACTGATTTACTGTAATGTGTGTTCTTCAGCTACAATGTGAGTGAAAAAGATGGAACCGTGGCGGTCACGGTGAAGAGAACCGGCAATCTGAACCAATATGCCATTGTGCTGTGTCGTACTGAGCAGGGCACAGCGACATCCACGTCTGGCATGGGCTCCCGGCCTGGACAGCAGGACTATGTTGAATATGCAGGACAGGTATGTATCTTATGGTTTGTTATACTATATTCATAATTATAATTCCCTTTGGTTTTTTAATTGGATTATGAGTCTGGGATGTTCAGAGCCTCTTTGGTTCCACAGGTTCAGTTTGATGAGAGAGAAGACACTAAGGTGTGCACCATAGTGATCAATGATGACCAGGTCTTTGAGAACATTGAAAGCTTCAATGTGGAGCTCAGTATGCCCGTGTATGCCCTGCTGGGCTCAGTGACCCGAGCTAAAGTTAATATCAATGACACGGAGGATGAACCCACCCTGCAGTTTGATAAAAAGGTCTACCACATCAATGAGAGCAAGGGCTTCATCTTCGCTCCTATTGAGAGAAAGGGTAACAAATTCAGTTCCTCACAAAGATAACTTCTTAAAGTTTCTTAATAACAATTTCAAGTTTATCAGCAACGCATGTTTGAAATACTACTTCAAACATTATTCATGTCATCAAAACAAGTTTATCAAAAGTTTATCCATCAAGTACAAGTTTTGTACTTTAACAATAAAGCAAGCTGGATATTTCTGTCTTTAAACTGACTTTAAAATGACTTGCTTTATATTTTTTCAGTATAATTGTAGTGTTTTATTGTACACAATTTTTATTTTAATCTTTAAAACACAGACTAAAGTCTTACCTATAGTTAGACAAATGTCTATATACAAAATGTATTGGTATTGCATCCATAGTATTCCTTTAATGTTGTACACATGGCTCTGACTTTAATGGCTAGTTTATAAAAACTTGAAAATATGTCTTTAATTGCAGTAAGATACACACTAGTTTACATAATCTTAAATTACAGTAGGACTAAAAATAAATGGTCAGCTACTGTAAAAGATCATCACTTGTGTTTCCTCTAGGTGACACCAGCAGCACAGTTTCAGCTCTCTGCTACACTGTACCTAAATCAGCCAAAGGAAGCAGCCAACACGCTTTGGAGTCTGGATCTGACTATAAGACCCGCGGGATGAGCGGTGAGAACCGGGTCATCTTCGGTCCGGGTGTGAGCATGTCCACCTGTGACGTAAAGCTGATCGATGACAGTGAATATGAGCTCTCTGAGGAGTTTGAGCTGGTACTGTCAGACGCCTCAGATAACGCACGCATGGGGGATGTAACAGTGGCGAAAGTCATCATAGATGGGCCGAATGATGCCTCTACTGTCTTCCTGGGCAACGGGTCCTTCACCTTCAGTGAAGATGCAGGTTGGTAGTCTGCTTGATATAGGTAGTAATTTGTCACTTTAGTTTATTTTTTATTGTAAGAATGATGAGGAGCATGAACAAATCAAAAGCATTAGTTTTTTCAGCATTTAGTGATCCGAAAATCATAATTTTTCTTGTCACCTTTTCTTTCCATCATACACGTTATCTACTTGGTTGATCAAATCCATGATCAGATGCCTCTTCCAGGACATGAAAAATGTTTTAACAAGTTTTATTTTAACATGATGAGAAAACTTAGTTTGACTAAGTTTGACCTTTTTGTCAAATTATCTTTATGTAGTAACTGAATTAGCATCTGACTGAACTGTTTTTTTTTTCAAGTAAAACAAACTGACTGCATTAAGTAATACCAAAAAATATTTTTTTAAGATTAGATCAGATCGAATCAGATCCTTAAAGAAATAGTTATCCCAATAATATATCTGAATATGACATTTTTTCTGTGGAACACAAAAGAAGATATTTTGAGAAATATCTCAATGGTTTTATATCAATGCAATGGAAGTCAGTGGGGGCCAGTCTTGTTTGCTAACCAACATTCTCCAAAATATTATTTTGTGTTAGGAATGACATTTTTCATAGCAGTACAGTGCAGTATTTCTGTAATGCCCCAATTAAAAGAATTTTGTACCGATACAATATTGATAGTCTGAAATATCTTCCCACAGGCACCATTGAAATCCCTGTTCTTCGTCAGGGCAGTGACCTTTCCTCTGTAACCTCTGTGTGGTGTGCCACACGTCCTGCGGATCAAGATTCAGCCACGCCTGGTATAGACTACATCCCGAGTTCCAAAAAGGTGGAGTTTAAACCAGGCAAAACTGAGGAGGTAATAAAACTTTAGTCTTTTCTCACAGACAGCATATTGCCAAGATGATATGTATGTTTACAGGCCCCATTTTAATGTAATTGTTACTTTTATCATTTGTTTATACTTTTCTTTAGACATGCAGCTTAACTATAATGGATGACATCCAGAACCCTACAATCGAAGGGAAGGAGTCCTTCATTGTGTTCCTTAGTTCTCCACACGGAGCGGTTCTTACCGAGCCATATGAAGCACCTGTCTACATCACAGACACCAACCAAGACAGTATGTCAATTACAGTCATATAAGCATGTACTTTAAATCGTACCGTATTGAGTTACTTACAAAGTAAATGCTTTCTGATAACAGTACCCAGCATGCAGTTTGAGAAGTTGACGTATACAGTAAAGGAGAAAGATGGCGTCCTGCACATTCCCATTTTCAGAACGGGAGATCTTACCTATAAGTCTTCTGTCCGCTGTTATACACGCACAATGTCTGCGATGGTAATGGATGACTTTGAGGAGAGGAGAAATGCAGATGACTCGCGAATTACCTTTAAGAAAGGAGAGAAGGTACTGTCGCTTTTTCAGTCGGGCATGATGTACATACATCAACACAGATGCAGGTTTAGAATATGGTTTTGTTTTCATGTGATCAAAGTAAACAATAGTAGTATTTATTATAAGTTACAATTGATATTGAAACCTCTCATGTATAATTGGCAGGTAAAGAATTGTACTGTATTGATCCAAGATGATTCAATTTTTGAGCCTGAAGAAGAGTTCCAGGTCCATCTTGGCAGCCCACAAGGAGACCACTGGATTGGTGCCATGATTGGAGTCAATGACATCATAACCGTGACCATTACAAATGATGAAGATGGTGAGTAGGTAGAAAACATAGTAATATTTATAGATTAAATCAAATTTTGATGCTTGTTTTCTCATAATTTCATTTTAATAATAATTTAATTTAAAAAAATTATTTACATTTGTTTTTTACAGACAGGGTCACATATATTATATGCGTATATATTTATGTTATGTATCTATCTGGATGCATTGTAACCTGTCAGTTTTACTGTTGACTTTAATATTTCAGTTGAATTCCAATCTAATCATAAAAAATATATGATAAAAATAAAAATAAAAAAGGTATAAGACTCAAGAAAAATTTAAATTAATGTTATTTTTTAAAAATACTAAAATTAGAAATATGAAAAAGAATAAAACTAATTTTAAAAAATATCTTAATTTAAACAAATTGTAGTTTGGATTGTTCATTTTCATGTCTATGCTCATTATGTGCAGTGACAGTTATCAAATTAAATAAGTTTGTAGCTGCAATTCCATAAATGAATAACAGTCTAAAGGTGTATTTCATGTATTTCAGCACCTACAATAGAATTTGAACAAGCCTCGTATCAAGTTCGTGAGCCCCCTGGTCCAGATGGCATTGAAGTTTTAAATATCAAGGTAATTCGTAAGGGAGACCTCGACCGCACATCCAAGATCCGATGCAGCACAAGGGATGGATCTGCTCAGTCAGGTGTCGACTATAACCCTAAGAGTCGAGTACTCAAATTCAGCCCTGGTAAGTCTTATTTCACTTATTTCTAGCTTCTTCAAGTTTTAATCTTTTATATCTAAAGTAGTGGCCAAAATGTGATTGCAGTGGTGTGCTTGGGCTATAATAAACCAAAGGTCAGCTTTGAGAAGAACTTAAGAATGCTAAAAATATTACCATAAGAGAGGATCAGCAAATAATAACAGATAAAATTGCTGTCAATGTATGATTTATCAGCTTTTTGTTTGTCTATGCTTGTTTTGTATATTAAAAAAAAATGGGTTGCCTTTTTGCCAAATAATATCTCCAGTAAATGAAATAAAATATATTTTAAATTAAAAAAACTCTAGTTTAGGGTTTTGTCCATTTTGTATTATACACCTCATGTTTTGATGTAACCTAAAAGAACATTTAAAGAAAATATATAATATATAATACACTTTTGGCCATTACTGTACACATTATAATATAATGATTTCTTCTCTCATTCATGATAGGTATGGACCATATCCTCTTTAAGGTAGAAATCCTATCCAATGAGGACAGAGAGTGGCATGAGTCCTTCTCGCTGGTGCTTGGTCCCGACGACCCTGTTGAGGCTGTACTTGGAGAGATCACCATGGCAACAGTGACCATCCTGGATCAGGAAGCAGCAGGAAGTCTTATCCTTCCAGCTACACCCATTGTAAGACATAAACAGTATTTGCATGTGATACTGACATTTGGGAAATCTGATTTTTAATTTTTCACATTTTCTTAAAAAATCTGTTTGCTTTCCTTTGATCTGTTAAATGTTAAATATTAAGATGTATTTTTTCTCACAGGTGGTCTCTCTCTCAGACTATGACTATGTCCAGGAGGTCACTAAAGAAGGCAGAAAGAAATCTCCATCTCCTGGATATCCTTTGGTCTGTGTGACCCCTTGTGACCCCCATTACCCCAAATACTCAGTCATGAGAGAACGCTGTGAGGAAGCAGGCATCAACCAGACCTCCATCCACTTCAGCTGGGAAGTTGCAACTCCCACAGACACCAGTGGAGCCCGTTCACCCTTTGAGACAGTGACGGATAACACACCTTACACCACAGTCAATCATATGGTCAGTCTTATATTTATATCATCTTCACAACAGTAAGATGTTAATAGGCAATGTTTTATTATATTAATTAACTAAAACATTTTATATTACATTTCTTTAATTTATTATGTAATATTAAGGGTTAATTCATTCATACATGAAAATTCTGTCATTATTTACTGTGCCATTCCAGAGTCGTATGACTTTCTTTCTTACAACACAAAAGGAAAAAAATTGGCTAGGATTACAGGTCACATGGAATACTTTTATGATACCTAGTTTTTTGCTTTTGAATCTATTGAAAAGGGCTCATTTACAGTAACTGTGTGGGAAATAGCAAGCAGTGCATCTTTTTTATTTTCCCTTTGTGTTCCATGAAAGAAAGTCATGGGTTTGGAATGACATGGGGGTGAATAAATTAATTTTTTTATTTTTCAGTTGACCTGTCGCTTTAATGTGTAATGTGAACTAAAAGCATTTCTCTGTCACTGTCACTTTAATCTCTTTGTCCCTGGGCTTACGTGCATGTTATTGCCCCGCAGGTCCTGGACAGTATCTATTTTAGCAGACGTTTTCATGTGCGTTGTGTAGCACAGGCCAGAGACAAAGCCGGGCACTTGGGTACTCCCCTCAGGAGCAACATCGTTACCATTGGCACCGAGGGCTCAATATGCCACACCCCCGTTACCACGGGAACAGCTCGAGGATTCCAAGCTCAGTCTTTTATTGCCACTCTCAAATACCTGGATGTGAAACATAAAGAGCATCCAAACAGGTTAGAAAACACTTTTTGTGATGTATGAGTATAGTCATATTAGTTGTATTATGAAGTCTTACCAACACAGCCAGATTTTTTTTTAGGTTTTAATGAAATTGTAACTCAAATATTTTATCGACTACTACATCATTGACTTCAAGTAAAGCAAGATCAATACATGGCAGGTCCAGAACAACACAGTCTTATTAATGATTTTTTTTCTTTGATAAGGATCCATATTTCAGTGCAGATCCCTCATCAGGATGGAATGCTTCCCCTGGTGTCCACCATGCCCCTTCACAACTTACATTTCCTGCTGTCTGAGTCCATTTACCGACAGCAACATGTCTGCTCCAACCTGGTCACGCTTAAAGACCTGCATGGTATCTCTGGTGAGAAGAGCCCGAGACAAGAGCTGAACTGACACAACAGATAAAAAACAACAAAAATCAACTTTTAATAAAATATTTGCCATTGTTTAACCATGGGATTAATCTATTATGTTAAACATTTTTGTCCAGTTGGTCTCACAGTCAATTTCTAATTCATATTTTCCCCCAGAAACCGGCTTCCTGGATGACATATCATACGACACCATATCCCTGGGTCCCGGATATGACCGTCCATACCAATTCAACCCTAATGTGCGAGAACCTAAAACCATCCAGTTATACAAGCATCTTAATCTAAAAAGCTGCATTTGGACATTTGACACTTATTATGACATGACAGAGCTGATAGATGTGTGTGGAGGATCAGTCACTGCTGACTTTCAGGTTTGTGTACTTGCCTTTTTTATAATATCTTATGATCAACATTTAATTTCACTGCTTAAACAGAATATACTCATAATACTCTCATTTAGACGAAATCTGATGTTGTACTTTAGTTTACAGTACATCAAGTCAAACGTGCGTGATTGTGTGTTTTTACAGGTCAGAGACTCGGCTCAGTCGTTCCTGACGGTGCAGGTGCCGCTCTATGTATCCTACATCTATGTCACAGCTCCTCGTGGATGGGCTTCCCTGGAGCATCACACAGAGATGGAGTTCTCCTTCTTCTATGACACAATCTTATGGAGAACAGGTACCTTAATGTACAAACCCAACGGCAGAAGAAATTAGATATTTAATTTAATTGATGTCACCACCTAAATTCTACAGGGTGTGTGTATTTAATAGCTGATGTTGACTAAACAAATGATTGTGAATGTTTACTGCAGGGATTCAGACAGACAGCGTTCTGTCAGCTAGATTACAGATCATTCGGATCTTCATTCGGGATGATGGGCGACTTGTGATCGAGTTCAAAACCCATGCCAAGTTCAGAGGTCTGTATATTGTTTTTGTTTGTTTTTTTGCTTTATGTTGATGTTTCATCATTGTGGTGCATTTGTGCGATACAGAAGTATTACTTTTCCGGCATGGACACTTGGGTGAGTGTCATGAAACTTTCATCTCCCTCCAGGTCAGTTCGTTCCTGAACATCACACGCTCCCTGGACAGAAGTCTCATCTGATGCCCCCAGATCACTTGGGAGGCATTGAATTTGACCTGCAGCTGGTGTGGAGCGCACAGTCATTCGATTCACCATACCAGCTCTGGAGAGCCACAAGCTCCTACAGCAGGTATATAAGTTTAAAGAAGTCTAATGAAGTCACATACAGAAAGTGTATCTAACTTCATGTGACTGAGATTGTGGTCTCTGTTGTGTTCTAGGAAAGATTACTCCGGGGAGTACACAGTCTTTCTCATTCCCTGCACGGTGCAACCAACCCAGGCATGGATTGACTCAGGGGATAAGCCTCTCTCCTGCACAGCTCACGCTCCAGAGAAGTATGTCACCATGGTGCTTTTCCACTGATATGTCCCTGAGGACACTTCAGTGACTGTTGTGTTGAAGGAGTTTTGTCACGCTCACCTTAGTTTCAAAACCTAGTGAATGGCAAATAGAAATGGCATTTTTAAGATGTATGCGCACTTCTAGGTAGTTTATGCTGCCTGCTAAAATATGTAATTTTCTGCAAATTCTAAGACAACGTGGCATGTATCCTTTTCAAATAAGACAGTCCCAGAATGCTTCGCAACGAGCCAAGCTTAAAAACGACTCCATGGTGGACACAAAAAGAAACATGTTATTTCAGTTTTAAGAATTATCATTAATATAATTTATTAAAACACGCTCAGAAATTGTGTGTACCAAATATGTTTCTATTACATATCATCGCTGTCCGACGGAAATCTCATATCTCCATAGTTTTTTCATAAATCATTACTATTAGTCACCCTTTACATCTGCTTGCGGGTTTTGCAAATATTTATTTTTATATATTTAAAATATGATATTTTTTGCAATAAAAAGTATTTAATGAAAAAGCTTGTAATGAAACCTCGAATCTCCATCGGATCCTTAAACTGTCGATAACAACTGCGCCCTTTATTGTGAATGAAGTGCGTTATGCATTTTGGATCGTCTCCACCATAAACAACCATTCTCTGCTTGTTTGCAATGCAGTGGTAAAAAAACTGGTTCTTTGTGTTTTGTCTTTTGATATCACTGTCTTAATGCATCAAGCGATTTAGAGCAAATTGTGTTTTTCCATTTCCTGAAAAGTAGCATTTTTGGAGATACTGGGTTTCCGTCCAACAGTAACGATATGTCACATTACATCATAGTCTGTACTGAAATGAACTGTAAGTCAGACTTTCTGTGCACTTTGTATAAGGAACTCTTGTGTTATGATGCACACAGTTGCACTCACTTATCAGGTTCCATTCCAGTTATAATGCCACTTTGAAAGGAAGCTGTCTATGCAGTCAATAAACAGCAAGGCAGCTCACTAGGTTTTAAAACTGAGTGATTATATCAATGTCATCCACTTTTAATAGACTTGTTTTACAGGTTTCGTCAGACACATACAAGTCATCGTGGGTTGTCTACAACTTGCAAGGGCTTGTAACTGACTTTGTCTTTCAATTGATAGGTTTCTGCTGCCCATTGCCTTCCAGCAAACTAACCGCCCTGTTCCTGTAGTCTACTCGCTGAATACGGAGTTCCAACTCTGTAATAATGAGAAAGTCTTTCTAATGGATCCGGCTACTGCAGAGATGTCTGTGGCTGAGATGGACTATAAAGGAGCTTTCTCTATGGGTATACATAAAGCAAATAAATATAACAAGATGATTCATCGCCATCATTATTGTTTCCTTCATTCATTCTTTGATATTACACAGGTCAAACGCTTTATGGAAGAGTACTGTGGAATCCTGACCAGAACCTGAATTCGGCCTATAAGCTGCAGCTGGAGAAAGTGTATCTGTGTACGGGGCGGGATGGCTACGTGCCCTTCTTTGACCCCACAGGCACCCTGTACAACGAGGGCCCTCAGTACGGCTGCATTCAACCAAATAAACACCTCAAGCACAGGTTCTTGCTTTTGGTAGGTGTCTGATGTGAAGTCTGGACCGGTTCAGCTGGTCTGGATCAGTTCAACTGGTCTGACTAGACTCCATGCTTGGCGTGGTCGTGTTTTAGCTGATCGTTAGATCAGAAGTCGTTGTGAATTGGAATTTTTTTAAGGAGTGTTTCGCAGATTAAACTGTTTTTATTATGTCTGTAAGATTATATTGAAACTGACAGCTACAGTAATGTTTTGCAGCAGAAAGAAATGAAATTGACCTTCTAAAATAAAATAAAAATATGTCTGGGCAATTTTATGCAAATGTCAACCTTACCATAATAAAAATAGGGTTTATACCAAAGTTTTTACCATTCTGATAAATCAGATGTCAATATTTGGTGGTTTAAATACCCCATGTAAGTCTCTCTCAAAGTTTTTAAAGCATGATTTTGCATGGACAGGTGAAGTTCTGTTTTCAGAATTTTCACATCCATAACAGTCCATACAGTATTCTTTATAAATGGGCACATGAAAATGTTATAATCTTTGAAGAGTCATCCCTTCTCTGTTTGTTGGGTATTATTGCTTCAAGTTCCTACAAAGAAATCCTACAAATTATGTTGCCTCTTAAAACCGTGTGTCCTTTTTTGTCACATCCGGGACAAAAATTTTCCTTTCTTTTAAGCAGAAAATGTAGACTGATATTTTTCTGATGTTTGGAATCTATCTGCAAAGGTTTTATAATAAATACATTCTGTGAGTATTTATATTTCAAGTTTTGACTGCAAATGTCACATCCAAAATGCTGGAATTGCCCACCGAAATTTAATCTATAAATGAAATGAAAACAGATTGAAAATAAGTAACTAAAAATTGTTAATGCAACAATATAAATCGACTCCATAGGACCGTAAGCAGCCTGATGTTTGTGACCGCTATTTCCACGACGTTCCTTTTGAGGCCAACTTTGCATCTGATATCCCTGATCTCCAGTCCTTGTCTATGATGCCCGGTGTGGATGGTTTCACAATGAAGGTTGATGCCCTTTATAAGGTCAGTAGCTGAATATTCACCCAACCAAGTTGTTAAACCGACCTTCTCTTTGACACAAACTGAAATTCCTGGCAAATGCCACTGCCAAAGCTGTTGAAGTATACCCCTCAGGGAAATGCCTTGATCTGTTTGCTCGGATAAAGATGCCAGGCTAACAGTCTGCCATGACTATAGGGAACTTGGCGAAAGGACAAGTTGGATTGAAAAATCAATCTTCATCTTATTTAGTGCATGATTGTATTTACTCTCTTTTAGGTGGAGGCAGGGCATCAGTGGTACCTCCAGGTGATCTATGTTATTGGACCTGAGTCCATATCATCTCCCAGAATTCAACGCTCCGTGACGTACGAGCTAAAGCGAAGTCGCAGAGATCTGGTGGATCGTTCGGGTCGCCTTACGCTGGATGAATCCCTAATCTACGACAATGAAGGTGACCAGGTGAAGAACGGCACCAACATGAAGACCTTACAACTTGAGATGGAACCATCGGGAACCTTCAACCCGCAGATGGGAGGATCCATTGGGGGTGGCGTGGCAGCCATCGTCCTCATTTTTCTAGTCCTTCTAGCATTTTGCCTTGTGGTTAGGAAGTGCCGCACAGTTGTGCAAAAGAGGCCGTCGAAGGCAGTGGAGGATTATCCTCTAAACACCAAGGTAGAGGTTTGCATAGAACGTCTGGAGAAGAACCTCAACAGCAAGCACTGCTCTGTAAGGAACGTCAACATCCTCAACAAGAATCCTGAGACCTACAAGGTCAATGGAGTGAAAGTCAAACAAGTCAATCTGGAGGTCAAACTCCACAACAACCTGAACGATGGCACTGAAGTCTGACCATCTGGAGTATTTAATGAGGAATTTCAAAAGACAAAACATTTTGTTTTAATATTTGAGATGTGAGATATAATGTTGTTAATGTATTTTTGTATGACCAGGAGTGAAAAAGGGAAAGTATGCCTGCCAGCTATGCAGTGTAAATCATTTCACAACTGAGCTACCTCAAAACGAAACATAAAACAACAAATGAACAACACAAAAGAGTGTCTTAAAATCTTATGTTCTCAGTTTGTGAGTTTCCATCTCAGTTTGAAATCATTGCTATATATAAATATCAAAATATAGTGGTAGCTCAGCCTCTTTGTTTTACTGTAAATGAATAAAGGATTTGTATCACTGCACCTGCTATTTTATCATGCCAGTAAAAACACATGAAAGTATTAAATAAAGGATGAGTGTCAATGCTTTGAACCGGGTGAGTGTTGTAAATATGTTTATTAAGTGCAATTACCTGATGACATGGTCATCCTTGTATTTTGATCTGGGTTTTGACGCTCTGCCTCATTGTGAAATTTACTTTAGGCCTGATCACCGATGTGCCATGCTGATATTTGTCAAGTGCGATTTATTTTATTCCAAATCTGAATAGATTGCCCAAAGTGATGCATTTCTTCAGTTTTTATTAGCACACGCTTGTATTTACCAGCTGACGAAAAGTGTTTTGATGAATTGTATTATTATAACCACTTTAGATATCCACTATAGATTTACTGCCAGTCTGGTCATGCCACTGAATTACTGTAGCATATAATGCTGTATAACACTGGACATAAAAAGTATATGCTTTTGTTTCACATGGCCAATGTTTGTATGGATATAACCGAACACTACCAAAAATCTTGACGTGTTTTTTAAACATGCCAGATTGCACATACAAAATATCTCTCTGTCCTATTTTAATATTATGTCATGAAATTATCCACTTCATGTTATCGTACATTATTTAGTTTTGTATTAATGTCACATCATGTATTGGCATGTGTGAGAGACATCTATTTGATTTTATTGGCTGTATAATTTTTACAGTTGTTCTGTAATGTTGTATTAGGAAGTTGTTACATGTCATATGGTGCTGACAGGATCAAGAAGATATTTTAACCCACACCCATGATTTTACAGCACAGGGTGTAGGTTAGGAAATTATCATTTCATAGTCAGAAATTTCTTTTCCCTCTTACAGTCTGTCTTGTTTTTCTCACTTCATTGTTTTTGTCAAATGCTGTGGAGTGCCTATGAAACTCCATGAATGATTTGGAGATAAACATTTTGGTGCTATCATTTATGATAACATGATGCCTGTATTTGTGCCTTTTTTAGCAATAAAATAAGTGAATTTACTTGTTGTTGTTTATTGTATTTAGATTTAATTTATGGTGAATAAATTTGTCATGAACTTAAATAATTCTAAAAAGTAAAAGTGGAGTAAAAGTAACTCATTCCACAATTGATTGTTACATGCTACAGTAATAGCAGTATTTGTGGTAATAGTTAGTTATATCACTACCATTAGTAGCTTTGGGATGTGTAGTTACTAATGATGGTATGGCCCTGACAGATTTTTCTAGTTGAAGAATAGCACTAAAACAAAAGTGCATGTCTCGTTTGGTTTAATGTAGCAAATGCTTAGCACCTCTGTGGATGTTTAGCAAGGGTGAGGCTGAGAAAGAATGCGTCTTTTGTGAGATGACACAACGTAACTTACACACCCCAGATAAGCTCAGGTAAGTTAAAGTTAAACCCGGAGACAGGGCTGCGTCGACTGCACTACATCGCAAAGGTAAGCGCAAATATTTGTTACGTTGTCTGTACAATTTATTTCTGGTAAAATCATACAACTTTGCTTGTGTTATGAAATAGAATCGCGTGATCTGCAAGTGTCTGCAGGATGACTTGTTAGGCTGCAGTATAGAAATGATTTGATATTATTGATTGATATGATGTTGTGTTTGTCACATTATAGAATTCACTTCACCAATTATGGCACACGTCTGGGTAAGTAAAATCTCAATGATATGTTCATTCATGAAATGCATTGCTTCTGTTTCATTTCTATTGTGTATTGCAGGATGACTTCAAACTATGTTAAAAGCTCCCTATCCTCCGGTAAATACACTTGCTTTAGTGCATGTTGACTATATGTCATTCCATACTGCAAATGACGTCTTTACTTATTATTCGAAAGGGGGAGAGAGGTACCATTAAGGCCAAGGCTAACTTTAATGTTAGTGAAGATGTTGCGGCTCTGCGCAAAGCAATTCAAGGCTTTGGTATGTAACATTCACATAAGAAGTGTATTCGTGTAATATGTGCGTTGTATTACAATTTACAGTTGCACCTATTGCTTATTGTCTTTTTATGGCGTAATGTCTGTACATGTTTAATTAACCATCAAGCGTCACAGATATTGTTTTTTGTTGTTGTTTATTTAACAGGTACAGATGAAAAGTCTCTGATAGACTTGCTGACCCACAGAAGCAGCAGTCAAAAACAGGCTATTTCTAGGGCATACGAAGAAGCCACAAAAAGGGTAAAATCTTGCATACAGCAATTTGGATGTGTTTGTTCTTGCATAGAAAAATCACCCTAATTTGTCTGTCTTGAGCAACTCTTATTGTGTTTTTAGATTCTTGTTAATGACCTGAAGGGTGAAGCTCGTGGTGAGTTTGAAAATGTGCTTGTTAGGCTTGCAAGACTACCTGCAGTCAATGACGCTAAGGATATAAATAAGGCAACAAAAGTAAGTTATATTCCTTGTTTTCCTTCTCAATATTTGAAAGGTGAACATATTTTCGTATTGTTTGTGCGTTTTGCCCCATTATTATTAATCCATTTTCATTCCAGGGGGCAGGAACTGACAAGAGTATCCTGATAGAAATATTAGGCTCAAGGACAAATAAACAAATCAGGGAGCTGTCTGCAGCTTATGGTGATGGTGAGCTGAGGAAGATAAATATATAAAGTTTTAATGGACAACAACTAACTAGCAGAAGAGTAAATACTGTCATTATTTTCATTGCCCAATAGAAACAAAGAAAACACTGGTACAGAAGCTAAAGCATGAAGTTTCAGGGGATTTTGGCAAAGCTATTGTTACGCTTGCTGAGGTAATTATACACACCTGTATGTCAACTTACTGTAAATATATGTTGTTTCTTTTTATTAACTTGTTTTTCACTGTAAGGCTGCAAGGGATGAGAGCACCACTGTGAATGCAAACCAGGCTAAAGCGGATGCACAGGTAAAGAATACTAATTGCAGTGCTATAGTTTCTCTTTCAGCCTTTCACATTAAAACTTTTTTACCAGACAAAAATAAAATAGCGTATGAGCTTAAGATTTGCTGTTGGAAATGCATCATATTTGTTAATATTATTTTTTAAGTAGAAAAAGTATAATAATTCTGTAATGTTTTATAATATTTGCTAGATTTGCACTTTCATTATTTACAACACAAATCAATATATATAAGTTATTATTACATTTTTCCAAACACACTTGATTCTTACAGTTGTTAGGTTTTATTTTGACACATTATAGCCAATGATATAAATAAACACATTAAAAAATATTGTATTTCCTCTCTAGGCTCTCTACAATGCAGGAGAGAAAAAATTGGGAACTGATGAGTCGAAGTTTATTGAGATCCTCTGTAAAAGGAGCATCCCTCAACTGAGACAAAGTACAATCATAGTAACTAAACAGAACAGAATGTTAAAAATCGCAGGAGTGTTTTAAATATGAATGTCTCATTGCAGCATTAGTGGAATATAAAAACATCAGTGGCAAGACTCTACAGAAGAGCATTGAGAAGGAAATGTCTGGAGACATGGAGGAGCTGCTGGTTACCATCGGTATTGTTTTTATTAGGAACGATGAATATACACATGCAACAATATTTTGTAATTAGACACAAAATATATAAAAATGAAAATATTTCATTTTAATAATCTTTTTTTCATAGTGAAGTGTATTATGAACACTCCAGCATACTTCGCTGAAAAACTTTGTAAAAGCATGAAGGTACAGATACAATCGTGTTGCTCTTTATAATTGTGCCAATGCAACACTGACATTTATAAAAAATAATTATGTTTTATATCTATAAACTTGCAGGGAGCAGGTACAGATGAAACCGCTCTGACCAGGATAATGGTCAGCCGTGCAGAAGTTGACATGATGGACATCAAGGCTGAATACAAAAAGCTCTTTCAGCGTTCACTCTACAAGGATATTAGTGTAAGTATTCTTCACCAAAGTTCATCCAAGCAGCTTTGCAAAGTTCTCAAATGGATCAGTCCAACTATATTCTAGTAAGTTGGACGTCCTAAGCACAGTGGTGTGATTTCCTGATCTTCAGGTTTATTTGTTTATTCATAGATGCTTGTTTAGAGCTGTAGGTAAAAGTTTCTTTCTATTTAGTTAGTATTGTTTTGAGGGGCAATGAGCAATATGCAATAAGCAGGAATATTATTCCTAAAGCTATAGTCTTCACTAAAACGCTTATCAACACTCTTAATACATTGTAGCCTTTACAAATTATGCTGTAATATAACTGTGTAACCACAGCAACAAATGAAGGATTTACTGCCTCCTGACATAGTCTGTTTTTCATACCTCAGGTAATGACAAAAAGACTAATTTCTCATCCCTGTCATTGTTGTCCTTTTATCCTATCCTCTGGAAATAATGCTTCTATCTGTGATGCAACATTCCATGCAAATAAAATAAAGCTCTTTTTTTTGTAGTGATAGATGACTTGCTTGAGATTTCCTATATTTTGAAACATAATACTGATTGTCACAGTGATTATAACGGTGCCTGACTTTGCTCTGCTTTTTTACAGTCAGATGTAACTGGAAACTACTGTGACTGCTTGAGGATGATTTGTGGAGAAGACTAGTACACAAAACTACAGACTACAGTATATCTTGTTTTGGTCTGTCAAATCAGTTCATTCCAATGTAGTCATGTTGCCTCTACGCCTTAATGCTTTAAACCTTTTTTATCAAGCAATGGTTTCATTAAATAACAGTGGTTTTGAGCTTTCTTGGGAAATATATAAAATATGTTTATGTCCAGGTTACAAAGGGTGATGGTAAAATCCAGGATGGTATGGAAATTCATATTGATTTGTGATTGATTTATAAATCATAACAATCCTAGATGGTAAATGGAACAGAAATGACTGGATAATAACATAAGAAATGATTTAGTCACTAAACTTCATTAGAAAAATAATCTATTCATTTTGTTTTGCAAAATGTAAATGTATTTGATTTTGAATTCATTGGATTTTGTGACGCATTAACTTTTTGAAACAAAAACACCTTGTTTGTTGATGCACCAACGGTATTGTAACATGTTGTTTGGCCTTCATTTATTTAATACAATATATTGTAAATGTATTTACACCACTTGATTTTTATTGGTCTAAATGTCACTGTGTTATTCTTTGTCTGTTTCTGTCTCTGTCATTTAATTAAATTTGCCCACCATATTTTCTTTCAATTCTTTTAGCACTGATGAAATATCATGAATAAAAAGAGCAATGCGTGGAACATTTGTTACATTTTTGGTGGTCTGTTTGTTTATTAAAAAGACTTTCTCTGGTCATATGGTTGTTTGATTGTTTTAGGGGGGATTTTTATTGTATATTTTGACTTACATTTGATTGAAATTGCAACTAGCTTTCCTGTAGCTAATGTAAGCCTATAGTTACCCTACAGATGGGTAAAAGTGATTCTACAAGACAATCTACAAAATAATTTGGGATTTTACAAATTATATTTTGCACAGTCTTGAATTAAATAACCCAAACTGTCTTGTGCCAGATGTCAATCATTTAGGGAGCTATATGAAACGTAGCAGAGTCAGGGGACTTACTGGACTGGAGGAACGCAATTGAGTTAAAATGAAATATAAAACAACACAAAATAGTGTCTTAAAATTGTATGTTCTCAGTCTGAGAGTTTCTATCTCAGTTTAAAATCATTGTAATATACAAGAAACAGCTTAGTGGTAGCAAGTATTTGTCAAATACTGTGGATTGCCTATAAAACAGAGGAAAAACATAGCCCGTATTTGTGCCTTTTAGCAATAAAATAAGTAAATAAACTTGTTGTTGTGTATTTAGATTTAATTTATGAATACATTTATCATCAACTTGAATAATTTATTCAGAGTAAAATGTACTTATGCCACAGTTGATTGTTACATGCTACAGTAATAGCAGTATTTTAGTGGTAATAGTTAGTCACAATAATATCATTAGTAGGTTTGGGATAGTTGTTGCTAATGATGGAAGGGCCTTGACAGATTTTTTTATAGCTGAAGATAGCATGTCTCGTTTGGGTTCAGGTAATGCTTATTAGCACCTCTGTGGATGTTTGAAAAGGGAGAGGCAGAGAAAGAATTTGTCTTTCGTAAAATGACAACGTAACTGACACGCCAGACAAGCTCGACGGGTTGAAGGTAAACCCAGAGACAGGGCTGCGCAGATTATTGCATTGTAGCGCAAAGGTAAGCGCAAAGAAAATTAAAATGACAGTTGTCTGTATATTAATTTGTATTAATATTATTCTTTGTGTCTGTCACATTATAGAATTCACTTCACCAAAATAATGGCACACGTCTGGGTAAGTAATATTTTTAAGCTATGTTCATTTATGAAATGCATTGCTTGTATTCTGTGTCATAGGATTTCATTGTTATTGCAGGATGACTTCGAAAGTATGTTAAAAGCTCCATATCCTCCGGTAAATACATTTGCTTTAGTCCATTTTGGCTATATATCATTCCATACTGCATTTCAATGACTTTTTTACTTATTATTCGAAAGGGGGAGAGAGGTACCATTAAGGCCAAGGCTAACTTTAATGTTAGTGAAGATGTTGCGGCTCTGCGCAAAGCAATGAAAGGCTTTGGTATGTAACATTCACATAAGAAGTGTATTCGTGTTATTGTACTGATAGCTTAGCATTTTTATGTTTAAAGCATGACTTTTCATAGTCAGGTAAAGTGCTGTTTTCAAAATTGTTACAGTCCATATTTTTCAAAAATTGGCACATAACAATTAAAATAAATTAACTATTTTGTGTTTTATGAATAGCCTTCCCTTGTCCATTTCTTGGTTATTGGTTTTGGATTGTGCATTTTAATTGACTGAAAAAGTATGTTATCTCTTAAAAGTGTGTGCATGTATATTTCTGTTTTTTAAATAGATAAAACATGCATAGATTGATATTTTTTATGTCTTGATTCTATTGACAGGGCTTTAGTAAAATATGAACAGATGATTAAGTATATTGGTAATTAATACATTCTGTGAGAATTTATATGTCAAGTTTTGACTAAAAATGTAATGTCCATAATGCTGCAATTGCCCATGTGCATTGCATTACATATGCTGTTTTGCATTATATGGACCTGTTATGACATTTAATAATAACTAGTGCTAAATATTACTGATATTGTTTTTTTATTAATTTAACAGGTACAGATGAAAAGTCTCTGATAGACGTGCTGACCCACAGAAGCAGCAGTCAAAAACAGGCTATTTCTAGGGCATACGAAGAAACCACAAAAGGTAAAATCTTGCATACAGCAATTTGGATGTGTTTGCATATCAAAATTAATTTGTCTTCTTGAGCAACTCTTGTTGTGTTTTTAAGATTCTTGTTAATGACCTGAAGGGTGAAACTGGTGGTGAATTTGAAAATGTGATTGTTAGGCTTGCAAGACTACCTGCAGTCAATGACGCTAAGGATATAATTAAAGGCAACAAAAGTAAGTTATGGTGTTTTTCTTTCTCAATATTTGAAAAAGTCCTAAATGACTGAATATTTTTAAACAGCACTATTGTCTGTGAGTTTTCCCCTTTTTGGATTAATACATTCATGTATTAATTTCTGATTCAATACATTCAATACATCAATCCAGGGGGCAGGAACTGACAACCGTATCCTGATAGAAATATTAGGCTCAAGGACAAATAAACAAATCAGAGATCTGTCTGCAGCTCATGCTGATGGTGAGCTGAGGAAGATAAATATATATAAAGTTTCAATGGACAACAACTAACTAGCAGAAGAGTAAATACTGTCATTACTTTCATTGCCCAATAGAAACAAAGAAAACACTGGTACAGATGCTAAAGCATGAAGTTTCAGGGGATTTTGGCAAAGCCATTATTACACTTGCTGAGGTAATTATACACACCTGTATGTCAACTAACTGTAACAAATGTAATTGAAACTTTATAAATTATATTTTAAATATATTTCGATTGTTTTTATTAACTTGTTTTTCACTGTAAGGCTGCAAGGGATGAGAGCACCACCGTGAATGCAAACCAGGCTAAAGCGGATGCACAGGTGCTTTAGTTTCTCGTTTAGCTTTGTACTTTAAAACTTATTATTTCATTTACCTGACAATACTAAATAAGCTTCAAATATGCTGTAATTTTATGTAAAACAATACCATTAGTATTTCATGATATTTGATATTCTGAAATGGTATCATTGTAAATGTTTCAGTAAAACTTCTCAACAAAACAGTCATGATTTACAACAGAAATTATTATATACAACAAAGTCAATATTCAATATTCAATTTCGCAAATCACAAATCAAATACTGTATGTCAACAGCTGTTTAACAAACACATTTAAAACTTTTTTTACTTTTGCATAGTAATGTTGTATAAAATATGTTCATTGTTTCTTCTAGGCTCTCTATAATGCAGGAGAGAAAAAATTTGGAACTGATGAGTCGAAGTTTATTGAGATCCTCTGTAAAAGGAGCATCCCTCAACTGAGACAAAGTACAATCATAGTAACTAAACAGAACAGAATGTTAAAAATCGCAGGAGTGTTTTAAATATAACATTGAATGTCTCATTGCAGCATTAGTGGAATATAAAAACATCAGTGGCAAGACTCTACAGAAGAGCATTGAGAAGGAAATGTCTGGAGACTTAGAGGAGCTGCTGGTTACCATCGGTATTGTTTTTATTATGAACGATAAATATACACATGCAACAATATTTTGTAATTAGACACAAAATATATAAAAATGAAAATATTTAATTTTAATAATCTTTTTTTCATAGTGAAGTGTATTATGAACACTCCAGCATACTTCGCTGAAAAACTTTGTAAAAGCATGAAGGTACAGATACAATCATGTTGCTCTTTATAATTGTGCCAATGCAACACTGACATTTATAAAAAAATAATTATGTTTTATATCTATAAACTTGCAGGGAGCAGGTACAGATGAAACCACTCTGACCAGGATAATGGTCAGCCGTGCAGAAGTTGACATGATGGACATCAAGGCTGAATACAAAAAGCTCTTTCAGCGTTCACTCAGCAAGGATATAAGTGTAAGTATTCTTCACCAAAGTTCATCCAAGCAGCTTTGCAAAGTTCTGAGATGGATTTAATGCAGGTATCAGTCCAACTTTCATTCTTGTTAGGCTTGAATCAGAGCTGGTTCTTTCTATTCAGTAAGTATTGTTTTGAGGACAAATGAGCAATATGCAGTGAGCAGGTCTATAATTCCAAGCTATAGCCTAAAACGCTTCTCAAAACTCTTAATACATTATAGCCTTTACAAATTATGTTGTAACTAGAACTGTTTAACCACAGCAACAAATGAAGGATTTACTTCCCCTTGACACAGTCTGTACATGACGGAAAGACTCATTCCTCATCCCTGTCATTGTTGTCCTTTTATCCTGTCCTCTGGAAATGATGCTCCCATCTGTGACGCATCATTCAATGCAAATAAAAGCTCTTTTTTTGTAGTGATAGATGTCTTCTGCTATCTTATATTATGGAACATTCTGTACTGATTGTCTCAGTGATTATAACTGTGCCTGACTTTGCTCTGCTTTTTTACAGTCAGATGTGAGTGGAGACTACTGTGACTGCTTAAAAATGATTTGTGGAGAAGACTAGTACAGAAAAACCACAGACTACTTACAATATATCCTGTTTAGGTCTATCAAATCAGGTCATTCCAATGTAGTCATGTTGCCTCTACGCCTTAATGCTTTAAACCTTTTCCACTCAGCAACAGTTGTTTTTTTTTTTAGTTTTAGTTTTTTAGTTAGTTTTTGGGGGGAAATATATAAAATTTGTTTATGTCTAGGTGATGGTAAAATCCAGGCTAGTATGTATGAAGGGGATTTCACCACTTGATTGATTTTTTCATTGGTCTAAATGTCACCATGTTATTTTGTTTCTGCCTGTGTCATTTAATAAAATTTACCAACCATGTTTTCTTTAAATTCTTTCAGCGCTTATAAAATGTCTGATAAAATGAAAACACAGTGTATGAAACGTGTTAGATTTTAGTGGTCTGTTTGTTTTATAAAAGAAGATTTTCTCTGGTCATATGGTTCCTGTTTGATCGTTTTAGGGGGGATTTTCATTGTATATTTTGACTTAAATTTTGATTGAAATTGCAACTAGCTTTTCCTGCAGCTAATGTAGTTACCATACAGATGGGTAAAGTGAGAAATTGGCTGCCAATGCTAAACTAATACATTAAATATAAGAGAAGATTCTGACAATCCAATCCTAAAAATTTTTTGAAATTCAATAATTATGCAAAATCAATCTACAAGACAAAATAATTTGGGATTTCACCTGACAAACATAATGCCATGGCCAAATCATATTCTGCACAGATCACTGAGATAGCCAAGACAGTCTTGTGCCAGATGCACAGCGTCAAGTCATATGTTTAGGTAGCTACTGCTGATGAAACTTAACAGAGTCAGGGGACTTTATCTGTACTGGGGTGAGAAAAGCCTGAGGGAACAGCAGATCCTCATTAATCCCAAGTAATAATCTCATACTCTCATACAGTCTTCTACCTCTCCATTGACCTACATCTGTGTGCTATTATCAGATAGCGGTCACATTTGTAGAATCATTGAATGCATCCAGCTTTACAAACCATGTCATGTCACCATGTCATGGTTAAAATTTAAATTTTAAAAAACAGTTTTGTTATATATTGTGTTATTTTACGCATTGAGTATTTAACCATGGTTAAGGTAAAAAATTTAAAATTTACAGAACAAACTAAACTGTAGTTATTTTCTTAGGGATTATGATGCCGTGTTTGAGCAGAGGAGGGCGCTACAATTTCACAAACCGAGTAACAAAAGCAACCGAGTGTTAAAAGAACAACTGTCTGATTCTTTGTCATCACGTGACTGATTGGTTTTACCTAATCTCTAGCGACGATGTGTCGTGATGATTCTAAGGATATTTTAACATTTTTAATTGTGTTAATTTGAGTGTTATAAGTAAGAGGCTCAAAAGATAGAATATTTATAATTAATCATGAATAAAGTTCAACAAAATGATTACTATTAAAATAAATATGACTTATTGATAAACTAACATCATACTTTAATGTCATGTGCATATTGGGTATTTTTATCTATTATATTACTAATACTATATTGTTGCGTACATTATATTAACCTGCATGGCTAATCAAAATTAACTAATTTAATATTCCGCATTAGACTGAATAAGAAATATACCTAAATTACATCTTGTTCAGATACTGCATTTAAAGTGGGTGGGAAAAAGTGTCAAAAGCTGTAACCTATTTGCAATGTAAAAACAACACATTTCTCCTTTTACAGTAGTGTACATCACAGAATCCCAAACAATTCATTCACACCATTCAAGGACTACACATTGGTTAAGATCTTTATCAAGCAAACTGCAAAGCACAGACAGTCATTTGTGCCATCCCATCAGAGAACAGCGTCTACGCGACGCATCCTGTTCACACCAATCATGACAATGGGAAGGAATCGCACAAAACAAGTTAGGTTGTCAGACAGGCGGATTGGGCAAAAACAAACCTCCCACTAAATCTACGGCGAGTCACGAGAGTTCGAACTTTATCAGTGTGACTGGGGAGTTCCAGAGCACGAGGACGAGCTCTGCGATTAAAAAACAAAGAAATAACCGACGCCGCGCGTGCAAACCCGTTCGCCTCCTCGAGCTACTGCGCGCTTATATTTGTATGAATATTTTATTATGATACACGGTGCCCTCTTCAAGCAGACAGAGGAAGGCAATCAGTTAGCGAGCTGGCTAACTAAACTATCCTAAGGGGAAGTGGCAGCAGTCGTCGTTTGAAGAGTTCAGGCTCGACTGCTAGCATAGCCTGCGCCTAACACACCCACTTTTGCCTGTTTTTTGTTTACACACTGGTTTCGAATAACCTGGAGTTCAACCAGCTTCGGCTTTCTGGTGAATACAAAAGCATGGTGTGGCTAAATAGAGCGTTTCGCTGTTGTTAGCCAGCTAGCGAGGCGAACGGTCTATACAGCTCCTCGCTAGCCAGCTGAAACTGGAGTCGGCCTGACAATACAGCGGCGTGGACTGTGTGAGTCGTGCTGTTGTCATTCATTAACGACACATCGCTGGTCTGACGGTTTACTTCTATGCACTTGCTTGGCTGGGCTTTGGGGGAAATAGGAAGCCATCAGCTACGCCTTTCTGCGTCTCTCCGGCACTGAAGTGCCAGGCGCGTCTCAGGAGAACTGATCTCTCAGCATGCTGGACTAAAGAGCGGTGATGAGCAGATTGGAGTTTTAGTCGTGTTCGGCTGTTTGGGACTGTCTCGATTGTCCATTTGGAGAAGGCAGGAACACAGAGGCGAGAATGAAGAAGTTTGCGCGTATGCCAAAATCGGAGAGCGGAAGTCTCGGGAGTGGGTCTGGATCTGGGACTGGCACCAGCAACTATGTTGGAAAGGTGTTTGCCGTCGGTCGATACCAGGTCACGGTGGAAGAGCTGATCGCTGAAGGTAATTCATAAGTATAGTGTATTTTGGCCAATAAAACGGATTATAAATGAGATTGCGTTTGATTGTGAACTTTTAAGGTGCCCCCACCCCTCAAACATCTGTTTCATGTTTATTGTGAAAAGATACATCAGGCTGTTTACATCTGTTACAGTATATCGTTTTTTGTTATATTAGATTCAGACCTAGTAGTAGTATATTCCTTGTCAAGGTAGGGTACGAGCTGGCGAATAGTCCCGCAAGAGACAATACAACAAAAACACGACATTAGAGTAACAAGGATGATAATCACTCATTTTTGGTCTGTCACTGTAAATGATCAAATGTTGAAGGTTCAAGACGAGAGTTTATTATTTACAAGGTATGGGCTAATTCTAATCTTGGCCTGTGGTTATATTGTCATGTGACCTTCTGTTTGACACCGCAATTCTATGAGAAAACAGGGTACCCGAGTCATCGCAGCCTTTCAGCCACTGCTTTGTGCCTTTCATCTTGCCCATATTAAACTTTAAGCACGTCTTTCACGTTCTGTGAGATTTTTTTTAATCGACAAACACCCACTTCCATTTATTTAACTTAACTTTGCCATGTCAAGAAAGATCACAGTGTGTTTGAGCTTAAAACAGTTTCAGTGTGCATGTGTGTAACTTTTCCCACTTTAGATTTTAGTTTTTGATTGATTATTTATAAACAGACTTGAGCTTTGTTGACCTTGCCTTTGGTGTTTACATATTTTCTTTAATAACATGGTTTTAAATGTTTATTTGGGTTATTTTGAGATGTTTACTGTTTAGCATTGTAATATGCCCACTATAGTTGTGCTGTTAATACCTTTTTATGAGTGATATTTGACTGTGAGACCAATGAAATTTTTCATTTAAATGTCATAGTTCTGTGAGTTGCAGCTTGGGAGTCTTGAACTTCCTGACTGGATACAATTATATAATTTAGCTGTCTGTGCAAATGTTTAACCCCACAAACAGGCGTTGATTTTCAAAAGTGCTTTATCTTTCTTCTTTTTTCTTGTGGGTTGCCAATTCGAATGTCCAACTTGTGTTACTTGTTTATTAGCAGCTTCTAACACCTGTTTGTTTAAAGCTCTTTTAAAGTATTTAAAAAGCTGTGCATAAAATTAAATTTGCCCACTTGAACAAATAATCTAAAATCACATATGAGATGTCTTCTCTCAGTATCCCTGCAGTGAATGATATATATTTTTCAAAGTTAATACAGGTCAAATCTAGTTTTCTTGTATGAAAATTCTGTCCAAAGAATACTGCGTTTATACTTGATTTGCATTCTGTTCTAGTGTTGAATTTGGCTTTTACTAGTGTTTTATTAGGGCCCGTTTAAAGGTATGTTGGTGTGATGCAGCATAGCATATTTTGTGTTGACTTTTTTGTCCTCTTGCCTGACTGCTATTTTCTTCTTGTATTATTATTCCAGTGATTTTACCCATTATATTAGAAATATCTTGGTAGTTGGCTGAATGACCCGACTTTGGACTAAAGTTTGGGAGTTGACTTTACTGTCATTTGCTTATGTGTGAATACATTGTGATCAGTTGAGGCTTTTGATTGAGATCATTTGCACTAGGGTGTGGAAAAGTAAAATGTGCAATGCATTAAAACAGCTGAAGTTCACCTGTTGTGCCTAAATAAAGGTCTTTTGTGTTAACTTAAAGTTGAGGAGTGCAATTAAGAAGTAATCTAGAGAATGTTTATAGAGCATTTGTGTGGTCACTAATAACTGGCCATCTGCTCACGTTTCTGTCAACAAACCATATGAGAACTGCTTTTATGTAAACAAAACTTGTCATCATGACTTCAGTGTTTGCACCTTTTACTTATTTAGAATCTGCCTTCATGAAAACAATACCCGTTTAAACCAGTTCAGAGTGGTACTGCATTGTTTTCAGTGTACGATACATTCTTTTGATTAGAGGGCATATCAGACTATTGCAGCTTTACTGGACTGACCTTGAATTAGTCGTGTGTGGAGGTGTCACCCCACTGAATAAGCATGTGCTTTGGGAATGTCAGTGCTAAGAGGCACTCAGATTTCTTTATCTTCATTCAAATAAGTTAATCTTTTGTAGATTCTATAGTATATGTGATATAGTCAGTTAAAGTTTAGTGATCTGTCACTTTAAACACTGGTCTCCTGACGTGTGTTGATGTTATGGCCTCTGTTGTGTTTATTCTTTGGAGAGTGTCCTTTCTGTTTCTCAGCAGTGGATGTTCATTGTAAGTGTGGTTTGTTCATGCGTAGGCATCTTTCAGTATCAATACAGGTCTGCTTCTGTTGTATTTAACCATTGGGGTATTTTAACTTGACACATGATGAACTTGAAGTTTTTGTGTTACTTCATTTCTGAAATAAAGAAAATGTGAGAAGAGAGTAAACTAATGGTAACAAATTATGTTCTCTTAAAACAACACTCATAGTGTAGAACAATTCATTCATCACTTGGTTGTAAAGTCACCAGTCCTTCCTTGCCCTTTTGTTGTTTGTCCCCATTTATTGTTAGCTGCGATCCCTTTCAGCAGCTATGATTTCTCCTTTTTGGATAAAGCTTTGTCATCATTAGGTCATAACAATTAGCCCATCCTCTAGTGGCAGTCTGCTAGTGAATGGAAAAGCATTCAGCTACCCACGGGAATTTAAAGGTCTGCCAAAATAATCATTTGAAAGCAGCGGCTCCGTATGCAGGCAGGATCTATGCTGGTGTGCCCTCACATGTGATCAAAACCACCCTCTTCTCTGACCTCTTTCTTTTATTAAACCACTTCAACATGAGGAGATCTTTGCCAAATTTAGTCTACTAAATGCGTCTAATGGTGATAATGATTAGGTATAAATGGCACTTTTTTGGTACACATTGGGTTGATATATGCTGTAGTGGCACTGCTGCGAGATGACTGCTTGACAGTCTTCTGTGAGGACCTGTTTCTGCTTTTAACATTTTAGCTGTACCATACACACACATACGCAAACATTTCGTACACTGCTTTGAGAAAATAGGCCATTCAAGCTTTGTGAGTCAGCCTGGGGTTGGCATCTTGCACCGTGTGTTGGCTCAAAAGGGTTTCTTTAAGTGATTCTCTGTCAAAACACTAGTATTCTAAGATTATATAACACATCCCTCTAAATCCTATTGTCTAAATCATATGTGACTGGTTGTTTCTCAACTTGTGGTGCATGGTCTTTAGGGATAGGCACCGACCGAATTGCGTCGGTACTACCGAGTATCGATTCACATAAAATCAAACGGTGCTCAATTTCGGTACCTGAGAGAACACGTCTGTGCGCCGCGTGAGTCTGGTACGTAGCGAAAGCGCGCGCGCGAGAGAGACCGTGTGTGAAGTGTGACACCCTTTTGCAACTTGCTCAAACACACAGGGCAATGGCTAACAGAAAGCGCTCTAACGTGTGCTTACATTTCACAAAGGTTGATGCGGACAACGCTGCAATATTTGTAACAGTAAGTACAAGGCAGGCAGTGGTAATAAATCCAACCTGAGGAAGCACTTAGTTAAACACAACGTGTATTTAAAAGCGGAGGAGTGCAATGTATTCGATAGCCGAACCCCCAAATTAGCGAAAGTAGCTACTGCGGCTACTTATTGTGAGGATTGTGTGTATTATTGAACATTTCAAAATAAATAAATAAAATGTTGAAAATGAGAGGTTTGGGTTTATTATGTCCACTGAAAGTCACTTAAGTCAGAGTAAAGTACAGAAAAAGGTACCGTTGGGTTGCGGTACCGGTAAAAATGTGAACGGTACCCAACCCTAATGGTCTTTGGAAACTGTGGTTTGTCTGGATCTGACAGGGTCCACTTGTCCTAAACACAGCAGCTTTTTTAAAACTATTCAATTACATATTGTAGTATAGATTGCAGACTTGTAATGTTGGATGTTGCTGTTGCGTATAATTTAATAGATCAAGAGCTTTTTTGTGAATACCTCCAAAAACTAATTTGATTGTGTGTCTGGGGAAAGTGACCCTAAATAAGCCAAATTATTCATAAGATTTACCTGTAGTTCTGCACCCCCTTGCATTGTATAAACTAGGGGTGGGAGAAAAAATCGATGCATTGGGATTCTTTCTCTAACGATTCTGAATCGATTCTCAAAGATTCAGAATCGATTCTATGTCAGAACTTGTTCATCCTGAATATAACTTTGTTAAAATAAAAGCAATAAAATTAAACTTCAAGATGTGAATACTGTCAAAGAGATTCTAACTATATACAAAAAGCATAAAAACTCTTTATTTATTTAAAATGCAAATTTATCATATTTGCAAAAATTATATGAAGAATCGTTTTGGAATCGGATTGTGAGTCCCAGAATCGGAATCGGATTGGATCGCGTAGTACCTAAAGATTCCCACCCCTAGTATAAACATCAAAAATAAGTTTAGTTTCCCGGTATTCTTGTGGCATAATGTTCAGCAATGGAGAAGTGTTTTTTTATTTGCAGCAGAGGTTACGGGCTTGTTGATGTCAGGGTGTTAAAGCAGTGCTCTGGAATGTGGTAATTTGGTGTCCAAGTCATGTTTGAAGTCATGAACTTATCAATGTTAGTAAACTCGGTGATTAGTTAGTAAAATTTACTTTTTCTAGCGTGACTTGAGTTTGTCAGATTTTCAGGTTTAGACTTTAGTTTTCATGTCTTTTAGTAATGGTTACTAGTTACTAGATGTCCTTTATAGTTCTATACATTATTTAACTCTACACTTACTTTCACATTAGTCAGCAAACAGTTAATTTCTCTCTTTTCTTGGCATTATGGAAGTTTTTGCCTTTTCATGTATTTCTGACTGTACTATTATCATTAAAGGCAAGAAAAGACAAGAAAGTGTACATTTTCTGGTATGAATTTAACAAAAGGCATGAAATTCTTTAACTTTTAATGGCCCATTCTAACTAACTGGCTACTTTAGCTAGATGTCATAAACGTCATGAGCAGAGGCAAAATGTTTAGTTTTACATACTAATATAGCTGCTACTCATATATCGTTTGGTGGTGTGTTAGTGCTTAAGTCATTTTCACAGCAACTGATCTAGATACACCAGATATTGACTACATTGTCTGAACAATTTACTTGCAAAATAAAGTTAAGATTCGAAAAACAAATTGGATTTATGTGCAGTGTGAGAAAAGTCTTGGAACGCTTCTTCCAGTAATAAGATTTTCATACATTTCTTTAAAAATCTCAAAAGACTCATTTGTAAAGTTACAAAAGAGGGTTAAGTTAACATTGTTTTGCCATCCAGGAAGCTCTCACAATGTGCAGAATCTGTTAGCTTCTCACCAAAAGCAAACATTGCTGTATTTTTAGCAGGTCACCAGTACGACAGATACATCTGTAAGCGTCATTGTGGTGTAAGTTGGAGGAAGCTGATTAGACAGTTTCTGACAGATTTTTTTTTATGAAAGATTCTTCTGTTAAAATTAGATACTCTTCCAGAGCTATGGGATGTCAGGGAGATGTGAAAAAGACGACAGAGACATGCAGTGTTTTATACAAGTAGAGTACAGGAACTGTTATATTTCAGTAAGATTAGCAGAAATGTGCATGTGTGATCCTGTCTGAAATTACGTAAGTTTATAATAAGCACTAAAGGCTATTGTGGATTAAGCGTCATTCAATACTACAAATCTCTTAAGTAGCAATCACTATCCATTATGTATAGGAGTCTGAATGCATTTGTTTCTCCTGAAAGAATCACTGCTTCATTAACCAGTATTAGACTGATTCTCTATTGAGTAGAATGCTTAAAATCTTAATAGGCATTTAACAACTGACATGTCACTTCTTGACCAGCTAATGTTTCGTGCTTCAGAAGCAGGGCTGTTTGTGTTTGTTTCCGTTTAAGGTTTGGAGGCCATGGAAATCTTGTAAACATGCTTACCTTTTTACTCTATTAAAATACAATACAATATTAAAATGAATAGAGATTTGTTGGTTCTTAATATAAGATCTCTCAGGTTAAATACTCTTTAACTCATGCATCTTCTCAAAGATTATGCCCACACACATTACACTTCTTTGCATCTCTTTTCCAAGTTAAAGGTTAAGTTTTTTAACACAGCCATAATTTCGAATCATCTGTATTGTCAGAGCTGCTGTATGGAGTGATCCAGAACAATTAGGCTGATGCTTTCTGTTTGCTCTCTTTATACACAGCAGAATCAACATTTGTGGTTGTCAGCACATTAGGCTGGTGGCAGGGGATTCATTTCTGGTTTGTGTGGTGATACAATAGAACATTTACTGGAGAAGAGAGAGGATTACTTAGGCTAGATCTGTAGAAACAACAGTGTGAAAACACCTTTAGTATGATGCTTATTATTATTGCTCTTAGGTTTGTGCATAGTATTTTACTCTAAATTGCAAGTGAGGATGGTGTTTTGAGCAATAACATACTGTACTGTGCTTCTCAACCCTGTCCTGCTTATTAGTAGTGACTGCAAGACTCTGCTAATTGGGGGTGTTTGATAATGGAAACATCAATAAAGTGCTGCGGTGTGCTTTAGGACAGGGTTGAGAATGACTGTTAGAGACATCATGATGACATCATGTTTCAACAGCTTGACAGGAGCCAGGGTTCTGGAGAGAGGGTATGAGGTGAAAATAGGGGATCTGTAAGATGTTTAAGGCTGCAACCTGTTGTGCCATTTAACCATATCTACTGCTTGTTTTTATTTTAAAATACTATTATTTTGAATGATTATATTAGTAAACCAAATAATCCACATCTCTTTTGTGACTATTAGTGTACTATGTGTTTTTTTGAGAAAAGCAACAAAGATGACAAAAAACAACGCTAAATGGCTGTTTGTTTCTTGAAGATTCAACATGACATGATTTCCTTTCCCAGCGGTTGCATTTCACCTGCTGCTATCAAATGCAGCGTTTAGTGTTCGCTCCTAAGTGTTTAAGGAAATAGCTCTTGAAAAGCTGACAAGGCCCAAGAACATTTGCACAAACCATAACTCATCAGGCTCTTCTGCAAAAGAGCTTTACCTTCCTCCTGGTAATGAGCCATGAAAAGCAGCTAATGTAGATGTCCATTTAAAGCTGCACCACCATTTCCTGATTTATTAAGAACTTAAGCATCAGTGGACATTAACCCACTCACACTGCCAGTGCTTTGACTTTCTTAAACCACCTGCCTCTCCATGAGCCCTTGTGTGACAGACAGAGAGGTGACGGATGCTTTGCGTGTCATTCAAAAGAATCTCACTTTAGGCAAAAGCTTTAGTTTATGGCTGGATGTTTGTGCTCTGTGTTTTCAGCTCAACAAGAAGAAATTTGTGATTTTGTGATTTTACGAAAAAAAAAAAAATCTTTAAGTGGCTTTCAAAGGCTTTCGCCGTTTCAGTTGCTTGCCGATGGCCTGATGGTCTGTTCTTTATTTGTACATTTGTCTTTGAATTGTGGTAAGATTGCATCATCAACACTGTTGCCAACGTGAGTACTTGCCAGCAGCCAGAAAGGTAACAAGTATGCTTCAGATAGATTGCAAGAGATGTAAAGAATGCAAATTGCTTACCTACAGAACGTCACACACCAGACAAGAAGCATCACACAGTGTAAGTTAGGACAATGCACAGTATATTTTGAATGAAGTCTAGATTACATATTTGCAATGGAAAAATTGGATGATAAATATAGCCCAAAACAACTTTTCAGTTTTTGCTGTTGTACTTTTTTCCATGCACCAACTACTTAGGCTTTTAGACTTTTGCTTCATAGCAAATGTGAACTATACTTACGTGCATAATGTGATCCACACCAAAGACCTTTGTTTTCAAGCCGTATCTGTGAGGTGCAGGTCACTTGTGTGGAAAACACCTTTTACACCAACCAGATGAACCAAACTGTGATGTCTAATGAACTCATCTTGAAAAGCTGTTGTATGGAAAGACTCATTAAACAGTTATGTTTGCCTGATATTGCACATGTTTATAGAATGATGTGTAATTCTCTTTTGCTACATTTCTACAGCAGAGAAAACATATTTGACAAGTATGTTAGAATAGCATTTGACCTGGTTACATATTAGAAACAACCCAGCATAATTTAGGACAGTGTTATGAGTATGATTTTATGGCATGGAAAGCTCATCACCAGTACTAAAGATTGCACTTTCTGCTTCTGTTCAAAAGCAGCCTGTTTACACACGTTTGCAAGATCTTGTCTTTCTATGGCACTTAGAATATTTTCCTTTTCTTTTCTGATTTTATTAGCAAAGCTATTTGTATGGTTCAGCAGGTAGCTCTTTATTAATTGTGCACTATATGATAGAAGGATTCATTATAAACAACTTTTATTCTGAAATCAGTTCTTTAAAGCAAAAATGTGTAATAATAGCCTGAACATAGTATGACCAAGCAAAACCATTTGATTGGTTTTATTTAAAGTCAGTCCATTATTCTTAAACTATTTATTACTTGGACTCAACTTTGTTCAGTAAAGGGTTAAGTGTGATTCTAAGAAGCAAGTTTCATGTGTCTGTATCTCTGGAGCCTCTTAAGTCTGGTGAAACTGTGAAGTGTTTTAGCGTTAGACAGAATCTCAGACTGTTCCCCGTCTCTGTATTAGTCATCAGCAGTATGCAACTGCCAGGGACCTCTCCTGTTCTTTCTCAATGCCATGCTGAACCCTGACACACTTTCTGAGCTGTCTGCTATATACTGCGTCTGAGGTCTCTTTCCTGTCAGCTTTATGTGCTTGCACATGGTTGCTGGGACCGTTGTGCTGTGTCTGCACACTTATCTGTGTGACGTATACACTTCATGACATGCTGCATTGTGCAGTGATAAGCAATTCTATTACAAACTGATAACAAAGATGCATTGCTTCCTGGTTATGCTGCTGAATGGTTACAGTGGTCTTTTTTAAAGTCAGGTAGGCTGAAGTGGTGTTGTCTCATACTGTGTAGATGAAATAATTAGGTAATTTGCTTAAAGCTGTATGGCGGAAATAAGATGGGCATTAACCTTGGAGGCACTGGGCCAACGGAGTTGTCGGAGTAGCAGCCTGTGTCCTGCTGTATCTGGAAGTCAAGGTTGTACTGGTTTAGTGATGTCATAATGCTGGATTTATGACTTTGGTGATAAGTTATTGAAAGACTGGATGTTGATATTTATTCATAAAATTATAACAGTCTGTCATTACTACAACATACCACAGTGAATTCAGAATACTAAAAAAATGTATATTCTTGTAACGCTTTTTTCACGCAAAACTGTTTTCTCTTGAAATTTTTGATTAGTGGGTTTCCATGCAAGTACATTTTCAGTTCAGGGAGGCTAAACAAGCATGAGTTTGTTAGGCAACAAGTGCAGCATTGTGGGTCCTCTTTTGTGTCAGGGCACCCTCTTTTTCTCCGGACCGCTTCGTGACTCAGCATGCTGTTAATGAGAAAAGACTTGCCAGTCATACGTTGCCAGGATTCATTCACCCTGGAACTGATGGGAAAAGTGTTGTGGAGGCATGGCGCCCCTCTCTACTGCATGTTGGTTCAGAAATCCCTGCCACCGAGTAGGCGGTCAATACTCTCATTCATTGAGTTTCACACTTGGCTGCAGATTGGATGCTTAAAGCATGGTGGCTGGTTATTAAAATGTGTGGTGTTTTGGACCTTATTGTAATTGTTAGCCCACATGCTTTTGATGCAAGTTCTTTAATTACGTTTTTACACCACTGTACATTTCAAATGAAAGTTTCAAATGAAAGTCTTAGATTTTTACTTTTTATTGCATCTGCATTTAAACGCTTTCTGTGCATTTCTATGTGAATAGCTCATCCAAAAATGTATACTCACCCTGTGGCTATGTGCATTTATCTGTGTCCGCAATTTGTTAGCAGTCACTTTTCAAAAGTATTCAAAAGCCATTTGGAAAGTATTAAAGAAGTGAATGCTGCTCATCAGTTGGGGATTATGATGATCACTGACCTAACAAACATCTGAACTAACCCAGTTTTAATATTTGTGTCTTTGTATGGCAGGAGGTTTCTCCATGGTGTTTCTGGCCCGCACACACAGTGGGGTAAGATGTGCCCTGAAAAGGATGTATGTGAACAACGTTCATGATCTGAACATCTTCAAGCGGGAGATCACAATTATGGTAAGCTTGAATAAATCCTTTCAGCCATGTTTCAACATCCAGTAAAAATCTTCCTATATAAATAGAACGTGTTATAGCAGCAAAGTGAGAAATAGATCTGTATGGTTTTATAATGTCAGATGGGTGTTGTTTTTGAATGTCTACATACTTTTGAAGATCTAGTGTACCTGTGATATTCTGCCCTGATCTTCACCCAACAGATCAGATTATTCAGAACATTGTGATAACGTTTTAGAAAGATATCTTCTTTATTGTTTTTTAATTACTTCTGGACTTACTCAGCATAACTTGCAGTAATGCTACAAAGATAAGCTAATATTCAATGTAATTGTGTTTTTGTATGTCCCTTACAGAAAGAACTGTCAGGCCATAAAAACATAGTGCGGTATTTGGACTCGACCACAAATGCAGTGGGAGACAGTGTATGGGAGGTTCTGATTCTCATGGAGTATTGCAAGGGTAATACAGCTTTGATGCAAAATAAACAATGATCTATCCATTATCGCTGTCTTTCTGTGTGCATGAATGATATGTAATTATCAAATACAAGCTCAAACATGCATAGCAATAGGATCCTCTGTTTGCCAATTCAGCTGTTTCAATATGGTGTCTTATTAAAGTAAATCTTGACTAAGGGAATTTCTTTTTCAGTTGTACATAAAAAAAAATATTTTACCAAAGATAATATGTTGCTTTTAATGCCATGACAGTGTTGTTGTAGAAGATTTTAACTAGTCGATGAACATGTTTCTGTAGCTTAAGCATGATAGTAAGTGTAAATGTGTGTGTATATATGTGTATTTATATGAGATCACCTAATGCCTATGTATGTTGATTGACCAGCTGGTCAGGTGGTAAAGCAGATGAACCAGCGGCTGCACGTTGGATTCACGGAGGCAGAAGTGCTCAGTATATTCTGTGACACCTGTGAAGCCGTTGCCAGACTCCACCAGTGCAAAACTCCAATCATCCACAGAGATTTGAAGGTAGAAAAACTGCAGTATTACAGCATTGTAAGCAGTTTAATATGGGTGTATATGATTTTCATTGTGTTCATTTTTTACATAGTGACATGCTTCACTATAAAGGTAGAGTTGGTATGAAGCCCTAAACACATGCACAGACGTGTCTGTACTTTCATCTTTGTGATTTCATAATTGCCGAAGAGCCAGTATAAAAAACACAGGTTAATCACTCATTCTTTTGTCTGGCTGTGTTTGCCAGAGTAAAATGGTAGATTTAGGACACTCCTTGCCAGATTAGGGAACCATGTCCTGACCATTTCTGCTTTACTGTTATCCGACAATCATTTAGCCCGTAAGCATGATTATTGGAATGCATTAGTGAAACCTAGGCAAAAACAAGCTCGTTATGCTGTGTCTGTGCAAAACAGCAGCGTTTCAAAGAGGCACGGCCACCCTTTTGGCAGAAAACTGTGGGAACAGACCGATGTTGCCATTGAACAAAGCACACTTTTCCCACCAGTCAAAACCAATGGCAGTCTGAAATAATTAGGAAATCATTAAACTCTGTAAAGTGGAAGAAAATTGTTTGTTGATTCATTTGTCTTAAAGGCATAGTCAGTCATCCTGTCCTGCCATATACATGTTGTGGAATGAGGACTAGTAGTTATCGAAAGAGTGGTCCATAAACAAACTTTTAGGTATTAAGTTATTAAAATCTTACTTAGGAAAAATCAAATGTTTATTAAAATAATAGATTCTGTTTATTACTCATTTGAAATATGCATTTATTTTAAACAAACTTTGTTTTAACATATTTTGCTTTTGCAGTATATCAAGTTTAAAATACTGTACAATTCTGTAAGATCTCTTTTTGTTGTATATATCATCTATTTTTACATGATCTCTGAGTACTTGTTTAAGATCAGGAATAACTAGCTTCATCTGGTTCACTTCCTCTTTTGTGTATTTTGAGCATTCATGGCAGGAAGCACATCTGCACATCTATCTTTTAGAAACACAGAAGATGCTGAGAACTTTTTTAGCTTTTGCCACTGTTTTTAAATGGTTTGGTCTATAAACAAAGCTTACTAAGAAAGATTTAAATCTGTGTTGGCAGGTAGAAAACATCCTCCTGAGTGACCAGGGAAACTACGTCTTGTGTGACTTCGGCAGTGCCACACATAAAGTGCTGCTTCCACATAAAGATGGAATAACAGCTGTGGAGGATGAAATCAAGAAGTAAGTCTCTTTTACCAACAATGCGAGGAGACTACTAATAGAGTAGGACTTTTTCTTGCCCGTGGCGCTCTGGTATACGTGTCATTCACAATATTTGTATGTTTATTGATGAACTGAGTAATTGACTGCTGTTATAGGGGATTATTTAGACCAAATAATCATCTTTGTTGCATATAACAGTGTGGAATAATGCACAGTGGAATGGAAAAGCATTGCAACTACTTTAAACATTAATACAGCATCTTAAAAACGCTGCACTCATGGTGCAAGATGCTGAAAAAAGTACCAAAATTGACTAAATAAAATTTCAATTGTAATAAGACCCATCCTCATCTTACATACATTGATAAAATGTGCTTTTGTCTTAAATGAGCAGCAAATCTGTGCAATGTTTATGTTATACTTTTTGCGGATCCTTTTATAAAATGTACTAAACCTCTTAGGGTTTTGACTTTTTTGTTGCTTTTTCCGCTGCCAAGAAGTCAGTGTTTTTAAGCCTTTCATTGTTTTCAATCTTCTTTGCTTAGGTACACAACTCTTTCATATCGTGCCCCAGAGATGATTAACCTGTACCAAGGGAAAGCCATCACCACAAAGGCTGATATCTGGGTAAGCACCCAGGTTTACAAGCACCACAACACTCACATTCTTCCCAGTTTTTCTCTCTTCTCCATCTCTTTGACTTCCTCTCTCCTAGTCTCTCTCACACATACACACACATGCTGGAGAGCTGGTTTGTTCAGACTGACACAACAGACACGCATGCCAAACCGGTTTCCTCAATAAATAAGGGCTCTTGGGGGTGTGCTTTACAGCAGATTATCAAATCCTGGCATTGTTTCAAAGTTGGCCCTAGTTGTGTTTTAGGATGTGCAAATAAGTTGTTTTGTACAGTAATTTCCAGCGTGTTAATTAATGTTGCCATTTATGTTTCCCAACACTGTAAATCCAGCAACCAGCTTTAAAATGTTGATTGTTGTTGCTGGTTGGCCCTTTAAGACCGTAAAGGATGTGTAAGGGTCAAGATGCATTCAGTCACGTATCAAGCATGTTTATGAGAAGCGTGTGAGACTGATGGAAAGCAGTGAAGACTGGCTTATAGCTTCCTGGTTTCTGGCTGTGTTGTAAAGACAGGAATAAAGGCAAACTTCCTCTTTTAAACTGACATGCTGTGAAAGACGTAGTGTAGGCTCATTTAGTCGCTCTTCTTACCAGACAATTCCAGAAAATATTTTAAAAACAGAAAATGTTCTCCTAACAGTTTCACAGAAAATCTTGTTATGGAAAGGTTCCTTTGTAATAAATGTCACTAGATCAAAAGCAGATGGTGGAAGTTCATGGTCATCGTGTCAACTTTCTTGAGTAGGAAGAGGAAATTTATGACAATACTTCCTGCCCATTTGCTCCCTTTAAAAACAGAAAGAATTCGTCTCCGAGCAGCTGCCAGCGTTACAAGTGTTGTCAAAGTGCAGTACTTTTGAGCACAGTTTTGAAACCGTTTTATAAATGCATAACGTATCTTGCTTGCTTTTGAGTGAAATGTCTCTTTATTTTCTCTTTTGCTCTTAGGCACTTGGATGCTTGTTGTACAAGCTGTGTTTCTTCACGCTTCCATTTGGGGAGAGTCAAGTTGCCATATGTGATGGAACCTTCGCTGTTCCAGACGGTTCAAAATTCTCCTCGAAGTTGCACTGTTTAATCAGTAAGCAGCTTTCAATGATTCCCAAGAGATTTGAAAATGATTATTTTGTGGGAAATTGCTTAACCTACAGAATCAGTGTGTACACACGGGCTTTGGAGGAGTTTTATGAATTTAAAATTATTTAGTTAAGCAACAGCTCCACCCTCTGGTGGCACACAGGTCCTGCATGCCTATGTTTAAATTCAATTACAACCATCTGTTCCACTATACTCTATCTTTAGATGTTGGGTGCCCATGATTATGTTTGGCACTGACAGTTAAGAGATGTGTGGACTTTCATTATTACCTTTTTCTTTTTTTACAGGATACATGTTGGAGCCTGATCAAGAAATGAGACCTGACATCTATCAAGTGTCTTACTTTGCCTTTCGGGTAGCTGGAAAGGAGTGTCCAGTGCCAAATCTCTTTGTAAGTTACTATACACGTTGAAAAAAATACATCTGAAGTGTTGGTAATCTGTTGCCTAACGTTTATTTGATGTCTTTTCTGCAATACAGAACTCCTCCCTTCCCACTTCATTGCCAGAGCCCCTTACTGCTAGTGATATTGCTGCTAAGAAGAGCCAGACAAAAGCCAGGTAAAATGTATTGATCTTTATGTGTGAATTTCAGATTGTTTAAATGCAACTAATGTTTTAAGTAGCCGGTTCTCACCCTGTATTTTTTATCAGAATAACAGATTCAGTTGGACCAACAGAAACATCAATCGCACCCAGGCAAAGACCAAAAGCTGCAAACAACGTTCTGCCTTTGTCCAGCTCTGTAACTCCTGTGAAAATGACTGTACCTTCAGGTACGGTTAGCAACGGCCAGAAAGGTGAGCTAAAGAGGCTGGAGAGGTGCTTGTCTGTTTATGTGTTTTGTGGTTTGGTTTGTTTCGTTTTTAATAAACCTTGTATGTGTTGATTCTCATCTCAGCTCCTGGTAATGGGCAGCAGTCAGCTACACAAATGCCAAGCAGCAGTCAACAGAACAGAGTGTTACAGCAGCTACAGCCCGGAGATCTCCGACTACAACAGTTACATCATCAACAACAACAGCAGCAGCAGCACAATATGCACCACCATCAACAACAAATCACCGCTCAGCAGCTACAGTACATGCAACAGGTAATGAGCACCAGTGTGCACCATTGCCAGGTCTTATTCCTAAGGGTTTCAGGCCTTCCTGAAAGACATAGTAGAGGTAAATAGCATTTAGATAGTAAGTCTTAAATTTACATTGTTAAACAGAAAAACCTGAAAAACAAGTACACTCAAATATTTTTTTCCGAGGATTTCAGTGGTCTATTTTTTGTATTGGAGCATGATCTGTTTTGACAGTCAATTGATCGTTGTTTGAACTGGACACTGTGATGCTGTTGAATATGATGACTATATTGTTTACATAAAATAAACATAACCTAGAACATAGTGGCACTTTATTTGTACTGAGCATTTTAGGTTTCCGTACGATGCTTGTAATGTTAATAAAGAATGACCTTTTAATGTCCTGGTAAATAAAGTTCAGTTAAATGAAGTTTTTAAATGCATGTCATCAAAAGAAGTAATGACTAGATGATAAGAATTCTGCTACATTTGGTTTAAATGTCTTTATGATGTAATAATGTGATAGTTGACTTAAAATGTAAAAAATTCCTTTGCCAATATTTTCTTGTGTCATTGCAGTTCTGAACACATAGGTGGTGCTGTGAGCTTTAGTTAGATTTTTTGTCATTGCACTGATGGTGGTTTATGGTCTGTCATGCCATTTTAGATTGCCACTGTGCATTGCAACTCTCTGAAACTAAATTCAATCTCATGTTTAACTGTGAATTTATTTGTGTTTTCCTTTTTACTGGAGTTTTTGACTGTTTTGATTGTCTTGGGTGGTGCTTAGTAAAATGGTGCTTTATTAAAACAGGTCTAGGAATAACTAGTTGCTAGACTGAATCTTTCCCTCAGTCAGTCAAGTGCTTAATTCTAATAACCAATATATATTTTAGTATAATTTGTTTTTTTGTTGTTAGGTAAAATAAATAGTTTGAAAGGTTTAGAATTTCACAAGGTTGACAGTGCTGAAAGTTACGTAAAGGTAAAAACCAGCATTGTGTCCATTAACCTCTCTCTAACACAATTTTTTTTGCCATGATTGTTTAGCATACAGTATTACAAAAGAATCCATACATATACACCCTTGCTCAGTAAGACTTGTAATGTTTTTTAAAGAAGTCTCTTACGCTCATCAAGGCTGCATTTATTTGATCAAAAATACAAAAAAAACAGTAATATTGCAAAATGTTTTTACAATATAAAATAATGGTTTTTATATTAATATACTTCAAAGTATAATTTATTTCTGTGATGCAATGCTGAATTTTCATCTTAAGTGTCACATGTCACATGTTAAGTGTCTTCAGAAATCATTTTAATATTCTGATTTATTATTAGTGCTGGAAACGGTTGTGATGCTTAATATTTTTTTGGAACCTGTGATACTTTTTTCATGATTCTTCGATCAATAAAAGGTTGAAAAGAACAGTATTTATTTAAAAGAGAAAGGTTTTCTAACAATATACACTACTATTCCAAAGTTTGGGTCGGTACAATTTTATTCTTTCTTTTTTTGAAAGTAATTCAATAAAATAAAAGTAATACTTTTATTCATCAAGGATGTGTTACATTTATAAATTTATAAAAGTGATAGCATAGATTTACATTGTTAGAAAAGATTTATATTTTGACTAATTGCTGTTCTTTTTAACTTGTTATTCATCAAAGAATCCTGAAAAAAGAATCAAGGCTTAAAAAAATATTCGGCAAGCACACCTGTTTCCAACATTGATAATACTAAGAATAAATCAGCATATTAGAATGATTTCTGAAGGATCATGTGACACTTAAGACTGGAGTGACAGCTGATGAAAATTCAGCATTGCATCACAGGAATAAATTATATTTTTAAGTATATTAATATAAAAACCATTATTTTCTATTGTAATAACATTTTTTTGTATTTTTGAACAAATAAATGCAGCCCTGATGAGCGTAAGAGACTTCTTTACAAAACATTGCAAGTCTTACTGATCCTAAACTTCTAAGCGGCAGTGTACATGTAAAGAGCACATTCCAAAAGAAAAACAAAGACAATTAAAGTTATGAAAAATTGCATGATGCTATTAATGTTTACAACAATACTCTCTTTCTCTCTCTCTCTCAGTATCAGCAAGCCATGCAGCAGAGTCTTCTGATGCAGCAGCAGCAGCAGCAGCATATGCTTCAGCAGCAGATGATGATGCAGCAGCCCATATATCAAACCCAGCAGCAACAGCAGGCTCACTACACCGCCCTGGTGAGACCCCTCACACACCTGCAACATCAGTGACAGGGACGTTTTTTCTTCCTTTAAAGTATGACCAGATTTAATAGATGCGTTCTGCACTGGGTGGCGTGCCTGAATACCAGAGAACCTTCTTAATAAATTAACCTTGTGAAGAAATGTAAAAATTAACACTGTAACACGTAGCACTCGACAAGATGGAAATGGTGTTTTTTCAATTTTAAATATAGCCTCTATGGTGAATGTCAGTAGGTTATCTTGTATATTGTGTTTTAATTAATGATTTTTCGTAGAAGTCTGAAATTAGACCGTCTTTGCCTTAGATGCTAATTTGGCCCCACTCACTGAAGCAGGTTTCTGTGCCAGACCGTTTTCCTTTCCAAGTGAATGTCGCCCAGTCATAACTGTCGATAATTCCATTGAATTGTATTTACGCTAAACGAGGAAATGTTGCTAACTGACTTTCACTAAATACATAATGTTAAGGCGGAGCAATTTTTAGCTCATTTTCCACCGAATGGTTACCATCTGTTTAATTTCAGATGCAATCTGCTCCGTGCAAAACCATCAGGGGATTGAATGGGGCGGTGAAATCGACCGATTCTCTGTGTTAAATCGTAACATATGAGGCAATTACACTGTAGGGAAATACACCAACGGCCTCTGTGGTCATCTTTCTCTCTGTCCGTGTGATTCTTTCAATGTCCCTGGGTTTTCATGGTCATTTTGTCATTTTGGTGTTTTAAGATAGGAAATTAAGGTGTATTTGGTACCTTTTTTATTAATAAAATCTGAAAATGTAATATATGTAATATATTAGGTACTTCCTCAAATTTCTTTCCTGTTTGTGCAATATGTACATAACAAATAAATATACTGTGCAACTGTAAAAATGTGTCAATTGAATTCTGCCGTTTTATTTGTAAAAATAGAAATCTGACAACAAGCCGAAATGGCATAGTTTTGTAACATGTAAATCATTTCATGCAATCATTTCTGTTGTTCTGCTGTTAACAGCAATTATTTATTACATTGAGCTGTTATTTAAATATTGCATGTTTCTAACAAACACAGCATAGGTGTAGTAGTTTGACAGATTTTTTTACTTCTGTCTTACAGATGCAGCAGTACCAGCAAGCCTTTTCCCAGCAGCAGTGTGCACAGGTCCAGCAGGTGCCCTATATCTCCCCTCTGGAGTTCCAGGGCCCGTTGGGCTCCTATAACCCTGTTGGACCTTCACCAGTAGAAACACCCTTTGCTAACATCAGGCAAGTATTTTGAATTTTATTATTTCAAAGTCACTTTAGCTGTCACACTGAAGGTCAATTGATCACTAAAGGGTTAATTTTGCTATTTGATGCTTTTGTTACTATTTAATTTAACAGTAAAACATGCAGCAGGTGTTTTAAATAACTATGCGGTATGTGAACATAAGTGTCGCTCTATATATTGGCTCACTAAAGTGTCTTTGGTTTGGTTACAGAAACCCAGTGTCCACTGCTGACGTCCTGAGCCCACCACCCCAGACCGTCAGCAACCCTCCTGATATGTCTTGCTGGAACCCATTTGGAGAAGACAACTTCTCTAAACTCACAGAGGAGGAGCTTCTCGATCGCGAGTTTGACCTTCTCAGAGCAAGCAAGTGTCCACGGGTTTCTTTTTACTAATTCCTGAGCAATGTAACGGTTTTGAAAATAAAGTGCATACTCATAACATGTTTTTTGTAGTGTAGATTTGCTGTAAACTTTCTTTTTGCTTATATTATTCCTCACCCTTTCCAGCAGAGGGCGTACACACCCTTCTGCTTTCCCACACTAACACCTTCTGGGTGTCTTTCTTCTGCTTCCCTACAGAAAAGCCAGTAGAGAGATCTGTCAGCATGGAGTCCAGCGGTATAGACAGACAGCAGCCGGTACTGCAGCCCTCACCGCATGAGGATCCATTTGGCTCTGTGCCCTTCCTGGCCAACGCAGGCAAGTTCTAGCAGCTGGCTCTCAAAGGACCCTCACCAAAGCCCCCCGTACTCTTTCTCTCTCCTCATCTCTGTGCTCCTTTATTCCTGCTCTCTCCCAACACCTTTCTGTTACTGGATTTGGCCTGTCACATCTGGAGTGGTGAACAAAATCTATGCTAGTTATCATTTATTCTGCGATTAAAAAAGATTAAACTCATAGTTGATAAGGTATAGATAAAGGATGCATAAGACAGTATATGTCTGGTATACACATAGCTTTAGATATTGTTAACAGCCCCTTACAGGCTCAGAAATACTAAAAGTCAAGTATAGAAATAGAGGTAGAGTTTATAGACAACAAATATAGTATACATGTTTTATCTGAAACTATAAGAGAATATAAACTTACAGGATTATCGTTATTTTAAAATGTGAATCTAGATTTTTTTTTACTAAAGATCACTCAAAATCACGGCTTTGATTAAACCTCCATGTTTGTTGCAGGTGCCTTTTGTATTTTATTTTATATATTTTTTTCTGTTTAATTTTTTGTCTTGGCACTTGAAGCATATTGGTCAATCCTTTTTGTGCTGTGTTCTTACTTTCAATTTTCTTTTTTAAATAATCGATTTAGTTGTTGCCAAATAATTTGGGACGTTTCTTATATAATGTATGTGTTTAAATCTAATCTCAATGTCTAGTGAAAGTGATGTTTAAATGTGAATTGTAATGCTAAAGTTTTCATTGTCATTTTTTTAGGGCTAACATTTATACTAATTGTTTCTGCACATTTGTCAGCCACCTGAAGTGACTTAAATTGAGCAGGAAAAAGTGAATTTTCCTTAGTTGGAGTTTAAGGGAATTTTCTTTCTGTTTTAATTCTTTTTGGCATTTACATGTTTTGGTGAAAGGCATCAGGTTGGCATGAGAGAATAGCTTTGCAAATTCTTGAGCAGCCTAATTTTCCACTAACATTTTTGTATTTTCCCAGATCAGTTAGCTACAGTTTGTGCTTGAGATGTCGATAGCAACAGTGAGTGCCAAAAGTTCTCAGGTACAATTTTAATGGACCTCAAATGATAGTGCATTTCCAGCGATCCTCTTATTTACTTTGTTTACTTTGTAAACATGCCAAATTTTGATGGAGTTTAACACACAAGTCTCTCTCCAGTGTTTGAGTTGGCTTTAAACTCCTCATTGAGCCTTGTTTTTCCTTCTTATAATTTACTGTGAAGATACTTTAGGTTGCCAATTTAGGAAACATTGGCAGGTTAACTTGGAGGGAGGTTAGCCGAATAATCAGAACTGTTGCATCTACAGAAGCAACTTGAATTGGCAGCCCTTTTCTTCTTGCATTTACCCTTGCATAATTTAATGTCTTATTATTATGTAGCTTACGCTAGAACTTTTTCTGGTCACAGATAATGTTTTCCATAGAAAACGCTATGTTAATGAATGTATTAGCAACTACACCACATGTCATTGTTGCTTTCTCATTTATAATGGCAGCATTTAGCCTTGACTAATAGTTCATTGTCAGCGCATACATTTAGAAAAGGTTTACATAAGGGCTTGCCATAATGTTTACTGAAACTTTATTTTCTCAACGGTAAGTTGATCATAAAGTTTAGTGAATCCTTCCACTGGATTCTTAATCTTTATGTGCTCATTCATCTCATCACCCACTCAGGTTCTTGTTTTATTTGACCATTTGATATCTGGTAACAGTTTTTATTGTGTTTTGTTTTCAGATGTGTTTCTTACCATTCTGTATTAGATAAAGACAGCCATTCATTTTGAGACATCTTGATTGAGTGGGATATCGGTGGGCAGTATAATACAGAAAAATAGATCACTTGTGTTGAAAGACTATTGAGCCATATTGTGTACTATGCAAGTGTAAGTAGACCAATTATAAGCATGTTGAGAATCTTACCAAATCAACTTAAAAATGGAGGTATAAGTTACTTTTTTAGTATTTCGTACTAGCTTTCTTAGCACTAATACTAAAACTACAAAGGCGACAATTTCTTCTTTAATATATCAGTTTCATCTCAAACCTGAAGTTTCATTGAAAATCACGGTACAGTTGTCGGTCTAAGTTGTTTAACATAGTGTTTGTTATGTTGCATATGTTTCTGGATGTAGATGGTTGTGCAGCAGATTTTAGAAGTTCATAGTTCCACCATTTCTCAATGACCTCTCATCTGTACATGCATACATACAACATCAGTTGCATAATTTGTTAATGTCTGAGATTGACAAACTGATGTAAAAATTGATGTATCATACTGTATAACTGAATGTTTCTTTTTAAAATGCTAATTATAAATAAAGCTTATTTAAAAGCAATGTTATATTTGTCGATTTTGTTATAGAAGCCATTTCCAGGGGAGTTTGAATAACGCTTTATTACCACCTTTATACCACTAGAGCAAGATGTTGCACTTATTATCTACAAGTATGGCTGTCTTTGTCTAATATTTATTTATTACAAAGCCTAAACATGGAAAGATAGTGTCAAATTGATTTGAATTTTTTTCCCAAAACCGGTATGTTGCTTATACCATTTGTGCTATTTTTATGTAGGGGACAAAGACCAAGTCACAACTTTTATTGCTCACTTCTGTTAAGTGGTTTTATCTGATCTATTTGGGTTCAGCAGAAGTGTTTGCTTATATTAGTGGCCCATCATAGGTAGATGTTAAAAGTAAATCATTCATAAATATTATTAGCTGCTTGTAATAAAAAATATAATCTTAAACTGAATCAGTACCCACTCCTGCATGCACCAGTTCATGTGCTATAATTGTTCTCTATTGTGTAATTTTGTGCTTAAGCACACTGTTAAACCTTCATCAAACAGGCAATTGGAGAAAATAAAAAAGTCCTTTAATAATCTCTTATTTAGATCACAGAGAAAGCACTTGGTCATGTGAGGTAAGACGAAAAGAACTTTCAGAGTTTATCTCTACTATGTGACCTCTGTTTTTAAATCATTTGCATATATTGTGAAGACAAAAATGACAATCAGCTTAACATCTGCTGAGCTGGGTGAAGGAGTTTCTGGGTAATCCATTGGATGGATGTGTGGGCTTTCCGAGCAATATGACATTTCCATTATGTGCCATATTCAAGCAAAGCAGGCAGAGGTCTGGGCATCAGTTTTACACGTAATGGGCATTTTTCCTAGAGCAGTCATCAGCGGGTAATCGGATGGGCCTGGAAAAGAACACTCAATAAATTTCTTCTTCTGGTTGAGATCTTCTTATATGATTAAGGATGTTCCATTATGCTGCCCTTTAGATTGTGTTTGTTCCAAATGGTGGGCGTGATTGGATATGTTATAATCCGGATAGTCTAAACAGATGCTGTCTTGCGATTTCTCCTCCAAGATTCAGACTTCTTCATAAATCACCACAATTTCTTTTCCATTACTGTTCTTTCTGTACCCAGACTCCTTTACCCAGCAACAATCCTTGCATATATTTTGTTATTACTAACAATAGTAGTAGTTGTTGTTTTTGCTCTAGTTTAATTAATTAATTAAAGTTTGTTTTATTTATATATTTTTGGACTTCATCGTATACATAACACAAAGTTTGGCTAATTCGGTGTCTTGTTCTGCCAGTTTGGATGGATTTGATGATAACAGATCTGCAGCTCTGCCTGCTCAGCAGGGGGAGGATGGCAATGTTTAGCCATGCCGAGAATTTCAGTCTTTTGAAATTAGAGCAGTATCTCAATAATTATGCATGTTGACAAATATTGTGGTGCGCTGTAGCTTGTTATACTAGCTTAGAATGTTTCTTTCTCAGGTAAATAGTTTATATCAAAGTCTGTGACAATTATGCATATGCATTTTTGTTTTGATGTACATATCTATTTTGAATATGACTCTAAAATCATTCCCAAGGTTAATCATTTCTTTATGAGCCACATTTAAGTTTTTGACCAAATATAATGTAGGTTTTTTGCTATCCCAGATTTTTTTTATCTTGAGAATTCAAAGATATTAGTACAAATGCAGGTGCGATTCGGAAATATTAATAATATAGATATTCAGCTGAAGTTGACTGTAGTTGTAAAACTACTTCATTTATTGAAATATTTAGGGAAATATTTCAGGAATATTAAGGAAATATTTAATCATGCAGTTTAATTGTATAATAATGCTTTTTGGCTCACAGTTTTCCAGACCTCTGCCCCACACTTTAGTTTACAGGTTTATCTCTAGAATTTTATTAGATCTCTTTGTCATTTCAAAGCGAATAACATTAACTTATCTTATTATTTGTTTTTAGGAGCTGGGGTGCAAACAGCAGAGACGAGTCCGATTGCTGTTGCCGTGGCAGGACTAACAGCTACACAAGATGTCACCTTACCATCTGTGGAAGAAGCCAAACCTGCAAAGAAAAGTAGCTCCACTGGTGCACTGGCTCAAAGAGCAGGAGAAGAATCTGATAGTGATTTTGAGTCTGACCCGCCCTCTCCCAAAAGCAGTGAAGATGAGGAAGCGGAAGAGGAGGAAGGTCTCAACAGTGAACATGAAGACACGGAGCCTGAAAACCTGGGTCAGAGGCCATTACTCATGGACTCTGAGGAAGAGGTAGAAGAAGAGGAGGACAAACCAAGCTCTGACTCGGACTGTGACCGTAGCAAAGCGAAACTTAAGTCAGCAAGGTCGCTGGATGACAAACCTGCAGGTTTTCGTGAAGGAAATGTCAAAGCTGAATCTGGCAGCAGTGTGATCACTCCACCTGATTCAAGTGTCACCATGTCTGCTGCAAGCTTCATGGATGTATTTGGTTCTTTTCCTTTTGTTGGCAGCGGTCAACCCAGAGCATCTCCAGAGAACATTGATATTTTTGCCAAAGCCCCTTTCAGGCAGGCAAGCCAGGAGAATGCTGTAGAAGAGATTGATGTGTTCACCAAAGCTCCTTTCAGCAGAAACCTCTCCAAGTCCAGCAAGAGTGGCGATGGCCCCAGTGGCCAGACGACGCCTGTTTCTCCTGACACTGTGGATGTATTTGGGTTTTCGCCTTTCCAGCCCAGCCACCTAATACCCACCTCCAAGAACCAGGAGGATATTTCTGGCCAAGCATCTTTTGATGAATCTAGCCCCCAGCAGCAGAGACAGAAGCAGCGCAGCCTTCAGAAACTCTCCTCAAGGCAACGACGAACCAAGCAAGAGGCCAGTGGCAACAATGGCAAACGCCACCATGGTACACCCACCGGTGGCAGAAAGAGCAACAAGCCCAGCTTCCGTACCCCAGAACGGGTTCGAAGGCACAAGAAGGTGGGCAGAAGGGACTCGCAGAGCAGCAACGAGTTTCTCAGTGCTTCCGACTCCAAAGAGAACATCAGTATTTCCCTGGGAGAGGTGATGGAAAAAGGAGCTGCGCTACCCTCTGAAGAGGCCTTATTGGATCCGTTTGATGCCAACCCTTTTCATCCGCAAGATGGCAGCCGACACAGTCAGCACCAGAGCTTGGGAGACAACAAAAGTGAGATAAATTCCTCCAATAGCAGGCCTAGGACCAGCTCACTACATGGTGTGTTTGATGGAAATAAGATTGATGACTTTGGAGCTGTACCTTTCACAGAATGCGTGGTCCAAAGTGGAGATCCACAAACCCCACAAATGGATCTCGACCCTTTTGGAGCCGCACCTTTCCCCTCAAAGCAGTGATCGTCTCGTCTTCCAGCACATTTTAAGAGATGGTACACTTACACACTGCTACATTATGCAAAGTCCAAGCAGCCTTTTGAATTTACCTTGTGCTGTATACTCCGTTTATGTGCAGCCAATTGGGACGTAGGCCTTTAATTTAGATAACATCCAACTTTTGTAGTTTTCTACGCATTTTAATACCTAACTGAACAGCTATAACAACTTTTTGGTGACTTAAACCTGTGGCGTATGGATGTTTTTGAATAGGCTTTATAAAGCGTATTCTTTAGCCTTTGCTCACTAGGAAGCCTTCTATGCTGCATCACGATATGCGCTATTTGCTCAGTACAAATGGAGATGTGCGTAATCCTTCATTTCAAGAGGAAAACATACCAGGTTAGTAGATTCCATTATTGACCACTGAGTGGGTAAAACTCTTTCTGTGGATGATTAGTACATGATCCACCAATAACATTAGTTAAAACACCATGAAGCCTTATACAAGTAACGCCCCACCCTGCTTTACTGTACCTCCAATACATAACAAATGTTGTAGCCCATTTGTGTCAATGGAGTCAACTGAGTGCAAGTCTTCTCCATTTTACTCTCATTCACAATTTTTACATTTTTAAGTGCATTCTATGTTTTTAATTCCTATTTTGTGACAATGTTCTTGCTAAGTGCAAAAGGGATGGTTTTCCTTTCCAAAATTAAGACCACACCGGTTTATTTGACAATGCTGTTGAATATGAAAAAATAGCATTGTGATAAGTCACACTGTTTGTATTAATTATGCTTTTGTATTAATAATTCCCTAAGCTGACCTTAAACTTTTTCATAATGTCAGTATCAATAATGCAGATATGCTTCACTATGACAGATAACCTACAATCATAAAGCTCATAGAAAGGGAAAGAATTATTGTGCCCAATGCATTTTTGGGTTTTATTTGTTTAGAGCATGTTTTAAATTTCAGTTAACAAAAGGCACTAAGGGTATCGCACATTGGAACAAGACATTATCACATTTAAGACCAAAAAAGCATTTTTACGTATTTGTTTTCAGAGACTTAAGTTCCTCTTACATTTCTTTCATATGTAGTACTACACTCTAACAATGCAATAAAAGGTTTTTTGTTGATTGCTAAATCTTTTTGTTTTTAATAAATACAAAAACACACTAAACATCTTTATTTTATTTTCATAAAACTGAATGAACTGAGTTGTCATTACAAACAAACATTTATTAAGTCTGAAATATGCCTTCCCAACATGTGTGGTCAAAATAAATTAAAATGGTCAATCTATGCACTCATGGTTCAATAACAGCTCAAAGACAAACATCACATTATTAACCTGCTATTATAAAAAACGGATGCATTATGCAAATTAAGATTATTAATGAAAAACAAGGAAAAGAATAAGGAGCTGTATATCAAAATCTTACAAGTCTTTAAAGCATGTCAGATCCCTCATGAAGGTTCAACAAGTTGGACGTCTTTCACACTACAACTATTACATAATTACAAATGCAGCGACCCACAGAATACTTTTAACTAGTCCTAAACAAGCCCTATTAAACCTCTTTGGTTTATTCTATCTTGCAAATGAGACCTAATATAAAGTAGTGTACATAAGTCTAGTTCATTAAAAAATCACATTCCCACAAATGGCAATGTGGTACTACTTGTTAGTAGGGCTGTATTTTACGTGCAAATGCAAAAAGTAGAAACTGAAATAGTATTGAACAAAATACCGAATGCCTAGAATGTAACAAACTATTTTACCCCCACATCACTGATAAATACTGCATGTAACACAAACACAAAAATACATATTCTTGCAAACCCAACCCCTGGCAGATACTATGAAGTGGTTCTTTACCTTACATTCGAAAAGCCTAACACTGCTTTACCATATCAAGTGCCTTTTATTACTAACTAATTAAATTGCAACAGCTAGGCACTTATGCAACATGTATAAAAAGTATTTCAAATTAGCCAACCATTTAAAAAATTCCATACACCTCACTAACAAACATTGAATGTGTTTAAGCTTAAATATAAGTTAAAATGGTAAACAACAATCCTCAGTGGATACACTACCCCATTACTCTAGGAATGATGAGGGTAATCTGGGCAAGGATGAGAGTGACGGTAGTTGGTTATTAAAAGTGCAGACTGATGCCACCAGTAGAACATAAGCACCACCAATATGTGCCAGACCTGATGGCTGGAGCCCAGGTAGTTCAGCTGACCTACAGTAAAAATGACAAAAACAGCACTTAAACTGTTAAATGTTTTCCTGTCTTACTTACACCAGTGGTTTAGTCTATCCCTTAAAACCAGTTTTAAATGGAGACCTGCTTTCATGTAACTTATAAACATAACCTGTACCTGGAAAATACCGCTCTGGAACTTTGGATGTATAGAAGATGATAGCGGCTACAGCAAGCATGTACATTACCAGCACTCTGTATGCAAATTCCTAAAAAAAAAAAAGAATAATTAAAAAAGAATGGCTACCAATCAACCATTCTCATATTGTATTTCCCCATCAAGTTACATTTACATAATGCATTTGGCCTAAACTTTTATCCAAAGTGACTTCAAATGCATTCAAAGCATACATTTGTATGTGTGTTCCTTGTGAATCAAGCTTACAATCTTTGCATTGCTAACTCGGTGCTCTATAGAAACACTGTAATGATAGAGAAGAACCGTACCTGTACAATGTCTGTGCTAAAACCCCCACTGAGCCAGATCCAGTGAAAGGTGGGGATCAGGCCGTATCCAGCAACAGCACAGAATATAAGAGAGCGTAGCTGCTGCCACTTCTTGGTCAAGTATTGCGGGTGTATCTGGGCGAAGAACACTGCCAGCATCATGGCCAGTACAGTTACCAGGTACACCTGCCGCCAGTACTGCACATACACAAAATACAGATAATCATTAGCATGAACAACAAACACAAAGCATCATTTGCACAATACAGACTCTCTCCCTATGCAGAATAAATACATTTTACTTGTTCTTCAGTAGAACGCAAAAGCAAGAAAAAGCGACAGAGAAAACAGTCTCTCTTTCTCTTGGGGCACTTGGCTGATTGAGTAGTCATCCAAAAAGCAAAGCTAAACACTTGGCAGGGGGAGAGTGGAGATGGCTCACCCACGTGTGAATGTCATATGGTGGGGAACAGGAGTGACGGAGTGGGTCCACGAACACGGCCATCTGCTTTGGGCTGGAGCAGATTTCTGCCGCATTCTGGGGCACAATAAGCCAGCACTTCCAATATGTGGGGAGAACCATGTGGAGCAGCGTGGCCAAACGCAGTGGCGCTCGACAAATAGCGAGTGGGAGTAGAGGGGACGAGAGCAAGCAGCTTGCTTAGGATATCCAAGATCCAAGTTTTCAGAAAACTTCACTGAAATCTCTACTCTTGTATTTGCTTGAAACAAAGAAGATACAAAGCCAAGCGTCGCCTCATCATTTCATACAGGCAGTACAAAGCCACTCCACAGGGGGTCCATTGTGCAAAACGAAAGGAAGAGAGAAATTAAGTCCTACAGTGCTACAGTAATCCCCCAGGAATATCAACACATCTTAATGCATGCGTGTACTTCTAATGTTTTTAGGGTTTAATTGTTAGAATATTCTAGGAATATGTTGTACTTTGTCATTTTGGACAAAGCATCTGCTAAATCTAAATGTGCATCACAACATAAAATAATTGTCTATTCCATCTGATATATTCTTCTACAACAAACATAAACACACAGTCTTTCTTACAGTATTCACAGCGCACACACCAGACTGTTTTCCCCAGGAACAGGTGAACTCTTGCTCTGTATCTGTTGCACAGGTAACATATGCCCAAAACAAAAGCAGGCCAACCATCTGCTGCTCGAGACCAATGCACCTCAAGCTACCTAATTAATCTACACCCGTCCACTATCCCAATAACCACAACCCACACACGCTGTAGCCTTTGCTCGGCCCCTCAATAACAGATGCTGCACGTACGTTATTGCAGTGGAAGGCGTAAAACACTCCTGGAACGTAACAGCCTATAATTCCGATGGAGATTCCAGCGTAGTCCAACGCCATCCAGCGGCGGCTGGTTTTTTCGGAACGGTGACAGGAGAACAGGTGATAGCCCACAGAACACAGCATGCACACCTGAGCAGAAGAATTGAGACACAGAAAAAGACATTTGTAGGCCACAGCACTAGCAGACTTACTGAGGTTCATATATGCAAAGTGTTCATCATCCACTAGCATTACTAATTTAACCCTTGTGTGGTGTTCATGTTCTAGTTGGCCCACAGCAGTTTTTTAATCAATGCAGCCATTAACATTTTTGAAAAAACACTTTACAAATTTCTATTCCAAAATCAAGTAACAGAATGTGTTCACGGGCACAATCTTACTCGGATTAAATTGTAATTGTAATTGTATTGTTGTAATTGTATAACGTGGCAGGACATGTCATGTTTATCAGAGAAAGGTTATGAGCAAAAACCGATCAATAGAGGTACATTTTTGCCCATTACCAAGATTTTGTATTGCATGTCAAAGCCTTAAATGGCTTTCTCTGTCACAAACGGTTAAAAGTAGCATAAAGCAAAACAGTAACAAAGTAAAAGTAACAAAAAAGTAACCGTAAAGTAAAGCATCCTGACTAGCGCAGATGATACAGAAAGTGCAAAATTAAAAACTTTCATTTGCAGGTTTTGGACATGAGAGAGAGATATAATAACACAACATCTGGCAGATTTCCTGCATTTTAAATTACTAGGTGGACTATATGTGGTGACATGACTGAATGCGATAAACCTGGCAAATCTCAAACTTCCATGTAAATGTTGTTTATAGAAATGCATGCAAACAGGTTTCTTTTATTAGGATTTTTTTATAGATACCTGTTTATTTTGAGCATGTAAAAGCACAAGAGAGACCATACATTTATCACTTATTTATATATTATCACGTTTATAAAACAAGGTGCTGTTGGTTTTTGTGATAATATGTAATAAAAAAATGTTATTTGTAGGGAAAAACAATTAGATTAAAAACAATCACATCATTTTTTCTTTTAGTCAACTGCTCCACAGGCCTGAACACAACACAAGGGTTAAGCCAACAGCTCAGACCTGAACCTACACAGCCAAACAAATGATTCTATAATTACATCTTTATGAGAGAATTAGCACGAGTGGTAGCAGAGGCACTTTGCCTAATCCTAACGTTTCAGAAAGACTGCCAAGCAAAAAGCTGCTATTTTTTGTCTATTACTAACACCATGAAGCCTTTAGATCTAGAATTAGACAGGTCTGAGTTTAGGAGGTGACAAAATCAAACATACTCTGGTAATAGTGAATGTTGTTTGATCCAATGATCACATAAAGCCTTTTTGTATTAGGTGTACTAATCAAAGATCAGTTTTTATTACCTGATCCAAACAAGCAAACGAGGTCAGAGATTAAATGATGAATAATTGACCCTAGTTGTTGATTTGAAATGACATCCAGTTGTTATATGCCAATTATTAAACTGTAAAAGTATAATATAAGCAGCATGGGCTTACCTGGAAACAGAAGAGGCTTATAGAATAGATGACATAGTCCTCTCTGGATGCTCCTAACACAGGCAGCACAGCCAGCAGATCATAAACTCCCAAAAAGAAGAACAAGCAGAATCCCAACAGGTGACTCCAGATGTTTACAGTCTCGTTGGACAGAATGAAAAGGCTGTAACAGATTTAAGACATGCTATTTCACTCAGTTTCCCTGGATATGCACGATTTCAGATAAATCTGGATAGCTGTACTCACCTTTTAATGCACAGTCTAGAGGTCAGATAGGCTCTGTACCCATCAGTGATATAGGGATTTTCCTTTAGAAATCCAGGCACCTGTTCATATGTGTACAGGCGAATTCCTCTGGGTACCAGAACTGGCCAATACTGGTAACTGCCCAGTTCAATGTACTGAGCGTTTTTCAGCACCTTTGCTGATGGCATGATGACAATATCATCCAGTTTCACACTCAGAGTCCTAAAAACACAGAGAATTTCAGTCATCATAACAACACTTAATGTGCATTCATGGTTATATGGTTATATTAATCTGTTGTAAATTTCTCACAGGTATAAAATAAGACGCATCGAAGCTTTCAGACAAGCTAATAAGTAATAGTCAGACAGCTAACTCACTGTCCAACAAGATGTGAAGCGTTATGGCTTAATATTTAACAAACACACAACATATACACTAAACAAACTGTTCAGTAAAATAACAGTAACAGATTATTGTCTTTATCGCTAAATTGAGCAAACCCACTGGGCACAGTACATGTGTTTGGTCAGCCGCTAAATGCTAATCACATGTAGCTAGTGGAGTCGTGTCAAAAACAGATTAACCTGTTGACTTAATTCTTACTTTATACCTACCATTGAATTAGATAAATGTTTACATTGAAGAATCCTTTGGGTCTGGATCGATAAGGCTCATGGGCAACAGTAATATCCTTTGTTTAGACTCATGTTAGCCGGGTATAAGAAGTAGGATGTTGCCCTACCAGCTGCTAACACGCTAACAGTGAGATGATTATGTCGTGTCACGTGTAAGCTGAGGCTGTAATCACAGTCTTGTGCTGTCAATTTTTTTTACTTCTTTCGAAACATTGAATATGTCATTTTATTAGAAAAAGGCTCCGTTAAATTATAAAAAATAATATTTGGATAGTTTATTCATTATTTATTTGTAGTGTACGTAAGAAGTGGCCATGCTTGTTTTCCAGTAAAAATGTCTAAAAATACTTAAATTAAGATACATTTTAAAACATTAACGGGGTAGAAAAAATAAACTCGAATTAAGTACATACCCAAAATTCTCCTAATTGTTTTTTTAATCATACAAGATTAAATCTATTTTCTTCAGCAATAATTTTGCTTTGGAAATATATCCTGATTTAGACATTTTTAGATATTTTTTTGTAAAACAAGACAGTGTAAAGCAATCCATTCACTTCAGTTCTCACAATTAACCCTACAGTTTGTTTCTACTCATCAACTAAAAGGGAAGTTGGGGAAACACAAGCACATATTACTGCAACATCACCTATTTATCAGCAATTAATATTGACAGAATTGAGAGCTGTAGGTGGCAGACTGCTGTCAACACGTTTTGAAGAAGACATACTTTGTCCTAAACATCTCAGGTGCAAACGTGTGTGATACTCCTCTGGGGCTAGATTCACACTTAATCTTCCTTCAGACATTGCACCCAAGATAATTACCTTCTCAAGTAGGAGTGTGTTCTTCATTAGCACTCCTAAATCACCTTTCAGCACTTCTCTCTTCAGGCTGTCAACAGCATTGCCAAAGCAATTTGCCTGTCTCTGTAAAATCTGTGTCAGAAAAAGAATGGCATCACATTTTGTATCTTGTCTTTCATTTTGAATATTTGCAACAAATGATGTTGTTAGGCAGTGTTGCGTAAGTTACGCAAATGACATCATCATCATTGTATTTAAATTACACTGTCTAAAAACTAATAGCACTTATTTAATTTTTAGTTTCATCTGTTTGAGATTTGAATTTGACCTTTTTTAAGAAAAAGAAGTTTAGAAGGATACATACATACATTCTTTACATAGAAGAGATACATACAGTATAAGGATACATAATCTGTTTTGTTATTAAGGAGGTGCCACAAGTGCATATACAACTAGGTCTTCTTCAACTTCCAGACATTATAATACTCTTTTCCATTTTCCATTATCTTCACAGATAATGGAAAATTATCTCAACCTCATGTTTCTTGGACCAAGCTTGGACCAAGCTGACCTTCACACACAGTTTTCCACTGGTGCTCATGATATGACCCCCAACCAAGAGCAAGCATCAAATCCAATAACAAGTACACAGTCATTGTAGAAGAGATTGGCCAAGTGTCTTGCTGAGAAACATTTCAGTAAGTAAAAGACATTGCCACCCTGACAGCAACCTCGCTAAGGCCCGTCAGTGCACTCCTGCTCTGGTCGCTTTTATTTATAATCTCCGCCACGAGACATCTGCTGCCGCCGCGCTTCTGTCTCTGCCGTCCACACAGAGGGTGCACATCAACGTTTCCACCGCAACCTGTACCGAAGTCCAGCTTGCAGGCGGGAGACGCCACACTTTGCTCCAATAGGATGTGCGTCGTTTCAGATTTTGCTCCCCAGCGACTGATTAGCACGATACCGGGGACGGTTGGAGACTTTGCGAGTGCTCAGACTGATACTTACAAGATCAGAGTGCCTTTGTTTGTTTGGTCTCTGGTCACAAGTCTATTTTGGGGAGCTGACACTTCAAGAGAGATCTGGAGCCATCTGATGAGGCCTAGTTTGCCGCCAGTTTCTGAACAGTGGGAAGTCAGCTGGGCTCCTGCTCTGGCCTTGACGTTAAATGGCAGAGGCAGTTTCATTTTTTTTTTTTTTTAAACAAAACGTAGACCTCATGCAGTTTTAAATGCCACTTGCTATGCTTTTCCAGAAGAAGAATATCTAGACTATATCATTTTTGTAGTAAGAATAGATACCTTTATTTAATATATTTGTGTGTGCAAGTGGCTTTTTTAATAAACAAAATAATTAAGACAATCCTGATCTGCATTAGAAATATAAATATCACTAAATCTACTGTAGTTAAATGATCTAAATTATTACAGCACCAGTTTACACTTCACAAAGTAGACCTGAAAAAGGTTATTTCTACCTGATCACACCCTTTCATTCGTGTAACCCTAATGGTATAAATTAGTTTATTTATTTATTTAATTTTACAATGTAATAGTCTTTTGTCTGCCTCACATAGATTTAAATGAGGCAAAGATTGGAGATCTCAGATTAGACATTCTTTTTATGTTAATGTCCCATCTGCATGACAATATTGGGAGGAATTGAGCTTTAATATAAAGGCATCCTCTTACTTTCACTTACAATTATCTCTTCAATACATCTGGCTCTAAAACTATAATTCCCTAGAGGCTAAAAGAAAGGGAAAACAATTTCCACAATAAGCAGGAGATTAAGTCAGACAATGCAATTGTTCTTCTGATTTTAGCATTTTGTGAAACGAGATTAATATCTTGCGATAATAATGACTGTTTGCCGTGTGTCACTTTTTCTGTCAGCATTAAATCCTCATTTACGGAAAAGCCTGGCTGTAGAAAATGTTAAGCTTTTACGCATAGGGTGCTTCATTTTTAACCTCTTTAACAATGCCAAATACACACATTGTTATAAAAGTGATTATTATTACCTGTTGTCCTTTTGCTACTAAATTAAGCATTTAGGGATTTAAAGAAAACATTTGTTCTTCAAAGTTGTTTTAAGATGTATTTTGATGACATGCTTTTAGGAAAAACTGTCAAAAACATAAAACCAATGCTCAATTTTTCACCAATGAAAAATATTTTACAAGCTGATTTTCTCAGGCTCTGTGGATTTTGTAAATGTTATCAACGGTTTTATATAAATTACATAATACAAGTATAAAACATGTATCAAATATAAAAATGTATTATTATAAAAAATGTAATGTATTTTACTAGAAATAGAGACTGCCGAGTGAAATATTTTTTCTTCCTGTAGATGTCACCCTGTATCTATTTTCTATCCTACAGTACAGTAGTCAACCACAAAATTCATAATCAGTTTCAGTATTTCTAAAATATTTCTAAAACTCATTGTATGTTGCATAGATGAAAAGAGTTTACATACTGTTTGTTTACAACAGTACAACAGCCTCTTAAATGGGTCATTAAATACCAATGTAAAGCGCTACTGTCAAGTGATTTTTGACGTTAAGTATTTGGTCTTCAAAAAAACTAGAATGTGATCAAATTAATATTGTGTAAAAAATAAAACATGGAACAAAAATTAAAACTTGCAGAAATGAGCTTTATAATTTGCTTTAATGTGTTAAATATTGGTCGAAATATCCACTAGATGGTACTGTGGCAACTCTTGTGGCATTTGTCATTATACTGGCAAATGTACTTCTGTTGTAGTCTGTACAACCATTTCTCATACAAACTGTTGAAACGGTATCAAATGAAGAACATCACTGGAAGACCAAATTATTAATTAGTTTGCAATGTGATAAAACAAATGAGAACAAAACTAGGTAGTTTAATGCAATGAATTATCCAATTATCGAACATTTACTTGAATTTTATAACAGTAACACATTTTTTATGTGATTGTTTGGAGTACAACTTATCATTTTATGCATTGGATCAATTTTATCCAAGAAGACTTTGCATTTAAGTTCTTTTTTGATCAAATAACTTGTTCCTTGGTGTTAATTAAGACTATGTGTTACTTGTTTATACCGAGTAAATTATCACAGTGATGTTAATTTTATTCTATAAAATATCAGCATGGTCAAGTCAGTTGAGGAATATGCAGTATAGATTATCGCTACCCGGCAAAGTCACAATATGATAAAAATACGATTGTTTTTCTGTTGTGAACAATAACTTCATCGCCTTCTCGTGATAAAATTAATTGCAATGATGAAGCATGATGGCTGTCAGTACCATCACAGATGACCTGCTGCTTTTCCCTGATATGGAAGTAAGAGTGTTACGGACAGTGCGGTGGAAAAGGAGGAGGGGTGTCTGGCCTCCACGGCGCTTGTCTCGGCCCTGATTCTTCTCCCGCCACAGGACTACCCCACGCCCAGGCTCGTCTACGGGATTGGCACTAATTCAGCGGAACTAGAATCTGACCTCCGCGGCAGCGTGGCTTCGAGCTCCGAGAAAACCCAAGGCAATGCGAGGGATTCACCTCAACCAGGGAGGGGAGGGACGGCCGGGTAGGTGGGGGTGTCTCAAGGTCAGTTAGGGGGGTCTGGGAATTGGGGTGGAAGGATAGACTAATGAGATTTTCATTCTCTCTTTCTCTCCGACGCTGGTGGCATCACCTTGCAACCCCCTGTCAATCTACTACCTTTCATCAGCCGAGAAGGACAGAGGGGTGTAGGCGGGCGGAGAAAAAAACTGAGGAAAAATACTGTTTATTTTTTAACAGGACTGTTAATCTATTTGGACTGGGGTAATAGAACATTTGCCTGGCACCTGCAGAGACGCGTGTGTGGTAACGCAGGGTTGTGACATTCCCCCTAAATATGCTGAGCTTTCTCTCACCTCTCATCAAACAGTGTGATCTTTATGGACTGTATCATATTGTGCCGTAATGTGCTTTATTGTCCACAGAATAAGCTTTTCTTTAAGGTAATTGGAAACCTGGAAATGGCTGCTATCGGCTGATTTTTAAATACATTATTTCTGAAATGTGGCCTGGGTAATGACCCTGTCGGAGTAAAATGTAAGATTTATCTTGGCAGACAAAATTGATCCATTTCACCTTTGTCTAATGGAAATTTTTATCAGGGATTATCTGTTTATGTAAATGAGCATTGCCCTGGAACAGGGAAATAAAAGGAGCTTGAGAGGGCAGTTAATCTAACACTTGACACGTCAATGTGGACATAACGCATACAGAGCACTCTCTCTCTCGCTCTCTCTGTCTGTTTGGGTTGGAATGATGGGAGGGGGTTGTCTGTCCCAGACTACTCGTATCTATTTGAATCGGGACCTTCATTAGCATATTAAGAAATGACACGATAATGTAGCTACCCACAAAGATTGAGATGTTGTGTTGCACTAGATAAATACTGTGTAACATTTATCGTAAAATACTGTATACAATAATATATATAAAATGTATGTATGTATACTGTATATAGTGTTAACAAATCCTCTATTAGTCCAATTAGTTCAAATGCAACTTTGTTACACAAACAGACAATCAAGTGTGCCTTATTTTTTAATCATTCCATTGTGGACTTAAGCTGCATTTATCTTCGGACATTGTAAATATTTAGTAATAGTCTTTGCACACAAGGACAGCCTCAGAATGTTAGATTGCATTTATAGCTCTATTACCCTCGACGCAGCTTGTATCATGGCCCGTGTTGTGTTTTCAACAAGGCTACCTATCATTTCCCCTTGAAATGTGTTTATGTGCTGGCTGTCCAGTCTTTGACAGAGTAGTTACTTAAAAAAAGCCCATTTGGATTGACAAGGCCTCCTTGCCTGCATTTGTGGTGCTACTTGGGATATGATATTTTATGAGGGGACTCAAGTTGTTTGTACCATCTCAGTGTGACAGTGATGCTATGTTTTGAAATACAGCCCAGGATCTCCACCGAGAGAGACAAATGGAAATTTAGCATGTGCGTGGCTAGTCCCAGGGCGGTTACATTGTCAGCTTTACTGATGCAAGTCTAGCCCTGATGGAGTGTCAGAATGCCAGTGTACTGGTCGCTATGGGTAACTCCATCACTGTTCCACTCAATGGTGTCAAGGGACCCCCAGGTAACCCTCATCCCTAAGTCTGTTCATGAAGGGCCAGCAATTATTCAACAGGCAACAGATGCAGAGTATGAGGAGACATCTAGCTGTGCTGCAGAGATAAAAACGATGTTTTAAAACTGAGCTATGTCAAAGTGATCGAAAAGGATGTCATTTAGCTGAATCTCAGGTGTGTAAATGTGTGTTTTAATGTGTTTTTATCTTATCTTATCTTATGCAACAGTATAGATGTATATTTGGTTGTGCTTTAAGAATATGGTAGTTGATTAGTGCTTTCCCCAAACACCCATGACAGTTTCTTAGGCTTCAAATGGGACAGAACATTGCCAACAATGTACTTCTATCACTTTATCTCACATTTTGAGATGATGAAAAGTGAATTGCACTTTTCCACTTTAGGTGCAATGGGAGTTTTGTGTAATTAAAAGACTTTCAGATCACCACTGGCATAAAACTTTTATCCCAGGCACTAAATGTAGTATCCCTCACCCATCAGAGATCACATGGCCCCTAAAAGAACTGTGACAGACCTCACTAAAAAGTTAAGAAAAGATGGGCAACCGTCAGAATCACTAATATACTAAACTTTTTTATTGCTTAGTTTTTTAAACAAAACCTTATATTGACGTTTATTGCAGATGTGGCAAATCTGAGCTCTGTTTTTGACACTGTTTGTGTTATCACTGGGTCTTTTTCTCAGGAGAAATATCTGCAGGAGACTTAAACAAAAGTTTCCCTTTGCTTTAATCTTGTGTGTATAAGAAGTAACTGAGTTATTAAAGAGATCTCTGTTGTTTGTCTTTCTTATGGGTGGTTATTTCCATTTCATACTATTGGCAAATTCCTATACAGTATATAATGCGTCTCTATCATCTTATCAATAAATCCAACAACAAATGCCAAATACACATCTGAACTTATAAAACAAGACCCACATCTAATGTTCATTTACTGGAACAGTAGCATTGCTTGCGAGCTCTAGCTGTAAACAAATCGCATTATCATACAATTCATGGTGCACGACATGATCTGCAGCAGCCCAGACGTGGCCTATTACTTTAGATTGTTTAGTTCTCTCCCGCTTCTCTCTCTCTGGATGTCAGAGCACCATCCTGACTGTAATTTGTTGCTAATCAGCTGTCAGCTCGCAAGTGATGATGAGGTGATCATTTTGCAGTTGCGGTAGGTAATGGCTTTAAAAGTCACGAGTCAATGTCAATGGAATCTCTCAGATTCAATCAGGAAACAGCCATGACGGATGGCCCCTGCTGACATAACCACTCATTTTGAGCCCAAGCATCTGGGCCCTAGTAAATAACCATCAGAGGGTGGGTCCAAGGGACAGGTCATTAGCCCCGAGAAAAATAAATATCTTCTCTCTATGAAGGCTGCAAGTCATTTAGCACAGACTAGGAAATTTTACCCAAGATTAAGTATGATGAGCTAATATGAGTCAGAGGAGGCCGTGCTGCACGGCGCTCTGATGAGACGGAGAGGAAATTTATACGCGGGACTTGGCTGGTGAATATGATTTTTTAAAGAGCTGGTGTGTTGGCTTAGGGGTCGGACAAAGATCATCTTGTCCCCTGCCCCCTAGATACAGTACAAACATCAGTTTTAATGTAGGAGCTTTTATAAGCCACAGTAGCTTTTGTCTTACACAATGTTTTAAGTTTGGTGGAGATTTGTGTATAAAACTAACCAATCTCTTTGTCCTTTCTTATATACTTTAGACAAAAATCCCCACCCAGCAAGTTAAATGTTCAGTAGTAACAAGTCCATTGATCAATACATGCAGAGATGTGAATTTATCCCATAGACCACTACATTTAGCATTATACACCACTGTTCGGTCTTTCTGAACTGTCCAAAAATAATCCACGCTTATTCTTTTACAGCATAATGTGCAAAGACAATGTATAAATGACCCTCATGGCTCTGTGCTGTCATTAATTCAATTAATAGTAATGACTTGTATCCATCACGCCACATTCAGTATAAACATTATCATATTAACCTCCAAAATCTATTCTCATTCTATCAACATAATTAATTTAGTCTGAGAGTAGGGGTTATCTGAATAATTGACACCAACTCTAAGATATGAAATATTCATATTCTCTCCACGTGCCTGTAATATGATTGTGAATAGCAGGTGTCTCCTTCCAAATGACTTCTGCGTAGGGCAGGAGGTGGCTTGGCTGCGGTACTGCCGGACCTCCAGGGTTGAGCACTGACCTTCATGCAGTGGTCCATCTTCACAGCTGAGTTCATACACCGTCTAAGGAACACAGACACACTGGTCATACATCTCTGTTTCACGCCAGATCTCACACTCAGCAGCTCTGAGGGAAGCAGCATTAGGTATAATGTTTTCTTTCTGGTTTGGCAATTGATATTCAGTGATATTTTTTTGTTTAGCTGGAGTATTTAATGGTTAATAGACATCTGTGCAATAAATGAGATACACCGTGTGTGCCATTTTACCAACATTGTTTACCTGAAAGATGCATTTAAAGGTACAGTACACAACTTTTTGACAACAAAAGTGTAATAAAAAAACTTCTACACACAGAACTTCATGAAACAAAAATAGGTGCTGTGACAAGGTGGAGATTCCCATGACAAAAATGGCATAAAGAAGCAGATTATATACCAGGTGAGGATTCCACAAGTTTGACATCACAAGTTCCAACTCATTAAATTGGACATTTAAAAACTTCTCAACAGCCAAAATAAAACTGATCCTCTCATTTGTTGTTGGAAATTGTTAGTGAGTGATTAATTAGAATTTTGTACTGATGTTCCCAAACACTTTGCCAAAGTCCACAGCATCTAACATCCAAAAGCCAGACAGACTGGTGGAAATAATGGTGGATATTTATCTGTGTTTCAGCAGTAGCCAATTTCGTGTTACAACCTGTCAATGTCTCAGGTGGGGAGCGTTTTTTTGTCCCTCCGCTAACAATGAGCTGATTAGATAAATAAGTCAAACAACTTTTAGGAAAACATTACACAAATAATCAGAATGAAATACTTTTATGTTTGCCGAGTTTTATTGAGGCAATTAAAATGCGTTTGTGATATTTCAGATGCACTACAACACATTTCAGGGACTCCCACTCAACCTTCCACAGTCCATCAGTATGATGCAGTGTTGATGTAGCTCCATCTGCTAGTGTTAATGCTGTCCATATAACAAGCGCTTGTCAATTTAAGCTGTTTTATTGACTCATCTGTTGAGTTAGGCTTCAAACACAATAATCGTTCTTTTTTCATCTTCTGCTCTTTTTTTTTTAAATAAATGCATTTTCATGAATATATCTCACCCATGTGGTGGGGTGTTGTTTCTCACAGTTAATCACTGGGCAGATAAATCATGCACATATTTGGTGTCCATCTGCTGGGAAGGTGCTGCAGCCTTTCCATTCGGCCTGATGGACAATAACACCAATGGAAGGCAATGAGATTCAGTGCCAGTAGGCTACACCTCTGCACTGGAACATGTTTCCATTGGGCCAGGATGCGGTGATGCTGGTGCTGTGTGGGGGGTGTTTTTGGTGCGATAAAGCAAAATGTTCTTTGAGGTTTACTTGACTATTTCTGAACCATTTGCTCATTTATTCGTTCTTTTTTGGTTCGTACATAACCTTCCTTCCTCTCTATGTCTTTTTATGTAACTGTGCCTAAATATGCTTCAGAATTTAGGTCTGAATCAGCTTGAGTTTGTTAATACTCTTAAAGTAACAGTATACCAAATTTATGAGACATTGCTCAGAAAACATTGTTTCGTTTCAGCTTTGTCTTAGATGACTCCCTTACAAATAAACACACGAGACAATTGATGACATATAATGAGAGTATTTATGCCAATTTACATAGGTAGACTTTGTTTTCTTGGCAAATCTAAGCACATTATGAGAAACTGCTGGGATGTCTGAAACACCAGAGGAGACATTTGTGAGATTACTTATCTGAAAGCATAAGATTTTATTGAATCGTTCACCCATTAAATATTATTAATTATTAAATATCATTAATTTGTATTATTTTATCATTTACTCACCCTCATGCTATACCAAACCTGTATGCATTTCTTCTTCTGCAAAACTATTTAAATATAATAAACATTTTGAAGAATGTTGGTTACCAAACAACATTGGCCCCCATTGATTTCAATTGTCTGGACACTAAACCACTAAGACATTTCCTAAAATATCTTGTTTTGTCTATACAGTATATTTTCTTGATTCATATAAATATTTTGAATGACATGAGGGTGAATAACTGATGACAGAATGTTTATTTTTCGGCTGAACTATCCCTTTAAGGAAATTTCTCCATTTGCTTTCCATTTAATCTCATGGCAGTCTAGAAGAAAAACAAAACAAAATGTTAAAGAGATCTCACTTGTTATTATTTTTTTCAATGAGATACCCTGATGTCAAGAAAAGCATCAATCAAGTTAAAACAGTCATCAACTAATTGAGCTCTTCTTGTGACATTGAGCATCTCACTGAAATTCGAATTTTCTCAACATCACGACTTTTTAGGCTAAAGTTAAGGGAATGCATCAGCAGCTGATTACTGAGGGATCTCGGTTATTCTGTCATGCTCTTTATGAATCACTAAAGACATTAGAACGGCTTCTTCAGTGGATGTTTAACGACTTCTCTCCTTAAAAACTCCCAAGCACCCTATCAATTATTTGCTAAGCAGCCATACTGAAGACATCACTTAGAACAGTGTGAGGGGACGCATGTGCCACCATCATGACAGATGCACTGGAGGCACAGAAGTCCCTGTAGTATGCACTTTGGACCATCTGAGATGTGGCATTTTACTGGGATGGAAAAGATAAAAGTGATGTGAAGGGTTGTAACCCATCCTGAAGCTTGAGAGTGTAAAGTTTTGCACAGATGCAGGATGTCCATAATATGCATTTTTGATTTTATAATCAAAAGGAGAAAGAGGTCAGCCACACATTTTTATTCCTGCAGTTCCTGTGGTTATAGCTGTGTACATACACAGAAAGGAGGTATGAGTACACCAGTCCAATATCTCTAGGGGTATAAAGTGTCAAGCTCAGGGGGGCAATAGAAGTAAACAGAACTGAACTGAATTAACTTAGTCACATTCATCTGTCCCTGTGGATTGTCGCTAATGTCTGGTGACTAATGTCCTACTTTAACTGTGACACTATAGGCAGACAAGTTATTTAATCTAATAATTATTGAAAGATAGACAGACTGATAACTAGTTAATGGAAAGCAGAGATTACCTAACTGTTTTATTGGTAGTAACTATTTATTTTGGTTCAGACAAGGTATAGTTCAGACAATGTATTTTTTGTTGCTGTTTTTTCCTCACATAAAATATCAAATTGAATTTTTAGTGCTATTTCATGTCCATAGTTTTAAATGATGGAAAAAAAGTGCGTCACTAATTCTACAGCAGGTACTTTGACATCCAGTAACCATTAAAGGCTCATTTGGGTCTGGAGAAAATTAATAGTGCATTCATCAATATGAACTAATTAGCTAATAACATGTTAATTAAATCCCTTATTTAAAGTTCTGAGGCATGAAATGCTTAGTCTAGCATGCAAGCTTTAGTCTTGAGGCAGCATAAAGGGATCTTGCGCTGTTTATGGCCGAGAGCTAGAGGAAATGATAAGCTTTATGGAAGACTATGAAGTGTTCTCCACCTCTCACGTTATGTTAAACGCTCTGAAACCAGTCTTTCCTCTGAAGTGTGCCGCCTGGTTTCTTCAGCTCTGATCAATCATAGTGTGTTAGCTAAACAAAGCGGTAATAAATGAAGATTTGATCAGTCCTGCAGATGGGCATTTAAACCACCATATGCTTCCTGTTCCTGTTTGACACGGAGATCTCACACATAGTGTTGAGCGGGATCAAGAATGGCAGAAAGCCAATACAAACTCATGTCTTGAGTCCCACATCAGTGAGTTATTTTACCGTGGGCTATTATTGTTCCTTAATGTGAAATCAATAGGCCTCTGTGGAATAAAACGCTTGACCTGAGGATTCGATTTCTCTCTCCATCTTTGGTGAAGCACCATAAGCTACAGACCACCTTTTATTTTCATCTGATTTTCGGGCCAAAAAGTAAGAAGTAAGTATTTTCCTCTGTGGAAATAGTACAGTGAATAGTACACATTCCGTAATATCCCCAATATTACACCTTGTTCCCCTATTACCGCCTGTCCTACCACCTTAAGGTCCGGAGGCACAGATCAATACTTTTGATGGAAAGTTATAATCAGCCCTATTAAGTGACAAAGGTTCACTCTGTAACAGCTGGGCTGGCGAGAGACTGGAGCTTGTCTGACTAATGAATCGTGAAACAATCAGGCAGTAGCCATTTGTGTTTAGATCTGTAAATATGGCACGGAACAAGTGCCAGACCATTGCCGGAGCTCCAGCTGGGGCCACAGATGGTCTGGATTCAGAGCAGCACAGGAGCCGTTAGCTCCTACGTCCCACACTGCACCTCTGCTGTCGCTGAGTGACAACTTCACTTTCGCACTAACTTACCCGTTTGCCCTGCGTTGGGAGGCAAGCGTTCTTAAAGTGGCTGACAGGTTCTCCGAGTGGGGGCTCATCGAGCTCGGGCATTGGCTTGTAGAAAAAAGAAGACCGAAGGAGAGAAAGTGAGAAGAAAGTGAGAGAGAGAGAGGAGAGAGAGAGAGAGAGAGAGAGAGAGAGAGAGAGAGAGAGAGAGAGAGAGAGAGAGAGAGAGAGAGAGAGAGAGAGAGCTATGACGAAGAGCAATGTGATCTTGCTATTTAAAGACATGATCACCTAATTAACCTTGTAGGCCAATGACTAATTCTGACACCTCACCCACTACAACCGTGGCAAGGTCTGCAATAAATCTCATTAAGTGGCTCTTTTTCAAGTATGAATGGGAAGGCCAGACGCAGACTCACTTCTGTTTTTATTTTAGTTTCTCTATAGGATTTTAAATATGCGCTCCGATTATCAGCACGCTGGTGAAAATGGGCTCGTCTTCCGACTTCCTGCCTGACAGCTGAATAAATATACTGCAACATTAAAACGGACAAATAATGGCTCTCTTCAAAGGGTTCTTGACATTCATCTGTGCAAATGATAGAAAAGACGACAGAACGCATTTAATCTGGGAGGCAGGGGAGACGTCCTTGAGGATAGAGCCATGAAAAGAGATGAAAGGTTTATTTAATCTATTTCCAAGGTAAATGATCCCGTGTCACTGCTCGTCTTCAGCGCGCACCGCTGATTTTGACTGAAAGCTGTGCTGTGCCATTACATCTTCTCAAATGATAACAGTAATGTTAAACGGACTATCTTTGGAATAGATAGCAGCATGTAATAGGTGTAATTCCTTTAGTCTGAATCTAAAGTGCCGCCAAAACTTTTGCCTGCATTGCTGTTTTCAATGAACTTTTAGGTAGGCTGAAATAATACTACAGATCACATTAATGGTTTCTGTGCGCATACAAAATAAATAACATTTTGTGCTTATGGTTTTCAATTTAAAGGCAGCATGAAAAGAGGATAAGTTTACTTTAGCACTAAGACGAGCAGCTTATCAACAAAAATATGTTCTAGGAACATTTTGCTAACGCTCCCATTAACTTATGAAAATGTTATTTCGGAAGATTTTTAAACATTAGAGTTACAATGTAAGAATAATGTCATTTTTAAATGTTAATGTTAACATGTTAAATGTTAACATGCAAGACATATAATGTTGATAAAATGCTAGACATTACTGCTAGAGCCTTTTGATAACTTTGAAGGAACTTTTAGAAAACGTTCCCTTATAAACTGGGATCCAGGCTAGCCCAGTACAACAACATTGGCAAAACCAATGGCATAATTGTGGGATAAACTATTTGTTTGTATGACCAATAGAAAATGGAGTGTTCGCATTATTTTGCACTTCCAGTTGGTGACACTAGTGGTGTTGAAACAACACGTGTCATTATAAATGTAACCACTGCAAAATATTACACATACCGACATTCAAGCCAGTTATTTAACATGCTTATGAAAGTTTTCATCCGATAACACCTTGAAATAACACAAGGAAACTGTGACATCCTGTTCACACAAGGCTACAGACGAGAGTAAGCATCAGGTGAAGATGAAAGGCTTTATTTATTGGCATCTAAATGAATTTGACCAGGTCAGGCAGCTCCTTCAGCCCATATCAGTAATAATAGAGAGCAGGGCCGTTGTCCTTGCCTTTTTTCTGTCTCTCTTCAAACCTCAATGAATACCAAACCTGGCCAATGGAACTTTTCGCAACGTTAACTGTCATGACCCTGCACGGCCAGGCAAAACGGCTTAACTAAGCTGTCAGCTCTAATCAAGCCAATAAAAGGATCAGATAAATGTTTATTACATTGTGGGAAAAGATCATTTCTATACTGAAATTGAGGATGACCTTTCCAGATAATTCCTAGTTGGCTTTTTTAAATGGTGGATAAATCACCGGCTCTTTGTTTGAGGCTGATGTGGTGGAACCTCACTGACGGAGGGTGTAAAACATTGTAGCAAGTACTTGTTCTAATCCAGGGCCCAATTTAGTCATACAATCAAAACTGTTATCTCAGCAAAGTTAATGGTGAGTCAGGGACACATTACATATACAGTAGGTCACTCTGTGCAATGTAGCTTACACTGTCGCTGAGCTGTTACTTTAAGAGTCTTGACACGATCCCTAGGCAACTGATTTGTGCCTGGAGAGATATAACAAATACGTTTTACCGAAATCTACTCTTTTCACTCTATTAACTAGTATGACTTTAAACTTTCAAATATAGTAGTTTCTACGAAAGAGTGACATAAGTGCCAAAAATGAAGGCTGTTCAACAAATGGTAAGTAAAAGCAGGTGCATTACCTTCAGAAATGTTGACTGTCACCCTCGGAAAATCAAACTAGGCATTGCATTGTTTTATTTTCTATTCACCATGTCATAGTTTAAAACACAAATTGTATTATTTCATAATTTTGCAGCAATAAATATTATGTATTCCATAATAAATACTAAATCACTAACTAGAGGAAAACAGAAAAAGATTTAAAAAAACAGGAAATGCCAAACTGGAAGAGGGTCCACAGTGTGTCACACAGGCCATTAGGTGTGTGCAGTGGCCTGTGAGATGCTGTATCACTTTAATTAGTAGGAGACTGAAGGTCATGCTGATGTGGGATGATGTAGAGAGGTTGGATGTTTTTAGTCGCACCTCACAGCGGGAAATCTCCTCCAAGTGGGTTGCGTCAAGCATGACTTACTTTGAGTGTAAGACCTAGTGATCTCAAATGAGATCTAGTGAGTGTGTATTTGTGTCAAAATGTCAAGTTTATACTCAAGAGTTTGCATTTTGAAAATCTTGGTATAGTAAGTAATGTTTTCGTTTTTCGTTCGTCGAAGTAATGTTAGACACTTTTCAACTAGCCGGCGAAACATATTAAGAGGAAGAGGAAATACAAAAGATGATGTAATATTAAGTTTAAAAATCAAGATTCAGACAAAAACACACTTTCAGATGACAGTAAAGACTGTGTTGATTGTATAACAGTCAATATATCTTATGTCTAATGTCTATAGCGCACTGTGTCACCAAGCAGACAATACATATGTATTTATATTACAGCTCACATATGCAATGGATTCCACAGGCTGAAACACAAGCACATTATCTTTGAACCTACGCTCCTTCTGTAATAGGGAAGGGAAAATAAAGACTTATGGAAAACCAAATGAGGTATGAACTGCCATAAGCACAAAGAAAATGATTCCCTTCGGAAAACTGTGTATTTGCAGAAGATCATTTCTCCAGAACGCAGACTGTCTCAATGCACTTGACCCTCTATGATTATCTCCTCTATGCTTAAACTCTCCTTGAACTTAGAATAACCATCACACAAGTGGGATATGGCCATCTCCTTTGCATCTGGTTATTCTAGCTCCAATTTGCTGCCTAATACAGCAATTACCTTGATCTATGGCTGAAGTCACCCTTTCATGTATTAGTATTAGAATCAGCACATTTACTGAAAGAAGCACCTGACTGTGACCCTGCTTTTGCTTTTTAATGTCCTGATTAATTTGAATAGTAATTAATTGACTTTCCAGGTCGGACATTTCAAGTGGACAGCCCCTGATAGTTAATCTTCTCATGTGGAAAAAAGAGCCTTTGTGAGGGATGACAAGCCCGTAATGTTCTCAGGTTCATCAGAAATCTACTATATGTTGATTTATTACTTAACTAGAAGGTGGAAGGAAACCTAAGAGATACAGAAAGGATTTTTAAAAAATACGAGCATTTATTATAACTTATACACTTTATGTAAGAAAAAAAGAAGTTAAACAACGAAAAGTGAGGAAGCATGAAGGGAGACAGACAGACAGACAGACAGAGAGAGAGAGAGAGAGAGAGAGAGATCATACAGATTTTCACCAGGAGATGAAAAAACAGATGGCCACCCTCAGCAAGACATGAACAGAGGAGATTTGAAAACATCTTGGGCCCCAGCAGCTAGTAGGTTCTCAATCTGCATCGCTTCCACAAGGGCAAGCAGAACAATTACACCATTGCAATGAAAACAGCTTAATTGCATAGACATTAGACAAAAGATTTAAAGTCCAGTCAAATGCATTACCCATTGTTTTATTTAGGGAGTTGCAAAAATAAGATATTATCTGAAAATGGTCACGTGATGACAGTTGCTCTACTAATACATAAGGGGTTAGCTGTCACTCTTTTCACTTTAGTGAATATTTCTCAGAATAAGTTTAATGTTGAAAGTCAATTTACATTAAAATGTGACGATTTGGCATTTATGAAAAATACCATTGTTGTAAAAGAAAAATAGTATTTCATAAATGATGAACAGGGTGTTTTTAATAAATTTACCACTGACTGTCTGAGATAAAGCCTATATTAATGTTGACTTTACTCAAAATTGTGTTAATTCATTATTATAAGTAAACCAAAAACTTATAATTTTAGCCATAAGTAATGTGAAAAACTTAAATATATGAGTACAATCTGTTTATTTTTCTTTAATTCTTTCTTCTTTAATTTGTACATGAACACAAATTGAACGTGGATATCCAGTAATTGACATAACTGCTTAAGGCATCTTTTTTGTTTTTAGAGAAATGCTGACTGTGTCGAGTAGGGTTACTTGAGGTCAAGTTTTAACTACATGATCTCTGTGTTAAAAAGATTTCTCTGTGTTCAAGAGTGTCTTTTCAAACCTTTAAAGATAATCTTAATTTTCAGTCCAGGACGTGGCTTATATGCAATTATGTAATTGTTCATGAAAATTAAGATTATCTTTAAAGGTTTGAAAAGAAACTCTTGAACACAGAGAAATCTTTTTAACGCAGAGATCATGTAGTTAAAATGTGTTTCATAAAGCTGAATGTAATGACGTTCTTGTCATGAGTCTGGGCTACATATTGTAGGGATGTTTAAACCATGTTTTAGCAATCATAGCCTGCACCTCCAGGGGGAGGGATGAAATTCAGTGTCAGCAATAACACAAAGGACCTTGGTTTAACATTTCGCCCAAGCCATGTCCCCACTTACAGCCTAAAGCTTGCACTTGCTATTCTGGCAAGCTGCTTTAGTCCACAGACTGACAATCTCTCCTCCGGCAGTGCTTGACCATCTGAGACTCAAGCTTGCATCAACACACACACTTTCCTCCTTAGTAGGGCTTAAATTCATTCATGAATACATCAATATTAGAGATAATTATGAGAGATAAAATAAGAAATTAGATTTGTAACTTATTAATTCTTTGTATTATGCAATACATGGCCCAAGCAATGCCAATAATAAAAATAAAATAATAAAAAAGTAGGTTTAGTTTTAGATTCCATGGTAATCGCTGTCTGCTAAATGCATAAACATAATACAAGAATATTGAGAATATCTTAGAAGAATATCTTATTCTGTATACAAGAATAAGATCTCATTTACAAGTATTAAAGTAGGATTAACTCAGCTATATTCAATTCCGAGTGTTCTAAGCACTGCCGAACACACAAGCAAACATTTGCTTTGTCTCTTTTTGCACTTCATCAGTCCAGCAGATAAACACCCACACATTTTCTCCCTCTTTTTCCACAGCTCTTCACAACCAAACTGTTCAAGCCTCTTGCCTGCCAGCCAGTCAAGATGGCCTCCCAGCCCTGCAGCCAATCCCACGGTCTGGCATGCTGAAGAAAACCGCAGGCCAGCTGATCCTCTCCCCGGCTACCTTCATCTGCTCCTTTGGAAACTTTTGGACATGCATGAATTTTGAGAGCTTCATGCTTTACTGGGCCGGAGCGTTTCGGAAAGGAGTTGGGAGAAAGCCCCCGAGTCATATGCAGGCTACAGAAATCTGTTACATGATAACCCTGCTACAACAGATCACTGCCTGGGTGAAAATAAAATAAAAAAGGACATGGTTAAGCAGAGCTTGGTGGTAAATGTCTGTGCTTGGAGATGTTATGCAGTTTAGCCCCAGTCAGTATGGTGGATATAGTCATAGCAAGGTGCTACAGAGCTGTTTAGTTTGAAGTGTTAAAACCAAGAAATAACAAAGTATTGAATATTTCCAGGCCTCTAGTAATGTCTGTAGTTAGTGCACATGCACTACTGTGCAAAGTTTAGGGTGAGATTTGACTAAAATGTTAAAATCTTAAAAGCCTTTTGATCTGAAGGTGTATGCCTGAATGTTTGAAATTAGTTAGGTCGAGAATCATAAGCTAGTTAATAAAATGGGAAGGATACATTTTTGCAAATTTTGTTCTTCTTTATCTGTTAACTGTCATCGTTCCACAGGTGACAGTTATTTCACTCTTCACAATATTTCATAGTTGAATTGTAATCTAATCATGACAAACTATATATTTATGGAAAGGCCTAAGACTCATGACACATTTTCATAACATAAACTAAATAAATTAATTAAAAAATGTTAATGTTAGTTTTATTTTTTTATAAAAAATATTTAAAACAATAAAAAGACTTAAAAATGTTTTAAATCTAATATCTAAAATTGTTTGGATTGTGTCATGTGTATGCTCAATGTGTGCCATGACAGTTATCAGTATCAATAAAACAATAGTAACATAACATAACAAAAGAAGCTAATATAACATACCTTGTACTTATATTTTAGGTACAACATAATTTTCATAAATACATTTGGGCAATTCCAAATATTTTCACAAAAGTTTTTTAAAGGTTTTCATTTAATATAGCAGAGATGTCAGGCTATGATGACATCAGATTTTTCCAGCATGTGTTTTTACATCCTTGTTGTAATTATAGTCTTTTGATTAAATCTATATTCTACAAATTGGCTGTACTGCAACTGTAAACAGGCTAATGCAAAACAGTACAAGCACAACAAATCAAACAAGCACCTTTTCAGTATTTCATATTTGCAAAAAGCCTTTAAAAGGTTTTTATTTGTTCTCTGTGCAGTCCCAGAAAGTGTCATGATAATCTCGATTTGTCCCTCTGCCTCATTTGCAACACTGCTACCTCACGCCTAGTGCGCTAATGACTAAAACCTCCAACCTCCCCTTCCTAGAAAGAGGAATAACTGGCTGTGTGCAAATAGATTATGATGAACTGCTTGAACTGCAATTAAGGCAGAGGGAAGGGAAGAAGACGACAGCAGTTTAGACAACAATTTGGGCGACTGCAGCTGCAGCTGCTCTGTGGTTTAATACAGTAATTGATAGACTCTGCCTGTCACTAGAGGGATCAGAATGAAAACTTAAATTACCATCATTAGGGGCCTCCTAATTGCTGTATCCTATGCAAAGCCTGTTTTTGTTTGTTATTATAAAATGACTCTTCTGTTATCTAATTTGTTCAGGCAGATCTTCCCTTCTTTTGATAGAGGAACAAATTAGAATTTGGCTTCGCCGTTCATTGGTGAATCTAGGCAGGGACTGGTTTCGGAAATGTGGCTGTAATACGAACATAATCATCGCTGAGCATTATTTCATTAAACAGGTGCAGTGATTATGCATCTTTAAGTGTTTGTTTGCAAATTTGCATCAATCAGAAACATCCATTGAGAGCATCTTGATCTATATCTACTGATTATTCGATTGCAAACTCAATAGTGGCGTAATCAACTTAAAAAAAACACTAAAAATAACATTATCATAGTTACAATATTGCGAATATTGTGGGCATGATGTGATGCCTACTGCTATATAACAATCCATTTATTCAAGGACACGTCAGCAGGATTCTTAAGTGAGCGGGCAGTGTTTTTCAATGCCCCCAGCTCTGTCTCATTAGGAGGTCAAATATGAAGTACAAAGGCAAAAAAATGTGCTGAGCCGGCTCTTTGGTATAACGCTTCCACCAAGACTGACAAGGTCTCTGGATTGCTGAGAAGAGCACCAATAGACAGCAAGATAACAAAAAAGACAAATATGTTGCCAGCCTCACAGAATCATTAAGAAAACTTTAAAGCACCATAAAATGACAAATTGTATTGTGCCTTTGAGCGAAACTTTGCATATACACCCACCTACGACATTCAGAGATCAGTGCCAATAATCAAGTATTAATGATTATTAAATGTGCATATGCTGGAGTCGGGTAATTGGAAGGTTAATCGACGGGCAACGTCAGTGGAGTCACATTTATCAGTTTCTATTTATCTCTTCTTGGGAGGTGGCAGGTTTACAGTAAATACCTTCTGTCCCCCTAATTTCCTAATGATGGGGATAATGATGGAGAATGGCGCAGCCATTAGCAGGGACAGGCTCTGTGCATCACTCTGTCAGTTCTGTCTCTCTGAGAACTACAATGAGAAGTGATGGGGTCTGTACACAAACCCCCCAAACTGAAATTCATCCATGAAAAGATACATACTTCTGAAAGACAAAAGCAGGCCAATGTGGAGTCACTTTACAAAGGATGGGTATGTTTATGCAACATCAGATTGATACACCTCCATCTCTCCGTACGTGGCTAATAGTTCTCAACATGATGGCAACCCACTCTTTGTAAGAGTAATATATTTACAATATCTAATTTTTATTTGGCTACTTGTGTAACTGGAAACTTCATCTAATTTTCTTTGGATTTGGATCTGATCATACTGCTCATTTTAAAAAATACTAAAATACTAATAATACAACAAAATATTTCTTATTTACCTGTCAATTAGAATAAAGTATTATGGAAAAAGCAAGACAGATACTACCACAAAAAAGAGGATAGCTTAGCAATGCAATGCAAATGTGAATCTTAGCATACAAAAAGGTTTTGCCAAATGATTCACCACACTTATAGCTTGGTGGTTTAAATACACAAAGTTTTGAAAGCATGTTTTTAGTGTTTCAAGCGTGATCTTGCATAGTCAGGTTAAGTGTTGTTTCAGAATTGTCACATCTATAACAGTCCATATTCCTCATAAAAATGTATATGAAAATTAAATAAACTATTTTATGTTCTTTAAAGAGTCATCCCTTCTCCATTTCTTGTGAATAATTGCTTCTGGTTTGTGCATTTTAATTAACAGAAATCTTACAAAGTATGTTGTCTCTTAAAAACGTGTGTCACAACCGTAACGCATGTATATTTCCATTTTTACATTAGATAACTGGTGTATAGATGTCTGGACATCTAGGCTTTTTGTAAGAGATATTATAGAGTATGTTCAATACACTGGTAATTAATACATTCTACATTCAAATTGAAATATATTTTCAAGACTGAAAATGTCACGTCCATAACGCTGGAATTGCCCAGCTACTGTATTATTTTATTACACGTCTAAAAGGCCTTTAAAATGTGTGCTATGGCCCTGGTCAACACTGTTTATTTGCAGCTGCATTGCATGGAGTGGAATGGAATGGGAACTCAGTTCTATATATTGCACTGAACATCATATTTTGAACAGCACTATTAAATATTTAGAAAAAAACTGACATTGGTCTTTCTGAACTGTATTTATTCTTCTAGAGCACTACAACACCCCCAACCCTCATGGCAAACCCACTCCTAAACGCCACACAAGAACGTTCTCTGTGGATGTTGCTTTAGGCAAAATGTGACTGCTGACACTGTGAAGCTGTCATAATGATGTTCTTCTCATCCATCACCCTGTGCACAGGTCTCACACCTGACCATTTTGACCAGCTGTGATTGACAGTTCAGCCTCCTGGAAACACCTAGGGATCATGGCACCTCCTGCCATGGAGATGAAGATAGCTTGTGTGAAACTGTACTTTAATCCTCAGGCCTTGGCTCAGCCTACAAGATCTGACTCAGACTGGGATCTGTCTTGTCAGTGTAGTAACAAGATCCTGAGTGACTGAGGTCCTCTGGTGATGTCAGACCTAAAGCTAGAGAACAGTGTCTTGTTGACTGTCTAAATGAAAGATCTTCAGTCATTGTAGCTGAACTGTTTGAGCTTTCTACAAAGAATCAAACTGAAGCCTAGGGTTCAGGAAAGTAACCGTTAGAGAATAAAACACTATTGCCTTCATTGACTTATCTCTTAACTTATCTCTTATGCTTTTTCTTTGTTATGAAAAGTATTATGTAGGGTTGTAGGATAATTGAGTTACATTATGCCGAAGAGAATATGTGGAGGGTTGGATATATAGCAAAGAAAGAAAATGTTTAATCAATATGACGTTAAGATCATTTATGATTTGAGTTCAGTGAACATTTGTTTAAATGTCAATGCAAATTAACCATAGAATTGGTTATTAAAATATAGATAGTTTTGACTTGAAGCAACCTAAAAACTAGTAATGACAGTTTTTGCTATTTAACATAAAGATGCTACACTTTTAAAAAGGTGCTTCATAATCCCATAAAAGAACCATTTTTGCCTAGATGGTTCCATTAACATCCAGAGAACCTTTTGGTTTCACAAAAGGTTCATTTTAGTGTAAAAACAATTGTGCAAATGACATATGGAAGCACTACTAAATTAATCTAGCAACATGGTCTTTAGAATAAAACCACATTAACTTAGTTCAGCAAAAAATACTGCATTAAACATTTGTGAGTAAAGCATTGTTTCCATCAAGTGAGTCGAAGTGAACAAAATCATAGCTTATGCAGTCCCATCATCCTCAAGTTAATCATAGAATTTATTTGGTAAATGTTTTTCCACACCACGCAATTTATCTGTAAGTTTTTATGCACATTATTCCCATCTTAGGATTTCTATCCCGCATTTCCATCCATGCAATATCCCTGTATCCCTATTAGCATTGCTAATGTTGCTTAAATTTTCTGTATATTACCAGCAAAATCATGGCAAATATATAGTGAATATTCCAAATTTGCTCCCCACATGCATCATATTTGATGATCAGAAAAAAGTCCAAGAACATGAGCTGATGTTATAATCAAATAATAATTGAAAAACATTAAAAAAATTTCAAGCTTGATTACACATATAAGGAAATCTAATGATCTGTTTACTCACAGATGCCCGCAACACCACCACACTGACTTTTGATTTAGTGAGCTCTCTCCCAGTCACAGAGACACATGCATCTTACTTTAATCGAGAACGTCCTTTCCATTCACCCACCCCATCCTCCTCATCTCACTCTGTTTTTCCCTACAACTCAAATTAACTGCAGAAATATAATCAGTTTTCTGACAGATTATATACTTTATGGGTAATGTGTTAGGTAGATATTTGAAAAATTGGGCATTCAATGCAAAACTCAATAGACCATGTAAAAGCTCTTAAAAGTGTTTAAGGGAGAGAGATGTAGTATATGTTAAAAGAGACAGATACTCTGATGAGGAGAAACCAAGGTGCCATGAGATGTAATCTTAAATCTATTTAATCAAAAATTTCTGCTCTCTGAACCCAAACCCTCATATGTCTTTATTGAGAGTGTTGTTTAAGTGGTAAATCGAGTGATATGAATTTATTCTCAAGCAAAAGGCTCCAGCTCAGTGAATTTTTGGTAATATCATATGGTTGGCTACACTAGGTTATGTTTCTTGTACAAATGAGCATGGCTCACAGACAAATAGAGAATGTAGAATGTGCTTTTGTTTTTAACCCCTCAAATAAACCACTTAGATTTAGGCAACAGGCCAACCTCATATTCTTCATATTAAGATATTTTAAGAGATGCTGCAAAGAGGTGTAACACAGGTTATTTTACTATTCACTTTAATATTTCATAGTTGAATTCTAATCCAAGCATGACAAACTACATATTGATGGAAAGTCTAAGACTCAAGAATAAACATAAACTAAAAATTAATTAGAAAAATGGTCATTTTAATATAATTTTCGAAAAAAAAACCTGAATTTTTTGAAATTTTCTAAACAAAACCTAAAATATATATATATTTTTTACCTTATATGCTCAATATGTGCAGTGACAATTACCAGGTTAAACACATTACATTTAAAGATGGTAGTATTAAAAATTATGTTGTAAAAATTTCACTAATAATGGTTTATAATAATAAGTAATGGTAATTGTTTTATTATAAAAGCATAAAGTATGGGCTTTTTTCAAAAATGCGAGTTAACTGTTTAAAACTAAATTATAGCTTATTAATCTAAAACCCAACCTTCATCTAGGAGTTAATCAGCGGAGGGCTTTAAGGCACAGGTTCCACACATTGAGTCGATGCACTTCTCTTGACCTTTCTGTCAAATGCCACATCGTTTGAGGTGTACAAGCGTAATTAAATGCTGCAGTTTTCTCGCCATCTCATCTTTCCATGCCAATTGCACACCCCGTCACTGCTGTTCATTAGCTAAGTTTAAGATGTTGGGGGCATAGGTTAATGACAGCAACCACAGAGGCCTGAATATTACTGTGTATCTCTTTCATTGCTTTTTCTTTCTACGTGTTCGCAAATGTTGCCGTTTACAATATCAGTAATGAGGAGACGTTGGGTCTTGTCAGTTGTGTACATTGTCAGGAAAATTAAGCTCTCTCCAGGCTAACGTAGCTCGCAATTCGCGGTGACATTTAGCCATTAGCTCCATGCTGAATTGGACAAGCGAACAAAAGCAGAAGCACAAAACGCAAATCAGACCCAATTAAGCGAGGCATGAAACGGTGAAACCCTAGCAGGAGATTTTACAGGCAGTGCATGAGGAAAGGTCAAACGCTAGCAGAACAGGGCGCAGTTAGAGGATTGATTACAACTAACAAGCTCTTTGCTTTAGTCTGAATTAACTGCCTTACACAAAGACACCCCCATAAAGTCTATACAAATACATATCAGTTATTAGATGCTCTAATATATAATAATATCCTCCTGGCTCTTACAGGCGCAGCCAAAAATGCTATTGTAACATTTTCTACAATACAGAAATAAAAAAATAAAAACACAACTTGTAAAAGCAATAAAGAAACTTTGTACCTTATTTCTTACTTGTTTTGTTGACAGAAAGCAAAAAAGCCATTAATCTGAATTGTCCTGTAACATACAGTACACATTTTAAGTTAGCAGGTCTCTCAAACACCTTCTCAAAATCTGAGTCTGCTGGTCTTTAAGTAGATCTGCCTTTGGCGTGTGTAATGTCTAACTAGACATTACGATGAATGCTAGATTAATTGTGTAATTATAAGTTTTGGAACAAACAATCTACGCTTCATGTGCTTAATGTGAAACACACACATGAATACAGACTTCACACGATGAGAAAACGCCCAGAACTACTGATGTTGCAAGAATAAAATTGCACATTAAAAAGATGCATTGCAAGACATAAATTGATTCTATATACATTTAGGCCTATTGCTGTGATAATATGCTGGGCTTTATTCATTATCATCAACTGATGTTTGCATCAAAAGCAGCTCATGATTGTTTTATCATGTTTTCAGAACTCAGAAACAAAAAACTCAGAAACAAAAACTGTGATGCTGCATGTTTGTTTTCATGCAGGGCATGTAGTAATACAGTCATTTATGGCATTCTTCGGTTTTCGAGTCTGAGAAACCAAGAACCGCGAGTTCTGGAAGACATTCAACTGAAGCATCGGTTAAGATCCGTCCCGACACGAGTAGCAGCACCATTATAATGAAAGAGTATCAGAGCACAGAAAATCTAAACTCTACAAATGTGTGCAGTGGTTCTTTAACTGCTCCCCTGAGCTTGGGCACGTTTTAGGGGGTAACGCAGCTGGGACCTCTCCCCCCAGATGCTGCAGCCTGACTCTATCTGTGTATGTGTGTTTATGGAGTAGAAGAGCTGAGATTGCCTGTGACAGTGGTAAAATGAGGCTAACAAACAGCCTAATGAGGATGTGCCAGGAACACGCCTCCATTTGTGCCTGTGTGCTGACGGTATATGTGCCCTCCCTTCCTCAATAATCCATTTAATGCGAGTCTGTATGCAGAGCTGTGCTTCGGCTCTATCAAGCAGGGTGTAAGGTTGCTAATAATCCGCAAACATCAAGTGGAAGGTACAGGAAATGACAGTTAGGGGAGAGAATAAGACCAACAGTAATCGCATGAAATTGAGATAATGTATGTTAAGGTTGGATCTGACAATCAAAACCATCCATGTACTGTACATTAACCTAAAAATTAAGTAACTTTTTAAATTAAGAGTTTTACAAAAAAAAATTGTACTGTAAATTCTACACTTAAAAAGACTTAAAAAGAAGGTGTAAACGACAGCAGTGAAGCAGTAAAGAATTTCATAAAGCAAGTTTTTTAAATTACATCACAAATTTTTTACAGAAGCTCAAACAGCAAACTTCAAGCAAACATAAACATAGAAAAATCTAAATATTTGCAAAAAGCCAAACCAATCACAATCATCAAGACATATTCCAGCTGACCGTCCTTTATGAAAAACGTTCCTGTCAGGTGCACAAAAAACAAAGCTGCAATATATCAGATTGTAGGACTCTTCAGAAAATAGAGACGACATGCAGTCCACCAAGATGGCCTGGATTGAACAGACCCTGTTATTTTGGAAGCACCCTCGATCTCTCTTACTCGTCCTCCTTCACTCTTTCTCTTGCCCTCCCTCTCTCCCGTTCTCCTGGCAGGCTGGCCAGCCATAAGGTGGGGTGGTGCCTGAGGATAATGGCAGCAGAAGGCAGAGGAAGCGGACATCTGGCAAATGCTGCCCCAATATGTTTCTATGAAAGAGGCGAGGAATTTTCTGAAGACACGACGCTTACCCGAACGACACGCTCGGCGGCAAAAAAGAGGAAGATTAAAAATAAAATTAGTTAACATCTTGCCCGTTTCACCCTGCGATGCACATTTCAGTGTGCAAGAACTGATTGCAGCTGCCATTTACATTACAAAAACGCAGCGAGAGAAAGCGTATCGTTAATTAGAAGAAATCATGTGTTGCCTCCTAAAGCTAATTCAGTAAGCACAGATGTGGTCCAGAATTATTTAACCCACTCTCTAGATTTTTCTCCGTCACTGTGGCAAACTCGCGCGCTTCTTTTCCTTATGTCCTTTTTCTTTTTTGTAGAAAACATATTGTTCATTTGAAATGCAAATGAGTTTTTTTTCCAGTCTAATCATGTTGGTTCTAATGAGGTGTAAAATATGTACATTAATGACAGGGAGTTATTTAGTTCTAGGGGCGACGAAATTGCTCCTAATCATTGCCTACATTGTTGAGACAACAAACCACTTCATTCTGCTGGCTCATTAGGTTTAAAGTGGATCATGTTAAGGAAAAAGCAAGCTACCGTTCTGAAATACGACAACAATAAGACAACAATAAGAACTACTTAAATGGGCTTTGCGAAAGAGCAGTTAGATTAAGCATAAAGAATTTGCATTCAATTAACTGCTATTAAAAATGTATCAGCATGGCATTTAATGGGTGGATTTAATTGAGTCAAATAAAACTTAAAAACCAGAATGAAAGCAGTAGAGTTTCTTTAAAAACAATATGTGTCATTGCCTAAATAAAGCATGCTAAACACATGGGACTGTCTCTTGTTAGTATTGCACATGCAGAGGATTTTCCTTAACAAACAGACTTCCGGTTCATAAGCCACGCACAGCTCATGTGCTCATCAGAGGCTCTAGCAGAGGCAATACGGCTGTGTGGACATGGACACACATCAGCAGATGGAGATGAGTTCAGTGGAGAATGACTGGGCTTTGTGTGACTGGCTACTCTGTCTCTATACAATGGATGATCTAAAAAAAAAAAAGGAATTTTAAACATGGAAAAGACTGATGGCTCCAAAAAAGTTTGTTTACTCTGCTAAATGTTTAGAAATAAAATTATAATTTGACAACATAGTATAAAAGTAATGACAAAAATATGAATAAGTATTGTTATAATAAATCACTAGATCAATACTAGATCGTGCAACAGACTCACATACAGATTTGTCAGTAACTGATAATGTAGCTCACATGGACTGTCATCCAGCAGGTGCTAATATGAAGCTCACTGATACATATATATATGGCTGTAAAGTGCTATAAAAATACTGTAGTGAATAAAAATTCTTAACAAAAAATAATCGTGCTTATTAATCGTGATTACAATTTTGAGCAAAATAATCGTGATTATAATTTTTCCCATTATCGTGCCGCCCTAACATAAATAGAATAATAATAAAAAATATTAAAATATTATTTAATATATTGTACAACATATACAACAATAGTAATAGTCTAAACAGGCGTTTCACCTCTGTGGATTGTTAAAAACTGTTGTTGGTTTAGCAATTTTCATGCAACAGTACATCGCTGGAAGGCACTTTTATTTTTATTTAAAGTAGCATTTATGCTTACTGTAGTAATGTAGCATACCAACAACAGCACTTTTATTTTAAAACCTTACTTGAGCTGTTCAGTTAGCCTTGTTAATAAATTCTGAATACACCATAAACACTTTTCACCTTACATTGATGTTGTAGGTGTCAGGTTTGATTATATCCTCTAAAAAGAACTTAAATTCATGATTAGCGTAAAGCAAAAAACAAATTCACTATATGCTAAGTGCAATTAGAGCCGAAACACAGAAAACAATTATTGTGTGTACATTAAAAAGCAATCAAAAAGATTTTGCCAGTCTCCAGCAATTACATTTTTTCCCAAAAGATAAATTTATTGAACTATATTTGCATAACTATTGTAAGTTATACAGCAAGTTATTTTTCTGCAGGAGTTTATCTTTTTTCTAAAACATACATAATATTTTCATACCAACTGTAAAAAAACACTTAGGTACAGTAAGCCCATCCCTGATTGTATTCTCTATTGTTGCATATGTTCTCATGTGTGTTTTATACTAAAAAAAGGAACATTACACATTGCACATTCATTTTCTGTCTGTAATCTTGTACACAGCATATATTTTCTGACAAATGCTATGAGCTAGCCAGTGACCACCACACTCTGGAGCTCTACATCTGTTTAGTCTCATTACTATGCATAGTGCCCAAAGCTACACATTCCCCAGTCACCCAAAGACTCAGATTGAGGCTAGGCTAGCCAGCGCTGACAGCTTACATCTCCTCTTACTGTTTAGTCTGAGCCATCAGGCTAATCCCTCCAGCAACAGCTGTCCTTTAGCATCATAGATGCTAACTTCCCTTTTGACAAAAACAAAACAGGATCATCAGTGTCAACAACGATTTAGCAAAAGTCATAGCTAACATCTTCTAACTTTTCATTTCCCTGAACACTTCAGGCTGATAATTTAAATCAACAAAAAACACAGCAGCTAATAAAATATGTTCTAGTTATGTTTTGCTAACAATTTACATTTACGCATTTGGCAGACGCTTTTATTCAAAGCAACTTACAATGCAGTATTACTATACATTTCTACCATACCATACATGCAATCCCTGGGATTGAACCCAGGATCTTGGCATTGTTAACATCATGCTCTAACCTCTGAGATACAGGAAATGTGTTAAGCTAATAAAATGTTTTTTTTATTTTAAACATTCCTCTAACAATGTAAGAATGTTTACAAAAACAATAACAAAAATGACAAAACACCAAAGCTAATGTAGCAATTACAAATGCTACTGTAATGTTGATAAAATGTTAGTTTAACATTACACCAAAAGCATTTTTGATAACTTTTAGCGAATGTCAGCCAAAGTTCTGAGAGCGGTTCCTGTTAGCTGTGCGCTTATATGTACTTTATGCTAATATAGTTTTTCATTGCTTGAAAACCACCGTGTCAATATTCCTCTTGAACTTGATCACAAGAGGAAGAGAAAGCGGGAAACATTGTGAGCGAGGCAGGAGGACCGAAAAGAAAATAAATCTGTTAATTAATACATCCTGGCTAGAAAGGGCTTGTAGGATTGTCTATACGGGCCTGAAGAGTCATCTACATGCATTGGGAAACCTGCTGAGAGTTAAAAGTGCTGTGTATGGCCAATCCACGGTCTTCTTCATGCACTTCATGCATCTATCACAAAGCGCTTGAGAGCCGGTCGAGCACCAAAGGGCTGGGACTCATGAAATGACCTCTGTAACCTACATCTACCCCAACACAAGTGCTCAGCTAAGTTCAACAGGCACTTTGAAAAGCTGGCCGGCTGAAAGAAGGCATTAATTAGGGTGGGGAACATGGACGACAGTCCCTCAAGAGCTGGCACACAGTATGAGTGTATACTGAACCTTGTCATGTAGGTCAGTTTGAAGCTTTTAGCTTTTTACCATGCATATTAATGGTCCTTTTCTCTCTCAGACACAGACGCCAAGTCCCAGGGAGCAATCCCCTGCCTTAGGACCCCAGAGGCTTTGAATGAATTAACTGTGGACTGTTTCTAAAAACATATGCATTGTAAATTGAGATCACTGCTAGATACCTGTAGCATTCTTCTACTTGCATCCAAATGAGAGTCTTTATGGTTGAAGAGTGATGAAAAAGCCATTACAGAGGTGTAGAGAAGGAATCAAGTGTTTGAGGTAAAAATGAGGAAAATTAACGTTATTAAGGCCAATGCATACACAAAAACTAAATAAAGATGAATCATAATGCAGTTTCCTAATAAATATTACAAGACTGTAAGTTTTTTTGTGTGTGAGGTTACAAATTCTTTTTAGTGTTTTATCTGTCTTTTCTAAAATATAAACCTTACACTACATGCTAAAGCTGTTCATAAAGTGCTGAACAGTTAATCTCTCCTGCATGCACTTGTGTAGCACACTGTCTATGTTTATACAGGTCAGTTCGGGTCTTCTCGGGTCCATTCAGCAAATACACATTTATTTTAAATTACCCAGGCCACTAAAATTTTAGATCCCGTACAGTAAAACAAACACTATACCGATTTCTAAGCCATGTGTGATAATGTCTGTATCTGGTAGCTTTTCTCGATAAATACTAACATATGCAAATAATTAATTTAATGTAATTAAGTGTGCTGCAATTTTCAATCCATTTACACCTATATACCTATATAATATCTGCTCTGTGTACATATTATATAATATATGTGACCAAGTCTGTGAAAACCCAAGTCAATATTTATGATTTTTCTGTTTTCTACATAAAATCATTCTACATCATGTAAAGAATATTCTGTGAGAATTTAACCTTGATATCTTTAATATAGTCTGAGTAATGTCAGAATTAAAATCACAGTGAAATTAATAGGTAAATTCAAACTTTGATGAATTTATCATCGTCATCTCAGAATTAGATTTTTAGACTTTAGCCTGGTTAGCCTGGGTCACATATACACAGAGCAGAAAAAACATCCAGTCTAAAATTCAGGGCAGTAGAGACACTAACACAGAGAGCATTACCCAAGTGTTCACTGTCTAAGAAGTTTTGATCATTGCATGCTCAGATCTACTCTGATTTCTTCACGGACAGTGGGATGTAGTTGGCACGGATCTTCAGCTAGGCCTCACGGAGCGTCCGGTCTGCTGTCACTCACCCAGCCTTGTTTACTCCAAAACATCGATCATTCCATCTCTCTGACCTTCCTGCACTCTCTGCTCCTTCTGATCCCAATGTTATGTGTCTCTTTGAAAGTTGCACTCCGGGACGTGTGATGTACATCGGTGGTAATCGGATAAGTTGGGCAGCCTCCTCCTGCTATCTTTCCAAAACAACATCACCACTCAACTGAGCGCCAGAGTGCAACTGTCACATTACAAGCCAAGGAAATGTGTTCCACAGCTCTGAGCTGTAAACACAAATTGGAGGAAAGAAAGAAAATATCTAGGATGTTTTGCATGAGAGAAAATCGCTAACGCTTTCAGGCGAGGCCAGGGCTGAGAGTGGTGGTGGTGGTGGGGGAGAATCTGCATTCTGTTGTCTGTTTGAACTCTTTAACCAATTAAAATGGCAGAGCGGAGTGCATATTTTAATATGGATGACAGAATGGCAGATTAGGAGGGGGGAAATACTACGGCTAATTATGTGGTCAACAGTCTGCCGTGATGCCATTGTACCTTCCGTTTAATTTGCACATAAAACCTCGCCTTCATGATGGCAACATGCGTTTTTGATCTCGCAGTCAAAACCTAAAGCTTTCAAGTGCATTGTTTTAATGAGGCACAGAACATTTGGAGTTGTTCTCTCTGGGCTACAAGAGCATGGGGGAATATACACATCAACATTATTTTCAACATTATTTGTCATTTTTTCATAATAAGCAAACATCTCTTTTACGCCCCTGTTCCTCTATTTTTATTAATTTAGTCATTATTGTTTCATTATTTGCCTTTAGCTGTGTTTTCTAATGTGCAAATCCAAACAGCTCCTTTTTTATATTCTAATATGGCTTCCAGCACGATTCCAAATTTTCCCAATTATTTGTAGATTTTTGGGTTCAAATAAGCAAATGCTAAAGGAAAAAAAACACTTAAAATTTAAGTTAATTTGTTCAAGTGTGAAATACCCAAAATGATTTGCCTACAAGACACATGAACATGGCAAGCGCTAAACATCACTTCTGAAGAATGAGACTACTTATGTAAAGCAAAACGACCACAATAAACTAGTTTCACAGTGCAAAAATACACTTCTCCTGTATAACAGTGTACTGTTGGGACCATTACTGAGAAACAAATCTATGCATTCAAGCTGTTTGTCATCATCACTGTCCCACAACATTCTACTGTAGATCATCTCTGTATCCACATTAGGTCCAGCAAGTGCTTCGTCTCTCATCTTGCCAAAAGAGAGAGAGAGAGACAAAATCCTTTCTTCCATCTTTTTTTATTCATAAAGACTGCTGCCGAATATGCAGAGCTTGCCAGAAGCGCAGCTCATCCAAAGTCATTTGCAGCAAAGTCCATTATCATCATCACTTCTGGTGATGAATTCCCTGTGATGGTGGCACAGTTCGCTGCAGCCTGCACACATAATGACATTCTGCTCTCTCTGGCAGGGCTCCCATGCAGATAGCTCACTTTAAACCATCTGAGTGACACACAATGCACCACTGCAATACACTAAAGAGCTTATCTGTCTTTAAAAGGGGTGACAGTAAGTTATTGCAAATTTTCGAGTACTGCCACCATATTATGTTGAGAAAATAGAATAATATTTCAGTTGTTAAGCTGTGGCATAGTTGTTAATGCACATGCTCGGGAACACTGAGCTGTAGTGCATATATGGATGACACGAGTTTGAATCTGGAACAACAATTTGCAATCCCACTGCCAATACTTTCACGTTTTCTCTTCATTTTTATCCAGTAAAAAGTACACAAAATTTAAAAAAATCAAATAATTCAACATTTGATTTTAAAAATGTATTATACTAATTTTAATTTATTTTACTAATTTTACTTTTTACATTATTCCAGATTTGAAAACTTGAGCTTTCCAACAATATATAGTTTGTCAATATTATTTTAGCCTTTGAATGGGATAATAGCAGTTAATAACTATGATTTGAATAATTTTATAATTTTCTGCATGGTGACAATTTTGGGTTTTTGAATCCTTTAAGATATTAAGAATAGTTTAAAGTAAAATGATTGTTTTTAAAATTTGTCATCCTCTCTGTAATGCAATTATGAGATAATGAACATCAAAGTTTAATTTCAATCATTAATTTCACTATTATTTCCTTGACATGTCATTCATCAGTCAGTATTAAAGATATTAAGGTTATGTTTTCACAGACAGTGTCACTTTTGTCACCCTATCCACAATAAATTGTTAGCTCCAAAGACCACCGATCTGGTTCAGTCTCTTTCAAGCTTTGCAGCATGCTCAACTACAAGCCTAAGGCCTCTGCTACACAGTTACAGTAATGGAAGAAGACATCCCACTGCAGCACTGCGTACATGAAGCAGGAGAAGGTACTTCTTCTCAGTGAAAGAAAAAAGAGATGAGAGGAAAAACAGCTTCATAAGCATCAGGCTGTCAGCGTTGGAAGAAATTAAGGTTGATGCCCCATGAAAAGAAATGTATGAGGAAGAGCAAGGCCAATAACTTCTAAAAGGCGGTAGGACAGAGTCATCGGCTGTGAAATAAAACAGTCTGTGGACACTGTAAGTCTGTCCTGTCCACTGCTGCCTAGCTCAGCAGAACATGGTCTTCACTTGCAGGGAACATGACCAGCTGCCTGCGATCAGTACGGTTATTGAGCCCCCAATCCATTACAAGAGGTCACACTTATCATCTGCTATGTTAATGCTTTCACATTTGATTGATCTTAATCAAGAAATGAGAGAGAAAAGGCACTGGTAAAAGGAATGAGAAGTTGGCTGAAACTTAAAGCAATTATGAATTAATTTACTAAAGCAATCGAAAGATTGTATGAGGAAAAGACTGAAGCTGTTAAATGTCTGTTAGTCTGATTCATGTACATAATGCTGTTGTAATGTGCCAATATAATATTTATATTTTCTGTAAAATCTTTTTTATTTTGACCAAAATAAGTGATTTAAGTGTTATTTGTCTATCCCCATTCAAGCAGATATAACTTTGTCTCGTATGACCGAAATAGCTGCCCGGAGGCATTGTAACTATGTCCAGCTTGTGGTACCAATGTCATACTACAAAGTCAAAAGGTTTTCATGAGCAGTATTGTACTAAAGCCTAAGAACTGCTTCTTATGCCCAGACATATTTTGGAAAGTTTATAAAAAACTGTCTGAAGGTGACACAACCAATAGCTCATCAGGAGCACTTTCTAACAAAGGCATGGCAAAGTGTCCTTCTCCTATAGCTGACAACTGATGATGGTCACCAGGTGGGATATGTTATCCTAACAGTCTGGAACTCTGCTGAATTATTTGCTGATAGATATAAACAGCTGTTATTCTTGGTAATGGAAAGCAATTAGAAACATCTGCACACTTGGCGGTGAGCGATGCCTTTCCAAACCGCCCTGTTCCCAGGTGCCACTGGGAAATAATTACATCATCAGAACAGCGCCGGGACTCCAGGACTGGTACTGATCTGTGAAGAACATGAATCCAGCCCCTCCCATGCTAAAAAACTACAGGTGAAAGGCAGCTGTACTTTAAGCTTTGCCTTTCTACACTGACATCTGCAGAATTTATCTGTATCTGTGAATTTAAGACTTAAAACATACAGTACAATTATTTAAAGGGACAGTACATATAAAAAGTGTATATAAAGTATGTCGCTATTAACTCGCATGTTCCAAACCCATATGGCTTACTTTATTTAATAGAACGCAAACAAAATGGTTAATTGCAATAAAGCTGGATGGATAACAAAAATGTAATATGTGACGCAATAAACCTAAGTGTCATTAATGTGTCAAAGGTAATACATGCTTTTCTGCTGTTTGTACCAGTTATAGAAAATAAATTGCAAATGCAACTTCTTAGTTAAAAAAGGTCAATTTTAAAAAAGTATTTTCTAGCAATATGACAATGTTTACAAACATATGCTTATGACATATATGCTTATCATCGGTGCACATGCATAAGAAAAGAAAACAATAGGCTGTATTTAAGATAAAACATATGATTAAAATGATTTATGGACTATATTCCAAATAATTCAGAAGCTATAATATAGCTTTGTTTGGGTCTTGTGAGGAATTAAGAACAAATAAGATTGAAGAGTTATCGATGTGCCGCCATATTTGAACTGCTTGGTCGGTCTGCATGGATACCATCAAAATATCAGATCAAAATATTGTTTTCTCTCATAAATGTATCAGTTTACTTTAGAAGACATATATTAACCCACTATATTAATTTATTTTACTTTAATGATGTGTGAATGCGCTTTCCAATACAAAATTTTGACATCTTGGATCCCATAAATACAGATACAGGTAGCAAGATAGCAATTTAATATAAAAATATTTATTTATGTTCAACTAATGAATGCAAGTCATATGCAACTAGGCTGGCATGAGGGTGAGTAAATTATGAAAGAATTTCATGTTTGGGTGAACTATCCCTTTAAAGTAATCTGACTTTTTAGTTTGTCGTTTTCTTTGTTAGAAAAAGCAACATTTTTGTTATTGTAGCCCCAGTAATGCAGGTCTCCACCACTGACCTTTACACACAGCCCTCTCACCTCAGTAACAAGAGGACCCCACTGTGTGGAGTGTGTTGAATTACTCTCACTGATGCATGGATGCCTGTGGCTTTTCCTGGATATATCAGCAGCCCCCCAGTGCGAGCTCTCCTTAGCTGTAAATACCATCAGTCTCTGCCACCCTGGAGAGAGCCAGAAGACGGCGGTCTGGAGGGTCACAACTCAGCAGACACAGACACGGCTGTTTTGGTAGAAGAGGAACGTCTGTTTGCCTGTGATGATGTGAGTCGGTTGCAGAGAGAATTGTGTTATCATGGTCTTATCATGTGTTTTCAAACATTTTTTGAATGAACTAAAAAATATTTGAATTTCATTCCTTTCCATTATGACTATCCTCCCCACATATTTACATATATTAAAATACCAGACCAGGACTGCATCATAACCACTGCTGATATGCCCCAAAAACAATGAAATATTAGGTCCATCACTACTACAAAGTACTTTTTCTCTAGCACAAAAGTCCAAACATCACAACATACCTCGCTGTAACTTTGGACATGAGATACAAACTGCTGCAGCACCAAACATTATGTTAGTTCCTTTGTTCTGTCCACACTCTAATCCCCCAGGCAACAAGCAGAAAATGTCCGTCAGGACAGATGAGTCCAGAGGTAGCCTGATGAGACACCCGAGCTGGATGTGTTGATTTTGGCTGGCATACCTGTCATGGAAAGCAGCAATTGCAGTTCAGAAAGAGGCGGCTAGTGCCACATGAGGCCATATGGTGACATGGTAATGAGCAAGCACACACACAGGCCAAAAAGATGTTTTTTTTATGGCTGTCTAGGTTCACCATTTTGTTTGTAGTACAGTAGTTTTAAATGATATAGAAGGTACATCTGTTTCTTTACATTAATCACATTTACGTTACAATACCATTTCAGCATCAGTCCATCTGTCTGTCTCTTTAAAACAACCTGTACTGTCTAGACAGAAAAAGGCAGATCAACTCATTCAATTTCATCCTCAGAGTTACACAAAATTGATATTACTGTAATTCCAATGGTCTGATGTAATTACTTGGAGCCAATGTTTATCTTTTCATACACATGTTCGAAGTGTATCAGACATAATTCATTGGACCACTTGACGATTCCCTGTAGCAGAACATCTGACTTGATGAAAAGCAGAATTGCAGATTGTTGTAAAACGTGGGATGTGATGCATTACAAGCATCAAAAGTATTCCAGGCCAGATGGTACATTCAGCCTTTTAATAATAAAATCTGCTTCTGTGTTATTTAAAAAATTACAATAACCTTTCCTCTAATCCCTGACTTTGGATCTGGTACACCTGAACAATCCCTCTACCCCTTGATAACATATTAGGATTATAGCTCAGATTTTATATTTCAGTTTTGTCCTCCATCTTTCTCGTAAATACGTTAGATAAGCATATCTGTTTAATTTCATTCTTTTTGGCTGCAGGATTACACAGAAACAGTTGATTGTTAAGGCGGACAAACAGCCAAACATCTGCATGAGAATTTAATCAAACGTAAAATTATGTTTGAGCATCTGACCAAATACATTTCCACAAGGTCTGTATTGCATATACAGGAATAATATTGTAGATTAAAGCCTGCATGTTATCAATTCAATCCAAGGATACAATACATACGTTCCTCTCCCATGTACATATCTATACAGAAAAAAAAAAGGATAAAGAAGCGCTTCTTTCCTCTGTGTTAAATATTGCACCTGCATGTTATAGTGATTTCTCTCAAACTAGCAGATGGTCCTCTCTGTCCCCCCTCCCCTTTGCCCACCGTCCTCCCATTACCCGGTATCTGGCACCTGAGTCTATAGGGAATACTGCCATGCAACGCCCGACTACTACAGCCTAAACACAGAGACAAAAAACAGGCTTCTACGGGCTTGAACTCTCAAAGAAAATCACACGCATCCAAATCACAAGAGCTAGATCCCTTCTGAAGAGCAAGAGATGTTGCTCTCCCCAAGACTAATGCGAAAACATGCCCTGCAACTGTTTCTATGTGTAATTTAGTGGCATGACTGCTAGCAAACACATAACACAAAGGTCCTTATGGCGACCGTAGCACTGATTTAATTATAAAGCTCTCGTCTTTTGAACACTATGAGGGACATTAATGGAGAAACTAATAGCTTATGTACAACACATCTATATCAGTGACATCTTGCATGTCCCCGAAATGATTCGCCCGCAAGGAGAAACTTGTTCATCTTTAGACATGCCCTTCACCACGCATTTCTACGCTGTCAAAATGAGCAGTCTAATCAGCTTCCTCTTAGTCTTAGCGTAGTTTAATCTGATGTACTCTTTCTGACAAAGTGAAATATCATGCCAAAGTGCAATCTGTATTAGACAAGACAAAGTGAGGTTGACTGTGTGTGTTAGAAGCAGGCTGGTATCCAGGGGTCTGGATTGCTGTGGAGTAACATTTACCACTTTACAACAGAATTAGGGAGGTGACAATGGCTATACAGTGTAGGTTTTAATGACACATAGAGATTTACAAAAGTATGTTAACTAGACCTTTTAATTTTTTTTTTTTCATGACTTTGCAAAAGTTTATGCCATGATGGTGGTTGTTCTGAATACTTAATTAGTGCACTGATAGGATTTTATTTGCCATTGTTTCTCTTTTGTCTTTAAAATCAAAAGTACATGGCAAATACTTCTTCATCAAACCTCACTATTTAAGTTATACTTATTTACAAACAATGTGAGATGAGGTATAAGCCTAAGTTAAAAGTACTACCAAAGTTGAAGCACTTTATTGGACTGAATATAAATCAAAATATCAAATATCAAGGTACATGAATATGGTAATAATTCAACACCATGTTTTACCGTATATCATCATGGAACCACAGCACTGCCACCATACTTTTAGTATGGGATCAGGTTAACTTATCTGAAGCATAATTTATCCAAGAACCCATACAGTTTATATATAAAATAAAATACATAATAAGCAGGCAAATGAAACCTTGTGTATCTTAGGGCAAAGTCAAGGAAGCAGGGCATTAAATCATTCTTAGAAAAGATAACATGGCCTTCTATTTCATTTCAATAGCTTTATGCACAGATATTCGATTGAACGCAGTTCACAAGGCACTCTGAGCATTAGACCTTCACTGTCTGCTGATATAAATCTTCAGGATATTTTAATTACCTTACTGGGTTCTTATTATATAGAATGTATTAAAATTGCTTCAAGTCTGTGGAGCACCACTCGACCCGAGTTATGTGAACTATGGGATATAATTTTTTAAGAAGCTAAATTGAATATAATTGCTTTTTCTTACTTTAAGAAGTAATAGTCTGTCAGAATGTACGTAGGAATGTTTTTTGTTTACTATTTACTAGTTTTACACAGCAAACACTGCATACTTTATCATTATCAGTCTTGTAAAGACTTTGTTTTTTCCAATATTTATTAATAAACTTTTTTAAAATGCATTATTATCCAATCACCTGTTCTATTTAGTGTATGTCAGAAGCTGGTGTACAGTAAAAGCAGTAGTTACTGTTGAAAACGTGTGACGCTGTACCTAAGTTCCATTTATAAACTAAAGTTGGGGGCTCTGTAACAGTAACATGTGCGTTGGCTGTTGTCCATGTTAATCTGTGGACCAATGGCAAAAAGCAAAGCCTGAAAATAGCCTGGCAGAAACCACAGTCCCAAATGGAGAAATATCCTGCTATGTTATCGCTATTAGCAAAGTGAAAAGGACAATGCTGACTACAAAGCTAGAATAAGCCACTTTTAAATTCATATTTTTTCAAAAACTGTCCTAAATATTTCATTTGACCATGTTGCAAAACTGTACAAGGGCCTTGCTCTGCAAAAAATGTATGTCACATGTCCCATTCTACATCTTTTAGCTGGAATTAAATCCCTTATAGTTTTGGACACAGATTTACAGTAAGCCTGAGGAACAGACCTTTTTTACAAAAAGTCTGTCAGCATAATGATCCATATCATGTATTTAAGAAATATGTTCATGTTGGCATTTAAGTAAGCACGTCATTATTCAATTTCTTCTTTCAGTTCAATTCTGTTCCAATCTTGTCCTGATCTGAAGTGGTGTTTAGATTGGATTAAATCATGTGCTATGCTACAATCATGTCAATCTACTGGACTTTATTCTACTGATTTTATTTTTTGGCCATCTGTTTCATTTAATAACATATTTTTGTTTTCGGGCCTGGTTTTAAAGAAGTTTATTACATTACATTGGCATGATTATGTCACTGTAAATAAACTGAATATTCATGAATATCTGAGATGGATAATGCCCATTAATACCCACTGCATTCTTTAACCGATACTTTATGTTTTCACAAACTAGAGAAAAACCCCTAAAGTACAGTCTGAAAGGGATAGACAGATGAATCAAACCCAGTTTGATTGCTGGCAATGTTAGTTAAGTCAACAGTAATTTTGTAACATTAGTGCCAAATCCTAAAAACAAGTCAAAATTTGGAGTTCATATACTGTACATACATGATCGATTACATCTCTTACATTTAGAAGCATCATTCATGTCTCAAGCTGATTATGGACTAAAACTCAGAACATCTTGCTTAAAGATCTTGTCCTGTATCTGTCCACAGTAAACAGCCACAAATGTTTCCAAAAGTTGGATCTGAACATCACAGCCTCTGCAAACATACCGGCATTTTGCCATACTTTAATCCAGTGATTTCTAAAATCTGCCTTATCTGTGAACTCCCACAATGGGAGTGCATAAGGGGGTCAATGAGGAGAAATGTGAACAGTGTGATTCACAGAGCAAGTCCCTCACGGGCTTTGACTCTCCACTGTACTAACATTAATCTGATAAGAGTGCAGCATATTGAAAAGGGGCTCAAGAAAACATTTTCAATGAACAGATTTTACACATAGTAGACATTTGTTTACAGGGCTTCATAATATTTAAAAATGATATAAATAAAGAGCTCAACACATGCTGTGTGGTAATGGGGGATTTTCCTGAAGGACCCCGAGGCTGTTACTGAAAAGAAGATTAGATCACCGTAGTGGGACGGCCTCATCAGCAACTTCACGTGTACGATAATAATAATATGGGAGACTCATAGACTTTCTGAATTATGCATAATCAGATAAGGTGTATCTTGGGGCAGCATTATTTCTGTAGCATATGGTGCAGGGCGCGTGAGGATCTTCCCTACGGAAGCTTGGTATTAAGCACTTCATTGAATCAGTACTGTACTGTATAAGCATTGTAGACGTATGTAAAAATGTTATTTAGGTTAACTTTTGCTTATTCACAGTCAGCAGGGTTTCACTGGTATGTAGTATGTACTGTATATCTAACATAAAGATTGTTAATTGTTTTATTAATGATGCATTTTACATATGGCAGATGCTTTAGAGTGACTTATGCATTCAAGCTACATTTTATCTGTATTGGCTGCTAATGCAATGCACTACGAACCAAGCTACAGAAATACAGGATTAATATTATACCTCGCATTTATTGATATTACATTAAGGATTAAGGCACAGTTATTTGTAAATGACCAACACAATTCGCATATTACTATAGTACCGTCAGTCTCATCACACAAACGTCGTCCTGAATGGATATGAATATTGACAAGCGCACTGCCGCCTGATTCTTTAACTTGAAACGCGTCAATTCTTTATTAAATGCCAAAACAATGAACTGTAAACAAAAGGCTAAGTAAACAGTAAGTTCATCAGCAGCTTTAATGATAGATGAAGCTCATTTCTGCTTTATGTGGGGGCAGCAAGTCAGGCACATTTCATTTGTAACTGTAATGACATAAACATCAATCTGTCTCAACCGCTGCTTAAATGACTGTGTAACCTTTACAGCCCTGTTAAAGAAAGATATATAACTTCTATAAAAGAAAGACCTTCTATAATAACATCAATAACAAAACTTTCCTTGCCATCTCTTTTATGTTGAGTCAAAAGGTGTAAGCGCACATCTCCTGAATAAAAGAAACCCTGACATTCTCCCGTGAAGAGAGGCATTAAAATAATGGGTAAAATTTTAAAAGATTCCAAAATTGCCGTGAACAACAACAGATTGAGACCCATAAAAACGGTGTAAAGCCTTTATTACCTACTGACATTCTGGCATAATGGAAATATTTTACAATGCTTCCTCTTTATGGACCTTGATCCACTATAAATTATATTATGCAAAAAAACATCATCATCGGCTTGGCATTAACAGTCTTCGCTTAACAGGTTCTGTGAAAAACGAGTTCGTTTGCTACATGTACCCTGGAACGAAATTCAATTCGCCACCATATTTAACGCTACATTTTTATTATCATGCAAGCATATGCTGAAATAGCTACAAATGATGGAGCTAGCTGCCGGGCAGAGTGATCGCTGCGACTTCTCGTCTTTATTTAAATAACAGAACTGGGCAAATAGTTTGTGACCTTAGTCAAGGGCTTAGCTGGCAGTGAGTAAAGCAGCAGCAAACCGCAAACAGTATTTGCCTCCAGCAGCATACTGTGAATATGCAAAGCTCCCGTGTTTGTGCTTTCAGAACAAAAACTGGAATTGTTTGGAAACCTTTTGCCTCTAAGGGGCATCGCTGGGCAGTGTCGCAGACTGCTTGGGTTTGCAAAAATGTCTGATGCCTGTGTTTTAATGGAGCATATGCCAAAATCTGCAAAATATGCAAAACGGTATTGTTTTTATTGTCCTTTTTATAATGATGTCACAAAGGACACACAAAAAAGAAACAGCAGTGCAAAGCAGAATGACTCACAGTCCAGATGTCTTTGATGTAGTCTGATATAAAACAACAGATATTACAACAGTGCATGTGAATAGGTAAAGGACATCACTAAAACTTTGATATGGTATTTCCATATTTGTAATCTAAATATTTTAGTAGTTTGGAAATCTATTACAGAAACCTAAACTAAAATAGAATTAAGAGTGTTGTTGTTACAATCTGCCATTATTATCGAAGTGGGCTGTAACAACAGGCACAGTAAACTGTGGCACTTTGGTGTTTATTATTCTATATGGTGTTGATTATTATTATATGGTATTTAGTTGTTTAAAATTGTAAACAGATACCCAAATATCAGTTGTATAAAATATGGACCTATTTTTGAGCAACCTGTAGAAGTGCTTTGGAAAGTGGCGTTATTCCTCCTTGTCTGATTAGACATGATCATTCCACTCTAATTTCTAATACTAGATAAAAAGCAGTGTATCAACAATATTGGACAAAATATATACTGTAACTTTTGTGAGACATATCAGTGTTTTCCTTTCCCCAAAGCTAAATACAAAACGCAAAAAAGAAAAATCAGGAGGATATGCCAATAAGTGACAGGTGGAAATGGAGGCGGGACTTACAATGGCTCACATGGAGACTGAGGAAGTATCGATGGATTTATTCCATGTGTCACGGCAGGATCATTGCACATAATTACAGAAGGATCAGCATGATCGGCTGTCACTGGTTTCGCTGACATCTGTCTGCGGCCTGCAAGCACATGATGACCGAAGCCTGAATCACAAAACAGTTTTCACTTCTCAATAAGGAAATCATGACACATGGGATTTTATCAGGGCATCTATGAAAGCGCATTGGTCACATGAGAAACCTTGTTGAAGTGTGATCTGTCATAAGCTGTTTGTTAGACAGGGCATCTATTACTAAAACCAACATCAAACAGGTCTCATAAAGATGGTTTACTTAACTCATGATATAACTGCATAGCTCAAAACAGCCATCTTGGATTCAAATTGATTTCAGTTTGATAGCGTGTATACAATTAAGTCAGACTTAAGAGGTAAATGAAAATTCTCAATACTGGAAGGCTTTGATTAAACCTTCAACTGAGCGGCTCAGATATTATCTTCTAGCTAAATCCTTTCTTCATTTCATTTCTAAAATCTGAACGAAAAGCTTAAACATATGGCCATAAATTACTGGCAAAAACAGGGTAACATAAGTCATTCAGATTAACACACCAGCTTGCATCATTTTTCTTTCTTCTTCCTTGTTTCAAGCTGTCTCCTCATTCATAATTAAATGTCATAATGTCTGTGATTTTGTATTCAAGAAACATCTTGAGTCACTTGAGAATTTTCTTTAAAGAATCTTAAACTTCTAAAAATTACACAAATCTTTTCCTTCGAGAATACAAGATGTATTTTGTATGTATTAAATGTATTGATATATGTGGAATTTGAAAAACCTGTAGCATAGAACAAGTTTAAGATCATGTATTTTATTCCTACGGTTCACACAAACCATATTTTAAAATCATTGTAAGTTGTTTTGGATAAGAGCATCTACAAAAATGTAAACTTTCTATTTATTTATTTCTGTTGTCAATTATTCTATTGTAAAGAACATCATATTTGAACATCACAGTCCAAAGCTGAAATACACATTTAAAAATAAATATAAAAGAAATACTTACATACTTGTACATCCTTGTATTAAAAATAAATATATAAGCCTATATTGGTACTGTATTTGATGTTCATTTAATAAAACTGGACATTTACTATCCAACGTCTATTAAATTCAAGCAAATAAATTCACTGACCAGTTGAAAACTATTAAAATTAAACTATTAAACTATCTCAGACACTCATTTGCTAATGACAGTACAGTATACGAAAACTTGATAGTAGCAGTTACATGCTTGTTTTGAAATTGTTTACTATTTTGTGATCAGACGATTTACCACCAGAAGTGTTTATGATAGAGATGCGAGACTGCTACTAAATTTCGGTCAAGTTATTTTTGTTTTAATGTATGTTCGAGTCAATTAATAGTGTCGTAAAAGCCACCGTAAACCGTGTGCTGAAATTAATGAGTCTGACATTATCACATCATTACACCAGCTGGTATAATGGAGCACGTGTTGTTTGTCATGATATGCGACGCCATGCTTAGCAGTTATTGGTTGTTTACATTAACAACTTACTGTAGAACTTTATAAAATGTGAATTGAGATTTCCTACAATGTCATTATGAGTCAAATTTCATGCCATATTAGAAGCTTTATGGGAATTTTGTGTTTTAATACTGACATTTTTTTTGGCATCTCAAAAAAAATCCACATATTGTGTTAAATATTGTTTGATAAAGCTGACCCTTCGTCACACAAAGTGTAAAAAAAGTTCAAAACCTGCATATTAAAATATGCAATTCAGCTCAAATAATCGAATTGCCCAGTTTAGATGTATAAATACTACATCACAACTGCGGTAATGAAACCTCCACATGCCTTTTTTCTCACAAGACAAAGTGTAGTCCTACATACTCAGTCAACTCAGCTCACCATCAGTCTTGGAGTAACAGCACAGCGACGCCCAGCACGCGACACCACCCCGCACAATCTCAAGGTCACTTCCTCCTTCAGCTTTGAAGGATGATGGGCAAACCCAGAGTCTGCACAGCCTTCCCTCTTTCCCTTGAAGGATGGTGGGAGAGGTCGAGGCGAACCCCTGCCGCTCAATAACTGGTACCAAATGTTGCTTTCTCACAAAGGTGCTGACCCTTGAGCAGACGAATTCCCAGGGCACCTCACTGCTGAGCTGGAGGACAGGCAGACAGCTGTCTTCTGTCAGACCGCTCCAGCTGAAGATCCTCCACCACAATGTGAATAGTGAGGAAAGTTCTGAGGAAAAAATAAAGAAAAAACAGTATCAACTTTGTTCATGACATAGAGAAACGTTTATGAACATGTTGAGGGGTTCCAAATCCCCTTTTCTTTTTATCATTAGTGGTTTGGATTATCTTGACTCTTGTGGGATGTTAGGGCTCGTTATATTTTCAGATGCATCTGGTTTAGATAAAACCGAAAAATGTAAACATCACAACAAAGAGAACTCACAAATTATGTTAAAAAGTTGAAATCTCTGGGAGAAATTAGACTAAATGAAGCTCACTGGAATGACATCTTATTATTATTTTGGTGTGAAATGGCTTTGTTTTTAATAGAATCCAAAATCTTTACCAGGCAAAAACTCATCGGCTGATCTCAACAGTTCTTGATGGGAAGAAGCTGCATAATTAATTTGTAGATTCCACGGTGACAGATGTTTGATTTTGGCCATAAAAGTAATTAATAAGGGGAGTCAAGAGAGGCAGATTGTTTGAAGATTATTTATGAAGACCTCCCTCTCCCCCTGGTGGCTGGGGGAGTGTCACCTCTCCTTCACACCCTCCTGTCTTCACCTGCTCCCTGAGACACAGATGTTTGTCTGAGGCAGATGACCCCAAACACACGTTTAGTATCTGTCCCTTAAGGGATCGAACCATGCGGTAGTGAGAGAGAGAGAGAGAGAGAGAGAGAGAGAGAGAGAGAGAGAGAGAGAGAGAGAGAGAGAGAGAGAGAGAGAGAGAGAGAGAGAGAGAGAGAGAGAGAGAGAGAGAGAGAGAGAGAGAGAGAGAGAGAGAGAGAGAGAGAGAGAGAGAGAGCTTAAGGGGTTTAATTCATATTACAATGGCACTACCTCTGCTTTTATTTGATCTGGAGGACCACCTGATTACTGGGAACAGAGTGGCTTATGGTTTTAAAGGAATGTTGGACAGAAGGGAACCTTGTTGAGTGTGTGTGTACAGTATGTTTGTGTGTGTAGAAGGGTAAGAATAGGTGTGAAACAAAGTGCTGCATCATTCATTCACTCATTCATATACTTACTGATTTACAAAAACCTCAAATAAAACCATCTATCAATATAAAAAAATATCCATTTCAATATCCGATCAAAATCAGAAACACTCTTTGCATTTTATTTTTATTTGGTTGTGTGAGCATTTAATTCTGTGGCTAAATAAGGCAGACGTTTGCAAAACCTTAAAACTGGCAGTACTACAGAAGTCGTAAGTAAGCGATAGTTTACAGCCTGTTGTTTTTGTAGAATAAACCCAGCTTGCTACATAAGTAAATTATTGGGGATAAAATATCATTTTGAATTATGTTATATTAGCTTATTTGTAACAAATACAATCTTTCCATGAGAAAAAACATTTCTATCGGCTTTAGATACGGCAGTCAGCCAAGTTCAAATAAGATGAACATAAAATTTGGTTTAATCATTTGTAATATAAACTCATATGTTATTAATTAGACATATTTATACAATGTGGTGTAACACCAAGAACGAGAACCAGAAAAATAAAATTGCAAAAATTATTAATCTACACCTCAACTAGAAAGATACAGAGAAACGTTAGAATTATCGAGAATAGTTTAACAACAATTTCTTAGCCAATCAAAATCTCACACATTTCAAATGTAAAACTACAACATGCAGCACTAGAATAAACATTTTAACAGACATTGGTATTATATTGATATTAGTAATCATCAAATTACTAATCAATAAATAGTAATCATTTTTACTTCATTTTATACATACTGTATATTACATTTTCATGCATACATTCGGGAACTATCAGTCGTGTTATTTTGATAGCACAACTGATAATCATAAATTACAATAAAGTACGAGTGGATCATGATTATAGATATCACACACTCACACTTGGAGTAAAAAGAAGCCTAATCAAATTCAGATCACTGTTTTGCAACAGCATGGTGGCCACAATTTATGCCTCAATCTCGGCTGGAACTTCTGCTTTTCTTTTCCTGCATTTCCACATGGCAGTGTGTGTGTGTGTATTGCAAGGATAATAATAAACTATAATGGATTCCAAACAGAGAGGACAGCTAGTGAATGTAATTTCCTCAATGTGGAGATAAATCAGGCTTTACTGGAAAGTTCTCGTGGCTATTCAAATCTGCTCCCGTGATTGAAGCAATCAGAGTGGATCGCCGGGCTGTAATTCGACAGAAGGTTAGCGCAGGTGACCCGCCACAATATGATCTTGTTTATAGGCGGAAATTGCGGCAAGATTACTCTCTGGGGTCTTATTAGACAGGGTGTGATTAAAGATGAAGCTTTGGTGTTTGACGTGGTGGGAAGTGGTGTGTGGAATTTCGATCATTGTTTTATATGTAATATGCTGGCATAAATTTCATCTGACAACAACGCAGGTGGGTTTGGTTAGCTGGTTTGGCCCACAGTAAGAGTTAGGGGCTTACATTAATTCAGAGCAGGGCTTCCATGCAGGATTACGAGCATTAGACAGTATCTAAATAATAAAAGTGACAACGGGGACCCTTCATAGACAGACAGTCTGGGATTTAGAGTCTACTGATCCCTCTCAATAATCACTCTTTGGGAAGAGAGAGAAATCCCCATTAGTGGCATATCAAGGTGTCATGGAGTCTAGGACGGCCTGTGTCCTACATTAAATGGCCATCTGACACGAATACAAAGGAAGTTATTTCTGAATCATTTATTTTAGTTTGATCAATTTTATCTTTACACTTGAAAAATAAAAATACCATGAAATAAACCCATATCTGAATTCTGAATCCACAGCTGATAATTATTAAAATAAGTTATTGTTATAGCATCGCCCAGTTGATGGCATAATTTTCTGGTATCTGCCTTCTGTGTGTTGACATTGTGAGAAGATTAGAATCCACATTGTGCCAAGTATTTCACTAAAAATTACACTCCTGTGTAACTGTACAGCATCTGAAATGAACTGACAATAATAAATTACATCATACTTGTACATGGCAGACATGGATTCAATCTTTCAGATAAATAGAGAGATTAAATATAATGAAGAAGGTGATCATAAAAAAATGCATTTGCATACTAATTAACACTGTGTGATAATACACTTGCCGACATTCTTTAAACATGTCTAGAAAAAGACATTGGGGTAATTTATTAAAGAATGGTCTAATAATTACGTCAGGACTTTGCAGTTTGATTTCATTAACATGAACACATTTTCACACGTGTTTTCTGCAAAGTACTTTTTGACTTTTAAAGTTGTGCTGAATTGAGCTTCATAACTCACTTTAATGTGAAGCTCAGGCACTTCACTCTGCCTTAATTTCATGGAACGATGCATTAACTTTTAATCAGAACTTCAAGATGTTGTGCATTCTTAATTTTTTCTTGACTTGCAGTATTAAAAAATTGAACTTAAAGAGAGAAATATTGCAAAGCAATGCAACAGAAATACAAAAGTTTTCAGTGAAATCCACCACCAGATAGAGATCATCATTATTCTTGTAACTTCAGAGGAGCAACTCTAGACTGTATCACCAGATATCTAAAGAACATTGTCAGATAATGTAAAAACAACTAGAAAAAAATGTCTTTTGATTGTAACAGATGCACAGTCTTAATCGAACCAGCAATCTTCTTGTTTAATATGAGGAATACATCTGCTCATGGTACAAGCCTCCTGCTCCTTCTTGCAACAGAATGTCTGCAACTGCCTGTTTCTCAGTAGCACAATGTTAAACCTCTCTACAGCAATATGTAATTAAACTCAGGCAGCATATTTCTAATCCTAAAGCTATTATAGATTTACTAAGACTGGGACATTGTCTGACCCTACAATAGCATTTCTGATTCTCTCTGTATTCACCACAAACCTCTATACACAGTTAAATGGGTGGATAAAGAGTTTTAAATAGATGAGAGCTTGGGTGCCGGCCTGGTTTGTATTTGGCCCAAAGAGGATAAAGCTCATCGCTTAACGCTGAAAAGCGTAATTATTCACAATACTTAGCATCTACGGTCATTACAAATGGCATAAATGTGAATCTGTCTCCGGTCACATTACGGAAAGTAAATGTAGAATATGTGTATATGAGGCATTAATTACTGGATAGTCCTTTTCCACAAGAGAGAATTAAAGTATTGAGGATATGTAATTATTAAGTGCTCTATATTTGAGCAGGGCTGTATCTGTGATTAAAGCTGACCTATCCCTCAGACAAATTGCTTTGAAATTCAGTGAATACTTAAGTTAATTGGTACTTGTGTTTCTGGCCCTTCTTGCTCAGTAGTGCATGTGCGTCTGTGTGTAAAGTCAGAGAGGGATGATGTAACATTTAGCCTGCTTTTGACAGAAGGACCCTTTTCTGCTGGATTCATCAGCGGTATCGTACGTCGCACCGAGCAGTTGGACCCTCCGTCCTTCTCTGTCACATCGCAAACGAGAGAATCACCCGGTTCTGCTCTCAATGTTAATGTATTCCCCCTTATTTGACTTTTTAATAGGCTTTTACCTAATTATCATCGCATGGTCAGGAACAGGGCTAGAGAAAGGAGTCACAAAAGGAGGTCATCTTTGGCAGCGTTGGCAAGCAGCCTACATCCGAGCACCGTTAGGCCGGCCATCGCTCCGGCCGATGATAAATTTTCCCCTTGAACACGATGTCAATATGTTGATGTGCCTGCCTTTATTAAGACACCATCCAACTGATAACAAGTCCTGCTGCGTGTTACCAACATAAATAATTAGTGCAGAGACCAAGGAACGGCAGGTGGCTTTTGGCACAAAGAAATAATCATACTTGATGTGGAAAATAAAGTAAAAGGAGCCATCTGTTCCCAGCAGGGGGACAGGAAGAAAAAAACACGTTAACATATTGTCACTAACGTTATGAAATACACAGTTAATAATTCAGTCATGCTCTTCACTCTGGCCACTTATTTAAAGGATATGAAATGAGTGAAGGTGCACATCTCGATGGCTGAATTAACCTCAGTGTTCGGCGTTATCAGAATGGAACCGTTTCATTATGTAGTTTCTTGTTTAACAGGTGTAGGAAGGTCAAGATTAGTAAATATTATGATGCAAACAGCAGATTTGTTGAGATTATAAGTGTGTGAGAAGTACATAGAAATGGAGTTCGACCACTTTATTACAGCTATGAGCTAAGGAGCTAAATAGGGTGTGATAGGAAGTGACTTAAGCCATGTCACATGATGCAACCGGTAGGCAATTTTATGTCCCCTGTGAAGGTTGCACCCAAGTTGCTACCCATGTCACTCTTAGTGAGTTACAGTACAGTACTTGCAACTGAAATCTTGCCCACATGGAACAACTATGAAATAAATGCACTTACATGGCGAGAAAATAGCTGCTCAGGGACATTAGAGTTAGAGTTACTGAACTAATTATATAAATAAATAAATTATTATATGAATTATATAATTACAACCGAACCACCATTTACTGTAAATAATGATGCCTGTTCTGAAACTTTACATCTAACAACAAAGATTTGGTCCACCAACACCAAAAATATTCCTTCACACCAGAAAAACTTTTCAGTTCTAAAATGAAAAATTACAGTGCTCCTTACTGTATATAACTGTCATGAAAAAATGAATTACAATTTTGTTTAAGGGGAAAACTTGACTAACATATTTGTACCTTAGGGAAAACTATTTTCCCTAAGGGCTATTTATGACTGGAAACTAGGGGTGGGAATCTTTAGGTACTACGCGATCCGATTCGATTCTGGGACTCCGATTCCAAAACGATTCTTCATCTAATTTTTTTGCAAATATGATAAATTTGCATTTTAAATAAATAAAGAGTTTTTATGCTTTCTGTTTATAGTTAAAATCTCTTTGACAGTATTCCCATCTTGAAGTTTAATTTTATTGCTTTTATTTTAACAAAGTTATATTCAGGATGAACAAGTTCTGACATAGAATCGATTCTGAATCTTTGAGAATCGATTCAGAATCGTTAGAGAAAGAATCCGATGCATCGATGCATCGATTTTTTTCTCCCACCCCTACTGCAAACATATATTGGAGCTTCAGATACAGATATACTCGCTCTGCTTTAAAATGTTCAGGGTTGGATTGCTTTAATATTCCACCAGAGCACATTGACCGCAGGAGGTCATTTTTATTATACTGGTATTGGCAAACAGCAATTGTATCATGATGGTGGATTTATAACCAAGAAAGAAACACTCTGTATACCAAAGGTCTGATTTATTTTCAGGCTCTCAGTTTAGCGTGTTTACCACACACCACAATAGTAGCTCATGTGAAATACATTCAGTAAATACAGTAGCTGCACGTCATAAAAATCGGACTAAGAAAAATCGGACTGCTTCCCTGTAGATGATACTATGACATCAATAATCAGTAACTGCACCAATAGTATGTATTTTAGATGCAGGTTTGCTCAGCAGGCTTCTTAACGATCTAAAACCGTAAGAGTTTTGTCCATGTACAAGCAATAAAAAAAGCTTGCTGGTAAACAACATGTCTATGTTGGCTAACAATCTAGACCAGCACCAAAAAGCCTAGCATGAACATTTATGCAGTTCTAATCTGATAAATAACTTCAAATCTCACATATCTTGGAATGCAATATCATATGACAACTAGTCACAAGACACAAAATCGTGTTGTTGGATAATTTGAATTTAGTGCTTGTTTTTTGACACATACCATTTTACTTTAGACGATATATGAACTCACTAATAAAGGTAAAGAAGAAGAGATCTAGATTACTTTTTTGATAGACCTCTATGCTTTTGGAGCTTCTTTTTGTGAAGCATATAAAGTGACAGATAGTTGCAAAAAAATACTGTTTAAATGAATACAGGAAGTCATTTACTGTACATCTGGGATGCCATGAGTGTAAGTAAATTACGAAAGAAATTTTATATTTGGGCAAACAATTCTTTAAAGAGAACATGGCTGAGTCGGACGCATAAATTCCAGTCTTGAAAAACTGCACCTGTTAAGTCTTTGCAGTGGACATAATTCTTAACAAAGCTGTGACAAATATCGCAGGTCCTCTGAGGCTTCTTGGGAACCAAAAGGAAACACTCCTTTGCCCAGGAGCAAAGAAGCCATTACAGTCTGTAGTGGAAGATTTAATAGGTGTCATAATTTATCATGTAAACCCAAAACTGTTTCTTAATTAAGTGCGTGCGTTAATGAATTTTTTAATTTGCTCCCTGTAAGTACTTTGCTATGCTAATTGCAATATTATTCACATTAGTTATCGGCTATTGCCCTTGGCTATTTGCTGTATAGGAGAGGGACCTTTTTTCATTCCACCATCTAAAGTTCATTAACTCATCAAACCTGAACAATTTAAATTTAAGGACAATGGTGTCTTCTGGAATTCTGGTCTTGAAGATTTAATTTCCTTTTATTGGAAAAGAGCAGCACTGCTAAAGTGGTTAACTTTCATTAATCTTATCAAGTGTTCCTGTAACTACTCTTGTAACTGGGGCTAGAAACAAGCATTAACCATTTTTAGTAACATTTTTGTTGTCCATACAATATTTGCCAAAGGAAATTTGTTCAAGGTTTAACTGAACCTTCTGTATGTAAATTTATAAAAACTGAATAAGTCCGTAACTGAAAAATAACACTAAAATTTTAAGGACCGAAATTAAGAAAGCTAAAGAAATCAATAAAAGCACAAAATGATAATAATAAAACAATAAAAATACATGTTGTGGTATCGGTTTAACCAATAGAATTATACAGATGTCATATTGTTAAAAGAATTGTCATACAGTATCTCTGTGATACACATACTAATTTTTTGTATCACAATATATCATTACACACTGATTAACAATACTTGAGATATGTTTTAATTTACAGTATGAAGGTTAGTTTGAATAATCATGTAACCTTATAAGTAAGTCTTTAATGTAGGGACCCACTAGACACCAAAATTGTGCTTCAGTTTTAAATGTCCCCTGTAAAAGTAACACATTAAATAAGGCTTTCTCCCCTTCACTTAAAATTGTACAGTATGTTAAGCCTTAACATAGTGTTTTCCATTCATTGCCACAGCTTGCAATGTTTTCTGTCATGGCTCTTTACACAAGTGCATCACTCAGCGAGAAAACCTGCCCCACTAATGCTGATACCAAGATGCTCTAACCACATGGCAGTATTAGGAATGAAAAAATCTGTGAACATTACCAGATAATGTTGTAGAACCATCTGCAGAGAAATGTATTTAATATTCAGTTGAGGATCTTATTCACTGACATTAGGAGACCCATAATCCCTTGTAGATTAAATTAAATGTAAGCTCTGAGTATTTATCTCAAGCTATTGTTTTCATCAGCACTAAAGATATTGTTCCCTGTCACGTAATAGTGAACAAAGCTGTCATCCATGGCCTCTTGGTGAAATGCAATTTTATTCTAGCTTTAATCTCTCAACAGCATGTTAGTATTATGATTTTTAACTACACTTAATGGTGGAAAAATATGCATTTGTGGTATTAAAGCAAATCTTCTGTTAGAGCAATCTAAAAGCAGAAGGAGTATAACACGTAACACTCAACAGCCATTTGTTAGGTCTTACAGTGGAAACCACAGCAATGGAATAACTTTTAGTTATTATTTTTCTTTTGAAAATACATTAGCTTTATTTGAATGCAACGTCATGGAGTGACGTTTGCAAAACACCACACTGTCATAATGTTCTTTTGATAAAACAGCAATTTAAGGAATTAAAGCAATGCGTCTAGCTACCAAAATATTAATTTAGTTATATTTAAAATATACAGCCTTTAAAGTTAACAGGGAACATTCTCAGAACTTTGCCTAATGTTAAAACATTATAATATTGTAAAATAAAACATAACATTGATACCATCTCAAAGTTTTAGCATCTTGCGTTTTCATAACTTTTCATAACTGAAATATTAGCAAAATTTGCTGGGTTACTAATGTAGCTCCATAGATACCCGTCTGACAAACTAGCAAAAGTACAAATCCAAAAAAACTGCCAAATCTTGATTATAAACTAAAACATGAAAGATGATCAAGATCTAATACAATACTTGAACACCAAAATTATTCCTTACTAAACTCACACCACGACTGACTCCCACAGCTGTCCTTTTTCCATCACTGATTCAGCATTGCTCATATTTCCCATCTTAGTGACACCGAGTGTGGCTGATCAAGCCATTCAAACAACTGGAAGACATCACAAGTTAAACACTCATTATTTTAATTTGATGCTAATCATGTGTTAATGAGACTAATCCTTGCAATGATTCAGGTAATTTGCTTAATGGCTGCCCAGAGTACAGATTACGGTAATCAGTCACGTTTGATAAGACGTCTGTTGCAGAGAGAGGGAAACTCTCAGGTATTAAAACAATTCAGAAACAGAAGCACAACTGCAATACGATAAACCACTCCCCTCCTTTATACACAACTACACCAAAACATTGAAAAGACAAATGCCATAAAATTAATTGTGTTCATTCAGATGCTGGAGCAACCACTGTCTTTTCTGGCATGCTATTGGGAAAGTTAATATATAGAATAACTGCAATGTAATATTCATCAACATTATGCAAGGCTTTCTAAATCCACATATAGTTTATATATTTATTTCTTGCTAAATTATGAAGCATGGCGATTTACAGAAAGGACAATCACAAGCCCTTAAACAGAATCAATAGTGAATGCTGCCCCTCTGGAGATCATGAGAAATAAACACCCCCATGCTGACAAATGACAGCAGCATAATGACCCATAAGCGCTAACAAATATAAATAGGTGCTGCTTACATTTAACTGTCATCAAAACAAATGCTTGTTAGGCTTTTATGGGTTCCCATTTGAATAATAAATGTCTTAATTACTTCATTACTGTTGAAAATCAGAACATTTTCTACACTTTGCTTCTATGTATTTGCTTTTTTGTTTTCTTTTTGTCAAGAAACAAGAGAAATGAATTACAAAACTTTAATTAGAATGTAAAATTTACAAACTCAAAATTATGATTCAAATCTAGATTCAAATTCAGTATAATTTCAAGATTTAAAATCATAATTTATGATGTGGTTTAAAATAAATCAAATTTATGTGTAATTCTTAATGCAATTAAAATGGCAATTAAGTGTAATGTGTACACTTTTAAGCAAATTAATTTTATGATTTTGTTATTATTATTAAAACAAACAAAAGGCTGATGCGATTGTATTTTACCCAGCTTCATAGTACTTTAAAGAGGTGACAATTCTGAGTATTATCTACATACATTTAAGGATAACCTAATTTAATCCTGATATGTGTAAATACGCATAAGGTCTTAAGGTTCCTTATATCTCTATCTCTGTAATGCTTGTCTACAGTGCTGGCTTCAGGCTTACACTTTATAGCATGCTGAGCGACAATAGATTTACACAGCATTCATATCTGGCAAAGAGGCTTTGGTGTCACAGATTGCCACACAGCTCTCATATCTCACTACGGTCGATACGCTCTGAAGCTTTACATGCTTTCAGCGTCACTCCAGCATCCAAACTCCCTCCTCTGATAATGGACGCAACCCCCAATAACATCTCATTGACTAGCAAAACAAAAGCTCACACTTGCTATTATAGAGATTACAAAAGTGAACCCTAAGCCTGTTTTAATTCACATTATTGTTGGACAGCTCGATCCAGAGTTGCAAGTAGGGCCTAGATTATAAAGGGTCATATCCATTAAATAGATGGATATGACCCTTTATCAGTAAATCAGTATAATTTCTAATATTGCATTTTTCTGCTCCATGTAAAACATGTACAGTAAATTAGGACTGTCCCTCCATTTTATGATTCATTTGCACCTATATTTGTATAATTGTATAAACAGTGAAATGGCTATCTGACACTCCAGAAAAACTTTACTTGGTAACTGTAAATCTTAGTATGAGTTACTGAAATAACACAGAAACAGTTATTAAGGGCAAAAGGTGGAGATTTTCGGTTAGTTTTGAGAAACCTCTGCAGTGTGTGCTAAGAACACACAAAATAACACTGACATAAACATAACATGCAGTTACTAATGAGCTACAAACAACAAAAAAGCAGGACATTTTTTTTTAAATGTCACATCCATGACAATCAATTTTTATTACAAATGGGCACACAGAAATTACAAATAAAATTACTATTTTGTTCTTTGAAGAGCCACCACTGATTGTTTCAAGTTTTAACTGTTTTAACCACTTTTACGTTTTAAGTTTTAACTGAAAATGTCACATACATAATGCTGGAATTGCCCACATATGGTATAAGTAAAGCACGTGTGTATTAAAGTATTAATGCTGGTTTGTGAGAGGATTTGTGATATTTACTTTTCTACACAGAGTTGATGAATGAGAAACACTTCACACATAAAGTTATCAAATATACTGGTACATAAGGCACTAACAAATGATGTTGAGATGCATGTTACCAATTTTAGAAACAAGCACGTGGATCTGATTATTTTTAAAGGGGATATGTTGATATTGACAGGATTATATTTTGACTAAACAGAGCTGTTATGATGTCTATATACTGCACAACACATCGACTAATGTACCAACATGTCAAAGAGTTTAGACTTACAGCAAAACAGGAACCGCAAACTCCATATTTCACAACATCCTCACGCCTCACACGATGGACGCCCAGCTGTTTGAACCGTCTTCAGGCTGCAGTAGTTTATGAAGCCATCTACTGACTGGAGTCGGTATTACATCCACACTCACAAACGCCCATTTTAATCCGTTGTTCTCTGGTCTTGTGATTCTTTCTTTTAATAACAAGAGCTCCTGCAATAGCGTGTATTATAATCTAAAACATATTCCTTTCATCAGATGAAAAACAAACACCTAAAGAGGCTGAATGTGAACCTCTTTAAGCTGCTTTCAAGGAACACGCAGCTGAATGAAAATGGAGCAATTGCTATATTGAGGTCATGATGGTAATATCAGAATCATATTATTTGCATGGGCGCAGTAACATAGGATATGCTGAAAAAGCATATTAATTTTAGTTTATAAGAATGGATTTGTTTAAAGACATATGCACTAGTATTTTTCTCCTTATGGTAAAGTCAAATCTACACTGCTACATTGAAAATTTAAAATAATAAATGAAAAGAAAATACATATTAAGAAAACATTACAGAAACAGTAGTTTTAATAAACTGTATAGGTAACAACCTGCTCTTAACTCAAAAAATTTTCACAGCATTAGTTTTAGGATGAAAAATACTTAATTCACATTTAATAAAAATACAAACAACAAATCTGAATATGATTTTTTTGTTTTAAATATAACAAATAGAATAAATTATATATTTGTTTTATATTATATATACTATGTACAGATAGGTGTGCTTATAAAGAGACAAACCAGAGAAATATTTTTAATATTTTATATTAGAGAGAGATATTAGTTGAATATAATGTGAAAACATAAAGACAATGAGCAATAGTGCAGAAGACAGGTGTAATTTATTCACTACATTTGCAGAGGTTACACCTTAAACCTGATATAGATGAAGGGTTTTAAGTGAAACAAGTAGAATATTATTTGATTTAATATTGCATTGTTATAAAAAGCAGCTATCTATTTAGTGGTGCCCTACAGTTAATGCAATAACACTCATGCCTGTAAAGTACAACCAAATTAAAAACCTTTTTGACTTCTCAGACAAATATAACTTGTGAATCATTCAGTCATCTTTATATGAGCCAACAACTCTGTGTAACTCTCAGTTGAATAGACGCATTATACGTCCGCCTGGATTGTCCAATCACAGTTAAAACTATCTCGATAACACACTCTTAACACTCCTCTGAGTCTGCTCAAGAAATATTGCAGTGCATCAGAGAAAGAAAGGCTGGTAGAGAAAAGCCTCAAGGAAAAACGGGAGTCTGTTTGTCAAAGAAAGTACCAGAGCTTCAACCTGCGTCACTTTGGATTCTTCCACACGCTCAATGATCCTCCCCATTCCCCGCTAGCCTGGAGACAGAAATCCGGCCGGAGAGGCCTGCAACAACACATAGACGTGACAAATGATTGATTCCTTCCTAATTCTCTCAAATAAGATGTGTGGGGATGAGGAAAAACGATAAAGGGCATGGAGAACGGGCTGAAGTGGAGAGTGATTAGCAATGCCACCCTGTGTCAGGTAAACTCCCTGCTTGTAGCTAACTGGACATGTCAGGGAAGCTAAATGTTACGCTGTCAGCCTATGACAATGGGGTTAAAGAGGTGGCCTAGAAACCCTGGGCTGAGATGGAACGAGGAGGAACAAGTCATTGCTTTGTGAAACATCATGCTAATTGTCGTAGAGATCCTAACATGAGGAGGGATGGGCTAGAAGTTTGAAACAAAGTGGGAAAGAATAGCACTTGCTGAATTGTATGTTCTGAACATATCAATCTGAACAACAGTGAATCAGCGAATACTTCAACTGGAAATAAGTAACTGAGTTAACAGCTAGTTCTTCCGACAAGTTTTACTGTAATGAATCAAACAGAGAGACCATTCAACAAAAAATTACTTTTTTTGTTTATTTGTTATACATTTATATAATTTGTTTATGTAAACAAATTTTTCCCCAAACGTTTCAAAACTATATCGAATATACTATTTTATTTTTACACTTATTTAATAATACCAGGAACATTACCATTGATAGAGTAACTATTGACTTACCTTACAGAGAATTGCATCAGGCAGTCAGTGGACTGTCAAACGGAGAATGAAAGCCAGGCCAGGTGGCGTTATCCTTGGAAGAAGTGCTGAATCGCTTATAAAAGCTGTCCCACACAACACTTGACATTTCAAACCTGGCTGCTTAGATGCAATACTTATTTAAATGATTTTGATTATAAAGTCAGACAAACAAACCTCCTGCTCATAGATTTAGATGACCAGATCTAAAGGTTTAGAATAGCAGGCCATTCAATTAAATGCAAATAAATGTGAACATAATTTCCGTACTTGCATATTTAATTTCATATTACAAATAGTTGTTATTGTGTCTATGAGTGACACACTAGGAAAACAGGTATTGAACTATATTAAAATGAATAGTGTACTCTTATTGACAGTTTGTGGTGTTACTTTTCTTTAGTATTTCTGTATATGATTTTTTATTTGATTTAGCCATCTAAAGTCTACAGTTGCTATTGTATAACAAAGGAATTGTTCCAAACAAAAACAATTGTTAGTGGACCTGTATGTCTTAAATGTGCACTGTTGCACATTTCACATCAGAAGTTATTCACACTATCTTTAATTTTAATAATGTTTGGTCCAGCTGTATAGTATTTCATATTAAGGCATTTGTGTATTGTAATCGTATATGTGAATTGTGTGCAAATAGTTAGTTTAAAGCTTAATGTCAAAACAGGCACAACTGTATACAACAGTATAATACATTCCATAGTTTCTTCATGTTAATTTATGCATGACTTCCTTTACTTACAGTATTTATTTTTATTGTTCCCTCCCTTGGTCAATTTTCATTTAATACTGGAGGTTGAGAGTTCAGGTGTCTCAAAAACATAAAAACAAAACAAACATTTAGAAAGCTTGATGTAATGTTTATATAAATCATTCTTGCAGGCATAATTTTGCAATATATATCAGAAATGTGAAATCTAAACTAATAAACATTAGTTGAAAAGCCTTAGTGCCCACTTTCTACATTTTAACCTTCACTTAACGAGTGTCTCCGCTGGTAAACCGCAGTCACTGTACACAAATTAACACAATTTGGTGATGCCAAGTTCAATTCTTTGTTTGTGGCAGTATTTCTGAATCATTTAAATATTCAGTCATTCGAGCGAGCTGAGAAGGAGTGAACTAATAGTTCATTTCTGGAGTCTTTTAGCTGTGGCCATTGGCTGGGCAAACACCAGATGTGATGGACTGGTTTCAAATTGTAGATGATAGATGCAAATTGCTGCCTTTGACCACTTTCCAGTGTCCAATCTGACTGCGAAAGAGGTCTTGATTTCCTCTCTTAGCGCTCATAAACACTGAATGCAACACTGTCGAAACTTTTCAGGAGATTCATTATGTCACTTGATTGACCCTTGTGGTGATAAAGTTGTTATTTGTGGGGTATGCATGCAACATTTACAAAAAAATGAAAATTGCAAGATGAGCATTGTTATAACGGTGTCTAGATTGAAAAGAAGAATTATTTAAAATTTTGTATGTATTATCTTAGTTTACAATGATGCACATTTATTTTAGGGTCAGTTTAAATCTATATTATGACAAAACATACATTTTTCTATTGGATCAAAATGAGCAAGATGCACCTGTAGGTCAAAGGTTGATCAGGGTAATTGTTGATTATATGATATATAATGTGCAAATACTTATGTGTTCCAAAGGATTTGATAAATTTAACCATGAAAATAAAAGCTTCATAGCGGAACCATAATTTGCAAGCGATCCCCTTCACTGAATTCCATTCTGATGAAAGCGTCTATATCCATTTTAAGCCTGACTCCCCTGATTAAACTCCTTTGCATGACGAGAGCGTGGGGGTGTGCAAGGGAGGTGATTTTATAAAACGGTGATAAGTGTAATTACTCCTGTTGCTAATTGTTCTTGTAAAATTGATGCACTTGCCGTCATTAGCGAGTCGCTGCGCTACCGCTACGGCTAGCCCCCGCCCGATCAATTATTCAGGCCCATTTGCCTTTGAATCTGTCACTGACACTTTACATTGGGAGCACTTGCTTGTAGCAGCACTCGGATACATCATAGACGCCCAACCTCCCCAAGAGAGGTTTAAAAGTTCTATTTCCTGTGCAGAGCTGGATGTACTTTAGACATGTCACTTAAAATCAAGAGAAACCTCTCCAGTGAGAGGATGTTCCCTTGTCTTAAATAAATGAACGAAGTGTCGTGCGGAAACCATATTACACCCTAAGGTCCTTTAAAATACAGCCTGTAGCAGGCATGTAAAATAGAAAAGCAATTTGCGCTGACGTTCAAAGAATCTGTTACACGCATAAGTTAAGCACTATAGCTGTTACTGTATGCTTAGAAACCATAACACGTACATTTTGCTACGAGGGTTATACAGTAAGTAAAACCAGGAGGATGCAGCTCTTCTAATTATTGCTCAAAGTTGGTTTGTAGCACAGTTTACCAAGATAAAAGGAATCACAGTACAAATAACAGTGTAGCCGGTAATATCCTAGGGTATTATTAAACTTTAAACATGTTTTTTCACTAGATTAAATATAGGGATGTACAGGTGACTCCATTATAACCAATTGTAAAACAAAATAGTTTTATTAGTTATGAAAATACCCCAAAACTGAAGAATGTCATGAGGTCCTGCCAAATATTTTATCTGTGGTGCCAGTCGAGCTTTTGTTCAGATGACCTTTTTAGACAAGTTGTGAATATTAAGCATTTTGCAGCTACATGATGTGGGGTGCTGTGGTATACTGGTAATAAGGGCTAATTTGAATGTTTTCTGGGTTGATCCAGTATGAAGCAAGTGTTCAAAATGTTGGCGCTGAACTTTTTAGCCGGGTAACTGTCACCTTTACTCAGGAGGAACACTTATGTTATTTCCCTATTCACTTTAAAATGTCACAGTGGAATTTAATCTAATCATGACAAACTACAAAACGATGGAATGGCCTGAGACTCAAGATGAAATATTTGACAAATTTGACAAAAATGAACAAATAAATTCATAAAACATGTAAATATTACTGTGATTTATACAAATATTTAAAATGAAAAAAAAAAAAAATCTAATATAATTTTTTTTTAATTGTAGTTCGGACACTTATCATTTTCATGTGTATACGTAGGTTATGTGGTGACAGTTATCATATTAAGTATGGTTTGCAGTTTAAATTTTAATTTAAAAATATTACTATTTACTCATCCTTATGTTTTAAATTCAATTCAAATGTATTTATATAGAACGTTTTTACAATGTTTTTTACAATTGTTTAAAAGAAGCTATGCATGGAAAAAATAAAATAAAAAAAGGAAAATTATTAAATATGTAGAATTCAGTATTACTGAAGTTAAAGTTATTATTGCAGGGGAATGACTTGAAACAGATAACGATAGAGGCATACATAATGTTACGGATTGCATCTTAACATCTGTTGCTAATCTATATGACTTTTTTCTTGAGAGGAGAACATAAGAGGAGAAATTTCGGAAACAAATTCTCTGCTGCTTTTCATTACAAGTGTATAGTAAGACTGTCAGTCACTACCATTTTGCAGCTAAGAAACCATGAACAACATGAAAGAAAGACATACAGGTTTTAATGTTTTTTGAGTGAACTGTCTCTTTAATACATTAGCATAGAAAGAAAAGGGCAATATAATACGCACTAGCAATATTTTGTTGAAATACTCCAACAATGTCCCATATCATTAAAAACACTTAATTTTTTCTTAAAGACTCTTTTGTAAGCGTCCTTTATTTAGATTTAACAGGTGTACCTTTCTGCAGAAAATGGAGATGCTATCACAACCCTCCAACCCTTTCGGTGTGCTAGACTATGACATCGGATTAAGTTCACTTAGAAAGCTGAATCAGAAAAGGTCAGTGTGTGTGTGTTTGTGTGTGAGTGTGTGCATCTGTTTGTGTACGCATGTTTTCGCTCTGTGCTAACAGACAGTGCAAGCTGGCAGGACAGCAGTAGATCCATGGCAGCTGTTTTGTTCAATGTTTCATGCTCTCAGCCACAGCTGCTCCAAATGAGAGTTAATATTGCAGGGGGCCCTTCCACTGTGGACTGGCCCTGTCACATACACTGAGTGTCAGACCCTCTCCCTGTGACACTGGCTGAGAGGACACTTCTCTCCCTCTATCTCTGGGAGAGACAGTCGAGTGGTCCGTCTGTCCTCTCGGATCTGGTCCGGGAGACAGGGTGAGTGTGAATGTTGTCCTCCAGAGGAGGAATAAGAATAGGCCCTGAAAAGATGCAGACTGCTGACATAGGCTTCTTCGCATGGAGCGGTCAGCCGTAGTGTTTGTGTGAAGCGTAATATGCCTTCTGGCCGATGGGTCGCACAACAAACACAGCTGTGGTGCTTGCTAAAAGTATGCAGTAGTCACCATTAGAGGCATTATATGGATATGAGCTACTTTCAGTAGATGTATTTTTTAGGCAGTGAAGATCACTTGGGCTACATTTACGATTAAACTCATTGGTGATGCCAGTATCAAGCCACCTGAGCTACAGCGACGTTCTAAAACTGATTTTAATAGCACATCCTTATTCAAGAATGCAACATCAAATTCTCAGTCAAGACACACACAGGGTTAGTTTAACTAGTGCACCATCTATGTTGGTGCAGCTGCATAAGAAAAACAGATGCTGAACCATCCCAAACACCCTGCGTGTCTCATGCTATCTATCAGGGGAAGAGAGTAGCCATCTCAGCCTGTAGAGTCACCACAGCGACGCTGTGACAAAGACATCTGTAAGATGGCACTGACACACAACCCCATCGCACACACACTGTGCCACGGCCATTGCCAGGGCGCAGATAGAAGCATGTATTAGAAACAGTTGTGGCTGTCATTCAGATTGTGATGAGAAATACAGAAACATGCTTGTTTGCCAGAATAAATATTGCCTAATGTTTTGACAGTGTCTTGCTGTGTCAAATATGAGGGAAAAAAACAATATGAGGGAATTTTTGTTATGCGAAATACTTACAGTATTCTGATATATTGCTCAATATTTACATATAATGTCACCTGTTGCTGGCAAAATCAATGGTTCTTGTTTCTTTTTTGTAATAGATAAATTCACTGTATGGTCGCTCATCATTCATTGATAATTGATATTAATGCCAGTTGTCTTAACTAACACATTAAATATCTATTAAGACATTTTAAACAGTTTTCTTTTTTGTAGCTCATACTGTACAATGATCACAGTTGTGCATAAATTAATGCTTTTCCCTTTCTTCATAGACAGCCGGTCATTGTGTTATAGTGAACAGTTTGTCTTGTGTGAAAATATCTTCTGTTATACCCCATATGGCCATTCTCTGAAATGTTTCTAACACTGCTAGTGTCCTATCCTGCAACATCAAGCAGTCATTTTTCTCTTCTCACTCTATTAACATTGTTAAAAGTGTATTGAATTATTATCTATTTTCAAAACCGGTAATAAATATTAGCAGGTCTATACATATAGTAGAATAAATGGCGGAGTATATTGTATTAACTATATTAATATTTTTTTTCTAAAATGATAGGTATTATTAATTTTAATTGCCTCATATTATAGTATACAGGTTTATTCTAGATACTGTATTGTCATTTTTTAAGCACAATTTAATTACAGATCTTACAGATTACAAGTGACAATAAGAGTTATTTTCAGTTACATATATTTGCAATATATATGTAGCTGCATTTCTGCAAATTGCATTTTCTATGCAGTTTTATGCAATGTGCTCTACGAAAACTTTACTTTATCTCTTGATCCCGTCTTATTTTAGAACAAGCACAAAAACTGTGAGATTTTACAGTACAATGAAAGAAAATTTTACTATCTTAGACTCAATAGCAGAAAAGCAAATGTACTGTAGTAAAAAATATGTCTTTTGATTACATAGAATTTTTTAAAATGTATTCTTTTGTGGTACATGAAGTCTAAATTTGTTTCACTGCTAATTCTAAGGATCTGTTTGCAAAGATCCTCTCCGGGCCTGCCGTGAGTCATGACCCAATGCAGATCTACTGGATGCTTTTTATTACCAGTGAGACACAAGGATGAAATATACATACTGAGGCAGAAAAAAGCACATTCAAAATGATGACTCTAAATTATTAATCATATAGTAGTTGCCTATAAAACAATCATAACCAGTAAACACTATGTTGGATGGAGGTTGCTATGTTGCTATTCCTACTGAAGCAGCCTTATAAAATCTGAAGTCTTGAATCCTGTAACAGATACATGCTGAGTTTCCCTTCACCCATTTAGTTGCTGTCATGACAATTAAAGCTATTACTGATGGTTTTATCGTAAGGCTCATGCTTGCATTTGTTAAAAATGTCAGATAAATTTTAAATATATTGCTTTACCTTGGGCCTTATATACATATACATATATACATATAAAAAGCTGAGGTGAGTGAAATTTTTACATATGAGACTCCTTAGCAAATATCTTATATGGTTATTGTTTTATTCATACTATACTGGATACATACTGTACACGGACTAACTAAACAATGATCTAAATTAGCTTGGTACACAGTGACCAGTGAGATATGATTTCATGGGTGGCAGTAGTGAACAGTGGGTTCAACATAGTGCATCAGTCACAATTAATAAGAACAGCCACATTCTAAATACAGTATGTAAAGCAGACAGTTCATTATAAGCCAGCCTTTGGTTTTGGAGTTAATTAATTTTCAAAGTGCATCAATTATAAACTAATTGGGTTATATGCTTGGACCCTGAGGAGCAGCCATCGAAGAGTAAAGATACCACTGTTCCCTGTTTCAGTTTCTTATGTTTATGAGCTACAGATGGTTCATGTTTGCATAGTTACTTGTTTACAGTGGATGTTTTAACATCTGTAATTTTAATCCCTGTAAAAACTGTGATGATAATGGTTATGCATATCAAGTAGGGCAGACTGGGGCTTTTTTTATTACTTTTACAATTTTCAGGCTGGAGTTAGTTTTGAAATGTAATTTTTGTATAGATGACATCTTGGCTGCAAAAAAAGCTATGGATATTTTTTTAACAGCGGGGCATGTTGTCACACCACTACCTGCAACCTGCTATTAAAAAAATAAAAATCTTTTAGCAATATGTAAAATTAAACAACAAACATGTAAAAGATATCATACAGCATAAAACAATTCAAACCATTTTTGATTTCATTGAAGTTATAATTTATAATAGACAGTATGTTCTGGGTTGTTGGGGAGGGATATAATGTTGAAAAAGTATATTCTGTACAAATAAAAACAATTATCCTTTGACAAAAAAAAGAATAAAAAAAAGATATGACTCAGATAGTCCTAGCAACATTTCTCCATATAAAAACATTTAAACATTTCTTTATAAGAAAAACAAAAAGTAATAGACTGGAAATAAATGATGTAAGCTTATCCTAGTTTCTGTTGTTTCATAGCTTTCATAATGTCCTGACTGCTGGTTACTCTTGACCATCAAATGGAGTCCAGCAGATCAGGGAGGACAGACTTTAACATGTCACTGGGTTCTCCATGTATGAAAAAGCATGACCTTCAAATAATGAGATGTGCCTGCAGGGCCCTTTCGCCTGCCTGTAAAGAACTCCACAGCTGTGAATCTCTCTTTCTCTCCATCTCTCACCTGGTGTGCCCTGGGGTGGGGGGTGCAAGCGACCGTCAGTGATCTCTACCCTCACCTCCAGTCTCTCTCTATCTTCAGCAAAACAAAACATTATGGATATACCCTGATTGCACAGACAGCAGTTTGAATCTAGAGGTATGAGAGGACACCGTGTCCTTGTTGTACAGTCAGATTTAGCATATTTGAAGATTGAAAAAGGATGTTTTTCATCTTACAACAAGAAGTTTCAGAAGAATCAAACAACTTAATATTATAACATAGTGTTTTTTCATAAGAGATATTCTGTACATTTGTTAAATTGATTAAAATTGTTTAGGTGTTTAGAGCTAACGAATCCTGCATTTTTGATTGGATGAATATGGATAGGCTTAAGGAATTAGATTTCTATCAAACCAGATTATTTATTATACTTAAAGACAAACAACAACAACACACAGCACCATATTTGTATGAAGGTGATGTTGACAGGTGTGCCGAGTTTTGATAAACAGACAGGATTTAGTAACAAAAAGGTTTAGTAAAACACAAATTAATTCTGAGATTCCTTGAGATGTAAGACCAACTTTTAATTTTTACAGAGTCGTGAAGCAACCCGTAGATCAGCGCGTAAAAGTTTACTAATGAACTTTTAGTATGGATGTGGTTCATAAAAACAAAATTCATGGCTTGACCACTTGTGTCCAGAGATCTGAGTCTGTGAACTTACAGTATGTAATGTTGATTAATGAAGTGATCTGTCACATTGATCGTGAACATTTTCCACAATGAAAATGATTGAATTACAGCGGTTTGGTCTTTAATGGATCCTCAGCTCATAAAAAGTAAGATATAAAGTCTGCTTCAGTCCTGCTCAATTAAAACTGGGAGGGTGGGGGTCAGCCTTCTGCCTCTCAGGACATGAGTTATGGAGACCAATGCCACTTTTTAGCGCATAGGAGTTAAAGTTCAGAAAACTAGTTAAGTGATTTTTAGACTATGTTAAAGTATATTGCTTTAACAGATTTGAGATACTGTAACATGTACTGTAACACACAGAATTTTAAATCTAGCTCCCACAAAAGCCAAATGATTTGCATGTAGCTCAATTAGTAGAGCATCGTGTTAGCAGCACAAAGGTTCAATGACTTAAAATGAAATTGCCAAATAAATACACAAAGTTGATTTCCTAAAGGAATACAATAAAATACTAACAAAGCTGAGCCTTGTGGTAGTACGATTGTTATATTCATACATTCAAGTATATTCAAATATTCAATCTTATCTCACCTAGTTTGGATAAAAACTAGGTATGACTAATCCAAAGAGACAAACAGTTTGCTGTGCGGGCTGTTTTTGTGAACATCATAATCACATAACACATTGCAGCTGTTGGCTGTTAAGGATTATGGTGAAGGTGACGTTAGCCAGAGGATTAACACATTTTTATTTAACCAGCATTTTGTCATATTAAGTGAAACGGTTTTGTAGGATAAATAAATCATTGTGGGTTTTGAGTGGCTCATGATTTGTAAATGACGACTAGACGACTAAATAAAATGAAATAGCTGGTGAAATATACTAAGTACAGATATTCACAGATGTTATTGTGCTTAATATACACATGATTCTATTTCAGATGTAGTTTTTAGCAGGTTGTGACAGCCAGGCTTTATTTTTAGTACAATATCAAGATTATGAGTGTGATAATAATTTTTGATAATATCAAGTAGATTTTCAGAATTTCATGGATGAATTCTTGCTAATCTTGTTATTATTAATCAAAATCTACAATGCAGACAGTAAATCCTTTTTAGGTGAATGTTGTTGATTGTTGTTGTTGACTCATCTATGGCAAGAATAGTTCCACATTTTTATAACACATATTCTCACTTATTGTGAATGTTTATTACTCATCCATTATTATTATCACTTATAAAGACATATTCAAAATATTACTTACAAAAAAGACCTGAGTAACTGAAGACTTATGTGGTTAGCTGTGGTTATTTTAAAAGAAAAATGAGGCAGGAAAACTGGTTGGAAGAAATCTGAAGACACATTAGGGAATTTACAAAATATTCTTATAGAAATTGAAATCATTTAATGGACATCTTAACTATTTTTGATTGTTTGTGGGTGAACAATATAAAATATAAAAATCTTCATGAATATCTCTGTAAACATCTTTGTTTTTATGGAAACAATTCTTTATCTATATTACAAATATTACATACCCGTAGCTTAAAAGTATATGACCCATCAGTGTAATTTGGCAAAATACACTATTTTATATGTTTTGAATAGCTTTTGATTTTGGTGCACATAGAGTACAGTATGTGACCAGGCAGACATGGTAATCCTGAAAGTGATCTAAACCCAATTAATAAAAATAAAACCATAACACAGATTATTTTTTCATTTAGTTTGTAAAGCTCTGACATTGATTGAAGGTGATAAACATGTTGTCACTATTTGCTGGCTGTTGTTTCTGTTCCCACAATGCCACTGTCCATTATAATACTACTGTTTTCCGGATTAACCAAAGTAAAAGTTGGATGTTGATACTGGTAAATCTTTTCCTTGTTTTTTCTTTTTTTCTTTTCTCACTGACCCAATTCATTTGATAAGATGGCTTGTGTTCACCCCACCTTGTGCTTCTACCATTCACTGAGGATCAAGCATTTATAATCCCCGGATTTTATATCCAACAAAACAGCTTGGTCCCATCAGCAAATTGCGATGGCATATGGTATAGGTTTATGATTCATCTGGCACTTGCATAGCAATGAGGCCCCATCATCCGTCAAAAAACACAGGGAAAATATCGTAATGTTAAATGATGCCAGGGATGGGGAGAGGTGGAGCTGGCTGCGTGGGCGGGCTGTGTTTGTGCTTACAGAACTTGGAGCAGCTGAGGTAGTAAAGCGCATGTTCTCTCTGGTGGGCAGACTGGATTATGGGAGGTGTTGGCTTCATAAACCCAATCTGAGCTGGACCAAACTGGTGGTTCTCATAAAGGACAGTCACTTATATTCTGCAAATATCTGCTAATGTTATGCAAATGAAAACATACTGAAAGAGCGGAAAAGAAAATGTTGAAATGCAGTGCTTTCGAAAAGATCATCCACTTTTTTAGTGCCTCATAAAACATTAGTGCAATTTGCCAAAACATCTGCTCTAAAATTCAAAAAGCTGTTCTGGGCTTCAGATGACACAAGCCTCTAAAAACAACTACAGAAAAATGACCTCCAGCCAAGTGTTCCTTTCCATACCCATTAACTGAACTTTTCTGACCGGTGGCAAGGTGACTCCTCTTAACTGCTGCAAGTCCCAACCTCATTCGTGGCAACTTCTACCACCTCATTTTCGATTGGCTGAGATAATTGTCATTTCGCTTATGTTCGCTTTTTTTGTGGAGAGCAATGTTTTTGCTCTCATGCCGGAGCCATAACTAAACTGACACTCGTATGTTGGTTTTATCATTAACAGACGGAGCGATTCGCACACCCTCCCAGCACTGAGGTGAATGTGCTGGAGTCAGCGGTCAGCTGATGCCTCCTGGTACATTTTGTTGCTTTTTTTGTGCTATGCTGAATAACATCATGTATGAGATATTAGAAATGCACTTCTGACTAATTGAAACAGCAAAAAAAGGTTCTAAGCGCTAAAAACAAACATTGAATAAAAAACCATAACACATTAATCCCCCACCTGCACTTACCACATGTTGCACCGTGCAACAAAACTCTTTACAATATGAGGTGGATTAGGTTTAATTCTCTGTAAAATGCAATGCATGAAATTAACTGTCAAGTCTAACAAGACGCGCTTAAAAACTCAAGTGGCTCCTCTTTGAAAGGTTAGTATTACCCGTGATTCTTAGATGACCGTGAACACTGAGCCTAGACGGGCTTAAATACTGAACAGCTGCATGAAAAATATAAGGAAGTGTTTTATGACAATCATTAGGTGAGAAAATCCTGTATTATTTTTGGTAAGCTCCCCATCTCCAATAACTTATTTCAGTATTTTCGAAACACATCCAGTCACACATCAAGTTTCCAACATTCTTCATGAGACATATTTGGGACTAAACTTTTATGTATCGTCCTGCAGAATTACATCAAATAAAATACTGTAGTATGTTATGAAGAAAATAAAATAGTATGAAGGTCATGCAAAACTTACAGTAACTGGCACAGAAAATACTAACATTATAAGTTTGGAAAAGCAATTTAATAAAAAATGTGACATCACCCCTTTAATTCACCCCTTATTCTGTCTTCCCTAGATGGAAATTTGAATTTCCACTTCATCAAACTTGATGAATTAAAAATGTTATAATTCAACATTAACACCTCATAAAACATCTATAAGAATCAGTAATAACGATCCATGTCACTCAAAGCGTTTTCCTAGCTTTCCTAAGTGGAAAATCTCCTTTTGTGACCTAATGTTGTGTTAAAGGCACAAGTTACGACTTCAAAAGAAGCCTTTTTACAGCCAAAACCAGGTGCATGAAACTTCTTTTATGCCTCATTTCAAGGGGAAATTATGAACGGCACTGAACAGTATGAAGCTATTGGTCACGCATTGTTGGGGTATGAGGCACAGCCGGAGAGAAGGGTTAGGTGTGAATTCCGGTGGGTTTAATGGTGGTAGAATATATACATACTGTACGGTTAACAAGAACCTTGAGGGGCTGGATAAATGAACAATGAGATTTGCTTTTAAGCCACAGTGTGATGGTCTAGAAATAGGAGACGGACCGGAATATAATAAATAAATCACCCACTAGTAATGTTACCCATTTAGGTTCAATAAATAAAGGACATTCATGATTCACACCAAATCACAAACAATGTCAGAGAGATTAAAAAACAGATATTTCTGCCAAATTATCTACAATAGGCTGACCAGGTTAAAATGGATTTTAAAATAAATACATGACATTTTCAATATCTAAATATTCAGTTTAGAAATATGTACTTAAAACTTGTACCACTAAATAGTAAGGCAGATAAGCAGATTTTTATGCTGTTATTTTTTAAATGCACAGAATTATGCAATATGAAAGTGTTGACAAAATATAAAAATATTGCTTTAAAGGGATAGTTCACCGAAAAATAAAAATTATTTTATTTCCTCATGTCATGTCAAACCTAGCAAAACGCTGGTTACCGGCACTCATTCACTTTCATAGTATGGACACAAGGTACAATGGAAGTCAATGGGTGCCGGTAACCAGCGTTTAGCAACATATCTTCTTTCATGTTCCACAAAAGAAAGAATCATATACAGAGTTTAAATGACATAAGGGTAAAAATATTATATCTCTATCCCTTTAAGTAACTCGAGTGCAAAATCATCTACAGTGAGTAATCTGCTTAAGTGTGATGTCCGATGATTCGCTTAAAGTTTAGTCATACTGTTCGATGCTTAGAAATGACACAGGTTTATTTAAAAAAAGGTACCATTTATTTTATACAAATAAATGCAAAGTATAAACAATACAAAAAACTTTTATAATGACTGAAAGAGGAAATGCACAAGATGAGATAACCTAAAGATTCAACCTTATATCCTTTACACAATGACAAGTGCTAAAATGCTTTTGTGTGCATGATGTTGTTATTTCAATATAAAATCTACTATATAGAAACAATAGGAAAACAAGTGCAAAAAATAGATTAAAAACAGGTGACTAACAAGTGACCGTGCTCAGAACTGTTCCCTGCGTTCATCTATATTTGCTCCTGAGTAATACGTGTCTATTTGCTTACAGTGGATATCAACTGAATATTAACTGCTCGCTGCACTAGCTGGTCAAAAAAAATATTTGTAGCCGTGAATGTCAATTATGCAAAATGTATATGTGCAATTTAAAGAAAACAAATGGCCTGCATCTATGATGAGAGAATGTTGTCTATTATAAGGGCTTTAATTATCTTTTGTATATTTTTTGTATATATATATATTATATATATTTTGTTAATTTTTGTGGAGTTGGGAGCACTTAAGTAGGATTTAATGCAGTAAAATACTACCTTAATGTTACCAGTGCACTAGTGACATTTTTAGGAATAAAGCAAACATGAAAATATATCATTTAATATTGTCAAAGAAATGTCACTAAAAACAATTAGCCTGTATTTGTGTAGACTAAGAAAATAAGTTATTATTGAAATTACATTCATTGGCCAAACTGCATTGGGACAATTAAATAACACTATATCACATAGGCTGCTATTGATTTTTGACATAATTTGCTAAATGTTTGTACAATAATACCGGTTTTGTTAAGAAATTATTGCTAATACATTGTTTATTTTGCTTTTGATGTACAAAAATAGTGCATAGTTGTCAACATTCATTTGTTCAAAAACTAAATCGATTCTTTTTTTCATCCAAACTTTTTTACATCAAAACTTTGTGATGTTGTCAATTTTAAAGCTGAGGTATACTCAGTAATAAATTTCTTTTAATATAAGTTACTAATATTTTTATATCTGGTGCTCTTAATTTAAAATTGCAAAGAATAAACATGATATGCTACTCAAAAAAAATCTTTGCACACATGAATGGGCCCAAAACATAAAAACACTCAACATTCCATTTACACAAACATATAAATATAAAAATGTAAAATGCATTTAAAAAAACAGAACCAAAAAGGAAATACAATGACTAAAAAAGGAAATAAAAAACTGAAAAACTGAGAAAGCAAAGCAGAGAGTCTGGTGAGGCTGATTTGGGTAAACTAAACAGTCGTGTAAAGAGCTGCTTATGATATTAAGCTGTGTTGCAAATAATATGTAAAAATAACACTAAACTACTATCCTGGGATTTCTGACATATTATAGAAAATACCTACAAAATAATGTTGAAAATGACACTCACCTAGCTATCCTAGAAGTGCGTTCGCTTAAGCTGAAAGTGCCACTCAATGAATGATTAAAACGTTTTACCTTTTCTGTGTCTGTTTTTCGTTCTTTCATTTTTTAGGAGGGGATGGGGCTCGAGGGCAGTAATAATTAACGTCCATATAATTATGACGAGATCAACAAAGAAATAATTAAACCTGATCTTTTTTATCCCCAATGGTCCTGCCATCTTGCACACTTGCATGCCCACCGAATGGGATCCGCTTCACCCCATTCTGTTCCCCCCTCAAACTTGATGGTTGTTGAACTTATTTTTAGTGTCATTTGATAAGCTTCCCTGCTTGCACCGAGACATCCCACTGACCCAGCCACTGGTCATTGTCTATACCACTTCCCGTCAAAGCCGGCACGCTTTGTCAGATTTCGACTCGAATATCCATTTTGCATCTGAAGTAGCGTATCGAAAGTGACTGGATCGTTCGAGCCTTTTTCTTCAGCTGCCGCCCTCTTCCTCCCCCACAGTGTTTCCACTCGCGCTGACATCACTCGAGATCGTCGTCGTGACAGCGCGTTGAAGAAATCTAAAATAAATATATATTGCTCGCTTTTCTGGGCGCAAACGGAGGGGGGAGCTCAATGTGGATAATTTCTGGAAATGAACAATACTTATCCGTCCGTCGACCCTTTCGGATTGATCTTTCGAGCGTTTTGGATGAGGGCTTTATTTTAACACGAAAGAGGAACGCTTTAATTACTGTTGATGCAAGTGTAGGTCATTTAGCACCAAACCTCATATAAAAGATAAACGTCATAGTGAACATCACGTGCTGCTGCTCCCACTTCAATCAAAGTTTGATCTTCCTGTGCCAAAAAAACTACTGGACAAATTTGTGGTGCTAAGAGCAGTACTTACATCTAAAAACATTTAACTGATGGGCACGTTTATGAAATGTGAAGGTCTATGTGTTAGTGAGCACAGAACAGACTGCCAAATATGTGGGGAGGAGGCATCAGCCACCAGAGGGAAATGTGTCCCTCAAAACCTTGCCGGAGAACTTTGGTCACAGGGTGTCTTGCGGTGCACTAACGCTCTATTAATTTCTCTGTTCTGCTCTCGCATTGATATAAAGGTGTCTTCATGAACTAAAGGGCAAAGTCTTACTGCTTCCAATACCTCAGGGCGTACTGTCTACAATTTGTCATGCGTGTGCACTTCTCAGTGTTAAAATGACAAGATCTTCAGTCAAAGAGGCCCCGCTAGGCATCCGGCGATAGTGGGCTTGGAGAGATTTTTGTGAAGAGACATTGCCAAGAGGCAAAGTACTTCTGCTCTCTGCGAGACTACTGGGATTAGTTCTACTTCCCAGCCAACGGCAAAGAGCCTCTTTTTTTTTTAAATAGCCTCCGTCTGTGTCCATAAGATTACTTATTTTTTTCCACATAAGATACAATATGGTCAGAGTATAAAAAAACTCTTCTCTGCTGTGCATAACCAGATCCGCTGTAAAATCAAACATTTCTAATGACATTTAATCTTCCTCTTCAATTCAGTAGTTGGAGAGATAACATATTATACTTATTTAAGTTTTGGAAAGCCAATACTAAGCAAACGGGTTCCCTTTGTGCATAAATCTCTGAAGTGGCAAAAGACATGTCATCTAGAGGAAACGATGCTTTTTCTGTTGTCCCGTCAGTTTTTCGGAAGTGAAAATTGTCAGAGATTGTCATCTAGTGATGCTGAATCCGGCTGAAATTGATACATCTTCCCTAGAAAAAATAAAAGATCAGAAGGTAAATGTTAATTGATTCATTCTTTAACTATTAAATTATTTAAATACTTATATAAATATAATAATACTTGAAAAATGTAACAAATTATTCACATTATTATTATTATGCACCAAATTTACTTATTTTGTCAGGGTATTTAAATGGCCTTAGAAAAATGTTTCCTTATTTTAGCAAAACCAAAGCTCACAAAAACCAAAAACTTATCAATGCTACCCTGAACAACCCTGACTATTTTTTTATTTTATTTTACACATTGTAAAACAAAAACAAAAATTGTTTAATGCTTGTTAAAGAAAGATCTTATATTCTTTAGGGTTTCCAGAAATAAAATCTATTAGAATGGTGTTAAAACAGATATCAAGACTACCTATTAAAATAATAAATAGCTAAGTCAATTCCACAAAATGTGGTGTTAAACTCAGCGGCTCTTTTACTGCTCTACAATGTGTGTCTTGCTGTGGCTCCTGTAAACAGCTCCTCAGCACTAGTACACACATTACTGACTGCTGGGGAAACTGGGTGCACTGGCACCAAGAGGGAGCTCTTGTCTACCATATTACCACCATACAAATAACATAAACACACAGAATATGTGGACCACAGTTTATTAATGAACCCAAACCCTTTCATCACTAAGAGAAAATATATTTTCCAACACATATCCAACATAAGTTTGATAACTAGTGTGTAACAATAATAAAATTAAAACATGTTCCCCTTATAACTACAGTGAATCACTTGCCCTACTTTCAATTCATAATTGGCATTACACATTGGAAGAAACCCAGGGACGTCGTACAATATCCACGAATAAGGGGCTTTACATTGTCCCTGCATTGTAAGCCAAGCGAGGAGCACCCTCTGCGATAGATCTCACTCCGTCAACAAATAAGGCACATCAGATGCTGTTTTGGCCGCGGCTGATAGTGTGGCTAAGTTTACTGGATTTTGCAGGCTTTGAAGTAGGAACTCTGAAAAGCTGTCGGTCTTTTCCACAATGGCCCTGAAGAGTCTGTCATAAGAGTCGACCAGGTGCTGATCAATACGGTCATATCCAGACCCACACTACTGTTCAAAAGTTTAGGCTCAGTTGACAAAAATGTTTTCGGAATTTAAAAACCCTTTGATATCGAGTCTGAACGTTTGAATTTAGTTATTTGTAATGGAAAAAAAAATTGTGCAAACATATTAATTCCTTTCATTACAAAACTGAAAATGTATTAAATAAAATTGTGAAATGGATGACTTGGATCAACTAATGATGAAAATTCAGCCAACAAGAACCCAGAATTGATGGAAACTTCCATCAGTCTATCCCAGGGTGGAACTTCAGTAAACTGGCTAATAAAATGCCAAGAGCAATTTTAGCAAATTCTGTTTTGAAGATTTTATTAGTCACAACGTAAGTCTAATAGTTGCATTTATGCTGTTTTCATAGTTTTGATGAGTTACAGATACAAATAAAAAATGTTGCACCCGACCTGTGCCGCTTAAATAGAAAGACCGGACAGGACTTTTAAATGTCAAAGTGATTTTAAGCCAATCAGCTTGCACATGAACAAGAATCATACTGATTTGCTATCTATTGCTTCTTATACCTCATACATTTAAATATTCTTGTTAGCATGCTACCAAGAGCTCAACAATCCCACCTTCACCCCTAGTTTCACCTGTGTAGATATGTTTATGGGGGAGAAAGTGCCCAACAGTGCAATGTCATGATCACTAACCTGGTAAATTTGTCACGCAAGTGACAAACGCAACAAAATTTTTATACAATGAATAATTCTAATGTCAGGTTGGCATTCTAAATATTGAATATTGGAAATTAGTTGTTTGGAGTAAAATATTGCAGTAACAATTCTGATACAAGGTTGGGTTGCCTTTTGATGTCTAATATAAAATCTAAAGCAAAGAAGTTGACTTTGTGGAAAACTTGCAATTTTCATTAAAAATGAGAAAAACAGTCTAACAAATATCAAGCAAACACAGAGAACCTCAGTAAAATGCAGTCTAAATTCATAAAAGCAGGATTAACTACACCATATAGAGTTTATTAAAACCTGGCAAAAAACTTGTGCTTGATCTGCCTGAACAAAGTTTTCCCATGCCATTTTTGAGAGATCACACCAACCCATTACATCAAGAGCTTCACCTCAGTAACCCTGTGCATATGCTACACCTATACAGATCAGTTCAACAGAAACAGCCTGTTGGGTGTCATCATAACCCTCCATCTCAACTCTCAATACCACACCAGTCCGACGGCCACCAGACTTCACAGATCGATGTCTGCGACTCTGATTTAGCTGTGTGCTTGGGCACCTGTCCAAAGAAGGAATCTGCATGTGTTTTCGCATCTAATCTTCTGCTAGCCACACTCTGGAACAGCTTGATTCCCCCAACCCAAGAACCCCCAGAGGAGCAGTCTTGCACTTTCAGTTCTTTTAAGGAGTGAGATCCAGGAATCGAACTGAAGGGTGGAACCAAGAACTTGGATATCAGCCCATGTCCTTCTCGGGACCATCCTGAGCAGTAAAGCTTCTTTAATCCTCTCAAATGATCTTTAATTCTCAGCACAGATATGCATTGTCATGGGTGGCATTTTATCAAAATGGCATTTATGTCACTTGTAATGCTATACCAGAGACGATTCCTCTAAAAAGTAAAAGCTGGATATAACAATATAAGGTTTGCAATAATGTTTAACTGCAATACAGATAAAAGACTCATTTTTATTGCAACCTTTCTTTTGCCTACGACTTTACGTCTGTAAAAGCTATTGAGACACTGTACAGAATAAGGTCTGTCTTTAAAAGCCTTTTTCACATACTGAACATATTAGAAGTTCAAAATAGGACAGGAAGTGCAGCTGCAAACAGGCCTAGGGAAACTGCCAGAATGTGAGCAATCCTGCACTCTAGAGCTGGCCCCCACTATCTCCACACCCATGGTCCACATACGGCCCACATAGCACCGCCATCTGGTCTGGTGGAGATTCAGAACCAAGCCAAGAGAGCCTAAAATCTAACGCCTGCTGACAACTTGGATACATTTTCCAGTCATTAAAAAGTGATATAGGCTCTGGGACAGTGAATACATTAAAAGCTTCAAGAAAGACTTTTGATTTTATGGTTTTGAAACTGTAGCTTTGTCGCTGGGGAAATCGAGACGGATCCTCTGATAAGCATTAAATTCGGAAAAAGCATAACAGCACGGGTCTTAAATGCTCCAGAGGATCTAATGATGCCCTGCCCGCAGCTTGCTTTGAAAGCGAGAGCTGATTTTGACAGCGTGGTGGTGATCCCTGTAATTTAAGTCTGCAGTCACAATGAACCACAATGTCTTTCTGAGGCGCAGCGGCACCGTAATTTACAAGGGTATAAAATACCCTCTCTGCTGACACAATATTTATACAGCAAGTCCTACTGGCTCAAATCAAGTCTACTGGGTAAATAAAGTGGCATATGATCAGCAATCAAGGGCTGATGACTGCCGGATTGACCCGGGAGACAGCAGGAGAATGATGGTTTTTAATCTCCAGACGCCAGTAAAAAACCCTACGCTGGCAGTGGGTGACATGATGTTTACAAATTGGTCATTACTGCCTCACATTTTTAGGAAAACATTAGAGGCAAACTCTATTAAGCTCGACTTGCAGACCAATTTTAACTTTTACAATGTTAAAAAGTGTATGCAAGAATAATGAACAAAAGAAAAAAGGAAACAGACATGCTGTACTGTATGTTTTAAAGCAGCACTGTAAGAGTATGAAATATTAACAACATGAAATATGTTAGATGAGTAGTGTTACTTTCTAGATTTATAAATGTTACTCTAAAACACTGCTAATAACGAGAAAACATTATAACATTGGTTGATAATGACATAACATTAAGCATATATGAACCTGCAGTGTGTAAACATTTGTTGTTATATGATATTTGTTGTTCTACGTTTTCAGTATCGCTAATTAAAGCTGAAATCCATAGCCTTTTATTAAAAATAAACACAAATTCATTATTGAGCAAGTACACAAAGGGTTCTTGGGAAATGTTAGTTGTGCAGGAACAGATATGTAAAGTAACCTGCAATATTATGTTTCAAACAGAGAGGGCGATAGAGAAGCAAAAGTTATGGATTGTACTCTGGCACTAGTAGTAGAAGTTACAGTCCTGTTTACACAAACATAACTAAAGACTGCAAGTCATTGTGGGTCTCTTTAACCTTTATAAAAATTATAATATATATATTTAATATATAAATATATATTATTATAAAATATATTTTTTATTGTTATGTGCAATTAGTGAGGACAATGCATCAGAAAGATGCCTTGTCTGTTCATTGTCCTAACATTATTTTATGGCCATTTAATTTATATTATTTTGCAATATTTTGCAAGACCACAGTACAACAAAACATAAATCCTTTTTGCCTTGCTGTCTGTGAAATGTTTCTAATACTTATGGGAGTTTTTTTTTCAATTAAAACTGGTAATTGATTCTCAACCCTACTTCAATCCTGCGTCAACTAGATCCTAGCAAACTACATCTAGGAGTCAAAAGATGATTTTACTCTAGGGAACCAATGTGTTGGACAAGACCAAGTTTACATTACAAAGCCTGGCTTAGCAACATGGTCACCAGAAAAGACTTTTCCTGTGAAAGTAGCTTAAGCAAAGCTGCGCTACATGTGCAGATGTTTTCTGCTCCCTATTCTGTCTTTCTTTCGTCGGGTTTGTCAGAGTAAGTGCACATCATTGCCAGCTAACAGCTCTGGGCACCGTCCCCTGGTTGTTTGAGAGAAAATGCCAGTCATTTTGGCGGAGCGCAGGCGCTCACAGACGGCACAGGCGGGCACAGATGGCACTAATGGACAAGCAGAATCCAACAGAGGGAATGAGAACGAGCCACCGAGGAGAGCTATTCCAAATAGCAGCAGTTAAAGCCAGGCCCTGCTCGGCTCTAGCAAGGTTACCGCTGCAGCGTTTCATAAAGAATTTAAAGTGATAAAATAATCAAAAGGGGAGAGAAATCTGTTTGGCAGGATGCCAGTGGATCAGATGGGAAGGAAATTGTTCTTTGTCAAATACACATTCTAGTGTACCAAAACTTGATACTTCAGGTATCTGCTCTCAACTTCCATTTGAGTAGCAGAAAAAGTTTAATAAACGCTTCAAATGTTTTCATAACAGCAGTGCCGGTTTTAAAAGTTTGGAAAATGGGTGGCTGGGTGCTAATAAGTTGGTTGTGGTGTTAATAATATTAATAAAAATAAAAATAATTAAAAATAAATCATATTAATAATTATTATTAATAATAAAAAGAATACTGATATTAATAATATTATCCATTGACATATTGGGATTTATAAACTGAAACAATTTTAAACCAACAAGTTGTATATTTAAACTAGGTTTAATTTACACAAAATTCAAATTTCAAAGTATGCAAATCTCATTTGCTTAGAGGAATTTTCACCCAAGAGGATTTTTTACTATGCATTTCAGAAATGTTCTTTTACTACAAGTCAACATAAATGCAAATTTAACATCGTTACATTTCCGTTTTTGGGAGCTATAAAGGAAGGACGGTCTGCTGGCGAGCATGGATCATGATCATTTTAATGAGCTTGGCGACCAAAAAGAATTGCCTTGGAAAAGTCTGCAAATATAAAACTGTTTATGTGGCATAAAAACCTATTCACATGTCATTCCAGTTACAGAGTTGCAACTAAAACCAAGACTAAATGAGAAATATTTTGTGGTGCAAAAAATACTACATTATTACTATTAATAAAAAAACTACAAAACCTGGAATATTTTATTTTAACCAATCCTCTAAAGTTTGTACATCAAACGACAATCATGTTGTAAAACTTTAAAACAGTGTTTTGCGTGAATGACAGAATCAGACGATTAGAGCTATAACACGCTTGTACTCAATCACGGAGCCTCACAAGCCACAGAAAACTCCTCAGTCCTCTGTTTGCATATGACCATTTCCCCTCTTCAACTCCTCAGAGAAATCTTACGACATTGCAAATGAGCATCCAAACAGAGCCATCGGGCTCATCTGTACTTATTCATTTCTGGCCTGTCTCTGCAGTCTCAGCTGGCCTGCAGTCAGGCTTCTAGACATGATAAACATTCAGCTGCAAACATAAGCTCGCATACACTCACAATCCAAAAAAAGCACACTAACTAAAGCTGTACCACAAGAAACTCCTGAATGTGTAAAAGCAGCGCAAATATCCGAGTGCATGTTTGTGTGATCCCGCTTTTCCCCTTAGACTTTGTTTTCCCCTTTTGCTTTCACCCACGTGGTGGTGGCGGGGTCACGTGCAGTCTGGGCGGCATGCGACAGGAAAGACGGTAATTGGAGGGAGCTGTCAGGATAGAGTAGCGCTGCGTCCGTGTGAGGTTCCTGCCATTTGGATACGAACACACGTGCCGTCATCCGTGGACATCCCGTGGGGTGGCGTGCATTAAAGCTAGTGATGAGGCTAATGTGGGCGGAATTGTTTTTGGCACCCGGCCCACAAAGGGGTCGATGGGTGACCTGTTAGAGAATCTATAGCGTAAAGGAAAGTATACAGCTATTGAACACACTGTTTAAGGTTATGTGGACCGTGATAGACTGATAAACTTTGAAATGCACCTTGTTAAACTCTTGATAATCATTAAAAGACGAACAAGAACCATTTCATTCATTATGTATGATTGAATAATTACAAAATAATCAATTAAAAAAATAATAATTCAATTTAATAATTTAACTTTATATTTAGATTAAAAAAACAGGTAAATTATTAAATATAATTTACTTGGTGTTATTTTAATACATTCCTTTGTGTTCAGAAATCAAAATAAGAAATAACATGAATAAATATGTTTCAACATGCAGTAAAATGTTTATAAACACACAAAAAAAGTTTTGAAACAGTTGAGTTTGCACATATTCTCTTTTTATTTTAATTTATGACCTCATGATGTTTTTACGAGCAAGATCCCCTCATTATTTAATGCAAAAATTTCAGATTTAAATTACGGTAGAGAAAAGGTTTATTTATGTGGCGCTATAAAGCACGGGAGTGTAAATACATACTGGCTGCACATCGTGCTATATTCAGTAGTAACCCTGGTGATAAACCATCTTGTTATGTCTACTGGGGAAAATATGCTTATCAAGCCGCATGGTAATGTAAGCAGTAAATAACTTGATCATTGCACAGCAACAGTGAAAATCTAACAGCATGTAGCAGCTTCAGGCCACGCTACATTACTAAGGAGCACTGTATGTGTGTGTTTTTGCTTTTTTCTACCCCACAACTGTGAGAACTGGGTTAATGTGACCTAAGTTGGTCAGACAACAGACTGGACAGGGGGTGAACAAACATACACATAAACACACACATAGAGATTAAACATTACACCAGCACTATAAAAGGAGATGGTACTTCATAATAAAATTATTATTTTAATTCCTTTATGAAAGATCCATAAGGCAAGAATTTTTCCATTTTATCCAGGTTTATCCAATAACTTCAGCCAATAATCTCTATGTGACACTAGAAATACTCCCAATCAGTAAATCAGAGCTTTCTGATCTCCACTGTTCAAAACTCCATCAGACAACCAGTGACCTTTCCTCCAGTGTCTCCCGTGGAGATCAGACAGCAGTCACTAGATCACACCTTACACATCTTATCTGCAGACCTTTTGTTGGTCTTCTCATCGAGTTTCATTCACTCACTTGAAAAACAGCTGAATTTACACTGCTGATGTTAATAGATTCTTTACACCTGTACACTTCTTTAAACCATACACCTGTATGGTTCTTCATTGGTTCTTTAGAGATTCTCCCAATTTGAATTATGTGCGTCTTTATTTTTATGATTCCAAAGTAAAACTCAAGCAGTATAAACAAGACATTTGCTAAAAGAAAATGGAAAATAAAAAAAGTACTGGTAAATCACTGTAGCCATGAATATTGTCTAAAACGAATCATAACAGTGATGGGTGACAACTAATGGGACGTTATAAATAAAATGTTACAGACCTGTGACACAAAGTTAGAAAACTTTTGTTAGTTTACTGTTACACTTGTTAAAAATGTTATTGCACAATAAACACGGATATTCAATTAAGACTATAAGGTCGAGGCTTTAGAATAGACCCACTGTATCAGGAGGAATGTCTGAATTCAACTATGCAGATGATATGACAATGAGCTGCCTGTTCAGGCTGATCTGTTTTTCTCCTGCTTAATCCAAACACTGTCTTTGGCAATAGCACTGGTCTGTTTCCCAGTCATTTTGCTTAAATGCAGTTTCCAAATACTATTCTATAGTTAAGTACTATACAGTCCACTAAAGGTAAATGACAAAGGGTGTGGGATAAGCCTATGCCCTTAGCGTTGAAAGTATATAAGACAGTGTAAGTGTGTTAGCAAAGTAAAGGCCCTGTGCAAGATTGTGAGTATATCTGAGGTGGGGTTGGGGGCTTGACTATTAAATGGAGGCTGACAGGGAGTAATTATTCTAATGCGCTACTTTGCAGCGTGGCTGGGTTAAGGTGTCAGCTGCGAGTCATTAGGCCTGACATGCGCTGGATAGCGATGAGACAGCTGTCTCCCTCCCAGGTGGGCTGACCCACACCGCTGTCACAACGCTAACCGGGCCACCGTCAGGGTGCCCGTTAGAACCGGCTAGCCCAGCTCTAGGTTGCAGCTTGTTGTACACTGGATAACTACCTTCTTAATTTTACTGTGGAAAATGCTCATTAACTTACAGACAGTAAGAAAAAGAAAAAAAGCTTTTTTGGATTGGATGCCAAAAGTGAGGTATGTGAAATCAAGAACTTTGGAGTATTATTATTACATATAATATAAAATATTATAAATTGCTTTATGCATTGCTCTCACAGATAACAAAATAGAAATGTAAACAAAAAATCACTAAGAACTTCTAAGTTAAATCCATGCACTATCTGGGTTTTAAATCACCACTTATGTAAATATGTAATCTTACCAAATTTCAGTGTTTGCTTTTAGGGATTTTTTTGTTTACAATATAAATTTGGCTCTGTATTAGAGCCAAATAGTTACAGCTACAGTACTTGATTTTCTGGACCAAAACCAACTGAGAACCACTGATGTAGTGCAATTTTTTTTTTATTCACCGAAGACCAACACACATTGATACAATAAGTGCTGATATTTATTTGTATGTTAAAAAATGTTGAGCTTTCTTGTTTTTCATGTTAATGGGTCAACAATTTAATAAACGTCAAGGGAAAACCTCAATGTCAGTATAATGTGATGAAGTTATTACACACACGCAGACTAAAGTGAACACAGCCATGATCTCAACCAGTTCTGCCCCATGTTTCCACTGGGCCCAAAACCAGAAAACATGCAAGACCTTCTGCTTCTAATCAGTGTAACTGGTGGAGTCCAAACACAAACACACACACTGTGTCTCCTGTCCTTCTGTGTCTTGTGTAAAACATTACATCTGACCATGCCATCAGCGATTTTATCCTTAAACACATCCATCAATATAAAAAAGTAACCTTCAAAAATCTGCTGACCATAGTTTCATGACATAATTAGTGCCATGATCTAAGACTATCCTTAATAATATTGGTTTTCCAGTATATTTTGGTGGGGAATTATGCGTAGCCATTACAGTATGTATGGGCATGTAATGAGCAGAAAACTTGGCAATGCTGAATCTCGTCTGTGTAAAGCATTTGTTTTGGACAAATAGAGAGAGCGGATGGGTAAAATACTCCATAGTTTATGGGGTACTAGAAAATTCTAACGGCTGCCACTTTGAAAGGGTTTGGGCCATCTGATGGGTTAAAACTATTAAGACCACAAGAGCACTTCTGCATCTGTGTACACAAAAATCAGGATTCAGAACTACTTAAATGCATTTGTTTTGAGACCCACAGATACATATCCAGATGATTGTGATCAAAACAAAAGAAGGTAAACAATACCATTTCTCACAGATTTAATCTCTTTATGTCTAAATCTGTATCTCTCTGCTGACAACAAACCCCAAGTTTTTGGTACCGACTTGATATGATGATATATGGAGTGTTGGGACAGAGTGACCTATAACTCATTTAGGTTGACAACACCATTAAACTTACTATGTTAGATTATAAACTTTTATAATGACCTATTATGATGATAAATGTCATGTGAATTGTGATTCAACTGAGATCGGTGAGCAGAAGTTTCAACACAGAAGCAGGACTTTATTTAGTTTAGTTTTCTTTAGGCACTAGCTTTCCTCCTCTGAGAAACAGTTTGACTGACAGAACGGAACAAATACATAAATGAATAAACCAATTTTTTCAACAGCTGCACGATAATTGTCACATCTGTGTCCTTTCTTCCAATCAATTATGAACCACAAGTTGTAATTTATTTATGGCCAATTCAGGCTCTAGTGATGAAATGTTAAAGACACTCAAATACAAAGTGATATAGGGATGCCAAACTTGCCATCTTACAAAAATACATCTGCTCAAAATTACATGCCACATCAAATCTGCAAGAAGGTGACTTTGTGCCCACATTAAGTGACCGTGAGTCTTATGTACAATACCATGTGATACAAGTTCTGGGGGAGATTCTGGGGTGCCGTTTCACAGCATCTAGCCAAATGCTTTGTTTTGGGTGGTGGCAAAAATCAAGCCACGGTGTTAAAAGTCCTGCTTTTTAACACTCTCATGCTTGTATGAGCACAATTAATTAGTGTCTAATAAAGATTAGAAATGCATTTAACATTGCGTGCACCATCGGTTTAAAATAAAGAGACCTTCTAAATTTGCATATTAAAACTAATTAACATAATCACGCTGTTGAAATCTTGTGCATGGCGAAAAATGTTTATCAACAAACTGAAATAGTCCACTGTGTCACATTCACTCTCCACACAACAAATGGAACGTACTGTTTTGCAATGGATTCTACATTAAATATACGGTTATTTTCTAAAGATGTTTGTGCTTAGACAGAGTGTAAAATATTTTTTTAAATGTTTTTTTCCAATTTAGTGGATTTATTGAATAGTTTTAAGTGTGTGTAAAATGTATGTAAACTAAATCTGAATGATATTATTCTTAGTTACTTAATTTACAGATTTTTTGTAAGATTTTAATTTGATCATTGTTGTAAAATGTGCATATTTAAATATCTTAAGGAAAAAACAAAGCACTATATCTAAATTGCCTTTCAAATAGTGCTCATCACTTTAAATATTCAAATTGATCAGACGAGAGAAAGAGTGAATTACAATACATTACCGATTCCCTGTATGATTTCCATAGGTCTGTCACACTTAAGGAGAAAAATCAATGCGACAAAGCAGCGCAGGGAATGTCTGACACTAACGGTAATGCTGTTTAATTAAAGCCAAGATTCCAGTTCTCATTGCAACGGGATTTGATTTTAATAGACGATGAAGAAATGGCCCGCGCCTCGACGCGACTACAATTGTACCCAGTCGGCCAAGAGAAAAAACACACACGCAGACACGTGCACGCACACACTAACGCGGCAGGACATCAACTCGGATTGAATCAGGAGGTTAAGGGGATGTACATCGAAGCTTGCGCCCGTGTTAAACAGTCTGCCAAAGGGGGCAGGTACCAGCCCACCCAGCTAATCAGCACAATGTGCTCAGATACAGACAAAAAATATATTTCAGAGCACACGCCCCTATTACATACATCACTAATATAAAACGCTTGACCTCAATATGGTAAAATATTAGAAAGCAAATGCAAAAGACGGAAAAAATATGATTGTTAATGGATTGCATTTTGTTAAACTCGGATGAAGCGCTCAATCCAGAGTCTAGTAAAGCCATGATGAGGAGCTTATAAAAAAAGGATTGTAGGCATAAAGAGATAAAATTTGAAAGAAAAAAGAAAACAAAGGCCATGTTTAAAAAAATCAACATGCTAATAAACCTTCTATCATAAACCTGTGCTGCTACAGATTATAAAATGATGCTAATCTCAATTTAATAGCAGTTAATGTTCTGGAGAGAACGATTGGAACCACATTAAATAAGGAAAACGCGATCTATCCACATTTGTGGATGTGTTAGTTCCCCTCCAAACCTTTCCAGTGTGTACACTGCTCCTATCCAAAATCTCCGTCATGCACTTTGGCACCCCCCACTTTCCAGTTCCCAGTACCACCCTCCAAACCAGCTCACTGGGGTCTCCGGTCTAATCCTGTTACCAGGAGGTCTGGCTGTTTGAAGAGGCTCACAGATTAACACGGCAGACATCGTCAAATTTACAACCAGCCACATGGACATCTGCCCTACTTTCTGCAGTTCACGTACCAAAAAAACAGAGACAGACTTGGTTCAAAGAGCAAGGGGCCATTTCATGAAATCGGCAAGCCAGTCATTGTTAAAGCTGTCATTTCTCCTCTGCGGACGGTGGGGTTTAACTAAACTGTCAGCCTTCTACTTAATGCTTGTTAAGCGTAACAGGCCAGTGTGCTGATAGCACTAATGAGGACCAGAAAAAAGACACGAGCGCTGCTTCACCATGCACACCGATTGTCACAACACAACCCAACGCACACCAAAACACGGTACCCTGATAGCGACCAAAAATGAGGAAAATTGATAAAGATGTGAAGATATACAGCAGATGGTGAAAGACTCGTGCTTCTATAAATATGTTAATGTTTAGTTAGGCGGTCAGCCCTCCGCTTCTATAAAAAAGCTTTCCTCTGCTTTATTATTCGTGACGCTGTGATTTAATTCCAATTACCCCATTAATTAGAAATCTTGTGGCCTCTGATCTAGGGTATGCTTCAACTTAATAACATTTGCCAGTGTTTTTTGTACCAGTGCTTGCTTGTGTCTGTTTGCAGAACATGAAAAGCTTTTTTTCCTAGAGACAAAACTCTGCATTCGGCTTATCAGATAACATTCAGTGATAACACAATCATGAAAGGGATTAACTGATAATCATTGAATACTATTAGAAACTATTTTTCTAATTTGTATTGTTTCTTGAGATGTGAATGCACAGTTTCTTTTTCTGTACAATCAGCATGCTGATTACACGAAATCTGCATAATAATGGGATACATGGCAAAAAGGATTTTTATGAAAAACATTTGGTCAATGTAACAGAGAAAGATAAGAGATACAGAATAATACAAATAAGTGTACTAAAATTAATGAATGCACTACTGAGATTAGTAAAATTATCAAATAAATAAATACATAATATGTATATATATATATATATATATATATATATATATATATATATATATATATATATATATATATATATATATATATATATATATATATATATATATATATATATATATATATATATATATATATACACACTATAGCATTTTATATATATATAGCATTTATTAATTTTAGTACATGCCAATTTCTACATTACAATTTCTACTTTAAATTACATTTAAAATAATTGAATTTAATGTATTTTACATTAAAAACTTTTAACTTATCAAACTCATAGAAACTGCTCTGCAGAAATACTGTGGTACAAATTATATAGCATAATCCCAAACGGCTGATAGATTTTTATAAACTGTCAGACATCCCAGCTCTATTTACAGAAAAGAACAGTAAAAGTAAAAACAATTATCACATCGTAATCGTGCTGGTTTTGCCTGCTGCCAAGCAAACTACAATTCTGAGGTTTGTTGTCCGGCTAAGCCGTTCAGCACATCTCAGTGTGCCTCATTAGGCAGTTGTCCCTCACTAAAGCAGCCAGGCTCACTTCATACTGGCCTTGCTTGCTAGTTCATTAGGACACTACTCGCTCTCTTGGCTACCAGGGTAAAACACAAACAGTTTGGGGTCTGCCACTCGGCACCCTAATCCAGTCATGAGACTGGGCTCTTAAACACTATCGCGGCTAAGCCCGGCCATGTGTGCCTATGACCTGAGGGATTCGGCCGCCAGCCTACTCCCTTAATCCTCCCTATACACACTCTCTCCTTTTTGTCTTCCTTGTTCTCTCTCTTCTTCCCTGTCACTATTTCTCCACACCAGCAATGTCTCCCTCTCTTCCTCTCCTGCATTCTTCAAGAACCGGCCCCGCCGAGCCGCCTGCTCGCAGTCTCTTAATTAAACTGCTCCCACTGCTCTGTTTATGTGACCGATGACTGTTAAATTAATACGCTGTCACACTGGGCCACAACGGTACATTTTTATTTATTTTTTTCCGCTCCGCCGTTAGCATAAGGCCTCGGGACGGCGAGCTGACATGTTTTCTTTGTCTGAGGTCGGAATTTACACCATTTAAAAATACACTCCACCTCATTACAGCGCTGCCCTAAGGAAACAAGCAGTCTGCATGGGCTAATAAGGTACGTGTTATACAGAGGCTGATTTTAATAGGGTGTAATGTATGCATAGGCTACGCTAAAATGACATTATACGTCTTGAACAATGCTTTTCTGGGGCTGCGGGGGCTTTTTGTGCTGTATGTTCTGATGTCTGCGCACCAGGCCTGTGTGCTTTCGCTTATTGTGAAACATCCCGAATAAGTTAGTGTGGGAAAGAGGAAAATGAGGATTGAATTCCACAAAGAATAAACAGCATCTTGAAAACTGTTACAGTCTAACCAGCATATTTATAATCATCATCAGTTGTCATCATTACCTCATACCTCCCTCAGAAGCCTTCAGTGTGGGAACAACTAGACTATGCAGAGATCTGGAAAAAGTCTTTTCAAAGTGTCCCATCTTGGCTTTGCTTTCATTTTCTCCTCTCTGGGGTTAATGTATGTTAATGTATCGTTTATAAAGGTGCTTATTAGTGCGTTTCGCCGAATGCTGCTTTGTAAAATAACACAGAGCCCTGCCGAGACAGTTAGTTAGAGGCAGGGAAGAGAGAGAGAGATATAGGGAGGGATGGGCAAGCATTCAAAAGAGCCCCCGCCAGTAATAGGCCAGCCCTTGACGCGCTGCCACCTTCTCTACCTGCTGTCCCCTGCCGCTTTTTCCGGAAACTTGACGGCAGATGTTGCAGCGCTAAGCTGGCTCTGAAGTGCCTCTCTGGTTCCCCGGTCTCCCTAACAACACAGTCAAACCACATTAGATCTCTTTATTTGTGCCCCAGGCAAGTTCGGCAGTGCAGCTGTGTCCACCCTCCGCTCTACCTTTGGTGTTGGAGCCCCTCAGGCGGTAAATGGGAGAGCAGAAAGTGTTCAGGCTGTCTTGAAAAAACTACATCTGCTGACAATCCAGCAGTCTGGCTGTGGGCGGGGTGGGGGGGAGGACGTTTGGGAGGGACCGGGGGGTCTCTGAGCTGAACAGATGTCTGCGACAACCTGCTTCCTTACACCTGTACGAGTCCTCGTAACCCCACAGATCCGGCGCTGAAAAATTCATGACCCCGGAGGGTTCCTGTCGGGCATCAAAGCCCCCTCTCTCAAGCCGTGCGTACGCAGCCCACCTTGGCTCTGACGAGGGACTCCTCGGGCTTTGATAGCTCATGCCTGCACCCAGTGCACTTGATCAAGGGCTTGAAAGTCTGCACAATCGAGCTGTGGTCTGACTGAAGTGTGCCAGGGACCCGCTCAGAGGCTTTTAGACCCTCCTCTCAGACGAATTCAGAGTTACAAAGGTTTTAACAGCTTCTTTGAAGAAAGTAAAACAGAACCGGTGGCTCAAGCGTGACTGGGATGTTGCGCTAGCACAGATGCGGTGAGGACTTTTTTAAGATGAAAAGAACAGAAACAATTGCTTCACACTGTGCTTTAGTTTGCCAACAAATACAGACTTTGCTCAATTCCTGAAGTTTGTTTACTATAGGCCACAACTACTTTTTGTCTCGAAAACGAACAATCAATTCAACTGAATATAAAAATATTCTACTACTTTAAATAATCCATACCATGATAAAGGCATATGTAATTCTATATATAATGTAAGGCTTTGAAAAAATTATTTTGTCGTTTGCACATTCATTAATAATAGGGGTACTTGTTTGTACATACACATCCGTGTGTACGGTTACAGAACAGGAAGTGTGTGCAAACAAGCTCATGACAGTCATATCCTGTTTAAAGTTTTTGCAGCTAAGGGTGTTGTCTAATGGTTTTGGGAGAGAAATGTTACTTATGCTCGCACACACACCGAGAATTTAAAGAAAATACTTGCTGTAATGTTACAACACACACAATACTGACCTATTATGCACATTTTTCAGTGCTGAAACTTGTTACCACAGATTTTTGCATTTTACATTGAGGTGAAGTGTCAGTGGCTTACTTTGTCCGCAGTAGTTGGCCTCATAAGTGAAACTCGGTCATATTGTCGCCGCAGAAGAGCCCACAGTGCCTGAAGGCGGCCCTGTGAGGAAATGAGAAATATTGAGATGTGGGCTCAGTTTGGTTTGCCCTATCAGTCTTCTGTTGGTCTCATTAAACCAAAGACATCATGCTTTCAATCATGCAGTTTTTGAAACTCAAAATAAATCAATGACAGCAATATCTTGATATCTTGTTGGCAAACGCTGGTCTCAATGGCAACAGGAAGTGACTCACCCTGATTGGAGTATACCATTTGGATTCACGTTGATGATATGTGGGTGGGGGTGATCTTGGCTTGATCATGGGTTCTTCTGTCTCCTCTATTATAGACACCACTGCATTCTTGGCCATCTCTAGTCTAGCCCCCTCCTCTGTGGACCCTTTCTCACCCCAACGGACCTATACAGATGTATGAACACATTCAGTGGATTAAACGTTAACCTGAACTTGTAGAAGATTAATACATTTTAAACTATTTAAAGATAGCTGTACAGTGTTATATTACTGTATACACAGTGGCCCCAAAATCTTTAAAATCTATAAATTTCATTGCATTATATAGCAAAATTTAAAATAAAAAATTAACTAATGAAAACACCCCAAGCACACATTAACGTTTACACAAGCCAAATAAATAAAATACTAAAACAATAAATATACTATTTAAATAAGCATGTGGACACTTTCTGGTTTTGACAAGTGGGTAGAAGATGTTCATAGTGATGAATTACATCTGTAGTCACTCTGGAACTGTTTAACATGATGAGGAAATGACTTGTGAGGTAGTAACTTCATCCATACAACATTAAAATGACCTTGGGCAAGCCGGTAAAAAGTGATAAAAAATTGCCAAATAAGTGTTCAGAGAAAAAGGGTAAAAAAAAGGAAGGGGTGTTCATAATCTACTTCTATTGTAACTAGAAAAAAACGCTTCTTAAAAATCTATGTTTTGGTTACAAAGAACAGCAAAATCCATCTTTGGATTGAATGATGTGAGGGAGAATAAAATTATAAAAAATATTTTTATTTTTACTACCTTCTCTAACATTTTTATGGCAAATAAATGTTAAAATGATTCCAAATACTTTTTGGTGCCACTATATACCCCAATAACATTAATTATTACATTCTTTGGAGAAATCGCATTATAATGATCATGATCAAAGGTAACCTATTCTTCACCTTATGAATGCCCTTTCTTTATCCTTACAAGCCTAAAACTATTTATAACAGATTTCATTATAGTACCTTTTCAGCATGACAATATTAAAGGAGACTTAATTAAACCTGCACTCCTCAAGCTGTAAGTTAAGACACAACAATCTTGAACAGCTTTTCAACAACGTCCCTGAACATCCCAAGCTGCACAACTCTCAATTAATAAAACATTCTTTGCATCCCATGTTTCTCACATGTCAGCATGTGTTTTAGGCAAAGAGGAAGCAAGCAAGTTGATCTTAGATACACCTCCTCCCCATGTCAAGAGACAGCTTCAGAAATGGAGATTGGCTGTCTGAATAAATAAAAGCAAGAAAGTCGTGCCTTGACTCAGTCTTGAGTTTTGTACTGCCCTGCACACTCATGGGAAACATTTGTCCAAGATTTCTGTAGGACCAGTGATGCTTCTGTTTTTGGAGGCCTGAAAAAATTTAAACTAAGCAAATATCCCTTTTAAAACCAGCTCCTAAGATGGATAGAGTGCCAAGTAGCACATTTCATCTGAATACAGTCAGGTGACAGAATGGAAGTCAGCAAGATGAATTCATCTCGTCAGAGTGGTTTTTAATCCTTCACCGTCAACGTGACTTAAGACAGCGGGACATCACAAAAGCTGAACTGGCAAGGCCTTGTCACGTCAAAACCATCATTTAGGGACTATGCTACATTTATGGCGATTTCTTGGCGATTATGGCTTTCTGGCGCCTTTATACCGTTAAGAAGTGTACCAAAAGAAACAAATAGAAAGATTATAAAAAAATCATTATGAAAGTTTTTTTACTAATCTTCCAGTCAATAAATATGATAAGCATACTTACATTCACAAATACTTTATACTGTGTTCTCAATTCAAGAATCTGTTTTGTATTATATTTTTACAAAAATGTATTTAGGAAGAAAGATACTACTATTCTTTTGCATAGGCTCAATTATTTACAGTATGTTCAACCAAAACCAACACCAATTAAATGAAAGACGCAAGGAAAAGACTGCAAAATATCTAATATTATCTAATATATATTAATTAATCTAAAAAGTGTTTATTAATGTTTATTATTTTACAAATATATTATTATTATTAGAAAAAATAAGTTTTACACCATAAATAATGACTAATATTTCATGAAATTACCTTCATCAAATGTAAACTACAATTATGACAGAAATATTGTAAATTAGAATTGTGTTCCCCAGAACTGTCAAAACTAACCTAAAAGGACAGGCTGGTGTATCAGTACATGACATAATAAACATACGATGAGTTTGAAATTAGTCATAAATGTTTCTAAAAGAATGATGGCACACAAATAGTAAATGCTTATAAACAGTCGTGATAACATCAAAACCTTGCATAACTGTTTATATCATTAAAGTGTAATGTTTTTACCTCCATGCGTTTGATTCCACCAGCTCCTCTTCCTCCATAGTAAGACGCATCCACGGTCGGCCACTTCTTCTTGGGTACTGGATCTGGCTCTGGCTTCTGCAGCAATAAATATAAAGAGAAACTGGATAATTGTAGTATCTTTCATTTGTATGCCTAGAAATTTACACTTAATATGAAACATTATTAAAGTCTTTCTTTCATAAAGAAAAAAATGTGATCTTACAGGTGGTGGTGGAGGAGGTCTTTGAGGAGGTGGGTCCTTAATAACCTGAGAGGAAGAAAGTTAATTTGAAATGAACTCATGGGAATTTAGACATCAAGGTAAGAAGTGCTGCTGTTGGCACTAATGGAAATTACATTTAATATGTGACAGTATTGCTGTTTTGCTAGTTTCCTGAGCACTTCAAAGACCTGATTCATAATTGAACAACTGGAGCCCAGCACCACCACAATTGATTACAGGGATCTGCTTGTAAACTAACACTGAAGGCCCCTGGTGCAAAATAAAGAAAGCCCAAAAATCAACTTGTTGACAGGGGAGTCTTTGGGGTGAGCATGGTGGTCCGTTTATCTCTTAATTAATTGGATGAGGTTCAATGCTCCCCAGCAATCCCCCAATCATAAAGTCCTGAGGAATTAATTAGCTCCAATAAAATGCAGAAGGGAAACTTGGGCTTCACTCCAGGCTGATCCCCAGTGCAAAGGAGAGGCAAGTTAACAGAATGAGATGCTTTCCTGCAGCATTTTCTGTGTTTGTACATTATCTGGCCTGAGAAACATGAATTCAGCAGGTGCCTTCCTTCACTGATAACGTCTTGATGACTGTAAATGTTCTTGGCAGCTTCTGGTTCTACAGCTGTATTAGTGATGGGTAAGAAAAGACTTGACACATCCTGACCACAAAACCTCAGATTACTGTTCTTTTGTAGCTCAGAAGACATTTTTTCACATTTTTTCTTCTAGAATTCCTTTAGGACAAATACAAATTGATGTAAATGAGCAACTAATGAACGAACACAGAACACGTTTTTCCATTCATATGTGTAACACTGGCAGTAAAAACAGTAAAACAAAAACCGAGACGATAGATTAACAGGGCAAACCGTTAAAGGAATAGAATGGCTGCACTTTTAAAATTAAAAGCTCAGCATACCTCTTTAATTCATACAATAGCCCGTTTAAACAATCTAGATAAAAAGATTCGGATGTAACCATGTTTCACCTGTCAACCATGTAACCCCTTTCGCTGCACAATCAATGCAAAATGGTAAGTAAGCCTTGTCTCATTAAATATGAAGGATGGATATGCTGCCATTGCAGGTTAAGCATTTACCGAATTAGTTTTCAGAAAAAAAAATGCCTTTCAATTATCACATATCATGGGTCGAACAGCTGTTTCATTCACATTAAAGCTCACTGACACCATTTCACCAGTGTTACCATTATAATGATGGAAAATGATCAATTAGGGTTAATTAATTGCTCTTTGACTCATAACTAACTGTCTGCAAATCCAGTCATATCCATCTATGGGGTCCCTGTGTGCAACGATTAACATAACTTTGGACAGAACCTTGTGCTAAAGGATTAGCTCCTTTATTGAGTAATTAAAAAGCAGATTTATATTTGCCAGACATATTGTGGGATAAATAAGGCATTTCACAAATGACACGCTGGGCTGTTAGCTTCTCAAACTACCTGACAGACAGCTGTGGCGCAGGACGACCCCTCAAATGCAGTTCGGACGATGAAGTGCAGATAATTAAATCAAAATGCCGGTATACTTAGCCATCTGACACTCGCACGAGAGCCTAAGAACTAGGGACACATCTGTGGATTCAATCAATGACAGTCCGGTGGCACAACGTCCCCATATGGCTTTTGGGATAATTGTCCAATTGGAGTTTATAATCCGTCCATTTCACCCCTCTGAACACGCTGTTGTGTCAAGCTGTTTCTCAGCCTTAACACGATCATGAACAAGTAGCAGGTAGCATATTTGCAAATTACAATTTCTATTAACACAAAATTAACCTGTTTGTAGTAAATCAGCAAATTAATGATCTGCGAGGGTGTGTCATTTAGAACAAAATTAAGCAGATCCTTTTATCTGAAAATCAAAATAAACCCAACTGTCCATAACTTCACATAAGCGTTGTCTTGGGCTAAGCTTTCCATATATGCCGAGACATTAAACCTTATTTGACCCTCCAGTTCTGCCGTTTAATTTAATGTGTATTTGTCCAAAACTACATATCTGTGGAAAGATGCATGTTTTTATGTGGTTATTGATGTGTGTGTGCTTTAGGGTGGGGGTGCTGGTGCTTCTGTATTTCTCTGATTGCTGAAAACTGGCAAGGCTGAGTTTAAATATTAACAAAGCACACATGGCCCTTCTCTTGTGCCGGGGTCCCTGATGGAGAGGAACAGCAGCTCCTCCACCAAGACAAACAGGGCAGAGTCCAGACATGCTGCGGGGGGTTTACATTTTAATGCCTTTGTTGGTTTTCCAAAATATGCTTCCATCTCATCCTGGAACGGCTCCCACCAGGTTCTCAAAGAGAGGTGCTGCATATCATTTGGTGGTGCTCTGATGCCGATTGCCATAGCGACACTTGCCGGGCTTCCGAATCCTAGATATCTCGTGCACCATCTCATTAAAAGCTGAAGAAGTGTTGCTGCTTTTTATTTTAATTATTATTTTAAGTGTGGGGCAGTGAACTGTTCACTTTGCTTTGTGGGTACAAAAATATAAATGCAATTTCTCTGATGAAAAGTGGGTTATGGGAAATAAAAGTCACGAAAAACAAAATGAAAAGAGCTTCCCTTTTCTTTCTAAATACATGTAAAGTAGTTTCCTGTAACAATGGCCTAACTAAACTTGAATTAAATAAGCAAGCTAAATTTAACCAGCAGAGTGTTTCCTGCTAATCTCAGTTTAGCTGGACTATCTAAACCACAAAAAAGTTACACTGAAAAAATACAAAGTGAGAAATTGATATTGTATACAGTATAACAAAACGATTAAGATGTTAATCTCAATCTCTTTTCAAATCATATAAATTCTGTGGGCAAAAAATGCTTCACAAGAAGATCGCGGATAGGAATAAATGTTATGACACTTACAACAGTGCAGCAGAGAGGCCAGAACCACCACATCAGACCCAAAGCCAACAGCAGAAGTAACACCAAGAACACAATGGCCACCACTGTCCCATCAGACTAATGGGAGAGAAAACATTTACAGTTAACTTTAACCTGTTAACTGTCACCGTTCCTCAGGAGGAACACCTATTTTATTTGCCAATTCACTTTAATGTTTCATAGTTAAACTTTAATCTAATCATGACAAACTATACACTGATAAGACTCAAAATAAAAAAATATTTGCCAAATTTTCATAACAATAAACATAATCACAAAAAATGGTAGTTACTGTAATTAATAAAAATACCTCAAATTAAAAATTTTTTAAACGACTTATATATATATATATCTAATTTAAAATGACCATGTGCATTTTTAATTATGCTGTGACAGTTATCAGGTTAAAAATAGAATAACGGCAAAAGAAGTAATTCATCATTTTATTCTTAAAATCTAAACTACATGTACTTTTTGACTTACACATGAGGAGGCAGTGATGGTGAAAGCGCTGGTCAGATATGATACACCATTGTTCAAACTAATCAGAATCTCCATTTGTCTGTAAGAATAAAAATATTTCACAAAAATTAAACACTGGTCTTAAATTAAGTGCCAAAATATTGTTTTTGTTAAATGACATAAAGCTTTAGCTCTTAAGCAAAACATATTTTATATTTTACAGAATAATACAATTATCATAAAGGTTATATGTTACAGCATAAAAGGCAAATCTAAAGGGAACTGCCACTAGATTGTTTGGAATATGATGTAATGTCGGTAATAATATACATTATACATCATTATACAAGTGTGTCAAAAGCATTTATTCATTTTTATAATGAAGAACTTGTTCACATGAAAAGGGAAGAAACTTAGTTCACCCAAAAATAAAAATGTCATGAAAATAACCCAAAAATAACCCTTATGTCATGTCAAACCTGTATGACTTTCTTGCTTCAGCAGAACACAGAAGAAGATGTTTTGCAAAACGCTGTTAACCAGCACACATTCACTTTCATAGTACGGACACAAGGTACAATAGAAGTCAACGGATGCCGGTAACCAGCGTTTTACAAATATCGTTTGTAAAGTCGTATGCAGAGTCATATGCAGGGTTTGAATGCCATAAGGGTCAACAAATTATGACATCATTTTTATTTTTGGGTCTATCCCTTTAAATTTAACTAAACAAAATATTGTAATTTTCAAATGAAAACGTACACATCATTAAAACTAAATCAAATAAAAAAACCTAAACATTAAAAAGTCAAATAAAATGACATGTTGTTGCTAATCCTCCCCATCATAGCACAGCTCAAAGCATGAACATAAATTCACGTTAAATCCTGGGTACAGAATTTGAGAAAAGATTCTCACTTATTTACTGAGGAGGGAGTTGAAGGTGGCTTGCAATTAAGGCACTAATGATGAACGGCATTGTAATTTCCATATGTCTATTATGCAGGAGACAATTACCATGGGGCTAATGAGAATCCTCAAGCAGGAAATCGACTGACTGAACGCCTGAGATCCCCCCCAAAATGAGAGAATATGTGAAAAAACAGGCCACTGTCTGCAGAGCCAACAATGATGCAGTGGAGAGCCATAAGAGAGGAGTTAGCTGTGACAAACAAGATTTCAAGGGTTTGGGTCTTGAGTCATTCCCAAGAAGACAGAAGGACTCGAGGTCTTTAAACGATATTAGCATGAATTGTAGCCTCTGTAAAATTTAGACCAGAGGCTGTAGCAAGCTCGTAAAGGGTTTTTTGCATGTTAAATAGGTCCGTGTACTGAATGGATGAGAGGAGAGGCTAATTTAGCTGACATACTCAATACATGCAAATGGGAGGCAGGTTGTTAATCAAGCCGGATATATATATATGTTTGATGAAGATTTTATTCCCTGGAATTCACTGGACTCTTTGGTCGGTTTTGTCGAACATGAGCCGTTTTTTCTAAACCTGCTGATAAAAATTAGATGCTTTGTGAGAACTGATCGCTAGTCACATTCAAACGGCGCTTGTGCAAGGCCAAATGCTTTTCAAAATTGGCATTTTCTTGGACGTTGGCATTGGCAACAATCCTTGGAATCAGTAATATCTGGCCTGTTTATATTTCAAAGGTACTGTGCAACTGCAAAAAGTGCCAGAATGTCCCACATCAAAGAACAAAACTCGGTGGTAACGTTTAAAAGGCATTCCCAATTATAACATTTATAATCAAGGCAGATGAGAATATAAACATAAAAAAGAGAGAAAGCCATTTGTGAAGCAGACTGTCTGCCTCAAGCATCTAATTGTTTTCTTTTGTCCAGAAATGTGGAGCAGAAGAAACTTTGACAGAATGGATGCAAAAGTGCTCTTGCTGAAACAGAAGGCCACTCGTAGCGCCACAGGAGACTGAGAAGGGCCTGCGAGTTTGATTTCTGGTCACAAAGCACATGGTGATGGAAACCGAAAGTGACGTCGCAGAATGGGACAACAAAGATGCCACTGAAGGCTTTCTAACTTTCTTTAGAAATGAAATCACACATCCTGAATTATTGAACGGCTGACATATGCATCAGCTTTGATGGGCTGCAACGGCAATGCAGGCCTGACCGAACATTCGACACGTGTGACAGTCCTCTGGAAACATTCCACAGGACAGTTAAATCTGCAATGCCTTCACATAGACTTCTTAGCTAATAGTTAGATCTGTAGAAATCCTTTACAACATAACAAAAAAATAACTATCCAGTACATCCATGTCCTTTGTCTCACATTTTTGAAAGTGACCATCTTTCTATCATCATGCAGAATGAGAGGAGGAGCGCTGCCATGTTCTGGGCTCATATCCCACCCTCAGCGCAGATGGAACTAAAATGGCGGCCTGACAGATCAGATTGATTATTGATGAGGCACGTTCCACCACTCGCGCTGCAGGCAGGTGTCAGGTCTGTCCCTCAGTTATTTTTCTCACTCCGCTGTTGTTGTGAAAGCGCAGGTGAGGACATGCTGCTGCCAGACAAAAGTTCCTCACCCCCTCCAGCCGAAGACTCAGAGGGACAGGGCCGGCCAGCGCTAATGGGCAGGCTGACAGATGCCCTAGATCCTGGTCTGACGAACCAACAGCTGTTGGTGCAGATGAGACCCTGATATCTGCCGTTACGTCACTGAACCAGGAAGAGTCCAAAAACACAACTCTGATATTCCCCATCGGTCTGTTCCTGCTCAGTACTCTTATATCCTGTGTCCTAATGTAAGGATTGTGCGGGAAAAATTATATACGTTTGCACAAAGATGTTTTTTTTTTTTCTATGTGATAAATGGTAACATGATCTTATTTGTCTACCTATAAATTTGCACATAAATCATGGTTCTAGTACGTGTTAAATTACAGTACAGTAATTGGACAGCATACACATGCACAAAAATAGTAAAAACATGTTAATTTCACACCATAACATTAACAAGTTCCCCTTAGGGCCTATACTTTATACTGGAAGAGCTTTGATGATAATAAAATGTAACCATACAAGGAATGCAATTTACTTTACAAATACAAATATCAGTTCCATCTGGACTATTTATTATTTTTATTCAAAAAAGCCTAAAATCCGGCCAAAATCATTTAATGATAAATGGGATTGTTTCTGATTGAGTATTTATCTTTTTTAGCTGTAGTGTTACAGTTGCAAACATTCAGTCAACTTCATCCGTCAATACGTTTACATGCACTTTACGTACGAGTCCGGGTGTGCTTCTACTAAAAGATTGGGAGCTTTCTGAATGCAAACCGAACAGATGGATTGGAATGGACAAAGAGTGGTAGATAAAAAGACAGCGATAAGAGAGAAAGAGGGAAAGACGATAAAAATTTCTAGCACTTTGGCATGTTGCAGGTGTTATTTGGTGCATACTGTCAGTGCATGGTGAATTATTTAAATATGAACGTGGAAAAGGGAATCGGTGCATCTGTCGCACATCCTTTTAAAGCCCTCCACCAGATGTGTTTACTAGCCGTTCATAGCAGCAAACTACTTAATGGGTCACAGTTGCCAGCCAAGAGTTAATTAAGCAAGCCTTTTGAATGGCGACCACGTATGGAGGATCAAACATCATGGGTAAATCTGGACCATAATTTCACACAAGCTGCTCACAGTTAATCCCAGACCTACACAAGGTGTTGTGTCTCTCGCTCAGTTCAATAACATAATGCTGTGACATGACATTTACAGTATATGACATGATCATTTAATGGGTCGCAATGTTGTAGCACTGTTCAGGGGGTTTGAAATCACAAAATATGTTTAATTGATTTCGAAGCGCTGCTGTTTAATCTGCACATACCAATTACTTTGACCACTTCCAGCTATTTGTAAGCAGTTAGTAAATGACACTTGCTGCTCGAAACCACACACACACACATATATGAAATACTCACTGTCCCAATGAATACAGCACAGGAGCAGGACATAGCACATAGTCATCCCTCACTTTGCTTGGCTTTTCATCTGCAAAATAAATAGAAAGTTGTTATCGTGTTATGCTACGGTGGCAAATTAGTGGTGTAACATCAGGCCATTTGTTACAGTGTGGACCAGAGGCTCACTGGAACTGCTGACGTGTACAGTCCAGTTGAGCGACATATTGTTATCCCATTTGAAAATGATTCATTTGTCTCAGCCCTGCTAAAGTCACACAGACCAATTATATATTTCCTGTCTGGTTACAAAACCAGTAAAAAACATGTGTATGCCATATGTGACTGTTATGCCATATGTGACTGTTATGCCATATGTGACTGACTATAGTAGGGAATGACTTTAGAAGTATACTGTCATAGAAGAAAATAAGAAAAAAAATTTATGTATGGTAAAGAAAAACAAATACACAAAAGCAATTAGATGCAAATGTTAACCTTACCATAAAAAGTTAATTATCACAAAAATAATTATCAATAATTATCATGAAAAAATTACCAATTAGTTTTTAACAAAGGTTTTCACCTTTTTTCAAGTTTTTATTGTTAAAGCATGACTTTTCATAGTGAGGTGAAGTGTTGTTTTCAGAATTGTCACATCCATAACAGTCTACATCTCTTATAAATGCGCACATAAAATAAATTCTTTATGTTCTTTAAAGGGCCATCCCGTCTTTTGTTGGGTTTTATTGTATGTTGTTATTGTATGTTGTTGTAAGTATGTTGCTTCTCAAAAAATTGTTTATTTGTGTCACATCCATAAGAAATGTATATTTCTATATTTTTAAAAAGATAACTTATGCATAGACTGATAGTTTTATGTCTGGACTCTATAAACATGGGTATTTTGTAAAGTACTGTATAAACCGCTGGTACAACATAATAGTAAAAAATCCATAATGCTGGAATTGCCCACAAACACAAGGAACTCTGTTTAGTTTAAAACCTAAATGAAACTGTTAGAAGTCATACAAATGTTAAGCCACAACAAAACATATTGCATGCAAAGTGTGGCCCTTCACTTCCTGCATGATGCAACGGACTATTACAAAAACAAATTTGAACATACAGTGTCGGCTGATTTTATCTTATACAAGCCCAGGGTCAAAGTCAAGTCAACATACTGTATGTAATTTACAACAATACTTACTGCGAGTAACTCCATCCACTATGAAACTGCAGAGAACTTCTTTCCCCAGTGTGAACCCGTTTCCCCTCAAAACAATGTCAAAGGACTCTGTGGTATGTAAACCAGATGAGAACATAATGAGAAGCACTTCTGGGCGTTCACCCAAATCAACGACCATGCACACACACACGATTTAATTCATCTCTGATAGCTTTAAAACCCCTTAAAATGCTTACCATTCACGCAGACGCTGGACGGCTCCACTGTTAGTATCTCCGTGCATGATTGCTTGAGGATCTGCATGATAAAAAATGTATTCAGATCATTACATGTCACTAGTGAATCATTGTATCAGCTATCACTGTCTGTTTTTCCGTGGCCCGGCCTTTTGCATTCACGCTATGATGTTTGCCATGCCAAATCAACCTCAATGAGAAAAGCATCACATACAGTGCAGTGCATTGTGGGAAAGACCCGTGTCGGATGTTATGGGGAAATTATACGGTGCCATTTTCCCTCTTCGGCTCTATTAGAGAGCGGAGGCTGACATTATCATATAAACAGGCCTGTGAGGGGCCGTCGTCGCCTCTCCCATCATCCACATAAATCAACAGAGGACAAACTATGCAAATCTTTGTACACAACGGGCAAAAAAGCAACATTAGCAGAAAGATATGGTCTTTAGAATCACCTGCAGTGGAGATGATACTTTAGACAGAAGTGGAAGAAACCGGGCTGATTGAATATGACACCTGATAAACTTTGCTATCGTTACGGAGGAGATGAATCCCTGACTGGACATCATAGCTGAAAGATACTGAGGATGGGCTTTAGCTCTTTAATGAGCTATGACATGGCATGATACAAGGGGGTTCGTTGCAAGACCTTTCAACTTATTTTCTCTGAAAGAAATCTTCACATTTAGGAAAAGGCTAAAAGTATTACAGCAGAAAGGAAATTTTCATTTACAGTTGTGCTTAATATTGTTTAATTACTTGATTAGACACTATAATAATTCTTCTCCGTATAAGCGCATACAGTGCCCAATTCAATATCTGTTATACTAGTAATACAAAGCGGTTTTTCATTTGTAGCACACAAGCACAACTCAACAGAACTGAGATCACAAATTTAACGTTTAACTGTTTCTTTTTGGCTCTGTGTTTGGATCAATGTCCTGCTGAAAGATTGAACTATTTTCCAGGCTATAAAACAGAATGCCTTGTGGTATTTTCCCGTGTTTTGCACAATCAGATCTTGCGCCATCAGTTTCTCAGCACGATGCTGCAATGACCTCACTGTAAGATGTCGAGTTGCGGGCAGTCTGACAATTTGCACCACAAACTACAGTATGCTTTGAAAAAATGCATATTAAGTTAATCTAAGCTGATTTAGGCTGTGTGTTTAGGAACATTTGAAACAATAATTAATTGTAAAATGCCCATCCAACAAGGTTGCAACAACATCACTAAGGGAAGCACTGAAAGGCAGAAGTACACCACCAACTTCTACTCTCCAGCAAGTGAAGTTGCATGGCAGCATTTCATCATGAAATGCCTTTCCAACTCACATTACCAAATAATAAAATAAAACCAAATAAAAAATGCTTTATAAGCCACCCATAACCTTAGAAAATATGTCCAGTGTGTTTTACAGGTTTTTACTACCAAGCTGCAAAATACAACACATCAAGAGGGAAATAAGTTACTGAGAAGAATCATTTTAATAATATTTAAATGATCCAATCTTACATTAAAGATACATATTAAATTACAGTATGAGGTACAGACTCATATATAATAAACTGTCACATAAATATAAAAGATACTGCTATATATTTGATATGGCTCGATTGATATGTCAATTGATTAAAATTTCTAATAGATTATATTTAGTGACATGCCAATTAATGAACTGAATTCAATTAATTAATTGACTTCATACATGAAAGAAATATAAGACAAATGTAAGATATTTATTGCCCCCATAAATACATTTTAAGGGCATTCTAATCGCATTATAATAGAATTCATCATGCAGTAAAAACATGCACAAGGCACTTTTTTTTGTTTATTTGCGAAGTGAGGCATTAAATGCTTTAACTATTTAACTAAGGCGATAATTATTCAAACACAATGAATGTGTGACACCCAACATTTCTTTATTGTTGTGTGTGTTCCTGTATTTAAGAGTTTTACTGATTGTCAGAGCTAAATTCTGCTTTATGTAACATTTGCAGAAATTTGATTTTAACCTCTGATCGAGTGGATGGAGGAAGGTGTTTTAAAGCCCCAGCCAAACTCAAAAGAAAAAGTACTTCATCATCTGGCTTATAATTCATGCAATGCAAAAAATCAGATAGATGTGGCTCAGCCTTTGTATTCTCAGGCAGACTATGTTGAGCAGGTTTTTCTGGTGTGAAAGATGTCGGCTCATCAGGAGATTTGGGCTCTGTGGTGCTGGCCTGGGTTTGAGTCAGGTGCTCTTGTGATTTGATTTTATCTGTTAACTGTAGGGCACAAATCAAAAAATTATAGCAACACACTAATAAACTACAGTTTACAAAATTATTACTAGTAATAATTCCTTATTTTGACACAAGTAACATAGGCCCTACAGTTCCTAATACAGATATTACAGCCCATTCACATTAAGGTTTACTTGTAGTATCCTCATCATTGAGGCCTATTCTTCTTAAAACTGCTAGAAAACTACCTGTCCTTGATGTATGTACATGGACATTAATTTTTACTGGACCCTGACTCCTTTCTTTCTCTCTTTCTCTTCATTTTTCTTTCTTCTGTATTTTATATGCCTTTTCTCTGTATTTCCTTTTTTACGTCTACTATATACTATATGCATCTACTAAAACTGTGTACTAAAATTTAAAGGACCGTTAAAAAAACATGGATTTCCATGTGTCACATACATAAAAAAATAGAGGTAGATAATAGAACAGAAAATTAGCTCTTACTAAAATAATTTTTGCTTACCTGGTAGAACGACGGCAAGTGTAAAAAAAAGTTTAGTGCTTCGCCAGCTGCTGGTGTTTTTATAAGCATGATACCTCCATTGCAAACAACAGAAAACATATGCTGGCCACGGGGGAAAAAACACGCTGATAGACATACAGCCTAAATTAGGCTTTTTTTTAGACCACAAAATCACTGGGTCAGTGTTACAATTTTGCTCATACATCTTTCAGTTAATTTTAAGAATAGCTTCTTTTGTGGCATGCTCCCATACAGCCAATGTTTAAAGCAGTTTAAATGAGAAACGTATGTACTGCCAAAAGATACACAGTTATATACAGTAAATGACTTTGAATGAATTTGGTTTGCAAATGTATAGTTAAATATATCCTTTAGCTATTTGCTTATTACAAAATCTCTGTAAAGTCTTCTTTGGGCCCGCACTGCAAATCTGCATAGATGATCTGAAATCCAAGAAAACTAAGCAGAGAGCAACACAGGCCAACCAGCCCAGCCTCCAACATTACTAATCACTGGAGAATGCCTGTGTTTTACTGGGCCTGAAACTCCATTTGGCCAAACAGCCTAACTCAGTAATGAGATGATGGGTCCGTTTTTATCTCATCCTTGGACAAAACATTTCAAAAACAATAAATTGCGTGTTCTTGTTTGTCTTGTGTGACTAAACCTGAAAAATATCCCAGTAATTGATGCCTGTGGTCACATAACAACACACCCAAACGGAACGATGCTAACCTCAGCTGTTGCTGGTTACGCGTGGTCATGATGTTCTTTGTACCGTGTTTACAACGTTAGGCGAAATATCGGTAAATGGCGTGTACATGTAGGGGCAAAACTGCACTAAACAACTTAAAGGACCATTTCAAAGCATCGTAAAGCAAATGGAAAGCATCACAAATAAATAACCAACATGCAATATGTGGGAGGAAGCAATTTTGGCAACTCCACACAAACCGTGTTTCAGTGTCAAAAACAGCTTAATCCAAACGCAATGTTTATATAATATAAAACCTTCACAGTCTTTTAAAATTTACAAGCAAGTATGTCTACAACCTGTATTTTATGTATACATAGTTTATAAACTTAAACACTTGCATTATTTAAACCAAAGACCAATAATGTTTCAATATTAAGCTGAAGTTGAATAGATACTGGTCAAAAGGGAGGTAGAGATGGCTGAAGAACCTACCGAGTTAACAATGTCTTTGAGTGCTTCAAAGCCTCCTTTGACTGGAAACACTTGCGCTCTGGTATCAGCCACATCGGCGAGCTGTTGGCAGGCAAACAGAGAAATAATAACAACAGAGCAGAGCGGCCAAGCAAAAAAATCGTGCTGACATTTCCTTTTTCTTTAACTTAGTTTTCATCGCCACAGAGACAGGAAGAGAGCAACGGTCCTATAATTAGAAGCAACTTAGCAACACCCTGGCACTTTAAAAGCTTTATAGCGCTTTTCCTGTGGTATTCCAAACTCTAATACGCTACCTTGCATACTCTCTTTGTACAGCAATGTAAAGTAGTATGCAAGCAATAGCATATACAAATATAATTTCAACTTAAAATAGCAAATTGATAAAAAATTTGCAGTCATCATTACCTGTTCTTCATCAAAGTCCTTGACACCAACACAATACACACGAGCCCCATACTTCCTTGCTCTATCAGCCTGTATCACAACAAATCCATTATAGCATAACTGTTCAAGCCATGATCAAAACATAAGCCATCCAAAAGAAAATTGAAAATAAAATCTTTTACTCATCAAACCCTGTATGATTTTATAATTAAAGCACAGAAGAACAACTTACAGTATAAACAGAACTATAAAACCTTTCTTTTTTTAATCAAGGACAGGAAATGGTAATCCACACATTGTGTATCAATAAAAACAATTAGCATTACGAGTTCAGATATGGTGGCACATTGATAACTGAATCTCATTGGTTCTTGCATGTCATGTGACTAGCTGTGACATTGAGTTTCGCCATCATATGCAAGCACCAATGATTTTAACGGTAACAATAGATGTAGGTGCTTTCTGGAGCTTTGCCATTCTGAACCCCATGAAAGAAAATACCATGACAGTATTATAATGTACAATTATTTGTTTGTGTTCAACTGAAGAAAGAAAGTCATATACAGTTGGGATGGCAGGGGAGTGAGTAAACTATGAGAGAATTTTCATGTTTGGGTAAACTATTCCTTTAACTATTAGATACCAGCTTACCTCATCCTTAGTGAGTTGATGGATATATGGTTCAAGCTTTCCATCAGTCAAGGCCACAATGATACTAGAGGACCTTTTAGCCTGTTTCTTCATTTGTTCGGAAGCCTGGTAAGAGAAGAACGTTTGTGTTGTGTGAGAAGAAATTTAAATCAACTATTTCTCAAGCAAAGCAGGGCTAACAAATCCATACATTATCTATCGTCCTAGCAAAGACTCATTTTGAGTCCAGATGGGACTCAGTGTGTTTACATAGAAAGATAAACATGTGATTATGTCTTATCTTAGCAATGAGAGGAATAAACTCCTGAAACAGTTAACCTAGTTTTTCTGTTTACTCAAGTACAAGACTAAGGTACAGGAAATACGATGAGAGTGTTACATTAAGTTTATATACACCACATAAGTCTAAACAACATGAAAAAGCATTGACTATAATATATTCAATAAATGAATTCTTGCACATCTTACTTTAACATGCATTTTAACAACCAGCACTGTATATGCAACTGTATATTGTCTTATTTCATATTCTATAATTATTTGTATTATTTCCTCTTTTCAATTATAATGTATGTAAAGCTGCTTTGCAGCAATGAAAATTGTGAAAAGCGCTATATAAATAAAACTGAATTGAATTTTTTAAATTGCATAGGCATTCTTCTGTTCATTATAAGTAAGTAAAAGTATTATTTACCAATTTTATTCCTTCATGCATGTAGGTTTCACCTGCTGGTTTCACCTCACTTAAACTCTTCAGGCCCTCTTCAATTTGTCCTCTGATAATGAAAAGCAAATAAAACTGATCAGTGTAAAATGTTTATGTCCTTATTATTAATATGAGCACATAATGTATTAGTTTCATGAAAGTGAGGAACTGCAAACATTTGATGCAAGCTTGAATCTGTACCTGTCCCCAGTGAGTGGTAACATGAGTTCTGCTCGCGATGAAAATACTATGAAGGACACTCTCATATTTGGACTGGAAAAATGGAAAAAAAACTGTAAATGAGTGATTCATGAATATCCAAGTCCACCTATTTAAAAAAATTGGCAGCAGCAATTGATCAAGTGAAAAAGATGAGCATTTTAACCAGGCATATATTAAGCAGTTTTTATATTGGAAGAAAATATGTATTACAATAAATTATGGCACATGGGCAACTGCATGAGCAATATTGTTTTGTTGTTCCGTTCCGTTCTTATTTAACTTATTTAGCGAATAAAAAAATAAATGACACTTTCCGTAGATACAGTTAATGCTCAGTAAATTCCCCCTTCACAACAATTATAATCATAGCGAATTGCAAAACAAGCAAAAGTAGGATATTATCTGGTCAGAGAAATCCTGTGAGTTTCAACACGCTCATTTCTCAACTATCAGTGTTTGTTTATGAGTAAGATACTCAATGTGACTAGCTAATAAAAGCTTGTGACTGGCAAAAATTCCCTTCTGCTTGGACCAAGGAAGTGATTAATTGATATACAGACACTAAACAGGTTGTCATGGGTGATTCACGCAGACATCCTGTTAGTGAGTATATTTATACCTGTCACTTCCTATATTTATGCCTCCTACCACTCGTGATAAAAGTAGAACAAACAACAACTTTTTTAAAAACACAGGTGCATTTGGACGTCCATCAGATCCAAAGTAAATCATTACTGTAATACCAGAATGTTCTTTTGTTCATTTTAGTAGGTTTAGCCAAACATTTACAAAAGAACAAATTTGTATCGTTCTTTGATATTAGTAGCATTTTTTCTCTGAGAGAACTGACACATAATTTGACAACTATTTAGCAGATTATGACAAGTACATTTCAATGAAGCAGTTGGTCTTTTTCACAACCTTCTGTCCTGAAAGCTGATACAGCACAGGAACATGTTGGGTTTCTCTACACATTTCAAGTCAGGTCTCAGGACTTTGAGCATAAGGAGAGGTGCTGCTTTTTCTCACATAGAATGACATCCAAACTACAACCATCCCCCACATGAGATACTCAGGGAGAACATCCAAATATGTTCATGCAGCCAAATGGTTTAAAAAAAAAAAATCAAAGGAAGAACAAACAGGATGATTACGATTGATGAATTCACCAAATGTTACTACGATCCTCTGTACAAACAAAAATGTTATATGTTCTACACCATACAAAACAACATGGGATCTTCAAGGAAATCACTAACTGATCTACACGTACAGCTGGTCCATTCAACGCTTAATAAAAACCCTAAAAGAGCCAGTGCGGACCACATGGCACAACAGAAGAACATCAAAATCTATGGCAGACTGCACTGGTCTTCCTGCACTCATGACTTAAAGTACATTGGCTGCGTCTTCTCCTTTCATGTGTGAGGGATAAATGTGCTGTTGGATGGTTGCAGTGCAAATGGCCATTCTCACAGCCCAGAAGACTGAGCCTCTTTGCCACCCACTCCCACCTGCTCCCTTTGCTATTTTCTCAAGCAGACTGCTTTCTTCTGGCTAGGTCGCTACCGTCTGTACTGGCACATACATTGAGTCAACGTTACATAAGTTCACATTCATCTGGCATTTTTTGTGTTGTTTTTTATGTTTTGTCTTGTTCCATGTGTATAACCCCCCCATCCCTCTTCATTTCAGAATCGGATGTGTAGCTGTGTTGCATGTTGGGGATCATATGATTAGAGTTACATTTGTTACAGTTTTTATTTTTATTTTTTTTGTTTTTTTATTATTTTTTTGTTTTTGTTTATTGTTATGAAAATCATCAAATATTTATTCTTCAATCATAGACCTTTCCATCAATATATAGTTTGTCATCATTAGATTGGAATCAACTATGAAATATTAAAGTGAACAGTGAAATAACTCAAATGTTCCGGTGACAGTTAACGGGTTAAAAACGAAGTAAAACAAGAATATTTACCTCACAAATCTGTCTGTAAGATTTTTGACGAAGTCATAGATCTGACCCCAGTCAGTTGAAACACTTCCAGATCTGTAACAAAGTGAATGACAGAAAGTCAGCACTAAACAAGAAAGCATTCAAAAAAAGAAAAAAGGCCCCAGCCTGATGCAATTATACATATGCATCAGTCAAATCACCAAATAAGAATATGCCATGTGGTTTTTCTGCCATGAGTTGTGCTGTTTATTACACTGTGGCAAGGAACCTGTTGAGTCAGCTAAGTTTTAGTGATAACACTGTTTCAGAGACATGATGGAGTCTAGTCTATAAAGGGCTCAGCACAGACCCTGTGGTATGATAACAACACACTGACTCATGTCACTTCATTACAACTCATGACCAGTTGGTTTTCACCAGCTCTCAGTTCTGAAGCCGTCACATCACTCAAACACCCAACAACAAACTAGTGGATGTCTAATAGAGGTTTTTCAACAGCTGATATCAATATTTAGAGAGCAGAAACAATGCATTTTGAAAGCTGATGTTCTATAATGCTGATTTATATATTAAAATATTGCTATTTTTCCTTTGTAAGGAATGCTTTTTGTGATTTTTCTTAATGAAAGTTGCATTGATATATTTTTAGGCTGTAATAATTGTATTGTGTGTAAGTAAATAAGCCATGGCTGAAGGGCATTGTTAGGCATGACATGAATCTTATTGCTTACATATACATTCAGTCAAACATTATATTAAACTTGAATAAAAACATTTACAACAGAACATGTTTTTCAACACTGACAAGGCTGTCAGTAGATTATGAAACTGACACATTGTAATTAACACTTCTTGACCAAGCAGACACATTTACAATCTAATGCTGACAGTCTCAAAATGGCCAGATGGAAAGCAGAGGCCTGTACTGTAGCAATAGCCAATACACTGATCACCACACGACATTGAAATAATACTATATCAGTTTCCGTTCTACTGGAATAAGTAAATCTAATAAAATAAATTACATGAAACAGTCAGACTGAAGCTAAAAGGAGCCTTCTGAAACCTGTGACATTAAACTCAATGCAATGCAGTGTCTTTAATGAGAAAAGTCTGTAAAATGTGCCCTTGATCTAATAGCTGCAAGGTAATTGAACTAATAATTATAGTCCACTGCATGTGCTGAGAACATAAAACACAAGGGATAGGTAATTACAAAATCATTTTTATGCATAGTCTTCATTTCAAAGCAAGGTCAGAGAATCTACAGTATAGTAGATGAAGACATGTAAGTGAAAGTTTCATTTTCTGTCATGGACGCTTGAGGCCGGATCAACAGACCACGGCATCATGCCTAGCTAGATCTGTGCTATCCTTCAAAAGAAGCCAAAAATGTTATCTGTGCCATCATCCCACAATCTTCTTCAACAGGATGGTGGACTACACTTAGGCCAAAACAATTCTCAAAAGGGTGTAATGGAATATCAAATAGCAGACAGGGACATTCAACAAAAAGAAGATTATATACAAATATACTGAACAAACATTAGACAAAACATGTAAACAATTTCTACAACTAGAGAAAAACTTGTGGTTACTTTACTGGGGCACCGGTGAATACATTTAGTCAAACTAAAAATCACCTTACACAAGTAAATAGATTAGAGTCAGAGGAGGTTAACCAACACCACAGAAACCAAAGACATATGTCTATCACACAGCTTGGATTTACCACAATATGCACACAAGAACCTAGAAAGGACTTGTTTCACCTAAACTCCGTGCTGTGTGGGATTGTAACGCTGCAGGTCGCCAGAAATGTCTGGCAGTGATGTGAAATCAGGTCAAACTGCAGAATAGCTGACACGGGTAGTTCATGTGCGCAAAGTTACTCGCAACTGAAACAAATAGATTTGAGGGTAATCTGAACAATACACCACTTTATCAAATTGTTAACTTGTCAACTGTATACATTAGAAGACATGAGTTTAAGTATTCAGGATAGACGTTTGTACTGCTAGAAGATTGGAGAGCACCTACCGGTCCAAAACAAAGTAAAGGTCGTAGGCACCGTGACAAGATGGATGTTCTGCGTTAAAGGATGATATAAAACAGAAGAAAAGCGTCGCGGTTATCGCCACGCTCCAGTGTTTGTTTGCAGTGAGCATTTTGAAACTCCTGAAGGTCCTGCGGTCGCTTTGACTGGACAAAAATCACATTAGTAGGCCTTCAAATGACTCCAATGATCTTCCCTTAAATGATGTTAAGTAAAAACAATGCGAAGGTGAAAACAAGAGAGCGGTGATCCAGATTTATAACTGTGCAGAGAAGTCCAACTTCTTCCTGTGACGCAAAGGATGTGCAACGTCACTGAATCAAATTTCTTCATCCATCCGCTTTACATCGACACAAAAACCCGTTGCCCGAAGTCGCTTTTGACGGTGACTAATAGGAAAACGCAGAGCAATACTTGTTCTAAAAGTTGCTTGCGACTTCTGGTAATTCACCTAGTTTTGAGTGCGCATGCGCGACCGCCCAGATGTGCAACAGAGGTTTTTGGGGTCAATATGCCGTTTGGACTGAGCACACACCCAGCAGCTGTGCCTGGAGTTATCCTCAAGCTGTATGTTTAACCACAGAGGCTTTTATTTAAATATTAACTATGTTAGTGTTTGCAGAATACTGATAGGATTTATTAGAAATACACATACCAGTCAAAACTTTAGAGATAAATGGAAAAAATGTTTTCTGTTCTTGTAATCTGTTCTTTTAGCTGTATATTTAAATGTTTGAAATTACTTTTGTAGACAAAAATATAATTGCTTTATTTAATTTCTTTTGTAGAAATCCAAAATATTATTAAAAAATATATTTTTGAAATGGATTACTTGGACCAAAAAATGAATATAAAATCCCAATAAGAGTCCAACATAGATAGAAATTCCTTTACTGCTGTTTGAAAAGCTTCCAGGTTGAGACCTCAACCTATGATAAACTGCCAAAAGTGTGATTTTGTAAATTCTAGTAAAAGGGCGAATACTTTTGAAGATGATAAAATGTAACATTGTTTTAATTTATTTTGGTTGCTTTTAGTCACACCATAATTCACACAGTTACATTTGTCCTTTTTCTATGGTTTTGATTAGTTTACAACTATTCTTAAATGTGGGAAAAAATCTAAACAACAGTGAGTAAGTGTTTCCAAACTTTAAACTTTTGTTAAAGTTGCTTCTGTTAAGATCCAGAATGTAAACAGCCAAGCCCTTTTTAAACCCATAAAGTACATATGACAACATGGCCTTGAGTCATTGTTTTCAGTTGGGAATTTTTATATGAGTGCAATAAGCCCTGAAGGCAATATATTTACACTACATTGAGGTGTTGTGCAATATTAGAAGTCACACTGTTATAAGAATGATGTTTACACTTTAAGTAATTAAATGTAAACTATTTAGAGAATTTGTGGTTCAGGGAATCAAAAACAAAATGGAAATTGAGTTCAGTTAAGAAATTCAGCTTTCTCTTAAAGTCTGTTTATCATACAGTATATATCATATTAATTCTAAACCGAAAAGAAAAAGATTTATGGGCCTTACACACTTTAAGCCTGACTGTGGAGGGAAAAAGGAATAGGGATGATCACTTCTGAATGGAACGCACCTCCTGTCTCAATATAGATATGAGTGAGAGCCAGATTCATTTGAAAACTGCCAAGTTATAGCTTCACAACATGTGTGCCTTTGCTTTGAATTTACTTGAATGCAGAGAACCTTATGTGCAAAAGCATTTATTTATTAATTCCTCATTTCAATATTCTCTGTAACAACTTATCCATCATTAAATAATTACCCTTAATAGTAAATTCCATACTGGTTTTGCCAAATATATCAAATGTATATAAGACTCTCCCCATAATATCAGTACCATGATTAAAATTTCTTTGTAAAACTAAACTTACAGTGATGTTTAATTCAGAAAATAATTAATTCGCTTGTAGGTCCCTATTGTCCAATAAACAAAACATACAATAAACATATAATGATAATAAAAATTGTGCATACAATTGCAGTGATTACAATTCCCTAGAGGTTTTCTTAGCAAGGCAGAGAATTGCTTCACTAGTCATTTTCTGCACCGAAAGGGCTCATTAAATTTACTTTCATTTACATTGTTAATTGCCATCATTACCAATTTCAAATGGCCGAATAATTTTTGCATTTCCTTTGATTACAACTTTTGATTTTATGATGAAGTTACGCTAAATACAATGTAGGCTATAATATGTCATGCTTTGAGTTGCTGAAACCACTATAAACTATCATGAATTTTTAATAAGGCTATGATCAAACACAGTTGAATTATTATAATTAGCATAGATTATATTGATAATTGTTGTATATTCAGATAATGGATCTGAAGTGGTGTGGTATTGTAAACACTGTTTGTGTTTTACATGCTTGATTATGATGATGTACTGATAATTTCAGTGGAATCTTGAAAGTTCTATTCCGGTAGTTTGTCATGGACATTTTAGTGGTAGGAATAATTGGAAATGACAGGAAAAACAATCCAACTAATTGTAAAATGCATTGAGGTGTTAAAACTCATTATCAAGGGAGTCCATAACAAAATACAAAGGTGTATCCATAATTTCAGTATCCAACATTTGCATCTACTGTGAAATAGTAAACAACCGTCAAGAAACAATAGGTACAATAGGCTCTGTATATAAATTCACGGCATCAATACCTTTTTCGATTACATGTAAGATCAATTTGTGCATATGTGAATGCAGATATGTTCGATATATATAGGGTTTTTATGTGAGTGAAATAAAATGACAAATCAGTGCACTTATTTGACCTGATTCTTCACATTAAATTATTAAAGTGCTAGTACACATTAATGTATATTTCTTTTTTGGTTAGATCCTACAATCTGGGGTTTTTTTTGCCTTGACTGGAGTAATTATAACCTGTCTGAAATAGCCATATTACACTGTAATCGAATGCCACACTAAACAATAAAAGGTTGTAAATATCTAATGCAATGCGTTCATAGAGTCATGTCCACCTCCTGCATAATTAAACTGACAGTTTCAGGAAACTTTTTGTATTTGTTTTGTTAAAATACAATTATTTTGATTATATTCACAAAAATTTCATATTAAGTTCACTAACTTGACCTGTACTGTACAATGCACGAAATTAGGTTCTTGTCTTGTCTTAATGTTTTTTGTCTTGTTTCCAGTACAAATAATTTTCAAATGTGAATTTATGCCTGAAACAAGCAAAAATGTCTGCCAGTGGGGTAAGAAAAATAAGCTTGAGGTTCTCTTTATTCCTCTTTAAGTACGTAATTCAGGTTTCTTTTTTTTACCCTACTGGCAGATATTTTTACATATTAGTACTGCAAAATCATTTTTTGCAGTGTATTGGGCCAAACATCCAGTGGGCCGTAGTTTCTAGCAGGTTAGGAGATTCACATAAAAAGGTGAGTGGGACAATAATCTGTTATGAGTAGCAAAGCATATAGGGAACTGTTTGGAGAAAGTTATCCAGCTTCAAGACTTTGCCTTTAACTGTCATGTTCAATTGTAGTTCCAATGTCAGCCAGTGGGGGCAGAACTTCTGAAAGCAAAGGCTGATCTTAGCAGACTCCTGTTAACCTGAAAAATGTCCTTTATGGGTCAGCCTGATGATGCCCCCCCCCCCTTTAAAATCTCCATGATATTTACTTTGTATCTAAATTAATTTCACAGACGGCCCATTAGTAGACCAGGGTGGAAAGTCCATCCCACGGTGTCCTGCTGGACAGGCACCTCCATTTGTGTCGTTCATGCCATCAGTGCTTCAGATTATGACTCAACTGAGTCCAACCCGCACGTCTCCTCTTATTTCTTTTGTGCATCCTGAAAAGAGAGATGAATTGTGGCTGAATGGAATTAATTGTTGCCATGGTTGGGCCTGTCATCTTAATGAGAGGATTCTGCAGAGTGCCTGCTCGTCCTTCCTCTTGTGCGTGGAGCAGGCGTCCATGAACGTGCCCAAGTATGACTGAAGAGGGGAAAATCAAACCAGACAGGACTGGGTTCATGAGGATTGACCTGTAAAAAAGACTCCATCTGAGCAGGTAAAAGATGCTGAAGGAGATGAGTGCTCACACGTGCATGACGAGAGAGAGATACCACACATTCTGATTTGGTAATGCCATTTTTATTTTTAACAGCCCTTATATATTACAACATAAAGTAATTATTCTTACATAATACATTAATAACAGCAAACAAACCAGGAATGGGTTCTTATTATACTCAGTATCATTTAGTATTATGTATAATATTGTTAAAGTGACCCATGTAATATATTTTACAAATATTTTTACATTCTACGCTTTTAAGACAATTTTCAACTGACAGCAGGAGCTTTCACAAAAAAATGTGTTCGCAGATCTCATTTTATTTTGTGTCATCTGCATAATTTGACACAAAATAAAAAAATTTCTTCTATAAAAATATTTTGTCAACCATACTACCACCAGATCTGTCACCTATCTACCCAGTGAACAGCAGTTGAAAGCAGTCAGAGAACAAGCAAATTAAAATCTGTCTCTCAGCACAATTCGAATATGTCATTTCCTCTCTCTCTCCATCTCTCTCTTTGTTTACTCTCTTGACAAGCAGCCTGTGCTGGCAGCTTTGTCCATCAAATGACACCTGCTTCTCCTGATTGTTTGCTCAACTTCCTGTCCAGAGCTTTGGAGATAAATGTCAGTATTGTACTCTAGCCGCCTTTACTTTTTCATCTTATGAAATGCCTCGTGGATAAACAACTGCATTAATAACGGCATAAAGATTACATGCGCTCGTACACAGGGAAAGACTGGAGGTATTTATTCATTAATTACTTCTGGATTTCCCTTCATAATGCACTGTATTATGAAATGTAATGTAAATAATATAGCCTATATTTTATAGTGTAACTATAAATACACTAAGCATTAAATATTGATAATTTTCTCACACAACTATTATTTCACATAAGAAGACTTTTTTACCTTACTGGTGTCATTTGGTTTACTTTAATGATGATTGTATGTGCTTTTTGAAACCTATATAAAGTGACAGATTTTCACAAGAAAAAAGTATAAGAAAAGTGTTTTAACTGAAGAAATTATATTATATTTATATTTAGAAATTAAGTTATATTTAGTAAAATATAATTTAGTAAATTGCAACATAAATTACATTTTCTTTTTATGAGAAAAAAGCCCTTATAATATAGATTAAGTCACTAAAATATTTAAAGAATTTAGAACACTGTTGCTCAAGAAAATCTCATTCACAATTTAATGGCAGCAACATATAGTAAAATTATGTAAATGAAGTAAGTACACATACTTAATACACTATATAAATAAATACACATGTACAACAATACATGAGTAGTTGACAAATGTTTATGTCCTATGGTGTGACATATAAAAAGTGTAAAGAAAACTCTCTAATAATTAATTTAAATCTTTCTTATCCTATTTGTAACTCCAGCAATGAATATAAATCTCTCATGCAATTTTGTATATTTTTTTAAGAGTTTTTTTTCAACATTTTTGCTGAAAACTGTCACACTTTTGTCACATTTAGATTTATATTGACTTTGCTGTCACACTATTGGACACAGTCACATATTTGTTTGTTAACTACCCATATACTGTTTGACTACTGTAAATACCCCTAAACACGGGCAAGAAATACCTCCTTTTAAAACAATTATCTAGGTGGTTACACATGAGTTCACATGTTGGGGAAATATCTCCTTAATAAATATGACAAGCTTGCCACCATGGATCTTCTATGAACTCCTTGAGTTTTCTACTGCAATGTGACAAAGGCTTCAGACAGCAAGAGCCTGCGTGAGTTCCTCTCTCTGTCAGCCCGTCTTGACAGCTGCCATTTTCAATGGCCCGGCGTCTCTACCACCGCCTGCACAATCACGCTCTTCATTTGTTATTTTTTCCACCTCATCCTCCTCAGGAGTACAAAGCAGTGGTTACAACAGCCAGAGAAACAGCAATGTCACTTTTCATTAGTGGCAAGTCAAAGGAGAGTTTCTGAAAGCCACATCTAACTTTTCAACATGGTTGAGATGGTACATTCTGGGTCAGGCATTTTGAAAACCCCCAGCCTGCTGGCAGAGAACAGTCTCTTCATTTTAGTTTGGGCTCATTCGCCAAATTTTGGAAATGAAAAAACTGTATTAATAAGTAAACCAACAAACAAATATTTGCTTATTTGTATATACTAGGAACAAAGCCAGACAAAAAATTAGCTTTTATTTAGCACACTAAAGCCTGATTCCAAACCTGTGTGAGCAACACATCACCTGCCATTACGACTTGATGCGAGACTCTTTCATTCTCTCATTTATTGGAGAGAGCTGTCTGCCATGTCAGTGCACATCTCGGATGATTATATCAGTCATTTTAGCCAAGCATAACACAAATGTCCAAAACAAGTGAGAGGCAGAAGCAGCTGCAGTGCCCACTGTTCTACCACATCGTTTTATCTGGAGTCTGGACCATCACCCAGTGCTGCAAAATTTCCAGACAGATGGACATGCATACCTTTTTGTTTTTCCTTTTTTGAGATGCCAGTGAGATACTGGACATATTTGTATGCACAAACAACCTTTTAGTGAGCGCCATCAATACACTAGAAACACAGCAAAACACAAACAATTGTTGATTTGCCAGTTGTACATGTAGAACCATAGCCGAGGAAGGAAATACACTGTGAAGCATTACATCATTAGCAACTGTTCTTTAAGCGTCAAACAATATGTGCACTTTGAATAAATAGCTTTTGTGCAGAGGCATCTGCCAAAAACATAAAAGTCAGAATAAATCACACAGTTAAAATGGCAGGTAAAATAGTTTTTGGACTGCTAAAATGTTTGGTTATGTAAGGAATAGTTTGGCTATGAAGAAATGTTTGGTCATGAAAGGTTATGCAGAAATTATTTGGTTATGAAAGGAATAGTTTACTTAAATGAGAAAGTTTATAATAATTTTCCACCCTCATACTTTTTATCATAATTTACCCAACCTCGTGCCATTTTTTAGTAATAATTTTACATTAAAATGCTGTCATGCTATATTCTTGAACTCGTCGATCACTAATTTGAGCTAAATTTATTTAAAATATTAATCACTTTCTCTCAAAATGTAACGTTTCACTTTAGAAGACATATATTAACCCACTGGAGTCATTTGTATTACTTTAATTATGGATATTTTGATCCCATATACGAACATAAAACGAACGATAACATGGCGGTGGCATTTTTGTATAAAATATTTATACATCCACATACATCAAATACATCTGGAATGGCATAAGGGTGAGTAAATTATGACAGAAATGTAAATTATTTTATTATTTACACAAAAGAAGATATTTTGCAAAACGCTGGTTACCGGCGCCCATTCACTTTTATAGTATGGACACAAAGTACAATGGAAGTAAATGGGTGCCAGTAACCAGCGTTTTGCAAAATATCTTCTTTTGTGTTCCACAAAAATGACATAAAGGACATCATTTTCATTTTGGGGTGAACCATCCCTTTAATACTGGATATTAACTATTTCTTAAAGACTAGATTTTTTGTGGTAATGGTTCCTTGGGTTAGAAAGTTGCTTTAGTGGTAAACTAGAATGTCTTTCTGAAAGTAAAATAAAACACATGAATAACAGGCATTGATGACACATTTGCCAAGTACTAGCACTATAAAATTATATTGCTTTTTACCTTGGCGTATTTTTGCTAAGCAATTAATGGAATAAACCCAAATATAAAGTTACATGAAACATACAAAATTTGTATGTATGTAAAGATTGTGTAGTCCTGATCCAACAGCAACAAATTATAATAAAAAAATGTAAGAAATTCTAATTTCAATAAACATGATTAGTATTTGCATGACAACCTACAACTATTGCATTCTGGCTTTCTCTATGCCTTAAAAAATAATCTCATATAGAACTTAAATACAAGGTGCCACAAAACAGGCCAGAATGTAATAGACTTTTACCCATTAACACCCATGCTCCATGGCAAGCAAAGGTGGATTACATAGCTGTTGAGCAATGTTTCCTAAATACCTGAAAACCTCCACGCTTAACTGCCCACTTACAGCAAGTGTCTCCTTTCGATGAGGTCACTAATCGTCCATTAAATGACTTTGTCGGTAACAGACGATGCAGATATGCGTTTCATAGCACCTAAACAAGATTAAATGTGAACACTAATGATACCAGTAAACTCCAGCCAATCTCTGTAATATTTAGCTGGACATTGAGCTGCACAGCCACAGCCTCAACCCATATTAACCTAATATGAAGTGCCACACTCTCTTTCATTTCCCATGAATGGTGGAATGGACGTCATGCTTCAGTAGAACTTTGATACAGTTCAGGACCAATCACTGACAAACACTTCAGTCAGTTTGAAGAATGTGGCAGGCCTGGGTCTCATCGTAAGGGGGATCCTTGATGTTAAGTCAGGCTTTTTACTTGAGGCCAAATTCGTGGGATGAATAAAAAGATGGGTGGACGGGTCTGCCGTTGATTCTGGCTGGTTTCCCGGTAGCATGTTGTATAATCTGGGCTTAGTTAGGTCTGTTACTTTTTCACAAGCCAACCATAATAACTCAAAGGGAGGAACAAGAGAAGTCAGAGCTGAACTATTTGCATGGGAAACGAAGAATGTTGTGCCTTCGTTAACATTCGAATTACAAACACATTTTAGGTGTGACTATTATCCTGCAATGCATAAAATTATGATTCATCAAAAGCATTATTTATTCTAAATCCATTTACCAGCAAATGAGGCATGGGAATCTGTGTAATATCCTCTCCCTGTCCACACATCCTCTTCCCATTGTTATTTTGCCAGTTTAAACTTTCATGAACTTATTTCCTAAGTGCCACTATCTACTCCCCGTGTTGGAAATCAGAACACTGCCTTTGTGCCGTACAACTCACTCAAAAACACAGCTGATCCGGGGTCTGCCCCACAGAGTCCCACTGTTCCGTGGGTTTGCTGGCTGTCTTTGATTCACTCTGCCACGGTCGGATCAGGCCACCGGGGTTTCGGAGGTAACTGGCTGTGCTGACAGCTTCTCCTCAAGGCATTTGCCATCAACTTATCATATCACCCCTCTCTACTGCAACATCAAACACATCCTCTAAAAAATAAACTCAAACAACAGCATCAAATGTCTATACCCTTGAGTGTGCTTCTGTCAGCATGGCAAAGTTTCATTTATGGAGAACAACAGCTGCATTAAGCCCGTAGGTAACACATTTTTTTTCCAAATCAGATGACAATATGCTAACAAAAGGGAAAAACATTTCATTTGCTATACACATTATTATCTATTCTCATTGTTGGGGCATAATATAACAGTTAGTCAGTAACAGATTTTACCAGATAGTGTATTGTATAATGTATAGGGATTGGTCATGATGGTCAAACAATGACCAGATGGCTAATAAATTTGACTGTATTTAACTGAAAGTCTTTGACCATTTTATTGTCTATCACACTGTGTTCGAATGTCTCATTGTCAATTTTAAAAAATCCACTTGTCAGTCATACTCATGTCATTTCAAATCTATATGACTTTCTTTCTTCTGCAGAACTCAAAAAATGATATTTTAAAGAACGTTGGTAATGAAACAACACTGTCCCCCATTGACTTCCATTGTATAGACACAGAACCACTGAAACATTTCTCAAAATATCTTCTTTAGTTTTCCACAGAACAAATAAATCATACAGGTTTTGAATGACATGAAGGAAAGTAAATGCTGACAGAACTTTCAATTTTAGGTAAAATATCTCTAAATTAGTCATTTTAAAATTCCAATCAAATAGTTTTGTAAATGTCAAGACATGTTACTGGTCCCTGAATATGAGTGGCACATGAGAGACCTGCACAAGAGAGAATCTGATGGACTGCTGGGGCCAGGCCCAGTCCTTTCTGCCAGACGTGAGCTTTCCTCTTATCGAAGGGGGGTTGAGCATATGCCCTGAGGCCGCCCAAAACCTGGAACATTAAAACTTGCCATGGTGGCTCAGTTCAGCCGTGAACCCTGAGCTAGTCTGGCAGCTTGAGGGAGGATCTGAGGCCTGGATGACTGGGCCTGCAGTCAGAGCCAGGACTGGACTCTCTTGCACTATATAAACAGGTATAGCGAATTACAAACAACATCCAAATTTCCAGAATGGTGGAGCGGAGAGAGGATGGCCTGAACGGGTGCCATGAGGCAGATGATGTCATTGTAAGACACAGAGACTGAAAGGTCTAAAGTTGTGGGTGACGAAGTGAAAGATGAGTCCCGATATCACATTTTCCCCTTGCCCAAATCACTAACTCGCTCTTGATTGTGCTGTGGGAGTTGCAGAAGGACATCAGTGCACTTGTCTGAGGCAATGAAGCTTTTTCCCCCCCTCTTCCTCTCGCTCTCTCTGCACAGCCCTCGCTGTGTTTTTGGCAGTCACAACTGACCATCATGAGCCGTGGTGCCAATTTTAGTGAAAACTGGCACATATGGCAGCTGAAGTGCCATATGCCATAACAGAATATTTTTGGCGGTTTCCTCCATTTGTATAATCACTGGATGCGATATAAAAGTGGTTCATTATTAATTATTCTTTTTACCATTTTGTACCCCTTTAAAAGAACCATTTTACTCGAGTGCAGCTCAGAGAGTTCATACAACAATGAGTAGATAGAAAGGGGATTGATTTGGAATTAGTAATTCTACCCATTAGCCTTCAATACTTTTGTATGTACGGCAAAATGACCTGTATATATATATATATATAAGGGGCAAGGGGAAAATGTGATATCGGGACTCATCTTTCACTTCGTCACCCACAACTTTATATATATATGTGTGTGTGTGTGTGTGTGTGTGTGTGTGTGTGGTGTCAAATGCCAAATGTCCCAACAAATACCAGTATAGTAATACCAGTCATTTTTGATCTTGTGGGGACATTTCTTTGGTCCCCATGAGGTTTGTGTGAGGGTTAGGTTTAGGGGTAGGGTAAAGATTACAGGATACAATATAAGGTTTGTACAGTATAAAAGTCATTATGTCTATATACTGACAATTTATAGTAACGTGTGTATGTGTAAAACTGCTTATAAATTATACTAAATAATGTTTATTTGAAAATGTAAAAATGCAGAAATGTTTGTGTGATGGTTAGGTTTAGGGCTTGGGGGAGAGTTAGGGGATAGATGATATAATTTGTACAGTATAAAAGTCATTATCTCTATAAAAAGTCCCCATATAACATGGAAACCCAGTGCGTGTGTGTGTGTGAGTGAGAGTAGAGAAAGATAGATTGCAAAACCCACATACTAGAGTCGCTCTTTCTTAGAAGGCTTAGACTCCTTCCTTTTCCTCTTCTGCCCTCCATTGGAAAGACCATGTTAAGTCGTCAGCATGACGATATGATATGTACTTCTCTATTCAAATCAGCAGTCTGTCTATCTGTCTTTCTGAATGTCTGTCTGACTGTCACATCACATTTCTCTGGTTTTACATTACTGTAAAACAACAACTTACAATAACTTACAGTAACTGCATAAAATGTCATTAGATGTATAACCATTCCTGACTGCAGAAGAAATAAACAGTTGGTACCGAGCTTTGTGGTTTATATTGTGTAAATCTGTTTTCTCCTGCCAATATGACAATGCCAGACCAGATGTAAACATTAGTATAAACATTGATAAATATGAGCCTTATTTCTTTATAAGCCCAGGGCTGATCCCTATTGCAACGATGACAGTATGCAGTATACGCTGTCATCCTTATTTCCTCTGCAAGAAAATCAGTGCAACACAAAAAATAATTCCTAGTTATTTTAATTATGCCCTGATTTAAAACTGTATCAATCTACTCTAGTACACAACACATCTGAATGTCCACATCTTATAATTTAACAAATTACTTTTTCTTGCCAATTTTAAATACTTTTAATACAAAATATAGTATCTCTATATATTTTTGTATTGGTGCTAACAGGGACTTTTATGTCAAAAATCTTATTAAACCTCATAATCATGTTGCATTAGCACCTGACATCAAAGAATAAAGATAAAGAAATGTAATCTGTCATTTATTTTACAGAAAGAAAGCAGTTTCTCCCATGTAAAGTTATTCTAACTGAGGCTATACAGTGTGACTTAGGACAATAAAGGAGGAGGGGAGATTCATTCTGTCTGCCGCACAGCCTTTGGCCGCCACTATGAACCTGCAGTTCATGAGCTAAGCAGATGGCTACTGATTGAGCAAGCTTTAAGAACACTGTATAGGAAAAGAGACTTTATCAAGCTTGGCTGGGCAAGTGTTCCCAGCAAAAGAAGATTTACGGTTAAGAGTGTGTAAATCTTTGTGTGTCAAAGGCCTCCGAATAGAAAAAAACAATTATGCATAGGAAAGGAAAGTCATATTATCTGAAATGCATAATGTACTTGTTAAAGACCTATGTATGCCCCAAACACTGTGTGAACAGGGTTGAATGAAAAGAAGTGTACAAAAAAGTACTAAAAAACACTAAGACAAAAGAATTTACAACTACATTATTTGCACTTGCATTTTGTAACGTACAATGAAGTGCTTTAAATCAGGAAATAATTGTTTAAACATGTTTAATTTGCTAACTTAACAAAATCATATGAAAAATCCTTTCTTTCTGAATTGTGTGTTACTGACTTTGAGATTAACTTAAAGAACTTGAAAGAAAATGAAATACTTGTTGATATTGTTTGTCAAAATAATAACCATGGAAATGTCGGACACCTTTTCAAATGAAAGAAACTATTTAAAAGGAAATTGTTAATATGTCAGAAATCTATTGACATGTTTAAAGTCTTACTGCAATGATCTGCAGTTTAATGTGCCGATGCTTTGACTGCATCAAATACAGGAGTTGTCACAGATGACAATGAGAGGTCTGCAGTAAATAATTTCACAAAGATTCAAAAGAACTTTTCATTACTACAGACTGTTTTGGCAAAACTTGGTTATCAGAACAAAAACAACTTTTTGCTCTACAAAATAGAAAAGTAGTACTAATATTGTACAATTACTGGAGATGATGTCATAATTTTACCTCTACACTGGCACATTTCGCACACTCGAGCTCATGTAACCATCAGCTCATATGGTAAAACCGTTTTAGAGTCATACGAATTTAGAGTCTAAGCATGCAAATTTAAAACGAAAGTATTTTTCTTTATCCTATATTAATCTCCTCAGACTGGTCTGTAGGTTAACTTGTTTTATTTAAGAATCTGATTAACTTTTTTCATGTTTAAATTTCTGTATTTAGCAAAGGCTTCCAAAACGCAGTTTTTATTATACCTGTACGCCAGCACGGCTTCTTTCTCTGGATAAACTGCGCATAAGCGATTTTGATAAGAATAGCCTACAATACCAAGAAAAAAATGAATAAGCTAAAACCGGCAAAACTCACTGATCGATAACAACAGTTTACTCATTCTCACAGTCAAGGTTATGGGTTTGCTCGCCGCTGGACCCCGTCCAAAGTCTTGGACCGAGCCGTGACCCGTGAACCCTCCTCTGGAGGAATGTAAAGATTTCGTGGTTTTCAAACACACCGCCATGTAAAGTTTTTAAAGATAACGTTTTGAAGCACTACTCTAGAATAAACTGTGCGCACGTGTTTGTTTAAATACTCACTTCTGTCTCTCGCAGATGTTAATACAGACATCATGAATCCAGTCGTGCTGAGGTCAGGTTCACCCAGACACTGAGCGCCACACACAGCAGGTGCGCGAGCGTCCAGCCTGTAGCGCTCATGAGCCGTGTCTCAGGCAGCCGCGAAACAGAAAAGCCCCCCAGATGCAGATAAGTATCAATCGAGCAAATTGCTAATTGCTGTTAGACAAAAGCAAAATTTTGAAAAGTAATGAAGATCATAATTCAGAGCCGGTTCACGTTGCATGTGGTGTCATGTTGCCTGTATATTTACGACTCTAAGCGAAGACAGCAGTCGTTTTTGTTTTAAAGGAAGCTGTGGACAATGAGACTCATTGGACAGTAACGCACAGTTATATAGAAACTTATGTTTACTATTTATTAGGGTACGTTCATGAATCTAGCAGAGCACGTAAAAGAGCAAAAAGTAAGCAAAATAATTTTGGCTGAGAACTGAATCTACCTTCCAAATGGCCAACAATAATGACAAATAATACATTCAAAATAATTCATATAAATAACATCGGTTTTTAATCATTAAAAAATACGTATAAAAATTATGTTGATCACGAAAACGCATAAATATTCATAACACAGTTCTTCAAGAATGGAAAGATACAAATATTGTGTAAATTTGTAATTACAGTGCATTTTACAATGTTTTTGAATAGACACACTGCAAGTAAATCTCATCTACTAACTGTCGGCGACCGAAGAGTTAAAGGGAGGAGACGAAGCGTGTCACGCCTCATTGGGCAGATTATGTGCAGCAAACAAAAAGTGTGTATCTGGGTGCCACTCAGTCAGTGTATCGGCCCCATCTGCACGCCTCTCCACGCTCGCGAATCATAAGACGGTCGGCAACACTGTCACTTTCAAAAGACAGGGAAATGTACTGACTGCACGGACTTCCCTCAAGGCACTGAACACATACTTCAAGATATATTGACAGCAATTTCGAAAGCTTGTGGATTATTTTACCTTAGCACCATGGTGAGTAAGGTCATTTTTGCAATAAAACAACCGGAGGCTATTAATTCGTGGGACTATGCTGCGTCCAAACAGCATCCATGCAGCTCTGTTAAAAACATCGCAGATGGGAGACGAGAGCGCGCTGACTTACAAAGCTGTACGTTTGGGCATTGAATCGGGGAAACTGGTTTAAACGTTACTAGACTTTCGTAAAGTTGAGGTGACAGCAAAACCATAGGCAACAAAGAGCAATAAATTTTAGCCTGAAACGGGAGGTCAATGAGTTCGTCTGCTCTATTTTAGAAATGCGCATATATTCGTGGGTCTATTATAGTATTTAGCTGAAATGCATATTCATTGGATCCTTTGTGTAATTCTGTGGAGCGAGAGTGCGACCTCACAATTACAAAAGGACAGGAGCGTAAAAGGAAGGGCAAAATTCACACTAAAGCTTTTTAATGGATGAAAGGAACTTTAGCATGTGTGCTCCGTAATACGAACAAGGGACAGACGTGTCCGTATAAACAACACATTCTTTACAAATAAATTTTACATTTATAAACGCGGAATTCTTTTCATGTTTTCTAGTGATTTGTTATGCGCGCTGCTGTCTTTAATAGGCTATAGTCTTTACGAAATAAAATGGTTATGAAACAGGTGACTGTTTTGTTTATAACAGTAGCGTACCCCTAAGCTGAAAAACTGAAAACGAAATATTGTTAATAAGAGATTTTTAGAGACGTCGGAAAAATAATACTATAAAACATTACATTATATAGCTTACAGTAATTGGGTTTATTTTCAAGCTTTGCAAATATATGTGCTTACAATGCAATTTAATGCAGTTTCATGATTTAATCTAAAAAGCTATAAGAAATTATAAAAAAAACCAATAGTAAAAAATATATAATAAAACTTTTACAAAAACAGCCATAAGCAGTGTTTGACAGTGATCTAATGTTTGTCGTATTAAAAATATTTTTACGTTTTTTACACTTTTGTGAAATACTGCTAAAACCCTTATTGTGTTTAACAAGTTCACGCATAACAAGATACGGGAGATTCGCTCATTTGTAAATGTGCATTAGGGGTTTGAAGAAGAAAAAATAATTAACTCCTCGTGCTGCCTTAATTAAAGTCTCAGAAGAAAAGTGGTGGATTATGCTAATGACCAGACATACGTTCCTTCTTGTATAATGGTGCTAAAGGTTAGCTAACATGAAATCAGCGACTTTGACAGTGCTTTTAAAATCGATTCGATATGCTCCACGATTGTAAATAGATTGGACGGTCTCATAAAAGATTTGTATGCCTGTCAGCAGCATGTAGAATATTTTTAAAATTGCTTCCGAAAATTCCAATAGAATGAAAGTCTAACAATACGTATTTAGAGTTGCTGTATTTGTGTCACAGTCACGCTTATTAATCGCTATAATAAATAACAGTATTTCCCCTTTTTATAATTTTTTCTTTGCTTTTACAGGATTACTGAAACGTATTATTTGACTTTTACCATTTTAAAATAAACTCTAAATAACATAACATGTAATATCACAGCAGAGTAAATGTCAATATTATATCAAATATAACCGAGATTAAATACTGTTTTTTTGGCTGTTTTATTCAAAGATAAAGTGCAGACTCTTCAATTTCCGAATTGAAAAATATTTAGTAAATAATTTATATTTAAATATTTAGCTTTATACGTTACAGAAAGAGATACCTAAAGTTAGCACCGTTTATATGCAATAATATTTATTTACTCGCATTGTCTTACAGCAAATGATGGAGGAATCCAGTTCCCAGAGACTGGCCTGGGATGGAGACGCAAAAGTGATGCAGCAGTGTTTAACGGATATTTTTACCAGCGTCTACACAACCTGCGACATTCCAGAAAATGCCATTTTTGGTCCATGTGTTCTGAGCCACACTTCATTGTATGACAGCATCGCATTTATTGCCCTGAAGTCCACAGACAAGCGGACGGCGCCTTACATATTCCGGGTATGATCAATGCTTGTTTGTATTTGGTCGATGAATACATAAATTTCATTAACTGCCTTAAATATTTAACTGTATAGCAGTGGCAACCACACAGGAGTTTGGACAATAAATTCCATTCACATTACAGTCAAAGATGCTCTGCTAACCACTTTACTGGTGCTGGATACAGGTGGACACATCAGCTGCCAATAGCTCCTCAGAAGGTCTGATGTGGCTGAGGCTGGTGCAGTCAGCCAGAGACAGGGATGAACAGAACTTAGAGGCCTATGTGAAGAATGGCCAGCTTTTGTACAGGTCACTGAGGAGAATAGAGAAGGATGAAGAGCTTCTGGTGTGGTATGGAAAGGATCTTATTGAGCTGCTGCTGCTAAGTCCAGGCAGAAACCAAGTCAAAAATAAAGGTAAAATATTAAAAAAGGTCAATGTGTGTCATTTCTGACATTTCAGTCAAAAACAGAAATTGAAAATGTTTTTATCTTTAAGTGAATAAATACACTAAATATAATCTGTCTTACATTTTAGAAAGTATCATAAATTCATAAAGGTTTCATTACAGTAATTTTTACAAGAGCTCAATTAGTACTTGAAAGACTTTATTTAATTATGCATGTTAATTAAATTAGATATTTGCTACGTTTGAAACATTTTTTCCATCTTCATTTCATTATGTTTGATATCTAATTATTAGTATGTACCAGTTTGTGGACACCTTTCTTAATACTTGTTTTTGTCAACAATTCTCTGTTGCAGGAACATCACCCTTTTTGTGTCCAGACTGTAGCCAGCGTTTTCAATTTGAGTTTCCCTTTTTGGCTCATCTGAGATTCCGTTGCACTAAGAGACTACAAAGCATGGCCAGCCCAGAAGAGGAGGCCAAGGATGCCATTGACCAGGCTAGTCTACCTCCTGCCAGGTCCAGTCCCAAGCTGGGCCGATCTGATGGCTTTTCCAATCCACAGGACGGAAAACCATCCACAGACTTCCATAATCTTGCCAGGGATTTAGAGAATAATAGAACCAGTCCACCAAGTGACAAAGAGGCGGAAATCGTCAGCGAGAACTCTGGAAAGCGCAAGTTCTCTGACATGGAGGACAGCAGGAACAGTGGATTATCTCAGTCTCTCAAGTCCAAAGAGGAGCTGGCCAACACGGCACAGCAGTACCGTGGAGTGTACGGTCTGGAAGAGAGCAGACGGGCCTTTTCTCCTTCTGTTTCAGATTCAACAGAAACCAAGAGAAGCGCTTTTACAGAGGTCAAGAAGTCACCTCAGAGCTTGAAGCACAGTGGCAAAAACTCCAACTCTGAGAACAAGGAGGTTGGCCGGCCCAGCAGCAACCCGACTGAAAAACACCTGAACATCAGACAGGTTCTTAGCGAGACTCAGCCCCCGCAGTCCCGAATGGAAACCTCATCAATTGGCAGTGCTTTCACTTCGGTGCCCCAGCAGGGTGGTGGAGGTTTGGAGAGAAAGAGTGCCTTTAGCCAGCCGTCTCGCACCTTCTCACAGCTTTCACCTCTTGTCATGGCACCCAAGCTTCTGTCGACGGTAGACTGCCATCCTGCGGTGGGCGACACGGTCTCTTCCAGTAGACTCTACCAGGCAGACCACCTCGCCGCAAAACTCCAAGGCTCAGAACTAGGCAGCAACTGCCCCGTGCCAGGTGGGATTGCAAAACAGAACCCTTTCCTTTATACCACAGCCTTCTGGCCCAAGACCTCAGGCCCCATCCAGCTGCAGATGCCCTCTGCTCTTACACTTCTGCCCCCTTCATTCACATCTCTTTGTCTACCTGCCCAGAACTGGTGTGCCAAGTGCAATGCCTCATTTCGCATGACCTCTGACCTAGTCTACCACATGCGCTCGCACCACAAAAAGGAGTATTCTATGGAACCTCTAATTAAAAGAAGGCGAGAGGAAAAGTTAAAGTGTCCAATCTGTAACGAATCTTTCAGGGAGCGACACCACCTTTCCCGGCACATGACCTCTCACAACTGAGTTTTTGAGGATTTATTTTTCATCTTTTCCTCCAATTTTGTATCAAAAGGGAATATGGTTAAACTGGAGGAGTAATGCCAACACATTTGCTCTCACTTTCGAAAGCCGTTGCTGTTTGATTTCTTCAAATGTCATGTTTTGTGTATGAAGATTTTGACCTAAAAACATAAAATCTATTTATTATATGAAGCACTTATTATTTGAAAAAGGGACAATATTAATGTAAGTGTATTTGAATTTTGTACATATTAATGTATAATGTACATAAATCAAATAAAATGCAGATCCGATTCAACGAGAGGTATTCAATGACATGTTATCTCTATATGCATAAGGATATTGAAAACTGGGAATATGATGTTGAAGTGTATTTAAGAGTGCATGTAAATTATAGTTATTGGTTTAAGATGCAGTCTATTTGAAACGATGTAAATACTTGTTTTGTTTGAATACAAAGTGTAATATTTTGTGTCTGTGAGGAATAGATTCAGTGTTTCATCCTTTTGCTGAAATTTACTATTTGATAGTTTATCTAATCATGTTGAATGCTTTGACAATAAAATAGCTTTATTTTCAGCTGACTGTGTGATTAATTCTGCCTGACTTTAAATTAATAGGACATTTTACGATACATATCGGATGTAATTGATCGCTCTATGTAGCCTACATTTGTGGTATTGTTTTATTTTTAGAAAACAACTAATATAAACGAGCACTGTTTTATAGTTTTGCTATAATTGAACTGGTTTAAGAAACCACAATCTCAAACCCTCATTCTCATCTTAGAAAGCGATTTTAATTGACAAAGAAATTGCTTTCGATAAACGGGGTCGTTTTAATTGGCAACTTTGTTCTAAATTATATATTAAACCGGTACAGTGTAATAGGGCTATTAGACAAGAGCCTAAAATATTTAATTCAAAATTTATCGACCTGCTAATGTGAGTCAATTGTTTTACCTAAAAACACTCGTCGGTCTGTTGGGTTTAATCTTTAAAATATTTGTCGTAATATACTACATTCTATAAAATAGACAAATAATAATCATTATAATAATAACAATTTTAAAACGAGTGACAGTTCCAAACATGTATTCTCAGTGGAATTCTATATTTTAAATAATAATTAAAACGACCCAATATAAAAAGAAATAAATTACACATAATGTGCGCATTCTTTATATTTACACGACTCGCTGCCACAATATGATATGGTCGTTTTTTTTAATGCACTTTGGTATTATCATACTATAAACTAAATGCCAATGCAAAGTAAAATAAAGGCAAATGCTGTTCGAGTCCGCTCTCTTTAAGACTAAAGACTCAAATAAAAACGAAAAAAAAGAAACTCCAAAGCCTAGCAGTAATTTTAAATAGGTTTCCTCATTTAAAAGATAAAAGACAAACGCCTTTTCTTAATTAAAATTATATAACCCAGATTTAGACATTTATGACGTACTGTAGCCTATCTGACATAGTGTCACACATATAACAATAAAACATAAGAATTAAAACCAATTTAAACGTCACAGTCAGCCGTGATTTGCAAAGGTTGTTTAACCACAACAGACAATAAAACACCACATTATGTTTTGCTTCACATTACAATCATATGTCTTTCTTCAAGTATAAATTAATATCATTACTTACAATGTCTCTGGAAACCAAAAAGCGGAGGAGCTTCAAGATGTAAAAATAGCTCAACAGTGACACCAAGCTTTTATAATGAAAATTTCAACCAAATCAGGATTTTTACAAATGGATTGTGATTACTTGCAATAACAGAGCCTTAGTGCGCCACCCAACGGTCGACAGAGGAATAAACACAGCCAAAGTTTAATCTGCTCCAGAGAAAGTAAAAAAAGAAAGTTATTTACAAAAGTAAACATTCACAAAATAAACTTTCATCTTTTACTAAAATGTTATTTAATCTTATAGCACTTTTAAAAATGGCAATGCCACCCTTCCTAAGCATACAACCAAATATTTTCATTCAAAACATGAGGTCATAGGCTGGAAGATGATGATTTATACTTAGTGAAGATATTTATTGCCTGTCCCATGTTTGTGGCTGGAGCGTCCCTTCATAATCTCCAGTTTCATTTGTCACTGTATCACTCAGCACCCCTGGGTCAGGCTCAGTTTATACCCTTCTCTTCTCACATATGGCCAATGTGGTCACCCTTGGCTAACCTAGCTGGCCCGCTTCTCATACTTTACGTGTGATTGTGTCCCATGATGAACCACTCTTTCCTGCATCTGTCCCTTCCCTTCATCTTTCTGTTGTTCTGTAACAACTTGGCAACAGGGTCCTTGCATCAAAATAGGTCTGTGTGAAACGCACAGATTTTAAACGGTATAATGTACGAATGAGGTATATATAGATTATTCACACTAACGATGCAGTGACATATGATATCATGTTGAGAAGGATGAGAAAGCCAAATGCATGATTTATAACCGCTGATTTACTCTTTAGATTACTCCAATAAGTATAAAAATTAATGAATTAATATTTTTTCAAAATGAAATTAATATTGAAAATACATTGATTATGATTAAAATAAATTATTTATTTGTTTGGCAGTTTTTCTGTTTTAAGGAGCATAGTTATTATTTGCATTACATTTAATAATGTCTAAGTATTAAATAAATCTATGTACATAAAAATGGAAACAACAAGCACCAAACAACAGCTTGCTCGAGTTATTTTAAAGCATTACACATTCAATCTTCCTCTGCGCTGACATGAACAAATTTACACTTATCGTTCACTTCAAAGATGAACAGATCCGGTTTATAGACATGCTTATGCACTTACAATGCTCTCTATATCCCTCAACTGTTTGTACCTGTCTTGTGTGCGTCTGCGTTGCAAATTCTAAACATTGCTGAGAGTAATAGACGGGTCTAAGAGCAGGCAAGTATTTAGTCTGCACCTGTCTCTCCTCTTCAAAGTTCTGCCCTTCATGGGTCATATACTAAATCTTTAAGCAAAGAGAAACAGCTTAAAATTAATTAATTGATAAACAACCTCAGGATTTCGTGCTAATCACAATTCTTGGTTACAGTATATAACTTAAATAAGAGTTCTGAATCAGATTTATTTAATTCAATAGTCACATAAATATTTAGCTAATGTGACTTCCTATAATTGGTTAAATTATATATGCTGTAGATATGCTGAAAATGAGATTAAAGTTAATTTTTAATGAATCGATTTCTGTATTATATGATGATTCTAAGTAGATTAGGTCTTTTGCATGCATATGAAAGCAAACCTCTCATTCACATTCCCCAGTTACAGTTATCCAGAACACGCAGGTGTCAGTAGCTCAGTCGCTAACAATGTCCGACACAGCTGTTGTTCACTTTACTAATGCTACAGGCTGAGCTGCAATCAAACATAAATAATACAACTGCACAAGAAATCTGTGCATGTTACTATAGACAACAGCACCATCATATCACCACAGTTGGGTCATGCAAGGCCATGACGTGTGATGTGATTTATGACAACAAGCTGCATACTAAAGAACAGTACACATTTTAAGATTCACTGACACTCCTTTTTGGGGGTCTTTTGTCACAGTGCAAAGGATGAGTCATTCATTTACTTGCAGAGAGCATTCTGCACTAGAGATAAAATATAGACCTTCGGAAATCCACTGTAAAACTATACAGAACTAATCTTTCAACGCCGCACAGGCATTCTGAATGTCCGGCTCTGATTACTGCGCCTCTGAGCCAAAGCAGTCAGGTAGGGCTGGAGGTGGATTGATGCCAAGGGAAGTGTACAGGAAACTGTTGATTGGGGAGGGGGAACTGTGACTGTTTGTTGGTTTTACTAGATAGGAATACGGACCAAAAAGGAAAAAAATGGGGGGAGGATGGGAACACTTCAAAAGATGCATTTCTCTGTTCAACAGTGAGGGATATCGGCCTACATCAGAGAGCCCGACAATTTTCTTAGCCTCAACTCTGACCCGGAGAAAAAGAGGCTGGAGTAAAAAGCCTGGCACTCAAACGAAGATGTATAGATTCCAGACAGAAGCAGATGTGGATGGGGATAATTTATTAGAAAAGAGTTGTTGTTAAAGGCGTTTCAGAGGCTAGGTGGTCAACGAGAGACCATCTTAAAGACAAGGTGGAATATGTTTTAAACTTCAAAAAAATGCTTTAAAAAAATAAAAATTAGAGCATTAATTTATTGTGGTAATCAAATTCATTTATTATACCATACACCATCACAACACCCTACTTTAAAAAAAAAAAAACAGTATAAGAAGCATTTTAAATAAAAACCACATTGGAAACCTGCAGAACAAATGTGTCCTGTTCCAATCTATCTGAGGATTTTATGCACCCGAGGCAAAAAGCAAAATACACAAAATGTATAAATATGGTATACATAAAACAAACTAACAGTAAAACACACACACACACACACACAGTACAGTATATACACTGTGCTATATTTGTGGGTTTAAGTGCGTTTGGCACATCCATTATAACCTCGCCTGCTGGTCAGCTGGTCATGATATTTTTTATATTTGAGTTTTTGTGTAAATTATATGACCCAATCCATATGATTTAACATGTTTGAAAACTGAACTATAAACCAAACATCAAATTTCACCTCATAAGGGTGTTATGACAACACTCACAACAGTCTCCTCTACAATGTGCATAACTGTTTACAAGAAAAGTCAGTTGACAGCAGCCTCCATAAACAGTCCTTATAGTCAATCTAAGCTTAGAAATTAGACGATCCATTTAATCCCCAACAATGAGGTGCTGCAGCAACAGAGCACATATTAACTGATGACACTTATTGACACCTTTTAAGAGTTCACTGGCAACCTCTCATTTACCCTGACTTTCATGTCTAACAGGGGGAAGGCAGATCTTCATGCTTGGTTTATACTGTGCCAAATCTGTCAGTAGGTACCGATCGCCTCACAGGGTCTCGTCATTGGCTGCTCTGCTCATTGACAAGCAGCTCTGTCTGTAACAAGTCAACAGGTGCTTCTTTGTTTCTCACCAAATGCCCTTAGACAGTTTGCAAAAACATAGCACTGGCTTTCTCACAAATGAATGGAGAACTACTTTGTCCAAAGCAAATGTTTAGATCTATGCACAGATTAAATGCTTGGCTGATCCGTGGGCTGTTTTGAAAAGACGAGTTTGAAATGCGTGGCCACTTTCGCGTCGCCTCATGCTCCAACTCTCAGAAATGGGAGAAGGGAACAGGGTGAGAATCTCTGACCCTTGAGCAAGGCTTAAAAATGTGTCTCGCTGTATAAGGGAAGCTCAATACAGAGAGCAAAAACGTACTTTCCTGTTCCGCCTTGCTGTGGGGGAATGTTTGCAAGGACTAATGTTGAGAAGTGATTCTGGGGTCATAGCACATATACCCCCAGGCAAATTAAAACTCCCTTGTTCCACTGTGTTTTAAAAATAAATATCAGTGATTCCCAAATCAGTGGTCTGCAAAGGGCTAGTTAGGGAAATTAGAAAAATGTGTTTTAAATTCTGGGAACTTTAAAAAAAGCCCTCAAGTCTTAGTCGTGTAACAGCAGTCCTTGACGTCAATATTTGGCCAAAGGTTCTTAAACAGCTGATTGCCTTCACTAAGTGTGCTTTCATATTATATGATTTAACAAGGAATTCATACAATTTATGGAATATTTGACTTTTAATAAAAACCTTTAAACACAATGACATTTGATATACAATATACAAGCTTAAAACAGATCTCTCATGAAAGGAACCAAACCAAAACCAAAGTGCTCAAACGTCTTTGAGCAACATCCGTCAGCCCACAAACAACATTACTGAGTAGCATCTATGAGTCAGACAGTCCTAACACTGTCCAGGCACCTGAAAACTCATCTCCTTCCCTTTCACTTAAAATGATTCACAGATAACCATCTCCTATGCTAAAACAATAACAAATGATTGTTCCCCAGGAAAAAAGCTGCATGAAACTACAAAGCTGTTAAAAGCCAGGATCATTGATGAATCAATCAGGATCATCAGTGTTTATACACATCTGGGGTATTACCTCACAGTTACTGCAGCTTCCAACACAAACGAATTGCCTTAACAATTTGGGAGGTGAACAGATCTGTATCGTTTACATTAAAGTGATCAATCTATGTTGTGCAGAAAGTGAAACAAAGAAGAGTGGACCTCCATGTATCAGTCATTTATCTAGTGATTTAGACTGTAATGTTTTCAGGACACATTCCTTTAAAATTAAAAATCACAAGTAATGCAAGATGGTGAGGTGTCTATTAAAAATCTAAAAATAAAGACTTTCTTCCTATAGCCCTATTGGTTCAGCATGGCAAAAGCAACACCAAGATCGAGTGTTCGAGTCCCAGGGTACACACACAAAATTATGAAAAAACATGATTAGGTAATATATGTATCCAATTGTTTCACTACATCTTAAAATCATAGTGGTTTGGAGTAACACGTTTTCAAATTCAGACTGATACAACAGCAAAGTTTGTTTTGTAAAGGCATATGAGATCCCCTTTCAGAACATGCAACTAGTTGACATCACATTACAATTAAAACAAAAACAGGGCAAACAGGAGAACTTGGCATAATTAGAGGCATTATATTTATACTGTAAAACCAAACTAATAATACTTTCTTATTACTGAAATTAGGGGTAAAAGACAGTTTTAAAGTCAAACTCAGGAATGACAAGAATACCAAGAGTCAGAAAACTCTTCATTCACTTTATTTTACTATAAGTATTTAATAACTCATTTTGATTATGAGGTAGTGGAGCAAAGGCCAGATCAGACAAATTATTTCATTTTCAAACAAAATATTTGCTTCAGAGTTCACATCACTATATACCAGGTAGCTCTAGGGGACTGTCCCTGCAATAACTGTAAAAATAAGAAAGTTCATAATAATCTAAGACTGTTTACTGTTTAAGCATGATGATTATAATTGTTCTTTAATTTAGAATGGTTGACCTGATATGTGGTTTAAATAAAACTATAAATGATAAATAATAAACTATAAAATGATAAAACTATAAACATTTTTCATCATATTGGCACATATTTTTTGGACATATAAGGACATTCGCGTGCATAATAATACCCAACAAAGTGTTTTGTGCATATGATTCAAATTCTTATGTTCAGACATTTAATTAGAACATTAAAAATAAGCAGTGCTGTTTTTTTTACTCATTCAGGACTCAGCAGGCAGCTCCACTAAAACAACTGGCCTTGACACCACAATTGTTAGATAAAGATTATTAGAGGGCCAATAAAAATGTAGATGCTTTCACAACCCTTAATGAAACTAAACAAACCTGGTCATTTGAATAACATCCTACAGTATTATTTATTCGATGTTGTCATTAACATGTGCGCGAACTAAAGCGTGTAAAACCTGGCTTGGTAGTATGCCAAAAACAGCGTTATTAAAACAACATGTTAACCTAATTTTCGTGTAACTGTATGTTTAATTAATTAAGAACTATAAAAATAAGGTTCCTAAATCGTCTTTGTAAAATATTCTTCCTCGACCTCAGCATTTCCAACAATAATGCAACCGGTTACAGGTGTCAGGAAAGGCTTATGAAAAACGCTGAAAGGCGATCTGGACACAGACCCACCACAATCTTTTTTCCTTCAGTCATAAATTACTTGTTCGCCCACCCCACTATATGCATGCCTCCCTGTGCCTAAAACGCACGTCTGTATGTATAGACACATCAGTGCATTAAGACACACTCGTGGTCAAAGGTGCGCGATGTGAAAACGCATCTTTATATAGATCACAGGTCGCTTTGAATGTAAATTCAGGATGAGAGAGCGCGCGTACTTCAGAACTCAGGCACGCATCAGGCAGTGAGATCATTTGTGTTATAAATATCTCTTTGCCAGCAGATCTGCTCCAGCTCCTGCAGCCGAGGGTAATGCCCACCGGTGGTGTAAACGCGAGTTACCTCTCAGAGCGCAAAATGCTGCAAGTGGCCTAGCGCGCTCACGGACGCTTTTTGGAAAGAATGAGCGTTCATCTGCTGCTTCTGCTCTTCTGTCTGTTGCTTCGCTTTCTAGCGCTTACGGCATCTGAACGCGTCTCTGTGGAGCGCCAACTTGTCAAGGAAGGGTGCGCGTCGGGGCGCAGGACTGGGAGACTGTACTGTAGAGTTGGCATAGGTTTCCACCTTCAGATTCACCCCGATGGAAGAGTCAACGGGAGTCACGAACCTAATCGGTTAAGTGAGTTGTCATTTACGAATCTTTATAAAATCACAAATATGTACATATGTAGTGCATAAGGTTAAAATCGGTTACTGATTTATACTTATACCCTGCATGACCAGAATGTTAGAAGTTTTAGATTGAAATATACATCAATATAATCAATATCATAGTAGCCATAGTTTTAGCAGAGTAACCACATATATTTACTACAGTCTCACTACAATAACCAATCATGCAAAAACACAGTTACTACACTTTAGTATAATTAAACCAATGCTATTTGTATAATACACATAAGTATTAATATCCAGTATAATACAGTTTTGCGGTTTACATTACCCTAAATTGTTAGATAAACTAAACAGTGTGAAATCGTTACATAAAAATCTTTATAGCCATTACTATTTTTATAGACAAAACATTAATAATTAAAAAAAAAACTTTTGCTTGCTTAAAAATATTAAAAAGGTTAAAAAATTTTTGATGTGCTTCAGTCTGGCTGAGATTTCAGAGTAAACTTATTCATGAATGACTGGTTATTTACAAGGCTGAGGTCTTTTGTTTGGAGCTATTTGTTTATTTACAGGTATGGGGGAACAGGTGCAGCAGCCAAGATCAGAATGGTAGCGGATTGGAAGCTGGAGTGAGTGGCATCATTAACATGCCATGCACTAGATTTCTGTTAATGGTTGAATCGCTCAGTGTACATACCGTAGTACTAGGTCTATTTAAAGGAACTACTGTGAAACTGATGATGTCGCTAAAAATTAGATTACAGTATAATGGATATGAGTTGCAAACTTGGCAGTGGGTATTAGGTCTATGTGCCAGACATAATTTGTAACAAACATCCACACAAAATATCTATAACAATATACCCTAGCCAGAAACGTTTACTAGACAGACAGTTACAATGCACAACAACACTGGCAATGAATTATATAGATAAAGGTAGGTGTAACTTAATCTCTGTGAAATCAACTCTCTGAAGAAAGTACCAATTTCATTAACACCAATAACAAATTACAAAACAGTGAAGAGCCTACAGTATTTGTGTGCTCTATGAAGTCAGTAACTCGCACACTATAGACAAGTAAAGAAAATCTCTGTAGGATTAACAATAGGAAAACATTGTAGAATAAAGCGATTTTTAACCGTTTAAATAATAGTTGTAAATTATAATAATAATAATCGTTTTAGTACTTATCTGTTTTTTGTAGATACAATTGTTCTAATATCCTGTTTAACCAAAAAGAATGATAAACAGTTTGACCTTTCACTTTTCTGACATAAAGGTCATCAGTCTTCAATCAGTGTGAAGTGTACAATCTTTCTGTCTGTGCAGGTGTGCTGGAGCTGTTTGCCGTGTCTCAAGGGGTCATAGGAATCAAAGGAGTTTACAGCAATCGATTTTTAGCCATGAACAAGAGGGGGAGACTCCATGCAACCGTAAGTCTGATCCACTACTTAACTACTAATAACATCATGCATCCATTACAAAAAACAGTAACCAGACAAACCCAAATGTGTTAAACATCACATTTACATTTAAAGGTGATCTTCCACAAATAAGCGCAACAAACAGCAGTGGAGAGCCACACTGCAGATATACAGAGCAATCTTTGCAGGGGTCTGGACTGCCTGATAGAAGGCAAAGCTTATTAGCATGTGTTAATGGGAAAAGCAGATTAAAGCGAGTCTGGGAAAGTTGATACAATAATCTTGCAAGGAGGGGAAGGGAATCAATATCTGTGTAAACAAAACTGGGCAGCTGTAGAAAGCAAATATCAGGACACTTGCAGCGTCAAACTGAAAAAATGCTAAATCTTTACATATAAATCTATAGTCATTTTTAGGTATGGGTTTAGTTTGAGCTGTAATCCAGAACTTTTTTTGGATAAAAATAAACACTAATCAGTTATTAAGCAAGTACATAAAAAGAAGTCTAACAATGTTACAAAACAATGTAAGCTAATAATAATGATGTCAGTTTGACATCACCTGACACCTTTACAAAATAAAGAATTGGCCTATGACCCATTATCAGCCCATTAATACAAAATACAAAACCGACTAGCCTAACAACAACAACATAGGATGCACTGGTCTGAGACAGACAGGACAATCAGTTGTATGACCAATAGAAGATTTTTTTTCTTTTTGGTGATGACAATGTTACAGAAACTACAAACTTTACCTTTAAGCTTTGTGCCATTCATATATCAATAAAGTTAATGTCTAAGTATTAGACATGTGTGAGTACACAACTAGTCATACTTGATAACTGAATCACTTTGGTAAGCAAGCCTCTGCCAAAATACATGTTCACACATCATGAGTCAGAAAAAAATATTTTGTCTTTTCTGTATTTTGTGGACTCTATTGCAAGTTTACGTAACATTTTAGAAAAACCTCCAAAAGAGCGTTAGGAGGAAAAAGCAGTCTGATAAATCTGAGGATTAGCCTGCAAACTGCTGCAGACATCATCTGTAATTAAAGCAGCTGCAGTGGCTCCATCAGAGCTGAATTGGGTTTCATTTCCTCAGACCAGCTACAGTTGCACAAGCTTATTTAACAGGTCTGTCAGCTTGGGCTTTAAACCCCAAGCGCTGCACATCCTAGACATGTCGGGCTAACCAAAGGAGTATCGAGTGACTTAGTGTCTGATTTTGTTGCACTGTCTGTCATATTTAATATTTAGTTGTTTTCATTGCATTTAATTTATTACGGTGATAATGGCAAGAAAGACAGATGTACATTACGCCGCGTGACCTATTCAGCAAACCATTACAAATCTAATCTTTTCAAAGCTTAAGAGGTCACTGCAGTTATTGAGGAAACAATGAGGAAAGGGTAAGAACCCAAAAAAGAAATGAGATGCAATTGACTAGCATACAATGAAATGTGGACTGCTCATAAACAGAGATGAATTTAAAACGTGGTAATACACATGCTCTAAAAGCAAAGCAAACAACTTTGTTGATTCTTCAACAATCACTTATAAATAGGATGAAATGCAACATGTAATAACTGTAAATATTCAATTTTGTATTGCAACAGTATAAAAACATCATGCCGCTGAAACAATACTTTTGAGTCTGTGGAGGTACCATGTGAAAAATCTTGAACGATTGTAGATAATATTAAGAAAGAAAGCTATCAGTGAACAGACAAAGGTCAAGCAGTGTGCAAATTCATACCAATAAAACGATCTACTGCTCTCAGACACATAGACTCTCATATGAGGTTCCTTCTTTCATCTACTCATCTCAGATTAAAACAACAAAAAAAATCATTATAAAACCTTCTATCCTCAACAGCTGACTGCCGTTAAAACTGAGGGCACCAGGACCACTTCCAGATGATAAAAACCACATATCCTACTAAAACAAACACTTAGATCTTTTGGGGGCAAATTACAACATTTAGAGCAGAGTGTTCCTGTGAAGTTACGGTGGGTCAAGTTGTGAGTGGCATGTTTAGAAAATATTGTAATGGCACCATTTTCTGCTTTGCTGCACTCTTCAGCAAACCAGAACAGTTTTATTATTTCAGTGTTATGAGAATTATGCAAAACCTCTTCCTTGGGACTGGACCTCATTAAATTCATGATATATTTTCCCACCAAATGTATTTATAGAAAGTCAGGTCAAAATCCATAGTAATGGTGACCATGTGGGGTTACTGTAATGGCATGTCTTATTGTTTACAGGCTACTTATATTGCTGTAACTGTATTCATTTTCTAAGCATTAATTTCCTTAGGTATATCAGCACAAATATGGCTGAAATATCTGTTAAGAAGACGAAAATCACATACACCAGATATCTTTTTCTGAGATTATAAAGAGAGACTGTGGTAGTGGTGCTTCTGGGCTTAAAGGGATAGGTCACCCAAAAATAAAAATTATTATAATATATAAACGGTTATAATTTATTCACCCTTGTGTGGTTTAAAATCTGTATATGAGTTTTTATTCTGTGGAACACAAAAGAAGATATTTTCAAATATGTCTAATTTTGTTCATTCAATAAAAGTCAACGGGACCAATGCCGTTTGGTTACCAACATTCTTCAAAATATCTTCTTTTATGTTCTGCAGAAGAAAGTAGTTCATACAAGTTTGGAATGACATGAGGGCGAGTAAATGATGAAAGAATTTTTATTTTTGGGTGAACTATACTATACGTGTTGTATGCTACACTATACTATACAAGAAACTTGTATACAATACTATACAAGAAACATGTAGCATAACAAAAACAGACATAAAATTGTGTAGACTGAACCGGGCATTAGGAAACAACAATAAACTGTAGATAAATTAGCTCTCATATACGTAGGGTTTTTCATGCCTGCCAACTAGTTTTAATTTGATCAATATCAGATGTTTAAAAACATTTACTAGAGGGATCAAATAGAGGTCCTTCCATGATATGTTTGTACACCCAAGTGGGAGAGTTTGCAGGGATATAACTAAAGATTGCCTACACAAAAGCATCTGTACCATTTCCCTGTGCTCCGGATGGATAAAGTTATTTCATAGCCTAATGAGTTTTCAGCCTCCACAAAGCAAGCTCTGCTTCTGTCAGTCACCGCAGTCTTTGATTGGAAAGTCGGTTTTGATGACTTTGAGCTGGGAGATAAAAGTAAGACTTGCAATTATTCTGTAACCCCTTCAATGCCTCTTTCTGTGGCTCGGTGTCTGTAATCTGTGTGCTGCTTTTCATTAGCTCTCTTTATGAGGGGCTAACTCAATCAGGCCACAAAGTCTTCTCTCTCCAGCAGCTGCTAATGTGGCATCCTACTTGTGCAAAGTGGGTGTAAGGTAATTACATATTATGTGCCCGATAGTTAAAGCCTTATTGATGTGCTGTGGCTCTTTCTATTTGCTGTGCTAAAATTGGAGCATAATATGAGAAATACTCACGTCCATATAATTGTCACATGGACTTCTCTTCCTACATACATAATAGGGGAGACCTATAGAGAGTTGTTACACCTCTGGTTTAAACTTTGTACATTTACATTTATGCATTCATTTAGCATTTCATTTTTATCCAAAATTACTAAAGTAATTTTTGGATGAAAGTATTGAGGATAGTGTATACTTGAAAACAAGGAGTGTCTCTTTAATTGTTTTTCAAAGGTTTTGGCGGTCACAGCTGATCGAGGCAGAAAGAAATTAAATGGGTATTAGAGATTGAATTAGTGTCTCGTTGTAAAGGAATAATCAGGCATCGCTCATTTACAGACAAAAATATACTATAAACTATACAATATACTAAAAACTATGAAATATACTACACTCCGGTGGTGCTACAAAAAATGGTGCTATACAGCACTAAAAGTGGTTCTTTATTGTAATCTTAGGGGAACCACTTTTAGTGCTATATAACACCTCAAATAGTGATATGTAGGACCATTAAAGGCTCCATATAGTTCCAAATTCCACTCCAAAGAACCACTGAGGAACAAGTGAAGAACCATACATGGGCTTAACAGGTTTTTTTATGCTAGTGGTGCTATATAGCGCCTCTATTTCACCAAAAAAGGTATAGATATACTTTATACTTTTTTTTTAGTTATAGATCTTAATGTGGTGCTATATAGCACTTAATGTGGTTCCCCTATGATTACGAGCAAAGAACCACTGAAGCACCTTTTTTTTTGTACACTAAACTAATACACTAATACAATAAATTTATTACTAATTACTACTGAAATAAAAATAAAACTATACTGCAATTTATTAATATACTACATAACTTTAACTATGCACAGTAAACAAAAAAGACAGGTTGATGGTGATTATTATTGTTCTAAACTATAAAATACTTAAACAGTTAGAAAAGTACAGGAAAAATGCAAGTAATTACTGACCATTACTGCTGAGCTCTATCTAAAGTACACAACAAGATCATATAGGAGGCATCTATGGTGACATGCCACCGTAACACACACAGGCATACACGCATGAATAACAAACACTGATCACTTCAACTTGCTAATTTTCTGTTATTTTCTTCCACTTTTCTTCCCATTTGATTCCCTAGGAGAGCTTCACAGATGACTGCAAGTTTAGGGAGCGATTTCAGGAGAACAGCTACAACACATATGCCTCAGTGATCCACAAAAACCACCGCACTGGTAGAGAATGGTTCGTGGCACTAAACAAGAGAGGCAAAGCAAAAATGGGGTCCAGTCCGAGAGTAAAATCACAACATATGTCTACACATTTTCTGCCTAGGATGAACCTACATGAGAAATCTGAGCAAGGTTTCACAATAACAGACAAAGAAAAGGACAAACAACCACCTCCACAGCCATCAAAGCCCTCAATACCAAAAACTACAATCAACTCTGGAAAGAGGAATCGACAAGTTGTCAAATATTGGCCGAAGTTTAGATTTGGATAGACTAGTGCTGCCTTAAACTTGGACTAAATTTAAAAAAAGACATGCAAGGAAAAAGTTGGAGTTTTCTCTTCAGGATGAATTGTTTGCTATCCTCTAATATGAACATTCCAGCAATCACGTACATCACAGATCACAGATTCAGACGTGGCAAATGAATGAACTTCTAAACTTAAAGTCTGTTGTTTGCGTATTTCACAAAGATCTTCCTGTGCATCCCAAAAGATGTATTTAAACTAAAGTTCAGCTTTACCAGAGAATCTGCATTAATTTCCAAAATAATTTTCCAAAATATGTTTTTATATTATGCCTCACTGTATTTATACAATGTGTTTATGTTTGTATGTACAAGCGTTTTGCACAAACAATTTTTCATCTAGGATTATAATGTTTGTGATGGTCATTTGTAAATACACAAATATATTTAAACATACAACAATACAAGACAAATATTATCATAAATATTGCAAACTATGTTTCTGAAAAAAAAATGTTCAAAAGAAGGTCCCCATTTCTTTTTTAAACAAGTAGATGTTTTCAAAGTTCATCAAAAATATCAGTCTAGCCGCTGACTGTCGCAGAATAAAAATCCTGTCATGACCCCAGCGCATTCCACAGAAGAGGGATGTCTTAAAAGGATAAACATGTCTTGCAAGTTTGCCGTTTCTGAAGAGCTGCAGTTATAGGTATATCAAATGGCAGACAGTTGTAGTATGACCCTTAACAAAATATGCTTACAACTGCATCAGGCAATGCCCTCTGAAACCGAAATCCTTTCTAGTGTTGACAGACGAAAGCAACCATTATTAGCAGCTAGTGTTAATTTATTTCTAAAAACACAATAGATATGTTTGGATTGCAGTCATACAACCCAGGAGAGAATAAGCCTTAAGAGAATGAGGGTTTTTAGAATAGTACAAGTAATATAACATTACTTTCACATTTTGGTCTACAGCTAAAGTTATACACAATCATACCTCAAACGTGAATTTTGCCATACCACAAAGACAGCAACAGTTGCTCAATAATTGTCATTCATGAAAAATGTAAGCAAACACCTTTGTTCTGGACAGGAGTGTTATCAATATTTTTAAACACTTTTACTACTAAAAGCATACTACTAATAATAAATAAGCCTTCTTTATAAACAAATAAAGAAATAAATAATGAAATAAACCTGCAAGGTAAACTTCTGAAAAGTGCTATAACAGGAATCAACAGGTGTAGATTAGGGTGCTGTATTGTGAAGGTACACAGAAACAAAAAGACACCGACATTCAACTGTTTCACACTGAAAAAGTAAAAACGTCTGCCATCTAGTGGTCAATGTTAATAAGAAACCTTTGCTTGACTTCCCAAAGCCACTAGCCAGTCCCGTTTGGCACCTTATGTGTTATCATTTTTATAAAATTATTTTAGAATAAGATGGGAAATACAACACATTCTTAAACCACTGAACAATGATTTATCAGGACTGTTCGATCCATTCATATTTTCAAAGCATTAAAGGTCATCAGATTAGGGCGTGAAGAAGTGGATTGTTTTTATGCTACCAAAAAAGTATTTTTTGTTCATATTTACCATTTTTGAGGTTGCACTCGCATCCCAAATGTATTAAAAGACATAGACTTGTCTGTTGATGGTTTATACGGAGGATTGAAGCAAATGGCCTGATTACCTTTCGGCTTTTCATGAGTTAGTAGCCAAAGAAATATTTACTGCAAAAGTCGACGTTGTTTTACGTCATGCGCTAGCTTTTATCGCAATTTTATGGATGGGCGGTGCTTGGTGATATGCATTGGACTGTGATTGGTTGACAAGCCGAGGAAAACATGATATCTGTGACAATGCAACTACAACTGTATCTGTTACCATGGAAAGGTAAACAAGATGGAGGAACACAGCAGCACATCCATTTCGAGTGAAATCGTGGAGAAGTTTCGCAATTATGAGGAGTTCTTAGATTCTCAGATTAATCCTTTGGATATGTATTACCTCGAGGTGAAGTATTACAATTATTATGTTTTATAAGGGGCGCAAATGGTGGTTGATCTAAAAGGAAACGGTTGATTTGATGTAATCTAGTAATGTTCAACTAGATACATAGCTGATTTAAATCGGAGTTGTGTGAGAATAAAGATAACTGCTCTATTTGTAAGATCTTATTATTGCACATAACAATGTATAGCAGTATAACGGTAGATGGCGACGTGGTTCCTCTGTAAAGAAAAAACTAACCAATGGTAAGTGGGGAACTTTTAGGGTAACTTTTAAGCAGCCACAACAGGTGGATCGTTCTTTATTTTAATATACTGTAGTTTTTCATGCAGTTTTATTTGTATTGTAAGCATATTTAAAAGTAAAAGTGTTTTTTTTTGGCCGATTGATTCCATTTGTATTAACATAGTTTTACTACAAACACCATGTTTAAACTGGTTATTCTGATGAGATCATAAATTTGTGGTTACTACTGTATGGCTTTCCTACAAATAAAATCAAACAATTAATTGAAACCACAAATAGGTTACTATAGTTTCACCTTTGCTTAAATTATGTTTATTTGTATTATTACATTTTTGTTTTATTTATTTTAGTCAAATGTTAAGTTTGGCAACACACTTACACAAACAATGTGTAGTAAACAGAACACTATCTTTTTAAATGAGATTCAGTCATTCTCAAGTATGTGACACTCGAACGTACAATAGCAAACTGACTGTGACCCCCTGTAAACCTCAGCTGGATTTCCAAATACCATTTTTCATGTGACTGCTTGCTTACTTGGGATTTGCTTATGTGGTGCTTGGAGGATGAGGTTTATAAATAATTCAAACCTGAGTTGTAGGAATTGCCCATAACAGTGATCCCAGTGTGTGGTTTTGTTCACAATGAGTACTCCAGGGGGCTATTTAGACACATAATATGAATTCATTTTCATATGTGAAAGCTCATTTCTGGTTACAGGAATGAGCATGTCTTAAGCTGTAAGGTGTCCTATGACTCGAGTAGTTACACATTCAGTCATTTTTACAGTACAGATTTCAGATTTAAACCTATATTCTCTGCTGTTAGAAGTTTTAAATAGAAACATGTTATGTCATTTAAAAATACTCTGTAGAGTAAATGTTTTATATGTTTTGTAACATGTTTCCAACAAACCCATTTTAGCTTTGATTTTTAGTCTTATAGTGTCACTTATTTAATATTTAAATCATTAAATTCATTAAATTAAATTAAACTAATACATACAATAAATTATTTCAAATCTGTTTGAATTTGACTGTATTTGCAAATTCAGTCATATTAACAGTAAGATTGACCTTACCTTTCACAAATATATGTTGCGCCATTGTAAGCAAAAAATCTTCCACATCCACACCAGCAGCTTTCTACAAACTCAATGCCCTATTGCCACATGAAAGCAGTTCCTCATTTTAAGGCCATAAGGAATCTTTCTAAATCATATGTGAATGCTGCTATCCACTTTAACTAGGCTCCAGTGACATGTGGCAAACATTCTTGATCCTTGCAATCATGAAACTGTCAGCGTAGCTCAGGTCATTTTGTCATATAAATAGCACAAATACTAAAACTAGATTGATAGGAACATCATCTGAGCACAAAACTAGCACAATATGTCATAAATACACTGGCCTGTTTGTACAGAAATTCCACAGCATTGAACTCTACAAATTTCTTCAGATTATTTAATTTTTTTCAAAGCCCACTCCCAATCCAGCTCAGCAGATCTGTGTTATTGCTCCTCCAGGATCAGGAACTGGCCCGCCAGCTGGTGGAGCTGGGCCACAAGGATAGCAGTTTGGAGAGGGAGGAATTTGAGACAATGAAAGCAGCTGCCGAGGCCTCCAGGCTTGCTTCGAGAAGCCAACAGAAGTAAGATTTCATATAGTGACCATGAAAAGGGGACATTTCACACCGGTATGTGACCTTAAGAATATGAATTAGCATTTTCCAGTAAAAGCTCTGGGCCTCATTCATGAAACACGAGCAGAATGAATTTCTGTGCAAGTCATTCGTAAAACCATTCTTGCGTAAATTGTCACATTTAATTCAATGCTACAACTATATTTTACAAACTATGTGCCCAGTAATATTTTCTGCTCGTGTTTTATGAATGAGGAACATTAGTTTAAGGAAGGAATAAATGAAAATGACACACACTCATCGTAAGACATTCGATTAGATCCTGGATTATAGGTTTTAAATGCACTGACACTGCAGACACTTTTTAGCTGTAGTATATGTTGGATGAAATCCCTAATGATTTTTGAATGACGAGAATGGTCTTTATCAGCACACCTGTTGGCTCACATTTTCCTTTAATATAAAAACCAGAGTTAGATCTTTCATTGCCTTTGAGAGAAGCAAGCATTGTGTTTATGTATGTTTGTGGGAGTTTTTGGGATGCTGTAAACTTGGACTCTGACTTGGACGATGATTGCATAGTTGGTGTGGTGAGGGTTCAGGAAACATTTCTGCAGAACTATATTTGTGTTTTTTCGGGCTGGTTGCGGCAGCTCTCCTGCCTAACCACCTGCAGACGTGTCTTTGTGGTGTTCAGTGCTTGTCACAATGGTCAGACATTTTGGTTTCAGTTCAAGTAAAACAATACAACAAAATAAAGATATGAAAAGAAAGGCTGAAAGCATTTTTTAGACAAAAATACAGCCAATAAAATAATTTTTTTTTACATAATTTGACAGCCTTTTTAGTCAATTTCTTTTTTCAAATCAATGAATTACTACAATTTTTCTCCTATACTTTAATGCCTAACGACAAGTTTAAAAATAAGACATAACACCCTCATAAAATGTCATTTAATTGGCTTTAGGTTACTAAGTTATTGTAGAGGCTTGCTAAAAGTTATTAAAATGCTGTTTGAGTTAGAATATTTAGTTTCTGCATATAGATCCTCCACACGAGGGCCCTATCACTTCAGTACTGATCCTACTAAAGCTATGCACATCTGATGATTTCTGTGCTTATCAGGTCCACACCTATTTTGCTATACAATGTCTTAGTGTGCCTTTATGGAATCACATACTTTATTAGTATAGCACAATCTAATTTTTCCTGACAGTGTTTCTGACTAAATGTCATATAAATATATGATTATAGGATTATTGGATATGATTAGCAATTAACTCAGCTTTAAAAGATACATGATTATTTAATAGTTAAAAGAAACTATAATGAATTGTGAATTTATGAGAAGTTGACACATTTCTGTACTATTTTCACTATTTGCTTATTTATAAGTAAATAAGTAAAACTGCTGCTTGGTTAACATAGGTGTTTAGTCTATTGCAGTAGATAAAAAAGTATAAAGCACAGTGTTGCAAACTCTCGTCACAAAACTGAAGCTACATTATGCGCCAAGTATCTTTCATTTATTACTAATAAGGGAACAACAGTAAAGATATTTCTAAGGCCTGTAGGGGCCTGTAGTTCAGATTTTCACTTGATCTGCCAACAGTTTAACTAGCCCTGGCACATAAAAACATACATTTTATATTTTAACAACATATTTTTATAAGCATAGGTAAATATATATCAATTTATATAGCCATATTAGCGGAATTACACTAAGCCAAAGGTTAAAACAAAAAAACAGTACATCATATGTAGCACATCAAATGTAACTGAAATATAATCACTGTCCACATAGTCTCTCGCACCTTGGCCATATATATGTGACCCTGTCTGTGAAAAGCAGGCTAAGTCTAAAAATCAAATTCTGGGATAACGAGCACCAAAATTTGATTTCACCTATTAATTTCACTATAATATCAATCTTTGACATGACATTACTCGGACAGTATTAAAGATATCAATGTTAAATTCACACAGAATATTCTTTATATGTAGGATGATTTTATGTAAAAAACAGAAAAATCACTTTGGCTGGGTTTTCACAGACTGGGTCACATTTTGTTGTGTCCATCTGAATAACAGTTTTAATACTTGGATAGCAATGCAGTGCTTCAAAATGACAGAGGAGTTTAGACATTTTACACATCTCTGAAATTCTATTGCATTTCTCAGCAAAATAAACTTTAAATCTTAAATCCCCATTATCAAGCTTTTTCTTTTTTCATTCCTTCCTTTCTCACTAACCCTTTTCAGCAATCCTTCAGCTCTCTAAGACCTTTAGTGCCTGCAGGTGTATAAATAGAGATGTTTTCAATTAGGACATGCTTTGCCTGTAGCGTGCATCTGATCAATGAATGCCTCTGCACCTGTGGTAATAAAATACCAAAAGACGAAGGAGCCTTGTGCTATGAATGCTAATCAGATGTTGCCCTTTTGTTGCCTTCTTATAGGCTAGTACACAGCATGCTTCGTTTGACAGATAGGCATAGTGGTATCCTGCCAACAAATCACAATTGAACAAATGAACGGATTTTTGCACTTAGAAGACTTAGAAACTCAATACTCGACGCAATGGGAAAAACTTGAATGAAAGAGACTGAAAGTTGGCCATTGTGGGGAAAAGAGGTTCCACAATGACTTATGACTGCATTGAATAATGGACAGTAACAGTAAACGTAAGGCTCTCTTTATGTGATTAAACATAGACCAGGACTCTCTGAATGCCTGACCCCTTTCTCACCATCTCTCTTTCTTGCTCATTCTCTTTCTTTCTTTCTCTCTCTCTCTCTCTCTGCATCTGTGACTTCTTGAAGATGAATGTGAATTAAGGAGATGACTGACAGCATTTATTTTTTTCCACCAAAGACTAATAAATCAGATCCATACAGAGCGAATGGGAGTGATCTGTATTTGGCTTGCAGCTGAGCGCACGGATTGCGCAACAAACGCACCACACACTGTAGTCGCCTAATCCGTTTTTCCTGTACTGGCGTTTAACGTGTTGACCGAGTTGAAAATAAGCTCATGCCCTCTGTGTGAGTTTACAATTCACAGTGTCCTCATAAAAGCTGCACCACCGGGCGTGGATCAAAAAGCGCAAGGTCACGCAGGTTCCGAGCATTCTAGTGCGAGTTTCTGAGAGACCGGGGAGTCTGGTGGTTTTACGCAGGCCTGATGTGAGGCCCTGGCAGGAGCCCTGAAACCTGCAGCCTGGCTCGGGTCCAGCAGTAAATGTCAGCAGATGTCCTGACCTCACGTGCTCGTGACAGGCTCTGGAGACTCGAGCTAACCCTCCCCACCTCCCCATACCCTATAACCACCACAGCCTTGCTCTTTGTCCATTGTTTGGCTCCTTCGAAAAATGCCACTCTCCACATATTCACCCCTTTCTAAATTGATGGTTGGAGCCATCACACCGTAGCCAAGTTATACCCTGCTGCGAACACAGACGGTACATATGCACCGGAGTGTTAATCCCTCGCTCACATAGGCTGAAATAAGACCTCCAGGCCTGTTATTCAGGGCACGGCCATGCATTTGTAAACATGAGGAAAGGTAACTTGGCTCTGGCCGGTTGTTCCATAAAGACCCGGCATATGAGGTGCTAAATACAGCTAATTGGAAAGTTGTTGCAGTAATTTAGCAATTCATGTCACTCATGAGCTTCATGTAATGCAATACACATTAGTCAACATAATCACAGTCAAGGTCACTTTGACAGACATTATGTTGTTTCCATTAATGGAAGACATGTCCCATTTCGCCATGGCTGGTACATGAAGACTTATAAAAGACTTATTTTCATCAGAAAATGGCTTGCAGCAGGGATGCATCTAATACAGAGGTGGGGTAAATTTAGAGTTTCATTTTGCATTATATTTATTGGTGCATTTTTGATGTGCTTGTGAAAAGTGTCAGGTCCAGTTATAGTGCAGCAATACTCTATCCCACACATAGCTGTAATACTCACACTATACTGCTCCATCATTTATCCGCTGTCTCTGTCTGGTGATATCATAACATATAGGCAGCAATGCAAACAAGTGCATGCCTATGTTCCTCATATACATATACTAGCATATAGCTGCAAGTTTGTTTAATTGAAAACACTTTATATTAGCCTAGATTTGAACTTAGGAATCCAAAAAAGTTTTGTGATGGTTTAGATGACTTTTCTTTTTTTTAAATGAAGAAAATATCTAAAAGAAATCTAACTCCACTTTAATATGCATACTGTATACTGGTAAAACTGAAGCAAGTCGGTGATATAAATTCTGCCAACGGTCACATTTGAGATGGCTGATTACTATAAATATTTTTTATTAAATGGTGGCATTTTCTAATAAAACAAAAAAATTCTTAATATCTTTGACTGTTCTTCCATACTGTAGGTTCCCTCATTTGGGTTGTGGTTTGCATTAATAATATAGTTAAATGACTCCTGTTTAGATGGCAAATAGGTGCTGTTCTTTATACTTTTTGACACTCTTTGTTGTTTTACTAAGCATTAAAGTGAATCATAATGTACTGCCATTTTATTGAATCCAACCAAATGGGTTTTCATTTTGTGTTCTCAATAAAGTTTAGAATGACATGAAAGTAAGCGATGAAAATTTTTGTCGTTTATTTTTGTCCGAACTGTACCTTTAAAGGCATATGTTTGAACAACCTTCCTCTTTTCTGCACTTACCTTGGTTGTCATACTTCACTAGGGCAACCTGTGATAGCCATCACCAGTGATGAAAAACAGATGTTTATTGAGGTCTGCCTTGTACCAGGGGACCGACGTTGGTCTTTGTTTCAGTATGTGAGACTTAAAACCCACCTGACATGTTCTAGTGGCTGAAGCTATTCTAAGAAGCAAGTTGTACCCAAATGTGTTCTGTAGAAATATGTTTCACACTATAGCAAACCTAAAAGTGATGTGTCAGCAAATGAATTTACAAAATGTGGAACTAATGTTACATTTGATATGTGATCTGTGTCAGCTCATCTAGCTGAAGAGTATAGAGTGGGGAAGAGCAGCAATACTAACTTTATGTTAAAATGAAACCGTTATTTAAATCAATTTACATATAAAACAATTATATAGGAAATTTGAATTCATAGATTGAAGGTAAAAACTAAATCTATGTTTAAATTTTTTATTTTTTTCTAAACTTTGTAATGAACAGGGGCTATATTCAGATCCCTCGAGGAAAAATCCACATTTGCCAGGAATAGAAGCCAGCTTGCTCAGCTTGTTATAGCATTGAAAAGAAATTGGATTTGTCAGGAATAACAATATCTTATTTCAGTTTCCGTTATAGAGCTTTGCAATGCATTTATTCAGTCTGGAATTAATGTTTTATTTCTGTTTTTATTTCATTGTCTTTTTAATGTATTTATTACTTGTCTTAAGATGGCCAATTGATTTGGATTTGCTATTAAGATTTTTGTTGTGAAACTAGGTTTTACAATAATTGGGCACACATGGAGTTTAAGGACATGCTCATTTTTTATAATGTGGCTTTTGTTATAAGGCTGGTTTTGAGAAATGTTCTTTCAATGGTGGATATCAGGAAAGACTGTATTGTGCAGAATTTAGACTGCGCTGAAGTGTATTAGAACTGAGTAAATTCAAAATAAAACAGCAATATAAATATACAGACACATCAGTCATTTCTGTTAGGCTTAATGTAACGTTTTAATCTTTATTAATCTTATACATTTTACTACTCAGCTGACAAATGTCATATGAAAATAAATTGACCTGTAATAAACCTAGTAACTCTTATACATATATACCGTAACAAATGAAAATATTTTTATTTCCAGTCAAAAATCTTTTTAGCAGACTTCTAGAAGTGTTTATAATTCTTGGTTAAAAAAGCTGACTAATCTAAATTACTGCAGATGTTAATGCTGTATGTTCAGGCAGTGATTGGTCTGGCAATCACTTATGTTTATGTTCTTGATTATTCTCGCCACCACATGTGAAAATTGTGTGGTCAAATTTGATCATTTAGTCTCCTTTGTAGCTGAATAATATTGATATCAACAATGAATTACTTAATTTGTCACCGTTACAATTACACCGGATCTTTCAGTAAAATGGTCGACAACAGTCAATCAATGTTAAGTTTTTAAAAGCTTAAATAAAGCTTCTTTTGTGTTTAATGAAACCATATTTCTGTTGCATTGTACCTTAAGCCATTTCCTCTCTGTGTGCTGTTTGTTATGCAAGTTGCGTTTTGGTTTGAAGGTTCCACTTAGTGAAACCGGGTTCCCCCTGCTCAGGCTCTGGTCTTCTTTGAAAAACGCTTTTATTATGAGCTGTTACAGTGGTTAGTGACTTTGTGGAGGTATGTATGAGTTCACCTTTCCCCCAACATCCTTTACCTATAAGGCTCTGAGGCCTGTGATGTTTCATGACTCATGATGTGGCTTCCAAGATCTCAGTGAAGAGGTGGAAGTGTTTTTCACATTATATAACCCTTTGCCATAAAGATACTAGACAGTACTGTCATCATCTGCTTTGTAGTTTGGCCTCCTCACGAATACCGGATGTATATGATGGATTCTGCAGTAACCTGGAGGTATTATGTTAAATCTATGTTAATAGACTTGTTCTGGTGCAACACTTTGCGAATACAGACACATTACACAGGACCACCGGTTACCTTTAGAGGTTGAATTTACTTTCGAAACGATAGAAGAAGATGAAATGAGCCTTCTACATCGTGCAAATTGGGTGCATTAGTATGTGCAAAAGTTATATTATTGTGCAAAATGTTAATACGTCTCTGTTGCCAACACGGACAGCTACTGAAAGAATTAAGAATAGCAAAGATTGTGGACATGTGTACTCATTTCCACGAGTCAGAACATTTTGTAAGATACAGTCCGTATGTTGTTAAGTTTGTTAATAACTTCTTCAGCTAGCTGCATGATTAGAAGAACTTACGGATTGATGAGGTTAGAACCACAAGTCTAACATGTGCACAGCAGATTAATGTAATGGACCACAGTGCTTTCTAATGAAGGAATCCTGCTGAATGTCAGAATGAGATGAAACAACTCATTCTATGGGGCATTTAAGACTTTAATTTAATTAGGCTTTACCATATTTTGTACAAATTTACATGCAAATATATATAATGTAGCACATTTAACTGCAAAACACGGGGACATCTTCTTGTGTGTTCTGCAGAAGAAAGTCATACAGGTTTGTGTGAGACATGGTTGAGTACTGTAAATGACAAAAAGATATACATTTTTAGGTAAACTACCCTATTAGGCTTAAATTAAGGTTAATAAATTGTAGTGAACTAGTTCAGAGATTGCAATAAACTAAAATTAGCCCATAAATGTCATTCAATCAAGATTTTATATTTTATATAATAAACAAAGTATAAAACAATGTTAAGATGCTTTGATGTTCACACTATCCTGACAGTAACGCGTAACATGTCGAAAGATTTCCTTCAGTCTTATTAAATGTATCCTCTGCGTGATTGAATAAAGGTGATTTTTTTTACAGGCTTTGCTGTACCACAACTGTCATCGGTTAACAATGAGAAGTCTCTGTTAAATAGAGAGTGTAGCATATGTAACTGATACACTTGGCTCAATATAATCAGAGGTGACAGAGAATTTCTTTAAAAAAACGATTTAAGTAAATTGTCATGCTGAGTGGAATTTCCCTTGACGTTCAACAGCCCAAAATAATATTTTCAATAAGATTCTTTTTCTCCAAGTACCCTCAGGAAAAATATTTCATGAAATGTACCTGCTGATATTTTGAAATCACTGTACTATTGAAAGTTGCCATCTGCCAGGCCATTGAGAATATAATGTCTTTTGTTTGAGAATAATTTAAAGCCACGGAAAGACTGAATTCTGTTGTTGTTTGCGATACCTTTTTTTATGGATCCTTTTTAAGATAATTTAGCCAATTACTGAAAATGTGTTTTTAAAATGTACGTCAAGCCAAGAATTTGCATTGACTGTTGATATCTATCTAAAAGTTATTCCATTCCATCAATAATGCTCAGAATTATTTGCCCTTACAAATTATTTCAGAGTGGAAATCAACACTTTGGACATTAATGATAATCAGAAATGAATTCAGATCACATTATTTGGAAAAGCACAGCCAGCTGTTAGTACTCACGGCAGTGATATGTATTGAATTTCTTTTATTATATTCTGCATGTTTAAAGCTGTCTCCCTTTTCAGCTGTACAAACAGATAGTAAAATTGAGCTTAAGAGCAGCTAGAAGATAAATCATTATTTGAAGTGTTGGTTAGTGCATATTTGAAAAAGTGCCACTGAGAACATGGTGATAAAAAGCTTTATATTTTGCATGGTGATCTTAGTCCCAAAGATCTTTAATGGTGCAAAACCACAGTAACCTTGCAATTCTACTAAGCAAGCAGTCTTTTGTACTGTAGATATAACATTAAAATTGAGGAAATTACTTTAGGCAGTAAGCTGAAGGCCAGACAAATATCTTGCTGCCATATTCAACAATTTAGTTGAAAATTTAATTTCAGTCATTAATACTTAACTGGCATTGTTGTTGAGTAATGGCATATCAGCTTTCAACCATGTCTCTGTTTCAGAGAAGAGGGTTTGAAATGGAAAATGATTGAGTGAAAAAAGGTAAACATCTGCGTGAGGTAGGAAGACGTATTAGGAACATTGGCCTACTCATGCCAGTGGTCATCTGTCCAAAGCAAGCAACTCTCTCTGAATATTGTTTTCCTTGTGCTTTCATGCAAGAACCAGAGTAAAACAAGGAGGGAGAGAAAGATATGACCAGGAATAAACTGCAAATCAGTGCTCGTATTTGAGCCAACACCTCCAAGATTTTTTTACCTTTTTACTTTCTGTTCACTGTAGAAAAAGGAAATGCCATTTATTAAGCATACTGTACGTAGACAAACAATATTCATTCAGATGTTCCCAGACAGTCCACAGAGTCAAACTTTTTCATATTGGTAAATGTTGCTGATTCGTTAATGGTTTGCATTGCAAACTCCCAAAATGCATTGCAACATGAATATATTATGCTGTTATCATTATACTACTCCTGCTTTGCTTAATTCTGCCTTTATTTATGCTGTTGTTGTTGTTTTTGCCATAACGGCTGGTTATTTGTGGTGAAATTAGGATCGCATTTTTACAGTTATTAAAGTTTGTGTTATGTTGTCAAGATATTGGTCATAATGCCTTTCCATTGATTTGTTAAGCAGAACTACATTTAATAGAAGAATAGAATAGAATAGAATAGAATAGAATAGAATAGAATAGAATAGAATAGAATAGAATAGAATAGAATAGAATAGAATAGAATAGAATAGAATAGAATAGATAAATATAACGTACAAGAAATAAAATAGTAACAATAGTTTGATAAAAAAGCTTTTGTGTTAACATTAAAAGACAGCCAGTACAAACAGACTCATGAGTAAGAGAATCTGACATACAAGTATTTATGCAATGTAACCGCATTGGACGGTGTAGAACATCAATGTTGCCAAACCATTCACAAAATAAATAGTTTAATAGATCATTATGCAATACAGGATTGTGGATGTGTATGGGTCCACATCACTGCATCTCTCATTGTAATACAATGTTTATAGTTGCTGTAAACACACTCAGTGACAGTTGTAGATCTTCTTTCTGCACTGAGGTCATTTACCCCCAACAGAGGTTCAGGCTCTCTGTGGAGGTCTTTGTGAGCAGATACTTTCTTTTGGCATATTTTTTTTGGCTGATTACAATGTAATGTGTAATAGTCCTTAATATGCTGTCTATTAATTCAGAATTGCAGAATTCTTCAGAGAATTTGATAGTTCAGAATTTTTGCTTTCTTACTTTACCTTGATATGGCCAAAATCTATGATCACGCTACCTTTACACAATGTTAAAATGGATTGTTTTTAGTATCCATAGACATTGTTTGATGTCTGGCAATATCTGTTTAATGCTAGTGTATACTGGCATTAAATACACATAGCTTACGTTTTCTGTGTTGTACATTTAGAGACATAGGTGGTAAATGCCAAACCAATTTTTCCTCATTCACAGATCTTTGGATCATTAAACCTCATTAATTCAGTACTGGGACCAAGAAAAACACGGCAAACGTAAAAAGATGAATGATAAACACCTTTGCAAATGATTCAAAAACACGTCTTTCTGCACCTGATCACTAGCTACAGCAACTGCAGTGTAACAGCGAGGCCACATTAATTCTCTCAAATGAGGCCTAATGAAGAGTCATGTCAGATTGGAAGGGAATGTTCCATTTGGCATCGTTTGTGGGGGTAGTTCTCACTCTCCAAGCGTGACTTTTGCTGTTTCTCTAGCTACTGGATTGGGGTAACCCCATTTACTTGCCTCCTCAACACCTGTGTTTACATTGGGGCCTCGGCCCCCATGACCTAGCAGCAGTCCCTCACTCACACCAGAGATGAAGTGGGCTCCCAGCTCTCAAATATGTGCTTCTTCTGCACTTTCACCACTGTGCAATTCCTCTAAGAGTTTCATTGTGGGCATCAGCAATTGAGTGGTATAGGTTACATTCCTCTTTCATATTAGAGTTTATTTGAACATGGAGGGGGTGATAACAAAGAAAACCTGCACCATATTATTGCAGTGTGAGTATGAGAAACGACGTCTCTTTTTTTTTTTTAGGTGACCACCAGTTAAGGCAGCACAATACAAATGTCTTTGCGTAAAGACAGTGTATTAGTGGAGCACGATTTGCGTTTATGGTGACGATGTGGGTATTAGGAAAAACAATGTGGCCACAATAAACAGTATTATCTGAATAATATGTATGATATATATGCACATCCTGCTCACTAGATACTAAGAGAAGACATTTGGGGGCTTGTTATGACAGCCGCTTGTCCTTTAGGGAAGGTGAAAATGATTTGGTCTTTTCACTCCTTTCACAGTCTCTTAAGTGCGATGGTGTTGTGCACAAACCTGTTGTTTTTCTCAATAAATCTATTGGGCTTGAGGGGGAAAATGGTGCCCTGAAGATTAAGCATGGCTGGATTGGAAATATTTTTTACCATCCTATGTGTTGTGCGAGTGTGTGTAACTCTACAAACCTTCACTGAACAAGTCAAAATCTGTTTTATGTAACAAATCATGCAAAAATTATTATTGTTATTTTTTTATATCAGAAAGTTAAATAATATTTTATCAAAAACTTTCCCCATTATCTTTTAAGCAATTGAAAAAATAGTGATCAAACTACATATTGTACTAAAACTCTGCCTCTTGTAAATAAGTCAGTGTATTATGCATGTTATTTTTTGACAGACGTGTGTTGATATTCAAATAATGCGGATTTGAAAACAAATTATTTATTTATTAGCCGGCAAGTATTCAGCGAAGTGATGCCATGAGTGTGTTATGACAATGCGTGTTATGTCCAGCATATTTTTGAAGGGGTGAACTATGCTTGATTTTTAGGATATTATATACCTAATTAGCAGAATAAAGTTTATTTCATGGCTTAAATAAATGAACTGTTTGGCTAGTCAAAAATGTTACATTCAGCTCTTACAAAGTCGCTGACATTTGAAAATTAAGTTTTTCTTTTCAATCAGTTAATTCCATAAGTTTCTATCCAGAAAAGGAGTGGTTCTGATTGTTTTTATTGTCTCTCTTAACAAAGATCTTTTAATTAAACGCATACAAATCCTCAAAAATCCCTTACCATACTTTACCTTATTTACTTGTATATTAAATAACTTCTATCTTTAGAAAACATTTAAATAAGAAAACATTTAAATAAAGAGTAAAACATTCTGCTGACAGCGAAACAAAATACAATATATTCACACATGAACTGACTGTCTATATGTAGTCAGATTATTCACATTAGAGGCAGAAATCCTAAAACAGCTCTGTTCCTGGAACTCAACTCGCAACTCGGCCGTCAAACTGCACTGTCTGTCCAGAACATTTACAAATACAAAATGTGTTGAGTGCTTTCAGAAACCTAAACTAGAAAGTTGCGTTATAGGAAAGAAGTGAAATCTATACATCTCAAATCTATGTGTGAAAACAGCATTGTTATTTTTTTCTTGAAACTGGTTTTGGAACTCAAAACATCTGGAATACCATACGTTTGAGCTAAGGACTTTTGACGGGGCTAATAAATTTCATGACGGGGGTTGGATAACGGTATTAAACTGTAACATACACTTTTGGAGTCTGCTTACACTAGGAACTTTTCGAATTCAGATCTTTTTCTTCAAATCTATTTAGGTATATGAATGTATATATGAAGACTTAAAGTTTCTCTCATCATTTATTTATTCTTGGACTATTTCACAGTGATGATAAAGTTGTTATGTGTGGTTTTCTTCTCCTTAACTTGCCTTGTTATTGACACAGTTACACTCGGGGGCTGTATATCAAGAAGAAAGACCATCTGTACTCCATTTTGGGAAAGAATCTCTTTTATTATCCTTCACTGTGATTAATTACTTCTGTGGGCGCATGGCAAGTCCAAATGATTCCCCTCTTTTGTGGTCACAAATTCAAGTTGACCAACGCACATGTGCTCGCTAACACACCATGTCGTGAGCTGGAAAGCTAAGTGGGTAAAAATGGTAAAACATGCTTTATTTAAAAAATGAAAACATTTTGTTGCAACCTGTCAATTGTCAGTGTAGTGCATTTACCTTCTCTCACGCTTCTATGCACAAATACCCACTTGATACACATAGCAGCCTCAGTCTTTGAATTGTCATCAACCAGCTGAGTGTCATGCCTTATGTCCAAAACACCCTTAAATTGAATGTAAGTAACCAAACCCTGTGTGTGCATCAACACCATATTTCAAGGGCACTTAGACTTGTTCTCTAAGGGCCATTTATCATAGTCCAATAAAAATGGAGGCTCAGTTTCTTTGCGACTCTGTGCGTCTAGGAGGCTATCGAAGCCAAGAGAAACCGTTCACCCTGAATCCCTAGTTCTGGCAATCCATCCGTACTCAATGTACAGTAAAAAGACACATGTTATCCTATGTTTTGACTATACAGTAATAACCCACACTTCACATTATTTTTTAACTTGCAAATAAATCTGTCCTGACAAGCTTGTGCAAAAACGAATTGGAATCACAATTAGATGTTGGGACATCAGCTCCGCCCCTGTGCTCACCACACATAACACTGCCAAGAAATTAGCAAATTTTAAAGCTGTGCCGGATGTAAGGAAGCCTGTGCGGTAAATTTTGTTGGACGGAATTTATGTTTTCTCAGAAAGTTTTTTTTACATGTGGCATCTGGCAAATGAATAAATGTGTACTTTCCAATTAGCTATGTAAAAATGTTACTGAGGCACATCTGTTTGACACTCATGTCAATTCCAAATATTGCACAGCTGTGAGACCGTGTCTTTTCTTCACAAGTACGATACTCATAAAAACCACTAGTGTTGTTTTTGTATATTCTAGCTTAATTTGCCCATCAGCAAGTCTAACATTCTTCAAAAACCGCCACACATTGAGGAACTGAGTGATATTAGACCGACTATCCAAGCTGATTTACCAGTGCTATTAATGTGTTTCTAATAATAAAATAATCAAATTTTATCTCAATTTGTTTGGGAAATTACTTGCTTATGTGGTAAGAACCTGAGTACTAAGCGGGACTGTTTGCAATGAGTCTGTGGTTTTTAGGGTGACGGGGTCCAGATCACACTATTTGGGTTTATTTTGTGATAACGACCGGCTGACCTGTTTCTTTCCTAATAATAAAATAAGTTAGACTTTGAGTGATTGACGTGTCCGTTCAAGCTTATATTTGTCGCAATAAAATTTTAACAAACCATTTTACAGCTGTACGCTTAACGACGCAGGGCTAATCTGAAATAGTTTGAAACAATGAGATCAGTTTGGCTTGAGTTACGCCCAGAAGTGTTCCAATTTTCTTCTCATTACTTACATAATAAGAACACACACAGCTACTCCCTTATCGCTGTCCATCACTGACTGAGCATTTCTGTTTGCATGATTAACAAAGACTCGCTTATGGCCGTGCTTTTTCAAACATTGTCTTCCTAATTCAACACAGCCCTTCTTGTTGATGCTCTTTGACACGATACTTGTTAAGTAACGCCATCCATATGTGTTAAGAAACGTGTGTGTGAATACTTGGAAGATCCCGTGGAGTGCATTCTTTAAATGGATAGCCTGTGAAGTTATCCCTGTACTAGATGTACTATGCAAAGGCTGATCATTTTTAAAACCTCTGCTTGTTGACACCAGACATTGTTTTGACAAGAACCAACTTGGGTGGTCACGTAATTTTGTTGAGAAATTTGATTTTTGTTGTATGATGTACAGTACTCTGGCTGCATTGCACGCTTAGCACGAAGCGAGATACAAACACGGGAGAACAGCCTTACGGTTGCGTGTACAAGTTGTGTGATGAACAACCAGATAAAACATGCTTCGTAAACAAACATGTTTGCCATTAATTTACAAATGGCTTAACATTCGTAGTATTGCAAGGGGAACAGAGCAAAGTTTCTTGCAGAGAGGTTTTGCCTGGTAGTTGACATGAGCTTCAGATCACTTCTGACAGAGTTATGGGCCCTGTATTGAATTCATTGAGGAACTGTAACAAAGGCCTCTCATGCTGCATTACAGTGCCTGGCATCCGGCTGCACGTTTATGAACTACAGGCAGCCAAGTAGTTGACCAAAATAAATGTCATGTGTGTGTTCCATTTACTTAGAGCTTTCCCCCCAGTTTCTTTTCATCATCCAGAATAAACAGAGCAGGGCCCCAAGTGCATCATGGTCTGTTAAATCCTTTCTAAGCAGCAAGCCTGTTTGTGAAAGCCCCCCCACCTGCCGCCATGTAACCTGAGCACAGCAACAGAGCGTGCCCAACAAGAGGGGGTACTGGGACTCATTGGAAATATTATCTTCAGACCAGTACAGGTGCATAACATTTTATCTTCACGGCCATTTTGTAAGTGACAGATAACAAATAAAGATCATTAGAACGAAGTCACCTGTTGATGCTAAAATATGAGAATTTTATTCACTGGCCCTAATGGATCAGTGTAACAGTAGAGTACAACAGTGTAGAAGTGTCAGATCAGTTTAGCGGTAGAGTATGACACTATACTTTACCAGAATAAAACGGAAAAACACTCCTTGTGTCTTGCTTTTCATGAATTAGAGGGTATCAACTCGACCTCATGTCACTCAAAAACCCGAATCGTAGGAAAGTCAGTGTAACGGAAGACGTTGGAATAGAAACTTGGCACAAACTTGGATCTCATGTGCAGTGTTAATATAGCAAGTTAAGGTGCAAAAATATTAAATATATAAATATTGTATTTCTATAATGCTGCAGTCACCGTCCACTATTATTATAAAAAGGCAGCATAGGCATGTGCTACATAAATTCTTCTTTGTCTTGATGCAATTTCTTTTCTACATCTACAAAGAATCTATGTAAAGAAAGTTCTGTTGATTTCCAGTTTTCTTTATGGAGCCAACAAAGGACCTGAATATACTGAGGTATGTGTATATTCATTTTTATATTCAACAGAATATTCGTTTTTTTAGGTGAACTGTTCCTTTAAGGTCAAACCAAGTTTGATAAGTCAAACCAAGTTTGATAGGTCAAACGTGGCAGTGTGCTGTCTCTATGTGATATAGGGTGAGGTGCTGTTCTTAGCTGTCCTTTTCACCTCCTGTTGCTCCCTTCCCAAAAACACTGTGTAAACATTACAGGGAAAAAAAAAGTTCTCAAATACTTGTTTACTGGCAGGCAGATGATTCTACAGGTATACTGCAGACATTATGAAAGTTGAGCAAATTTAGGGTGAACGGCAGGGCGCGATTGCTGGTACTGCACTGTGAAACGTCTGCGAGCTGAATGCCAATGAGTGTTATGTCAGGTGTACAGGCCGGACTCCGCCAAATCTTTGCTTTCATGGAAACGTGCCAAACTGCACTGAGAGAAAACGTTTTTTGAAATGACAGAGATGATAATTCAAGAGAGGGTTTTTTCAATAGCATTTCCCACTGTGATTAATTAACAGAGGGATTTTTAGGGTGGAGGTGGTGTGATTTATTTTATGAAAATATAATTTTGTCTCACTGAAATCACTCCTTGATTATTTACATTTTTCAGTCGGGTTGGTTCATATTTTCAATGAAACTAGATATTCTGGATATTTTTACAATGTGGTCTGGTGTAATTTACAGTCCCAATCCTATCTGCTATACTGCAATTTAAAGGAAAAGTTTATTAAAATATAAAAATCATATATATATATATATATATATATATATATATATATATATATATATATATATATATATATATATATATATATATATATATATATATATATATATATATATATATATATATATTCACCCCCAAGCCATTCCAGATGTACAGTATATGACTTCCTCTTTTGAGCTGAACACAAACAAATAATTTAATATTAAAATGCTGTCATGTTCTCTTACCTATACCGTATGGTACGTAAAATGTTGAAGACCCGACGAGTAAGTAAGTAATATAAATGACTTTAGTAAAACAATTCATTTGTGAGAGGAAAAAGTTTAATATTTAATATTATTAATTTAGTGAAACTGAAATGCAAACATGCAGACATATACTTTTATGTTTTGCTTTATGATAACATGTATGCATTATAATATAACATTTTTCAGTGTGGTCACCTGATGAAAGGAAGTCATATACAGCTGAAACAGTGTAAAGGGAAAAAGATTAAATAATGGGATTAAATAATGACAGAAATATAATTTTTATATAATTTTATAATTCTTGAAACTAGGGAAGTGGTTTCCTTTTACTGTATAATATTTTGGATGCCATTTCTTTTGGGTGGAAGTAAAATCAGGAAATGTTGAAATAGTTTTACCACATTTTAACACAATCTCACAGGAATTCATCTCATTTATACATTTTACTACGATTTGACTTCTTCCTAATAATGTTAGGCTTAGGATGCTGGGTTTAGGGTGGGCCTTTATCATTGCTTTTTTCAAATATTCATGTGTTTTTATACGATTCACAATGTATTAATTCATACGAATTACCTACCTCATAAAATTTGTACAAATTCCCGTGAGATCAGATTGGTCATTTGTAAAACGCAGCTTTATGACTAGCTGAATTTATTACTGCAGCGATGTATGAAGCACCAGTGTATGCCTGTGAGAACAAATCAAACAGAACATTTTAAGCATGAAAGCGATTTTTAAGGGACATTTCAAACTGTTTAAATGTTGTCTTTTCCAGGAAGCTGGCAAATACAGGAAAAGAACTCAAAGATAACTTCCTGAGAGCTCTGGCAGAGCGGGAGGAGGCAAACCGCAGCGGGGAAATGACTGTGAGTACATTATTACAGCACTCCATTTGCTACGTAATGGGATTCCCCCAGAATATTTCTGCAATTCCATTAGGATGGGAACAAAATCCACAGTGTGTCAAATTCAGGAGGGCAACCCCCCCCTTCCAACACGTACTTTCATACCTTACCATCTTGTCTTTTTTTCTACAAAAGTATATTTTTATTGACTGTCTTTATCAGAGGAGGCTGTGTGTCCACCAAATTGTTTTAGCTAGCTGTAAGCGGCAGGTGCACTTCCAAAAAAGGTCATTTTCAGTGAAAAAAGGTCAGTGGATCAGATTTTTCAGATTTATCAACAATTATTTGATATAAAAATGTCAAGCAGGGTTTTGATACTCAGAGACAAGCAAACATGCTTACACAAGTAGTAGTATTCACAAATGAACAAAACATTTATGAATTTTGAGCTCTAAGTACAATTGCCAGACATTAAAAGCCTACCTTAAATAAACAACACCACGATCAATCGGCTTCGACTGCATTACCACCAACTTTGTTTAATGTTTAGTGAGAAGTAACTACACTGTGGATTTGTGTCCATGTTGCATTTTTTACCATTTTAGCAACCACCTTTTCCAAGACACATAAAGCTTTAAAAAGTGAGTCTATTACTAGAGGAGTATTGCAGGTGTGTTTTTATGCCATTACAACATGAAAATATCTTCAGCTCGTGTTAATGCAGTTCGTATTTAAGCATTTTACCAAAAACTTGTAGTTCTTGTATTATATATTATGGCCTTGTGTCCTAAGATCTCTAACAAATGAGACATACTCAAGAGTCTTACTTCATTTAATAAATCAGTGAATAAAAAATTGTGTTTGGAGAATCACCTCCTACACAGAAGAAAATTTTATTTTAACTGCTTCATGGGTCAAATAATGGAAGCATTACAGAATTCTAATAAACTTGTGTCAGTGGAAACCCAAGAACAGAGAAATAAATAAAAATGGAATTTAAACTCTAGCCTTATTTGTACTGGCCAGCCGGGATCAAACTGTTTATCTGCACTGATCTCGTCACAACCAGTTACAAAAGTGTTTTACCTGACCCTCTTGTACCAACCCCAATGGGATGTGTGACTTAGGATCAAATGCAGAGCACAAAGCAAGCTGAGCCATTGTCTACTAACAGATTTCCTCACTAATTGTTGACTTTGTAAACAGTACTATTTTAAAGCCCCAATTCCGAGTTATAAACCAGTATAATTGAGTGCAGCTTGTTCCTTTCAAAGAAAAAAATCTGTGAATCAAGACCTGTCTGAAATACCTTTTCTGTTCATAAATAACAAGAAAAACGTGTTAAACAATTTTATGGTGACAGATCTTTACACCCCCTTTGATTTGATTTTTGTTCCTTTGTTTATATTTTCTTTGCTTGCGATCAAACTCACATGTTAGCTTCTACAGTAACGGGCAAACTTAATACATTCTGGCAAGGTCTGCATGTTTGTTTAACAGAAATTTTTCCTGGCACTTTATTTTTAAGAGATATTTTTTCATAAAGTTTTTAATTCATGCACGTCATATTAAAAAAAAAATTAAAAGGTATGTTTAGAGGTTTTTTTAAACATTTTATAAAGGATAACTTGTAAAAGGAGGAACAGACATAACATTCCAGTAATTGTAAAAATAGTATACTTTACTTATAGTTATTACTTATAGTTTACTTAAAGTCAGGTAATGTTGAGTTTTGCATTGAACTTTGATGAGAAAAAAACAGCAATGAAAGTTACAGTCACTGTAATGTTGCATATATGCTAGCTAAATTGTAAAATGAATTTGAATTGCATTATGGTTAATCAGGTTTTGGTGATGCTTGCTTGTTCTTTCCAGTGTTAGTGTCTGCTAGAGAGAAAAGGGTAGGCACTATTATATAGTAGGCGAAAATCAGTTTACATAGTGAATGGTCTAAAACCTCAGTATACAAAAAACAGTAGGTGAGAAATACCGGTTGGTCTGCTGCTTGCACCAAGATTTTTCAGTATGCATCAGATAGACACTTTTTATCCCATTATGCCGTGTGAGCAGACGAGCCTCCAAATTAAAAAGTTAATGAACTAAAATACAAGAAAACTGCAATCCGGGGGGTCTTTTTAGGCGTAAGTGAAACAGCTACCAAGAGATGTATTCCTTGTGGTTAAATTGTTCTTTGTTTAACACCACCAAATTGTTTTGCGATTTCTTGTTAGTACATCATAAGTAAACAAATGAATGGGTCACATGACATTGAAAGCATGGTAAGTTTATGTTGATAAATTGGTACAGTACTTCATCTAATTCAGTACCGTCACAGTAGGTGAATTCAGATGCAAGACAACACTACAGTAATTATATATTTTGTTTAGCAACTATGCACCAGTCAAAACTTAAAGAACAACCTGCGTTTATTATGCTATTTTTGTTTGCAGGTGTATAGAAATATTGCATTACCAATCAAAGCCTTCTATAATCTTTTATGCATATTTATTCCTTTCCCCCAAGAGTGCTGCCTTTTTTTAAAACACAGTCATATGTTTCCAATATGTTTTGGCCTCCATGTGTTGTACAGTCCTTATGTTTGGAAACAGACTGAAGTAACATGAAGTTTAAATTACACATGTCAGTTATATAAACACTGTGTGTAATATATGTTCCAACTTGCTTTAAACCTGCTGACGTAGCATTTTCCTGAAAGAAAAAATGTTTTTGTTTTCGGGAGTAAACTTAATCATGGCCTGAAATTTCTTCAAAATAAATGGCAAAAATAAATGCTACTGTCATTTAACTTCTTATCAGCACCATCCACTATAGCCAGGGCGTTTCGAGTCTCGTGGTTAGTGTTATCTCTCCCATCAGCTGAGCTCATAAAGCACTGGGCTCAGCCTACATTGTACTTTTCCTCCTTGTTCGTGTTGCGAAAGTTGCCCCGCTGCCAAAAGTCACACACAAACAAAAGGTGCACCTGGACAGCTTTGGCATTATTTACTCTGGGTAAGAAGTTAAGTTTTTTTTATCAAATCCAGGTCACACCTGTGCTGGATGCCTGAGGGGCTCTATTGTTGGGTGGTACACATTTGAAACTGAAGGTGCTCTAACCCCTAACCCCACCCCACCCTCTTGCTATTTGTTTTTGCTCTTTGGCCAACGATACAATGATGTCAGCATTCATACCCTCTTCGATTTCACAGCCAGTGGAGTTTTTTTAGTCTTCAATCTCTACAGTTTGAATTTCATGGTGGAATTAAGTCATTCAAGCACATTGTGGGTGGTACTGAGAGCAGAAACCTAAATCATGAGTGATGGTCAAACCACAAGTTTTTTAGATTTTAGATTTGAGTTTAGATCAACCAGAATCAGGATTTTTATGTTCTGAATTGAGAATAGGTGCATTAAAAATAAATAAGTAATAGGAAAAAAAGATTGATGTACAGTGAGTAGATAACTTAAATAACAAAGAGAGTACCAATGAAATATAAAATTGTAGAATAACTAAAAAAATAAATAAATAGTAAAGCAATGAAAGCTAAATGAATTTATAGTACGTTCTTTCCTGTTATTTTAAAGCATTATTCAATTTACAACAAAAAATATTTGTAAACATGAATACAGCAGTATCTGTGTACACTTTCTCTACAAAATACATCAATTTATAATACAAATTAGAGTTCTGACACCTGTCAGACCATTTGAAGACATAATAGCTTGCACTTAGGTAACATAAAATCTATTGTGATTATATCTTCAATGCACTTTATCTAATCTGTTTTCACCTGCTAATGAGCCTGTAATTACCCCTGAACAGACTTTGTTTTCTTAAGCAAACATTGCTGGCATTACTTGCACAGAGATAGGAGGACGATTACTCCTTCTAAAGCCTTTTGTAAGTTGAAAACATTGTTCAGAAATTCTTATTCTGCTTATAATTATAAAAAAAAATGTAGAGTGAAAAGCCACCGGTTATCGTTTCCTTTTCCTACAAAGCAGGTGCTTGTCCTCCGTTTACAGGTGCAGTAAGTTCTGTATTGATAAGTTGCGTTCATGTATAGAAGATAGTGTGGTCAGTCATGCAGTTCAAAGATCGCATTAAGCATAGAAATGAGTGAATTTCCCAGCCATATACCATTACAGTGAGTGTGTTTGTCCCGGTCAGTCCGCCTTTTGTCCTTGTAATGGCCAGTAAAATCACAATAGCTTGTTGGTTTCAAAGCACTTGACCAAAGGTGGAGGTCCCTTAGAAAACAGTCATGCAGAGCTATCATGTGACCTCCTCTTGAAAGGCCCACAAAGACTTTCAAAGTACTGAGGTTGGGGTATCTGACCCTCCGCCCCCCACCACACACACACCACCTCAAGTTGGGATTCATTCACAGAATAGGGACAAAGACAACCCTTTGTAAAAATGAATTTGGATACGCTTGATGCTCTTTTTTTAGTGTTTCATTTTGTGTGTCAACATGAAGTATTTTCATATATTTCTTATTACTTTAATAATACCATACATATGCAGCAGAAGTATTGTGTGAGAAAAACAGAGTAACATTTACTATTGTTTAATATCTAAGACCATAGAGAACAGACAGAATTTAGATCAAATCAAAGATGTAATTCAGTCAGGTTTTGGGTATAGTATAATAGCCAAAATACAAATGGCATGTCTGCTTACATGGAAGAACTCTCCCTAATGTTTTCCTGTAGCCTGCCTCTCTAATGAACAGCTGCAAAGGCTTCTGACCATCATCTCAAATATGTGCTGGAAGATTTTGAGAGAAGATGAAACAGGATACACTTAATCTAATTTCTTAAGTCTCTGGGTTTTGTTCCTCAGCTTGGTGCATACTCCAAAAAGACTTCAGTTCGCAGACTGACACCACTGTAATATTTTTCATCTGGATTTACTAGATGATGTACATCACTGATAAGTGCTTTGTAACATCTCCTAACACAAAAACGTTTCAATGTGAAGCGTTTAGGATCTTGGTTCAGTTTAAAATGTGCATTTCTCTTCCAATAATCATAAAGATCAGGCTCGTTTTCAGCATAAACCATCACAAATGGTTATCATAAGCTCACTGCTTCGCTGGTTTAAACGACGCACAGCATCCTGCAGTTTTACTGTATTCGCTGTGTTGCGGTAACATCTTGATCTAATTCTTGCATCGTAAATCACAAGATTCCTTAAGTGTTTAGCAGCATTATGGAAGACTTAAATCATTATCAAAAGTTACTTCTATCATTTCCAGCGCATTCCTTTTTCCGTTAACTCAAGAACCTCTCCTTGCACCTGTTTATCAGCCGTTTCGAAGGAATTCTGTCTCATCCGCTTTTCCGACATCATGATGTTGTTATTCCTGATACTCCTACCCGCAGACATCATTTCTCAGCCTGACACATGACATGTGCTCTCTTACTTGTAAGGAACCATTTAACCTCTTTGCGCTGAAGGGTTCTTGGCTCTTCTAGCCGAGGAATGTACACCTGCTCTATCAAGGCCTTCATTTTCCTTTCCGGATCTTTCTAACCTATGCTGTAGAGTGCTCACGTCAGGAATGAGCTCAGCGTGAGCTGGACATTGTTTCAGCAGCTGAAGAGTTCTAAGCGATAAACACGTAATAGATAATAAATGATGTGCAATGGCTTAGGTGAGAAGGCCTGGCTTGTGGCTATGAATTATATCATGCAGAGTAGGTTAAAAGTTCAAGGGCTCCCTCGTGATATCGCATCCCAGTGGCTGCGGACGTGTGGCCAGGCCTTTGCGTAAAGCTCTCTTGTTGGTAATGGCTGTCTAGCCAACTGGGAAATGCAATTACACTCGAGCGGGCTCAGGAGCTCACAAAGCACATTCTTTGGAATCCTCTTTGTTTTATCAATACATAGTGGGATGCTTGGATGTGTATTATTCCACCTGAGCAAATACTGCACACCATTTTCCCCCCTAAGCGTATCTTCAATGAGAACAACCCCTGACTCCTTCTCTCTTTTTTTTCTAACATATGCTAATGTGATGTAAAGCTCCAAAATGATATTTTGAGAAGTTTCTCAGTGGTTTTGTGTCCATTCAAGTTTTAAAAAATATCTCTGTTTGTGTTTCGCAGAAGAAAGAAGGTCATACAGGTTTGAAATGACATGAGGAAAAATGATAAAATTAAGTAAATGATGAAAGAATTTTCATTTTTAGATAAACTATCCATTTGAAAGTCCTTTAAATGTGACTTTGCTTTCTGGTTATGCAGTATGATTCACTTTGTAAATTATTGGCATGGTGCACATATGGACCAATGAATCTGGTTTATTCTAAGACTTGTAGTTTTAAAACACTTGACATGTCAAATTTTTCCCATATTTTCATTTACTTAATAATAGCAGGTGCACAGATGGATTGCCAGCTTCCACCATGACTAAAAATGATAAAATTGTTTTACCTGCCAGAAAGTTGAAGGGTATTTTATACATTCAACTTGGTCTTTTCTCCAGTGGAAAATTAAAATACATCATGCATTTAATCACAAAACCAAATTGTTTGTGTTTAGTTGAACAAAAATTGACTTTAGTGACTTTATGTTAATAAAGGGTCTTTGGAAAAGGGGTTTTGTATTGATGGCTTTGTTAGCAAAATGTTCACTATGCATCACAATATTTCACATATATATCATACATTATACTATACAAGTATTTTTACCCTCTCTGCTCTTGCTGTTATTTTGCAGTTCGTATTTTCAGCTCTTCAGCTTATTATTAGCTTCAGTGGTGTTATATAAGTATCTGCCTTCTCCTATATTCCCCAGAGTTAAAATGTCATCATTGTTCTCTTGAATTTCACCTATCAACTTCCCACTTCCAGTCACCATCTGGCGATGTTGATATCACCATGCATTCCAAGTCTTTGCTCTCATATATCTCCACTCCCTGACAAACTCGAATCTGTTCATCATCTTCAGACAGCGGAAGACCTGCAATCTTTTGTAGGCGACTGACAGGCGTGCTAAAGTAAACATATTCTGACTGCTGTCACTCTGTGGTGCTCATTCAACAAGAACTACGCTGCTGAGAACACAAGGCTCTAGAATCCCCATTAGTCTGCACCTTGCACTCGGCCAAAGTGCTTTTTGGTTTTTTGCAGTTTGCTTTATTAAGCATGACTTGTAGTTTGTAATGCGGACAATGAAGAAAGAAACGATTTAGAAAGAGGAGAGTGTCCAAACAGGATTATTCAACAAGGCTTTTAGGTCTTTACACTTCATGTGTTTTACTGATCAGATAGCTAGAGAATTATAGCAAGTCTTTGTTCTCTTCATGTGTTTTACTGATCAGATAGCTAGAAGATTATAACAAGTGTTAATACCCTCCAAGATGTTTTCAAGATGTATAGCAATCCTGTCCCCCATTGAAGATGCAATGTGGCCAAGTTTAAATGCATCTGGTTGTTCAGGCCACATAAGTGAAGTTTTTTAACAGAACTACGCCAGCATATGGACATTTGGAGACCCCGCAATCCACAAGTGAGCGAGCAGTCAGGGATGAGACACATGTATGGAGCAAATGCTAATTTGCCATATGGGGAGAGAGCATTCAGCAGAAAATCTGTTAAACTTTCAACAGCAAAGATTTGCTGTCCAGCATTAGCATTAACACAGAAACAAATTTTGTTATATATGAGTGTAACGTGGAAAAGTATTAACAATTACTCTATATTTATATTGAAAACACATTTATTTGGTGTGTCCTCCTCTAAAATTGACCACGTGTGTTGTTTGTGCAAGCAGCTTATTATGACCTTTTTGTAACGTTTTCAAGTTAAGTGCCTTCTAGTTGTCATAAGAAGGCAGTGTCATGTTTTGCATGTGTTGTCATGAAATGTTGTTACCACTCAGAACTCTTTTAACTTTCGGTCCCTTACCTTTTCTTTCCAAAATTTACATTTACATATTTTGCAGATGCTTTTACCCTTTTACCCTTTACGACTTACAGTGCATTTAAGTTATATATTTTATCAGTATGCATGTTTCATGAGATCAAACCCATGATCTTTTGCAAATCCAGTGCTCTACCAATTGAGCTACAGGAAGTCTACATTATCACACAGATTAAACCTCACAAAACATTTCTGTGGCATTGTTTGCTGCCATTATGGTTGCTAATTTAGTAAATGCTTCTATGTTTTAAGGAGGTGACAAATGACTTTTGCTTTAATTAGACAATGTTGAAATGCAATGTGTTCTCAATTAGGTGGAGGACTGTGATATTAGTAATTTGATTTAACGGGAACAAAAGTATAGCTTTCCATCTTATTATACTGTTTAGTATTTTGTCCAGTAGTGTTAAATATTTTTTTGCCACTGAGGTATTTGACATAGGTTGAGAATGTGTTGAGAAAGCACTGAAGCCTCTTGCCCACAATGCAACAGAAAAACTGCTTTCAGGTCTTATGGTCAATCTTGAGGGAGCGTCTTACAAGTTTCCCTGGCCAATGCAAACAGTGTCATGTTTGTACACCTATTTCCCCAGGGAGCATAAAAAGGGCTGCAGAACTTTAATCAGAATCTTTAAACAAGCGAGCCTTTGATAACAGCCCTCTGGTTCATTTATCTTACTTCTCTAAAGGGTGTAATGGCTTATGTCATCCACTTTGATGCTACTTTTGGAACATGATGTTGGAGTGGTGCTGAAGATAACAGCAGTCAGCTTGGGTTGTGATACAAACTGGCTTAAAAATTCTTTAAAGAAAAGGCCTCAGTCTTTGACAACTCACTCAGCTGGTGTGAGATAAACTGGATCTTGCTTTTTTGTCATTTTCCAGTGCATTTTCCAACCTCTTGACCCCCCTGCCTAAAGAGGTACAGGGATACAGTAAAGTCCTGCAAAGTGGTGGGGCAATAATATTTGTCTTGGACAGGCTTGTAGCGATGAGGCCAACAACAGCAAAAGGTCTCTTGACAGGTGTCATGGATGAGAGTTCTTAGAATAACACAGTTGCACCAGAGTAGGAAAGGGAAACTTGAGAGTTTACCATGCAAAACAGCTAAAATCCTGCTTACTTTGACATAAATTACAATGTAAGGATAATTTATCATGAGCGAAATGTATCGCAAATATTTAAACGTGGAAACTTTTTACCATTTATGACTGTTTTAGTAAGTAATCTGCAAAATTAGGTCTCAGCAGAGATGCACATTCTTTTTCGCCCTAATTTAAAGCTAGTGTACAGCAGTTTTTAAAAAAATGTTGTGCATTTGATTTTGCTAATGTATGTCTCCATTTAAATGCAGAAATTTGTTTTTCAACAAACAAAATTAATTGTTTATAGTCATACCATTACTTACATTTACATTACATTACATTTACATTTAGGCATTTAGCTGATGCTTTTATCCAAAGCAATATTAGGAGACAATGAAGCGATACATCAGAAGCGGCAATAATAGTACTAAGAAGTGCTTTCCTAAGTTTACAATGTTTTGCAGTGCTAGATAAGTACCTGTAGAGGAATGAAAAGTATATTTTTATTTTATTTTTATTTTTTTTATTATGATGTCAGGTGTTCGTGGAAGAGGTGTGTTTTTAGCAGTTTCTTAAAGGAGGTGAGGGATGTGGCAGAACGGATATATGTTGACAAAACTTGTCACGTTTCTTTCTGTTTTGATTCTAATGGGTGTTTTCAGGTACAATAATGACTACTAAAGTTTTAAAGTTTACAAAATAATGCAAAGGCAAAAGTATCATAAAAGTAGTACATATGATGTTATATTCGAAGTCAAAATGATGCTTTGTGTGAGAAACATGCCAAATTTAAGTCATTATTCATTGATTAACTGTTATGACTGAATAAGCTCCAACGGAGTTGAATTCTTGTACAAATTATTCAGAACAGTTTTATGAACCATATCAACCTGTTCAAAATAAAGATCCAGCTCAAAATAAATATATTTTAAAGGGACATTGCATTGCTTCCATGAACTTGCCAAAAAGCCTAGATGTTAAAATTGATGTCTGTCAGTTTCACAGTAAAATTGTTACCTCACCGTGACCTCACCATTACCACACCATGACGTTATCATGACAGAACCATAACCTTATCATGACCTCATCACCACATGATCATGACATAACCATGACCTCACCACCACATCATCATGACAGCAGCGACTTCCTGTTTAGCACAAGGAAGCTTGTGATATTTACTGGAAAAATGTATTGCACAAGTAGAAACAGATTTTTTTTCTTTCTTTCTTTCTTTCTTTGTTGTTTACAGCTGCTACTTATTTAAATTGACTCCAGTGCTGCATCAGATTTAAAAAAAACACTGCAATTGCAAGGGCTAATTCATCCTAATGTTTTGTAAAATAGCTTTCATCAAGCCATTACAGTTTTGTTTCATTTACCAGAAGCTGCAGGTTCAGTTTGTTTAGTAATAATGTTATAATTTTCTGCCTCACACAAACATTTTTGGATTCTCACAAACTGTTTTGGTCATATGTGTTGCGTATGTGCATGCATGCATCTTTTTAATTTACTTTTCATTTACTTAATTTATATTGTTATTCCGTTGTATTCCACAAATTTACACAAAAAAGGATTTCTTAGATGATTCCATGAAGCCCATCACAATGGTGTCACCATACTTTGTAGTATCATCCATAACATAGTTTTGAACTAGTATACACATCTTTAAACTATATCATATAACATGCAGGCAAATTCCACAGTAGCCCAATCTGTACATCTAGTTTGTTTGTATATAATCAACAGATATAAATGATATATATATACATACATATAAATACACACAAATATATAATTATTGGTAAGAAAAAATAAAACATCTCTAAGTTAAATCATTTAAATTTCTAAAAAACATGTTTATGAAATGAAACCTCACTGTGAAGTGTGATACAGCATTTTGAAACATGCAGAATTGCAATTGTAAATATTGCTATTGTATTGCAATTGCGCAGAAAAATACATATACAGTAAATTATTCAATTATTATTAGTCTTAGTACAGCTGGAGCCAAATATTAATTAAATTAACCCCTTACACTTTGTAGGCTGTACTTTTTAGTGGGTTGTGGTTTAGTGGGTTGTGGGTAAACAAGGTTTTGCCTTGTTTACTTATGATCTTAGTCACATTGCTAATAAACATATTCATATTTATATTCACAATGTTAGTGCCACAGTAAATTTATTTCTTCCATATTGCTATCATCATTGTTGTTTCTTATAGTATACTATATTATATATATACTATAAGTTATTTCTACTGTGAGGAACAAGCCAAGTTGAATGAAGTAATGGATTTAGTCTTAAATATAGGGCAAACTTGTCTTCCTTCTTAAGCCTATCATGCTTTTCAAAGGTCTAATCATAACCTTGTCTCGCTACTGTTTATTTTTGTCCTCCTAACCTTTAATTACAAAGCTAAGAATCAATCTGTAACAGGTCTTTCATTTGTTAAATTGTTTTTGACCACTGAAATTATTATCTGTATTTAGCCTCCAATAAAATGTTACCACATTTGCAAGCACTTATGCAGACAAATAAGATTTTATTTTCTGTGACTCACTTGCTGACGGTTTGTGATTTGGGTGTTGTGGTGGTAAATAATTGACTGTATGGTAAATAACTGTGCTTGAATATTTTGGGAAATGTCTTTTTGGTTACCAACATTTAAAAATATCTTATTTTGTATTGCGCAGAAGAAAGAAAGTCATACATATTTGGAATGACATGAGGATGACTAAATGATTAAGAATTTTTTTTTAAAGCCTAAATACACTGCGAGTTGCTTTCTATACAATGTCTGTCAAATACATAAGTTAATAACTCACTCAAAACAAACATTAAAATGTTCATTGAATATCTATTTGTTCTTAAAGAAAGCTTATCTGCTCTGTTCTTTCAGTGATATGAAAACAAGTTTTATACAGTAGTACTCTAATAATAAATTATTATCTGCAAACACGTCTTTCAGCATGTGTCTGTGTGCATATTGTGCCACACAAGTAGATATGGCCATTAGTCATCAAGAGCCACCGTGCCAGCGTTCACACTGTCATGCCACTTGCTCCGTCACACCACGTAAATATAAATAGCACCAGTAACCACATGGAGTCCAGTGATAGTAACCCTGTGCTTAACTGAATGTATTTGAGCTTTATGACAAACTATAAAGGAATTTCACAGATGGGCAGTAAACACGCATCTTTCGATGAAGGCATGCTTTGACTATGTTCATTCCTAATAATTTTCTTGTCCCTCTGATAACAAATGGTACAGCCTGCTTGTTTAAGAGTGATTTGTTATCTGACTTTATTGAAAACTAAATTATATATAGCAGAAATGATAACATGTAATAGGTACCAATTTGGTAACACATCAAGTGTCCAATGAAAGGACTAACAGGAAATTTCTAAAACAAACGTTGTCGAGTGCCAGAAACATCCCAGAGGTAACATTTCTTTAGGCCGCATAGCAGGTTTGGTCATTTAAGCTTCAAATTGTTATAATAGGAGTTTAAGAAAATGAATTGAGGAGTCTCGTTTAGGGATTAATCTAAAATAAGATCAGAATTTCTGAAAGGTTTAAGATCAAAGAATGGCAGGTATGAAAAGAGGTACACAGAAACCTTTCCTAAGTAGCATCTAATGGTTTGAGAAGAATGGTAATTAGAAAGATATTCATGTGAGGTGTGGGGTCAGTATGTGAGGATTTAACAGGAATTTTAAAAACCAAAGGCTTAAGATTAAACTTGCTGTGTTGGACAAAGAACTGTTTAAATGAATTGCTAATAAATAAGGTGATGGGAACAAAAGAAGGACAAAAAGGTGAGATAGCAACAAGTCATATAGATACGATTACATCTTAAGCCATAGTAGTTGGACCGGTTACAGAAAATTCTCTTGTACCAAGAATTCATTTTCGAAGATCTTTGAGAACAGCATGGCTTATAATAATAAAAATAAATTGTCTCATCACTTTGAAGTTCTTAAAGAAAAGATGTTGATAATAAAGGGATAAAAGAGGAGACGTATTTTAGATATTATTAAACCCATGTTCAGTGTTTGTGTCCTATTATCGGATCTTCATGTCTTATCATCGAGACGTTTTAACATAATAGGTAATGGCCCTTGACATAAGAGGGATATATGTTATTTTTTCGACAACTTGTTAAGATCACAGTGAGACAAACATTTAGAGAGGAAATTACACATTACACTCCACCCAGCACTTTGAAGTCCTGAATTTGTTTATAGAATCTTTCTTTCTTTTTCTTTCTTTCTTTCTCTCTTTCTTTCTTTCCCATTTAATTACATACTACTTATATCTTATCACAGACAAATGAAAAATGATTTTAATGAAGATTTCCATGCCCTTGCCCTCTGGCCATAGTCTGCGATCACCATAATCACACAGGGTTTACACAATGCCATAGCTTGTAATAATCTTTGTTCACAGCCAAATGACTTGACCACTCTGAATACGGTCCTGACATTCCCCAAATGAATCCCTCAGGCCCAAATGGGCAGATGAAAAGCATTCCTTAACCTCTAACAGTACAGTAAATATCACAACACCCAACCCCATTTCATCACTATTGTGTCATTTACGGTCACGAACATCAAAGATGAGTTTACCCATGTTGGATAAACTTGCTTGTGGCTTATGTTCAAACCAGCTGTATGACCACAAAAACGACACTTTTAGCAAATGAGGGCAGACAGTTATGCACTACTAAGCAGGACAATAATTAAGTTAACAAGGAGGCTCTGTTACTAAAACTTACCTATAATGTATTTTTAAGTTGCATTATAATTAAAATAATATTATTCAAAACCTCCAAATGAATTAAAACAAAATACATTAATAGTTAAAAAAATGCTAATGATGTATAAAGAAATGTTTTTTTAAAAGGCCATTATTTCCATGAACTTCGATATGACCGAATATCTCTCTGAAACTATAGAAATGCTGCGCTGGGTGTTTTCCAGCAGCCAGTTAAAATGTGGGAATTAGAGGAATACAGTACGTTGAGCCCCTTACCCAGAGCTCTAGTGAAGTATTTTCCAAGGAAAAGAAGACGGGGAAATAATTGCTTCTCTAGGGTTTTTGTGTGTGTTCTTACAGAGGCAGAGCAGGACAACACCCTGCTATCCTTTATTGTTATTTTCTCCATTCTCTCCCTCTCTTCTCTCCTCTCTCCCAGAGAAAAAAATTCAGCCTGCACCTGTGTGGGCTTTTTTAACACCTCCCGTTCCATTTCGTCATCACACGTCCCTTTGATCAAAGTGTCAGAAAAGTGTCTTGAGCAGAGATACAGTGTTAGATCTCACCTGCGATAAAACTGATAAATCCGTTTTCTTATAAATCAACCATTGTTTAGGAGAATGTTTAAGCAACTTCTGCTTACATTTTTTCTCTTTCTCTCTCTCTCAATCTGTCTGGCTGTCCCTTTACACTTTTAATAAAAATGCTGAAAAGGGTTCTTCACAGCAACAGAAGAACCATATTTCCTAGAGGAAAATATCGCTGCACAAAGGATGCTTTTGCATAGCCCAGATTCAGAGTTTCATTTAAGTATCAACTTAGTCTCAGGTGTTTTATTCCAAAAATTGCTTTGAAAAAATAAAAAAGAAACAAATGAGACACTGTTAACCTGTTAACGGTCACCATTCCAAAGGAGTTATTTCACTATTTACTTTTAACTAAATTATATATATATATATATATATATATATATATATATATATACACACATACACATACACATACACATACACATACACATACACATACACATACACATACACATACACATACACATATACACAGTATATGTAAAAGTGAAAGTTTATATACATATACATATACATATACATATACATATACATATACATATACATATACATATACATATACATATACATATACATATACATATATACATATTTACATATTTACACATACATATATACACATATACATATATACATATATATATATATATATATATATATATATATATATACATATATGTATATATATATATATATATATATATATATATATATATATATATATATATATATATAAACTTTCACTTTACATATACTGTGTGTATATATATATATATATATGTAATATATATGTAAATACACACATACATATATACTGTAATAATACATGTACATGTACATGTACATGTACATGTACATGTACATGTACATATATACATATATACATATATACATATATATACACACACAGTATATGTAAAAGTGAAAGTTTAAGACTAAGGAATAAATGTTTGATAAATTTGTCTAACAATAAACAAACAAAAAATGCTAATATTAATGTTCTTTTTTTTAAGAATTTAAATAGATCTTTAAAAATACATAAAGAGTAGGGATGTAGCTCATATTTGTAAAATAATTAGGAAAATCTGATAAAACAATGAGTTTATATTGAAATCTACATTTATTTATTTATAAAAGGTTTTTATAAAACCATATAGCCTGACAATAAAATACTGGAAGCTGTTATTGGAGTTTAGGTGTGTCATATGTAAACTGTTAAATGCAGTAAAAAACAAACTAATTAACAGCAAAACCCCTAGAATTGAGCCAGTGCAGTAATGTTGTAAGCCATTAGCATCATTTCATCGGAGTCGAGAATATAATTCCAGCATTCTGCAAAGCAATGAAGAAGACCGGCCAGACGAGAGAATTCTAGTGTTCACAAAGCAGGAATGTTATCACGGTGCATTTGGGACTGGCCCTCCTAATTACAGGAGGATAAGTTTGGTTGGGCCAGAGGCACTGTGTAATTACTATGATTGCAATGCCTTAAACCTTAGTCTATCCTGGCCTGCAGTTTCTTTTGAAGAATGAGGCCCAGAAAAGACACACTGTGAAGTATATTAAATGTGTCCCTTGTATTGTTAAAGAGCCCGTAGGCTGAGCAGTTATGAAATGTAATGACTATTTAATGGAAGTGATTGACAGTTGCCCCTATAAAGACACCAACCCTGTAATCAACATTATTTTGAAACACAGTTTGATAAATGAATCACACAGTGAGAAAAGCATCTTTGACACGTGTGCAGAAGCATGGCATTACTCTTTAAAATACAGGTATATGGACAAATACAGTGTTAAATGGCGAAATCATCTTGTGACAAGTAACAGTCAGTTTCAACAGCTGCCATTTCACTGCTTACTGCTATTTCACAAAAATCTGCTCGCTTTCTAACAAATGAAGTTGCGTTATATCATATCTGGCTATAGGACAGGTACAAACGTACAGATTAAATACAGAACCGAGGTGCGAATAACTGAGTCTGTATTTCACACTATGCGAGTGTCAATTTTGGCTCCGCTTTCAATTTAACACATCTTTTTCGTAAACAACAGGAAGGGAGTGAATTCCAAAAAGTAGTTGTTTGTGGCCACCTTTTATGTCCAGCTGAAGACTTCAAGAAGGTTAATTTTTACACAGAATTTCCTGCTATATTTTAGCGGGAGACTGTGTGTGGTTTTAACCCTAAAAAGAAATTACGATTTAGTAACCTGACTCATTTATCATTCTACTCCATTCATAGAAATCTTGAGGTCGGTTTCATCAGACTTTCCACCGGCTCTTTCATCCAACAGTAGTGGAAACCTTATAATATTGTACTAGGTTAAAACCATAGCAACAGCCCTGCAGATGTCCAAGACAGAAGATCAGATTTGAACAAATTTTCGACCTCAACTGTGGTTTAACAGAAGTGAATTGTTTGTTCCATAAAGGTCTAGTTAACTTCAATGAGGAACACACTGGAATACAAAGCTCAGTATTTAGCATCATCCTTTAAAGAATAAAAGTGATGCTTATGATGATACTGATACATTCAGATTCACAAGCTTGTTTAAAGCGACTTAATAAATCCCAGTGCTAAAACTGGTCACGTGCACCTGAACCAGCAATGACAACTTATGTGTAAGTTTCCATTTTGGAAGAATAAATATAGAGAGTGTTTCTTCCCATATAAGAAACATTCTGTGCCATCACATTTGATTAGTCTTTGAAAAGTTATTCTTTCCTATTTATATCCGCAAGTCATTCCCTTTTAAATGACCTATAAAGTGCAGTTGTGCGTGTTGTTCGCTCATTTCCTGCTATATTTACTGTATGTGTGGAAGCATGATTGTTTATTTGCTGAAAATGTAAACCGTTAACTATTTTGGTGCTTTTTTTGAAAAACTGACTGTCAGGGTTTAAGGTTTAGCATTTTTGCATGTGTTCGGTCACCTCTGGTTCACCTCCGCTTTGCTTTGCTTTATGCGCTTGTGCAGGTGGTGGCCTTCAGTAATAAAGACAGGCTTTACAAACAATATTGTTTTCCTCTGCAGCCAAAAGAGAATATTCTACATTAGTGTGCAAAAAGAATCCAGGTTCACACAAAAGCTGCTTGATTCTGGCAGATATTCAGTACCTTTGCAAGCAGGCTGTGTTATGTTAAACAGTGAGATCGGGGAGCTTTTGTAAACCCTCAGAGTTTGTGCTTCAATAAAAAATGTCAAAAAAAAAAAATCTCAAAGAGCAGGAACACAAAATATACATTTATTAAATTAACCTGACTTTTCTGGAAAAGTATTTTAAACAAATAAATATGTTTTAAAATGAATTTGTTCTAGTGTTGTTAAATTTTACAAGCTTGATTTGATCAAACACATTGAAATATAGTTGTGACGAATCTTTAAGAATGTTGCATTAGCTCAATTTAACTTGTAAATTTTTGGCGTGTCCATAGCTTTCCCTACAAAATTCACATCTGAATTGTCACGTCTGCATTTTGTACTACTCAACAACTGTAAGAAGCATAAAATGTTATGACTTAAAAGTAAAGAAAGTATCTGATAAAATTGATGAGCACTTAATCCATAAATGTCAGTTTTTGGAAAGATTTCTCACAGATTCACAAATATGGAAGTACCTAAAGTCCCCGAGGGCCGTACAGCTCTGCACATGTTTCAGATAAATTTAAATTTTCCCAAAAGTAACTTGAAAGCCAAAAGAATGTGGAAAAAAGTTGCAGTAGTAGCACTGTTGGGGAAAGCTATCCGTGTGTAGTCACAATGATGTAGAAAATCTCAAAAGAGACTTAAACTCAACTGATTTGTGTACTGCCACTTTTGTTAACCCCAAGTGCTTAGTTTTTGAAGCTGTAATTCTTAACATAACGTAGCTGCGCTCTTCATTTAAGACACTTTAACTGTGGATATTTTGCTTTTCTGTACAGACCTCTGAACTTAGCATTACAATGAATTTTACTCAATGTAAAACATTTTCCACCTGTTAAATCAGTCTATTACCTTTTAATAACTCCTGACAAATAATCTAAAAGATCATTTGATCAATTTAAATATTATGATGCTATTATGAACAATGACTGAGATTTGTTTTGTATACTGCTGTATATCTGTACATTATATGTATATTTAGACCTGGTACTGATACAGGCAAAAATCAAATGTTTATTTTTTCAATTTTACTATTTTGTTGCTACTCAAATTGTCAATAACTTCATAACAATCGTGCAAGTCTTTTTTGTAATGTGAACAATTTCTGCTCTTTTAAAGTCACTGTGTCACCAATAAGGTGATTCGAGTTAGTAAAGCAGATTCTTAACTATTGACTGCCACATTTTGGAAATTTCAGGCAGAAATCTGAGATTCAGCCCCGTCACAGGCAAAACAAACCACAGTTACACCAGAATATGCATCTTCTGATATCTGATATCTTAAAAAGAAAAGAAAGAGAGTATTTTCTTACTCTTCTAACGCGAGTTCGGTTTCATTTAATGAATGTTTAAGCCACCTGTTTAGTGGTTTGGACTGTACTCGTGCAAAGTGGAGTCCAAGACAATCTTTCTACTTAGCTTTTTGAGCGCTTCACTTCCTGCACTCTTGGCAGTGTTCACAGATGTCAAGCCCCATCTCCAAGACCCTCGGAGTGGAACACCAGCTCACTTTGGGGTGTTTGGTGGATAGCTCAGAGGACACCTGCTCGAGCTCTGTTTATTTTCTTGCACAAACACCCGAGGACTATGTTTATGATGGGAAAAGCCGAGCACATGAGTAAACATTTGCTTAAATCCCATCTCCCTTATAAACAACCTTATTTTTTCCTTTCCTCCTTTTTATTTTTTGGACATTTTTGAAGTACATTCTTTTTTCTCTCAACCACATAGCTCAACACAACCCTATTTCTGTATTTCCAGCAACTCTTGTCATAGCTCCACCACCTGCTTTGAATTTGCTCTCCCACGGTAACAGGTCTTGATTACTTTCTTTTCTTTCTTTGTCTCAAATTATTCTTGTGAATATATTTCAAACTATTTTTAAGAGCCATGTGATCTTACAGAGCTTAGCCATTTTCAAAGTAAGTCCAGATTTGAATGTCCAGCTGCCAAAGCGAGCAACCAGCTTTTCTGTATGGTTAAGTCCTACATTTTTGTTCCTTGTGCCAGGACATCTGTCTTCTGACACACCCTGTGATTATGAGGAAAAGGAAGCAGCATCTTTCGATTATTTTTAATCGTATTTCATGTATTTTTACAGAAACTGAAGTCTGTCAGAGACATTAAAAAACAGTTTTTTGTTTTGTCTGCCAAATTTGATTCATTTGCTGTAGTGAGTCTGTGGTTGTGTCCAGCACTGAGATAATGGCCACAGACTGTAAGGTTTTGAACACAAATTACACATACATTTTTATGTTTTCTGTGATCCACACTCTCATGAATATGTTTCCCAAACTTAAATTACATTTTTAGAAAGAATGTTGTATCAACCATATAGGCAAATTACTTTTTTGTAGTCATAAAACCAATTGCATTTATTTTTAAGATATATGCCTAAAGCACAAACACACACACACACACACACACACACACATCTCAAACTGAGAATTTCACCAAAAATTAGGGATATTACACAAAAACAATAGAAAAAATATAAAAAAAATAACTAAAGAATTGGAAATTTTCATTCTTTATGGTTTGTAATGAATTAAAATAAATATAGTCCAAAGTTATGTCTATAGTTAATATGATAAACTACACCTGTGTTTACTCTGCTACGACACCTGTGTGAACTGACAGAACTGACAATAACCATCCACTAGAAATGAAATTGGGAAATTGGCAATTTTGTTCAAAGACATTTGCCATCATGTTTTTGTTGTTGTGCATATATACAGTATACTCCCATATTATAGATAATCTAAGACCAGCATTCAGATGCAATTGAGAATCTTTCTGACTAACGAAACAAGGAAAAAGATGCGTGTTGGTGCCAGAGGATATTTGTTTGAAGTTCTGTGACCCTGTAGTACACTTCCAGGCCTCTTAGTTAATGAGTTTTCTAAAGGCCAACTACAGTTCTGGCCGATCCCAACAGAAGCAGAACACCTCGGCACATCTGGACTCACCACTGCATCTATTACACAAGTCTCACCATGTGAAGTCACTTCCAAGTTAAATAAGCAACCCCCTATCTCAGCCCCCCCCCTTAAGGAACACCTAAAGGGGGACAAGGGTATAAGCTTGCCAAAAAAAAGGACTCCGACCTCAAGCATTCCTCTCATCCAGGTCATGTTTTCATTACCCCGACAAATTTACACAGTTGTTAGTGATGGCCTGGGATTCCTCCTAGAGCACAGCCCACCAATAATAAACAGAGGCCAGCTGACACCCTTAGACACCTGCAAGGCTCCCTGACAGTGCAGGATTGTTCCCATGAAGGCCAGGGAGGCCCGCTTTCCTCTAAAACTGTTATCCATCTGAGAGAGTGCCACTGTACCGCCCTGACGCACACGTCTGACCCATGAAATAAATGCGTCAATGGTAAATCCTAACAGAGGAAACACCCTCATGAGTAAGGCAGACCAGTCCCATCAGCTGCTTTTTAATGTTACATTTCTTTTACCTGTTCAGTGGTGTTATGCAAACATTATCCCAGTCACTTGGTTATCTTGTGAATGCTGTTTTTCACCAGATTTTGCTTTTTAAAATCAGGTACTTGGTGTTAGTCTTGGTGGCTGCTGCAACTTTTTCTTTATTGTTTGTGATGTGGACACCATTTCTCTTGGATACTAACATTATTGTAGGTAAAATTATCACAAAAAATATTTTTTCAGTTTGTTTGTAAATAGAAAAATTATAATGTGCTTTTATGCTGCAATTAACAACTTGCTTACTTTAGTAATAGCCTAATTCAGGGCCAAATTAGCATTTTGTTTTCATCTCATCCATTTTTTTTCCATTTTGATGAATTTTGAGTGCAATTTTGGTTTGATTTTATTTTGAATAAATATCACAGTTATCAATCCCCCAACGCTCACCAATAAATCCTAAAATGTGCATGCTGTCCATTACTACAGATAGGAAATATGTAAAAGAAAAAAAAAAGAGCATACATATTTACACCAATCTCACAATCAGTAAAGTTATATTTAGTTTTTTGGTTTTATTTAGACACATTTTGGTAATGGAGTATTAACAGTTATATTACTTAAATGTGCTGTACATTTACATAAATTGCTGAACATGTATTTAAATGAATGTAAAAATAATAGCTCATGTACTGTTTGGTTTATTTATTAAGGTTTCATATTTGGTACCGTATTTGTTGAAAGTGCCAACAAAAATAGTAATGTTTGCTCATGACGCTGGTCCTAGATCAGATATAAAGGGGAAACTTTTGAGAGGACAACACCTGTTCTGTGAAACTACGGGAAACTGATGGAAACAGACAGCAGTTCCACAGAGCTGTTTTTATCACCTTGCCTGCTGACTTATGAGGGCGGGTGGAAATCGTATGACTGTGGGCTAGATGGTTTTGATTCCTCATTTGCAATCGAAAGATGATCTGAATGCTTTGCTCTACCCACTGTATTTCTGGCCCTCGACTGATGATTTTTCAATGTTGACGGGGGAGCTCAAAAGCCACAGATAAGGTAGCTGGATCAGCCCCTGGCCAGCTGTGAACCCGATAGCATCTGTTTAAAGCATCTAAAGTCTGCCGTGCCAGTTATCTCACTTTTATCCTGCACATGTAAGAGAAATCCACAGATGGCAAGTGATCTTACAGAAATACAAATGTGATATCAGTGACTATGTTATCAAAAAAGGAAGATTTCGTGAAGGAAGTGTGACTCTGTCTCTCTCTCGGTCTCTTAGAAGTAAACAGACAAGCCACAACAAAGATCCTTTCCACAGCAGATGTTGTTGATAAAGTCATACTTTTATCATTATCATGCAGACAAAACAACTGCTGATTGTACTTTACTCCGCAATAAAAAAAAGACCGCCGTTCCACAATAATTTTTCAATCTAATTCACAGTATAGATTGTGTTACACAATTTTCTTAACAGTGCATTCACAAAATAAACCATATTGCCATGATTTATATTGCTCCTTATATGTTTCTTCAGATATCATATTTATTTAGATTATTTATACAGTATGTCCTCCTGTTATTCTTGCAGTCCATCATTTTCATAAGAGACCGAAATTCTCATGGACAGGAAATATCTGGCTATATAGACTACTCCCACAGACTAAAAACTGAAAACTTTGAACCATATTTCAACGGAAAGAAAAGGCTTCTGCCAAGACCAACTGACTTAAGGTAAGCCTGCTTATATTATGACATACGCAACATGATTTTCAGTTGCTACTGTAGTAAATATGGTGCTGAATTTCTTAAAGGTCAGATGTTCTTTTATTACTATATATTTAAGCCGTCAAAAAGTAGCACAAACCATTTGACGTTTTGAAAAATACACCAGAAGGACGTACACTCCAACATAAAATATGATGAGAACAAAACAGACTTCCTATTCATAAGTTAGGAAGAGCGGACAAGTCTGTTTTCTGCTCTGGCCAATACATTAAAGAGAAGTGTGAATGTACATTCTGAAGTACAGCTTTTTCATACAGCAATGGCAATATATCTTAATTTAAATCAAATGTCTGTAAAGCGGGTTAAGAAACCAAAGCCATCCAAAAGGTAACCTTAAACCTACGCTACGCAAACATGTGGAAGAATTACATGTGGCCGAATGCCACATTTATCAAACTCAATAAAAAGAAATAAAGGTGAGTGATATGCTAAAGGACTGTTCTTACAAATACAAAAACAAATTAAATACAACATTTTTGTTCATGTTTTGCTGAATTTGCTTTTATCTTTCCTAAGTGAAAATCTATCTAAATCTAATCTCTAATCTAAATTTATTTATAACTTCTGATAAAAAGTCAAAATCCAGCCTCCAGCTCCCACTCATACTGCACCAGAGTAGAACATTTATATATATTTATGTATTATTTTAATGGATTAAAATGAACACATCAGTGTGAATTAATATAATTGAGGCCGAGTGTTATATAAAACTTACGAAATGATGATGTGATGTGTTGTGTTCGACATCAAAAAGAAAATGCATTCATTGCATTGTGCTTGTACGTCCACACATGATTTTACTCAAGACTGCTCACAGTTCTAATCAAAGGAAGTACACTACGTACGTAAACGTAAGCACTCTCGTTTCCTCTGTGCTCTCTTTTTCTACATATTTCTGTTTTAGTCCATTTCTCTCTCTCTCTCCCCTTCATCTCTCTCCCTTTCCTCCACCATCCTTCTCACGGGAACAATAACAGGCAGTGCTTGTGGTTGCCACTAAGATGGAGCAGATGCGAATTTCTTCCCGTACAGATGCATGAATCCACACCACAGCTGACAGACTTTGACTGCCTCACCACAAAAATAAAGAGTAAAAAGTCATGGCCACCAGCTGAGGACACTCACATTCTTCTTAGTGGAGAGAATTAAGAAAGGTGTTCCAAAAAGTTCAGATAAAATTATCTGGATGACTTCATTCTTCACTAATGAAACAAGAAATGAAAAGGTGTCAGTCCATTAAACGGATAGTTCACTCAAAAATAAAAATGATGTCATAATTTTTTTACCCTTATGTCATTCAAACCCTGTATATGAAGATATTTTGCAAAACGCTGGTTACCGGCACCCATTGACTTCCATTGTACCTTGTGTCCATACTATAAAAGTGAATGGGTGCCGGTAATCAGCGTTTTGCAAAATGTCTTCTTCTGTGTTCTGCTGAGGGTGAGTAAATAATAAAAGAATTGTGTTTTTGGGTGAATTATCCCTTTAATATAGGTCAATTATAAAGATGATCCACGAATTGTGTCAGAGTAGCACTTTGTAGCACCTCAGTATGGTAACCATGGAGCACTGAAGTACACAAACATCCTTCTCTCGGTCAGTGTTGTGTAGTGTAATGGTAAAGACACGGACACGTTATTAACAGCTTGGTAATTGTTTCCACAAAACCAGGTTTTTCACACGTTTGCTAGTTAGTCTGGGTGGGGTGCCATCCAGCTGCACTATGACTATTAAGCATTGTACGTTGCTACGTGACATCTCTTTCGGCACAATAGGGGCCCAGAAGGGCCAACGAACATGTCCAAATGACACGTGTTGCCTCGCTCGTGGGTTAGGGAGAGCTCGGCCCATCCTCCAGCTTCCTCTGACTTGAAAATTTAAAAGCTCTGAAGCATTCTTCTGCCCATCTTTTCATGTTCTCTGTTAAAATATCTCACATCTGTCCTGTTTCTTTGACCAAAAGTAAGTGGTTTACCATTGCATAAAAGTGGTCAACCCAAAAATGCTAATTGCTATATGGCGTTTCAGTATAAATAGACACAGAAAATGCTGTCAAACCTTTTTTTTTAAAAAGAAGGAAGTGAATATGCAACTTTGCTTCTAAATCCTTTACAAAAGTTTACATTCTGTCTTTGTTATAAACCCTATGGAAAGAAGAAAAAGAAGACTTTCTGTTTTTTTTGTAGAGAACATTCAATTTAAGACAAGAAGGTCTGATCCAACTTGCAAGCAAAACTTGTGATTTCATGCATCACTGTATTTCCTCACAGAATGTGGCTCTTTGTGAGGGTCTGCCATGTTTATTGTAAAGGCAGTTGCTCCAAAGGTAATGGAATAAGGTTTTTCCTGGGATGCAAAGTGTGAGAATGTTTAGTTCAGGCCATTACTTTTTGTTTACATCTTTTTGCACAGTCTTTTCATTTCAGGCGCTATTTTATTTGCTTTGGTGACCAGCACCATGGTTTCTGGTCACCTTAACAGGAAGTTTGAGGTGTCTTTTTCCATCTCTTTCTTTTTCTCTCTCTTCCTTACATGCAAAGCCATGTGCAATAAATTATGATAAGTTGTGGTTGTTTCAAGATGTTACAGCCATAGGATGAGGCCTGCTAAACGTTTCTGGATGTGGAAGGAAAAGTTGATGTAAGCGTTTCAAGCTTACCAGCATTTAAAATTGTCATTGCCATTATCTTATGTTTATGAAGACTTTGAAGAATTTTTAAGTAAAATAATAGCGATATAATAGATTAAATATAAATATCTAAGAATCCATATATGTAAATATCTGTCTTAACATTTCACCAGGGATTGTTACTAAACCAAATCCTTTCCATCTTGAAACATCCAAACCAGAATTTCCTAATACCGTAAAGGTTATTGACATTTTACAGATGTTTACAGTAAGCAGTACTGTTTAGTAATCGCAGCAGCATATAGAGCGCTGGCTGATATCCAGAGCGTTATCATGATGGAGAATAACATGCTTTATATTATGTTGCTCTTGCATCCATGTGCCTCTCCCTCAGATTTATAAAGAGCCTCTCCCCAAAGTCCAACTTTGTTCTTGGACCACAAACTACTGCTTGGGAATAGCTGAGGTCCATTTGAGCAGCCTTCACTGCCTCAAAGTGTGACATTTGGAGTTGCGTTTCTGCAAAGCAGCTGTCTGCAAACAACTTGATGAGAACCACTAACATGGGCCAGACAGTCACCGTTTAGACCAGACTGTTCCTATGGCCCCAGTAGGTATTTCATTATTGTTCACCGTGTGCATCAATTACATTTACATCTATTCTTTCTGCCATTATGAGTGGCCTGCTGGGTCTCAATCTTAACACTGATCAGTACGGACAAAAGAATTTTTGTGGAGATTTGTCTTGGTTGTAGCTGTGAGAAAGTGTTTTTTCTTTAGCCCGGAATGTCTTTTTTAAAACTTTTGCAAATGTGCACGTGCAAACGAATGTAGGTCTTTATACCAAGAAGTCCATTTTTGAGTATTCAGATAAATATCTTAGACTCTGTATTCAGTTAGGAGTGTCCAACGTGCACACCACACGCTAAAATAGTAAAATTGGTACATCTCAAACTGACAGCTGTTTTAAGAATTAACCTACAATAATCACCAAGTAGCACTCAATGTTATTAGTCAGGTGACCAGGTTTCTTCTCCAAATGCCATTTTCCCCCAAGAGTGAAGAATAATTGTGTATTGCACTTTAATTTGCTATCATGACTGTCAAGAGCATGATTGTTTTTTACCTGATTTTCTTTTTTACAAAGCCTTGTCATATCTGTCAGAGTATAAATTTAAGACACACTAATATTTCTATGAACCCATTATGAACATAATTCCTAATTCTTTAGCTTTTTTTCTTTAGCTTCTACAACTGGGAGACGCAGGTGACTAAATACAGTGCCAGCTCAAACTATGAGGTGCTCACAGAGAATCAAAGTGGTTTGCTGTTTGAGAACAAAGACGACAAACTAATCTTGAATGTTGACCCAGAGGTAAGCATGTTTGATATGAACAGCACTGGCGAGGCAAAGGTCAAGAGTAGTAAACTCCAGAGCTTACATAAAGTAATAAACACATTTATTTGATTTTGATTTTAATTTGAACCATTTTTATTTGTGTTTCAGTATGTAGTATTTGTTAAATTGATTAAGGCCTGAAGACTGAATAACATCTTTCTTTATTCATATTATGAGTACATAATGAGTTTATAGGATCTTGAATAAACTCATCATAAAGTTCTACTACTGTATAATGTGTCATATTATCCAAAAGCCCCCATGTAAAATTGAGAGATCCTTTATGCACCTGGGCAGCATTTTTGTCCCAGTTTCTCGAAATATCCAACAGAGCGGCTTAAAATGAACCGCAAAAGTAGTCCTGGAACCTGTGCCACCATTTTTTGCCTGTGTGCCCAGGGGCTATGAGTGCATGCTATTTTGGAAAAAAGGCAACGCTGCAGACCGGCCTCTTTGAACACAAACTCGCCCAGGCTGCCTCGTTGAGGGCGAGATGGCAGAGGCGAGTATTGCCTGTGGTCGAGCACACCCCGACCAGGCCAGCTATTAAAAAACAAGGGGAGGCTAAAGAACCCAGACACTGAAACCACTCGTGCACCCAGAATCCAACCTCAGGCCCCCACCAGGCATGACCTCATTGCCCATGTGGATGCATTCCTTCAGATAAACTAGCAGAATTACTGGGCTTGATTTGTTTGTTTGTTTACGGTTTTCTCGTTTTTTATTACCCTGTAAGATATATGCATTAAACAAACATAAATCCAAATTTTGTGTTTTGGAAAATATGCTGGTTATCCCTTACTGGTTTATCTATATATGCTGGTTATTTCAAGTAGCAGTTAGTGGTTTAGTTTGATAACCAGCCTTTATAAATCAACAACTAATGTTTTTTGTTTGCTTTATTTTAGTTCAGAAGGGGTGTTTATCCTTTCTCTACCCCTAAGGGAAAAATTGTGATTTAGATAACCAAGCAGATTTCATGTAAATGTAACGAACGAATGTTTCAGCCCGCCTTAATCTTGACACAGTTACTCTTTAATAAGGAAACACAGCTGGCTTAAGATCTTATTTATTCTTGGTGGAGACATCCTATATAGTCCATATTTTAAAGTCACACCCAGAATAATGTTTGAACGCTCTTACACTTTTATTGTTTTACATTTTTCAGTCATCACAATGTCTTTAATGGTTCAGTGCAAAAAAACGATTACAACTTTATTAGAATGTGCTTTGAAATCATGTTTTTCAGTACAACGAATAAAACTTGTTGATAAAAATCTAATAAGTAGCCTAATTTCTTTTTTTACCCCAACAGGCATCACCTGGTGACAGCTCAGTCCGAATTTCTGTCCAGTCTGATCTATATGTACATGTTGTCATTTATGACCACATCCTAAGAAAACCCTGAACCAATTTCTGTGTACCACATTACAATTAAATATGTACGAAAAGCACCTGAAGCCTCTAATTTTGTCTGCATATAAACTGTTTAATCTTACATCCAACTTTCATGTTGTGCACAACATCTGTGTGTAGATTGGCAGGGAGACTTGTTTTTTATATCTCTGGCCCACTGACAGATTTAAAATAAAGTTGCTGTACTGATACAGCTTTGTTGTAAGTAAGGAATAATGTACAGCCAGACAGTTTTTAATCGCATAATAAATCCAGACAGGGCAGTTTAGCAGACTTCTGATTTCCAGACTGCTGAGCTGTTATTAAACATCTGATGATGCAGCAACTTACATGGGAATCTGAGGCCTGTATTGTATTTTTATCTAAAACAACTTATCCGTTTGTCAAAACAGATTAAAGATAAAGGCCTTAAAAGACATAGGGGTTTCTTTCATGTACCCCTATGACTGCATGCTCAAAGCTTCATTTTGACTAAACGCTGCCAAACACTTAATAAAATAAAAACGAACTCCTGTTCTTTGAGGGTCAGATCAAACACTACTGCAGAGAGTTCATTGAAATCAGCCAGTCAGTTATGGCTTCTGTCTTAAGAACTATGTTGGTGTATTTGTTCTTGTCTGCTGGTTAATTCTGACATCACACAGCTCGCTTCTATAATCTACACTACTAGCATGCTGTAAAACAACCTAAAAAAACACAATCCTAACCTTTATCGCCATAACAAAATCTGCCTTATCCCACGAGCCTGGACACTGTAGTGTAAACCGTTGAGTTTATAAAAGTTTAGTTTAAATATGTAATATAAATAAACAGTGCTCAAAAACAGTTAATATAAATATATAAAAACGTTAATATATAATATATAAGAAAGTTTTGTATAATAATTTGAATCAGACCATATGTTTCTTTTCTTTGAATGTATTACAGCTCAGAAAATACTACAGAGGAAAAACAATTGGTAGCGGCAGTTCACCTAACAACATAAGTTTTGTTTACTCTTGTTTGTTGTCTTGCGTTAAAAGGTTGATTAATACATATTACTACAGCATTAAGAAAGGCAAAAACGTTACGCCTTTTTCATTAATCCATGCTAAAATGAATATGAATATGCTGATGGACATTCATTAAAATAATTACAAAAGAACTGCATTTATTTGTTGTATTTAATTTTGGCTTGACAAAAAAAAAATGCAAGGTGACATTTGATAACCGAGAACATTTGTTTTTTGTTAAAAGAAATGACTAAGGATTATAGTATACAGTCACACACACTTCACTAGTTCTAACCAGTGAACTCAAACTCTCAATTGTCTGCAATACACATTTTGAAGGACAATCAATCTGACAGGAAAAAGGATTTATAGTGTATATACCTACAGAAAGTTTCTGTTTAATCACCAGGAAGAGCTCAAGAGGTGGGTGGCAATTCACCCACATCCATAACTGTTTAACTTAACAGACCACAATCTCTATTCATGTGGTTGAGTGGCAGTGTGATGGAACTGCCCACTCTGGTCCCTCACGACGGCACAGCTCATTCAAACACCTACAAATCAAACTAGCAGATGTGCTTGTGAAATATATGAGGGAACAAACATTGGTTGTCCTCCTAAAGCGCACGAACTGTAGTGTGTGGGAAATAAAACATGATAAATATAGACGATTGAGAAAACCAGATCTTGGAGCGATCTGAAGAAAATAGATCTTGAAAAGAACTCCATGTCTAGGGGTAAGGAGAGGGGGGTCAATCAATTCCTCCTCAATGGTCCTGAAAGAGAGACCGTGACAGAGGATATTGAAGCCGTGCACATGACTCTGGTGCGCGGAGGGAACGCGCTACAGCATCCGGATCAGACTCCGCTGTGCAGGATGTGTCTGCCAATTGCCATTGAACTCAACTAAATGGGACAGAGAGCCTTTAATGCTCGCCATAAGCCGTGTCATTCAGCGCGTCATCCCTGACATACAGCTTTGCTGAGAGCCGTTTCACGGATCTCTATGGAGCGCTACAGAACGGTCTCCAATGAGTTATAGGGTTGCGCGCAGAGACATCTTTGACTGTGCGTTCAAGACGTCACAGTTTGTGTGGAAGCGACGATAAAGTGCGAACTGTTAATGTCATATTGTATTTGTATTATTTTTAATTGTATTTATTATTCATTATTTATTTATATTATTTAACTATTGCTTAAAACGTAGCTAACGCAGATAAAGTGTAAAACTATACTTATACTCCTGTGTACCTCGCGCGCGCTCTCTCTCTCTCTCTCTCTCTCTAAAACACACACATAGACGCACGCACGCACGCACGCTTTCCTCTAGCACTCCTCCTCTCCGTTGCGCTGTCGTGTGAAGAATATCCCACTGCTCCCATAAGCCCTATATATTACTAGCGCAACAAGCTTTACCTTCAATGAAAGCAGAGGAGAGGCGCGATTGGCTGCAAAACGCATCGCTGAGACACAAAACCCGAGGATCAAGTCTGACCTTCAGGACTACAGCCGTCAAACTCACACGGGACATTTATTCTCAGTGATATTTGATGCACGAACGTCGGTTTTTGGAAACCTACATTTTGGACTACACTAAACTTTTTTATTTTTTTGAGGTAACAGCGTCCATGTGATGCTATTCCTCTCAAGAGACAAGAGTTTAGGAACGCATGCATATATAGTATACTGCACCTAGATCAACTCTTAACAGTCCGGTAACCTCCAGCATGGATCGCTGTCAACGACTGTTTGTCCTCCTGTTGGGATGGAGTTATTTGTGCTGTGGATACTGCGCTGTGCTTAAAACATCCTTCATGAGTTTCTCAAAAGACGCAGAAATTGGACAGAAAGCTGAGATGGGAAATAAACAGCATGTAATGAAAAATGAGCAGGACACGCTTTCTGAACACATGCAGATGCTCTACGCCAAATACAACAGCGCGGGATTCCCACTCAAAGACGGCAACACTGTGCGCAGCTTTAAAGCGCATTCAGGTATGTGTAAAAGCACATTTCCTCTCGGTGTTAAAATTACGTTGAAACATTTTTTTCAGGCGTGTTTAAGTCTAGTCGCATTAATAAGTGTAACACCGGCTCTGTTAAGTCAGCGTTTGTTGCAGTTGCTGCAGATACACCTGTTGTGAAATCGCATGTTGCCTAGTGAATTGCCTTAAGACAACAGCTCAAGATGAACAGCTTGTCCTACAGCTTTTTATTTACAGCGAAAAGCCTTTTTAGCGTTTTTTTTGTAATGTTGGCCGTTTATTGTCGTCTGTAATCAAGCTTAAAGTCCGTTCATAGTGTTACAGGTGCACGTGATATAGTCTTGTGTGATTATGAGATCGAAATAGATTGTGTGATCAAAAATGATTCATTCCTACCTTATTCGCTGACATTACAGTAAGTCGGGGGTGTCAAACTTGGTCCTGGAGGGCCATTGTCCTGCAGAGTTTAGTGTCAACCGGACTCAAACACACCTGCCTGACAGTTTGTCGTATGCCTAGTAAGATCTTGATTAGTTGGTTCAGGTGTGTTTGATTAGGGTTGACGCTAAACTGTGCAGGACTGTTGTCCTCCATGACCGACCTGAGACACCCCTGAAGTAAGTAAGCAACTTCTTCGCTTGTGTTTAGAAGTGCGCTTGTTGTCCACGATCCGACACTCTGGTGACACACTGCGCTTATACCGCCCCCTACTGTTTAGATCTGATTTCGCTGCACTTGTCATGTCAAAGAGAAGCGCAGTTAAATTCTGTGCGAAAAGCAGAGGTTTTACTTTCATTGTATCTCTCCCATTAGGTACAATCAACAACAAGCAGCTACAGATCTTTAACCTTACTTCCCTCACCAAATCTGAGGATGTTCTCTCCGCAACGCTGCACTACTACATTGGTGACCTGCATAACAGCAGCCACAGATGCACAAGGTCTAAAAGCTGTTCCCACCATAATCTCAGGCGACAACGTCCCATTCACCTCGATGTTTGGACTTTCAGCTTTGTGGATAACACCACCAGAACAATCGGCCATTTTTCCATTAACATTTCCACAATGTACCGGGACTTTATATCATGGCAGTGGAAAGACATTACTCGCGTGGTCAACCAAGCCAAACATCACGACCAGCTTCTAATAGGCATTGACATTGACTCAAAAGGACAACAACCTTGGAAGAAACTCTTGTCAGATAGGTCTCCCTACATTCTTGTCTACGCCAATGACTCGGCTATCTCGGAACCCGAGAGTGTTGTGTCAACCCTACAGAGACACAAAAGCAGATTGGTGCCTAATCTTCATTTGCTCGATGTGCATAGTCGCAGTAACTCCTCACAACATCGAACCAGGCGGTCCGCCAACATCCTACTGCCGCTGCAGAACAATGAGCTTCCAGGTCCCGAATATCCTTATGAGATACCTACCTGGGAGGAGACCAGCCCGTATGATCCAACGGAGAGCAAGCCTGTCAAGCGTCCTCGGAAGAAACCTCGCAAGAACCCACGGCACAAGAATCCGCTGCTGCAGTTTGATGAGCAGACCATAAAGAAAGCACGTAAGAAGCAGTGGAATGAACCTAAAAACTGTGCTCGCAGATATTTAAAGGTTGATTTTGCAGATATTGGCTGGAGTGAGTGGATTATCTCACCTAAGTCTTTTGATGCATACTACTGCTCGGGGTCATGCCAGTTCCCCATGCCAAAGGTACGTTACTCATTTATGGTTGATGTCTTTCTATTTTAGATATGCTAAAGCAGTGTAAAAATATATGCAAAACTTTACAGTTAATTACAAGTGTTTAATTTCACACAATTTGAAAGCGGAGGAATCATAATTCAGAGAATTGAAATGTTAGCGCCACCAGGTGGCGATGTGGAGAAATCAACCTGTAAATCACTATTCTACCCTATTCTTTCGGATACCATTTACCATCCATGTACACTGTCATTGTTTATAATAAAACCAGCCTATCACTCCTCCATAATCACCTGTAAATATGCCACAAAAATATTTTTACCTAATCACATGTGTTCTCATTTTGAGAACACATGTTGTTAGGTGAACTGCCGCTACCAATTGTTTTTCCTCTGTGGTATTTTCTGAGCTGTAATACATTCAAAGAAAAGAAACATATGGTCTGATTCAGAAAAAAGAAACTGTTGTTTTTGATGTGGCAGTTTTGGGTCTCTGTGGTAAAGCTGATCATAGAAAACCAAGACCCACTTGTCTCATATTGTTCAAGATTTATGTTGGCGGACAGCTTTTCATTTCTTTAATCAAACCTCTGACGAACACTGACATGAAATTACACAAAGCTTTTAATGCCCCAGTGACATTTTCTGCTAGTTAATCAAAGCAGTACATGTATATGGTTTTAATGCAGTAGGAACAACAGACTGCTGTCTTTAAAAAAGTTAACCACTTTGGCTTTTTTTTTTTACTTCTTGCAGTCTTTGAAACCATCAAACCACGCCACCATTCAGAGCATTGTGCGTGCGGTGGGTGTAGTCCCTGGCATCCCAGAGCCCTGCTGTGTACCAGAGAAGATGTCTTCTCTCAGCATCCTCTTCTTTGATGAAGATAAGAACGTGGTCCTCAAGGTCTACCCCAACATGACAGTGGACTCCTGTGCCTGTCGGTAAAATGTTTTGATCTTCTCCACCAGCCTCCTAAACTCACATACACTTTTTGCACTGGAAGAAAGCCTACAAACCAGTAGCTGACTGAAGATACTCAATTCACAAACCTTGAAGAACTGCCTTGAGCTTTAAGGATTGTGAAGTGCTTTCCCAGAAGGAATTTGTTACTCATAGAGAGATGTTTCGTACAATGCCTGAGGGAACAAACATTTGCTGATTGATCATGAATCTGATTCTGTACAGTTTGTATAATCTCACAATATTATAGCTATATTTTTGCTACAAGAACATTGATTGACTCTCAATGTCTGTATTTTATGGCTGCTATACAGAAGTATACTTTACTGCAAAGACCAAATGTGGTAAAAGTAAACTTGGAAAGAAAGAAAGACATTTTTTGTTACGTTTGTTAAAAAACTGATTATGATTATAAAATGATTCTATGTGATGTACAAGGAATATTATCCACATTACATATAAAACAGTGTTTAATATCTGGGTGACTGTTTTGAATGTCTATAACCTTCATAATAAGAAAATATTTATTTTCTTAGAAAATTGCGCAGATTGTACAGTCTCATATTGTTACATCTTATTTTATAAGCATTATGTTCTTTGGGCAGGCTTTTTCAGATATTTTGCATTTGTAAATATAATGTTTAATGTATGAATACAAATACTTCTGTTTGACATACTCATGTAAGGTTGCATCCTTACAACCCAGCTAAACTCATAATGTGTTACCATTTCTCTTAAGATTTTTCTGTCATTCTTTCACACTGTGTCACAAATTATACAGACTGCAACTATGGATGTCAAGAAACCACTATTTCAGTCAGGTTTCAGAAAGCAGATAAGAAAATTCTCATACACTTTAGCCAATCAATGTTTTTTATATAGTTTGCAGATGAGGAAAATCAAACCAGATATGTTTAAAATATAAATAATGTGCTTAGGTAGGTGATTGTTATGTAAATTGTATGTAGATTATTATTTAGAGTTTGTCTCTTTAAGAAATTCCTGTAAAGTGCCTTACCACATAAAACAAGTTTTTTATAATCAAAGTATTCACTAAACAATTAGGTACATTCATACATTACATAAGGTGAGCTAATGAGTATTCCAGCAGAATATTTACATTTTACAAGGACAACTGTAACTCGTGGAATAGTAAATGAAACAGCAATGCCATTTTTACCTATCTGGGCAATTTTTACTGCATTTGTTTATGTGGATATAAATGTGAGGTTGTTTTAATAATGTATTATGTTCACATTTGTACTGTTTTTTTCTTTCTAAAATAGCATAGCGCTAAAGCAATGACATATCATTCATCTGCATGTTTATAAATGGGGTGTGTTTCTGTTGAATTTGTTGTTCTCAATGTATATTCAACCTTTAAACAATAGAAAAATGTAAACATATATATGTAAAAGTGGCCTATTATCTTAATATATAACACATTAATCCCAAAGACATACAGTATGTAAAGCACTCCTTTAGCATTTGTGTAATATATATTTTTGGAAGGCCACACTGTGTGTTTTGTAAATGTTATGCTGTAGGTGAAAGGATGTGCTTGTATGATAAGCTTCATAAAAATTATATTTGTATATGGAAATGACCTTTAAAGCATTTATTTATTTTCTGTACGATGCGTTCTGTACCTTGTTATTTTTGTAAAGTAGCAAGGGGCTTCATTAAATATTCATTCAGAGCTTTGCTGCACAAAGGTTAGACAGGAGTGCACAAAGAGTCAATCATGAGTCAAATTAGTGAGAATGCTTATTTTTGTAACCGATCTCCCTAGTTCAAGTACTGCGTTCTGACAGACCATTCAAGGAAAACTCAATAAAGTTGTATAATTTTACCAGTCATGTGTATTTATCATGTGTTAAAGGATTGAACCCTCAGCCCTTTGGTCATTGAATAGACACTGCTGAAGATTGATTGCATTGTCATGTAACCAAAATAATGTTGAGACTATTGCATCATGGAATTTTCGTAATGGGTCGATATGGTCTGGAAAGTTACCACACAGCCACATTTAAGTCCATTATTTAATGGATAATCTCATTTACAAATGACTAGTGTGCACAATCCTCTAAGCTACAAATTTGGCCGCAACAAAAAATAAGAAGTGCCAAAACATTGTGGCAGTATACTCACAAACTACGTTTTAAAGTCAGATGTATCTAGACAAATAATGTACATTGTAATATGTACAAAATGACTATATAAAATATCTTGGTATCTTTAAAAAAGACTAAAACGTAAATCTCACATCAAAAATGAAAAACATTTTCCTATTCATATAGGAGACTAAAAATAACCACAAAGCATCAAACATTACATCAGCAAAAACATATTTGGCTCAGGTGTAAAGGTGAGGCCAACGTGAACCTCACAAGCTCCAGGAAAAGTCAATAAAAATACAACTTTTCACGTAACTCTGCTTGAATTACACAAACTCACTGCAATTCAGTCTTTGAGGTTAACCTCTGAAACCTCATCAGTGGCATATTCAGTCACAGCTGCTTATTACCTTCAAAGTTCAAATACGTTACATCATCAACACTTCTAAAACAAGGCACATCTCACCTTCCTGCCAGACCACAAATGTTCTCTTTATGTACCTCTTTAGGTAAATATTACCGATGGTTTCACACTATTCTCTGTGATGCCGCAGATACAAAATTCTCACACGTCCTCTTACATCCCTGCTCTATAATTTCAGACAAACACAGAGAAATAAAGTATTTCTCAACAAAGCATATCATGTTCATCCCAATGTGCGGCTCTCCATCTGAAAACCCTGACAACATAATGATGAAACAATTTCTTTCTCATGTTTCTACTCCTCTGCTGTGACTCCCACACCACCACAACAGCAGATTTCAGTCAATGAGTCTTTGTTTCAGCATATAAACTCATTCTGTTTGTTTTATGATCTGAGGATCCTTGTAAGAGAGGCAGACATGTTGGAGAAAAGAAATGGCAGAAGAGATTTAAGTAGCTCACACTGTTGGAAAATACACGGGGTGCATAGAGGGGTCACTTAGAAGTCCACGTCCCAACCTGACATTTCATCTGGAGGAATTTCTCCATCAGGAGGATAATTGTCAAAGTAACTGTGGTCAGTGGGACCCTTCACCTGGGGACAGAGATACAACATTGAAAAGGGAATTTGGGAATTGTTTTGGTGTGTTATCTGGTGATACATGATACAGTAACATGAATTGTCTATTTCATGAAATTATTTGTTATTCTAACTACTTGTATCTATATGTATATATGTATATGTGTATATCTATACCTCTCTTTTAAGAGGTGATATCAGATTTCTGGATTTCAGACCACCCCAGCTAAATCCTGTAAACCATCTACATAGCAAAACAAAAGAAAAACACAACAAATTAAACCAACTTTTATTCAGAACACATTTCTGCTGTTACAGTACTAAATCATCTGTTGGAAATAAAACTGTGTCACTACATTAAAAAGCATTTGTAGAATAACCCTGGTGATAGATGGAAGTCAAGATTATCTGATCAAGATCTGGTTAGACATCCTCATAACGTGTTACTAACTTTTGAATACAAAGAAAGTCAAACAGACAAAACAATAAGGTCAACATCACTGACCAAATGTAGTCAAATTCCCAAATTTGTTCAGCTGTGAGCTTTTATTATGGGTTGTCCACTTAAACACCTCTATCTTTAAAACTATTTTTACATGTTTGACCAACACCTGTTACATGCATCTCCCAGACTTCTTGTAATCTCACCTGTGTTTTTTTATATCTGTTATTCCATTCTTCAGATTGCCCAGTCTCTCTGAAGGGTTTTGCCTTTATAATACACAAAGCAGAAAAATAGGAAAACATAGCATAATACAGTCAGATTAGTACGGTTTAAAAAAGAAACGACAGATGATCATACCTGCAGAGCTTTCGAATAAGGTCACCTGGCCTTTTGGTAATCTTTTTAGGGAAGTCCATCTTCTCTATTCCTTTCAGTATGAATGTGTATATAATCATCTGGTCTGATCCAGTAAAAGGAGGGCTTGAGAAACAATCAGATAAAACACTTTTATATAATCATAATACTTGGAATAAGCTTTTAAAAAGATGATCATATGCATCTATTTTTAAACACAGAGAACAGAAGTAAAGCAAACCTTCCCGTGAGAAGTTCAAAGATAAGGATTCCAAGGGACCAGAAGTCCACACTGAGGCCATGACCTCTATTAAGAATGATCTCTGGAGCAACATACTCTGGAGTCCCACAGAACGTCCAAGTCTTCTGACCACACTTAAGCTTCTTTGCAAAGCCAAAATCCACCTGAGAAAATATGTTTTAGATTTATACTGCTGCATTTGTATGATACAGTCAAAAATGTTTTGAGTTTGCTCACCAGTTTGACATATCCATCTGCATCCAGCATCAGATTCTCTGGCTTCAGGTCTCTGTATATAATTCCATTGTTATGAAGGTAGTCGAAGGCCTCTGTTACGCAGCCCACACAGAACTTGGCAGTGTACTCATCAAAACTGCCCCTGGGAAAAACATTCATGTACTCAGAATGAGAAAATCCATATAGATGTATAGTTACGCTCTCACACACGCAACACTTCTAATGTCCCAGTTGAAAAAACATTTCCATCCTGGAATTTACATCGCGGTCCAGGCTGGTTTATGCAGGTTTGGGGTTTCTTTACCTGGTGGACTAAAATGCTGCGGTCTTGGAAGTTATTCCACGCTAGAGACCAGCGTCCAAAATACAACATATGTTGGTGATCAGCAGAGCTGATCTTTTCAGAGATTCTTTTTCATCTTTTTTGTTGTTTAGCATCAAAACGAGTACAACATTAGCTGTTACATGATTCCAGAAAGCTAACCTGTCTCTCAGAAGGCTCCAGATCTCTCCGCCAAGGCAAGCCTCCAACAACATGTACACATACTTGTTGTCTTTGAAAGTACGATACATTCTAGGAACAGGAAAGCAAATCCAAAGATCAAGATTGAGAGATGTTTGGCAAAATCATCGACCACCCAAAAATCAAGTACAACTTCCAATATTTATACAATAATTAATGGAAACATTACGTAAGATTGAAACCATCACCCACCCATCGCCATGTTCATACCAAATGCTCAAACAAAATCTATTGCTGTTGATAAATGAGTGTACCCATCAGGCAATATTACAATGAATAGATGTTAAACATTTAAAGGTAAAACGTAACTACAATGTGTATTTTGGTTGCTTTCACTACATTGTGTCCAATGTATAATGTTTAATATACTGTAGGCTAGTTTAACATACTTAACAATGAAAGGACAGTTTGTCTCAAGCAAGATCCTCCTCTCTGAATAAATGTGCTCTTCCTGTCTGTTATCTACAATGTGCCGCTTCTTGATGCATTTTAGAGCGAACGTCACATTTTCATTCTTCACTTTCACCTAAAGGAAATCAAGCATCATATAATCACTCAAATTAAGATTTTTTTATGATATGATAAAGGGCAACTGCAATTCACAAGATACTAACCAGTTCAACCCTGCCAAAGCCTCCAACTCCCAGAGTGGCAATAACCTGCAGGCTGGTGAAGGGTATAGCAGATGCAAAGCTGGTTTCTGTCTCCTTTAGCTCTATCATATCATGTGACACTGGTGGAGTGGATGGGGTACTGCTTCCTGACCTCCTAAAAGAATTTGTGAGGATTTACACAACATCATTTGTTTGGGTCATTCTGTTTTCAATAGTCAAAATATAATTACATAACTCTGCAAAATGTCTGTCTTTAACGTAAATTTTGCTTTGTTTAAGTCAAATATTTATTTAACTATGTCTTTTTATTGTACACATTAAACTTAAATTATTTAGTCTCTTATGATCTTTAAAACCTTTGGATTTAATAAAATTTTCTTGTACAGATTTTGAATTTACTATCATTTAAATGTAAAAACAAAAATAATTATTAAGAACAAGTGACCCAAAAATGATAATGTTATGGGAAATAATTATATAAAAACAAACAGCTAGTACTCACTTAGCATTTCTCTTCTTATCATCACGTGCCAAATTCTCAACATAATTTTGAAGGTACTTCTTGAGTTCGTCAAACGTGCCAACAGTCTGACTAAAAGTTCTAATGGAAAACAAAGTTATTCTCGATTAGATCAAAAATGACTAATCTGAGTAAAATAATATGATAAAATAAGTAGGAACTCACTCTCTATCAATGACAAGGCATTCTACACCATCTTCATCTGCAATTATATTTGCAGATCTGACATCATCACTGTGATTTCACAAAGCAGGAACACATTAAATGCATTATATATTAAGGTTCTAAAATCACATTTTGTGCAAGAATGGAAAATGTGTCATACACTATGGTAACTATAGTTAACATAAAAGTTGACTATCGATACTCTCTGTAACTGGTAGACCCCTATAATAAAAGGTTATCGTAAGTGGGATTGTCCTTGGAAAATGAGAATTGATTCTGGGGATTGAAGAAGGTCTGTACCTTATAAGTGCTTTCTCTCCAAAATAATCCCCTTTCCCCAAGGTGTTGATGATCTGAGGCTCTTCATGATCCTGTGTGCTTTGTGTGACTTTAATCTGGGCAACATAGAAAGGTACTGAGAATGACAGCGCAACCCAATTAATTTTCAATAGTAAAGATTTATGTTTTAAATGTATTGGGCATTTACAGAGTATAATCCTTCAATTGCAAGCTACTTATAATCAATAATAATTATATTGAAGAAATGGAGTTACTTTACAGAATTGGATTCATCCCAAATTCTGTAAAAAGATCCAACTATGGTGACCCTCTTGACCTTTCTGATAGGCAGTTTTCGGTGACTAGAGCTAATGGCCTTATTCCCAACACGCTTCTGGACATGGTGGCGACAGGCTGACGAGAACCATCATTTCCGGTAATTAAATTCGCTCCCCCCAGTAAAATATCTTCCTTCCCCCCATCTTGAGCTACAGTGGGCCAGAAACCAACAGGGGATCCAAAGCTGACTAGCTCATGCTAAACAGTTCCTGTTGCTTCCCAGTGGAGATCCCTGTCTCTTAACCCCTTCAGTGTCAAATTACTGATTTATCTCAACACACTCGACCTCCCACAGACACAGATCTCCAGCCAAGTCCATGAGGATTACTGCTAAACAAAAATAGTGACTTCATAAGTTTTTTTCAAAAAAAGTTCTTGATGGGTTAAGTATAGGCATAGAATAACAACAATTGAGAATTATGTATAATAAGATGTATACTGTTGCTTTTAGTGGACATGATTGAGAACTGTATACTGTATCATTATTACAAGCTTCTAGGAAGGAGGAAATAAATAATAATTATCATAACATTATATAGTCACATCATACTCCATAACTCCATATTTATATTGAATTATCCCAAGTATTTTAAGTATATGTATGTTGAGACTAGATGAAATTAAACATGATGAATGTCACACTAAATGCAGCAAATGAGTTTGAGCACATCAAAAGTCTGAGGTCTGACTGAAAATGTTTTATGTTGCATTTTTTAATTTAATACAAATTTCAGAAATATTTCCCATAATTTGAGTGTAAAGTGGGATTTCTCTGTATTTGGTACATAACATGCTCGAATAGAGAATAAACTTGTGCAAATCTAATAATTCATATTATTCCAACATGATCTGAAAATGTTGCTTCAATAGGCAGAGAGGCAATCTTTTGTACAAAATAAAACCTTTTGCACAAAGGAATTAATGTGGTCAATAAAAATCTTGATTAGTGAGGCCTTTCCTGTAGGCATTCATAATTGTTATTGAATTAGACTTTTATTGAAGTTTAATGTCCTGTTTATTAAAGATAATTATTAAAGATTCCATTTGAATCCTGGGCATTTATTAAAGTCTCAGACATTTGACCTTGACTTTGCAATTCCAACCTTGTTGTGCCAAAACAACCTGATGATAATGTATTGTACACTACCTCTCCATTGGCAATGATGTAAAAGGTGTTTCCTTCCTCTCCCTCTCTGATGATGTAATCTCCTTTATTATAATACTCCTGATCAGGAAACACAAGACAAAACTCATTTAGTTATTGATTCACTATCCAGCCACTGCTGTCATGTTCCCGTAAGGATGATCTCTAGGGAGGCAAGAAGAGAGCTGCCATCTTTGACCCCAGAGTGATATAAGATAGTATGTCTCCATATACATCAGCACTGCATTACACCACAGTTATACTGTTGACGTCATTTTTGTGTTATAAAGGCAGAAATGAACGTACTGATAGATATAGGACCAATATCTTTAATCAAGGCAGGTACATTTTACTGTTGATACTAAAGTAATTGAAGTTGAATTTCTTTCTAATATACAAGAAAAACAAAAATGACATCATTACAACTGATTGAAATGTTCATGGATACTACTGTACTAATTATGTAAACTAAAAATAAAAAGTAACAAGCTTTTGATATTGAAACTGATTTTTGTTCTTGTTGTTACCGTAGTTTTCGACTGTGCTTGTTTGAGATCAAATCCTGCTTAAATTATATTTATTACACATCACTCTGAAATACTTGATTCTGACTGGTCAGTTATAACAGAGGTCTGTACTGCAAGTCACCTTGACTGGTACTACTTGTATGTCTAATGTATCACTCAGTTTTCTCATTTCTCATCCCAGGTTTGAAATAAGCTATAATATTTAAAATCAATATTTTGGGTTCAATTATTTAGTCATCCCATATTGCAAATTAAATCACAACAACATTATCCAGACTTTTGCTAATTGACAAAATATATCTTGAATATTGGATTGAAAACTCAATTGCAAGACTTTTTTGCACTAAAGGAGTCTTAATTTCCCCATCCCATGTTCTCCATCGATCTCTCTCCTCGACCGTCTGACTACATGACTCTCTCAGAGCACCGCTGTTTCATTAAAGAAGCTCTCTCGGCATGCCACGGGTTTTAAAAACATTTGTCTGCTCCTAGCGTTCCTCTCTGCATTCCATTCCCCACTGTTTAATGATAGAGTTCCACATTATCTGCATGTTTCAGTCTGAAACATCTGGGCCACTATTGGGTTACATTGGTTCCTAACCCCTAGAGAGGAGAATATAATCAACTCCATCGGAGTGATTGAATAACGACATTCTCCCATTCGACCCCAGGGGCCAACAATCGAGAGGAATGTCCTTGAAGTTTTTCAGCATCGAAGACCGCGAGGAAGGTTATTTGACGTTGAGTTGACAAAGCCCACACTCTTTTAGAAAAACAGTGAAGAAGTGAAATAAATCAGTCGTCAGCCTGCATTGGCTGTTACAAACATCTTTAACGAATCACTCGTCCCCTCGATTGGAGCGAACACTTTGCTCAGTCTCAGTCAAATAACTATGGTAACAATACACTGGGTTGATAGATGTAATATCAGAACTGTTTTTATAAAATTGTCACTTTTAGTCTGGACGCCTGAAGCCCTGACAAGCACTCACTAAAGATAATATATTCAATCAGATAGAGCTGCCTAGTTTCCTGAATCACCAGATATTTTTACTATTTTTAATTTTACTCACCACCTCTAAGCAGTCAACAATCTTATTTAGTTTATCCCCAGGGAGACTGCCAAGAAGCGAAACACTAAAATGTACAAAATAGAAAACAGTCATATAGTTGCAAGAGACAATGTTTTTGACATTTATTCATGTTTAAACACAAAAAGTATTTTCATTTTAAGTATCAGGCAATGTAAAAAAATTATCAAAATGCTCATCAATAAGTTTAAACTGATTCAATTATTTCCACATTGACAATGCTTTAACTGATGGCTAAAACAGGTCATTTATATCTGAGGGCTATAGAAAACAGGTGCGTTTATCTATCTAATTTAAGATAATATCTCTTTTTCATCTTTTCTTATTAGAATATTTTCAAGAGACCTTAAATTGAATTACTACTTTTTTTACTTTCATGTTATTAGAAAACCGTTACGTAAGCAATGAGGTCATAGAGGTCACTTTAACCAGACCGTGAAAGCAACAGAACTGACCTTTATGTCACAAAAATCCAAGCTACATTGAAGTTTGTTTATTTCATCTTCACCATGTTTCATGCAATGAAATCGCTTTGATGTTCTCAGGCCCAGCTAATGCTCAGATGTGTAGGTAAGACACCACATTAAACACTAATAGAAGGAGAAAAGAGCAGGTTTACCTTCTCAGGAAGTTGCGGTACTGCTCGTGGCGAGCCTCTGCAGTCATCCGCATGATGTTGTGAAAGATCTCTCGATCGAGGGCCCATGTCCTCACGTTGCTGGCCGCTGCAACCATAACAAAATGGAAGGTACAGTAAGCAAAATGTATTGTAATGATTTAAACAGTCGGAATATCATTATGTTGCTGATGTGATATGTAGTGATGTGAGCTAAAGACTTCTAAGGGTCAGTTATACATTAACTGAAAGAGTCAGACTGATTTATTATTTAGCATTATTGAGTTTTACTGCACATCAGTGCTCTTTTAGCAGAAAAAAATAAAAGACAGATTGACAAATCACATATTTGTCATCACTAAACAAACTCATTTGATTTGAGAAAGGTACATTTGGCCACACAAACAACCAAACAAAATTATTTTCAAGACAATGAGATTACCGGCACAAGAAAAAAAAAAACCGCAGAACGTTCAGTGGGTTTCAGTTGTTTGTTTGATAGCCTGTGGCCATGTTGTGAACACAAAATGGATTGTCCTGCAGGAACAGTTTGAATTCAGTGATGACCTATTATAAACCTATTTTTCATGGAGACATTTTTAGGCACATGAAACAACCTGCCCTACTTTCTGTACACTAGAAGAACTCTTTTGTACATACAATAAACAGTTTCTTATTTAAAGTTGTTAAATCACCAATTCTTAGACACACAACAAAGCACATATAAAAGATTTTACCTTTGACCGATGCAGTCCTGGTGCAGTTGTACAAGATTGCTAATTCACCAAATGTCGTCCAGACTGCTATTGATGTGAGCAGTTTATTGTGCTGATAGACGTCCAGCTTGCCATCTGTAAGAAGCAATCAACACTTGAATCTTGCTTTGTTACATGACCACTATTCTTTTCACTCTTAAATTGTTTTTTACACTGTAAATCACACTTTATTATTAATATGTTGATGTCTCAAGAATAAATAGTTGACAAATTTTCATAACAATAAACATAAACTAAAACAATTAATAAAAACTGTTAATGTTAATTAAAAAAATTTAAAACATTAAAAATACTACACTTTTTACATCTTAAAAACAGTAAAAAATTGAATTATCCAAATAAAAAAATGGATTTCTTATTTCCATGTGTATGCTCAATATATTTGCAATGACAGTTATGAGGTTAAATAACTTTAATCAAATAACTATGGTAACAATATAAATACAAATAAATATGGTAACAATTTGAAGACCTAACCAAAGTAAATTTACGGAAAAAGCCTAACATATCTAACGTCACTTTTCTCATACCTGCAAGCACAAACAGGTGGTTTCCCGGCTCTCCCTGTTTGATGACATATTCTCCCTGTTGGTACGTCCTCTCATACATACATTCCACCATATCTTTAATCTGCTGCACTTCCAGTCTCCTCAGATACTGATTCTTATTCAAGGCATCTGTGAGGAGCTTCTTCACACTGTTACAAACACAAATTTGTTCTTATACAGTATGAATACTGGATCATTATACTGTAAAATGATTTTGGTGGCTAATCTGGAGAAACATGACAATTGATGGCTGGCTATTAATACTTGCTGGTGATGGACTTCATATATGGTAACTAAGAACAAATTATGTACAGTAAACTAATTGGGCTGTTTTACAAGCAGTTTCTTTCAGCTATCAAGTGCACCAGTTGTTTGATTTTCAATGTTAGAATAGGGGCTGGATAATGAACCCCAGCATGATGTTTTGCAAGCAGCTTAGTCCAACTTAAGATTCCCAACATAATGAGTATCTACGCAGCATGGTCTCTCGAAAGCTTAGCATATGAATAACATAGACTAATTACCAACATGAAAAAGGCTAGATCTATTTTAGCTCGCTTGATATTACCTAAGATACAATAATGAATATTCCTAAACAATTGCACTGAATTAACAACCTGCTCAGATGCTGGATTTGAACCTGGAACCCATGATGTAATTTAACAAGCATACATCTTTAAACCACTTTCAATTCTTTATGACAGAGGACAGGATGCATCCAATGATCTCTGCTAGAATGACTGTAATTGTGAGTGATGTTTTTTCCTGCACAATGAAAACTAGTGATTTTTAATTATTCCAGATATCTAAACTAATAAGCAGTATTTGAATATCCCCAGTATATACATGTCAACAAAAAGAAAACATAAAAGCAGAGAATGGATGAGACACCTTACCTTTGCTCTTTCCACACTCGTGCGCTCTCAAAGTAAAACTTTGGTATACCGCTGGAATCGTAGGTTCTGGATGAAGGTTCTGCAGACACGCCGGCTTTTGCTCCTTTTCTCCTGTTGAGGTTATCTCTGAGCAGGCCGGTAAGACACTGACTGACCTTCTCCTTAATGGGTGATGGCAGTAGCCCCAAGTCCCCTTGATTTTTCAGGGCATCCTGGAGCTTGTTGAGCTGGAAGCACTTGTTCCTTAACGCATCAGAGATCTCTGAGATTGCCTGTCTCTGCTGGACCAGCTGCTCCTCCAGATGTTTGATCTGATGCTCCTTGGCATTCAGGTCGTCATCCTTCTTCTTCAGCTGATTCTCTAGTTCTTCTACTTTGGCTCTGAGGACTTGGGGAACTGAGCTCGATTCCACATTGTTTTTGGATTTGGCTGAGCCGCTGACCTGCTTGAGAGGGTTCAGCTTCATTGAACCATTTCCCATTTTGGCACTTAAATGCTACAATAAAAATGAATGTTCAATTATCAAAGTTACATTTGAATGGAATGAATGTAAACTTTTTTGTTGTGACCTGACATGATCATTCTGTCTATTTGAAACACTGATTCCAAAACATTTTTGGCAGAAATTCACTTTTATCTAAATCAACTCACAGTGAGTGCGTTATACTATACTTTTTTTAAAGAGTATGTGCAATTCCTGCCATCGAACCCATGACGTTGCTAGCGCCATGCTCTTACTAAAGGAGCTACAGGAAAGTATAATTAATATAAATAAAATAAATAATGTTTTTGTTTATCTGAGTGTGTGCTGATCCCTTGTTGTCTGATATGATGCTGTTATTTGTCCCCTACAGAAAACAACTTTGATGATAAAGGTTAGAGGATCCACCCAAACCTTTAATCTATCTATGATATTTATGAAGAGCTTAGACACTGGCACACACATGATCATCCAAATGTCCAACTCTTAACGAAAGAGTGAGAGAGAGAGAGAGAGAGAGAGAGAGAGAGAGAGAGAGAGAGAGAGAGAGAGAGAGAGAGAGAGAGAGAGAGATCTGTTAGCCCCAGTCATTTAGAGCTGATCAATAATTCAGAAGCACAGTAATACCGGATGGCACCAGAACCCCATGAGCTGCAATATGCTCTTTCCTGAACTATCTGGTGACGTCACGGGTGTGCGTTCATTGATGAAGAAAACGAAATGTTTTGCATTGTAAGTTTGGGTTACAAACTTACAATGAACACTAGACACTCATACCACAGAGAAAAAAAATGTCTGAGCACAATCACAGCATTTACTGTTCAAGACCAAATACAGACGCCTACACCCTCATACATAAACTTTGTTAAAGACGAAGTATGCTAACCCTTTAACGAACTACTTGTGTTTATATTATATTCATATTTGGATGTTGAACTCACAGGATATTTGATTATCTTAATGTTTTTTACAATCAGGAGAAATATATTGCTTCCGTTACTGAGGATGTTTACAATTACATGCCCTAGATGCAACCCCCATTGCTAAACATACAAGCTACATAAATACATCTGTTCTTGTTCTTGTAATGAAGTTATAAATGTCAACAGAAGTTTTAAAACGACACTTTGAAGCCGTCTAAAATAATATCGCGTTGTCTGGTAAAACGTTACACCTGTTTTAACGCTTTATCACATGACAACGCTTGAGGAAAGCATGAAGTTTTCTGACTGTTTATTTAAATAGCAGAAAAGCCCTACCGTTTAATTGCTCTTCGACGTCACTCGGGAAAGTAGAAAACAGTAAAAAAAAAGAGCGCACATGTGATGCACATCTGCTGCAATCTTTGTCCACAGCGTTCACACGCCCCACACAAACAAAGACTGTGAAGCATGTGTCATTTCTCCAGACGAACCGCACGTCAATCCCTTCAGCTTTATGACAGCACGATGTTCTATTGATCTCTCTCTCTCTCTCTCTCTCTCTCTCTCTCTCTCTCTCTCTCTCTCTCTCTCTCTGTTCTTTTCCTGTCATTACTCAAATATTTATTTGTTGTTTGTTTGTTTGTTCAGTTTGATGTGGCGTTTGTAATAAATGTGTGCATATGTTTTGCATATGTCTTTTCCTGCTGTGTACTTTATTTTACGTAGTCTACAGGTTATACAATCTTTAGAACAAGCCTAAACACATTTTTATTTTGTTTGTTTTTTGTTTTGTAAAACAATGAAAAAGCAATATGTTAGCTGAACTCTGCTTTTATGGCTTTTTTAAGGTAGTAACCATGATTTTTACTGTTTTCATTAGCATATCTTACTGCGAATACCATGACTAATATGGCTGTGAGACCATGTGGTTACAAATAAATATTTTTCTACAAATAAAACAAAAACTATATGGTTATGGCTATAGTTAAACCATGGTTAAGTATCTATTATATTTATATTATAGAACTTTTTTTCAAAATAATGTATCCGAAAAGGGTTTTTTTCGAGAAAGAGAGTGATTTTGCTCATAGTGCTATTACAGTAATCCAAGAGTTGTGTTGAATTGATTTAAATGCATTTACGTGAATCAAAGCCAATGAGTTACATCAGAGAGGCTGTAGCCTTTGGCAATGGAAATGGCCAATATAACTTTTAAAGCTGTCCATTATATGCACTGTGCATCACATACTTATAGCAAATATTACAGTGAGTGCTCTATACAACCACAGCGTCAGTGTGGTTGACTTACAGAAGAGACTGATCTGTGTAAAAGTGAAATATATGTATAAACACATTTGAATATATTTACTGGTCAGTTATTGTTTACATTCATTGATAAAAGAGTTTTGGTCATTTGGGTTTCTTTTTATTGTTTCCATAGTAGCTAATTTGGATCTCCAAATCCGTAATAAACTAAAATTGAAGTGGAGAGCTGATTCACACGACAACCAGCAGATGGAGACAGAGACTCATTTCTATTCTCCTACAGTGAAGGAATCTTAAGCAATAACTATAAAGGGCTAGAGTTTAGTCATCAGAGAAAACCGTGGATGGATTAGGGTCTTAAAAGTTAATACAGGATTTAGAGACAGCAAAAACGTGTCTTAAGTGTATTTGGTGTTGTGTGTATCTGTTGATGTTAGATGAGGTGACTTTTGCTTAGCCTTCCATATTTCTCATTGATAATATTGCGAATACTGTAAGCATTAATACAGACATTAAGCAAACTGTGAGCATTATTAATACATAATAATCAACAAAATATGGATTGTCATCTCCCTTTAAAAAACAGGTATACACTCTAAAAGAAAATGGTGCTATATAGCACTAAAAGTGGTTCTTTATTGTAATCTTAGGGGAACCACTTTTAGTGCTATATAACACCTCAAATAGTGATATGTAGGACCATTAAAGGTTCCATATAGCACCTCAACCACTCCAAAGAACCACTGAGGAACCACTGAAGAACCATACAGGGGCTTAACAGGTTTTTTATGCTAGTGGTGCTATATAGCGCCTCTATTTCACCAAAAAAAGGTGATGTATAGAACTTAAAGTGGTGCTATATAGCACTTAATGTGGTTCCCCTATGATTACGAAAGCAAAGAACCACTGAAGCACCTTTTTTTTAGAGTGTACTTCTCCCTTTTGGAGGGGCATATGTTATTACTTTTACTAAATGTATTGTACTATTTTAACAGGATTATCACAAAAAAACATTTAAATACTGAATCTCATTTCATAGGGACTCTTTTATTTAAATCCAAAACTCTTTTTTTCTCACTCCATACCACAACATTGTAGGAGGTTTATTAGTCTGCTTGAACAGTTAAAATACATACCAATATACATGGTAAAGAAAAAGACATATTTACATGAAAGAAAACAACAAAGTATGTTTTTGTGGAAAGTTTTCAGTAATGAAAAAGGGTAGACATCAGCCAACATACATTAACATGATATTGTGTGCTAGTACCTCCAAACAGTTTTTCCTCATACAAACTTTTAAAAACATTATAAAATTAGATAGGGCAATATCTGATTATTATAAAACATGTACCTAGTACAAAAGAACATGAAATACAATAAAACCTGTAAATACCTTTACAATATTTTAAATGTTGAAAGAATGAAGGCAGATGAGAGTTAAATAAATAAACTGAGAAAATATTAAAATAATATTAACGTATCAAAAACGAACTTAATACATCCCACAATTTGACTCAAAACCTGACTACCACAGGTATGATAAACCTTCATTTAATCGCATATCAACTCCCCAAAAGAACAACACTATCCCAATCTGTAGTGTAATTTTCCGGTTTACCACAAGAGGTCGACATAACACCACTATGACCAAAATAGTGTGGCTGAACAGCAAATGTTAGACCTGTTTGACATTCAGTGAGTATTTCCTGCACTGTGTGGCAAACAGCATAAAGACTATAACACTGAGAACAAACTATGTAAAGACACTGTCTTTCTTTTAACACATCTACAGTAAATCCATGACAATAAAAAAGAAGGGGAGTTGAATGCTGCAGAGTTACCCAAAAAAAAGTTACCCAAAAAAAGATTTTGACATCTTTATGTACAAAAGCATCCAGTGCATTCTGCAACCCACGGTGGGCTTTTCACGCACACAAATCGTCACTCACAGAGGTTAGAGCAATGCATTACTTATCTCAAATGCATAAAAAACTGACAAACACAATATCAAAAAATAATAACAACATAAATCTATACTTAAATTAATGATTTAGGTACAATAAAAATATACAGTACTGGAACCCAGTACACATAATGCTGGTTTATATCTTTTTTAACCTGTTCCAATTGAGTTTGCCAACCAGCGGCATACTCACAGAGTCAATAGAGAACGATAATATTTGGGGACTGTTCGCAAGACCAACGTGTCAAAACAGCATCGTAACAATTAGTTTGTAGTCAAGAGACATCCCCAGTCCATTTTAGAAGGAAACAGAAGTATAAAAGTCTGCACAAAGAGAAGAAAAAGCCTGAAATATCCAGTATGAAAGACAGAAAGAGAAGAGTCTTGTAAAAAGATGCTGCTCTTTCCAACATAAAAATGCACCATTCAGCAAAATACGGATTGTCGTCTCCCTTTGAAAAACAGGGATACTTCTCACTTTTGGAGGGGCAAAAGGGGGACACAGCCAAGGTTCACTTGATTTTGAGCTCTTCACACGACACGTTTATGTCCTGTTTAGCAAAGCTGACCTGCAAAAAAAAAGTTGTTTAATGATTGGAAAAGGAACTGAAATGAATTGAAGTAAAACTTGTATTGTGCTATTTTGTGTTGTAATAAAAAATATGCAACTGATTGGTAAGTTTGTGTTATGAGGGCATATACAGTATGTACAGTATGAGAGGAGTGGGTGGTAAACAATTGTATGAAAACACTGTACAGTATCTGCCTTGTGTGCTCATCGAAGTCCAGCTTCCTACACTACATAAGTCAGAACAATAAAAAGGCAACTTTGCCATATGGTAATAATTTGTCTTCCTATACATCAGCTGAAATTTTCCTGGTTGCTCTGCCCCGTTTCCTGAATTCTGGAGGATTCCCATCCTCTCATAGAAGGAAAAGCTAACACTGAGTGGGGTGGAGCACGATTTGCTGATACAGACAGAATCTAATGCTGTGACAGATCCTGTCGCAGTGGAGAGGAAAAAACGCAGCCCACCGTTAGCCTGCGCAATCCTTCCCTTTCTCTGCCTCGCCCTCATCCTCTCTCCCTCCCTCGCACTGTAAAGCTATCAGGAAACGTGACTAAAGAAGAGCCAATAGGCCTCACCCTTTCCAGCAGGCACATATGTGTGGATTTATTACTAAATCTGTGTGATCTTTGGCAAACATTATCGGAGGATGTATTTGCTCTTTGTTTCTTTCTTTTATTATGAAATAATGATGTAAGAATGTGAGGTCAGAGGAAAAGTCTAAGCAGCATTATTAAATATGAAACGTTGGGAAAATATTAAGTACAATATTAAAACCTCACTTGTACCAAACTCACAAACCCTAATAAAAAAGTAGCAAATCCTTCAGCAGGTTGATTGTTTCGGTTTGTGTAAGAATAGTCAAAGTGTCTGAATGTATTTTCACTTGCAAGACAGCCATCAATCATCAGTCTCTCTTAAAGGACATGATGAATCATATACACACCTGAGAGATTTCCATCTGTCCTTCTCCATGTTGTTCTCTGGTCCTTCACTTTCATATGACGCCAGATACAAAGCTGTTGAGAGATGATCAAGATCAGATGAGTGCGTCAGCATTCAAACAACTGTTTTCTTTCATGAGGAATGTTCTGAACCCATGCAGTCATGTCTGTAACTTGGCTGTTTAGCGTGACAGTATTTCACACCTGAGGTAGTCATAACACACGTAATTGACATTGTGTTTGACTTTAAAATGCGTATTGCGCAATTGTCTATTGAACATGTTTATAAGGCAAGCTTGCCAGTGAATGAGTAAGCAAAAAAGTCTGGTTTAGACAGGAAGATGACAGTAGACACGCAACAAAGAATGTGGATGGGCAACTACTGGTTTATCAGCAATAGCAAGCTGTCTGCTCTGAATTTATGTGGGTTAGATCAATCTACCAGCATGGGATAACATTGAGTGTCTGGGGTTTTTAAGGTGCACTTAAAGGGGTTTTAGCTGAAGACGAATCAAAAAACTGGCACACCGTAAGTGAAAATCTATCTTACCATCTTCACTGAAAACCGGTGCGGTCAGGAGATACTGCAGAATCTTGCGATCTCTCTCAAAAGGACACTCCACCTTCTTCCATGTCATGAACTCCATCACTTGTTTGGCCAGCTCCCAGAATTTCTGTATTACAGACAAAAATCATTCTGTCATTTCTTTAGTTTTCATGTATGAAACTACCGTCACATGTCTCTGAACTGATGCCCTTGAAACTTCTTTATTTTAAGAGATTCATACGTCAATGAACTAAAAGTGGATCTTTCTGTTGCTATGTAACAGTGTTTTCTCAAGCGTCTATTGTTATTCAGTAGATGTGACGGCAGTTGTTTCCATGCATCATCTGTGTGCCAAGCCAAACAGAAGAAATTACCTCAAAATTGACATGTCCGTTTGGTAGCCTGTTGGCACATCCTTCATTGAGGAAGTAAATGTCTTTAATCAAGAGGCTAAAGAAAGGAATAACAATCTGAAAGACAAAAAAGGGACATGAGATTACACAACAGTTTCAAGCAAACGAGCCAAAACACAAAATTTTGGGCAAACAAAGATATATATTGTAAAATGTCCATGCATAAGAGTTATAATTATAGTAAAGCTTCTTTCACATTATGTAAGAACTTTAATCATCCGGACGAACTAAAGCACGCTGAATAAAATGCACAATGAGTTTGTTGAGGGTGCCACGCAAGGTTGTGAAGTTCTTTATTTATTATTTTAAACAATAATTTACATTCTTTGTTATGTTAGGTCAAGAAAAATATCACCAAACACTTTAGCAGAACAAATGCATCACTGCATTTCGTCATCATTTTAGGTGGAAAAGCCTGTTTCCCCAGTAAGTATGAATTAGTCTTAAGACAGCGGTGTTTTATGCCAGCTTCTTAAAGGTTACAGGGCGAGAACAACTGGATCTACCAGACTGCAATAACAATGATAAATGACTGAAGAAAACCTAAACATAAACCTAAACTTACACGCAATGCACACATTTGCGTGTGATTTTGCACAACACACAGTGATAAACAAAGGTGTCTCTAAATATAGATGTGTCACCTTTGTATTACCAAAAGAAAAAAACAACCTGCGTTTCAGACTGTGACACAATTTTGTCTACATTAGATGTGTAAAATCAATCTAAAAAAATCTATTAAAAATAACAGTAATGTACTAAAATGAAAATTCGGGAATCAATAAGCAAATTACATTCAAAAATAAAAAGCTCAAAAACTCAAAACAAGCTTTAACTCCCAGGGAACAAAGTAAGAGGTCAAAAACAAGAACAGTCAAACACGTTGATGAGTTAAAGACATTAAGAAAGCTGCCGTGCATTCCTGACTGCTTGTGTTTACAGTGGAAATTCCTGTTTTGGAACATACACTTATTTTTGTCCCATATATCTGTAAAGTAACAAGCTAGCTAAAAGCAAAACACATCTGATTTGAAGAAAACAAGTGACAAGGTCATTGTGAGGCAAAAAAACAAAAAATGTGTCCCTCTTATGGAAAGTTGAACATTCCATAGTCGCTCTGGAACATTCTGTCTCATCACCCAAACCCTCCCTAACCATCGAAGACGCAAAACACGTCTTAGGAAGTTTAACAAAAACAAACAAATTCCAAATGATCTGAACACTGCAAACTGTTGAATTGTAACTAAAACATCAACAATGAGTTTGCCTGTCACAGGCTCAAGTACCTATCAAGTGATTTTGCTGGGCGAGATGATTCAGAACATTTCGTTAGCTGGCCTAGCTGGCTAGTTATACAAGAGAACAGAGCATATTTTGCAGAAGAAACAAAATGTCCCATTTGACGTCTTGCCCTCAGTGCATAGCCCACCATATACGGCACAGCGGTCCTGACCCTTGTTACATAACGCTCGGTCAAAGAGGCCAGACGCTGCCTCAGTTTGGAGTAAATAAGATGATTCTGGATTGGGGCGATAACTCTGACTGGCCTTTTATTTTCTGGATTCCTTTTATAGTCTGCATGTTTTAGCTTCTTTTAAGGAGCCAATCACTGGCATCTTTTACGTAACAAAATCTGATTTTATCATTTCAAAAAATGTCTTTTTTGCTGCTAATTTCTAGCCAGTCTACATCAAACATCGTTCTGCTATGCATGCGTCACCCAAACCAAACAGTGTTATGAAACCAATGTCTGTGAGAAAACCCGCAAGGACAGAAAATTCCCGAAACCAGAAACGAAGTGAATGTACCTTCTCTCTGCTACTATGAGCAGTAATGGACCTCTGAGTGGCTCCACGCAGTGCTGTTCTGTAGTTGTAGAAATTGCTGGAAGGATCCATCTGGTGCTGAGAACAGAGAGAAAAAAACACATTGATGCACCTGAATGTAGACATTTACATTTAGACATTTAGCACACGATTTTATCCAAAGTAACTTGTAAACACTTAAGAGACAATGAAGCGATACTGTACATGGGCTTACATGGACTTATTTTACATGGCTATACTGTATGTCTGCTAAAACTACTGATCCAAACAAAGTCAACACGAGTCACATAGTTACAGTTCACCATGACACATAGCATGGGAACCATGCAAGATGATCCATCTAGTCTCCAATTTCATTAAACTTTTTACACCTGCAGGCAAGATGGTCATCTTAAACCAGCACTGAAGCGGTTATGTTAAAACTACACATTCTAGTTTTACAAGACTAAGAAAGGAACCTAAAGTTATCCCAGGTGAGCAAGTTAACCTCCGCCGTCTAGAGGTGGATATATACACAAGGTCTTCAATCTACAGGGAAAGCAAGTGGCTCTCTAAGCCTATTATCATTCAATCCCTGTATTGTCTAAGGGAGGAGTGAAAAAATATAAAAAGAAAGTGAGAAGAAAGAGAGACGGGTGTGTGATCTAAGTGGAAACAGAGCTCACAGGCAGAAACTCCCACACGAGCGCACATGCAGTCAGTATATATTCATCAAAACATTATAATCCTCAGGACTAGACTGAAGCATGTGTAGGTGCATGTGTGCAGCATACACAAGTCATATATCAAGTTTAAGGCCCTTGCTTGTCTAAAGATAAATCAAGATGGAAATAAAACCACCTCTAGACAGTAAACACAGTCAGCAGACTTGAAATTAAAGCCTTAAACGTCTCAACCCCTTTTAAGTGCTGCCTAAAAGCTTTTTAAACATTTGCACACCCACTTACAGGGAGAATTGCTGGGGTTTACAAAAATGATGACACAAAAGCAACAATTCTCGCCCACTGAAGACCAAAACTGGCAAAGACTGGTGCTCATATTGTTTGGGCATTGTGTATGCTGTAATTTTAGTGCTGCATTAAGCACTGCATTATTCCCACTCATGGTGTCATAATAGCCCCTACACATTCCTCTAGCGAATCAAACCCACCCACTGATCTATAAACATAAACAGAAAGCTAAAAAAGGCAACAGGTGAGGTCAAAACCCTTTATGTTTCATAATTAACTACTTGGTGAGTTGTCTGAGTGACCGGTCAGTTTCTTGTTTATACATAATGAATGATACAGACAAGTCTTCATTCACATCTTTAAAATGTGAACTATTTAAATGTATTATTGTTTACAGAAAGTTGATTTGTTAATACTGGTTATTTGATGGTTGTATCAGTGAATCTATTAAGAAGTTGTACTTCTAAATCTATCCCCCTAAAGTCTAAAGCTAAAACACAAAGTTGACCTCTAATTGACCAGTCAGTTGGTACACGACTACTCAACAATCATGACGTATCCTCACAGATAACTCTTTGAAAAGATGATGTAATACATACCTCTAAGATATCAAATTTGGCGGTTTTGACTTTGCCCCAGGTCTTCTTTAGCCGTGACACTGGACTCATGTTCATCCCGGCTGTAGAACACACATAAAAACAAACACAGATCAGCACAGTTTCCTGCCAGAGGTGCGCTTTTTCAATAGCTAGTAGACCTGCCAGGTCCATGAGCCCACAGGAACAATAGCATTAGAAGAGCATCATTTCACTCTGACAATTAAGTCAGCTTATGATGGCCAGGGTCACTGTAGTCTTGTGCAGTCAGCAATAATGACCAGATGAGGTCATGGTGTTGAGTGAAAAATCATAAGGGGCGAGGTCAACCAACAACATTCTTCTGTGCCAATGACACTACCATAATTTTTCTAATTAAAAAAGGCTTATTAAAGGGTGAGTTAACCCATAAATGAACATTTAGTCATCATTTACTCAACAGACTTAATCTACTCTAGGAGGTTAATTAATGGACATTGACAATTAGTATGTGACATGATATGTGTAGCTATTATTTTCCTTTCAATTCAGTTCTTTTCTTCCGCAAATACAAAAGACCTGATTCTTCGAGTCTTCGGATCCATTAACAATATGTCTATACTAACAGGTGTCAAACCCAGATCCCCTCCAGCACACTAACATGATATCAGTGAAGATGATCCTTAGATCCAAGCCACGTGCAGACGCCCCATTCACGTCGCACAATGTACGCAGGGTCCAAACAAACACAGGCAGACAGTGATGAACCTTTCCCATGACTTGTTTGTTCTCTTCTAGTGATTTTAATATCTTTCCTCCATCTCCAGGGAGAGGAGCTTGTGTAAGAGCCCGGCCTATGGGCTTGTCTCCAGGGAATGACCAGGGGAATGACAGCTGGTTTCACTCCCTCCCTCCCACCAACCCTCTCTCTTATTGAGAGAGGGAAAGACTCATGCTATTGGGTTGGTCAGACTCAGCACTGACCATCTGCCCGAGGGATGCCGAGCCCTCGCTCCAACTCACACAGGCTGAACAGCTGCCTCCTCTCCTGCCTCTCTGTACCCTTGTTCCCTTCAGGCTTGTGCCCAGAATTTAGCAGGCACTGGCCTGGGTGGGCTGATAGAATCCACTTACTGACTAAATGATTACAGCTAATCAGTATTTGATTTATTTTTATTATTCGTAAGTTATATAATAATCAGTTTGTTATAATATGGCCAAAGCAAATATAGAAAACAAAATATACTTTTTTTATATATATTATCGCTGGCATCTGTAAATGATAAAAATGGACAGATATATAGATATTTTTCCTTGATGCATCAAAAGTAAACTACAAACTGAGATTACTTTAATCTGTTTGATTAAGATGAGCAACAGCTAAAAACAAAATACTCAAGATAGAAGTCTTTAGATAGAAGGTTGTGCATGTCAAGTATAACAACAGCAGAGATTACAAAAGCAGTTTGTGGAGAAGATTGTGGAGAATTAAAGTGACTATAACAATTGCAGCATTGCACGAGTCATCGAACAAAGTACTCACTTATGATGGCCATGAGCGAGTTAAAGTTGCCAATGTTGAAGCACTCCCGTGCAACGTCAATGAAGAACTCGGTAACTCGTGCACGTTGTTTCTTCTTTACAGGCTGTGTGATAAACCCAAATGTTTAAAATCACTGAAAAGTTACAAATAAAGTAACTGACACAATTAAGCTTTGCTTATGTTAATGCTGTTAATACTTTTTTTATACATAAATCTTGTGCAAATGATGTATTCTATGTACAATCGCATTAGAATGACTAAACATGCAACATAACTCGAACTTCGCATGCACATGAAATGGTTAGATAAGTCATATTAAGTGGATAATTACCATGCAGATCTCCGTTGCCACAAGGTAGCTGAGCCTGTTAAACCACTCCACATAAGCCTCCAGGTTACTTGCTTTCTTGTGATCACTAAAACATCTCTGCAAGAACAAACATTTTACAGGTCAACAAAATCATTCTGATTACACATCGCAATGATGCATTAACATGACAAAAAAAACAAAACCAAAGTTATTAATACCCCAAATATTACTAGTTTGCCATTTAAAATGTTTTTCAACTTCAAATCTAAAGAGTAAAAATCCTGAGCATGATGTTTAAAACTGAATCAAAGGGATCTCATAATGGGATCCACAAACAGCATTCTCAAGCCAAGAACAAAGGAATCTGAGATGAGTGATGATCTCCAACAATGCAGATTCAATCAAAGTACTGGTGTAGCCTGGAGACCCACCACACTCAGAGGATCCTGCACTATTGTCTGTTTATGGAATATGCGCAGACACTCCGTCTAAAAAGCTCGGATCACTCCGACCCTCTCATTCTACACATTCCTGAAGTCTGACTGCGCTGTCTGTCACACAATACCCAATACACCCTGCTCTACGCTTGACGGACACATCAGAGAGCTGCGGCCTGCACAAGGACCCTCTAAAGAGACGGCGGTCAGAACAATAGAGAAATGACACCAATGCCGACCTGCCGTAGGCTGTTGCCTGGCAACCGTCTGCAACAGGCATTCTCCGATCAGGCAGGGCTGAGCAAACTTTTGGCGGGTTATTGTGAGAAAGCAGTTGCTAGGCTTTGGCCACAAAAGAACTCTGAGGAGGGAAACTTGGAGGGCGATAGATTAGACGTGGGTGTGAGGAATGTGCTGTGAACGCTGTGTGAAAAAGGTGACACCGTGTTGACCCCGGGAGTGAACATAAATATTGGGTGTATTTATTAGTCTGATATTTGTTGTTTTTGTAGCAGTGAGGGCGAGACGACTCAATTTATTTTTAGTTCACCCTGTTGACCACAGACGGGAAGAGTTCGTTACCTTGTCATTATCAAGAGGGTCTTTCTGGACAAACGCCTGAACAAACTCTTCTGGTCCGATGTAGCTCAGCCTTTCCTGAAAAACAAAGTTGAACTCACTGTAAACTTTACATTGCCTTTGAAGTGTTAAATCATCTAAATAACTAAACAGCTTATTGATTAAGTAAATAAATCCATGCAAAGCCAACTGTCATGTAAACTTGAAAACTTCCTCTCACCAGTTCAATGTGTGTGAGTTGTTGTGCCAGGGTGAAAGGGTCATTGCAGATGGTCAAAATGTCTCTCTGGATGGACTGAGGTTTGGTCTTCAGCACAGTTAGTCTGTCGGTCACAGAGGAGTTGATCTTGACCAGGGCTTCTTCATACTGACTGAGCGTGGTGAGACTACGGATCAATGTTTGTGTCATCTGTTGAACTGCCTTACGATAGATCTGCAGAGATAAAAAGATCAAGGGTTAGAAGATATGAGCGCTGTGCTTGCAGCAGGACTATGCTTTTATTGTACAGTAAAATAATGACAACAAAATGTGTCCCACACTGATAAGGACGCTTAGGGAATGCACAAAATATTTGCTCTGCAAACATTTGATGAAATAGCTTTTCAGGTATATAAAGTGTATTTCTCATGGTTGCTCAGCTATGAAGGTGGAGAATGTTTAAGATATGGTCTTGAGTTTGTTACATAAGCTGTAAATGTAGGATTAGGAACAAACAGGGCTGTCCATTCATGTTCATTAAAGACTCACAAATCCTGTAGCTTCTCATTTCCTCCTTAAATCTTTAAAACTTGACCACACCATCTTGTGTTATGTAAAAACAAGAGCATGACACAGTTTTAGACTTCTGTTGCATAAGAGAAGAGCAGCGGTCAGCTCCTATTGCTCAACATTGAAAAACATCTACATTTCTGCCTGGGTAACATCCAGCAATTTTTTTAAATTATTATTTTAAGTAAGAATAAATAATCAATTTAAATAATGATTAATTAAAATAATTAATTTAAGTAAATGATTAAGTATTATTTTAATATAATTAGAATTAGCTGTATATTCTTAGTACTACTATACTAATTACTACTATTCTAATTATATTAAATAATATTAATAATAGTAAGATAATTAACATGCTGTTTCAGCTGTTAGATAGTTTCACCTTTGACCCCTCTCTGAAAAAATATACCCTGTAATGCACATTAGGAACCCCATACAATGAGGGTCAATTAAACCCAAAGATCAGACTAATTGAAAATGACTTTCTTAAGACTAGTCATTCAGATCACTAAATAAAGTATAAAGTTTTCTCTTTTTTCACAACGTGTGTGGGATGTTATAGCCAACAATAAGCTGTGCTATTCAAACGTGTTCAGGCTGCTGCACCCAGCTTTGACGTAAAGAAAATAAGAAGTGGCCAATCAATCTGTCTCACGGGAGGTTAGCGGGACATAAATCCTTCCGCCCCAAAACAAGCTGCATTCTTGTGCACTCAAGCAGATTGTGTAGATGCAAGACTTGGAATATTGATGATTTGACACCGAGTTACACCAAGAGTACAGAAGGACAAGGCACTTCAACTCTTCAAAAGCCACCATATGTTGAAATGTCTGCCGCCACACAAACATTGAAAAGTTTATTTTTAGCATGAATTCTTGCCAATAACCATCTGACATGGGAGTTACTCATTTGTTGTGCTCTAAAAAGAAAGCTGCTGGTGTGCAGCCTCCACACATTTTTAACCTTGGCACAAGAGTATGACAGCCGTCCTCACGGCACAACCTCAAACTGAGCTTAAGGGTCTGAGATCATTGACATTAAGACACCAAACACATATCACAGACAAATGCTCTCCACTACCATCTCAACAAACAGGATTTGTGCAAAAGTTGTCCATATGTGTGACATCGGACAGACTGGTTACACTGGTTCCTGCTTTCCTTATACAGAAGACCACATGCATAATGACAATCTAAGCTGACCAGACGCCTAAGGACCAAACTGTGGTCTGGAAGCAGATGTTATAACATCTATTCTCAGCTCTTCTACCAAACGCTCAAGATTTTTATGGAACTGCCAGTAGGAAGGCTGAAAACAGCAGGTCACCAAATTGCTGGGAAACTCGAGGTGCAACAGAGGTCAGAACATAAAAACCCTAACTGGAAAGCACTATGTAGTGGTCTTGTTAGGATGGACGGCTAACACTAGAGAGAGGACATTTACAAATGTGCCCAATCATCTCAGACGGATCTATGTCTGGCTATAAATACACTCATTGTCTATTGTGCATCTCTGACGGCTGTGAATCCCCAGTCAAACGTAGAGAAGCCTTTTACTGTAACAGAAACTCATTAATGTGATTCGTTTACCAGTACATACTGTTCACATGATGGAAAAAACAGTGAGTGAATTACATACTACAAACAACACATTGATCAGTGATCTGAATGAACACATTCTTCATGCCCTGAGACAGTTCCTGTGCGTGCACACATACAAATCTACCAGACAGTCAAAACAATACATTTCACTTGCCCTGCCCACGTAGCAGATGTAAGACAATTATGATTGCAGAGTTCATTTTAAACTCAGTAGAGATGAATTGGACAAACCCTAAAGAAAAATTGACCCTTATTATACATTCTCGGTTTTCTTTTGTGGTCTTATTAGCTTATCACCCTCTTTCACTTGATTAAGAAGGCGGTACAACACCGCACACGTTTCCTTCATAAAGCTTAGCTGGGCCACAGAAGGTCATCGATCTTCTATGTCCGGATGAAGTAGATCAATAGCCACACATGTGTTTACTACACCGAATGAGCGAGTCACTGAGGGATGTCTTTTCAGGTTACTGAAATCTCATTCGTTTAGATCTGATGGATCAGTGTCCTTCATCTCAAACTGTCTATTCTAACTAGCACCCTGCTGTTAGTCATTAAGCTAATGTTAGCCAACCACGTGAGATCAGCTGAGCCTCTCGGTACACTAACAAAATCAAACGTTCCTGCTAAAGCTGTGGAATAATGAGAAAATAAATCTAGGGATATTTGAGGACAACGCACTGAGAGATGCCATCTTTAACTCAATTTAAAAGGAAGTGACACATTTAACTGTGTAGCTGTCAAAAAGACAAAGCGCAATGGAAGGACGATAAAAGACATTGCGTAACTCGACCTAAAACACCAACAGCGCACACTGAAAATGGTCAATTCTATGCAAATAGCCTTACCATGAAAAATCAAGTCTTTATCAAAGGTTTTCACCATACTTACATATCAGATGACAATATTTGGTGGTTTAAATACCCATGTGAGGTCTCTCTTTAAGTTTTTAAAAGCATTTCTTTGTGTATAGTCAGGTGAAGTGCTGTTTTTTAGAATTGCAACAACCAATAACAGTCCATATTCCTCATAAATGGGCACATGAAAATAAATCAATCAACTATTAATCAACTATTCAAATAAATCAACTATTTTTAGTTCTTTAAAGGGTTTTCTTCTACATTTTTGGGGTATGATTGCTTGGTTTGTGCATTTTAATTTACAGAAATCCTACAAAGTATGTTGCCTCACAAAAGGTTCTTTTTTTTTTATCACATCCATAACGCATTTGTCTCCACTTTTTTAATAGATAACTCGTGCAGCAACTAAAATTTTTCTGATGTCTGGTCTCCATTAACAGGGCTTGTTAGATGATTCAACATATTGGTAACAAATACATTCTCTGAGAATTTGTATTTCAAATTTTGAAATTTAGCTGGAATTGTCCAAATGCAGATTTTTAAAAACAACCTGAACATAAATTAGGATGCCAAATGTAGTGGAAAATGTCCCTTTTAGGAATAAATGTTAAGCATACGAGCCGGCGCTAATGGAACCATTTAAATGCAGCCTGTGGAGGAGCACCCGTTGAGACAAAAGCACCTAAACAAAAGAGCTTTCTTTTCACTCCTCTCGTCAAACCACTTTTGGACTAAAGAAATCTCACCCCCCATTGCCCAGGTGTTGACAGTCTTCTCACCCAACATGTTAACTCATACGTCTCAACCAGCTGAATGTTAAAGAAGTCATGCTAAGCCTTATGCGGAGGTGTTTTACTTCGCATGAACTAACAGTGGTACAAAAGACACGCTAAAGAAACGCTAATGACTTTGACGCAGACGTTCACACCTTTCAGGTGATGTTGCTTTTTAGCTGACATTTCCTCGAATAAAAGTGCATTGTTTTCTCTAAAACTCAGTGGGACTCACTTCGTCTCCAGTGCTCAGTCGATGTGTTAGTTCCTTCAGACTCTTCATCATACGCTCATCCCTGAAGTCATAGGGAAACGTCTCTGTCCACTCGCTTAGCAGCTGCAGTATCTTGGGAGCAATTTTCCTGACTCTCGCCTACAGATAAAGATCGTAAACGTTCACTTAGAAAAACAACAGCACTGTAATTGGAAACTAAGCATCTGTTATCTTAAGACTCCTAAAGCTACTGGTCAGTTTTAAACATCCTGAAGCTGGTTTCTTCGAGATGTCAGAAATAAACCGTGATAACTTAAGTCACTGATGTAATGACACAGCTGGCATTTGTGGTTTACCTTATCTGCCTGAGGATCACCGAGTCGCTGCTGGTCCACACACAAATGGCACACTTTGGACATTAGCTCATATGGGTGAATGAAGAGACGAGAACTGAGCAGGAATGTAAAGATATACGTCCTCTGAAGATAAAAGTCAAGAAAATAAATCAAAAGTTAGTTGGTCCAAATAATAAAACAATTGAAGTAGTTTTAGTTATTCAAAACCAAATTATATAAAAAATTTTCACTCAATAGCAATTTATTGGAAAACACGACATTTCAATTGAACACTCTTAGTGTAATGTCGTACTCACATCAGGATAATATGCCACAGTAGGGACCAAGTGCTCAATAAGAGCCTCTAAAGATCCTGACACCAGGTTGTTGTCATGGTAATACAGGCCTCCATAGTCCTCTTCCTTGGTCTTGTAGAGATTATTGTTATAGCTGTTGGACCCATACACCGCTGGAAACGGTGGCGTCTGAGGCATTTTGTCCTGTTAAAAGGCATAAAGAAACATGTCAGTGTGAAGAACCCCAAATACTCAAAAACAGACAGTGATGCATGAACCCATCATTTAATGGTGATTCTCCGTCCTCATTCTAAAAATTTTGTTTACCTTTGTGTAAAACACAAAGTCCCCAGTATCATTATAGGAAACTGAGTGGAAAATTACTCTTCCTCGGATGGGCGACCCATGGGGACGAACACTTTGCGATTAATCTCAATGTGCAAACACCTTCCCTGATTGAGCCTGAGAGATCTCACGCTTAAATCTCCATTCAGTGGGTATTTTCCGTCACGGGGGCAGAGATTGAGAGTGTTCCACCCGTGCACACTAATCCACCATAATAGCTGAAAACAGCTGAACGTACCACAGGTTTTACACACAGCACCTTCAGAACAAATTCATCTTCATGGTGCATTTGCTTCACGTGGACATACGAACAGAGCTTCTTTTAAGTACGGATATGATACAAACAAACATGACCTATGAGATCCAGTGCTTCTGAAAAGAACTATTCTTATTTTTCCCTAAAAAGCAAAACGTGGCCCATCACAGATGATAGTCCTATGAGTCAGTATTAGCTAGAGGTAATATACAGCCACATGCAGCTCTCACCCACACAATGCGCTTTGGCTCACATCGCCTCCACGCCTCCCACTTCTGTGTCTTCCAGGCTCAGAAATCTCTAAAAAGTGGGTTTTGCACATGTTAGTGGATCTACTGCTCACGCGGGCAGCTCCAACGTGCCACCACAAGCTTTGGTGCCATAGTTCAGCTTTTGACTTTATGTGAGCAGGCAGATTCCTAAAGACAGCCGTGAGTCCCGGAGCGCATATGGGCCGCTGAATGAAGGTATTTACACCCGCGGCACAGGCGCCAAGGGACACCCTGAACAATGTGCAACCCTAATGGTCGCCTGCCTATTCAAGCCCACATTTAGCCGCAGGCGTCAGGGTGCCAGGGTTGGACAGGAGGGTGTGCAGAGGGGGAAGTGGGAGTTGTATGATGCGGAATATCCTCAGACCACCGCCCCCTATGGAGACCTCCTACAAAAACCCATCGACATTAGCATCAAAATGGAAGACCAAGAGGTCAAAGCAGCAATCGCCCCCCACCCATCTGCTTTACCATGTGTTATACCATCTGAACATGTCAATGGGATAAAAAAGAAGGAAGACAAAATCATGTCAAGAGTGACTTTCCCCTCATCACCACAAATTGACAGTTTGTCAAGTTCTGTATCCATGACAGCTCTCAAAACCACATACGCTTTCGTTTCTCTAAAGAAAAGCAACTGTGTCAGCACAGCAGCTTCTGTCAAAACTTCTGTATTTCTGGAAAAGAAATTGTTTTTCACCACATCCCACTCTTTTCTCATTTAATGGCTGAAAAGCGGATTCCCTGCGCATCTGTCTATCCAGCCCTAATAAAAAAGCCCTAGGCTACAATGCAAATCTGCTAAAAGTGCGACAGATAAGGCAGAGCTGACCAGGCATGCCAGCTGCAGCCTAGTCTAATTCTATGAAAGCATAAAAACAAAGCTGAAGCTAATTAGTAGCCGGGAATCTGGACGTGTTTACTTTTTGGTTGCAGGTGTCAGTAAGGCCGGCCACATGTCTGCTCCCTTCTCCCGCTTAAACAAACACTGTCGCTTTGCTAAGACCACAGACTTCACCGCATGCTTTGTATAGCACATAAGCAAACACAAAGAACCCGGCTTTACAGAACTATTTATTCACGTGATTATTTGGCATTCATGTATGGCTGCTCTTACATAGTTTACGGATAGAAAACCTAAAACATTCAGTCCCACCCACATGTTGACATGTTGTTGATTACTGTGTCTCTTCTTCAAGCACTGGACTTCCTCAAGTACAAAGGCAACAAAGATAAGTAAACTTTGTGATCTTCTAATGTTGAAACAACAAAAGCTAGATATTAGAGTTTGTTTTGAAACTGGATTATTAACACAGGGTGTGCCGACCTCATTGGCATGTAGTGAAGTTGTTGTGGGACTCTTCATTCACAATACAAAAACAACCAAGGATCAAGATTTTAGGAGACTTTTATGATTAAACAAGAACTGAAACTGCTGTGATAATTATTCCCACACTCCTCTAAGAGTAGTCATGTAATCAAAAAATTGATTTTGATGTCTCATCTTAATTTCTTGTCTTTAAAAGAACTCTCACTGTTGTGTGTACAATAATAAACAGAGTTCAGTGTATACAGACAATACACTATAAAATAATGACTTCATGCTCAAACATTACGAAATGAGGAAATACAGACTTCACAATCGCTCCAAGGTTCTGTCATAGGATTTTATGACAATATATTATATGACACAGCAAATTGATCAATCTGAGTCTTGGTTTGTGTTTCCGCCTAAGTGGGTTATATGTTAGCCTTGGGATATAAGCAGGTGTGTGTGTGTGTGTGTGTGCGTGTGTGTGTAAGAAAGAGGGGGAAGGGAGCTGTAACCTCACTGAAACTACTCAAGTGTGTTTAAGTAAATAAAGGGCTTGGTTGGCTGGGCATAGTATCCCTCTCACTGCAACAGCACTTTGAGTTACCTGCAAGACCGTCATTACAATAATACAAGGGCAAAGTACAGCCTAATCACAGAGATCTGATTACAGAGATCAAAGCAAAATGTAGAATGTAATATAGTGACATTTCTTTCAACAATGTTTGATGCATATAAAATCACACTGGGACACAATACAATATATCACTGGATGTTTAGACAATACAGATCAAGCAGAGAAGCCAGTCTGCTTAACGCTAAAAATAGCTTACTTATTTGATAGTGGGGAGAAACATGTGGGTAATGATCATCTTAAAACCAACAGAAGACTGTAAAATCAAACCTTCCAGTTCACACACCCTCCTACTCACCCACCCACAACAAAACAAATATTTTCCCATCTGAATAGTCTCTGCAATATGCAAAACAGATGAATGGAATAAACAAATTTTAATAAATAAACAAGTAAATAAAATAAAGAATTAAGACTAATGTTGCACATGCACATTATCTTCTTGGATTCATTTATTTTTTGCATCCTTATCCTATCAAATTAACTATACTTACTATAGTGTATTGATTTTATTTGTAGTAAAAGCATAGTACCACAAATTTGCCATGTTCTCACTATAGAAAACACTTATTAACTGTGATATTTGTAATTAAACTGTGATAATATATATTGTATGCATATATTGTATCATGGTTAGGTTTCTTGATGGCTTTAAATAAGGAGATCAACGAAATAAACCAATAAACACTCCACAGACATGAGAATGTTTCTGTATATCTGTTAAGTACATACTGTAAGTCAAAATAACTCTTCTGTGAAAATCTTTAAAAACATGCAAGCATTCGTAAACAATCCTTGTACATGTAAACAAACTATCCAAAGACACGACACTGGTCCTGATATTCAACAAAAACAAATGCGCGCAAAAAAAGACTATGTCAACTGATCATCTTGAAGGCATTTATCAAGTGCATCTCTTTATTAAACACTGCTGGAGTTTCTCACCTGTGAATGTGAACAGTGAATGAAGCAGCGCGGCAGATCACTCGTGCAGAAGTTTGACGCCTTTGAACCGGAGCGTGAGATGAACCTCCGGACATACGATCACACACGAAATAAACCTTATAGCATATAAAGAAACTCAAAACCAAATAGTGTGTATTTCCAGATCATACGTTTATAGCCGTGACATCCAAGCGCATGATCCCTAAAAATTAATCCAAGCAGTATCTGTGATACGCGCTCTCCTCCCACTATCTCTGTCGAGCGTGCGGGACTGCGGGTGCACTGAGCGCGCCGAATAGTAAATAATAGTAGGCGGAGTTATGGAATGTATGACGACCAATCAGCGGACAGACCCAGTCAACCGCGTGCATGTCAGCGCGCCCGCCCATCAGTTTATACTAAACATCTATGAAAATTTCCCTCGAAAAGTCAACTGAAACAAGAATAAAATGATCATACAACGAAACCAAACACCTGCATTTACTATATATTATAATTCCTTTGAATATACACACGCAAATCTAGTAAAGAACACTGTGGTATAAATGTGAGGGAATTTTTTGAGGACTGGGGAAATTCCTTTTCTGTCATGTTTTGAAGACAGAAAATTTTTAATTTACTCGTAAAATAACCTGCTGGTTGTTCAATACGATGTAAAGTGAAGAAGACCAAATCAAGATAAAAAGGTTATCAATCTGTCTTATAGATTTACAAAACTAACTAATTAATCTGAAACACTGTTGACAAAAAATAATTATTAATATTACTGCATATAACAACTCCATAGTTTCTACTGTGTTATCCAGTCATAGTACCAAGATAACACAACCAAGACAACAATTTTCGATCATAGTAGCCTGACAACCACAGCAATAATTACTATCATAACACTATATTTAAAAGTTCAATCTTTTACAAATAAAATGTGTTCAAATCAATATTTTTAATTTATAGTGTATTTAAGCAGTCAACCTTGTGCATGTCAGCATGTCTGCCCATCAGTCTATACTAAATTTCCATCGAAAAGTCAACTGAAACAAGAAATCAATGATAATACAGTGAAACTAAAAAAAAATCCCTGCTATTACTATGAACTATACAGAATTAATAATTTCTTTAAATACACACAGGCAAAAGCTGGAAATTAGTGTAGTATAAATGTGAGTCTTGTTATTTAGTAATTTAAAGGAAATTTGCTAATTTAAAAATGAACTAATTTACCCCTTAGAACAATCTGATAGTTGTTCAATAAGATAAAAAGTGAAGAAGACCAGATCAGGCAACATTTAGCTACATTATCTTTAGCTTAATTTTTAAAAAACTGTTACATTCACTGAACAACATTAAACACACCCTTTCCATCATTTTAGAATTGCTAATGTTTTTAAGTATGCTATTTACATTTGTTGTAAAATGATCAGGATGTCTGGATTAGGATTTTGACTGATACTGCGTAGGACCCACCCCAGAGACTACAGTGATATCTGAAAGAGTACACAGAAACATTTTCCCTCTCACTGCAGGTCAAGAGGCTGTGAGGTCATCACCTCTCTCACCTTCAGGAAGTCTGCTAACTGCACTTCAGTAAAAGTGCTTAAAAGCAGTGACAGCAATGACGTTAATTTGTCTGTCTTTTAAATTGACAAAACCAACAGAATAATCATTACATTAGATTAAACATTTTAATTACTACACTTCTAAGTTAATGACTGATATTACAGAACATATAACTCCACAGTTTTTATTGCGTTGACCAGATATAGTACCAGACAACCAAGACAATAATTATTGATCATAGTACGCTGACAACCACAGTCATAACACTCATTTTAAGTTCAACCTTTTACAATTGAAATATGTTCAAATCAATATTTTATATTTATTGCTTTGGTAAGAAGCTATGTTGCCAATTAGAAAATTTTTCATTTAAAAAAGCCTAACAGACATGCACAAATCACCTAATCTACATGATAAAAGATTCTTCATACATGGTGTGAAAATGAAGCTGTTACTTAATGTTAAGACTGTCGAATACTGTGAAACTGAATAAACTGAATAAACGCTTGAAAATAACGGTTCACAGATCTCACATCTAACACCCCCACAATGGGCCAACAGTTATGTAACCTCAATGTATTAGAAGATATTTTTCACTATGAATTGCTGCAGTGCGGAGCTGTTCATAAAGATGAAAAGAACCTGCGCTTACTGTCAGCCTTCTGCAGTTAAACCAGAGACGTTTTAGAGGCTTCTTTCATCCTAAGAAGGTGTTCTTAGATGTGTTTTATGTTCTATTACATTAGACTGTACTGCTAAGAGGTCTGGTTTTGGTTAAATTTGATGAGAATTTTTTTAACTCATCTTTAAATATTACATTGACTTTTGAATATTGACTTGACAAATCTCAGCTCAATTTGTGATAGTGATTAACCTCAGTCCTAAAACTAGTGGAGACATATTTCTATATATTAAAAGAAATATCTGACACACAAGTTTACAGTCATTGCTGTCTAGTAGAAGCATTTGAGATACTGCAGCGACCTCACTACTTCTTTTTACATTTGACTGATGAGAAAGATCTGTAAGTAAATTTGAGTCCAGTCATGTACACAGCTAAATACACATTTGAGGTTAGTCATCAGAGACTGTCTGACCTAACTTCCCTTCTCTTTTAGAGGTAATCACACCCTTGTTTTATAGTCCTTGATGGAGCATTAACAATCTGAAAACTGACAGACAGTGTGAATTATTTAGATGTTTGAAATGGTAAGAAAGAATGCAAGATGGCTGCAGTGCCTGTTTTGTCCTTAAATTGGTCTCATTTTTACAATCATTCAAAGACTGGCATCTACACAAGTATTCTGAAGATTTACTGAAGGTTAACTCAAAGGTGGTTCCAATAAAGCATTTTAATGTTCCTTTATTACAAAATGTGGCATTTTTATTTTTAATACAATTCTTCAACATTTGTGCACATTATATACATATTTTGTAACAGCTGACAAAATGATCAGGCAGTGTTAATTATACTGTAAAAAGTTGCCTGGATACTAAAGAAAATGTACTGCAGCCACTTTATAACACCATACAACCACAGTGTGTGTGTGTGTGTGTGTGTGTGTGTGTGTGTGTGTGTGTGTGTGTGTGTGTGTGTTAAATCACTGTAACTTGAGGTCAGCGAGGTCAGGAACAGCCTTGTCTATTGATCACTGATGTCATTCTGTTATCATGATTGCAGGGCTGATATGTTCAACAGCGTAATTACATTACAATACTCATTTCAATATTTGCTTCAAAATTATGTTATACACAATAAAGTTTTACACCAAAACACGAAGAATTATGGCTCAAACAAATCATTTTCATAACACGGTTCTCATGTCTAACTCAAGGCTGACTTGATGTATGTATTTGGACCCAATTAATTTAGGAAGAACGCTAAAAACCCAGACTGATATTCAAAAAAATCAAGTGAATATCAGGTAAACAAATACCAGATCATGTTTATCTCTACAATTCCAAAGCAGAACTTGCACTTTTGCACTGACTCTAGACCAGCCTCACCTTTGAGATCAAAACTAAAACTGCTCTTTAATTTAAAGTAACCGAAGCCACACAAGGGCAAATATAGGTCAGTACAGTCTGTTTCTGTTTTACTTAATCATTGGTCACAGACCCTCGCTAGCACCTCACATGTTACATCATGAGATCACATGCATGGAAATGTCAAAGTATGATCGCTGGAAACCAATGTGACTCGGAGCTTAAAATTAGCTGCCGAATGAGGAAGCACTTGCTTCTTGATTTTAATGTGTTCCCAAAAACTTATTTCTGTAAAATATCAAAAAATTCCTCATGTATGAATTTTTTCAGATTTTCTGTCTAAACTATGTATGCCATCTTTATCCATTATTTTTTACTTTTGCATCTATGGCCATACATACATACCATAAAAATATTCCATTCAGCTCTGGCTGTTGACTTCTTGAGTAAACATTTTCTTTAAAAGATTAATCCATTAGCCCTTAGGCTGTAGTTTTTCTCTGAATTCTTTTTTATCATTTACTCAACCCATTACAAGCTAAGATACACACTATTAAGTTTACTCAAAAAACACCAGGGAAACCCAAATTGGCAAGTAAAGCATGTTTAAAGCTATTTTCCAGTCAATTTCTCTGATACTGACCACACAAGTGGATCCCAACAACACTACTGTATTGCTGCATTGATTCTGCCAAAAAATGTATATATAAGTTATGTCTCCAACACAATTTTTTAACAGTTGGTCTAGTTCACTGCTGGTGTGAGCCAAACATCTTTATGTCTCTGACTGACAAAACTAATCACACCCCACAAAAACAATGCAAAAATAGTCCATTTTGAAATGTGACTTTAAAAAAAACAGATTTAAAGATCAGTAAATTCCCCAAAGAAAATTGTGTTGCAACAAACACAGTGAAAGAACTCAACATGTGATAATTTGTGTTTCTAGGTGACCTCGACACTGAAGACTTCTCATTAGGATCACAGCAGCAGATAATAACCCACTGAACTGAGCCCTGAAGGTCACTCACATCTCACCTCTCCCCTCCCATTCTACAAAAACAGCAGATGCCACATGATACAACATGTCACAGATGGAGCGCTTAAGATCAAAGGACAGGTGTAACAGCGAACTGAAACTTGTGTTTTAAAAGAATCAACACCTATAATTTCAAATGTTTTAATTATTTACTGAATCGCTATACTGAAAACCTTAACATTAGTGTTAGTGCAATATTTCATACATTTGTGTCTATACAGTTAGATTCAAAAGTATGTCAACTTATAAAAGATACACAACAATGGGACTGTTTTTAAATATTTCTTTGAATATGCTCCTTTTGTTTTAATAGCAGCATAGTTGTTTACATAGCATATTTTAAGCTTAATCAGGCAAATGACATTTTAGACAAAGCAGTAATTAACCTGATAACCGCCATTGCACATATTAAACATACACATGAAATGCACCATCCAAACTAAAAAATTTTTTTTTTAGATATTAGATATTTTTAAATATCTATTTAAAATCTTTTTTCTATTTTTGTAAATCTATTTTTTCTAGGTGTTTTTATAAATAACATGTTTTTATTATTTTTTAGTTTATGTTTACTGTTATAAACATTTTTTAAATATTTTTTCTTAAGTCTCAGACCCTTTTCATCAATATATAGTTAGCTTAGAATTCAACTATATGACATATTAAAGTGAATAGTGGAAAAATCTAAGTGTTCCACCTGTGAAACAGTGACAGTCACAAATCTGATCTGATTAGTGTTTTAAAGAAAGTGCATAGTTTTTCATTTTACATCCTAACATTTCTTGCTCAACAAAACATTACTTCCAAATTGAAATAAAACAAACAGCAGATTTTTAATGTGGACTCCAAACTACTGTATATATACATGAAGATACACAACACATTCTATTATCTAATAAGACGCACACACGCAAACACACTCCTGGCAGAGAAGGTGGGAGATTGCCTGCCAATGAAATGAACAGGAAACCTGAAAATACTCCATGTTCTCTCTGGTCCCACACACTGATGATGTACAAAGAACATGATCTCCCACCCATGTATCTCAATGGGAAACACAATCACATGATTTAGGGTAAAGTTTTACTGTATATTTGTAAATAAATAGCCTCTTGTAAGAGTTTACAGTAGGTTGTTTATACACAATTACATAAACATGTGCAGATGATAACACACAGCACACACTACTGTTTGTGTAGCATGAATGTTCACACTATATGGGGTGTATTCCATGAATTATGCAACATTTTCTCATCTGTTTCGACTGCCATCTCCCACACAAGTCATCTTTAGACCCATATCCCAGAACTACATCTAAAGTGTCATATATGAACACACATCTAACTGCTCTATTGTCTGTCCTCTTCCCATCTGGATACTACAGTGAGTAGGATGGTCTGGTTTGTTAAGTCAGTCAGGGGGCAAAAGACTTGCCTTGGGTCCATCTGTGACTGGGCTGTCTGAGGCAGCACTGACATTTTAATTATCTATGACTGAAGTCTGGGAAAAAAGTGCTTACAATAGACGACATGATTTAAAACTGTCTGAATGAGACGCATGACATGACATATGTAGATGTAAGCATGGCATCCATCAAAAGAAGACAAGAAGCCTGTTAAATAAACACAGAAAGCCATGCACTTTGTTATTCAATATTTAAAAATATATTAAAAAAAGAGAATTTTTTCAAATTTAATCAGCTCGAAAATATCCAGTTTTACCATTCTAGATGTACACAGATGTTTCTTGACCTTTTTCATGTCAGCTCTATTAATGTGTCTCAACTATTGTTGTTTAATCAATGCAGACCAAATCTGTGTTCTTATTATCTCTAAATATTTTTAAAGAAAGAAAAGGTAAAAAACAATTAATAATCTAGGTGTAAAAAAAGACTCAAGGAGTAGCACATATATTCTACAAAGAGTGTCAATTTATCAAATTTGCCTGATCTAAAAACACTGTCTGATTTCAACAATATAACAAAAGACTGAAAGAATTCTTTATGTGTAATACCACTTGTCCCACTATAAGCATCCTGTAAGAGTCATGTTATGTGTTTTGGGAGAGGCCCTAAAGCATATGAAAACAGCAGCTGTAGGACATTGCGTGTGTGCATGTGTGTGTGTGTCGGGTGGCATTAGTATGGGGGGAAGGTTAGGAAATGGAGGAAACCAGAAGACAACACCCAGACAAACTCCCTGTGACCCACTTACACTCCCTTCTTCTCCCCCGTCTCCCCTCCACCTTCTGGGCAGAGACGCTTGAGAGCTAACATTCCCTTCCCACCCCCCTCTGTCAAAACAAACAAGAAGACCACCTGAGGAAAAGGAATTGTTTTGTCACATTTTTGAGGGTCTGCTCTTAACCAGTCAGGGGCCTTCATCTATGCTTTGGTTCTAGACATGCAATTAATAATGTTTTTCTGTGTAAGAATCACTATTGCATTGCAGTGATGTAAACTGCGATTTTTGTGTGTCTTTCTGATGTTGTCCTTCATCAAAAATTACAAAATGTTATGTAATGAGACAAATGTCACAAAGATGGTAGTTAGTTGATGTAATCCAAATGATGTCATCTTTGCATTACAATGAGGTAGCCAATCAGAATTTACATTCCGCAAAACCTACACAGACATGAGTGTCCACCCACAGGTCACAGAATGCAGCAATATGTATCTCTGTTTTCAACGGGCAGTCTTAATGAATGATGGGGGTGGTCGTCTCTTTCCACCATCCCTGCTGAACAGGTCTATTTATGTGTTCACACTAATACATTTATTCCACCAATGCAGAGAACACTTGCTCAGTCAAGCAGCCTCACGGTCGCTGTTTCTGTTTTTCAGAGTTATCCACTGGATAATCTCACGTCGCTTGATAATGGTCAGATGTGATGTCACTGCCACAGAATGTAACAGTGGGACAAAACAGCCCACCACACACAAAATAATCTGTTCAGGTTACATAAGAACTGTCCCTTTTCATGACCATCCAAGTCGACAGACACAGTGCCCCTGCTTTTTTTTTACCAGGGTGCTCAGAGGCAGGGCAAAAGTGAAAATGGTACATCAAATGTACTCTGTTGCATAATTCAGACCTTTTATATAACAGCACACAGTCATGCAGCTATTTTAGAATAGGTCTGCATAAAAGTTATGTCTTTCTGTTTTGACGACCCGCTAGACTATTTGCTCTGACCCTCATGCCATCAGTCCCTAAAACAATGCAAGAGCAGATGGCAGGCGTGCCATGCCAAATGCCATACAAAGCAGACCCAGATGGAGCCGCCCTTGGATTTATCTGTCTGATTAAAAAGAACGTGGAAGGATCACACTTTGTTGTGGCACAAAAATCTAATATCTACATACCATCTAATTATGTCAGACTTCTGTCTTCAAGAGACATTCTTCTGCTAATGTTTTGGTGACAGACCTGAAAATTGGTACAGAATGCACAAGATCTGAAAATCTCCTGCTTAGACAATGAATCTTTTATATACTTTGGTACTACTGGACAAAGTTTGGGCTCTCAGATAGGTGCACAAGCATTTTGGCCTTTCCCGTTTAGCCTTTTCAGCCTCATAAATTTATTCTTCAAATATAGTTTTATGCTAAAGTAGCCCATGTGGATGTGTTTCACATATGAGAATAATGGATCATTTGATAAAAGAAGCATCTTCATTAGTGTTTAAGGGTATCTCTGGTCTTTCTGGGGAGAAAGTCAAGATCTGGTGATTCTGGTCACGTTCAGATGCCTCTGCATGCTTGTGCTGTTTTCCCCACACACACTCTCCTGGAATCTCTTATTGTAAAACATTTTACAAAGGATGTGTGATCATATACAGAATTGCCACTAACTGCATTCATTGTAATATGTTAATGTAGTGTAGTGTGTCACTGTGTTAGCATAACAGAGGAAATGAAAGCTTGATTAATCCATATTCAGTTATGTAAAATCCTTGTGACCCCTTTTGTAAAACAAGGTCCTAAAGGAGGAAAAAGAAGCACTAGAGAAAAGGATAATCCACTAAGATTATCCTCCAGTAAAGGACCACGTTCAGATTATGCTGAAAACTGACGCTGAAAAAGGTGAAAAGGTTTCGAGAGCTTGTTTTTTTACAGCTGCTAAAGTCATTACATGATAGACTGAAACATCAGTCAGCACTGTATAACGCTTATCCAGTCATTCTGGGTAAATATTATACTTTTTGTACCATTAAAGTGTATATTGACCATGCAGATGCCTCGTAAAATGTAATTGCGTGTGACAGTGGTGACAGCTGGTTCAGGGTACAAATAGACAGACAGATCTTATGCATCTGTTTTGACTGATTGAGAATTTTTTTTTATCAGTTTCACTGTACATTATTATTGTGCAGAAAATGACACAGTATTACATCATAATAAAAGTAAATCACATGCGAGATTACTGTAATTCTCTGTAATCTTACTTCAGTTTTATCCCAGGATCCTTTAAAATAGTATTTACGCAGACTGAGCGTTATTGTCGAGATGCATTAGACTATATGTGATGTTGTAATGTTAGAGTGAACTTAACATTTGAACGTACATATTCATTTTCATTCATTATAAAACTTTTTTTTTTCAAAACTCAAAAACATTTAAAAAAAATTTAAGAATTAGTAAATTACTCTAAACTTATAGTATAAACATAAGGCAAACTCCTGAGTGAGACATCATGATCTTAATGAGACATCATGAGTAGCTTTAATGTTCCAAGAAGCAGTCAGAAAAACTTACAATGAAAAGCAACTGGTTGCTTATAATTTGTGACCCTGTGTGTGAAAACCAGACTGAAGTCTAAAAAAATTTGACGAGCATCAAAGTTTGATTTCATCTATTAATGTCACTGCGATTTAAATCTTTAATATAATCTTACTCTGTCAATATGAAAGATATTACGGTTATATTTTCACATAATGTTCCTAACATTATTTAGGATTTAATGTAGAAAACTGTAAATCACAAAAAAATGACTTCTGCTGGGGTTTCACAGACAGGGTCATATATGACTAAAGTATTTTCATCTTTTCTCTCTGTCTGTTTGGCTGTGTTTTGCAACTAACTTCTTTATTATTTAACGGTTTCCAATGGTTACTTCACTCTTCCTCTATGTTCAGCCATTTCCTATTTGGTAATGTTTCTATGATACTTGTTTACAGAGCAACTAAACACTGTTTTTTAATACATGCTTCTGTAAAAGAACTGGAAACTGATCTGAGTTCAGAGTGGCATATCAAGTACATCTGAGGCAGTGCAGAAAACTCAAGTCAGAGGTGAAATGTCACTTGGCAAAGCTCACATGAATGGACTCTTACATAAACTATGATTAATCCAAAATTCAGAACAATAAGAGTTGTTTATAAAACCCTTAATGTGAAGAATTTATATTATATTTTACTGTGGTGTATACTTGTGAACCAGATTATCTCATAAGTAAATGCATGTACTAAAACACAAAATATTACTTGATACATTAGAGTCAAAACAAAATCAAAGTTAGTATAAAAAAACAACGCAAATTAAAACCTATTGCTTAAAGGCCCTGAATGAGTCAGATCTGTTTTATGAATATTTCTGAGAATATTTAGCCCTGTAATGGCAATGATTAGTAGTGTTACATGACATATACAACATTAAGTAATCTAAATTTGTTCTAGCATTTTAAAACCAAGAGTGTATTTCATTATAGAGAGTATATTTAATTGCTGTCCAAAAAAAATAAGATATTAAATATACAAAGAAAAGTATCCTGCTTCTTAGACTATTCACAACATAACAACATCAAATAAATAACAAACACAATCTCATATTTTAAAGTTACTTTCTAGGAGGACTTTAAAACCCACAACTGAGGCCTTCTATTTAACTTTCCCAAATTGCATCAGCACGCCAACTTTTCACACAAAATCTTCAGAAAAAAACATCACAAGGAAAGCCTGACAATAGTCGCTTGCTTCAAAGTCTTCAGCACGTCAATCAGACTTGACAGAGAGGAGAAAGGAGGACGTTTTCCCATCCACACAATCACCAGCATGATTATGCGGCATGAAACCCATAAAAATTATTTCCACATATTAGAAAACCAATAAATCTTTTACAAATTTAGCAGCTGGTGGGTGAATGAGTTTCTCAGCCAGAGGCTACCTATTGGATTCCAAAGTGCAGATTCGCTGATGTAACTGGATATGAGCTCATTATGAGTAAGACATACAGAGAGGATTGAGAGGAAAAGCGTGTATGCTTCAATAGGCTTGAAGACAAAGTGCTTGCACACACATACACACACACACACACACTTTTGACAGTAATCGTTTTTGAGTCTCCCCCTCCTCTCATCTGTCTCTATGCAGACAGTGCCAGTGTCCCCAGTGAGACCTTTAGAAAGAAGTTTCTGAAGCCAAAAGGCAAAACAACAACAGCAGCTCAATCCACTGGCAATGTCTGATGTGCCTCAAAGTGAAATGCAACATTCTCTCTGAACAATAACTAAATGTTTGATTAATTACAGACATAGTGTTGCTTGAATAATTTTTATTGGTGTTGAGTTATTCTATGCCACACAGATTGTGAACTATGTGAACTTCCAGACCGTGTTCTGTCACCTGGTCCTCAGTTAACTCTACTAAGGCTTTAAGGTTTGTCTGGTTTGAAGTTCCCAGTAAGCCCCTGCTGGTGGGTGATGTTACTACACCATCTGAGGTTAAAGCATTAACAAAAGAATATCTAGCAAAGTTGACTTTCGGAAGCAACATAAAACCCGTTATATTATAATAGATGTTTTGACAGTGACTAATGTTTGCGGTTGCCTCTTAAAAACGGTTTTCTCCATCTGCTACATTTCATGTCCTTGAATAGTTTCTAGCAAAGATTGTGTACATGCGTGTGGTGTCATCAACCAATCAGTGTTGTCATTTTTGTAACTGTCTGAAACCGCTCACTCCTCACTGCTTTACTATCCCTTATCTAGCGAACGGGTTTTGTCATTTACTAATAATAAATATTTGTATTAAATATCATATTTTAATGAAACACTGCTATCTCTCACATTTGTTTAATTTTTCAAAAGTCGAAAATAACTGTCAACAAGAACAAACACAAGTGTATAAACATACATTCATGGTGTTTACTGTTGACTATAATCAGGTGGAGGTTTTTGCATTGCATTAAACGAAAATAGCGAGTTAGTGAGTGTGCATCAGATGTACACTTAAAATCAGAGTGCATTGTGGGTAAACAAAAGAGACGAATGAATAAATTCGAACAACACTACAAAATGGCTGATGCCAAATACACTGTACTACTACATGGGGACATATATTATATGTATTATAAATCCTCTATATCTCCATCCCTAAAAATAATCAGTCCACCAAATCAGAAACAAGCACTTAATGTTGAAACACCCACAGACATTATCTTGAGTATGTAATTTGTCCATCACTTGATAGCAAGAGCCACATCATACAGTGACTTCATGTAGTGTATGTAACAGATCTGCTCCCACAAGTCACTCATCTCCCCCTCCACTTACACACACAGAGAGTAGTGCTTACTCACTCTCATATTTTCTCTTCGTGTTCTGTCTCTCAGTGTCATTAGTCACAGTGTTGAGAGCGCAGTCAGACCCTGCACCTGTCCTGTCCCACTCAATCTCACGCACCCGAGGGAAATATTATTGCCCTGGGAGTCGTCTGTCTGACTGCTCTCTTTTTATCCCTCTATCACACACACTGACGCACTAACACATGTACTGAAAGTCAGAACCGCTACTGTATATCCAGTAGCTTGCTACAGGCAGTCTTGCTCATACAGAAACACTGTTTATCAGAAATAACTGGGCAATTCCATGGAAATGTTAACCTTACCATGAAAAACGAGTTTTTTCCAAAGGTTTTTACTATACTGATAGCTCAGATGTCAATATTTAGTGGTTTAAAAGTCCAAGTATTTCTTATGTTTGAAGCATGATTTGTTATAGTCAGGTGAAGTTCATATTCCTCACAACTGGGTACATAAAAATTTAAATAAAATAACTAATTTATGTTCTATGAACGGTAATCTTTTCTCTATTTGTTGGGTATTATTATTACTTCTGGTTAGTGCATTTTTATTCAGAGAAATCCTACAAAGTATGTTGCCTCTCACAAACATGCATTCTTTATTGTCATATCCATAACACATATATATTTTCATTTTTTAAAATAGAATTTTTTAAGATCTTGTGCATAGGCTGATATTTTCCTGATGTCTGGACTCTATCAACAGGGCTTTAGTAAAATATATAAATACACAAGGCTCAATATATTGGTAGTAAATACATATATGTAGTTTTTTCATTTATACATTTCATAAAAAAAAACAATAACAAATGATCTTGCTCATAAGTTTATGTACCCTTTGTTCTTAAAATCATCAGCATTTTGTGATGTCATGAGTGACAAAGCTGGAGCTCAGAATCATTTAGCAATTGTGGAAGAACTCATGTGCAGAGCATACTGGGAAACCAAAGAACATACAATGAGAGAAAGCTTTTTGACAAAAAACAACAGACAGCTTCACAGCCAAGGACAAAGCACAGATTCATCACAAAAGGCTACAAATTCTCATGTTGTGTTGTCTATCTAAAATACAAAATGCAATTTTTTATAATTGATTCATTTTTTATTTTAATGTTTTTGCAGTATATGCAAAATGAGGCATTTATGAGAAAACATACATACACAATCTTTCTACTTTATATCTCTTATACTATTTAACTTTGAAAGTTGACTTTCACAGATGGGACAGTATAACTGACTGATCTGTAACATGTATTGGATTACAGCCTCATCAGACACAGGTGCTCCATCACCTCCATTTCCTTCACACATTAATTTTATGTAAAGTCACCGTCAGTTTAATGGAATTGAAACTGACACCATTTATGGCTACCCATAATCCTCTTTATCGCATGTGTCCCTTTCACTCAAATGGGGCGTTTTGTCAGATATCATAAAAACATAAAGAGTAATGCTTTACTGCACAAGGTCAAACTAAAAGCTTTTTTAAAATAAATTGTGGTTAAGCCCTGTTAAGCATGAGATTGGTTTAATAAGAAGAAAATCCTTGTATTCTGCATGCTAACTAAACGGTAATTCATTGCTCAAATCATGGCAGATTAATATACATCTTTATCTGCTCAGTGGACTGAAGCGAAAGCTGATACTCTCTTGTCTCTTTATATCAGAAAAGAGACAATGGCAGCACAAATTGTGCATTACCGTGGTTAAAGAATTTAAGCATGATTGGACAATATTGTTCAACTGCATTGATGTAACAAAAGAGCAATTGTTACGGTTCACATTTCCTGCTCACAGCCAGCAAATGAGGCAAACAGTTATCTTGTTCATAAGTGCAATAATCTTCATAGCTTCTAAAGATAACTTTAAAAAAAGCTTAAAAGAGCAATTCAGCTGTGAATACACAAGCTCTGGTGTATTAGAATAGATGAAAGCTGATCAAAGCAGTTGTCAAAAGGCTTAACACACATGCATAAACATTTTATATGCCACTTACCATTAAAGCCTGATCTCTATATAAAATAAGTTTATAATTACCTCATTATGTTTATTGTTTCACGTCTCCCCATGCGATACATTCAAGTCAAACCTAATGTATTCATGTTAAACGTCACTGACTTTACTTTTAAACACCAAATATTCAGTTCAGGGCTTTAATGCATTTCAAACAAAACACGAGAAACACACAAGCTTATATTTTATCACCAGAGCTCTTCACTATATTTCACTAATTATGCTTCTATTCGCCTCTGTCTGTCTAGGGGACAGAAAAAAGATAGACCATAGCAAGACCTCAAACAAACCTGAAAACTACAGTATTGTGAAAGCTTTTGGGCACATCAAATCAATACTTGGTGTAACTGCCCTTGGAGGAATCGGTTGTTTTAAGCATCCTGGAGATGTTGCCACTGATCTTCTGATTTTAGATGACATATCCTATTAGCTGTAACCTATTATTTTTTATCTCTTTACATAATCCCAGACTGATGTGGTGATTGTGAGATCAGATCTCTCTGTGGGCCTTTTTTGCTTTTTTTAAAGCTAATAGCAAAGAATGTTTGGAAATGTACACTTCCTAGTGACACAGAGAAACGTAAGCAAGATTAAAAAAAAAGATATATAAATATCCTAAGCTGTTAATATAAATTGAGATATATTTGCAATTCATAAAAGTCCACATCCTTAAGGCAAATGATCAGTTTCAACATTTAAAGCCCAAAAGGCTTTTAAAATGAAAAAAATGATAATCCAAAAAAACAATGTTTACAAAGTGCACATTTCCATACAGGTCAGCTTTTCATATGCAGAGGAAAAGTGATTATCTAGCTACTGCAGACTTACAGTTTTGCCTTTCAAAGGTTTGTAAACATGAAACAATCAACTGCAATCCATGCATGCAAATCTGAAGCTTATTATCCTGTAAAACAATTTAACAAATGACTTAACATATCTAATCTCACCTAGCAGAAGAATTCATAGCTTGCCACGGGCTACAGTACACTATGAATAAAACATTATTTTTCTCTTTGTACCTAAAAGGGTAGCAAATGTAAAAAAAGAAATCTTTAATAACTCATCAAAGCCAAGCATGCTGGTTTATGTCTTGTGTAGAACTCACACTGTTTAGTTGAGTAAAGCCAGTTGCTCTTTTCTATTATATTGTATAGGTGAAATGATAATGTAATTTATTCACACAAGACTCAACTTCCCTTTGTAAAAAGGGCTTTCCTAAACCGATTCAGAACATTTTGAGCTATGGAAAGTTATTTTCTTCCCACAAAACAGAAATTTCCTCAGGTTTCCACACTACTTTTGGTTTAGCTAAATTTGGTTGACCTCATTTTCTACAACATTATTAGAATTAAAAGAAAAGGGAAATGAAAGGAGGCATGGGGATTTCACAAAGAGAAAAAACGTCATAAACCATCAGCTGGGGAAGAAGCTTGCTTGGTGTATGAGGGAATCTAATCTGAAAGTCTAAGAGAAATACCCTGGGCATATATACATGACTTGAAGCAATGGAAATGTTGTGCTGCTGAGGGATGTGATGGTTGTCCAGAGATGATGTTTATATGAGATGTAGTGAGCAGAGGTAAACAGCCCAAAATGTACACAACTTTTTTGAATGAGAGAAACAAAAAGAAATCATTGCATTTGTTACGGCTTGTGGTCAGAGTAAGTTCAAAGTAAATCAGAGTTTGATTCTTAGAGAATATACATACTGATGTACACATATTTGAATGCACTGTAATTGTATGTAGAAATGTATGAAATGTAGAAAATTGATGATTTGTCTTTGATCTGTCTTAGATCCACAAATTACCAGGATTGACATTCTAGTTTATCTTAGTGTGAACAGTCACAGAAATGTTCTCTGACAAAAACTTTTCATAGCACTCTTCTGGTCTATTTATTTGTCTTCTGACCTCAATTCTGTTTTCATAACACATATGCTGTATCTGGACGAAGATCTGAATTCTTGAAGATCCATTGCATCACACCGTTCTAGGTCATTACATACCAAAGGTTGTTTGTTGTTACAGTTTGAACAAGAAAAATTAATCTTAGAGGGAGTCGGTGCTGCGGCAGCCCATCCATAACATGGGCATAACACAGCCCATACAAAAGTGCTGAGTCAGTTACTCACCAAAGCATCTTTTCCTTTCAAGACAAACAGAGGAAGGTCACCCGGCCCAATGTTTATGAGAGAACAGCTTGTGTGTAGGCGCCTTTCTCCCCCCACACAAAAGCAACGATGTCACTGCAGCATGAATTTAAAGCCTACCGATTTGTTTTTTCTTCTGACACGAGGTTGCGCCAAACACTCAGTGTAGAAGTTTCTGTTTATGCATCTTTGTGTTGACATGATTTGGTGCAGAGTTTGTTTGTGCCAGCGCTATAACTAACACAAAAGCTTTGCTGTCAGAGACAGCAGTGTAAATCAGTTTCATGAGAGGATAAATTGACTTTATTGTGTAAGGGCGGCGAGCCAAAGTGAACACTGCATTGTGTTTGTAAAAACATTGTTAGTGGTAGAAGTGCACATGTTATCGCTGATAAAATCAAAGAATAACTGAGAAAGTACTTCTGTCACTTTAGTTCATGTGTCAGAAGTATCAATGTTAATGTATGAACATGTTAAAGAAAACTTGCTTTCTTTATGGTTCAGCACAAAGTGTTGCACTACATGGTTAAGTGTTCATTTAGCTCCTTGGTGAAAGAAACAAGTAAACCAGCCCAAGTTGGTTGGTCGGTCTTGGCTGGTTTAAGATGGAAGTTGCTATATAAGCCTGTCCCCCGGCCAAGCTGGTTTTAGCTAGTTTTAGCAGATGTGTCAGCTGGTCTTCCAGCTTGACCACATAAGACCAACTAAGAAAGTGGTCAAAGCCCCTATAAAACCAGCCAACTAAACCAGCTAAAATCAGGCTGGCAGACCAGTTAAAACCAACCAACCATCTTAGGCTGGTTTTAGCTGTTTGCTACAGTAGGACTAACTGGAAGCAAATTGAAATTAAGTTGTCATGCAGAAATTAAGGCTCTGGAAATATTCTACCACCTTTTTATCTTAATTCATCTTTTTACCTTATTATGTGCACTGTAAATAAAGCTTAGCAGGACCATGAGAACTATATTTGATCTGTCTGAATAAGACAGCGGGTGAAGATGAGAGCTGAGATGTGACTCTATATGAAAGGCTTAATAAAGAGCTATGACTAGTTACATAATGTACAATGCATTAAAGTCATTAGATTAACTAAACAGAGCTGCATCAGCCAGCAGACAAGCTGAAGCAAGTGTGATCTGACAGCAGCTGATAGAAATGTGCATTTTTGTTTAAAACAAGTCTTTGAAAAAAAACCTTTACTAAAAAACATGGACCCTGTTTAAAAAAGGAGTTTTAACCAGCCTAAGCTTGTCTCAAAGTTTGTTTTTTGGCAGGCTGGTTTTGGTCAGTTTTCTAGCTTCTTGAGCTGAAAGACCGGCGGATTCCTTTAGGCCTTGCAGACATCTTTATCTTTATTATTTATATAGTTTATGCCAAGGTTATCAGTAATGATTTCGAAAATCTCAACAGTCCCGTTTCAGTATGTTTCATACATTAGTTTGTATTTGTAAATGTTGTCACATAACAATACATTACATTACTTTTTAAATGGGCCATGGGAGTTGAACTAAATCATCCTTTTGAATCACAGATGTTTTCATGGATGCAACATTGCCTCTCTCTTTTGGGACTCTCGCTGTTTCAAGGAGAACAGATGGGCATAAAAGCATTTTCAGTTGCCATAGTAACACAGTGAGTTGGATGACATGAAATAAAGGCTTTTGACATGAGCTACAAGTGACCTAGAAAAAGCCACAGAGCATAAGTGTGCATAGGGCAGAAAAAAGAATGATGAACAAATATGGGTATCAAAAACCTATTTTTGATTTATTTGTCAAAAAGTGTATTAAAGTTATTTTTATGACTGAAATACTGGAGTGTCATTTGCAAAGGAGAATCATACAGTCAGCCAGTCATTGTTGCCAAATAAAGCCTGACCTGGTGATCAGGACCACAGAATAATATGAGATAGATCACAAACACAGTTTTCACAAAAACATAGATCACTGGGATAAAAAAAATCATTTATCGGTGGCTAAGGACAACCGTCATTATTCAGAAATATGTGGCCGCCGAGTGCCATGCTTGACCAATCAGAATAAAGTATCCTAGAGAGCTGGGAAATAATTTCATTTAATGACCACTATATAATTGACCGTTGTCCCTGACAACCAATCTCCTAAGCTGTGCTGGTTTCACTTCTCACAGTGCTGTGCAGTTCCTTTCTTCTCACATAATGAAATCTTTTCAACTCAGATCAATGTTTAATGTCTATTTATTTAATAGTAAGTAGAGTAAGTAGCCGTCATAGAAAGCAGACTAATGTTCTGTCAGCAAGTCATAATCAAAAAGAAATAAACTTCAGGATAATAAAAGACCCATTTGCTTTGAGTCAGGGGATTGATTACCTTGTTGTTATTTGTTTTGCAATATGAACCAGCCAAACAACCATTCCTTACACTACATACAGTATTATGTGCATGTATTAGTATTCAACTGCAGATAAACATGCGGATTTTATTCAAAGGAATAGCTCACCCAAAAATAAAAATCTCATTATTAACTCACCTTCATGTTATTCAAACCTTTGGCTTTCTTTGTTCTTCACAACCAAAATACAGATTTTAGTACTAAAACAATGTTTAGGTATTTTGTTTTGTTTTTCTGGTTACTGTAAGGTTTGTCTTTGCAGTCTGTTTTCATGTCCTTTATTTTGAAGTCTACATTGATATCTTGTCACTTCCTGTTGTAGTCAAGTCCATGGTCTTTGTAGTCTTTTCTCTGTTGCCCTGCCCTACAGTAATTGCATGCAGGTGTTCCTTGTTCACTTTGATTACTGTGTGTATTAATGCCCCAGTATTTGTCTTTGTTTCTTGCTGATTGTTGTTTGTGTTGCGTGATGTTTTACATGCCAAGTTTGTAGGTCATGTTTAGGGATTGTTAGTTTACTTTCTGCTTTTTTTTTTTGAACAGCAAGTTATGATTAAAATGTAAGTTTTAATTTGGGGATCAACTAATGCTTTACCACTATAAAGTTATAGCCCATGACAAAATAATAATTGCATTTTGACCATACTTCATAGTGAATTTTATATTTCTCTGTTTGGTGACATTTATTATCTGGTACCTTTACATTTAGGCATTTGTCATGGGACACTAATCCAAATGAACAACCTCTCCCTGCTAGTCAATCAAGTCAGATTTTTGCTGGTACACTAATGACACACAAATTGTCGGTCAGCTTCTGGGGTCTTTGCTGCGGCCATTGCACACTGACACTTTGATTTTACATGTATGAAACAGAATTTTAAGCTAACAAAGTAGTTTTATATTTGATCATGAATGTTTTTGACAAAGAGATGAAAAAATGTGTGGTTTTTAAATGCGTTTCCCATAATGTTGAATGTCTATTCTTATTATTGTGGTTAATTTTCCCATTACAATATAAATTCCAAACAAAACTAATTTCTAACGTAAACGCACATTAATAACTGAGAACATAATTTAAAGTTATTTTTTCTCAATACGAGATCACCATGTAGTCTAAAACCACAAAAGCCAAAACAATCCTTTTTAAAAGACAATCCAATGTTTTATATTGACCTCGCTTACACTTCTTGTTCCCTATAGTGAAGTAATGATGCATTACAACCGAGAAGCTATATGAAAGATTAACTACTGTAAGTTTGCTGAGAACAAAAACCCTGTGAAAAATCAATTTGGCTTTGGCACATTGTAATTGCATTAATCCTTAAAGCTCATCTCGTTGGAGTTAAGCTTTCTGCACTGATCTCATGTGTTGACTGGCTCTGGAGCACAGTCCCACGGAGAAAGCCATTGTTTAACATGCATACGTTAGCATATTATTGTGCCTGAATCCTTCTGTGTGTCTATGTGCATGCAGTATTCTCTCAGGTTACGTTAAACCATGCCTGCTGCCCTGGACTCTGGAGAACAGAATATGATTTCCTACTGTGATTACCCTCAAGATTGTAAGAAACGTAAAGCATGACTGTTAACTGAATGTGAGCTTGTGAACTTAAATATTAGTATGAAGCAAACTTCTTTATTTGTATATTTAATTGCATTTAAAAATGTCAGGGCGATAAATCCAAAAATAAAGAGTAGAGGTCTAAAGTCTAGATAAATGTATTCATTAAGAAATGTGTTTATATTTTTATCTTGGACTTAATTGTTACACACAGATGACAGAGAACAGCTTTAAGGGCAAGAAAGTGGCAAGTGTTTAAAATGTAGAATGTGTATTTCACTCTTATTAATATGCAAAGGCTCTGTAAACATCATAAAAATATTTAGCCCTGTAAAAACAGGGTTGACAACGGTACTATGCTGCCCAGAATTGGACAGCATTAAAATCAGCTATAAATGAACCACAAAACATTTTGTGAGACGATTTCTCAAACCACATTTGGAATTGGGGTAAAAACACATATGAAATGCTGATCAAAAGTATGTAAAAGTTAATCTGTCTTGGTCAGCCTGTAAATAGGTTACCTGAGATGGATTTCATATTTGTTGCAAAGGTTTAGATGCTTGTTGGTCAAAAAAAGATAACAAATGGAGACTAACTGACAGTTACAGTTATATGTTTTGATGATCACATAATTGTCAGAAATTCTAAAATCACACGGTAATACAAACAGAAAAAGAAAATACTGTTGGCTTACTGAGTTGTGATCCCCAAGCGGTTTCTCAATCAATGTCCCAAATATGGTGGGCTGCAAAGGAAAGTATAAATTTATCAGTAAATAGAGAAAATTTATGTCCAATCCGAAGTTGACACACAGTTCTTGAGCAACATCTAAAATAAATTCCCTGACTTTAAATGGAGGAATAGATCATGTGACCTTTATACCTCATTATCCAGTCATGATCAAGATACAAAAGGATTTCAGACACTGGCAAACTATATTAGAAGCAGGTGCAAAGTTACGAAATTACTGTCAACTCAAAGTTACATAAGGCATTTTTGTTGAAAGCATGAGACAAGCTGTAAAATCAACAAAACAGACAATACTAGAAAATGTGAACATCTGTGCAAAATATGATATTACATCTGTTTAAAAAATTCTTGACTGTTGCATCATTATCTGATTTGAAAAATGATTTATTGCTTTGTATAATTGTTTTTGCACAGTGCTACTTTATTGCACAGCCTACACTGGTTTGCATATATTATTATGAACGCTTTTCTGATATTCAAATCATTTTCCATTTTTAGTGTGCTGTGTCATGCCTTGCAAACCTGACACAGATTCAATAATAAAACAGTTAGCAGATAGCTGACAGCTTAGTGTGTGAATGCTGGAAATCATTTTATCAGTTTTACTGAACCCAAAAACAGAACCCAAATAAAGTAAATTCAGTCTTTGAAAGAAAAATAATATTCCACAGCACAACACAATTCTGTTGTGCAGAACAAATGCTTTGAGTCTAATGGCTAGTCTGTGGCTGAGGAATAAAAAAACATAATAAAAGCAGAATTAATTACTCGGGTAAGCAGGTGTCAATGTCAAGATTTATGAAAATCATGTGACTAATATAGAAGAAAGGGGCTTGTTTGGCTAATTAAATTGTAGACCTTTAAATAACAAATAAGACAATACGGCAGAAAGCGCCTTGCCATGCAAGTCCATCGGTCAGTGATCCAAAGCAATTAACAAAACAACAGTGCTGCATTACGGCACCCGGTGGATCCTGTAGAGAACAAGATGACAGACTAGCCAAGCAAAGGAAGTCATGCATGTAATTAAAACCATTCCGCTAATCCAACGCATGGAATCATTATAGGCTACAATTACAAATCCACTGCAAACTACTTCATGTGGAGGACGGATGGATGTTTATAGTTTGGCACAGCTGGAAGGAATCACATGTATACCCAGTGGCGCAAAAAGTGGGTATGTTTATAGTTTGGCATAGGGCTGGACCATGGAATCAAGCATGTATTAACCTTTTATTTTTTTAAATAATAAAATGGTTATATAAATTTATATAAAAGTTATATATATATATAAAAAAAGTTATATAAATTTTAGAGGACTAACAGGCTAGAGTGACAATAAGATTCCATCATAGAATTTAGACATAGAAGGGTATTAGAAGTGCTACGCAAATACCATGAGCAGCAGTAACGTTAGTGAGTTGTAATTGAAACTAAAATGGATAAAATGCTATGGGGCTATCAATAGAAAAGAAAGTGTTAAGGAGATGGCATGTCAAGGGATGGCATACAGCAGCTAAATAAGTGGATGGTGAAGGCAACAGGTAGGATTTAAAATGTGGCATTTGCTTTAGTATTGCAAATCGTCCATTCATGTTAACAGACTAGCTAGCGTTTGACACTGGGAATGTAGTGATTAATATGTAGCTAGCTTAGAATATGCCAAACAGGTTCTGAGCTGAAAACTGAAAATATAAGGTAGCATGTACAATAAATGACAAGAATCTGGAAAACAACCAATATCTCTGGTTTGCCATGTGAATCATTTATATTTGCTACAAACTTGGAGGCTTCAAATAAGTTGACTGACAAGTGTTTACTAACTTACTGCAAAATAATGTTGCTGATATCTACATTTAGATTTTTCTTAAACCCTTACCAATCCCATGCATGACTATCTCAATTGGATTAAAGTAAAATGACAACTGGTAAATAGGGTAGCATGCACAATAAATGACTAGAAGCTGGAAAACATTACTTATGCAATAAGGCTGGTTTATCATTTTTACCATTAGCTGTTCATGAAATCAGCTGTGCTTTCAGACATACATATACATATATATATATATGTGTACATATATACCATATAATTATGGTAGGCTTAGTGTCTTGTCTGATACTTTAAAATAAACATTTATTATTTCAAACCCACTAGGGATGATGTCAGACACTTATTTTTTAGATCATTCAGATGATTGCTGCATACCCCTCAACACTGATAGTTGCTCTGTGTGTATACCTTGTACATTCTAGTGCCATGGTTGTAAGTTTTTTGACATATACATTGACACAATGTTTTATAGACATTGCCATCGGTTATTAGAAGTGCTACGCAAATACCATGTGACATTTCTTCTGTTTACAGTATCTATTAAAATGCTATGGTATTATCACTGTGTGTGTTAGAATACTTACAATTATTTTAGTGACATCCTTAAGCTAAAATGTGCACTACATTTTATAGTATCATTCTCCATCTACATACTAGGTGTTTGTTATGCAACTCTGTGATTACTACGTATTAGGGATGCCACAATTCTCAACATAGAACTTTTCAATACGACATCCACGGCCCAATACATACATGTGAATTTTTTGGTCACATTTTAGTACATCAAGTTGCGAGTGTAGAACTTGAGTTTATTGCGCTGTGATTGCTGTAGATATTTTCTTATTCAGTGCTTCTTTGGATAAAATGACCTTTAGCCATGCAAAGAACACTGTCTGAATGGCAAGAGAAAAAGATTTTCCTCATGTGCCTGAAACATTTTTCACACAGTTTGCACACACAGTGACACCAGTCCCTGGCACTGAAGGAGCCAGCAGTGTCTTCTGAGGTTTCTGCTTTAATCGACACACTAGGGAACAGACAGCCCACTTTAATCATTCAGATGATTGCATCTTCTGTCACACTGAAGTCTGTGTGTAAAAACAGTTGTTCACTAGCAGACTTGATATTATCCAAATGAGAAACAGACCATAACATATAAATCTATAGTAATACAACATATTAATATGTCCCTACAGTACATGTCTCAAATTTAAAGTGATGACTTTTTAGCCCAAAACAGGAAGGTCCTGAGCTTTTTAGCCAGGAATCTCTAAAAACGGCAAAAGCAGGGGATTTGAACCTATGACTTAGAAAGTAGAATCTTATAGTACTAACCACTACTATACTTGGAATTTTGGTTGGCTTTTTTTTGGTAGCCACATAAGATCAACTTCTGCAGGGGGAACGCATTCTGACACGTGATAGATACTGTCAGATAGTGTTCCCCCTGTGTTCTATAATATAGCAGGTTCCTACAGTACATGTATCAAATTTAACTGTTGACTTTTTAGCCCAAAACAGGAAGATCTTGGGCTTTTTAGCCAGCAATCTCTGAATACGGCAATATTAAATCAGGAAGAATGCATCAGAGCAGCTAAAAAAGTAATTGTCAAATAAGGTTCCCCTGTGTTCCATGACCAAAATAGATCTTCAAGCTGGATTTGAACTTGTGACCAAGAAAGTAGCAGCTCATAGCTCTAACCACTACTCTACTTGGAAGTGGTTGGGCTGTTTTTGATAGTCACATTAGCTCAACTTCTGCAGGAGGAACCCATTCTGACACCTGGTATTGGTACTGTCAGATTGTGATGCTGTATTTGAACCTATGACCTAGAAAGTAATAGCTCATTACACTAACCACTACTCTACTTGGGAGTTTGGTTGACCTTTTTTGGTAGCTACAAAAGCTCAACTTCTGCAGGGGGAACACATTCTGACACATGATTGGTACTGTCAGATAGTGTTCCCCCTGTGTTCTATAATATAGCAGGTTCCTACAGTACATGCCTCAAATTTAACTGTTGACTTTTTAGCCCAAAACAGAAAGGTCCTGGGCTTTTTAGCCAGCAATCTCTGAATATGGCAATATTATATCAGGAAAAATGCATCAGAGCAGCTAAAAAAAGTCATTGTCAGATGAGGATTGTCAGATCCCATGTGTTCTGTAACAGTCATTGCCTGTCACAGGGTTTAGTCATTGTTATTCTGCTATGATATTATTCTATGTTCATCCTAGCCACTAGGGGGACACATGTAGCACACCCTGTATTGGATAAAGCAGGAAGCAGTAAAGTAAGTGCTAGGTTCTGTTTGAAGCTGCCTCACAGTTTTGTGCAACTTTATACTCAATCCTGCTCGAAAAACCTTTGTTTTACTGCTCAAGCCTAAGTTTATTGTTTATTGTTAAATGTATGCATAGCTTATGTAAAATTATATTGCTTAGTTTAATTAGTTTATTTGATGTTTTCTCTTGTATAGGATTGTTTTGTAATGTGGCTTTTGCTCAGAGGCTGTGGCTACACTTCATAACTCTGCTAATCTTCAGATAAGACTGGTTTCCTTTATTTCATGAACTGTTTTACTCTCTACTAGGGATGCAACAATACAGTTAGCCCACGGTTCAATACATACCTAGGTTTTTTAACCACGGTTTTCGGTTCAGTTCGGTTCGGGTTCTGATGGCTTGACACATAAGAGTGTTTTTTTGTTATTCTATGCTTAGGCAATAGGAACAGTAAGAGGTTAAGAAGAAAAAAAACCCGATTTATTGCAATACTCCTTTATTTTACTTAAAAAAGTCCACTAGTTCCTAGTGTATTGTATAATCTAAAATATATTTTTTATTTTAAAATTAACACTGACATCTCACAGCTGCTGGTAGCCCATGTACAAACTGGGGAACACATAAATTCCTAAATTTTGAAAATAAACATACATGTGAAGTTAGTAAACATAAATTGACCATTTCAAATAAACATACTTGTACTTCAGTAAACATAAATAAACCATCTTAATTAAACTTAACAGTACTCCAGTACAGTATCCTTCATTCAGAATGTAAAGTGCAATTTCACTTAGTCACCGTTTTTTCTTCCTCTGCATTATATTCAACTGCAAAACCGAAATGTCTCCACACCACGGATTTGAAAGACGCCGGCGCTTCCTCGTACTGTAGCGTCACTTTGCCGCTCGCCATGTTAAAATGTGGAATGATGGTTCAGCGCCCCCTAACTTTAGAGCATAGTGATTGAATATTTACTCGCGGGGAGGAGTTTCCTCATCTCAGCTGGTAGACTTACAGGCACACACAAACAGTCAATTCGGAGAGAAATAAAACGCACATAAATTATTTAAACGTAAAACCGAAAAAACGCAATTCACAAGCGCGTATTGAACCGTGGATGTCGTACCGAACGGTTCAATATTATATTGAGGTTTGTGGCATCCCTACTCTCTACTTTCAGTGGACTGTGCTGGACATTGCAATTTGCCACACACTTTTGCACTTACACCCTCATTGAATTGTATATGTTTGTATATGACTTATATTAGGTTTGTATCTGACAAGTGTTACATAGTTTGAATATATGCTGAAAGAAACACTACTGTTGTGTGTTTATGAATTTTTGATAGACCCATTTCACATTCTGCATGCACAATTCTGATATTTGTAAAAAGAAAGTCGATCCCCTTTATTTCCTATAGCTCAAACAGTGCGAAGTAACTGGGATGGTTATAGTTCCATTAAAACAAATGTCTTGCTGGATTTGAGCGTGTGAACTGGAAAGCAGTAGCACACAACACTAACCACTACTCTACTTGGAATTTTACTGTAATAATACACTGTAGTTTCCTAAGCTTAGCTTTGGCAGGGAGAATGCATTCTGACAGCTGAGATTGTTCCTGTCAGATAGCATTTCCCATGTTTTCTGTATTGTATTATAAGGTCTTTAAAGGATAGCCTCTTATGAAAAAAATATGCACATGATTTGCCAGTGCAAACCTTGAGAAAACCTGTCTGTCTGTGGAATTTCTAAAATGAGGGTGACAGGGAGATTTAAAAAAATAAATATATATATATATTCCATTTTAAAGCTGATTTCATATAATCAATTTAAGTGGCCCATTTAGATTGTGAACTCATAGATAAGGATCCTGTAAACACGAAACGTTTCAGGTTGACTGATTGAGACGGCCTTCATATGTCAAATCTCAGACAGAAATGAATAAGTCAATGCTCAGCATCAATTAATTTAGGAAAAGTATAAGTCTGAAATAAATGTAACTTTTGGAAAATTTTGGGATTTGCCAAGTTACAAAATCACATAATATAAATATATAATATAATTTGTGGCAGCAGCCTTTTTCCTGTCTCTGACATTATCACTCTGACGAGTCTGAAAACCTGCACTTTAGATGAAAAGCTATGAGCAAAGATATGGCAGATTTCCAATCACATTTTCGAGGTCATCTACCTGTTGAGCAACTGTAATAAAGCCTTTACACTATGTATTAATATACATGCACTTTGACATACAACACACCATACCTATAAAATTCATTAAAAATGTGTAATATTTTAAACCTAACCTATTAGCCATTGCTGTACCAGGTACATACTTTGTCAATTAACAATCCAATTTAGTAAACCACAGATTAGTAATGCATTTGGCATTTGACTGATCATTTATTTTTGCCATTTTATATGCTTCAATGTGAAACTTGTTAAGACTGATGGTAGTACCATAGAAAATAAGTTTTTAGAAATCAGCCATGGCACCCGACATGGTACGAGTCAGAAAACTATTTCACTCTGGCAGGAATATCGGAGAAGTTATTTAACCACTGGACACATGTTTCTCAACCCATTCTTTGACACGGCCACAGTACCAGACAGCAAACAGTTTGCAGGAGCTCTGAGCCAGCTAATAAAGCCAGTCGTCCAATTCTTAATCAGTTAGAGTGAAGTTTTGGCAGGGAGAATGCGTGAAACACCACAACTGCATGTAGCCGCATAATGAGGGCCTGTTAAACCCTCTGCCCTTTATAACAAGAAAAAGGGAAAATCAATTGCTGATTGCTGAGAATAGCACATTCATGCAGAGCACAGGTCTGATTTACATAGTCTAGCAGACACGCTAATGTTTAAAGACCAGTCAACGTTACAGTGATGGGTCAATGCATTTATTATAAGTGATTAGAAACGCCTGTTAGTAATTTAATGCTTTTGAGCATGCTGTCATTGTAACAGGTGTAAAAGATGTTAATGTTTCTAGTATGTCACTACATTTCATCTCCTGAGGACGTAAATGAGTTTGTAGTTGAGTGCAATGTGTCACCGCTTAAATTCGATCTGACCACATCTGGCTTGACCTAAAAGCAATCCACTTATGCTGTATTAATACAAGGGAGCTTTGATCAATCAAATCTCAGAGATTGGGAGCATTTATCTGATCTCTTTATCCTCTAAACAGCAAATCCTGATTTATTGCACAAATGCTTATTTTTGCTGGACAAAATCATATTGTACAGACAGCTTTCCATTTTGCACTAGATTAGTACTGGTGTCTTTGCATAATGAATGTAAAATGAACTGATTTTGACCTGTACAAAATTTTAGCATTTTAGTTTAACTAAAATTTTAGTTGTATCTACTGTCACTCTTTTTACATTAAAGAGTTGAAATTAAAACTAAAGGCGCAAACCCAAGATGTTTTTCTAAATTGTAAAATTAATACATAAAGGGAGAACACAATCTCATGGCAATTCGGTGGGTAATTCCTATGAATCTCGAAATCTCATTCGTATGTCATCACACATTTTTGTGAGAATCACTCTGTACAAATTTATAAAACCATTAATATAGTTAAAACTTCAAAACAGTTAAACCATAAAATAGTAAAAACTTTTAAAGATCAACTGAGTGTCTATGGAAAAGCATTAGATTTTTTTTGTGAGAGTGAAACATTGTACAATAACATATAAACATATTGTTAAATAACAATAGTCCATCCCCACCTGACATCCCTTCCCTTTACAGTAGTCTAGATATTACAGGCAATTTAAAGATATACAGCACCACTTACCGAAGCATTTTCATGAAACTTGCACAATTACACCCTCACACCGAGTAATTTCCTTAGCAATGTGAAAGAAGTGAAACTATTATGGAGAAAAGGTTGTAGCTTAGTGCTAAAGCCAAAGCTTTTAGAGACAAATGGGGAAAGACATTTAGAAGAATTGGTGCCTTTGGCCAACTAACATCATTGTCTACACAAACATTTTCTCTATGTTATGTTTTTTAAGGCTTGGATATTACATGCTATTGTTATTGAAATGTATTTTGTAAGTCATTAGATTACTGAAGATATAATTATCCCACAAAATTTGTCAAAAAAATATTTTATTTCTGGAATACTGGGTAATGTTTTGAAGCTCCTTTGCTCATTCTAATTCTCTATTTGCCATACACAATGAGCTCACAGAGAAAAATGGTGCAACTGAAAACACAAGCCCCATCCAAGAAGTCGGTCAGACCCTTTTGATGTCAAAGAAAACCACACACAATGAAACATGAGACCCCCATAATGCTTGTCTCATACACCCTTTCTCAGGACCTCAGCTACTGTGAGAACAGAACCAAACTTTATTCTTTAATCTCCAGACTAATTTATCTCTGGCAGCAGATGTCACTGGGTTAATTGTTATTCTGTCTGCATAAATGCTCCTTTATGTCACTTTTTAATTACTTGCTTATATTACTGTTTGGCTTTCTGAGCCAAATGTAAAAGTCAGGTGACTTTTATTAAAACACAATCTGCCACATTCTCATGAATCCTTTCAAAACTCATCTTCAAAAAATGGCATCAAAATGCACAAAATCAAAGCATCAGATGAACCCGGTCGACCCCGGCTGCGGTTGAGCCCAGGCACGACTGCCTTAAGAGCAAGTGGAGCACATGCAGAGAGACAGAGAATCTGGATTCGGAAAGATGAAAGTCATGTTTAAGCATTCCTGGATGCACTCTTCAGAAGGGCTGTGACTGTCTGTGTGTATGAGGATCAAAGCTTTCCCTCTAGTGCCTGGCTGATGGCACAGTGTGTGGCTGCTACTGAGGGCCCCGTGTTAATGGGAATAGGGGGGACGGGGGCTTTGATGGAAAGCTTGTGGCCGATCTTCTCGCTTCACTGCTGTATTGTCTGAGGGGCAGGGACAGTGGATCAGACTACAGTCATGTTGTAATGAGGGATGTGGTGTCATGCTGTTCACACAGGTGTAAGAAAATACCTTCTTCAACTCATGACAGGTGATGATGTCATTTGACATAGTGATTAATGCGTATAGAGATGATATGTCACACGAATCCTAAAAAGCTCATGTGTAAATTATAATGTTTAAAAAATGTTTCTTATCACAGATATTTGTAGGCAGATTTCACAGAATAGTAAAGAAAATGGCTCAGCCAATGATGTAAATCCCTTAGTGGGGAATATGTGATTGTCCAGCCAATGGCAGATGGAAAGGGCGTTAAAATTTGTTTGGAAATAATGATTATTTTTGTAACTCTGTTCTGCTGAGCAGTTTCACTGTAATATTTAAAGCTCTGTGAAATAAATATACAATAGGCATATAAGGCAGATGAAAAACATACCCGCTGTTTGGTGACATGCCTCAGTCCAATATGCGGCTGACTCCTGCACTGTGGGGAAAAAATAAAGAATTTATAGTTTCGGTAATACATGCACCGCACACAATCTAACACATGACATAACAAAGGTCTGAGGGAAAGTGTTTTCAGTTTTTGATGATTTTGACATGATGAACTCAACAAATAAGGCAACGGCTAAAACTATTGTTTAGATACGTGACCTTGCCTGTAAAAACCCAGCCATTTTTTGTGATTTACTGTTTCTACATAAAATCATCCTACATAATATCAAGAACATTCCTTAATGTGAAAATATAACCTTGATATGTTTAATATTGGCTAAGTAATGACAGGTCAACAATTGAAATCATAGTGATATTAAAAAGTAAAATCAAACTTTTGATGCTTGTTATCTCATAATTTTATTTTGATACTTGAGCCTGGTTTTCACAGACATATCAGAAAACAATCAGAAATGCAAACAATAAAAGCTGCATGAGATGGAAATACATATTAGATGAAACATGTCAAGGTGAAGGTGAATAACCAACCATAACAGTAACTGTTATCTAGGGTGACAACTGTAAAATTACAGTAGCTATCCATGACAGTAAACACAAATCAAACATGACATCATAAAGGTCATGTATAAAGACACCATTACAAAATTTGAAAGCACAGTATATTTCTGTGGTATTAAACTAAGTAATCCATTACATTTTATTTTACTGTATTGGGTATTTATTGTATTGAGTATTTTATTGCATGGGACCGAAAGGGTGTGTGTGTTTCCATAATACTAATACTAGTATGTTTGTGTCAGCAGCCTTTATCCTAGCGTTTTAAAAGTGTGTGATATAGTGCACTGTGTGTGTTAGTGTGTGTTTTTTTGTAGGACCTTGTGGTGCTCTCAACTGCACTACACCTCACCAGCTGCATAAACAAACAGACATGCACACAAAAATACCTTATCTTACTTAAATTATAAAGCCTTATAAAGTCTTATCCACTCACACACACATGCAAAAAAACTGATGAAGTACTTAGCCTTTACACAAAAATCATTGCTTTTTTATCTATAACATTTTATTTCTTCTTTATGATTACAATTCTTTCAGAGTAAACTACAGCTAAGGAATCACGTTATGCATTTTTCTTAAATGTAACTAATATATGTATAGTTATTAATACACCTATTTTACCTGTTAGATCTATATTGTTATACTCTTTTTTTTTATCTATATTTTTTTACTTTTAAATACTAATTTTGTCCCTAAGTAACCAAAACACCTGCACACACATACACAAACCAGCACACAAAGGAATACAATTAGACCACTTCAGTCAATTCATCTCTGTAGCTAAGATTTAAACACACTGACCTGAACTACAGACCGACGCTCGCTTTACTGATGAGACTAAGCAATTACAAGAGAAACAGGTGACAGTGGAGTTGATATTTTGACTCCAGAGTGAATTTATTCAGCTGATGCCAGACATAACATGAGCCGGGGCAACAACACCTGCTCCAACATATCAAAGATGATGAACCTCTCTCAGAGATGACATGTCATTTAGCTAATGGAACACTACATAAAGAAAAGCAAAACTATTTCTATCAACAGCAATTATATTATTACGAAAGACCTACAGAATGATGTCGCTCCTCCTAAACTCATCAGTAAACATGATATCTCAGATAGTCAGAGACCCGTGCACAAAACATGAGAGAGTGCAGACAATTGTTAATAGAAAGAGGCCACATCACATACAGATTCTTCATTATGAGGAAACCTGGTTGCCTAGTTACCACAACAGCCAGCTATGTGCATGTATTTCAGCTGCTCTAGAAAATCTATGTCACGTTCTATTGCCTGAAAGACTTATAACCACCTTTTCTAAGTAATGCATGTGGGAGGTAAATGGGCTGTTAGCAAGGGTTATGACGCAAGAGCTCTTCAGGTCTACAGTTTTCCATGTCTGTGAGCAACACGGGTGATTGCATGCAAATGGTTTAGGGGGCAACAGAATAGCCAGCACTTTAAAGGAATAGATCACCTATATATGAAAATGCCATCTTAGCTGCATATGACTTTCTATTTGGCTTTCTAATTATATGAAAATGCCGTCTTGTTATCTTCTTATACGGGCACAAAATGACAAAACTCCAAAAACCAAATACATCCATCAACTACAAACAATACATTTGTAACAATTCATATTTTAATATTTAGTACGTTGTGTCCATGATATCCACAATAACAAACCATTCAGCACGCAATTCCAAATAATGGCAACATGTCACTAACAATAAAATCTCATTGGTTATCGTGTTTTGTGACTAGATACACAAGAACCAGTGAGATTTGAAGGCATCAACCCTATTGGAGCTTAGCATGCTAACCGGTTTGTTACAATGTATCAATCACTGTAGCACATCAAAATATTAATAGTTTTCTCTCACATTTGTATCGTTTTATACTACTGGGATGTCATGGGGATAAGTAAATTAAAGATTAATAATCTTTTTTAAGACACATTTTTGCCAGCATTTCAAACATCCCTCCAAAAAAAGGCAACCCTTTTTTGTGATGTGCAATGTGGCAGGCTTAATAAAAAATAACAGATACATGATATCTGAATTATGCTATAATTAATCAAATATTATAGTCCAATTAAAACTATTTTAGGCAATATGTATTTCAGTACTGTTTCATGCATGCTGCTTTAGGGATCGTCTATGCACACTAGGCAGCTCACTAGGTTTTACACAGTCATTGAAAGATTATGAGTTCATAAAAGTTGAGTAAAGCTTTTACTTTTCAAATAGAAATACTAAACAGTTTTACAAATATAGCAGTGAGGCAGTATTTGTGCACAGTACAGCAATAGAAGCTTTTCTCTATTAGGTATTCATAACACAGTTGATAACCTGTGAGGAGCAGCCTATCTCAAGGACACCACAGATGACAGCTAGTCTCTGATCTAAGATTTCTGGGCAAAAGAAATGAAGGAAGATGAAGGATGGTGGTGAATCTACGAGTGCAGTAATACAAGCCCTCTGGCAGTGGATGTCTGGGAACAGTGTCATTGTGGAGGAGAGATTACAGTAAAGGGCTGAAGTAGCTACATGTTACATTCAAAAGGCTTATTACACTTGTTAGGCTTATTATGTTTGTTCTTTCAAAAGTAAACAATATTGTTATGTTAGAGAATGTATAAAAAGCAATATGACAAACATCTTTAACGGGAATGTTGATGTATGCCTAAAGCTTTGACAAAACGGAAAGGTTAATTTAAACAACACAGAAACATCCTGTTTAAACACACATACACTACCAATACAAACCAATACACTACCAATACATTTTTCTTTATTTATCCGAGACATTCTTGATAAAACTGGTTAAACAGAATGCAACTAGACAAAGGCAAGACAATTTTCATTACAATGCTTGCTTAAGGGGGTGCAGGGCTTTGACATCATTAACCCTTTCAATGTCAAATGTCAGTCAAACCAGAATACCCCAGACTGATGAGATAACATGGAGATGTGGAATGATCCACATGCAGTACAGAAATGTCAAGGACAGCAAGGATCAAAATGACCATATATATGAGCAGAATATCATTACAGCATATAGCAAGAACATCCTAATGAAAATGGATGAATTTAAATTTCCTTTATAATCGAATGCAGCATGCCCAATAAGTAAGTGGCCTTGCATATTAATCAATGTACTGAAAGAAATGTTAATGGACCGTACCATACAGTAATTGTTGTGAAATATTTTCTGAATAGCCAATAGTGATTGAATGAAATATTTTCTGAGTGCTTTGTGATTATCATAAACACCTGTTGGCTGAAAAGTTAATCATCTGTGTGAATGAATGCAGAAAAAGAGCTCCATTGTGTAAACACATTAAATTCAGCATGGCAGTGCTTAATTATACAACAGCACTGGGCGCATAATTAGGCGCGTTTCCATTACCCTTCAAAATGCGCAAATTGAAATAGCGAATTAAAAATACGCTTCATGGAAACGCGGCAATTTCGCAAAAACGACCATATATCGCAAAAAGGTTTTAACGCTCATATGGGGTGGTTTTTCAGGCAATGCGAAAAAGGTATAATTTGCAAAACTGCAATGAACACGTTTTTCGCATCTACAGGTCACATGGCATACGTAAAAAGTCATATGATCATTCTTAAAGGATGGTGCGGTATGTGTGGACCAAAGACGAGACAGACTTCTTTGTTAAACTAATTAAAGACAAAAAATTCATTTAAAAAATATTGCAACATTTGTAATGGAAACGTGCCTATTGTAATGTATAATGGAACATGTGATTGCAATTGATTTTCAGCAACAAATGTTCACCAAATCAATTTATAGAGGTCTTTGGGAACACAAGTGTGGGAACACACACTCTTTTATTGTTAGAGATGTTCAATATGCTAAGCACAGATTTCCCCAAAATCAGGGTTTTACTTAAGCTGAAGGTACACAAGGACTTTTGTGTTTTTAATTTTAATACATTTTTAGAAAGCTAAAAATGTTTCAAAACTAATGATGACTATTGTGTCATCATCGCTCCATAGCAACAACTGTTTTGAAAACGCTTGTGGACAATCAAATACCAAACTGGGCATTTATCAGGGTCAAACTTCAAATATTCTGTCAAATTTGCTGACAGAATATTTTCTTAAATATTTTCTTAAAAGCAAGTCAACTATCTAAACAGGAAGTATACAGCCACAGATAGCTGACCTTGACTAACACAGCCTGACAAGCCAGCTGAAAGTCTGGATAGCTGAGAACGAGCCGCCGCATCCATTGGGCATCCATTTTCTCAGCATCAGGGTGATGGAGTGCATGCTGTCAGAGGGATGAGATACTGCAGGCACTATAAGCACACTACCATCTGATGTCCTGAAAGTGTTTGCTCACCCCTGGCCTGGCCAGCTGTAAGTGCTAGCTCACAGTATGTGACAGAGCAAACTAATGCACAGAACAACAAAAGCAGTGAATAACATACACACTTCAGGATAAATTACATTGACATCTTGTGAAAGGTCTTGAGAAAAAACGAGGTATATATATGAGGTTTTATTGCTTCACTCTTAAAAGCCCACTGGAATATTGAAGCTTTCAGAAAATTACAAAAGATTAACCTCAGGGCATGTTTATGACATAGTCTACTAACATATGCCATTGCCAAGAGATGGAGATTTGGAAGAAAGGGTGATAGAGCTCAAACTGTCATTGTCAATAACACAGTGAGATTAAAAAGGTCTGGATTCTTATTTAAATTAGAAAATAAACATAAAGCTTTAAAGCTTCACAAACAAATTAATAGGCTATAAAATATCTAAGATTCTGCCGGTTTGCAGCAATTAACCATGTATTTTAACCTGATAACTGTCACTGCACATATTGAGCATACTGAAAATGAAAATGTACTATCCGAACTACAATTTTTAAAATTATAGATATTTTTATTTTGTTTCAACTTTTTAAATACTTTTACATTTTTATTAAAATATTTTTATCATTTTTTGTTTATATTTATTGTTGTGAAAATTTGTATCAACACTAAAATATACTGTGAAATATAAAAATAAATAGTAAAATAACCCATGTTCCTCCTGTGGAACGATGACAATTAACAGATTAAACATGACTTTTTTGCTTTCATTAAAAGTATGGTTCACCAAATAATACAAATTCTTTCATAATTTCCTCACCCTGTCATTTTAAACCTGTTCGACTTACTTGCTTCTCCAGAACACAGAAGATAATTTGAAGAACGTCAGAGACATTTCTCAGAATATATTCTTTTGTGTTCCACAGAAGAAAGAATCATATAAAGGTTTTGAATGACATCAGAGAAAAAAAATAATGACAATATTTTTTTGAGGAGGGGGTAAACTATTCCTTTAAATCACAGTTTTTGGAATATTCTTAAATAATGCTGAATCACATAACATGACCATGTATTGTAATTGTGGAGTCATCTCAAGTGTATGATGTCATTAAAAACGTATATCATTATATATAATTATATATTATACTAATAATTAGAAAAAATAAGCATTTTCGCTAATGGCCACTTACTAAACTAGGATTTATTTATTTAAGATGAAACATTGCTAAAACTTTCTAAGACACACTGCTGGAGTGCCATTTGTTTCCTCAAGCATTTGGCATACAGTATGATTCTCAGCGAAAGTATAAAAACACTTTTGATGGTTTCATTTTGTCAGGGGTGTTTTAAAAATGAAATGTACAGAGCCCCCTTGTGGCATTCCTTAAAGTGGTAAAAAGGTTTGTGTAAATAAGCCTCTTCTTATCATTTAGGTTGAGGGAGCTTACAATGATTTAGAAACACATCTGCTCACGAAAGCACAAGAGATGTTAGAAACAAGATGCAAGTGTTCATTAAAAGCTTTCTGGCAGGCAGCATTTCCATTGAGAGTCCCATTGCAATTCTGTAATTCTGTGCCAGGATCTTTGCTGATTAGCTTGTTATATTTGAGTGACAGGTCTCTGTTTTGAGACCTTGAGCCTGATGATTCCTCATTTCAAACACCGGGTGGATTGAGCTGGGCCTTTGTTCATGAATAACCAAGACACAAAGAAGATTGACACGCAGTCTTGGGAGGACGAGGTCTCCAAGGGAAACGTTGTTTGATGAGATTATGCTGTGGAAACAAAACCTTTTTTTCTAGGAAAGATCCTTTAAATTAATTTAAGATGAGAGAGAAGGAGAAGTGAATAAAGAGCAGTAAATGTGTTCCAGAGCATCTGTGTCTAGTTTAGGTAAGTTAGGTCCAAGGTAATCAGTATACGACCTAGCTCAATAACCTAATAGCCCAATAACTGCACAGAATAATAATGATTTCAAAACATTGTTTTTTGGTTTTGTAAATACTCTCATTTTCAGATTCAATTCTTCAATAAGTATTCAGTATTTTTAGGTTTCCTGTCAAAACCCAATAGAAAGGAGGATTCATTTCCCTCAAGTCAAAAAATCTGTCATTAAAATGGAAATTGCCTAAGATAGCAGTCAATGAAGGTCAATTAAAGACTCTAATAGGCACAAAAAGAGATAAAGCCTTCAAAGCCTTTTCAGCAAAAAATAACTGAAGACAAATCTAGACATTAGGAATACATTCATGAAAATGGACTCATTTGTACGTGATAAACAAATAAATACTATAACAATGTAACCATGAATGTAATTATATTGGCTACTGTGAAGATCATAGTTATTACTCCTTTACTAGATTTCCATAAATCTGAAATGGTAATATATTACAATTAAAAACATGCTCTTACAATTCCTGATGGTTTAAACCAGCTTTGAATAAGTTGTATTAAAACATGGCTTTCAACAAATGTTTCTTAACAAATGTTCATGTAAATTAAGCCACAAAGTATGAAGTTAAAAAATATAATGTAGAGTAGAACTGTAGAAGCGACTGAAAATTCAGAGGAAGAAATCACGTACTTCATGATTTCTGGAACTCTTTTTATACCCTCAAGAGCCAGCTGTGTTACCTGTAGGATACACAGTGAATGCCAATAAACCAAATTAATGGTTTGTGAAACTGGAATAGCTTCTGGCTTATGGTTAAGGTGGGTAGTGCCCAAAAGCCATGAAGGAAGTCTCTGTTTTAAGCCTTAAAAGGATATTACTAAATATATGCAAAAACTATCAGTGAAATTAGCTGATCATAATAATAATAATGTATGATCAAAAGTAATCTGTATTATAAATGTGTCAGTGTAAAACAATTGCCCAATAGAAATGTTTTTTTATTTGGCTCCAAAGACCAGCATAGAAGAACTACCATACTTTTGCATAGTAAACAGTGATTTGTATCTTTCTGCAGGTTAAGAACAGAGTTTGCTGCAAAAACCCACTATAAGGCATTAATGGTTTCTCACGCCAGCCAGGTCAATTTCACAGAAAAGGTTTAAGAGAAGAAATAGATTTGGTTGACAGCATTTCAGTGTCCGCTATAAAACAACCTGTCTAGAACACTGACATTACTCTGATTAGAAACACAGAGTGAAGGTAGGAGAGAGGATGAAAAATTTTGTGCTTGCTTCACCTATGCATCTATGTGCATGTGTGTGTGCGCGCATATGTACTGTATGTGTGCATGTTCACCTTGCCTGACAGAGAAATCTCCTACTAGGTGCTAAACAAGTGACTGCAGGATGCTAATGAGGACCAGATTGAAGCCAACTCAACATTCAACACCTAAACCCTAATCTGTTTATTGAAATTCTCTTTTCAGCCCTTAAATAGATTATTTCTTAGGAAAACAAAATCTAACCAAACACAACAAACCTGAAGTAAGCAACTAAACAACTGAAAAATACGATCCAGCTAACCCACACCAAATCTAATCGAACTCTACATCTAAGGCAACCAAAAAAATTTTTATCCAAAGGATATAAACCTAAATGTGACCACATAACAAACCTAAACCGTAGATAGCTACTGTAAACAGGCCTATAACTTCATGTTTGAAGATCAATTAAGAAAAACATATACAGTGTTTCAAATATAAACAATGACATTGAGAAAGAAAGTCATTCTGGGATCTGAGGCAAAGGTTGATCTGATGTCTTTCCACAGATCCAGACAGAATATTCACTTACGTAACAGCCTGAAGCTAATCCTTCAGATGTGGTTATGTTATTCTACACACACTGTAACTGCTGTTTTAAACTGATTGTGACCATCAACACATTTCAAGATATAAAAAAGCATTGTAATGCTCACAAACACTGATCTAAAATATCTTGATAGAGCCAAGCAACAAAAATAACATGATGAACACACAATCCAAACAAACTTCATATAAAAAAGGGAATGCTTTGCATCACATGATGCACACGTATGTTAAAGCTTAACAAAGATAGCATACATTTATCAGTAACATTTTTATGTACATTCAACATGTTATAGAAGTGGCAACATTCAATGTTTACTGTAATTGAACCTTCTGAATTCAAATTAAAAGTCTGTCACTGAAAAATAAAACTGAATTTTTCATGAAATTCAAAATATTAAAGAAATTCAGATTGCTGAACCCAAAAGAAAACTTCTCAAAGCAATTTTGTTTTTTTGATTTTACAGACGTCACATCTTAAAACAATTACCATACCAATATAATAAATGTCATACTTTTTGTGTCACAATATATTGTGCCACAATATTGTTACACCTATTTGTACCATTTACAATTATATTATATTATATATATATCACATGTTATGATATTATTTAGTGCAATTAAAATAATAGCCATAATACAATCATTTAATTGGAATGAAATGTTGTTATACTGGTTAGTTTTGGTTGAAATAGTAAGTAATTTCACATTTCATGCCCTACATCTCTTTCGTTCATTGTTGTGTTTTTTAAAGAGCTTCCACATACGCGTTTTTGATACAGGTGCACATTTTCCCTGACACACTGACCCACATACAAACTCTAAGAGCTTAAGAATCACAAGTCTGTCTCGTTCCCCTCAGCTTTTGAAGATTTAGGATTATTAGTTAGTCCACCGTACTGTTTCACAGACGTTCATATTTAAAACCTGTTGTTGCGCTCAGGTGAAGTTCATTAAAAGCAGTCACGCATTGTGTGGCACACATCCACCTCCGCTAATCCTAGCATCGTAAATTGTCTCTGCTTTAAAGAATAAGTCATAAATGAATCCTATCACTATCCAAATCACTATAACGCAACGAATTCAGAAACTTTAACAATCACACTTGAAGACAAACAGACATGTTTTGAATACAATCTTACCTCGATCATAGGAGATGCGCCTTTCTCGGGCAGTGTACATCCCAACAACTCAGTGAGGAACTTTGCCATATAAAGCTGCTATATTTTATACGCTTATATCTTGTAAACGCTGCCGATGTTTCTCTGAACTACAATGCTCACAGGTAGTCTTGCTTCAGCACCGCTTTCCTACAGCACAACACACCATGTTTTCGCTCCTTGGGGTTTCCTTTCAGCATTTCTTTCACTCTGAACTCACAGACGTTTCATTTAAAGGTCTGACAGCTCTCCGTCTTTGTCTGTCTGTGTTCATCCGCATACAGCGTGGCTTCTGAGCGCTGTGCCTCACTGAACGGTGCTTGTAATCCTTACGGAGGGAGGGATCAGCCAGGGACGACACACACGCAGATGTGCGCCTCTGACAGGCATCTACATCCTTCTGGAACTTCAGGGAAGTTTTCGGATGTGTGCTGGTATCAGTATTAGTAGCATTGCTGTTTTTTTTTTTAATAATTTGATGCAACTGTCAGTTTGAGGCTTCTGGTTATGAAATGCCCTCACTTCAGAATAGTTTACAACAAACCTTGTGTCTCTAAAACATACATTATATTAGGATAAGATATTGACTACAGACTATGCCATGCAAATTAGGTCTAGGAATAAAGTACTTTATATATATTTAAGGACATAGGGAGGACAAAATAGATTTTTATATGAATAATGCTGTAAAATACAAGCAAATTTGTAATGTATAGGCTTATATGTCTGCCATTGATGTATAATGTGTATTTTGTATATATTTAAGCCTGCTAAAAATCACCATCATTTCCATCGAAGAATTCTGTCACAATGACTAATTTTAGATGTGGTTGAATGATACTGTGCTGGAAATAAAAGAACGTATCCATATTTACAATGTACATTTCTGCTGCCGTGAACCCATAATGACTGACCACTATCCCAGCTAACAATTGGTTCCCAGAATGTTCTTTTTAAGGTTTGTTTTCGTTCAGCCAGGAAAGTTTGATGGATTGCTAGTTTCTGGTTCACATACATTTTATTTGTTGCAAAGAATAAAACCTAAATGTGGATTCTGAATATGGTTACAGCAGATCCAGGCAGGATCACCCCTTCAGTTCAGAGACACACTAATGCTTTTTCTCAATGGTACAAAAATGTTCATCCTTAATGCAGTGCCCATCTCTCGCTTTTTTAGGTTCCTTGATTTCCCTTGACTTTAAAAATGCATTCTGTATTTAAACATAGATACGTCTTCTAAAAGACTGCTGTTAAATTCAAATGTGTTCCCAAATGCGTTCAGAGCTTTTTAGGAATAAACTGATTTGGTCTCTGAGCATTCATAATTCGTACCGAATGGCAGGGTAAAAAGCTGCATGCTCACACACACTGTCCCTCATTTGAAATCATGGTTTACACTTTCATGTTTATCAAATGTGACTGAGAATCACAAATCAGATATTTTGCTGCCCAGGTTCAAGCAGATATGAAGAGTGGGTGGCCAAAAGGGAGGAGTGTGACAGCTGAACACTGCTGGCAGTGCGTGACTATGCACATCCAATACTGAGTTTTATCATCTCTGTCAAAAATCCAGAACAACAAAAAGCCTGTCTGTCCTCCCATGTACAGCATCTTTTGCTCCAGGAGCTTTCACACCTCTGCATGAGTAGACTTTCACTTCACACCTGCTACAAGGATACTGCACATATATAGGACACACATTTCACATTCAAAATTTATATGCTAAACATATATAATATACTGAATCTATTCATATGAACATCTTATACGCAGAATCTGCACAGTGATATTTAATGACACAGTGTTGTCTTTTACAAAGACTGATGAGAAAAGAGAGGTTTCATGTTGTCTTTAATGTATAAAGCTTTATGGATTAGCACTCAATTCTTTGTAAATTCATGAGGACTTCCTGTCAGTCTGTAAGTGACAGATGGGATATCAGCCATATGCTGTTTGCTCAGGTAATGAAAGTAATACAGTCAGTGTTTACCTAAACACTGAAGCTACTTAAAACATTTGCTAAATGTTTCATTTTTTCTAAGATTACAGCCAAGACATCTTTGTCATACACCCAGCATTAAATTCACTGGTATCCAAGCAGCTGACAGAGGTCTCCATGGTAATACTGCATTCGGTTTCTCGTGACATTGACTGTAATAATACACACAGTTTCTTAGAAACAAACACAGAGATTCATCAGAATGTACACCTGCTTTGTGATTTTTTTAAGATTTTTTTGTCAAACAATTAAAAATAAAAACAATTAAAAATATAAATATTGTACATGTTACTGTAGTTTAAGTACACCCTTCATATTATATCTGGTTTCGATATAGTTTTCAACTACATTCACAGAAGAAAACCAGCTTGCTAAGTTGTTATGCTGATGTTTCAATTTCTGTCCCTGCATCCCAATTTGCATACTATCTATACTATATAGCATGCTGAAATGAGTATCCTTACCCGGGAGGTCTTTTATTTCAGTGAAAATTGGAGGTACAGATCCATGAACACTCTAAGGCAAATATTAATTAGCTGAATTAATAAATTAAATATTTATTAATAATGATGTTGATGTGTGTGATGTATCTGTTGCCATAACAACTTAAATGCGTGTTAAATCTTGTAGTTCTGTTAATGCAAGCATCTTTTCATCTTATTAATGTAGTTGATGAAATATAAGTGCACATGTCAGAATATAAAATGTATAACAGAATTTGTGTTAATAAATGTATATTATTTGCAAAAAAGCACTAAAAAGAAACATAGTACCCTTATTAGACCAAAAAATTACTTTAATATGATATGCACCAACTACACCAAAGCATGTGGCATTACAAGGCATTGGCATTGCAAGAGCTGCCACCTCTTACATACCAACCCACAGCTTAATTTGAGACTTCAAGACCATATGAAATCAACATATTTATTTTGTTAGCATACATTACTAGTTTTGTTGTGAAAAATTCATCCATGGAAGTCACTTCACCAATATATAAATATATATTTTCAAAATATACTTCTTCTCGGTAACACTGATCCATCTGTGATGACATTAGTTAGATGGCTTGGGAGGAACATCCATTAACCAGTAATCCATTAAACTGTCTGTCTGCTCCATTTCTAAATGAAACGTCGACTTTTCAAAATCTAATCAATTCCCAATAGAAAAAAGCCACACTTTGTATTTTCTTAACTATTCTGTTACTCTCGGAAATACATCACAATACTGAGGTGAAGTCAGCCACAAACTCTTCTTTATCCAGACTTTCACTCCATGGTACTATAAAATACTGAAAACATCACATGGAGGCAAATACCTTTTAAAAATATTGTTTTTTGTTTTGGTCTGCCTGCGAGGTCTCCAGTGCCAGGGGTTGAGTCTAGGTTCCAGTTGGTCTCATTGGAGGAAACAGACCCTGTAGAGACAGGTGTGTCTCTGCTTTAATGTGCAGGTGACCTGCTGTTCTACCGGCTGCCACTCACTAATTACACAAACACATATGCACACACAGACTCTCAATATATTAATCCCTTTTCCAGGCTGCCTCCCTGAAATAGTCCCTCTGAATTCCAAACATTGCAGATGATAATAAGACAATTTGTATATGAACTTCACAGCATGCAGAAGAGCATGCGGAGTGTAGTGATTTTAATAAAAGCTTTCAGACAGATTCTATGTTGTGCCCTGAAGATGCTCCATATGGTCTCGCAGCTGTAGGATGCAGGATATCATGTCTCACAGCACAGCGACTGACCCCCTACTACAAAATCTCTTCAGGGAGGAGTTGAAGAGGTTTAATAGATGAAAGGAAAGATTGAAGGCTTTAGAAAGTTTTAATGAATTGGTGCATGAAAATGAATTTGCATCTGCATGTGGCAGTAAAAGCTCATCATGTGGGAGACTGTAGAAAGCCAAAGTCATACTTCCTGCTGAGATGTGTGATGCTGCTGCCTAACATTTTTTTTCCTTTTCACATTTATCTCCCATCGCAGTTGCGGATATGCAGCGTGCCAAACGGGCATTCAGATGGGTCTATAAAGAAGAGCAACTGCAGCAGAGTCCCTGAGCAATGACGCTGCACTGCAGCAACACCTGATTTATCACTCCCAGCTACTCTCGGGGTGAGGGCAGGACCATTAGCAAATGAGCTTTAATTCACACTGGCCGTTCATCCCTGCTCAAACCCCTATGCCTCGCTCTCTCTATTCACAAGCATTGACAGAAAGTACTATACAGTGCTGATGGATTTGGGCAATGATAAAGACAAACTTCTACAGTAGTTTTTCTTTCACGTTTAACAAATAGGATTGAATGTAAGGGGCAAATGGAGCCAGTGGACAGCAGCATGTCATGTCTAATGGGTGGCGAGACATTAGCTTAATTGAGGTCTTTGAAGCTTTGAGGTCACTGTGTGTATTTTGGCTTTGATCTTTTTCATCTAAATGTTGGCAGCTACTTTTTTGCAGATAAGCAAAGTGTGAACTAAGACGTAGAATAATGAAATGCATCTTTGTGAGAGAGAGAGAGAGAGAGAGAGAGAGAGAGAGAGAGAGAGAGAGAGAGAGAGAGAGAGAGAGAGAGAGAGAGAGAGAGAGAGAGAGAGAGAGAGAGAGAGAGAGAGAGAGAGAGAGAGAGAGAGAGAGAGAGAAATATTAAAGTAACCAAATTCCCGCATGCCAGTCCTCACGCTAAGATACACTTCACATCTGTGCTCCAATTTGTTTCAATAATTCAAAGATTCAGATTCCACATCATCTGCGGGTCAAATACACTGCATTAATAAATCATTGGAAATGCAGGCAAAAGAAATGTACAGTATGAAACAATTAGTCATAATAATACAAAATGCAGATATTGTTTGACAAAGTGAACAATGATTTACCTTAGCTTTGAACATAACAGTGAAACTAAGTTATGAACATCTAACAAGGTGCTGTTTCTTTAAATCTAATAATAAGAGCTACAGGTACTTATCTAGCACTGCAAAACATTGTAAACTTAGTAAAGCACTTCTTAGTACTATTGTTGCCGCTTCTGATGTATCGCTTCATTGTCTCCTACTATTGTAAGTCGCTTTGGATAAAAGCGTCAGCTAAATGCCTAAATGTAAATGTAAATATGTCAGTAGGTATGGACTAATAGTTAAGAAAGAGTTTTTGTTAACACAATAAATAAAATATATAAAAGTCCTTTTATGATCCATAAAGACATTTAAACCACAGCAGCGGTGATAGCCTAAACACTGTGTTAAAGAAATAGTTCACACACATTATTTTTACCTTATTCTTTACTCACCTCATGTCATCCTCATGTCCTCAACGTATCTGTATCGGTTCTTGCATGTCTCAAAACCAATAAGATTAAAAGTTGAGATAAGTCATATACACCAAGGATGACATGAGGGTGTATGAATTATGGGGTAAAAAACACTGATGATATCAGGAGGAGAAGGTTTTTATTCTCTTCCTACAAAAGTAAAAGTATTAACTGAAAAACCACTGCAGCCAACACAGTGACCGACTCTATTTGCCACCAGTTCCTCAGGAGTTTGAATTTCAACTACACTAGCTCGGTAGAGAATGATTATCACCCTTTTCTCACACTCCACACCTCTTTGTTGGTGTAATCTAAAAGCTTCAAGCCTTGACAGCTTCAAACAACTTGGGAAATAGAAAGAGCTCTGCTAGTCCAGTCAGGTTGTAGGTGATTATACGGCTGTTATTTGGAACCGTACCAAGCTGAGTTTTGTTGGGTTTTCTAGAGACAGCAGTTCCTCAGTTCAGTGATCATTAACTACATGCTATACAACCACCATCAAGCCTGTCATAGACAGAATGCTCATATATATAATAATATATAGTATTATATTAAATTATAATAGTTCATTTGCATTAATGGCAAAGACTTACCTCAAATGCATTTTTGAATTTTAAGGATGAAAGAGGAAAGGAGGAGATACAGGATGATTCTCATCTTTTTGAACAATATCAAATATTATTCAAATATAATAAATATATTTATATATAAACTATGACTTGGTTATTCTGATTTATTTTAGTTTTTGCTAGTGTAAGTTCTGAATGTCCAGTAGCATAAAAATTTAGAAGCCAAACTGTCTGGTGAGTGAAAAAGTGACTGACTATAGTGTATATTAAAACAATATCTCACAAGATTAATGATCTGATGTTGCTAGTTCAAAAGATGCATCCAAGCCTCTGTTACAAATTTGTAAACGTCGCAACAACTTCTTGACAGATGCATGATTTACTGATATGCCTTGACATGTCTTTGGCATACAAATGGCATGAAAAGGATGGTTGTGACGAGTCATTTAAAATGAAAGAGAGCAATTAAATCCCCACGCCAAGGGATTTTCTAGAAGGTCTTTAGTGATAATGCTGTGCCATCTTCAGAATTCATGGCATTACTGTGTGGATATATTGGCGTTCTGATCGTACTTCGGCACTCTTGGAACTCTTCGTCTTACTGCAAACCAATCATAACCTAAAGTTCAGCCACTATTTGTCATAGTGACATACTTCCTGTCTAGCACTGTGATACTCATTTATGACTTGAGCTTTTCCAATTTTGTATTTCTGCACGGCTGGTCTCTCTCTGATCAGATCTAATTTATCTCTGTTGCTCACTTAGACAGGAAGGGATTTGCCTAGCATGCTAAAGCAGGCTTCATTCTTTAAAGACCATTGCAGGAACCCCTCCCTCCACAGCCACTCCTGACGTGTAAAGATTAAAGAGCAATTAAGAGCAACTCTATGAATTACAGATTGGGAGAAGGGGAAAGAAATGTGATGTTGACCTATTTCTAATACATATCTGACATAACAACTGAATGAGTTTAAATGTGGCATAGTGGTAGTAATGGACATTCTTGTTTGACCATGTTATTTAGTAGTATGTGCATATTTTTTCTATATCAAAAAGACTGACCAAACAAGAATGGTGCACTGTTTGTATCAAATGATTCTGTAACAATAATAAAGACTGCAGTGAACATGATGTACGGGATGAAGATGATAAGTTACTAAACTGTAAAAATGTAAAGAACCATCTAAGACATACTTTCCAGAGATTTTTTTTATGAAGGATTCAAAGCCAGTGCCATGTTATATCACATCGATTTTTACTATTCGTTGTTTGAATAGTACTCTGATCATCATACATGTGTAACTTTTTAGTGGGACCAAACTATAATTAACTGAGAATTCAGATCAGTCACTGAAGTCTTTAATTCAGGCCAAACTGAAAATATTAGTTTTGGGATTTTCTTAATTTAAAATAAAAATAGTATTTATTTTCATATTCAAATATTTCTGCATGAGTATGTATAATGTGACATTTGTCATGTTGCAGTCACTTGATAATGAGTAGGACTGATTGTTAGTTGCTAGGTTACTTTGATTGAAATTCCACTAAAACAAAAGAAGCTCTTTTGATGCTGCCTTCCCGTATATTGTATGGGTTGATTTTTGCTGACTAAATAGACACGTTTTTAGACAATAGATCTTTTTCTTTCCTTCTCTCTATCTCAGATATGCAGAATTACAGGGACATATAATTTTGTCGAAATAAACACCTCATGATTTAAATATCACTAGATTCCTGGTGCAAGAACTGTGACACAGCAAGAACATTGTCAACTCTTTAAAAGCATAGTCAGTATAGGTAAAGACAAATTCAGCTGCCTTCTTTCTACTTAGGATTTACGAAAACATGAGTGGCTACATACAGTAAATACCACATCACTAACTATTTAACCTGGAGTTATTCAGTTTCTTTAAGGTGGCAGGTGATTTGAAGGCAAATATTAATTGTTGTCTCCCTCTAGTGGTAGTCAAAAATTTTGCCAAACATTTTCTAGGTATCGCATCCAATGACCACATCTTTTAAAATGTACCCTGACCTTCTGTCATTCATTCTCCATCAACTGTAAAATATATGTACAGCTATCAAAACAATATTAAGACAAATGTCATGCTTTTCTGCAGTCATTATTTTACAATATAGAAAATCTTAGCAGAAAATGAAATAATAATCCTTAACACTGCTAATTGCAGTTTCAGCATAAAGCACACCAAGATGCCCTGTTTGTCTTATTATCATGTTTTAGTAAAAAGAGGATAGTTTTAAAATCATTTTGTTTGTAAATAAGCATCAAAGAAGAGACTGATGGGGAAAGAGGAATGGTACAGACAAAGAAGATGAATGAGATAAGTCACAATTTTATTCACCATGTTAAAACTATTATTAGAGTTATTTTGTTCTATAATTAAATACTTATTTATGTGAAACATTCTTCAACTTTCAAAGATAAAAGTTGTAAGTAATGCGGACTATATGAAGAGTTTTCAAAATGTGGCTTCAGTTGTTACAACCTTGATCTAGGGTCAGAGTGCAACACAAAAATCAATACATTAAATATACAACAAAAAAATTTACTTACTGTTTTTGATTATTATAGTTTTTTCTTTCTTGAAGAAAGAACCAAGAGATTACTTAAAGCTACAAAGCCTCAGAATATCAAATTTTAAGGTTTTCATTCATTCAAACGACTCACTTTAAACGAATGATTCATTCTGAAACTAAGTGACTCTTTATGAATTGCTCACATTTATTAAGAATTCCAAGTTCTTTTTATGATATCAGTTAAGAATAAAAGACTCGAGTTATGTTTAAATTATTCACGTATTCCTTCCTGACGGGTCAAGACTGTATCTGTCCCAAAGAAAGCACTAAACAATAGAGATGTTTTTGACAAAATGTTCATTACTATCAAATTTGCTAATACTATAAGAAATCATTATGTGGATAAATGTAATTTATTGTTGCGAAGACAGTGGTGCACATGAAATAATCGGTGCACAATAAAAATGTGCTAAAATCATGGCTTTGAAAGAAAAAATGAGGTACAGAAAGAAGAGGCGGCGGAAATATTTACAACCTGAAGAATACTAAACTAAAATCAAATGCATGCTTGTGGGCCTAAGCATGGTCACAAAAGCACTGTCGGGGTTTATTCTGCGATAACAACCAGTTGGATGTACATTTTATCCTTAAATGATTTACAATTTAATTGAAACGCTTACACTTTTGTGGCTTTTACCAGCAGATGTCGCCAGCAGTAGATCAGTGATTTCCGGTCAGCTGACGATGCGTCATCAGTGTTTGCAAACAGCGTTCATGCCTGCGCCGTTCACTGACACCGTCCACTGCCGCTGTCATGGGAGAAAACGATGAAAGCGAAATAATCGAGCACCATGATGACGAGGAAATGGAAAAAAGAGAAACATCAAGAAACCACGCGCAATCAGAGAAAGAGGGTCACAGCAGCACGCAGTCATCACACCGCCTGCTCGCCTACAGTGATGCTCTCATATCCATCATCGCCACTGTTATGGTGAGATAAAACTCACACACCCATTACACTAAACATACTTATAAGAGTTTACTGCTTTGAAAACACACTGAAGCAGATCTCCATATGACAGAAGCACTAACAGAATCTGCTGTCATATTTATGTCACTTCTCTCGACTGATCTGTGTCATCTGAAGTACTTGTATGAAGGATAATGCCTGTATAAAATGGAACTGAATATGTTATACATTTGTTTTCACAGATTTTACCTGTTGCACATACAAAATTTCAGGATAATGAGGTGAGACTTTCAGACATCTATCTATCTATCTATCTATCTATCTATCTATCTATCTATCTATCTATCTATCTATCTATCTATATATATATATATATATATCCTTGTTCCAGGGTCACTTAATAAAATTGCATGCATTTCAAAAGGTTTTGATCTGTATGCCAAAATGTTTGAAATGCAACTGTGCCAACATATCAATTTCTTTCATTAGAAAACAATTTTTTATCTTTGTTTTTTAAATGGACCATTTAAACAGAAGAACTTTACACTGAACATGCTACATTTATAAACAGTATTTTATGAAATGCAACATGTTTCTCAGTGTACATTTTAATATGTAATTGATATAATCACTCTATAATCAGGAACTGAAAGAGAGTATTCAGTCTTTGCTCACTACCAAGGTCGCTGTCTACTTGATGACTTTCTTGATTGTCACTGTTGCTTGGGCTGCACATATCAGGTGAGACCAAAGTAGAACACAAATATTAACTTCAACTGGTCCTTTTATTCAGTCCCATACAGTCAGTTTTCATTTACACATCTGTTTTATTAGACTGTTTCAGGTCATTGAACGCATTGATGATACTCTTGCGCTGCTTAATCTGGTGAGAGCGCCAACAACTTTAGAATGATAAATGTAAGGCTTTATGTTTAAAGAAAAAGTGTGTACTGACTTTTAACTCCCTTTTTTATTCTATTTTAGGCTTGTATGATGCTCATAACCTTCCTGCCATACACAGTGAGTAATATTCACTTGACAAAACTAGCATGTGAAATGTTGCACAATTTGTGTTCTACTGTTATTGTATCATGCTAGTCAAAGATTTTTTACCTGAATATTGTATATTTGTATGTTAACGTAAATAAAAACTTGTTTATGATTATTATTTTAATAATACTTTATGTTTTAATAATCTACTTTATGTATTATCTTCCTATAGTTCTCCCTTATGGCAGCATTTCCTCAGAATGTTCTAGGTCTTTTATTCTTCTGTGCTTGTGTCATTGTGATCGGTTTAATTCAGGTGAGAGAACCAGAAATTCTGAAAAACATTACATAAAACATCACCTCCAGCTAATTGATTTACTTTTAAGCAAGGTCAGTGATATCACAGCAGGTGAGATATTAACTTTGGTCATATGTTTACTTTGTATCACAAGGCTTTGATTGTCTTGTATGGATTTAGCCGTCCTTTCCTTCTGAATGACCACATCCAGATGTCAGAAAATCCTGCTTATTACAAACAGCACATTCTCAAAGTCATCATGAGGGTTCCCATCATGTGCCTGTTTGCCAGCATCTTTTCATTCATCTTTTTTGAACTGGTAGGAAAATTGTTTTTAAATTAATATTTACATACTATTTTGCACATATAACCTATTTACTTAATACTAAATGCTAATTACTCATTTTTGTCCCTGTAGTCTTATGGCATTTTGGCTATTGTAATATTCCTGCCCTACATCTCTCAGTCCTTGAAGTGGATCCGGAATAAAGCCATCGGTGGTAGGAACAAAATCTAAAAACAGTTTACACTTGCAAAGTGTAGTATGTTTATGCAGCGTTGTATGCTTATGAATGTTCTGATGGATACAAGTTTTGTTTTAATAAAAAGCTTTTTTATTCCTTGTTCTATAAAACCCAGGTCAGGTGGAAGATAGTCCAGATCATGTGCTTTTCTACACCTATGACCCCAGTGAACCCTTGAGTAAAGAGCGTGTGGAGGCATTCAGTGATGGAGTTTATGCTATTGTAGCCACGTTACTCATCTTAGACATTTGGTTTGTTACTTTCTCGTCCTCATAAGATTTTAAGGAGTAGTTCACCCAGTTTACCATAATTTTACTTCGCTTACCCTCATGCCATCCCAGATGTTTGTGTAGGATTTCCTCTCTTTAGGGTGAACAAACAAATAATTTTATTTTAAAATGCAATCATGTTCTTATACAGGGCACAAACGTTAAAGCTACAAAAAGCACATGAATCCATTATTAATATAGATCAAAATGAATCCAGAGGACTAATAAATGTCATCTGATATGAAACAATATGATTGTGAGAGAAAACTATTAATATTTTGAGCTTATTTAGCGAACAGTACGTTGCTTATTCTTAGAAACAAACTGATAATCACGGAAAGTTTAAATATGGTGGCATGTCACAAATATTCGGTCTCATTCGATCATGCATGTCTCACGACAAAACATGCATATGACATAGTCATGAGACATGCAAGAATTAATGACATTTGATGTCATCAACATACACTATTCAACTGGAATGGCATGAGGGCAAGTATCTTATGAGGGAATTGAACTATTAACTTTCTTTAATGGTTATTTATAATAAATATTATTAATAACTAGTAAATAATATTTGTTCATTTTTATTAATTGATATTTATTTAACTATTAATATTTATTAATTAATATTAGTAGCCTACGCATTATTTATTATCTTAGGTAACTTAGACTTTTGAGAATAATAAAATCTTACAGAACCTGAAGTAACCTCTGCTGTCCTCTGTATACAGTGAAGACAACGTGCCCGATCCGTCTGTCGTGACAAAAGAGTTCGACGGCAACCTCATCATCGCACTTCTGGAGTACGGTCCCGAGTACCTAGCCTACTTTGGTTCCTTCGCCACAGTCGGTCTGCTTTGGTTCGTTCACCACTCTCTCTTCCTTCATGTGACAAAGGCCACGCGCCTCATGGGTCTCTTCAACACCTTCTCCCTGGCCTTTGTGGGCGGCCTGCCGCTCGCGTACCAGCTGACGAATGAGTTTCCCAGAGGCTCGCGCAACGAGCTCGAGGCTGTGCAGATCAGCTGCGTCATCATCTTCTTTGCTGGCCTCTTCCAGCTGGCCATGTGGATAGTCGCTCTTTTCAACGAGCGTGAGACGTTACACTCGTACGTGCGATACGGCGGGCGAGAACACGCCTTTATGCTGGCGAAGCTCTCTCTCTACCCCTGTGTGGCGCTCGGGACCTTTTTCTTTACTTGTGTTCTTAGTCGATTCAGTTCCCCGATCTTTCACATGATGGAGATCGGCATACCGTTCGTTTTTCTCTTATTGAGGCTGCTGGTGCGTGTGGGGCTGGCGGTGCTCAAGTGGCTCTTTTGTTCTGGAAGACCCGATGTGGACAGAATTCCAGTAGAGGAAGATGATCTACAGCTCCCCATTAATGATATTGTAACTTAGCAGTGAATGAAACGAAGAAGAGCCTTAAATCAGACCCGTCCATTATTAATACCTGTGAAGGTTAGGCTCGCTTCCCAGCCCTATCGTTTTAATAATGAATGCTGCGTGACAGGGTTTTGCTGACCATTTAAATTAATCCAGTCATTTTATATAACTGACCTTGAAGCTTCAGGGTCTTCCCTGATGTCAGGACAGTGATCGTGTAGTGTGCTAAAGCGAGACCATATTTCAACAGAAACGCACAAAGCCATGATTAAAATTTCATTTTGTTTAAATGCCATGCTGAATTATCTTTATGTTTTATGTACATATATTTTAATGTTCTACATGATATAACCTGACATAATAGTTTGTACATTATCAAGTTCATTTTTATGTTGTTAGTATCAGTTATGTTGTTTTTTTAATGTTGTTTTTTAAATGTTAGTTATTTTCAACTTGAGCTTTTAACCTTATGTAATGGAAATTTGGTTGAACATACAGGGCTGGAGAAGAGATATTTCTCCTGCAGTTTCGCAGTTTATAAGGCTGAAGAACTGTAGAAGCTGTGATTCATGTCATTAGCAGGTTCTGGTGGCAGAAATGGGTCATATAGTCGCATGGACCCCCAAAATAACATGCTTTAGTTTAGGAAGTACTCTGTGTTTTTAATACTGTAACAAATCTACAGTTCATTACATGTAATAATGAAAGCACTTTAAAAACAAAGTCTTTGTTGCACTTACAGCTACAGCTACATACAGCTTTAAACATCAATGCATAAGACATTACAAGATGTGCTCTGTGCTTTTTAGTTGGGTTTTAAATGTTTTAATTGTTTGTTTCATCTAAATGTTATTACCATACTGACCACAAGATGTCATTGTGCATGTTGTTATTGTTATTTTTGCTCACTTTACATTGAGGTCTTTCTGCAGTCTGCTGTGTTTTTTGTAAACAGAATGGCATTATCACTGTCTGATCAAATGAAAGAATTATTGAGAATAAACCCTGAACTGCTGCTTGCAGACATACTTTAATGTAACCTTGGATTCCTGTAAAGAATGTGACCAAAATAGGAATAGGTTAAAAGTAAAGAGTTTATTCACCAATGAGAATAATAATAATAATAAATTACTTAGCTTTATTTTTCCCGGTATTGCCGTTAATTTGTTACTATGTTCATAATTTCTGGTAAACTTATACTACTGACAACCTACAGTTTCACATTAGAAAAAATTGTCAAAATCAAACACAGACACATAAATAAAAGTAAAAATTTTGTCAAACAATAAACGACAAACTGCAGTGATTAAATTATTTGAAACCCATTTGCTGTGAAACATTGTAACAGTAAAAGCTTGCACAATATTATACATTGGGCAACATTATAACTTAAATCTCTCTCAAAAAAAAAAAAAAAGTTTAAAATTGATACAATTGTGAAATCTACAAACAAGCTATAGAGAACTGACTGAGGTGCATAATCTTTTTGGTCTGATAGGATTCAAATTACTACACAAACAACATTCTCACATGGATTCATAATGTCTTTGATAAAGCTGGTTAAGCCAAACCCTATGTAGTCTACAGGGTAGCATTTGTGCAGGAAAGTAGTATGTAAACGTACTGATGACAGGGTCACGTATTCACAGAAAGTTTTAAAATACACACAACTGGTCCTCAAACTGCTGGCCCACACGAAATCTGCTGACTTTTTTGCGTTTTCTTTGTTGATATGGGGAAACTAATTTTGGTGCGGAGTGGATTTATTATCTGGTAAAACACATTAAACAGAGCTGAGATTGTTAAAATTGCCAAAATATTAAATAAACAAACACGCAAAGTGTACGAGCTAATGGAACCAAACATGAATGACTTTTTGTTAATGTACAGAAATGTGCAGAGCTTTTTCATAAGAAGATTCTGTGTTGGTCAACTGACATGTAAGTAGGGCAACAGTCACAGAAATTACAAATCCATTCATAAGTTATTGCATAAAAAGCTTGGAAAGGAGAGAGGATGACAGGAAGTACCTATAATTACCACAGAAACCTAACTGTGTTGGATTTTATTGTTCCTTAAATAAGGTTGTAGCATTTGACAATGTTTATACTGACATATTGTAAATGTATGTGATAACTGTTTTACAGCAAAACAGACAGTGCTTTGGTACGTATTGTTTGGAAACTCATTTAAAAAACAATATTGCAGAAAGGACAATGCAAGAATCATATACACATAAAACTGTACTTTAAAAATAACGTGATTTTACAAGCATGTTTTACTTTTTAAATTATCACATATCTACTCGAAGCACCAGTGTTTGTTGATAATGAAACCAGAAGAGCGATTCAAAACAGTTAAAAGTGAGTCTACTAATGTAGATACAATGCAACTAAAATAAATGGTCGTAAACACAGTAAATGCTCAAGTCATAGATCACCTTTCTTAAAAACTCTGTATCTCCCCGAAACAACCCGTTCAAATGATTCTCCACCCCTAGAGAAGTTTAATCATGCTAGATTTAAGAAAATAAAACTTACGTCTTTGCATATAATTTTCATACCTTTCTATTATATAATTTTAATAAGCTATATATTCTCCATTAAACATATATCTGTGTGCAATAATACATAAGAGATATGTACACAAAGTGAATGTGCAGTGGAAACCATATACACACCGCTGTTGTTATTCTAACACTCACACAAACACATTCATTGTGGGAAGGGAAAGGAGAACATGGCTATTTTCAGCAGTAACAGTGGGACCTACGAGCATGCTTCTGTTTTTGTAATGGTTTGAGTTTAGGACCCTGTTATAAATTAAGCTCACATGTAATGGTAACCGTGACACTTGTGGCATCTCGGAAATCCAAAGTCATTGCAGTCATTCTCAAAATCTCACACTCATATCTTAGGACAGAATCACTCTCAGAATCAGTGCAACAATGTCACCCGACTGAAACCCCACGTCCAGTGCTATACATTCACTCACCATGAACATTGCTCTTTTATTTCGCATGTTCGTTGATTGGAAGACCTCAGATGTTGATGTCAACAGACCCATGTCTCCCTCTTGTGGTCATTTCCTCCGCAGTTTTTAATGGGTTGAAAGTGAGTTCGATTTGCAGCACACTGCACTCTCAAATTATTGTATGGAAGCTTCAGCAGCTGGTATACAGTTAATTGGGAGTGTGCTTGTGTGATCACAGTCAACTGTTTTTGTCTGCTGTGGTGGGTCATTGAGCCTCCGCCACAGCAGGGGGCAGCACACCCTTTTCCCGCAGGTGGTTACGCAGCGTGTTGAAGATGCCGAGTTGCTGCTCTGGCTGAAGGACGAGTAACTGCTGTAAGACTTTACTGGGGTTCGGGCCCCTGTAAGAGAAGAGAGAAACACTGTTAAACTTCCTGTCTGTGCACATTTAGGATTATAGGGAAGCCAAAACACAGAAGCTCAGGCTGACACAGAACTTATATATCATAAATCTTAAAACAATGGATGGATACTTATAACAAATCAGAGAAAATATTTTGTCAAAATAAAATATAACCAAATGATATTAGTAGACTTGCTTACCTGATAAAACTTGTTATGTAAACATGCACAAACGTGGCCATCAGGTACTGACAGTCAAAGCGATCCATTATCCCTCCATGACCAGGGATGGTGTCAGCAAAGTCCTACAGAATAAAAAAGCACAATGTAATTAAGTCAAGCCTGCATGAAGATATAAATCTAGAAGTTTACACGACTTCTCATTGTTAACTGACTTTGATCTTAAAAGCACGTTTGAAGCCACTGGCAAAGAATCCACCGAATGGTCCAATCAGAGAGGCGAACGAAGAGAGTGCAATACTGTGGATCTGAAATGGGTAGAGGTTGACGGTTTTCTGTGAACAAATAAACATAAAAGCATAATTATTAGACAACACAACAAAAAGAATATTTGAGAAATGATCATTGTTTCAAATTATGCAGAAATGCAGCGTCGTTACAAGTCTCCCTTTCCAAAAACTCCATTACTACAATATTACCCAGAGCTTAACGCACAAATATCTTTTTACTCTGTATAGAATTGGCCTGTCCTAAACTACACTCACCCATCTAATCACATTCTGTACCACTGCAGGCAGCGTGTATTCCTGTATCACAAACAGATTTGAGGGTTCACACTCCACAGCGAAACGGTTCGTCTCACTGTTGTATTCCACGGGACACACAAAGTACTGGTACTGGGACAGCAGGTATGCAAACTGGAATGAAAGAAAGACATGGACAACGTGGTTATCAGGGGTTTACTTGGTGTTAAATGTTGCTCAAGGGTCTAATCATTCACTTACAAAGAAGCTGAGGACCACCGTTGCAAAAAATCCCCCAATAAAGCCTTCCCAGGTCTTCTTTGGGGAGAGCTGAGAGAGAGCATTACAGATTGAGTACACTTATAAAGTGATCACTTTTGCAAAATTTATATATATATGCCACAAAAAAGATTCACCTTAATCAGTGGTGTTCTTCCAAAAAAGAAGCCAAACAGGTAGGCCATGATGTCATTACAGATCACAATAGAAATTGGAACTATGAACCTGGAAAATAAAATTGTACTATTATTATCTAGAATTATTAGGTTTTATCATCTAAAAATGACAACTGCAGGATACAAATAATTGTGCACACAGTTATCTACTCTCCCAATTATCTAGATACGGTTATCACGTGGAAGATCATAAATCACAGCAATGCAGTTGAGAAACTCAAGAAGTGAGGTGAAACCTTAAGACAGGTCTATCAGGTCAGGTGGGCTTACCAGATCATTCCCTCAAACAGGTTCTGAATGACCAGATGTGACTGAGTCACCACAATCAACAAGGTCACATGGGTCCAAGCAAACTGGAATGGCAAGCACATACAAACGCACACACAATGGCAAAACCACCCACACAAAGACACACACAAACACAATCACAGTGTGAACGGTTGCCTGGTCACTGAAAGTTATGATGATAATGCATATTGAGTTATAGCCCATATCAAAACAAACACACAATCACAGCACAGAGCAAGAAATCTATTAACATTAACATAAAATAAATGTCATAATATAAAAAAATTTAAGAAATACTTTACAAATTTAAAACATCTAAAGGTTAAAGCAAACTAGACTGGTATGATGACAAATTCCTTAAATATTTTGGCCACGAGTGTTGCTGTGTGGTAGCTTTTCATCCGAGAATGGGTGTGACTACACTTACAAAATATGACAACTGCTGGCAAACAATTTAACCCAACAGCTTAACTTTAACCTATTCAAGTGGCCTAAAACTTGCATTAAAACTAAGATCAAACAGTGCTTGCAAGACACTAAAGGAATAGTGTAATCTTAGATTTTAGACTAATAAAAAGCTACATTTACTCTGGTCAGTTTTGAAACTAAAATTCTTAAAAAAGGCAATAAAAACAAAAATCTAAAATAATCTACAACATAAACTGTGTAACTGTGAAATTGCCCTGTACTAACTTGCAAGCACTGTAAATATACTGTATGACATGCAATGATTCATTTTAACATAATTTGCTTGTCATGTTTACATGCACATTTATGACTTTCATGAATTTCACAATGTCCAATGTATTTAAGTATCAACTAACCTCAAAGAAATACAAGCAAAAAGGAGATCAAATAAAATGAAACTATATAAGCACATAATATGCACATGAATATGAATGAAATAGGCAGTTTAGTTAAGGCTGGCACATAAATTACTCATACACACCATATAAAACTGCAGGCGGTAATGTTTCTTCACTAAACTCAGTACAAACATGCAGAAACCTGGAAAAAGGCAAATAACATGCAGTTAGTTCACTGAAATACAGGACAAATTATAATCACTTTTCATTTAAGATGTTATCTGTTTCTGTCTAAACCATCAGAGACACCAGAGAAGTGTATAAAATGTGTATTTTCATACATTTCTGTTTTAAAAAACCTTGTTTAATACTGTTATGGCATCATAACACAGCATTATGGCAGCTTTTGCTTTGTAGATGTATTACAAAATAACAAGCACTTGAAGGAGATTCTTGACTCCTACTAATATAAAGGACGTTGAGGATTCTCTACCAATATATAAGAGATGCTGGAGAGAAAGTCTGGTGCAGTCACAGTAAATGTCTTGTGGGAGATCTGTGACAGCATGCTGTGCATTTATGACCATAACAGAGACAGAGGTGCATGCGCTTCTACTGCAGATACAGTTTTCCAAGTCAAAATATAGCCATTACAATATATTATGTATATACAAAACATTAAAAATATTGAGCATATTAACACAGATCTTACTGCATGTCATCATGACTAAGCAAACAATCAACACAATGCTTGATCACCACTCAATGTGTAATAAATTATATAACAAAGCTAATTGTGGATTGTAGGTCTTTGGCCTACAGTCATAAAAGTCTCTGATAGGCAGCAGTCTCCTTAAAACGTTCACACGAGCAGTTACACTTACCTGCCAAATACAGTGCAAAAGAAATGAAACGATGATAACGCACAAGGAACTGCAAAGGTTCCTCCCTTTGGACGAGAGCGCCAAAATAATCTGCCACTGTCTCGCCATAAAAGAAGTAGTTTACACAAATCAAGAAGTACCTGAAATACACAAGACTTATGTCAAGATTTAAGTATAAGACATGCATTTGGTGAAAGCTGTGTTGGGTTTGAATAACATACGGGCTATGCGGTGGCTCAGCTGTCTGATTTAATGCAGGAGCTGTTTTGTTTGGACAAAGCGTGCAGATGGGTGTACTTTAATGCTAGGTTCCAACATGGAAGTGCACTTTGTTCAAGTCCAGTTAATCACTACTTTATCTATGGTTAAAGTTAACTGAAAAAACGTGAGAGAGTGGGTGTGTTTGTTTGTAGTTGAAAATGAATGTAAAGTACATGAATCAGAGAGAAGGGGAAGGGCTGGAAAGAGAGAGCTATTGGGTGAATGAGAAGCTTTAAACTATTCCATGTCTGCATATTACTTACCAGCTTAGAGTCCTAAACCACGGCAGATCATAGGAATGGTAAACTCTGTAACCAATGGTTATTATTTCCTGAAAACACTTGATCTGAATGCCCATGACCTATAAAAAATAAAATAACATTAATATGGAAGTTGGAAAATAATTGTAAGAACGCATTCATTAAATGACTCATTTCTCTTTAGGAAAAGTCAGAATAATAATTCATCATATAAACTTCTATTTGAAAATAACGTGTGTCAACAAATTTGCCTGTGAAAACCCATCTAAAGTCACATCATCCTAAATAATGTTAAGAACATCTTCTTATATGATATCTTTAATATTGATTAAGTAATGACATGTCAAAAATTTAAATCATAGTGAAAATAAGAGATAAAATCACTTTGATTCTCTTTATCTCAGAATTAGATTTTTAGACTTTAGCCTGGTTTTCACAGACAGGGTCACATATTTGATGCTTAATGTATTATTATGTGGAACAGGATTTTGGGGCAATGAGATTTCACGGTGGGCGAGGCTACCCAGTATACCGCTGCAAAAACAGAAATTAAATGGAAAAAAGTGTCCTGTCGCTCGTTGGCTGATAAATACTGAACAAAACTCATGCTGTATTTACACAGACAGAGCAGGTATCGTTTGATGCTGCGTCGCGTCATGTCTGGTTAGGACCCAGCACTTTGGGTTTTTCAGACAATAAATTTTGCATAGTCAGGTGAGGTTACAAATAAGGTGAGTCATTACGGAGGACAGGTGGCATGTTCTGTCAATCTGGTTTAAGAACCTCAAATGCTGTCTAGCCTGTGGTTAGTGTTTTTGGGATGTTAAATGTGTTTGTGTGACATACAGTTTGTATACTTACCACTAATATGAGCATAATGGGCCCCAAATAGATGATGAGGGAAAAGCCTATAATCATTGTCAATGACAATATGCCTCTTATCCACCAGTTCTTCCATCTGTAGATCAAAATTCCTTTTTAATAAAATGCTTTTAATGCAGAATAAAAGTAAAATACACTTTGAAGGAAACACTGCTAAAAATGTGTTGAACTGAATCAAATATGGCACACACAGAATTTTGATTTAAGCTTTACTGTTTTTGAAGGCTGCTTTTTGATGTTTTGAGCTTTGTGAGAACAGGATCATTCAATTGTTGAGGCAGATTTATGGTAACATACATGCTACCAGCGAGGCTTCATTAGATGTGAAATGTTCTGACCTGGAGTGTCAAAATCTGTTTGCCGGGCAGACACAGGTGCTACAACTCACACGTGCAGCTGAACAAAATGGGGTTGAAATTGTCAATAGAGTGAAAGCCATATGGGAGGGAGAGGAAAAAGTGCAGCATCATCACAAAGTGGTCAGCCAGGCGCCGGCATTCAGGCATGTTGCCCTGGGTTGACCCAGTGCGCCTCTGCAGTCTTTTGAAGATAGTAGGCGAAAATGATGAGTCAAGAATAATATGTCCGAAACCTCAGTATGCAAATAACAGCAGGCGAGAAACACCCGGGTGGTCTACTGTTTCCGCCGAGATTTGGCAGTGTGCATTGGATAGACACTGTTCTATCCCATGGAGCTGATGAGACTCAATATTTTAAATGTTAATAAACTAAACGTAGAGGAAAACCGTAAGTCAATCTTCTCTTTTGAAGTGTAGGTGATTAAATAGCGCTTGTTTAACAATGCGTTATTGCGTGGCGTCTGTGAATATGTCATAGGTCAAAGAGCATACGGGTCACATGACAATGAAACATGGCGGATGTAGAATGCCCGTAATGTATACATATTGCACTCTCACATACTATATAGAACGTACTGTTTTAACGGTCAATAAGTTGTTGCTTAATCTAATTCAGTACGTACTGTCTGAGTATGCAATTTTGGACACAGGGAGAGTCCTTTCTGGGTTAATAATAACTTGTGTACTTCATCATTCACACATGCAGTGTTGACTAAATAATTCAATTAATTGCTATAGCTACATACGACATTAGATAACATATGACACAGAGTTGTTTTTTACTATTAAAGCATATGCAGCTGGTCACAACAAAAACTTTCAAATAAGAAAAGCCTTAATTATAAGATACAGCACAATAAAATATAAGCATTTGTCATAAAACCATAACCACAGGTATGACCATGGATGGCTCCTCATTAACACGGTTAAGTCAATAGCCAGACTTTTCTTCAGTTTTTTAGGTTTATTTGTTTAAGAAAGCCACAGTTAATAAGAATCTAATGGTGAAAACTGTGGTAATGTGCAGTTTGTAAAGCGATATAATCCATGCTGCTGAATGGCTTGAAAAAAATGTTCACTGCAGGAAAAACTCTGAACAGAAGAGCAAAACTGACATTTGCCCCATTCTCTTACCCCAACTCCATTTCCCCATCGGTTTACCTCCTCATCTGCATATCAAATATCACTAGAGTCTCTCTTATTGATCAGAATCAAACTGTATAGGTGTGCAATACTTGCTGTAAGGCTATGTGTCTGCTCTCAAAGATGAACTGCATCAGTTTTCACAAAGCACTGATTTTAATACACAATCCCTTTTGTAAATAGCAATGTTTAAAACAAGAGAGTATTGTGCAGAGTATATACTGTACAGTAAGTGCATTTTTCACAAAATGAGTAAAAGAGTGAAAACAGGTTAAACCGGTTTGTACAATAAGAACTGTGTTATAGGTGACTTCAGAAAGACTTTTTTAAGTTGCTTGTATGTATTAAATACAATGCCTACACACAGTAGATTGCGGAGGACGTTTATTGTGAGTACCTTGATGACAAGCCCTCCAGGGCTTTGTTAAGACACTGCGGAGTGTTATCTGTTGAAGGTGGAACGTCTGGTGTATCCGCTTTGGAGTCGCCCTCTGTTTCTCCTTCTGCCTCACCGGGAAAACAGAGCTTGTCGTCACCATCTGCCTCCTGCAGACACACACACACACCATGAGACGACAAAGAAACAAAAACTAGAAAATGATATACACGTACTTTACAACTTACACAGACATCACACGATTGTCTACTGTTTAATGATTAAACTACTCAAAATAAAAGTTCTGTCATTACATACATGAAAGCAGATGCTTTTACACAAAGCAACCTAAAAGGTATACAAGGTATGTTTTGTGATTATGGGTGTTCCCTGGGACCTGTGTGCTGCTAAAACAATTGCATTCACATGAAAACTTATTGTTTTTTATGTGAATAAATTATTTAAGGCACACAACAAAACAGCGTTTTGGTTTTGGCACAGAAAATATGTGCAGGTCTATAATCTAGTACATTATCTTACTAAAACTATGCACTAGACAAAAGTAAAGCTCATGTAATTTGACAGAGACCCAAAGCAAAACTCTTAATCTCTTCATGGAAATCATACCAGATTTACTAGTCAAAGTAAGAGACAGCGATGGTGGAGTGAATATTAGCCAGAATAATGTAAGCAAATTGTAGACAAATGGTTGGGAGGAAAATCAATCTGGCTGGAGGGCACGGCACCTAAATGTGTGTGCGTCAGTGTTTACAGTAGGTCGAAGTTCAAACCCGCCTACGTTCTCCTCTTTCGCGATCGACTTGGCCAACAATCGTGAGTCAAAGTGTTCCATACAGCATTAACAAAGGAAACTAATGGCTAATAGAAAGAATTGTTGATGAGTGAGATGGTAATGAGCTAAAAGAGGAACGTCAGACAAACGTCTGACAGATCAACATGCTCATTGATAACATCAGCATAGGGAAATGTTGTTGCCTGAGAAGTTTAGGTCATCATCACTCATTTGTAAGCCTCTAACTTGCGGTAGGATCAGCAACCACATCCTGGAAAGCTTGAAGTGGAATTGTCTCATTAATCTGCAATAAATCTGTATTCTGGATTTAAACCCTGAGGAGACAGACTGACAAAGTGGCTCAGAAAGTAGCCAAACTGGATTTTAGATTGAAAAAAGTCAAACACAAAAGAACAGAAAAAGGTGATTTTCCCTACATGTACAGGTTGAAGCTGTTTACTACAGAGACCAGCGTGTAAAAAAAAAAGCTAAACAGTTAACAGTCTTTTGTAATGACAGCTGTTGAGGAAGAGCTCTGGAGGATGATGGGTTTGCCAAAATGTGTGAGTTTCATTGCACAGAGATGCTCAAGAGTGTTGTACGTAGTAGTATGAATTGTTTCAGTACAATAATTGGTACAATAGTTATTATATTAATAAGCCACAATTACTTATTTTATTTGTCAAATATGTTTTACTTAAAGACCAAGATTTCAAAGATGGATTTGCAAATATATTAAGTCTCTTTTACTTATAAACATACAAAAAAAACCATCCCTTACCTTGTTTACATTAATTATTTTTTATAAATACATTAATTAATTTTTTATCATTAGTATGATAAAAAAATATTAAACCTTTACATGAACAAATGATGCATTAGTCCATAGGGTTTCCATCATGATAACAGGAAAAACTGTATCAAATTTGGTCATACTGCTCAAATTTGCCCTTCAAATTGATCACAATAACTTGACTATCCAAGTGCTGGCTTTGTTATATTTTTTGTGTATTTTTCCTTTGTGCAATATTTCTTTCAGTTAATGAAAGCCTTAACAAATACCAAATTTGGCCTTGGTAAAACAAAACAAACTGGTCAGATTTCCAAAATTAGTAAAAGGACCAAAGTTTCTGTCCCATGACTTTAAATAGCTGCACTTAGGAGGTAATTGGGAGCGAGTTGTGTAGAGGGATCACTCATGTCTGAAACAAGACTCACATTAAGGCATGTACTGTAAAAGAAACCTTCTGCTAACTTTTTAATGAGGGGACAGCGAGGCCCCCACAACACATTCATGGAATTTTACAGGTCTGAAATGTGCTCATTTCAACATCAATGTAGTCGAACTGATTTGTTGCATTGTGAAAATTAAAATGGGAGTTTGAAAAGAAAGCCAAGGGCAATAAGCAAACTGAAACATTATCTCTCTACCTGTTTTGCCAGTACAATAGATAGATGAGGAGAGAGTTTTCTAACTCTACAGATGATTGGACCTGAAACAGGTTTTACTGAATGACAGCCTAGTAATACACAGCAAACCTACAAAGAAATATAATCAGTGTTTATGCATATCATTTCCACCATGGCAGTCCAAAGTGTTTGGAAACTATAGTTAGAGCTATTAAGAATCTGTGAAACAATGTACTTTTAGAGGAATTGTATTTTGTCTTGTATGTCAGTGACACAAGCAATTTAGTCATTTACAAATACAAACTGTATGGTAATAACAGTCTTGAATCTTTTCAACATTTACTTTGATAAAAATTGTAACATAGCTTTAGCTGGATATTTTTAGAATAAAACATATGGGGGATATTCCTTTTATTAAAAATCCTTCAATTGAAAATACAGAGACAACATCACTGTGGGTCTTCAAATTTTTGTTAATTTTCACAATGTATCAAATCAATTTGACTACATAACAGTGCAGAATATACTGTGGCAATATCACGGTTCCCTTCTGGACACTACATTACCCATATTGCTTTGCACCTCTCACACCTGTCATGAATTACCCACCTCCATCTTTGATTTCACCTGCACCTGTCTGTAATCATGCTGGACTCTTTATATACCGTGTGTTTCTTATGTTTCATTGTCAGGTCTGTGTTGCGTTAAAGGTTGTTGCTCAGTGGTTAGATGCCTTGTTCTAAGTTCCTGTATGGTTCCAATGGATGTTTATGTTCTTGAGTTAACTTCCTAGTAAAGGGTGTTCAACTACTTGTGCCTGCTTGTCTTCACTGGGGACACTGTAACACAGAGATTAAACACTGTTGCAAAAAGTAAGAAAACAGCCTGTTACCAACAGCAAAAGTTGCACAGGGCATTCATTATAATAAAATAAAATGTAAAAATAAAATGTGAAAGCTTAATGTTAAGGCTGGCCAGCTGTCTGTGTTGCGTTGTTTTCTGCTTCTACCACGTAGTTAACAATGTCACTTATTAGGGCAGAAACGCATGTAGGTGTTGGTTTGTAAATAAACGGAATATCAATGTTTAAATAGTCATAACATCAATACCATGGTGCATTCAGAATGACAAGCTTTACATTTTCTCTCGCTTATAATAAACTCGCTTATTTTAAAAGAGCACCGTCATCGTTAGACAAATGACTCAGTATATCCATTATAACCATCCGCCTCCAAACATGTATGATCCCGCCATGAGACTGCTGTGAGCGAGGACATAAGCAGACTAGCGTGCTGATTAGCTCTTCCATAAATGAGACTACACTAATCCCAGAGAGAGAGGGAAAAGCCCCAGTCCAGCAACACAAACACACAAAGGCATAATGACTTTGCCACCATATCTCTCGTTGAGTTTCTACTGGCACAGCGGGTGTCTGTAACTGAATGTGCTGATCGGACAGAGATCATATAACCAGTGAACTGTGGAAGTGTCAAAAAACCTTGACAGATCATCACTTTAGAAATTAAGTAGCTTACTAACTCCTCTTCAAGTGCTACAGACTAAAATGAGACTATTCTCTGCATGCTTTTTTCAAGGGATGATCTTTTCTGCTCGTATTTTTACTGTCCCTTTAAATGCTTTACAGGGGTGGCAGAATATTGTATGGGCTCATCTGGAATTCATACTGTTGCAGCAAATAGTGAAATGAGCACTCACTGCTGTAGTCAAAAGCAACTGGAGGAGGGCCAAGGCAGCAAAATCCTGAAACATGGTTTAGTGATGTATTCTGTTAAAATGAGTCTGTTGTGAAAATGAGTCTGTTGCTTTATGAGAAACAATCTGTGATAAAACAGCAGTACGGTTGGTTACTAGCATATGTTTTGCTGTTCCTCTGCACGAAATGCCAGAGAGCAAATGTTCACCAGGTAATAGATGTTTTGGAAATAAATACAGAAATTGTCCCTATTACATAATGGATGTCACTGAAATATGTTCTATTCATGATTTTTTGCTATAATCAGCAAAAAAAAAATTTGATCACCGCCCACATGTGTTAGCCAATCAGATATCTTGGAGGTGAACCTCTGCCAATGGTGAGAGTTTGGGGTGGGAAAATATTTTTTTAAAAAGTTATATAAATTAAATCTTGTAAATTATCTGTAATGCAGAAATCATAAAAACCAGCAAGACCAGCTAAAGTTTGTGATCACCGTGCATGAAGTCAAACCCTAACCAAGACTAAAGTGGTTCACCAGCTAAACTGGCACCAAACCAGCATTTATTAAACTATGCTGGAAATTTATGCTTGTCCAAGTTGTTTTTTCAGCAGGGTAAATAAAAAACAACATAAGAACATCTATAACTCAAATGAAGTTGTCAACAGTGTATTGTCTACACTACACTATTAGGCCTTAAGAGCGTAACTGTATGATTACAAAAGATGCCGAGTAACCAGCATGCTGTGGGGAATTGCAGAAGTAGGCCGTGACCACAGGAAGTAAGTCACAGAGAATCTATCACTGAGACCGGGCTAAAGGACATGACTGCAGGTTGTGACGGTCCACTGAACCCTGGGGGTTGCTGAGGTTGTACATTTGGTTGAGCGCTATACTAAAGCCAGACAGAGATTAATCATGTTTCTGTCCCTAAGAGGAAAAGAAAATAAGATATTAACTGAAAACTATGAGTATGAGATCAATAGTCTCTAAGGCAGAAAACATAAAAGAGTAAAATAAGAAAAAGTACAGAGCTGTAAATAGTGATTATTGCTGTAAGTGATGGAGAGACTGACCTTGAGAGGACTGGCTGAGGGGCTCTGAACAGACGAGCAAAGCTCAGCCTGTGAGACATCAGCATTAGGTCATCGCTCTCCACAAAAACAACACAACTGTTTATGTCTGCTGCTCTTTCCATACTGCTGTTCAATACTGCTAAAAGCACATTTATTCATATACAGTGCCCTCCGTAAGTATTGGGACAATAGGGGCAAAATTGCTCTGTCTGCTGTGGAGTCAAGAAATGTCTTAACATTAAAAGGTGAATATAAGACAAAAGTACAAAATGCCCAATTTTGTCTAATTCTTTGGTCTAATGTGAGCATATTGAGACAATTGGTGTTAAGTGATGAACTGTGTCCTAATGCACTCATTGTTTATACATCAAAAGCAGAGAATGTACAGTATCAGTTTGATCCATTGCTTCTGCAATCCGAGTCTTGCATTTGGTGACAACACATACAGGTCGGGATGAAAGGTTGTTGTGTTTTGTTGGAAAAGCAAGTACGGTATGTGTTAAAACCAATCAAAATGTTGATCAAACTGATATTCATCCTACCAATTTCTTGACTCCATAGGTCTTTACTGTCCCAATACGTATAGAGGGCACTGTATATATGTATGTAAGCAATAGGGTACAAGAAGCTGTGCTTTTTGTAATATTACATATGCAAATATAAATGTATATTTAAAATATATATATATATATATATATATATATATAAATTAGGTTGAGGGCCAATGGACGTTTGACTTCTTAATGATGATCTTGGTACAGCAGACACACCAATCGTGTCTCTACAGGGTGGATAAAAACTAGGCATTAAAAATTGGTAATAAAGTCCATATTTCTAATACAAATTTATTGAAACTAACTGTACATGTACTTTATTACATCAAAAAATGAAAGCAAATCTATTTAGTCTATTTAGAGATTGTTTTCATCATGATTCCAGTGATACTACAAGTTCCATAGGCAGCTTTTAATGCAAACTTTACTAGAGAAAGAGATCTATATGAACTGCTCTAATACGGGTAAACTAATTTCCAGCCGATTTCATTCTAACAGAGTCTAACACTGTTTAAACATTCTTGATGTTTTAAACTGTAACATTTGTAACTGTAATTAACGAGTCATGTGCTTTTGTTTTCAACACATCTATTTCCAGGATGGCTTCTGTGTTACTCCATTCACAACTTTCCCAAACTGTGGCCAAGTGATTTGTTGACCCATCTCGCATGTGATTTGGGATCTGAGCCAAGAGAAGTCAGACTGAAGGCCGTTTGTTCAATTGATCATCGACACTGCATCATTTTCAGAGAAGAGTAAAGGGTTCTAGGATATAAGATACTGTATCTACTGCTATAAAACAACACTTTAGCTAATAAAACAATGTGCAAACATTCTTCCTCTAAGTAAATGTGAGATTGCATTTCTGCAAAAGACTGTGTAAGAAGATCCTGTGTTCATTTACAAGCAATGCATATTGTTAGAGATTATTACATGTGTCTGGGGGATTCATAAAAGCATGGGTACTGATAACAGAAAGCTGACTTTGAACAGATTCACAAGTTCATCTAAACTAAAGCTTGCTGCCTGTTTTTCAATCACTTCTTAACTGAGAAAAACAGTACTGTACCTTACTGACTTAAAGTCAACCTAGAACTTTCCTTTCTTTCCTTTCTTTCTTAATAGTTTACTACTATGTTATTACAGTTTGCACCTCTAGGCAAATTCAAGTATGTGTCCTGTAGCCTATATGTTTCATATGTTTCACAGTAAATAAATGCTGATCTTTACAAATGTATGGGAAGAACAGGTCATAATACAGCAGGACAGGCTAAAAACTTTTCTAATATAACTACATTAGGAGCAAACAAGCAGACTTTTCTATGGTAAATGCTCGACTTTTAACCTTTAAAAACTGAATGAACCTTCCCTCACGGCAGGTTGACAGACTGTTGTTCAACTGTATTTTAGCCATGACAAACAAACATGACCAGTTCTTTAAAACACTTCTATGATGCTGTCTAGATAGGCAGCTCACTGTATTTTGAGACACAGTCACTGACTCTTTGTCAATGCAGTCGCAGTGTATTTTCCTCAGCAACTTCATATCAGACATATCATCTAGACCGACACAGGCTATTTAAACAGCAATAGTACACAATTTCAAAACTCATGTAATCCCAATGTTATTTTACGACAGTAGTGTTTGTTTAATAATATGTTCTCGGGTAAAAGTGGACTGACTGGTTGCCTGTTAGCTACTTAGCTAGAAAGGTCATTTGCAGTCGACTGAAAGAAATAATTACAGCCACATGAGTAAATCCATTACCTTGTCACTGATGTTTTCTGTGCTGTCAGGGTCTGCTCCTCCTCCTCGCCTTCTTAGCTCCGTCATTTTCGCTTAATTCAGTCGGAATAATACATAGATATAGTCAGAGGTCCGCGATAAACAGAAGCAGAGCCGGTGGATCGGGGTTAGGCTCGTTAATCCGGTTAATTTAACCGACGGCGAACATTAAAGTGTCTTTAGCGGCAGGTACAGAGAGACAGACAGCCTGCGCGCATTTGTTTATGCCCGCAGATCTGCACTCGCTGCTGTTAGTTCAGAGACCAATCTCTCTCTCTCTCTCTCTCTCTCTGACTCAACCCGATGAAACACTGCTCCACTCTGCGGCTGGAGCTTTGCTCGCTCACTCACCCACACGACACGAGTCAAACTCGCATCCACCCAGTTTCTGCACCTTTACATTTTGTTGTCACGTCGCAAAACTTGCACTGTGTACGTGAATATGGTTATATATAACGTGGTTATATGTAAATGGTGTCGTGTTTGTGGTCCCCCCACTCACAATTACTGCTTAATAAAATATTATAGAACTTGACATAACAGAAATATGTATATATTTACAATTAAAGTATAAGAACTAGAAATTGATTTGTAATTGTTTTTGTGCTTAACACTTTTAGTGTCTAGCTTATTTTTAGCTTATTTTTTTAGTGTGTGACTCATCTTAGGGCACCTGGTTGAGTCAAAAATTCTCTGACTGATGAAATGAAAGTAGTTATATAGTTACATTAACAGCAATCGTTACTGGACACTCGTTATTGAACGTGTAGTTTTGGATAAGTTACTTGATACATTTTTATTATACTCAAAACGTGATAATTGTTATTACAAATATTACTGTACTGTTATTGTACTGTACACGAAAATCTAAACTACAACTTTTAGATATTTATATATATATTTTTAATAATTGTAGGTATTTAAAAAAATAATAACACTAACAAAACATTAAAAAAATTAAAGTCGATTTTTTTTAATCAACTTTTGTAGTTGATATACTAATTACTAAAAGCTGTATCAACCCTGACCACACAGACAATAGAAATTATCTTTAAATTTGTCAAAATTACATAGAAGTAAATGTAAAACTTTTTCTGTACATTATAACACATTTGTAACTTATTTTAAATTGAGATTTTGAACTCAATACTGTTTTATACAGACTTGCATGTAATGCAAGCGCATCATAAGTAACTGTAATTAAATTACTTAAAAATGAAAAGCAATCCATTACTTATTTGTTTTAGAGGAAGAATTTAATTGCAGTGATTAATTATTTAATCCATAACCTATTATACTCAACATTGCCTGATACATCCAGCAGTATTAGAATCCTCTTTAGAAATAAACTGTAGAAAACTGCAGAGAAGTTCTAGTAGATTTAATGGTTAAATGGGAATTGTATTGGGTATAATGGAAACAATAATAGTCTCTGTTGGTGATGTATTCTATTGTGGTTCTATTGGTGGGATGTCATTCGGTGGTGATCTGGTGCATGACACCCAACAGAAGATTGTGAAACTTAAGGAGGCTTAAGCTACAAACTACATAAAGAGATTCTGTAATGGTTTTATGATGGTTTTACAAATAGAGTAGTATTTGTATTGTTTTCTCATCGGGGTATACATTAACTATGTGTCTGCTAAGCATATTTGTTAATGAAATAATAACAAGATCTGTTATAAAGTGCTGTCTATTTTTGTAAAGAGAGCTGAAGTTTTAACATGTCACTTTTTCAGATTGCATCACTGTCTCTCAGCTTTCTAAATAGGGCTTGTGGTTTAGTCGATACCCAAATGTAAACATGTATGTCGCAAGAAATCTCAGGGATTCATGTTTCACTAGAATGGATAGTTTCTCAAAGAAATGACAGTATAGCAGTGTTCATGGATACCAAACATCAAACACTGCAGTGGTTTTATAAAAGAGGCTTAATATTGGCCTTTGTTGTAGAATAACTGTGCATAAGAGATCTGGAAAAATTTCAATGGGTTGAGCAAAAGAATTGGTCTGTTTTAGCATAAACATTCCACTGAATAAACATGAATGTTTACTAAACTTGTATAATAGAATTTGTAAGAACACATTTTTTTTTAATCATAAATACCATTTGTTTAAATTAGGAGTAAAGATTTATGCACTACAGTGCAACTAACTATTAAAATAATAACTCATCTGAAAGGAAATACTCTTTTGGTGGTAAACAGCAAGTATTTAATTGAAATTAAATTAAAAAGTATGAGTACCATATCTATTGCATCATAATAACAGGTATAGGGTTACTCTATGGGAGGTTTCATGTAATTGTTTTTCCAACACAAATATACAATAAACATTCAGCTACCACAGTTTTGCACACTAGATACTGTAGTAATGCAGTCTATCACAAGGGACAATCTGTGTGTATTTCATCAGTCCTGGGATCAGTCCTTAAGCATATAAGAGTATAAAAGTCAACTCATAAGTTGTGGGATATATCTTTAGTATACCTGCCTAAACTGTACACAAAACTTTCAGGGCTTCAGGATCAACTTGTTAGATAATGCCATAAAAAGAAGCCAAAAAACGAATAAAACGTAATGCCAAAACATGTACAATACACTGACACATAAAGTCAGCTGTGTTAAACATGCAACAAGTAACCAAACTTGCTGAAAAATTACAAAACTCATAATCATAAAAAAGAAAATCTTATAATTGCATAAATACTTTGTACAGTTCATTTCACTGTAATGAAATGCACCCTTTTAAAGTAATAGCCCACAACGTAAAATGCACTTGATAAAACGATTACTCAATGTCTTTTTTCTGTCTACACGTCAAGGTGCAAAAATAATTTCAGATTGATATAGCCATTTGATCTTTAAGCTGCTTGTCGACAGCAAAATCCCAACAGCTTGATGTTAAGATTGCACACTGAATTACAGTACATTAATGTATAATAATAAACTATAAAGAGTGCATATTAGGCTGGATAGCAAAAGACAGAAATCATACAATGATGACTAAAACAACTGCAGGCATAACAAAATGTTCATCTTTTAAGGATGCAAGTGTCAAAGAAAGATATTCTCTCCATTAATCAAAGCAGCATTTTTAATATTGTATTGCCCACAGTATCATAGATAAAAACAACAAACTTACTTACTAGGTTTCCAGTCTTCTTTTATACATTAAAACGTGTTAAATCCCTTTTTCATTACACACAATAACTTTCAAGCAACAGACTTTCCTGAAATGTAAATGAGTGAAAATATCAGTAACTATTGCTTTAATAATCTATAAACAAACATTTACACTGGTGCAACTTTGCAAACGGTTAAAATTGATTTTTAAGTATAGGTAAGAAAGTAATGTTTTAACATAACAATAAATCGATCTCTGTCAAGTGTTGGTATAGCATCAATAACAATAAAGTTGTCTAATTCATATTCAGTTAAAAATGAAGGACAAATAATCATGTTAGCATGAGAAAGAGAGAAGCCTCACACTACACAAAAATGTCAGTAACATCCAACAGCGCTTTGAAGCACTTTCAGAAACAGCTCTCATTTTCTATTCTTTCAACGGACCATAAATACTCGTTTTTAAATGAATTATAATAAAAAATTGTTGTGGAATCATCTAAAGGCTTGCAATACCTTTCCTGATATATCTGACATCTGAGTCCCGTCATTAAAAACGATAAAAACCAGCAGCCTTTCATCTAAATTCAAAATGTACATACTATCGTCATCACATACGTTAGAAATATAAGATAATAGTTATAGATAAAGGCAGTTTGGCAACAAAATGTAAAATTAAAACTAAGCTCTGCTTAAGTTCTTTACTGTTCTATGGCAATGTGCTGATACTGTGGGCAACACCTAAACAAAACATACAAAACAAATAAAATAAGCATTTGCATAACTAGACACGCTAGTAATGTCAACCCACGAACATTATCAACATTCATAGTCCCCAATATTATTCTGGACTGGGATGCTGTGACTTGTGACACGCACTCGCGGTTTCGTTTTTTAAAGCCAGGTATGATTTTTAACATAATACTATATTACAAGCAATGTGTCGTGTTTATTTTTTCATAATGACTTTTGTTCATTGTTTCTAGTTAAAAAGGCTATTGTAAGTATTTACAATATAAACAAACGTCATCTCAAGGAGGTGTTTTATATGCATTGCTTTTCCTATAATCTAAACGTTGCAAACTTGGTGGATGATGCCAATGCCGAGATGACAGCATACTGCAAAAGAAAAATGTGTAACTGGAAAAGATCGTCTCTCTTTAATGGTCACACCTCTGCAATATATGAAATGAGCATTAGTGATCCCGTTTTGGTCTACGTCAGTGCTTTACAAATAGCGTTTTGCAGAGGGAGCAGTGAGACGCATGTTTTTTTAAGAGGGCTTTGGCCACACGGGTGTGAGCTGTGATGTGGGTAATCTAGTTTCTCGGGCTCTCTTCAGAGCTCCGCTCATGCTGCAGGTTATAATAACAGTTTTGACACACTCGCACAGGAGAGGAGATCTTCAGCCGCTTGATCTCCGACTGGAAGCGACTGCACCTGAGAGAAGATGCAGCGATTACAAACGTTAAAAAACAGTAGACTGAAAAGGATCCCATTAAAGTTAAAGGGATTATGTCATAATTTGTCTACCCTTATGTCATTCAAACCCTGTATATAACTCTTTCTTTTGTGGAACCACGAAAGAAGATATTTAGCAAAACGCTGGTTACCGGCATCCATTGACTTCTATTGTACCTTGTGTCCATACTATGAAAGTGAATGAGTGCCGGTAACCAGCGTTTTGCAAAATATCTTCTTCTGTGTTCTGCTAAAGCAAGAAAGTCATACAGGTTTGCCATGACATGAGGGTGAGTAAATAATAAAATAATTTTTATTTTTGGGTGAACTATCCCTTTAAGCCATTTCAATGTAAAAATCTGAATACCCATGCCTTAATAAATAATTAAACCAAAACAAGTCTTTAATTTATGATAATAATAAAAACAACATTTTTAATGTTGCTGCAAATGATCCTTGTCTTACTTCTGGCAGAAGACCTGGCCGCAGTTTCTGCAGTGGTGGCGTCTTTCAGTGAGGGAGAAGCGTACAGTGCATCCAGTGCAGCTGTCCACCTGCTCGTCCTTCACCCAGTGGTCTGCGGTGGAGCGTCCCGGCTGATCGCTGACAGACCAGCTAAACACTCGGCCGCGGCTGTCACCCACCAGGATCTTACTGTGGTCTCTGAATACAGCACAAAAGCTTATTATTTAGAGCCAAGATCATATTTAGGCTTTCGGTTTCTCTCCTCTCCCGTATCATGTCTCATTCCACCACAAACAAACACACACACATAGGACTTACTTTGAAATGGCAAGTGCTGTGATTTCCGCAGGATGAGCATTGTCCTTGCGGTCAAACGCTGTGTGCATGGTGAGTTTACTCCGGAATACCAGCTGTCTCTCCCATCTGTAGCCTGTACAGGAAACAAAGCGATCGGCAACAAACGTGCCAGTTGCTCACTTTAAAAACAATGTAAAGAATCCTCTAGTGCAAGAGAACAGCAGAGATGATACAAATACTGCCCTACCGAGCATATCACAAAGGGAATAATCATTGATAAAGTTAATTATTGTAAATAAATACAAACAGATCCTGCACTATTTCCAGGTTAGTAGTCAAATTTTGGCCAATTGTGACTGGGGGCATTTTAAATGCTAAAAAAAATTACATGATAATGCTCCATAAAAAAAAACATTTACGCACAGCATTGTTATGTGGCTATTATTATTTGTTATGTAAACAATTTATATCAGTTGTTTATTTGCATTACATTACAATAAAATCAAAAACAAAAGCATTTCCATTTTTTTCTTAAGATTTTATCCTAAAAAGTCACCAGACATAGGCAGTACCTGGTCTGAGTTTGTTGTAGGAACGTGCCTCCATATTACTGGGCTGAAGGGGTTGTGGTACCGGCCCATGTTGGGGTGCTGGGTTGGGATGGGAATGTTGCTGCGAGGGAATACCTGGTCTAATCTGGCCCTCCGAGTAGTTAACAAAAACAAAGCCGTCCTTTTCGTCAATGCTGAGTGTGTCCGACCAGCGACGGGAGTCGTCTGAGCTACTGTCCACCGACCAGGCTCCTGTGCGAGGTTTGGGCCTGTGGACGGCACTGCTGGGCTGGCTGTTTGAGGTTCGTGGTTTGGGGTCCTGACTGAGACTGGCCTCTTCTCCGTCAGACTCACTGCTGTCATCTTCAGGAGCATCACGACCTTCTGTAGGAACAAGATGTGGGGTTTAGTTACTGCAGTAAAGAGTTAAACTATATATTACATATATAAGTAAATTATGGATAGATTAGAATTACCCATCTCTCCACAGCAGTCTGGCACATCGGGGGCCTCTATAGGCTCTGGAGCAGGGGTTTCTGGGACTTGCAGGAACTCAATTCTCCAGAACTATAAAATAATATCATGTAACAAAGATTTGTTCAACTACTACTGTTAGAATACTTTAAAAAGTAATAAGAGAAACAATGGAATTAGAAAAAAGACTATTACCCTGACAACACCATCTGAGTGTCCCGTGACGATAACGTTCTGTGTGTCCCACTCATTCATCTCAGATACACAGCAACAGAGGATCTGTTGACTACGGCCAGTAAAAGTGTTGGCGCTGGCGACGGGGCTTCCATTGATGCTCCACACATGAATGTATGTCCCAGCACAGGATACTATATCACCCTACATTCACACACACATGGTTTAAAGCCATATTAGTCTAAATACATTTTAATGACACTTGTAGAATTTTAAAGAGGTGGGCTATTATTTGAATGTGGGCTTACGGTCAGCTCGTTGATACAGAGCGCTGAGACAGGAGCCCGGTGACCTCTCAGCTGGGTGACGAAAGACAGCTTATTCAGGTCCCAAATGATGCAGGTTCGGTCTCTGGAGCCACTCACGATGATGTGGTAAGCTGATGATGCTGTGAGACACGTTACTGCATCCGTGTGTCCCAAAAGAGCCTGCAAAGATGACATGAAGACAAGTACTTTAAAACATATAGTTGCAGGAAACAGTGTGTGTACCTTTGGGATTTATCTTGGATTTCTGTATCAAAAGGCCAATAAAATTTGGTTTTGGATTAGATGTAATTTATACAATATAACATCCTGTTTATGAACATTAAAGGACATGGCACCTGAGCACTTGCACTTTGAAAATGACCAAAGACCTTAGGTTAAAGCTTAATTATACTGTTCTACTAAAGAAATAGCACCTACATATTGGATGGCCTGCGAGTGAGTATATTAACTGTTAATTTTCATTTTGATGTTAAATAACCTTTTAATATTTGATTACTTGAATCTTCAATGGAAGATCTATACTGTCTATTTTATTTATTTGGCTATATTTATATTGCCTACTTTATCTATACTGTCTATACATCAAAGAAATGTACTGTTACTTAAAGGGATAGTTCACCCAAAAATAATCATTGTTTACTTACCCTCATGTCATGTCAAACCTGTATGACTTTCTTGCTTCAGCAGAACACAGAAGAAGATATTTTGCAAAACGCTGCTTACCGGCACCCATTCACTTTCATAGTATGGACACAAGGTATAATGGAAGTCAATGGGTGCCGGTAACCAGCGTTTGGCAACATATCTTCTTTTGTGTTACACAAAAAAAGTAGGCACAAGTATGACACAAGGGTAAACAAATTATGACATCATTTTCATTTTTGGGTGAACGATCTCTTTAAGGTCACGAGAGCCTCACCTCTACTTTATATGACATGACATAAAACCAAACTTTAAAAGTTAGGAAGAAAGGGTATGTGGTTTACCAAAGGGTGTATACCAATTATAATTTATACAGAAAATAGTAACACAATAAATATTATTATATGCAGCAATAACACTTACCTGTTTGAGCGTTAGAGATTTGGCTTTCTCTTTAGAGGTTCCAGTCTCCCACACACAGATGGCTGTGCTGAATCCTCCAGTAATGACCAGTTTGGGGTTTGGGCAGATGGAACACAGGATCTGTCCCCACTCAGATAAACCCTCATACACTACCACTGCCTGTAAGGAGGGACACGAGACAAAAAACTTAATACAACAGCACAGGCAACCCTGAAAAACAACTCCACACACAACAACTAGTGGGCACTAGTGCACAGTGAAATGCAAATGATCTAAACAACATGATGGAGAAAGTTTCCACAGTTAACAAATGCTTTAAAACATGTAACATTTATATAAATACTAGTACTATTTTCCTGTACGGTTTAATGATTAAATATTTGAAACAAATTACAGCCCTAATAGAAACTCCTTTAGGAAGGTAAAAAGAAGATCACATTTCAAATTCTTCTGATTACTGTGAAATTCACAAAAAAAGACTTTGAGATACAGACTCTATGAATATTCAAAGTCTTGCGAATGCTTTTAGAATCTGACAGCCGCTTACAGGAGATGCTACAAAGTGTGCTGTAAACAAACAGAGGAACATGAAAGTTGCTGCTGACCTTGTCAGACTCATAGTTAGCGAGTCTGCAGCTGAGGTCTGCGTAGCCCCAGGCGAAGGTCTTATTCCAGGCAGGGGGAACCAACACTTTGTTTTGCTCAACAGCCAGAATGCCCTTGTCAGTGCACACAATCTGACCTACCGGCTCTTTTAGCTCTGTGAGACAGAAATGACACACACACAGCTCATTTATATGCACTATACTGTTTGGTCAGAACAGCTAATAAATATTGCACACACTTCATGCAAGGAACAAATTCCTCTTGATAAAAAAGCTTTTCATTTGATCAAAAGTATGTATTAAGTGAACAAAACACTATTAGATTTTATTATGCAATTTTATAATGCAAATGATTCTGCTTTATGGTTACACAAAAGCTTTATATGGTTTGTTTTGCCATTGTATACAACACATAATTCATTTTTACCCTTGACTGGGGTGAGAGAAGGCCGTAAATTGTCCAGATGATGGAAGAAGATCTTGTCCAAGGTGGAGTTCAGTGTAACAGGAACACCAGGAACTTCTCCGTTCGATTTACTGCGCACCCGCTTTGGAGGATGTGGCTTCTTGAACAGCTGTAATGATAAAAAAAGTGTTAATGGATGCTGGGAAAAACAACACTAATTGAAAGATTAAAAATTATATGTCTAAATACGTTTATTGGCACCGCAATACTTCAAAACACATCAATGCACACTAGATTATAACTTTTATGAAGGCATCTAACATTAAACATCTAACATGGTAAATTTATATTAATCAACATGCAAATGAATTAGAGAACCTGTTTTGGGATCTGGCCAAAGTTGTTGATGAATCCAATAGTGGCAGTTTCTTTAAGTGGGTCATTGATGTTGTAGATGTCGACCTGGCCCTCATAGAAGAGATGGTGAAAGACATTAACTGCCTCCACTGCTGGAGGACCTTGCTGCTTATAACCAAAGATCAGGTCAATCCATTCATGCAGATGAGCACTGACATAGTCACACTCCAAAGCCTAAAAACATACAGACAAAATTAGGTTTGATATTAAACAATAATTGGCGAAAGGAACTATATTTGGAGATTATGAGATCTATTGGGATCAATGAAGTCGATGTATGCTAATGGAAATACTTGCCTCCCTGTGAACTCTGATGAACTCTCTTGGATCTCCTTTTGCCCATGGAGGCAGAATCACATCTCCGAGCTTGGTGCCATTCTGTTTACTCCCTGTTAAAAAAAAATCAGTCAAATTAAATATCATAAAATTATACATAGGAACAAATAAAAGTGCATTTAGGGTACTAATTGTTAAGCTTTACCCACCAAGGTCAAAGTTGTTTGAATTGAGCAGGAACTCGGGAAGATAGAAAAACTCAGGGATAAGTTCTTTAACATCAGCCATGTTGTGTTTGGAGGCAGAGAGCCATGCCTCCCGCACACTGTGAAACATTCGGTCGGCCAAATCGAAATGTCCACCCTAAAAAAAAAGAGAGATGAAATTTATTGAAGAATATATTTATATCTGCATAATAAAGTATGTAAAAGGAACAGGACAAGACTGTCTTGACAAGACTCATCACATCTCTGTTAAAGGTCAAGTATTGTAGTCTAAAGCTTGGTATCATCCAAAATAAATCATTTTCTGCCATATCCCACTTTAAGTGTAAGTCAAGCAGTCTGTTCTCGACAGTAAGTCTACTTGATTTCTTGTCTAAACAGGTTTTACACTATCTGTAAGAAGCAAAATCTTTCTCCATATTAAAAGACATATTAAAAGTTTTGTATTTATGTTGCATAGTTGTGCAAAGTACAGTTCAGCGTTGGGAAGAATTTAAGAAAAATGTATCAAAGTATGATATATGATATATTAAAAACGAATAAAATTGTTGACAATGTATGCTTTATTTTTCTATTACTTTTTGGTTTAGTTTGCCCTAATACCAAAAAACTTTGTCAAATGTATATCGTAATCAGGATTGGTGTTTTCCCTATTTCATACCATATGGTTTAACTTGAGGTGTCTTTATTTATTTATTTACATTTTACCGCCATATCAGCACCAATGGCTATATTCATGGCAATCAACAGTATTTAAAAAACACACACAAAGAAAAAAAAAACCATCAATACACTAAAACAAACATATATGATAACAATTACATACAATTCTTCAAACTTGAGGTGTCATTAAAAGCAAATATTATACACATGTGCCCTCCAGACATCACATTTGGCCACTATTGTACTTCCGACATTATAGTTAAATAAGCACTTGTGCTTTATAAGACATTTTAAATCACAGTATGCGAGTTAAAACAAAGTAAAAGGAAGAAATCACAAAGGCAGCTCATGATGAAGACAGAGAAGAACCCAAGTGCAGTGTACATCACTGGTAACTAACCTGAAGCCTGAGAAAGATCTGTGTGAACGGCTCCATTCTGAGCAGATATGAAGCTACAATCATTGCAGAGGAGTAATGAGTGCCGTAATGATATGCTGGAGTCTCACCTGCGATGAAAACAGAACACGCTTACAATGCGTCTGCTCAATAAACAAAGCTAGACAAAAACAGGTCTTTGACTCACCATTAGGATCTTCCCAGTCTTTGAATCTTTTCTTGTACTGGATTAATCTGTCATCTGTCTGAGCACCCATGGGCTTGGACAGATTTCGGAATGTCTTTGGATTGTTGAGGTCCAGTTCCTAAAAAATATTTACAAATGAAACCTCAGCAAGAGTTGACATAAAGCAAGAGAAGGATTTTTAAAGATGGAGTGAGCTATTTCTGAGGATCATCCTTTAAAATTAAAATCAACAGCAAAACAGACAATTTTGTCAATATTTGCATAATGAAAGTACTGACAGATAATTAGAAACATTTCCTGAACCTGTGCACATCTAAAATGTACATTTTCATTCTGTAGTTCCTGTTGTACAGTGAGAGTCAATAAGAGGTTTGTACCTCACAGTCATAGTCTGCCAGAATCCATGGAAAAACTGGATACTGCATAAGATCATTGTACGATCTTCCGGCCAATGTGTTGAGATGCATCAGATATTGGAAGTTACTGATTTCTCCTCTCTGCCAATGAGATAAAAGAGCAACACCACACATTTTTATGAGCAACACCACATAAACAAACAAACACTTAAAATTAGAACATACTGTACCTCCCATCTTTGGGTCACTGACTTCTCGCCGACCAGCGTACTGAGAAGGCCAGACCTGTTGATAAAGTGGCAAGTTTAACAAATTTTGTGAATGAAGCGTAAATAAATACTTTATAAATCTAGTAAATAGCAGGGCTTGATATAAATATTTAGGGGATCTTACCCCTGTTCCACACTGGTGTTGGGACGCTGTCCAGAGACCGATTCAGAGCTGTCAGCCAGTGAGGGAACCACTGCCAGAAACCTAGAAAACAGATCTAGTTTTTTAACAAAACAATCCCTTTTCTGTTGGATTAAAGTCTGTGAATGTCTAAAAATGTGTTATGCTAAGAGGCGTGACTGCTTTTTTACTTTACCTCTGATAAACTTTGTTCCGGACTCCCTTTTTGGAAAGCCAGTAGATAATTTCTCCCATCTCCTGAAAACACTTCTACTGCCATTGGCTATAAGGAAAAAGTCAGAAAAAACTTTCAGTAACCTTTTGATCATCATTCATAACATGACTGCAACGTGTGTTATTTGTGTGTAGTTAGGTGATGAACAGAGCTTATTTGCACACCTGAAGCAGGTAGCGACGTTTGTGCACCTCCCTGATATCTTCATAAGCAAAGATGCTGCAGGTTCGTTTCAGCTGACTCTTACTCTGCCGTGCTCCTCGAGGGATGATGGGTTCATGCATACTGCACACATCACATAAACAAGCAGCATATAGAGTCAGTATACCCACTAGAGACAAAAACTGGTAAAACTTTACAACAAGGCTCAATCAGTCAATATTAGTTAATCAGGTCTCACAAATGAACACTTATTAAATATTAAATATAAGACACAGCATTTTATTTTCAATAATAATTTATGTTCATAATACATAAATAATAACAATAACAACAGTGCTATACAACATTTCTGTTATCATAATTAACATAGATTAATGCTGCAAGTGCCATTTTGTTCATTGTTGTCTCATGTTAACTACTGGTAACAATGTTTCTGTAAAGTGTTACATAATTCTGAAATCAAAATCTGAGAAGAAACCATAAAAAGTGTTGTTTACTGTTTGTTTATGTGGCCATTTAAAAGGCAAATCTGTAGTGTTTGTTACAGTACAAAACAAGATTTTGGTCCGGTAGGACATGCAATTGTGTTTTGCCAGAGAATCATTTACAAGCACATATTTAAATATAAAAAAACATGCAAGGATGAAACAGATAAGTGTATTATTTCTTAATAATAAATTTTTACTTTGCAGGCAGTGTCTCGATGTCTCTAATCTCTCTGGTCACAGTCATAGTGAAACCGTCGATCACATAGAAATGTTCTTTCCCAAATAAGAGCAGCCCTTCACTGGTGTCCAGACCCTGAACCCGTGCACAGCGGTACATGTGCTGGATCTGTCAATAAAGAAAAGATAAAACACAGGTGAACATGAGCTACATGTTCTTATTCATCAGTACACATGATCTGCACTACAAAGTAAGCAAAACTTCATGCAAGATATTTACAATCACAGATTTCAGTTAGAATTATGTTTTAAGTGTGACTAAGGACCTTCTCTCCCTCCTCCAGCAGGCGGAGCAGTGTGGTATTGTCTGTTTTCTGCTCTTCATCCATAGCTCCTGACTCCAGCAACTCCTGCAGCTGGTCCTGACTGTCTTCATCACCTCCATCCGCTGTGGAGCGGGAACGCTTTAAAGGAGCCTTCACCAGACCTAAAGCACCAAACACACAGTACACCGAGTTAACTCTACACACACCCCTATGGATTAATTCATGTCCTCAATTCATCTAAAATATGCAGTGGTGTGAGACAATAGCATCTGAATTAAAAACCACTGCTATAAAATAAAATGCCTGAAGTTTGACATGATCAATTATACTGTATATACCTTCAGGGGTATATAGAAACATCAACATATCGATATGTATCGTATTGGTAATTGTTTCACGATAGTTAACATATTAATTCCTGTAAAATTCAGTTTAATTATTTAGTGATGTATTTAATTTGATTAATTTACACACAGAAGGTCCAACTAAACCTTAAATGCTGTCAATTCAAACAAAATAAAACAAAATAATAAATCTTATTAAAAATTGTTAATATTTTGAAAATAAATATGTTATTTAAATTGTTAAAAATATAGTATTTTTATTTTATTTACAGTAAGTTTTGTTCAAAATACAGTAATACAATCATAATTCTGAACCCAGTATCACACACATCATATTGTACTGTATCACACCCTATCCACTATACATAATAATATATAACAATATACAATTTCCATTTTTTTAGGAATATAGGCTAAACATGCCATCAGCAAATCAGTTTTCGAATTCTGAATTACAGTTGGTAAAATTAATCTTCACCAGATACAAGCAGATAAAGTCATCATCACAGGAACCCTTACTTTGTGGTTTTAATATGCAACATGTCATAAGGAGAACTTTAGTTTTAGAATGACCTTTGACCCTTGCGATGGTATCCTCCCCGTGTTCAGGCTCCTGCTGTGTGGTCTCTCCCTCAGTGTTCTGTTCTATAGAGTGCTGGTACATCCCCGGATTCCCTGACAGCAGCCGCATATAATACTCCTTACTATCATAACTGATAGCTCGCCTGTACCGCGCTGGTTTCTGAAAGAATTAAAACAAAAACATTATTTAAAAATATGTGTCTATTCATTAATATGTTAATTAGTAATTATAATAGCAATCATGTATTTATAATGAAAAACAATCTTGTGAGTGACAACCAATCAGAACCATGCAAACACACTCTGGGCTTGGCACAGTTTCCCTATACAGTAAATGACTTTAGAAAAGTTGGATATATTTTTTGTGATATATTTTGCACCATATGTAATTTATTTAACATAACATAACATACGTACATATATACTGCATGCACAAAGTACATATGATATCAAATCTAACATTTAAACATGAACACTTTGCTTAAACAAAATGTTTTGACTGGTTATCTACGTAAACTTGAATCTAATATCTTGATATAGTAAAACTTTAATGGACATGTTGTTTATAAAAGGAAGCAGAGGAAACAATTAACAGTCTAAGAAACAGCAATTAAAGGTGAAGTGTGTAATTTCTGCACAGCTAGCAGCTCCAAACAGAACTGCAATCTGTTTGCGTTCCCCAACTGTGCATAACAACATGGGCGCAATTAGTTAAACAGTAACAGGCAGCCCTGTTGTCTGAATATTGTTCAACTTCACACAGTGGATGTGGATTATAAAGGATTTGCAAGGATTGGAGAAAAGTAACTGCCTTGTAAAACTGTTCTAGAGAAACAACTTCAAGCAACATTCAATAGCTGTGAGAGGCATAGATCCACAAACGTCGTTTCATAAGACACACAGAGACATTGTATTTCACAGTTCAGCATTCAGTAATGCAGTTATTTGAGAGCATTAAGCAAGGCTGTAGTTTAGGCACACCCAGCATGTACCTGGACTAGTATGCTAACCGTTGCCCCTAGCAATGGCACCTAAGTGTGAAATGTGGAAAAATAAGTAGTAAGACTACAACCGGTGTGTGAAAGCAGCAATTAAAAACATTCTCCTTAAATAAAATATCAAGTTTTGGGGTCAGATCATTGAGTAAATCCTGAAATGTTTTAATCCTGTTTTTGGGAAACAACAGAGACTAACCTGAGTGCTTGCGTTGGGCTCAGGATCGGGCACGTAAGGATAATGAATGTAAAACATGTCGTTCCGAACCATCTTCTTCCTCATTCTGCAGGGACCCTCAGTCATATCCAACTGAAACTTGTCAAGGTGGGAGCCAATAGGAGGCCCCCAGAGACCTCTCTCCCGAAGCAGCTCGTATTCAATCCCCGCCCACTCATCCATTACATATTTCAGGGAATTCTGCTGCCTCTGTTAGGTAAAAAATATATAGTTAGATCTAATTTTTGGTACGAAATACACCAGTGGAGTTATTGCAAGTGTAGCATTTCATGAAATTTAAAGACACAATAAGATTTTCCTTCACAGGAAATCCTTCACAGCGTCATCAAGATACGCATATTGTTTAAAATATACAACCTCTAGCGGCTAAAATTATATATTGTGCCTTTAACAATCGTGTTACCTCTTGATACTCCTTATACTGCATTGCCACCAGATCTCGTACCACAGCAATGTGTGTGAACATCCACTGAAATGTTTCCTGTGGCCAGTCAAAACAGACAAAACTCTCTTTAAGAATAAATAAATACGAAACTGCCTGCAAATGTGATAAAATCAGCTGTGAAATAGTTTCCTGACAGTTGCTGTGTCTGATTTAGCTACCTGGGCAGAAAGGTTGTTTTTGTTTATTCCACTTTCTTTCTTGCTGCGACGGGATCCAGTTAGTTTGGATAGGCCGAAGCCGCTGCTGACCCGAGAGAGTTTGGACTGATTTGCCGGGGCAACCGACTCACCCCTGCTGATGCATTTCTTCTCATGGACTTAAATAGAAAACAAACATGGTTTGGCACAGCAAGAAAAAGATGAGAGTATGAGAACAGCAGTGAAAATCTTTAACAAGCACCTTTAGCACGAAAAATGAAGACAGACTGACAAAGATAGACACATTGTGTGTATAAGAAACAAGCTGCTATAAATAAATGTGTGTGATATGTGGGAGAATGTGATGGATTTGGCACTTTGCATTATTAGGATGTACTTTATAAAAGCATAACAGGCTCAAAATATTATGTTTTGTGCAAATGTTTAAACGTCTTACATAAGCTATAACCTAACATAAATGTTGCCATCAAAAGTAGCTCATTTTAAACCTAAAATATCTGCTCATTGCTAATTCTGTTCAATTACGATTTTGGATTTTCTTATCAAACAACATAATTATTATTTAATTCACTTATTTAGTGAATTAAAAAACATATAAAATCAACATTTAAGAGTTTGATTCAATGTGTTTCTTACGCAGGTGGTTTTGCCAGCTTTTGGCAGCGGGTTCCTCTAGAGCAGGTCGAGCGGTGGCGATGTCCACGTGTCCCCTGTCATTAACGGGTAGAGACACCTTAAAAATGTCTTCCAGCATTTGTCTCTTACTATGCATGAGCTCCGTCCAAACTCGATTCACCGCCTTCAACAGCAACTGACGTCCTGAAACACACAAACCCACCAGATAAGGTTTGGAAAGACTAAATAACAACTTTCTGCTTTAATAAGGCACAAAAATCCAACCACAGGTGTTTAGGAGAAAAGTTGAAGACCAACCTTCGCTAACATCCTGACTCTGAACACTATCTGACTCGTTCTCAGATGGGACAGCAACATGCCAGGTGGTCATTCTGGCCTCTGCCTCCAGACCAAAGCCCTCCACGTTACTGTAACAGAACAAATGAGGATAATTTGACCCATGTTTTATCATTCAAACCCTTCACTGTATGTCTAATGCAAATGTAGGTTTACATAACATTCTGTAATCTGAACTAGGGATGTAAATTACATACAGCAGAAGCAATGGCACATGATGTACAGTACACTACTGTTCAAAAGTTTGAGTCAATTGAATGAAATTTTGAAATGATTTTACATTCAGTTTTGAAGTTTTTCCACCATCTGCTCATATAATAACTGACTGCATTTCAGCACATGACTAGACACAAATCACTTCAAGTTATTGATCTTTCAGCAGAAGCAGAGCACAGATGCTCTGTTTAGCACTAATGCAGTTCTGTTCACTGTCTCTACGTGGATCTCATTTCTCAGTCACTCTGAAGCTCTGACTGAGCCTAAATATTTATGTTGAATATAAAATATGTATGTTGAATTGAATATGTTGAAATTTTGCATTAATCGTTATTGATAAATAACTATGCTGTCAAAACTCAATGTAAAATATGCACCGTTGACACATTACTGTTTCTTTTTAAGCGACATGCTCACTGCATAGAAATAATAAAATAGATTCAATTGGCATAATTAAGACAACAAATTAGGCTTGTTTTTTCATTAATAAGCTTACTTTTCCAGTTAGGAGAAAATACATTCACTTACTTCTGTTACTATATACTTCTGTTTAACATTCAAGGCTATGATTTCAATCAGCTGTGAAGTATTTAGGCCACATTTATTTGTCACTTAAAAGTCAACTATACAAATTAAAAAAATTTTAACTCCTCAGAAAAGTGACCACTTGATTCCAATTACAAAAACTTGATTGACAGAAACCAAACTTAGACTGTAAATGATATGAAGTTGTGAACATAAATATAGCCAGCTCAGCTTATGGTAACATTAATTAATATTATTAGTTTTTTGTTACAATGGTTACATTCTAAATTTAAAGCACACTTTTTTTTATCCATTATTCTCTCTTTTGAAATACAAAAAAAGTTTTTGTTTGTCTCTCACCTCCCCGTGTGCAGGTTAATTAAGCAATGGGCCAGACAGGTCACAAACTCCTGGTCGTGATTTCCGGGTCCCAGTACAAGGTTTCGGTTTACAGTCAGCACACGCAGTGAGTCCAGCAGGGTGACCTGCTGCGGGACAGTCTTGTGCGGACGGGAGAGCTGATAGAGGATCGTTCGGTTCAGGCAATGATAGATAGAGTCCAGAGACAAACCCTGCGATCGCCGTTTGGACTGTAATGGGAACAGAACAGAGAACCAGTTTAAATCTTATGTAAGTCTAGGGTACAAAAGGTACAAAAGAGAGAGAGAATTTGCATGGGTTTTAAAAACAAATGAAAGGGATTGAGAGAGGGAACATGTGTGGCATTTCGAAACAAATTAGAGCTGAACTGAACATGCAGACATTAAATAGAACAGAGCACAAATATTTTAATAGATTTCATTTTGTCATCTCTTTTCTCACATGTTAATGTATAATAAAAAATTTGGCATTTTGTAGTTTTTTTTGTACTAACATTAAAATTGATAAACAGGAAAAGACTTCAGACTCAAGTGTGGTTGTTTCATAAAATGATAAACACAACAAAAACAAAATTGAAAGCTTTGTGGGAAACTCGATATAAGATCACAGAACTTCTCTCACCTGTGTTATCAATTGAACTATGAAATCCACCACTAGCTTGGACTCTTTGTTGAACATGCCCTGCCACAGCTTATCCACCACACGCTGGGTGAAGTAGAAGACATTGTTGACCAGGACATTGTAACTTCCTCCAGTTGTTATTGGCAATGATGCCTCTTCACCTGTTAGAGAATACAGAAAATATAATGAAGGTTAAGTGTCACAAAAGGAGACGTGAGGCTATAGTTTCAGGGGCACCCTGAAGGGATAATAGGCTAAAGAAATTAAACCCTTCCTCTTACTGAGCCAACTCTATTATTTTCTTTTTATGTGAAATACAAAAGAAAAGAAAAACTACAGACTATTCAGGGTGCTTTTTTATAGAAGCTATTACTTTGTGACATTATTTACTTAGCTTTGTGTGAGGAACAGGCAAAATCGTTAAATCATTTCAAATAGGACATGAAAATCCCATTAGAGTTTGCAATGATATGAAGGTGAATTTTTTAAACAAAATCTGTACACTACATTAATGATTTTTCTGAGCTGACATGTATGGGATGTAAAACTAACCCAATAAAACATCTGCTGCCAGGAGCTGATCCATCACGCTGTCTAAGATGTAGGACTGAAACTCTTTCTGCTGGGTTCTGGTGGAGCGCTCTGGTGAGGCCTGAAGACAGAGGAAAGTTAATGTTTCTGTACCAAAACTGCTACCAAAGACTGCTTATTTTAAAAGGCTTCAGAAGAGCAGCTTTAAGAAATGTATCAGTGATACAGAACAAAATTAAAAACAAAAATAAAATGTAGCTTAACATGCAATTGATCATATAACTCATATGGGGTTATATATCTCACCTCTAGCAGAAGATCAATGATGGGGGTTTGCTTGCTGGCAGGTGTCATGCATAGATTGTCCATGATAAGAACCCTCATGAAGTCAAAAACATATTTCTTGGCAGGGTGATTGGTCAGGTAGGTTTTAGTGCCCACATTGCAGTATTCTGATTGGCTGCGGTTCATGCCTGAATCTGTCACGAAGGCCTTGAACTCTTCTGTGGGTGAGCCTGCTTCATCATCCAAATCAGTCACCTGCAAAAAAAAAAGACATTGTGTTAATTGTACCAACATTCTAATACATAAACTAATTATCCAAGGACTGAAAAGTAATCAGGAATAAAGCAGCTATTTTAGGGTTTAATACAGAGAAAATCAAGAATGTCCAGATCAAACGCAACAGCGTACCATCTCAGAATAGGGCCGAATATTGAAAGGGAACACTGTAGCAGCAAGTGTACACAGGAAGTCCGGGCTGTGCCACATGTGTGCCAGGTCTGGGATGTTGTGGTATAGGTAACGGAAAAACTGCATGAGGGTGATGGGATATTCTCTCAACCAGGAACCCTCTTCTTCTGACTGCCAAGGCTGTTGGAAAAACAAAGACAACAAAATTTATTAGCTAACTATGGAAGAGACTACGGAAATATTTTTGAATTTTTTTTAGTATCAGCAAAAACAAGTGGTGATAGCGTTTGATAAGAGAGCATCACAGCCATCAGCCGTTACAGCTGCTCGAGGAAAGTCATCTGTCATTCTCAGGTGGGTTGGAGACTCACCAGGTTGAGCATGCTGCGCAGCATTGCTAAGAGCAGGAACGCTGCTTCGGTGCACATGTTGTGTATGGAGCCTATCACTGTAGCACTGGAGGCTGGCACACCAAATATAAACGTCCAGATAGAGTCCAAGTCAAACTGTGTAAAGAGAGAGTGAGAAACCTCAGTAATGATCTGTGTAGTGCTCACTGTTCAAAAAGAAATTTTAGTAATTGAGCTACAATGCGCTCTCATGGAAGGAACAATCATGAGAGGAGATACTGTTATGGATCAGTGGTTCCTAACTTCTGGGTCATGACATGAGCTGTAGGTTCTGAACAAACAGTTGAATGATAAAAATGAAATAAAACTAAATGTGTATAGTTAGAATAGCAAAATAAATAGCAGATGTTGTTGACTTTGAAAGCCATATCCAATCAGACTATTAGCAAAATATGGGTATACTTGCAACTACAGTACATGCAAGAGCAAAACAATTTGATTAAAATGTGTTTTAATCCATGTGTTGAGTAAATATGACAATTTTGGTGTTACACTCCGATCTGAAATCTGGATTCTGAGATAAAACCAGTTGGGAACCACTGTTATATTTACATAACACTCACATGACTGAATGGTTGGAAAAAATAAACGGATTAAATGACACAACAAGTCAAACTAAAATTATGAGTTCGATTAGAATACACACATATGCACACACAGTTTGATTAGTAGGGTAAAAAGGTTTGAATACTGACATGTACCTGCAGGCTGTCAGGCAGGTCTGTGATTGGCTGCTGCAGAAAGAGAGCCATAAGCATGAAGTAGATATCGGGGACGTTAGTGTGCTTGGGCAGCAGTGTTTGCAGCACAGGGAATCCTGGGAAATGGCAGGCATCTCTGTTGATTTCACGCACTGTTGATCTGCCCCCTGCGCTGCGACCCACATTAAAACCTGACAGATAGAAGAGCAGAAAACAGCATTAATAACTATTTGTGTAAAGGGCCTTTTTAAAGCACACACTTTCTAATCTTTAACTTGGCATGCGTATGAATTCCTCTTAAACGAGCATCAAATCTTTATCGTTATTATTCAGCATGGGGCTATTTTTAAAGCTCTATTTTAGACCTCATACCAAGAACAGTGCCGATCTTATTAGTAAGCACAGAGTCTGTGTGTTCCAGCCAGCCTCCTCCAGTCAGGCCCTCTTTAAACCGGCTCAGGATGGATTGGTTACTCAGCAACACCACCAAGATCATGAGAGCTACCGTCACCGTGCTGGAGTGAATGTGCTCCTCCATAAACATCAGCAACCAATCAAAACCCAAGGTGCGCACAAGCTCTTCGCATGCCCTGTGGGAGGCAGCAGAGGGGAAAATATAGAGCAAAAGGGATTTTAGAAGGTTGTAATGAGCAATGAAGGCAAAACTTACAAATGTGAGTTATAATAAAATCATGGTTGCTCTAATTTACTCTAAACAATGCAATAAAGACCTTCAGATGTAATCAATCCAAGACACGAACCGTAAGACAGCAAGCTTACGTAACAGATGCAGTAAAATGCCATGCAGCTCTCTGAAGTCTATTGATTGAATAAGCAGCATCACTCACTGTGCATTAACTGTGTTCTTCTCTTTGCAGCTGAAGAGCAGCTTGAGCAGGATGTCCAGCAGTCTGTTCCTCAGAAGAATCAGGTTGGATGACAGGAGACCTCCAAACTCATCATCAGCTCCTAGAAACACAGGAGGAAAAACAGCAGACCAAGGTAAAGTGAAATGTTACTTACTTATGCCTAAACTGGTAAAGCTGTGTTTTCTTGTCGCAATGATGTGGTGCTAAAATCTTAAGAAAAGAGAGTTTACCTCTGTCAATCTTCTCTTCATTGGTGTTCTCCATAACAACAAACTTCTCACAGACTGCGAATGTTGGTAATGTTGACGAAATGAACTGACCAAATCTTAAAAAAAAAGTTAATATAAGAAAAGATAAGAAAACACTGGCATCAGTAAAAGCAAATGATCTGCACAGCAATCTAAGCATTTACATCTGCACAAATTCGATGAATGATGTAACAGCTTCAAATAATACACAACTAGTTACTAAACAATTAAATATCATATACATTAGGCCTTACTAATTCCAAGATTCTGTCTTGTTATGTGGTTCATCCATACATTTAAAAGCGGTTGTGTTTCTCTGTTTACCTGAGCAGGTCGTATGAGTTGGGAAAGCCTTGCAGCAGAAGACTGAGGACATTTCCAATGGCAGCGATGGTGGGCTGAGACAGAGACTGATCCCTCAATGTCAGCAAGAGTTTGGGGATCAGCTGGAACTCCCGCAATAGTTTGCCATTCTTAGCAGCTTCACTGAAAACACAAACAATTGGACCAATTCTTTTAATTCCACAGCTACTATAGGGGTGGAGCTTCAAGTTACTGTAAACCGGTAATTGTGACCAACTTTAGTATTGTGACAAATTTCAGACTAAAATAGAGTATTAAATATTAAAAAACAAAGGACATGGCTTTTCTTAATGCCAATCCAGAGTGGAAGTACATTCAGATTTTGATTAAAGATTAGCAAAACCATTTTTTTATGTATTTACACTAAAAATTGTTCAAAATTGTGTGCTAACAAAGTATATAGGGTCTATTTTGATTTCATGTAGACTTTAAGAATAGTTCTCACTCTAATACACATAAAGAGACAAAACAGATGCTCTTCACATCCTCTCTCCGCTTCTGTATCATACACTTCACATGCACTTAACAATGCCATAACCACCATCATTTTTAATGTGCGCTATTACAAAGACATATGAGAAGAAAAGACAGCCTCATGTACTATTACATCGCAGAAAGGTTTCAATCGATTGCCCTGAATGAAAGAAGAAGTGGAGTAAGGAGTTCTGGAGCACAAGACGGATTACCTGGATTCAGTCAGAAGTTCAATGAAGTGCTCGAAAAGAGAAAGATGAAGTTCATAAGGAGCATGAAGCCAAACCTAAAAAACATCAAAAATGCTTTTAAATTGTAGATATTTTATCAAATTCTAAAAAGCATAACCATTTTTTTACCATTTACAAAGTAGATATTCATTGTATATCTCTTGCATTTAATAATCACGCTTACAGTATTCAAACAACTCATACGCAACACTATCAAAACTTCTCATGTGAGCTTCCCACCTCAAAATCACAGAGCAGATCCTGGAAAGCAGTTGAGTTTGGGATGATAGACGTCTCATGGCCACTATCCACAGTCCCAACCAGAGAGAAAGTCAAATGCAGAATATGGCTGTTCAACAACGGCGTTTCTTCTTCAGCAACATGGCCAGCAGCTACAACAGAAGATGTTAAGTTAAAGATCTGTCTTGCATTTCAGATAAGCGATTCATCTGCAATTTCATTTTCAAACTCATTTTAAGATTCAGTAACATTCAATACCAGAATCCACAAAACACCATCTATAAACCGTTCACTATGTTAACAGTTTATAGATGGTGTTTTGTGGGTTTTGGTATTTTGAATACACCACACCACAATCAACATTAGCTTAATCAAACATCGCATTTTGCTACAGACCTACACAGCAGGGGATTTAAACGGCGTACCATGTTATCTTCAAAACAGCATATCCCAGCATGCACCACCCTTACAAGCCCCCACTTATCAAGTCGTTGTCACCAGTCGTACCAGAACAGCAGAATACACAATAGTCCGAGCTCGCTGTTATCATTTAATTTCCCACCTCATTGGTTTATAACAGCCTACGGCTAAATCTGGGGGAATCAAGAACACCTTCTGCTCAAAGGTCACAGAATAAATATTATTGTAGTCCACCTGGTAGCCTTTGATACGCTCCATTTCCTTGCTAGCCAGAGGGTTGCTTTTGACAACACACACTAAGGCTTTAACTGCAGCATAGAGACCCTCCACGTCTGACGCCATGGCAACCAAACCCAGAATGGCTGCAGCTCCTCCGATGTACTGAAGATTGGTGGCCACGGGTTTGGTTACGAAGGCACGCACACCTAGATGGAACAAAACGGCAGCTATGATTTAGTCTTGTAATTTACTAGTAAAGACTGTATGTGTGAAAGACGCTATTGATTCTGCAACAAGACTCTCTGATCGAGTCAGCACTCACCAAGGTAACCGATGACTGCCGCTCCAATCGTTCTGGCAGGTCCGTTGAGGTGACCCGCTGCATTGTGGATAAGCTTGACCGGTGTGGCACTTTCATGAGAGGAAACCCCCAACTGAAAACAAAAGAATAAAAAAGACTCATCAGACAAGCTTTTCGTACTGTAAGTGAAGCGGACAGCTCTGTATATTAAATCAAGATTCAATTTCCTCGTGACTGCACAATTGTTAATCTAGCTGCCCCTCGGAGGGCTGACCTGACCACCCTTTGAATAGCTGCTGACCTCTGTGCTCATTTAAACAATGAGTTTTTTCTGTGTTAGACAGGTGTGAAGTAAATAACAACCAAGATAAAGCTGTTAAAGTATTGAACATCAATCAGTGCTTCGAAAGCATGGTTAGCTGGTGACCAGTCGGATGTTCAGTGAAGTACAGTATCAGTTTGATAGTCTCTTTAACTATTCATTTATTTTATTGAGTCACAGTCATATTGAATTTAATATTAAAATAAAAAGTAATGCAAAACCTGACCATTCACAAGGTTTACAATAAGGTTCATTAGCATTAGAATTAAATCCATTTGTTAACATATAATATTGAGCAATACATACTTTAACAACATTAATTATATCAGCATTTATATCTCACTTAATGTTAATTTCAACATTTACAGCATTTTTAAAAATAAAAGATTGTATCTTTTAACATTAGCTAATGCACTTATGTACTTATTAACTTACATAAGCAAACAATTAAATGCTGTAAAAGCTACTGTTCATTGTTAGTTCATGTTAGATATATATCATGTTACAAATAAAACGAAACTATTGAAATACACAAGAATTTAACTATAGTTTAACATTGCATTTATTTTTTTCAGTTAAATAATCAGTTTTAATTAAAAACATTAGAATAAGGTGAGACTGTTGACCTGTTTGGCGATGGCTTTGCTGTCCAGTTTATTGTAGACCTTTCTGATCTTGGCCACAGTGAGAGCAGATACAGAATGTGCATACAGACTGAAAGAGACCTTCTCCTCAGGGACCAAAGCAACAGGACAGGGCGGCACAGCCTCAGTCTTTGAGTCTTTACCTGGAGAAACCAAAGGAAAGCTTTCATGATCAGTCATAAGAACAACAAGAAACCACAGTATACATGTATAACATTGTTCAGCAGACAAGACATGGAAAAACATTTAGAGCAAACTAACATTTTAGAATTCAACATCAGCTGCACCATTTTTGTATACAGTATTTTAGTGAAAACCTGATCTTATTCAATAACCACCACAGTTTAACTTAGATGCTAAATGTCTTAGAAACAGTGCTGTACTGTATTTAAAACAGATAATTATCCTGTGCTGTCACTGTACCCATTCTGTATAAATTAAGCTATACATAGTGCCCTATTGACACTGTTGATAATTAAACATTATTTGCCAGGCACAATTACTGCTGCATATTAATATAGGCGGTCATTATTTCTTTCAAGTGTCTTAAGGTTGTGTACATTTTTATTAATCATTTGATGAGAAACGGTCATAGAAGCAAGTTTTATTTAAATCAGGACAAATAGTGTTATAACCACTATAGTATGATGATGATCTCAAACTACATTCAACACAGATTTTGACACGTTTGAATTATTATTACATAATTCTTAGCAAACGACCTACCCCCTTAATTAATATAACATCCACTTATTTTCAATACAAAAACGACACTAACTTTAAACTTGTACATAGATTGTAGTTATCAACCTCAGTGTAAAATCACAGGTACTCACATGGCAGGTACACAGCTTGGAAACTTCCCACATAATTGGGTCCCAGCTCATAGATGGCAGCAACACTGGCAGCAGGCAGCACCTCCTCCAGAAAGTGTGTGGGTCCCAGTCGCCAGACCAGAGCGGAGAGCTGGCGTTGGGCCGGCGGCGTGCCGATGTAGCTGTACACCGTGCTCACCACGGGTGGGTTTGCGGAGGCCGATCCGCCGGGAGCGTTGTGAACATAGTGCAGCTACAGTAATAACAACAGAGAACAACAAAGAGAGGTGAGCGTGACCTCATTTGTTCCTCAGGCAGGAAGTGGCATTTGATTTATCAGAGTAATAGAAAAACCTGCAGGGTGATGGTGTCAACAGAGAACATAAAAGGAAACCTCAAAAGGAAGCAGAGGTTCACCGCAGAGATTCTAAAATTACATGTGAGCTGGAACTAAAATTAACTTTATTTGAGAAACTGACATGCCAAAGGTGTTTTACAGCTTTGCAGTTCTACTGATAATGGAATTATTTAGGCTTATTTCTTTTCAAATTTGTCAAACACAGATCAGGTCGCAAACAATACAAATATTAAAGAATGAAAAAGTCTATGCAAAGCTACTGACCAATCAGAATTGTATTTTGCTAAGGAAATATTTGGAATGCCATTTTATATGTGTCGTGTCAGATACGAGGCCAGTTTTGTGTAAAGCTAAAGGCCGAATCGGACCAAGAAAATGTGTCTGCAGAAATGATGAAATAAGACCTGTGTATGATGGAGGAACAATAATCTAATAACGTCTATTAAAGGTACAAGACCACTTACTGGATCACTGCACAAATCAATGTAACCTGCTATGAAAACAGATTCAATTCAAAACCTTCAGTTCTGTAAAATACAGCCAGAAATTAGAGACACTGGAAAAATAAACAATGACACTGCCACTTATCCTGTGATTTCAATAGCAACAAAATAAGCATGTTCGCATCAGGAGCTAGGCCACACCTTGACTGTGTTGACCATCTGGCCATCGATGTAGAGAGTTGCCATGCTGTTCTTCAGCATTCCTTTGCTCATAACCAACAGCAGGTGGTGCCACTGTCCCTCGGTGATGAGGTCAGCGCAGCGGAAGCGAGCGCAGCAGGGCAGGATCTCATAGAAGGAGGACTCCTCGCTGAAGTCATCCACTGTAAGGGGAGAGAGGGGAAATGATGTCACGTCACTAACCACAGACAAAGGAAACTTTTCCTCTGCATTTTAGATGGAACACAGTCTCTTAAACTCTGCTACAATTGTCTATTGTTAATTTGGTCACTTTACATAATCATGGTGACATTACAAGCCAGAAAAAACACATTTACAGCTTTCTCTGCCTGTGAAAATAACAAAGCCAGACATAGAAAGGTCACATCCCACAACAACTGAATGACACTGAAACTTTGCTTATTAGAAAAGGAAGTGAAAGTGGCGTGCAAAACGTAATTTAAAAAAAAAAGAACACTTGCTGTAAGACTGAAGCAGCTCCTCTTTGGTGGACACAATGAGAGATCGGTCTTTAGGGGAGAGAACAATGGCCAGGCAGACGTAGTGCTGTTCGGATGAGGTGGCCCTCCGCACCACTGTGAGAAGACGAACCGCGTGGCTCTGCGGCGGCGTGCTAAAGCGCTCAACGCAAAACCATGTTGAGTAGCTCAGGCCTGATGGGGGTGGAAAGAAGCGCTCACCTAAAGAGATGACAACATGTATTATTATTATTATTATTATTACAATACAATGATACAACTAGACCAGTTATTTAAACGTTTTTCTAAATTTGGTCATTGGTATGACTGGTTCATCAATAATCAACAATCAATAACAGCCTTGTCAATCAAAAGAGCACAAGTAACGAATTATTCAAATTTAGCAATTTTGTTGCTCTGCCATTAAATCGCATAATACATATTACTAACTGATGATTTCCCAAGTAAGAGCACTGCATTCTCCAAAAAAAAAAAAAAAAAACTTACAGCAAAAAGCATGGCACTAACAATACCAAGGTCATAGATTTAATTCCCAAGAAACAAACTAACTATTAAAATTCTTTAAGGTATTGATTAAGGTATTAATACATTGGTTCAAGTATTTGTAAGCTTTGGATAAAAGCATCTTCTAAATTTAAATGTATAACAGAAAAGACATACATGTATGTATACATGTAGTCACAAGTATACATACAGCATACACCTTTAACATGGTTTTTAACTTATAGAATAGTCAGATTTTTAAGCATTTAATATCAAATCATTTCATTACTGATCAAAGCTCCCCGTTAACTTTTTTCTTAATTATATACTAGCAAATACTTAAAACATGCAAAATCCACCTGTACCCCAAACCCAGGAAACCCCTGGCAAAACAATGAACCAGACTGCATGCGATCTGAATGAAACTCTCCAAGCTGGAATGATGATGTCATTGATTAAAATAGGTCAGAGGACATGATGCAGTAGTCTATCTATAAATACTGAAATCCTTCATTTATATTCATGATAGGGAGAGATGATAGATAGAGAGAGAGAGAGAGAGAGAGAGAGAGAGAGAGAGAGAGAGAGAGAGACAGAGAGAGAGGAAGAAAGAGAGAAAGAGGGAAGCAGAGAGCCCTGAATCATCTCATTAATACTACATAGGCACTTGCACACCCACTCAGGGCTGCTTGGAGCTGGTGCCTCTCACACAGGAGCAAAACACACACACACACACACTTTCTGTCAAGCTCTGTCAAGTTTCAGTGCACTCTCTCTGTTCTCTAGACTCCTTCGGGTTCAGTCACACTCCTGTGCTCTCCATCTCTCTCCACCTCACGCCTGTTAAACACAGATTCTCTTTGCAAAATCGGTCACGCTGCTGCGTTCTCTTATAAACACACAAAACTATTACCATCATAAACACACAAAACTACTTTTTGGTCTATTGCTCTCTAAAAATACATAAACACAATATATTTTTATATAAAGATTAGTTTAGTTCATTGTTAAACAGAGAATCTGATCACTGTCCAAGACAACATATGCGATCAGTTACTATTATTACCAGCAACCAGTAGCTACAGCTTCTATTATCAGCTACAATGCCAAGTCTCTAATTTTTCAGACCTTGAAAGAACAAGAGACCAGTGAGCAACATGTTTCATTGTTGCAAAATCCAAAATGTAATTATTAGTTAAATAATAAGTTCTACAAATATCAATACTTATCCGCCATGTATGTTTATTTGGGAAGTAGGATAACAACCAGACGCGTTAATAAATCCCAACATTGTGAGCGGAAAAATCAGCACCTGACTGTATATCAAGTTTTAAATATAAGTATCAATATTTTAGGTATCAGCCTCATAAAAATTTGCATATCTCAAGGGTGAGCTGTTGTGCTGTTATGCAAAAATGTGATGTGTGGAGTGTGTTTGTGTGTACAGACCGTTTCCCATGCCGCTGACCACCGCCCCGTCACTGACTCCAGATGTGTTGGCATTGCTGGATGGTGCGTTGTGAGGAGCCAGACTGGGCAAAAACAAACAGCTGGAGAGACAGAGATGAGACGACGACAACAAATAAAACACAAATTTCTCAGAAATTTCCACAGGCCAGGCATTTTGCACATTTTATTCTTGCCTCTCAGGGATAAACAGTCTTAACCACGAGAATATTTCACACTGGCGTCTTATACTGTAGCGGAGATTTATGTGATTTATATTAGTGGGTGTCGCGGCTTATGTAACGCAAACACAATGTGCTTGTCATGACAGCACATCATAACATTGTTTACAGCTTTTTATAAAATCTGATAAAACATTTATTTAAACCCCAGACAATTAGACTACACGAACATGATGTTCGCGGATTTAGGAATAAAATGGGTGCGACACGCCGCTGTCAATCTTATTAAACATTCTGTGATTTCATCAAATAAACACAGTCACTCAAAACAGCTTCTGAAAGGATCTCTAAGGAGACCAATTAACTCTTTCAAAGGAAACCTCATATGTCTTGTTAAAACTGAAAAAAACATCCCACCTCACAACAATGTGACCATCCACCCAGAAACACCTCCCATCAGACGTGTGTGTGCGTATTTGGGTTCACTTAGCTATAATTTGGGAACAAATGTGTCCCCAGAAGTTAGTTAAATCAGACACAACCTCCCCTTTGGAAAACATTAAGCAGATGTCCCCATTTGGAAAAAAGACTGTTTTGTTTGTAATTACAAAATGAAAACATTTTTCTTTAAAGGGCAGGATTTTTTTATAATTAAAACAAAAAAGTCTATGTTTTATCTTCGGTTAAGTAAATTGTTTGTGTGGAAAAGGGATAATGTTCACCCCCCTTTCCAGAGCACTCGCTCATAACCAAAAAAGCCCAGCTGTGACGGCACCATTAGCCTAGTCCACACGCCCCAATACGAAACGTGTTTACATGAATTTTTCATGAAGGCAGATGGGGAACGCACAGGGAGTGTGTGCGCGTGTGTTTTCTCAGCAATTGCGAGATGAAATGTGGGCCAGGACAAGTGAATTTTGCATCTTCAGTTATTCTAAAGTGCATTTTCTATTCAAATGTACGGATGTAGGAGGAAGTATTAAAAGACACGGGAGGATTCTGGCTAAGACAGATATAATACATCATTTAGTTTGTCTGTGCAGTTGGTACAGGTTCAATGGGAATTTGTGGCCTGGTGCAATAAAACTGCTGAGTAATAACCCTGTTAAACTGAGAGAAAGACTTTTGGGAGACTCTGTGATCAAATTAAATCTGTGCACAACTGATAATATTTGTGGGTCTCATTTGGAGGCAAAAACTGAACTGTTGGCCTATTTCTCAAAACAAATATCCAATCCGAGCATTAAATAATTTGGAAAGGAGACAAAACATTATCATTGTGCTTTCATTATTAATGAAAATGATGAAACATTAAAGATGTGTTATTTTCAGTTTGCAATGTATCACGATAGGATTATGTTAAACAGAAACAGATGGAGGCTCAGTGTGGATTCTTTGTTGCTTTGAACTCTGATATGTTGAGAGATTTAAGAGCATTTCAAGCCTGTTTTTGGGGGGCTGAAAACTAGGTCAAGCTTTGAAGAGCACAATCCATTTTTAAAAGATATACTGTATATATATCTGGTAAAGTCAATGAAATCTCAGATGCCTGATGGATAAGTCGTTTACAAACAGTGACTACGCAATAAATCAATTTGATATTTAAAAGACATTACAGAATAGCACTGATAGCCTTACCCAAACCCTTCTAATGACGTGTCAAACTCTACGAAAGCAGGCGTGACAGAGGAGCCGTGGAGGCGGATGTCATGGGGCGTTGTCATGGAGACCAGGCACTTGACTCGGGTGAGGGGCACCGTGCTGCCCTCGGCTGATCGCACCAGACTTCGGCTGATCCGGTACTGGCTGTTGTCCTCATTAATTGTAAACACGCTATCTGGACCGAAACCCTCCATGGACAAAGTCATGCTGTCTGGAGGTGCAAAAGATCACAAGTTGGTAGGGTGAAAGGGATAGATGGACTCATCATTTAGTCACCCTCATGTCATTCCAAAACTGTATGACTTTCTTTCTTCTCCAGAACACAAAAGAAGATATTCTGAAGAACATCGGTAACGAAACAACACTATACGCTATTGGTTTCCAATGTATGGACATTTCTCAAAATATCTTCTTTTGTGTTCCACAGGAGAAAGAGTCGAATACAGGTTTTGAACAATATGACGGATAGGGAAACAAAATATCAGAGAATTTACAAAAATAAAGCATTTTACAGTTATTCAAGTATCATGGTGTTAATTTATCTTATCTCCTATTTGCTATTTGTGTGCCGTGATGAGTTGCAGCCTACGCAAACATCCCAAGTTTATCACTTGTGAGGATTCATGATGATTAGGATGCTGCCTTAAAAGGCAGCTTTCTATTTAGGGGTTAGGCAGTGAGATTTTGAAACAGAACTAATCTAAATAAGTAAAATAGCTGCTTGTGCTGAACCCTAGACTGAGTGCCCAATCACAAATTCCAGTAAGCAAACCTTTAAATGAGCAAGATCAAACAAACTCGCTTGGAGAAAAGTCATTTCACTGGTAATTAGGGATGCTGGGAACTCATCTCCAGCAAACCCTGTTCAACTGAACCGGTCTTTGCTGGAGGAGATGAGGATTAGAAAGGAATTTGTTTTGTTTGATTGTGATGGTGATTGACGGCATTTCACTAAAGACCACAGCCAGTGAAGCCTGAAATAATGACTCCTCATTTCCACAGAGAAAAGAGCACACAACCCTGACACAGACTGTTTACGGGCCGATACAAAAAGCACAGTGACAGTTATAGCAGTCCACACGCATGCATTTTTTCTTTCTTACTTCGCATTTCAGCCTCATAGCTGAGGGAGCTCGGCTTGTGGACCCGGTACTGCTTCAGGAGCTTTTTGTCCCAAGCGCCGCAATTCAAAGGATTTCCTAGCCGCAGAAATTCCCTGTAAAATACACATTAAAACAATTTAAGAATAATAATAATTATTTTTTAAAACAAACGACAGACGCAACTTTACCACTGAATTTTTGGAAGGATTTTTTAATAGCTGACTGAAGCATGATATTTGAGTGCGATTCCTCAAATGAACTGAGGTGAATTGCTGTTTTTGAGGTCTGCTCCAGCTTTAGACCAGCCATGCAGAAAATTGAAAATTGCTAATCCTCCTTTACTTAGAGACTAACCATGGAGAGCTTTGAATAATTTTGAGACGTGTCAGATTTGATTACTTTCCTTTTATGCAAACACGCAGCTGTGATAAGATAAAATCTAAAAAGAGCAAATCATGCAAGATCCCCACGAGCAAAACAAATTTTAACTGACTCATCTGCTCTTGGTATAAACAAAATCAAAAGTTCAAAAGGAGCTCAGATGTGGGAGGCAAAGCTATCGAGGGCTGGGGTAGAAAAATGGTCTAATAAGATACAGCTCCATAAATATTAAATGTTGTGAAATATATCACAGCCTTTATAAAGCTTTTATTATATTACCTGTGTCTATCTATTTATCAATCACATATGTCTTTCTATATAGATAAATACAGTATATACAATTTTATACTAATACAAAAAACTAAACTACAGAAGTCATAAGCACAGACGTTTCACAAACTGGAACGGCTGGAGTTCAGGATTTGTCAAACCAATAACTTTCTGAGCAAATCATTAAAAGAAACAGCAATGAAAGTTATTTCAGACTACACTAACTTGTTTGTATTTAGCTGTGTGGTTGTTTATTCAGTCCAGCCAGTGAAGAACATTTTATAAAGGACCATAAGCTTACAACTCAAAAGCTAACAAATGATTTGTTTTGCCGTGGCACCGGCACCTTTATTCAGGAGAGAAACACTAACAAATTGCTCAGTTATACGAACATTGCATCCACACAATGTCCAAACATAATCATATCCAAGTAGATTGCACATGTGCACAATTTCTATCTCTATTATTATTGTATGCATTAAATAATGCATGTGTGAAGCATTTTTAAAGTTTTCAGGTTTAACTGAAATCTGTCAAAAAAATCTAGTCAAAACTTGAAATATACATTTTTACAGAATGTATTATTATTGAACTATTTGTTTATACTTTTCTAAAGCCTTGTTGTTAGAATACAGACACAAAAAAACAAGGGTGATCTTTAAAAAATAGAAATACATGCATTATGGATGTGACTAAAAAGAACAGGAGGCAACATAATTTGTAGGATTTTGTTCAATTAAAATACACAAACTAGAAGCAACAATACTTAAGAAATGGAAAAGAGATAACTCAAAGAATGTTCATAATGTTTTATGTTTAACAAACATGAAGTATTTATTTGATTGTAATATCACATGTTTATTTATATGGAATATGAATGAAGAGACAGTATTTAAAACCATGAAATATTGACATCTGAGCTATCAGTATGGCGAAACCCACTGGCAAAACTTTATTTTTTCATGGTAATTGCATGTAATAGCCATTACAAAAATGCTATAAGCCATAATGCTCCAGGTCATAAATCATATCACAGCTTAAATTACACCTGACCGACATTGCCTTGAATGCTTTGTTGTGTCTCCTTTAGCAATTTCCTTTCTTTCTGCTTATCTAAAGATGACTACACAATAAAAGTCTTCTGACCAATCACAGACTCACCTGAGCACCATGGGCTGTAGGGCCTGAGAGGCCAGTCGCTCAAACATCCTCTGCAGGGGTGGGTGGAGCGGGTGATCTTCATCTCCCAAAGCGCAGCTAGAGCGCTGAAGAAGACGCGAGTGCAGACCCGCCTCACACAGGATCTGCTGGTTCCTTTCCGAATGCACCAGAAGCTGCAGGATGTTAGCGACGGCTAACTGAAGATCCAGAGCGTGCTGAGAAGCAGGAGGAGATTGAAGTTATCAGAAATGATCTTCAAATTAATAAGATTAAAAACTAAGATTTGAGAGCTCTGCTAAACACTGAAAAAAGCCATTAGCCTAACATAGCACAGTGATGCCAATCAAGTAGGTCTGGTGGATCATCGTCATTGCAGAAAATATGTTAGTTGATCAGATTCTCATTAAGGATACTGAAAAAGTATTGACTGTAGTCTTCATTTGGATGTTGATGGATGTTTTATTGTCCATTAGACGACTTGTTAACAATGTCTTGGATATTAAAACTTGGCTCTGTCTCAAAAACCTAAAAAGGATACTTTGAAAGCACTGCAGTAAGCATGTGCTAAGCATGTGCTATATATTTTAATGACAATTCATTGAGCTTGGCTAGGTTCATGCCAATCTTAAAAAATGTTTGCACAAGGGATTTTCCTTTAAACAGACATTTATATAGAGTAAGCGTACAAGCATCTCATACCTCAGGCTGTGTATCAGAAGAAACAGAAGGTAGAAGGTCGAGCATTGCCAACACTGCTCCAGGGTGAATGACTACAGGGTCTGAAGAGTGTTGAGAGGGATTCCCCAAGTGCACCTTTAGGTCCGCTAAGGGTTTACTAGAAGCTGAATTGGTTGAGCTGTGGTAGCCATGTCTGTTGAGAAAGAAGAGATTACTTAATCACTTTTAATCTCAGCACAAAATAGATGTGAAGTAAAGCTTTGCAAGTCATTTATACATTCCGGCAGTATTATATCCTGTTTCCTAACCAGACACAACAAGAAATAACTCTTAAATACAAAACTAAGAGGTCAATTACAAAAGAAAGAGCTTGAAAAGCAAAGAGCTCAAAAAAGGGTGTCAGCACAAAATAGGGTAATTTTTGTGACCACAAAGCAGCTCAACATGGCAAATGTGATGATGTGGAGAGAAAAAAAAGGGTCGTGATCAACAAGAGGAAAAGTAAGTGGAGTTGTAGAGTTGTATCCCAACAATCCCTTCCTCTGAACAGAGCGAGAAGTAGATGAATTACACAGTGTTTAACCAGGCACAATGTGGGATGTTTTCGGCGACAAGTAATTTGTTTGTCCACGCTGTAAATGCTTTAATGCAGCAAAATAACAGGGAATCAGAAAATATTTTAGGTTTATTTTAAAGAAGAAGTTTCACCCTTTGCGGTGAACAGGGCTTGCCTGTACAACACTAGACATATAAACCAAGTGTTATGCAAAATGTAGGAATAAATGGACAAAATTTGACGTGCTTGAGAGAATCAGTAAACAAAGACAGAAATCAAGAGAGGAAAAGGTGACTGAAGAAAGTAAGAGGGAAATGCAACATAAACTAGACAGATAGGCAGATACAGTAATAGGAAATGAAAACAGGAAATGACAGAGGGGGAAAGAAGGAAGAGGTGGCAGAGAGCAGTACCTCTTCCTGGCGATTGCTGGCGTGCCCCATGGAGAGGGCAGCGAGGTCTCGTGAGTCAAGCAGGGAGGCACCTGCTCAGCACGACTACAGCCGTTTAACCAAACACGCAGAATCACGACCGACAGAAAGACAGACCAAACATTCCCACAGCCATCCAAACACAAACAAACAGTAGGTCCATACCACACACACCCAGCGTGTGCAGCCAGGCAATGCCAGAGGTTAAGAGAGACACAGAAATGAGAAAGAGCAAGAGAGGGAGGCAGTTAGTTCCATGTTGAAAATATAGCTCAGGGGAGAGCACATTTCGATGAACTATACATCATGCAAATCTTATCGCAAACACAAGCCCAAAGCACTGCTATCCAGATGGCATTGAAAGAAATTTGCATCACTTTATAAAGTAAGGACGTAGGATAACGATACACTGATAATCCTGTGGTTTGTGTTGGGTGAACTGGCTAAAAATGCAGTTTTGGTTTTACATGTGATTTAACAATAACAGACTAGAGATAAATGTTGCGGCATGACTGCACAGAGAAAGGTTTAAATTGATGCTAAAATTTGCAAAGTTAGCCAATCTTTAAAATTAATTAAAATTAAATTATAACAGTTTGTGGGCAGTCTTATGGCATGTCCGAGAATGAGACAATATTGGTTTGTAGTGTAAACACCCATCTCAGAATTCCCACACACCCACTAAGAAACCTCATTTATTTATCCACACCTGTCGAATGAGTCTGTGGCCATCTTGTACAGGTAGATGAACAGCTTGCTGCAGTGCTTGAGTGTGGGACACACATTTTCTGCAGGTATGATCTCATCCTCCAGTAACCGCTGGAATGGTTGGGCGTTTGAGGGAAACACGGTCGCCGGACCAACTTTTTTAGCATCAGAAAAGCAACCCAGCAGTCGCACCGCATCAGCCAGCTTCTCGTACTGGATCTCGGTGCGAAAGAAGTACGAGTTGGCGGGTTCGTAGCGCATGGCTGCCGTTAGCGTACAGAATACGGTGTGCAGAAGTTCAAAGACTTTGTTTTGGTTGACCTTCTCCCAGCCGCTGACAGGTGGAGAACAGAGAGATCGCTCCATGGCAACCAGCAGTGAGGTCACATACACGAAGCCTCCCACCTTGCGGAAAACGGTGCGTGTGCGATGGCTCTCCCGCAGGACTGCTAACAAAGCCTGAATTTGAAGAAAAAAAAAACGAGACTGTCAAGTCATTTCAAATTATGAAGATGGACAGTTAATAAGAAATTAAATGCCCTAATCCACTGTAACCATCATGTCCTGTTTGTGGACTGAGAGACCCAAGTCCCATTTGCTAGCTTACCAAACTTAATGATGTAGTGTTGTGTTCCTGTAGCTCAATTCATAGAACGTTACATTCACAACACAATGTCAGGAATCACACATACTGAATAAATGAATAGATTGAAGTAAGTGGTTTGGATAAAAGCATCTGCCAAATGCATAAATGTGTCTGTGAAAGTCTCAAATTCTAATTAGAGATTAGGGGCATTAAAGTAGTTGTTGCCATTGAAATGATGAAAATAGGCAATGTGTGTTTATTGCTGTAAATGATTATATGATAGATTTTAGGAGACAGTACTTAACCTTTCATTTAAAATACTGAAATTAATCATTTTATTGACACTTTGTTTTATTATTTTGCAAAAAATTGATTTCACTGATTTCAATCTTTGATGTGGTCTTAGTCAATATTGAAGATATCAAGGTTATATTTCTACAGAATGTTCTTTACATCATAAAGAATGATTTTATGTAGAAAACTGTATCACACTTTCTAAATAGAAATTGTTCGATTTCCCTTGTCTTTTCAGACACAATAAAATAAACAGTTTTTTTTTTACAATACCTATTGCATTACATTTATATTCTACAGTGCTTTTGTCTGTGCAATGCAATTAAACTAGATAACAGTATACCTAGTTTACTGTAAAACAGTGGGATAAGACCAATAATATATTATAATATTATACATAATAACATAATATCAAATAGTAATATAAAAATAATATTTATAATATCTACTGGGGTTTGTTTAGGTCACAGAAATGCAATTTGTATAAAAATGTACTCGTTTTTTTCCTTTTTACATGTACTGTACACTAAGGCCATAATACACAAAGATAAACATAAAGAAGTCAATCTTAACAGAACATGAGTAACAAGTTATGAATGTGCATCTCACCCTCAATATGTCAGTTTTGAGCTGAAGTTCTGTTGATGGTGCGGAGTGCATAAGACCCAGCAGTGTGCCCATATCATCGTCTCCAGATGGTGACAGCACCAGCTGTTGAATAATCATCAGAGCGTGTTCCCGACACTGACGGTACTTCACAATATTGTGTACGCATCGTGCGCCACCAAACTCACGAAACAGACCTGAGCAGTGAAAGCAAAGAGATGATTATACCGCAAAATAATAGCTGGGAAAGATCTTTTAATGTTTTGTTTCAAACTTGAATATCACATAAATCAAGACAGTACTTGGCTGCACTGAGATAAAATGACTGATGATCAACTCAGGGGCACCGCCGTATGAACATTTGGAGTGACTTAAATCATTTTTTATATTAAAAACATTCTTAATATCCAACAATGAATAAAGTACGAAAGCATCTGTGAGAGTCAGTATCCTGAGACAGAGGAGCAGTCATGATAGAGAAGACAAATGAAGTTAAGAGCATTTCCACAAGTCTGACTCAGCACTACAAGTAAGAAGCGAGGAGATGTTTAAAGGAATATATTCCAGCTATAATACAGCATTATCATTCATTGCATGATGTTGAAAAACAGTCCCAAAAGACAAATCATCATCATTAAATGCATGAAGTATAATTAAAGCATAAGCACTGGAAATGCTTTGGATAAAAGTAATTGTAAAAATGTAATGTAATACTGTAAAGACTGTAATAGCACAAAAAATGTAGTCAAGAGCACTTCACGTCTCTGTACTTATTATTCAGATAATTCATTTCTATGGCAACACTCAATCTGACAAAGATAATCTATGTGTGGCTTTGCTGTCAATGACAGCAAAATACTTAATCATCACATTATTTCACCTAAAGATGCTCTTGCCAAGCGATTATTTCACGTTTACCTGCATTGGTGTTTGAGCCTTGCAGTAGAACTGTAAGTGTCTCCATGACAAGCCAGGCAAGCTGCTTTTGCTCTTCTGCCACATTGTTTTTGGAATCGCCTGATCACAGAGAGGAAGAGAGAGAGAGAGAGCAATAGAAAGATAGAGTGAGTGAAAATCAGACAGAGTAAACATAAGAAATATGACCAGTAAAAATGTTTGTATTGCTAAAAGGTAAATTGTTGCTACTAAATACAAAACACTGTGTGCCAATTAAGATACAAATATAGCATAACTCCTCACTGATCAGAATTAAATTACTTGCTTTATCATTGTACCTTTAGTAAAAAGCACTGAGGTGGTATAGTGAGATTATCAGATGAAAATATCCTGTTACTTTAATGCATATTAGGAAGCAAGAAAAAAGCTGCGGCACCTGGCAGGATTTTAAGGTTTTGTTATGCAACCTTTATCATTAATAATATCATTAACGTAATCCACTCCAGTGGGTAAATATACGTGACCATGTCTGTGAAAATCAGGCAAGCATCAAAGTTTGATTTCACCCAAAAAAATCACTATAATTTGAATCTTTGGCGTGTCATTACTCAGTCAATATTAAACATATCAAGGTTATATTTTCACAGAATGTTCTTTACATTATGTAAGACGATTTTATGTAAAAAACAGTAAATTACAAAAAATAATTTTAGCAGAGTTTAGCTGGGTCTTTTGAACTTCTAAGGTGTGTGAAAAACAACGTTTTTGAGCCCATTTAGAGAAACTGAAACCAAAGCAGGCAGATCCAAATGATAAATTGCGACAAGGCAATTACAAGACACATGAGAATCCATGAGAGTCAAAATTATTATTGTGTCACCATTTTTTAATGTAGTGATGTGATGTGGTTGTTTGGTTTGAATTTTGCAAAATAATCTCTCATAAAGGTTAGATTTATTTTTTTGAGAACTATTAAAATATTGATTCTGTGAGCTTGGAAACTACACTGAGTTTATAAAAGTTTAGCTTAAATGTGTGATATAAATAGTGATCATTAACAGCTGTCTAAAGAGTTGGCATGCTTAAAAACAGTGGAGGCTTTGATCTCGAAACAGTATTCCTTGTCACATTTACCGAGTGGATTGAATCGCTTTGAAAAACATTTATATTAGAGTTGTTTAAATTGATTACATTCATGATGGATGTGATTTTTGCATCGTCAACATTTTGGGACCTGTATATTTACATAAAATGATAAAGCTACAGAAAGTCATCTGGGATGGCATGAGGGTAAATTATAAGAATTATCCATTCTTGGAATAAAATTTTTAAATATTGCCATGATACATACCCAAATTAACATACTACGGTACATACAGTTTAAAATACCATAGCTTTCTGTCATGCAATAGCACTTTACTATTAATTCTCTGTGCACATCTAATTCGCAATGGCAGTTCATGAAAGCTCACTCTTACCCGGTTCACCATGAGCCTGTGTTGGGTCTTTCAGCAGCGCTGCATATTTGTGAAGCAGGTTAACCAGCACTTCAAGCAGTCCAAACTCACGAAAGACATCACTGAAGACTGGGTGGTGTCGTGCCAGCTTGAGAAGAGTGCGAGTGGCCGTGATGCTGCACCCATAGGATGTGCTCGACTTCAACAGCACGCTAACGCTAAAAAGTTCTTTGCACGGTACGTAATTGAGCGTGAGGACGACAAACTCCAGCAGCTCGAAGTATTTGGACTGCACCTCCGGGAGCTTCGCCACCCGCTCTGCGAACTGCGACAGCGTATGCTGCGCTTCCAAGATGAAATAGTTGGCGTAGTCAGCGGCGTAGATGTTAGCGATGGCATCGAGGATCATGCGAGCTAGTCGACCGCTCTTGGCCTTCAAGAAGGTGTTCTGAAGGACAGAGAAGGCCTGGATGTTTCTGACTGTGTGACCTAAAAAGAGAAACCAAAATCTTGAGTTAACAAACTCTATAGCCACCGTTTATAAAACTGTTAGTTCCAGTCCTTAATTCTGATTGGTCTGTATTTTATTTACAATAAAGCTTCACCCAATGATTCTGTGCATCACTGCGTATCACCTTTAGCAACCACCCATAGTATCATAAACATATATTACAGTCGATCAGGGACTATTTTCCAGCGGAAGGAATTTTAGTGATTTTACTTATTTTTAGGCTTTAAATTCGTATTGTGTGGTGGTTTTGTAAAACCCCAGCCTCTCTTATATTATTGCTTACATATAATGCTCTAATGGCAACATAGTAGCTGACAGTGTATAACTTTATAAACTCTAGTGACCCTCGGGGAACAGCTAAAAACCACAAATAGTTTTATTTCCTCATCATTTGCATGCAGAAGTCTATATTTCAGACAACAGCTTACTAATTTTGCTTTTGTCAAGATGTCATTGATGCAGTGCACGTAGGCCACACAACACCAAGGAAGATATTTTGAGAAATCCATACAATGTAAAAGTACAAAGTCAATTGAGAGCAATGTTGTTTGGTTACTTACAATCTTACTTACATTTTGTGTTCTGCAGGAGGTGGTTTGGTATAACATGATGGTGAGTAAACGAACAATTTTGGGGTTTAAATTTTTTACACGGTTTATTGCTTCCTATTGTCATTTCATATCGTCAAGAGAGTTTATCAAAACATACAGTATTTCAGTATCAACTCGAAACACCAGCCGATCACATGATCTGTCAGCAAAATAAGTCAGCACATTACCCTTCGCATTAAAAACACATTCTTGTGCATTCAACCGCTCAACACAGTGCCGATGTTGGCTGCACGAAAATGACCGCGAGACGTGGAATAAACTGGTTTTGATAGGCTTGTTGGAAAAGAGGAGGTCTTGATGTGACTTTGTGCCCAAACAACATTATCTGCCGCCATTATTTTAATTACAGCATTCAATGGCTCTTGGCGAGGCGTAAGACAAGCCAAACAAATAACCTAACCAGATTACACAGTAGGTGTCTGCTGTTTGCCTCCTTCTGTCCAATTAATGCCATTTACAGCCAGTGAACACTAATGTTTTAATTCTCCCTCAGAAACCGCAGGCCTCTCTCCTCCCTGTGTGATTAACAGTGTAATCTAGTCTGATGAGGAGATGAGGATAATAAATCAAATGATGATGCAGAGAGGAAGAACACTGCTTATCTCACACAGTGGGGTAGGCGGGGTGGTTAATTCATCCTCCAAGCTTGTAATTGGGGTTCATTCATGTGTCTCGTTTACACATCATTTTTAAATATAATAAAAAGTGAAATATAACAGAAATGATAACCTGCATGGAACTGCCCAAACATTAAATTGGAATCAAGAAGGGAATCCCAGCCAGTTTAAAAAAAATGTAATAACTGTAAATATAGAAGCACTAATACTAAATCTGAATCCCTGAAGTATTTTAATACGAGGCATGTTAAGCCGAACATAGCAAACAAGCCATCTAAATGTTTCTCAGTGTTTCCTGGCAAAAGTTTAACATACCCGGAATTCACATCAGCAGCTTTCACAGCCAGCTGTGCTGTGACATAACATGTCAAGAGTTAACTGTATGTCATCTCAGCAGGACTAACCTTTCCCAGAAGGCTGAGGAACCACAAAACCTGGAAGCAGGAAGGGCGCACCGGTGGTGAGGCAAGCTGTCTTGAGCTCACTGACACCATATGTGCTCAAAGCCGTTACCAGGTTCACCAGGTCCTTTAGAGCATCTTTGGGTTCATCCTCTTTGGCCTGTTCCAACCTAATACACAAAGTAAAGATAACAGAGAATCACTACAACTATTCAATAATATTACAAGTATTACACTGCCTATTTACCGTACAAACACCAAATGTGTTTTTTAATTCATACTCCAAGTTAAATGATTACAGCCCTAAATATATATTTCTAAGGTCATGGTTTGGAATCCTAAGAATGCACTTCCTTATAAAATTTCTAGTTTGACTGTACTGCATGTCACTGAAGAAATTAATGTGTAAAAAATAATCACAGATCAGGCACCTGATCATAAGGTCTATCAGGAAGGTATAGCCCTGACACATGCGGAAGTCATCCAGTAGAGTCTGAGAAACATCGCTTGAGTCCTTCAAGAAACACGAGAGCCCTGCGAACATCTCTACAATCTCCAGAGGCGAGAGATCGTCCGACTGCTGCATGTTCTGGATGCATGTCGACAAACACTCTTTCTCTGTAAAACACAACCAGAACACACCGTGTCATGTTAGTAATGCATTGTTTGAGCTGTTTTAACCTTGATAGGCCTGAGAAAATAAATGCTTCATAGATATAGGGTTAACTGGCATCCCCATTTTATTATTAGACCATATATGTGTCCCTGCACATTAAACATATTTCAGAGAAAGTATTCTAACTAACAAATACATAAAACATAATTTTAGTCCGCAACACCACATGTCTATACAGCTTTTTTTTTTTAAGTGTTTTAAGATTTGGTTACATCTATCATGTACAACACGTTAATCTGACCTCTAATACAACTGAAAGCACAACTGTTTGCTTAGTAAAAACCACCATCATCACTCACCGTGTATATACTTGACGACATTGACGCTGAGGCCGTGCCGTGAGATGGTGGTGAGAACCTCTCCAGCGCTCTTCCTCCAGGGCAGGTTATGGGGTGGACACCAGGACGTGATGGCACTGAAGAGCAGCTGTAAATCATCCTTCTGAGCAAGTTCCTCGGCCGGAGACACAAAACTGCACAGCTTCACCAGGATCTATGAGGAGAAGCAGGAAATAATAAATGTCACTTAAAAGTTACAGATTGGTCAAAGTGGAATGGTCCCAATAAATTATTAAAGTTAACTATATCTATTAAACATAACATGAAACACGTTATGTTTAACATGTCATTTTTAATGGGTATTTCTGTGAACAGACAGACAGACCTGGACAAAGACTTTTTGTAGCAGGGCTCTACGGTCAGCCAGAGGAAGTTCAGTCTGGGTGGCAGCAGGAACTTCGGGCATGTGGGGGAGGTCGAAAAACAAGTACAGACATTTTACCAGCGTGGAGGGCACAGACATGGTGGTCATACAGTCCACTGTTTTCTGCAGAAACACAGAATGGAGAAGATTCAAAGTAAGGTGACCAGCAGTGTTTGAACAAGATAGTTTGAGATTCAGCAATCATTTATTTACCCTCATGCAATTTAGTTTCTTCTGTGTAACACAAAAGAATATATTATAAGATATATGTATGTGCATGTGTATCTATATATGAAATTCAATGGGTTTTTCTGGTTGTTTGGTTACCAACATTCTTTAAAATATCTTCTTTTGTGTTCTGCAGAAGAAAGAAAGTCATACAGGTTTGGAATGTCCTGAGGGTGAGTAAATGATGAAAGACTTTTTAATTTTTGGGCGAACGATCCTTTTCATGGTAACAAAGAAATCTTTGGTGCAAAGATTAATTTTGTATCTAGCCAAAAACTCTGTAAAGCTCTTGATATTTAACAGTTCTGCTAGTCAGAGAAGAGAAGAAACGAGGAAAAAGATAGAATCAGTGAGTCAAACTGTATTAAGTGCCTTTGGTGTTTTAAAGCAATCCTGTGACTCAGACCCGTGAGAAAATCATCATATCTGAGAGCTTAAAGAATGGTGAAATAAGGATTACAATTCTTACCTTTTACTAAGTAAAGTATTGTACCAAATTGTGATATATAGGCTTTATATCTACATTAAATCAATCATTCGTGATGATCTTTTGATCTTGGATGATAAAAATCTAACATCAGTCAACCACCACTTTCAAACTACTTTTAGTCATTTCCAAATCCAAAGTCTACCAACTTAAACATTCTGTATGAACATGAAAGGCTAATGACATTTGTGAATATCTACTGGAGGTTTATTGATAAAAACAAACCAAATATTTCCATAATTGTGTGCACCACATCTCACTAATTTTTTTGCCTCGGGTCCTTTGTGAAATCCACATAAGAGAAGCGGATGATGTCATTGTTTGGCTCTAAAGGGGCTCAGGTGGATGTGATGCTGTAGGCGGGTTACAGCTTTACTCTTTCCAGCCGTGTCGCCTGCAGAAGTCACGGCTCTGACACTGATAAGAGCAGATCCTGCTACTGGTGCCAATGCAACACTGATCCTATCGACTGCTTTTAGGAGAGTGAGGACTCTGTAGGATTCAGTTAAATCTGGCAAATGATTCTCTTTCACTTACACACTTGTCTAGCCCTTTTTTAATATAGATCCTGTCTGAATTTGCATGTTCAGACACAGGTCATTCCAGATCATGCCTCTTTACAAGTATCAAGAACAGCTAAATCCATTACTAACACTCCAAAGTGGACAATGAGATGTAACCAAAGAAACTCATCAGTGCCGAGTGTTATGACAGCACACATTACAGCACTGTCACACACGCTTCCTCACACAAATGAAATGGCAAACGTAAAAGGCAGGGAAGATTCAGCACTTCTGCATCTTTATTCCAGGAAGCACACAGCTTGCAAACTATCTATCAGGATAAAACTAAAAGAGGGTTTTTTTCAAAAAGAGTTTGGGTGAAAAATGAAGGCCAGTCACAGTAATAAAGCCTCCTAGGCAAAGTAAATTAAGGTCCATGTGTGACAGAAAATTAAACCCCAGTTGGACTTCACAGAGCATGAGATGCCGTCTCTGTTATGGCAGACGGTCAAGGCCTGGAACAGCTCTCTCTGTGGTAGTGTGCCTGAATACTCAAACACAAACGTCACCTGAAAAAACAAATCTTTTACGAATACTGTTATTAACACTGGACTGTGAATTCATGTTTCTCAAACTCTTGTCTATCGTCTGAGTTACGGAGGGTGCTTTAAATGCATGCATCACAAACCCATTGGTTTATACAGTATATGTGATTTACAGAATTACACTACATCTACAGTGGCCGTTCTGGGTGATCACACTTCATTACCTTTCAAAGGCATAGTTTACCCCAAAATAAAACTTCTTTCATCATTTTTCCACCCTTGTGCCATTCCAAATCTGTACGACTTTCTTTTCTTCTGAAGAGCAGAAGAGAGAAAAATGTCGGTAAACAAACAACATTGACTTCCATTGTATGGACACAAAACCACTGAGACATTTCTTTAAAACATCTTCTTTTGTGTTTCACAGAAGAATGATTCATATACAGGTTTTAAAAGACTTGAGGGTGAATAAATGATGACAGCATTTTTATTCTTAGATCAACTATCCCTTTAAGTTGAATGAGAATAATTTATTATTTTAAATTAAGAACTACTATTTTGAATGTTGATTAATAATGTTATTAGATGAATAAAAGTGAACAAAGCAAAGAGGGAGATTATTTTTTAGTTAGAGTATTTAATATAGGTTTTTTAATATTAAAAAAATTATGCCTTGTGGAAAAAATATATATCACAATGAAAAACATTCTAGAGAAGATTTGATTTTCTTAAATGTCACAGATCAGCGATGTAGTAAAATTGATGTAGTAAAGTTTCATGTAAACACAACAACGCTGACAATACAATCCGCACTCACACGGATCCGCAAAAACAACTAAAAGTGCTGTATTATACATGCGGCCAATTCAGTATAGTCGTTGGCCCAAAAGCACTTTTTGAATGACCTTTGCCAGTGTAGACGTGTGTTTAAAAATTGTATGTAAATAATGTGTCTTTGCTTGTCAAAGTGGTACATTAAACCACTTTGCTGGAGAAACACCCATTTTCAGCTGAAAATTTCATTGCCAAGAAACATCATTTGCTACATAGTGTTTGTGTGAGAAACTTGTGTGAGAAAAAAACTGTCTTGACAAGGAATTAAAAAAATGAAAGTACAAAATTTAACATTTACATGACCTTCTCAGGGAAAAACTGAAAAACTAGTCTACCCCAACTAACACATATGGCTGTGCCAGCAGACAACATGGTCCAGGGTCAAGTGTACATGACAACTACAGCCACTACATGATAATGTCACATGCAGAAAAACACCACCTGACTGTTGGTGAATAAAAGAAAGAGCTGAAGGACTTCTTACAGAACAGCAACACAAGTCGCAGCAGTGAGAAAAAAGTTGTGACAAGAGAAAGAGTGTCCATGAGGGTGATGTGAGGGTGCACTGGGAATGTTGAGCATGAAGAGCGTCCTTATAAAGAGAAAAGAAAAGACTTTTGTAGTTTCTGGGGGCGGGGTGTAGGGGTTGCCAGGAGAACCGCATTTTGTCCTCAACTCACAGTTTGGAATACAAACATATTTCACTCCTCAGAAACTTCTCAAAACCGGAAAACCCTCCCTGGAATAATGGAATGGTACATGTACAATTAATCCAAGCTCATCCTGTGCATTATTGCACAATTGTACCATACCAGCTGGTCAGGAATTTGAAGAGGGCAGCTTTCTGTTAGCGGATATGTGTTTATTGCAGTGCTGTTGATTTTAGGACCAAAGCAGCATGATGAGATGAAAGTGTTTTAATTATGTATACTGAGTAAACAAGGAATGAGAAACAGGGATTGAGTGTGTGTGAGAGAAACAGCACTCATTAGTGCACAGGAAATCTACAATTCTGCTCTCAATATTTCTGTGCTCCAGCTCTTTTCAACATGTTATCGAGATAAATAATCCTTAAGGATTAGAGATAAAATTAGACCTGTGGCAAACAACAGACTTCAGAGCGATTCGAGCCTGTTGGCAAAACAACAGCCAAATAATGACGTACCCCTTCGTGAAAACATTCCAACAAATAAACAGCTCACACTGAAATCACTGAAAAATGTGTTTTTATGTACTGGGGTACCATTGTCAGCCGATAAAACACATGACTATACATCCACAAACATCCCTTATAATAATACTGTACTTCTGCAGTCACACTAAACTTTCCGAATGCAAAATTTTAAAGCTGATAATTGTGTATATAGGCAGCAACCAGAACACATCCACACATCATGTTGTTTTTGCTACTGAAGATGTACTGTACACAAAGGGATGACATTTCAATCTTCTATTGATCACATCTATCATGTGATGCGAATACGCAGATCAGAGTTCACCAAACGTGACCTTTGGAAAGAAGTAAAATGAGAAACCTTTTCACATGAACTTGCACATGAATGAAAGTCAATGGAATGAAAAGTCTAGAGTGACTGCGGCATAAAACCTATGACATCACCGTGTATCAGAACAAGCATAAGTCTATCAGTAAGCATATGTAAATCACTAACAGCACTGACATGGACAGGATCTCCCCCTACCTGTGTGACATCTGATCTTTGCAAACAAAATGATATAAAAGTGTCTCCATGAATAAGCTAATGATGTCTAGAGGTATCCTTTCATGTCACCTCAAAAATGAGTCATCCAGACTGACAGAATATAGATAGATAATCTACCCCACCACATCGAAAGTGAACAATATCTCTACAACCTAGAGATCTTTAGGAGACAGATCAGATCTTCCACATCTAATAGTGAATGGCACGACAGTCCTCATGCCTCTCAGTACAGGCACAAAATGCTTTAAAAAAAGGCTATAAAACCAATAGTAATTTAAGATCATTTATGTGGTGTGTGCTCAGTCAAAGAGGTATGGTCAATTACACAAAATGTCTTTCAAATTGGGCTCTGCTTTTATAATGGCAGCCATGACTTGATAGGTCTGAACCAAACATATCAAAATATATATTGTAGGTTTAAGCACTGGACAGCTTGAGAAATGAAACCAATAACGAAAACCAACCCATCCCAGCAGAGCGGAAAGGGTGAGATCTGAAGTCTAGCCTGAAACCATCTTTAAACCTCCTGTTGGAGAAGCCATCTTTCACAATAAGATAGATGGAGCCGTACTCTGCTCCAAGGTCAATAATCAATGCTCAACAGTCAAGCCCGACAGCACTGCATAAGAACACACTGATGAAAATGTCTCCATAATGGTCCACCTTGGGTTCCCCAGTCGCCCGGTGAAAGAAGAGGGCAGTGTCCAGGTCAGCACAACTAGGGATAAGGGGGTCTTATTCAGCTGAAAAATACCAGGCACGCGTTCAACACCAGCTGCTTTATATTCCAGCAATAAATCTGTGGACAGGTGTTGACAGAGTAAACCTAGCATGGAGGAAGGTTTTGACAGTATATATTTAGACACCAGGTGTCCACAAGACAAGACACTGTCCTGAGTGTGTGTGTGAGTGCTGTAATACATTTTGTTGAGTCACTGAATCTATTTATGGATTAGATTCCTTGTGCCGATGAACATAAATAAATTATTGTCTGTTTATTGTGTTGCGAATGTTGTACCAAATTTAAGTGCTACACTTTGATTGTTGAAGCTGGAGTGCATTAAAACACACAGACCTGTCCGGAGGAGGCCAGCAGGTTGATGGTGCTCAGAAGCATCCAGCCTCGGCTCGCTTCCTCGCTCTGATTCACCTCCAGAAACTGCACAATGGCTCTGCTGGCGGCCTCTGTGGGAGGAGCACACATACAAACACAATCAGTGACGCGTTTGACAGTCTGTGCGTGTGGATCAAATCCATTTTCACACGTCAGCTTGTGTGTGACTGGCCTCATCTGGGGAAGGACGCTGAGTCAATTAGAGGCGATGACATGCAGACAGTTTCAGATCTCTTTTATCCATCGCTGCCTCTCTTTGAGACGCGACACAGTGAATAAAAAAAAGTGATTTACTCAGATGAATATTATTTTCTGCTCCAAATAATTGTAGCAAATAAATACAATAAAACATCTGAAATATAAACAAAATCTAAGCATAAACAAAATTATTGATATAAATTTACATTATGCTGTTTAACAGTCTATGACTAATTCAAGTCATTGGGGTTTAAATAAAGGAAATGTTAAATGTTAACGCATCCACAGCGCTTAAGTGCATGTTTCTCATTCTATGGTGAGATGCTCAATGTGGTCTTTGTGAAATTCTGTGTAGCATATGCTGTAATGGTGCTTTCATCCCCAAAAATAAACATCACCGTACATCATGTGCCAAGATAAACTGCCAACACACTTAAGTGTGTGTACATCAGAGAAATCCTGAGACCATAAAACCTAGATCATGTCAAGAGCATCAGCAAACATCTAAAATATCTCACAAACACAGATTTACAAGCAAGAATATGGTAATTCCTAAACATTTATTAGTAAACTATGAATAAAACTGATCTCAGATCACCTGATATTTTTTAACTCTAAAATCAAATAAGAATATTGACCTAATGACCAGTAATTTCCAGAATTACATCTACCGCACAGATACTTAAGCAGGTACTTAAGAAGGTTGCATGGGGTACATGAAAAGATTAACAAAAAATTGTTTTTTGAGTTGTTGTTTTTTTAAACATGAGTGATTTGGCTTTGATGAAGAGTAATTGTACCATTAATAAATGGCCTGTAAAGCACACAGGAAAAAAACTGTTAAATAACACTGTGCAAACATTATTCTAACCTTTTATTTCAACCGTCTGGAACCGGCCTTTGTAATGCCTTATACCTGAAGCATGTGTGCGCATGTGATAAAGTACCTGTTGATTTATTGGACGCTCTTCGTCTGATCTCGGTCACCATCAGTCTGGACACCTGTGTGGTGAACTGCAGCAGGTCTGAGAACTTCTCATTCATCGTGCTCGGTGGAGCGTTCCCAAAAACCTGTCACAGAGAGACACGGTTATACACGCACATACACACAAAGCTCTCTTCAGGCAAACCTTTTTTTTCCCCTCTGTATAGAGGACCTGTTAGGCTCATGCTGAGATTAAATAAGCCATCACTCTCTTATGGTCAATTTTGTGTCAGTTTTAATAACAGCACAAAAAACACTGATGGCACACAAGCAGTGTGTTAATAAATGAGTATAAACCCCAAAGAATTGCACGTTTACCCTATTGAGATTATGTGTCTACTGCCTTAAATATCACATTTCTTTGGTGGAAAAATTTGATTTTTATAATTATCGTTCATAATCGTATCATAATATAATCGTTTAACTTTAACTTATATATTATATTTTAACTAAAACAATAACTTCCTTAAGAATAAATTCTAGCTACTAGTATTATAATGACCTTTTTTTTTTTTAGCTAGAATAGTCTTAGCAAAATCCTTGTTTACTGTTCAGAACCAATATCCATTTTAATGGACATTAAAAACAACCATTAAAATATTATTATCAAATCATAATAAGTACAAATATTCAGTTACAGTAAAAATATGTTCCTGTGGAACATGATTCAGGTCTAAAAAAAAGGGTAAAAGCGAGACCTCTCATTGAGATTGAATGAAAATTAAATACTGCTGTGTTGATGCTAATAAACAGCTTGTCTGACGTTACACGTGAGCCAGTAACAAAGCTTTGTACATAAAGAGCCTGTTTTACCCACTTCAACAAGTGCTCACCACATGTACACAGGCTGCTGAAGGTCAGCGGCCTCTTATGCACAATTATGAGCTGTAACTCATGTCCTCTACAGTTTTTCTGTATAATCAATGTTTCATTATTAGCACCATCATGCTCTTTATCAGCCCGTGAGAGTCACTTGATTTCATAACAGCTACTTAGCATTTGAAAATTCAGCACTAGACACAGCTGGTCCTTTTCTTTTCAAAGTATTATGCCAATACTATCATGGCTTGGCTTGAAGGGGACAGGGATGCATGTCGGCATTTTGACAGCTATGCATTATGGAATTTCTATCTTATTATTATTATGGAAATTGTATCTTTTAAAAATATAAAATTAAAAATAAAAGAAAAATTTGGAAAAATTATTCACAGGTCATTCACCAATATGTGGAGCAGGCCTTCCAAATTACATGTGCATAACATTTGTCTTTGGGAAAATACAGTTTAACTGCAAAGATGTACAGGTAAATTTAAAATAAATTTAAAAAATGTTTTTTAATAAATAATAACACTCTCTCTTTAAGCAGTCAGTCCTCTCTCTCACCCGATTGAAAACAGGCAGCATCATGTAGAGTTTCTCCTCCTGCTCTTTCTGTGTCATATGGCGCGGCGGGTGGCAGAGCTCAGAGAAGAGGCGGCGCAGGTGCATGAGGCCCAGCGCGTTGTCCTGTGGGCTGCACTCCTCCTGCCGCGGCCGCCCCATGATCCTCTTCACCATATTCATCTTTAGAGGCTTCTTGCGGCCAAAGCCAGCCCTGAGAGATGTGAGAGAAGGAAATAAAAATGTGAGGGGAAAATAACAAGATGTCAGGGAAACTGATGAAGATAGTGAAAGTCCATTCTAATGTGACATGATATGCTAGATTCAAATTACAGATCAAATTCAGCCTTTTATTTTTCACAGTACTCTGCTTCTGCTCAAAAGTTCCTCAAATGATGATTCTGCTGCAGGTATAGAAATACAGCTGGACACACTCCAAAACTGGATCAAAGATGTTATTTGTGTTCATTTCAAAGACAAAGGAAATTATATATATATATATAAATAAACACAAAGTCAGCTTTTTAATTATACAAACTTTTGTTTAATTACATGCATTATTATTATTGAGAAGCTTTGTGTTTTTGTAATGTTTATTTTGTCTCACCTTTAAAACCTTTTCCACAAAGTTTATTATTATTATTATTCTTATAATTGTTATTATTATTATTATTATATTTTAAAAAATTACAGTAAAATACAGTTGACACACTAAATCAGTTGTTAACAGTAGACAACAAAAAGTACAGAATTGCACATAATGTTCTTTTAAAGTCAATTTCACTGAAAATATATCTATCACTAGCCTACCATGCACAAACATCTATTTTGGAAGGATATGCAAGGTATTTGCAAGTTATACTGTTAACATGATAAACATATTTAATATAATTACCTTCTTGGTTCTGACTTGACTCTTTGGTCAAATAAATATAAGTAATACTTTCAAAAAAAAAAAATTTATTCACAAAGGGTTTCAATACTATAAAAATACATTCGCTTATGTACATCAATAAAATTTTTAGCCCTTCCTCCCCTGCCAACTGGGCCCAGACTTTTACCTATATATTACCTATAAATTATTCCAATACTCTGAATAAGCTGTATCAAATTAAATATAAGTTAAACCCCTGTTAAAAACAAGTTACACTATACAAAATAGAGGTTGTCTTACAAAACTAAAAAAGGAAAAAGAGAAGAGGGGGAAAAAAGAACATAAACCCCTCAAAAGCTACCCACTAAAACAAATTAAAATAAAGGTGAAAAAGAGAAACAAGCCAGAAGGTAGTTACAACCTTTACATCAATAGGACTCTGATGAAAAAACAGGTTTATGTTCCCTGTCTAAACAGGGAAGAGCAAAGCACAAATATACACAGACTTTGGCATTTGCAACAAAATAGGTCACAGGTTGCCCTAGACAACTCTCCCCACGACTGGTATGGTTAATAATCGAATGTTTCCTGTAACAAAACAGTGCTTCCTGTGAAAACACTGTGTACAAACAGTTGTCTTCTTATATTGAGAAAGGTGTTTTGCTACAAATCCATCAACCACATCCAACTAGGTAAAGACTGCAAAACTGTCAGTAAAACAATGTCTTAAATACAAAACCTTTACTCATCTGGTGCCACAGAGCACATGTACAGGACACACATCTGACATACATATACTTGAGCTGATGCAGGGCTGTCATAAAAATGAATGTTTCAGCAATAGCCTCAGCAAACAGCCCAACATCTGTGTGTGGAAACTACAAGAAAAGACTGCAGACAACTACAGGCGTTGAGAAATTCAGCAACACTTTAAAATAGGAGACAAGAGACAAGACTGCATCTATCCAACTAAAAATATCAGCATGGTATATCCAGAAACCTCAATTTAGGGATATTATTTCAACAAACTGTTCAGTCATAATATAAACACAAAATGTCCAACAAAAAGTCCCTTCAAAGACCCACAATTGTAAGTTCACCCAAACAAACTTTACTAGAAAGTTTTGCCGTGACCAAAACAACTGCTTGGCATTTCATTCATTTGGCCCAGAGTGAATTGTGGCCTTATATGTATAAAACTTACTGCAAGTGAAATATCTTCAGTTCCACGATTTCTGCTGAGTAAGAATGAACAAAAGTGTTTATACCTTTGAAGTGTAGCTCCTTCCTCTTGCCATTAAACATTTAGTGCTCATGTGCAGCTTTTTAAAACATCAGTCTCCTTTAAGATTATTTTAAGAGCTAAAATTCAAACCTCTCAGGACACGCTGAATTATTTCTTCAAGGAACAGAATAAATAAAATTGGTTGGAAAGTTATTAGTGAAATACATTAAATCTAAAAAGCTTTAGTCATCTACTGGCACAATAGGCTCATGAGAATTCGTACATACTTTACAAATTGGCTAATTTGTACGAATTTGTACAATGTAACTCGTACAAAAAAACGTACAATTAGTAGAAAAAAAAACAGCCTTCTCCTAACCCCGCCCCTAACCCTAATGTCACTGGGGGGGAAACATTCGTACTAAAAAGTATCGAATTAGCCAACTCATAAAATATCTACGAATTCCAGTGAGACTGCATTGGTGTAAACAACATTAATTTATATACAAGCTTATTTAAACATGCTCCTCCAAAAGTCAGATTAGTGGTCGATCAAAATAAATTTGGTTACCTATTACATTTTACATGTTAGCTCATGAAATTTCTAAATAAGTAACCTGTATAAAATAAGTCATTCAAGTTATTGGCTTGTAATACTACTTGCAAGGTTTTTTAATGGCTAATGCCAATAGCAATATTGACCAAAAAGATAGCAATATAACCCGCCCATTCAGAGATAAGTAAAGATAATACTTTAGTTTAGATTTAGCTTTAAGGCTTCAGATAACCTAACACCTGTAAAAAGGTGATGCCTATGCCTGCATCCAAATGACATCAGCTCTGGATCATTGTACAAAACTGTCAAAATGTACATAAACAGTCTTTATGATCACACCATCACTGCATCATTTAATCCTAATCCAATAGGCATGTGTTTTACTGTTTTTCTAACTAAATGTAACTGTAATTTTCCTTACAGTTGTTTGAAAAAAAAAATCTGATCTATTTATCATTTCTCAACGTATAATCCTCTCTTGTGATATATATAAAGGCAGATTTGATGTAAATTGCTGGAGAGTAAGGTTGCTGGAACATGAAATCTTCAGTAAAATGTGGCTAAGCTTTTTATGCTTTAAGTCTTTCATGGCATTTCTTAGAGAGCTGCCAGCTCCAATGATTGTCTGAGAAAGCAAAGTAAACTCCAAAGGACTGCTCTGAGAAAAAAGGCAAAGCTTCAGCCTCCTCAAAGCCTTTCAAAGACTCTCGGGAACGCTGAGTGACGTAAAGACAAAAACTTCAGATCTCTGTCACTGTTGTGGGTGATGGAAATGTAGAATTAGAAACAAGGGGCTGCAGTGTGAGTCACATCAATAGGAAACAGCCCACTGGACTCCAGGACAGATATGAACCTTATATAGTTCCTAAAATATTCATCATGTTTAAAAATATGATCTCAACGTTGTCTGTTAACATTAAATGTTTATTTTGTTGTTGTTTTTTAACAGCTTTTAATCCAAGTAGCCATCTTATGAGGTGCCTGATTATAAACCACAACAAAATTATAATAGTATTTACAAAAAACTGCTGCAAACTAAAATCTGTTATGAAAACCCTGACTAATATAAGAATTTATGTAGTTTTAAAAGGTTATAAGAATTGACATTTCATAACAACACGTAGGCTAATTCTAATGATGACATTAATATTTTTAGACAATGCTTAGAAAATGGCTTACAATAAACTAGTAGATGTACTCTTGGATTTTAAGGTCCATTGTAAACCTTTAGATGTTAATTGTAATCAAACACAACAAGAAAAAAAAAAACCTTCAAGTGTCAGAAAGTAGTCAACACAGAAACACTGCAGTTCACAATACAGCAAGAATATCAATACAACAATAAGAGTGTTAAATACTGTTACATAATTGTTATGTATGCTAAACCAAAAAAGTTTATTTTTATGCTTTTGTTTCTATTTATTGAGCTTGAGCAAAAGTATTACTCCCTGGATATAGTCTAAAATTGTAGGTCAATTACCTTTAAAAACATATTGCATTTTGTAAACAATTATGAAAAATGTTCAATCCAGATTTACCATTTTTATATCAGCAACCTTCTTTAGCCTGCCTTTAAATGGAATCAACATTTCCAAATGGACTTAATAAATGACCCTGGAAACGATGACACATTAACTAGTTTATTACTAGGAACATCTCTACTCTACAAGCTGAAGCAAGATGGTGCAAAGAGGTCAAGATTCAACCTGGTAATTAAAATAAATGGTAACACCTTTCAATACGTTTGTATTTGTTAACAATTATTTTTATTTTTATAACAATTATATTTGTTAATTACAATTATGTTAGTTTCTTATGCATTAAGTACTGTTAACTGTTACATCTTCTGATACATGCTGTAGAAGTATTGATCATTGTTACTTCATGTCATTTAATGCATTAAACAATGCTAACAAACAGCCTACCTCCAAGTGACACCAAATAAATGTATGCTACTTGTTGTATCTCTATCAGTCAAAAGACCTTTCTCTGTCAAGTCATTGTCCTGAATGCGTCAGCATTTAATGAAGACCTTGCATTCAAGCATGTCCTAACCTGATCCACAATGAGCCAGAAACTATGCACTTAAAGTCTTCTAAAATAATAATTTGACAGGATATATCCTTTTTGTACACCTACAGTGTCTGACGCACGTTGCTTATTATTTCTAAAAATGAGCTAAAATGTCTATACAACCTTATTCTTGCATATAAAACTCACATTTGTTGCTTCACTTTATCACATGTGTTTTACTGTAGCTGCGCCATCTGTCATTTGCCTTACTTTCATTAAATGCTTTAATGACCTTTAATTTAATGAAAACAACCATCACCACACATAAAATCTCACATGTCATCGAATATGTAAAAACTCTCAGCAAAGCACTGTCTGACACGATAGAAAGAAAAGAAGCCATTTCAAGACCACCATTGCAGCAAATAAATCCAAGACACAGAGCTACAAACTGTAAACAAACGCCTTGTCACCATAGAGACACGCTGATCAAACATGTTTTTTCCATACCTGCTGTTCTCTCGGTGCTCCGCAAGCATCCCTTGTTGTTAGCAATGCGATTTCGATCTGAAGATTGTGGTGAAAATAAACATTTGTAATCTGTGCTGTTCGCTATGAAAAGGAGAGAAGGCAGAGCATTTATAGGACGCCGTAGGAGTGAGCTCGATTCACACTCCTCACTGGCACTGCCAGGAGACCTGTACACCAGAGAGCCAGCAGCCTGCAGGGACTGGCACAGCTGATCCTCCCTGTCACCAGCTCTACCACGTGACTACACTATGGGGGGATGGCCACTGTCATACCAGGAGATACCATATTAGCATTAGAGAGGGAGAGAGGCTTTATCGACAACATTCAACAAGCAGGTGGTGGTTATACAATTCACAATATTAGCAAGAGTCAACAGGTCCAGTAATCATTCTCTAATCTCCATAAAGAATGTTTTGAAAAAGGGAAGCAAGCCATCTGATTCAGAGGAAATATACACTCTATTATACTAACACTCTATTAATACTAACTGTTGTCTGGAACAGCAATAGTGTGCAATTCGTTCAATTCGCAAAATGTTAACCTTACCATGAGAAAGAAATATTTTAACCGAATGTATTCACCAGATGAAGTCAATATCTGGTGGTTTAAATACCCATGTAAGGTCTCTCTCAAAGTTCTCAAGCATTTTTTTTAATGTTCAAAGCATGATTTTTTTTAGGTTAAGTGCTGTTTTCAGAATTGTCACATCCATAACAGTCCACATTCCTCATAAATGGGCACAATAAATTTAAAATGAAATAACTATTTCATGTTCTTTGAAGAGCCATCACTTCTTCATTTGTTGGGTATTATTGCTCAGAAATCACACAGTGTGTGATTCAAAGAAATCCTACAAAATATGTTGCCTCTCAAAAATGTGTGTCAAACGCATGTATATAACCTTTTAGATAACTAATCTACAGACATTTTTCTGATGTCTAGACTCCATCAGCAGAGGTTTACTGAATAATAAATACATTCTGTGAGAATTTATATTTCAAGTTTTGAGTGAAAATGTCACATCCATAATGCTGGAATTTACCTGGTCAAAAGCTTCTAATCTAATTTCAACTACAATACAGTAAATATGTACAATTCATCAAGAACAATGATCCCAGAAGTTATTCTTAAATGGACCCAACAAATATGGAATAAAAATAGGGCAGGGAGCCATAACAAACAGATGAAAACAATAATGTAACAAATCAAAACTAAAAAAATAAAGATAAGATTACAAAGGTGAACAAAAGACGATGAAAGCTAGCCTTCAGTGACACAAATTAACCAAAAGAAGAGAACAGACTTGTTACCTAACCAGGTGACACATCTTTAACAGCATTCAACCCAGAAAAAAAAATACTTCGCCTTAAGTAATTCGCAAATATGAGTCACTTATATGGCCATCTAGCCAAGACTAATAACTTGAAGCCTGTGTTGTGCAAAATATCACATGAAATGTGTTACTTACATATCCTGAGTGACTCACTGTCAAGTCACCATTTCACAAAGGTTATATGCACTACAGCGCTCTGCTGGTAAACTATAATATAATGACACTCAGAATGCATCAGCACAGACTTTTCATGGGCACATATGGGAACACATCCTAACTGTAACATACAAACAGAAAATCACGATTTGCAAATGTGCTTGACCTAAAACAAATATCCTGTCAACTGTTTAGTAAAGATTCTTTCAGATATGTCAACATGCTGCACACCAAAGTGAAAAGGTAAACAGGTTTATAGCCTTTAAAAAGGGGCAATGACAGAATGATATGGACCCAGGCCAATGTTATGATTGAAATAGCACACAGGTTCAATGACTTGCACAATACAACCGATGAATTGTTTATACGGTAAAACCATATCATAGTTTGTCTCTTCTTATTTCCAACATTAATGTGCTTGCAAAAGGCCAAAGCACATATAAAATTGCAGACAAATAAGCAGTGTGGACGTGATAAGGCCACACACAGCTGTTCTCCAGTCCTCGACCTCGCACCTGGAGCAGCTGCCCACCACATCACCATCACACAATGTCCTAATCCATCACTACTGTCTCCAAAACCATCATAATATGACATTACTGGCATATGTCTGACTCTTAATATGGCTTTAAATTGTGTTATGTTATTCACGAAATGTCTGTAGTCAAGGTATGTGGGGGTCCAGCTTTACAAATGACCAGGTAAAATTCCCAACTGACCACGTAAATAAAGAGAAAACGAGGAAATTGATTATGACACACAAACCGACCACGCAAACGTAAATTGTACATTTACAGGAACCACCAATAAATGTAATACAGTCGCGAGTAAAGCGATAGCCATTTCTCACTGACAGTAAAAGCTGACACAGAAATACATCCCTCCATTCATACACGAAATACGTATTTTAAAAACACATACTAGTTAACGCGAATGCTGTAGTAATAAACGATCGCAACTGTGTATTTCTCACCACATGAATGATCATTTGCCTGCAGCTAACAAGCTAGCGGAGTCTGTATATCTTAGCCGCAGCTAGCCGGGCTACACACAACCACCCATACATGTCTGACGGTGCATTTCATCTTCTGATATAATGACTGCACGGAATACTGTTTATTTTAACTAAACAGCATCTCCACGTTTCAAATGAGATGTGCAAATAGAACAAAGAAGCTGTATTTATGAGTAAAAAAGGCTAGCGCCAGTGGGCAGTGTGTGTGTATATATGCGTGTTTTGCATGTCTCCTGTGTATCCGCATATCCATGAGAACTCACCAGACCAGCCTATGTGTTCAGCTTTAGTGAGAACCGCTCTAAAGAGATCCTCTGGCGCTCTTTCCATCCATATTTCTGAAGTGGTTACTGTTTCTGTTAGACCAGCTAGCTAGTGGCCATATTTAATCCTCGACATCCCAAACAACACAAGCTCAAGCTCGTCCCAGCTCCAGCGTTACTACTTCATCTCAGCGGTGTGGGAGACGCTGCCTCACACGGCTTACTGTAGTACTGTAATACACGGGAAACACCGACACCTTCTGGCCATACCGATACAGCAGTACATTGAATTCCTGCTTAGAATGGTGAAGTTAATGTTGTTTTTAATGTGGTTTAATTGACCGTCACCAACAGTAATACTAAAAAAGGTAGATGCTGATAATGCTATCTTAGTATTATCAATGTGTATGGTCCTCAAAATGATTTAACATCAAGTATTTTAATATTATTTTCTCAAAAATAACGAAGATAAAACACACGATTACAGTGTTATTTGTATGTTATGTTCTGTCACAGACAAGTGTAGTAATATACATATATATATATATATATATATGTTTGAAACATGTGAATATGTTTATACTGAATGCTGTGTTCAACGCATAAATAAGGTTAGTTAATAATTATAGAAAATTATTGTCGTGATCCTCTAACTTTATTGCCAAAGCCATGACAAAAGTATGTAAAAGGCAACCTGAAATGACAATGCAAAAGCAAAATTGCGTTGAGTCCATTTTATTTAATCTGAATGTTGTTTTAAAACATTTGCAATAATTAAATCTGTAAAACTGTGGATGGAAAAAACTCAATGTATGTATAAGATAAATTACTGTTTTGAAAAATGTTCTCTACGAAAGTAAGGTAAGACAGTAGTTCTCTCATAATACAATTCTTAGTAAAAGACATATTTATCCTTATTATTCCTATTTCTCATCTTTCTGTACATTGAATTAATCATTAAATGGTTTTAAGTAGAATTTATTATCTGACCAATAACAAAGCACATAAATAACACATGTTGACACCATCTAGTGTAAAGGGGTAATTGACATGTTTTATGCCTCACAAATACTGCAACATCAGGCTGAAAATTAAACATGTTAATTTAAGAAAAAATAAAACATTATAATTCAATTGTACATTTACAATAACACTATAAAAATACTGAAACATAATAAATGTTTGGCATATTAAATAATATTAGTAATTTTACTAACTTGAATAAAAATATTTTATTCCACATTACCCTGAAATGTACTGTATTCCTGTTTAATACAGACATAAATAGTGTGGTAAAAATGTCTGTCTGGTGCCATAAGGTCAGTGACCATCTCAGTATGGTTCATTTTAGGTATTAGATAAAGAGACATCTTGATAGAAAGAGATGTGAGAAGCTCAGACAATTTCATTGATGACTCTATCGGAACTATGATATCGCTGGTTCCATGGAATAATGCCACTGGAGGAACTCTGCACAAAAACATAACAAACACACTTAAATGTACTATTAACTGTACAATTACACAAGTGTTACGCAAAAATAACACTGTCAGTAACACGTGCATTTCCTTTGTCACAGATTCAATCAAAGGAATGTATTGTTGTGGCTTTCATAGTAGCTCAAAAAGCTTCTTTTTCAACAGCCTCACTGTATTGTGCATCTTTCTGTAGTGATCTCTGAATGGTAAACTGCATTTGTAATTCGTAAAAATATGCTAATTGTAAATACTACTTTCTGATCAATAATGACAGTACAATAATAAACAGATAAAACCCAGAAAAACAATATACAACTATAGTAGCACTATATATCATGAATACACCCAAAGTGATATATTGCCACATCAGATGTTGTACTTTGCACATAATGTATGACTGAGCGAAAATAAGAAATAACTATTTCATACCGTTTCAACTGATCCTCATTAAAATGCTTGAGTATTGATGTTGGTGAGTAATAATCAAAGTTCTCCACACCATCCATAGCTTTGTGCATGGTTGACACATATTCCACAGCCCGCATTTTCTCATGTTTATAATGATCCATTATACTGTATACTCCACTCAAACCTAGTGCAAAAATAATAATCATAAAATGGCTGAAATTTATTAATCATGCTTTTACCATGAAAAACAAGCTGTATTTCAGAACAAGACGGCACAAACTGGACAATTGTTATGCTAAATACAAGAAATATACTATAACAAAACATAGTGTGCATTTACCAATGATTCCTTTAATGGCAGATACGAGTTCTCTCTGTTTGTGGACCTCAATGAACAGCTCTTCTGCACTGTTCACTAGAAACAGTGTGGTAAGGGTACACAGATGAGCCCCTGCAGAATGCCCCATTAAAACTATGTTGTCCTGCATAAAAAGAAAGAATGTTTTTTAACAAAAAATACATACATACATACCTTTTGCCAGTAAACCTAAAACAGTGGCAACAATATGATATTCATCAACATGACACCAATGATCAATTCATAATCCTAGCTGTAGGATGTCCAGATGATAGTCAAAACTATCTAGTGATGTAGCGTTATATATCGTGGGATGATACAGTATATTGCAGTACAAAAAAACAGAAAAATATAGTAGAGCTATACTTTTTTTAATGATACAACATCTGTTTAATCCTTATGGTTGACACATGACGCATCAACATGTAAATGGCCTATATGCAAGCAAAAGTAAAATTCACAGTAAATGAAAACAGAAAATTCAGTAATGCTCTATGACATATGTGATGCTTTTACAAACGTTTTTACAACAACTTGTAAGTTGTCAGTGGACAGGAGTTTAAAACCTACTTTGTCAAGATTGAACGCTTGGCCCCTTTCTCTCACCCACAGCAAACAGTCACTGATGTCTTGAACCATATTTAAAACATTTCCCTAAAACACAACACATTGCGTATTTTAAATATGTCAGTTAAAAAAACAGTTCTTAAAACATTTGATAATAGAAATAAATATATAAAACAGATGGCTCACCTTTGGATATATGGAATAATCTGGACAAATTACTGAGGCATTAAGCTCTTTTGCCATTTGTAGGGCTAAAAGACAATAAATGGATCTGTCTCCTGAACCCCATGCACCACCGTACACAAATATAACCACCGGTACAGGTGCAGCATCAGAATGACCCATGCTTGGCGAATAGTATAAATCTAATTTGTTACCACGACGACCAAAAGTGATGCCCTAAGAAAGAATGAGGTATACCATGTAATCCAGTAATTGAATTTTCAGTACTTTCTAATATTGAATATTTGTTTTGCACTACAACCATTACCAATTTAAAGCTTTATAGCTATTTAAACATCTCTGACTGTGACTACACAAATGACCATAAATATAAAAACAGAACTAACTTTCACATAGTGCTTGTTATTTTTGTCATTGGTGTACCACAGTTTCCACTGAAAATACAGTTTTCCATATTGCAGATACTTTAGCATCTCTAGCACGGCTCTTGTCAAGCAGTATATGCGCCTGCAGGGAAGTGATAACATTAGAATCGTTAGAAACCCACAAGCAAAGGCATAAAGTAGTGCAAGTCAACAAATGTCATGTCACCTTGGCTTGAGAGCCTCTATATATTTTTGGTACCCTGGTTTATTGGGCCAACCATAAAGCCACTGGGCAACCAGAGAGATACTGTAAGGAAGTCCCACAAATAAAGCCCCCGCTATCACCGGAAGAGAGAAACAGCACTTCAACCCAATCCTACAATGAAACAGAAAGCGCTTTAAATGTACACAGTGTAGTCATAATGTAAATTACAGTATAATGGGCACACAAACAATTATTTACTGTTACTATAGTTGTGTTACATACTTTTTAACATCATACTTACATTATTTTTTATGCCAGCTGCTGGTGGTCAAATGTAATATCTAGGGTAGCAAGGTATATATATAGGATAAATTTATATACAAAAGCACCTTCATTTTCATAATTTTCTCGTGTTAATTAAAATAATGCCTAATACTTTAATATAACGTGTTAAACAAAGATCTGGAAAAAAAGATTATTTAAATTTGCAAATGCAAAGTTTCCACGAAGTGATTGTATAAGCGATATGATCTAAACATGATTTTCATGATGTCGACATCGCCGCCTACTGGAAGAAACAACAGTGTGGGACCTCTAGTGCGTTTTTACACAGGGGTAGTTATCCTTACACAGCGATATTAACAAAAATAAACAAAAACTGTAAAAACCTGATGATATCTAAGGTGAAAATGTCGTAAAGGTCTGTAACACGTCAGCTTCTAGAGGTGACGACTTTCTTGCATTAAAACTCTAAAACGGTTAGCAAGGCTTGACATAATACGTATCAGCAAAAGTGCAGACGGTAAAAACGTTTCTCTTATTATATACGTACACAAAAGACAGTTACTCAGAAAATCAGTAATGTAAAGAATAAATCACGTAACGTCAAATTACCTGTGCAATGACGTACCACTGTCCTGTGTCCCTTGATCTGCATACACTGCATGCAAGAACCACTGACTTCCTGTAGCATGCGCAAACACAGGCTACTGTCTTTCCTATTCGCTCTTTGGCTCACTTGGGCGGGACAAAGGGATGCACGTAATCAAATCTGATTTCCTAATTTAGCTAAAAACCTGTGATAACGGTGAGGTACGCATAGAATTAGGTAGTTTTGTCAATAGAGGAGAGGATGAATTAGCAGCTTATTGTCCGCTAATGTTCTACTATGAACTAAATTACAAAACAACACTTTTGTTGGTAATTCTCTGTATGGATATTGCGTAATATTATTTAATATTTTTATTGTTAAATATATTTATATTATTTTTAAGGCTTACAGATTTCAACAAGTAAACATTTTCTTTGTAATGACTGCTATGAATGCCTAATGAGGATGATAACCCTTCTTAATGAGGGGAAATAAAGGGGAATTTAATTATAAAGGTTTTAATAAAACTTTTAATAAAACCTCAGAAATGTTTTTCTCTGGTTTTTAAACATCAACAATTATTTACAATTGCATTTTAGTGACTAACTGCTATGTATGGCCAACAAAAGCTGTTTTTAATGGACAGATAAAAACATAATCTTATATTGCGTCAAGAAATGTATGATTATGTTTTATATATTTGTAGAAATGTATAATTATGTTTTCATTATTTTATCCTCCTCACCATGGTCTGCTTGCTCTTTAACCACAGAAAAACACAGATTTTCTTCATGAAACTACAACAAAATGTGGCCATGTGTGTAGAACTCTCTATTTCTTTTTTGTGCGTATAGAATATGTGTTTATGTAGATTTTTAAAGTGAAAATTTGCATATTTTAAAAAATGCCACAATAAGATCATTTCATATGAAGTGGGCATGTTAGGGAGTTCCTTGAATTGAGTATAAAAATGGAAATTTTATAGAAAATGGTAAATAGGGTTTACCTCAAGTGCAAACTAGCACTAAAGTAACTTGTATATTTATGAAATATTGCTACAGTAAAACAAGTTTATAAGGTGACACTTACAATAACAGGTCTTCAGAAAGATTGATCAGTTTGTCTTTTGAATAATAATTAATGACTTAGACTTAAAAATTGTGACAACTCAACTAGTTATAGTAACTATGATACTACATCTATTACTAAAGTATTTAATATCAGAAATAACCTGCCCAGGAGAAAAAAATAAATAGCATACACAAGCAAAAAGCCATAGCTGATAAAAGTAAAATAATTTATTTAGAAAATGTTGAAACTATTTAGAAAAAATAATATCCCACACTAAAAGCATTCATCTAATCACTGTTTTATCAGAAACAAACAACACAGAAAAATACAGCTGTGACATTGCAAAATAACATGACAACCTGGTATACTTATTTAAATGCTTATTAATAAGAAAAAAGAGGTGACATTGCAAAATAAAGATATCACAACTTGGTATATTTATTTAAATGTTTATTAATAAGAGAAAAGACACAGTGACTTTGCAACATAAAGACATGGCAATTTGGTATAATTATTTTATTGTTAATTAATAAGAGAAAATATAATGTGACATTGCAAAATAAAGACACAAACTAGTATATTTATTTTAATGTTTATTAATAAGAAAAAAAACACAGTCATGAAAGTGCAAAATAAAGACACTAAAACTGGTTTATTTATATAAATGTTGATTATATTATATTATATTATATTTTTATATTATATTATATTATATTATATTATATTATATTATATTATATTAATTATTATATTATATTATATTATATTATATTATATTATATTATATTATATTATATTATATTATATTATATTATATTATATTATATTATATTATATCATATTATATTATATTATATTATATTATATTATATTATATTATATTATTACATTATATTATTACATTATTACATTACGTTTTGTTATGTTATGTTATGTTATGTTATGTTATGTTATGTTATGTTGTTTTAGTCAACACATAATGGTGTTATAGATGTCGTCACGCTGATGTTTTATAGATGTTTTTATAGATGTTTTCACTTTGCTTTGCATTTCTATATCTAATTCTGACTGGTTAATTTGTTGTTGTTTAATTTAATTTAAATTAGTTTGGTGTGTGCTAATGTATTACTTGTTGGTTAGACATGTTTTGTTGGTTAAAGGTTTTTAACCTTTAACACTCTCCAAAGACTGAAGACTGTGCATCAAAGACTGGAGGAAAGGCCTGCTGATAAAAAGAACAGCACTTAAGTCCCGCTAATATCTGGTGAAACAAGCAAGGTTACTGGATCACAGCATGAGAACAGGCAAACTGCATCCATAAAAAGAACAAGACTTGACAACCAGCAAACGAAACAACATGAGTGTGTGTTCCAACAAGACAAGATGAACAAGATATTCAAACAACGACCAAAGGCCAAACAGGGCCAAACAATGAAACCATACGCACCAAGAACCGCCAAACAAGACCTACAAATGACAAGATCTGAAAATACTCAAAAAGCAGGAGGGCTTTAAATACTCAAGAAGAAAGTTACACTAATTACACACTAATTGACAAAACTGGAACAATTGACAACAACTGGAACAATCAAAACAAGAACGCAAAATAAGCAGCACAAGAATACAAAATATATCAAATATAAATCTTATGAAATACTATAAGCAGTAAATGAACTATATACATATTTACAGTAATTAATTAAAGTAGCTTATTATGTGATTAAGTAAATATTTTTGCACGTGTTGATGTGTGTTACTTTTCCTCAGTGCCTGGGCTTCTTCCTCCTGGGTGGTTCTGGTCGGGGCTCTCCACTGATGTCCACATCTATGCGAGGAGCACAGGTCTTCATGTTCGGAGTGGAGAAGGTCTCAGTAATGCAGACGCTTCCATTATCCCGGACCTCCTCGCAGAAGCTGGGACACCCAAGTGTCTCCCACAGGCGCTGCTTAATCTTCAGCCCCAAATTCAGGCTGTAGGGACGACGCCGACCAGAGGGCATCTGCAGCATGGGATCCACCAAAGAGTGATATATCTTCTGGTAGTCCCTCACAGTGCATCCATGGATGGAGAGATGCTCCGCTGGAGTCATCTCCACCGCTGGGGTCGGAGTCCTAAGGGGTGATGGGTAAACATCAGGAATGACAGCTGCATTGCATACATACCTGTCCTCCAACCCCAGATCCTGGAGGTTCTTCTGCATCTCTGCATCTCTCTTCCTCTTTAAAGGATGAACAGACTTGGAGATGCAGCTGTAGGTGTGGTCCATCCTGGCAGCAGCTGTCAACACCCTAGAAGTACTCACCTGTGGAAGCCAAAAATCTTTCAAAGATTTTGAAAGAACTCGGGTCTTCCTCAGGCTATACTCACCTGTGAATGTCCTCTCCCTCTTCTGCATGGATGATTTGAAAAGTAGCAAAAAATCTCTACAGCAGTTTCTGTGTGTGATCAATCTCAGTCTAAATTTTGGTTTGAATTTGGTTGCCACAGGTGATGTTAAACATATGACATAATACATCAATCAACCAATCAGCGGCTTTATAAATTAATTTCAAATATAAACAATATTACACTGGTGCATGTAGATGTTTATTCAAACATAAACAACACTATTAATATTGAATTAGAGCAGCACAAGTGTTTGTTTTGTCTATTGGTATTAAATTTTAATGTTTTATAATGTTATAAAATTTATTAAAGTTTTTTCTTTAAATATTTTTTCTCATTTGCATATGTATTTATATGTAATTGTATAATAAATAGCGAAGTGATGAGATCTCGTGTCACCAGATCACGCGATATTAAAACGTGTCTGATCTCCCAAGCTGTCTTGCCTGAACAGTGAGAGGAAATTTAAAATATACAGTATTAAGTCATTATTAGTAATTATTATAAATAATATTTTGATATAGTATATGTATTATTACTGGGCTGACAACTCACGCAATTGACTTGCTCTCACGGCACACATTCATTTTCTCACGCAGGGCTGTGCCCACCTTTGAGATCCTCGTAATGTATAATAAACGTAGTAAAATAATTGCCTAATATGTTTTAATTGTAAATATTTTAATTTGTAAAAATAATTGCCTAATATGTTTAACTGTAAATATTGTAATTTGTGATTTCATCCGGTCTGCCTCATTCAGCAGTCTAAAAACAGCGCAGGTGTTTTTAACCTTATATGTGGTATTGCGCAGACCGATCGGCCTATGACATCCAGTATCGCGAGAGCATGTCTAAAGCATACATTCAAAACCTTCTCGCGGTACTTTGAAGTACAGTATTACGCCGATCAGTCTGCGCAGCTGTTCATAGAAGCCTAGTGTGAGCTCAAGCGCGACGCTTCAGGTGGTGAGAGAGCAACGAAATGTAAGTAAAATATTTAATATTTGTTAGCAGTTTTACGATAAAAATGTTATACGACTAACAGTAATATCCACAGGTGAAAGATACATTACTTACTAACGCAGACGAAAAAAGACAGACGTACAGCAATGCACATATGTAGATTGGGAAATTTTTGTCCACTGGGAAATGACGGGAAATCTCACGCAAAGCTGAACTCAAAAGTTGCCTGCAGTGATTAAAATACATAATAATTCTAACACAAAAAGTGCTGTTTAATTGCACCTGTGTGACACTGGGTCTGCCCTTATGCGTGTTCAAATGTTTGCAGGCAGAGAGGAGTTGGGTGGGGGCTGGAAGCTTGAGAAGGCGGAGTTTCTCTGTCCTGGACTCTACTGCTCGCTGCTCGTGTAGTTTGTGAAAAGATTTAAAGGACGTACCGCGTTAAACTTCTTAACATAATGAATGTAAAACACAACTTTTCGGCATTTCATGTGGCATAAACACATTGCACTCGTGTTAAAATGAGGACGACTCTTTTAAACGGATTACTTTTGCTCTTTGTCGGACTCGCTCAAGGGGGTAAGTTTTCTTGATCGTTCAAGTGTGGCAAATGAAAGGCATGTAAAGAATGACACAATCCAGGTTTAAATGTTTCATTTGCAGGTTTCGGTAAAGGAAAGCGGATGTGTTTATCACGTTTCGTTGTTTTTGTACATCAAAGGACAGCAGTGCCGATAAGTTTATGGTCATTGTCAATGCGCCCCTAAAACCAGTAATCCAATATATCAGTGCATTGTAAGTGTTAATAAGTGGTAGTGGTCTAAAGTATTTAACAAAATTAACCGAATATTATTTAAACAGTCATGGGAAGCTGATTGCAAGAATATATTCATGTAATCACAAGAATATTATGGAAATTGTAACATGACTGTCATATGCAAATATGTTTATACATATTTAGGTAGTTGCATGATTTGCTGGTTGATGTGCTGCATAATGTCAGCTTCACTGGATTCTCAGGATTTTGTGTCCTGTGAAGAATGCAGATGTCTTCTGTGGTCTTATTCTGTGGAGTGAAGTGTCCAGACTTATAAAATCTCCTGGATGTCAGTTGCTGAATCTTGTTGTGTGGTGATAATAGACTAAAGATAGCACTGTGTTTCTGTCTTTGTCCTCTCTGTCAGTTCTAGTTTGACCAAAATTCTTCTTGGTCTAATGTTTGTTCAGTTAAGATGCATCTTTTTATCTCATTTAACAATGTTTATTATTTCTGTAGATATAAATGTAATACGCTGTTGGCAATAATACTGGTCTTCAACTTAGCATCAGTAAAGTAATCTGTCATAAGTATTCATGATTTCACAGGGAAATCTTTTCCGGTTAGTTTTATCCACAATTTTAATAGCCACATGGTTTTGTGGGCATTATGAACCAAAGACATGAAAACTAAGAAACATTCATTAAAAGAGGAGATTTTAATAAATTGGAGGAAGATGAGCTCTCCCTGTACCACTAGTGATACCCGAAAGAATTTTAAAAAGGTGTGTGGAATCTCACAAAAGTTTCGTGTTAACCATTAATTAACAGTTCAAATGTAATGGTAACACTTGTAGAGAAGAGCAAATGAGAGTGCACAACACATTAGCGTAGATTAAAGGGTGACATGGAGGAGCTGGCTTGAAAAACAGCTGCGTCCAAGCCTCCATCTATGGACAGCATGGCTAAGACAATGTGGCCGTGTCAGAGTCTTTTATGTTGAGAACAGGGTGCTGTCAGGGCAAAGCATGCCAGCACAAGTACATGGATATCACCGCGCTTCCCTGGCGCCATCAGGCCTGTCCTATGAAGTGGAGTGTTTCTGTTTTATTTACTATGGCCAGGCTGTGTGAAAATATTTCTACATAACAAATATGTGTGTCTGTTCAGTGTCCACATGAGTTTTATCTAATCAAACAGATAAACGTAGTTTCATTAAAAATGACATTTATTTAATTTATTTAGCAGAAAGATTTTCTCCACAATTGCTCTATAGTTTCATAATTATAATTGCTGTCAAAAATAACATTTGGGCAATTCAATGCAAAAGTTTTCACAATAGCTCAGATGTCAAAACCGGGGTCTCTCTTCAAGTTTTTTTTTAAGCTTTTTTCAGAATTGTCACATCTATAACAGTTGATTTTTCTCATGTGCATAATGTGCACATAAAGATTAACTAATATATATATATATATGTATATGTATGTATGTATGTATGTATATATATATATATATATATATATATAAAATGAGTCATTCCTTCTTCATTTGTTGGGTATTATTGTTTCTGGTTTGTGCATTTTAATTAATAAAAATCCTACAAAGGGTTAGGCCTCTCAAAAACATGAAAAAAGTCACATCCATAACGCATGTTTATTTCCCTCATGTTACATAGAAAACATGTACATAGACTGATATTTTTCTGATGTCTGGACTCTATTAATTTAGGGTTTAGGAAAAATAAGCGCATGATTCAATATGTTGGTAATAAATATATTCTCAGAGAATTTCGAAATGAATTTTAAGTATTGACAGAAAAGCTTGTATCCATAACACTAGAATTGCCTGTTTGTTATTGAAATAAAAGTATCAGTGTGCATAATATGAGTTAACACATGTAGCATTCATGGGTAAAATTCTTTTTGCAGCTTCATTCTATGGTGATGGATTTGTGCAGTTAAAAGGGACAGAGTCGTCTGGCCGTAACACACTACACATCCGCTTTCGCACCTCCAGCCAGAGCGGCCTGCTTTTCCTGGCTGCAGGGCAGACTGATTACCTCCTGCTGGAGATGAATGCAGGCAGACTGCAGGTAAGTCACAGACTGTTTTGCTATACTTCAAAGCACTAACCCTCAGAAATGCCTGTAGGCTATCACAACAAAACTACATGCAGAAACATGTCAATTAAAAAAAATAGGTTAAAAATATAAATAGCTCTTAAGTGAACATGTGTTGCTTAAAGTTGCACAAGTTTAAGGATCATAATATTTTTTTTAAAAGGGTTTAATCAAGACTGACACACTTGAACAAGATAATCAAGGTATCTAGGACTACCTGAAAATTATAGGTAGGTGTATTTGATAAGGGTTGGACTTAAACTCTGCAGTGACCCCACACAACTGGAGTTATAAAGCCTTTCAGTGAAACAACACAATTACAAAAATATATATATTCCTATCCTCTTCAGCTGAATTGCTACTTGTGATTCTGTGACTTCACCACAGACTCTCCTGCCTTGGGACCTCCTGTTAAGGTTTACATTACAAACCCTATGATTGCACTGACTTAGTGGCTAAAGAATGTAAGCTAAGATGACATGTGAGAGAAGCGGATAAATGAATGGAGGATGTGCTAGAGCAGATTAAATCAACTTTCCTTTACTTTTGAATCTCTGAAGTGGATTTTAGTGTTTTTATCTATCTTTTTTATCCATTAACTCTGGGCTACAACAACTCTACTAAAGAAACAATGTCACCTATATCTTGGATGGCCTGAGGATTGGTAAATTAACATTTTGGGTGAACTATTGCTTCATTTGTGCTTTATTTGCTGCCTTTTGGCTAAAACTCTTTTCCTGTACAGATTGTAAGTGCCAGTTAAATTTTCGGAAATAACTACAAATATTCTGCAAGCCTTGACAAGTTTCCTTTTGTTGTCACATGTAAAGACAGTGACATTGCCAAGTTCAGAGTATACTTAGTATACAATACTAAGTGATGCAACTGTTTTCATCTCGGATAACTAGACAAATAGATATATAAATCTTTTACAGGTAATATCATAAGAAACAATGTTATGTTATACCATTTACAATATAATGTATTGTGTGCTGAACATTATGCAACATTAGTCTTGCGTTTGTTTCAATAGTTCAAAAGCGTAAGGGTATATTTAATTGTATTTATTTGTAGCTTTTGATTGTGTACCAAATTTGTAAATAAATCTTTCTATCTATATAATTGCAGAAATTCATTATTTTTCTTTGTCTTATGGTTGGATAGATTTAATCCTATTTAGAAATAATATATAGAATTATAAGGACATTTTTTTACACTTTGTTCCTGTCATTCACAGGTACGGTTAAACCTGGGCTCTGGAGAGCAGGTCCTTCTTTCAGAAAGTGGAACTCCGCTGAATGATCTGGCCTGGCACACGGCAGAGCTTCTCCACGAGTACCACAATGTCACACTGACTGTGGACAATCACTCCCAGAGCAGCCTACGAATGTCAGGTGCAGAGCTGCAGCTGCACATCAACATTGGTCTGTTTGTGGGTGGTACAGGAGGTTTGGATCAGCCCTACCTCGCCAGTGATCTCAATGGCTTCCGTGGTTGCCTTGATGAAGTAATATTTAATCAGCACAACCTTCTTTCCTCACTAAGGCCCTACTCTGGATTTAAAAATGTCTATGAAGTTTCTCTTGGATGCAGCCCCCAGTTTTTTGCAAATGAGGATGATCCAATTAGTTTTTTCAGCTCTAGAGCTTACATATCCCTTCCTCCATGGTCGGCACAACACGAGTGGGTTCTTGAAAGCTCAGTCCACACATCAGCCGAAGAGGGGATTGTTATGTACAATTCTGCACGACAGGGAGATTTCATCGCCATGGAGATCCAGAAAGGTCTGCTTGTTGCTGTGGTTGGTAAAGAGGGAACTAAAACAGAACTACGTTCTCTCACGTTCATCAATGACAATAAATGGCATGATGTCAAGCTCTATTTCACTCTTAAAAGCCTCCAACTCACAGTAGATGGAGAGACTGTAAGGTCCAGCATTAGCTCTAGATCAAAAACCTTTCATCTGAAAGGTTTGCTTTTCCTCGGGGGAATCGATGACAGCGCACGTTCTGAGGTCAGAAAGGTCGGCCTTTCTTCAGTGGCAGGAAAACGTGTTAAAGGTGGTTCCTTCAAAGGATGCTTTAGGAACATTAAAATAAATCATGTTAAAATGGGTCTTCCCAATGCTGTGGTTACTAAAGACATTTCTGTTGGTTGTGAACCTGAAAAGGAGCTGGACATAAGCACCACAGTTAGTCCAACAACTCTTCTCATGAGTCCTTTTGACATCGTTACACAACAACCTCCCACCGATGTCTCCACCCTGGCAAAAGGGCTTGTTAAAAAGTATGGACATAATTTCCTACATCTTAAGAACCTTGTTGTCCCTGAAGGTGGTCGGGCATCATTGGATTCAAAGCACATAAAAGTTAACCTTGATTTCAAGAAGCTTGGTATCCGGCAGTCTCAGATTATCTTTAGGATTGAAGAGCAGCCTGTACATGGTCAGCTTAGGCTCGACGTGGACCAGGATCAGGCGGAGCACATGTTCAGCATGCTGGATTTGTGGCATGGCAGAGTGATGTACATCCATGGAGGATCTGAAGACCCACAGGACTTCTTCATGTTCTCTGTGTTCTCCAGTAGCAGAAAGGAGGTTCCCGGGTATCTAAAGGGACACAAGTTGTACCGGTATAACATCACTGTTACACCAACTAACGATGCCCCTGAATTGAGTCTACCAGAAGGGAATCTGTTTATTCTTCTTGAGAACTCTAGGAAGAAGTTGACTACTGATGTTCTGAAGGCTGTAGACATTGACAGCAATTATACAGACCTTGTTTACTCTGTGTTAGGCAATCTTAATGCAGATGCAGGGTATTTAGAAAATGAAGACAATCTGGGTACAGCTGTAACCTCTTTTTCTCACTCGGCCCTTACAGAAGGTAAAATAAATTACGCACACACAGGGGTGAAGAACTCCAGGATCGTGCTAAGAGTCAGTGATGGAGAGAAAGTGAGTAACGCAGTGGTGCTTAGAATCATGGCAATGGGACTGGAGTATAAAATTTCTAATAACACTGGACTGGAAGTCACTCAAGGAGAGATGTTTCTGTTAAGCACCAACCAACTTGCAATCTGGACCAATGCAGTGAAGCAGGCTGTTGACATTCGTTATGATGTGATTGAGCCACCAAAATTTGGTGAGCTCCAGAGGTTGCACTCAAACGGAGAGTGGAAGATGACCAGTTCATTCTCTCAAAGAGTTCTTGAGAAGGAGCGCTTAAGATACCTTAACACTTACCAGTCCATTCAAACAAGTAATCGCACAGATCACTTCAAGTGTAAAGTCACTGTAGCTTCCAGAGCTACTGAGGAACTGGTGTTTCCCATTAGAGTAAAGTGGATAAACTACACATTAGAGAAGAATGAAGCCATAGAACTGGACAAAATCACAAGTGCTGTCATTGACTCAGAGCATCTGTATGCAACAGCACATGGTGTAGCTTTGTCTGAGAATGAGCTTCGTTTCAGATTGTTGTCCTTACCCAAAAGAGGAATACTTGTAATGACTAATGACAAGTTGGATGAGAATTCCACGTTTTCTCAAAGGGACATCGCAGATCTAAAGGTAGAATACAGTCTAGTGGATAGATCGTATGAGGATACCAGTGATGAATTTGTATTCCAGATATTCTCAAAGCATGCACGCTCCACTAGTCACATTTTCAAAATCAACATTGAAGCAGATGTTAACAGCATTTTCATGAAAAACAATGGGTTGTCACTTCTTGAAGGTGAAAGTAAACTCATCACCAAAGATGAATTGTTTGCTGAAACTCTTAGCACTAAAGAAATTTACTACACTGTCACAAAGGCTCCACGCCATGGCAAGCTAACACGAATCAACTTGTCCAACTCTACCAAACAGTTTGACAATATTCTTACATTTACCAATCAAGATATTCTGGAGGAGCGTATTATGTATGTTCATGATGACAGTGAAACAAATGTTGACAATTTTACCTTCATAGCCTCCAAAAGTCCACTTACTAAAAGTAGTATGATAGATGACATTGGCTCTGAGGAGGGCATCTTCAACATTTCTATACAGTTGGTAAATGATGAAAAACCCATTCGGGTCATAGATAAGGTTTTTCACGTTGTCAGAAATGGACAGAGATTGCTCACCCTTGATGACCTCTGCTACCATGATGCCGACTCTGACTTCGATGACGGACAGCTTGTCTACACCAGGCGTGGTATCCCAATAGGAGACTTGGTTCTTGCAAATGACACTTCACACAGGCTGTACCAGTTTCACCAGGAAGACTTGGAACAAAAACGAGTGTTGTTTATCCACCATGGGATGAACTCTGGTCGCTTTGTCCTTTTTGTGTCAGATGGCAAACACTATGTTTCCTCTCTGTTGGATATGAGTGCACAGGATGCTTATTTAAAAGTTGGCAACAACACAGGCCTGTTGGTTCAGAAAGGCCAAGCCAAGACTCTCAGTCAAACTAACTTCAGTGTGGATACAAACCTTGATATCAGGAATGACAACGAAATTATATTCAGGATCCAAGAGGCTCCAAAACATGGGCGTCTGTATTTAAATGACAGTCAGATTAAGTTTTTTACGCAGCGGGACCTGAGGAACGGCTACTTGACTTATCATCATGACAACAGCAAAAATCTGGCCGACTTTTTTATTCTTCTAGTGGAAGCAAAAGGGTTAAAGCTCGATGCGAAAATTTATGTGAAGGTGTACCTGGAAAGTCATCAAAGGCCACCGGTCATCCTTCACAATAAAATTTTTCTGGTTGAGGAGGGAAAACCAGTCAAGATTGAGAGCAGTAAACTCAAGGTAAATGTCAATATTGAGTCGTTATTTTCTTTATTTACAGTATTTATGGGTTATATTGACTTATATACATAATAATGCTATAAAAAAAAATATTTTTTCTCCAGGTCACTCATGAAGCAAGTTCTCCATCAGAAATAATCTTCAGCGTGAAAGGTGCTCCATCTTATGGATATCTGCGGCATTTTATTGAGGGTGCAGATCAATACCAGGGAACAGAGGAGGACCATTTGGTAACTTTTTCCCAACAGGATGTCAATGCTGGCAACATTCAGTATGTACAGGTGGCACCAGGCCAGCTGAATGATTCATTCACTCTAGAGGCCAGCAATGGGGTCGCAGAAGTCAGTGACATCATCGTGTCTGTAGATATTATCCCCCGCCTCATACCCATTGAGGTGTCTAATATCACTCTAAAGGAAGGGTCATCCAAAGCACTCACTGAAGAGATCATCAGAGTCACCAACCCACATTTCACTGGCCTTAATTTTGTGTACTATGTCTCAGAGGGACCCCTACACGGCCGTATCGAGAATTCCCGTTTCCCAGGGATGCCCACAACCTACTTTACGAGGAAGCAGGTACTGTACTGCTCGTATAGTAACCTAGCAATAATATTTCTGGGTATTTTTACAAGTACAATTTAACTAAAATTTTTGAAGTCAGCTCTTTTAAGTTGTCTCTTTTAAGTTGTGCAATTCGATGTTAAAGTACTTTCTTCTATTCTCATGTAAAATAAAACATCTAAAAAGTCAGCCATTTGTAGGCAGACTTTCCAAAAAATGTAAACAAGGGCAGTCTGGTTGTCTGACCAGTAGACAATTGGGTCATAATATTTGCAATTCTATTTGGTGGCACTAACAGAGTTGAAAAGACTAATCTTAGATCTTCATCTTTGGTACTTTGTCTTCTTTTTTCCTCCATGGTACTGAATCAGGTGGAGCAGGAGTTTATATATTATGTCCATGACAACACAGAAGCTTCAGAAGACAAATTCACTGTGACTGCAAATGATACAGAGCTGAGAAAACACAGTGCTCCATGGACTATGTATGTGCAGGTCATAGCCGTCAACGACGAGTCTCCGGTTATTACTGCCAACAAGGTCCTCAGGGTGAGATTACTATATATAAACCTAATTTCTATATTGAGTTCAGCTGAGGTTCTAAGGTACAAAATCTCTGTGGAGATCCAGAGGAAATATGTAGGCTAAAAGTTTATGTACTGTTTTAATATTTTATGGATTTGTTATTTGTGTTATGTGTCTTTTTTGGTAAAGTGACTTATAAGGTAAATCTCCATTTGTCTTAGTGTTGTGAATGAGCTCCAAAAGAATGGGTTATAGTTGTTTCAGAGGCCAAATCACTCTTAAATTACAGATAATAAGTTTCACTAATAATTGACCTTTTCAAAAAAATTTCATAATTTTTGTTTAATACTGTTAGTTTAGAATCTGCTGGTTGGGAATCATTAGGCTGAATAAATGAACCATAAACCTTACCAAATGATTATTATTTATCTTATTAAATTATCTTATTATTTGTCTGATATGGATTACTCAGGTGTGGGTTGACTCAACCACAGAGATCACCCCTCAGGATCTGAATGCTGAAGATGAGGATACGTCCTCTGATCAGCTGGAGTACATCATTACCCAACCCAGCAATGGTCACCTGGCTCTCAAGATCGCCCCTAACAGACCAATTATGAATTTTACTCAAGCTCACATTGATCAGAGGCAGCTGCTTTTTGTGCATCATGGTGAGATGTCATGTCTGCTTTCTAAAGTTCTAAAAGCAAACATCATGTCAAGGTCTCTGTGATGATAACTCTTACCACTAGGTGGCAGTGTTTTATATGAAATCACAGCACCAGATTTCTCTTGTCCTGTTTAGGAGAAGTTGTGTACAAGAGTGTAACAGTGACTCACAACACATTTATCACACAGTGTGGACATGCTACAAGATTATGTTTTGTATGCAATTACCTTTTTTCAAATTTGTGCACACTTGTGCTTAACATATATTTAGTTTAGTTATTTGTGACGTAATTGTAGCAAGTATGTGTAAATTGTAGTAAAAGTTTCATCTTTAACATTAAATCTTTGAAAGATTTAATGAAAAATAATGAGTCATGAACTTAAGTGACCATGTTTTCGTTGTTTTTTCCATGGTCCAATGCACTTAGAATTTTTTAAATTCCTGGCGTGAGTGATGTTTACTCTTCTGCTTTCAGGTCCAATGGCAGGAGGCTTTAACTTCCAAGTAAACGATGGTGTGAACTTTGCTCCCAGGCAGATATTCAGTGTTATGGCTCGTGCCCTGGTTCTTAAACTAGAGAAGTCTGGACCTCTCAATGTGTTTCCAGGTAACACTTATTAACATCTGCAAACATACATAACGTGATCTTAAGAAATGAATCTGTCTTTATACACACTTTATTTATTTAATATCTTTAGGCAAATAGGTTGTTTAATTCAAATATCAAATTGTAGATGCTATCAACCATATTGTATTTTTTAACATTTAAGAACAAGATTTTTCATGAAATCTAAAAGGAAATGTTTGGCTTTCTGTCTGGTTTTATAAAGTTAAAAGTACAATAACACTTCTTGTTATTCTCAGTAGTTAGTTTAGCATCTGGAGGTTTGGCTGACTCGCATGCCAAATTAGTGCACCAGATTGGCCGCTCCTTTCCGCTTAGTATAAAGTCAACAAACTAAGACGCCACCCACTTCTAGCCTGCTAATACTTCTTATTCTTTCCCTAAATGTCACCAAAGTATTTCTTAATCCTAGTGCAACCAATCCATGAAATAACAAGACTACTTTAACTGTGAGGCTATAAATAGCTCAGTGGAAAGCATGTAAAGAGATCACAGCTAAAAGTCCCTAAAGTTATTAGGCTACAGTCATTTCCTTAATTTAGCAACAGTCAGTCATATGCCAAATTGAATATAAATAGCTAAAAATGGTTACCCGGCGTTGCTTTGTCTGAGACAACTTCAGGAACAGCTGCATCTGTTTTCAATTTTAGAATTAACTGACTGCAGCAAAATTGAGGTGTCTGACACAGCATCATCTGAAATATTTCTCAAAAATGAAAGAAATAGTTTGTCCCGACCTGTTAACTGCATTTAAATATCACAGTGTTATATAATTTCTTCTGGTTGTGTACTTGAATTATTCCAAATGTTTCCAATGATGTTTTAATCCAGATAATACAATTTTAACTAGTATCTTTACTGCATAATTTTATCACCTGTTAATGGCGTCGTGTTCGTGTTGTCCTCGGTTTCTGCCTTTACTGGCGTAGAAGCATGAGAAAATACAGAAGTAGTACTTGTAGCATCTAGCACGACAAATTTCAGTCGTCACAGACCACAGTTATTCGTTATTCAAATATTAGGAGACTTATTTGTCTCCTAATATTTGTAAGTCGCTTTGGATAAAAGCGTCAGCTAAATGCCTAAATGTAAATGTAAAATGTTAACGTTATCATTTGCAGCAGTTCCAATCGCCAAAGGTAACGCTAAGAAATAAAATTTGTACTTGTTTTTGATTCTGCGTCTTTAAAAGAATAGTTCACCTAAACATGAAAATTTACTTCATAAGACATTTATTAATCCACTGAAATCATTTGGATTACTTTAATAATGAATGTATGTGCTTTTTGGAGCTTGAACGTGTTAAGTCCCGTATAAGATAAAAAGATGTCATTTTTATGTAAATTTTATATTTGTTCTGAAGAAAACATGCCATCTGGGATGGCATATGGGTCAGTAAATAATGAGAGAATTTTATATCAAACAAACTGTTTGATGTCTGTGTGTAGGAGCACAATGGTCTTCAATGCCACTTCCTGTTTTGCTTAATTTGTAAGAAAACTATGAATATATTTTAATCAGAAAGCATGGCCCTCCCATTTAGGGGAAGTTCTTTGACTATAGCTTATGGCTAATATAAAAGTGTTTTGAAAGTGAATCCTGAAATGCTTTTCCTGCTTTTTGGCAGCAGTTATTCTCTTTTAAACAATTATAGATACAACTTCTGGTTATTGTTATTCCTCCACACTTTCACACTTAGAAACACTTCTGTAAAAGTTGCTATAAAAAATCTGATGCATTTCCATTTTAAAGTATCTAAGCTACTATGCAGCAAACAGTGTGGTTTTCTTTATATGCACCAAACAATTGGTGCTGTTTTGGAAGTTTTCAGTAGCTGACTTTCAGCCAAGGTAATTCATATGTTTTTCCTTTTAGGCTCCTTATCCGTGATTTCAAAGGAGGTTCTCCATGCAGTAACCAATGACGATAACAGCATCTCAAACCGAACCATTTATTTCACTGTGTTTAATCCTCCAAAATTTGGAAAGTTGGTCACTGTGGAAGCAAATAAGACCACAACAGATATCTCGACCTTCACACAACAAATGGTAAGCTTTTTTCTACACCATACACAACATAGTGCAGAGTAATACATTATTCATTTACAGTATTATTATAATTTAGTTTACTATGAACGTAATGGGCAATTAAGGTAATAAATAATACAATAATAAATTTACATTTTCAGTGTAGTTACTAAACCCCTCTTAATAGAGTTCAGGCATCAAAAAAATTTAAGTCTATGCACAAGTTATCTATTTTAAAAAAAGGAAGTATATATGTGATACGGATGTGACATACGTTTCTGAGAGGCAACATACTGCAAATTAAAATTCACAAACCAGAAGCAATAATGCCCAACAAATGGCTCTTTAAAGAACATAGTTATTTTTATGAAAAATCATGCTTTAGACATATAAAAATGTATTAAAAACTTTGAGAAAAAAACTCACATGGGTATTTAAACCACCAAATATTGATGAGTATGATAAAAACCTTTAGTAAAAACGCTATTTTTTTAATGTAAGGTTGCATGGAATTACCCGAATCTGAGAGCCTGTTATGCTTTAAATGTTACTTGTCCTATTATAGCTAAATATTAAATGTCCTGGTTAGTTTCCTTGTGCTGCTACATAAATGTGGTGTGAGACAATGTTGGTTTGTGGGAAGAAAGTAACAGGAAATAAATGTGCCACACCAAGAAGTCAGATTTTACAGTCATAGCTGAGATGTATTCCAGGATTGGGTGTGTTGGGTGGGAGAAATAGCATATGCTTATGCGTTGTATGATTTGAAAAAATGTTTTTTGACTCGTATGACTGATCATTACAGGTGGACGAGGGTGTAGTGGCATATGAGCAAAATCATGTGACGTCTTTGGGATGGGCGGCACTAGACAAGTTCACATTTGCTGTGTCATCCCCTCCTGCTACGCTTGAAGCCCAGACATTTGACATTGACATTTCTTATGAACATGTCGGATCTGAACGAAGTTCTGTGCTCCTTAAAAACAAAGGTACAGTGTAAGAATCTGAAACGAGTTTTGCACCCTGCTTGGTTTAGTAAATTCTGTTTATTGGGAAGCATAACGCAAGAATATTCAGTGATTTATATATGATCTATCCTATTTTGATTTGTAAACACAGGTCAAATTTGAGTAAACAATGCTGTTCAAATAATAATATTAGAATCAAATTGTTTCTCCAAAAAATGAGAAATCACAAAAAGTTTCCTTTATTTTTCCAGGTGTGCAAGTGATTGAGGGAGACAAGATGCTAATAGACAAATCAATGCTGGACGCGTCCAATATAATGACTAAGCTGCCTGAATCCAAGCATAGCTCTTATGAGGTTTGGTACCAGGTAACATCTCTGCCACAGCATGGCGTCATCATCGTCGGGGAACGAAATCTCACCAAAGAAAAACCTAATTTCTCTCAGTTTATTCTTAACAAGTATGGAATCACATATCATCATGACAACTCTGAGACCACCCATGACCATTTTGTCTTTGACGTCTTTCTCAACCTGAAGAGCAAGCCACCAAACCGCCCCTCAGATGACTCTGAGGTGGTGTCTGAATCTTTCAACATCACTATTACCCCTAGAAATGATCAGCCACCGGTTTTGAAGACCAAAGCCCCGAGTCTTAAAGTTGTCCAGGGGGATGTCATAGCTATTGGACCCAACAATTTAAATGTTGTAGATCTGGATAATCCACCCAGTGAAATCCTGTACACTGTGATTAGCAAACCTAGCAATGGTTTTCTTGCTATTGCTGAGCGCTTGAATGAGTCTGTGGATGCCTTCTCTCAAGCTCAGATCAATAATGAAGAGCTGTTCTTTGTTCACGATGGCAGTCCGGCATCCGGTGCGTTCTACTTTAGTGTGACCGATGGCCATCATCGTCCGTTATATAAACTCTTCAATCTGGAAATAATCAAGATCACCGTTTCTCTTGCTAACAACACAGAGGTGCTACTGGACCAAGGACACACATCTGTGGCACTCACACAGTCACACTTATCTGCAGTCACCAATGGTAAAAACACAACTGTACATTATAAAATTACAGCACCTCCACACTACGGTAAACTTCTCCTGGACAATGAAGAAGTTTCTGTGTTCAGTCAGGACGATCTCCAGGCACAAAAGCTAAGTTACCACATGGTCAACCTCACATCTTTCCAGGATAACTTTGAGTTCATTGCCTTCACATCAGAGGCTAATTTAAGCAATCTAGTAGTTAATATCACAGTGAAACCTCTTATCAAGTATTTAGAAAAGGCAAAGTTTCAAAATGGAATTCGAAATAAGCTAAAAGCTGATTTTTTGAATGTGACTGAACTGGCTTTGTTGAGTGGTAGTGACCCATTGTTTGAAATTACATCACCTCCTGAACATGGCAAGCTTGTTAGGACAACCAGCAACACGGGGAGAAAAGCCGAATCTGTGGAGTCTTTCACTTTCTCCGAACTACAGCAGAAGAAACTGGCCATTGAGTTGACGGCAAACCTGACTGGAGTCGAGGAATTAAATGACTCGTTTGGATTTGTGCTAAAAGCCAATAATGTCCAACCTGCCAGAGGGATTTTCACCTTTAGCATCGTACCCTACGTTCCCACTATAGAGATGTCAACTGTATCAATGTCCACAATCAAACCTGTTTTTCATAACCAGACTACTGCAATAGGCCTTACACCATATTCAACATCATCCGCCGTGCAGTCAACACAACGGGTGACCAAATCTGCATCAAAATTTAAAGGTCGCAACCGTTGGGGTAACTCAAACAGCAATGTAATCCAAACCACTATCCCTAAACCAACACAGGAGGTAGAGGAGACTTATCCGATAAATAATACCCCAGTGAAAGTGGAATCTGTAACGCAAACAGACTCCTCAAACTCAATGATCATCCTGTTGCCTCTACTTGCTCTTCTGCTTCTGGTCATTATTGTGGTCGTGTTGGTTCTGCTCTTAAGGAGGAACAGGCAGAAACCTGTAAAAAGTACATCACCTTCTCACGATGATCCATCCGATCAGGATCAGCCCAAGTGGAGTGCATCTGTCCCTGTTGTAACTATTACTCCTCTCAATCCAAGCAGCTCTGGAAGTTCTGCCGTAACCAGACTGCAGACCAGAGGAGAAAACTACCCGTACGACCAGTCTATGTCTCCGTGCTCTTTTGGAGACCTGGAGCCGGAAGTTTCACAGCTTTGCAGGAGCTCCAACCCAACCCTGCGAAACAATCAGTACTGGGTGTGACCTATGACCTCACAAACCTTTTCAAGCTTCAGATTTATCAACGTTTCTGTTTTTATTTCTTGAGTTTTACAAAGGGAATTTGTATCTGTAACATTTGTTAGTGTATGAAGGTTCTGAGGTCCCTCCTCGTGTCAGGTGTATCGAACAATTACTGCAGTCACAGTGTTGATATGTTGATTTTGGCAGATACAGGGGTTGGACAAAATTAAATGAACACTTGTTGTTATAGCGGTATAATCGTTTAGGCTTTGTGGTTATCTTCTGTTACCATGTATTGTCTAGACCGCATGCCAAAACAAATGTACCACACCAAGAACAAATGTTGTGTGACTTGTCAGAAATCCAAAGTGGACAAACTATTTAGCAAAAGTAAAGCCTTACTGTTTGGTGTTTTAAGAGCAACAATTTTCACTATTATGAGAAGAGGAAGAAACAGGTTTTAATAGATGAATGGTACAAAGTTCACTGGAGACTATTTAAAAGTTGTATAAATCTATTGTGAGAAGGTCTGAAGTTGTATTAAAGGCAGTTATTGGTCCAACACCTTAATACAAAAACATTATTTTATTTTACTCCTTTATGTATTTATATATAAGAAACTGCCCTGATGTTTTGCAATTTTGACACAACAAATGTTTCTTTGTAAAACTAATTTGTTACTAGGGAGAAAACAGGAAGTTGTAGACGCAGTCATTTTTATTTAAGCTACTTGCTGATTATTAAGCAATTGTAAGTTCATAAAATCATACTGAAAATAGTATTTTTACTATTTTACATTTTACCTTTAAAATGTAAAATGTAATAAGTTATTTTGATCTTCATTTGTTGTTGTCTGCTTATACACAGTCATTTGTAAAGACACAAGTGAGGCAGAGTGTTTTGTTAAAAATAACTTTTGTGTCTACCTCAGATCAATCACCCTCACCATGAAAATGTAATAGCCAAACATTTCAAATTAACTGTGTTATGTTACGCTAAAATCATTTCATTGGGATAATAATAATAATATATGGTACTGAAATTTTCAAGGCTGAAAGGATGTTTATTAATAGTTTTGTAAATCAGCATTAATTCTGGCACTGAAAGAACACTGGAGGTCAAATTGTGATGTGCGCATTTGAATGGCACGGCAATGTATACTGTATATTTTGGGTATGTTTTACTTAAAACATTTTGTGTGTAATAATTTAATGTTTATATAAATGTTTTATACACTCTAAAAAAGGATGTGTTATTTTTTAACACATTTTTTGTGTTATGCTGTTTAACACATAATGTGTCATTTTGTGTTAAATACATAAAAGGGACAACACATGTTGAGTTGAAAGTAACACAAGTTGAGTTAAAATGTCACTTCCGAAGCAGCAAGTAATTAACACAAAATGTGTTGTTTTTGTGTCAGCTTGATATGAGCGTAATTAACACATCTGTTTTTAGAGTGTACTCTCAGGAACTTCCCTTCAGAAGTAATAGTATACATGGAGGTTGTAACACTTTAAATAATGATGCAATATATTGAAACTACTGGATTCCCGGCACTTATGTCATTTTATGGTAAAACACTCTTATTACTTAAATTAAACTGCATAAAGTGTAGTTAATTCTAGCAACTGTGGTCAAAGTCAGAATGAGTTTATCATTGTATTTCAGGGGAAGTAATCGAACATGCTGTATGAAGCAGTATAGCATTTGTGTGTGCACTGTGAACTTTACTGTACAGAAATGTGGATTTCAAGTACAAATCACATTACCAAAATAGAGATATCATTTCAAAAGCTGGTGCTCAGACTGGATTTACTTTATTTATAGCATGTTCAGTATTACTGATATGATCTTTGTTGTTGTATTTTCTCTTGTTGGAGTCATTTGATACACTGAATATTTCTATTTGTCAATAAACTAAGCATGTATCAGCATAGCCATCTTGACTCATTTTATGGTAAACATTACTCTTATTACTTAAATTAAACTGCATAAAAGTGTAGTTAATTCTAGCACCCTCGCTTCCTGGTCAAAGTCTTCTTGGGTAGGTATAATATAATCACATTGATATTCTGTTATCAATACATGTGACATATATTCTTTATAGATTACATATTACATATTCTGAAACTTTTGTTTATTTGTGGCTTTTTATTGAATGGGTTTTTGAGATCTGCAGTCACCAATGTTATAAGATGTTACATTACAATCGTCACTTATTGTCACTTATATTACAAGATGTTATAGGCAGAGAACAAAAACGAGGTGCCTCTGACGATGTAATTACTGTGATACTCCATTCATATTTAATTACTGTGATTTCAGTTAATAGGCACTAAAAGTGGCTTTTCAGCCTCTTTCAGGATACAGCCTGAAAGCTGTGCTCAGTTCATGTGATGAATAGTTCATTTGGGTGCAGAATGAATTTAAGAGGTTAATTTTATTGGAAGTGGATGATGCTAGTAAGGAAATAAAAATAAAGACAGCCTAATGATACATAATTAAGTATTATCTATTAATTAAAGAAAGAATTTTAGTATGATATTTATAAGGTAATTACTATTTGTCATGAAACATGAAATATTGGTTCCTGTTGTTGTAAACAATGGCTGATGACAGTCCACCAACTGCCAAAAATGCATTGAAGTGGGTCAGTTTGATTCACAATTATTTATTATGTAATTAAATGATTTGATTTTCAACTGATATTTTTCCACATTTTAATTGAGTTTAAACTATATCATGTCAATGCATTAGAGGAATGCACACATCCTAAATCAGCATTTTAAAACTACTTGTCTTTAAAACATTGACAATATAAGTGCTATATAATTATCCAAATAGATCTCCTTACGTATTATTTACATTTACATTTAGGCATTTAGCTGACGCTTTTATCCAAAGCGACTTACAAGTATTAGGAGACAATGAAGCGACACATCCAAAGCGGGAACAATAGTACTAAGAAGTGCTTTCCTATTCTTTTCGTATTATGTGGAAGTGAAGAAACTAATCCTATTCAAGGTCTGTTGTCTAGACACATTATCTGTAATGATTTTTTTCATCCTTTCTCTATAGCTGAAGATAATCGCTGTAAATGAGTCTGTTCCCCCTTTTGTATACTATACGAGACCCTTGTTCTTTTCTCCATGTTGGTTCAGCAAGTTCATACTTGCCTTTAGTGACTGAACGTCTCACCTTGAGTGTCCCTCGAGACTGAAACATAATGAGTTTAATCTGGCTCTGCAGACAAAGATGTGCTGCCCAGCAACAGAGGATTTACCCTCCTCGATCTCTGAAATCTTCATTCAATTTTCTATCATGCTGTTTGTTGAATCATTACAAACTGTGTTTGGACAGATGTAGTGCCCTGGCATCGGATTTAAAGATACACACCTTATTTTTTTAACTACTGTAGACCGATGTCCTTTTTCTCATGTGGTTATAGAACAGATTGCCATGTGGGAAATATACAGAGTAGCAAAACATCCAGATCACATACAGTGTACAGTCAGGGGCGTTGCACCCGTGGGGATGTGGGTGTTTTAACACCCACACTTTTCCCAGTGAGAGGGTTCAACACCCACACTTTTCCCAGTGAGAGGGTTCAACACCCACACTTTTTCTGCAGTTTTTCCGCAGTTTTGCACAATTGCCTTCCAGCAGTCGCTCCTCCGTTTCTCTGGCCGCTCTGTGTCTGCCTCCTCTCCCCTCCCTCTCAAACATGACACCGGCTTTGAGTGTGACCAGCTGATGATTGGCTGTTCTGCCTTAAGTCCCGCCCATTTGGTGTGTTAGATTTATCGGTCAGCTCGTGCTGAGGAGGCAGGAACTTATGGTTATGGTTATTTACATCTCCCTTTTCCAGGTACTTTGATTGAGTGTTTATGCTTTCGAGGTTTAAATAAGCTTGATATGTGTTTGGGAAGATGTTCTGTTTATGTTTTGTTCTTAATATATGTTGTTTGTATATCTGGAGTTTGTAACAAAAATAATTTCCCGCTGGGATTATTAAAGTATTTCTGATTCTTTAGCAAGTCTACTGTTGTGTATTTTCACAACAGAGTTTTGACTTATTTTCTGTGTGTTCCGAGTGTGTTTTTATACTTTTCTAGTATCACTCATTTAAATGGGAAACTTTTTATATCTCGTATGTTATACCTTTTATACCCTTCTGTCATTGTATTCATCGTTGTTATTGTTAACAAACAAACCACATCCATCCCCCGCACTTTTGAATAGCTTGCTACGCCCCTGTGTACAGCCTACTACACATTCATAATTGTAGATGTTTTTACCAAATATCTAACGGTGCAACTTACTACCTAATTTGGTTTTGAATGATCTTTATAATGTCTGCCAAAGTGATGTTACATATGAGGATTGGTATGCAGCACCTAAAAATAACCTGCACTGCCAGATTTACAAATAGAAAACAGCTTTTAATACAAATGTTGCACTTTATAACATATTTTCTTTCATTTTCTCATTTCCCCATATTCCTCATTTTACAAATGATGATTATCACACATATTAGTTGTGTGTATCCACCAATACCAAAGCTTTAATTTAACAGCTACGTGAGGCTGAATTAGATGACATATTTAGCTTTAAATAAAAGTGCAGGAGGAGGGAGTAAAAGTTCAACCATGTTTTGAACTTAATTATTATAATCTAAACTGATTCTCAAGCATACTCAAGCAGGCCTTCGTCAACTGAAAAATATGTAGTCCGGATGTGAAATGTAACATCTAGAGACAGAATGTCACACATTTGTGGGCGGGGTTATCTTTACTGTTTTAAAGTTCCTTAAATGCACTTACAGTAAATTAATGTGTGGTTTTGATCTTTGTTGGGACAAAATAAATATGTAAATTTTCATGCCTAACTAGGGCACTGCCTCTCAATTCCTTTTTTGAAAGAGTGGACAATGCAGAGACAGTATTCTTGTGATGAACAAGCTCTAAAAAAAGTTTTACTGCCATTTAAACCTTCTTTGAATCCTCTCTTTAATTAATACATAGTGTTATTCTAGAGACACTGTTTTGACATTGGTATTTAATTAGAGTGAATTATCGCAATCTGGGACATTTTATGCAATTTGCAGCAAATAAGACTTTATTACATGAGACAACTTGGCAAGAATAAGTAATATTGGACTTGCTTGAGATGTAATTAAATGTTCCCACATTACCCAATTTTATAAATGATCCTAATTTACCTAAAAAAATGGAAAGTAAAAATACTTATTTGCAAAAATAAACAATACATTTTATTCAAAATGTTCACATTTATCACTAAATTGTATTCATGTGGTCAGAAGTCATAATTCACAGCTTCTCAGATTATCTTTGGTCTGCTGTTAGACTTAACTGGGAATTTTTTAAGTGCTGGATCAACAAGCGCAGTCATGCATCATGCAGTTTTCTGTTGGATCTCATAGTAGACGAATCAGCAGAATTTAATTTAATTTATCATTTCAGGCTGGGCCACCAGACTGCATTAAACCCTTGTACACATGCACAATTCCCTAAATCATTCAATTTCTAGAAATCCTACATTTGAGACTCCCACAACATTATCCTGTCAGAACCATACAGGCAGATTGTTGAGTTATTCTTACTATAAAATTATCCATGTAGTGTCTGATTATTAGGTTCACCATAGTACAACGACAGCGTGAAGCAGATGTGTGTGTGTGATCAGGGCTCTTGGAAAGCAGCCAGAAGCATGAGGAAGCAGTCAGCGTTTTTAGACAACATGAATGAGGCCCTGCTAGAGTGGCTTCCTGCGCGGAGCTGGAAAAACAAAACGCGGCTGAAGAATGCTCTCTGCTCCCACATTCCACAACCTTCTGCCAGGTACAGAATGCAGACTCAGTCCAAGTCCTCTCACCTGAAATGGAGCAGAAACCAGCTGCGGGTTTTATCAGAAGTTCATGTAAAATTATGTCGATTCCAAAGTCTGAGATTTTTTGTGATTAGAGCAATGAAATACAACTATTGTTTTAATAATAATAGCTTAAAAAAGATAAGTTGAGAATTTAGTCAGGATTACGTTGCTCATGAAGTCTGGTGGTCCAGGTGTTATGTTTGCAATTCACTTGAGAGTGGGCAGGTCGAGTTAATGGACCGATTACCTCATGGGATATTACTGCTTGTTATGCTTAAGTCAACACTAGCTCTATTTTTACTGTGAAGATTAGATAAAAAAAGTGCAAGTGAAGTTATTTTAAGAGGTGTTTTAGAAGGCTAAACTTTGATTCTCATCATAGCATGTATTAAATGCAGTATTAACCCTAATTGTCTGACTGAGGTCTGGAATACCCCAAAGCCACCTTAATATCTACTGAAACATTAGGACAGTTTCAGCATTATAGATGTGGCCTTTTTAGTAAAACTTAAAATATAAATACTCACAAAATGTTTTTTTACCAATATATTGAACAATCTGTTTATATTTTACCCCTGTTGATAGAGTCTAAACATTACAAAATATCAGTTTATGCACGAGTAAAAATTTGAAATGTACATGTGTACAAAATGCAATAAAAAAACCCAACAAATGGAGAAGTGATGGCTCTTCAAAGATGGCTCTTCTAATTTTCATGTGCTCATTTATGAAAAATATGGATTGTTGTGGTTGACAATTCTGAAAACTGCACTTTACCTGACTTTACCTAAAAAAACATCATGCCTTAAACTTAAGAAACGGCTTTAAACACTTTGAAAGAGACCTCATATTGGCATATAAACCATAAAATATTGACATCTAAACTATCAGTATGATGAAGACCTTTGATACGATTTTAATAAGATAAAAAGTAAAGATGACATTTGCATGGAATTGGCCATTAGGTTTAAAGCCTTTCTCATACTTTTTGAGAGGATTGTGTACAAACTGTAGCAGTGCACACCTGCATTAGAGATTAGTTTGTTTAATTGTATTGTTTTAAAATTAAAAAAAGGTTTTAACCAGACAGGCAGAATTGACCTTAAACGCAAAGGATGTAGTCACTATATTTGGTTAGTATTAGATGAAAGTCTCATGTCACTCATGTCAGAGCTATGTGACTTTCTTTCTCAAACAACAGTTCTATTTCACACTTATATTTCCTAATGATCTTTGCTGAGAATCTAATAATCTTATATAAACTGTTCTTGAAAACCTACTTTCATTAACGTGTGGTTAAATGTAAAGGATAAAGCCACAGCATTTCCTGGTACGACTAGTTCCTCTTTAGATGACAAACAGCACATTTTTGTGGCCTCAAAATTCCATCAGCATGTGGCATATAGCATTCTGGGAATTTCTATGGTCTAACCCAAGGATGTGAGGAACTCAAAGCACTGGAATCTAAAGGTCATACAGCTGTCCAATGGGGAGTGGCTAATATCTCCTCAGAAGAAATTGCAAGGCGTCTGCCGCTAATGTCCACCCTTCAGGCAATAAGAATGGTTTAATGTCCAGATCCTCACAGCAGGGTCAAATGCACATCAAAGGCCTGTAATTGAAAACAGAAGTCCAGACAGCAGGTTCCTGGCACGGCTCAAGTATTCTGGGAAACTGTAGCGCTGCATGCATTTGTTCAATTAATACAGTAAGGTTTGATAAAAGATGTACAATTGAAAAGAGCCCATTGGGGGATTTGCATTAACAGGTGCATGTTATTTAGATTATTTATTTCATCAAATCATTGCAATTAATTTGGAGATATTTTATTTTATTAATATTGGCACCTGAACTGAATTAGCCATGTGACAAGGAAACCACATTTCCTGCATTTGTACTTCTCACAGTTTAACACAACTTAACGTGCAATATAGAAGGGCGTTTGTAGGCTAGATGTACCCGAGCTGGCATCATTGGCTGTAACATTCTTCATTTATTAAGGAGGAATTTTAATTCAGTGGGAAATGTGTTTTCCTTTTGACTCACGAAAGCAACATTCCACAGTCGGGTGGAACTGGAATTGGGTTTACAACAACAACAAGAAAAAATCTGGACTTTAAACCTGCACTCATACGTCATGGTGCTTTTATTACTGTTTACATTTATTGAATAATTTTGTAATAATAACCATCATAATGAATCTTACTTCCTACTTTTTATCCATAAAATACAATATATAATAAAAATATACTGACAATTGCAGGAAACAGTATTACTTTACATTAGATAGAGAATGTGAAAGTGATTCTGTTCTTCAGATCTACTAAAATAATATATCAGGTTTTTGAAATTGGCTCCTCCATCAGATGTTGTGGGAGGAACTCATGTTCAAAACATCTGGAATGCATTTCCTGTCAAACCATCTGACGTCAACGTTTAGCATTCCAACACCCACAGCACTGAACGCTTCTGAACAATGTTTAATAAATATTTGAGTCAAGTATTAAATACAATATTAGACATGTAGTCTAATGCTAAACTAGTTAAACGCTCCCTTATTTGATAGGTCACATTGAATAAAAGAAGAAATGTAAAGTAGTTACACAACAGATGGGCTTCCAATAAACATACTGTACATTACTTGACATTATTTGATACCAGTCTGCACTTCCACACAGCTTGTGAGAAAATAACAGTAATGAAAACAGATGTTACAACAAGAAAACATTCTATAAATGATCTCGCTGGTTGAGACTATAGCCACTGTTTCTACAATTATCATTTCCCTGCAAGCTTCACATACTTGTGTGTGAAAAGCTGACATTTGCCTTTAGCATATTCTATATGCCACGTGCAGTGAATTCAAAGTATTTTTTCTCAAAGTATCAAACACATGACCTTTGCTGGTGCAAGCATCATGCTCTACCAGTTAAGTTCCAGTAAGGTATGATGGTTCATGTCTCTTCAGTCTTCAACTTACTTTAACGAGGTGCCAATTTCATATGGATCAAAACATACGGTGACAAAAAACATACAACTATACGTAAAAGCAACAATAAAGCTCCACCCCTAACCCTGTCCCTAAATCTAAAACTCTTTGGGGCGGATGATACTAAAACCAACTTGTAAAATAGATGAACTGCCACAAGATCGTGTTGGACCTATTTGAACAGAAATGGCAAATGTGCAATTCTGAGAAGAGACATATAACCTACTGACAACCTCATTTGAATATAGCAATTTTCAATGTGACCTTTTCTCCAAAAACTAAATATCACTGAAAGCAACACATAAGTAAAGTGACAGGTTTAAGACAGTATTGCCCATGTCTGGCAGTGAAAGACTTGCTTGGCATCCCTCCCAGAGACCCGCGTTTACAGGCAGTATCGAGAAAAGCGGCTGTGCCGGTGCCAACTAGAAGAGCGAGTAGGTCTGGCAAACAGGCTGCGTTCCCACGGCTTGCCCTTGAAAAAAGCATTTGTTGCCTTTCACAGTGAACACTCCTCCCTTATCAAGAACACAAAACTGTTCACTGGTCACTTTGACAGGAATGACCAAATATACTGTTACAGACTGGCACTCAAAACAGTTGATGTAACTCCTTGTTTTCTAATATTTCTATTAAAGAAACGAGTAAGTTAATGTTAAATGTGTCTTCAATTGTCACTAATGCTATACATTTTTTATACATTTTATCATTTAGATTTTGCCAGTTGACTTAACTGGTCCTCCTGTGGTGGGATGAATTAAATTCTGAACATTTAGACATACTCTATATAGTCCATGTATTTGATACATTTATATGAGATCACAAAACCTGTGGAATCAAAATGACCTTTTTTGGTAACACTTTCAATAAAGTGCTATTTGGCTAACAATGAACCATTTCGTTTTTGAGCATTTATTAATTCTTGATAATATTAGTTCATGTCAATACAGTTATTCATGTTAGTTCCTGGTGCATTAACTAATCTTAACAGTGACATAGTTTGATTTTAATAATGTATTATTAATTAATACTAAAATTAATATGAACTAACATTAACACATCCTGCATTAGGATTGTTCATTTTAACATTGCATGCATTGCATTAACAAACAGCACCTTATTGTAAAGTGTTACCCATTTTTTTTTAATGGAGTATATAACAAAACACTGCTGGTAATTGCTTATACTGCTTTTGTATGTCACACCACATATATTTAAAAGTTCCTGAAGACAACAGATGAACACAATGTTGTTTTATTGCTGATGCTTCCTTCTCAATCACAAGTGTCTGTTGGCTAACACCGTCATGAAATGCACAGTGTGAAAATAAAACAGCTTTCAGTCAAACTGCACAATTGTACTGAGACATAAACATCTGCATCGATCTTCACATTTGCCATCTTTAAAGCCTTCCTCTTTCCTTTCACACAACATGACACTGGTATTAAATCTGTAACTGAGGGGTAAATGTCAGTGTCCTCTAACAGAGAGCTCAGAATGAATATGATAAACAGAAAGCAGGAAGAATGAATATACAAATGTGTTCATTCAGGAAGTGTCATTCTGTTATCACCGTCTTCATGCTTATACAAAATGTAATCTTGATCAGTGGTTCTCAGTTTCCATCTTGAGTGCCACAGAACTGGACATATATCTCTTATATTAACATCACGTGATTCTCATTAACAGTGAGATTCAGCTGTCATTGACTACACCTGTTTGAACGGAATCCTCCTAACCAAACCTGCTTTCACCATTACTAATACTTTAGTAATACAAGCATATATATATATATATTAAGGCATACTTTTTGTAGCTGTAAATGGAGTTGCTCAGTAAGGATCTTACAGGATTTAAGAAACTACAAATGCAATCTGATATAAAACAATATGCATTGTGAAAAGTCCTTTATAAATAAAACTGATTTGAACTCCATCTTAACTGAGCTGGGTATTTGCAGGGCTGTTGGTCCCCAAGACCAGAACTGAAAACCACAGATCTAAAAAATCTTTTCATCTAAACCCCACAACTTCCCCAAAACACAAACAAAACATATTTAATGCAACAAGCAAACTTGTCAACTATTTATTTTGGAAATTTCGTTAACATTCAAGCACAGCTAGGCATGTTTTCCTTTCCAAAATGAGAAGTACGTGAAAAGTCTTTGTTTAGTAGAAAATGAACTCGATTCTCTGTTTACTTTTAAAGTTTTTAGTTTTGAGAAAAATCTGAGTAGTCTCTGACAGACAATCTGAAGGGGATTGTGGTTTTCCCACATTACACCTTGTGTTCAGTATTGGACCCAAAATGTCGCAGAAAAAAACTGTCAGGATACCAAATTAGGGTAATGTAACCGGCCTGCAGTTTATGACTCAAGCCAGTCACTCACTATATTACCCTGCTGTTTTAAGCAGTTATGACACTTTGATAAGATAATAAAATCAAACCTTGTAAAAACTCATTTAGAACAAGAATAATACATATAGAACTTTTTAAGAACTTATAAAAAATACCAGCGTGACGGAATTGAAAGGCACAACAGTGATGTCACCGGCTCTTTAAGGTCTGTAAACATTTAGTCTAAGAAGGGCAAAGACATCCTCAAGTGTCTGAAGGTGGCAGTCATTGTCATATCAATATATCACCCAACCGTGTGAAGATTATGTTACACTCAAAACATACATAAGTAGCAGGACCACAGACATGACATGCTTTCACTGACTACCTTAGGATGATATCTTGTATACCTGTCACTGTAATCCTTATTAGTCTCACAGAGGATAACACAGGCCAATACATTTTCAGAGAAGAATATCCTCGCCATCTCATTACATACTTTACCCAAGCATTAAATAGTTCTTTCATTGTGTGGAGTTAAAAATGATCAACATTTCTCTGTTGTGCTCGTGATTGATCGTATTGCTGGAACAGGGCTGGTTGACATTCTTCCAGCTTTCTGCTGAGCAAAATAAGTCTCTGTCAGTCCAATCCATTTAGGCGTTGTCATACTTCTGCAATGCCTCTTCTAGCTTGCCAGTGATCTTCTGGAAGAAGCTGATCTGCTGTTGTAGGAAATGCTGCATCTGTCCCTTATAGTCCCGGACTCGAATCTGGTGGAAGTGCTGGATCTCGGCCAGCGTGGCGAAAGAGATGATGTTGCAGCGCTCCATGATCCCGTCGGCTTGGTGGCTCTCCATCTTCCCCTCCTCGACGTGCTTCTGACTGTCTTTAACCTTTGTGAGAGCTCCTGTTGAGAGAAAAACCTGGTTAAGACTCAAGTTTGAAAGAAATCTCAGTATATTAGACAGCTAATTCTGCTATCTTAAGAAATGATGTCATAAGGCACATGACTGTCACATCACATGTATGCAAAATGATAACAAACGTTTTAAAAACCTGTCCACAACCAATTAGCTATGCAGGTGCTGTTGATTTATGTGTTTGTTGGCCAGACTTAAAAAACAGCTTTGATTTAACACACATACAAACTGATTGCAGAACAGCTGGAGCTGTTGTGCTGTTTGAAATGAATCCTGGGTGAATATCTTTTGTCACAGATCTTTTGTCTACAAGAGGAAGTGCACAGAGTGTGTAATGAGATACGCAGCAGCTGCATCCAGCCCTGTCACTGTTGCGAAAGACTGTCTTGCTACCTCAGAGAATATGGAAGTTACATCAAGCAGCGTAAAATCACATGTTTCCCAGGAAACTTCTGCGTCAGGTCGGCAAACGTTGCCTTATCAGCGACTTTAGTCCTGATAAGTTGTCCTGTGGAAATTACCTAGCAGATATAAATAAAACCACGCAAAAAAGCTTGAGAATTCTTCCTTTTCCCTTTAAAAATACTGGGGAAAAGAAGGGTTAGACTAGCATATAAACCCAAAAATATCTCACCCTCATGCAATCCTAGCTGTATATGACTTCCTTTGTTTAGTTAAAACTAATTTTATATTAAAATTATATTGCAATATTAAAATGTTGTGAAGCCAAATGACTCCAGTGGATTAAATTTTGCACTTGTTTAGCAAAATTGATCAAAACATTTGCAACTATGACACAGGTAACTTCAAACCTCATTGATTCCTCACATATATTATTACTAGATGTCACACTTATCTTTCGTCATCAATGAGACTTCAAGTTATCGACATGCATCCATATGTAAACTTAATGCAGTCAAATTTTTGTGTTTCAAGAAAGTTATATACAGCTTGGAATGGCATGAGGGTGAGTAAATTATGAGCAAATTTTGTGGGTAACCTATTCCTTATGAACTACTACCTATAATTGACCAATCAAAATCGAGTATTCCACAGAGCCATGCATTAATGTATAACTGCTATATATGGAAGAACACTTGGGCCCTAGACACGATCACAAGGCTTTGTAATGACTGTAATAAAACATTCGAGACAATGTAAGCGATGTAGCTTTTACAGCCAGAATGAACTCGGTTAAGTGTCACATCCAGTAAGCTGACATAATAATCTACGTTATTAAACAGGTTCTTCCACTGCCAGAGGGAAGGTCTTTATTATGAAAGACACAGGTTTTTTAAAGTTAAGATTACAGAAAACACATCTGGACAAATGGTGTTAAAATATATTGGTGTAATACTGTGTCACATGAATGACATTTTTTTAGAAATGGAGAACATGATTCACCAAATGTCATTCTTAAACATGCAGTTTATTCCCCCAGTTAATTCATGGCACAAATGCTCTGTTACTTGTAAGTGGCAAGGTGGTTTTGTGGTACAACAACAGATTGTGGTATTGATGCACTCTCGATGTTGCAACTATGAAGGCACGCAATGTCTAAAATGAACAATCCAGCACACAATGTCCCAGTTCTCAGCATCAATAACGTTATACAGGCTATAATTGGAGGTTTATTAGTGTAAATCTAATGTCACCACGATATAATAATCCACTTTCCCAAAAGGTCTTGTGTTTATGAGTGCAGATGGCTGACTTCCTTGTTCAAGAAGGAAAAACATGCAAGACATTCCCAAATCTCCCCTCCCCCAAACCTCTGCACATTCTCTGCCTCCAAGGCAATAGCAGCTTTAGCCTCAGAGTAACCCAGATCCCCTAAAATTCCTCCCAAACATGCAAACTCACATGAACTCCCCCCAAAACAGACAGATAAATATAAACTACAATTAAGAAAGGCTAAATGTGGGTCAAGGAGATGAAAGACGACCAATGCAAGATACATTTCGGACGTAATAGTGCTCAGCAAGTTTAGTGGAAATTCCTAATAATGTCAGGAATTGAAAGGTAAAAGATATCTAGAGTGGCTTCCACTTATAAAGATTCCTAAAGATTACAGAAGAGACCTTCATCATAGTGGTAGAAGACACTAAATATAGACTACATGTCCATGTAAAATAAAATGTGAATAAATTTAACAGTTAACACAAAAATGAAAATTATTTTATTTACCCACTAAAAAAGGCATATGGGAAAGAAAATAATAATTATTAATAATAATAATAATAATTAATAATTTTCTGTGAACTATCCCTTTAAGCCACCAGAACAGATTTCCAAACATGTATGAGATTAAAACAAACAGAACATCTCATACAAAGGTCTGACAAAACATAATAAAACCATACAGGTCTGTGGCACAAAACATATATAAAAAGAGGAAAAAAGACACACATGAGAAGCTAAACGCTACGCTGAGCGGCATTCTGCTGCAGACCTCTTCATTATGTAATGCGCTATTACACAACACAATTCTCCCATCTGTCTGCAACTAGAGAACACTGACTTCCTATTGACCATATTACACTATGTAGGCGGACTGGACACGCACCTTTTCTCATGTGACTTTGAAATGATAAAAACATAGATGTCTTATTATATAGATTCCTTCCTGACAAACAAATAAATCATTTGAATATTTTCAACCAAATGAGAAGGCAAATTAAGATCACTACCAAAGCAAAGGTCTCATTTGTTTTGGATGTGCACCATTACATTCGTGGGAATTAAGGTTATTACAAAAGTCATTAGCTGTGAATTACAACGCATTTGCTGGTAATTCAGTGCCTAAATTGAGTAAATTTCATCTTTTAGTATAGAGGAACCAGCATTATATGGTGGATGATCCCATGACTCCAATCATATTCTCCCTGATAAACAGCACTAACAGTGAAGACCTCCTCCACAGACAAATAAATGTAGCAATTAGAATACATTTTTTAGTAAAATCAAAAACAATTGGAGAGTGATTTATACTTCCAATCTCCAAAAAGAACATTAAAGTCCATGTAATAATCTACCGATTGTCATTATACAAGTGTAAAGCTAATAATATGCCAAAACTGTGACACAACTGGAATAACTTGTGAATGTGAATAATTAATAACGGCAACTGGAATGATAAAAAAAGAAGTTGCATTCACTTCATGGAAAGTATGTAAAAGATGACATTAATCAGATGCTACTATTTCTTTGAATATATATGTTAAGAGTTAGAAATATATGATGCCACCACACAAAACACTAGAAATGTGTCGAACATGTAATAGGCTTCATGCAATCATTTTGTAGGAGGTTAAGGGTCAACGCAACATAAACGTTCCCCATTTGAATTACATCTGAGTCACAGTTTCCTCACATTATCACAAAAACCACATAAAACACGTTCCACTAAACATCACAGAAAACCAAAGGAAAAAATACCCCATTAGTGTCATCATTGGCGTTCAATAATGGCTCTCTACCATCACGTCCATTGCTAATGGACTTACAGTGACACAAATCAATACATGCTGCACTCGTGTTTATGTTATTTAAAAACAGCAAGCCATTCATTCTTTCTTAAAGACATTAAGATGGCCTTGTAATTCAATCATGTTGCAAAAACCATTCAAAGGAACAGGCTAAATGAATTCATACAGCCTTTATGAAGGCAATGCATTTGTTTACAACAGTACAGGCTGTTCTCCACGTAAATCAGAATGCAAATCCCCTCTTGCTATTGTAGTACTGTTCGTCTGATTACTCAAAAAAATGCCTGAATTAATATAGCTGTTTGTAATTACGCTTGCTGGATGCATTTAAACTCTCTCCACTGAAATGATCGCAGTCACATTAAACCAACTTCGGTGCATAAATTTATATCTTGTGGTTTATTTAGACACAATGTATTTAGAATAAACATACACTAAAAAATGTTAATGTTATTTTTTTAAATACTTATAATTAAAAAATATAAAAAAATGTAATTATCTAATATCTAAAATTTTTAAAAATGCTGTTGTAGGAAAAAATATCTCATAGATGTCTTATGACTCAAGGTCTGAATGATTTCTTCTCTGTGGTTTGTTTTTTCTGTGTGTTCATCAGCCACATTTGCTAGTTAACTACAACGTTGTGGTTTTAAACAACGTAACAATGCAGCATCTTGAAACTAAAATGTCTCAAAGCTATAACACCTTAAAGGGATAGTTCACCTAAAAAATAAAAATTCTTTCATTATTTACACAACCTCATGTCATGTCAAACCTGCTCGACTTTCTTGCTTCAGCAGAACACAGAAGAAGATATTTTGCAAAACGCTGTTAACTGGCACCCATTCATTTTCATAGTATGGACACAAGGTACAATGGAAGTCAATGGGTGCCGGTAACCAGCGTTTGGCAACATATCTTCTTTTGTGTTTCACAAAAGAAAGAGTCATATACAGGGTTTGAATGACATAAGGGTGAAAAAATTATGACATAATTCTTACTTTTGGGTGAACTTTGGAAGGCTGTTTCTTCCTTCATGACGCTTTTGGCAAATGCTCAGATATGTCATTTTGAGCTGCAGGTGACCTCGACAGTCAGAATGTAAATAACTGGATCAGTTACAACAGAGTGGGTTCTCTACAACACAGAATTCAGTTTGTCTAAAGCACTGTGAACCCACAACACAGTGACAGTGGCCTTTTTAGCACCCGTCTAGCCTATACTTCATTAAACATCTGCTTTATAATTTTACTGTCATAAACATGAATCCAGATAAATGAAGGCCTCTTTTCAATCTCTTGTACACATTATGGCTGTGAGAATTTAAGTGTTGGGTCAAAGTCACTATGGTGTAAAAAGGATTTAGAAGATGCATAAACACACTGCTTCCTTGCATAAACACACTACTTCTGTCGGTTTGGTCAGAGTCATGTTATTTGTTCACATTGTGGTTATGAAAAGCCACATGTGGACTGTTAAAAGCTTTTAAAAGTAAGTGACGCCTCAAAACCACCCACCTAAGTCAACACAACAGCACAGCACACTTATTTAAAAGCCCTTTAAATAATTGTGTGACTTTTAAGTTTTGCCTTGGAGGGCTTTTAAGCTAGCTGAAGTAAACAGTTTCATGGTATTGATGTGGCTTTGGGTTTGGTTTTATTAAAAAAATTAGTTGAATCATTTTTTATATAAAAAGAATTGCAGTAAAACAGAGTAACAAGTCCATCTTAAAAATGATTTCAGAGCAGTGATGAGCTATGATGAATCAATTACTGGAACATTATCTCTAGGCAAACTGCATTTCTTCCTATAAATGTGATCTAATTGTGTAAGTATCATACATATTCAAGCGTTTAATCAAACAGCTAAGAGTGTGACTGCTTCATTTCCTGTCTGCTCTGATGGCCGTATTTGCATAAAAACATGACAGATGAGTCTTTCATCATGATTAGAGGAACAGTGTGTAAGCCTATATGATTTGAAATGAACAATAACAAAGATATTATCATGCAGTATGTTTTAGCAATGTAAGAATTACCCATTGTGCTAAAAATAGCCATCCTTAAATCAATGCTATAGACTACGTGTGTAGGTGTGCTGAAACTCTCCTGGCAACCTTTCTTGAGCAGTGCACTACGTCAACAGTTTCAGTCTTTATCATCATTTGTGGGTGATTGACCAACGACTGGAAAAGCACACAGAGCACGTCAGCAACAGCTTACCACATGATGTGACTCAGCAGTCAGATGAAACCAGGAGAACCAGTGAGCTCATCAGTGCCACTTCAATTCACACAAATCAGTCAAGCAAAGGAAATTCTTTTGTTAAGAGAGCCCATGAGACACTTAAAGTGACCTAATTATGTGAGCAAGTGCTTTGTTACATCAGTAAAGACAAAGACTTGTCTTGTCTTAACAAAGTTTCATACGTTTACATTTGGCAAAAGCTTTAATCCCAAATTCAATGTATATATTTTAATTAGTATGTGTTCCTTGAAATCACTCCTGCCCAAAAGAAAAATTAATATCTCAGTTATTTCTACTAGACATCAATAAGATTAAAAGGAGAACAAATGCAAACTTTTGCTTAAGACTTCTCTGTCTCAAATATTTCTACTGAGAAAAGAAATTTCATAAATATCTTCATTAGAGTTTTAGAAGAGATCTAAAAAATGTCAATAACTGAGCTCAGATTTGCCACTTATTAAAGATTTCAACATGAACTCAAACATTTACCCAAATCCATTGGTACTTAAATGAAACACAGCTAAAAACTCCATAATATCTCCTGAGCCACGAAAGAGCATCTCATGAGCAATAACATATTTCCTCTGGGTGTGACCTTTGCACTGGTAACATAAACATTCACAATTTAAAGATGATAATAATACAAATAGTAAATGATTACCTTTCTGTACATGGATGATATCAGGGTAGTTCGCAAGGTGTCCTTGGTACAGGGCTAACAAATCCATCACAGGGTCGAGATCTTGTTTAGGTTGCTCTGCAAAGTAGTCTCCAATAGCTTCATAGGCTTCCCCTGTGTATGCGATTGCTTGGTTCAAACCGACTGAGTACGGCTGTTGGTCCAGATCAAAAACTTGACTTAGATATTTAAAAGACAGTCCCACTCTCTGATATTCTTTCTTGAACCCAGCTATCTGTTTCCTTGCAAACTCACTGAGCGTGGCGTTGACTTGGATCACGCTGTCGTCCATTTTTTTGGAAAAGGCCTTGAATCCATCAGTTTTGTTTTCGACCTCCTGCAAGTCCAGCGGGGCCGCCGGGGTGCTGATGGTGAGGAAAAAATTGGCTCCTACCATCTCGTCCTTCTCGGCTTTCCTCTTTCCTTGCTTCCAAATCTTTTCATCTGTGCTGGGGCAGGTAAGGAAGTGCTGGAAAACATCACACCTGGCAAGCACCGGGTGGCTGATCATATGGTTCATCCACCACATCAACCCTCTTCTCCTCTTAGATATGAAGTCTTCTTCGAAACGACCAGTGGCTTGTTTTTCTGGGATGTGTGGCACAGAGATAACAGGGAACTTTTCCACCAATCTGGCATAGAGCCAATCAAAATGCTTATATCTTCTGTTGACCTGGTTCTGCGTGTGGGTCGGTGTCAGTTTGTAGGAAATGTAACTTTTCATTCCTTTGAATTTGGTCTGCTTAGTCGGGTCATCGATAGTGCAAGAAAACGGGTAGGGGTTTTCCTGCCACTCTGGGCCGTACTGACCCATCACCACACATATTTTATCTCCATCCTTCACAAACCCGGACGCTTCCCCCAGCACAAAAGCCTCACCTCCTGACTTCACGAAAGTGGAGAACCTGTTTAGATTCCTGCTGACCGTGGCTGAACTCTTGGCTTGCTGTGCACCTCTAGCCATTGATGATGTGGAGATGCTGTAGGTAGAAGGTCCGTTTCCTTCATAATTCCTGTAAGATCCACCACCGCCTGGCTCATCGGTCACAGACGAGTGATCGTCCCACTCATCGTCCCAGTCATCATCGCTGGCTGAGGTACCTGGATGTTGTTGAGGTAGTGCTGGGTAAGGTGCGAAGCTGGATGCTGGTGTGTTGTTGATCTCGAAACCACCGGTGGGAACATTGGCATATCGAGAGCTGTTGTTGTTAAAAGACGAGACGTTGTCGTTTTTCAAGATCTCAATGTAGGAGGCAGGGAAGAGTCCCCTCTCCCCGCTGCTGTTCGTTCCTTCCAGCCAACCCTCAAAATCCTGCTCGCTGTATAGATTTACAATCTCGTTCTCCTTTAACGATATTTCCCCGGGGTTTTCTGAATTAAAGTCATACAGAGCTCTCGCTCGCAGAGCCATGACAGTGATATATTTCCAAGCTGTCCGTTTAAACTGTATGAAGTCGTATAGTGCAAGCTACCTCGAACCCAAACTCACTGACCTGCGTTACTGACAACAACTCACGCGTCAATACACAGTATCCACCTTCCTCTATACGCTAAAGCATAAACTAATCTGATAATCTGTTAGGTTAAAATAATAAAACTGATTAAAAGTCAGTTCTCCATCGTTAGAGTTTACCGTCCTGAGCCAGGTTGCCGTGCGCCCGTCCCACAGCAGCCGCAGTGTACACTCACTCACTCTCTCACTCACTCACCCTGAACACTGAGCAAACAGCGCGTCAAGAAGAGGGCGGAGCTAAACTTAACACAGACAGCACCAATCAAATCCAGCAGCATGATGCGGAAACGCTATGTTAGACCAACACATACATATATATTATTGTGCTTTATATTCATTTGTATTTATTTTATGCATGTGGTGCGATTAAGAAAAGACGAGCGACTGCGGTATCACATGAACAAGATAACAAGCAACATGCAGCGGTTTCTTTATTTAATGACGGGATAATACGGGCCTTTTAAAGGTATTATGATGCGATGCTTGAAATGAAATGAATATTATCTATTCAATAATGATGTTTGCCTAGAATGTGTCTAGACAGCAGCACAATGGCATGCTGCCAAACTTGAATACACAGTAATAATGTGAAAAAATTAGTTACATTGTAATCACGCCACATTCCTTCACATTTACTGTACTTAATTTGAATAAAACATTTTGACTAAATGCCAACAATTTATAATGTTAAAAGTTTAATTAGCCAGTTGTATGTTCTCTTAAAAAAGGTCCTGGAGTAACGTTAAAAGAGCGTTTCAACATTCATTGCCAAATGTTTTAAAAATGGTATAAAAACATGAAAGAATGCCATCATATCATTGTTAGTAGTAAAAACATTTAAAAGTAACATTTTGTTAGCTGGGAGTCTATTGTTATAACAAGATATTTTTTGTTAAATACATTCATCCCAAGGAAAAGGTTTATTTGTAAATATTTTATATTGGTAGAGTACAGTTACATTGTTGCTGCTAAGCATCATGAAGGCAATCAAGCCTGATGTTGTTAAAATTTAACAGAAACAACAAATTGCTTTGCTTAAGTAATACAACATGAAAAAGACAAAACAAATGAACACATCCCCTGTTTGATCAAGTCTTGATTGCTGGTTTCACTAATCACACGCTGTCCACCATCGGTCCCTGGTTTCCACCACTAGTATCCCATCATGACACAGCATGGCTTTGAGGTCTCTCGCCTGGAGCTGGCAGTCAGGCAGCTGGTACTGTCTGGTGAAACTCCGTGACACAAATCCATGCTCATCCATCCTCACGCCATGCTGACCTCTGATGAGCAGCCACCCCTCAAACACTTGTATGAGAATATCCTCTGGTTTAAACTGAGTCACATCCAGCAAGATTTGAAACAGTGGCTCTCCTGAGTCCTCGTCCTCACTTTCTGCTTCTACCACCCCGGTGTCCACCTTAACCGGCAGGCATTCTGGTCCTGGCAGGGCAAACAGTCGATGATCTACAGAGCATTCCTGAAGGTTTTTGGTTTTGAAATGCTCCTGATAGCGCACTGGGCAAGAAACCCAATGGGAAATAGTGACTCCCTCCCCTGCCATGACACTGAACTTTGCTTGTTGAGAGGTAAAGAAGTGTGACGCTAGTAACACCAACCAGAGCTAATAAAAGACTGGCCTCACTTTATGTTTCTAGGGTGAGGTGTGTGAAGGGATGAAGTATTTTTAGAGCAGGCAGACATATAACGCATGATTATATGATCATATGAATATATTAAAGATGCTAAACGTACTGTTGGGAATGAGAGCATATGACCAGTTAAATACTTTATTTCTTCACTTTAATAATTTTTCTCTCTACTGTAAAAACTATGAAACTGCATTTAATTTACTCTGCAAAAAAACAACAACTGGAATACACACATAAACAAAACTTTTGCCCTTACAGTTAAAAAACATCAAAAAAACTTATATAACTTGGATTATAAAACAATCCAAGCTTGTGTACTTCATTGTGTTAGTCATGCAAATGAAAGACAACACAGTAAACATGAACTAGTGTTTTAGTATACTTCCTTATACAAACACTAAATATTAGCATACCATTTACCCAGTGTTTTTAATTTGTACATTTAAATTGACACACGTGGGAGGAAGGAAGAGAGTGGAAAGAACACATTAGAACTGTTGCCTTCTAAACAAATTGATTTTGAAGCTTTGAATGTTGTGAACCATACAGCATCACCTCATGTTATATTAAAGTTTCTTCAAGCGTCTTGGAGACATTGCCACAGTTTTTCTTGATTTAGTCTGTCTCAGTTTTGTCTCTTTCTTTATGTCATAATAGACAGACTCGATAATGGTGAAACCAGATCTCCATATGGATCACTGGCTATTATCAGACTCCCTTTGCATACAAAACTCTCAATGGATTACAAACAATGGCAAAAGGAATGTCTGGAAATGTAAACTGATATTTCCTACTGACACATTACAGCAAAAAAATGTAAATAACTGTATATAATAACTGTAATAACTGTATATATTTTGCACAGTACAGTGCATTATATTTTTTCTCTTAGTGAACCAATAATCCATTTATTAAACTGTGGGCCTAATATTATGACTGTATAGATAGGCATGAAGGATTTTGCCGCCACCTTGTGGATGATGAAGAATGATAGAACTGAATTATAGAGTGCTTGTCAAAATCATAAGTTTCATAATTAATATTACAAATTAGCTGTATCTTTTGAATTACAGATACACTTGAGTACTGCTGGAGAAGAAAATATATCGGCTTTATTACTGTATGTGTTATTTGTACAGACATTTGCACAGTGCTCTTTATAACATATGGCCCTCTCTGTCGTTTTGCGTAATGCAATGAGCAAAGACACAAACAATACATTTTAAGTTATTAGATAACCTAAAGCTAAACTAATAGGGTTTTAAGGGCAACACTTAAAGTAACTAACTTAACTGCAACTAAACTAAAACTTCCTCAGATTTTTTCACATTGTTTATTTGTATAGAATTTATTATATTTTTAATCATATTGTAACATCGTATGTGAGTGTAAAAGTGTCTAATCCAATTATCAGTTTTATTTTGCAGTACAGAATCACTGAGCTGCTAATCTCTTGAGGCAGGACTGTACTAAACAGCTTTAGCGCGCTCTCTCTCTCTCTCTCTCTCTCTCTCTCTCTCTCTCTCTCTCTCTCTCTCTCGCTCACTCTCTCTCTCGTTCACCCACCTCTAGCTCTTGTTTATTTATGAATGGGGGATGAAGAAAACTGTTTCCTCTTTTCTCTATGCTTCTAGCTGAAGAAGAACCATGATTCTTCTTGTTCTTATCTTTCTGTGATGCTTCAAAGCACATTGCATCTTTGAAACCGTCCATCATTTAGACTCAGTTACTCTGGCTCGGCTTGTTTGTTGTCTGGGGTAACGCTGTTGCTGGGGACGATGTCAGAACACATTCAGCTCTCAATAGCGCTGTGTAGGATTGGATTTTACACGGTAAGCAAAACAAATCATATCTCTATAATAAACAGCCTGATTGTCATGCATTTTATGCTTTGCACCTGTTAATGAATTTTAACTTATTTTAGTATCTAGGTTTAAGCTTATTGCCCACATAATAGAAATGACTGGATAAGTTTTTTGGATGCTTGTTCAAACTTATCTTGGTGAATTCGTTTTTTCTGTAATAGGCTGCCAGAGCTACAGGTGATAGTAAAATTAAGCCTAGTCCACAGACAACAATCCATCTAATTAAATGCACTTTGAATTATAAACGTTTTCATTATATGTTTGTATGAGCACAATAGATCATAATCGGTGTATCGCAGGCTTCAGATGGCCAGCTTGTCTCATGGTGGTAACTTTTAAAGAAATGATTAAACAGTTTATATTCACCACTGTTAATATTAGCATCCTTTGGCAGAATTCTGCCAGGTGTTGTTGACAGGTAACCTCCAGGCTAACTTTTGTGCACAGGGGAATATTTGAAGCATGTACTCTAAAAATAAGCTGCAAACCTGTTGTAATGCTTTCGGATCAGTTAGTGGTTGCATGAACTATGTCTTTGGTTTGTTTCCCTGTTAAAAAAGCAAAATCCCCTGTTGGATTGGGTTCTTTAAGCTTACTGTTGTAAACATTAAAGGGGTCATATGATGGTTCTAAAAAGAACCTTATTTTGTGTATTTGGTTAATGCAATGTGTTTACGCGGTTTTAAGTTAAAAAGTCATTATTTTACACATACCGGAAATTATTGTTGCTCCTATGCCCCGCCTTTCTGAAACGCGTCGAATTTTACAAAGCTCACCGTTCTGAAAAGCGCGGTGTGCTCTGATTGGCCAGCAATCTAGCGCACTGTGATTGGCCCGAATACCTCGAGCGTGTGACAGAAATGTTACGCTACTTAGCAAAACACAGTGGCTGCGTCCGAAATCGCGTACTGTGACAGTACGTACTGAATTAGAAGTAGAGCCTACTTATCAACCGTCAAACCAGTACGTTCTATATAGTATGAATACGGACATACTACTCGCCTCGCGTACTGATTTTCGCCTACTATATAGTATGGTAGTACGCGATTTCGGACGCAGCCAGTGTCAATGCACTGAAAGGTGCGGTTTCCAAAAATGAAAAGAAGAGAACATGGCGTCTTCACAACATGGCGGCCCCAGCAGGAATAACACAACAGAGAGAATGAAAGGTACGCCTTCTTTCTTCGCGTATACAGTGTTGCCAACTTAGCGACTTTGTCGCTAGATTTAGCGACTTTTCAGACCCCTTTAGCGACTTTATTTTTTAAAAGCGCCTTGCACAAATCTTGCTTGAAATAAAACCATTTAATTTTACCGTTTCTTCTTCGTTAATTGATAACAGTTTTATACTGGACATTATGTGCGCACGGATTAGGGGAAACAGTTATAAAGTACAACCATTAGGCAGAATGCAAACACGGCGTCATTACGTCATTAATATGCAAATTTACGCATGACGTCACTTGGCGACATTTAGCGACTTTTCGGGCAGACTTTAGCTACTTTCCATTGAAAATAGTTGGCAACACTGCGCGTATACATTTGGGCGGTTAGGAAACTTAAACGAGCCGTTTTAGGAAGGTGTGTCTGAGCCTTAACGTTTACAAAGAATATCTCTTTGGGTCTGAGACTTTAAGTTTTGTAACTCAGCAGTTCTTTTACATGCACATACGGCTACTTAACACCCTGAAAAGAAAGGAAAACAAGAAGTCGCATCATATGACCCCTTTAAAGGATGTGAAATCAGGATTATTTAGAGATACCTTGGCGAAAATGGTCACATCTTCACATAAATTATTTAAAAATGGAATAATATAAATGGTATTTATTCAATATAACATAGCATTGTTTATATTGTAACTTTAGTATCAATTTAGATTGTCAATATAAAAAGGCATGTTTACTGTCACATCAAATATCTGTACTTTTATTTACCGTTTGCGTGTCTGTGCATTTGTCTACTTAGCTATTGTCACTTACTGCAATGTTTTTCTTCACAAACAGACCCACATGAGAAATGCAGTTTGCTTGTTTTTTTTTGTCCCATTAAAGATAACACACAAACAAATATCCAAAATAACATCCTCAAAGATTTTAGTTTTGATAATAAACCATGCTATTATTTTGTTGTGCTTTAAATTTCCCCCTAAGACCCAAACAAAAACATTGATTAAACAGCTGATTTATTTGAAGTATTATTCTATTCCTTAATGAAAACATATTTTTTGATGTTTAGACTGTTCGTATTTGATCTTGTTTGTGATGTTTGGATTGTGGTGCAGGGCAAATTGACAAAACAGGATTGACATAGTTGTCCGTTTCTAAGAATTTTTCTAAGAAAATAAAGTCAGCTCACAGTGAATCTTATATATACAAAAATCACAAATCTTAGTTTTTAGCTTTTTGTTTTAGTGTAAAACAGATTCATAAACAGCACACAAACAACTTCTCTGTGTGTCTATGTTATAAGCACAGTTGCAGCATCAAATAATTACACCATACTGCACTTAAACAGCAGATTTCAGTGTTACCCTTTCTCTAACTTCTAACTTTCTCTAACTATAAGTCTAACTGAGCTGCATGTTGTAATGATGTTAAATGATTATGATATGGCACCTAGAGCTCTTTTTGTGCTGGACAAATTAAGTTTATGATAGCTCATCCTATTTGTTTTGGGGTGAGTTTACTGAGTGTTTGCCCTGGCAACAGGTTAGAGTCAAAAATGAAATACTCACTGTTATTGGCGTGCTTGTTAACAGTTTACAACATGACTTCAGTTTAGCTATTAAATATAATTTCAGCTATAAAATATAATTTGGGCATTGGATTCTCAGGGTAGTTTTTTATGATTGTGAAAAATTAACACAGTTGGTATTATTATAGGTATTACAGGTCATTAGCATACAGGTTATCAAGAAAGAACATGTGATGCATTTTTTAACTGTTTCTTGAAGGTATTAAGCATCCTCAAGGCAAGTGTATGTATTTAAGAAAACATTGTATTTGTTTGGTTGATCATATGCTAATCTTATGTAAGTGTACATTATTTCAAACATATTTTTAGTATTTCTTTATGTGTAGGATTTTTAATAAGAAACAAATTACTGAGTTCACCTGTGTGAATTACAGTGTTTAAAAGTTATAGGCCTGGTACAGAACGGGATGCAACATGATGGTACTGGTACACTGAAAGTAGTGCACTGGATTTAAGATAGAAGGTTTATATTGCACCTCATTAAGGTGTCAATGGAGAGGAAAATCACATGCCTCTATTTTAGTCCTGTCTACACATGGCACGTGCCTTCTCTAATCACCCCTTCTGCTTCCAGTGCTGTTCCATCTGTATATGTGAGTCATGTGACTGCATGTGTTTTTATATGTCACATTTACACAAACTCATTTAACAAACAAAAAATTATACACAGTGTACATACATTGTAGTGTATTTAGAAGAAGAAGTTTATAGACCATTTTGCAGGATGTAAACAACACCTATTTCTTTTTCAGTTTTTTACACTACACAAATGTGAGAACAAAATACAATTAACAGAACATTTATAACATAATTGAAATGGTTAACGAACATCTTTAAGACTTAAGACATGTGAAATAAAAACTGAAACAGGAAGTGCTGCTGGAACACTGTTGTTTACATCCTGCAAAATGTTCTATATGTTATGGCTTGTTAATTCAAGTTTTATACATTTTTTGATCAGGTACAGAGGGAATATTATAAACACAGTTTATGTTCAACTAAACCAACTAAACCACAGTTTATGTTCAACTAAACCAAGCCTTTGGTCATTGTTATTAGGAGCACAGTTTTCCCTGTACAGAATACCAATGAGATGCATTAACTGCCTGTTCTGTTTCAGGTGCCCTTACTAGTGGAGTTACTATATGACGGTGAGCAAGGTTGTTTTAAGGGTATTTTCAGGGTTTTCACAAAAAAAGTGTGTTTCATATCAGTTTTAGTTTCATATTAGACTCTTTTTTCCAACAACATTTAAAGTTAAATAACATGCATTTCAAAAAAGTTTTATGATGGCATATATTAACAGGTATGGTAGATACTTTCATTATTGTAGATTTGTCCAAAGTGTGAAGTCTTTTATTTCATCAGTCTAATTTCCAAGTGATTATGATTACACCTTTTGTAAATACTGTTTAGCTTATTCATTTAGACCACCCAGTCTCAACATGTGTTTAGTTTTCACTGTAAATATTTGCAAGCCTTTTATTTATAACGGTGAGTCAAACAGAATTGGAAACACCTCGGGACAGATAAAACGTTTTAAACGTCTTGTCCTCTAGCAGTTGTTTCTGCTCTACGGTGAAGCAAGTTTCTGCTTATTTTATTAGATTGTGTTATGAACGAAAAGCAATGTTTTCGGAGGATCCCTAGTTTTTGTGTGTGCTATACAGTGTTTTGCGACTATTTTACATAATTATTAAGCCCAACATACTATTTATTTAACATATTTGGTGTATTAATTCATAGTTTAACTGAATCGAAAAACTTCAGTATGAGAACCACTTGGTGGTGCCATTTACTAACTGAAGTTTACTAGTTTTTACTACCGCTACTATTACTAATACTATTGCTTAGTAGTTTAAACCAAACGATTTGAAGTCATAAATTGCTCTTTGCATATTAATATATCAGAATAAATGTCAAAAGTTGTTATTTAAAATGAACAACTTTAGAATATATTATAAATTGTAAGAGCTGTGGGCTGTTTGTTTTGTTGTGCTATCAGAAAGTTTCAGGTTAAATAACCTACTCGACAAGCACAGAGATTGATTCTTTTTGTAACAGGAAGTTACAGTATTTATAGGTAGTTTTTCCTATAGTAGCCTATTAAATAGGGAAGTTTTATGTCAAGTTTTCTTATTACTTATTACTTGCAAGTAGGTGAGTGCACATTCTCATTGTAATTCCAGTAGACATGCATTTGTCTATACCCCTGTATTGGAATTTGTATATTTATATTAAGTTCATTTTGTCAACACAGGTGGATACTAATGCATTTGTTCCTTCTAAATGTAATGCCTATTTTGGCCACTAAGTGTCAGTGTAGCCGTTTTTTCCTGTGGACTTTTATTGTGAAGTTTTCCATTGCACTTGTTTTTTTGTCTTCCTACTTCCTGTGTTAATTGCTTGCCATGGGGGCTTCTTATTTATTTAAATGTGCATCCTATTACCCATCCTTGTGATTTCCTTGTTTCTTTGAAATGTGCACAGGCATGTTACATGACAAGCATCTGCTGTCATGTTGATGAGTTTGGTCAGTTAAGACATTTTTAAGAAATCTTAATTAAGCAAGATTTCTTTGTAAAGCACCTGTTACAGAACAACAGACTGTACACAATGAACAATGCATTGTTCCTGTATTTACTAAACCTGGAAGGACTATTGTGTTTAAAACATATAGTTTGTGGATCTCAGATCAGAGACATATGGCTAATTTCTGATGGAAAGCGTCACTCACAAGCAATACTGTAAGTCTAGCTTTATGTAGTGGCTTTTAAAGAACATCATATTCTTACAAATTCTTACAAAATGTGATATCAGTGTTCTCTATGATTTGTCTTATTATAATGAACTGTGGAAGACTGCCAGTTTGTCGACATTCTTATAGTTTTATTGTTTCATGCACTGATAATCGTTCATCATGTTAATAATATTATGCACTGCTGAAATTCATGTAATGTTCTCTCCTTACCATAATAATAATAGCAGCAATACAATAGACCAAAACACAATGACTTTTTTATTCTTCTAATCTTTCATTATTTTTTTATTATGTTTTACTGGCACATAAAGGTGATATTATATGAAGGGGTGTGGACAGTTGCTTACCCCCCAAGGGCAACCAGCAGTAGACGCCTGCACCAACAGACTGTGACACTGACCTGATGACCTTCACTTGATCACAGTTAATCAGCAGACAGTTATGTTCTTTCTTTTGTAAAACATAAAAGAAGATATTTTGCCGGCACCCATTGACTTGTGTGAAAGTGAATGGGTGCCGGTTACCGGCGTTTTGCAAAATATCTTCTTCTGTGTTCTGCTGAAGCAAAAATAATCATACAGGTTTGATGACATGAGGGTGAGTTAATAATAAAATACTTTTTATTTTTAGGTGAACTATCCCTTTAATGCTATACTTTAGGAGTTAGTACACACAGTCTGGCTTGTATTATTTCCTATTCCTGTTTCCTAATTATTTCCTGTCCTCTATTGAAGTTAGAAACCCAAACCAGAAAACGATTTTCACAGGTTTGCTGTTTTTAATTTATTATCTAATGTTAGGATTTACATAAACATGTTTGTACAGTGTTTGTACATTCTGTTTTACGTAGAGATCAAATCAAATGTAAACTGTAAAATCTGCCTCAGTTTCAGTATTTGTTCTGTATGTGTTAATAAATCTGTAATGAGTTAATGTGGTAATGATTGACCACTAAGTACATGGCCATAATTCTTTTACAGGTCAGTTTGTTCAGACAATGAATCAGACACTGCCGACAGTTCACACATACAGTATAGATAAGGTGGCATGCACAGGTAGGAGATCTACTGTTTGTATTGTCGCAAATGCATTGTGAACAGCTGTTTTTGCTCCACTTCACACAAACTTGAGCATCTGAATTCTTGTCTCAATGTTAAGCCAAAGGCATGAATTCAAGTTAGAGATGGGTGGGCTTGGCAGTGGGGACCTTAAATCTGGTCTAAGTTTACTATTGCATAAGCATTCAGGGGTCCAAAAAAATCAAGAAAAATAAAATAACAAACAAATGGGCTCCAAAAACAAATGTGGTGTGCAAACAACACACAGCTTTTATGATTGGTCTCTCTGTGGAGACTTTAGAATCCTCAGCGCACATTGAGCGGGTTAGAAGAAATACAGCATGTTTTAGGGGATCCTGTGAGAATGTGCAGTTGAAGACTGCAGACTGATCAGTCATTTTAAAACAAACAATGTTAATCTGCTATTTGTGTGGTACGTAACAAACCATGCAGTGTATGCACTTTGTAGATAAAAATTACTTCTCAGTCTACAAACACAAATCCAGGGGTCATGAATTGAAACACCATTATAGCTGTGAAAAATGAAAGAAATTCTAATGAAGAATTCATTGTAAGGTCATTGCTATCATTGTTACAACTGGTTAGGACAAAAACTCCAAATAACATGGAAAAGATACCTTTTTTAGTGTTTTCTGGCATGATGCTGCATCTCTTTGAACATGGTGTAAGAGGTCATTGTACTTGAAAAAAAGTTTCAAAACTTTCCAAAAACAGCTTTTACCAAAATTAAGCTTCCAAACGCTTTGTTTTAGATTTTTTTAGTACTGTACATCATAGTGCAATGAAAGATCAGAACCTCTGAACCACTGATTTATGCATGTAAGAGGTTAGGCGCAGATGCAGGATTACTCGAGCAAGAAAATGTTCGAGTTTCTATAGAGATAAAGATAGGCATGTAGTTCCAAGTCTTGAATGTAACACGTCTAACAGCATTTTTCTGAGAGATGGAATAAAAACAGTAAAGAAAATAGCCACTTTTATCACTTCTGTGACATTATTTTTGTTCAACAAAATGGTCATGGTTGTGATGTCACAAGATTAAATGAATAAGCATATGACTGTCCACATTTCAGTAAGTTTTTGAGCTGTTCAGATAAAGCCTTATACCATGGTTTTAGCATAAGGCATTGACAAAATGAAATACACTAAAACAATATAAAAGAAACAAACAATCCAAAAATATGAAAAGCCAACCACTCTGTCTGGCAACTTTGTTCAAGTCTGCACTGCTTCCATATTACAAGCATTAGTTTTTCATATTTAATGTCCCAGGAGTAGGTTAAATGGCATTTTGACAGCAACATCTAACTTCATTGCTTTTTGGAAGCTGTCAACAAGCAGGAAACATTCTGATGGGACTTTTGACTTGGGAGTATTTTGTACCTTACGTAATGATGCAAAGTTCAAACAGAGTTTGGAAAGTTTGCAAAACTCTTGTTTTTAACTACTATGCTTTCGAGGTCAGACATGTGCTTGAATTTTAAATGTGTTCCTGGAAATGCTTTTCGTTCAGCCAGTGTTAAAAGAAAAAAATTAACATTTAATGATGCGGTTGTTGTTTTTTTGGCCTCGATGAATAAATGAGCGCGTCTACGTAATATTTTTATTTGAATTCAAATTTTGTCATATTTCGATGTTACAGGGGGTCACAATAACATCTCTGCATAATATATGTAAGAATTTATATGTTTATATATTTAGAATATACATTTCTATTTTTCTTATGTTCACATGAAAGTACTTTTGAGACCTATGAGACCTCTGCTGAAGAACATTTTACCTCAAAAGGGCTGGAAAACAGTTTGTGAATTTAACTTTTCCAGTTTAATTTAAACATTTCATACAGATTCACAGTATTACAAATTAGCAGACATGTAGCATGTGATAATCATGAAATTCCTAGTAACATTTCGTCAGACAAACTTTGACAGTTAATGAAAGAAAGACAGAAAGGTGTTATACAAAGAAGATTGTCAGAACTGTGTCACTTTAAATTCTCATTAACTCTCTTGACAGACTCTCTGATGTCTGATAGTGAGGCAGAAATCTGTCAGCACCATCACTGAAACAATGACAAAACTGGTTGTCATGCATTTTTGTCTAATTGACTATTTTGGTTCCTTAGATGGGTTCAAACCATCTCTCAAGGAGGGAGGGACTTATAGTGGGCATTCAACTGCACCCAGCAAGAGTCTTTCCGGAGGTTCTTTGATGGAAAAGGCTGTTTGGAGCTTAGAGGCCACAGTGGCTGCCATTATAGATCTTTCTCCCAAAAGAGTCGATTTGGCGTTTGTAGTTGGAAATACGTGGGAGTTCTATGGGGGATATATGGTAAATATCCCAGGAGTACAGTGTTTTGGCTGTTTTTTTTGTGGGATAGCAATGAAGGGTGAAGGGGGATACCCAGAACCTGTCAGCGCATGATGGGGTTATGCTCATTTACATAATTAACTGTTGATGCAAACTCTTCTTAATGAAGGTCCATTCAAGTGGCCGACCCCTGCACAATGAAGTCCATGGGAATGAGTATGCTCTTGTGTTGCAAAGGTTAAAATGTAAGACCTGAAACTGTCAGGGTTTCTTAATTTGTTTTTGAGCTATATCATACCATCTGAGGTTATTGTGTTAGTTGAAGTTTGCAGACCAACCTTTGACCAGATGTGTTTTTGGCGCCCTGCACTGCAATAACAGCCTGTATTTACACTAGATTCACACTGAAATGAAATCGTGTTTCCTTTTGAAGCTAATTTGAAGATGGACATGGGTGTTGAGTTTTCATATTAGATTAAGGGTTTAGGTTGGTATCTGCTTCACCCAATGTGAATACTTTTTAAGATAATGTGTTTGTAGAGGCTGAAATATTTTCATCTGAGGAAAGACTGAGAAGGCTTTGGCATCAAACGGGCCATCCCTAGACAACAGTTAACATTACACAATACATAAACATTTTTTTCTTAGAGAAAAAAGATTATTTAACTCACTAAAAATATTTTGAGTGTGCTTGTTTTCTGTGCTGAAAAAGGTAAACCAGACATGTAACGGGGAAGAGGACTTTCCCTGCCCATTTAAAATGATTTCGAATAGTTAAGTAACCAGTTTGAACTTGATGTAGGACAACCAGACATCAGTTTGGTTCAATTTGACTCTGAAATGCAAATGTAATAAGGTTTGTGTTTCTGGTTTCCTGTTTAGCGGTGGATTGTTTCCAAGGTTCACAGCTGCAGATGCCATTGCATGACAAGATCAAATTATCATTCAGCAACAAAGATGAGGTTGAATTCTGGGTTACAATTCATTTTGATGGTCGCCTTTGAGCTTCCTGTTGACTATAAAGGACTTCTTTGCAACTACATGTCAACTAACTCTCATTAGCAAATAGAGGTTTGGTAGGTTTACATGTACTTGCAAATTTACTTAGAATGTCTGTTAAAGGATCATCACAATTAAGTCTTAGCACTAAGAAAACAGTCTACTAATACTCTAATGACAGTTAGTTTACATGTAGGTGTGGTTTAATGTGTTTTGTTTACATGTGTTGTTCAAGAAACAAGTGAAAACACACCTGTTAATATTCACCTGACTACATATAACTTTGTTTACTTATTAAAATTGTTCCCTAGTCATACATGTGAACGTAGTTTTGTAAACTGTATTTTTTTTTGCTCATTGACAAAATGTTAAATGCTTTCTCATTTGTAAGTCGCGTTGGACAAAAGCGTCTGACAAATTAATAAATGTAAATGTAAATGTAGGTGTATTTATAGTACTGTTCAACTATTCTGTGTAGTCAACAGAATTTTCAGAAAGAGGACCATCGAAAAATAAAGTGATACTGGATGTTGTGCATGAGCACTGGGAGAGATCGCTCTGTTAATGTTGATTTATGTATTTGTAGTATCTATTTTGAGTCAAGCAAGCATACATGAATGACATATATATTATTTAATGTATGTTAAAACCTTTTTTCTTTCCTTACTTGGAGTACTAAAACTTTCCTTACTTATTGGCTATTAATGATATCCTGCCAGACAGACTTTAACATCAGAATTGAGAGGCTCTTTAGTGTTTTCTGTCTTGTTAACCTAATTTCCCAGTGCCCCACAATGTATAAAAACAGATTTATTGTTTTAAAAAAAGGTTGATCTCAATCTTTTTGTTTCCAAAGGTCGGGGCCTAGAAATGCTTATTAGGGAGGAGTTTATCTGTCTAATGCAAATATATATGTATGGAGGACATTTTCCCACACTTGCCAGCTAGAAACAAAGATTTGTTTCTATTAAAACTGAGCACATCTCAGATAGATGCTTTCTGAAAATGTGTGATTACTGATGTTGGAACAGGCAAAAACACTACTCAGCGCCCCTGTTTTGGGGTCCCCACAACCCCCTTGGCCCTCACACATTAGTTGCAGCGGATTGAAAAGGAGGCCCTCTGGCTTTGATCCTCTAGATCAGTGCGGAAAACATCTTTTTGCGTACATTGTGTGGTGGAAACCAAAGTTTTCGCCGCCGTATGCTAATATGGCCAAGCTAATCACCCTTTCCAATTACAAAATGTATATACCCAAATGCTTCCTAAATGCCAAACCCCCCGTTGTGCTCGCATTGCTCTCATCTTTTACCTCGTGTTGGGAAGGTCCCAACTGTGCATAAATGCATTTGTTGGTTGTGAAGAAACATTCATGTGTTTACTACGGTCATGAAATTATGCCCAAAAAAATTGCCATAAACGAATGCAATCGTTTTTGCTGTGGTACATACAGTTTATTCATTTCAATATTTTTTCAATTTTGCAAAACATGTTATGTTCATGACACTGAACATCCACTGCTTTGACTATAATATAGTCCCGCCATACAGTATAACAAGAGATGGCATTAAAGTACTAAAAAGTTGCCTTGAGTGATTTGAAAACTCTGCTGAGACAGGGTGTACAATAAGAGGCCATACGGTGTTTGATGGTGCTGCCAGCGTCCTTGGAATCATCGAAAACGCTCTTGGAAGGCTCGTCTGGGCTTTTGGAACCACAAACTCCAGCCTGTTTTTGTGTAAGACCTGACAGAGACACATCCGATTCTTTCTTTTCGGATCTTCCTGATCTATCTTCCACCTTGTCGCAAATGTTTTTTGTCCCCCAAACCTCTTTGGGTTAAACTGTACATGTGTATTTGAAAATAAGCACAACTGCATAAGAAAAGTCCTACTTTGATCATTGTGTGAACTGTGCCGCTTATTGCTATATCCAGATGGTCCTGGTGGGGGAACAAAACGTTCCCTTTGCCGTAGGATCTCTCAATAGGCCGTCTAGACCGGCCTGAGCCCAGACAGATACAGCCTCCCATCAAATTAGCGTTTGTCAGATTTATGGTAATGGTTCGCAACAGCCTTCTCGTTGGTGACATCAAGATTTACAGCTGCGTGCCCCCCTCTCTGCGTTCCCTCTTTTCTGAGGGTTTGTCACCTCCCCACACATTGCCCTTCTGCAGACATAGGGGGCTAGAGCCCAAAGAAATGGCCCAGTAAAAGAGAGTTTCTGGTGAAGCTGAGCCACCCAAGGTAGATCAGAACAATAGCTACACAGGGTTTGATAATCCCCTGTGATGAGGTTGAAGTGTTTGTGGTGCATGGGGAGAGCGGATGGGGGGCCTGTCGTGGGCAATGACAGTAGAGACTACCGCTCCATTGTCTGAGTGCTTCTCCTGTTTTGGATAAAGGGGCACGGGGGCTAAGTTGAGGGCTTGAAGGGGGAACTCAAGGCGCCCGTGTATGTAGGTTACTGGGGCTCTTTCATGTGACCAGCCAGAAGTAACCTGACATAGACATGAGGACTCACTGATGATCGCCTAATAAAAAATATACTCCCCATTTTCAGTTTCAGGGCTGTTTTTCACCTTTCGTAATCAGGGTGTGTGTTAATAAGTTGAGAAGTATCTCTAGTTCTCAATCTACTTTCAAAACTCAATTGCAGACCTCTGAACTGGAGACACGTCTGTTTTTCTGTTTGTTTGCTTTAGGCAGATGCTTTTTTGTTTTTGTGGGGATGGATTGGAAATGCACATGCTGATTTACTCTGTACTTTAACATCAATCAACCACATGTCCTCTCATTTTAATTATGGGCTTGTGTAGGAACATTATGTTTCCTGCGTTAAAACTGCAAAACACTGTTATAAAGTTATGAATACATTTCTGTACTTTATTGCAGTAAGTAAGAAAACTGGTTGTTTAAGTTTTGTTGAAGAAGCACTGAGATTTGATTAGAAAGGAATAAGGGTAGTTGACAAATGTCCTATGGTGTGACCTACAAAAAATGTAGGAAAAAAAAACAATTAACAATTTAGATAAATGATTCTCATCATATTTGTAACTCCAGCAATGAAGATATAACAAAGCTATTTATATACATTTTTTATTACATTTTTGCTGTCACACCATAGGAAACAGTCACATATTTATTTGTCAACTACCTTGAACAATGTTGTTGACTACAGTAGTCAGGCAGTTTAATGAAACATTTTTTACATTTTATAAATATTATAATGTAAATTTTGGACAACATTAAAGTTAACATTAAGTCGTGGTTGAGAACATATAGTATACAGAGACGTGATATATGATGTGTGATGTGACATAAACAGTGCTGGTCTGTTACATACACATAGTGATAGCTAGGGGGAGTTGTAACCCTACATAGTGAACAATAGTGTGCATCTGTATAGTGTGTAATGGATCTTGAAGTGTGGATTTTTACTGGCACATATTGCAGGTACGACATATGCATTGCCAAGATAAACATGTTGTAGAGCAATACTAAAGACAACACTGTGATACTTTTGAAACAGTGTCATAATGGCAACTTTAAATCCCTTAAAGGGATAGTTCACCCAGAAATAAAATTCTTTTATCATTTACTCATCCTCATGTATGGCTTTCTTTCTTGTGTTTTGAAGACAAAAGAAAATATTTTGAAGAACGCTGGTAACCAGACAACACTGGACTGTATTGACTTCCATTATATGGACACAAAACCCATTATATGGACACATTTCTCAAAATATTTTCTTTTGTGTTACACAGACGCTAGAGTCATATGCAGGTTTGGAATGATATGAGGGTGAATAAATGATGAAAGTTTATATTTTAAGGTGAATTACCCATTAGATGGGTTCATGATTTTTTTTTAAAAGTGTTATAATGTCACAAACATACGCGTTCAGAAAATTAGGCATGATGTTTTCAAACGTTTGACACATGATACATTCAAATCTGTAATGTGTGTAAAATTACATTTGCTTACATTCGAAATAGTACTTTATTTATAGTACTTTCCCTCCGAGTTTACCCAACATGCAGGGCAGCAGCCAGCCTGTGGTTGGTATGGCGACAGCAAGGTATGGTGTGGACACAACAGTCTCGCTGGCATTTACCACCTCCCATCCCCCCCGCCTCCCCGAAATGTGGCATGCCACTACACTGGCACAATCTTCGCTCCGCTGTGGTCCGTCTAACTGCCACCCCATCACCCATGCTTGACAAGCCTCTTTAAGCCACAAACATCAACATGAAGAGAGAAAAGATGAATGAAAGTAACCCCCACCACCCCAGACGGCCACATACTCTCACTATGAGCTGTAGAGTAGTCTGAGCTGTGTTATGACTGGTGTGTGTTACACACATATCAGTCAGAGCCGCTGCCGCTCCATCTGGACGTCCATATAAAGCGCTGTCAATTCAAAGGTCACCTCTGAGCCCTGCAGACAAGTGTTGCTAGCGGGTGTCTGGGCAGGAAAGGGTCGCCGGCTGGGAGGATAGTGAGGTTTGTTTGGGAATGCCAAGCTCAGACCGGTTTGCCTGAGTCCTCATAGCTGTCTGGTGTCGCGCGGCGTCCCCTCCCCCCTCGTGTTCTCATTGGCCCGTACTGTAGTCTGCTTCGGACACAATAAAAACAAACTTAAGTGACCCCAAAACGCCCTGAAAAGGCGCCATTGTTGCCATTACTGCAATAAAAGCTGATGCTGGTATAACTACTGATTAGATGTCAGTTTTAAAACTTGCGAGCCTGTTAATAGTTCCTAAACATCCATTAACATTCAAGTGTCATTTTTATTACTTCATGATTTTATTTTATTATTTATAAACCTAAAGGGATAGTTTAGTCAAAAAAATCTGTCACCAGTTATTCACCCTTATATCGTTAAACCTGTCTTTCTTCTGTCAAAAACAAAACAAGATATTTTGAGAAATGTTTCTCAGTGTTTTTGCATCCATACAATGGAAGTCAATAGGGGCCTATATTGTTTGGTTACCAATGTTCTTCAAAATATCTTCTTCTATTTACACATTCACCGGTTAATTTGTTTTATTCCATTTTACTACTTTTTTTGCTGGGGTCATACTCCAAAACTCAAAACAGAACTGTTACTAGTGAAACACACCTGTGTTGTGATTTAAACTTCAATAATATCTGTGTATTGAGCTTTAAGAAAATATTTAAAACAAGGGAGGATAAAAGATTAATTCTGAAACTACCATAATTATTTATACTCGTACAGCACTGGTCCAGTTTTATTTTGACGTCGCTGCTATTCTGCATTTAGCACAGTGCACTGATTTTATTGCATTTCGTTTAATATGGTAGCATGTACATGTCATTGTCAACACAGCCGAGTAATATATGATGTTCTGAACTGCTCTAATTTTACTACAATATTTTCCACTCTGCAGTGCTATTTTTATCAGATGCGGTTCATTACAGACTTGTTTTGGCATGACCTAAGGCTGTTCGGCTCTCTGCTTTGATTGATTACAGACAGGCATTTTTATATTTGTTGGTCATTGCTGGTACAACTTTCCGATAATAATATTCCAGCGTGCTATGAAATCTAGACCAGGTTACTTCCACACCCTAAACCAGATAGCAAGATGGAAAACGCTGATCAGGCAAAATAGCTTTGCAGCTCAATGCAGGGAGATGATTTACAATCATGTGTTCGGTTCCAGAAACACACCCTTTAAATGACTGAAAGATGAACTTGATGCATATAACTTTGAAGTGGAGATCTGTGTTAGCTCTGTTTTATGACCAATTCAGTAGTGTAGTCCAAATTTTCTTTTGAATTTAAAATAAAAATTGCAGAGAAATGACTTTCCAGTAGAGTATTTGATGTTTGATGTTTTCAGTTATGTTTAATCCAAATATCAACACTGATTTGTTTAATCAACAAAAAATAACGCAAATGTCATAAAGTAAAATGAATGTTGATAGAATAACTCTAATTATTTGATCTGGAAAGAATCGGATAAATGCGTTTATCTCCCTGACTTCTGATGGCAGACTTTGATGTCTGGAAACATCAGAGCACAATTTGTAACATTGTTGAGATCTCTTCTGAAACACTACACTGTCTTTTTCTTAGGATAGACCTCTGAGAACATCTGACTTATGTAATAGTCTGCATTTGCTTTTCATTTAACCTCATTAAACTCTAAGAGACTGTAAGTGAAACAACTGTGATCATTAGAGACATTTTTCTCTCATGTCTAATGCATGGATGTTGTTGCTTGACTTGCTTGAGGTTTAGGAATGTAAAGGCAAGAGACATACTTTTACAGGTGCCAAACAGTGTCAGTGTCAAAGCCATGGAGATGGGAGACATAAAAGCGATGCTGTTTTGGGCTCTAGTGGGGAACACAGAGTGGCATCACCGCTTGACTCTCCGATCGCAGACGTCTGCTGTGTTTCCACACTTACAGAGGGCAAACGAGTGAAACGTGAGCTCTGTCTGTCTGTGTGGTGCTTCCCTCTCTCGCACCCCCTCGTTTATTGGCTCTAAAAATACAAAGCTGTCATTTAAAATAGAGCAGACAAGTGAGCAATCGACTGGCCATCGCATGTCCGGGGGGGCAGACGCATCCCCGCCCTTGGTATCCCTATACAGTACGTGTGTTTTCTAGACTGTAAAGAATTAACCGCTTGCTCATGCCATGCCAATAACCCTGCCGGGTGCTCGCTGTCGACGCTGCTGTCGAGTGCAGACCGCATTATTTTTCTCATGATGGAAGTCAGACGACTGCTTTTCTTTATTGCATGGGGCAGACGGGGGTCCATTCAGAGGAAGTTGGCAGACACGAAGTTGTTTTTGCCGTGGTCTTTTTGTTAAACGCTGCTTCCATAAGAGCTGAAGATTCAATATTGTGGCAATGCTGAGCGGATTTGGCCCAATTGTGTTCCACTGTCTGCCGTGGTGGATTCTAATGCTGTTATATCTTTGTTTTGGTGCCAGCGACTGGATCCCAGCCAGGCCTTTTAATTACATCAGCCGTTTGATGTCTTGACATCTTCTTTAAATAGAAGGCTGGGTGCTATGAGGGGGGCCAGAGAAATTTTATTGTGTACCTTTTAGTGAAACATTTCATCTTAAAATGCGGCGCTCACATGTCATAGCTCTCATCAGTCTGGAATATTAATACCCTCAAATATCTTCATTTACATAAAAAGCAGTTAATCAGCTTTTACAACTTCGCTAACATCAGTGAGGTAATGTCTGGGGGCTTCTGTTGGAGAAAACAATTCATATACTGTAATGAAAGCCAGCAGAATCAATCAATAGTTTTTGCAACATTTTTTGGCAAGAGTTAGCAAAACTCGCTCTCTTAGCTAATGTATTCGATGTCACACACAGAAAAAAATACTTACTAAACAGTTGTTTGAAGCGTGTCTACTTGGACACCTGGGAAATCCTTTACTTTGTTGTGATGTGCCGCTGTCGTGTGTGGCCGTGTGTTCCTCTGGGAACCCTGATGGGCCGCGGGGTCAACGCTCCGGGACTTTCCTTTAGCAACTGATGCAGATTTATCATCTGAGCACTGTAAGTGAAGGTGGGGGTGAGGAGGGTAAAATCATCAGTGGCATCTCCTGCCTCATAGAAGCAGATGTCCAGGTTGCTGTGTGACAAAATGAAAGCACGTGTTGCCGTCCTGGCCGACTAAGTACGACATGGTAGGGAAGGCCTGTGAAAGCAATTTAGGCTTTCTGTAATGGAACCAACAAACGAATGCTTACCTGCATGCCTTTGTTGTCCTAAGATAAGAATTAAAAACCACTTGAGGGAGTTTTAATGACAGAAGAATTCTGACTTAATGAATCTTTTTGAATCTAAACAAAGCAGAGCATTTAAGGTCAAATCCCCAGTGGTTGTAGTTTGGTAACTTTGTTACATTTTGATCTTATTTGTACATTTTAGTACGATTTTCCTTTGTCTACTTAGAAATAAATAAACTCTTCATTAAGCAACTAGTGTTGTAACACTCAATACCATTTTATTAAAGTTCTTGTTATGCACTCAGACTCAATCTTGTCTTGGTCTCAGACTTGGAGGACTTTTCTTGACTTGGACTTTTTTGAGCTGGAGGAGATTTTATTTCAAGGCCAGTCAGTTGCAGTGCATTGTCTAGTTTACTTGTTAACATCCCTAATGTGATTGGAAGTAAAACTTTCTTAATAAATCACTGCAATCATTTTTAGGGTTATGTGGGTCCTTTAGATGAATTGGTGTGCTGGTCTGGTCATGGTTTAGTGGTCTTGACTACAACAGAAACTACAATAGGGTAGTATCTCGTTCAGTATACTTCAAGCTGATGGTTATATTCCCATGTAAAATGAAATACTGCAGCTGTAAAGTCAGAATCAGGCCCTGCCTGGCCCAGACTAGTTCTGTCCTGCTAATAAAAGACATCTCTTTTTAGTTTTGTATACTGATCTCTCCACACCAGCTTTAACCATCCCATTCACGGTTCACACCGCATTTACCCGCTAATGTCTCCCAGCAGGCCTCAAGTCAAAGACAGTGATTCATAAAGTGACAGGTCTGTCTGCTATCATAAGGACAGAAGCACACAGAATCCTCCCTGCCTCTCTCTCTCTCCACACCCTCCCCTTTAAACAGACACAGACTGCGTTAGACTCTGTCTGGTAACAGTCTATTCTACATGTTAGGGCAAGCAAATACAGTAAAACCTGTATTGATATCAAGCCAGGAACGGCAGTGGGAAAGGAGATCTTAGCTATGCTGGTGCAGGAACATCAGTAATCCTCACCACAGAAAAAGCAACAGCTCTGTGGCGATGTCGTCCATGACGTAATTTTGTTTTTATTTAGGAAGTGTCCAACAGATGTGACGCTTTCACATCACTGCATTAGTTTGTTGGATCAGCAAACATCTTTCCCTGTTACTTCATTAGCATTTGTCAGATCACGGGAGACACCTTCTGGTTCTCCCTCTCTAACTTCCTTAGTTTATTTTCTTTCTTTCCTGACAAACATTTGCATATATTGTATGTCAGTGAAAATCGCACCACTCGTAAGCACTAATGTGTTTTTCTTCTCTCTGTTTTTTCTATTATTAGTGTCTCCAGAGAATGTGCTGTAAGGAACCCCCTCCACCCAGACCAGAGTATGATGTTGTGTGCATTGGACTGAGCGGCGCAGGCAAAACCAGTCTGCTATCTCGCTTATGTAATGAGATCAGTGATGGCACTGTACCAACCACAGGTAACTCGCTGTTTGCTGCTGTGTTTTTTAAAGCAACAAAAAACAGTTTCTTTAACTAAAAGTGACATTAGGCTGTTCAGGCTTTTAGAATATAAAACACAATTACAACTTTAGTTTATTTAATATGTTCACTAACGCTGTCCAACAGCATATTTACATGCATAAATAAGGGTTTTCTAAATTTGGTAATTTTTCTGACAGTATGTTGTGGAAAACATTTTTTATATTTTTAAACTCTCTTTTTCATACTATAGACAGAATGAACCCACATCCTATGACTTCTCTTGCATGTTCATCACTGACACTTTTCTAAAACAATTTTTGGGACAAATTGGGGTTGTTAAACAGATTCAAAACAATAGTTCACTTAAAAATGAAAATTCTTTTATCATTTACTCACCCTCATGTCATTACAACTGACAATGTTATTTCAATGACTTTCTTTTTTATGCAGAACACAAAAGAAGATATTTTGAACACCATTGGTAACCAAACAACTTCCATTGACTTTCATTTTATGGACACAAAAAAACTCATATACAGGTGAATGACATGAGAGTAAATAAATGATGACAGAATTTTATTTTGGGGTGAACTTATCTCTTTAAATCTTTTTTGTGCAATACATTTTATAGTTGATAAACTATTGATAAAAACTTGAAATAGTTAACTATCGATAAAAATAGGTAATCTATCTTCCAAACAATCCTTTTTAGAGTAGATTTTATGTTTTTTATGACTAAACATTAATGAGGGCATGGAAAAATATTTATGGAATGTTGTTTTAATGTGTAAACCTTAATCTAACAAAAACATTCAAGTTCAAATCTGCTATTCAAATTTCCAATCCTTTGACATAAAAGTGCCTGTAGTTAAAAAACATTTACTGAAAGTCTAGTCTGAACCCCACCTAGTCATTAAAACGTAATGGTACAACCCACAAAAGAATACAAAGCTCAGCTTCTGTTTTTCAGACAAAAGCTACAAATCATCAGAACAAACTGACTAAACACTACAGGTACATTCTCATTGTTTTAGTCCGAGTCCATATATCACCAATGCTACACTTTCCCAGGATTTTAGAACGTCTGCAAAATCTCTGCTCTGTCACCATGTGCTCCTCATCCTCTTGGATCACTGAAGCTGTTTAACGTTATTGCTGCACCTCTCTGGCCGGTTACCTCAGAGCCGCCCTTTGAACAGTACACTGCTTTACCACAGACAGAGGACAGCACTTGCTTAATATCTTCTGCGAATGTATGCCTGTGTTTTCGAACATCTGGGTTTTGTCACATGGACTTTCTGCCTTATGAAGTGTGTTGATTTCATTAGAGCCCTTGGCGACAGGCTGGTGTTTTCATGAATCACAGTCCCATCAGCCCCTGCTTCCTTCAGATGGACGACATCACTTCCTTTTTTCACAAACAACACAAGTGGTTCTTTTCACAAGAGAAGACGCAGTTGCGTGTGACGCAGCTTTCCGCCGCACGTCCTTAATGATCTGAGTGTGATGTACACAGTGTGCTAGACGGTACACAAACTCAGCATGGGCGTCCAATGACTCGTCTACGGAGTGAACACCTGTCTCAAGCCGTCCAGCGAAGCAGTAATTGTGAAAATAGACATGTTTACTATAGCGAACAGCTATTTGGCAGCCCTCATGGAAATATGGTTAGATTAAGTTGTCAGAGGCACTGAACCAACAGACCTAGACTGAGCTTCTCACCTCTTCATGGCATGTTTACTCTCATCTGCTAAGCATTTGATGAAACTTGCCTTACAAACATAAGTTTATCATTTCTTATAAAGCAAATTGAGCCTGGCCTCACATGTTTTAAGTTGCATTAATCAATTCCAAAAGTTTGTCCTCCCTGTCTCTACATGCAATGGTGAGAAACTAACACCGAATGTCACATCAAAGGAAATGCTTCGTGTCATTGTGTTATGTATTTTTCAGCTCATCTTTTATATTGTTTTTGCTGTGCAGTTCTTTACACTGCTGTGTTTCATTCACAGGTTTCAGCATCAAGGCGGTGGGATTCGAAAACGTGATACTAAATGTAAAGGAGCTAGGAGGTAATGAAAACAAATCACAATTATCATCTCTTCTCCAAGCTTTGGAGAGAAGAACTGTTGCCAAGTTAATCCAGTGGTCTCTGGGACAGATCTCCTAGTTTAGCCACCTGAACCCTAAGAATGGACACTTACCTCAGTGTCTCCTACTTCCTAGTAAAACCACAGCTGCATGCTGACTTTAAAGAGTAAGACATTACAGGTCAGTCAAGTTTAGGAGGCGTTTGCTAAGCAAATAAATATTGCATCTCTTTGCAGATCTTGTACCCTTGATTTTTGTAGTATTGAGTATTGAAGCGGGATTTTTCTTGTTATCAACATTGTTATAGCCTTCTTTCAAACCTGATCTGAACCACATCTTAAATATAAAAAATGGTCAGATCTTATTTCTGAAGTAGTTTTTAGTCATTATGGACACATCACATATGTAATTTTAAACAAAGTACACAGTGGCAACATACACAATGCAGAGTTACAAGAGTGATGACCGCATTTAAGTTTTTATTCCATGTGTGTATGGAACAGGAGTGAAAAGGCTGTAGTCACTAGCAATGAGAATATTGCGGTTAAGCAAGTTTTGTAAACAAGTTTAAGTAAACGGTGCTGTTTTTATATTTATTTATTGCTGGTCGCTAGACAATACACCTCTCAGTGTCATCCTGACATCTCTATAAAAGGTCAAAATGAGCCACCTGTCATCGCCAACAACTAGTCATTCAGTTTGGTTCCTAACACGTAGAATTGGCCAGAATGTTTGTAAATGGGGTTGTTACGACTTCATTTTTCATGAGATAATTTGGTTGTAGAATGCTGTTGTCACTTCCATAAATTTCAGAACTGTGTTTGTAAAGAACACTAAAAAGTGAGGAGACGGGGATTTATCTGTAATGTTTATGTGGCCAGTATGTTTCCAACTGAGTCTGAATATTAACTTATTGGCAACTATGTGATATTTATGTAGTGACTAGTACATGAGTGAGTTATTGACAATAGAGTATATACATGAACGCAATAAAAATGCCTATGTTGCTTTTGTTCATTAATGCACTTTATAAGTTCAGCACCGCAGCAATAGACATGCACAAAAAAGAAATCTGTCAGTTTACTAACATAAAAGACTAATCTGAAAACACTGTCCATTTGGGCCAGATATGAGGCCACAGGTACAATGCTGGAAGATGCTTGTTGTTATAGGGCTGTAGAAGGTGAAATAAATCTTCATGCGGAGCCCGACTCTGTTTATGAGCATGTTAGGGGAGCCGCTTTGAAGTGATTTATGTGTTTGGGGGGACGTGGGGGACATTACAGGTGCAGTCTGTATCATGACAAGTGGCTTTACCGACGCAACAGAATCTTGAGTCCACTAAAAGACAACAACAGAGAACGACAAAACAGTAAACCAAGGGGAGCCCTGACTAAATCTGAAATACATATGGTGGCTCATGAAATGAAGCTGCTCCAGCAGGTGAGGTCAGAGTCTCCGGGGCTGGTTTTAATGGATTGAGGCCTCTAGGTTTGGTTTAGAAGCTGATGTATCATCACCTGAAGCAGGACACATCTGCTCTTACTGAAAGTTCACATAGTGCCTGACTAGAAAAGATGATTTTATATCTGCCCATGAACTGTCATACTTTGGTACCTGACACACAATCTTCAGAGATATGCACTCTCATAATACCACTTTATCTTTGGGACATAATATGGAAGTATTTAAGTATTTAAACATTTTCAGGATGCACAGAACTAGCAAAGTATTTGGAAAAGCTTGTTTTGGTTGTGCACATTGATATGATACATCTGGCATATTTAGTTAAAGATATCAATAGGATGTGAAATCATCATACTTATGAATGTTTATCTAAATAATGACCTTCCTTCATCAGTGAAAGAGTAGATAATTGTCTGTGCCCTTCATTATGCACTTCAGGCACTTTAGCAACTCACTTTAGTGACTAAGTGGCTACTTTGACAAGTCAAGAGCCCTGATAAATGTCATCTGCCGGTCTGGACCTCGCTAGACCGGGCAATGAATGTAAATTTAATTTACATCATGATATCTTTTTAATTTATAAGTTAGCTCTTTGCAGGAAAGAATTTTCATGGAACCTTAATGCCCATCGATAGACATTTAACCTGTTAACCGCCACCGTTCCCCGGGAGGAAAATGTATTTTATTTTCCAGTTTACTTAATATTTCATAGTTGAATTCTAATCTAATCATGACAAATTATATATTAATGGAAAGGTCAAGAAGATAAAGAATAAATATTTGACAACATTTCATAACAAGATACTTAAACAAAACAATGTTAATGGTAATAATGTTTTTATGAAAATACCTAAAATTAAAAAATCTAAAATGATAAAAACTGTGTCATGTTAAGACCAATTATGATCTCATTTGGGTAAATTTGTATGTTACTGTTACTTTGTATAAAAAAACAAACAGTCACTGATCCTTTGTTAAACTAATGCTGCAGAGAAGTTAAACATCCCTCCTGTCCTGACTCAGAGATTCCCCCAAAACAACTGCTAAGACTTTATGGTTGAGCAGAAAAGGAAAATTGAAAGTTCAGTCTGACTCACTACTATGACTATGTGTGTTTCCGCTGCTAAATTGAATAATGCATTTTTTACCACCTTCTCCCATTTGTCCTCAAAGCTGTCAAGCCGTCAGTGAGAACTATACTTTTACTCAATAACTGATGCGCCGCATGCTCTCAAACCCTCTCATTGTAGCAAGCATACAGTATCTCACAACTACTATGTAATGCTTTAATGTATATTTTAGGTGCACAGCAAAGACATATGAAACATTCCTTCTCTATTCTTTTTTTTATTGCTGTCCATATACAAACTGGCACTTTGTCACACAAACTACCAGTTTGTTAAAACCATGCCTTGCATGGCAAGACCAGATGCTCTCATTTATCTAATTCATCCTGAGAAGTTCCTATTTACAGGTTCAGAAGTCACAACTATGTGTGTGAAGATTGGGCAGAAAAACATGAATGCATTTGCCAAATGTCTTTTTTTCACATACTGACAAAGTATGCAGAATAGAAGTGTGATTCATTCTTTATGCACTTATATTTTATGATTCATTATTTATGTACTATCATAGTGCCCCAGAGAAAGATGCAAATTCAGTTTTGTCACACAAGCCTGTTACTTATCTGTATATATGTTTGGTTAAATTCATACTTTTTTGCAAGCTTTATCTCTATTCGTCATTAATAATACACAAATATGGTATAAACCAGCATTAAACATTTTTGATTAACTTACTATTATTTGTATGATATTATTATTATTATTGTTAAAATTAGATTTAAATAATTATATTAATAATGACATCGCCCTAATTTTAAAAGTCGGGGCATAAAGAAAATCACAATTTGTATGTTTTCCATGTACACTTATCTCATGAATACAATCATTCCAACATGACTGGAAGGAAGCAGGAGTACGAACAAGCCTCCAGTTAAAAATGGTGCTGTATAAACTGTGGCACAGCCTTGACAGGATGGATGAATCTGAATGTGAGAAAGTTCAGAATGTGAACTGTGAGCATTTGCCATAGTGACATATCGTCAGTTTGTCACACAGCTTGCGGTGTGAAGGCTGTTATGAACCGCGCTGTCCTGCTGAGGTTAACAAACCGCATCCCGTGTAATAATCCACCCGGATAGCAAGAGGCAATCCGCTTCTGTTACCCTTTTGACACAAAGGCCAGCAATGCCCCATGTGTGTTAGCAGTCTGTCCGTTAGGTGTGAGGCATGACTGGCACAGTGAGGAGGCATCTGTTAATGGTGTCTGTGAATTTGCCCTCTTCAGTGACAATGACGTCAAAGAAGATTAGACGTGACTTTATGTGTGAAGATAGCCCTTGCTGTGAATGTCAGACAATGTTATTCATTTCCTTACCATTTCAGGCACAGACTAAACAACGCTGATAATGTTTTTTTTCCTAATCTTTTAATGTCAAATGGATGAATCAGTATGCGTATTTGATTGCGTGAGTAGTTATAACAACCATCTGTGATATCGGCCAGGTTGCATTATTGCTAGTGTCTTGCGACGGATCTATGTAGATTTGGAAAGGTTAACTTTTGAAACCAAAAAGTTCTTAATTTTTGTACAGAAAAAAAACCCTTTTGACTTTTCTGCAAGAGATCTTTGTTAAAATCGACTTTTGTCTATTTCAGAAAGGGGTTTCTTTTTTCTTAATTTCTTCTTCTGAAGATAGATATCAATCCAACAGCATGTTCCCCATCAGGAATTTATTGTTCCTCATACTGACTATACTGCACACAGATGTCAAAGAGTATTGATCCAGAAGACTGTTGGGATAAGGTTTCTCTATCAGTTAATAATTTACAACATTATGCATGATTCATTTCAATCCTGGAATCTGGTTTTATGAACTTGCAAACAACCAGAAGATACTTTATTATTACTGGAAAAGACCAAGCACCTTTAGGCCCACAGAGCATCCATATGTGTGCCTTCTTTTTAGCAACGTTCAATCCGTTAAATGTGTTTATTATTTTACCAGCTCTCTTAGGTCAGTTTATGTAGTCTGGCTTCTGTTAGCACTTCAAAGACTGTTGCACTGACTGTAGTTCAGTTAAACTCAAATTAATAATATGTTTGTGTTCTTCTGAAGGTATGCAAATATAGCATGCAGACCAACAAAGATCAGTAGCGGAAAATTAGTCTTTCAAGCTGACCAAGACTAAAGAGAAAAGGACAATAATAAGGTATTATTGCCTTGCTTCATTATAAAGCGCAATGGAAAACAAATGGAATAATGCTTATACTGTAGATGCCTTGGGAATAGCTACAGGATCATTCTTTCTGTTCATGCCAGTTTTAGAGATAGAGGCTTCCATATATTTCCAAAATTTAATGTGACATTTGGAACTCACTGTACATTTTTTAGAATGCCCTGCCAGGGTTGCATTATCTCCATCATTGTTAAATATTGAATGTTACAACTAAACGATTGTTGATAATGCAAAAAGTGACTAAATAATGTGTGATACTCACCATTACTGTTAGTTTATTAAATAAACTCCACATAATATCATATTAATTTGATTCATAAAACAAATTAATCACAACTATAAAAAGTGATGACAGTGATGCAGTGTATCATTGTGTGTCTTGACGGGAAGGCTACTCTGCAGCATTTCGACCAGCTGGAAAACAGATGAACAGTGATATCTGGATGAGCAGGAGGGATCATAACTGAATAGCTTTTTTTTATTAAAGATTCATATCTCAAGTCTGTTTAGGTAAGCTCAGATGACTTTTACTCCAATTTTTACAAATGCATTTGATATTTGGAAATTTCGGGATTCATTTCAATCAGGATTTTGAAAATGGCACCAATCATACATTACAAAATGCCATTTCACGCTTGCGTATATATTAATGCCATATTGAATTTTGAAGCCATATTTTAAAACATTAAAAAAACATTCAAACTGTTCAACATATTTCATGCTTGTTGTCTTTCTCAGTACCTGGTACCTGCTTTGTATAATGTTTATTTATATTTCACAATGAGTGTCATTCTCACAAATTGTTGACTGTACACTAACAAATATTATTATATTTTATTTCCTTAGAAAGGTAACTAGTTCTTCTATTTATTAGTTATTAATTTAGAACATTTTGAAAGTCCAAAGCCAACAAATGCCAAAGGGGGTTTTACATTGATCCATCAACAAACAATTACAGGTATGTTGCCATTGGTCGGATTAGTGTAAAATGGCCTTAATATTTATTTTTTATCTCAGCATAACAGAGCCTTTAACTTCTGAATATTCGCCATGGTGGAATAAATAAATGTAGTCAATAAATGCAATGTAATATGAATGCAAACGATAGGCTTAACAGCAATGCAAATACTGTATGACAAAAGACTGTCATTACTGTTTGAGGAACCACACACAGTCAACTGTTAAAAAACAATAAAATATACATTTTACTTTAAAACTATTAATATATACAAAATACTTAAAAAACAGTAAACAAGAAAAAAATTAAGATTTCTCTCCTCATACACAAGGAATTGATTGGAAAACATTAAAATACATCACAGCCGGTAGCGTGTCGAAATTTACTTTATTATTTTATAGTTGTAAGTTTCATTTTAACCCATCTATTGCTCATATAGGTGGTCGCTAACCCATAATTATTAATAATAAATATAATAATAATAATAATATTAATGTAATAAATAATAATAATTAATAATTATTAATAGGAAATGAACGACTTCCGGTCTATCCTTTGTCATGTGCACGGAGAGCGAGCAGAAAACGGTCATTGGAAAACACGAAACGGCATCGGAACGGATAGATTACGGAGCGCTTTGAGGGTAAACTGTTGTTGATCCATTCCACAGACATACTCCGTTTCAGAGAGCCACTCACTCCATGCGTTACTTGGCGCGACTGAAGACGTGACCGCTTGGCTTTTCAAACAGGTTCTGTTGTCAAAAAACAATACTAAGTTGCTGTCCAAATTAGATTTGAGACGTAAGTTACTTCATAGTAATTTACCCTTTATGTACACAACGCTGCTGTATCAAATATCTATTTTGTAGGCGCGATATCTAAACATGCTGCAGTTAATTACTGTATATACGCCATACTGGTGACATGGGTAAATATACTGTTGATAGTAATTACCTCAATGTAACAGCACGTGCGAATTTTGCTGGTGTATATAACACACATTTAGGGTGGAAATATACACAGTGTGGAATAGATTTCATTTAGGCAGCCAATTCTTCTTTTACTGATCTTTACAGAGAAAAATAATATAAAGGTATGTCATGGCTGGTTGTACAGTTTACTGCTTGGGGTAAGACGGTCTAGAGCTGGACATGATGACCTGGATCTGAGTTGTGGAAAGGCAGTTCAAGGCCCAAGCTGTCTGTCTTAACGGCATCCAGGCTGAATTGATGGACATTTAATGAGTTAAAATGAAACACTGTACCCTGGAGAAGTGGACAGACAAAGCAGCCAAGACAGTTTCAACATCTTTCTTCAAGCAAGAAAACAGATCCCGGGGGTTTATTAGGATTATTTGGCTGAGATTGCTTTTTAGTAACACGTTTTAAGTTTGACATGTTTTGGATTATTAGTTAAATGCTTCTTTACCAATCACAGAAATATTGCAGACAACAGTCGTCTGAATGTTTTAAGCAAGTTAACATTTGATGTCTTGACAGGGCCATTGGCCAATAGGTGGCAGAAGATATCAGTGTGATGATGGATGGGCATGTGTTCCTGGCAGATAAGCAGGCCTAAGAATCTCTGCAGATTTGAAAGCAAGTTGTTATCAAATTATTTCTACGTATTTGTATCAGTAATGTAGTATTCTTTATTTATTAAACACATTTGTCATTTTTAATCCATTTCTTAGAACCCCACACATTTTGACTCAAGCCAGCCCTTTCGTGGAAATGACAGGGACACATTACATTTTTGTGTTATTCCAAATGTACTAACTTTTTGGAAACACTAAATGGGATTGATAGACTATGACACATGGCTTGGGGAAGTTAAAGAAATCCTGTATACTGTGAGGTTGTGGCAACGTCCTGTGCGTCCTAATCTAAATAAAGAGGAGAGGCTTTTGGATGTGGATTTGGTCAGTCACAGATAACTTACACATACTGTGGGGCAAAATAAACATCCAGTAAATTTTTGCACAGAAATACACAAATTTTACAATATTTGATCACAGACTGACTGACCAGTCAAAATGCGGTATACAAGGAAACTGTGTAATTCAAAACTATTATGGCAGAGAGAAGATACATACATTCATTTATAGCACTAAAACTGTATATCTATGAGCCATATGCTGAATATAATTTTGGCATTGTTTGAGCTAAACATTTGAGAAAGGTAGCCTAGATACTTTCTGAAAAGGCATGTGCATTTACTTTGCAGAGAAATCTTTTGACTTAAACATGATAAGTGAATCTGGACACTCATGGGCTGTTGCAACAGCAGCTGCGGTTGACACGCAAGGGTGATATCTGTTGTCTCCTTTCTTGTCTGTTCTTGTATTTACTGTATGCTGTCTTTTGCATTCACTCTCTGTTATTCTCTTTATTTCATTTGTTTATACATTTGTCAGAAACTTCTATTCAAAGTAACTGAGCGTTCAAGGTTTTATACCTTGGAGATTAAACTCATGACCTTGACGTTTCCCACCGTGCTCAACCAGTTGAGCTACAGGAACAATCTCTGTTTTATAACTCCAGTCACTAGCTTTGAAAGAGTGTAGTGGTATGTTGAAATTAAGCATGTTGATTCTGTTTTTAGTGTAACACAATTAAACTGAACATGTTTGTTAGCTAACTGTGAAAGCATAGCAGTTTTTATACAGGACACGCGCCTGGCCCGAAGTTAACTTCCGGTCGGTGTTTGTTTATTAGTCTGGCTAAAGGAAGTCTACGGAAAGTTAAGTTTGGGCCAGGTAGTATCATTTGTTTTTCTTCTTGCCATTCTTTCTAGTTTTAATTTGCTTGCTGAGTAACTAGCAGAACCAGTAAGATATCAGTGAGATTGCAACTTTGAGCTGACCATGTTAGAAAACAATTATCAAATGACTATACTGCCATTTCACATCTTCAGGAGTTTAATTAGTTTAATCTAGCAAGTCTAACAAAATGCTTTTCTTTTTGTATGTTCTGATATTATTTCTTGCATTTTTAAAAATGATTTAATTAGTTTCTTTTGAGACTTCAAGGTGAGCAAACGTGCATCATAATGATTTCACCAGATTTGTGACTCAGGGTTGCCACATCTGCGTAACAAAAACAGTCTAATGGCCAATCAAAACCAGCCCAAAACTAGTCCAATGACCCCATCTTAACTACTAAAACTCAAAGTATGCCACTATACTGTACTTAACATACTTAACATATTTTACAGTCAGTGTTATGCATTACACACAATTATTGAAATATTGAAAATCATTGTGTAGTAATAATGTGTAGTGAACTATTTAGTCTTAAGAATGACAGCTGATCATTTAAAAAAATTAATTTGACCCACTAAATAAAAAACGACCTGCTGCCACACTTTAAAAGTAGTCCAGTTCCACTGAAAAACTGCAGACTTGGCAACCCTGATGAGACTTGTGACCTGATGATTGCTGTGACAGAAATGATATTTCATATTATGCTTTTCTGTTTTATTGGATATACTTTGAGTGACTCAAATCCAAGTCACTAAAGCCAAGCTTAGTACTCAAACAAAACAAAAGGGATTTGTTTTGAAGAATTTTAATTGAAAACAAATTTTATTTTGTTTAATAGCAACATAACATGATTTACATACAAGACTGTTGCTATGAGAAGAAGGATGATGAAAAATAAATCATCAATACAATATATTATTAAACATCATCTGTCTTAGGACCTCCATGGAAGTTCCCATGAATGTTTTTAATTTGTGCAGCATGGACCAAACCTATGAATGTGAGGATAGCATTAGAAATGAAAAGCCAGTTGTGGCTTACAATGCTCATGTATATACAGTACATAAACAGGTCATGTAGTATGTTGTTTTTGTTTCTGTCAATGCAGGAGCAGAGAGCATCAAGAAGTACTGGAGTCGATATTACCAAGGATCCCAGGGTGTGGTTTTTGTCCTCAATAGCGCAGCGTCCGATGACGAGATGATGGCTTCCCGATCTGAGCTCCACCTGGCCCTGCAGCATCCTCAGCTCTGCAGCCGTCCGTTTCTCATTCTTGCCAACCACCAGGATTCACCAGCTGCCCGCTCTGTACCGGAGGTATGGTAACTTTCCACACCAAATATAGCTGCAAGTGAAGTGCCTGGCCCTTAACGCCGTCTTGTGATCCTCTGCTGTTGAGGGTTGCTGGCCTCTGTATTTACACACTCTCTGAAGTGTTTGGACTGAGAGATAGGAAGTGTGCATTATGAAGGGTGTCCTGTTGCCATGCAATAAGAGTCATTGTTTATGGGCAGTCTCGGGAGATGACCGGCTAGGGCGCAGACGTTTTTGGAACTGGATGTTGTGGGGAGCTCCCTCCCTCTCCAGAGCTGTCGATGTAAACTTTCTGTGACGTGGGCTGGCTGAATAATAGTGTTTTCACTGTGAAAACCGGGTAGAGGTTGTTTTTCTTAGGACAGAGGAAGTATGACTGAGGACACTTGAAGCATGTATTTTATTCAGAGGCAGATGTAATTGTGGCAGTGTGTTACTAGTTACTCATCTAGGACAGGAAAATATTTATGTACTTATTATTGAGACATTGCCACAATAGGTGACATGCATTTGGATTCTGAGTTTTGATGTACCTTTTCATTGTGACATTTGGTTTCAGGTGACAGTGGCTACTGGTGTTACGTTAGAATAATGTAGATATTTTAAGGAGCAATTAACAAGGATTTATTTTGTTTGTGGATCAATGCTTAAAGAAACTGTGATGCCACATGTATTATAAATGGAAAGTACCTTACGCCTACTTAACAATTTGCTAAATGTTGTCAGATGATGTCATGCACTAATTAGCATATTCTTTACATGATCATGTGTCATGGCACTTGCCACTTTTGTTTCTTTTCTACTATTTTTGCAGACATGTTATGTTTTAATGCAAAAAGCATATTATGGGATTCTTCATGAAAAGAGTATAAAGTGAATAGATGTGACCCGTTAACTTGCACCACCGTCTACTGAACAAAGCTAAGGTTTATCCAAAAAACTGCTTGATTTTTTTTTTTAAAGAATCTAGGAACAAAGTCTCTAAGTTGGCAGAACTGATTGCGTCAGTTGTGGTTAACTGCAGTAAAGTGCAACCTATAATTGTTTTGTAGTATTTTGTATTCATTTGTTTTAATTTTTATAATTCGTAGTGGCATGACCAGACATGGTGTAACACACTGGCATATTTAAAAGTGATATGGTATACAAATAAAATGTAATAAACAGGCAAAGGCAGGTAAGAAAAGGTAGGTGAGAAATATGACATGACACATTGCTTAAGTGGGTGAATATGGTTTTAGGGTAAGGGTTTAAACCACTGATCAGATGTAGAGCTGTGGAGGTTATGCCAGTGTTGCCAGGTAAGTTAATCCAGTGTTGACTAGGAAGATCGCTTGACTCCTCTGATCTGGTCAGTACAAAGCTGTGACTTTCATCCTAGCAGTGTCATTTTTTAATTTTTAAACAGCTTGTTATTGAAGTGTGTTGAGTGAAACACGTACTGCACAGTACATAGGATGCATAGGATAAAAACCTATATGAGAACGAAGAGCATTTGCTCATTGTGGTTGCATGCGCAGGTAACTCCTGCCTTCCTCCATGCTGCCTCGGTGTGGGATGTTTTGGCTAGCCACCTTGACTTCTTATGTTTCACTGAATTACTCTTTCAGCTGAAGAGACATGTATTGTGGTTGTAGTGAGAACAAAATTGGTGGGAGGAGAAACCTCTAAAAAATTCAGACAAGCTTCTTGCCAACTAGGATCAGGTCTTGATAAAAAAGTTTTTTATCACTCACTCATATAGTGTTGTTATGTGATGTTGGCAGTTTGATTTGATTTACAGTTCCTTAAAGGCCAGATATTATTAAACATATTCATTTTGGACTTATAGGAGATGTCTTTTGAGAAGACAAACTGGAAAAAATCTACTTACCCAATTTATTCATAAATTTCCATGGTCTGCATGCATAATGGGTTGTGCCACCCATAGAGTATGATCGTAATATGACATTGATCATAACAATTGTAATGCATGTGTGACTTTTGCATGCAGTGGAAAATCTTTTATTTCGTGTTAACTTCAGTCACTTGGTGGCCATCTGAGAGAGACCACACAGACCCCTCTTTTGTTTAACATCGTAAATATGGTCAGTTGCATCTGATCAGCACAAAGCACATTACTGGGTTTGCCATGTGTTTGACTATATTTAGCAATTGAAGTCACAGAAATTAACCTCTTTTCAGACACTTTCAGAGCGTGTGCTTTAAGTTTGCTACAGGCCTTTTTTATTTGCGTCTGCAAAAAAAAGTGTCCTGCTGCAAAAACTTCTTTTGGAGTTTTTAAATCTTCTACCTATTTCAAGCTTGACAATAAGTTGCATGCTTAATATTACCTGAAATGTAATTTTATTTCATTTCTTAAATTAATAAAAAAAATTCTGTTATTTATCTTTTCAATGAACACAGACAAAAAAGTGATGCAAGCAGTTGCAGACACAGTATAAAACAATTTTTATACTGTGTCTGAGAGTAAAGTATCACTGTCATTGTAAAAGTCCTGTTGCTGTTACACAAAATATCAGGTGTCCTGAAATTAGTGGAAATTGACAGTTGTCTAATTGCGTTTCATTTTCATAATTAAATTCTTCACATTTTCCGGCTTTACTCTATTGAATAGCAGGTGTTACAGTACAATTGTGGTTAAAGGATCATGATCCAGGACTGTTTAAGTTTATCCCAAAGGCTTAGTAACCTGCCCAGACAACTTCAAAGAGTAAACATCCTCCAAACTCTGAGTCATGGTGTATAATCAGCCAGGTCATCGCTGCCCACTGAGCAGCTACACAACTGACTCTAATTTCTTCTCAGAAGTGCTATTGCCATCTGTCACAATTGACCAGATTTTGAGCTTTATTTGTAAAGTCTAAAGCGAAACTGTGACGCATGCCATTGAGAAACCTTTTCTGGACAATGGTGGGTTGATTCACATCACACTACATGCTGTTTGCGGGCAGATTGGACCCGTTTTATTTCTGGACCAACAGTTTAGATGTTTTGTACGTGGGACAAATGAGTTCATAATCATTTTGTTCTCTGTTGTGCGACAATAGTATACACACCTCGTATATCGCATATAGTTTCATTGACTAATTGTAGCCATGCCCACTTTGGTGATTGTGTTAATGTATGACTTCTGGTTCTAACAGGCATATAAAACAAAGTTAATGCATCATTGAAATGTTTAGTTTGCTGTAATTAGATGATGTGGATATTGTAATCAACACATGTGAACATGGTGGGGAGGACGAATAGTGTAAATGTTTTGCATCCGTGATCGCCATTTGACTGGGAGGATGACCAGAGAAAGTGTCTGGAAATACACGGATATATACAATTATTTCTATGCTGTCCCTTGGAGCACATGTTGCCACTATAAAAAAATTACAAGAACACCCGGAGCAACCGGAAGTGCCCTGCTGACACCCAGGTTACCCTAGCATACAAGTTGAATAACTCTTTAATAATTGGGGCACAAACACATTCAGTGTTGTTGCAGGCTAGTTATTAGCACAGCCCAGTATTATTTCATGGTGTAATGTTTTCACGTTGAAGTTTAAAAGACTCGTTGGACTAGTAAAGGGCTCACTAGGGCCTTGTGTGTGACTTGTTTTCCAGAGGGAAATGTTCATGGGACAGAAATGCTTGTTGACACCAACCTCCTGCTGTTGGGGCCCAAGGAGGAAGCAAGGAGAGAGAGTTAGACTCATATGTTGATACAACACCTCAACAAAGCTGGGTTTGTGGATGTTTTACCCTGATGGGCTGTTTCTTGTTTTTTGCAATTACTCAGTTGAGAAATTATCTGAGTATATCTCAACCGTATTTTGTGTTTATGTTTAGAGGTGTATCTTAGAATGCGTGACATCGTTGACATCACTTAGTAAACCTCCAGACGACTGTACAAAACATATATGACTCAGAACAGGCAGCTGCTGAAGTTCTTCAGCACCTCTTCCTGCTCCGCTCATTTGTGAGAACTGAATCTGTTAGTTCACATCTGGTTTCAGTGTACCAAACGCACAACTGATGTTGCTTACCGAATGAAATTGCGACAAAGCAACGCTACGCATGCAACTGTGCTCTCGAGCTGCATTCAAGGGCTACTTTTTGCATTGTAACTTCCTGCCAAAATATGTGTCTGTTTATGTGTTGTCTACTTTTTGTTATACCAAATTAAATCATTCCAGCAAAGACCCCACAACATGACTATTGACTGTATAAACTCCAATTTTCTTCCAATCTGTGTACACGCAATTAATCATATCAGATCTGCTTTGACATTCCTGTTCCCCGAAGAACAGAGGCTAGTTAGTGGCATTCGTTTTTCTCCTTTCTGATGAGAAGCATTGTGTGTTAACTCCTTATTCTGGAAACACAACTTCAGGTCAGAAATGTCTTGGTTTTTCTCGGGGGCATTGTTGACTGGTGAAGGTAGGATTACATTCCAAGCCTGTAACATCCCTTCATTTGTCAATCAGATGTCAATGTGGTTTGGCTCACGCCGAATACTTTTTAAATGTTTTTGCACTTTAAACCACAGACACCACTATATGTCCAGAGGAATAAAGTAGATGATTACGGTAGATGAGGCCTCTTAGAAGACAGCTGCAGCTGGAATATCCTGTTTTCGCAGTGTGCTTTATATAGTCATTATTCATGGTTTTCAGTGTTATTTGGGTGCACCTGAAATTTAAAGGTGATATCATTTGTTTTAGCACTGTAATGGCCTGTATCATTGCAGATATTTATTTTTCTAATCCCCCTTTGCCACAGTTTTTAAGCAAAAATTGTTCAGTGGTTTTTCTGTTGTTACTGTCAAAGAAACACTATTAGATTTTAGCATTGCACACGCATAAGAAATATATTTACTACAATGGCTCCAACACGAATGATTAATATGTTATTTATTTGGCACTTTGTAGGGATAGATTTATGTTCATTATTATGCAGATCACTAATAATTAGGCTTTAATTATTAGTTATATCTATGATAATTCATCACTAATAGTTAAGATAACTAATAATTAGGCATTACAGAAAAGAGGTCTCACAAAAATATTTTATTACTGTTATTACTGGTAACGATGAACATACTGTATATCTCTGGTGCGCACTTAAGATGGTTTGTCACAGACAAGTGACTTTGTGAGTGAGTCTGAGAGGAAACATATATCAAACTGCCTCACAGTCTACACTAATGTTACATTAATGTTAGTGTAATGTTTTACAATTCATACAATATGTTTAAAGCAATGCTTCTTAACAGAAAAGGTTTTACCCCTCCTGGATTCATCTTATGTTTTATGGTAACCTGAATATTTACAGTATGAGGCACTTCCGGTTTTGTTTGAACCTCTGGTTGTAACTTCACGGGTATGCTCCAGTGCTCCTATTAATTTTTTTGTGATAGGACAAAATAATTGAATATATATCCCTGTACGTTATTTCTGGCCACTTTCACTTCTCATCCTCCCAGATGCTACTTTTTATCTGCCATTTTTTTTTCTCACATTACAGCTTCCTATGGCTTTGCTCTCAGGTTTTTCCCAGCCTAAGAAATGTAACAGAAGCCTAAGAGTGTTTCTGTAAAATCCCTAAAGCTCTCAGCGTATCTTACTTTCACTTGTCAAAGGACAAGAGACTTTTTAACAAGTGGTGATTATATCACCATGACTTAGTCATTATGACTAAATTCCACCGATGTGTTTGTTCTTCGTGTACTGCAGAAATGTTGTTTGCAGTGGAAGACTTTTTTTTAAGATCAGTGGCATGTTTTCTGTTAAATGAGATCATGTTTATCAATTTATCCCAATGCATGCAAATAAGGTGCTCTTTTAAATTCAGGTAAAAAGTCTCCTGTGTTAAATGAGTTTTTAAAGAAGAGCTAAATGAAAAAAAGGGACAACTTTTTAAGTAAAATCTATAGAAATAATCTGCTTTAGCACAAGGACTCTCTTCTCTTTTGATCCTCGATCTTTTGACCCTGTTTAAGATTTTTGTCTTAATCTCTCAGTTGACCTGAACAGATTTGCCAGTGGGATACACCAGGCGGAACTCACTGGTTTTCCACATGAATTGAGAAAGGGTTAAGCTTTAATGGCCGTCTGTCTGACTACATATTGGCTAGTTGACCCATCTAATGAGGTGGTCTAGACGAGAGCAATATCATGTCTGCAACATCCTCAGTGATGTGGAAGTGAGGTTCACCGGATTAATAACGAGTCTACTTTTTGATTTAAATGGATAAATGTTGATTAACGTTTTTTAATCATTTCCAGATAAGATGCTGGAGAAAATGTTTTTTTGTTATGTATAAATACACACAAAAATCTCAAATTTGTCACACACGTATACATATTTATATCTATTTTGTCAGTAAAATTGTAGGTTTTGTAAAAAAAAATAAAAATGTAGGTGGAAGAACAGCAGTTCCCGTGCTATAAAATAGAGTCACAGGTCAAACCCTATTCTCTGTAACAGTAAGAGGATAATCTGTCTCCTATTGTGGAGCTTAGAGAGTGTGTTAACACCTATTCACACAGATTCATACCAAATTCAACTTGCTGACGTGAGCAGACATCCTTGGGTGTATATACAAAAGAGACTTATCCATACATTATTTATTTTCACATTATATTATGAAACATTTCCTTTAGGGATGTCCCAATCAATTTTTTGGGGCTCATTGATCTGAGTCATTTAGTATCTTCTGACATAATTGTATTTTCCTGGCACTGTGATGATACAGAATTGTTTTATTCTGTATTATCTACCACAGCACCACAAAGCTATCTTATTCAACTCTCTGTAGCCCATCGAGCATTTTTGTTTTGAGGTGTTGTATCAAATTGGCGGTATTGAATGAAGTTCTGTTGCAGCCGCTTCACAAAATGTTTACACGTTGACGTTACAAATGCCTGTTGGATTGCTTTCTTATTTTCACACAGACATTTTTGCCTTCTATTCCAGTCACAACATAAGCTTTTTATTTACAACACCTACATGACAGCTGACTTAAAATAAAAGATCTTGCTTAACAAGCCCATTTTTATTTGCTTTGATGCGCCCCAATACCAATCTTTGTAAATTGCTTGAAACATCCCTAATTTCTTAATTTCAGTCACAGACATGTTACACTTGTTTATTATATTTAGTTAAGTTTTAGTTACTTTCTGTTGAATCTTACTGGATTGTGCAGCATCTGGATGTTTTGATCTTCATGTGCTTTTCCACCAACATCAGCCCTAAAAAAAGCCCATATTTTCTAGATGTTTTCAAAAAAGGCAGATACACAGTTTGGGCCAGTTGTGTTTAGAATTTAGTGTAATTTGACTGCATTCACAGACCCAGCAGTTGTCTAAAGCATCATCAGATGTGGTCCTCCATTTGCGATGAGTGATGCAAATTTGTGCTTCTTATATCCAATGTTTCTCTATTGCTTGATTGTTCTACTATGCTTTACGTTTTGTAACAATATCACAAATCAGTGCCGATTGCCTATGACATAGGTGGAATTATTTCTGTGGCCGGAAATGGTTGTTTAAATGACTGTTTTTTGAACATTGTTCAATGACGCTCAATATTTCAAGTGCTGTTATTAAGATTCATTTGGAAGTCATGTTTGATTAGATTACTTGTCACAGGATTTGGTTTCATGTGACTTCATCAGGGGACTAAGAGGCTCTGGATAAGTGAGTCAGTGGTTTTAAGTGTACCACAATTTCTGCAACATTGTTCAGGCACTGTGGATTAATACGTCAGAAGTTGTAAGTGTAATGGAGCAGTTGTTTAATTCATGCTTTGGTTCATTTTTAGGACTTGCTTAGTGAAATAATCTGACATAATTTTAACCTGTACTCTTAAAAAATAAAGGTTCCTCAAGGTGCTCCTTGTCAGGCTGTATAGTCTCATCATTGTTTTTTTTATTAATCAGCTATATGAGCATTATTTAAGCACTGATTGATTTGGTATTTTACAGGCTTTTGTACGAGGAACAAACAAAAATAAACCTTATTTAATATTTTTTGTCATACTCTGTTACGTCAATTCAGTTAAAATAAATATGGTTTGTATTTAGTTAATGTTCCGATAATATCTGATGATTCTTGCGTGCATGCTTTGGAAAGGCTGAATGTTACAGAATTGGGTAAAATGATCTTCCTCATATTTGTTTTTGTTTTGTACGTCTCAACCACAGATTTTTTTCAAAGATGATGTTTTCTATAGTAATTAACACAGTGTTAAAAGGACATTTCATCCGGATCTCTCATTTTGATCCTTTCATGTTCAGGATGCAGGTACCACAGGAACAGGAAAGATTTGAGAACGTCCTTGAAGTGCTTTCTCATTTGCCATTCATAATTACATTCTCTGTTTATACCATTTTCCACAAGTTATCCAGATGCAAAAGACCTGTCAGATGAGGTGTGCCGTCAGAACATGCCTTTTTCCCGGACAGCTACGTCTAGACGCAGTAGTAACCAAACAATTGCGTGCCTCACACCAACAAAGCTGGGACTTTTTTTCGGATCGCTAGGGAACTGGATATACATGCAACATGCTGTGAGAATTAAACTTGTCACTCTGGAATGTTTAATTACGTATTCTGCACGTACTCATGCGCTCACAAATGTACATCGCTCCCCTGAAACCACAGAGACTTTAGCTGTCACCAGTGTCAGTGGGAATTATTAACTTGATGTTTGTGTTTTAACTGCTTGAAAAGTATGACTGTTTAATTGAGATAATTTTGTATGACATTTTATAAAGAAACAAAGTGTGGAATGATTTTATTTTATTACAAAGTTTATTCAATTATTGATAAAAATGGTTAAGTGAGAATGATCTTTTTGAAGATTCCATTAGCATACAGCATCAAATGTCATGAATGCTTCCAAAACCTAAATCAAGTTTTCTCTCTGATCTTACTTCTTGCATGATTTAATGCACATGTTCTACATACATAAGTCTGAAAAACAGGCCACATGCTTCGTATATGCTAGTTTATAATTAACTTCAGCAACTTTTTCCATTTCTTGAAAGGGCACTTGCTAAAAATATACAAGGCCTGGGACAAAGATATTACGGTGGTCCCACATGTACTTTCATTGGTTGTAATGAGTAAACTTATTATAGGACCTTGGACATGTTTTTGGTTCTTGTCAAAGTTAATATATCATGGGAGTGTTGACAAAGATGATTCGGATAAATCTAGGTAAATATTACCACAGCTTTAAAGTATTTGTGTTAAGAAAACCCAGCCGCAGAAAAGTAATTAATGCAATCAAGAAAAGAATGTTACCGCAAAAATGTTTTCAGGCGTCAACAATTTCACCATAATTTCAGCTTTTAATGTGTTTGTCTAATTGCACGTGCTTTGTAAAGACTTGAATCTAATAACTGGGTTGAAATGCATTTATAGCATTAATTTGTCTTTTTTGGAGTTTGACAGTGAAATCATTAAAATCAGTAGGTAATAATAATATATAATTTCCAGTAAATTTTAAGTAATTGCGATTCACATGCGTATTTAAGTTACACTTGTTTACAATCCATTTGTTGTTGCTCTTATATATATATATACTCAGACTATAATACGGCTATAGAATGTTTCCTTCGCACGTCTTCCTGGGTCACTTGAGGCCTGTCTCCTTCTGCCAGGCCTCCTGCTTGGTCATCATTGATCATGCGATGCTGTCAGGTATCATCAAGGTAATGCAGGTTCCATGTGACATATCAGGGCAGCTTGCCAGAAGCTAATTGACTTTGATCTGCACTAATTGCAAATGTGAATCCTATAACAGAGCTTTGGGGAAGAGCCACCAGCACAGATGAAAGCGCTTCGGCTTTGCTGTGTCAAGGGCCGGCTGGTAATCGGGTGCGTCCGGTGACCCAGGGCGGGACTGTAGCAGACCTGAACCACTGATGTTCTACTACAGAGACCTTTCGGCTTACACCTCGTCCTCTACAATGACATAGCTAAGTTCGAGTTAATAAGTGTGGGTGCTAATAACAGGAAATGTCGTTAGCTCTTTCCTCAAAGCTGATTACCTTACTTTTATAAATTAAATTAGTAGTTAAGCCAAATTTGAAAATATTCTCGTACTTTACTTACCCTCATCCTATCCCAGCTGTATGTGTCTTATTTTCCTCAGATGAACAGAAACAAATAATTGTCTATTTAAATGCTGTCATACTATATTCTCATATGAGGCTCAGAATGATAAAGCGCCATAAAGCACATCCATCTATCAATAAAATAATGAAATTTTACGCTTAAACTTATTAAGCGATTTAAATATATCCGTGGAAACACCGCTCAGCAGGTTAAGTTCAAATATGGCGGCAAATCGTATTTATTATAATTATAAACTATAGCATATCACACTGCGGGTCCTACAACATTTGAAAGAACATGCATGGCTTTTATGCAACACTTTATCTCAGTGCCGTTTTAATATTTATTTTAAAGGATAGGTCCTTTACTGCTTTGACTTTTGGTCCAGACATTACCTGAACTTGTCAATCGACACTTACTGTGACAGTTACTACGGTATGTGCAGGCAACTCCTTAAACAAGCCAAACCTGGAAAGGGGATGTGTTGAGTAAAAAAGTAATGGAATAATATAAAAATCTTTCTGAAAACATTTCTGTCTTTTAGGGCTTAATGTAACGTCAAGAGGTTTTAAGAATCCTCTTGAGCTGTGTCATAGTTAAGTCTCTCCTGTCTTGCACAACCGTCTTGTGCATTAATTCAGACTAGTGTTCACGACAACCAGTTGCCAGCTCACCTACATTCAGCACTTGTGACCAGACACTCATGAAAGGATTAGTCCTCGCTCTTCTAACAACATGACCCAGATTTGTAGGTAAGGTCGACACGCTGTACTTTCACATATGTGATTAAGTCTGTCACTTAAGGTTGGCTTGTTTTGGGACTGACTGAAGCACCTGCATAAGTCTGATTTGCCCTTGTGTAGATAACTGTATGGACAGTAAGTCAACAGTATTACCAACATTAAAGTTACAGTAATAGAAGAAAGAATTTTGCAATGTGAAATATATATCGTTTTGGCAATGCTATAAAAAAACTCAAAATTAACTAAAAAACTTTTAATACTTTTAATAATTTTGTTAATTATTGTGGCAAAAGTCTGTTTCTTGAATTTACAGGACTTTAATTTAGCCAACTGAAAAATTTCAATGCTATGAGATTAAATGAGGGTATGATATTTTTTACAGTGTATGATAATAATGTTAATGACATTAATATCTGTAATTGTTACTACACATATAATAATATCAATATAAATAGTTCATATAAATAAAAGTAAATAAAAAAATATAAATAATTTAGTAACAGTATCATCTGTTTTAGTAACATCCAACAAGGTAGCGATTGTGCATTTGTATTTAACATTTTTTCTATTTAAATCTACCTGAAACTTGTATTTTAAGTATAATTTTGGTCAATGAATTATAAAGGAATACAAAGTAAATTGAATTAAAGATGAATTTGACTGACAGCTGATTTATTTGTTTAGAAAAAATCAATACCTATCACAGATAGTATAGTTTTTTGGTATCAGAAATATTGTGAATTCTTTTGGCCACGATAATCGTGTAAAGATTATATAATATTGTGAGAGTCCAAGATTATTTCAAGATTCTTTCCAAAGCTTAACGGTGAGAAGGAGTGCGCAAGTTCTAATGCAGAAAGATTAAAAGTTAAAAGATGTTAAGATTAAAATAAGTTAAAAGACGGACTACAGTATACTGCAGCATTTCCATAAGCCAAGATGATCATTGATCTTAGATCTCATTGGTTCACAGTTACGTTTCTCATAACTGCATCAAACGTCAAATCATTCTTATTTCATGTCACATACACCACAAACAGACAAATTGCTTCATGCCTGTTTAGGACACTGTCAGCAAGAATTGTAGTGGCAAAGGATGTACATGACTGGGACTGAATGCAGAAGCATTAAGGGGAATTAAAAGGGTTAACTGTAAGCGTGAAAGTCTAATGAATGCGCAAATTCTTGGCAAAGCCCTTTTTCGTAGGTGTAGCTACATGAACATGTAAACTGTCTGAGTTTTGTAGACATGGCCGCAGGGCAGGAGGAATTACACTGTCATGCGGAGGATATAGAGGTGCTGTGATATTCAGACTGTCACATATTTGAAGTGCTTCCAGGTGGAAATAGGTATGCTATGTGTGGGATCACCACACAAAACACAGGCTTGTAATATAAACAATCAGATTTCTGGAAAATGCCTTTAACAGACTGCATGGATTTTATGCTTTATGAGCAGTTGCCTTGCTTACACTAAACGACTGGTGAAAGACTTTGAGCTTGTCCAGCAGTTACAGATTCAATAGGACCTATTCATAAAACCACAAAAAGGCTTAGTGAATTTTCACTAGAAACAAAACAAAACAAACAAACATGAAACCGCCAACACCACCAACACTGCAGTTGCACTGCAACACATTTGTTTGTTGAAACAAATCTCGACATCATGCTAGTTTAGTGCCATGGTGATATGATTGCCTTGTTTAATTTATTAGCTGTTTCTATTGACGAACTCTGTCGCGAAAAATACACTAATTTGAAATGTACAGTATCAGTACAGTTATTAATGTACTTTTTCAAGAGGGCAGCAATGAATAATGAATAGTTTAATTTACTAATTCTTGAGTTATTGTTAATTTCAACTGCATACATATCATGTCATGAACTGGCCCAAGCTTGTTATACTTTACAAACAAAGGTATTGGCAGCTGCTTCACTGTAGGAGGGTGGTACTGTGTTTGCTCATGATGGATCAGTATTTCCTTTAGCGCTTTCAGAAACCCACCTTTGTTTTGTTGCTGTTCACCATGTGTGGGACTGTGCAGGTCTTGGAAATAAATAAACATTTGTTTCCCTGAATCCCAGCTCACAAGTATTTACAAACACGGTACACATGTTGTTAAGGGGGTTTATGTTTTTAAGTGATCACACAGATTGAGATATTTACTGTCCTGTATCTTTTCTAGAAGAAATGAATTCATCGAAATCATCTTGTTTAATACAAAAGTGTAAATGGGTATTTTATGTAGTGATGCACAGAATCACTGGGTGAAGCGATCATAGCTGTGGTTTATCTTGAATAAAACACATCTATTGGCCAATCAGAATCAAGAACTGAAACTAACGGTTTTATAATATGTGATGATATGTGAGAACTTTCTACTAAACTTTTCTCTTTTTTTGTGGGATAAAAGATGTTTGCTTATTGCAATTTAGGTGCATAAAAAAACTTTTACAATATTTTATTATATTATATTGCCATAACACCTGTCAAAATACTCTCATATATAACGTTCACACCTAATTTCTAGGGGTGGGAGAAAAAAATCGATGCATCGATGCATCGGGATTCTTTCTGAATCGGGATTCTGAATCAATTCTCAAAGATTCAGAATCGATTCTATGTCAGAACTTGTTCATCCTGAATATAACTTTGTTAAAATAAAAGCAGTAAAATTAAACTTCGAGATGGGAATACTGTCAAAGAGATTCTAACTATAAACAAAAAGCATAAAAACTCTTTATTTATTTAAAATGCAAATTTATCATATTTGCAAAATTATATGAAGAATCATTTTGGAATCGGATTGTGAGTCCCAGAATCGGAATCGGATCGCGTAGTACATGAAGATTCCCACCCCTACTAATTTCCATGAATACAGTAAACTTTACCGAGTAAAGCAAGATCTGTGCTAAGCTAATCTATCTGGTTTTTAAGTGTTTGTGCCTCATAGTTAATATAATAGTATAATATAGTATAATATAATATAATCTATAATACCTGGAGAGCTATCTGTTAGCATTTCCATTCATATTATTGTCAGCTTCCTGGTTGCCCACATCCCTAAGTCTCTTATAAGGTCTCTACTATCCTAATCGGTTATGTGACAGAAAAATGTGTGTATTTCAATGTTATAAAACAAACATGTTTCATCGGAAGGCACATCAGTTTCCTAATGGACGTCAGTGGAGAGAGAAAGGCTTAATGAAAGGCTACTGACGTCAAATGCCCTTTTGGTATCAGACCATCAAATAATTTGTTTTGCTGTATTGTTGTATCGCCATGTTGTCTTAACACTATGAAAGAAAACTATAACACATGAAATCAACTCTACAGTATGATGTGTAGATGCATATGGTCCCAAGTATGTGTGTTTTCACCTATAGAAAGCTGTGTGCCATTTGTCTTCAGTTGTAATTATTCCATTTCTTTCTGTCCTCATCTTGTTCCAGGTTTGGTTGTATCTGCTTGACCCCTTTAAATAATCTGCCAGAGTCTGCCATAGCGCTCTGGTCATGCATATAAATTTATCTAATTCATACGAGTTATATTTTAACATGACACCTTAACTACAGCTGCTATTTATTCATAGTGTTTGCAGTGATGCGGTTCATAGTGCTGTTTACTTCAGTTTGTTGCCTAAAATAGATCTTTGTAAGGTCTTAAGGTAGTTAAGGTGGCACAAAGCTGAGTTTCAGACTATATCTGACTGAAGTGTGTGATTTAATATCTGCAGTCTACTTTTAAATGTCTGTCTCGGTGGACAAAATGCATTTTCGGAGGAAGATGGTGTAATTATGGAACTACACAGGGGCTAACTGGGCCATGCTAAGTCCTTAGTGTGTACACTAAGTAATACGTATGAATTTCTACAGTTTTGTTTGTACATTTTAGTATGACCTGCTTTTGTGTCAGTGATGGTTAGGTTTAGGAGTAAGGTCTTATTGTTGCTTTTCTCTAATAAATAAATCATTCATTTTTTTGTACAATTTATTATGGACATGAATGACTTGGGTTGATGAGAGATATTCAGTGGCAAAAAAAAATCAACAATGTTAACTGGATAAAGAGGAAACAACGGTCAAGTCTCCAACACACAAGCTTGCATTAGCTTTTTAGCCTTTGTTTGTTTGTTTGTCTGTCTTTGCCTCTTTTGTCACCCTACACTCTTCCACACTCCTCTTTGTCTCCGTGGGCAGTAATGTGTTTTAGGCTTTCGGATGAAAGGTTTCGGTTGATACTCTTGTCTCTTGCGGGAGACAGGAGACATGGAGAACCCCTGACTGCGGGAATCAGAAACCTCTGTGAATTGACCTCTCGTTAAGGGCACATCACATGCCTTTAACGCTCATTTTCATAATGTGTTTTTCATGAGAGGTGATGGGTAATGAGTGTTTTGTGAGATTTTGGTGGATCATTGAAGTCAAACAGTCTGTGTATTTGCTGTGAACGGCTCATTTCACCGGACGTCCCTCTTTCCTTCCTTCGGTAAATTGTAAGACTGAAGACGTGTAAAAACTCGTGTCTCATAAAAGATCCAGTTAGGCATTTAAAAACCTTGTGTTAATTTATAGAAAACCAATACACATTATCTTAGAAATTCATGGTAGACAAATGCATCTTTTTGTCTTTTTTAGGCCTTGGATTTATTTGTAACTTTACTGTATGTGTCATTAAATATGTTTTAGTGTTTTCGCCAAGATAGCAATGAACAAATCATGGAGATGGATGTATTTAAGAAAAATGTAAAAATTAATACATGTTTATATATAATTTCGATTATTGGTTAATATAAATTAATATATCTAAATATTTATTAAATATATAAACACATGTATGTGACACATGGAGCATTTCAAGCATTTCTTTCCCCCAAACTCCAAAAAAAAAAATTGGACTGAAACATTGTGACGAAAAATTTATGGCCGTTTGCTGGTAAATCTAAGCCAGGATAGACAGGCATGAAATGCTTCAGAAGACTAGAGCCCATTAAAAGTATATGTAATCTTTGTTGTCTGGTACATTACCCGTGAATAAGGCCCATGGGAGTCTGAGAATACACGGAGGATACACTGTGCCCTATAGGGCCACAAAAGGATGTACTCATCTCGTATATTCAGTGTCTTCACCTCTGGTTTTGGTTTCTTTCTTTTTCACCAAAGGACATAGCTTATGTAGACATCTTGAACTTTCTGACTCCTGTCTTGTGGGGGTGATGAAGTAATTACATGCTTATGAGTGTGTCTGTTTCACTTTAAAGGGTTCTCACATGTCTAGTGAAGAACCTTGGACCAGTTTATTCAGTGTCATAAGAGCATTCACTGCCTTTGTGACTCGTTTGGTTGCGAATTTATCACTACGTTTGTTTTTTTAATCTGTAGAGGACTTTCAGCCAAATAATATAAATTATATATTTATAAAGATTTGCCTCGGACAGGAGTGTCATGCATTTATTTATTTTTTGGAGGTGCCTGAAGCAAGATCTTTAATCTACTTAGTGGCTCTTCAGTGTAATGTTAGACATTTTGGTCTAATGGTAAAGTTTTCTTTATGCAAGTTAATTTGTTATTATTGTTTTAGTGGAACATGAAAAATTTATTGCTTTTGCATTTTCGTAACTTTGTTTAAAGCAAATGATATAAGGAAGATTAGTTCTGCATTTTATATTTTATAATAACCGCAATAGTCTTGCACGTTACAAATAGTTTTATTTATCAAAATCCACTTGGCTCAGAGATATTGTACGACACTTTTGGCTTTAAAGAGTTATTTGTGCCCTTAGGGTGTTTCTAGATTTTGTCTTGTTGTCTTGTTTTCTTCATTCTTTATATTTACAAATCCAAAATCACAGTGGGTTTGACATACATCAAGTTAATTCCTTGCACTAAACTTGTAACTGTTGTAAGAAAAGCTTTATATTAAATGTTGTTTGCTCTGAATCAGGTCTAAGTATGTAATTTGGTCTACAGTTAGATGTTTACTTTGTATTGTCTTAAACACCCAGCAGATTACTGTATATATGATATATTCTATATATCTTCAGTCCTGCAGAAATGCATGAAGACATTTGTTTTTCCTAGAATTTTTGATATCCTTTTTTCTCTGAATTTTTTGAATGGCATTTGTATAATGATCACAGACTAGTTTGATCTACTGAAACTAAACAGGAAGGCAAATCGCTCCCCCTCAACACCCCCGACCTCTTGAAGTTGTCATCGGTACAAGAGCAATGTAATACACCCTGGTAATGGCTTTGCCTCTTTCTCAAGTGCTGTCAAAGCAAGGCAGTCTGTCACCCTCTCTCAGTAACCCTTTACGTTCCTGCTCATGTCAGTGAGTAAACATTGAGAAGGACTGGCAATGTGATCATCTAAGAGCACTTCACTCTTATTTTTAAGTCACAGTGTTCTAGAGTGGCATTGCCCAGGAGATATGTCTGGACTCGTATTGACGGCTAGACTTTTCTGTGTGCTGAAAAGACCTTGTGGAAAGTCAGACGCTGTCTCGGGCCAGATTTCACCTTTATGGTCCTTGTATACTCAAAGCAAAGTTTTTTATTCTTCACTCAGGGGTAGGAAGAAGTTTGAAGCAACGATATACTCTTTGCAACCAACTGTTTTTTTTGGAGTTATCCTAATGATACACAAATTAAACCTCACCAAACACATCTAACGAAAGTGAAAAATGACCTAAACTGTCGTATGGGTTGGAGAATAATTTTTGTTTTAGACTTGAAAAAGTTTAAATATGTGAAAGATTGAGTGAACAAATGAACGTTCTCTAACAAAAGAACTAAGGTTTTGTGCAAATAGATGATGATTTTTATTTTAAATGGCTTTGAGACTATACACTACTTGACAAAATATTATGTATACATTATGCTGTAGTCATATGTATTTTTACATTAATTACTTGCTCAGTTGTTTGTTTATTATGTTAATGTGGGACACACATCTCCACGGCCAAAGCACTACATAGTGGTGTTTCATTTGAATAGAAGTGAGCAATCTTTTTTGTTAAGTGAACTTTTTTGTGAACTTCTCCTTTATGAATGAACTGAGTCAACTCACTCATCAACAAACGTTAGTTAATAACAGTGAGTGAGACATTTAAGTTCATAACAGCAGGATCTGCTGACTGACTGGCCCACTGAATGAGAGGTCATGTTGTTTGTTCATTTCGGCATTTTAATCAATCTTATGAAACGGCGGAAGGATGAAGTGTGTAAAAATTACTGTTAATCTTACTTAATGTGAATATGAAAGTTATTTTTATAGCTTGATTACAAATAACCAGAATTTTAACAAAAAATGTTTTAACCTGATACTTTCACAGCAGATATTGAGTGTACACATAAAACTGCACATCTAAACTCATTTTTTTATATTTTTAGATATAATATATTTTTTCAAACATTTTTAAGTCTTCTAAAAAATATTTTAATTTTAGGTATTTTTTATAAATTACAGTAACATTAACATTTTTAATTATTACTTTTTCTTTATGTTTATTGTTATGAAAATTGGCAAATTATTTCATCTCGAGTCTTTTACCTTTCCATCAATTTATAGTTTGTCATGAATAGCCTAAAATTCAACTATGAAATATTAAAGTGGAAAGGGAAATAGCATAGGTGTTCCCCCTGAGGAACGGTGACAGTTAACAGGTTAACATTGGTGGTTTCCAGTATGTTTTTGTGTTGTACAACAATCCCCTTTGAAACCGTAAACTACAGATAACTCTTATTTAAGATATTTCATACATAATGACAAACTGCATATCAAACTGCATAACAGATCAATTATATTTATACATATTGGATTCTGGTCCCATGCATTTTTTTAGTACTGAGAAATTAAAAACACTCAACATCATCCTGTTGCCTTTTATTCAGTGTCTGTCAGATGTGTCTGGGGTTTTTTTCAGACAGGCACATGGGTTCAATGCCCTCCGTCGCCACCTGGACCACACCCTCTGTACACTCCCTGACCTTTACTATTACCAATAACATCAAAGACACCTTGTCTTCCTTCCCATACTGTTTCCATGGATACGTTATTTTCATCTTGTTTTGTCATTTTTTTACGTTTAGTTTACTTAACAAATGAACAAACACCCATCACACACCTGGAGGGATGTGGGCAGGTATGCGGGACTCCAGTGGAAAAATAGAAAGTAGAAAATAAAACATCATGCTCACTGCCATATTACTTTAAAATGAATCGTCAATTAAATTAATCTTAGTCAAGGCAGACCTTGTACTTTACTTTTTTGTGAATAAAAACAAGGCTGTAAACTAAGGTCTTTTGGAAAACATTTTGGTCATCAGACATTTTAACTAACATTTTGTTTAACTGGCACATTTAAAACGTAAACCAGGGTATGATACACAGCCGATGGCATAGAACGTAACATCTGTAATAATGTCATCCAAACCTGTACTCAAAACAGCCAAAGCTGTTTAAAATACAGTGTGTGATAATATGCAGACACATCCTTAGATTTAATCCCACCCGTTAGCCAGATCTACATAGTTTTGTCTTGAAAAATCAGCACCTGCAAATTAAGACTCATTTGTGTTTAACAGACTGATTAAATGTCTGTGAATCCCATTATGGTTTGTAACCTTTGTATTTTACTCCATCTTTTATCTCCGGTACACTAACACATTGTAAGCCTTTAAAAGGTAAATCCATCCGTCGAGCGGTGGAAATCCATTGTCTGTTCCTTCGGGCTATCAGTTCTCTCAAATGATTTAGCCACGTCCTTTTTTAACTACTTGTATCTTAAGCTTTAAAACCCTTTCTACTGTAAATACCGCTAATCTGTCAAGACAAGATTTTTCTTTATCACTTTTTTCTCTCTATTGGTTGACGGGCTGCGATGTCAGCCCACGCTGCCCCACCTCTGCCAGACCCTGTGCGGTTACGTCAATGCCAGGTATCCAAAGCAGATGCCGGTAAACAAGCGGTATCAGTAAGCCTGGCTCTGGGCTCATGCCTGATTACATGCTTGAATGCGACAAGTTCTTTAGCAAGTGAAATGGATGCCTGGGGGCCCACACCTGAATCCCTGTATATAATGCCTTACACAAACACAACCACACATCAGAGGAGCGATGTTAATTAGAGCAAACATTTGGAAGTCCCACTAAAACTCTTCCAAGTTGATGAACCCAAACATCGAGGTCTATTTTTCGAGTCGTGCATTAACATCTGGAACTCTCATTTTGGAGATGGTTCTCGCATCTGCTGGTGTGATTATAAAAACTGTTTGGACACAGTTCTCTGCTAATAGACTGATATATATATTCTATGGTAGTTATTAAATGTGTTTGTGTTGATGGAGCTTAAATGAGGTGTTTAAATAAAATAAGTAGGGCTGCATGATATTGAAAAAAATTAGATAGCATGCTAAATATTACGATGTTCGATATGCGATACGATATTTATTTTTCTAAAGCCCATTTAAATTATATAAAAATCTGTTTTAAAAAAATTAAATAACCAACATACGTTTCATATTTCACAGAAAAGAAAAAAAAGCTTTCATCTGGCTATGAAAGCTTTGGGGCTTGTTGACTGTCTTGTATCAGAGCACTCGCACGGCACACTATTATTCACACGCACGCATATCCCAACTAACACCCATGTGCCAGACACTATATTATCTGCTTCGGCCTAAAACTTTGACCATACTATTTGAAGTATTAAAATTAAATCACTCATTTATTGCAAACCATTGCGATATGCACATTTGCAATATTTCGATAATTTCGATATATTGTGCAGCCCTACAAAAGTTTGGTTAATGACACACAGAACATATTGCTTTTCAAAGACTGCATGGCAACATTTATATTAAACCTGTAAGGTTCCTGGTGATAGATCCAACTGTGACTACTGATCCAACCGTAACTATGATCTGAGGTTTAGAATCCAGTTTACTAAGTCTCACTGGATCACTCTAAGGCCCTCTGGACACCGCCAGCAACTTTGTCACTGCGTGTCGCTCTAGATCTGGTTGTATTAGAAACAGTTACAAACAAATCACTAACTGCTGAGAGGCAGATGACGTGAATTCCATTAACTTCACTCCCATTGGTAGTTTGCTGCTTATTTGCATAAAGCTGAACATCTACTTTGTCATGGCGCTGGACACTGCCACATTCTGTCAGCAACGGTCACTGACAGTGGCGTGGCCAGAAGTAGCCGTGCTTCCATTGAAGTGAATGAGATCGTGTCGCTCAGCAGCTGCTAGTCGTAGTGTGCACGCAGCTTTAGTCAGGGAAATTACTGTGTCCGTTATTAAAAAAAGAAAACACTTTTACTTAAATACACGGCAGATAAATAGATGGAAAGGGAGGACATCAGTCATCATTCTGTCAGATAACACACACAGATTGCCTTTAACAAACTCAGATCCTTCACTAGGTTTGTGGGGTTTTTTTAAGGTGGAGATCAAGATCTTATCTACTGTGCTGTTGTCATTATGACATGCTTTAACCTGATAACTTCTACCGCACATATTGAGCATACACATGAAAATGCAGTTTTTTAAATTGTAGATATTTAAAAAATTTTAATTATTATTTTTCAGTTTTAGGTATATTTTAGGTAAATATCATTAACAATAAATGTTTTTTATTTTTATTTTATTGTCATGAAAATTTGACAAATGTTTATTCTTGAGTCTTATACCTTTCCATCAATATATAGTTTGTCATGATTACAGAATAACAGAATTCAACTATGAAATATTAAAGTGAATAGGGAAATAACATAGGTGTTCCTCCTGAGGAACGGTGACAGTTAACAGGTTAAAACACTTAACACTTATTACAGTAGCTGTAAGCAAGTGTGACTTGTTCAGCTTTATTCTTTTTGCAGCGAGGTGTGTTTCCATTCTGCCTTTTATTCATCCGGTGCTCAGTTGTGTTTGTTTGGGTTTGCTCTGCATGGCGTTAGTTGGGCCATTTAACTGAATTTAAGTAGCTCTTGCCACAAATAATACAATTGTTATCAAATCATTCTCCATTACACCTGATTTTATAATGACTGACAATTTACTCATTATTTTGTAAGGAAGGAAGAAAAACAAAAGTAAATTAATTAATGAAAGAAAATTGCTGACCGCAATGTAGAGTACCCACAGCATTACAGGGTCCTTTTTATTTTCACATGCTTCCCCAAAAATGTTTTAATTTTCTCACTCAAAACGTGTGTCATTTATAAGCTTTTTTCATTGCAGGGGCAGAATATGTGACTGTGGTCTTCAGTACGTTTTCAGACTACACGTCTGTCTGACAAAGTGACCTCAGCCTCAATAAAACAGTTTCTTAATCCACATTCCACATTCTCGCCATCCATCTTTGTTTTCACCTGTCTAGTTTGATTTATTTCTCCATTTCTGCCTCTCAAAGGATAAAATATCCAATCATTGTTAGAGCAGTGAGCAATCCTAAGGGTGAAAATTATCATCTTATTTTGACTTAACATACGTACACCTGCAGTTGCTCCAAATAAATGTTTCAAAGTTAACATTACATTATTTATGTGCTGATTGAGTGTTTAATAGTGGTGATGACAATTTTGGAAACGAGGGCCGAACTGGTGCTGACTGCTGGCAAGGCGGTTTCTTTCATTACACATTATTGGACATAATGTGTCGGGAATGACGATGGTCTTCGACTCCTAAGGTCCTTTTCCCCCTTACACATGGAATTGTGGGATATTGTAATGTGTATTTCTATTTCAGTATAGACATGCTCTGTTTGTCAATAGGCCAAACTTACAAATACATCTATCTATTTTTGGTGACTTGTTACTTTCCCATTAGATTTGTTTGTACTGTAGATCTTGCTTGGTTGAATTTGCATTTAACATTATCTTAACATTAGGGGCTTACAACACACAACACTAGCATTTTGGGATCCTGAGATACAAATTTTTCAAAAAGGACAGGTTTTTAAAACGATACCATTATTGTTTCCATGTAAACTGAAAGAACATGAATTTGATGTGATGTCATGCACATGCATGTTATGTGTTCAGTCTATAAGCACGAGTGCATTGTGTTTTTTACAAAGTAACATTGCCAACTACTGGCCCAGCCTGCAGGCCAGTAAAAAACTTTCATTTTTGAGTAAATGGTTGTTGTGTAAACATACCCTTAATGTCTGTATTCAGCAGCTGGGACTGGCCACCCAGATCCACACCAGGAATTGTGTGTTTCAGCTGATCTGGCCAAATTCGATTAGAATGTATTCAATCACTCAGTGCTTGAAAGCAGCTGTAATAGTTTTACCCACAGCAAAGTTTTTCTTTGTTACAATACAGACACGCAGACAGCCATGGGTATGATAATGTGCCTTTAAGAGCCAAAGGAAATATAATGTGTACATTTTTTAATATCTAGTGTCTTAAACTGTTTGTTCTTTGTTTAATGTGAGCTTTTCTCAAAGGCTGGTTAGAACATGTGCTTTCTGTGACAGAGCATGTGTATTTCCAGGTGCTCTTACTCAAAAGAAAGTCGAGTTTCCTTTCCACAATAGTTTTGTAATATTATACATCCTGGTGATTGTCTGTTTTGCAGAAAATTTAAGATGTTATGACCGCTTGTAATAGGCACAGTGCAAGCAATACATAGAGGATGAAGGCTGCTATTGTGCAATAAAGGATGTTCTGACATTGTACCCTGCAGGCCAATTATTTGATAAAACTAAGCAACGTATCCGTCAGCTACACCTTTGGAGGCAGCGTTTCAGAGTCAATGTGCTATTGACACGAATATCGTCTCCATCTTCTGTTCTCTCATTATTATCATTGTAACTAGGCCACATGATAGTGTGTGTATCTCTTCCCGCAATTAAAATGCCAAAGCAAAACATGTGTAATCAAAGAGGGATATTTTAGATGAAATTAAAGTTTTTAGTGTAAGACACTCCAAAAAGGCTGTGGTTTATGGTTTATATACATTTAGACAATACATTTACTACAGACTACTTTTCCTCCCTTAACATATGAAGTAATAGAGATGACTGTCCCTGAACAGTGAGCATTTGCTCATTTATCCTGTTAGAGACATGTTGTTTTTTGTTGATCGCCATTCACGTTAGTGTAGAATTACCTGTAATTAGAATCGCCATTTCTCTGGGGCACATATAATGTGCTTTTTTTAGTCTGTGAGAAAGAAAATAACTTTAACAGCCACAGATGATATTACAGAAAGATGTTTTTCGCGTATGGTTGAGTATTGTATTATCCACACAGGTATTTAAATCAAAATCTTGAGCGAAGATATCTAGAGGTATTTATATCAATCTAGCACAAGTGAAACATTGCTCAGTGTCATATGTTTATTTCGAAATGCTGCATGTTGTTTTTTAATGATAAAGATAAAAAATCAGTTGTTGAGCAAGAAGATAAGAAAGATATTTGTGTAAGGTCAAACTGTATACTTGCCTTAGCCTGATACGCAACCATAAGTTTATAATAATGATTTATATTTTAAGGTACAGTTTTAGAGGAAATGTCATTTAATAAATCTCTGAGTAATAAGTATGTAAAGTACACTGCAATTGGAAGGTTTAAACGGCAGAGAAGCAAAAGCAACTTTTATTAAAGTAGAGTAAAAAGGGAATCGTAATTTTAGGGTTAATTAGTCACAGATAGAAATGTCTGCCAGTTTTTCTCTTGTTTGCTTTAGGAATGTTATACACTGGAACAATGAGAAAAAAAAACATTTAAAGAGAGTGTTATGCAAAAAATCTCCTGCTGCTGATTTTTTTGCAATGGGGGGGTTAAATCCTGTTTTCCCAGCTCTTAACACATTCATATGCACTCAGTGGGGAACATTCAGTGTGATGTGTATCCGGGCCTCAGGGTTTTTCCTCTTTGCCGACGACCAAAATGTTCCTTTTTCAAGTCTCAATGATCATCTTCAGGGAAGGAAAAGACCTTTTTCAGTTGAATGCAGCCAAATCGAATGGCTTTGTTTTGTCTGTGTCGCCCTGGCCTCCAGCTCTCGTAGGTTATCGTTTTCTCATTCCAGGCCTGCGTAAACAGGCTCTTTTGTCAGAGCCATTTTGAGTGGGATTGAGTGGCAGGCATCTTTAGTGTTCACAACATGATTCAGAGTTCTCGCATATTGCGTTGCACTAATAGGTTTTCCTTTCTCTTAATACTTCCTTAATAATACCTTCCTTATTTTTTAAGATGATGACGACCACCAAGACCATTTATGAACTGAAATCTTTCGACTCTAGATTGTGATTGGTTGTGCCATATTTAAAGCTGGTGCACCGTTGTTGGTTGGCAACCACAGACAGCCAAGAGTTCAGTAGAGGATAATGAACTACGGCAGAAGTACTGTTTGTTTCTGATAATTAATAATAATGAAGTGTTTATGGAACATTAGTGTCCTTTAACATAATGCTGTTTCCTTAAAACAGTGAAAGGCACTTGAGTATTTTTGCAGCACATTAATTGATCCACAGATAAGAAGGTTTTTATTTGACAGTACAGGTTTGGGACATGACTCCGGTCTGATTGATTCCCAGCAAACTGCAACAATTCTTGTGCGGTACGCTTTGTGCTACTGTTATACAGATAAGATGGGGTTTAAGCACACATTTTTGCAGTGATAAAATAAAATCCACACAGTTACGCACTTCTATGAATTACATACAGTTGTTTAAGTGTAGATAATAGGTGTATAATGTTTTTCTGCAGACAGATGTATGATAATAGAGGAATCATTGCGGAGGCAAGTCGTTGATTCATAGACTGATTGTCATTTAGTTATTTGTTTCCGTTCTGCACATTCTGAACTTTCAAGTCTCGTAGTGTGTGAGATGATGGTACTCGGTTACTCATCGCACACACAGATTCCAAAAAAGCCATTAAAGTTTCGTCAGCTGTCTCGCACATTGCGTGTGTCAGTGTCAGATGTGACGCTAGTTGTCCACACTCACTCTATGGGTGGGAGGGACGTGTTGGACATCAGGCAGGTAGTGCCCATAAATGGTTAATTTATTGTGATTCTCATTTTTTAAAATAATTTTATAGATTCATTTTAAATTACAGTCTGAGAGTCAGAGAGAATGCAACATAGCGTCTGGTTTTTAAATTTAGTGACTCGCTATATTAAAAACTATAATAATATCAATGAAATTAAAAATCTTCTGTGCTGTTTAAAAAAATATTAAAATTTCATTTTTTTCTATTTATTTTCTTATTTTAATTTTAACACACCCAATGAGGAATTAATAGCACTTTGCATCACATCCATAACGCTGGCATCTATAAACTCTTAATTTTATAAATCTGTATTTATATTGATATTAAATCTGTATTTATATTGATATTAAATCTGTATTTATATTGATATTAAATTGTTATAAATTGTTATAAAAATAACAGCTACCATGTTGTTGTTCATCATATTTTTCATAAGTGCATAATAAGTTCAAGAGGTAACTGTTTTAGAATAGTACTTTTCAAATCTGACAGTACTGAGAAAATGATATGTTGAAAAAATTGGTTATGCAAGAAAAAAAAATGTAATGGGTTAAAGTTTTTGGCAATTTTTAGTCTGGAATAATTACTCATCAAATAATTAGGAATTGAAATTAACACCATGTTGTAATAAAGTTGGTCTGAATTAGTCATGACCCTTAATGGTTTAATAGTTTTACTTTAACAAGTTTGAAAATCATTTGCATTTCTGTTCATATCTTTCCTTTTCTGCTTATTGACAAAAGAGCTCTGAGGTGTTTCTTTATATAAACTCTTAATAGAATTTATGGAGATCACTTGGTAGCAGGGCCATGTGTGCAAAGCTGACTAATGGCCGTTTCTCTGCGCGCTGACTGATGGAGACCTTTGCAATCAAACAGAAACTAAACATTTAAAATTCTTCTCCTTATTCCACAGCTCTTTTAGACAGTCTCTTTCTGCTATTAGCACCAAGAGTAAATATGTTTGGTGGATGAGTACCATTGTGTGGGTTGTTCATTATGTGTGTTTTAACTAGAAAGACATGGGTATGAAAAAAGAAAACAAGACATTAAACAAATCGGTTCTCAAAGGACTACCTGGATCTGGAAGTGTCTCAGGGATGGTCCACACACAGCATGGTGGGCTGCAGTCGTTATCCTCTCCAGATTGTTTTGTTTGTACAGACTGTTTTCATGGAAGGAAAGTGCCGTGATTTTTTTGTGTCCTGGGAAAAGAGGTTGGCCGGCTTTGATTCTCTATAAACAGTGAGATTGTGCAAAGCACCAACGTTGTTTAACACCAGCGACAACTTGGTGAGTTCCATCTTCATCTTGATGGAGCAGTGAAAAGTGTGTTGTGATTTTTATTAGGGTTGAATCGACAGAATTTAGTCAGTGTGTCATCGTGGCTTCAAACGGCTGGAGCACGATGCCAAATCTGAAGTTATTGAAATTATTCAGAGTAATTTAGCAGATGTCAGTGTGCTGTGGTGTGTTTCTCGGCGAGTCTGCATCGAGACGTGCTCTAAGATGAGCGCGCAGCCAAGTTGGTCTCTCTCTGTAATTAAGATATTTTCCAAAAAGGTATTTTGGCAGCTATTTTCGAATGAGGTCATTGTTCAATAACGAAACACTCTCAAATAGGTCGAGCCAATGGAAATACGGGAAAGAGCGAATTAGGTAATCCAGTCAATCATGTCTATCATAACGTTGACAAGTGCACCACACCCACACTGAAAGCAACATTTAATGTTATTTGCTGCCACTGCCAAAATAGCTACAACATTGCTAATCAAAGTGTTCTTATATTAGTTTTGCATTGTGGCATTGTCACATTTCAGCACAATCTCATGGCAATTCATAACAATTTTACGAGGTGTCTGTGAATTCGTACACTCGTGTTTAGGACAATCTGCTTTCGTCCCAGTGATGTTACAGTAGGTTTAGGGCTGGGGCTTCATTCTTGCTTCATCTAAAAATTAATATAATATACATTGTACACTTTTATACATAATTGATACTCTGAGACCCTTTACCTCAAATAGCTACAGTATAGTCCAAATGTAACTTAATCCCATGACCTTGTGATTGCCAGCACTCTTCCAGCTGAACCACATAAACTGTTTTTAAAAAATGGTTAACTTTCAAACATTTTATTTAATACCCCTTTATGAGATTTGTTTATTTAATCTGTTAACTTACAGCCAGAACACTTATTTCACTGTTCACTTTAATATTTTTAGTTGGATTGTAATCATGACTATATGTTGATGGAAAGATCTAAGAATTTAAATAAAATAATTAAAAAAATAATGAAAAATAAATATAATTTCTTTTGTAATTATCCAATTAAAAAATTCAACATTTTTTAAAAAAAGTAGTTTTTGCATTTTCATGTGTTTGCTTAAAAAACATATTTTGCACATACTAGACACATACTAGCCAGCCAATTTCCTGTTTGAGTGGCCTAGGATGTTTTGTATGTTTTAATAAGGTGTTACACTCTTAAATAAGTGAGCTCTATTACCACTATGACCGCAGTTTTGCTGTCAGCTTGTACTTTAAGCTGCTGCTGAACTGCTATTCGTTTGATGTGTTTTATGGGGACGTTTGTGGCAGTTCAACAAAATTTACTTATTTTGGCATAATATTCACGTTTGTGATATTTCCCACACAATTACACCCCATGTCTGACTTGACACAGGCGTTGCTCTTTTCCCATAGATCGGTTGACGGACCGGCCTATTAAACCACATTTTTGCCATCGGTCAAACAAGGTGATGAGATTAAAGACATAGAGTCCAACGCCCTGGTAAGACCACGTCCAGGTCCCTGCTGTTTGTTCATTAAACGTGACGGCTCATGTGTTGGTTTGCATCTAAAACATTACCTGTTTGAGGGGAAGTAGCGGTTTTAAGAGGTGTCTTACAACATTCATTTAAAGCTACATAAATGTTGTGCCCATAGGAACAAAGGGTGTCAACAGGCAGGTTCTGGCAAGTGTGCATACCCCCTAGACTTAACACGTCAGATGCTTCCTCTAAATACAGGATAACAGGTCTACTGTAGATACAAATATAGTGTATGATGACATACACATAATATGACCATGCACACCCTTAATTCAGGACAAAAGTCAAGTGCCTATTACACACCATTTGCTCGCCCCGAATACAATAAGTTCTTACAGAAGACTGACAATAGCCCATGATAAGTAAGAGAACATACCTTTTGCGTGTAGACTGATAGGTTTGCCTTTTGTCTAGCTTTTTGACTCAGCAGCAGGAGACGACACAAATACAAGCCTTACCCCAAGGGGATTAGGCCTTGCCCCAATTAAACAGCAATGGATAGCCATGACAAGTTAGTTTTACACCATCTTCCAGTGGGCATTCCTGATTATAAACATACATACAGTAGCAACCACAGCAGTATAGATGTGGAAACACTTTTTACTCTTTTCAATTTTGTAAGTAAATTAAATTTAAGTAATCTAGTTTAGTTACTTACAAAGGTTTACTTAAATCAAGACTAATTAAATTAAAATAAATTAGTATATGCTAATGTATATGCTGCATTATATACAGGGGTGAAAATCCTATTATATTTATTAGTTGTATCTGGTTAATTTACCGTGATGGGAATTGTTATTTAAAAAAATAAAAGTTATAGTTGGAACTATATTGAGTTCTGTCCTCAACCTACTATATTTAAAGTTGCATAATGCTCCCCAAAATTCTAGAAACTACAGATTACAGTAAGTTGACATATAGTACCAAAGTTACTTATAATCAGTTGAATGTCTATTGGGGGAGCAAATATGACCCTGTCTGTGAAAACCAGGCTAAAGTCTGATATTAGAAGCCTCAGCGTTTGATTTTAATCAATATTTTAATATGATTTCAATCTTTGACATGTTATTAACCAGTAAAAATTAAGGATATTAAGTTTATATTTATACTGTCACTGTTTCTCAGGAGGAACATCAATGTTATTTCCCTATTCACTTTAATATTTCATAGTTGAATTTAAATCCAATCATGACAAACAAAAAATTGATGGAAAGGTGTAAGACTCGAGATGAAATATTTGACAAATTTTCAAAACAATAAACCTAAACAAATTTTTTTTTACTGTAATTTATAAAAATACCTCAAATTATTTTTTTTAAATACTTAAAAATGTTACAAAAATATATATTATCTAAAAATGTAAAAATTGTAGTTTAGATGTGCATTTTCATGTGTATTCTCAAATTCTGCTGTGAAAGTTATTATGTTAACACAATGTTGTTTAGATTATGTAGAAGGATTTTATGTAGAAAACAAAAAAAAGTCAATCACAAAAATTGTGTATAATAATGAGATATTAATCAAACAGTCTACTAATATTCTATAACTGCCTGATAAAAAATTGCAAAGTTATAGTTAGTGGAATGTCTAAAGTAGACTATCAAAATAAAGTGTTACTAAACAAATAAACTAAACCTTGCAGGCTTGTCTGGTACTGTACTTCTCAACAAAAATTTCCCTCCTTTATCTGCTGCAAAATGTTTCCATGATTTAATAACTTGAAGCTATATACTAAGGTGTGTTGCATCCCTCAGTAGGTATTGCATTGCCATATACAGATCTAAAGGCCTGATATATAGTTTTGTTATTCTTTTGGAGGGTTTCTGCCAGTCATCCTTTTGTTAACCTTTTGTCATATTTGGTTACTGGTCAGCCCACCTCTGGGTTAGGTCTTATCACGAGGGGCACTCGGCTAGCTGTGTGGGCATCTCGTCTTGCTGTTCCCACACGTCTCTGTCGGACGCGGATGAACCTTGACCCCTCAAGGTCCTCACCGCGGCGGGAAGAGACTCCATTCAGTCAGCAATTTCTATTCAGTGCCACGCCTGTATTTAAAATCCGGGCTCACATTGTGGTCAACGCCTCTCCATTGTCCAGCCAGCAGGCGAGGTCAGAAGACTGGCTGCTGCAGGGTATGGCAAGACTTCCGAAAGCCCATTCACATCTGACCTGACCCCCAGTTCACTGCTGAGTCATGGGGATCAAAGCTGGGAATCTGGGCTCTCTCCCAGATTTTCTATTGGTTATTTTCTGTTTGAAGAGCAACCAAAGTGACAAATTATATTCTTAGGAGAAGCATTTGTTTCAGTCAGGCATGGGGGTGTTTAAAATGCAAATGCATTTTTTTGTGAGTGTGAATAGTTTAAGGTTTCAAAAGGCATCGCCATGGCTTTTTTGTATACTGCTAAATGCCTGAATTAGACTGAATAAGGCTAAAGAGGATGTTAGTGATAACTTCACTGGCTGCTTGTGAGGTGTAAACTGAATTAAATCACCTCTTTTAAGTGCACATTAATGGCTTCAGGGCTAATTCAACCCTTGTAGTGGCATGTCTGAGATTACATTTGTGTTATACAGGCATGCAAATGATTTAAAGATAATCCACACATGCTGATACTCCAATCCTCCAGTGCACCAATTCATCAAATTATGATTAAATATAAGAATATTATAATTAGACACTTATTCAGATGCAGGGTGCAGGTAAGTGCACTATTTGCGTTTTAAATTCAAGTGACATATTAGGTAAACTGTATTATTAGTAAGTTCAGATATGGAGGCACGTCATCTTGTGATAAAGTGCACGTGTGACAAAGAGACGGGCGAGGACCAAAGTCGCTTTGGATAAAAGTGTCTGCTAAATAATGAAATGTAAATAGTGCGAGTTCCCTTGTCGGTCTGCTTCATTGTAACAGAAGTATAGTTATGTCATATGGTATGGTTTCAATAACTTGGTATGTGCTGACAATATGTGTTTTTGACCAGTGCACCGATATGACAAATTTCTAAAGCAGAAACAGACCTCAGAAGCATAGATGAATGATGAGATGCTTATGCTTGGCTTAAAGGCCCAAGTATAAATAAAGTGACTTAATATGTTCTGGAAAACAATACGAACAGGTTGTGATGGTCCCTCACTGTGTGAAATAAATCAGTCCTACTTCAGCTTCCCAGTTTTTGGTAACATAATATATAAACTACACAATCAGATCTGGTGAATAGTTGAGAAAAAGCTTTTTTGGTTTCTCTTGCACTTATTCCCTGCTCAATCAATATGCACTGACTTACTACTTATGTTTTCAATTTACCTGTCCACCCTAATCTCTCTGTTTATCGCTCTCCCTCTCCACACCTCTCTTTCTTGACTTTATCATGCCAAAGTTCTTGTCAAGACTACAGTGGGTTGAGGGCATAAAAGTGAAAAATTCATCCCCCCAAAATATGCATGTGAGCACGGATTTCAGATTGGGGTCCCAGGACACAAGGTAGAGGAAAGGGTGGGGGCTTCATTGCAGAGTGTGTTTTAAATCATTTTGAGAGGGTCTCTTTGATTCTGCACATGCTGGGTGTGTTGAGAGGCTCTCTGCTGTTCCTCTCTCTTGTGGTTCACCTGTCAGAGCTGGGAAAGTAAAAACTGGTGGCCCAGAAAAAAGGAATAGAGAGATTCTTGGTGGGAGGCGTTTTACTCCCTCGACAGGCCCCCGAGCCCCGCTGTGTGGTCTAGTGTGCCACCAGACCTACTTTAACCTCCAAGGGAGAGAGCTGGTTTGTGGATGGTTCACCACATTGATTCTGGATGTGATGGCTTAGAGAGGCTGCCAGCTCTCTCTTATTCAAACCGCACGACCCAGATGTTAACCATTGGGGAGGTTTTCCCAGCCTTTAATAAATCGAGTTACTGTAAATCAGTAGTAAGTCCAGATCAACAGTGTCATGCCCTGTGTTTCCTTTCTGTCTTGACCCTGACAATTATTTACTAATCCAGTCTAAGAGGGTTTTCGCTTGTACACACAGAGCATGTTTGCCCAGCATTATTTCACTTTTATAACAGTTTAGTTGCAGTGGCAACAGATCACAGACTTGCGTTTAAATGGATGTCCATTATTTAAAAGAACACATGCAGTCCACTGCAGGTTGTACTGCGGTTGTAATAGTTAATGTTTGCAAGGCAATTGATTGTAATGTTTTTATTTTAGCATTTTGTGTTTTGTTTGCATCAGGTTTCTCATGCCTCATTATGGTGGCCTTTAAAGCAAGTGAAATCTTTTAGATCACTAAAACAGCAGCCAGTGGCTTTAGTAGCCATTCGGTCCCAGTGAAAATAAAGTAAAAAAGATAAATAAAGCAAGTGAGGTCAAGCTTTTCTCTGTCCAAGTGGGAATATATCGTAGACATCTTTTATATGCATTTGTAGCTCCTGCCTATATGGAAAGTACATTATCACAGTCCCTGGGTTTTAAGTGCAATAGCATTGTTCTGAAGGCTTGGAAAGGAGCATGGTGAGTGTCCCTGTACCGTGTGGATTTATGATGCTCAGGAGGACGCCTCTGATCTGGCACTGGTCAGTTGGCTTTAAGAAGAGAGTGAGCGGAGAATCGGTCTCCTTTGAACTCTTTGACAGGGCTGTGCTTTTTGGGAATCTGCTCTCCCGTCTGAGCGGCACAAGACAGTAAATCTCCAGCCAGGACTGCACAGCACTGCTTAAAGTCTTCATTTGTTGCCCAGCAAGGCCCTGGCAGTGGTCCAACGCAGCGTCGGGACTTATTGATCTTGGCTAGGGCTGCTTACTCTCCTCTTACTGGGGTTTTGGGACCTACCTAGGCATCCCACCAAATGTATAAGCTGCGTCCGAACTCGCATGCTTTTGGAGTATGTACTGTGTTTGATGGAGAATCATCAAAAAAGAACATTAAAAGAAAATGTGTTCTTAGGTATGCAGGTGGATAAATCAAACAGACTAGTCTGCTGTATTGGTGTTGTCTCACGTCGTATGTTCCTTGACCTATGACGTACTAACTACCAGCATGAACATGAACTTTTTACTTAGGTGTTGTTAAACAAGTACACAACTTTCTCGTACTCTATAGCACTTAAATTTAATTTGATTTAAGACCACCCATCCCACTTATAAAATAGCAATGTGTCCATTGGTTTACACTTGAGAATCCATTTTATGAACACTACATATTCAAATAAACTACTTATTTGAGATATTGCCTTTTGCTACTGTATAGTATGGTTTGTTGTGGTTTGTCAACAACCAATAACAAAATATACTGTAATTTAAGTAATGGGTAGTTGACAAATAAATATGTGACATATGGTGTGATGGCAAAAATGTAGAAAAACTTACAAAATATACAAATAGCATGAGAGATTTGTATTTATTGCTGGAGTTACAAATACGATGAGAATGATTTATCTTAATTGAGTTTTTGATTTTTTTATGTCACACCATAGGACACATATTTATTTGTCAACTACCCTAATGTATGTTTTATGTATTTTATTTTATATGTATATATTATGAGTGCATATTCATAAAACTATAAAAATCACAAGTGGTCGTAGAAGACAGATTTGAGGTGCATGTTGCTACCAAGTATATATAAAAAAACATTTTCACCTTACTGCTTGTGATCAGATCATTTGAGGCAGGTCTTAAAAAACATAGTTGACCAAAATATAAAACGTCTGCCTAATTACACACTCTCATGCCATCCCATACGTGATCAGTGTGTAGGAGACATACAGATATAAAAGACATACAAATTCCTTTGAAATCTGGTTTGCACATGGAAGTGTGTGAAGATCAAATATGGTGACACATTAAAACTTTTATTGGTTATCGTTTGTCTTGCGATAAAATGCACAAATAGTCACAAGATATGTGAGAACCAATGAGATTGAATGTTGAATGTAAAAAAGCATTTTTATATACAGGTAAGAGTGTTTCGTTTGTAGGCAGGATGTTAGTGGGTTCAACACTATTTTCTAATTTTATAAATGTGACCCTGTCTATGAAAACCAGGCTAAAGTCTCAAAATCAAAAGTTTGGAAAAAAAAGTTTGATTTCACCTATAAATATCACTATAATTTCAATCTTTCACATGTCATTACTCAATAATATTAAAGATATCAATGTTATATTTTAAGAATGTTCTTTACATTATGAAGAATGATTATGTGGGATAAAAAAAATGACTTTAGCCGATTTTCACAGGCAGGGTCACATATAAGCTACTAAAGACACACACAGACAGACTGTAGAAAGTGGGCCAGTAGTGTAAGTAGAGTTGTCGGTTTTACACGTTAACCTTGAAAAAAATAGTCCTTGCAATATACCTAAGAATAGGAGAGCCACGCATTAGATATTGTCTGTAAGTGATATTTTCCAGGGCCTTTCTGAAAGACTTGCCAAGTACATAACTGGAGGCTCTTTAGACATTGAAAAAACAAGTGAGACCGGCTCAATTTCATGGTAAGTGCATCTGGCGATATCTAGACATTTCTTTCGAGTGTGTTCTCCACAGCTGACTGATATCTTCGGGGGAGAACTTGTCATGCAGAGTAATTGGCTTTTTTCTGATATCTGAGCACGCCTTTATACGCCCAAGGTGATCCCTGGTGATGTTCTTCAGTAGGGACTTTCTGTCTAATGTAACAATCGCAGAGTGCTGTCTAACCACACAGACAAAGTACAAATACTAGCGTTCAGGGACAGTTTTCGATCTCTTAATGGTGCTTCAGTCAATTCAAGAACCACACTTATATGTGCAAATTTCATAATTTGCAAAAGGACCAAACATTTTATTTTTGGCCATAACAAAGAACACTGTGTCTTGCTCAATAGCAAAAATGGGATGAGAATTAAACATGTTTGTTAATTCTGACGGGTTTTTCAGAAGAGCAGTAATCATTGTCTGAACTTCTTGAAATATACACTTAATCAAACTTTTAATTTAGAAGAAGAGGAGAAGCCAATCTTTTTGTGCTGACATATCGATTATTCATTTTCATTTTTCAATAGAAAAATGTCCGATATTAACTGATATTAATTTTCCTCTCTCAGTTTTGTGTCCCCAGTCGTTTTATTCTAATCTACAATATTGTGTAGTCCTATCCAAACACAGCTCAACATATGAACCCATTTATGTTCATTTTACTCTGACTGGTGCTATGAAATGGTCTAGTGGCTGTTTGCTTGGGCAAGTAACCAGAGAGTTTTGCGGTCTGCAAACCCACGTGGAATTTATCCATCGCACCCAAGAGAATGACTTGTAATCTGAATTGCCTTGGTTAAGCCCCAACCTCAAGAATGGATATGAAAAGATATTCATATCTGCAGCTGACTGTTAAAGACATAAATAATAAGGAGAATGCAATTCACATTCATACGCATTCCAGGACAGGATAGGATCCAATGCGGCTCCCTCTGGCTCGGTAGCAACATGGGGAATTATAGTTCGGCTTCTGGCCGTACGCCTATTTGTACAGCCCATTCAGCTCATGCCATGTCTGGCCCCCTTCAGACGGCCAATCAAAGCACTGATCTCACATGACCACAGATTATGTCATATCATCCTATAGATGGGTTAGAAAGTTCTATCTTTTATAAACATGCGTATGCCTTTCTACTCAGTCTGTGTATATGTACATTTCTTTTCCTGTTAAATAATCTTAACTGATACCACCGTTTTGGTCCCTGAGGAGAACAAACAGATATTCCCTGTCCCATGCTGACTTCTGTAGCCCTTCCTTTATAAATCACTGTAATAGTAATCTCTGCAGGCCAAAAAGCAGCAGGACACACTCGGCCCCCTATGCAGTCATCACCCCGGAATGAGCTTTTCTTTTGGACGCCTACACCCTCAGAGACATGACGAATTAGCATTTTGTTGCATCAGCTGGCTGTAAAGACAACAAACCATGTTGATAATATTAATGATTTTTGCATTCTCAAACCATTGTCTGTCTTGTGTCAGCTTTGCTGTTGGACCGCCTTTGTGTGAATGTAAAAGAAAGACATCATGATTGCCTGACCCGAGTTAATTTACTTATATAAAAGGGACATATAGTGCACTAAATGTGGGCAATTCCAGTATTATGGGCGTGACTTTTGAAGTCAAAACTTCTTGCAGAATGTATTTATTACCAATATATTGAACTATCTGTTATATTTTACTATATTTTTCTGTTATAAGCCCTGTTGATCCAGTCCAGACATGAAAAAATATCAGTGTATGCACGAGTTATCTATTTTGAAAAAGAAAAAAAGAAATATATGGGCATAATGGATGTGACAAAAAGAGCACACGTTATTGGGATGCAACATCGTGTAATTTCTGTTAATTAAAATGCACAAACCAGATGCAATAATACCCAACAAATGGATAAATGTTGTCTCTTCAAAGAACATAAATTAAATATTTTATTTAAATTTTCATATGAAGAATATGGACTGTTATGGATGTGACCATTCTGAAAACAGAACTTTACCTGACTTTGAAAAATCATGCTTTAAACATAAAAACATGTTTTAAAAATTTTAAGAGAGACTTCACATGGGTATTTAAATCACCAAATATTATCATCTGAGCTATCGGTATAAAGAAACTTTCAGGTTTAAACCTTATACTGTGTTTCTAGCACATGTTCTACAGTACCTGTTGAACTACAGGTGCATCTGTCAATCAAACAAAATACATTAAAAGAAATCTCATGATGGGTGACATTTTTTTAATTCCTACTACTATTTACTATATTAAGAACACTGTACGGCTTCCTGTGCTGTACCACGAGTCATTCAGTATCATTTAATTTAAACAAAGAAAGAGATTATGCATCGCATCTGTTCAACACTGCAACACTGCAAATCATTGTACTGTTTTTTGTGACATACTGTAGGTTTTTCATGCCAGAACTGCAAATCTGCTATTCTCCAGAAGGGGGCCTGCGTCAGACAGACGGACAGACTGGCGAGCCAGCAGGCAGACTGTCTCGGTGCAGGCCTGGGGCAGCTCCTTTTACCAAGACGGATTTGTTAACGCTGTTTGGGTCGGTCAGGCCCCAGGGCTAACGCCCGTTGAAGTGACCTAATCTGTCATTAAACTCCTGTTACACTATGATCGAGCCACAGCTCAATGCCCCCTAAAGACTCGGCAGGAGGAAAGACGAGACACAATCTTTTGACTCCTTGAAGTAGGCCGTCAAGACACAGCAGACACTAATAAATCCCAACATGGCATAGTTAGATGCCTGCACTACACTGCAAAGAACAAATCTTTCATCTGTGATTCACTGTATTGTGGTTTCATTATTGCACTTTGGCCAAAAGAGGTTTAATGTTTTCATGCTGGAACATTTTTGTGTTTCTATCTGTGATAATCTGATTATCAGAGAGCGTCAGTCATGCTTACTTGATTTTGAAACGATAGACGTTTAATCTGTTTCGTAGCGACAGATTCTTTGGTTTGACGTTATCTGGCTCATAGACTGTCGTTCTTTGTCTGTGCCGTTATCAATGAACGCTGCAGATTATCTCATTTGGTTAGAGACATGATGCTCTATTTCTTTGTTTTAAGGAAGGCAATTGGTGGATGATAGATGAATATCTCTGTGTACATTGTCTATGTGGATTCATATCTCATGTTATCTATCAGGACAAAATAAACTCAGTGCCATGTTTTTCTACTTGTTTCCTGAGTTACTTTGTTTTGTTCATACAGAAAGTGAATTATCTAAAGATCAAAGCTTGTTTAACTACTGCACGGGGTTAATCTGGTGCAACTGCCATTGCCTTTTTGTCACATACAAATTGTATTTTTTAATAAATTGTTCTTATTAATGTTCCTAAGTTGTACTGCGTCTGTCGAGCAGCAGTTCATGATATTGCTTCAGCAGAATAAATTTAACAGATGGTCCTGATCTGCTCATGGTAATAATGAGGTGCTGACAATAAAGTATAATCAGGCACAGAGGACAAGGCTTTGACATATGATCTTCCTAATCGGCCGTTACTAACAGTTTTGAGAATGCCAAATACATGTTAACGAAATCTGCATAGTTTCCCCGCTGCACACGAACCTCACATAACAGATCCCAGACACTCCGTTCAACCTCTTCACTTTTTCTGAATATATGAAAGCTCTGCAGGCTGTTTCGTTTAAAGATATTAAAAGTCCTATTATTGTTGTATGATTAGGGTTGTCAGTTGAAAACTTTAATTAAATGACATTACAAGCAAATTATTACAAATAAATTGCACATATGGAACATTGAGCACTAAGTAATTCAATAAGTATTTCTTTTTCAGATAGAGAAGTACTTTGAATTGCAACCTCTGGCACGAGGGAGGAGATGGATTCTTACCGGCAGCACAACAAACAACATGGAGGCAGTGAAGGAGAGTTTCAGTCAACTCATCAGCCTTTTGGAAGAGGAGGTGCAACCTAGCAGGATATGATTCAATCAAACTTCAAAGTGGAAAGTGGGTTTGAAGTGTTGTTTGCTTGAAGGAATTTTTGGACCTCTCGCTCGTAGATGTTTTATAACCCACTGGAGACTTAGATGCATGTTTTGATGACTTAACAGACATATTTGTTACCCTTAGGTTAGGAACCAAAGTCCTGTGAGGATATCAGATTTTTACTGTTATTCTTGATAGTAGTAAACTATTTGGATTTGGTTTTTTAAAAACACTGTTTCTAACAAAGTGGTGTGCGTTTGGAATGTATGTATATAAATGCATATATGTCTTATTATATATTGCATCTAAAAATGAGGGTTTACACAGACATGGGAAAACATTAGAGAATTCTAAAACTGCAATTGAAAAATACAATACAATCTTATAAATTAAAACATTAACATTTAAATTGCTTTCTGATTACAAAGCAATTTCAAATAACTGGACATTTGTTGGAATAAGATCCATGATATAAATACATGCCATTTTCTTAAATTCAGCAGTTCTCAGAGTCTCTCTTCAACACATTAATTTTTATTGCTAGTTCTTAATCATGTGATTATAATCTTCCGAGACATAATTTTAAGTTTCGTTAGACTGCTTCTGGGTACTAATCTTTCTGCTACTATTTCCAGATGATGTTGTTAATTTTGTTGTTTTAAAAGACGACACACCCCTTCGCTTGGCACCGCGTGAGCTGTTTCAGGTTTGGGCTGGAATACAGACTCTATCAATCAGTGTCCACAACAGCTGCATTTGACAAGTCCCTGTCCGCCAGGCTTAAGCCCTCCAACTGTCTGTGAAGACTCTCCCTGTCTGCCACCTCACTCTCTCAGCCACGCTCCACAGTCTCACCCGCTGCTTCCTGCTGGTATTATCCAAATTCCTCTCCACAAATTTAGATTCCTGACTGCGCACCTCTCTGATGTGTGATATTTTATGTCTCACAGGTGTCTCTGAACTATCAGAGCAGTTTAGGTCTCGGACCCTTCAATTGACAGATGCTGTTTTGTGTATTTATAGTGTTAACTATGTTTTATATTTTTGCACTTGATGTCTTATTTTGGAAAAAAATACTTGTACTGCCTTTGATTCAAGTCCATAGATGTACCATTTGTATCTTGATATGTGTTGCTGTAAATATAAATATTTTTAACACCACACATCTAATTGATCATTTAGTCAATTCTTTATTATTTTTGATTAAATATTTTCTTAGTCGCACCTTTGAACGGCAAAATCAAAGCTACACAGTAAAGTAATCACCATGTCCATCATATCACTGCTTCCCTATCTAATCTTACTCAAACACAAATTTCATCCGCTCACGATCTGATGGAGATAAAAAAAGGAAGTCAACATTTCTCAGACAGGGTTCCTGATATATCGGGCAGGTTTGTTTTTTCCTCCCGTCCTTTTAAACTCCCCACGTTGCTTTAATACAATGTCTGTCACGCAGGTTGCCCCTGCGATTCTTTGATCTGGTCTTCCTCTGTCTGCGGCTGACGCTCTAGTCTGCTGCTCTCTTGTCTAGCCGCTCTCAGAAAAAGCCCTTTGCCCCTTCTTTCTGGGTCGCTCTGCTTCCCTTTGGTCACGCTAATGGAGCCCACCCTCAATGCAGAAACGCGGCCGAAAACCAGTTTGGCCTGTTAGAATTGTGAGTCGAGCATCTGTCTCCACTCCAGAGAGGCCTACACACTGATTCCACGAGCCCTAGGGCCACCAACTTATTGGATGCCCCGTTCCTCTATATCACGTGACATTATCTAAACCTCAGCGTGTAATTATATACACATCGGATTATGTCACAGGTATCGTGACAAACATACCCAAGCTTTAAGATTGTTATAAGCGGTTGGTGTTGCAGATTTTTGGCTTTGTTTACTCTGCAAAGCACTCTAAAAACCTTCCCACATGGGATGTCTTTTATAAAACCAGCCTTAACTCCATTTGCATATCATTTTTCTCGCTTGGCTCAGTTTCACACTTGCTGGTGTCTAGACAGAGATTATTTTTAGTTCCTTTGCAGGAATTCACCAGCTACAGACAAAGACTTGGAACAGAGTGTATGATCTTTGTTATAATGACTTTTGAAAGGGAGGGGGCTTTTTGGTAATATGTTCTTAAAAGTCTTTTCCAGGTTGTGTTTACTCAAAGTTTGCCTAATCATTTAAGTCCCATCCGTCGAGCCTGAATCTGAAATTGTGATGCATGGGGAACCTTTGTGTTTACATGGAAAACAAAGCACATTCGTTCTAAGAGTGCATGTTTTCTTTAACGGTGAATGTTTTGCTCTCAGCCAAGTAATCTCAAGTTTTCACAACCTGTTGATGGGGCTTGCCCCTGTAGAAATGTAACAGATGTTCCTTTGACATCCATCTGGTCCACATGATCCAGTTCTGTGCCACACTGTGAAGGGCTATTCTGTTTTTTAAGTTTTAGCTTGTTCCCAGTCAAGGGGGCAATCTCTTCTACCTTATGCATGACCGAGACACTGTGCCACCGGTGTGTTTTCTTAATGTCCCGGGATTAAAAATAAACAGTAGTTTCTCTCACCTCGGGTTAGTCTTGACAACGGGACTTGGAACAAAAGCCAACCAGCAGGTTTTTGTTTGTGTTCCCCTATTTATGTTTTGAAGAGAGGAGGAAAGTGACATTCGACCAGGGTTAATTTAAAGATGTTTTCCTATACATGTCAGGCTTCTCAGCATGGCACCACACACATTCTCAGTAAAACAAACAACATGTGTGAGCTATCAGTGATATCTGCCGTGGTGGGAAACGCAGATAAGAGCAAAATATTACTCAGATGGAGGTCTTTAAGGATTTGCTGAAGTAAATTGCCTGTTTTCCATTCTGTGCATTTCTAAAATGTCATTGTCAGACAGTACTCTGCCATTATTGTAAGTGGTTCATGTGTTTTTATGATCACAAAGTAAACCACTGACTTCATTGTAATACTTTAGGAGTTTTCAAACTTTTAAGTGGCGGACCACAGCGTAGGAAAAATTACAACCACCTAAACGATTTATCTAGTTTCTTAAAATAACCTACTAATAACTGCTAATTTGTTCTTATTTAATTGGAATTAACTCGAGTGGTGCTTTTAAAACTTATAAACCAAAATGAGTCAATGTTTCCTGAGAAGTTAAACTGAACACTTACTTGACGTACTGTGTAACTATCAATTACATTATTCAAGTGAGACTGCAACACTTTATAAAAATATAAGTTATCTAACTTTATAAATGAACATTAATATAGTCAGTTCCTTGTTATGAGTCAACTAATCAGTCCATTTAGTTTTTTTTAATCAGGCAGTCAACTCACAGACTATCAGAAATCACACTGTAGAAAAGATAGAAGACAATTCAAAATAGAAATAGTGTCTTAATGCCTGTAGAAGTTAGTTTTGAGATAATATCAGTAGCAGGCAACAATAGGACTAGAATATTTCATATAGCATGGGAACCACTGTTACTTTTCTCCACTAAACAGGAGTTTAACCTTACTTTTATGCATCATTGGAGTGTCTTGAGTATCTGCTCTTTTGAGCAGGTTTGCACGAGTCTGTGTTTAATGACACGGACAAGAGGTTTTGTCACTTGGTTCAATGTTCTCCACTGAGCTTGTCATTCAAGCTTCTGTTTGTGCTGCTTTGGAGGATTTCTTCCTCCTCCATACTCCTCTCTTCCCATCTTTTCCCCCTCTCATCTTTTGACACTATGATGGAGATGTGTGTCCCAGGTGGCCCACTCATCAAAACAACAAGGGATCCGGCTCCTTATTTCAGACAAAAACATCAAACTCTTTGTTGTCTAAAGGAAAAGATGTGGATGAGGATTTACCCAAGAGAATCTGCCCTCCCCATTGCCCACCAAAAGCTGTCTCCGCCCCCTGCCGTCAAAGAGAAATGTCAATCAAACGAGGGCATGAGGTCTGTTGAAAAGGTCATCCAGTGGTGGTCATTGCAGCCATTGTGTTTCTCTCATGAATGGAAAAGACAATCCGATGTGTCCATCTGACCTCACTTTGGACGAACTCCCCCTTTAGATATACTGAGAGGAAGATTTAGACGTCCAGACGCAACACTGCAATTGTTCATGCGACAAAGTCTAGAGGCCTAGAGTTCGCAAGATGTAACTGCCTAATGAGCATGAGCAACACTTAAGGGTTTCTAAATGTCTAAATATTTATTTTCTCTGAGAAAATGTTTCTTTTCCAAAATTTTGTAAAAACATATTTGATAGATTATCAGACAACGAGTACTTCATTCTGTGGCCAGATGCGGCCTATCCACTGTTGTTTACATAATTTACTGTTTATTTGTCTTATTTTAGAATGTGTTACAACTCGCTAATGACTTAATTGTTAAAGGAATATAGACAATAACATGAACCCTGCAATAGAGACAGCAAATAACCTCAATAAAGCACAGAATGTGAATCGTACCATGGGACACTTAATTCATCAGTCCTTATCATGTTGTAGATATTTGATTACTCCATTTCAAATGGTCTATTTGATGTCCTCTAGGGCTGTGTTCCAAACACTGTAGGTGGATTATTTCATTTTATCCAAACAGTTTACACCAGCCTGCAGCCTCACTTACGACACTATGTGGGCAGCTCACAGCTCACAAATACAAATGAAGCATGTGGTTAAAAGAAAAAAAACGACTTCTTCATCGCAATCTAGTATAAGGACAGGAGACACCTGTGTTTTAAAAAAAAATTAAACAGAGGCTACGAGGATGAACAAAATATTAAGGGTGTAACAAGTCGCATTTTGCAGTGGTGCCTCAAAGAACAGGAAGTGGACTTTCTCAAAACATGTTTTGTAATGAAGGCTACTAGAGACCCAACAGGTGTGAGGACTTTTAAAAGTAGGTTAAGAGACGAGAGGTGTTTTACGACATGTTGAGCATTAGGTACAGTTACCAGAAGTATACAGTAAGGTTTAGAGGGAATTGATACTGAAAATAGACTCAGGGTGACAGACGGAACAGGGGTCTTAAGGGGAAGAGGGTTAAGGGTAGTCCAACTCATTCACTGACAGAAGTAGATCCTCTATCTTTTAAGTAATGTATGGACCATGGAGTGTCAAATGTAAAATACATAACATAAATTAAACAATTACAGCTTTAAAAATGTACAAAACAATGATTTCTTTAAAGTTATTGTCTTTAAAAAAATTATAATTCTAATTCATTGTTTTTAGGCTTTACCTCACAGCCAAACTACAGAAATTTCTCAAGAGAATTTACCTGCTCTGTTTTGTTGTTACTTAGTACTTTAGGGTTACATACAGGTAGAAATGCCTTTAATAAGGGTCTAAGCCACAATTAATGAATGTCTTAAAAGAACACATACATTTTGACAACAACAATATATTTATTTCCATCAGACAATTTTTACACATGTGGTTCAGGTTGTGTATTTCCTTGTCACATTTTCTGCATGGTAAATAAAATTATCATTATATATCATTATATCATTATAATTATCCAATAATCTAATTATCTAATAAAAATCTGTAAACAAATTTTTAAAAGGTTTTGGATAATTGTCAAGGATCCCCTGTAACTGTCTCACAGGTTGATGTCTATACAGACATGGACAGACTGAATTCTTCAAGCATGTCAGGCTGTTTCACATACACAAGATTAAGTAGCAAAAGTGACATCCAAGACCAATCGGGCCACCCAGGAGAACTGCAACCAGCGGAAAGGCTGTCAGAGCCCCCCTTTACACCATTAATCTTCAAGCTTCTCCTGTGCTGCCAACTCGCATCTCCTTCAAACGGGACAGGAGAGAAAAGGAAATGGAGAGAAGCCACTGTTTTTCTTTTTCTTTCCCATAGATTAACTCTTTGAGAGTAATACCGATCAGTTTCTGCATAGGTTAGGTTGAAAGGTTTGCTTCTGATGTCTTTTATCATTATACAATTTATGATTAAAAATGTCACTTTATATTGTTCAGAATATAATGTTTTAAAAAATGACAAAATTAAATATAATCAATAATTGTCAAAAATCAAATAATTGTTGCACATTTGTATTAAAAGTATAGACACAAAGCTTTTTATTTAAAGAGAAAAGAAAAAGTAGTATTTACTACTGTAGCCATTATTACAAATTTCCCACTGCAAATAAGTTAAAATATATGTGAAAGCGAGTTTATTTCCAAAACCGAGTCAGGATGGTCACAATCACCCCTTCTCTGTGGCATGATACAAATGTCTCATTTAAGCACAACTGAGTTTCCTGCGCTGAAGTGTGGGGATGGTCCTCGAACCCCTTACTTCTTTTACTGATGAGTAGGTACTTTGATCTGAGAGAAGATTCCCAAGCCTAATATATAACCCAATGCCAATAAATGGTGAAACGTATAAGTAAGGATAAATCCAGGAACTGATAAATAGCGGAAAATGAGTGTGTTATGCTGTGGCATGCCTTAAGTCCCAAGAGACGCTGCTTTGCTTCAGTCTAGTCCTGAGAACTAAAAAGCAAACCGACCCATCCAAAATGAGCCTTTGATGAGACCTGAACTTAAATTAAGAGACATGCCATGGATTCTTTCTTCTGTTTCTTTTCCCCTTTTCATTGTAAGAGCTTTTTTACTCCTGTTGGGGAATAGAGGCTATACATTTGTCCATGTTTGCCAAGAAATTAAAGTATATGTGACCCAGTCTGTGAAAACCCAGCTAAAGTCATTTTTTTGTGAATTTTCTGTTACATGAAATCAAAATAAAATAATGTACAATAAAATTCATAAAATAATGTAAAGAATATTCTGTGAGAATTTAACATTGATATCTTTAATATAGTCTGAGTAAGGTCATGTCAAGGATTAAAATTATAGTAAAATTAATAGGTGAAATTAAATTTGATGATCGTTATCTCAAGATTTTAAGACCTTAGCCGGGTTTTCACAGACAGGTTCACGCATATGACAAAACTTGTAAAGACTAAAGTTTTTTTTTATTTCATTTAAATTGCTTTGAAATTTCCTCAAGAAGAGTAAACTTTTTGTTTTTTAGATGACTAAATGACTTTAATTAATGTTGCAGATTTTTATATCATTATCAAACTTATTTTTTTTTTGAATAAGCAATTGCTAAATACAAATACAAACATGACCCTGTCTGTGAAAACCAGCCTAAAATCTCAAAATCAAATTATTAGAAAAACAGCATCAAAGTTTGATTTTACCTATAAATGTCGCTATATGATTTTGACACTCAGTCAATATTAAAGAAATCAAGGTTATATTTTCCCAGGATGTTTTTCACAGTATTAGAATAATTTTATGTAGAAAACAGTAAATCACAGAAAATGACTTTAGCTGGGTCACAAATGTCTCAGCTGAACAGTCCGTGGATGTTCAGAGTTCGCGCTCGTTCTTTATTAATAGGCGAAATACGTATCGCGTAAATGTGGACTTGTTGTCTTGCCGTACAGCTCACATACGATGTCAACATGGCGTCTTCAATGTCACTCTTTGGTTTAAGGCGAATTATTTCTCTTACCTCAGTCACAAAAACATTTCTGAACCCTGTAAGGTAATAACCAACAATTCAAATAATTGCTCTCTGTTTATGTATTTACAGACAAGGAAAGAAGTCGATGTTTTGAGATGTTTACGTGTTTTTTTAGTCTGAGTTAGCCGGTTAGCTAACTAACAAAACAGTCAGTGTGACATTTGTTCATTCTTAAATAGATGATGTTTCTGTTTTAGATGTACAAAACACTGTATAACGTTCCGCATTTAGACTATAATCTTGTCGTGTAATGTTAGTTATCTGAACAAAGATCTTATAAGAACATGCATTGTCCTTCTGTCATTTGGGAAACATTAAGTCATCAACCGATAGAAATATAGAGTCTGGTGCATATTAATATGCTAGCCTGAATTCTTTGTACATGTAATTGATTAATTTTGACCATTAGCGTGATTTTCATATGTAGATGTTTTGTAAAGGCTAAAGCTATTTTTCTTGAAGGACTAAGTGTGATTGTATATGCTAATGTAAAGATAATGTCCATTTACTGAGGTTCATGTATAATTTTTGGAAATATTATTGTTTACGTTTTAAAGCAGTGCTGACGTTAGCTATTTTTTACGTTGCTTTGGCCATTTATTTGGACTGTTTAATCTAGTCCCTAAATTCCACAAAACCTAAATATTGTTAATAAGTAGTATGCTTTTCTACCGTAATTAATCATTTTGTTATTTCTGGCAAGGTTTTCTTAAAGCTTGGCGCTCAGTAATAGATTATTAGCTAGTTGCCGTGCTTACCATGACCATCAACATACTAGTAACTCAGGGATGGGCAAACTCGGTCCTGGAGGGCCGCTGTCCTGCAAAGTTTAGCTCCAGCTTGCCTCAACACACCTGCTTCAAAGTTTCTTGTATGCCTAATTAGACCTTGATTAGCTGGTTCAGGTGTGTTTAATTGGGGTTGGAACTAAACTCTGCAGGACAGCGGCCCTCCAGGACCGAGTTTGCCCATCCCTGTAGTAACTAGAGCTACACAAAAAATGAAGTCATTGAATCATTCATTCACTGTAAACCAATTAATAAATGATTTAAACAAAATCATTTAAGCAAGCAAACACTATGATGTCTGTCTGATATGCTTATTGAGATGCACATATTTGTTGTCTTTTAGTAATTTTCATCTTGTAGCCCCACTAAAAACTAGTAAAAATGACATCATAGTGTTTGCATGCTTAAGTGGTTTTGTTTTGATCACTTTTTCTTAGAAATGATTTTAATCTTTTTTACTAGTTATCTTACTTATCTTAGTTATCTTACTTTGTGAATTCTTGTTCCAGTTAAAATGCATGTATTCTGTTCGGGCCCTTGTTGTTTTTCTTGCACATCTTTGATTTGGGCCTATTAGTTGGAAATGTGTTCTTGTTTTTATCATGCTTGCACTTCTAAGTTATTTTCTGTTGATGACAAAGCAATTAATCAGATTCACATTCCATTTACAAAGGCTGCGAGTAGATGAGCAGGGTGACACGAATAGCTGTTTGTTGCTAACTGGCTTATATAGGAGCTTGCCAGAAACACAGCAGGCAGAATTAATGGGGCCCAAGAAGAGAGCTGTCTGACTCGCGCCTCTCCCTTCTTCAAAACGCCTAAATCTGGGGTTGTTTTTACTTAAGTGTATTATTTTGTTTATGTGATCGTTATCTCAATTTTTTTTTATTTAATTTTGCAGGTCTGTAAGCACGTCTGGATGGAGACTGGTAGAACAACAGGGAAAGGGATCCCAGCTCATCACTGTGGATGAGAAACTGGTATGCATCAAAAGATTGGCTGTTTGGGTTGATACAATTCTCACAGCAAACTTGTCAATACTTTTAAACCTAAATTGGGAAAAACACTTTCTCATAAAAGAAATCCATATTAAAATTAGGTTTTCTAATCTTTTTGTCCTTGGTGAGACAATAATGACCTTGTTTACCTACCAGACTTCAGACGCTCAGCTGGCTTGAATGTGTGGGACGATTTTGGCAGAGTGGGGTGTTTGGGTGGACTCAGACTATCTCTGATTGTGTCTGAGCGGGCAAGCACACCCCGCCTGGTTGAGAGCTCTTGCTTAATAGCAGGGGCCACTCTAAAGTAAAGCTGCAAAAGGGCCCCAAAAAGAGGAGGTTGAAAGAAAGAGGGTGAAAAAAACAGTCCGACAGTAGCAGACTCACAGGAAGACGGTGGCTGTCCTTTTATAATTGGCCACAGAGCTTTCATTGTTGTTCTGTCAGTGAAGGCGAGCTATGCCCATTGAGCAAGATATTTGGCTGTGGTGAGGTACTCACTACCTGTCTCATTCAGAAACAGATTCTACACTCACTGCAAAGTTGTTTTTTTCCCCATTACATGAAATATGTTTTTACTTAATAATGTTGTGTTGCTATGCAACTTTAGTGTTTCCCACATGATTTTATGAAAATGTAAGGATATACCTCATCCCTTCTAGGTAGAAGAATTTTTTTAAATGTTAAGTTAAATCTGGTGCATGTGGTATTTATCAAAATTGGCATTTTCATTGTAATTGTAAATAATAGGTTCTGCCGAATACACAAATGTAAATAAAAGTTTGGAACTTGGTTGATTTAGTTACACATTGGTCACCAATCTTCTCTTTACTATTTTATTTACATGGCCCTGCACTGCAAAGTAGTACGATTTCATATATTCTCAGTAAATAAAATAAAAATTAAAAATGCATGCTGACTTTGGCCTTCAAAGAAATGGTTTGCGTCACTTGTTTTAAACTTGTTGTACTTCATCTAAGATCTCAAGTGCCTTGTATCCCATAATGTATCCATAATGGCATCATTGTCTAAGATATTTTTGTATATCTAATTTTGAAAAGGAAAAAAAGTAAGTGTTGAGCTGTAGTGAAAGTGCTTACAAATGTGCCGCTTTGCAGTGTAGTGAAATGTGTAGCATAGCAAATGATGGTAATTAAGGTCCTGTGTGATTGTGGCCGAGTCTTGGTGCTTTCTTTCTCTGGTGCCTGCACTGACTTGCTTTTGTTAGTAATTACAGTTTGATTAAGCATGCTGAGCCATGAGAAAGCCTGCATGGCTGGCCAGTGATACAGAGCTTCACACGGCATGTCTGAGCCGTGCATGGATCTCTAAATGAAGAATGCTCTAAGGATCCCTGCTCCTTTATAAAGCCTCTTATGTTTAAAGTTTTTAAATTAGGGTTAAAGAGTTTTGTATTGCGGCGTATGGGCCACATGAGATGATATCGTGCTGTGTTTAACGCATTGTTGTTGCAAACAAACATCTTGTGTCAATTCCTGATTTAAAGTAAATGTGAAATTTTTTCCTAATTGCTATTTTTCTTGCAAGGTACATATTTGGAATTGTTGGAACAGTTGGTTTAGGGTGTTGAGCCAAAAAGAATAAATTAACATGTTAAAGTGACTATCAAGCACGTATCCTTGTATGGAAGTGTGGAGTCAGTAAAGTCCAAGGTGGGCTGAAAGCAAGATCCAGTCGTCATCTTCCTCCCCCTTCCCCCCTTTCCCTTCAGTGTTCATCTCAAGTATCTGTTTTGTCTAGTTGTTCCCTCGTACCAGGTGCTTGTCCAAGCGAGAGAGAAAAAAACCAAGGCCGGCAACTAGGTCAAAGGATATGGCTCTTTGAAGAGGATCTGACAGAGAAGCTTTGTGTATTAGTCGCTAAATGGTATTTCATTTGTGTAACACTTAAGAAAATAACCTTTAAAGTACGAGACAGCACCTTAGTATGCACTATAGCTGGTGCAGGTCACCTTTCTCTGTCACATTAAGTTTCTCTCTTCACTTTTGCCATCCTGTGGTCCTCTGGACTTTTTGGCTGCTTGTAGTTTAAAAATGAAAGCTAATGTTGCTGTTTGGTCTTTAGTGAATTGTAATTGGACTATGATTAATATACTGTATTTTGCTTAATTGTAATTGGAGTTACATTTTCTAGCGTTTTCGACAGAAATAGATTTGCCTCAATGAGTTTCTTAGTACTCCATACAAACATCATACAGCTTTTGTTACAATTTGATCAGAATATAAGAGATTATATTTCAAATTCTCGTTTCGCTACACGTTCACACATGTAGAGAAATGACAATAAAACTGACTTGACATTATTAAATCAAATTGTGTGTTTCCCTGGTTTGAATCAGCAGTTATAAGATTTTTTTTGTAGATGTCTTTGGGGTGACAAGTGTAATATTTGGGGACACTAGGAAGAAACAAGGCGGACAATGCACAAGACAGACGGAAAAGTGGCAACCTATGCTGGGATTATAATCAGAGGATGGGGTAAAAGTACTGGCTAGACTGATCCCTCACCTTGAGAAATTAGTTCATAGTGAAAGGAAACAGGAAATCATTTGAAGTGATTCATTTTGGTAATCATGAATCTAAATATCAAGAAAAGCAAACTAAAGATTGCTATTAATTTTAAATCTAGTTTGTGTTTAAGGATGTAAATTAATTTTAAATGTAAAACATTTAAGTGAGCTTAAGTGAGAGAGTCAGTGATGACCAGATGTACTTGTATATAACATTTTTTTAAAATACTACAGATAATGAATACGAAAAGAATTTCGATACAAACATAAAAAATATCTTTACAGGAAAATAGCTTTTCTGTAGCTCAGTGGTTAGAGCATGGCGATAACAACGCTGTGGTCATGGGTTTGATCCCAGGGATTGTACATGCTCTGTGTATAGTATAATGCGAGAAAAGCGTTTATATTAAAATATAAAAAAATGTAAATGTAAAAATAACCAGTATCACAATATGTGTTCATTTAATGAAGAAAATCTTTGGTCTGAATAGTTGCCAGGCCGTTGTTCTTTTTGGTTTTAGCGCATTGGTGACTTTGTGTTATTTCAAGTGGTGTTTTAGTTGGTTTCTGGGACATTGTGTTAATGTGTTTTAGTACATTTCTAAGCAGTTGCTACAGTGTTTGGTCACACATGGACTCAATTCAACGGAGCCCATCCCAAATGACAATCATCTTTATGATTTCTATGGTCTGTATGTGTGGTTCAATTTCTTTAGTTTGCTTTTTGTGTTGTGCACCAGATGTGTTTTGTGCCTTTTTTTGATTGTTATGTTGCCAACTTTTTGAGTTGCAATATAATATAACAATATTAATCTGCCCCCTTCCTTGCCTGTCATAGTACCGACATGATTTATAATAAAACAGCTTGGGCATATGCGTAATTTTTAAAGAAGAACATTTAATATGCCCATGCTTTTGTCTATCGAACTTTTTCGAATGTGTATTGTACGAGAGGTATCCAATCCGAATCATGTCTTTTAATTATGTAAGGAGTATGACGACTGATTGGTCAACCGATCCTTTAGGCAACCCTATAAAACACATACTCCATACACCCACCCTACTACTAACGGTAATGTGAGAATGGAGTCGACCCCTGTTAGCTGCACCCTTGACTCTCTGGCACCCGTAGCACGTTTATTTCTGTCAGTGATTCTGTGTGTTCATTCTGTAATTAGCCCAGTCCTCAGACCCCGCATGCTTGAAAGGTGTTACGCAATAAGACTTCAATGTGACTGTTGAGGTTAAGGGAAGACGTTTTTACTGGGAGGTCTGATTTCCACCGATTTAACACAAAGTAATTTCTGGAGACTATCCTGTGCTTGAAATTGTAATTTTCACAGATCTGATCTTACTGACTGACTGAAGTCTTTTCATTAGCAAGAGAAACCAATTTTAGAAACCATTTAGATTGGATATGTTTTTGTTTCTAGTCTGGCAAGTTCACTGTGTGGATCATCAGTCATTGATTCACAAATGAGTTTACCCAGAGAGTGAATCTGTATGCAGGTGGGCTTACAGTCTCGCCCGTAATGACTTTCCAAGTCGTTTTTATGTCTGTGCTATTTTGGATGCCTCTCTAAACGTCTCTGAGTAGATTATAGTCGTTGATGATTCTCTTAATCATTTTTCCCTTTTCTCCTCATTTTTTTCTAGTTATTAATCACCAAGTGCATTCAAGCAGAAAGATGCTAAAGGGTTTGAACCAGAGCAGCATGGAGAGTATCATTAGAATCTGAAGTCTGTGGATTTATGTACATGTATATGTACGCTGCATCTTTCAGAAACCCTTGAAAGGATTTCCACCTGTAACCTTGCAATTGCTTTTCCATTCACATTGTTATATATTACTGTCCAGTTGAGCTTAAAACTTGCCAATGGACCTCAGAAGTATGTTGCTTTACAAGTCATCAGTGCATTTACCTTTGTAGTCCGAAACCAGTGAAATCAGTGAATGAGTTGTTGTTGTATGTGTGTGGCAGCGCAAAGGATCTGCACAAAAGATTGTCGAGATTATATTGCACAACCAGACGACACTATAATCTGAATTTTAGATCCAAAGAATAAAGAAAGCAAAGATTTTATTAACCTTTTTATTAAAAAGCCGTTACCTTTGTCCTAATTCAAATGAACAATTTCTTGTACTGCACTTTTTACCTACAAAGTGGTACCAGCTCACCTTAAGATCACAGTTTGCCTGTTGCTGTGGTTGCATAGCAAATTCCTTCTTGTTTACACTTAGATATGAAACCCGTCGGCCACGCTTGGCTCTACCGAGCTGCATGCAGAGCTCATTCAAGCAGTCGGCCCCACAGTCTGCAGCTATGAAAGGGCTCCCATGCTCTTTATTCACTGAAGAGCCAGAGGTGTCAGAAATATAGACACGCTTTCACGTGATGAAGACTTTGCCACTCTTTTCTCTCTCGCTCTTAAGCCTGGCATTTTGTCTGCACATACAGGTATTGACACGGGCTCTGTGAATAGTGTCAAACTTCATAGTTCTCATTTTGCTTCCTGTACATGCGAGGAGAAAAGTGCAGTGTTTCTCTTTGTTGTCCTACTCTTTGGCCTAAATTTTTTTGCAAGGACCATATTTAAGGCACATTCGCTCGCTTTGTCTGTGGCCCATTGTGCATTCATCTGTTGCTTAGATCACCCTCGTAGTTTTTGTTGTCGTAATGTATGCAGGGCTAGTCTTCGTCTAGACTAGTTTTTCTCTCTCTTTTTTCATTTTTTTTCTTATTTTGCAGGACAATGGAAAGTATTTTCAATATTGTTGTATACACTTTTATAAGTCTTGGTTAACTGTAATCAAATGTTTGGTTACTTTTCAGATAACTTGGAGTTATCGTATGTTGTTGAGTTGGTCTTCAACAGGTTGTGCATTTAGAGTTGCAAACCACATACTGTTAATTACAAACATCATTTTTTGCATGTCTGTTGCAATGTCTTTGTAGGAAACCATTTGCTTTTTTTCCTCTTCATTAAGTATTTCTAAAGAACAATATTAATTCTGGAGTTAATTCTCAATTTTGCTTTTGGAAAGTTTATGAAACGGAGTGTAATCTTAAGATGCATATCATGAAAAAATCTGGACGTTTGTGCTACCTTTCCAATATGTCATTTTGTGGAACCAACCAGACTTTTATTCGTATTTTAAACAATTACATCCCTAAATTAGTCTTTTATTATAAAGGCTTACAGCTTTTTTTCTCCAGACAAAAGTTTGCCATATGTTATATGCAGTTTAAAAACGTTGTGCAAGTCAGTAGGTTTGGCAGTCTTTTGTTTGCGATTCATGCTAAAGGACCTCTTTTCTGTGAATCAAGTGGCAGATGACAGACAATGATGAAAATTTGATTCTTTGAAGTTGTAATGGCCATTGAAATGTGTGAAGTTCCTGCATTGAAAGAGGAGCTGCTTGTAGGATTCACAACCTTGGGTGGCTGCTTGCTGGGAGGTTTGTCTGTGTGTTGTTGCCGACTTCCCATTGCTGGTCGCTAATTCCCGAAGGAATTGGACTCTCTCTGCTTTCAGCAGCCTCCTCCAGCTTGGCACCGCGCTAGTGTAGGACTATTCTTTATGTTACACACACACATATATCTTTTAGAAAACAATCTTAACGATTTGTTGTTTCGTATTGTTGCACATTTTGGTTCTTTATATACAAAAAACAATAGTTTGTACATGTATTAGTGTCCCATATATTACCTTGATTTTAAAACGATTGATGTTTTCTTTTAAAACACATTGTTGCCATTGGAGAAACCAGTTTAATCCTGCAATGAAGGCAGACTGATCCCTGAATAATTCATCTGCTGAAAGTTTTGTATTCTATTGAACAACCTACAACACTTCAGAATTAATGTACTATTCAGCTTGTGTCCAAGTTTGAGGCGTTCCTTTTTGCCTTCACACCTGAAAGCCTAGGTTTCTGGCCTGTGACTGAAGACATGCGGTGAAGATCACAATAGACGGTCTCGAAGCATTTAGAGAGTGTGAAATTAGTGTGTCTAGACAAGTACTCTTCTTTGTAAAAAAAAAAACAACAACCTTATTTAGTCTTTCATGCCCTTTAAAGAAATATATGAGAATGCTAAAAAGCACAAATTGTTGATGCAAACCACACAATAACACTTCTAACAAGTCTAAATGAATGAACATTAACAGATTTGCCTTATCATGTAATTTGTTTTTCTCTTTTCCAGGACATCACAACTCTCACAGGCGTTCCCGAGGAGCACATTAAGACCCGCAAAGTCTGTATCTTTGTGTCTGCACGAAATGCCATGCAGTCCGGCGTCAAAAACACCCAGAAGTGGAAGATGGATTTTGATACCAGGGAACGCTGGGAAAACCCAATGATGGGTTGGTCCTCCACGTGAGTACAAGTTTTGAGTGTAAATACATAAAAATCATGAAAAATATTCAATGATTGAAATTATTCTTTTCTTCTAATATAGGGCAGACCCTCTGTCCAATATGGTGCTCACGTTTAGCACCAAGGAGGACGCTATTGCTTTCGCAGAGAAGAACGGTAATCTATTTAAACATATATAACTGTATTTTTTTAAGCCCTATAATGTTCTTACCGGAATCACTTCCAGAACATCTCGTGAGGAGATGAGAAACAGAAATGTGGTTGTGTCATAAAGGCTTTGCATTTATTTTTACTGTGACATCTCCAGCCTGATGTTTAAACTACACATCAGCCACAGTGGACATCACCCAAACTATATCTGTAAGATATACTTGGCTGAGCAATGCTTTGTGCCCGTTTATTTTTACAGGTTGGAGTTATGATATAACAGAGAAGAGAGACAAGAAGCCCAGAGTGAAGTCATATGGTGCAAACTTTTCCTGGGATAAAAGAACTAGAAGATCGGCCAAATAGACAAACCTGTCTTTTATCTTTAACAGATCTGTAAAAATAACATATGTATCTAATAAAGAACTCTTTCTTTGAAACTTTAAAACATTTATGTTTCAGATGATATCTCATTTTGGTTATCATAGCTGTGAAAATGCTGATTTAAGTGTTTAATATCTAACAAAGCGTTTCATTATTTTTGATTACTAAAACAATTGTTTGTGATGCTCATATTCTCTAAACATGCCATTCCCTAAAAATCTAATTCTTTGTCATGGGTTTAGTTTTTCCAACATCGGTTTCTCTTGAAGGCAGTTTAGTGTCAGTAATGTTTTTCAAACAGGAGGATGAGGTTAATGTCAAGCTTCAAAAAACTGAACGCGGTTAGATATGTTTACTCCCATGCTTCTCTAGGGACGTGTAGAGTTGAGATGAGCAAACCACCTGCCTGCTCACAATACAGTCAAATTAGAAAAGCAGTGCCGATTCCTCTAATACCACACACGCAGTGTCATTCTACTCTATTTGTGGTTCATGCTTGACTTTGATGCTAGAAAATGTAATTTTGGTTTATAATAGTATTTGTAATCCGTCACTGTTGCAAAGGTTTTGTCAACAAATGTAAAAGACGGTTAACCTGAGGAACAGACTTAATTTGCTTTATATGTGAAAACCAAATGAAAAGCGTTTGGATATCCCAATGAGCACTGTCAAGAGGCGAGAAACCATGCAGGCTCCAGTGAAGTTACAGAGTTCAAAAGCAGAGCAAAGGCAATAATAGCATAAAATACCAGTTTTGATGTGAGATTGTGTGGTCAGATGAGGTCAGGGTGGAGGCTTGCATCCAAAATTCAGTGTTATTTAAGGTCTAATACTGCCTAAATGTTAAAGAGCACCGCATACCTACAGTGAAGCATGTTAGTGGAGCGCTTTTCAAACTGTGGGTCACACAGTGGGATAAGGTGAGTTGCTTGGGTCAAAGTCACTTGGGTGTTTCAGTGAATTATACAAAAGAAACGTTTAGTCTAATGGTAAACAATGGTAACGGTTTTAAGATCTCACTTTAACTGTGGTATTGGTATTAAACTTAAATTTTATTTATACAATGACAGGAAAAATAACTGCTCTACTAAAAGAAAATTAATGTTTCCATATTTTCATTAAAAACATTTTGATGTGTCCTAGAATTGTAATGTAGTGGTAAAGAGTGCAGGGAAATACTGATGAACTGATTAACAAAACTGATGTTCAAAAGTTAAAAGGTTTAGTACTTACAAGTAATTTGGCCTAAACTGCCATAGTAGTGTTTGTTATAAGCAATAACAAAACTAACTTTCTAGAGGCAATTTTTACAGTATTTAAACTTTTTTATAGTATATCATTTTTTATTACATCATATGTTTTAAAGTTAAAATTACAGTAATTTTCCATTTTAATTCAATCGTAATGCATTTAGGACATTACACAGTAACTGGATTAAATAATAACTATATTATATTATAACTATTTTTTTAGTTATATATGTCTAGGATTAAGCATTCAGAGTTTGACTGCTAGCAGAAATCAAAACAACAGTGACCAATTGATAAGCATTTTTATTGAGTTCACTCTTAATATCTGTACAAATACCATCAAACTTTGTATATACATATGACATTTACATAAAAAATACAAAACTATATATTTATAACTGAATTTTATTTTTATCTTGAGATGTCTGAAAATAAAAATGCATTTTGACAAAGTGAAAACAGTGAAAAAGTGATATATATTGATACTCAGTACTCTTATCTTTTCTTTTCGTTAGCTCTGCAAGAGCAATACGGAGCAGAATATTGGCAAAAACGACACAAAAAAATGCTTAATGGCACGCTTTTCTCTAAGTATTACCCACTGCAAAATTTTCCATCACCAAAACGTTGAGCCGTTACTGCTGTTTAATATTGACGGTTTAGCATCTTGTACAAGTAAATTGTCAGGGGTTTCCTATATGAGAAATGGCTCATTTTTAATGTTAACCTGCTGCACCACACCACAAAATCCCTTTGGTCAGTTATACTAAACTGTAAACGAAACCAGAAATATACATGTACATTAAAGAGTGACATTTTTTCCTATGTGTTTCCATTTTTTCCAATAAATAAACACAAGCTAACATGCAAGTATGTGTGAAATAAACATCTGTGATACAGAACTGACATTGACAAGCATTTATACAGCTCAGGGAAATGCAATTTACAGCTTGCAGATGACTCACACTTTACATGGTAGCATTTTACCTCACAATAAATAACACTGCTTCTCTTTGGACAAATATATTTCTCGGTCATAATAAAAAACAAAGAAGAAAAGGGAAAAAACAAATCAACATGATAGACAGTAAGCCAGACACTGTAAATGTATAAATTATAAAACAGAACACTGTATAAATAAACATCAAGCAGACTGAACTACATGTATACCTCTTTTTTTTCTCTGAAAAATAAATTAGCATACACATATGTACAGTGTGGACATGATTCCTTGCCCTAGGACCGTTCCACCGGATGATGGCGCTTTATCCATCCAGTACTGGTGATAAATGGACATAAGCCATGTAGTCCTGGTCTTCCTCATCGTCATCATCCTCCTGGTCTTCAGTAATGGCTATATGGGAGAATACATGGTAGCTGTTGTATGAATATAGACCACAACAGCGCAGAATTTGTATGTGAGTAATAGTCTTTATCCCAATGCCATATTCTAGCTTTGTGTGTGTGTTTAGGCTACATGGCATCTGACCAAAATTATGCAACAAGATTTACATAATCGAGGAAGTCAGTTCTTTGACAGAAGTCTGAACAGAGGCTTTAAAGGCTCAGGTCTGTTTGGCAGATCTGTGAATCGAGACAAAAAAGTGCTCTTGCATTCCACGACTGGCTGCTTTTTTTCTGCTTTCGTGTCTAAATCCATTATTTCGGACGCACGGTTGTTACTGGGCAAGGCGACACCCTGTGCGCCGGCCGACCGTAGCTACGTGGTCAATGGCACACTTCTGAGGTATATATAATAGATCTTTTTCTACATAGACGTTTACATTGAAAAAAATGACACAGGCAAAGCAATGAAACACAAATGCAGTCCCTCACAAACAAATGAACAATACAATCACAGCAAAACTGCACACACGAATTCACCTTGCTATTGTTAGCTGTCTAACAGCAGAGAAGAATCGAGAAAGCATTGCTCTACAAACAACATATTTTTGTCCTGCAAACTGTAAAATGCTGTAGTCATTCAAACCATGAGGTGATCATAAAGTTGGTCCCGTGAAATTATGTACATACCTTAAGGCACAATAACATTAAGGTAAGCAGTCATTAGGATCTGTTCACATTGATCATTAGAATTGTTTGCTAGCACAAATTGGAATGTAACTCAACTATTTCCTCACTGTTGCTGTAATATTTCTGATACGGCTAGCTTCATTGTGTGTCAAAATAGGTAGTTTACAAGTTATAAAATTCTCTTCGAATTGAAACAATGGCACCAATGTTACAATCACCTTATGTGAGTGTAAGAAAAAGAATTCATCTCTTTTCAAACCCTCAGAGCTATTTATGTCATAGTGCATTTGAAATAATTGATTACAGCCAAAAGCAGAAATCAAACAAAAAACATAATTCATAAAACACTTACAGGATAACCATGAATAGAGCTATGTGACATTGGAATCAACAAGCTGATAGGATTATATATATATATATATATCTCTACATTTACACTTTAACAAACGGGGAAAATGAACTCAAAGTTACAGCAACCTCAACAGGTGCACAAACTGACTTCAAGTGTGATGTTTTCAACTAACTGCAAAAGTTAGTCTGCACATTTTTTCTTGTTAGTTAAATGATGAAAATTAGTATAAAAGGACTCCTAGACAGAGTTCTTTGTAACATATTTCAACTTTTTACATGGTATCTTCATTTTGTGGATTTTGTTGTAATTAACGTTTTCTTGCCATATTGTTTTTTCCGAAAAATTTGCAAAATTAATAAAGCCAGCCAAAGAGGACATGCAAAGAACTTCCAATCTTTAGTCCTTTCTGTAGCTTAAATCTTAGCAGCAGGAAGGTAATGTAGAGGCGTTATTTGGAGAGGGTAGGGGGTTTGGGGGAGGTTGCTGGGGGCAGCATTGGATTGTCTTTTAATATGTATTACTTACAGTTGCAAGATCCTGAATGCTTAACCTCCAGGAGAACCCCCAAAGAGCAAGCGGCCTGCTTCATGGCACACTCGCTGGGATACGTGGTGTTGTCGCTGGCGCACACTGCCTCCTCCGAGCGACTCTCTGGGCACGACTCTGCGCAAACCGCACAGCGCCCACGACCCATCCTGGCATCCCACAGACATTTCTTCCCGGCGCTACAATGGATGTCATCACATGACTTGGCCTCTGAAAGAAAACAGAAGAGAGGAATGTTAGCAGATCCAATACTTACAGGAAAAAAATGAACACAAGTGTTTCATATGCAGACGAGCATAAACACGGTTGTTGTTGTTAAGAGCCTGGGAGGTAGATCTTGCACAAAGAGCCGCAGGCTAGTTATGCTCAGTTTGTTATAAAAAACGAGACAATGTTGCCAACATCAGGAAACAATTAGACACCGGCGACTTTCCTTTGCAAATCATAATCACAACAGGATTGTCACGAGAGACTATAAAGGAACAGAATGTATTTGGGATTGTGCCATCGTTGCAAATGCGCTCTGAATTGATAGCCCACTGACTGCACATAAAAATTTCATTGTCACAAAAGCCTTAAAACTCAGACAGCTTACCAAAAAATTAAGTTTGGTAAACTTTTGGATCTAATTGAAATGAAACAAATTTACTTACTGATGCATTTCCCTTCGTATGCCACTCCAATGGATCTGCCAAGCAAGCACGTGGCTCTCCTTAAATGGCACGCGCTGGCATAGACAATCCCATCATTGCCACAGAGGTACTGCTCAGGAGACGTAACCTCTGGGCAGATACGGTTGCATGTCACACAGTACGCGTTGTTGGTCTGGTCCACCACGCAAGTCGAACTACCAGGACACAGGACGTCACGGCACGTCTCTGCGAAGATGACAAGCAGAGAGCTTTTTTACACAGCTGTTCAACACAACCAATGACCTATTTTCTGTCTAGTAGGTGTTGTCTAGAGATAGTGAAAGGTCTAAATGGTAATCACTACATTTTTTTGGTTGGAACCCCGATTTGAATAGTATGAAACTGCATGCAAGTCACTTGGTTAAACAATATTTTTGCTAGTATGAAAGCCGTGTGCTACCTACTTTTGCATTTGCCTTGATACTGCACCTCCAGGTCAGGATGCCCTTTGCATTTTGATTTTAAAAGGGCACATTCATCTCTGTATGTTTTTCCGTCTGAGCCGCACACTGGCCCTTTCCAGGTGATGTTGGAGCAGTCTGGGGCACAGACGCAGCGTGGTTTACTCCTCCTGTTCATTTTACATCTCTTCCCAGGGCCACAGTCAACATTATCACACGTCTCTAAAATTCATCGACACAAAAATGATAACTGATTATCATTTTATCTCCAGGAATTACACCAATGTATATGTATATAGTTTATTGTAACGTATTTCACCATAAAAATGTTTTATTATAATAACTGTAATTGTTATTGTGTTGCATCTGATCAGCCAAACGTGGGATTGTACCTTTACAAGGTATGCAGTTTGGAGCACCGCCATTGAAGATCATCCACCTGAATAATGTGCTGTTTGGCACATCTTCCTCTGTCCAAGATGTACCGAGCCTCCCACTTCGGCAACATTCCTCTCGACTCATCCCAGGCATGTAGAGAACCTGACATCTCCCGTTCTTGCCTTGCTGCAGCCAGCAGTTACCAGCTGTAAAGAAAAAAGAAAAAGCCCGTCGTATTAAAGTCTGAAGCCAATGACCCAGACACAACACGTGCAGTCTGTATTAGCCGGAGCTCTCGCGCTCCCCCTCCCCCGCTGTATTTTGTCTGATTTTTCCCAACGTAATGCGACTGTTTTACACTTGCATGCCTTCACCCAGACAACTCAAGGGATCTCAGTCTGTCCGGGAATATGGTTTTGCTATCGTCGATTATATTTTGACCGTGCAGAGATTTATTGTCTTAAAGTAAGTGGCAGATTGACAGACTCATACCTATTTAAACAATGTGCATGGTAGTCTAGACTCCAGTTCCTCGAGCGCTCTGTGCCAACTGTCTGCGCTCATCACGTTTCACCAGACTTACAGGATCGGTACAATGCTGCTTTTTTAGCCATAAAAATGCGTTTAAACACTGTTCATAATATAGTTCAGATTGGGCAATCTGTATATTTAACTGTCGGGTCAACTCTAAAGGGAATTAGTCGTGTTTATTTATTAAATTAGGCATTCGCGCCGGGGAAACCGTGCGCCAGACAATCCAATTAAATCATACAGTCACGCAATCCTCATCAAACTTTGTTGCAAAAAAATCACAATGCCGTTTGAGGGCAAATACGGAAAACGATTAGCACTCCTATATCCATGTAATTAAAAGCATAAAATTGATAAATATTTTGTTCATTATGTCCGCTGACTTGAATTTGTGAAAGCCAGACGGGGTAGGTAGTGTCTAATTTCACTAGCTCTACTCTTGAGAAAATACAGCCGAATGTCTAGGTCATTTAACTGCATGAAGGTTTCCTTTAGATTGTGCCAAATTATACAAAACACCCACTGATCTTCTCAATGCCTAATACAATATTTTTGTAATTAAACATTTTTGTGCAATATTATCAGAGTAACGAAAGAAACGAATGTGGAGCGATTACATTCATCTTGGTTGCCTCACATGTAGACAGTGAAATTGATCTCTTACATTTACTCATCTCTGTTGACAACCTTTACATGGTCATTTATTTTAGACAACTACTAAAACGTTGTCTGAACATTATTTTTAGTTGTTTAAAATAGAAAATGCTCGGTAGTATTTTTAAATAATTGCTGAATATAAAGGTGCGTGTACAGACGCACCTGTCTCGATGACACTAAGACAGGCGCAAACCAAGAACAAAACTTTGCAGTTGTCCTGTATTTAAGCAGCTCAGTTCATTTGAAAGATTTTGAAATAAAAAAAGCAACTGTTGCAAACCCCAGACAAATGCCTAAGAATACTAACCATAATTATGTAGAAATGTTTATGCAAAAAAGAGATTGAAAAGTGCACTTACCTTGCACTTTTTGATCTTCAATAAAACAACAGAGCCATAAGAGTAATAAAATCATTCCCATGTCGAGCTGGTGACGCTTTAGCATCCTTGTCATGTTTAAAGAGAGAAATAGTGTTGGGACGAGCAGCGCAAAAGTAATCTTCTTACTCAGGCAGTGCTGAATGAATGCTGCTCTGAGACTGCCACCTCTTTTTAAGTGTATAAGGGGTCTCGGGCCGACTGTCTGTGGTGTGGGCGGTCTTCCTCTCTGTGGGGGTGGGGAGAAAGACTTTTTTCTAAGTTCTTTCAATCCAAATCAGGTGACATAGCTGGTTGAAACTTTCTCTCGCCCCTAAATCACTTCTGAGTTTTGCTGGGTGGTGAATAATAAGTCGCGAGAAACATAAAACTATCCCAGTTACTGATACATTTAAAGGAAGTTGCGTTGGGAGTTACCGAGAAGCCTGAAGATGTACCGTTAGATGCATCTGCCTTCTTCATATTCAGGACGGAATTGATATTCCACTATCAGCAGCATTACGAACGTGGTTATGACTACTTCCAGTAACACAGAAAACATTTATAGCCATGCATGTTTATGCAGATATGTCTGAAATAAGCAACAACGTATTTAAACCTGTCGCATCACGTCAGTCAGCTTTAAAACCTAGCCACCAGTGCAGTGGTATAGTTTCAGCATTAACAAAAGAGAAACATACTGGTGGATTAAAGAGATTATGCATGATTTAAGAATATAACAGCATATTAATAGCCAGCTGAAGTAATGATGAGTCTCTTCAGCACAGATGAACAAAAGCACAACTTTCTAGGCCATGCGCAGGTCTGATTAACAGTAAATGGTGTTAATTTAAAACAAGGTTACTGTTGAAAGGTGATCTGCACAAGAAGACAATGGATTAGAGAATAAAAGAGACGAGGGTTATTATTAGACGAGACAGGTGTTGCGGTTTCCTCCGGGATCAGAATTTTTATCCCATTCAGTTTCCAGACTAGCCAAAATTCATTTCCATAGAAGTGAGACATGCGAGACTGGAAAGCCTTTTCTCTCTTTGATGGAGGTGCACGTGCGACCTCTTCTGCAAGCTGTTTGCCACGACCACCTTACGAGCCACAAAAGGTTAGATGCAGGTAAACAAATAATGTATGTGTACAGACTGATAGTATTTCATGTTGTTTAGGCGAGAAAGAGGGAGTGTCATATGTTGATCTTCATATGGTAACGAATTCATTCAATTTGATTGGAAACGTCAGATATAGACTAAAACCTGATTCACTAAAAAACGTATAAAACTATAATTTAAAAAATATATATATACCTAAGTAAATGTGTCTATAATAACATAAATTTAAGCCGAACATGCATTTTACTCTCTTCTCAGACGATCACTCGTGAATGACTTTAATTATGCATAATCTAATCGAGGCACCCTTTAAGGCTCATTAAATTATGAGGACCACTAATCGATTTTTAAAGAAGAATACATGCTACAGAATAACCAAAACAATAAACTAATTACAAATGAGAGGAAACCTTGAGATCATGTATATTCGTTTAGAGTATCTGAAAACAATTCGCTATTACGACAATTATTGTAGACCATTACGTCCATCATCCGTGTTTATCAGCAGACACTTTTAAATTAAAGCGTCTATTATCCATTATAACTCCAGTGTAACCTACTGCAGACTTATTATTATTATAATTATTATTATTATTGACGTTGGGTTTGTCAAACTAACACTATAGCTACAAACTTTTTGCGTAACCTTGTAGATTTCAGTCTGTCTCTGTTTAGTGTAAAAGCTCACGTAAAGTGCAAAGGTCATCCGATCAAAGTAATTCATGCCAGGAAATCTTAAATCTCTCGAAGTCTCAAATTCATTTTTTCCTGTTACAATATAAGCCTGTGAATGTGAACACGATTTCTTTATTGTGGTGTTTTTCTGCTTCATGTTGTCATGTAAAAATGTGTCAACTGCAATCAATTGCTTGGTTTCAAAAACACGTATCCAAAACAAAATCCACATTTTTTAAAACAATAACAGTTTTTTTGTGTATTTTGTCCTTTTGTGAGTAATATTTAGATGATTTGGTGTTTTCTCCATGGTCTTGCTAATATTTAGATGACGTCATTTTTTCCCCTAGATACAGACTATTTAGAGAGGAATTTAGAATGACCTGCAAAGTTAAAAGGATCATTAAAGTATTGTGGAAACGCACAGAAAATGACATACCGTAGCTACATGCACTGAGATAAATTTTTGATTCAATGAGACGCATGAACCATGATTATTTCTTTAATTTTGTGTACTACTGTAAACTTGCTTTATGTAAAATAATTAACCACCAATATTAGTAAAATGATCTTGGTATTAAAGCCACTGATAAGAGAGCCAGTGATAAGGCAGTAAGTCATTAGGATACTCTATACGTTGTTATCGTAACAGGCGCGTTGAATCGTAAATGAAATGCTGACATCTCGTGGTAGTTTAATGTTTGTACAGTTGCTGTACCCTGGAAGGATATCATTTTCACCATAATTGTTTTCAAGGTTAATCCTTAGTGTTACTAGAATGATAATCTACTGACTTTGGCAAATTTAGACAGCAACGTGCAAACTTAGACTTACCAAAAGCATCAACTGAACAAAGAATAGGAACATTATCTTTAGTCATCCTACACTCCAAATGTTGGATATTAACGTACATTTCAATAACTTTAAAGAATTTAAACCATTCAAAGCATCAAAGTAATTTGTTCTTATAGGAACAATAAAGGCACCTGAGTACAAGCATGATAAGATATGCTGTTGTCCTGTAGGCTTCAATGTCATTCTAATACATGATTCTGATGTTGTCATCACCAGAAACTGTGGTTTAATGCAGTTCGACAAAATGCAGAAAATACTGCCTGCTGTTCATATTTATGTTAGTATTTCACCAAAAATATAATAAATGTCTAAAATTATTTTTTCCTCATGCACTTAATGCACATACCTTATAAATTTATGTGCAGATAAAGTGTAATATATGTCCTGTTTTACACATTTATTGTATTATCACTAATATCTTTACTCTCAAATTCTTTTGAACATCAATGAGAATAGTTTCAGAAACAGTTTGACACTCCCTCACAGGTCAAGTTGAAACAAGAACAAAGTTTCTTTTTGCATGGAGATAACAAACCTATAGCATTGATTCTATAGACTACATCAGAAAAGGCCCACACCAAAAGATTAAATATAACTGAAAAAGATCAAACACAAACGTAGAAACGTGCAAAGATCAATTATATACTTGGACATTTGTGTACAAAAGATGCAACCTTGTTCAGGAGCACCACCTAGTGATTAATAGGAGGAAACACAGAAGTTTTGGACTGTGAACAAAAATTACTTGACTCCAAGAGGATTTTCAGCACCCAATGACCCTTCTGTTAAAGACTCTTTTGCATATACTTTATGATATTACTAATAAAAGCTGTTGTACATCTGTTTACAATTTATAAAAATTATATAATTATATAATAATTATAATATATATATATATATATATATATATATATATATATATATAGGTTACAAGCACTGGAAAAAATAATGAATAGATGATGTACTACATGCTCTGTTAAAGAAGGATATGTGATAATCTAATCGAATACATTAGCATGTTGTTTGTCCATACAGAGTATACAGTATGTTGATGCCAGATTTGAGCACCTCTATCAGGATATACAAATCAGAAACAAGAAAAGTTCCCAGAATACTATATTTATTGTCTGAAGTGTAGTCCTCTCAACATAATCCTAGTGTCTGATATTATTTAGCAGTTAAATCCATTTAGAATGTAATTAAGATCATTAAAACTCAACCTTGTCACATAATCTAAACATGCATGAAGTACACATACTCTGTAGTAGCAGGTATATGTGTATCTGTGTTGTGTGAGCTTGTCTGTTGTGTTAGTTTATCATATTATTTTACCAAATGGCATGTGTGATGCTCAGTATTAGGTACCATGCACAATATTAAAGTTGAAAACAATCTGTTGCTATGTAATGCATTCAACACTATATTGCATTTATTGTAATAAACTGTGCCATTCTCAATAAGCTGTGCCATTTTGAGAAAGCTTTATCAATTTAGATTTTTAGATTTCACGAGCATTAGGAAAAGTATTCATAATAAATATATTCATAATAAGTATTCATAATAATATTATAAGAAATTATTTAAAAAAAGTCAGTGTCAAAGGTGAAGCATTTCCAATAGATGGCAGCATTAAACAACATTTTAAGCTGCACAAAACCACCCCAAAAATCATAGCATTAGATTTTAGAAATCATATCTTTATATTTAAGATTAACGTAAGGCAGTAAAATCTAGAAAAAATTACAGCAATAAGATGTATTGTTACGCAACAGTCATGCGTTCGATCTGATTGTGTCCGAATATTAGAGGCTGTAGTGATGAGGTAACTGTCCACTGAACACTCACAAAGACTCCATGATACACGATGTTAGCCTGATGCTCTTTGACTACACTAGTACCCACAGCATTGATCAGCGAGCTGAACTATCCCCATGATGCTCCACAAGGATCCCATTTCCAAGGAAAAACAAGCTGAAATCAATCTCTGTCAGCTGTTGGCTTGACAAGGTCAATAAAAGATAAACCCACTATGAGAGAAAACTTTGTCTAGACATTATTGCTTTCATGACCATATAGCAGTATTTAATTGAATATGGCTTTTGGTTGCATACACTTGATCTGCATTTAGTAATTCATCCAATATTTACTCGACATATTTCCATTATTATTACAGCGACAGTCTGCGCTGATTTAATCTAATGCTTTTGAACCAGACAAGCATGAAGCATTCACACATCAACCTACAGTAATGATGACAATCAACATACACATAAATGGATGAGCTATGAATGATCACAACATGACAATGAACACAATAACAACATAATTACAAGCAGTAAACAATGCAAAATGAAACTAGTTGAGCGATAACACTTTACTCTGGATAACTGAATCATGTCATGATGCATGCTGGGAATTGGAGTATATGGACTTGTAATTATATTTATATTTTTACAATTTATATTTTTGATTTCATTGCAGTTTTGAAAGAACTATCCCTTTAAGCTTTTGCTTCCAAACTACTACCCCCTATTGCATTATATCTGGCAGGATGCTAGCTGTGCACGACTTAGCATATGCAGTAGGTCAAAGACTTTCCTCTGTGAGCTCTGGATGGGTTGACTTGTACTATAGCCTGTAGCCAACCCTGAACTAGCAGGGACAATGAAGTCTAATCTGTGTATGGCGGAGAATGCACCATTGTGCCAGCATCCCCTCAGGGTGCATTATTAGGTCAAACCAGGCCGTGACTCTGAGCATTTTTTGTACTTTGGAAAATATCGACGGAGCGCTGTGGCTTGCGCCATTGATTTAAATTTAGAGAGGTAGCGACTGGACATCGTAACAGGGTGATTAATTAAAAAGTGAACGTTTTTTATCACGGCTGGCTGATTCACACTGCAGGGTGGAACGGTGTGGATTAGAAAAAGGAAAGGGAGGGGGACATTAGGGATAGCAAATAGGCCCGACTCTGGACAACCGCATTTAGCTGCAAGGTAAAATGGATGAAAAACATTAGCCGTTCATGCACCGCTTAGTTTTGACAGCTTCTGCTCTAGGCTCCTGGATTTCTGACCCATTACTGCAGCTCTGTGTGGCATCTAGTTGGTGCATTATGTTTCGTGTCATCTCCTATTTGTCTCAATGTGGCTGACGTCTATTGAGAAAGCTAGTTTCACTCCACACGCTTCATACCTCCGTCCACTCAGCCAACAATAAAACTGTATGAATCAGCTGCACTGTTGTTTCTTTTATTATGTGCATTCGGTTGAGTTGACAAATGGACCATATGGGACAGTACACAGTCCTTTACAGCTACTTACTGTATAGGCTTGGAATTGAACATATTTTCACAAATGCACTAATATCACAGAAGACAAGCACACTAATGTAAATCACAACAAAGCTTATGTGTCTTAGTATAAACAATAAATCTAACTGTGTATTGCACAGATACAGTGCAATACACACTTTGTCAGTTGGTGCAGAAGACATCCAATAAGGAAAACAGTCTGGCATTTCTGCTGCTTTCCACTATATGTGCTGTATAGTAAGAAAATACTCTGACATCATCATTTTTGTTTGGACTGCACATGATCAATAACAATTTGCACACAATTTTTCAAAATACAGATTTCTGTTTAAAATTACAGCAACTACAGTAAACAGCACCTAAGTACATTAGAATATCACTTGCTTATCTCTACAAAGGTCAATGTATTGAGGGCCTATTGATCTCAGATGAGTGACAAAACGGCGTGTGATAAGCATCATTTTGAGGTTCCATTAAATAATCAATGTAGTAAAGACTTTGTTCTCTTTTTTTGGCAAATGCCCCGCGGACTTCAAAAGGTCAGTGTTTGTTAGTTCATCGGCAGAGTGGTTAATCAATCAATACAACTCTTGGCTGGGAATGTCAGCAACTAGGCAGAAAAATGATATTGTCGTTTTAGTAGCTGGCTAAACCTGGAAGGGAATAACAAGAACAGTTACATTTTAAGCCAAAGCGCATTTCTTTCTGATGAAAAAATCAAATCATCCCTTTATTCCCTCTCTCACTTACTTACTAAAGGGAAGACAAAGCATTCTGGAAAGGGAAATAAATGGTTTGTGCAGTAACATGTTTGATTCATTATGTATATGGTCTAATTGCAGTGAGAGATCACTGAAGGGCTATAAAGAGCTATAACACAGGGCAAAGCATTGCTAATTGGTTTTTCCAGCGGCGTGACTGTGATACATCAGGCACTAAGAGACCAAAGTACAGTGCGGTTTCACTGCCATAAGCAATTTCATTATGGAAGATGGCTGGCCTTCATGTCACAGGCACCAAAATGTTGACTCTGTCAGGAGTCTGTATGTAGATCTCAGCACTTTGGACTTCATACGGAGCATATACAATGCAAATTCTTGCGTTATTATTAAAAAAAAAACGTTTATGAAGAAATACTAGGTAGGAAAAGATCTATTAAAAGCTTCTTCCGAATAAAAGGTAGGGATATGCATACAGTATGTAAAATATACATGGGGACTGGGTATAAAGCAAGCACAATCAAGAGATTTGTTGTCTTTCCTGATAGGTGTAATGTAGAATTTAGCCACTAAGACTAATTTTATAGCTGATGCACGAAAAGAAAAAACAAATCTCATTGTTCTGCTTGATATTTCATTATTCTTAGATATAAGGAATAAAATGCAAAAAAGCAGGGGGTTTCAGGAGACATTTTAAAAAGGCTGCAGATCTGTTATTAAGGTTTGTTCCATTTGCCAAATAACATTTCCAATTCTTTGACAGCAAACATAAAGCTTTACAACAGCTGAAACAGAAACTCCTAAGCCTGTATAAGCAACAATAACAGTATTGGGTAAAACTTGCCAAAGATTTTTATTATAAATTTCGACAGGAAGGGTTTTGCATTTCAGAAGAAAATGACATTTGTAGATTGCTTCCTCATATCTGAGAGACGATTAAAATTAACCAAAAAGTAGCCTCTTAGTTTTTAGTTTGACAGATTCAATCAAATGAGAAAAAAATACTTCAAAGTGGAATTCAAAGTGTTAAACATACTTAAGCTGGAAAGCTATATGACATTGAGATAATAACCTACTATCATAATTGATAAAGTCATACGCAATATAATAAGTCTATCGCCTGTTCTTTCCCCAATAAAAAGTACAAAATAAATGCTTCACGGTGTAACTAATAGCTAATTAGAAAACAGAGCAGGGAAAAACTGCTCCAATTGTTTGTGTACATGTTGCAGTACACGGCTTTGTTGACACATTTCCAATAATGCTCAAGTCTATAATTACGGCTCTTCCCACTGTGAGCCAGGAGACGAGGTCTAATCCATAATTAGCTCACCAAGTAAAGCGAATGCATTCTCATACAATTAAAGAAAAAACAAAAAGCAAACACACAACATTTATAGTGCCCCCCCGTGAGCTTTCTCATTAAGAACTCAGATTGCTTCAGTGAATGCTATTTAATGGAATTGAATTTTCTTTGATTGGAGTTTGCCTTTCTTGACACTCTGAATCACCAACACATGGAGGATGTGTTGGCGCGTGCTGAACCAAGAAAACTAATAAACTGTATAATTAAAGGAATTAAGTGTTGCATGGAGAGAACTGAATAGTGACTTCTCAGGGTGTCTGTTCATTAGTAAATGGGGCCACAAGGTGCAGGATTTAAAGAAACCAATGGGTGGCACTAGAGACCCATTAGCTCTCACTACATTCTGCTACATTTCATGTACATGTGGTGTGAAGAATAAGATGCTTTTTCTGCTGGAGAGGAGTTGTGATCTACATACGTATGCCTTCCCTTGTGTTTTGTGTTGTCTCAGGTAGCGAGCCACAATTAAAAAAAAATTATGATATGATACCTACGAAATAAAACCACATAGATGTATTTCAATAATACAGGGTATACAAGAGAGAGAGAGAGAGAGAGAGAGAGAGAGAGAGAGAGAGAGAGAGAGAGAGAGAGAGAGAGAGAGAGAGAGAGAGAGAGAGAGAGAGAGAGAGAGAGAGAGAGTGTACATTCCTTGTTTGTGTGTGTTTGTATGCATTACAGTATGTGTGCATTAAGTCACTTTGGTTCATTTTAATAGCTAGAAGGTCTGTATATATCCACTCGCCATTAATACCAACCACAATCTACACAGTATAAATAAAGACTAAGAAAAAAGGTAATGAAACATCTCTAAGCCTTGACCGTCTGTTAATTGCTGGCATATGGAAAAAGCATTAAGGCCGTACCTGCCCCTCTCTCGCTTATATCTGTAATATTATCCCTCCACAGACTATTCTTAGGTGTGATGTTTCCTCTTTGTCTGCCCTTGAAGTGATCAGCAATATGTTCCGTTTTGTATAGTTTTACAGGTGTAATCTATACACACACAGTTGCAGAGTGGATCATCTATTATCCCTATAGAACAACTGAGCAACTGTAATAAATCCCAGGTGAAAAGCCCCTGTCAAAATACAACACCAAGAACAGCATTGCTATATCACACCAGGTTAATGTTCTTTGTTGAGGCTAATCTCTGTGCAATATCAGCTTCAAAGACGTGGCAGACGTCCCACTACCTGTTGCCTGAGGGGGGATTTGTGTCTTCTCACCCATAATTCCACGCTCAGGGTAAAGTACAGAATGTTACATGATCTGTTTGGTTGATTGGCTGATGCCGGCTGGTGATGTAAGAGCACTACAGGCCGAGAATTGAAAAGGTGATGGAGGATGCCGGCCGTTGCTTTGATTTAAGTATTACTGGTTACACTGATCAATCAGTAAGCTGATGTCTTTTGTTCGTTCTGAGGGTTTAGTTGGTTGATACTGAAGTTGGAAATGAAGAATGTGCAGATCTATTGCATTCATGAAAAAAACCTGTAAGTTTAATACCAGCAGATAACTGATCTCAATTACAGTGGCCAAGAATTTTTCACCACGCTCAGCTAATCTTTCACCAGACACGCCACAACTCAAAACACCCGCGTCCTCCATTGTGAAGCAGACGGTCTGAGACATGTGATGAGAGCTTGAAGAGTCTGGGTGAATAACAACAAAGCTCACAGGAGATGATGTTCTCCACGCAGACGTTTACGTCAGCTAACTTACGTCAGCTGGACCAGGATCATGATAAGATTCCACTACCCCTCCTGCCACTGGTGTGTAACTGCTGTGCACCTGGTAATCCCTCATTCTTTTTCTTCGACTATCTGATAGACGGGATCTGTATATCAATAGAAACGCAAACATATAGGAACAATAGCCGTCTGTTTCAACTTTAGAGTTAAAGGAAGAGTTTACCAAAATAAAATTTCTTTTTGTTAGTTATCCTCATGTTGCTCCTAATGTGTATACTGGTTTTATTGTGGAACCCATGAAAAACTATTTTTACATATTGATATTTTTTATAGATCTATGTGAAACTAATGTTTGTGGACAAAACTACTATAAAAGCACCAGAAAAATGTCAATGTGGCAGTTATATTAAAAATACTAAGCAAAGACTTTTATTTTATATTCTATATTAGAAGGATAAGTAAAGAATTAATATTTGGACGAATTCATCTTTTAATAAAAATCGACCTATTGAATGTGACCCTGAATACCTAAAAGGCTAAAAGTTATTACGTTAAGTTAACATATAAATATAACTATGATTTCAATCTTTGACATTATATTATTATAACCAAGATTATATTTTCACAGAATAATCTGAAAGATTTTATGTAGAAAACAGTAAATCACAAAACAAATTTATAGCTGGGTTTTCACAGGCAGGGTCACATATGTTTAATACCTGAACTGTTTTATAATTAGTCATTGCCAAAACTGTACAGCCTTATACGTTTCCACTTCTTCCTTCAAATCATCATATTGATAGTTTGTACAAATGATATAGATTTTTCTAACATCAATGAGATAAAGGTCAGATTGTGCCAGAGGCTCTTATGACCCCCTCCCCACCATCATGTGCTCTTAATCCAGAGGAACACTGGGGCTTCCAGCACAGATTAGTGGTGTTAGCCTGCAGGGCTTTCGACTGGGTTGCCGCCTGAAAACAGATCCCTCACTGTGCCCATGACCCCAGTGCTGAGATGTGGATACGTGCCATATGGTTGAAGGTGGATCCTACGGGGTCCAGTTCCTCTCAGACAGCTGGCCCCGCTGGCCCTCACAGGCGGCAGACCCCTCGTGTCAGAGACCAAAACATGTGCCATAGCAAGTCAGCTAAATGGTGCAGATATAGATTAGTGAAGCCCTGGCAGGGTAGGACGCTGTTGCATGGAGCTGAAGTTTAACGGAGGAAGAGAAAAACGCTCTCTTGTTGAAAATGTAAGGTTTCAGTCCTTTATGCTGGTGTGTGTGGGTGTGGTGGTAGCTATGGACGGTATGTTCAAGCTGTCATTGAGTGTCGTGGGCATATTAGTCTAATTCCAGAGTTGCAGATGTTGTCTACATTGGATGTGAGGGATTAAGATGTAACCCAAGAGCTCTTTGAGTGAGTCCAACATGGCTGAATATGCTTCTAAAGACATGGTGGCAGGCAATACCGGGCAATCTGCCAGGACAGCATTACCAGCAGGGCACTTTAACAGGGTTTTACAGCTGGTGGGAATTTATAATATAGTTAAAAAAAGAGCTTTCTTAGAATGCTCCAGATCCGTCCTTGGAAACGAAAATTTACTGCATGCATCACACTTGCTGTTTAAAGTGAAAATAAAACATGTTTCTTTTGTATTTCTAACAAAAACTTTTTACTTTTTATAAAATGGTTGTTGAATAAGATAAAAAATGAATTCCAATCTCTTGATATGATTGCTTCCTGGATTGCGCATTGTATTATATATTTCGAAGCTGAGGCGCTGCATAGTACGGATTAGCTCCCCGGGAGAGGTAATTTCCTAAAAGCACTCTGAATTATTTGGTTATAAAGGTGATGTAACAGCCGAGGACATGAATCCGATTTCTAGCTTTGAAGAAACAGCGAATCAGTGTAAAAGCTGGGAGAACTGAAACAATTGATGGAAGATACGTACTGTAGGTGACATCAGGTTGGCCTGTTAAGGTTAAACGAAGCTTCTGCAAAGATGAAACCATCTGAAGATGAAGGAAGAAAAAGAAACACACTTGGAAAATACAGATGAACAAGAATAGAAAAGAAATGCAATAATCATAATAAAATGGCACTGGAATGATGTAAAACCTGCAGAAGACAAATATCTCTGTACATGACTGGCATCTGTTGGGAGGCTTGATGCTCCCACATAGAGAAAGGAGATTATGTTCCAGCATAAATGGAGCTTTTACTTTTTGAAATTGTAAATCCAGCAAGCCTAATCTAATCTCATCCCTACCCAATCCAATTTTTAATGCTGGCTACACATAGGATTAGAGTGTTGGTTGCTTTGTGGGCCATTTGACTGAAATACAGCATCTGTGCTAGTTGTGAGATATATATTCAAGAATTAGTCTGAGACGTACAAATGATAAAGAGACAGTTTTAACATATTGCTTTAATCTGTTATATAAAAACACTGCATTTACAGTTATTTCAACCAGTTGCTTCATTACACCGCATTTAACTTCTAATATAAAAACCTTTGCTTTAAAGGAATAGTTCATCCAAAAATAAATCATTTATACACCCTAATGTCATTCCAAACCTGTATAACTTTCTTTCTTCTGCAGAACACAAAAGTAGATATTTTGAAGAAGGGTGGAAACCGAACATCACTGACCCCACAACACATTTGACTTCATGATGCCATGTTGAGTCATTTCTCAAAATATTTTATTTTGTGTTCCACCGAGTCATACAGATTGTAAATGACATAAGGATAAAGAAATTTTGATCTTTTTTTAAACAACTATTTTGTAGTGTAATGTCATGACCTCTCGGTGACCTTTTTAAGTAAGGTTGAAGAAGAACATAAAAGAACTGGGGGGGCATCTTCACAGCTTCGCTGCTAACAGAGAGACAGAGTTCACAGTAATAAACAGAATGGAACTGTGCCTCACTGCATTTCTGTGAAATTCATTCTCCGCACAGCTAAACCATCACAAACAAGCCATCGTCTGCCTGTTTACACAAGGTGTTTATGTAGTGATAAGCCCAGGTGATGTCAGGTTTGCATACAGAATAAATATTTGCCCACAGACTGCCAGCTGTTTGTCAGGATGCCATTAAGCAGCCACGTCTCACAGCAGCTATCCGCTAGCGGCTCGGCATTCCCTCGTCTCATAGCATGAGCAGTCTTCTGCTCCTTCATTACACATACAGGCAAATATAGCTCGGGTCCAGGTGGGATTGTAGTAAAGTGTGAGTTCACTACAGATCATTGCTTTTATCAGCCCATTCAGCTTTGAATTCAAATTTGAGGAATTAAATTAAAGGACAAGTTTGGAACAATGTTGATGCTTTTTCATACAGGTGAAAAATGACCAGCAAAAATGACAAAAACACCATTAAAGTAGCTGATATGATTTGGTCCTTGGTCTTGAGGTCATACAAAGAGTTTTTATTTCAAATCACCCATTGCACTATACGTCTGAAAAATTATTCATGTGATTTGAATATGCACATTGACCTTTTTTTGCATCATTGACATCAAACGTGGCATGAGACTTTTTGACAGGCCGTATTTGAATATGCGCTAACATGAATACTGATTTGAGAGCTGCAGTAGAGGAGAAAATTACTGATTGATAACAAGTTAAATTTCAATCTTCTTCTGACACAACGCTGTTGTTTTGTCTTCAAGACTTGGAATATAACACTTGGAATATAGTCTTCGGATTTTATATTTGTTTAACATTTTAATTTCAAATTACAGGATCATAAAAAACAAAGATAGCTATAAAAGAAATCGAAAGAATTACTTTCAATGATGCATGATGATGTATGGATAAGGTCATCCAGGTTTTCAGGCTAGTTAAGAAGCCAGTCTATTATCATAATTTCACATTCAATTATTGATGATTTACACTTTAAGTGTAACATTTTTGCATGAACTTAAAGGGATAGTTCACCTAAAAATAAAAATTATTTTATTATTTACTCACCCTTATGTCATGTCAAACCTGTATGACTTTCTTGCTTCAGCAGAACACAGAAGATATTTTGCAAAATGCTGTTAACCAGCAGCCATTGACTTTCATAGTAGGAACACAAGGTACAATGGAAGTCAATGGGTGCCGGTAACCAGCGTTTAGCAAAATATTTTCTTTTGTGTTGCACAAAAGAAAGAGTCATATACAGGGTTTGAATGATATAAGGGTGAATAAATGATGAAATAATTTTTATTTTTGTGTGAACTATCCCTTTAAAACAATAAATAACTTCCTTTCCCTGTAACTCCTCAATAGTCTCTCTAAAAATCAAGTAAGTTTCATGCCGGCTGTTTAGTCATTCTGTAAATGGAACATAATGCTATTGGAGTCCTGTAACCAATGGGGCATGAAGCTCCCTCCAGCCTTGGTGAGGGAAATATGCCTGCTACACTGGGTATATCACTAAGTAGAGACATCAGAGCCCAAGTGTAAACATCATTTGGACACTGCAGTTTTTCCACTCAAATGGGTTTGATGTTGATGAAGAGAGACCTCCTTTGAAAGCGCAACGATCTGCACTATGGATGATCGATGCTGCTGGGAACGGACAGTAATTATTTGTGTTGCCGAGTGGGGGTGGATGTGCCTAAAGAGACGGAGCAAAGTTCTCTGTTTTTATCGTCTCTATCTCATCATTGGCCTTTTGATCTAGATGATAGTCGGATTGTAAAAGCAAGTCGAGGGAAACAGCAAATATGCTTTGTGTGGTTGTTTTTTACGTTTTTATGTGTCGTAATTGCAGAAGCGTTTAATTTGTTTAAATTAAGCTAGATATGTTATTCAAGAAAATTATTTGGTTGTAAAAATAACAAAAATAACATCACCGACAAATACACGAGGAGCTGTAACAGAACAGAGACAAAGTGAAAATAAGTCAGTCTGATAAACATGCCAATGTCATTACTAATTTAGCTTGAAAACCCAATCTCCACATGAATGGAGAGACAGAATGCCCCATTGCTCAATAACCTGATGGGAAATTGAAAGGAAACTTGCGCGCTGCCGTACAGAGGCTTCGCATTTCCGTACAGAGGTGCACATGGTTGGCAGGTACTGTCATCTGCTGGTGACAGAGTGTGTTTTTCTGCTTGAGGAGACATCTCACCTTTAGATGTGCCAGGGACAAAATATAGCTTCTGTCGTGAGAGAGAAGAAGGGCTGTGCTTTCTTTACCGGGTCATTTCAAGCATGCAAGGGTCACTTTATGATAAAATGCAAAAATCCAGTCAATTTTATTTAATCAGCTGAAATGGCAAAGTGTTTTCCAGATCATTAATCAAGTGCTCTCTCACAGAGGGGGCTTGTCTGCCAAGGCAGACTGACTAGGCTTTCTGAATCATTAGGGGGGAAAAGAAGAAAAATATAAGAATTTATTGCAACACAGTCATTTCACAACAGATCCAGGATCATTGTTAATGAGTGAAGCCGTAGGACAATGTAAGACAAGGACATGCTTTCTGTGGAGCCTAAGTTGTAATATTGCTGCCATTTTTCTTTCTTTCCTTTCTTATCTTTCAACCACCCACCCATCTATCCATCCATCTCACATAAAAAGCTAAAACAGAAAACCATTGGCTATTTTTCTTGCATTTAAAATTGAGCATCTTCTCAATACCACAAATTGCTTGTCACGAAAAGTGTCTTTACATGAATAAATACAAATATATCACACAAAGATAACCATACACAAAAATGAATGATAATAATAGTAAATAAAGGAAATTTGCAACTTGATTACATAGGCAGGTCGTGTCTCTGCCGAAGAACTTACGACCACAATGGCAATCGCTGTCGTTCCGTCCTGTCAACAAATACATAAAATGTTATAGGATGGAACAGAGCGGTCTTTATTATCTTTTTCTTTTTTATCTCCACCTTCATTTTTAAATCTTTTCTTTCAGCAGAACTGAACTCTGCTGGAACAACTAAAAGCACCAACTTCAAAATCACGCAGCTACATCTCTATGGGGACCCTTAAGTGAATATAATTGCACCCAATGCACGGCAACAGCTTGGATCAGTAATAATAGTGTTTTTGCACAAGTGCTGTGCCAAGCCTGGGGCCATTCCGGTCCTAGCAGTCTCTCCTTCCCTACACCAATTTGATCAAAGCTATTAAAGGCAAGATAACAGAAAATCAGCAAGGCCCTAAAATAGAGGAGTACACAGTGGAGGACTGTCCTCTGTGCTCGGCTTCTGGCTGTGAAATGGTTGCAGCTATCCAGTCCGGCATTTCTTCCCTGCTTTTGATGTTGCTATTTTGAAACAGGTGCACACAGTATTCAGAACTGAGGTTTCTTTGATGTCTCACACGGTATAAACGCACATACTCCTAATAAAGTTAAAGGAAGAGCCTACCCAAATTTTACATTTCTCTTATTATTTCAACCAGCGGAACACAAACTAATTATTTTATATTAAAATGCCATTATGTTAGCTTATATTGGTTTCAAAATGTTAAAGCTCTTTGTTATTTCTATAGGACAGTTAACATTTTGAGCTTATTTAGCGATTGATGCGTCATGCATCCGAGGCAACAAACCAATCAGTGCACTTAGATCAAATGCTGGTTCTGATGAGGTAATTCTCAATGGTTCCATAAATCAAAACACACTGAAAAGGGTATTAAGCCGAAACGTCTGTGTTTTTATCCCCCTAATGTTTAAATAAAATACCAAAATACTTTATTTAAAATATACCAAAAAACATTTTTGTGAGTGCCAGACATTCTACATGAGGTTCTCATTGGTTCACACAACAACCAGTTAACAACGTGCTGCCATATTTAAACTTGTTTGTCGCCTTGGTTCATTTGTGTTTAGATGAAAACAGAACATTATATACACCTGGGATGGCATGAGAGTACATTTTCATTTTAAAAACCTTTGATAAACTAAGAGATGCTACAGCTACATTCTTAACCAGAATAATATTTCAAATCATTTAATCAAAAGAATAATCCCAATATCAAAATATTTTTTAGTAATGTTTTTATATTTTGCAACAGCAATACAAAAACTACATATTGAGATGCATGATTATTTTATACAGTTAGATTTTAGCAGTATTCTCATGCTACAGAAACTTTTTTTTGCCCATAATGGCTGTAGTACTATTTTTAAAGTGGTCAAAGGTTGTTTCTGTGCAGGTGCGTAAAAGCTCACCTTCAAACTTGAAAAAAGCGGGAAAAGGGAGAAAAACTTCATAATAATACCTCATAACATCATAATGCCACACACATTCATCAGACTCGTCTGAAACCCTAAGTGGCCACTCTGAGATGCTTCCCCTGCATTTTTTTCAAAATGGCCCCTGGGAATTCTAAATACTACCCACTCATATTCCATAAAAAAGCAAAGTATGAGTAACATTATCCATCGAAAGCAGGAAAATAGAGATGTTTGGATCCCATTTTGTTAATAGCATATGGATGGTATGGTTATGTTATTATCCCTTTGTTGTGCTGAGCCGGGGACCACTGCCGCCATGGAAACCTCAAAAAGCATTAGCATACCTGGCTAATATTTCTGTTATTGAGGAAGGTTAAGAGCACAATTGCCTAATGCATCACAGTTAGCTGAGAGCTACTGTCACGGATTCTTTACACATAGTGCTTTTGGTTTCGCACAAGACCAACTGGACTAAAAAATATCTCAACCGCCACTTACGTGAACATACCTGATTAGAGTTATTTTCTCACACAAGAATACGAATCGATCCATGTTCTGGGTTATGGACCTCACCTAAAAGAGACCAAAGACATCCACAGTAACTTTAGATCCTCTCAGACGAAGATAAAAGTAGTTCAGGTATGGCTTACTGCATTGGACTACTGTCTGGAAATCAGAAAACACTTCACCACTTCATCTCCAGCCCCCGAGCAAGGTCAGACACACTGAGTGCGTAATAAATAGGAGCCAGTCCGAGAGCCATTATCTTTCCTCCATTGCGCGAAGAGTAGGGTGACCTGGCATTCTAACAAATGGAGGGGAAAACTCGGCCCGGAGATGTAAATCCCTCCTCCAGTTCTACCGTGAATAGTATTGCTCAGAGGCGGTGACCCGAATGGGAGTGTGCCACCCGGATCAGAAATGACAGGGGAGGGAAGACGGGGCTCCCGTCAGCAGAGGAAAGGGTGTGTAAAAAGAAATGATGATTAGGGAGAATAAATGAGATGTCGTGCTGAGCAAAATATTACCATCAAACGACTTCCTTGGTTGGAGTTTGAGTGACAACCAGCATGAAAAATGCAGGATGAAGGGTAGCATTTGGCTTGTGTTCTTTATTTGTCCCTGTGTGGGTGAGAGACGGCAGAGAGAGAGAGTTACTTTTATCTTAGTGAGGGACATCAAAGAACTTGGTTTCATGAGGGAACTATTGATTGCAAGATGTGTTTTGATTTGATCAACATTAATACACTAATGTATAGCTTTTAGTAGACATAATAAATAAACGTAAAATTGGGAAACTCAATGCTCTCGCGTGCATTCATCCATCTGAAACACCTTTCTCTTAACACTCAATATTCTATTTTTATTGACCTTTTAACACTGCTGTATAGTCAGGGGTCAGGGGAATAACTTAAGGTGCTGGAGCGCTGCTTGTGTAAAAACAAAAAGCTCAAGAGACTCCTAAGGCTTTGTTCAAACGGGCAGTAAAAATCAGACTTTTTAGTGAATCCAACTCAATTCTGTTTAGTTTTTTGCACTGAATTTGTTTTAAAGCCTGGGAGACTTAGAGTTTTTTATTTAAATATTATAATCACAGTAAAGAAAAAGTTTAAATGCAGTAAATGTATTTACCTATAAAATTAATGTGCATTGTTTAGATCTTTACTAAAACAAGAGATACATGTGAGATACAAGGTTCTGTTTCTCAAATTGAAGTAAATCTCAAACTAAAGAAAATATCTCTACCTGTATTTGATCTCCATATATTTTAATAGTCTTTTTTAGCTTAATAATGCATAAAGAAAAAAAGATGATTGCATGTTACTGTCTTTAGTATTGCTTTAACCATTGAGAAATTGCTTAGGAAATCACTTATTGCTCATTTAACTAGAAATCCTAATTTTTCATCAGGCTAAAACATTTGTAATATTTAAATATCTCCAGGGCCATCCCTTAACACTAATCTTGTAGTGTCTTGACCATTTAATCGCTGATGAAAATAATCATTATGAATTCATCCAGATATAGAACAGCTTGATATAGAGAAGCTTTTCATTTCGAGAAAACTCTCACACTGTGGATTACACGCTCATAACCTGATGGCCTTCAGGAAGTCTTAGATCTATTTAAATTGAGCCCCATTTCATACATTAAAAGACATTTAGTTATTAGATCCTTTGAAGAATGTGATTGCAACAGATACAGGAATTACAGAACGGCAGCTAAAATCTCAGGGTTTTGTGCAGGAGCAATATGCAGATTGGTTTCATAGCAGGAATTAGCAGAGCTGCTCTGTTGTCCTCTGTGTGTTGTTATTAAATCTATCCAGGAGCTGCTGCAAAACGTGCATTAGGAAGTGCATTAAACCACTTCATGACACATTTATGGCATTTTCCTCACATTTGATTTGTGTTGCTCTGTATGAGTGAAACTTCCCACCATGTGACTGCAGCTGAAGCCATGCCAAGGACAGCACAGAGTGGACATATGGACATATGAGACACCAAGAATTGTGGCTCAGTCAGTGACATTTCAGTGAAGTTCATCTGTATTCAGGACCCTCAGGTAAGATACATCACAAATCAGAATCTCTCAGACTTTTCATCTAGTGAGGATTGAGAATAAATAAAGCTGCAAATTAAATCCGAGTTTTGCTCTTCCTAGGTTTCACTCCTAAGCAAGTGATCTAATAATCTCCCTTGTGTCGTTCTTTCCAGTTTGACAGTGTCTTAAAAGCTTAACAAGACACTAAAGATGTATAATTCTATTAATATTCTATTGATCTTATTTAGTCTTCCTGTCATCAATTGTCTTATTGTAAACTTTAGAAATATTATCTAAAATGAAATGATACATAACTGAGAACTTCACTTCATGAGCTATAAAAATCAATCTGTGATAAAATACTGAAATATTTATAAACCACACACAATTATAGCATCCCTAAAGAGAAAGTTACCCTAAAATCAAAATTCTGTTGTCTATGTCTAAGTTGTATATGAGTCTCTCTTTTGTGTAACACAGAAGAAGATATTTTGAAAAATTTCGAAAAAAATTCATTGGTTTTCTGTTCATACAATAGAAGTCATGTTGTTACTGTACCCCCATTCTTCAAAATATCTTCTTATGTGTTCTTCAGAAGAAACATACAGATTCATAAAGATTTACAAGTCACATACACATACAACATACAAGTCATTCAGATTTGTCATGACAGGGTGAATAAATGATGAAAAAATTTTCCTTTTGCGGTGAGCTATCCCTTTTTTTAAATCTTTTTTATTATCTCTAATTTAACACCAAATAAATCAAAGTAATGTCCCACTTTTAAAGCTAAATATTGCAGAAATCAATTGCTGCTCAGACGGTTTCATGCCATTTAAGTTGATGAATGACTAAAAGAAGGACAGAAGGATTGCCATGTAGTCTGGCCTTTCTGATGCTATCATGCAAACAGCCTCTGTAAAGCTGTAGAAAGAGTATCACCTTACACCAACAGTGCCTGACAATAGATTGTGGCTGGACTGACAAGACCTTAGGGAAGATTTGATGGCCTTTGTCACCATATGGCTTCAGCTGGGGCCTACTGTTCATCTATAGCAGCATCCCAACGTTACAGAATAGGGATCTTATATCCATTTTTGCATCTGATGCAGTCCAACTCTTAAATGGTAAACCTTATCTATTGGACACATTCATGTTAGTGGCCCCGGCCAAAAATGAAGAGTTTGCAGATGGTACAGGCTTTGTCATTAGACCTTCATTTAGATATGTACACTTGGAGACGCACACTGGTCAGGATATTCATTATTCTGTTTCATTTTTTAGACCAAGTTCAAGAGTAATATGAAAATAAATGCAAAAAAACATGAAGTGGAGCATTTTTTGATCTCTCCCATGCAGGGTATAAGCCACAAGCCTTTGGTTTTTCCTCTCCCTATTATTGTTGCAGTTGTTCAGAGGCTTCTTAAGGCTTTTGGAGGTAATGAATACCTCTTGAGGCAGTCGAGAATCTCCTCCATTTACCGTTGATTGTGTCTGCGGAGGTCCATATGAAGTACCGTCAAATTACACGCTGTGTTATACGTATCGAGACGCATGCAGAATCTGTGTATGCCCCTTCAGATGCAGAGGGAGCTGATTTTGAGACAAGGTATGCGCTCGCTCGAGTTTATTCAGACCCAAATCCTTTGACTGGATTACTGTTATTAGAGTCGCGGGCACGCATGCTGTGATTGAGAGCTAATCTACAGAATCGCAGCGGGCGGAAACACAAAGAACAAGAGGAGTGATGTCTAATCAAGCCGTTGTACCTGCAGGTTACGACCACATACACTAGGATTTATAACAGATCTTCGGTTACAGTACATGGAATATCTGTTTCTGTAGATCGCTGCTGTATTTAGAGTGCTAGTTTTGCTGTTATGTTGTGGGTTTTTCTGATTTAATAATTGGGGGGAAACTAATAACTATTATTTAATAATAATAATACAAAACTAATCATCAGCATCTTGGGGTACGGTGCAATATTCCATAACCCTTAATGAGGAAATTACCAAGACCACAAAGGGAAAGAAAAATCAGCTAAAATATGATTTTGTTAAACTGCTGTCATATTTGAAAAAAAAGGAAAAAATAAGTAAAACATTGACACAAAAATACTGCATAAGCATGTGATATGTGACTGTGTAAATTCACAGTCAATTCAGAATTAACAGTTTAAATTCACACTGAATCCAGATTAGTTTATTTTTATTTTCTTTAAAATGTGAATTTCCATGCAAATCTGACAGCACAGGATGTTCAGTGACAGCAAACCAAGCATTTTGTGTAACCTTTCCAAAAGCTTTTGGTTCAGCCCACTGATCTTCAAATCCTGTATCTGAAGTGCACAAGGGCATACAAAGGTCAAACAATGGTGGTTTGTGAATAACATTTTCCTGTTTGAGTGCTGACCCAAATCTCATCACCCAACACTCAGAAAGACTAGAAGAACCTAAATACAGATAGAGTATAAAATCGCAGCTCAACCATTGTTACTGTTACTTTACAGAGAATAAGCCTGTAATTCCTTAATGAATTACTACTATAGCAATAACAGCAATTTTCAGAGCTTTTCATGAGCACCTGCTAAAAAAATGCATTTGGATCATCATAACAATTTTAATTATTTAGAGATGATACTCAAAGTGTTTTGTTATAGCAGAAATCATAAATATTAAATAACCTTACCTTAAGGTTAATGGAGGATATATTGTCTCCCATATGTTGTTAAGGTTATTGTGTGAAAGGGTTCATACTGGCACTTGATGGTTTTTAGCATTTATGTGAACAAAAGCCTTTGATACTTTAATCTGCTTTAAACCTCTATTGTCTGGAGCGTATCAGATTTATCACTGGATGTGCAGATGTTCTATTGTATTTATAGATGTAGTGGAAACATGCAGTTGTTAAAACTGATGGCAACTTAGAAAAGTCCTCAATATAGTAATTTTTTTTATCTTTACGTCTGAACCCTCTCTTGTCTGGATGAAACCCTGTAAACGTTTTTTAACTGTAAAATGATTGCACTCACAGCAAAATACAGCACTGCTGTCTATCAAAAATGAACAAATAAACTAAAACAATTAAAAACTGCTCTGATATGGCTGGCAAACAACATTTCAGTTCTTAGTGAAAATGGTTATTTTGCGCTCTAAATGTGATTAAGTAATATTCTCAGGAGGTCAGGGGTATCTGGAATTGGTATCTAAAGTGTTTTTCAAAATTGACACATTCTTTTCCTCATTTGCAGGGCTGCAAAAAATGGTTTCTTTCTCACTCACACCATCGTGATGTCCAAGCATCTGCAGATACAGTAGATGGCAGTATTACTCTTGTGCTCTACATTATCCAATTATAACTTTAATTCAGTCTCATATACATGCTAACATCATTACATCACAGTTGCTTTGCACAGAACACACAGAATTATTAACAATGATGAAGTCTGACAAGCTAACCAAATGGTGAGACAGCAATGTTCTAATGTAAACAAGATAACTCAGTGATGTCTGTATGATTTTCCTTATCAATTGATTCTTTGTGAAAGGAATACTAAATGGACGCAGATAAGAGAAAAAGTATGGTAAAATGTCTATTCCAAGATAAATAACCAAATAATGAAAGTGCATCAAGACAGTAGCAGTCGGTAAGAATAAAAGCTTTCAAATTGCATTCTATACATATTTTCTTTCAAATCAAATAAACACGAGAGGGAGGAGCAGCTTTCTGAAGTCTACATGCAGTAGGGTTTGTTTTCATTTCGAACATCCTTCAAAATTTATTTGGGAAACAACATTACCGTTATTGTCAATAATGCTGTGTTTATAATTCTTGATTTTAATAGACAACTTCATGTATTTTTATTTCTTAACCCGCACATCACTACCCCCACCACCTTTAAACACAAACCTATGAAATGACATACCCAGACAAAATAAATATAGTCTTTTGGACTACAGACATAATTGTGGTCTATATGGAGAGACGATTCATGTCATTCTGAAGTCAGAATGAATTTTAACAGAGACTATAAAAAATACATACTACGGTTTAAGTATATAGTATTTAAATATATAAAGCCACTGCATGAAATATTTAGTTTTTTTATTTTACAGTATATGCACTTCCATTGTACTTAGAGAGCACTTATCCATTAAATCAGTTACCGCACAAAACAAACAAACAAAAAATTCAATGCAACTCATGAAGTAAAATCACTTAAAGTCTTTCTTTCGCCGAAAAAATAGTACCTGATTGAATTTGGTATATGTTTAAATTGCTAAAGGTGCTGTGCATTGCTACACCAAATCAATGGGTAAAGCTAGTGGTCATAGCTGTGCATCATGAATAAAACAATCACAATCGAGGACTGGAATTGAGATTTTACAATGATACTCAACATCTACATGAGGCTAATAACAGTTTCATATATGTAGTTTCAACATACAGTTTCATATTCATATATATGAAACATGATGCTAATAGCACCAACAGCACCTGCCTTCTACAGTAAATGGCAACTACTGCACTACAAATTCAAAAAAAGAAACAGGAAATTCTACAGTACCTGCTCGAATGTGTCCCGATAGCTCTGTTCTGACAGCCCACTGTGCTGGACCATTTCACAAATTGGCTCTGTGCCATCTTATCTGCCATTTCCGCCTTCTTTAAAAGAGCGTGTGCCAGCCAGTCACTTCAAACCTGTGTCAGAAATATGCATTTACAGTTCATTATCATCTGTTGTAGATACAGTAATCAGTGCTGCTAAGAAGCCTGACTAGATATTTCACTGTGTTGTGTGTAAACTGTTGATGGTTACCCTTGTAAAAAAAAATTAAATAATAATCACAAACTTTTAAAAGATACAAAAAATGTAAAAAACTAATTATGAAATACCCACAGATTTTGGTTGCTGGAAATAGTTCACCACAAAATTAAAATTGTCACTTACCCTCTTGACATGTATATGACCTCCTTTCTTTAGTTGAACACAAACAAATAATGTTATGTTTATATACATTTTGTAATATGCATATGTCATCATGAGACATTCATGACTAATGAGATTAATTATCGACGTGCTGCTATATTAATTGAGCTTAGTGTGCTGATCAGTTTGCTACAATAGATACTCAATGTATTGATTGGTAAATAAGATCAAAATATGAATCATTTTCTCTCATAACCATATTGATTCACTTCAGAAGACATTTATTAATCCACTGGAGTCATTTGGATATAAAATGATAACATGATATACAATTATTTGTTTGCGTCCAACTATTTGGCTAATCTCAAGGGGAAAATGTAACTATTTTACAAGGTGTTTTTTTATATAGATTTGTGTTACTTGTCAGAAAACATGATAAGTAGAAAAAAAACAAGCTTGAAGGTTCACCCTTTACCCCACCATAAAACCTTAACCAATTGCCATGAAATTGACAACTATAAAAACTTATAGTATAAACCAGCTTAGTTGCTATTTTTTCTTTAATTATCATGTTTGGTCTGTACTGTACATACAGTAAGGTAACAGAAAGGCAATAATTAAATGAAGCTTCTGGTATAACTGGTTAAAGACAATCTTGCAAGATTAAGATACACAGTTTTATATACATGCTTGTGTAGGTTTTAATATTTCCTCCAGGAGATTCCATGAAATACTGCAGAATAAAAACGCCCACAAAGCTATTTTATAACAGGGTTCAATGAAGAAAGCCCCTCCTACAATACAATGCATTTCAAGACGCTCCCTGTCTCAAGTGTTTGTGGCTGTGTTAAAAACAGAGGCAAAGACACAAATTGATAAAACCATATTGGTTATCTTTGTGTTTGTCTGTGTGTTTATTCAAACGTAATCCACATGTCTGCATCTTTAGGACAGATGTCATGCTCTTAATCTAATTCCATCCAAATTGTTGCACAAAATGAAAGAAAAGTGCAGTAATTTACTCATACTTCTGTATACATGAATCTGCTCTCTTCAAAGACAACAAAATGCCATCAAATGAAAATTGGTGTCTTATAATAAAGCCATTTTTCCACAATGAAGTCATTTTGCCTTGAGTCCAGCAACAGAACAATTTTCTTTGAGGTAGAAAACACAAGACAATGTATTGTTGCATGTACATTTCTTGTTGACTATTCAGGGTTGTGGGGAAAATAGTGAAGGCAATAATTTTGTCCATGTGGGGTCATCTGCAGTACACTCAAGGTAATTATGGGGATGGAGCTGAGGGTGGATGCCTGAGAGCTGTCCTGACTTTGATCGTCTGTGATCGCACGAATCATGACTTTGTGCTATTTTTTGGCAACAGAATTTTTTTAAGTGCACTGTCTGGCAGGATCTACTGATGCTACTGATTATAACATGAAAATAGGTGGAATATTGGTGAACGTAAGCACCACATTATCATATTTTTTTATAAATTTCATTACCGAAAACCAAAAGTCCCTATAAGTCCTCTCCATATTGGAAATCAAAGCAAGCTAATGAAGGGTTACTATCATTAGATTGAAACACAAATGCACTGATGGGTAAAATGAGATGAAACCACACAGCTTTGAAAACTTCACCCTTCAGTACCTTCACGCTGTTTATTAGGGCATCACGTATCTATCATTAGCTCAAGGTGTAATTCACTCACCATAGGAGGAGTCTATACAGCATCTTGTCTACAAAATGGGTGTTTTTTCAATTAGGCTCCTGAATGGCTACTAATTAGCCGTACATGAATCAATATTTTTACCAATAGAATGATGAGGTCCCTTATCCATGCCCAGGATTTATTCGAGTGTTGAATTTAAAGACCTGCTGCTATGTTTGACCTGAGTGTTTGGGGTCACTGGTTGGGTCAGGGGTGCACAAAAACAGTAAATCTCAATAGGTTAGTCCTTTATTGTGATTGAAAGGCTCCTGTACAGTCATGTTTGTGTTTTGCACAGCTAAAATGTTTTAATGCACCGGTGAAAAGGCTTGTTTGATCAATACTGTATGTGCTATCAGTCTGAACTACAATATGTCTGCCCACGTACAATTACAGCAGCATTAGAGTATAAATATACATGTTTACCGTAAATGTTTTATTTCCGTCTCGTCTCTCCATGCTGGAGAAAGCCTTACTTTTGCTTATTGCCTAAATCCTCCATGTGATATTTCAGTCTGGCTGTAATATCTTCCCCATTAACAATGCTTAATATCTTTGGGTTCGGGATGCCCACTATTCCCAAAGGCTGATAGGATCCAGACACAGTTTGCATGGCGCTGTCAGCTGAGTTTTAGCTTCCTCCATCTCAGGCAGTCTGCGCTGCGGATCACAGCCCAAGCTGATGGTAGATGTGGCAGCCACAGCAAGACAGATAGTGGCTTCTTTCTGAGCTGGAGTCAGTAAACCTGGCCCTTCCTCTCTTGGGAGGCTGCTTGCATGGCTCTAATGTGCCGGCTAAGGACTCACATTCATGACGCTGTAACCAGATCACTGCGCGGCCAGCGCTAAAAAGCTAACAGTCTCGACTGCGAAGGCGTCTGTGGTCAGACCCCTCCTCTCTTATCTCAGTTTCCTCCGCAGACTGAGTGGAGGAAATCTGCCTTTATTTGAGTGAGACAAATGAATGGCATTACGATCGATCAGATTTTCAATTGATATATACATTGTAAATATAAATTATTTCATTTTATAATATTATAATTGTATTTAGTTTGTCATTGGATTGAGTGTTTTATAATAACAATAGGCAAATTTGTTAATTAGTTATTGTCAAATAAACTCTTATAATAAGTTTTACTGTAAGGTGGCATGTCTGGGGCAAGTTTGTTAACCTATACGTACATATATCACATCTTTAAGGAAAGTTTCAATCAAATTTAGCAATAAATTTTTTTTATATAACATTATACATTCATCATCTTGTATGTAATTTACCATGTTTATATATCGCTGTATGTCACATTAAATATAGCAATTTATTGAGAAGAAATTGTAACAAACCTACAAGTAATTATCAACACACTATATAAAGTTAGGTTGGTGTAAAAAAATTTTTTTTATTACTTAAAACACAATTAAATGATGGTGCTAATCTATACATCTTTGATATGTAATAAAAAACATATAAAATAATCTTGTGCTACATGAATGTGCTCATGCTACATGAATTAAATGTCAATAATATACAGAATAATTCTTTTGGGGATCATTGAGAACCAGTGACTGTAAAAAGATCTATAAAGTTTATTGATGTATGTATAATTTATATTCTATATTGAAGATACATGGGACTTTGAAGAAGGTTTGTATGACATTTCAAGGTTATTGGAATACAGTGGCTATATGCACAGATGTCCATTAATAGCATGGACCAGTAGGACAAACAAAGTCTGTATGACTTTCAACATATCAAAGTGTATATTTTCATGACGAACAGAATCTACTCTCTCCGTGGACTGAGCCTGCCGCCCGCAAGGAAAGAGGAAGACACTCTTAGCGCAAATCTGAGCCCAGATTCACAACAATGTATTGATATTCACCTCCTTCGTTCTCTTAGTGAGTATAGAGTATCAGTCGCCTCCAAGGTTGGCGCCAAGCTCTGTCTTCTGTGAACCACAAACCAGAATTAATTGCAAATCAATCGAACAAAGTACAACTGATCAGTAAACCAATTAGTAATTTTAGCTGGTCATCCTGGTTTGGTTTACCTCACACTCTTTACTGTGTTTTCACAGCTATCTCATGACTTTTCTTAAAAGCGTCTCTTTTGCCCTAGTTTCCAAAGGAGTTTTACAGTATGTCAAATGAAGCAGATAAGTACAGTCAGAGATGAGCAAAGGTTTCAGATTTAAAGCCTGGTATGTGCAGACATGGTATTTTCTGCTAATTGAAATTTTTGTTGCCTCGATTTTGTCCTCACTGATTAATTCAAGCACAGTAACAACAAATCTTTTTAAAAAATATATTTTTATATATATGAAATTCTTGTAGCTTAAGTGGTAGAGCATTGTGTAAGTGCATAAGTGCAAAGGTCATGGGTTCGAATTCAAGGGAACACACTGATAAAATGTATAGTTTGAATGCACTAAAAGCAAATGCATGAATATTAAATTAAAATACTCCAAATCTGTTAATTATTCAACATGAAAAATATTAAAAACAAGGCTTAAATTGTCATCTGTAGAAATATAAATGAATAAACGGAGAAACAAATGAGGCATTTTATTCGGTCAATACAGCACCTTGGCTAATAAAACCGAACGTTATTAAGATGAAATTCTCATTAATTATTTGGGACAGAAAAGCAAGCTGGCTGGGGAGAAAATGGCTGGCCCAGCTAATACCATGATGCACCATCTTGAGGCATAAGATCTTTTAATGTATTCTCTGGCTGTGCCTGAAAGGAGGAAAGAGCGAGCTGAATGGATCCATTAATTTAATTGAAGCAGGCCCTGACAAGAGATAAAACATCTCCCACATCTCTCCAGGCCGCTGCTGGCTTTATAGTAAACAACCAATGATCCATAAACAAAACCAGGAGAGCAGGAGACCCACTCTATAGAGACTTCAAGGCCACAAAAATATGACACGAGAAGAAGAGAATGGAAACTGAAGAGCCCCCCTTTCTCATCTCTCCTGAGTCCTACCTGCGTATTCACCCTCGATATAGGGCTCATTGTACTGTTTCTTTGGGATTTTTGATGTTAATAATTCAGTTTCTGGTACCAATGCTGGTAGTTCTCAAAAAGAAACCTGCGAGTGCAGAAAATAGCAGGTGCTTCTTCCAAAGGGAGAACAATGTGTGCGTTTCACCTTCAGGCATGCAGTCTATTTCAATAGGCTTCGGATGTTGCACTAACACAACGTTTTATTCCAATGCTGACGCTAGTATTGGAAATATAAGACTGAATTAATTAACTGCGTTCATTCATCGCATAATGAAAGAAATATAAGAGGAAAATGCACCTATATGTCCAGATTCAGACGAAGGCCTTTATAAAAACTCTCTTTATCCTTGTGTTTATTGATGGACGCATGTCTCCTAATACACGCTTTCAATTGTGAGACAAAACGAAAACACAAAACCAACCAGAGGCCATTGAGTGGGGAGGCACCTGTTCCTAAAGCACATTACAAACAATACAAAAGAAAGGAAAGAGCCACTAGCAGCGGTCTGACATATCTGCCGAATGTGAAGGTCACTGGTTTTAGTCTAACATGTTCTATCTTGCTCTTAAAGAGGAGGGGGGACTAAATGAATCGGTGCTAAAACGCATGTGGAAAAAATAGTACATAGAGCTTCAAGCACTTCAGGTCTGGTGGCATTAAAGTGTTCGCACGTCTCCCTCAGATAGAGTTTCTGTGTAAGTGCTGGACTAAGGGGAAACAGTGTTTGTGCACTGCTAACCTTGTGACGGGGAGAAAGGAGTGGAGAAATCTGAGCTACTCTTCCTTTGCCATGAAAATGCAGAGCTTCTCGTTTCTCTTAATTGAGAGTTTGTGTTTTGGGGGTAAAAAGATGGCTGATGAAAATAAATAATGTAAGAGGCTACAACTTTGTTGGTCTGATTGCATGAGAGGATATTCTATAGCGCTTAACTGAGGTCAGTGAAAATGACTCACGGATGGGACAGGTGCATTCATGCTTGTATTACACTGCAAATGTGTAACCTGGACTTACATGTACTGAAATTAATTAAGAAACATATGGTGCACATGAGCTTACCGGTCATTTTACAATAACATAACTGGCAGTACTGTTACTTTAAGTCTCATTGTTGGTTTATCTCTGGTCGTTTAAGTAATGTGTTCAAACTGCATTTGTTGTGGCAAAGGAAAGCAAGATAGAAACAAGTTGATGTTTATACAAAGTTAAACAGCTATTACAGTAGCTTACTGAAAGTAGATAAGGGTTATAATGGTTTAAAATGCTAATTTTTCAAATGGCTGTACTAAACATCAACATGGTTAAAGCTGCAGGTCATTACATTCTTTGGTTAAACAAAAGAAAAATCAGTTACTGAGAAAATAGCTCACATAAAAGAATAGTACATTTTAAACACTGATTTATAATTTGAGCTGTCCGGTACAATTTCATCGGAAAGTTTGAAGTCATTTCACTTAAATCCAAGAGAGAGATGAGTATGTAAATGAACCTGCAATTTTATGTTGCAAATAGAAATGACGATAGAGAGGCAAAGTTATGCATTGCAGCTTGAACACACTGATTAAAAAAAGCATACTGTTGGAATGGTTTGTTCAGTTTGTTCCTGTTTGCTGGGGTAATGTGAATTTGATTTCTCTGCTGTTCAACTGAAATAATCTTATCACAATGAGCTATCATTATGATCTAAATGCACTTCCTGACCAGACAGGTGTTTAGACAAATATCTATAAAGTCATTTGAATTTTTATCATGTAGTCCTAATGGGAGGCCTAAAGTGAGACAGCAGAATAGCAAATCACACATCAGATCAATACTAGTTATGAGTAAATCTAGATTGTATAGGAAATCTTCCATATGGATCAATATAGTAACCACATATTAAGTAGTCTGTATTGATATGAATTTTATAGTTTTACTGTTTTGTATCTTCATACTATAAAAAGTTTTAAAGGTTAAATAAAATAAAATAAATATAAATAAAAAATATATAAAAAATATAAAAAGTTTAAATGGTTAAATAAAATAACTTTTTTAAAAATATGAATAAATAAAATGAAAAATTTCTATTTTTTTAAAAATATTAAAAAAAAATAGAAATAAATTAATTTAAAATATTGGTAAAACAAAAATCAACAGGAGTTTGAAATTTGCATTTTTAAAGAAGACCACACATTTGCTGTTAGACAAGAAAAATAAGATGTATATGAGAATAAAGAATGTACTGTAGTGTTTATATATCTTAATTGCATAAAATCTGTAAAAAAACAGAGCTGTGGGTATGACTCCATTGGAAAACACATGGTGGCAAAATGTAAACTTCAATTTATGCCAAACACATAAATGTAAAAACAGTAAAATGATGCATATATTTGTAAGCACATGAGGCAAATTTCACAAGCAAGATAAAAAACTGTAAAACATTCAGTTCTCTAATGCTTAAGGTAATTACTTTAAGTATAAGGTTTCAAGTAAAAGTGGCACAACCATTTATTTAACTGCTTCATCCACACTGCAAATGCGCTGAAAGAAAGCAAAAGCTATTTTGTCAATAGTTTTGAAATTACAAATGCCTCATTGTTATTTAGCTGACTTGGTTTTCTCAGAAATGATACAGAGAGCTGAAAAAAGGGCCTTTTAAGTGCGTAATGGTATCGCTTCAAGATCATTTGCTCACTTGGACTTAGTTACCTAAAAGAAACTTTAGAATATGGTGGTTAATCAATAATGAAAGTATTTTGCTTTGCTATTCTTATCTTACATACTGTATGTCCTGTTGTAGGTGTAATTTGCAGAATTAATGGTTGTTCTGTAAAGAAAAGGAACAGCTGGGATTAAAATGCCGTTTTAGCGCCTGTGGCTGAGTTCATATATCCCTGTTAAGTGCCCTTTAAAAAGAAACAAAGGAAAAAAACTGTGTCTCAGAGTATTTTTGTTCAGTATCATATCGATACACACAGGTTAGGTTTGTGTGTTTTGTGGGGACTATAGACATATTGATGTTTACACTGTACAAAGTATATACTCTGTCCCCATTACTCCCTTTTAATGACACAATCACTAAAACACCAAAAAATCGACAATACAGGATGGGAATATGCATGCATCGTGATTTTAGATCATGCAGCTGGCATGTAATTAATATACAACATTTATGAACGAACAACATTTAATAAAACAGAAATTAAAAATGGGTATACTGACTTTAAGGTGAAAGTACAGTATGTCCCATTATTTGTTATATCACATATCACTGTAATAACATTAATGTTTTATCAGGAGTGCACACTCTGTTGCTAACGATAAAACATATGTAGTATGTAAAGATTTATCCCTCTTATCAGACCCTGTTTCTAGGAATTGTGGTTGTTTTTGCACTGTTGAACAAGTTGAACAATAGGTGTGTTTTGCATGTGTAAGGATTTCCATGTTTAATCATTGTGTAGCCTATGTGTAAATATTATTTCATCTGAAGTTTTTCTTACAAGAGTCGAGTACATTATTTCCTGTTTACATGTATGTGAGAGATTAGTTCACATAAAAATGTGTACGTGTAAGATCTGTAAGACTTTCCTTTCTGTAACACAAAAAATAACTTTAAATAATGTAAATTACATGTTATGAATAATGTACAATACATGTCTTATCCAGGAAATATCCAGGACAAAGAATAGGGACCAGAGCCATTATGTTTTAGAAAAAGCTGAAAAGTAGCCCATACTATATTCCAAGCGTTTAGGGTGTTATTGTCCAATAAAAATCATGATGTCTACCTCAGCTCTCCATGGTGCATTCATAAGAGAAGTAATAGTGTCTGATTTATAAATAAACGGTTCTTTTGAGTTATCTTTTTAAAGAATAAATCAGTTAATCAAGGTTCACGAAACACCGACTCCGGTGGCAGTGGTTGTTAAGTTAAAACTGCAGCAGAAGACTATTATAATAATATAATGTATGATATTATAATGAAAATTGATTTGAAAACCAAATCTCAATACCAATAATCAATATAATTTAAATAACATACATTTTGTAAAATCAATCTTGCCTTCCTTGCAACTCTGAGGTGTTGCGTACCAGAGAGGTACCATATTTTTTTGTCACAAATTTGCAATGACTCTAGATTCAAAGTATCAATCCTTAAATTATATGTTAAGAAATATGGCTCAGTTTTCAAAAGATGTTGATGATGTGGTTATGTTATGTTATGTAAAAACCCACATTCTCTGCCGGATTGGCAGGTAATCTGATTAGTCAGTGTGATTTACTACACCTTGAAGCCCTATCAAAAATCAGACTATCTGATGAAACGCCACCATCCCCTATGGTTGTAAGAAAAGGCGCAATAGAGATGTAACACTTGGGGGAGAATCACGGCTACTGGCCTCTTTACATCTGTGCATGACATGAAGGGAGGCAAAAGACACAACTGCTGCTTCATCTGATTATAGTGAGGTTACAGTTACATTGATAAAAACACATATCATCGGCTAGCGATCTGTCAGCTGGTGTATGTGTGTGCGTGCATCTGTGTGCTGTCGGGTCTTTGATCAGATATTTTGAAATCTCTCAGGAAGCTCCCCACCCAGCACGGGCAACAGACATTTTAAAGCTGTCAGTCACTTCCAACACAACAGACATGAGAAACGTCTAATTGAGCTGATTGGAACAATATCAAGTTTCTATCTTTTCAATCTTTCATCCTTCAGTGAGAACTATTTGCGTTCTTTGTAAACATGCTTGTGTATGAACAGGTCTGTTGGCTCACTGCACTGAAACCTTTGAATTGAATCAAGATGGAATTATTTACTGTAATAGCTCTGGTACTTGTCAAAAAATATGAAAGAGCAACTCCTAAAAAATAATTTTTTGGAGGTTTCCAAGAAACTAGAAACATTTATTTTTGGAGATTGTGTTTAAACTGTTTTTAGATAGACGCTGTGCGTGCACTCATTGATTGGGCTTTGATTTATGTTTTGTACCCGTTCTCCTTTTTTGCCTTGTGAACAAAAGCATTCAAAGATGCTGAGAGCAGCAGCCATGATTGAGAAGCAATGAAAGGGTCAAAGACTTTTTGTCAGAATGTCTGACTTATTTAATCACAATGAGTGCAGGGGAAGACAGACTTTGATTAAGCCTAGCTCACCGATCGATAAAGTCCTTGAACTTGCATAAGTCATTGCTGCCTGCTCGCAATATTACTGATAGCCTATGTTTTATTCACAGGGGTCCGAGACCACGTAACCCCGCGGCATGCACACCTGAGCGAATTTTACATTGATAAACAGAACCAGTTGACACAGATTCATCCAAAAATTGAATTGAACACCTCGAGCTGTGTCAGAGGCAGACACGCTACTTGTGAATGCGTCTTTTTGGTAGATAAACCTCAAACCAGAGGTTTCAGTGGCATGCTTTGAGCGTGCTTACCATCGGTGAATAGGTCACATTTCTGCGGCACAACACACCCTGGTTAACTTGGATTCAAAAACCCACTGAGCATGGCTTCTTGATCTGCACCTTGAAAAAAATGCAAAATTTCATCTTTGATTAAATGTAGATTGAATGAACACAAGGGAAAAAATGACACAACTTGCCCGTGTTCAGCTCTCTTTATCATTGTTTAGCCAACCTGACAGATTCAATCTGCCGAGCCTGGAGAAAGACTGTACGAGTCAGTCGCGGGCCACGGATACAAGGCCAAACCCCCCCATGCAGCAGGATCGGAAAAAGTTGCAGGTCACAGAGGCCTTAGCCTGTAGCCGTCCTCTCTAATCAAAGAAGCAGCGCTAAAAGAGTGAGTTTTCACAGCTGGCTCGGGGTCTGACCTGAAATAATCATCAGGAATACCCCTCCACAGACTAGGCCATTGTTGCCTCTGAGGAACACGACAGTATCCGTCTTTTCAGTGTGACCTGGCAGATGGAGGCTTTCTCCTTTCATGTTGGGAGGAGGGATAAAGCCACCTGGTTGAATTGGAGAAAGCACCTTGATTTGGTGGAGTCCAAATCTTTCTCCATTTTAAAAACTCCCTCTAGGTCTGATTTGTGTTCATATTTTGCCTTAATGCTGTTTTCAGGTGATGAGGTCATCATACACGATGAGTTAGCATGAATTGATAAAAATAAGATGGTTGTCAAAAACAAAATACAGGATACATTACTAAATAAAAACTCAACAGTAAATCAACAAAGTGAAATCAAATAAATAAAATAATCACATTTTTTATATTTTGTTATTATAGTTATAGACTTAATAAAGTCAACAGCTGGTCTTCCCACATGGACATCTGCTTACTTCTGGTTTTAGAAGACACTTTGGGAATTTTTCAGCTGATGGCGTTGAAAGACCAGTTGGATGACCAGCTAAACCAATTAAAACACCAGCTTTCCAGACATAGCGACAAGATGGAACCAGCATGATGAATTTAAAGGGCACATACACACAACAAGCACAATGTCTTCAAAAGCCACTCCAGTTCCACAAATATCAAATTAATGGGCAGCACTGGCAAACATTTTGCATCATAAGTTGTTGCTACAACACAGAAGTGACTGTTGCTATTGTTCAACAATCTAGTATTACTTTGTCATAGGGTTATTTAATCCCTGTTACTGAACAACTCATATCCTTCGTCTGAAAAGCAACATAATTAGAAAAATCCCTGAATGTGTGTGTGTGTGTGTGTGTGCCGCCGGCCTGCGTACCAGTAAGAAAGAAAGAGAGAGCGAAGGCTCTAAACTAAATAAATAAGCACTCAGCAGGCTTACAATGGAAGGTAATATGCCCTTTGTCAGTCTGCATTCCTTTTTCTGATTCACAGGCTGTTTGGCAGGTGGGACCCACTTGTAAAACAGGGTAAACGATAAGAGCCTGCTTTCAGCAAAGTTAAATCTCTGCAGATAAAAAGGGGAATCAGTTTTTACCAATAGAACCCTTGCTTGAGTAAGGAGTTATTCAGATTTAAAAATGTTTTTGGGTCTTGTGTATTAGCATGTATAATAATATAGCATGCAAACTCAAAGAACACAGTCAGAATCATTATTACTATTATAGTCTTGCATAAACAATGTGATGTTACTGATGGAAGATATTACCGTTCTTACATTCATTTTATTATTATTGTAATAAATAAGTCAACAAAAGTTGTCCAAGTCGATATTTCAAATATAACAATTGTTATATACAATAGTGCGATTAAATAAAGTGCAAATGTGCAATTCCATGTAAATGTCAACTTTTCAATTAAAAAGTTTTTATGTCATGAAAATATGAACAAATGGTTCAGTATATTGGTAATAAATACATTGTGCGAGAATTTGTATATCAAGATTTGACTGAAAATGTCACATCCAAAAGATCTCCTGTCTCAGATGTTTCTCCAGCGAGTAAGACCGAAAAATCTTGAATATATATCTCAAATATATCTTCAGTGGCGTTTTAAAATCTCAACATTGTCAAAAAATGTAGCACGGATTTGCCAAGTCTGCATTTAAAAATCAATGTTATTTAATCAAATTTACCCAAATCCTGATTGTTGTACCTATGTAATCAAAATTAATTGTATACTACTTCCATATTAACCCTATATAGTGAATGTTAAAGGAAAATAATAATAATGCCTACAATAACTACAATAAGTACTGTCTCTAGCTTTCTACAATTGTTTGTAATCTTTTCTATAATCATTTTAGTCTGGGTGTGACAAGGTCCATAATCTCGAAGCACCAAGAGGAACGCCTAATATATCAATTTAACTGTACTTGATTGTGCCATAGCAATATAATTATTATATACATGAGTGAGCAATGTTGCAAAAATGTACTGTACAAAATCTGTCTGTATGTTCAATATTTGTGGGAAAAAATGTTCAGAATCAACCACACAACAACAGTGAAGTGGTAAAGTCAGCTGTGATGGCAGGCTCATTTGCAGCATCCTCCCTATTGTTTCTGTGGAGAATTTGTGGGGCCACAGTAAGAATGGTTTGTGCCTATAGATAGCACTGTAAACGCTTTATCTCTCCCTTTCTGCCTCTGAAAGGACGTGTCTGTCATCTCCTGGTCACTGTTTAACTGCCCACCTGATAAAGGCAACAATCGGGGGACAGGAGGAACCTGAAGACTGAGCATCCTTACACAGGACATGCCAGTGGGCCATGAGAACCGTCCCCTTCCATCGGGCCTTGATGACTGAGAAGGATGAAGTCTCCTTAAGGGAAACATGTGGAGACTTTGGGCTATGATAGGCAGCCTCTACAAACAGGCCCTTTGAGAGAGTCTCTGTTACCCTTTAGGTCAGTCTGACAAAGGGGGAAATTGGACACCTATTTGTTTGGACACATCTCAACACCTCAAATGACCAGGCAGATAAGAACTTGGCCCTCGTCCCAGTTATGACCTGCATGATTCTAGATGGATATCTACATTGAGTGCAATGATTATGGTCCTCCTCTTAAGAAGCACTTTTAAATGCAAGTTTAAATGTGTTTATTTATACATTTAGTATTAGTTTACGGGCCATATTGCATCTTGAGGTGTTAAAGGAGATGGGGGAAAAACTTTGCTGGAAATAGCCTGTGAGGCTGATTTAAACTGTTTTAACTCATCTTTAAATGGTTTTAAAACTGGGCCCAGTTGCTTCACAAAGCAGCTAAACTGAACTCAGTGTGGTTGATCTGGTGGAACACAGAGTCTTGGACGCAAGGTCAAAAATAGCAGGATGGCCAGCTGCCTTATGCGCCTGCCACCCTTTAATTGAAATGTTGTGATAAATTTCCACAGGAGGTCAAATGTAACGCCATCCCTAAGCAGAGGTCAGCCTAGGGCTCCTCGCTGGAGCACTTCCATACTTTATGGTGTTCACTAATTTGCTTCATAGAGTTGATTTGACCACGGACTCCACCGATCTTCCCCGGACTACGTAGCGGCAGGGTTAATGGCCACCGGGTCCTTTACTGTGTGGTAGTCTTTCATTAAACCTTCTTCATTTTATTAGTCTTGGTGAGGATCGATGGCAAATATAATTCATCTTTTATCCCGGAAGATCAAGGATCATAGGTGAGAAGATAAAACAGGGGGCCAGAATGGGACCAAAAGTTCAATAAATAAAAGTCCATATTCATTCTCCGAATGTCACAAGGGTTGCCAGTTTATTGACTGTAAGATGCACTTAGGATATGAAGAGGTTTTGTTCAAAATTCTTTTCAAAGTATGTAGGTGAGAAATAGGATCCAAAGGCCATTATTACTATTACACCCTTGTGCCATAACAGCCCGACGTTAATGCTGTTTTTGATGGAAGACGGTGCATGCCTCCATTTTATTATTTTCTGTACTTTGTTTTAATAAGCACGTCAAAAGGTTGATGGCTGAAGGAGTTATTTTTTAAATAATAAAAATTTAACAGAAGAATTAAGAAGAAATAACAGAAGAAATAAAAAGGATTTACATATATTTGTAGTGAATTATCCTAACGTACATATAATTAAAAATTTTATCAATAAAAATACAGAAGATAATAATGAATTGCCTTAGTTTTACACTTAAAAAAAGAATTTATATTGCTTGTACATTTAAATTTTAGGTTCACAATAAATTGTTCTTGATTAAATTAAAATTTAAATTAGTTAAATTAGTCCTAAACTCTTAAGGTGTCTTACTGTACATCCATCCAGATATTCCATGGCACTGTAGTCCAGATGTACTGTAGCCCTGAGGGTGACTGTCATTCATGATATCAGCTGTGTAATTGAACCCATGTTCCCTCTGTTGTCTTTGAAATGAATCAGCTGCTGCGAGCCATAAAGATGTAGTGTGAGCTTGTTTGAATGGTCATGCTTGTTGTCAGCCCTTCTGGGTGGGTGTGGAAAGGGACAAACACATGGAACTACAAGCCTGGTGGCCCTCTCATCAGAAGGGATTGCTTGTAATTTGCCTTTTAAAGGCATCTCGTCCACATAATCAGACAGCAATTGCACTATTGTCATGTACAGTGGGTGAATGTGAACAATCTCTATTGTGATGCCCAATTTGGCAGAGTGGATGGAATGACACACTTTGCCAATAGGCTGAAGTAGAGGGAAATTCTCGGAGCATGATGCCGGCTCTCTTCAAATGGAAACTAAACACACAGTCTGATAGTTAAATTCTTGGTGCACCATCAGGTCAAGTCTGTTTGTTATATGCGATACAACATTATATCCATTGCATTTTACAGTAGTTTATAAAATGAACAGTTCTGAACCAAGAGGTTGAGAGTCAATAGCAATTTTTACTTTTGCTATGACACAGCTATGACAGAACTACTTTGTTTCACTGGACAGCAACCATTGCTGATTGTTATTCTGTTTTCATATCAATAAAACATGAAACGTTTCTCAGCTGTTTCTTTTAAGAATTAAATCAGTTTCAGTTTCTCATAAAATTGCTTATACGTGAAATAAAAATAGTAAAAATGAGACTAATTGGTAAAATACATGAAGAGTACGGAGCTGTAAAATGAATGTGGGTTGTAAAAATAAAAAACACTTTACTTCAGATTTTAATCCAGATTGAGTTTGTATTGAAATCTTCAACAATATGGACTTCAACAATATGGACTAAACTCAGATTTGGAAAATCTGAGTTTAGTTTCTGACATTGTTTTCTGAAACTCTAATGGTAAGTTTTGCTCTTCATTTTATGTCATTATTGTCTGGAGATATTACAGAGATTAAAAATATTAAATATATATTCATTGGCCAAAAGAAAAAATAAGACAAGCATGATTCTGAATTCATGAATTAACCTATGATTGGTTGGTTATTAGACATCTACTGCGCCATACAAGAAAATCCCTTGTAAATGATGTTGATAAAAGAAAACACACAACTGACACTAATCCTATTAAGCTCTTGAGATTAACACTTACTTTCTTGAATAAAAGTGCATCTGCCACTAGGGAATTAGGGCTGAGGAAAAGGGCAAACTATCGGAACAAGTTTATATGGTGAGGACGTATGCCACCGTGCAGGGGAACAATGGTATTAACAAGCCCCTTCTGGCCCATATTCAGACTTCAGCCATGTGGCACATGAAAGGAACGAGTCTTTTTCCCTCCCAGCAGACACCCATCCAGCAGTGCATTGTTAGCACACAGCAAGGGACGGGGCTGACTTGTGGCCAGCTCAGCGGAGCTACAGCCAAAGCTCTCTAAGAATTTGTATCCCCAGACCTGGTGAGTTCAGGTCTCGGGGAGGTGGTTCATGACCCCCCGAGCACACCAGATGGGCACACTTTATTCAGATTGGATCTAAGGATGGAAGTAGTTGCAACTGTAGCATAGCTCTGTCATAAACTGACACGTGCTTCCCCTCCCTCAGCTCAGGGCAAAACAAACAGTGCTCTGGGCTATTGTGCTTGAATTTCAATTTAAAACATATGTTGCGATAGATTGCTCAATATCTTTACACATGTAAGTGTCTGTATCAAATCATAGCTGCACTGGTGTCTTGATACAGTATATATTGTGGCATATACGTGACCCTGGACCATAAAACCAGTCATAAGTGTCAATTTTGTAAAATTGAGATTCATACATCAGAATACATAAGCTTTCCATTGATATATGGTTTGTTAGGATAGGACAAAATTTGGCCAAGATACAACTATTTAAAAATCTGGAATCTGAGGGTGCGAAAAAAATCAAAATATTGAGAAAATCACCCTTAAAGTTGTCCAAATGAAGTCCTTAGCCATGCATTCACTCACATAAATAAAGGTTTTTATATATTTACAGATGAATATATTCACAACATATCTTCATGGAGCATGATCTTTACATAATATCTTAATGATTTTTGGCAATAAAGACCCATACAATTTATTTTTTGCCATTACTACAAATATACTCATGCTACTTATGACTTCTTGTGGTCAAGGGTCACATATATACACATTAAATATATAATTTAGTAGGTCATGTATCATATCATATATGTATTATTATTTGAATATTTATTTATTTTACACTCAAATCTAGCTCAGTACAAGTCTAATTTTTCAATAAAAATATATAATGTGTTATTTTTCAACCTTTATTATGCAAGTCTATGGCTGATGTTTAAGACACTACTAGTCCTTCACTTTCCAAATCACTAACTGTAATCTCTCATAAATTCTGTATAGTTTACCAGGTCAAATTAAATGCACAACTTTATTTGCAATGACCTGCAGGTGGATAATCTTTTTATTAGATGCTAAAGAATTTCAGAAAAGGCACTCATGGGATTCCCACCAAAAAAAGACTTCAAGAAACCTGTCAAAACACCTCGAGGTAGCCGTGCTGTTTAATGGTGAGGCAAAAGTGAATGTGACGTTCCCGTCTGAAGAGAATATTCCTCTGAGAGCCGCCAGCGACCAAATACTCTATTGTTATGGTGCTTGCTGAACATTGATAAACGACTGTCTTTGACAGAGATGAGTGAATTGGGCCAAACCTCATTTGATGAACCAGAAAATGAAATGATTACTATTGGGTCGTATTGACTCGACTGGGTGGTACACTTGCTGTTCCGTCCCTCCCAAAGGTTAATTGGACTTGAACCCAGAAAATCAAGAGGTTAAGCAGGGTCAAAATGACAGCAGGTTCATTCATCACACTCCTCAAATTGCTGCTAATCAAATATGTCAAGAGGTTCTTGATCATCATGCACCACAATGCATAAATGTTGTCCGTATTCAAGCTGTTTTATGCCTTATGTGATTGATTTCGAAATGAGAGCATCTTCCCTGCTGATTATAAAGCAGCAACATCATTTAAACAGAAAAGAAGTCAGAGAAGAATAATGGTACATGTGCGAAGCACAGTTAATTAATATGATGTTATTCACACAATCCTGTATTCATAGTGAATCTTAACCTTGCTCCACATTCAGGCACTTTCGTCTAATATTGTAATATCACAATTTCTAAGAGGACGGCAAAACGTGAACTGAATGTCTTTGAAAGTGTACTGAAGCACACACAGCTTAACATACGATTTGAAGGTGATGGCTAGATAAAGTGGACTGAAAAGATTCTGAACTGATCAGTGCATTTCATACTGTAAATGAACATTCTAATGTCATTTGAGCATCGCTGAAAGGACGAAACATGGTCGTTTATCGCATAATGTAGCACTTGGAGTATTCTAAAGTCTCTGAATAGTTACCTGTGGATGTTCAGGGTCCAATCATAACACTCTCCATTCGCTAAACGAGAGCATTGAATTTGCTTTATAAGAAACTGCAACATTAGATGGTTTAGAACCAGTTTTAAGATTACATTTATAACCCTTAGACTGTCACTGATTAAAATGACATTGGTAATTCAAATCCAAAACACAAGAAAATAATTATTCATGGCCGGTGTAAATGTTCCCGATTCACCCTTTATTGGCAGGTGTGGCAAAACGTGACTTTTAGACCCCGGGTGAGTGGTTTTACATGCTAGGGTAGTAAGAAAAAGTCTCCCTCTTTGAAATCTAGTATTATGATCTGCCCTCATGACAGAGATTCTGTTTCAACATGACTTTGGAACAGCTGGTGGTACCCTGGAAAATTGATCCCTCTAATCCGCCTGCTACTTATTGCTTCCTATTAAAACTTGGAAGTTTTAGCCGCTATCCTGCATTGACTCACAAGTGCGAAAACAAGTCTAATTTTTGTCAGCAAAGTTGTTGTACAAACGTGAAGTTCGGAAGCTCCAGTGCACCTCAATCTATTTCTACCTTGAAGTCGTGCATTGAGTGGGATTTTAAGGAAGACCACATGCAGTGCATGTTGCTGGTGATCCCTGCTGAGTGTGACATTCTGATTTCATGCACTCCCCCCTCCTCTCCTAAACCCACCCTGCTCACTGGAACCCGCATGCACAATGGCAGACAAAGCAACAGTAATTAGCATGTCACATCCAGAGCTCAGCCCACTCCCACCCCCACCAAACGCTCTAACAACTATCATATAATAACAGTGCTCATGGGTACGACTGAAAATACAATGCTGCATTTTTGCATGCAATATATGGATTGTTGTCGTAGTGTCATATTTGCATTTTGGTTTTATAATTTTACACTATTTTATTTTATTTAAAAATCTTTACACATAAAAAACTACAGTATACAGGCTATTATTTTTAGTGTGTATCACTGATGTCTCTTTTTTATTTCATATTTCTCTGTATTATTTGTTATTTCTTTATTAGTTTCTTCATTTTTCTCTACTCTCTCTGTCTGTCCTTCAATGAATTTTCAATGAAAGTTGCTTTGGCAAAAGCATTATAGAAATATATTTAAACTGAAATAAATACAAATGTTTGTATGTTTTTTTATTACAGGCATGGCTGAATGTACAGCAGCTCAGAAATCCGTACACTTGGACATAAATATTTTCTTCTCCAACCTCTCTTCTGGCTCTTCCTCTCTCACTCACAGAGGGGACAGCAGGGTCAGTCGAGACCTTTCCTTCTACAACAGCCCTTTCTCCTCGCTGCCATCTGCAATCAGATTGTTAGCATGTCAACTCAATCTGCCGGCCTCCCCTGAGTGCTGCTCTCTCAAGCGTGAGGAGCCTTCTCCACTAGCAGCGGATGTCCCTTAACAACACCTACAGTCACTCAGCTGGGATCGTCTAAATAGGGGGTGGATGGTAGCCTCACACCCCAGCATGTCAGCTGAACTCCTCTGTGACACGCACTGACCCAGGAACCAGCGCTATCAGAAGGACAGGTTGAAGGCCAAAGGGAAACTTACAGTCACTGACCCTTGAACCAGTCTCAGTGGACAGAGAAGAAAAGGCTAAGACAACTAAAAATAAACAAGTCAAAAAGGCAAACGGGGCGAAAAGGCCTTGATCGATCTTGTTAATGCAGTTAGAGATGCTCACCACTAGATGACACCATGATTTCATGAAATGTATTGATTTATTAATGTAATCATACTGTAAACAGTCCTTGAATATTTCTAAAAATGCACAGATTATATTGATATATAAATGGGGACTTTGTGTTTTTTATCACATGATAAAGGAGAGATGTGAATGAGTGAGCTGGTCACTTAAACTAACCAAACAATTAATCAATTTGGTCGCTGCTAATGTTTTACACCTCAGCAATGGTTTCCGATGCCTAGGAATATTTTTTTTGAAAATGAATTTTCAGTTCACATCTTCATTCACTCAGCAGGTAAGAGATTACAGAGAATATGCACTCACTTTATTGTTGGGTGCACTTAAGTGGAGTGTTCCAAAGCATATAATTACCTTGTAGGCTTCTGGCCCTGAAGTATATGTGGAGAGAGGGGCTGCGTATTCATGAGACATGGGGACCACTACGCCTGCAGATTGAGTCGGCCCGCTCCTGCCATCTTTTCACCCTCTTTTGTGTTTTACCCCTGTTGCCATGGGAATTAATTGAATAGAATTTCAGACATCATTGTCCAGGTGGGAATTTCATAGCACTGGCCGACATTTTTCACCGCTTCAGATGAAAGCAAGACCTTTCCAAGCTGAGTAGGACATAGCACGCTGGGTGAGTTTATGTCATATCCCGATTTTAATAAAAATGACCCGTGGGGGCAGGTTAGTAAATCTCTGAAAAGCTTTAAATAATTGTATTATAGAAATAGGATCATTTTATTTTTGTTTAAGATCATTAGAAAAACTGTGCAAGACTGCTTTGTGTTTTAAAGCTACTGCATGCAACACAGTATTATGAAGGTTCAAAATTTGATTAGCTAATTAACAAACAATAAACTAATTGTTCATAAAGCTCTAAAAAATCTGGCCGACTGCACTCAATATAAAATATAATTCACAAAATAGATACGTATAATAATAAATATAATATAATATAATAACAAAATAGATACCTAATAATAAGATCATTACAAATTACACAGACTGCACTTTTTAATAAAAATTCTGATATATTGAACCCATCTAAATGTCTCTGATTTTACAGGTAAGGCTAATAGAAAAGTAGCATTTACATTATGAACTGCTCAGAACTGTCACCGTTCTGACATGAATAATAGATCCCCACCCCCGCAGACAAAAAAATGAGAATAAAGGGGGTTGAGCAAAAAGGAAGTTCCTTCTATCAAATTGCACAATAAACATTCAGACAGTTACCCTCGAGGGTTACCTGTAGTTAAAAAGACATATTTTAAAGAACAACACTGTGTGATCTTTAGTCATGTAATAAGACTGGCTTCACCTATATGACAAGGAGGTTAATTTTCATCGCCCTGAGACAGACAGTCAGTAAAAGGTTAAATCTGGCAAATGCACGAGTTGTAGAAATTAAACTCCTTTTATGCAGAAAGCCTGCACATGCAGGGTGCTTCAACACTTAAGCTCTTCCAATCCTGTTCCATTCTCTGGATGCTGCATACAAAGCAATCCATTAGTGTCAGCTTTGCCTGTGATTTTAAGTGGACACCTGTCCATTAAGACTGGCATTTTAGTACAGCTCATCTGTCACGTTATCTGCTCAAACTGAATCTCAAATGTAATGGAATTTATATTTGTAGTTTTTGGTTTGATTTTAAAATGAAGTTTACAAAAATGAAAATGGACATGTTTGAATAGTGTGGAAATGCACAAATACATATATAACATTATTTTCTAGGGTATATTCTATATTTTATATAATTGCATTCTGTATTCTGTTCCGTTCCATTCCATTCCATTCCATTCTATATTTTATTTGGAAGTCTATATTCTATTCTATATTCACATTTTCTATTCTATTTTATTCTATTCTATTCTATTCTATTCTATTCTATTCTATTCTATTCTATTCTATTCTATTCTATTCTATTCTATTCTATATTTTATTTGGAAGTCTATATTCTATTCTATTCTATTCTATTCTATTCTATTCTATTCTATTCTATTCTATTCTATATTTTATTTGGAAGTCTATATTCTATTCTATTCTATTCTATTCTATTCTATTCTATTTGGAAGTCTATATTCTATTTTATATTAACATTCTATTCTATTCTATATTTTATTTGGAAGTCTATATTCTATTCTATTCTATTCTATTCTATTCTATTCTATTCTTTTATTTGGAAGTCTATATTCTATTCTATTCTATTCTATTCTATTCTATTCTATTCTATTCTATTTGGAAGTCTATATTCTATTTTATATTAACATTATTCTATTCTATTCTATTCTATTCTATATTTTATTTGGAAGTCTATATTCTATTCTATTTTTTTTATTGGATTCTATTCTATTCTATTCTATTCTATTCTATTCTATTCTATTCTATTCTATTCTATTCTATATTTTTATTTGGAGTCTATATTCTATTCTATTCTATTCTATTCTATTTTATTCTATTCTATTCTATATTTTATTTGGAAGTCTATATTCTATTCTATTCTATTCTATTCTATTCTATTCTATTTGGAAGTCTATATCTATTCTATATTTTATTTGGATTCTATATTCTATTCTATTCTATTCTATTCTATTCTATTCTATTCTATTCTATTTTGGAAGTCTATATTCTATTTTATATTAACATTATTCTATTCTATTCTATTCTATTCTATTCTATTCTATTCTATTCTATTCTATTTGGAAGTCTATATTCTATTTTATATTAACATTATTCTATTCTATTCTATTCTATTCTATTCTATTCTATTCTATTCTATTCAATTCAATTCAATTCTATTCTATTCTATTCTATTCTATTCTATTCTATTCTATTCTATTCTATTCTATTCTATTCTATTCTATTCTATATTTGGAAGTCTATATTCTATTTTATATTAACATTATTCTATTCCATTCTATTTAATTCCATTCCATTTTGGTTCAATCCAGAATAGACTAGTGTTCTGGTTCAATTTTCTACACTGATTCCATGAGCTATATTAACAAATTTTCTAGAAGTCAAAATCACAAATTAGGCAAGAAGGTATTTCTGCTCAAAGCATTGCTTATAAGTGTGACTATACAGTAAATTACTAGATTAGAAGAGAATAGAGCACAACAACTAGAGGAAACCTGGGTATTTTACTGTGTGGTTATATTGTCATACATACATCTCTTCTAAATACAACACAACTTGAGATGCAACTATGTCTTCAGATTTGATGTTACTTTCACAGAAACATTCCATTACTATACCAATTTCTATAAAAACCTATCTAGACTGCAAACCATTAAGCTATTGTAGTTTTACAACAACAGTGAGACATCAGTTTTTGAGGCTTAGTCAGTAGATTTATATGATTTATATTGAAATTAATATTTATATTAATTCACATGCTTCAATTTTTAGTTATTATTTTTCCAATCAGGAAAGCTAATATTCAGCTTTTTATTCATTTCCAGTGCTTATTTAGCACGGCAGGCAGTATAAAATACATTGTACTTTTTGTATATATTTTTATATATTGTATCTTTTTTATCACACAGGTAGGAGTGAAAACAGTAGTGGAAAAAAAAGACTAACGGCTGAAGTAATATACTATATGATCTGTGCTCAGAGGTATACATGTAAATTAGAGTACCTCTCCTTCTGTCTACAGTCATATACTGAATGAGATTGAGGGGTTCAGTAACTTCTCCATATTAATCAGAGGCAGCAAACACAGTTCTGTGAAGCACCTTGTATCCACCTGATTACCATGGCACAGGTTTTTGGTTACAAGGGTTAAAAAAAAGAAAAGGGAAATAGACTCAAGACAGAAGTGTAAGCGATAAGATCAATCGAGGGGGAGTTTTCTGATCCCTCATTACCAGACCAGGCGCTGCTTTCTCTTCAGGCACATTATAGCAATGAGATTTAGACCTGAGTGTCCACCCTGACAAAAACCCACAAAGGGAATAAACCCCACAAGCAGAGCCAGTCAGCTCATCTCCACTCAAATTAATTAGACCCTTCTGTAGTGAAGCCCTACATTCAGAAGAGCAGGAGCTCGGTGCTCGCCTGATGGCTGTACCTGAAATAAGAAGCGTGGCGGCTGGACGGAGCTTGAAAACAAACTGGAAAGCTGTGGAGACACTGAGAAAATTATATTAAGAATACAATGAAGATTCATATGACAATGTGGACAATTCTTTTAATTCTCCTCCGCTTAGTTTATATCTTGGTCAGGCTCTTGATTAAGAGCTTTACATTTATGCATTTGATTAGATGTTTGTATTCCAAGTGCAGTCAATGTGTCATTGTCTTTAGCATTGACATTGGCAGCACCAGGCTCTACAGGTTAATCTATAGAAACACTTCTTTTTAATGATGCCAAACACATGAATACACAGAAATATGTAAGGTTTCATCTTTTTGTTGTTTCATGCTTGCAGTATGAGCAAGGAAAAAGAAAAACAAAAGATTAAAAAGAGAAACGTTTGTAGTCTGAACAGACGTTTTGTCTAAGGTGAGTTATTTTTGCAATTATATATAAAGAATGTGCAGAATTTAAATAAATGTCTCAATGTGTGTTTCTATAATCCTTTTCATATGTGCAATATTATATCTAGTTTTAATAAATGCTTCTGTTAAAAAGAAATGTGGAAATGAAGGCTGAAATTTGGAGTAGCTTGACTACATTGCAAAATGTAAAAAATGTTTTAGAAAATGAAAATTAAACAAATAACTAATTAAGTAAAAAAATAATGTTTGCAACAGAAAGATTGCATAAATTCACCTAGCTGACAGCAAAGATACAGTACTTAATAAGGATTTATTGCAGAAAAAATACTACTAACTGAAAAAAAACAGGGGAAAAACTGTATGTGAAAAAAAGAACCACAACAAATCAGCCTTGAAAACACATATACAAGCAGCTAGCACGCAACTGTTTTGTTGTACTCGCACCAATGTAATTATAGATCAATTAATTCTACTAATTAAGTCCTCCTCCTCTGAAAGCAAATGGGATCAGCTTGAGGTGTTGGATTAGATCTAACACCTTAAATAACATGTTTTCATAGATGAGAGTTAGGATTAGGGAGTGTGTTAAGGATAAAATTAGATCAGCATGTTGGGAGGGTTGGGATCCAGATCTACTACCATATATTTTGCTTGGAAGTGTCATTAAAGCCTCAGAGACAGTGAGCACCATTAGTCTGCTCAAACCTGCAGACAATCTCACTTGAGATGAAAACTTACACAATGCACCTTTGAATCCATCTTTTATGCAGACCATAGCATTAAAAATGTCTTTATGTTTTTGTTACTATTAAAATAAACTGTTATCTATTACGAAATGCATAAATGTACTATTAAATAATTCACTTTTTAAAAATACTTGTATAGATTCAGAACACAGTTTCCGGAAAAAATAAAATGGTAGATTATTCAAACTATTGTAAAAGCAGTCCACTTGTATATTATTAAATACCGAAGAATTACCAACAAAACAGAATTTTTACTTGGAATCAGGATAATACAATCAGGTGCTGTGAAAACAAGAAAAGGAGAAGTTAATTCGCCTTGTTGTCCCAGCATTTCTCTCGAGTTCATTTTGATAAGTGAGTGTTTTTAGGAGCGGTGCCTCGACTTTCAATGCAAGGATTTTCAAGAAGAAAACACTGCCTCATTTGTTGAAGGGGGCGAGGGGGCAATGGCTTGAATTTCACGGTTAGAAAACAGTTACTGTCAGAGCTATTTAGATCTGCGATTACTGCCTACAAAGTAGTTGTAATGAAAATGCAACAAATCACCACGGACTATCCTTCGCCTATTGTCTGCATTTTTATCCTGAAAGACCTCCTCTGACATTCAGCATCCAAGCGTAGAATAGAGGCAGTTTGTAATGTGTGCAGAATTGCCTTTTCTCTTCCCTTGTAGTAGTATTTAAGTGTCATGTTAAGCCCAAGGCGAGGGAGACTCTCAATGACCCGTTCTGGCTGGATTGTTGTGTTTACTGTATTCTTCTCAATAAGCACCGCTGAATCCCATCTCTTATCAGTGCATAAAGTCTAACAGATTGCTGACTCAAATTTCCCCTGCCAGCCATGCTGGTTTTCGTCTATTGTTTGGCCCGACAATAGATTCCACATACCCTACAGCTTGAGTTTCTGTCGTCTTTATTTGTGGGGTATCACCCTCTATGCAAGTAACAGCTATTTGCACAACGTAGGCTCAGCCCTGAAGAGGCTCTTTATAGGGGAGAAGGTGCGGGGATGCCAAAATTCGCTGATGCTTTTAGCTGTCTGCCATCAGAGTTGTCATAATAGTGTTGTTCAGGTAATCTTTTCGGGTTAAAAGATGTAGCTAGGAGACACGAGTAGAGACGTCTATAGGGACACACAGCCACTGCCCTGAAGAGAAAAAAACATATGAGCACGTTCGGCGTGTTTTAAAGGTTCCAATGGCAGAAATTTGTAATTTCCTAAATATGATGAAGAAAATTTGATCTACTGTCTAATTTTGTAAAACCGTTTTTGTGTTCTTATAATCGCTGTGAATAAGAGCAATGCGTCTCCAGTGCTCTCGCTCAAGCAAGAACAGAAGTCACGCTCTTTCATCGTAATGCTGCCAATGATCAGTGCGAGGCGCTGCAATGTTGCAAAGCTCTTAAAATGTGCCAAAATGATACTTGAGAGAGAATTAAAGACCTGACAATCGTGAGATAGCTCTAAGCTCCAGCTGGATTCTGCAGTCTGGGTGTAATGCAGATGAAATAACGGAAATGTGCAGTTATATTCACTCGACACATAAAGCTGCCTTGAAATTATAGCAGATTACTTCGTATGTTAAGGTAATTCAGAATCCGAACTTGAGTTTCATTATTGTTAAGAGTTGTTAAAGACACATTTTGTTGGTTAAAGTTGTTTCATCACTGTATCTTAGCAGAGCAAAGCTTTAAACCCTGCGCTAAACAAAAGCAGCTGTAAAACGTCGCAATTTTCATCTGAAAGCAGCTTTGTCATCTTCAGAGAACAAACTAGAAATCAGATTGGGGGTTTAAGGTTTTTTGTTAAACGCAGTGTAATGCATTGCCTTAAATGAATAGCTGGTCCAGGACTGAATTTTCCTGAAGTTTCTCTACGAAGTTTCAATGTTATGAGACCACCAAAAATTTGATCATGTGATCATGCTTCATCTAGCGTTCATCTAGAGTTTTACTTCATCTAGTAAAACTCTTCTGAAAGGATAACTGCTTTTCAGTGGATTGTCTATAATTGTCATGGGAACATTTCTTTGTACAGGGTGTTAACATGATGTGAATGGTGACCTCAGGCTTCTTCTAAGCTCTGTGGTCAAAGGGTCAAAGCGTATCATTCTAATGGATCAAAGAACTCAGATAAAGACACTGCACTTGAGAAAACAAAAGATTAAACTGTGTAGGATTAAACTCTTACTGAGAGACGAGGCATTGTGTTATGAAAGACTGGTGTAAACAATATGTAAAATAAAGATAAAATAATATATTTTACAAAACAGAACCAGAGAGTGAGTGAGAGAGAAAGAGAGTGAGAGTCTGATATATCTTGCTATGTAATTTGTTGCTTTTAAGTGCACACAACAGCAACATCTATATATAGAACGCCATATTGACGTCTTATCTTTTAGAAATACTCATTTAAAAGCCTTTAAAAACAACTGACTAAGAGTTGACTGGTAGAGCACAGCGCTAACAATAGGTCACAGGTTTGATTCCCACATAATGTTTAAACTGACAAAATGTGTATTTTTGGTCGAAAAACATGTCAAACGCGTACGTGAAGAAATACAGTTCAGCTTTCTGGTGCTCATGTGTATCTTTGCTTTTATGTTACATCTGAACCTGCTAAAATTTCTCAGTCCACACTGTTTGAGACTTACAATATCAGGAAGGAAGTAAGAAGTCATAGTTGATACAGTAACTGCTGAAACGCGACCAGCGTGGCATGAAAAAACTGACATATTAGGCATATGAGCTTTGGCCATACAGTATGGGTCTGGGAAGCGTATCTGAGAAGTGTTGTTCTAACAGAAATGAAACCTCAAGATACCAAATATCTGACACAGTTTAAACCCCAGCTTATCGCAGTCATAACATTACCTGATAAAGGTAATTACCCGGAAGTGTCAGTCATCTAGATCATTACACCCTAAGGAAGTCAAGTTCTGCTACAGAAAATATAAAGTTGAGTTTTTCCACGATTAAGAAGGGGGAAAACTAAGTCTCAAATTATAATGGAATACAAGCAGCATTTGCTATTTAAGGAGTAAATATACATTATCATTGTAAAAATGGAAGTGGTGGAGTACAAATAAACACAAATGACTTCAACAATTCCCCATTAGGGTATTAATGATAATATGCATCCGATAGCTGAAATGACAGAATATAGCCGTCTGTCAGACTGTACACATCAGCATCAGTGAAAGCTAATGTTTAACACACACAGATGTGGAAAAACAAAGAGAGCTTAATGTGCATGAGCAAAGTCCTTCCCCAGATTTAATTGTATTGGACCTGCTAGCACTTCTGCACACATATTTTAGGCTCAGCTGTACATCTACAATTAAACATACAGTAGGGGAGCTGCAAACAAAACAAAGACATCCATCATGTTGTTCAAACCTTCCGTGCGATTCATCCTTACTGAGATAATAAGGGTCCAGTTTCTTCTGCTTAATATATCACACCTTAGTGTAATTAATACTAAAGCTATTTTCTAAAGCTTTATTGCAATAATTGTTTATTTATAATTATTCAGTTATTAAAATTATTAAACTGCCAAAATACATTATATGCGTAAAATAAATCTACTGGTTTTTAAAGCCACCAACTGCATTCCTGAATTTTTAATAATTATGCTTTATGTGAAGTTGCTGTAATAAAATCTTATTTCTATCTGAGACATTTGCTTCTTCTCTGCTGCCTCTAGGGCATTTTTAATGTCTGTTTGTATCCCCGGCTTCTAAATGTGAGATATTATTTGCTTAGATGGAGAACAAATCAATGAAAAACCAGAAAGCCTATTTGGAGATGTCTGTTCAGAAATACAATAGCACCAGTTTTGAAAAATGGTCAAGTGTCAAAAATCCTAAACATGTGAAAGTCAAGCTTAAGATAAAGATGAACCAATAAAAAGACTAATATTTGAATGTTTTGTGTTATAGATATAAACATGAATTAGTTTATTATCAACTCTGTTAACTTGTATTATCAAACAGACATTCCTAATAACATTCCTAAGGCTCCTTGTGATCCGGCAAACAGCAACAGCTTCCTGTAGTTGCATCTCAAACATTCCTTTCTTGCTTCCTGATTGTAATCAAGTGACAGAATGATGTGACGAAAATAGGAGAGTGTTGGACTGTTGTAGAGAAGTGCAAGATGGGTAGAGAACTCTCTTGAAAATGTCACGAATTGATAAAACGTACACTTGTTTTCTCTCTGAATGTGTTAATCCAAATAAAAACAAACAAACAAAACAAGTTAATGCACCATTACATTTCCAGTACATCAATAAGGTACTTTTTATTTGGAATCGCTGCTAAACGACACATACTTGTGTGATGTAATCATACCACTAACCTACAGTAGCAAAATGATTCTTATTTTTTATTTCATTTTCATGCTTAACATTATCATCTTTTGCCAGACTCTGATACCTGTCAGTGGTCTTTCATTGGGTCATTTGTTTCTTGTGTTTTGTCTTAATCTGAAAAATAATAAAGAGGAAAGCGAGCACTGTAGTTTTGAGTCAAGCAGACGTGTATGCCTCATTGTGTCATTGTGGAACACAATGTAAATTTTGTCTTTAATCACCTTAGTGTTAAAACAACTAATTAGCTTCTGTGGCTCACTAATGATGTGTTGACAAACACATAGGATAAGGCATTTGAGCGAACAGACGACGGGAGTTAACCATTTTCCTCTCTTATCTTATATCCAAAGACAAAGGGTAATTAGAAACTGTTGTGTGTGTTAAACAATATCATGAGAAAAGGACAACATGCCCTGACAGAGCGTTTGGTCTTGGCAAATATTTCAGCTCAGCAGTGTGTGTGTGTATTACGCTTGGGTTTAAGCAATGAGTCTTTTCTACAGTAAATGTAAACTATATAAACTATCCCTTACAAGTGTTCTTCAAACAAATGTTTTGATTTATGCAATATATTTCAATGTTGCATTATTAGAAAATAGTTGTCTAGGTAGATTTAGTGTTCTACAAATGCAAGGCAGAATACGAAACAATCCAGAAAAGTTGTTTTGTGAGAATGTTGATTATACCATTATACTGTAGTAACTGTCAATCCTAATGCAAAAGAATGCAGGATAGTAACTGATTATTTGCAGGACTATAGAATTATAACAATAAGTTTGCTAAAATAATTTGTTGAAAGAAAATGGTTTTGAAAACATGTCATTTTGTCATATCTTGGTACAGATGAAAACCATATGAGCAAACACGTCATAAATATGCAGCTTTGTTTGACGTATTAACATCATTTTTTAATGAAACTGAGGTTAGGGTGGGGCAAACTGAGCGGCCCCTCCCCTTTACAATAGTAATAGGATTTCCGTTTATTTTAAAGCCTAAAACATGCAAAATGATGTCAGAAAAATTGTCCATCTGTACTGGCAGATGTAAGAATCTAACATTTTCTTACTAAAAGCCAAAATACTTCAATTCTGACTTTATGTGGACTTGAATTAGTAGTAATTACAATAATAAAAATGTGCACTCCTGTCCATAAATGAGCAAAACAACCATACTTGAATCTCTCAATGTTATTAAAAAACCTGCAGTATAATCATGTTATCAGAACAAGGACATTTGTATACCCCTAAAAACAGCAAATAGACACAGGAAGTTCTTTAAACACAAGTGGAACAATCATGTCACTGATATCCCCACGATAAAATGGGAAGCTGAACCATTTTCAAGAACATCAGCATGTAAATGCAGGCTTCCTGAAGCACCAGTATGGGTCACAGGTCACCTTTGTGCATTGTCTGGTACCTTCATCTACGAAACAGCATCGCATGGTTGCAAAAATGAACGGTGAACGGCAAGATATGGCAAAATGGGAAATGATGGTAATTTGTTTAGGAGCCCTACAGGCTGAGACATAAAAAGCAGCTTGCACTGGACAAATTATACATTCTGGTGATTATAGTTCAATTATCCTGATTTTTGAGAGTGTTTGCACAGTGGAAGGATCAGCTGAGAGAAATACATATGGACTCAGAGGTTGGCCTATATATAACATTTTGTCTGGTAAGGCCCTTGACTTGCAGTATAATGACATGTACTGAATCTCGGTGCTTATCTATCAGGGGCTAAATAAGTGTTTCTCTACTCTGCCTTGGTCACACTATCCAAGCTAACCAGAACTCGCCCTCAAAGCTATGGGAAGTACTTTATTCCACTGAAGGCACCATTAAGACTTAAGTGGAACCCCCCACATTTTATTGGCTTTTTAGCCTTTCCCACAGAAGCTTCCATTAACACTGATGGCACTCCACGGTCTGTCTCCATACTTGCCCTGGTAAGAGTATGGCATGACATCAACAGCCTATTTGGTCCAAAATGAGTCAATGCAGAGTAAAGTACAAAAGAGACACAACAGTAGATGTATGGGGAAAGGAAATGCATGCTGTTGATCTACAAAATTATAGTCAAATCATCAGACTATATCCATTTTAGGTTACTGTTAATTAAGGTCTCAGAAATGTAATACTTGCACTGCAACATATCGAAACACCTGTGCTGCATCACAGTTTGCCTACTTATGTTATACTTTAAAAGAAAATGGAAAAGAATATACATTTTAGTGCACAGCAAAAGGAATGCAACTACTGAGACGTAATAGATATATATTCTGATGACTAACAATCAAAATATAACTTGCATTTCAGCTTTTCTTTATTCATTACTATCACTTATTTAATGTTTTAATTCAGTGTAGTATCACTAAACCGCTCCATCAGACAGCTATTAAAATGTGCATGGATCTGCACGTCGAATTTTCACTGGACATACTTTAAGGATCCTCATTTGAACATATTACTGATTCTAATTTCAAATACTATTTAGGACAGATAAGTATGAGAATTGGGACACAGTTCGGGCTGGTCTTAGAAACGAAAAATTACTATAACTACGAATACCAAGCCACAGCAGAAGGGAAAACCTAGTTTCTGTCATTTAAAATTGTCAGTCGACTCCTGGTGTTGATTCATACAATCAATAATTCAAAAACTTGCCTATTCATTCTTCTGATGGCCAGAAGCCTCATCATGCCGTGCCAGAGAATGTCAGCTGCACACTGTGTCCCACATGTTGCACATGCAGAAATGTATCATAAATATTTCACAAATATCCAGCACCAACCAATGGCACCTTGGCAAAATGGGCCACCGCTGGACAAGGCATGGCTTTTATTGGCCATCTTCCTGCCTATTATGGAGAGGAAGGCATATATCCCCAGCTCCCTGATTGTTATCTACTAATAAGCATGACCGTCTGAAATCTTTTCAGAGCAAATTGTTGAGGACATCTGGCAACGCTTTCTCTGTGATGCACAGACCGCTGAATGTCCCTCTCGAAAAGGTTGGCATGGCAACATCTGACTGCTATTCAACAGCAGTACAGTTTGAAAGGTTTAGGGCCTAGTTGAAAATCCATTTGGGCCACTACCTGAGTATTTTCCCCCTGCATTCTCATGTTGAAAGTGCAGTAAATCTTACCTCCCCAAACCCCTTGATATGAATCAATGACAGCTTTGTTCATTCAAACTCAATAATTATTTCTCCCCCTACTGATACTTGTTTGTGAACCCAAATTGCACGACCTCTGGGTGTTCCACTGACTATTTAAAGCCCCATTTTACTGACCTGCATGAAATGTTTTGAAACATGATTTCAAATTCACAACATGAAAAGATGAGCAGCGAATCAATAAATGTCCAAAAACGTGGCAGCTGGTGGATAGGCATGATACAATAGTACCCGGAGCACAGCTAATGGCAGAGCTCTTAAAAAAGTCTGAATCTAAATAAAATGATACATTGATAAACACACGGATGAACACTTTTGTAAATCTCACTTTTTATGACTTTTATAAATCTCACTTTTTATATTTTTTGCATTTATATCAAATGATTGTTAAATTGTTTTTAAAGAAAGGAGTCTTATAAATACATTTAATCAGAATATTATATTATATAATGCAGTATGTCATTAAAATTTATGCACTTCATTCTGTATTGGTATTTAAAAAAATATTATCTAAATAATAACATTACTATAAAGCATTCTTTAGTAAGAGGTTTTTTAAAAAAAGTATTTTTTGTTTTTACTTGAACAGGGAGAATTAATGGTATGGTAATAATTATTTAAATAATTTGTCAGATTGGTAATTCAAGGTCCTTGTATGATTCCAATAGGTGACAAGGACTAAGAGACATCCTCACCCCAGTGCTCAGGTTAGCACTACAGTTGTAAATGTCCCATATCACTTAAAATTGGAAATGAGACACTCGGGTTATAGTTTTATCTGAAGTGTGATGCATTTCAAGATAGTATCTCATGTACACTAGCCGAAAGGCCCCAGGAACTCACACCCTAGTCAAAGCTTTGACAGCTTGACTGTTCATGTTATATCATATTAGTCCCAAATCAGTCAAACATTTGCATCTCGCATTCACAAATACTTTATCAGTTGCTTTTTTGCACAAAAACAACCTATATGTCTTTTCCTTTGCCATAGACTTTGAAAAAGCCTAATGCATTGCACTCTTATTTTCAATGACTTTAACTGATCATGCACTTAAATGAATTATTGTCCACCTATAATTTGCTTTCACTGTCTTGATCTTTATTTTACTCTAGAGAGTGTGACCGTCTGCACCACTAATTACTTTGATGTTGCCACTTTAGAGCCATAATGATCCTATAATGCTCAGATCAATATGAGAGTAGCACTACCTTTTTCATCTGGTCTGAAATAAAATGCATAAAACATGGCTTTTACTCCCCTTTTTCTCCTTACTTCTTCCCCATGTCTTACTTTATGCATTTAAATGATGCTTTTAGTATATTACCAAGCGTGACAGACCACCTGAAAATTGTATTATGCCGGTTTATACAAGAACATTTTAATTAATTATGTTTGTGAATTAAAAAGTAGACCAATATATAAACTATATATACTGTAATGTTTAGGGTAACTTTATGATTCTTATTTTACTCAAAAGTATAGAATAACACAAATCTAACTATGGGAATTATGATATGGGTACTTCCAAAATCCAAAATAAATTAAAATTATGCATTTTAGCTACTCTTTGCCTACTTTTTTTTGTTTTCAGAAATGTTTTCTTGGCATTTTATCCATAATCATCTTGAATATTCAGACAATATTGAAGGAGTTCCTATTTGTGCAAGTTCTTATATGCTGCTTTAACTTCAATAAATAAAAGATAAAACATTAAAATTTTAGATTGTAATGAAAATGAATATGTTGGCAAAATTATACATTTTTCCATAAAACTAATTTGTGTGTGTGTGTTCATGTAAAGTATACAATATAATTACAATTCTAAAAACAATTCTGTTTTGGAAGTGTTAAAGGGATAGTTCACCCAAAAATGAAAATCTGCTGTTAATTTATTCACTCTCAGGCCATCTGAGATATAGGTGACTTTTTACTTAAATAAATATGACCAATAAATATATATTTTCAGCTGAAATTGTTGTCCATATAATGTAGGTCAATGGCTACCGGTAAAATCATATAAGGCCAAAGCAATAACCGTGGCTCCTGATGATAATTTAAATTAACAGCAAATTTTCGTTTTTGGGTAAACTATCCTTTAAAGAAAAATTACTTTGACATTTACTCTTACAAAAACTGTTCCTTTACAGTTTTGTTACAGTATGTGATTCATGTCTTAAAGGGATAGTTCACCCAAAAATAAGAATTATGTTATAATTTTTTCACCGTTATGTAATTCAAACCCTTTCTTTTGTGGAACACAAAAGAAGATATTTTGCAAAACGCTGGTTACCGGCACCCATTGACTTCCTTTGTAACTTGTGTCCATACTATGAAAGTGAATGGGTGCCGGTAACCAGCGTTTTGCAAAATATCTTCTTCTGTGTTCTGCTGAAGCAAGAAAGTCATACATGACATGAGGGTGAGTAAATAATAAAATAATTTTAATTTGTGGGTGAACTATCTTTTTAAAGTCAGCTTTAACAAATACTGAACAAATACATTTTTTGTAAGGTAGCCTGATTCTCTGACAACATCTTAAGATCTTCTTGTATTCATATGGCATTCTCTAACTCTAGCTCCCATCGTAATCCATTAGTCCCATTCACAATTACTGCAATTAATAGCTCTGCATTAAGCCCTGACATGAATTATTCTCCTCTAATGAGTTACCAATGTGCAGAAATGTCTCACCAGATTATGTGACTAGCAATTATATTTTCAAGACACCAAATGACTTAAAATAAAAGAAATGTCTAACATTTTCTGATATATGATGTTCACTTAGTGTTTGACAAACAGTTCTGACCCTAAAGACGGTGAAGAATCACAAAATAAAATACAATGTAGGACAACACCAAAGTATACTGCAAAATACTATAAAAGGCTACACATAGCAACATGTATAATCACAGAGTGCAGTATTTTAAGCACAGATACATGCTGAAGTCGCATCTTGAACGATATATGTAAATAAATGCTTTTACCAATATTACCAAAGTGTGTTTCAATCCCCTCAGCCCTTTTTTTCAGTCTGGTTGCCACGGCAACTTCTATTCAGCCTGTTTATTAAGGAGGAGTCATGTTTAATTGATCCACTAATGCACTGCCGCGCAGTCACTGGCTTGCAGTCTTTTGTTTCCAGGTCATATTCTAGGTCCAGACATTTACATAAAAGCATTAGATTTGCTGAAACCAGTCATTATTAGTAATTTTCCTCCTTATCCGCTGGTGATGACTGCAGTATAAACACTGATTTATGAACAGTAAATATTGTGTTGTGGACGCAATATTATATTGTTTGGAGATTTTTCTTGGCTTAATATGTTGAGTAGCAGTGGAAAGGGAAAACACATCCCTTACTGGGAAGTTTGTATGACAGCCAGCTCTCTGCTGGGGAAGTTCTGTTAGTATAACAAATAAACCCTCTCACTATGTAGAGTACAAATTAGCAGATACATTTCAATTTTACCAAATCCCCACCAGGCATGCATAACCCAAACAATATTACTTCACCATTCTGCTAATAATGTGGTTCTCAGCATGTTAAATGTTCAGTGAAATGAAAGGAAATGCTGCAGTGTTTATATATGGTACTGGCAAACATCTATTTTGATATCCCAAGGGTCCATTCAGTGCTTCTGAGTGGCACATTTTCCCCGAGTATTATATTTAAGCTGAAAATTTCCTTCTTTAAATTATCATTTCTTTTTATACTCACTAAGGTCTTATTTTTGCAGGTAACAAGGTTCCTAATACTAATTTTCAACTATATATAAAATTACATTTAAACCACAAAGATCACAATTTGAAGTTTTGTTTGACTACCATAAGACAATGTTTACAATTCAAAATAAACCCCTCTTATTATAATGAATCTTGCCTATAAACTGTCATACTCGAGCTGCAAATATTTCATTTACAGTATACGGTATTCAGTAAATGTCATTTCACATTTCAGATGCTCAGAAATGATGAATGAAGATGAAGAGATGAAGATTCTGTGTTTCTGGATGTCAGTTAAGCCCTCCAGCGCTGCACAGTTGTTTGTGGTCACACTGCACCAAAGCAACAGATGTGCTTTACACACTGCCAATCCACATAACACTCCAATGCCTGAGCCCAGGTGTGCAAATAAACAAGAGCTCAGGTCAACCCAATCACGAGGAATCATGATAAAGACACAGACATTTATACATTTTGCAGATGTCTTTATCCAAACCAATTTTGATAGAAGAAACATCTTGGCAAACAAGCTTGGTATTTTAATGGAAAACAACCAATTTTTCAGTGTGAACAATTGATGAAAAAAGATTAATAATAATATTATTACTCTCCTTGAGATTTTTCCTATTTTGGCACATTCAAACATTTTTTGTAGCCTTTATACAGTGACAATGCCATCAGCTCAATATTAATGCAAAACACTTCTAACAATCATGCAAGTCTGTGGTGAAGAGCATAAGCTCAGGTTGAATTATTAATTATACACATCGTCAGGGTTGTGTGAGCGGCTAATTACAGTTGACAGATTGTGATAAATGTCTTGTAAGTAAATGTAAGGTATAATATCTTCATTTTCAAAAACCACAATTACGCATGGTTCATTTACACCTCTGCATAATAATCATGCAAAGGTGAAACAATATCTATGTTTTTATTAGCATTTTATTATATATGTACACAATGTAAAATCTGGTATAAATGGCATACACAGTGAAGACCTTCCCAACTGATCTTACTGTGGGTACCATCAACAATAAGAAATAATTTTTTTCATTAATTTATTTGTTTCAACTCCTGTCAAAATTTAGTGTGTTGTATGCTCACAGAACAAAACTCAATTACTTTGCATTAAAAACTACAATAATCTTAGAAAAGTCTCTTGTTGGAGTAAGTAAAATGTCCACTGACCATCTGCTTTATATTTAACAAAATAATGGCATTGCCATAAATGAAAAAGTATAATAGTGCTTATTTATTTTTGAACTTTATACAAGTGTCCCAATATTTTCTTCCTTTTGGAAAAATTAGTTATCAATATATTTTAATACCAGCCCAACATTTGACACTTGGTAATAATAATAGCAACTGTATACTGCATGTTGGATGGCATTAGAGTTAAAAGAACAATGCTTTTCTTTGTTACACTGTTTGAGAAGCCTTCTGTATGATTTTGGGGGATTTGAGTGACAGTAGGATAAAAGCCATATAGATGTTGCCTTTGTAAATCTTCAAAAACAAACTATAGGACTGTGTGCCTGGACACCTTACAGCCCTTTAATGGGTGCAATTATAGCGTAACAACCCATGGTTATACCCATCATATGTCCCCTATGTTGACTTGCACAGATGTTAGCACTTTATAGCAATGTATCGCAAAGATAAACAATCAATAAAAAATTGTACATTTTGTGAACAGGGGTATCAAATGTTAAATCGATACCTTTAAGAACTACAGAGTCAAACGGAGCGCTTCGCATTCTACAAACTTTGACTTTTAGCAAAGTTTCCAAGACAGAACAAAGCCCTGATTAAAATGGAAAAGGTGAAGAATTCAACAAGGTCGAATGGGCCATTGATTGGGCATTGGTAAAAAAAAAGTGATAGATGAGAGTGACAGACTTGAATGACACGTTTCTGATAACTGGACATGACTGTTCCTTTAGGCAGTTTGAACAATAGGTAAGTCTTGGAGACGCTGATTTACAGAGGACGGTGAATTGAAGAGGGAGCCATGGGGACACTGGATGTCCCAAAAAAAGAATCTTGGCCTGATTGCAAGAAAGACTGGCCTGATTGTACAAGATTTTTGGGGCCTGTGTAACACTTGTCCATGATGCTTCTACAATAGGCAGTAAATACACGGGATAAGGTTGAGATTCTTGACCTAATGTGATGACATTTTCTGCACTGTCCTCCAGGAAACTGGGTGGAAGTAACAAGAGATCTCTACAGACTGAGAGTAAGTTTTCTATAATCATATTTCAGTAAAACTATATTGTATGCAGTATTCTGCAACCTTAAAACCTAAAAACAAGTGTCTATTAGTTAATCGTCAGTTCAGTATATATTTTAAGCTCTCTTAACATCTACCAAAACTAGACCTCTGGATCACATTAAAATGAAAATTCTGTCATCATTTACTCTCATGTTGTTCCCCCACGACTGATTTTATTCTATAAAACACAAAATGGGATGTTGAGCGGAATGTGTCGGTCCCTATTTTGTTTGCCATAAAAGTAAACGGTGACTGAGGCTGTCGCTTATGTCCTAACACGTATCTTATTTGTTCTATGGAAGAAGAGAAAGATGATATGCAGGTTTGGAAGAACATTGGGCTGAGTAAGTGACAACATTTGACAACTCTTCGACTGAAAAAGAAAACGGTTTGTAGTGTGCACAAAGCCACAATTTTTCTGTAGTTTAGTGTGTGCTTTGCTTTAATCAGTGATGTGGTTATTTATTAGATATATGATCCAGCCCTTTGAATTCAAGTCACAGTAATCAACCAAAAGGCAATTAACAAAAAATATAGTTGTCAAAAAGGGCAGAGAATAGCTCACGTTCTGTAATAGTTTAGACATGACGCTGATGAAATATCAAAAGAAACAAAAATATGGATCTACACAATTATTCCCCTATATTATGCCCTTCTTTAATCAATGGTTATTATTGCAATGTAATCAATCCTGCTACTGAAAACTCAAACACTGTACTTTCTCACCTCTGATAAAACAGAATCTTGCACAGTTGCTTGTGGTTGCAGTCGAACAATTTTGCATCATTATTTACTACTGTACATTAGTCTAATCAATGTGTTTTAGTTTATTCATATACGCCTTGAAATCAATCGCAAGCTACAGTACGTTTGACATGTGATAAGCCACAATTGAGAGCAGTGGGCCAAATTACTGTTATTGAAATGACCTAAGATGAATGATACCTGCCTCCCCACTTTCCAAAACACAAGTTAATTAATTTGTCCACAAGACTCAGTGGCATCTGTACAATTGCTCGGTCCTGATTTCATCTAGTTCAGCCTCCAGTCTTTGAGAGCTCTATTAAACATTCTCATGTAGGGAGAAGGGAGGAGAATATAATTACAACCAATGTGTTAGTATCAAGTGGGATCTGAGGAATGTCATTTAGGTCAGACAGCCATTCCTTAATCAGATCTGCCGTTTTCGGTTTTAATCAAGGCATACAATCATTGGCCGACGTGTCGGGTTATAATGCAGAACTGTGGCCTAATCTTTCACACTCACATTTTACTGCCTTTTCCGTGTTTAATCTCCACTGCTGTCAATCACAGCATGGCTTGATTACTGCGGTATTTGACAGTGTGTTCCTGAGGAATTAAATAGACACATGACGTGAGAGTGACATTGGAGGTCTGGCAACCGATATGCAGATTTTGATACAGTGCTTCTGGATCCTCCCACAGGTTCAGATCATAATTTCGTGCTAAGCCGTAAACTTGTTGACACGGAACCTACAAGCATCCTTGGTTATTTGCCGACACTTGGCGCAGGTCTGTTAAGTGACACAGACAAGGGCAGTGTAAGAATACAGTAAAATATAAATCTTTTATTTCTCATATAACCGCACACACTGACAGTCATACACAACTGAATAAATGATTCCCATTGTCTAACGGGGAACAAAAATATCTATTTTCATTAAATAAGCAATAATCAGATAATGTGGTGAACTGTGTTGAAACACTGATTTGCTCTTTTCTCTTGTTTTGTAACCAAACCAATTGTCATTCTGTGCCCCGTTTGCACTGCGGTGATTGATTTACCAATTGCTATGATCTATACGTACAGTCTGTGATCCTTCACATGTGTATGTGTATTCAGGAAAGTGAAACAGTGGAACATTTATCTAATCTACTTTAAAGTACCCCACCGAGCTGTGTGATCAATAAACTTGTTTTAGGCAAAGCACCTTTTTCCGTGACTCGGGCATTAACCCTCCATTAACTATTTCAGAAGCTGTTAAATGCACCTCAGTCAATAATGCTAATTTGAAAAGCTATTGTATAAGCTGTTAAGAAATGTGTATTCATATTATGGTAAAGTGGCAATCTTTATTATAGGCTATTACAAATGGCAAAAAAGTCAATATGGTGAGGGAGATATTTCACACTGGGGTGAATTATGGTGGCGGAGTGGAGTTCTAGGCACTAATTTTACAGGAAGGACAGCTTTTCTCCTCCTGGTCAATGCATTTTAGGACACTGATATTGAAGTGATGGGAAGACCCTCTGCCAGACTCTAACCTCTGCCTGTAATTAAGCCCGATGGAAGATAATAAATGTTCTGCATAATTGAACATTACTTTACCGATGATTTCAGGCACTCATCGGGGGAACCTATTGGGGTCAACATTGATATCTGTCTTGTGCAGAGTGCAATCAGTTTTATAAGTTGGTATTCCATAAGCCAAAAGAACGAAATGAAACACATTTTTCCATTATCCTGAGTAAAAACAGGGTTCCAAAAAAATAAAACATTTATATTAAAGCGCTCTGGTTTTGGAAGCAAATTGGTCAATGCGGTATTCCAGCTGTACACTTCAATATCTATAATATACTGCTAATATACACAAACAACTATTATTACCTAATTATACCGTGCACATCACTGCACAACACCCATAGAGAACACATTTTATTTGTTTACATATCTAAATCTTCCGGACAAATGGTGGCAGTTAATTAATTAGCCAAGAAGAACCGTTTTGATTTTACAAAGAAAATGTTAATTTTCTAGTTCTTTACAAACCTCTACAGTAAATACTGATGTGTTTAAGAAACAATACCCAGATTTGGAGAACTGATTCACCCATGTCCCATAGTGCAAACAAGCAGGTTTAAACAAGCAAGTTTACAGTAACTAACAATAATCATTAATACAAATTGTGCGCACACAAAATATACAGAAAATCTGAGCTTAAATAAAAAGATTAAATCTTAGAATTACATGTTTACTGTAACTTCTAAAGAAGAACATGAAAGCTTTTTTCAATGTCCAAAAAACTGTATACAGCCAATGTGCCTGAATAAAAAAAGGGCCTAAAAGTTTTCCAGTTTTCAAGTGTGTATGATAGCTAAGATGCGGTTGTTGCTAAACATTTAACACAAATATAGGGAACAAGGAACAATTTTTGCAGGTGAGTACATTATATTAACAACAGGCCAATTTTATAATATCAAAAAACGGTTTCAGCTCACGTTTCAGAAAGGTTTTATCACAGGTCATTTTATGTTATAAAAATGCTGAAATGATTTGTTCATCAAAACTCCTACCGGCCCTGTCGCTGTATACTGGTGTGACTCTAAAATGTTCTGGGTTTTACAAGCAGTGAAGTTTTAATTAAGACAAAATAGCTCATTTTAGCCTGTCTGCTTTTCATTGTGAGGTTGAGATTTTCATTACGGTTCAAAGAAGTGCTTGTAAAATGGTCACTGGAAAATTCACGTCCAATTACAGCGTCAGTCTGTCGGACAAATTGCCTTCACTGAAGGCTCTGTGACAGGTGCATTGTGGAAGAATTGATTCTCACCGAGGGATAAGTGAATTGTCATTATGTGTCTGTTTCTTATGACATATAGCTGGATGTCCTCTGATTTGTACCAGTAGATTTGAATCAGTGGACTGTGAGAATGAAAACTCGGGCTAGCGGCAGCATAAGCGAACAGAGAGATAAAGGCATCCACTTCACAGGTCAAGAGCTAAAGCCTTTGAAAGGTTACAGATCACAGGAGAGGGTTAAAAGATTTGTAAAATAGACCACAAAGGAAAAACTGAAAATATGGAGGAAAGAAACAAAAACACGGAAACGGAAAACCTCAGTGATTGTAGAATTTGTCCTAGACAGGGGTGGATGGGGCTGTGACCCTAAAGCGAGATGCCTGACCCGTTCAGAATCGGCTCATCTCTGCGGAAGCCACACATTGAGAGAGATCAATAAGATACCTGCAGGCTCCATTAGCTTGATTAGAGAGAGAGGTGACCGGAGTGCAGGCTCCTCTCGATGCAGACAACTTTATTCTAAGGATTATATGGGATAAGAGCTGCTTGGCTTTGTAGACTGAGGAGAGAGAAAGAGCAGGTGGCAGTAAAGAGAGACTTGGGTCACTAGTGTACTGGAGATGTTGACAGGTGATCCAGAAAACGCAGCAGCAGTTCGGGCGTCTGATTGGGGTATCAACGACACAGAACTTGGCCGAGACTACTAATAAAAATGACTACAGATTACGGCACATACGGCTAACCTCAGGAGGGGATTGCTTCATGAATGTGTACTGTTACAGGTGTCTTTTTAATATCAATTATTAAACTACTTTAGTAACAACTGCAGAAATGTTCCAATTGTTCAACCTGATCTCACATAAATAAGTTAGTCATACAAAAACGGTTATTAAAAAAGAATTGAATTAGCTACCTCGTAATATGCATACGAATTCCCATGAATTGTGTTAGATTGATAAAAGAAAAAACATTGAAAAAACATGTTGTCAAAGAATGTACTGTAATAAGGTATTAAAATAGTCACGGATAATTTATATTCATTTTATTAGATTTACAATAATCGTATACTTTGATAATGAGTCTTGAATAATAACAATTATTATTCGTAATTAATTATAGAAAACACTTTTGAGCACATAGACTGCTTGATATGAAGTAGCTCTAAATAACTTTAAAAACTACAGTGTAGTTTAAACACATACACTGTGATAATACAAATTGTGGATCATTAGTCTATACAGGACTATGAAGATACACTTAGTACCACCAGTTACATTCGTTGTGTAAAGTGGAATCATATACTCAAAAAATGTTATTTTCAACCCATGGTTGGATCAAAAAGAAACCAGCCCAACCACTGGCTTATAAATAAACCTATGTTGGGTTGTTTCAACTCATGATTGGGTCAAATATGGACATTTTCTAGGTTCGTTTACCTAATGGTTGGGTTTGTCCTTTTTCGGACTATGGGTTGAAAATAACATTTATTTATTATAGCATTTTTGTAGTGACTTGTTTCAGCTCTAAATGGAAAATGTCTTCATTCTTTGTTAAGAAATGACTCTTCTGTTTTTTATATATTTTTTTGACTAATCAGATCCTTGTTTGATTCAGTAAAATCTGCAGAATTTTTACAATGGTTTAAGTCAGGATAAGTCAATTGACAATGTCAACTTTAAAAACAGAAAATATAATTTCTCCCCAAATTTGAGATTTACTGGGCTCAAATCACTAGAAAACATTTCTTTTTGGGCTTACCTCTTATCTTTTCAAGCAGCCTCTTCAAAGTTTTTGAATTTGTTTCCTGGATTCGTCATCATCTTTGATGATGTAAAAAAGGAACCGACTCTTAATACAACATGACAATTATTAAAGTCTGAATTTATATTGTTACTTTTCTCTTTTCAATACAGACAACTGAGAATGCACAACATGCCACTGCTGCCAACCATGTGCTGCCATTGAAAAGTCTTTTAAAAATTAGGATTTTTTTTGGATTGTATGTATACCAAAGCTCGTCTTTCTAGACACTAGAAACCCTTTTTTTTAACGTTTTTTTAGCTAATCTTAATAGCTTACGTTATAGATTGCTTACTTGCTTAGTGAGGGAAACACTAGCATATCAAATTTTGTGGCTTAAGCAAACTAACCAATCATTTATCTAAGCACTTTTAAGATAATGCTCCTGAACTGAAAAGCACAGCAGTTTAATTTACGTTTTCCAAAATGCAGTGTTGCGTTATAAGTGTCATTTACATTATGACATTATGATTTTACCACAGACAAACAATTACCAGCGTAAGTGAGTAATCTGAGGCTATGAAATCATAGCTTTCCTTCCTGGGGGGATATGGTAAGGGAAACCTTCAATGTTTAACACTGGCCATCTGCCAAAATGCTGCATCGGATCACTTTTCTGAGGTAGCGGGAGGATAAGAACTGGTGTGTGATATCACTCGGCAATCATTTTATGACATTAGGCATTATCCAACTGTATACTATATACACACGGTAAAATAAAGTGAAGTTGATATGATAAAGTGTTACATTACGAGGAATAATAGTCTTAGACGAAGCATACGTTTTTGTCTTGGGGATTTTGTGTGTTACACACACTTTGCATGAAATTTAGAATTTCAAGGATATAATTGTTAGTTACAAGAGCTTAGTGGTGTACAGCAAAGCTGAATACTGCTGTACTACTTTTACAATACAATAACAAAAAACAAAATATTAAAGACACAAATGTTTATATAAAATGTAATTTTTCAAGTATAATGGAAGTCATAAAAACAGCAAACACAGAATAGAAACTCAGCCATGACCATTTCATATGCCTCGAATCTAACTTAATCTAACTGTACAGCCAAACGTTTAGACATCTTTTACATCATTTAAATAGGTCAGAAGTAGCGCTGGCCTCTGCCACATAATAAGGCGAAGAGAGATGAGGTTCTTTCAGTCCCTCCACAAAAGTGTCCTGACTCTTTATTCTGGCCTGAAACCTGATCAGATAGAGGACAGAAGACTCAGACAATCAAGGATGGCACTGAAGGAACAGCACCTCTGAAGACAGTAACACACAGGTAATGATGGGGAGAGTGGTACGGGTGATAATAACCACTGACAGTTATACATTTGGAAACTTTAATCCCAAGCCTTAAATATCGGGCTCTACCACTTGTGCATAACCAGTATTATCAAATGTTACTTATATCACAAACAGACACTAAGTCTATTGCTCGATTAAAATTTTAATTTATTTAATGAAATGAAGATAATGTATATTAATTGCACATGAACACTTTTGAGAAAAAAAAGTCCTATAGGAAGATTACCCAAATACTTCAAGAAAACGTTTTTGTTTAGTCTTATCGATCTCAAGACATTGTGTTGCAAAGAGCACACCTCGTGCCCTTTGTTTGTAATTAAATACACTAAATTAATACTTTAAAAAGTATCAGTATGATCAGTGTAAGCTCATATCCCATTTCATATTTTGCCATGTCAATTAATTTAGCAATTTTATAGCTGAATTCTTATTACTATAACAGCCATTGGGATCATATTGTACAGTAAGAGATGTACTTAATTTGTGCATTATTAAATTAAGAAACATTCTGTCTGCACAACAAAAAGGCCAGATTTTCATTGTGTTCTTGATCATTTTAATTAGGCTGTGAGAGTTAGATGGAACAGCTTTGTTACAGACACCTGTTAAAGAAATAAATAGGAAAAAAGTCTGGATGAGCTAAAAAAGAAAAGACAATCACTTAAAATTAAACTAACTGATAGCTTCTGTTTTTACAGCGTAAAAACCAACGCCTAATAAATGTAAGTTACACCTGAGCTGCATGGCTACATGACTAGCCAAAGCAAAGAAAATTAAGCCCACTTCATTAGAAATACAATAACCCAATGGCGATGAAAGTCCAAGGTCTCCTGCCGGGGGGTTTAGAGCAGGTGATGATGGTAAAAGAGTTGATCTCTGTTGATTGTATATGACCATGAGGTCAGGACAATCTCTTGGGTAATGCCAGCGAAGTAACTCCTCTTGAAAGAAGCCAACTGTTCACTGAGCTCTAGAGCATGTTACTTGTGTCTTAATTAACCTCTCACCCACCATATCTTGCATCATATATTGCTGAAGTCTTGTCATTTGAGACACAATGCTGCTGCCTCTTTTCAACGAAGCCCCAGAGAATCTCCGCGTTTGTTTATGAACCTCAGGATTCAGGGTTATTTCATCTAAACTGCATGACGGATCCAAGCTGTGATGTCTTTTATGGTCAGAAATCAGACCGCTCCTGAAAAAAAATCTCCAATGACAGACAACCGCCGAGACACGGCGCAGGCTGGTTAACAGAAGAGCACGACAATGACAGCCCACAGCTCATCACAAGACATCATGCCTTTTGTGACATTTTCAAATGCAGGACGCTGGATGTCTTTCATATTCGTGGGGCTAAGTGGGTCTGGTTCAGCTGCTCTGACGGAAACAAACGGAGGAAGAAATGAAAGCATAAATTCATCTTGTTTTCAGTTTGCTTCCAGGTGGCTAAAAAGACACAATGAGACTCTGAGCTCTCGCAGGAGGCAGCGCTAAATAGACTGGAGACACAAAAGAAGGACCGGCACTTCAGGAAAGCATCCAAAAAAGTGCTGATGACCAGGTGGAAATATACTTGGGGGTTAAATGAAACGCAAACCAGTGTATAAAAACGATGGATTTTCATTCCATAATGTCATTGTTCACAATACATTTTACCTGGGCCCAGACTGATGAAAAGTGCCAATCGGCTTGCACAATGTGTCACCCTTTGACAGGACACATCAGCACTTTTGGAAAAAGCCAAAAATGGACTAAGAGAAGGGATGACAACACAGAGCTATAACTGACAAATCTCTATTAGTATTTGGTAAACACTGAAATGGACAGATCTCTGTCATCGTTTTTCTCACCCCACATGTCGTTTAAAATCTGTATGACTTTCTTGCATGGGAAACATAAGGAGATGTTTAGCAAAATGCCCAAGATGCCTTTTTTCCATTCAATGAAAGTGGGTGATGAAAAAGGACAGCTGTGGAATCATACAGGTTTAGAAGAAGAAGATGACTGTCAGAAAATGCAGTATTAAAAAAAATTAGCCTTTTAAAGTGAAAATAAACAAAATGTATAGAATAGAATTTGGGTCAGGGATATTGTGCGTATACCGATATACTATACCCCGTTTTCAACTCTAAAAAGTCACCATGGTTAAAGGCAGAACAAACGGTAATGATTGCTAAATGTGAGGCATGACTCTGCATTTGTCCTGCGCAACAAAAGCCAATCTCCTCATGAGGACTGTCCATTGACGCTAAATAGCCAACCTACTTAATTCTCTCCTCTCCCAGCCGAACAGTGTGGCAACGGCAACAGACAGCGCTCATTTAAACAACAAAGCACATAGACTTTCCATTCAGACTAAAGCTGTCCTCTTTCAAGCGTGTATTCTAAAGCCACTTTCTGTTGCCCCCATCTCAGTTACCCCCTCAGTGGACAGAAACGGAGTCCACACAAAGTTGAGCAGTTCGTGTGAGGGAGTGAATGGGGTGGCCTCTCTCTCCCTCCCCAAAAAAAGGGAAGAAATCATTGAGACCAGCACACCTGAGGGGTGCACCTTTCGTATTGTCAATGGTGGGCTGGGTGGAAAAATAGTCAGGCGGAGGAGGAGAAACATCAAACAGGTGCGGAATGGGCATTGTGGTGTTTATGAAAGATTCTTTGATAAGGATAAAGGTGCCGCTTGAACTAAAGTGATTTCAGATGAGCTTATTGTTACGGCTCTTCTAAGGTTCACTTTTAGCACCTCGCGGGCAAAGACTTGTGTTTCTTGAGCTGCTCCATTGACAAAACCTTACATGTGTTTGTTGTTAAAGGTAAGCCAAGCTGATTTACTTCTCTGGCTCGGGTGATGCGGTTGCCTTTACGGTAGGATGAAGTGACAGGTGCGTTGGACTGGTCACAGACGATATCGCGTTAGGCAGATTTCTTGGCGTGATTTGGAATTTAAAGGTGCTGGTTTGGTTTTCTGACATTTTGAGTTAGGGAAATCTGAGGTTTTTTAAGATAATTTCGTTAACCAGATAGTGTTGCATTACATCCTGCATCTAAATCTTAAAATGGGTCACTTACTTAACCGTTCCCATGGCATCATTACGTTGTTTTCTGTCATCTCTGTCTCATCTTAGTAAAACAAAAACAGTTTTAAAAACAAAGAGCAATTTACTTTCTATTAACTTGAAAATATATGGATTGTGCATAATAATTACAGGTGTACGTTGAGATACTGGTTTTGGCAGATGTCACAGATATATGTGAACGATTCAACATTTAAGAAAAAATATTTGCCCAGCGCTGCTAATGGTTTTGGTGGAAGTTTTTTATAATTCTCCTAATATACGTTTGATTGAAGCTTTTTATAGAAAATATAAGTGATGTATAAATGTATACATGATTCCTAATTATAAGCAAGCAGATAGATAGCTTTAAACATTGAGCCATCTGTCACATCTGCCTTTGTCTGAAACATCTATTTGTCAAAAGCTTTCGATGATGTCATTCTTTACTTTTAGTCATATATCAATCTCTGTGTAAACGGACAACTGACACCTCAGCTTTATAACCATTCAAAAAGCTTTTGTAATTAAGTTCTTTAGTTATTTAGAAATTCATATTGTTTATAGCTCTTTACATGTTTTGACTCTAAAATCTGATTTAATGAGCAAAAATCAAACATACTTATGTATGTTTACATTTATGTATATATGTATGCATTATATACACAAGTTAAGATTCTGTAGCCCATTTTGCCTCATCATCCTTGCCCCACTAATAACATGGCAGAGACAAAAACCATATACAGTAATGGTCAAAAGTGATGTCCAGCTTGGGAGAATTGATATTGTCGCTTTATTATTAAATATATTATTAAAGGTTCATTAAAGATTTTGTATTGATGTTGCATACTTGTGTTTAAAGTGTAAAATAAAGCTCAGTATTGGGAAGAATTAAAGGAGGCTTGACAAAACGCTTATATACAGTCAAGTATATACACACAAAATTATGTACTCGATGCTTATATATTCAGTCAATTCCTAATATTCTATGTCAGTCAAGGCCAAGACTACAAAATATTAAACTTCAAGATGGGAATACTACTAAACTATAAACAAAAAGCAAGTGAGGATTAACAAATATTATTAAACAGATCAAACTGTAGTCAATATTTGCTTTATTTACCTTGGGCTTTTTGATTTTCTGTGCATTTTTTGTATATTTCTGATTCTTTGACATGCCGCAGTTTTTTGATAAAAATTTGTTCAGTAAATACTATAAAAGTTTAGTGTTTTCTTCATTTTCTTAAATACACCTCATATTTTGGTACAAATTGCCCCTGGACATCACTTTTGGCCACTAGTACTGTATGTTAACGAGATATATTAAAATCTTAAAAAGATGTTCCTGTAGTTTAATTGTTACTGAAAGCAAATTGTTAGCAACTCCAGAGTCATGGGTTTGATTTCTATGGAAAGCAAAATGCAAAGTATAATGTATAGACATACAAAGCAGCAAACAGCAGAATGCTGCAAATATTCAGTTAAATTCACACATCCATTAGCAGACACTGTATTTTAGACATCTCTGATATTCTATGAATGGATATGTCATTGTCATGGAACATTCCCTCTGATTCCATCGACTACAGTATGGTTGATGCTCTATTTTCTACTACTGTCCTTCATTCCCAGACTGGACAGTAGTCAGTTTTATCACCTGTTTGGAGATAGAGGTGCAGTGATAACCAGTGAGTGGCAGATGATCAGCAGAAAAGGACATTAAACAGATGCGCACAGGTCAACTGGCCACTATGGGAAAAACAGCAAAGGTGATACCGCTCAGACAATACACATGAGCCTCTGATTAAGAAAGGTGAAGGTCGCTGGAGGCAAAAATGTTTTATTCCCACATCAGGGCTATTCTCCTTCCGCAGTGTATCAGAATACAGGATGTTCTCTCACAACTGTCCTGTCCCCAATTCAAACCTCTTGTGGGTTATGAGCCTGATATACTGTTTCTCTCTCAGCCACCTGACCATGAAAAGAGTGTCTGTCTAGGGGGTGGGTCACTGACACCAGCCAGCGGCACTAGTCGGCAAACTGCTGGCATTAATGAACCAAACTTAAGAGAAGAAGACAGTACGAATCATAGGAAGTTACCTGCTCTTCTTAATAAAACTTCTTTAACAGATAATCCAACAGTATAGTTTCACATACTACATTATGCTTTTTTTATTATGTGCAGCAGCAATTCTATCAGGGTGGCAGTACAATTAAATGATGAATGGTAACTCTTTGTGTATTTCACAACATTTATCAAGTCCGTGTCAAGACTGTATTACTGGGTTCAGAGGAATTCTCTGTATCTTGTTACGTTCACCATTGTCACAAACAGAGACTTTATGAGTCAGGTTTTACAGCCACAAATGGGAAAGATCATCACATTATATAGCATTAACTGAAAACAGTAATTTGTGTGACAATGTAATGCCATTCACTCTATGACTGGCCAAGTATTTTGTATCCATGTTCATAATTAGCACAACTGTTGTCAATCATTTTTAGCTGCTCTGTGATATCCTTCCCAATACGCATTTATATGTTAATATATATAATTTTAACCATATTTCATTACATTTCGATAATATTGTATACTTTAAATATAATGCCTATATAAAAAAAACACTTTCACTGAATGTTTCGTATAAAAAAAATACACAAAACAATAATTATTATTAACACATATCATAGTGTCACAATAAAGAGTGACTTACTGTTGCACAATTATCTATTTCATACGCACTATGAAGCGTAATGCAAAAATTATACAAATCAATTTGTGTATTTTGACCATAGAAGGTTTACTGCTTTAGTTGAGGGCTCCCAAAAGATGCACATTTATTTGAATCATGAGATAAATATTAATGTTTTAATATGCTAATAAAATAGATGTCTAAGGCATGTAAACTAATATAGTTGATGTTAAAGCTCTATAAGAATCGTTTCACTGTGAATTCTCGTCACTCGAGTTCTTCACACTCTTGAAGAGAAAACATCTTTTGTTCTCCACCCCACCCTATACTGTACGTTGCTTTAAACTTGATATGTTAGGGGCGAACAGAGATGCACCCATAAGAACAGATATTCCACAAAAGACCAGCTCCACTGGGGCTGACACTTCAACTCAAAGAGTGACAAAGAGTCCTGCACTGGAGGTCTTTGAATAAAGTAAAAAAGTAGAAGTCCATTCTGAGTCAATACAGTGTAGTGAAGTTGACATCTGCAGTACTGCAGTGTAGGCCGAAAGATTGATATGTAATTTTACTACTACGGGCCGCCATTGATCGCTTGCGGACACACACACAGGTTTCCCTTTCAAATTGGTTACACATCTTATACCTCCATCCTCTCCATTTTTTATGATGAGGTTTAGCCAGGGCATACTGCCGGACTCTCCTCTCTTTTCAATTATTTGACCCATTCTGTGTACTGTGTTGCCAAAAGATTAATATTCTTATTTAGTCACATTTCTTATAATTATGTTTTTACATGTTCAAAAACAAATGCTACAAAATACACAATTAAGGTAATATTTAGGCACTAAAAGTTGTCCAGCCAAACATTTTATTTAATATTTCAATTAAATTAAATTTAAATGAAATCCTTGAACGTAAATTTCATATTTATGATGATAAAGAGGAATTAGAGAAATTGCAATAAATCATCATAATTTTAGGAGTGAGCTAGTGATTAATCTGGATTTCCCTTTATTTAATTTCTGTAAGCGGTTTACACGAACATTAATCATGTTTCACACATGAATTTGTTTGATCTGTTGGCTGCGGGTGCCGTACCTCGCTGTGATTAAGCTGAGGAAAAAACTGGCCTAGATTTCCTTATGACCTGAAATCTATTACTACAGAACTTATAAATGAATATTTCTGAACTGATGAGACCAGTCCATGATGCCTACAAAAGGAAGTGACACTTACTGGGTTAGAGGCATTAGAGAGTTTTGTACTGTATTAGTTGATTTAAGAGGCCTGTGCATTTTGCAAATAATACTAGCTTACAAAGCATTGCGTCGGCAGCCCAAAGTCATGAGTTTGAGTCCCAGGAAACAAACATACCGTAGTGATAACAATGCACTTTAAACGCACGGCAATTCACATTGGGATAAGAACGTGTGCCAAATGTATAAACAATAAAACTAGCATAACTTCCCCTAAAACAATATATTCCACTTTATAATAAATATTAGTAAATCAACCTTCTAATTAAACTTTTTCTTAGTGCATTAACAATGCCATGCTGTTTGTATTAACTGTAGCAATAGTGCAAAATAATATATAATAATACAAAATAAAAAAAAAGAGTTTGGTATAAGAAATTATATTAATAGCCTCAAAAGTAAGTAAACCATTATGTGGGCACTTCTTTGTTATTGAATATTATTGGAATCATAATAGCTACTATTTCAATTATTTTAATAAATTACATGCAGAATTATTCCTACTACTTTACTATAGCCATACCACCAAATAACAGATACAATTTTGCTAGTAACAAAAGACCAGCTTCCTTTTTTCCAGATTAATGGCTTATGCATATCAATCTTGCAAGAAAACAGTCTATAGTATGCATATACACACACACACACACACACACATCTAAACCTGTCAACAAGTTACGTGTGCTTTATGGTAGAGAGTACACTTTGTGCCTTAGGGGTATAAATCCCATTCAATTTTAATTGTTTGTTGATTAAACACGATGCTGTCGATGAGATGAGATAGTATTCTCTACCCTACCATTGTATGCAGATGTGTGACATGGTTTCATCTGCCTAGAAGTCGATCCCATGCCCCCGGCTTATGTGTCTCATCACGACTGCAAGTATCTCTTTCTTTTATCTGTCACTTTGAGTTGAAGAATGACTGAATACCATTAACCACTGTGGCTATACTTGCTTCCTTGACACACTTTCACTGGTTCTACCACGCCATGTGTCTGTAAAATCAGTGTGTTAAAAGGCATATTTCTAGCTTTGAAAATCATTTGAACACAAATTACGAAAAAGTACAAAAATGTCTACAGTATTACAAATGCAAGACTTGGGCAAAACAATGTATTGTGAATATTTTGAAAAGCATTGGAATTGCAGGTTGAACTGTGACGTAATAACATCTTGCATTGAAGAATTACATTAAAAATTACATTAAAACTAAAACACAGTTTTTATGTTTAACATGTGTCCATAAATGACTAGAAATCAATGTTTTTGTCTGAAAATTAAATCACGTTTTGCCCATGCTTTGTTTCTTGTAAAGAGTATTAATTATATCTCTTTTAAATTGAAGCACAGATCTCTTAAAATTGTACCTTGTCTTATAATTCTTTATTTATTTAGCTATATAAACACTATATTATGAGACTCACACATGTATAGCAGGTGGCAGATGCAGTTTTGAAACTTCATCATATGTAGCACATAAAGATATTTTATATATAGATACAGTACAGATATTTATTTACTTAAAATGACCTGCAGGTGTTTTTATAATAAAGTGCATAAAAAACCCACCTGTCTGACAGATATGATTAAAATCAAGCCCATTTGTGATCTGCCTTAGGGTGTGTAAATAAAACAAATAAGCAAACAAACAAAACAACTGGCCAACCAAAAACACTCTCTGCCTGTATAACATTGCAGGTTATGGACATCTGACATGAATGGGTTGTTGTGTTGTTTCAGTCAAAACTGAAATTTTATTCAAACCTTCTGCTGTACAAATTTGAAATCCAAGTGCAGTATGTGTCACGGTTTTAAAGCTGCACAAAATTCATTTGTAAACCAATGCTTGAGTCTGGTAGTACTTGATACATAATTTTCAACAGACATATTTGAAGTGTTGTCAGAATTTATTTGATTTACTTTTTGAGCTTGGGCTTAGTTGAACTCACTCTTTATTCATCACAATTTTAACAGCAAATTGTTGCCTCAATAAAAGCTGCAATCTATTTCCATTAAAAAGAAGCCAGTCACATTTCAGGTAATATACAATGTAATTGACGGTTACAATAACAAGAATTATTCAGGACCCAAGGGCACAGTGTTGTGTGCTGCGCAAGTAAATGCCTATATGTTAAAAATACAAGTAGCCTCATTTTGTGTTGAGCAGAGGCAAGCCGAGTGGCCACCTGGAAATGCGACTGGAACAAAGCATTTTGTTCAAGCAGAGATGCAATAAACATGGGGAATACAGAGCAATTGAGTATGTGCATGATTTTTATCGCTGGTGGTGCACTTTATAAAAATGATGTTACATCAATTTTCTCTGGAACACGCTGGTACTTCTATAGAATTTTTTCCAATTCACCTTTAAAACCTTTTGCTGCGTTGTTTTACAAACCAGCAAATACTCACACCAGCCACCTTTTATAAAATATACTAGATACAAATAATAAGCCAGTTTCAATATATTTTAGCACATGGGTAATGTTACGTGTAGAATACTTTAATACCAATCATTTTCAATCAATTTACTATCATTTTATAGAACATAAGAAATGTATATTGTGTGTGTGTGTAGATATAACATATCTGTACTGGTTTTAATATGCATTTGACATATTACACAAACTATGTCTACTTGGCGATGTCATTCTTAAATCTTACATTTAGGGACAATGTGAATGAAAAAATATCTCTTTTTTCTTCTGGAGCTACATTAGATGATATATACCCTTGGGTCTAAAGCCAAAGATCCTTTTCTTTTGAGTTTAATAAATACCCTAACCTAACCAACAGTGCTGAAAGATGCAGCTATTGTGCCCTGTCATCTTTTCAAATGTGTCCCTCCCATTCTGCATAAAACCGATGAAAGCTAATGATGAAAAGCTGTCACTGCTCGGTAAAATTGGCCAGTGTGCATAAAGCAAAATGTCCCAGACATTTATTGTAATTTACTGTGTGTGATATACAGTACTATAAAACAATTTCCTTAGTGTTGTAAAGATAATAAAGTCCTCAACCAGTTCCATACAGTTAAAACACATTGCATTGAATAGAAAGACCCGTGTGGTTTTCCTGAAAGGTGAGCTCACAGCATCAATTCAGGAATACACAGAGAGAAATAAAGGATTACCTCAAGAGGAGACAGACGAGAACACACACAGGATTTTCTGTGGTCTTCAAACAAGAATGCCACAGTGAAAAGCCAGGGGCTGAAAATAGCATGTTAACAGCTCATGTCAGTCAGTTGTTGACAAGAGGCCTGCAATCTCTCAGTGTAGTGGCTATCAATATTCTAAACACAGCTCCTTCAGTACAGCAGCTAAAGACAAGGCCCTAACATACATACAAGAGTCCTCTCTCCACGGTAAGTAGACTACTTCTGTGTGGCCCTGAAAACTAGAAGTCAAAGGACTTTGGTCTTGGAAATTATTCAAACAGGTGTGCCAAAAAGGACACTATATGTGACCCTGCCTGTGAAAACCCAGCTAAAGTCATTTTTGTGATTTACTCTTTTCTACATAAAATCATCCTACAAAATGCAAAGAACATTCCTTGAAAAAATAACCTTGATATCTTTCAAATTTACTAAATAAGGCCATGTCAAAGATTGAAATCATAATGAAATTAATAGGTGAAATCAAACTTTAATGCTCGTTATCTCAAAATTAGATTTTTAGACTTTAGCCTGGTTTTTACAGACAGGGTCTCATATTATTACAAAAAAACAGCAATGGCTTAACAAAACTAGCCCGAACAGAACAACAAGGCTGTACAACTTGGTGAATAAAGTGTGCTGTCAAATCATTGCTTTGTTTCAAGGAGTATTTGAGGGGGAGCAGTAGCTGTGTGGTGGCAGTTATGGATTTAAATACGTGCTACACATTTTATGACAGTCGTGGCATCTTATTTACCTTATCTTGAGTCATTGCGTTTCTTAATGTCAAACCAATAGAGGACGGCATTTATCTGCTGTTATGTCTAAGCAGGCAAATCTTTATCTCTATTAACATAAAAGTATAGGCATAGCTGCAATTTCTTGTCCATTTTGACCAAGAGCCGAGATCCTCAGCGTTGCGTCCTGCCTGCCAGTCCAGTTATTGACATTTAGTTTTAATGAAAATCTGTCTCAAATGTTACAGCTGTTTGCCTGATTACAATTCTTTAAAATGAGAATTTTGAATAGTGACTGACATAAGCACATGGTGTAATTTTGATGTTCATGTTTATGACAGATATGTTCATAGTGGAGCCTGATTTACCAGTTGCCATCAGTCAAAACTGAACATCTGTCTTTAAAAACACAGTGGTCATTACCATGTTTAAACAAGGCCTAAGTTGATGCAGTTTCTATTGCAAATTTGTAGTTCAGTGCCATACCAGTCCTCTGCTCTTCAGCTTTGAGTGATAAGAAACGATTCAACATTTCATTATGTCTGACAGGGTACATCCAATATCTACCTATTTAGGTGATATCATCTCTACTACTGTCTTCTGAACACCATAATTATCTGCAAGAAGATGGAGGGCTGCTGTCAACGACAACAGAGTTTAATTGCAGAAGGCACACATACATTTATGTCAAAACCCCAGGCTTGAAAATTTGTCTCTCTTTTGACTCTAAAAAACTAAAAATGAAGACTCTATCTTTTTTACCACTGGGTCATCACTGTCTCAAGGCAAAGTTCAAAGGTAACCTTATTTGCACTGCATGTCAGACTCAGCAAAAAATAAACTCTGGGTACAATTTATATAGTTTAAGTAAACTAATTACAAATGCAAATACAAAGGTCACATAATATTTTAAGCAATGAGCAAACGTGTAAGTGACTAAATAACACTAAACTATGACTGAATAAGCTGATGTACATCATTGATATACACTGCTGGTAAATCCTGAAGGCAGCGGGTGTAAAAAGACATCTTCACAGATGCATTGACAGTTGATCGGAAATGACTGAGCTGGCTTGTCTAAAAGCAGGAAGTAACCGTGCATATAGCGGATTAAACCTACAGCAGTGCAAAGTGGAGTAGTGCCTGTATCATATGTAATCTGAACTGTAAAGATATTTGGTATGATTTAATGCTTTAAAGACATAAATGCAGCAAATAAACTTAGAGAAGGGCATTGTACCTTTTCATAGAACATGAGGATATACAATTTGTAACAGAACAGCTTGCCCATGTGACAACCCAAAAATATGCCCATGGCTATAAATAACTTTGGTTCAGTAAATATTTGGAGTATTGCTCTACTTACAGGCTTGAAAGTGAAGAAGTCTTGCTGATGTCATACTTTAAATGTCGTCTATCTCGGTGCAAACAAGTCATTCTGTTGCTTTCCGAAAGTTAAACTTCCATATTATCCATTTTTACAAATTCTGTAATCCTTCTCTATGTCTTCTAAGGAAGCGGCCATAATTAAAATCCCACAAGTCTACGTTTAATAAAATAAAAGAATGTAGCTTTTTGCTACTCTAACTTGCTAGCCAACAGTCCAGCGCAATGACATGACGTCAAGAGGCAGCGAAATACAGTCGGCGCTGCGCAGACCAATATGCGTATGACATCAGAGTACCGCGTGCGATCTCGCGGTACTTTGAAGTCGATCGCGCACAACGCATTAGTGGAACACCATTGGCTGCGTCAACACCATTTTACGTAATTACCGCGAGATATGAAACTTCTACTAGGAGCTGTTCGTGTCGTCGTAATTCTCCGTGTCTACAGCAAGACTTGCAGCGCCAAATTAACTTGTTCATAGCCTACTACATTTGCATTATGATTGGTTATAGTCTAAATTTACAAAGTCCATTATATAAATTATAAAACAAGGAGATAACTACCTACATATTACTCTTGAAGTTCTCGCTATTGAGAGTTTTTCCGCATGACCTTGCAAGTGACTTTTCTCCTTTTCAAATTACAGGTAAGTTGTTCGATCTTTGTAAACGTAACAAACACCGTTTTAAAAGTTATATCAGTATTGTATTGGGTGTGGTATTTTTATGAAGGTAGTTGCATTTAGCTGAAGGTACCCATTTTTAACTGGATTGGATGAGTGACTTTTTCCATTAAAAAGATGCAGTAATAAAAAGACGTTATTTAATGAATAAAAAAACTGGCCTAACATGAACAATTGCACAAATTATATATTGTATTATGTACAATATATACAATATTATGTATTAGTATTATGTAACAGTATTATGTATTATATATTTTATATTGTTTCATGAATATTATATTGTATTGTGATGATTTGAGGAAAATGGTAATCATTTAAATAGCACAGCAGTGTCAAACCACAATTAGTAATACAGAAAACTGAAAAAAGCAGTATTTTTATTTTGTTTACGAAAATAATTACTATTTCATCAAACTAATTTAACTTCCCAGAATCACTTGCTATATCAGCCTTGTAAACATGACTTTTATTTTCTATATAGACTGGAGCATGTAATAAGATAAACAGTACAGTAGAGTATTGCAGTTGTAGGCATGTGTAACTTTACATGTTTCAGTTGGCTCACACAGTTCCACAAAATTCCACAAATTTGTGTTTTTTAAATACTGTTGTGGATTACTGTGATAAACATACTGCTTTCACACCCCGAAACACATAAGGTTGCAAAACAAGAGCTTGGATTGACTTTGCGTCATACTCTGATTAGTGGGCAAGTCCCATAGTTTGGACCAGCAGCTCTCCAGCATCCCAGGAGAGCCTTACCTAGTTAAGGAGGCTTATTAGATTTGTCCTATGAGAGGAACTGAGAGTAGCTGAAGAGAAACGCAGCATATGGACATAGACTTGTGTCCCGCCTAATTACAGGCATTATCTCATTTGCTATTGTAAGGTACTGTTGTGCCATCTTCCATTTATTTAATTATGCTTTTCACATATTGGCATAGGGGCCATTTGGAGAAAATTTCCACACGGGGGTGGGAGGGGTTTACACTGTTTAAAAAAATCTGCCTTTTCAGTCGTGTGGCGCAATTTGTCAAGCAATTAGCCACACTAATTAAATTTTTGTACCTCTAATCAAACGAATATGCTAAAACATTCTTGCTGCTGCCAGTCCGATGTCTGTTCACATTTAACTTGATGGTTTAAAAGAGGCTCCTACACTGCCTTCCCTCTCCACTTAATCACCTCATTTGCATTTTATATTGGTAAATCAAATTAAGCACCCGTAGCTTTTAACTTGATTGACTGTGGCCAGGTCCACTCAGATGGGACTTTTTGCAGAAAATTAGACCAATTTTAATGTGTGCAGCGCCTAGTTCCCCACATGCAGCAAATCACATTCACTCAGCTAATTAAAATGATTTTTCCCCCTTTATGTGTATATGCTTGCATGTGTGCCTGCCAGGGCTTTGATAGAGTTGCCCACCTGGTGTTGTCCATATTCTTTTCATGATTTTATAACAGAACAATTTCTTTTCATGTCCCCAAAGAGCGGGCCCATGCATCAAACGCAAAAAAGAGAAATAAGTCATGGCACTCTTGTCTTTTGCTTTCACTCGAGTCCTGTTGTTCTTTTCCTTTAGGGAATCAACAGGAAATTATCTGATAACTGTTGGGATTTTTATTCAATTAAAACATGACATGTTAAAATATCAGGCTATTGTTGTTTACATGCCCACTTTATTAATACAAAATATTTTAGTGTTTGTATGTATATATTTACTGTAGAAATTTGGTACAAATCTATATGAAGGCTCTAATAAAAAAAACAGGAAAAAGAGAAGGGGTTGGAAAAATGATGTGTTGTGGGAATAATCCTGGGCAGGCGCAATAGTGCAGCACTCGACGGCGAGGCCTTGTGCTGCTGCCCGCGTGCTCCCCGGGATGTGACAGTCAGCTTAATTGCAGCTTTTAGGATCATTACTGCTAGAATGTGAATGTCAAAATGGACAAGGCTCTCAGCCCCTTTGACAAACAAGCGCCTTCCATTTTGCAGCATGAGCAACCAAAGATATGGAAAAAGAAAAACTAAAAAATAGAAAATTCAATAATGTTTCTTGCCTGAGCAAGCTAAAAATGAATATTTTGTCCATACACACACATAAAAAAATCCTGATCAGATTGATGGAAGTATTCATTTTCATTGCACTGAATGAAAACAGAAAAATAGGCTGGGTGTTTAGGCTGTGTCAAAAGCTTTTTGTTTGTAAGCTTTTGTTTTTGTCACATTGATGCACTGGATTTCTGTGTTTACTGTTTCATGTATGGTAGACTAAAGTCATTTAAAAACTGTTTTTAAAGCTTGATTCAATCAGTAAACTTGCTAAAGCAAATAATTACATATAGGTCATTTTTGAATAATTTTATGATGATTAACAGAATCACAAATTGCTTGTTTTTTAGTCTTTTTATTTACTTTGTTCATAGACCAATTTAATGAATTATTATGTAGTTGTTTATATTGCTTGAAATAAAATGTCATGCCATGTATGCATTTTTCTGTAAATATTAGTGCAATAATAGGATACAGTACAGGTGCTATTTCTTTTTCTTATTTTCACATGTGGCAAAATGACTTACAGTGCCAAATATTGTTTGTTAATATTGACTTTATAAAAACAAAACAAAAACACTAAACAAAGCATTAACATTGAAAAATTATTGTACATTAAAGTACATTTATTTCAGTTGTATGTCTTTGTATTGTTTTTTTATGGCTTTTTTGGGACAGTTTGTCCTTTTGTCTATATACAATATTATATTTTTAACTTGCATTACAAAATTTTTCCTTTTTGAGGAATCAACTACTTTACTTTATTAAACTTTACTTTATTAACTTTTTCTCAATTTATTTAATTTTTTTATTAGTTTTATACTTTTATTTTTTCATAAACAGCTGAAAATAGCATGGCACAAGGCTTGTGCCATGTCAAATTATACTGTAATACTGTTCACCCTGTTTTTGTTCTGTTCACCCTGCAACATTATCACAGGTTTTTCTGGGATGGCACACAGCAATTTATTACTGCACATTCTTTGTCTGATAGAATAGTCATGAAGTCTTGCAAAAATATATCTACCAAGTGCACCCTATCAAAAACTGGAAAAAATCCACCTGTTTCATAAAATAAAGATTTGAGAAATTGTCTGCTTATAGGCTATATCAGCATAGGCTTCTTTGTTTGGATTATGCAAATTCAGATGTTATTTGGGAATTTTTTCAACAAATATGATGAGTGATGAGAGTCACTGATGCTCATCAGAGAACCTGCTGCCCTCCAACCCATCACATAAACTGAAGAGGACAGGAATCAGTGTCTCGGGGTAATATGCATAATCGCAGAGGTGCCTATTCAGTGGCTTTCAGTCAAGCTTGTTTTTGTTTTTTTCCGCATGTTTGCAAAGTGTTTTGACAGCAACTGTGACCGAAAACTCTGCGATCACAGATGACAAAGGTCACTGCTCTCTGGATTTATACATACTGAAGAGCAAAGAGGCCAAGTGTGTTTTTATATTGCGTCGTATGAGAGCAGACATGATAGTCATATACAAATCGAAGATGAGGGCGTGAGTGAGCTTTGTTTGTTCTGTATGTGTGTTTGTATAATATCAAACTGTACAGTCAGATATTGTACTCTAAACAGGTGAATCATTACTAACAAAAACACACTTTGTCACTATCACTTACTAAGTATGGTCAAGCTGTATAGCGCTAGAAGCCCATCATGTGAAGAACACAAATGCAAATTTCAATCCTTTTCACAATATTTTCTTGGTCCGATTCCTAAAATATATGACTCCCTGGGAACTAGCCTTTTAGAACGTGGGCTTAATCTTCTTTAATGCACTATCACAGAAGTGAACTGCTCAATTCCCCAAGCTGAGATTCTGGAGTGCAATAGTGCAATGATTCAGAGGCAATGTGCAGTAGGTTAGGTTAAAAGGAGGTGTCTTACAGTTCGGTCTAAATGGTCCATATGTAAAGCTGTTTGTGACGTTAAGATGCCCTTTGTGTGGGCGTCTGCAAAGCAAATAAATAACGTCTCATAATTTGCTGCATGGCAACACGTCGCACAGGGAATGTGCAGGTGAATCATTTGCATTCGAGATGCCAGTCTGACGCAGCCGTTAATCTCTTTCATGTGCACTCGTAAAAGTGCCAGTGTGATGGAGTCAAGGCAAAGCGGCTTATTGGTGGACAGGTTAAATATTAAGACACCCAGGACATGCCTGCTTTCCCACATGGGTCCTTGAATTAGACCGTCCTGCAGATTTCTCTCTGCCTGTATTAGGTAGCACATAATCATGTCAGAAAGAAAGCCGTTTGTCCCATTAGAACCATAATTAATTGTGATATCTTTGTTTGGAAACAAATGTGTAGAACGTGTAGCTCTAAATAGCTTTTCCTGCACACATTTGAATTGTTGGTATCTCAGAATAGTTTTGTATGCAACTGTTTGAATTTCTGACTGAATTCTGACATCCTCTAGGATTGAACCTGTCTCTGTTGCAGAAATATTGATGGGATGATTATTTATGATTTATATGGATCCTTCGAGATAATGAGGGGTTGCATTCTGTTATTGAGTCATATTATCTGTATCATTGGACAATTATCTTTCATTCAAAGTCTCAGTGAGTGTCTGTATTTTAGCTGATTATTTTGGTCCTCCTACAGAGAGAATCAACATTAAATTCAATATAAAGAGTCATAATAGGGTTAGTGCTGGATTGTTGTGCCTGCAATCTCCAATATAATGCTGGTTTGTGAGACCCCTTGCACTCTTACAACCTGAACAGCCTCATAGAAATATTTCTCCTGAAGATAAATTATGGGGTAGGTCAAGCCTCTTCAGAATAGCTCACATCTGAACCCAATAGTCTTCTCATCCAGCTCACATTTGTTTTGCTACCATTCCCATTAAGTTATGAAAATGTTATTTTTCACTAACAGAGTATGAATAAAGTTTTAAGCCAACATTTTTAGAACGTTTAGCGATGACATATTCACTAGTGTTGATAAATAAAATGCTCTTTTAACATTTCTGAAAAAATTGTTCTGAAAACTTTGAGAGAACTTAATATTAACCAAAGCTCAGAGTTATTTCTGAGTATTTTAAATTCTTCACAAACAAAGTACAAATAAAGTTCTCTTACCTCTCTTACTCATACTTGTCTAAAAGATATTAGACAAATATGGTTCAAAGTTGATTCACATAAATATGATGAATTTGTATAAAATCGTGGGATGTTCATTTTTAAGTCAGTAATTATGACATCTAAAGCGATTGTATTTGTTTCCCCTTAGAATGCTGTGAGGTGAAGCTTCTCGTGTGAATCAGGTAAGATGAATCATCCGATCTTTTATGGCCGACACAGCTCGCACCATTAAATTGGACATAGCTGTGGATTTGAACCTTATGTCCGGCTCACTTCTATGAGATGAGACAGGACAGATGATGCACTATTGTCACCTGGTTTATAACAGCAAAAGCCACCAAATTTTATATTCGGTATTTTAATTAGTTGTCAACAAAGACAACAATGCTGCTTTTGTAAGGAAGTGAGTCATTAAATATACATTGCGTCTGTATATAAATTATGCTCTCACTGGAAAGACTGTAAGGTTAGAAGACACCGTTATTTCTGTTTTAACACTGCACCCTCAATACGGCCACACAGTATGCGCCACCACAAGGCGATGTCTGTCGTGAATCATATTCTGATTATTCTCAAGTGGTTGAAACAGAATCGCAATTGACGGAATCGACAGAAAAGAAGCCACTGGACAGTACATGAGAAGATAAGACTGATTGTGTGTTTTTAGACATCCTCACCTGTGAGCACCGGAGCCTCTGTCTTCTGTTGAGCGTCAGACACAGACCTTTTTCTCCTCTTGGGGCCTCCTGATCTTTATAAGCATAATAATTTGACTCAAATTGGCTGTGAGGGAAAAACGGGAGACTATTGAGTCTCAAAGCATTAGTGCATGGCTGTCCCAGTCGACTGCTTCCATGAACAAATGATTAAGGTGTACTCTTTATACATTTTTTATAAGTGCTATCTCTCCTGGATATCAGCCAAGCAGGTCCAAGTGGAATTGTGTCTTTCCACTGCTTTTAAAACAGACGTTATATAGTCGACTTATAGGCCTCCAATTACTCATGTAATTTTTGTTTCTGAAAAGCCACCCCATTGGATTTCTAAGGAAGCATAGTGTTTTGTCTCCTGTTAAAGAGACACCGGAGCAACGTGACTCTTGTCATTGTGGGCTTTATCGGTGATCTTTCTCTGGATGTGAAGGGCTTTGCCCTGCCACCTGTTCAGGCCTTCCACTTTTCCTGAGCTGCTTATCATGATTTCTCATCAAAACTACTTTGAGACGTGAGATTTGTATTGGCAGGGTATATTCACCTAACCATCATAACAAAAATAAGTTATATATATATATTTCCTTTGATGTAGGACTTTCTCATTCTGCATAACCTGTGGAAAGATTTGCAAGGAATGATCATGCTATCTGGAGGATAATTGATCATTATCATGTGTTTAATTGATGTTAAAAAAAACAACTACCGTTATATTTCCTGAACTTAATAAAAGTTCATTTTTAAAATCGAAAGAGACTTGATTTAATTTTCAGCCATCACAATATACTTGAAATTGTTTTCTTTAAAATGTCACAATAACCTATTTATTGATAGCGCACAAAACATACAGTAGTCATTTAGTCTGAAAGCTGGCGTAGAAGAGTCAGGTGTTTTTTTACAGCTATTTGATGATTTAGTTGGTGCCCAGAGAGGATTTGCGTTGCCTTGGTTTCAAAGATAGTATCGTGGTGAAGCTTGTGGGCTGTTTAATACATGTTGTAAGCTAACCAGTCACTCACCTCAATCAGCTCTTGAGTTGCCATAACAAGAGTTACATGTGAATTTAAATAAGGTTATAGCAGGGATCTCATTTCGGATAAGAAATTTACAATGGACATTCTGCACTAATGTGTAAATACCATAATATAGAATTAAAATGATAACAATAGGTTAATACGAAATCAATTTGATACATTATTGATTCATGTTGTTTAAAAATACAGGTCATAAATACTGTATAAATTTATTCAAATTAAATATATGTACACTGTATGACATTGCTTTTACATGTTTGAATTTTTTAAGAAATTAAATAAGTATCATTTCCTAGATGCAGTTAATTTATTAATTATATATATTACAATATTTTCAAGACAGCACTATGTAAAGTACATATTATCATAGAAATCTTTAAACACAGTTTAGGACCAGTTCAGTATGTTAACCTAGATAAATGTTCGTTGATAGATGTTAGATCTATCAATCTATCACAGTTCAAAACATTGACACTGCAAAAATATGCTATGGCAATTCAGAAACATAGTAGAAACAGTTTTATTGTTCTTTTATTATTGTTGCAAGTAAGCCTAATCTTCTTTTACTTGTGCAAAAATCAAAAGGTATTTGTCTTTATTTACTGTTGTAGCCTAGTGGTTAGAGAGTTGGAAGTGAAAGCAAGACACCTTACCACTTGTAAGTCGCTTTAGATAAAACTGTCTGCTAAATGAATAAATGTAAATGTAAATCTAATGACCACTGTTACTTTTAGTCCACTGTCATTTGTGTTGTGTCTCCAGTACAAACCAAATTCCTAAACTGGTGTACGCCAACCCTGCATGAAGTTTCACTTTTTATATTAATCTGTACCTTATTTTCAAACCTAAAAACATTAACGTTGCCAGTTTTGTAAAACCTGTCTGTTACGAACCGAAAGCTTTGTCTAAATGTGTTTTGTTGTACAGTCATCACAGTAGCTGGAAAGTTAAGAAGCTGAGAAGTTCTTTTTTTTAAGCTTTCCCCAAACCAATAGCTTGTGAGATTTTAGTTTCCATATATCAATACATATAACTTACCGTGTGTTTTATTATTAAAAAATCCATTATCTCAGCACCACACTTGGCCTCGAAGCATTTCCATTTCACACAGAACACAAAGCAAGTTCGTCACTCCCAAGTCCATCTTCATATGTCAATGTCCCTTTATACCATCATATTCCCAATGATAATGTTTTGTCGGTTTCTAACTCTTAAAATGAATGAGAAGTCTACCCAGGGGTCTGCTGGGAAGAGACCCAGGCATTTGTGGAGCTGAAAAGTTGGAGTGTGCTTTTTTCAGCCCTGAGCGTGATTCCCTATGGATCCGTGAAGCTCAGCACACAGGACGACATACCTCTTAGCATTCTTTTTTCACACGTGCTATGCTGACAAGTAACACTTGGAGTGTCCTCTTCATCGACACATTCCAAAGAGGCTCAGGCTTAGCCAGCACCTCTCTCTCCTGGATCTGCTGACAGACTCTGAAAGCCTCTAGAAGAGCCCATGCTCCTTGCACATCCTGTTCTTCTAAACCCTGGAACAGAAACTTTGTTTCTGTCAAATGCAAGCATGTAGCACAACTCTTGAGGAACTTAAGAATATTTATTTATACATAGTGTCTACTCTGCAATATGTACAGGAAGAAAAATGCATTACACTTTGCTTCTATTCTGGGGTTTTAAACGTGTTTAAATAACTATTGCCAAGAAGGACATCCTCTTTAGTCAAACACAGACACAGGATTTAAATAATAAAAACATTGTGATGTTGCAAAACGGTTAATGTAAGTTGCTTAAATACTCACGATAAATGATAACATTATTCTTAAACCACAGATGTACAGTAAAGGTCTGTAAACCATCTGGCATTGGTTGCCACCGCTAAACAATTGTGGGTTGAGCTCACCAGTCTCCCTGGTGTTGTGACTCTGTGGTCAGGCTTTGGACCTTGGGGAGGGATTGCTTGCCTGGTTCACAATGCAGTCAGGTCTCATCCAGGAGACTGTGATTGTTCCATGGAGCCTCCTCCAGGTACAGTGCTGCTTTTGTTCCAGTAAGTCAGCAAGTTGAATGCAGTCCGGGAGGCTCAACCAGCTTTGAGAACTATTCTATCAGGAGGCTTTGTGCTACCCAACAACCCTCTTCTACCAGTGGAGGACCAGAGAATAAAGCTGACATTTTAAACAGAAGACTCCTACAACATAGAAGTTTGGTGTCACTCGATGAGTGGCACAATGAACACCTGAACAGAAAGGCATCACAAATTTGCCCATGTTTTTCTGCTAAACAATACTACTATTTTTCCTTTTTCTTGCATCTGTTGTTCTTTAATGGTTCACCAGGGTGTGATTTAAAGAATCTCTGTCTGTTGTGCAGTGAGCCACAGCTCCATCTGAATGAGCCTTGTTGTCAGAGATGTTCTGCTGTAAAAGACAGGCTGTTCTTTTACGCATAACAAACACTAACATGACAAACTTGCAAGTAAATAGTCAAAAAACATTTATTTTATTGAAATGTGTTTTTGAAAAGCTGTATAAATGGTTTTCATATTTTGAATTTTTGTGTTTTTTGCAGAAACAAATAAAACCATTCGGGTTTTAAATGATGCAGTAGTAATCCAGATAATTTATTGGTATATGCAAAAATAAATTTAACTTTGTCTGTCTAATGCAAAAGAAATTATGTCCTTGTTTAACAGAAAGGAATTTTCTAATATTAAGAAGAATATAATTTTTAACGAATGAGCTAACCTAATTTTGTAGTAAGTACGGTCATCTCATACCTGGTATTGACAGATCTGTCCTCTTTCACTATCTGTATTCAGTAATTAAAAACTGAATTCAGTTTGCTCTTCACTAAAAATGCTATTGAAAATATAAAAATATGAAAAGAGTTGCAATGCAGTAGCGTGACAAACACACTTTTCTTACCATTACCTTACTCTTATTTTGCTAGATGTACAATAGTGTAAGACTTGTAATACAAAAGTAAGATTGATCAGCATGTTAAACTTCCAGATCATCTCAACTGACTGCAAATGTTTTCTTGAAGAAAGGATGCAGCCTCAGTGGAATTACACTCAGAGTCATGAGCCGTGTAAAGCATTGGCAAGGTCATTGCACCACTGGTGTGAGTTTTTATAACCACCCTGATAGGATTCCCTGAAAGTTGTGAGTTTAAGAGTACAAGTCAACTGTTTGTGCTCAATGTGTTGTGTATGTTAATAACATGGTTCCCAAATTCTGTATAGGTCAGCTATAATAATCAGTTGTTACACTTAGAGCTAAAATGTACAATCAACTGAGGTTAATGTTCTCTACTTTTCAAACACAGAGTGGTTTCTGAATACAAAGTATCAATACTTTAAATATATAAAAAGCGGATGTATTGTGCTTGCAGTTATTTGATCAAATTGTTAACTTAATTTGTTTCTCTTCTTAATAATTGTAATGGTCATTCTGCATAAATGCTATAGTGATGTGAAAAAAATATGTAGGTCTGTAACGATTCATAATTTAAAAAGCTTCAGGTGTCCGGCCATTTTCTTAAAGTAGATGGCGGATTTTATTGATCATTTTCTTCCTGATAACTCTGCGTTGTTCTTACATTATTTTAATTGATAAAAGGACAGGACACGTAAATTATGATAGATCATTCGGAGTCGACAATATTATTTTCGTCTTTTTACTTCAGCAAGTAAAAGTACACAAAAGTGGCAAGTCTTTCGACAATAAATAATAAAATATTTTGTAATACAGAAACAAAAAAGAAACCTCCAGCGCTAACCAGTCATATTAACTTAAACCTGTACACATCTTTGGGAAAGAAAACGTTCTTGGACGGACACAAACACATGAAATTCCCACACAGCTTGTGGCAAAATAGAGGTATACCTTGTTGCAATGCTTTAGTACTTGGACTTGAAAAGAGACCATATAACAAAACTGTAATTGCAGTAGACCTCGGCTGCCATACCCTCTTTAAAACGTGTCGTTTGTGAACTAGTCCATTTCGATCTATTTTATAGAAACAGAATAAACAGTCATGGGTTCATTGTGGGCTACTCACGTTGCGCACAAAAGTAGGCTATATGAATGTATATTAGACTACGTTCATTTGTGTGTTAAATCCGTAGAGGTCCATTGATTTGTCATAAAAAGTGGGAAAAATATGTAGGGGTATTTGGCAAAAGTGTAGCCGACCAGGTCCACTCGGTCACGGAGCACTAAGATGGTCATGTGAATACGTGCCCCGGCTGGGTCCACTTTCGCTGGATTTTGCAACTTCACATCAACGGTAGTCTATTCGTGAATGGTCTTTTCCCGACACTCGTTGGACTTGCTCGGTACAGCTGAGTGCGTTTAGATCCCATGATTGTCATCACAGTGTATAAATACAACCAAGGGTTGTTTCGATATAGAGGCCTCGTGCAGTTAAAGGATGGGTTTTATTCAGGAGTGGCCCTAAATGAAATAGGGATGGAAGAAACTTCACGACCCCCTCTCTGAGATTGGTTCCTCGACGCATCCTTTCCCAAACTTCTGGTGCATGAGATAATCCATTCGTCTAGGCCTCTATAGGACTCGCTACCATACTGTTTGGTGTGTCTGGCAGTTGCGAGGACATCGAGGCGACCTCGCTTCCTGTGGAGTTCGAGCCAGGGCCTCCTTCAGAAAAATTAACCTAAAACGTGCAAAATATATTATTATTATTATTATTGTTGTTGTTATAATGTAAATGATTGTAGTAATAGTTATGTTAATGCTGGCGGGTATTCTATTGTGGTTGTTGTAGCCATATCGTTACGCACAGTTTTGCGCACTTACCAGTTGCTGGAAAGCAGGCTGGTCGATGTCACTCTGCAGTGCGAAGTCACTCAAGACTTTCCAAGGCGGTTGGTAACTCTGCACCTCCACTTGGTTTGCCTGCAAACCACCGTCATGTCTCTCTGGACTGGTTGCCACCATTGGAGTTCCTGTCATCCCCTGGATGTTCTGTAGAATAGCAAACGAATTTATTTATAGTCAAAATAAAAAAACGCATATCGAGTGCACATAAATATAAACGTTATTTTGATAAATTTTAATTGATACATTTTATATAAATATAAATGCAAAAGAAATGCACATCTATGTGCGTGCGTGCACAGCTTATCAGAAATATAACCACCGTATTTCAGCTTAGTCCACCAAAGCACCACTGGCCTTACCGTTTTGTCGTTAGTTTGCTGTTGCTGAAGTTGTTTCATCAGTATGCTCCTCTTTTTGTCCTTGCAGCGCTTGTTTTGAAACCAAACCCTGATGACTCTTGGGCTGAGACCCGTCATTTCAACGAGCTGCTCTTTCATGAGGGCATCGGGTCGAGGGTTGGCATTGTAACAAGTTCTCAAGGTATGGAGCTGTTTTTCGTTAAGGACTGTCCGGACGCGGGTTGTTTTCTCGGGCTGCTTGTGCACATGAGGTCGTAGCGCAGGCTGACGTGCCGAAATGGGCTCTGCTGCAAGAAAGAACAAAATAGGTAAAAAAAATTATTGCCAGATACATGGAGCTGTTATAATATCTCTGAAAATGGTTACGATTTTAAAATCTGTCAAGTTATTAAATTATCAACAAATTATATAGATAACTTGGAGCTACTTTTGTTTAAGGCCCAGATTGGATGCACTTTAAATAATAATGATAATAATAATAATAATAGTTTGAAGAAAAGACGGTGGTAAAACGAAATGTTTGTGATGGTTACAAGTCTTTTAACGCAGGCGTTCTGTATTTCTCTATGTATTATATATTCTGCTTTTTAATCAAGGATAAAAGAAAGTCGCTCATATATCCTTTATACATTTCGTTACATATAAATCTGTTTAATAAACTTTACATGCGGCCAATGTTGCAGTCCTTTTCTGGTCATTATGATCCTGCTGGATGCAGTAAATTTGGAGGGCGAGTATGATCCAGTGCGTCACGCAGATAGGTTTACGACACTTAATTAAACCAATCTGTGCATACCTCTAAATTTTAAATAATCAGGTCCGCTCAGTGTACTGTTATGCTATTATTTTAAAACAGCTTGCTATTAATAAGTCTGCATTAATTAACAACAAATGTTATGGTGGTTACCTATTCAACATATTCCATAAAAACAATTCAGGTTTTTTAAAACACTCGTACTGCAATTCTTTTTTTCGATGAATTTGCATTACATTACACAGTTTAAAAGCAGAAGTACTACGGGAGGTTTTAACCCACTCAACACTTTTTATTTTGAGGACCTTAAAATGTGAAGTATCCCAAGCATGCGCATGAATTTAACTGACTTAAAATATCTGTTTAATGCTTTCACTTATACTCAAGAAATCCGGAAAGCCCTTGAGATGTTTTATATTGTATTTACACGCAAAAATCCAGCTTATTCCCGCACAATATCCACAAGTTGACACTGTCGCGTGGCAGAGACTTATCTATTTCATGCATGAATAGCTGAATTCAATAACAGTCAAACAAGATTAATAAAAAGAGGAATACTGTTAAACCAAACTGCGGTTAACTTGTTAATAACGTTATTATTTAAACCTATTTATTTATCATACGTCTAATTCTCGCAATGTCACACATAGGGTTAAGATGCTGTCACTTATTTCTGTGTTGAACACGTTTTAAACATCTATAAATTCAGGGGAAGCTCATGTCTACAGATATTTCCAGACAAACAATGCTCAAGTTCTTGAGCAAACAGCGCTTTGTAACGTGTAGGAGAAAGCTGCACCTACCTGCCATTTGTAAAGGTCTCGCCGGATGTAATGGACTTAATGGGTCACCAGCACCCATTGTTGCCCGCTCCACTACGTCATGGTCGGCCCTGCAGAAGAGTCCATCTTCCCGCAGAGCGAATTCATCTCCGGGGATGAGCTGCCGACTACACGCCACACATCTAAAACACTCGATATGATAAACCTTCGAGCGTGCTCTCATCACAAAGTCATTCTTGCTGAAACCGATGTTGCACTTTGCACATTTAATGCCGTATAACCTGTAAAAGAAAAAAAATAATTGTATTTAAAATAAATTAATTGTAATAATATATACAAAATAATTATAGTATTACAATGTGTAGCTAACATTGTAGTTAAAAAATAAATACCAAAGCTAAAAAAGTAACACACATTCGATGTAACAATTTTAGCCTATATTCTATATTTAATATATTTATGTTACAGAAATAAAGTGTTGCATGAAACAATGCCAAGGTTTAAAACTGATTCATGAAAGAAAATCCCCACTATACAGCATAAATGTGTTTTTTGTGGCGTATTTTTGTATTAGTTTACTATGTTTTCATTAGTATATTATTAGATGACAACAACAAAAACATAATAATAAAATAATAATCATAATAAAATATTAATCATCATCAGCTGTAGGCTGTCATGCATATTTTAAACGGTGAGATTTATTCCTCATATCAAATTGGTTGCATGAAACAATATATATTCTTCATATTTTAATATTGTATTTTTAATAAAACCGACTTACTAAATTTCGTATAGTTACGTTACCATGTCCTATACATGAATAAAGCGCTTACAATAAGTGCCGAGTAATTGTACTGCAGACTCATTTAAGACAGGAGATTAGCATATAGGTGCTGTCTAGTAAAAAAATGAATGACAGCATGCTACCGTAAAGCACCAATGAATAATGAGAGGTTACTGTCATTCAGTCTTCTACACTCGAAAACTAAAACATGACCTAATTGATCTGCATTACCTGATGTAGTCCCGTTTACAGTAAGTTTTTCCATCTCGGACAAAACACGTACAGGACTCGTCTAGATACTGGTTACATTCTGCACATTTCAAACACGCCGCGTGCCACTCCAGGTCCGGGGACACCCGCAAAATATACTGGTCATGGATTTGATTCCCACAGCCGACACACAACGAGATTAAACGCTTTTCTGATTGCGAAAGAGAAAGCACAGAACATGTGTATGTGTAAACACTTTTTTACTTTAAAATAGAAATTTAACAGTACATATATTTATCATGTACATGTAATGCTCATATAATGTACATGTAATGCTCTAATCTGTCAGCCTTATACTAATTTAATACATATAAAAATTAAAGACACTATAACATGTTTTAAAATAATTAGGATGCATAACTGTAAAACGATTGGCAGAATTTGTCAGACACAATCGCAATAATAATAATAGTGGTAATAATAATAATAACAATAATAATAATAACAATAATAATGAAATTATAATTTTTATGTGCTAATGTCATTTTGATATTAAATAGTTAAGAATAGGCCCTGGTGATTTATCCTAAGGAAGAGTGCTCATAACACCGGCTTAAGGATGTCACGAGCATTTAAAACTTTGCAACTTTTGAAAAACACGAATCGAAGTAATAAAATCAAATTAAATCTTCGCACGCAGACACTGTTCACCACAATTTGCTTATTTTAGCAGTAAGACGCATATAAAGACATTACAGCATAACTTACTTTTTGGTGGATCCCCCATGTCTCCCATGTCAAGAAAGTAAGGCGGTGTTAGGTCCACTTTAAAAACGGAGAGAAGGCCCTTAGTGCCCGTGTTTTGATCAGTGAAGGTGGGAAAGTGGCCGAGGGTTCGAGGTGTTGCAGGACTTCCCGGAATCGAGATGCTTGCGATTAGAGTTAGGGGTGTGTGTTGCGCTCCCGTGCTTGGTCACAGTATTGATGGGCCACTCTTGTCCCTATCTCTCTCCCTCTCTCAAACTCCGTCGGCTTCAGCTCTTCTCTCTCTCTATTGGTCTGACGTAGGACACTCATACGTCACCTTCATGAGAAGCTGATTGGTTACGGAAAGACGACCAGCTGTTCGGAGCGCAGGCTGATGAGTTGGGTTGCATTTACTCTACTTATTTCATTCACACATTTTCTCAATACTTTAGTTACTGTGGATTTAAATACCCCGAAGCACGTAAATTAAAACACATCTGAAAATATAGTATACATCTATTTATATATAAAATATATTTTTAGTATCATAATAATATGAACGTATTATGCATTACATTATTACTGCCTTTATAACTGTTACTTTAAGCGCGTGATCAGTCATGAAATGTAAGCTTTTTTTTTATTTAATTTAATATTAAGTTCGCCTATTAAAGTAGGCTATATATTACTTGGCTTCACTGTAGCGATACGGGGACTAAAATATTAGATAATAAAGCCTAAAACCAAACGGACAGTCATTATGTGCCAAATCATACGATAAATATTTTATAAAGTGTGAGGGAGAAACTAATCTCTATTTGATCTGATGGACATATCTGAATGAAATCTCTCCCTCGACCAGATTTTCACAGAGGAAGGTGCAAATCCGTATTTAGGCAGTTGCTCACAGGGGTGCATAACACGATTGAAATCGATGGCACATTTCAGGGTTGTCGCTATTCAAACTCAAACGCAATTACAGCACATAATTGCAGATAATGACCGTTTTAAACTGCGCGAGGAACGTGGTAATATAATCTCAATGTAAGGGATGGATTGGTTTAACAAACAGACTGAACATAGCGCAGAGTTGCCAAATCTGCCGACTTTTTTTTTTTACATCGACAGTGTAAGTTTAAATCGGGCCCAGAGAGAAAAAAGGATTTGAGTTAACATGTGAGCTGTCAATTTGTAACGCAGATAATTAATATCAGTATACTATGTCAACACTCGTTGTGTGATAGAAAAGCGAATGTGTACAGATGTCTTTAAAACTGACAAAACGTAAAACATTTTTAACGAAACTGTAAGTCTCCCCACTGACAACGATGAATGCAAGCCAAGTGTCCGAGATGTGATAGCATGGGTTGCATTGAGAAGAGAATGACTCTATAACAGACACAAACACGCCCTCTTGTGTTAGCAGCATGACCCAAAATCACATCCACCAAACAAAGACACAAGGAAACATGGACGAGTTTGTATTGTGAACATTCTGCTCAATTGTTACAGCGAATTCAGTCATTTGTGATCAGTGGGCATTTGAGAATTTGATACATTTTCTTAGGCACAGTTTTTGTTTTTGCCAAACCAGTTTTTGCCAAACATAACCTATATGTTTTGTGTTTCTCAGATAAATGTAAGGTGACACACAGATTGCTCCAATCATCACCATTTGCATTTCCACTATTTTAACAAATTCTAAGCCATTTCTAAGCCAACACGTTTTAAACTAAAATTATGCAAAAGTACGTTTAATAATACTACAGTATGTGACCGTAACTTAGCAAATAAATTAAAATTATGTTCAGGTCCAGCAGGATAATAAAGAGATTTAAAGCATTGACTTCATATATTCAATACAAAAACTATTTGTTTACAAGTTTACAAGACTTGTATAATTGAGATGTTACGTTTCTTTAGAATTATTATACAGATAAACAAAAAATGGCATTGAAGACCTAAAAAATTGAATCCACAAGCCTTCTGAAAGTAAGTTTTATTGCTTCATTTACTGTACTGTACTGTATGTGTGAGAAAAGGCCCTCTTCACCATTCAAAAATGTGATCTTCATATAAAGCAATATGGTAAATGACCATTTTTTATCAGACTGCTTACTATTTTGCTAGAAATATATCTGACTTCATTTAGCGCTATTCTTTGTTAACTGTAATAGGAACATTTTAATGATATCTCATTCAGTATACATTATTTACTCTTCAGAATGAGATTTTTCCACCATATAACACATTGTACAAATACATTTCTTTACAGAAATGCATAAATACTGAACATGGGACAAATGTTAAATGTTTATGTGATACCTTTAATCATTATACTGTCAAAAAGCTGTGTTGCAGTTTGAAATAATGCTCACAGATTACAGTCTGTCAACAAATTTAAAACCTTTCTTCACTTATATGCCCAAGTGAGGGGTAATGATTTATTAAAATAGGTTAAACTGACAGTTAGAACAGAATGGAAATTTTCTTTCTTTAAAGGCATTATATCTTTGACTCTCTAAACTAGGTATCACATAATTCACTAATGCTTGCCACAGTTTTTCATTCACAAATTTCTGTGCAGTTATATTATGATTAGAATGGTTTGTGAGCAGTGGTGTATACGTTAGGAAAGTGTCATCCTGTAGCCAATGTTCAATCCTAATCCTGGTCTTAAATGTATAAATACAAATAAATTTATGCCAGCCTAAATGTATTAAATTCAGTTTAATTTGGTTTAAACAAATACTAAGAAAAATTGTGGTTTACGACTTATAGGACATCCAGTTATCTAATGTGTCATAATATGGCAAATCAACTACTGCACTGGCTTACTAGCCCTGACAGTCTCAGCACAATGAGATAGTAGTTTGCTTTTGGACTTAAGGTGGTCATGTTACATTATAATGAGGCTACATCTAATCCCTACTGTATGATAATCACTAAAATCTTAGGGAGGAGCTCTACAAGGTACAATTGTGTGTTTATTTGTTTGTTTACTTTTGGGGCAGTGCTGACTTAAAGAGATTGTTCACTTAAAAATTCTGTCATTATTTACTTATTTACATTAGTTGCTCGTTTTAAACATATCTGACTTTTTTCTCTAGAACACAAGAGCATAGCAGAACGTTTTCTTTTGTTGTATTGTGAAAAAAAAAATTCACAGAAGAAGTTTCACAGAAGAAAAAGTTATACAGGTTAGAATGACACGTAGGTAAAAATCAAGCATTAATCAAATATCAGAATAATATAAACATTGTAACAGGCATACAGAATTGCTTCTCACACTGGCTTGAGGATATCTACCATCTAGCTTTTCAGTATGTAGTTTCTATTCTGTCTGGTCTGACCCTTATCCTTGTCTCTCATTAACCTCCAGTTTCATTGATCACCTTCACCAGTTGAAGCTCGGCTAATTTTGGAAATGCCTTTGAGAGGTAATGGAGGTTAGAACACAACCCGAAGGATGTGTACTATTGACAAAGGACTGCTTTTGTAATGCCATTCCTTTCAACAGCATTCATTAGATCTTTGGTAAGTACGGAGAAAAAGAAAGAAAGCATAAAAATTGCAGTCTTTTGGAAATGTTGAAAATATTCACTTGGAAATGTACCTGACCATGTGTGTGTTTACTTTTTGCCAATACATAGGCTACCAATACATGTCTTAAATGTTCTGTGTTTTTTTTGTGAGATGTTTATGTCGGTGCAGTGCCGCATTCTCAAAGACTAAAGTGAAGAATGCTCTCTCAGCCTTTTTTTTCAGAGTAGAAGTCTCAATGCGCTTGTAAATTTAGGCTGTTAGATTCGATGCGAAAGTCTCCCTCAGCCACAGTAGCCAGTTTTTACAGCCCAGCAGGAGTCCTTACAGTTGAATGGCAGGAGCTGCGTTTCAGCTACTTTGTGTGTGTGCTTACTGTATGTGTGTGTCATCATTTCCTAGACCCTAATGCTTTCCTTTATAGCTGAGATCTCTTTATATTAAGCAACCTTGTGTTTTAGTGTCTGTGTATGTCCATGCTAGATTTTCTCTGCCTTTGAAATGGACTAGTTTTAATTGCAGTTTAGCATGTTCTGAAGTACCGTGCTGAAAACTAATTTTTTTCCCATTACAATAAAAAATGGTGACACCAGACACCTTTTCGTTTCTGAAGATTTTAACAAGAACACTAAGCAGAAAGCATGTTGCGCATTGTGTTTTGTATTTTGCCAGTTTAAAAAAATGACACAAATTATATGACTTTATGTGAATGCAGAAACCCCACCATAACACTGATTAACAATTTTCAGAAACCATGTCATTTATTATTCTCATTAAAGCAGGTGGTTTGCACTTTAGTCTAATTGTATCTATTCATATATATATATATATATATCAATATTTTTTCCATCTCAAGATTTTTGCTCGATATAACATGCTATATTAGATTTTTGTTGTTGATGCTTAGTGATGATATTTTGTCTATTTTTCAAAACCTTCCTAAGAACAATCATAGACCTTTGCATCAGTCTCATGAGATATACTGTGAGCGTATCATCTTGTTTAGAATATTTAACTGGTTGATACCGATCCTTTCTCTTTAATGAACTCAGATACAGCTTTGTCACTGTTTGTCCCTAAAATTAAGCCAAAACAAATGTGTCTTACACGTTTTACTATAATCTCCAATAACAGTTTTATGTATGCTACAGATATGGTTAAAGCTGTAACATTCTGCACATTATTAATACAGTAGCCTAATATTCACGCTGTCTCAGAATAGCTTATATGGTCTCTTTTGCGAATGCTTTGAGCTGTAATGCACTGGCTGTCTGCCATATTTATATCCGAGTCAGAAAAAAATGAAAGCGGTTTCATTCACTGCCCAGTATAAAGGGCACGGCTTTAGCTTTTTTAATTTGTAACTCAAGGCAAAAATGTTTTCAAATGTAATTACGACCAAGCAAAACCTTCAGACACCAGGCAGAAACGCATCAGCGACTATTCAGACTTCATTCTGTGTTTTGGCTATTTTATGGGAAATAACTAATTAGCATCATTAACAGAAGTGCTATTGATGCCCTGTTTATACCATTGAAAACCTCTTTAGCTTTTGAAAACAGTGTCAGTGATACTTTTTTTGAAGTCAAGGACTTCATCTGCTCTTCATTTGCGAAAGACGTCCTTAGAAGGGCTAATCAACATCCTCGTTTTTATTTTTCGATACTTATCAGAACGGATGCTTCGTCTTCTGAGTCCGCTGCAAAACGTCAGTCTGTCCATTCCGTCTAATCATTAGGACTCCAGAGGGATGAAGATCTCATCTGGGTCACTTGTGGTCACACAGTACCACAGACCATATGGTTGCCTTAGTCATGGCCTACCTGAAGCAGCAATGCTAATCACTGTAGAAAGAGCCACTTGACACCAGAGTGACAGATGGTGTTCATGGGTCTGTGTACAGGACTACTGCCTAGACCCAGCGCTAGTGCTGCAAACCTTTTCGCCTCGGCTTCAGTTAGACTGAGAGGCACAATGAAGGTGATGATGTGTCAGGGACGATTATATGTGATGCTCTCCGCCTCCTCTTGTTTTGTCCCCTGGGTGGATCCTTGCCCATGGCTATGGCTGATGGCAAATTTCAACACTCTTAAAGACATTTCAAACACAACCACAAGGAAGAGTACGTTTTACACACCAACAACGGCTTTGCTATTTGTTATAACAGAAGATTAATCTTTACAGCTGAATTATTGTGTCTAAAAGACATTGAGGGATGTGCAGTTCTAATGTAAAGACTTCAGTTATTCAACATCAAGTGTGAATGCCGTCTCATCATGCATGCAGTAAAATTAAGCCTGTCTTGCATGCCATTAGCGAACATTTTTAAGACATTATCATTGCAAATTTATCTGTATTGATAAAATCATATAAAAATTATGCTCATAATGCATATTCAAATCTTGATTTAATGGCTTCTGAATATTCATTTATTCTCCAGACCATTAGTTTGTCTATCAGTCTTACTTTTTTGCAGCATAACTCTAGAGTCGCACTGACATAAACACGACATAATCATCCAACTTTCTCAGATATGTCTGTAATCATGTACCGAATGCCGAATCAAACTGATATGTTACTAATGTTATATGTATCTAATGGAAAGCAAATCTGCTTTCTTCATCAGATTAGCAGGGATTTGTGGGTGTAGTAAATGGGGGTTTTGCTGTCCTCTGACAGACAGGAGGAGCAGAAAGCACAGCGCTGGCTGATGCATCGGGTTGAGGGAGTGGTTTGTTTGTCTACTGGCGCCGAGGGCTTCTCAAAACCTCTCTCGCTTTGAGTGCCTGTCTAGGCATTACGGGTTGATCCCTACAGCAAGGTGATCGTTGTGTGCTATTTGTAAGACGGTGCTATTCGTAAGAGACCACCCCTCCTTGTCAAGTAGTTGTATGTGTTGGACATATGAAATAGAAATGTAAAGGTTGTTTACTTATTCTAATATCTAGAATCGGTTACTTTATCTAGAAAGCAGGTAATTTCCTAATTGATGGACTCAAATCATGAAAAACTGCTTGATATATAATGCTGATCAAAATGTAATGTTTTGTTATAATTAGTTGTAGATAGTGGTGGACAAAACAACAGTAGTATTTTTATTTGCCAAGTCAAGTCCCGTTGTGTGAAAAAATTCATTTTCTTTTTTTTTAAGTGCCAAATGCCACCTTTAAGAGGTCCTTAAAGTGACGGCAATGAAAAAGACTTTGTCAAGGGCCTTTCCCTCCCTCTCATTTCCTTACCTACCACAGAGTCCATACCTGCAGGTGATCCGAAGGCCCATGGTGTGACGGCGCATCGAGGGGAAACTACAAGCTGAGAAATGGAGACATTTAGCTACATGACAGCATAGAGCAGTACATTAACATGACAGGCCATTTCTTGTCACGTGTCAGCAAAAGTCAGGCCTGCATCTAAATCATTTGTGGTGGAGAGCGAGAGAGTGTCTGAAGAAGCAGGAGAAGAATTAGAAAGGGCAAATCCCTTCCAGCGTTCCTCTCAGTCAACAACAAACCTCTTTCATGCTCCATGTAGCCTTGGTGAAATTGACACCTCGTTCTGGTTGTCTACCTGCCCCAGGCACTGGCTATCTTGTCTTCTTTTCTTTGTTTGGCTAAAGCAAGAGATACTGGCAGTTGGAAGGATGGTATTGGTCAGTTCTCAGATGGGAAATACAACTTTTGTCTTTTCTATAGAATTGAGGAATGTTCTTATATTTATGGTTCAGCAAAAGAAGCATATATGTTTCACTTTTTGTACATTTGTATGATGGGTAAAATGGCTAGAAAAACTGTTTTGTCACTCTCAGGCACAAAAATGTCACATAATGTATATATAACCATCTGTTAGACCTTCAGAACTAGTTTCAGTTTTATTAACAGTTTACAAGGTGATTTTAAGTTGACAACTTAATGTAGTTGTTCCTCTAACATTCAACTAATATGTCAACAATTTGCCATCCTAATTTTTAACAATATTGACTTAAATCCATAAACATAAGCTTCTTTATGATACATGTTTTGCTTGAATAGTGTGCTTGTGCCACATTTCTTTATAAAATAAATGCAACCTGCATTGATATTTTGCTATTTAATGCAAAGACATCCATGCTTTTTAAAATGTGGCTTAAGGTTCTGAAAACTTTGGGACCATTTAGATTTGTAGGTTGGATTTTACACATACACAACCTACACTGGTAAAAATAAAGTTGCTACAAAAGGTTCTTCACAGTGATGCCATAGCATAAAAGAACTATTTTAAGTTTCCCAAATAACTATTTACTTAAAGACAGAACCATTTATGGAACCATTCAGCCTGAAATGGTTCTTCTGTGGCATTGTGAAGCAGTTTTATTTTTAAGAGTCTAAGTCTTAATTCTATGCATGTAGGCTTTGTGTGCGTGTCTCCAAACTGTGAGAGTTCAGTCCAATTTCACAGTGTGCATAACACCCAGAGTAACCCCACTAAAGGGTCAGACTGCTTTTCATAACCCACGCAGAGAACAATTCTGTAATGAGTGTCATGTTTCGTGCTAAATACACATCAGACAAACCTGTAACCCAATAGTTACATTTGGGCTTTCTCCCTGGCGACAGCAGGCCCAAGCACACAACAAAAAGACATACCTGGCATTCCAGCCTCGTCTCCACTCTTCCTGAGTGGATTGAAGCATATCCTCTCCCAGCATACTACCATTGTAACCAATGACAGAAACCTCATCGACCAGCAATCCAAGTGTGAAGTTGGCTCTGCAATGCCCAATTACATCCATGTGAATCCACCATGAGGTCTTGCCGTAACCTCCGTCATGGTACCATGGTGTTACAAAGAACATCTTCAAGTTGGATTTGACCATGATGGAGATGTCAGGAGCATGCGAGACAGGATCTATGAGAACTCCACCATCACCTTCTTATGAGCGCTTGTTTAAATAACAGAAGAGGCCAAAGATCAAGGAAAGCTATGGAAAAACAAAAAGTAATGCAATACATCTATACCCTTCACTAAGGGAAAAGTGAAAGTATGTTGGGTGTATGATGTTGCATAAGAATGAATTTAGTTGTAACTATTCTTCAATTTAATACTCTCTTTGGATAAAACCGACTCATTTGAACCTGCCATTTTTCACAAAGGGCTGTGTAAGTTACACATATGAGATTTATGGAAAAATATATATATAGTAAGTATATATATATATATATATATATACACCAATGCATATTGCCCTTTAAATAAAGCGTTCGTGACAATTATGAAGAATCAAGCAGTGGCAATTACTCTTAAGAGTGGAAAGGTAGATGTGAGCGCTGCAGTACACTATAGGGAGGCAGGCAGAATGATCCTGTTTTCATATGCTGGAGTCATTCCCCTGCAATTATCTTAGTGAATGGGGCTCACGGAAGGTAATTGCTTTGTTTTTCAATTATTTGCTGAGGCTCTGGTAATTTACTTCATTCTATGAAATATGCCAATTAGACATTTTAATTACAGTTTTCACTGTATCACTTCTCTCTGTCTCTGAAAGGATGTAATACTGCTATTAGCTAGACAGAGGGAAAAAATTGCTGCATTTCTCAAGCAGATTCAAATTAGAGAGGCATTTTTATTTTTTGCACACATCTTTCCCATTCGGACAACAGAATTCTAGACAAAAGAATTCTAATAGTTTAGTCCATCAACAGATTCAGAGAATATAACTGAAACAACTAAAATGCAAATTTTGTTCAATGTAAAATACAGTATTTCTTTATGCATTTCTTCAGCATTTCATGTAACGCAGAAACATTAACTTTTAACCTGATTACTGTAACTACATATTGAGGATACACACAAAAAATGTGCAGTACACATTGTGCAGTAAAACTAGTTTTTTAAATTTAAGATATTTTAACTTTAACTTTTTTTATTTTAGGTATTTTTAAAAATATCAGGAACATTTTTTATACATTTTTTGTTTATTGTTATGAAATGATTTGATTTATCAAATATTTATTATTGAGTCTTAGACCTTTCCATCAATATATAGTTTGTCTTGATTAGATGATTAGAATTGAACTATGAAATATTTAAGTGAATCAGGAAGTAATTTAGGTGTTCCTCTTGAGGAACGGTGACATTTAACAGGTTAAGTGATAGACATGGGTGATCTGTTCATACATTGGTCATGGTTGCAAATTCCCTTTTTTATAGGAGGATAAATGTATTTGTGCAAGATAGTATAATAGGAAGGACTATTTCCTTTATTTTACTGAAAAACGGACTCCACAAATGTTAATGAGGAAAGGTCATAAGGTATGTCCGTAAACCCTTCACATTTGTCCCTGTTCCCCGAGTACATAAAATCTCCCACTCATTACTGTGTCTTCATTTGTCCTTGGGACTGCAATTTGATTTAATTTCAAAGATAAGTCCACAATTCTGTTCCCTCTGAGCCCCCACTCACACGCTCTCCCATCAGTTGGACTGTGTGTGTATTTCTTTCTTTTTTATCCTCAGGAGCACTTAGGCGTCTAAGAAACAGGCATCTGTCTTGAATATGGCCATCTCTGCCAACCGGCAAGGGCAGTGGAGAGCATCATATGTCTTGAGGAAAGTCTGCAGAACCCTTTTGTCTATACCTACGGTAACACGGGCTGATGAATGATTCTGATCGCTGGCTCTGAGTAATATATAAAGTCATTCCACAATGTACCTTTGCACTAAATTACGCTCACTCAATAAGGTTTGACAGGTGCGGGTACTTCACTGGGCTCTTTTATATCTCTCAAGCATCAGATGGCCTCCATTTATCAGTAGCCAACCAGCTACAGATTTCTTTTTACTTTTGTCTCCCTTTGTGTATCCTCTGTTTGCAAAAAATGCTGGTGTCACGGAATTGTGAATCGTAAATGTCTTTGCCAACATAAATATGAAAGACTTTTCAAGCCGTAAGAACCAGAATAAAAAGGAAATTTGAATGAAGCCTGTTTTTTTGGTAGCATGGCACGCTAACTGGCAAATATTTATTTGTGTGTCCATTTGTAACTGTTTGGCACTAAGCTGAAGGGGCTTGGAAAAGGGGGGTGTTATGTTATTGTCAGTGATCCATTAGCGGAAATTCAGGATTAATGAACGTGTAAACATTTTGGTAATCTTTGGGCCGAGGTGATGGGTCGGATAAATGTAGACCTCTCTTGGAGCCTTTTAGAGACGCACTCTCTGATAATATCTCCAAAAGAAGTATGATAACCGTCTCGCCCGTTCACTGTTTGACTTGCTTACAGTTGTATGTGTTAACAGTATGGAAACACTTTGGAGCGAACAGTGTATTTTCTTTTGTTTTATTTATTCAGCTAAAGATGCATTTTAGTCAAGTAAACACAATTTCTACATTACAATTTGTCTTCCACATTAGTTTTTGTTGGTAAAGTGATTGCAGAACGACGTCTTGTTGCTCAGATGCAATTATGTAATTTATTTCGATTGGCAAATACACTTCGTTATTGTGAAATATAAATTTAAATATAAACCAGATGTTATGTGTATGATTGACAGTGATACATATGTTTGCGAGTGCATGTTTCTTTATTATTCATAAAAATAAATATGACTAAATATGACATTCCATATTAGTTATTGTATTCTATATAAATAAAACAAAAACTTTATTCTACAATACTACAAATGATATCAGCAATTAAGAATAAAATGACAGTATGTAGCTTCTGGTTCTGTGACGGGTGAGAATCTCCGGGTTGGAGTCAGGGGCCTCTTCCCGAAAAAACGGCCCCTAGGGCTTCAATTAATCATTGCAGTCATTAGACTTCCCTGTCAAACTGTGAGGCCCTGTGTGCTCCGTCAAAGGGATTTGCTTTTAAGCTAAACAAATGTTAGCATTATGTATGTAGAGCTAACAACCTGTCCGAGAGAATAAATGTAGCTACAGCATTTACATTTTAGTAAAAATATCACACTTACTTAAAGTGACCAGACAAATTATGTAAGACATTGTTAAAACCAAGTGTCAGAGCAGCTGTGAACAAATGTAAATAGCCTTGCTGCTTTTCATTGTCCATATTTTAGGATGTCAAATCTAATACACGAGAATATGAATAGATGACATATAAATGAATTACAAAATTGAATGAAATTAAATTAATGGTCATATTTACAGTGCCATTTATTTTCTATATTAAAAATGTCTATTTATTTATTTATTTTCTTCTGTGGAAGGCAGAAATTGTGTGTTCAGAGACAATGTTTCTGCACTCTGTAAAGCTTTGATACAGTGGTTGTTCTGTAAGAGCCACTCTCAGCTCTTTGGGGAGATTCACTACAGGAGGTCTTAGCACACATTCTGCCCTGTCCTTTTCCATTGACCTTGTAGTAACCAGGCCAAATGGCCATTACCAGGGCACTATAGAGCTGTTCTGGCTTCTTCATACACACACTCATTCTTCCTACAGTGTTTATAACTCCTGTGTGTCTATTGTTGCTAGTTTAGAAAATCTATTCACGTTAGATGTGTAATTGTTTTTCACCTTGTAATTGTTTCTCACCTGGTAAATAATTTTGCTAGCAATGCCAAGGTTTCAATTCCCAGGGAACATACAAACTTATAAAATGTGCGCTTGAATGCACTGTACGTTTTTTTGGATAAAAGCTTCTGCCACATGCATAAATCTTAATGTATAAATGTATATTTATGTACTTTTATAAAGTAAAATAGCTAGTTAAAAGTAAAACATGTTTCTGCTTTTATAAGTATTGTGGCTTTGAGCTTTAGTATCTGTTTAATTTTCTGATAGAAAAAAATTCTCTCTAAACATTCTTTGAATATGTCAGTAAATATAAATATAAATGTTTATATGAATCAGGGTATAGTGGTTTGCGCTGAGATTCCATTTCATTGTGTATTCAGGTAGGTTCTGATCTTAATTCCTGAATATGGGTCAGCAGATGTTAATCAGCTTACATCACTTGGTATTAAAAATCATTCAAAAAACATCCAAATAACACTCTTGATGAATGTACAGATTCTACACAGTGTTTTCTTTGCTCTTTCAGCTTGCCATCTTATAATGGAGATGCACAGTATCGCTCACTGCAGTCTTGGCACCTATTTAAAATGCTGAAAGTGTGCCTCTAGATAGCATACAGAATTTAATAAGTCTTAATGCTTTTCTCTCTTATTTAATCACTATTTGATACATTTCTATTTCTGCTATTATTGGTAGATAATGTTCACAAACGTCTTTTAAATAAAATTTACTGTCTGTTTATCAATAGTGGTAATAGCACAATTTATTCTGTTAATAGCTCCATCCAATAGCACTGAGTTTTGTACACAAGGCTTAATCCATAATGAGCCAAATATAAACAAAAAGGGAGGTTTGTTTGTGCTAAAAAGGATCATAATGACTGCTCCCAAGACTCACACCTTTTCAACACATTTTGCTTCTGGTTAAACTGGATTGTGTGTGGTTAGTGAATAAGACAGATGTTTATACACAAATCGCCACCATGTAGTGTTCTTGATCTACTGGTGGAACTAACAATTCAGTGAACACACAGACAGATAAACGTATCTCCTAAACGTGCTGTTAGTCGCTTTAGATGAAACCATCTGTCAAATGCATATATGTAAATGTTTTACAAATAAGTCCTAGTCCTAATTTCCCCTGCCTGACTCCTGCCCTGTCTACATTTGTCCATATGGCTAATCAGATACGGCAGGCAAAAGTCTTTCATGGTTGTAGTTTGTAGTACTCTCCATCCTGCTCTCTTTCAGCTGCCTCAAGCTAACTGCAGGAGAGAGATGATCCCTTTTAGACACCATATGTGTCTGTTCGTGGTGCCTGGGAGTGTATAGTGAGAAAAGCAGACGGAAAAGAAAAGAAAGAGTGGCCAGAAATGGCTCAGATGTTGTCGCTCTCCTCCCCCTCTTTTTCACCATCACGTCTATTAAAAATAAAACATTGTCACAATTTTGAATGCCAGTTCTAATTAAGGTAATATATGTCATTTCTTAACCACACATCCATTCCAACGTGTGTACAAAGACATCATATGAGGGAATAAAGAAAACAAGGCACTAAGTACCTTAAATGAAGTCAGGGGTTATACCCCATATCTAATTGAGTGTTGTAAAACAAAGTCCAGACTGGCAGAGCGCTAGAGTGCTGTAGGCCGCAGGCGGATATTTACAGCGGCGTGTGTAGCCGAGGTGCTGCCCTATAACTTACTGACTGGGAGGTACTTACTATATATAATGCAATATTCCTGCGCTGCAGCGTGCCATTTGTCATTTGAAGCGGGACACAGATTATGGCTTAGGGCAGTGCATCTGTCCTGCAAGTAGCTAAAAGCCTCCCCAGCTGAGCCTGCTGATTCAGCCGCTGGAGCAGAGGTCAACTCCCCCCCATTACTCCTCTCCTCCTACTCTCTCTCTGTATCTCCCACCCACCCACTTCCACACGCTAACCCAGCCTGTATCTACATCCAAAGCACCGGTCTGTTTGCTAACGCACACTCCCGAGCTTAGCACCCACTTAGCAACCTCTCCTGATTTCCTGTGACAGTCCCTGCTAGCTAAGCCCCGGTGTCTTAGCGGGTGACTAAATGAAACATATTGACGTCCCACTGGGCTCAGCCCTTGTTGTTTTGACAAATCCTCCTTTGGTGTTGATCAATCAGGGCTTCTCAGTGGGGAGTGGAACGCTCCCAATATTTCATTCCCTGGCGCGTTCGCACGCAGAGCAGGCGTATTCAATTTGGCCTCGTAAGAGCTGCCCGTTGGGTCTGTCTCCGTAATTTACCCGGCGCGCACACACGTCTCAGATGAAAAGGGAAGATCGACCCCCCCCCAACAATGCTGACATAAGTTACAAGCGAAAATTTTAATTAGCAGGGCGGCGCACGGCGATAATTCACTGCCTGTTCTGTCTGTTTGCTTGTTTGTCATTGTGAGGTTCTTTTCATTGCATCTGGCATCTGCATGCCCTGGGAGGAGAGAGAGGTGGCAACACAACCAGCATTTAAACTCCAGGGAAAAGAAGAACTTGTCTTGACATTGTTCATGGGGTGATTCAGGATTACAGAGCAGGACCAATAAAGAGCGGACATGTACTAATGATAGAGACACTTTCTTTTATGGCTAATCATTTAAAGTGTTTTATTTGTTTTCTTTAGTTTTTACATATTAGACTATTTCTTTGTATTCATTTTTGTTTGTTGCTTTGTTTTGTTTTATTATGTTCGTCAGCTTATTCTTCGTTTTTGAAAAATTTGTCATGTTACGTAAAGGGATGGGTTACCCAACAATACAAATTCTGTTATTATTTATTCACCTTCATGTAATTTTAAATTTGTATAAAATGTAAATTTGTATTAAATTTGACTCTAACTACTATAGAACACGAAAGAAGATATTTTAAGAAATGTCTCTGCTGTTTGGTTACCAATGTTCTTCGAAATACTCGAAGAACCCATCATGTTTAGAATGACATGAGGGTGAATAAATAATGAAAAAAAATAGGATAAACTATCCCTTTAAGTTGCATTCAAATGTATGATCAAATCATTAATATGATCAAATTCTTTTAGCCACATTTTGTCTAGATAGAGAAATTCTATCCACATTAATTGTAAATCTCTATAGTACTCTTACTGTACATCAGCAATCTATATTTTTCCTATAACTATAGGATTTTTTTCTGAGAGTTCATCTCTAAATTAAACACAACTGAGTCCTCCATTCTCTTTACATACAGTAAAAGCATCATGTACAGTAAGCAATATATGCAAATCTTCCCATGGTCAGTTTATCTTCAGTTCAAAATGTTAAAAAGAAACATGCTTCTATGTGTGTTGTGTTTGTGTGTCTGTGTGAATGCTCGCTTTCCATCCTGCCTAACTTGACTGAAATTGACACAAATTCATAGTAAATCAAATTAAGCCGTGCATCTGCTGAGCACCAGCCAACCAGTGCCGAGCATTAAAAAATATGGTTCAAAGTTACAAGTCGTGAGTCGACCTTTTTATGTTTAAAACCTGTGAGCACAACATTCTGCATATGAAACGATAACTCAGTGTTTTATATCCTATTACTCGGCGCAGAGCCGATGGCGATGCGGCCCAATCGTGACATCTCTGCAGTGTCTGGTGTCATGTCGACAGGAAGTAATCAAGACTATAAATATTTCACCTGGAAGAATGCGTTATCCTACTGTTACCCAAACTAGAGTACTGTTCTGTGTATCCCCTGCTGCTCTTCATTATTTATTTACATCACAGTCTGTTTGCAAGAGTCCCATATTTCTGCAGCGCTTGACTGGGTGGGACTGAAGCCCCTTAGTGCGGAGGAACAGTTGTGGGTAATCAAAGCCGTACACTCCCCCATCACGACCACCCCTATCGCTCCCTCATAATGTTAGTGATGTCAATCTCCACCTCCCAATCTGGTCTATATACCACCAAAGTCTGAGTAATGACTTGTGCCTTCTCCCGAACCACCTCAGGTCTCTTGTTGGCCTTTGCTCTTTTTCATTGTTCTCCTCCGTGTTAGGCGGATAAGCAGTGTCATGCCGTCTAGCTTGTTAGCAACCCATAAGTTCAAACTGTTGCCATCTGGCCTGTTGCTTTTTAACCTTTAGTGCTTTATCTTGTGCTGGTTTCTTTTGGGTATTTTGATTTTTCAAATAGACCGTGGATGAAGCTCACACACAGATTTGGATTACAGGCTGGTTTACAACTTTTTTCTGCTAATGTTATTCCTATAAAGCCTATTGAATGAAAAAGAAGTATACAGAATAATTAGCATAAGACATATTCTGTTTTTGTTCATTTTAGACATGCGTTAAGGAAACAATTTAACCCGTTTTTGTTGCTTTACTAAATTCTAAAGCTTAGCACATCTGCTCTGACACTTTCATGTGGGCATCCTTCTATGGTCATAATTTTACGTCTAATATTCGCAGCATATGCAAGTTCAATCCGCACTGCTGCATCGACAGTATTTCCATAAATTTGCGTAATGCAACAATTTTCTGTTAACAAAAGATAATTTAGAAGTCATATTGTTGTGTTTCTAGCTTTCATCATGCACTGCTGATTTTCATATAAATGTCTCATCCAAGGCACTCTGGCTTTTGCCGAGCATTATGTTAGCAGAGAGAGAGAGAGAGAGAAAGAGAGAGAGAGACAAGAGTGGATATTCATTTATGGCTTGCATTTTAGGGGAAGCTTAGAAAACAATGAAATATTTATTATGGAAAGATGAATGGCACAGACAGGGAGAGGGCACTAAATTATAAAGGAAAGGTTAGGAACTAATTGAATTGGGATGTGTGGAGAGGACAAGCTAGCCAACTGCTGGGGTTCACAGTGCCTGCCACAAGTTTCTCCATCATTGTTTTTCTCCTGGTTTTACTCCCCTGCCACACTTACAACAGCTGCTAATAACAGCTTATTAGCTCTAAATTAAAGGGATGGTTCCCCCCAAAATAAAAATCTGCCATATAGTACTTACCTATTTCAAACCCATATGAGTTTCTTTACTTCTGTGAAACACATAATCTAATTTCCAGCAGAATGTCCTAGCTAATCTGCTTCATACATTTTATTCTCCATGCATGATGACATAATAAAGTATTTAGAAATAGTTCAGGCAAAATGCTTTAATAATAAATCAAGTTGCAAATGATTAAACAAGTATATGGAGAGATTTTAGCAGGGAAGGTGTGATCATGATATAATAAATAAATGGCATAAATAAATAAAAGTTTTTAGCAGATTTTGAACTATTGGCTCAACATACAGTACATAGATTATAGATAGACTGTTGAGAGAACATGTGTTACAGAATAGAGTAACATTTAAAATGTCACAAATATATTTAATCAGACACCTCCATTATTTCATATAAATTAATAAATTTCACATAAAAATACTTGATTAAATGAAAAATATTATAAATCATTTTGCTTCTAGAATATTCAATAAAAATATTCCTAATTAGATATAATATTATCTATTATTCTATTCCAATAATAAATTAGAATAGTCCTATAGACGTTTCAGGCTCAGTAAACAGAGGCAAACAAAACAAGATGGCACCACTTTGTACTTTTTAAAATAACATATTTTCATTTCTGCCCGTCTCACCCGCCCCTCCACAGGAATAACCTCATTAGAATCGAGGGAATCTGATTGTGTATTCCCGTGAGATTAACATTTTACTGGTTAATTTAATTTAAGGGGCTGGCAGATCAGACTAGTGTTCATAGGGGAAAGAAAGAAAGACAAGTGTGCATCCATCTAACAGGTGGCTGAATCGACCTCAGCTGGTGCCACCTCGGCCTCTGACACTGACCTTGCTCAGAACAAGCTTAGCCCTCACTCACTCTCTCTCTCTCTCACTCCTCTCTCCTCTCTCTCACTCACTCTCTCTCACTCTCTCACTCATCCCTCTCTAAACAAATAACACTTCTGTTTTCAAGGGGGAGAAGATAGAAAGACACTAAAGAGGAAATATGTTACAGTACTTGCGGTGGCGGAAAGCGTTTGAGGATGAATAATTTCTCCCTGTCTCTGGAGAGACGTCGCTGTATTTCTTGCTGGTTTTTCTTTTAAGGAGAGGGCGGATTTACATAAAAGGAGCAGCGACCACAGCGGTCTGAAAGAGCCTCTAACTGGTGGGAGGATTAAGTGTATCACTGAATGGAATTATGTTGTAAATGACAGGGAGGGGTAAGGACCCCCCCGGGCCCCCTTGCTCCCCTCCTCAGTGCCGTGGTCCCATCTGGTCCTTTAAAGAATACCTAGCGGTAATTACCCCCAGATGGCTTAGGGGCTTTGCACAGGCCGCCCGACCAGGTGCCAGCAAGTCCTGCTGGGTCGCTGTATTCACTGCCAGCCCCCAGCAGCACCGCAAAGTGGACCGAGCCTCACCTCCTGATTTTTTTTACAAAGCTTTAAGCAAATAGAAGCCAAAAAACTAGAGGACAGAACAGAGGAAAGCAGAGGTGAAGGGTTGGACATAGACAATATTATGATGTTTTATGTTTCTTTTTCAGTTTTAACTGTTTCTTTAGGGGGACAAAAGGTGACATGGCAGGATTTATTAGGTTGTGCTGAGGTGTTAAACTCCTGTTTGTGAATTTTATCAGACCGTGTTTTCACTGCAGAAAGACTCATTTGTAAAACAAAGTGCGTTTTAATACTGAAAAGCAGACGTATTGCATTGATTTGTTTTGACTAACCAAAAACTAAGATAAAGAGAGGCAAGTAAACTGAGACCTTTATTGATCACTCCAGTTTTTTTCTGTCAGGCCCTAATAATGTACCTGATGCTATCAGTGTTTGGCAACATCCCTGGCAAAAAGTCCATTAGGCCATCACAAGTCACCATAGCACTAAACACACTTAACGCTTCCTCTGTCATTATGACTAATCTAAAACAGGACTTTCTGTGATTTTTATGTTTTAATACGACCTTTAGTGTTATTTAAAATGCATGTGTCACTCATGTTCAGATGTATGTAATAGTGACACCAAGTACAATTGATTTCGTCTCCATTGACCACCCTTTGACTCTGACCTCTGGGCCAGTTTAGTCACCTGACACAAAATGATTTTTTACTTTCTTGTTAACATTGACCCAACGTTGACCAACATCTCTCAGAATAAGCCCTGCCAAAATGACACACCTATATCAAATGAAAATCACAAAAAATGAAGCCTGTTAATGCCAAGAACAATAACTATAAATTAAAAGAATAGCAGAGAATACCTCACTTTTGATAACAATACAGTGAAACAATATCTTTGGAATCACTTTCTGAGTGATTTTTTTCCGGCTGATGGATGATAAAACATTGGTAGACAATCAAAATCCATTCGAATTTAAAGGGTTTGCACATTTAAAATGTGAAAATGCGGCTCGCAAGCTTAAAATAAACATAATGTTAACTTCTGTTGGCCCTTTACACCAGTCAAAGATTTATGCAAAATAAATTGTACACTTAAAAATGAATAAACCAGTTCAAAAACTGGGGGATAATCACTAGTTAGGAATTCTTCAGCAAGCAAGTGGTTCAGCATTTATTTGTGACACTTTCTGACCAAAATATATTAACAACTCACTGATATGTTCGTCCCCGGCCTCCATAATCACCTAACAGCAAAACTGTTATTCCTTTTAACATCACAGTCTTTCAATAGACACAATGAGTCTGTGACATCATTAGGATCTTTCTATAAAAATGCAAGCGCCCAGACTTTATTAATATAATCTGACCTACTTTATTACCACATCTCAATGACTCTAAATTGGCAGCTCTGCTTTTGTGTGTAGCCGTGTGTACTGAAGTATATTTTATGCAGGGTTCCTCCTCTAACCGCAAACGCTATTCAGACGGCTGGTCGCAAGTGAATGCCGCTCCTCTTTCTGTAAACAATAGACGCTTGACCCCTGCCACAGACTCACATTAAACTCCAGTGCTTCTCTTCAACAGACTGCTGCCTTTAACATTATTCATAGAGAGAGGGCTGTTACAATAGTATGATTTGAAGGCCTTGTTCTGCATTAAATTCGCTCGCACAGTCATGTAGCGGGTGGCGTTGCTAATGGATACACTTTTGCTTATATTCTTATATATGAGCAGTATAACTTTGTTTGTATGGAAATTTAATGTAAAATGTAGCAAGCCAAAAAATGTTGATTCTCCAGGTAATTCTGATTGAGTTTATTTACATAACCAACAATATGCTTTAGTTAATAGGCTGTTAAGAGTCACAATACTGTACAGAATATGAACAAAATAACTTTTTTTATCATAAACCAAACCAAGAAGAGTGTTGCATGCAAGGTATTTTTCTCTATATGTCTGTGCTAACTATCTTACCAAAGGACCAAATACCATGTGATCTATAAACATTCAATCATTAAGCTATTTGTTCAAGATGTACACAACACTTTGCTATTGCAGGTCAACAGAGCCGCTTTGATGCTAGCACTCTCATGTATGACTGCAGCAAGGCCAAAGGGAGATTTGAAGGAGGCAGACTCCATCATTGCCCTGGAGTGCTATTGATTCTTTATTAAGCCAGTGAGCAGTTCATAGGGGGATCTTTGGGTCCCCTTCACGCCATCATCCTTGAGAGGAGAGTGCTGTTTATCTGTTGTGACAAAGTGATGGTTGGACTGGGAGGATTTTTGGAGGAAAGTGCTCCTCAAGCACCACTGTAATTGCAGGGTATTGCAAAAAGTATTATTATGGAAGTGTATACAGTAGTATAATATGAAAACTATTTATTTAAATATGTTGCATTATTATTAAGATTTAGATTTATGTAGATATACATATACATTTTTATAAACATTTTTTGATAAAAAAATCTAATTGATACTGTAATTTGTTAAGACGTAAGATACTGGCCATAAATAGTCCTGGCCCTTTAAAAGGACAGAGCACAATGTTTTCCTCTAATCTAAGATGAACATCCTAATACCGTATAATACCTTGACATGCTGTTGTTATTTTTCTAAATATTTTGCAGTGTCAAGAACATAATCTCATGTTGAATACAAATGAATGAATTTACATAGATTTTTATTACCGCTATTACTCAAATAATTAATTACAGTAATATACTTTCAAGTATTGTCTTGAATAGTGTAAAGGATCAACAGATAACAAATAAAAAAATAAGCAGTTTATGTGTTTGCTGCTGTAGGAAATGCTTCAGAAAAGTCAAGTGAAAACTCTCTGTATTGTGCCTCAAAGTTCCCTAACTGAAAGGGTTTCTAAGTGTATTCAACCAGACTGATTAACTTGGATTGCAGGGTTTGGTGTCATCTGGTAAAGCACAGTCAAGACTCGCCCACCCAAAGGCTGGTGAACCAGTGACTTGTGCTGTGGTGTCTGACATATGCTAGACCAGACACGAGCAAACATCCCCAATGGCCGTTCCCTGATTATTCAATATTGAAAGATTTCAGGGGTTTTTTCTGCTTTGCAATGCTAGATGGCAGATTGTGGGGGATATGTGTCATAAAATTATCCTCTGCTTGTTATATGTTTTTCCCTCTTGAAATAAGCTGTCAGTGTTTACTAGCTTATGTTTATGTTCTATCTTCCATAATAATCCCTTAATAATTCCACAAAAGATGTTATGTACTTTTCCTATTTTCACACACTCATTGCTATACTTCTACACTGAACAATACTTCGACAGCATTTATCTTGCAGTACCATTTATCCTACATTTTGTCTATAATGTTAGTGAATGCATAATGTTGTAAGATGAACGATAAATTAACAATTCTATTTGTATTAAATGTCATTAACAAAGATTAATAAATGCTGTGATAAGTATATTGCTAAGATTAATAAATGCTGTGATAAGTATATTGCTAAGATTAATAAATTCTGTGATAAGTATATTGCTAAGATTAATAAATTCTGTGATAAGTATATTGCTAAATGTTAGTTTATGTTAGCTAACTTGAAGTAACAATGTTAATCAATAGGATCTTATTGTAAAGTGTTCGCATTAAAATAAGATAAATATATCTAATTATATATAAATTATCACATTTAATCACATCATTCTTTTATGAGATTTATTGGCACATGTGTATATATATTTTGATAATTTATTTTTTCTATATTTTTGGTTTCTTTGATTTCTTTTTCTTTATTTTTCCTTATATCTCCACTATCAGTGCTAAAATGTACAACAATGCAAATCTGCTATAGAAATACATTTGAATTAAATTGAATATATGTACAGTATTTACAGTAATTCATATTTTACCCTGACCCAATTTACCTGAATTCATTTGTACATAAAGAATTTGACATTATTCAAAATTGTTGTGAAAAGAATGTTAAGATATGCAGTGAAAACTTTGTTGCTGTCAGTATGATGGAGGGCGTTTTGAAAATGTGGGTTAATTAGTCCTGAACGACTCTGTCCCTTCCATGCAGCTGTGGCATTAAAATTAAATATATCTAATTATATATAAATTATCACATTTAATCACATCATTTGATGTGGCATAATTGATAGAGTGCTATTTACTTTGCAGAGTAAAATTATGCATGCAATACACTTTAAAGTATACAATTATAGCTGTGTAGTAATGTTGAAAAGGTTGTGTCGGTTACATTTGCGTGATGTAATTAATGCTACCTAGACATGGGAGGGGATCAGCTTGGCATGACCATGGCACAATAGATGGAAGTGGAGAAAGGGGGATAAGCACACACATGCACTCACACACACAATTAATGTTGGAAAGGGACAGCTATGATTTTGGAGGGTTATTCTGTCCATAAAAAATGTAAATGCATTAGATGTGTGCTTGTTTTGAGTGAACCTATTCAGCATTTTCTCTGAGCTTTGTTTTGGATGTATCAGTCATGTCACAATAAGTGCCAGTGATATATGGTTTTGTGTGGGCTTGTTAGATCAATGTTTTTCTGCTTTGTGTCAGTGGAACCCTATTGTAGTAAAAAAGGGCGTTTTTTTTTTTTTTTTGTTTATTTAATAATATGAAAAAGTAACACATTTAACAAAAAATATGCATATATAAAATGCAAAATGTATGCAAAATAAAAAAAACAGTTATTGCCATACTGCTATTATAGTACATTAAAAATTATGCATTATGTAATAATCTGACATTCCCTTAGTTTTATACAGTGTTCACTCATTTACAATGGCTTTTATTTAAACCCCAACAAAACCTCACACTTTCTTAACATCTAAGGCACAAAACATATTTTTTACTTGCTCCGCAGTTTCTTCCCCACAGATTCTGTTTTAATTTGAACTTCATCCCAGAGCTTCAGGAAGGTGGAAGCAAGGTGGGAGTCTTACAAGCGCAAGGTGTGAGGGGAAAAAATGAAGAAGAAAAAGAAACCACGCATGCCATCCATTGGTCTTTGTATTGATTCACAGGGGTGTTGAAAAGGTCTTTGGTCATGCCCTTACCAAAGCATACTAATTTGCTCGATCAAGTCTGTCAGAATATCGACTGGGAGGAGGTACAGCTCCCGCCATTGTGTTTTCTTCAGCGGGGAGTCGGTCTGTGAAACAGGATTACCAGAGGTCACGCAGGCAGTGAAAGGATGTCCATCACTTTCTGTCTGCTAATACAAAGGGGCGGGAACTGGGACGTGATTGAGATGTTGGAGACAAGAGGAATGGCAGTTTTCAAAAAAACATCTCTTGCATGCAAATGTTTTACTGTTAATGTATTCATAGCCATCTTGCAGAGTTATAATCACATGCAATGGCTTATAGTTTCCTGTTCTATTTTAGGATTACATCAACTATAACACAGCTGTAGTCTTTTATACTAGAAATATGAAGGCTGTTGAGAGAAAAAAAGAAAAGTCTAATTAATCATTTTATATAATAATGCTCATCATATATTCATATTAAAATACATTTAATAGTTTTGACCTTGACAGTGAATGTGAAAAAATCATCAAAACAGCTTGTTATAATGTGTGATCCTGCCTGTGAAAACCCAGCCCCAAAGTCTTTTTTTTTGTGATTTACTGTTTTCTACATTAAATCATCCTACATAATGTAAAGAACATTCTGTAAAATATCACCTTGATATCTTTAATATTGACTGAGTAAAGGTGTGAATATTTATAGGTGAAATCAAACTTTGATGATCAATATCTCAGAATTAAATTTTGTAGCCTGGTTTTCACAGACAGGGTCTAATTTATTATTTTGTTCTACTTTTTATACATAAATTACAATACATTTATTATCCACACATCTGATTTAATATGTAATTTCCACAGTAAATGCATTCAATTAAGAAGAGAACATTCCCCATTAACACTTTAACTGCATATGAGTGTTTGTCCTACACACATAAGATGTTAAATGTATTTGTTAATTTTCTTCTATTACATGTATAATTTATAAATAAAGAATATTGGAAATTTAAATAATGGATTATTTACATTTTAATTTGACAAAATAAGATTCTCTATTCTAATATTGAATATAGTTAAAAAATATGTATGTGTTTTATTTTGACAGTCCCTCAATTTAACTGTACTGTACATCGCCCATGACTATCAGGCTGTATAAATAACCCATTGTGTCTGGACTACTAATGTTTCCTAATCTCTGCACGCGGCTGAAATTCTATGCCACATTGTACAACAACCTCTTTGCTCAACAGTGGTTTTTATTATGCCCATTATTATAACAAATATCCAATTATCTATTATCTTGTAGTCCTGATTGTATACCTCTTTGTGGCGATTGGGTCAAATACTCTTACCTCTATATGGAACATCTGCCTCTGTTTCCTGTCTCATCAGCGGCCCTCGTGGCCGGCGGCCCCTTTAACCTGATCACATAGGTATTTTGCTTTCATTCCCCCCTGTGTTTTGTTTGTTTGATTGGCTGAGCAGGTGTTTTATAACCATTAGAGACTCCATCCCGACCCTGTCTCTGAGTAGTAAGCAAATAGAACAAGCAGACAGCCCAAGTCATGCAAGTGATTTTTTCCTCTCAATGGAACCATCTGGTGACTGAACGAAAGAGAAAAGGAAGCACAGGGTCGGTGTGCTTGTTTACCTTTGGCTGCATAATTGTGTTTCGAGGAAAGCGCGAGGTCACAGGGGAGGCTGCCTGGCGCTTCTGATGGTTTGAAGGGCTTCGCTGGTGTCCTTGTTTGCAGACAAGAATATGAGATTGAGCCGCTTCTTATTCGTTTCTTATTCGTTCAAATGATGTAGACTTTGTTATGTGATACAAAATTTTATTCAAGCATATTATTTCCGATACTTTAGATACATATCAACAGATTCGAATAATTTCAAAATGTATACATTATATTGTATTATATTACATTACATTATTTTATATTATATATTTTACAGTACAATGTTATTTTACAGTAAAATATAAATTTTTTCCCCTCAACTAGCTGTAGTTGATGGCCTTTATTTATATATATTTTCTCCCTCACCTTTGTTAGCTGTGTGTCCATCAATCATGTCCAGGCAAGAGCCATCACAGCTATTTGCCTCACTGAAATTAAAGAGACGATGACTCAGGCATCTTGCTCTCAGTGTGACAGTAAAAAGATTGAAATGTTTGTTTTGTGTTTTTGCAGTGGTGTCAATAAACAGACATTCATCCCTCCTCTTACTGGGCAGACCATTATGCCACACTACTACATGTAATTATGAAATTGATGATAATTACCGAGCGACTCATTAATCTCTCATTAAGCCATTGTGTATAAACTCAATAACATGCAAATCAGTTAACTGAAAACAGAAGAGGATAAATACTTAAAAACACGAAGAGCAACTTATTAACTGTGTATGCAGATGATCTCGAATCAAATAAGTGTCAGAAGAAAGTTTTACAGATATTTCAGTTTGAATACTTTTAAAAAAGTTTGAATACTACACATTATTTTCCTATATTCTACCAATATACTACATCATGTTACAAATTTTATTTATTAGTGAATTCTATCGTCTGCTGTACTGCATTGTATTCATGCTTGTGGTTGGTGTTATTTTATGGTTGAAATACTGAGCACTGAATCAAACGTTATACTGTTACGAATCTATTATACGTGTTGAGTTGCATCTGAATACTCACACGAATGTTTACCTGAACACGGCCAGCCCGAATCTATAACCCCTCAGATGTGTGTGCAATAACAATTCTGATAAAAGCTCAACTCTCATGGCCTAATTGATTTATTTACAGTGATCCGGTCTTAGTGGGAAGCCCCTTTCATGTTGATTGATCACCGCAACATGAGGCAGATTTAACAGCACAACAAACCTTTTTGTACTAATGACCCAGGAGCATTAAAGCTCTGGGGCAATGTTTCTATTCACGCAAAAGCGTAGATTTGCAGCTCAAGTGAGAGAGGGGACTTGGTTTATGTGTTTCTAAGAAGCTGTCCGTAATGAACAATTTCTCCTAATGGCAAATTATCCCTGTTTCTGTTTCCTGAAGCAAAGGGCCCTTGCAAATTGATGTATCTGTCCTCTGAGGGTTTCACCGCCACATTACGGCATTTTAAAATATTAATATGAGAGTGCATTTAGCCAGGAGTAGCGAGGCACAGCTCCGCTCCCATTACTTTCATGTAGGTCACTAGAGACCGACTACCTCTCTCTCTCTCTGTCTGTTTTTGTCTCTTTCATTCCCTCTCTCTTTTTATTCTTCCCTTATTGCTTTCTCTCTTTCTTTCTCCCCCCATTTTTTCAAAATACAAGCTAGAATTATTATTATTTTATTTTATTTTGATTTCTTTTAGTGAAAGCGTTCTTTCATTGGTATGCAGGAAGCAATTGTGGAGGTGCCCTTTTCCCAGCTGTAACCATCTTGGCAGCTCAAACACTGATTGAAGCAGACTACGTGTCACATCCTGTTACATATGAGTCAGAATGTGGAATCCTGGGAGATTTGAATAAAGAATACATATTTTTTTCTCTAATAGGGTCTGGGTGGGTGGATGTTTTTTTTTATTGTGTTGTCTGTTTTCGTTGTAATGAGAATGGCAACTTCTGTTAAGAACTGAAAGATTAGTATCTAATGTCAATATTAAAGAAGGAATAAATGTTGTACTTTTAATAATTATATGATGTTTTGTTGACAACAGTTTCGTTTTTGTGTCATCAGTTGTTACTTTAATTATCAAACCCTTAAGAAGGATTTTTTTATTGATAACCTAATACAGTCAGGCCTGCATTAGATGCAGTGATTTTTATTGTTACCACATGAAGCCCATTTTTTAGGTTCCTGAACTAAAAAACTTTTTAGTGTATGTTTTTGAAATTGTTTGACGTTTAATAAGAACTTTGAATGAACACTCAAACAAAATAAATCGTATTTATTAACGTAAACTCTTTGTCTTTGCCTACTGATATTTTGACATGTTTATTCAAAGGTCAAAGAAACTATATCCTGTATACGGCAGAGGTCAGAAATGTCATGAAGAGAATGTGCCAGGGGTTGTAGTTTATTCTAAATCACTGTTGACAGAATTGCTGGGACAGCATGATTAAAAATTGATAGAGAAACATCCGACCTCACCCTTTTACAGCGTTTGAGGCACATATGAACAACACACGTGGTGCTTTGTGTTTAAAAAGAGTAAGGTAATATAGTAAAACTAAACAAAGAAATACAAAATGTCATTATTTTATACTCTGATTGATGTTAGACACTGCAGTAAGTTCTCTCATCAGCGAATGGTTGGGATAAAAAGACGTTATCTTTTCAGGTTTCTTTAATGATGATTAAATTTTAAGCATGTAATAAAACAATTTCATTGTCCCACTAAAATATGCAGAATGTTTATCAGAATAAGAAAACTTTCTCCTCATATGGTTTTAAAAGCCATTTTTTAATCAGCCATTTTTGAGTTTCTGAGTTTGAAGGCCACAGTTAACGAAGGGAAAGGAAAGTTGTTTTAAGCTCTGAAGCTAAAATAAATCTTGCAGAAACATACTTTCATAATCATGAGCACAAAATAATCCATTGTTGTAGCCACATGTACCATTCAGAATCTGAAAAACATACATATATAAACAATAATAAATCATTATCTGTATTTCTTGTATATATTTAGCTTCCGTGTGCTGCGCCCAAAACAAACAGTTGTCCTTTGTGTACAAATGCTGTGTTGTTTCTCTGTCATGTAAAGGCAGGTTCGTGTTTGCTTTTATGGGACACACGTGGCAAAGTGCATGCAAACAGAAGAGTATAATATGGTAATCAAATTAGCACAACACATCAAAGGTCCTGGCTTTTTACAGCGCCATTTCCACATCACAATTCACAATGGCAAGAGCCAATACAATAAAGGGCTTGGCAGCGTGAGCGATAATCCTTCTGGCGGAGGACTTTTGAGTGGATCAGTGTTCAATGAAAAACATCATATCACTCTAAATCCACTTTCCAATTAAGAACATCATCTATGAATATGTATTTGGGAATACTGATGAGATGTCAAAAGCAACCATAACACCTTGACTGATAGTGTGTATTTCATATTGAGATGCGATTTCTTTCACAAATGGAAGCTGATCACATGACAGGCAAATTTAGTTAGGTTCAAAGGTTTAGAAAAAGATATTGAGGGAAAAAGCAGATCGCTTAGACGCAGGTGCTTTTTGAAACACATTTTAATAACTTTTACTCATAATACTTACAAAAAGCACACAATAAATTACGAATTAGAGCTATTTAGAAGTGTGACGAAGAAATCCTTGGACAGTTTTTGTGGCACTTTTCAGATATTTCAAGTGGCAATAGATTAAATAAATTGTGCTAAACATCTTACAGACTTGAAAAAAGTCTATTGGTATTTCATATTATATAAGTCTATTGGTCTTTATTTTACTGTATGTACAGTATATAACTAACATTGACATTGTTGACATTACTTCTGCAAAATGTGATTTGCAAAAAGCAGAGACATAATTTTTATGCATGTATTTGCTCTATACAGTACATTGAATTGTTGTGCATTACTGCAGCATATTCAATTCAATTTCCTCAGAACTGACATCAAACATGATCACCTTAAAAACAATAACAGAATTATATTTGTAAACATTTTGGATCCATTTTCTTGTATTTTAATTCAGTTTCTATTGTTGAAATCTTAAGTTTCAGTATGTTAATATTTATCAACAAACTTTAAAGTTCACTTGACTATTTCTGTTGTGTATCTCAATAAGATTAACATTGAAGCATGGATGTGAATCTGACAGCGGCCCTGCCGTACTAAATAATTGAGCGGACGCTCAGCTGGCTGGGCAAACTTATTAACAGGGGAGCGGAAGCAGATGGTATGAAACTTGTCATCTTGCAAAACAATACAATAAAAGTAAGAGAAATTAACTCTAGCAGTCATCGCTACCGATAACACACACACACTCAAACGCTCCTCACATGAGGTGTGATTACTGCCTGTATCACTGAGGTATTCCCTGTTCACATCTGGATGACTCGTTTCTCGTGTCACCATTAAAGTTTCAGGTGGTGCGTGGCTGAAGATTCAGAGATGGTTGTTCCGGCTCCTGTTCTACATGCTTGGATCCCTAAAGAAGCACTGCTGGAGGGTCGCCATGGGCAACAGCGTGTCACAAACGTTGGATATGGAGTCTCCAGGTGCTACACGAGTAAAAAACTCTTGTTCAATTAGCACCTTAAGGGACTTTGTGCATGTTCACTAAGTCATGTTCAACAAGCACAAATATGTTCCAGTGAGATTAGACCTCTGTTCACCTCTAAAACACTTAAAGAGATTATATCTATGTTGATATTCTTGTATATTTTATATTTTAAAATGCAAGAACTACAATAGTGCACCAGGGAAAGCAAAATGATGCTTTATAGTTCAAGCTTATTTTCAGCTTATTTGCATTTCAGATCATGTGAGCAGCAGTATAATGTACTACTGTAGCACAAAAAGAAATCTAGCCATAATACAGACCCAGTGATTTACACATAACCTTCACATTAACGCAGTGTCTTACTCAAGCACACCTCATCTGTCAGTTTGGTTTACACCATCTTCAATGGGGCTTATGGAAATATTTCAGTGTGTGACACATATAATCTCCTAATTAAAGAATAATTGCAAATGTCCTGAACGTTGCTTTCATGCAGGCATTAAATGGCTTTTCTAGTCCCAAAAGACTTGCAGTGATGTTTTTATCTGACTCTGGCAAAAGTGACTGTGTGTTTATTATCATGTAGTGGGCGGCAAGGTTGCTAATGGATTTTCAATTTTTTGTTGGCACAAGCATTGCTGCATGTATACAGATTTTGTCAGAGCTTGTTTGAAAGCATGATGTTATTTGCGTACAATTGTGTATATCACTGTTAATTATAACTTTAAATATTATAGGTTTAAACCAAGATGTAGTTTCATTATATTCTCTCTTTTTTTACCTTCATGTAAACTCGTTTTACCTGTTACCTGACCCCTTATATCTCTATTCACTATTTCATGGTTGAATTTTAATATAATCATGACAAACTATAAATTGATGGAAAGGTATAAGACAAATTTTCATATCAATAAATGTTACAAAAAAACGTTAGTGTTACTGTAATTTATAAGAAGACCTAAAATAAAAAATAAAATGGTAAGACTTAATAATGATTGTTAATGTTAATGTTATCTATAAAACCTTTTTTATAAATACCACAAAAAAATGTAATATCTAAAATTTGTTTATGCTCAAATTATGCAGATGAAAAAGGGATTTTTGGAATGTTGCACTACGCAATTTTCCCTAAATTTCAACTAATAAGGATTAGATACAACCAGTCCATATACATCATCCTAAAAATGACCCTCACCCCCAAAGATATAAAATAGATGTAATACACCATCTGTACCTTACATTTTAAGGTACTGTTTTTAAAGAGCTATATAGTTGAAATGTCTGCTGATGAGAACTGACAAATCAAACAGGGATCTCTGCATGGCAGGAAGCCTTTTACTGTAGTTCACTTATGAAAAAACAGCTTCTGTATTACTAACTTTGCTCGGCTGCACATCTAAGCTCTTGACAGCTTGACAGGTATTCTAAGTTATTTGTCAGCAAGGTTATATATTCTTTAGCATGCTTTTTCAAAATAAATATATGTGTTCAGGAGTTCTTAAATACCAGCAATTATATACCTTTTTCTGATTTAATGGCTCTTGCACTTCAGACAGAATACACACAGTATTTACACTTGCAGTAATAACAGATTATGAACTTCCTGTGAGAGATGCTGTACAGTATATAGCTGTTTGTTGGTGTAAACATGATTTCCTTCTTCCTATATGTTACATCAGAGGCTGTTAGTCAAGATGCACAGCCAGATATATTTCTACAGTATATTTCTAAAAACTCTTTGTAATAAGTTCTAATATTTTAGGATATTTTACATTTAGATGTACATTGGTATGTATAGTATGTGCATAGAGTTTTAAAAACTATTACTAATAAAGTGTTTTTTTTATTCAGCGCATCAAAAAATACATACAAACAGATGTGGGTCAAAAAGATCATTACCAGTTTACTTTCACTTTTGAATTAGTTTATATTTTAATCTTCTATAAAGACTGTAAGGAAAGAAAGCTAACTTAAAAGTTCTTGCAATATTGATTTTTCCAATAATAATACCAAAAACATTGCAGAACTTTTGCTTTTTCCACCAACTAGTCAGTAATAACAAATATCGCTTTGCCCTGATTTCCAATAGTCAAGGTCTTAAAAAGACATTTAGAACATTTTGACATCCAACATGTTCTCATAAACCATTTCTATTAACCACTGCTGAGGGAATGGCAAAGTTCCCCAAGACATATACTTCCCGTGCAAGACCATCATTAATTTCATCCACTTAAAAGCAAACGGAGGGGAAGAGGCTTCGGTAATCTTTCACTCTTTTCAGGTGTTTAATTTCTGGAAGTTACTATGGAGACTATCTAGTGCTTATTGATGTAGCCTTTACTTAAAATCTGTCATCAGGGGAAAGTCCATTTGTAAATTTGTCTCCTTCATGCACAGCTCTCCTTACAGACTGCCTTAACTATTAGTCTAAACATAGCATTTGTCAGCATGTCATTTCAGCACCTTAAAGCGACTGCTTTAAGTTTTTCTAACATGGTGTTAGAAGCCAAGGGTGAGGAGCGAGTCCTTTCTCCCAACAGAAGGATGTCTGCTTTTTATCAAACTCTGCTCTGACAAATACATTTACCAGGAACCGAGTCAGTGGATATAGATAAAAACTTAATCAATCAGGCTTCAATATCTTTTAAAGGAATAGTTCACCCAGAAATGAATTGTTTTCACAGTTCTTCGGTTTTCACTTCTGGGACAGTTTTCAAGCTCCAGATATAATAAAAAGATCATTAAAATGTGATAAAAGTAGATCATATGTCAATGCACTGTATATTGCACTGTATACAGTATGATTATTCTGTGTGAGGCCAAAATGTAGGTTGTTTTGACTTTTACTGTATCTTCAGCGAATCAAATAAAGCAACTACTGTTTCATAATAAGGCCTAGAGACATAATAATGTAAGAAAATAAATACATAATTAAAAAATAAATTTGAGTAAAAAACTTTTGCTGGCCACCAAGAAACCCTGTATTTCTTTGTATAGACAAAAATATCTCAGGATAGTAAAATAAGTACTGAAAAGTAATAAATATTTATTTATTTCCTAAATAAAGATGGATTCTTTGACTCTACACCACATGCACATCCTCACAAGCCATATGAGAAGATTAAGACAATGTTCTTTCCACCACTCATCTTATAGCCAGTTGTTATGTCTTGCATCCAGCTGTTCTCTTCATCTGCTCACTGACATGACTTTGAGACTACACAGCAGCGTACACGCCTGTCTTCATGTACCGCCATGCATTAGTGTAATATAACCTCAACATTGTTGTTTAAATATGAACATATATATATGTACTTTGCTAAAAACATTTCATTAAATGATAAATAAATGAAATGAAATGAAAAACAATGATAAATTGTGTGTGTAAATTGTAGATATACAATTGCATTCCGGATGTATGTAATGTATATTTTCTATATAAACAATATAGGATAATAAACTTGTCTAATTATTCCATTTTCATAAGAAAATTGTATTATATATTATATTATAGCATATATTATCATTGTTATGATAACATAGATATATAACAGACTGTAATTATACAACTAGAAGACATTAAGAATAGCTTAGTAAAAGTCCAAATGTTCTATTTGACATTTCAGATTCAACAATCCTGCACACATATGCATAATTACAGCAATAATAGCAGCTCTGCCTCAAACAAACACCATTTCAACTGCATCAGCAACATTTTCACTTTGACTTTTATACTTAGCAGAGCAGTCGGGTTCCAAATCAGAAAGAAACACTCACAACAAATGTAAATGCATAGAATAACGGCATGCTGGACACAAAACTTATATTTTTATATTTGTTTTTAATAAGCTCTCTAATAATCAGAAGCTGTTCTCCTTTGCAGACCTTATCATTAAATGTTTAAATGCAAAGCAGGAATTTAAATGTAGATAATACAGTATATTGGCAACATACAATAATGTACAATAAGGTTGTAGCCATAAACATTTATTGAGTATTAAGCATTAACATGAATAACAATAAACCATATAAATTAATTTTTGCAATGCAATTGTCTATGATTTGTATTACCTAATGTTAACAGATACAACTTTTAATATTAAAAATGCAATAAATTAGTTCATGTTAATTAATAGTTACCTAATAAAATATCTAATTGTAAAGTATTATGAGTAAAGTGTAAAGAGTCCAGAGCCTCAAATGTAATCAATCAATCTGTATGAATAACAATCACGGTGGACTAATTATCCAGAAGATAAGAACTATTGCAACTAATGCTGTTTTGTTTTTCAATTCATAAATGGATAAAATATGTACAGAACACACTGTTGGGTTATAAATTAACTATGTTCGTTACCCAAACATGGGTTGAAACAGCCCAATGTCTGGGTTAAAACAACTCAACGTCTGGGTTAAAACAACCCAACGTCTGGGATAAAACAACCCAACATAAGTTAATTTATAACCTGACAGTGTGTTTTGTCTTTAACTCAGCATTTTGTGTATAGCAGAAGTCAGACCCAATTTAGCCCGCAGTCAGACAGAATCAATATCACAAGCTTCCTTAAATAACTTTGCTACTGGTCATCAAATAATGTCTCTCTTTTGTTTATCATATACAGTACTGTTAAAAACTATCAAATATTTTCACTTGTATTAGATCCCCACACTTCGAGTTTCTATAAAATGTATTTGTATGTTATTACTACGCTCTTTCACATATTCACTCTCATTGTCTCATTTCAGGTCTTTCCTATTTCATAAGATTTTCCACAAATATTCAAGACAACACACACATTTGTATATTGAAGTAAAGATGTTATATTGATTGCCTTCTGCAGTTATGACCTCAACGACATTCATATTTTGTTAACATCCTTTGTTTAATGATTTAATGGCTGGTGGTAAATAGAAAGTGCATGTATAAGATCTTCAGTGCTGCACTAAGACCAAGGGTTATATCAGAAAAGGAAAAACCCAGAGCATGCAAAACTGTATCGAGGGTCATTCTCAGGTTATCAACATTCAAACCATTTCAATATTTCACTCTCTCTTTTTCAGGCACACACACCTTAGATTCATTATGTCACCTTTAAAGAACTGTCACTGTCGGTTTTGTAATTTGACACATAAAGGAGAGGGTTGAATATGTAAGATTCTTATGCAGGGTGTTTTAAATATGGAAATCAAGAGAATCTACCGTATTGAGGATCAAATTATAAAGACATTCTATTATAGGGAGATAGCAATGCTAAGCCTGACAGTCACGTTACAGGTTGACAGTGAAAATGGTTCATTTGTGGTATATCTCCTGTCACTGAACAATTTTAGAGACTATACCCAAGGTAACAATCATATAGCTAAAGTCAGGACTACTTCTCTTATTTTAAAGGCATGTATTCGCTATTGGTAAGTATCTAGGTTAGTTTGGTGTATGAGATTCATCTAAGTGTTGTTTGTGACGTTAGCATCTACATTAAGCAGATCATACAGTAAATCTGGTATGATAAAAATATAAACATGTAAAACACTGAGAAATATGAAACATGTCAAAACCAAAAGCAATTAATATGAGGAACATAAAACTTGTATATCAGAAGATGATTTGTAATGATAGTGATATTCTTTTATACAAACCACTAATGTTTCTATATTTTATTTGAGTGAATTGTTCAGTGGTTATGAGACTGAGCAAAATATACAACGGATGCTTAATAACAGACCGGCCACAGTAAGAAACTTCTCTTATGTCAGCATAATAAACCTATACCCATCTGCAACTAAGTTATAATTTGAGGTCATCTTAAAGAACAAGCACAATTGCTTTTGAGTCAGGACAATTTGTGAATATTTATTAGTCAGAGTGGGGGGTAACAATACAGTCATGTAGTGTGTATTTGGCTGACTTCAGAAAGAAAACACAAAACACATAAATATGTATAATCATCTCTTCTCGTGGACTCCTTTTTCATAATAAAGGGTTTTTGAAAAACAAAAGCAAAAAACAGCAAGGCAAAACAACAACATAATTAAGCCCCCTATACCCCCCCAACCCCATCCCATCACCCACTGCCCATGTCATATTTAGATCAGATTAGCTGTCCCTTTTTGCTGCCTGTTGTCTATCCTGTTTATAATGTCTATTGTCTGACATCAATATTTAGTTTGATCTGAGGACATCAAGCATCATGTCACCATGTATTTTTTATAGAAATATTACATCTATAGACTATTCTATAACAAGTTTCGTTTTACAACTCTGCCTATATTACATTTTTGGTGCAATATTCATTTGCAAGTGGTAAACGGTGTGCTGGGTTGTTTTAATATTACCATCAAAAACAAAAAAATCTGAAAGTATGAAATCTTTTATCTCATAACGTTAATTTTAAGTGATTTCCATACGAAAATTCTTGAAAAGAAATAGGTGATAGTCAATGATAACGTTTAACATTTTAAGCCCACTCAGATAAGTTGTAACACAGAAAAGCATCTTGATCTGTGCCCTTTTTGTCATCTGCATTGTGCCTGCATTCTGCATGCTTTCAAGCAGCCGAGTTTTCGTGATCAGATTATGAATTGTACTTAATCCTCCCCCGATCTGCCGACGTCTTTCTTGGTTCAATATTACTAATGTACATTCTATTGGCTGCTTTTGACAGATGTCTAGATCTCCCTCAATCCGATTCCACATAATACTTTCACTGCCATTAAATCCACACTGGTGGCCTCTTTGGGATCCGCGCGCTATCTGAGGACCGGTGATACTTTTAACATCGGGCTGGATGTACTTGGACTGGGACGGTGGTTCATATTTTGCTCTGTTTGCAGACTCAGCGTCCTGCTTTCATGCGACACGGTGATTTCTAGCATTTTGCGCAAATCGATTTGAGGGATACATAAATCTGCCAGCATGTCAAGACGAGTCTAAATAATGGTTCTCTTTGAACGGAACACGTTCTATTCTTACATGAGCAGTTTCACAGTAGTTTAAAGTTAACATCTGAATGACTGTTATAAAGCACAACAATATAAATAATCTTTTCCAAAATCTTTTTACCGTTTAAAATTTCAACATGACAAAGGCAAACATTTGTTTTACTTTTTTTTTGCAATTGTTATTTTAATAATAATAATTATAATGTATTGTTTATTATTATTATTATTATTATTATTATTATTATTATTATTATTATTATTATTGCTGTTGTTATCACTTATTATTATTATACAAGTTGTTAGTATTTTAATTTGCGTTATTAGTATTATAGATCTCCGTAGTTTAAATTCCGAGTAGTAAAATACAATATGTTTAATACGCACATTTTATTTGCAATTAATTCTAATACAATTCCAATAACAATGTGTGTAAAATATTTTAACAGCTAAACCTTTCGGAGCTTTCACAGCCTTACAACATATTCAAACCTAAAAAACATATTAAGTAACTCATTGTCCCTGTATTCTTAATTCCACTGCTTTATCTTAACACTGGTCAGTAGGCTAAAAAACAAACACAGAAATGGTAATACATTAAATAAACAATAAACTGCCGACATACACTCTTATAAAATATTAATATCGGTGCTATCTAAATTATGTTTAAATAATAAGGTGTGCGCTCCGTCAAAACACATCTATTTACAAATTACACAAATAACATTTTTTACACAACAATATCAGAATTTATTTTCTGAAATAATAACGAATTCATTAAGGATTAGTTAAAATTTTACGCAGACTATGACATTTTTTATGTTAACAAAACAAAAAGGAAACCAATTATACTTTTTTAACTATTTAAAAAGGAACTAAACAAATCTGCAAGATACAATGGTTTTGTTTTTTTTGTAAAAAAAAAAAGAAAATGTTCCTTAACTCAGATGCAAAAGCTTTACTTTCTCTAGACAGGCATACATACTGTGATAAACGAGAGCCCCGTTTGGCTGTCTGTCCTCCTGTTTTCAGAAATGTCCCAAATAGTCGTTGACAAGTCGTCTTGTAGGGACACATAATTTGTGTCATGTGCAGGTGGCCGATTGTGTGATATCCGACAGGACCATCAATGGTGTAGTCTCACTCCAATTAGAGTCCCATTAAGAAATACAAGTTAGCCAGACGTGCAATGCCACCAACTGCCTACATACAAACAAAAACATTCAGCGCACAGCAATAACATTTTCGTCACTTTACCACCTTAAATTTAATGTAGATGAATAAAAGCAAGGACACAACAAAGAGTGCAAAAGAAATGTGGGTTTTGGGTGACAGTCCTGTCTGAGTCGGGCGAGTGTAAGCCAGCCTGTGCCATGTATAAAGTGCTGGTCAGAAAGGAAAAACATTAAGAGAAGGTGTTGTAACAATCGATTTTGGCATGAATTTGCTTGATGTGTATTGTGGAAATGAAAGTCTAACTGTAACCTTGTTACTAAACAGCAGATTGGATGTTATTAGTTTGGTACATAAACGAACTCTTCTGCCATCTAGCGACCGTGCGGACAGAGCGCGCTGTGTTGCGTTAAATGATCTTAAATAACTACACTGCCATCTGGTGGAATTCTGTAGAATATGTCTGAACTTCACCAAATGAAATGAAAAAGACATTTTGTCTCCAGAGGAAATTTTGTTTTGGCTCACAGTGCATTTACATTGACAAAAACATTGGATCCATAAACAACAAATATTAATAGAAACTATTAATAGAAACGTACAACAAAAGTACAAAAAACCAAAACCCTCCCTTTAAAGGCATTTTAACACAGACGCTTTTCTGTGTTACAACTTATCTGAGTGGGCTTATAATGTTAAACGTTATCATTGACTGTCAGACTGTTTTGACACATAGCGTCAATGTGTCAGCTAAAATTTTATTTGCTTCCCTAAGAACTGACTGTTTATAGTGTATATATTTGAGGGCCGGATATTCCCTTTTCCCTTTCATCTTCATTGATATTTTTACCAGGTGCCCAATGAACTGTTTTCTCTCTGTTCCTGTAATAGATTAAAGAGTTCTTTACTTAGGCATATTTTTAAATTGGTATATATTTAATACTCAAGTACATTATCTCATTAAACTTCATATAAACACCATGCATTCATGAAGTAAAAACACCTTAGCTGGTTCTTTAGTTGCACAATAGACACAGCTGAAAAACTGTAAATATGTTGATCTCACTAATGTCTTGTGCATATGCTGGTGTTTAAAGGTGGGCATAGTGTTTCAGTGCAGTCAGGATGTCTTCAGTGATGTCTTGATGCTGGTGGGCCTCTGTGATGATGCTTCACTGGAGACAGGAGTCTTGGAGGGGGAAGGGTTACCAACAATGGTCTTGAGCCGTCTTTTCGCTGGGTGTGTAGTTGTAGTGCTTTTGGATGGTTTTCTCTTTTGTTAAGATATTTGCACCATGCAGTGTATTTCAGAGTTCTTGCATTGACTCGTTTGTTCTGCTGTACCTGGTGATGGTGAAGTGGTGAGCTAAGTGCACAATCAGCAGGTTAGCAATATCCTGTGGTTATTGATTGATCTGCATGCTGGCATGGAGTAACGTTGCTGGGAAGCAGAGTTGAATATATATTATTTGACTCTCTGTAGATTTAGTCCTATCCTCTGCTGACAGAGCCTTTTTATTTAGTTCTGTTATTTCTACCTTTGATGTCATTATGATTACTCATAATATTACCCTTAATGACCCTCATAATAAGACTGTTTTTACTTCCCTAATATCCTCCTGCCATATGATTACTCCAAGCTACCATTCACACTGGGCTTTTTTAAACTAAATGGGACTGGATGATGTCACCACTGCTTTCTGCAAAGCTGCTTTATAGCTCATTTAAATTGATGAATTTTCAGTGTCCACCAGTAAATGGGCTCCTATAAATAATGATAATTTTAAAGATTTTAAAAGCTTAAGATGACATGTAGACCACATCAGTTTAACAATTATATGTCTACTTTAGTAAATATTGTTTGAAACTGACTCTTGTTTCTTAAATCTTACAATCTATCCATGTCTATAGTGAATGTGTAGTAGTGGATGTTTAGGTTGGTAGATTTCTTTTCACCTTTAGAGTCACCCTCTAAATCAAGCTGACTTCCTGGATTAAAATATTAGACAATAATGTGTACAATACAATAATATTAATATTAGACATTAATGTGTGCTTGTGCTACCTCTAAAGATATTTTCATAAACCTTTGCCATTTATTCTTAAGGTGAAAGTGATAAACGTTTTATATGCTTTACCAACATTTTATTGTTTCTTACTATCTCTTTAAAAATACAGTTACAGAATTACACATGCATAGTATGTTTATATTTCACGGGTAAGGATCTCACACAAAGAAAACAATGTCAACATCCAAAACTTTCTTTGTTTTTTATTTTCGATAAATATTTTTTAGCAGCGACGTTCATCGGATTCCTGTGGTTGCTATGGCTTCCTGAACTGTCCAATCGCTGATCGTCTGTTAGCAGCTCTACTAGCCAATCCGACGCAGGAGGCGGGAATACGGATGGAAACGACGCACAGTTTCCTGCTTTAGAAATGAAACTAAAGCTCCGCGTCTTTACAGTCAGAATTTGGTAATGTTGACAGTTTAACATTCGAAGAAAAGGGAAAAACGGCTATTATTTTTTATTTGTGGACGAGAATGAACAGTGTTTCGACATTTACTTTTACTATATGTAATTTCTGGCACGTTGTGTTGTTTTGATTTCCTTGACAACTTCAAGAACGCGTCTGTTGTTATATGATGGCAAGCACGCCTTACCAGAGGTAAGCCAGTTTGCCTAAATAGCCTTGCTGAAATCAAACCAAATACGTTTTTATCAGTTAATAATTCTACATTACCAATGCTTCCAAGAAAGTGTTGGGTGTAAAAAAGGTGTTACTTTTTATCCGGAGATACTGCGCATCCTAAAGCGTTGTGTATTGCTGTGCATGATAATCATCTGCAACATTTTTTATTGTATCTGAACTTTTGTCACTTTCATTTTTTACAGTCTCGCCTTTTTTGCAGATATTTACCAAGGTGAGCCTGAAGATCGATCCATCCGCCGTCCACCTACTTAAAAACAAGAATATCACAACTGAAAGTAAAGGTGGATGTTATTTTGCCAGCGGCACATTCAAAGATGTTGAAGAAGTGTTTAAGTCTTTAACTGTACAAACATCACATGATGGATATAGCGTTCAATCAATAGAGAAAAAGAATATGAGAAGCTACAGCTCAGCAGGACTGGGAGCAGCTCAGAGTCACTCCGTACCACCAGTTGAACCAGTTGAGGTTGATGAGATTGTCATGAATTACATCAGAGATAAAAAATCTGAGGAGTTTGAAAGACTGAAAAGAAATAGAGTCATAATTACACCAAACAAAAGACATGTGACCTTTTCATCCATGACTGGCGGAAACATTCATGCACAACTTGCACGAGAACAGTTTATAACATTATATCAGAAAACTGCAACAGGGCTGCAAACCCGCACATACAATTTAGATTCAAAAACGATAAATTGGTGCCGTGTACAATTTCCTGAACTTCAGATCAGCACCAGTAGAGATAGACAAGGAGTGATGCTGACTGGTAGCTTCATTGGGCTTGACAGATTCGAGACATTTTTGAATGTAAAAGGCTCTTCTCGCAATCAAATCCAAAATACGACAAGGGACTATGGTGCACACGCTGCACCGTATGCGATGCAGGAGCAAACAAAAGCCGAAGCTAATAATGAGACGTGTCCAATTTGTTTCGATACAATCGAGAAGGCTGACTGTGAAGTCTTGCCTAAATGCAAGCACTCCTTTTGCAAAGGCTGTTTGAAGAGAGCTTTCCAGCTAAAACCATCTTGTCCAGTTTGTGGAGAGATATACGGCAGTCTTACAGGGACACAACCAAAAGAAGGGAGCATGAAAATCTCAAAGGATAGTTCATCTTTACCTGGATATGCAAAATATGGAACAATAATAATTAACTACTATATACCAAGGGGAGTTCAGGGGGTGAGTTAACATACACTAAAAATACACTAAAATACATAGGTCCCACCAAAAGCACACATTTCATTTATAATATTCATACATAATATTCTCTGCAGGATGAGCACCCAAACCCAGGACAGGCTTATCAGGGAGCGTCCCGTACAGCTTACCTCCCCGATTCATCAGAGGGAAGAAAAGTACTGAAGCTTCTGGAGAGGGCATTTAACCAGCGGCTCATTTTCACTATTGGTCGCTCCTCTACCTCTGGAATGAATAATGTGGTGACCTGGAACGACATTCACCATAAAACATCTCGTTCTGGAGGTCCAACACAGTAAGTATTTAGGTTGGATTTCTGTGTTTAGGTGGCAAGTTAAGTTTAAAATGTTTTTTTTTAACAGTGTTTTATTCGTTTTGTTTTTAGTTATGGTTACCCAGATCCAGAATACCTGAAACGAGTACAAGAGGAACTGAAAGCAAAGGGAATTGATTGATTTTTGTACGATTTAAACTGGTAATTGGTACAGACACTAGACATTAATACTAACCAGACGTTATGATCAGAAACCATGTAAAAAACAAAAATTAAAATTTAGAACAGTGTTAAATTAGACTTTTATTGCCATTTACAATCATAGCACAACACATAAGACACTCTATTTACACCTGCTCTGTATACTCCATCCTTTTTAGTGTTTGCTTTTAAAAACACAGTTTAAGATGCATAAACATGGATAACATTATATAGGAACAAAATAATAACATTTTAATTTTATGAAACAACATGTAAACAATTAAGAGAAACAAGTGTTTCATATCAGTCCTTTTTAATAGCAAAACAGTGTATGATTGTATGATTGACATATGATATGATTTTCTTACTCTTTTCCTTGGGGGAGAGAGACGAAAGATATAAAATATGAAAGGGTTACATGTTTTACTTTGAACACTACTGTATTAGTATATTAGTGACATTGGTTATTATAGTTTATAATTATAGTATTTAAGTATTTTGGTGTTGATTTTTTTAACAGTATTTCTATGCAGTATCTTTAAATCAGAAGTAATAAATGATGTGTCATGTATTATGCTGACATGTAAAGACTGAACACAGACACATTATAACCATAATGCTACATACTGTATGCTTAGACAAGAGTGTAATGAAACAGTAACAGAGAATGGCAGTTTACTTTTAAAATTGTCCTCATAATCTATAATAAAATCCTGGTCAATTAAGTCAATTGCCTTTGTTTGGACTAAGTTAAATAAAATGAATAAAATGATTGGTTTTGCTGTAGTCACTCAAACAGAGCTGATAAGCAGATCTTAAAACTAATAAGTAATGAAAACTCCAGCATGAACCACATACCAAATACTGTAAATAAATAAATAGACATAAAATAGTACAGTTATATAAGAAACTGTGTTTTCTGATCAGCTGTCAGTTATCAGGAGTCGTTGTGGATGATAACATCATTATTCAGCATTATTTAATTATTAATTGCCATTGATCAATCGGAATATAGAAGGTACAGTATTTCAGAGCTATTTAAGAGAATTTTTTTGTCTTTTTTGTTCTTTGTGTGTGTGTTTCTGATAAACCCTACTGTGCAATTTGGGAAGCAAATGCCTTCACAAAGATAACACCAATAATTTTGTTTAACATTGTGGGGCCATTTTTTGGTCCCCATGAGGAAAACGGTGGATAAATCCTACTATATGATAAAAATGTAAAAATGCAGGGGATAGAATATACAGTTTGTACAGTATAGAAGTCATTATGTCTATGGAAAGTCCCCAATAAAACATGAAGACCAAACAACCAGAAGGGAAAATATGTTTTAACTGGCAGTGTAACTTCTGTATCTGTAACTTCAAGGGAAAACAACAATAGCCAAAAATTGAGAAATTTTTATTTGTGCCTTGCAGAAAAAAAACATTTAAATTGCCTATCTAAAGTAATTTACAGGTCCTATGAAAAAAGTCATTCACTGCCTTTTTCTTCTGTACACTGGTACCATCTGCAGCTGTTTAGAGACTCTACATTTTATGACTGGAACAAAAATGTACTGTTTGAGTTAAAGCAGAGGATCAAACTCGACAATAAGCAAAGCTTTTATAAAAGATCTGCATATTGCAGTATTCAGGGTTTTACATCTAATTTCAATTAGGAAAAAGACAAGCGTTTATGAGTTATAGGCAAATCTGGATTTAATGAACATAAACAGGTACATAAGCTGCTATTTCCATAACTTGTAAAAAGACAAAAAGCTTTTGGTTTGCAAAATAAGGAAAAGTAAAAACATACTACAGAAAATATTTGGCCTCCGTGTTGTTGTGGCATTGTTTACACTATGTACAGTATTTTCATATATGACAGTATTGTCATATGTTTCAATTAAATCTGTATGGGTAAGGCACCAACTGCTATGTAGCATGATTTTTTTTACCAATTTGTGCAGAAAATGTACAAACTATTTAAACAACTATCGCATATGAACACATATAATCTCAATGATAGTAAAGTAAAAAAAAAATGTTATTTAAGTAAGCTGTCATGAAGCAGTTGTGATATAAAAGTTAAGAGATATTTCAAAATGTAGAATTGACAATTGGGTAACATTGGGGGCACTCTTGATTTCAAGAACTAGTGTGATAAATCTGTAATCAATTCACATCCCATTTTTGTAACGACAAACTCAACAATACCTTAGATAACTTTCACCTTAGATTTATTGTATTGTAATATTAAGCTTTCAGCATTTTGTTCAATTTAATCTGAAATGGAATAATGAAATATCTGGTCTGTGTTCCTGTAGCTCAGTTGATAGAGCCCTGTGTTAACAGAGCAAAGATTATGGGTTTGAATCCCAGGGAACACACATACTAACAAATATATACTGTACCTAATGACTTTAAGTCGTTGAGTAAAATTGTCAGCTAAATACTTAAATGTACAGTATTGGAATGAAGTGGAATATATTGCAAGTTAACATCACGTGGATTTACCAGCATTTCAAAAAGGGTACGAAATACTTTTCTGCACACAAAATGATCAATACCACATTTAATGTGCCTGTAGTTTAATAAAAGCCATAATTCTGCCCATGAATCAGTAAGTAAGAAAACATTTCTGGTGCTACATTTTCACTTATAAAAGTTGCATTTCCTCAAATGGCATTCTAAATATAACTGTAAAGAATTTGCAACCAAATTTGCCACCCCTAATACTTCTTAATACCTACATTAGGTGACTATCATTCCTTCTTAAGAAAAGATTGAGTGATTTCAACAATTTATGTTTGGAAAGTAAAGTGAACAACCACAGATGTGTCTAAACATCACTATAAAGAATTGCAAAAACTGAGTACTCACACATTTAAACCTTCCGTTAATACATTACAATGTATAAACAACAAGCAGCAAACACTTATTCTGCCGTAAAATCACCGTACAAAAAAGATTTATATTGAAATATTCAGACATTTTACAATTGTCTGAGAACTTTTTCCTTTATCAAAAATTCTGTAACCATACCAAAGAAAAACAAATTGTTTGAAAATGTAAGGAAAGCATCATGCAACTTTTTGACTTGTTGCTGCCAAATAGTTTTTTGTTTGTTTTTGTGTTGTTTTTACATTTTTATCTTACTCTTTTCATACTTGATATATTCATTCTTTAATGAAAACAATGTTATTCATTTAATGATATTTCGAATGACAGTTGATGAAGCGGCAGGTTCCATTAACGTTGGCAAGTTCTAAACTGAGACCTTCAGAAATTGTAAACTGACAGCTACTGTCAAGTAGCTTGACATGTTAAGATGTAACACAAGAGTTCATTTTTCAACTCCATTTGTCATCAGCTTTAAATACAGTGTCTTTAGGAGTTGCTTGCTTGTGTTCAGCACTGTCAAACAATAAATACTTCTGTCTCTGAAAGGCATTTAGGAGTATATGGAAGTTTGAAACCACTATCGTACATTAAGAAAATAAAGTGCATATAGACACCTTTTGTATACACAAATTAATGTACTTTAACAAGTACAACTCTTAGTAAACAAGGTCAGATGGCGCATATCCGCACAGGAATATTGTATTTTCTCCAGGAAAGTCTTAAAATATTCTCAAAGTGTTTTCATTTTTTGTATTCTTTACAAAAAATAAGTAGTCCATCAGTTGAACTGAGAGACATACCATGCTCTTAAAATGTACCTTTTATTTATAAACTTAGCAAAATGGTAATAGTTTGAATAGCCAGTGTAAATATACATGTATCCCAGGGTGATAGTATAAATAGTGTATTTCAGAGATTGTGATGTGAATTTTCTTTTTTCGTGTTTTATGTGTGTTCAGTGATTACCAAAAATACATATGGTATTGACCTCCCATGCTCAAATGTCCAGCTTTGAGAAAGAGGTCAAGGCAGCTGTATTGTGTTGAAACTCTTTTATCCAGTAGCCGTTTGATTGCCGATGACTCGCAGGATCTCTTTGTTAATACCAGGGTCCTGTGTGTTTATACTGGTGTCACCTACCTGTCCGTCCTCATAACTAGTGGTTAAAAAACAGAGAAGAGAGAGAATGTTTGTCTTGTTAACGAACTTAATAGTAAAATAACCGACACATTTACTTTACATTAAAGCTCTGGCATTTATATACTGAAACTGACCTAAAATGTACTTACACAAAGAAAAAACGTGTGCAGACATGATCTGTATTCGGAACTACCCAGATGTCACCATGCTTGTGCAGGTCTGGAGATGTAATAACTGTAAAGAAATGAAAGTAGTATTAGCATGAAAGAATACAGATGATGGTTTAAATCTGTGTTATGTGCAGTAAGGTCAAAAACTGTCAACCTTCACATAAGGCTATGCATTTCAGATTGCGACTCTGCAGAAACTGCGGGTTCTGGCCTTTCTTCTGCGACTGAAAGCAAATACCAAACAATGAGTCTTTGTGCATTTTCATGTCCAACGAAAAAAAAAAACCTGTTAACCTCGTCTCAGGTAATTAAAGTCGGAGTAAAAAAAAAGAACTGCATTCTAAAAATAAATACCTGCAAATGAATGTTGGACTTATTGGCAGCAGTTTCATCTTTTGAAGCAACTTTCTGTTGTTTTTTATTCATCCCTATTCAAAAAGCCACATAATGTCACACAATTACATGCATGCAAAAAACTGTTTTTTATTTTACTTTAATTTTACTTTGTTTTATTCTACATACATTTATGTAGTAGGTACAGTAAACATTTATAGGAAATATGTTTGTCTTTTCTCTTAAAGGTATTAAGACCTGAGTAGCCGAAGGATATGCTTGATAATGGACTGAGATAGATTCCACTGCCATAGATAGCGCCATGAAGCTGTAAATGAAACAATATTTTAGTATGGTTTAGGGACAACTCAACTACTTTCTAACATTTTTTTTCTCTAAAAGTGAAATATGCCTGTTTAAACATTCAGAGTTTAAAGGTATTGCAAAGTTACATTTAATTCTTTTCTGGGGATCTTATTACAGACCATACAGAGGGGATCATAAAGAAAAGGTCGCAATATTTTATAAGTTGTATTTTTAGTTTCCACCTTCATGTATTCAGAGATGTGGTGTAAAAATGTAAGTGTGCATCAGTTTAATTTTTATGTTAACATAATACATTATAAATAAATATACTTTACCATCTTTCTCCTAAAAAGAGCTGGAAATCTTTGTTCTTGTCAATCAAGTTTAATCATATTAAAAGTGAAACTGTTTGTTTCTCTCAACCCTTTTGATTATTTTCCTCTTTAAGCACTTGGGTCATAGATGACATAGGTCATGCATATGCTTTTCTCACAACAATAACTGAATACCTGAAGCCTTGTGTTTGATGCCACGACCAAACCATTTCTCAAAATGGAGTGCCAATTTTCTATGTGTGATCCACTGAGAGAGAAAGAAAATAATATAACCAGTCAGGTTTTTCTTTCAAAATTGAAAACCATCAACACACTGTTTTCTTAAGTTCTCAAAAGGCTATACAGCTTTGGTTATCACTTAATTTGTAATCAATCATATTACTCCTATTTACTGTAATTAATGATAATGTATCATTTTAGGTATTTTATATCATTAATATATAGTTTGTTATGTTTGGATTCAAAAATTCAACAATAAAATATGAAAGTGAATAGAGAAATAAGTGTTTTAAATAATCTTTTATCTGTACTGGGTGTTTAAAATGTAACTCACTGAAAAGCAAAGGTACTCCCGAAAAGGCCTTTGGCAGCTCGAAAGTTGGATTCTTTGGCAGGCGGACTGCTGAGCAGGAGGAACTGATGGGGTGTGTGCATGAACTTCAGTTGCTTTATAGATAGAAACAAGAAATAAGCACATACACTTAAGACATTAAACCATAATTATGTTCTGGGCCTTTTTCACAATGCCAGTGCACAAGAACGGATGTGAAATATATATAAAGGTTCGGTCTTTGAGTGATGATGCCCAGTTATTTTACAAATGGTGAATCATTATGTGTCTAAGCAGTCACGTGTTCTTCATGTCTGCTTTTAGAAATGTAAAAAATGCTAACTAAGATAAATAAGATAAAGAAAGACTTACTCTAGTAACAGGCAGCTTCACTATGTGAGACCTGTTACTGGATATCACCCTGTAAAGAAAAGTTTCTTATCAACCATGTTATATTATGCCTCGACTGTGGACGTATTTATCTCTATGAGTAATAGACCTGCATAGATGGATCATGGATGGACCTTAATTGGGCTCACAATCTCTATGACTGCTATTTAATTCAAGCTGTTATGAGAGCTGACCATTACATTATTAGATCCTTAAACTGCAGGAGTTCAGTAGATAATGCTGAAAGTGTAATTGTGTCATACCACTGCAGTAGTGGATGAGCCAGTGGATCGTGCTTGTCCATTTGCTTCTTTACCTCCAGGTACGGAGCCTGTGCAGCAGAAATGGTCAACATTTGATTACATTCTGGCAAAGCTAATCCATTTTAATCAAAATACTGGTTCGTTTCCCTGTGAATGTATGCTATGCAAGGCACAGTGACTGCGTTTTATAGGTGAAGTGTGTAATTCGTGCCCTACCGAGGTCACTAAACAGAAGTGGAAAAGTACCAGTGTTCCCCAGCAGCCTTATCTGTCTTGGTTGAGCCAATGTCAGCAACGTAAAAATAATAAAATATGTTGTTTGATACCTGGTTCATTTCTCTGATAGATGTGATACTGTCAAGAGCTCTCATCACTCGATCATAGTCCTTTTTCTGAAGGGGAACCCAAAAAGTGAATGTAGCATATATTTACAAGTTAATAGTTAATGTTTTAGTAAAATGTATGAAGATGTTTGAAGTACCCTGGGGTTGAAGGCAAGTGCTTGTGTGTCATTAGGATCCACCACAGAGGGATATGGCTCAAAAATGACAACTTTCCTCGGAGACTCCAGTGCAGATCGGCACATGGAGACCAGCAGGTCAACTACCTGCCGTTACAAATACAGACTGGTTAGAAAGATGTTGTTTATTGGGTACAGAATGACTTGGGCTAAATTAAAATTGGAATGATTTAGAACAGTATTCATCACACTTGAATAAAAAATGGAAATTAAAAGTTGGTCAATTCAGTTCATTCATGTCTGCACCAGTCCAGTCCAATTTAGTTCACACATTCTATTTTAATTCAGTTAGTTTACTTATTCCATTCCAGTGATATCACAAAATAAATTACAATCGAATGAAACCCTGGTTTTTGATACAAGCAATTCTGCTTGGTTTATTAAAAATTGTATGCGCTGATTTGTATGCACCAAGATCACTCACGTCAAGAGTCGTTCCACATTGGCTTTGGTGATGCAGGTTTCGTGAGCTTATTTATACGTGTGCATTTTTCTACCAAATGTCTGTACAAACTACTGTCACACAAGGGTTTCAGCATAGGAAATTCTCTTCTTGGCTTGGGCACAAAATATATAATTTTTTGCCTAAATCATCACCAGATTTCCAAAATGAACACTTAAGAATGACTAAAAGTGTGAACTGTATACCTGAGCACCAGTTGCAATCTCATCAGCAGCCTCATTCATGACCCCGAGCGTCTGGAAGGCGAATACACACAACTCTCTCTCGCACACTGTGGGCTGCAAAAACACATAAATATGCAAGTTCATACTTTATTGTAATAAATCATGCAACATCCTTCCATTAATTTAAGAAAAAACAAATCAGCTCACTTTTGTTTCACAAAAATGTTACAATTATTTGCTACTATTAAATGATTTCAGAAAGATATTTAAATAAATGTTTCCTAAAGCTGCAATTTGTATCTTTTTGATCGTTTATTTTTTAAATAAACAAAAATGAGTTATTAAGCAAGTACATTTCTCTGATAGATGTGATACTGTCAAGAGCTCTCATCACTCGATCATAGTCCTTTTTCTGAAGGGGAACCCAAAAAGTGAATGTAGCATATATTTACAAGTTAATAGTTAATGTTTTAGTAAAATGTATGAAGATGTTTGAAGTACCCTGGGGTTATAAATTAATAAATTAATGATTTATAATTTGAGCAGTTGGGTACAATTTCATAGGAAACATCAGCTTGGGATCATTTGATATTAACTGGTAAAGATATGTGGATAAAGTAAAATGCAATTTTATTTTTCAATCAGAAATGGCAGTATAGAGGCAAAAGTTACAGATTGCAGTTACAGCACTTGTTTAGAGTTCTGCATTTCACTGCGACATTAAAGTATTATGAAGTATTAAATTCATTTCTAAACATTCTGCAAAATATATATGCTTTAAATACAGTCTTAAGAGTATAAAACACATCTTCGTATCTTTGTTGATTTAGAGTTGCATTGACAGTTTGAGAGGTGCTGGTAAAGCAAACAGACTCACTCTGAGCATTGGTCCATTTTGAAACACGTGAGGTTCATCACAGACCACACAGAACTCATTCAGTACAGGGATACGCTGTTCTGCATACTCCATAGTCTGCAATTACAGGTGAAGAACATAATACAATACTGCAATGCATCCAGAGAAAAATATATTCTATAGAAATGTTTAGTATAACAGCAGGCTAGAGAAAAACAGCGTAATGTGGCCTCCAGAATAGCTCTAACAGAACAATAACACACAACTATAAGAAAGGTTTACCTACGAATTAGAGCTCTGTTATTTATTAAGCCTCATGTCATTCCACAAGTATGCGATTTAAGAATATTAGACATTTATCTAAAGTAGCCGATATAAGTCATGTGCTATATTAAAGTCGCAGGATAGCTCTGGGTAATTAACATAAATAGTAGTCATGTGGTAAATTTTAATGCAGCTTTATTTTATTACTTTTTATGTGCATTTTATTTTTGTAGCTTCAAAAATTGGGGATTTTTGAAGTTTGTTTAGCTGAAGATCCAACAATGTGGCAACAGGAATGTGGCAACAGGAATGGGAAAGATATTTTTACCTGCACAAGGAAGCCTCTGTCTCTGACTGGAATGGACTTGGCTCCAATGTTTGGCTACTCAAGAAGACAGAAAAAAAGTACTGTTTAAACTTTCTCTAAACTAAATGCACCAAACTGTCTCAAGGTTAAAAGTTAAACTGGTGTTACAAACTCGTCTCAGAAATTGTCTCAGCTATGCCTTTGCAGAGCGATTCCCAGTTATATGATTTATTCTTATTTTTACAGTAATCTGCAGTGTGCCATTTCTGCACCACTAATATCACCAAAATATAAAATTGGTCCAGCTCATCCAGCACTGGTAAATCTATGATTGGCTTGCTACGTTGTCTAATAAAATAAAAGAACACAGTTTATATGAACAAATTTACAATTTCTACTTTAAATAAATGTTGTTAAACACTGCTTTTTTAGACACAAACCACTATTCACAAGTTCACCTGCCTGTTCAGTCTTGGCATAAAATATAAATGTGACCCTGTCTGTGAAAACCATAGAGTCTTTTTTGTGATTTACTGTTTTCTACATAAAATTATTCTCCATAAAGTAAAGAACATAAACAAATATAACCTTGATGTCTTTAAGTATTGACCAATCAGTGTTTGGAAAGCTGATATTGCAAACTTCAGGTATTGCATTGTTACAAAATTGTAATGTTAGAAAATGTGAGTGTTATAAATAAAAATTTCAATACTATCTAAAATGTTTATGTTTAAAAGCAAAGGGTATGTTCTTTCTTTTGATATATTTGATTTTTTCACACATTCTTACAACAAAATATTGTGAAAAAAAATTGTGAATATGATGAAAAATGTTGAAGCTGGCAGAACTTAAAAACAAATGCTGTCAGGGAAAGAGTTAGATCAAATCAACCAGCCCAAATAAACAGCTCAGTAACATTGCCATTGCACGTTATAAGACTCTTCACCTGAGGTGTGGAAGAAAGTGATGGGGCCAGGATGCCGATTAGCCCTGAGGTAAGGGAGAGGCGTCTGCTCTCGGTGGCGGGCTCTTTAAAGATGTCCGCTTTGCCCATCTTGGTGCTGCTGGAGTAAGACCTGCTGAGCAGACGGTGGTGGTGCTTCAAGCCGTCCAGCTCTTCAGTCCGCACGCTGCCCGAGCAGGAGCGACTCAGGAGCCGGTGGGGCTTCAAAGCACCACCATCGTTGCTGCCCGCAGTGTGCTCACAGCGAGGCTCCGGCGCGCTCGTCCGCGGCGACAGTTTGTGAGGCCGCAGGGGCGGACAGTCCTCCGGTTTTACGGCAGTCGAGCAGGGCCTCGGCAGCAGGCGGTGGGGCTGTTTGAGGGGCTGATGTTGCTCCATTCGCGGGTCACTGGAAAGGGAGTGGCCCAGCAGCTTGTGTGATTTGCCGACGCAGCCGTCCATTTCTGGCTTCACCGTACTGGAACACGTCCGACGTAACAGACGGTGGGATTTTGACACGCCATCTTGCTCGGGTTTGAGCTTCTTTTTGCTTTTCATGCAGCCAGGAGGAGGATAGCTGGGGGATCTGAGTTTGCAAAAGCCCAGCACATTAATCAAACAATGTGAACTATGGAACACAAGAGGATGTTGTGCAATTATACTTGTGCAAATCCTGCACATTTACAGATGCCTGATTGGCTGATTTACATGATTACATTTTTCAACTTGAAGTTTGTATAGTTCACAGTGGGAATGCATGTTTCTTGTGCTAATTAGCTACAGTATAGGTTGAGTTAATGGGATACGAAGCATTAATCATTTTTGACACACTGCGTTATCCTTTTTTATAATCTTTAGTTCATTTTCTGGATCAAACATCTTTAGGTCAGGCATTCAGATAAGTTTTGTTCTTTCAGCATTTTAAATGGTTACACTGTCAACCCATATATATACTCCTAAATTACAAATTAAATTAATTTTTAGGATCGTTATTTTTTTACAAATAAAATATTGACAGCTCGATCAAGAGCATTTTTTAAACGTTGACTGCAAATAAAATATTGACAGTCGATCAAAATTAATTTAAAGAGCTAATGCATTTAAACGTTGAAACTGCATCAGCATAAACATACTGTTATTGTCCGCTGGTGTATATAGTTATGGTACAGTAGTATAGTTATTGTATATAGTTATGGTACAGTAGTATAGTTATTGTATATAGTTATGGTACAGTAGTATAGTTATTGTATATAGTTATGGTACAGTAGTATAGTTATTGTATATAGTTATGGTACAGTAGTATAGTTATTGTATGTTATGGTACAGTAGTATAGTTATTGTATATAGTTATGGTACAGTAGTTATATAGGGTACAGTAGTATAGTTATTGTATATAGTTATGGTACAGTAGTATAGTTATTGTATATAGTTATGGTACAGTAGTATAGTTATTGTATATAGTTATGGTAATATGTGTATATAGTTTTATAATGTCTATAGTGTATATACTGTAGTTATGGTAATATAGATATTTTGTTATCTTTATAGTTATTGTTTTTGATGTGAACAGGCCTTAAATATAATCAATTGATAGTCAATCTGAAGAACTTATAAATACACTTGTTAACATTAACACTAGAGTTGCAAAGGTTCTTCAAAGAGAGACACAAATTCAACCTTAGTCCTGGATTACATAAGACGGATGATCAATACAAGTTCAATTAAACTAAAGACTCCAGGATTTGCCCATATCTGATACATCGCATCCAACAGTTCCTTGTTCTTACCTGCGCAGGGTTGAAAAAATGTGCAGGGGAGACTTCACCTTCTTCTCGCTTTGCTTTTTGCTGTGTGGGCTGATGAGTTTATCTTTGCTCTGACACTTCCACTGCTGTGTGACAAAGGTTTGCATTACCCTACCAAGAGAAAACACACTTTATGAATGACACTATACAATTCAACCTTGCAGTATATAACAACACTGTATTTTATTCTGGTTTCTTACTTTTTCAACTGATGGCCGAGTCCAAATCTGTCTTTTGAAGACACTTGAAACACATCAACAGTGGGAACTGGAAAAGGATGTAAACAGTGGAAAAAGTCCTTTAACAAAGCACCACATGAAATAACTTTGGGATATTGGAAAATCGTTTTAAAAGATTTGATAGAGTTATTAAAGCATTTCAAATACTGGAACAGGAGGTCACTGCAAAAATGAGCTGATATATGATCAGCAATATCTTGGCAGGCGCTTTACAGACATGTCCAAGTGACTTCTCTCTGTTACTTTTGCAATCTAAACTTAAGTGGCTTATGATCTTGAGGCATGTAATTTTGACTAAAAATTAAAAAGTCCACAATCAACAACAGGAGCTTGTTAAGAGAAGTGTTATCAGTGAAGGACACTTAGTCTCTTACATGTATTTGTGAACAATTCATTTATCTATGCAAAAGAAAGAGATAAGCGGAAACAGTAAGCCAACTACTTTGCCAACAAAAAAAAATCAATCAGCTTTGTATCAATATGTTTGTTTGGGTTTAAGTAAGTGCATGATATTATGTTTGCAAAAATATTTATTACATATTTATTTTATGTATAACACAAATACTTAAGTTATTAAATTTCATTTTAGTTGTAGAGTTATATAACTAATACATGACACTCCAGACAATTTTTTTTAATTAGAGTCAAGTTTGAACCAGGTAAAAGAAATCATTTCAGATAACACTTGGAAGAGAAAACTACTAACTAAATAATTAGTTAAAGCCACTTAAATTAGTTTTATGGTGCAGTGTAATGATGTCTATAGCAAATCATTTGCATAATGTTTCAGGGAGCTGGTAATTGGATTTATGTTTGCATATAACCTGCATACAGTATTGCATTAAATTAAATTCAGACTGTTTATATAATGAATGTTTTATTACTGGAAAGTGTCTGTTTGTAGGACTGTGTGTGTGATCTAACCTGGTCCATTCAGATATTGTGTAAGTGAGCAGTGAAGCCGCACAATAACAGGTTCACTTCTGATCACATCCCAGGCAAGTGCAATCTCCTCCTTTCAACAAACAATTTCGTCACAGTTCAATTGACATGTTTAAATACATGATTGTCAACTGACATGATAAAACACTACATACATTCTATGATTGTTATTAGAAAAGATGGAACTTACATCTAGGAAACTGACATCTATGTGTAGGTCGATGTCCACGTCATCAATTGCACCATATTCCCTAAATTGCAAATAAAATAATTGGTGGTTAGCATATTTCATCCTGCACAATGTAAATCTGGCTGCTGTGACTGGAGCTATTCACAGTAAATACCCATTTTCCAAAATAGAAAATGAATTCGTCTTTGTTTGCAGAATATGTTGTAAGCTTTGATATGAAAAGAATTCTCACAGACACAGACATGATTAAGCAGCTCACTTTGTTTGTACAGCTGTCGTACAGTACAAACTATTTTCCTTTCCAGAACTATTTTGGAATAAATTATATTATTATTTTTTTAGGAATTAGATTTTTGGGTTTATATGTAAATATTATTACAGTAATGTCCAGAGTCTTCACATAGAAAAAAGGATGGAGCATGATGCTGTGTCTTTGTGTCTCGCTCAATGCATTTACTTCTCATAAAATCACTGTGATGAGTTTGTTACGTTGCTCTGAGCTAACTGTTACCATGGTTACACCCCACTCCCAAACAACCACTGTCTCTCAAAGGCAAGAGGTTTGAGAAATTATTAATCCACTTTGATCCGTCAAGAGGAAACAGCTCACAGACAGAATATACACACACATAAACACAGACTCATGTTGAGTAACATGTAAAGGCCCAAGATATTTACAAAGGTGAAAATCAGTTCAAGGAATCATTTAAGATGAAATACGTTTCCCGTTTTGCCATTCCATTAAATTCTAGTTCCACGAATCAGCAGAGGCTCAAAGCCTTTAGTGGGAAATGTCCTGGAGTTATTAAAAAGGCCTCAGTGAACCCGCTCGAGCTATTCATGCAGAGACTGTAGCAAAAACCAGCCCGGGTCATTTTTCAAGCGGAACGTGGAGCAAATACTCAAAATAGCTCTCTATCCGTGACTCAGGACTAATGCATCACAAAGATCACACACGAGACTGAATATCAAACGCAATATTATGCTGCTGTAAATAGAATCATTTTCGCTGTTCTCTCGGTTGACTGTCTGCCGTTATCAAAAGCAGCCTGACAAGATAAACTTTCAAGGATTGAGCTTTAAATAGCTGTCTTCACATGAAACAACATTCACTTAGCCAGATTTCGCGAGGTGAATCACACTCTTGTTGACAGTTTGTCACGAGTGCTTTTTTTTTTTGAGTTACTCACCACATACTCAATCTGGACAAGTACATGTGCATGTTTGGTTTTTAAAACATAGAAATCTTTATCTTATTCAGGCCATTCTTAATAGCAGCAGTTTAAAATCTGTTACATCTCGCTTCGAAAATCTGCTCCGACACTGATGGCGGATTAGTAAACAAGCCATCACAACACAGCCGATCATTACACCGCTGTAATCGAGCTGAAATGACTCTGACTCTCAAACATAGTGCTTCAGATGATCACTGAGCATTACCTTAAATCACGAAATGACCACCTGAGGGTTATGGGAACCTGGCAGAGAACGTCCTTGAGTGGGTTAACTGTGCCAGAACACTAAAGAACAATCGCTCCAGGTGTCGTTTCCCATAAAGCATCAGTCAGATGGGGAGAGATAGGAAAGTGCAGAAAGGAAATGTTTGCACCTTCACTGGCATCATGCTACTTCTTTTTTTATTAAAGTGAGTTATTACAGGCTAGCTACAGTACAATCCTTCTGAAGCCACCTGGAGGCTGAAAGTTTTGCAGAAGGTCACAATAATGAGAGAACAAAACTGGAACTCTCCAGTTTCTGGTTGATCTGCAGTCTTTGTCGTGTCTGTTGTGTATGTGTGTGGTTGTTTTGATATTTTCCTCGACTAAATTCTCTTTTTATGAGTAAGGTACTATTTTATTATAAGCATTCAAGGCATGTTTTTTGGTGTAACAACTACAAGATATTTCAGATAAACTATTCTTAAAATTAACCTAGCATGGGTATCTAGGAAATGTGAAAGTGATTTGAGATTTTTCTCTTTTATTCAGCAATTAAATTCATATAATATACAATACATCTTCAAATCTGAAATAATCGTCAATTCATTGCAGCACAAGAACTGTTTAATTTATTATTTAACCTGTGAACTGTCACAAAGGAGGATTATTTCACTATTCATTTTAATATTTCATAGTTAAATGAAATCTAATCATGACAAACCATATATTGATGGAAAGGTCTTGAGAATAAATATTTGATAAACTTTCATAACAAAAAACTAACTAAAAACATTAATAAAAATGTTGTTGTTATATAATTATTGCACTTTCATGTGTATGCTCTGCATGTGCACTGAAAGTTTCTCCCCCATTTTGCACCCTATTCGTGCCTGCTATATTACTCAGCAAAAATCACACCCCCGTGTAAGAAAAGTTTCATCAAGTGTAATGTTCTCACACTGATTTGAAGAAAAGTGAGAGAACAGTCAGGTACCTGAGAGATACTGCATGATGGCCATATAAGTCCCTCACGGCTGCCAAATCGGCCTCCAGCTGGGGGTGTTTGTGAAGCTCTCCATCATAATTTACCTGCCCACACAAACACACAGGTCAAAAAGTGACACGCACAGCCCCGGGTTATAGACAGGTGAAACGGTGCGTTCATTTAGTCTAAATTAAGAAACACAGGGACACTTGATCATGGTTTGAGGAATGAACTCAATCTTTGATAAGGTTTAAGAGCAATTCGCCACTTCAGATTAGTACCTTTAAAATTGCATTTCTGTTGGCTTAGCAATGTGTCTTGATACTAGACATCAATCATCATGTTATTTTTAAACTGTTAATGACTGTGGCTCATTACATTGATAAAGAGGGTACTTTGATGTTAACTGCACTTTTTAAACCCTTAACAAACGTCATATACTTTAGAGGATTCTATTCCACAATGAGTTCTTTAAAACTTTATATCTACTGTCTGACTCCCTTGTGAGTTCATTTGCCGTGCCAGCACCTCCAGAAAATTTGTGTTATGACAGATTTTTGACTTTTTCTGATGCATCACTAAGCTCAACTCAAAAGTGCAGAATTTTGAAAGGAGTCAGATTTCCCAAGAGAACCATGACTACAACAATTTATTCCAACCTACTGAGTGCATATAACCGAAAGAATAATGCACCTGCACAAAAACAGACAGTATACTGCATGAATCACAAATACATTATCATGTACAAGAATACACTGTAAAAATCAATGCATATGAAAGAAGCATAAGGAAAATGATTGGACAAATAGCCACATATGTCCTATTACATGTTTTAATGTAAATGTATCTTATAAAAAGTGTTCCTTGTTAGACATCTTGCTCTTCTTGAATAAGTAAGTGCCTAAAGTCTAATAAACTAAAACATAAACACAACACTGATGACAGTCATGATGATGGTGATTCACCAGCTGTTCTCTAGTTTAGCCCTCATGTCGCATGGACGTGTTGTGTGGCCTGCTCATATCTTTTAAAATCAAATGTTCCTAGAACAGCAAAGAATGTGAAAATTGCAACTGGCAACATTACAGTAAATAAGAGCCAGTGAGCATTCACAGCATTAGGACATGCATCTTCATCACCTCCAGACTGCTCCTCACAGGACACAGTCGGCTCTCTCAAGTTTAATGAATTTGCTCAAGTGGATGGGCACCTGATTCATCCAAGAAACATTTTCTGAAGAGTGAAGGACTAATCATTAAATGTTAGGAAAGTTTTTTATAATGTTTGCAAACTACTTTGAGTAAATTTACCATGAAATGAAAGGGTGCTGTGAGTTTGGGGATGGAATTATACCTTGGAAACCAGAAGTGGCATCGCAGTGACCAGGTGAGGCTAAGAGTCACTGTAAACACTGTAAACATGGCCTTGCTTGACAAACTCCAACATGAGGATGTCTAGAACAATAAGAGACTTCTATCTAAAGGTCACATTTGCTAAAGAATCCTAAGAATCTATCCACACTAAGGTCCTTAAAGGGCAATACTAGACATTGTTTTCATCTGGAGATACACTACCGTTCAAGAATAGGAGCCACTTAAATACAGTAAATACAATGTTTCTCATGAGCTAAAAACCTTTTTATCTAAATGATTATTCTTACATTCTTGAAACTAGCAAATGTAGGCCTACATATCTAAATAGATGAACTGGACCAGAAAGATGATGTTTGTTGGCAGAATGAGGGAATTCACTGATAGTGAACAGTTGTAAACTATTCAAAAGGTGCCTATTCTGAAGAATCCATCATTTAAAATGGTTTAACTTTTGTCATTATGTTCAATACATAATTGCCATGTTTTAAATGGTTTCATTTTATCTAGTGATTCTGCTATCATTCTAAAACATGAAAATGATACTACTAATACAGAAGAAGCAGGTGTGTGTGCATGACCATGACCGATATTTATCTGAACTTACTTGCCCAACATAGTAGAACTCCTCCGAATCATTGTCACCCTCTGAATCCTCCTCTATAGCATAATGGCACTAGAGACACATAAAGCACAACATTTATATTATGTCCAGGTGTCTATTTATAGATTTATTGCTGTAACTGACATTTGAGAATAAAATGAACAGAATGTCATAATAATAATTCAAATATTTTTCTTACCGGGTTTTTGTCAGTTTGAAATTTTGATTTAATAGACAGACAGCTGGTGGCATCATTATTTATACGTATTTCTAAAGACAAAGCAAATACATTTCAAATGTAAAAAATATACTACGATAATAAGAAAATAAACCTTAATGACTTTTATTTTAAATATAAATGACATTTCAGTTTTAATAATAAAGATCATATCTGGCATATGTGACGGCTCTAAACATGCAACCTTCTCAATTCATTGATTAGCAAAACAATATTCTGTGCAGACCTTCTGATATGAAAAATATATATTTTATATTAGATTAGATTATTCATAAGACTATATATAAAATCACTGTATAAAAGTGAGGTTTGCACACCGGTATGTTAAAGTGCTAGGAGAACAGTCAGGTCTGGACCATGAGGTGCTGCTTCATAACACCTCATAGAAAAATTAGGCACTGCTTATGCAGAGAACGGACTCGAAAAACATTTAGAAAACTGACAAGGTGTGCCCATCCAAGATCCATCAGCAGCTGTGTACACGGACTCATTAGTTATAATGTACTGTGCCGGGAAATGTCAACACTTTTTAAGTGTGATAAGCATCTAATAAGAGTCTAACTAACTGCTGGAGGACATTAGGCAAGGCTGCTGCTGTTTTGCCACTTTGTTTTTGACACATATGACTAGGCCTATCCTAAAAATAGAAGCAGAAGAAATCCACTACAATTAATTTCCATGAAATCCAGCCAGAACAAGGAGTGTAAAATACACAAAACTGCAGTAATGAGACGATTTAGATGATTATGCTTAATAAAAATCCACAGATCGTTTCTAAAAGCAAGACAGTTCCATGTTTTATGAACACTAAGCTGAGGGTGAAGGTTGGAATCACAGGTGCTACTCTAGTTCGGGAAAAAAACAGATCTTCATCTTTAACATTTTTCTGCAGTTGCTGGTTTTGACTTTGAAAACTTAAGATTCTTCTCCAGGTTTATTGGTTTTCTATAGCTGCAGTAATCTGATGCTTTACAAGTAGATAACAGGAGCTTTACCTGTTGCAATTCTGTGGAAAATCACTGGTATTGGATCCCTGGTGACTAACACTTCATCATCGTTCTCAGAGTTGGACACGTATGTGTTATCTGTAATGACAATGATAAGCAAGTTCTAAAAAACTGAGGGAAGTTTCTATAACAGCAACTTTCAAAGAAACTAACCATGTAATCAAGACAGCGGCAGAATAAGCCATTAAAATACAGCATACACATAAATTATTAACAGAAATATTTAGCAGCAAGCCGAGGCAAGTGCTCATCGTAGTTTCTGGGCAATCCACTACATTCATGTCCACACAGCCCATGGCTTTCTGTCTGTGCCAAGCAAATTCCTCATACTTATACAAAGCTGACTGTCTGCCACTATGCTGTAAATCAGGCTGAACTAAAGCTCTGCAAAGAGCATGTCTGCATCTTCTAAACTTAGATTTGAGGGAAAACTTGTGTGTGTTAAATCAAACCATCGAATGTTAATCTCAGACCTACAGAAAAGCAATACTACAGATTAACAACTAAATCAACTGAGGGATGTGGAACACTGTAGTGGCACATTGTATTGTGTTTGTTGAGGATAAATACTTAAATGCTGAATATTAAAAAAATATTAATAATTGAAGATAATCGGAATAATGTGCCCATAGAGGAACTGCCCAACGCTACCTAACAGTAAAAATTCAGTCTAATCACTGTACCCACAAAACTCACTGAACTTCAACGCTGTGCTGCATCACTTTATGGCCCTTAAGAGAAAAATAACAAACACTGTTTCCCACTTGAAGTATTCTGCCATAGTAATTAAATGACAGAGAGAGAAAAGGGGTAAAAGGCAGATGTTTTACAGCACATTTCTCACAATAAGAGTGATGCAGTTCAGTTCTGTATTACTATCGGCTTAGTATCAATCGTATCATCTGTCACTTTATCTGACACACCCTACATCATGTTTGCCAACAGACCAGTTTTACCTCACTGATCGCATCACATACTGAATAAATGACAATGGCTTCTTATTATAACAGATGGAAATTGACTCTTTCTTTCTGAGCAATGAAGTTTGTTAAATCATCCATTCATTCATTTATTAGTTTGTCAAATACCTGGATAATCATCAGAGACGTGAACAGAGTAGGAGACCCTGAAAGAAACACAAACATTACTGTTAGACTTTATACATATGCAATGCATTACACAGGAGTAAAATATAAGTCAAATAAATCTGCAAAGGCAGTTCATATAACTGACTGACCACTGCTGCGGTTACACATTTGCACCTGTTTTCATCTCAGTGTAATGAAATCAATTAATTATTGTAGCTGAATCAGCACTGCTCTGAATCAACAAAGTGCGACCCACTTAATAAATGAAAACAAACGGACAGAAGGTTTTGATTAGATTCAGAAATGCAGTTATGAAGACAGAAAACCAAACACTGGCAACTGTAAAAAGCTGCAAACCTTTGAAAAAAGAAAAGGCTTAATTGAATGAACATGTTCTCACAGTCACACAGCCTGACAGATATGAGCAGATGGAATATAAAGCTAAAAAAAAAGTGCCAAAAGAGATTGTCTGTACATGCTTTACAGAAGAGACAGACTATCAGGATCCTAAAGGGTGGTGCCCACATGTCGTAATACGTAAGGTAATTACGGAAAGTGTGGTCTCTATTTCACACACTCAAGTAAATAAGGTTTAAAAAAAAGTGTTGACAACAGAACACTGTCTCCCATAAAGTAACTTGAATTAATGTCGAGATTAGGTGGCTTGCTAAAAAGCCTTATCATGATTAGACAGGAACCAAATAAAATTGTATAAATTACCAGAATAACACAGATTCATCTGTCATAGGAGTATTCAGGTGACCTTTATGTTTTTATGCTTTTGCTCCATTGTGCATTGTGAGATTTTATACAGTATTCAAAAATGGAGTCAGTGACCTTATAGGGCTGTATATTAAAGATTGTCTGATGGCCGGGGGCCAGTGTGAGAGAGATTTGGGCCAGCTGACAGAACTGTCACTTGCCCTATTAAGCCAGTGCAATGTACGTACTTCATAAATTTGATGTTATGTGTTTTTATGCCTTGAAAAGTAAAAAATTTTTCAAGGAATACATGTGATGTATTTATATGCTAATATAAATGAGAATACACTGCAAATATAAGAATAACATGTGATTGTATTGAGAGGATCAGTTAGAATAGATTGAAAATGATAATGAAATTGGACTTAAGGCATGTACAAAAATTTCACTAAAAAGAGTAATTTTAGATTAATTTGTGATAAGGCTATAGTGATGTTGACTAGCCCAGTAAAAATCTTAACTACTGGCTAGATCAGTCCAGCAAAAATGCATTATAACCAGCCTAACGACTGATATATGACTGACAACTACTGATGTAGAAAGTGATAATGCGATACTGCACACAAATGAGTTTGGTGGAAGTGAAACCCCTCTTGAGGTTTCACATGGTGTGGTGTCATTCACAATGACACCTGAATGTCTAAAAATTACTTTTGTCACGCATGATACAGTTTTGATACACATTTTTCTCAAAAGCTCCAAACATCTGCTATGATGACTGTTCAAAATATGGTTTTTGTAGTTCAGTTATAACATGTACTAAACACTTTTTCTCTAAACACGAATTTGGCTTGCCATCTTAGAAGGAGGAGTTTGGTCCCAAGACTCCTAAATTGGATCAAATAGAATAATTTAAAAAAAAAGAATATTTGTTAATATTAGTTAATGTCATTAGCTAACATTAACTTTCAATGAGCAATACAGTTTTTCAACATTTATCTACGTTAGTTAACACCAATACAAGTGTTCATGTTCACTGTGCATCTTAACAGTTACATCTTTTGATTTCAAAAATGAATTAGTAAAGTAAATGCTCAAATTAACATGAACTAAAATTAATAAATTCTATAGAAGTATTATTCATTGTTAGTTCATGTAAGCTAATGCATTAAATAATGCTATCATATACAACCTTACTGTAAAGTGTTACTAATAATTAGAATCATCGGAGGAGTTGGGGTGGTGGAGGAATGCTGGACAAGCTGTACATTGTAAGAGAAATGTAGGAGGCTGCATAAATACACTTGGAAAATGATTGGAGCTGTATGGTCAGGCTTCTCTCAAATCTAAATTTAAAACTTTATTAAATGTCACCGTCACCAACTAGGTCCTTTAGGGCATATGTTACTATGTCAACTAAACAATCGGTCAATTTCTTGCCTGCTCCCTATCCACTTTTACTGTAAAAAAATGTCCATTTTGTTCCACACAAGAAATTGATACAGGCTTGAACTAATCAAACAAATAATCATAGAATTTACAGAATTGGGTTAACTATTTCCTCAAGCAAATAATGCTAGGTAAATAAAAGGACTAAAAATGTGCTTTAACCTGTTCACTGTTCCACAGGAAGAACACTTAGGTTACATCACTATTCACTTGAATATTTCATAGTTGAATTCTAATCTAACCATGATAAATTATATTAATGGAAAGGTCTTAGACTTGTGAATAAATATTTAACAAATATGCATAACAATAAACATAACAAAATGTTATTTATAAAAATACATCAAATTAACAAATATCTAAATTTTCAAATATTATGGTTCAGATAGTGCATTTTCATGTGTATGCTTAAAGGGCTAGTTCACCCAAAAATAAAAATTCTTTTATTATTTACTCACCCTTATGTCATGTCAAACCTGTATGACTTTCTTGCTTCAGCAGAACACAGAAGACAGTACAATTGTACCTTGTGTTCATAGCATGCAATAGACGTCAATGGTGGCCAGTATTGTTTGGTTACCAGTGTTTTGAAAAATATCTTCTTTTGTGTTATAGAAAAGTCATATACAGGGTTTGAATGACATGAGGGTGAAAAAATAATGGCATAATTTTTATTTTTGGGTGAACTATCCCTTTAAGATAAAAACTACATAGCTACCCTTTTATTTTTATTCTCTTTTTTCTATTTTACTCTTTTTTCTATCTCTATTAAGTAAACTCATTGATTGTCACTGCAGAGCTACGCTTACCAAAAGATAATATTGATTTCATAGCTGGGTATAGCTCAACTACTGGCTTAGTTTGTAACAGTCGACTATGCACTCTGACAGATGCTGTGGTTTAACTGGTGTAACCGTCAAAAAGGTCCAAAGCAGCTTTAAAGCTTCCTTAAATATTCTTGCAACACTAGGACAATCTCAATAACCTGGTGTTGTTTTCTTGACCTCTTGCTGAATTTATAGCTTACTTTAACATACATTTGATTAATATTGTAACTTTATACTAAATAACCCTACATTGTTTATTTCCAGTGGTCTTCCAACATCCACATCTAATGCAACAACATTTGTTTGAATTAGAGCTTCACAATTTAGCACTCATTGTAATTATGTTAATTCAGTTAAACCAAGATGATGAAATTCAAACATAATTTCTGTTGATCTTGGGCATGATAGATAATTCATGAGAAATCACAGCATCTGTGGGATTATGGGCTTGTCTGTTCTTTTCACAGCTTGAAATATCCTCCACCTAGTTTGGTAACATATGACTGAAGTGATCTCTGTGTGAATATTTACCTTTGAAAAGGTTATTATATCAAATGTCAGGTATATCTAATATCAGGGTTACCTCCTTTTTAATGACAAAAACAAACATACAAAAATAACAAAAGGAAATAAGTAGGTGCTTCGTCTACATTACTACAAAGAAACATGGATCCCTAAAGTGAAGACACTGATGCTGTGGGCTGCAACTCTACAAACAGGAAATGTGCTACTTCCTCTTTAGGTGAAGCGCAAGATTTTTCATAGAGAGCCTGCCACCTTATTTTCTGCTTATAATGCATGGCACCTCCTCTAAAAACAAGAGTGACATTTGCAGATAATTTTTTCACAGAGAAACTCCCTTTTTTTTGAGCACTGCATAAGCAACCAACATACACATACAGATAGTGGGGCGTTACAACACAACTGAATGAGTACAAAACTAATTTATAAATTATTAATTTTAGTTACTAAAACATTATATTAAAAAAATCACTTATATTAAGATTCTTGATAAAAATCAGAATTAGATTTTTAGATAATTTCTCGAATATACAAACACTGTATATGTAAATGCACTAACGGGTGCGTTTTTAAGGAAAAAATTTACTATGACACATACAAAACTAATAATGACAATAGAATAAATCCCTTCACATGCCAACAATAATTAAAACTTGAAGAGCTTAATTAAAGACAATTATTGCAAAGACAGGATCCACCATTCTGCATTCATAAATCTTCCCAAGACTTTCTTATCGGTACCGGTACTGCTCCACTGAGCCTGAAGTGCTTTCCTGGACAACTCATTTTAATTAGCATATTTATCATAACATTTGCATGACTATAGGGAGGGAAGCACTACAACGGGGCTCCTTTGTACCGAGGGCTGGTAGCTTTGAATGTTTTACTCATTCGAATAGCCCAACAAGCTTAAATTTCAGTATGGTGTCTTGTCTGACTTTACTAGTGAGGGAAGTTACAACATGCCAAATAATGTGGTCCATTTTGCCAAATGGAAGAAATTCTGTCTGTATCTTAGTCTCGGGGAAATGTCCAAGTAATGTGTTATCATATCTTACTTGTTTGTGGTAAATAGGTCAACAGAATGGAAAAACGACCTGTTCGAGAACCAGGGCAATGCTGTTCTTCTCAGGTTACCTTTTACCAGACAATATTGTGTGTGAGACACAAGACTCTGTAAGATGAAGCTTGCCACTCGAAGCCAAGCGTTCACAGATTAGACCAAAGACACTTCAAAAGTTTGCTTTTGAAATTTGCAGTAATGTCTCCTAGCAGATCCTTAACTACAGGATAAATAGCTTATAGTGACTTTAAACTTTTTTATTAAGCTTGTCTCATACTATATACTGTAGTCACTGCCTGAAGGCATGTAAATGACATTATATATGATAAAATGAGATCTGTACATTTGTTCAAGAGATTAAACATATCAAAAACTGGCTTGGGGGAAATTGATGTCAAGGAACAACCATACATTCATCACAGCATTAGCCAAATCACAACAATTTCCCAAAATTGTGTGCTTTGTATAGTGGCAAGCACGTAAAAGCACATTTGAACACAGTGGCATCTTTGTGATCAATTAAGCTGTAAGTGTATGGTGTTTAGCTTCCATCAGCTATCTGGGAATCAAACCAGATTCATACTGGTTCCAGTCATTTACACTGTTGCTTGGTGCTCAAGACTGTTTTAAACTGTCACTGTTCAACAGGAGGAACACTTCACTAGGTTATTTCACTAATCACTTCAATATTATATAGTTGAATTCTAATCTATTAATGACAAACTATATTAAAAAAGTCTAAGACTCAAGAAATTTTCTAAAGATTTTCATAACAAGAAACACATTTTCATAACAGTTAACGTGGATTAATATAAACATTAAATAACATTAGTGTTAATGTTTTTTTTAAATACCTACAACTGTAAATATCTAACAAAAAATAAAAAATATCTAAAATGTAAATATTTCTACTTTGGAAAGTGCATTTTCATGTGTATGCTTAATATGTTTAATAGTGACAGTTATCAGGTTAATTTTGCTGATATAATGTTTCTATGTATTGATTCTTTTTATACAAAGAACACTGCATAAGACAAACTAAAAGTAAAAAATGTTTCCTGTTTACAACTGTAAATGGGATTTAAAACATGTCAATATCTAATAAATAAAAACTCTTGTTGTGCAATTAATTATAAGCAAATACAATCTTAATTGCACTTAAATACTGCTTATGCTTCTAAAGCAAAGTGAGCAAAGACAATAGAGATGCTGTTGTTGTTGTTGTTGGTCCTCATTGATAAGCTTTATAGGAAACAGAAATAGTACACTGAACTGAACCCTTATGATAATTCAGCATGGTGTTATTAGCACAATGGTAAAAGTGTAGTAACTATGGCTTTTGCCATGTTGATTACCATTTGTATAACCACAGGTTACTTAAAAGTATCATTAACTGTTGGTTACTGTTATTTTCATAAGGCCATACTAACACATTACACTTGAAAAGTGTTATTGTATTACTGTAAGTATTACTGTAAGTACAGTCAACTATTCTAACATCTTATTGCTAATGCAGAAGAGTCTTTTGTGCACAATGGTAGTCAACATTTTGACAACAGCAGCAGTAGGTAACAATGTCCATTAAAGCAAAATAAGACATGTGTCCACTAAGTTTACCTTTTAGGTCCTTTTGAATAGGTGAACGTAAAGGTGGAGTCGGAGAATCGAAAGTCTGAAAAATACAATCAAGATAACTTTATGCATTTTAACTTGCGTTTTGTGAAATATTAACAGACTGGGCCACGAAAAAGTCCCTTTCAACAAGTGCAGTCTCCATGGCAACATCAACAGGGGATGTCCACTGACAAAGGACATACAAGAATGAAATTAATAGCTTATGAGTATTTACACGAACTGTATAAGCAGAACAGTAACAGTAATGTGTATGCTTAACCAATCAAATACTCATTAAAAAGAGTTAACAGACATCTAAACCAACACATGAAAAGCATGTTAATGTCTTTATTTCACTCTAAGAGCAATATATTTGATAATAATGTCATCTTGGGTTTGGGTAGGCCCTCGATTACAGCTAATTATTGCATAATTTCCAAGAACATCTGTGTTGGAAACATTAAATCGCGGACACTTCGTCAAACCAGATAGATGTTTCTCAGCATAATGTGGTTTTATGTGAATAAGAGGATCAATAGTGAGGCAGACTCGTGTCTGTGTCTCCTCTCTTCGTTATCTTACGAGTGAAATAACGGGCAAATGTTAAAGACAGCACTCTTAATAAGAGACAATGGAAACTTACCAGAAAACAGGCAGTCTTTCTCTGCCTTACACCTTTGAATTACGATGTCGACGTCTTTTTGAATCCTCTCTTGCCTTGAACACATCCCCATGAAATAACACACACTAGAATGGCTTCTCTAACTAATATTCAGCAATCAATAAACGATTTCTCTCCTCTTCCAGGCACGATGTATATGAGGAAGGGTAAAAATACGTGCTTTGATGTCCGCTGTAACAATTCCAGGTGTGTCACGCCAACCGACACCGTTTCATCTCGTTTAACAATAGCCTCGATGGCATCGACACAGCAGAGTGCTCTTGCTCGCGACAGCTTTCATAAAGATATCACTTTCACACCGGAAGCGTCTCTCAATCGTCCTCATAACTCTGCTAAACCCAACAATGGCGTTGTCGAAAGCCACGGATCGCGAGTCTTAAAGTGAAACCGACGCAGGTACGAGCATTAGAGCGTTACGGGAAGAGCCGGAGTCGCGCACGGGGAAGATTAGTGTGGGAATCCTGCGATTGCATCTACGAGATGAACCCGGTGGGAACGGGAATCACAACAAGGCGGATGATGTCATGGACGTGTTTTTTTCTCCCCACGCGTCCACTCTGCTGCTGCTGCTGCTGTTGAGCATTATTCTGGATCATCATGGGCGGCTGGAGCTGTTTCTGTTCAGCCTCATGGGCTTTTGCAACAGCTCAGGTGGTCAATGTTACAATGAGGGGGGATTTTGAAATGCATCTTATTTTTTACTTGTATTTTACTGTAGAGCAGACATTACTGCAATCATTATTGCATTTTTATTATCATCAAGTAATTCAAAAACTAGACACATCTTGACACCTTCAACCAAACCTCATTATTTTACATTACTTTTTCTTCGTAGGTCTTCTTCTAACATTGATTCCAAATACAGTCTGTACACAGTTTGTCCACTCATGCTTTCCATCACACTGATAAATGCGTCTCTAAACACTAACAAACAAGTGCCATACAACCATGCTTTTACAGACATGGCATAATGGTAGTACCGTTATTTTCTTGGATGTACCTTGAAGTACCATCATAAATGAATATGGTAATTGTTTATAAATATACAAGAGTAGTAAAAGTGTAACCCTCATGAAAATTTACCATGGTTTTACTGCTACTATAGGTAACCACAAATTAGCCATTGTGATAGTGTCATTGTATAATAGTGAACTTGTGGTTGCTATGGTTTTACAAGTAAAACAAAAAACCTATTCACCATGATTTTGCTACAGTTTAACCATGGTACTAAAATTGTGGTTATACAAATGGTAATCAATCCACCAAAAAATATGGTTTGTACACTTGTACTATAATATAACCGTGATTATTTTTCAGAGCAAGTACTATTTTTTGGCAGACCGATTCCCATTTGTATTCTCTACAAATACCATGGCAGTACGATGATTATTGTGGTGAGATCATAGTAAACTTGCGAAAACTATATACTATAGTATAAATTATATAATAAAACAAAAATAACAGTTAGTAAAACCATGGTTTATAGTACTGCTGTACTGCCGCAGTATTTCCAAACATCAAGAATTCTGAATAATAGCAAAAATAATGACAAGATATATGTTTGTTTCATGAAAGAAATTGCATTAATGAAACTGAGTTTCCCTTCACACCAGAGAGGAAAACTGTAAAGGGCCATGTTTAGGCCACAGTAGCCCGTCCAGCCTAAAGACGGATGGCTGTGTTAGTGGCACATTGATTAACAGTTCCATCCGGACTTTGGCTGGTGGCTCACCAGTCTGGAGTTGCTCCAAGGAGACCCCACCAGCCCAGCTGTGTTGAAGCAGGCAGGGCCTCTGCTGATGACTGCAGTGGCAGGAAAATCCATCTTTCTGCATTGAGCCTCTGATGTATTTCCCCCTTCTACATACTCACTCTGATTGAGGATTTAGTGCATGTTCTGATGAATACACACGCAAACACACTCATCATTTGCTCTTTCACGTAAATGACATCTCATTTCAATACAGTGTTGATGGAGTTGTTGCTTCTGGTGTGCAGTGCAGAACTTGGTTAATGATTCTTCACTGTCGCCATCAACACATCATTCAGCACTCCTTTCGTTGATTATATCATTATGGGAGTAATAAAGGGATTGCGGTGATGAAAATGAAAGCTATTTCGAAGGGAATTGTACATATAGAGCACTCCACGAAGCAATACATTAAAAAACATACATATATTGTATGAGATAAGTGTTACATGTTGACTGCCAGCTGGCCAATGATGAGAACTAAGGGATAGTTCACCCAAAAATAAAAATTATTTTATTATTTACTCACCGTCATGTCAAACCTCTATAACTTACTTGCTACTGCTTCATAGTATGGACACAAGGTACAATGGAAGTCAATGGGTGCCGGTAACCAGCGTTTTGCAAAATATCTTCTTTTGTGTTCCACAAAAGAAAGAGTTATATACAGGTTTTGAATGACATAAGGGTTTTAAACATTATGACATAATTTTTGTTTTCGGGAACTTTCCCTTTAAAGAGAGAGAAAAAAACACAGGAGACAGAAACAAGGAGATTGTTCGTGGGGAGTCCCACATCATTTGCGTTGACTCCTTGCTGAACTCGCCTCATTAATCCCAATTTCACAGTGAGCCAAACAGTTGGTGACTATGAGAGCACATATGCACTCTGATGCTCTTTATTATCAAGTCTGCATGGTAGATAAAGTGTGCTTAAAGGCCTAGAAACAAGAGATCCAATTTACCAATAATCTTTGCACCGTCAAAAGGGTTGAGCTGGATATGTCTGCTGTTTGCGTGCCTGAGAAACAAGTTGGTGTTCAGCACCTTCGGAATTGCTTGTCTGACCACTTGCCTAGGAGATTTATATATAGGCTACTCTTTAAATAAACAGGAAATTGGCTCTATTGATAGCATAATATTTTCATTTAATGACCTTTCTTTAACAAATCTTACTTACAAATCTTTACTACTTTGAATTACCTATTAGGAGTTATGTTCAATTAGAAATGTACTTATAGGTGCTGAGAAGGCTAATGTGAGGGTTTTATGTGAGGGAAGTAGTTCACTTTGTCACCTATGTGTAACATTTGCAAACTGGGATGTGAAATTTCTTACAAAATTGAAAGTTTGAAGATATATCAGTAAAGGTTATGATACAATTTTGTAATACATATTAGTGTTGTCGTATAGTTTTTGTTTTGCACGCATCTGATCAGTGATCAGCTTGCATTAACTGCTTTAACAAACTGAAAGTAACACACCACAGGAAAATGATTTTTTTCTAGTTTTAAGTGACATGAGGGGTTTAATGTGCAACTTCTGATGCAAGCATAGTGTTTGTTCTTTTACTGGAAGTTGCAAAATCCACTCAAAAATCATAGGAAACATAGTTTGAATGGATAACCAGTTGGTGGACCATTGCCACATCCAGCCCTGTCTCCAAAACCAATGTTGATATGGATACCAGTTGATTTAGATCCCAGATGGGAACTGAGGTCACAGATTTATTAGGTATAGGCACAGAGCCACTCCTCACCCAGTGGACATACATGTGCTTATGTCATTTGTTGGCAAAGATAGCAAAGATGGGATTTGTTCATTCGCACAAGAGTGGGTCATTTCTCCCACTCATTGTCTGGAATGAGACCGCCATTCCAAATATTCACGACTGTGAATGTATTCAGTAATCAATTAGTTTAGCTTGCAGGAAGCACCATTCTCTATCACAGTGAGGAGACAAACTAGCGGTCTCCTGGAGATTTCCTGATGGAATTTACAATAGTTACTAGGCCATTTTGCATTTCTCTACTTCCACAATTGGTATTATGGCATCCATTTCTGTAGTCGTGTGAATACAAACAGGTAGATTTCTATTTTGATGAAATACAAATAGATTGTGCTGGAATTGTCCAGTAGTACACAGTCTAAACTCATGAAAATTTTTTACTTTTTACAAGGTGGCTAATTTTAATGAATTTGTATGATTTTAATCTAAAATGATTATTCAAAATTTATAAGCAAAAAATGAAGCCCCACCGCAAAACTCTTTTGCACCGCTGCACTGTGTAGTGTGACTACATTAACCTGTTAATACAGGCCTAAGGCTTTTTCCTACAACTCAACACGAATCCGTTTTTCAACCTCAGTCTCAATTCACATTTAAAGTTCATTATCATCTATAAATCAGTCTGACCTTTCAGAGAGAGCCTTCATTGCTTTGTTTCAGTAAAACACTACTGAAAGGTTGATTGATTTATTGGGTTTCTGTTCATTCTCTACTTCGAACGACAACAATCAGGCAGCTTACCTACAGGTCTAAAAATCATGTTGTTTGGTCTAGTAGTTAATAGTATTGCATTCAAAATAACCAAACAATACATCTGATCTGACACCCAATCTCCAAAGCCTGATATCTTAGCCCAGTACAAAAGTGTAATAAAAATAAGAAAAACGAGAACAGCACACTGCGTCTCAATAAGCATTTATAGCTCTTGACTTTCATCTTTCAGCCGAGAGGTTAGTCTGCATATAAATAAGGGAAATATTTGAAGTTCTGAGGACCAAAGAGCACACAAGAAAAGTGGAAATTTAGGGAAGATTAATTTGCAGAATTACAAAATTATTTCTTTGAAACAGGAAGAAAGGAGATTAATTGGGGGAACTGGACTTCTAAAGGGAAGGTACACAATGACAACAACATGGTAGACTTCAAAGTGTGAAATTGACATTTTTAATAAAAAAAGTAACTTAGTAACTCAAATTTTCAGTTGCATTTAATTGCACAATTAGATTTATGATTGTTGGATTACTGTACTTTATTTATTTATTATGTATTATTTATATATATATATATATATATATATATATATATATATATATATATATATATATATATATATATATATATATAAAATATATAAAGTTTCAGTCAATGTTCTTGTTTGTGGAGGTGTCTTCACACTTGTAAAAATAACTACATGTTGTAAGCCCACTCAGATGTTTCCGTTCCTAAGTGTCCTGTCACACAGGTCATTGATCTATGCATTCTGTTATGCACCCACCCACACAGCTGACATTCATCTGATGTACATAAACATCACCTACAGAAATGAGAAATCAGTGGTTGTACCAGACTTTAATGCAGTGTCCAGCAAAATGAATTCATGTGAACAACACATACACAAACAAAATACTGCATTTTGTGATCAAATCTTCTGCTGGTTGCCGTTTTGGGCTGGTTGTGGCTTATGATCACATGACTGTTAAAACAGAAAACAGGAAATGAGTAACAACTGAAACTTGTGACATTTTAAGGGCCAACTTTTTTGACAATTGACCACTACAGTCTGTTAGGCCCCTGATTAAGTGCAAAAATATTAATATTAGCTCAATAAGTATTGCAAAGCATTGTGGCCGGTTTAGGTCCCAGGGAACACACAGATGCTGGAATACTAAAAATAATAAAAATCTATATCAATTCACTGTAAGTCGCTTTGGATAAAGGATTTGTTAATTACAGAATAACCTGATGTTATCCTAACCAAATACTATTAATGTTGGACATGTACCGTAGTCTATTTTGATCTATGAGTTAAACCTCAGCTGTATGCTATGCTAAAACTTTTATAAGGAAATAATACCAACATCATCAACATGGAAGGAGTGGGTTAAACGCTTTGTATGAAAAATACTGTACAATATACTGTTTAAAAACGGCACTCAATAAGGTAGAAGGATTATTATTATTTACAAATGTAATAGTGACATTGTTAAAGAGGTTTGTGCTATACACTTTACCTGTATACTGTTTTGTGTCTTTAAGGTAAATATTTTCTTGAGCTTATAATAACAAACTACATCACTGTAAGTGTCCACTTCAATCTGTTATGCCCCTGTTTAAGTGCATTAATATTAATATCCTAGAGCTGACCAACAGCACAGTTACTAAGGCAACTGCTATTCTGATATATTAAAGAGAAAAACAGACCCAAAACGAGATCACTACTGAAATAAATGAATCTCATATACAAAATATTGAATGTCTTTATTCACAATAGCAGAAAGTCTGAAAGACAATAGAAATATTCATGATTGCTTATTTCATATACATCATAGGTAACAAACGTGTGCTTAATACTGAGCTAAATTAAATTACCCTAATTTCAGTGGGAACTGCAATATTTACAAAAGACAACTCAAGTACAATATAATAACAGCAATGATACAGCATATCCTAGCAGGGAGAGGACTCTCTCAGATGTGAGTAAACATGGCAAAGCATTCACAGCCGAAAAAACATGATCAAACAAACTTAAAATCTGTGAAATGTATTTTTTAAATGTCGGTCAATTTACAAAATGTGCTAGTATTTGGTGACGGTGCTTGTCACTGTTTTGAATGTTAATAACCAGATTGTTTTCAAGTATTTAAAGATGAAGTAAGTGTAAACATTGCAGCTTTGTCAGAACATCTTTGTACTGTATCTGAGTGGCTAACATGTCAAATTCTTGCTGAACAAATTGGCTCAAAGAAAGAAGTTTTAAAAACGTGTTTGGAAAAAGACGTGTTTTGCACATTTGTCATGTCACTAGGGAGTTTAAATTATACACTTCACCTATAGGATTAAATAACAAATGAATTAAAACAAAACAAGCTTATTAAAGAATTAAGGAACAATAAAAATACATGTAAATTAATATGAAAACATAGAAAAGTTTCAAATCCAAACAAGATCAAACAAAAACATAAACCAGTAGAAATAATCCCCTCAACCTATATTCACACAAAGTTGATAACTATCTAATCCATCAGATCTGCCAGAGTAAGAACACCATAAAAAGCTGTAGAACTACTGCAGGCATATAAAATAATTTTCACAATATTGGAATTAAATTAAATTAAACAAGGGATGCAGTTATTAACATATTGTTTATACTTTTTACATATTTTAAAGGACAGCTCAAAATCAGGACACTAAAAAAATACCATAACCCCGCATATATGAGCCCACTGCAATACTGCAGAAGACTTGGCTTGTATAAAATGTGCAACAAATTCTTAATAATAAAGAAGTTGTAATAATCACATATAAAAAAGCATTGCAATGCAGTTGCAGTTTGAATATGTACAATAAAAGCCTACCACAGTTTGGCACCTTCATCACATGCAGAGCGTTTGGATACATCAGATGTCATACAGAAGTCCTGGGTTTTCTAATGACTAACTGGACCGGGCCCTCAGAGACCATTTTAATGATGTTCCAGGCATCATAGTGCATGAGGCCTTGCAAAGACCTGCCATTGATGGCTAGAAGTTCATCTCCAACATCAATGACCCGGGACTGCTCAGCGGCTCCTCCTGATGACAGAGTCTACATTTAATTTGAGCTTTTTGTATAATAAACTCTGAGACTGTATGAGGTATGCATTTTAATTTGAATGAACAAACCCTTAGAGACTGTATTGATTGCAAATGTACATGTTCAGACAATATATTTCTCTCTTATTGTGCTCAGAGATGGACTAAGCTTTATTGTGACCCTTTCTTTCCTCCCCCCGGTGGACGTCTTTAAATGTGGAGAACTCACCACGGAAAATGCGTTTGATGTAAAGAGGTCGATCTCCACGGACAGATGCTTTACCTCCGTCTAGACTGAACCCTAGACCAGCAGCAGTTTTTTGTAATTCCACACTCAAAGCCCCGTCTGGTCCCACCTCCACACCTACAACACAACAGAAAAGCTTATTTTCCTGGATGTTATTCAATTATAACCACCAAATGTTAGTTATAATTATTTAAAGAAAATTCTCAGAACTGGTCACCAGTGACCATGGTCAGGTGTGTACTGGTTACAAATGCTGTCTTAATGTGATGTCACATGACATGCCAAAATACTCTCACAACAGCAAGGTGGTCTGAGTTTTTAAATCTTCAAGTTAGACCTGACAGGAAATGACGTGCTTACGACACGGTGGCTTAGAACAGCTGCAAGGTTTCGTTTATCTGGGAAATGTTAGTCCAGTAATTTTTTACTGTATTAAAATAGTTGTACTTGACACATCCAACGTGTTATTTCTCTGTGGAATGTGACTGTAACTGGGCAATTAAAGCATTATGGACTCACAGAATGTATTTATTACCAGTATATATAGGTATAGACATACAAAAATCTGTCACAAAAAGAAATATAGATGGGTTATGGATGTGATAAAAAACCAACACATTTTTGAGAGGCAACATATTTTGTAGGATTTCTGTAAATTAAAATGCTTGCATAAATGCTTGTATAAATGGAAAAATTATTTTTTTTATTTCATGTGCGTATTTATGAAGAATATAGACTGTTATGGATGTGACAATTCTGACAACAGCACTTTACCTGACTATGAATCATGCTTTAAACATAACAAAAAATTTAAGAGAGATCTCACATGGGTATTTTAACCACGAAATATTGGCATTTGAGCTATTAGTATGGTGAAAACCTTTTGCTAAAAACTTTATTTTTTCCATGGTAAAGTTGACATTTGATGGAACTGCCCATTTTCTAAATTCGTAGGTTCATTGGATTACTTGTTCATTACATTTATTTTAATGTAAAGCATTGGTATTTCAAATTCATTCATGAATTTGTTTTTATTTGTTTTTTTGCTTTTAGAAGAAATGACAGCATAGCAGTTTTTGACACTTACTCGCTTTATTTTCCCTGAAACTGTTTCTATGGCCGTCAGAAGAGCGGACGCGAGTCTGAAGAGGAAATTCTGGTCTGGGTGTTGTTGGTTCAGTGTCGTTTCCCTTCTGAATGACCACTAATGCTTGTCTGGGCAGTCTGGTCTGATGAAGGGAGGACAGCGCCTCTCCGTGTGTCATCCCACTCAAGCTGGTCCCGTTTATTGACAGAACCCGATCTCCTCTGTGAATGGTACCTTCCACTCCAGCCACCCCTCGAGTAAATACCCGATGGACCTGTCAGAATAGACATTTGACTTACCAGTCTAACAGAACACTATTATTTATTGGAGGAAAGTAGTTTCTTTTAACACCACAAGGGGGTGACAGTGCATAATTTAATTATAAACACTATCGAAATAGTAAATGGCTGCATTTTTAAGTGGTTTTAATAAACAAAGCTTACAGTGATAGATTTCTGTTCCAGATCTACCCCTCCAGCGATGCTGAAACCCAATCCAGATCCATTCTCTTTGGTTAAGATAACAAAATAATTATCTTCTTTTATCTAAATACAAAAGAATAGGCAAAGACAAGTTAATATTTTTCATCTATTCTCCAAATCTGCTTTTCTCTGCATGGTCACGGGTGAGCCATCACATGCCAATTACAGACACACAACTGAAAGCAATTTAGTGACTCCAGTTCACTTAATCTGCATATCTTCAGACTTTGGGGAAACAAAAGAAAGGCCTCCTGGGACTCAAACCTTCTTTTTGTGGCAATAGTGTTACAAACTGAGCCACCATGCAAGCCCGTGTTAGCATTTTGTTAGATAAAAATAAATCCAGCTATTCTTATTCTTATTTTACCAAGCTAAAAAGAAATATATGAAACTATAAATATGACTATTAATAATGTACTTCATCTGTTCTAAAAAAAAAAAAGATAAATATAACAGAGCGACTGTAAACATTTTGAGCTTTATAAATATTAATAAGCTAAAACAAAAGCATTTTGTGTTGCTTGCACAACATTAGAAAACTTCTTTTCCACTTCCGCATCAGATGGTCTTTTTGACTAAAAATAGCTTTCTCAACAGACATTAAAACACAATTTTATATGCAAAGAAATCAGGTTACAGTATTTTTATAAAACCCTTTGGAACAGGCAAGTATCTGGAATGTCTGAGATCTTATAACTACCTCTGAGAGAGCATCTGTCTCCTGTATGAGAGTTGTCACATCCACTTTAGATGTGAAGGAACACAGAACATCTTGCACCTTATTTTGGTCCAAAGGAGAAGATTCAAGATCTTTCAAACTGCCATAGAGAGACACAACACAGACATTAATATAAAGTACTACTAGTATTGCCCAAGCCAGTTAAAATTTTATCACATAATTGTTGAAAAAATGGGTTCTGGTTTTTATCAGGAGCATTTATACAGAAACCATAACACTTGATAATAGGTACTATGACTTGTGCCCAGATATTCAACTAATAATGAATCTAGCTGAACCTAACACCATATATTCGTCTAACAGCAATACACAAGTTAGTAATTATTGCACATTTATACTACAAGACGTCACTCACCTTATAGACCAGCATGTGAGGCCTGCCACCTGGTTTTCATGGTTCTCCACATTACTGGTTGAACCAAGAGCCCCAGTGTCAACGCTGTTTATCCTGGTCACTAATGTGGACTGTACACTGTGTGATGCTGTTTCTGCAGACCTGCAAGGGTGGATCTCAATCTCTGTCTTAAAAACAACTTTTTCAGGATCACTGGAAAAGTCCTCGGTACACAGCTTGTCCAGTTCAGGCATGCTTAATGCTCTAATCTCTCTAAGCTTGGATCGCGACAGGCCTCCTTGGGCACGGGCATTGCGGGAACGCAGCACTGGTGGTGTGTGTACTGTGGGTTGGTTCCGATTTCTTGCAGTCTCTTTCATAACTGGCTCTGTGGTTCCGTTTGAAGGAGTTGATTCAGAGTTGGTGATAAGTGAACTAGAAGTAGAATTCTGTTGCTGATGCAAAGGAGTCAGGTTCAAATTGTCCACGCAAGAACTAAGACTCCTCCTCAATGAACGGCTATCATTGGACTGACTGCTTCCAGTGTACCCAGATAATCTCCGAATAAGAGGTGGCTTGGAGTTAATGGCATAACATGGAACATCTATGCACCTTATCACAGTACCATCAAAGCTAGACAGATTCTCAAAGGACTGGATTCTTTGTCGAACTGAGAAAGGGTTTGGCTCAAGAGACCCTCTAGTGTCCGTAGAGTAACTTCTGCGTTCCAGTCCTCTTAGGTACAGTTTGGACTTGTTTGCCTTAAGACTAGACACAGCATCTTTACTATTTGTGCTTTCTTCCAGACCATTGCAATACACATTTTCAGACGTTTCATTTGTCGTAACAGTACCATTTTGCTGCAGAAGACCAGACGAAGAACTGTCTGATTCTCTAAGGAGACCCTCTTCAAGACACTCAACTTGATTGATTGGCACTGAGGATGAACTTGCATGGCTTGCATGCACAACCTCTTTGTGCGTCAGGACAGGTGTGGAAGGTGATGAAGAAGGTGAGAAGGAAGAAGATGAAAGTCGTACCTCAATGAAAGTTCTTTGTGTGCTATTGACATTGGCCTCAGGTTTAGAGATTTGCTCTTTTTGATCTGTGATTAATTCCTCCTTGGAAGATTTGAGTCTTTCATTGGCAGTGTCAGTGGGATTTGCCTTTAAGGAACTGGACATATTTGATTGTCCTTGGGCAGTTTTACAAGAAATCCTAATCTTTTCAGAAGTTCTGATTGATTTTGGACTACCCATCTGTGTACTTTTTCTGGCATGAAGTTTAGGAGACTGACTTGGGGAGCTGAGAACTTTCTTCTGTGGTGGACTTTCTACCCTCGGCGATCTACTGACTGACTGTTCTTGTTCTTTGCATTTACTCTTAATACTTAGACCCTTCAGTTTAGAAGCAGTGTTTGACTTTTTGTCGTCAACTTTAAGCCTGTTTCTCAGCAGGGGTGAGGAGGCAGGGCTGTCATTTGAAGATTTAGCTCCCAGAGGCCTGCTGGTGGTGGATTTACTCTGGTTTTGGGAAAGTGATGATTTACAATCAAGTATAACCTTCTCTCTCTCCTTGTCTTTTGTAGCTTGTGTAGTAGAGACCTGCTCACTAGATTTGCCATTGGTATAATTTGATGCCTTGGGCTCTGACACTGTTGACCTTGTTGGCACATGCGCAGTATTGGGTTTCTCTGAGGAGAGAGATGCAGTTGAGCGCAGCTTAGCCGTCCTCTCCTGACTCCTAGGGGTGACATGGCGGTTGATCTGAGTGATAGGACAACTGACACTTGTTGGTGTCTGGCACAGTTTGACAGGTTCTGAAATAGTTTCACATGTTTCATCAGCATTGCAGTTTGAGGAGCTTGCTGAAGTTCTCGGAGACTCACACATTACCTCCTGCTGTGTGGGAATGTGCCTGGTATCTCCATTAAAATTTTTGTCACTTGAAACTGAATAATTGTTCTGCTGTGAATCTTTATCCTGTGTGGGAAGCGAAGGAGGGTTGTGGGAATCAGTACTGTTGGGTGTCTGATCAACATTCTCGTGATCTGTGATGCTGTTCCTGTGTGGAAGAGTATTGCCCTCTGATTGGCTGACTGCAGAATGACTGACAGTATTGAAACATATCTCAACCTCCTCCTCATCCGTGTCCTGAGGATCTTCACCTTGAGGACATTGAGTCTTCTCTGCTTTGACAGCACTGTCAGTGGCAGAGTCGCTCTCAGAGTCACTGTCGTTCAACAGACTGTACATACCTGGTTTCTCTCCATGTTCTTTCCCTACAGGATCAGTGTCATCTTTCATATTATTTAAGTTCCTGGAGTAATTATTTAAAAATGTCTTTGCTACAGGAAACTGGGAAGCACTGCTCCCCACATCTAGCACAGAGAAATCCAGAAGATTTGGATTTGACGGTGCAGCAGTTGATATCTTTTCTTCCTCCACTTTATTGCACTCTCCTGTATTTACACTTGTATTTGTAATACCTGAGACATTTTGTTTTGAGGAGTTCTCTTTGTTTTCAGCTGAGTTTAGTTCACTTATGATATCATCAATGTTAGTGACAGGCACACTGTTGCTGTGGATTACTAATGTCTCTTGTGCATTTGTTTCTGAAGAAGGGTTCTCCTGAGCCACAATCAGGGTTTTGTCCATATTGCTTTTATCCTCTGGAGGTTTAGGTGTCTCCGATTTGGATAAGCCATCACAGCCAGAAGACATAATCAAGCTAGAAAGTCGATCTACAGCTGCAAAGGTGGACAAAAATAAAATGGTTATCCAAAATAAAACAGTTACACAATACAAAACAGATATACACTACAGTTCAACTGTAGGTTAAAATAGTACAATAATTTAAAAGTTTGATCATGTTGATTACCACTGGTTTTCACCAATACCAATTTGCAGCTTAAAGAATATATGCAGTTAAAATACGGCAGAGCTGTAAAAGAAAACAGCTTTCACATCAAGATTAGTTCTGTCATATACCATAAGTGCACCACTGAGGCCTGCAAGACAAGTAACAAATTGCCTCCGTTTTATAAATCAACATTCCATTGGAAAACTATTCAGACTAATTCTGTCCATTCTCCAGAATGGGCTTCAAGAATTTGCGTATCGAATTATACATCCTGAAAAAACACCCAGACCGGCACCCTTGGAGTTCATTCCACAGTCTGATGTTTCATTGATTTAAAACACACTTTTGCCTGCTGTTGGTTAGTGGAAGGAATCTGTGCGCAGTCTACTCAAAGCCAGCACCACACTATCAAACTCCACAGGAAACTTTAGACTACTGTCTCTGTGAATTCATTTTCTCTGAGTCTCACATCCAGGTTTTATAGGGACACATGACTAAGACGATCCACAAAGAGAAGGCTTTTTCTTTATCATGTTTCCGATGATGTAATGCTAGAATCCTGGAGGCGACTCATATTTTCAGAGACTTTACTCAGTTTTACCCAAAGCAGATGCATCTGGATTTACAATTTAATTAAACAGACAAATGCAAAATCTTTGAAAAAAGGTCTCAAAGAGCACAAAAAATAGAAACATTCAACACAACTGATAAATGCTCATTCTTTACAGTTTAAATATGTATTTAAACATATGCTTATTCTATATGATGGACATACACTTGTATAGTAATGACATAGCAGGCAGGTATAGACCAAGACAGACAGACACATAACAAATATATGTAAACAAAAATATGGATCTTAATCAGTGTAAGTGCCATATTTGATTTTATTATGAAAACAGGGCTGTACAGATAACAATGAATTGAATTTTGTTTGAATTGAAACAGCTTTCCAATAATTTTACAAATAATACATAGGACCTTGAAACAAAACAACCTATTGAGCGTCAGTGTATAATCAATATACACAATCTATTTTTATTAGCGAAAAATAAAAATATGGCATCTACCTTGATCGAGGTCTATTGACCAGTTGTTTGCTGAGGCTATTGCTCTGAATGCCACAATCAAAAATAATATTTGATACACCGAGTAAAAACTAGCAACTAGCAGAATCAGTACAGTGTACTTTATAATAAAAGTAATATATGTAAAATAATTTACAGTATAATGTGGCAGCAAAACAATATTCAGAGCAATGGCATTAAATCTACATACTAAATTGACTAAAGGCCACTAAGAAGCATTAGAGCTGTTACTCTACACATCTACATTGGCTACGGTAGTAAAGTAATCAATAGTCACCATTGACAAATAGCCAGCAGCCTGCAGTTCCCTTTGAGCTGATGTAGGGTATTGCCAGAAAGGGAAAGCCTGTAGTACTCCTATCTCTTTAGGGCAGCATGGGGAAAGACAGACTGATCTCTTTATTGCAATGGCAACTCTGCGTGAGCTAACAGTCTCTTGTAAAGGATAAAGTTGATATACAATGTTTATTTTATTGGGAATTTTTTTTTGTACTGAATCTGGCAGAGCACCAGTCTGTGGGATGGGAGGGATGTGGACACAACTCAGCCATCTATAGCAACATCACACTATACATAACACAGCATGTGCACTACTATTCTTAACCACAGCAAATTCATACCAGATTGATTACTGTTTTGTATAGGATTCATTTGTGACCTGCTAGGTTTAGTTTACTATTGCATTGTATTGAAGAGGCATGATTGGGTTTGAGAAAATAGATCGTTGATGTTATGAAGTTATGTTTAATGGATCAACATTCATTTAAATGAGTAGACGTACAGGAGCAAAAACACAATTTGATGTAACAGACCTATAATTGATTAACTCCAGAAGGCCAAAAGCTGCCACGCTACTCACCTGAGACTGGTTTCTTAATTTCTAAAGTCAATGTGATTGGCAGGTTATGCATGAGGTCACAGATCTCCTGATAGGTGGATGTAGACACAGGGCAGTCACCGATCGTTACAATCTCATCACCAACACTCATCTTCCCAGATGCTTCCTGATGAATGGACAGGAGAGAAATGGGTAACACACATACCTCAGATTTATTTGGGAGACACCTCATTCACCCAACCACAACCAGCTGTGTATATTTTGGACGTCTTCCCGACACCTAGTATTACCCAACATGTGAACAGCATTATTTTCTCACCGATACCTTACTGCTGTAGTATAAAGTTGTGTTTAAAGCCCATATGCAGTTATTTTCTCTGTGGAAAAGTAGAACTGTTAGGCTCCAAAGAGGACTAAATGAAGCACTAAAACAAGACTACGCTACTATGTATATGTGTAGTCATACGTTATATGTGTTTCTGTCATTTTGTCATTATATTAACTGATTATCTTTACTTCTTAAAGTGATGCACCATTTTTTCATTCTGCATATAAACACATTCTACACACAAGCTTCATAAGATATGATGTAAATGCCACTGAATAGTAGGTTTATAGGTGAATATTTGTAATAATAATAATAATAATAATAATAATAATTACATTTCGGTTCCTTACACAAATCTACTAGCTCTTCAGAATATTTATTTTGTATTAAATATTTTATATTATTTTATTAAAAACAAAGTGTTTTTTCTTTCAAAATGTTCCTTGTATTGCAAGCTGTTTGTACTGTTTATTTAAAAAATTCAACTTGTGTTCAGTGGAAAAATAACACAGAATCAGAACAGAATATTTATTTATATATATATATTTTAACTAGTCCTTTAAATTAAAATATTAAAGGAATATATGTATTTTGACAGGACCAAGTAATGGAATGTATGTACATGTCAGAACAATCAATAAAACCGTGTTGGATGGCTGCTCTGCTGAATGTTGAAAAGCATAAACATCAATAAAAGCATCACATGATTTCCAACCTACCCTCTCTGCAACACCTCCTGGTCTCAGTCCTGTGATCAGCACCTTAACTGGAGAAGATTTAATCTCCAGATCCAGACCAAAAGACTCCATTTCTCTACGTTGGAGCACAACGGTCTCAATAGTGCAGACCCCAGCAAGTTCACTAGACTCTCCCTTCTTGCAGTGAAGCTGTCTGCAAGGTGTCCGTGTGTTGTTTTGAGTACCCTGACCTGGGGTTGGAGGGACTACGGGTGGCTCTTCGCCCTTGACCCTTTGTGGAGGGTTGGGGCACTCAATGCTCATCATGCTCTTCACACGAGTCACGGCTTTGTGCTCCAGTTTGGGCGAGCGTTTAAACTCCTGTCCTTCCCGATGAGGCTCTTTTTTTATGCCTAGGTTGGTTCCTCCAGGTGCTCCAGTATTGTGCTCAATAGAGCGAATGGGCATGAAGGGAGATTCAGGCCCAGGTGGCCCACTACATCCCTCCTCAGATTCCAGCGAGCTGCCGTAGAGCGGAGTAGCCGGCTCGCTACCGATTTGTCTGTGGCTTTCGCTGCTGTCCTGGCTTTCATCATCAACTTCAAGGGATGACGTAGCTATCACGATACCCGAGTCTTCCTCCTGGTGGTGGTGGACGGTCTCCGAGACACCATGGAGACGACGGAAAGGGCCGTTGATCTCTTCAAGGGTGGTCTCGTCATCACTGGGGTCGTCTTCATAGCAGATGACCCGCCGCTGACGGAGAAGGGGGCTGCGTACAGAACTGGGGCTGCTTCCAACGCTGGCCTGATGGGGAGGGTCTACGGCACGACTAGCACCAGCAGGAGCGGTTGTCGGACTGTCTGAACCTCTATAGGGACCATCTCTATACACTATTTTGATAAAAGGTCAGAAAAAAACATGGTTGTGAAATCAATTTACTCAAACACACATAAACATAAAGAAAGATTGAAAGATTTTGCTATGTTACCGTGTGGTTGAGGTGCTACAGTTTCTTCAATGGAAGTATTACAGCTTCTGCTGCTGTGCAGCATGTCGTCATCACTGGATCCCATCGCTATGGTCTCCGAGAGAGAAGACTGACTGGGTACATCATGAACCGAGAAATACTGAGAGAGCTCCGCTTCTGAACTCAATGAGCCTTGCTGCAGAGCCAGATAAAGACAGAAAGTCAGACTGGCAACTGAGTATAATTGGGATAATCTGCAATATTGTTAAATGTTATATTTTAAAGATCAACAATAATGTGCATGTAACTAAACTGGAAACAAAGAGAATTTAGTTAAAATTTAGAGCTTTTAGTTTACCCTGCTGGTTGGCTCTAGGAACCTCTTCATGGTCCAGCTGAGAGCAGGGTTTCCTTCACCCTGTCTGGATTTAACAGTGGGAGATGAGCTTTTTGACGGCAGGCCTGCGCAAAAGAACACATAAAACTGAACAGTCTGAGAATCTGTAAACGGAACTGACAAATCCATCTAGACTCAGAATCGAACAAACTGTGCTGTAATTTTGTATAAATATTAAATATAAATAACTGGGCAAATAAATTGGGTGAATAAATAATGCCAGAAATTTTATTTGTTTAATTAAAAGTCCCAATAATGAGAACTTAATGACAAAACAGAACAAAATTCAAAATTTTAATTAAAAAAAAAAGTGGCTTCATACAGAGCAGAACAGAACACGAGAGAAACTTTACCTAGTGTGTGAGAAGAATGACTCTCTCTGTGCGTGGAGCGAGCGATCACTTCATCCATCTCTTGTTCAGACACCTGACAATAAGAGAATGCCATGACAGGAACACACACATACTTGTATTCTGGTCTGATTTTAACCCTCAAATAATGCTTGAGCAATTACTTTTAGTTTCATAAAAAATATTTTGACAAAAACAAAATGTCACCATTGACCACCAGGTGGCACTGTGAATTAGGAGATGGAATCTTTTAAATATTACCTCTCCATATTTTTATGCTTTTAAGAAGTTTGATGTAAGTGACAAATCTTCAGAGAGCACTAAAGTGAAATGACTGTGATATCAGAGAACTGAACAATCCAGTAAAGAAATTATTAAAACAGTTATTAATTCTGTTTTGAGTTATGAGAATGAGTTACATTAATACAATAATACAAGTTATTAATGATATTGTTACTCTGTTTGACTGTGAAAGCTTCACATTCATCTTGTGTTGCATGTCATGTAGCTTACTTGTTTTGAATCTACACATTGAAACATCCTACAAAAACCTGTCTATAGAGCTCTGCTGTAATTAAAAAAGCCTGATCGAGATCAGGTTTTGCAAGATCTACTTCCGATGTTTTTAATTGTTGACTTTAAATGCAAGACTCATTCTCAATTAAAACTCAACAGAAGTGATCAAATGCCACATGACCTAGTTTCAAAAACATAATAAAAGAAACGGTTAACAGCTTGACAAAACAGACACAGCACGCCATTGAAAAGTAATTCAAAGTTCATAAACAATGATCTGCACACTACATGCAAACCCTTCGGAAAGTTATTCATTGTTTAAAGTGCATTAACCATGTTTTTGGCAGACTGATTACTATTTATATTACCATTTTTCCTACAAATGGGTAAACCTAAATTTGTGGTTACCATTGTTTTACTACAACCATTGATAATTAATTTCATGTTTTGTAATTGTAAAGTTTCTGACCTTGGGTCAATTCCTAAGTGCTCATCTAGCCCTAAAACTGCTCTCTCATGCTACATTAGCCATACCAGCTATTGTTTTTTCAAGGCAAGTGAACCGTCAGCATATTCCAAACACTAAACCTCTCACTGTACCCCACCCTGACCCACATTTCTCAACATCTTGCTTCATTAAGGAAAACCAAGCCGTGCTTGTTAGCATGAGGGCGAGAGGAATGTTGTTTACTTTTTGGCGAACTTCAATAATTCACGTTAGGGGCAAATTATAACTTTAGCAGGTGGATGATGCTTTTCATTTTCACTTGCAGCAATTTGGCAAAGGCTTGTGATGAAGGTACGTGACCAAATCAACACAGATGTTTGGGGTTTATTTATTTATACATTTAACGGTTTACTACAGCAGTTGTACAAAGACTGTTAATGATATTCTAGTTTATATATCATTTCTACAAGAGCTATATTGGGACTAAAAGGGACCTTGGTGTGAGGATAAGTTTGGCTCTTACTTTGGGGTTGGGATGTCGGCTAATGATGAGGCTGACCGGGCCGGGTCCACATTCACTCAGTATAGCGTAGGCTTCACTTAAAGCTGCATGTCTCAGGCTCACAGAATCCACCTCCAGGAGCTGGTCTCCTCGACTGATACACACATAAATACACATTAGCCCTTAAAATTAAGGATTTGATATGAACACAATATTTTACCAATGAGATATTTCTATTATAAATTATAAACAGTTATATAAAATACAAATAAAATAAGTAAAATAAGTTTATTTAGTACATTTTATACACATTGGTAATTCAAGGGCTTTATGCTTTACTTAGACTTAGTAAAGAGAAAAAAAAATAATAATAATCATCATCATGAAATTTTACTTTAGACAATTATATTTTGAGAGAAAAAAAACTTAATTATATATAATTTTCTTAAACAGAACACATTTTGGAACTGACAGTCTCTGTCATTGTTCACTTGATTGTATGGGGAAAAAATGCAATGAAAGTTAAATGTGAAATGAAAGTAGATGGCAGAAGTTTAATTTTGGGGTGAACAATCGTTGTAAGTTTACCAAATGAAAAATAATTTGTTTTCAAGTAAACAAAAACATAAAATAACATACAATAATAACAATAATAGAAATGCAAGCATAGTGTTAGAGAATGCATGGATAAACAGATTTGTATCATTCTGGCAATCGTTGAGGCACATCAGACATCTTCTGAAAGCTAAACGCAGTCTCACCATGTTTGGAGTGAACTATAGGTATTTTTAGCTTCATACTATAATATTCTAGGAGGTTTGTTTATGTATATCCACAAGATATCTGTGTCTCAGGAGTAATATATTATAAAATATATAACAAAAAACACTATAGTTGAAATATGAGGTTAAAGGGCATTTTAAAAATAGACATATCTGAAAGTTTATTACAGCCTTATCTTTCTCTTCAGACAGCTGCATCCACTTTCTCAACCAGATCCAACATTCTGAACCTCAAGTCTGTCTTTTGACATAAAGATCCCATTCATGGGCTTTTGGCTCTTATTGCACATTCTCTTCAGTCTGTGAGGTGTTTTATCTTAACACACACATGCATACGCCAGCAAATCACAAACAAATATGCACACAAACCTGACAGGTTTATTGTATGTTTAACACATTAGAAAGAAAATTCTGATGCAAAAACATGTACAGACACACTGGGTTCTGTAACGAAAATAAAGATCCATGTGATTGTTTTCCCAATGGGGGTCTTATTCCTGCCTCTCCCTTCCTTAATTAACTGCAAGTGAAGAATTTAAGATGATAGATCACAAGGGGCCGTGTCTACTACAGTCCAAGACAATTTCACTGCACGAGCCGTGAAGGAGAGCACGAAGGAGTTATTTTATTACTTTCTTTCTTAGAAATATACCCAACATTTCCTTTGAGCTATTTTTTCCCTGACTAACCATTGTTAAACATTGACATAGCGAGACATGAATGACCACTCAAGAATTTAAACTTACTATCAATGTTCTTTACAGTAGGTACTGTACCTTTCCAGTAATGTACATACAGTAAGACATGATGAAGTATAAGAACACAAATTTACCTGAGTCTGCCATCCATTTTGGCAACGGATCCTGGCGCCAAGCTGTGAATGTAAATCCCAGGAGCACTGTTTTCCAGTGTTAAACAGCAGGCACCAATACCCAGCCCCACACCTGGCTCTAAAGCACATAAAAACAACATTGCCAAATGGTTTTGTTTACAACAGACACGATTTCTGAGTACCATTTCTTTTGTGAACATGTAAATGTTGGTTTTAGGGGAGAAGGTATTTCATACTGTATCAGGTAAAAAAAAAAAACTGGTGAGAAAGTCTGAAGAAGTTCTTTGACAGATCACACAACTACTTAGGGTGAATCTTAAGTCAGATACCCCAATATCCTTTTAAGGAAACCCAGCTTTGTGTCCTGGAATTAAGAGATTTATATGTTTTCTGTTTAAAATGTGCAAACACATTTTAACACACATAATTCATGTCAAAGAAATAGGTGTCCCTAAACTAAATACATTAACAGAGCACAATGTATTAACACAATAATCAAAAAATATTACTTTTCTTTCTGTCAGGACAGTTTATTCGGATATATAAAAAGCCACACGCTCGTGTAAGGCCATGCAGCTGCAAATGATTTCAATTCCATTTTTTTGAAGTCAAAAATATTTTACTTAAGGTCATTTTAAATATCAAGAAATGTTGCAACAACTTAAAACTGACAGGATGTCCATATAAAGTCAACTGATTTTACCTTTGTTTAATGTGACCTCCATGATAATACGATCTTTGGGACCAGGGCCCTTACGAGAATCCCCATCTTCAAAACCAGCAGAGACTGGTGTTCCACCACTAGCATTAGAGTTTGGAGAGCTGGATCTGCTGAGCAGCGTGGGCGTGGGACAGGGCGTAAGACTGGGGCTTCTCAGACGGGTCCGCACAGTTAGGGTTACTACTCCTTTCTTCAATTGCTTAAACAGTGGAAAACATTGTACATTAGATAATAAATGGGACGGGTAAGAAGTCAGCTGCTGTCAAGATCTGACAACATGTGTGCATTTAATTCACAATAACTCAAGCAAACATCTTTACTGGTGGGTCAGAGAAAATTAATCATCACAGACTTTGCTTCTTCTAGGAACTTGTTTCTGTACAAACTGTTGCTTGAAAGTAATTCAAGGACACGACATTGAGTTCAGCGATCCGGGATTAATACTTTTCTAAGCTTTCATGCACCGCCGCCGTTGTGTCTGAGCGGTTTATACCTTAAAGGTCTGAATGGCCTGCTGGTGCGTGAGGCCTTGCAGAGACTCTCCATTCACCTCCAATATCTCATCGCCTGAAAGGGTTAAATGTGGACAACAGAGCAACGTTCACCAATGATGAAAGCCAGAGAGTGCAAAAATACAGCTAATTATGCATTTGGATTCATTAGGGTCGTGTGCAGGAGCGTCTGTCTACCTTCTTTGAGCCTCCCGTCAGCTGCAGCTGCTCCACTGGCGAAAATGGTTTTGACGAATATACCCATCCTCCCTCGAGCTGAATCCTGTCCTCCGACAATACTGAACCCCAGACCCTAGACACCATACAAATAAACATGGGTTAGGACAATATTACAGGTGTACAGATGTATGAAATGGACCATATATTGTTCACACATATATGTTAACAATTTCTTGCACGTATTGTCCTGGGTGCAGGGTCTCCCTCACCTTGCCCTGTCCTTTCATCAGAACAATGTTGGAGATTATGGATGGTTGTGCCAGTCGCCATGGAGACTCCACTTGAACGGTGCTCAGGGAACGTGCCGATTTCTTCACGATTTGATATTCCTGAAGAGGATGATAAAAGAGGCTATGAATAAACATTAAGATAATAAAATAAGCGGTATTTTATTGTTTATCTGTAAGAAAATAAGCAGCTACCTAATACATACTGCAACTGTTGCTAGGTATGAATGGAAATGTAAATATATATTTTACCTTAGACAAACATTATACTTATGCACCCAAGAGAAATCTTTCAGCTTTCTCAAGGTGTGGAAATCTTTGTTTTTCTTTTTTTACACAGATTTGTAATAACTTAATGCATAACAAGCCAAAAGTGATCTTATGGGCTAGTAAAGCTTTTAAGTTTTTTGTAAAGAATAGGATAAATGCTGCAGTGACCTGTCGGATGCCGACTGTGTCAAGTTGTTGAGGAAGAGAGTGTTTGCGTCCTCCTCGCGCCGGCTTTTCTGCCATGTCACTTCCTGTTTCGCCGTTTTCCACAATCAGCTCATCATCTTCACCAACAGACTCCAGACGGCTCCCTCCACCTAATCGTAATAATATCATTAAAACTGATATCTAATTCATTTATCGCCACAGTGAGTAGCGATCATCAAAAAATTATTTCTAACATATCAACATGGTTTAAGAAACTTTTGTAAAGGATAGACACATTTTTTATACTTTTAAATGTTTATGTTGATAAGCACACATAATTAAAAATGATTTTTAACGATTTCAAAACAACAATTTCAGTACACCATCATTTAGTACAAAAATCTATAATAAAGGAATTAGAAATGGTGGAGCCTCCCTTGGCAACAGTCCAATTTAGTTTAATCTCATTACAAGTGTTTTCATGCTCAGCAGTGTTTTGACTTAATAGAATTGATGTTTGTAAATTTATGTTCGACCTTGGGATCTGCTGCGGAACTTCATAGGTGTGGGGCTACGGCAACATCCCTTGAGACCCTCGATCCTGCCACGATCCTCCAGTCTGTCAAGATCTGTAAACTAAAGGAGAGGCAACAGAATTAATGTGGAAACCTGCCTTAAAAAATAAAAGAGATCTCAAACTGACCCTAAAGGAGACAAATTTGAGAAAGCAAATGTACTTTACATTTTGTTGGTTACATTTTTCAGTAAGGCTGTATTTGTTAACATTAGTAAATCCATTACCTAACAAGAAAATTACCAACAAGCAATATATATACTAATATAGCAATGTTAGTTAATGTCAAGAGAACTGTTTATATTAGCTCATTGTTCATTAACAAATGTTAACAGTTGCAACTTAAAAATGTATTAATAAATGTATTAAGATTAATAAATGTTGTAGAAGTATTGTTTATTATCGTTAGTCCATGTTAATTCATTAAATCCATTAACATTACTGTGTAGGATTTGCAGAAATGTTGCTTATTCATGCTGCTGAACTCTCACAGTTTCACAAAGTGGAAGCAAAACTTGTGCACACTTGAAAGTAAAAGTCTTAGACTTCAAAGGCTTCTTGGAAATGTGGAATGGAAATGTTTTGTGTTCTTGTTCAAACAATCCAGAATGCTCAAAACAGACTAACAAACTTGAACCGATGAACACTGTAAATAATGAATTTCTTTATATTAAGTTTCACACTGTATGAAAAGATTTATTATAAAAAATATAACTAGGCAGGTGACCACCGGGTTGTCTCAGGGATCAGTTCTTGCTCATCCTAGACCAACTGCACTTTGAATAAAAGCGTCTAATAAATTAATAAATGTAAATTCATTGATGTTATTTAGTGATTGTGTAAAGTGGATCACTTGTGTAAGCCGCTGAAGAGCGTGTTATAGGCCAGAAAACCTGTGTGACCCACTTAGGGTTTGATTTCTGCCTGTGTGATCTGTCCTCATTCTGTGCTGGGCATGTTACCTATAGCTCAAGGCCCATGACTAAACAGTAATTGTACAAAATTAATGTTCAATTCACAGTCTTAATTATTATACACTGAAAAGTCAACTTTTCTATTAAACCTGTGTGAAAATGTCATGAGAACTGCCAGGGCTCGGCAAATCCACTAAGCCATAGGTGATGTTTGCAACCATCTTAATTCTAGCGCAATGTTTAATATTTTTGGATCTGGAATGTCAGCGTGCGGAAAGCAAATACATGGGAAACTGAAAATTAATATACCTAATTAAATCCTTCTTGTTTTTCATTTAATTACTGCAGCAAACTAAGCAAAAAACCACAATGGCCAAAGTTTTGGGAATGACAAGTGCAGTGCCTCTGCATTAACTAAATTGGAAAAACCAAGAATCTTGTTTATTATTTTATAGTTTTTTGGTATATACAGTATTAAATTTGCAATTTGCAGGAAAACCCAACCAAAGAGGTGCAGTAATTCTTGTGCAATGTATAATATTGGTCGAAATCATGGGAAAAATAATGAATATTAAATGTTTAAAATATCCAGACATGTTTTCTTTCTGGTTTATCACAAGGTCTAGTGTCCTAAAACAAGTTTAAACAGCATCATGCAGGGTATGATCCGCTGTTCTCTTTCAGGCATTCAGACAGAAAGCCCTTCCCACAGCTGTCAAAAATGCAATCCGTCTCCCGCATGAACGCGCTGTCGCAGGTGAGCCCGTGGGTTTCCACAAACCCCACACCTCTCTGTCTCGCAGGACTCAACGCGACAGTCACAGCTGTGTTCCTCCTCCAGATCGTTCCCAATCTTTCTATTTCTCTATTTTCCTCCCCCAGTCTTTCTTTAATCCTTTGTTTCATCAAAACCACTTCAGATCAAATCTGACAGGCTGCTTTTGGAGACACACCCAACCCCGTCAGCACTGGACGCCCACATTAAAGCCACCGCTCATGGCCGCCCTGTGCTGTGGCAGGCCGCTGAAAGGGAGTGTAAGAATAGTTTGGACAGGTGTCTGGATCTGGAATGTCAGCATGTGGAAAGCAAACACATGGAAAACTGAAAAAGTAATTGGCCTAATTACATTACTCTCATTTTTCATTTAATTACTGCAGCAAACTAAGCAGAAAACCATAATGGCCAAAGTTTTGGGAATGACAAGTGCAGTACCTCTGCATTAACTAAACTTATGTCATTTTGTACACGCCATGAAGATTTCTTAAAAAGTTATTTCATAAAAAGTTTAAGAATTCCATTAAAGAGAGATTTAAAGTGAGAAACGTATTTAGCTGTACCATGTATGTGGCCTGTGTCTTTTATCTCAATAATACAGTCACAGCATCAATGTCTGCCTGCTTTTTAATAGCGCAAATTACTCTATTACCAGGATATAAAGTAACTATGAAAACAAACATGACACATGACTGGAACCTCTTCAGATAAGCAGAAGGGTAAATAAATCATGGGAAAAATGAACACAAGCAACTGATTCTGTTTATTCCTCCTTCAGTCTCCATGTTTCTATAAGGGTGCCCACTCTGTCATTCACTGGAGACTAAAGCCTGGAGGGAGAGAACGCTCACTATAGACTATAGAGAATGCAGAAGCGTTCAAATGCTGGATGAGGAGAAGCACTAAAGGCTCTTTAAACCTGATTATTTCTTATAAGCTTCTACTTACAAGTGTTTATCTATTTACCGATGAAGTGAAATCCTCCTGTTATTCAGCTAGGTCAAGATGATTTTTGTCTAGCAATGCAAAGATGCAACAACTTTTGCAACACAATTCTCAATATAATATTGAACCGTTCGGTACGACATCCACAGTTCAATACGCGCTTGTGGATTGCGTGTTTTTTTTTTCGGTTTTACGTTTAAATAATTTATGTGCGTTTTATTTCTCTCTGAATTGACTGTTTGTGTGTGCATGTAAGTCTAAGAGCTGAGATGAGGAAACCTCCCCGCGAGTAAATATTCAATCACTATGCTCTAAAGTTAGGGGGCGCTGAACCATCATTCCACACTTTAACATGGCGATACTGTACTGGAGTACTGTTAAGTTTAATTAAGATGGTTTATTTATTTGTTTGATGGTTTATTTGAAATGGTATTTGTTTTACTAACTACATGTATGTTTATTTGAAATTTAGTCAATTTATGTGTTCCACAGTTTGTACATGGGCTACCAGCTGACTAAAGATGTCAGTGTTAATTTTAAAATAAAAATATTTTTATATTATACAATACACTAGGAACTAGTGGACTTTTCTTTGCTTTTAAGTAAAATAAAGGAGTATTGCAATAAATCGTTTTTATTTTTTCTTCTTAACCTCTTACTGTTCCTATTGTCTAAGCATAGAATAACAAAAAAAAAACACTCTTATGTGTCAAGCAATCAGAACCGAACCGAAAACCGTGATTAAAAAACCGAGGTATGTATTGAACCGTGGGCTAACTGTATTGTTGCATCCCTAGTAGACAGATTCTAATATCTAGAAAGCTGGCTGGGCAATAGAATAGAATAGAATGGAATGGAATAGAATAGAAGAAGAATATAGCATATTAATAATTTACATAACATTACATTATTTACACATAATTTGCAAATGATTTCCTGTATCTTCTGTTCTTTATTTATTAAAACGTTTTAGAGCCTTTACTACAAATTATCTCTTGACATACTTGAGGAACACACAAGAACACGTGTCAAAAGTCTTAATTTTTAACAAAATAAAAGCATTACTGTCCCAAATTTACGACTACAAACAGCAGGAGGCATTGAATGCTAATGTAATTACGTGGCAAGCAGAGAGTCCTGAAAGCAAGAACATGAGCGCAGTAAAGATGTGGTGGAGGAATGACCCACTTTTCCCTCCACCGCACTCTCAACATCTCAAGCAAAGCATCATGGTCACAGATCTAAAAAATGACACTTAAAACATATGATTGTAAGATTTTGAGTTGTGTGGTGCTGTCGGTGTGCCACTGAATCGCTTATTGACCACCATTAGTTGCGCTGTCGCCACTGATTATCAAACTAGCGCAACATTCGTTTTGTATGATTAAACATTAACGCTGTGTGGCATTACTGATTTGATGCACGGCTGCTTGCGCAAAGCAAATGAATAATTTGTTACCTGTGATAAAAACGGAACAAATGCGGAGCCAATAGCTGCTTGATAAACAGTTGCACTACTATTTTTTGGCAAAACAACAGATAAAAACTCTGGGCCTCTGGCACATGGATCAAAACAGGAGAGTAGATAAAGAGACAATTGTGTTTCCTTAAAAGGACAAGCTGTATTTTAATTACAACATGCTGCGGGTATTTAGAAATTTTCTGAGCAATATCAGTAGAAGTGCTTTCGTTCATATCAGGCAAAAATGCATTCGCCTGTTATCAAACATCTCGACAAAGCACCAACAAAGTGTGACAGAAACTCAACAACAAAAACATACATTGGCGCTTACAAACATTATTATAATAAACATCATACACCACTAAAGCTTTCATTCTCAAAGCAAACTTTTAATCCTAAACAAACAAAAACAGTCTGTTCTAGCTCCAGCTGTGTATCAGAGGTCAGCGGAGGCAGTACAAGATGAAAGCAGCAGATAATCAGACTGATAGGCAGCAGACGTACGTACCAAGTCCTGGGTGGGAAGCGAAAGGCTGCTGGCCCTCACGTCCTTCACATCCGGCTCCATGTTCTCCTTCTCCTCCCCGGGGGAAGGCAAGGCGTCCGGACACGAGCATGTGCTCACGAGGTCGGGAAGGCTGGTGGACGGGTACTTGTGGAAGTCGACTTCGGATTCATCCTGGGAAAGGAAGGAAGAGCAGCTGGAGAGAGCATGTTGTGTGGCTTTGAGCAGTCTGAGAGTATTTTTAACTTTATCTGGGAAGCCGTGCGACAAGCCCATCAGCATTTCGCTCTTCAATTTTTTAACATACGTTGTGAAACAGTTGGCACACTTTATGTAAAGAAGAAGTCTTAGAATACAGTAAGAACTGTTTAACAGTCATGTGTACAGAAACTGATATACAATAGCGTTTGCAGCCTGATACTGTATGTTTACTCCAGATCACATGCAGTAAAACTTACCCTGCTGGCTACCACCAGCTGCACCAGTCCAGCAGTAGAGCGGAGGATGGCTACAGCCTCCTGGTGAGACAGTCCGACCAGGGAGTGACCATTTATCATCAGCAACTCATCGCCTGCTTTCAGACGCCCATCTCTGTAATTGAAAAGTAACAGCCTGGTCATGGTATCCTATTATGATGTCGGAGACGCCCTTGATTTTATATTGCAGCTAGTAAGAAAAATGGTGAAGTCAACATAAAATCTGTTTTACTTCTATACCGTAACTTATTTTGAGTAAAATAGGAAATATAAAGGTATGACACTACTTGATTAATGCATTAGGAACTAGAACTAGAATTAGTCAGATGGAAGGAGTTTTTTCAGAATTTCAGAGGTCTTTTTTTTCTAGAAGCATAAATTATTAAATGATCACTTTCAAGATGAAAGATGATGTTTTTTATAATGTGTACCATTTACAATAACATAAGGAGCATGCATTATAATAATAAACTAAATTGAATTAATTCCAAATTCATTTCAAACTTGAAACCTGTTTAGTGGGTCAGTGCAAGTAAATGGGTGATTTACTTTTAGTTTACATGCAATTTAACTAAGCATCTGTCTAGGCAGAACAAACATGAAATGTAATCAAGAATCTTTTATCAAGAAGCATAAACATTTATTTCTCTTACAAAAACAATCGTACAAAGGCATTTTCTCTTAGTTTGTCATTGTCCTCAGAAACATCATTTTAGCATGGCCGTTAAATTGAGGCTTCATTACGGTCAAGTTGAGGAACAGTGTGCAGTGAAGAGAGAGTGATTCAAACTCCTCAAGGCTTCTCCTCACAGACAAATGATTCTGAAGTTCTCTTTGGGTTAGCTGTTATATAAGAAGAGGAAACTTCATAACTATTAACATCATGCTGCAGTGATGGCCCTGATCTGACCGCCCTCGTGTACCTCACTAAGTAGAAAGAAGCATTGGGAGCGCCGCCAATTCGACCAATATACATTATTCATGTACATGTATTTCTCAGAAATGCATCCTATTAAAAACTGTGTGGGAAGAAAGATTTGTATTGTTAAATGATAACAATAAGCCCCAGGGCTGGTCATACTAGAAATAACCCTATGATTTGTCTCTCTCTTGGGAAGTTGCGTATCTGTTTTACTACAAATCTTTAATTTCTCATGGGTTTTTATATCCAGATATCAAATATTTTTTGGTCTGTTAAACAATCCTAAGGCAAGGCTGTACTGTTCTATTGAACTTTTGTTTAGATATTAACTTTCTGTTTTGAGACTCATTACATTTAGGTTATTGTACTTCCTGTACAGACTTTGCTACAGTATGCACGAATGAACAAGCAAGTCAGCAAATTCCCTAACATTTTATACATTTAAACACAAAGTGAGATTCCAAAATAAAGAAAAATATCTGAATAAATCTCTTAGATAGCATTGAGATTAAATGGAAAGAAAAATTCTGATCAAGTCTCGAGCTTCTTACAGTTTGTACTGAAAAACAGGGACTAATGATCTCACACAAAGTTTCAACAATGTACGCTGGGCTCATATTTGCCAAGAATTCAAAGTCTTTCATTAAAAGTCACAGATTTATTAAAATATTAACATTTATTAAAATGAAAAATTTCTCATAATATGTTTCCAAAACCATCTGACACTGAAAAGAACATAATGGAGAAACACAATGAAGTCACCTGAGCTACAAAAGAGCAACACCTGAAAAAACATTACATTTAAATGTTTTCCACCAGTAAATATCATGTTAAGATGACTGATTTTTAAAAATCTTCAACTCAAAAAGCAAATGCCAGATATCTGTATTCATACCACACAATGGTTTTGCACACTGCATGTATGATACAGTGGAAACAAAGCAGAAATGACTACCCTAAACAAGCAGTCCAAACTACCAACACTTTTAATGTAACAAGTGCATTTGGAGCTAAGATGACAGAGCCCAATGACATATATAGGTTTGTGATACCTTGTCAACTGATTATCATTGTCTGTCTAGCAGCGTGACTGAATATTGTCTGTGTCTGTGTTTGGATGTCACAATGGCTTTGAAGATTAATGAGTATCGTGGAGAGCACTCAAGACTTACTGATGCTTACATATGCATTAGATGCTGATGACCAGCGTCACCACGGCAACAAATGAAAACCTGAAGGCTTTTTACCTCTGTACAGCTCCTCCCTCCTCCACATGGGCCACAATGATTCCATGAGGAGAGCGTTTAGACCCACGACCTCCAGTGATCTGGACACCCAGTCCATCCTGACCCTTCACCATGTGCATCTTCCAGATCCGACTGCCCTCATGGGGCTGTGAGACAGAAAACAGGAATATTGGTATTAATTTTGGGATAATCAGCAATGTGCGTTATATAACATTAACCTCACTTGTTAGTTTAGACTTGTGCTGATATTCAGTAATACAGTTTATTGTGATAATTATTTGCACAATATTGTTACCATGGGCAATGCAAAATGCAGTACATATTCGCTAATTGGTTAGTTTTCTTTAAAATCACAGTAACTTACTACTAACAATAGTCATTTTTTAATTTAACACAAAATCATAATTGTATTTCTGTGCAATTTTTATCATTTAAAAAAAATCTACTGATGTTCCAAAGTAACTAAACATTAAGAACAGCAATAAAGATGTAATCCAATACTGAGATAAAAGTCACAGTAATTATTGTAAAATGAAAAATGTATACTGTCTATGAGTGGTTCTAGGGTACGTTACAGCTGTCAAATGATTTCCCATTTTACATTCTTGTATGTGGAGTTGTAAGGTTTAGTTAATTAATGACATCAATCTTTGACAACATAGAAACATTTAGGGTTGCTTTGTACTGTAATGCATTAACCAAGTTTCCTTTATACAGTTCATAAATCAAAACAAGACACACTTAAGAAGCAATTGTCTCTGACAATTCAAAAGTTGGTCCCCTACAGTATTAGCAACACTTTATATAAAACACTTCTATATAAAATGTGTCCAGTGACTTGGCTGAGGCTGAATCTTCATATATTTCACACAGGCACCTCAAATACTGCAGGCTATTGAAATGACAGAAGACAGACTACTAAAATTGAGCGAGAGTTTTGGGTATGTTCAGTAAGAGCTAACCAGTAATAAAAAAAAAACGTTATACTTTGATCATTTGTCGTGAAATTAGGGGTGGGAGAAAAAAAATCGATGCATCGATGCATCAGGATTCTTTCTCTAACGATTCTGAATCGATTCTCAAAGATTCAGAATCGATTCTATGTCAGAACTTGTTCATCCTGAATATAACTTTGTTAAAATAAAAGCAGTAAAATTAAACTTCGAGATGGGAATACTGTCAAAGAGATTCTAACTATAAACAAAAAGCATAAAAACTCTTTATTTATTTAAAATGCAAATTTATCATATTTGCAAAAATTATATGAAGAATCGTTTTGGAATCGGATTGTGAGTCCCAGAATCGGAATCGGATCGCGTAGTACCTAAAGATTCCCACCCATACGTGAAATCAGCTGAAAAAGAAGTGCAAATTTAGTTCTAAAATGTATATCATTCAGATTTTGTCATTATTTTTTATTTTGTTCTTTTTCACTAAATTAAAAAATATAAATCGTATGTTACTCATAATGTACATTTACTATGAAATTGATTGGCTAATTGTGGCTTGTGCATGTTTGAAACAGCTGAAATTGCAATTTTTTATTTATTCATTTTAAACACACTAAAGTTCGTTTAAAAGCGTGACCAGCTTTATTGCGGTTTACAGCGCTGTCATAGACACAGGTGTGATTTCTCTGGACACCGATTTCTGTAATATCTTGCAGAACATTTACAGCACTTTTTAATGTTCCATAATGCCTACAAAGTTGGGCAGGATTAAGAGCAAGGTCCCCAAATCTCTTCACTCATAAAATAGCCACTGCAAGCCCAGACTAAAACAAAAAGTTTATTTTAGAAACTTTCAAAAGAGTGAGATCCACTTGACATTCAACATTTCAGACTATTACACTTGAGCCATAAGCCATTCCCTTGGCATGCATATCACAACCAACCTGACGTAAAGTCTGGACACACAGAGCTGATCAGTCTGAGGTCCAGTTCTGGCACAATTAAGGGAAGCAGGTGTTATAATACAGTACATTGCAGTGGTCATAATTAAAACAACCTGTACCTGTCAAATACATCCACTGTGTACTACATGGACAATACCATGCTATGTTTGATTTTATGTTTTAAGGTAGAAATTAAACCTCTAGAACATTCAGTCCTAACACTAAAGGAGCTTGTAGGTCCAACTTTAAAAGATTTTTGAACGACGTTTTAAACTCGTGTAAATACACATGGTCCTTCACCTTTATCAGTAATGTGCTGACCTGAGCACATGAAAACCATTGAGAATGCTATAGCCTTATGTTCTCATGCTAATATCTCACTTTTAGTAATAAGAATAATATCTCACTAGTCGCTTTGTGGTCACTTTGCAGCCTGGTCAAATCTGTCCACAGACGGCAAGACAGCAACATTACACTAACAACTATCTAATCAAATGTGTTTATGTTGATGGATTTCAAGACCAGACTATAAACATCTCAATCAGTCAATTCTATATGAATAATAATTTCTTCCATTTTTGAAGAATGTAAAGATTGCCAAGCAACTATCACAGTCTAATTCAAAGATAATGCAAAAACATGATGTAAAAAGCATGATTTCATTTCAGACACTGAGCTATTTATAGCTCTGACATCAAAGTGTTTCCAGCAATAATAAAACAGAAGCCCATGCATTTTTAAACACTATTTCAAAATTAAATAATTTCTAAACAATCATATAAATATTAAATCATTCCAAAATACTCTTATTTGACCTCACATAGCAGACCTAATATTTATCTTTTAAACATATTGACAAGGCAATAGACACATCATTTAACACTTGCTATCCTACACAAACGCCAAACTTGATAAACCAGGCGAGCCTTGCTAGATCCTGGCTTAGCTGACTTTAGTTTTATGTATGAGAAACAAATTGCTTGTTGGACTGCCTAAAAAGTGGGCAGGTAGAGTGCTCGAGAAAGTTAAAGAAATCATTCATTTTGAAATGACTTCCGATAGCCTCTAAGTCTCACTTTACTCATCATGGCAGTTTGGTTAGCACACACCTCTGGACTATAAACATGCTGCCACATGTTCATCTTTCTTTTGAAATGTGTCTAGGAGAGGGGCATGTTTTCAAGGAAAGCCTGTCGGCAGAGTGAATCACTGATCACACAGATCTCTCGCTTAGACGATCGGCTGCTCATTCTCACGCTGATTCTGTTCACTTTAAAAAAGAGCATGCACATCCTCCCACTTGCATGTTCCTACACAACACATGCTACTACTGTAAATACCTGCATGGTGATATCACTGTATATTGTGAAAAATGCAGGGGACATATAAAATGATTCATAACTTTGGTGTAGTTTCATAGAATAACTTGGTATTCTCACAAGTTTGTATAGTACAAGTACAAAGAAGATACACTATGAATTACTCATTGGGATTTATGGTTGGTTAGATACGTTTACAAGCGAAAGCAATGGGAATGGGATGCACATTTGTGGTTTAGAAATGTCTTTGCTCCCAGGTAAGATGACTCAGTTCAGTGACTCAAGAGGTATTGTCATTTTAAAATAATTTTACACAAAAATGTAAGCTAATCAGTGGTATTCACATAATACACATAATAGCAAGTTCTGCCTTTTGAAGACTTCAAAGTACCCAAAGTTCAGAGATATCCTCATTCAAAATCTGTGTATGATAAATAATAACGAATGTCTTTATCAGCTAAAAGATTTTTCAATGTCGCAAAAAGTCACTATTTTGAAGTTTTAAGTAGGAATATTTTATGCTTTACTGTATGTATGCACCATTCAATAAAGAAACTTCAAAAATATATAGACTCAAAAAAGCTGAAGGCATTCAAAGAGTGTGTGTCTGCTAAATCTTTATGAATGCTTCAGTTTCAATTTGCTTATAAAAAAAAAATAAAGGAAATCTAGAATTAAGCATGTGGATTCAGTTTGTTTTTGTCTTATGTGGCTTTCAGAAAATGGCATGTCTTGGAACTCACTTTCTTGCTCTTTCAAATCCCATGTGATTGTTCAAAATCAGACTCAGGGATGATCCCTTGAAGCAGTTCTTACAACCACTGGCACGTGGTTAGATCTGGAAGAACCCTTATGGTTATTTTTAGTGAACCACTCGGTCTAATGTCACATAGATGACACGCTCAGAGAAACACCATATGCAGTTTGGCCACAATATGGGTTCCAAACTACTAATTTGTCGAAGAGCATCAACCAACAACTCATCCTAACCCAAAGAAAAGCCAATGACATGGTGCATAAATCTTTAGTTTATGCACTTGAAGGGCGTTTCCTTAGACTTTAAAATAAAATGCACAAAAAAGCGATCGTATGCATACATACCGTAAAATTCAAATGCCTTTAAAATAACCAGTTTTATGGTTTGTTAATGTCCTACCTGGCAGGGAGGTTCACTGCTTATCGAATCATTTCTGTAGCTTTCAGACAGGCGTGAGTGTGATCGGCTGGGTAGAGTGGCTGTGCTCCCAATTCTTATGTGATTGGGTATCACCTCTGAAGGACCAATGAACGGACTGTCATCAGTGGGTGTGTCCAGAGGGGTGCTGGTCTCAGGTGACGTGACCTCCGCCTCCATGGAGCTATAGCCATTTTCACGCTCAAAATCCCGACTATCTTTACTGTCCTTGCTGTCGCGAGTTAACGAGGAACGGGAAATGACGCCAAATTTGCGAGTTCGTTTGCCATTCTGCGTGGGGCTACCCACAGGCTCAGAAGAGACGCTGCTTCTGCGCTCGGCGGACACGTCCACGCCATTGCTGCCATTGCATGGAGGAAGAGGAGCTTTGCGTTTGATTCTTCGCAACATGATCAGGTAGATGCAGCCTCCATTCCAGCACTGGTCTGCCAAGTAACTGTAAAAGAAATGAGAAAACATTGATTAGTACAACATCAAAATTTTGTTTACAAAAAATCACATTTAACAAAAGAGTCAATCCAAGTCGAATTCAGATGAAGGAAAACAAGCTAGTAAAAGAGGGCACTTTACATCAGTTTAATATTATCACTTTGTGGCACAGATATTGATGTAATAATGTCTCTCAGGTCCCAGATCCCACCCCTGGTTCCTGATAAAAAAGGTGCCCAGCATGTTTTAGACTATGTTCCATCATGTCTAGACAAGTGCAAAGAAATACTAGCAGAAACTGATATCTGGCACCTAAGGGCCGTGTGATGAGAAATTGACCTACAAACTGACAAGAACATTTTTTAGACCTAAACTCTAAGGAGGCCTTTATATAACACTGTTTTTAGCTAAAACTGAAAACATTTTATGTGTTTTGGCCATTTCTTTACATGATAACATAGCTTTGGATGCTTGAAAAGTAAACACTTGAAAACAGGTTTCAATGTATCTGTTATAACAAAAACAAAATACATAACATGTTAAGTCTATAGGTGTTTCTTTACAAAGTAACATTGGGAATTACTGGCCTGGCATGTATAACACAGGATTTTTATGCTACGTCTACTAATCTGGATATATCTGAAAAGAGTTTTCATGAAAGTTTACAAAAATGCAATCTTTGTCATGTAAACATACTCTTCAGTAAACATATTAGTTCAGGAAAACTTGCACACATGTATCAAAATTCTCCTAGCTAGATTCTGAACATGGCTGACGATCTTAACTGGTTGGACCTGCAAATCTGTTATTATATATTAACAAACAAACATGATCATAGTTAATAATTTGTGGTTCTTGCTTTGCAAAGTTTGGTTTCAATTACATCACATAAAAGGTGACCTCATGAGGGGTCACAGATTTTTTTATCACAGATTTTTAACACTTGAACACACTACAACAGCTAAAGGAAAATGTTGCCATCAAGCATACATTTAGCATTAAGAGAGTTCACACACCTTGAGTTTAACCAATGAGGGAGTCAGACACAATCTCAGTAAGTGATCAATGTCAAATAATGTCCTTCAGGGTGTTGGCAATATTAGATCCAGTGTCCGCATACTGGCTCAAATGAGTTGCAAGTGGGTTGTACTGTAGTTTTCTAAGCTGACAACTGTACAAAGGCTTTGGGGGAGTGGACTTTCTGTGACAATGCCCTGACTATCCATACTGACACTGCTGTGCTAACACAACAACAAAGCATTTGCTTACATCCTCTAAACAGTAAGCCAATGAACAGTTACAATCAAAACAACCAAAGAGAGATTTAACCCTGAATGCTTACAGTATTTCCATTGAAAACTGACAATCAATATCAAAACTGCTAAGTAATCTTTCTTTTCTGTAAGGTTTATGCTTTAGAATGCTCAAAAATAAATTGTAAGAGGACAGTTGGTGGCAAAAATTTTTCTGCAGCTTTTCAACCACAAAAATGTTTTTACTCACATAAATGTTTCAGTGTAAGAAAGGAAATATGTCAATAACACACATAATATTTCTTTAACAATTTCATCACCATTTGGAGTTTTTTTTAAATGATTCTGTGTACAAATGAAGCATGTGGATTCAGTTTATTGCCGTCTTATGTGGCTTTCAGAAAATGTCATGTCTTGGAATTCACTTATTCTTGTAAAAAAATGTCATGTGTTTTTTTGATTATAATAAAAACATACATTATAATTATACAAGAATGCTGTAAGTACAGTATGTCACACTACAGGGCAGTACAATTACTAGGAATGTAACAATATATATGCCCACGACATACCACAATACAAAAAAAATATGATATTTATAGTGGATCTATGCAATTTTATCTGCAACATGTGACCTGCTTCAAAATATATAATTTTATTGTATTGTTGTTTATTAGTAGCTTTATTATTATTATTAATTGGTCCAAATATTGTAATAAAATTGTATTGTAAACCCAGTATTGTCTATTCTATCAAACCTTGAGCTACACACCCACAACTATTGCTAAGTCAAATTTCATGTGAACTACCTATTGATTTATTTTATGGCAACTTAAAAGTTATCTGTGGGTCATCTGTCAAAATGAAAGGCCATCTGCAGTAAAAAGCACTCAGGTCAGCTGCTAATGACAGAGCATGGACAACTGAGCCTGCTGTGTAGATGATTACAGGGAACTGAAATCGCAAACATACAAACATATAAAACACAATAAATTCCTAATCAAGAACGACAAGAAGCAGTCTTTAAAAACAACAAAAGAAAACAAGCAAACAGCCAAACGTTAACACAGAAAAGACCTCATTATTTCTGCATGACAGCTGCAGGTATCTCTGGAGATCAGAGCCACTGAGACGGTTGTTTGCCTTTTCAATCAGGTGTGCCAATGCAGGCACACTGGATCTCTTGGAACTAAAGCATTCAAAGACTAAAAATACTGACAAGTTAAAAATACAACAAGGAATGTTCAGGAAAGTCGATGAAGAGCAAAAATCCCTGAAGAGGAAGCAGGCAGAGTATTTATGAACATCTGATAGTGTGTTCGGTTGGAAGGTTCAGACATTTTCAGGTAAAAGAGACACGTCTGTGCAATTTGTTGGTTTGACATGCCACAGATGCTTAACACCTTTTGTTGATCTTGTCTTTGTTCAACGTGATGGACTTTGGTGCTGCGGCTATTGTATTCCCTCTGTCATCTATTATAGCAGACAATGAAGTCTGAACCGTGTCTGTCACATATGTTCACTTAACTTCTCTTTCTGATAAGAACAATGTTTTCAGCATTTTGGGAGACATTGTTCAAGACAAAAATCATCCCACTTGAAAATCAATGGAAAAAGAAAAATAATATCCCAGCACAACTCTGTGGCACAAAAACTGCCACACACAAGATCCAAATGTGTTTTGCTCTTCTCAGGGTCTGGTGACAGTCCCGGTCTCAATGGCTTACTGGAAATGTTACACTGCATTCCAAATCATACAGTTGTGAGATAGATGACATCTGCCATGTCTGTATAAAAACCATATTGTTGTAATGGAATGGCATCTTCTTTGTGGCCTATAAACCATGACTGCCACAATGCTAGTGCATATCCCTACAGATAACAAATATTATATCTGAGCTACTGAAGTACATGTACCTCAATCTTGCCTGATTCATCATTGTGTCAACAACAGAAAAAAGAATGAAAAGTTTTGATAGCTTTCTTTGAAATATTTAAATACTTCACTTAAAATAACAAATACTTACTTTCTACTTTAAAATTCACCATTATTAGGAGTGTGGATAAGAGTTTTGGTTTGTTCATACCTGAATACAGCTTATGTCAGATCTAACATACTGGAACACAGCACATAAGTTGTATATGCCACTTTTTTGATAATGTTATCTTATTTTTTTAATGTTATGGTATTTTTTTTATGTTATTTTGAAACATGACAGCATGTTTACATTAAAAAAATCTACACAATTTATGATGACATTTTTCAGATGACATTTTTGGGTGAACAGTATCTTTAATAAAGCTGCAAAGTTGTATATTAAGTCTGCAGTGACTCAGGCTGCTGTTATAAATGTGATTTATCAAATGTGATGTCATGATATTAGTTCTGTCCATGACATTACTAAAACATGTTAAACCATTCAACTCATGCTTTGCCAAACCACACATGCTGAAGTTTGAGCTGAGGGCAACAAAAACATTACATTACCACACAATAAAGAGATATAACAAGCACTGTAATAGTCTCATATCATTCAACGCCTATAAACTTACTATACTAACAGGCAGAATCATGGACCAACCGCAGATCAAAAGTATTTTGATATACATCAAAACTATATTGACACCAGCCCTTTATCTCTGGCTTGATATCTCAGCAGGTGTATGCCAGGCACTGACGGACCACAGGAGATGAAGTGAAAAATAACATCTTTACCCAAACCTGCCATTCAGAAGACTTGTCATGCAAATCAGCATCTGATAAAGACCAAACCAGAAGAAAAACAAGCCATGATCTCAGCTCTGGCATGCAGACAAGGAATTTAAGCTGCAGTAAAAGCTAATGGGTCTCAGAGAAACCCAGCAACAAGCTTTGCCTTCATTGCCTCTCACAGACCAAACCACAGCTGCAGTAGGGAAATCCATCTGTATGATCCAAGCCTCTGCATGATTCGAACAGGATGGCGACCAACGTGGATCGGCCGAAACAGACATGGGTCCTGTGTTTCTCTGACACGAAATTATTTGTTGTTGCAAAGTGGAGAACGCTCAAGATTTTTATTTCTCATACAATGTTGGTTAAATAATTCAGAACTATGTCTCCCACCCAAAGTACAGTGTTGGATTTGGCAAACTCTTCAAACCGACGCCAGGGCATGGACCGGATTGGCATAGACATCAGGTTGGGTAGATTCATATTCACTGCTGAAAACATTTCCTCATGATTGCAAGCCAACCAAAAAGTGTGCACCTGGATATCATACATTGCAAATACGGCATACCCACAGGAACAGATTGATATCCGGACAGACCTACTGTACTGTGAGTTGGATTTTTGTAAATTTCCACCAAATTCCCATAACCATAACACCCCACATGGAAATCCCATTAGGGGTTATGTACTGTGGATAATATTTTGTCACATTATGACATTGCATTCCTCTTGTGCCCCCTGCAATCCAGAGGACCCTGATCATGGTCATTAGCACAGCATGGGGGTGAAAGTCCTCTGGTTCAATGGATCAATGACAGGAGATTTTTTTCTTTAAACAGATGCACTGCAGTTCATGCCAAGCAATGCAAAATCCATCAGTTTGCTGGAGAAGCACACAGACCAAAAACTTTCTACTGCATCAAGCTCACAGTGATTTAATGATGATTTGTATTGTAATATTTGATTTATCCTTGTTTTAGTTTTGTTTTCTTATTAAAACAAACAAACAGATGACCACATAACTGGAAAGAGGAAACTCTAAAAGCAAGTTTATGTTTATGTAGTGGATATCAAGGATTACTGTGCAGCATTACAGGATAAGTGCTTGTACTTAGATGCTGTTAGCATTCAATTTAAAGTTTTAATTTTATTTTTAAGTGAACTACGGATGCAGTATAACATAAGCGATTTATCCTAAGAAGGAAGTACCATAAGATGCTGTACATTAACTAGATAGAGGCAAGTGATCACAGAGGATATGTGCCTTTTCTTGAAAGTAACGAGGGACTCACAAAGGTTGTTTGGGTCGATCAGTCCATCAGCAGGGAACTGTGGAAGTGATTTGTGGCTTTGGGTCTGTACCACGAAATGCCGCTAACTCACCTACCACAGTCTTGTGGAAAAGAGCATGTGAAACTGTATGTAGATAGTAGTGGGTGGCCCAATTTTTTTTTTTTTAGGCAACTCAGTGCAGATTCTAATCCTATTTTGTCCTATACAGTTATTTGTATGGTATGGCAAATGCTATGAAGGTCTGATGTAAATGTGAATGAATCTTATATTTGTTCCTATCAAAGATTTCAAAGCGAAGCATGGGTGACAGGCCAAGCAAAACCCTATCTGAGATCTAAGCTATATGTAATACTCTCATGCTTTTTGAAATAGAGACTTCTCAAGGACCACTGCACGGTGAACAAGCAAGCTCGTGCCAGAAACAATCTAACATCAGAAGAATCTGATACACAAGCCTCAGCACGTACCTAAAACAAACAAACATTTTCTCAAACACCATTTAAGAAAAATACCTGCCCGACTGCATCCACATTATTCTGCTTATTCATTTCTGACATTTCTTTTGAAATTAACAGACTGAGAGTTATGTGATTAACTGAAAAGGAACAGCATGTGAACGAGTACTTACATTAATAACAAGCCCTAGAAAAACAGGATTAACATTAGACTCTGTGTATTACAATTACTGCACGAAACAGACATCACAATAAGCTAATAATACTGATAAATGATTCAATTAACGAAAGGTAAATCTCTCAGTCTTATTGTGTGAAATTAATTTATGAGACACAAGATAAAAGTTAACACAATATAATTAGATTTAAGTTATATGTCATTTATTCACACAATGGCTCCTAACTATTCAGATACTTATGTCACTTAAAAACTTAATATTACTGCATTCCTGACAAAATATCAAACCAAGTGACATAAGCAAAAAAATTAAGCTAGATCTTTTCTCAAAATTGACTGTTGAGCCATTTCTGCAATTTCTTTTAAACCAACAACAATGTGTCTTCAGTCTGAATCATATTTATTTCATATAATTTAAAACCTTGAAAATCTGTTAAATGTTTTGCTTGAAAAGCATCATTGTCCCACAAATATAAAACCTTTAAATAAAACAGAATTAATTCAATTCATGAACCAAAAACAAACTGGTCTGGTACAATGGTGATGATTATCAAGCATACCAACGTTCTCTCTTTAGTCAATCTGTACAATAAAAATGATTTTCTTTTGCCTCAGGTTCAGGTTACTTTAAGAAGTAACATTCAGAAATACAAAAAGCATGTCAAACCTCTGAGATACGACCTCTGAGAAAATATGTAACTGGTGAAAACCACAATCCAATGCTGGAAGGAAAAATGAAGAAAATAACACTCTCGCTGGACTGACTGGCTTATGACGTGGATTAGAAAAAACAAAAATGAGTCTTGTGTGTTTAAACTTTTGTCTAAGCCGATTGAAGGGTTACAGAGACAAATATGCAAATCTTAAACCTCCTAACTAAAATACGCACCATACATTCTTGTTACACATGTTAACAGAGCAATGAAATAAGTAAAAGGTATATGACATGCATCTACCATCTAACAAGAAGTTTAAATAAGTGTCAAGCAACACGTCGGCGATCAGAAGCGTTGGCCTTTTCGTCAGGAGAAGTATTGATTGTTTGCATTTTGCAACAGCAATGCTCTTTCCCACTGCTGTAAAGTTAACATCTTTCTAAAGGCGAAGAAGACAAGAAATTGATCCAATTAACAAACTTGCAAAAGTGCCAGGTCCTGTGAAATGATTCACAGAAATCCATGTTGGAGCATCCACCTGCCTTACTTTAAACCTACTGAATAAGTAAGAATGCAATTTTAGATTATTTTGATACATTTTTGGACAAATAAAGATCACCAAGGTACAACTGGAAGCAAGATGGTGGCCAGGTTTGTTTGCAGACACTGTAGTAAAGACATTCCAAAGTGTGTTGGAGAAGTGAAGTAATAATAACCTCAGTCAGCACTCTCCCAATGAACAGGCCTGCTGAGAGGAAACTGAGTCCACCACAAGCGACCGTTTGAATACTCTCAGATGGAGACACAGATGTCAGAACACAACACAGACGTTCTCATTTCTTCTGCAAGTCTATTTGTGTGTAGTTCTGCATGCATATGCCTTTATGCAAGTGTGTGTTTTAGTCTGTGGGTAGACCTGTTTTAAAATGTTACCATGCTGGTTGCTCTAAAATGATAAGCTTTCTGTTACAGTATATCCTGATTTGAATTTGGCTCTTCCTGGTTTCTATGAAGAGCTGCTCTAGCAGGCAGGGGATATTGAAGAAAGATCTCGGTTATACTGTATAAGGACATATCTCTTATTTAAGCTAAAAGAATGGAAAATTTGAGGAACAGATAAAGGGAAAATTTGTCAAATATTTTTTCTTGACTCTTAAACATTAAACAACTATTAAACATGAAAGTGAATAGTGAAATAGCATCAATTAGCATCAACGACTGCAACAACCAGTTGAATCACATCACTTGAGCAGCAGAGACACGAGTCCAAGATAATAAAACAGGGAACCTATCTCCTCCCTGAGACTTCTGCCTCTCTAAACCAGTTAGAACCGTAGAAACCACAACACTTCCATTGTTTGTTTAAAAAAGTGACCGCTGTCAAACAACCCAAACACGACTCTTTGCTTTAAATAGAGCTTGGTTACAACTCAAATATGTTATTCTCTTAAAAGTCAAAGCATGGACATTTTTTGATGCAATGCAAATCATCATGCAAAAGCTTTAAATTGCTGACAGACGCACTACCTTCTGTAAATCTTACTAACGTCATCCGATGCTGAATTGCAGTAATCTGTTTTGAGGAGGGAATATCAATGTACAAGTTGACTAAGGCACTTTTAGTTCATTCATAAATTTAATCCTGTGTTAAGTGAGTTTCAGAAACCAGTTAAAGCCACGAGAGGACACAGAGTATCCCTCTTTGTGTAGTGCTGCTGGGAAGCTTATGCGACTCAGAGATAAGTAGGTTTATGGTCTGTGTTTACGCAGTGCTTCTTCAGAAATAGAGCACTTCCATTCACAGAGCAGCGCATGCAGGAGCTGATGCTTCCCTTTGATTCCCTTTGACCACAAGGCTACATAAGTCTAATACCCCTCAATTACAAAGATGACAAACAACCAATGTCAATTCACCTAAAAAATAATAATAAAGCAGTTGTGCCATGAGAGAAACAGAAAAATATATTTTTTATAATGATGCAGTGACCAAATAGTCACATGGATCTCTGGAAATTTGTCTTTATATTTCCATTGACCACGTGTCTCTGCCAATAAAGATCTAAACAGGATAAACACAACTGACACAGATTAACCCAGATTTAGGGCAAGGTAAGTCGTAAAGATGTGTGTAACCTGCATATTATTTTCTGCAATGAGAAAAAAAGAAAGAAAAAAGAAAGAAAGGGATATTGTGTGTATATCAACAAAAAGATAAATAAAGATATTCACCTCTAAAATATCTTAATCTTAACAGTCTGCTATCTGTCAACCTATACAACAAAAAGCTTGCCGTTTAAAATCGATACCGCAAAATCTAAATATGTTTACATTTCTGAATAAATCAATGTAATACTCCTCCGGGAAGTTATAACTATACATCAAGCATAAAATATTTACTGGACAGAGCCCGTTTAAAATGTAACAAATGAAATGACAGGCTTAATTTCTACCTGAAGCGTTCACTTCAATCCCATCTTCATCATCATCATTGTGGCAGTCAGCTGATGCGCGCTCCCGTGAGTTCAATAATCATTCTAATCAAAAGTCCCTTTGCGACTCTACCGTGTGTTCATGAAAACATTTCTACCAGCTCTGGCGTCTCGCCTCGTTCATGTGATCTCTTCAGCGCTCGAGTAAAGTCCATGGCTGCTGTTTTTCACGGGACAGCCTGTCAGGAGAGATACGAGCTCTGAGGTTGTATTCAAATGAAGTTATGACTGGCTTTGGCGCTCACCAGCGTCTCCATTATCCAGCGCGTCGTATCTAAACCGTTGCGAGTTTTTGTGGTCCCGCCCATTCATCAAACTCTCAACAGAAGACGTTCAGACAGTCTCTACTGACACACAAGTTACCAATGTCTGCCTAAATCATTTTAACCCGCCTATGTTACACACAGGTAGAGTTCTCACCATAATGGTGATATCAAAATTACATATTTGACTGTATTAGGTGGAAACTGACTGCGCCTAACTTTAAATTGGACGTGATTCGTTTCTGTGTAATACTGTATGTGTGTACGGCATTGTAACAGAGCACACGCATCACATAAAAAACAGAGATCGTCATGAAACAAAGCTCAACCTATGTTGCCATCTATCTCTAAAACTAATGTACTGCAGATTGAGATTCACTAAAACGTGGTCACCTAATCAAAAACGTTTAAACATATTGGATCAGGATAATTGAATGCAATGTTTTTAAGTTGTAGTGTCCTTTACCAAACACATCTCAAGGATATCACGGTCTTGTAGATATGCACTTTACAAAATCAGGAAGATCAGGCCATATCTCACAGAGCATGCTGCCCAACTGCTTGTCCAAGCCATGGTAATCTCCAGACTGGACTATTGTAATGCTCTTCTGGCTGGTCTTCCTGCACGAACAATCAAACCACTGCAGATGATACAGAACGCTGCAGCAAGACTTGTCTTCCAGGAACCTAAAAGAGCACATGTCACGCCACTCCTCATCTCTCTCCATTGGCTACCGGTGGCGGCTCGCATTAAATTCAAATCATTAATGCTGACATTTAAAACCATCACAAACTCTGCACCCTCATACTTTAACTCGCTTCTACATACATACAACCCATCCAGAACCCTACGCTCATCCAATGAACGTCGACTGGTGGTACCCTCACAGAAAGGTGCTAAATCTCTCTCTCGCTCTTTCTCCTTCTCTGTTCCCGGCTTGTGGAATAATCTCCCTAACACAATCCGGTCTGCCACATCCCTCACCTCCTTTAAAAAACTACTAAAAACGCACCTTTTCCACCAACACCTAACAGCATAAAAAACTTTTCCTTCCTCTACAGGTATTTATCTAGCACTGCATAACATTGTAAACTTAGTAAAGCACTTCTTTGTACTATTGCTGCCGCTTTTGATGTATCGCTTCATTGTCTCCTAATATTTGTAAGTCGCTTTGGATAAAAGCGTCAGCTAAATGCCTAAATGTAAATGTAAATGTAATGTAGTGCGTTTTACTCTGGAGTGTCATCTGAAAAACCTGCTCTTTGGATTTAATTTAGAAACTACAATGACATTTCTGAACTGATGATAGATCATGTGACATATCGTCTGTCAGTTATGCAGACTGGCACATGTTTCAAAAAGACATTTTTCTTTTTCTTCATGATTAGGCCACTGCTTCAAATTCTTTCACACACAGTTTAGCAACCAGTTTTGGAAAATCAGCCTCACTTTACAATCTTGCCTCCTGGAAGGATGATAATATTCCAAACTTTATTCCAATAAAACAGATGGAAAGAACACTTAATCATAACCTGGTGCTTTAAAGAAACCTCCACCTGATTTATAAATAAGTCTAACAAACAAGTAAATACCATAAATCCTAATGGAATCACTTATCATGATGTTCAGACTGCACCTGAGTTTGCACTGACTGTGTATCTTCTCCTAAAGCCTGTTTTCATTATAAAGGACATCCGTTTGCGGTCTGCAGCCTGGGCACGCATTCTTTACATAGCTCAGAGGGGATTGTGGGAAAATGTCCCAAAGACAGTAGCATCATTCAGCACATCATTCAGAACCATATCCATGTACTTGAAATGGGCATGCACCCCATCATAGTATCTATTGCTGTTGCTGTTCTGACTGTATTGATCTATACATTAGGTTGTTTAAAACAGATACCCAAAAAATAAAAAGAAATGTGCTGTCTGTGCTATCAGTAGTGCCAGATTTAGTTAACAAATTAATAATTGTAACTTTTTGTGTTTTCCTTTACTCCCAAGATATGAAGAAAAAATTAACTAATGTTTTTGAAATCAATCATTTTCCAAGCTAGTCCAAACGAGTTAATGTCAATAAAATATATAATAGGAGACATTTTGGAATAGCTCAATAGAGTTCCATTTAATTTTGTTATTTTTAATTTATGTTGTGTATTGTTTTTAAAATGCAGATGGAATGGATTTTTTAAATAACCCAATAATCTGGAGTTTTATGCTGCTGCCCTCTAGCGGTTAAACACGTAACAACAAAATAAGACAAGCAATAACAGATCTAGTTCATCTGTTTTTTTATATAAATGTTGAAATGAGCCAAATAAAAATGTTTAAATGTTTAAATGGACATCTGCATTGTTTAATCTAATTTTACTATCAAAACAACCCTAAAAATTACCAGCCAACATTTCACCACAAAAAGCCACAATGGGCATTAAACAATCACTGATCTAGACATGCTGGGATGTAATTTGTGGGGTTGTCCCACTACCAGACAGTATTACCTGAATATCCAGATTGCAAAGAACTAATCCTCTGCCCCATCTGTGACTAGAGATTTCTGGGGTGCCATGAGATTTAATATTCTCTGTCGAAACTGACTATATGCAAATCCATGTTTTCCAATGAATATACTGCATTTGAAAATTCAGACTAGATATAAAATGTACTGCTAGGTATCAAATACATTGACTAGTTTGCATATACCACAAGAATAATGTATAGACAAGAATAACCTTCAGGAAAAAATTTTTACAGTGCAATCTTTCATGTTATGATTTTATCTCAGGACTTTCCGGGGAGTTTGTTTAAAAATGTAGACTGTGAAAAGCCATTCGATACAGTCAAATAATTATATTCTTATCCTTGGCATTCACACTCTCACAGCCTTGAGAACAAAACACTTCAGCTCATAATTACAAGATTTCCAATCACACGGTCTTGTGTGTTTTTACAAGACCATGTAACCCAATTCGAGGTGCTTTAATCCATTACAGTGGGAACATCACACCGACAGTGTTTAAGAATAAAGAGCCGACATCATCTCTCGCTCATGAGAAAAAGTGCAAACTCAGACATAGTTAATACCAGGGAAAGATGGCAAACTTTCTCTCATTCATCAAGTGGGAAGTTAACTAACCACAAAGAACTGGCTCGCAAATGTAGGGTTTTGAGAGGGACGAGTAGATCAGTTCAAAGCAAGCTTGGAAAAACTAAACTGAAAGTGCAAACTCAGAAGGCTTTGATCTTTAACACTGGCAGGAAGTAGACAGACTTTGTGTGCTACAGTACATTACAAAAACTGTTCATAATTTTTAAATTGTGATTTTGAATAGAAGGATGGTGAAATACGGGTGATTAATTTGACACAAACTGTGAAAACAGTTGTGCTGAGAAAACGAAAACATATTTTTTTTTTTTTTATGCCACATACCTTTCTGCTAAACTCCCAGAAATGTATTTAAAATTTCTTTAGAAATACTTCAATTAATTCTATGGCTAAGACTTATGTATGCCAGTTTCTTTTGGTTACTTTAAACAGAAGATCAGACCTTGTTTCTGAAGATTTTTCATAAAAGCATGCCATTCCTAATCTTGTCTCAAATACTCTTTCATTGACCATGTGGAGAACACTTTGCATTGACTGTTTGGAGCACTGCCACTGAGCTATTTTCCATGCTCCCCACAGACAGATGCTGGGCCAGGCTGTTAAAGGAAAAAAAAGAAAAAATACAGAGGGACCAAAATTACAAGAAGACACATTAAACCGGGGAGGTTTTGGTGGCGAGCTCCATTCGGGCACAGAGGTTTTGCACTGAAATCATTAACATGAAAAGCACTTGATGAAAAATAAAGTTTCCATCATGTGTCTTTTTTGTGTTCGGAGGCTTCAGTCCATTGCATTTTGAACAGCGTCCAATCCTCGTTTTACCAGCTCTCTTCCCATGCAGCACACACACAGCAGACACCAACTGTTCTCAAAGTTTCCTCCTTTAATACAGAGAGAGGAAACTTGGTTTGTCTGATTTTAGCAAAGATTAGATATACTTCTTTAAATACCAGCTAAGGAAGCTGAGACCAGTTTGAATGTCCAGTCTGGTCTCCTAAAGAACCCTTAACACCACAGAACCTTCTTTATAGTGGTGAAGGGGTCTAAAGACTAGACTAACTAAACAAACTATATGTTTTATAGCTGGTGAAGATGGTCAGCAACCCAAAAAGTCTTGATGGTTAAGCTAGTTAAAAAGCCTGGTGGTGCAAACTGGAATACCAAAGTTTTAGCAAGGAACACAATACCATATTAAATACTTTATGAAATAATTGCATTTGCTCGAAAATTCTTCTTGAATGTCCCTTTGTTGCAATATGCAGTGACAGCATTTTTACAAATCAAAGTGCGCATTTTAAACAGACGCTAATCTCACCGATTTGCCTTCCAACTTTGAGCTTTAAGCTCTTAGCCGGCTGTTTTTGCAGGGATAGAGTAAAACTTTAAAGACCCAGAGTGGATATTGGCAAAAAGTAGGACTTAAGCAAGTAATCTTGTCTACAGCTACTATAGCAGAACAGTTTCCTTCCGGACTGTTCGTCATCGGTAAACAGCTATAAAGTTACACTGAGGCCAAATTAAACTGGATGGATACACTAACATATGGCTTTTGGATGTTTTGGTAAGCAGCTTAAAACAGATCTCTCATATCTGTATAATGAGCAGAAATATAGCTGTTGTTCTCCCCTGCAAAGATGGACTTGACATCAACATCTTTTCTTCAGCTTGAGAAAATGATATGTCTGTGAAGACGACTTCAGTTTCTGGTCAAAATACGTGCCACTCCCAGGAACCTCCTCCCTTTCTTTATCCTGCCATCCATCCGCAGGGGAGACTGTTGTCCCAAAACAGATTCTGTGTGAACGCTGTGAAGCTTCCTATCATTTATCAGTTACACAATACAATGACTAATTATAGAGTTCAAGTTACAAGGATGATTAAACTCCTACAAACCACGTAATTCGCAGCAAGTATTCTTTGTAATGGGTATATATGGATTTGAGAAAGTGATTTGCATAATCGGTCAGATCTGTTAGTTGCTATGTTAAAGAAAGTATAGCTATATTATCTTAAAGATCTCAATAAATAATAATAAGCACTGAACTATGACAAATTTGGTTGCAAAAGGGTGAAATGGAAATTTGGAACTAGCATACGTCATGTAAAATGTGGTAAAAAACTGTGTAGTTACTAACTTGAGCAAACTCAATTTTTATGACAACATCAACTATCTAAAATCTAGTAGTTTGTAAAAAAAAACGAATGCACTTAAAAATTAAGAAAAATAGTTTTTCATGGAAATCAAAGGCAAAAAGTACTCGCAATGTGATGCAATTTCCATAGATATGTTTGCCAAGAGAGCAATAAAAGCATAGCACTCCAGCATGTCAGCCCTGATTGCATGAAGACTGAACTCTGCTGCACAGGTCCATCCTTTGTTTTTGTTCGACACAGACATTTGGCAGCTTGACTGAAAGCTGAGAGTGTCAGTCCAGATGGAGGCCAAACGTGGAGAGACACAAGGCTGTCCACCACACTGACACAAACAGCCATCTCTCAAAGCTGTCAACGTGGATAAGCAAACAAGGAAAAAATTTGTTGGCTGTAGACCAAGTCCCAAGCTCTGGAGTAAACCATCTAGCCACGGGACGCACGCTGAGATGCTGTACACAGCTCAGGGGAGTACTAACTGTGAAGCAGCTTTAACAAACAGATGCCCGGGAGATCCTGTTCTCTCTGGCCAGCTGTGATACCTAAACAAGCAGCTGCCACCCAGTCAGGTGAGGAGCTATACAAAGCAAAAGGATTTCATATACTATACAATCATCTATGAAATTAGATATTTATGGATTAACCCTTTATTGAGACGGTTGAACTATTAAAAAATTCAGCTTGAATCCTTTACTGTACAAATATCTCGGCAGTTTAAAGAAAGAGTTTACTGAAACATAAATATCCAAATAAGTCAATAACTTCAAACCGAATTGGTTGTCCCACATCTCAGACAAGTTGTCTTGTTTTCCAATTGTCATCATATTTTGTTAGTTTACATTTGATTTACACTGAATAAGCTCAAAATATTAATAGTTTTTTCTTACAAGTCTATCATTTCATTTCAAAAAACATTTATTAACCCACTGGATTACTTAAATGACTGATGTATGTGCTTTTTGAAACTTGGACATTTTGGATCCCATGTAAGATGATAGCATGATACCACTCATAATATCAAATTATTTTAATATTTTAATTATTATTTTAATGCTCAAGTAAACTATTAGTCTGTCTTCTCTTTCGTCTGTTTGTGGATAGGTAAGAGTGTTGCAAAATGTGCAAAAATTATACCCTTAACCCAATTGTGTAACTCTCATGCTTCAGACTGATGGCCCAGACAGAATCTTTTTTTACTTTTCTACACTGATTTTATGGGAAAATGGATTTAAAGATCATAAAAGATGTGGGCTTCAGAGTACTGCACTCTTATTGACAGCTGGTGGTATCATCCAAAATAATCCTAAAATATAAAATAAATTAACATGCATCATGGGTGAAGAGTATACATATAAGTTTATGAATGCAAAGATTACTTATGGACCTGCAAATAGCTCAAGACATTATGTGGCGATAATAAACAAATCTATGTCCTACCTGGCTCCAGTGACATCAACTCCAACCATCAGCTGACCATTAAGGGACAGCAGTTCATCTCGCAGTTTAATATCTCCACAGCGGGCTGCTGGACTGTTCTTTTTCACTTCGGTCACCCAAATACACCCAACATCCAAAACAGGACCCTTGTCGCCCTTCCTTCGCCTCCTTCTGACCCCTTTCTTTTTCCCCTCAGGGTCTCCAAAAATTGGGATGTTTCCAAAGCTGAGACCAAATTCAGATCCATCTCCATCACGCTTATGCAGACAGACCGCTCTCACCTCAAAATCAATTTCTTCTCTGAATGGGCCACTGCTTAAAAGTGAGCTCTCGCTTTCAGCAAAGTTTAGCTGGATGTATTCCACAAGCTTTTGGATGGCAGCCTGGCACAAGCACCCATCCTCAGTGCTTTTCTGAGACTCATCCGTTTCGTTTTGATCCTTCTCTTGAGACCCGAGCCAGTTTTCCAGTAGGGGGAGATGACTCAGGGCGTTTTCTTGGGTGATAGGCATCCTAGCTCCTGACAATGGGGCCGTCCAGGCCTCCCCTGCATGTTGAGTCAAGGTTCTCCCCCAAAACCGGGGCTTCCAGTGGTGGATTTAATCAGAAACATGGTTCACATTCATCTCTAAATGACACAGCGGGTTACAGACATTACAACCAGAGCGCTGGCATCCATCAGTGGCACACTTAGACCACGGAGGTCCATGATGTCATCCGTAGAAACAAAAGAAAACGGGAGGGTGAGGAAGTAGGGCACGTTAATTCCTTGACCGGTAATAAGAGAACGTGTGCCATTAGCTGCTCCTCTTGGTACATGCCAAATCGGATTTCCAATACCATTAAAGTGGAAAATAGTGGATCGTTGGGAGTTGAGTTCTGTCCTGACTCACAGGCGCCACAGACATTCACCTAATCAGAAAGAAAATAAATAGAAATGCCGTTACAAAGTAAGTCAGCATGAAGTCCCTTTACGGAAATGTATATACACTGTGTTAAAGCCGTGCAATCACGCCTCATTTACTTCTCAACCATAGTAACAACAGGAACAAAAACTGGCAAGTATGGCAACAAAGAAAGCTTCTTATAGCCAGCCGATACGTTTGACTGACAGAATCCATGAACTGGAAAATTTGGAATTTGGAAAATTTTGTCTTTTGAGCCTATTATAGATATGTTATATAGCAGTTTATACAGATATTCATACAAGCCCTAACACCAGTTTATTCAATGCATTGTGATCTTATAAAAATGAAAGCAAACATGTTTTCATATACACCTTAACTAAGCAGAATGTAACTTGACTAAACATGTTAAAACAGCCAGCAGATGCTGTGTTGATGTAGCTAGAACTCTTGCAAACCACATTTCTGATATATTTAAGTATAAACTGTAGGCAAAGACCACAGTCAAATTGCTAGTCTGGGGTTTTTCTCAAAATAACGCACGATTTTGGCCTCACACAAGCTACCCGGGCTCCCATATGAGATCGGCTTATGATCAACTTTCCTTTATATGTGAGATAATATGAGTATTTTAGCATTTAAAACACATTTCATAATATATCCATTTTACATTAATGTCCATTATGGGGAAAATAGATTAAACTTTGAGAAGATTATTCGGCGCAGCAATAGAGACCAGAGGGGGTTCATAACCAACTGTCAACTTAACTCTTATCTGGATCAGACTGAGAGTAAAATGACAACGAATACCACAAGCCACCACCCCTTTCAAGAGTTTAACCTAAATAAGTCACTTACGATTTATAGGACAGAATGCTAAAACATGTCCATCAACAAATAAGCATGCAATAGGCAGTTGTTTCAAATGCAACAAAATGACACATAACAAAAGTACAATTGACATACTTATTTGTCTTATAACAGCATGAATTTAAGGCATAGTTACGCCACAACTTTCCAGATATGTTTAAACCGTATCACCCTAAAACATGTTTATCATCCTCCTACCTTTTCCCATTTCAAGCTTGTTTGGTTCTCTCTGCATTTATTTAAGTGCACAAACGCTGAGCTGCACACGGCAGCATGCTGTTCCAGTTGACACAGAAGGTCTACAGACCCCAGACTCACCCCCCAAAACACCCACATGTAATAGGATTAGTCTCACCCCTCCCCATGCCACTTACAAACACAATGACCTCCCATTTTCTCTTTGCTTGGTCGCTGAATGGACAGTTCAAGTGTTTATATTTCTACCATCATGTCATTCACGATTATTGATGTTTTTTTATTCAATGATGAATGATAAGAATAATTAAGCCAATGCAGATAAATAAAACATCAGCAGCCTAGTAAACAAAACAGTAAATAAAGTATATTGTGCTGAAAGATTTATTCCTTTTTGTAACAAATATTCAGAAAAATTATAATTTTTCTTAACCTTAGCAGGTCAAACTTTTTTCAAAGTGGCAAACAAAATTTGGGACATGTCTAAATACTAAAAGCCCTGCTTGTGATTTTATTTTTTATTTATTTACATTATGCATTTGGCATTTGCTTTTATTCAAAGTGAATTAGATCTATATTGATTTACAGGAAAAATAAATAACAATAAAAATAGCTAAACTTGCTAACCTTCCATAAACTAAAGAAAACATTTCTTTGATCATTTCTTTACAAAATTCATGATACAAAGTCAACATTTTGTGCACAAATCTGAGAATATGGAACGACATTATTTACATTATTATTCCTGTACTAAAGATAGGGCACAAATGTTTCATCTTCTTATATAAAATATTGGGACACCTACATGTGTTATATTCATAGCCTGGCACACTTTAAATGAGTGTTTTCAAAAAAGAACAAAGCATAGAAGGCAATGCGTAGTTGACTGTGTGTTTAAGCTAAGGCTGCTTCCTTTACGCCCACTGACAATAAAGTGTTTGCAAACAACCTCAAGCCAATGGAGCCAAGGAATGCGTCTGCCAATGATAACATCCCATGAACAGCCTCACGATAAAGAAAGCCGTTGTTTTCCTTTGAATTGATGCATATTGAAAGCGGATTACGGCTAAAGAAGACACTTTTCTTTGATGTTCACTCCATGATGTACTAGGCTTTGTCCACTGCAGAGACACATTAGTCAAAGCACTGCATTTGATAGTGTGACAAGGAAAGCCATGTGTCACAAAAAAACAAGACAGTTAGTCTTTAGCTTTACAAAAGGGTATAAAAGGTATTTTCTTCGCTGTAAAATGATCAATTCCACATGGTATGAATTGAAATTCCTGTTTATTTACAATAACCAAGACTTCATATTATTAAAAACCAGGCATTGTATTCTGCATAGCCTAATAAATGTTTAAAGAATTAGCCAAAATGGTAAATCATGACCATTAATATTTGTACTTGGATCTCTTGAATTAATTAAACAGTACGTTTTTTGTTTGGATTTCATAGTAGAACAAGGCACTTCTTCAGCACAGCCCACACCATGACATCATGGAAGCTAAACTGCCTAAACTCAAAGCTCTGTAAATACATTTAGAATAAAAAGAAATAAGAAAATTTCATACACAGATCCAGTGACGAACTCCAGAAACAGTCAGTCCAAGAGCATCTGTAAGGGTGGTCTTTGAAATTTTCTTTGTTAGATCCATTAGGATCACGTTACTGGGTTTTCACATACGCATGCTTAACATACTAATCAGCCAAGCTCACGCTGTGAAGCGATTCCTAAAAAAAGAAGCATATTTCGAAAAATAAATGCTGCGGTTGGAGAACACTGACTGACAAATAATAAAGTTGGATGCCAACTGTGGAAACATGAATTCACTTTGAGTTTTTGTAAAGAGGCCCGTTCTCCCACTAATCACAGACTTCTGGCCTGAAGCGGCCATAAACATACTGCCTCCAGCGTGAGGTTCTGCCCTCATCTGTGCTTTATAATCTATACCCATCGATTATGGATTTGATTTCTTCTTTGATCTGACAAATGTAATACTTTATGACTTAAGTAATGGGTATCGTTATTGACAAAAATATCGGCCGAAACAAATAGACTGTGCTTAACAATCTTTGGAATCAGTCTGCTTGTAAGGCTTAAGAGAGCATGTTTTGTTAGTTAATGAGGCACTAAAAGCACAGGATAGTCTGTGATATGACCTTAATTCACACACACTACTGCCAAATCGCCAACAAAGACTGCTTAATAAACTAAAAGGTTGCTGCAATAAACTGGGTCAGCAACTAGTGGCAGTAGACCCTATTAGATATAAAGTTTCGTATAAATAAAGTTTTTTACAATTGGTAATAGAGCTGTCGCTTTAGACCAGATTTTCACCATGCAATTATCATGGCTGAAAGATTTCACGCTGACAATGTTATCTTGATACTTATGTTTGTAAACTTCTTTAAACTATTAGTTAAATTCATCTTTAATTTTGTTGAGTTTCCATTGAATCATACCAAAGACAATAGATGTGCCAGTGCTATTATTATTAATAGTTTTCTCTTTGTCTTTTTTTTTTACCATTGAATGCCAGTGCTATTATTATTAATGGGGGGCATTGTTTTTTATAATGCAATGCTCAATCTGGTCGCTCTAGCGATAGAAGTTGCGCTTCTTAGTAAATCGAGCCAATCGTCAATCAATAAAGACTGTATTTTTTGGGTAAATATATATGAAGTCTCGTGAGGCATCTGCCAACACATGTGCATGCACAGTAGCTAAAGAAACTGTGCCGAAAATGTTTTGAGCGTTAGAAGCAAAAGTTATGGTTCAGGCTTAAATTCTGGTCGGATATATGTTGTTCAATGAGATATCAGTCTTTCTCCATTCAAGTAGAACAGACAGTGGTTTTGCTATGACTGAAATAGCTGCCCAGAGGCTTTGCAAACATGACCGCCGAGTAAACAACAAAAAAGAGTTAATTATCAGCAACTTCCATGCCTTTCACCAAATAATTCCCCTGTAGGTAAAATATGTTTCTCTTGTAATAATTATAATAGATCAATAAGAGCTCTTTTCCAGAAGGATGTGGTGTCGAAACCAAATGTAATTGCATATTGGAATCAATTTGTAAGTGATGTTGATTGGAAAAAAGTCTGGCTTCTGCCTAACCGGTATCTCTTAACAAACAAGGTTAAAGAAGTGTCTTTTAAGCTTCTACACAAAATATACCCTGCTAAACATTATTTAATTAAATTTTAAAAAGATATAGATGTAAGCTGTAGCGTTTGCAAGCAGAAGCCGGAGACAGCTGTTTATTTATTTTGGCACTGCCCTTATGTATCTTTTGTTTTGGCAAAATGTACTTGACTTTATTGTTGGAAATGTTGATGGAAATTTTATTTTGCAATGGAAAGATGTTCTTTTAGGCATTATTGTAAACTCCAAAGATAAACAGACTTGCACTTATTTTATTAATTTTTTTATTTTAATGGCCAAATTTCATATACATAAATGTAAATTTTCAGGTAAAAAACATGTTTTATAGCATTTAAAAATGAAGTGAAATATTATATTGAATCCATATTGCCCTCGAAGAAACAAAAAGCTATTAGAATTTTGCAAGCATGTACACTCTTTAATGTATTCCTTTAATTTTTTTATATATCCCCCTAGCATTTGAAATTTCTGAATTGTTGTAACTGTATGTAATATGTTTCTCTGTTCAATAAAAGGGAAAAAAAAAAAAAACATGACCGCCGAGTGCCACGACTTGCTTAAAAGAACTTTCATCATACTCAAAGTTTTTGAGTTTGGTAGGTGGAGTAATCATAAGCATTGTTGCGCTTAAGGTGAAACGTTAAAGGGTGTTGGGGTGTCAGATACTGGTGATGAATTATTTACATTCATATCATATGTGTAGTATTAACACAATATCAAAAATCATGGTTATTAATATCATGATTATTGTCATTAACGATATACTGCGACACCCCTAATTAAAAGGGTCATCACATCACTATTGACAAAGTTTATTGGGTCGACTCAAAACCCTCCTGTTATTAAGTCAGTCACAGTAAATGCAGAATACATTGAGGACAATCTGCTTAGGGTGTGGAGCTGTAATCCTGAACAACAGGTGGAGAGGTAACCTCAGGACTGTCTAAAATGAGGATTGAGGGTGGAATGAGTTGAAAACGGTTGAATCTCAAGTGTGTTAACATCATTACAGCAGTATATCTCTTTGCAGTTCTTATGACCCGATGACCAGTTTCACAAAAAACTGTCAGTCCTTTTGCATCTGATTAAACATTTTGGTCTAAATACTTTACTGAACACAAAAATAAGTAAAACTGTTGCATTTTCCAAATTTAATTTGGCTTTTTGGTAAATATCATAATTTTGTTTTAATCACTCAGTAACTGAAAGCATTTGTGGTCCCCCTATATACTTGTTTGTCACTGAGAATGCGAGTTCAGCATGACACTGCATTCTAAAAATGCTGGGTTATTTTCAACCCATGGGTGGGTCACTAAGGGACAAACTCAACAGTTGGGTCATTAAATAACCTGTGCTGTTTAAGCCCAAAATGTTGGGTTGTATAAAGCCATGACTGGAACAAATAGGGTAATTTAACCCAACAAGTTAAGTGGGTTTGTCCCTTTCTGACCCAAGTGTGGGTCAGATATTGAAAATAACCTAGCACTCTTTAAATGCATGTACAGCCTCATACAAGGCAACTAATCTTCACATTCTGGAACAAAATCCTTGACTTCCTTCCTCAGGTTGTCAGAATTTATGATCATCACCTTGAACACCAGCGGTCCTCAGGGCTGTATCCTCGGTCCTTTTCTGCTCACAACCAATTTTCTTGTCTCTATTATTGTAGATTATAAAGTTGTTAGTACTCCAGTGGTAAGCGTTTATCACTTAATGACCTCTGTTCTATGTTCCTTTTCTCATAATCTGTGTGGATTATGACTTTGACTAAATAACGGTTTAAGGTTAAAAATGTGAAAAGAAATGAAGGAAAGCGAGTTTGTCCATTAGTCAAAGTAAACATCCTAAGTATATGAAAAGAACAGCCTGAGCCTTGGAAACACGGGAACACAGCAACCTTCCCTTTCACATTTCACTATGTAATGGGTTTAGACCTAGGATATATGGACAACAAGGTCTGATTGGTAACAGCTGATATAGCCATCTGACAACAAGGCAGGCAGAATATGTAAGCAGGACTAATGAGACTGTATGATGAGTAATAATGTGCATGTTTGGCAGTCTTTTTTTACCTGTACCTACTGGCCCTTCTTTACCCTTTATATTCTAAATGCCTCATGGCTCATGACTATAACCACATTGTTAATGACTGAATAAAGACACAGATGTTTCACTTCCACTGATTATTAAAAGATTAAAGAGGAAACACAAAAGGAAACACAAAAGAAACACAAAAAATCCATTCTACAGTTTCTCTGTGCATGTCATATTGAAGAACATGACTTGACTAATACTGGTATGAAATACATGGTTTATTCAAAGAAATAAAAAGTGAGTGAATGGCCTATTTAGGCTAATCTTTGTTTGGATATTTTGAAGCAAGATATGATATTATGTTTATAATAACGGTATGCTGTCTAATTGACTCAAAACTGAATGACATTGTCCATTCACTGAAACAAGCATTTATTTCTCACATAGGATTGGTGTGATGTGAAATGATGTATTATTTTACATTTACTAATTTAGCAGATTTACAAATAATAATTTGTATAATAGTTACATGTCTAAATGTTGGCTGAACATATTGAGCGTTTAACATGAGGAAACATGAGTTTTTGGAGCCGTAGAGTCTGGAACCTTCCCTACACCTGCCAGCTCATTGAGGCCTGTCAGCAGACACGTAAAGAAAGCCTCCCTGATCCTCAACTACAAAACACTGTGTGTTCTTTACATCTCACAGGTCAACAAGTATTAACAAGTCAACAAGTGGTTTGTAACCCAAAATAGCCACTGAGCCTCATGCATGCAAACATCTTTGGATTTTTCCAGAAAGACGTGACAGGTGTTTTTAAACTGTTTTTGGCATTCTGCTTAAAGTTACAGAAGTTCTGAGCTGTTCAAGGAAGAAGCCTGACTTCAGGATCATAATATCCTATTTTCTTTGGCAAGTAAATAGAAAAGTTTTTTTTTGTTTTTTAGAAAAAAAGAGACTGAAGTATGACTTTGCTAGTTGCTACAAAAAGAAACCATATTGTATTAAGACCATAACGTTTTGTACTCTAGCTGAGCATGTGGTTTGCAGGGTTCGGTGAGGTAATCCCTAGAGAATGATTTTTTTTAAGCAAAGTCAAAGTTAAACAGTTTTGACATGTGGAGACCTGACTTAAAGCAACAGCACATACAAATCATGCCATTGTGAAACACTTAAACTCAAATTAATAGCAAAAAATAAGGCTATGATTTCATATGCCCCGGAGAGACGTTTCCAGTGGGAGAGGATTAGCTTTACAACCCAGGGATGAAGGAACAAGGCGCATCTTACGGGTGAAAAGAAACGGTAAAAGAACCACGTCTAAAAAATAAAGGGGGCATTTCCCAGGCGAATGTGTGAGAAGCCTGTGGGGGGGTGGGTGATATGCAGATGTCAGAGGTGAGACACTGTAGGACTGAGACCTCCTCATTCAGATTCATTCATTCATTCATTCGACGCTCTCATTCAGCACAATGACATGCACTTACTGAGGGCTCTCATATGTAAATGAAACCCTACACAGGGTACAATTCATCAAGTACCCATACTTGCCATAAAGACCGATATAGTGATGGCCATCCATCCACAAATGAATGGTTGTTTTCAGTCTAATTTACCATGACGCCAATAAAGACTAAAATATAGCAGTAACAAATAAAAGGATGTCATTTTCAATGGAAGCTTTAATGCAGTGTTCATATATTAGACACAGCTTTTAGTTATAATTAATGTTTTTTTTTTTATTTTAAATACCCTTTGCTTGGTATACTCGTGTATTTGCCTTTTAAATCTTTCTGAATATCGTACGTTTTTTGTATGTGTTATGTCACTTTAAAATGAATAGTAAAGACAAAAAGACACATCAAATCACTAAATCTACACTTTAATTATTATTATACTTTATTATTATACTCACTATTATATAAACCAGGTTCCTGCCAAATAAGCTCTGTTGCAAAGGTCTTTTTACATATTAAGCTGAATACATTCTAAACAACGTAACAGGTCATGAGAGGTGTTAGTGTGTACACATGGAAAGAGACAAAAACCCCTCTGATGGCAGCAGATGTCAACAGGCTAAACATATTCACATCTGGCCGAGTTTTTATTAATCCATCTGACACTATCCAGCAGAGAAGGAGTGAAACTATCTGTTGAAAGTTCAAACTAGATCCTTATTTAGTCAAAGATAATCTAAATGGCAAAGTATTTGTGTTTTGGGGAGTTTACCTGTTACGTATACGGACATTTCACCCCAAAATAGCGATTCTACAATTAGTTTACCCTTCAATTAGTTCTCCATTCCAAACCTGAACATTGTTTTTGAAAGAAGAATTTTTCTTAGTTTATACAACCAGCAAATATTATACAATTCTTCAAACATTTCTTGTTTAGAATGAACAATTAACAGCATACAGGTTTGGACTGCTCAATAAATAATTATTTTAATTACTGGGGTTTTCCTTAAATTAATAATACAAATACAAAAATACATACAAAAATAATACAAATTTTAAAATTTATTTTGCATCCAACCATCATGATCAATGCAAAACAACAGAAAAATATTAAAATGTATGTAAATTTACTGATACAACACAAGATATGAGAATATACAAATTTTAGGATACTCTACAACATCCAGAAGCTGTGACCTTTTCTAGTAACTAGCTGTCCTTGCTTAACCTTTGCTCAATGATTCAGCATGGGCTGTACAGATGTAATCCCCAGACGAGAATCTGATCCCATGGTCTCCTTCTGGATGAGCCACGCAGTGCCGTCAGGCAGTGTGCCAGATGCTGCCCAGCTCAGCCCAAAAACAACAACTGTACCACAACCCAATGACACGCCCCTGCTTCCAGTCTCACCATTCTCTTGGAGACGCACTATCATTGTCTCATTTTATACTATGGACACACTGCTGTTCACTTTTTCCATCCTAACCACTCTGCTGGGTTTGCGACAATATTTAAAATGTTGAGCAGTGGGAGAATAAACTTTGTAAAGGGTTGTGGCCTTAAAGGAATAGCTCATCAACTTCTGAATCTGAACACATATGGACAATTCAGCCATACATTTCCATTTGTTGGGTATTTATTATTGTTTCAGGGTTGTGTATTTTAATTCACAGAAATCCTACAAACTATGATGCCTCTCAATAATTGTCAGATTTTTAAAACCATGTATAGACTGACATTTTTCTGATGCTTGGACTCAACACTGGTTAAATAAAATATAAACAGATGGTATACTTAAAGTTTTGACTAAAAATGTTACAACCATAATGCTGAAATTGCCAATACAACTCTGGAACACAAAAGTTGTTAAAAACCACAGTCACCATTAACTTTGCACAGAAAAAAAATCTTCAAATGTCTTATTTTGTGTTCCATGGAAATAAGAAAGTCATCTGGGGAAATGACCTGCGAGCGAGAATGGTGATATTCTGGGATAAAAAAACCCTATAATCCACTTTTAACCAAACAGATCAGCTGCATTCAAGTTTCATTTATGTTGTTATTAGTACAAAATGATTATCGTTTCATGAATATGCAATATTAAACAAATATTACAGGCCAATTTGTGACAGTGGGTTTTAAACCAATAAAAATAGCAATAATAAAGACCAAATGGCAAATTTCTTGTGTCATATCGTAAATTGGCACTGATCATTCCCGGACATCTGACAGTTTTGAAATGGATAAATCCATAACAGTGCATATCAAAATATGTTGACAACCAGCTAAGCAACACTACTAATACAGAGCAGTACCTCTATTTAAGGTAGTTTCTTACCATAAATGGTACTTCTGAAACTACATCTACTATAAAACACTGCCACACACTGCAACCATTATAAACAGAGGCCATTGTTTACATTAGATCACTGGATATTTATTCTTTTCCCAGTGGAATAGGAACAATGGTAGAATGGTAATGGGAGGTCTGCATGCTGACCGCTAGCACTCACAACACTGTGCAATTCTCTCAACAGAAACAAACAAAGGGAGGGGAATTACTCACACAAGCGAACACTTCCGACGGCTGAACACATATACTGATGTCACTCTGGAGGTGAAGATCAAACGGTAGCGCGCACACATGATCGTGCACAGCAACCCGCTGTTAAAACATTCACACTTTAAATAAATGAATGAAAACGCGTAGAATTGCACGCCGTTATTCAATGTGGGCATCATTTCGCATTTTAGGTTATTTGATGTTGTTCATACATAGGAATAGCTTCTGCAAAAAGCTTTGGATGCACATTTTAAACCGATTTTAATGTTATTTAACAATAAGAAGGGTAATGAGTTCTTTGCGAAATGTGAACTTGCTATTCTTTAGTAATATAACCGGTGTAAATCTCCGTTTATCTACTTAACTGTTACTACATAAAACAGCCCGTCGTTTAAGACTAAGTCTAAGAAAAGTTCGCCGAGTTTAGTTTAGTTTAGTTCAAACTTAACCAAAACTTACCATCAGTTGCAACTAAGATACAACAGCAGACTGTGTTTCCATTGACTTGAAGAACATTTAATCCATATCAATGAAATCCGTTGCGGGCCATCAACTTTTAATCTTAAAAACGTACAACATACTGTTTGAACAATTAAGCTTTACGGTAAAACAACTTCTCTTTGGACAAGTTTGACAACTCTTTCACAAAGGTTAGAGTAAAAGCTGTGTATGGGTTGGTTTTAACACATGCACGCCATTCGCCGCAAATAATGACGTAGCCGGTGGGTGGAGTCTCGGGGAAATGGTTTAATATACTTCTGTTTAATTAGGTACTGTCTGTAATCACAAAGTCTATAAATACAAAGTTGTTAAGTTGCTTAGGGCACATTATTCTTTGAAAATTATTTTGTACAGTTTGTCTTCAATGTATTTATTTCAAATGTCTGGAGTTTACCAATGAATCATAACGTTTGGAATCCTCACAAAGTTTGTCTGGGCATGACAAATCAGATCATAAAAGCCTTAACAAACTGCTTTTGGACCAGACATGCCCTGCTTTAAGCTAACTAATTGCTTCTTAAACAATATTACCAAGAACATTTATAATAAAAACATACTTTGTGAATAGTTCTGTCACATTTAGGCAGTCAATACTTTTCTTAGCTGGGAGGAAATGCTGCAACAAGACAAAAATGTACCAGACAAGAACCACTTTGATGAAGCAGTCTACGCATTTTATTTTCTGTGTAAACACTCTGCAAAAACATCTCTGTGATTAAACTGGTGATTGTAATTGTTATGATTGCAATTACAGCGACATAAATGAGTCTTCAGAAGGATAAAAGTGTTGATGATTTGTTAGCTTTAGTTTTGCTTGATTACACCATCCTGTGCATCATGTCCCTTACGAAATATAATTGATTAAATATGGATATTGAATCTGTAACATTTCAGCTCACTAACCTTGTATTTTTCATGTGTTTCTTATATTTAAGAAGCTGTTTTGCCAATATTATACTTTTTTACAACTGCTAAAAAATATATAGAAACACTAAGGTACATTCTTGGGCCCAGGTGGTTTTAATTTAGGAGGCGCTCGTGTGCCTTTAGGTCATTTATTATTTCAAAATGAACTTTGAAGACAATGTTTCACTCTTTGACTGAAAATCCAAGAAATGGTCCTGCCAAATAAAGAAGAGAAGTTTTGAAATATGAGAGATACATTTTATCATCAAGGAAAATGATGTCGAAATGTGATAGATATTCGTGCAAGTAAGCCAAAGATACAGTGCCTTCAGAGACTTTCCACCATCCACATATTTTTGGCATCTTTTTACACTTTTAAATGTAAACATACCTGAAAAGCAACAAATTTACAAAGCATTCACCCCCTTTAAGATAATAATTAGGTTACTTAAACCTGTTTTTTGTTATTGTTATGCTGGAAAATTATTCTTTATAGATATTTGGCAGTACATTGGAAAGAACATATTTTGCGCATTATTTTGTCTGTGATTCCAACAGGTTTGCCTGATGGTGAGGATGGTATTACCTTAGTTTTGGGCTGTATCTTTTTTGTTGTACTTTACACCAACACTTGCTGTTTTAAAATATTTGGGGAAGATTGACATCTGTAGTGATTTACTTTCTTTACTTACATTTAATCTCAGAAATCTTTCAGTGTTGGAAGTGACATCTTGACTGCTACTTTGACAGTTGGACTTATTGTTCTGTTGTTCACTTTGTAAGACAATCTATTATTTATAATGTCTGGGTTGTCCACATTTTTTAATTTATTTGAAGTTTACTTTACTGTCCTGCTCAAGAACTTTAAAGCAGGTATTAATATAAACCTTTTCAAATTTAATCATCAATTTCATCATCAAATTCTAAATGTAACTCATTGGTCTTCATAATATCAGAAATGATATCATTTAATGTTTTAGTTATGACACCTCACAGAGACAGGTATATTTATTGTGCAATCCATCAATTGAACACAGCTGTACGTAAATATCTGTTACAGATAATAAGTTTTAGATTATCCTTATCTCTCCTCACATATATTTGACAACAATATGTATTTGATGCTTGATTCTGCACAGCATATGAAATTATTTAACAAAATAATCCATGGGCATTCAGTTTTTAGTGTCTCTGTAAATCATATCAGTTGCATTTTTATGTAGGCTACTAATAAATTAATATAAAAAAATATAAGATTTAACAGTCTGTTAATAGGCAGGAGTTTATAAAGAAAAATTTTATAAAGAAAAATGAAAATTATTCACTGAATAAGTCATCATGTATGAAACCCTCAAAAGTGCCCAGAAAGAATATCCATCTCCAATACTTTCCCTGTAAGGAAAAGGCAGAATTTTACATAACTCATATTTGAGTCATATTTGACAATGCCAAAGGAACATTTTTCAACCATATGAAAGAAAGGTGTTGCACTCACATTCAACCCTTTGGCTTAGTATTTTCTTTTAGCGTTGCGAGATGTCCTCAGCTGTAATTTTAATGTGGTGATGTTATTGTGTAGGCAGACATGATACAATCTTGCACAACAGCTGGCTGGATGGCCAGATTCCTGCAGACACCAGACAGCACACCAGGCCAGGCACAAGAATAGACTTCCACTTATGAGAAAGTACCAATAAAAGACAAAAAGCAAATACAAGAACCTGATGGATTTTAATGGACATAATAAAACCACATGAAAATTATTCTCTACAAATAAAAACATTGTTACTATAGTTAAATGTATAGTTAAATATGATCACTACACTTTTATTATAGTACATTTTTCTGACAGTATTCTTACCCGGATCAAAAAATAAAAACATTTTACATTGACATTTTTTTTTATGCTGGGGTTTTGGCCCATTGATTTACTGCTGAAATCCTGACAGGTGGTCATAGAAGTTTTTTTTTTTTACAAATCACTGATGTCATCTACAGAAGAATTTGTGCTCAAATATTTAACATATGTGTAAATTTCTGAATTACACAAAAACCCATATGGGGAAAAAAAGAATCTCATGCATCACACGGAATAATTACAAAATAAGTAACAGATGATTTTAGGCACTTTTAAGACCATCGTTTATTTCACGGTAGTAACAAAGTATATACATTGGGGCCTCCTTATGTTGAGTTCTAAAGCTACACATTTTAATTTTCTTTTATTCTGAAACACTTGTGACACCTGAAAACTCTCCATGTTGACTCTTCCAAACAATTGGTGGATTTCCCAAACCATCGCTACATACAATAAACTATTGAAGCCAGAGTTTATCATCATTGTGAAAGAAACAAAGAGCATGTTTACTTAAATTATTGCTATAAAAATGAATAAAAACAAACATACATTGAAAAATGGTGACTGAGCAAAGCTTCCTCAAGAGAAAGAAATTGAACTGAACTTAAGACAGGCTTGTGTTAGCTTTTACATGCCAGACAAAATGATAAAGAGTGATACAGAGTCTGCTCATGTGGTAAGCAATATACACAAGAAACTACATATCAAACTATAGTGACAGAAAGAAATCCAAGTCCATCTTGCATATCTTTGGCCAAATAGGCAAACTTTCTTCTTCTTATTATATACTATCAAAAATATACTGATTCAAGAAAATGGAGGAATCTGCTCTTAGATATAAAATTCACATATTTAAAGGCTATGATTTTTCAGTCCTGTTTGTTGAGGAGTACATGACCATGTCAGTATTTCTAGACATTGACAAGTCCATCACAAAACGTCGCAAACATTTAGTAATCAATGCACAATGCCACTGTGTGCCTTACAGATGTGTTTATTTTTAGGTAACAAACAATTCCAAATTAAATTCTTGTAGTCATTTATTTAGCATCTGTATATACAAAGGGTATAGAGACTATCGAGTAACAATGCTTTCTGTATGGAGCTCAATTAATGCCACGTCACAAAGAGCTACAGTACATACTGCACCTTGAGAGCCACCCATTCTGTTTCTCAGGCACATAAAAGTATATTTTAGTTCAATCTTTAATTAACACAAGTGTAAGTTAATAAGAATGTTTATAACTCATTAGAAGAAATGGAGAAAAAAGTCTGAGAGGTAGAGTTTGAAGCATTTGTGAGGTTTTTAAGGGCAGAAAAGACAGAATCTGGATGGTATCGTTATCTGAAAGACTTGGAATGGATTTGCAAAATAACACAACCCCTGTTCAAATACAATATAATCACCTAACATTGACTAACTAAACCCTTTGTTTATCAACTTTCAAGTTTCCTCCCGACAGTCTCTCTTGACAGTCTACAGTTTCCTCTCGACGTGTTTGGATCTCAATGCTGTTTGGACAGAACTTGCTATACACATGCGTTTCCTCCTTTGTTTCAGTTGTGTAAACGTTGATAGCGCCACTCGTCACAAACTACATGTACTAGACATTTGTTTTCAGGGCAGGATTTAGTCCTGGATAACCCTTTTGGTTTCTTTTTAAGCTCCATTATCAATTTGGAAACTCAAGACAACAAATTGTATTAAAATACATGATACACTGAGTGTACTTTATTTTCTGTTAAATCTGTTTAGTTGTACCATAGGCGGGTACTATTTTCATTCTAGAGGACACCGCTTTTGTCACATACAGTATTACAATAAATCGAGTCCAGTTTATTATGTGTGAAACTGAAGACTAAAAAGTGAAAAAAAAAATGAGAGCACAATAAATTTGATTGTAAAATCTGCCAAGAACTCAACACAGATGTCAAGGCAAGAAAATAACCAAAAGATGATGTTCTGTCAAGTGATGCAACAGGTAAATGTTTCAACAGTCTACGGTGACCTGCATTCACCTGAACAAACAATGAAAGGACAATGCAAATTTGAGTGTTTTCAAACAAAAGAGAGCAACTCAATGATAAATCTTGCAGAGAGAGGAGAAAGTGAGATATCTACAAGTAAGGAATGTCCAGTTTGACACACAAGATTTCTCAAACCTGTTTTTACCAGTCCAACTGTTTATATTCATGCCACACGTTCATCAGAACTGAACCTGCTTCATTTGGTAAAGGCAGACACCACGGCCCAGAGCAGCTCGTTAGTGTTGGTCTTCAAGCTTTCACCCTCCGGTTCGAGGTCCAGCAGCTGTCGTACTCTCTTCATGGCCAAATCGTACTGGTCGTCCAGAAGCGGGGCGAATGCGTTCTCTAGCACGTCAGAAGAATGGGCGAGGAAAATAAGAGCCAGGATACGCTTGTCCATTCGGTGAGGGTCGTTCACCCACTTGTCCAGTACGGCCTCTTGCACCTTCTTAATAAGGCGCTGTTTAATATTATTGTTGGTAAGTGGGTGTGTAGTCATGTCGAAGAGAAGAAAGTTCTGTTTTTCGGTGGTGAGGACGCCTTTCTCCACGAGGTTCTTGGCCAGACGCTCTCGGACGTTACGCAGCTGATAATGAAGCTTCAATGGGTTCCATGTCTCACCTACAAACAAAAACAAAAGATTTTCAGCTCTGCCTGATTATGTTCCCAATAGTAGGGCAGATATTAAACTATTAAAACATGACACAAGACCCCAACTCAGCAAGCCATGGTGCTTGTTTCTAAAGGAGCCCTTACTACTTATTCAGCCTCCATTGAATTAGTTTCTTTTTACATTTTTCCTTTCCTACCATTCCTATGATGTGATTTATGATCTATTTTAACAAACACTATATCTAAAACGTACAATTTTAGGAAAAATACAAACAAAGTAATAACAACTGACAGCAAAATGATCACAACAGCTGTAAAAGCGTCAGATGTAAGAGGTACACCTCCCAGAAGGGCTGTAAAGTTGTGCACTTTTACTCTTCAGAACAGTTCAGGTAATAAAAAATTCTAATATTTTTCTGGTTGCACAATGTTTGCCAACATTTACATAAGGAATTCCCTAAATCAAAGCTCTAAAAATTATGCAGTTTTTTTACTATTCAGAACACAGCAGGACAATGTAAAGACAGAGGAAAAATCTCAGTGGTTTTCAACCACCTGGCTCAGTTAGGTCTTTCATGTTAAACAGACTCTGAATGTTACAAAAGTAAAGAAAGGAACACATATTAATAAAAAAAATACTATGTAAAACTATTAGTTTATAATTCGTTTGTTTTCTTCCAGATTGCAGCAGATTTAAAGAGGTATTTCACCCAAAACCCAACTTTTCTTTCATCATTTTCCCTTCATTCCAAACATGCATGACTTTCTTTATTCTGCAGAACACAAAAGAAGATTTTGAAGAATGTTGGTAATTGGTTCCTATTGACTTCCAATGTACAGTAAAGACACAAAATGGCATTTCCACAGAAAAAGAATCATATTTGATTGACATGAGGGTGAATAAATGACAACAGAACTGTTTTTATGGGTAAACCCTCCCTTAAAGCGTTTCAAAACCAATTTATGATGCAGAAACCATGCAATTACAGGGTCTGTTCTATAAAGTATTACTGAGTGTTACACCATTTTAATCCTCAATACCCTGTTTAAGTGGTAAATCATTTCCACAGGCATTTCAGGAGGACAGCAGATTCTGACAGAATATTTGTTAGTCATTATCCTGCAGTAATTCAAGGATCTGATCTCAATCTTTATAATCCATTTTCATACATCTCCATGAGGACAGCAGCTCCTGCTCTCAGACTCTTTGATCTCTCACCCTTTACTTTTCCATTCTGAATCCATCTTTCAGTTGAGCTCACAGCCACATAGGTACCAGAAATCGAGTCTGGTTCCAATCTAGGATTCTTTATATGCCCCATGGGAACTAGATTCAAGATATTTGGCAGCAAGTGTTAATGAAAAAAGTGGATTCAATATAATATAAATCCTATCTAAACTAAGAAATACTTGGTTTATAGTGTTTATGGTCAATCAACACACTTTATGAAAAAAAAAAATATTGAGGTACTGAGTTAATAAGAAAATATAAAGTACAAGGGAAACTCCAATGATTTCTGCAGAACTCACCACTGAGTAACTCAATCCAGCTCTGCACAGTCTCAGGCGGCTGGGTGTCTTTTATGTGTTTCAGAGCTTCATCTAATAGCACGTCCCCAGTTGGAGCATCAGACTTGCATATAACCTGAAGAAAGAATAGGAAAATAAATGTCACTATTAAACATAAAGAAACCCAATGTACAAAAGATACATCAAGGGAGTGTGAGCTTTAGCTCATATTTTAAAGATAATGCATTTTCCAGGGTTACATCAAAGCCTGGTTTAATAAAAAAAACCCGTTCTCACTCACAGCAGCCAACACTAACCACAAGTCTCCTGACACACAATAAATATCAAACAGCTCCCTCTTGTGGTAGAAACTGTTCTGCAACCAGTGCTAAATTGTTTTTGTAAAAAGCATAAAAATATGCTCTGATTTTATCCAGACTTATGTTCAGAGCCACATGGCACATGGAAACAGATGAGTTTTGCACAATACCAAAAAACACACACTTTTAAACCATGACAATACCTTGTGTCTCATCATATTTACTCACTTTTGTTTACATAATACAACCTCAAATATATAATTCTGTCTTATTGCTTTGATACCACATGCTACATCAATACCAAAATATCTAATTAATAAAACAGTTCCAGTCCTTGATTCTCACTGGTCAATAGCTGTGTTTTATTCATAATAAAGAACAGCTTTCATCACTTCACCCAATGATTTTGTGTATCACTGCACAGCACCCATATCAACATAAACCACAGTAAATCAGGGACTATTTCGTGTTTTTCTAATTAGACTTTTATCATATTAGTTATTATATACTCTAATAAAGTAAACACACTACTGAGGAACATCTTCTCCGTATCATATCTTATGATCAACTCCAGAGTACTGAACAGATCTCACCTTCCTGGCAAGCAGGCTTTTTCTCCTCATACCACAGGCCTCCAGCTGTAACCTTCCTCGTAAAGCCAGCTCAATGAGCATGCAGCCCCGCAGGCCCGAAGAAATACAGTCATTCCAGAAGGAGGTGTAGCCCTTGGGAAAAAACAGCGAGCTAGTGAGTATGTATTCCCGTTTGGAAAACGTGCACAGACAGATTTGACAATAAATGTTTACCAAATAAGATTTTAGTATATTTTACACAACTTGTTTTGGATCATTTAGTTATGATGAGTGAATTTCCCCAAATTTCAATTCTGTTATTCATCTTAATTAGTTTCAATTTAAATTCCAGTTCAACATGCTGTAAGGTCAAATTTAATACAAACACAGACTCTTGACTTGAATGAGAGCCAATTCAGTGCTGAATTTTGTCCAACACTGAGAGACAGTTATGGAACTCATCTGCAGTGTCATGTTTAGCAGTGGATGCGAGATAACAAGGTTTGCTTTGTGAAGGTCCAGATTCCCGGCGGAGAGACCATCACTGAAACAACTGGCCTCTTTAGGGGGGCTGGAAACATAGGAAACTCTCTGCACATGAAGATGACCACATGCATAAACCCAAGAGCACTCAAAGCAAAAAGCCTTCTTTATTTGATTCTCAACCTATACTTCTGATGAAGAGATTTGAACAGAAAATACGAATAATTGAATATAGTCAATGACACCAATACAGCAAACAAAAAAATCTATGTATGTGTAAAACTATATATGTGTAATGTGGGAATGTTTGTCCTAAAATATTGGATGTCAAAGCATCCTGCCTTTTAAATGTGTAATGCCCTCCTAGATTTTTGAGCCAAGGGAGGACTGTCACAAATCATGTGCATTTCTAATGACTCTGCCAAAAATGTTGAGATTAATAAATGTTAAACTTACATTATATACAGTTTGGCTACCGCAACAATCCTTGAGGATATGTCACAGTCCATGTTTCCATCCACCCATTTTTGTTCATTTTGGGAAATTGTATAAAAAATGTTGGACAGAAACGCTACAAATTCTAAGTTCTAATAAGAAACTTCAAAACCGCATGCACTGAATTAAGTCGGATAAACGTTTTTATCCAATAAAACAATACAAAGGAAAACACAATTACAGAATCATTTTCTGATGCACATCAAGACAGCATAAGACATTGCTTCATTTCATTTGAATGTCATTAGAATGTTGTTTTGGCCAGACTGAAATGTCTATCTGTCATGAGTGTAGTTTGGTATAATTACCTCACGGAACAATCTTACATCTGCGTTTTCACAGAGCAAGCACCAGCCTCCAAAAGCAAGAGGACAGGATGGTGTTTATTATGTCTCATTTGCACACCCCAAGACACAAGTTATGTGTTATATAAGAGAACTACCGTGACCTACAGTGGTTTGTCCAAATGTAGCAACTTTCCTCTTAGTGTTATCTCACTAATTCATCAGAAAGTAAAAATTTTATGCTCTTTGACTCATCATGGAAACTCTGCTTTTTATTGGAAATGTTTAATGCAATATTCCAATTTTATACATAAATTACATGCGCAACTTTGGATGGAAACAGCTAATGTGCTACATATAATATCATTTTAGAGAATTGCGTTTTTGTTGCAACCTTTTTGCAACTGTTTGGGGATGAGCCATTTTCCGTTTTGCCATGTCAAAAACATGTCTTTTTGGAAGAGAAATCTCTCTCCAAACGGTTAAGTTGGAAGCATTAGGATTTGTTTTTATTGGAATAGCCAAGTACGGCTTCTCCAAAATGTCCACACACTTTAGGTATGGAAACACACGTAAAGTATGTGATTATTTCATTGTTTTCCTCATGAAAGTTTGCTCATTCATCTTAAGAATTTGGTCATTTATTTGGACCTTTTCTTTTCGTCGAGTTCTTGCACATACGCAGAAAATGAAAGTACTGCTTTTTAAATCACAAAGCACTCTACTAAACAAATGCCTGTTATATGTGTACATGTGTTGTTCTGTTACATAAACATCTCTCACATGGGAGAGACACTTAGATACTTGAGCTTTGACAACAACACAAGACACTCATCTTTTACTAATAGCTGACACACAAGCAGATATCATGATAATAACTGTGGGAGCTGTATTACAACACAACACAGTCACATGTGTCCGAAGTTTTTCTTCATTCCTTTCTTTTGAGGTGTAACATTGTATTTGACATTGTAGGTTTGAATACGTTCATGTAATTTAAGTACAGAAACAGACTGTTTGCACTTTAAGATTTACACAAATTAAGTCACTGAAACTCTTATCTTTCCTGCAACTTTGTGCAGACAGGCGTACAAAAAAAAACTCATGACCTCCAGTGTCCTAGACTGTACATGATTTTTCAATATGAACGTGGTTCTACCCAGTGATGTAAAAACCAGGAAATGGTGTGTAAACAAGCCCTCAAGACTACATTAATGTAAAGACAAAGTACATTTTCTGGTAGATATCCAACGAAAAATCATTCTCAGAAAACCTTCTACATACATACAAATGTACTGACAAATATTGTGTTTAAAAAGCAGTCTCATGCAAATAATCGATGAACCCTGGACCTCATCTATTGAGTTAAATGTGCAATGCAACAGGATCCACTTTTTAAATTAAAAATGGTGTTCAACAGACATTATTGTTGCGACTATGAATGATAGCAGGCAATTAATCATAAATGGACTGAGGATGAATCTTTACAGACCCAGACAACAAAGCATAATAATACAACTGACCGCTCATTATAAACTCTAAGTAAGGGTCAATCAATACAGCTACTAGCTAACTAAACCGGATCGTTTCGGTTGTGCAATATTAGCCTTTTTACATTTATTACAGTCAAATTAGTTTACTTTAAAACCTTGTTTAGTCAAGTCATGGATGGGCCACTGTATTGAGTTTAGCTCCAACCCTAATACTCAAACACAAACTGTGTTTAAGATCTTGATAGGCAGGTTCATGTATGTTTGCTTAGGGTTGAAGCTAAACACTGCTGGTCATTAGACTCCTGCTTTACAGTATTACATGGAAACTAAAATATCAGCCTTGGATCGATGCTAAAACATTTCTTCTTGCGATTTTGGTGTCTGGATTTACATCTGGATTTACTTAGTCAGGATTGTGTGGATGTAGGTCATCACGGGTTACAAGGACAGGGGTCTTCGTCACTGTCATTTTAAGCTTGACGTGAGCATGAAATGATAACGTCAGAACGTCTTAGCATATGAGTGACCATATGTTACAGTTAAAGAACACAATGAAATACATTTCTCTGGTTTAAAAGCCGCGTTCACACAGTGTTGACGTTAGTTTGGTGGGTTTCTCAACTTACAACTGCAGCCAAAGCTAACAGCTACATTCTATCGGAATAATAATTTTGTGGTGGATTTCAACTAAAAACTCCACGTTTCATATAAAACTAAATAGGTAACGATAAAATAAGATTGTCTCCAGACGTATGTGTATAGAAATTGTTTAATTATAATGAACGATCAAGCGATCGTGATCAGAGATATCCGACAATATCTTAAAATAAATCAAATCTAAAAACAACCTCACGGTCCTTTAACCCCAGCAGCAGCACTTCCTCCATCAGGGTCAGTCTGGTTTCCTTAGAATCGCCGCTGTCATCTTCGTCTTGCTCGTCTCCACGGCGGGGCTCGTAGTCCTCGTCGCCGGATCCGCGCTCTCTGTCTGCGGCCGCGGCGTTGCGCGAAGCCTCGGTGCGTCTCTGCACCAGGCCAGAGCTGCGCTGGGTCAGAGTGCTCATCTCTCAACACACACTAAAACAAATCCTCCCTCTCAGACAACTCCTGTCTGAGAAATGTCTTACTCAGTCCGATGCATAAATGATTGCCGTGGTAAAGGGAGATTAATTTCGCTTTATTTCAGAGAACGGCCCTTCGCGATCCCAACCGCGGACCGAGCGACGCGTGTACGCGGGTTCGCTCAGTTTTAATATGGCGACCGGCCGTGACGAGAGCAGCGAGTGGATGTGGCATGAACACTCAAAACAAACATACCTACACATCATTTTTGGCTTAGTATTTTCTTGTTAGATAGCACAATAGGTTTTGTGACAGACTTAAGCTGGTGCCTTTATAAAATGTTGTTAAAAGCATGAAAATACGAATGTGTTTTGTATTTGTACAGTCCTGTTGGCTTATATTTTGTGTTAGTCCAAGTGTAGCATTTATTAATACACTGTTTGTTTGTCTTTATTTATTTATGTTAAATTTTATGAGCATCAAGAAATCACTATAGGATCAATGAAATAAAAACACTAGACACTGACCAAGTAAAAGGCCCATTTTTTATTTACTGTGATAGGACAAGCAAAATTTGTAGATAACTTCTTACTAAAATTAATCATGATTGCAAAACATACAAAGTCCTTTATTGTAAAGGGGGAATAATATTTTGTGAGGAAAAACAAGTTACACATATTAAGTTATCTATTTCCCAAGTGCAGATACCAACATATTAAATTTTACACTTAAATGAAAAATATATATAAAGTCAGTATTCCCAAATGAGGCACAATTTGTTTACATATTCTGAATTCCAATACTAAACTCTGATAACCTTATAAAATTATACAAAGCAGATAAACAGTAATAACCTTATTATGCCGCTAGTTTGTATCTGTCCTAAAGACAAAGCTCAATTAACAAAATCACGCTGAAGATTCACAGCTGACTGTTCAAGTAACAGTGATTGACTGGTAAAGATCAAAAGTGCAAAACAGAGGTGAAGGGGTGTAAACAAAACAAGAAAACACATTAAATCAGTGCTTTAAGGAGCATACATTAGTTTGTGTACATTACAGATGCTAAAAAACTAAATAGATAACAGACGGCAAACACCAACATTCTTGACTGAAGTGCAAGTTGTTCATTTGTGACAGTAGTTCTGCAGACACCACAAAGAAATAAAAAACTACACAAATGCATATACAGTATGACATTAGCTTATGCTTTAACAATTATGGTTGCAAAAACTAGCAATCTGCTATTTTTTATATATACACACCCAATTATAAATGATTATTTATTATTTTTTTTTATTATTATTAATTCTTAATTCTTAAGTTTATCAGCCTACTGTGTAGGTAATATTTGTGATGACATTATTATCATCAATGAGGCTAATGTTTTTAGTTATTTAAAAAAAAAATCTAGAAATTTTCAGTTTAGCTCTAATTATACTCAATTATAGCAACAGTTTACAACACAAAAGAGCAGTGTGTGAGCTGAACACTGTCTCTGATCTTGCTGCTGATCTTGTATTGTTTAACACTTCCTGTTTTGGTAGTACTGGACCCCAAAAAACCATCAGGCAGCAAGAGAAACCTAAAAATACATAAACCTGGACAGCTAAGAAGATATACTGTATGGGGAAACCTACATCACATTAAACCACAGCATTTAAAGTCTGATCTCTGAATTAATTTCTAAATAGAAGTAGGCTGAGATGAATACAGTGCTAATATATGCCTGTATGTGGCTTCATACCATTTTGAATGTTTTAGATTTTTTGCTGACAAAGAAAACATATTCAAATGCTAGTGTTAACACCAGTTAAAGACAGTTCACCAAAAAATAAATTTACTCACCATTATGCTATTCCAAACCTGTATGACTTTTTTTGCTTCTGCTGAACACAAAAGAAGATATTTTGGTAACCAAACAATGTTGGCTCCCAATGACTTCTATTGTATGGAGACAAAACCACCAAAATATCTCCTTTTGTTTTCTACAGAAGAAAAAGTCATATACAGGGTTTGAGCAACATGAATAACATGAGTTATTAATAAAAAAAAATTTGGTGTGTACTATCCCTTTTATCATTGCAGTGGCAAATGTATGTATATGGCTGATAAGTATATTGACTTGTCTGGAATTATACAATATGGTGAATAAGAAAAGTCTGTTTAAGTTTTACAGACATCAACCATATTTTGGTTTCGTTTCATTATAGCCAGAGCCTGCTATTAGATGACAGAGATGGGATAAGTCATACATATTTTTTAAAATGACCAATTCCCATTATATTATACGAGTTCAAGTGAATGTTACTTGGTAAAATATAATGTAACATGCAAGAAGTCTTGCTGATACATCTTGAAAGGTCTGTCTTTAGTTATTTTTAAATGCTGGAAGTTGTGTGTTATATCCTTTTCCTGTTTTGTAATGGACTATAAAGGAAAATGCTAGCTGATGTTCTATTGAGATACAGACGGAGCAAAATGGAGTAAAATAATAAAAGAAAGCTTACATTCTGTAAGGCTCATGTAATGCTTTAAAGACAGTAGGGCACATTTGGTTTGGAAAAAGGCATACGTTATTTACAAAAAGACCCTTTTAGCACCAAAGGCACTTTAAGCACCATAAGCATTTTAAATCTGGATCTGGATAAGGCCACTATTATCCTGTATTTACCAAATAAAATAACATTATTTAATATATGGATTTTTTGCTAAACCAAACTTACACACTCACTGGTCTCATCCTCCTGACTGGCTAGATTGTCAGTTAGCACAATGCCATGCCTCAGACCTGTAGGAATGACGGGCTTGAAAGATCGATTGCGGCTGTAAGCAAATGGAAATGACGACATATGCACCGACGAGACGAATGACAGCGGCCTATGCTGAAGGTGTGAGCGATGATCGAGTTTAGCAGAGTGTGTTGAGTCTCTTTGCTCTAGCACACGCTTCATATCCTGCACCTGAGCTAGAAGTTCCATAAGCTTGGTTGTGATGACCACAGATCCACCACCCATAATGTGCACCTCAGGTATCCAGCGCAGGTAGCGCTGCATCCAGAGGCGGATAGCTGGTCCATCTAGACAGGGAAGCAAAAGGCTGTGATAGTCCAGAGGACGCTGAAGCCAGGACTCATAGAACTCCCGGGTGGCCGCCACGGGGGAGTCAGGAGACCCCATCCAGCGACTGATACGTTTAACTCGTAACATCTTTTTAAGACTGTCGGCCTCGTCCTTAAAGAAGCCTTTCTTCGGTGGGGTTTTGAAGGCTGAGCTGGGTAAGGATAACTGTCTTTGGTGCTATAATGGCAATAACAAAATACTGTTCAGTATGCACTGCAGGTCAGGTCTAAATGAACTCAAACAAAAGTGAGATATATGAGGTACATATATATATTTATTCACATAATTTCATTCACTGACCTTGGGCTTGTGAGCTTTGCGAACAGCATGTTTTACTTTTTCACAGTACAGGGGGTTCAGGAAGAAATTCTGGGCTTTGCTGTCAAACTGCAGAGACCAGTCCCATACTGCAGGGCAGTTCAATGGGCCGCTTTGTGCTAGCGGCGACTCAGCCTGCCAAGACAATCAAGCAGAGGCAGTTAGTGGGAGGCGTGTCCAACTGCGTCAGGCTGGCAGGCTGGCAGTAGGCCACCGACTTTTGAGCACATGTAGACTAATGATTACATTACAGAGGGTTGACTGTTTTCCTTTACAGAGCGACTGTTTTTTATAAGGGCCTCTAATACTGCTCAACTGCCAAAATGCAATGGTATACTTAAAACAGTAAAGACGTGCCTTATTTACAGAGATTTAAAAGAACACTATTTACCCTAAATTGAAAATGTACTTATTCTTGTCATTATAAAACTGTTATGACAGTGATGTCAGGCAGAAACCTTGTACGCCCAAAACTGTTACTTTTTAGAAGTGGAAAAAAAACCCTGTATTTTTAAACAGTGGTCTTAAAGTTGACAAGCTATTTTTAATACTCTCATTGGTATAAAAATCTTTTCAATACTTTGTTTGCTAAACCCACAGAGAAACATAAAGACTGACCAAGAAAAATTATTCATGAACATCACAAAATATGGGTTTTCACCTGACCTTGTTATAGACCCAATTTACTGTCAATGTATGGACAAAAACAGTTAAAAATATCTACTTTTGAGTTACACACATAAATGAAGTAGAGGAATGCAGTAAATAATGAGAGAAGTTTGATTTTAGGGAGAACTGTCCCCTTAAACCCAAATTACACTTTTTTCATCTATAATTTTAATTACACTTTAATTTTACTATTATATTTATGCAAGTCGTCTATGCGTTATATTGAATCCAGAAGCATACAAATTAAAGCAGAAATAAAAATTTTCCTATAGGTTTCTGACCCTCATGCCATCATGTGCATTCTGGGGCTTTAACAGGCCCATATAAGGACATAAAGTGACTGCATATTTTTATAAAAAAATATTTATGTTTAGCTTAAGAAGTCATATATGTCCTGGATAGCATGAGGGTGAGTAAATTATGAGATCATTTTTTGGGCAAACTCCTTTTTTGCAATCACTCTGTGAGCAAGAAATAACGGCCCAAGCCTTTAGAAAGAACTTTCCTAATTAACTTTGAGCTGGAAACACAAGATCAATGTCAGCTTCAACAAATAGTTTTAAACCATGATATATACAAAAGCTTTACCTTCATAAAACTTTCCCTGTGATATGCAGAGTTAAACAGGAACGTGCGGAACACTGGCACATGAACACTGTCGGACAGCACAGTCAGGTAGGTCTCAGAGAACTGGAACGCTGGGATGTGCTGCTGAACAAGCTGCCACACACACTCGAGGAACAGGAGGAAGACCGGAGACTGACACTAGCATTTTTAAAACAAGAATTCGATAAGACGACTTCAATAAGAGGTTAGAAACATCTGTTAAGCCAAATAAAACTGAACAACTAACTGTGTAGTTTGACTGGGAAAGGATCTGCATTAAAATGCAGCCTGTGCATTTGAAATACACTACAAATGCAGCCTAGCTAAAGAGATGTCTAGTGCAATAATATTATAGGGAAAAGTGAAAAAAAATCATTGTATATCATAATTCAATTCGAGATAGAAGGCAAGTCTGCAGCTTGCTTTATTTTGTGTGTGTTACAAAGTTAGAAGTAACTAAACTAATATTTCCACCAAGCTTCTGAAAGAACAACAGGCATGAGTGAGCATGTAATAATTACATCTTTGTCTTTCTGATGGAGGTGATTAGATCGATCCAGGAAGGCATGGCAACCAGCCACCCACTCTTTCTGCACCAGGCTCTGGAAACCCGCAAGTGTTCTGTAATACGGGTCCAGCATTATCTGAGCCAGACTGGATATTACACAGCACAGATCTGTTCCCTCTTCCTCTGAAATGAATCAAGATAAAAGATTGGCAGATCCAATCTTAAAGCATTGTTTAATCTTAAGGCATAAAAAAGCATTTATTGTTTAAAGTGACTTGTGTAATTACTGCACCACTGAATGCAAATGACAAAATAATAAATGCTTTCAAACAGACTTCCCATACGTTTCCTTTATCCCTAATGTCCAATTTTCACTGCCAGACCTCTAGTTGCCTGTGCTCATTAAAATAATTATATATAAAGCATTTTAAAACATATTTTATGTGTTTATATATTAAGGGTATATAAAAATCTTAAGCATAAGAAAAACCACATATTTTACCATTTTGCTAAAAGAAATTTGCTTGACCTACCTGTTATGAGGACATTTGTGTTGTCTTTTTCAAGACATTCCACCACCTCTACTGCTTTTTGGAGACATTGTCTGTTAAGGACATTAACAGGAATTGGATTGTCATCGAAATTCAGATAGTAGAAAATTAGGTGTTCCCACATTTTTGAATTAGTGAATATTAATGACTTAATGACTGAATGAACATTTTGGGAGATTTTATGTAAAAACATTTAGAGTCATTTAGACCAATTCGGATAACTAATTCACTTAATAGAATCAACTCAAAACATGAAAAGTCTAATGATGTCTGCTCACAGAATCACTATGATTTCATGCCTATCATGCATTCATGACTGTGTTAACTTGGTAAATCATTTTTTTGTATGAATGAAAGATCTGAATGACCTAATAATTTCCAGCCACCCTGAGCCTTCAAGGGAAGAGAACCACTTTACATCTGACAACCAAAAATCTGTTGCATTATCTAGAAGAAAAAAAAGATATATAGTGATTGCAAATAAAATACACATCCCTTCATTTGGTATTATTTTCTTGTGAAAGTGACTTCATAAAAGTATATTCTGTGACTCACCGATAAGAAAGAATTGTTTGAACTTGTTATATGACTGCTGGATGTCTTGTGTAGTAGGAAGTGATTCAGAGAGATCCTCTGTTTTTACGGAGTACAGATAATTATGTGCGACTGCATTTATCATTCTGCAACAGAATAAAGCCACAGAGAAGTTCTTTGACATTCAAGATAAGCAAAGTCAACACCTTTGCTATGAACACCATGTTTCATGAGCATTTAGTCTTTCAGTTTAATACAGAGGAGGAAATACAGAGGTACAACATACCATTACTTGATAACATACTGGCACATATACTCTGATAAAGAACTGTGCCCTTGAGTCCCAACACAGTTTTTGACAAAGCAACAACGATTGCTTAGATACAAAGAACGCTAAATGCGAGACAGAAAACAATATTTATTTACGTATCCAAGTGCTTTTGGACATCCCCATCTTCTTGTGCCATAGGCAGGAAAGACGCTTTGAACAAGGCACAACCACTATGATGAGACCAGCACCATATCTAAAAAATATGAAAAAAATAATCATTTAAAGCCAAAAGAATTTCATTATTGTTTACAAAAGCGCCATCTTGGAAATAATCATCTACTGTAATGATGAGAATTAAAACTACTTACTGGTAACCCCTTTCCTTGGTGGCTGAACAAATCCTCTAGGGTTGATGGAATGACAAAGTACTTTGGTAACCTGAGGAGCATCAGAGCATTGTTTTTCATTGCATATGCTTTTATTTCATATAAAAATCTTTTTTTGTCTTTATTTGATAACAAACATCAAGTCGTCTATCATACTTATGTTTAATTTAGTAGATGACTTGCCATGTTAAGTAAAATGAAGGACGCAGATTGACTTGCAATGTTAAGCAGTGGCAGCAGTTTACTTGGGTGTTTCAGATAAAATATGTATAAATAGCATATTTCTCATTCTTTCATAATTAGAATGCATGTATTTTTTACTCATGGAAGGCAAAAAGCTTAATAGCCCGATTATATTATAAAACTTGGTAAGAAACCTAATGTTTACTTTACCTTATAAAATAAACATATAACTGCATCAAAATGATAAATTATAACTACTTAAATCTTACAAACAGTGCAGTCTCAAGATGAATATATTAATATCTATAATAGTAGCACTATAAAAGTGGAACATAAGGACAAATTAGAGGTTAAAACTTGTTAAGATTAAACAATTTAAGTCAATAGTATGTCAAACAGTGGTAATACTTTATAAGACAACAACAGCATGCTTTACCTCGCAGAGATTTCAAAGTTTTCATTTTCAGTAACCAATCTACATTTCGCCTTGGTCCGTTTCATTTCCGCAGTCCAGTCCTCTTGTGAGTCGAACATAATCGTCTCATGTTTCTTTTGTATGTCTGCGAACCATCAATAAGAACAAATGAGATCTGTGAATGTCTAATAAGAGCCATTGTGTATATGACTAGCATAACATATGATATGACTGGAAGTACATAACAGTATATGATAAACTATGCCACATAAAGCCCTTATCCTAATTATATTATTTCTGCTCAATAATAAATCTCCCTTATTCTGGAGTCTTGCCATATTAAATAGAACATTACAGGCATAAGAAATTATATCCCAATAAGATAATATTATATTATTTCATTCATCTTAGATAGATTGTTTGGAATATATAAAGACTCTGTTGTTCTTTCAGATGTCTGTTAGATTTCAAATGTAGTGACTAACATTTCAGCAGCTGGTGCTACAGGACAAGTGTTGGATACATGCGTGCATATCAGACATTTGCAAAGTTCTCATGTTCCTAAGCATGTGCCAACAATCACTATATTTAACAATGTTGTCAAACTGTGAAAAGTAAGGCCATCTAGAAGACTTAGGACACCCAAATCTGTACCTGGGCTTCTTGTTCCCTCATAAGAAAAAGCAAAGACACACTTCAGAGATTTCTCCTCCAAACAATGATGTGCAATACCTTGAAAGATCTAACAAATCAAAGAAATACAAAAGGAGAAACATTACCCTCATTACAATGTCCGCATACTGTACGTAACCTTAGTTTCTCATGCTAAACAAATTACCTTCTTGGCATCTTCCTCTTTGGTGTATGTTAAACAGAACTGAAACACTCGTAGATCTTTACAGTGAATAATCATTTTTGACGGATATTTGTTCTTCACGAGGCCTCCTGTTATCAACTTCCTCTTTTCATCATACACTTCGAAGAAATGAAACAATTAAACCAAAAAGCACTTTCAGTATAAATATCATTGTTTTAAAAAATATATAATCTATAACCATTATTAATAATAAAGAACAATTATTACCACCATAGATATGATCCACACACGTTAATGGAACATCATTTTCGCCATAGAGTTTGTTCTTGAAGTTTCTGGCCTGAAACAAAGAGGCACCAGGTAATATATTAACCTTGTTGTTTCTCTTAAAGTGTAAGTAATGGTTAACACCACTTATTACTCTGACATTCTTGATGACAGAAAGTGACCAATGCTGCATTGCAATGGTGTATTTTCACACTGTTAACACAAGCCAGCCACTTGATGTTTTCTTGCTCAGTGTGCCGTGTTAGGTGTCACACATTTTTTTGTAAAATCAAGTGTGACCACACTTCACTTCCTATTTAGCCCCACTTAAATACAAGCCTGAAAGCAGCATTGCAAACTTCAAGATACCAACCAAGATTAAAATAATCTCGTCTATCTTCAGCCTAACTGTTCTGCATTCTTTTAAGATACTGATAAAAGTTTAGTGATGTCTACATTCACTGATCTCGTTCCAAAAAACAAAAACTGATCTGAAACGGAGTACCTGCTGCCTTATGAACGCTTGACCCATATGCTCTAAAAGTCACCAATTTCCACCAGAATTTCACTGCCAATGAGTCAAACACACAAGTTCCTGAAACGGCAGCTAAAGCGAGAGTACTCGGGCAGCACAGTTCCTCATGCAAGCAACTATTTTTGTTAAGACACCCTAAAGGCATGTGATGCCATGTAAATCCATTAGCCCAAATATTTTTTTTGCATAAGGAAAACATACACTTTTATTATCAGCCCTATTGCATGTACTTACGGTCTCCTCCTGCGACACCTCGTCACTAATAAAAGTAACACGAAAATTGGTGCAGAACAGTGTGCCAAAGACACCACGCTGGGAGAGTTCATCTTGAGTGTATTTGAGGATAGGGTTGGCACTGCAGAACACAACTTCTCCTGCAACAAAATTTAACATCTGTGTCAGTTAATATATATTGCACTTTTTACAGTTTTCATTGATACAAAGAAGCTGTACAGGAAACATATTGATAAGCAGACAAGACATGAAATATATAAGAGAATATATAAAGTATATATAAAAAAGAAACACAGTTATTATATTAAACTACACATTCCAATAATATCATGATTCATGAATTGTTTATAAGGATTACTACAAAGAAGTAGTTAATAATTTACTCAAAGTGTTACATTAAAAGTAATATTAATATAAAACTCTAAACTCCAAAGCTGATGTTATATGTATACAATGTCACTATATAAAGACGATCAATAACATAGTGTACTAGTCAAGTGTTTATTATATGAACCACTTTTCTGTGTCTGAAAATCACAGTGTGCAATTACACTAAATGTAAACTCTATAAACCACGTAACAATTTAACAATTAACAATGTACATAACAATTAATAAAGTCTCAACATAAAACTACACCCATGCTGGTTTTAAACAGACAAACTGTACTTCAGGTTTTGTGACAACAATGAAGAATAACCTGAACTAAACAGTTCATTTGTGGATTGTAACATAAACTGACTGATGTACTGGTTATACTGGAAAATGAATGCATAGCAAAACATTACATAAGGAATTTCTTACCTGGTAACAAATCAGGATGTTTCTCTTCCTTTGGTGGCTCTTTATCCAATTTTATTTCCTTAAGTAAACAAAAATAACATGCTGTGCTATAAACTTTCTATAAATTTTCTACAAGAACAGATAAACAATCAGCTTCTTGTGTTAGGCTAAGTTTGCAGCTTCACCATTTAAATTTGCTTATGTCCCCTGTTTGTTATTAAAAAGCTTTGAAAAATAATTTGTAAACCAAGGGCAATGTAAGAAAATAACATAAAAATTGTTAATGAAATGTCCCCTAACAAGATAACCTAAGAAAAACATCAAATGTTTTGGCTACCATGAGGTCACCTGCGAACACAATATCAAAACGTCACATGCATATGGGACACTCCTTTTCCTTTTGACTTCCTGGGAAAAAACTTTGAACTTTGGGTTTTAAAAATTGCTTTTAAAACCCTTAGGCACAAAAGTGCAACAAATAATATCTAGCTGACAAAAATGAGAGTGAGGAAGAAAATTGAGTGAGTTGTGACTGATCTTGAGAACAGGAAACAGCAGAAATATTCACATAAGGACTCATAGTCTTCTTCATGAATATTGTAATATTTTCCCCTATGTATTAATATTTGGGTTACTTGTAATGTTTGTAAAGGCTAAGAACAGCCAATAAAGGCAATAATGCTTTTATCTATTGAACATTCATTTAACTGGACATGTTTTAGCCCAAATGGAATGCTATAACAAATACATTTGCAGTCCCTAACTTATTTTCTACCAGGCTTTCATTAATGAACCATTATCTACATTGTTCAACAAAGGGGTTCGACACACATCCCATGACATCTAATAGGATGCGCGCGCGCTCTTTCTCTCTCTCCCCGTCAAACCCAGACACAATTACTTAGACCAAGAATGAATTTAAGACGCATCACGTGACAGCGGTAAGCGAAGACACCATATAATCATGTGCCTGTAATGCAACTGAAACAATCAACAATGAAACAATTACAACTATGTAAAAGCTGTCAACAGACTGGAGCTTAAATTTGATGACTTTTGTAGCTTTTTTCTTAAAAATTAGACTTCAGCTGTCAGCCCGGCAGGGATTTCAACTTGGGCGTGTGACTGGATGACTAAATAATTTTAGCTCTGTTACTTGATTTTTACGCATGACCTTAAAGTACACAACAGTTTTTGACTAAACTTAAACAATTTAACAATGTCAACACAAGCATGGGACATAACCCCGCCCAGTGCACAGTCTACTGTTTCAACTCTTGTCTGAGTAACAAATCAGTGTTTCACAATTGTTTTGAAAACAACGTACGTGTAATACTGTATATGTCTCGCTTACCTCAGGCGTAACGTAAGATACAAATGACGGCTTGGATTTCGCTCCTCCGCTCCCCAAACTCAACATTGTGCCTGTGCCCAGTATCCCGCTTCCCGAGCAGTCAGGTGGAAATCCGGGAGAACTCAAACACAACTTCCCCTCTCTCTCTCTCTCTCTCTCTCTCTCTCTCTCTCTCTCTCTCTCCACCTCTTCTTTCACGAGCAAGATTTCCTTTGGTTGACAGCAAACCGCGCCCATTTCACGTCATTGGTTCCTTATGAACAAGCTGCCCATTTTTCCAAGTTGGCCGGTTCAAGCTGCTTAGTGATCATTGGTTGACTCGTCTGTCAATTAGTGGTCATTGGTTTATTCGTCTGTCAATCAAATAGACTTCCTCATTGCGAAGCCAATAAGCAGTCGCCGTTTGTGTTTATGTTATGGAGTACTCGCACAGATCGAACTGCATTAGCAGATTTGTCCTGTATGAAAAGTACGAAATATTGACCTAAAAAGCTTTCTGACGTTTACTTTTGCTTTATGGTTGTTGTACGTTGCACACCTACTGGTTTTATGCAGACCGAGGAACACCAAGCCTCCAGCCCGTTCATCCTTATAGGCCAGTAAAAATAATTAAATGTCAAGATTCAAACTAAAATGAACAAATGAAGAACAATTGATTTCAGAAATGTATTTATTATAAGCATTGCAATGCAGTAGTACCTCAACAGTGAATGACAAGCATCAATGGGTAAGTTAACATCAATCTGCAATTACAACACAGAACACTTCTTTCCCTCCCATCTTCTTCAATATATATTTAATAAACTTCAAAAACCAAAAATAAGGGCAAGCAACTATTCATAACCATTAAAACAAATGAATAAAAACCAAAAGCATACAAAAAAACAACATTCCTGTGCTTTAAAACCATACAGGCATCTTAAAAGATCTATTGCAAGATTAGATACAGGCTTATTCATGATCATATATTTAGATCACGTGGTTATGATCATACTGTATGTACATTTAGAGATACATTAGAGGTACAGGGATTATACAATTACAAACACAAACAAAGAGGCAGACCTGGGTCCATTTCTAAATAAAAAAACAAACATCTTTCACCTAGGTAGCAGGTAACATAAGATTCTATATTAATATGATCATCACTCGTATATGCCAATAGGAAAATGAGCTATTTGGTATTTGGCCCAGGTCTGATGTTAACAATTAGCATCTTGTTAGAAATGTGATACAGCTACACCACAGAGGCCTGTGAATATCAGAACAGACATATAGCCTTTGGGACAATTTCAGCTTTACATCACTTGCATTAAGCACATGGCAAGAACAAGGTTATTAGTTACAAATGGTTGTAATTTACAAACTGTCAACAGCCAACCCAGCCTTCAGAATGCACTAGAATATACATTTATAAATCCACTCTCCAATAAGCATCCTCACAATTATCACAACAAGTGTAACACACTAATCTCGCATTTCACTTTTGATTTTGTGGTTTTAAAAAGGAATGTCTGTAGCCAAAATAAATTATGAAAACACTTAAATGATTTATTGCAAAGCTAAGGAAGCCGTTGTTACGGTTTTTTACTCTGTTGACCTGCTTTCAGAAATGCCTAGCTTTGGCCATTTCCACTGTAAGATATGAATAAATATTGCCTCCAACATGCTCAATGAAGCATGAATCTCAAACTTAACATACCTGGTCCGAGACCATCCTCAAATCTTTTTGGGCTAATTATGCCAAGACAATAGGCTAGATTGTTTCAAGCAAACAAAGTGGATTTAGGAATTTGACAGCATGTTAAAACCTAGTATATTCTAAGCAGCCATCATCAGAGGCTTTACCATTTGTTATAAAGATTTCTAGTGAGTAGTAACTGACATGCACAGAGGTCAACAGAATTAACAACTTGTTTTCCTGGAATGCACAGGACTTGAAATGGGTACAGAGAGAGACCTAGTCATACTGCAGTATGCTTTAAAACCCCTCGTAATCCTTCTTGTCCTTCTTCCCTTCAGCTTCAAACCCATCGGTACTGTCGCTGTTGTCTCGGCGTCTCTTGCGGTTATTCCGTACATTGAAGCGAGAGTTCATCTGGGGCAAGGGGTCCATACCAAGAACCTTGTGAATCTGACGGAACGCCAGCAGTCTCAAAGCAAACTGCAGAGAAAGTAACATTTGAAACTGTGATCCAAATATTCTAAAAGCAGTTATTCTTTAATGTCACAGTCTCAGGTGGCACTATGAGTAACCACAGATGTGCCAAGAGCTTCAGTATGCTCTGCTCTTAGTAATTACCTGAGCGCTCAATGTAATATCCTCTCTCTCCTGCTCATCCATTGTAGCCAGTGTATCGGTTGGATTCTTCTCACAGGGGTCTATCAAACCTGGAGCACCTGGATTACAATGAAATACATAAGCCACAATGCGTGTTAGCATCTACTGTAGATAATGAATCTTTTTTACAGATTACTAAAGTAAAGTGAATTTAAAGACAACCCAATTTAACCCAAATCAACAGCAACTGGCAGTGACAAAAGCTGGCAATTTTCTGTGTGATGCAATAACATAAAACAACACAGACATAAATCTTACCAGACAGAAGAATGCCTGAAGAAATACATTCAAAGACTCTTCGAAGAGCATCTCCAGGGCTCATTGGTCCAGCAGCACTGCTAATGGCCTTTTCCACCAGCAGCTCCATAGCCTTTAACACAGAATATAAACAAAATTTACAATAATCAAATAGTTTTTCAATTTAAAACATTCAACAAGTGTAAAAGTGATTTTGAATTAAAAATGTTAAAAACTAAGGGTGTTTTCAGACCTACACACTTAAAACAGACACTAAAACTACAACGTTGCATTTACTTCTTCATTTGGTTCGCATGGAAAATTTTCTCAACACACCAAAAAATAAATCATGTGAGAGTAAACGGTCTTCTCATTGGCTTATTTTGGCTTTCACTGTAGCCGTTATACAGCATTCAAGCAATCTCTGACATTGTTTTGGTGCAGATCACATTGTAATTTTAGTGTTCACATGCCTAAACAAACCAAACTAAAAGAGAAAACGTGGCAGGTACCAGAACAAATGCTACAAATAAGCCAGGTGTGAAAACACCCTGACAGATCTGTAAATAATCACTACTGCTTTTTTGCACTTACCCAGCTTGGAAAGGTAGACCAGGTGGAAACTCGCTGACAAAGGTCACGCAGTATTCGAATGACAATCACACATGACTGGAGTCCATTAGCTCTAGCCTTCAGTGCAGTGAAGTCAAGATTAGTTAATGCACAGTAGCACTTCCAAACAGTCATACAACATGGCGGGGTTCAGAGAGAGGTGCAACACTACTGTTTACAATGGAAGCTTTGGATTGGTTTACGAACACCCCGGCCAATTGCCTTGCATAAGCTGCCATTTCCAGCAGTATTTTACCTCAGCATTAGTAAAAGAGCTCAAAGTTTGCAAGATTCACTTGGAATGGTAATCTTGTAAACCCTGACCTCTGTTGTCAGATACTTCACAAACATATACTTTCATTTTACAAAAGATCAGTTTGCAAGTAGTTGCATAGGAACTGAAGCAGTCAAGGAAATCTGCTTTATTTTGCCTGTGTGTTTGCAGAGACTGCAACGACACGGGAAACTAATCAGATATTCCTTTCCTCTCAATCCCCATTCCCAAGGAAAAATCATTAAGAAATAAAAATTCACAAAAACAAACGCTCAACATGAAAGCTCTTATCGATGACACTTTATGCAAAGGTATTCTGCAGCCTTATGGAATCATTTTACAGGCTAATTATTTAATCCAATACTTATAGAATAAATAACATGTATGCAAGGATGCTATGTTTTAGGATCAGATTAGCTCGTGTGTGCAAAAAAAGAAATATAACGTAATCATTAAATTTTATACTGCATCCTTGTATCACTTTTTTTTCTTCATAAAACCAACTTTTAAGGTTTACAATTTAAAACTAAAAGGCAAAACAACTTAAATGAACAGAAAATGAATACATCTCATAAGGCTACGAGAAGAAAGTAAAATGATGTTCCGAACCTGGAACCACTTAGCGTGGCGTAGGGCAGCCAGAGCGTCAAGGCATTTTTGCCTGTCCAAGACGTCCGCTGGGTCTTTCACCATACTCGAGGTTACATCTAAAAATGGATCGAATTGTCAAATGATGGTGAGGAATGGGTGTTTGACCAGGTCTGAGAGACTGCCAAGAACACATTGCCACACATACCAAATAATTCCCTTGCATCAAATGTAAAAACTTATAAAAGTTTCATTTCACCCATGTGCAGAATATTTCAGTTCTTTTCAACAACATTATGGATCAGCTACACTTGCCATTGGTACACTTCTATCTAGTCTGTGGTGTGGTTGAGAGCTGAGGAAAAGGGCAAGAAAAGACGAATCTTGAATTCAATGCCTTTTTTTAGGATACTAGACAAAAAAAACCCCACTGTAAATGTGCCTGACATTTGTATATGATAATGCTTTGAAATCCACCATTTGAATTTGCTGGAAGTTAAAAAAAATGATACATTCATACAATCGTAAAAGGTAGCATAATAGTATAACAATCCATAATTGCTACAGTTGGCAGATTTACACACACTTGCAATAGTTATATTTTTGCAATTCAATGTTATTGACTTGAAAGATTAAAAAAATGCAATACTTAAATTCCCCCCATTTTAGGTCAATTACAGACTGTTTGTTAATCTCTAGTTAGTAGGAAAAAAAATGATCACTAGGAATTCAAATATTTAAAGTGTGCTATAAACAATTAAAAATGTAGTTGGATAAAAGTAAAAAAAAATAATTCCTCTTAAAAGATGTCAAATACTGGGATGTTCAGCATTCCAGCATTCCTTTCCAGCTGACTTTGCATTTAATAACAGTTCTTCCCTTAAGCTCTGGACAAAAACAAATAGTGGATTCCAGTAACTACAGCACTGAAATTGAAGGTATTTAAAATATGAAAAATTAAATACTTAATCTTTATGAATAAAGTGACTTTACTGATCCAAAAACATTGGAAAGATAATGATGGACTGCCATGGTATTGCTTGTGTAATCATGAAAATGACGTAAAACGGAATATCGAGGGGGAGATGTGCAATGTTCACAGCTGATGGGTTTTTGTAGTGATCTCCTACAGTTGCATGGCAATGGTAGGTGTGGCAAAGTGTTTGAAGGTATTTAGGAGGGGGACCTTGGTCAAAAATCCTTCCGGAGCTGGTAGACGTAGCCTCAGATGGGAGACAATTTGCTGAAAAATGCAAGGAGGCTTTGGGCTGGACTTGAAAAGCTTTGTATACATGTAGGCAGCAATGCGTGCTGGCAAGAAAATGTGAAGCTCCCAGCAAGAGTAGTAGGACATCACTGCATGCATAACTGTCATGATTGGGTTTGGAGAACCCCATGTCTTAATCTATACCAAACAGTGTATAACCCAGGTCCAACCAAAGATTCCTCTATCAAAGCCTTCCTCCCAAAAGCTTACTGATACTCCCCTAAGGAGTAAAGCAAGAATGGTGACACAGCACATTTAGTAAAGTAAAAGCCTGTGTTTAAGATGTCACCATTTCAGCAGCTTCTCACAAACTAAAACTCTTCATTATAAAAACATAAAAGGTTATTATTGAAATCGTACCACTACTCGGGGTAAATATGGTCTGTTTTTGTCATACTTTTTTCTTCAGATTTAAAAAAACTGCATCAAACTAAAATGCAGCTCTTAAAAACATAACACAGTGCAGTGGACTGCTTCTCTCAGGGGAGCACTTTCATTTTGGAATAGGGGACCTCAGAATGGTGAACTTTTTCACCACCAGACAAAATTAAGATTTGTTTCCTGTGGGGACGTGACAGACATTCAAACTACTCCTAAACATTTCAGACCTCAACCATTTCTCCTGAAACTTGTAATTCAGCAATTTCCGTTCTGTCGTTTGTACGGATTACCCTTGACCAAACTCTTGACCCCCTGGGAAGGAATACAATTTGATTTTTTTTGGGCAAGACAAAATCCCCTTAAACACAGGAAACAAAAACGGTTCTTACCTAGAACTAACTAGACTTACACAATGCAAACACTTATCATGCTTGTTTTGGGGAGAGCTTCAAGAGCACTGGAGAAGTGTTACAAAGAGAAAGGCCCCGAGCACCACTGCTGGCATCTTGGTTGGGTCACAATAAAACCTGGTAGTGTTGAACTCAGATCTTTTACAAACCACTGCAACTGGCTTCAAAATCCATTTAGTCACATTGTAAATACTAAATGCATTGAAAAGGTAAAAAAGGCAATTTACTTTTAAAAGTGAGCCACATTACAGCACTGATACCAATGAAGGCAAACTTTCCAATCATGTATTTCTTATGGTTGACTAAGATCAAGCACATACCAGGTTTACTTTGGAGCATTGAGAAAATGGGACTGAAAGTTATGCAAAACCTCTCAAAAGTGCAAAAAAAAACAACTCTCCAGATATTTGTATCTAGTACCGTCTCCACAGTGCCAACAGATGGGCTCTTAAGGGTTTCAAATCAGCATGTAATATTAATCTGAAAGGTAGTCGGTTAATGTGATCAACGTCTTTTCCAACCTCCATCCCGGACGTTCTCCTCTCGGATGACGGGCGAAGTGAGAGTGATGGTCACCTGCATCTTGGGTTCAGCACAGGAGCTGAGGATAATGGCAGCCTCTTGGATGGAACCTTTTACATCATATTTCTCTTGTGTTACCATCTGACAAACACATGGGTTAGCAGAAAAATGTCAAACAAACAAATTCACAATAATCTATATGAGGTGTGGAAAACCCAATTTTTTTCATTAACCTACAGTATATGGAACAGAAAGTCAATAGCTCAGAAGAATAGGTTTAATTACATTTAATTCAAGTTTTAAGTTTGGATTTGTAAACATAATTGACAAAGCTGGTACCGTCAGCTGTTTGGGGAGATGTTCCACAATGCAAGTCAGCAGACTTGTCGTAGGCTTCTCAGAACAGAGGAGGACCAGGTTGACGTTTTTATCACCTCGCAGAAGTAAGCCCTTTGCAAGAACGCCTACTCGCATCACGCCTTTCAGCAGCCTGCAATGCAGAGGAGGCGATGTATCACTTTGCCCTTTATCTGCTTCGAAGTGTGATTAATTAGAGCTTTCATTTCTTACCTGTCCTTGGGAGGATCTTTCTTCTCTTTGTCGTCGTCTTCTTTGTCCTTTGCACTTTCCTCTTGGTCAGTGATTATGTCCGAGACTAGCTTAAGTGCTCGCTCAGTGATTGACACTATCTTCTGGATGGCCTGAAGCTCCTCTTCAGAGGGGTAAATAGCTGCATGTTTGGTCATCACATAACGATCGTCTGAGGAGTCAGGCCGACGTGGAGGCTAAATTAAAAACAAGACACTTTAACAAACACAAACCAGACCTTTGACCAGCAACATTAACTATAGTTTTAACAAAGCTGCCAACTTAAATAACAGGACATCAGTCCCGACAAAAGGCTTTTGAAAACAACAGTCATGCAAACTGTAGACTTTGTGGTCAGAAAAATCAAAAGACGAAAAGTACAGTGTCATGCACAAAACTACAAACAAAGTGCAGTTTCACTTAAAATAGTTATTTTGCCATCAACTGACTAGACCAGTTACCACTTTGGAAAATTCTCAGGACTCACCATTGGTCCCTGTGGCTGGGGAATGGGCATCCCAGGCCTCACTCCCAGTAGACCCGGAGGTCCAGGTGGACCCTGTTGATAACCGCCATCAGGCATTCGGCGCCTCTCATCCCAGTGGTGCTGCTCCTCCTCCATGCGCCGCCAGTACATGTCTTCCTCATAACGCCTAAGAACAAGTCAGAACGTTTAGGGCCTCATATACACAAGCCAACAACATGGATGCTGGTGTACTGAGGGAGCAAGAAAGCGTCACACCTCATCTCCATCCTCCAGCGCTCCTCTTCTTCACGTCTTCTCCAGTATTCTTCCTTCTGCATTTGCTTCCTCATCTTTTCCTCTTGGATCTTCCTGGCTCTGATGCTAGGTTTGACTTCCACCTGGAGATCTGGGTTGACCTTTTTCTATAATGGCAGAAACTACAATCAGCATCATGAAAGAATTCCTAAAGAATCATAAAAAAAAAAAAAAAAATCACCCACTAACCTTGTATTGCAGTCGATGTCGCCTTCCTTTCAAATGCATTTCTTTTGCATTCGGATCATTGAAACTGCATTCACAGAGTTTGCAGTGGAAACGGATAACCTTTCCTTCATCATTTCTTACCTAAAGAAACATCAAATAAATAGTTTGCGGTTGACTACAATGGCTAATGCTTAAAAAGAACTTTAATTTGTACTGTAGTGACTTCCGATACCTCTTCGACATAGTCATGTCCGACAGGCTGAACGTCACTCTGCAGGGCTGCAAGCGCTGACTGCGGTGACAGACAGTCAGATGTGTCATTCTTCATGTCCAGTGATGGTGCAGGCAGTGATGGCGCAGGTTTAGCTGCTTCAGCTTTTGATTCCTCACTTTTTGAAGCAGTGGTCTGTAACTTGTTTCCACCTGTGCAACAGCAAAACTTTCAGTTATCCTTCAACAAAACAACACGACTGTCTGAAAAACTGCTTCATAACTTAAAATTGAACATGTAGCCACACATGCACTGCAGTTCTTCAGGTATAAGGCTCAACACAAAGCATGACCTACCAACAAAGTTGATCTTAGGCGTGTTGACCTTCTTGACAGAGTTATTGACCATGTTGCTGCTGGAAACTGCATTCTTGCCTTGCATGGCTGATGTTGCAATGCTAGTGGATTTTAGGTAAGATGCATTGGAAACTGAGGAGGAAGTGGACAAGTTGGACATTGTGCTGCTTGTGGAGCTGTTGATGGTGGAGCTGGCAGTCTTACTGGGAGCTGCTGTGCTGGAGCTAGAGGCCTGGCTAACAACACTAGGCTCAGAGGATGGGATCGGCTTTCCTAGTTTAGTGTGCAATTTCACAACCTGTAGAAATAAAACGTAGATACCCAATGAGTAGGTTACATGGTTCCAATAACTTACTACTAAAGCTTCTAGTGTTATGCTAAATGTGTACCTTTAACTTTGCAATAGTGTAAATGTAGGGAATTTTTAAAAATATTTATTCATTATAACCAACTAAAATATAGAGTAAAACATGGTCTCATGTATGCAAAAACTCACTCACTCTAACACATTTTACTCATTTATCAATTTAAACACCAAACAAAAGATTAACAATGCTGTGATGCGTAATCTCATTTTTATATAACTCCGCTTTGCTATTGTAGCAGTACCTTTAGAGCTCCAAGAACAGTGAGAGCTCACATTAACAACGCTCTCCTCCAAAATCATACGCCTTCAGAAATAGGGCTGCAAATAACAGCAGGCTGAAAGCAGATTATTATGTGCAAAGATCACAGATTGAGTCACATACCTTCTGGTGTTTGGCTCCTCTGATGTGTGCAGCGTAGGCATCGGCACCGGTACAGGAGACGTCACAGAGCTCACAGCGCAGCTGATTTTGGGTGCCACGGGCAGAGTTTCCACCTCCAGAGCTGCTGCTGCTGCTGCTGGCCTGAGACACCTTCAGAGCAGCCTCTTTCTTCTTGTGCTTCTGGCCCTCCAAGTGCTCCTTATAGGTCTTAAAACACAAGTCAAATCATAAGACATGTAGATGCCACATATTGAATACAATTACCTGCTGTTGTATTACACAAACAGCATAACATTTTAATGTGGAACCCATTTATATTATTGGATGTTTCTGTGATATGGCCCCAGGTCACCATTATTGTTATCAAGTTAATTAAACATCCAATTTCACATGAAGCCCAAGCTCAAAAACTTCCAAGATTCCAACCCCAATGCAAAACACAAATCAGGTTTATGGTAATTAACGGCAGCAGAGAAAGATACCTGGGGTCCGGCACAACTGATCTTGCAGACGTCACAGTAGTGTATCTGAGGTGGTTTAGGGGGCTGTTTGGGTTTGAGTGTTTTATTCTGGAAGGGAGTTTTCTTGGTGAAAGTGCTGCCGGTCCATGCGGCAGTGGCTGCTGCTGCGACAGCTGCTTGTTTCTGTTGCTGTTGCTGCTGCTGATAGTAGGAAGAGGCAGCTGAATAAACAGCAGCTTCATATCCAGAGTATGATGTTCCTAAATATAGAAAAAGAGCCATTATTAGCCACAGTGCAGATTAACAGGCTTCCCTTTAAGGGGTTTTGTCAGAATTTAGCATGTAATTATGAATTACATTAATGGGTTCTGGTAATGCAGTTGAGAAAATCTGAACAATCTCAAAGAACAGAACTGTGATATACTTACCCGAGTATGTGACTGCATTGGTGCTGTAGGTGGGACTCTGAGAGTAAGATGGGACGACAGAGGCAGCCGCAGCGGCTGCTGCAACGGGCTGTACAGCGGAGGACACTGGGTAAATGGAGAATGTTGAAGTGGCAGGGCTGGGAGTGGCAGGCTTTATGGCTGTAACCTGACGCTGAGTTTGCTGGGTCTGAGTGTATGGAGTGGCGCCTTGACTGTATCCAGTTTTAGGTGCTACAGAGAAGAGTGAGAAAAGGATAATTTTACTGCTTTGTTCTACACTACAGGTAACTTTTAAGGGTGCTTGTAATTACAATCCCTTTTGTGTCACAATAACTGGTCTCATAAAAATCTTAGGCCTTACATAAAGTAATAAACAAATCACGTAATGGCCAATGACAGTCCAAGTTAACAAGAACTCATTTTAAACATCTGTTCTTTGATATTAAGTCTACTGTAGAAAAACGAGCCTAACAACTGAACGCAAAGATGTGTCAAATGTACCTGTCTGATAGTAGGATTCAGCCACAGTGGGTTGCGGCTGTGCTGCTGCCGCAGCTGCCACAGCCGGTGTAGCTGCAGACTGCTGGTAGTATTGTTTACTGTCATATGCTACAGCCGGAGCTGTGGACCGCACGTATGAATAAGAGTCCTGCAACAGTAAACCAAAAGCTTGTGACAATAGTTTTTCAATTGGAAAGTGAAAAGTTTTCTATAACAGCACATAACAAAGCAAAATTCAGCTGAAGGTCTTAGCAAACGGGTATCACCTGGTAGTTTTGAGAAGTGACGGGAGGTGGTGGTGGAGGTACCTCCGGCTGTCTCTGGGCATACCCATAATCCGTGGCAGCGTGGGTAGGTTGGTATCCCCCGTAAGCAGCGGCAGTGGCCGCAGCTGCTACGGCGACTGGTGCTGGCCTGGCAATGGCAACCGTGGCAGCTGTAGGGGCGTAGCCTGCCGCCACCGTGTGTGCCGCCACAGGTGCTTGGTGCACAGTATAGCTGGCCACTGTAGTGGGGTGGGTGTATGCTACCCCAGCGGCCGGCTGCTGACTACAATGAAGAGAATAACAGGCAAAGATATGTTTGTGTGCACTTAAGAAAACAGGTTATTCCAGGGATTTGGTAGGAGGAGGAAATCACAATGTTGGTTAAGAGATTTAGAGAATGTTCAGGATCAATCATTGTTAAAGTTGTAAAACGTCTGTCACTGTCACTTTTACTGTAATATTGGTTTAAATTCCTCTGGTATATTGATTTGTACAAAGACACAAACATTGCCAAGAAATTACCAATGATATTCGTAGGAGATGTAAAATACATACAGGAAGTTGACATTGGCAAAACTTTATTTTGTCAATTCTTCTATAATTACGCAAGTAAATAACATTTAGGCAAAGACACTATTTTGCCCACTTAAAAAACAAGATTGCAAAATCAATTGCTGTATCTATGGATAATGCATTTAAGGATACCAGTATGTAATGTCACTTTAAGACAGCAAAGTTAATGTCAACATCAAGCTAGGGCAAATAAAAACTGTTTTGAGACAAACAGTAGGAGAAACGTCACTGCATTCCTAAACATTAAAGCAAATCAAGTCCTTTCGACAGACTACGCCAAAACAACACGTCTAAACAGGAAAAGTTTTTTTTTTTTTAAATAGCACTAGGAAAACGCAACCATTTTTAAAAAAGCGAATCAAGACTGACATTCAAAGAGTCCTTGAGGCGTCTGTGAAGACACCACACACACGATCCAATTATATTCTGCCAGTGATTAGAGTTAGTGATTTTAAAACGACGAAAACGTGTCGATACGGATGAACCATTGTTAAATAATTGGTGCATTGGGTGCATCTATATAAATGTGCCGTTTAGTCTTCCGTTCTAATACTTATTGTACAAGACGGCTGTTGCTCTGAACGGTCATGCGCAGAGCTGCAATGGTGCGGATGACAACTGCAGTCTGCTCGTGCTGCTAACTATTCTGCCGCTTTGACTAATATGACAGATTGAATTCAAACACTGAACTGGATTCACAGCAGTGTTCACAAAAGCATGCCTAACGTTGCCGAGACGAGAAAAATATCACAAAATGAAACAGAAGTCGTGTCTGTTCATAAGACAAACCCCTTTGATGAAAACATACAGTAGACAGTATGTAGGCTATAGCCAAATCAAATTTCCAAGTGTAAGACTAAAATGTAAAATGTACAGCTAAAGTTTATCGAGATTAATTATCACTAGTTTATTTTTTTATTATGACAACGGGTTTAGATTGTGCACCTGCTGTAACCACGTCGGGTGTTTTAAAATATGGATCCCTTTAAACGGTTGTATTATTAATATTATTATTAATAACAACAATTTAACTAGTATTAATAACGCATTAACTAGTAATTGTTCTGTTTTCTTCTCAAATACGTGCACTCATTACACTGACAACATAATAAACAAACGCTTAGAAAATAATACATTCGAATATTACATATATATTAAACAGATATAAAGATATAGAAAACAACACGCAATAGAATATTTTCTCACGACGTCGTTTATCTTAAGGTTTAATATAAGCTTATCCGTTTCCTACCCTACCCCCACCCAGAGCCTTCAACAAAGACAGCAGGGCCAAATCCCACCATTACTAAAGCACCACCATTACCACGATTACCAAAAACATCAAGGCCTTACCTATACTGCGCCGCAGCACCATGGGTAAATCCAAAATAGTTGCCGGTGGCCATTTTGGCATCTTCACCTAGCCGGCTGGGCACTAGAAGAGAAAAGATTCACGGAGGGTAAGCAGCTGTATGCAATAGCAACCATGATGAAAAGTCCCGTATCATGCAGAGACACAAAATACGGTGGAGACTACCGTGAAATAAGCCCTAGCGATTTACCGCAAAACCCTAACATGATCCCAATCATATCCTCTCTAATTTAAATCGTTTCTTATGTTTCAAAATCATTATTTTACTCACCATAGGTGAAGGAAACTACTGGGCATATGGGAATCATTGGGGTCCTATTCTCTTACAAACTCTGACTCGTAACCCTGCCTTTTATATGGGAAGGTCGTACCAGGATATAGCTCGTGCTGCGCATGCGCACTTTTTGTGAAGATGGTAGGTGTAGTTTTACGTTTAATGTTGTATGAAGGTAATTGAGTAAAACAAAAAAACATTGTTAAAAGATCGTCGTTTTTTTATTTTTAGACAGCCAATTTTACAGTCCAGCGCTTCAAGTGTGCCCAGAAGTAAACTATAAAGGAACATAGACTAGTAATTAAACATACATTCATAAATACTGATAAAACAATGATTATTACATTTGATTTAACGTTTTGTAAATGTACACCAAGTATTACAGCCCATATTCCGGTTGTTGAATCTTAACAGAAAGGAAAGACGCTATTCTGTCGTTGAAAATTAAACTACATTTCCCATAATGCCATCTGAGACGATATTAGCCATATGATTGGCGCTCGATTTCTCCACTTCCCGCCGCTAAGCGTGACTGTTGAGAAAACATAGCCTGCATCACTTTAAACGTAAGTCGTGTTTAATTTGTCTTAAGGCGTACACCAAACTGTCCGTTTTAAACGTATTTATTAAGTCAATAAGCAACCACGATGTTTTATAAAAGATCAGTCATAAACCAAACAGTTCAAATATGTAATGTCTCATTTACGGCCCTGCTTTCACGTTAGTTTTGGGATGTACGGAGGGCCTCCTGAACAGTCCCGCTGTATGAGCCGGTGATGAGTTAGTGTTGTTTGAACAAAAGCAATTAAGACAATGTAATGTCGTTTATTCCCAGATGAGGGGACAAATCGCTAAAGCGAAGGCATTATCGATCGAGGAAGCCCCAACTCTGTTTCTTGCTTGATCGATAACATTTCGACCCAGCTGACATCTCGTGTTCTGCGATCAGTCGAGGGGAATGTGCCACTCTTTCCAGCTCTTTAAATCAATGCAAAATTCATGTGGTTGAAAAACAAAACCTGACTAGTATTGTGTCAGGTAAAAACTGAACTAAAATTATCTTCATAATTTGGGATAATGTCAGCAGCTGACCTTTTAACATTTTGGTTTGCGCAAACTCATTTTAGAATGACTATGACATCGTGTAAAATAATTTTAGCCTTTAAGTTATGTAATAAATTCGTCTTCCGCCTGCTTTTAAGATGAACTATAATTAAGTTCCGTTAATAGTCGTGTGGGGGCAGTGTTAAATCACATTTTTATTAAATGATCCCGCTTGTCTTCCACAGCATGCCTAAATCTAAAGAAGTGCTGTCTTCAACTTCTGGTAGTGACTCAGACAGTGAAGCAGAGACAAAGGTATAAACATGTGCAAGCTACTATTGCAGATCACATACTTGGAATACATTATTGTTGAAGCTTCCAGTAAAATGGGCATTTTAAATAAATGATTGTGTGCATTTTTTTTTTTATCAAAGGCCAAAAGAAAGAAGGCAAGTGTGCCTGAGAAGCCTGCAAAAAAACAGAAAAGCGGAGAGACCTCCAAACCGAGCGGCTCTGCTAAGAGTGACAAAAACAATGACGATAACCTGTTCCAGGTTTGTTTTTTATTATTAAATGGTGCTGTCAATAAAATGTACTTAGATGCTCTAAAGAACTCTTCCAGAATACCAGATTTCATGTGTGAAGTTCTGAAGTGCTTATGCATCATAACCATCATTTTACTATTCGCTTTTATTGTCTTTGAATGTAGGGTGTAAGAAGCACACACATTATTCCTCAAAAGCTCTATTTCTCTAATTAATTTGTTTGCCTAATGCTATTTTAATTGTAAGCTAAGCTCATACATGTTGCAATATTTGACAGATTGGAAAACTGAGATACGTCAGTGTCAGGGATTTTAAAGGAAAAGTTTTAATTGACATTCGTGAATACTGGATGGACCAAGCCGGTGAAATGAAGCCTGGGAAAAAAGGTAATTATGAGGTCACCTAATATTTATACATTTTAAGTTTAATTCTCTTATTCTGTTTTGACTTTTGATCAGACTTTTTATGGTTGTCCCATGGTGGTTCTTCTTCCATTACCTACAGGAATTTCATTAAATCCTGAGCAGTGGAACCAGTTAAAGGAACAAATGTCAGACATTGATGATGCAATTAGAAGACTGTAAGATATCTTTGTACATTGAATGGTTAGCAAATTCCTTTTAGAGTTTCATATGTTGGTGCGTTGGGACTTTATCAAAACGTTTCCCCTCGTCAACTTGTATGTTTAATAGTTTCTGTTCATATGTTGTTGTTAACTTTCAACTATTGTGGGTGTGTGTGCGTAAGTCTTGACGTGATGATTATTTTAATCAAATAGCTACGTCGTTGTTATAGTATATAATAAAACAATTTGTTTGCTTTGGAGTTTTCATTGTGTATCTTTGACGACTTAGAAAGAGAGTTCACCCAAAAAAAAAAATTCTGCCATTCAGTCCTGTGGGACGTTTTTTTGTGGAACACAAAAGAAGATGGATAGAGAAATATCTTGATGATTGTGTATCCATGTAGTGGAAGTTATTGGGGGCCAGTTTTGTTTGGTTACCAATGTTGTTCAAAATATTTATGTGTTCTGCACAACAAAGAAAGGAATGCAATAAAGGTGAGTAAATAATAAAAGAATGTACATTTTTTTGGTCAACAATCCTGGTTAATATATTGTACTTACTGGCTATGGGGAACATTGAAGCTTTATACAGTGAAAGTTGTATAATCCTGACAATAAACAGAAATGTATGACCTAAACAAATGTGGTACTTTATGATACTTGCGTGTCCGGTCCTGAGTGCTTGTGTCTAATTTACTTTCCTATACATATGAGCGAGAATTATAATCTTTGGTATACCCTCTCAAACATAGACCAGACTCCTGAATAAAAACAGTCCTTTTAGTTGACTGTCCAGAAGAGCCGTCCTGCATGTATTGCATCTGCTGTCCAAATTAAATCACAGTCTTAAATCGTGGTAGCTACTGTATTGCCAGCACATCTTTGAGATAATGCGATTATGTTGCGTGCAAAGCAAACATCATTCAGACAGTTTCTGCGAAAGGTAATCGCAGTGCAAATACATTTGTTTTGCGGTGCTTCATACTGTCAACACAAAAATATACTACTAAGTTACCTTTATATTAAAGTATCATAATTATTTTTTTAGAATGGAATTGGTTGAGCAGGCATAAATCCTTCTTTGATATTTGATGGTAATACAGCATAGATCCAGAATATTTTTTAAGCGTGTTCAAGATGAGTGTCTAGTCATTATAATTTACATTTTAAGGTTCATAACCAAGCTGTGCCTTAGAAAAAGGATATTGCTTTTCACTGATAGCACTTGTGGTTACTATGGAGATCTTGTAACCAGGAAGGTTCTTTTTATTTCCAGAGACGTATATGATTCTGATTGAGAACTAGCCTTTTAAATAACCTCATCTTCCATTCTGTGATCAACCACATGTGAACTGTTATCTAAAGCAATGTTTTCTGACCATAAATGATAATCCATGTAAAAGCCATCGCCGGTTATTTAAAAAAGAAAAGAAACATTTCTGATCATATTTTGATAATCCTTAGGCAATACCATCAGTTAACTTTCACATCACAATGTGTTACTTTAAACGACCATATAAGTTTATAATTTGAACATAGTAAGATACAAAATAAACATTCTCCAACGATTTATTCACTCTTGTGCCATTCTAAATCTTTTTATGTCTCAAACCCAAAAGAAGGTGGTTTTTTAGAAATGTCTCCATGGTTTTGTGTCCAGAAAATGAAAGTCAGTAGGAGGCAAATTTGTTTAGGTACCAACATTCTTCAAAATATTTTATTATGTGTTCTGCAAAAAAAGAGGAAAGGCATACATGTCACTAGGGTGAGTATATGATAAAATCATTTTTGGGTGAACTATCCTTATAGATTTAAAAATAAATAGTGCAGTGCATCACTAGGTGGCACCAGTGCTCTTTAGAAGCTTTTTTTTGTATTTTCTCCAGGTATTCATATTGTTAGCAGATATCTTTATAAAAACAGTTACCAACCTGACATCCTGTCATCGACACAAAGGCCTCTTAAAATTATTGTGTATTGTCTTTATGTGTTTACATTTGCAATGTCTAAATGAAGGGTCTTTATTTTGTTCTTCAGAATTAATACGTCAATTCCATTTGCGCTGTATCTGAGGTTCATTGATGTTTCAATTTCTTTCCATCACATGTTAGTTGTTGATAGGAAAGGAATTTGTTGGCAGTGCATCAAACAGTTAATGCACAAGAATGTCCATGTTCATGAGTCTGTAATAGGTATGTCATATGAACGCATTTAACTGAATGATCTACATCTAGAAACATTCAGTTGATTAATTATAACACTAGTTGTGCTTTGATCTGCACACACATAGTGCAAGATCTCAACCATCTGCCTACCGAACAGGAACCGGGAATCGAATGCTGGAGGCGTTTTGGAGTACCCATGCAACCTGAATCTGGCATAGAGAAAGGCGATTTCTTTATGAATGCATTTTCTTTATGAATGTTACTTTGATGGTTTTATGATGGATGGAGGAATATGAGGAACATCCCGTAAAAGAAAAAAGCAGAGTGGGTGTGTTGCTTTAGTTTACCAGTGGACCAGTGGAGCACTTTAGGTCACCGATGCCTGAAAGTCCAACATCTGCTTCCATTTGAGTGGTCTGCAGTCAGTCTGGTGATTGAACATAGTGTCTGTGGTTATTGGACCGGTTCTCGTGTCATTGGAACCTTGAGTATTGTTTTGCATATTTCAGCACTTCAGTTTTAGGTTATGTTTTCATCCGGACAAGGGAATATGGAGGGGTGTGCCGCTCATCTCTGGGCTAATATCAAACCGGCGTGGATTTTACAGTCGAGAACAAGGCATGAGGAAACCCTTTCAGCCCGGTTTTGATGGATGTCTCGGCCTTTGTTGTTTTACTCCATGGTGGCTAATATAACGGATACTGTTTCGTGGAAGGAATTTGTTCTTCCATTGAGATGTGAAATGCATATTGATTACAGGGCGCCTTGAGTTTCCTGTCCGTGACAGGGATGGTATTGGCTGAGACCGGCTTTGGCTGTGAAGTATGGCGGTGTCTTGCCAATTTGTCTACACTTGAATTATCTTTACAATGGTCGAATGATATTAAGAGCTTTACAGGCCAGAATTCCCTCTCTTGACCCTCTGGCAAGGATGAAATCATTCATCTCAACCACGTCAGAGGAAAAACAAGTCCACTCAGACTATGATTCGAATGATACAAATCTGTTTCATCCTTGGTGAAATGTTCTTGGTGTGGTGTGTTTCGGCCAGTACATTGTGTATAAACCAAAATGTATTCAGACACCTTCAACATTTCTCACATCATTAAAGTTTATTTGCTATAGTTTAGAAAATGGTATTTAAATATGACAAGAACTCAGAGTTAAACTTGTGTCAGAACTTTTTTAATAAAAGGTATGTAATATATTACAATAAACCTAAAATTATTGTTATACACAACTGTCAATACTTTGTTGGGCCACCTTATTTCTGATTAATTAATCAGAGCTTGAAGGTGGTTGAGAATTCAAGCTCTCTCTCTCTCTCTCTCTCTCTCTCTCTCTCTCTCTCTCTCTCTCTCTCTCTCTCTCTCGCTCTCGCTCTCTCGCTCTCGCTCTCTCTCTCTCGCTCTCGCTCTCTCTCTCTCTCTCTCTCTCTCTCTCTCTCTCTCTCTCTCTCTCTCTCTCTCTCTCTCTCTCTCTCTCTCTCTCTTTCTCTCTCTCTCTCTCTCTCTCTCTCTCTCTCTCTCTCTCTCTCTCTCTCTCTCTCTCTCTCTCTCCTTTGTGAATTATAAGTTCATGCCTCAATGGGTGATTTCGTGGTAAATAGTTTTGTACATTACTCATCTGAAAGTACTTACATACCGGTTATTGCTCAGTGTTAAATGGCAAATCAATCAGAGGAACATAAAATGTCTGCAGCTCTAGAAGAATAAGATTTTAGTGTAGTATTGTTGACTGTAAAGTTAAAAACTCAAGTGTCAGTGAGTCTTTATTGTGTCCTAACCGTGATCAAAGCTTACAACAGCATTTCAGCAAGAATGGCCGCAATAAGTTTTTTGATCAGAGCACAACACATGCTGAAGGGCTGAATCACCCTGCCTGCTCTTTCATATTGGTTAGTCCAGAGCTTAGATGCAGACGTCGCTGCCCACAGCTGCTCATGTATGCTGGAGAACACTAAGGAATGTAGTGGGCTTATTGAGCGCTCCCTTCTCAGCTGGGGCTTGTTGAGCCCCTCACATTGGCTGCGGGATCCAGCTGAGCAGAACGTCCCCAAGGTTAGCCAGAGGTGCCCTCGACCTGCCCGAGTGTCCACACTGCCTCGTAAATCTGCCTGCCCTGGACACCGATTGTTCATAAGGAGACTTGTTTGCCTGCCTTTTTGTTTCACCCGCAGACGAATTGCTTGGGCAGTCAGGAGTGTTTAAGTACGCTCAACGGCACTGGAATTTTTCTGCTAATGAGACACATTATCCTCACCTTTGGCCTAGCTTGCCACACAGCAGGACAGCCAGTTACATCCCAGCAACCTGGGAGGATTCTGCTCAGGCGCCGGTGTGCTTCAAGAAATGGCTGTATGGCAAAGCATTATGCAATAAGCTCCATTATACCTTCCAAATAACTTGAACCATACTTTAATTCCTTTGATTCCCCATGGACACAATTAAGATAGTCATGGTTGTAATTTTGACGCAGTGGTCCAAATGTGAAAACTCATTCCTGCTATCTCGCTCGCAGGCGGAGAAATGTCTTGCCAAAGGGGAAAAAATATGTCAGCAGTCATGTCTCATTTATCTAGTGTATACAACATGGTCTCTGTAGCAAATCATCTTGTTGTTTGCCTGGGTGTATCCACAGTGGAATTTCTTATCGAGGGTAAATCCTTGGAATAAATCTTCGGATTGTATTATTAATAAACAAACTGAGGAGACATCGGATAATGATATTACACATCTCTCGCTTAGTTTGCATTAATAGTGGAAAATACAATCAACCAAAAGTCTCCATTTAGCACTAGAGAAAAATTCCTAGCGTTTATTGGGAAAAAGGTTTTTGGAATAGTGGAGCCATTAAAAATTCATGGTTGTGTTTCCCTTGTTTGTGTTGTTCGGGGTTATGCTGAATTATTTCGGAGATGAGGGTTTTCCGCTCAAATCTTGTTCCCTCTCTCTCCAGCTGAACACATGAAGACTAAAGACACTGAAAAGTCCTTATTACATTTTGTTCTCCCAGCTGTATTGTTTCATTAAATAGTGAGCTGGGAAAGTATATCTGTGCGATGCGTAGTCGTCTGACTCTGGTTTTACTTAGGAGATACTTATTGATTATGTATGTAAAGCGAATAACTTCATATTGTATGACAGTAACAATCTAATGTTGGTCAGACCTCACACTTCTCTGCCTGCCGATGTTGTCGTCTTTGTGCGTTTTCTCACGGGACAGAATGTAGACAGAACCAGACAATGGAAAGCTGTAATACACCGTTCAAATAAACAAAGATTTGCAGCAAAAGGGGAAAAAAAGAGCTCGAGAATCTCTGACGTAAAGACGTCTACCGCACACACAGTGTCAACACGCAGTGTTTCTCTTCGGCCGTGGGACATCGTAGCATGCCATTTGGAGGATGTTTAAACAGAGATCTGCTGGTCTCTTTGCTTTAGCCTCTATCTGCTGCTCAGACCGCAGGCATTCCAGAACAAGCCTCGCTTGGATCCGGCTCCCTCATTATATTGGAGAATCTTAACTCTGAATCCTTTCTTTTGGATGGCTGTATTCTCAAATGTATCATTAGAAATGTGGAACAACGACCGGTTTCCTCTCCCATTGCATTATTGCTCCAGATTTGAAATCTCCTCGTATAATGAACTCATTTGAATGAAGTAGCATTTTACGTCTAACGTGAGAAAAAGTAAAACAATGCTAGACGAGTGTGCCAGAATTAGTGTCTGTCCTGTGTCTGGCCTAATTTTTTAATTGTAATAGCAGCGAGAAGAAATGTAGGTAGTCACCCATGCTGGGCCATTAAGTCATTCATTGCCCGGAGGCAAGTATCACCACTACATTAATGAAGTCACAAGCCCCATTTCTAACATTATTCTACGCTTCACATTTCCACGTCTTTTAAAAGGTTTAATAAATGGAATATTTTGGATTTAAACAAACCCCTAACCACTTGGAGGGGTTTTTAATGCGTTCTCGAGGGAAACGAGCTGCGTCTGCTCTTCGGAGGTGAAAGGAAGTTTAGTGGAATGTCTGCAACACAATTTGAAGTAATGGACTTGGGTCGTTATTATTTTGTTCCGAAATTCATTACTTTTACAATGTCACATTCTTCATTTTATTTGGACTCAAGTGGACTAGTTCACTGTACTCTCGGTTAGGCCCTATTTAGTTACTGGTTTGCACGTACGGTGAAAGGTATAAATGTTGAAGGGAAAAATTGTCTTAGCTTTGTATAAAAATCACAAGTGTTTAATAAGTCCTATATAATTGAATTTTATGGAGTTTCATTCAGTTGCTTTGAAATATTGGTACGGAATATCTCGTACAGAACAGTTTCTTGGTGTACATATCTTTAGTTCTGTTACTAAAATCTCAATGCCTGCTGGTTGAATGTTGTAATACAGATTGACTCCCAGACTTAAGGGCACGGTGCCTCTTTTAGACCCTATGAGGACTGTGGGTCTTATTAACCTGTCCCTGAGAGTTTGTTTTTACATGCATATGTGCTCACTGCCATGGCCTCTTTTAAAAGGAAACAGGAATGTTGCCAAATGTGTTACCCCATACTGTAGATTGCTCTGAGAGGAAGAGGTACAAAACAACAGGGGGTGTCTGCTGTACAACAAGGCCAAACATCCAGCGCTGTCAGGGGGCACATTCAAGAATGCACTCTGTATGTGTTAAATATTTTCAAAACATGAAACTCAACTCTTTAAAACATCGCTCATGTTGTCCCCGGGTACCTGTCTTTGGATATTTGCATTCCAGTCACATCAGGGAAGGACGGTGAAATGTTGCCGTGTATGCGTTCGCATATTTTGATGACTCTGAGTTGCACCTCTGGTGTGTTGCCGGCTAATTTACATGGATTATTCTCAAGAAAACTTCACTGGCCTTGTTGAAGAATAAAAAATGGTTCCAAATCTTTTCAAAACTGGAATTCTGGTGTCAAACAACTGCAATGTGTTTTCATAATAAACCGCTAGAGAAATTAATACCCGCTAATAGTACAGTTGTAGCTGTGTTTGGAAGACTTATTTGGACTAAATCAATCATTAAACGGATAATTCAGCCAAAAATAAAAAAATCCTTCATCGTGTCTTTTGAAAACCTGTATGATATTCTTTCTTCTATGCAAGACAAAAGAAAATTCTTGTTGTTATCTTTCATACAATTAAAGCTCAGCCAATGCCAAAAAAAAATGCCATAAAAGTTATCCATATGACTCATGCACTGATTACACAATTGTGCTTGTCATTTTATGGAAAGAATAGCTAAGACATTCTGGTATAATTATCTCCTTTTGTGTTCCACAGGAGAAAGAAAGTCATATTGGTTTTCGAAGACATGTGGGTGAGTAAATGGTGACTGAATTGTTCCTGAACTATTCCTTTAAAGATATATAATATTTTTTATTTGAAAGATATCAATTTCCATGATTCTCACTTTTCAGGAGAGGTTCATAGAAGGCATTACAACAGTCTTAAAAAAGGTGCTACACAAGGTTCTTCATAGTGATGCCATATAAAAACCATTTTTGGTTCCCCAAAAGACCATTTTGTCAAATGTTCTTAAAAGAACCATCTTTTATAGTCTAAAAAACATTTTTCCACCACTTTTGTGAAACAAAAGGGTTCTGAGGATTACCAACAGTGTCAATTACAGACATCACAGTATTACATGTCCCAAATCTGCTTTAAATGGTCATTCAAATCAAATGTGGACAGACCTATCTTTCTCACTTTACTTTTTAAACCATCAAATCCAATAACAAACAAATCCAGTATAATTGTGTGAATCTAGAATCTTAGCGTAAGTCTCCTGCATATGCTAAAAGCAAAGTTAAAACTAAAGTTAAAGGTTATTTTTTTTCCTTTGCTTCCTTTCATTTGTTAGCCAGTATCAGTATTTTGTTGTACTGTATGAGTATTACCTTATAGTGTGGTCTAGCAGTCCATCAGCCTTGTATTCATCTCCTCATCCATTTAGTATTTACCATCAGTAAATATTTGGAACTGTAAGCTTATGAATTATTGATTTCACATAAGCATGCTGATTACACAAATATCCTCCTCTAAGCTGGGAGCCAAAAAGGGTCCAAATTCACTTATAGCCAACACTAAATTTCTTATCAGATGCCATTGTGACAAGACACCTGCTGATGTCTGTACCAATTGTTTTAAACTGAACTGATCTGAAACCATCACGATGTTTAAAGTATAGACAAATGTAACGCTGTACCCAGCTTCTGTTATAATGGATCGTTTAGCTGTGTGGTGCACTTGGTACATAAGAGATAAAGGCATGATTTTTTCCACATAATGTGGCAGAAGACGTTTAGATGAACTCAGCTACCACCGGCTAAAAGTAGCAGCGAATCCAATCGGAACAGGTGCCTCTGCCTCTATTCATCACTGCCTCGAAAAATTAGACAGTTCTTTCCCTGCATGTCTCACTGAAATGGAAAACTCCTATGAGACTTCTGTCACATTCATTTTGTCTGTACTAATTCAAAGCACTGTATAATGAGCACCTGGATAAATACAGTTTTTAACTTTTTGAATGAGTATAATGAGCTCACCGTCTTTTCTTTGAAGATTCAAGTTACATTAAGATATCCTTTAGTCCATAGTCTATTGTCGCTGTCAGATGGAAACTTCATATTTCCAGAAACACCACTTTTCAGCAAAATGAAAAAGTTATATATGTATATAAAGTATATATATATGTATATTATGTACTGTACAGTATATAGGTCCTATATATGAATAAACGTGAACTATTTTATTATTTATAATAAAAGCATTGGCCATATTAACTGCTGTGTTTGTTGTTAACATACAACCTGCTGTGGTGTTAAGGTATTTATTTAAAGTATTTATTAACTACTTTATGACCAACAATAGACTGTTGATAAAAATCACATTCAAATACATTTAAACTGACACAGAAAATAGCCATTTAAACTGAGATAAAACAGACTTTCTACAAATATTACTGAGGTGAAATGGAAAACTTTTCCATCGATTTGTCATAGTGTAAACAGCTCTAGAACAATAAGGGTGACAGATGTGTCATCTTTGATTTGCAATGCTGTATCGAGAGAGCAAATGAACCAGAGAATGTAACTCCAGACAACTCAAAGAAAATCTAATGATGAGGGCAATCTGCCTGTGAAAAGAGCGGCTCGGGCAAACAGATGAAAACTTTTTCCAATCACTGTTAATTGCACCAATTGGTTAATGATAGATCAGTCCAGTAAAACACATAATAAAAGTGTGAGAAATTAGTTCTATAGTGTTTTTTTTTTTTATATAAAATGATCATTCAGTTGGGTTAGTACAAGATGAAACATCTTTAAAATGCTCTGAAAATGTAATTTTGAAAACGAATTATTTCATAAACATCATTGTCCCCTTTTGTTTTCCAGTTTCTTCAGCACGTTTCTTTGTGCTCCTTCGTGACACAACGACTGGGTGTGAAAATGAATGACGCGCCCAAATGATGTTAAATGTCATCAGAGCTCTTTGGCTTTAAGCAAAGATGTCAAGATATCATGGCAACCCATTGTTTGTTTGACCCATATGTGAAAATGATCCTACCAGCTTTGGGTGAAACATTTTTAAGTAGATCGTCATTGCAGTTAACCAAGCAAATACAAATCAAATTCTTGTTTCACATGCAATGTCATTTGATCTTATGTTGCCAAAGTATTCGAGCTATTAAATAAGAGCGAGTGAGCGTGTGATGCTGTTTGCCATCGTGACCTTCTGAGTTCTCATAGTTCAGATCAAACAGAACACATCTGCACATTCAGCTCTCCATTATTTCCATCTCGTAACACTTTTCAATATGAATAAATCCTGAACCAAATCTTAGCAGATATCACAGCTGGTTAGAATTTCAACAAGATCAACTTTTCTCGTTGTATTAAAGGCTACATCACAAATAGGGTTGTCTGTTGTTGTGCAAAAGACCTGCATTTTGAACAATTGGTATTGAAAGTATAACACTGGCGCCTTGAATCAAATGCTTGGACATGTCTCTGTAATGGTGGCCTTTCCAGTAACTATTGAGAAGTCTAGTGTTTGTTGACATTTCCCAGACTTTCACATTGCGGTGAGTGTCTGTGTATGTGCTCACCAATGTGTGTCCGACAAAGCCCCTGAAAAGAAGACAAAACTAAATTAGCTCTTCAGAGGTGAACGCGCTTAACCCCCACTGCAACTCCTCTCTTTGCAGTTTTACACCGCTTTAGTGGTTTACTATCCAATGGCAGAAAGAAAAGACCTGTCTTCTATTATTGAAAAGCTAGTAAGTGAAAAAAAGGTATAAATCTGTTGCAAAGTCCTTTTTCTGAGTTTCAAAAAACAGATATGCTATAGATATAGATTTTGCAGTCTGATGTGAGTTTAGCCAGCATGTTTTCAGTTTGAGAAAAAAATCGCAAGCCTTTTATAGTTTTTCTATAAAAAACAACAAAAATTTAAAATAAATTCATAAATTAAAAAAATAATGAAATTAAATGTAATAAAAAAAAATATGTATTCAATAAAGCAGCACAGGCAACACATGTATAGCTTTGATTTTACATACAAACTTTGTCATTTTCTAAATAAATAAATATAGATGAATTATATAAAATAATTAAATTAATGATTATGAAGTCACTAATTATAATTATGAAGTCACTGCTCCATCTTTCTGTCCACTGAGGGGCTCTTGGCCTAAAACGGTTCAAGACCCCATAACTGTAGCTCAATAATGAACCAGTGAACTAATAATGAACCAGTAATGACCTAAAGATGAAACATTTTATAATATGTTGAGAGTCAAATATTTTTAGTGAGTTCCAGTATCAATATTTTTATTATACATTGCATAACTAGACTTTTCTTTCTTTCTAGATTTTATTGGTAATAAGACAACTAATAGAGCTTTTAACAGTTTTAACTTTAAATGCCACATTTAAAAGATTTACAGTAAAATATTATTATTCACTGAGTATACATTTTTAATTAAAAATTTTATGATTATTATTAATGGACAGATCCTCTTGCCATAGGCCACACTATCAACACATCTAGGACATCTACGCAAATGAGATAATTCTGTTCTGGAAGTCCGATTCAAACATATTTGACAAACAAACCATTACAGGCTTCCGTGACTTGCAATTTTACCAACCTTCCTCAAAGAAAACAAACACACACTGAACTCATGGACAGTGTCTGCTGGAGTGGGACGCTGGGAATGTGTCTGATAATCTCTCTTTCTCTCTCTCGCTCTCAATGTCAAACTAAAGTCCCTCAGCCCCAGTCGAGTACCAGCATCCCCCACAGAAAAGTTTGAACATGTTGAGTGATTGAAAGCATGTACCAGTATTAAAACAGGGCAAAGAGCAGAGCGGTTTTGCTTTTAACCTGAATATTGAGAAAGGTCAAATAATGTAATTTATATTAAAATGTAAAATGCTAAAAATGTTAAAAATGGGTTTGATTTAAACAAATTGATTCTTTGTTCAAAGTTCTTTGTAATTCATTTGGAACAATTCTAAGTGAATTCTTTTTAAAACTTTTTCAGTTGATTAGAGAATTCAAGCCAAGCCAAATTTCATACCAATGTGTTATTAATCCTACTAGTAGTATTTCAGTTTTATAGACCTCTCTTTGAAGAGGATGTTGTATCTAATAAAGTTTCCTTTGTGATCACTTGTGCACACTTGGTCTCTAAACTTATGCCAACACTGGGATACAACTGCTTGACTGCCTTTATTAAATGGATCCCTGTTAAGTTTAACAAAAGGCACAGAACAATGTTGACGAGAACCCTAAACATTTCTTTTAAAAGAATTTTGTATGGGATTTAAAAAGAAAGGTAAATAAGCAATTTAAAGCCTGCGTGAACAACTTGTGGGAAATAAGGAGACTTTATTATCATAGTGATTGATGTAGACATTCACAGCACAGTTATCAGTGTTAGCATTTCATAACATTTCATTGTATCAGTGCAGAGTATCAGTTTGATTGTGAGGAAATGGTGTGAATAGCACGACTCTTGCAGAGAGCAGATTGTCTCACTTAGCTTTTAGTGTGAGTGACGCAACACAGGGCAGCGAACATCTTGCTCTGATTATGATTATTGTTATTATTTCCTCTCAAAGTGCTTTTAATAAAAGTCAGATGTGCCCCTAAAACAGGTACTGCCATCAATCGGGCCTTTTTGTTCTGTTTGCTTTATTTCCCCGATGATCTCACGAACCGCTGGCGCTCGGTAGATGCGCTCTGACCGGCCAAGCCATTCAGCACCTGTATTGTTACTTGATCTCATACGAATGCCATGTAATACCAAATGATTACGGGGTGTAACTGACTACCCAACCCTCTATATATGCTGTTAAATACATTGAATGCTTTCCGTATGTTTTAAGAAAGTGCGTGTCCCCATTTTGTGCTCGATTGTTATAATATTACTGGCTTCTGTATTTATGGGTGACCATTCATCTTTGAAGTGGATAATTTCTTATGCAGTTCAAATGTTTCTGGTGTCAAATGTAACTGTGCAGTCTTATGGAGTTTGTGAAGCAGATATGAGGTAAATAACTGCAAAAGCATTTTCATTACATTTATGGTTATTAAAACCTCCTCCAAAAATGGCCCCAAATGGGTCATCTAGCTGATGTAAAAATGATTACGTTACAGTACGCATGCTGTCATGAAATGACATTTGCTATGAAAATGTAGGTTAGTTTATATGTAATGTGTGAACTTTTTAGATGGTCCCTTAATCCCCACTTTTCCTTTCTTTTTAAATTGGCAATTTACATTCATGCATTTGGCAGATGCTTAAATGACTTTCATTGCATTCATGGCAGACAATGTAATAATATGTGCGTTCCCTGGATTTGACCTCATGACTTTTGTGCTGTTGACACGGTGTTCTACCAACTAAGCTATAATAAACCCACGATGTATTAAGGAGAAAGTTGCTTTGGCATTGCTTGCTGCCAATCGAAGCACTGATTTAGTACACACTCCTATCGGTCATAATTGAGGGAAGTGACAAAGTGACTTTCATATGCGTTGGAGGATATGTTTTTAATTGGCTAAAACAACATAGACCAGCAAAAATAAATCATTAATGAAGCACAATACATGGTAAAATTGTGGGAAATATGCAGAGAGTATAAAACCTGTGTCTTCTTACTTTGGGGATGTTGCATAAAGTTAGCCAATCAGATTAGCTCTTATTAGACAGAGGATTCTGTGCAATATGTAGTTAGTGAATGGACTGGTGGCAAATCTTTGGTGTGTGATCTAAGAATTAATGTAATGTGCAAATGAGAGCTCAGCATTTCCACACAATTACAAGTACCTGAGTATGCAAGTGCGTGGAGGACAAATAATAACACAATAACCAAGAAATTAGTTTTTTTACAGTTAGGCTATATGCAAAATGACCAAACATTTTCCTTTGTTTTTTTATTTATTTCACTTTTCTTTTGATTTTATTCAGCATTTTCAGAACACAAAATATGAAAGTTATTGATATCTCATGTAACCATGATAACAAACTGCTAAGCTAAAATTTTGCAGTATCTTTCAATCTTATTGATTCCAGCGTGTCTCGTGACATAGGCGTGTTTTGTCATAAGACACAAGTGTATTGCTTAGTTTCACAAGACATTAACCCAGTGAAATCATTTGGATTACTTTAATGATGGATGGATGTGCTTTTTGGAACTTATATATGCCATTTTAGATCCCATATAACATAAAAACATGTCTGTGTTCAACTAAAGAAAGTCATATACAACAGGAGTGGCATGAGGGTGATCTTAAGATAATTGACATGTTTGAGTGCTCAGGAAACCAAAAAAGATCAAATTTCCTATCCTTTATTGTCATTTAGTACTCCAATGGCTCTAGTGTCTGTGGTACAGGTCAGTTCATTGTTTTTCAATTTATATTTACATTTATATATGTATATAACATTTATATTTGACCAGTACATTTATGTTTGATAGAGATTTTAAGTAGTTTTAATCATAGTAGATTTAAAAAAAAATTATAGTAATATTCTAATAATATGTTATACTATGTGACATTTACAAACAAAAGTTTTTCGACATTTGTTTAAAATAAATCAGGGAATTGGGCAGTTATTTGCAGCACGCTTAATTGTACTTTCCTTAGAAAATATTCAGAATAAAGCAATAAAAAACAATGTGATTTCTCATCAAGCAGTGTCAACCGTTTAATAGAGTAGGAATACGTGGTACTCTGGATCACATTCAAGCAAACACATGTGGGCCTATGCGGTAACTACACAGCTCAGCTCTGGAACCCGACTAACCTAACACAATTGTCCTCCACATCCCTCAAATGGAGTGTATTGTCAACAGAAACATTAGCCTGCACTACCACAACCAATGTTGCTGTAAACACAGATCGTTTCTAGCTAATCATTGCGGATACAAATTTATCCCACGTGGAGGTAATGGGTTTAATAAAGAGCATTCGTCTGCAGGCCATTTATAAATGCAAACCGTGCACATCTGGAACTGATCCTCAGCTGAGATAATCCTTGTCTAATACTTCTCTGGTCCACCTGTGGTCACAGGTTGTGCACAAACGGTCTGTCTCAATTGTGTAAACCAGCCCTTATACCCACAAGCATTGTTGCTAACTTCCATCCCCTCCGAGGCATTTGTGTTTATTTAAGACAATGGAGCTTTTTATGACTTTCAATAGATGTTTCGTAGGCAAGCAAGAGTCCTCCTGTGGTTTTATGGGAAAGAACTTTTACGAAACAGGGGCACATGTTTCGAAAGCTGCATTATATGGGCAAATTGATGGCACTGGTTCAGATAATAGACATGTTGTATAGAAGTGTTTTAGTTAAATATTGACTAGATATTCAGCAATAAGGAGTGCTTCTTTTGTCACTCGGCCAATAAAACACGTACGAAAGGATTTACTAAAGGTTTCAATGTTTTACAAACCTGACAAGAATTGCTGTGGCTTTTTATTGAGAGGAAATCCCTTGCAGTTCAGGAACACAATTCACTCCCTAGTTTTATATGGCAGGGCACATACTATATGTCAGAATTATAATGAAATGCTGCCTGGAAACGAGTTTAGTGCAGGTTTCAGACAAGACAAACTAATTAAACAAGGGCAGAAAGGGGGCAGTTTGATTTGTGATGGCAACATCACATGGCACATTCTTGTAGTTCAACATTACCTGAACTAAGAAGTGCAAATGACCACAATTTTTACAACTTCAAACCCTTGCTGGGGTCTTCATGTTAGTTCACAGATAATTGCCATTCTTTGTCGAAGTAACCGGTCAACAAAGGCAGCACACTAAGTATTTTAACATACTACACAGTAGCCTTGGAAACAGACTGAGAAGATAACTGTGAAGGATCTGTAAAAACTGGCAATAATTGACCAATGGAATGGTTTCATACAATGGCGATTTATCTAAAACTACCAACTTTTCTTGCTAGCGCACAGTTACATTTACATTTAGGAGACAATGAAGCGACAACAGTTATGACTGCTTCACCCAACAATTCTGTGTATTACTGTGCAGCACCCCTAGCAACCACCTTTAGCAAGGTAAATATATATTACAGTTGATCAGGGGCAATTTCTTGCAGCGAAAAGAAGGCTTTTAGTGATTTTACCTTATGAAAGTTGCATTGATACATAGTTTTAGACTTTAATATCTAAAGTGTATAAGGTACTTAGGACCTTACTGCTTTCTTATATCTAAACATCTATTAAACGCTGTTATTGTTTAGAATATATTGAACCGTCCTGTCTATTATTTAAACCTTTAAGCTAAACAACACATCAATTAATGGTGAATGAAGGCTGGAGAATGAAAACACTTTAAAAAAAGTATATTTTCACTTTAAGTCAATAAATGGGGATGAGGCCTAGATTTCTGATATAACAAATATTACCATACTGTATTCATAATTTCCATGCCGTTTCAAGTTTACAAAAATATCCATACTGAACAAGTAAATATTATATGTATTATTATATAAAAATGCATGTAAAATGCAAGATAAGTTATTGTCTTTTATTATCATTTGTTTAATTTAGCAAGAGAGTCCAGCAATTCTTTCACAATTTCAATGTAAAAAATGTAAACATTTTGTTATTTTAATTGTAAGTTATAAGGCAACTAATATTTCTATTAGCAGCACTGTATTGTGGGGTATCACCAGTATTGTGCTCTTTTCATTCTGCAAATTTTCCCAAATCATCTTGGTATCCAGAGAAACACATAATTCATACTACCGAGCAGGACAGTAATTTGCTATTTCAAATGTAGACAACCACTGGGCAAAAATTGTACAGACAATGAAGAAAAGTGGCTAGACTGGCAAGAGTCATTTGGCTGAATCACAGAGCCACATGCTTTTAGACAGACGGGCCTGGACCTAGTTATTGTTTCAACACCGCTGATGTGCGACCAAGTAATATTCTACAGCTGTTTGGGTGTGTTTATATCAAAGATGCTACATTTCTTTGTTGCTGAGTGCAAAGCCCAAAATTCTGCCGCTCAAATTAAAACAGACCAGAGCATCAAACCTTGCCATTGTTTTCAGCAATGTAATCTGTCAGCTTTTCAAAAGGGTGACACAGTCTCGTTAAATTATGTGCTTTACTACTCAATGTGTCAGATATGTATTCATGCAGCAAATAAACCACTTAGAAAGCATAAGATTGATCTCCCACTCATGGATATTGAGGGGATCTGGCATTTTTCAGCCCTGCACATCATATCTCTCTGGATGATTTTTATTACCATCATATTGGTGCACCAGCTAAAAGCTTCCTATTCATAAAGAAGATATAAATTAGTGTGGCAAAGATGTGCATATCTGTATATGAGCTGAATATGTGGCATAAAGAAGCATGACAGCAGGGGTTGATGCATTTACTGTATGGTTATTTAGATGCTTTTCATAGGCTATGCTGGTACGCACACTGCACCTCTATACAAAGTACTTTATATTGTTTCTAATGCATACAGACGAATTGTAACTATTCAAAAAAATATGCCAGCACTTTCAGAGGCACTTTAGAGGTTTTGCAATCATACGCCCACATATACCTGGCTATGGTCCAATTATTAAATTGCTTGATTCAAAGCAATAGGAGGCTGCCTCCGGAGCAATCTAGGGTTAAGTACCTCGCAAACCTGTGATTTCACTAGCTCTCTAGCATCCAACTTATGACAGCATGTGAGTTAACTTAGGCAATCTTACCTAAGCCACAGCATTACAGGAGTATTCACAGAAACAAAAAGCAATGCATAGTTTAGAACAACAGTGTAAATTAACCCTTTAATTAAGTGAAATAAAATACTTATTCTTTTAAACTTATTTTAGAATGGAATTTACATTGTTAAATTGTCTTATGTATTTTACAAAACATACTGTGAACTGCCTAATATTACAAAGACAACAATAATATTGTCTCCTAATATTTGTAAGTCGCTTTGGATAAAAGCATCAGCTAAATGCCTAAATGTAAATGTAATGCAAACAGTGAAATGTCCCAGTGCTGTTAGATTAAATATAACAACACTTCCAGCTTGAATAAAGATGAACGATAACGTCGGAGCCAATGGCCTCGTGCGCTTTTGATTCCCATCTCTTGGTATTTTCCTGATCCCACCCCTTTTTTCTCTCCCATTTCGCTTTCCGAACTATCAAATAAAAGCAAAAAAGCCAAAAATAAATCTAAAAAAAGATAAAAGAAATGTATACCTTTCACCTTTTTTTCTTGCATCTTTATTTGCAGAGACAGGTTAGAGTAAGCCACTGGTAGGTTGAATTGAGTTTTGGCTCTAACCAGGCAGTTTGGAATGGGCTTGTCTCTTTGACTACTGACAGACGAAAAGTTTATGTTTATGAAACCAGTTTAAAAACTATTAATAATAACTGTTAATAATTAATTGTTGTCATAATCCCATATTGTACATTTACATTTTATCCAATGTGACCTACAGTGCAATGCAGCAAAACATTTGATCAGCGTGTGTGTTTCCTGGGATTTGACCCCGTGACCTTTTGCACTGGAACACCAGAAATTACACACTTTCAATTATACAGTGTTGGGGAAATGTGAATTTTTTTTTCATGCAATAAAAGTTCAATGGATTTTAAATATTTACATTTGCATTCAACATTTAAACTTACAGTTTTAGTACAGTAGATTTTTTCTTAAAGAGTGCATTAATAGTGCAACAGTATGTGGGAGGACACATATCATTAAGCAGAGACAAATACATCCCAGAAAACGAAACTGTCACAATCTTTCACACCTGTACCCCCTTTTCATAAATCTGTCACCTTTTGATTTGTATTTTTTTGTTTAAAGAATGTAAATGGGAAGATTTAGAGGGCAGTGACACTTTCTGTAAGCAAGTAAAAGAGGTGAATTTCAGCACCTTCTGCAATTACTACCCTTTCCTGGAAGTGCTCATGGCTGTAACGGTTGGAGAGCTTTCGGAGACGCATTAATTCTGGAGGTGAGTTCAGGTGCTTGCTGTCTGGCTGTCTGTGTGAAAAGCTGTTAGAGGTTGTAAATTAAACATGAACACTGCAAATCTGGCCTTAGTCCAAATGCGGGACACAAGAACCCTGCTCATTCCCTAAGCAGTGGCCCGTGGCTAAATGACTGCTGAATTCTTTTCTAAACCAACACTTTTTCGTTGACTGATAATGTTTAATTATATTGTATATTGTACTACACTCTAAAAAAAATGGTGCTTCAGTGGTTCTTTGCTCGTAATCATAGGGGAACCACATTAAGTGCTATTTACATTAGCTCTATATAGTAGTTCTATACATCTTTTTTTGGTGAAATGGAGGTGCTATATAGCACCACTAGCATATAAAGAACCTGTTTAGCCCCTGTATGGTTCTTCAGTGGTTCCTCAGTGGATCTTTGGAGTGATTAAGGTGCTATATGGAACCTTTAATGGTCCTACATATCACTATTTGAGGTGTTATATAGCACTAAAAGTGGTTCCCCTATGATTACGATAAAGAACCACTTTTTTTAGAGTGTAATCCATTTTTCATTTAGTTGTTTTAAAAAACAACATTTAAAAAACAGCATTTAAAATGCTAATGATTAAAGTAAGTCAGAGACAATTGCTATTCATCATTATGAGGAATGATCAGAATTGATTTTTTAGTGAAAATCAGCATTAGTGTTTAGGATTTACAACACATTCACGCTACCATATACCACAATGCAGTTGTCTCAAGATAGAATTTGTAAAACATGGTGCTCATGGCTACACATGGTTTTAGACGTGTGTCTAATGTAACCTTTGTTGAAATAGATTATATGGATCTTATGTAATAGGTTTACATTTCTTACATTATATTTTCTTACCAGATGCAACACATATTTATATGTTATAATCACAGAAACAATTCATGTTTGCCTTCTGCATGGATTGAAATTTCCTTGATAAATGACTCTGCTGTGTGTAAACACACAGCCGTGTCATAAACTTGCAAAAGGAAGAGGGCCAAATAGAAGTGATGGATTGTTGGCTTGTTGAATATAGAGGAAATGTGGGCCTGAAAGTCCGCTGTCTCAGGCTAGCAAGGCTTTAGCGCTTTGGCATTTTACAGCACTTCCTATTTAGAGAGCAACAACCTGACTCGCTAGCTCTACACTGATTGGTCGTCTGACCTGTTTTCAGGAAGCAATTGAGATAAGACTTCTGAATAGAGGTCTTTTTTCCGTTTCCTCATCCCTGCACTTTGCCCCTAAGTGCAAGGAAATGTACTGCCCTGTGCATGTGTTGACATTATAAATGTGAGAACATCAAGTGGGAAAATTCTCTGTCCAGCTCTTTTTTACAGTTACAACACAAAAAATATTCCTAAAATATTATCAGTTTTCAATGATTCAAAGGGACACATGCTTTTGACCTTAAACAAACATTACAGTTTGTTTACAGTTACATTATACAGTGGATGTTTGTACTTGTACTTGATGTTTGCACCATAATCTTTAACTGTATTTGACTTTAAAGGGGGGTTTCACAGACAGGGATTAGATTAACGTAGATAGAAAAACATTAACGTTGTGGATCTTAAGACAAAATAATGGCACTGATATATTTCAAGATACACTTTTAAAAATAAGGGTAATCGAAAAGGTTCTTTACAGAGATGCCATGGAAGATCCGTTTTTGGTTTCCAAGAACCTTTTCTGTTAAAGATTTTTACAAGAACCATTTCTTTTTTATCTTTTTAGTCCACAGAACCCTTTTTTCAGTTCTTTGAATGTTTAAGGTTCTTAATGTATCACTCTAAAATGGTTCTTCTTCGAGTTGTAAAGCACCTTTTTTAAGAATGCGTGTCAGTGCAAGTTTTGCATTTTGCAAGGGATAGTTTACTCAAAAATAAAAATTATGTCATAATTTTTTGACCCTTATGTCATTCAAACCGTGTATATGATTCTTTCTTTTGTGGAACACAGAAGAAGATATTTTGCAAAACGCTGGTTACCGGCACCCATTGACTTCCATTGTACCTTGTGTTCATACTATGAAAGTGAATGGGTAACCAGCATTTTGCAAAATATCTTCTTCTGTGTTCTGCTGAAGCAAGAAAGTCATACAGGTTTGACATGACATGAGGGTGAGTAAATAATAAAGATTTTTTATTTTTGGGTGAACTATCCCTTTAAACCTTGCCTGTAAAACCAGACTTTATAATTTTCCTTTTTTTTGAACTTCTACACTAAAATATATGCTTCAAGAACATGTTTCTTGGTCAGCTGCATGTGTTGTATAATCTTGGATGACTGTAACAGTGTCCAGGCACTTCACAACACCATACACAGCTTTGTGAGAACACTTTGAGGGTCATCTCACTGTGTGATAAAAATAAAAGTTGGCTGTCGTTTCAAGGTTAGGAGTGGTATGCACAACTGAAGTTATTACATCATTATTCCATTACAAGCATAATTAACATCATAAACGCTAAATGTCCTGTACGTGCTTGTTTTTCATTTCTCAACTGATTAATTTCATTAGTGATCTCAACCTCTCCATTGTCTGTTTTCGGTTCCATTGCTAACACATACCGTGTAACTTCCATAAAAGGTGTGGTAGAGTTAGTGCTGGGATTTATTATGATAGGGCCTGGAATACTGTATTTTTCCTTTTCATTTGCTTTCACATCTGTACAAATGTCACAAGTGTGGAAGGAAATATGTCTGGCCACTGCAGGTGCTTTTCAAAGAGATTTAGTGTGTACAGACGCTTCTCGTTCAACATAAAAAGACAAATTTCCCGTCACAAAAACGCTGGAGCAGTAGGATCAAGGAATTATTTTTGTTTAGGCTTTCCCAATCCTTGGGTCTTGCTTTAGAGATCATAAAATGTCATGCGAAGGAATAATGGCACAGTGTAGGTTTATATAAAACATCAATGTTCAAAGTGTATTTGTTGAATGCCACCAACAATATTTCATGTGAGCTTCAAATAAAAACGTGTCTGGTGACTTTAAAATGTTGAGAAAACAGATTTAGGCTGCTGTACTGTATTAGATTCATTCTTTTTTTAATTCAATATAATTCATTATAAAACAAATCTTTATAAACTCACATGCAGCATGTATGTGGACACTTGCTTTTGTTTATTGATAGATAAAGAGAGAACTTGGAATTGTATACTTAAAAAATACTGTCCTATAGAATCAGTTTTACCATTTGCAGCTGTCTTTCCCCATCAACTTGGAAACATCTGTGATGCACTGTACATTCGCTGCTTTTGTAGCTTTATAATTTAACTTCTCAGAGGTCTGTATGTCATCTTGATTTGTTACACAGCGGACAGAACATAGCAGATGGTAATACATCTTGAAGGACTATTGTGAAGGATGTTTCACTCCATTTTCAAGAGATTAATTAAATGTGATAAACAGAATCACTCCACAAAATGACACAAAGGTAAATACTCAGTTCACAGTATTTTTGTTTTACATTTTATGATTGTGTGATTTTGTAGGATAATTTTTATTGAACATGTTCACGTCTTCCATATTAAACAGATCTGAAGTACAGTGCTTGTTTTGAAAGGTAAAACCATTAACCAATTGTGACCCTGCCTGTGAAAACCAAGATTATCTTTCTTTGTGATTTACTGTTTTCTACATAAAATCATCCTTAATAATGTTAAGAACATTCTGTGAAAACGTAACTTTGATATATTTAATATTGACTGAGCAAGATTATGTCAAAGATTTAAATCACAATGAAATTGATGGTTGAAATCAAACTTTGATGCTCGTTATCTCAGAAATAGATTTTTAGACTTTCACAGACAGGGTCACAATTAATTAAAATATTAAATATTGCACACACACACACACACAAGAAAAAACTTTTTTATTTGCTTTTAATTTTTTTATATGTACTTTGTAAAAACATGTTGGTAAATCACATGATATGCATGTTTTAGTGTCCAGGGCCATTATTTCCTTTAAAGATAACTTAATAACTTCATGAAATGTATCACTTTATTCTATGAAAACGGCAAAATTTATTTTAAATGCATGTTCAGTAGTTTTAAATAAAAATACCGTCTCGTCACCAGGTTTCTGGTGATGAGATTGAGGTACTATAATATGATGTATGATGTATACTTTTGTTTGTACTGCAGGAGTAACATTATGTTTTTGTATCCACTAATTTAATAGGTTGATTATAACTGTTTGTAATGTGGGTTATGTACAGTAAATTCTAATACTTATGTAAAATTTTATCAGTAATGCTAAAATGATCTTCATCGCTTTTACAGTTGTGGTTTGTCTAAAGCTTTTAACTAAAACGTAATCCAACTGCAACCAAAGTTCAAGTTCAGGACAAGTACTATTAATATTGGCACATTGTAATAGTAACAGTTTTAATAACGTCTGTAACATGCAATGAAAGCCTGAGGAACAGCTTTATAAAAATCAATTGTCCCCAATATGCACACCCATTCTTTCTAAAGCAACCACAGATTGACAATACTGTAGATATGTCTCTCTCTTAGATTACAAAACAGCCTTTTGATTGCATAAAACAATGAAAAACAGACAAAATGTTCAGACAAAATGATAATTAATGATTGTTCAAAGTGTGTATATGTGAGGCTGACTGCAGGTCTCTCTCGAGGGGGTTCCTTTGTAAAGAATTTGTGTAAATATTTAACGGTACTGTGAGGTCAATGTGGTATATACAGAGGATATGTGAGTCTACTTACGCAGTTTGTGGTCACTTTCAGATGGGGAGAAACATTTTTTCCCGTCTGGAATATCTGATCAGCTGTAAGTGGTGCAATTATATCCTGTTAATCCATACAATTAATCCCTCTATATCGCTCATTTCCCTGCTCTTGGCTTAAATGATTAACTGGATGAAAGCTTGTTTATTCAGGTTTTAGCCATGCTTGGCTTAGCACGTCAAGAGGAAAGCATTTGTGAGATCAAGTGAGAAACCTGGCTGTGTTTTAGCAGGCTTCAACATTTATAACCCCAGCCAGATTTCTCAATTATTGTAATGCTTGCAATGAACTGAGTGAATTAGAGCTTCACATTTGACTGCGCATTGTTATGTATGACGGAAAATAAACAGTCTCTAGATGGTCTTTAACAATAATCTGCGGTAATGATATCTGATACTGTAATAGCACGTTTCCTATTCATAACACACGGTAAACAAACGCTAACGGTGAAATGTGAATGTGCTCGCACAGCTTGGGTGTCCTCGCTCTCTACCTGATCTCGAACACGCAATGAGCGGCTCAGCTGGGGGCAAACACCATGCTGATAATTTTCTAAATGGTGCTCACCATGTTCTCTTTAGTTTCACCGAGACGTGGCTTTCAAGCTATACTGTAAGTTTGTCAATTTGCATTGCTGACGACTCAACTGAATTTCCAGATAGTGCTGTTTAAAACATACATTAAGGATCTAATTAGCCATCCCTTACTAAATGACTTGACAAGACAAAAGAGAGAGATACTGTAGCAAAGCCATGTAATTGACTGCACCAGGCATGATGGTTTTAAAGGGCCACCGGGGGGATTGTTTGTTACAATGGTACAGAGGATTTCCAACAGACTCTTTCATCTTTGATCTTTGATCCTCTGGTTCTGATCGTGTTAAAGCAGGATGGCTCCCAGGCCAGAGAGCCTGGCATCTGTCCGCAATCAAAAGGGAATTTGAGGTTGGCATAGTTTAGCTTTAAGGCAGAAAGTGGTGCCTATTTCTGTCAGTCAAAGGAAGTTTTGCATTCCTTTCTATTAAAAGGCCGTTTTGACAATAGCTGGACCTTAAAAAAAGTAAAGCACAGGTGTTGCATACTGCAACTCTCCAGTAAATGTTAGGTAAAAGTTCAAATTGAATTTATTGTCAAATCTTAAGAAAAGTTTTAGAAATTCTTTGAACATTATTGCGAAGTTGCTGTTGCTGAATTGTTGCTGAATTTAACCCATTAACACAGGTGGAACACTTAGGTTACTTCACTATTTACTTTATTATTTCATAGATGTATTCTAATATAATCATGACAAACTGTATATTGAAGACAAAGTATAAAACTAAAAATAAATATCTGATCATTTTAAACAATAAATATAAACTTGTCAAGATGACATCTAAAAATATTATTGTTATTTTTAAAAATACCTAAAATAAAAAATGAAAGAATTCTTTAAAAAAAATGCAATAAACAAATATAGTGCATTTTCATGTGTATGGTCAATATGTGTGGTGACATTTCTAAGGTTAAAAGAATTACAGAAAAACCTTCTATACAATACTTTTATTAAAAGTGCAAATCAGTGTGTTTCCAGTCAGCCCTGTTAAAATGCTGCAGTATGTTTAAATCCCAAGATTAAAGCTATGTCAATGAAAAAAGTGAAATCTGAACTGACATGTTCAGCCTAAAAGGAACTCGCGTGCCAGTTACTGGCCAGCTAATCTTGAGACCCAATAGGGAAACTCTCACATATGAGGGTGGGTGTCTGACCCCTCACTTCACTACTCTCAAGATCCTTTTTGATACCTATAAGGGGATTTGACTTTTGCGTGCAGACTGTGATGAAGAGGCTGGAAAATCTGGGCTACACATCTCAGTGGAAATAAGATGATAGGCAGATTTGCCTCTACAAATACACCTGTTATGGTTTTTCAAGAATTCTGTGTTTTAGCCCATCTAGCTGAACTGAATGGAAACATACCAGCCAACATGGTCCAAATTAGTGTACCTACATCAGACTTGAATGTTTTAAATCCAATACAACAATAAAATCCAAATACAATGTGGTCAAACTGAGAAACCTCAGTCATATTTTGGTGTCTGTCCAACACAAAATGTTATAATTAGGTCTTTTAAATAAGAATATAATAAAAATGGTTTAAATTTCTCATATAACTTGTGCAAATGAACCTTAAAGTCAGTAGTTAAAAGACAATACTTGCCACATAATATGTCTATTAATCCTGATGTAATAGGGGTGTCGACATAGTGAGGTATCTGTTGCCTGTTAGTCAAAGTCAAAAATGATTTTACGGTAAGCACTCCAGACAGTTGTCAGATGAAATCATGTAAACCTACTAAGGGTGTGTTTGACAGCCTATAAAAAGATAAGAAATGTGAGATACATATTTTGTTTATTACAGTTTTTCTGACAAAATGATTCCATACCACTGCCTGCCACAAAATGAACATTGTTTCTACCCGCTTTAATTTTAAAAGTCAACCACATAATATGTTTTGACAGTACATCACAACTAACATCACAGTGTTTTTTGATACTAACAATCAGCCTTGCAAGAAAGTGCATGTGCTCATGAGGACTTTTGAGGTTGCAGAAGAAGATTAGAAGAATAAACTCTGATTGCTCAGTAAGGTGAACTTTTACTCCCATTTCACATTCTTACCTTTTCTTTACAGAGTCCTGATAAGCTAAGCCGCAAACAGGAAACTTTTCCCTCATGTGACGTCTTACATACCCTCAGGAAAGGTAATCCTTCTCAACAATGCTTTCAAACGTCACATCACCTGCAATCACACACCTTCAACCCGACAGGAATTTTCAATAAAAAGATCCCCTCAGGGGCAATTTTGTTTTGTATGTCATTCAGCAGAGCGTTACAAATGTAACTTTTGTGTTGTGTCCATCTAATCTGCCTACATAGATAGTGGAGAAGATAGGACTAATTCATATGGCAGTCCCATGTTAACAGACTTATTTTTTGGGTAGTATACTGCACCAAATCATGTCTCCCACGAAGCCTTTCATGCGTGAAATCTGTGTAAATGAAAGATAGATCTCAGTGCTCCTTGACTTGGAAACAAAGGCAAGCCATTAGTATGTGTGAGATGGAACAGCAGGTGGAAAAAATATCCCCTGATACACAGGAAGATGACCATTACCTGCATGCTGTGAGACATACTGTACAAAACCTCCAGCCGGTCAGATTAACCAGAGATTTACCAGGTACATTTCCAGCTGGGCCACAACTTTCCCAAGTTCTAATCCTTCCTCGAGGAGAAGTATGTGTTGCGAATCGAATGAATTGCAGAGCAGCGTTCTGTTCGTGCACAAAAGATATATAATGTACATTTTGTTGAAAAGTGAAATAGTTGAAATCTGAGAAACATATGGCTTTGCTTTCATCCCAAAGAACAAGGACGGGTTTGAAAAAGTTGTGTGCAAGTCCTCATTTTGAGATTGCACAAATTCCTCACCCTGATAAAATCATTCCAGAGAGTACAGACATGGTTAAATTGTTATGTGGTTGATTAAAGGTATCAAAGTTACCCACAATCCTCGGATAAATTATTGGCCCAGATTTGGAAGGGCATGCATGGCATGCAAGGGCTTTGAATACAGTGTGTGATAAAGGCCATTCTCAGACACGACCAAGCCCAGGCTGTGTGAATTAGAACCACATTGCATCTCAAACCATCTTTCAATGTGCTCTTGTGAATCCATCTTCAACGCAGTTGTCTTGAATTTTGAAACATCCAGAGATCTCACGGAATGTCATCTCCCTCAGCATTGATATATTTGTGGAAAAACAACGTCTTTTGATAGTTCACACAATAGCGTTCGTACGAAGGCTCACGCAAGTACTGACTAATGTGTGATTTAAAAGACAGGGAAATGTTAATGCATAGCGACACTCTTCTCTGTTCTGTGCTTTGTAAAACACAGTGGTGTCTTTAGGGCACATCTGTCTCAGACAAAGATATGTGCATCTGAGAGACTTATGACGGGAGAAATGAATCATTGAAGTAAACTAATCCAAAGGGAATGTAAAATAAACCACTTCACGCAAACTGAAACCTCATGAGAGGTCTTCTTGCCATGTGGAATGGAAATATGTATTTGACATTATTTAAGAGCTAGGGCTGTCAATCAGATGAATTGTGTGATATCAGTTAATAAAATTGTTTATATATGTCAGAATCCTTAAAGTGAATTGTAATCATTTAAAGGCTTTACAGAGAGTCAGTAGCTGTTTGTAAATTCCTCATTATGGAATTTTTCACATAGTCAGGGAGCATTAATTACATTTTTGACAACTTATCATAGTAATGGGCATTTTAAATTGGAATCCTGTCTTTCATTATTCAGGGTGTGTCTCAGTCAGCTTCCACAGTTCAGTAGTCAGGGCACTGATCAGGGAGTTGGCCTGTCTTATTCGCAAAATCCTTTCACAATCTCAGAAAAAAGAATACAAAAGTATACATATATGTACCTAAATGTAACATATTAGAACCCTTTATAAAGGGTACCTTTATACCCAGTGAAAGCTTTTGTTTCTTTTTTAACAGTTTAAATGTATTTTAAATTGTAGTTTAAATTTAAAATGAACAGTCAGCTGTAAAACAATATATATATATTCCATGGACATGTATCCGAATAATCAAAATATTTACCAAAATTGCATTTTATTCAGAATTATAAAGTATATATAAATAAAAGTATATATAAATATTTCAGAAGCATATATGTTATGCTGCTGTTGATGAATACCAGTGGTGATGTCTAACAACACGTTTAGTTGCTGAAAAAAGTAGAAGAAGAAGAATGGATAAGAATGGATTGACTGTTCCAGTTCATAATTTACTCATTTATTAAAGGGATAGTTCACCCAAAAATTATGTCATTCAGACCCTGTGTATGATTCTTTCTTTTGTGGAACACAAAGAAGATATTTTGTAAAACGCTGGTTACCGGCACACATTGACTTCCATTGTACCTTGTGTTCATACTATGAAAGTGAATGGGTGCCGGTAACCAGCGTTTTGCAAAATATCTTCTTCTGTGTTCTGCTGAAGCAAGAAAGTCATACAGGTCTGACATGACATGAGGGTGAGTAAATAATATATATTTTTAATTATGTTTGGGTGAAGTTATCATTTTAAGTTTCAAGTCAGATCTACTTCACTTTCATGTAAGACCCACTCTGTGTACTTGTTTCTATGTTCATTTTATCCTTTCATCACTAATTCACATTAAGGTGGCAATTCCTACAGTCTACTTGTCAAATCATTAAAATTCATTTGTTGACATTTCATGTAATGATGCTGTGGTTTGCCCTTATGACTTATTTCTCTGCTTATCTTTATCACCTATTGGCTGTTTTTACAACCACAGACATCACATTCTAGTAGAAAAATTTGGTCATGTCAGTGCACGTTTCTCACACTCTCATTATTGATAGGACAGTCTGAGTCTTGTAGCTCTATTCTTTGTTTTGAACGTGCAACTAAAACATCTTGTTACTTGCTGCCCTTATCAATAAACAACATACCTGTCATCACTTCAGTAACATGTCATTCGGCAACTTACAGTACTTTAAGTAAAGAGACGGGTCCTACCTTTGCTCAAGGGCACAACAGTGTAGGGAAACATAGCAACCCAAAGGCCCAAGGGTTTGAACCTTAGACCTCTGGGTTACAAGCCCTGATCATTATTGTGTTGCCTTTTGGAATGTTGCCTTTTAAAAAGTCAAGCACTGATATTTTACGTTTCCCAGTTGTTGTCTTCTTTTTCCTGTGTAGACTGGATGCTAAGTGATAATTGTCTACCCGGAGGATTTGCGAAAGTCTTTGTTTACAAATATTATGATTGGTCTGACTGGGGGGTCCAAGATCACACAAGTACATTTTATGCAATTTATTTAGATTTGTTTTTAGAATGATCAAGGCTTGAATAAAAAAATAAACTTGACATTCTGTAGTTAGTAAGATGCTGCCTTACCACCAATCATCTCTTCACTAGAAACAGAGACGGTTTCAAAATCATCAAGTTAATGCATTCGAAAACTTAGCATAAAAGGATTCAGACAGGATTGTTCATCACATGATGGTCACAGATGTTTTGACCCTGCTGTTATTATTATTATTATTATGTAAAACATGTGGCAAAACATAAACAGATGGATCGTGACATTTAAGCTGCTATAAAAGAATGAAAATGTTGTAAAGAAAAAAATCAATTCAAGTTTATTATACAATTATTTTAATAATGAATGAAAATTTGTGAATTTACTAAATTTTCTGTGTAAATAATGCCAAAAAGGCTTAGATTGACTGAAATGGAATAATCTGTATTTTTTTACAAAACAGACTTCATCAAATATGGAAACTTTGTAAAATTATACTATTTGGTCATCATTTGGGTTTTATAAGTAATTAACCGATAAAAAGCATTTAAAAGAGCTTAATTAAATCTCGCAACTTGTATTGTATCCCTAATACAATCACTGACAACCTGATAACTGGCACAGCAGAAATTGAGTATACACATGAAAAAAAAATATATATATATATATATATGTATATATATATATTTTTTAGATGTTAGATATTTTTTCAAACATATCTTTTAAAAAATTCATTTAGGTATTTTATAAATTACAGTAACATTAACATTATTTATATTCATTTTTCCTGTTTATGTTTATTGTTATGAAAATTTCATCAAATATTTCATCTTGAGTCTTATACCTTTTCAACAATTTATATTTTGTCATGATTAGTTCAAAATACACTATGAAATATTAAAGTGAATAGGGAAATAACATAGGTGTTTCTCCTGAGGAATGGTGACAGTTAACAGGTTAAACTGTTGGTAAAACATTAACCCCTCCTCTATTGTGACTCTATATATAATAAATAGTCTCAGCTTAGTTTTGTTAAAATGCACATGTTTATTATGTGAAATGTGGCAAAACATGATGATTTGTGACATTTAAGTAAAAAAATGTTGTGGAGAAAAAATTAATTAATATAAATAAAGTGTAAATATATAATAAAATTTCTATAATAATGAAAGAAAATTTGCTATATAATGTAAATAATGCCAAAAAGACTGAAATGGGATAATCTATATATTTTTTACAAAATTAGAAAATGTATTAAATCTGAAAGCCTTTTGATTTTATTGTCCAAGCAAACAGTGTTTAAAAGTACATTTTAAATTAAAATATCTATATGCCAGCATCTTACCATATATAAAGCCACACTATCAACTTTGACAGCACACTTTTTAATTATTTAAAAAATACAGTGTTTTTTACATTTTCTAATAAGTAGTAGTTTTGGACATTCTGCCAAAAAGCAACAATATATTGTTTGTGTATTTGATATGACTAGGTATTGTACATCCTCTACATGAGGAGACTTACATGTGGGCCTTCCACCAATAACACCATGATGAAGTTCAAGTTTTGCTCTCTTTTGTACTTCTATTTTATACTTCTGTCTTTGGACATAAACCATAGACTTGGAATCAGTTTGAGACGTATCTGGTTATCACATGGACAATGTAACAATCATTAGTTTTTGTCACATTGTCTGTGTGATAACCAGATATGTCTCAAACTGAGTCCAAGTCCAGGGTTTATGTTCAAGTCCAAAAGTAACTATTGGAAAGTGTCATACCTAAAGATCTGAACTAAAGTGCACAAATGAATCTGAAAAGAAATAAATCACATTCTCCAAAGCGCAGGCGAGCACAAATGTGGCAGAGACACTTTTTTTCATTTACATGGGATTGCGTGCAGTTCAGGTTGGGCCAGTGTTGTGCTTCCTTTCCCCCTGCCATAAATATTAATAATTGGGGACACAGAAGGGTATGGATGTAATTCAATTGAAACATCTTGACCACTCCCAGGCGGTTCCAATGCACTTTTAATAAAACCCAAACCACGGCCATAGTGGGAATGTGTCAGGTAAACCATCCAGAACTTCAGAACTTCAATCTACAAAAAAGTACAGCCTGGCAATAAAACAGGGCGGATCAGACACATTCTTACGGTCTGAGTGCCTTTGTGGACTTTCATCCCGTAATGCAGTTTTAAAGTCAGATGTTATTTGCTTTAGATGTTAAAGCTTGGTCTCTTTCCCCCAGGCTTCACTCGCAAGTATTTTAGGGGAGAAAGGGAGCACTCCTCAATGAAAATCTCAAATGATCTGAGGCAAATAGAGTTTGACATTGCAGTTGCTGTACCCACGAGATGTCTGATGGCGTGGCGTGCTGCTTGCTTGGAATTAAGATCATGTTTTAAAAGAACATTTCAAAGCTTGAAAACAGCCCGAGCTGAGCACACAGACACGAATCGCATGACTCTCTATGGAACATTTGTGCATAAATCGAATTATATTGCCATGAATATAATTCCCATGTTTTCTTTTCCTTGTCTGAACTCCTTTCCTTAGGAAAATAAGCCATGCGAATTTTTGTGTCTTATGAATGAAAACATGTCCGTGCTGCTTACTAAATGACTTGTGTCATATTTATTAATCTGTTGACTTGGAGAAATATATTTTTTATTCCTGTGCTTGGAATGCATTGATTATGTTGCCTGCTTCGTTGAGCACGTCTTATTTTTTAGACGAATTGAGAAAACTCAGCCTGTGTTTTGTTTTGTTTAAAGCATGAGATTTGTTGTATTCTTTGACTGAATAACATGGCTACTAGAAATACTGATGTTAAAAAGAGCTTCTTGGAGTAAGGTGGAGATCAGCATCTGTGTCTGAATAGTCTGAATAGAAAGCAACAAAATGCAATTATAACAGACACAGTACTACCCAAATTAGTTGCCTTTTAGACTAGATCATGACAGAGCTGGTCATCACCTGACGATCTTTGCTTAGTTCACCTGAATTTAAAATTTCTATCATAATTCCCCCCTCATACCTTAAATGTGTATGAGTTTTAATAAGTTTTCTTATTATGGGGATGCCAAAATGTTCTCCAAAAAGCACATACTGTACCAGTCAAAAGTTTAGACACATTTGACCAAATTGTTTCTTGTCATTAAAAAATCTTCTGATCTGATGTTAATTTCTTTAATTATAAAAATAAAATGTAATTAAAAATACTTTTGAAATGGATTACTTGGACCAAATAATGAATAAAAAGCAACCAATAAGAGTCCAGCATAGATAGAAATTCCTTCAGTGCTGTTTAAAAAGCTTCCCAGGTTGAGACCTCAAGAAGCTGGATAATAAAATGTTTTTTAAGACTAATTCCCACAGTACAATTGTGTTATTTCATGGTTTTGATGAGTTTACTACTATTCTCAAATGTGGCAAAAACAGTGAGTAAGTGTTTCCAAACTTTTCTAGCACTGTAGGCCTACGTCCATCATTAAGTAATCTCATTGGTTCTCATGTGTCTCTTGCTGAAACACGCACAAGAACCAATGAGAAGCAATAAAACACAAGAACCAGTGAGTGTCACGGTTTTACCCTGCACCTCCCCATGGACTCCATTTCCCATCATCCATCATTCCCACCAATCCCGTCCTCCAACTTGGATCACCTTCACCTTCACCTGTCACCGATCATTATTGCCATCACCTGACTCTTATCACCCGGACACTATATATGGACTCCTTCAATCAGATCTGGTTTTTGTGAGTGTTTGTGCCTAACTCATGCATTGTTCTGTCTGACCTGTTTGTTACCTGGATTGTCTTCTGTTGGATGTTTGCTGTTCCCACTCGTTGTCTGGATTACCCTGTTTTGTTCTATTGGATGTTTGTCATGTGCAGTTTTACTCAGTAAACCATCTTCATTTACTACTCACCTTGTTTGCCTCTCTCTCTCTCACCTGGACACCCGTTACAATAAGATTCAAAATTACTGCCATTACTTGAACTTTCTGCTATGCAACCTTCTGATCACTAAATAATCTCGAAATATTAATTGTTGTTGTCCATTAATTGAAAACATTAATACTTTCAAAAAAAAAAATTCAAAATTTTTTCATCATTTTGATCACGTATAAGATAACATGACTGCAGTTATTACTTTGTGTTTAATAACTGGAAGAAATAAAGTCATACAGCTGATGGCATGAGGACAAGTAAATTGTGAGAGAATTTTTATTTGGGTGAGCTAATCCTACCAAGCAAGATGCTCACAACAGCTCTGAATGTGTACGGTGCTCTTCCTGTAACGCTAGGTCACTTTTGTGCACTGCAGTAGGTTGTGAAGGATGTAGCAGACCACTTCAATCAGCTGGAGGTACTTTATCTTAAGACTGAGGCATCTGAATCAGCTCTTTGAAATGCTAAAAGCGCACTTGTCGAGACTGTACGTGTGGATGCAGGCCGATTACAGTGCTCTTCCGCATCATTTAGGTTTCATTTGATGAAAACCTGCTTTCCACAATGTTAACTGTGCCAGCTGAATACGGTTACCAGCCCTGAGCTTTGAGACATAAGGTGAAGCAACATAAATTGCATTAAAACATGTTTGCACCTACAATTACTTAAAATGATTATAACTTCATTGGTATTGTAGATGACACATTTCACATTAGTTGTATGCACCCTCCTGTCTGCAAAACCTACATAGATTCAGGATCTTTTTTGAGCTTGGTGACTAGACGCTCCCGTTCCTTGCCCACAACCATACAGGGCTAATTCTTAAAACTACAAACACGTCTCGTGTGGCCTGTATTTCTCAAAGTCTATCCAGTTACTGAAATCTGTGCTGGGAGTACCTAGAGGGAATGGAAGAAGGAAACACAGCTGAGAACCATCGCGTTTTGACGCGCATCCAGATCTTTTGGACAAAAGCCAAATTTAAGTAAAAACGTTTTCTTTGGTTGTGTAATAGGAGCTTCAGTTTTTATAATTTCAGTCTTTGTCAAGCTAGACCCTGGCTGGGAAAAAAAGAATTAAACAAACTGAGAATTAAGCGGTTAATAAAGTAAACCATCATATTGGAGTCTGCACATTTTTACAAAACCATGTTCAGACACAGACAGGCATGTCTTGGTAAAACAGTGTTCTTTGTTCAAAGAGCAAATGATAAAAAAGAATTACTCCGACAATTACTTTTCATTTTAAGTGTTATAATGTCCACTAATTTCATGAACAACTATTTGTTTTTTTGCATAAAACCCACATGAAATATTATTAATGAGACCTATTCTTTACACTCATGTCAGGCTGCTACTGTTACTATATTCGCATTCAGGTCCTAATAAGCAATTAATGTCTTTCTTTTCAATTTTCATGCAATTCAATTCAAGCTTGTTTGGTAGTTGATTGTATATGTGGACCAGCATAGCTAGAAATGGTTGTGCATGCATATACAGATTTGCTGGTAAAGCTAGTTACACAAGCATACTAGTATTCAGAAGTTACTTCTGCACTGTCAAAAAAATTTGTTAAAATGTGTACCTTTTGTCACAGTAGAGGCAGTACCCTTTCAAAAAAGTACACATTTAGACCTAAAAGTGCATATTAGTAACTCAAAGGTACATATAAGTATCACAAAGGTACAAATTTTAACCATTTTTTCTGACAGTGTATAGTCACATTGGTAAACAGCAATGCTGGTCTGTTAAACAGTACATACTGCAGGCACTTTGTCAATCACTGTGATTTTTGCTTTGTTTTAAGAAAGTGTTTGCAAAGAACATAAATGTACTCCATTATGACAATGTTGATCCAAGAGCCGTGGCATGTTATCGCTTACGTGACACTGTTACTCATACTGTAGGTCTAATATTGATGACATCATGTCTTCATGTTCTTAATGTTGTGGCAATCACAAAAAGATAACTTTAATGAGTAAAAGTACTGGTTTCATAGGGACAGAGGGAGACAGTTATTTTGCTTCTTTTAAGCCAATCCATCAAATCATAAGGTATTTCTGAAAATAATTTCATGAAGGACTGAGGCAGATTGCTGGACTGTTCAACTGCCTCTATTGCTATGGAAACAAGAAAGCAACCTGTATTTATATGTTTTCTGTGCATTACATAATACCTGATGCTTTGTGGCTAGCTTTGCTTATACAACCAAACACTGCTACTATAAATTAAAGTGAAAACCAAGAAAGGCCATGTATTACAGTTATTTTGCCACGGTATAAAGGCTTTATGTCATTCCTAAGAACACATTACCTGTGGTAAAATCACTTTAACACTTACTGTAAGTTGCTTATCTAACAACAACAGCACAAAAAACATTAATATTGAATAGAAAGTTACATTTATTATGAATAATTGTCAGAAAAAAATGTTCTTCTACAATGTAGGTATTAGGCAGGCTAATTATGGTTACCAAGCAATGCACTGTGGAGCATTCAGAAATGTGCATTTCCTGCATTTTACATCAACTTCAAACTTAGCTCAAACAAGAAGAGTTGAACATATACATTTCATGACAAATTGAGATTTTTTTGCATTTAAAGTAAAAGCACAATAGCTTTGCATTCGATTCCATTTGTCCAACCATAGCAACACCTTTTGTCAATTGTTGGCCAAAAATTATAAAATAAACCCAAACAGGATTTACTGGTAACACCAGACAAAATGTTCAAGAAGGCTGAGACATTAACAAAATGTGTGAGAAGTTCCACAGAAGAACTGTGCTGACATTATGTCCCTCTGCCTGAACATCAAGAGTGCTTTACTGAGTGGCAGGAAAGCGAAATTGATCAGAGCTGAACAAGACTGATGGAAAAGGAAGCAGTGCATCAAGGAGGAAGGAAGACTGAAATTGCTTCAAGACTTAAATGTGTATGAATTTCAAACAGGGGGCTCTGGGACAAAGACTCATAACTGATAAGGAACCTCTGACGTCTCCAAGAGGACATATTAGGGCCACACAGGTTATAAGCAGCCGGAGAGGACTAGAAGAGCAATGGGCCACATCACTCAGTGTTGATACTGAGGCTGTTTCAGAGAGCTGTATTGTTTGTAACTACATAGATTCTAATCTGGCCACTGAGTAAATTTAATGAAAGCATCCCTCACAACATCCCGCCTGGATAATAATATTTATCCAACATCACATGCAATTGTGCAATAAGGGCATTCCATTGAATTCTGAAGTTGGGTACTCTGATAAAATGTTATGTAAAGGTTTTTCTAAAGTCTTTCTTTTAAGTGTCCATTAAAGACAATTACCTATTTAGATTTCAAAGAAATAATGTGTATTTAAATTCTTTTTTAAAACACATTATATTTAATACATTTTAAATTTAGGATCTAAATTTATTAATAAATTCTATAGTTTATAATATCTTTTTAGCAATCCTTATAACTGTTTATACAGGTATAGTTCTTAAAAATAGAAAATGTTTTTATGTAAAAATATGTAAATTTATTTGATATAATAAAATCTGACACATTAAACAAAGTAATACAAAGAAAAGTCTTGGAGCTACAGAACTCATTTTAGACTTTTCAAAATGATAGTAATATGCAAACATATTATAACTATAAATATGGCAAACCGGTTTATAACTATATACAGTATATTTAGAATTACATTTATATATTTTGGTTTATAACTATATATTCAGATTTACATTTATATATACCGGTTTATAACTATATATTCAGATTTACATTTATATATACCGGTTTATAACTATATATTCGGATTTACATTTATATATTCAGGATTCACATTTATATATTCCAATTTATAACTATATATTCAGATTTATAAATATTTATTCAGGATTCACATTTTTAAGTTTTAAGGAATGAATACAATGTTATTAGTAATTATAGTAATTATACAATCCACTTACTGTAAAAAAGCAGTAAAATAGCACTAACAGAAACATGTTAATTGCATAACAAGGTCACATATGAGCATGTTAAAGCAGCTTTTCTCCCTTGCTTATTCAACAGGTTCAGCTTCATACTTTGCAGTCTTTTGATTAAGAAGCATTCAAGGAATTTTTTCCATTTGGTTTTCCATAGCCAGATGTGAGGTCAAAGAATGACTTTGTATCAGCTGTGGTATTAGAGTTCTTCAAACTGCTTTTGAATTTGTACTGTACTCCAATAGAGGATCAGTGTCAGGGCTTTGGACTGTTGGTTTATAATTTTGCTGGTAAGTGGCTAATAAATGTAATACCTACATACTGGGAACATTCAATCAGATATTGAGAACCGTCTGGCACAGTTAAACATTTAGGAGGTGAAACCACTTTTCCATAGTCTGAGAAGAATTGATCAAAGAATGTGTTGGAATGTTGTTTGATGAGTGTAGCTTTCAGCTTGGGGAATACACAAATCAAATATGCAGACTCCCTGACAGGCAGGTTACTTAAACAATCTGTCTGTCAGGTATATAAGATTTACACTGTGCACTGCATTATGAAAGGTGTGTGAAAGGTTTCATTTATTCTTGAACAGTAATTTACAGAACTGGACTCTTAAATCAACTCCCAGTACTCAATAAAGTATTGCATCTTATTTTCTTCACATCTTTTCAACACTTTTTATAACAGAAAATAATTTTGTTTCGTCCCTTATTTCAACAATAACATTTTCAACAGGACATTTAAATATGTGTAAGCACAATTATATAATATAATTATAGGGCAATTATATTTCACTAAATAACGTAAATATTAACATTGTAGATGACAGTAGCACTTGAGTTGCATTGACGACATTGAGTTTAATGATATTTTTCTGCCCTTCAAGGAGCTTGACTACTGATCACTGTTTACTGGAAAGAGCAGCCTGGAAATTCCACTAAACATCCCAATTCATGTTGCATTTTTGTGTATTGGGTAAATATGCCATAATGCTGTAAAAATGATGGCAGAATTTTTGTGTAAATTGTTCTAATAAATAAATAAACATTACAAGTCACACCAGAGGTGTCATACAAACTACATGGATTGCTTTCAGGTAATGGAATATTTCTGTGCGCGACAGCACCTGTTGCGATGAGCAGCAAAGGAAGTCAGTCGTGTTTGTTTTGGCCTCATGACCTGCATTCACATAGTGTCTCTGCAGTCTGGGATCATTTGCACACACCTTCTTGGAGATCTATGAGGAATTTCAGACCACAGCTATGACATTTCCCATACAGGATAGTCCACTTGCCCACATATTCACACTATTGCTTGCATATCTGAGTGTAACGTAAAAACTAACGTTATAAACGGGGAGACAATTTCATTTCATAAATTTTCTTTTTAATTGTTCAATATGTATTAATCTAAATAAGTTACAATTCTTTTGAGTGTTTACAAAGCCTTGTTAATATACTTATCAGATAAAATTTGCTCTGACAAGGCAGATATATACGGTTTAAAAAAAGGATTCTGTATATTTCACACAAGAAACAATGTTAACACTAAGAAAAATGAAACCTCTACAAAAATATCAATAAATAACATCACATCTTATGCTGATACATTTACTTACATCAGTATACAATTGCCATCATACCTTGAATAAAACCCTAGATTATTTTGACCCACAAACCATAAAGATGGCTTTAAATGTGTCTCACATTTACATGTCTGGAACTGAACCATCACAAATGTTAAAAATATACTAAATATGATATTAAATTGATAGATTATTGATAACCAGCTCCTGACAAAGACAATCTAAAGACATACAGTTAAAAAAATTTACATGTGCAATATAAATTCTGCGAATGAACATAGCTTTTCAAAAGTTTTTGTTGATAGGTTGACTGGCTTCTGTATCTAAAATAAATTTGTGACTACCTATATATATATATATATATATATATATATATATATATATATATATATATATCCATTATATGATGTCCTACCAACATTCTTTTTTCCTCTGAAGTTCCTCTGTACAAATGCATCAAAGACATTTTAATGCTTTAATCTTGTTGATTTTAGCAGAATCAATAAGTGTTTAAATGTTATGAATAACTATAATTCAATGAGTTTTAATGTCTAAAAAACAGGACAGGCAAAGGTGACATGTTAATGCAGGAAGGGCCATTTGAATTGTGTATTTTGTAGTGGAGGACATTCAATCTCATTTTTAAATGTATACATGGACACGGCTTATGTTGTAAAACAGTTATCTGATGCAGTAAGAAAATAGCTTTGAACCCTAAAGCCATAACTGTGAACACAAGAGTCAACATTTGGTTATGAGGCACCCAGCAGCACGTATATGAAACAGCGTGTATATGTCAGCTTAAACAGACTTATGAATGAGTGCAGAAATTATATTACATTATCATAATTAGTGGGACTACAATCTATTAATGAAATGACAAAAAGAAAATCTGAATTTATAATAATAAATAAAAACTATGTAACAGTTCAGTGTTTCAGCATGCAGCCAAATTTGATACATCAAGACTTGCTGAGATATTTGTTGACAGAGAGGAACATCATTTTTAAATTCACATCAGTTTTCGTTTCGTCAGTACCTCCTGTCCATGTCTACACAAAACCCAGAAGAAGAAAGAACTGATGCTTAAAAAACGTTGAAAATGTCAATATCATTTAATTACCCTCATGTCATTTCAAGCCTATTTGACTGTGGAACACAAAAGGAAACGCAAAGTGAGTCGCCATAAAAAACAACATTCTTTCCTGTTGTGTACTACAGACGAAATTAAATGTACAAGGTTTGGGAATGACATGAGAGTAAGTGGCAACAGAATTTTCATTTTTGGGTGAGCTATCCCTTTAACAGTGTGTTCTACTGGACATTCTCTTTAAGTAGAAGAGGAAGAAAACATGTCGTCCTGGATCACTGGGGAGAATATAAGCTTAAGTTCTGAGCATCACTTTTATAATCATTAATGTCTCATTAAAGCTTCTCCCCACCGACCCAGCAGCTGACTGGACTCAAGTCAGGTGATTCTTTTCTACAGAACTGACAGGCCTCTACAGAGTCTTTCTCAAGACAAGTTTGGCAAAAAAAGTTAAAAAGGGTCTGTAGCTAAATAAAACAGACTCCTTTTCGGAGTCAAGAAGCCTTAAAAAGCACTTCTCCTCCAATAATTCAACTTTCCTGAGTTTACGAATTGAAGAGCAAGAGACATTTACAAGAAAAAAAACACTACAGCATGTCTATAAATATTCCAGGTTTCCTGGGATGGTGTTTGATGAGCCCAGTGGCCCACATGAGATGCACCTTCCCTCAGACTGGAACATCTCCGGCGCACGACTGCAGACTACGCTGCTGAAAAGTTGGATCTGATTGAGTCCTCCCGCAGCTGACGGTGCTTCCCGATGTCACACTCCTCTCGAGGTGTTCTCCTCTCGATAGTTATCCTGTAATTCTTCCTGAGGAGCAACGCAGATGACAGGTATGATCAGAATGATTCATTTTACTTTGATGTTTGTGTTTCTGTAGTTCAGCTTCAATTACAAATAGATCAAACACAATGTACTAAGTTGCATGGAGATCGCGTCGGATAAAAGTGCCTGCCAATTGCATTAATAAAATGAAATAATAAGTAAATGTGTTCATTTAAAATATAACACTTTGTTTCAAATATACAAGGAAGTTATGTCTTATCCTCTCTTGTTATCTGGCTGTACAAATATTTTGTATATGTAAACTACTGGGTTTACATTCTTTACAAGCATGGCTTTACTGTGGCAATTCAATAACATTCAGTGCTTGGCCCTGTGTATTTCCTTTGAAGGTAGGAAAAAAAGGTTTACTTTTTAAAATCTATTAAGGGACAGAAATGATTTTGAAAAATGAATTAATTATTTGAAATTATTTTCTGTGGTAATCAATAAGCTATTATTATTTTTAGATTAAGGTCAACATTTATTGCAGATAACTTTGGGAGGACAAAACCGGGCTTTAAATGTCAAAGAATAATTATGACAAACACATTACAACTGTTGGCAATGTTTACCTAAAAAAGTAGAATGCCAGGAGGAGAGCCATTCCCAGAATTCCCCCCACTATTATCCCAGTCAGTGCCGATACACCTAGTCCACCTGCTTAGTAAAAAAAATGAAACCATTTGTTAGGAAAGCTGCATGTCTCCTGGAAGGTATTGAAAGTAAATTAAATAAAAAAATATTAACAAATGACCAATTATCTCATGAATTAATCCTTGAGCCATGCCAGAACCAATGAGATTGAGTTATAAACAATAAATTCACAAAATTTCAAATTAGCGATCGGATGTGCTTATTTGGTTTCGTTACCATTAAATAGGCAAAGAAGACATTTATTAACCCACTGGATTATTTGGTTAATTTTATGATGGATGTATTTGTGTTTTGAAACTTCACCATTCTGAGTCCAATATAAGTTCATACAACACCATGACAGCATTTTTAAAATATTTTTTTTCCTTTGTTCAACTGAAGGGTAAATTATGAGAAACTGAATGTTATATTGCAGTCAGATGCTACAGTATATCATTCATGGCATTTCTTGATCTATACTGTACATATGTCATGCAAGTCTTAAAGCTGTAGACATAATTTACATGGGTCAGACTGTTTCGGAGATGGCGATTCTGATGCTGTTTGTAAGGAGAACCATTCACTCTTAAAGCCAGGCATGATCTGGAAACTTCCATTTGTGCCAAAGTAGTTCATGATAGTCTGAAACCATAAAAAGAAATGGTATGGTTATGGTAGAATTCAGAGCTATTATAATTAGGTGCCAATTGCACTTCTCCACTTAAACAACAACACCATCTTAATTGCTTTGTTGGTTTTATCTGGACTCCTGATCCATTAACTGGTTCTAAAGCTGGTGATGCTCATGTAAACCAGAGAGATGGAAATCAGCAAGACTGTTCTTTGGCTAACAGCTTGTCTAGGTTGAAAGACCATCTTAAACTTGGTTGAACCAGCCAGGTTTATACATAATTTTTTTTTTTAATAAAGTGATCAAGTGATTTCATTTCAATTACTTTTGTGTACTTATGATTCAATGCTCTTACCTCATGGGTGCCTGCCTCTAGGTCAGTCATCCTAATGACAGAGAAATCCCCATTTCGGTCACCATTGGCATCCATAGACACCTGGCCAGCAATGCCTGTACAACGGAATGTGAGGAATGAGACAATTAATTAGTTTAAAGAGTCAGACATTCAAAGGAAAACACCAGCAACGGTCGACAAATTCCAGGTGGGCAATACAACAGGAAATCTCATCCGCCTCCTGCAGTTTTTGTTGGCTTTGACTGCAGAAATTGTAATTTCATCTGTACATCTGTGTTTCTAAATTCTTGACATTTTTAAAATATTATTTCATTTCACAGAATAACATGACCCTGTTCTTGATAATTCTGGCCGAGCAAAACATTGTTATTTCACATTTAGTTGCGTTGGCATGTTCATTGAGAGCAGCGTGGGCTGCACACGTGTTCTGTAAGGGAAGCTTAATAAATTACACTGGAAAGAATACTGGCTGACTATTCACATGTACAGTAATGTGAATCAAATATGTGTTGAACTGTGGACAATAAAATGTGCTTTGGTCTTATGGATCGCGATCAAAAGCTTACAGAACGGCATATTCTTCTTTTACTAAGAGACATAAAAATGTTACCAATAGATATAAACTTTAGATATCTTTATAAAAAATGTATTACTAATAAAGTCGTTATTTCTTTTAAAGGTTAAAAGAGAGCTTTCTTGTAGCTTAATTGGTAAGAGCATGGCGCTAGCAACGCCAGGGTCATGAGTTCCATCCCAGGGATTGCACATACTCAGAATGTATGTCCCTTTTGATAAAAGCATCTGCCAAATACATAAACGTGTAAAAATGTAAAATGGTATTCAGCTGCTTTCCCTTTTAAACTGGTTTAACTGGTAAAAAAAGTGTCTAAACCCCTGTGTGCCAAAAGACTGGCCTAACCAGGCTGGGAGACCAGCTCAAGTTATACACTAATGATTCAAGACCTTTTTTAAGAAAACTGTAATAACACAAAGTATAAATAATGTTACCGTAATGAAATCTTCATTACTCAGTATACACATTAAGGTCTGTATGTTATTGAATTTAGTGCTATAGCCCTACTCTAAATGAACATGAGCAAAATCTGCATGATTAAGCAAGTGAAGTGTTTATTTTCTCATGTAATCACCCTGTTCTGACATCATCAGACTTGTTAATCAGGGTTTCACTTTACTGACAAGCTGCTAATTATGCATTACTTGCACTAAATTACCAAGCTTTAAACTAACCAGTCAAACCTCACACTTGACACATTTTATTAATATTGTATTAATATTAAATGCAAATGCAAATAGTAAATGCAAATTTGGTCAGCCACAGCCCAACACGTAACCATTTTCCTCGTATTTATGGGGGAAATTAAGTAAAAAAACTATTTGTATTTTTACTAAATTACCTTCAAATGTCCTGTTCCACATGCTGTGTGTGATGTCCAATCCATCCTTTTTAGTCAGACCGTTACTTTTCACGTCACGCAAGGCAATGGCATACAGAAGCAGAGCATCGTGGAACCCCTCCATAAATATGTTGACCTGCAATGGAATCAGAGAGCAAGGTCTTTCACGATTTACTTTAATATTTCATAGTTGAATTCTAATCTAATCATGACAAACTATATATCGACGGAAAGGTCTAAGACTCAAGAATAAATATTTCATAACAATATACAAACTTAATTTATAAAAACACCTCAAATTAACGATGGCGTAGAATGTGAATAAGGTGAGAATCCATGTACATGATAGAAAAACATCACCGTGTTATTCATTGCAATGTTAACCAATTAAAACCTAATAAAGTCTGCATTTACCATCCTGAAAACAGAAAAGCATGTACTGATAGATGCTTATGTTATGATACGGATTGATGGTCCATTCCTGCCGCAGAGCTGTACGCTGCATGTGTACTGCCCAAGGCAAACAATAGTAAAACCCATAGCTTAGCCAGTCTGCTGCCCGGGGGAGATTAGATAACCGGCCGCCAAGATTACTGTATATTTACATTCACCCTCAACTGCCTAATAAGAGTGAAACAGCAGGAAAAGCTGATATAGTCATATGACTGTTTATATACATATTCATTTTTGGAAGCGTGAACAGAGGTCAAATCTCCAAGCATTTGGAGCATAACAAACCCTGCCGTGTTTTCATACAGAGCACAGCTTGCGATTCTGCAACACAATGTATCGAACTGGACATTCCACATTCAAAAAATGTCATGCTTTCTCATTGCAAAACGAATACTGACATTTAAGACCAGGCACTATTGGTAACGATTTGTGTGAAACCGATGCCAGCTCAGTTCAAGAATGTGACATGAAAGGAGAATTTGATTACATTTATATTATTTTAACCCTAAAGTTAAAGGAGAGGTCTCATGTCAAAAAGGACCGTCATCCATGCTGAGTTTGTTATTAAATAACAAAGTCATATAATTTCACCATATTTTTGTTCCCTTTTATGATAATTTATTATTTATTAATTCTCGTTTGACGAGAGATCTGTGAACGCCAGCACCGATTTATAATCAAATGAATGAAGCAGTCCTGCTTCAATAGTGTAAATGTAAGTTACAGTTCAGTAGACTCTCTGTTTTACCAATAAGCCTGTTCCTGTTTATTTGGGCTGATTAATTTCAGGCTCTGGCACTAAAATGAGCAACCGCATGTCAGTTTCCTCACCCCAGTGAAGAATTACCCAACACAGTCTTACCGTCACTTCCAGGTAGGCTGAAATGATAGAGAGGCCTGAACACGCCATTTAACATGCCATCTATGTGGCACCAAATATGAAAATCCATTTATTTATTTTATAATACATTCACTAAATGTATTAATTTTGTATTAATTATTTATTCCATGCTTTTATATAGTTATTTTTCATACTAATTATTTATCTATGTTTTTGCATCTATTTATTTACTATATAGATAAATAAATAAGGCAAAGCTATTGAGCTTAGATATATACAGGATCATGGATCAAGCTTGTGTGACATACTCGGTTCTGAACGCAATGACACCCTCTATTGTTATTAAAATAGAGATGACTCCCGCAGAACAAACTGTCTGTAATAAGTTTGTGACTTTCTTTGTTTGTATCAGTTTAGCCATTCGCTCACTTTCTGTTCAGATCCTGATTCGTTTTAGGTCTCCTTAATGGTGAGCCCAGTGCTTGACTGCATTTCTTTCTCTAGATAAGGGTTGTTGAGATAATGCAGTCATGGGTGACCTTATGTTCATTTGCAATCTAGCTTAATATTCACCAAGCCCCAGGTCAAGTCTAGTCAATTCGCTGACCTTCATTTTTAGGCCAAATTGTTTTCCAGCAATTCTTTTTCAAGTATAGACAAAGGTGCCAAATGCAAAGCAATAAAACTTCACAACTAATCACATATTTTCTGACTTGAGCATGAATCACATTACTTGAGAAGCTGCGATTGGATTATACACACATGAAGAAACAGGTATTTTAGAAATGCTTAAACTGTGTGAACAGAATTTCACGAGATTATTTTTCCTCAGTGGTTTTTGTCATGCTGGAACTTGATAATCTGCAGAGACGCACGGTAAAGGGTGAGACAAAGTTAGTGGAAAATAAGTAACAGATAAACCTCGGAGCCAACAGATGACAACTATTACTAACTAAGATAAAATAACATGTCTGTCCAAACTATTTTAGGCTTTGCTTCCTTTGAAGAGATGATGTTTCTCAGCTATTTGAGTAAAACATTTAATGATGCTGAAGAATGTTGCCTGTTTCAAGGAAAGTTTCATTCTTTTAAAAGTCTTATGTAAGAGACTTGAAAGAAATCCAATCAAGCACTCTGTTTTACATCGAACCATTAAACATGTTGCTAATGAGAGTGCTGTAATCCAACACACCCACCTACTGGTCATCAGTACTTTGAAATGAAAACAGTAAATTTGACAATGCTATTGAATCTCAAAGTACAGTTTCAAAAGACCCATATTTTAAAAAATGATGTTGTCTCTTGATTATAAAGTGGAAACTGTCGTTCATCCAGCAGCTTTACGTACACGTGGGGTTCTCTGCAAATAAGTGCAGTACGCCTGCATTTCCTGGCAGCTAACATGAATTGCTAAAATCTGTGCGGATGCTCATAAGAACACCACTCACTGTACGCCAATTCCAAAAAATGTATCACCTTCCTTAATGAATAAAGTGAGCATTCTTCATCCAGCTCATTAATTCAGCATGAACACCACCTTCAGAAAAACTGAGCAGATACTACAAGGGAAAAAGCCAAGTTTGTGAAAAATCCCATGATCGGGTACACTGCTTCTATCAGGTAAGGCTTTTCTGGGAAGTGCACTCACACAATGAAATAATTGTGCTCGGCACACTCAAACCTTGATGGTCATATTTGGAATAAGAATGGGACTTGTCTGAATACTTTTCAGTCTGTATGGTGGTGATCCCCCACGAAGGTCCCGCTTAAGCCTTTTGTGGCTTCTGTTGATACAGCAATTGAGCCAGTCAAAAGTGGCAGGGCCCCCACTGAGGTTATTAACCTTGGCACTTCGATTCATCCACAATTGTTTGTTTCAGAAAGACAGCTCCCGCTGTCTTCCATAGAAAAGCTTTGACGGCTTTTCAAAGGAACCTGACGTGCTGGGGACAAAGAACCAGACCAAAATATACTGCCTGCACGAGCATTCATTTGGGGCGCCATCAATGCTTTCAAAAGCACTTAAAGTGTAAATGTGTTATATTCTAACTATTCTAACTTCTAACTCTTCATACATTAGGCAACAAAATGGATGAAATTACAGGAGGGGAACACTGTTTTATGCATTTGATTGATTGACTGATTTGCATCTGAACTGTCAGAATGATGATTATAATCCATAATCTACGAATGTGCATCTTTCTCCATTACTCCAGAGCAAAATTACTACGTTATCAACTGTGAAATAGAAAAACTGTCCCCAGGGAATGTGGACTTGCAAGAATAAAACTAATATAATCCATCATCCTATAAAAAACATAACACCAAATCATCATCTAAAGATTATTTTGATATGCATTTGGTTTTGAATGTCTACATTTGACATTTTAACCACATTTTTTTCAAGGGTTATATTTAGTAATCTTGTTTCAAAGACTCACGTACAGCATTGCAGTCTTCACAAACAGGGATTTTCGACTGCTGTAGTGACTTTTTCATTTCTACGGAGAACTTCTCGAACTCTGACTTGGTGGATCTCTGTAATGTTACAGTGTTCAGGAAGCTGTAGGCAGCCTTGGCCTCATTGTCATGTTTGTCTCCTCTCCTCCAGGACCCGTCCCCTGTGCAAATAAAAATAAAGGCCCAAAGTTAAACATGAAACCCCAAATTCGCTATAGGACTAGTAGATTTCTAATGAAGACAGTTTTAGATTATACAAGCATGTTTTGCCTGTGCCTACTGATAAAATGTAATGACAATGGCTGCAATATCTTCATAACTTCTCCTGCAACAATAACGATTTTTAGATATGCCCAGAAACATCAGAGGAACATCCTGGACCAGCACACCAGACAATATCCAGGCACTATTGTGTTGAGCCAAATGTTTTACAGGCTTCATCTCTTGAATGTAATCTCTATCAAACAGACGAGCTGGGCCTCTCTTTCAGTTCAGTGCTTCATTGTGCTAAAGGGTCAATCTCATCTGAATAAGGTACATCTTGGGAATAGAGATAAGCAGTGAAATCACAACACTGGAGGGTTACCATAGGAGGAGGAGTTGAAGAGCTCAATGTTAAAGAAGATGTGTCGTCTGTCGCTGGTTAATTTTCGTCGATGAGCAGCCAGCATGAGTTCTCGCACTGTGTCTGCTTTGGCGCACATGATTATCACTGCAAAAGAAAGGAAAAGAGACAAAATTGTTTGTCATTCGAAACAGCACGGTGCAATAATTGCAGGCCAATCACCACCAACAACAACGTGCATATTTACAATGACAAAGCCGGATTTACGGCACAGACAAAACGGCTCTGTTTTCTCATAAGAACATGAATCAAATACCCATATTAAGGTATTATCATCGATTCTGAGAAATTGCTCTGAGCTTTTACGATTATTTACGACCTTAATGCTGTTGGCCGGCTTGGAGTATTGAAGCCGGTTTTTTTTTTTTGGATTATGTAAGCAGAGGCTCATAGTGCCATTACACAACGTCTTTTTGACCTGGTCTAACAGAAACTCAGTCTAAGGTACAAAATATTTTCCCATGGAGCAACGAGGTCGAAAATAAATAAACAAACAAGCAATCAAACAGAGGTCTTTAAAAAAAAAATTGCAAAGTGTCCCATAAATAGGAAGATTCAGAGGATTGGAACTTTCCCCACAGCTAAGTCTGTGTAATGCGCTGCTTGAAATATCCTCAGCTGAGTGGGACAAACTTCACCTCAGTTTTCCTGCACTATAGCACCCTTTAATTACAGAGCGCACAGCACACTACAGGCCCTGTGTCGACTCTCCGCCGATTCCATGGGGTACGGCTTCAGCCAGCAATATTTCACAAATTTGGATTTTCCCACTGACACTAGTTACAAATGAGCTGAGGAATGCAAAGAGGCAACACTTACCGTCGGTTGTGCTGCATTTAATGCACCTGGGGGTCTACATAAAAGCATAGTGTCAATGTGCACATGGAAATAATATCGCTGTGCAAACTCGTGCTGTATCGCTACCTAGTATAAGGGTTTACTGTCTTGCCCTCTGTCCAACTTTGGCAGCATGGCACAGAATGCAAAATAAGCAGTGCTGTAATGACACATCTCTGGCTGAGTAAATTCACTCGTGTGTTTCCCAGAGGAGCACTGTGCAGGCTTCCACCGAGCCGGTTTGTGGTGCCGGCCTCACGTCATTCGCTGTCAAAACATTGCAACGCTGTGTCCCGTCCTCATTAAAGCGCGTTATATTCTGACATTGAGCCTCAGAGAAGAGATTTGATGAAATAGATCTGCATCCAAAAAGCATGAATGCAAGTGTTGATGCACATTAAGGCAGGATTTGTGTATGTTGGATAACATAAATAATCATAACTTGATATGGTGTGTAAGAGAACACCTTGATTTTGTAACTAATATCGATCATAACACATACCCACTTCACTGTCTCTCCCATCTCCCATGAAAAGGAGCTAAAATTTAGTTTTTTTTCAGTACTCATGTGCAGGCTGGGCTATGTCAACATGTCTGCATTTCGTTACATTTACTTTCCTTTAAAACACTTTTCTTTATTTATCAGTTGTAAGCTATGCCAACTGATATGCCACAGCATATGTTTTATAAAATAAACACAAGAGGTCACAAGAAGTAAAAGTGATTATTCATTACAAAAATGTCTTTTCAGGGCATGATGTGAAGCACAGTGCCTTGGTAAAATTACATGTGTGCATTGCTTTCATAATAATTTAAAAACACATTAATGTGTAATATTCCTTATTATTTATTATTAATATTAAACTAAATTAACAACTTATCTGCCAATTGTTTATTGTTCATTTTCCTAACTGTTGCTTGTTACCTGTGTTTCCAGGGCCAGCGCTATACCAGGTATGCATTTATACTCATTTTACAATGGCTCTGAATACAGCTAATCCAATCAGAATTCAGGGTCAGAGATATGCGTTTTCTAAAGCAGCATTAAGACTGACAACATAAAAAACACAGGCATTGCCCTATGAATCAAATCAGACGTCAGAGGTGTTGGAGAATGTCCCAATGACGTCCTCTGCCTCATTTCTGAGATGACTTCAGGCAAACAAGAAATATTTGGCAATCCGCACTGGCTTGCGATTAAGAAAAACTGTGTGAGAGAGAAGATAGTGATGAATGCTGTTATTATATACAACCATATAAACCCAGTGTCACTGAACACTACAGTGTCCTCATGGAAGGGCCATCATAACATACATCAAATCATTTGTAGTGTACAGCACTGGTTATATTCAAAGGAAAGTATATGTACATAATAAATTGCATTTCAATTAAGCTAATTAGATACCAGCAAACTGCATATTAGCATCTTTACCATCCTTACGGTATCAATACTCATTACTACAGTATCTCCCATGCAACCTTTCATGAGCCCCTAAAAAAACAATGAAGTGTCTGCCATGCCTGGAATACTAATTCCAATGCAGGCAATCTACCTCATGGAACAGGCTGTGCCATTTAGCATTTAAAATATATGTTAATTTATACAGTCGCTATGTCTATAATGGTATGGTAATGTAAACAACACAAACTTTTATGACCATAGAGCCACAGCCAACTATCAGGTCACCTGTCACAATCTGCAAAAGCTTTTAAAATGTAATTTTATACATGATGTTTCATCTTTCAAGCTTTGATACTACTAAAATATCGCTTAAAATGTCAGTACTAATATTTATAAACACACAGTTGATGTTGCTCTACAGCTGTTATGTCTCTGATTTTCAAGTTGTTGAAATGGATTGAACATTTGTGCTCATCAGGTAAAAAACAAAACAAACACTATTGGAACTAATCATGTCCTGTAACTATGTATGGGACAGCAAAATAAGTAGGCTTATCAAGAAAATTAACTTAATTTTCTTCTTTAGTTAAAAACATATATTGCAACATGTCAATGACCTCTAAATTAATGGAACTGTTTGGAAAAAGAAAGAATTATAAAAATGTCTTAAAGGCTGTAACCCTGCCATTGTTGGTGTCAAGACAGCCCCAAGACAGCATTAACCTCCTACCCTGTTTCAGTCATACCATACTGACATTTTCAGAACTGGTGGAACATTCCTTTAAATGACCAGCGTTCACGCAATATGTTTTAGCTCAAGAAACCTAAGATGTTCATTTCAATGAATGCATGGGACTCAATTAGGAAAACGATACAGGGGACTTGGCCCTCGTGCAGGGCCCCGTATTGAGGGATATCTGTATATTTTCTAAAATCGACAACATCCTTGGTAGGAATGTGAGAAATGTACTGTTTATGAAACAGGATAAGTAAGGAGGTGCAAAGTCAGACTTTGTGCAAAACAACATTGGGGCAGACGGATATGATGTTTAAAACTAGACTAAAACAGCAGACAGTTAATAGTTTTGACAGCAGGCATATCTTTTAGCGCCATAATGTGTCCAAAACCAATAGCAACAGTGAGCTTCGGTGAGGGTGTATCCCCTTTAGTTATTAAGAATCAGCCAGGCAGACAGCACATGACTTTAAAAGCTGTTACAAAGTGCTGGAGGATGTCTAAAGGAGTGCTAAAGCTTACAAATGCTCCCCAGAATTCCACCAGTTCTTGTTCAGTGTTGACTGCCTGTCAAAATTCTGATCATTTTTCCACATGCTTTCCAACTAAACTCTCTTCTATCGTTAAAGGAAACCCGTGTTGCCCATTGTAGTGCAGCCTGAGCTGATTAGGAAAGGATCAAAACAGACTTACACAGAAAAATATTTTATATATATATATATATATATATATATATTTGTAATATATAATTCTTGGGTTTTGGAACCTGTGAACAAAATGACTTCATAACATAAGATAACATACATTTGTTAAACAGAGGAAATATCTAACAAGTCCAATTGACATGAAAACACATGATGTGCAGAGAACAAGCTTCTGGCGAGAATCAGACATCTTACTGTACATTTCCTAATCAGTTTTTACTTCTCTGCAAGTTGTTCTGAACACAATTCAACACCAAATGAGAATTTTGTGCTTGACCATTTCAGTTATTTAATGTTCTACATATGAACATGCAGTTGTACTGTTAACCTACAAAAAAGCAATAATTGTATAAAGTGTATAAAATAAAAACATTTATATTATTAAAAGGTGTATGACAGACAGTTTACCATCAATCAGAATTTAAAGAGTAAACGTCAAAAAATGTTTCCCACATCTGATCTGATTAAAGTTGATGTATAAATTATTATGCCATCTCAAAGTTCATGTCTGAACTCACATTCCCTAGACGTGATTAATGCAATGGAAAACCGTAGCTTGAGCTCTTAGTTACCTTATTCGGAAAGGCATACTTATCTACTTAATTTCTTGTCAATGTGGTTTACCACCACTTGTGGTGCAGTCTAAATTGTACCGATCTAGACTAATGATAAATGAAATGTTATAAAGTTTGCCATCCATACCACAAACTACCATCTTGGGCAATGCACTAAATCTCTAAGAGAAAGTTAGTGCGCTTAATAAAGTGCGTCCTAATCTGCTAAATGAGTAAACGAGTAGCCGTACCTTCGCTCCCGTAGACTGACTTCATGATCTCGTCGGCGTCTACCTGCTCGTCATGGGACTTCAAAACAGCGAAATCTGTTGTGTGGTAGGCGTCTGACATGACCGTATAGACTCCCTCCATGGTAAAGTAACAGTTTCTCTCATCTTTATCATCATCGTAAATTAAATACGCGGTTCCCAAGCCGAAATGTTCGAACATCGCCAGGAAGGTCTCCGCCATTTTCAGGTAAGTTGGAGCGATTCGCGTGAGATGCGAGTACTCGCTGTTTTTAGCGGTGAAGCCTGTGGCCAGAGCACCTGCCGAGATTACCGGGATGTTCCAGTGCGATGCCACTCTCACCACCGGCGCGGCCGAGTACTCGCACACCGGCCCGAGCACCAGATCGGGACGCTCGTCTCTCTGTTTGTCCACCAGCGCGAACAGAGCATCCATCCCGCACGCCGAGTTCTCATAGCGCACATTGAATTTCAATCCCGCAGAGAGCTCTCCTTTGTCAAGGGTCTTTTTCGCATACTCAATAGCCGGAAAAACTCTCTGGTATGAGAACAGGTATGAGTTATTGAGAGGCAACATGACCAGCACCTCGATGTTCTCATTCAGTGCACTTGTCCTGCCAGGCATCATGAGTACTAGCCAAATGGACAGACAGAGTGACATGAAACATGACATGTCGCCTCTTCAAAACGGTAAGTGAACTAAGTATCTTTTGCAGTGAGTCAAAGCTTTTAGGAAGTTTGTTCTTTCTGCCAAGTAAATGGTTATGTCAATTAAGACCTATCCTTAATTTAACTTAGTATATGAAGATCCCACTCTTTCTTTTAACAAGTGAGTTGTGTCGTGTGTGCTCCTGCAAGTCTCTTGCCCCGTTTGGAGTCTTCTCTGTCTAACTCTCCGCTTCCCAGTGTAATTACTCTTGTTAGGATGTGTGAAGTGTGCGGCTGCTCACCACACACGCTGCAGTCAGGCAGGAATTTTGAAGCATCCTTTCATTATTATTCCTGCGTCATCTCTGCGCAGACCGCCCCCTCCTTAAAGCTACAGTGTCGCCATATGTTACAACCTTCCCAGTTCAGTCTGAAAATGATCAAATTACACTGTTTCCAACAGTCTGATTAGATAACAAAATAGTTTTAACAAACTGTATGAAATGAAAATAAGTTTTGTGGTAGTTCTTCCATGTCTCTTAGCCATTGAGGCTAACTGTTTCTTAGTGTTTCTCTTAAGGCCTGTTAACACCAAGTACATTAACTGTAACTATACTACTGTTCACACTAACTGAAGATAACATTACGTTTATTCTAAGCTTGCGTGCTGCAGTTTCACATTTTAAATGGGTAAATCCTGACATTCAACTTGATTTTGATGGACTGTCGATGATTTGTTGTTCAGCAGCTGGAAAAAAATCGCTCTGAAAGTGATCCCAATGATGATGTTTCTCTGTATCATTTCATAGAGGTGTGGTATCATTGTTTTTTAATCGGACAAGCCCTTCAATATGGCCCAACATTTTGTTTTAAATGGAGATAGATCAGCTCAGGAAAGAAACTGAACTCATTAATCAAATTTCATAGTCTTTAGTATGTAACAGATTTGGGGAACTGCTTGTAAATACACTTAACTGGAGCTGTAAATGTGTTTAACCAAAATATGGGCACTGTAAAGTAGATGATACTATTTTCTTAACTTTTCCATTTTTGTCTTCGTTTCAGGGCAGTAGCAGTGATGTATGTTTCATAATAAATAGCAATCGCTGTATATAATTTTCTATCTAATATTATACGTTTGGTATTTTGACAGCATACTGTCCACTGTCTGGGCCACATGTCCAACTACACGTGTTTCAAACATTGTGAGTGTGACATCTAGTGGAAGACACAGAACAACGCATCAATAATTTGTTAATGAACAAGAATCATAATGTAACAATGTAAATTATATGTGTATTACACAATATATAATTTCACAAGAGATCTAATAAATTACATAACCACGAACTATTTATATAGGGCATCAGTTTAATTGGTACAAGCAAGACCATTTCAGAATAAGAAGGCATTATGTCAAGACAGATTTAATGGTAGATTAAAAATGACTCAGCCAAACTCTTCAGACGAAAAATCTCGAATTCACGTCACTGGTAAATGGTGCACCGAGTCTGTGGTTTCAGTCAATGAGACTACTCTAAATCTCAGCTCTTTTGATTGCCCCCATAGGTATTACACATCTAGGCTGAATAAACAAAATGGGTCTAAAGATAACAGCAGCTGAAGGATCCGTTCAGGGAAGTGCAGTGAAGTATGTCCCTGTAATTATCTAATGGCTGAAGTACGATAGTCCTGGCAAACCGACATCAGACTCTCTGTTTCCTGAGATGTAATGTGTTGAGAGTGTCTTTTATTCTGTGGTGCTGGGTGTAGTTTTCCCCTGGGGTTGCTATGGCTACTGAATCACAAAATTGTTCATAAGTGATCCATAATAAAGCATTAAAACTTTTAATTTCGGCATTTTATGTGTACCTCAAATAATGTTCCCGTAAGCCACATTATCATCACAAGCTGTTGAATCCATAGGTTAGAGTTTAAGGTTAGAGTTTGTTTCTTTTTCTCTAACAAAATATATAGTCATTTGTTTAAATTCCAGGAACAGACTGCTAGTTGTTTTGCGTTTTACTAATCTAATCGATGAGTTTATGACTCGTGCTCTCTTAAATGTATTAAAGGGCTCACGTAATTGAAGCCATCTGTCAGTGCGAGTAAGAGGGCTGTGTTCTGCATTAATCCTGATTATGCTAGATTAATGTCTCTAGCGTGTGGCCGGCAAAGTCATGATTTTCAACAGCCAAGGGTTGTCATGCTGAAGTGCAACCTCATCCCTCTGTTCCTAAACTATGAGCTTTTAGCGAATGGGTTACTGTTTACTCACACTTCCCCGTAATTTGTTACTGATTTAGATCCTTTAGCTTTAACTACTGCATCTGCATTATCAAATTTTAGTGTACTTTCCAGCTCGCTAATTTGGTGTAGCATTGCACATTTTCTCTTTAACCACAATGAACTTTTTGATTAAAATAGCCTGAGTAAACAAATAGCATACATTTAATCATTTAATTTATTTTTTACTATTATTGATCATTTAATTATCATTAATTTGATGTACAGTTCTACAATGCATGCCTCACCAGTGATTGTAAAAATATGTAGGTTATCTATACAATGCTTAACCTGTTAAATGTCACCATTCCACAGGTTGAATTAGGTTATGTCACTATTCACCTAATATAGTTTAATTCTAATCACATCATGAGAAATAATATATTGATGAAATGATCTAAGTCTCAAGAATAATTTTCATTACAATAAACAAACTTAAACACAATAAAAAATGTTAATTTTATTCTTTAAAATTCCTAAAATTAGGGCATTTTCATGGACATGCTCAATGTATGCAGTGACAGTTGTGAGGTTAAGGTTTCTGTTTTTTTAACTAAAGTATTCAAGGCATGGCTTCGTGAACCTGTAACCAAAATAAAGTTCCATTACATTTGACAGAATCATCTGAATGATCGCTAACTGATGTTGGATAATGATCTATGGATATATGAATTAAAACTGGGTGGGTGTGTTCTTGGAAAGTGTTGGGCAAGATCCGGGGGCATGGCTTTCTAGCTGTGTACTATTTTACCATACATTTACTAATGAACAGTTGCTGATTTGTTGCTGGAGACATCTACTGGCTGACCGACTCAAAGGTTTCTGAGAAACCAGTGATACATAAGCTTTGCTGCAGCCATAAAAACAAGACATAAAACAAACTTGGTATCCGAGTTGGTCTTGGGCCATTTTTATTTATTTATTCTTTTAATTATTTCTTAATTTGGATTTAAAGTTTCAGAGCAGATAGAATTAAAAGCAATATTTTATCTCAACATACCAGTACAATAGTGGTCTCTTTTCAAAGATTTACATCTTTGCATTCATAAACATCTAAAGAAATGTTTTGATACCATTTTAAACGCATTGCTACAACAATCCTGAGCTGTGAGTCATAAGAGAAGATTAGCCAAACACATTCAGATTAAGGGCAGCAGATGTAATTACAGTAGCTCACCTTTCTGTTAACACAGAGACATTTCATGACAATACTGCCTACTTACAACTGAAACTAATTTGATTTGATTTGATATAAACCATGACATGTTTTCAGCCATACCGCAGTCTCTCTTGCATTCTCAGGAGCCACAGTTAGTCATACATTGATCCAACTGACACATTTTCAGTAATCAATATCCTTGATCGTTATTGGCTTAATCATCTGCTGTTTGCTTTCCTCAATAAATCACTTTTACAGCAAATGACTACGCTATACTTGGTCAACATGCTCATCTACATCCTTTCCCATTTGTCTTATAATCACTCATATTCTGGTGTTTAAAAATGTCAGAGATCCACAAACATGCTCATCGGTTGCCTAGTTACCAAGAGTTAAAAGCTTACCTGATAGGAGAAATGTCAAGTAGGATGCAGTAACCATTTCCTTTAAATTACCTGCATTTAGTTAGTGCAAATACAGTAAGTAGTATCTCATGAAATATATTATACAATATATAATAAAATTTGAAGACAAAGTTTGCATGATAACTACTTTTCCCTATCTTTGTGCTTCATTCTTTGTTCTATTAAGTCTGCCGATATAGTGTTATTGAATTTACTTTTGTTTTAGAGCTGATTTAGAGCAGAAATGCCTTTGATGCTTTTGCATGTTTTCATTAGCTAAGTGTTTCTGAAGATGTGAGTGGCATGAAAAATAATCGGACGATTGCAGTAAGTCTTATTACAACTAATTTCAATAAATGGTCAGATTTTTATATTTTACTGAATCATGATTATGTGTACTATTATGAATACTGTACTATATTTATATATGCTGTAGTATACAGTATAAAGTTCTGCTCATACACATACACATAAGAGGGATCATTCAAACTTTTGATTTATTACCATACACACATGCTATAGTTCACATAACAGATGCTTACATAGTCCAAACCTTGCATAATAACATGCACATAACTGAATTTAGAAAATAAACCATGTTCAAAAGTTTGCATACCCTTGATTCGTAATGCTGTGCAATGACACTTGGACAATCAATGACTGTTTTTGACTGTTATAGTTGTTAACAAGTCCCCTGCTTGGTCTGACCCAATAAACTGTCCACTGATCCAGCGTTTCCAGCATCTTCTGCAAATTGGACCCCTTTACCACAGTAACTATAACATTGAGATCCAGAGTCAGTGTGCAAACTTGTGAAAGTATCTAACAAGATGAACATGATAATTGGTGTAAATTGTTATTGGTCCTTTGACATTTGGGAAAAGGCTTTCCTAACTGTTTCCAGTGCATTTTTATGTTTAGTGGCGAGTTTATTTTATATGCGTTTAGTGGTAACAAACAGCAGGTGGCGATGTTAAACAGCAAATATCGCTGTATCACCCTAAAACGCCACAAATACGTTTATGCTTATTTAGTCCATTTTAATCCACTGAGACTCGTTTGTTATATTAAATGGTTGAAACCTGGCAACAGGTATCTTAATCAGAAACACAAAATACATTTTTAGGTTGTTGTATTGTTAAGTAAATAAATTATAAATTTTTCCTGTTGCCAAATGTTCTCTTCAGTACAGTATAATCTTCAATATTTTAATATGCAGAAATTACAGATTATTTTTTGTTAAGGTGTGTAAATTAAATCCTATCAGATTTCTCTGAGCCCAGTTCACTGTGTTAAACGTGTTAACCATCATTCTAGTCTAATCAGTGTCGGTGCAAAACATCAGCTTTGTATTAACTTGAATAGATTATAACTGTGGAACGATTATCAATTTTGCTCAACAGTTCGAGGGCAACACAGTGTTCTTGCAGGAGTTATTGAGGTCAAAAGATAATAGGTTATTTCATCATAATCAGAGAGCAGAGGGGTCATGGGAAAAATGACCTGCTGTTCATTGCTATCAGAACTAATTCAGACATTTATAGCATTCAAACATTCTGCATCTATCTATCTATCTATCTATCTATCTATCTATCTATCTATCTATCTATCTATCTATCTATCTATCTATCTCCTATCTATCTTTATTTCCAGTGTATTCCAAGGATATTGCATAGATAAGAGTCAAGAATTACCTTACCACGGAATATTTTAAAAGCCCAAGAATTGTGGTAATGACTAATGTACTGTACTTCACATAAATTATATGGAATTCAATAGTAAGTCTGTTTATCGGTTCTATAATTACGAATCTTGTATAATTGAAGGGTGAATGGCAATTACACGTTCTGCAGTCGAAAGGGTGTATTTACAGGAGACCAAGACTCATAGTGATATTTATCTGTACTATTTAAATCTTTTCGCAAACTGCTGGTGTAATGCAATAGATTGACTTTTATTCTTTTTGTTGAAAGAGTTTGTGCCTTGCCAGCATAATATACATAAAAACCAAAAGGAATATGTTTTATATTTTTAAGAATATTTTTATATTGCATTGCACTCTACAATACCATATAATTTGTTATGAATATTTAGAAAAGGGCAAAAAATCAAACACAAGAAGTGTCACTGAAAATGCTCATGAAAATATGAACAATTTTCTGGGCATTTAAATTGAATCATGACATCATAAAAAACAGAATTGTAAATAATTTTGTCAGTTTGCGTCTCTTGTTCAAAAACAAATAGTGGGTTAAAACATGTGCGTGTGTTTTCTATTGAAGGGCAACTTGGAATTACTAGATTTCTTTATTATCTGCGCCATACGCACGCAAAGCAAAGGCATTTATATGTGTTTCCTTTAGGCTAAACGTTCATTTCGTACTACGTTTCAGGATTGTTAAAGGTTAAATGTTGACAAGGTGTTGATTTGTTTCAATATAAAGTTGGCTCCGTATTAGTTCAAATAAGCGTGCGCAGGAAGTTGGTTTCGTTCAGCTGTATTTCTGTTGGCTGAGTGCAGACCCTGCCCTGATTGCCTTATATTCATCTGTCTATTGACGTGTAGAGAGCAGATGGAGGCAGAGGGACTGATCTGATCTCTAGTCCTCAGAGGTCACACTCGCTACAGTTACAGCCACTTGTTGCCAAATCGCTCAGAGACCGCGAACGCGCCGCGAAACCGTTTCCACAAAGCGAACTAGTTCACTGCGTCCACGACACACATCTAGATGTTGAGACGGGGATACAACCACTTCTGACTTTGTTTGGGGGAAAAGGTCACTTTTGAGCAAATTCGTCGCAATTGACGGGAGAAGCATGGTTGACAACGCAAGCATAGCAACTAAATCTGCACTGGTAAGCGACCTCGCACTTCTGCTCGAATAGAGACGTTCATGTTGTCATTTTGTTATTTATTTGAAGTCATTTTGTATAGTGTACTTATCAACTTGTGATATATTTCGCTGTAGCTGTTTATAGACAAGCTGGTGTCGTGTTATACTGGACACGATGCCTTTCGACCTATAGCTACCCATATACTGTAAATATACATTTTGTCATGTTTGCGCCGTTGAATGATTCAAAGTAGTTTTATTATAAATGTGACGTCATTTAAACAACTTTTTGATGTTGAGTGTCAGACATTTTGTAGCGTAAATAATCTAGTTAGTTAAATAATTTTCATAGATTACGCGTAGTGCGTTTATCATATCAACTGCACTGATTCAATAAGTCATTTTTTTAACAACATACAGGCAGAACTGTAATGTTTACTTTTAAACTAAAAATAGTTTAAACATGTATTTGAATTTTTTTTAACCACAGCAAGCCGCTTTCTCGTCGGCGAACACTCTTCCTCTGCTGGTCAGCTCCTCCAGCGCTCACAGTCACTCCGGCGGCGGAATGAAGCTGGAGGCGGTTATGGAGAACCTCCAGCGGCAGCAGGCGGCTCGCCTCGCTCTGGAGGAGAAGCTCCGGCAAGCCGAAAAGGAAAAAGACATCAGGTCTATGGTGGAGTCCCAGATCCAACAGCAAGCTCTCGCTTTCCGCCACTATCAAGCCGCTGTCAGGGGCGCGTTTGCCGCGGGAGCCCAGAAATCGCCCATGGCGATCTCAGGCCACCCAGACGAGCGCACGGTCGACTCCGACATCGATGACGATGATGATCCAGATCTGGACCGCGGCATGGATGATGACGATCGGGATTTGGAAGAAGACGACAGTATGAACGAGGGTGCTGGGGATGAAGATTTGGAAGGACCCCTAGCTCATTACCCACCGCGTCATGCTATGTATCCCGGTTCGGGGCAATCTCCAAAAAGTACCCCGGTACATCTGTCTAGAGTCCAGCCTCCGTATGCAGCCCTACGACAGACTGAATCACCGAATAGTTTGGCACCGCAAGCACAATCGCAGCATCACGAATGGACTTATGAGGAACAGTTCAAACAGGTATGTCCATTACTGCGTTCAGTACGTAAATTGTACGGTGATAACCACTGTTTGTGCACACTGTGGTGCTTACTAATGTGCAAAGTTTAAAGTTTTTTTTTAAAGTCCATTATCTTTAAAAACTTCACAACTAGTCATCTCTTTAGTTGTATCTAGATTTCAGAAGTGTCTTGATGAGAAATTTATGAAACTGTAGCCTACAGAATACAGAATACAGGTTATAGTGCAGATCTAAAATGATGATGCTTGAGGTAAAATTAATAAATACATGTAGTGATGTAACCTTCCTAAAAACTATATTAGTAAGCCACTTACTGTACATAATGCACTGTTGTTTACTGTATATATTAAAGATGCATGCATTTATCAAGTATTATTTTTGCTGCTTCAGGAGATGTGCCCTTTCATCATCATACTTTTCTACAAATCGTGCATGTTGTCTTACACATACTGACAAAATTTAAACAGTGAAACTTTATTATTTATGTTTAACGCTTGTGTTTATGAAACACACTGAAAGAATAATTGTTTTTACTGGAATTACAGCTTTTGTTGTGTCAGTACATGTTCATACACTAAAAAAAAAACGTTATGGCTTCAGTGGGTTTTGATCATTCTTTTAAAAACTATTCTAGTATGGAAACTGGACGCTCCTGTTATTCAAGACAGTCTAGTAAATCTGTACACTGGAAATTCATGGTTAAGCACAAGATTTTTTTTACAGAGTTGTGCTACAGAAGCATAGTTCCACTGTATTCTCATGGGAAAATTTAGAATGATAGACTGAAAGTGAGGCTCTTAAGCAAACACAGATCTATACAGAACAAGCCTGGATGGACTTGTCATTCCTTATTTATGATAGATCATTCAGAGGCCCGGCCAAATGAGACATGCACATTAGCGTCTGCATTAGTGTAAGCACTGGATTAATGTACAGGCGTGCAGTGCAGTTTGAATAAGGATTGTTGCACTTTAATTAGGAGTAATGTGGGATATTGTCATATTTTTATATGACAATAGTGTACAAAGGCCGATTTATTAGATTCAACAAAAGAACTTCATAGTGTAGTTACATTTATTTTTTTATAATGTGAGATATTTAAATATGTAAATGAAAGGTTTTTATTAAAATGTTTAAAGTTAAATGTGGCGCAATTAAGTGTACATAGCTTTTGAGTAAATAATGATAATTTTTCTGAAAATCGATTAGCTGTAGCTAAATAAAAAAAAATTGCCGTGAACATTTTTGTTGCCTTTTCTTAAGATTTCACTTAATTAGGTCTTTATCCCCTTTCTGGAGCTTGGATTTTTACATTTTCACATTTTAAAAAGTCAAGCGCTTACCAACTGGTTCACATCATTTATCATTTTTATGATTGTGTTTATGTTACAAATAAAAAAAGCTAATAAAAGAGTTCTAAGCATATATAATTAAACAAATAAAAAAAGAACATTATACAACACCATTCATGTTGTTTTCAAGTCAAGGACATGCATTTAATCGCTCTTAAGCTATTTGCACAAATCAAGTGAAATGCTGAAACAATGAAAGGATGCCGATGGCATTTGGCAGACGGACTGGAGCCAGTGTACTGCCTGTTTTCAACACAAAAAACCCCATCTAAACGCAATAAATGCCTTCTTGAAATAATAAAAGCTGTTTAGAGGAATGTAAAAATAGACAGAGACATTAAACAGCGTCATTGCCAAATTCCTGGTGTCTGTATTTACTATAGTAATTGCCGCAAAATATAGGCTGCTGGTAAATGAAAAGGCTCAAATCTTTCTTTTGATTGCATCTTGTTTTATTTTCGTCTGCGCACAATATTGCTAACTAAAACCAGACATCACACTAAAATTCAGTTATGCATGATATTAAGTTCTCATTTCTTAGTTGTGAACATGGCTTGCATTCTATTATGGGTTCATGTACATATATGTTTGGTTAAGTTTTGGATGATTTTGCCACCATGGTTTGCACAAATATCAGAATTGAATTCGTGAAATTTTTACAAATTGGCACAGAATAGAAAGGATAGAGAGAAAGGATCGGCAGGTTATGACAAAAAAAGACAGTTAAACCGCTTGCCATATGACCATTTATTGTCAAAGAAACATTAAATGGAGAGAAAAAAGCAAGGAGTTGCGTAGAGTTTTGGCAGGAATGCAGGAAACTAGACCTATTGGCATTCCAACCTGGCTCCCTCCCAATAACGCTGGGATATCCCTCTCAGGCTGCGTATGGGTCGGCTCGTAGCCAAGCCATTACGAAAGAGGAACAAACTACTTCAATACAGTCTAGCCAGACAAACATAGTTGTGTGTGCGTCCACAAAGAGAATTACAGTCTGGACAAGCATTGTTGTAAACTTAAATATTTTCCTTTTGCTATTCAACCATTTTTACTTTTATTCTCTGTCTTTAATGTGGCGTACAGATTTTGAAATAGATTGCATAGTTTTGAAATTGCACAATACATGCTTTGAATTTTAAAATGTCATTTATAGTTTTGACAAGATTTTAGAATTTATTATTGCGAACTAATCCAAGGTTATTAATTTGGAGTTTAGCAGGTTCTGAATTTCACTATAGCAACCTTTTTGAAGCACATATCAAATGCTCACTAAAAAACAAAGCGTACGTTTTTCTTTAGCAAATATCACTCATCTCTTGATTACTTAGTCTGACCTCCACTTTGGTTTCAGGGCCCGTGTTTGATCCCCCCTCTTTTTCTCCCTGTTCCATGTTTTGCAAACATGAAAAACTCACAGAATGGCTTTTTCCCATAACAAGGCTTTTACAGGGCCATAGAGGGGGCTGGGCAGGGCTGAAAAGGGTGGAGGAAACACACAGGCTGCGGTGTTTGGTTTCACTACAGAAGCTTGTGGAAAGGTGGTTTGTCTTTCCTGTCCAGTTTGTCTTAGTAAAATTATTCCAATGTATTGTTTTTGGCTCTGAGGGTATTAGCACTCTCTAAACTCTGTTTCTTTCAGAGCTCAGTGGGGACAGTTGGGCCCCTTAATCTTCCTGAGGTAACCATTAGAAACCCCTCAAAATTCACAGTCGTCTTTTTCGAATTCAGATACAGATTTCTCCATATCACGCAGCCAGCAATGACTTAATTCACTTTAAAGCCTTCGCAATTAGGCAAAACATCTCTTGGAGAAAATAGGAAATGAGGTAATTGTGAAATCACTGAAAGGAAGGCAAAGTTCCCCCCAGCCAGGAAGCCGAAGTAGTCTTTGTGGTTAAACAAACGTTGTCATTGGGCAGGGGTTCTAAGATACGCACCTCTTTGTTTTGTTGGACACCTTTGTGAAAGAGAAAAAAAACTTTTGTCCAAGTGGAAGTGAGAGATAGAGGCTACATTCGGGCATGACGCTATGCAGTTAGTCTGTTGATATATTTAAATGACCTGTCCTGGAGTCTTCTCAAGTAACACACTTCAGTTCGAACCCATTAATACCTTCATAAAATGCTTGATGCCCCTTCTTTGAAATAGACACACACGCACACAAAGTAACTGCAGTGTCAACACAAGAAATTCCTGAACTTTACAGGCCTGCTCCTGCACCTCTATGGTATCGCCTTCTGTTCGATTGCACTTCTTTGCTCATGTTTTAGATGTCCAGAGAGCCATTAAGTAGCACAGCATGCAGTCTCAAGCAAAAACACATGCATGGAGCAAATTCTCCATATGGCACAGAGGCTGTGATTTTTACCCAGCAGCTCTATCGTTAGCAGTCTGTGGTATGAGCGAATCCAGGCCTTCCGACAGCTGGGGCAGGTTGGTTTTGGATGTGTGCTGTCACTGGAAATATTTTATAGAACACCAACATGCGCAGTCTCCGTTTCGGATTGCTTTTCATATGCGTGCCTGCCGTTATAAAAAGCCACGTCCACTGTAAAATCCCTGTTGAACGTGTCATCAGCTGCCAGTTTTGAAGAGACCTGATAATCCTGCTCTTAACTTTAACCATACTGAACATTTAGAACTGGTCATAGACCCACAAGTCAATGTACATTAACTATAATGTAGTGTTCAGTCCTGTGATAGAAATACATTTAATCCTTTTTTAATGTGGGTGTCACAGTTTAAGATCAAGAAACTTCTGCTGTTGCTTGCCAAGGGAGCGGTAAACAAACCATATAATAATATTATTATAATTTTCCACTTTCAATGTGTTACACCTTCTCAAAACAAGACTTTGTTTTGCTGGGTACTGTAATGCTTACCATTGCTCGGTTAATGGTCTCCATTGCTTTTCAACACTTTGCCCATAATCTGAAAAATGAGGTGTGATTTCAAGCAGTCGTTGAGGGCTGGACCACATGGCATCATTTAGACACACAGTTTACAATGTGGGTGCCCTACATGATTTCCTGTATCCTGAAGTCAAGTGGCCATGAAGGCAGCCCATAGGAATTGTAGATTTTGTAGTAAAATAACAAGGAGTGTACACAGAAAAATTTGTTTTTTTTTTGTCCCAAAAGGTTTGTGTCTCTTTGTGCTTTTTATTAAATAACAAAGAGGGAAGATAACAGAAACACAATGATAACATACAGACAAACACACCCAGATTAATACTGTCATGCCAGAAAAATAATTTATTGTTGTTGTCTATTGTAATATGATTGTGCATATATTAGTAATGAGTCATTGTAGATACAAGTCATAATTGTTGGTATTGCTCGGTATTGTTGGTATTGCAACATTCGGCAGACATTATGTCTACAGTAGTATATACAGAATGATCATTTGACATCTACTGTAAAGTCTTTATACCGTGAAAGTATTTAGAAATACTTTAGTTAGCAAAAACGTTCTCAAATTGTTAAGTCAGCCTTTGACTTAACAAGTCACCTTTGACCGTTTACATTGCATGCATATGGTTCAATAGTACTGTAACATTTTTCATATTGAGTACAGTTATGTCATATACTGTATGGCAATTAGCATCACTAAAATGTGATACAAGCTCACTTTAACTGAGATGTGCAAGGTTCATCTTACGAGTCATATGTTTGTCTTGGTACTTCTGATAATTTAGCTGTTAATGGGCTTGCAGAGCTATTTCACAATTTATTCAAGGATAATGGTATTACACAAAATGTTTAATCCCTTTCTTGGGGCTTTTTTGCATATAATCTCTGTAATATTTTAACTAGTAAATAGACTAAATACGTAAGTTTGATTTAAGTGCTTTATCATTTGATTATTGTGTCTCTGTCTATATTGCTTCACATGTTATTTAGATGATTCACTATACCCTGAATTGCATTGTTAACATTTATCTATCTAACTGCTTTGTGTTTCCTGGCATTTGTTGGTTTGTGTTCATAGTGTAATTTCAATAGTAGAAATTTTCCCGGGTCTTCAGCTGTTGAATCATTTATACTGTGTGTAATCTCAACCTGATTCAGACACACACACGGGTATAAAGATCAGGCGTAACAATCCCACAGGTGCACTTTTTTTTTTTTTTTAGAAAAATAAGCAGAAAAAATAAATATAAAGTTGAATAGAAGTGAAAAAAAAACCAGGAGGGCAAAGGGAAAGTCTTTCTGTGTGAATGCAAATATACAATTATTATATCTAATCCAACTCACTTGCCTGTTGAAACATATTCCACTGACGTAAGCAGCTAACACCAGAATGTATTGTGACTTTTGTTGTTGAACACAAATGTCGTCTGTTTTAGCAGGATTCATTAGCATCAAATGTAGTCCTTTGTACCGCACAGCCCATGATTTCAGTTGTACCCTTGACATGTGTTCAGTCAGGCCACTGCAGCGGGCCGGAGAGGAAGCTGAAAGATTCAGGCGTTGCTTTCTGTGGTGGTGGCTCTTCGTCTCTGATTCAGGAGGTCAGTAATCACCCCCCACCCCCATTCCTCATTTTTGCTCTCCTTCTGCTTCGTTCAAATTGCACTCACAACCCCTTTTACTGGCCCCGGGCACCTCTGTAACACACTTTACTCCCAAACAGTAGTGACAGTCCAGAGAACTTAAAGGGATAGTTTACTCAAAAAGAAAAATATATTTTCATATTTTTTCACCCTTATAGGGACACGAAATGATAAGAGCTTTGCCAGAGCTCCTCTTAATCATACATTTAAATGAAAACAATGTAAATAAAAGTCTTTCTTTGAGAACATAGCAATGAAGTGAGAACTTTAGCAAAGTTTAAGTTTAAGATAATTGGAAAGTTTTGTGGTTGCTTGTAAATAATGTCTTGATTATCAAATAAACTTGATAAATAGCAGTGCAATAAATGACATCTAAACTCCAAACATTACTAATCCAAAATTAGTCCAATACAAATCTTCTTTGATTATATATGAAAATTGAAAATCTAGCAGACTAGGTATTATACATCTGAAGTAGCCTTATTAATATAATCCATCTAGGGCAAAACATTTAATAAATTTGACAATTGTTTTGTTTATCTTTGACAATTAACTTTTCTTATTCAGCATTTGATTGGTTTGTCATTGAACAATTATATACTGCCATCAATTGTTATTGCTAGTACCAAACAAGAACTTCACATGAATGCACTTTAGTAAATAGAAAATGAAATTCATTTAAAAAGTATTTTTGTCCATCTTATTCTGTAATTAGGGGATACAAAGGAACATGTGACAAACATAAACACTAACTTTAGCAATGTACAACTATTTATTATAACCTGATTTATTTATCTTATACTCTTACCACGTTCAGCTGTAAAACATTAACATGAAAATGAACATGTAAACCAGTATTAGACAAAGTATTGGTCTGTCCCAACTATAAAGTATAAGTGCTACTCGACCGTACTGTGCCCTACATACTTCACAACCCACATGCAGCAGAAAAGGGACGCTTTGTTTTTAATGGCCAGCAATGAATTCAGAGGTCAATTAGAGCCTGAATTCCACAGGCATGTGATACAACATTCCCCACCTTCATGAAAGAGACCTCAATTAAAGTGGACAGTCTCTACTATAATCCACAGGACAGCTTTGTTTTAAAGCTGTTAATCATTTCACTCATTTAAGAAGAGCAATTTCAGCACTGTTGTACTGGATGTCATTGACTTCCACACCTTTGTGCTAAAAGATTTGATGGTCAATAAAAAGATGGTGGAAAAAGTGTTTGTGCCAGACCATAGGAGAAGCATGTCACAAGTAATAGTTGAACCAGCATCGGAGCTTTCTGGATTTTGGGGATTGTTTGTTTTACAGATTTTGCCCTACACCCAATTCCTTTCACTGCTGTAAAGATGATTTATCAGGTCTGAAGGGAACTATGAAATATTTGAAGTAAAAACAAGCTGGTGTTGGGTTTGCTAAGGGGGGTTGTGTTTTTCCGTCTGGTTCAGTTGTTAAAGGAGATCGTAACCTGAAATGTTTACACTGTGAAAGCCAAAAGTGAACATTCAGAATATCATGCATGTGAAAACTATTTGAAACAGCATTTTACCAGTCTTTTTATAATTGTTATTTTATCTAAGAACTATACACAAGCTTAAATGTAACCGTGCATTTCTCAAGTGCTGTGATATACCCATATACATGTGGTTTGTCAAGTTAGTGACAGCATTACAAAGGTTATTTTTACATTTGTCTTAGATGCCAGTAGTTCTAATGTTGTTTTTTTACTCCTGAGAGAATTCCTGACATATCCTCAGAAGCAGGAAGGTTTGATTTCCTCCAGTTGCAGTCACCACATTGTTTCACAGGCAGTTTGAAAAAATTAGGTTTGGCAAGGTCATTTACTATGTTTCTTGACCAGAAATAAGTTTTTGTTGTTTAGAAATGTAGTTTTAAGTATAGGTTTAAGTGTAGGTTTATGACATTCAATAATTGTTTTTTAAAGATCTTTAAGCAAATATTATACTACAAATACATGTCTTTATAGAAAACATGTTTACATGAAACATATGTCTTTGTTTTTTTACAGTTTACTATAAAAGTAAACTGAAAGTAATAACATTCTCCATATCGGTTTCTCGCTGCCTTTTGTGTGAATTATAGTAACAACAGACAGACTAAACCAATCAAATGCCAACTGTTAGTGGAGTAAAAAGAAAGTGTACTCTGACCTTCAGTGCACAATAAAGTAAATAGCAGAAGCTGCTTTTGTCCACGGCATTTGTGGAAAATTTCAATGTTGTGTAAGAGTCTTAAGAAAGAATATCAGGATCTTCCGATAGCGACTATTGAATGTACTAGTTTGTGTTATGTTCACTTGATGTTTTGTGGCATGATAAGAAGGTTGCATGAATGATTATCTTCATACGGACGTGGATTTAGAGAGAAATGCATTTGGTTTTAGCATACAAAATGTGTAAATATGTAGAATATATTTTGGATACAGACATAATTTTACAAAGAAATATTTTCTTTAGAAGTTTCTGTCTTATATATAGAAACCCAAAGTGAACACAGTTGGATTAATAGAAGTACAAGTCATATCCGTGTAATACTCTAAATCATCCTGATCCCTTCCTCCCTCCAAGAGGTACACAGAAGCAATCAGTAAATTCTGATTGAAGTCCTCACTAAATCAATACAAACTAGATATAACTCGTAATGCCATAGATCCACAGCTGACCAGGAGAGCTCAACATCCTCATCGTGATTTGTGATGAGTCTGTCTTTAATGTGTCTATCCAAATAGCGCATTCAATCGGCCAACAGTCATAGCAAAGAATCATAGCAAATTCTCATCCTACAAAAATTGGTAAAAACTCTCTCCAAGTCTTCTAAGAAATGTAAATGTTTATTTGTTTAATAAAATGAAAAGAGCAGTAAAATATTACTCACACATAATTTAGGATATTTTTTCTTGTATAGAAATAAAAAGCAGCCATGCATATTTTTAGCGTATTGATAAAGACGCTTGAGTCGAACACGTTCAATCACGATTGACCGCACTGTTAAAAAGCAGCCAATGCTATCAACTGAGGACATTATCCACTTCTCCTAGGAAGAAGCCTAATGAAGTTAAATAGAATTTTGACAAGATAATGGATTTGTTTTCCTTCCTTGATTCCATTCTCTCCCCCTCAGCGCTCATGACAAACTGTGTAGAAGAAGCGAGAAGGAAAAGGATTATTCAAGGCTGCTCACGAGGGGGATGAAGGATCAATACTGACCCTTTTCGGAAAAATCCACCGAAGGCCTCTATAATTCGGGGCCGAGTTAGCACTTAGGTGTGGGAGCTGAATTCTTTCTGGTGTCAGAGAAACCATAAGGCTTGTGCACTGGATCTGGCCCCTCCTTAGGGGATGATCACTGACCAATAAAAATTTACAGCACATAGTGGAGAGGAAGTAGCTTGTACAGCGGCCTTGCTGCACAATTAAGTCTGAAATGTATATTTTAACATTGCCCGCTGTGGATGGAGGACATATGATGGCTATAAAGTACTTTCCTAAAGATAATCTTATTTGTGCTTTGACCATTTGTCATTTAAAGCTGCGATCTTTGACTTTTTTGGTTAAAAATAAACAAAAATCAATTATTGAGTAAGAGCATAAAAATCAGTCTCCTTACTTTATCCCGAATCTCAATGGTAAGCTTTTATAATAGTGACTTTTTTGACCTGTTGGGTACGATTTCACAGGAAATGTTAGTTTGATGTCATTAACCTAAACTCAAATAAACATAAGTACGTAAAGTTACCTACAGTTTAGAATTTTGAATAGAGATGGCAATATAAATGCAAAAGTTATGACATCCAGCTTCACGTATTTAGTTGCAATATCTTAAAATCAGCCATTTATATTATTGCGTCATGCTTTTTACCAGCTGTAATGTATCATTATTAATGTGTTGAAAGAAACTGAAACATATAGTTCCTTTTATAATTGAGAAATAATATGTTCCTGTCACTTTAAGATGGCTCCATGAGAAACGTGATCTTCTCTAATCAGCATTTGCGTCTGTGAAATCTAACATGGGCTTGCTGACTCCTCGTTTCTGTTTAGCATAAGCAGAATCTGATGACCTTTGACCTATTCGTAGCCCTCACCCCCTCACATCGCCATAAAACCAGGCTTGCTGCACATAGATTCCCCACTTGGTCATTGATCATTAAGCAGATCAAAGGGTTAGGAAAAAAGATCAACCGTGGCACACACTAGTCCGTAAGATGATCGGTAAAACAATCCTATTGTTTTAAAGCGTGAACACTGTAGTTTTATGTAGTGCTAAAGAAAACTTATTATTCTGCATAGAAAGGATAGTAATGATATGATGCACTTTAACAAGGAAGGTGTGATGTCTGTCGTTGGTGTGTTGTGTGTGTGTAGATGTGTATATATAGTGCTCACCTTTCACCTCTCATCACTCACCACTCACTGTGTGTCTCCTCGTAGCTTCAGTATGTGTTTTTGACCAGCTCATGTGTGCTCCACGCCTTGGCGGACTGCAGTTGAAATGTTGCGCATTCAGAGCTGACCGCGACTCATGTTCACTCTATTTAATAATTCAGAGCCAGTGTCGTAAAGCTCTTACTTAAAGGCCTCTTCTGTCAGTGTCATTTTGTCAGCTTATATGTTGTGCTCCTGGTGTGTATCATCTGCTTAGACAAATGTTTTATGATCAACAGTAAATTGGACAGGCCAGTGCGGTTCACCCAATCAGATCCAGATGGTGTTTCTTGAGTGCTAAAGATGTGAAAGCTTCTTGAGTGCTAAAAATTGATTAAAGATATTTATAAATATAAATATACTAACATATAACTGACAACTGATGAAATGACAAAATGCATTTGATTATGCATCAGCTACTATGAATTTGATAAACTAACAATAAACTACTAGGAATGGTCAACCATTACAAACCAGCAATCAATTGTGTGATCAACATCCTGAAATAAGAAATATTGTTAATCACACTTCTTCTTTTTGCTTAAGATATGTTAAAGGAGTTGTGATAATATTGGTTTTAGCACAAATATTTCTGTTTCAGAGTGTGATATGATTCCACTGATATCAGCATATTTACAGTCACAGAAGCGGGTTTGGTCGTTTTTTTTTGGACATTGAAACCAAGGAGGAGTAACTGTATAAAGATATAGTGGGGTGATATTTTACCAACACTTACATAAAGCATAATTTTACCACCAGACAAATGTGTTCCTAACAGTCTTGTTCTCTGTAATGTAGGGTTTTTTCTTTTTCTTTTATGTAATCTTCTGTTTTTGTTATGTGAATAATGACTATAAAGATATCAGATAATGATATCTTATTTTGATGTCTATACTTGCAATTAGCAACTAATGGCAAACTTCAATTTGGGTGTGAACCTTCTCAGCTGAATTACAGTATATAATTTGCCATAGACAGTGTTTATAGGAGTTTAGTCGTGTAATAACCAGGTTTGATTGTTGATGTGTCAATACTTACAACTAGAAACATAAAGAAGTTCTCAATTCAACCGAACTGATTTAATAATAACATTAGTTGTCGTGTTATTGGAGTGATAGTTGAGATGTGTTTGAAGGTATAATTTGTGGTGATATCTTCACCATCTGCTTTCGCAATGCTAGTTGACCCCCTCCTCTGGCAGGAAATGGCATCCCCCACTGATGATGTGGCACTTCGAGTCATAAATTTAATAGCCTGACCCCCCCTTGTTTTTTTCTCCATTCCTCCTTTTCCATCCTTTCATAACCCCCGCCTCTCTCTCTGGATTACTGAGCTTATTCCTTCAATTATTTATCCCTCCAACTCTCCGTTTATAGCTGGAATTTGCTACAAAGAATCCACAATTGATGGGTTCATTTAAGCCCCGCCCCCTCAGCAGTACGCCGTTATGTGACAGTGCAATACTCTCTTTGTGATGGTGACAGGTGAGGAGAATTGATGAGATGAAGCCAGCGATTTCCTGCCATTTAAAGACTTGCTCCATATGTCTGTTGATTTATGGTCTGCTTCGTGATCATCTGTTTTATAAATTAGGTTAATATAATGAAGTTAAACTATTGTAGGAGCAGGTTAGCTACAGATTTGGAAACTAGATAGCAATTAGATGAGTAACGTGCCTTTCTGAAGGAGCTTGTCGAATAGTGGAATACACAGACAGAAATGAAAAAAATTGTGCATGCAAAAACATTTTAATTTGCCTATTATATTTGCTTAATGTTTAATAAAGAAGTGTACATGTATTAAGTTACTGGAGAACAATTTTTTTTTGGATTTCTGTATTTTGATCTGCTAAGACCTCTGTCTTCCAATAGTCTAGATTTGTAGACAGTCATGCGCCTAGTCATATTTTACTCTACCAGACTAAAGTTAATGTCAGCATTATTGTTTGTAAGCAGTGCTTAGTATTAACACACATACATACGCTTTACCACTGGCCATATACTACACACATTTCACCCACTTAGAAGGTCTACCAAACTAAACAAGACGTGACCTCAGGTTATACACTGTAGCCTGCATGAAAAATGTGTCTGTTAGAGCTGACAATACAAACAATATGCTTTGCGTAAACCGAAATGAAACTCCAAATCCTTTAAACCAAACAAACAGGTTATTAAAATGTTAGACATTTCATAGCGTGGGATGGGCTTAGATTGGTTACCTCTTTGTGTTGTATCCACATGTAATATCCTTAAATCTGTAAAATGTACATCTGGATGTTTATTAGACTGTTTTTGGGTTGTGTAACGCAGTCTGCCTGTAAAATTGGTTAATAAAGACGGCTCTGTGCGGTATGGTAGCCATCTTGAGCCTGGCTGTCAAAGACCATAAAAGGTTAACTCGCACAGGAGCCGGACTGTTGATATGATAGAGTCCATTGCCTCCAGTAGACACAAGAACACATACACACAGCTGTGGGAAACCCCAGCCCTCCCTGCTAACACACTCATACACACACAAAACACACACACTTTCATTCCCTCCCTGTACTACACACACACACACACACACACACACACACACAGCAATTCGTATAGCATAGAGTTGTCAACATGAACTCATCCATCACTGATCTATTCAGGGCTCTTGCTCCTTTTTGTTCGCTAGTATTGGCTGTAATCCAACTTTACACTTGGTGAAAGTGATATGAACTTACTGCTGGTGGTCTCGTGTGATAAATGGTAGAGATGCTGTGATGCTACTGCTTTGTGGCGTTTATGTAAAACCAATATCAACGTCCCAGTACTTGGTATAGCCATCATGTAATTTCCTAGAATGTGTGGGCAAATAAAAATGGCGTTACAACGGAAATCAAAGATTTACATATTTATCCCCTCCCCTCCGTTGACTAGGTAAATCAGGGCATGTGTCACAGAGGTTAAAACGGCATTCTCCTCGGTCTGGCTCAACCGAGCATCTTGCATTTCTCATTTTTTAGTATCAGATACGTTCCACAAAGCTGTATATCATTTGTTGATTTTTATTATAGAACAACTAGCACCCTGTTTAAAAATACCATAGCACCATAGCAAATCATGAACTGTGCATAAAGTAGGTTGGAACTGATAGTTCATGTTAGCACCTGTTGGAGATCTAATCCACTCAGGATCATCTATCATCTCCTTTTTGAGAAGGAGTCACCATGCAGAGCCGACTTGATCTTCTGAACATGTCTCACAGGGTCTGGATTTAAGTTGAGGTTCTTGGTTTTACTGCCTGGTCATGTTCCTTTGCATTATTTATCTGTACAGAGAGAACAGTTTCCAACTGCCTGACATTGGTCACCTATGATTTATTCACACAGCTTTATATTGGTTTAGAGGCGGATATGTACATTTCCATCTGCAGGGTTTGAGTTATACTACCACGTTGATTAACTGTGTTTGGACCCAAGAGTATTAGTGCCATATGCTGTGCAGGAAGAGAAAACCTAATGGCTAATCCAGTCTACTGCTATTTGAAGAGTGCTAAATCATGAAAATCTTCTGTTAATAACCTTAAGAGATATTGTCTGAGTAAAAAAATGTTAAGATTGTAGTTTTTACAGTATTAAAATACGATGTAAACAATCAGTTGAAAAGGAAAATGTATACTGATTTAAGAATCTCTTGTCATGTCCCACTTCAGTGGTCGCTGTGAAACGCGTGTGTGCTTCTGATCATCTGAGTGCTGATAGTTGAACACTTTTCCTCAGCACTTCCTAAATAATTGACTGACAGGCTACAAGATTTTCTGTTTCTGCCAGAAACTCTATACTAGAAACTATATACAGTACATTTTCTGCTTGCCTCGTCAAGCAAGAATTGTACCTTTAAAAATGTATACTAGCCTCAACCACAAGAAAATCTGCATTTATTTTATTTATTTATTTGATGTATTCACATAAACATAACAATATATATGTATGTGTATATTTTGTAATATACAGTACATTTCATTTACTAAAAATAATAATTTTGTTTACAATTATTCATTTAATTTGCCTTTTACCTGACTACATTTACTGGAAACATATAGCTGTATAACTCAGCTATAAATTTATGAGCACATTTTTACTGGAAATCAATACCATAGAGTGATTTGTTTATGATTTTCAGTCCATTCATTCTGATGCTCTTAACATGAAATTGTTCAAGTTTGCAAAAATAAAATTAAGAATAATGCTTGTGCATATGATGAACAAAACAAAATCTGCAATACCATCGCAGCACTGGCCTGATCGCCCCGAAAGACAGTTCCATCATATATGGGTCAAAACTCTTGTCACGCTGGCCCCGGGCCATCGGCCCATCTTTAATGTTGAGCCCTGACTCTTGTAGTACATCTTCTTATCGATTGAGTCATAAGTAGCGTCCACCAGAGTGGTGAGATAACCGTAATTCTGAGCTCCTTGTTATTTCAGGCTGTTATCTCAGTCAGTCCTCTTCAATAGTGTTATGTTTGCTCAGCTTCTCTAAAAGCTGCTGCAGCTGCCGGCGTATGAAGGAGCCATCCGTCATAATGGTGGAAATAAAGCAGGCTCATGTGCCGAGAGTCTCTGTCATCCCCCCTCCCGCCCCTGAATCCCACTCTTTTTCCAAGGTCTGCGTCACACAACACTTTCTCTGACCTCTTCCCGTACTGTTTGTTCACACGCGTGGCCTGCTGACTTTTCTGGCAGCGTTTAGTTGGCCTGGCTCCAGCTGGCTGACGGCGCAGTAGTAACACGCAGACAATCTCTTACAGATGTCTAGAGACATGGTGTAAGATGCACGCTGTAGAAACGAGGAGAGTAAGTAAGAGGAAACAAACCCAGTGGCATGAGCCAGATGAGCGGCTGATATTTCATCCAAGTAGCCGGAGAGCCCATTCATCCATTGATAGTGGTGTGTGTTGTGTTTGTGTGGGAGACAGGAAATTTCCTCTTTTTTCTGTGTTTTAAATTCTCTTGTGTTTATAGTAAACACAGCTGTTCAAGTTGTTTAAGGCTTAAAGTTTGCAAATTTGTTTTATTACAAATTGCTGATTATTACAGTAGTTTGTTGAGGTGATGAAGCAACGTGAAATTTTATTAAAATTACTTTTTATCATTTTTCTCATTTTGATATAACTAATTTTCAATGTTACTAATTTAAATATTGTTTATGTGTTGCTTGTGATATATAATGAGTGAAAAACTAGAAAATTGTTGATTGAAAATGTATGGTCGTTTTTATTCATTAAATTATTATAGTTTATTAGATCAGAAAAAGTGGGTGTTATATGATACAAAATTATGACAAAAAAGGAGCTTGTAATTGGTATTTGGCTATTGTCACCCTGCACTGACAAAAAGACAAAAATTAGTTAGAAAGTAAATAGGACCAATTTTTATTTTTATTTTCTAGAAGCATCTTTCGTTTTTATCTGTCTTTTTATGTAATATCTTATTTTCTCATTTTTCTCCTTTTTGCCTGTTATTGCCATTTTTATAGTAATTTTTAACTGTCTTCCTGTTCTCTTCCTGAAAGTGTGTAGCTGCTTAGCGCAGAGGAAAGGGTGCAGCTGACAGATTGAAGGGCCGGACGGAGGTCAGAAAGGTTAAATTGAACAAATCTGCCCATTGACGTCCTGTCTCCTCCACCCTCCACTAATATCATTATTCCCGGGTGTCAGGGGGTGAGCGGCCATGTCGCTAAGGCTGACAGCACAGAGGCGAGGGCAGCCACTTACCACAGTAGACCTCCCACCATGGCAGGCTCCTTTTGTCGAAGGACCTGTCAGCAGAGACAGAAAAAAGGAAAACATTGAGTCTTCGGTGTTCATCTGAGTAAATACATGCAGAGACACATAGGGACTGGAGGGTTATGGATTGCAGGTCTTTGTCTTAAAGCAAGTGAAGAGTAGCATTCGAAAGGCTTCGCTTGGGAATGTTTCTGTCGTCGTTTTAAAGTTCAAATTTCAGTTTTCGTAAATCGCTGGGAAAGCTTGGACTTTCCCTTTTCCTTTTTTGGTTCCAGTGTAGTATTTTCGGTTTATAGTCAAAGCGTGCAAACAAATCAAAGATCGCACACTAATCCAGTTGCGTGTAAGCAAAGCTGCTTTGCACAGTTCTGGAAAGCAAAATAAATTGCAAAGCACAAAAACCAATTCACACAGTTGATCGCAAAACTCTTTTTAACAGTATTTTTAAATCATCTAATTTATGTTTTTTGCAATTTAATTTTTATTTTGACTTTTATATTTTTTTTTTTTAGTTTTTAATTTATATTTTTTTTACATTTAATTTTAACATTGGTCAGCATAATAAAAATAGCCAAGGATTCTTTAACATAACATTTAGAAAATTTGAGTGTAATGGTCACAAATGTGGTTCATTACATCGTAGGTTTTGGGAATTTAAGCAATACACTTATAGCGTATAAAAGCGTATTAGCCGGAACTGACGAGTCACGTCAGCTTTTTTCCGCATTTGGTTTGGTGTTTTGTGATTTGTTTGCATGCCTGTCAGTTTGCATTCCTGCTTCAGATTTGCTTGTCTGCATTTGGATTTGGCTGAGTTTTCTGATACGTTTGCATACTTTACACATGTCAGGCACTACACTAGTGAGAAGGCCAGTGCAGGATTGCGGTGTGGAGAAGCACTGCACATTTTCTTAATTATGCCTTTGACATTTATTGGATTTACACACAAATTTTAAGGTCCCAACTGCATAGGTCTTAAAGTCACTCCTGAGGCCCTTAAATGGGCTGGTGTGGGTTTATAATCTAATTCTACACAGGACTAGCAGGATTTATTTTTATGTGTTGTTCCATGCTCAGCTTTTTGCAACCTATTTAATCAATATGAAATTCTTTCCTGGTATTATTATATTACTTTAATTTTCACTTTAATATATGCAAGGAATAATTAACCGATTACCCTCCCTAATCATATTTTTTTTAGTGTGTGAATTTTGTACTTTTTGTACCAAAGAAGTGTTCTGGTTATTGCAGTAAAGGTTTGGTTGGCAGTGGCAGAAGTTGTGGGCTGATGACACCATCTGCACCACAGGGTAATATAGAAGAAAAGTAGACTTCTTTAACCTTTACATGCCAGAAGTTTCAGTGTCAGGCCCTCAATGGGATGCAGTTAAATGACCGTTCAATTTGTTGTTCTACCCTTGCTTTACTCTAACCTGCATTGCCCTGCCAACTTTTGTGTTACAAATGAGCCGGTAACTCACCTTTTGCGATGGTGGAGCATCAAAGACCACGACCTAATTATCTGGTCTCCATCTCCAGGGTTTGAGTGTTCTTTTGGGTGAGGGGAGGCCTCCCATTCCATTCCTGTCTTTTATTGTGTTCTAATAAGGAGCTGGGAGAGCGTGTTCAAACAAGCAAGCTCCTGAGCCAGACAGAGAAGAAGACCTGAGTGTTTCTGGATTTTGAGTGAAATCTTTAAAGGTTTTGATGGTGTTTAGGAACTTTTAAAACTTCGCGTGAAAGTAATTGTCTTTTTGATAGGCGATAGTAAGTTTAAAACCATGACTCATATCTACGTCGACTTTACATACTACATACTTTTACAAGATCCAGATGTAGTTTTTTAATCTAAGGTCTGCAGTAGGTCAGAGTTCATGGCATTTTTGTGGCCAACATCATAGATCTTCATTAAACGAGCACGGCGCTCAGAAGAAGTGAATTACTTTTGGTTTTAACCATAAACATCAAAGCCGGGAAATAAAAGCCAATGGCAGCCACGGTTTGATCGGATTCCTTCTTTCTCCCGTCTAGAAAACCCCCACCAACAAACACAAACACACCCCCCACACCGCTCCTCCAGACTAGACACCTCCATTATCACTGTTAAGTTAAGAATTCACTGAGAAGCAATCAAGCATGTGGGGCATGTTTATGGTTTTCGCAGGCAACATTTGACTTGTCTATGTGTGGGCGTGGCTTATGAAGGAATGGGAAATCTGACCGATTCTTGGGCCTGGACTGTTGCTATGGCTTTTTACAGCCGTTCAATTAGCCATGGTGCCATTCTGTAGTCTCAGCTTACATCCTCTGTTTGCAGTAGCTTCCATTCATGTGCAGAAGCCGTTGCATTTCATTTGTGAATTTAGCATCTCCCAAAATCTGCTAAAAGATGCACACGTCAAAAAAGACTTTGAAGCTGTTTTGTCTTTAGACAGCACGCCATCTCTTACATCTGGCTAAACCTAAACTTCTGTGTTATGTACACACAGAGCTCATTCTCCAAAGAGAAAAGCATCAGAAGCTAACATGGCTAACATGGTCCTGTAGCCTGAAGTAAATTAGTGTTGCTCACATTCCAGCGCTGACAGATAGATATTGACTGGTTTCCATCGTCTGCGCAGCCATAGAACACATTATCTGGGCTGCTGATAAGGAATTCGCATGTCCAGCTTTTCCTGTATAGACATGAATGGTAAATAGTTTGGAAGCACATAGCGGTGATCATAAAGTGTAATGGCAAAACGTTCCCGGCCATAGTAATGAATACAATTTGAGCTCCTTTGAGCTCCAAATGACTGGAATTATGTTGGAGTTAAGGTGCGCTCACACCAAGATCCTTAACTATAAATATAAGTATATAGTTTTGAAAATTGAAAAAAACAACTATAATGATAACAATATGAAGGAACGTTATCATTGGGATAACTTTCAGAGCTATTTTATTCCAGGTAATATTGACAGCACATTAGAATATTCAACATTATATGTTGTATATGTTATAGTTATTTTTATAGTTGGTGTAAACAAGCCTTTATTTTTAGAATTATGAGGATTATAATTCTCACCTGATTAAACTTTCAATAAAAACACTGATATGTAATTAGGTAAAAAAGGTTTATTCAATCAAAGTTTATTATCGTTTATCTGTTAAGCCCCACTGAATGTCCAGCAGCTGATGCCTCATTTGTTGTCTGTGTTGTTGAAAAATATTCAAATGTCTGGCTTAATGGCTTAATCGTGTCTCGCAAAGCAGGACGGAGCTTTGCTTCCACGTAAGTATATATGTGGAAAAGGAATTACAAAGTCGAAATCCTCATAAAAGCAATTAAATCTTTGCTGTTGGTCAGCTGTGATATTCTTTAATTTACATGTAATTTTGTAGTCTAAATTCTCACTTTTAGCAAATAAAGGCATACGACTTCGCCCATGAGCTTGATGTTTGGCTCATAGGGTTCAGTAGCACATAGCAACTGTAGTGTTTTTGTGTTTATTATGTTTTAGTAATTTAGATAAATCCTTCAGATAAAATAGTTTGGCAGCAGGCTAAGAAGAATCAAGAAATAAGAACAGCATGTATGATGAGAACTGATCCTGATGTTTTATAATAATGCATTTTTTTATTCATTTATTATGAAATTCTGTCACTGAAATGCACGTAATCACATACATTTTACTTTCATCATTATTGTTAATAATACTTATTTTCCAATTGTTTGTAAAACAGTTGTGTTTGCAGCCTGCGTTTGCTCCGTAGTAAAAATAAATAAATAAATAAAGTTTATTGTTATTATTATTATTATTATTACAGATAATCTCTGTAATAAAAAAAGGTGCAAATAGGCGTCTCATTTCGTCAGAATCTAGCCAATCCCTGGTATTTTGTTTGGCATTGTAATAAGAAAAAAATGACCTTCTATTTGTTATTCAAAGGCTTAATTTACAAAGAAGGAAGCCCTTATTGTTGTGTTAAGCCAATAGTACCAAACAAAGCCACTCTGCTTGTCTCAGCGTACATTTCCATTTATTGGTGCATCACATGATGAAAGTCTTCTTAATTATGCTCAGCAAGGTTAATATTTGAGGATAAATTGTGAATGTTGTTAGGTGAAGCAGAGGTCATTGTGCAGTTTGGATAAACATATTCAGTTTTTTTATGTTTAATGGTCTGTATGAAGCACATGAATGAATATTTAATCACTGCACATTAAATCAGCCTCTGAATTTAAGAGTTAAAACATTAGACAAGTTAAAGCGGAGTCTGTGCGTGCAATGGACTCACTTACACCATTACACTTACTGGATGTTTTTTTTAAATGTAAACAGAAACATTGATGTTTGGCACTTAAATCTTGTTTTTTGTTTGTCGCACTTCTTAAAATATGTGCGATGTCTTTTTAATATGCACAAAAATTAGGCAATACATTATTTTTAATCCAGTAGATCAACTGCATGTACATCTAAAAGAGTAAAGGTAAGACCCTGGTGTGAATGAATACTCTAAATGTGCTGTCATGTTACTGGCCTCAAACACATGTACATGTACAGCTGGTGGAAGTCTTTGATGTCCTTAATCATGCCTAGAGTTATTGGGTTTAAGCAGCAGTGAATGATCTTTGATGGTCTGGACTCTCATTAGTATAAACTTCATTAAATCATTAGTAGAACAGAACCTAGTCTTTACATATTTGACGTGGGAACAGATTTATGGTTTTAATTTATGTTAAATGAACTATTGCTGTGAATTGTTTTGATAGATAAATTATTGCGTGTGCAAGTGTTTTGAGGAGATTATAGTAATTACAAAATACCATAAGACATTTTACATGGCTGAAGTAAAGTTAATTATTCTGAAGTAAATTTAATTATAAGGTTAATTATTCTGACAATGAGACAATAGTTGACAGTGTGATTACCACATTTGATGAAAATGCAATGAAATATACTTTCCCACGAGTCTAAATGATGTCACTTCCTGATTGTTACAATTCATGGAAAATGAAAGGCAAATCATGGTTGTGTGCAAAATGTTGGACATATAATGTCAAAAGTTTAATATTGCTATATGATTTTATTTGTTGGATTTACTCGAGAAGTAGTGTGCACGGTGTGTTTGGTGTTGGAAAGTGTCATTTTCGATGCACAGCTTTTCATAGTTGTGTGAAACACTACTATTTCAGTTATTCCGCTCGACAAGAAGCAACATTCCTCTCATACGTAGCGTGGAAGTTTTTGCTCATTGAGTTCTGCAAGCTGGGGCCCAAAGCAGGGTCTCGTGGGCCATTGAACATTGTCTTCACTGGGGCTCTGTCTCTGGAGTATTTATATTATATGAAAGGGGCCCAGTTGAAGTGTTTCAGAGTTGAAATCTGCTACGTCTGTTCTGTTTGTCGTATCATATAGACATATGACGTGTTATGTCTCTTTGTTGGGGGATGGGTGGCTTCGGGACTGGATGGTACAGACTTGCTCAAGGTCATATTTATGTTGGCTTCTTATTCTAAGTCGCATTACATTGAAAATTGAAGTCAGTCTTGCACAAACATTTAAAGTCATGGCAATAAAGCAAAAAAAAGGACAAATATTAAAATAGGAAATGTTATAGCTTATGTTATCTATCATTATCCACATATTTTAAATATACACATATTGCATAGCTCTGACAACATATATTATTGCATAATGTATTTTATATAATGTGCATTATTGTAAACATTGTGCATTATCCACTGTAATCAAAATGTCCCTACAGCTGCAAGACAAAAAATACTTGTCTTGAATACATTTCTCTTGCGTTTATGAAGAAAACCTGTCATGCATGATGGTATCGTTCATGTGATAACACCAATCAAAAATTGTCTATCCGTTAGCACCTATTGATGAAAAATGCCAATTTGGTCATAACTTCTGCACCCTTATCAACAGAACCATGTGATATAGCTGCAATGACACTTCCTAACCCACTTCTTCATTTTGCAACCGTTATTTATAATTGCCGTTATCATGGTTTCACATGACTGGAATGCTTGTCAACATAAATGTTGAAAAACATATCACAGTGGTTTCTCACTTAATCTTCTCAGTTGCTACATAAGGAGACTGAGTAATCAAAAGGAGAGACCGCAGAGATGAAGTGTTTGTTCTCACAAATGCAGAACTTTAAAATTGTATTGTAATTTAATTTGCTGCAAAGGGAAAATGTTCTTTGAGTTTGATTTTATATAAAGACTACGAATAAATCAAAAATACATCTGTGTACTTTTGTTTTGGCCTGTTAACAAAGGGCCTTTTATAAAGCAGGAAGCATTAACGCAGGTTTCGTTATTATCTTTTATTTTTTTTGAAAGGTTCAATGATTTTAAGAAGTTTTGTACAATGCAGAAAGATCTCTAATGTAAGTTCATGAGCATGTTTAACATCCTCTGTGTTCTTGGAAAGCCATTAACACTAACTATGCATTTTCCGCACATGTCCAGACATCACATGCTTTTCATTTAGCGTTAACTTTTCTCTTTTGTCCTAACACATTCATTCAGGACAGGAAGCGTTTCAGGGGGAAGCAGAATTAGCTGAGAACATTAAGCACAGACTGCATTCTTTACAGGCGGCCAGCGTGAAGCAACATCACAATATCAAATGCTTAATTGTCGATTCTCGGACATTGATTAACATTTTAATTTGCTCAGGGTGTTCTTTCTGCCTGCTCAGGTTAGTCATTCAGGAGAACGATAGGAACAGGAGTGCAGTTTAGGCTTTAGGAGGTGACTCTTGTATATACTTATGAAATGTTAAGGTCGTAAGGTTTCCCTTAAAGGGATAGTTCAACCTACAAATTAACTTCTTTCACCCTCATGTCATTCCAAACTTGCATGACTTTATTTTTCTGCAGAACAAAAAAAAGATATTTGAAGATGTTTTGAAGAATGTTGGGAACCAAACAACACCGGTCCCCTTCGACATTCATCCATGTGTATAGACACAAAACCACTGAGGCATTTCTCAGATATCTTCTCTTGTGTTCCATAAAAGAGACTCATATACAGGTTCTGAACAATGTATAAGTAAATCAATTAAAACTGTCCCTTTAGGTCTTTCTGATATCATACCTATAATATTTTAGTTACGGTTAAGTTAGTAGTTGTATGAATGTTTAGGAATGTTCTCCAGTATAACAAAATGTAGTCACTGGATTCTGAGTGAGTGGCTCTAGACTTTTATGAAGTATAATTTAATAATAACTAACAGTTGGAGTTGTTATGGTCAAAGAAATCTTGCGTTTACATTATTGTCACTTTACATATTTTATGTCCTTTACCTAACTTCAGTCATTATTATGTACTGTTATAAAATTCTGAGTTTTTCAAGTTCTCTAAACCTCTTAGCCGGATGATATATCCCCAGTAAAACCACAGTTTGTGCATCTAAGCCTGTGACAGCGGATTGAACCCATGACATACAATGAAAGGCCCATGTAGATCAGACCTGACCCCTGTGCATCAGCAAAACTAAAATATGGAGCAGCTTCCATGCGACCCAGGCCGAATGGCTTCATTGTTTTGGCCATTGAGTGTTCTCGCTGATGTTGCGTTTGCAATGTTCTGTGGATGTGGCCCCGTTCTGCCATTTGTGTTGACCTGAGCCAAAGCAGGATGGAATATTTAACATGTTAGTATCACAAAATGACAAATGTATAACAGGAGAAATTAAAATTTGGACCGTTTAATGACCAGAAGTGTAAAGGTAAATAGAAGAAGTATCAGGGTTAGGTTATAATGATCACACCTGTTTTTGCTGCTAGCAGGGCTTTGGGCATTAGCTCTATATTTAATGACAGTGCTGGACATTCCAGTTTTCATGTGGGGATAATTAGAGACGTGGCCTTGGGCTTGGAGGGTAAACATCACACAATTACAACAGGAAGGAGGAGGGGCCCTAGTCACTGGACGAAAGAAATGATGAGGGGCCAAAAACTCCTAATGACGGGATGGTGTGGGAAACTGCCACAGAGATTCAAGCTCATGTGTGTTTACAGCAAACTCCAGAATTAAATTGGCAAATACTTTTTGTATTCTCAGACTTGCTTGAATGTTCTTTATAGCTACAGTGATGTTCTTTGCTGTATGATCAGTGTCTAAATATGTACTGTGGCAAAATTACACACACACACATACTGAACATTGTTTTCTGATGGTGTCACGGGATATGGAGTTGGGTGTGGCCTGTTTGAGTCAGGCGATCATACCCTCCATCGATTGTTATTTGAATGATTATAAGGCTAATCAATCAATCAATCGTTGTTTTTTAACACTAATTAGTAATAATTTTGTTTACTTAACAATGATAACTACATGAAAAAAGTCATATAAATAATGAGGTAATAATTAAAAATGCTGGTAACACTTTATTTTAGTGTATTTGTTCTATATGCTACATTTATTTACTATAATAATAACTTTAAATTATGCATAATTACATGCCACTAACCCAAACCCTAATAGTAACCTAATAGGAACTAACCCCATAATACATATTGTTAATTAATAATCCTCAGTAGTTAAATGGACACCTTGAAATAAAGTGGCTTTTTGAGTTTATTTGATAGAATCAGAAACATATTTTTCTGTATGTGTGATACCTTTCCTCTGACATCTCTCAGATGCACACAGCAGAAGGACTTCTTGTATCCTCATTACTATTTATTGCATAAATCATGTCTGACCCCTCGTCTCAGCTCTGACACAGGTGAAGGCCAGAGATGTAGCTTTTCTTCCTCTCGTGTCATGCCTGCATTAAAGATCACAAAGCTCTCCCTCTCACGCACACACAATCCACTCATGCTTTATTTCCTATGAAGACCTTGAAGACCATGAAGCTTCTAGAAGATGACATTGTTATCACTATAGAGGCATTCCTTTTAAAAGTAGCTTGTTTGCCCTTATCTCGCAGCTAAAGTGTTTTGTTTTGCAAGACTGTGCTGACTTTATTTTTCCATAAATTAATGATTGGGGAAAAAATCTATATATCAATCGTACAGTCTGTATGTCAGCAGCCTCTTTATGTTTATGCTGTGTGAGCTGTTGCTACAGCATAATGATGCGATTATTGATTAGTGTTTAAATGCTAATCCATATCTTATATTTTCCCATGAGTTGGCATCTGCTTTGTCTAATTTAGCCCAAGTTATTTTAAACTTGTCTTATATGAGTATGACATGCTATAAATTTGATTATCAGCATGACTTTTATTGCAGTTTTTGTAATAGACTTTGAGGTCGGTTTCTCAAGATTGATTATTTATGGACTTTGCAAATACACAGCTGCATTTAATTTCCTTTTGGTGTTTGCTTTCAGTTTTTTCATTTATTTTTGATTTTATAGAATTCTGTTTAGCTCTAAATCTAGTTAGATGTGGAGAACCCCAAAAAATACAAAAGGACCACAAAGGAACGTTTGAAGTGTTTATTTGCTTAACTTTTGTCTCTTTATCGCCATCTCTGTTTGATCTATGAAACTGCAGGTAACTTTATGTACTTATCGTTAAATGGTTTAAGAAGTGAAATGATGTCAGACTGACATTTCCCACAAACTTTTATTTGACAGCTCCACTTTTAAATCACTATTATAAGCATTTTGAATTGGTAAGGTAAGAAAACTGCTTTGAAAGCTGGTTTTATGTACTTGCTCACTACCCGATTTTTGTTCATTTTTAAGCTGAGAAAATGTAAGATTAAATCTTTAAGTGTTTGCAGAGAGTTGTTTTAAACTTTTCATATTATTGTTATTAACCTTAAAATTAATTTTTGAGGTTTTGATTGTAATAAAAATTTGAAACCAGAAATATAAAAACGACAAAAACTTCTAAGCAGCCCAATTTCAAAGCCGGAATGTGGAAATGACCCTATTATTTGAGTATACAAAAATATCATTTGGTTTGTCGTTATTTCGTTTTCACCTGCTGAACCTGATTATTGTATAGGTGTCTTTTTAAGAGGCATGAGTCATACAGAGCATTTTGGCAGATGGTGCGGTGATGTTTGTCTATGTATTATTTCCCCAACTGTGATTTCAGGTTCTTCATCAAATGTACTTGTCTTATGAGCCATTTCATCTGAAAGCATTACGACTATCAGCGGTTCTTGTTCATGCAAAGAAAACTTTAGGGAGTGAACGCCATCCATCAAACACACACACCCAACACATTTGTCACATGAATTGTGTGTAAAAGCCATTCTGTAGCCCATCTAAAGGGGCAGACTGAATAAAACGAACTCACAGTTGGATTAAATGCCTGGAACTTCGCTTATCTATCAAGATTAGATGTCCTATTAATATAGATAATGGAAGACAGGTGGAATTTTATGTTATAAACCTGGTTTCATAAAAGGTGTGTGATATGTTAGCATGGGACACGATTAATTATGAGGGAGCGCCGAGAATTGACGTGAAAGACGGCTGTTTTGTTGCCAATTACAACAGAAAACATCAGACATATATCTTTCATGATAAAAGACTGAAAGACGTAATAAGATGATTTACTGTATGATTGAATCTATATTGTAGAGCCAGAGGGCTTGAGGCTTTGAAGAAGCAGTAATGAAGGGAAGGCTTTTAATAATAGGGCTGGGTCAATTGAAGTAACAAGTAAACTTTTGACCATTCCAGGCATAGCTGCAATAAACAAGTATGAAGACTTTTTGCTTAACTTTTGACCATTCCAGGCATAGCTCATTGAGTAAATGTATGTTTGGAGGTGTTTCTTTTAGAAGTTCGTTGAGATAGATAGTACTTTCATACAGTTAAAAATGAAAGATGTAGGTGGGCTTCTGGTTAGATAATAATCTCTCATTGAGTAAAGACTGTATGTTTGCTGAGCTCTTCACTTACTGCCAGTACTGTAATCAAATACATTAATATGACAGCTGCATTATACATTGGCCTTATATACACAAACCTTTGATTATTAGGATACAATCTGGTCCAGACTGCAGGAAGACCCGCCCACTTACACAGGAAGAGCCTCTTACCTACATGTTGTATTTACATATTGTTTAGGGAAAGTTAAATCTTAATTCAGATTAAACCACATTAATTTGCCAGTTTATTTAAGTATTACATACTAGTCCATGCCAACTGTTGCTCAAATCGAAATATGTTTAACCTTTTAGTTATACATTGTGTCTGCCCAAAAGAAAAAAGTACTGTTTATTTTATAAAGAAAACTTAACTGATGAAACATCGAAATGGAATGATAAAAATGCATGTGTATTAAACACACTTTAGTTTACTAGTAACAGTATCAGGGAAAAATGACGTACACCACCACATGCCTGTAATACTTTGAATGTGATATTGCCACAATTTCAAGGGCATCTTTATTGCTTAAGATAGTTAATCAGTAATCAGGATCATGCAATGTATATTGAGGGTGTATTTTACATACAGTATTAAGATTTTATTTCATACCATAAAGCTTTATCAGCTGCACCTCTGTCATTACTATATGGTTTATGACCTGCTAATACAGAGCCCTATTTACTCACTTTTAATCATTTTAAGGATTAACGATTATCGCCCTTCTATGATGCTATATGTTTAAGATGATGAATTTATTATGCAGTACTATTACTCTATCCATTATTTTTACCGAAACCATTAAAAAGACAAACTTAACAATGAAAAAATACTTACATTGTAATATTTATTTACGTATGGCACGTGTATTAATTATAAAAAATAAAAACTATTAAAAACAAAAAAATACAATATTTATTTTATTTATTTATTTTAACTGAACATGTTGTAAAGGTTTCAAAACCAGAATAACACCTTGTAGCACCTGTCTATTCAGGCCTTTACATTCCCTATTAATGTTCTGAAAGGTCATGTTTGAAAATAGACATGAAGCATACTAAATCTTCAGCAAAAGCCCTCAGGCTTCCCTCGCTAAGAGCTCAATATCACTGTCTTTCAGTTTTGGGGTGTTTAGATACGTTTCTGAAAAGAATACAGAAATCACACAACTGATAGGGTTTTTTTCTTTTTCTGCATCTAAGTGTGTTTCATTCAGATTTTCACCCTTGTCTCGAAGCGGGGTTTGCATATTTTAACTAATATCAGCTTTTTTCAGTCTATGGATATAAACATACGCTTTATTCTAGGACCAGTATACTACAAAGACAAAGCAATAAAGAATGCATACATGCTTTTACATTAAATTATTGATGAAAAACATGCATTAAGAAACCGTTCTGATCAGATGATGTATAATTCATGTGGCTCTGCTTGAGTAATTGTGAAGATTTGCTGCGTTTTTTACTTGTAATTAAAACACAAAATGTGAGCAGCAGCAGTTTTTGTCTAATCCCTTAATTACACTATGTTACACTAATTACACTACTCTATTAGGGCACTTTACCATTAAAGTGCCCTAAATTCTGTCAATCTCTTTTTTCTGTTTCTCTACCTCTAAATGAATGAGGTCAAACTGTGGCTGCAGCTCAGTGAATTTCATTCACATCAAACCGCAATGTAGTTGAAAAGTTAGAAGCCAAATTATCAGAACCAGATGTGAGTAAAACAACAGATGCAAAGACCTCACTTAGTTACTCTTCTGTATATTATAATCTCTTTTAAGCTTAGGGACGGACAGAACATTTCTACGAAGTCTCATAAACAAACATTAAAAATGACACACTGAAAGTTTGACATTGGGATACATGACTTTCCTTATCAAATGATGGACCCACATCTTTCTTCTCAACAATTGAGTACAGTTGAATAAAAGTATGTGCATATGACATTATTTTCTGCTTCAGTAAACAGGAAATTGCTTTGATTTATCTGTAAGACACATCTCCAGATTAAAGTGTCAATAAAATAATTAAATAATGTAATATCTCTATTTCACTAGGGGAAGAGTGGGGGCGATGGCATCCCCAGATATGGGCTATAAATGTGGGGTATACATGACTGACGTTCCTGACTTTGATCCACACATGCTAGAATTCTGTGCAGGCTTTAAGAAGATAACTGTAGACAGCAGACAGCCTCTCTAAATCAAAAGAGCCTTTAAAAGATAAAGGAATGAAGCCTCAGAGAGTGTTTTGGTGGTCGTCTTCAGCATGATTCATGCACGTAAGGATATTACAGAGCTCTTTGTAGAGCTCCTCCCTTAGGAATATAACTGTGTGTTTGGAATGTGAATCAATTGATTTAATACTTTCAAATTATCTTTTTGTATAATAGCTTTAAAATATTCATGTTGAAATAATATAATAGTAAGCATACCAAAATTATAGTTAGCATACATAATTTTTGGTGAATTTAGGTATTAGTTTGTATTTAATCATACAGGCCTCTAACACAACCATGTAAACCATGTTCAGAGCTATATATAGATTCAATGTAACATACTGTATTAATTTCTGAAAGCAATATATTGACTTAAAGCTTGTCATTACTTGTCATAACGTTACAATAACGTTACAATAGCGTTACAATAACGTTACAATAGCGTTACAATAACTGAATTATCTTTCTTTGGGGGTTTTCTCACCAAATATGTATTGCAATTAATTTGATTAATTACTCAACATAGCACGTAAATATTTCCATTAAAAAGTTAAATACATTGACAGCCCTTCAAATATTTCATAGATTACAATAAAATAACAAATGATTGATTATGTGCTAATAATTTTAGTTGATTTGGTTTGGGCATATGTCCAAACTCATCTCAGTTTTTTCTCACACCTCCCACAAAGGGAGTTAAAGGGGCACCCTGCACAGTTCTGCCCCCGTAAAATAACACTTAGCGCTGGCAGCACATGCTCAACTCACTGCCACTTAATCCAGTCCGTCAGCTCAAGCACCCAGGCAAATCCCATTAGGAGGAACTCCATCAAGAAAAGACAAAGATCAGCCCTTCATATTAGCTTACACATCTCATTATGTCAGCTGAGCTCGCTGCACCGTCGTGAGGATGAGCGAGCCTGTGTGTGTGTGTGTCTGTGTGTGATGGAATGGAAGCAGCACTGGCAGTCTGCCAGTTTGGACCAGTGCCAGTGTGACCAGTCGTGTTGTTCTCTAATTAACTCTTGCTCCTTGAGCTTGTACTTCTCACACACTCACATTCACACACACAGGCACATTAAGCCCAGCAGTTTCCCTGGAGCTCTGGGACCCGGTACACACACTCACACATACATACGTGTCTACAGACACTATCAGTGTCACACACAATAAGGAAGGTTCTTCTCATCGATTCTGTTGTCATGGGATTTTTTCCCCCATTATTGATGCTTGTTAATTAGTGGTTTGTTAGAACAGATGGTGATTGTAACCTTCAAAATATTTTTTTCTTAAACTTTTTGTACTTATTTCCATTGTGATGATAATACCTATTATTTTGACAGCTTATTCAGTACTTCAGTGTAACTCTATAGTATTTTAATTACCAAGATCATATTGGAATCATGTCTGTAGCATAAAATGCAACTTTCTGAATTACATAATTTTTGGGGTTATATGCAATACCTTATTTTATTATAGATCTACATACAGTATATAATACAGTGAGACTTAAGTCCACATTTGGAATATGGGATTTAAAATTTTATGTAAATCTGGAAAATAAAGACTGTGAAGTATGATAAGACATGGAATTATGATTTTATGTGTATTGTATTTATATGTATCATACAATACAGTTAAATATGAAATATTTTTTAAATAATATTTAATTTTACAAACTCTTTTAGATTATCAAATTAATTTGTGACTTTGACAGTTAACTAATTTGTAGAAAGTTGTGTCTCCTTGCTTTCATAATAATAATAATAATATAATAATGAATCTAATTAGAAAATAATTTTTAATTACAAAAGCAATTAAAAAAATGCATTTGATATACTCAGACTTTTAACCGCATTGTATATAAATTAACGAACATTTTATCTTTATCTGTGATATGAGCCAGACTGTTGAATAAGCACACCCGCAGGTTTAACACCGGGTGTGTATTATTTGCAGGGTCACAGAGGTTACGAGGTATAGAAGTAAAAGCATTTCCAAACTTTTAGGTCAACAGTCAGTCCCTTTGCTGTGCCTCTAGGTTTTTAGTATGACATGTAGCAGTTCAGCACTAGGCTGCCTAAAGCTTCACATGAACTGGGTTCAAAGTCATAACCCAGCCCCCACCCCACACACTGCTTTCATTGCTTTTCACCCAAAAAATGAATGATGTGTGTGATTCAATCACAAAGAATGTCACTCTGTCACTGGCCCACCTACCTGATTTAAAGATTGTGAAACAATGTCTATAGCATGTCTACCCCCTCGCCGAACACTGTTTGTATTAACATAAGTAAAGTGTTTGTTCTTCTACTCCCTGTCCTTGATATGTTGGACCCCTCAGTGTTATCCAGTCCAGGCTTTGTCCTGCACTTTTTAAAATCTCTTGATATAGAGGAGCACTTCAGTCATGTGTGCATGATAATTTATTGCATTGTGAAGAGCTCCCTCTACTGAAATCTTGTCGAGATACTATGCACAGATACTGATATATCTAAAATCTTACTTGGTATTTTGATTTAGATAAGTTCTGACAATAAATTGAGTTATGATTATAATATACTTTTAATATTAATTTACATTAATTGAGCGTTATAAAATAATTTGTCAGTTATAAAGTTGTCAAATCCTTTTTCTGCCTGTACAAAATCATTGAAAATTAAGTCACAAGTTGACCATGTATGCAGCAGCCTGTGGCGTTTCACACTGTAAGAACAAGCAGTATGGCATTTTTGTCACTCAAAACTATGAGGAATCATTTAGAATTATCATATAATTAGCACGTGTGTATTAATAGTTCAGCAAGAAAGGAAAGACTGACTTAGTTCATGTCTTAAGAATGACATCGACATGTGACTTAAAATAATGTGCTTCAATGAACTGTCAGTTTAATTTCTCCCCATTTAATAATTTAGACATTATTATATCTTTCTTTTTGTTTTGTATTTTTCTCAATTTTTGTCATACAATTTATTTTTATTGTAAATATTTATATTTTATTACAAATTATATATTTATATACAAACATTTATGAAAAATCTGATGATTTATGGTATTCTTAATTTGTGAGTGAAATACAGGATCAACGTAAAACTTAATTAGTGAGATAAATATTTCTTTATCATTATAATTTTATAATGATATTTTACATTATTTTTATAGATTTTGAATCCCACATTTTTTTATATGGCCTCCAACCTTTACAAGCCCGCTGTACAGTATGTAATTTAACAAAACAGTTTATGCCATATAATAAGTAACCAAACTCTGAATTATTGCAGTCACAGTTCATCTACCAAAATTTAGATTCATGTGTGTCTTGTGAGTGTAAATGCATTCGTGGCTGTACATTCCTGCAGTCATAATGCTGGGAATAGAACTTATATGACCATAATGGAGCACTCAGAGGTGAAGCAGAGCTCTAATGTATTTTCCATCTGTTAATATTTAATGAAATGATGTAGACGTCATTACACTTTTGACTTAATTACCCCTTTACTGGTCACCCCAGCTCAGCGATGACCCCTGCAACTGACTCTGTCACAATTACATCAGTCTTAATGAATCTTTTATTTATGATTCCTGGCACTTTATATTTTATAAATATTTTTTAATGTTAGGAAATATTTGTCACAAATAGTTTCAATTAGTGTTTAACATATTAAAAATTAAATATAAATATGTGTTTAAATGTAAATGTGTATTTTTAGGTTTAGATTTTTTGCTGAAAAATTGTTGTGTGCAAAATCTGCATGTAAATCTTTGTTTTTTTTACACATTAAAAAGCATCATGTTACACATACTGTGTTCAACAACAATTTATACCGGCGTGTGGAAACGCATTATCTGAACAACCACATAAAGCAGATTACCTTCAATTAAACTGGAAATAAACTATGACGGATATAAGACATATAATCATTGCAGCTGTGTTTACGGACTTCACCGCATTCATTCCTGATTAAAGGTTTTCTTTGTTTGCTTGCTGTTTTTTCAAGTAATACACTTTTGATTTATGCTCCACACCTTTGAAATGTCAGATATGGCCTTGTAAAAATCCGTTGTGCCGTCTCATTCACAGTAAACCCACTGTACCTTTTTTCCGAGGCATTGATTGCATTGGTCCTTTAATATTGGTGACAGCTAATACGCTCCTAAATGATCGGTTATTATCTCTAAGGTCTTGTTCCGTGTGCCCCGCTGTTTCCAAAGGTCATCCCTCTGTCTTCCTGTATCGACCTGCTCGCCTGTTAACGTGGCCTAAGACTTATTGAAAGTGAGGGTTGAGGAACATATTTCCATCATGTTGCAGTCCTCTCCTTCACGAGACAGCTTTTAAAAGGCTCTTTTGAGCATGTCCATTCAGTGAGAGAGACAGGATGAGAAACATAATGGATATGCCAATAAGGGGAAAAGTGCCCTTAAAGCGCATGTGGTTTCACACTGGTGGAGTGTATCAGCATCCAGCCTTAATACAATATATTTACCTATAGATGAGTGAATATGCTTTATATTGAATAGCTCTATTGCTACACAGCATAACAATGCGTGTCTTTTATTAATCGAGTGTCTTCTTCATCGTTTCACAGCTGTACGAACTGGATGATGACGAGAAGAGAAAAGAGTTTCTTGATGACCTCTTCAGTTTCATGCAGAAAAGAGGTAAGTGATTGTGTGTGCAGATTGCAGGTGTCAAATACACACAACTCTTTACACCCACATCACGTAAGGTTAGGTTTCCATCATGAAAATATTCACATGCGGGTAATTAAGGGTTGTGGACTTGCTTGCAGCATTTTAGCCATATAAATGTTACAGGTCAAATTGTAAATCTCATGTTTTCATAGTAAAACGAAGAATAAAAAAATAACAATGTAATAAAAACTAATTTATTCAAGGCTTTAGTATGTCTTGAGAACCTTTGATCAATTAAAAAAATGTTAAATAATCAAAATAATTTTTTTATTTCAGTCGTATAATGCAGTACATATATTTGATTGTAATCATTTGTTACAATGATAACCACCTGCATTCTAAAACAAAACGTTATAAATGTCCAACACAACATCTGCTTTCTTGACAACAATAGAAATTCAGGGTTTATTGTTTTGGTAAAGGCTGAGAATGTGTAGATACTATTGTGATAGGCTTCTTCAGGTTTCCTGCTCAAACGTCCATTTCTCTGAAGTGTTGCTGCCACGGTGACGTGTTTCTGCTCCAGATACTATCTGAAACAACGGCTTCTGCTGTTTGTTTTATAATTACTCTTAGATTATGTGAAAACACCCCTGAGGGGATGACCTTGCCACAGTGGGGAAGGCAGCATCCTGGCATTATGTGAGCTTGCCATAGCATAATGAATTTTCTGCTTTATTGGGGAGGGAGAGACATCTTCTGAGACATTTCCCACAAAGGTGCTTCTGCAAACATCAGTCTCAGATATTTTATAGAGGAAATAGAAGAGCTTTAACGGCCTTGCATAATGCGAGGAAGTTCGCTGCCTTTGAACCCTTAAAAAAAAATAAACAGGACTTGACTAAATGACAGCTATTTCAAGTGCACAAGACTATTTTTGTTATTTCGTGCTGATCTGTTTTGATAGTTTGTATTTTATAGGGGAGATTAGAACTGTAATTTCGGATTACACGCAAAGCATCGTTTGCTATTCAAAATGGTTTCATCAGCAATCAAAATGTGTGTTATACTATTGTAGTATTTGGCAGTGCAAATATGGTTAGGGTCATTTGGTTAGATTTCTTTCATTTTAAACATATGTAAAGAGGGGAAGTGATTGACTTCATCAGTGAAACGGGTTTAACGTTCAAAAAATCAGCCTCAGGAGATCCAAGAAAATAATATAAACTGTTTCCTGTTTAGTTTGAATATTCATATGACATTTGCAATTTTTCTAACTCCATTATCAGAACTTGCTGTCTGTTAACCCTGATTTTGATGTATTCTAGGAAAACATAAAATAAATATATATTAGAGTTAACAGACAGCAAGTTCTGATAATGGAGTTAGAGATTATATATATAAATATTTTATAATGAGTACACGGGTTGTAAATTTAGGTTTAATAAACTATCACTCAATTGGGGGAAGCTTTTTGATGAATCTGTATTTCATATAAATTAATAAACTATATTTTTAATAGGTTTTTTTACATACACTTATAATAAAGGTTGAATTCTTAAGCCTGATGAATGTGGTTAACATTACAATTAAAAGAAGAAGATTTTGGGTGTGATTTAAGGTTTGTCACTATCATATGGCAGCATAAAACAGTGAAATGTTTTTTCAGTCTTTTTTGTGGAAACCTTGTGAAGTGGAAACCTTCATCAAGGCCAGGCCCACTATTTTAAAGAGGGATATTGTCATTCAACACATCTTCAAAACTAGTTACTGTTCATGCTAGATTAAGTTGTATACCAGTTGATCTAACAACAAGGAATCTGTACTTTTGGGATTGACACTTAAATAAATAATAGAACACCATCATGTCCACCAACAGCTTTCCCTTACAAACTTAACTATACTGTGTGCGTGATTCAATGAAAAGTTGTATTATGAACATGTCAAGCACATTCATCTCTAAATCAAACAAAAACTGCAGAGGATTTTTCACAGAAAAAGAGTTCAACGAGAATCCCTTCGCTAATCCATGGATAATGACAGATGTGCCTGTCTAACAGTTTGTGGCTGGGCTCTTTTGTTGAAATCACTCCCTTTTTTTGTTGAAATCACTTTTCAATAATGAAATCATTATTCTGAAGGTACTAGGCAACAAAGTCTATGTGTAAATGTCAGCACTACAACATATTCCTGAATAGCTTACATTATTACACGGCTGAATGTTAAATGCAGTTTAATATATGCTATATAAGTGCTGTAATATAGTTACATAATGTATTTATAGGAGATATTTTTATTAATCTGTTTTTAAAAAAACTATAGTACGTATAGTTTTTTTTAGCATGTCAGATTCTTTAATACTGTGTACTATGTGTACTGTGTGCAATGTTACATTTTGGAAACAATTATTAATAGTTGAAAACATGGTAAAACCATGGTACTTTGGTTGGTGTTTGTTGTGTCCTTCCATGTATTACAAAAGTTACGTTATGCATGGTAGCGCTTTGAAAACTTTCCATACTAGTGACATATTTTTTTAATATATTTGCCTATACATCATGTGTGGCCATTTTGACTAGTCAAACCAGGTTTGCAACAGATTTTCTTGCCTGAGTTTTAGTGTTTAAGGGAGTCACAGGTCCAGGGATATCTGATTTATTTGCCTCGAGATGTTACAGATGACGTGGAGGGGTGAGTTGTCCTTTAGGTCTGTTTCATCTGTTTAAGTTTGTGAGGACAGGAATGCAAGGCAGGTTTTATCACGGTTCACACTGTTGTTATTGCGCCATGGGCTAATCCATCCAAAACAGCCGTCGAGAAATCACGTAGTTTAGTGATGCCATGACAAAAAAATGCCTAAATGCAGTGAAGTGAAGCTCTTCCCGTCAGCTCAGACATGAGATTACGTATAATTAAATCCCCATCGCATAATGTCTAAATCTGTATTGACTTGATAGCAGCAGAAATCAGAAGTCCCAGCGCACTTATGAAAGCTTCAGTTAAACAGATGTGATGTTTGTTAATATTATTGGTTATGGCTTGATTTAGTCAGACTTAGAATGTGAGTTAAGCTTGACTTAAGGGAAAAAATATATTTTAAAATAAAGAATATTTTAATGTGCACACCTTAGGCACATCAATAGATTCAAATACATTTAATAGCTATTTATACAACTTATATATTAATACATTTTATAATGTGATCAGTCACAACTGCAACATCAAGTTAATGTCTTTCACATTATGTGTGATGTGTTGTTGTGTGATGTAGACTGTACTGGGTTCGATTTACAGAATACACACATACTGATAAATTATATACCTTCAATTTACTATAAGATGCTTTGCATTAAAGTGTCTGCCAGATACAAAAAATAATCTACCATTATTTGACAATGAAGAATTTTGTAATAGATGCCTGTCATAAATTAATCTTTCAGCAGATAATGATGGTTACCTGCAAAACTTGTTTTACTGTTGTGTTGTCAATAAAGTCTCTACGGTATCAAATAGCCAAATGGTTTTCATAGCTGCGTTATCATACTGTATGACAGGCGGCATGAATAGAATGGAAACTCCCATTTAGTTTCTACCATATTAAGTTTTGTCTCTCAGAATGGCATTTCGTGAGTGACAGCTGAAACTGTTGGATCACATTACATGTTAAAAATGTTTTGTTAGGTGACCTAAATGTGATTTCTGTGGTAATCTAAATTAACGTTTTATTAACGTCAAATATGGGGCACACTCAATTAGATTAAGTTACACCCATAAAACTACATTTAAGTGATGCACAAACTCACAAATGTACTAATAAAATGTTTCTTTTAAAATGTTATATACCAATATCACAAAGCTTGTCCTCATATCCAAAGACACATGGACTAAGCCATGAATACCCAATGATCCTACAATGATCCTGTCTATTAACTATTTATAGTATAATCTACTCTAAAATTGTTTTTACTCGAATAAACCTAGTTGATTAAGTTACCACATCTCATGCAAGAATAGGCAAGACCTTAGCTAAATACACCACAAACTTTTATTTGACTGTTAGACACACCCAATGGTGAAAAGTTTGTTTGTGCCCTATAAAGTTGTCGAGTAACAAAAAAATTTATTAAGATTTATTATAGTGCTTTAATGTACTATAATTAATATAATTATAATTAATAAAATTAATGTTAAAAACGTGAATTTGCCAGTTATTTTTGCTTTGTTTAAATATAGAACGTAAGGGATGTACATAATCCCACTTTTTACACGGCTTGCCACCTGAGTAAATTATCGGACATGAAGTATTGATTTGAAATATTGGAGGAAAAAACATTTCCTGTCGGCTTCAGACACGATTGTCAGCCAAGACACAACATTCAAAAACGAGGAACACACAATCATTTGAAATATAAATTCATGTATGTTATTAATTGGGCTATATTTGGCTGATTTATTCAATAGTAAATTATTTGTGTTATTATTTTTATATGGTGGTGATTGGGAAATAACATACTTTAGTATTTCGCAACTGGCCAGTCAGAATCAAGAGCACTGTGTAATACATTGGGATAGAGGGATATTATACCAACAGCCAGTGCACAATCTGCAGAACAGAACCAGAAGTCTACGGCACAATTATTATAAAACAAGTGTAATTAAAGTATGGCTTCTGAGACTAGTAGACATGACAGCTTAGTGCTAAAGAAATGATGACAAATAAAAATACATTTAGGCTCACCTGTAGCACAGCACATAGAAAGAAGATCTGTGGCTTGTGCATAGTGATTTACTTAGCATAATTCAAAGTTACAACAATAGTAACAAAAGCAGGGCTATAGTGAGTGACGGCACGTGGTCTTCACTCCTGTCTTGGTTACGTTCCTCACTTGTAACCTCGTGTTTTTGTCCCATATGGTTTCCCATCAGACAGGTACATCAGCCTGTATTTGCTTCAACAGTGACAGATTTTGATAAACCTGACTTTAAGTACTAGACTAAAGCCGTTTGTTCCTCTGAAATTTAGACACATGCTTCCCTGAAATCTGCCATCCATAGCCACACGGTTAGTGGTTTTTCTTGTTTAAAACTTGTCAAGGATTGTGTTACGAATGACATCAGACATATTATAAATGACATTTGAACAAAGATTTGGATTGAATTAAAATTTTGCCATGTTGCAATCAGAGATAGAAACACAAATAGATGATATAATGTTACAGCTCTTATTAAAAGCTTTTCATGCCAAGAATGTTTTCCCACACGCAACATCATGATTATAGCTCTCAGTTTAACAACTGTCAGGTTGTTAGACGTGTCTTTGTTAGCTTCTTTTTCTTTCGATTTTTTTCACAAACCTTAATGTTGTCTTAAATCCTGCTAAATTACCATATTAACTGAACGTCTGAGTTGAGTGAACGAGCTTATTTTGATTACGCTTGAAATGAGCAAGATGCAAACTATCCACCTGCCGTTTTTTTAGTGAGGGTAAATTTAAGTGCACTATAATAGAGGAAAGGTCAGTGATCGATGATACCAAGTTTGTATTTAGAGCTTTGACAAGTATTGGTTTCACTGCAATCTGAGCTTTAACTGAGCAGAGATTTCAGAATGCAATTAGGATACATATTTTGAACAGCAGTGTTAATTGCATATAGCCATTCCAGGCGTCTCTAAAAATAGCTGTAATATATGTTTGTTTGTCACAAATTGTGTAAAACATTTTGTTTTGTACTTAGCTTGTGTTAAAAAAAAGACAGCAAGTAAAAATCTTTACTTATTCTTCTTAAATCGGAAAAAATTCAAAGACTTGTTTAATCTACAGTATAACTGTTTATTTTGTTCAAGTTAAGATGCTAAACTCAAGCACCTAATTATAAATAAAGTCTAAATATGAATATCGCTTTAAATATGTTCAACACAAAATACAGCACTTATGTGCTTATATTTCATATACAAATTTGTGACTGTGAAAGGTCTTGTAATGATATCTTATTAGAGGTTCCTTGAGTTTTCTGGAAGGTTTTTGATAGAAACCTGGAGAAATACACATGTCCTATTATTTCTGTGTGCAACCTTAGAGCATATGGATAATTATACTAATATACGTTTCCTGTAGCAGTTTAATCATGACTGATAATTATAAGAAATATCTTACAAACAATTGAGTATATCAATTGTTGTTGTTTAAATAGTGGAGTGCCACACAATTAATTTATGTTAAGCAATATTTATATTTGTGTATTCAGAAAATAAAATGTAATAAAATTATATATGAAAAAAGCAATGCAGGGATTTTAATAAATGTCTGTCAAACGTTGCTCATAATTTACCAGCCCTTTTATTCTTTTTGTAATGTTGTTCCACTAAATATTCCTATTCCTCTGAATTGTGAGAGTGATGGAATATCCAGTGTCATATCATTGTGATCGGGTTAGGGACTGTCTCCTGTACTGCCTGGGGCACAGACTGACTTCCACTTTTCCCTCCGTTACAACCCACTCAAAGAGTACTCAGATTAAAGTGTCGCTCTAAGGGGAAAAATTTCCATTCCTATATGGTAAAACATTGTCCAAAGCAACTCCTGTTGGCCACTTTGATGTCATCTGTGTATGAAGATTCACACTCCTACCACCTCCACCCCTAACATTTCTTGTTTGATCACATTATGAGGAGAAGAAGAAAGACATGTCGGTTAAGCTTATTGTATTCTCGGGAGATCATTTTCAAATGTCAGTAATTATCATTGTTATGTGACAATGAACGCCACCTTCATCGTAGGTGAAAATCGGAAAAAAGAGTTCTTTTAAGATTTTTACTTTAGCCAAATGGACAGATTTCTTTCATAATAAATTCATTTAGACTATATATTTTCGTTTGTACAGCAATAGCAATTATTTAATGTACAACATAAAAATACACAAACAGTGATGGTAACAAAAAATTGAGGAGGGTACTTTTAAAGGAATATATCTATCAAAAACTTAACTTCACGTCATTCCAGACCTGTATGACTTTTTTTCTTCTGCAGAACACAAAATATATTTTGAAGAATGTTTGTAACCAAAACAGCATTGGCCCTTATTGACTTTACTTGTATAGAACAATCACTAAAGATCTCAATTTGCCAAAGATATAGTGTAAATTTGCAGTATTTACTTTTTTAAAGGTAAGGTAAGGCAAATTGTATCAAACTAAAATTCCAAAGCAAATCTCCTTCCCAGAAAGACATTTCAAACCAGCACTCAGTCACAGGATCAGATTACAGCTTGACGATAGTAAGAAAATGAAAACTTTGGCCGTAATCTCCTCAGCCTCTCTACGTGTCCGGAACACATTAAAAATCAATACACCAAAGGTTCACCCCCGCTGTTTGTGCCAGGACTGTTGTCCCCTGTAGGCCTGGCCTTAGACCAGAGGTCATTGGCCTCGCCAGTGTCCCCTGGACCTCGCCATCATCAATCATAACCTGTCAAATACAAATGGTTTGTCGCAAGCCGTATCTTTTTTCACATCAAAATGGCTACCTCTATTTCACAGCTCGACACAAACAGTGCTGTGTTTAAGCTCAGCTCGTGGAGGTATGTAGATGATTTTCACCACTTCCCCAGAGAGCTTTATACAGAGAAAAGTATTTATGACCAGCTGTTTAAGACCTGTAAATGAAGTTTGTACTGTTAAATGCTGAGGGCAAATTATACCTCTGTCCAAATGAATATTTTGCAGACGTTTTCGAAAACTGACACTGTTGTTTTACGGTGGTTCAATGAAAACCTTCTTTGTTTGACGCTGACTCTATGGTTGTCTTATTAGATGTAGAGAAATGAGATTTAAACAACTGATGTAAATCACTTCTTTTAAGTAACTTTGATCGCTCTTGAAGAATACATACGTCCATCATTGAAGTGACTCGGGAGTGATGTGCTCATTTACGACCCCTAATCTTTAAGCAATGGGAACAATACGGATGTTATTACCCATTGTAAACTGATAAATTCCCACTTTGATTCATGATTCCCATAGGGAGGCAACAATAAATTGATCACATCTAGGGAAGTGTCAGCACTTTCTTTACAATGAATCAATATCTGACGCTCTTATAGTTACCTGAAATACTAATGAGGAGAATGAAAGGCCAGTTGAGCGACTTTTCAAAGAATGAGTCTTTTGATTCATAGTTCCTCCAATGGTTTTAGTTAGCCTCTAATTTCTATGAAAGCTCTTTTAGGAATGAAGTCAGACACTGTCTGAACCCAGAACTTAATCGCTATGAAAAGGGCCTTCTGCTAAAGATAAAAAAGCAAGACTAAAAATAGCAGTGTGTCTTGTATTTCTTGAATTTTCTAGTATTTCTTGTTTGCTAAAGTTAGTACTAATTGCATGTTTTTATGTAATTCTGTTTTAAGTAAAGCTTTTGTCTCTTAAAAGATAATGACTTCATCTTTTAAAATGTATTTAGTAAACCTTCCTGTAATCCTGAACAGCCAGTTGTTTTAAATATTCTTAACCTGTTAATTGTCCCTGTTCCACAGGAGGAACTATTTCACTATTCACCATAATATTTCATAGTTGAAACCTAATCCAAACATGACAAGCTATATATTGATGGAAAGGTCTAAGACTCAGGAATAAATATTTGTCAAAGTTTCATAACAATAAACATAAACAAAATAATAATAATATTATATATATATGTATAATTATATATTATATATATATACTTTTATATATATATATATATATATAATTTTATTTTATATATATATAATTATATTTTAAAGTATACAAATTTTTAATTTTAATACTATTTATAAAATACAAAAAATTAAAAAGATTATTTAAATTAAATGTAAAAAAATCTAATATCTAAAATTGTATTTGTAAAGATTTTAGTTTGGATAGTGCATTTTCATGTGTTCAATAATGTAACAATTGAAGTTTATTTGAAGTTTAACAACCGAGTATTATCTTTTAATATCTGCCTCAAGCTGACAGACTGCACATAAAATACACATTCTTTGCGAGTTTTTAAACTGTTCACAATTTTAATTGGTCGGCTAGTCTACCTGTGTCTCTGACAGGAGTTACTCGAGCCTGTTGGTCTTCTAATAAGTGCAATTTACCTGATTTATACACATGGATAAAGTTTTTTCTAGCCTCGTCTTTACAAATGATCCCTTCATTTCATGCTTCGGAAGACCAAGCAATCGCCGGTACGCTGTCCCTCCATTATCTGCCTGAAGTGAATGATGAAAACACAGACTGCTGATGAAGGCAGCCACATAGATGATTGGCCGCCGACACAATCTTATTCCCTTCAGCACGTTTTCAATTAGACCTTTTTAGCCAATGAGCAATTAACAGCAGGCAACTATGTGAGCTTGGCAAAATGTGTTTCTCCGCAGTCCACAATTCCTCATTGTCATAATGATGCATGACCAGATCAAATTGTTTGGGATGACAAAAGCTCGCACCGGCCTTTATTCGCTGCATCTCTTTCAGGGAACTGGAGGAGATGAATACATCACCTCGGAAATCGAGCGCTCGTAAATCTTGTTTTAAAGACTCTTATCCAGGTTCAGATTCAGTCCAGAGGTGGCTTTTGTGAAGTCAGGTTTTATTTATTGCTTCAGCCTCATATAGTTTGGCCTTTTGTGCACGGAAATAAATAAGTATTTGTGCATTATTGGGATTCAGCTTTGGGTGTTATTGTGGCTGTGTGTAAGGAGTGTGCCAGGAGGAGAGGTTTTGCATGTACTTTTGCATTTAGAATAACACACGCTAGGTTAAAGGATTTGTTGGCTTTTGGCTAGACTATTTATTTAAATACTTTAAGGTATCCCTTTCAGATGTCCAGATTGTGACTTTTGTTTTTTTATCCGACCGTACACTCTAAAAACATTTATTTAATTTGACTGAATTAAATTAAATAAATTTGATTACATTAAGTTGGACTAACAAAAGTAATACTAGTAGTTAAATCAAGTGCTAATGTATGTTCTTAAGGTAATCTTAAGGTATTTACAGTGAACACAATATTCAGTTCTAAAAGTGATCCTAAAAAAACGTTTTTGCTGTTTTTCCTGTTTATCAGATCAACATTCAATACGTTTACTTCACTGACATGTGATGTGCGGTTAGTTTAAGGAGAAGTTAGAAACATTAATCGATCGTTTTAGACATTGGTGTGACTTTAGATCTAATGGCAGCATTGTCTCGGAGTGGAGAGCAGATAAATCTTTAGTTTTAATAGTGTCTCTTAGTTCACATGCCAGAGAAGCAAAATGAAGTCGTAATTACCAGTCTTAATTGATGTGTTTTTGCCTTGATAGACCATAGCTCTGCTCTGCGTGCTCTTTTCAGTCTGTGACTCTGCTTGCTGTTGTTTGCTCTATATTTCTCTGGGTATTGATTGCTATTATGGCAAATCCAATGGGCACAATAGAACTCTATCAGCAAAATACAGGTTAATTATCTTGAGGTCAGGCGGTCTCAGATGCACACAAAGGGCTTATCGTCTTCGCACATTACAACCTAACATTAAATCGTGAGTACAAATTATCACCAAGGCTTTTTTTCTTTCGGCAAGTTAACAGCGAAAAGTAAGGAGTGGAAGCATTTCTTTTAAAAAAGAGTCCAAATTATTATTTCTAATTACTATGCAAGGCTTTGTGGCTCAGATTAGATAGCAAATTTTTAATAATGGTACAAAATGTTGATTCAATGTAATATTGAAATGCATGCATTTGCTTTTATGAATTCAGCAACACAGCATTCATTTGTATAGATACAGATACTGTATACAATTTGTTACATTGTGGTGGCATCTTTTTTTTACCGTCATGTTGTTCAAAACCTGTATATGACTCTTTGTTTCTGTGGAACACAAAAAGATATCCTAAGAAATATTTGTATAATATCTGAGAAATATCCATTTTTCTGTCCATACAATAAAAGTCAATGGGGGCCAATGTTGTTAGGTTACCAGCATTGTTCAAAATATCTTCTTTATGTTCTGCAGAAGAAGGTCATACAGGTTTGGGATGATATGGTGAGTAAATGATGAAAGAGTTGTTATTTTTGGGTGAACTATCCCTTTACCGTTGAATTCTAGTCTAATTATGACTAGCTATATATTGATGGAAAGATCTAAGACTCAATAATAAATATTTGACACATTTTTACAACAATAAACATATACTTAAAAATAATAACTAAACTAAAAATGAATTAAAAATTATTGTTATTTATAAAATACCTAAAATTAAAAAAACATCTCAAATGTAAAAAATTGTAGTTTAGATTTTCATGTGCATGCTCAATATGTGCAGCGACAGTTATCAGGTTAAGCTAAGGAAACACGCATTGGGTTTTCATATTTTAAACGATACATTTTCACTCACAAATAGAGACCACATGCACTTTCTATTCAGTACTGTTGAAACAGACAGTGGAGACCTTTGACGGAAGGCAAAAAGTGATATTTTTGCTAGATGGAGTGGGAAGCTGTCGGACGTTTTACTTATGCCTGACTGATTGGCCTTATAAGCGGCAGAGAGACCCGTCAATGAGCTTGAGTTAATGGCATTGATTGTGGATATTGTGCTTTTTCCTCTCCGCTCCTGCAGGGACTCCTGTGAATCGGATTCCTATCATGGCCAAGCAGGTGTTGGATCTCTACACACTCTACAAGCTTGTCACAGAAAAAGGAGGCTTAGTGGAAGTCATCAATAAGAAAATATGGCGAGAGATTACCAAAGGCCTGAACCTTCCTACCTCCATCACCAGTGCGGCTTTCACCCTCCGAACACAGTGAGTGAGATAACTTGAGACCGGAGAAACCTGTTGATAACCGCCAGTTGATTCTTGACTATCTCGTCCAATTCAATTATCTGCTTTTAAAATGGAGCGTGTGAAGGGGAGAGTATATTTGACAGGGTTCGACTGCACGGAAGACAAAGATTTTAGAATCAGAAAGATACGTTTGTACGATAATGCTGCTTTTAAGTGTTTCGTCTTATTGAATTAACTCATTAAAATGAGTTTAAACAAACAATATTTTAACCTTTCATCCATGAACACAGTAATTGTGCACAGTTTTTGTGTACTCTTTAATACAAATAAATTTCTCTCAGAGAAGTCCAATTCCCTGTAGACTACCATAAGAAAACACAATTGCATTTGAGGTATTTGTGTAATTATATTTATGTGGCCATAAACCAAGAAAAAATGCTTTATTTTCTATGTAGCTTAAATTCATGTAAATGCAGGAATGTTGTAAAGCCAGATTTTTATTTCACAGCAGCGTTCCTAAAATGTGCACATTATGCATCTACTTTGTGGTATAATGTATAACAACACAAGAAACTTTTATTTCTTCTCTTCAGGTATATGAAGTACCTCTATCCTTATGAATGTGAAAAGCGCGGGCTAAGTTCTCCTGAAGAGCTCCAGGCAGCTATTGACAGCAACCGGCGTGAAGGGCGGAGACAGAGTTATGGCTCCACCCTCTTTAACTACTCCCCAGTTGGCACCCCTACATTGCTGGGTTCGCCCAAACTCCAGATGCCCCACATCAGCATGCCCACTCCCAATGGCGGGCACATGACTCAGACCTCTGTTATAAAGAAAGGTATATGTGTATGGTTTTACTTCATTTCTTGCACATGCCTAAACAAATGGTGATGTAGACATTTTTTTTAATGCTAGTTAATGTAATGCAGTGCATTCGCAATAGTAAATTCATAGTCATAGGTGCTGTAAATGTGTGATGCAGACATAGCATAGCTCATTGTTTAAAAAAAAAAATACTATATATAAAAAATTGAAAATGGATTTGTAAAAGAAAAATGACTATATAAGCAGACTTTAAAATGGATATCAGGAAAAATAAATTTATCACAGACCATCTAAATTTCAACCAAAGCAGAAGTTATTTCTCTCACACAGTAACATTGCCACATCTTACTCACACTTATTCCACATTGTGGCCTGAATGGTCATCAGAGCGGACAGGAAACAGCTTGCAGGACTTCCTCCTGCCCACTCTGCCAGTTTCCGCATCACAGCAATAGGAGCAATGAAACACAAAGACACACGGGCTGTTTCGTGATTCAGTAATGTGCCCGTATGGAAAAAGACAAGTCACGCAGCTCAGTTAAGGATCAAAGACCCTTAAAATCTGACAGTATTTATAGTGTTTACAATGCAGCCTTAAATAGATATTTAAAGCCGCATTGCATGTTGCATGACTTGTGTTTCATACTCATGCTACCTCATGAGGATGTTATTGCAACATTTCCATATGAATCTGGAGATAAAAATATAAACCGCTAACATTGAATGTAAAAATAAAAATGTTGTCATGCAATGCTATGTCAGCTTACAGAATAGCTTGCTTGACATTTACAGAGCTGTTCTCACATTTTTTGTTTTTGCATAAGTTAAAAAGGTGTAAAATATTTGTAAAAGATGTCAAATTAAATGGTGTAAATGAATAAGAAATATCTCGGATTCTGGACTATTCAATGTGGTACAAAGTTGGTACAAAAAGTGCTTATGTAATGAAATTAATATTTAAAATATTTTCTAGTGGTCTCAGACTTAAAAATTTTAAAAGCATAAATTACACAATACATACATAGATATACATTGAAATAAATACAGATAAGATAAGCCAAAAGCATTTAGAGACATATACACAGACCTCACGATGCTTTCTTGCTCCACAGAAGACTCCATGCTGTCCAACTGCCTGACCAACAGGATGGGCATCCCTGTGTCTTTGGCCGGTCACCACAGTGCAGCCCAAGCCGCCGCTGCCCAGGCCGCAGCTGCAGCAGCTATGCAGGCAGCTGCATTGGAGCAACTGCGGGAGAAGCTGGAGTCTGGAGAGCCACCGGAAAAGAAGATGATGCTTATGGCAGAAGAGCAGCAGAGACTAATGCAGCACGCACTGCAGCAGAATATCTTCGCCATGGCAACCCAACTACCTATGAATATCAAACTAAACAACAGAGGTGAGTGAAGAATGAAGCAATAGTTGATAGCATTATTTTAATGGACTGTCTGACTTGAAATGAAATCGAAAGATATTAACAAACTTTGTCAGGCAAAAAATGATGAACAGCAACAGTTTGTTGACTTTAAAGCATTTGTTAAAAAACAGAAATTGAAACATACATGCCATTAGTCACCAGTAAATGACCATTAAAAATATGTTTTTGTAGAATGACCTATAAAGAGACAGGCCAGGTGTGAGAATGAAAAAAACAGATGGGAAAGCCCACAGACTTGCCTGTTAAACAATGGCCAAAAATATTTACTATTAATCTATGCATAAACGATGGCAAATTATTACACAGACACTTTGAACATGGGTCATAGAGAAGGATAGAGGAAGACATTGTCACCAAAAGTCTCAGGTTAATTAGGTGTAAATAAATGGTGAAACTTTATAGATGAAGGAAAATGATTCATGGCAAGCTGTTCGTCTACTGTTAATGATTTCAGTGCACCTTAATGACAGTGTATGTGTTATATGATTGCAGGTTCTATCTAGTCATGAGTAATGTGTTGTGTTGTGTCCTGCATGACTGTTATTTTTATACCACCCTAAAACCAGTGTTGCCTTTTATATGTGATGCCATAATATAACATTATTGTGTAATATTGGGGATGGCTCTATGTAATTGTGCAATTTAAAGATTATATTAAATGGTATTTTCTGTAACCTCATGAAATGGGTTTTCACTGTAATAACAGAGTTAAACTAAAAGAGCCCAGGCAGTAGCTGAATTTTGATTCCAAAAATGAATTAAATGTTTAGCTATTTACTGTTTTCCTATATAATATAGTGTGTGTAATGTTAACAGTGTCGATCAGTGATCTTAGGCTACACCAATCTGTCATTTCAATGAAAAAAGTTCAAAGGATTTTCGACACAGACGCTGCGGGCGGTCTAGAGAATACAAGTGGAAGCCACATGTTTTTGACAGTAGTCACCTCCCTCCCTCCTTAAAGTCTTTTAATAAACCCCTCCTTATCCTGTCACTCATGAGTTATCACCGATAGTTGGTGGCACGCTTCTCTTGCTTCTTGTGTTCCTTTTATAAATGCTCATATTGAGTTTTTCTCTCCCTCGCTCTCTGGCTCCTCTCTTGACAGATGATAGACAAGAGACTGCATTGAACCTGTCTACCAACGGCATTAGCAGCATCAACATGTCAATAGAAATAAATGGGGTTGTCTACACAGGTAAATAGAGCGCCGTTTGCTGATGTAATTGCAGGCAGGAAATTCAATAAGTTATAGCAGCACCCCCTCGCTTAGTCCTCCACACAATTTGATGTCTTTGCTATAAAATCCATCGTAATGAAGTGGCAAGTCCAATAGAGTTAAAAAAGTTAAATATCTTAAAATTGGGCCTGGGCGCTGAGAGGTCGATGAAGCTTATTGTCTTTCGTGCCCGAGAGAAAGGCTCGACGCCTTAGCTAGATACTGTGCTTGTGCCTGATGCGCGAGAGACGGTAATTACTAGAAAATGGCTCATAAGCTTGCTGGGAATGTTTCAATGGATGTGATCAAGTTGAAGTGGCATCTGTTTTCACTGAAGGGTTGTTTCCAGTAAAAATGTACAACCTCAGAGACTCATAGAGGACATTTTTCAAGGTATGATTAAGTCGAGAAAAACAGATAAGAATGCATTTATTTGTGCCTCCTAATCTGTGCGCAGCCTGTCTAACCACATGTATCTAAACAGCTAGACAGATGCAGCTGTCTCAAGACTTAATGTTGAGAAAGCATTGTTAAAATGTTATACTTATGTTTTGAGACACAGCAAGATGAGACACAACAGATAAAAAAGCGACCAGAACCCATTTACCTGCATGTTCCCAGTTTAACAAAAAAGACAGAGTTAAATGTATAACACACTGTTAAAATTGCAAGACAGAATACAAGAATTGCACAAGGCGCATGTGTAATTATACAGAAAATATCCAATATATTGGCTTTTTTGTAATAATGATTAAGTAACTTGTTTGACTGCCACTACATGCGATTAAATGAATCAATCAGCATATCATATAATTAGTTTGACTAACAATTTTAATCACTTGAGACAGCCCAGTTTTTTCGAAATATTATTTAGTCAATGTTATCAATATATTGGCTATAATTACATGTCTTTGGCATTGTGCAAATGAGAAACTGCCACTAAAATATAGCGACGGTTTGGCAAGGGGGTGATGCTAAATGTTTTATTTTATATTGTGGAACCGTTATACTGTAGTTTTACCACATATATGAAAAGTAACTTTTTTAACAATATACATCAGCAAAGTTACAGCTATTGCCTTAAAACATTAAATACTTATCATATCAGACTAACTTTAACTAAACATTCCTCCGCTCCAGGGGTCTTGTTTGCTCGTAAACCAGCCATTGGTTTCATACCGGGCAGCCAGCGAATCCATCATCAACACAGCTCTCAGGGCAAGAGCATCAGCCCAGGGCTCAGCACCCAGATGCAACCGTCCTCATCCTCCGCCTCCAGCACCTCCTCACACGGACCAGCCACCTCCCCTTGAGCCTCCTGTCTGCCGCCACTCCTCACTCAACTCTCCCCTTCGTCAGATAAGGCAGGGTCTCTAGGTCATCCTGTTGGACCAGTTTTCCCTCTGTCTTCTTCTATGTACACTTTCTACTGTTTTTCTAACCCTCCCCATCCCAGCAATCAAGATAGGAGTTTGTATAAAACAAAAAAAGAAACTTCCATTAAAGGGTAAGCTGAGCACCAACAGCTGATAGCCGCACATTTGAAGTGTGTTACATTTACATATCCAGCAAGTTGCAGCTTTTTAATTTTGTTCTTCTGAGGACGTGTTGTTCAGTGTGGAACGACTAAATAAATACTTTGTGACAATGCCAGGAACACAAGGAACAGTGTGACATTTCTGAGGAAGGGATGTTCCTCAAACAGAGCGCTGACCTGCTTTATTGACACAAGATTCTTCACTTTCCTCCACATATCCTGATTTTTGTATATCAAAAGTCAATCAACTTTACTTTTTGCATTCTTGAACAGCAAGAGCTACTTTCAGCTAATACCAAAGAGAAAGAGAGCAATTTCATTTCTTACAATGATGCTTTGAGCATCCATCACACTTCTGATTGCAAAGAATCTAAAATATACAACGGAGAGTCATCATAATGAATTATCAAGTTGAAAATCTCATGTTAATATTTGTTAATTAAAACAAAGCACATGCCATTTAACACAGGGCATCAAATAGTCAGGGAGAAATACTATTTACTGTACCACTGCTTGAATGGTTCATAAAGAAAAATATCAGAGAGATATTTTTCTGCTATAATAGGTCATATCAAAATCAGAATTTTAATGGACTGGAAGAATCGCAATGTTGAGTAAGATATGCAAGATCAGCTATTTTGTAGCTTGCTATTGAAGAAATCAGTGAGAACAACAGATACAGTTATTTCTCCTATATCCTCTTGTATCTGGTTTTGGCCTCAGGCCGCGGCCAAATATATTCCATTGATTACCGAGTTATTCGGGGAACACTTGTCGAGAATGTGCTACGATTTATTTTCACCACCTCAGCTCATGTTTTATAACAATGTTTTTTAAGCATTATTTAAATGCTTTAGTAGACTAAAAACGGGTCAAGCTGGTTAATACAGGTTTTTAGAAGTCAGTGGGGTTAAATGAGATTGTGATATGTGGAATCGCGGTAATAAGCTGCAAGTTGATCACTGGGAAAAGTATAAGTACTTCATCCAGAACAGAAGATCCTGAGTGAAGATTGCATGCTGTAAACCAGCGGTTTCAACCAACATCTTTGTTGTGAAGAAAATCCAATTATCAGCAAGTTTTAACAGTGCACTTGCATTTGAGAGCTGATCTCTCGTTCTTTATTCCATTCTCCCTTTTGCTCAAGCTCTTGTTGTGTATTTCCTTTTCTTCTCCTTTTCAGTTGGCGAAGACAAAAGGGAAGATATTATTGTGTCGTTTTTTTCGAATTCTGTAGACAATTTCAAGTTGTATTTATTATTGCCTTTATGCTCAATCTGTCTTGTTGAATCTTTGGCTTTTAGTGACTGTTCAGCAAAATTCACTTTTATTTAAAAATAAAATAAAAGTCGTTTTACAGGCCAATACCTCAGAAATCCTGTAAACCTGTAAACAGATTATGAATACAAGATATACCTCGTTTATTTCATTTCTATCATTTTTATTGTGAAGCCACTTAAAACTTGATGTTTTTCAACAGATCACTGGATTTTTTTTTCTATTTTGTATTGTTTTACCAAAGAAGGGAATATATAATGAACACACATCTACCTCATTTGTTATAGACTGTGCCAACAACATGATCACAGCAGCCAGTTTTTTAATAATAGCCTTTCTGCTCCAAAATCATTTTTTATTTAGATTTCTGCTGCAAAACCAGAGGCTGGACCACACAGGGCTCTACACGCACCATTTGCATTGCTTGTTCGTTTCTGTCTGTGGCATTTTGTTATGCTTGGTGGAAAAGGTAATACCAGAAGGATTCTATTTTATGTATACAACTGCTCACACTGATTTATTATTGAGGTTTTGTAAATGAGATCATGAATCAGATCTGAAATACACCTTAATATATTTTATCTTAACTTTTTAGAAGTTAAGCTGCAGTTATTGGCGTTTTAAGTTAATTGGGTGTTTGAGCTAACATCACGGTCTGCAGCTTTTGGATGTTCCATTAATGCTAGTGTTTGTTTCACTCATCATTTCTATTCACAACATAACGTGGTTTTCAAATATATATATATATATATATAGCCTAAACCAAAACTACAAAAAATCTTATTTTATACATTCTCTTAAACACAATGTGAATGTGGAAATGCTCTTGTGATATAATTTTTTAAAAACCAAAGATCTGGGTTGACAACATTTTTGGGTTGACAATTATGCACCCTGATGTTGTCATCACATCAACCCGAATTTTTAATGTCAAACAGTAGAGAAAGGTTCTTATTCCATCCCTGCTGTGGCAAAACTTGATATTAAGCACTTGGATCAAACTGTTAAGGCCAAGCTGTATATTCAATTTATCTCAAAAAAAGAAAACTAAGAATGTAATATCAATACTTTTCAGCACAACTAATGAAACAAGTAAACCTGAGCATCATTTTGTTGTTGTATAGGTGCAAGAATGAATCTATAGAAATATATAGTCTATATTTATGTGGAATTACAGAGGGCACAATCAATGCACAATTGTCTGATTCCTGTTGTTGTAATTTACCTCTTGATCAGCATATGAAGAGACTTTAGCAGCAGTGGCACAATCTTTCCTTCACATGGACGTCCGATTTCTCTTCAGCTCATGTTAATAGACTTCAGAGCAAATCTTGGACAAACTCTGGTGTGCCTATTGACTGTTAAACAAAACCACGAATCAGAATGATTCCATAACCAAAGCTTCTACAAAACCATGCTCACATGCATACCGTCAAAATATATGACAATGTTGCAAAACTTGTTGATAGAGACTATCGTTTTGATAAAGGTTAAGAAAAAAAATACTCACTCATGTGCTTAAAAAATAACATGTTGTTTACTTTGTTTAGCTATGTCAAAAATGCTATGCTGGTAGATTTTAGATTCTATTATTCGCTGTGTATGATGCTTCTTTTCCTTTTATTCACTTTTTGGATAAATCCAGTGCATTATGGGAAAGCTGGATTGTGGTGCTCAGGGGTTAAAAAAGGAAAAAAAAACAGGTGAAAGATTTTGTTTTGTTTGTTTGTTTGCCATTGACTTGTAGCATAATTAGAAATAAAGTACTGCTTTCCACTTCAATAAGCATTCGGCTTTTTCTTTCGGTTTTAAATACGATTTATAAAAGAGTGTGCTATGATACTGGAATGAGTAACGGAGTACTAAGACTAAGTGAAATGGAGAATAAAAGTCTGTTTGTCTCCCCACGTTCAAAACTTCAAAACCTGTGTGACTTTTTTTCCGCTAAAGACAACATAAGATATTTTGAAAAATGTTGGTAACAACATTGGCCCCCCCATTGACTTTCATTGTATAAACACAAAAGCTTTTCTCATATCTTCTTTTGTGTTCCACAAAAAAAAAAGAGTTACATACAGGTTTTGAATGACATAAAAGTGAATAAATGATGATATAATATTTACCTATAACTATACCTTAAATATAACTAAACATAAATGTGATTAAATTCATTAACCTGATAACAGTCACAGCAGAAATTGAGTATACACATGAAAATACACTGCCAAAATACATTTTTCTTTATTTTTAGATATTTTTTCAAACATCTTTTAAGTCTTTGTTTTTATTCATTTTAGGTATTTTTATAAATTACAGTATTGTTAACATTTTTTAAATTATTTTTATTTATGTTTATTGTTATGAACATTTTTCAAATGTTTCATCTTGAGTCTGTCCATCAATTATTAGTTTGTCATGATTAGAATAAAATTCAACAATGAAATATTAAAGATAATAGGGAAATAACAAAGGATTTCCATGCTGAGGAACGGTGACAGTTAACAGGTTTTAAATTCACACTTTTAATTCATAGCTGAACCATGAAAAACAGATTAAAGATTAATATTAAGATGCTGTACAGTGGAAACAAAATGATAGGTCACTGCTTTGTTGATCAGATCAATTGTTGATTAGCTGTCCACTCAAAAGCGACAATCATTTATTAAACAACAAGATGCAGACATAGTAAGAAGGCCTTTAATCTCATCATGTTCATATTAAAACATAATGAGACTGAGTGGAAACAACAGATGGTCCAGAATTTAAACACAGGTACTTGGCCTTCAGCAATTAGTTTTCACAACAGCCACAAAAGGCGAAATGAAAAGACAGAGAGATACAGTCAGAAAAAAAGTTGGCCAGGACAAAGGTCAAAATCACGCACTGCATTGCAGGCAATTAAACTAATGATGCCAGGGGTGTGTTCAGCATTAAGCAGTTAAAATGGAGTAAAGATTGGTTCATTAAGGCCCGAGAAGCTGATGTAATTAGGAGTAGGGCCAAGATTAGTGTCTGTCAATGGCCTTGCCTAGGATTTGCAGGTAATAGAGTTATCATTGAGACTGAAGCAGTGTTACATTACACTTCGGAATAAACAAAAACAAATTAGCAGCGTAGTCCGATAATGGGTTATCTTGTCAGAGCCTGACAGAAATCTATGCCCTATAACACAGTGTTAATTTTATGCATCACTGACAAGCACCTTCACAATCAATAGAGGTACTATAAAGTCAGGGAACCCATCAATCGGGTTGAGGACAGGTAGATGAAGAGTTTTTGTTGTTTTTGTAAGTTGTTTCTGCCGTTTGCACCAAAAGCATTGTTTGTTTATTCAAATTGCCCTAGTTTACTAAAAAACTTTTTGTCCAATTAAATGTACACTGTATACCTGCATGAATCTTTGACCCTGAAATGAAATACACGTAAACAAATACTTTATAAAAAGTTTCTTTGAAAAAAGTGTATAAAATGTTTAACGTCTATTAAAACGCAGATTAAGTAAGACAACTTTAAAATTGAATGTGTAAGCTTTACTTCCCACAGATACTGTATGTGTTATTTGTGATTCTTAGTGTGTAATTGTGCAAACCTTACGTCTGATCATCCTAAAACAAATGAGACAGAAAAACTGTCATTTTCAAACATGTACACACTGAGTTCCTTTGAACATAATTATCTTTAAAGTGCATAAATGTAAATGACAATGTAAATGATGATCAAAAACTATTTCTGTTGTTTCACTTTAATAATGCTTCCTACCTATACTATTATGCAGCTTATTATTTATGCAGTTATGCAGTTAGCAGCTACAGAATAGCTAACTCGTTTAGGTTCTTTAGTTAAAAGTTGCTGCAATTCAATTAAATAAAAGTAAAAAATTCAAACAATTATAGGCTACATCAGTAGCTAAAGACAAGGTGGGTAAAAAGGATGTAAAATCACACCCACAAATGGGTCTTGAGGTGGTTCACCACCTGGCAAGGTTTTAAAACCACTGTGTTAGATCAAGGCTGTTACCTAGACCCTTGCTCATTTCTGTTTTTATATAGTCCAGCATTAAAATGGTCATGTGTCCAAGGGGTTAGATTACCCTGCCGGGTCATCTGAGTACATCTAATCCAATTGCATATTACAAGTATGTAGTCTAATTTAATTTCATTGCCCCTCTGTGACTTCTGCTTCTGCTTCTGCTCGCTCAAGAGATCAACCTTAATGAATAACTTTAATTATGTCGAAAATAATGATTTGTTGTTAAGATTTACGTATAGACCGCACAGTGAAATTTATTATAAGGAATAGTTTATCATAACCTGACAGATCTCAGGTCTCCCTTACATAAAGACATACATTTATTGAAATAAAAAAAATCCATCATGCATCTTTATTTATCTCATAAGATAAAAACAAAAGAAGTGGTGTTGTTTATATTCGCTGTTGTCCTGGTGATCATTGATTGTATGGTGAACTTTCACCCCAACAGTAAGACTTCACACTAGAATCAGCTCAGGACTGTCAAAATGATTAGCACAGCTGACCTAAGAGGAAAAGGTTTGGTCCTGTCAATACCAATTAGCAACCACAGCGCAGAATATATCCATAATATGCCTAGAATAGAGAAATTAAGAGAGAAATTATTAAATGTTAGATGTTTTGATCTGCAACCCGAGATGCTTGGAAGTATTTTGGCTTTGACACATTTTTTGTGGAACATACTATCTGCATCTTTAAGAGCAGTAAATCAGAGAAATCACTTTTATTAAATTATTAATAATTAGTTTAGTTCAATTTTTTATTTATATATTTAATATATTTTAAATTCTATACAATTTTAATTATTTCATTCGAATGAATAAATAAAACTCTCAGCTTTAAGTTCACATCTGAGAGTCCGGTCAATGTTGGAGTAAAGTAAATGTCTGTTTTGCATGTGAAAGATTTGTTTTTAAGTTCCATGAAGGTATGTAAAGACTTGATGTCTAGTGCATTCAAATGCGACGGACTGATACAACTGGGAGTGTCTTTTGGCAAGTGGAGCATGAAGGATCAAGCTTGTTATGATTGCTCCCTCTCATTCAACTGTATATGTTTGTGTGAGGGGTTCATGTTCCTCAATTAAATGGCCTTAATAAATAAACAACCAACAGCACACATCAGTAATCTCCATCCTTACACACTGGACTCACATCTCTAGTGTTTCACAAAAGAATTGCTTTCTGGAAAAGAATGCTATTGTGTCTTAAAGACACAACCCTTATACAAAGCTGTTAGTTCCATATATTTTGCTGATCCTGGATCAAATGGCTTTTTTTCTGTGGCCAGGTAGGCCTCAGGGGTGTGGTAGGATGAAATAAAATTCATTGGGCTACCTAAAGCCTCAAAGGGAGTGTCACTTCAAAGAGAACAAGAGAAATACTATCTATTACGTCCAAACATTAAAAAACTCTATAGCTAGTAAGTTTTACAGAGATTAATGAAATACATGTATTAACTGTAACCATATTGTCTGTGTCTGTTTGTCAGCTTGCCTGTCAGCAAATATATATAAAAACTATTTTAGTCTACATTTCTATCACATACAGTTTTATTTAAGCTGTATTTTAGATAAACTCACAGTCTTTGTGAGTCTAGGTTGTCAATATAGTATTTAAAAGTAATCAAATTTTATGCTGTACTTAAAGCACTAAAAGACTTTCTCATCCTAAAATAGCACCATCAAAAGACTCAAGCAAACATTAATGGGATGTTCTCTTTGTTGGTTGACATGGCGAGAATGAAAGATATCTGAGTGGGGGAAGGGACATACATTCCTCATATTAAGCAGGGGATAGTCAGGCACTAATGCATTGTGATGGGATTATTTTCTTCAGTTATCTGGGTCACAGTCCATGACCTTCTTTATAAAATGGAACCTATATGATGTACAGCGAGGCACTTTGGAAGCACAATTTTTATGTAAAAGGAAATGGAAGTACTAGTTGCCATAGTAATAAAAGCTATGGAAACTAGATGTGTAGTCAATACACAAATCATGTATTGATCACTATAGTTCCACAGTAAATTATCTATGGTGTCAAATGTATTGATCGGACATATATTAAAAGCAGAATCTGCTTTTAAATAAAAACTGACCTTTGATGTTTGATTTTTATGTCTTATATGACTATTAATTAAATAAATGTTATTAATTCAATGTTAACTTTTTTATTTCATGAAGTTACTAAGACTAAAAAAACAAAGAAAATAAATAAATAAGTAGGTAAATAAATAAATAAATAAATAAATAAATAAATAAATAAATAAATAAATAAATAAATAAATAAATAAATAAATAAATAAATATTCTTATCTGATCAACAAGCTTCCCAGGAACAGCTTTGATGTTTTCTGTTTTTCATTTTCATGTTTTGCATTAGTCTATTTTTCAGAGCATGCAGCCCAGCAGTGTGACAAAAGACTTTTCATGGCTGTTAAGAGTAGGCCAACATTATATTAAAACAAAGGGAAAAATCTGTTGATGTTGTCATTGTGGATATTTGGATGTATTGCTCTGCTTTCCATTTTGCGTCATCAGTATTGTCAAGGCTCACATCATGAGCCAATGAATATCAAGTTGTTTCTGGGTGCCAAATGACCAGAAATAAATCAGTGAACACTTGGCAACGTCTTTTTTGTCAGTCCTATTATTGTGAGACTAGGTGTTCAAATCCAACCAACACTGGGCTGCACCTGCCATTGTGAAAATAATTTGAAACATTTAGAATGCAAATTCACCAAAACACACAAAAGCCAAACCAAAGCTATGCGGCACAGTGATGAATGTGCTGCCACCAGCATGCTGACATCCTAACAAACACAGATGGCTCACGCTAGTCTTTTGCTTATTTTTCTGTTTTGCCTTACAAATAGAGTCCTGTGCAACATTACTGCCCCATTACTACCCTTAGGCATTACAAAAGGAGCATGATACTGCCATGTTAATTCTGGTTTTATTGGTATTTATCCCACAGACAGCCTGAAGGTATTAGTTTGAAAGAGCCATTAACAAACTGAAGCAAATTTTACCCCTGAATTTATATAAACAGCCTAATATCAGTTAGTATTTATTAAACATTTGCACATCAACCCATTAGAGTTTTAACTGTTGGAGTTTCAACAGCTGCCAGCTTATTAGATGGTTGTTTTTTATATGTTTGGCTTGGTTAAACACCTGTTACTTTTAACAGTCACTTTTTCTAACATTACTACTAATTGTTGTGTTTTTTATTCATCTGGAATGCATCAGATTACCGTATCACTGAAAAAATATTTGTGAGTAGTTCTTACTAAAATTTTAGGATATAGATCCTTTGTGCACAGATGAACAGATGGCATAAATTCATTTAAGTGTTTTCCGTCTGCCACTCAGATCAGTACACAAAGTCGACTAAAGTTTTTCTACTTATTTAACATGTGGCAAAGTCTTTGAGGCAAATGTGAAAGTGTTGTTATGCCTCAGCTTGACCCTAAATTACAATTCACTGTTAACCATTGCCCACAGCATGGTGTGCGCTTGACAGAATGACCAGAGCAACATTGGGCTGTTCGATTTTCCGTTTGAATAACAATGCTCTGAGAGACAGGTATTTGAAAGGGAGAGTCCCAATGGACGGGCACTAAGCGGGCTAACAAGCCACTCCAGTACTCCAGTCTCCACACACTTCCACCGCAGCTTTAACCATAGCAACTTTGATTTCAACAGTAATTGGGGTCTTGTCTCTGTCTGTTACTGCCAATAACACAAGCTAAGGTTAATAAAGGCTAAGGTGTTTGTGTGTCTGTGTGTGTTGTTTCTTATGGCAGGTCTTCATGTGTCTGTATGTATGGGGGTTTTTATGGCAGGTTACTCAAGTGGGAAAGGCTGGGTAATTAGATGCCATGGGCAGTTTACCTAGGTCATGGACTTGTGTGCCTACACACTTTAACCTTATCAATCACAAATATGATAGGCTAACCTTGTGTTTGTCAGGCAGCACAAAGATTAAATTTAAGTGTAGTCTCTGTTTTCAACTAAACTTGTACTCAAAATCATGTCGTGCACAGTATCCATCAATCATGAGTTACAGATTTACTTTTTATTTAAAGGGATCATTTATGTAATAATTCTTACACATACATTAAATTGAATGAAATTCTGTCATAATTTTCTCGCATTGCGAAACAAAGACTACACCATTCACTTTCATCGTATTGAAAAGCATAATTAAAACTTTTCTTGTATTGCAGTTTAAGAAATAAATTCATATGTGTTTGCAACAACATGAGGTTGAGAAAATGAAGACAGAAATACACTCATTACACCTGAACAATGTTATGTGTTATGTGGGTGTGTTCTCCAACTCTGCACTCTTAATTGTTCATCCAATATATTTATGCTGGTATGTGTTCCATCCACCAGTGCTTTATTTTAAACATGTAGTAGCACAGATTTCATTGCAATGTATGAATGGTACTTTGTTTTAAACTGTAAATGGTGCAGAACAGACACAAGTGCAAGTTTAGAAAAGATCAAAAGTTTTAAATAATGATAAATAGCAGATAAAATTAAATGAATCTCAGAGATTCAGAAATTATTTCTTTGAAAAAATGTTGTGATGGTTGAGTCACACTTGCTCGTGTATTTATTTCAAAATAACAATAACAATGTCATAAAAAAGCCATTTGGCTGTATGTTTTCATAAAGAACCTTGAAAATCCACAGAACCTTTTTGTTTTACAAAAGGTTCTTTGTAGTGCAAACAATGAATATGTTAGTCAGTTGAATGCTACATAATAAAAATGTATAAGCAAAAATGGGAAAATAAGATTTTTCGTGTTATTTATTACATTTATTGCAGAAGAACTGTGAACTTTTAGAGATTCCATTATTAAATTAAAGCAAGTCTAATTTATGTGATTTTTGTCATTAACAAAATACATGTATATTTATGGCAGATTTAAGATTTAAGTTATTCAATCAAGGGACAACAGTTATTTTAGCCTCACTATTATTTAATGTCAATTGATATATTATAAATTGGATTTTCCCTTTATCATTTATCTATTGTCACATAACTGTATTAGCAGTGTTCAGATTAATATGAGAGAATTGTTTTCAACACCTACTGCAAATACATCATTTTTTTCGGAGAACTGAGACTGATGTAGCCAGTTGAACTGACCAGTTGGCAAAACTACAGTTTAGAGAAAGGCATGTAAATGTGTAGGTTTAAATCACTTGACTGGGAATACTGAGGTTAGCCCACTGGAATGCAATTAGAAAACAGCCGAAATCTGAAACTGTGAGATCATGCTGACAGTCTACAACAAATATTTGGAAATTGCTGAATTTTTTAAACTTTTTAGTTCATGATAACAGCAACTCAAACCATCCTCACCCACCTTTTGTTACAATACTTTTCATATTTAATTTGTTACTTCGTCAATAACTTTATAGACTACTTTAAAAGAAATGTCTGGCTCAGACACATTACAAATATAACTTTATTTTTCATTTAGAGAAATGTCTCATTTTGCATGGCTGATGAGTTTTTAGATATTGTAAAGCAGGTATTTAGATGGGTTCTTATAACACTAAAAGTAAATTTACAGAATACAAAACACAGCCTAAAGAGATGTAAATTAATGATTTAGTAATTCGAATGAATTACAACAATTTTTAAACAAGTTTTAAATAGAAGGACCTGATGTAACGATGTCATATATATATTTAATATTTATACCTTCAGCTTCTCAAAAGAATCTACCATGAGGGAAAAGCAGAACTCCCTGAACACCCGATCTTGATGTTTTGGCCCCATCTGCTGGAAGATTGACTGTACTTTAGGAAATCAACATTTATTTTGTTCAAAATACCAGCAACACAGACCTGTTGTTAATTAGGCATACTAAATTATGAAAGCTTAAATGTGTGAATATCAAGCAGGTAATAATGTCATGGCAGATCCATTTATTTATATTAATTGATACATAAATAAAAACATTTGTTATTTATGTTTGTTTGTTTTTTTCCATTTAATTGGTGATAAGGGAGCACGAGGCAGAGTCTTTATCAAGAGATACCTCATATTCAGGTTATGCTTTTGGGATAGAAAGATATTTTGGAGTAACATTTAGGTAAATAGTTATATACATAAACAAAAAATAACATAAAAGTCCTAAATACATGAACCAAATGTTACTGTTAATTTTTTTAAAGTGCAACGTCGTCATAAAAAACTTAACCAACACCATTAAAATAAACACATAGGTAAAATAAATAGTACCCTAATAATAAATTATGTAATGACCTCGCTAACCCAGCGTCACGTGACTCGAAATCTCTGGACTGGACAGGATGAGCGCAGCCAGAAAATGGCGGATATTGAGGAGTTACGGGTAGGCGAAAGTGCAATGATAGTTGGTTACTTTTTTGCGTCTTTCACATTTTGAAGATATTTAGCAGTTTCCGTTTCGTTGTGGCCGATTGTGACGGGGTTTATGTTATTAATAGTAAAAACAGGAATATCCCATCACTTTGTTAGACTGATAGTTGTTAGCCTGTTAGCCACCAACTAGCTTCTCTTCTAGCTCTGAAGCTGCAAAACAAACATTGAAGATCAGCCTGTAAATGTCACTGAGACTGCTCTTCAGTCTCTTTTTCACTGCATGAAAATGCTTTATTGTAATGCCTAACTGAGCTTGACGACTGTTCGCAGCAGGTAAAAAGTTTTTTACGTTACAATTTCTTTACTGCTCGATTTGTTGTGGCTGGTCTTTTGTTAGCTAGCATCCGACTGGACAGAACTGTAAACACAATTGTACCCACAGGTGTAGCCTTGTTTACAGCGTGTATTTGCACCGCTAATAGCTGTGTAGACAAACATTTGAGACGTGTGTGTTGATGTACAGCATTTGACGTTTTATGTAAAATCGCCAGCTAAACATTAAAAAAGACACATTGTGCTGGTTGTTTACATGTCAGCAAGTTAGTTGCCAGCAAAGACAAGACGGAGTCTTCACACCACATTTTTGTATCATTATACATAAAGCACCATTCTAAAATGTAACATTAGATCTTTAATCTGTGTTTACGAAAATTAATCGTTTTTGTTTGGCAAAATTATTAATTTAGGAAATTGCTAGTAAATTGTTTAGAAACAACAAGCTTGATGTAAATCTGACTTTCTTTAACAATTCAGTTAATTCCTCTCAGGGTAAACCTGAACATCTGCTTTGTCCTGTGTCATGCTCTTTATGTTTATCTAATGGGTCTTGGAATTATTTTCAACATTTTAGATGCATTTCGGTCACATTTGTTAAGGATTTTAAAAGAAAAAAGGATTAACACGTAAGAACGATCAAGCATGGACCATATAAAGAAGGGTCAGTTGAGATTTTCTTATTTTTTCTGGGTTTGACATTCTTATTTTTTCTGGGTTTAATTCTTATCATCATCATGAAACTTGATGGCACCATGGCATAGTATGCAATTTTTCCGTACTAACTATGTGGAAACAGTATTTATTTCCTTGCTTATCCCTGTCAGGCATCTCAAAGTGTCCTGTTTGGAATTGTTTTGCAGAATATGGTATCAAGTTTCCGTGTGTCAGAGCTCCAGGTACTGTTAGGTTTTGCTGGAAGGAATAAGAGCGGTCGCAAGCATGAACTTTTGCTGAGGGCTTTGCAGTTACTGAGGAGTGGTTGTAGTCCTGCCGTGCAGATCAAAATAAAGGAACTGTATCGTCGGAGATACCCGAGGACATTTGATGGTCTTACAGACTTGGCAGCGCTAAAGTCAAGCATTAAATCCTATTTTCACGTAGATGACGCAACGGGTGTGAGTTCAGATCATCCTCTTCAAACTGGCCATTTGGACCTGGTGCAGCAGCACCCGGTGAGCTGTGATTCACCTGATTTTCATGAATCAAAGCCCATGATGAATATGCAGCAGCCCACGTCACTCATGGCGCCCGTCCACCCGGACGTGCAGATGAAATCCCTTCCATTTTATGACGTGCTGGATGTTCTGATTAAGCCGTCGAGTTTAGGTAATTTTACATGAAATACCTTGTTTTTTTGAGCGCTTGCATGAGATCGTAATGTGATTAGCAGTGCATTTCACACATTTTCCAATTAAAGACATGGTATGAGTCAGGTGTATGAGTATGAGCAGACACTTAGGTGTATTATGTTTTAAAGGTGCCAGTACAACTCAGAGGTTTCATCAGGAGAAATACTTTATATTTGCTTTGACTCCACAGCAAGTAAGAGAAGTTTGCATTTCACGGTAAGAACTTTAACATTGATGAAATAATATGCTTTTATTACTTGCAAAACCTGGTTACATTTGGTTCTTTGTTGTTCTTGTTTTGCATAGGGACTTTCTTCCAGGCGGCAGAAGAGACTACATGGTTCAAATCCAATTACGGTAAGAACAAAAGATAACATTTTTATGCAGTCTTCTTTAATTTCTTTAGTAGAGGTGTGTACAGAGATTACATTTTACAGATGTCACAGTTTTAGACTCCTAAAATTAATTAAAATTGTGTCTTTTCTTTGCTTTCATACTAGGTTTTGTCTAGCAGAGACCAGCTGTCCACAAGAAGACAATTTTCCAAACAGCCTGTGCATCAAAGTCAATGGAAAACTGTTTCCTCTCCCTGTACGTAGTCCTGTTGTAACTAAACTTCAGTAAGCCTATTTAATATTTTTCGAACCCTAAATAGTTAAAATTCTAATATGTATACAACTAGTGTCAGAGAACTATTGCACACACATAACAGGATGAACACATAATAGCAATACATTAGATTTGTAGCCCTGCTGTTGTTACTGGATTCCTCTATAATTGAAATGCTATTGCCGTCACACAGGGCTATGCACCGCCCCCTAAAAATGGTGTGGAGCAAAAAAGACCAGGCAGACCTCTAAACATCACATCATTGGTCAGGTTATCATCGGCTGTACCCAATCAGATATCTGTCACATGGGCACCTGAGATAGGAAAGGTTTGTGCAGTGCAGTTGCACCTGGTTTTTCAAGCATTTAGTTTTACACACAATGTACACTAAATATCTTTTTAATATGCTAAGAATACGTGCTTCCCTCTTGTTTCCTGTAGACATACTCCATGTCTGTTTACTTGGTACGACAACTGACCTCCCCACTGTTACTGCAAAGATTGAGAATGAAAGGGATAAGGAACCCCGACCACTCCAGGGCATTAAGTAAAGCAACTTTTACATGATTATTATGAAAAATTCTCTTGATTTATTTAAAGGGGTCATATGATGGTTCTAAAACAATTATTTTGTGAATTTGGTTTATAGCAATGTGTTTTATAGCAATATGTGGTTTTAGGGTTTAAAAAGTAATTATTTTACACATACCGGAGATTATTGTTGCTCCCCAATGCCCAGCAGAACGCATCAATTTATCACAAAGCTCATTTCTCTGAAAAGCGCAGTGTGCTCTGATCGGTCAGCGATCCAGCGCACTAAATACCGCGAGCGTAATGAACATGTTATGCCCCTTACCATATTTGAAAAACACAGTGTCTTTACAACATGGCCAGCGGTGACAATACTAAAGCGATAATAAAGGTACGCCTTCTTTCTTTGCGTATACTTTTGGGCGGTTTGGAAACTTTGCCCCTACATTTCTCCATAGAAATGTGGGGCCGTGTTTAAACGAGGCGTTTTAGAAAGGTGTGGCTGAGCTTTAACGTTTACAAAGAATATCTCTTTGGGTTTGAGAATTTGAGCTTTGTAATTCAGCAGATCTTATTCATGCACAAACAGCTACATAACACACTAAAGAGAAAGGAGAACTAGAAATCATATGACCCCTTTAATACGAGGTCATTCTCTGTGTTTGCCATGAAGTCTGTAGCAGTTATTATTATTAAGATTTAAATAATCAAATTATTTACTAAATCCACAACCTTTTCTTATAACAGTTAAAGAAAAACTCACAGCAGACCCTGACAGCGAAATCGCCACAACCAGTTTACGTGTCTCACTCATGTGCCCAGTAAGTTACTGCATCAAAGAGACTCTTTAATCTCACTTTAAACATGTTTATTTTATTTCATTAACACTGTTAGTTTGTGTTTAGTGTGTTTTGCATACTTTAATCGTCTCCTCCTTTGCATAGCTTGGCAAGATGCGTCTCACAGTACCCTGTCGAGCTGTAACCTGTTCGCACTTGCAATGCTTTGATGCTGCTCTCTACCTGCAAATGAATGAGAAGAAGCCCACCTGGATCTGTCCCGTCTGTGACAAGAAGGCCACATACGAGAGTCTGATTATAGATGGGTAAGTGTATTTCCACTCTGGCTAATATGGTAAAAATAACTTGGGTTGCTCTAATAACAGTAAATCCTTGAGATTTCATATAGAGTAATGGTCATATGGGCTTTACACTCTTAAAATTGTTATTAAACCATGGTGTCCAAACAGTGTAAAAAAACATTTAGACTAAATTTCCACTTTTCACTCTCAAGGCTCTTTATGGAAATACTCAACGACTGCACAGATGTCGACGAAATCAAGTTTCAAGAGGATGGGACTTGGTGTCCAATGAGACCAAAGAAGGAGGCATTGAAAGTGTCATCTCCATGCATCCAAAAAATTGATTGTAAGTGTTACACACTACTGTACACCACTACTATACACTACTACTATACACTACTGTAAACTGCAGTTAATATCAAAGAACGTTTGGAAATCTATATTGATATTTATTACTACAAGTATACTACACTATCAGGTAAAAAATAAATCCTTTTTGGTGATTTGAGCATGTTACTGTAAGATAATTACAATTAAGAGAATTGTATGGCAGTGTAAAACTTACGGAGTTAAAATTGAAAATGTAATTTCCATGCTTGATTTTGAAAATGATTCATGACTCAGGTGCTGTTCCAGTACGACAGAGTGCAGTGTTGGCACCTTTGGAACCAAGCAGTACTAAAAAAGCAGATGTGATTGACCTAACGTTAGAGAGCTCGTCTGATGATGATGAAGACAGCAATCCTCCTCTAAAAAAGCGCTGTGTCTACATGTCAAAAGCAGAGGAGATGCACAGCAAAGGGTTTGTGGTCTTCAATTCAGTATGTAAAGCCATATGCGATTTTTATTTGTAAAAGTTTTACCATTTTGTTTTTACACACAATCTTAAACTGTACAATAAACCTCAGTAATCACAACATTAGCCTTTTTTTATACATTATAAAATCTATTTTGCAGTGCCACTCTTCTTTATAATTGTGTAATTATGTTGCATCTCTTTAATAATTTTCTTTTTAGGGTTTTGACCTATCAGCCATCAACTGTTCGAGTGCCAAATGTCCAGACACTGGACACCTCGTATCTGACCTCCTCAATAGCAGACTACTCCGTTCCATACCACCATTCAACCTTATCCACTATTCCCACAGATATGCAAAGTATGTACTTATCTGATCTGCCATCCAATCAAATATTGTTTTTTTATGCTCAGAATTTCTACATCAATGTTTTTATTCATACTCTGTTTGTTTCCCAAAGGTCTTGATTTATTTTCTCTGATTCAAGGGGACCCACAGGTATGCCTGAGAGTTCTGACATAGAAATATTTAGTTTGCATTGCATTATATTTGTCTGTACATGTTTTTCGGCTGTGTTTATATTTTATGCTTTTTCTTTTCAGCAGCATTACAGACCTCCCATATTTTTGGACAGCCTTTCAAACAGCCTTCAGAGTGCCACAACCAGCACCGGCCTGGTTTCCTCGTCAGCTCAGTATGAGACAGCAACTCATAGCAGCAGCTCTAGTCACGAGACGGGTGTCATTACCGGAGGATCTTCAGGCCTTTCAGACATTATCTCACTAGACTGAATCTTTGGGGGTCATCATTATTATTGGCCATCATCAGTCACCAAACCAACCACATTTGAATCATGTTAGCTAAGCTACAGATTTTATATCAGACTTTGAACTTTCAGAATTGTTTTGACAAGGACCTAGAAGGACTGCAGTGGAAATCTCTGAGGCATATGACCGGGTCAGCAGTGAGTTTTTAATTAAATGCAGCGTTTTTCACAAGCTAAAAACTGTTGGTTACACAACAAAGACTCTCATCCATTAGCTTAATGATTGGACAAGCAGAGCAAAGCAAACCGGAAATAAATACCCAGAGTGGAAATGTCAGATGTCAAACGATGCCTGGATTGTATATGTTTGGTGAGTTACTTCTGCAGTTAAAACAAATGCAGATTTTCGGCGGCAGCTCACTTTTATGTCATCCAATTTAATATCTACAGTGCAATTATTATTTTTTACGTTACAATTTTAGACTTCTTTTGCAGCAATAAAACCTCTTTGTTGTATATTGTATCATGTTCACTTGAAGGCTAATGTCATATTTGTATCTGCATCACTTTTTTATTTTGTTTTTTAGTAGTTTGTGAAATCATTATTTAAGGGCCATCAGATTTCAGGTTGCTGGAAGAAGTATGCCCATTTTCAATTTGTACTTTTATGTGGAATATTTTGTCTTTGCATCTCATGACTTGAGTTAAAATTTTAATTGTTCTAGGTCAGCTTACAAGACTTGCAGCTACAGGTGAAATGAAGCCATTCATTGTACTTATAAAATTATGCCTAAAAGTTTATAGTTTTAATATGTGATGGGGAATAACACAATACACATCATATATTGCTATTACTTTGGTAATTGCTAATGGTTATTTACTTAATTAAATTTAAATTAATCTCACATATAGTCTCACTAGATGTGAGCCGTAGAGTATACTGTGTGTAATTCTGACTAAAGTCTAAAGCATGTAAATTGTTTTTTTACACAGTAACAATTCATCTATTTCATAAATTGAATCTACTATTTTGAGCCAATGACAGAAGCTCATTTTATTCATGTAAAAAAAAAAGAACACTGATGTGCTGTAAATTTTGCTACAGTGCTTTATTGTCCTTCCCAGTCAGGTCTGTTTTATAATGAATATATATGTCTGTCACAGATAATTGCTGAAAATCTTGAATTCATTGCCAAAAGAGGACACAGTTCAAAATGATACACCTTATGACATAAACCAATCCACAGTGATTAGGTAATTGTTTAATCATGTTTATCTGAAAATATATATTTTTAAAGGTTAATAAGTGCAGATTTTTGTGTTGTTTCACTGTATTGGCTGTACGTTTTGCATTACATTGGGACATATTCACACAAGTCTAACATGCTCAGATTTTATTTGCTGCAAGACTGAAAATGTAATTTAAGCTCTACTGTGTAAACATTATTTCATACACTTCATAGTCATCACTTTGGAGTTATTTAACATTGCAAGATTAATAGCTTTAATCACCATGTACAATCTAGAGAAAATTATAATTTGTCCAGGAAGTTGTCCAGTGCTGGGATGCCCTCCTTCAGACCTTTACGTTTACGTGTCTCAGCCACAATTTGGCAAGGTTTGCTGTTAACATCATAGGGGTCACCTGGCAAAATCTGCCAGTGGTCAAACACACACTGAGGAAAGGCTTGACCACCTGTGTTAGACCTCAGGTCTGCTGTAAAACCTGTGCAGAAACAAGTAAAAGCTCATTTAGATTTTCAGGTACACTATTTGATATAGGCTGTAATACTGCGATAACCTTTGTTCTAAATTTACAAATGGATTTATTATTAAATATAAAAATGACAAATCTTCAGTCCTATTGTTATCATTTTTGGCAAACTGAAATTTGAAGTGTTTGCTCACCAAATGATTCATTTACAGGCAGATAGGCCTTCACAACAAATATAGGTGTGCCTGCCACTTGAGACTCCTCAAAGACGTGACCTCTTTTTCTATTCAGCACACCATAGATGCCACCAACAACCTGCTCTGGACACTGGACAGGAAAAATAAATATTTCAGTGCCATCACTATTTCAGTTGTATTTGGGTTCAAAGGAGTCATATGTACCTGAATCTCGACAAGGTAAATGGGTTCCATGAGTCTTGGCTGTGCAGTGAGAACAGAAGCATACAGAACTCTGCGGGCTGTGGGAATGATCTGACCACCACCTCTGTGGATAGCATCAGCATGAAGGGTGACATCATGAATGTCAAATCGGACCCCTCGCATGTTCTCCTCACAGAGTGCACCCTGGTAAGTTAACACAAAATCCCATTGTGATAATCATAACTGAAACAAAAATATGTAGGAATGTCCAAGCAATATCTAAATCTGTTAACTCCATCTTTACTCACTTCTTTGGTTGCCCACTGGAAACCAGCCACCGCGCTGTCCTTTATCTCATTCAGATATTGTACTCCCTTTGTGACGTCCACAAGGATATTGGGTCCTGTGCCATCAGGACCAAAGCACCATATCTTACGGGCCTCTGCAACCTCCCATTCGTATTTTTCAGCCAGGTAACGAGCTCTCTGTTTTAGCTCCTGCCTAGCGGCCACGTCACCCTTATCAATGTCTTCGGCCAAGCCATCTGGAAAAGGCCGAGCCTTCATGTACAGACGATTGTGCTTGTTGGGGGACTTAGACAAGCAAACCTGATCTGATTCATCACTGACTGTTTCACGATATGAAACAACTGGGTCTGATTTCTGTATTAAAAACAAATGCTGTTAGTCTGAACAAAAGTAACAGATACGCCATCAAACATCATCAAAGCCCCACTATACCTTCAGAGGGATGCAAGCATGATCTTCTTCTAAGTCTTTTAGGCAAATCTCAAGATGCAGCTCTCCGGCACCTGCAACTATGTGCTCCCCAGACTCTTCAATGATACACTAATTAAAGACAAACAACGATTTTAACAAGATCACACAATTATATCTGATAGCTTTATTTTATGGCCTAATTTAAGTGGGACATCTTTCCACAATGTTTAATTTTGTTTTAATGGGTTAAACCAAGATATTCACCTGAACCATGGGATCAGACTTAGCCAGACGTTTAAGCCCTTCCACCAACTTTGGTAGATCAGCTGGGTTCTTGGCCTCCACAGCAACTCTCACCACAGGACTAACGCTGAACTTCATGACACGCATGTTGTGAGCATTTTCAAAGGTGGTAATAGTGCCAGTCTTGACCAGGAACTGATCAACCCCAACTAAACCAACAATGTTCCCACATGGCACATCTTCAATGGGCTCTACATACCGACCCATCATCAGAATAGTTCTAAAGAGGACATAGTGAGACCATATGATAATTATCACATAATCAAATCACAGAGGATTAGTGAGAATGCATTATGTGTTTAACTGCAAACCTTTGGATTGGTTTTAAGTACAAGTCTTCTTTCTTTCCTGGTGTGAAGTTTGGGCCCATGATGCGCACCTTCTGCCCTGTAGCAACGATACCGGAGAAGACACGACCGAAGGCATAGAATCTACCCTTGTCAGTGGTTGGCACCATTTTGGAGATGTACATCATGAGAGGAGCTTTTGGATCACAGTTCTTTACACCTAGAAAGTCAAAGTTGGAGTTGCTAACAAGGCAAATCTATGAAACACTTAGGAATGTTGTGACTAACCCATAGCAGCCTCATCATCTCCAGGACCCTCATACAGCAGTTCACAGCGGTACTTTTGAGCTGTTACAGGAGAGGGAAGATGGATGGTAATCATCTGAAGTAGAGCATCACCTGCAGGCAACCAGCGACGCATCACAGCCTGAAAACATGATACAAGCATATGCCAATTACACCAACATAGACTTGTTTCCTCCTTGAGTTTTAGAATTAGTGTATTTTTTACAGAAGAACATTGTTCTTGTGTTATTCTGGGCTATTCTACAGTACCTTAAGTAAAGGTTTTCCTTCTTTTTCTTTGTCCTCAGCATCAAGTTTTACTTCAAGTTTTTCAATCAGTTTTTGACTTTCTTCTTTTTTGAAATTCATTATGGAATCGAAAACCTGCAGAACAAGAAGCAATTGGAGAATGATTTAAAATGTGTTACCTGTTGACCTATACTTATTAATAATTGCCGATTTCAATAAATACCTTGAAGATTGGATCCAGGACAAGTTGGGAGAAAGTACGCGGCAGCTTTTTGCCATCTGCATTGGTTGCTGATTTGCTGAATTTTCCACAGGATGGATCGAAATACCTGGGAATGGTGAAATTAAAAGGATTATTTCTTGCATATACTGTATACACAAATGATTTATTCTAAATATAGAATGGTAAGTGTCTTCTTTATAACACTTACTTATCTCCCCAGAGCTTTTTCATCATCTCTTCCACTTTCTTAGCCCGTTCTGCTGGGGGGAGGTCTGCTTTTTTCTTATCTCCTTTAGCAGCAAATTTGGCCACATACATCTCAGCAAACTGCTTTAAAGTAAAAGCCCAGCCGTGGAGGCCTGATCCAAATCCCACAGTCCCGACCACAGGATCCACCTTAATTATATCCCAAAGTCAGAGAGAAACGTAAAGTTTACATTTTATTTTAAACTGTGGAGATTCAAGAATAAAGAGCTTGAGTGATCTGTTACCATAATGTTTCCCATTGGTCCATGTTCTCCTTCACCATAGGTTGAGATGATGACATTAACATTCTCTACGATCCTCTGGAAAGTTTGGAAAAGCTCATCGGGTTCCAGCTGTAGCTCAAGAAGGGCACGGTCCATCTTATTCATCATCAAGACAGGTTTGATGCGCTCAGCAATGGCTTGTCGCAAGACAGTCTCAGTCTGCACACATACACCTGTAGAACAAATTACATTTTGTCATTCTTGAGCTTTTGCTTTTTCAGCAGATATTGATCTCTTTTCCTTCAAGAATTTAGTTATTTAATCAAAGGAATTTTATGATGGATATCTAATGAATGGTTGTATGATGGATGGTTACACAATGTTACAAATCACATACATGTGAAAGTATTACATTCTTTATTTATTGAAAATAAGTTAAAAAGGAAATATAAATACAATAAAGGAGGCAAGACATTTTGAGAGTAATGTGCATGCTAGTGTATGCCTTACCTGAAACACAGTCTACTACTACAAGGGCACCATCTGTAACTCTAAGAGCAGCTGTCACCTCAGAGGAGAAGTCAACATGTCCCGGTGAGTCGATCAGGTTTATAAGAAAGCCAGAACCATCCTTGCACTGCTTAATGAAGGCTAAGTCATTTTCATGGAGCTCATAATATAGAGAGATGGCTCTGTGGGGGAAAATACATTTACATGTATGAATGTGTATGGATGTATTTTTATGTATGTTAAATAACTGGACAGCCATTCCAGTGTCTGCTAGGTACATTTTGTCTAAAACATGATGCTTAATTTTAAAGTTTAACACTAACACAGAATAGTTAAATGGCTAGTTTACCCAAAAATAAAACATTTTGTCATGATGCATTCACCTTTATGTCATTCAAAAACGGTGTATTACTCTGTCTTCTGTCCAACACAAAAAAGGTATTTTGAAAAATGTCTTAGTGGTTTTGTGTCCATACAGTGAAAGTCAATGGGGGCCAATGACTTCATGTTGTTAGGTTATCAACTTTTTTAAAATATCTTTTCTGTTTTACAAAAGGAAGAATGTCATAAGGGTTTGGAATAATATGAGGTTAGGTAAATGATGAAAAGATTTCTTGTGTGACCTATCCAATTAATAATGTTATTGATCTTTAAATCGGGAGTACTTACGTTGACTTTATGGTGATACATCTCTCCTGCTCATCCTTTCTCGTGTCAGTAAATCGGGTCTCTCCTGCACGAGCAGAAGCGATGATACCAGCCTTGCACACCAAGGAATCAGTGAGAGTAGATTTGCCATGATCCACATGGGCAATCACAGACATGTTCCTGATGTTGGACTTTTTGTCCATAATCTCCCTAATCTGGTCTACCGTGAAGTTCACCTGAGGGACAAAGACAAGTTTATCAAGTGTTGTTTGTGGAAAAAATTTGATAGTGTTTGTGTATGGGGAATCTGTTATGTGAAAACAAACGACTTCAGATTAGGGTTTAAAGGATGAGAATCTACAAGCAACAATCTAACAAAAATATAATAGATTTTACTTCTCAGGAAAGGCTAATATGACTACAAACCGAACAGTAGTTAAAGTATTTGGTTAATGCTTCATTAATATTTCATAAACTATAACAGAGCGCATTAAAGTGCAGCATGTACCATAACTGCGTATAGCTGCTGAGCGCTGCAGTATCTTCAGCACCACCAGCGCTGCATTCAGCCAATAACAGACTTGTTTTGCCCGATAAGACGCGCTGGGTAGTCAAACCCCTAAAAAATCCTAACACACTTTATCTATATATACATCTATCACCCTCCACACTCATGGTTTGCTCAGTCTCTGCGCACGAAACTTTAATACGCGCATAGAGAGAACAGTGGGCGTGATCACGCTATTTATAACAGGGTAACGCTATTCCAATATGCCCGTGTGCTGGGCCATATCCCCAAAATAACGCGGCTTACTTAAGCTTAAAAACAAAGATTAACCGCTTTCTTTTGTGCTTTATATTTATTTGATAGATATCAAACTCACTGCTCGTGACATCATCACGACATACCTTCGAATAAACATCTCTATATGCGCCAGTATTTCAGTGCGTCAGCCATTACCTGACTATTAGTAAAATCGTGTTTAAATGTTCAGCGTATAATACAAGTTCAAGGTTGACATAAACGCGAAAATCTACTAGGCAGGTTGTCATTACGTCATTAGAATAACATAACATTACATAAATGGCTAAATAAAGCCTCGGTAAATACTTAAATGTACTAAAATAATATAAAACGATAGTTTAGATATTTTTACTGCAGCCCGGCTCACTGTCACGCTGAAATATCGTACCATTTTGGCGAATGGCTCCCAAGTCTAGGACGGCCTCGTCTGCGGTCGGTGCTGCTCTCCGGTGGAGGACTTGGGGGAAAGAGAGAGAATATGACGTAGAATCTTAGTTTATGCTGCGACAGATAGCACTGCGGAGTCATGTGGAAGAAGTCATATGGACCTAGATGACCCCAGTACTGGACAGACCAGTTAAGGAGTTTAGATTCACCATATAAATGCAATATTTGTGATAGTTATATTCTGCTAAGTATTCAAGAAACATTTCAAAATCATTTACAAACAATTCAATAATAAAAATAATAATTATAAACATAGCAGAGAAAGAAAACGGGTCTGCCTATATTAAAATTGCTGCTACTTTTTATTATTTTATTTTTAATAAAATAAATTAGCATGGTTGTTTTACACCATAGTATTAGCCTATCTTAATATATCAGGCTGTAGCTACCATGCTTTTCCCCTTCTATGTACAAAACTGAATCACAATTAATCAAGAGTGGTAAAAACACTGCGTCAATAAAACGAAAGTAAATTCAAACTGTTATGTATCGTCGCTATAAGTACATCCAAAACAGCAGATGGCGCCGTATCACTAAATCATTTTGTTTTAACTCAGCGGAGGGAAAGTTGAATTACATATCGGAACTTCGGAAGCTGTAGATTTATACAGTAGTATTGAAATGTTTTTTTAACCATTTGGGTTATTGAACTTTAACGCTTGACATGTCCGTTACGCCCTGTTTAGTGGATAGATGGACTGAGGAGAATAACGCAATAATTGTGAAGTGGAAGGTACTGTAATAAAATAAGTGATAGTAATAATTTAAAGTTTTTGACATTGTGATCTTAGACCTTACCATCAAACACTTTGATTTTAGCAAAACGAACGAGAAGTTCAGCCACTGCAGGATGTTAGGAAACGATGCTATTCAGAAAGCCTTAAGCTTCTTCAGAAAATACAAGGTAGTGTCATGTGTTGTTTTTGTGGTTTGATATGGTATTGTGAGAAGTGCATAACTATCGCTTTTGTGTTTACACAGGCATACCAGCAGCTACAGAACGACTCAAACTTGAAATGACAGTCTCATACAACACGTTCTTATTTTCACTGGGTTTCTCCCACACAAGGGAGATAGAAGACAGTCTCAACCGCACTTTACTAAGAAGTAAACCACCTAAATTTCACTTTATTATGATTTTTTTTATTAAGTATGGCTTCTGGGTCGGTATCTAGCTTTATGTTCCCTCGTGTTTTCTCTTTTTTTCTAGCTTTAGAGGCTGCTGGATCTCAGGTTCTCAGTTATGATACATTTAAGTTGTGGCAGGTTGGTCTACAGACTTTTGACACCTCAGTCTATGTGCCGTATTTCCACAAGCTTCTGTTAATCCAGTGGATGTTGTGGTTAATGGAGTGTCAGTTGGACAGAATTGTTACTCTATTGACACAGACAAATCACAAGGTAATTGTTAAATATAAAGACTAAATGTCATCAGCATTTAAATGTAATATAGACACGTGTGTATATATATATATATATATATATATATATATATATATATATATATATATATATATATATATATTACACTGCTGTCTTGCTGTCGTTCGTGTGTCCTCTTAGGGCGAGCTCACAGCACCTGTGAATCTATGGACAGAAATCCAAAACCTTGCACTGAGCATGGATGAGGATTCCTCGCTCATGGTTGCCAAGGCAGCAAAAGACCTCAAGAATCTTTTGCACATCTGCACTGTTGTTGCTTATGGTACAGTATGTCTTAACTAAGATATTACATAAGAGGTTCATAGATTCATATCGTTTAGGTTTATACACATTATTTTTATAAGTTGTACATTATATTGCATTAAAGATATGTGCTATTTGGTGTTGGACAAATAGAAATAAATACTTAATGTTGAATAAATTAAATGTATTTAATTAAATAAATATATATGTGTGTGTATATTTAAAAAATAAATATTATATTATTATATATTATAAATACAAATAAAAATATACTTAAATAAATGTAATATCTTTCTTTTTATTTAAACAGTATGTTGTGTTTGTTGGTTTAGGGGTGGAACAGATAAATAAGGAGAAATATTCCGAAGCCCTTGAAGCTTTTCAGGAGGCTAAAGGCCGACCAAGTCCCAGAAGGCTTTTGGCACAGATCCACAGCCTTATAGGCCAGAGTTTGGCTAAGATGGTACAAAGCTGTTATCCAATCCTCCAATCCCATCCTGTAAAAACAGTACGATAGAAAGAAAGTTAAACTTGAACAACCCTCTGAAAAAAAAAAAATATTTGAAAGTAATGTGTCCGGGATCTGGCTCAGTTCATGTCTATATTGAATTATTAATAATTATTTATAAAGTTTGTTTGTTAGCCTAGATTAACTTAGATTCATGTGAGGACACTCTTATTAGTTGCTTTGTTTTTTCTTTTCCTGCAGGGTCAGCCCCATTGTGCCCTTCACTTTTATAGGAAGGCTGTGGAAGTGGATGTTTCTTGCCACAGTGCACTCTATCAAAGTGCGCTGGTATTCAGACAGCTTGGTAATGCAGAAGCAGAAATTGAAGCACTGCGTCTTCTTTACTCTGTAAGTGGTTCTGCACACAATTTACTAATACTTTGTTTCATTTTATTATTTAATGCTCATAAAGTATATAATAAATAGATAAATACATATAATATTAATCTTTTATTCCACACCATTGGTTTATCTCACAAACCTTCTATATTAAAATTCATTTGTGAGTCCCATAAAGTCCACGTCTTTCGACTACTTTCATTTACAAATTGGATTTGAATTAGTGTGCTTATAACAGATTCTTAATTAGTAAAAAGTCCTAGCTAACACTAAAAATTGTAACTTGAATCCAGACAAGGATAGTTCACATTGTTTCCTTAACACTGAATATATTCCCTGATGTTGGTATATATGGTGTTGTTTTTAATATGTGTTTCTCTCTTGGTGTACAGGCAGTACAGCTGCAGTCTGATAAATGTCCATCTAGTGCTTCACTGGTGTCTCCAGATCTGCTGCTGGGTGGTGAACAGATGACCTTCATTAACAGAGTGCCCTCCCCCTCTCTGATTCTGTACACTTTGGCACACACATGTGTGCTCAATGGCAGGCAAGTGTACCCACAACAAAGCCAAATGCTTGACCTGCCTGCCGTAAATGAATAAAGCCTTTAATTTTTTCTACTCTGCCATACTATATAATGTGGCAAGAATGCATCGATTTATATTTTGTGCAGAATACTAAACATTTCCTATGTAATCCTTTATGTTGTCCTAATCAGTATTTTAGATGGTATGGAGTATTATCTTGATCTCCTGACCTCACTGCAATCAGAAAGCAAAGATCTTGTAAGATTTTATTGCCAGTTCAAACATCATGCATAATATGTATAAAGCCATGTAACTAGTTTTCAGCAACCTGTCCGTGTGTTACAGGTACCCACAGGAATGGGCGATTCTTTTCCTAGAATCCCAGTGGTCTACCTAGAAGCAGCATTTGCTTTGTTAAAAGCTCAAAAGTATAGTGATGCTATTGTGATCTGTGAGGAGGTCATTACCAGTACGTTAGATTTCATCCCTGAGAGACTGTTGATTGATGTGCACATGGAAAATCAGCAGACAGCTGCACCAACCACTGTGTGTCCAGATTCTGATGCTGTGCTTGAAAAAGTGGACTTCGTGTTATGGGCGGGTGCAGGTCATCTTCTTCAAGCACAAGCTCACTCAAAGCTTAAGGATACCAAAGAGGCGATTACAAATTTTACAAGGTACAATATAATGGTTTTATAAAGTGTTTTGTTTCATTTAGCAAATTATTGTTTACGTTGCTTTGGTCTTTCTTTTTAGAGCTATTAATCAACTTGTGAAGGTGTTTATAAAACAAAAAGGCAAGTAAGCTTTTCTTGTAAGGTCTTTGCTCCAACATGTTTGCATTATCATATTAATCATGTCTTACTTCATGATAATCTGTCCACATCACATTTATATTTGAGTCTGGTCATCTGGTATGTATTGAAAATATAGATCTGAATGTGGAAGATGTACTAGGCTTCTTCCTTTTTACTGGGGCCGCAGTTATACTGTCTCATTTTCTTTTGTACAGTAATTCACATAATCTCTTCAAATTTATAGACTGGAAACAAAAAAATCTTGGAAACACTGAAGCAATGGTTGAAAGAATGTTGACTTTAGAAGCAGCAAAGGGACAAGCACTAGCTGGTAGAGGGCTCTGCTTTCTGGAAAAAGGTCAACTGAAAGAGGCCTTGAGAGATCTTCATCTCAGTCTCCAGATTTCTCCAGGTATTTACAAACAGCTGGACATACTAGTGTATTAAAAATGGTCTTGTTCATTATCCTGTGAACAGAGAGGTTTAAATGTACAATCACAAACTGAAATCATCTGATCTGTTTTACTTGCCAAATCAAATATGCATCTGTATTTAAATGCCACTAGGTTGTAGGAACACAGAGATGTGGCTGACTGAGGTCTTATGGAGGCTTGATCGCAGAGAGGAAGCATTAGTACATTGGAGGGAGAGCCATAATCTTACAGATACCATCAACTCAAAGTAAGCCATCTGTCATACTGCTAGTATACTTGAGTTACAATATATGTTATTATGAAAGTCAGAAAAAACCTGACATGATAAGTGTTTAAAGTTTGAAGTTGATAAAGTTTTTGATGTATGTTTCAGAAACCTACCACTGTATTTAAAAGCATGGCAAGATAATACAGCTTTTGACTTCAGTAGCCTTAAGAAGAGAATGGAGGATCACATTCAATCCAGCAATGTACAAACATAGGAAGATGTTGTGGACATAAACCGGTTATGTCATATTTCACCACATCCATACAAGAGCCACATTCCTTACTGACACAGCACATTTTCTGTTTAAAATAAACATTATTTACCTCTGTCACATTATCAACCTCTGTCAGACCTATCATCTGGCCAGGTTTGGACTGCATCTGTTTCACGGCGGAAGAAAATAATAATTAAAATCCTTACCATTACAATATGTCTACTCGCTTGAATCTCTAATAATAATAAAAACAATACTTGTATGAGCATCCACAACATCTAACTACATTCCAGCTCGTTTTAATTATTTCACAATACTTCCTGAGAAAAGAGAAACATTTGTCGTCATGTGTGCCCTTTCGAGATTGCTTAAAAACTTGGGCAACGTGGCCTATTGGGCAATAGACGACGACTTGGTTTTAGTTCAGTCGTTCTGACACTTAAACTCAGCTGAGCAACAGATTTATCAGGCTAACCGAGCCAATCCGAAAGAGACAGTTCACAACGCAGCAGAAAATAAACCAATCGTTGTGGACGCTGAAAGCCACACAGACCAATGATGCTTGAGCTTTGCTGCGCTTGTCTCACGATTGGCCAAACGGCAAGCGCAAAGCAGAGAAGTGTCTTGTGATTGGTGTATCATTCAATGGGCGAGGAAACTTTTTTCCCCGCAGAGTTGATGTTAGCAAGCTAATTCAGTGCGGAGGTAAAAGCTACTGTGAAGGTTGGAGACGGTCACTCAAAAGAGCTACTCATTTTCATTAACTATTTATATCTCTTTGTGGGAGAAGCAATATGGCTTCGGGTGGAGAGTAAGTAAAATCTTTGTTATGTGGTATCTGAATTAACGATGGTTGTTTTGTTTTATGTTGAGTGGAAGTTAGCTTTCAAGCTAAGTAACATGAGCGCATCGTATTGATGGCGATCGGTAAAAAGAGCGAGTATTCGTTTTATAGGTTTCTCTTCAGAGAGCACGTGTAAATTAAAGTAATCTAAATTTCTTTTGACAGTCGTGTTCTCAAAGCGTGCGAAAACTTTGCGGGACGGTTGTGTGGCTGTGGTCAGGTGTGTTTAGCATTCAAGCTAACCGGACTGAGTCATTCTCCGGAGATGACGGAGGCTTTCGGCCCACCGGCATCACCGGCGACTGTCCGAAAATACACGCATATATCGCTGTTAAATGTTCATCATTTTACTTCACAATATTAAAACGGATTTAATTATTAACAAGTCAAATTGTGTAATAATAAATGCATCGTGAGGTGAAACATCAATCCGGCTTTGTGTAAATTTGAGTAGCAACAGATGACTCGTAAAAGCCGTAATTTGGGCTCTTTAACCATGAAGCTGTTAACAACGATAAAAATGTGACATTGACATGTTACATACTAAATGTTCTGGTCGGCAGTTCTTATGAGTTCAGAATTTGCATATAAAATTTGTAACGCAGTGGTTTTTGTTTCACATGTCACAGCTGCATTTGCTGTGTCATTGGGCCATTGGAGAATGCTAACTGCTAGCAGCTCTTACATCACCGACACTGAGAGGAAAATAAACCATACGTCAATCTAACGGAGCAATATATGTGTAGTTTGTTTAAGACAAGAACTAACATTTTTGTGTGGAACCTAATTGTGGAGTTAGCTGCATATAAATATGTAGTGCGTACTGAGGATTTTGGGTTAGCTTACACAAACGCTTTTGGCCTCCGGCTATTGACGTCTGTCTGATAACCGCTGATTTAGGATCTTTTATGTACACCTTTGTCAAAAATATACATATTACGTAAACCGTGTAAATCCTAGAGTTTATTTTAATAGATTAGTTACACTGCGGCCTTGCTAATGGACACATCCTGGAGTAAATCTAGCGGATCATTACGGCTTTCTGTCCAGGGTTTGGTACAAAGCTCTAGAGTAACTTGAGCTTGGCTTTTTACACACCTGCCTATTGCCAAAAGTGCACTTATCAACCGTCTCGATTGTTTCTTTCTTTGGGAACAGATAGACTAATATGCAGTCTTTCACTTCTGTGACATTTGATATGAAATGCAACTCATCTTCTATTTTCAGATTCACTGATACAGAAAGAGAATATTACGTGTATCTGACAATCACATCTTATTACTATTGACAATGTTTTTTCGTCTTCACACAGATCCAAAAATGATGATCTTTCCACTGCCATCCTAAAGCAGAAGAACAGGCCAAATAGGTTGATTGTTGATGAGTCCATCAATGAAGACAACAGTGTGGTGTCTCTCTCTCAGGTACAGATAAATAAAATGGTTATGACATTTGCCCATTTGCTTGTCTATTTGTTTTAGGCAAAATGCATTGTATGTCTTCTTTAGGCAAAGATGGATGAGCTGCAGCTCTTTAGAGGAGACACAGTTCTGTTGAAGGGGAAGAAGAGGAGGGAGACTGTTTGCATCGTCCTGTCTGATGACACCTGCTCTGATGAGAAGGTTCGCATGAACAGGGTGGTCCGCAACAACCTTAGGGTGCGCCTCGGTGATGTCATCAGGTGTGACTTTATTATCTCTATTAAACCTTGAATAATTATGTTTGTGTAAACACTGTGTTGCTTGTTTATTGTTTATAATTATAAACCTGAGAGACTCATTTAACACACCTGCACATCTTATTTTGACATTTATTTTAACATCTTGCATTTTTTAGACTGTACACTGTCATAGTTGTATTCACTAATTATCCATATTATTTCCTCTTTTATTATTATTTATATGAAGCAGCTTTGCATTAATGAAAAAAGTGCTATGTAAATAAATGTGAGTTAAATTGAATCAAAATAAATATAATCATCAAGGGACTTTTTATTAATAAATATTCCAATCTAGGTAGGAATGTATCGTTGATTTTTCTTTTGTTTTGGTTTTCAGTATTCAGCCATGTCCAGATGTGAAGTATGGAAAGCGCATTCATGTTCTGCCTATCGATGACACGGTTGAGGGAATCACTGGAAACCTGTTTGAGGTCTACCTCAAGCCCTACTTCCTGGAGGCTTACCGACCAATCCGCAAAGGTAATGTTCTCACCTCTTTTCTTGATCATTTGGACATCTTTTTGTTGAACTTGATTCAGGATGATCATTAAAGTTACCATAAGAATTAAACTTGACAATTCTTATTTTTATTGAATATTGCAGTGTTATTAATAAATGGTTTATCTGTGTTGGTCATTGTTGTTTTAAAATTTGTGTGCCCTTATAATCTATAATCAAAACCTGTAAATGTACCTATGCACTGGAGTGGTGAGTGGTGATGATGTATCCTAAACGGTGTTTACTACAGCATGTAAAACATTCAACTAAACATCAGTAATACTGGTAACAAACAAATAATAAAGTTCAATGACAACTTGCAAAATATGCAAAAAACCCAGCTCATATTAAGCCTTAGACATAAAAAGTTACATTTATCATTAACATAAGCAGGAAGCATCTATGTTCTGCCACCAAGCAAGCAGGTCATCGCTGGGAAAACCTGTATAAAACGACTAGTTTTATACAAAATAGCCATCGTTGAACCCGAAAATTTCGAATGTTAAAAAAATGTTTTTTGCCACGCTAAAACTTGCTTTGAAAACTTTTTTTGAGGTTATGTAGAATCTTATAAATAAATCCACCCTATAAGTATTGCAACTGTCCCTATTACTAGATGCATATGCATGACTATGTACTTTATAATATTATAGGTTTAACATGCGCACTACCTGTGGCACTTTAACTGTACGTTATCACAGAGACCATCACAGCCCTAGTCGCACTTTTTATGCACGCATCATAGATTTTGATGTGTTTGCACTGTTATTGTGTTTTGTTATTTGAAAGATGAATTTTTTTTTTTGTTGCTTTTTTGTTGTTACTGTTTTTTTTTATTTTTTTATTAATACTACTACTATATGTAGCGTTTCTTTAACTGTAAAATTACTCTTTGGTGTACCAATTGGTCACATAGCTATGTAATACAAATTCACAGGTTAGAATTCCCCAAATTTGACCTTTGGAACACAGCTAAACTAAATTTCTTGTTTTCTGTCTGTTGCATTCGCATGCATAAAAATGGAAGTCACATATCCAATCAATTTACAGTGGGGAAAAAAGCAACCCCTGTCCTCTGTTTCTCTTCACTCGAAAATACGTCATGATACAGAATATCACGACTTGTTATTAAAATAGTTTCAGCTGAATGTAAAAAATTTTGAAATGCACTTGAAATCTGTAAAAGGTTCTGAATTTAGGTTAAACAATGCTTTGAATGGAGTTTGATCTCTAAAATACATACAAAAAATGCATTAAACTTTGAACCAAACTTAGGTTGCTCAAAGCTGCTTCGGTGTATCTTTAAACTGTAATTTAATTATAGACTTGGTAATCTCATTTAAGCACTAGAGAATGCACTAATGTGATGTTAATATTGGCCTGCTTTATTTTTGTAGGTGATATTTTTCTGGTGAGAGGAGGCATGCGTGCTGTGGAGTTCAAAGTTGTGGAGACTGACCCCAGTCCATACTGTATTGTGGCCCCAGACACAGTCATCCACTGTGAGGGAGAACCCATCAAGAGAGAGGTGTGTAGATTGTGGGCTTTACGATGTTTTAGATATCAAACATGTATAAATATTTGTTCTATTGGCATTGGGTTTATTGCGGAAAGTTTGAGTTTGTGTTCGTTTTAAACGTTGGTTGCAGGATGAGGAAGAGTCTCTGAATGAGGTGGGTTATGATGACATCGGAGGAGTAAGGAAACAGCTGGCTCAGATTAAAGAAATGGTGGAGCTCCCTCTGAGACACCCAGCTCTCTTCAAAGCTATTGGAGTAAAGGTAATGATCAGGAACTGTGTGGTTTACACATTAAGGTATTATGAGATTGTATAAACCAATTGGTGTGAATAAACAAAATCATCTCTCATTGTTCAGCCTCCCCGTGGCATTCTGCTGTATGGACCTCCTGGAACTGGAAAGACTCTTATTGCTCGTGCTGTGGCAAATGAAACTGGAGCATTCTTCTTCCTCATCAATGGTGTGGAAAAAAGAACAAATTACATTTTATCTTTTTTATTATCCGTTTTATGCATTGATGTCACCAAGTTTGACCTTGACCAGGTTTTTTTAGTATGACTTTTTATGTTATGATCTCAGGCCCTGAAATTATGAGCAAACTGGCAGGAGAGTCAGAGAGTAATCTGCGCAAAGCATTTGAGGAAGCAGAGAAGAACGCTCCAGCCATCATCTTCATTGATGAACTCGATGCCATCGCACCAAAAAGAGAGAAGGTAATGATTTAAAAAAATTGTGCCACTGTTTTTGTTGCCATCATGTCTGTGCCTTTCAGAAAAGCAAACCTGTCTAGCTTTTTTTAAAGCCTTTATTTTTTTTCTTTGATCTGAAGATGTATGCATAAATGTCTAGTTAAGAATTAATTCATCAAATTGGATGTCTGTTTTGTCAGACTCATGGTGAGGTGGAGAGGCGCATTGTCTCTCAGCTGCTGACTCTGATGGACGGACTGAAGCAGAGGGCTCATGTCATCGTCATGGCAGCCACTAACAGACCAAACAGCATCGACCCAGCTCTCAGACGATTCGGTGAGATAACGCATATCGGGTTTTGCTCTATAAGGCCTGCTGGCCACATCATTTGACAGTTTGTTTTTAACATACGAGTTTGAGACTGATGTTAGAGTGTTTTGACTTATTGATTAAACTTTTAATTAGAAATGTGCTTGTTAATCTGACTATACTGGTGAAATGGTGAGGACGGCACAATACAAAGATGAGTTATTGTTCAAATAGTTTCAGCTGAATGTAAAAAAAGTTTCTAATTGAAAAACACTAGGCTTTGTAAAATCATGTAAAAGCTCCATCTGCAGAAAACCGAACATTGTTTGATTTCTGATTTTATTTTTGAGATAAACCAATCATCTTTTTTTTTTTTTACTTATGGTGTCATGCCGACACTGATGTCATGCAGTGCTTTAATCCTAATATGACACTGGAAGTATCTTGTACTGATTTGCCGTCTGATTTCAGGGCGCTTTGACAGAGAGGTGGACATCGGCATTCCAGATGCTACTGGAAGACTTGAGATACTTCAGATCCACACCAAGAACATGAAACTTGCTGATGATGTTGATCTGGAGCAGGTATATTTTAGAAAACAAACAATTATGTCCTTAAAACCTGGGTTTCTATAATGATTCATGTGCATGATTCATTCAGATTTTTTGTAATACCCTCTGCTGTTTTTAGGTGGCAAATGAGACCCATGGCCATGTAGGTGCTGATCTGGCTGCCCTTTGCTCAGAGGCTGCCCTGCAAGCCATCCGTAAGAAAATGGACCTCATTGATCTGGAGGATGAGACCATTGATGCCGAAGTCATGAACTCATTGGCTGTTACCATGGATGACTTCAGGGTGAGGAATCTTAATCACAAAATACATCAAACTGTAAACTTATAGGCCTTATGGTGGGAACGAGTATCATTCAGATAAATTAATCTTTTTTGTTTTCTTCTGCCTAAAAGTGGGCCCTCAGCCAGAGCAACCCCTCTGCCCTGCGTGAGACGGTTGTGGAGGTGCCCAACATCACTTGGGAGGATATTGGTGGTCTTGATGATGTCAAGAGAGAGCTGCAGGAGCTTGTGCAGGTACTAATAAATTGACCCTTATTTCTTTTTTGTACTATAAAATGCGTTTGCATAGGTTAATTTTATGCTGACTCATTTTTTGCCTTATTTTTCTATCCTTTAAGTACCCAGTGGAACATCCAGACAAATTCCTTAAGTTTGGCATGACCCCATCCAAGGGTGTGCTGTTCTATGGACCACCAGGTTGTGGTAAAACCCTGCTGGCCAAGGCCATTGCCAACGAGTGCCAGGCCAACTTCATCTCAATCAAGGGCCCAGAACTTCTCACCATGTGGTTTGGAGAGTCTGAGGCTAATGTCCGTGAGATCTTTGACAAGGTATTTAATTCCTCTACTAGTTGTTTCTGAAGGCATTCCATGCAGTTGTAGGTTTGGGAATTATGAATGCTTTTCAAAAGTTTTAGGTTTGCTGAAATCATTAAGCTGCATGTCAATAATGATGTTAAAAATTGACAGTTAAAATTGCTTATCCATTTATCTGTTGTTCTCTGGTTTTAGTTCAGTTTGTCTTCACTGTCTCCATTTTCTTCCTCCAGGCTCGTCAAGCTGCCCCATGTGTGCTCTTCTTTGACGAATTGGACTCCATTGCTAAGGCTCGTGGTGGAAACGTTGGTGACGGTGGTGGCGCTGCTGACAGAGTCATTAACCAGATCCTCACAGAAATGGATGGTATGTCCAGCAAGAAGAACGTCTTCATCATTGGCGCTACCAACAGACCAGACATCATCGACCCTGCCATCCTCAGGCCTGGACGACTGGACCAGCTCATCTACATCCCACTGCCTGACGAGAAGTCTCGCATTGCCATTCTCAAAGCTAACCTCAGGAAGTCTCCAATCTCAAAGGTGGGGAAGGCTGTTTTCATCCCTCTATTCATCCTTCCTGAATTAGGTTGCAGTGATTTGATAGCATGTAATATGAAATGCTTTTATGTAGGATGTGGACCTGGACTTCTTGGCAAAGATGACCAATGGCTTTTCAGGTGCTGACTTGACCGAGATCTGTCAGAGAGCCTGTAAACTGGCCATCCGAGAGTCTATTGAGAATGAGATCAGACGGGAACGGGAGAGGCAGACCAACCCTTCTGCAATGGTGAGATGTTATGGTTTGTCTACTGCAGTTCAAGTTTTTCAGGCTGAGCATTACTTTGTGATAAAATGGAATCATCATGTCTCACCTAATCACTTATTGGTAGCATTTTATTTCATGTATAGACTATATACTTGCTTTGTAATTGCTAGGTACTAACCTAGTCTAGTTAAGTGTTTTAATTGAAATTTTAAACATGGCAGCAATCATTCATTCTCCATGTTTATGACTCTTGCACATTCAGGAGGTAGAGGAAGATGACCCTGTGCCTGAGATTAGGAAGGACCATTTCGAAGAGGCTATGCGCTTTGCTCGTCGCTCCGTCAGTGACAATGACATCCGCAAATACGAGATGTTCGCACAGACCCTGCAACAAAGCAGAGGCTTTGGCAGTTTCAGGTGAGAGCTCTTTTAGTGGCACCTTTTATTGGTTTTCATCAATTGAATTCTGTGTTTAAAATGGCATTTGGTTTTGTTTTAAGATTCCCATCCAGTAACCAAGCAGGAAGTGGACCAAGTCAGGGTTCTTCTGGTGGTGGAGGCGGCGCCATCTTCAACGAGGACAACGATGATGATCTTTATGGATAAATGTGAACATGTGTTCGACCCCCAAAGGCCGCTCTTCATAATGGCCACCGTGTACAAAAGACAAAAAATAAAAGATTCCACATTTTTAGGACTGTGCTTTTTGTTTCTTATTTTCCGCTTCTCTCATGTCCATTCCCCATGTTTTTTATTCGCCTCTTATTCCCCCTCTGTCCACCTCCCTTACGTTGATAGAGAACAGCATGTAGCTGCTTGTGTTTTACTCTGGTTTGTGAAAGGTTGATTTTTGAGAACTCTGATCTTAACATTCTGTGGGTGGGGTTGCATTCAAGTGAAAACATTACACAATAGTGATTTCGTTTAACTTTTCACGACCTGTATGAGCAGCTTTAGTGGTGGGTTTAATGCTAGGCTGTTGGAAGGATTAAAAAGAAAAAAGAAAAAAAATTGCTAATGACTTCATTTTTTTATGAATGTAGCATATAATGTATTACAAGTTTGAAAAATGTTAAATAAAATTCACGAAATGGACCCAACTTTGCAATGGTGTGTTTACATTTGTCTACATATCCAAATTAAAAGTGTTAGTATAACAATGTTTGAGGTTTTCGCCTGATCTTTTTTTTTTTTATTAAGTTCTGCTTTCTTCAGTTTTAAACCATTTGTCTAGATTTTGTTCTTAAAGTTTGTTTATTCCTGTTTGTTTATTCTGGCTTTAAGTATATCGCTTGTAGCCATGTTTGAAACGTTGTGTCTTAAAATATAAGATAAGTGTCCACAAAACTATATTAGACTCTTAATATGCAACTTTTTTTAATTGGTTTGCTGTAGATGTTAAAGATGCAATCTCTTAGTTCACAGAATTTGTTTATTGTATATCCATTTAATATGGGTCATGAAAGGGAAAATGTGGATGGTTGGCATCTCTCCAAACCTTTCTATCTTTCTGTAAATTAGAGGAAAAAATAAAATTTGATAAGACATCAATACACTTCATTTTTTTTACACTTCAATGAAAACTTCATTTAAAATATTTTTTAATCACCTCAGTAGTTGGAATAATAAGTCTCTTGTTCCTGTTAAAGGATTCAATAAGCCTCATGTCTTCATCAGATAATTTAAAATCAAATACCTGTGTGCCAGAAAGAAAAGGATGAAATCATTTTGAATAGTAATTAAATAAACATTAAAATGCAGTTTGCAGAATGGTTTTATTTTTAGACCAACTTTTGTGTGCTCCACCTTGCTGGTTGTCATATATATCTGGGTTGGTATGAGGGTGAGTAAATAAGAAATTAATCCTTCAACATATCAATTTCCGTTTGTCATGACACATTTGTCCATCAGGGGTCTCTGTACATTGCCTCTCCTATGTTGACTGTACATCTCAAAAAAGGGCTTTAAACATGATTGAGTTCCTTGCTTAAGCCCCTTTTAAGATTTATTTAAATCTTTGGATTTAAATCCCAGATTATACTCTTCCTACCGCATATATGCATGAAGGTATGAGTCAGACAGCATAATTATTAACATTGTAAGTAGACTTTTACCTCAATATTTTGCTTGATCCTGGATGGAGTGATGCTCTTGGGGATGCACATGACACTTCTCTGTACATGCCATCTATAAGACAACAATAATAATAATTTGTGTAACGGACAGTTACTCAATAATTTACTACTAACACAAATATAAAACCATAAAACGGCCATTGCCGTTTAACCAGATCCAGCACCACACAAGCCCTTCCTCACCTGATGATGATCTGGGCAGGACTCTTGTTATAGCGCGTTGCTAAATCCACCACCCTTGAATCATCCAGCAGAAAGGGTTCTACAGGTATATGCCATGGCCGATCAGGAGAACCCAGAGGACTATAGGCTGTTACTGCAAGCTCCCGACTCCAACAGTGAGATATAAGATTAGTCTGGATCAGGTATGGATGGCACTCCACCTAATAAAATTAAAAAATCAATTTTTAATAGGTTTTTCTCACATGTATCTCATCCACAAGACATGTTTCCATTTTTTTAAATAGGTAACTCATGTATAGACTGATATTTTTATGTCATGAACTCCATTAACAGGGCTTTAGTAAAATATAAAAGGTGGTTCAATATACTGGTAATAAATACATTCTGAGGTTTTGACTGGAATTGTCATGTCCAAATAGCTGAAACTGACCACAAATTGGTATACATATTTGCATTTCACTCAGAATAAGCCTTAGAAACCACAAACAGGTCTTTAGGAGATTTACACCATGCATGTAACAGTTGTTTCATAACACTTCTTAAATGCTAATAAAAATTTTTATAATGAATTAATACAAGCATAATTCATCATTCTTACTGTCTGCATTTATGGCTGTTGTATCCTATACCTGGTTGACTACTGGCTTGTGTTTGGCAATGCTGAGAATGTCATCAATCTGCCTGGCGTTGAAGTTTGACACACCGATGGCTTTTACCAGCCGCTGGTCAACCAGCTTTTCCATGGCTGCCCATGTGTCTCTGTAGTGAGTGTCATCATAATAAATTGTTCCGTCAGGTCGCCTGGGCATCAACTCATCTCCTCTCCTAGAAGTATTAAATACACATTAATTATAATATTTTGTTTTATCCTAACTTCATGGGTTTAAGGGAGAAATACAACATTGGCAAAGCATCAACATAACTGTTCAGAAAACGGAAACATGACTTACCTAAAGGCCATAGGCCAATGCATGAGGTACAGATCCAGGTAACTGAGCCCGAGATCTGACAGAGATTTCTTACAGGCGTCTTCCACATCATCTGGATGGTGCTTGGTGTTCCACAACTTGGAGGTTACAAAAACGTCTTCTCTTCTCAAAGGCTATGTAGTCCAAAAAAGTACATATTTCACATTTGATGGTGATATTTTTTGATGATTGTAAAGGCAAAATGTTGTTGATGCATGTATACATGTTGTATCTGCAGGTACCTTGCCTGATCCGACTCGTTCAGTCAGAGCTTCCCCGACCTCTTGCTCATTTCCATAAGCTGCTGCACAGTCAATGTGTCTGTAGCCACAGTCTAAAGCTGTCAGCACAGCCTGCTTAACCTGCAGTGAAAGATAAACCAACTCACACAGTGTTAGTCATTACTCCAACATACTGGAACAGCTTGTGTCAGAATCAATAAAGAGGAAGTTGTGTTTATATAACAGCCTCGCTATGCTCCATACAGTGTGCTTACCTAACACAGTTATAAAATACATTCAAGTAAGTGAACATGGGTTAACAGTTACATGTACATGTAAAACATTAGATCGCAAATGAGTACATAAATAAAAGCGTAAATCTAGGTAGGTGTGTCCATGATTTGTGTAAACACCTGTCCTGGAGCACTTTTCCATGTTCCTAGACCAACTACTGGCATCTGCTGACCTGTACGGAGAGTGATTGTTACCCCTGTCATGGTTTGAAAAGTGTTAACCTAACAAAGTATGAAGAAACATTTTCAAAACAATCGAGCAATGAGAATAACATAATTGTGTATTAACTTCACTATGAAAACTTTGTTTATTTGTTTTTGTTTATTAATGAAATTAATAGTGTCAGTTATTATTTAGTATTTGTGGAATTCCAGAAAAGTGTTAATATTTGAAGAATGAGCGTTAGGTGTGTGTATATATATACATATATATACATACATACATACATACATATATATATGTGACCCTGTCAGTGAAAACCAGGCTAAAGTCTAACAATCTAATTCTAAAATAACGAGCATTAAAGTTTGATTTTACCTATTAATTTCAAACAAGAAAATTCACCAAAAATCACTTTAGCTGAGTTTTCACAGACTGGGTCAGATATACACACACACACACACACACATACATATACATTACATAAATAACATACATACATTACATAAAACAATCCTTTTGACATTTGAAGTTTAACATCAATTAACAAAAAGTATACCACTATATTACCAGAAATCAGACATCTTACCTTTTGCTGCTGCATACAGATTAAAACCAACGGAGTTAGAGTTTATATTCACTAAGGTCAAAGTCTTTGTTTACTCATTTGCTAAAAGGCTAACAAACAAAAAGATACACACAAGTAAACGTTTCAAAGTTGTTTTAGGTAATATATAAAAACTTAACAATCAACAGCTGTAAAATATTACACAATTCAGTGAGGACAAAAACACCATTTAGACCTCCCACTTTTGTTTTCATGCTAAAGAGCATTGATGACATTGTTTCTTGTCATTGTGGCTTTGGGGGGAATGAAGTTAATAAAACGTCTTGCTTTGGGAAGTGGCATCTGTTTATTCTGGCTGTGATCACAATGGAGCCATATATCAAAACAGTTTAGAAACAGTCACATTCTGACATGACCAGGGTTAACTCTCTCAGCTGTTGGGTCTCTCCCGTCAGTCAAATATAGAGCAAGCGTATTATTTCTGTCTTTCTCACGACCGTTCCAAGAGTTGTGTCATGGCAACATGAGCGACTCAAGGTTCACTCCACTTTCCTTATGTGGTCACGCAGGCTTGTATTAGTCATCTTAACAGAGAGGAAAATACTGTAAGAACATTTTGGATTATAGAGACACTAGCAGTCTAATAATACTGATGGCTCATCACTGTTAAAGGACTACTTTAAAATCAAAACTCTGATAAACAGAAATACTATGTGGACAGGGTTGATTACTCACTCATTGTATGTGTCTTTAACTAAAATGTAGTTTACACTGGGAAAATAATAAAATGTGGTTATTATATGTATTGTGTAATTCATTTTATAAACTTCTTAAAAATCTTAATTTCTTATTAAAATTTAAGTAAGGACGTTTGTCCCATTCCTACATAAAATAATTTGATGCCAAAAAACCTGCAGTCAAGTCGATGATAAATAAGTATACGGTACGGCCGATTATTTACATTTACATTTAGGCATTTAGTTACAAATTATCCAAAGTTTACAAATATTAGGAAACAATGAAGATTATACATCTGAAATAAGAATGCAGCATATAAGAAAGCAGCAAGTATTTTGAAAATGATAAAGTAACAATATCTGTTACTAGCAGGTTACTAGCATTTCACTTTTTGTGTAGTATTAGTTTAACCGAAGTCCGTTTACTAAAGTCAGTTTACTCCGCCGCCATGTTTGCAACCCAGCAGTTATTTGACAGCCCCCCCCAGAGAAACGTCAGTCTTTATCGATTGGTGATTGATTCTTTTAATGGAAGGCGTAACTTCCGTCGCTAGAGCGCCCATATTCAGCGTTCCAATCAGCCCTATTCATAGTGACAACGGCAGTGGCGCATCTTGTTAATATTAAGTATATTTGGTTTAACTCTGTACAGTTGTATGAATTACACAGAAAACATAATAAACTCATAATGAAAGTAAATTATTCTTTCAGATTAAGTTGACAGTTTAGTTAACATTAACACACAGTGTACAATTTTCCACTTCTGCTGTTGGAGGTTTGGTTGCTTGCAATTGTTGCCTATAGCTTTCACATAAAATAATACATATACTTTTCTTTATTAATATTGCAAACCAGAATTTTGCTATGAACATTTGGTTATTTTATATACAGTATCCTTTGATCCTTTGATCTATTATCTTACTTGAATCTATGATCATACTTTTATCATTTTCCATTTCCTTCTGTTAAGAATGAGACTGGAAAACTGACTCATATTTTAAACTGTCTGAAACATCACTGCTAATTTCTCAAATCATAGAGTCACTGGCAGATATTGATTACAAGAATAGAGTGCAGTTATTGGAAGTGTCATGCATGTGACTGAGATAATAAGTCACATCAGGAGATGCAGTGACCTGTCCTGTAGAATGCTTTGTTTAAGATTTTATTATTTGTTGCATCTAACAAATAATAATTATTAAACAATTATAAATATTATAATATTAATAATACATAGTCTTTACTGAACATACTACAAATAAATAACAGTAAACATTTAGCCTAACCGATTATAATGTATATCTCTAGTACTTAAACTTCTATTGCATAGAAGTTCAACTACCAATTCAAAGTAGTAATTTAACATGAATCTACGGACTTGTGTGATATACAGTAAGATTGTAACTAAAGAAACAGCTTGTAATTGTAACATTAAGATTTAGAATTGTTGTGTAGATTTGAAAACTGGTTTAAATTTTGTGGTGCCATTCAGACAGCTGACATTTTAAAGTCTACATTTTGTTTGCGAGTCTGAAACACAGTAATTAATATGACTGTTTATTTCTGTCAAGATTTTTGGTTTATTTCTCATTCCTGTAAACTTTATAAATAATAAATAACCAAAAAATATACGGTTACAAGGAAGAATCCAAAAGTACTTCACTTTACACGGCCAGTACAGAAGTGTCAGAATCACAATAAATGATAAACACACTGTTTGCTTTCTGCATCACTTGAAATCTCACAGAGCTGAATTTAATACTTTCTCATACACATGTTGGACAGTGATAAAAATGAAACATTTCAAATCTGACATTCATATTTAAAAGTGCCCAAACCTTAAAAAGCCTTATGTGTACAGTGGTGTATCAAACCAACACATCTGACACCTCATATAAAAACACCTTGCTTCATACTTTTCAACAAAAATTACAATGTTCTGAGAATCTCTATGTATAAGAGATACCTGGATGTCTTTAGTATTGTTTATCCATAGAAAATACTGTTACTCAAATGCTGCGGTTACAATAGAATGGTACGTCACAAATACATTAAATATGAGTCTTTGTCGATAAAATACAGGAAAATATTGCAAATTATTTCACATTGCACACTAAAAAGTGTAAATACAGAATATTGAAAATTTTGTATTCAAAAGCTGGACATTTTGAAAATCTTCTAAATAAATCCCTCAATATAACTTTGTTAAAAAATGTTTATAATTATAGCTGTGCTTGAACAGTAAAGACTTCAAAGCATAAAAAATGTATCTTTTGACATCACAGTTATCCATTTTACAGCAATGACAGACAAGTGTCAGGCAGATACAACACCTTAATCAACATACTCAAATCCTTCAGTTACTCTTTACTGTTGAATTCTCTAATGGGGTGATGTGTAAGCCAAAACGAATGAATGAGATTTTACCATTTGCTGTTTGAACAGTTATTAAAAATTCTCACTCATTGTGGCATCTGTCACGTTTTAGAAGGTATACAAGGTAAACAAAAGTACAGTAAAAAGTAGCTCATGTGAAGTGTGCTTTATATTTTAAGTCTTCTAAAGCCATACAATAGCATTGCAAAAAACAGACCTGGATCATGCAAAAGGGGTGAAGATCACAAGGTGTAAAAAAAATCAAACTTTAAAATGCAATGAAGCAAAGTTTGCTCAGATATAGGATCCAGGAGTAGACATTTGTACCATTTTGAGAACTTAGTAAATAGAAATACAAACTAGACAAATTAGGAGCGAAACATAGATAGACATCTGGATACACACAAATAAAAACTAAATCTGAAATCTAAATCTATACGGCACAAGGCCTTTAAGGGTTTTAGTAAAGAATAATAATTATTTTCCATTCAATTAAATTTTCCATTCAGTTTAAGCTTTCGCATGGGTAGCACCTGAAGACTAGAGCCAATGAACACCTTTGTGATGCACTTTCAGATGATGGTTTGTAACCTTAATTTTCCCATGTATGAAAAAGCAGGACATTATACTCAATGCTAAAATGACAGAAAATGACAGTTTGTTTTATTTTTGGTTAAATGATCTCTATAAAGATAGCTAATACGTTACTTAGGGTTGTTTAGGGGAACTGAAAGGCAAAAAATCTCATTACAGTGTGTCGATGTAATACTAAACAGGTGTAACAATAGTATTACAGCTAGCGAAAATAAGAGGTTGATCTGAGCCACATTAAGGCACTAAAAATTTCTGTGATCTCAAAATCTTGTCATCCTCCAAAGGTTTGTTATTTTTGGCAGCACCTAATACTGTACTTCGAAAACTGAACTCGAAAAGCACCTGTTTACTGCTGAGGTGGGTTAGAGAGAGGAAATGTATCAAGTAGGCTATCCTATGCTGGTGCTCAAAATCCCCAAAACAACACTTCAACATTTCTTCAACATAAATACTTCAACATTTGAAATGAGTTTTTAGATTATTACACAGAAAAGGACATTAATCAGCTACAAGGTAATGAAGATCCAAATCCAGAATAAATAGTATGTGATTGTTGGATTGTCCATCCTAAACAGGGAATAAAAGTATCAACCTTCTACCCAACAAATAGGTCATTTTGTCTTGTATTCTTTTGCCTTAAACAGACAATAATTATTCTGATTATTCTGAAAAAAATGTCCTGGGTAGAAGCCATTGGCCTCAGCATAACAAACCATTTAAAATAGCCAAAAAGTCAGTATTCTGCTTATTCAGAGAATAAATTAAGTAAAACCGCTCCTTGTCCTTTTTTTTTTACATATTTGCCACTTTTCGAATTCAGTGTCAGTATTTTGGAAAGCAAAAGGGGTAAAGCATTATCCACAGAGTTTCCTCTAAGACTGGGGTAGATGCTGTTTGATGATCTCTTTGGACTGGGGTGGTATTCTGTCTGGGAAGCGCACCTGAAACTCCACTATTAAATCCCCGCGCTGTGATGGGTTTTTGGGGAAAGGCAGACCTTCTCCACGCAGTCTCTTCACTGTACCTGGTTTGATGATATCGTTGCAGGGCAATGAGATCATTCGGTTGTCAATGGTGGGAATGTTCACTGTGCAGCCACATAACGCCTATCAAAAAAATAGTGATGTCAGTGTGGACAAGAGTTGTTAAGGGTATTTTTACACTTAAGCACAAAATCTACAAGGAGACTTTACAGGCACAGACATTACAGAAACAATCCTAATTATGTGCATAATTAGAGCACAAATAAATACAAGAAAATAGTACTAACATTAATTTTCAACCTTGTGCATGGGCACATGAAAAATTTGGTCCCCATGAGGAAAACAGCTTTAAAAAACCAACCAAGTGATGCTAATTTGAAAATATAAAAATGCAGAAAGATTTGTGTAAGGGTTAGTTTTAGGGGTAAGGTGAGGGTTAAGAAATAGAATATACTGTTTGTACAGTATAAAAGTCATTATGACTATGGAAAGTCCCCATAAAACAAGAAAACGTGTGTGTGTGTGTGTTGTAAAAGGGGGAGTACCCTGAAATCTAATTTTGGCCACGGCTCTCCCTTTACAGAGTTGAATGAAGGCACTAAATAATCAGCTGAGGCTAAAAATTATTGTATAATTTGAGACTATGGTTTAAATAAATAGAGAAGCAAACATCTTCAGGGTTGCACAAGCAAACTGATTTTAAACCCCTACACATTTAATTTTTTTTAATGCAGATGCATTTATTTAAATTGACTTACAAATGAGATCCCACAGACTGTATACAGTCATGAAAATTGTTTTAAAAGAAAATAATATTGTTTCAATTAAATATGCATATATCTTTTTTAACATGACTGAAAGAAAAGCTGTGTAAAAAAAGTTACATCACTGGTTGCCATTCTACATGTATTATGCATCAGATGGTCCATAAACAGACTGTGGCCAGTCTGTGACTTTTTATGCTAAGGCAATTTATTACAAATTTTCATTAAGACAAAAACATCTGTTCCTTAGCTAAATCTTTCTTAAAGATTTCTATATTAAACAGGTAATGAATACATTAAAGATGTACACAAATTTAAGACCAGAGGGCTGTTTCAAGAACTTTCTGTGACTACTAAGCACAAACATTCCCAGGCAGTTTTGTTTAGCAGCTGCATCAAGGGACCAGAAAATGTGTTAGCAGTGAGATCAGCTCCTCTACAGACAGCAGCAGTGGGGGCTTTGGGGTGCAGGCAGCAGAACGCAGTACCTGATACACTCAAGACATCTCAACTCAATCTAATCTGGAGCTTTGGCTAATGATGATGTTTCCCAAACATCAGCTAGGCTTAAGCAATGTCCTCAAAAAAAAGTTCATCTGAATCACAGCAAAATGTTCTTGAAAAAAAAGTTTTAACAGCAAGACCTTTGACTAAATGGTGAAAGGTCTGGTGTACCACCCGCTTACAGAGGAAAAGTCATCTGACAGACGTGTTCAGTTTGTAATTCATCTACAAAATTACACCACACTAATAGTCTGTTGGTAAAACATAACTGATGGCCAGCAGCCTTTATACAGAGCAACACAGAAAATATCAATAAGTGAAGCATCTGTTTAATGCATTCTGCCTATATGTAACACATATAGTCCTGTTTTGACAACAATAACAGGCTAAAAAATTATGTTTGGATTTATTGAGCATTTTATTTAAATGTTGGTTTCTCACGGTTCAGTAAATATATATATTGCAGCAGGGCCTTGTGGTTCCACCCTAAATAAAAACTGATATTGAAAAGAAGACAATGTGGCCCTGAGGAAAGTCCAAATCCATTTTATATCTGTAACGGTGAAAGCCTCTACAATAAGCAAGCAGATGAAAATTTGTGGGGCAAGTTGCCATCAGCATGCATGAGATGATAACAGATGGCAAATCAGTTTGTGATGTTCATTGGCACTTATCAAGTTACATTCTGGGAATCTAATGACAGAGAGATTTAAAAAATAAAAGCATTGCTCTGCCAACATCTCAGAAACTATTTGCAGAGTGTTTAACTTAAGACACACAATTTTCTTTACATTGTTTCTAACATGCAACATTGCTAATGATCTATTTTAGGATACAGTAAGATAATGTTTTAGGTAAAGGGACCTACTGTGGACACGCTGTAGGAACTCTTAGACATTCTTTAAAACAGCTGACATCACAGACTGGCTTGGCTGTCAAAATAATGTCAACAGAAAGGCAAGAAAATGCACCACTAATATTATCACTATTAATGACAGTGGCACTTTGAGACATTAATGTCTCTCATTAAATCTATTTCTGGTGACTATCACCACTCTGTCACTACTGGAAGTGCTTTTCTAGGTCACTAGACAAACAGCAATATATGCAGTTAGAAATAATCCTTGGCAATTCAGATGACTCAAATTCTGTTACATCCAGGCTATGTGTTTTAATATAAATGCATCATTTTCAAATGGTTTGATGATTTGATGCAGAAGTATCTGAAGTTCAGAAGCTCTTATTAGAATCCCTAGAAGTGTAGCTATGAGCTGTCATATTAAATGTTTGGTCTTTAACCTTTATATAAGAAAGAACTATGCCCTAAAAAAGAAAGGCCATCTAAAGTGCAAAGATTTTAATTCTATTCTTTTCACCTGCTAATTCTTCTAGACAAACAGGCAAACTGAAAAAAAACACTAGACACGGTAACACGGTATTATATATATATATAAATTATGTGCCATGCTTCCCTTGGTCACATGTTAGTTTTATCTGCCAAGTTAAGCTTCTAGAAGCGAGGACTCTGCCGTATGACACCGTATCATGACATTCCTGCACTCTAACACTGAAGTGGGAGCGAGTAAATCAGCAATGACTTTGAGGTGTGGATGGACTCTAAAGTTACCAGGTTTGATGTGTCCTATAAAGACAGCTATTTGTAGGGGAAACAAGCTTGGGTACTGCTGGTACTGTTTTCATATATTATATTATTTATATATTGCAGTTGCATATGCACTTTTGATCAATGATTTGCAACGGAAGAATAATAAAGCCAAATTTAGCAGCTGAGCAGGTTAACAATGTCAGCATTTATTTTGGACAAATTAAGCCCTTTAAATCACCCATTAACTGTTAACTGTCACCGTTCCTCAGGAGGAACACCTATGTTATTTCCCTATTCACTTTAATATTTTAATTTTAATCTAATCATGACAAACTATAAATTGAGGAAAGGCATAAGACTCGAGATGAGATAATTGGCCGATTTTTATAACAATAAACATCAACAAAAAAAATTAAAACATGTTAATGTTACTGTAATTTATAAAAATACCTAAAATGAAAAAAAGTTTTTAGAAGACTTATAAATGTTTGAAAAAATATCTTACATCTATAAATTAAAATATTTTGTTCAGATTACACAACGTTTTTTCATATGTATACTCAATTTCTGCTGTGACAGTTATCAGGTTAAGTCCATGTTAATGAGGGCACAAGGGTCAAAGGGTGGTCCAATGTTGAGACGACAGTAAACCTGTCTAATCTAAGTCTGGGTCTGTCTATTTTTGGGATACAGCAGCCAACTGATACAACAACCAGGTCAGGGACTGTAAAGGATAAAAAAGAAAATGCCCAAACCAATCGGACTGAAAACTGTCAAACTAATAAACAGAATATGTACATACCTCCTTAAGACTGATCTTGGCTGTATAAATGATGTTGGAGCCATCCCTTTTGAAAAGCGGATGTCCTTTGTCTTTAAGCACAAATGCAATATCAGCAGGAATGTTCTCCGGCGTCTCATCACCCTCTTTGGGAAAGGTGATCTTGGTCCCTTCCTTCCAACCTCTCTTGATGACAATGTTAAGTATCTTGTCCTCAGTCCTCATTGTCCTTCTGTCTGGGTTCAGTCGCCGGCGGGTGATTCGCATCCGCTTGGTACATCCATGGAAGATCTCCTCTAGAGACACTTTAAGCTCATGTACCACCGGAGGGTCCTGTACTTTCCTCCTGCCACCATGCAAATGCTCTGTGCGATGTCTTCGACCTCCACCATGATGAAAACCGTTGATTCCATTGAAGCCAAAGTGGCTGAAGGAACTGAAAGGATCATCATCTCCATCCATGTCAATGTCCATGTCATGATCACCATGCTCTGCAAAGCCATTAGTGGTTCCTCGTTGACGTCCAGATCCAAAGAATATATCAAAAGGGTTGGAGCCTCCAAAGAAAGACGCAAAGGTGGCATGTGGATCCCCATGGAAGGTGTAGTGATATGTAGTCCCTTGTCCACTAGATGAGCCTGTTCCACCCGTTTTCAAACCTGGGTGGAAAAACAGACATTGTACTTTTGCATGGATTTACTTTACTTACAGCTCTCTCTCTCTCTCTCTCTCTCTCTCTCTCTCTTACAGCTCTCTCTCTCCTTTAAATTCTATTATTATCCTTTTGCTGGGTTCACTTATAGTATTACTGTGCGAATACCATAGATGTAATAGACTCATCATCACAGGGGAAAAGACAACATAACTGGTTCTGGAATCGTAAATAATTGCTCTGGTGTCTGCAAAGATGAAGGAAAAAAGCTTTTTTACCTTACCACTTAGGGGATTAAAGATAATTAAAGTTTGAAAAAAGCAAACCAATTAGAAAAAACATTAATTTCCTCTGTGTTTTGCTGTCTTGAAATTATTAACACCCATTTGTTATGGTGGATGATTGATAGCATGTAATAAATGCACTCCTTCTCAGGATCAAGACACAAGCTGACTTATCCAACCTATCTTCAGTCTGTAACTTCTTTCATTATGTTTCAAAATCATTCTTTAAAATAAACATCACCTCCTTAGACCAAAACTATTAAAAGTGGGCCATGAGAATAACAGCTCTATCTAGCTCACAACATGAATCATTATTATGTTTCAAAGTCTCTTTAGCAACGAGCACAACAATATTTAACAAACAACAGTCACACTGCAACTGCAACATCCTTATGACAGAACCAATGGGCTTTTTTACAGGCTCACATGCAATATGAGGCCAACTCATGTATGGTAATGATTGGTGCAATGGACCCCAATATTTAAGATTCTTTTAACCAAAAGCAGCTTACAGTGCATTCATCAGTACATGCATTTCTTTGGAACAAACATATTTATGTTTCCAGCACTTTGCTCTACTTTTACAAGGACAGTTTCCTTGTATTTTCAAAATTCAGGAACAATGTTGGTACAGACGGAACTGGCAGTTGTATTCTATCTAAAGATAGCTTTATTATACTGGCATCTAGCCTAGAGCGGGCATAAGTGAAAGCATTTGAAATCTCTCACTGTCTCAACAGACATTTCAGAAAGGTTGCCATGTTTATAATTCTGTGCATCTTCTTGTTTCAGGAGTTGTTTTGATTGTTAGGGAAAGCAGATGTGGTAAAGTTGCTTTGACGCTGTATAAAACAACAGTGGTCCAGCCATGTGAGCAACGACAAAGATCCTTTTAAGGTTTGCCTTATCTTCTATAAACACAGAACAGTGCTTGGGTCCACATAGTCTCGTTGTTGTTAGCATCTGTAATGTTTCCTTAAAAATACTGGAGACTGAACACATTCATGCATTATTTTATGAACAGATGGCTAATAGACTTTTTAGTCAAAACTGACTAAACAACAAAAGTTCTCCAATAAAAATATATGATAAATTGCTGTTGCCCAGATGACTGATTAAGCCCACAGGGTGAGTCAGAGAATTTAATAACATACTGAGATCTTTGGCTGCTGTACTGTAGATTTAATCTACCAAACTCACCATCCTCCCCGTACTGGTCATAGATGACTCTCTTCTTTGGGTCACTCAGAACCTCATAAGCTTCTGCAATCTCCTTAAACTTCTCTTCAGCATTAGGATCCTTATTTTTGTCTGGATGAAACTTTAGGGCCATCCTCCTGTAGGCCTTTTTAATTTCATCTTCATTAGAGCCTGACGGTATGCCTAGGATCTTATAGTAGTCCTTCCCCATGGCTTTGATTTACAGAGTCCTTCCAGATCCACCCAAGCTCTCTATGGAACAAAGGCAAAAACAACAAGGTAACTGAAATGAAGTAATAAAATGTATTTGGGTTATGTTTAAGATTTTGTTTATTTTGTGAGGTAACCCTGTTTAATGCCAAATGGGTCAACGGTTTTGAATATTGTGATCAAAATGATCTTCATTAAGGGTTCACATGGGATGACACACAGCACGGTACAATTAAAACAGAAACCATTACAGACATTCCAATGGATTTAATAACTATAATGGGAATTGTATTGGTTTTAATGTAAACTGTAATGGTCTCTATGGGTCTCTACTGGTAATGTGTTGGGTTCTATTGGTGGGTCTATCTGGTGGATATGAACACCAATAAATCCTACAAGAGTAATGTCCAAACACACTATATATTCTTCAAGTTCAAATAGTAAATAACCGATGGTTTATGTTTTGTAATTGAAAACATTAGAAGTAGACCAAGTCATTAGAAACATTAAAACTAGACCAAAAAAAAAAATTATTATTGAAATCAAGATGAAAAGTAATACAGAACTTGTGTTGGTTTACAGTCAATCAGTGTTGATTATATTTTGCTGGAATATGTGGCAATTTGGGTCTTTACCCAAACGAGTACTAATACAGAAACCCAACACTGCAGTATTTCACAGTCTGAATCATATTTCTCACAGTAGCCATGCAATCAAAGAATGATAGAAATAAAGATTATATGGGATTATTAATGCATGACGGTTAAAGAACACCGTGTACTTTAAGGACGTTGCATTTTGCAACTGGGTTAATACGATAGATACAGCCATTTATACACATAGGCTAGGTTACACATAGGTTTTACCTTTATTCGTCCAAACATTCTACTACAAAATACACTAGACAACACAATATTCGAGAGATTAATATATTACAGACTCATTATGTCCATATAACGCTCACCAGTTACAGTATCTGCAGAACAATGATGCCGGTTTGCCGCATCCGACAGGAAATCCTCATCGCTAAATCAAAACCTCTGAGATCCCCCGGTATTCCTCTCCGGTATTTAATGATGTCATCATGACCATCGATGGTAAAAATAACGGAGCGACTGCTAACCGACGCCAGTTCAGACAAACCTGATCTTATTCCGTATTTTAGGCATAAATAAATATACTTATTTAAAAATGTCGCGGGGATTACAAGTGTCTTCATACCACCATACAGTAGATAGACATGCAATGACAAAACACATCAGGATGAGAATAAACAGTGTATATATTTAAGACACAAGCAAGAATGAAAGATTTCTAGCAGTGTCACACACCTAGCAGCTGTCAAAATGTTCAATAAAATCTGCATTTAAATAGCAGAAAAAGTACATGAACTGCTAATGGGTTATATACATGTACTATTATCAATCATACTGTCATTTCTAAACCAAAATAGTATTTGCAATAATTATGGGTGAGCTAATGGCTGATGTCTAGTTTAGATGTAACATATCAGTGTGTAATGAAGTTGCCAAATTCTCTAAGCGGAGCGAAAGACAACTATTGGCTGCTCTACCGGCCAGTGTTGAGCTTTCTGTCTGTAATAACCGCCTAACCTTCAAAAATCCTATCGTGAAATGTGAAGGATTAGAGTTAAGTTTCATTTGTATTTTAAAAGCTAAACAGAATTGAAAACCAAAGCTTACCGTGTGAAAGTATCCTTTAGCCGTCTGCCGGTTAGAGCTGCATGACATTCTACTCCATTCGTGTGACTCCGCCCATTAATTTATATGACCCGCCCCCTTATACTCAAGACATCTCCAGACACATAATTTCAATATCAAAGTTAGCAATTAAAGTTAAATGAAAAAAGAAAAATATAAGTATATAAAAACACAAAATAATAAAAATATAAGAATGAAATTATAAGAGTGAAAAAAGAACTATAAGAGAATCAGTGGTTCAGAGGTCATCAATGGTAAATGTTTAAAAATTATGAAAAACATGTATATTAAGGTGAAGCTAATAGCCTGAATTTACCCAAAGACATTTTACATTAGTGTATACAACATCAAGTAAGTGGAGCCCTTTATTATAAACCAACTTATCTGAGTGAGAGACAAAAAGCCTTTTCTCATAATTACTTTAATTAACATAATTACGATGAAATATTGCTTAATCTATATAATTCTTGCAAAATAATCTGTTATGTACATAATACACAATACATCATTTTTGTCTGAGAAAATTAAAGATAAGAAAAGTTTATCTTTATTAAAAAAGCTGTATTTGTGAATATGACTAATTGGTCAAATTGATTGGTAATGTAATTATTCAGTCACATTATATTTTGACACATTATCATACATTATCAGAGATTGAACATTTACAGAAAGAGATGGACTGTGGTAATTGATCACTGAAGAAATGGTCTATACATTTTCATTAAAAAGGAATATTCCAGGTTCAAAATATTGATTGATTACAACAAAACAGCGTTGATTGGTCTTCAATACATGTTGTTTTAAAAGTTTAGGAACAATATATACAATTTTAGTGTAACTTTAGTGTGATGAAATCGCTTACTTACCTTATTTATGTAAATACATACTGTAGTCAATATAATTCCAATGACATTATATACCCTGAATGCATCTCTAAATAGTTTTGAATAAAAGTATCTGCAAAATGCATGATGAATGTTAATGTAAAAAGAGAAAGAAAGAGCACAAAGAAATGTACACATAAAATAAAGAGAAGTAATGCAATACAGGGATAATTTGCTCTTTGCAAAGAACACATAATAACTCTCCATTACTTATGTCCCCATGCACCTCCCAGCAGGCCCTCTTCACACATAGAGCCTGAGCAATCATGTCTCCAGGGCTAAGTGGACTCGATACAGCTGTCTGTCCCTGGATCAGTTGTAATATTAGCACAGCAGGGGGGTAGACTCTCCACTGATCTCTGGGATTCTGCTCCGCTGAGGTCACTTTACAGTCTGAGGTATTTCTACATTTAGCCTACTTTATGTATGTGTGCTGCATTCATGAGGATTGTTACATAAGCTGACACCCAAGGCACCCTTTGATTTTCTTAACTTTTAAATGCATTAGCTGCTTGCTTTGGAGTAAAACTAGAGATAAACACTCAGGTTGAATCATATAGTGTGTTCTGACAGTAGGGCATTGGTTTGTACATTCTGTTTATTTAGTGAACAGACTGCAACTGCACAGGAAGTCATGGAAGAGTTCATTCATTCAATATAAAGGTTTATGTAACTTTGTCATTTGTAAAAGCTCTTACAGAGACTAATTTATCTGAAATTTCAAGATATATTGAGTGTCTTAAAGAATAAAGTAAGTTTCGTTTTTAATTAGGGCTGTTACAATATCAGATCTTTACAACATGATTATTTTGATTATCACGTCAGCAGAATTTACAATTACAATATTATCATGATATCTATGAAATTCTGGAAAAATAATGCTTTTAGTCAAACACATTCTTTAGTTTGTTTATTTTGTGTTTTTGACCAATGAGACACATTTAAAGATGGTATGGGTGCAATACCACCACACACGATTTTGTGTAATATTAATTCAATATCAATCACAGTATATTACAGTATATTGCAACACACCTATTTTGAGCAATTATTAAACAACTGTAAAAACAATATAATACAACTATAATATATCCCTTCATCTTTATGTATTTCTTAATTGTTTCCTCAGTTTTTGTGAGTGGATAAAAGTGTCTTCTAAATGTCTAAATGTAATGTAAATTATTGTTTAGCTGGAGACAGAAAAAGCTGGAGACAGAATGCAATGCATGCAATTTCATATCTCTATCTATCATGCATGTCTCTATCTAACCCATCTCACAGGAAAACTTAACTGTTTTACAAGGTGGCAATCACTTATAGTGATTAATGTTCTTTACTTCTGTTACTGTACAGGTTACATTTTTTTATCAAAAATATTTGAAAACAATTTGTATTAGGTTTCTTCAGTTACAAGTCAGCTAAAGATTATTTATATGTAACTCCTATAAAGTTAGCTTACCTCTTCAAACAGGCAGATATGAAGGGAGGGATGAAAGAGGTGGACTGTTGGGAACAAGTGTACCTGAGTCACCAGAGTACATGAGTGTGGAGGAGGAATGTAAATGATTGAATGACTCAGAAAGACAAGAGTATATTTTCCCTCCCACAAGTGACAACAGAAGTGCAGTGCCTGCTGCATATAACTAATAGTTATTTAACCCCTACAACACCATATGAAACTTTAGTGAAAAAAAATAGCTTTTGCTTTATAGAGGTTAAAGAGAACGATAGACATGACACTGGTGGTCAGTCAGGAGACAGTTAAAGCAGATCCAGCCCATCTTAAAAAGTTTTCAGTTGTTTGTCGACCCAATCAGTTTAGAATCCCCTAAAAGCCCCACTTAGTCCAGATATGACAAGGCACAACTACATTAGTGTCTCCATGGCAACCATCCCTACAGTCTGCACGTCTACTGTCCATCCACCTCATCGGCTCTCTAAATGACTTAATAAATAAATAAAGTCCCACTCACATGTCTAAGTAAATGATTTCTTGTGGTGCACAGGTGGCATATTAAAGCAGACAGAGAGGTTTTCTCTGTAAAGTATTTCGTCCTGCACAGCACCTGTATGACACAGTGTGCATCATAAAACAGTAACCAAAACAATGTTTTTTCAAATGGGAAGAGAGCCAACAAATTTTAGACATAAAATGTACCTCAACACCAGACATCTTAATGGTTGCCATGACAACTGGACATAGAGCTAGACAGAACGTCTGCATCTCTTTGGTCTTTTACTGTTCCTTTTTATTCTATTCAGCAGAGACAGTACAATAAAACTAGCATTTGTGAATACAGAACAATACAAATGAAAAGTTTATTTATAGAGATGATTGTTAAATGTAATTCACAAAGTGCTTTGTTGTAGTACATTTTATATTTTCCATTTATAACTCTATCTTTAGTCTAAAGCCATGCTTCACCTCACAAAAGTTTCTTTTGTAAATACTAAAATAATCTATAATTGATGCATGTTTTTAGAAAGCTCAATAATTAAGTAATTTTTGTGCTTATTGTTTATATTGCACATTATGTGATGATTTAACAAAATTACATGTATGTAAAACAAAGGTAAAGATAATGAGATATTGTGTATAAATGTAACATTTATACAGAGAAAAAAAAGTGTTTCAATGCATATTGTATAGCACATCTTCACAAAAGGGAAGAGGAACGCAGAATGAAAAGGTTAGCATGGCATCAGCATTAGTCAGCTAAAAATCAAATCTCAGAGAGATAAACACACTCTAAAAATTGCTGGGTTACTTTCAATAAATGGTTGGGTCAAAAGGAACATACCCAAATGCTGGGTTATAAATTAAACTATGCTGGGCTTGTTTAGACCCCGATGCTGGGTTGTTTCAACCCAAGTTTGGGTGAAATATGTTTATTTCTTAATTTATTCATTTATCCAGACAGTTGGGTTTGTATGGAATGGATTTGTATGGGATAAAGTCCCATACAAATCCATTCCATAATAATCCAGTATTTAGATGACATAATATAAATATAATCCATCTTGTCTGGGAACTGGAAAAGCAAGATGTACATGTACATATGTGGGCAGCAGAATATCTCTTTCATACCACAGTTATAGCTGAATATCTATGAAATGAATGCCGGATAATATCATACAATGATGGTTCCTGAAATCAAAAGTCACAGCATTTATATTTTATTACCTTGTTAAATGTTCATGTCACTTATTCATACCATACTTATTAAGTCATTTTACTAGACACGGTACATCAGGTTACACAGAAACTAATAATAAAAGATAAAGTGCAAGTGGAAATTCTGAGCCATGTTCTCATTCACTGGTAAATGACTCTCAGGGTTTTCTCCCTCTGTTAAAACGGCATGATGACTCAGACTCACTGCTCATGTTGACATTGCCAGTGGAGACAAGTAGGTTGCAATGCTTTTTAACCCTGTAAAACCTTTGTTCAAAACTAAATGAAGAGGGTTGTGAATCTTTATAAGATGGATTCTTTACCTTAATAAGACTTCTCAGACCTAATGGAAATATGGCAACTAAAATTGGCAAACATATTAAAAGAGATTCATCACTAACAACTGGCATTTAATAAATCATGTGTTTCATTAGTGGTGTATGGCAGATAGGATCTGCCATGTAAGTGTAATGCACTGTAAGCGCTTGCCCGGTTTTCAACACCGGATTTACTGTTTTTATATTATACTGTGCAAATTACCAGCCAAAAGACAAGATCATAAGGTTTATATTTACATGTGTATTTGGCAGACACTTTCAGCAAAAGCAATTTAAAGTACATTTACAGTATAGATGTAGGTTCATGTAGGTTCTGTTTGTATTTGCGATCAGACAAGGTCAACATTTTAAAATGTCCCTTTAGCTCTAAGAAAGGTCACCTTAAATGATAATATTTGCACATTATAGCCAAAGAGAGAGAGAGAAAACCAATTACGTATAAGGACAAAAACTAAATAGTAAAGTACTATGATGTAGTATATGATGTAGTGTTGTTCTATGACCAATAAGGATGTTAATCCAGTTTATATATTATATAATAAATAAAGTAACGTAACCGCTTAATTTCTTATTTCTTATTTCAAAGGTCAGTTCAATAATTTGATTATTTGTAATCAATAAGTCTTTTTGTGGATACAACATTCTGTTATTACACAAGGTGGTAGACTGTAGGCGAAGTGTTGAAATTCAAGCTGCCACTGCATTATATAAAAACCTCACGTTAATGGCACACGGTCATCCCACCATAAGTTGCCATCTGTTTGTATGTTTTTGAAGAAAATACAACTTTGCTGGGTTAGAACAAATGTTTTTGTGGGTTTTAAATGACTAAATTATTCTACAGTACATTCCAATTCGTATCACAATTGAGAAAGATCACAGACTCCAGAATGTGTCTTTCTGGCTATGATGTTAGTGACAGTTAAATACCACATCTTAGTCTCCCATCTGCTGTCTGGGTACTCTGATAACACTCATGCTGTACTGTCTATCAAAGCAGATGAGATTTCCACCAAAGTCTGGAATGTAGGATATCATCTACGACATACTCAGAATCCAAATATATGAGGAGACCACTCAGATACAAACAAACAAACAGTTCTTTTGAGGTATTGTTGATCTTGGTAATCATTTACATTTCCATGTACATGACAAATAATTTGACAGTGTGTTTTGTAAACACATGACAGAAAAGCAAGCATGGCACTAGAGAAAAACACATTTAAAACAGATGTTAAGGCAAGTAAAGTTCTATATAATATACTATAGGCTAGACTGTCCAGTATACATTTACATAACTGCTAAGTGTCCAGGGTGTTTCAACAGTTCAATGTGCTTGTATTTAAAAAGGAATCTAATTATGCTTAGTAGAATGACAACATTAATAACTGTTTATGTCATAGTAACATTTTGGTTGCTTTAGTAATTTGTGATTATGGTGAAAGATTGTAAGTACTTTTGTTTATCTTAAAAGCATGTGAAAAAACTGTGAAATTGTTTGCTATTTTTGCTATTGATTGATTACAGATACTGATGAAATGCTCTGGTGTGAAAAAGACTTTTGACTTGAACTGAATTATAAAAGCATGTAATAAAAGGCCAGAAAACCTGGCAGCATGATAAGAAGCGGCATCACATATGTGGATTTTCTCTTACTAAAATTAAATTAATTCTAGAGTAATTTTACAAATTTACAGAAGTAACCATGTTAACCAAATTCATATGATTACATTTACACAAACTAACAATAGCTGTGTAACTCTGGAGAAATTTTTAAATGGGGAAAGGAATGTAAATGTCATAACTATATACCTGTAAGCTCTTTTATGGATGTCTTTGCCCTGTTAAGTGCACTTAATAGACAGATCTCACGGTGTAGCAGCAAACATATTGGGCATTGTCCAGTCACGCTCTGACAATGTCGGCCAGATCAAATATCTTACCTGACCATTCCATCCAAATGATGATGTGAAAAAAAGGATCAGACAGTCACTAAAGATAAAATGTATCCCCAGCCATTATTGGTTTATTTGGATGAGCTCATAAGAATGCTCTTTTGATTAAAAGCACAGTGCAAGAAATGATAAGTAATAATTAAATATTAAATCAAAATAAAATATATATTATTTGTAAATTTACCAGCATATTTGTTGGTGCACACTGGTGTGCACACTGAACCTATTTCTTGTCATTGATGAATGGATTTTTTTTATTTCCCCTAACATGCATCCTCATACATGCATCCAAAAAAAAAAATCACTGGCCCAGTACATAAAAGTGCTCGATTTGTGCCTGACAGGCTGACATAGACCTAATCATTTATCTTAACCTTACTGAGAACTGTCTGTCAGACATGATTATTGGCACAGATATTGCAGTTATCTGAACATCTTTAGCAGGACAAAATGACTTCAATGAGCAAAATAAGAAGACCACAAACTCTGTGGAGATGTTTGGACAGGTTATGCCGGTATGATGTTTATACTTTCCTAAAGAGACAAAAGAGGGGCAAATATGATGTTATATGATAACATATGGACCTGCTTTTTTGTTATGTTCAGCTCAGGAATGACCACTACATTATCTATTATCATGATTTTAAAACCTTCCTCCCTAACCTGCCCTCCAAGCTTCAGTCTGTGACCAGATTCTGGCTGATTGCCACCTCATTGTATTGATTTCCAACAAAGGAGTATGACTCTCTCCAGAAGACCTTTGCTGGGTTTCACTGATCCTGACGTCAGCACAACCCAGTGGTTAGTTTCCAGCTAACGGATGATGTCCAGGTAATGAAGGTCAGGGTAGAGCGTGTTTACCAGCAGGGTTAGGAGGTGGTTGCTGTCGTGCAGGCAGTGACTTGGGTACTTAATGAACTGGCAGGCTTGACTTACAGCCTCCTGCAGCTCTGAATACTGTTTATTACTGGGCATCGCCTCAAGCACACCTAAGGCCTGAAAACACAGAGAGTTATCATTTAGGACACCACAGAAATATCATAGATACGGTCAAGGGGGAAATCAAAAGTTAAAATTTGCTGGTAATTTTTAAAAAGAAAACTGAAAAATTATATGAATGCAATCATTTTAGTGACAAGAGATGTAAGCATAATATTAGCATTAAACTCCTCTTCTAGATCTATTTATGTTTACCCAAATGTGAAAATTCTTCCAGAATCTTGAATAATAATTTAAAGTCTCACTGTTTTTTTACTGGACAGAAGACATTTATTAAACAACTGGAGTCATTTGGATTATTTAATGATAGGGCTTCCTCATTTTGAGCCCCGTATAACGAAATAACATGACAACATGTTAATACAAAATGATCTGTTTGTGTTTAACTGAAAAGAGGAAATCATATATATGGATGGGATGGCATGAGGGAGAGTAGATTATGAAAGATAATTAAAAAGATAAAGATAATTTTTATATTTGTGTGAATTGATCTTTGAAGATAAATGTGACATCAAACTAATATACCAATAAAATGTGGAGCAGGCCACAAAACTTGACTAATTTTCATATCTTGCTTAGTGATAAATTCACACAAAATCTTACCTGTTGGGCTTTAGATGATAGCTGCAGTTCAGTGCCGGGATGAAGACGCAGCTGAGTTTCTGAGGGCACCTGGACCAGGAGAAATGCTGACATGCTACGTGCAACAACCCTAAATCTGAAGCGTAAAGCAGACATTGTGAGGCACACAATCCATTCACGCACTTTAATGGACTGTCATGCATGTAATTGTTTTTTTGACCTAGACATCAAGCCAAAGCTGTCGTTTTAAAGCAACTCCTCTCACCTGCTAGAAAGTGGAGATTTCTTCCCAAGGCCAATGGCACCCAGGATACCCGAATTCAGTCTTTCCTCACCAAGTTGAGCTAGACGATTCTGGAAGGCCATTAAGTTGAGAATCAGAGTATCAAGCTCACAAGTGTCCTCTTGATCCACCTGGATCTGAAGAAGCTCAAAGACCTTATGCCACCACAAAAACAGCTTTGACTCATCAGTCGGACCACTGTAAAAACAGACAACACATTTAGGTTGTGAATCTGATTATACATTTATTTTATTAGCTTTATTAGAGATTTCCTCTGTGAGTCCTTCAACATGTGCTAGTACTAGTAGTATGTGTGATTATTTGTTTGCGTGGGTGATTCTTCACAATTTCAAAAGCTTGTTACCCAGGGAAGCCCTGGTTGATCCATGTGTTCAGCAACACTAAGGTCTTCTTCTCATTGAGGAGTGTTTGCTCCAAATTCAGCCTCTGGAGGATGTAGACGTATAAGGTGAGGTAACTGCCGAGGTTCAGGCTTTCCTGGATAAAGTCCTCAACAGTCAGCTCAGGAACCTGCAAGGAGACCAGGATCGGTCCCCAGCCAGAATACTGATCAACACATCCACCTAAAAGAGAAGACACACATGATATTAGGATATTGTATGTGTCGTATTAGCTGCTTCATGTTCTTGTAGCTCAACGGGCAGAGCATGATGCTAGCGACGCCAAGGCCATAGGTTCGATTCCCAGGAAATGCACATATGTTGATATTAATCAAATGATAATATATATATAGCTTGAATGCACTTTAAGTTAATTACTTTGGGAAAATGTCATATATGATCCCCCTTGTGAAAACAGCAAACAGCTTAAATAATTTTTTGTGTTTAACTGTTTTTTACATAAAACTACTAAAGAACACCCTGTGAAAATATAACCTTGATATCGTTGATATTGACTTTGTAAGACCATGTCAAAATATCAAAATCATTGATTAGAAAGCCAGCTTCTGATATTGTTTTGTAGATAATTAAACAAAGTGACAGTAAAATCATAAATTTCACTATTATAAATAAAATTTTCAGTACTGTAACTCTATCATTTATAGCAATAAGCATCTATTTTCATCTTTTTTATTGCTATGACTAATTTGATGCTTCTAATTAGATTTTAGCTTGGATTTCACAGAAGGGGTTCCCATACAGTATACATACATATAATCGTTTTCTTCTTTTGGAATTAATTAACATTAAAATTGATACTCTTTGCACTTTGTAATAGTACAGGGACTACAATCACTAAATAATAAACTAAAAAAATGACTTGATTCCGCCCAAAAGCTTACTTTTATGACTCAATCCAAATATTGCGAATAATGCTAGGATTATTTCCTTAATGGATATTCTGTGACTAAGTACAGAATAATTATGTGCTTTTATTACCATCAGCGAAGTAGGACACAATACAGGCCTCAGTAGTGCGTGCCATTTGACGCACTGAAGCCAGACATCTACACGCAGCCGTTAGAAGTGGGAGAACCAAAGGACCCCGAGCTCGCTTTTCCACCCAGGAGTGGAGTTTAGTCCCGAGTCCCTCTGCTGTAGAGATACCAGCTTCATTCAGTAGAGTCAGCATCTCAGCAAACAGACTGCAGGTGGCCATGTGCCGCTGCTGAGGGTCTGTTTCTGAATAAGGAATAAGATTCAGATGTTATTTACTGTTATGACACAGCGGTCTGGAATACTTGATCCTGATTAGCCAGTCGTGACATTTAAAGACATGTTATTCCAAGTAATAGTCTCACCAGGAGGGTTGAAAAGGACAATGTACTCCAGTAATCTCTCCATTTCCGTCTCTAAACATGCCAGACTGATGTTTCCGTTCTGATCCAGAGAGGTCAGGAACTGCACCATGAGATGAAGGAAGGCTTGACATTTCAAAGTCATGTCCTAATAGTGACACATAGTCGCAGCATATTATGATGGTGCAAGATGAGGTTCAAATGTGCCATTTTTTGTTAACTGAAATGTATTTAAAAAGCAATCAAAACCAAAATGTTTCTACAAACCTTGTGATGTAGGGGCTGTGTGGCCATTTCAAATCCAGCTACCATTCTAAGCAATCTGATGACTTGTTGTGAAGAAGTGTCACGACTGAGAACAAGGGATGCTGGGTAATGTGTGCTGACATAGCATGTGACATTTTGATAAGAAGGAAAATCCACCAAGTGCCAAGGCAGAGAAACTGACTGGCCGAGTAGATTTAGGACAGAGGACTCCTGCAGAAACATGACAGATTATTATCTATTGGCACACTAAAAGATGGTCAGTAAAGACAGGTGACCACTCACAGGTTTGTTGACAGGAAGATCCTCTTTTGCCAGGAACACAATGAGATAGAGAAGGGACACCACCATAGTCTGAGCGGAAGGGCTCGGATGGGGACTGAGAGCATCACTCAATGCACTGACCCAGTTCACCTCACACAGCAGCTCTCCAATAAACAGAAAACAGCTCTTTGGACTTCCCCTCTCCACCTGAACAGCACGACATAAAATTAATATGACAATAATAAACCACTTACTGAAGCTCACTGTTTGATTAAATTTATTTACTTATCATTCGTTTTAAATTTACTTATTTATCATTACTTTATGTGATACCAACAGACAGAGAACCAAAAGTATAGTGTAGCTTTAGTAGTGTTGTGAGTTTCTCACATTGAAAAACTGGTTCATTAGTGTCTGATCTGGATGAAGGTCCTTCCATGGCAGACGGCTGTACTCAGTATGATAACTGTACAACAGGTACTCTGGCATCTTTGGAGAGGTGCAGGACTCACAGTAATGCATGAGGTGAAGCCATAAAGCTCCTCTTTGTCCTGGCAACAATCGATCTGCAACAAAAATATCATGAAATTAATGGTTATTACTGATGATACGGGTTTTAAACAAAACAGAAATGTACTTTTTAGCAGATAATAACTAAATGAATCACAACATGTGAGTATCATTTGGTACTGGCTGTGTGTTTACCTTTGAATTTCTCATGTAAAGTCTCTGTCAAGTGTGCATATAAGCTCACTAAGCTCGCCGCAGCTGTGGCATCTGATTCGAGCCACGGAGAACAACGAGGATGACTGTGACACACACACAAGACAGGCATGAAATGAGAAGGTTATTTACCACATTGGCCATCAAGTGTTTTCATAATCAAAACCACTAAGAACATTAGACACACCTGGTGTCATCAGTGTTAAGAACCAGAATCCATGGTTCAAAAAGTTTGGCCATTTTTGCATGCAGGATCTCGAGAGCTACACAAAGAAGAATCAAAGTTATCATATTGAAAGTTGTAAATATACATGCACAGATCTGCATTTGGAAATATATTTCTACCTTTGACCAGTCTTGGACTTCCTACTGATTCTTTGCTACAGTTATTTAGCTCCAGATCAATCAAGTAGTTGATCAGATTTGCCCAGAAGACCTTGACTTCCTCAATGTATGGCCCCCATTTTGAAAGGAGACCGAAGCTCCTGAAGTCACCATTAGACAGACGAAGCTTTAGGAAATACTTTGAGAGCCACTCAATCGTCTCATCCACCTAAAAAAAATATGATGGTAATTGTGCCATTCCGAGTCTATGCACAGTAATGGAGAATGTAAAATGAATTAAGAGTATGTTTTTGTTACTTGTTGAGGGGAGAGGAGCATGGAACGGGTTTTGGTTGTCTTTGTCTTAGGATGAGAAGAACAGCCCAACACTCTTAGTGAAGCTCTCCAACATTCTGGACTGAGAAGCTGCTCAGAGGAACCTGTGAAGTACAACATGCACTTTATTATTTATGTAATGTGTATTTTTTACTATTTACCTTAAATTGTTGTAAATTATACATATTAATGACATGCTAAAGCCACTTATCTGGACTGATACAAACTTTAGTGTAAATCGTTAAATGATTGATTCGATTTTGATGAAATTGATATTTTAATTTTTGATAATGTATAATATTAAAGTTGATACAAAGCATTGAAAATAATTTCCACCTGTTTTTAAAAACCAAAATACATAACTTTATTTTATACTTATTTAGGTTCAAAATAAACAAAAATCTGTTATTTAGCAAACACATTAAAGATCAATATTCAATACGGTCTCCTAATTGGAAAACAATTTGCATTGATAAGATTTTAACACAGATGCAGATTTATAAGCTTTTGGGATTTTTTTTACTTTAACCCACGTATGAAAAGCAGCCTGCAACTTTATATTTTAAACCGAAATGACAATAAAGAATCAAAAGTGACAGATTGCTGCTTTAAAATGTAAATAGTTACACAATATTGTTTAATGTTGCTGGTTTGAACAAATAAATGAATCTGTCTGTAGGAAAATGAGAGACATTTACTCTGCATAAGCAAACGCAGGAAGTCACTGTAGTGGTCTGGAAACTGATACAGCAGCAGTTCAGTCCAATGTTTGCAGAAGATATTGAAGGGCATGAGGACTTCTGCTTCAGGTTCCAGCCCACAGGTACACAGAGCCTGATGGATGATTGCCATCAGTCCGTTTCGCTCAGAGAACGGGGGCTGTGTCGCTGACAACCACTGCGTCACATCAAACTAGAAACACAGAACAGATGACTCCGTGCAATAATAATAAACCTCTCTTAAGTTACAACCATGAACATGAGAAAGTAGAACAATCAAAGTCACAGAGAGGATATGGGTATGAGGTGCTTTAAGGATCGAAGCGGTCTTATACATTTCGATTGAGTCGAATGCAACCTGTCAGATGATGACTTACAGCATACTTCAAGGAAGCTGAATTACCTTTGTGAGAAGCATGAATATGACATCACCACTGTCGATGTGGAGAGTACTGACCACTTCCTCATACAGAGAGACCAGTTCTGCTGGAGAGGCGTTCGGGGTGAAGTAGGGTGACAGCAGGTTACACAGTTGTCTGTTCATTAGGATTGTCTTCAGCATTTGCTTACATTCTGATTGGATGTCGCGGATGAAAACCTACAGTCACACATTCACCTCAAGTCTTTAAATTTTACGGAAAAGGTCAGAAAAGCTTGATGCATAAATACATCCTTAAAATATTTATTCTTCTTTCCACTTTTCATTTTAGGTAAAAGATTCATGTAAAATTTTCTTTAAAACAATACCTGACCCAGGATCTCAATACAGGAGGTGAAGAACTGACGAGTCGGTGGATGTCTCTGTGTGTCCTCACACACAAATGACACAATCTGATAGAAAGCAGCGATGCCCACTTTTAGTAAACCGGGAGATGGATTCAATTTAAAAGCATTGACCAAGGCCCTAAACAAGAACACACATATACTGTATAAGGTTTTTAATTGTGACAGAAATGTAAAATGTATAGAGAACGACATGAGTGGATACTAACGTGATGAAGTTCTCTGTATGTACGGCTGCCTCAGCCAGACTCTGAGGAGGAGGTTTAACTCCATCAGCCTGCAGCTGTTTAATATCATTCTTCAAGCACTGGATCTGATTCTCCACTGGATCCAGTTTGTGCAATCTTGAGTACTGGAAGATACAAAGACAGGAGAAAGACTTAACGAGAAGCCAATAGGTGACAGGATATTATTAAGGGAGAGAAAGAGGAATGACATCAGTACACATATTGTAACCTTCATCTCCCACATGAACACAGAGGCTTAATAAATGCTTCCCTCATTTAGCTATGTTAATTTATTGCTCTTGTAAGTCGTTTTGGATAAAAGCGTCTGCTAAATGCATAAATGTAAATTAAGTTTTAAGCTTGTACACTTTTCATTGTGGGTTTATGTTAACTATCGCAACAACCAATGTTAACAAACACAACATTATTGTTAAATGTAACCAAAATTTATTTATGTTAAAATGGCCAATATGGGAGCTATCCTGGACTTCTACTGACACCTACAGTAGTTACAGAATCACATAAAATATCAGTGTCTGTAAACTGATTGTGTGATTTGTACATGTCCATTAAAAAAAATGAACCATGGTTTTACTACATATAAAACAAAAAGAAACATGGTTACAATTGTTAAACAATGGTAAACACAAATAAACCATGGTATTTTGTAAAACGAACAAATTTGTAAAACAAATACAGTATTAGGCTACTAATGCATCTAAAATCTACATTAAAAGTATTATACAAAACTAAAAGTACTATTCATTATGTGTAGAACTATATATTGAGAAATGTGTGTGCACCTTTTGGGTCTAAATACAGAGAATAACAGACATGCGTTTACCTTAACAGTGATGTGTGCGGGGCCCTGACAGGGCTGTCCTCCTTTACCACGACATTCTAACTGCATTGACAGCTGGTCTTCTCTGTTTATGTAAAGCTGAGGTAAAACCTCCAACAGTTCACTGTCTAGAGCGACTTGCTGTGTCTCTCGTACCGTTGCCAACCTAAGTTCAAGACACCGTGAGTATCGTTTACAACATCACATTGTGTTATCTTTCCACATATTTTGTGCTTGACATTCTTTGCAATTAATACCAATCATGCACATGACATGATCTACCTTTTGGACCAGATCCTTGGCTAATAAAGAGACCATGACTCCGATCTGATTCTTATACACAAGGTTGCAAAAACACCAACACAGCTTATTACCAATTCATCTGAGAAGTCCAGCTATTAATCATGCAACTGGAGTCTTATCTAATATGCATTTCAATGTGATGTAAGTGCTCATGTATTACTTGGCTTGATGCTGGAGCTTAGCAAGATCTTCCTGAATTAAAGCTGTGGAGATTTTCTCATCAGACAGGCTCTCAGTGGGAATGTCAGGCACTGGGGCTTTCAGCGGGATGAGTAACATCGCCCCTGAGGCGCATCATGCTTTCTCAGGTTGGTGAGAATACGTTCTCTTGCTGCAAACAGTAAAAAAGAGCTGTACAATTACTCTATATAGTAAAATGTGGCCTAAACTATAAATATTGTGCTAGGTTTAAGAAATTTCCTGACTTCCCATAGGTCTAAATTGATGTTTTAATAAACGTGCCTGAAACATTATAACGTTTTTAAATGGCCACCAATTAGAAAATAGTTCAGTACCAGCCAGAGGGTTGATAAAGTCGGTGAAGATGGAAGAGGTGGTGTTCTGGGAAGGTACAGGTTCACTCTTGACCTTTGACCACAGATTGAGAACTTCCTGCAGCTCATGCTGGACTCGCTCAATGTCCACATGCTCTATCCACACCTCCTAAAAACATAATTTCAGATACCTCCATCAATAGTTTTCAATATTTAAATAAAAAACTTATGGTTAGGATTAGCATATGATAACTACAACATGATTAATAAAAACATTTTGATAAATTTTCCACTTTGGCAATAAAGATGTTATGTAAGAAGAGAAAACTGTCATAGAAAATTATCCTTTATTTTGCCTTTATCCTTTATTTTGTTTATAAAATGCGGTTTTGAGACTTGCTGCTTGTGTAAACATTTGGCAAAATAACTGTTGAATGTCCACAGAAACTTAGACTAAGTTTCACCTTGACATTTTAATGTAATATTTCTACTATGTTTTTGTGATATTCCGATATTTAGTTAGGGAAAACATTTACCTGCTGACGCTGCATGATTTTGGCAAGGCGATGACTGTCATACTGCTTTGGCAAGGAGGGCAGGTAAATTTCCTGTTTCTGAAGGTTTTCATCATCCAGCCACAAAGCAAACACATTAAAGAGCCTAAACAATGAGAGTATGACAATAAAAAAAACCATTCTTGCTTTTATTTGCAAATAAATGCTAATGTAAACAGTTTCTAAATAATATATAAAGTAATATAAATGAACAATATACAGCATGGTAACCGTATCTGAAACTGCGATTTAAATTAAATTTTCACATTATAGTAGATGTTGAGAGAACGAAACTGTGAAGATTACCGCACAAGCTCAGTGTGCAGCTCTGGAGAGGTCATGAAGTGATTGACAGGTGTCCCGGGAGAGAGCAGGCCATCGCTGGATTCATCAGGAGAGCAGGGCACCTTCAGAGCTTTACTAGCAGCGTGATGGAAATCAGACACCTCAACCAGCCGCTGTCTGAGGCTCTTCAGCAAAGACAGATGAGCTGCGCTCTGGAAATAACATCTGCCAATACAACCTTTCACCTCCAGCCTGGTAGTCAGCAAAATAACAAAACCAAAAAATATACTAAAACATGCTTCTTGTAATTCACAAATGCTCACTTGACAAATGCAACTGCAACAAGTATGGAGAAGGTCAGGTATAAGGAAGTATGAGGAGAAGGTCAATACAGAGATTAAAATAAAGGAAGAAGGAAAAAATGCAGGAAAAGTAGCAGCACTGAAATGTGCTCATCATCACTTACATATAGCCTTGAAAATGATTTAATTCACATGCACCTTGGTTTATGTAACAAAGTCGCAGAATTCGTAAAGCATGATGATAAATGATAAAAAGTTTGAAGGTCTTGAAGCTCAAAGTAGAGCAGGCTAATAGGTACCAAGTCACGATCGTAAATAACACAAAAAGAATGATAGTTATGTAACAGTTTGCAAAAGAAAGACACGACTCAGCGCACCCAAACTCTGGCCCAGGCTGACGGAGGTAAAGTTGGAGGAATTTCTGCCACACCAAAGGCATGAGTGGGTGATCTGCAGGTGTAGCGAGAGCTTGTTGAGCCCAGCGGTAGATCATCAGTCTCTGCAGGGAGGGGACGACTTGAAGCTTGAGACGTACCTGGCCTTTCTGCAGAAAGATGAATTCTTTCAATTTTGTATTCTTAAAGTAAATATTTACAGCAGAAGGAATCTAATATGAGTTACAAATGTAAAAAACCTTCTACAATTTTTGACGTTTATAGAAATTGCTTATGTGGCTTTCCCTTTCCATGTCAGGTGGCAATCTTTGGAAATATTTATTAGCATGTAAACGTTTTCATAACGTAACTCTTACATAACTCTCAACGTAACTCTAACGTAACTCTGCTTTACTTTACTGTAAATAACTGTGCAAGTCATTAATTGATATATAAAAAATAATACTAAAATAAACCTTAAGAGCCTGATCTGGTGTGCAGGCAGAGTTGGATAGAAGCTCATGTTCCACGCAGCGTCGCAGCTGAGAGTCTTCCTCAAACATAGACTCCATGTTTAGGACCAACCAAGCAAACCACACCTAAAAACAAACAAAATATATGGGCAGGTCATATTTTTAACACAATGAAAGCTATTGCTTTTATAAAACAGTTACCACACAATAAAAACATTAAAGGCTAAAAATATGTATCAATGCAACATTTATGAAGTAAAATCACTAAATGCTTTACTGTAAAAAATGTGACTGAGTGACTGTCACATGTTTAGGTTGCTATGGGTGCTGCAGTGAAACACAGAATCATTATGTGAAGAGGTCATAGCTGTGCTTTATTATGAATAAAACACAGCAATTGACCAGAATCAGAATTAAGGACTGAAACTAACCGTTTTATAAATTGTGTTTTAACCACATTGCTTTCTTACAAGTTAATTACTAAAAATAAGATTTTGTCTTATGCACTAACCTCGAAGTTTACATTAATACCTAACCATCTAAACTTTACTGAAGAATGCACATACCTCCCCTGTGAGAGCATTGCCTTCAATGAAGGACGGGGTGACATTTCCTGCTACTATCCAGCCCATGAAGGATGACAGCAATCCTTTGTCTCCATGGTAACCTAAAGCACTCTAATAAACAACAGATTTCCAAAGTCAATGTCATTTGTTTTAATTAAACCATGACTAGTTAGAAGACTACAAGTGACTGACCTTGTGCTGTTGGTAGAGAAGTTTCTGGAGACATTCCTCTTGTTGGTGAAGAAATGCAGCACGGCAAAGATGGTCCAGAAGGTAAAGCGCAGCTCTGTCTCGATGCCAGAGGTTCTGCTCAGTCAAAACCTGGAGCCAGAACTCAAGAACAGCTACTACACCAACACGTCCAGGTCTGGAGCTCTCCAAAATATGGGCCTAAAGGGGAATAAGCATTGGAATGCTATTCTTATGTGTGTGTGTTTGTTAAAAACACATACACAAGACATTTAAAATATTTTTTTCAAGAGCAGTAGTATTCCATCTTACCTGGATCACACTATTCAGGAATTTAATGTTGTCACATATAGAAGTACCAATAAGATGCTGTGCCACCTTCTGTGTGACCTGCTGGGTCACACCTTGAGCCCCACTATCCAGCTGCAAGAAAAGCTGAATACAGCTGAGAAACCTGATCAACATCAGAAGAAAAGATACATTAAGAGAAGCAAAAGAGCAATGCTCACACAAATAACACATTCATATTATGGCAGTAAAGCTATAGCCTTGTTTCAATGCAAGTGCAAGGGGTGTGTACTTACTTTAGCACTCATTTTAAGGTTATACCATTTATGTTGCCCATTAATGCAAGTTTAATTTCAGTTCCAGATTTATGCAATTTAAATTCTCAACAGCTCACTTTCTAAAAAAAACTTTCTAAATGTAAGAGAATAGCACACCACAACTATTTACTGATAACAGTACAGAGGAACGATATGGTCAGGATTTTCAGTGCAATTTTTTCCAGCTAAAGAATGATAAACGATTGACAGACAATCAAAATCCATTTGATTTTAAAGGATTCACATACATAAAATGTGAAAATGCACATTTACACAAGCTTAGAAAAAATATAACATTATCATCCAATGGTGTGGATGCAAATGTTACTACTGTATTTTAATATTTATCATCTTTGTGTGAATGGGCCTTTTACGTGACAACAAATGCTGTAACTGTGAAAGCACAATGCAAGACAGCTTACATGCTTCATGAAGAATGTAAAAAGAGACAGCAAAACAAAGAGAAAAGATAAGAATATCACAATAAAAAGATACAATGTTCTTAACTGTTCATTTTTGAGCAGGTAGAACTGGCAGTGGTAGACCAGTGGCAAAATGTTTTCCAGAACGTGCACAGCAGCTTTGAGATGACGAGACTGAACCAGAATCTTCAGCAGACAAATTCCATCACTGCAGAACTTCTCCAAGCTATCAAAGGTGAAAGATCAACTCATATTACTCAATCTGGATATTTTTCTGTCAATGATAATGTTGTTGTTGTCACAACTTGATCTATTCAAAAGTTTCGGGAGACTTGACTAAAATGTTTTTCTTTAAACCATTTGATTTGATGCATTATGGTTAGATGTTAGAAATATAGAGAAGAATATAACTAAGAATAACATGAAGCTTGATGAAGCTTCTGTGATAATTCCAGCTTCTGGTTAATAAAATTCCCAAAGTACATTTTTGCTTAATTTTAGGCAACTTTACAAAAATGTTAAAATATAGTTTTAATATATAATGAATTTTTAATCACAACATTTCCCATAGTTCCATTAGTTTCCCATAGTTACATTTGTGTGCTTGTACAGTTTCAACTGTTCTCAAATGTGGGTAAAAATAAATGAGTAAGTAAGTGAAACTAAACTTTCGAATGGTAATACATATTGCAGAACAACAGTAAATAGTGTAAATAAGCATGTGCTCTCTAAGACAGGAAGGCAAGTCTTTATGAACCTGTGTCCGATGGTGGTCATATCAATAGCCAGGAAACAGCCAATGGGGATGCCCACTTTGACAGCTTTGAACACAGGGTGCATGGTGGGTGAATCTGTGATCTCAGGCACACTGGGAGCGCTGGAGGAGGGCAGTGGGCACCAGGCATCCTGAGGACTTCTTTCATTGACATGGAGCTTCAGCCTTAAAACCAGATCCCAAGCCCACTGATTAAAAGAGGATTCGGGAGTCTGGCCGAGTCGCACCACATTAGCCAGATACGACACCTGCAAAGAGTTATCATAAAGCAAATGTGGCTTTGTAACATTAGAAAAGGCAGGGTTAAATTTCAGTCTTAGATACAGTGTTCCTGTCAGACCTGTTTAATGCCTTCTGATAAGATCCCACCGTATGGTTTGTCTGTGAGATATTTTTGATACGCCTCAATGACCAGCAGGGCAATTTCACTGTGCAGTAGAGCTGGTAGAACAAGGCAACCATTCTGTGGGTGAGAGAGAAAGTTTTACTTTTTACCCTAAACACATCAAACACTCGATAAAAAAATACAATAGAAAATTACAAATAATGTGAATATTATTCATATGAGCAATTCATTTATGTCCTTGTTGTTTCCATGAACTTTTGGCATTTTGTGCACTGCATCCCATTTAATGTTATTGTGAAATGCTGAAGTATAATGTGTCAATATTGATAATTTACACTGACAGGCTGAAATCCCCAGTTGAGACCCTCCAGTATGATGCAGGCCAATCTGTTCTCCACTGCTGTGAGACTGAAGTTTAAGAGCCAGTCTCGGATTAATCCAACCTCAGCTTCGGCAGGTGTCCACCTGTACAGTGGCAACTCCTTAAACAGGTACAATGAAACCTGAACAAGAAACAAACATGACTTTTAAATACTATTTAAAAGTAATTAAAATATTTTGTTGATTATAATCAACTAAGCTTAGTCTTCATTGCCACACTAACTGCTATACTATTTTTACTGATCCTCAATAAATGTGTATCAACATACAAACATCTGAATGTTTAATGCAAAAATGTTGGTCTTTATTAATCTCTAATCACCAAGTTACTATACAGTTATCAATAAAGAAGTTTAACACTTATTTTATATTAAGAAGCTCTTCTGTCATTGGTGGATTGGTGAGCCGCTGTACATCACTCACCATGCCCACTTTCTCTATGGTCTCGTTTAGTCTTTCCAACAACACAGAGATGATGTAAGGATGGGCTGTCGCTATAGCAGCCAGCAACTCCCGCCCCACTTTAGAGAAGATCTCTCGAGTGGCAATACTGACATAAGAAACCTGGAAAGAATGATCACAGGTTAATGGAAAATAGAGGGGAAGATTTGTTCCTTTATGGAAGAGCGTGAATCAAGATGATTAGTTAATGGAAAACATTTAAAGGATATGATGACAAACTGACATTTAATCAATTTGAATCTGTATTGTTTTGACATATTTTTCGATGTCATTCTGTTCAGCTCTCAAAGCTTTTACACCTGATGCTGTATTCTTAACAGCAAGATTTCTGAATAAATGATATACATTTTGCAATATTATTATTTTTTTCTGTATTTTTGAAATAAATCTTTTAAAATATCTGTAATAAAATCACCTCATATATTTGTAATACTATGGTTCTGATGAACTCAGGGTCTACATCTGTGCGTCTGGGTTGAGCCATGTGTGCAAATGTGGTCAACAGGCAGATTCCATCTGAGCTGTTGATCTCAGACAACCAGTTCTCAAACTTCTCCTGGTGGCTTGAATCTGGAAAAACACAGCAGGTTATGAAACAAATGCTTCAAAGAAGGTTTTGGAAATAGGTTTGAAAACAGCATTTTCATAAAGGTTTTCTTTATGAACTATTTACAACTCTTCACGCTGGGTATCTCACCTCTGAGACCCTGGATACAGTCATCAGCACTCAAGCCACAGCTGAGCCTCTCCAGACCTTCCGTCTCTGCACACTGCATGATATAGAAGATCTTCCACAGCATTGAACTAGACAAGGTGCCATATGGCATCTCAGACATGAACAGCCATATACCCAGTCTGTGAGTGAATAAAGAGTTACTTTAGTCACTTTTAACAGGAAAAAAAGCACTTAACCTAGCCATAACCCTATTAAGTACATGTAGTTATCAGCATTTTGTAATTACACTTGAGTGCAAATACTGTAAAACAAAGTGCAACCAGAAGAAACAGGATCAAGGCCAGACAAGGACCAAATTCAAAGACCAAAAATAATGTTCCTATATGAGCACCAAGGCTTAATGTTTGGAGCTTGTGCATTAACAGCTTATTGACATTTTTCTAAGTTTAATATGTTTATCTTTTTTTTTTGGTAACTGTAATTACTGCTGCTCTTCCTGTTTGCACTAAAACTGTAAAAAGTACCACTCTATATCTTGCTTGCACTAATGTAACTCTTCTATTTATTTTATTTCATTCATTTTCTTTTTTATTATCTTCTTTTTATATTTTATACTTTGAATACTTGTATGTTGATGTATGGACTTGTATGGGTCTGAGGAAACGCAATTTAAATCCTCTGTATGTCCTGTACATATTGCAGAATTGACAATAAAAGACTTTGACTTAAACACAAAATATTTCAAATGAACAAAGAACTTCATTTATTATGTATAAGCTATATACCTCTTGGCTTTAAGCACATGTAGCACTGCTCTCAAGAAGAGATGATCAAACTCCACCTGCAGTTTCTCCATTGAAAAGGACTGTTCCTGTATTGTGGTCCTGCTCACACCTGTAAGGCTGATGTACTGAGCCCAATGGTCACTCACATAACAGAGCGTCATGCTAGAATGAGTTAAAGAACAAACAGTTTGTTAGTAATGGTTAACAGATTATAACAGTCCATATTCCTCATAAATAAGACAAATGAAAATTCAAATAAATTCACTATTTTTTGTTCTTTGAAGAGTCATCCCTTCCTCGTTTGTTGGGCATTATTGCTTCTGGTCTGTGCATTTTAATTTACAGAAATCATACAAAGTATATTGCCTCTCAAAAACATGTCACATCCATAATGCATGTATTTTTCTTTTTTTTTTTAAATGGACAACTGCATAGACTGTTTTTTTATGTCTGGACTATCAACAGGGTTTAATATACTGGTAACAAATACATTCTGTAAAAATTTATATTTCAAGTTTTGACTAAAAATGTCATGTCCATAACGCTGGAATTGCCCACCTAGTTCTATTAGTTTGTGTATTTAGCATAAAATGTGTGAAACGAGAGACTAAACTGACTTTTTTTTTAATAAGTTTAAAGTTACAGACCGTATCATGTGGCCAATTCTCTTTACAAATTGGCGATAACGTGCTCTGTTGTAGGTCTGGAGGCCGACAGCAAGCAGCTCGATCAGTGAAGAGGCAAAAGCAAATATCTTCATCATCTTTTGACTGGTGGTGGCTTGAGGCTGATAGTCTCCTATGGGAAAGAGTCACATTTAACAGGTAAATCACAAGAACTGATCTAAAACTTCACCTTTAACATAAAAATAATTGTCTATCAAGGATTTAGAAGACACCGGTAAGACGTTTAACGGTATATTTCAGGTGTGGGATGAAATATTGTTATTGTTAGTTATGCTTATACAGTATGTAAGTTACGCTAACCTTTAGAGCAGATTCCCAGTAAGTGTTTAAAGAGCTCATCAAAGGGAAACTGAGAAAACAGAGAAATCAAATCGTCCTCAGACAGCAACATCCAGCTTGTTTCTGGGTCTTCATCCTGAGAAAATTTTAAAAAGTAATAATAACATATAATATATAGTGTAATAATAATATATGTAATTGATTCTTCAAGATAAAACTATGAATAGCAAGTAAATAATAAAACAGATGCTGGAATTGAGACAGACACTATATATAAAATCTACAGTATAAACAGATGCAGAACAGAGATGTCAGATCCATGATGGATACTCACTTCCTCTCCGCCCTCATCCACCAGAGTCCAGTTACCAGATGCAGGTGCTGAAAGACTGTTGTTGCCTTTTGTGTCACTGGACTTCATGTGTCCCAAGAAGTCTGAACGGTGCCTGCAAGGTCACATACACCTTTATAATGAAGAAAATGCCCATGTACGTTTGTTTGCATACATACTGTAGTATCAGCCATCTGGCCAACATATCTTACTTGATCCAAAAACTGCGTTCCAAAAAATAATGACATCATTACATCTCGTACAAACATTTGTTTTTAAATGTTGTATTAGGTAACAATAACAGATTATACTAAAGGACAAAGCCAAAAGAAATGTAAGCTTAATTCCCAGTATACATAATCTTTACCTCGCTGGAGACATAAGAATAGCCAGGGCCTGCATGAAATGATACACTCCGAATGCGTTATCCAATACTTTAATCTACAAAATAAAAACAGACACATTTACTATTAAGGCCAACAGAAGACTGAGATTTTAAGCTTACTTTTTAATCGTCACATCTTAGTGCCTGCTGTGAGATCCACAATTTATATAAACTGCATTAAAGCTTAGTTTCAGTACCTGTAGGAATGGAACAGCCCATTTCCCCAGTCCTGCCGGGCAGCAGAGCAAGTGGTTTAGGATGAACAGACGGTCTCCTGTAGAACCAACTTTATGTAGCACAGACACCTGCATGGAGAAAGATTTCAGGCTTTATCACAAGATGATGTAATAACTAATGTAAAATGTAATGCAAGGGTATTAATATTTCAAGCTTGCATTAGACAAGGTTAAGTTCATCAGAATAAAATATTCTTTCAATAGTAATTTTCAGCTGTTTATAGCTAAACTAATGTCATATTCATTATGATTTTAAGTGTTTATCTTACACCGATAATATTTTTTTTATTTGATTAATGTTATCTCATGTTTAAGGCCCTTACCAGCCTCTGTAGCCAGAGATGGACGTCGGCCTGAAATTGAAAATCATCTAGAACCCGCCGTGTGAAGATGAAGAGCACACTGATGCTCTCTTTCAGTGGTTGCAAAGAGGAGGGCTGAGACTTTGAACCCACTTAAAGTGTCAATGAAAAACAAACCACACAAAAATCAATAGACAACATGGACTTTCAAGTGTTCAGCCAGCAATAATTTCAGCACCAAAATAATTTTATTATTAATCAGATATTAAAATATATTTTATATATTAAAAAATATAATATATATATATATATATATATTTTAGTAGTACAATTGCCTGTACTAACCTAATAGGGAACAAATATGTAACTTATCAATAATATTTTTCTAACATTTAGCTAACATAAAGCCAATGTTATTGTTAAAGCATTCATGATAGTCCAAAACACATGACGTCAGAGTACTCCAGCTACTACATAAAAGTAGTGTAGAGTCAAGACTTATCAGTGTGGACTTGCCTGTACTTGTATCTTGTATGGCCACACTCTTGGTGGTAGGGTTACTGCTGAGCAAGTGGTAGAGATAAGACTCCACTTGCAGACGGGACAGGATGGAGGTGTAGGAGTGCAGGGCCACAGTCTGATGGAGTATTTCTGCTTTTGCAGCAAACAAATGCTTCAGGTCAACAATTGCTGCCTCATTCAGCGTCACCTGCTGGTAGCAGTGGTAGCCATACACCTTGACTTGGTCTGCGCACACACCCTGAAAGGCAAACAGATGGGCGTGTGTTTGTGAAACATAGTTTATTTAGAATAAATAGTGTAGATTAGACAAAAAGATGGTACATTGGACATTATGGGCAGCTACTTTCTATGTAGGTAACATGCATGAACAATACATGCTCCTGATGTTCAACTGGTACAGCATTGCGTCTTTTCTAGAGTAAACAACTTTGTTAATGACTCATGCCTCATACTGTCTTTGTCATTACAATATCACCACCACTATTAGCAATTATCTCACCTGTAACGAAAGCCTTTCATCCTTAAAGCTCCAGAGCCGGTTCTGCACATTCTTGCAGTCTGAGTTGGCAGCCTGCAGTTCAGTCTGGGCCTGTGTCAGCTGTTTACGGCATCTCCAATAGCTCAGCAGTAGCTCGTAAAGCTCGTGTCCTTCTTGGTGAGCCAAACTCTGGAACTCAGCTTCATGAACGTGCACGTTTTCTAGCCAGGAACCCGGTTCCCACATCCGGAGCTGCTCACTAGTGAAAGGTTTAACGCTCTGGCAGGACCTTGGCAGCTCTGGGTAAAGTCTCTGTTTGGGCCTTTCCACGTCAGCGACCTCCACGGGAACCAAGCTGGGTGGGGATGATTCTTGGTTGGCTAGAGGAAGGACAGCTGGAGCTATCTGTCTCTGTTCTGCTGCCTCAGAAGCCAGTGGCAAAAGAGAAGCATCTACTAGTCTATATGAGATAGAGCTGAGCTGAGGTTCAGAGCAGGAAGGCGGGATTGAGGGATATATAGAAGGGACACTAAATGGCTCAAGTGCAGCACTAAGAGGTTTTTGATCATTTTGTTGGTGCTGGGCAGACACCAGTGTTTGATCTGCTTCATGTGGCGTGTTTTGAGATGATGCAGGCTCTGCGTCATGGCAAGGGGTCTTCTCCACGTATGTAGAAGTATTACACAGCAGACCTCCGTCTTGGTGTTTTTCCGCTTTGTCTTCATAGTCCACTGATGGTTGAGTGGTTTGTGGGTTTAGATCAGAGGCAGAAAGCACATGAGGAAGACTTAAGGGGACATCTGTGAATTCAGTGGGGAACTGATGGGCTGGCTCATTTTGTTTAGTGGAAGGCCCAGAGGATTTTTTAACACTCTCAGACTGTCTCTCTTTTTTGACCTGTTAATGAAGTATAACAATGTTTATACGTGATAATGCTGTAAATATTTCTGTGTAATAACATAGGTGTGTGTTCACCTGTGACTTTCCACTGGATTTGGACTTCGGTTTTTTGGGTCTCACAGCCTCCATCTCCACAGAGATATACACATGATCATTAAAACATCCTTCTAGATCCACAACAGGACCCTGTAGCGCACAGATCGTAAACTTTACAGGAGAGAAAGCTGAACAACAATCATCCGTGATGTAAAACAGAACGATTACAGCATACAAATCAGTATCGAAACCGAGTGACAAAACCGAGTAGCGGTAAACATCTTTTCTTCAGTGTTGTAATCGAGATTAACAAAGAAGGAAGCTGCTATAATATATGATGGGTAAACACAGTACCACAATTCTGAATGTTTGTTGTATATAACATACATACTTTACAAAACACAACAAAATTATTTCAGATTCGGACTATGTTACAGAAATAGCAGCGTCACTTACCCAAATAATATTACGTGATATAAACAGCAGCTGTCAGTCAGTGATAAAGCTTTCGTGGATCTGTCAATTTCTCTTGTTTTGTTTTGTTCCTGGACGCTAACGCAATACAGGTCACGTGACTCTCCACCCTTCAACGGCCAGCGGGAAGGGACAAAACGCAAAAGTTTGATCCGCTACAACCTTTCATGTTGCTTATCATGTTAACTTCTACAAAAGTATTGGAATATAATAGCTTATTGCATTTTTTAAACATTTTTTATGTTAATAACTATAGCAGCAATCGTAGGCCGAAACTACTGTTTCTATAGGACCTTTACGTTTGTAAAGGGATACACACAAAAACTAAACGAAAAAGATTTTAAAAATACTAATGGTGATTTAAAGGATAAATGTGGTATATTTCAATTAGACAGTTATTGCATTTTTTGCAATCGTTTTATTATTTTCATATACAATTTTGACAACTGACACACAATGACAAAAATGTCCCGAGGTGATATTTCTCTGTCTTCTTCATCCCCAGAAGTCAGATGCCTCCAAGCTGCTCTTAATGTTCATTCGATTTTCTCTTCTCTCTTTTGTCACCAGATTGGCCTCTCCTCTCTGAAGACGTCGTCTCTGTGTGGCCTTCTGCTGTTTGGTAAGCTGTTTCTTTACTTTCTGCCTTACAACTTCCTGTATTGGGGAAAATCCAAATGAATAACAGTATTGTTACAAAAACAACTTCAAAACAAAATCTCCTTATTTGCAGTCAAAATCATGATCCTTCCATTTACATGCACAAACAAAAAAGGTGTAAAACTCATAATAGATTTTTAAGTTTTTTTACTCACAGGTGGAATGGTTGAACAACTGCCAACACTTCCAATGGTCGTTTCACTGGTTGTTCTCATCCTGTGCTCGTTCATAAGACAGACTTGGTCTCTGTGTACACCATTCACAATAATTCTGAGAGTTAATTTTATGCATGACACTATATGATCAAATGTCTTAAGGAGTACAGTACAAACATATTTGTCAAGCATTTGTCCACCACTCACTTAGCAGGTAATGTTCCTTTATATCATAAGTCACAAAATAAACCCAAATTAATCCGATCAAAGATCAAATTAAACTGATAAGTTTTATTGCAGTGTAACATAGTTTAACTCTGTATAAGCAAGATACTACCATTTTAAATAACATCACCACGTTACAGACCTCTTTTTTTGTTTTTTTATGCCATAACAATATGTCATTAAATTGCATTGACTGTTATTTTACCTGAAAGGCCTGAATTCTTTATTGCTTGTAGACAGGTCGACCAAATCAGGACACTCATCCTCACCACCCTCATCTCTCCCCAAGTCCTTGGAAATGTCAGCTATGGTTTCTTTTTGAGTGTCCTCTAAAGGGGTCTTGCCTTCACAGTCAGCTCCCTCATGTTCCTCTACATCGCTTCCTTCTGAAAGGGTCTCCTTACTAATTTTCAGACCTTCCAGTTCCAGCATTGCATGTTTATACTCCTCTATGCTGACAGCTTCCTCTGATGCAGACTGAAGCGTTTCATCTGCAGACTCTGGGTCTTCACCATCTTCATCTTCACCATCTTCATCTTCACAGGGTTCCTCACTCTCTGGACCTTCAGGATGGAGCAAACAGTCATCCTGCTGCAGGTCCTTGGTGTAGCCACTAGCTGAGATCTCCACATCAAGAGAGCATGCTCTTCTGTACAAAGGAATACATAACAACTTAGTTGGGTCTTTTAATGTGTACGTTTCTGAACTATGCCGTGCAATAACAAGTGAAGCCCTTCGAGAGAGACATCACTTCAGACTATCAAAAATTACCTGATATCTTTAAATGTTGGATAGAGTTCACTTTCATAGTTGAATTTTTTGATGAAGCAATCTCGAATACACTTGACATCCCGATCAAAGTACCTTTGAGAAACAAGTAAAAATTCTCAATTTCACCAGCAACGTTTGTAATTACATCATTTGTTTTAGTGTAGATAGTCACCATTCTGCATTTGTATGTGAGGTGGAAACCATCTGAGGGAAGTCAATCATTGTGACATGGTCATTGTCATCAAGCATAAGATTAAATTCATTGAAATCTCCATGGATCAGGCCATGATTAGCCAGTTTGACTATTAAGTCCATGATTTCACTGTAGAGAGCAGCTGGGTCTTGAATCTCTCTGACCTGGCACCTGTCATAAAACAAATGTAACATAACAAGTAATCATATTTCTGTTTTACAGTTTTGTACAGTACTGACCAATGAAGCGCATACTCACAGAGGATATCCATTAATGAGCTCCATAACCACTGCATGTCTGTTGTAGTCTACTGGTTTTGGAACGGGAAATCCTCGATCGTATAACGCCTGTTGAAATACAAGAAATTTAAGTATAAACCAACACAAGCAATAGCCAGACAAAGAATTAGGGTTCTGCTCTGATGACCTTGTCTATATACATCACAATACATTAAAAAATGAAAGAGAAAAGGGACTTAGGGGACTAAGTCTAGGGAGTAAATTTTAAGAGAGGGAATGTAAAGCATCTTTTATTCACATAACAGTCTCCAAATGTTATGCGAAATTTATACATAGGGTCTAAATGTAGTAGGAGTTTTTGCATCTATGGCTATAAAATATGTCCCCAACTAGAGTCCCCACAGTGAATCTCCAATTTCCACAACTGTTACAAAAATGATTTCCTTTGAGAATATTTGTATATTACCTTCATGTATGCAAACTCTTTCATTGCAGAGAGCCGGGAAAGGTACAGCCATGACATTTTGTTTCTGTGCTTGTGGTAGTCTCTCTTGTTCTTTAGGTTCCTGAAGGATGTTCGACCCAGTCTGTGAAGTTTCAGGGCAAACTGCTCTCCCTCAGCATTTGCAACAATGTAAATATCTGATTATATAGGAGAAAAAGGCAAATCAGGTTGAATTCAAGATCTGGTTGAGGGAGAATTGATGAGACAAAAATGACTGCACTTGTTAAACTTTCTAGTTTCTAAAGAAAAATCACAGACTGAAGCTTACATCAATTACTGACAGAATGACAGAAATAGCAACCAGTAGATGACTGTTCTGACCTGACTCTTTACCGACTCCCATTTGGTTTCCAACAGACACAATAACATCCCTAGATGAAAGCGTCTTCAGTGCCAAATAATCATATCCGCCATAATTCAGCCGATATCCTTGTACAGCTACAGCAAGAAACAAGTGAAATTAAACAAAGACATATGAAAGATCGTTTGAAGCAGGTAAATGAGACCAGTGTAATGTAAATGACAAGTGTAATGCTTACTTTTACTGCGTTCATAGGCCAGCAGTTTGTGTTTGACCAGCTCCCTCAAAACTTTGTTGCATCCACCATGTTTAAGACTGGCAATGGATGCAATGAGACTTACTGGGACAATTTCATGGTTCTTCATGCCCATCTCCACCTGTGTATTTCCAATAAAACGGCGAAATTGAAACTTACAAATGTAGAAAAACGTTTTGGGTGGGTTGACATTTTACAAAGCATTACAAGCTGAACTTGTTTCAAAGACGAAATGTTCCCACTAAAATACATGAAATGTGACAGCTTAGTTTACAACAGGAATTAAATAACGGTCTCTAATTTTAATCATTACTATGGCCTGAAGTACAGTATATGCAATAAGGCAAATGACAGTTTGCAATTAATGTAAACCGTAACCAGTTGTTAATATTCATGTAGCATAGGTGACCATCTTTACTTTAATACAGACATCTTTAGCCAGAATGGTTGTTACACAGTAAATACAGCTTTATGGTTCTGTGAATTCAAGTCACTGTAAACAAGTTCAAATGGGTCCTTTAAAATGCATACGTACCGCTGTAAGGACCCTAAAATCATCTCTGGAAAGATATCTCAGAATAACGACGTTTAATTTACCCATAGTGACAAAATATCGTTTTTCTACTTTTTTTTTATATAATCGTTTATGGAATCCAAGAACGCTTCAAAAAGCCACTCCACATGTTGAAGGAGGAAGAGCGAAGGACTCGTTCTGGCTTCGATGTGACTTCAGTTGACGGAGATTAGTGCGACTCAAGGCGGTCTGGAGTGGAAGTGCAACATGACGCACTACGTTACTTCTACTACTGTAGATAAATCTAGTGAAGTAATTTTTATAGTGAATAATTTACAATGATTGTGCGTGCATCTTGTCCAGTAAAGACTATGCATGTGCATGAATCTCTTCCAGTAAAGAAAATGAATGTACATGAATATTGTCCAGTAAAAACAGCAACACAACATTTACATTTAGCTGACGCTTTTATCCAAAGCGACTTACAAATATTAGGAGACAAGGACACAAAGACAACAAACAGTCAAACGTGTAAAGTTTTTAAAACTTTTTTTAATGTTTTTAATTTTTTAATTTGTTTATATTATCTACAAAGTAAAAGTTATTTTAACTTAACAGTTTTACAACTGTCAAGTCTAATGGGGTTTTGCCATCAGATTAAATTAATAAATAATTCATCTGCTTTTTTTGCCAAACATCTTCATTATTGGAAGTTTCTCCTGTGTTTAGTTTTGTTAGAACCTTTTTTTATTGTTGATTTACCCCAAGGTCTTGAGCACAGCTATAGCAGCAGCATTTAACAGTAATGTTAATACTGTCAATATATGGAAGAATTATCATTAACTCAGAAGGTGCAGATGAAATGTTCCAGTTATTTCCTCACACATCTGGGCTTTTCGTTATTGTTAGGACCCACTGCAAGAGTTCTAGTGTCACTGAAACATGTGAAAATTGATTCCTCGTTAAAACTCTTGTTTTTCGGTTTCTTTTTTAAAAGCCACAGTTCACTACATCTTCGCCTGTTAGCTTTCTTAAATCACTGGTGGTGGGTTGCAGTAGAGCAGCATGACTCAAGTTCTTCTGACAATTTAGGGGCTTTTTAGAGAAAGGTAAAGACTGCTTGGCCAGAAGGTGGTGGGTGGGACCAGAAGGTGGTGGGTGGGACCAGAAGGTGGTGGGTGGGGCCAGAAGGTTCCACATGGATCAGGTGCCACTCAACTTGGCTGTTCTTCTCTGATCCGCATTCTTTACAGCTGCTGCTGATGGTGAGCTTGCACTGAACAAACACACAAAACTTATTATAAACCTTAATAATAAAACTATTAGAATTCCTAATTTCATTCCTCAAAAATATTACTTTATAAAAGGCCAGGCATTCTAGCCCTTAGCTAAAACCCTTACCAGGGGTGAGAGTGTAGGAGTAGTGTGTGGCAGAGGACTGGGGGATAGCGTTGAGAGTGCCCTGTGGCAGTCCAGGCTGGGGGCCAGCGGGAGCCTGTGTGGCCATCAACATCATGGTGGGTGGGTGGGACGGATTGCCATGATGCGGAGGCACCATCCCTGACTGCATGTGAGCCTTTTGAGAATTAACAGTCAATGAGAAACAAAGTACTTGCAGTAATGATGACACAGTAATAATGGCTTTTATACAGCTCAAATAGTGGTTAAGACAAAAGTTGTGGTTAATTCACAGTTATGACCTCCTTGCCAAACTACTATTAATTTGCCATATTGTTATTTTGATTGAAATGTTGCTTGACGTAATAATTTGTGTTGAACTAAAGAAAAGTCATATGCAGCTGGGATAACATGAGGGTGAATAAATAATGAAGGAAAGTTTCATATTTGGGTTTACTACTCCTTTAACTCTTTCCCAGTGTTTTATAATTTTTCCAAAACTCTGATGTCCCTGAGAATATTTTCCTTTCAGAATATATGAACATACACAATTTAAAATGAAAAAACAGAACCTCTGCTTTTAAACAAATAACAACAATTGTATCTTCATTTGTTCTTTTTTACCACCTTTAAAGTGTGGGCAGATTTCTTAGAAAATACAACATTTTTAACAAAAAGATGAAAACATATTGGATTATAATTTTGGACTCTTCAAAAGATATGTAATGGCGCCTCTATAAAAACATGTATTGATGGTAATTTTCAACAGGGAACGTGTTAAACTCTTAGCTTAATACTTTTAACACAATTTTTCTTTCAGAATTGGCAGCACTCACCTGCTGTACATGAGCCATGTGGTTAGGGTTGTAACCATGCTGCACCTGCTGAGGGTGAATGTATACGGCCTGCTGGGAGGAGGGGAAACTGCCTTGAGGGGACTGAGGGTTAGGGCCTGGGGTCATAGACGGTGGGGTGGGAGCAAGAGCAGAGTACATCTGCTGCTGTGAAGGGTTGCCTAGGTGCATGGCCTGGGCTGCGGCCTGGTGCTGGGGATGCTGAACGGGGCTGGGGGCCGGGTGGCTGCCTCCATGCTGGGTACCCTGCTGAGGTTGTCCTGTTGGGGTGGCAGAGGGCTGAGGATGCTGCGGGTGGGGGTGCAGGGTGGAGCTCGGGTGGGTAAATTGCTGAGGAATTGGAGCAGTCACTGAAACACAGAGTGTACCGTTGTAGTTAGCGTGTAAAAAATTGTGGATTAACTAATGCAACATGGTGTGAACATGAATGTTAAATTATAAACAGTACACAAATAGGACTTTTTCATTTAAGGACTTTTAAGAACTGACATGAATACTTTGGGTATACATTTAAGTCAAAACTAGACATGACAAAAACTAGTTATGACAAATGCAGTGATGTTCATTTCTTCATATGTTTGACACAGTAAAGAATCTCAAAGAAAATCTAACTGATAAAATAGTAATTGGTTAATGAATAATACATTTGACCAGCAATAGCAGCTGCAGCATTCAGCTTGACAGAGATCATGAAAAGCAACTGTAGATTTAGCACAGATGTACAGTATAAGAGTAAAGTTGGGATGTAATCTGGCAAGGTCTAGTCTTTGTTCTTACCATACATAGTATGCGTCTGCTCACCATACTGAGTGGTGGAAGAGGAGACCAGGTTTGGCTGCCCATGAGCTTGAGGGGTGATCATCCTCGCACCGCCCTGGATCACAGGACTGAACATGTGCTGGGCCTGAAACATATGAACCCAAGATGATCCTAATGGCTTTGCAAAGTTCAATGAGTCTGTCTAATGAGAACATTATATTTACATGATTACCGTTAATCCAATAACAAACAGCACAATTCCACTCTCTTACCCTATTAATAATGACATTTGAATGAATAAAATGTTGACAGCAAAATAACTACTATTTCACAAGAACGAAAATTGCATGTTTTGGCAGAAAATAAAAAAAGATAGCATTTTAATAGTGGCTTTACTGTGAACTCTTCCTCTTCCAACACAAATATTAAAACACAACAAAAATGTATACATTATACTTTTCATCTGCAACAAATCTTTTGTTGCAATTTATTACGTTACTTGTTCAATCTTTGGCCCAATCTTGGGCCTGTGAACAATTAAAACCCAATAGTGATTAAATCACATGACAAGAGAGGCTTTTAACCTGATAACCGTCACGGCAGAAGTACAGAGTATACACACGAAAATGCATCTAAACATCTAAAAGATATTCTTTATAAAAAAAGAGTTAAGTCTTTCAATTTATTTTCATTTTAGGTATTTTGAAACATTACAGTAACATTACCATTTTTTGTATATTTTTTTTGTGTATGTTCATTGTTATTGTCAAATATTGTCAAATATTTCATCTCAAGTCTTATACTCTCCATCAATTTATAGTTTGTTAGATTAGAATTTAACTATGATATATTAAAGTGAATAGATGTTCCTCCTGAGAAATAGTGACAGTTAACAGGTTAAAATCTGCTTTAGTACTTACATATAACAGACTGTATTTAATATTACAGTACCTGGGACTGGAAGTGTGGCATCTGTTGTACCAGAGGCTGGCTAGCAAACTGCTGGGGGCTACAAGTAAAGTACTGGGTGGAGTAAGCTGGGTTTGGTGCCACAATGGGTGGCCCGGCAGCTGTAGCCGGGTGCATCATTGTAGACGTGCCAGGTGGGTGATGCTGGTCTGGTCTCTGCTGTGGCATGTTTGGTACTGCAAGTCAACACAGAAAAACAAGAGAGAATGCAATGGGCAAGATGTACTTTGTTTACTTACTACATACCAAGTAAACCACCTAAAAAGAACTTTGTGCAGAACTTATTTACCAACAGTGCGGCCTAAACTATTGCTGAAAATCATACAGTGCTAAGATGGACTGCGCACAAATTAAAAAAAACAAATAAATGAAAACGGTGCAACAAGTACAGAAGTTCATGACAAGCTGAAAGAGCTAAAACAGAGCTGTTTAGGTTCTTTGTTGTACAGCAAAACAGAAAAATTTCTTAGAGAGATCTTAATCACAGATCTTATTTAACCCATATATTAATCTATTCTGGAATTAGAAACTCCAGAGGGAACCCACAGCAAATTAGACTTCCAGGACAGCCTTAAAATTTATGTAACAACTGACTGAACAGCTCTATACCCTTAACCAACATTCAAAAGCATTTGTAAAAGCATGCAACTCTTAGAGAGAAGCATTCTCACCTTTACCTGGTCTGTAGGGCTTGGTCTGGCTCATGGTCATATGAGGAACCTGAACATGGTACATGGCTGGAGGCTAAGGGACAAGGAACAGAACGTCAGATGCAGAACATCATCTATATTATGACATTCTTGACAAATGCTTGTGTTGATGAATGCATTTTAAGACTATCATTTGTTGCAGGCATTAGCAGTTTATATCTAAACACATTTGACTGTTTTTGTATCTACATTCATCATAATGCAGCACATTTCAAAGACATACGGCAAAAGTGTAACCCAGAAAAAAATCTGTCCTCTACTATTGGTGGTTTGGAAAATAACAGTATATAAACCAACATAATCTTATTAAAAACGTATATCAATTCGTCTTGGTCAACAGTTCATGTAAAGCAGGCATCAATGCTGTAAAAAAACTAAGGAGAAAATGCCCAGTCACGGAGGAAAGGCAAAATCTCATACAGGTTTTCAGTAGAAAAAGAAGCTTAGAATTGCACAAACCTTCCAGATAATGCTTTTCTAATGGAGAGAGAGGAAAGAGGGAAAAGAAACAAAAAGAACGAGTCTTTAGTGTGATTTTCATTTGCTATATATATTTTTAATATATAAATTTTCAAAGATATGCTCGCGATTAAGAATGGATCAAAGGCTTAGATAGAATCTACAAAGAAAAATGGCAAAACAAAATGGGGTTTTGGGTTGTTGGGTTTTTCATTTACTGGAACGGACTCTTGTACATAAATATATGCATTTAATTATACCAAAATAAAATAAAGCTTTCATTTTCATTTCTTTCTAAATCTGAACTTTAAAAGGAAATTTGTGGTGCATGTATCAAATATCCCGGAGGTCCACCTCAAGAATCTGGATCTCCTTCCAAAGTTGACAGCATGCTACCATTCCAATCTTTTACACATTAAATATGTTCTAGATCTTGGGGCCAGTTCATGCCAAGTCTGAATTCTCTGCACAAGACTGTAAAAGTCCCCAAATTCATTTAGACAAAATGTACAAGTTTTACATGACTCAAGTTTTGGAAGTCAATAGTTTTGGTACAATCCTGTCAACTTAAGCATGACTTATTTGAATATGACTTGGCGTAAACAAGCCTTTACTGGCTCTTTTCACAAAAAACTAACCAAAATGAAATAGCAGATCTAACAGTACAATGATTTGTGGGTGTGTACATGCAGATATTTTGCAAGTCCAGCTGACAAACGGACGAATAGAAGAGATGGACGAAATTGTGTAGGATGAACAAGAGAAAAAGGATTTTGGCACAAACAAGAAAATAAAAAGAAATGTCAACATTTTGAGGACAGATGTGAATTTCCATGCAGAGAACAAACGAGAGTCGGAGCAGTCTCAGGGTGGTTTATATGAGATACTCGCCTGTACGCCAGGGCTGACGGGAGTCAGAGGGTACATCTGGAACATTGGCTGGCCATAGACAGTAGGAGGCTGCTGGACTACAATGGAAGGGCTGGGCTGACCCTGCGGCCGAGTTAGAGTGGGAGTTGTTGCTGGTTTGGGCTGATAGAAGAGGGTAAAAAAACAAAAAGAAAGATGTTATTGACATGCAGCGGCCTTATTTGAATTTGGCTGCAAACAAATTCTGATCTGTTTGCTTACATTGATACACAAAATATTGTTACTAAATTGTAACAGCAAAAACCAGCAAATAACTGTTACTAAACACTAATGCCACGTCACACTAGACTTTTGGAATTCAAAATTTTTACGCAGACCCCTAGACCCCTAGTCACGTGATACAAATTCGTTAACAAAAATTGACTGTTGGAATGCAGCAACATGCTAAATTTGTGACCATAATTTAAATCTGCAGTGCCAAATCTACTTAAACAAAAATAAATCTAACCTAATTAAAAGGTGACCTGAGAACTTTAAATTTACAATATATTTTAGTCTCAGGTAAGTTCATTTTAGTGAATGAATTCATTTTCAGTATAAATACATGTATAATGTATGTATAAATACATAGAAATAAAGTTAATTAAATAAGCTACTCATATACTTACAGGGCAAAAAGCTCTTGGATTGAACTCCTTGGCATTGGGATTAAGAGTAGATTTTCTAACACTCCTATAAAAGAACATAAATCAATATTTAGTGTGTGACCAGAACATTTCATAGGATATCTGAATGTATTTTATTATATCTACTTATGCATCACATATCTACCATACACCCTTTCTTTTAGGAAGTCTCGTTTAATTTACACTTTAAAAAATTGAAAATTATTTTAACAATACATTTGATATCTGAATCACATTCCATATTCTGCCGCTGTTGACTCACTCTGCTACAAGGTCATTCTTTTCCTCCTTCTCATCCTTTTCTTTTGCATTATTGGCCAGAGGTGAGGTGGTCTGGACACCCTGAGATGTCACATCTGGCCCTCGTTTCTGCTCCGCTACAGTAGAGGGAGACAGCGAAGGGGTACCAGATTTACTTCCTGTTGGGCCGACACTCAGAGGAACAGAAGCGGAGGCCTCCTCACAAACAGAGGACTCAATGGAGACTTTGGATCCTGTTGAATCACCTGCGTTCTTGTCAGCTGGTTGATCCTTTGGCTTTTCCCCTAGGTCCCGTGGAGTCTTGGTCACCATGGGCTCAAATACTGGATCTGGATTTGAGCTAGACTGCAACTAAAAAGGCAAGGCGATAAATGAATGCACTTAGGTTAGTTATGAATCCTTAAGATCACAAATTATAGGAGAGAAATAAAACTTACCCTAAAATCGACACTAAATTTCTTTAAATTATCTATTTGTTTCTTGTGGTCTAAAGCCATGCTGGGAGGTCCTATGAAAGAAAAAATACATTTAATACAAATTATACAATGAAAATGTATTAGATCTGATGTACATGTCATATATTATATTATATACATGTATATTAGAACTACAGCTGAATATGATTTAAAATAGGAATTCCTTCTTAAATCCTTGCTCTTTTATGTACTTAACAATGTCAGCAATTTTTTATAGTAGAATATAAATTCTTGAAAAGCCACATCCCTTATTCGTACCGACAACTTGGAATTTTTGCTTATACATGCTTTTTTGCCAACTTGACAAAAACTCTGAGCAACCACAAACAAACGTGAACAGCTTATGCAACACAGCTGTCCATAGATGATAAATAGCATGACAGTGTCTGCATGTACACACCTTTGCTGATAGATCGAGAACTTTCAAGAGGCTTCACATTCTCTTTGTTGGCATTGGGAGAATTCTGTCTCGCCTCTAGTATTCTTGACTCTTTGGCTATGTTTAAAAAAAAAGGACTGCTTTAGGGTTTTGTACAAAAACAAGCTCAGACACAATACAGAATTCAAAGTATTGACAGATACAGAGTATTGCTTGGGAAATACTGTGAAGGGTTAATTGTGAAGTTCTAACCCTCTTCTACTGAAGATGCATCCATGTTGGTGGCTGGGTTTGCTGCTGTGGGTGACGTCGCTGTTGTGGAAACTGTTACAGAGTCTACCGGCACTGTGCCAGCCTGAGGGGAAGACACGCAGGAGGGGTTTGGAGCACCTCCACCAATGCTATTCTGTCGAGGTGAACGAGGTCTGTGTGCTGAGAGGAAGCAGTGAAATTAGTCAGCACTTTCATTCCTTAGAAAGTGTTAATGATTGAAACAGATAAGAGAGACTTACCACCACTGACTACAGATGACCAGGTTCCCCCAGAAGCGCTGCTGCGAGCAGATGGGGGAGTTGAAACATCCGGTCCACCCTGGGACATGAAGTCGCCTCCAGGTGGCCCACCACCCCGACATGAGGCCACTCTATGAGGTCTAGGGGTCCGCTGGGACTTGGGAGACATTCTTGGAGGACCTTAATTTACAAACAGAGAAAGATGAGATTTTTTATTTTCCCAATAAGAAAAAAAAGCCACGTTTAGGGCAGGTGTAAATGTGGCACTCTCCGAACCCAGTGCAACCAGTGATGTGTATTAGTGAATGTGACATTCAAAATCCAGTAAAACAAAAGACGACAGTCAACAAGAAGTCAATCACTGTCTAAGAGGACATCTGAATGTGGCAGATATATCTGAATAGGCTTCAATATGTATTTTTGAATACAAACCTCATTAGACATATGTTACAGATTTGTTATACTTTTAACAAAATATGTCACCCTGTCTGTGACATGTCATTACATGTTACTACGTTAACATCAAGGTTAATTTTCACAGAATGTTCTTTACATTATGTAGGATGACTTTATGTCAATAAATCAATTTAGCTGGGTTTTCACAGGCAGGGTCACATATGAGTGACACCTTTACATGAATTTGACTTTCAAATAAAATAGGTACATAATATTAATTCTACCTAAACTATATTTTAACTAAAGAGGCTGTGACAATGTTTCTCATTTATTTTACAAAAACAATGTAATTCATAAAATAGTTCAGCATTGCTACTGGCTTGTTGTCCTGGATGTAAAAATGCATCGGTGCAATCCATGGCCAAAATACACATCCACACTTAAACACACCAGAAAACAAGTGAATGAAAAGTGTCCCAAATTCACTCCCAATCATGCACAGAAAGAGAGATGGCAACAGAAACTGGAACAAGAGGAGGGGTGAGTCATTTTATTAAACACAAAGAATGTCCCATAGCTGTTAGTGGAAGCCTTAATTCAGGCATCTGGATTGCAAAAGGTGAACCCGAGCAGCGGTGCTAAAACAAAACAGCTGCCCTGAGTTTCTGGTACCTTCTGAGGACAGGCGTTTGGGTATGGTGGACAGTGGCCCCATGGAGCCATGAGCAGAGGGGTGAGACATGGGCCGCGAGGGCCTGGATGGGGGTCTGGAGGGAGGCCTGGTGGGCGTGGCCGCCCGGGGCGGGAGAGAGTTGGTGGGGCCTGACTGGTAACGTGATGGAGGGCGAGAGGAGGGAGATTGGCAGCGTGTGGGCCAAGGGTGAGCACCTGACAGAAATTCAAGGAGTTGAAATGAGAGAAAAGAAAAATTACATTGCGAGAGACACAGAGGGAGAAAATGAACATGAAAAATAAATAATGATAGAACAAAATGGTTAGATAAGAAGTGATGGGTAAGTAGGAGTCTTGAGAGTATTGGGGAGATGTGAGTTGAAGACACGGAAATTATATTTGACAAATCACATGTTGATGTTTAACCACAAGGCATTGGAAATGGAAAACAATAGGAAACAGAATTTTTTTAAATAAGAACATATGCAAAGATCAATCAGCTCATCTTGGACCAGCTAAATGCAGAAGCTTTGGTCTGGCAAGGATACAGGCGGCACCTGCAGTACTTGTTTTTCCCAATTTGTTCCGCATTATGCCAGAATGTTGTTGATGGTAAATTGCAGATGGATAATCAGTAATCAAGGCATTATAAAACTAAACATTTGGGCACCCAACATCATTCTAAACTAATTCAGAATATGCACTCCATTTTGTACCTCCATTGACTACACGCTGATCCATGTTATAGTCATGAGGTCCAGATCTGGATGTGGGTGGCCCAGCAGGGTGTGGGTGACGACCAGCTCCCCATGACATGCCTGGTTCTTTGTTCCTCTGAACAGGGGGAATGTATTTGTTCTCCCTGTTAAAAAACACAGAAGGTCTATATTTGACATACAGTTACACAACTAACAGAGCGATGCAATTTTTAAACTGCAAACCTTTTTGATTATATTAACCGTTTAGCGTTTAGGATGCCTAAATATAATAGACTTGCCGTCAGCAGCTGTGAACTTCAGCAACTAGCACCAATTATGTAACACAAATACTACCGAAAGCAGTATCAGTGGGTTACTGAAGGGTTACCTGTTGAGGCTGTGAAGCTCTCTCTCTCCACGAACCACAGCAGTATATTTCTCCTCCTCTGACCGGTCATCATTCTCCAGGGCCACGCGGGCCTTGTAGGTGGAGCTGGCTTCAATCTCATCTGCCAGCTGAGCTGCACGAGCCTCACGCTTGAGAAACTCCTCCGAGTTGTCTCGTTCCAAGGGAACCCTGGGATGTTAGATAAAGCAGAAAACTTTCTTGTCAAAAACAAACTGAGATATACTGTAGGGGTCACCAATTACAGGTGGCCTCCATTAAAGAAGACTTACGTGTATGAGGACAAGCTGCTGTCATAGGTGGACTTCACACCGTATGTCTCCTCGTTGTATTTAAACATCTCATCAGGATCCCAACCATTTGACTGAGGAGAGGGATACAGTTTAAAAAACATATACATTAAAAAATTCTGAAATCTGATTGAGCTGCAATATGTAACACTATGACACACCCAATATATTAACTTCCACCTTACCAGGTCTGTGTCAAGAGATTCCAGACTGCCCGAGGTGTGCTGCTCTCCTCCATCCCATGGTTCAAGATCCTTATCTTTGTGCTCCCCATTCACACGAGCACTCACAGCACTGTCTGTGAAGTTATCTTTACCATACAAAAACACGCATAAACAACACCAGCACACCAAACAGAATTAGTATTACTTGCATCATGATGCAAATTCAGACAAATGTGTACATAAGGTACATGAAAAAAAAGATGTCGGTGGTGATGTGATGACAATGAAAACTGATATTTCTTAAGACACAAATGAAGGGCAAGTATGAGGATCTCAAACATATGCATAAAACGTCAGTCTTGGTTTAACTGAATCACAGCACACACAAAAAGGCCATGTTCTCAGAAAACAAGGAAATGAACCTTTTTTTGACCAGTTTCACACATTCCAGGGTTGACAGAGTGTGTGCACACACGCCTCAAAACTACAGTGCTCTGGCGTCTTATTAACTTTTATTAAAAATCATTTTCCTCTAGTTTAAGGTTTTGGACAGAATCTTAGACAGCATTGTTGTCTTGGGCCAAACGACTTTAAAGATGTTGACTAAGCAAAACCTTGCCAAACATACATTAGCTGTCATTTTGTTATTTATAAGCAATATTTATAACCAGGAACTATATTTTATTATCAGTAAAACCTCATAACTGAGGGTTTATCCAGTGACTCAAACCAACACAGATATCAAATTATAAAACAAACATGTGATGCTTGTGGGAATGTCTTGCAATTTAGTTTCATTTAGATTCAGTCACAATCTTATTTCATAACCACCAACAATGCATCTCAATTATCTGCAACAGAACACAGGCGCAGAGACTATGTTCACACTGTCAGTCCAAACCCGGTTTGCAAGTGTAATTTAGCAAGTGTAAATGGCAAAAAATATTTACAAATCCATTTCAGGCTGCATCAATAAATACAGTAGTCCAGTGCCATGGCTACACGTTGTCATAATGTAAGACAACACTGAATGTGCTCGACTTTATACAGCACTGCATACATTGATCAGCATACAACAATGAAGTATCGCAAGAGCGATTTAAAGTATATGGAGCAGTACTTTAATGTCATATGCCGATATATAACACTGCATGAAGTCAAATGGGATAATGGGATACTCACCACATAAAATATTGCAGATATTTTTAATGGCTTTCATTAATTTAAACAAATGACATGTTAAACAAACTTTGTCACAATCAGTACACAGCTGGTTGTTTGTGGTGGCTTGCAATACTTCATAATCCTTTAAAATATTGCGTTAATGATGGAGATTAAGGTTTAGGCTGCTAAAATAAAGCTTTTTCAGCCTTCATGTTAAGTGTAAGTGAATCTTTGCATCAGTCTATTTAGAGAGTAAAATTTAGAGAGTAAAATTTAGAGAGTAAAATTTCTGAGAACATGGCCTTCCACTTGTTAAGCCCACGGTTAGAGGTCACAGAAAACAAGAAAGACCGTAAATACAGAAGGATTAGAGATAAAAATCAATAAATTTATTTAAAAAATTGTTGACTGAATAACCCATGCATTTCAAACAAAGCATTTAAAGGAATTAAAATACAGACAAAAAAAATTTCTGAACAGGCACATTAGATTTAATTTATGTATTGTTTTTTTTTATTTTGTAGGTAAAATCTGTACTTTTTTAGGTAGTCATTTAGACATGATTTTGCAGCAAGATACCAAGCCAACATAAATTTAAATGAAGCAGTATTGCGATGCTCATGAAATGAAACCAGCATCTAATATAACATCATCAGGTTCATGTAAAATAATGAGAAATAAAGTGTTACATTAGCCACTTGCAGCGAGCTTTGAGTGAGTTGAGCACTTCTGCTTGTTTGACTTTTAATATGAATGCCATTTTATTGAATTTACTGAAGTTTGTATTCACAAACAAACTGGATGATTATATCTGTATCTGTGCTTTGGTCAAGGAAGATACTATAGTTAATTTTTTGTCAAAAAAAGGCTGTGAGTAATAAACAAACTGTTTAACTGATGCTGTCACTTTACAAATAAAAAAGACTTTACATTTTAGCAATGCAATAGCAAAATCAGTTGCTACTGTAATTTAGGTTAGGTTGATTTAATTATTGACACACAGCAGAAAAAACATTTAAATAAACACAAGGAGGATTACATCAGAGCCATATTATTAATTAATAAGCTTATTTACCATAAACCTGTATAGTTAGTTTGACCCAGCATAACTTTCTTTGTCTAGCTTGTGCACTATTCACCTACTCAAAGAATGCCGCAAGCAACTAAAAAGATTTTGCACAACAACAGACGTGATAAAAAAGACGATATGATTGCATTACCTGCATCAGATGAGACTAGAGCCATTTAAGTGGAAAGAGACAGAATAAAGAAGGGGTCAGTCAGTACGAGACAGTCATTGACAAGGTTCAATTAATCTAGTTATTTCTGCATCTACAGCAACAGAGACAGGTTGCCTGGGGTTGGACTATACTCAAGGTTTAAGTCAAGACAATAAACCCATTATGTCTAATGTGTACTGTAAATGCAGTTCCCATCATCATACATTTTTGAAAATATTACCAGATTATTCTATATCAAGTCAGGCTACTACGATTTACAAAATGCACAGCTGGTTTTTATAATTATTAGGACTATTTCATGACTGGGTATTTGCGTTCTTTAAAAGCAGCATGTAGTAATAAAATAAATATTTTATAATGAGGGCTTTGCTGTGCCTTTTGATCTTCCTAAATGTTATCCATTCATAAAAACATAATTGCCCTCTATCACATTTATATCTAATTTAAGTGTAATCCAACACAACAATCCTAGAACATAGCAGATCTTATTCATCATGATGCCTTTGTACTTAAGTGTAAACAGTTGCGTTGGATATTAGACCCATTTGGTCCATGGTTACCAGCAAACAGCTAAAACAACATTTCCTTTCATCAAGCGAGTTTGTAACTCAACTATAACAGGCCTTAGACCAGAAAGACACTTTACGCAAACACAGATGCAAAATGTAAGTGTGCTGGGTTATGAATTGAACCCTGACACATTTCAGAACACAACAACATGTGAAAACCAGTAGGTTTTGGCTTTGTATTTCAAGAAAGACAAGAAACCAATCATGAGGGAACCCTGTGACTTTAAGTAACTAAGGAGTTTAGCCAGAGGGTTGTTTGTTTTAGTACTATTTCATCCAAGTATTAATAGTGGGAAGCTTAAGGAGAAAGAATAATAGTTGCATAACCACATTTCTTCTGTTTTTTTATACTTACCAGCTGGCTAACACAATAAAGGTTATAAGTAAAATGTTCACACCAAGATTTAACCTTAAGAATTTAACTTCTGATTGCAATATATTCAAATCGGTTTAATGAGCAGCAAGTAAAATATTACCCATTCTTGCAAAACAAAAACACCTTTAATGCATTAAAAACAAATTCATATTTTAATATCCAAAGCAGCCAAAAAAAAAAAACGTCAGGAAGAAACTTTACAGGACAGTGCAGTGCAGGTCTCACCTTTCTTGGCATAGTTGAGGTCCACATCTTTAAAATGCATCAACACTACATCTGAGGACTTAAAGATTATGCTTTCCACAATATCCTCACGACGAGGGCCCAAACTAGGCTCCAAACTCTTTCTGTGTGCAGCATCCAGAACAATATCACACTGCAGATCCCACAAAACAGGAGAGAAAAAGATCACATACATGTGAAGCAAAAAGCTTTCTGCAATGCAAAGTGGGACCACGATTACAGCTGAATTTACTCTATTCCAGAAATGGAGTTGAAAATTGTATTTACTTTGTCTATTTAATCTATAGGGCCATATTATCATCCGACCAAATTACTTCTGTGACACTCACAGTCATGATTTAAATTAATGAAACAATTCCTCACCTCTGGGCCATATGTTTTAAAAACTCCTTCATATATCAGACCATTTTTGACCTTAAGTTCACATTTGGTTCCCTGTCAAAAAGTACAAAGCACAATTGCACATTTCAGTAAGATTGCATTAAATATATACTGGTTACACTTTAACAGAATTCTATAAATATTCATGCACTTTAACATTTTAACTCTTTGGGCTTACCACAACTGACGTCAAAACATGAACCATTCTCATGTTTGCATAAACTCCACTGAAGGCCACCTTAAAGACAAATAATAAAATCTCTATGTTTGATTAAAAAGTATGATTTTTAAAACGGTTAAAAGCATAAAACCATAAATGTGAACAAGCTAAGAAAGTCTCTGTTATGAATAAAGAACAGTGGAGAGAAGGTGTATAACTCACTGCAGTAGATGGTCCTTTGGCATTGTTGCGTCCTCTGTAGGGAAGAGAGGAAACCACATGATTGATTAGCTTGATAACAGTTAAACTACAAATCAAATACAGTTTTGTTTTATTTAGTTTTTTACAATTACTAACAACAGCCAATGACATATAATTTACTAATAAATTAATACATTTACACACTCCCAGTAGCAAGAATCATGTGCTACCCAATAAGCAATAGATAGATATTTATTGGCAACAGCATAAACCCATAACTGCAATGACAAAGAAGTGACAGATAAGAATATACTTTATGCATTTTTTGAGAAAATCTGATTAAACTTCAAACATGTAAGTTTGCTGGACTGTAGTAGGATTGAAGGCAGATACTGATGCAAACATGTATTTAGGTCCTACAAATTTATGAAGAAAAATAATGCAGCTCATAACTTGCTTTTATTGTGCACAACAAGAAGTTAACAAACATTCGGGTATAAACTGTCTTTACAGTCCATTCCTTTAAATTTCAGAATAAAAGCTGCGAATGTCATTTTTTTAGCTGCAAAATAAAATGCTGCATTACATGCAGGGTAAGGCCTTACTGCACCACTCAGGATTCCCAAAAGTCAAAATACTGTATTAATACTGTGTAAACAAGAATTATGCTAAATTTTCCTCCATGCAGCGTGGCCATGTGTCACCAAATACCCCCTCACCTCCCAGCTGCAGAAAGAAAATTTACCAAGAACCTTTACAGCAAAATAACAACTGTAACAATCTTATTTATTACAAAATAGCAAACCATGCTGCAACGTTAAATACGCAAATGTCATGTTTCAAGGACAGACTTTATGTATGTAACCTACTGGAAAGTCAAGGTTAAAAGAGATAGTATCTTGTGAAGGCACGTTGGCTCTTCAGAGATGAGATTAAAAAAAATTTAACTATAAAACGTTGTTTCCCAATTGATCTGTAACGGGAAACACAGATCTCACCTGATGTCCTCAAGTTACCTAACAAAAGCCAACTGGACGACAGCCTATCATTCTAAACAGTGACACACAGACAGCTAACATGTGACTTCTCATACGGGAGGAAAATTCCCATGCTGTCGATTCACAGTCCACCCTGATTTTAACGCTAGATTGATTTAAACAATCAACTGACATCCCTTAAATGTGTACAAGATGAAAAGAATGCACAAAAAAACAGATAAGACACACGTGTAGTCACCGGTTTTTAAGGTAAAATTGGCCAAACGCACATGATAAAACAGGGCTAGCATTCATGTGATGAATAGCTATGGATTTTTACCCCTAATGATATCTGGCAACATATTGGCCTGTCATGCAGATAAAATCGAAAGATTCGTAGCATTATAACCAAATAAATATTTGCTAATTAGCTGACTTGGCTAACAACACTAAAATAAATCGCTGATGATTTTTAATGACTGGCTTTTTGCTATTACTTTTACTCTGTGGCCTTAAACCTTATTTGCGACTCTATTAAAATGTTAATCCCATGATACGGACTAAAGGACAGAAAATGCATTTATATTGTTGGGCGAAGCTTGCACATACAGATTTTACCGGCAAAGACGTGCGATTTATCCTGAACTTGTTCACTTGACAATCTGCCTATATTTTTTACTTAGGAACATAATATCCATTCTCGGTCGGTTTTTACAACTGCAATGTGCACGAACCGTTTTCTACGGCCATTAACGAGTGAATCTCTGTCATGTGAACTTGGCCTATATCGGCCTACTTACGCTCAATCCTATACAGTGCAACTTCACAACCTGCATTTTTAAATACGACACAAGTGCAGGCATGTCGCACCCCCCGATCGTCCCATGTTCTTTATGTACAATAAAAAAAAGCATCAATGTTTCAGGTTCTGCACCCACCTGCCCATGTTCTGGCGTCCGACACTTCCTCCTGCTCCCCCGGTGCCAGAGGCCGCAGCGGCTCCGCTGTTGCTTCCGCCGGGTTTGCGATTTCCACCGGCCTGCGGCTTCATGGACATGGTGATCCCATAAACGACAACTTAAGCAGAGTTTTCTGACTGTTCGAAAAACGTTAAACGCCGCGGACGATTGCGGAATATGGTATTGGACGTGTTAGCTGACAGTTGATCTAGTGACAGCCAACGTGTAAGCTTCTCCTCCAGTTATTCGTGTCTCCAGTAATGCTGCTACTTCAGCTAGCTCTGCCGATTATTCTCTTCAAGAGACAAATTAGCCTGTTTTAAAACCAAAGCGCGGGCGGTCCATATGTTTTAGGTTTCTACAAAACTACCAACCCGGTAATTGCGTATTTTTTTCTATTTTAAGTACGATATTTTAAGTGATATACACAGTTCACGCTGGGCTTCAGCGCTGACCGATAGACCTAAACAGTCTGAAAAGCCACAAAAACTGGCGGAAGGATATATACACATCCCAGGAATGTGGGTACCCCCTTTTTCGATGTAATTTTTAAAGGTCAAATTAACGTCAGTTATAAACGTAAATTTACTTCGCATGTTTTACTTTTTTTTGTTAATACTGGCAATTAAGTAAATGTGTGTCTTGTATGACGGAACTCTTAAATAAAGCGCACTATTTACAGCAAGTGGACTAATAACTCAAAAGCGCGTGTGCTTTGACACTAGTAGGCAAGGTGACTGATGTAATATACACTACTCAATAAACACTATACAGTTATTCGTTTTGTTTCATTTATTCAATAGTTTGTTTTTAATCCAAGTTTGATTGCCTTTTACATCAGCTTTAAAAAAAATCAAAATTATAAAATGATGCTACTACTTTACAAAGATGCAGCTGAGATTTTTGGTAGCATTTTACTGTGGTTCCAAAGTATGAATGTGCCACTAAACCAAGAGATTTGGGCAATTCCATCCAAATCTTAACCATACCATGAAAGGTTTTAACCAATGGTTTTCACCATACTGATAGCGCAGATGTCAATATTTTGGACCTCAATATTGAGGTCTCTCAAAGTTTAAGCATGTTTTTTTTTAAACTAAAGTATGTTTTTCATAGTCAAGTAAAGTGTTGTTTTTAGAATTTTCACATCCATAACAGTCCATATTCCTCATAAATGGGCACATGAATATTAAAATAAAATAACTAATTTCTTTTCTTTGAAGAGCCACCCCTTCTTCATTTGTTCTTATTGCTTTAGGTTTGTGTATCTTAATTTACAGAAATCCTACAAAGTATGTTGCCTTTGAAAAACATGTGATCTCTTTTTGTCACATCCATGCATGTATATTTTCATTTTTTCAAATAGATAATTGGTGCTTAGACTGTTTTTTTCTAATGTCTGGACTCTCAACAGGGGTTTAGTACAATAAACAGGTGCTTTAATAAAGGAAATACTTTCTCTCAGAATTTATACTTAAAATGTTATTGAAAATATCACGTCCAACGCTAGGATTGCTTATGTTAGTTTTCACCCTTGTTCTCTCTGCAAAACTGCCTGTCGCAGACACAGGCACGTGACCGTATCTTAGCAACCGTATGCGTGGGGTAACGAGTTGATTAGTAGGTTACTTTGTCGTGTTTTTAATACATTCGCAAAGTCCTCAAATATTACTGCGCGCGTACCTGGTGATATTACTCATGTCAAACCTCCTTCGACACAAGTAATTATTTCGCTAAGAAACGAAGATACAAATGTCTACGTCTGCTCGAACCCCGTTCGATGTGCCTGAGAAGGATACACAAGATGCAGTTAAAGAGGAAAGCACGATGGATTATCAACCGAAGACAAAATTAATCAATGAGAATGCAGAAAATACACGAGAGGCAGAAAAAGAAGAAACCAAAAGATCTGAACTGTCTAGCAGAGAGATAACTGTGGACTCGCACGTTTACACGGCCACATCATTACCTGTCCTTCCCAAGGAGAACAGAACCAAAACTTACCCATTGGTAAATTCAGCAGAGTATATTAACTTTTTGTTTGTCACTGTATTGAATTAGTCACTGTAAATGTAAAATAATAGAAGTTTACATTTTTCAATAAATTATGCAATAAAATTATGTTATGAACAGAATCTTGTTTTAAAGTAATACCAGGTATTATTAAGTATACATATTATTATTATCGTTTTTTCTTTTTGCACCTGTTAATAAACTTTGGACTATTTATTTAGACCCTTGACTGGGCATATGGGATCAACACAACTTTACCTGTATTCAGCCTGCAGGACGAAGACAGGCTTGTCATACTCTATGTTTGTGCTCATGTTGCTGTCATGTATGATCACACATCCAATACTCAGCATCTTTTACAGGTAACAAAAGCATCTCATACAGACTAAGGAAGAGTATGAAATAAGTTTAAATTTAGCCTAAACTGTCATCAACATTGCATTTCACTTTTTCAGTTATTTACACTGAACGCTTTTTTAAATGGTGTCTACAGGGTCACTGCAGTCCAATCACCTGCTTGTGTGTAAGTGAGGATAGACGTTGGCTTGTGACAGCTGACATGGGCCAGGAGAGTCTGGTTATTATTTGGGACTCTTATACAGGGTAAAACATGCTATTTTAGCCCATATTTATTTACATTTATGCATTTGGCAAACAGTAAAGGCTTGAAAGTCTAAACAGTAAATGTGCTTAAATACTTTTCAAAAATCTCATGTGTTGTAGGATTCCTGTGCGGACATTGTTTGATTGTTATCCCGAGGGTGGAGTTTCTGCCTTGGCACTATCAAAGGATTCAAAATATCTGGCAACAGTTGGAGCTGGAACAGTACAGGTTAAAAACCACAAAACTTTATAGTAGTAGACAATAGTGTTGTAGTTTTTGCTGTCTTATCTTTTATTTTATTTATTTATTTTATATTACTTTCTATATTTCTTACTTTATACTACTATATTATTGTTTTACATACATATTACATTACATACACACTCTTGATATCGACTTTGAGGCACTGGGCAAGAGCTGTGTAACCTAACTAGTCAAGGACATACCAGATGCCAGATCTGTAAATGGAATCTTCTTTTATGTTAATTGTAATGATATTAGTAGAAATAAATCATGCAACATTGTTACTGGCTACTAATTCAATACTGTTTCATATGCATCAGCGAGTGTGTATCTGGGATTGGACAGATGAAAGCGATATCCCAGAATGTCAAGTTGACATCAGCCCAAAATATGGTTGCCAGGTATGTCGCAAAACTGTACATTGATGTGATCAGGAAACCAAGGCTATTAAAGCAAATGTAGTTTGAGGAGCAACAATATTTTATTTCACAATTTATAATGTATAATTTATAAAACTTCTTTCAATTCTTTCAATCTTTTCTTAGAAACAAATACTATTCAATCCCTTTGACAGCACACAGTTACTCAGCAACAGTGAAAGTCAAGTTCTCTTCTACAACTGGGTAGGAATTAGTTATTTAAACTTTGTAAAACGTAATTTGAGTTTGCTATTTATATATAATTTTATTTGTGTTTGTATATAATAATATAATAATTGTTGCTCAGAAAAGGGACTGTCTGGAATACTCGGCTACTGAAATTTCTGACAAGGTTAGCAAAAGAACTTTTAATTGGTTTGAATGTTTGTGATGGTATTCTGCTCTGCTTTTACATTGACCTCTTACATTGAATCTGTCCCCTTTAAGACATTTAATGCAGTGTTAGGCTCCCTGAGCCAGTCCATCTTCCACTGCGATGGTGTGCGGGCTTTAACAGCCACCTCAAAAGGATATATTGTTTTTTGGGACAAGCAGAGTGAATCTGCCTCACATCAACCCCTAGTGAGAAAAACCACCAAACTCATCCCTCTCCAGAAGGCAGGAATCACTGTTTTGACTCTGACTGACAGGTATAAATAAACATGTGGTTTTTGTTTCAAATAAAGCCACCATTCCTCTAACTGAAATAATGATGCAACTGAATGTACATTTGCATTTGCTTTCTTTTACCATTTGCTATGCTTTTGTTGTTTTATAGTTTCATTGTAATGGGTGATGTGAATGGCCACATCAAATTCTATGATGAAAATCTCAAGCTCATCAGCCTGTACAGTGAATTTAGTTTGGATCCGGTCAGATCCATTTCCTTTTCTAAAGAAATAGCTTCCACTAGCAGCTCAGGATATCAGGATGACTGCACACTGAATGACAAACCATTTACCATAAGGTGAGAGACCTTTTATAGAATAGAGTACTGCTTTTAGAAGGATCTTACATTTATTTTCATTAATGTGGCAAAACAAAATATGTTACATATTGCATATGGATGTTAGGATTATTATCATCAGTTTAAAAAAGCTAAAAATGCAAAACATGCGAGTCCTCAGTTAAAGTCTGAAACTAACAGGAATGCAATTCTTAGATAGAAAGTATCTATAGAACAGAGCAAATGTAGAAATTTAGATTTAAATTTCTAAAATGGGTATTCTTAGAGTCGAAAGAGTTTTAGTCTTTGGTATATAGGAATAAGTAAATTAACGTTTGGTTATTCTAACATTGGGAGGCGAGCTGCATAATTCATTTTAATTTGCAATACTGTAATAATGTATATCTCTTCCATTTACAGAAACTTTCTGCTTTCTACAACCCATGCAACTGTAGTTCATGTGAACACACAGAAAAATGCTCTACAAACTATTTTAAAGGAACATGCAGAACCTCTGGAAGCAGTTGCTTGCCACCCCAAACAAGCACTAGTAGCTATGGGCAGCCACAGTGGCATTATTAAAGTTTGGGATTACGAGCGTAAAGAGGAAGTCTGCAGTCGAATCTTCCACCTCCACAAGGAGATCAAGTGTATTACCTATGATCCACAAGGTGAACTACAGAAAAGTCCAGACTACTAATGCTACAAAACAACACCAAATTATATTCTTTAATCTTTTAATATAGATATGATTTGTTTCATTTATATAACAATACAACGTATTAGTTTGGCTATTAGCATGTTGTCTAATTTAAGACTTGAGAACTGTTCAGGCATATAATAATTGCTTTACTACCATCTTTTTAAAACATTACAATAAAAAAAAATTATGGTGGAGGTTATCAAATGTAAAGTTACATATGATTCAATCACTGCATGCATGTGAATTTGTCTTTTCATAGGTTTTTACTTAGCAGTGGGCTTTGCCAGTGGGGCTCTGCAGATTCTTGATGCTTGTACCCTTCAGAGTGAAGATGAACAGTGTTTTAAGTACAGTCAAGATGGTATTACCCACCTCACCTTCTCACAGGACTCACTCTATCTGGCAGCTGCGGTTCGGACCATTTAAGAATTTCTAAATAAAATAGATAAATAAACTATTTTGCTGGCATTTTTATTCCCCATTTCTATTTCTCTCAGGACACCGGAAAGGCTGTGACATTGCTCCGCCGGTATAACGAGGGAATTCAAGAGATTTGGAAGTACCAGGGCAGACACCACTCTCATTACAAACCTATTCAGGACCTGCTGTTTGGAGTGGATTTAGATACAAATCAGCCTCGTCTCCTCTCTCTTGGCATGGATCGCAAGCTGGCAAGTACCTATATTCCTGATATGTATTGCTATATTTAACCAATGCTGAAAACCAACCTGCATTTTTGGTTTATAAATATAACAAATATGGCTTTACTTGACTGAAAAGATTTTCTTGTCTGCAGCACTTGTATGGGTTTTATAGCTTTTATGACTATCTTGTCTGTTCTGAATAGGTGGAGTATGATCTTTTGAACAGTGGTGAAAATAATTTGGGGATTTTGAGTTCTGATCGGATCGAACAGAGTGCTGTGCCCACTTGTATGGTGTGGTATCCTCCTCTGACACCAGAGCACTTTCTCCTTACAGCTTCTAACCTGTATAAGATGAAGCTCTTTAATGCTACCTCGAAAATGTGCAGGTTTGTTAAAAGTTAGACTGTTTTGTTTTATTAATATTTTATGTATTGTAACAATATTTAATACTGTTTTAATATTTTTTTATTCATAATAACATTTATATCATTAGATAGTTCAAGCATGCAAATAACATTCACAATTTGATATTTTTTTAATTATGTTACATAAGACAATTTTTAAAATAAGAGTCACTCAAATCATTAATAGCAGGATATTATTAATTACTGTATTGCGTGATTTAAAATTAACCCAATTTAATCTGTCTGAAAATAATTTGTGAAGATGCAAAGTGAACAAATATTAAATTGACATCAAAATGGATAGTAAAATAGGAATCTATGGATATTTATTTATATAACCTTCTTCTAATAAAAATGTACATGTCTGATTTACAGATCTCCTAAAGCTTCAATTAATTAAATGAATTGGCTATTTTAATTATGTAATAATTTTTATACCCTTAAGTCATTCAAACCATGTATATGATTCTTTCTTTTGTGGAACACAAAGAAGATATTTTGCAAAACGCTGCACCCATTGACTTCCATTATACCTTGTGTCTATACTATGAAAGTGAATGGGTGCCGGCAACTGCTGAAGCAAGAAAGTCATACAGGTTTGACATGACATGAAAATGAGTAAATAATAAAATAATTTGTATTTTTGGGTGAACTATGTCTTTAAACGGAGAGTAAATCTTGTTTCTTTTGTTATATTTTGGTAATGATTGATAAAAGAAAATATGTATTTTATGCATACCTAGGACAAACAAAATATTACCAGGCAATACAAGTAAATTGCCCTAAAAACTGCCTTTTTTATAGAATATTAAAATGTTTATTATAAATGATTTATGCGGGTCATTATTTGTTTAAAATATATGTGCCCTTATAATCTTTTTAAATATTACTGTTAACTGTATTATATGGAAAGCCAATGGCAACTTCAGGTTCACAGTGATATTTAATATTATTAGTATTAATTAATATTATTCTTTGCAGCATCAACAAGCAAAGAAAGTAGAATGAACAAAGATAGAATTGTGATCTTAGGGATCAAAAGACAGATTTCGTATTGTATATTTGTTGGTGATGGTGTGCTTGTCTATGTAGAAAAACACTCCTTGGGCCCTCCCATGGTTCTCCAGTGAAAAAGATGGCCATCCTACCTGCATCTGAGGATGGGGACCCTAATTCTCGTTACATGGCATATATAACACAAGATAAGGTAAAATGTGTTTTATGTCACCTGACCCAACCAAGAATTGCATTTAGTATTATTATTGACTCAGCTGTGCTATATATAAATGGATCACATTGTATCAGCATCAGCCAATATGCCAGTTTAATGTCAATCAACAAAGTTTTCCTCCAAGCTTAAGCTCCCTTTTCTATTGTTGCTGTCGTTCTATGATTTAGATTGGCATTCAGATTCTGCCTCTGGATGGAAACCCCCACATGTCGTTCGCAAGTATCTGTCACTCAACAGGCGTCTCTGCTCTGGCCTGCTCTTATGATGGTAGATATGCTTTCACTGCAGGAGGACCAGACTGCACTGTTTTTTCGTGGGAGCCGAGTTTGTCGTAAGTTTGGAGGGCATGCAGTGCTGGTCATTTATAAAGTCTCTTTTGCATTTATTATAATGTTTAGAAAATGTTAAAGAGTACAGTAGTGTGTCATCCCTCCTTATTTGCATTACTATAATATGGCAAAATATGTCGTCATAGAAATCGCATTAAAAGCTATAATTTTACATACAAAGTTCATTGTGTTGGTCACCCCACCTGTGTGAATCCATCATTGCTTTGTACTAATTTCCAAAATGACTTCTTTAGATCACTGGAGGCTTCAGCTGCTCTTGGAGGTAAAGACATGTTGCCCTTCTACAATCTTCTGGAGGGTGGGAGAGATGGACAGTTCTTCAAGGTTTGAGCTTTTCTTATTTTTTTTTTAATTAATACATTGAACTTTGTCAAAAAATGATTAATTTTATGAAAACTATTATTAAAATGTTTAGCAGTTGCATTTATGAATGTTACCAGTCCTACTAATACAATAGATCTTATGATTTCTTGATTAGGAAATGGAGGAATATTTTTACTACTGTCAGTTACGGAATCAGAACCTCAACACCATGGAAACACGTCTGGTGTCCACACGCATTCCTCTATCTGATGTGCCATTCTTAATGAGAGCTCTTAGCTTCTATCCCACAGAGCAGGAGGTACAACATTTTTGCAATCACAAATTCATTTTTGTCATTTAGATCTGTCATCGATGGATTGACTTCTACACTCACACTTTTGTATAAATAAATTATAGAAAAACATATTTTTGTCTACGTACATTTTCATTTTGTTAAAGCTGGAAGACATGCAGAACGAGGTGAAGTTCAGCCGCTACGCTGAGACCAGAAATTATGTGACAGACATCGACTTGGAGGAGTTTATTAAGCTCTATGTCAACCACAGGCCTGCCTTTGGCATTTCTAGAAAGGAGCTGCACAATGCCTTCCAGGTGCTTGGAAAGCCAGATGAGGGGGGCGGATATAATATTGCCAGAGATGAACTGCTGGAATTACTACAAGCTAGAGGTAAATTCCTTTTTGAACTTTACTGATGCTATAAATTGTGTACCTTGCATGTTAGATACAGGGACAAGAATTATGATAATTAAATGAAAGAGTTCAAAGAAGCTCACAAATGGTTTACAGGTCAGGCATGGTAATCATTTCTGTCTGCTAACATCATGTGGCACTCAATGCAAAGCTTACTCTGTAACAACAGACATCTCAAAAAGATTCTCTAAAATTCTTTTGTATGTTCACAAAGCTATTTTTGTGCTCTATATTCAAACATTTTGTATGTCTTTTAAAATAATTATACACTTGTGTGCTAATTTCAGGTGAACATATGACAGAGGATGAGTTGGCTGAATGCTTTACTACTCTTCTAGGTTTTAGTTTAGAAGGCTGCACAGGTATGTAATCGTATTTTAAACCACCATGTTTGTTTCTTTACTACTTCTTGTGCTTTTCAAAATCAATATTTGGTGGTTTAAATGTCCATGTAAGGTCTCTTTTAAGGCATGTTTTTTATGTTTAAATCATGATTTTCATAGTCAGGTGAAGTGCTGTTATGGAATTGTCAAATCCATAACAGCCCATATATCATGTATAAAAACATGACAGTGTTTTATAGTATATCTTGTCATAGTATATCTTTGATTTATCTTTACTTTGGGAAACTGGATGATTATTGTATCTTTTAACTTGTAAAAGCCAAGAACTGTTTAGCTAATAATAGCTGTGTTAATATGTTTGATAGATTCCGAATCAATGTTGGAGAGTGTGCTACACCCTGAAATCAGCATGGAGACATTTGCTACAGATATCCTGGGCTTTTCTACAGCCACCCTGGAGCTTCCTCGAGAAGACACATAATCTATAAAGTCAATTTTAGTTTTTAAAGGGCACTGAAAGAACTGTATTGTTTATAGCTTGTGTAGTGGAACTATGTTTTATTTTACGTGATTACTAAGCTGTTGTTTCGGAATAATTTCACTTTTGCATGTTTTATAGTTTTTGCAAGAAACGCGCTCAGTAACGAGGACAGAATGCGAACAGTCCTATGAAAATAAACGGTGTTATGTGACAGCATACTGGCAGATATTCGGTCTCCATTTGTATTATATACACCTGTAAACAGTTTTATGATGTCGTGGTTTCGTTTCGATCGTATAATCATGTTAAGCGATCTGTTAAAATACCATTTTCTCATTTCTGTTTGCCAACAAAAGAGCGAAGCGCATACCCGCATTGACCGTGTCTCTCATGCTTCGAGGGCATCCGGCGTCAGCGCAGGCGCACAAGCCCCGCCTCACTCCTGTGCTGTGTGCATTCGCATTGTGTCTAAACAGGCAGCGAGCAAAAAGATATTTTACCAACAGCAGTAATGTCGGGCAGGTCGGTTCGAGCGGAGACGCGGAGCAGGGCGAAAGATGACATCAAGCGGGTTATGGCTGCAATTGAAAAAGTGCGGAAATGGTAAGAGAGAACGTCTGCTCGTTAACGAACAGTACAGCCAGGCTGTGGGGGAGGAGAGACAGAGAGAAACAATGAAATGAAAGCAAAGAGAGCCTTTAATCCACTTGAATTTCACTCAGATAGCCCAGTCGGCTGTGCCGTTTCCACGTTTGTTCGCGAAGTTCATGTTTTCTCTGCTATTTGGAAATTAGTTTGGGAAAGTGTAGACTGAATTTTTTCCTTCAATTTTATGTGGGTTGAACCTAGAAGCCATTTCGTTGCAGTCACATGAAGGCTTTGCTGTTTGAGCCTGTAATGCCGGCTGAATAGTAACCGAACGGGCCGAGAGGAGAGAACTAGAAGAGTCGAGCGTTCTTTCCTAAAGCGTCCGTACTGAATAAAAAGTGCAGTTGAGTGAGTGTTTGACTCGCGTTCATCTCGTTTGACTGACTCGCGCTCCTGAGCGGCAGCGGCGCGTGAGAAGAGTTTTATTCACACGCGGGCTTTTAAATTCAGCGCGGAGCTTCACCTACACTTCAACTCTCACCCTAAATTATGTACAATTTCGCCTTGACATAACACGTTTACAAAACACAATTATAAGATTAAAAAAACAACGCTTTTACACTAGAATAGTTATAATTATTTGTAGAATACCTTTAGGAAAATTAAACGTGGTTAAATTAGTTTTTCTGTGGTGAGAGTGAGACCATCTTAAATTTGTGGTCGGTTTCTATGGTTTTACTACAAATTAAAAACTATGGTTATTAAAGCTAAACCATTGTGTTTTTTTTACGCAAGAGCAGTTTTTGTTTGCAGTTTTAATATTTTTTTAACCTAACATTAAAATTTTGTATGAAACATTAATTATTTACTTTTTTTTCATACTGAGTATAGTTTATCCTTTCACCTGAACTCGCTAAAAGTGGTTTATTGAAAGTAAAAACAACAACATAATTAAAAGACTCGGCGATATTTTAGAAAAAATACATTTTGAAATCTTTGTTATAATGAAAAACAATGCTGCTGTAAAAAATCCTACATGTACAATTGTATATATGTAAATTGTTTATTCATTCTTGTTTCCAGGTGATATAAAACAGTAGCAGCATGTTTCTTTCTACAGAAAATACAGTTACATTTCTCTAGCCTGCAGTCTTCTCTGTCTAATAATGCCATGCATGTATGTTCTCCAGGGAGAAGAAATGGGTGACTGTTGGTGACACCTCATTGCGAATCTACAAGTGGGTACCAGTGACAGAGCCAAAATCAGATGATGTAAGTTAAAGTTAATAACCACATTTGCCATAAAATCTTATGTTACTATAAATAATCTTTTCATTCTTTAGAGTTTTACTAACTTTTTAGTTGTTGAATTACACAGTTACCTAATCTTTTAATAAATGTATTTTTAGATGCTGTTTATTTGCTTTTCCCCCACAAAGCTTAATAAAGGAAACTGACAATGCTATTTGTTTTCTTTTTGACACAGAAGAATAAAAACAAGAAGAAGGGCAAAGATGACAAATATGGTTCTGAGGTCACAACTCCTGAGAACAGCTCGTCTCCAGGAATGATGGATATGCATGGTAATGCTATCAGACTTGTTATCACACTCTTATTAGGAAGGCATGTCTTTAAATCTTTAAGATTAAAAATTATAGTGTTTGTTTAAACCACAAAGGTTTGCCACATGGAGAATGTGATGTTTTTATTCTTTTCAGACTTGATAAAATATTTAGCCCAAAAATGGCCTGTTATTTTTACAGTTTTGATTTTTATTATTATCAGTAGTAGTGTGGAGTAGTAATTATAATAGTATGAGTCAGTATCCTTTTGTACCAATAGAAGGGGTTGGATAATCTAAACATATTTTCTCCAAATTTGCTATTCTGTTATCCAAATTACCGATTAACTTTCAGTTATTCACATATTCAATTTACATTTCAATCATATTTCTGTTCTTTTCACACAGATGATAACAGTAACCAGAGCTCCATTGCAGACTCATCCCCACTGAAGCAGGAGACCAGCAACAATACAAGTCCTGCACCTGAACCCATGGCAGCTTCTCAGACTGACAGCAATGACTTGAAAAGTGACCAATATCCTTCCAAACAGCCATCATCTGGTCAGGATCATAAGAGTGGTTAGTACTCTAGCTTTTCTCTATCGTCCTGCATTGTTTATGGTTTTAAGGATAATGTACCTTATCCCTGTTTTAGAACAAAATCACTGCTCATCAGATTCAACAACAGCCAAAAGGGACAGCAAGTCGCAGGGGGATTCAGAGCTCTTTTTAGACTCTTCCAAATCGACCCAGGTACATGCATAGTGATGTCACTTGCATCAAGTTCCAGTAAAATAAAAACCTAACCCTAAAAAAGAAAAATATATTTTGTTCATGTATCTAACTTAGGTGTGTACAAAATAACCAGCTATCTTTTGTTTTATAACCGATTAAGTGTTTTCTTTTGAAGGAATTGGAAGATGGTGCTCCACCAAGCAAAAAAGGGAAACTTGATTCTTCCTCTGAAGAAAGCTAACTGTCTTGCCAGCTGTTATACATTTGCAATCCCCGTTTCTTATCCCAAACACATCGCAAAAAGTTTTTCTGCAGTTCTACACTCCAGTTCATTGTTTTTTCCTACAACCATTAATTACCCGCTTTTAACCAGAAAACCATTAGTCTCTTTCAGTCACTTTTGTATAGGGCATGTTTAGATCTTTGGATTCCGTATGACAACGTGGATTATAAGTAAAGAATCAAACTGTGAGATATTTTACTGATCTTAAAACGATACATTTTGCCCTACAGTCAGTATGTGCTTTTCCTCTGGCTAAGATCAGTGTCGTTAATGGAAAAGGCACTGGAACTGCCATAAGTTTTCAAATTGGCTTTAATATAAACTGCCATTTACGATTTAAAAAAATAATTTATATCACTCACCTTTTCTTGTTCACTCAGGAAGGTCAACACACTGTTTTTTATTCACGCTGAAAGTAACTGATTTCTGCTGCTGTAGTTTGAATAGTGATATCTCATCATAAGTAGCTAAAATCTATTAGAAATAACATTTGCGAATGGTACTAGTCACAAGTTGAGTCATTCAAGTTCTCATGTGAAGACCATAACTCGTAGCATAGGTCCTGCTTGGTTGAGTGCATTTGTGTTACTGAAAAAATTATTTTTATTTTTTTGACTGTCTACACTTTTTTTAAAGTGCCCACATTTGGTTTTCTTTTTCATTCTCGTTCATTTTCACAAACGCTCAAGTTAAACTGTGGTGTTCAAACCCTGCTTTGAAATGCTGGTTGCCATTTCAACAGCACTACAACCTTCCGATGTACACAAGTAATAGAAAATTTGCATACCTTTGATACGTCAAATTCATCAGTTACTTTCTTTTAGCAGCAATTGTACTGACCGCATGTGTCGTCGTCCAAGGAATAAAGTGACACTGATTAGATTGCAACACAGGCAGGTTATGGGTAGACAGCTGTGCGAATACCTCATACTCAGTCCAGCAGTGCTGGAATGTAAACACTAAGTATGGTTTTCTCGAAATTACTCGGTTACGTCTGCTTGAAAAATAAAATGTATATATTTATACGATTACGTTTTTGCTACCCTTATGTTTTTGCCACAGTATTTCGCCAAACTATTGCCTTCTGTAGTTCAATCTTTGAAACTTTTAGCAAAATGTATTCATTGGGACCATATTGTTTTTTCCCAGTCTATAATAGAAATGTCTTGTACAGAAGTATGGTTGTGTCTAACCTATTTATTCCACATGTAGTTTATTGGTTTTCTAAAAAAACAACAAAATCAAATAAAAGAAATTATTTCCTTTGAAGTGCTCCTGAAAATGAGTTTTTTTTTGTAACCAGATATACAATCAGAATATGCTCTGAACATCATACCTGAGATCAAAGTACTACTTTATTGAACATGCACAACAGATATTAATACCTGTAGGCTACGCCAAATCTAACAGAAAGTGATATATATTTATACAAATAAACAAACACAGACGTTTAAATGCGCTAAACACACCAAAACAGTCTTTACAAGTTTAGAGAGAACCATGGCAATGTAAAGTGCTCATTAACAGGCAATTGACCTTTATATATTTTGAGGTAGTAAGACCAACATGGTTGATAGTAATGCTTCATAAAAAGGACCTGGAAACTGTCACTGTGTCTATTTTACTATGCATCTAAAAGTGAGGTTGATGCGTGATGTTTTCACCTTTTTCCGCACTGGAAGGCTGTGATACCAGAATGTGTTTGTGGGATAGTTCATAAGAAGAAGACTCCCATGGGCTAGCTCCAGTTTCACAGGCTCAATCTGACGTTTAGCAGGACCAGTTCGTGCATCCTTATGTCGGAAAACGAAGTCACGGGCAGCTCCAAAAGATACAGATGCAATAGGGCAGGCAGGATCAAGTTCCCGTTCATCATCCCGGTGCTCTCCAATGTGATCATCACCATCTTTATACCTGAGGTTAAAACCAAGAAACTATTTTTCACTTTGATAAACACAACTTCTGTGTTATGCAATGTGATGGCTTATCATACACTTTCAAGATGATGTCAGGGCGATTTACCTGTTAATCAAAACAAAGTTGAAGGTGTGGCCTGTTGCCTTGGTGACAGCATCTCGAATGAGTTCTAATGTAGGAGTCCACGGTCTGGCCATGAGATGGACTCCAGAGAAAGAGTATATCAGTCCCTCGTCCCCATATGTCGCCTGTTTCCTGGGAATGTTGTGCATCTTACCGTAAACGTGTATCTTAGCTTTGTCACCTTTGTAAAAGAAGAGGTGAAAATGCAAAATATTTAAAGCAATGGTAAGTAAATTCCAGGGCTTTAAATTAACATCTGGGACTATACAGATTAATACACAGGCCATAGTCATGGCAATCTCTTCATATTTAGTCTTGTGTTTGTTAATGCAAGCATACATGATACAAAAGTTGGCTTTAATACCTGTAAAATACACCACCTCTTCTTCTAACTTATTGAAAAGACGATCAGCCTCTTCTTTGTCAAACAACAAACTGTAGTCACAGTCCAGGTTCTCTGCCTCGATCTTTTGCCAGGGGATAGGATGCGAAAACTCCTCTTCCTCACACACAGTCTCTTTGCATTTCTTCATTAGTTTCTCTTTTTTCCATTCGTTTTCCGCGGCAGATACAGCTGATCTCTTTAAGTGAGTTACAAACTTATCCATTTAAACACCTGCAGGGCAAACCTTAAGTGATCCAGAATAAAAGACCTGTGTTTACTCTGTCGTGCTCACCCAATGATTAGCAAATACATCCCTCCCTATGCGTTTATTTATACCAACTGTACCGTTTTTACGGTACGGTAATTTCTACTTTTATCACCGATTTCTTGTACAATGTTTAGTGCACAAATGGTTTGGTGTAAAGTACGCGACCTCACATGCAATGAGTGTTTGTTGGGTATGCGTTTGTATTACGTAACTGTAACTTTGGGATTTATTCAATATGATTCCTTACCTAAAAATGTCCTGATAAACTGTTTAGGCTTTAAGCAAGAAACTTCATTTTTCACTTCCAGTACATCGCGCCTCACACACCCCCGGAAGTGCATGTACGCGTCACTATCGAGGACACGTGACATACACGCGCATTTGATTTAACTTCAGTATATAAGAATCCTTGAAAAAACTAAAATGAAGTTTTGCTTGTAGAAACGTAGATCTTAATGAATAGGCTTGAGTTTTTCTTTATTTATTTGTAAAATAAATCACAGAAAACAGAACTCTATGCAGTAGAGTAAGACAACTTTGTACAAATTAAGTTAAGTGCAGTCACATTCCCCCATCACACATCTCCACATTTTCATAATCATTATCAATGCAGTTTTCATAGGTCTCTGCATTTGCTGAACTGTTTACATAAATGGCAAGCTTATTTTCAGGCCTGTTAATGTAAACTGAAGAAAACTGGCCTGCAAAGAAAAATAATTGTTTTAGTAATGGAAGGGGTTTGGGTTGGTATTTTTGTAGTCAACACCATTTACATTCACCTGAACACACACCACAAAAATTGTTGTTATTATTATTATAAGTGTGCATGTCAATGTTTGGTTTTATACTTACTCTTTCCTTTATAAATCTTTTTTCTAAGTTCATGATCATTCTCTGCAAAGAAGTAATAGCACAACTATAATGTTTAGGACAAAATATTAACCATGTATTTGACTTTACCTTTACTGCACCTATCATACATTTGCACTCCTGGCTGAAAACATCAACTAAAACCAACCTAAGCTGGTTGGATAGTCTTAATTATTCTCTTAGTCTTCAACTGGTATTCAGCTGGTTTTTCAGGTTGACCAGCAAAAACCAGCTTGATCAGCTAAAATACTGTCAAAACCTTTTAAAAACCAGCTAAAAACCAGTTATAACCAGACTGAGAGACCAGCTACAACCAGTCCTATAGGTTTTAGCTGTTTTTTTCTCTACAGGGCTTATCTGCATATGTTACTCCGCATTTTTGTATGCTAAAGACTGTTTGAATAATATGAGAAAGAACCCACCATAGATTGTTTGGTCTTTGCTGGAATCTTCAACTGTAAAAAAGAAAAAAAGCAGTGTTTTAAACAACATATTACTGTCTTTGTAAATAACTGATTTGATAAAGTGATTCACAAGGCAAGCGGTGTAAAAAAAACAAATATAGACTGTCTTCAAGACATAGAGGTGGGAGGAGGTACTGAAGGGGGCGAATGGAAGTAATGTACCGGCCACATGAATTTGAATAACAGGCCTAAGTATTACTATGCATAGACTGTAAAATGTGGGGGTGACAGTGTGAAGCTCTTACCCCGCTGTTTCCTTGTATTTGCATAATATGGTTCTTCTGATATTTGAACAGAAAGAATTTTAAGTTATTTCATTGAACATGCCCTTATTGCATTTGTACAATATTTTCATAATTGATTTAATACACGTACTTTTCCGTTTATGGCAAATACAACACACCGTGACCACAATGAAAACCAAAGAAAAGGTTGCTGCTCCTGTTGCCAGAAAGCAAAGCCAGAAAGACATCATAGTGCCATTCAAGTTTTCTGATTCAGCTTGTCCAGAGGTTTCTGTCATTGTGTGGTTTTGGTGTGTATGGTTAGTATAAAAACAAACCAACATGAAACATTATTAGACAGTAATTAATTTTAACTGAAGATACATAAACTGTACAATTGTATTCAGTTGTTTTTTAACATTAGTAATGTAACAACTTACTGAACTAACAATGAGAGATATAGCTTTTATGCATTTATTATTATTTGTTTATGTTAGTAAATGCCAATAAAATTGTTTATATTAGTTGCTGTGCACTACAAAATGTTAACAGACACAACTTTTGATTAAAAAAAAACAGGCTGTTAGTAAATGCTGAGATCAACGTGAATGAAGATGAATAAATGCTGTAGAAGTATTGTTCATTGTTAGTTCATGTGAGCTTATGCTTTAACAACCTTATTTAAATCAAACTATCTAACAGCAACTCATAGACTCTCAAACTATCTACAGTATAAAAAAAACTTTTTTCATTCTACTACAAAGAACATTTTGTGAAACAGAAATGTTCTTTGGGTGTTGAAATTATTAGTGAAACATTACTGCCAAAACCGTTCTTCTATGGCATTGTGAAGCGCTTTTATTTTTAAGAGTGTATATTAAAGGCATATAGGTCTTTGTGTGAGGACATGCATCGAAAACAACATACTGAATTGCTGACAGTGACGTGGTGCTCAGTAATGTTTTACTCACATCTGTAAAATCCAGTGTCCTGACCCAGACGCAACTGCATGTTATGAAGGAGAAAGCAATTCCAGAATAGTTACTTGGAGGTCTTGATCTATCTAAAGTTTTTACTTCATATTTCACATTGTTCTCCAAAAGATTAGATACAGTAGCATATGATACCACAAGCCATCTCTATCCACAGTGATGCCTGAAATGAACAGAGGTAATTCAAAGTAAAAAGATACTAGCGGGTCTGAAGCTCAGTTCAGATATAACTAAACTTCCCTTCTCCTCTACATTTACTCAGACCTGACAAAACCACTACAGCAGAAAGACACCAGCCTACGGTATTTACACGCTTCCGTCTAAACATCTCAAAACAGGGCTGATGAAACGTTACACAATGTTAAGGGGGTTTTGTGCTGGGCTTCCTGTTCTGTTTTATATTTACTCACCATAAACAAAAATTATACACATTTATGTTGCATAAGTTCAATTTGGACTATTTCAAGCTATTGAATTAGCAAAAATAACCACACATTTTCACTAATCTTAAGCATATAACACAACAATTAAGGTTAGTTGAGAATTGCTGAGTAAAGCCATTAATATAACAAAAAATGACCTTACCATTTAGAAATGAAACATACAGAGTACAGTCCAACATAGTAGGATAGAAAGTGCAATTTGTGTCAGTGTGCTGCACTGAAACTTTCACTTCTGTGCATGTGCATCAGGTGAAGTGTTTGTTGGACAAGGTCATTTCCTGCTTGCTTGATCTACTAGACCAGTTTCTTTTCTTCTCTCTGTATCTGCATATGGCCTTAAAAATTATCAATATAACACACACACACCACACACTTTTAACAAGGATGACTTTTTACTGTTTATTTTGTCATATTTGCTTGTTAGCGGCATGTAGGCAAATCACTTGGGCAGTATAAGTACATATGTTTATTTATTGTTTTTATTATTTTGTATCCCAAATATTTCCTTCAAATTAAAGGAATAGTTGAGCCAAAAATAAAAATGTCATTTATTTGCCCCCATGTTGTTTAAAACCTGTAGATGTTTTTTTCCTCTGTGGGACACAAGAGTAGATATTCTGAGAAATGTCTCAGAATTGGGGGCCAATGTTATTTGGTTACCGATGTTTTTCAGTGTTGTGCAGAAGGAAAACGCCATACAGGTTTGATATGAGTGTGATAATAAACCATTTTCGGTCAACCATCTCTTTAATTAATTAAGGGATAGTCCACACAGTTCATTGGAGCAAGGGTTTTAATGTTTATTCATGGTGTAATAATCAGTAACCAAGGTAATCATCTGATTAGAGAATTCTCACCACTCCAACCAAATAAAGAGTTATTTGCTTGTTCTTAATGTCTGTAATTGTTCGAATTAAAAAAAGGCTATTACAGCCCTCTAGTGGTAGATGTAGAACTGTATAATGGATTGTTGGAAGTTCCTATAAAACAAAACAACAAAAACTTTGATACAATATCTTCTCTTCAAAAAGAAAATTTAATGTGGATGCATGTGAAAAACATGAAAGCCGTTTGGTTTTTCAGTAAGGGAAATCTTACCTTGGAAGGTCTGTTTGTTCCCAAAATCTGTAATAAAACAAAAAAAGGCCAAACTCAGTAACAGGCTAAATTGCATGTCCGAGATGCCTTAACTAAAAACAAGTTGCTCTGACATATCTTATAATATGTTTATAAAATGTCAGGTTTATGAAAGATGTTTAATCTAAGCCATGTCTGGGAAACCCCCTTTAAAATAATTTAACAGTCATTCAGAGGAATACTGGTAAAACTGGTTTAAAAGCGCTAATATAACATACTTGATTTCTTAATTGAAAGTGTCTGAATCCTGGACACTTACTCTCTTTATTGATGGACTTTGTTTTGTGGCTCTCAGATGTGTTCACTGCAGAACAAGAAATATATAAATATATTGCAGTGATATAAAAAAGAAGTTGAGATCTATATAAATATTAATACTAAATGAGTAACTAACAAGCATTTGTTCTTCAAAATCACTTAACAATTGTTGTCATACACATTTTTATTAAGAGCATTTATATGGGAAATTTGGGGCAATGATGTATATCATAGAATACAGCAATAATAAACATTTCTTAAACATAGTGCTCATATTTTAAGTTGTTCTGATTTCTTTAGTAACATAATCCGAGATTCATTGTTATACTCTATGTTTAGAGAGGTCTACTCTAGGTTTCTAGAGTTTAAGTAAGATTTATGTTAAGAGCTGGAAACATACCATATACAGGCTCAGTACCAATATTTTTGTCGATACCTGTAACATCATAGAACTTTGGTTTACATGAACAGTATCAAATATCTACTATTAGTAATCAGTAGATGCTAAACAATATGTATGCCTGTGTTAAAATTTTAAAGTAACAAAAAACTTAAATAAAATTTCTTCCCTTCAAAAAGAAAGTCTTTATGCATAAAAAATACCTTTCAACAATACAAACAATACAGCAAGTTTGGAGCTTCCAGTCTAACCAAAACATTTATATTTTTAATAGCAAAATTACACTGGAAAGTGTATTTTTAAAAGAAAATCCCAAATCACAAAATCATACCGTGACACAAATACATGTGTATACATTTTTATGTTTTGATGGGAAAGTGAACAGAGCTCTGGTTACTTACTTATTTCATTGATGGGCTTTGTTCTGCTGCTTTCTGAAGTATTCTCTAAAAAAATGATTGAAAAGAAAAACCTAGATTTTGCTTTTGTGTGAAATTAGCCATAGCAACTTAAATTTAGTTAAATTAACTTTCCAAATTTACATTCCAAAACATAAAACCCAACCTACTGTCTCCCACATGATTTAGTGACATACCATAGACAGGCTCACTGTGCATTTTTTGACCTGTAACATAATAGAAATACATATGTTATAGTTTCCGACCAGCACCACCACGCCAGCAGTTTCAGGAAGGATGTATACAATTTATGTATAAAGGGTAGGCATTATGTATAAAGGGTAGGCATAATAAGCATGGCTTTAGCCTACACCTTTTTCTGTCATTATGTTTATATATTTATTTTTGTGATAAGTTGGTTGTGAGGACCGAAATAAAATTGTTATTGTTTGACTGATTGAAGTTAGGGCACTAACTAATATGTTCTGACCTGCTATACAGCTATGAATTATGATTGACTGTGTCAGTGCTACAGAATGCTCTTACAACATCAATATTTCAAGTCTTGACTCTCATATCTGTATACATATACCGAATTGTATGCAAAACTTTGCAATTAGTGAACTGCATGAAAGCCAAAGACAAAAGGGAATGTAATTTTAGTGATGCTTACGTTTTAAAAGTTTGAATGTGATTATGAGTAACACAAGAAGCACAACTCCTCCTCCTGTTGCTCCAGCTGGAATCAGCCAAACTAGAGTGTTCTCTGAAACAACAGCTGTATGAAACAAAGCATAAGCAAATTGTAGGGAACGGAATCTGTCAACCTAAATAAAGACATGTATCAATGCATATATATTCATATATATTTTAGAAAGACATAACATGTTCTAAATGACAAATCATCACAGGATACAGTTGACAACTTACCAGACAATTTACCTTTGTTTAGTTCAATATTCACATAGGCAAGGAGACAGTTAGTCTCTCTAAACAGATTACAGCGGTAGAAACCTAAATCGGACTGCTGCACATTACGGATGACGATGGAGAACTCTAGTAATCTAGAGTCCAGTTTTGGGAATGCCTTTATTCGTCCACCTCTGTAATTCCAGAATTTGGTCTCACCGTTCAGACCGATCTCCACAATGTCTGTTTGTGGTGTATTGAGCTGACTCCATACCACACATGTTTCTTCTGTCCTGTTTAACTGTAAGAGCTCTGAGTTAAATGAACAAGGCAGCAAGACATCAGTCTGCAGCTCCGTGGTTAAACTTGTGTTGGTTATTAGCACTCTTTGACATGCATTCACACCTGTGAAAACCACAAGGGCAAAAAATCTTTTTCAGTTTTGTTTCATTATTGACTACTGGGTAGGTGAATTAGGTTTCTCTTGAATGCATTTACAGTTAAAGTTTTAAATGACATAGGATTAAATTATGAAGAATTTAGAGCTAATAGGGTTTGTTGATCCCAATTTTATTTTGAGTTGAGTGTTACACCACTTGATTTTAAACATAGATGATTATAGATTCAAACTTAAACGTGTATTAAAACCATGATCTGCGATTAAGTAAGGCCCAGTTGTACAGGGATGCTTTAGGGTGCTAAGTCTTTGTATGTTTATGAAGGGGATCCCGGACTCGACGATTCACAGTCGAGAAGCTCGCTCTCTGCCGAGACTTAGTATGCTGAGGCATTTATCTCCATTTTTATACAATAAACACAACTCTTAATCATGACACAATGCTTATGGTACTTGTTTCGAATCGTTTAGCCACTAATTTATTTGTAGTTATTTGTTATTATTATTTCAACCTTAAACTTAAACTTAATCCTTAACCGAGATCAAAATCTGTTTGAATGCAGCAACAGGATTAAAGTTAAACTAGGTTTGCTAAAAAGTTAAAACCTGGATCAAAACAATGGTTTAAATGTAACCCTGAATATTTTCAGGGTTCAGAGCAACAGAATTTTAAAATAAACATGAATTTAATATAGCATTATATTCCTTGCTTTCTAATAGCTGAAATAAATGTAAAATTGAATATAGTATCTTGAGCACCTGTAAATATTTGCACCTTTTGTAATAGTCTCTCAATTGTCCTCAGTCTAAAACAAGTCGGATCATGTTTTCACACAGTCACTAATGTAAAGTGGTCAAATATGCAGAACACAAGAAAAGGATTTTTGAGAAAACAGTGTGCAGTTTAATGCCCCAGTCATTCTTGTACAGTATGCATTTTTGTTCAATTCATGTATTATTTACAAAAACTGTAAAAAAAAAATTCTTACCATGTATAAATGTACCATAAACAATAAGCAGATATAAAATCCAGCAAGTAACTTCTGTGTTCACATACATTGTTAAACAAGAGTTGCAGGACTGTGTGTTGTAGTCTGTCTAAACCTTACTACACCACCACTTTAAAGCTGTTTTTTTATTTCCGTTATTGCTTACAGGTTGTAAGTGGTACTACATCAAACAGTTATGTATCATAGTTCATATATATATGAACTGCCCCAGTGACAAAAGATACACATTTTTTACCATCTTTTCTGACAATAAAGAAGTGAACTATAGTTCAGAAAAGATGGTAAAAATTTGTATCTTTTGTCACTGGGGCAGTACCCTTTTTAAAAAAAAATACTTGATTCTACATTATATTCTAAATGGATAAATTTAAAAGTCAAAGCCCTGACAGGAATATTTAGTTAGACCTAGAAAACATAAACATAATATATAATACATAAACAAAATGTATTACAGTTTTTTCCAATTGCTAACACACTAAAATGACATGCACAGCACAATTATTTAAACTGACACACAGAGAGCAAAACTTCTTCTCAAGTCTCCAAAAGTCTAAACACATTTTCTGCTATACACACATTTTGCATTTCAAAATGGCACTTTTTAAAAACACTGAACACGGTTCTCTACATAACACACAACAATCTGAAATAAAGTCACATGTTTGCCATTTCAAAACACTGCCATTCAAAATGACACTACATGAGCTAATTGGCCAATTACATGTGCCATCTGGCCAAACACCTCAATGGTTAATTGTCAACACTTCAATCAGGATCTAAGCACTATGAAAAGACCACAGGTGAGAACCTTTTGTGAGAACAATGGAAGACATTGCAGAGAGAGGAAGAGGAAGAGGGAGGTTGAGAATAAGAGGGGAGGAAAGAGTGAGAGGCAGGGGTAGAGCAGGTAGAGGAGTTCATGGCCAAAGAAGACAAACACTTTCAAATGAAATCAGAGCAACCTTAGTAGATCATGTCATCAACCATGGGCTGACAATGCGTGAGGCTGGACAGAGAGTGCAGCCAAACTTGAGTCGTTTACTGTAAGCCTCTGTCATCCGGACCTTTAGACTGGAGAACAGGTATGTAACCAAAATTTCATGTAGTACACATGTAGTATACCCCATGTCATAGTGTATCAGTTGGGTGACACCTGTTTACTTAGTGTATGACATCAGCCATTCATGAACTGTACAAGTTTCCTGTACAATGTACTCTACTGTGGGGAAAAATATTTAGGCTGCATTGTCCAAGCCCTGTATATATTTTTATTTTTTCTAAAGGACTGAGAGACGACACCATGGTGGAGGAAGGGGCCAAATGTTCACCGGGGTACAGGAAGCTGGCATTGTAAACTTGGTTTTGGAAAGTAATGAAATCAGATTAAGAGAAATTCAAAGCCACATCATCCAAGACAACACCTTATTCAACAACATTCAACGAGTCAGTCTGTCCACATTGGCTCGCATTCTCAAGCGAAACCAAATCAGAATGAAACAACTTTATAAGGTGCCATTTGAGAGAAACTCTCAAAGAAACAAAGAGCTGAGACAAGCATATGTGAATGTAAGTACTATATTGACTGCAGTACACCACATGCAACATTGTTTCCCAGTGTACTGGATAACACCATGTGAGTGCAATAAGCTGACTCATTAGCTTAGGACTTCAAAGTTCTTTTGTACTCAACACGAAACGACAAATAAAAGTCTTCAATCCAGAGTTCTTCGTTTTGACTGTTTAATTATGAATCTCAAAACAACAACAAAAAAAACTTAGGATATTTACTTTTCTTACAAATGAAATGTACATTTACGTGTAGGTCAAAAGACTGTGTTGCTCCAAAGTCCAGAGGCTTCTGACTGTTTGGCGGGTTCTATTTCTTCCATACTAAATCTAACAGCCAATCAAATTACATTATACTAAATCACTGATTAACTGTTTACATTCCAATTTCTATGTTTTATTTGCAACACAGGTTTTCTCAAGTTTTACAAAATATACTAAAATATTTTTACTTCGATAGAAATGGCTTTAACACACCATATTGACTGATTTTTGTTCTTTGTTTTCAGGGAGTACTGGAAATGGATGCTCATGCAATCCCACATGAGTTCATATTTATAGATGAGGCTGGGTTCAACCTAGCAAAGACCAGAAGAAGGGGGAGAAACGTCATTGGCCACAGAGCCATCATAGATGTTCCTGGCCAGCGTGGTGGGAGATCATCAATGTGCGCTGCCATCTCCAGTATGCATGGTGTCCTCCACCATCATGCCAAACTTGGACCATACAACACAGCCCATATTCTCACATTTCTGGACAGACTTCACAACATTCTCATACCACCAGAGTATGAATGATGCAGACCATCAAAGAAACCCGGTATGTTGTAGTATGGGACAACGTGAGCTTTCATCGTGCAGCCCCAGTCCAAAACTGGTTTGCTGACCACCCAACATTTCTCGTGCAATACCTCCCACCATACTCACCATTTTGAACCCCATAGAAGAGTTCTTTTCGGCATGGCGGTGGAAGGTATATCGACCGGCAGCCCTTTAATGCGCATGCCTCTTGTGCAGGCCATGGAAGAGGCATGTGATGAGATTGATGTGGGTGCAATTCAGGGATGGATAAGGCACTCAGAGGCTTCTTCCCTCGATGTCTGGCAAGGGAAGATATTGCCTGTGATGTCGACGGCGTTGTGGCCAGACCGGCAATGCGGCAAGATGCTGACTAATTATTTTCTTGCCTCTTTTTTTACTGTAATATATTTTGTCTGCAATTTTCTTTTTCAGTTTACTGTTTTTGTAAGAATATTTTTGTTCAGTCCCATGTAAATATATCTGCTGTGCATATGTTGCACTGACTTGTTTACTGTAGTGCAAAAAAAATTGTTGCAACAGCATGTGTGTGTATCTGCAAATATTTCTGTGTATGTGAACAATCTGATACATATTTTAGTATTATGGCAAAGTATACTAAAGATGGGGGTGCTTTTCATTATGCCCAACAGTGTGTAGTTGGTTAGGCAGAAATCTGGTAACATGAATGAAGTGTGTGCCATTTCATGCAAAAGTTTGATTTTGATAATGCTATGTGTAGTTTCGGTTGCAGTGCTTCATTTTGCAGGATATATGAGGTATTTTGCAGTTTGGGTGTGTGGTTTTGTGAATTGTGTTAAATATTTTGATAAAACCAGACTACTTTGAAAAAGTGTGTGCTAGCAATTGGAAAAAACTGTAAATATATAGTTTATAGTTATATAAACTATGTAAATATATATTTTCCCTTACAAATAGAATGCAGCAAAGCACACACGTTAGAATGAGCGAACATTGTGTATGATGAAACTAATAAAGACATAAATTATGTACAAGCTTGAATGTGTTAATGGCCAACCTACACATGTCAAATGCTGGAGGGATGTGGTTTTGAGGTAAAGTATTTAAACCTATAAATAGTCTGAAAAGTCTGAGAACTTTATTATGCTTTATACAATTAGCTCCTCAAATGTGGTCTTAAATTCATATGCAAAATCTTTAGTACATTCAGTATTTCATCATTTGTCATTTTAATACACATTGTCTTTTTTAAATTATTATATTTACTCTATTGTCTGTTTTAAACACATTTTGTCTGTACAGCTGCTTTGAAACAAAGCAAATTGTAAAAGGTGCTATGGAAATAAACTTGACTTGGGCTATTATGGGTTGGGAACCTTTAACTGGTGATGCCTCAGTGTGTAAATTCCCCTACCACTACTGTGCCATTGGACAAAACTTTGAAAAAGAGCTTTTTCAAAGGCATAATAAAATACAAACCATATGTATGTATGTAAGTAGTATGAGTATACCACCTGATATTGAGTTATTATCCTACAGTTTTTTCCAATTGCTAGCACACACTTTTTCAAAGTAGTCTGGTTTTATCAAAATATTTAACACAATTCACAAAAGAACACATTTTTTGTTTTTTTTCCCAAAAAGTTTCTCATGTTCGGGAAAGACAAAGGCAGAAAAAAAAAATTCCTCCCCAGAATCTTTTCCACACACAATTTATATAATTACAATAAAGATTACACACACCATACTAGTAATATATATATATACAGTATATTACTAGTAATATATATATATATATATGTGTGTGTGTGTGTGTGTGTGTGTGTGTGTGTGTGTGTGTGTGTGTGTATATATATATATATATATATGTATGTATACTACATAATGCAATATGAATAGTGAAGGTCAATATGCATTAAAACCAATAAAAATAAATAAATAAATATTTCAGAAGTATAGAACTATATGATTACTAGCCACATGAAAAGGATATATTAGAGTCAGATACCCTGTCACACATTAACTTATCATTGCTCAGAATCATTGCTTGTTAAATGACCTCTGCTGGTAATCTAGAGAACTGTTTAGCATGGATGTTACACTACTTTTGTAGTCACAATGTACATGAACACATACATAAGAAAAGATATAACATTATTGGTTTTAATGCATATTGACCTTCACTATTCATGTTGCATTATGTAGTATACATATATATATACATATATATATATTCATGTGGCTAGTAATCATATAGTTCTATACTTCTGAAATATTTATTTATTTATTTTGCAGTTTGATTATTTTAGGCCGTTTTACATTGAAGATAGCTACACTGCAGGTATATGTGGATATATGTGTTTAGGTATATAATTATTTATTTTTAAATCAAAAACCTATTTAGCTGACACAAATTAGGGTTTTTCAAACCAATAAACACTAATTTAATTCAGATGAAACATTTCCATTTTTTACATACAGTAGCGTTTTGTCATACTACACTGTTACCCATTGAAAAAAGTCATACTGTCACACTACTTAAAATGTAACTGAATTATTACTATAGTTAGTGACTTCCCAGCATGCACTGTAAAAACTAAAGGATCCTCAAGGAACCATTTGGGGTTCCTCACACTGCCACACCGGCGGAACCGTCCGGAGGACCTCGAGACACTTTTTATTTTACAAAGAGCAGTTCTCTGAAGAACCATTAACAGTCTTGGCAGTTCTTGCAGGAACTTATGGGATCCTTTAGGCACATTAAATTTAGTTCTAAAGTTCCTCAAAGGTCCTCCTGACAGTTCCGCTGCTGTGGCAATGTGAGGAACCCCAAATGGTTCCTTGAGGATCTTTTAGTTTTTACAGTGTGGGTGGGTAAGACAAAATATTCCCTGCTGTTGCGTGTCTAAGGTTATTCCAGAAAACCATTGTTTGCACATATTGTTAGCTAGCTGATGATAAATATTGAATCAGCAAACTGTGTAACACTTCAAAATTCAGCTCACTAGTTTAAAAATACATCCATGTTAGAGATGAAGGGGAAGAACAGCAGGCATGAAATAATGAAATGATCAGAGTTTACAGAATAATTTAAGTTGTTTTAAAACTCGAGAAACTCGATTTTTGCTAATAACACAGTACAGCACCTAAAATAACAGTATTTATTATAATATAATCACATCTAAGTGCACATCTGTATTCGTGAGTCAGAAGTTTATTCACCTCTCATATAATACAATTGTTATACAATTGACATTTCAAAGTGTTTCTTTTAACTTATTTAGATTGTGAATGAGGCTGATCACACATTCTTTCTGGCAAAAATAATAATGTCATGTCCTTTATAATGACATGCTGTAACATTCATGGTATGTTCCCATTCATTTTGGGGAAAAACAAGAATCTTGTAAAGATTAAGTTCTATTCAAGAGAAGCTAAATGCAAGAATAGGGCTTAAAGGGAAATTGTATTCATCATGTTTTAACTTTCCTTTACAGAGTTTGATGAATACAATTTCCCTTTAGGCTTCATTAGTTTATTTATTTGAATATGATATTGTTTTAAATATACTGTATAGTAAAACAAAGTTTTTGCTTGTCAGAGTCTATAATAACTTATAATAACTTAAATAGAAGTTAGAAATAGCTCTGCAAATATTATAGTTAACAACAGAACAAATTAAGGGATTTATGAAGGGCTGGTCCTCCTTATAGGCAATATAGACAGTTGCCTAGGGCTATTTGAGTGTTTAAATGGTTACTGTTTAATGTTTTAAGCACGAACACAAGCTTCTTCTGTTTTTTCAAGAATATGCTAATGTATAGAACAGATCCACTCTAAGATAGGTGTTAGGTCAACCACATCACCCAAAAGGCTTGATTATCATAGGGACAAAAGTCTATAGGCCATAACACCTTGAGTAAAAGGCCATCAGTAGATCATCCAGATCATAGAAAGGGAATGGAAATGGGATAGAGAACCATCTTTCAGACAAAGCGGCGCCTAATGCTGATTATCAAAGAGACCGTATCTTCTCATTTACATCAGCACCACACGTTCATTTACATAGAAAACTGTTTCACCAACTAAGTTGTTATCTAAAAAAGTTTAGATTATTCATATTTCAATCTGACTCTGATGAACCTGAACAATTTCACGTGCTGTACCACAAACTAAAAAACAACAAAAAAAACTGTTTGTATCTTTAATCAATATTTTGGAGTAGCCTACCTAAAAATGGCAACTACCCATGCACAGTTTGCATAATTGTAGTACTTTTTTCTTAAGCAGAAACCTCTTTACATTACTGTTGTTTTTGGACTGTAATGTTATTCAATTGCGGAAATACTTCACAATGAGGTTCTAAGTGTCTCACACATTAGTTAAATTAAAGTGAAAAATATAAAGAGCTAAATATAAGTTAAGATTTTATTAGTCGTGTTGTATAAATAAAAACAAATATATCCATATTTTTAGTAAGTTGTATTTCTAACAATGCTTTTATCTTTTTAAAAAGAAGAGTCTTGTTTCCACAGATACTGTGCCTGTACTCAATGACTGAACTTGGGGATCTATTACCAAAGTAATTAGTAATTAAATTCATGAATAACTTGCCCAAGAACAAAAAAAATTAAATAGGATACACCAGGGGTCCCCAGGTTTGGTCATGGAGGGCCGGTGTCCTGCAGAGTTTAGCTCCAACTTGCCTCAACACACGTGCCTGAATGTTTCTAGTCAGCCTATAAGACCTTGATTAGCAGGTTCAGGTGTTCAGCTAAACTCTGCAGGACACAGACACTTTGGGGATCCCTAGCATACACAAACAAAAAGCAATAGCTGATGAAAGTAAAAATGATTTAGTCTATAAAAAATTGACTAAATATATTATTAAAATATAAAATACTATAAAAAAAACAGAATAAAAGCATTAATCTAATAACAGTTTTAACCAAAAACATGCAACACAGAAAAATACAGCTGTGACATTGCAAAGTAAAGACATGACAACTTGGTATATTTATTTAAATGTTTATTAATAAGAGAAAAGATATGATGACATTGCAAAATAAAGATGACAACTTGGTATATTTATTTAAATGTTTATTTATAAGTGAAAAAATGAAAAGTCGTTAAAGTGCAAAATAAAGACATTAAAAATTGGTTTATTTATCTAAATGTTTTTATATTATGTTTAATTTAATTTAATTTAATTTAATTTAATTTAATTTAATTTAATTTAATTTAATTTAATTTAATTTAATTTAATTTAATTTAATTTAATTTAATTTAATTTAATTTAATTTATTTTATTTTATTTATTTATTTATTTATTTATTTTTTTGGCCTGTAGCATGTGGCATATTCACTGTGGTGAAGCAAGCACATTACATTACATTAATTACATGACATTACATGACAGCATAGTAAATTATATTATATTATATTATATTATATTATATTATATTATATTATATTATATTATATTATATTATATTATATTATATTATATTATATTATATTATATTATATTATATTATATATAAGTCAACATTTCTCACATACACGTAATGATGTTATGGATTTTATCACGCCGTTTGCACTTTGCTTCACCTTGATTTGTTGTTTTTTTATTTAAGTTTGAATTGTTTTGGTATGTGTTAATGTATTACCTATTTCTGTTGGTTAAACTTATTCCGTTGTTTAAAGGTTTTACCTCTCCAAAGTTTGTGCATCAGGTGAACCTTGAGTTTGAGAATGGTCTGGAGGAAAGACCTGCTGATGGAAAGAGCAGCACTGAAGTCCAGCTAATATTTGGTGAAACAAGCAAGGACAGTAAGCAATGTCTCAAGAGACAGAGCAGAAGTTACTGGATCACAGCATCAGAACAGGCAAACTGTATCCATGAAAAAAGACAAAATTGACTGCCAACAATCGAAAACAACACAAGATGAACAAGACATCTAACGACCAAAGGACAAACTGGGAACCAATGAAACAATATGCTCCAAAACAGCCAAACAAGACCTACAAATGACAAGATCTGAAAAGACTCAAAGAGCAGGAGGGCTTACTCAAGAAGAACTACACTAATTGACAAAACCAACTGGAACAATCAAAACAAGAACCCAAAATAAGAAGCACAAGAAAAATATATCAAATATAAATCTTATAAAATACTATAAGCAGTGGATGAACTATATACATATTTACAGTAAATAAATAAAGTAGCTTAATATGTGTTTAAGTAAATATTTTTGCACGTGTTGATGTGTGTTACATTATCCATCAGTGCCTGGGCTTCTTCCTCCTGGGTGGTTCTGGTGGGGGCTCTCCACTGATATCCACATCTATCACGAGGAGCACAGGTCTTCATGTTCGGTGGAGAAGGTCTCAGTAGCATGAGCCGCTTCCATCATCCCGGACCTCCTGCAGAAGCTGGGACACCCAAGTGTCTCCCACAGAAGCTGCTTAATCTTCAGTCCCAAATTCAGGCTGTAGGGGCAGGCTGACCAGAGGGCATCTGCAGCATGGGATCCACCAAAGAGTGATACATCTTCTGGTAGTCCCTCACAGTGCATCCGTGGATGGAGAGATGCTCCACTGGAGTCATCTCCACCGCTGAGGAGTCAAAGTCCTAAGGGGTAATGGGTGAACATCAGGAATGACAGCTGCATTGCATACATACCTGTCCTCAACCCCAGATCCTGGAGGTTCTTCTGCATCTCTGCATCTCTCTTCCTCTTTGAAGGGTGAACAGACTTGGAGATGCAGCTGTAAGTATGGTCCATCCTGGCAGCAGCTGTCAACACTGGAAGGTCTTTAGCCCTGGAAGTACTCACCTGTGGAAGCCAAAAATCTTTCAAAGATTTAGAAAGAACTCGGGTCTTCCTCAGGCTATACGCTCCTGTGAATGTCCTCTCTCTCTTCTGCATGGTGAAGATATAACAAGATGAGAAGCAGTAATAAATCTCTACAAGGTGTGTGATCAATCTCAGTCAGAAATGAGTCTAAATTTTGTTTTGGATTTGGTTGCCACAGGTGATGTCAAGCATATGACATAATACACCAATCAACCAATCAGATGGCTGTATACAATAATTTCAAATATAAACAATATTACACTTGTGCATGTAGATGCTCATTTAAATGTAAACAACACTATCAATTGATGAATATATTGAATTAGAGCAGCACAAATGTTTGTGTTGTATATTAATAAAGTTTTAGGTTTTATAATATTTAATAAACATTTTCCTTAAATCATTTTCTCTCATTTCCATATGTATTTAAATGTAATTATATGTAATTGTATAATAAATAGCAAAGTGACGAGATCTCGTGTCACGAAATCACGCGATATTAAAACGTGATCTCGCGATCATTCGTGGATAAATGGTTTCAAAACAGAGAGTGGTTGGAGTACAGTGTCAAGGCAGACGCAGCATTTTGTTTTTGCTGTCGGATGTTCAGCTTTAGTAGAAAATCTGGAACATTGGATGCCTTCGCGAGTGTGGGATATCGTAACTGGAAACACGCTATGGCCAAAGACCGTGGATTTCATAAACATGAAACTTCGAAGGACCACATGTCTTGCTATGCAATGTGGAAGGAGAGGGAGATGCGTCGCAATGACCCCACAGGATGCGAAAATATATCAATTGTGCTTCGATGTCATTGAAATGTCATTGGTTGATTCCGTTTTTCATTCCGTTTTTCACTGAATGAAATGACATTTCAGGTTACAATGAAAGAAGTAAAGTCCCGCCCCACGACTGACAAAAATAAAAAGTTTTCGCGCGAGCAAAATAGAGTATCGAGCGCGCGTGTGGGGAACGATGATGCGCGCGCTCGAGTCCTGTCAGAGCTCGCAAGGGCTTGATTTGCGCGCAGAAGAGATGTCATGCGCGCGCGCGGGTTTAAAAGGAGCTGTTATTCTCTCGCGGGAGTGATTTACTGCGTGCGAAAACATCAGCTGTGCGCTCGGTGATTAATGGCATTATAATGCCGCCATACTAGTGATCGCCGAGTCCCCCTCCGCCTTGCAGCTCCGCTACCTCCAGACCCTCAACACAATCGCAGCAGAGAAGAACTCCACCATCATTTTCCCGCTGCCCATCAACATGATGCAGTATTTTTTAAAGCACTGAGGATACAGTCACACATGCAGATAAATCCATGCAGAAGTGAACATACCAACATTATATAACATGCAGTTATGTGCATATAGCGTACATACAGTGGGGTCCAAATGTCTGAGACCATATTGAAGATCTAGGATATAAAATATAATTTAACCCCAAAAAGAGAAAGATGTAGGGTTTTGAATAATTGGAAAAATAAAAGATGAGAAGTTTTTTCAGAATGCAGTAGTTAATCAAATGATGCTTTGAATATCGGAGGATAGAGTTACAGATCCTGTTTATAAAGATGTGAATGTGGTTAAATGTGGTTAAGTTTTTATCATCTATCTTTTAAAAATCTATATACGTATCACTCTATATTCTGTGTTTTAATTGATATGCGTTTAATATTACAATATTTTTTAACTACTAATATTAAATGTTTTTTTGGGGCACTGTATTTGTATGTATATCGTAAGCTGTCTTTGAAGTGTGATTTGTCCTGTTCCCCTTACAGTAGATTGTAGTAAATTTAAATGTAAAAAATGTAAAATAAATGTAATGTAAAATGTAATTTGTAGTCTGTAATATTATTTCAAGACAATGTACATTTATCTTTCAAGTGTTCAGTTATTTCCTCAAAATGCTGTTACCAAGACTGTTTAATGAATCAACTCTGAAAACTCTTCATTTTGTTTATTAAACGCAACGTTTTTAATTTCAAAAGCATTTCTAAATTCAGTTCATATTTCCAACAAACAAAATTTCAAGCCAAAATAACGAAATGGGTAAAAAAATATCGCAAAAGTTTTGCGCAAATCTGTAACGGAAACGCGGCTACATAATATAGAAATGAACAACAACAAGAATAAACGAAACTCGGAAATAATAATTAATAATAATAATAATAATAAAACGTGTTTCTCTTTTTTATTGCATTTCTGCTGTGTTGGACTATGATGTCGCCACTGCGTAAAAATATTTCTCAAACGCAGTGCCCCCCTGCCGAAGACCCAATGCCCCTCCAGTAGATCTGCTCTGGCGCCGACTCTGTCTCGCAAGCTGTCTCGCGAGTTTAGTTAGAGTGACATTAAAATATACAATATTTAGTAAACATATTATATGTTAATTATTATACGTAATATTCTGATACATTGTATTATTATTATGTGGCCCGTCTTTACAAATCATCCAATTTTACAATGTTAACACATGGTGGCAGCACTAGATTTAAGGTCTCGAAACGCTCTTGCGCAGCGGCGAATTAAGTCAGCCATTAACCCTTCACATAGCTACTGGATCTGCATTTCACTTACATTTTGCCTGTGCCTATAGCAACTTTCTTTGTTTTGTGAATATCTAAAATAAATCAATATCCACATACAAAAATGCATGAAAGTATTAATGTTTATAAAGGTTATAACATATTGTCAGCATAAAACATCCTAATTTACCTAAAATATAAAAAGATGATAAAATTATTAAATGTATTGATAAATCAATATTGTTATTCAGTGTAATGAAAAAGACACTCTGATTTGTACAGTAACAGAGAATTTGCATTACACAGAATGACAAAAACATTATCCTATTTGACAAAACATCTGCTTAAGCACACATTGCAGGGCTGCACCTGACCACATACAGTAGGCTACATCAAACACTGAAGTTAATCAGTTATTCATCGACTTAAAAATTAATTATCTATCAAGTTACCCACAATGTCGATAAGATTTGGGTTTCAGAAGTTTCTATAGGGTCCCCAAACTCCACAGACCAGTCAGAATACACCATCAGGACCACCTTTCTTTATCACATACTGCTATATTATTGCATTAACTTATAAATACAGTAGCAGTCTGTTATATGCTTAAAGTTACTGTAGGAGTGTGGTCTGTTTAGACCAGTGTCTGGTATGAGCAACATTTAAAATGTCATCGCGAACAATCTTTTTTAAAAGTCTTATTTGAGCTGAAAATAAGAATTTGGATAAATTCAGTTGCAGTGCTTGAAGGCTGTTGTAATTTGAAATAGAGAAAGATAACAGCATAGCACACTGTTTCACCAACTAAGTTGTTATCTAAAAGGTTTAGATTTTAGATTATTCATATTTCAATCTGACTCTGATGAACCTGAACAATTTCGATGCTGTGTTACTGCTGTACCACAAACTAAAAACAAACAAAAAACTGTTTGTTTCTTTAATAAATATTTTGGGTAGCCTACCTAAAAATGGCAACTACCCATGCACAGTTTGCATAATTGTAGTACTTTTTTCTTAAACAGAAACCTCTTTACATTACTGGTGTTTTTGGACTGTAATGTTATTCAATTGCGGAAATACTTCACAATGAGGTTCTAAGTGTCTCATACATTAGTTAAATTAAAGTGAAAAATATAAAAGAGCTAAATATAAGTTAAGATTTTATTAGTGGTGTTGTATAAATAAAACAAATATATCCATATTTTTAGTAAAGTTGTATTTCTAACAATGCTTTTATCTTTTTAAAAAGAAGAGTCTTGTTTCCACAGATACTGTGCCTGTACTCAATGACTGAACTTGGGGATCTATTACCAAAGTAATTAGTAATTAAATTCATGAATAACTTGCCCAAGAACAAAAAAAATTAAATAGGATACACCAGGGGTCCCCAGGTTTGGTCATGGAGGGCCGGTGTCCTGCAGAGTTTAGCTCCAACTTGCCTCAACACACGTGCCTGAATGTTTCTAGTCAGCCTATAAGACCTTGATTAGCAGGTTCAGGACACAGACACTCCAGGACCAACTTTGGGGATCCCTAGCATACACAAACAAAAAGCAATAGCTGATGAAAGTTAAAATGATTTAGTCTATAAAATATTATCCCAGAATAAAAGCATTAATCTAATCACAGTTTTAACCAAAAAAATGCAACACAGAAAAATACAGCTGTGACATTGCAAAGTAAAGACATGACAACTTGGTATATTTATTTAAATGTTTATTAATAAGAGAAAAGATATGATGACATTGCAAAATAAAGATGACAACTTGGTATATTTATTTAAATGTTTATTTATAAGTGAAAAAATGAAAAGTCGTTAAAGTGCAAAATAAAGACATTAAAAATTGGTTTATTTATCTAAATGTTTTTATATTATGTTTAATTTAATTTAATTTTATTTTATTTTATTTTATTTTATTTTATTTTATTTTATTTTATTTTATTTTATTTTATTTTATTTTATTTTATTTTATTTTATTTTATTATTTTTTTCTTTATTTTTTGGCCTGTAGCATGTGGCATATTCACTGTGGTGAAGCAAGCACATTACATTACATTAATTACATGACATTACATGACAGCATAGTAAATTATATTATAATTATAATATTATAATAATAATTATATTATATTATATTATATTATATTATATTATATTATATTATATTATATTATATTATATTATATTATATTATATTATATTATATTATATATAACTCAACATTTCTCACATACGTAATGATGTTATGGATTTTATCCATACGTTTGCACTTTGCTTCACCTTGATTTGTTGTTTTTTTATTTAAGTTTGAATTGTTTTGGTATGTGTTAATGTATTACCTATTTCTGTTGGTTAAACTTATTCCGTTGTTTAAAGGTTTTACCTCTCCAAAGTTTGTGCATCAGGTGAACCTTGAGTTTGAGAATGGTCTGGAGGAAAGACCTGCTGATGGAAAGAGCAGCACTGAAGTCCAGCTAATATTTAGTGAAACAAGCAAGGACAGTAAGCAGTGTCTCAAGAGACAGAGCAGAAGTTACTGGATCACAGCATCAGAACAGGAAAACTGTATCCATGAAAAGACAAGAATTGACTGCCAACAATCGAAACAACACAAGATGAACAAGACATCTAACGACCAAAGGACAAACTGGGAACCAATGAAACAATATGCTCAAAAACAGCCAAACAAGACCTACAAATGACAAGATCTGAAAAAGACTCAAAGAGCAGGAGGGCTTACTCAAGAAAGAACTACACTAATTGACAAAACCAACTGGAACAATCAAAACAAAAACCCAAAATAAGAAGCACAAGAAAAATATATCAAATATAAATCTTATAAAATGCTATAAGCAGTGGATGAACTATATACATATTTACAGTAATTATTTAAAGTAGCTTAATATGTGTTTAAGTAAATATTTTTGCAAGTGTTGATGTGTGTTACATTATCCATCAGTGCCTGGGCTTCTTCCTCTATACAATAATTTCAAATATAAACAATATTACACTTGTGCATGTAGATGCTCATTTAAATGTAAACAACACTATCAATTGATGAATATATTGAATTAGAGCAGCACAAATGTTTGTGTTGTATATTAATAAAGTTTTAGGTTTTATAATATTTAATAAACATTTTCCTTAAATCATTTTCTCTCATTTCCATATGTATTTAAATGTAATTATATGTAATTGTATAATAAATAGCAAAGTGACGAGATCTCGTGTCACGAAATCACGCGATATTAACGTGATCTCGCAAGCTGTCTCGCGAGTTTAGTTAGAGTGCCATTAAAATATACAATATTTAGTAAACATATTATATGTTAATTATTATACGTAATATTCTGATACATTGTATTATTATTATGTGGCCCGTCTTTACAAATCATCCAATTTTACAATGTTAACACATGGTGGCAGCACTAGATTTAAGGCCTCGAAACGCTCTTGCGCAGCGGCGAATTAAGTCAGCCATTAACCCTTCACATAGCTACTGGATCTGCATTTCACATACATTTTGCCTGTGCCTATAGCAACTTTCTTTGTTTTGTGAATATCTAAAATAAATCAATATCCACATACAAAAATGCATGAAAGTATTAATGTTTATAAAGGTTATAACATATTGTCAGCGCAAAACATCCATAATTTACCTAAAATATAAAAGAGATGATAAAATTATTAAATGTATTGATAAATCAATATTGTTATTCAGTGTAATGAAAGACACTACGGTGTACAGTAACAGAGAATTTGCATTACACAGAATGACAAAAACATTATCCTATTTGACAAAACATCTACTTAAGCTTACATTGCAGGGCTGCACCTGACCACATACAGTAGGCTACATCAAACACTGAAGTTAATCAGTTATTCATCGACTTAAAAGAATTAATTATCTATCAAGTTACCCACAATGTCGATAAGATTTGGGTTTCAGAAGTTTGTCTGTAGGGTCCCCAAAACCCACAGACCAGTTCAGAATACACCATCAGGACCACCTTTCTTTATCACATACTATTGCATTAACTTATAAATACAGTGGCAGTCTGTTATATGCTTATAGTCACTGTAGGAGTGTGGTCTGTTTAGACCAGTGTCTGATATGAGCAACATTTAAAATGTCATGCGAACAATCTTTTTTAAAAAGTCTTATTTGAGCTGAAAATAAGAATTTGGATAAATTCAGTTGCAGTGCTTGAAGGCTGTTGTAATTTAAAACAGAGAAAGATAACAGCATAGCACACTGTTTCACCAACTAAGTTGTTATCTAAAAAGGTTTAGATTTTAGATTATTCATATTTCAATCTGACTCTGATGAACCTGAAAAATTTCACGTGCTGTGTTACTGCTGTACCACAAACTAAAAAACAAACTAAAAAACTGTTTGTTTCTTTAATAAATATTTTGGAGTAGCCTACCTAAAAATGGCAACTACCCATGCACAGTTTGCATAATTGTAGTACTTTTTTCTTAAACAGAAACCTCTTTACATTACTGTTGTTTTTGGACTGTAATGTTATTCAATTGCGGAAATACTTCACAATGAGGTTCTAAGTGTCTCACACATTAGTTAAATTAAAGTGAAAAATATAAAGAGCTAAATATAAGTTAAGATTTTTATTAGTTAGGTGTTGTATAAATAAAAAAAAATATATCCATATTTTTAGTAAGTTGTATTTCTAACAATGCTTTTATCTTTTCAAAAAGAAGAGTCTTGTTTCCACAGATACTGTGCCTGTACTCAATGACTGAACTTGGGGATCTATTACCAAAGTAATTAGTAATTAAATTCATGAATAACTTGCCCAAGAACAAAAAAAATTAAAAATAAATAGGATACACCAGGGGTCCCCAGGTTTGGTCATGGAGGGCCGGTGTCCTGCAGAGTTTAGCTCCAACTTGCCTCAACACACGTGCCTGAATGTTTCTAGTCAGCCTATAAGACCTTGATTAGCAGGTTCAGGTGTTCAGCTAAACTCTGCAGGACACAGACACTCCAGGACCAACTTTGGGGATCCCTAGCATACACAAACAAAAAGCAATAGCTGATGAAAGTAAAAATGATTTAGTCTATAAAAAATTGACTAAATATATTATTAAAATATAAAATACTATAAAAACCAGAATAAAAGCATTAATCTAATAACAGTTTTAACCAAAAAATGCAACACAGAAAAATACAGCTGTGACATTGCAAAGTAAAGACATGACAACTTGGTATATTTATTTAAATGTTTATTAATAAGAGAAAAAGATATGATGACATTGCAAAATAAAGATGACAACTTGGTATATTTATTTAAATGTTTATTTATAAGTGAAAAAATGAAAAGTCGTTAAAGTGCAAAATAAAGACATTAAAAAATTGGTTTATTTATCTAAATGTTTTTTATATTATGTTAATTTAAATTTTAATTTTATTTTATTTTATTTTATTTTATTTTATTTTATTTTATTTTATTTTATTTTATTTTATTTTTTTTATTTTATTTTTTCATTTTATTTTAATTTTATTTTATTTTAATTTTATTTTATTATTTTATTTTTTTTGTTTAATTTATTTTTTGGCCTGTAGCATGTGGCATATTCACTGTGGTGAAGCAAGCACATTACATTACATTAATTACATGGCATTACATGACAGCATAGTAAATTATATTATATTATATATTATATTATATTATATTATATTATATTATATTATTATATTATATTATATTATATTATATTATATTATATTATATTATATTATATTATATTATATATATACTCAACATTTCTCACATACACGTAATGATGTTATGGATTTTATCCACGCCTTTGCACTTTGCTTCACCTTGATTTGTTGTTTTTTATTTAAGTTTGAATTGTTTTGGTATGTGTTAATGTATTACCTATTTCTGTTGGTTAAACTTATTCCGTTGTTTAAAGGTTTTACCTCTCCAAAGTTTGTGCATCAGGTGAACCTTGAGTTTGAGAATGGTCTGGAGGAAAGACCTGCTGATGGAAAGAGCAGCACTGAAGTCCAGCTAATATTTGGTGAAACAAGCAAGGACAGTAAGCAGTGTCTCAAGAGACAGAGCAGAAGTTACTGGATCACAGCATCAGAACAGGCAAACTGTATCCATGAAAAGACAAGAATTGACTGCCAACAATCGAAACAACACAAGATGAACAAGACATCTAACGACCAAAGGACAAACTGGGAACCAATGAAACAATATGCTCCAAAAACCGCCAAACAAGACCTACAAATGACAAGATCTGAAAAGACTCAAAGAGCAGGAGGGCTTACTCAAGAAGAACTACACTAATTGACAAAAACCAACTGGAACAATCAAAACAAGAACCCAAAATAAGAAGCACAAGAAAAATATATCAAATATAAATCTTATAAAATGCTATAAGCAGTGGATGAACTATATACATATTTACAGTAATTATTTAAAGTAGCTTTCTATGTGTTTAAGTAAATATTTTTGCACGTGTTGATGTGTGTTACACTATCCATCAGTGCCTGGGCTTCTTCCTCCTGGGTGGTTCTGGTCGGGGCTCTCCACTGATATCCACATCTATGCGAGGAGCACAGGTCTTCATGTTCGGAGTGGAGAAGGTCTCAGTAATGCAGACGCTTCCATCATCCCGGACCTCCTCGCAGAAGCTGGGACACCCAAGTGTCTCCCATAGACGCTGCTTAATCTTCAGCCCCAAATCCAGGCTGTAGGGACGGCGCCTGCCAGAGGGCATCTGCAGCATGGGATCCACCAAAGAGTGATATATCTTCTGGTAGTCCCTCACAGTGCATCCGTGGATGGAGAGATGCTCCACTGGAGTCATCTCCACCGCTGAGGTCAAAGTCCTAAGGGGTAATGGGTGAACATCAGGAATGACAGCTGCATTGCATACATACCTGTCCTCCAACCCCAGATCCTGGAGGTTCTTCTGCATCTCTGCATCTCTCTTCCTCTTTGAAGGGTGAACAGACTTGGAGATGCAGCTGTAAGTATGGTCCATCCTGGCAGCAGCTGTCAACACTGGAAGGTCCTCAGCCCTGGAAGTACTCACCTGTGGAAGCCAAAAATCTTTCAAAGATTTAGAAAGAACTCGGGTCTTCCTCAGGCTATCTCAGCTCCTGTGAATGTCCTCTCCCTCTTCTGCATGGTGAAGATATAACAAGATGAGAAGCAGTAATAAATCTCTACAAGGTGTGTGATCAATCTCAGTCAGAAATGAGTCTAAATTTTGTTTTGGATTTGGTTGCCACAGGTGATGTCAAGCATATGACATAATACACCAATCAACCAATCAGATGGCTGTATACAATAATTTCAAATATAAGCAATATTACACTTGTGCATGTAGATGCTCATTTAAATGTAAACAACACTATCAATTGATGAATATATTGAATTAGAGCAGCACAAATGTTTGTGTTGTATATTAATAAAGTTTTAGGTTTTATAATATTTAATAAACATTTTCCTTAAATCATTTTCTCTCATTTCCATATGTATGTAAATGTAATTATATGTAATTGTATAATAAATAGCAAAGTGACGAGATCTCGTGTCACGAAATCACGCGATATTAACGTGATCTCGCAAGCTGTCTCGCGAGTTTAGTTAGAGTGCCATTAAAATATACAATATTTAGTAAACATATTATATGTTAATTATTATACGTAATATTCTGATACATTGTATTATTATTATTATTATTATTATTATTATTATGTGGCCCGTCTTTACAAATCATCCAATTTTACAATGTTAACACATGGTGGCAGCACTAGATTTAAGGTCTCGAAACGCTCTTGCGCAGCGGCGAATTAAGTCAGCCATTAACCCTTCACATAGCTACTGGATCTGCATTTCACATACATTTTGCCTGTGCCTATAGCAACTTTCTTTGTTTTGTGAATATCTAAAATAAATCAATATCCACATACAAAAATGCATTAAAGTATTAATGTTTATAAAGGTTATAACATATTGTCAGCATAAAACATCCATAATTTACCTAAAATATAAAAAGAGATGATAAAATTATTAAATGTATTGATAAATCAATATTGTTATTCAGTGTAATGAAAGACACTCACGATTGTACAGTAACAGAGAATTTGCATTACACAGAATGACAAAAACATTATCCTATTTGACAAAACATCTACTTAAGCTTACATTTGCAGGGCTGCACCTGACCACATACAGTAGGCTACATCAAACACTGAAGTTAATCAGTTATTCATCGACTTAAAAGAATTAATTATCTATCAAGTTACCCACAATGTCGATAAGATTTGGGTTTCAGAAGTTTGTCTATAGGGTCCCCAAAACCCACAGACCAGTTCAGAATACACCATCAGGACCACCTTTCTTTATCACATACTATTGCATTAACTTATAAATACAGTGGCAGTCTGTTATATGCTTATAGTCACTGTAGGAGTGTGGTCTGTTTAGACCAGTGTCTGATATGAGCAACATTTAAAATGTCATGCGAACAATCTTTTTTAAAAAGTCTTATTTGAGCTGAAAATAAGAATTTGGATAAATTCAGTTGCAGTGCTTGAAGGCTGTTGTAATTTAAAATAGAGAAAGATAACAGCATAGCACACTGTTTCACCAACTAAGTTGTTATCTAAAAAGGTTTAGATTTTAGATTATTCATATTTCAATCTGACTCTGATGAACCTGAACAATTTCACGTGCTGTGTTACTGCTGTACCACAAACTAAAAAACAAACAAAAAAACTGTTTGTTTCTTTAATAAATATTTTGGAGTAGCCTACCTAAAAATGGCAACTACCCATGCACAGTTTGCATAATTGTAGTACTTTTTTCTTAAACAGAAACCTCTTTACATTACTGTTGTTTTGGACTGTAATGTTATTCAATTGCGGAAATACTTCACAATGAGGTTCTAAGTGTCTCACACATTAGTTAAATTAAAGTGAAAAATATAAAGAGCTAAATATAAGTTAAGATTTTATTAGTCGTGTTGTATAAATAAAAACAAATATATCCATATTTTTAGTAAGTTGTATTTCTAACAATGCTTTTATCTTTTTAAAAAGAAGAGTCTTGTTTCCACAGATACTGTGCCTGTACTCAATGACTGAACTTGGGGATCTATTACCAAAGTAATTAGTAATTAAATTCATGAATAACTTGCCCAAGAACAAAAAAAATTAAATAGGATACACCAGGGGTCCCCAGGTTTGGTCATGGAGGGCCGGTGTCCTGCAGAGTTTAGCTCCAACTTGCCTCAACACACGTGCCTGAATGTTTCTAGTCAGCCTATAAGACCTTGATTAGCTGGTTCAGGTGTTCAGCTAAACTCTGCAGGACACAGACACTCCAGGACCAACTTTGGGGATCCCTAGCATACACAAACAAAAAAGCAATAGCTGATGAAAGTAAAATGATTTAGTCTATAAAAATTGACTAAATATATTATTAAAATATAAAATACTATAAAAACCCAGAATAAAAGCATTAATCTAATAACAGTTTTAACCAAAAACATGCAACACAGAAAAATACAGCTGTGACATTGCAAAGTAAAGACATGACAACTTGGTATATTTATTTAAATGTTTATTAATAAGAGAAAAGATATGATGACATTGCAAAATAAAGATGACAACTTGGTATATTTATTTCAATGTTTATTTATAAGTGAAAAAATGAAAAGTCGTTAAAGTGCAAAATAAAGACATTAAAAATGTTTTTATATTATGTTATATTTAATTTATTTAATTTTATTTAATTTTATTTAATTTTATTTAATTTTATTTTATTTTATTTTATTTTATTTTATTTTATTTTATTTTATTTTATATTTTTCATTTTATTTAATTTTAATTTTATTTTATTTTATTTTATTTTATTTTATTTTATTTTTTGTTTAATTTTTTTTTATTTTTTGGCCTGTAGCATGTGGCATATTCACTGTGGTGAAGCAAGCACATTACATTACATTAATTACATGACATTACATGACAGCATAGTAAATTATATTATATTATATTATATTATATTATATTATATTATATTATATTATATTATATTATATTATATTATATTATATTATATTATATTATATTATATTATATTATATTATATATAACTCAACATTTCTCACATACACGTAATGATGTTATGGATTTTATCACGCCGTTTGCACTTTGCTTCACCTTGATTTGTTGCTTTTTATTTAAGTTTGAATTGTTTTGGTATGTGTTAATGTATTACCTATTTCTGTTGGTTAAAATTATTCCGTTGTTTAAAGGTTTTACCTCTCCAAAGTTTGTGCATCAGGTGAACCTTGAGTTTGAGAATGGTCTGGAGGAAAGACCTGCTGATGGAAAGAACAGCACTGAAGTCCAGCTAATATTTGGTGAAACAAGCAAGCACAGTAAGCAGTGTCTCAAGAGACAGAGCAGAAGTTACTGGATCACAGCATCAGAACAGGCAAACTGTATCCATGAAAAGACAAGAATTGACTGCCAACAATCGAAACAACACAAGATGAACAAGACATCTAACGACCAAAGGACAAACTGGGAACCAATGAAACAATATGCTCCAAAAACCGCCAAACAAGACCTACAAATGACAAGATCTGAAAAGACTCAAAGAGCAGGAGGGCTTACTCAAGAAGAACTACACTAATTGACAAAACCAACTGGAACAATCAAAACAAGAACCCAAAATAAGAAGCACAAGAAAAATATATCAAATATAAATCTTATAAAATACTATAAGCAGTGGATGAACTATATACATATTTACAGTAAATAAATAAAGTAGCTTAATATGTGTTTAAGTAAATATTTTTGCACGTGTTGATGTGTGTTACATTATCCATCAGTGCCTGGGCTTCTTCCTCCTGGGTGGTTCTGGTCGGGGCTCTCCACTGATATCCACATCTATGCGAGGAGCACAGGTCTTCATGTTCGGAGTGGAGAAGGTCTCAGTAATGCAGACGCTTCCATCATCCCGGACCTCCTCGCAGAAGCTGGGACACCCAAGTGTCTCCCATAGACGCTGCTTAATCTTCAGCCCCAAATCCAGGCTGTAGGGACGGCGCCTGCCAGAGGGCATCTGCAGCATGGGATCCACCAAAGAGTGATACATCTTCTGGTAGTCCCTCACAGTGCATCCGTGGATGGAGAGATGCTCCACTGGAGTCATCTCCACCGCTGAGGTCAAAGTCCTAAGGGGTAATGGGTGAACATCAGGAATGACAGCTGCATTGCATACATACCTGTCCTCCAACCCCAGATCCTGGAGGTTCTTCTGCATCTCTGCATCTCTCTTCCTCTTTGAAGGGTGAACAGACTTGGAGATGCAGCTGTAAGTATGGTCCATCCTGGCAGCAGCTGTCAACACTGGAAGGTCCTCAGCCCTGGAAGTACTCACCTGTGGAAGCCAAAAATCTTTCAAAGATTTAGAAAGAACTCGGGTCTTCCTCAGGCTATACGCTCCTGTGAATGTCCTCTCTCTCTTCTGCATGGTGAAGATATAACAAGATGAGAAGCAGTAATAAATCTCTACAAGGTGTGTGATCAATCTCAGTCAGAAATGAGTCTAAATTTTGTTTTGGATTTGGTTGCCACAGGTGATGTCAAGCATATGACATAATACACCAATCAACCAATCAGATGGCTGTATACAATAATTTCAAATATAAGCAATATTACACTTGTGCATGTAGATGCTCATTTAAATGTAAACAACACTATCAATTGATGAATATATTGAATTAGAGCAGCACAAATGTTTGTGTTGTATATTAATAAAGTTTTAGGTTTTATAATATTTAATAAACATTTTCCTTAAATCATTTTCTTTCATTTCCATATGTATTTAAATGTAATTATATGTAATTGTATAATAAATAGCAAAGTGACGAGATCTCGTGTCACGAAATCACGCGATATTAAAACGTGATCTCGCAAGCTGTCTCGCGAGTTTAGTTAGAGTGCCATTAAAATATACAATATTTAGTAAACATATTATATGTTAATTATTATACGTAATATTCTGATACATTGTATTATTATTATTATTATTATGTGGCCCGTCTTTACAAATCATCCAATTTTACAATGTTAACACATGGTGGCAGCACTAGATTTAAGGTCTCGAAACGGTCTTGCGCAGCGGCGAATTAAGTCAGCCATTAACCCTTCACATAGCTACTGGATCTGCATTTCACATACATTTTGCCTGTGCCTATAGCAACTTTCTTTGTTTTGTGAATATCTAAAATAAATCAATATCCACATACAAAAATGCATGAAAGTATTAATGTTTATAAAGGTTATAACATATTGTCAGCGCAAAACATCCATAATTTACCTAAAATATAAAAGAGATGATAAAATTATTAAATGTATTGATAAATCAATATTGTTATTCAGTGTAATGAAAGACACTACGGTGTACAGTAACAGAGAATTTGCATTACACAGAATGACAAAAACATTATCCTATTTGACAAAACATCTACTTAAGCTTACATTGCAGGGCTGCACCTGACCACATACAGTAGGCTACATCAAACACTTAAGTTAATCAGTTATTCATCTACTTAAAAGAATTAATTATCTATCAAGTTACCCACAATGTCGATAAGATTTGGGTTTCAGAAGTTTGTCTGTAGGGTCCCCAAAACCCACAGACCAGTTCAGAATACACCATCAGGACCACCTTTCTTTATCACATACTGCTATATTATTGCATTAACTTATAAATACAGTGGCAGTCTGTTATATGCTTATAGTCACTGTAGGAGTGTGGTCTGTTTAGACCAGTGTCTGATATGAGCAACATTTAAAATGTCATGCGAACAATCTTTTTTAAAAAGTCTTATTTGAGCTGAAAATAAGAATTTGGATAAATTCAGTTGCAGTGCTTGAAGGCTGTTGTAATTTAAAATAGAGAAAGATAACAGCATAGCACACTGTTTCACCAACTAAGTTGTTATCTAAAAAGGTTTAGATTTTAGATTATTCATATTTCAATCTGACTCTGATGAACCTGAACAATTTCACGTGCTGTGTTACTGCTGTACCACAAACTAAAAAACAAACAAAAAAACTGTTTGTTTCTTTAATAAATATTTTGGAGTAGCCTACCTAAAATGGCAACTACCCATGCACAGTTTGCATAATTGTAGTACTTTTTTCTTAAACAGAAACCTCTTTACATTACTGTTGTTTTTGGACTGTAATGTTATTCAATTGCGGAAATACTTCACAATGAGGTTCTAAGTGTCTCACACATTAGTTAAATTAAAGTGAAAAATATAAAGAGCTAAATATAAGTTAAGATTTTATTAGTCGTGTTGTATAAATAAAAACAAATATATCCATATTTTTAGTAAGTTGTATTTCTAACAATGCTTTTATCTTTTTAAAAAGAAGAGTCTTGTTTCCACAGATACTGTGCCTGTACTCAATGACTGAACTTGGGGATCTATTACCAAAGTAATTAGTAATTAAATTCATGAATAACTTGCCCAAGAACAAAAAAATTAAATAGGATACACCAGGGGTCCCCAGGTTTGGTCATGGAGGGCCGGTGTCCTGCAGAGTTTAGCTCCAACTTGCCTCAACACACGTGCCTGAATGTTTCTAGTCAGCCTATAAGACCTTGATTAGCTGGTTCAGGTGTTCAGCTAAACTCTGCAGGACACAGACACTCCAGGACCAACTTTGGGGATCCCTAGCATACACAAACAAAAAGCAATAGCTGATGAAAGTAAAAATGATTTAGTCTATAAAAAATTAACTAAATATATTATTAAAATATAAAATACTATAAAAACCCAGAATAAAAGCATTAATCTAATAACAGTTTTAACCAAAAACATGCAACACAGAAAAATACAGCTGTGACATTGCAAAGTAAAGACATGACAACTTGGTATATTTATTTAAATGTTTATTAATAAGAGAAAAGATATGATGACATTGCAAAATAAAGATGACAACTTGGTATATTTATTTAAATGTTTATTTATAAGTGAAAAGATGAAAAGTCGTTAAAGTGCAAAATAAAGACATAAAAAATTGGTTTATTTATCTAAATATTTTTATATTATGTTATATTTAATTTAATTAATTATTTTATTTTATTTTATTTTATTTTATTTTATTTTATTTTATTTTATTTTATTTTATTTTATTTTATTTTATTTTATTTTATTTAATTTTAATTTTAATTTTTGTTTAATTTTTTTTTATTTTTTGGCCTGTAGCATGTGGCATATTCACTGTGGTGAAGCAAGCACATTACATTACATTAATTACATGACATTACATGACAGCATAGTAAATTACATTATATTATATTATATTATATTATATTATATTATATTATATTATATTATATTATATTATATTATATTATATTATATTATATTATATTATATATAACTCAACATTTCTCACATACACGTAATGATGTTATGGATTTTATCACGCCGTTTGCACTTTGCTTCACCTTGATTTGTTGTTTTTTTATTTAAGTTTGAATTGTTTTGGTATGTGTTAATGTATTACCTATTTCTGTTGGTTAAACTTATTCCGTTGTTTAAAGGTTTTACCTCTCCAAAGTTTGTGCATCAGGTGAACCTTGAGTTTGAGAATGGTCTGGAGGAAAGACCTGCTGATGGAAAGAGCAGCACTGAAGTCCAGCTAATATTTGGTGAAACAAGCAAGGACAGTAAGCAGTGTCTCAAGAGACAGAGCAGAAGTTACTGGATCACAGCATCAGAACAGGCAAACTGTATCCATGAAAAGACAAGAATTGACTGCCAACAATCGAAACAACACAAGATGAACAAGACATCTAACGACCAAAGGACAAACTGGGAACCAATGAAACAATATGCTCCAAAAACCGCCAAACAAGACCTACAAATGACAAGATCTGAAAAGACTCAAAGAGCAGGAGGGCTTACTCAAGAAGAACTACACTAATTGACAAAAACCAACTGGAACAATCAAAACAAGAACCCAAAATAAGAAGCACAAGAAAAATATATCAAATATAAATCTTATAAAATACTATAAGCAGTGGATGAACTATATACATATTTACAGTAAATAAATAAAGTAGCTTAATATGTGTTTAAGTAAATATTTTTGCACGTGTTGATGTGTGTTACATTATCCATCAGTGCCTGGGCTTCTTCCTCCTGGGTGGTTCTGGTCGGGGCTCTCCACTGATATCCACATCTATGCGAGGAGCACAGGTCTTCATGTTCGGAGGGAGAAGGTCTCAGTAATGCAGGCAGCTTCCATCATCCCGGACCTCCTCGCAGAAGCTGGGACACCCAAGTGTCTCCCACAGGCGCTGCTTAATCTTCAGCCCCAAATCCAGGCTGTAGGGACGGCGCCTGCCAGAGGGCATCTGCAGCATGGGATCCACCAAAGAGTGATACATCTTCTGGTAGTCCCTCACAGTGCATCCGTGGATGGAGAGATGCTCCACTGGAGTCATCTCCACCGCTGAGGTCAAAGTCCTAAGGGGTAATGGGTGAACATCAGGGAATGACAGCTGCATTGCATACATACCTGTCCTCCAACCCCAGATCCTGGAGGTTCTTCTGCATCTCTGCATCTCTCTTCCTCTTTGAAGGGTGAACAGACTTGGAGATGCAGCTGTAAGTATGGTCCATCCTGGCAGCAGCTGTCAACACTGGAAGGTCCTCAGCCCTGGAAGTACTCACCTGTGGAAGCCAAAATCTTTCAAAGATTTAGAAAGAACTCGGGTCTTCCTCAGGCTATACAGCTCCTGTGAATGTCCTCTCTCTCTGCATGGTGAAGATATAACAAGATGAGAAGCAGTAATAAATCTCTACAAGGTGTGTGATCAATCTCAGTCAGAAATGAGTCTAAATTTTGTTTTGGATTTGGTTGCCACAGGTGATGTCAAGCATATGACATAATACACCAATCAACCAATCAGATGGCTGTATACAATAATTTCAAATATAAACAATATTACACTTGTGCATGTAGATGCTCATTTAAATGTAAACAACACTATCAATTGATGAATATATTGAATTAGAGCAGCACAAATGTTTGTGTTGTATATTAATAAAGTTTTAGGTTTTATAATATTTAATAAACATTTTCCTTAAATCATTTTCTTTCATTTCCATATGTATTTAAATGTAATTATATGTAATTGTATAATAAATAGCAAAGTGATGAGATCTCGTGTCACGAAATCAATGCTGATATTAAAGCGTGATCTATGCAAGCTGTCTCATGAGTTTAGTTAGAGTGCCATTAAAATATACAATATTTAGTAAAAACATATTATATGTTAATTATTATACGTAATATTCTGATACATTGTATTATTATTATTATGTGGCCCGTCTTTACAAATCATCCAATTTTACAATGTTAACACATGGTGGCAGCACTAGATTTAAGGCCTCGAAACGCTCTTGCGCAGCGGCGAATTAAGTCAGCCATTAACCCTTCACATAGCTACTGGATCTGCATTTCACATACATTTTGCCTGTGCCTATAGCAACTTTCTTTGTTTTGTGAATATCTAAAATAAATCAATATCCACATACAAAATGCATGAAAGTATTAATGTTTATAAAGGTTATAACATATTGTCAGCGCAAAACATCCATAATTTACCTAAAATATAAAAAAGATGATAAAATTATTAAATGTATTGATAAATCAATATTGTTATTCAGTGTAATGAAAGACACTACGGTGTACAGTAACAGAGAATTTGCATTACACAGAATGACAAAAACATTATCCTATTTGACAAAACATCTACTTAAGCTTACATTGCAGGGCTGCACCTGACCACATACAGTAGGCTACATCAAACACTGAAGTTAATCAGTTATTCATCGACTTAAAAGAATTAATTATCTATCAAGTTACCCACAATGTCGATAAGATTTGGGTTTCAGAAGTTTGTCTATAGGGTCCCCAAAACCCACAGACCAGTTCAGAATACACCATCAGGACCACCTTTCTTTATCACATACTGCTATATTATTGCATTAACTTATAAATACAGTGGCAGTCTGTTATATGCTTCTAGTCACTGTAGGAGTATGGTCTGTTTAGACCAGTGTCTGATATGAGCAACATTTAAAATGTCATGTGAATCTTTTTTAAAAAGTCTTATTTGAGCTGAAAATAAGAATTTGGATAAATTTAGCTACAGTGCTTGAAGGCTGTTGTAATTTAAAATAGAAAAAGATAACAGCATTGCATAATCTTGTCATGTACGAATAAACTTAAAATACCAGTGAACTTCAAGCGTTTTTTTAAATATATATTTTAATATATCCCTATTTAATTTTTGAATCATTTTTATTATGTGAAAACAACTAAATAGTAATTAGACAAAACTAAATAATAAGTAAAAGCTATTTTACTGAACTTCAGAAGAATTAGTTTCTGTATTAACCCAAAAGCTACAGTTTTGTTTAAATCCTAAATATTTTATAACAGTTTATACACCTAAGAGTTACACCATGCCAGGCCCAACAGAGGTAAGCTTGCATAAACAAAATGTCTGTGTTTTTTATGGTAAAAGATTTTGGACAACACAAACAGGAAATGACACAGCTAGAACAAGATAATGCAAGAATGTATTATTTAATTTATTAAATTACATAGAGTAAATCAATTACAGAGAAAATTGATTGTGTTTAAATTGTTTGTGGACATGACTCCCGATAAATCATACTGTTGTGATTACTTGTGATTTGTTAAAAAGCAATGCCTGTAACTTAAGCTGTATTTTAATATATTAGAGAATAATGCAGAACAACTCTGCACTACACTTTCTTTTTTTTAGTACATTTGATATTCATTACAATTTGGTGTGCAAGCAGCTTGGGGAAAAATCTGCTTCAGATCCTGTTGGGAGCAAAAGACAAAAAGAATATTAGCATGAGTGAACTGCTAATTAAACAAAGGTCTTCTGTCATAACATTACTTACAGCAGTTAGCTAGCTGCTTCCAGTTTGGAGATACATCAGCTTTTGCAAGTGCACAAACAGATGCATAATTATTAAGAGCATGGCAGAAGGCATCCTGACTTCCATCGCGGAGACACAGTTGGAAAAGACAGTCAGAAGCAAACTGCCGCTTTGATATTATATTCTGACACTTATTAAATGGACCATTTGCATCCTCTATTAAGCCACAGTAGCTTTGTCCCCTGTATAGTGACTTCTTCTCATCTGAGCAAGGAGGGAAGTGCCAACAGTTGCCGCTGGTCTCAGGGACACTCCAAGATTTTGCCCATTCTGTTATATCTGTGATGATGCTACCACTTGGTGTGACAAAGTCATCACCCAGGTCATCACTGTAGGTTCCACACATTCCTTCAATGTTATTGTAGTAGCTGCTGGAAAGTATCACCAAGAGTGTATCTGCCCAGTTAAATATGACCTCCAAGCCAAAATCTGTCTGCAGAATTCCTTTAGTCCCTGTCAACACAATGTCTATGCCTTCAGAATTCAGACTCACAGGAAGTTTTAAAACTGTGCCATCAATCTATATGGGAGAAAAAGAGAGCAAGCAGCAGATACATAAATGAGAGAATTGTCTATCCTCTTGGAGAAACATTGAAATTTATTACTGACTTGATAGCAAGAAACAAACTAAAATCTGGATCTGGGAAATCCCTATGTACTGTCGCTCTGTACTGACTTACTGTCACATGATTACGGTTGTCTTTGTAAAAAGTGATGTCATGTCCTTTGACTTTGATGCTGGCTGACTTGACGTATGATCCATAGGAGCCTTTCCGCATGTCATTTTTGTTGACGATGCTGAAAGGTGTGAGTGTTTGGTCTTTGCCTGATGTTTTAACTAAAGTATAAGAGCAAATCCCCTGGAAGGAAAAGTGGTTGCCATCGAAGGTTCTGTAATGAGGATCTCCCGTGGCCATGCAAGAGGCCTTTGACTTAGCGACACACAGTGCCTTGTTGTCCTTTACCGTACAGTACTCTTTCTCTCTGCATTTATGGTCACTGCAAGGATCTAAAACAGAAGTGTGCATGTGTTTATTGTAGATTATCGTCATTAAAATGCTTCATGTTGCTCATTACAAAGACAATTACCCTTGTTGTAGCATCCAACGACACCATCTTTCTCGCCACAGAACTGATCTAAAGCACATTTTAATGGTTCACAGGAGAACATTCCAGTATTGCAGTAGCATTTTCCCTTACAGTCTCCCAGAACCACTACTTCACCAGACTGCAGAACATATCAGGGGTAAAGATAAATTGTAATTTTTAATTGCTAGATTATTGCAAGACAAAAAATAACAAAACAAAATAAACAGACAATGGTTTCTCACCTTGTAATACTTTCCATCTACATAACAACCACAGTCTTTTAAAGCCTTACATTCACCTCCATCAAACACAAAGCCATCATCACATTGACATCCCTCATGACACAGTGGACAGGTCTGCGAGTTAGTCAAGCTGGCACAGGTGGAGGAACAGGTGTCGGCACAGAGCTCATAGTGACTGTTCTCGAAACACTTTGGAGCTGTTAAATTACAAGACCACTTTTAGAGACTGGTTCTGGTATCAGTTTTGACAGAATATTACATTTTACACTGTATTTTTAGTACATCTAAAGACACAAAAAGTGTAAGCAGAAGGGAATTTTGTTGTAGTCAAGCCACTTACTGCAGAAGGTGTCATTTCTCCAGCTGTTGATTGATGTTCCAGTCTCTTGACAGCTGGCCACATACCTTTGTATGTGGCGACAGAGAAGTGTATTGTCTTTTGGCTGTGCTGCCACATCTTTGACACATTCATCAAAGAATTTCTGAGGTGAAACTTTGTCATAACAATTAGAAAATAGCCCGTTCTCTGATGTTAGAATACTGCAAGCTTTCTCTGCTTGGGTTTGTTTGTCTTTGTCAGGATTCGCACACTTGGATCCACAGCCTGTTTGACACTTCATTCTATCTGACGGTGAAACCCAGCTCTGAGCAAAATACACCACAGAAGATGTCTGAATACCATCTGGCATGAGAAGATCATCCACATTGTTTCCATTGTAGTTTCCACAAAGACCTGTAACTGCACTTTTAAAAGTGGATGGGATCTCAACTGTGGCCATGGAGACTGTATCATATGTCAGTTTCAGTCCAAAGTCTGTTTCAACAACAATGTAAAGACCACTCTGATAGACTTTTATAAGTCCTTCATTCACAGTTACAGGGAGATTTCTTTTAATGTTATCCACCTGCAAACAAAAACTGTATTGAAATGAAAAATATATGATTGTGATTCATTAATTTATTACGTTTTTGAAGTACATTACCTGTACTTCCCAGTTGTGGCCAGGCATCAAAGTGATTATGTATTGGTCTACTTGTAGTGTTACTGTACGAGTGATGGGTACATCTTCAGAGGAGGACAGCTGTTTCATTAACACACTGAAAGAGTTTTTGATCTTTTTATCCTTTGTCTGAGTCTCTACCAATCTGTACTCACAGTCTCCTTCAACACTGAAGGACTTTCCATCGAATGACTGATAAAGCCCATAGCCTGACACTGAGCACATTGCTTTGCCCTCAGGAAAACAACCCTGAACTCCATTCTGGACCTGGCACTTTTCATCTGGTCTGCAGGTGAATCCGTCCTCACACTGAACTTGTCTATTTTCTTTGCAGATGCACCTTTGGTTGCACTTTCCTTTAGGGAAAAACTCTTGGCCGAGCCGATAGTACAGGCCCATATGAGTACAGCCACACTGTGCCTTAGACACACACTCACCATTGCTCAAGACAAAACCATTGTCACATGCACATCCTTCAACACAGAAAGTTCCATTACAGCCTTTAGGTTCAGTGAGGCCAAGGCAGGTCTGGGGACATCCGGCTCCACACACCTCATAGTGGCTATTTTCCTTGCAGGATGCAGCTGTAGATGGAGCATATTTTCATTACATGTTTTTTTATCAATTATTGATCTTAAATTATAAATTGTTTAATATTTCAATAGAGAAGTGAAAAATATTAGACTGAATACTAACGGCAGAAGCTGTTGGTTCTCCAAGGTTCCACTTTTCCAAGTGCACTTTGGCAAGCAGCTGTGTAGGCATTGAGAATACTGCAGAGTGCTGATGAATGTCCTCCATACATACACATATCAAACACACAATCCTCATAAAACTGATTGAAATTCACTTTATCATGGCAGCCTTTAAATGGGCCTGTTTTGTCTGTGATAATGCTACATGGCTTTGTAAATGTCCCCTTGCTTCTCTCTGTTGCATCACATTTAGGACAGACTTTGCCTTTACATTCATCAGAGCATCCAGGGTCATCTTTGACTTTCCAGCTGGTTCCAAAGAGTGTTGGGTTTGCTGCAAGTGTGTTATTTGGTGTATAGAAATCATCGTTTTGGATGCCATTCCAGTTACCACAAAGTCCTCCTACTTCACTGGCATAAGTGCTAGGTAAAATGAGTACTACATGGTGTTCCCAGTTGAATTTTAATGTCAGGCCAAAGTCAGTGTTTACTACGCCAAAATATCCAGTGTTGAATATGTTGATTCGACCATCTTTTTGATATGGCAAATTTACATACAGATCATTGACCTGTAAAACACAAATTTATTTGTGTTAAAAGCATTGATGGTTTTGTACAACAAAATTTGCCCCAGTGTCTATGCAGTTATTCCTCCTAAAGTGTAAAAGATTTCTTAAATGAACTGACCTTTACTTTGTTTGGACTTTCCTTACTTAAGACAATCGTATATCCATAGACACTTATTGAAACTGTCTTCGTAAAAGAAACTGCCTTGTTACTTCCTCTGTTCTCATTCTTGACAAGTACCTCAAAGGGTATCAGTGAAGGGTCAGCTGTATTGAGTAGCTTGGAGAAATAATATGTACAGGTACCTTGGAAGTCAAAGGCTTTACCATCAAATGTGTGGTAGTGTGGATCACCTACACCCTGGCAGGTACCATAGGATAATGGATAACAGTCTTTCATTCCATTTCGTGTACTACACACTTCAGAATTCTTACATTTTGCTGGTGTGCATTCAACCTTTCCACTCTGAGAATTGCACACACATTTCTCTGTGCATTTCGTATCCCCCCAAAATATTTGTTGAGCAGAATAATACCGATCTTTGTAAGTGCAGCCACACTTTTTCACTGGAACGCAATCATCTCCACTGCGAACGTAACCTTCTTGGCACTGGCAGCCCTCCACACATGGTAATGTGCAATTGTTCGGGGCATCTCGATCTGCACAAATGGCAGGACATGCTGTTCCGCAGGGCTCATATTGACTGTTGGCTGGACAGTAAGTGTCTTGGAGAATTAAAAAGAGAAAACACCTTTAAACACCTTTTGGCTATAGCAGTTACATGTATTACTCTACAATCCTATTCAGTTGGACTTGGTAGAGCACATTGATGAGACCTATATTCAAACCCCATAAAATAGTTTAGATTACCTGTTTTGTAACACCCATTGGTACCATCCTTTGCACCACAGACTTCATTTTCCTCACATTGGAAAGGTTCACAGGAGAACTCTCCAGCATTGCAGAGGCATTTCTCTTCACAATCTTCGAGAACCACTGTCTCACCAGTCTGCAAAGCATATTCATGAATTTAAACTTAATTTTGTAGCAAGCTACTGCTGTTATTCTCAGGTTGAAAAAACAACAACCTGTATGGGTTCTTACCTTGTAATACGTTCCATCTACATGGCAACCACAGTCTTTTAAAGCCTTACATTCACCTCCATCAAACACCAAGCCATCATTGCATTGGCATCCCTCATGGCAGGGTGGGCATTTCTGTGAGTTAGTCAAGCTGGCACAGGTGGAGGAGCAGGTGTCGGCACAGAGCTCATAGTGACTTTTCTCAAAACACTTGGGAGCTGTAAAAATGCAAGACCATTTTAGAGACTGGCTCTGGTATCAGTTTTAGATACTAAACCTTTAAATAATTTGAAAGTATACTTAATTTTACACTGTTTTCAGTAAATCAATGACACAAAAGTGTAAGCAGAAGATTGTTTTGTAGTAGTTAAGACACTCACTGCAAAAGGTGTCATTCCTCCAGCTGTTGATTGATGTTCCAATCTCTTGACAGCTGGCCACATACCTTTGTATGTGGCGACAGAGAAGTGTATTGTCTTTTGGCTGTGCTGCCACATCTTTGACACATTCATCAAAGAATTTCTGAGGTGAAACTTTGTCGTAACAATTAGAAAATAGCCCCTTCTCTGATGTTAGAATACTGCAAGCTTTCTCTGCTTGGGTCTGTTTGTCTTTGTCAGGATTCGCACACTTGGATCCACAGCTTGTTTGACACATCATTCTATCTGACGGTGAAACCCAGCTCTCAGCAAAGTACACCACAGAAGATGTCTGAATACCATTTGGCATTAGAAGATCGTCTGCTTTGTTTCCATTGTAGTTTCCACAGAGACCTGTGACTGCACTTTTAAAAGTGGATGGGATCTCAACTGTGGCCATGGAGACTGTATCATATGTCAGTTTCAGTCCAAAGTCTGTTTCAACAACAATGTAAAGACCACTCTGATAGACTTGTATCAGACCTTCATTAACAGTTATAGGAAGATATGTTTTAGCATCATCCATCTGCAAAGAAAACACCATCATAAAAATGAATACTTACGCGTTCTTGATTTCCTTTAAATTATGGCAATGTTTAAAGACTGCTATATCACAGCCGTTTAATGGTTGGCCACATCCTGCAAAGTTTGTATCCAATCCCAATCAAGAACATTTAAACAAGCTAATCCAGAGTTACACCCAAAATCACATACTTATGCATTATTACTTACAATTTTGTAATATAATTAGTGTGAAGTGTGTGTTCACTTTGAAATAAAAAAAAATATTAAAGGAAGAGTAGACGATTTCGGAAAGGCTATCAATAGCAAATTAGCTTTGCAAACGTAAGATCCCACGTTGCCTTCAGAAGGCTCAACAAAGCCCTGTCTCTAAAACACAATTTCCTTCTGCCTGAAAAAGCAACACCAATGTTAATTTTGCTTTTTCAAGGGCCTTCAACCTGAATAACAAAAAATGTTTCTGGAAAGAATCACCCACCCTGCTTTCAAGTGTGAATGTACAAACTAATTTTAATTGACTCGCATAGTGTTATGTGTTTGATGTCTTTTGCTCTCATCTGAGAAAGTTAGTTCTGGTTAGTTTCAAGCAGGTAAGTGTTCAGTTTAAGATGATACTACACTTCTAAATACTCCTCATATACTAGAGTACATAGTGAATTGATTAAGTGCATATAGTATGTCATTTGGGACTGACTAAGGTCTTTAGAATTGCTTTAAAATTAAAGTCAGGTGTAAAAGATGACTTGGATCCAAACTCTGCAGGACAGTGGCCGTTTAAGAACATCATTGAATACCTTAATTCTACTTTACCTGTACTTCCCAGATGTGACCAGGCAGCAAAATAATTGTGTATTGCTCTATTTGTATTTTAACTCTTCGAGTGATGACGATGTCTTCAGAGGAGGACAGCTGTTTCACTAACACTGTAAAAGACCTTATCTTCTTATCTGTCTGGGTGGTGCCTACCAATCTGTACTCACAGTCCCCTTCAACACTGAAGGACCTTTCATCGAATGACTGATAAAGCCCATAGCCTGACACTGAGCACACTGCTTTGCTCTCAGGAAAACAACCCTGAACTCCATTCTGGACCTGGCACTTTTCATCTGGTCTGCAGGTGAATCCGTCCTCACACTGAACTTGTCCATTCTTGCAGACGCACCTTCGGTTGCATTTTCCTTCAGGGAAAAACTCTTGGCCGAGCTGATAGTACAGGCCCATATGAGAACAGCCACACTGTGCCATGGACACACACTCTCCATTGCTCAAGACAAAACCATTGTCACATGCACATCCTTCAACACAGAAAGTTCCATTACAGCCTTTAGGTTCAGTGAGGCCAAGGCAGGTCTGGGGACATCCGGCTCCACACACCTCATAGTGGCTATTTTCCTTGCAGGATGCAGCTGTAGATGGAGCATATTTTCATTACATGTTTTTTATCAATTATTAATCTTAAGTTATAAATTATTTAATATTTCAAAGAGAAGGGAAAAATATTAGCACGAATACTAACGGCAGAAGCTGTTGGTTCTCCAAGGTTCCACTTTTCCAAGTGCACTTTGGCAAGCAGCTGTGTAGGCATTGAGAATACTGCAGAGTGCTGATGAATGTCCTCCATACATACACATATCATACACACAATTCTCATAAAACTGATTGAAATTCACTTTATCATGGCAGCCTTTAAACGGGCCCGTTTTGTCTGTGATAATGCTACATGGCTTTGTAAATGTCCCCTTGCTTCTCTCAGTTGCATCACATTTAGGACAGACTTTGCCTTTACATTCATCGGAGCATCCAGGGTCATCTTTGACTTTCCAGCTGGTTCCAAAGAGTGTTGGGTTTGCTGCAAGTGTGTTGTCTGGAGTACGGAAATCATCATTTTGGTTGCCATTCCAGTTACCACAAAGTCCTCCCACTTCACTGGCATAAGTGCTAGGTAAAATGAGTACTACATGGTGTTCCCAGTTGAATTTCAATGTCAGACCAAAGTCAGTGTTTACTACGCCAAAATATCCATTGTTGAATATGTTGATTCGACCATCTTTTTCATATGGCAAATTCACATACAGATCATTGACCTGTAAGACAAATTTATTTGTGTTAAAAGCATTGAGGGTTTTGTACATCAAAAGTTGCCTCATTGTATATGGGGTTATCCATCTTAAAGTGTAAAAGATTTCTTAAATGAACTGACCTTTACTTTGTTTGGACTTTCCTTACTTAAGACAATCGTATATCCATAGACACTTATTGAAACTGTCTTTGTAAAAGAAACTGCCTTGTTACTTCCTCTGTTCTCATTCTTGACAAGTACCTCAAAGGGTATCAGTGAAGGGTCAGCTGTATTGAGTAGCTTGGAGAAATAGTATGTACAGGTACCTTGGAAGTCAAAGGCTTTACCATCAAATGTGTGGTAGTGTGGATCACCAACACCCTGGCAGGTACCATAGGATAATGGATAACAGTCTCTCACTCCATTCCGTGTGTCACACCCCTCTGACTTTTTACAGTTTGTTGCTGTGCAGTCAACCTTTCCAGTTTGAGAATTGCACACACATTTCTCTCTGCATTTTGTATCCCCCCAAAATGTTTGCTCAGCAGGATAATACCGATCTTTATAAACGCAGCCACACTTTTTCACTGGAACGCAATCATCTCCACTACGAACGTAACCTGCGTTGCACTGGCAGCCCTCCACACATGGTAATGTGCACTTGTTTGGGGCATCTCGATCTGCACAAGAGGCTGCACAGGCTGTGCCACAGGGCTCATAATGACTATTGGCTGGACAGTCCATTGCTTTAAGGAAGATAAAAAGGAGAAAACAATTTTGCAAACAGCAACTTTTATTAACTATAGCATGTATAAATATTTATACTTACGGCAATTGGAAAGCGTCCTCCAGTTTCCCGTGATCTTGACTCCAGCTGACATGCAAGCACCAACATAGCTCTGAATGTTGTTACAGAGGAAAATTCCAGCACCGTTGTTAATACAAACATCATAGACACAGTTGTCTACATATATGTTGGGCTCTACAGTCGCGTGGCAGCCAGCAAATGGCCCGTCTTTTTTAGCCATGACACCACAGCTTGACTCTTGTTTGTACTGCTCTTGAAGTGTTAAAGAGCAGCTTGGGCACTGCCCAACACAGTCATCACTGCAAAATAGATCTTTATCTGGAAATTTCCAGCTCTTGGCAAACTCAAGGACACTGGAGACCACCGTGCCTTTGGGATCACTATACTCATCTCTGCGATCACCATTATAATTTCCACAAAGTCCACCTACAGTCTGGGAATAGCTGCTGGGAGCTGTGATATACAGCATCATATTCCAGTCATATTTCACTTGCAGGCCAAAATCTGTTGATATGATAACATCCCATCCCCTCTGCTCAACTTTTATTTTACCACCTTCGACTGTCAATGGCAAATAGGTGTTTTCACCATCAAGCTTGAATGGGAAACAAAACCACAAAGAATAAAGAGAGATTTAGTTGTTATTCAAACTGGTTGTGATTAATGTGTAACCTGTTCTGCACAGCCACACTGACATATCGAAAGTTGTCTTTACTTTTTTACCTGTACTACTCCTCTTTGGCTGCTAGCCACCAATGTGTGATTATACACCAGGACAGAAACCACTCTTACGTATGCCACCCGATTGCTTCCCCTATGGTTATTTTTTGCCAGTACGGAAAAGGGCGTGAGGCCTTTTTGAGGCTTTGTATTGTTCACCATTACGTAAGTACAAGTTCCCTGAAAGTCAAACAGCTTCCCATCAAAAGTTCTGAAATGGGGATCACCAACGGCATGACACGTGGCAGAGGAAGCGGGAACACAAACGCCCTGTCTACATTCCTCTCGATCACGACACTTAATAGCATCACAGGGGTCTGGTGGAGGAGCTGGAATTGACCTAGAACCTTTGGAACCACCGAAAGAAAAGTTAATAAAAAGACAATTGATATGCAACTGAAGATATTATTCTGACAGTTGATATGCAACTGAAGATATTGATATCTTACCTGTGTTACACACTCCTGTTGTACCATATCCCCACCTTACTTTTCCACCATAAATGTAAACCGCCATCAGTGAATCTCCAGATATAGTGATGGGACCTTTCTGTGAGCCAACTGACATGATGGTCCATATATATTTATGGTCTGCAGGGAAAGGTTTCCACTTCAGTGACTTGCTGAAAGTGCGTTCTGCCCCTGCTTCCGCAACAATTACAGCATTGCTATCGTAACCATTTTGGGGATAAACAGTCCATGAATTTGACATCTCCGAAGCGGGAATAACATTAGTTAGAAACTCATCATATGGAATATTGCCACTAAAATACATAACCATAATATTTTTGGTACTTTGAATGATTTTAGCTTTCTTATCCACATCAACTTCATAAACATCCCCAGATTGCATTTTTATTATTTTGGGAAGTTTATTCCTGTGAAAGATGGACACAACAGTGTTGTCCTCTGGAGCGACCACAAAGGCTGTGTCTCTGCTGTGGACGTGATGCATCGGAGGAACCAGGTATGTATTGGAGAGAGACTCAACCGGGATCAGTTGCTCATAGACATGCTCACAGGTGCCCACGATCATGGCGCACTCGTGTCCTGCCAGGACAGCCACCGGAAGTGTGGAGGTGATTTTTGTTCCAGACAAATTGTCAAGACTTTGAAGCTGATAAACTTCATAGGCATTTAAAGTGATGGTTTTTGACTTCATTTTGGGAGAATTGAAAACAATGTTGACTGTGTTCATCTCGTTGCCGTTTATGATGGCAACTTCCTTTTTAAATGACTGGGCACCCGTGCTTGGAGTAAAAACCACATAACTTCTGCCAAGTTGGTTTATGGGGTAAATCACACTGCTGTCTCCAGTGTATTCCTTTATGTGAGATGACACCACTGCGATGTCAGCATCTGATGAGACTGAAACAGTTTTGCGGTAGACTCCATCACCTTCAAGCTCAGTGTTGGCTGGAAGGGTTATCCATTTGGTTTCACCTCGTGCTATATTCACTTTTTCACTGTGACCTAAACCCTTCACTTCCACTTTCACAGTTGCTGGGGAGTTCTGTGCCGTAATGGAGAGGGTCGGACTGGCTTTGCCATATTGGTAGTTCTTCATGAAAGCAGTGATGAATTCGCGCCCTGTTGGACATCCTTTGACTGCTGTTGTAAGATAAAAGAACAGGAATGGTACCTCTGTATATTCAAATGATAAGTATTAACAGTGTTTAAAAAATAGCTTTATTAGAAAACCTAGGACCTGGAAACAGTATTTCTTACATCATGACATAATAAGCAGATAACTATCAAGTAATATGCACATGTAAAGTAAAGATGCACAGCAAAATCTTTATTTTACTTTTTTTTTACAAGTTTTCAAACATTAAAAAAAATAACTAAATAAACATGCCATACTAACTTGTTGGACAAAGGTTTTCGAACATTGATAATAAACCAAATATATTGATTTGTCTTTTTTAAATAATAAAAAAAACATATCCAAAGTATTTTCTAATTTTTTATTAAGATTTTATTAAGATGACATTTTTTCTTGAAGATGATTTCCTTCTTTAATCAACTATTTCATGATATTTATAAGCTAAAGCCCCATTTTTTTAAATCAGTTTTTGTATTAATTGCATTGTACTTCAAAATTCATCTCATAATTTTTTAAACATTGATAAAAATCAAATATATTAATTTGTTATTTTTTAAATAATAAGAACACATTTCCAAAATATTTTTTTCTTTTTATCACAATAAGATTTTATTAAGATGACCATTTTTCTTTAAGATGATTTTTTTCAATAAGTCCACTTATTTGTAATATTTATGACCCATTTTGTTTATGATTTTTCTATTCATTGCATTGTACTTAAAAATTCACCTAACAATCCTAAGCCTAAGTAAATAATTACTACATACTGTAAAAAAACTAAATTCACACTAAATGATAAATTACTAAAATAAAATACTAAATGCACATGTAAATATTTATATGAATGTTACATCAAAAGCTTACCAGTTGCTGTTACCACAGCTAGGCAGAGAAGAAAAGACCGCATCTCCATCACTGTAAGAGAGACATTATCATTTCTCTTTTCCTTGTGAATGTAAATCCAGTTTAAATGTTATACTTCATAAACAAAAGCATTTCCCAAAAGGAAGCAATGATGTGTACATACCTGGAGGTCTCTCAAAACAAAACCATATGAAAAATGAGAAGGCTTATATAGTGTTGCTGGTAAATAAAAAAAATTAATATATTCTGGAAACAGGACCTTATTTTTAAAGTACATAAAAACTGTGTATCTTTAGGGTTACCCACTTGACAATAGTGATATACAGTAAACAGTGTTCTGCATCAGCACTTAAGCTAACACAAAGCTGCAGGTAGAAAGACAAAAATAAGGTTATTAAACACGTTTGCGAATTTTGAGAACAAATATACTTAGAGGTGTGTAGTTTTCATTTGGCTTGAAGTGTGTGCAAACGGATTATGTGAACGCACTGCTGTGTACTTTTACTCCCTTTACAAGCAACACATCAAACTTTTGTGTGTTTACTAAACTAAACATTCATTAGAGAAATGTATGAACTCACTGGTCACCTTTGGGGCACTGTACATTAATTAAACAAGGGTGATTTACAGTACAGTACATGTTGTATACAATGTGATTTAATATATATAATTTTTACAAGCTTTGCCGTTAGGTGTTTATACTATGAGACATTATTAATACAGTAGTGTGACAGGTGACTTCAGGTACTGTTTGCCCAGCTTGTTCAAACAGATCATAGGATCAACGTGACTGTACAAACATATATTTATTTGTTTTAATTATTTCGTTTGCATGACATGCTTACCTGGATAGTATCACTTAACGTTTTACATCACACGTATTTATTTTAGCTGTAGCTAGTTAATCCTCCACTTAAAGACATCAAACGTTTGTAATTCCCCTAATCTAATTTAAAGCTGGTCATTCAAAAAAGATAATGTTCATGTCTGTTTTATCATGATAAGCTATATACTGATGGAAGGGTCTAAGACAAATTTTCATAATAGTAAACATACTCTAACATGTCTAAAATTTTAATCATCGTAGTTCCAATTTCATGTCATTTTCATGTTTATGTGCAATATGTGCAGTGACAATTATCAGGTTAAGCATTACAAAATCATCTTCTGGTATAGCCATGGGCAAAAATACAGGTTGGTTTGAGTCATTGAGGGTTTGAGTCATTTGTGTAACTACTAAAGAAAAACATCAGAGTACAGAACTTGGTAAGCACAATATTTGTGAATTTAGAGCAAATACGCTCATGGAAAATAAGGATTTAGATGGCTGTGTGTGACACTCTCCAATACTCCAAAAACCAGTCATCTTTCTTCAACAGACCCCAGGACAGAACCAACAGACCCCAGGATAGAGCTTCGTATTGTTCATTTAAATATTAAACAAATTAAAGTGCGTGGGCCGATCGCAGATGAACAGTATTTTTGATAAATATGATTAAAATAAGATTTTCACTCACATAAGAAGGGGACTCCAGTCACATCAGTGGCCTAAAAAAGATGTTTCAGTCTGCATGAAGGAATCTCTAACATTACAGTTTGAACTTGTATTTTTGGACCTGGCTTCACTTTTGGCTGAATCATATAGGATTTATGTAAAATCTCAGTTGAATTACAAGCATTAAAAGGTTTTAAAAGGACCATTTAAAAAGTGTTTCAAGCATGCTTTCCACCTACTGACAGTGCTTGGCCAGATATATACAGGGCTCTAAAGTATTTACCCTAAAACAAATAAATGTATTATAATTATAGGAAAAACTTAATTATAAATTATAGGAACCTACATACCTACCTGTATATTAGGAATCTGTGCCAACTGTGTGAAGGTCTATCTCAGGGATGGGCAACTTTCATAATGATGAGGGCCAGCATTTTTTCTCCTTCATACCAGGGGGCCAGATTAGCTACTGTATTAATCTAGAGACATGTTTTACAATTTACTTTTTATTGAGGGAACTCAATATACAATGAATGCAATGAGTTTAAATATAAAACTTGTGCAATTATGCTAATTCAAACAAGCGCCCTCTCCTGGTTGGAGAATTAACAGCAGTCTTTTCATTTTTCAGCAATCATACGGATATGGTCCTGCGGGCCATATTTAAGGATAATGCGGGCCGTGTGCGGGCCGCCTGTTGCCCACCCCTGGTCTATCTAGTCAGGATCTTAGAGGTGACAGTACTGCCCTCCAGAGGCCAGAAATAAAACAAATACAGAAGTGCAGGGACGGGCCGCTTAGTTCGCCGATAGTTAATCCAAAAATGAAAATTTGCTGTTTGTTTACTCACCCTCAGGGCCATCTGAGATATAGGTGACTTTTACTCTACACTAGAACAGTAAAGTTAAGATTTTTTGCTAAAACCACAGTGCTTGGTGATTCATATAATGCAAGTCAATGGCTACCGTTATTTGAGATAAAAAAAGTATACAAACAAGGCCAAATCAATATTGGCTCCTGACAGTACATGGAGTTTATATGAAGGTAAACGATTAGTCTGTACAACAAATTGAACATTATTTACAATATTATTAACTGTAATCCACCGTTTGGGCAAACAGTTCTCGGCATACGTCATCAAGCGACAGAGAGGTCACGCTTCCTTACAGTCACGTGTCTGCCGAGAACTGTTTGCCCAAGCTGTGGATTACAGTTAATAATATTGTAAATAATGTTCAATGTTTGTTGCACAGACCAATCGTTTCGCTTCATAAGACCTCAGTGCATCGTCGGAGACATTGCCAGTGAATCCAAAAGAACACTTATGTAAATGGGTTTTTAAAGATGTTGCATGTTTTTGGTTGTTTTATTGGCTTGCCGAGTCACAGAACCCAAACACCTCAAAACAAAAACCATTCAAGAGCAGTTCACTTTTCACAAACATGCTCTTCTGAAGAACAGTATCTGGAACAGCTTAACTGACCACCAACAGCACAAGATATGTAGAAATGTGTTTAAACTCGTCTAAAAACTGAAACTGGGGGCTAAACAGAAACTTACAAACAGTTGTTCTTACATTTTAGTATGTTGGTAGCACATAACCTCAACAGATTATGACTAAAACAAGCAGAAAGATTATCCAGATTTTCCTTAGTGCATAAAAAATATATAACTGTGAAACATATAAACAATTTTATTGCTACAGTCAGTACTATGATACAATAATTTACTTGGACAAGAAAGTGAGGCCATCTGGCAGAGTGTAAACTATAGCCGTTTACCACTAGACACCTGCATAACCACACTCCTTCCAGTTGCACACCAGTCTATCTGAGAACCTACTCTGACCACATGGTACTAAAGATGACCATATACACCATTGACTTAACAACTTTAGGCCAAAATTATGCTTGGTTCATGCACAGTTTTATTATATTAGTCTTTCAGAGACATACAGGGTTGCTTTTCTGGACAGGGTTTAAATGAATCCAGGACTAGTTTTGCCTTACAAAAAACATTACTGGTGTGAGTCTTGAGGCAAAGCAATGGCACTACAATACTTTAAGATACGTCAGTGCAAGTTGTTTTCAGTTAAGATGTGCATTTTAGTCTAGGACTAGGCTTAAACCTCCCAAAGGGTGTTTTTTTTTCCGATTTTATAATTTAGCTGTCAGTTTAGCATTATATTATAATAATATGAATTACTAGATGTCTAACTCTGTTCTGCTAGAAATTATAATGTGTCACTTCAATGCATGTAAAAAATAAGGAATTATGTTTTTTTTTAAATAAAAGGTAGCTTAAGCAGTGTTAACACAATGCAGAGATGTAATGTACAATTGCAGTAACTGACACAGTAATGACATCCTATGTATAAATATTTTTGCACTGCTATATGTAGTGAATTGTAAACATCCTGTTTATGCTAACCAACTACGTTACGGTTGCGCAAGCCCTGTTAATCTTTACTGTATCTCTCATTTAAAGTGTTAATTGTAACAGCAATTCAGTGTCACATGCACGTCTACCAGATGTCTTCACATTTTCACACAAGATTTAACGTGACAGTGAAACAGTGGGTGTTGCACTTGTGGCCATGTCTGTTTGTTTGGAGTCTTGTGCAAGGGTGATTGAGGTTTAGGTGATAAAGCAGCACAGTTTAAGCTTTGTGCTTAATGCAGCTCTGACAAGAGTATGGTTTTGAATAGAGGTATCTGATAAAAAGAAATGTAGAATAATACAATTTAACTTAATGATAATTAAACAGACCCAATAAAACAGAAGAGACATTATATGTATTATATTATTATATTAGTCCATATGTTTTTAAAATATGTCAAGAAAAAGTATCAAAAGTTAACAACATTTTGACTCCTGTTAGTTTGATTGAGATTTTAAGCCAGCATATAAACTGCAGGGAAAGGTAGATTCGATGGGGTTTTCCCAAAACGGTTTCGTCTTCAGTTCTTTAAATATAAAAGGTTTGCTTTTTTTATCTTCTGTCTCCTTTCACGGCAGCATATATGACAGTTTCTGAACTTAGAAGGTCTGATGCAGGAGTGGAGATGTCCTCATCGCCAACATCTGATAAAAAAAGAGGAAAAAACACAGATGGCAACACAAAAGTGTGAAGAAAATATATTTTAGTGGCTTAAAATAGAGTTAGATTTTTTAAAATAGATTTTTGACTGTGCAAAATTACCATTGCTGTTGTGGCTGTGTGACCTATGAACAACTGATGCATAGGTTATTTCATCTGATTTTTCTATGGTTTGCCCTGAAAGCATAGATAAAATATTTGTAATAAATGTAAATTACATTTATATTATAACATATTTGAGTAAGGGAGTTTTTAATGTAATGATTCACTGAATCAAAAGATTGAATCATGTTCTCTAGATTTTTTCACTACCATTTAAAAAGTTTGAAGCTATAAAGATTTATTTGAGACAAATTTTTACTGCATGAATGTTTACTACAATACTGAGAATAAAGATTTACCATCACTTTCATGGCAGTTGTGTGAGCTAGGAACTGTTTTCCCTGAAAAAGGAAGAAGACAATGTTTCATTGTTTAACTATCTACACTAGCCCCAAAAAGTATGATATACTGATTTTCGTGGCATGTTGCTATATATTTTTGAGAACTAATTTTACTTTGTCATTCTTGCAATAAATTAAACCAACTGATCCCAACTTTAAATTTAATGTATGAATGAAGTCAAGTTCATCACAACTGTAGACATGTGACTGTTACTTTACTTAAATTTGAACAGTATAGTTATTATTTATCATTTGATCATTTTAATTAAATGTCACCTGGTGTAACCAATACACATATTTAGAGTTGTTCAATACAGTTCAATTTAATGGAACTTAATGGAACTTCTCTTGTTTATAATTTTAAGTGTAAATGAAATGATTTTTATTGATATGCTTTGTCATCTATCTTTAAGACAATTCATTTAGAGGCAAAAGATTTTACGGACTTACTTTTTGTCCATGTATAGACACAACATGCTGTAATCAGACAGAGAAGCAGAAATCCTCCTCCTCCTAACATAAGCATCCAGTTATTTAGCAGTGAGGACTTATCAGCATTGAGACCTGATCAAAATAATACAGTATAGTGTGAATAATACAATAATAAACTGCAGTGAAAGCTAATCACCCTCACTGTAACTAGTCAATATCAATAAAACAAGAACTGGAAGAAGAACAAGAAGGTGGTTTTATTAAAAACATAAAAATATACTTGAACTTATTATTTACTGAATTGTAAAGTGAAGAGATACATTAATAAACAAAATTTGAATGTTAATTAAATTAAATAAAATTTTAAGCATAATAGGAAAATTCAAGTCATGTTTCTTTAAGCACTAATCAGAACCGATAAAATAATGATATGTACAGGTGTTATTCTTATGAAATGTAATTGAAACACCTACTAATGTTTATCTCCTTGTAGGCCAGAGGACAGTTGTCATCTCTGTACAGTTCGCAGCGGTACAGACCCAGATCAGACTTCTGCACATTCTGAATGAGGATGGAGAAGTTTCCAGATCCAGAGATATATGAGAATGCCTTAATTCTTCCTCCTCTGTTATCCCAGAACACTGGAAAACTCTCAACAACTTTTATCTCTACAATGCTGTGAACTGTTGTGTTAATCTGAGTCCACACAACACTTGTATTTGATTCAAAGAAGGCTGGCTCAAAATAACATGGCAGCAGGATTTTAGACTCCAACTCTGTGGTTAAGTTGATTCTCTGAATAAAATGTCTTGTACACACATCATCCCCTGTGTGAAAATATGGAAAGTATGTATAATACAAGAAGGTATAAAATATGTAACAAAATCATAGAAGAAAGTGAGCATTATAGGCAGCCAGAGAAGTACCTTACCTTTGATATGCTTTAGACAGCAGCAGCAAAGCATCAACATACCAGAGAAATTCAGTCCAAACATCATTATCACGATCTCATCTAGACACTAAAGCCACAGTTTGAGATGAACATTAAAGTGCTGCAAAATGACAAGTTACGCATGACACTTCCTGAAAAGCTAAAAACAGTTTGCACAAAGTTTCACTGGTAGTCTATGAGAGCACAGAATTTTAAACAAAATGGTTGACAGAAACCAACGTTTTCCTGCCTTGATTAGCACAATGCAAGTATAAATATATAAAATATATATATTATAATTTAAAAAATCTTTTAGAAATATTAGTTTTAGTACCAGATATAATAAGAAAATGTGAAAATTGTTCATCCAGAACAACAATTCTGATATGATCAAAAATCTGCATCTTTTAAGTAAAGGTACACAAAACTTTATTTTATCACTTTCTCTGTTCTTTCTGGTAAAGCAGATCATGAGACGGTTGCACATTGCATATTGATTGTGATGTATCCAGCACATTCACTTAAACCTGACATGTTCCAAGAAACAAAACTAGAGACATTTACATCTGTGATAATGTGTAAATATTGTGGAATCAAGTGTTTGAAGTTGTGTCTGTCTTTTTGAGTACAGATACTGGAAACTGGGCTTATTTAAAATAAAGTTCAAATCAATCTTGTCCGCAAGTTTAGGCAGGTGCTTAGAAAGTATCGGAATCTTGCAGGTCACACTGCAAAGGTCAAACTAAAGACCACATTCTTATAGTTACTGATGGCAAAAAGACAAATAAATATACTTGGAATGGAACTTTTATAGATATTTTATTAGACCATTTAAAGGTCATGTAAAATACATTTATTCAGTAAAAAACTGACAAAAACTGTTACTCTGTTTATCAAATACAGTTTTACTGTTAGTATTACAGTTTTTTTGTTTTCTTCTTCAACATAAGCTGTATGAAAATAACAAAACAGTAGTCATTAGAAAAAATTTAATATACTTATTAAATTGTGCCATTAAAAGCAGGACACAGAAAATCTCTTAGAAACATCTGAAGCATGTTTACATTCGTAATATATAGCTGTAGAGATATCTATAGGGATGCCAAGAAATTACTATTTAATTCTGATAAAACAATGAGCAATTGTGTAATCAAAAAAACTGCAGCAACAAAGTGCCATCAAGACAAAACAAGGCAGAATAAGATTATTTCAAGTCCTACAGTCTATGCCACAATTATTTTTGACTTTCAATTTTTATTTTTGCTAATATATATTTGTATGGCAAAAACCTATAGACAACTGATGTATAGGTCATCTTATCATCTGCTTCACCTGAAAGAATAAAGTAATAAAATTTGTGTATCTTCAATATTTATAAGGTACAGATATTTTGATGCATATTGAGTCATCATTTGTCAAGGTGTAGTGATCAGACTTACTTTTTGTCCATGTATAGAAAGCACATGCTGTAATCAGACAAAGAAGCAGAAATCCTCCTCCTCCTATTATAAGCAACCAGTTATTTAGCAGTGAGGACTCATCGGCAGTGAGACCTGATCAAAATAATACATTAAATAGCGTTGATATAAGGACTAACATTTAAAATATTTTATGAACACGCTTCATTGTCTTTTTGTGTCTTGTGAATTGAATTCAATGTAATTGAAACACCTACTAATGTTTATCTCCTTGTAGGCCAGAGAACAGTTGCCATCTCTGTACAGTTCGCAGTGGTACAGACCAAGATCAGACTTCTGCACATTCTGAATGAGGATGGAGAAGTTTCCAGATCCAGAGATATATGAGAATGCCTTAATTCTTCCTCCTCTGTTATCCCAGAACACTGGAAAACTCAACAACTTTTATCTCTACAATGCTGTGAACATTTGTGTTAATCTGAGTCCACACAACACTTATATCATTCTTGTTTGATTCAACGAAGGCTGGATCAAAATAACATGGCAGCTGGATTTTAGACTCCAACTCTGTGGTTAAGTTGATTCTCTGAATAAAATGTCTTGTACACACATCATCCCCTGTGTGAAAATATGGAAAGTATGTATAATACAAGAAGGTATAAAATATGTAACAAAATCATAGAAGAAAGTGAGCATTATAGGCAGCCAGAGAAGTACCTTACCTTCGATATGCTTTAGACAACAGCAGCAAAGCATCAACATACCAGAGAAATTCAGTCCAAACATCATTATCACGATCTCATCTAGACACTAAAGCCACAGTTTGAGATGAACATTAAAGTGCTGCAAAGTGACAAGTTACGCATGACACTTCCTGTGTCTATTCTTCCTGGTAAAGCAGATCAAGAGATGAGCTAAACATCAGTCGTCTATAATTCTTTCCCATTAAAAGTCAGAAAATAAATAAAACGGGAAAGTATACTACTGTTTAATAAATTTCTAAAATGTAGGGTTTGAATTACTTACACACTTAGTGGCCACTTTATTGGGTACACTACACATCTCCAAAACTGGGTATAGCATTTTACTGCTGGAAAATATCTTTAGATAGTCCAGAACAACAAGGCTTTGGGTAGTTGTAAGCACCAATATTTTGACGTTTTAAATGTTAAACTGATGAATGTGTAAAAAAGATGGTAAAAGATATCATACAACATACAGACTCATGTCTGACACTGGCTAAAGAGTGTTTTAAAGTGTCTTTTTAGAGCCATTGACTACTGAGAACAAGAATGTTTTTCCATTAGATGATTGGGAAAAAAACCAAGAGAGGCTTATGATATTGCAATGTCCCTTCTCTGAGAGTTGGAGCTCTGTTCTATTTTATTGATTGGTCGGCACATTTTTATCCACTACTTACTGTAGGAGACACAGTGAAACAAACACCAGGTTTCAACATCAGAGAAAAAGTAACTTTTTCAAGTCATGATTTTGAATAAACAAGGAGAAAACACAGTCCTGCAAAGCTGAATTGTGAAATAAACTAATGTGATGAGCAATTTTAATTTTTTAAGATTCAAGTTTTACCATTTTTGTCAACGCTACTGTAAACACTTGACATCCTATTAAAACAGGATGAACATAACATTGATGCTGAATATTACAGAGAAAAACCCCAAACATAAGCTTAATATGGTTTTTAAACTTCCAAAGAAAATTAAACCATCATATTACAATGAGCAGACTGGCAATGTTACTTGAAGCAAAAGCTGAAGCAAATTGGGAAAAAGAAGGATCACCACCTGTAGACATCAGGGACCTCTGAAGTTGCTCATTGTAACTTCTGCCACATTGAACTTTATTTCTGCATCTAACTATAATGAAGCTTATTCATTGTCAGACAATGAGACATTTAGATCTTTATGCAAAATGCCTCCACTAATCAGCAACATCTGAGATAACTGTAACTGTATGTCATATGCTTTGAAAAACAGCATTAATATTAAAACAAAACGAAGTTCCCAAAAGGTGGAAATTTCAATGGAGCATAACTGTGACTGAAACAAAGACATCTGAAATCATTCCAGACCTCTGCATTACACTGAATAACTTAGATACAGGCAGTATGATTTGTATCTCAAAAAATAACTAAGGAAAAAGTGCAACAATGGTGCAGAAATATCAAATTTGGTACTTTGTAATTTCTTGGTATTTTAGTTTTGTTGTCTAAGACTTTGAAATCACACATTTTGACAGAATGAACACATCATACGTGCTTCTTTATGATTAGTAAAGATTATATTCCCTACAGAAACATAACTCTTCTTCAAAAAGGGGGCAGGATGGCAAACCTTGTTGAACCTTTAAGAAAAGCTCTATAACAGCAGATACCACAGAATTAAGATGTGGATTCATCTCAGACTGTTCCGACATTCAACCGCAGGTGCATAAACCCTGAACAGTTCTGCAACAGGCCACTGCTGAAGATTACACAAAAAGCCAAAAGAATAACAGAAGCAACATTCATCGTTTGTCCAATGTTTCACTGTGAATCAGCCATCATTCAGAAACAATTGATGCCTTTATTTAGTCCTTGTCTCCTATAAACAGCTGATGAAAATTGTGTTTTTTTTCTCTAAAGGAAACAGGGCAGAAATCGTTACCAGCAAACGTCAACAGTGCTGCACACAGTATCCACATTTCAGGGTCCAAGTTAACGTGTTAATGGTGTTTTAGCAAAGTTTTTCTTGCATTTTGCTTGGAGTTGTCCGGTTAGACAATTATTATCTGGGAAGCCCAATGCTTTTTGCCTAACGTTCGATTCAACCAACTGGGTTCAATTTAAAAAGCTGTTAAAATGCAGAAATAAAGAGTTAAAGGAAAACACTGCAAAAGTTACTCTATTTACATACATTGATTATTTTCCTTTTTAAAGACAAAAACAAACCAAAAACATTTCTTTACAGAAAGAAATTTTCAGCAAACAAGTCTCTTTACAAGTTCATCATCCTTTATGTCCACATTTCAAAGCTTCTGCATCTTGTTTTTATATCAGGCTCAAGCCTGAAAATCAGTGGCTCTCTGCAATATTCTCTCCTGACCACCAGTGGGCACATAAGTAGCACCTATTGGACGTCCTCCTTTCCAGTTCAATCTCACTCCTGAGTGGCAGCGAGTGGGATTCATAAAAAAACAGAAAGAAGGGCGATGGTGAGAGGATTGGGGTGTAAGGTCCCTCAATGTAGAAGAGGAAGCTGGTAACCTGCCTCAGTCATCGCTGTCTGAGAGGGTTTCATACTGCTCCGACAGTAGCGGTGGCTCTCTCTCCCACACGCGAGATGGAGCCACAGGACCGGATGTGCCACCTTGTGTCTGCTGCTGGGACTGCATGGATGGAGATGGGCATGCCATGGATGTGGGAGGGGTACTACTGAGCATGCGCATCGTCAGGGGGTTGTATGGAAACTGCATGGAACCTAAGGAAGAGAAGTGAGAATTTTTTTTTTATTGTGTAATTTTTCATTTGCCCCGCTAAAATCTTCACTTGCACCGCCACTAAACGTGATGCATTTTATTTTTTAAAACCATACTTTATTTTTTTCCAAATAATTACTAAGCCCTAGTTTTTAATTTGCGCAGTTCACAGCTATAAACTTCAAAATGGAAATTAGAGTAAAAACACAATTTGATTATAACTGCTGATACCAAAACTATCATCAAATCCTATAATTGTCACAACTGCAGCAAATGTTAATCCATGTCAGCCATGTAGATAATGTTACTTTAGTCAAATATATTAAAGTAAAAATGTTTGGTCATGTAATGATAAAGTAGGTCACCAGTGGAGGACGGCCGGTCTTCCCAAGCCCAGGTGGGAGCCTGTCTGTGGTAATCTCCCTCTGAATGAACGGATGACACAGAGGATGGCCGTTCTCCGGCTGAGTACGGCTGGCCTGGGTTTGGGGACTTTGATTTTCTGCTGCTTACTTTGCTTTGTAGCTTCTGCTTGCCTGCTGAGGTGGCAGAGAGAGAGAGACAAAGAGATATTGACAATGGGGGTTTAAAGATTATTTTAATGTGTGGGTTGCATTTAAAATCCACCTAGCTCAAAAATGGAGAAGCATCATGCACATTTTACCTCAAAGTGACAAACAACACATTTACATGTTATAACTGTTTTCAGAAATATGTTTGTTGATATAAATTTACCTGTGTTAGGGGAAGGACTGGCCTCCTGTCGGCTTTCTGAAATATTGCCCATGCTGCCTAAGGTGTTCCCAGTATGTGCCCCCTGCTGATCATCCAGCCTCTCTTCTATGTTTCCCATCAGAGCCTTCCTGATGATGTCCTCCAGACCCAGATTATTGGTTGGATCACTAAATGAGTGGTTTCTGGGATTTACACTGCCTGTATACAACAACACAATCACATCAACAACGTAACATGAAAAACAGAAGGTAGTTTTAAGTGTTTTCAACTTTTAAACCATATATTGACTCTGTTTGTGAAAACCAGGCTAAAGTCTAAAAATCTAATTCTGAGATACCAAGCATCAAAGTTTGATTTTTATTAATTTCACTATGATTTAAATCTTCGACATAATCTTACTTAGTCAATATTAAGGATACCGAGCATATTTTTACAGAATGTTTTTACCATTATTTAGGATGATTTTTTGTAGAAAACAGTAAAAATGCTGGGTTTTCACAGGCAGGGTCACATATATGCATGATGAAAATAGTAAATCGGTTACCAATTTCTACAAATTTTCACCTGGTTTTTTTACATGGGCAGATAAGTCTCAGTTATATTTCTGTACTCACTTGATGATGTTACTGCTGGCAGATTAAAGATCTCTGTGCCTGGCTGAGCATTACCTTAAGATAAGAAAGAACAAAGTATATTTAGGCAGTAAAGATATATTTTTAATTTTAAATATATACTTTTTATATTTAAATATATATATATTATAATAAATTATTTCGGTAAATGTTCATTAAGTAAGACGACCATTACAAACACATCAGAAAACTTTTCAAATTCCAAAGTTCAGGCTTTGTGGTAATGGGCTGCGTACTGTCACTTACCAACTTCTGCCTTGCGAAAGATCTCCTGCTTTTTGGACATAACCATAGGAGACGTGCTCTCCAGTTTGGTGAAGAATGAGGGCAGGTAACCACCACCGCCTGGTGAGCGAGAATCAGTCCTGAAACGAGAGAAACATCAGAGGTTAGAGAATGAGGCATGGGAATTATGAAACTGTTCTTATTCACAACATTCAATGACATTTTTCAGACTCCCATCCCTAACGTTGGGCACATGTAAACCATTCCCTGTTTTCAGAGTTGGAGATGGACAAGATGTCCTGTTCTCTGACAGGTGACAGTGCAGTGCTGATGTAATGTCAAAACAGGGCTTCTCATAGCAGCTTTCATGCAAACCTGCCAGCATTAATAACGATACAAAAGCATCAGACAAATGCTTGCAGTAGAGGTCTTCTCTGGTCCAAAGATCTGTACCCGACCTGAATTAAATCACTTCCTGACCCAAATTCCTGACAAATCAGGCTTAAGTTCGACTCAACAGCAAATCTGGAACCTGATGGATCCATTAGATTTTTTGTGTTTTTTGTTTTCTCTTTTTTTTAATCCAAGTGGACCTTTGAAGACCTCTAGCTTGTGGTACACACACAAACAGTTCATCTAGCATCAAGTACAACAAAGTTGATCAACAACAAAGTTCCACACAAATACAGATCTGACACATTTCTACCTCTGTTCAGGAAGCTCCTGCTCTCGTCTTTGACTCTGCAGGACACTGGTCTCCTGTTTATCCAATCCCGAGTAACCCTGAGGGGGAGAGATGGGCTCATAGTTCTCCAGTCCTCGACCTCGATCAGGAGACCTACCTGGCCTGAAAGACAGAGAGACTGATGATACGCTGTCATTTGAAATGACTGAGGTTTTAGATTGCAATTACTTGTGTTCTCACCACAGACTGCTGTTGTTATCTCCATTACAACGTATGTAATGTTTATGTTACATAACACATCAAAAATATTCCAAGTCAGTGATTTCTTATGATCATTTGTTCATAAAGTTTAAAATAACATTTAATACAATTGTTAAATTTAAAACTAGATTGTAAAATGATTCAATTTAGCTTGCATATGGCAGATTTCAGTTATTGGTTTACTGATTACATCACACGCAAATCAAATTGTATCACATATTTAGTGATACGAAGTCATCCTGCTGTGTGTTTGTATTGAGGTATTAATTTTAGTATTGATAAAGGTACTAGAACTTTATGTTCTATCAGGTCAAATGTGTTTCCCTGTAACTTACAGATGAATTGTTAGGCTGTGAGTCCACACGTACCTGGCTCGCGATTTGTCGGACGAGTTCTCAGGAGATACTCTGCTTGGTGGTCTCTGGTGGTGTGTAGCAGGTGCTTGGTTTTCTGGACTATAGCGGTTAGGAGGTTTAACTCGACCTACAGCAGAGCTCTGGAATGTGGAGGAGAGGGAGGAGGATGATGGGGGAGGCTCCTGGCTCTTAGCAAAGTCCTGCGTTATGATGTGCTGCAAGAGAGAAAATGAGATTGATGATCGAGGTGTAAAATATAGTAAAAGTATCAGTTAATATGAAAGTGACTTACTGATATATGATCGGCGAGGGTCATGATGCGGTGTGTTTTCGGGACAGGACCATAGCTGTCTGCTTGTGAGGAGGGCGGCTGCTGAGGCGCAGGCGGCCCTGAATCTACTGACTGCCTGTACCGATTAATGTCAAACCTCAGTCCACCTACAGAACATGACAATTGGATTTCAAAACAGACATAATTTACATTTGGAAAAATGTTACATGTCCAGCATTACCCCATAAAAAAATGATGTTATGATATTCATGTGACAATTACATTTTCCAACCCAGTTCTTACCCAATTACATTTATGAGCTCCTGCTTTCTATTTTCTTTATTTTAAATTTTTACTGGGATGACAAATTCTAGACATTTCTGTGTTATATTTCAGGACTACTACAGTATAAACATGTTCCTGGCTGTGGTCTTACCTGAAGCTGGCTGAGAGCTCTTTTCTGATGAGAAGTGTCCCTCATTCTTCTCTTCTCTCTGAGCTGGAGAGCTGGCCGGACTGATTGCCTCAATCCCACCATGTGACTCATAGCGATTAGATGACACTGGGGGAAAAAAGACACCATTATAGCCTATATGTTAATTATTTAACACTGGTGTCAATATAATGGTCAGAATGAAAATCTTATGTTATAAACACAGCATCTGTTGTAGAAATTGTTCTTGTGCACATTTTTCGTCAGATTCACACAGATGTGTCTGTATTTAAATTCATGGCTATACTTGTTTTAAAATCTGGACTCATCTATAACATAATTCTGGCCTTTAGTGACAGACTCGTGAAGACACTCACTGCTGTTTAAGGAGTCTGAGCTCTGTGAACCTCTCTCACGGGTGTCCTTATCTGGGGCAATCTGCCGCTTGATGATGACATCAATGAAGTTGGCAGCAGTTATGGTGGTCTTTCCATGTGTACGTAACTCCTCCTCTATTTGTGATTTGGTGGGCGGGGCTTTTTCTTTACTCCCTGCTGCTCCTCCTCCCCCCTCATTGTACACAGTATGGGAAGGTTTCCCTCCAGGAAGTGACACGTCCCCATAAGGCGACTGCATTGAACGACGTTCCGCCTCCTGCAAATCTTGTGTTGCCCGTCGTGATGACATCATCACGTCGTCATCACGGGCACTGCCAGTGTTGTGCTTTCCCTCTTTGACTTTCGCAACATCCATCTGCGGGGCGGAAGCAGCAGCGTCCACCAACGCGGCGAGAGCATCAGCTGCATTGTTGTATCGGGAATTGGCTTGAGCTGCAGCTGCTTGTGATGCCATTGGCCTGGATGACAAAAACAGCTTTAATGCAGCAAACATTTAGACTTAATAATAAGGCTGATGTCAGAAAAGGTGTATTGCTCACATGAGTGGGGTAATGACGCTCTTGCTAGTGCCCTGGAAGATGCTTGGCCGCTGTTGGAGGACGCTCTCCTGTGACCTCACAGAGGGTGAAGGGGAACGCAGGAAACCACGGCTGCCTGGTCGCACAGGCTGCTCAGGACCTAAAACATAAACAGCATAAAGATTCTAAACACAGCACCACAATCAAGTCAAAAAAGATGAACTTGAATAAAATTGATTTTCAGATTTGTTTTTGTATACCATACCTCCACGCATATATTCTGCTGTACGTTCTCTCTCTCTCTGATCTCTTTCCCTCTCTCTCTCTCTTTCTCTCTCCTTCTCTCGCTGATTTTCTCTCTCCACAATGGCTGCTGCGGCACTATGATGGGCAGGATGTCCTGCGAGCAGCAGAGAACAGACACAAAAACACACAAACAGTAGGGTTAAAATCAGAATGGCTCTTTACACTTGCTGCAGTTGGACCAAGGCAGTTTTGTTGCTGTAAGAAACACCAGAAAGGATTATGATTTTTATGTTTATTAAACACAGTACAATAAATTACTTGGGTATGAATGTGTTTGAATAACATATTAAATATTCAAAACGATGAGTCTAGATCAATTACCTGCATGGCATGTATTAAAATGCTTTAATATATTTGCAAGTACATTTTAGGCATAGGTCAATGTTGTAGGTAAATAAGTTAATGTTTTACTGGTATATAAAATATTCAGTGTAAACTGAGTGGAAAATTGTTTGACTTGAATTAAGCATTGTGAAAATAAACATACAAAATATTTAGACCATTTTAAAAAGGTTTGTAAATATCTAGATATAATGTTTGTGATGTGCTTCAAACCTGGGTTTCATTTGCATTAATCCACATGGTATTCTCTCTCTTTTAACAGCAAGGCAAAATATTTTTGGAGACTACATACATGCTTGTTCACCCAAAAATGAAAAATCTCTTAATTAGAATTCAAGACTTATAGTTTGTGTATTTTCCTCTGTGATTCAGTGTTAATTCCCACGAGTTTTAGGATGTGCTTGCATCATGTGAGAGACAGCACGACTCTATCATGTACAGCCATTACCCAGAAGCCAATGTTTATTGTTTGAAAAGTTTTAGATAGAAATATGTTTCATACACAAACCCATAGTTTCTGTTCAGAAAACATCCATCAACCCACTGGAGTTATAGATTATTAGAGAACATTCCAATGCCTATTTTATAAAAAATGTATAAAAACGTATAAAAAAACGTTTTTTATAAAAACTGAAAAAAGTCTTATACACATGAATGCAGGCAAGTAAATGATGGCAATTTTCATTGTTGGTGTAACTAATCCTTCAAAAAAAGAAAACATTACCATGTAGTTTATGAACTTTTATGCAAGACACAAAGCACAGGTATTGGTGTTGCATTAAAAACTGAGAGACAGACTTTGACTAAAAGCGGCAAACACAGTTCTTAAGGCTGATTCACACTGAGCGCAAGTGCTTGCTGCAAATAAGATGTTAAATTGTTCTCTATTCTATACGTCCACATTTTGCTTTCTGTCTGAATATGCCATTAGATCAGTTGCTCATAGGTCTACTCACCTCCAGACCACCTGGATTTCAAAGAGAAATTATAAATATGAGAATACAGACCCAAGGCCAACAGGTGGCCTTTATTTCAGTCTCTCGGTTATAAAGCACTCAACTTGCTTCAGATACACAAACAGGAAGACACATGCAGACAGGAGCTCAGGTAAAAGCAGCAGATGAAAGTCGGTAGGGTAGCTAAATATGACTTTGATGGGTTCGGTTGTTCAGTTGCCCATTTTAATAAAGACTAATACCCAACACACCACTTTTACAACACAATCATTAATTTGGCATGCAGACAGGCAGTTCATGGAACAAATGTCTATGAATTATGCTCCACATTCTTTATTCATTTAAATAAGCTATGATTTTTTTTTTTAGCAATTTGAGGTTCTGAAAAATCCAGAACTACTGCAGAAATGAAGACTTTCAGCATTTCTAAACTATAAATGTATCAGCGGTAAAGCCTGTTTGTTACTACTTAGTTTAAAAAAAATACTCTGCGAGTCTCTCTGACAAATTCTTTTAAAGAATCTGATCAAAAGAATTACTTGTTTATCAATTAACCATTAAGGTTTTTGCGTGCAGCCAACAAAGATAACAAATAATTTAAAATCACCATACAAAATTTAGAATAAAAACAAATATTTTGCTGTGGCATGTAGATTTAGAGTGCCATACATAAACATGCTAAAATGGCTGTAGGTAGTTTTAGGTACAAGAAAGCATTTTACTTCATCTGAGAGCAGCAGCAAAGGGCAAGTTCTAAAGCAGCACCACCACCAGGACTGGAGAGGGAAGATCAGGTGTTGGATAGGAGAGGAGGGATGGGATCCTCACCTGGCGATATGGAGGCAGGGTTGAATGCCCTAGGAGGGAAAGGGGTCTGAGGTCCAGGGATGTAGGTGATGCGGTCCAGGGAGGGGGAACCTGTGCCCCCAGGATGAGGTAACAGGATGGTAGGTGGCATCTGGGCTAGATCAATTATTCCTTTTACAGACAGAAGCAAAGGGCCAGAGGGTGAGCAACCACAACTAATCAACTCTACTAAGAGCCAACACCCTCTACTGAATTTCTAGAAATATCTAATGTCATGATATCAAATGAGTTCAATTAAAATGACAAAAAACATGTGGGTTAGGGCTGAAAGCTGTTCAGACTGATAATACAACTAGTCAGGCATTACAAAGAAGCACTACATAGTGTAGTACATGAGGTAGTGTAGAAAGTAAGTTTAGGCATCACGACTAGCTGCAGCAAGTGATCAATAATCAAACTTCATCATGGTGAACCTATACACTTTGTGTGAAACTTTACGCATTTTACGCAAGAATAACTAAAATAACCCATGTCATCTTCTAAAAAGTTACTAAAGTCCTGAAGATATACATGGGGAACAAATGTAATTAAATTGGTCTAGTACGTCATAGCCGTGGAAAAAACCCATTTTAAAGAGCAGCCCCAGCCCTAACAATTTTACCATTATTTTGAATTGACGATCAATGAATCAATGAATTGAAAGTGTAAGTAGAATTTGCTTAAGGGTCATTTGCTTCTGATGGTCTGGAAAAGGTTGCCACTAGTTCACACAAGACAAAAATCTTCCCACACACACATACAACACAAAGACAATCATGTCCCTTACCTCTAGCGGGTGGGTAAGGTATGGCGATGGTCGGTTCGTGGCGACATTCCCCTCGCGACATCAGGGCGTGGTATGACCTGCATCTGCTGTGAAGTGATGTAATCGTTCAGAATGGTCTGCCGAGTGTTCTCCATAGTGTAGAGCTGGTAAGTGTTGGGATAACCGGTTGGCGATGGTTGCCGTGGGAACATGTACGCTGATGAAGGAAAAACAGTGGACGTCAGGTGAAGAGACAGCTGTATATGCCTTGACGTCAATGGGGATGATTTGCCACAGTAGCAGGAAATGTGAATTTCTTATGCATGAGACCAGGTTTCAAACCCAAAACATGATGTTTACAGATGAGATATGAGTAATGCTTTTGAGAGCCAGCACTCAAAATACATTTAACGTATGACGCAAGAACTATTTTCACTGAACACATATTTGTATGCAGAACATGGTTTTAAAACAGAACAAATTAATAATGCACTAATTTGCACCAGATAATGCACCAGACCTAGGCAAAGCCTATTGCTCTTCATCTGATGATCTAGCTGAAGATCAGTATGAGATTACCTGGGTCCAGGACTCTGTGAAAGGCGAGGCTGGGGTCCAGATGTGGAGCTAGGTGAGTCCGGTACACCTCACCAGGTACCACAGGTCTGTGGTGGGGATCGAACGGGCTGTGAGAACCGAGAGGGTCACCGCCCGACACGGGTGACTTAGCAGGAACACTGTCTCTCTGGGTTGGGGTCAATGTGCTCTTCCTCTCGTGAGAAACGGGTTTACCTGATGTTAAACTTCCTGTTAGCAAAGAAAGTAAAAACTAAGTAAAAACATCTGACAAGCATTGTGTACTGAAGAACTAGACAGCTGGAATCAGCATAGCAGGCTACATGTAAACTAAGAATCTGTGTAAAGGTCCATAGAAAGTTGGGTAATAAGCAGTAATAAGAGATGAGACATTCATACCGTCCTGTGGTCTCAGCAGAGGGGATCCCCTAGATAAAGAGCTACTGGAATAGGTGGGGGTTCTCCGTGCATTGCTGTCATCATACATGCCTGGACTGAGCTGAGATTTTCCTGCCTCTGTATGTGTGGAGCGCAGGACAGACGTGGAGTTTACTACGGAAGTGTGACGGACACGTTCTGACGCCTTCGCGTCCTCGTACTTGGCCCTCTCAGCTTCCATGATGGAGTGGGAGATCTTTACTGGGCTTGTGATCAGGGATTTAACATTGTGCTTAATGGCTGATGGGTTCACAGTACTGCTGTCATACTTCAAAGGAATGCCCTGAACACAATGTAAGATGAGAGAGAGTTGAAAACTATGTTTCAATATGTATGCAAAAGTAATCTAATTCTAATTAATTGGCATATTCCTTATAAATACATTTTAGGCAAATCTACCTGAGTAATTGATCCTTCCAGAACAGGAGTTTTGCGGCTATCCTGGGATTCCTTTCGAGGGATCTCATGAATTGAGCGGCCCATCTCTTTTATGGTGTTCACCCCCTCGTATGGTTTACCCTTGCTGATGCCTCCTTCAAAAGAGCGGATGGGTGGACTCTCCCTCTTGATCTGTTTGCCGTATTTGGAGGTCTCATCAAAGACCTCTGAAGCTCTTGGTGTTCCTAGAAACAAAGCGCAAACCACGACAAGTGAGGTAATGCAGTATCAAACAGCACCATGCACTAAAGCTTGTGGTGGGGTCTGTATTACCCTGCATGATGGATCCGGCGAGTATGTTTCGATCCTTTGACTCATGTGGACTTTCTCTCGGCAATGCTCTACTGATCAAACCTGGGAGAAACAGAGAAGTTTCAAATAGATGAAGGTTGGGGCTAATGGTCACCCATACTACAATAAGTTCCCATTGTGACAACCGCCTCCAGTCGTATCTACACACACCAAGTCGTTAAAAAATGATTAACCTTCATAAGGTGCAGCCTCCCGCACTGGGTGTCCACGGGACCCCTCCATAATGTCATATGAGCGTTTGAGGTCATGTCCCATCCGTGGGCTTCTGGTGGCTTCCCTCTGGTTTTTAATAGCTGTGAAAACACACAAAGTGACCCCATTGCCTTACAGTGTCATGAATAAATGATGCTGTGGTCACAAAAACACAGGACAGGAAGCAGTTTTGGCTTTTACCATCATAAGAGAGGATGTGTCCGCTTTTTCCTTCGTAGATGACGTGAGCTTTGGAGTGAGCTTCGGCTCGACTTTTCTCTGGACCACTCAGTTCCTCAGTGGCCAGTTTAGCTATAGTGCCTTTCAACAGATCTGCGGCTATGCTGGATTGAGTCAGGGCAGGGGTACCCTGGAAAGAGAAGGAAAGTGAGAAATACTAAACAAACAGCAATGCAAAATAAACACCACACAGGTCTGGAATGAAAGTACCTGTGTAATGGAGCCTCCCCTGAAAGTCAAGCCTTCTGTGCCTTTTCCAGGGGCACCTCTCATGTCCTGAATCTGTATGGGTCCTCCTGAAAGTGAAGGAGAGAAAAATACTGTTCGAGAGCCTGTAGATAATTGCACACATTAGAGCATCACTTAACCTGTTAATTGTCACCATAGCACAGTTATATTATTCACTTTCATATTTCATAGTTGAAATATTAAATATTAATGTTCTAATTTATAAATGACCAACTATATATTGATGGAAAGCTGTAGGACTTAAGAACATGTATTTGATATGTTTTTATAACAATGAAAAATGTAATAAATTATTATGCTTTATTGTTACTTATAAAATACACAAAATAAAAATATTTAAAAAATTAAAAATTATAATTACAATTTCTATTTCTTTTGAGGATCCATTTTTGATTTTGTGTATTTTATGTACTTGATTTTATTGTATTTTACCTCTGACCACTCCTTCATACTGAGCTCTGGATAAGAGACCCTCTGCCATGACCACTCTGTCCTCGTGGAGAGCATTCCTCCTGCTTAATATATGACACTAACACACAAACACACACACACTGATATGAGTACACATTTATTGGACCGAATGAAGGTTCTACTACATAAGCTTAATTACAAACGAAGCGACATAACACTAACATGAATTCCAATCTATTACTCGAAAGTTAATTTAGTATCTTAGGTTGACATTGAGGTTGTATTATTGCACCATAAATTTACATTCAGAGTCTGTTTCTTACCAGGTTTGGCAGGGTCCTGATGCCTTGGTAAGCCAAGTGAAATCGACCCTCCTGCTGTCTTTACTACCTCTGGTACGTACACAGCGTGCGTTTGAGAAGGCAGGTATGTGCCTGGCGTTCCCTAAAGGGCACATGGGAACAGTCACGAATCGGACTGGAATACTAGGAAAACCCCTGATCCCCTGCTCTGATCCCATTACGTGTTGGCAGTGTTTAAACTTAGCAGATGTAGGCCAGTTTTAAATAAGAATCAACAACCTAAAGGAGCTGAACAGACTAAAGGAAAACTACAAAAGGGAAATGTACAAATCGTACATATGCTGCTGGGGTAAAATACCAGACAAGCGACGTTAGTCAGTGTTTCTCTCTCTCACCTGTGAAATGGAGCCCCCCTGAATGAAGGAGGGCTTGTCTGTAGGTTTGGAGGTGGGGATAAGGGGTGGAGGAGATGGAATGTTGGGCGGTCTGTGACGTGAAAACGTCATGCGGACATCTGAAAGGTTTTGAATTGCCTGGTTTGGTGCTGGCTGAAGAACTGCAGAGACAAAATGATAACGAGGATAACAGTCAATACAGCATTCCAGCTATGCTAAAATACCTGATATGGACTTAGTACAAGCCATATTTACTTGGACATACATAAAAACAAGGCTATGAGGAACAGATACTGTATATAGTTTGTTTATTAGACTGCACTGTGTAAATGTCTAGGGCCACTGATTTTCACAGCCTATGTTTTGCAGCATCACTGTAGACTGGAAATGTTTTTAAATTTGTCATGTTTTTTCTACTAATACAATGATAAAAGTCATTACAAAGACCACTCTCTGCCTGTATTTTGTGCATTCTTTAGCATTTGTATTTGCTTAAAATGAAATAATGCATCTACCCCGACAAAATTCTATTGTAACAGTTAACATACACACACCATACACCATATCACTCCTTTTTTTTGCATAGCACTGCTATCTGTGGAACTGTTTTTTTCTACAGAATGTCAGTACTGATTTTGATTATTAGAATATCATTTAAATGCAAATTTTCATATGCAGCAACACTTTCATAAAAGCAATTTGATAAAAGCGATTATAAATGATTTAAAAACAAACACAGCAGTGCTATATTGCGAACTCTGTACACTGTGTCTAACGTTGCCTTTTGCTGTTACTTTTCACAAAATAGCACAACCTCCCTTACCTTATTGCTGATATTTATAGTCTGTCAGGGTCAATTAACTCCCTGCAGATATGAAATCTTTCTCAACTGTAACTCACTGCTAAATGCTTTGAATCAAACTTCAGCAGAATCCACTTAAAAAATGAATAATAATATTTGCTTTAATATTCGCCTGACATACATTCAACACTCGTTAAGAAAATAAATAATGATAAAAGTGCAAAATAAAGACTTGCTTTAAAGAAACCTGAAACAAAACACAGAGACCGTTTTATGCAGCTCTGAATAAAGCCTGACAAAGCAGCACGGATCCGCGTCTAATCTAAAGCTCTTAACGCTGGAGGAATGAAGTCTCCTTTAGTGCTGCTAACCCATGACTCATAGTGCTACTAAAAGCACCTCTTCCCTTTTTCACTTCCCAGACAGCCTGACCTCTCACTCATCTCTTTTGAAATATTGAGTCGTGAACTGTGCAGTGTAAAAAGCACGAGTCTCTTAGCAAGAGATGAGATCAGGGTCTCTGCGGATCTTTAGTGCGGTGTAAATCTTCTACTGTATGCTGAAAAGCTTATCTGTTCTTGTCGTGCCGGCCGATTCGTCATGCATGAATAAACACAACTTAAATTTGAAGGCCGTTCACACATTGCATTCAGTGGCAAGATATTGATGTTTTTTAAAGAGGAGTTAGAGATTTCCAAAGCTACCGATGCGTTGTGGGCGTCACTTAAAGTTAATAATATTACCGTATGTGTAAATGCTATGTAACACTATAAAAGTGTGATTAGATTGTCGTATGATCTCATCATCACACCATAAAAAAAGCTGCCATTCAGAGCTACAAATCCCTGTAACAGATCTGAAATATCAATCATTCCAGTTAGCCTGGTTTCAGCCTGTAAAGGTCACTGAAGACAACATTCTCTCCAAAGTTCAGTGTGAAACCCGATTACTATCAGCACAGTTTTAATCGCAAATCAAATAAGTCTTCAGAAGCTACGCGGCTCTACCAGAACATTCTGTTTGCTGTACATTTTCTTTATCTGCCCATCAGAAACGCTCAGTGTGTTTGTCTCCATGTGAGCCGTTTCTAGGTAGTAAGGGCAGAACTGATAAGGGAATCACAGTCACATGCGCTGAGCCTCGTGACGGTGACAAGGTTTCCATCAGGAAGAAACTCAATGACCTGACTAATAAAAGCCATGTAACTTGTAAACAGACATGTGGGAAAGTTGCTCTCAAATAAGGAATGGTGTCTGGGCCTTTATCGTTAAATTGGTCAAGGACACCAAATGATACGGTACTTCCCAGTACCTGCTTTTTGCAAGTTGTCTAAAATAAATGACAATATTGCCTGGAGCTGTATTTAAACACACTATATATGTCATACAGTGAATACACAAATGAGTCATATGTTCTTTAAAGAGCATAAAGTAATTTTTACAGCAGATTTACTTCAAACAACTAACTAAGTGACTAAGTATTACCCAAGTTTGTGTGTTTGTCAATGCAGAGCAAACATGGCACATGTGAAAGCTGCTTACCTGGAGGCACACTGTAGCGGGTGGGGTTATTGGCATCAGGCTGGGGTGAAGCTTTGCTAGGCTCCCGAGGAGAGAGTCTGTATGGAGAGCCAGGTCTGACCACTGCACCGTGAGACTCCTGTTCAATCAACTTTAGGTCATATGGCATGTAAGCAAATGGCTTTCCTGAGGACAAAACAAAGAGGAGAGACTATCACATAGCTGGAGAAAAACTATGCAAAACATGTTTGCATATCAATCTTCATTTCGATTCATATTATTATATAGACAGTGTTTTTGGAAATGCATACATAATTACTGGATCTACTCCTAAAATTGATTACACTGACAACTCTATACCTTCCACCTATCCGATCATCAATTCATCATGAACCCTTCCACAAATACATTTTTTTTTATGTGATTACGAAGACCCGAACCATATTCAAATAACAACAATAATCAAGCAAACATAGTCATAAGAAAAAATTAAAGGGACCTTGTAAACGTGGCAAACAGCTACAGAGCGGCACTATAACTGAAATGTCAGAGGAGGGTTTGCGAGGTACAGTCTGCTCTTATGTGAGGAAGAGGTCGAGCAAAACTTGATGTCTCTAATGGATATCAGTACAAGAGAATGACCTAATGTTCCTTTTGGTTGGCTGCTTCTGTCTGGCTCAATCAAAAACAAGCACTGCGATTCTTAGCTGAGAAGAGCAAAGTCCACTGTCTTACTGTCTCTCTCTTTTTTCTCTCTCTCCCTCGCTCTCTACACTCTTCAAAAGTCTGTTTTTATGTCCATTAGAAGGCTTAGAGAGGGAGGAAAGAGAGACAAATGACTGCCTGCTCTGTTTCCATCTTGTCTATAAAAATAACAAAGGACGAGAGAGTGAAAGAAAGAGTGAGAAAGAGAGATGAGTGCATGGGAGGATGGAACAAAGAGAAACATTACAATAAGGACAGACATTATGAGTGTTTTTATGTGCATGTAATTTAAATGTACTAATGTTAAATATATGATTTCTGATAAGAAAACTTTTTAAAGCAATATTGCAAATGGCGGAGCACCGTGGACAATGATATCTTACAAATATTACAAAAACGGTCTATTTTATATTTAACAACACAGCTTTAAATAAACCAACCTTAATTGTATTTTGCTTATTTATTTGCTTATATATTTAACACCATATCAGCATCAAGGGCTATTATCATGGCAAACTTACCAATAAATACCATAATAAGTATCATAAGACACCTAAATTGTATTAATGTACTTCTTAACATTATTTCATTTTAATTCATTTCAAAAATGTTAATATGCACTAATACTAAAACATATCTTTCTTTTACATCTTTATTCTCAGGTGACATTACAATTAATTAAATGCAAAGGCTTTGCACTTACAAACTACATACAAGCCAACTGTACAGGAGACTATAATCACACTGCACACCTTACATAATGCAATAGACTATCTGATCACCAATTCATCATGAACCCCTACACACTAAGGAAAAAGCAAATTTGCAAAAACGAATCCTCTCTGATGCGATCACGAAAAGCCAAACCATATTTAAATAACATACATTAAGCAAACATGGTGAAATAAAAAAATGACAGGGAAACTGTAAACGTGGCAAACAGAAGCGGAACGGCACTATAACTAAAATGTCAGAGGAGGTTTTGAGAGGTAAAGTCAGCACTTCTATGAAGAAGAGGTCGAGCATTTACAAAGTACATACAAGCCAACTGTACAGGAGACTATAAGCAGACTGCAGACCTTACATAATGCAACAGACTACTGGAAATGTTAGACTACTGGAAGTTAATAGCAATATGTGATTGTAATTCAAACAATAGTCATGTACAAACATTAAAAAAAATTGTTACTGGTTTGAACATTCATGGCAAGGCGAATCACGATTTATTTGACAGCAGTGCATCTGTTTGTCTTCTTCTGTCTGTTTCAAGAGTGATTTTGTGTAACCTAAAGTTTTTATAGTTCAACACTCTCCTCAGGAACCTGCTCTTTTGTTCATGAGTTTTCCAAAACACAAAAAAGTGACAGACAAGCAAGCAAACTCTCTGAGCACTCTCACAACCTTCTCGAGTCTCTGACTCACCTTCTCGGTCCAGCACAGTGGGACTGTGGGTGGTGACTCGAGGTCTGCGGTCCGATTCGTTCTGGTCCAGTCTCTGTTTGTCCTCCTGATGCGCGGACTCATGCACAGCTTTGATTTGGTGCTGGAACATGGCAAAACCGCTCAAAGGAGCTCCAACAGGAACACCGCTGTGACCAAATGGAGCTGAAACCTAAACAGCCATTTAAGTACAAGTACAGATTCAAACGATGGGCTATGTTCATCTAACAGAATGGATAAATATATAAACATGTTAACTGTTACAACTTTTCTTTAAATTATAATGACAGTTTTGCATTCTACACAGCCAATCAGGGCCTTAGTTTGAGTGCAGATCAAATCTATTTCACAGCCACACCAAAAGCGCCACAAAAGCCTCCGAACAACCCACTGATCAGCCCAGCAAGACTCCCAAAGCAAACAAACTTTCACTCTTCATGTTTAACGACACAATTTCATGTGGAAAATCAATTTCAATCTGATGATTTTTTGCTGACTGATGCAGAATCAAATCACAGCACATGATCAGCGGAGGTGGAGGCAAAACTCACGTGGCGGGTTGGCTGGGCCCTGTTTCTGTCCACAGGGGCATAGTTGAATAATAAGTGGGGGTAGGGACTGTGGGGACTGACCATAGGGGGGATGGTGGCGGCCCGCTGCTGGAGCTGCTGCACGTTGAGGATTTTGGCCGAGGACACAACCACTGAGCCTGAACTGCCAAGTAATGACGGCTTGTCCAGAGAGAAAAGTCTGGCAGAGAAAGGATGGGATGAAAAAACAAAATCATCAAACTTTTGAGCAACTGATACTCCACTGACATGTAAAGCTTTGATCACACCGCATAAACAAATGATTTGGTTTTCAAACACAATGTTTTGGACTGACTGTGCATGCTATTATTTCGCCAGGGATTAAATCTAATTTCTTTGTTCGGACAGCGCAATCAATATGTGGATGTCAAAAATATGTTCAAAACTCAAAAATGATTGCTGTACTAATGATGTCACATGAACACATGCCAAGAAACGTTCTCAGATAACAATAAATTGGATTTGCAAAAACTTTTTTAAAACTATAAAGGTTTCGAGTCGGTTTCTAACCTCTGACGGTCAGGTTCGGCCTCCACGTCCTCATCGGCACTGCAGGTGGCGCTAGAGTCATTATCGGAGTGGTGCTGCTCTCCCGGTTTCTCCTCTTTATCCTTGACCTCCGGTTCGGTCTTGACCTGCACTTGTCCTTTTTCCCCACCTAGAGCCATCATCTCCACATCCTGCGGCTCGCTTTTTGGATGGACCTGCGTTTCGTATCCCATGCGTGCTCGTTCGTCCTGAGGAAGCCCATCTCCTGCTGCACCTTCTGGACTCTTCTCCACTTTGACCCGCAACTCGTTGTAAGGAGCTTCCTGGCTCTTGGCATCTACCACGGGGCCTTTGGTGGTAGCAGCATCCTGTTCTGAGGTGCCGTCCACTCCAGAGCTGGTAGGCGTTAGCGAGTCAGAAGATTTGGTGGTATCGGTTTGAGAGGGAGAAGGTGCGCTCTCTGTGTCTGAACTGTTATCAGGACCTGAGGAAGATGTTGAGATGGGTGAGATTCAGGTGAGACTCATTGAGTACCTATTCATTAATCTGAGCCATTGGCAACCTCTTCACAAGTCCAATCTATTTCAATCTACACAATAACAGAGAAGCAGCAACCCCAAATAACCCTGCCGTGACAGAACACAGACGGCTTTTGGGGTCACAGTCGCCGCACACGACATCATGCAATCAAGCTAATGCATTTCTGAACAGCAGCCGTCATTTGGCTAATCGCTGCCTTACCATATGATGACACGCCCACCAGGGTCACAAGAAGCCACTTCATATAAAATACACGCCAGTAACATTGCTTATCTACATAACCCTCTACATCTGTAAATACAAGTCAGCACTAATCCAATACAAATTCATTAATTGTTTAGATGTATATCAAGCTAGCCCTAAACCAGAGAGCTGCCTGTTACAGCTTCACCAATACATCCGTGTCACTAAAATAAGCATACACACCTTTACGCATGAACAAAAACTTACAATGTACTACACCTGCCTGCATCAGGTTGTAAAAAATCAAGTTGTCCTGAAGACAGTCAGTGGAGATATCCAACAACTACAAAGCAACTTTCCTGTTCTCTTCACATATAGTACAAGTTCTCCAACTCTCTCTCCGTCCATTCCACCCCATCTATGTGAAATCTTTTCTCCCCACTCACAGTCTATCTGTTTCTGTCTCTCTCAGAGAGCAGTAAAGGCTAACCCACTTTGCTTCAGGAGTACATCAGGCACTATTCCAAAAAGCAGACGGTGGGAGGGAGAGAGAGGGAGGGAGGTTAGAGGAAGGGAGAAAAGAAGAGCATCGACCAACAGACAAGTAACCAAGCAAAGCATATCTGGACAAAAACATTGAGGGTTCTTTTATCTTCCCAAAACCATGTGAATATTCAACACACCATATAGGCACTTGGGCATGGATTATAGGAGAAAGTAGGCATAAAGGAAACACCGAGAGAATCAAATACAGGAAAGACAGGCGAATAACAGGAGAAAAAAAAGGGTAAAGACACTGTTTGTTCCGGTACTCTAAACTGATTGGACAAGTAGCAAATTCAAGAGAACTGATATTTCTTATAACAGCACTGGAACGGTTCACTGTTTGCTTTACTCCACTTGTCTGTGTTTTGCCGTTTCAGCTTGCTGTTATGTCTATGTGTTGCTCGGCAACACTCAACATTTCATCCTGCTTCGACTTCTACTGCAAATATCAGTTTACATAGAAAAACGACCACCAAAACCAATCATCAAAAAAGGTACACAAAGAATAAAATGAACAGCAGTAACATTTACTTAATATTAACTTCATGTTACTAAAACTGGTAGAAAAGCAAAATCAGACTCTCACTCATGCGATGCCGCCTAATTGGTACAACTGTAACTAAAAGAGAGAAGAGGACGTCAGAATCGGACAGGGAAGGCGGTCACAGCAGATCAAACGCATTGAAGCGCTTGACTTCTTTCCAACACACTTTCTTGAGGCTTTAAAGCTAGAGAACGCTTACATAAGAGACAGCCTGGCAGTCAGAATTAGTCCAGATCTCTTATCCCTTCTCTATATTCCCTCTTGTTTCCACTATCTTTTGTTCGTCTTTCTGTCTTATTCACTCTCTTCCTTTTCTTTTCATCCATCTCTCTTCCTGCTCTCCCCTCATTTGCCCCCGATTCTCACTCATTAAGAGTACAGACAGAAGTAGAGAGAGGATGTTGACCTCTGTGGCACTGTGCTGCGGTCTGGGCTTTTGCTGTCAGATCCAATCAAACGCACTGCAGTCAGACAGGTCAGCACACTGCACTACTGCTCTCTCACTTTATCCCTCGCTTTCTGTGTCAGTCCTCCCTTTACATTACAGTTCTGCTGTTTCTCTTCCTGTTGGCATGAAGTGTCCACGGGTTCACGGATCAGAGAGACTGGCAGGGAGTTTCGGGGTGTTTGATAGTATGCTAAAACCAGAAAACTATTTAAACAGAACATCAAAAAAAAAAAAAAGAGAAATCTCACCATCGCTTTCCTCATCATCATCAGGCATAGGGTCAATCTGTGATGGGTCTCGATTTCCACGGAGCCGCGCGGAGCTCTGTACACGACAATGTGAAAAGTAACAGATAAACAATCTAATATGTTAGATGTGTGGTAAACTTAAGTCAGACAAAATCGTATTTTTTAAAAGAAAAAACACACTTCAGGTCTACAATGAAAATACAATACGACACAAAACACGACATTCAGGAGATACACCTTAAAGTTCTGATATCTTATGTAAATGGAACGTAATATGTAGCGATAACTGTACCTTGTGTTGCTGGAGTAGATTGTCTAGGTTGTGTCGCCTCTTATAGTTAAAGTAGAAGTTCTTACACTGAGCTTCACTCTTAGTGCCGACCATCTTAGCGATGGCTGACCAGTTCCTACCATGTTCAACCAGCCCTGAACAGAAGGGGAGAAACATCATTTAAAGCCAGTGTGATTTAGGAAAAAAGCTGCAACAACAGTTGTAATAATACTGTAATAAAACCCTCACAGTTGTGGGGAATGTATGGTGTAGTCAGCGATTTGAGAAATACATGGTTATGCTGTAGCAAAGATGGATGGATAGAGAGATGAGGAGATAGATAATACAGCTAAATACTGATGAGAAGAACCAGCCTGATTTCAACAAGAAGACACATTAGCATATTTCTTTTGATTGCACAAAAAAAGCAAATATCAATATTCAGACAGGTTTACAATTCCAACAATATGCACACTTGAAAGCTTGACAAACCTACTGACAGAAATGTTATTTTTTTCTGCTGGGAGTCTGTAACACTCATTGATCATGAGTAGAAGAGCAGTGAAAAATTAACCAACTCTATAATTGTCGTGCTTTGGAACATAATTTTATCAGGAAAAGTTAGATGAAAATCAATAAATAAGAACAAGATCACATACATGACAGGGACAGTTGTCAGCTTCAGGAAAAACATTATATAAACAGACAGGTCTTCATTACTTTAGTTATTTAAGAACATCCCAGAAAATGTTTGGTTAAACAATCATTATGAACAACAACTGTTTGAGATACAAGAAACATGATAGATGTTCTTAGAAGCCACAAAAAAGAAGGCAAAGACAATAACACCTCCTTCATTAGTAACCTCCATTTAATTGTTATGTCATCCTACACAATCAAGCTATAGTCACGTTGGCCTTAACTGCTCAAAGCTTCTAAATATTCAATTAAGAACTAGATCTCCCTAAATGTCCCTTAGGTTTCAAAGTGATTCACATAAGCAGTCTATATATTTGCGAACAGTACAACAAAGAGGCAACTAAAAAAAATTTTCACCCAGCAGTTCTCTCTTCCACTAAAAGATCCAGATTGATGGCTGAATCTGTAATCAGTTGCTGTGTGCTGAAAAGATGCCCACATGGGGCGTGATGAATGTGTGTGTGGTTACATGGTAATCACAGAAAACATTACAGATCAAGATCAACCATCTTGAGCCACAGCGGTTTGTAGCCCGGTTTGATCTCAATTCAACTCTACACAAAGCTGTTCTTTGTTATCTCTTCTCTCCTGCCCTTGTGTGACAGAGTAAAACCTGGATTATGGGTCCACGCACCAGAAGTGACCTCATCTTGGCACTTATGGCTGTGGGCACTACACCACAGTAAGATTCTGCTTCCCGCAGCTGTACATTTCCTAATTTTTGCCGGTGGCCTCTAGGCTTCAATTCTATTGGTCAATTTTGAGTGAAGGATGGCTGAGCCATACATTCAGCATACATTCAGGCAAAAAACTATCACAAACTAACTTTAAAACTATTTACATGTGATCACTACCTTTTGCACACTAAATAAAAAAGTAAAAATACCATTTAGTGTGTAAATGTAAAACTATTGCGATTTTAAACTTATTTTTACTGCACTGAAATACTTCAAATAAGTGTCAACATCTTGGAAAAAGAAACATATAACTTGCCTGAACACAGCTTAGAGCCGGTCAGACAGCAAATTTAATGCGTCATTGTTTTGTCTACTTTTTTCAGATGGTAAATGTAAATTTCTCAAAATATTTGTCACAGTTGCTTCTTGCTTGTTAAGCTGATATTTCCTCCACCACTGCCACCTGTTGTTTTGGAGAACAGTGCAATGGGGAGTAGAAATGCTTCTGAGGTGTGTAAGCAGTTTGCAGTGGTTGTAACAGAGTGAGGTGTCAAGCATAAACTCAAGACTTAACTCCTCAAAACAATTACTGAAGAACAGTGTAGTGTTTAGGATCCCTAGTTTGTCCTCCTGCTACACAAAACAGAGCAGCAACACTATAGGATTACAAGACGTCTGTGCAACGCAAACACTGAGCCTGCTGTTACATAGGAATACGTGCAAACACCTTTATGTCTGTCCCTGAAAAAACTAATTATAAAAACAGAAATGCATTGTCACTCCTTAGTCTGACAAGAAAACAGTTCTGCAAAGCTTCATGTTTTAAAAAGCACAAAGAATAGTTTGTGTGTTTTGTTTAATTTTTTAGTAATACAAACAAAAAAATTTTGCTTATTGTTTGTCCCTTATTATGCATGCATGCAAATTTGACTCACGCAAGTCTGCCTTTATCATCATCATCATCGACAAAGAATCACTACAGATCCCCAAAGATAAACATACGTTAAAAAAATTGTATATTGAGAAACATTATGTCTGTTAGGCTAAAAGCAGGTACATAGTAGCAACAACAATGTCAAAACAACCAGTGGTAAAAATTAGTGACTCTTCACTAAATAAACATGTACTTAAGTAATAAATTACTGTATAAAAAAAAGTAACTTCACACAACCTTAACTTTCACTGTCCTTTCCAGGTCATTTTCACAATCGATGGTAAACAAAATACAGTAAAAATGTATCAGCATAATCTAATGACAGAATCACGACTTCACTAGAATAATGTGAAATTATGTTTCATGTAAAGTATTACGTTCAATCTCATGTAAATTCACGTTAAGAACATTTATTTTAAATGGTCTATTTCTGTCTATATTTCACTAAAGTAAAGACCTATAATATATTTAAGGATAGTGCATTTGTCACAACATACATAAAAAAACTATATGAAAGAATATTTTTCCTTTTTGTTTTTGGGTGAAATGTGACCAGTACAAGGTTTCATGAGTCACCAAAAAAAGCTTTTAATAAAACGCCCAATAAGCCTTTTTGCACTCCCAAGACATTTGTTCTTCAACTCGACACTACTCCTGTATTCTCATACAATGTTTAAGTAAATGTTCTTTCTGTTAAGTGTCTAATGTGTCAAACTTGCACTTCAGTTCCATCTGCACATACAGAGCAGATCACTGCTGCTCCCAAACCCACACAAACAACCCAACAACTTTCCCAAACACAATATGCAAAACAACAGGAGATGCATCAAAGTAGAAAAATAAATTGTGGTGGCAAGTATGTTCATGTGTGACAATAGAATTGGTTACAGCCAATTGAAAATCAGAAGAGAAAAGGGGGAGTGGAGAGAGAGTGCAAGTATGAAGTAAAAGTCGAGCAGTACCTTTTTTGGCGATCTCCATCTCCTCCTCCGTCCAGCGAGACGTCTCTCCAGCTTCAACTGCGCCTGCAGCGACACACACAGTTTATATTAGCGAAGAAGAACTCTACCAGCACTACCAGACACGGCTCATCGTACACCCGGTCTCTCTATCCGTCTGCACTCAGGATCTACAGAGACCTCCCCCTCGAGACCTTCCCTCGCTCTGCCTCTTTTCTCTCACGAGTGAGCTCAAATTCTGTTCTTAGCCTCGCTTATTGCTTTTCCCTCCTTGCGCTTGCTGGACACAACTAAACAGTCTCGCTCTCAGTCAGCTGATCTCAACCAGACAGTGGAGGAGTGCAGAAGCACCACCCTTCTGGGTCTAAGACCAACACATACACACATATTCGCTCACCCATATCATTAGGCAGTCGGTCTCATAACAGTAGCTGAGCTGTACGGAGCGGAGCAACAACCCCTCCCTACGTAATTTCCACTCAAACTACAGTGAGAGAGCAAGAGAAATACAGGGATAGAGAGTGATAGAGAGAGAGAGAGAGAGAGAGAGAGAGAGAGAGAGACTGAGCTCTCCCCTCCCGCCCTTCTTTAAAGGGTCTCCTTGAAATTGACTAAACACTAAGACAGATTTAGCACAGCGTGAACCCCTGACATTTACGCGAGAGTGCGAGCGTGTCCGCGCAGTGTTTAGATGACTTGTGCGCTGTGTCTCCACTAAAACTCTTCAAATAAACGTCTCTTCTGTGACCCACTAGACGGCGTTTACATTACCCCCTGACCTATGTTATATTCCTTAGTTCATACAGTTTAGAAATTAAATCAGTGCATTAAGGATCCAAAGCATAGAAAGACACACAAACAAGAAGAACTTCAAGATAAAATCAAGCACTGGCACAAACTTTATTAGGCCTCTTTGGAAATAGGGCATTACACAGCAATCTCATACACCCACGAGGGCTTGAGGTTTTAATAGCATTACTGGTCCATCAGATCACAATATATCCAGCAAATGGGAGTAGAGACGATGGAAACAGAAGAAAAGACTGAAATGAGTAAGAAAGACATATGGTGCGGAAAGAAGCCTCTGTTGACACGGACTCCGACAGCGTACGGCGGCAAACGCAATTAACACTATTTACCTTGTGCTGATGTCTCCTAATGTGTTTTAAAGTGGTACCAAAACTCGCATGAAACAATCAGACAATCAGACTAGCCTTTCACTCGTCTCTAATCAAACTCCTCCTGAGACTCGGCGCGTTTACCTGCCTCTCATTATTGTCTCCATGGCGATTCCTCCACCCGTTGTCACCACGGCAACATAAACTCAGAGACCTTGAGCCTGCCGTTGTGTGGCAAGAAGAAGGGAGGGATTCAGAGATAGGAAGGAATGGACAAACAATCTTACAGAGAGAGTGAGAGAGATGGAGCAAAAGAGCAACATTAAAAAGATGTATAAAGGGAGCGAGAGGAGGAGAGGGGACGAGAGAGTGCAAGAAGAATAAACACTGAAATAAAGAGAAAAGCTCTGGATGTCATAACAGTGAGAGAACGGAAGAAAAATAGTGTTGTTTTGCTCTGCAGAGATCACCATCCTTAGTTAATCAAAAGTACCCATTCTTTTTTCTTAAGAACTTAATGGACCAACACGCTATATACTCCTTACAACAAGCCATCAAATCAATCACAATCACAATCTGGCCAGTAAAGTAAAAGAACTAGTAAGCAATACCACTGTCATGAGCATACAATTGAATTAATGCGAGTTTCATGCTTCGAGGTGACTCAGGAACACCTCACACTCACAATTCCACAAACCAAGCGCAGAACCAGCAGACAGACATCAGAACAAACCGAGAGCCCCATACTTTTCTGACAAGTAAACTGAGTATGTGTGTGTCCGTGGATGCATAAAGATCAAGGGGGAAGTGTGTATATATATATATATATATATATATATATATATATATATATATATAAGTGTGTTTACCTCGTGTATCTGTGCTAGGTGCAAGAGTGGGTTTTGCAGGATCTCGTATGGGCTTCTGCACCGGCTCAGGTTTAGAGGGAGGTGGCGGCTCAGGCAGAACTAACACAAACAAACACATAAGCACATACTGAATAAAAGCCCTGATGGTTTATGGTGTGTGAAATCTGATTAAATATAGTGAATCGGTTTGTTGAAATCAAAGACCTCTTAGTGTCTTGTGTCACTCTGCTGCAGCTAGTGGCAGCCTATACATTTTTTTGACCAAACATTTAGATTTTTGACTAAATCAAAAAGAACCAGTTCATCATTAATGTACACATGTGCATGAGCGTCACCTGGTTCAGGTGGAGGTGGAGGCGGTTCCTCAGCCACAGCTGATGCAGCCTCATTATTGGCCATGGAGCGAGTGGTGATGCGACCCTTGCGACGGCCCTGGCTGTTAGCGGTCTTGCGGCCACGTGGCGTGCTCTGCTCCTTACCCTCCTCCTCTTCTCCCTCACACTTCTCTTTGTCTTTGCTGATGTCCCTGTAAAGATAAAGATAGGGAACAGGGTCAAATCAATAAAGTCTGTTCAGATTTTATGGCTGCCTGAATATGAGTTACAAACCCAGACTGTGTGAGTTCCTTTCATGATGTTGATAATGGAACTACATGTCCAGCATAAACACTTTGATAAATTAGCTAAATGATGGAGTTTCCCTAACAGGGGTGCACAATTGAATTCTACTAAACTTTATAAGTTAAGTAGAAATATATAAGTAATATAAGAATTATAAGAAATATTTAGGTACGGAGTACAGACACTAACTGTATGTGTAAACAAAACTGAAATGAGCTATGAGTCATTAGTGCCTCATTTCCTTTCCAGTTCTTAAACAACCTAAAAGAAAGGTAGAGGGAGCTTACTTGGAGTCTTCTTTTTCATCTTTCTCTTCCTCTTCCTTTTTCTCCTCGTCCTCTTTCTTCTCCGATTTCTCAGCTTTGTCCTCCTCGTTCTTGTCGTCTGTCTTGTCTTCCTGTGAGGGTCGTGTTATCTGCTATAAAGAACAAGAACCACAATACGAACAGCAGTTAGACAGCTGACCTTTTCTAAAAGCATGACCATGTATATATATATATATATATATAAATGCAGAAATAAGACAAGATCAGGTAAGAGACTGGATAGAGCCAAAATCCACATGAACAACAAAAATATATGGGGAATTGCACTGTATGTAAAATATATATAATATATACACATATCCGTTCTGACCACATTACATTTCTTTAGTTTGGAAACACTGCTAGGAGCTTTTAAAAAAAATCTGCATTTGTCAGTGTGACAAATACCACAAAATAGATCTCACTTCAGTTTTTAGCCAGATGGCAAACTAAAAGACAAAGGCCAACTTATTCCAGCTCTGGACTGGATCAGACAGAATTCCTGTCTGAATACTCTTGATCCATCTGACTCTTATTTTTTTCCCCATGCACTCTCCACAATCCATTCAGGTCCACTCCCCCAACAACGTAAGTGAATATCTTTGCAGTTTTCTTAGTTTCTCAAACAGTCTGACTCATGCCACATGTGAAAAAGTGAAAACAAGAACCTAGACACTAAGTGAGTCAGACTTCACAACGAAAAAAGACTCCACACTTGGCTTAGCTTTCTATGATGACATGCTCATTTTAGCTACGTTAAAAATCATGCATTGAGAAAACGGATATATAAAAGGCATGACTGACAAGAATTAGTCAGAGAAAATTTCCAATGCACTGCCAGAGAGCAAAATATGGAAGCATACAATATTGTTGGGAGTACATGATAAGAAATTGGAAGTAGATAAAGACCAAGAATGAGAGATTCACATCTGTGAAAAATAAGTGTAAACAGTGTCTTTATTCTAATAGCAGAATAAATATTATTTTGTTTGTCAAGTTTTCATGAAAACATATTTTGCTTAATAAGAATGCAAAAACACACAGATTACACATTTGAGCAGTATAAATTGTGAACTTCTTCCATATGTAGTTCTACATCTGATATGATACATATCCAATCTACAGCTGCAGATCTCTGTTGTCATACAGCACCAGTGAAGCTTGGACTTCAAAACATGAGATTTTCTACATGTGCAAAGCAAGTGACAACATTGTTTAAAGGGATGCATGAAGCGAAATCCTACTTAGAATTACTTATAAACAAAAATGTCAACCAAACTGAAGTAGTAATCAATGTCCTCAATTACATTACTGACTTGTGCATCATTATAAATGTATAGCCCAAAATCAAGCAATGGAAGCTCAAGATTAATATTAGACTAAGTGTAGGGAAGTCAATGTCAATGGTGTTTTTCTACTGTTTGCTAAAGATTGCTAATGGCTTGAGGTTCTTGATCATGGCTGCTGGCACGGACAGAATGACCAAAGCCCCACCCTCTTTCCTTTTTCTTGGTCTGTTCTGCGAAAGAGAAGCAAAGCATTGGAACAACCCAAGCTCAGCCAACACAAACAAGCCATGCTGCCAGATGGGACCAAAAAAAAAAATCAGTACCTCTGCCACGGAGACGCGGAGAACAAATAAAGTGAGGAAAGGAACTGAAACGGAAATAATTCAGGTCAAAACAAAAATATATTACCCTGTTAACAATATGTTGACAAAAAAGGAACTACAGAGCATAGAAAGGATCGGCAGGAAGACAGCAAGAGCTCACTTCTACATAAAGCACATCAATACATCATAATAAATATCACTGTCTGCTGTGTTTAGTGTATTACTTCACGGCCCATCTGAAGAAACTTTACAAGAAACTCTCAAAAGCCACTTATTTCCATTCTTATTTTTAGTCTTTTTATTGAAAGCTTGCGCTGGAATGTAGATCTATTTTTACTTATAATCTATGATTCATTCACCAATCTCTGGTCATGTCAGGTTTGGGTAACAATTCTTATTATAAGACAACTTATGGCACAACAGATGTGTGAACCATATGCTGTCTATCACCTGCTGTGAATCTTATTTTGTAGACTTCAGCCTTGATACAAAGGTAACATTTTAAAGCATATAGAATGACTAAGTTATGCTTCTGAATTAAGAACTTGTAAGATAATTTTAATTTCCACTTAACAGTCTTCTACCACGAATTCGAAATGCAGCAGCATCTCTGTAGCTTTACGGCCGGGAGAACCAAATAAGCAAAACACACACAGAAATGCTTCTCAGTTGATTCTCAGTTTAATATCAGACAAACAGAGGCTTAAATTTATTAGTACGTCCTTGAAAACTGGTACGAAGTGGTTTAGTTCGAGAAAAGGCAGTTGTTTTCCAAGAGAACTTTTATATCTTTTATAAAAAAAAAGTGTATATTTCACTCAAAATTATACATAAACTATGCAGCGTTTTATTGTCATTTGATTGTTCAATGTATTTCTTGAATGCTACTGGACCCACCGTACCTGAAAATAATTAAAGCACTGTTAATTTTGTATGTTATATTGTGTCAGTACTATCGCTTGCAGACAATGAACTGATTTTGGTGATATCATCCACCCCTAAAATGACAGACTTAAAAGGTTACTTGACAGTCTGTCAAGTTACCTTTTATGGTTATATTTTATGAAAGGAAAATTAGTTTGGCTGTACTGCCTACTAACTTTATAAATGTGATAAGATCATGGATCGTGATCCTGCAATACCTGCTCGAAAGAATCATATGATGGTATTTTTGCCATATCGCCCACCATGGCTATTTAGTTAAATTAGATAAATACTTAATTATATCCATAGCTCAACAAAACATGAGTATTTAAGTCTCAGGAGATGAATATTTGCTTACTGGAAAGGTGCTGTATAAAAAGGTCACAGCGTCTAGCCTGTAAGCCTCTAAACATACTTTTTCAGGTATACCAGAGATCAGTGGGGTCTGGGAATATCCCATGATCATTAGACTTCAGGGAGTGTCATAGAGCTGTTAGACTGAAAGCAGTGACACGCTGAAGTTTAAGGCTTGTTTTGGCAGCCGCTAGAGCAAAATTTTAGGCTGTCGAATCAAATATAATAATATTACATGCAATTTTTTCCTCAAGATGACTGTGTTCTCATCATGTGTTCTGCTTTTTTACGGGAAGCACTAAATACAGTTTCTAACCGCAAAACCTGGATGACCCATTTCGAATTATACTTTAAAGTTTCTTTAATGGTAGTCAAACATCTCAAATAGTTAGTTGGCCATTTGATGCTCTAAACACAGAGTAGGGGAGTACATTGTCCTTTATACAAATATAAAGCTTTTCTAACTACACAATTACCACATATATGAAAATATCATGGTTCTGTGGTATCATGGAATTTTGGCAGAAAAACAAAAGATCAATTTAGTATATGCTTTTTTCAACTATAGCACTTGGAACAGTGTTTTTATGCAAACTTCTACACACTCACATGCACACACGCACACACTTTTTGTAGAGAATGTTACCATTATAAAATTAGGGGTCTGTGTTATTTCATTCTTAAAATTCACAATTAAAAAATGAACATCATTATTTTTATAACTAGTGATTTCCCTGAAACATGTTCAAACCTCAAATAAAACTTGTTTATATGTAAACACTAAACAAACAGATTCAACTAAAATATTAATTTGTGTCTGGTAAATGTATATTGCGACTAGAGAATATTAAATATTAAAAATAACCACCTAACCACCTTTGGACTAATTTTTTCTCTATCTGTGTTCAAAAAAAAATCTCAATATTGCCAATTTTCACCAAAGTGCTAAAGCAGTACATGGACAGCAAAAATAAAATCAGCATTTCCAATTTGAAAGCGGAGCGAACAAACAGGAGAGAGAGACAGATAACAAGCTACTGCGACAGCTCGAATTCAACCAATCAGAACAGAGAGTAGGGAAAGAGGAAAGGAGGAGTCAATGCAAAAAGCTGAAAACAAAATTTAGTGGATACAGTGCTATCATATTACAGAGAGGGCTTATAATAAGATTTTCTGATTAATCAGAATACTCTTAACTATTCGGTATAAAAGTGCAGAATTTTTTCCTACATTATTTGTAGCACACCTGCTTATGCAGATGTCTTGAGGCAGACTCAGACATGCTGCCATGTGCCTTTAAACAGAATTTCACGTTCAATTTACATCCCTACTGCATTACTCTGCAGATAAATGTTTCTTGCTCTTTTTTTGTGTCAATATACAAACTCAGATACAAAATACAGATAAACGCTTTAATAATTTCTACTTAAAGCATAAGCATAAAGCCCTGTAACCGCCACAATCAATTACAACTGGCTTCTAAAACAACACCACAAAAGCAATTTTTTTTACAGTACCTTCATCTATGTTTATCTGCCCCTCAAAAACATCCCATTCATCCCATGGTATATCCCAGAATGCTGTGCAGCAGAGGCCAGAGTAAATGACAACAAGAGGCCGATCCGAAGAGCGAATCTTGGGCTACCTGACAGCGGTGTGCTCCGGCTCTGATCCTCTCCGGCCGGCTGCCGGGATCCAGCTCGGCAGATCAATTGCGAATATTCCGAGAAAGCGTGCCAAAGGGTTGTTTGAGCTGACTAAAGCAGTAGTGGCATCTCTATCTCACGCACACAAAAATGTGTGTGTGCATTAGCTAATCTGTGTGACGGGGTCAGCCCAGGTAATCCCTGCAGAGTGAAGGGGAGAGGAGACTGACCGATCTTAACCCAGTTCAGTCAGGATTTTGATTGGCACAGCAGGCTGCTCCACAACTTCTCACTGGTGTCGGTACAAACAGGCACATACCACTGTGCAGCTAAAGAGGGGTGTCTCGCAAACTCGCATACACTCTCCCTGTTTCTCTGAAAAGCCAGGGCTCTGGAAGGACAGCGTAACACATCAGCTGCCAGTAACTTTTTTTCAGCTCATGCATATTTTTCTGGCTTATGCTCTCTCCTTTTCTCTGAAACATTCTCTGGGGACTCTGGAAAAAATTTTTTGAAGCACAAGTTTGTTTGGAACAGTATTCGGATCTCCATGTGAGCTGAACTCAACTGACACAAACACTTTTATGGGTCTCTAATGTGGAGCAGGGTCATACACTCCACCCACACATAAAATCTGCTAAGACACATTACATACGCTGGCTTGCTTGCACACACAGCATTTAAAAAGATTAGATAAAAATTAATCTTGGCTGCCTTCTCTTTTCAATCAGCATGTGAACATGGTAATCACAACAGGTGGTACAGGAAACTATGACGGCAGTAATGTAGATCACCAGCCAGGTAGCCGAAGAAACACGCCTGCTGATCGGAACGCACATGCAAATGAAAACAGCTGCACATACGTCTGCTTGCTGAAACCGCCTGGGGCTACTGGAGACCGCAGGGTCAAAAAGCGTGTGTGTGATCAGATCATCTTATTACTGCAGCTTAACTTCTGACTCTAAAACACATGCTTCCAATGACCCACTGCCTCAACTTGTGATCTGTATGTCGGCGGTGCTCACACTCTTGTCCGGCGCTGTTTAGAAATATAACTGAAATTATTGCTGACTCCATACACCAGCTGCTTACACAGACTGACGACAGAGGGCAAAATTCAGTTAGGCATGCTTTGTAGCTGATCATCTCGTGTGTATGATGTATAAGCCACATCAATAACAAAAGAGGACATTCAAAGAGTGAGAATTGATCACATTAATGTTAACCAGTAATACTTCACTGTGTTAACTTTGGTAAGAGTTTAGAAAGCCTTCATTTACCTATAACAATACCAATACTTATTAAAATTAATTTTATTAAGGCTCAGACGACTTCCAAACAACATCCATGTTGTTGATATGATAGCTTCCACCTGATACATCGCATTTGCTCAAGTACGGTCGTGAAAGCGAGAAGCTGTAGCTCCTGCTCTTACACATCTTTCAAACAAGAGTCTGAAACTCTCATGTTCCTTTTCTTTCTGTCTGTAGTCCCTGACAGCAGCATAGAGCCTTCCGGCTGTGCCAAACAGATAAAACAGATTCCTGGAAAGCTGTGCAGCTCTCAATAAATCAGAAAGAGTCAGTGAGAAAGAGAAAAAGCCTCTCAAAGCACAAATGCATTTTTGTGTGATGACCCGTGAGGTTCTAATAATACAGCTTTAACATTGTGCAAACGGAACTGCATACACACCCTTACAAAAAACACACAACTTTGCATTTAATGTGATTCAAACACGCACACAAACTTGTATAAAAGCAACACTGAAACATCCAAACACACAGCAAACTGCTGTGATGCAATGCAATGGTACATACTGGACACCAGGGGGATTCAAGAGTCCTAAAACCGCATCTCAAGAGAACCACCTTTGACACATAAACAGACAGCGTTTTTTAAATACCTGATTTCTTCGGCGCCGATTTCCAAAATTGCGGCGAACAAGAGTTTTGTAGTTCTGACTCTTCTTAGTCAAATAATAGTACAGCACGCAATCTGCAACACACTGCATGAAAAAGAGAGAGAGAGTTTAGAGAACTACAGCTGTGTCACTTGGAGTTTGAAAAGAAAATACCATCAGTGCTATGAAAAACACTGTCTGTGGGTGGTAGGTGTGATCTGAGTCAGTAAAGCTGTTACAGCGGTTCAGTTCAAACATCTAGTGGTGAACATTCAGGGGAGTTCTGGGTGAGACTGCAGTCAACCGTACTCTGAACACACACTGACCTTTCTCTCCAAAAATGAAGCAATCAGCCCGAAGTTCTTTGGGTGCTGCACAAACCTGTGTTGCAGAAGAGAGAAAAAGTAAGGAAATGACACACGCACACTAAGACACGGTCACCCAACATGCCAATGTGACCCATTTACTCACTTTTCCTTGAAGAGCGCTTTCTCATGTTCCGTCCAGACGTTCATGAACTGGCGAGATTTGTATACTTTCATGGGATCATCCATCAGGCCGTTCATGTTGATAAACTTTACTCTCCGCTGCTCCGAATCGTACATCATAGGAGGGATAACAGACAGCTGCCGCATCTGCTTCTCATTGTTCTGAGAGAGACACAAAGGTGTTGATGTCCAGGATGGTTCTGTAGCACTTGTTTACATTAGTCTAGTCTCAGCCCCGATGACACGCCCACAGACTGCCCACTATGCATTCACTGACTATCTTGACGTATATTGCACACAAAACTGGTAAGCGCTTGTGAATCACAAACTTCACTTAGACAGCCAATAGATTCAAAGACAACTTCCAGGTGCTGGGGCGCATTGGTTTGTCACTCAGTTTTCCACATCGGACTATTACCTCAGCACAATTTATTTGAAGGGCACATAAAACAAATATAACAAATTGTGGCTGGCCGCCGTACATTTAGTTCATCCTGTTCTAGTGGGCAGTCCTTGGTCAGAATAAGCAGCAGAGTGGACCAGACATAGTTAAACATATGTTTGGACTAATCATAGTACCGTCTCTCTTTTGTCTGGCCAACATATCTTTGTCTGTATAGATAAGATCTCAATTGAAGTTCTATAGATCAGATATTTAAAGCCCCATGGTTTACCTCCTGTTCCGAAAGGCCATCAATGATCTCAGATATCTCATGTTCGCTTCTTGCGATGGTGGCAGACAGACCTGTCCCTCTCTGGCCCACCCTAGAGAAGAGAATGATGAAGCATGTTTAGAGAAAGAGGTTTCTGTTCCTGGCTTTGTTGTCTCCGATCCATGAAACGGAGCTTTCCCAGTGAGCAACCAGACCAGAGTCCCACCCCGTTTCTTCTCCCACAAAAAGCCTTTGAAGCAGCGGTTACAGCTATTGGCCAGATTCCTCTAGGTCTATTCATGAGCTCTGAAGTTCTTCGGTTTAGAGAGTGTTCCAGCAACAATAGCTACAAAAACTGGCTTTTCTAAACAATTTTTCAAAACACTTAAAAATTAACAAATTATTATTAGAAGATTATTCTTATTCAGAACTGGTGCCTTTTTGAAGGGCTGGAACCAAATAATTTTTATGACATTCATTTATTACGTTTGTTGAACGTCAGACAAATATCTTTTATTAGCCAGTTATTGTTTTAAATCATTCTTGAATCACTTAATAAGCCGAATCAGTCAGAGGTTTTTGACAGTGTACATTAGGTGACTTTACTACCGAGCGGTTGTTGATTAAACAAAGTACAGTTAAAAACACTTTATATATTTAAACCAAAGCTGTTAAAATTACATTTTATTTCAAACTCAAGCCTTGTTTAGATAAACTAGCCAAAACCAGAGAACAATATTTACAGGTATAATAATGGATTAATATCAGACACATTTATTCATATTTCTGTATACAGCATGCATACAGCAACTGTTACAGCAACAAACTGGTTATCTTTGGCAACATCTTTTAGTTTTATCAGTAAAAAAAACTCTGTGAATCAAGGTCAATGTTCCTCTGTTCTGCTTTAGCAGAGTTCCAGAGAGATATCCCTACAATTCAGGGAAGCCCTGCAACCTCTGTACCAGGAACTTTTACAGCCCAACATCTGACCCCATCACCCACAGGTTCCTTAATGCTGATTGGCCAGCTGCTGAGTCAGGACAGAACAGTGTGCCTCCAGTGTTTACACAAGATGTTACATCACAACTGTGTCAGGGAAAAGCAATACTGGTGAATTTGTCTGCCTGACAGAGCAGTTATTGAGTTATAAGGTAAACTCGGTGGCTTGGCTGACCTCTGGAAGCGTTCCTGTTGCTCACGCTGCTTGCGGATCTCCGGAAACTGCCTCTCATAGTATTCACGTGTGCGGCTCTCTTTGGCTTTACGGCGAGGGTTGTTCTCCATTCGCTCAACTTTTTTCTCCCACTCAGTCATCAGCTCGTCGTAACGTTGGCAAATTTTCTGCTCCTGAGAACAATTCAGCCAATTTAATATATATAATATATATATATAATATAATTTCCTATAAAACATATAAAATGCATGCAATACACTGTATACATGTTCTTTACGGTTGGTTATTTTTGCACTTTTTTTGCATTTTTTTACAGATACAAAAACAAAAAACATAACATCTGCAAGAGGAAGTGTCCTATTAATGTAACTTATACAAGACTCATAATACTTTGAATACAATGTTCTCAGTAGTGTTGGACTGCAGGGTGTTATATGAAACTAGAGCTACAAGACGGACAAAAAGGCACAGAAGATAAATAGCGTGAGGACACAGACAGAGAGAACAGAGAGGTTCAATAAGAGGAGGTCGCAATCAAGTGCAGAGAGACAAGTGTGCTTGTGTTTGTGTGTCTGCACTACAGTACACAGAGAACAAAAAAGCCTTGTTTTTCTTTGTCTGAACAGTTAACCTTCCTCTTGGCTTTTGGCCATGTCCATCACTATGACTGTTCTTGGTCCAAAAGGTCTGACCGACCCGGTCTATTAACAAGTGATTGCGCTGAACTATACCTTTCTAAGAGCCTATTTTTAAAAGGCAGTCAAAATGCTTCCATGTGGCTGGAAAATGTTTATATTTAGAAACTTAGAAATACACTTTAAAGATGTTTATATAAAGAATATGGCATGCAGCTGCTTCACAAAATGTTATAAAACATACAAATTTTCCTTGCTATTGTAATTGCGAAAATTACTGTTGCCTATTTTATTTTAAAGTGAATTAAAATAAAATAGGCAACATTAATTTTCACAATTACAATAGCAAGGAAAATAATCAACAATTATGATTTGTAATATTGCAATTAGACATATTTTATTCATATAATGACAAGCTAAATAAAAAATACTTTTTTCTAAAATGTAATGAAAGTGGTTTTTGCTATATTTTCCGATACATTTCAAATAGTTATAAAGGAGACACTTACTCTCTGTTTGCGTGCGTGGTTCCTCCTCTTGAAAAACAAAATCAGCTTCTTCCTCATCATCTGATTCCTGCAGCATTAAAAACCTGCATGTTCACATTTACCCACATAAAACCAACACTGCACACAGAACCGAAAACTGATAAATAACCTGCCCACAAACATGGCAGATCACAGCCTTTGAGTCTCCCCCAACTGCATCTTACCCTTAAAAAAACACCTCAAGACAACAACTAATTCACATGTGATTTGTTCATTTAAAAATATATTTTAGTCAAGGGAAATAAAGTGGCTGCATTTGAGCATACACATGCCTAAGGTCCAAGTACTGCTCCTAAAATGTTTTTGTTGTGCTTTAGGCACAAAATGCATTATTTATGGTAGAATTGGTGATTAAAAGGGCTAAAGTGCCTTGCTCTTCACACACACCCCCAATCTAAACTTCAACCCACATGTCTGCGTGCAGGACTGCCTGAATCAACAAGACAAACACAAGACAGACTAACTTTGACCTCTCTAAATACACACTTTCACTTTAACCCAGCTAACACAGACAGGATTTCCGTTAGTGATAACCACACACACTTTTACCTACTAAAAACACTCTTTTCTGACACACACACACACACACACACACACACGAGTCTGACTCTGCATTGAACCCATAATGTCTGCATTTATAGCTCTCTGCTTTCCATTACCGACATCCAGCCAAGGTAAAGATGTATTAATGGTGTCCAATGTGCATTTTTATTATCCAGCACGATACGGTTAAGTATCCTCATATTACAATAGTCTCTGTGATATAGATAGATGGATAGAGACTAAAACTGTACCAAAATGCATTTTTAACAAGATTTAACAAGTTTGTGAGAAGAAATCAGCAGGTTCAAGTTTCTCTCTCTCACAAAAGCAGCTCTGATCTCTGGGAGGATCTCTAGTTACAAAGCAGACTTATCACAGCTGTTGTGGTCTACAAAAATTCGACACAGTTTTAGAAAAGGTGCGCATGAGGCTGCTGCATAGGTCTCCGGCAAAATAACTTTAATTTTAAAAAATCACCTTAAAAGAACAGTGAGATGTGTGAAGAGGAAAACAGGGGAGACCATCTTTGTGGCCCCATTGTTGCCTGACAGCATGTTTACTAATCAAATCAGTCATTCAAAAACAGTCAAGAAATTGTCAAACAAGAACTACTGACAAGTTAGTGCAACTATTAGCCTACACATTAGATTGATCACACTCAGCATTATTTACTGGGAGATTACAGAGACAGGTACTCACGTTTTAATGTTGTCATGGTAGACTTTAGTATCAGAGGGCTGGTTGTACAGTGGCTGTGGAGAGATGGAGAAAGGGTTGCAGGTTCAACTAGATTAACACAGACATACAAAATCTATCACGTCAGAAAACAATTTCATACTCACCAGTTCCACTTTAGGCCCCAACCCTTCCAGTATCTTATGGGCTTCTTCTGCCTTTTTCTGTGACACAGAGTGAATGTTAGAAAAAAAACACCTGTACACTATGTCCTTGTGGTTAGATAGTCTGACTGTCGACACAGCAAATGAACAAACTGTGCTTATTTGTTGACTGCAGCTTTGATGGAAAGAGTATGTGTGAGGTTGTGTGTGTGGTGTCTCAACAGCTGCCACAAAAATGGTTTAAGCAAACCGATGATTTATCGCTTGTTTGCAAAACATTTTCTCCTCCAGGGTGGAAGGCAGTAAAAATAAACAGGCTAAAAATCACAATTTCCTGAGCTGCGACGTTCTGTCTGGGAAATGGCTCCATTAACACGATCCCTAATACAGGGATGAAGTTCAGCTTCCTGATGCCACGCTCGCTCACTTTCTCTATCTGCATTTTTTTTCCTGTCACCCTCTTAATACATTATCATCTCATCTGTTCTCCATCAGTTACCTCTGCTTCCAACACAAGCAAACAAAAACAACCGTAAGAACAGTCGCCTGATGCAAGCTTCAGACACACACGAAACAAATCCTTACAGGAAGTGAACAAACTAAAAATTATTATGAGACATTAGGGCAGTGACACAGGCAGAAACTCCACAAACCAAATATCCCTGTGGTTCTGGACGTGGTTCTAGTCTTTTAGAGAGAAAATTTATTAGAAATCACTCAAGTTTAAGGTCCCACTTTATATGTGAGCTTATAACTTGCATGCTGTTGGATAGTTGCATCACTTCTCGCCTAATATTTCCATGCTGTATTTGGAAATTAATCTCACGCTGTTAACTGCAGCACACAAAATCTGCAAACAGTCCAGTGGAGTTTCATGTACAAACTACAACAACTTAATGAAATAAATCTGCTGGCAAGCAAGAGAGAAATGTGCTGATGTACCCGGTTCTCGTCATAAATGATCTGGACGATGCTGCGATGTTTGTGTTCCACAGGAGGCGGCGTCACAGGCTTTTCTGGCTCTACCGGCTTGGCTGCTTCCTCCTCCAATTGTTGCTAAGAGACAACAAACATGACAACGCACTTTAAACCTGAAGCCTGACATATGACTGTATGCTCAAAATACAATGCTTATTTGACGATATTAAAATATGACAATATTTTGCTGAAAAGCTCATCTGTAATAAAAAAACAGCACTCATAAAAAAAACACATTTTATATTTTAGCTGAATGAAGGCTTTGACTTGAAGCCTTAATAAGAACAGAACTACAAAGCAAGTGAAGTTTTTACTTCCCCATTTCCTTTCATCATGGGAGCAGATAAGATGGGGAAGTAGATTAAACCAGCTGGCTAGTATCACTACAATTAGACATTTTACCAAATATATTAAACAAGAAAAATGAACTAGTGCTGCTGTTGGGATTTTTATGATGCAATCCTGAAAGATTTGGCATCAAACAAAGCAGTAGTAGCAGGTAAAGACAAGGGAATTGTGCATATCTCAAAGGGACAACATTTCCCACAAGGTTTAGTAATAAACCCAATCTGCTGCTAGCAGTGTAAGAGTCCAAAGAAGACCGCTGTAAAATGGGGCTGAACACTGGGATGTGCATTGAAATCGTTTCTGTGGCTTAAAGTTCAAACAAGGTTTTAAATAAAAGAAAATGTTCTTATAATTTATTTGGACTCTAAAATTGATAAAATGATGACAAAGGTGAAAAACATATTTTCAAATTGTTTTTTTAATAACTTGGTCTGAACAGTTGAGTCTTGGTCTCTTAAGTATGTGTTTATTGAGGCTACACACCTGTTTCTTTTTCAGCTTGAAAATCTGTTGCTCGACCTTGGCAATTTCACGGTCCACCCGGTCCATGCTTTGAATCAACTCCTCCTTGGAGAGTTTAGAGGGTGATGTGTCAACGTCCTCAAGCACCTGAGGAAGTCCGCCTGGGGACGAGGACTCCACCTTCACACTGTACTGGGTTTCCTGCACCAGAAAGAAAGCAAAAGTTAACTCAATTAAAACATATAAAACAGCCAATATTCACAATAGGCAGCGACAAATTTAATCACTTTTTAAATCTCTTTTAATCTGCTCCTGTTTGTGGAAAAGGCAGATACTTTAACTTTTCTCATGTACAATAATGTTATGCATGTCACCTTCTTGACCTCTCCGGTGGTCCGGATGCTGTCCTGTATAGTTTGTGAAGAGGGTGGAACGATACTGGTGGGCTGAGCTCGTGAAAAGTGCATTTCAGTGACGTTCTCGATGCGGGGACGCTTGGACTCCAGAGCCTCCTGCTCCTGTTGAGCTGGGATTGCATGAAACTGCTGCTCATAGCCGTGCCTGCGCTCTGGGGGTCTGGAAGAGATAATAGAGATGCTTACTAAACAACAAATAATACATGATTCATATGTCCTCGGTTATGTATGAAGAACAGAAGTCATTTTAAAAGAAAAAGTTCATGTACATAAGAAACAGGGCCTAATTTTAATGTTGCCTTTTAATAGAGCAAAAAAGCAGCATTATGTGTATAGGTGGTGAGGTGTGGGATGGGTAACCTCTCTGTCCCAGGGTGGAATTCTGATAGTAGTGAAGGTCTGCGACGCTGCTGGTCCTGCAGGGGAGTACGATAATCTGGAACGGTGAACTCCTAAACACACACACACACGTAGATCAGATAGGAAGAAGTGGCCAAAACAAAAAAAACAAAAGCCTCACAAATGAGAGCTGAAAACATGTGGGCAGAAAGACAAGAGTGTACACGAGACAGAGAAGCTGTTTGTAACAATCAACTAACACTAACATGCACGCATCATTTCCACTGACACACACACACATGTGCACCCACTAAAATCAATAAGCCTGCTGTGTTTTACATTCTACACTAGTAATAAAAACATTTAACCGTCTTCTTCCACTATAGATGGTACAATCCTCACCACCATCAATTCAACACTTCATCAGGAAACCACAGACACCAGCAGCACATGATGGAGAGCTGCCATGTGTAAAATTTCTTGAGGCTAGATCACTCACTGATTAAAATTAAGTTTTAAAGATCAAGCCAAACCAATATAAGAATTAAGAAACATCAAAATGTCTTTAGGGATTTGGCAGTAACAAGTGTAAAAGCACAATGGGTTGTATAAATGAGTTGGGAACTTACAGAAGGGGAAATAATAATGTTAGTTTATGGTCATGTCCTTCTAACATAGATATAGACAAAGGCAGCCTATAGGGTGAAAAATATTCAATAAATAAACAGGCATTGTTTATTGAGGCATTGTCTTTACAGTAAGTCTAGCTAGTAGTGACTTACAAAAGGGGAGATTGGGTGGCAGTAGCACATGTGTTTTAAAACGGCTTAGTAAAGCACAGCACGCTGCCAACAAGCCAAAAACTGGACAGTTAATTCTCTAAATGTATCCCTTTTAACGCAACAGCCATTAATATCTTTAAGCTTACTAATCAGTTAGTTATGTCTTATCAATGATCCTTGTCCTATTCCTAAAGTATGTATAAGTGATTTTAAAAGAATAGATTAGAACAGTAAACCTAACAGAAACTAATCAGCATTAAAGAAAATATTTACTAAAAATTAAATTCACAAACAAACTTATGGATTACAATCAAGTTTCAAATTAAGGTTTAAACAAGTCTTACATTCAGGTTTATTTGATACAGACCTAAGTCTTATGTGTCAATCTTGTCCACCACAATTCATTTTCTGTCCAAATAACCGTTTCAAATCCCTTAGTATTACTTGTATATCTTTAGTCAAAATTAAAGAAAAGTTTAATTTTAATGTTATATAATCAAAAATGATACAGTATTACATTGTTATACAGTGACCACACTAATCCCAATTGTCTGAGCTGGCTATAGTACAGCAGGATTATTACAAGATCTACTGGTAAAAGGTCATCACACTGTAATAGACGGACATCAGATTTCTTCTGGAAGCGATTCACACTTTACTCAACCATCTGTGCTTACGATTCTAAGCCTAAACTGCTAACGACCACAAAAAAAACATGGCCATGTCCATGTCTGCAAACAGGAAATGTGCAAATAATTGAGTAATGCGATAAAAAAAGTGTGCCGAGAAGAGAGGGGAGGCAGCTGGAGTCTGTTTATTTCTGCTTCCTTAGCTCAGAGGTATGCACTACAGTGATAACAAAATTGATTTAAAATGTTGAGACCTTGCCATTTCTAGCTCCTTTCATCTGAGACAAAGAATATATTGGTGAAAGAGTAAAGGGGCATTCACACATACAGAATTTTACAGTGACAAGAGACCGGAATGAGTTTCAATGAGAGTTAGTACTTGCTAGTGACGTCAGGCATGATTACTGTTGTCAAAGTGAAGTGGCGTGTCCAGCAATGAGACAATTGAGAAAGGTTTAATTTTATGCAAATAAGCAATGATGCAATGCTGATGACTACCACTAGGATTAAAGACCTTGGCATACACACGAGCTAGCTCCTGCAAGTGAGAAAATTAAGGAACTGGGAACCAAAAATATGCTATCTGGCCATAAAACGTTACTTAAAAAAGGCAGCCATGCAGAAAAGTTAAAGATTTAGTGGACAGAACCTTTAGCACCGAAACAGGCAGACACAAAAGAAAATGTCGACCACAGGGAAAAAGGTTATGTCCACATAGTAGTCAAAATCAGAAGAGGAGTGTACTTTCTAAAAAATCCCAGTTAACCACAAAATTAAAACACACAAACACAAATTTGATCATTTAACAAATAATGGAAAACTGTATCAAAATACAATAAATTTAGTGTATCTCCCTATCCTTTTACTATGGATATTTCTTTTATTACAATAATAAATGTTATTAAATACTTCTTTAGATGTAGTACACTCTGTATACTTTGCACTTTTGTTCATCATTATGTACATTGGTTTGTGTTTTATTTATATACAGCTCAGTTTTTGTCAATCACACAATGCAAACTAAAACTACTGAAGTTAAGTGCTCAAAATGGAGAAAGGTTCATGTTAATGTGAGTAATTTCACTGTTCTGTATGATTTGTCTCTGCCCACATGCAGGAATCTCATTTTGAAAATTGATGTGGAAAACCTTTTCAAGAGCTGTCAGCAGTGAGTTCCATTCATGTGTTAATAATCACTCATGTTTGAGGTATATATATAATCCAACAGACAATAAATGTATCCCATTTATAATGGCCATTCATGCAGCTCAGCAAAATATTGAGGAATCCAGCTCAATTATAACCAATAATATAGCCATGTATCGAATAACGTATCCTTGACCTCTAGCATTAAAACTGTGTAACGCCCCATGACACAGCACTCTCTGTACAGAGGTAAACAAGTGGTATATGTCTGGCTGTTGGATGAGAGGTGGTATATGTGTGAAGTCACATCTCTTTCTTCCTCTGCTCTCATTGACCACAGTGTGTAGCACAACCACATGTCTACAACTAATATGGGGCTAAAATTTGTAGGTCATAGTTAATAAAATCCTTCCAGCACGAGAGTAACAAGAGGATGAACGATAGTCTATTAACCATTTAAAAAACAAAGGGATGAGCTTTCATATACGCTCCCAGTCCAAATCAGAAAATTCTTACCACAGACAAACTGCACTCTTAATTTTACAGAATCTTTAAACTAAGCAGTACAATAACCGCATAATATAATTTTTACAATATTAGTGGTGGTCGTCTGGTTATTCAAAATCAAAATGTGCAAACCACTTTCATCACAATATTTTACTAAATGATAACCAGCCAAGGAAGACATCTGCAGCAGTACTTGATGCAAAATATCTGAACAGACACAAGTGGGGACTGTTGGAAGTGTAAAGTGTGCTTGATACTGACCTGCGGGTGGCGTGTGGTGCTGAAGGCATATTGCACTGAATGTGGTGGATAACGGCTTTGCTCGCTGCTGAAGGACCCCTGGCTCGGGGGGAAGCCTGAACTGGACATATTGTGGCTGTCTGGTGGGGTGCTGGAGGCTCAGACTTGGCCTGGAGCACTGCTACTCGATCACGGGTTTAATGTCGGCATGACTGTGCTGCCAAACCACCTGAGAAAGAAAGAAAAATGGAGAGAGGGGGAAAAACATAAGAACATTGTCAGGAGCCAAGAATTCTGAAGGCTTGGGTACAAACTCTTTCCATGACAGAGCAAGATTTTAAAGGTCTCTGCTCTCTAGATGCAACCAACTGGCAGCCTATTCTGTTGACGAAACATGCTTTGTTTCACTGGTTTGCTATGCAAGTGCTCCGTTTGGTTTTCCAGTAAATGTACTGGAGTAATTGATTTCAATCGCATTAATCCTGTGAGAACTCTAATGATGCAAGCATGTTGAAGGCACATTAGAAAAAGCTTCTTGAAAATAACACAAAGCTCTATTGCCCAGCATTTCTGCTGTTGTTTTTCACCAATGACCCGAGGAGTTTGCTGCACATGCAATCTTAGATAAATCTCTACATACACACACCAAATAGTACCTTTCTTCAACTTAAAATTTATCATACACGTGACATCACATATTTGGGCATCTAAAAATGCACAGTCCACATCGTAAATAAACAGTATTACAACTGTGTATGACAGAGAATCAAAGAAATGAATTAATTACACATCTCTTCGTAAAAGAGCAGACTCACAATGACACACTGCTTACTTTTAAAAGTTTACTACGTGTATGATTAAACTAAGTCAACATTAATGGCATTTGGCAGAGAATGTGCCTAGAGACCTCTGTCCCATCATCTATTAGCACAGGAGTCTGTTTGCATATCCAAATCAATCAGCAGGAACCTCCACAAATGAAGCTTGCCGAGTGCACTTAAATTCGTAGAATGGGTTTTTCCATACACAATTCCAAAATCCAGGCACAAATTAAAAACATAATCGGGAGGACATATTGTTTGCTATTACAACTCTTATAATCTTTTCCCCATTTTCATCAGGTTGAACCCAACAAAAAAAAAAACATTCATAACGAGAAACATTAACAGTACAGCATTCACAAAATGTATGCCATGTAACTGACAAATCAAACCAAAAGCTAAAACACTAAAGAAGAAATATTCTGCACAATTAGGCAGGCAGAGAGCATGGCACTGCGACATCCTGCAAAACCCAGAATTTGTCAGAAACATCTGCCACTCTGATGTCATCTGGGCATATCGATACCACTGCAAAGCTGAACCATAAAACTGCCACTATGCTCTTTTTTGGATATTATCATGCAAAGAAATCCTTCCAGAAACCTTTAACATGCAAGTGCATGTTAAAGATGCTTAAAATGGCATGTGTGCCTGTTTTATTTCCAGGAAGCTTATTGTTTAACTATAACAATGATCAGTTCAGTGGACTCTGTCCTGATGGTCAAGGATGGAAAAGAATTAATCTAGATCAACAACTCCTTGCCTTGAACATATCTACAAACAATGTTATAAACATTTCAAAAATTTTTGACAAAAAATGAGAGTACATTACAATGTCCTTGTACAAACAGTACGTCAACGTGGCAGCTTACCACCAAGTATTTTCCGGTGCTTGCCTGCTCACTAGCGTTACTGTGCCATGCTTGGCCGCAGATATGGCAGCACAACAATTACACGTTCTGTGTTCCACTCTACTGTACCTTAGCCAGCACATTAGGCAACTGTTGGTATAAAAACCAACAGTGATGAGAAATGGAAAAACAGGGGAAAAAACAAGCCTGGCAGTCTTTGAAAGCACACTGTATCTTTCCTGATGGCAACCCTAATTAAGCTGCAAGTGGTGCAGCATACAGAGCAGAGTTTTGGTGCAGGGTCAAAGTAGAGAGAGAAAGTGTGAGAGAGAGAGAGAGAGAGAGATTTCATAATAAGCATGCAAAGGAAGAATCCCTATTTTACTTTAGGCTTAATCTTGAGCTTTACATGCTAAATAATACATCCTTCTCTTTTACATGCTAAACAAAACTAATGTGTCCATCTGTGATATTAAGCAACATAGCACAAAGTCTGGGCTGTAAGTGCAGACGACGATTGTAGACACATTAATCTCCTGCTTAAAATGTTGCTCTAATAGCAGCATGTGCAGACAAAGTCATCTGAAAGTAAACCCCGCAAAAGCAATATAAATGTTAAAAGTGTACTTTTACCGTTTGCACCTCTACCACCAGTCCAGTTATACGTATAAGCCTTAATGTTGTTTACAATCCCATCTCTTAACAGACGATGTTGTAAATTGCAAAGGACAGTCATCAGTTTTTAAACCAACCAAGTCCAAACATTATGTAACTTCAAAGCAGATAAACATTAGCACACACTGTCTGCACCACGTTTCCAACTCAGCAACTGATCTAGTGACATGCATGACTTTACGATTGCAAAGGCTTTTACATGTAAAACATGCTGGAAGAGACAAGGATGCAATTCATTTGTTGTAAAAAATATATATATATATGAAATCATAGACCTCAACGACAGATACATGACAGAGACTTTACCATGATTTCAACAGTAAACATGCTATGGCATAAACTCGATTGGCGTTAGCCAACAGGCTACTAGTGGCTCTAACGAGGAAATAACATTACAGCGAAATCGGGAACAAAGTCTGCATGTCGCCGCTCCACCAAGAGATGAATAAATCCTATAAAAACATGATGTAAACGATTATACTTTACACAAGACGTAAAAGCAAGTCTAAGGGAATTAGCCGTTAGCTGAATGTTTCACCTTTGCATTCAAACCCGCGTCGCCATCTTGAACGCAAGCGCTCAGCTCTCACTAACCTGCTTGTAATACACAACAACCAGCCAAAAATACTAATTTTAAGTAATGTACTCACCTCATTTCCACAAAGACACTCCAGCACGTGTTGAATAGCGATTTTGTCCTACCAGGTTGTGGGATAATGTAATTCGTAATCAGTGCGAATGTTGCAGTCACAAACACACTTCAAACACAAGCTAGTTATTTGTCCTGAGCCGTGAATATAAATTTAAATCTTTCTATATATAATTTTGCTCAGGAAATTAATATACGCCACAAAAGTGTCGGTTTCTGTTTGTTAAATGCCAAGTGGCTTGCATTTCGTGCAGCTCTGATGCACCTGAGGAGACGAAGCGAAAGAGTTTTTCTCAAGCTAACAGGATGAAACGGTGTGACGCTCAAACTCTCCCCACAGGCGGCCTTCACCCCACCCAAACCTCTATGCCCATATATAATATCATACATTAGACATGCAGGTACTTAATCCTTTATTTATAATTCCCCTTTTATAAAAAATAGATTTTCGAACTATTAATTAATTTATCCGTGTTTTCTATTTTGGTGTTAAGGAAAAGGTATTTGTTAATTACAAATAATCGTATTTCTTAGTACTTTAAATGATATCACGCTTAGGAGTCGGAAATTACAAAAATATGAAAGTCGTCGCTTTTTGTAAACTGTCTGCTCTGCAGGTCTATAGGAACTATTCTTCAGAATAAAAGTTTCTACACGGACTGTTTTGAGAAACGGTCGCGATGTTTGTTTTCGTTACCGTGTTATTTGTCTGTGTGGCTTACATTGTTTCTTTAAAGTTTGTGTATCGGAGATATAGACAGCTGTGGCCACACTTGTTGGATAAAATATCAACCCCGTTATACACTGCTGGACATACACAATTTAGTCCAACACAAGACAGATCCGATATACAGTTACGGAATTCTGAGGAGAAGGCGCACATGAGATCCACAGGGATTCGAGCTCTGTTAGTCACCGCTCATCCAGATGATGAATGCATGTTCTTTGCACCTACAATCCTAAATCTTGTTGAATCGAAAGTAGCTGTTCATTTGTTATGTTTGTCAACAGGTAGGTTTGGTTTGCAAATAATTTTCTTGTTTCCATTCTAATAAAACATTCTTTAATTTGCAAAACAACGGTTCGTTTTTTTATGTTGACCATCACTGGCCAACATAAATAGCCATTTAATAATGTTGTTGTCCTCCCAATACAGAAAGAATATTGTACACTAAGTTTTGCGTTATCAAATAAAGAATATTTTAAAAGCTGGATTACTACTGAGTTCTTGAAGATGCTTTCAAAATGTTAAAGGTATATTTTTGCAATGACCAGGCAACTACAACAATCAAGGACCCCAACGCAAAAGGGAACTGCTTGACAGCTGTACTGTTCTAGGCATCCCATCCAACCATGTCACCATCATACATAACAAGTAAGGGCAGAACACAGGACACACGATGTACTTCATGGGTTACCTGTGCAATCCTATACATCTAAAGGATTATTACGCTATATAAGAAATGTTACAAACAAAGAAAAAGTACAAATATTTGTTAATAGAGAATACACAAATCTGTATTAAGATTAAATATAACACTACCCATTTTTTTAACATTTATGAGCAATTTAAAACTACATTGTCTTTCATCTATCTATTAAATAAACAACAAAATACCTCACTTGGTCAGTAACAATAAAGATTGCATGTAGCATGCACAAACTCTACATGCTACATGCAACTCTGATTCTCTGAACAGCTCTAATACGGTCATGAAGATGTTATCCATCTATTAGCTCACAACACTGACAATAAACCCCACTCTGTGCTCTGAAAAGAAACGGTATTGTCCAGCGTAGCTGTCCCCCCAAGGGGTCAGCCGCAATCAACACACCCATTAAGGTCTACCATGCTGGGCCTGGCCCCTCCTATTCTCCCCTGGCTGCCCTCTGAGCAAACACTGGCTGGGCCACAAATAAAAACCCTTCCATTCTTTCACGACACAGGCATAGTCAGTTTTGGCTGATGTATGAGAGCTCCCTCTGTCACTGTGGAACATAAATGACCTGGATGGGGGTCTAGAAGAGACCAGTCCTTCACCCCCCTAAGAGCTCTATTCTGATATGGCCTGAAAAATGAGCCATGGGGCTGAGTCATCTGACACACCAATTGTGACATTATGATGAAAGATGACAGCAATATTTCATTGGTTTGGTTTTCATCCTGTGAGCATCGCTGAAGTTTCTTCTCTTTCATGTGCTGGCATTCCTGAATCACCTACCCATTCTGCTCTCTTGTGTTTTAGCTTCTCAAAGTAGCCATTTTTGAGAAAATTACAACCAACTTTATAAGGTATCGATCTGAAACTTTTTGGCTTTTTTTTTTCTAGTCCCTACTAATCCATTTTTATTTAAAATTTAGTTTTGTGAAAACAAAGCTCAATTTATTTTTTAGAATCATAAGAAACAATGCTGACCCCCTGAATATAAATTAACCCAGCTAAAATTTATGATTCTTTTATGATTACAAGAAATCTATATAAATGAGTTTTGCATGCACTCATCATAGTAATGTGTTGTGTCTCTTCTAACTTAAGACGGTAGTAATGACAGATGCTTCATCTAAAGCAACTTTTGGTTTACTCATTACTGTGACAACCTGAGGTTAATTGCTTTGCTCAGGGACACAATAGTGATAACTCAGGGCTTGCACTTTGGAAAGATTATACCATCAGTATGCTTTGGTTACCGGCCATAAGCCTTAGTCTCTATGCCACCACCACAGGTGTAGTGACATCTCTATTGTCTGTAACTAAACCTTCACTTATGAGATATTCAGATGCTGTAATATTACCTGACCTTCCTACCTACAAACCAGCTGTGTGTTTGAGAGAAAGATTGTTTTTTTTAGGCAAGATTTGTAAAAGTTGCCTGTACATATCTAGATAGATGACAAGTATTCAGAAGCAGCATCAGTCTTGTTTTCAATGTAATTATAGAGGCAATTTCCATTTGGTAATTTACTAGAAGCATTTATTCAATGTGAATAACATTACATTACAAGCAATACCTAGAGGCAATAAAATCACATTTGAAAAAATGTAAGATTTTTAAGCAATTCAGATACCACATAGTCACTGTGTGCTTGGATTTGGCATGTAGGAAGCAACAGCTGGGTCCTTGCAGCTTTTTAAAGTCCCATGGCTCTGGGTAATACGTCCGTCTCAGCCACAATAACGGTCCATCTCAGCCAAACCGTCATGTTGGTAGCCTGTCTATTGCTTGCTTGCTTATTAAAGAATTTCCACAGAATTTCCAAAGTTCAAAAGTGAAAAAAGTCAACAGAACAGGGTTAAAACAACATGACAATCAAACGTAGACTGCTTGTATTACATTATCTTTAGCTGGTCTAGCTCCTTTGGAAACTATTGGAAGATTCTTGCTTAAAAAGACTGTGTGGGCTTTTTTAAGATGAAAGTAAGTCCTTTTCATACATTTTCTTGAATAAGCCTTTGTTGTAAAAAAATACATAAATAATGTACATTTTACAGTGTTGATATGTATTTGTCAAAAAAAGTAGTTTGTTAAACAAACTCGTAAAATAATTTGCATAGCGATGGGAATATGTTTTCCAGGCCATTTTCCAAGCACTTTGACTCACCCAGCCTGTAGTTCTTTCCTGCATGATTTTGCATTTTTGGTAAATGTGTGTGCTTTTGGCATTGGAGGTATCCAGCTTAAATATTGCAGAACACCAGAGGTCCAAAACTCTTCTCCACATTTAGAGGTTGTTGACTTCTTGGAAGGAAGGAAAAAACTAAAATGTTATGGACTGACAAGCTGTCCCCTGGGTGTTTGAGTGTTTGGCTGATTGTTTTACAGATTGTTCTTCTACTTGGGCTGACATTTAAGTGCTCCCAGATTTAACCAGATGATATTTCCTGGTTTGTTTCATGATCAGACCGTCTGATACACCCTTGTTTAATATGTTTTGACTGCTTTTTTGAAACAAAAACTTTTCAAAACATCACTCTGTTAAAATACACATATAAAACACATATGTTAAAGCAAACTCGTCATTTGATTAAATGACACTGACTATATGTGTGGGTTCAATGACCAGCAGTTTTGTTTTAGAGTGTTCTAGTGGCAGTACGAAGAATCGCGGTGTGTTCTGAGAAGCCTGGAAGTGTTTGTGTGTGTATTGACTAGGTCAAAAGTATCATGTAAACTCAGACACCCACCTGGAACTTCAAAATCACCTGGCATTATGCCCAGTCTCTTTCTTTCTTTCTTTCTTTTCTTTTCTTTCTTTCTCTCTTCTCTAAAGGATTTTTATGATCATTGCCCTTAGGATGCACACACACACACACACACACACACACGTGCACACAGGGGTTTAATCACAGATTGCAAATGATATGTGTTTTGGTACAGCATGGATAATTTTACTTTCAAATACATAAATATAAGTCACCTGCATTTAAATTTGTCAATTTGCCTAGAGACAACTGGCAGACAACTGTAATTTGCATAGCATGACCTCAACAGACTGTGGTAATCTCTAGCTTTCATGTGCACGTTTAAGCTTGTGTGTGTGTAAGACTAAGCCAGGTCATCAGGGCTCAGTGCTGGTTCAGGAAAGTTCACTGTGTAGATGAGTGGTCAGAAATTTTGTGCACTTGCTTTGAATCTATTCTGCAGTTAGCAGCTCTCACCACTGTCATTTAGAATGTTCTGAACACACACACTTTCGATTGAGTAGAAAAGGGTGACACTACACATGCCTAAAAACCTACAGGATAGGTTGTTGCTGGCAGTATTCAGTTACAAGTGCTGTTGTATTTTAACCTGTGTCATATTAGAGTGTGTGTCCTCATGAGCTCTGAACGGGTCGCGTGACCCATCTCCTCTTCACCGCACAGCTGCATTGACCGCCTACACTCTGACAGAGGCAATGCATCATGGGAGTGCTTTTGTGATAAGAGCACATCTGAACACGCTCCACTGAACCTGTACTGAGTCGACCCCAGCTCTCATTCTCTCTCTCTTTTTGTGTATTATTCATTGAGGCAGACAGATGTACTTTCTGTCTGTCTAAAAACACAGCCCACCTGCCTGACAGGGTAACATCAGGTTGAGTACCTGTCCTCCTTTTCTTCTTACAATAGTTCTCTCTACCCTTTTTCTCTATCTCTCTGGCTCTGTCATGTGTTGAAAGCTTTGAGTGGGTGTTAGATTTATTTTATAAGACTATCCAGTTTTCCTTAAACTGGTCAGAGGTAAGCACCATTTCTCAGAGACAGAGAGCATTTCTTAAAGGAATCGTTCACCCAAAAATGACTCATGTCATCCTTCATGACATCCCAGATCTAAATGACTTTGCCTGAACACAAAGAAATAACTTCATAGCGTCCACATTATTTTGATTGGCTGTTAATGTTTTATCATTCATCAGGTGAAAAAAACTGTAGTAAACACACAAATCAAATACCCAATTGTAGTAAATTATACCTCATTAGTTTCTTTGTATCTTTATTATTATTAGTTGTGGTGAAAACTCTGCTATTGTCTTACATTTATATTTTTTATCATTATGGTTATTGTTCTAATCAGGCCTTTACACACATGTAATGAAGTCAACTCTAAATAAATATTTATATCCAGTATAAATTAATATACTTAAATAACAATTGCCTGAAAGTGTTTGATTAATATAAGAATTTGCAACCATAGACAGTAGCAGCCGACAAGTAAAGAAATATATATATATATATATATATATATATATATATATAAAGATTATATTTAATTATACATTAATTCTGGGAGGAAACTAAACCCTGTGTGATTTACTGGCTGGAGAAAGAAGACAGAAAGTCAGGCCGAGTGGGTGTTAGGGCTGATGGCAGGTCAAGACCCACAGAGAGATGAGCTCTGTTAACAGCATTACCAGACAGAACTGCACATGCACTCCCTGCCAAGAGCTTGTCTTAGGAAAACACCATCCTTCTTTTTCTCATAAACATTTGGGACTTTTATCTCTTCCTAGACAGAAACATTAGGCTTTGCATTCTCTTGATTTTCCTTTTTCTTTTTATCATAAAGCAGTGTTCTCTATATTATATGTCTGGAAGCTGCAGGGCTGTTCTGTGCCAAATATTTGAGAGTGTAATTTTATTTTAGAATGTGTTCTATATATGGCTGGGATAGGCTTTTTGGCTGCTTCTGAACATCAAAATGAATGAAGAATGTAACTGGAGTACAAACCAACTTTATGCACTGCAGGGCTACTGTTGGAGAAGTTTGCTTCTATAAATCTCCACAAACATGACTGCAAACCTAAATGCAATGTTTCTGTAGTTGTCTTTGCCGGAAGGGTTAACTGTCGTTCAGGAGTTTGTTTTCCCAGCATGCACTGGGGCCTTGTAACGGAAAGGCAACCAGGGCCCCATGTGACCAGACAAAACAAATGCTGCCAGTCCCCCACCCTCTTTGCTCACACACACACACCACACCGCCTCTTCAGTAGGGTAAAGTTCATCTGCTACATTCAGATGCCTGCAAGCAATTACACATCCAGAGAGAGAGAGAGAGAGAGAGAGAGAGAGAGAGAGGTTACTATGGGGCATTCGACACTGTTGCTATAGCGAGACCAACACTCTGCCTCAATCTATCTTGAGAAAGGTCAGATGGATAATGTGTCTTTTTCTCTTTTTTATCATTCTCATCTCTCAGTTCAGTTTTCTTTTGGTCCAGGTTCTTTTTGCCAAGCAAACAAGCAAGTTTGTTAGTTAGACACAACAAGATTGACTTGACGAAGAATGAATAGAGTCTGCATGTTATCTTAAATAATAGTTTGAGACTTTTGAGGTTTTAAACAAGTGTATTAAATTTATGTAGCATAATTGTGCTGCACATGATATGTATTTGATAAAATGTGGTCATTTAGCAAAGGGTTTTATGTAAAGCAAATTATCTGTGTCACTACATACTGTATACTAATTATGTTCTGTGAAGAGTCAATATGTTTAGGCTTTTCCAATTTTTCGATCAGCTATTTTGTCTTTGTAAATCAGATGCTACATCACCATCCCTTAGCCTCTGCATCTCTCTTTTCTGTAACCAACACCCCTCCTCTAACGTTGTATCTTCTGGAGGCGACCCCCATGACCCTGACCGCCATTTGATTTGTGTGCAGATCCATCACAACTGAACTGAAACAAGCGTCCAGCTTCATTGTGAAGAGACGAGGGGGGTGGCCTCATTTCACTCTGATTCTCTCTCTTTATCTGTCTCTCCCTCTCAGTAACGTTCACCCCCCGCCTTACCCCCTGACCTTGATCTGGGATTTCGCTGTTGGCTGTTTTTAACACATTCAGTGCCAACTGGTGTGTGCTGCCAGCTCAACCATCTCAGCCAATCAGGAGATGCGAGTCTTCAATAGAATTTGCTATTAGCATGCTGCTTATTTAGTGTTCTGAAACTATACTGTACTGAACAATTTTACAAAAACTACATACTTGAAAAGCCCTGACTGTAAGGAAATTTTGGCCTGCGTACTTTTGGAAACCAGATCAATGTTTGGAGCATGTTTTAAAATACTGTCTATGTAGGAAGCTCGCTATGTTTTGGCAACAGAGCTCTTTCCAGCATCGTACGTTTACTCTCTTATCTCCCTTTCTGTACCTTCAGTGTTTAATGTTTGATAAGGTGCCTCGAAGAAAGAAACATACCCAAAACATGCCACAGATAAAGCAGCTTCATTTGACCCCGAATACATTACACAGCTATGTGACAGGGTGTTCGAATAAAGAAATGGGAAACATTGTGTGTGAGTGAGAAAGAAAGAACGAATGATGCATAGCTCTTGTTTTCCCCAAGCTGTAGTTATAATTAAATGGAAGAGAAAGGCCCAGATGACCTTTGATCCCAGACTTTAGAGAGCTGTGTTAGACTGGCAGTAAATCAGATAGTGAGACTCTCACTCACCACTGCAGCGCTCAGGCCAAACCCGGCCCTTCCATGACCTTGCTTGTTTTGTTGTAGCTTTATCTGTGTGTATATATTTGTGTTGGCTTATAGGTCACAATTGCACAAAGAACAAATAGACAGTACTGTATTTGCAGATCTCTTCCATCATTTATAACAGCACTGTTTGTATTGTAAATTGTCACTCTTGAATAGTGCTAAAGCAGGCATGATTATTGCTAATACTCATACTTAGGGTTAGGAATTCAAAAAAACATTTTCTAACCCTGTGTAACACATCTTGGCATGTACTTGTCCCATAAATACTCTAATTGTCCATTTGTTACTATCTTCCTGTGTCTTTAAAGTTAAAGTGTACAAAAACTGTATGTAATAAAATATGATATGATTTTCTTCTGTTTGCAGAGAGCTTCCAGATGACCCAATGGTCCAGTGGAGCACTGCCCTGATCTCCTCTCTCGTGCTTAAACATATTCAAAACTACACCATCAACCTGGTAGGAAACTTCTAGAATGTTTATGTACAAAGGGGCCAATCAGGGCTACCCTAACTGTAGACTAAAGTGTGATTTCTATGACTAAAACCTTCAGGAATTTTAGAACATCTCAGCAGGTTGAGAGACCTTTTAGAGCAGTCCGACATGACATTGCCACTTAGATTTGCAGTTATGGCTAATGAGACACCAAAGTAAAATGCACAACCAGTTCCTATATGAGTTTTCTTGGGTTGCAGATCTTGGAGAAGATCATAAAGTAAGTACTCTTGTAAATAAATATACAATAGTCAGCATGGAAGACGAGAGGGGCTAACTTAGTAGTCATAATTTTAAACCTCTCCAAATAATAAAATTGAAGAAAGCATGAAACAGATTTTGGATCAGAGAGAAGTTTTAAATGGTGAAATGACAGTAAAATCTCAATAGATGGAAAACTTAAAATACATTTACCCAGAGGCCTTTGTAAATTCCAGCATTCACTTTAACACGAAAGCTTGGGTCTTTCTAATGAGGTTGCCCTGAGTAAGACCATATCTAAACGATTAATTTACTCAGACCAACCTGTCATTGGCCATCTGTATTTAGCCCTAATTACATATGCTGTAATGTCCCATAATACCGCTGAACCCAGCTAAAGCAGACTCATGTGGTTCCCCAGGGTCATTTTTGGCAAGCCAAAGCAGAGATATCTATCAGCCCGCACTAAGGACTTCCAGAAAATATCCCCCCAAAATATTTTTAATCAAGATTAAAACTAACTTGATCTCTTTCACCTTTTGTTTCTTTCTAACATGTACAGTTTACTATTCTTTCCCACTGTCTCACTTTCTCTCTTTCTTTTCCCACATGCCATTGAACTTTATACGACAGCCAAATATTAATGTTAAAATATAATCCAAGTATTAATGCTCTTGGAACCTTTTCAATGTTCTTTTAACTATTATCAGTGTATGTACAATCAAAGAGTAACCAGTGTTTCTCCTCCCGTATAGCCAGCCACACTATCTATACGTACACACCAGTCTAAGTTTATATCACAAGCTAAGTAATACAGACAAACACCAATGGATCTGCGCAGTTTCGCTACACCCTTAATTTTATGTTTGACAATTTTAAATTCATTACACTCCAATTTGACTTTGGCTTTCAAACGGCTGGGAGAAAAGAGGTAACCATCTTGTGTGTGTTACCATTCTCTCAGAGAGAACAAAAGATTATGAAAGATATGTGGCACTGTAATACCTAAAAGTAATACCTTACTTTTGTCTCTCTCATTGCCATCTTTGTTTGAAACATAAAATTGCAGGTTGCTTTACATACCTTTACATGGGCTGACATCGAATGATTAACCACAAAATCAGACCTGAAAGCTTAAATCATAAATTATTGTTATAAGCTTACCATTGTGAATTGGGGTAAGGTGACACTCAAATTTTATTTATTTTTGCTCCAAAACTAATATATTGTTTTACAAAAATGTTGCATCTCTTTAAGAAAGAATTTAGTTAATTAAAATGAGCTAATTCAACACAATTCTTGAACATTTTGTCACAACTCAATTTCTTTGTGTGCTGTCAGTTTAAATTTGTTGAAAAACTTAAAAAATAAAAGTTTACTTTAGCCTTTTGCAATGGGACAACATAGAAGTTAGGACAACAACAATTAAATATTTTGGGCAAATGTGCTGAATGTATAAAAAAAACTCATGAATCTCACCCATTACTTTTATATTTTCATTTTTCATTACATGTAGCGGCATAACTAAATAAATTTGAAGTCATCCAAGACTAGAACAGACAATTTTATTGCCTGAATTTTCTTTCATAAGCGTTGTCAAATTCATTGAATGTTTTTATTGTTGAGCGTATATACAAGTGTTCAGGCATGTTTATCCATTGGTCTTATAGAGTCTCTCTTTCTTTACCTCTCTCTGTCTGTGCTGTTCACAGTTTCTCTTCCTCCTCAAAGATATGCTGATCTTCTCCTCTAAAGCTGACTCACTCACCTCATTGTCTTTGGCAACAATCTACATACCTGCAACAACATATTATTTTCTCAACCATATTTTCCTCCACCCTTGGCACTCTTCAGTTTAGAAACCGCCCATTCCCAAAGACAGAATCTCTCGTCTGGTCACATGACAGACATGCAGATAGATGTTTCCACACAGTTCTGGCAATATTCGCCTGCTGAGTCTTCAAATGAATAGTTCTGTTGATTTTTTTTGATTTTTTACTTTTTCACCCTGCTCTTCAGTGACTAAAAACATTTTTACTTTTGCATACCAGAGATGCTGTTCTGTGTCCTGTTAATATGTATCTTAAAATGCAACAAATGGATTTAAGCTATTTATGAAACTAGTCATACATGTTCATATGATTGTTAATATCACAAGTACATGTAAATTAGCTAAATAAAAGAAGTCATATTATAACTATCATATTTTAGCATGCAACTAGTTGTTTATGTGTGACTTCTTTGTTCAAAGGTCTCAGTGTGTATTTTTCTCTGGTTTATGTGTCTTCGCAGGTACTAACATTTGACAGAAGAGGTGTAAGTGGACATGCCAATCATATTGCCATCTACAAGGCCCTCAGGTACATACATTGAGAGGAATTAACAATACAACAACGTAATGCTAATAAATTTGTAACTTGAAGCCAGCTTTCTCCTATGTACTGTTATCATTAAAAAAAAAACAGTCTAATGTCGCTAATGTTGTTTTATATCTGTATTATCTATATTACTGTCGGGCCAGGTAATAAATATGGAAATATCTTTATTTTCCTAAAATTAAAAAGGGATGATGTAATGATTGGCCATTACCAATTAAAATTCACACTGGTCAAATTTATCATATAAAGCATATAACACACTTGTTGCTGAAACTGCACAATTGTATCTGGGAATGTATTTCTGCATCTTTGCTTAATTCATATAGTTGAGTACCTCTCGTCTTTTATTAGATACAGAGCTTTAATTTAATCTATTCATTAAGTCAGACAAAGAAAGGAACCCAAGAGTATTTCCTGAATATCATCTTTCTTCCCCAGCACAGCATTTACAGAGCAAAAACATGTGCTACAACTAATGTAGAAATTAACCAAGAACCATGCCATAAATCACCATCATATTCATAATCAGTAACCAAAAGCACATCTGTGCTTTTAGCCCGACATTAACATGTAAATGCATTCAGATACAGCATTTTTTCAGACAGACCACATAAAATTATATTCTTAAAATCAGAGAACATTTCTAGATATTGTACCACTAGACAAACACTCACTCACATTACACAGATTCCTACTGACCAGCAAAACACTAAATTAGTTCAGTAGGAAAAAAACAGACTCAATCTTGGATCAGACAGTTTATTGTTAAAGTGGTTGTAACAATTCAACATAAAGTCCATAATCTTAACCATTCAAAGTTCAAAGTTTAATTAGTCAATACTAAGGATTAAGACATCCAAACGACGTCTGAGGATAAAAGATATCTGCTGATATGAGGAAATGTCTTATCCAAAGGCTTGTAGTAAAACAAACATTGTACATTGTTTTGGAATTGAGTAATGTTTGATTGTAAGAAAGAGCGTCAGTCTTGTTGAACATCTGTCTTAGCAAAAAATAAATAAATAAATGCAATGGCTTTTTAATTTAAAGATATTGAGTTTTCAAAACATTAAGTGCAAGCAATCTGTTGGTTTAAACTGTTGGTTTAGGTCTACTGGTGTCCACAAGTATCTGTGAGGGTTATGTTTAGGGGATTAAAAATATTACCTGGTTTGGAAACAATCCAAGTATTATATGTTCCAACTATATATACTGTATGTACAATTGGGCTCACAAGTTTACATTCTTCTTGCAGGACTGCATTAAACTGCATAAAATTGAACATCAACAGGTTCTTGTGAGGATTAGTTTTAGGGGCAGGATTGGACTACATAACTTTGATTATATTATCTTATAATATTAAAACCATTGTGAGCTTACAAGGTGTGAAAGAGGGAAAAAGAGAGAGGGAGGGCTCTTAGACTGGGTCATCTCAGGCTGAGCTGGGTCTGCACAGGTGGTGTGACCGGGAGAGCAGGACATGACCGTGAATTCCAGGAACTGGATATGGATTTAAAGTTCTAATCTGAGAAAAAAACCCAGACCTCAGGATGTGTGTGTGTGTGTCTTTAAGAGAAAGACAGACAATAGGGGAGAAAGAGAGCGAAACCAAGACAAATAAATCTTTGCTATCAAAAAGTCAAAATCACAATTTAAGTTTATTGACCAAGTAAGATGTTCCTTGCAAGGAATTTGACTTGGTAGTTAACTCCAAAAACTATTGCTATGCAATATCTATTGTTTTTCATGATATACCATTCATAAGATGCAATTCAATCTATACATAAAGTATTCCAGTTGACAAAATACACAACATTACACAGTACAGGGTTTGTAATGCTTTGCCAAATGAAGAATGCAGTTGTAACATGCAGAATAAGAATAGATAGAGTCTAGTGCCAGTTGCGTCTTTCATTCAGTGTATCAGATCAGTTGAAATGCATGGCAATTCATTCTGTGCTAACATTTTTATTATTTGTTTAAATATGTATGTGCTTAATGCGAAGTTTCATTAATCATATTTTTCTGTTTTCCTTCGTGTTTTGACAACAGTCATCTGGCTTCTTCAGGAAGACTACCTATAGGTAAATCTCATTACATGTTAAATGTCAATCAAATGATCTTCTGGTAAGACTTGACACCTTCCCCATTGAAAGAATGAGTCCAGTGTTTTCAGTCAAAGTGCTTCACCTACTGGTATACTTAAAGAAGTGCATCAGTGGAGATATTCAAGATCTTGTTTTTCTAACATTCATGTGTAATTTGTTTTGGTATGGTTCCTAACAGCAGGATTACCTAAAACTACTTAAGTTTACCATACAGACACTTAAAAGTGCACTTATTAAAGTGACAGCACCCTAGGATGTCTAGGCAACTAGTTGATGCTGGTTTAAAAAATATACATAGGTGAAAGTGTCTTAATTGTGTCTGAAAGCAATGTACAAACAAAACATTTACCAAATTAGTAAAAGATGAACTAATGCACTTGAAATTGTGAGTTTGACATGCAGGCCACTAGGTGTCTGTATGCCTCTATCTAAAGAAATGGCTCAGCAGTAGTAAAAGTATTGTCCGAGTTGTTTTTTTGTCTAATATATTGTTTATTCAGTCTAACAAGACATTATTAATTATAAATGTGCTACAGAAATGGCCAAACCTTCTTAAGAAATAGGCTAATAGTTCTGAATCACTTTTTTAGTTTTTTAGTGTGATTATGAATATCTGTATTAAAAAATGCTTAAATTAAACGTTTCCAAACACCTTTACAGGCTCTTGGTTAAAAAAACATTAGTACCAACAATCTAATTTAAATAGAGAACACCCACTAAGTATACTGGCCAATATCTTTTTCTACTATCATTTTTTCTTTTTAATAGTTTAAAAATCAAAATGTATCCAGTTTTAAAAATTCATGTAAATTATCAGTAATACTAAAATCAGTCACATGGGTTTATGTATTTAATTTCATTATTTATACATATACAGGGGTTGGAAAATAATTTGAAGGAAATACAGTGATATCTCTTTTTTAAAAAGGTATTGGACCACTGCTTGCCTTTGATACAGCTTCAAACTTTCTTGCAATATGTTAATACAAGCTTTCAATAGTCTCCAGTGTAATGCACCATTTGTCTATGAGAACATCTAGCTGGGTTGTTGATTGTAGACGCTTCCGTCACATGATTTGTCCCCTTTGTGAATGTGACAAGTCAGCTATTTCACATATTTCTTGTTGTTACCACCTTCTTTGTCCATCCGCTGTTATTAATTGTTAAATTGTATTGGTTTTAAACTTGCTTATATTAGTGAAATGGGCTTGTCATAAATCACTTTCTTCTGTTTGACTCCACAGGTTGTCAAGTCTTTTCTCTTCACACCATCGGCCTTCTCAGAAAGTACCTGTCAGTTCTTGAGCTGCCAGTCAGCTGGCTTCTCCCTTCTGCTTTCTGCTGTATAATTGGATGGGAGGATTATAAACGTGCCAAGGTGTGTACTGTAAATGAGTCAAGTGCTATTAAAGCAATTGAAATCAAAATTAAAACCGTAATGCTTTAAAGATTATCGGTTATGTCTCACAACAATTTTGGGTGTATTTAAACATTGGAGTGTCTGTTTAGTGACACAGACTATGAATATAAAACATGCCTACTCACAGTACTTTGGTAATCATGAACACGCATGTCTAAAATGCTCCACTTTTGTACACTTACAAAATACTGTGTTCGTAGCCAACACATCAGTACTTTAAACCCTTAATAAGCACAATGCACTGTAAACATTAACTAATCCTGTTGAAAAGCCTGTAAATGACGCAGTCATTCTGACCAACCTAACCTTGAACTGGCTCTACCAGTCAAAAAAAGCAGCTGGTGGTATGTTACGCCCTGTTGTCATATTTATTATGAGGTCAGCTATCTTTATGCTCACCATACAGAAAAAACGGTATACTGTCATATACCCACAATACAATTGTAAAATTGAAAGTTACGGATCTGTGTTACATTCTGTCTGTTTTTCTCAATCTTTTTTCATCAGAAAGCTATGCTGTGTCATCGTTCTCAACTGCTGTGGTTCCGCCGGCTCTACATAATGTTCTCACGCTACATGTTCATGAACACATTCCAAGCTGTCGCAGTGGAAACAAAGAATGTTAAAATGTATTAGATTAGATTGTCCTATTTCGCACTGTTCCTGCTCAGTGGGACTGAACTCAAGCACTGACATTTTAAGGTTTTACTTTTACACTTTCATACAATCTCTCTTTGTCTATAAACAACTTTTACCATATAGTGATGGCATATAAATCAATGAAAAAGCAATGAAAAACTGCTGACTGAACCTCAGTCAGTTTTTCTTTTTTTATTTCTTTGCAATACTGGTTCAGTAACACTAGAGTAGCCAAATCCAAAGCATGGTTAAACCTGTATACACTTGTGCCTTGAAGAATAGAAAGTGATGGAAGACCTCATTTCAATCTATACTGTATATTGTTTACATTTTTGTTAGTCTTGTTACTGTACTTTGTGAAGAGAGTCTGTTAAAGCACTGTTCGAAACTGACCACCAAGCACTGTACTAAAACTTACTTAGTATGTTTTCAAAACTGACCACTTGTATTTGTTCATTAATAAGTCTGTTAATCTAAATGTTTATGTATATACAAACCAAAAACATAACCAAAATAGTTGTGTGGGAAGAAAAAAACATGATTGTGGTATGATAAGTTCTTGTGTTTTATTTAAAATTACTTGACACTGTTGAGAAAAGACATTATAATTTGAGTCCTTTCGGCTAAAATGGCAATATGGAATTTAAACTCAAATAAAGCCTTCACAGAGTAAAACAGCTTTCAAATGGTTATCAGAAATAGAGTTATGTACCCTTTGTTGGTTTTGACATGCTTCTAATGGTCTGATGCTTGTCCATACTTTCTTCCCAGTTCTCCCCACAGAACTCCTCAACTGTTACACTTCTCACTGTTCCTGGGTCCAAACAATGGGGTGCTACACCTGTATCACCATACACATTAAAGAATACACATACAAAAGCACAATGTATAAAATAAAACAAGCAAGAAAGAAATGCTTCACAAATTAGCATTAAAGGAAACCATATGACTTTCATGTTCTGAAACTCACCAAATCCATCAGGGTTAGATCGTGGAGTATAGAAACTTTGGACACCGCACGTTTTGCAAAATGTGTGCTTGGCCATATGCGTGTTGAATGTGTATGTGTTTAGGTTGTCTGAGCCCTGTGAAACAAGAGCAATTATCTGTTTCACTTTAGGATTTAAGCCTCTTATATGCATTTTATAGTTCTATATATTATGTGTCGTTTAAATAAACAGAAAGAAACAACATTCAGAGCCCAACCATGTTCTACGGAGACATAGCCTACCTGCAGCAAGTTAAACTGGGATTTGGGCACTATGAAGTGTCGATTCTGTTTCTTTGTGCAAATACTACAACTGAGAAGAATAAGAATATTAAAATAAAATCAATTTGAATGCCTCATTAAGTAAAGCTGAGAGTCAGAGGTAACAAAATCACTTAAGGTATTCACACTTTTGAAATGATGAAGAGGTACTGAATGATTAAAGGTGATTACACGTTTTGACTACAGCACTGTGAGTTGTATTTACACATACATCCCATTGTAAAAAGGGCTAATGTGTTGATGGTTAAAGATGGCCCTTACTTGCAATTGAACACGTGTAAATCAGGGGCGCTATAGACTTCAAAACGCACCGCCCCGCAGTGACAACCTCCGGTGTGTTTTACAAGGCCATCGCGTTCCCTGGAAATGTATCATTTACATACTGAGAGCACAAACAGAATACACACATCGACAACCGATGTGCGTTTAAAATACAGTCGAATGATACCAGTTTGTATTGGGCAGCTAGGTTAACCATGGTGTTTTTATATTTCGATCCCTTTAAAACTTCATCAACAAAACCATGTGATTTACGCAATGAAAGTTAGGGTTATATAGCCTACCTTTCGTCTTTTGTTAAGGACGCCATACAGCACCTTTTATAACTCAAAAGCTTTGGCGCTGTGTTTTTTTTATTATTAAGACAATTATTTAGACAGAGAAGCCAGGTCACGCGCTGTAAAACATTCTTGATTGTTGATAATGATCGCCAGTGGTTGCAAAACATCAAACACTCTTGACTCGCTCGCTTGGTCACATGCCTCTGCCAGCTCATCTGGTTCCACCCGTTCAGCTGTTGCCACAAAGCAAGCCCAGACAAAGTCCAAGAATAAGAGAATCATAAAAGAATCATAAAAGAAAGACCTTTGGAATAGATTGAACAATTTAGTTAGTATATATGAGTATGTTTTAAGAAAATATTTAAGGGTTAATTATTGAGAAAAAAGACTAACAGTTACAATTATTGATAATGAGACCAAAATATAAAAAAATTTGATGATAATCTATGTTATATTAAACACAGTATTATTTATTCATTTATTTATAAACAACTCGCTTACCTTTTTAAAGGGTTAGTCTAAAATAACATTATGTCTATTTCTTAACATATTCTGTATTGTTTATATTACATAATGTTTATGATAGGTTACAAGAACATGTTGACAAGTGATACACAGTGGTTTCAACACTCCCACACCACACTTCTAAAAGTTCAAGGTAAACAAAATATGATTCCAAACAAACACTCTTCAGTCTGGTGATGTGGCAGCTCATCAGTGGGTCACCAATAATAACTAGACCAGTTTCAGTAAGGGAAAACAAGGAAAAAGCTCTACATGATGTTTTTACTTTTATGAAGGGGTCAAAGTCTCAGATTTATAACATGAGAATAATTGCTGACCAACCTATATTAGAGCATTTTCTTTGACTTAAAATGTTGAGTCTGATAGTTTTAAGACCCATAGGTAAAAACAAACAAGGCCACATCGATCAGTCAGATAAAACAAACCAGTGATTATATCATATTGAATAACCCGATTCAATTAGTTGTATTATTAATACAACAGATAATACATTATTTGATGATCATTTTAATCTATATATTGAGGAATTTATTTCAAATAGAGATAAATAAATAAATCCTCAAACATTCAAAACTGGTCCAGATGGGTGATCTGGATAGTCTTTCAGCAGCTGTTCAAGCTGACAGAAGACAACAGGGACCTGATTCCATAGTACTAATCTACTAAGTGGATAACTTTTTGGATAAACAAAGCCCCAAGAGCAGTTTCACAATACCAGCTCTTTTAAAAGAACAAGCCAGTTAAGGTTAACTGTCTTGGCTAACTATTTAGTTACATTTTATATTAATGTAAAACACACAATACTGTAAGTGTTAATAAAAAACTGTATGCTTATCATAGGAGGTAACGACTAATAAACCTCAAGGCAGATTTAGAACTGGTTCATCTTGTTTAAAGTTTCACTTGGTTTTTTTTAGCATGACAACAGAAGAGATTACATGGAAAGGAAGACAAATATTGAGAATCAAACACCTTATCCACCAAATACTGTATTGAATATACAGACTACATGTGAATTACTTTTGATTTAATCCTTGAAAATTAATTATAAATCTAGGTATTCGCACTAATTCTTCCTTTAATCACAGAGTTTATTTTATTCTTTGTAGGGTCAAAGACGCCAATAGTAAAACATAAAAAATCATCATATTTAAAATGTATATGTTTGAAAGTTAGCCCAAGATGTCCTGCAGTGATCACAGTTGTCCTTACTGGTTGTGCAACTGTCAGCTGTCCAAAGAAATGACCTACATTGCCTCAGCCAAAATGTCTGGGGTCAACACGTTTCAGAGCAAGACCATTTGTGTCACACATTGCGTTCTATATTAAGTTTACTGTTCCATGCAACTCAAAGGCCAGTCTAAAATACAAATAACACATTTCATAGATACATTGAAATTGTTTTTGTAAGCAAAACTTGTTATTGAGGAAACACTCCTCTGGGAGTAACATACTGTAACCTTGATGGTAGGACAATCTAAACTACTTCCTTGTCAATAAGCATGCTACATTCATTATTAAGATTAGGTCAAATAAAATTCTAACATAAATGCCTAGGTATTCAGCTTTAGGCAAAGGGCAGTTTGGCATTTAAAGAATTATCAGTAAATTACACTATATTTTTTCCTGCCTTATATTTTTAAGTACAATCAAATTACTTAACAATCAAAATGTAAATATTTGTACATACTCATCAAAACAAGTGAGGCAATTTCAACTTATTTTTACTTGAACAACCATTTGATGGTGTTTTTGCAGTGTATTTATTTAAGAATAACACGTCTTCCAGTCTAGTCCAGTTGTTGCTATCGCTGAATGACGTCACAAGTCTCTCTGGCCCAGATTCCAAAGATCTGATTCACCAATAGAAACGCAAACAAACAACAGAACCAGCCAATCACAGCCAAAGAGGTGTAACACTTCCTCGCATATTCTAGACACTTCCTTTAATGTTTTTTTGTCAAATAATTATTATATATAATAAAATTACAACATACAAGATACGAAAAAACAGTAGAACTACAGAATATCCATATATACATTTTGTTTCAAAGCAATTTTGAATGTTTTTTGTATATAAGGATCGTAACTGCGGGTGGATCTTGTCATATGACGTACCCTGAACGTCACGATCCTGCGTTTGTATAAATACAGTAGCACTCGCACTCTTCCGCAGTTTTCCACTAAGTGAAGAGAAAGAAACCTTATTTTAGAAGCATAAAGACAGTCGTCAAGCGTTGTTAAAAGGTAGGTCCTTTATAATATTTATTAAGGTTTTTGTAATATTGAGCGTTTCGTTATAACTGGGTATTCTATTGATTGCTGGCGTTACTTCACCGCGTCTAACCATTAAACGTATTTCAATCGTTATTCAAAACGTTTCATTAAAAAATACTTAAATATTACGTTACACAAATGAATATGTTTAAGTCTTTTGTTGTAAAGTTATGTTTCGCTTTCGATCGCGTTTATTTTGCCAAATGTCTTTTTGCTGATTCACAGTAGTCTGTGAACAAAGAACCCGGATGTTACAGTAAAACCGCCATGTTAGAGAAAGGATGTTTTATGTTGCGCAGTAAAACCCAGATCTTGCTTTTGTATCTGTATTGGTTTCAAAATATTCTTCACTTAATTTGAGGACATCAGGAAACCGGTATTTAAAAATTCTTTAAATATCGTACTAATATAAAAAAAACATGAATACGAATGCTTTTTCATTCGTATTCACATTGCGGTTTATTTAAAGATATTACAATACATACAAATAAGAGAAAACGACAATTGTATTCATATGTTCATAGTTGATTTAGTATTTACCATACTAAATCAAACAAGACCGAACAACAAAATGGGCCAAATGGTTTTACTGTAAAGTGATCCTTACGCCTCTAGCGGTAGAAAACGAAATTGCAACATACAAATGCTGTTTGCAAGCAGGTTTCCCAACCACTAATCCTTTGTTTAGTTTTACATAATAAAAATGTAGTATATATGTTTTGCTTATTGTTGTAAATGTTTTTTAAATTAAATGTTTACAGATGATTAGTGTTTCTATTCATATAGTTGCTTATCTTCATGTCTACTGAAACTGATTATATGTGGTCTTTTTTGTGTATGCACCAAGTCACTAATTTGTTTCTCTGAATTTTTTGACAGATGCAGATCTTTGTCAAAACTCTGACAGGCAAGACCATCACCCTTGAGGTTGAGCCGAGCGACACAATTGAGAATGTGAAAGCCAAGATCCAGGACAAAGAAGGCATTCCCCCTGACCAGCAGAGGTTGATTTTTGCTGGCAAACAGCTGGAAGATGGTCGCACCCTGTCTGACTATAACATCCAGAAAGAGTCCACCCTCCACCTTGTGCTGCGTCTGAGGGGAGGTATGCAAATCTTCGTCAAGACCCTCACAGGCAAGACCATCACCCTCGAGGTTGAGCCAAGCGACACCATTGAGAACGTGAAAGCCAAGATCCAGGACAAAGAAGGCATTCCCCCTGACCAGCAGAGGTTGATCTTTGCTGGCAAACAGCTGGAAGATGGTCGCACCCTGTCTGACTACAACATCCAGAAAGAGTCCACCCTTCATCTTGTGCTGCGTCTGAGGGGAGGTATGCAGATCTTCGTCAAGACCCTCACAGGCAAGACCATCACCCTTGAGGTTGAGCCAAGCGACACAATTGAGAACGTGAAAGCCAAGATCCAAGACAAAGAAGGCATTCCCCCTGACCAGCAGAGGCTGATCTTTGCTGGCAAACAGCTGGAAGATGGTGCACACCCTGTCTGACTACAACATCCAGAAAGAGTCTACCCTTCATCTTGTGCTGCGTCTGAGGGGAGGTATGCAGATCTTTGTCAAGACCCTCACAGGCAAGACCATCACCCTTGAGGTTGAGCCAAGCGACACAATTGAGAATGTGAAAGCCAAGATCCAGGACAAAGAAGGCATTCCCCCTGACCAGCAGAGGTTGATCTTTGCTGGCAAACAGCTGGAAGATGGTCGCACCCTGTCTGACTACAACATCCAGAAAGAGTCCACCCTCCACCTTGTGCTGCGTCTGAGGGGAGGTATGCAGATCTTTGTCAAGACCCTCACAGGCAAGACCATCACCCTTGAGGTTGAGCCAAAGCGACACACATTGAGAATGTGAAAGCCAAGATCCAGGACAAAGAAGGCATTCCCCTGACCAGCAGAGGCTGATCTTTGCTGGCAAACAGCTGGAAGATGGTCGCACCCTGTCTGACTACAACATCCAGAAAGAGTCCACCCTCCACCTTGTGCTGCGTCTGAGGGGAGGTATGCAGATCTTCGTCAAGACCCTCACAGGCAAGACCATCACCCTCGAGGTTGAGCCAAGCGACACCATTGAGAACGTGAAAGCCAAGATCCAGGACAAAGAAGGCATTCCCCCTGACCAGCAGAGGCTGATCTTTGCTGGCAAACAGCTAGAAGATGGTCGCACCCTGTCCGACTACAACATCCAGAAAGAGTCCACCCTTCATCTTGTGCTGCGTCTGAGGGGAGGTATGCAGATCTTTGTCAAGACCCTCACAGGCAAGACCATCACCCTCGAGGTTGAGCCAAGCGACACCATTGAGAATGTGAAAGCCAAGATCCAGGACAAAGAAGGCATTCCCCCTGACCAGCAGAGGCTGATCTTTGCTGGCAAACAGCTAGAAGATGGTCGCACCCTGTCCGACTACAACATCCAGAAAGAGTCTACCCTTCATCTTGTGCTGCGTCTGAGGGGAGGTATGCAGATCTTTGTCAAGACCCTCACAGGCAAGACCATCACCCTTGAGGTTGAGCCAAGCGACACCATTGAGAACGTGAAAGCCAAGATCCAGGACAAAGAAGGCATTCCCCTGACCAGCAGAGGTTGATCTTTGCAGGCAAACAGCTTGAAGATGGCCGCACCCTGTCCGACTACAACATCCAGAAAGAGTCCACCCTCCATCTTGTGCTGCGTCTGAGGGGAGGTATGCAGATCTTCGTCAAGACCCTCACGGGCAAGACCATCACCCTTGAGGTTGAGCCAAGCGACACCATTGAGAACGTGAAAGCCAAGATCCAAGACAAAGAAGGCATTCCCCCTGACCAGCAGAGGTTGATCTTTGCTGGCAAACAGCTGGAAGATGGCCGCACACTGTCCGACTACAACATCCAGAAAGAGTCCACCCTTCATCTTGTGCTGCGTCTGAGGGGAGGTATGCAGATCTTCGTCAAGACCCTCACGGGCAAGACCATCACCCTTGAGGTTGAGCCAAGCGACACCATTGAGAACGTGAAAGCCAAGATCCAGGACAAAGAAGGCATTCCCCCTGACCAGCAGAGGTTGATCTTTGCTGGCAAACAGCTGGAAGATGGTCGCACCCTGTCTGACTACAACATCCAGAAAGAGTCCACCCTCCACCTTGTGCTGCGTCTCAGAGGAGGCGTCTAATTATTTAAGTCAATTGTATCTAAGCAAATTATATTTAATGTTTCTTTTTTTCTTCAGTCTCCACTGTTCACATGCACTCCCCACTTTTCCTCATAGTTCCAATCCTTTTTTGTTTACCATGCTTTAAGTTTTCTTAAATTTACTGCACACCTTTTTTACTCTTGAAAAATAAAAGCATTGACATTAAAGGTTGTTTTGTGTTTGTGCATTATCTAATGTGAAATTCTTAGTTGCAAATTAAAAAGTTAACATTTTTACAAAACGCTGACACGATGCAAAAGGGAATATGCAAGCAGTGAAATAAAGTGATAAAGTAAAATATACATTTAAAATATAAAAATAAAGTTAAATAATAAAAAAGTTCAGGTAATATGTTTTTGTGGTCCTGCTAAGATTCTAATTTAAGGAGTAATAAATCTACAGATAAGTTGCAGAGCTGAAGTTTGAACAGTTAAAAAGTTTATTGATTGATAACATCCTCAATATTTATTGCATTAAAAATATAATTTAAAAAAATTCTCAGTTATAATTTAGCAATGTGTGTGTGAATTGCTATACATATCTTTGAAACCTATGAGTTCTGATGAACTGCAGAAATGGTAAGATTGTGCCACCATACGATCTATTCAAAACCATGTAGCAGTCACTTTACGTTTTGGGATAGTTCTCCAAAAAAATTCTGTTTATTCATCCTCATGCCATTTCAAACCTGTTCTGCAGAACACATTTGCCGATATTTTGAAGAACGTTAATAAAAACCATACAAGATTAGTCCCTGTTAATTTCTATAACAGATTTCTCAAAATATTTTTTGTTTTTACAGAAGAATCATATACAGGTTTGGATTGCCATGAGGGTGAATAAATGATAACAGCATATGTATTTTAGTCAGAGATAGTCAAAACAAAAGTGAAAGCGCAACAGAATAATCTATGAATAACAGAACAAGACTTTCGCCTTAAACTTGTGTTTTGCCTATTGATTAGGGCATAACCTCTGCTCCCGTGACACTGCATCAATTATAGCAAAATTGATAAAATACCTTTGAAACGGTGGGATATGAATAAAAACAGTTTATGCAACACATTGTGAATGTGTTTAAATGGTGAGCTCTTACATGAAATATGACATTGCGTTTAATTGGGCAGTTTTCGTACAAATGTATTTAATATTTGTATTTAACATAATTCGTTTAATAAACAATTACAATAGTTTTGACCAAATATCCACAGACCACAGTAAATAAGGGGGAAGAACCGGCTGCTCAACAGTCAGAGCACATGAGTCCCGTGACAGCTGCACTGTGGCTGTCATTGACACACAGGAGCATGGCTCGAACCTGGGGCAGCTTTTTCTTATCGCTATTTGATTACAAAACAGAGAAGTTTGTCATCGCTAAAAACAAAAAGGTCGGAGTTCTGTTTAGACTCTTTCAGCTGGGGGTAATCGGATATTTGATCGGGTAGGTGCCTTATGCTTCCATAAATGTAGACGTGGAGTGTGCGAGCGGGCTCTTTCAGTTTATAGAAAGATTAATCTTTGTTTAATCTTCACTATTGCAGTGTTTGTATTGTATACTATTACAGTTTGTACAATTACAATTTCAACAAAACCAAATGTAAGCCGAAAGTTAAGAGTGCATATCATTATCGGATGTTATTTATGGTAAGGGAAAGACTGAATGCACGGTAGTGTCCCACACCGGCTTATGGTCGTTTTGTAAGTTTTGCGCTGTGGTGAAAGAAGTTTCTTTATGTATTAGGATAAAAATTAGATGTATTAAAAATTAGACAAGTAGATGTGTTAGAATCTGACAGACGTTTATTCCCTTTAACCCCTTAATTGTTTTTACATGTGTTTGCAGTGAATGTTTTTCAGTACGGTTCTTAAATTCTTAAATGGCCATAATAGCTAAATGTAAGATGGCCTGCATCAAATATGACATGGGCCATTTGACATTACACATTAAAGCACTGCTTATATTTCTCCTTCAACTTGAATATAATGTGGGGTCATAGCATTTTACCCTTCATGGTATTTAAGCCATATATAGCAGTCTCTCTCTCTCTCTCTCTCTCTCTCTCTCTCTCTCTCTCTCTCTCTCTCTCTCTCTCTCCCTGTAAAATCTCTCCCTCAAGGTGGGTTTTTATTTGGAAGAAAGGATACCAGGAGACTGAGGAGGCCATCCAGAGTTCTGTGTTCACCAAACTCAAGGGTGTAGATCTCACCAACAGCTCTGCACATGGTCTTCAACTATGGGGTGCAGAAGACTATGTCATTCCTTCACAAGTAAGTGCACTTCTTTCTTGTACTTGATATCTATCTATCTATCTATCTGTCTATCTATCTATCTATCTATCTATCTATCTATCTATCTATCTATCTATCTATCTATCTATCTATCTATCTATCTATCTATCTATATATATATATATATATATATATATATATACTACAGTTTAATGGGCTATGATGTCAGAGACAATTGTTTGGATTTTTGTAAGGCATATATTATATCATATATATTATGAATAGGCCTATTCATTAAAAAAATGTAATTATATGATTAATAACTAAATACCTGTTATCATGTTGATACATTGAGTAATTTCTTTTGTGTATGTCTTTATATGTGTTGTTTTTCAGGGGGACAGAGTCTTCTTTATTGTGACAAATTACCTAGTGACACCAAACCAAAAATTGAGTTTTTGCCCTGAGGTAAGAGACAGGGTTTTCCACACAAAAATGGAAATAAATTAAAGAGAAAAGTGGTGTTTTTTGTAATGAAGATTTACTCCGCTATAGGTATTTAAATGCTTCATCTCTGTAGATTATAAAATCACTGTGTCTATTGCATTTTTTTTCAGAATCCAAAGGTGCCAGATGGTTTTTGTACAAGTGATGATGACTGTGTGGAAGGGGAAACTGTCATAGCAGGGCATGGTAAGCACAGAACATTAAATACTAGGCTTTATTACTGAACACCTAAAGTTATAAAAAGGCCCACTTTGGCTTTTGCTTGTTCATAAAACAGAAAGAAAATGGCACATTGTTTTATAAGACCCACTGGCAAGTTTACATTCTTGAGGATTGTATTTTATTGTTGTTTATTCAGGAGTGAAGACAGGCCTTTGTCTAAATGACACAGGGACATGTGAGATTCATGCCTGGTGTCCTGTTGAGCAAGGCCTTACACCACAGTAAGTAATGGTTTATAATGAACACTTTTAAAGCATTATTTTCTGTCAGTTAATTGCTTAATGTTTAATTCTGAATGAATCTACCCCAGCGTTTTGTCATTTTATCTGTCCATACCTGTATAAAACTGTTCCAATAAAAATACCATATTGGTTTGAACCTGTCTCAACAGGGAGCCCATGCTGGCAAAGGCAGAAAACTTCACAATCTATGTAAAGAACTTCATCAAGTTTCCAAAATTTGCCTTCTCCAAGTAAGTCAAAAGTATGGGTGGGGTCAGCTTAGGTTTGTTTTAAAGGCTAAAGAATAAATGTTTTCAGATTTTTTATTAAATAAATAGGTATGCTTACAGAGAATCTGGCCAGACTTCACTACAGGTTATAGAAAATGCAGAAGAGCATATGAGCACATTTGTATTTAACCTAAAATATCCCTATAAAAGCGTTTCACCTTGGTTTCCCCAGCTAAATATTTTGCATGTTATTTCCTTTGCAAAGCAGCATCAGCGTCTAATGTGCAGGTACAATTAAGTGCATTAAATCTCCTACAGCACGCTGTTAAAAACAAAGCATTGCATTTATAAATTTCTGCTAAATTCCTGTCCTGTTTGAAGGCTCTGTTTTGCTGCATTCGAGCATTCGACTCCTGGAGAATAAGAAATTGCTTTTAACAGCTTTGAATTCATAAGTCATTTATGAGTACATAAACAAGGTCATATCGGTTACTCAAAAGTGGAGCATTATTCGGCAAGACAGTGTGGGGTAATGTTAATGGACTAGAGATAATAGGCACTTAAAAAGGAAATGCTTTCACAGACAACACAATTAAGCTGTTATTGTGTTTAAAATACACCCTGTACATCAATATCAAAATTAGCAAAATTACCTGTGATACAAAATATGAATTATGCATTAAAGTGTTAATTCAATCATGTGGTCATTACGAGTAAATACTAATTACAGACAATTACAGCCGTGTGAAACAGCAGATTTTACTGGGCACAGTAATGTGTTATGTTTGGATAGTGATGGCACAGCACAACCATTTTGAATATCTGCCACTTGCTCATCTCTATTTATACCAACACAGCGTGTGGTGCATATGCTGAGACTGACTGTCTTTATATCCTTTGCCATGACAACAACAAGCCCTGCACATTTCAAGTTAGGTGACAGGGTGACACTTGTTCCTCTGTTGTTACACTACACTGACACCTGCTGCAGAATTCATGCACTTAAACATGTATCTCACAATGTACTGTAGAAAATTTGTCACAGTCATATATTACCAGCTGATTAAAATAATATCATATAAGACATGTGTATTAAATGTTTGGTAACACTTTACGATAAGGTACAATTTGTCAACATGAATTCTTTAACATGAACTGACAATAAACAATACTTCTACAGCATTTAATAAAAATAGTGCATGTAAATGGCATGTTAACATTTACTAATAAATATTTCAAATCAAATGTATCCGTTTGTATTTGTTAACATTAATTAACAACAAATGATAAATGTTATAAAATTGTTCATTGTTAGTTCATTTTGCCTAATGCATAGACTAATGGAAATAAATAAGCCATGACTCTGAAGTGTTACCAAAAAGTCAAAGCCTGTGTGAGTTGTTTGCAATAACTTGGAAAATGGGAGCTAACTTTTAACGTTTTTTATACTAAACAAACCATAAAGAGAAATTTTGGATACAGACAACAAGAGTTATAACAAGAGCTTACTGCTTATATTACTGCTCATCAGTCATTTGTGTTTTTCTGTCATGTTGTTTGTCTTATAATTAAGATCGAATGTCCTACCGACCAGAAACAGCACATATCTGAAGACATGCATTTATGATAGAGACCATCACCCCTACTGTCCTATCTTTCGTGTGGGAGATGTGATACACTGGACAGGCTACAGTTTTCAGGATTTAGCAACAAAGGCAAGTGCTTTATTGGATAATGACATAGTGATATGTTTCAAGAGATTATTTGTAATTTTAAGTTTATTTTTAATTGTTGAATCTGGTTTTATCCTTAAATGTGTATTTGAAGATGTCAGTGGAGTTTTATAAGCTGTTACGAGGCTGATGGGGTCAAAAGCACCATAAGTAACAAGCTACAGTGTGGTATTTATTTTGATTTTTCCCCCTCTTATATACAGGGTGGAGCTATTGGAGTTGGAATTGAGTGGAATTGCAATTTGGATAAACATGAATCTCACTGTATTCCTGAATATAGTTTTACACGCTTGGATGCCACAGAAAATTCAAATGGATCTTTCTCTTCGGGTTACAACTTCAGGTATTGCTCTGATTGACTGATTTTAGCTCAACCAAACAAATGATTCCCACCGTTCAAAGACATTCAGCAAACATGATGCACAAGTAGTTAGTAGATAAAATGGGCCTAGCGCTGTACACAGAGACAGATGATTTCTGTTTAGAAAAAATTTCTGATGGCTATTAGAAAGACATAGCTTACAGCATCTTTAAGTTTTAAGTATCTATTTTTGTCTAAAACATTATGATTACATTGGTCAATGTATGTTTCTGTCTTTATCAAGGTTTGCTCGATATTTCAAAGATGCATCAGGGGAGACCTATCGAAATCTATATAAAGTGTATGGCATTCGATTTGATATACTAGTGAATGGAAAGGTAAAGAAATAATGAATCTAAATTCCTGTCAGTGAGGTCATGATAAAGTAAAGCAAGTATGATATGTGCTTTGTCAACTTATGTTTCCTAGGCTGGGAAATTCAACATTATTCCTACAATGATCAACATTGGCTCTGGACTTGCCTTAATGGGTGCTGTAAGTATATGGGCCAGTCTCCATTTTTTTCTCTTTCACTTTGGTTAGATTTGTTGTAATTTGTGCTCTTCTTATTTAATAGGGAGTTTTCGCCTGCGACATGATTCTCCTCTACATGATGAGCAAAAGCTCCTTCTACCGAGAGACAAAATTTGAGGCAATCACAAAGTAAGATTCTCCTCTGGAGTTTGTGTAATGGAGGTACCATTTCATACAGTTTACCATTTCACATGAATTAATGTTGCTTCTTACTTGCTTAGTTTTAGCTGTTTACCTTAGAGAATAAAAAAAATGAAAATTTTTACCAATTCTTACATTTGACAATGTTTGCACCTGTAGAAAACAACCTGGAAAGCACAGGGAGAAAAAACATACAAGACATCATGGTCATCATCGCCAGGACAGACGACACAAGCGAGAGGAGAAACAGACAGCAGAGATGCAGCCATTGACATCGGTATTATGTCAGCCCAATAGTAACCCAGAAAAAGAGATCCGGCCCACAGGCTCAGCACTCAAAACACATAGTCCTGAGAGAAAACCACTGGGTACGGTATCATTCAGGACTCAACAGGGCACAGAAAAACAGACCATTTCTCCCATTTCATCCTCGAGAACACCACGTAAACAGTAGAGGATTTTTCTGACACTGAATCCCATTGGATCACTGTGGATGTACAAAGAGAAAAATTTCTAGTCCTGTTGTTTAAATTTCATATTTTTCCTTGTGGTTTTTGTTACAGAAAACTGTATTATTTATGAACACACCTAATGATTAAACTAAAAATGAATTACTTTGTTATAGATCTGATCTGGATTGGCACTGAAATTACATCTGGAAAAAAACAGACATAATTGTCAAAACATGGGTAAATAAATATGAAAACCTTTTAAGGAACAATGCTTGGGTCACCTCATTGCTTTCATTTAAAGTAAATGTGAAACTGGGTGAGAATTAAGAAATGTTGTCTTATGATATTTAATGGTCAATTTCAATTCCAAAAATGTATCAGTCTTACAACTTAATATACAATAAAAAAACATGATTCTATATTACAATATATTCGAACACTTTACTGATTGAATAATTTCTAAGTTATCTCAAAATAGTTTAAAACACTTGACTGAACTCTATTTCTCATGGTCTTAAAAAAAATCTAATGTAAAGGTTTCTGCCTAAAGGCATAAAATGTTTTGTTAACAAATATAAATATACCCACCACACATGGAAGCTCCTTCAATACTGTTTACATCAAGATCTCAGATAGAACAGTGTCTTAAGAAAATAAAATAAATTATTTTTGAGAATATAAGGTTTTATAAAAAATGTTTTTATAAATAACCTATTTAGCCTACTATTCTAAAATAGGAATGAGTGGGTGAGTATTAATAACAAACACAACCTTACAGAATGTTTAGAGTTGCAATATTAAACAAAGAATTAAACTGACCTAAAACTATCTGTTAAACTCCAAAGACAGACATATTTAAAATATAAATGTAAAATACCTACAATATAGTATATGTAACAAAAATAATATATGACCACACCTGCTCACAGTCTGAATTACAGATGCCTAAATCAGAACATCTGCTATATTCTGAAATCATAGAAATTAACATAACTATTTTCAGTAAAATTACTTCAAATAGTAAATTAAACAGCAGATGGTAAATTAACACCATGCTTACATTTTATATTGTAATCAATCAGTCATGATGGCCACTGCCCACTTGTAGTCTAAACTCAAACATCTTATTTTACAACAAACATGTGTCTAACAAAACCACACAATCAAATCATAAGGTTAAAGATTTATTTTCCTCAAATTAATCGAGATAAAATAATGTGGTTAATACAGGTTAAAGTCGGTGTGTTTTACATTGTTCTTGGGGTCACAGAGCGTTTCACAAAAAACAAACAGAGAAAAGTTATGCTAATGTATTACACTAGATTCCAAAAAAAGGTGAAAGGGAGTAGTAGAAAAAAGAAGTAGTTGGAAAGAAGACAACACACAATATTTAAATATCTGAGGTTCAGTGCATTCAAATAGTACTGTGAATATTTAAGATTTAATGGCTAAACATTAGGTAACGGACATGATCTATGGTACAGCATTCAAGCACTCTTTCTATTTTAATCTCTAGCATGAGATTATCATCTCTACCATTAAACGTTTCAACACGGCTGTTGTATTTCTGGTGTGTTGATCTGTTCAGTACACATGCACCATTCCGTAGAGGAAAGTCCAAAAGAGCACGTAGGTAAAGAGGCCGCCCACGAGCCCTCCGGTGAAGAGCAGTCGTCTAGATTTGAAGCACTTGTTCCATCGACGACCCGCTTTGAGAATTAGAAGTAAAGATAACAAGAAAGAAGCGAGGAAATAAAACACAAAGCCGTACAGTCCCGTTAAGCCGAGTATGCCCGCTGTAGCCCCGGACAGGGCAGACACGGACGTGCGGCAGTAGTCGAGCACCGCTGCGTTTCCCCTCACTGCCACCTCGCTGATGAACTGTGGTCCCTCGCGAGTAGCTGCGACTGACGCCATATTATGATGCTAAAACAGCCTGAAAATAAACGGATTGAAGAAATTTGTAATAAAGGTGATGATAAAAAGCAGGATTAGAGCTCGCGCTGCAGGTTCGCGTCAACCCTCCTTTACTTACCGTTAGGGTCAAGATGATAATAAAACACAAATAAAGAAGAGTATGCCTCCGTTACTTAAGACTGTATAACCGGAAAACGCTCGAACATCATAAACTAGTTGTTTAATACTATACTTTACTGTGGAATGTATTATTTAGAAAAATATGACTAATTATGAGTGAAACGTAGCGTGTGTCATCCTCTGGCAGCCATTTTCTCGCAAAGCATCATGGGATTCATTTTGAGAATATAATTCTAATTAGTATTTCAGCCTTATTATCAAATTTCAAACCACGTCGAGGATGGTCTGTAAATATTTATGTCTATAATTTTAAGCAACTTATCAATTTTATTTATTTATTTATTTTATTTACTTTTTACCCAATCTACGGGATTCACGAAGGGTCAAAAAGTACGAGTCATGACAGTTTGGACTCTGGACAGACAAGATGTCAACAGCGGTATTACATATTCGTTATTAATCAAATTATCACCAGTAAATGCAAATGCTATAGACAGCACACATTTACATCTGTGGTGGTAATTTATATAGATATATATGGCGACATCACTCAGTTGTTCTGCTGGGTTTGTTCTCGGCATGGATCTGGGCACTTCATCAGTTAAAGTCGTGCTGCTGGATGCGCAGTCAAAGACGGTGACAGACTGCACGAGTTTCCCAACAAACTCCGACATCAGTTGCACACCAGACAAACATGTAAGAACACTGATTTCAGAGTCAACCAGCTATCACCTTAATAAACTAGCGTACACGTGTTTATGTTGTTGTTTATAGGCTAAAGAGCAGGATCCTGTATTAATAATCGCCGCTCTGGACCGATGCGTGGATGCTTTACCTAAAGACAAGCTGCAAAAAGTAAAACGTATTGGAGTATGTGGACAAATGCATGGTATTTTGCTGTGGAAATCAAAAACAGGTTAACATTTATTCAAAATAACAGCGCAATGCATGTTTAACTGCTTATATGCTTACGTCACACTTTTCAGGTGTTATATATTTATACATTTGAATGCTTTTCAACTGACCTGCAGTGCATTTAAGCATGTGTCTTCCCTACTAACAAGGCATTGTATAAATACAGGTAATGAATACAGTCAGTCTGTCTTTATTAGGTTGTGAATGGCTGAAAACAGATGCTGTCACTAGATACATCCCCAAAGACATAAGTCAGCTGATCACCTGGCAGGATGGGCGATGCAGCACTGCTTTCCTTTCTTCTCTTCCTAAACCAGAATCTCACCTCAGTGTGGCCACTGGCTTTGGTTGTGCAACCATCTTTTGGTATATAAAACACAGGTAGAATGATTGAGACAGAAGTTATCATTTGCATTATGTACTTAAGGTTTTAATAATCCAGAACTTTAAACCTCTTGAAATCAGGCCAGAGTTCCTGTCAAGTTTCAATGTGGCAGGCACCATCCAAGACTATGTGGTTTCCATGCTGTGTGGCCTTGACAGTTGTGTCATGACTGGGCAAAATGCTGCCAGCTGGGGCTACTTCGACACAACCACCAACCAGTGGAACAAACAAATGTGAGTGAAATGAGATATTGTATTTGATTTACTTCTAAACCTGCCCTAAACTGCTGTGAAATATTTTATTGACTGGTTTTATCTCTTAGTGTAGTTTAAAATAGTGATGGAAATTTTGTCTCTTATTAGAGAGTCAGAGGATTTGGCTCAGTTGAGCAATAAGAACAGGCTCTTTCGGCTCCCAAACGACTCTTCATTTTGTATCACTTCTGGCTTTTAAAATTCAGGCAAATGTAACCACGTTTTTACCTGCAATTGGTATGTAAGCAGCATGTAAAGCACTTAAATCGTTTAAATGTTGCTATACTATATCATAAAATCAAAAATATCCTAATATGAGTATTTTATTATTAAAAAAAAATAGTGTAAAAACACTGTTACCCATGTGTAGTGAGCGTTTTTTATATACAGAACTATCCAAAACAGAACCATACAACCAAATATATCTGTGTGTGTGTGTGTATATATATATATATATATATGTATATGTATATGTATGTATTTATATAAGTTACAATGCGCAAAAGAACAGCATCCAACAGTTCTACAAAGTAGTTGTATCTGTTATCAGTGATCATTTTAACATTGTGTTTAGGGCAGTTTGGCAAGTGTTACTTCGTGACTGAATGTTGCTTGATGTTTACAGAATGAGTTATTTGTATGTGCTTGCCCTAAACAAGAGCACCGGGAGAGTGTCATATACACATGCACATCGCATGCTTTTATTCTGTCTTCTGTCTTGCCCCACAAAAATAACAGGTAGACGGAAAGTCATTGGTCAAATAGTGTCACTCTCCAGGAAATAAAAGTTCAAAATGACATTTACTCTGATTAGAATTCTTTGCTTTATTTCTATGCTTTATTGAGTTTTCGACTAAAGTGTAAATTGGACTGTGTTTATATTTTACAGTCTGAAGGATGCTGGTTTTCCTGTTCATCTGTTGCCTGTAGTGGTGGAGTCAGGAGCTGTGGCGGGTCACACTTCTTTTGACTGGTATGGCATCCCTGCTCACACACCTGTAGGGGCAGCGCTGGGAGACTTCCAGTGTAGTGTGTACTCCTGTATGACTGACAATGGAGACGCAGGTACAATGTCTATCAGGTGCTTCTTTATATATTTTTCAGATTGCATTTTATGTGATGAAAAGCATGAGCATAATATTGTCCTAAGTAATATGCTTGCATTTCATTGTCATTTTTGTACTTAAGCTTTTAGATTGTCTTAATTGACACTTGTTAAGCATTGATATATCTTATACATATTAGCTTAACTATAAACATACTGTATACATAAACTACCATCTTAGGACACATTACTGTGTTTACCAGTTTGACCTCCAGGTGGAGATGTTATTGCAAAAAGCATTTGAAAATGGCAGATCTCATACTCAGATTTCCCTGATTTCTCCCAAGGACATGGGATGTATTTAAAGAGATCAGTGTCAGTGTTGTATATAGTATGCTTTTTGCATAATGTGCATACATGCTCCATTTAATAATGTATTGTCATGTTAAATCACTAGTACTGAACATGAGCACTTCAGCCCAGCTGACATTCGCCATGCCTGCAGAGTTCTGCCCTCCGAGCTCTCCAGACCCCCTCTCCCCTAATGCTTATTTCCCGTACTTCCACGGCTCCTATCTGGCAGTGGCTGCATCCCTTAATGGAGGCAATGTCATGGCAACATTTGTCAAAATGCTCGAATCTTGGATGAAAGAATTTGGTAAATTAACAATTTTTAAATAATCATTTAATTGTATTAATAAACATTATTATCTATTTTACCATTTCCTTTTTAATAGTACAGGTCCTTGGTTCTCATGTATACTTCCCATTTATTTGTTGTGTAATCTCATAGGATTGGAAGTGAGTGAGGGCAGAATCTACTCCCAACTGGTCCAGTCTGCCCTGACTCATCCTAGCACTGATTTAATTGTGACCCCAACATTGCTTGGAGAACGGCATGACCCCACCATGCTCGCCAGTGTGTGCCAGATCTCGCCCACTAACCTCTCTCTGGGTCACGTGACTCGGGCTGTGTGCAGGGGCATTATTCAGAACATGGCCACTATGATGCCTCCTCAAAGCCTACAGGCTGCAGGGGTGAAAAGAATTATTGGTAGTGGCAATGCTCTATCATGTAACACAGTTCTTCAGCAGGAAGTGGAGAAAGTATTTCCTTTTTCTGTAGTCTATGGGAAGGATGTAGACTCAGCTGTTGGTGTTGCCATGGTGTTTAATGATCAAATATAAGATAATACAATATTACATCTCCTGATGTATAATCAGGATATAATTGATGTGAAGAGACATTTGGCTTTTTGCAAGCTGATTTACTGCTCATTGGTGGGTTGAAAGATACAAGGGATGCTCCTCTCCCCTTGCTTAGAAAAATAATTGATTTTGAATATGGGTAAAGAAAAAGGTAAAACATCTGTCAATATATAAAGGCAGCTAGAGTGGCTTTTTAGCGTTTCTGCCAACCTGTCTGTGTTTAAGTGGCCTTTCAGTAGGGGAAATTAGTCCATTAAGTGTTGATTGATTAAATAATTAACAGTTACTAAAATAACTGTTAACTTAATCACCTTAAGTATATAGGCTATGAGCCTGACCAAATAAACTGAATGTCATAAATATACTGAAAATATAAATTTTCAGAATTAAAGGACTTTTTTAATCTGAGTCTGTGTTAGATCAGATGACCTCAGATTTGATATTTTGGCATTAAACAAACAAAGTTTTATAGTGGTTGAATCATTAATAGCTTAATTGATTATTAACTGGACCCAACCATGCGATTTGCTGTTTAAAAGCTGTCAAATAAATACAAAACTATTTGTATTTTTTAGGAACATTTCTGAACTACATTGTATGAATAATGAAATATGTATGACTGAATAAAAAAATCTAACAATCTTCAATGTCAGTGTCATAAACAGATGTATGCATCGTTTGCTTCTTTTAAAGGTAAAACACTGATGTAAAAACACAAATGCATGCAAGTCTTTCAGGACTGCCCCTAGTGTGCTTGCCCCTAAACCGCAACGCCTGTGTATGTCATACCATCTCGCTTTGCTTCAATAATCTAGTATCATACAGGAAACCATGCAGCTAAGAAAACAAAATTGCTCAATAGTACCGCCACAGTCTGACTTGTCTGGTGCAGTTGAATGCTGGGTGTGTCAAATTTACATTTTAAGAAATGCACTTTTTACAGCATATACTTTTTGTGATTGTTATTTAGGATGACTAACATGAAAATATAGTCTTACTGTATGAAAGTATTTCTAGAAGATGCACGGGGTGCAGATTTTTGGGACTTAAATGGACAGTCTATTGTCTGGTGTATACTATATGTGGGACTAAATGATGATATGGAATGAAGAGGTGGAAACACAGCAAAACACATGTAACAGCACACTCTAAAAATCAATACAACCCGCCTTTCTCTAGGGCACTCAGTGATCTCAAAACATCTTGACTTCTCTTCCTCCCAGAGAGAAAGAGAGAGAGAGAGCGCACGAGATGACTATCATTTATATCATCATTATGTTTAAGGAAACAAACCTCTGTCAAGCTCCTGAATTTGACTGAAATTGGAATCAAAACTGGATCCTTAATCTCACAGAAACTACAAAGCAAAGACTGATCCAGAAACTGGTGAGTAGAGCTGATACTGTAATTTTGATTTATGTATTTCTAATATTTTAAGGGTTTTAAATAAAAATACAACTTTTAAAAAACTAATATTTTGATAAGACAGATAACGGAGCTTTATGCTGACAGACATAAAGACAGTTTTGTTTCTTTACCGTTATTTAGACCACAGAGTTACCAAATGCTTTCAGTTCTTAATTTTTTACTGTACGTGCTAGAATTCTAGTAAGAGCTGGTAAATATTTCTCAGATTGTTTTTGAATCTGACAATGCTGATCTTAAACATGCTTAAACACTTCTCTTGTATAATGCGATGTGGTGTAGCCTAATGCAGTGTGTGTAATGCTGCTTTTTGCTGTGATGTAATGGCATCTCAGTTTACAAAGAGGCAAAGATACAATAATCGAGGTATAAATGTTCAATGCATATCTTTCCAGACTATCAGTTTTCTGATGCGACTATGCAAAGCAATTCTTGGAAAAAAAATATATATATTACATATATTAATAAAATAACAATTTGTCTGCTGAAGAACTATTAGATCATGTAATCTAGTCCAAATCTAATCTAAATAGAGCTGCCACACCTTAATCTGTGACATCACTATTGTGCACAATATATTTGTTTTTAACCTGATATGTACATTAAAAAAGTTATTATTGTTTTTGCAAATCTAAAAGTATTTTTGTTGTCTTTTGTAATATGGTTTTATATTGTGTTGATTTTGTCTCAGATGAGGTATCAAGATAGGATGCTGTTATGATTATAGCGACACAGTTTAAGGTCTAATAACTGTTTTAATATGGCAGTAAGATAAAATCAGCTAAAACCATATATAACACACTGAAACTAAATTTGCATATCCTTTGGTACTGTGACTTCCTGTTACTAAGTCACAAGACACAATGTGATATTAAATATGAATATACATATACATTAAATATGCACAAATGTGTAATCTGGTCTCAAACAAAATATATGTATTAGTTAAACAGTCTGGTATTATAATATCAAATTGGCCTATTAAAGCAAAATTTGTGGCCTTATTACCTTTAAAGAAATTGTTCCATGTAAAAGAAACTTTTTTAAAACACAAAACCGGCATTGTAAAAGATACATGGTAAAATGTCACGAGATAGATCACGTGTGTTTCTAAACAGAGCTTATAGTGTTTTTTTCCTTTGCACTTTTGAAAAACAATGATAAACATCGGTCCATTAGGTGTAGGCCTAATGTGTTCAAAGTAGATGTTGAGATTAGATGCCTCTGATGTAATTAGACATTTCTAAAATAAAATAACGCCTGTTACAGTTCTAGATTGGCCTCAATTAATGGTTTAAAGCTTTTCTTTATTGTCTTTGGACAGTGTCCCTCAAGCTTCTTTGATCATTAAACACCACTGAAATAGCATAAACGTTTTTAGATGAAATGACATAGACCCATAACACATTTTGTCATCTGTAGTCTCACGTTTCCTGAAGCTTATTTGTATGAAACTGTGTACAGCTTTAACTACAGCTGGTGGACTACGAAGACCTCACTATGAGTAAATCAAAAGACACCAGCACCACATCTTTTTTCCTGGAACTGGATGACAGGACAGATGAGGAGAGGTCAAAGGCCAAACAGGGGAAGAAAAATCCCTGTAAGGACAAGATGCCCATGGACTCGAATTACCTGGAAGATGTAGTGGATGCCCCAAACAAAATTAGATTCAACTTACACTTTGACAAGTGAGTTTAGCTGCTCATTTACATTTACACGACTTAAAGTGCATTCAAGGTATACATTTTTTATCAGTGTATGTGTTTCCTGGAGATAAATTCTATAACACTCATTTATTCAGAAGAAACATTTTCTGAAAATGTATTTTATTTTTGCATCAAACATCTTCATATAACATATTCATTACCCATAGAAATGAAGTTGATTGACATGTTACTTGAAATGTTGTTTCAATTCTGCTCACAGAGGAATTAGACATGCGAAAGAGGAACCAACGCAGCAAGACAATAAGGCCTTTACCATCAAGAAGCTGTTTGAGGCCGTTTCCAGTGGCAATGTCTCTGAACTGCAGGGTTTACATCAGTACCTGCACAAAAACATGAAACATCTCACCGACTCTCTATGTAAATGTGTCTCAGTTATATAATAGAACAAATGAAAATACACAGAAGAGACATTATAATTATTATACACATTATTATATTTAACCCAGATGTTTTTTGTCTTCTTCAGATAAGTCCAATGGAAAGACAGTCTTGCACAAAGCTCTTTTAAACTTGGAAGACGGTGAAAACGACACTATCGAATATCTTCTTGACATTGCAGAGAAAATGGGAGATTTAAAGGACTTTATTGATGCTGAATACACAGACATTTTCTACAAAGGTCAGACCCTTCTTTCACATAATCTTTATATTAGGTCTACATTAAATAAAACGTTGGTCAGATTGTTTATAAATCAACAAAATGTTGATTATATGATTTCAAACCCATCTATGAAATGTTGAAAATCTCCTCGACACAGGTCAGACGGCTCTTCATGTTGCCATTGAAAGAAGAAGTGCAAAGTTTGTACAGATGCTTGTAAAGAAAGGAGCTAATGTCCACGCTAAGGCATGTGGAAAATTCTTTCAGCCCAGTGGAGGGATGTGCTTCTATTTTGGTAAATACTTTTGCAAAAATAATATTAAACTTTTAACAGTAACAGTATGTCATCAGCAGAATCCTTTGTATCAGAACTTGGCATTTTGATTCTTGTTTATTAAAAAAATTATACAATAGAAATGCTGTAAAATGCATTAACTATAGTCATACTGAAATTTCATATAATTTGTCAATATTTACCTGTTTTTTCTGCTTCTTTGCACAGGTGAGTTGCCGTTGTCACTGGCTGCTTGCACTAATCAGCCAGACATTGTGGATTTCCTGATGGAAAACCCATACCAGCCAGTGGATGTCAGGAAGAGGGATTCACATGGAAACATGGTGCTTCACGCCCTGGTTGCCCTGGCAGATAACAGCACAGAAAACACAGACTTTGTCATTGCCATGTATGATCACATCTTAATGAAAGCTGCTCAACTCCACCCTAAAGTAAACCTGGAAGAAATAGAGAACAATCAGGGACTCACACCTATCAAACTAGCAGCCAAGACAGGAAAATTTGGGGTAAGGGCATGTTGATATATAACGAATAAATAAAATCAACATTTGTCATTTGTTTGGTAAACCTTCTCTGTGCTAGTGTTTAGTGATTTTTACTTATACTATTTTTCATCTGAAGCAGTGATTCATTAGTGCACACTTCAAAAATACAGCCACTTCTGTGTTCTGTTTTTGGACGTTCCTGATTTTGGATAGATGATTATACCTCACATGACTTCAGATGTTATTTCCCTTCAGCGATCAGCCAGAAACATCATATTAGACAGCAGTGTCTGAGTCACAAACACAACTTTATTCAGTTTATTAATCATTTACTCGGCTAAATGCCATTCCAAAATGTTATGACTATCTATAGTTTTTTCTACAGAACACAAAAGAAGATATTTTTAAGAATATTGGTAACCAAACAACTGACACAAAAGCCACGAGACATTTCTCTAAATATTTACTTTTGTGTTATACAGAAGAAAGAGAGGTTTTGAACAAAAAATGGTGAATAATTGATGGCAGAATTATTTTTTTGTGAATTATCCCTTTAGTTTAATTCAAATAATTGAATGGCTGCTTAAAAACATTTAAAAAACATTCTTACATCTCGATTTTCTTTTGTTCACCAGCTGTTTAAGCACATAGTACAGAGAGAGTTCAAAGACTGCAGACATCTGTCTCGGAAGATCACGGAGTGGGCATATGGTCCGGTGTGCTCTTCTCTCTATGATCTCGCCTCCCTCGACAGCTATGAGAAGAACTCTGTTCTTGAGATTGTCGTTTATGGTAGCGAGATTCCTGTAAGAGGACAAATTACTTGCCATTTTATTACAACTTTCATTACACTAATATGCATACCATCTAAAATGTATGATTTTACCATTTGATTCACACAAAATGTTATAATCTATATTAAAGCTATATGGATCTGGATTTAATAGTGTTGATAGGAGTTTTTATACATACATTGTCTCATTTCAGAACCGTCTTGAGATGCTTCACATTGAGCCACTTAATCGACTACTTGAAGAGAAGTGGAACAGATATGGTCAACAGATTTTCTTGGTCAACTTTATTGTTTATCTTGTCTACCTTTTCATCTTCACAACAGTAGCTTATTACCGGCAAGAAGGAAAGGTATACAGAATACACACACACATTTTTTTAAATTAATTAAATTAATATCATTGCAAGGACTTGTCATTGATATCTATTTGGTACTGTGATAATTATATTATCTATCTTTATAGGGATAGTTAACCTAAAAATAAATATTCTGTCATCATTTATTCACCCTCATGTCATTCAAAACCTATATATGACTCTTTCTTCTGTGAAACACAAAAGAAGATATTTTGAGAAATGTCTCTGTGGTTTTGTATTCATACAATGAACCAATATTGTTTTGTTACCAACATTCTTTAAAATAGCTTGTTTGGTTTTCTAGAGAATAAAGAAAGTTTGGAATGACAGGAGAGTAAATAAATAATGAAAGAACTTTCATTTTTGAGTGAACTATCCCCTCTTTTAACCCCTTTATTAGTATGTTTATCATGCTATCATTTGTACCAAATTGTATTTGTATTTTTTACTACATAATGTAAAATGTCATTTCCTATAATGCATGCCAAACTGGTGTACGTAAACATAAATGTCCACCTAAAATGACAAATATTTTGTGTTATATTTTTCCAAATCTTTACACTGAACTGAATCTTCATTTTAATTCCATCCCAGTCTGCGATTGACACCACTATGGTGTGAAATGTACACCATAGCATGCGGATTTATGTGCTTGCTTTAAATGTTTAATGTCATGTTTCATCCATATGTCTCATTGTCTTTCTTTGTGTCACTTACTCAAGCCTCCATTTCACTACATCGATGAAAACCAGCGCAAACTCTTCTTAGCAGGACACATCATAACAGTCATTGGAGCCATTTACTTCTTTTTTAGAGGGGTATGTTTACCATTTAATGCTTTCAGGTCCAGTTTAGTTTTCAACTAGTTTACACTGAAACTGATTAATTATTTTTTCCTATAAGGTGGTAGATTTGTTTAGGAAGCATCCAAGATTTCAGTGCCTGGTGATAGATGGATATTCTGATCAGCTGTTGTGAGTCAATTCACACATATCTGTTTTTTTAACTGAACGTTAAACTTCAGAGCTTGTTTTATGCCTTAATTATTTGAACTAAACAGGCTTTGTGTGGGCCTAGTTTTCTGCAGGCTCTGCTTGTCATCGTGTGTGCTGTACTGTACATCTGTGGTCAGGATGAATACCTGGCCTTTCTAGTTTTAGTGTTGCTTTGAGCTGGGTGAACCTACTCTACTTCTCCAGAGGATCCAAATTCATGGGGATCTACAGTGTCATGATACAAAAGGTAAGATTAGTCCAAAGCTTAAATTGCTTAAATTGTCTATACAAGCTCTTACTTTGATCGTTTCCAGATGATTCTTGGAGAAATTCGGAGATTCCTTGTCGTGTACATGGTCTTTCTCATTGGATTTTCTGCAGGTATCGCCCTCGCTGGCACAAATAATGTATTTTCATTATGCATTTTTTTTCAATGTTATGCTGTTTTTTAAGTTATGCTAAATGACTGTTTTTTAACTCAACAGCTATCGTGACTCTTCTTGATGGTAAACCCAGACCTAAACAGGATGAAAAGGGACGTTCGTTATTCGTTCCAATTAATGCAACTGGAAACTGTGTGAAACCCGAATTTGAAAACATCTCCCGCACCACCCTGGAGTTGTTTAAATTTGCAATTGGCATGGGAGATCTGGAGTTTACAGATCAGTATCAATATCAGACAGTGTTCTATGTGCTGATGATCTTGTATATAGTGTTGACATACATTCTGCTGTTAAACATGCTGATCGCACTCATGAATAAAAGCGTGGAGGATACACACAAAGAGAGCACCAGTATTTGGAAACTACAGGTAAAAACTGATTTAATTGCTTAACATTTGTTGAAATAACAATGAACAAGACTTTCACAGCATTTACTAGTTATTGTATATGTTCATGTCTGCATATGCCAACACATTCTTCAATTATCAGATTATGAAACAATATTCTATCAACCAATCAGATTTTAGAAATAGGTTTAGTGGTTAGGCTTTGGGTTGGTTCACAGGCTAAGGGTTCGAACAACATTCTTATCAACATATGATTTCGCACTGATGTTATGGTTTGAGTTTTTAACAGGAATGTTGTTCCAGGACCAACAAAAAAACACATAAAGAAAATGAACAATAAACATTATAATGTGTAAACATTATAACCTTAAAATAAACGCTGTAGAAATTGCAGTTCATTGTCAGTCTATTCATCCTGTTCATGAATGCATTTTGACATTATGGCATATGAATTATTGTTGTTTTTCTGTGTCCTAGCGTGCTATGACCGTCCTGGACATGGAATGGTTTCTTCCTCGCTGTCTAAAAGAAAGGCTGCGCTCAGGGGAAGAGAAAGACCTGGGTGGAGAACAAGAACCCGATCGACGCTGGTGCTTCAGGTGACCCCAATGGCTTTCATACAAGATCTAAATAAACTGAAAGCCTCTAGAAAAGTTTCCATTCGACTTCTAATTGAAGCTGGATAATGCATTATGAAGGAATGATACAAGATACAAAGATGTTATATTGGCAGCTCTAATGCACAGCTGCAACACACTCCCTCAGGCTCTGCATATAATACACCCTAACCCAATATTGATCTCTGTTTACTGTCAGTTACAGATAGGTACCTGTGGCAGTAATTGGTGCATGTTTTCTCTGTGCCTTTCAGTGTGGAGGAAGTTAACTGGAACCAATGGAACAGAAACCTGGGTATAATCCATGAGGATCCTGGAAATGTGTGCATGCGTGTACCGCCCCCATCTAAACCCCAAAGAGGTACCAACATTAAACCTCTTTTTCATGGCAATTCCAGTATTATAGACGTGACATTTTCAGTCAAAACTTGAAATTGAAATTCTCACAGAATGTATTTATTAACAATATATTGAAACATATGTTATATTTTACTAAACTCCTGTTGATAGAGTCCAGACATTAGAAAAATATCAGTCTATGCATGAGTTCATTGTAAATGTAAATGTATTTTTAAATGTATTTTAAATCTATATTAAATAATAGAAATTAGAAACTCACCAATACCATATTACAATACAATCGTAGGTGTCTGAATTATGTTGTGACTAAAAGCATCCAAAATATATGAACACTATGTTATATTTTAGCATCTTCAAAAGTAGTCACCCTTTGTCCAAAATCAAACTATTGGCATTTTTTCATCCAGCTTCTTGAGGTCTCAACCTGGAAAGTTTTATAAACAGCACTGAAAGATATATCTATGCTGGACTCTATATTGGCTGCTTTTTGGTCACTAGTTGATTTAAGTAGTCCATTTCTAAAGTATTTGCAAGAAATGAATTTGTTGGCACAATTATAGTTTTGTATACTTTAGATTAAAAGATATTTAAGATCTTGAGAAACACTTTTGTCAATTGTGTCTAAACATTTGACTGGTACTGTACATATGTTATGAATGTCACAAAAACACGTTTTTGAGAGATAACATACTTTGTACTTTCTGTTAATTAAAATGCACAAACCAAAAGCAATTATATCCAACAAATGGAGGAGGGATGATTTTCAAAGAATATAAAATAGTTATTCTTTTTATGTCATGTAAGTTTAAGTCATGCTTTAAAAACTTTGAGAGAGATCTCACATGGATATTTACCACCAAATATTGACATCTGAACTATCAGTATTGATAAAAACTTCTTTTCATGGTAAGACTGACATTTGCATCGAATTGCCCTTTAGTCATTTAACATACTTCATCTGTATGGTATCTTCTATCTGTCACAGAGTTCAGTCGGCTTGGTCTCCTCCCAGGATTCAGTAAGCGGTGGACACAAAGACAAACCCAGCGCAGTGATGTACAAGAGCTCAGTCCTTTAGCTGAAGTCTCTAGCGCCCTCTGATGATCTCAAGATAAACCTCTCCAACTGGGCTGTAAATCACTTATGTCAACACTATGTATAAAATCTGTGGTGTGCTAGGTTTCAAAGTCATATGAAGAACTAGCTGTTTTAAAGTTTTCGACCTAAATAATGTATTTGCAATTAATTTAGATGTCTAATAATGGGTATTGAATAGATTCCTTGTCTTTCTCTGCTTTATTTCAAGTGGTTAAAGCATTGATTGATTAAAAATCATTTTTAGAGAACATATAACACCCTACCTTTTGTAATAAAAGCTGTACATTACATGTAGTTTATACAACACTTTATATTACCATAAAACCTTTTCACTCTTGCAAAAATGAACCATGTTTTAACTATAATATGCCTAATTGTTTGTAGTAAACCATAGTAAACACATATTAACCGTACCATAATAACCAGTTTACCCATGATATTTGTATTGTACAAATGGTAATCAATCTTCCAAACTTTTACGTTAATAAAACCATGGTTCATTTTTCACATCTAATTTGTTTTTGTTTATCAATAACTGTAATACAGTAGGGGTGTAACAATTCCCTCAGCCAACGATTCGGTACGATACTGGGCTTACAATTGTATCACAATATTTTGAACAAAATGTAAAAAATGTAACTGAAATTCAAATGATTTATTTCCAAACATTTTTTTTATTTGTTCTTTTTTTTAAGATTTAAGGTTTAATATATAGAAAAAATGTAAATTAATAACCATTTAATATATGTCTGACACTGAAAAAATTTATGGTAACAAAAAATGTTAACAATCACTATAGCTCTAGAATGATAGTTAACATTTTCATATGTAATAAATATACACAGATAGCTTACGCGTACTTAATTGTCTGACCGTTTGTTTAATTAAAATATTGTAAATGGAAAACTACATAAGTTGGATTGCATGGGGTCGTTGTGAAAACTGTTTGCATATGTCGCCCTCTTGTGGTATACCCTGGTGTTTCTCATGACAAATGTGACCAAACACATAAATGATCCCAGAAAGGATAAATCTCACGTGCATAATAGCACCGTTTCTCTGGTCAGCTAATAAAGACACATTATGTCCTGTTGCATTCTCACTGCCAATACATCTGAATGTGTCCTCGCCTGGACTTTTTTATTTAATTTACAGGCCATTAAAGTTCAGCGCTCATTATTTCAGTGATGGGTCACGTCCTCTGTCTCCATTATTTTACTGCGCCCTGCAGAGCTTTAATGCTGTAACCCCAGATCGCGTCTGTCCTGCTGTGCTCTTCTTTATATAACTTACATTTCCATAAGCTCTAGACGCCTCAAACCCGCTACAACCCGCCAGCTCTGCGTCACTTCCTGGCGCTGCGTCGCTTTGATATAGAGCCAATAAAATTGAGACTATCATGCGTTAATGCGACAGCTGTTATACTAAGACAGACAGGGGAAAAGTGGCCTCACTGTGAGAGGAGGAACAGTCCCTCACAATGTAGACTTCACAGATCTAAATAAAAATTCAGAATGCATGGTATCTTTTGTCCTCATCACTTTTTATAAAGATAACATAATATGTTTTGCTCACAACTGGCATACTAACATAAGTGTGAGATAAACAAATAACAAATCGATTTTCCATATTTAATATCTTTTTAATGCATTCAAAACCAGAAATCTATGTAAATGATATAGATAACAACGTAGGATGGGCTGCTAGGACTGCTGCTGCCATCATCTCCTGCAAAAATTCCACATGTTAACTATCAACAGTAGTTTTTGAGTTTATTTGTTGTAAAGCCATACTCTCGTATTTCTTTTTGCACCACAATATATACATTATATACAATATATATTCACCACAATAAGCACGATTCTTCTAGTAAACCTTTCTTGTACAATTTGTATTGTAATATTACAAATGGTAATAATTTTGCCAAAAGCACATTAAATGTACAATATATGTACTGACTTTACTGGCAATTACAGTACTGATACCCTACAAAAGTTTGTGGTCACTTAAGTGAAACGTTTTTATTGACCCTACAAATCTTTTGATCTGAAGTGAATAAACGTCTGGATTTGGGTTTGCAGACATATATATGTGTGATCATATCTAAGTTTCTCCCATTACATAAACTTAAGTTATTCAGACAAATTACATTTTTAAATGGATGATTTAGACAGAATAATTTAGATAAATATTTCAAAACAGTTTAAAAGCATCTAAAAATGTCAAAAGTTAATTTTACATATTCTAGGCAAACACCAACTACACTGGATATGCTAAAATAAGTTTTTATTTATTTCCTGTATTTTTAATAATTTTTAAATAATTCTCATAATATTTCATAGCTGTGATGGGTTTACAATCATTGTAAAATGTTGAAAAACATAACTGCAAACATTTGAACGGTAGAAAATATCATAAAAATACTAGAACCATTGTGTAAAACCCCTGCAAGCACAATCCCAAGGTAATTATCAATCAGTTCATTATGGTTTAACTCAAATTTGAAATGTGTAACCAACCCAGCTCTTCACCTACTACTATCAAACCACCAGGATGTTAATCTTAACTGTTTATTTTTCACCATTAAATCCCACTTTCACAAGTGCACTGTGCTGTAAACAAGAACATCTGCAAATTGATTTGCAATCTTTCCCTTTCATGTTTTTTGTTTGGAATGCTTTGGTATTTCCTGGTATCTTCCTGCACCAGCAGAGCAGGCATTGCCTGAGGAGACAGTTTATTACACCAGATCACTGACAAAAATGTTCACTCTGAGATGCTGAACATAAATTTAAAATCATATCAAGGCTGGATGGGGGTATTACACACAGGTTTATGACTGGTTTACAGGAGAAACATATTCAGAGAAGAGAAAATCTGTTCAGAGCAATCAGTGAAATAGAGTCAGATTTGAAAGCATAAATTAGAACTTTATTTTATTATTACAATATTACAAAAAAAGAGTAGCACAACTCTTACACTCGTCAGATTCTTGCCACACATTCAATCGACAGCCACAGAGTGACAGATATGAGAAAGTCTTCTAAAAGCTTCCTCCATTTCACAGCAATTGCAAAATGAAAAAAGAGATTTAAATAATGAAAAAAATCTAGTTCAGAATTATAAATAGCACAAATTGCAAAACCGAAGCTTTGAAACTTGGAATAAAAAGATTTTGTTACAGCCCAGTACTACACACAGCTATAAAACATAATGATGATAAAATATTCTTTATTTCTTCGTTTACATTATAAAGTAATTCTAAAGAATTGCTTTTCTATTCAACAAAAGCTTGAGTTAATAAAAATAAACAAGGAAAAATGCTGTTCCTTTATAGTCTATTTTTCAAAATCAGAATCATTATACCTTTATTATAATCATGCTTGTTGTCAAAGGAAAGTCCAAGGACCGAATACTTAAGGCTTCATGAGGGCTGTTAAGGAGAGGCAAACAGACAGCGAGTCTAAACAAACTGACTCACCAACATACGCACACCATACAACGAAACACACGTGCCCATACGCACACCTGCGTTCACATGCACACAAAGTCTTTGAACCCATATCCATATATAGGCTGCCGCATTCATACACAATTATTACACTTCCTTAAAGTTACAGCAGTACAGTAGATTAGCCAGTGTACAATAAAATAAGCAATTTGTCCGCTGTATCACCTTTTGGACTTTTCTTTTACAAAAAGTCTTTCATTTAACCACAAATGATCTTGCAAGTGATCAATTTGGTCAATTCAAGCACACTTCACAAAATAATCAGTAGCAACTTCTACTTTATGTTATTATAAAGGATCAATAAAAAAACGCAGGATCATAAACCCTTGATTTGGTTCATAGTTAGTTTCTACATAATATTAGTAACAAGCCTACAGACACTTTCTTCAGTAGTATATTTAGTCCTGCAAACTCACGTACAGCTACACCACATGTGGCCCACCTGAAATGACACCAATCATCTACACAGTTCAAGTAATAGTTTTTCATATGTTAAGAAATGGAGTATAATGATTTTAAGATAAACAATGGCACAGCTTTAACATTAGTAGCTATTCTCCTCTGCCCTTTAACGGCTTTACAGGAAAAAATGAATTCATCATTCACAAAACTTTACTCGCCTTGGTGACCGAGAATGCAAAATGACACCTGATTTTTCTGTAGCATAAGATACAGTATATATCATGTTACTGTCCTGTAGTTCTGGAAGTTTCTTGCCAGTCACAATGCCTTATGTCCAGGAAAATGAGCAGATCGATTTTCACTGTTGACATGAACATGCCGACAGCAGCTTTTGAGACAATAATTCACACATAATAAATACATCTCCATTTTTGACGATGTGAAAAGAAAAACGGGTTCCCGTTTATAGGAACACATGATAGGAGCTTAGGAAAAATCTTAGGAAAATGCCTAGGAAAGGGACTGATGCTGAAGCACTCTCTATAGGTCTAAACCAAAGACTGCTTAAAAGAAATCTGGTGGGTTGTCCAAAGAGAAAGCAACCAATGGACAAAAATCCTGGTGCTTTGCTGAGATGTGTTGTAGGACATTTTCATATAAGGAAAACTTAAATAAAACAGCAAGCAACAACACAAAAAAATGCATTTATAAATAACCCAGGAGCAGTTCACATCCAGGTACTAGGATATGTTGGAATAAAACAATTCCCTTTAGTGCCTTAAAAAGCACTTTTTAAATAAAAAAATTGATCACTTGCAAGATTAATAACACAGAATATCTCAGAAAACACTGCTCTTTGTTAAACATAGGTTTGTATTTGTGTTTTGTTTGTTTAATTAACAACTATCCTTGAGATTTTCTTTTTATCCTTAATAAAAGCTCATTTGTTCATTTGTAATGTTTATGTTAAGACTAACAAAAGATGTAGAGGACACAAGTGTGTGTTGGCTGACTTCACTGAGGAGAGAAACGGTGTCTGAGGCTTGTGAGCTGAAGCTTATCTGTACCCTGGGTGCTGGCCTTGCGATTCAGAGGGGGGGACCACTACCCGACCCATGGGGGGTGGCCTGTGCATCTTCCCCATCAGGATGAGATTCTGATCTCGGAAGCAGGGCGTCTGGAAATCCCCTCCCATGCAATCTGCTGTTTGCATCAGATTCGTCTGCCCTATTAAGGCACCCCCTACTAATCGGTAATGGGCCGTTCCTCCTGTGGGGGCGCAGTCCATCCCTGGGGCGGGGTTGGTATTGCCCGTGCCAGTGCCTGCAGGGCCGTGGAAGGGCACTGGGAGGTCCTGTGAGTTGGAACTGTCGCTGTTGGGTGTGGGAAGAATACTACCCCACATGGATGGCTGGTGGTAGTACTGGCCATTGGTGTAGTGCGGCACGGCGCCTGGGGGCATTGCATTGTTGCTGTTATTGTTGGCAAGTGGAGGGGATGGGCTGGAGGGCTTCATGGCGTAAGGCTGGCCCATGGTCATTTCCGGGGGATAGTTAATGCCCTTACAGGGGTGGCCAGGGTCATGAGTCGGGGGTTTGCAGGGATGTCCACCCCCTTCAGAGATGTGCTGAAGGTGAGCTAGATGATGCTGATTCCATGACCTCATCTGTGGCTGCTGGGGATTTCGATGTGGCTGATGATGTTGATGCTGTAGATGTGGTTGATGCTGTTGTTTCATATCATTGTGATACATGCGGTTCATTGCGGCCATGTTATGTGGCATTGCGCTCACCGGTGCAGATGCGGTCGCTTTATCTGGGGGTCCGATAGCACAGGATGGGTGCATGAGGCCGGTATGAGGTGCACTAGGGTTACCCCCGTGCACTAAGACCCGTGAACTAGCATTGATGAGTAGATTTCGGCTAATGGGACTGGGGTTGGCAATCTGCCCTTCACACATTGACGTAGCACCAGCGCCCTGAGCTCTAGCCTGGCAGAACTGGTTTATCTGGTGCACTATGTTGTTCAGATCAGCTTGGCAACCCTGGTGAAGCCCACTGGCCATAGACAACGGAATGGTTGAGGTAGAAACAGTCACGTTAGGAGGAGCATCTGCAATTGGTAGCTTCCTAGCGCCTACCTGCAGGCTTGGAGGTGGGTTTTGTAGGTGCTGTTGAGGAAGAAGAATGGCTGAGGGAGGGTGCGGGCCAGAATGGCCTAAAGAAGGGGCATGGGGAATAGTCTGGGGCCTGGGAAGACCCTGGGGTTGCTGCGGCATTGAGGAGGCCTGTGGGTGTATGAGTCCTTGGTGTGGATGTCCGGGCTGCTGCTGCAAAGTCTGGAGATTCTGGGGGTGTGGAGGAAGCCCCTGCGGATTCTGGGATGCTCTGGGAGGACCCTGCGACGGGTGGTGCAAATTTAAAGTGCTGGCCGAGGTCGCTGCATAAGGGGCGCCTGTGGCATTCATAATCACCTCCGGGTGTAGACGTGCACGCGTGCCGTCAAAGTCCTTGATGATACCCTTGATCAGGGGCACTTTGACGATGGCAAGTAGGCCGGTCTTGGCAGTGGCCTGAGAGGAAGGGTAGGGACTATATCGGGTACCAGCGGTATCTAATCCGTTGACAGTGCGACGAACGTGGTTTCGCTGAGGGACCTTGACGCTGTTGGGGAAGATCTTGATGGTGAGTGGATTGTTGGCAACCTTTTTAGCATAAGCATCCAATTCCGCAGGGGTTGGATACTGAGAAGATCTCATCCTTTGTGTAGTGTCCCCTACAGAGAGAAAAGAGACAAAAAGGGAGAGGAAAAAGACATTATGCATGGAAAAGGTGCCTATGACTAAGTATAACCCCCGTATTCAGTATAGAGAGCAAAACATTGATAAAATAGAGGCACAGATATTCTAATATTCTCATTACAAACCTGAGCTACATCACACAGTCAGAGAAAGAGATAAGAACAGACCTAAGCTCATTTTGAAAGGGTTTTGATGTGCTGTGATAAATTGTATCAAAGTATGAACAAAGTGATCTGGAAGTACATGATCTGAACAATTTGGAAGTACACAAATATATAAAATTTAAATCTTAATAAATCTGAATACTTTAAAAGTAATTTATAGAAAGTGTCTCTTTTATCATAATTTGTACTGTGCCTAAACTTGCACATGTGAATTTGTTACTTTAATTATCTGTACAAATTTTGTTTAATAACAATTTAAATTGTGAGCATTGCTGGCTGGTCCCCACAATGTAGGTGGTTAAAACTTAAACCATGACTGCATATGTGACCATGTCTGTGAAAACCAGGCTAAAGTCTAAAAAATTTATTTTGAGATAACGAGCAACAAGGTTTGATTTTGTTCGAAGTTGATATTTTCACAAAATGTTCTTTACATTATGATTTTATGTAGAAAACACTAAATTACAAAAAAACAACTTTAGCTGGGTTTTCACAGGCAGGGTCATATATAGAAACCTGTACATGCACATGCGCACACATAAGGTTGCACACACAGAACACTTATACTGTAAGACACCACCAATAGCTGTTAAGCGTCTTTGTTATATTTAACATCACCTTTGTGATTTCACACTGTGTGAGTGTGTTTAATTCTCTGATGTACCGTGTGCTTGACAGTGTGAATTAAAACATGTTTTGCCCTGCTCTCATGTCTGCTGTTTAAAGGTGCCTGAGGGACTCTGCAAAGGCACCTACCATAAAAAAAAACATAAAAAAGAAACAGTACATGTTGTAAGTATCTAAGTTTCCGTCTTTATTTCTGTCTTTAGGGACCTTTACACACACAACTGGTATTACATCAACCTCCCATCTCTCAGTCACAAACATACTGTCTGACCAGTGTGCGCACACACAAACATCTGCCATTATTCTCCCGATGACAATAATGGTTTTAATGGTGAACATAAACCCAGCCAAATAATTCACTTCACTGCTGCCTTTTATGCTTATAACATAAGCTCACTCTCAGAAAGAGTAGTGCCGCGCTAGAGAAACACATCCCCACCTGACACGACACCTCTGATGCGACGGGATGAGAAGAAAGGTGAGCGGGTGAGAGACGGACAGAAAAACAAAGGAAGAGAGAAATGGAGAGAAAGACATTGAGGATGATAAGTGCTCTCTGTGAGGCTGCTGTCTGCCTGCTGAAAGGGGGTCTTTGTATAAAACAAGCTTTCATCACTCGAGGGGAGAAAAGTGGGAGGGAGACTTCTGATGTACCCACCTGCACTTCCCTCACAATGATATGACACACACACACCACAGTATTAGCATGCGTTCCTGGCCCCTTCTTCCCCAGTGAGAGGATAGACAGCCCATGCACTGTGACTGAGCTCTTTCATCCAGCCTGAACCGATTCCGTCACTGCTCACGGCTCACACTGCCCCGACAAACACTGAACAGATACCCGATACTTCCCACCAAACACTCCATAACACACTGCACAACCAACACCCTAAAGAGCCGTTCGCACCCGCAGCAAATATAGCAGCAACAAAAACGCTTTGTCTAGCGTTTCTGTAGCTAAACTGCATATTTGGAGCAACTGTAAGGTGATGGGTTTGAGTTATAAATCGCTTTAGACAAAACATAAAATTTTAACTTGTTGATTTAACAGATGCTTTTATCCAAAGCGACTTACAAATGAGAGAGAGCTCTAATAATCGATGATCGATTTCATTTTGTGTTGGTAATGACATGAATCAACAGCATCTTCAATCAAATGAATTCAAAAGAATTGTTTACCCAAATATCAGCATTCATTCATAATTTACTCCCATTCGTGATGTATATGACTTCCTTTTAATTAAGAATTAATCTGAGAAATTTAGGATTATAGAAAAATAGAATTCTATGGGCACAGATTTCCAACCAATACAACGATCTTGATTAAACTGATCTTGTTAATAACGTACAGTCTCTGGTAAAATTAGGGCTTGTTTGGTGCCACAGCAGGAAGCCCGATCATCAACTCCATCTTCTAACACCTTGCACAGCATTCAACTGTCATGCTGTTCACTCATCTCAGCTGTCTTTCTCTGCCCTTTATGTGGGCTGTTGACTAAACAAAATGGCCCCTGACATTTCTTAGCTAAATAGCTTTCCTGCCAATCTCAGGGCACGTCAGCTGCCTTCACCGGCCGCCCACATTCACTCACCTCTTAAAGAGAGAGAGGAAGTAGAAGGGAAATCATTGGAAGAGGAGGAGGAAGAAGCATGCTGGGAACAATAAATGAACCACCACAGGACTAGATCAAGGAGTGAGGAAGAGGAGACTCATTTGGCTAATAACGCACAAGGGAATAGGTCCCCATTCCCTGTTTTTTTTTTATTTTTGTGTCTGTCAGTGACATGCTCCCCTGTGATGTGACATCTAGGGGAAGGCCAACTCGTGATAATGAGGAGTCAATCTCACTTGGATTAAACAACAACACACAGGTTGGAAGTCAATGCTGTCATGCAATACATTGTGGGGACATAGGGCAGATAATAGTCATCAGGTCATTGTTTGGTAAAAATGTCAATTCAGTTTTGGATTCATTGTAGTGAATCGGTTAGTTTATACAGTTCATATAAATAAACAAATATTCATATATACATATATATATATATACATATATATATATATATATATATATATATATATACATATACATATATATATACATATACATATATATATACATATACATACATATATATATATATACACATATACATACATATATATATACATACATATACATACATATATATATACATATACATACATATATATATACATATACATACATATATATATATATATACATACATATATATATACATATACATACATATATATATATATATACATATATATATATATATATACATATACATATATATATATATATATACATATATATATATATACATATACATACATATATATATACATATACATATATATATACATATACATACATATATATATACATATACATACATATACATACATATATATATATATATACATATACACATACACACATATATATACACATATATACACATACACACACACATACATACACATATATACACATACACACACACATACATACACATACATACATATATACATATATACATACATACATACATACACATACACACACACACACACACACACATACACACACACACACACACATATATGTATGTATATATATATATATATATATATATATATATATATATATATATATATATATATACATACATACATACATATATACATATACATACATATATACATACATACATACATATATGAAGATTTGTTTATTTATATGAACTGTCTAAACTAACCGATTCACTACAATGAATCCAAAACTGAATTAGATTTTTTTCTCAACACACTCCCTATCAAAGCTGTATGCATAAACAACAACATTAAATTGTTAGACACTGACATTAAATTAGTTATTTTTTTACTAGTTAGTTGTGTCATTTTAAAAGTATATATATATATCAATAAACGGTATATATATATATTACTGTACAAATATATATATGTATGTAAATAAACGGTGAAGCAAACTGCTTTAAATCAAAAGATTATGAGAACAATTTCAGTTAAGTGACTTTTTTGTCACATTTACCTCATAGTTACTCTTGATCTAAATGAGATTTAGTCCCCATCACTGGATCAGGTGACATTTAAACCTGCACATATAGCATGTAAATGTGTAACAACTTCTCTGTGCCGCTCACTGAGGAACATCTCCAGAGTTTTCCTTCATGGTGAAGCTTGATACCAGTTCTGACTCGCTTCTCTCTGGGATTTATCATTAAAACAGTTTTTCACTAACCTCTCCTCTCTCTCTGTCTCTCATCAGCAGTGATTTGAGGATCACAGTAATCAGCCAAACCCCAGGAGACCTATTATAGACACACAGGGTTGTTACACAGCTATTGCCAGCCTTTTCTGGCCAAGTACACCATACACATCTCCTAACTGCCTTTTACCCCTTCCACCCACCCACACTTTAAAATGCTTTCTAATCCGAGAGATTTTATCCTCTCTAATGATCTTAGTGGGTGTCCTTATACTGTTTTAAAGGGTTATTCCTTATAAGAGACAAAGCTTCCTAGTTTTACTGATACATTTGTTCCTATAACTGGAAGGGCATGGCACTAACAACGGCAAGGTCACGGGTTTCATTCTCAGGGAACACAGAAACCAGTCAAAGCGTACCTTGAATTCACTGTGTGTTTGCATAAAGTGCCAAATGTATGAATGTCACATGTAAATATGTCTTTCTTCTTCTTCAAAAGCATCACTTCCTTCCTACTCACCTTAGTTTTAGCAAAAGTAACCACACTGTATTTAGATATAGCCTATCTTTTAGACCTAATCTACTTTCATGGCTGGTGTTCCTGCATTCCAAGGTATATTCTGTCCCTTTCTGATCTTCTGTCTGCTTCCTGTGTCTCCTGAGGGAAACTGTGCTCCTGCCAGATGTGCTTCAGCAACATCTGGACCACAGCAGGGAACAGATGAATATGAAGGGGCAGTTAATGACATGCCACGGGAGGTTTAAACCAGCACTTGCATCATCACATTAGTTAATGCAGTGTGCATTAAACATCTGAGGATGTGGTAAGAACCTTTTAGATTGGTGAAGAGAATGAGGGGGATTATATAAATATTTCTGTGAGACATTTCCATCTTACATAGTCTGGACGTCCAGTATACCTTTACAATATTCATATGTAAACTCATACACTGTAATAATAGCATTAGTCAGTATTTGTTCCATGTGTTCAGCTGTAAATTACACTTCAGCCTTAACATATTATTGTCATATTTTGTTAGACCTGTACAGTTCATAGTAATATGAATACATTTTAGGTTTGTTTTATTGGTGCATGGTGGTTTGTCTCCTGGTTTGAGTCCGGGGTTGGAGCCTGTAGCCTTTCTGTGTGGTATTTGCATCTCCATGTGTCAGCGTGGGTTACTTTCGGGTACTCTGGCTTCCCCCACAGTCCAAAGACATGCAAATTAGGTGAATAAGAATGACTAAAATTGCCCTTGTGTATATATTTGTGAGCACCCTGCGATAGACTGGCTATCTATATCCTTCTGAGAGCTAAAATATGTAAAATTGTAAACAAATAAAAAAATGTGGGTTGCAATTATTAAAAAACAATTTGCAATTAAAATATGTAAACAAATTGCAATAGGTGTTTTGAACAGTGTACTGCAAACTGCAGGGGACAATCTCAGCTTAGGCCAGAAAATGTGGATATGCTGATATTTCTTGAAAACCTTAAAAAAATCCTAGCTAGGACAAGTACAAACAAAGTCTTAGGTTTTTTTTAATCTTTTAGTTGTATTCTTCTGCTTTTTATTTGATTTGGAATTTAGCTTTGTTATTTGACATGAGACATTAGATCTTTTTATTTACAACGAAACGTGGAACATTTAAGAAATAATAAAACCTTGTTCATTTCTACTTTGTCTAAACAAAATCAAATCAAATAAAATTTAGTTTTTGAAAAAAATCATATTGTGAGGTCAGTATCAAGAATTGTATCGCATCGTGATTTGAGCGAATCGTTACATCCCTACTAAAGAACGATTCAGACAAAGGTTTAGCCAAATATGGTTCTTCTATGGCATCATTAATCACCCCCTGCTTTCCTACAGAGGACAAGCATGTTTGGAGAAAAGATGGATGCTTTTTTATTTAAGTTGGTGTTGTTATTCTTGTTTGATAAACAATTTTAGCACCATACTGGGTCATTGCTCATCCAAAATAAATTGATTTAAAATCTCTTCAAAGAGTCCTGAAGCACAATGAAGATCCACTCCACTTCATCGCCCACATTACACAGTCTGGTCCTGTAGTTGGTGGCATGATTCCAGTGTCTTCTAATTTACGTGCAAATCTCTCCATACTCTCAATAAGAAGCACTGGCAGATTCAGAGTTATCTCAGAGTTATGCCACTCCTACCTGTTCTCTCCCTGTACCTCCTGGAGTTAGCAATATGACTCCATCTCTTTCTATATCCAACAGTAAGAAATCAGACTCTGTTCTATCTGTGATTTCTGTTCTCTACTGGAGTTAAAGATGTGTCTCCAGTCTCTCAGTAATTGCTGCCTGATGAGGGTCTTCCTGAGGCGATATGAGACTCATCACTCTCCAGGCCATCGGCACTCCCCCGGCCGTGCGTCTCCATGGCATAATTTGTCATCCTGATGGAGAGCTAATCTGACAGGATGTCTGCCCACAGACGGAAAAGGCGAGATTTTCTGTCTGTATGTATCCTTTTTTTTCTGCATTGACTCAGTTTCTCTGTTTGTCTGACTCTCATTTTCTCCTTGCCTCTGTGTGCCACTTATCTGCCTCAATCTATCAGTATGTGAGCGCTGAGGTTCAGCAGGTGTCCGCCCCTTGTAAACCGCCCTAATAGAATCCTGGGATTTGACAATCTGTCACTGGAAATATGCTTTTGATACAAATGACTGCTTCTCTCTCTCTCTCTCTCTCTCTCTCATTCAAGTCAATTGTGATTTATCTCTTTTTACAGATCTCTGTTGTCATTTATTAAAAGAACTTAAATGTCATGGTTGACAATTCATGTTTGAATTTGTTGCACTATAACAGACACACCTTCACACACACACAAACAAAACATGACAGAATATTTGGATGTGGTTCACTTTAGACTGCTGTGAGTCAGAAAAACAGGTGCATTGAAAAAGTTCAATCAAAATAACCATTCTGTTCCATTTATTTACTCCTGTTTTAAACCTGAATGGTTTTCTTTCTTCGGTAGACCTCAAAAGATGTTAGGCAGAAGGTTCATGGTGCTCTTTGCTACACAATAAAAAACAGCAAGACATGACAAGTGGCTGTCAAGCTTCAAAAATGATAAAAAGCACCATTAAAGTCTCATAAATGTAGTCTTGCCGTGGCATATTTGAATATATTTGAACGCGAATGACATTTGAGAGCTACAGCACACAAGATTATCTTTGAATAATGACCCAAATGTCTGCCTTTCTCTCACGCAGAATTATTTTACGGCTGTAAAAAAGATGAAATGCACCACAAAAGTTTCTTTTTTGTATTACGAGGAAATCACATAGGTTTGAAATGACATAAGGTTGAGTAAATACTGACAGTATGACAGTAATATTTCTGGATGAATTACTCCCTAAAGTGTATTTTTTGTATATTGTACTTACATTTCTGAAGTCCAGTGTTCATCTGCGAGTGGGGGTGGAGCTGAAGGGAGAGATCACCTGGCCCTGGCAGACAGGCCAGCATCTCACACACGCACACACACACGCACTCTCACACACACACTCACACACACACACATACACGCTCCTAGAGCAACATGGGCCACACACTCCTCCTTACACTACAGAGGAAACAAAAAAGAGAGAAATGGAGAAATTAGACCTTACCTTAGTCTTCAGAACTACATTCAGTCTTAACATTCTGTACTGATCAGGTGTGACATGACAGAACATCGAGTTTCTCTTGCCTCACCCAACTGCTTCACCCAATTCTGCACCACTATCTATGTTTGAATCTTTGTTAAACATGTTCTTACTGCCGTTGTGCTGTCACACAGCATTTTGGCTTTCAGTTTGGACATATAAATCACATGCTGCGTTGTGTCTTGGTTACATTTAGAGGATTAAAATCAATCCCAGTAATCCCAGAACAGAAACCAATCAATGAAAACAATATAATAATGTACATATTATTAGAAGGATATCCATAAAAATAAAAGGATGTCCAGCTTTGGTCCAGCAAGTGTGCATCGTTTTACACATTTACAGGATTTACATTAGATTTAGAAGGGAGGATCTGAATTTTTTTTAACAAGTAAATATAATCAATAATACTTATGTTGTCTTCCATATGTGGCCAAAACCACATAATCTTTTTAACATTTTCATCCACTTCAGGTAACACACCTGGGTTGTGTGCTATGTAGTGAAAAGAATAGCCAAACAAATTCATCTTCCTTATTGTGTTTGGACACCATTTTTCTTCCCAGAAATACAATCTGAGACAAATCTCTCCTGAAAACCTTGTAAACGAATTGTTATAGTTGTTTCAACAATAATTATTGTATTGTTGTATTAGCAATCTTGCATACTTAATCAGTTTCTTGTTATTGTTAAACATGTTTCTTCTTAGTCATACAAATTTGACAATTTTTAAAAGGGATGCTCTACATTAAAAGCTATAAGAAAAGCTGTAAAGACTCCATCACATTTTGGATTCTTTCCTAACACAACAGGAGCAACAAGATAATTCCCATCTGTCACTTTGACAAACAGATTTTCGCTGAATTCATTAAAACTCAGCGTGTCTTTTACTCAAATTTTGTCACAAGAAATGCATCCAAACATCATTACAAACTTGTGCTTAAAATGTGCTCGACTGTAATTTCACAAACATGTATAAGAAAAAAAAAACATTCCATGGCCAGTACAGTTTTTTTCTGCAATTCCAAAAAGAAACCCAGCAATAAACTCCGATATCAGGGCTGCAAGGTTTGGATTAAGGTTAATCAATCAAACTGGATAACATCCTCCTTTAACCTAGCACATAATACACAGCTCTGTTTCTATTACCTAAGATGAGTGTAAACCCCTCATGTACCTTTTTATTCGAAACCACTCTTATACAGCAACAGGCAAAACTTCAATTAAACAGCACACATACCAGTCTGAGTGATCCAACTGGCCCCAGGCATTTCAACTCCCCCCACCTCCACATACCCCACTGGTTCTCTCAGATGAGTGCTGTGATCTAAGGTGACCTTTGCTAAATTCCAAACTTTTCATTTTAATATTTGAGTTTAGCCGAGGGACAACCTACAGATAGACAGAAAACCTTCCCCGAAACCTAAAGCATCAGTCATTAATCACAGTAAATGTATGTGAACAGGGTCCAAAATGTACCACACCTGCTAACAGCGCAAGAACTGAGAACGTCAAACAGAAATGTACTGGATGTAATCCATGTGCTGTTGCGGTTGTTGTTGGTTGGTTCTTGGCGAGTGTTAATTTTAAACCCTCTGTGTGAGTTTGCACACGTATGTGTCGAGTGTGTATGTGCGCAAATCCACAAATACAGAATGTGTTTGTTTCGATGTGTAGAGTGTGACGACCGGGTCATTCCACCCTCTCATACGCAAACCACAAGCAGCAACTGCGGTGGATAAAAGCTGGTCATTTGTAGTGAACAACAACACGTTTCACACGTCTTTAACACGCAGTGAATTACAGCCTCTTACTGCACACTGACACGAGACAAAACCACTGTATTAAAGCATGCATAAGCAGACAAACAGTTCAGACAAGAGGCAATTATCCACCAAACAACCTTGGCAGGGCAGTGCATAACCATCCAGCCAAAGCAGGGGAGAAAGAGAGAGAGTAGTGAAAGGTCATGACGGCAGCTCATTAAAAACCTGCCAGTGCACTAACAAAGCAGCAGGGCCTGATACAAACATTCCCTCTCTTTATTAGATATACCTAAGCTAAGGGTAGGAAAGGTGGAGACCTCATTTTAGCATTTTCAACTCTCCATTTTTACTCCCTTATACTCCACTAATGATGGTTATTCATCTGTTCTCCTCATCTCCTCACTCTTTGATTTCTCCTCTTTTCTGATACAGTGCTTGTTTTACTGTATGTGTGCTGAGACCTTTGGGTCATTCTGGATGTTTGTGTTGGATTTTGAGCTGTGGACTACGAATGATTTAAATTAGTTAAACTACAGTTAAGGTAGAAAAAAGGTTAGATACACTAACAAGATATAAACAAAAAGCAGTATTACATTGAAGTTACTACAATTAATAGGGGTAAAATATTCTTCGATACATAATTTATGATCCAATATATCAAATATAATTCATATATGGGCAATTCCAGTGTTATGGATGTCACATTTTCAAACTTAAAATATAAATTCTTGCACAATGTATACCAAAAAATATGTGTCTTACGGATGTGATAAAAAAACACACGTTTTTGAGAGGCAACATACTTTGTAGGACTTTTAAAATACACAAAGCAGAAGCAATAATACCCAACAGAGGGATGACTCATCAAAGAACAAAGTTATTTTATTTTAATTTTCATGTGCCCATTGATCAGAAATATGGACGGACGTGACAATTCTGAAAACAGCACTTTGCGCGACCACACAAATAAAATCATCTTTTAAGCAGAAAAATGCTTTAAAAACTTTGAGAGAGATGTTATCAAGGTATTTAAACCACCACATTGACATCGAATTTTAAATGAAGTTCAGTTCAGATAAAGTTACATGAATATCCCAAACAAACTACATAAGACACAGTAATGGACAGCGTGTTATTTTAGAAATATCTAAACTACTCTTATGCTACTAAAAAATGTAATTTAGTTGCACTCATTTTTAGTTCACAACTTGCCTAAAATATAAATATAAAATAGTCCTGATCCATGGCTATAGATTCAGGAAGTTTAAAAAATGCTGCAAAGTTTTAGACCACTCAATCAAACTTACATTCTTACGTTGATTATGTTAAAGATTACTAATGCCCTGCAACAATAAATATTGACATTCTTATTGATATGTTTTTGTGTTGGAAACTTTGTCAATCGTGCTAATATAAATATGTGACCCTGGTAAATTAATCAAGCTGGCTAAAACTGAATCATTAATGTTTTACATCACATGCCACTGCCTTCTACGAAAATTGAACTTTATAGCTTACATGGAGTTTTATAGCTCTGCAATTCCTAACTATTATATACACAAAATCACCTCGGCCATAATAATCCTGTTGGAAAGCTCAAATAGCAGCTACGAAGAAAGAGAGGAAGAGAGAAAGTGAGTTTGGATCCTAAACTGCTGGGGATGTTTGGGTCAAACCACATCTGATAAAAGACTCTTTTCTCCTCAGCGTTTTTCTCTTTCTTTGTGTGCATGGGAGGAGAGAGGGAGGGAGTACGTGAGAGAAGAAAGGACAGAGGGAGGAAAGTGGAGTGGAAGTGAGCTATTTAGAAAATGACTACGGTAAGCTGTAATCAGGCGCTGGTGGGTCTGTTCTCTGGAGCTCAGGCAATCTGCCTGCGCTGGCCTTTACGCTCAGGAAAAACACAGGCTAATTACACTAAAATATACACATGCAAGAGGGAAAGACAAATCCAATGTAGGCTTACATGTAGATTTTGTCAGCAACACAAAAGCTATTGAGTGAAATGACTTTTCAGGAGATGAGAGATTGTGATTATCATTTATGAGGGACTATGGGAGAGCGAGTGGGTGGTGGGAGAGGATAATGATTTTTTCCCCCCAAATGAGACGAGCTTTACCCTTGAAAACAAGAGTGAAGAAAGAAAGAGACATTGGTTGTAAATAAAGGCTCACATCGGCGCATTCATCCATTTAGAGCATCAATTTATAGCTGCGAGCCCGAATAGATTTTGCTGAAGTTGAGGACGCGCCGGCATGTCGCTGTCAGCGTGTTAGTGATGACTTAAGCACATCCTGAAGCGCTAAGCTCTCGCATGCTTTTTTTACTCTTTGCTTCAGCCACAGAGACCTTGTCATCCTGTCAGAGTTTTGTTATTTTAACAGACACTGTGTCATCTGTAAGAGCGTGTGAGAGTGTGTGTGACACGCGGTATGAAGAATTAGCTTATATTAGGTTATCAGTGTGAGAAAATGAAGTGACAGAAATGCTAATAGGCTCTGTGCAAAGTGCACGCTGTGTTAAAAAAAACAGAACGCAGCTAAGTAACCAAAGCATATAACCTGACAAACCCATGATATGAATGAGGTTGGAATTATGTTGGAAAGACGGAGCGTAGCAGTAGTAAATTGCAGTAGTAGTGCAAAGGTCACGGGTTCGATTCCAAAGAAATGCACCCATTGGTACGATACCTTTTAAGCTAAAAGCACTTAGGAAAAGTCGCTGTGGATAAAAACCTCTGCCAAATGTGTAAATGTAAAGCTGAATTAATAAATAGTGTAAAGCCACTATCACCAAATGCAAGGCGGGGGAACTAATGAAGTGTTGACATTTCTTTAATTAAAGGTGAACAGCAATGGTGCAGAAATAATTTGAAGTGGAAATTCGCATAATGTGTCTGTTAAAAAAGTTATCACTAGAGGTTCCTACAGTTCAGTTGGAAGAACACTGTATTAGTAGCGCAAAGGATGTAGGTTCGAACCCCTGGAAACGTACAGCTTGAATGCACTGTAGGTCATTGACATTTCTTTTTTTTGTATAAAAGTGTGTTTTAAATGCATAAGCATCAGTGTAATTTATAGTTTGTACTGCAATATAAATTATGTAAATGGAATTATAAATTATGCATCTTTAGCTCAAATTCCCCCAAAACTGTATTTTCAGGATGATCTAGCTAATGCAAATTCTAAAGTAAACAAATATGTGATGAGCTCTTTTCACGGTAAAGCTTTTTTAAAGCTGAGGCAGGACCTATAGCCACCAGATTTAGTGCTAGAATTTCTTTCATTCAGATATACACACAATTTGCCCTTCTCTTTTGATAATGTCCCCGTTGTCCACACTCCACTACGGTGTGTGAAAGGCCCTTTAGACAGACTGTGTGAAAGCCTCTGACATTTCTACTGATAGTGGTTCAGCCGCAGAACATAAGGTGCGAGTACAGAAGAAAGCGAGTGATCTGTGGGTGTGCGAGAGTGCGAACAAACGTGTGGAAAGATCAGCCCAGTGAATTCGAGTAAGCGTGAGCGTGTTTATATGCATGAAATGGAGAATGAGAGAGCTAGTAACTGAGCTTCAGGGAAAATGAAAAAATGACATTACATATGTGTATCTAAATCATCAATTGAAATCCTGAATAATTATTTCGTTACGAGACAAGCAGCTAGGAACACAAATATGCATGACCCAGATATAGGTGAATGCGTTTGTGTGTTTACCACTTATGGTTAGGTGATGTGTGAACAATACAGGTGTTAAAGTTCTCTGTAATTTGTATTTTTATCCGGACCTGCCTTAGCAAGACTGTGTGAAATGTGAAGCCCAACGAATGTGAAACAAACAAGAATAAAGGTGACTCTCAAAACACACGCACACACACGTACATGAACAAAGGTACATTTATCCACATAAAATGGAGATAATACAGTTATCACTTATCTTGATTTCTTAATCTGGTTCTGATTTTACATAACAAATGCATTGTACAACCAAATTCACTCTTAACTAAAATTCCCAAAAAATTTTATTAAACCTATGTAGATTGTGTATATAATAATATATTTAATTACTGATTTACTGATATTTACTGATGAATTTTTCTTTTTGTCTTTTCCTTGCTTGTGTTGTCGAGTATGGTGTAAACAAATCAAATGGAAAAGGTGAATGTCTTTACTCTGTGTGTTAAACAGTCATGTTTATATTACAGTTATTTACACCTCAAATACACGTTGGAATTTAAAAACAGCTGTATAGGGTCGCTGTGGTACCTTAGGCTATACACTAATCTGGACACATTGCCGCTCTTCATCCACACTAGCGTTCAAGCATTTCCCAAGAGCTGCTCATCCACTAAAACGCTTTAGTTCTGTGTTTTTTTTTTTTTAAATAGACAGACGCAATGAGGTGGAGTTATTGCTGTGTGTCATAACACTGCAAAGTTAAAAATGTCCTCACGTTTCACCATAGAGTAAATACTCCTCCTTTGAAGAAATGCAACCTGAAATATGTAGAAACTGACAGTAATCTTAAACAGTGTTATCAAAACTGAACAGCAGCCAAAACAGATAAAAAACGCATAGCTGTCTAAAGTGCAGACAAGGTTTTGGAGAAATGCAAATCTACCAACATCTACAAATTCCAACTGGGTATTAACAGAGCAATAATTACAGAGGTTATGTTAAATGATATCATGATTTGTGGGTTTGTCTTAAAACATCAAAAATGGTGGAAATTTGTGTTTCATGCACAAAGCGCAAACTCAACTTAAAGGGAAGATGGAGTACAGAGAATGAAAGATTGAACGTGCTGATGAGAGGAAGAACCACGCACTGATTATTGGATTTTTTTGGCATGCTGTAAATCACAGGATTTACCCTGCAGGTACACAGGAGAATTCATGAACCTTTCTGCACAAACGCACAAATATATCAAGCATGCAGGAGTTTCTGCAAGCGTCTAACACACTGGTACACTGTCAAGTGTGCGGTTGAGTTTCTCACTGGATACTGGGCAGGAAAAAGAACCAGAAGCAAATCAAACGAAAAATATTTCGACAACTGTTAGCTCACCTCATGCAACAGCATACAGTTATGAAACCAACTCTCAGCCATCCAGCCACTAGTACACAAAACTCTGAATGACCATAAAGAAAAAGTTAGACCATTTTTTACAACCCGCACTAAGATGACAAGCTCAGCTGATGTAAGACCACTAGGGAGTGTGACAGAATCCTCACACACATGCTTCATACAGCAGATGTGTGTTTCCTGTATGCTACTGAACCTTCAATACAATATGTTATATTGTACCCAACTGCACGCAATTGAATGTGATGAAATAGTAAAGAAAGTTTGCTGTGAGATGCCAGAACCAACACGCTTTTTTTGGTTGACACTTACACACAAATATCAAGATCACCAAACTTAGTTCACCAAAAAATGTAATTTGTTTTATAATTTACTCACCTGTATGCCATCATTCTTTAAATTTCAGCAAAATACTGGTGTTATTTTAATATCCTGGCTGTTCCTACCTTTATAATCATGAACACAGATGGCATAAGGGTGAGAACATTTTAATTTTCTAATGAACTATTCTTTAAATAGCTCTTAAGGGCCTCGTGTTCCACATTTAACAAATGCTCTAAATTAGTATGAAAATCCTTAAGTCTGTCAGAGCAGTTAACTAAACATTCGCTTACTAAACCTTAGTCATGTCAGAAAAAAAACTGTTAAAAACCAAAAAAAAGCTAATAAAAAATAAAACCTAATAAAAAAATTAACTACATATATGAATAAAATATGTTCCCAATATTTATGTACCAGATATATGTATCTATATCTATACACACACACACAATTGAGCCATGTGTTCTCCCGCTGCAATAAAAATGTATTCTGCAGGAAAAACTGGTGTAAAGCATGTAGCTCACAATAACACATGGATGAAAAACCCACAAAATAGGATGAAGAAATGAAGACAGAGTGAGACAATTTCATTTATGAGCAGATTCATCCATTACTGCTCATCCGTTTGTCTAGGACGTCTGCTGCTCATCTAAAATTGGACACCCTGGGGATAAATTGCAGCAAAAAGAAAAAATGAAGGAAGAAAGAGGGATGATTTTTGAAAGGACATGGGGAAATGCTGCCTGCCTGCCTCCTGGCTCTCTCTCTCTTTCTTTCTCAGATTGAAACAGCTGCTGTCTCATCCCAAAGTGCATTACAGCATTAATTCCAAAGCAGGAATTGGAAGAATTTTGATTTTGCTTGGCTTAACCTAAAACAAGAATAAAAAATTGATTCAATTAGCCCAGAGCAGCCTGATTCTTCATCATGCTTTATCAGGAGTAAGACACCTTCCAGCGGTCTATGGCCAGCATCCTCCACCTAATCCCTCATCCATCATAAGACACCAGAAAGCTGATCTCAAATCATGTGGGCAGCCCAATTCTCCCAGCACCTCTAAACTGCATCATCCACACAAACGCTCTCTCTGCAGCTATCTAGTTTGAGTCCGTTATTGAGGGTCTCATAGACATGTGATTCTGGAAACAGGATGATCCTTGTGGAAACTGCTCAGAGCCAAAGCAAAGGTTCACGAACTGACTTTGAAGATATTTAACACACAAGCATTGGTCAAGGATGCAAAAAGCACAAAGACTTTTGTAGGTCTTAGATCCCGAGGCTAAGAGGAATGTGAAATTCAGACTTAAATAAACAGTTATTTTGTTACATTTAAACACATATAAAAAGAAGAATTTAATCCTTAAGACCTTTGTTTTTGTTGGGGAAAGGGTGACCAATTTAAAATGCTTCTCTATTTTAAAGTTCTTTCCCATTCTAGACAGCATCTGATTGAACAAAAATCTGCATAGTGCAAGTTGAGTCATCAATATTTTTTGGTTCATTTACCAAAATAAAACGGATGTTATATATTTTTATTCATTTTTTAACATTAGGGAGTACTCTACCACACTGATGAAAAAAGCTAGACATACGAACTTAAACTTTAAGCAATATTTAACTTTAAGTGCTTTCTTTTCCGTCTCACCAATAAGTAAGCAATAAATATCTACGACAGAGATTCGTCTTCCATCGATAGTGCATGTGTCAGCTATCTCTCAGAAAGTGGCTTCAAAGCAACTCAAAACACATCAATACATTATCACACATGTTTTTAGAGAAGACAGAGAAATAAAGAGATACAACTTCCATTGAGAAGAGTTACAGAAAGACAAGAAAAGTCAACTCTATCTCATCTACTGCCACTCACTTTACATCATGCACTGGTGGTCTGTGCTGTAAAGGGGACATGGTCAAACAGACAGATAGCTTGGCTTTCTGACCGCAAACATTTCACAAGGGCATGTGACCATGGGAACAAACACATCAAACACGAGCGATTCGGCACAACTGAGCTGAACTTTCCAGATTCCTGGAAATAGATAAAGTCTTGTTATGGAACAGTTCACTGAGAATCTGCTTTAGCTCTGGGGTCCGATTAAACTGTCAGATGTAGTCTTACAACATACGTGCATGCACACACATGCGCATGCACACACCTGTTAGGAGATGGTGACAAATTGGATGCGTTTCAGGGTTTACACATCTTTTCAACAATACATTTTCATGTCATGGATACGGCTGAATAGATTATTTTATCATTTGACCCGGTCAGTGAAAACCAGGCTAAAGTAAGATAACTGGCTTTAAAGTTTGATTACACCTATAAATATCACTATGATTTCAATCTTTCACATGTCATTACATGCCAATATTAAAGATATCAAGATCATATTTTCACAAAATGCTCTTTTATGAAGAAAACAGTAAATCACAAAAAAATGACTTTAGCTGGGTTTTCACAGCCAGGGTCACATTTGATAAAATTTGTAATTTCAAGCCCATTAAATATATTTGTGGTGAGAATTACTATCATAATTGCTTGATTTCATGTTAACTAAAGATTTTTTTCTAATTGTTATACCTTTTTGGCATAAATCACAATTTAAATGACTCTTCCAAGCATTTCATGACTGCGAAAAAAACATGAATCTATATTAATGTCAATCTATAGGCATCTAATGAAACGAGTGAAAAACCTAAAAATGTGCTCCATTTTGTGCATTCAACTATAATCTTTTCCAGCACTTAGACTTTGTGTTGGACATTTATCAGAGAAGCGCTCAGATACGCCCTTTATCAGCACATCACCACCTCATGACAAACAAACACATTTTGTTCCCATCTCAACAACCTACACAGCAATTGTGCATTCAAATATTAGGGAGTGTAGAGATCTGCATGAGCCCGGAGCAGATCAGCTCTCTCTCTCTTTTTCAATAAGCTCTCTAACATCAATCACTCCAGATATGCTGCTGTTGACACAAAGGCTGTGGAAAGACAGAGGCCACTGCAAATTCCTAAAGTAACAAAGAGTATGAGGCGCATCTGACAGCGTTGATATGCTTTTACAGGCCGGTGAAAAGTTGCAGTGAAACTCCAGAAGTGAGTGGTGTCAGGGAGATGAGCGGTTTCTAATCTTTATGAGAGAACAGCTTGTGCAAGCTTTAGCGCTGACTCACATGAAACTGGGCACTGATGCATAAGCAGTAATGTTGCTAACAATGTGTGAGCGAGAATGGAGCCTTTTGGCCGCTCCAATTGACTTAATCAGCACCCTGGTGCTCAACAGACTCACTGCAGAGCTAAAAATCTGCCCTTACTTCACTTTAGGCATGTCAAATACAGGCATTTCCCTGCCAAGATGATAAGCTACTTTACCATATTGGTAGTACAGGGTGCCGCCTCAATTCGGTACTCATGCACATCTAACTGAAGGATGGTGCTTTGCAACACGCACAAGAATATAATTATATAGGGATAGTTAACCCCAAAATAAAAATTCTGTCATCATTTATTCACCCTCATTAAAACTTTGACTCTTTGGATTTATTTGGTTTTGTGACCATACAATAGTCAATAGGGGACAATATTTTTTGGTAACCAACATATCTTTAATATCATACAGTTTTGCAGTGATGTGAGGGTGAGTAAATGATTAAAAAAACATTTTAGGGTGAAATAACCCCTGTGTATGAGGTCCTGTGCCTTGCAACGATGTGACCCTGCCTGTGAAAACCAGCTAAATTCATTTTTTGTGATTTACTTTTTTCCTAAAGAATTTCCTAAATAAACAAATAAACATCCTAAATAATGTAAAGAACATTCTGTTGAAATATAACCTTGATATCTTTAATACTGACCAAGTAAGATTGTCACAGATTAAATCATAGTGAAATTAGTAGATATAATCAAACTTTGATGTTTGATGTTATCTCTAAATTTGATTTTTACACTTCAGCGTGGTTTTTACAGACAGGGTCACATATGGTCTTGCATACGAACATCAATGTCAAATACATTTTGCATGTATGACCGTGTAAACAGGCAGGGAAAAAAAATAAATATGAAATAAAAAATTTCTTACAGTTCTTATTTAAACTTTACTCAGAAATGCATAAAGAATGCAACACACCAATGTTGTATTTAAATCTGTAAGTATCTTTCTAAAAAAAGAAATGTGGCTCAATGGCACGGGTTTTATCTGTGGATCTGAATGTTTTGACAGTCACTGAGCCTAGCACTGAAACTTGATAAATGTTTTTTACAGGTCTAACCTGATTATGCAGAGGGAAATGTGCTCTCGAGGCTCATGAATCATGTGAGCTCTGAATCTTACGCCTCACACACGGAAGTCTTTGAGAAATATGGCCTCGGTGATTGTGAAGTGTTCTGCTCTGTAGTGCTTCACAGTAATCAGAGATAGCTGTACATGATCATCTCCACTCAACTTCATGACCCGTTTCTGCTCTCGGATGCACTGATTGTATGTTTGTAACTTCCATTTGCTAATTTAAGACACTGTGTTGTTCACCCCTGTCACATGAAACTTTGTATGATGCTACTGCGTGAGATTTTGTGCTCACTGAAATCTGTTAATTTATAAATTATGCAAAGTACACTGTAAAGTGTAGAAGCAAATTCACACAGGTGTGGTCCTGATTTTTTTAAAAAAAATTTAAAATATGTAATTCTTTTCAAAAATGTTTAAATCACACACCCCTACATATGAACAAGACACAAGATTTGTATCAGTAGCCTAATTAACGCAATTTTATTGTACAAAGATGCGGGTTGACCAACGCAATCTCACTGGAATTCGTACGTATTTTCAATTTGGCTAATTTGTACAGATTCAAACAAACAATCTCATTTGTATGCTTAAGTACGATTTATCTTCTCCTCAGTGACGTTATCATTGCTTTTTTCCTACTGATCGTACGTTTTTGTATGAGTTACATCGTAAAAATTCGTACGAATTAGCCAACTCGCAAAATATGTACAAATTCTTGTGAGATCAGGCTCGGTTGACTCAAGGGGCAGACATGGTCAGATCAAATTCATAGCTTAAAAATGTTTTATCCCAGTAACACCACTGCTTTGGGACTCTTTCGCTTACAAAATAATTCCAAATTTCATCAAGCACAACATTATACAAAAATAAGTGAGTGTACCTTTACTCTCACCAAGTGTAAATCGTAAATGCACAACAACAGCATTCTGACCAACCCTACCTAAGCAGGAAAACAGAAAACCATGAGATATCTGTTTGTTTGGCCAATGTAAGACAGGGAATGTTCGAGAAACATAATTTTTGCAATTCCAATTGGCACTCCTCCTTATCTACAACCCACCAAACATTTCACGAGTTCTCTCAGAGGGTTATGATGACCCATGTCAATGGGATACTGTGACCTGGAAGTGTAACATTCCTAGAGCTCAATAACCATAAGCCCACCCAGCAACTAACCATAACTCTTGGTATGTGATGGGAGGTGATACAGCGGTGAGCCAGGCATGCAGAAAACAGCGGCATATCTGATTTAGAAACGCCACCAGTAGTGGGTGGGTTCCTCCCCCAGTCAGATAGATTTCATAGGAGAGAGGGAGATGCTCGGAGATCTGTTCTTCCTCTGATCAAACAGTAACTGGGTTGGATGTACTCAGCAGAAGTGCTGATCCTACATGACTATGATTCTCTGATAGCAACAGGCTACAGGTCCAAAAATCAGATCAAGAGGGGTTTTTTGCGGAGGCAGGGGCCAGTGCCTTGTGTGGGTACGTTATTGTGGAAATGACGGTTATGGAGGCATGTGGGTTGGTGAATCATCCAACGATTTTGAGATACTTGTGCATGTATGAGAACACTACTTGCAGCTGCATAATTTTAAGTGGAATCCAATGTAATTAAATAATCTGGATTTACTTTGTTTGTGAAATAGTATTAAAAGCCAGGAAGTGAACCGAATATAAATGGTACTTCCATCATGAATGAGATGGAAATACGTCTGGTTTCTCGACCTCTTTACGGACCTAGCATTGCAGGCCGTCACACCAGAGAAAGTGAATCTGGCAGCTTGGGCTTTAGCGTGGATTAGATTCTGGGTGGTGATGGCTGTTGACTGAAGCAGGGTTCACCGGGTTTAGTCCCGTGGTTCTAACAGCCAAACATAATCTCTGAATATTTAAAGTAAGGGCTCTTGACTGATTAACCCTAACCTTGAAAGACTAATTCATCGCTGAACTCTTTTTCTGATTACACAAGTGGATGAATAAGTGGATGCGTGCATGATGGTGTGTGTAACATCATAAGCATAAAAAAAACTGTTGACTATTTACATTTTAACATAAACAACCTACCATCGAACAACATGTAAGCAAAAATCAATATGCTCAAAATGATACATAGGAAAAGAACATTTCTGATTGGCTTAAAAAGCAGCAGGTTACTCCTCATTAGACTATTAGTGACGAGCATTTATCGAGACACTTGATAAATCAGTTAATCAGATAAATCAAGGTCTTTTCACACCAACAACGATAACTATAAAGATAACTTTGTGTAAAAAAATTATTGTAAAAGCAGCATCCAAAAGCATAGCTATAACCACACTGATACAGAGGAACACTTTGATCAAACATTAACAATGAATCAAAATCCACTTGAATTGAAAGGATTATGCAACATGCAAGCTGTGATAAAACAATGTTACTATCTGTTGTTATGGATGCTAATATAGATATCTATACAGTTATCATGACTGGTAAACATCAGTCAGATTTTATGTGTGTGTATTCTAATATAAAATTAATTTATATAATAATTAAGATCAGGCCTTAGCACAATCTTAATCTTTGGGGTTTTTTCAGCCACTCAAAAATAATTCTGGCCTTGTTTGAGATCATTGCTTTGTCAAAAAACTTTCAGCCAAACAGCCAAAAATCTATTGCACTATTTTTCTGTATTTTGCACCAGATGTCATTCTGTTTTAACAAGATGTTCCATCCTCCTGACAGCAAACGGTATCACAGCATGATGCTTCCACCACTGTTCACTGTAGGTGTTTTGAGGTGTGGGCAGTATAAGATTGGCATCACAAATATTGCTTCGAAATTTGACTATAAAGCACTTTCGTGGTCCAAAACAACTTCTCCCACATCACAGCAGGGTCATTATAATGTATATCAGCAAATTCCGGACATGCTTCCACATGACAATAGCTTCTTTTGTTGCACCCAGTACAGTGCAGTGTCTGGGTGGTTTTACGCACCATGCACTTTCAAAGAGACTGAATCAACACACACATCCACATCCAAACACTTCCATATTGTTCTGCTTTGTACTAATTTACGCCTTTTTATTTGCTTTGTCCCTAGTGTCTCCGAGATGCTCTTTAATCTTTATTTTCACAGAGTGAATACTGTTCCTTTCACAGCTAATTATACAGGAAATGTGGTTTATTTATAATGATTCACAAATAGAGGCTAATTAAGGCAAACTAGATAAATGTCAGTGAGATTTTTATCTGTGTTAACTCTTAGATCAAGGAGAATTAGTTTTTAAGAAAATATACACATACACCGACACGTTAACTAAATTTAGGTTTCAGTGCTCAGCACTAAAATAGCACCGATAACTACATTCAATCTGTGACGCTGAGATAAGTGGTTAAGTGGCCTGACAAATTCGGAAAGCGACTGACTGACAGGACCTGAAAGATTGGCAGCTGCTGTCATCGGTAGTCAAAGGTCACTTCATTTTTATTTCTCCAGAGAGAAGCAACAGATATAGAGTGTCAGCAACACCTTGAGTGTGAAGTGCATGCATATGCCCCAGTATATGTGTATGTGTGACACTGCTGTGCTGTGTGTGTGTGTGTGTGTGTGTGTGTGTGTCTCTCTCTCTCTCATCAGCCTCCAGGGCACAGAGTGGGAAATTGAGGCACGTTCCCAAGGGTGCAGAGACGGTTGCCAGAAAGATTAACCCGCCTTCCTTTTATAGCCTTTGACAAGAGGTTAAATCACACGTTACAGTTCCGCACACTAACCTCTCCCTGAATAATAAGATCATGAATATTACAGTGGCTGGCTCAGGCAGGCCACGGCTGATCAGTTCTAGCTGGAGTGGCTCAGGGCTCAAGCAGCCCTCTCACGGCTCACTCTGTTAAGTAGTAAGGTCAAACGCATAAAAAGATCACTGTACAATGAACTAGCATTGTCTGAAAAACAAAAAACTTGCTTCATCAAATAAATTTCAAATTCAATTTCAAATTCTTTCAAAGTGTTCACACTTGTTGGTTCTCTTGGTATGGATCAGAAAGATTTACTCCTGGTTCGCTTCCACACTGGCATTTTTAACGCTAAAGATACTTAACCTAAAGGTATAAGGATAAGGTCACAACCTCATTGGTCAGCTTTTACAAACAGATTTTATGAACTAAAACAGTCCAGATTTATTTTTTAGGGGTCTCGGTCTTCGATGGCAGCGTTTACGCTTACTTAAATGATCCGAACTAACATAGCACAAGACTTTTAATCGAACCAAACTTGCCAAGGTTGAACACACCCTCAGACTTTTAGCAGGATCCAATCACGTCAAACGTCAATGACTACCAGGTCAACAAAACCTAAATAAAATGTGAAGCAAAACAATAAACTACTCTTTAAGCACAATTACAGTGTTTTGTAACCAAAAGTACAGAGTCTGTGACCACAGAACTAAAATCAGTTTACACTACAAAACAATACACGAAAGCAAACAATTTGGAAAAAGAAATTCTCAATTTTCTTCTCACGCAAAGGAAACCAGCAAGAGGCTGTTGCCACAATGCAGCTAAAGATTTAGGGAGGTTGCTAAACGGCTTCCATCCCCCAAGTATCTATGATGTTCTGGTCCCTAGAAATGACACCACATAGCAAGCACCACTAATAAGGGCTCTCGGTCTGTTGTCACCAAACCAAGCTTGATTTGTGGATGGAGGCTGGGCGTGTGCATTGATACGGGTGGATAAATTTTTGTTGGGTCAAAAAGATAACGCTTCTCGGCTTCACAGAAACACCTGCTCTCAGATGACTTCAAGCAGAGGCCCCTATTAATTACAGGAAGCCGCCACGGAGGGACAGTCAGCGTGCAACGAGACCCTGGGACTTCAACTACAGGAAGACAAATGGCCTAACCGTGAGTGAATGCAGACACACACACTTTCTCACACACACTCTCAGTCCCCTCTTATCCTCTTCAATCAAGCTCTGTAACTTGCCTATGTAGCTCCTGCTCACGGGCAATGCTGCATTTGAGAATCTAGGTCACATGGAGGCCTTTTCTTCAAACAGCTCCGCATTTTGTGCTTGAAGCTGACTTTAAATACTAAAGCTTACTTCAAATAAGCTTTGCACAAAACAAACACGCCAGCGTAAACACAAACACCACAAACGCACACACAAAAGGACTTTTCTGGTAATGGACGGTTTCTTCAAGTACCCCAGCGTTCTACAAAAGAAGGAAACGGCTGAAGGTATATCTGTCATTGATCGCTCAGAGATGCCTGACAAAAGCTCTCTGCCCGCCCCCTGTAGCTACTCATACACTCATTCACCAGCCACTACACTTCTCAGGGAAGATCTTTGTGTGTGTGCACGCACGCCCGTGTAGCTTTTGTATCCCTTTCATACGCATTAACAGCACGTCGGAGATGTAAAGCTCACCGGATCGGCTTGTTTCTCTGGAAGATTTGAGGCTGGACGGATGGATCCTAGAAGGCAGTTTTATCTTTTGACAGGATATGAAGCCACCCTCATGTCTATCAGCACACCTCCATGCACCTGTTTCTGAAAACAACCCTCTCTTTCTGTTTCTCACACTTGGCAACTAACTGTCCACAGCAACAACACTGTGTCTAATCCCATGTGATATTGATAACCGCACCGGGATTCTCAGATAAATCAAGGAGAAGCACGAAGGCAACAGAGACTCTCACGTCATGCCACCTTCAGAGGCAACTGATTTATTGGGCTGGCATGTTGATGTCTACAACAAAATAAACTTTTTGGAAAATTGCATGTGAAGGAAATCTTTAACATGCAATGAGAGACACAGACATTTACAATTATGAAACCATTTCAAAAGTTTTGTAGTAAAAATTTAAAAGTGAGAAATAGGGCTAGGAGGTATAAAGTTATGGCAGCAATACTGAAATATATTTATCATAAATGACTCATACTTTGAAATAGGTTTTTGGTCATACTGTCCACTACTACTGACAAATTTTTTTATGACACTTAATACATTGAATATAATTTAATTTAATTTTTCTGTTTTGAAATGCAAATACATTTAAGAAGTAGTTCACTCAAATATGAACACATTCAAATATTCCACCATATTTCTTATATATTGGTTAAATTCCATAAGGAAATGCAACATACCAATTGCTTAATAAACTCAAATCAGTAATTGTTTTCTGTCACTTGCTTTCTGTCACTTGCTTTAGAAATACTGGAGTTTTTGGTTCAGCTAAACAAAGAAAGTCATACACAGCTGGGATAACATGAGGTCAAGTAAATTATGAGATGATTTTCATACTTGGGTAAACCATTCCTTTCATCTCTACTTCTGTAAATATTTACTTTATACTCATAAAGAAACAGCTGTGCTGGATTCTTAACATTAGAAAGCAATTTACAAAGTCTTTCTTGTTTATAGTTGAACCAACATTGTGCAGCAGTTAGTCTTTTGTATTCTGCCCTTCCCTCTGGCTACATGTTTTGTTTCAGAGTAGATCCCTGTTACAATCAGCAAAACATCGCCACTGATCCCTAACTAACTGTCACCAGCGTTTGACTCGGCCAAATGCATTAAGTCCTGCGTAACACCACCCTAATTCTTCACACGGCTGTCCACTTCAACACTCTTCAACTCTGACCCGTCATTACAGGGCAATGTGATCCCTCCAGCTGAGCTCCCCAGCGTAGAGACACATTCCAGGATTAGGTAGCCGAGAAAGAAAGATCTTGTGTTGTGGACAGGGAAATAAACATATTTAGTAAAACACCATTTAGTAAAACCTCATTTGGGTTAACGGTCTCTATTTGGCCTGACGTTGTCATAACGGTTGTGCTTTACGAAGGGAACGCATAAAGGTGGATAAGGGCAGAATGACCACCACAGTTATAACCAAATGAAATTGAAGTTGCAAATGATGATTGTGTTCAAATAGGTTTTAAAGAATCTATTCTTTCTCCCATTTTAAGCCACAATATTTAAACATTTTAGGGAAATCAATTTACAAATCAACTATTTAGTCATAAATCCATAACTTTTACAACAAAAAATGAGTCGAATTATAAATCATTACTATACGTTTGTAAATCAGTTAGGAACATACACATTCTCAATAGCTGTTTTTGTTTATTTTAAAACAAATAAGTTATGGGCTGCCTTAAATTAAATGTATTAAACAGACATAAAAAAGTATTTACATATTAAAAAGAAATTACCCTTCAGCTTCAAAAGAAAGCCCAGGTATGCTCAATTCCAGGCAAAGAGACTTCATTAAAAAAGGACTTGATAAGTGCAAACCTGCATGAATGCGGATAAGATCTCTGAAATGCTTCCTTGTGTAAAATTTCGGGAATTGCAGACGAGATTATCAGATCAATAAACCCTAGCCTGTGGTCAAAGTAATAACTTTCAATTATTACTTTGCCAGAGACACACAAAATAACATGCTTGGTAGTCATACACAAAATAACACCCTGCTCAAAACCGCTCATAACAGAAAAGACCAAGAAATGCAGGTAATATCTGCTTTCCCTGATCTCCCACCGCGCTTTCAATCTTAGAAACGCACGTTAGAGATATAAATCCATCTCAAATGTCCAAAGGTGCTGAGGCTAATCTACCGTGGCAGAACTTACTCTCAGAATGAACACGCAGCACACGTTTCCTTCAGGTCTGAACACAAATGTCCATTCAGAATTCATTCGGACTCCTTCGAACATTAATGCTTACCCTTCACCTCCACTCTTGCTTTAAAATACAAGCTCTTTTCACGAAATAAAAAATAAACATTCTGGTCAAACCTATTCCTTCCGTTTGCTCTACCACAGGAATAATGTCATCTAGCCATTTCACCCTGTGCAGAGATAGCATTCAACATTCAGCATTGAGTATTCAGTGGTCTCAACAATGGGTCTTAACAGGAGCACTGATTTAGTGGCCGTATAAAGGGTCCCTATTCTCCTTTCTGGATCCCTTACAGTAAAATAACACACACACACTAAACAAACACACGTACACACTCGCATAATGGTGGGACTCTTGTGCCGCCGCACAATAAAAGGGTTTTACAGGATGTCCAGGTCAATACTCTTTTGACTTTTACCTTTACCTTTTTCTCAAAACAGACAGAGAAACCACACACACATATACACATAATACAGCTATAGGAAAATATTTAGTCACAAATAAATAGCAGTTTTTTAGATCTAGATTGTCTAGACTTCACACTGACAATCATTTTAAATAAATGATACAATTCTAAAACACTTATGTGGGCAATAAGGTGCAAGAGGCTGTGCTTTAGCCACAATTTATACATGATAAAACACTAGCCTCAAGCACCTACTACCTTATTGCTTTTATACAATGGCTTAGGGCTGGGCGATATGGCTGAAAACTGTATCACAATATCAGTGTTTCATATCGGTCGATATCGATAATTATTCCTATAATATATAGGCATAATCATTTAAAGCCCTCCTTCCACTGGAAAAAAATAGCTGCTGACTGTAATATAAGTTTACGTTACTAAGGGTGCTGCTCAGTAATACACAGAATCATGAATAAAACACACAACTAACTGTTTATAATCAATTATAAACAGGAAAGTTGTCACTGCAAATTCACACACTTTCACACTTTTACCGTACATTTGTGAGTCTGACAGTTTAGGACCAGCTGGTGTTACTGATATACATTATAGATTAACTTGATGCAGCACACCTAGACCTAAATGGACTTCCCGCAATCAATCTTTTTCACAATTAGTCGTAGCAGCTATAATTCTAACCTCAGATACTTTATTTAATTGATATCATGACTCCAATGCTCAGCGATATTAAAGATAAGGTCAACAAAAGATAACGAATGGAAGTGTGTGTATGTTTTCTCCTAAAATGCTAGAATTGTTTATGCTGGGAAGTGGACAGCAAGAAATGGTAACAAGACAAAATACGAGAATGCAAGAAAACCTTTAGTTGCAATACTCTTTACACTACTTAGTGTTTTTTAACTTAAAGAGCTTCCATGCGTTTAAGTTTGGAAAGCTCAATTTATTTAAATCTCTTTAAATAAATTCTCTGAACAGATGTTGGCATGACGGCCCCGGGTTAGCCGATTCTACTATAACAGTCAATGGGACACAACCTTTAATAAAAAGGCCAACCAATGGCATGGGCTGACATTAAGTGTGGTGTGCCTGTGGCAACGAACATTCATCAAAGAGTTTCTATGAGAAGAGAACAGAGGATGGCATGATAAAATTGACCAAACATGCCAAACATTCCCAACCATAACACGTCTCTTTCTATCCATTTAATCCATCCAAATGTGTCAGTCTGCACCATGTAACTTGAGAATAACCTTTTGTATTTTATCATATTGGTCTCTGATCCAGAAGGAATTATTTTAACTTCCTATCCTGTCATATTATATAAATTGAGTCTTAATGATGCCAGTTAATCTTTGTACATTACAACATATGACTCGCCATAAAAAAACAAACAGAACACAAGGTGAAACCACTTGGAAAACCAACAAAAACACACACGCACACACAAAAACATGTCAAGTTTTCAGGGTCCCCTGCATTGTGCTGGAAAAGAAAAATGGGTGGCCTTCATGAAAAATGTTCTTTAACGGTCATTTTTATCAGATCCACAAACTTACAAAAACATTTTATCTTGCAGAAAACATGGTCCTATGATTCCCTTGATGTGATAAATGTGGACAGAATTATTTATTGAAATAGACTATATCTATAAACACACTGTATTTTGTGATTATTAGGTCAAATTAGTTGATTAATAGATGTATCTTTCATAAATGTATCAATGTAACTGTCTCCACCACAGGATGGGGTTGTCGGCATAAATATGTAGATTTGCAAAGAAGAATTTACCATTGGGATATGCAGAACAAGCATCAAACAGCAAATCTATGAAAACTCTTTTCAAATATAGCCTATATGGTTGGACCTGCTTTAAGAAAAGATCCTTGTACGACAGGGCAAGGTAAAATGCTTTAAATTAAACGCTCTATTTATCATTATTATTTTGCAGTTGAAAGTTCTATGAAATAAAAACCTGAAGGTTAACTTTGATTTCGCATAGTAAAACATATAAATATAAAACAAACATTACGACACACCTGTCAAATCCACATTCAGCCACTGTCAAAGCATCTTTCAACACACATGCCCAAAGCACACAGTTTACACAGCAGAAGAAATCCACTATAAAGACATGTATGGGTGGCCTTCATACCTGGCCTGTTTCTCTTTGACACCACCTCTTAAAAACTCACCATCATAGGATTTACAGGGCAAAAACACAATTTCCTCTCTTTACGATTACAGCTCAGTGTCACGTGACCTCAGCAGTCCCACACCACACAGCAGGCTCCCGTCACCCGAGCAGGAGATGAGAGTGCTGCCATGCTAATGGCATCTTTTCAGATTACACTGGGCAGATATGCAATTTGCCAAGCAAACCCTCATTATGCAGCAGGGCAGAGACAGAAGGGAGGGTCAGATATCCAGTTCCAGAGGTCTTATCTAGAGCCATAAACAGATAAGAACAGATGACTGCTGCCCCTAACTTCCCTGTGCTACAGACAGATGGGATAAACACGTTCCTGCTCTACAGCATGAAACGCATACACATTCCTAAAATACAGGTCTAATCCCTAGATTAAAGTAGGTGACACTATGCTGGTCATATCGCTTAGTTACATGCACGCACACAATTCCATTACAAAGGTAAACCGTTTCAACACTAAAAGAAAACAAACCTGACATTGCCTAATTGTATCTACTCCTTTCAATGCATACAACATTTCTGAACATTTGAGCGGCTGACATTTAAGCTTCATTACAGGAATCCTGAAAAGGGTACGGAAATCAATAGTTATGTTGTTTGTATTTTTGGCATATTTGTGGGACATGACATTATGTATTCTATACAACAGTAACAGGCAAAGACAAAACCATATATTTATTATAAAATACTTAATAAAATGTAGTAATAGAACCCTAAAATCAATCGTTTTATCCCTTTTATTTCTGTTTAAATGGTTTAATTAAAAGTGGGTTTATTGCAATCACTTGAAATCATGAGATTTTAATAAAAAGAAAACTTTTTCTGTAATTATTTAATCCAAATTTTACCAAATTCTGTGACATTTTGGGCGGTATAGTAAATTCTATTTTTAGATTCTGTGAACCCATCCATGATTTTCTCATCACAAAAATCATTGGGTCCTACCAAAATCAGCCAGCATCCCTACAAGATATGAACTTAGGCATAGCAACAATATTTTGATTGAACCGATGGCCAGAAAAAACTGTCTGATTTCTAGACTTTCTCATAACCTTAACATGGAAAATCACTGTATTTCATGCAAATCCTCTTTTTTCTGCCATGACCGTAGGTGTAATTGCAGCAGACGTGGACCAACACAGGAGGCTCTTACACACATACCATCCCATATCAGAGCCCAAATCCAAACAGTTACAACTAGCTAGAGAACAGACAGAATCTGTATGCACACAAAACCACTGAACATACCGATCACCGGGGCTCCATAAGCCAACCCGGGGGTTTAGTAAACACATTTAGCTCAGTAGGCTTCACTGACATAAAGCTCCTCATTGACATCTAATAGGCTTATCTGAGTGTCTTTCTCAGCTGATCTCTCCAGTCCTTAAAGTGTGCACCTCCGCACAAAGAGATTTTATGAGTCAGGCCAGTAACTTGCTTTAGGCGAGAGAGAAAGAGAAATTTGGTCTGTTAAAGCGACAGAAAGATAGAGACAGCAGTGAGGGTTTATGGTCCTTGTGTAACTAAAGATGTTGAGAATTAGAAAAAGTGTGTGTGTGGCCTGATTTAACAGCTGGGTGTTTAACTCTCTCTCTCTCAATAGGTGGGAAAAGAGGAGAGACACAGAAGCAGTGTACATGTATTTTTCTCCAACTGGCAAGCAGTGGGAAACAGCTGTGCAAATGTGCATGTGCACCACAAACACACGCAAGCTGGATATGCGAGCTGAGCGGAAAGCTCAATCAGACTTTCTTGCAAGCCAAATCAAATGTTTTATAGCCTAATCCACATGGGGGAGAGTAACATTAAGAGGGTTTTTAGAGGGTAACTTTTTTCATTTGGCATTTAACGGCAAACTGTTTTAGCAGCAATATAGTACATTTTTTAAAAGCAAGGCTTTTAAATAAGCACAAAAGGTCAGTTTATTTGCAAGCAGATAAAATCCTACTGAAGATTAGTATTACATGTTTGAAAATCGTGCATAACTGCATAATATTAATGTGTTAAAATAAACCCAAACAAACACATTCTAGTTCAGATAAACACACAGTCCATTAATTCACCTCATCACATCTTCACTTCTGCAACTCTGGTTCCTCTCCATCACTTACACAGTAATTTGTCATCAGTTGACTCACAAGCTGTGATTGCTCGTCCCTCAGCTGAGAAATCTGTCCACTTGGAGCTCACTCAAGTGATCTCCAAAATCACAAGATTGTCGGTCTATGTCCCTCTCAGCAACTACTACCAGTACTTACAACATGTCTCTGAGCTTGATGGGGAAAGGACATGATCCCATATAAGTACAAGTATATAAAACGTATATAAAGGTGCAAGACATACTGTTGACATTTTCCTCAAGTTTACATCTTTATACATATACACACACACACGTTACAACCTACAAGCATATGATTAATGACAATAGCACAGTCAAATAACACAGTCAAAGTTTACTATCTTTCTCTACTTTTTAAAAGCAGCCAGGTATGGAAACAAATTTTCTTCTTGGAATGGATTTATGATGTTCATAAAGAACAGGTTACCATGATTGGCAGACTGCTCTCAACTTCATCCCTAATGGTGAAACTACACACAAATGATTAGCTTCTAAAAGGATTTATAGACAGACACCCAAAAAAGAAAATCCTCATTTCAAACATTTATTTATCATCATGTTACACCAAACCTGTATCACTTTGATTTCCTGTGCAGAACATAAGACACATTTTGGAGAACGTTGGTAGGCAAACAACATTGGCCCCCATTTAATTCCATTGTATGAACACTAAATCTTACTTTAAAAATGTCATTTTTTTGTATTCCACAGAAAAAATAGTCATATACGGGTTTTGAATAACCTGAGGGCAAATAAATGGCAGATTTTTATTTTGGGGTGAACTAAGTGTTTTGGAAGCATGGAGTAGTTTGTTAAAACATCAAAGACAAACACACAAAACTAAGCCTGCTTTATTAAGTCCATGCTTAAGCCCAGGCAGGTCAATTAAACATAAACCACTTAACAGGAGAATGCTGCCACATGCACTCCATGCACACAAATAGAGGAATGTGTTAATTATCAAATGCATTAGCAGGTTGCCATGCATTACAAAACTAAGCACCTGGAGATCTTTTAACACTGTGACCACACTGTTATTCCCAACAAATTTGCTATTGACATGACAGCACTGCCGTTTAATAACAACAGATGAAAACATTAGGAGGTATGAGTGGACAGCAAATGTAAACAGGTTATTCCTAAACAAAAAAGTCATTAAATAAGCCCTGCTGACTCTGTGCCTGGAGAAAAGTCACAGATGCATATGCGAAAATGTTTTCTTCAATGAGTAATCATGCATATTTGAAACCACTGCCCCCGTGATCCATTCAGAACGGCAAATCACATAATAGCTTCTCATAGAAAAAGGGAAACGTTACACCCAGATGTCAAAATGATCCTTCACCACGCTCGATAATTGTACTGAGAATAGGAGACCGTGTTTCTCTGGAAATAGGAGTCTGAAATTTAATTATCCAGCCTTTGGAAAATGTAGGGCAGACAGAAGACAGCGCAATGATATAAAACTGCACTCTGTGGGTAACTAATGTCAAGCTCTGGGTTTAACTGAGTGAGCACAAGATACCGGAGACGTAAATCAAATAAACACTCTCACAGTGTTAGGTAATTGAGCTTTTAAGAATGGTTGGAGTACATGACCAAAAAAGCATAACTGTGCTGTTAAAACCACATAAACCTCCAGAAACAAGATGATACCTATAATCGCAAAGGCAATAATTTTAGGTCTGCCATTTAAACCTTGTTATGTACAACGATGCCTCAGGTTCCGTTTAAAAGTATGCGTAATCGTTTTTATTTTTCAAACTCAAAACGTTTGTTAAAGCTAAAGTTTTGTAGACTATGACAAGCTCTGAACGTGCAAGACAGAAACGCCTTTTGTCAGTTAAACAGATTGGAAAAGCTGAGTGTTGCCAAGAGTCGGTTAACTGCATGAAATCCTCTGATAAAAGCATGCAACACTGTCGGAGATCACAACATATGGTCAAGAATAAAATACGACAGGTTTCCCTGCCACACATAACCTTTAGTCTTACCCCGGGGTCCAGTTATTTACGGATGACATTCGTTGAAATCGAACACATTTAACACCAATCCATAAGACCGAAATGCATGTTTAAAATCCCCTGGACCGCGATAGAAAGTGGCAATTCAACAGGGACAGCTCCGATCCACACCGATCCGTTGGCGTCGCGGTTCACGCAGTAGCGTCTATCGCACTGCTTCTCCACAAACAAACCCCGCCCACTATTTTACATCAACACGGAAGCCTCCTTCCAAAAGCTCTCCGATTGGTTTTCTTTCAGACTAGGAAGCGTCGAGCAGCGCGCTTGACCAATCAAAGGGATTTCGAATAGGAAAGGGGGCGGAATTTAGAATTGGAAGTCATGCGGGCGGATGAGATGCATGACGTCAACCCTTTGTTACCTTGCCGACCCCTTTCATCTGTAACTGCATTAATCTGCGAGTATGAAACATACAGCGTATTTATTCATAAACATGTGCACATGCAAAAGACAAATAACCTTGCTTTGAGGAGATTTACTTTAAGAAAAACACACTGCGAGGCAAACACAATGAGCAATGTATAATGAAGCAGGTGCAATAAGTGAAACACTCCAAACACAAATTGTAAATGAGTGTAAACTATGATTACTTCTGCATGGGTGGCCTGTGTCACGTGCAATTACGTAAATGTATCTTTTGCTTTACACTCAGACGCTTTATAACGACTCCACCTGGCCAAACTACAGCTAGATTTATGAGAGAGCAACTGTACATTGCTATCCAAATGGCCAATAAAACGTCGTCACAGAGCCGTGCATATATGTGGATCGCAGTCAATTCTCCACAAACCAATAAACCCTTCAATGATATGCGACTTTATAACTTTCCACCCACCAACCAATCTGCTGTCGGCTGTCAAAACCTCCAGCTTCAAACACCGCACTGCTTCTCGTCGGAGAAATCCCCGGTGACATTTCGAGACAACGCCTTTGATATTCTGCAAAGGTCACTGCCATGAATTTATATAATTCTATTCGAGGGGATCTAATGCGAATTCTGCATTGCATGTGCACAGCAGTCTTCCTGCTAAAGTCACCACAGGCCCTGTAATCATACTACAACCTACCCTTAAAATATTTTCTCTGGTCTATAAACACATTTACTGAGAAAACATTCATTTAAAACAGAAATAATACAAAGACTTCTTAAATAAAAAACCGCATTTAAAAGGCGCGTCTGCTATAGTTGGCTGCACGTGCATTCGTGATAATTCAGCATACAGCAAGTCTACAACAAACATTTAGAGAAATAAAATAATATGCATTTCGCATTATTTTCAACAAACGCTTATCGATATATTTACAATTGTTTAACAAGCACTAATGTGAATGTTGTGTATCCCAAAGCATGCCTCTTTTAGGCAGCCTCGTTTTCACAGTGAATGAAATTAAGAGCTGACTCCTTTGTTGTTTCCTAAAGCTAAAGATGGAATAGAATGAATGGTGAACAATCGAGCACAGATCAGTACAGTGGTATCATTCAAACGTTATACTTACTCTTCGTGGATCATGGCAATATGCATTGCTCAAAACATCATAATGGATAAGTATTATTTGGATACAGTGTTTTGAATTTTTTTTCTAGTGTTGTTGCTCTGCGTTGCCGAATCAGTGTTGCTGTCTGCGGCATCAACTTCCGGCGCATGCGCGAAAGCGCTCGCGTCACAGACGATGGCTGCAGTCCAATCGTTTTTATTTACAAGTTCAAAACGCAGAATCTTGGAGAATGTAAGTATAAAGCGTACACACAGTAAGCATTCGTAAAGCGTGCACAAGACACCAATACGTTTTATAGCAATTAAGCAATGATCTGTAAAAGGATATTGTTTGGTCAGCTGTCATCTGGGTAGACGAAGTAAATTACTTTACACTACAACCAATGACAACTAAATTTTTTCTACCAACCTACTTACACTCTATTAAAGAACTTTCACCATTCCCACTTAAATAGGACATATATATGACGTAAGAATTTATGAACTTATGTTAACTTATTTAAAAAAACTAAAAGGTTTATCAATTTAATAAAATATCCAACGCCCAGTTAGCCATTTATTGGTGTAATTTAATATTACATCAATTCATATTTCTGCGTAGCAGGATAAATCCCCAAACCCACTATAAAAATATTTATTATTACATTCATCATCTTTACACTGCTATACAGAAGCATGTTGTTAATGATATAAACAATACAAAAAAATCCTGATAAGGACTATAATGCACACAAAATATAAAAATAATAAAGATAACAGAACACGGTGCAGACATTTACAAAAAATAACCCACAAGTTTAGCTATGCATGTAAAACTTGATATTCTATTTAAAAAATATGAGAATTGAAAACCAGTTGCTAAGCAATAAACAGTGGCAGGTTATGGAATTAGGGTTCACAAAGCGAACCCGCCTGGAGAAATATTACATTCTGTGATAATCACATGATTAAATTAGATGCAGATGGGACATCGTGGAGCTCTGCTGTACTCTCTAATCTTGTAGGTAAAAACTTGGTAGATGTATAACCAAATGTATTGTGAAACTAAGTGGTAGGAATTGTATTTATTTTCTTTTATTTACCTCATTTAAGAGTTAATCGTGATTAGCCGTGATGACCCAGATCATCCGAAGAAAAGACCATGCAAACTCACGGTATTTTTTATTTTTATTCCAAGGAAAACGTTTCGAAGCGTATAAGTATATTTCACAAACAGACATCTACGTTTAAAATGGTTTAACATTACAAAGATGAGTATAAAAAAAAGCGAAGGGAACTAAATCAAATCGAAATTTGTGACAAGTCCGAAAGTCAATGTACTGTAGTCGCCATTTTGCCGGAAGTCTTCTTGTTCGTTAATTTGTGGCGGGACGCGAATAAACGTGTATACTGACACCTACCGGACAGACGTGTGATCAAGATACATTATGGAGCATGGCACACTGTAATTTTGTAAACTTGTAAAACGTTGACGCACATATTTTGGGACAAACACTTTGTCTTTGTGTTTGTGTTGTTGAGCTTAAATAAATCAATTGTTTTGATAACGAAAGTGAAAGGACAAGTAACGCTGCCTTTGTTGGAGGAGCTAAATTCAAGTTGAGAAAGTTGAGAGAAACATTATGCCAAAATAAACACTCATATTATTGAAATAAGGAAATCTATAGTATATATATTTTCTTTAAAAAATTATCCTGTACTTTTCATGTTGAACATTTTCTAAAATTCTGTAAAGTTCATTTTCAAACAATTCAAAAGGCATTGAAACTTATGAAACTTATTTCCATAAATGTAACCTATAATTGCTACTTTTCCACAGCTATGATATGTGGCCTTTTATAGGTTTTACTAAGTTTTAGGGTGTAGGCCATACTACATGTCCGAATATGTGGACACCCATTTATAAATAAAAGGAAGAGTAAAATCAAACATAAAATATTATTTTTACATATTTTACATACATGCATATTTTTAGTAGAATGCAACACACTTTTAGAGTTCTATTATGACAATGCCCCTGTGAACAAAGCAAGGTCCATAAAGAAAGTATATAAAGTATAAAGATTGATTTGAATAAGTCTTCAATCTGCTGATTTTTTTTTATTCTTCTTATATAAGCCTCAATGAGTTGCCGATGTTCCCCAAATACTTAAATCTTATTTTTCAATAAATTTCATTAAATCACTTAACTATACTCATTATTCCATAAAATATTGCATTTTATATGCCAGTTGGAACACTGGAAGATTTGACTTTTAATGGATCTACTCTAAGTAAACAAAAGGTATCGTAATCAATATGATCTTTGTTTTCATCACTAACAATTTCGCTATTGCAGAAGACTGATGGCTGCACCACAATGACATTAAAGCCTGTAACTCTATCCCACACAAACCCTGTCAAAATATCTCTCCCATCATTTCTGTTCCCACATGCCTCCACACACGAAACTTTCCATGGCTTGTATATTTTTGTACATCCTAGCTTTCAATTGTACTTGACATGCTCCGTACGCTGCACTATGGAAACCTCCACAGTTACAATAGCTGAGCCCATCAGTCACTTGACATTTATAATGCGCTGGTTCACACCACATTTTGCACATCTCATTTTCCATCTGCACACTGCTGCTCCACGTCCTGTGTGATGACACTCAAAACACATTAGCATAAGAGAACAAATTCACTACATGGATAACCAATAGTTGTCATTATCAGAATTGCTTCCTATTGATTGGCAATCAGTGAGGTTGGACAAACCACAGTCCGTATGTACAATCACTTTTACAGTACATATGACTTGTTGTGAAAAGGTCTTCTATTAGTTTTCCAAGCAATCATACTTATCATTATCTCTAGGATGAACAATAAACCGGGCATACATCCAAATAAAGAAAACAACTAAAGCGTTTATAGGAACCAAAGAATTATAGAAAATTGGGGATCAGAACATTTCCTGATCCAAAGTCCAAAGAGGTAAGCAAACAAAGACTTTGAATGCATGCTTTTTTCTCAACAACAGAATTAGCCTCTTTGTTCCAAAAATTCTTCATCCATTTAGGGTTTTTAACATTCTTCATCCTTCACTATATAAACTGCACTTCAAAAAGAGAAAAACACTTCTAATTCCTTTTCACTATTGCATTATAGAATTTTGGCTGGATCTTATGTGGATGGATCTTATCTAAACATTCTTTACAGACATTTAACCTACCAATGATTTAAAAATATACTATAAAGGTCTTACCAATGTATCTGTATTGAATTAACTTAAAAGTTTTGAAGTGATGGTTTTGTGTTGGACATGTCAAATTATTATCTCTTAGTGTGAGCAATGAACCATCTCATACAGTACACATCTTGAATATAACAAGATGCCTTCCTGAAACTGATCGTCGTGATTATCATTACTCAAGCATTGTGTGATTCATAGCAGGCGGAACTGTGTGGTGATCAAGACTAATGCATCTAATCTCTGCCATTGAGAAATAAGAAAATGCTGGCTGAAGCCAGGCTATTAACATGCTCCGAAATCATATCAGGGTCACAAGCCTTTCTCAAAAAGAAAAGCTATTATGTGCAAAGGAATAAGAAATAGACATCTTGAGCCTGCCACAGACCAAGCTTTTATTGTGTGGCTTGAGACATTTTATCCTAGAATTATTACGGATAAGACGGCTGTTCTGTACAAAAACTCATTTTTGCACCCATGGAGCCTCAGGCAGCTGAGGGGAAGTGCTCAGCAGTGGGTTTCATCACACAATAATACGACGTTAATGACGCGGAATGGCGTCTTTCTTTGGCCCTGAAAGATGTCAAGGCTGGATGTTGAGGAACGGTGGTCCTAATTACACTTTTTATACTCAACTCTGACATGATTGACATTTTCAAAAGAGATGCATTATTGATCTACTTCACAGACAAGTTGTATTGATTGCAAAATCTTGATAGAATACGTACCCCTCCCCTCAATTTCGCAATAATCAGAGAAAGAACTTTAAATCGGGGCCGGAAAATATGACCTCTGGGTGCTTTTAAAATGATCCTCCCGAAAGCATTTTGATGAGGCTGTGACACAGGATGCCCCAGCTGTGTGCCTTTGTGTGGTGTGCTGCAATCATGTGTAATGGCTGAGCAAGTTGGAGCTGCGTCTCTGCCTGAGTAACATCCACCCAGCGTGGCTCAGCGAGCTCCTGTCACACGCCTGTCTTACACTTAACATCTCCTCGGCTTTGTTATCCTCCTTGCCTGCAGAAAGGTCGAAATACTGTGCTGATGCTGTGCTGTAACTGCGGGACATTTCTAAATGTGTGTGTATCCGTCTCTCACTGCACAAGACAAGCAGAGACCTAGTGAAATATTTGACATGACAGCCGTTATTCAGCACCCACAGCTCCTTAACAATAAGGACACAGCAGCAAAAACAACCCTGGAATGAGGTTGTCATTTTACTTTATGCTGATCTGGGAACAGCTTCTTCATTTTGACGTATATTGGCATGCAAATTAAACCATGCAGGTGAGCACAAGTTATAGCAAAACCACAGAACTGGCTATTTCAGTCAGCTTCTGTAAAGATATTTGCTTTTATCTGAGTGCTTCCTTTAGAGTAAGAATAACTTCAAGAAAATGAGAAAAATTCATTCTGTCTGTGATATTTTTATTTCTAAGCACAAAAATGTATTGAGGTCTTGTGTTGCGTAGCTTTCTTATTGAATAAAAACCACAAAATTACAGGATCAATAATTATGCTGTATACTTTAAGATCCTTTGTTAAATGCATACTAAAGAGTATTTTTAGAATTTAGTGCTAAAATTGCCAGTAATCAAAAGTGGAAGACTAACAAATCCCACAGAAACTCCACAGAAAACGTCATCTTTACAAAGCTTAAGCAAAAAAGGAGACTTATGGGACAAGGCACAAAGAGTAACAAATCGTAGGACTAGAAATCTTTTTAATAATCTGGCAAGAACAGTGTGTCCTAGATAATACCCTGAATTTGTGGTACTATTTGAAAATTGCAGCACACTGCAAGAATGGGCAAATCACACCTTAGCAATGCAAAGCTAGTACATATTTACCCCAAGTTATAATATTAAATTATAGCTATTTAAAAAAACGGTTAGTTCCAGTTGATTCTGATAGTTTAAAAGCCTGGTTTTATTCATGATAAAGCACAGCCTTAAGTATCCTATTGCTTACAAATACTTCATCTGTGCTTTAACAAATCTATTTCGGTGTAGGATTTGTCAATAATTAAAATTTTTGAAAGCATTTACATTTTAGATTCTGCATGTTTTTCCCCAATGCTTAAAATTAGAGGTCTTATGAGGGCATTATTTATGTCTGCTCATTGAACTTAAAGAGCTCCTTCAGTTAAAAGCAGCATTTTCCTTGCATCCTGATTGTGCTGGCTTTCGTAAAAGCATTTCTGTGCCTCTGAGCTAATATGATGACAGATTGTAAGCCAACTGATATCCTTCCTTTTTCCCAGTGGAAGTGTTTTTCCGTTCTGTGCTACTCCTGGTGGACCAGCTTTTGATGGGAGATGGAAAAACACATCTGTTCCCACTGATACCTGAGCAGATGAAAACAACACACACACAACCTCAGTGGCTCCTGTTAGTGATAATATTGTCAGCTCTCTAGTCCTGAAAGCCTCCTATTAACACAAAACTACCTTATGTAACATTGATTCAGTAAATCTGGCTCTTTCATATTATACTGTAGGCTACATTTTTGATCTTTGAGATTAACATATGAATTTAATGCGGATAAAAAGATTTGGATTAAGCGAATATGAACTCCTTCCAGTTTTATTCAAATATCTGTTACGCATTCACCGGACTAATTTCATCTCCATCTTTCTTGTAATTAATCTTTGCCCCTCTGTTCATTAATCTTTAATTAATTTTATCACTACAGAAAAAATTTAGGATTTTCACATGTGCAAACACATGTGAAATGTGTAGTTTCGAACACTTTCATTTAAATCCCATTTGAAACTTATGGTATCAAGATTGTGTGAATTTCATGTGGCTTTACTAAAAAGTTACCCTAGCTTCACCTTTAGTCCTGTATATGACATAGCTTTGTAAACTGCACTTATACTTTGCTAATTTACAAAATATTAAATGCTTTTTAGTCGCTTTGGATAAAAGCATCCGCTAAATGAAATGTAAAGGTAAATAAAGCGATTAAAGTAGGCACACGCGGTCATAGTGGCGCCTGTGCAGCAGATGGCAGTAATGTGTAACTTATAGCTTGATCACTTCACCCCACGAATGAAGCAACATGTCTGCGCCCTTAACACACGCGTAAACAAACATGGAGAGTGGATAACCTTGCGCAAAAGAATAATGTAAGCAAAACGTCTCAGATTGATTTCAGCGATGACTTTACGACTGTGCGAGAGCTTTTTACGAAGATCCCTGCGATTTTCGACGATCCGACTGACAGCTCCAGAACATGCGGCGCTGCGATTGCGCACAGGTGCGTCAACTAGACAGAAAATATCACGCACTGCTGATCGAATATATATAATAAACAGTTATATCTTTTTATTGTCCTTCTATGTATTGTCTTTGATGTTTGTTAAGTGTAATTTAAAGCTATACGTGTTGTGTCATGGCACACTCCCACCTAGAAATGAAACCGAACTGACGTAAAAGTGCTTTTTTGTTACCTTTTTGTTTCTGGTTCACAGGTTGTGCGGATGTTCGTGCACTCGCCGTCAGAACATCTCTTTTTCACTGTTGTTCGGCCCGTTTGGTGTCCTCAGATGCTTTTTTAGACAGATTACAGAAGGGGAGAGCTGTTGTGTCCAACGAGGGTCACTATCATCAGCCTGTCCCATCAGACAGCGGTCAGTATCAGCCCGGCCCCTGTCAAAGCTTCAGTCTGCTGCATTAGCGATAAGATGTCGAAACTGAACTGTTTAAATCTTATCTTCACACACATTTACGATACAATAGGTTAGTCGTTAAAATGTGTGTTTTTCTACTCTCAGGTCAGCAGTTTTCCTTACTGCTAAAAGATCCTGATCAACCAGAGAGCCCCAGATGTCTTAAAGTGGCCATAGTGGGCGCTCCGAATGCTGGCAAATCTACCCTGACCAACCAGCTGCTGGGCAGAAAGGTGTTTATATGTGCATTACAATAAATCCCACATTGTGTATATGTTATAAAGCTATTAATACACAACAGATGCAGTCATAAACATGTTCTATTAAATTTTTTCCACAGTTGTTTGCCGTGTCAGAGAAAGTGCACACGACAAGATCACGAGCCGTTGGTGTTTTGACAGAGGGTGACACACAAATTGTAAATGGCTCATTTGTCTCCTAAATAATAAATATTTAGATAATCTGTTTTGGGAATTTTACATGTTTCAATTATTTTTAGTAATGTTTCTGAACCTTTTCTATTAGATTTTGTTGGATACCCCTGGTTTCACCACCCCGATAAAAGCTAAAAGGTTGGTTTAGTTTAAGTTTTATTGTCACATGCATAACCATAAACATTATAAAAAATGCCTGTTACGACTCTCCCTGTAGTTTATCATAAAACACTATATAGACAAGAAATAAATATAGAAAGAAAGCAAAAAATTGAGACTCCACTCTAAAAAGTGAATTGTTTACACTTTTAATTTTACACTACATAAAGTGATGTAAACATACGTTAAATTCTATGAAAAGTATAAACATTGCCACTTTTTGCATTTGCATATCATCGCTCTGCATTGTGACAAAATAACATCTGCTCAGTATTTTTCTATAATGGCACGAGTTTGTTCATCTTATAACTGATGGGGGTTGTGTAACCCTATTTTAAAAACAATTTTTCATTTGGTGATGGTAGTTGTGCAGAAAGTATACAGTTGATCTTTAAAATGAATTATGTTACCATTTTTCTTTTTTAACATGGTAAAACAAAATATATGCCTTTTTGTTATTAACCTTAATAGTAAAGCATCTACTCTTAAAATAAATGTGAATGTTTTGACATGTGATTACCAGACACCAGCTGGAAGAATCACTGGTGGTGGATCCGTTTGCATCCCTGCAGGAAGCTGATCTAGGTAGCTTAAATCTCTAATCTTGTTATTTTTGTAACAGTCATCAGCCTCCACGCTTTCTGACATGTCTTCACATTGTGTTATGATGACTTTAGTGTTCATCATAGCTTTTTTCCTGTATATTTGTAGTTGTGGTATTGGTTGATGTGTCTGATAAATGGACCCGCAGCAAGCTGGACTTTGAAGTACTGAAGTGTCTGACCCTTAATCCAAATGTGCCTGCTATACTAGTCCTCAATAAGGTATTAGACATGTCGTTTTGAATTGATCTGTCCCGGTTAGAATGATAGAATTATAGGCTTGTACAGAAATAAACAAAAAAATTCTGTGGTTGTTTTGCACAGGTGGACCTACTAAAGAGGAAAATGTTGCTGTTAGACATCGCGGCTCAGCTGACCGAAGGGGTGGTTAATGGAAAGAAGATCAGAATTCGAGGCGCAGTGAAGTCAAATCGTAAATTAGACAAACCTCACAGCGGACACGCTGATGAACCAAATTCTGAAAACGTGGAGAAGGAATCATGTCAAGAGGGTCAAATCAAAAACCAACTGAGCAGAGAAGAGCTGAAGGCTCTGAGGAACTGCAGCGGGTGGCCACATTTCAAAGATGTGTTCATGTTAAGTGCTGTTGACAGAGAAGACGTGGAAACAATAAAGGTTAGAAGCGACATTTGAGAATTTTGTCAGTTTTTCAAAGTTGAAATCATCTGTAATTATCATCTGTGATCTGTAATTAGCATTGTTTAGATGGCAGAATATAACACTGAAACATTGAAAATAATTTTGGAGTTGTTAAAGGGTATCTTTGGAGTTCTGCTTAAATCATTACCATTTTAGAGTTTTGTTGTAAACTTTCAATCATTCCTCATCCTATATTTGACCATTTGTGCCATAGAGTTACCTGTTTCAAGGTGCAAAGCCTGGCCAATGGCAGTACCACAGTGAAGTATTGACAGATCAAAGTCCTGAGGATGTCTGTCTTAACACTATCAGAGAGAAACTTCTACAGCATCTTCCTAAGGAGGTGCCATATACTATGACCCAGGTGGGTTTTCCTATGTCAGTGTGATGGTGTTAAAATAATGCACAGTTATACAGAAACAGAGTCTCACGCACAATCATTTATCCTTCAGAATTGTGTCATTACTCAATGACTCAATGAATTGTGACCTTTGAGATTTATGGGAAGTTATATGTTTTTTGCAGCAAATTGAAATGTGGAAGGAGTCTGAGGATGGGGTGCTCGACATATCAATCAAATTGTATGTGAGGAAAGACAGTCATATGGTGAGCTCTGAGATTCCTGTTTTTTCCAAAATTATTAGTTTTGTACTCGCTTTTAATTAGAAAGGTTGACTTCTCACACTGCTGTATTTAAGTAATTTCTACATTTGTGGGATTGTTTTAACACGCACGCACACACACACACACACACACACACACACACACACACACACACACACACACACACACATATATATATATCACTGAGGTTTTTTAAATTTAAATAACCAATCTTTAATATTCTCAGTAAAAATGTGTAAAACACTGTAATGGAGCATATCCTTAAAAGCTGAAGAAACTGTAACATTATTATTATATCTCAATGTAAAGTTTAAGTGACCTTTTCATTTTTCTTTCTTGCAGAAAATGGTTATTGGTCCTGGAGGCCAGCTGATAACCAGAATAACCCAGGAAGCTGGAAATGATCTAATGAACATTTTCATGCGTGAAATACGCTTAAAAATCTCTGCAAAGTTAAAGAAGTGAAGTTTAGAATTCAGATAAGGAGAGTCAGAGTCTAACTAACACAGAAAGACACAGAAACCTGGAAAGAGTTATTAAAGAGTCTGTTTTTATATTGTTGCTTTCTCAAAATGTAAAAGTGGACTTTAAAAAATTTGTTTAAAAAAATGTAATTTAAGTTTGTCAAAGGCACAATAAATAGTTTTTCCATATTCAGAACTTAGTTGTCAATTTCACTAACAAGAATGTTGTATAACACTTCCTTTTGCCAGTTACATATTTGCATTTAGGCAATTGGCAGATGCTTTTAATCTAAGCAACTCTCATTGCATTATATTATATACATTTTTCAATCTTTGGGATTGAATGACCTTGGTGTTGCTAGCAACATGCTCTCACCACTGAGCTATAGAACCACATATCGTATGATAATGTTTGTATTCATAATTTAATTCACTATTATGAATACATACTATTCTGTTTTATTGGAAGGAAGGATGTTTTGTTCATAGTCTTGAGATGGTAGGGCTGTTATTTTTGGTTTATTGCATTGTTGCATACTGAATGTGACATAAATAAAATGACTTAAAATAATACTTAACTTTCACTGTACAAGTTACTGTTTGTTGATTAATGGAACAATGTTTTGAAAAATGTGAGGCCTTTTACATCTATACATCTATAATAATTCACTCATCAATTGAGTGAATGTTTTGCATCATAGTTTGATGAAGTGAATAGTAATTCTGGTAACAGAGAGCAGACAAAGTTTGTTCGGTTTTGATATGGGAGGTTGGATTTCTGTAGTGGTTACTTTATCTACAGACACCAGGAGTCCGTACTTTTGGCACACCTACTTAAAATTTCAAATAGAGCTGATCGGATCAAGTTATTCAGTAAGAAGTTACACACTGTGTATAACTCATTTGCTCACTTGTTTTACTGATTGCCTTTTAAATTATGTGACTGTTAAAGCTATCTTTCATTAACAATTTTTTTTTTAAATGTCTTTCCCAATTTTCTTATAAATTGTGGAAAAGTTGTTTTAGGGTCCTCTGCCTAGGTGTGTAAGTATCCTTTCTAATGGATTTTAAAGTGGATCTATGCTGTTCCAAAAGTGTAATAAAATGCAATTATAATTGACCTGGTACATCTTGTTTGATCATGTCCTTATATATGCCAGTCTGGCCTTTGGTTAACGCTTTCTATTTTTTTGTCTTGTTTGTTTGCTCATATTTTCTTGGCACAAGTTAGTTGTGAATGTCTTCTCATTCTCTGAGCCAAGATTCTCATTAATCTCATTTTAAAACCTGTGGCTTGTAACTTCCTGACTAGGATGTTGCTGATTCTAGAGGGTTTCATCAAAAACAGAACAAAAAAAACATGCAATATGTTTCATTTTAAGTACAGTGGTTTTATTGCAATACCAAATACAATGTCAGTCTTGTAAAATAAAAGACATTCTCTGAAGTTGTCTCTTCTGCTTGACACTGACTTTGTCCTCTTTTATCCAGATGACTTTTGAAAGAGGCAATAGAACCCTTACCATTACTAAACTCAGTAATGGTAACGGTTTTATCGACACTCTCTGTGTCTATGGGTACACAAAAAACTTTTGGAGGCTTATTGATCCCCTGGATAGTACATCATCTATACTGTAGTGTCTCAATAATGAACTTACAGTATACGATGATATCCTGTCTAGAGGGCAAGAATCATGTAATACAGTCATTTTGGAAATCCATTGAAATACAATTAGATATCGTCCATGTGCATTATACAATCTATTGAGTTTGTTTTTTATAAAATGTTGAACTTTGTTATCAAAAACATTGTAAGGATATATTTTACGGAATTAATATCACAAGAGATATTAGTTTTAAAAATGTTGTATAATAAAGCGATACCCGAAGAAAGCATACAGATGTAAACTGAATTCTAACTCTACACATCATTATAACTTCTCATGTCTATTTCCAAAGTATTTCCCAGAAGAAATCTTTTCCAAATACTCAGACTCTCACACCTGTGGAAGATCCATCACGCTGGACTATTCATCTAAAAGGAAGAGCAGCTGCCATCCTGTATTTTGTAGTCGTAGTGCAAAACGCTCACCTTTAGATCTGCATCCTTAGTAGCCTACTGTTGAAAAAGGTGTTGAAAAGCAGTTTAATTGCTTTCATTTGTTACCTTTACCCTCGTCCTTCCACTTTTGTTTTCACAAGTCTGTTCTCTCCATGCTGTTGAGAAGGTCATAAACGTTGCCACCTTGGCCCTCAGCTTTAATGCTCACAGCTAATTTGCATATGGTGATGACACACCATCCTTATCATGTTTCTGCCCTCCAGTCTGTTGGCCAATCAGATTCATTTCCTATATCAGACCCTGAACAGTTACTTAGCACCAGGACACTCACGCAAGTGTGCGAGTACACACCCAAACTATCTCACCCTTAGAATAAACTTGAAATTGTACCAAGAAAATTTGGTGACAAACATGCAGACCAAAATGTTTTTAAAATGTTTTTTATTCAACCAAAAGTAAATATTACAAACACTGGTGAATGTTGAAGTTAAATTCATGCACATTATTAACTACAATCTGAGTTTTATAAGTGTAAATCTGTGTTATAAAAGAGTTACGAAATGCTTTTTTAGATTACTGATGGGCAATCATGAGTGTTTTATTCAATACACCTAAATCTGAATCCCTAAAATAAATCAATTTCTACAGAGCAATCATATATTTATGGATTACAGTGGCTACTTCTTGATTGAGTCTCTTTACTACCAATGTTCAGTCACCTTCAGGTGTTTTTTTCCATACCCATGTGTGAGCTGTAACAAATTAAGCTGATTTGACATCTGTAGTTGTTCTCAGCATCTAGATGTTAAATATCTATTGGCTACTATGGGAAATGCCCCCCATGGTTACTGTGGAGACAGACTCCCGGTTAGGGTGGGACTGGGGTGTTTGTGATGATCTGGGCCATGTTAACAGATAAAAACAAGGTTGTGGCTTATCTGAGTTGCACCAGCAAGCAGCATGTCTCTGGCACCTTATCTATCAAATGGACGTTTCTGGAAATGTGTAATTATTTCTCAGAAAAGCTGGTCAGATAGACATGATGCTGGAAACTGCCTTTCACGGCTCTCATGAAATATAGGTCTTCACCTGATCTAGCTGATTTTGGATGATTTACAGTTAATGACCTCTTTTGAATGCTAAAATAAAGTCTGAAGATTCAGTTCTTGCACTGTAAAAACTAAAGAATCCCCAAATGGTTTCTCCAGTATCCTTTAGTTTTTACAGTGTGGAGAGTATCAATTCTGATTTTCTTATTTTTATTATAAACACTGCATTTTTATTTACTTTTTGGAGACAGATGACAACAAAAATAACTAAAGAAAGTTTGTTTAATACTTTATATAACTTTCATGACAAACATTATGGCTATTGGCCTGTTTTATGCTGCATACATAAGCGCCCATTTTAACAGGATGTTGCATTCATGTTACCAAGTGCAGTAAAAAATGCTTATTTTTGTCACATTTAGTGCCCTGAATATATGTATTGAAAATATCAACAATAATAAATGTACAATATATCGTAAAACACAACATTCTTCAATATAGGTTTTATAAAGCAACATAAAATACAGGAATAAACTATTGACAGGCATTTAAGAGCACTATTTTATTCATCTCTTTCTAATAGTCAATTTTACTCAACCATAATAATTTTATTAGTTAAATAATAGTTATAGCTAAAAAATAAATAAAAAAAAAATATATTATTAGCAACAGCTGATGTTTAGTTTTATTTTGGGACACCCTAATGAAGGCCTTTAATGCTTAAAACAATACCTTATATACTCTTTGTTCACCAAAATGGAGCATTTGACAGACTAAATGTATACAATTGATATAATAGAATTTACATAACAGAAACATTTACTTTATAATAAAATTAACTTTTGTGCTTAAGTTTCACCCTACAGAGTCATGTCTCTTTTCTACTCTTTTCTGCTTAATGCCAAGGTAAAAAATGATGCCATCAACAAGTCATAGCAACATATATTTTTAATTTAAGTTTTTTAAAGAAATTTAAGCTCAATAATTACATTTAGGGCAGCAAACAAATATAAATAAAACTTTTAAAAATAAAATAAAATAAGAATAACAATAAAACAATCTAATAGTAATAATAATAATAATATATATGTAACTTAATTAAAAGGTTTTTAAATTAGTGTTATCCCTGACCTTAAAAGTGGCAGTATTTTACAGTGTACACATGAAAACTGAACTCAGATCAGCCCAAAAAGGTCAGTTTCAGCAAGAACCAATAAATAGTGGTGAAGCTTCCTGAAGTAATAAGGTGACAAACTGCTGGGGTGATTAACACCTATACGTGTGTGTCTGAGAGTTTGGAGGAAGTGTTAGGAACCCTTGGCCTCCAAAATAAAATTCCCCTCTTTTTGTTGTTCTAGACACCTCTGTTGGCAGACTGGAGGACAAACTGGGAACTGGGAGAGACAAAGAGGCAGATCAAAGACAACACTGATGTTTTGACAGAAACATATATACACACCTCTGTCCTCTTTGAAGTAATGGAAAGGGAGCCACCTATGCAAAGTCCCACCAGATCATTAGTTTTAGGATCTACAAACCTCTGGACAAGTCTGTTGTTTCTCCAGTCTCATGATCATGTATCTCCCAGAGGAAAGACCTTATCAGATGAATCCTTTGGCCAATAACTATGGATATTATTCTCAAGGTAAGACCTTTTCTACCTCATTTTTATGTTTGCAAATTATCCATTTGCCAGATTTAGTTTTTTGTTGACAGAAACCTTTATAGAGGAATAACTTTTAAAACATTATTATAGGTTGCTATAACTATAATAAAGAATAGTTTCATTTTGGAGAAGCAACGCTGTAAATATTTAAGAGGGGTAAATGAAAACTAAAATTGTTTTATAATTGATTAGACTTTAAGGAACCTTTTTGCCGAGGTCAGCACGGCGGGACCAACAACAGAATAAACAGTGCTGAAGCAGAACTAACCTCACTGCCAGTTCATGTATCACTGCAATGTCGGGAGCTTTGGGACAAATTCAGCAGTATCGGCACAGAGATGCTGATCACTAAATCTGGCAGGTATGAACCCGGGCAGCTTGAAAACATTGAAAACTGAAGCATTCATTCAGTGTGTTCATTAATATACACATGCAATTTACTCTAAATCATGACAGATAAGAATAAGCAGTGTGATGACTAATTGTTTTGGTCTGTTTCCGGACTGACATTTATTTAGGCGGATGTTTCCCAGCTGTAAAGTAACAGTGACTGGACTGAATCCTAAAGTGAAGTATATGGTGATAATGGACATGGTGCCGTTTGATAACCACAAGTACAAGGTACCTCCCCTCCACTCCTCCCTTTACTTATATACCTACATTCCCATACAATCTCTATAACACACACACCCAACAACACTGGTTTAGTTCACCATTTAACATTAATAATCACCCCTTTTCTCATTATTGATTATTTAAAATCTTGATTTCTGTTCTGTTATATAATAACAGAACAGAAATAATCACATTTACATATTTTCAGTCGCAATTCTAAATATACATTACCGTTTGTAATAAAATGTTTCTTTTGACTGTAGCTTTTGATCTGAAAGTGTATGCTTAAATGTTTGAAATAAGTTTGTAAACAAAGATGTAATTGTGCACACATATTTGTTTCTTTTATTAAAAAGTAGAATCTTTAAAATGAAAAATGTTTGGATGACTTTAAAAAATTGGATGACTTTAACCTGATAAATGTCACTGGGCATATTGAGCATACACATAAATGCACTATTCGATTATACAGTTGTTTTACATTTGAAAAATTTCATATTATAAATATATTTATTTTATTTTATTTTTTAAAACATTAACATGTTTTTATTATTTTTTATTATTTGTTTGTTTGTTTGTTTATTGTTATAATATAAATATTTATTATTGAGTCTTGGACCTTTTTATCAAAGGTCATGAAATGTCACATATGAAATATTAAAGTTAATAGTGAAATAAGTGTTCCACCTATGGAATGGTGACAGTAACCAGATTAATAGATGGGAACTCCTTTAATAGTGTTTAAAAAGCATGTCAGGGTAAGACTTTAAAAAAGTTTGCTGATAATATAAGAACATTTCAGCAAATTGTAGAAAATCGGTGAAGATGATCAAATATAAGATATTCTTTTGTCTAAACATAACACCTTGAGTTACATTTATGTTATTCCATAGTTTTGATGAGTTTACTATTATTCTAAAATAGGAAAAATATTAGTAATAAGTGACCATATTTGAAGAGTAGTGTATGTAAATATATTACACTCTTAAAAAAATAGTGCTATATAGCACTAAAAGTGGTTCTTTATCGTAATCACAGGGGAACCACTTTTAGTGCTATATAACACCTCAAATAGTGATATGTAGGACCATTAAAGGTTCCATAGAGCACCTTAACCACTCCAAATAACCACTGAGGAACCACTGAAGAACCATACAGGGGCTTCACAGGTTCTTTATATGCTAGTAGTGCTATATAGCGCCTCTATTTCACCAAAAAAGGTGATGTATAGAACTTAAACTGGTGCTATATAGCACTTAATGTGGTTCCCCTATGATTATGAGCAAAGAACCACTGAAGCACCATTTTTTTTAGAGTGTACATAATAAATATTATATGTGTATGGATATTTACAGAAGGCATGTTATGAATATTTATTGTACAAAATAAATACAGGCAAAAATTGTATAACCAATGACCAAAATGGTAATGGTTAAATGAATAAGTAGTGATTTAAGGTAACTCTTGCATTGTTGCAGTGGAATAAGGATCAGTGGGAAGTCAATGGTTCAAGTGATCCACACCTGCCCAACCGTTTCTTCATCCATCCAGACTCTCCTGCTTCTGGAGAGAAATGGATGCAGTATCCAATCTCCTTCCACAAGCTCAAACTGACCAACAACACACTAAACTCCAGTGGCCTGGTGAGGATACATTCTGTTTCATAGCCTTTCTTCAGTAAACTTTATCACTAAAATGTTTAAAAGTAACAAGATGTCGTATGATGCGTAACTCTATATTAGCTCTTGCATGTGCTACTTGAGTTATGACAACATTCCTCTTTGTTCTTCAGGTGGTTCTTCACTCCATGCACAAATACCAGCCCCGTCTACACATAGTCCAGTCTCCAGACCCCTGTAACCCTCACATGACTGGAGGTTACCTGCGTTTTACCTTCCCTGAGGCTGCTTTCATAGCTGTAACAGCTTACCAGAACCAGGAGGTGAGACCAATAATTTCACAGTTGATAGAAACATTTTTAACACACATTATGTAAAATGTATTTAAGCGATCTTGTCCATTTGCTAAAAAATGCTCTTTGCCAGTTTTCACTGCCATCTAGTGGTTCATTTGAGATGTAACACATGCTTTTGAAACCGTGTAAAATATTGATAATGCAAGATCAAATGCATTTTTAATCATAGTTACTTTAATCTATGCCTATTTATTTTAGTTTATTATTTAGTTATTATTATTTTTATTAGTATTACTATAATACATGTTTCAGAGACTTACTAGTGTCAGATGTTAATTAAATTATTTTTTCAGCCCATTTCAGTAATGTAATTTTTTTATTCAAAAATGATTTACAAGGTGTTGACTGCCATGTCATGTGTTTTGCTGACAGGCCTTTAAAATCTTTGTCATTACAGATCACAAAACTCAAGATTGATAACAATCCTTTTGCCAAAGGCTTTCGTGACAATGGACTGAACAGAAAAAGGTGAGAGAATTCACTTTATCTTAATAACATAAGTTCAAGTCACACCAAGCACCTGATGCAGGACTATTTTCCCCCATTTATTTCTTTAATTTTACATGAAAATGTTTATTTTAGAGAATTAGGATTATCTGAGCTGATACTGTTTATGATTTAATTTTTAAAAAGCAAATCATATTTATATTGTTGTTACTTAAAAATCAGCCCTAACTCTAATCATTATTTCAACTTTTCTCACTTTTTAAATATATTTTTCCTACTGTTCAGGTTTAGAGACAAAGAGACCCAGGAAACCCAGGATTCAGATCAACAGAATTTGAGTTTGACACAGAATGAGCAAGGTATGATTTCTTTAACGCGAAATTAGAGTATGAAGTTTTATAATGTATCTTCACATCGAAATATAGCTTGTTGTTTAGCCTGTAATGTGTTTGATGTATTTCTCCATCCCTTTTGTCCTCTAACAGTGGGACAGCCACAGGAAGACGACAATGCCGATGTGACTATATCCAGTTCTGTTGACCACAGCAGTTCAGTGAATTCTTCAGACAGCACACTTTCCTCTAATATGACCAATCCCTTTATATCAGCATTTATAAACCCGAGCTCTACTGGAGTATCTTCACCCCATCAAACACACACCATTCTCAGCCTCAGTAATAGAAACATGAACAGGTGAGTTTGAGTCTGTTTCTGGCTGTAACATCACATACAATATACTATTTTAAGAAAAATACAATTCTTAATTTTATAGGATTATTTAACATTCTGTCATCATTTATTAACTTTCATGTATGTCCAAATCCGTGTGACTGTCACTGCACATAAACAGCATTCAAATGAAAATGCACTATCCAAACTACAAAAATTTTTATTTTTTTTATTTTAAATGTTTGAAATTTAACATTTTAAAATTTAGTTTAAGTTTATTGTTATGAATATTTGTCAAAAAAAAGTTCTTCAGTCTTAGACATTTCCTTCAATATATAGTTTGTCACGATTAGATTAGAATTTAACTATGAAATATTAATATATATTTCATTTTACTAATAATATTAAATAATACAATATTAGTAAATAGTGTAATAACCTAGTGTTCCACCTTTGGAACGGTGAAAGTTAATAGGTTCAAATATTATCCGTATTCATATTTAAGACATAATTATGTCAAATTTAGATTTATTATACAAATTATTCTTTTTACACTATGGTTTTTAAGTATGACTCAACTGAATTGGGTATTTTTGTTTTTTCTTTCCAGTCCTAATGAGGTCACACCATTCAGCCTTCAAAACCTCTGTACAGCTCTGCCCATGGCCCAGGCTTCTACAGTAGATACCAACCTCAACAGACTTCCATCTCAAATCAGTAGTCCTCTAATCCCTCAGCATCACCACAGTCCAGTCTCCCAAACTCCCTGCAGGCCCATAATCCATCCCATCCAAGCCAAGAATCCTCAGCTCCAGCCTTTTTTCCCGACCCCTCCCCACCATTCCCGGCAATGTCCTGATATGGAGCTGGCCCTCTCACTGCCTCCCAAACTCAGCAGGATGCAACTACCCGAAAATGCTCTCAAAAACCTGGAGATGACCTCGTATTCCAATGTTCATTTAAGGCCCCTTACAAACATCCTCAACAGGATCCAGGTTCGAGCATTAGCTTCAGGAACCTCTGAGAAACTCCTACAAAATCCATTCCAGAATGAGCAGCACCTTCGTGAGACAGATCGTGAGCTTCGCTCTCAGATTTCTCCTGAAATTCAGGAGTACATTGGTCAACATTTTGCATTGAACAGCATGCTGGCTCCACACGCAAGAGACAATCAGAATGACCACAGATCACAGATCGACTATACTAACGCAAGACCATTTGTTGAATATTACTGTAAACAGCAAACTGGATAGTGAAGGTTTTTATTTTAGAGAATTAACAAGATCATTGTATTATTTTCTTGCTTATTTACAGCAGAGAATGCTGGGCTTCATTTTTACCAAATAATTGTCTTCTATGACAACCTGAAACAGATTAAGCTTGTGAATTTTTCCAAGTATGTAAATATTATTTTCTGTGGCGTCTGATGTTGTGGTTTGTTTTAATTAAAGTTAATATTTATGGTTAGGCCTAATATTGTGTTCTGAGCAGTCACTAAATCTAACTACAGTAAACTTGTGTCTAAATTTCTTCAAGTCGCCTTCAAACCACTCAAATTTAGCAGATCTAAAGGTTCAACACATAAAAAAACAAAATATTATCTACATCATAAATTCTGCTCTTGGAATTTGTCGACAGTTTACATTTTTAAAGTTATAAAACAAGAGACACATTAAATCAAAAACATTTATTGAATGTGATCTAAAACTTCTAAATAGAGACCTCTAAATAGATATATATATTTTGTATATTGATTCAAAGAGAGATGAATTAAGAAAGAGACATTAAACATATGCATTGCTATATAACACATTCTTAATATGTGATTGTTAGTGGTGAAAACAACAATACAAACTCTAGAACAAACAGATTTAGTTCAGAACAAACAGTGCAATTTAGTTTGGATGAAGCATATAAAAGTTGTTTGAGTTAAGTTGATGTGAAATGTGTGCAGCATCTTATAAACAACTGCTACATTACAGCTGACAGTTCCCTTTCTACAGTTGAGACAGATCTTGAAGAGTGAAAATTGAACATCACGTTTAAGATGGACCTGTTCCTAACACATAACAAATAAATTTCTCAAATTGTTCTGATAAAAAGAAAGCTTAAAATAATATTACAATTGGCATTGGGTAATATACAGTCTTACTTCTGATGTTCAAATGTTTGGCAAACTGCTTTTCATGTAATGGCAAGACCATCAACAAAACATGCACAAAACCCTCAATGGCAAACATGTGTGGCAGAGTAAAAAAGTAATGATAAAAATTCACGTACATGACAAAATACTCACATTAGATGGACTTTTGATAGTAAGCTTTCAACACACTTCAGGAACAATGTATTACCACAGAGATATGATATCATATATATTACCCTAAATTATTAAGAATTTAATTAAAAATTACAAGACAAAAAGAATATTAAAATAAAGAGGATGAAGATCCTGTTGTAATCTGCAAGTTGCATTGAGTAGATCTTGGTAGATCTTGAGTAGATTTTCTAAAACATTTTACAGTTGTTTCTTAATAAAACGTACAGATGTCATTGGTAGATTAACTGTAGACAAAAGCAGGAGCAGTTTTGTACTGACAGTCTGATTAATGTCTGAAATCACAGACACAGTCAAAAGAGGACTAAAGCTTTCAACATCTGCATAAACACTGAGTGAGGTATATGTCTGTGGTTTGTGTAAAGAAAAATATTTTTTTACCCTGCTGATTCAGCAAGATTTGGCCTACGCTAAGAATGTGTTAAATCCAACAATAGGCAAAGTAAAGTATACATGTAAAGTGGGACAACTAAAATCATCAAGTTCACACTAACCAAACTAGGGTGATCATCACATCAGTGTCTATTACACTTTTTAAGGTATCCCACTTTACTTTTATTTACTCTACATACCAAACTGCTTAATATGAAACGTGACACTACAGACCTATTAAAAACGTTTGAAAGCAACAGACTGATTGTCCACATTAAAAACAATCAAGAAATATTCTTTTCCAGCCACAGAAATTACCAGAGTCTATGCACTTTAGTCTGAAATGTATGTAAGATTATTGTTAAAGTATGTCTAAACGTTTGGTTATAGACTAAAGACTAAAAAAACTATGTTCCTTCCAACACTTATTTGACCCAGTTATACAATGACTAAAAATCTCAAACATCTCAAAGCCATATACTATTTATCAATCAACTAAACATGCTCTAACAAATCTAACAGCTCTACTATACTTACTATATACTTTCTACTTCATAAAATGCATAAATGTAACTTCGACAATCTCACAACTAATGTGAATAGTTCACAAAACAAAGAGCTGTAGCTGCTCCCTTAAAAAAAAATCAGCTCTGTGTTTAACAATGTAAAAGTGATGAGGTATGTTGCTTAAACAAAACAGTTGATAAAACAGACAATTAAGGCAAACAGTGATTTAACGATAGCCAATAGTTTACCGGGGTCTAGAAAATTAAATTCCTCATTTCTGTAGAAATAAAATGGCTTTCAAGTGTATCTTGTCAAGGCAATCCACGGGGAAGTGCATGTAGCTGAAGTGTTGAGAAGGCAGCGTGCAAGAGGACTGTTCAAGCCTGAGGGTTGGTCATCTTCTGCAGCAATGGTATCTGTTGAGGATCACAGGGTTATTTACATGACAAAAACGCATTATATTTTACATTGAAGTCATGCGTATGGTTATTTAGTTAGTTAGCCATTCTTTATTACTTCTGAAAAAAGGCTTAAATTTCTACAAAGTACATGCAGAAATTAGACGTGTATGCATTTCCAGTTTAAACAAAATCAAACAAACAAAACATGTCTACATATGTTTTTGCAAAATCTTTTTAAAGGTACAAATTGCTGTAGTTTCCAGACAGTAAAAGTGCAATTAATTGAACCGCTATTGAGAAAAATCCAATTTAGAGGGTGAGATTATTAATTAAGATTATCATCTTAGCTTGTGGGTCTGTTTCTTACACAAAGCTATGTATGGGTTCAGAAGACTTGAAATATAAGTAATATGCTGTTAAGTTTCTAGAGGTACTTCGATTTTCTTTTCAATTTCATAATACAATTTTTTATTTCAGACATGTTTCCTTGTAGTAGATCATGTGTTTGACTCTCAGGAAAAACAATAAATAATACAATTTATTTACAATGAATAGGCTTTAGAAACTGTATAAAAATTTAAATAAAATTATAATTAATCCAGGTTTTGAGATTTTATATAACTAATCCACCGTTTTGAGAGTATTAAACGCAATCTCATGGGAATATGTACATATTTTATAAGTTAAATAATTCACACTAATTTGTACGATGTCATTTGTACGCTTTAGTACGATTTCTTATCTCCCTAGTTACATTAGGGTTAGGGGCGGGCCTTTATCGTTGCTTTTTTAATAATCGTATGTTTTTGTATGAGTTACATCGTGCAAATTCAAACAAATAAGCCAACTCATAAAATGTGTATGAATTCCCCTGAGATCAGGCTGGAGTATTGTACCATTCTAAAGCCATTATCTGTGTTAGAGAACATAAAACATGTATTTAACGCCTCCAAGTGGACATTTTACATGATAATTGCAGCCAATTGTACCCATGCAACATTAGGTTTGAGGTTTTGTGAAAATGTAAGTCACACTGTTTCATTGCATGAGATTAAAAGTAGTATACAGACACAACAAACACATGCATGTAATCCGAACATTAAAAGTGTTTTACTCTTTAATGTAAAGAAAGGTATAGCAAATTTATAATAAACATGTCCGAAGGCGTTATTTCCTAAAAAAATCCTCCGAATGTTGCCTATATCACATTCCTTACCTTAGATAAATCCACTCCTGTGAGGGCATTCACAGAAACAGGAAGTTCAGCCAACAGGCGATTCACTTCCCCAGTAACACGGCCTCCATCTCCGCTCAGGATCACAATCTCATTGGTACGGGCCAAAGGTGCTGCTACCTTCCCTGCGATCTGTAAAATTACAAATCAGGTCTTGATTAGCCAACAAATTTTAGGTTAGATTTATTCTTTAGAAAATCATAAGGCACTTGGGTGGTTCTGGTCACATTCAAGCAAAAGAAAGAAGTGAAAAATAGATACCTTGGGCAGAGCTTCCAGGACGAGGGCGGTTTTTGCAGCCTCCCCATACTGCTGATAGGCATCAGCTTTGAGTCTCATCCTTTCTGCTTCAGCTTTACCCACGGCTTCAATGGAACCAGCCTCCGCCTCACCGATACGCTTGATCTTCTCCGCTTCAGCCTGTGCTGTCAACACCTTCTTTATCCTGATGGCATCATAAAATATTTGTAAATTTAATTTTCAGTTAGATCAGTTTTACAGTCTAGGACTGCCAGAATGCTCCCAGGTTAGACAACAGCACCGATTAGTATTCCAATGTGAATAAACGCTAACAGAAAGAGCTGAACAAATCTTCCTCATCTGAATTAACAGTTGTAGAGAAGGAGCTTTAACACAGATTTTATTTTATCTTTAAAAGCAATCATATGTATGTAAAAAGTTTTCCACGTCACTCACTTCTGTGCCTCAGCGAGCTGCTGCATCTTGTAGGCCTCGGCTTCAGCTGGTCTCCTCACAGTGGCGATCAGCTCCTTATCTGTCCTCATAATCTCCTTTTCTTCAATATTGATCTGCTTCTTCCTCTGGACCACCTCAATCTCAATCTCCTCCAGTCGGATCTTCTGCTGCTCCTTGGCTGCTTGAAGCTCATAGGCCAACTGTGCCTCAGCTTTCTGAGGTTAGAGAAGAATAAAAAAACAAATCCACGAGGAACAAGAAACAAAAAAAGAGAATTGAGTATATGAGAGAAGAAAATCAAGGGAGACCATTTGAAGGAATGTTCAGCTTTACCTTTGTGTTTACTTCTTGATTGAAAGCAGCTTTCTGCATCTCCAGCTCTCGCTTCGAGTCGGCCATTTTTGTATCGGCTTGGAATTTCACATCCATCATCTCCTTCTTACATTCTGCTTCCTGTAGCAAGAGAACAGCGGATGTGAGAAAACTGAAAACTCATTCACTCTTGCACAGCATTCACACAGATATTTTCGTGTGATTCTGCTACTCACCCTGATTCCAGCGTCTCTTTCAGCCTCGGCCACTCCGATGTCAGCATCTCTCTGAACAGCAGCAGTCTGAGATTTCCCTAAAGAGCTCAAATACTCCACCTTATCATAGACATCCTGTTGGGAGAGTACACATGCATGGCAAGATTACATTTCATAAGCATATTTTTATGACGCTGATGATTTTATGATTTGTCTCCTACTATTGTAAGTCGCTTTGGATAAAAGCGTCAGCTAAATGCCTAAATGTAAATGTAAATGACCCTGAATATTAAATTAGGCTTGAAAGACAATTACAAATTTCCCTTACAAAACCTAATCAATATTCCCACACCTAAATATTAATTAGTAATTAATTTTGTTACACTTTACATGAATGTTTTTGGAAAAATCAGGATGACCCATATTAAGATTAAGTTGTGATAAGGCAAAATGTACTGAAGCACTGGGTCAACACATTTATTTTTACTATTAGTTTTTACAATATTACTAACTGCCAATACAATTTTACTATAAAACAGTTAGTTCCAGTCCTTGATTCTGATTGGTCAATAGCTGTGTTTTATTTTCACTTAAAGTATGCAGTTCAAAGTGAAATATATCATAAACAAAACACAAAGAATCACAGTGTCTACTCATAATTAATGACCTAATGTGATTCCAGGTCCTTGAAGATTCCCAACCCTAACAGAAACATATATACCATCACACAATAGCATCACGCATTGCAGCCTGCCTGAAAGACATCTCATCTTGGATGACTGAACACCACCTTCAGCTAAACCTTGCCAAGACTGAGCTCCTGGTACTTCTGGCCTCACCTGCAACGCAACACAATCTCACAATTCAAATTGGCAACACTACCATTACACCATCTAAATCCGTAAGAAACCTTGGGGTAATCTTCAATGACCAACTGTCCTTTACCGAACACATCTCAAGGATATCACGGTCTTGTAGATATGCACTCTACAACATCAGGAAGATCAGGCCATATCTCACTGAGCACGCCGCCCAACTGCTAGTCCAAGCCCTGGTAATCTCCAGACTGGACTACTGCAATGCTCTCCTGGCTGGTTTTCCTGCACGAGCAATCAAACCACTTCAGATGATACAGAACGCAGCAGCTAGACTTGTTTTCCAGGAACCCAAAAGAGCACGTCACACCTCTCTTCATCTCTCTCCATTGGCTACCGGGTTGCTGCCCATTAAATTTAAATCACTAATGCTGACATTTAAAACCATCACAAATTCTGCACCCTCATACTTTAACTCTATTCTACATACCTACAACCCATCCAGAACCCTGCGCTCAACGAACGAACGTCGACTGGTGGTACCCTCACAGAAGGGCACTAAATCTCTCTCTCGTTCCTTCTCCTTCTCTGTCCCCGGCTTGTGGAATAATCTCCCAAACGCAATCCGATCTGCCACATCCCTCACCTCCTTTAAGAAACAACTAAAAACACACCTCTTCCACGAACACCTGACATCATAAAAAAAAACCCTCTCTTCTTTCCTCTACAGGTACTTATCTAGCACTGCAAAACATTGTAAACTTAGCAAAGCACTTCTCAGTACTATTGTTGCCGCTTCTGATGTATCGCTTCATTGTCTCCTACTATTGTAAGTCGCTTTGGATAAAAGCGTCAGCTAAATGCCTAAATGTAAATGTAAAATATACCTTAATTGTAAAGCTTAGGATCTCAATACCCATCCTGCCCACATCAGGTGCTGCCACCTCCCTCACCAGCCTGGCAAACTGATCCCTGTCCTGATAGATCTGCTCCACCGTCAGTGTCCCTGCGAAGACGAAGAGAGGATGTATAAGAATGACTATGAACTGGTTACAATAAAGCAGTTCGGCAAGTAGCAACATTCGGCTTCACTTAAAGGATGCACCAATCATCATCAGTAATTGCGTTAAAATGGGAAGTTGTAACATTTGTAGCTGCCTTTGATATCATTGGATGTTATTGCATGTTTTAAAGACAGAGAATATGGAAATAGCTAAACAATAATAAAACTGACCTCATATAAAGAGCTCAAGTGTCCAGCATCACTTACCCAGAATAGAGCGCAGGTGACCTTCAAGTGTCTGCAGAATGACACTTTTAATTTCTGTCACTGTCTTGCCCAGGAACTGTTCACAGGCAACACCCAACAGCTCTTTGTCGGTCATAACTTTCACCTGACAGCAGAACACACAAACATGTTAATCGTGTTCTAACATAGACATGCTTAAAAACACAGACCTGTCATATACTGAAGCCATGAATACTATTACCCATACAATGCAGCTGATGTGTTACTGTACACATTGATGGTTTTAGATTTATCAACATAAAACAGCTTTAATATAGTAACAATGTTTCAGAGAGAGACCCATCTTCCTAAAACTACATTGTAAATCAGTTATTGAAAATACAGAAAGCAGTTTCTAGAACTACGCTCTTATTTTTGCTGGTGTTTTTTTATATTTAATTCTTACATAATTCAGTCTGAAGGTATGTAGCATTAAGCACAACCAAACGTGCAGGATGTTTTATGTCAAATCAAGCTGGAGACTGGTTGAGGGACATGCTCAAATCATCATTTATATCACACCGAATGTACATGCAAAAGTGGGTAAACTGAATAATGGTGTAAAATAAATGTAAGGGATTAAACAAAGAAAGATAAAATAGATTTAAAGATTTGAGAAATTCCATTATATTCAAGCAGTAGGGCTGGTGATACATTAAATATAAAACAAATATTACCAGTATATTTGATTACCGGTATATATGATTTTAAAATGTAAATATTATAAATTGTGTCTGTGAAAACCAGGCTTAAGTCTGAAAATCAAATTCTGAGATAATGAGCATCAAAGTTTGATTTCAACTCAGTCAATAAAGAAATAAAGATGATATTTTTACAGAATGTTCTTTACATTATGTAGGATGATTTTATGTAGAAAACAGTAAATGACAAAAAAATTACTATAGCTGGGTTTTCACAAGCAGGGTCATAATTTTTTTTAGACATTTTCTAATAGCTTTATCATTATTCTAGTTGACAGTCATACATTTTTGTGAATCAGTTCAAATGGTTTTTGTTCAAATTAGTTTTAATCAGCCTCAATAATAATGTAACAACATTTACATACATATATTGTTATTGAGGCTCATTGAAACATACACTACATACACTGCAAAAACTAAATGATCCTGGAAGAACCATTCGAGGTTCCTCACACTGCCAGACCGCCAGAACCATCAGGAGGACCTCTGAGGAACTTCAGGACTAAATTTAAAGTGCCTATAGGATCCCATAAGTTCCTGCAAGAACTGCCAAGACTGTTAACGACTCCTCGGAGAACTGCTTTTTGTAAAAAAGTGTCCCGAGGTCCTCCTGACCGTTCCGACGGTGTGGCAGTGTGGAAACCCTGAATGGTTTCTCCAGGATCCTTTAGTTTTTACAGTGTAGACTACTGTTAATTTGGTGCATATTAACCAAAATTATAAATGATCCCTTCTTTTGATCTTTAAATTCTGTCACATGGATGAAAATGTTTTAAATATACTTCTTATCTATATCACCCAACCCTTGTGTGCTTTAATAAAACTTACAATCAGTGTAAAGGGTGATCAAACTAAACCTACATGAAAAATAACCACTTTAAATGATAACTTCTGCTTCTTTGAAACCTTCATTTTAAAAACAAAACCACTTTAAATCTTTTGTCTCTCTGCACAAAAGTCAAATAGAAACAACAATAAGAAAGAAGGTAGTTTTTGTGGGTGTAGATTTTGTCTCTGTACTAGTACTGGTCTGAAACCAGCTTCCCATTCACACACAAAACACAGCTTAAAACATTTAGTAAACTATTTTTTGCTCAATATAACTTTTTGAAGCAGTATGTAATTTTGAAGCTGATTTTAGCTTTGTACCAAAGGTAAACTTTAATACCATCAGGGTGTACAACTTCTGTACAGTCAATAAAGAGTTAAGGATAAAGTGCATTATAAGCAGTCCAACACAAAGCTGCATTTGGTGCATGTTGTGGATGGGGAAAACACAAGACACAGTCTGAATCTCAAAAGACTTCATATTATACGAGTAATGCACTGTGTAGAGCCTCTAATAATGTCCGGTCTAGACACTCTAATGCACGAAAAACAATCCACTAAAACGCTCACAATCAGAGCCATCCTTCCATATATAGGTCCTCACATTATCCGAGGACTACTGAAAAAAAACAGTTGAAATGCCAGAAATTTAGAGTTAAGAGAATTGAAACTGAAGTAATTATAGTATCAAGTCTTTTTAGAATCAGACATTGAAAATGTACATGAATTATGGGATGTCCTACCATTAACAATCAACAGGGGAGCAGTCTCTTGACATTAAAATGCAGTCTGCATGCATTACACCCCCAACCCACAATTGTAGAAAAAACAGGACCATTCTCATAGTGTGCTCATGGGAAACCACAGGATTTACCAAAGAAAAGAAAATCATGCAAAACAGTTCAAACGAAAGTAGGACAAGACTCAGAACGTGTATGATAGTTTTTTTTCTTTTAAAAGCTTACAGATGTGTTTATCTTGTTAATGAAACAAAGTTATTTTTATCTCTGGATAAGCAAACAGCAATCCAAGTATTATCTGGGTAAACAGCTGTGCCTGCTGGTAAAAATATAGGGGATTGATTTATTACATAAAACAGGTTCTAGGAGAACACAGAAGGCAGATGAGTTGTCAGGAGATAAGTGGGTCCATTAGTTCAACAGCTGCAAGACCTCCATTAGACTATTCACACGAGACATGAAACACAAAACATGCGTCTTAAAAGGGCTCGAAAATTGGAGGATGGTTTAGAGATCCAGGCAACATTTTACTTGTACATAGTCATTCTTTTCACATATAGAGTAGCTAAACAAAGATTTAGCTTTGTTTAGCAAAGCCAAACATAATTTTTGGGTCTCTGTATGGAGACATTTAATGTCTTGTTTAGGTTCCCCATCCAATCATATGTGGCAACCAGAGATAAATGGCCTGCAATAGCAGGACTGCTTCTCTCTATTACAATGCTATCATTGTTCATACCAACACCGGATTAATAAATTAGAAGAGAAAGATATTGAACTAATGTGAATGAAAACTGAATTATAAAAGCCAAAAGTACAGTTATTGGCACATGCTCAGTTGTGACTGTGGGTTTCCTTGAAGGTAAACATGTGATTTCGGTTAAACATTAAAGGTATGTCAAACATGCGAAGGAACCAAACATGCGATGAAAAAAATTATTACAAAAAATACTAAATAAAATATCCAGAATATAGTTTTATCCAGATACCTTTTATCTGTTAATAAAGATTTCATAAGCTTAAAAAAAGAGACAATTATAAACATCTATAATCTCAAAAGACATGTAGGTCACAGACTAGATATAACCACATTTTGTTATTTGTAAATTACTTAAAAATGAATAATTTTTTATAATTATAGTTTTTCTTAACAAGCTGATATTGGATTATTATAGATTCACATCTTGCCCAAAAAAACTCCTCACAGGAAGTACAGTATATACAATAGTAAACTATAGTAAAATGTCTAGATGCTATTGTGGGTTTGGAACCTTACCATAGTACATATTAAAGGGATAGTTCACCCAAAAATTATTAAAATTATTATTAAATTATTATTATTAAATAAAAAATTATTTTATTATTATTTACTCACCCTCGTGTCATGTCAAACCTGTGTGACTTTCTTGCTTCAGCAGAACACAGAAGAAGATTTTGCAAAACGCCATTCACTTTCATAGTATGAACACAAGGTACAATAGAAGTCAATGGGTGTCTGTAACCAGCGTTTTGCAAAATATCTTCTTTTGTGTTCCACAAAAGAAAAAGTCATATACAGGGTTTAAATGGTGAATTTTTTTTTTGGGTGAACTATCCCTTTGAAGTATACTACAGTATTTACTTCAGTTTATTAATTCACTATAGTAAATACCACACAATAGTATAGTATACATTAGCAAAGTGTAGTAATTACTGTAATACACTACAGTATACTACAAATTCAACAGTTTATTTTAAGTACTAATGTATAGTACAGTATTCTTTCATGTGCAACGATAATATTTAACAACTCTGTTCAGTTTCTTAATAACCAAACAAGTTTTATTATAGCAAGTGCAAGTGAGTGACCTTCTGTCTGATTGGCACAGTTCAGCCCTGAGGGGGGAAATTTTACAGACTAGGAAAGAAGGAAACACAATGAGAGAAAACAAAAAAAGATGGTACAAAAAGTTGGCGGGTCAGCCTGGCACACCTGAAAGAGGGATTTGGAGGTTAGGTGAGGTAAGGTGGTTTACCTGTGCCACACCTGTGACAGTAATAGCTACCCCCTCCGCTGTCTCTACATCCTCACACTTGGGTTGCAGGGTCATAATCTCAAGGGTTAGCCTGTGGAAAACGCAAAAAAGGGAAACCAAAAAGTTGGCTATGAACTACGGGAAGAATGTAAAGAAATGCCGAGCCAAAACAGGAAAGAAAGTGGGATTAAAGAAAGACATGAAGGTAAACACAAACACAAAATGAATTTGGGGGGTGACAACACCACAACCACTCCGTGTGTCCAGGCCGTGTGATTTGACCGTGGGATGTAATGGAAGGAATGCTCGGAATTCAGATTCCAAGACTCACTTTTACAAAGCAAACCCCAACGTTTTCCATCAACCACATTTTAATTGATCTTAACATGAAAGATTATTTTATTACCAAACTCAATTTTCCCAAAGGAAAATTAATCCTCCATTACAGAAACCCAGCGGTCAGAGCACACAGACGTGAGCCATTATATGAGCTATGAGCTGCGGAGCCAAACACAAGACAAGGATACTGAGAGATAGCGCTCTCTCTCTCCTTCACTGCAGAGAAATAAGGTACACAAGAGTGTGGAACACAGCGTGAGAGCACATGTGTGTGTGGGTAACGCAGGAAATGAAACCGGGCCACTGTCTTTCACATCCTGAGCGCCTGAAATTGTACCCTTTATTTTCTGTCTCTCGTTTGGTTGGCTTTTTTCATTAAATGTGATTACCTGAGCGACCCCTGTCACATCCAAGGGGACACCCTCCGAAGTTTCGATATTCTCACAGCGACACAGGATGGTCATTATCTCCAGAGACAGTCTATGCAGGGAAATGGGGGAGGGAGGGGGATGAGGGGTGAGGTGGGGAGGCAGGACAGCACAATATTACCAGTGTGTTAACATATGTCAGAGGGCGGGTCAGGGTTCAAGGTCAGGGTGGATGGGTGCTGCTGTTGATTGCAGTTGCATCCGGAGCATTAGGGAGCCGTCGCCTGCTGTAGATGGAGAGATCTTCTGCATCATATGATTTCTCTTTTAAATTTCATCTCACTGAAGCTGAAATGGAGTCTTTCAACATATCTATTATGCTTTGCTTTTGCACTACCTCTTATTAAATCCTCAGCCTGTTAATGTTTGCAGACCACACCTGTAAACATCTATGACAAAGCGATTTTCATTTGTGCTGAGGTTTCATGCTGCAGGTGGTTCTCTACTGATGTCTCATTTAAATAATGTATTTTTTGAATTTTTCTAACTTATTAACAATGGTGTCATTTTTACGATTAGAGTTAAATGAACCTCACAAGTTTGTACAAAACCTGCTGATCCATTTGGCAGCATTATTAGAAGATAATCCAAAGTGCATCTTAAGTGCTTCGGCGAAAGCAGCAAAATCTTTATAAACCCTAATAGCAGTGCCAATGCTAATACTAAAACTAATGCTAAATGTAACAACACAAAGCAGAATCCCAGTTTGTGTACCATTATAACTGTACTACATAGTAGGCTCTGTCTGTTGTACAATCATGAGGTCTCATTCAAGATTTGATGCAACAACTAATGCACTAGCAAATAAAGATTTTTTTATATTAAAATCTGGATGTGCAATATTTAAGAAAACTACACTTATCAATGTTTGCCTTTTGCACCTTTAGTCATTTGTGTTTTTGTAATGTTCTCTATTACGTGAGAAAAATAGAATGTCAAGGTTACTAAATGGAGTATTATTTAACTGCAGTGGATTTCAGAAGTATGGATCTGTGCATGTTTTTTTTTTAATCTGTATTACTTTAATGATAGATGTGTGTGGATCTTTACCCTTCTGAACCCTGTATAAGATAACATGACAGCATTTTATTCTAAAATGATTTGTTTGTGTTTAACTGAAGAAAGGATGTATACGCTGGGACGGCATGAGGGTAAGTTTTCATATTTGGATGAAGTACTTCTTTAACAGGAGTGCAGTATGAAGTACTTTTAGTGCATTTTAAAGGTGTCAAACGACTAATCGCATCCAGAATAAACGTTTGTGTTTACAGAATATACTGTATGTCTGTGTACTGTGCATATAACTTTTGTTTTTATAAACACAAAAACATATGTATCATGTAAATATTTACGAAATATTTAGATGTATTTATTTATATTTACTAATAATCAAAATTATATATAAACATTTACATTTTACAATTACAATTTTACATTTTTCCTAAATATATGCATGTATATGCATGTGTTTATAAACACAAAATGAATATGCACAGTACACAGACATGTATTATTAAAACACAAACTTTTATTCTGGATGCGATTAATCGCGATTAATCATTTTAAAGCCCTATTTTAAAGGCAGATCATTTAAAACGAACCGTGAAATGAAAAATATTTCAACTACTTGTAGACCGACTTGTCATGTTTGTACTTTTTGTCATCGGATTTAGATTTCTGAGATAAATTTTTGTATCAGACTGAAATGAAACTCAATGTGTCTAAATGGGCAGTGTCCTAAAGGGTTTGCAATAGGGATCCCTCATCATTAATTTAGCCCATGTGCAGCAGTGATCATCTCTCTGAATCTTTGTATAATGAAATCAGTGCAGCTCTCAGTGCTTCCAGTAAACCAGATTACTACATACTTTATCAGGATATGGGGGAGGGTAGGAGATATCCAGCCCCACCTAGTCCTGCATTATTTCTAAACAAAGCAACTGCTAAAACCACAGCTTACAGTGGCAAACCCCTTCATAACAAGATGAGTACATTTTTTAGTTGTCTTAATGTTAATATATGTCTTCTTTATATATTCTCTATGAACACTCGTATTATCAGATCGTATTGTTTTGCTGCATTTAAACTTTCTAATAACAGCATTTCCGCAACTGTTTAGCATAAAAACCTTATGATCCCCATCAGAGAGTTTTCTGAAGCGTTTTAGATGATAGACACGCAAGCGCGAGTCCAGCGTGTAAGGCGGGTTAGCTTGGGCAAACACTTAAAAAATGAACAGGAAAGGAACATCAGAAAAAGGGCAGGCTGGTTATTTCAGATTGCACATGCATGAAAAACAGAAACAAGTAAATAGAAACCATTCATTTTCAAAATAGGTGAATCAAACATATATAGTCATATATGATATATTAAAATGTTTTGCTGTGGACATTTTTAACTACAGTTTCACAGGTTGTTGGAATGACTACAATATATTCCACATATTTATCAACAGATGTTTCAATAGTTTTCATAGTCAATGAAGCTGAACTTCTGTCAACGCTGTACTGTTAACTCTGTTTACTTTTCCAAACACTGACCCTCAATGCTAAAACCTCACTGAAGTGAACTAGGAAGTGTTTATGTGTGCTCGAATAATGTTGTTTCTAAAGTGTGTAGACTAACTAGGTCAATGATTATATTACTGAATGCTCATTTAACAGTGGACATAACAGTGCCAGACTCAGGACATCATATCACATCACAGCCTCATATCTTTAAATCATTCCTTTTTAAAAAGGGTATGGGCAGCAACAATTTACTTCAAGTTGTTTTTTAAGATATTAGGGAGCTAGGCACATTAGTCCCACTAAATGTTACTTTAAACTACACTTTTGGGATAAGGCTAAACCTTACAGTTTCGCCTTGGCATAAATTCTAGTGGTTGCTCAATTCCTAGTAATTTACAGAAAGTTATGATAGTCCAGGAAAACAACCATGGCCATGCTGTGGCACGTTTATAACATGGCCTTAACCTTATTTAGGGGTGCATATGAAGAGTGGTTTATCCTAGGAGTCATTCAGTTAGTAAAAATGTCCTTATATTGTCAACTGATAAACACAATTGAGTGAGGGAATGTCATGAATGGACATGCTTACTTCTGTATGTCGGTGATAAGCCACCATGCCCAGGCCCAGCCTCCCACTGTATAGCCCTTCTCATCCGAGCCACAGCAGCCGCCTAAAATAAACACAAGACATGTTAAGTATACATTCACATTCCACACTAATGTCACAAACACAAAACCGTGTGTGGCGGACACAATGCACTGTATTCATATTCCTCATTTCGATCAAACCACAGCCTACATAAAATGTTTTAGCCCATTACAGAAGTGCCATTGACATGTAGGGATTTACCACCTAGAATAGACTAAACCTCTGTACAAGCCTCACCAAAAAGGTTTACAGTCAGTAGCGTGAACAACAACCTGTTCATTACCACAATCATTGAACATAAGTGGAAAGCCCCAGGTTGCAGTTTTAACCACCAAAATGGTTTGGTAAGGCTGTGTCTACTGAAGCTAGTCAATAATCAACTACACCTGCTGCTCGAAATAAAACATCTTGTGCGGCAATCCAGTGAATGCTTTACTGCAATCATGAAAACAGAAATACCATCCTACTACTAAAATGTGACTAGTGAACTGAATAATATTTATTTAACAGCAAAACAGATATTGTTATAACAGCAGAGAAATCAAATCTGAATAAGAATAATAAAACTGGGTCAAACAACACACAAAAAAACCTATTTACAACATGACCATTAGGTTTTTTGATACATCTTTCATCAAGAAATCACAAACATGTTCCATGTCCTTTAACTTTCATTTTTTAAAAGCGAGTTGTGATTTGGCTTACAAACTATGTCTGCTACAAGGTAAACAAAAATGTGGAAAAGGGAAGATCAAAAAGGCCTTTTTCTATCACATTAGGGTTGTAGAACAGGTTTCACCGCATGTAACTGATGTAATTTCATACAATACATTCAATAGTTTAGGGTACTTGACCGAAACGTTTCTCATGATCTTTTAATCTAAATGTGTATGCCTAAATGTTAAAATTGGTTTATAGACAAAAATATAATCGTGCAAACATATCCATTTCTTTCATTCCAAAACAAAAAATGTATTTATTTATTTTTTTAAATGAATGATTTGCAAAAAATAATGAAGAAAAACCAGCCAATAACAACACAAAATAGATCGGAAACTCCTGCAATTGTTTTAAAGCATCTCAGGGTGAGACCTGAAGACGTCGGTTGATAAAATGCAATTAGTACATTTCTGCAAATTCTAGGCAAAGGGTGATCACTGATAACTGATAACAACAAAATTAACGTTGTTTGACTTTTTCAGTTACAACATATATATATTTATTTAAGTCTGATGCCTTGGACATCTATTTATGCATGTTGTGTGTACTGAAATTAGAGTTTAACCAAATTATCTCATTCTTATCAGATATCAGCACACCCTGACAAAATCTACTGACTTCAAAAATGGGATTTTAGAGGAAATCTATAGAATTCTAACGACTACATTTAAACTGGTAGAATGAGCTTATGGTATCATGTACTTACTGGTAGCTAAAAAACATCAAACTGAAGCCAACAATCAAATCTAATACATTGACATCTTAGAATGAGGGGTGTTTAATTCAGCAGAAATCTACAGGAAGCTTTTTGTGTACTTCTTCGTGGGCACGAGGTTTTGTGGGTCTATTTGCAGTCCTCAGCTGCTGCTCTGATCATTTGCACAATCGAGACTTCGTCAATCACGTGAAGGACAGATGAAATTATGAGGTTTTTGTCATGTGATTTAATTCACAAAAACGTGACGGCAAGTTATGCAAACAGAAAATGGCACCACGCAGGAAAAAAAGCTGTTGGTAAATAATCTAAAACCTTCTCTGTTTTGGACTAATGTGGTAAGCAACACAACTAGTCCAAATATAGACATGTTGTTTTTAGTATTTACAAATAGTAAAACAGACCAGGCATGTTTACTCGTTTAAATCTCAAAACACAAAATCAATAGACATTCCACAGACATGGATATAAACGACAAATGTAAGCATTTTAACATAATAAATATCGAAAAGATATAAACAGATGATGCATTTTTTTGCTGTACCGTGCAGGCTACAATGCGAACAGCGCACGCAACAGGCAAGCAATGGATGTCTACACACCACTCGATTGAAACGCTTAAGAAAATAACCGTGATGTTTAAAACCACAGTGTCGAATACAAAAACATTTACAGTCACCAAAACATTTTACAATCACTACCTTTCGAATTCACACAATATATGCAATGTAATTACGGTGTAAGCGATTGCATTGAGGATAAAACAAGGCAGTTGAAACGTTACCTGACACCACTAGGGCTTCGTTTGGTCCCACCGTGTGGCAATTCCCCATTTTTTTTCTTGCCCGAGGCCTTTAAAAACTCTCAAAATGTGTGAGTTGTTTTGTTATCTCAGTAAGACGGAACAAGTTTACGAAAAGAGTACGATTAGGAAGGCACTTAATGCAGTACAACACGCACCATATTCACTACTAGCTGCCTGCTTTCGTGCACAAATAGTCACCGCCCTTCCAGCAATGACGACTGTACTGTGGTTGTGCTACTACACATTTGATCAGGTTATTCCGCTTTTTATCCAGCAGAGGGCGGCATGATGTTGTAAATGAGTGATTCTACAACCGTAGACAACATGGGTACCAATAAATGTGGTAAGCCTCCTTAGTGGTACGTGACACGACAGGAAATAGAAAACAATATTGTAGAGATATACCTATATATATTTTTAAATAGTTGTAAAAAATTTTTAAATACAATTTTAAATGTTTTATAAATGTTTAGTACATAAGAAATGCCTGATATATGTGGAATTTTAGTATTATTACATTTTTAGCAATTATATGTAGTATTTTAGTAGAATTTAAACAGTTATTTAACATTATTTAGATTCTAGATTTAGCATTTCTATTCTGAACTTCTTGGACATAAGAAATTGTATTATTTTAATCAGCAAAATTCAGAAATCAAATTTACCTTTTACTTTTACGTACAACAAAGAGACATGCTAGGACAATAAATGGGCAATTCCAGAATTATTAGTATTAGTCTATGCTTGAGTTATTTATTTAAAAAAAATTCATGCATAATGGATGTGACAAAAAAGAACATACATTTTTGTGAGGAAACATAATTTTTGGGATTTCTGCAAATTAAAATACACAAACCAAAGCAATAATACCCAACAAACAAAGAATAAAATAGTTATTTTATTTTAATTTTCATGTGTCCATTTATGAGGAATATGGACATGGAAGTTATGGATGTGGATCATGTGACACTTCTGAAAACCGCACTTTACCCCACTATAAAAAATCATGCTTTAAACATAAAAAAATCTTTGTGAGAGACCTCACATGAGTATTCAAACCACCAAATATTGACATCCGTATGGTAGAAACCTTGCACTTAACCCTGTGTTCATTGTGAAGCAGTATTGCTTTTGATCTTTTCTATCTTTTGTTTTATTCCTGCCAGATGATGGTTTAATTAAGTGTTTTATTGGCTGAGTTCAGCTGCTGTGTTTTAAAATGAGGGATTTTACATCCCTGAGTTTTTCAGTTTAAGTTTCACTAGTCCAGCACCTAAATTTGGTCTCGTTTCTTGGAAACACTTTCTTTTTTAAATATTGCATGCACCAAATCAGACAGGGATGACCTTTCAAGGAATGAGGAAGGAATTATTAGACCGGTAATTTCATGCATCAGTGTTGTGAAACTTGCACTAATGCACTACTGTGATGAAAACATTGTCTGGCTATATGTCTAGTGTGTGTTCAAGGTAAATATAATTAATCATAAAACTGGTTCTACAAGCATAGTAGTAGTATTTACAAGCAGCTTAAGAAAATATTACATTTATGTGTAATGAATTTAATTGTAGTACAAAGACATTACAATGGACTGTACTGTAATTGCACATCAATGTGCAGTTGAATACTAGACTTGCTGAACACCAGTCCACAGGTTGCATCATCTTAACGACTTCGCACACCCATTGAAAACCATCAGTAAAAAAGGCTCATCAGCATCTATATTTTCGAAGTACTGTTTTAACCTCTTCTCTCTCTCACTGTTTTCTACAAATGTGTTATTGAAAGTGTATTCACCAGCTGTATTATTATTTGGTATGGCTAGTGTTCAGCATCTGTCAGGAAAGCCCTGCAACAGGTAATGATCAGTGTTACGGTGTACCTATCATCGATGACATTTACGCAACAAGGACTGCAAGAATGCAACCTCTGACGAAGACCAAGTCAAGTAAAATAAAAGAGCTATATAGCATTGCTACCATATAAGAAACCCGTTAAGCCCCTATATGGTTCTTCAGTGGTTCTTTAGCGGTTCTTTGCAGTGGTTAAGGCACTACAGTATATGGCACCTCAAATGGTCCCACATAACTATTTGAGATGCTATATAGCACTTAAAATGGTTCCCCTATATATATATATATATATATATATATGAGCAAAAAACCACTGAAGTCCATTTTTTTAGAGTGCAGAGGTACAAGCTGTTGATGGCCCTTATAAAATTGTTAAGATGTTGTGTAAAGAAAGATTTGGCGCTTATTTTTTAGATGGCCTTCATGTGACACTAAAAGTTATAACAAAGAGAAAACCGATAAAACGTATCTATGTTCCTGTTTATTAGGACCACATTCATACAGTGGAGGTCTGTCTTTGGAGGTCTGTTTACATTTTTCCAGTACTAATGAACTTGGGTGGCACAAAGTTTTCCCTTAATATAAAAATGCATCTCTGTACTGACATTTTGTGTACTTTTCTGTAATTTAATATTCCAAACACAGCATCATCAAAGATGGACCAAATGAATAAAAGTTCATTCATATTACAATTCATAGTACAATATTATTGTTAACTTACATCTGTTATGTTAATTTGAATGTTATATGTTGCTTTTGGTTCTATGTTAACTTGTTTTAAGCACAGAGATTAATCTCACTTGTGCTCTTATTTGTACTGATTGAAAGGTTTGCAAGAGGCATAAAATTGATTATGAAACATGATACTTCTTACCTCTGAATCCTAAAAATACAGAAACATGTTTGTTTATTGTTTATTGTTATAAAATTGTCAAATATTTATTTATGAGTTAGACCTTTCTATCAATATATAGTTTGTAATTTAAAGTAAGAATTCAGCTATGAAATATAATAATGAGCACTAATGCAAATCATAATAAATACTCCCAAAAAGGAAATGCACTTATAAATCTACAAACACAGCATTGTATAGTTAATTGCATATTATTTGATATTTATAAATTTTTTTTATAAATCGGATGAAAATTGTATTAAATATCCTGACAGTTTTCATGTTCACTGAGTTCATATTCAGCGTTATAAATATTCTGAATCAAATGTTTATTTAGGAGTTAGACCATTTCTATCACATTTATGTGTTTGTAATTTAATATATATATAGAATTATAGCTATATATAATAATAATATATAAATACTAATAATAATATCATAATAATATTACTCCCATTGAAAATGACCTTCTCTACTCTTTTACAGTAAGAGTAAAAAAAGTCTCTAGATACTCCTATTGCAAAACATAGAGGATAAATCTACCTTCACAGAGCACCCAGCATAAAAACTGTATAGTTAATTGCATAAAAACTATATTTGTATTTTTATAGAAATGTGTATTTTTATACAATCGGACTGAAAAATTGTCACAAGTATCCTAAATATCCTGACAGTCAGTAAACTGTCTATGAAGAGACACTGAGTTCATATGCAATCAGCGTTATATTTCAGAATAATCTACTGGTATGCATGTTCGTATTTTCTAGTCTTTAATTTAAAGTATTCTGTTCCATGATCTCAATCAAATGTTTAACTAACAGTTAGATCATTATCTGACTTCACACTTTTCACTGTGTAAAGTATAAATTACATATAAAACAGACGCATTCTTACTGTTTTTCAAGAGCCTTCAGGATATTTTAGTATATATTATATATATATATATATATATATATATATATATATATATATATATATATATATGCATAAAATATATTATTGCTTATATATACTTGGGGTATTATTTAACCTTTTCAATGTTCTTCATTAAAACCATGTTATATTACTGCCCTGGAAGACCTCTCTCCTGCAAAATATACATTTTATATCAGTTTATATCATTGAATGAATGACCTTCTCTACTCTTTACAGTAAGAGTCAAAAGAAAGTCTCATTTGTTAGATACTTTTTCTACTATTGCAGAGAATTTACAGAGGAGTAATACAGAGAAGTAAATATCAAAGTTCAGCTTCCCACAGAGCAAATCCCAAGGATTTATTAAAACTTGTTTTGTCTGCAGTTTGCTTTTAAATGTTAAATGAGAGAATAAAAGTTTTTGTCCTTGTATGTAATTCACAGTTGACTGTAATGTCTAATGCAGTGGTCGTTTACTGTCATTTTTAACTACACTGTGGATCTAAATATCTACTGGTATGCATACAGTATGTCGTATTTTCTAGTTTTATTCAACTTAGTTGATACCACATATTAATCTTAAAGTAAGTTATTAAACACATCAGATTTGAACAGAAAAAGATGAGAATTTCACTTAGATTAAAAGCTTTATTTGACTTTCGCACAATGAAAAAACAAATTACAATCATTCAACAAAATGATATAAAGACTGTACATATGACACATTGTTCCATGATCTTTTATATATATATATATTGTATAAAAAAAACAAGAATCTCTTATAGCCCAGTGTTTTATGGTTAGATGAATATATTAATTAGCTAATCTTTTAATAGGAGTTAATATTTAGAAAGTCTTTGAGTCATTTCTTTAGCAAAGTCTGGAACTCCGGTGGCGCTGTTTCACTTCACGCCACTTGAGAGTCAACTCTACTGCTGATTTGGCTCCTTCTATTCAGCTGTCCATCCGGTAACGGCTGACTGTGACATGAAGAACCCATCCAGCCAATATGGACAATGGCCTGTAATCATTTCAGAGATGTCTGGAAACCCATGCGACTCTGGCTGGAGTTGCATTTTAGCTGGCTACCAATATTCCAAGTGAGATCGTCAATCAATTTATTCTTCCAGAACATTCAGCCTTCCAGACTGCCCGAAGAGCCTCCGCTTGGCCCAATCAGCTCTGCCTTTACTGGCGGAGGTCCGGGCACGTCCATCTCAGCGTGCCCTGCTCGACCAGCACGGCAAATGGTGAGTGTCCATTCCCACAGTGAAAATCTAAAACCCTGGCACGTACCACTATTGTATCCCTTACTGCCTTCTCTACCTCCTTTTCAGTTTCCGCCCTCCTCGACTCGGTCGGCCGGCAACTTCATCTCTGGCTCCCTCTGCAACTCAAACTCAAGACGTCCGTAAAGCATAAATCTGTAACGGGATAAAACAGGGCGCATTCTTCACTGTTTTCAAGAGCCTTGGTTCTGGAGGATATTTTTAGTGAATTTAGACTCTGGATTAAGGCATCTCCGTCCTGCAGCATTCTTCAGAGTGACACTATGATGGAACAAACAATACTTTAAATAATTTGTGTCGCTCATAATTAATCAGTACAGTTACTGTAGCTGGTTTACACAATTATTCATATAGAAAACATTATGCAGTGTAAAATAATATTATTGCTTACATGATCTCCTGCCTTGCACAAGATGGACTTGGGGGTATTATTTCAACCTTTTCAATGTTCTTCATTAAAACCATGTTTGCTCCTTTATCAGCACATAAACACCTGCCCCTGGAAGACCTCTCCTGCCCTGTAAGAAAGGTGTCATACATTTTATATCAGTTTTACAGTTAGTTACAGAACCAGATCTGTTATACAATATAAAACTCTTTTAATTTTTATTGATCTCTCAAAGGTCAAACTCACCATTCACCTCTACTGGAGTAGGAGCAGTAGCAAACAGACAGTGCCTTCTTCTCCTCAAAAAGCCAAAAGCTGCAACAGTCCTCAAGCTTGTCTTTGCTGGAGACTTTGGCTCGAGGGGCTCTTTCCTATTCACTTCTGATATCTGGATCAGTAAGATTATGAATGAACGAGGTTACAAGCTCATTTAAATACTCTACATCTGGGGGTTCCCCTTTCAGAGCAACTTCCCATTTTAAGTTTCACTGTTCCAGCTTCTGTCTTTGTTATTGTCGTTTCTCGGAAATACTTTCTCTTTTAAGAAAATACTGAGACAAGACTTTCACAACATGGCCGCCGACGTCCAGAAGATACGTGCGGGGTTGCCAGGAGGTGCCGTGGCCAAGGTCCCTCGCCACCTACCTGCTGGAGCTCCACCACATAACCGGAGGGAGAGGTCCTGTCACCTACCTGTGGTAAGAAGCTCCACCCGCTGCCCGTTCAACTTAGATATCCAAAAAAAGATTCATCTTTTAAAATGATGTGGAGTACACATCATTACATCAGTCATTAGCAATAAATAGAAAAATTAATTAAAACCTTTTTGAACCATCAACCCTAAACAATTGTGAAATTACATTATACATTACATATTACATTATTTTCTCTCTCTGAGTACAAAATATTAACCAGTTCATCAATATCTGAATATTTTGTAGAGCTGAAGGTGCAAAGACAACCTTCCAATCACAATACACACATACTGTATGCACACAGACATGCGTGGTTAATGCATTTTTATATTTTTAATAAAACAATGTTTACTAAGCAGTTTCAGTTATGAGAACACATGAGCAATCCTCATAAACCATGTTTACATCTTAACAATGTACCTTTGTCAATGATACTTGGTGCTTGATTACTTTTGTCAGAGATGAACTGGTATTGTCATAAATAATTTTAACAAATAAAAAACATTCATATGGAATTATGATGAAGAATCACTGTATGGATTCCATGCAAAAATTGATTTATGACTTATTTTTCGTCACTGGTTGTCAAACTTCCAAGGACAGTATTTGTTTGGTACATACTTGTTTATTTATCCTGACTTTCATTGACTCATGTGTGGAACTGGTATTGTCATTTTTAACACCTTTGGAATTATTCCAGTTCCAGGTTTATGCAATAATTTGTTGTAGGTTGTAATATTTAATATAGCAATATAAAATATAGTTATAGTTATATAGTAATATTTAATAATTTAGATTATACTAAATGCTGTTATGCTGAGTTATATTTGTAGTGCTAGTGCACTAATTCACAAACAACAACGTTTTATATCGTAAAAATGGTTGTACATTTGCTATATAATACTTGCATATACTCAACAGGTTAAATACTGACAAATTTACAGTTGCATTTTCTTTTAAAAAGGCTTTAAGAAACCACATACTATATGTGGAACAAGTCCATCCACATGGCTCTATGAAATAGTCAAACGTTCTCAGTACCTCTTTCCTTGAATATTCACAGTAAACAATAATTGTCTGATGATGTCTGATGATGAAAGATGCTGACAAGAACATTAACCTTAAATGTGCAACTGATTTGTTCAGTTCTTACTATTAATATATATTCTTATTCCACAAACACTCATTAGAACTGTTTTTTCAATTGAGCTGGATACGTTTCAGTATGACCAAAAATTAAAATGTAGATCAAGACTTGCTCTCTGAAAGAAGACAGAAACATTAAGCAACATTTTTCTAGCCATCACAAGTTAGTTTCTCTCGTGTAGCCTTTTTGGATTTAACTAAAGTAGAACTGATTTAATCTGCTGTTACTTTTATTTACAGATTATACAGTAGTTTAATGATGGCAAATTTTGCCAAAACATAAACAAACCACAAATCATGGCATGGGACAAAACTTCTCATTTCATGTGAAACATATAAAGTATTTTCCCTTCCTCTTTACTTCATGTAGAATGGTATCCTGACATCCTGTTGAAGTTGTACTGAAAATGAACCTGAAACAAAATCAAATCTGAAACTGTTCTTGAGAAGTGTGGAAATACCACTTACATTATCTCACAGAAGTGAGTACACCTCTAAGTGAAAATGTCCAAATTTTCTATAAAAAAATGCTTTGCTGCCTTAAATTTTTAAGTCCAGTCAATTTGGCTTTATAAGTCCTTTAAACAGTTTTTACATTATTTCAACTAATTACAAGTCATTTCAACTCATCAAATTAAGTTACAGTTTCAACTTATTTTTATGAGTTGTAATTAGTTGAAATAATGTAAAAACTGTTTAAATTACTTATAAAGCCAAGTTGACCGGACTTTAAAATTTAAGGATTTTTTTACATTGTTGGGCCTAAAGTGTCAATATTTTGTGTGGCCGCCATTATTTTCCAGCGCTGCCTTAACCCTCTTGGGCATGGAGGACATGACCACAGGACATGGTTCCAGTAATTCATGTCCTTAGTCTGCTTGTCTTCAGCAAATTGTTTGCGGGCTTTCTTGTGCATCATCTTTAGAAGAGGCTTCATTCTGGGACGACAGCCATGCAGACCAATTTAATGCAGTGTGCGGCGTATGGTCTGAGCCCTCACAGGCTGACCCCCCACCCCTTTTACCTCTGCAGCAATGCTGGTAGCACTCATCTATTTCCCAAACACAACACCTGGATATGACGATGAGAACGTGCACTCAACTTAAAAAAATGTAATCTTAAAAAAATAAATAACAGTTTAGTAATTATAGAAATGAATGTGTTGGCACATATACATTTTTGTCTACAAAAGTAAACATTGAAATACACACCTTCAGATTTAAAGTTTTTAAGATGATGAGGAACATTTTTGTCAGTTGTATCTAAACTTTTGACTGGTACTGTATGTCCATCTTTTAACCAACATAATAGTCTCTAAATGCTATGCAAATTTCATACATATTGGAATTCTCTTTCAAGTTTAAAAATATAAAACATGCTGGGATCCCCCATGCAGTGAATCTCCATTTCTTCCACTGCATACACATACTTTTTAATCATCTATGATTCTTTAGAAAGAAGACATCATTTTAAGACTTATTTAGCAATGACACAAATTGCTTTTTGTCAAATGTCATCAGGTTATTTTTTTGACAAAAAGTCTTTGCAATGTTTAAATTTTACAAAATCCTTAGGACCTTAACCTTAAAAGATACAGTAGATACTTGTCTCCAATTATTCTCTGGGATTTATAATACATGTTTTTGTATCAGCACTGTACTCATTTATTGCTTTAGTGACACATACTGGACCATACACACACAACTATTTATTTCTGTAGAAAATAGACTTTATTTGGCAAAACTCAGTACAATTACTAGGAGTGAATAATTAAGTAATTGTGTAACAAAAGTTTTACAAACTGATTATATTACAGCACTACACAACAGGGTTTGTTTGTTTAATAAAAATGAAAATAAAAAATCAACTTTACACCATATTAAAACAATTAGGTAGACAATTGTCACTTTATCATTTAAAAAATACACTTTATAAATTACAACAAAGGGCCTGCCACGTAAGTTATTTATAAAGCATCTGATTTCACTGTGCTGATGTCATAGCTTTGACACAAAAGCTGCTTTAGATTCATGTTGAGAGTCCTCTATTGCTTTGCCCTGTAAAGTACAGAAACACATACTGTGTGTTAGCCCTACTTATTGCTTAAGAAATGAAAAATAAAAATTCACTGTAAGCAATAATTGTCAGATGGCGTCTGATGATGAAAGATGCTGACAAGAACATTAACCTTAAATGTGCAACTGATTTGTCCAGTTCTTACTATTAATATATATTCTTATTCCACAAACACCTTTTTAGTTGAGCTGGATACGTTTCAAAATAACCAATTTTTTTTAATTAACTAAAGTAGAACTGATTTAATCTGCTGTTACTTTTATTTACAGATTATCCAGTATTTTAATGATGAAAAATTAAGTTTAAACAAACCACAAATCATGGCATGGGACAAAACTTCTCATTTCATGCATGCTTGTGTCTTTGCTTTGGTGAAAATAAAACAAAACTACAAACAACACTAACCTCTTTTCAAAAATCCGAATGATTAAATTCTGTGTGAATTTAGACTCTGGATTCAAGCATTTCCTCTCTGCATTCTTCAGAGTGACACTGAACGTGAGAAAGTAAAGATGAGTTAAGACCACACGCAGCCATAGCTAAAATACACAACATTACTGTACAGATATTATTGTAACAGTTTGTAGTTATCTTCTTACATAATTTCCTGCTTTTCACAAGATGGGCTTGGGGTGAAGATTTCGACCTTCTCAATCATCTTTCGGGGAACCACATCCATACCTTTGTCAGCACAGAGACATCTACCTATGAAACCCTTGTGCTGCCCTAAAATGGATAAAATTGGAATAATATTTAGTAATATTTATGTTATTTCAAAATGAGTAGATCTTAAATTAAATACTCACCTTTTACTTCTGCAGCAAACAGGCACGCCAGCAAAACTAAAATTGCAACAGTCTTCATTGTTTTTAATATTTTAATGTCTGGAGTAGGAATATAGGATTGAAGGAGTTCAGCTGCTTATATATCCATCATCGGATCAGGAGTTTCCCCTCTCAGTACGCAGTTCTCAGTTTTAAATTTCAGAAGCACAGCTGTTTTGATTTCCTGTTTTACTGAAATGCTTTCATTTACAGCTGTATGCGTCTTGTTATAGTGTAATAATTGTTTTTTCCAAAAAGGAAGACATTTTCTTTTACTGCAACTTTGGAAACATGCAATCAAACACCTTAAAGATGAAGATAACAATTTCAGGATATGCCTGCTCAACTGAAATCCATACCTGCACAAATACGGTAATCCACTGATCTTTTGTAGTCTATTAACCAGTCAGTATTATACAAAAATACTGAATTGTTTTTCATTCAAACATCTGCCACAAACAACTCAATCTTAAAATTGTAATATTAAAAACTAGCCATTAAACCTAAACTTATGTGCATACACATAAAATTGCAGTACCTGAACTACTTTTTTATTTTAGATATTTTGTAACACTTCACTTCTGTTACTCTTTAAATAATTTATCATATAATTTTATATATTATTATTTTAGGTATTTTTTTAAATAACATTAAAATTTTACATTTTTTTATTAACATTTATTATTGTTATGAAAATTTGTCATAGATCTTTCCATCAATATATAGTTAGAATTTATCTATGAAATATTAAAGTGAATAGTGAAATAACCTGAGTGTTCCACCTGTGGAATGGTGACAGTTAACAGGTTGCAATATTAAATAACAAACAATATTTTGATGATGAAATCACTGATAAGCTCATTTGGTTTGGTTATGCTTTCATGCAGGCAGGAATAAACCACAAAACAGTTTTCAGTATGACAACACTGACAGTTTCACTGCCTCTTTATTTTAAATAGATTCTTAATGAGGTGTTGAATTTATAAGAAAAAAAGCAGTACACAAACTCATGTTCCTAACAAGAGATATAGTACAATATTAACCAAACAATATTTGTATGCAAATGAAAATGCATGTACCATATAGTATAGATTAATTTTAAGTTAAATGATAGATTTAAGTTAAATTTAAATAGATTAAGCTAAATGATGATTTCATGATTCAATGCAAATGGATAAGTGAGCTGGTGATTAGTGGCAGGTGTGTGTAATCAGTATTCTGGTGTGTTGTGATTGGCTAATGTGTGGGCTTGCCAGATCTGTGGAAGGTGATTGGGTGTTGCTGGAGCCTGTCCAGATCTGTGGAAGGTTGATGTTAATGAGAACATTTGGACTGTTCTTAGTGAATGGCATGATCTCAGTGTTCTGTTCTTAGTGAATTTTGTCTCTGACACACTTCCCTCCTTCTTTTCCCTCTACCAGTACAGTAGTGTAGGTATATTGTAACTTTTTTTGCTGATGTATTATGTGTGTTTTTCACATCGTAGGTATATTTTTGAATATTAGAAACACAAGATATTTTCTTAAATATGCTTTGTTCTGTCCTATTCAGTTTGTCTTTTGTTTGGTTTTTAGTGTAAGTAACCCCTAATGTGCTATATACTGTTAAATGCTTATCAGGCCCAACTTATTTATGTGGAAATGTATATAACTACCCACTGATACCCAGAGATATGAAATGATTATTTAAGTAAGACCAGTGAAAATATGACCACAGAGAAAATATGAAGGAAAAAATGAAGAATTTATAAGAATTTATTGGACAAAAGGAACATATTACACATTGGTTTGTTTTATAAATTAAACAATAAAAACAAATATTCTATGTATATAATGTGTTAATATACAAATCAATATAGCTTTTTAATGACACAATTCACGTTGACCGCAACCTTTACACACAAACGAGAGTTGAACCCCACATTTAAGAACTCCTAAAAAAGATAAAAAATTACAATTTCATTAAACAGGTAGACGTTCATTCTATTCATGCTTTATTTGTATTGTAACATATAAAATTAACTTCCATGTCAGTTTTAGTGTTTTCAATATAAGGAAACACTCACCTTGTTCTATTTGTAATCCTCTCAATGATGTTTTTGGTAAAGGAAGACTCTGGGTTTAAACATTTCGACCCTGCACCATTCTTCAGCGTCACACTGTTCAAACACATTGTACATTTATTTGAAGGGAAATAGGTGCAGTAGGTGTAGCATTTAGCCTAATTATATTTTGAATTACCAACTTACACAATTTCCAGGCGTTGACAAAATGCACTAGCAGGGTGAATTACAAGCTTCTCTATCAGCTTTGGCCTCACCATTTTGACACCAGGACCCTGACATAAACATCTTTCTTTGCCAGTCCCAGGGTGTCCTAGAGAGCATAAGAATAAAATAATTAAATTGATTCCTGTGAAAACAAGTGATTGTGAGAAATGTTGTAAAAAACATAAAAAACAATCTTACCTTTAACAACAAAAACAGTCAAACAGACACAAACAAGAAAAGCTGCCACAGTCTTCATTGTAGTATTTACCCTTTAACCAGTCAGATCAGACTAGAGTCTGAATATATTAGCTGAATGGCTTCATTTTATACTATTCTTGTGGGATTCCCCTCTGACACTTCTGGCTCAGTTTCCGTTTTCTCCTACAGTAGATTTTCTTTTTACTTACCCAATTTCTGGGAAATTAAGAGTAGCATACAATGCAGACAATTTTAGCTTATTTTTTTGTGATTGATATGTGTGGTAAGGATAACATTTACATTATGCATTTATGCAAGAGTGTGTTGTCTAACAGAACTTTCCACCAGCTCTTTTGACTATAAAAATTTAAGTCAAAAGTCCTATTACAAAAATAATTACTTGCAGTGGTTTTTTATATTAGATCAAAAGTTCTTTTTGAATGTATAAAACAGATATACATACACTGCCGCTCAAAAGTTTGGGATCAGTAAGACTGATTAATATTTTTTAAAGTAGTCTCATATGCTCATCAAGGCTGCATTTATTTGATCAAAAATATAGAAAAAAACTGTAATATTGCTAAATGTTATTACAATATAAAATAATGTTTTTTTATATGAATATACTTATATAATATAATTAATATCATTTATCCCTGTGATGCAATGCTGAATTTTCATCAGCTGTCACTCCAGTCTTAAGTGTCACATGATCCTTCAAAAATCATTCTAATATGCTGATTCTGATGTTGGAAACAGGTGTGCTGCCAAATATTCTTTTAACCCTTGATTCTTTTTTTCAGGATTCTTTGAATAATAACAAGTTAAAAAGAACAGCATTTATTCAAAATAAAAATCTTTTCTAACAATGTAAATCTATGCTATTACTTTTTATTAATTTAACACATCCTTGATGAATAAAAGTATTAATTCCTTTAAAAAAAGAAGGAATAGAAGTGTACTGAGAACTTTTGAATAGTAGTGTATATTGTTAGAAAACCTTTCTGTTATAAAAAAAAATGCTGTTCTTTTAATTATTTTTGCGAGTTTGGACATTCTTATTTAATTCAAGTTTATATCCCGTACATTTTAAAATTAAAGAATAACCTTTTATTGATCAAAGAATCCTGAAAAAAGTATCACATGTAGGTTAAGCAGCAAACTGTTTCCAGCACTGATCAAAATAATAAATCAGAATATAAGAATGGTTTATGAAGGATTATGTGACACTTAAGACTGGAGTGACAGCTGATGAAAATTCAGCTTTGCATCACAAGAATAAATTATATTTTGAAGTATATTCATATAAAAAACATTATTTTATATTGTAATAAAATTTTGCAATATAACTGTTTTTTTCTATATTTTTGATTAAATAAATGCCTTGATGAGCGTAAGAGTCTTCTTTAAAAGACATTACAAGTCTTACTGATCCCAAACTGTTGAGCGGGGGTGTATATAAACAAATGTTTTGTTTTGGTTATTATTTTGTCCAAAATACAGGGTGGTACAGTGGCTTAATGGGTAGCACTCTTACCTTTATCTTAAACAGCAGGAATAGGCAGCACACAAATAACCGTTATTATAAAGAACCATTACCTCATGCATAAATGGTTCATAAATTAACATACTGAAATTACTATTACATTTAATTCAACAATTTATGTAAGATTCTATTCTATTTATGTAAGAATCAGGCTCTACTCAGCTATTTCATGAACCATTTCCTGATGTTTCATAATAAAATATGTAGTTTTATACAATATGACAACAACTAATGCAAACTTATAAAATATCTGCACCACACTATTGCAATGAATTTTGAACATTACTTTCAAAGTCAAGTTATTATGGCAATTTTTTTTATTTGTAAATAATTAGCATTATTCTTTATTAATGGTTATACCACAGAACAATCACAGAAAGGTTTTTGTATAAATGCATTCCAGTTATAATTTTCACAAAAAAAAACCCAATTATAAACATCTACTTATTTCAAAAGTCTTACAGAATAAAATGTTGACTACAATCATTTAAAATGGGGCTAAATTATTAAGGCTGAATCAGAGAAATATTACAATCACAAAAGATCTGATTTATGAAGATAACTAAATGACAGAAATGTTATGGCATGTCTTGAGCATAAACTATAACAGGTGCTAGATAATGTGAATAGTCACTTTTTGCCAGTCTTCTCCTTCTCCTACTCTTTCTCCTTCTCCTTCTCCTTCTTCTCCTCCTCCTTCTTCTTCTCCTCCTCCTCCTTCTTCTTCTTCTCCTCCTCCTTCTTCTTCTTCTCCTCCTCCTCCTCCTTCTTCTTCTCCTCCTCCTCCTCCTTCTTCTTCTTCTCCTCCTCCTCCTTCTTCTTCTTCTTCTCCTCCTCCTCCTTCTTCTTCTTCTCCTCCTCCTCCTCCTTCTTCTTCTCTCCTCCTTCTTCTTCTTCTCCTCCTCCTCCTCCTTCTTCTTCTTCTTCCTCCTCCTCCTCCTTCTTCTTCTCCTCCTCCTCCTTCTTCTTCTTCTCCTCCTCCTCCTCCTTCTTCTTCTTCTCCTCCTCCTCCTTCTTCTTCTCCTCCTCCTCCTTCTTCTTCTCCTCCTCCTCCTCCTCCTCCTCCTCCTCTTCTTCTTCTCCTCCTCCTCCTTCTTCTTCTCCTCCTCCTTCTTCTTCTCCTCCTCCTCCTCCTTCTTCTTCTTCTCCTCCTTCTTCTTCTCCTCCTCCTCCTTCTTCTTCTTCTCCTCCTCCTCCTCCTTCTTCTTCTTCTCCTCCTCCTTCTTCTTCTCCTCCTCCTCCTTCTTCTTCTCCTCCTCCTTCTTCTTCTCCTCCTCCTCTTTCTTACTGAAAAAACATTCAAGACTCAGAATTACTTTCAGACAGGTTTTTAGACAGCACATGCAGATAGTTAAGTCGTAATGCAACAGTGTAACTTACCCTTTGTTTTTAATTAATTCCTTTCCTTGTTCACCATTTGGATCCAGACACACCTGTAGCCATTTTACCGTGCTTTTCGACTTGCTTTTTGCTTTTACTGTCAACCTGAGCTCAGCAAGAACAAAATTTATTTGTATTGTTTATGCTTTCATAATCAAATGAATGCATTGATTATTCTCTAATATTTAGAAAATATATGTCAAACAGTAGTTTTTAAAAGAACAAATTAAAATAGATAAAAACATTACATTAAAAAGTAGTCTACTTACAAAATCTCATGATTTGAGCAGGTTGAGGTGGGTTCCAACAATTTGACCTTACTAACGCATTTAAGGCTCACAGTTTTCAGCAGTCTCCTTTTGCATTTGCAATCCTTGTAACTTTCTGTTTAACATTACTTGTGTTAAATTGTGCAAGGCTAATATCCATAACTGATGCATTAATTACATTAAAATGACAGACCCCCACACACAATTAAGGACACACTGTTATAGGGCTGCTAAGTTTATCTCCTACTGTACACAGACACATACATTATCCCTCACCAATTAAGCATTAGTAGATATACATTTTAATGTGTAGTAATGTCAATAAACATTGATTTATATTTAAAAAAAACATTTTGAAATCAATAAACTACTGACATTTAGTTAATAACATCGTAATATATTTGAGCTTCCTTTACAGACCTTAAAACTGTTTTACATTATTCAATCAAATACAATCAATAAAAAAACAGTAATGTCAATAGATACCAATTTACCTCCACTTTGTGTACCTTCACTCAGTCCAAGCACCACACCACACAGCAACATGAGAACACCCACATTCATTGCAAAAACAATTTGACGAGACCTTACAAAGAGAAGCTGATGATCCTGGCTGTAGAATAATGCTTCCCCTTTGAAAGATCCAAATATGATTAATGACAAAAACGTTACAGTTTAAATCAAGTTCACTAATTATTGTACTCACTCAAGAAAATGACGTGATGCGTTACTTAAAGAACTGTTGTAGGTTAACACTTTTCATCAACCGTTAGACAGATACAGAGATGGAGGTGAAGAACAGCAGGCAAGAGATGAGCAGTTCCGTGTCAATGCTCAGTCTGACCCTGACTGACTAGAAACAGATTCAACGTGTGTTATTATAGCATGCGGAGAAGGTGGAAAATTACTGCATCGCAACATTGACTTCTGACGTTCTTAAAACCTTGAGATGGAGACCCATATCTACTTGGAAAGACAACAAAGCATTAGATTAAATAACAGCAATAAAAGATAAAAATGTATGATGAACTGGAAATAAAAATATAAAATAAAATGAATATTAACCAAGTCAAAGAATACAACATACATTCAATTTTTCAGTCATGTCTTATATCTCAATATGTCACCTAAACAGTGCATATTAGTGCCTAAAAGCTACATATAGGAATCAAATGTATACATATCTGCATCTAAATGGGACAAAATAGGATCTTTTTGAAGGGTAGGCCTATCATCAGAGTGACAGCTTTTGTACCTTTTTTAAGGCAAAGCACACACAAGTTGCTTTTAGAAATTCTGATATATCATGCAGGCAGGAATAAACCACAAAACAGTTTTCAGTATGACAACACTGACAGTTTCACTGCCTCTTTATTTTAAATAGATTCTTAATGAGGTGTTGAATTTATAAGAAAAAAAAGCAGTACACAAACTCATGTTCCTAACAAGAGATATAGTACAATATTAACCAAACAATATTTGTATGCAAATGAAAATGCATGTACCATATAGTATAGATTAATTTTAAGTTAAATGATAGATTTAAGTTAAATTTAAATAGATTAAGTTAAATGATGATTTCATGATTCAATGCAAATGGATAAGTGAGCTGGTGATTAGTGGCAGGTGTGTGTAATCAGTATTCTGGTGTGTTGTGATTGGCTAATGTGTGGGCTTGCCAGATCTGTGGAGGTGATCTGTGTCAGATCCGTGACAGTGATTGGTTACAACCAAAAAGGTTGATGTTGCATTTGGAGTTCCTGTGAATGGCAGATCCAGTGACAGTAGTGTCCTTCTTTTCCCTCTACCAGTACTAACCATTAAAATCTATTTTCACAGAATACCATTTTTGTAGAAACTTTTTGCTGATGTATTATGTGTGTTTTTCACATCGTAGGTATATTTTTGAATATTAGAAACACAAGTTTTTTTTTAAATATGCTTTGTTCTGTCCTATTCAGTTTGTCTTTTGTTTGGTTTTAGTGTAAGTAACCCCTAATGTGCTATATACTGTTAAATGCTTATCAGGCCCAACTTATTTATGTGGAAATGTATATAACTACCCACTGATACCCAGAGATATGAAATGATTATTTAAGTAAGACCAGTGAAAATATGACCACAGAGAAAATATGAAGGAAAAAATGAAGAATTTATAAGAATTTATTGGACAAAAGGAACATATTACACATTGGTTTGTTTTATAAATTAAACAATAAAACAAATATTCTATGTATATAATGTGTTAATATACAAATCAATATAGCTTTTAATGACACAATTCACGTTGACCATAACCTTTACACACAAACGAGAGTTGAACCCCACATTTAAGAACTCCTAAAAAGATAAAAATTACAATTTCATTAAACAGGTAGACGTTCATTCTATTCATGCTTTATTTGTATTGTAACATATAAAATTAGCTTCCATGTCAGTTTTAGTGCTTTCAATATAAGGAAACACTCACCTTGTTCTATTTGTTATCCTCTCAATGATGTTTTTGGTAAAGGAAGACTTTGGGTTTAAACATTTCGACCCTGCACCATTCTTCAGCGTCACACTGTTCAAACACATTGTACATTTATTTGAAGGGAAATAGGTGCAGTAGGTGTAGCATTTAGCCTAATTATATTTTGAATTACCAACTTACACAATTTCAGGCGTTGACAAAATGCACTAGCAGGGTGAATTACAAGCTTCTCTATCAGCTTTGGCCTCACCATTTTGACACCAGGACCCTGACATAAACATCTTTCTTTGCCAGTCCCAGGGTGCCCTAGAGAGCATAAGAATAAAATAATTAAATTGATTCCTGTGAAAACAAGTGATTGTGAGAAATGTTGTAAAAAACATAAAAAACAATCTTACCTTTAACAACAAAAACAGTCAAACAGACACAAACAAGAAAAGCTGCCACAGTCTTCATTGTAGTATTTACCCTTTAACCAGTCAGATCAGACTAGAGTCTGAATATATTAGCTGAATGGCTTCATTTTATACTATTCTTGTGGGATTCCCCTCTGACACTTCTGGCTCAGTTTCCGTTTTCTCCTACAGTAGATTTTCTTTTTACTTACCCAATTTCTGGGAAATTAAGAGTAGCATACAATGCAGACAATTTTAGCTTATTTTTTTGTGATTGATATGTGTGGTAAGGATAACATTTACATTATTGTCTAACAGAACTTTCCACCAGCTCTTTTGACTATAAAAATTTAAGTCAAAAGTCCTATTACAAAAATAACTACTTGCAGTGGTTTATATATTAGATCAAAAGTTCTTTTTGAATGTATAAAACAGATATACATACACTGCCGCTCAAAAGTTTGGGATCAGTAAGACTGATTAATGTTTTTTAAAGAAGTCTCATATGCTCATCAAGGCTGCATTTATTTGATCAAAAATATAGAAAAAAATGTAATATTGCTAAATGTTATTACAATATAAAATAATGTTTTTTTATATGAATATACTTATATAATATAATTAATATCATTTATCCCTGTGATGCAATGCTGAATTTTCATCAGCTGTCACTCCAGTCTTAAGTGTCACATGATCCTTCAAAAATCATTCTAATATGCTGATTCTGATGTTGGAAACAGGTGTGCTGCCAAATATTCTTTTAACCCTTGATTCTTTTTTCAGGATTCTTTGAAGAATAACAAGAAAGAACAGCATTTATTCAAAATATAAATCTTTTCTAACAATGCTATCACTTTTTATTAATTTAACACATCCTTGATGAATAGTAGTGTATATTGTTAGAAAACCTTTCTGTTATAAAAAAAAATGCTGTTCTTTTTAACCTTTTATTGATCAAAGAATCCTGAAAAAAGTATCACATGTAGGTTAAGCAGCACACTGTTTCCAGCACTGATCAAAATAATAAATCAGAATATAAGAATGGTTTATGAAGGATTATGTGACACTTAAGACTGGAGTGACAGCTGATGAAAATTTAGCTTTGCATCACAAGAATAAATTATATTTTGAAGTATATTCATATAAAAAACATTATTTTACATTGTGATAAAATTTTGCAATATTACTGTTTTTTTCTATATTTTTGATTAAATAAATGCCTTGATGAGCGTAAGAGTCTTCTTTAAAAGACATTACAAGTCTTACTGATCTTACTGAACTGTTGAGCGGGGGTGTATATAAACAAATGTTTTGTTTTGGTTATTATTTTGTCCAAAATACAGGGTGGTACAGTGGCTTAATGGGTAGCACTCTTACCTTTATCTTAAACAGCAGGAATAGGCAGCACACAAATAACCGTTATTATAAAGAACCATTACCTCATGCATAAATGGTTCATAAATTAACATACTGAAATTACTATTACATTTAATTCAACAATTTATGTAAGATTCTATTCTATTTATGTAACAATCAGGCTCTACTCAGCTATTTCATGAACCATTTTCTGATGTTTCAAAATAAAATATGTAGTTTTATACAATATGACAACAACTAATGCAAACTTATAAAAGATCTGCACCACACTATTGCAATGAATTTTGAACATTACTTTCAAAGTCAAGTTATTATGGCAAATTTTTTTATTTGTAAATAATTAGCATTATTCTTTATTGAATGGTTATACCACAGAACAATCACAGAAAGGTTTTTGTATAAATGCATTCCAGTTATAATTTTCACAAAAAAAAACAATTATAAACATCTACTTATTTCAAAAGTCTTACAGAATAAAATGTTGACTACAATCATTTAAAATGAATCAGAGAATCAGAGAAATATTACAATCACAAAAGATCTGATTTATGAAGATAACTAAACGACAGAAATGTTATGGCATGTCTTGAGCATAAACTATAACAGGTGCTAGATAATGTGAATAGTTTCACTAGTCACTTTTTGACAGTCTTCTCCTTCGAAACATTTTACTTTGAAACATTTTCCGTTGAACTCTTTTTACTGAAAAAACATTCAAGACTCAGAATTACTTTCAGACAGGTTTTTAGACTGCATATGCAGATAGTTGTCGTAGTCGTAATGCAACAGTGTAACTTACCCTTTGTTTTTAATTATTTTCTTTCCTTGTTCACCATTTGGATCCAGACACACCTGTAGCCATTTTACCGTGCTTTTCGACTTGCTTTTTGCTTTTACTGTCAACCTGAGCTCAGCAAGAACAAAATCAGGAACCAATTTATTTGTATTGTTTATGCTTTCATAATCAAATGAATGCATTGATTATTCTCTAATATTTAGAAAATATATGTCAAACAGTAGTTTTTAAAAGAACAAATTAAAATAGATAAAAACATTACATTAAAAAGTAGTCTACTTACAAAATCTCATGATTTGAGCAGGTTGAGGTGGGTTCCGACCATTCGACCTTACTAACGCATTTAAGTCTCACAGTTTTCAGCAGTCTCCTTTTGCATTTGCAATCCTTGTAACTTTCTGTTTAACATTAATTGTGTTAAATTGTGCAAGGCTAATATCCATAACTGATGCATTAATTACATTGAAATGACAGACCCCCACACACAATTAAGGACACACTGTTATAGGGCTGCTAAGTTTATCTCCTACTGTACACAGACACATACATTATCCCTCACCAATTAAGCATTAGTAGATATACATTTTAATGTGTAGTAATGTCAATAAACATTGATTTATATTTAAAAAAAACATTTTGAAATCAATTAACTACTGACATTTAGTTAATAACATCGTAATCTATTTGAGCTTCCTTTACAGACCTTAAAACTGTTTTACATTATTCAATCAAATACAATCAATAAAAAAACAGTAATGTCAATAGATACCAATTTACCTCCACTTTGTGTACCTTCACTCAGTCCAAGCACCACACCACACAGCAACATGAGAACACCCACATTCATTGCAAAAACAATTTGACGAGACCTTACAAAGAGAAGCTGATGATCCTGGCTGTAGAATAATGCTTCCCCTTTGAAAGATCCAAATATTTTTAATGACAAAAAACGTTACAGTTTAAATCAAGTTCACTAATTATTGTACTCACTCAAGAAAATGACTTGATGCGTTACTTAAAGAACTGTTGTAGGTTAACACTTTTCATCAACCGTTAGACAGATACAGAGATGGAGGTGAAGAACAGCAGGCAAGAGATGAGCAGTTCCGTGTCAATGCTCAGTCTGACCCTGACTGACTAGAAACAGATTCAACGTGTGTTATTATAGCATGCGGAGAAGGTGAAAAATTACTGCATCGCAACATTGACTTCTGACGTTCTTAAAACCTTGAGATGGAGACCCATATCTACTTGGAAAGACAACAAAGCATTAGATTAAATAACAGCAATAAAAGATAAAAATGTATGATGAACTGGAAATAAAAATATAAAATAAAATGAATATTAACCAAGTCAAAGAATACAACATACATTCAATTTTTCAGTCATGTCTTATATAATACACAGTCTCAATATGTCACCTAAACAGTGCATATTAGTGCCTAAAAGCTACATATAGGAATCAAATGTATACATATCTGCATCTAAATGGGACAAAATAGGATCTTTTTGAAGGGTAGGCCTATCATCAGAGTGACAGCTTTTGTACCTTTTTTTAAGGCAAAGCACACACAAGTTGCTTTTAGAAATGCTGATATATCACACTTATAAAGATTTTTCCCTTAAAAAACACATGCTGTACTTATTTTCTAACCTTCCAATGAAATCCTCTCTGCAACACATCCTTGAGGATAAAGTTGCTAGGACATAACAAAACAGATTTTAATCAAACTTATGATTGCAAGTTACTGTTTACCCATTATAAATATTCATTTATTAAATTAAATTAAATACATAGTTTAATTATTTATTTATTTAACACCCAGGTTGTCTTACATTAGCAATTGGTTAAACACACAAAAATTGCCTCCTATTGTTATTTGTGTTATTTATGAACTTTTTGTTTCAGAAATGCTTTATTCCAGTAAAATTAGTTGGACTAGTTGATTAATATTTGCAACAACCACTGCATAATGGTATCTTTTCTACACCATTTCAACCAAATTTGTTCTTTTTTTAAAGTTATGTTTAGGACTTTTTATGCTTTTTATTTTGATAGGAAAGTATAGACTGTTTGCTGGAGTCACAGTTGCACAGTACATCTTAACGTTGCCCACAAGGCCATCAGCTCTGACCAGCTGTTTTTCTTACACATTTTTGGTTTTGTTGCAGAACACACAGACATAAAAAAGAAAAACTGATCTGAGGAATGTGAGCTTTAAGAAGGTCAGAGATTTCCTTTAACAGAAGGTCACAGAGATAAGTTGCTTCAGCTTTCCTCTCTCAACGCTCCTCCTTGGCCTTACTGTTGACTTGGTAAACAGCATTGGTCAGATGAATACTGAATAATTCTTCAAGTGTAACTATTAATAGTTTTAGAAGCAGAAATGGAAATAAAAGTATGAAGTTACAGTATGTGTCGTGAAGAAGTTAGTAAAAAAGTCAAAAGAGACAAATTCTTTATAGAGCAAACTTCAAATAAGGGTGCTTTAAAAATACTTAGTGAGTGTAAAGTGTGCAGCAGTATTATATCACATTGCAATCTTACAAATCAAGTACTTTCGAATACAGTATTTATAAGTTTTTGTTTCCTTTTTAATAAATATCTGTTTGAGAACTGTATACCTACATTTTAATTCAGCGAACAGGGTTCTAATGAAAAGTAGCAAAAATCAAGGCAGCATAACTATTTACGAAGATGATTAAGACTAAAACAAGGGTGATGGCGACCTCTGCTGTTGTATAGCATAATCTGCACATGTGTGTTTTAGTATAAAATCTGAAATGCTTGTTTTTATTAATTTTCCTGGAGAAAATTAGATATACTGTCACATATACAGTATTTTGACAAGCTGTTGAAATATATTTACCGGTCTCCGAACATTCCCTAAGACCAACACATTTCATCAGATACATTTTGTGCGTTTAAAAAAGAATGTGGATTTGGACATTAAAGTAATTCGTAGTGTTAAGTTAACACAGTTTACTTTTGCTTTTACTGTTGCACCTTAGATTGAGCAGCACAATTGTTTACAACGACCAAAGACTTTTTGTATTTAGGTCAATGACCGTGAGTCGCTGTTCCTTTAACTGCGCTCCCTCAGCTAAAGCGCTACGTCACACCGTATGACCTGTAATTAAATCACATTTTATTTTCTTCATTTTCTCCTCGTGGTATATGGAGATAACAAAGGTGACAGATGCATTAATGTATTAAAGAAAAACCTGCATAACACCCGAAGATGCGTAAAAGTGATCGACGTTAAATTGATAGCGCAGAGTTGTGTTGACGCAGAGCGGTCACATGAATTTGAACTGAAAATGGCGGATCTAAGCTCAGCAGAATCGGAGCACCGCAACACTGAAGTTGCTAAAACTTTAGTTTCATCTAATGAATTCCTTAAACCCCACATAAAGGAAACCGATGGACATATAGCTAACAGTCCGGAGGAGTCGCTTTCTCCGGCGTCAGTGATTTATTTTAAGGAGGCGCTAACTTATAACTCAAGAATACAGTTTTCAAAGACAAGCTCTTCTACCGCACCAGTGCGATATGATTTCCAGATCGAGAAGTCTAAGAAAACAAAAAGTGAGTATTTGATGTGATCGTCTGTTTATGGCTTTTTAACATGCTGTGGTTGTGTTTGTTTCACATTAGCATTCAGCTTTGGTACGTTCCGCCTTGTGTTTCAATGTCAACAACATGTCAAATGACAGGAGCAGTACGGCGTTTATGCAAGTTTGCAACGTGCGGTTCAGTCTCAGAGTCTTTTTTAAAAGAGAGCATTCTTTTTTATTATTCATTTGGACTCACATGTTGTGCACATAGCAATAGAGCCACAATGCTCGTCTCTTCCATTGCTGACATTACAGTATTAGGAGACACTTCCGTTTCAGCTTTAGCTGGACTGTGGAGAGTATCAGATGTAAAATGCATCGTGTGCTTTAAATACCGTGAGCTGCCTACCTAGGTAACATGTTGGGCATCATAAACAGGCACTGGTTATGTTAAAAAATGATGTCGATTTTTAGACAACCTTTTGCCTTTTTAAAACATTCTTTGGGTTTTATTTAATGGCAAGAATGTTTGCTATCATTCTTCTAAATATCTTTTTTTTGTCTTGAACAAAAAATCTTTCACACTGCACTTAACCCCAGGTTAAGTTACATTTTGAGTTTATCCCCACATTTTACCCGTGGTAAAATGCCCCTTTTTACCACCCCTTTTGTGGGGAAAACCCTGAATTGTGGTGCTGAAGCTGTGCAGTGTGAAACGAAGTGGGGTTAGATTGTTACAAGAAGACACTTAGCGACAGACAAATCATATTTAAGAGTGCATACTTTGTACTGTCACAACCCAAGCATGACGGGTAACACTGACAATATGCAAAAAGGAACATTAACCCAGGGTTTAGTAACGTGCAGTGTGAAATGTCAGATTATGAATACCAAGGGTTATCTCTTAACCCCTGGTAAAACATGAGCAGTGTGAAGTAAAATGGCTAACCCCAGATTCTGTTTACTCTGGGTTTATAATTACCTGAGATTAACAGTTTTAAGTGTGAAGAGCCCTAATAGAAAGTCATACAGTCATGTGACTAAGTGATTTATCCCTAATTAAATGAAACCCTAATTTTTATTGATTTTGGTGGCTTGTATATTAGGCCTGTGTTTTTACAAGTTAGTAACGGCAATAATTATTGCATTGGCAGATGATTGGATACGTGTGGTCATTTGTATTATACAGGCCTAGTTTTTCTGTTCTGGAGTTATTAATCAACTAATTGTATTTTTCAGTAGTGATTTTTTATGTTTAAGTTTATTTTATGAATAATTTAGGAATAGCATGTCTATGAATATAAATGATAAATGACAAAATAGTTTTTCGAATTACTTCATACATTTCTACAACACCAACCTAATGATCAAACAATGGTGACACCTGTTTTACAAGATTCTCCAAAATATTTTCTCACATTATTTAAAAACACTAAACATGGGTTAATTCTTCTGTGAAGTGTGATGTTTAGCAGCCCTTCCTACTTTCCTACTCACTTCGTTCAATAAACAACAGCTTCTTGAAATGATCTGAATCAAGTCTCGATTAGTAAGGCCTTCATCTTTCTCTTGTGAATCAATGACACAAGCTCCCCCACCTCCGACAGGCCCCTCGGGTGCTATGCCCCCTTCAGTCTCACCATCTGCTCACGTGACACCCGTGATCCTCCTCAGCATCACGGCAGCCATCTTGGTCAACACCCTCCCATTTGCAGTGTGTGCAGCCAATCCAATGAACGCGTGCGGGGGCTGTGAAGGGAGGGTTGGAGAGAAAGAGACATCACTGATTGTAGCTCAGCTCACACAGCATCACAATCGCCTGGCTGTGTTGAGCCAGAGCCGAGAGCAAGGAAGCCTTTATTTACACGGCGGATTTTGGCTTTCATTGACCGTTCACACGACGAGGCTGTTGAGCTCGAGAAGAACAATAGCATCCTTTCTGTCAGATTTGCCTTGGACTGCTGTTTGATATTTACTGCTCTTCTTTGTTTTCCTTTCTCCTTTGTACTGGAGAAAGACTGTTGGTCGGACTGGATTTTTATTATTGATATTTCTATCCCCTGCTTGTGTTTTGCACTGCGTCTTTCTCCTTACTGAGGGCCGCCATCGTGGTTGTTATTGTCATCGCAGCTATCAGCTGAGTCACCATGTCTGATCTGACGCCCCAGAGCGATGCCCCCACCCCCACTACTGACAAAATCACACAGGCTGCCAGAGAGACCATCTACCTATGCAACTTCCGTGTATCTGTGGATGGGGAATGGCTTTGCCTGCGTGAGCTCAATGACATCTCTCTCACACCCGATCCTGAGCCGGCTCATGAAGGTAGGCGAGCGCAGCATCACTAGGCCTCCGTTGCTCTTACCGTACTGGGCGGTGCTGGCCCAGCCTTTCACCATCGTGCTCCCAGCATTCCTGCAGGCATATTTGGAAATGTAGTTTTCTGGGGCAAAGAGTGTTTTTAGTTTATTTTTAGTTCATTATTTACTTAGATTATTTGAGAAAGGCAATTAATAAGCTGCCTGTTTTAAATTCTTATGAATCATGTTTTATTCAAATAAAACAATTTCCACATTAAACAACATTAGGTATATAATAAATTTAAATTAAATTACACTAATTTTAAATTAAATTGAATATAAAGAAATTAAATTCATGTTTCAATTATTATTATACTTATAAGAATGATTTGAATAAGCATCAACTTTCAGATAATGTTAATTATTCAAATAATATAACAAATACGTAACTTTCTAATGTTCTAATATATATTTTTTGTTCCTTAAAGCCTTTTAAAAAAATCTATTAGAACATTAGAAAGTTATGTATTTGTTATGACTTTCTAATGTTGTAATAGATTTTGTTTGTTCTGTTTTTAATAAAAAGCAAGGTTTTTCTAAGAAAAAAAGAAAGCTACACATTATTTTCTCAAATAGAATTAAATACTGTTTTAAAAAATTTTTTTAATTAACCATGATTTTATTTAAACAAATTAAACTATGGTTATTGTGGTGAGATCATAGTAAATTTGTGATAACTGTGGTTTTACTACAAATAAAACCAAAAACTATGTCTGCAGTGCAGAGTAAACCACTGTTTAGTTTCTAAACAATATGTTCTACTAATCCAGACCATTACTGTAGAGCCAGTGTTTACCATGCCAATTGTTTGAATAGTACATTGAGAAATGCAATTATATAGAAACAGTACTGTTGCCCAGGAGACTGAAAGCCTGAAATGGCTTTGAAAGGATTGATCAATTGGCAGCAGTCAGATGTGATCAGAGGCCACGTGGAGGACAAGCAGCAGTAAATATCTCAGGCTAATGTAATTTCCCTGCACTAAAAGAATAGGAAACACAAGGAATTGACAAAATGATCTGATATGGTGTGTTTACAGCTCACATGTTTTGTCAAAGATGTCTGTAGACATCAGAAGTGTTTGTTCCAAATGGATTTTTTGTTTTGTTCATTGTTCACAGCTATGAGCTGTAAAAACCTCCTCACATAAAATGGACTTTTAAATTCTTCTTCAAGTTATAAATATAGTATATTTACTGAGAGGTCTCACCATAATTTACTTTAGAGATGTTTGGAGATTTTTTTTTCTAATTTGATTACTATAGAGATCTACCAATATGGGTTTTTAATGGCCAATACTGATATTGAGAAAGCACTGTGGTTGATATAACACAAATGCAATTTCAGTAAGTAAGACATGAAATTGTTGAAACTAAATTAAACATTTATTGTCCATTACAGGCATCAAAACAGACTTGAACACACGAAATGTGCACTCCACACAATATTACATTAAACATGGACAGTTAAATTCAACAGATAACAGATTATTATTCCATACAATATCTGTATCTCATCCACCTGAGACGACCCATTTTACTGTAATCATTTCATTGTGTGTCATGCAGATGTTTTTTGTGTGTTTTTGGTCTGCTTTGCCACATCAAGTGTCATTTATAGTTAAAAATGTTTCCCTACAGCCAAGCCACATTAAAACCTTAAAGCTAAGACTCATTTTATGAATGAATATGTACAACACAAAAAGCTTAATACTTTTTCTTGAGGCATTCTGTTTGACAAATTAGTGAGATAAGTTGCCACTTGGGTCTCAGAAGCATTGTTATTGTACTACTTTGTCACATACTATTCATATCTTTTAATTCAGGATTGTTCACACACTGGAATGGCTCTAATGACTATCAGCACTCATGTTGCAGACACATGGTTATCATTCTCCAACTATTGTTCGTTTCATTTGCCCAGAAAAGCATTGTTGCAGCGCACTTGTATGGCAGTGAGTGACAAAGACCGTTAGCTTGAACAGATTTTAAGAAATGAAAACATGTTTTCCTTCTTACAGTTACTTTGATTTACTCCCATGATGTGCATGACCCAATCCTCTTCTGCTTTGTTTTCTGTTTTTCATTGCCTTTTGCAAAGACTCATGGGAGGATTTCACAGATTTGGTGGAGCAAATGCAAATGCTTGATGAGTTTAAAGGTGCGTATGGTGGCTTCACCCTACCCAGTCCACCTCATTCCAGCCTCGGGCACCATCTTAAAAAAACTCCAGCAGGCGTGGCCGTACAGCCCTGTCTGTACTGAACAACAGCCTCCCGAACGGCACATTAGCACCACGGCTTTCAAAGCTTTATCCCTTATGCTGATTGTTTTTTGTGAATCTCTATCTGTCTGTCTTTCAATGTTTTTATTTCCCTTTCTGTTTTTGTCAATGACACTTTGACTTATTATTTTCTTGCTAGTCATCTTTGTAGCTAGCAAAATTTCTGGCTGCCTATTAGGCTGGATTGCTCTTGTATGGCTTGTTTAGTTTCATCCACCACGTTCCCATTCTCGGCTGTTTTGGCTTTTTATTGCATGGTATTGCCAGCATTTTACACAATTAAGATCACCGAAAAATACAATTTCTGTTATTATTTACTCACCCTCATGTCATGTCAAACCTGTATGACTTTTTTTGCTTCAGCAGAACACAGAAGAAGATATTTTGCAAAATGCTGGTTACTGGCACCCATTCACTTTTATAGTATGGACACAAGGTACAATAGAAGTCAATGGGTGCCGGTAACCAGCGTTTTACAAAATATCTTCATATCATATACAGGGTTTGAATGACATAATTTTTGGTTGAACTATCCCTCCACATGTATAATTTGTTCAATTTCTCAGGTTTTTGAGAGACTTTGATTGTCATTAGACTTGTATACTTTTCTCATTTTATGCTAAAACAATCTCTGTCTTATTGCAGAGACACTCTGTTTTGTGATGTGTAGTTTTGATATTTGTAGCCATTATATATGTTACCATAAGCATCAAAGGTGATCTTTGAACCTTATTTATTTTGATTTCATTAGCAATAAATTGTTTCTGTATTTGTAATGGCTGTTTAAAATGAACTTTGGTTAAATGACAAGATTACTCTGATAGCAAAGTCCCTTTAGGATAGACTCATATATTTGTAACGCCTTTGGGCAGCTATTTATAGTCAACTGGTACATCTAAAATCGCTGACTGAAATCACGAAAATCAAATCAACTGTATAATAACTTTTGTTTCTTAAATTCAAACTGAGCTAAAAAACACATTTTCGACGTCACCTCAGCTACTGCAGACAGGTTGGCAAGCATCTCACAAGACTTCTTCTTCTAGAGAATATCAGTCTTTATGATAATTGGCTCGTTTTACTCGAAGGCGGTACGTCCATTGCTAGTGCGGCCATGCGTAAACCATCCTTCATAAAAATAACAGTGCCACATTTGATCTTTTCTGATAATCTCTTTTGTGAGAGATTTTGAATTTTCAGTCACTGTGCTGTGAAAATGTCTTGTACTGGATTATTTTCTCTGCTTTACTGCCTGAAAACTAAGATGTTTTTGTGCAATGGTAATCCTGAGAAGATGAAACGTCTTCCCTTTACTGAATAGACCCAACCAGTTTCAAAGAGGAAAAAATTATTTTGTTTATACAGTGGAGTGGAGGTTATACATCTATATAAACAGTCACTGGTGTTGGCTAACAAACATGATGATAGCATTACTATGGGTGTGAACAGGCAGGGTGAGGCATGAGAACAGAAACTTGAAATTCAATTCAGTAAAAATGAACTAAATTAATCTGTTAATTTGTATACTTGATTTGGAGTGAGATGTTCAAAAGAATTCTAATAAAAAAAGTTATCACTTCATTTATAAAGGAGCTTTTTGTGGAAATCTTTCTAAAATGAAGCTGATAAATATTTTTACAAGGTGATCCCAGGTATAGAGGAAACCACGTTTTGCATTTTTTCTGATGTAACCGAAACGCTTTTTTATCCAGATCCTTAAAAACGTCTTCCTTCATGTCGCAAACATGTTAAATACCGTGTCGAATCTCCTTTAGCCAAAGTGAGTAAATTGTATCATAACTAAATTTAATCATTTCTGTCCAACTCTAGATCCAAAGGACCCTATTGCCATCGAAAGGCTTAACCTGATGAACATGGCCAAGCTGAGCATCAAGGGCTTGATTGAGTCTGCATTGAACCTGGGACGCACACTGGACTCGGACTACGCCCCACTGCAGCAGTTTTTTGTCGTCATGGAGCACTGCTTGAAACACGGACTTAAAAGTGAGCACAACGATTCCTAACTCAAATGTTACTATCCTCGGATAGGAATGTCTGGTCCAGATTTTTGTGCTTTATTGTTGTAATTAAGCAAAATAATAATGGCATGGTTACAGAACACCAGTATGTACAGTAATGCTAAACCCTTTTCAGTGGTACTCTATAATGTACAGTAAATCTTTGTTATCTAAAGTGTATTCATTTTTTCTGAATATTTCTTGTTTTTTTTAAGGTAAGAAGACATTCCTTGGTCAAAATAAGTCTTTCTGGGGTCCATTGGAGTTGGTGGAAAAGTTGACTCCAGAAGCTGGGGAGATCACAGCCAGCGTCAAAGACCTCCCTGGGCTCAAGTAAGAAAACACCTTTAACTTGACCATGATATTTCCTTCATTTATGCTCTGTTTATGACTTTAAAGTTGTTTTTCATCCCAGAACCCCATTAGGAAGAGGCAGAGCATGGCTTCGACTTGCCTTGATGCAAAAGAAGCTCTCGGATTATATGAAGACCATCATCAACCGAAAAGACTTGCTCAGGTACAGGATCTGATATTGGTTTACCATTTGTTACAAACCGTGATCTTGCTATTTTCTGGTGTTTTTACATTTGCCGCTGTTGTGTTTCTTAGTGAATTCTATGAGGCCAAACGCTCTTATGATGGAGGAGGAAGGAGCAGTGATTGCTGGGCTGTTGGTGGGGCTGAATGTCATTGATGCCAACTTGTGCATGAAGGGAGAAGATTTAGACTCGCAGGTATCTGTTACTCTTTACTGTATACTGAGGCAGTAAAGGAACACAAATAATCTAATACAGCAGTATCTGGTTGCTTTTGTATTATCGTTCTGTCTATACAGCGTATTGGCCAACTTGTAAATCCATTTGTATTTGTGGAGCAATAAATGTTTACTCTTCTTTTTAGGTTGGAGTCATAGATTTTTCCATGTATCTGAAAGATGGAGCTCACAGCAGCAAAAGTACAGAGGGGTAAGTTCACATTTATCTCCCTCATTATGTCAGATGTGTTAGTATGATAAAGTATTATTATGGTTAGGATTTTAAAAGCTCCACTGAAGCTGCTGTTTGTTTGCAGTGATGGACAGATCACAGCTATTCTTGACCAGAAGAACTACGTGGAAGAACTGAACAGACATTTAAGGTACAGTTCACATTACCCAACATCAACTCGTAACACATGTGGGGGAGTTTTCTTGACTAGCCGTGTGACTAATCTCACATTCTCACCATTAAATTCTTGCCTAAATTCCCCTTTCACAGCGCATCCGTGAATAACCTGCAAGCCAAAGTAGACGCACTGGAAAAATCCAACACAAAACTTACAGAGGAAGTGGGTAATATTTATAACTTAAAAAAGTTATTATTAAAACTTGCCATAACAGAGAATAATCAACTAATTTAATGGACACTGTCCATATGTGGTTTAGTAATGTACTGGGTTGGTGGGACTTTTTGCAGTAATTAATTCATCACTTTTCTCCTGTTATTTAGCTTGCCGTCGCAAACAACAGGATCATCACTCTGCAGGAGGAACTTGAGAGAGTAAAAGAGGAAAGCTCTTATTTAGTGGAGTCCAGTCGCAAGGTGAACTATCTGTGATGTTATTGAAGTATGCATTGTTCACATTTAATCACTTCTATAGAAATCATTCAGTCCTTGTTAGTAATTCTTCAGTCAAACCCACAAGCTTACGTTGAACTGTGAACGTACACAGTTCTGCGGTATTAGTGGTTGTTCATTGTTGGCTGATATTTTGACTTTGTTCCTTTTGAAGGCATCAAGAGCAGAAGGTACTGCAAACGGTCAAGTACTTGGAGAAACTCGCAAACAGCTTAAAGAGGAAACTCAGCTCAGACTGGTGGGTGAAACATTAAACTATACAATGTAACTGTAATAACTTTGGATCAAAGCATCCTGTAACTGTTCTCTCTAAAGAAAAGCCTTGAGAAGATGAGTTCTTCATAAATTCTGTGCTTTTGTAGGATGTGGAGAAGGAGCTAGAGGTGCAGATAGGGATGAAGCAGGAGATGGAGTTGTCCATGAAGATGTTGGAGAAAGACATCTGTGAGAAACATGATGCTCTAGTGGAGCTCAGACAGCAGTTAGATGACATGCGCACACTCAACCATGAGCTCTCCATCAAGTCACAGGTATAAGAGACATAGACATTTCCTCAATTACAATTTTTTTTATGTATGTACAAACCAAAAGTACAGAGATTTTAAGATTAAGATGAATCAGATTTGTTAGTACCATTGTTATCTACAATAGTAAACTGTGTATATGTCTGATGCAGCATGTTATTGGTGTGTTTTTGACCTGCAGAGTTCTGAGGCCAGTGCAAAACAGAAGAGTGACATCATCGGCCGCTTAGATGAGAAAACAAACCAAATGGCGAATGTCATTAAACAGCTGGAGAGCAGGTGAGAATATCTTTCTGACCGTGGCACAGCATTCATGGACACAGATACTATAAACCAAAAACATTTTAAATGTAAGCAGTTTATACATTTTGGAAATGACTATTTACAATGAGTTTCAAAGATCTGAGACTACAAATGGAAGTAATAGGATATATATGTATTTATTGCCAGGTTTTTTTTTTACTGTGATCAGTTTAATTTAAATTAACAGTTGAATTAAAAAATTTTTTTAAAAAAAATCTTGCATAGTCTGTTTTTCAAATTTCAGTGGATTCAAGAAAATTGTATAGTCAATTATTAATATCAATTTTTTATTAAAACATAAAAAAAATTTAGGTTTAAATTAGATATTATTTTCCAGATTTTCAGTGTGGTCTCAGGCTGTAGGACCTCTGTGTAAATAGCATTTACGTAAAGAATAATTACCTTCCAAGGTCACAATATAGAGAAAGTAATCGCATACAGTGTATCACACATTATTCTTTGTATACAACAGTATCAGTGAGCTTACACAACAGGTTCACTCATTCCTTTATCAGAAATGTTGCTGCCTTCCACATGTTGGCAATAATCTGTACCTACAATAACTTTTCTCCTAATCTCTGTCTTCTCTCAATCATTTCTTTTGTCTTATATCTTCATTTGATCTTTCTTCCATGCTTGTTTCTTCTGTTTCTATTTATGGTGCCCAAACAGTGAGAAAGACATAGCCATACAGGCACGAAACTTGAGCACAGCTGCTGAAAAACTCCTGCAGAGGCAGCAATAAAATAACTGCAAACACCCAGATAGTTTTCAAAAATGCCTAAATGAAAAATCAGATCTTCAGTTTGATTTTGCATAACATAGACGACTTAGGGTATTTATTTTATTACTGGGTTTCAGATCCATTGCCGTTATTTTGTTATGACCTGTAAACTATGGACCTTGCTTCTGTGTCCCCTCGCATCATCTTTCAATATTGTACAGCTAATTCAGTGCTCCTGTCTCTAGTCTCCCTATGTGTGTGATAGCAGAAGTAATATCTTCCAACTGGTCTGTTCCCCAAATCCACATGGTTTTGGGTCAGATATGTACATTTTAAGCGATTGAATTGCATCTCTATTAAATCTCCATTTCTCAATACTGTAAAAAAGGCTAGCAGGATGTTGCTCAAAGTTGGTTATTTAGGCAAACCATAATCCAATTCAATACAGCATGGGGATACATTCCTAAAAAACGTACAATCGTTTTATATATAAAAGTATGCAACACCGTATTGTTAAGTTGATTTGTTAACCCTCTTTGATCAAGTTACAGTTCAAAAACCTTGGTCCTGAATATTTGACAAACTTGCTTAATTTACACAATGTCGAGTGCTTCGATGGATGCTCAAGCTACACAAACTAACTGAGTATGATCTTTAAAACATATTCAGAAGGTTATGATAGCTTTTTTGCAAGAAATTATGATTGCGTGCCTGAATTCCTTAAAAGCTTAATGTTAGCTTAATTTAAACCTGGAAGTTGATGCCAAATGTCGAAACTCTGGAAAGGCTTTACAAACGTTTGGATAATGACGTTCTAAATTGTGAACAGACTGAAGTGTATGTAAACATAATGTAGATGTGAACTGTAGTACAAGTATAGCTTAATAAAAAAAATCAGACCCTTTCAGACTGCTTTGCTTTCTTTAGTGTTTACAATTTCTGCACCGGCAGTCTGTCTTCTCCAGCTGTCCTTTATCACTCAGTTTTTCAATATGCTTTTATTATTTAATTTATGTTCCTTTTCCATGGCTTTTAGTTTTCATTTCACCTCATTAAGTTAATGTGGCCCAAATTCAGATGTAAGAAGGCGGAACGAGAGCGAGACCTGGCGGACGAAGCGAATCGACTCTTTAAGCAGGAGTTTGGGGACAAGATTGAAAGTCAACAGCTAGAGGTGGAACAGTTACGAAAGCAGAGGTACCGCAATTACACTTACTTTGGTTTCCTGACATTGAAACTAATGGTGTGTTTTAGATAACTGGTACTGGCATCTAAAGAGGTTGTCAGATGGTTGTTACAAAGAAGATATTATAAAGTTGAATTATGCAATGCAATTATATGTAATGCATGAAGGGTTTGGGAAATTTCACGCTTCTGTTATTATTCTGAAACAAAATTCCTGAGAGCAAATCAGATGTTAGGATTAGGTGATATCAATAAACTCAGATCATGATTCAATACAATGCACTATACTGGGTTCACTATACGGTAGTATAGTAGTAATGACATAACAGATTTATTTTCAAAAGAATTTTCAACAATTTTTGTTTTGCATAAAACTTGTAAAATGAACAACATTCACCTAATTTAATTCAACCTTCTGTATGGAAATGAATGCAAATTGAATAGTCTGTCAGTGAAAAACAAAATTCTAACACATGGCTTCTTAATGTTTTTAAAGAATTTAAAAAATGTTTATTTTTAAATTAACCAAATATTGAAATGATATATATTTTGATGCAGGTCAGATGTTAGCAACTCATGCAGAAGGATTTAACAGACATCATATTGTTAAAAAAATCATCAAAGCTCTATTTTCTTTGTATTGTAATCTTCACACTAAATAATAAATAAAATAATTTATAAAGTATATCTCAAACATGGTCTTATTGCTCAAATGTCAACGAGGCATTTTCTTTTCTGTATGTGCAATAGATCAGTTTTGGAGCAGGAGCTAAAGAAATGGAGAGAGCATCACTGCAATAACAGTTCTGAAGCTCTATTAGGAAAAACGCCACCACAGAGAGATGCAAGGCAACATGTGGAGGAGATCAGGAAGGTCAGAGCTGGTTTGTGTTATATCTGTCATTCTCATCTACAGGTCTCTGTTTTGTTTATTGCTCTGTATGTACCGCATGCTATTTCCTGAAATTCAGTATTTCTGTTTTTATTCAGGAGTTAGAAAGTGTCAAAATAGAAAATAACACACTCCGCACTGCGCTTGAGGAAAGGTCGAGTCTTGGTTCCAGTTTGTAAGTCTGCTGTAAATGCTGTTACAAATGTACATAAAACTGAATATATGAATGTATACAACATTATGAAAATGAAACTACAACTGTCTTTTTCTTAGGACACTGTCACATGACGACGAACAGGTGCTAGATATAACTGTCAGTTATCCTTGTATTTTTCTTAGATTATCTTATCTTAGAATATTTCTTGTAATATTGTCTCAACATTTATATTCACAAATCTCTCTATGATTTGGTAGGATCAATCTCAAGACCCCTCAGTCTGCACTATGTGTGAAAACCAGAACTCGATGACTACACCTAAGGTACCAAGCAGTCTGAGCCTTAGCAAAATTTAAACAAAGATCATTTTTGTCCAAAAACTGTGTGTAATTTAACCCCATACTCTCTTATAATGGTACAGTTTGTTTTAATTAAATTACAAACAGAATTGAAGTTGTGGTCTCTGTCTTATTAAAAACCTGAGTCCACTACTGAAAATGCTTATATTTTGATTTTTTAAAATATATTCTTTTTAATTAAAAAATGAACATGAATGTAATCTTGTGCTCTTCAGTGGAAGCAAAGACAACACTTGACAGCATCACTTAATAGATTATGAAACTAGATAATAGTGCAGAATTGAACATATTGTTTTATGTCATTTTACTTGTTTTTTTCATCATTTTTTACAGGTAAAAATTTTGATTTTAAATCCCAGATGTAATGGTGGTGTTAAACTTTGAAACCCCACTTCTTATTTTACTATACTTATTAGACACCGTTAAGGGTCATGTTCTGTTGCATACAAATTATGTTGTTTTTTTCTAAAACTATTTCAGAAACAGTGTAAGAACTGCAGTGGTGTGTTCTGTGAGAACTGTATGGCTAATCAACTTCCTCTGCCTTCCTCCATCAACCCTGAGCACGTGTGTGATGTCTGCTACTCGCAGTTACTGCAGCTATATGCCTCCACCCCATCCTGAGACATCATCTACATCTGCGAAAATAGACTGTTAGACTATCAGCACAAATAACGGTTTATCAGTCTATAAAAGTGCAATTTAAAATTATGTATTTTGGATATCAAATAGCACCTAAACTACATCTAAATTATTTGCATCTGATGTTTGCCAAAAAGGGATGATTTTACAAGCTCTTTGTTTAAAATGCTTTAAGATTGTTTCATGAGACATATCAACATTAGGGTTTTGTATCTTGAGGATGAGTTGACTGAAGCTGTCCACCAAGTGGATTTATACAGGTCTTTTACCACGTCATTTATGTGTTTTCTCAAGTGTTGATATAAAACACTGCTGTCCTGATAAAATACCTTTAACCAAGAGGTTGTTAACAAAATATTTTAGCTTGTTAAACACTATAACAAGCAAAGCATGTGTACTGTATTAAAGGTTTAATAGTCAAAATCAACATTTGTAACATTGTACACACTTGTGTTGATGTTCTTTCAAATGCTTATAACTTGATTTTGGAAGCTGTGCATAGTTACGATCATAATCCTGAAAAAATTATTTGCGATAAAAGGTAGTTTTATGCCTGTGTAAAATGGATTTTTTATTAGCTGAATAAAATTTTTATTATAAATTGGATTTCTTAGTCTATTAATTTTTTTATTTAGGTTTTTTATTTAGGTATTTAAGTGACAATCTTTGAAACTGTGTTTGCAAGTTCTATAATTATGCATGCTGTTGTTTTCATAACTTTATTAGTAAATTACGGCTAAAGATTTATTAAAATGTTTATGAAAAATCTTTTAAGATACTCAGCAATTAAGATACACACTTTCCCCTACACATTCATATGAATCTGAAACTAAATTCATGTTGATAAAAGTTTGTGGTCACATTATGCATCAACTGCCAGCATGCAAACTAATATGGATAATAAAGAAAAAAAATACTAAATAACTAATTGCTGTATAAACTAATGCCTACAACATAATTAATGATCACAGAGTAACTACACGTGAAGGAAGCATCTTCTTATACAGTTTATTGTTGGTCTTAGGATGTTTTAATAATCAATGAATGTCCAAAAATAAATTCAGGGCAGTTAAGTAACATTCTCCTTTAATGTTGAGTCAAAACATAATAAAAAATGAGCATAATGTTACAGGACAGTTTAAATAAAGTTCACTTTTATCTTATTCTTCCTCCCTGGATGGTGATGAATTCAGGAACAACTCAATGTATCGCTCAACTGCATTACACACAAAACGAAAAAAAAAAAAAAAAAAAACGGAAATCATGGTTAATTGTTGTGTTATGTTTGTAAATACAGAATTTTTTAAAAGTCAAATTCATTTTTTGTACAACTTACGAATATACTCTCTGTCTTTGGACATGGCTGCCACTGCATCCTGATGTGTTGTAAAGTAAGCCTCTGCCTCACCAGTGGGTCGTCCATCAGAACCATATTCCATAAGAACTCTGTCCAGTCTGATGGGAGAGAAAAACTGAAACAGAAATGTTGTTATTGATAAACGATTATACATAATACATCACAGTTACTAAAACAATCCGCTTGTAAAGTCGTGACATAAACAATACCATTTCTGGGTCAAAGTCTCCACTCCTTTCAAGTGAGGCTACTATTGAAACAACAGTTTATACGCACAATTTATTCATATACATTTAATTTCGCTATGTAGATAAACATTGGGATCTTGATTTTCGGTAGTTTTGAAGCATGCCATAACTATATAATAGCAATTTTTGTTGTTTGCCTTTCATTTGGACCCAGAAGCAGTGGTGCAGATATAAAAAGCATTTAACATATATTTTTCGAATACAAACAAACAAACAAAAAATTACACATAATAGTTTAAATGGCAAAAACTTCTACCTTTACAATGTCCTCTCCTGTACATTCATAGGGTAAACCTCTCATGTGAATAAGGTTATCTGGTTTGGAGGAATTCTGATGTGTTGTTGACACAGGGCTATCATTTGCTGTGCATGAGAAAAGATTTGGGGATCTTACACTTGGCATTTCACAAAACAATATTTGCAAGCCTTGGAGTAAATGGACATCAGATTATTCACTCTCACATTGTCTCACCAAATTTCATCTTGCGTGTTGTGGCTGTGTCATGTCCTAAAGTCTCATTTCGCCCTCTTCCATACTGCGCATGGATTTCATTTTTCCTACTGGGGAAAATCTCAATGTACCTGCACATGAAGGAAAAACAGTTTGAAACAAAAGCTACCAAGTTTTAGGTATTATACATTTGAAATTGTATTGCTTCACTTCAGAAGATACATATTAATCCACTAAATCAGTGATTTAATGATGTACAGTATGTGCTTTTTGGATTGCATATAAGATTAGATCACGCAATGCTAATATAATTTTACATTTGTGTGAAACTAAATTAAAGAAGATCATATACAGCTAAGATGGCAATATGTTGAGTAAATTATAAGACAATTTTCATATTCCTTCAAGTATAACAGCACAATTTACCTACCTGTTTCCCATGACCTCTCTGTCTTTCTCCAGTGCCTTTTTTGCCATTTCCTTTGTGGCAAACTGCACAAAAGCATCACCTGAGTTTCTGCCTTTCTTGTTTAAGACTATTGTAACACCATCTTCTACAATCTTTAAGCCTATTTGGATAATGGTAAAACACATTATAAACACAAAATAAACATAAGCCTTTCATCAGCGCAACATCATTCAAATGCAATTTTCTAGCTGTTTTACCGGAGAAGAACTGAATGATTTCCTTCTCTGTGCAGCTGAAAGGAAGACCCCTGAGTCGAACCACTCCATCTGGCTCTGCACTTTCATCTGTAGCTTTTAATATGGCATCAGCATCACTGTTTGTGACTTCATACACTGAAAAACATGACATTATAACTGAGCTTAATGAACAATTCATCACGCAAGCACACCATGTATATCTTTTAAACAAAGATACTGTATTTTGTATTTTACTAGCAAAGAGTATTTTTGCCAATTCCCCCTTACCTTCAATATACCGCTGCCCTAGGTATTGTTTGTGTTGATCTAAAGCTTTGCCAACATCCTCCTCGTGCTCTAACTCAATTAATGCCACTCCAGTCGGCCTGCCGTTCCTGTTGTTCAAGATATGGATGCCTTGAACTCCACCACGGATCCTACAATCTATCAAAGCAATACAAAAGAGACAATACTATTAATATGACAAAACTGATCAGTAGTACAAAGCAGGATAAAGTGCACATAACATGGAAATACATAATAATGAAGTACCAGAAAAGAAGTTCATTAAGTCTTCTGCTGTACATGACCAAGGAAGACCTCTGGCCCTGATGATGAACACTTCCTTCGCCTGGGTCTCTTCAATTGGGGTGTATTCTGGTAGAGGTGGGTACTCATCTTCTTTGGATGATGACTAAAATATTCAAATTACAGTGTCACAGAAAGAGTCAACAAAAAACTCCTTAGTCATGTCTGGAGATGCTCTGTTTGGAGATGATTATAGATAAATGGATCAGGTACCTCAGAAGACAAATATCGTTGGTGTAATGTCCAGATACGTTTGGTGTTATTTGTTAAACACCTCGCTGACCATAAATGATTACTTCGAGTTCGTGCTACTGTAGACTGCGCAGTTCTGATATAATCCAAAGTGTCCAGACATGAAAACCGCTGTCTGCTAATACAGCGCGATAAAGACAACACAAAAGCGCTTCTACTGAATACAGACATATTGTGCTGTATAAATACTTCTAATATAACTTAAAACCTAAACCATAACCTGTTTTAACTCAGCACGTTACGTTCACTCAACACACGTTGACCTCCGGCGTCAGAGGACAACATGACGTACAAAACACGTGTGCCCTTGGACATGACAGTTTTTTCAAAATAAGAGTTCATAATTAAATCAAGAACACTTGGTTTCTCTACAATCAAGGCTATTGTAGTAATGTTCTTTCTAATTTAATTTATTCTAAAATTATTGGATTATTATGTGTGCGTACAGTATACAACATACTGTATTGCACATGTGAAATTAGTCTTTGAATTTGTATGAAATTGCTTAATAAATGTTTAATAAATGTTCATTGCTTAAGAAATGTTGTTGGATTCACTGACTGTTAATGTTGAAAAGTCTTAAACAAATATAAATTAAACAATATGTTATTTAAGTCCTGTATTTAGACCTTAAGACTAGCGTGACTCTTGTGTCATGAGCAAAAATGATGCGCAGTTTGACGCCTGCCGTAATATCGCGAGATTTGGCTTTTGTGGAGACTTTGGATAGGAAGAAGAACTTTTGCACGGACTGGACCAGTGTTGTTGGATTGTTAAGGACGTCGATACCGAAATATCTCGCTTTTCTACTTTTTGACGGTCAGGGAAACTGATCACTATCGATTTCTGAAGACCAACACGTTTGTTTCAAAGAGAGATGAGCTTTTTATTGTAAGTATGAATGGCTTCTGTAAAGAGAAACAGTGATAGCTAGTTAGCCAGCGCAGAAAATATTGCTTTTGTCCTGAACCTGTATGTACATGATCAGTCGTGACTCACAGTTTTGATAGATTTGTTAGATATGCGCATTCGTAATACAAAACGTCTGCTGATATCGTCGCAGTTAAATATCAATGCAGTATGTTTAGTACGTAGCTATCATATATCATAAAACTGTGGTCTTGCTAATGAATAATATTTCGCTAGTACATGAGGCCACTAAATGTAAATACTTATATTTTATTGCTAAACTATTACATTAATCTGACACGGAAAGCGGATCTTCTCGTTAAACTGCTTGAATTGTAGAATTCTCTTTCCTCAAATCAATAACTCGAGGTTTGGGTAAAATGTGTTATTTGTGACCCTTTAAAAACCCAGCTAAAGTATTTTTTTGTGATTACTGTTTTCTACATTATCCTACATAATGTAAAGAACATTTTGTGAAAATATAACCTTGATATCTTTAATACTGACTGAGTAATGATGACATCATGTCAAAGATTGAAATCATAGTGAGCAATCAAAACTAAAATCCCAATAGTGTACTGAGCTTTTCCCAGTGTAGCTATCATTTACAGTAGTGAGGAAAACAATAAAGCCATTCATTTTAGGGAAGCAATAATATAAGACTGCTGTAATGTCAGTGTATTTCTTTTTTTTTCTTTTTTATTATGGCCCCTTTTTATTTTCTATGTACACGGTTACAGTTAAGCAACTTGTGTCATGATTGCTAAATTATTGTCTGTTGTTGTGATGTCTGCAGAAGCAAAAATTTCACCTGTCAGCAGTTTGAAGTGTACAAATTTCTTCTGCTTTCCATAGAAATCGGAAGTAGGCTGTGTTTTAACTCGGTCTGTATGATCCATAAATTAAAGGGAAAAGGCTCAAAGGCCTTTAAATATTGACATGTTTAATTTATGTGTGTACTTGCATGAAACATTTCCAGAAACGACGTGCAAAAACCCTCCCATCAACTTCAGAAGAAAACATTGAGCAAGATAATTCTTAATTGATCTTATCTTCATTTTTATTAAGAGAGTGTAGTATCGCTTGCTTTGTTAGTAGAACGTGACAATTAAGACTTTGTACTCAGACTGGGTCTGTAAGTTTATGCTTTCTTTAGCTTCATGGAGACTGAATTTCCCATGTGCTCTGGTGTCTGTGGTCTGACTCAGGGAAATGTTATTGGGGCAATTAGATCATTTAGTTTAGAAAATACGCCTCATTAATTGTGAATACTTTGATGATATTTAAATGGTCCTGTAGCAGAGCCTCATAATAATTTCCGTGAGCAATTTCTCTGTAACCTGCTAAGGAATGTGGACTATTTCTTAAGGTGAATGTAACTGTCACTTCATCACCGCATACTCTAGTAATCTAGTTACAGTCAAATCTGCATGGTCATCAAGTACATTAGTGCTGCACTAAAATATTAAGTATTATAAGTTTTATTATGGGAGGCATTTTCATCACACACATTTTCAGTAACTCAGCTGTGAGCTGCATTTTTCATCACTTACTGTTTAAACCCTGTCCTGTTTTTTTAAGCAGGTGGACATGTTAAACAGAGCAGCTGTTAAATTGGTGAAGACAGACTTTGTGGTGTTGATAGAACAACAAAGGCACATAGGCCAGATATAATCACCTTGTGTGAAGCTTGTTGGGTCAACTGAGAAAAAACAATGAATCAGCTACATTGTGTATTACGTTATGCATTTTATGGAGCTGGTTTCAGACTTTAATCTGTGTTTAAATGACTTTAAATCTGTTAGGGTTAGGGGTTAGGTTAGGATTAGGGTTAAAACCAACAGTATGTTTTAGAAAGGAGTGATGGAGGTTTTGTTTAGCTAAACATTGTCTTGGCATCTGATAGTGATGAGACATTTAGAATTGGTACCACTGTCCATATGCCTGAAAAGCACATTTGTGTCATCACTACTGACCTCATTAAAGGTGTCCTTCCAAGTCCATTTTAATTTTAACTCAGATAGTTCTGGTTTAGGAGTATTGTTTGCAATGCTGTAATATACTTCCCTTATTTTAATCCAACAATGCAAGCGAAACCCTGAAAAGGAGGCCAACAGACCAAATTGCAATATACAGAAAAGTGAATTGTAGCCCTGTAATTTACTGTAACTAGGATGACTCAGACAGTGGTTTGAGTTGTGTTCTAGAAAAAAGGAGATAATTATTGTGGAAAAAACCCACTTTGTGTTCCCCCAAAAAAAGATCCAAATGGAAAAGTAGGTCTCATGTATTTAAGCTTCCAGCAGATAATAGCCCGCTAGTCCTTCCCTACAGCACTGCTGCCACTGGAAGCCCACCATTCATTTAATGACTTTTCCACAAACTCACAGAATCCCACTTTGGTAGGAAAGGGTTTAGTACAACAAACGTTTGCTGTGATCGTTTTTTCTTGTGTACTTTGATTATAGTGTAAGCTCACATCCAACATCAAATCTAAAACTGCTGCATTTTACCTCCACAGTGGAAGCCGCTCGTCAAAGACGTTCAAGCCGAAGAAGAACATTCCAGAGGGTTCGCACCAGTACGAGCTCCTGAAGCATGCGGAGGCCACGCTGGGCAGCGGAAACCTGCGCATGGCTGTCATGCTGCCCGATGGAGAAGATCTTAATGAATGGGTGGCAGTCAACAGTAAGCATGTGACTTTAAACAGTGTAGATGCATGTGCCAGTCTGGAAGGTTCTTAAAATAGCGTTTTTTGGTTTTAGAGTGAAATAATTCAATTCAATTCAGGTTTATTCATATAGCACTTTTCACAGTGTTGCATTGTCTCAAAGCAGCTTTACAGAGAAGACAATAAACAGTTGAGGGAAGAGAAAGTAAAACTACAAAATAAGTCCAAATTTAAAGAAACTACATAACCCTAATAAGGTCTGTGATTTTTCGTAGCCTGTTTGAAAGGCTTTCTAAAACGCCATTGTCGGGTTTTTGGTAATGGTTATGGGTTGCTGTCCTGTTTAGCTTTGGCAAATAAATCAGTTCCTCCGTCTAAAATCATGTACTGTCACAGAACGTTTGTAATTATATAAAGTAATTAAATGCAGTATCAATACTTTCCAGACATACCACATTTACCACATTTTGAAGTATGATAACTTCACCCCTCATAACAACAGCTGCAAAATAATATTTTGGTATCTATAATCACTTACACTTGAAAAGTTTTCTGGTATTTTTAATTTAAGAACTTTTCAGCTCCTGTGGCCAATATTCTATTCTATTGGAATAGAATATTGTCCATCGGATGCATATTGTCAATTTTTTTTAAAATGTATTGAGTGACTTTTTTATGTCAGTGTTTAAACACACTTGAAGTCTGTATTCAATTTGCAAGTAATACTCTTGATTAAAAACCATTTTATGTGGGCTGCTTTGCCTCTGGCTTCTTCTATTTATAACAATAGAGATATGAGAGTGAAGTCATCTCTATTCATTAGCCTCATGATCAGAAAGCTGAAAACCAGCTGTCTCCAGCAGTGTTGATGTGGCCAGGGTTTCTGGTTTCATTTAATTGCTAAGGCTCATGTAATGGTGGGTGTTTCCCAGCTCGTGATGTATGATTAGCAGGGTGTAAAGAAACCATGAGTTTCTTTAGAATGAATTTGTTTGGAAGTGAGTCAATAATGAGAAGACCACCACCAGTCAACTGCATGAGACCAGCGGTTCATTTTTAGGATTGGGAACATTGCAACAATGGAATATGATATGGCTTTTGGCCCTTCTTCTGAACAGACATTTACAACTGCAGTTGTTGTGGAGAAAAAAGATACATGGGTTGATACAGTAATGGTGCATATATTTTATGCCCATAGCTGTGGACTTCTTCAACCAGATCAACATGCTGTATGGGACCATCACAGACTTCTGCACTGAGGAAAGCTGTCCATTAATGTCTGCTGGACCCAAGTAAGTATTAGCAGGATTTTATTATAATGTGTCAATGTGTGTAATGTAAATTTAAAAATGTTTAATTTGACTTATTTCTTGTGTGTTGTCTGCAGGTATGAATATCACTGGGCAGATGGAACCAACATAAAGAAACCTATAAAGTGTTCAGCACCGAAGTACATTGATTACCTGATGACTTGGGTCCAAGATCAGCTTGACGATGAGACACTTTTCCCTTCAAAAATAGGTATCTTCCTCATTGAATCATTTCAGTTGTAGGGGTCCATGCGGCACGACTGCTAACACTTACATTTCTATTTTGGACAAACAATATTTTTCCTCCATTGTCTTGCGTCTTTTGTTTCTTTTTCATGACAGTTACTATGTATGTTCTTGCATGATGTGGGTTTTCTGTGGTCTATTCTAAAATATCTGCCATAATGAAAATGGTCAATAAAAATTTCAGGGAATACCTGATCATGATACTTGGGATATAGTATGTGGAGGTGTCTTCAAAGAACTGTGTGCTGAATGTTTTGGGAAATTGGACACAAGGTGGCGCTTCGGGTGTTTATGCAGAGCAGATTTACATTTTCTTAAGGATCAACATGATCACAAATTCTTTTCATTAAAAAGATATTCACAAAATCATATATATTCAGATGTCCATTTTTACTCCTCGGACTCGAATGATTATTATTCGATTATTATATTTGCAAATAAGTTTAATTCATTTGTGTGACAGGGGTTCCTTTTCCAAAGAACTTCATGTCCGTAGCCAAGACAATTTTGAAGAGACTGTTTCGTGTTTACGCTCACATCTACCACCAGCACTTTGATTCTGTTATCCAGCTGCAGGAGGAGGCACACCTCAACACCTCTTTCAAGCACTTTATCTTCTTTGTTCAGGTAGGACATGTGTCAATGTGGTGTGTGAGTTTTTGTGTTTGGTGGCGAGATGATGAACTGAGATGAATTTGTGTTTTGTAAACTCCTTTATGTTTAAGAAATTATTAAAATATTTCTTTCTTGATTTCATTGATTAATTTCTAAGAATATCTTATGCTACTACTGTATTTGTTGATGATTTGAAAATTGTTAATGATTCTTTTCTCATTTTTTCTCAGGAGTTTAATTTGATTGACAGGAAAGAACTTGCACCCCTTCAGGAGCTGATTGAGAAGCTCACATCCAAGGACAGATAAATCTGCCCCTTTACCAGCAGATCTTTTCCCATTTCTGTGTACAGACGGCCTGGCTTTGCTCTCTGTGTGTTTGACAGGTTTGTGGGAATGTTTCCTGAGAGTTGGAAGTAGACTGACTCCAAAATATCCCTCAGTAAGCCACAAATCAACCATAGGTCAAAGTCATAGTGGAATTATTCGGAAGTCTTTTTGACGTTATCTCAAACACTATCTAAGTGCCTGATATGTCCACTTTCAAATGTTAGCATTTTTACAAAAAACACCACCGTTCCTATTTAACATTATGCTTCTGAGTTTTTTAGGAGTATGTTTGTATTGGTGATAATTAGTGTTATGTTTTTCCTTCTTTAAGGATTTATTTAGAAGTTTATCGATAAGAATACAGAACGAGCATACACTAATTTTCACGAAGATATAAAGTCTTGGCCGTCTCTTAATTTCTCTTTTAATCCTACTGCTTGTGTTTGGAACTTTTGTTGTCACTTTCTATAGAAGGAGCGCTTTGTTTGTATCTGATTTTATCCAGCCCTCAATGAATGTCCCCATGTTATTGTAACACGTTTTACAGGTAACTAAAGAAATTTAGCCTGGGCCTACAGTTACATTAAAACAGTGGACTACCAGTTATTAGGGATTTGTCTGATGGTTGGGATAAAATGATCTGACTATGCAAGATTGATGTCCTGTTATTTATTTTTTTCTTTAATACCCCATGATATACACTAGGCATTTACATTTGTTTGGCAGTTTTGGATTTTAGTGGCTAGTCCATCACAGACATCTGAATTTACAACAAACCTAATGGTAATGATGCATTTCTCTTACCCGTTGACCCATTGTTCTCCTTGAAGTTTTTTAAGGATCCATTATAAAATATTATTTAAATGTATCTCTTCTTCAACAAATGACAAATATTGGTAAAAGAAGTTTTTACAACCTCGCTATACTTTAAAAAACATTGTATATGTTTGGTCTCTATGAAGTTTCACCCCATGAATGTTCATTTTTATGAATGTTACTGAAAATACGTTATTCTGAATTCATGGCTAAAATGTTTCTCAGAGATTTTCACACCACTTCGTTTTGAAACAGTATAAGATTGACTACAGATAAATGTACTAAACATTTTTGATGGCAAACTGTAAATAATGTAAACAGAAAAGGTATGCAATTGGTATAACATGAAATGCTTAACTTGCTAAACTTTTGTGGTACAATGCTGAATGCTGTTTATAGGAGAATAAACCTTGTTTGAAAAAAACATTTTTGTTTTGCTTTAATGTTTTTTAAACACAAACTGCTCTCTAATTAAAACTGCTTTAGATAGAAGCGTCTCCAAAATAAATGTAAAAGTAGTTAATTGTTATTTGATGTATCAAAATTGTTAGTTCTAGGGGTAACTCTGAACCTAAGATTTCAGAACCATGTTCTGTTTATTTTTTGTTAAAGTAAAACAATGTGTGTCATGTAGTGTCATGTAATGCAGTAGGTCTATGTCAGAAATCACCATACTACACAAGTCTTTGTATTTCTGCCACTTAATCATAAAAACAATGCATACATTAACATTCTTTTTTTGCTCCAGATAGATATACAGTTAGCAAGGACTGAGTCAGATCAAGTTGCTTTGGTGATATAAAGGCTTTTCTAGCCTTTCCCACATTTAAAGTCTAGTCTTTCCCATAACTCCACCTTTGATTAAAGGAAACACCTTTAGACATGTCCATGGTAGTCATGTTCTGGGTGGATGCATTGTCTGCCTTGCTGGAGAAATGGATGACAATTTAGCCGTTTTAGATTTAAATAATTATGGGGAAAGTGCACTCTTAAAAAGGATGTGTTATTTTATGTGTTTTGCTGTTTAACACATTATGAGTTTAGTCACATTAGGTAACTCATTTTGTGTTAAATACATAAAAGGGAATAACACATGTTGCGTTGAAAGTAACACAAGTGGAGTTAAAAGTAACACAAAATGTGTTGTCCTTAACTTAACACGGAGATGTGTCTAGTTAGAGACAACACGTTTGTTTTGTTTTTTATTTGTTATTTTTAACACATCAGTTTTTAGAGTGTGGTTTTGTACTCATCTAAACTCAGTTTGTACGCTTGTCACACTTCAACTTCTTTTATTATTTTGGTATTGATGTCCTGGCTAATGTTTGTTTAAATAAGACATACAACATAATAATTATATCATTATCTGTGTGTCAGTGTCAGCCCATTATAGCCTTAACTTCAGGCATATAATCAAGTAATTGGGCATATGAATCATTAATTGCTTGTGGCATTGACAGCAATTGCTGCTGTTTTATGTTCTGCCCATTAAAGTATGGCTTTCTGTCTTTAATTTCATAAAGATTTCTGGCAAACACTAAACACTAAAACAGAGACATTAAAACTTTGTAGAGCTTGAGTGATTTGTACTCATCAGCTCTTTATTTGTGCTGTAGAATAAGTTGGAGAGACCAGTCTCTCAAAACCTTTGGTTTTGATATCCTCACAGTTCAAGAGAGTCATGGTAGTTTTGTTTTTGATGTCAACCCTAATCAGTATAATCTTGATTCTATCAAATTTAAACAAAAATTAATCTGTTAAGTAAATCTGGAGTACACATAAAACTTGCCAGTAGAGGGAGACTGAACATCTGTCATTAAAAATGATGCATTCAACAATGTATTTGCGGTATTTTGGCCTATGTACTGTAAGACACCTAATTCCTTACAATTCTGATATATAATAATATACACTAAAATGCTCACATTTACTTTATATTAACAAATTACTTTATCTCATTGAAAGGTCGGATGAACGTTTATTTAATAGACAAGGTGTAAAGTAGGCAAAAGTATAATTTACTTTTCAACAGAAAATAATCTTGTAATTTTACTGTCTTAAAATATTGTTATCATCTAATAGTATCTAATATGCCTTTTAGAATCACATATTTTAACCTGAACTATGTGAGGCCAAAAACTTATCTTGAATGCATAGAAGTTTGTCCTTCTTTATAATGTCTCACTTAAGTCAGTGGTGTAAATATTTATATTTAAACTCCCCAACTGACAGGAACATTGTGCAAATGGCCCCGATTCTACGCACAATGATTTCCCAACCAACTGAATATGCTAAATATGTGTTACTGGTAGTGCATCTGTCATCCCTGTTCTTAAAAACATACATTTTCCACTTTAGCTTCCATTCTTCAAACTACACAGATTCTCCCTCTTCAAAACACCTATTGCCAAATATCTTACATTCAGGTGTTTTTTATCTATTTTTTAGATTATACCCAGAAGGTTTAGTTTCATAACAGATATATTTTTGTATCAGGATTTAATAACGTTTTGAGTGTTCTTGTATCTTGGACATTCTTTTGACCATTACCTCATAAAGATTTGTTTTTATGTCTTGCATAGTTCTTTTTTGTCAGTACATAGTAACCGCACACCTGTAATAACCTTGTGTATATGGTCAAGTTATATCTGTAATGATATTCAGTACAACATTTTGTTTTGACACTTTTCAGATAAGCTAAACTGTTTAAGAGATTTAGGGGATCCATTTTGCAGCATTATTTGAAAAACAAAGAATACATGACCTCCCCCCTTACGATAACGGTAATGAAATACACAGTGTCCATGTTGTGTAATTGAGGAATGTCGTGTTCTCAACAAGCAATTTAAACCAAAGAATATATGACACATCTCTGAACATGCCAGTTAGATCCTCCACCCACTCTATATAGTAACTGAACTGAGTTTTACTGAAATTCATACAGGCTGTAATCCTCTGATGTTTACCTAAGAGCTGAACGTGTTTGACTAGAATGAACTGGCTCCATTTCATGTGCTAATCAATACATTCATTTGCAAAGACAAATAAATAGGTTCTTATCGGTTAATATCAGCTAAATCATGTGCAAAGGTGGCTTATTTTCATTCTCCCAGTGATATGGAGAGCACGTAAGAATGTTTATTTATAGGGTGGAAGACGGTTGATTTTTGCTGATGGTGAAGTCCTACAAAAGCATTCTAACATTTTGTGACGTGTGTGATCCCCATTTTTCTCATACACTTTTTTAATATTCTCTCAAATTGATTTGAAAGTCTTATCTGTATGTAAACATTTGTAGTACTCAAACTAAGAATAACTTTTCCCTCAATTCTTTTCAGATTTAAAATGTATTATTATTAATGTGTGGCAATTAAGTAAAACGTGTATAAATGTTTATGAAATCAGTTGCATACTATTGACTATTGAGTGCTGATATTTGGGAGTAGACTTTATTAATCAGTGCATACACGTTTCCAGGAAAAAAGAGACAAACCCTTAGGGCCAACATGAGTATGAGTCAAAGATGCATTGAACGCATAAATCTGAGAAACCCGTGTCATCATTCTGACAGTTACATCATCACATACGTAGGGGTCTACAGTTTCTTACAGCACATGTAAAGAAAATGATTTCTTATGCAAGTGCAGAAAGTATTGTTTTATTTTATATTGTTAGATAAAATATAAGTAAACTCTATTACTCTGACATTTTTATAATATGAACTGAAATAAATGCAAATGTTTATTAGCTTAAAGTAAATCACCACATGTATTTTTCCTCTGTCTTAAAGACATAACTTTCATTCTTTCATTCTTTCTCTGTTATTGTTTGACCATTGAATCTCTATGGTAATTCTGCCAAGATGGTTTTGATTTTTTCTTCCCTCTTCAATAGGTGAACACTTTTATGTCTCCTTTCGTCTTTGAAAGCCCACAAATCATATCAGTTCCAGAAAACAGCAATGAACAGATTTTTTCTGAGCCTGCCAGAGGATAAAATTATACAAAAGATCAAAAAACATATTGCAAGGATTGATCTTCATGTTTATTAGGGCTTTCTTTTTTGTTATTGGGTCTTTATTTATCATTCCAGTAGTTTATTTTAGGCACAAGCTCACTTTTTCAAATAATACACACAATCTTACTTTGCCACATGTGGCTGATAAAATAAGATTTACCAATGGACTACATGTGGATCTTTGTAATAGACATGCTTAGGCATTATCCACTGCAGTAATGAGCTAAAGCCACTAAACAGAAGCTGGGTTTATAGTAAATCCAAGTGAGGATGTAGGCAATTACTCTTTCTATTTTAATAGGCAACATGAGGCATCATGATGAATTGTAACTTGAAAGGGTCAAGCAGAGGCTAAACCCATATCTGTGCACTTACCAAAAAAGACTACTAAACAAGGAAAATTTTTTTGCCCTGTTGTTTTCAACATTGTGGGCCATAATTTGTTTTCCTGCAACTTTCTAATAAGATGCTTCTCTTCCTGATTATAGCTTAATTTAAAAAAAGACTATTTTAATAACCTTTTTGTGTTTTTGGCAACTTTAAAACACAATTGTGTGGGAAATGATTCTAAAGTATCTACAAGTTTTACTATTACAGACTCATAGAAGTTTCTGATGGGAATGAAAACCACAACCATTTCCTCCAATACCGTGAGGTAAGGCTAAAATCTTCTTTAAACCATAAATAACATGAAAAAAGAGCAGGAAAACATTCCTGGCTTCACTACGTCTCTTAGCTAGAAAAAAATACACATACACTTAAATCATACTGCAATTTAAGTTTAATTCTGTAGCACTTTTCAAAATGTGCATTGTTGCAAAGCAGCCATACAAAAAAACATTTAAGCACAAAATAGATGATAACAATAGGAGAATTAAATAATAAACAGCATAATAGGCAAAAATGTCATTATTTTCCTTTATATTTAACTGTAGGAAAGAAAGATATGCAAAGTTCCAAAAGGTGCTATAACGGCAGTCCTCTTAATCATTTTAAACGTAGTGTCTTTTGGTTAGGATGTACAGTATATATTACTGTATAAGAGAAAAAATATAACACTAAGATATTGATTTTACATTACATTAAACTGTAAAGACAATTAATCAAACTGTATTTAGAAGTATATCTGCCTTAATATACTGTATACAGTATGAATAGTTCCCAGTGAGCAAGCCAAAGATGACAGTGTGAACAATGAATACCAGATGGTTTGAAATGCTCTGTGGTGTTTAATAAAGAACAAATGTACAATCATTACAAGTCAGAAGATAAGACAAACTGATACTCTGCTACACATTACAACCTGATACTGATACTGCTAGGTCCCAAGAACAACAGCCTTAAAAGATTATTAGAAGAGCTTTACTCGAATGGAAGAAAGATGAGTAAGCTTCTGCCGGCTCATATGATCAGACATCATCTGAAGCTTATTATGTTAATTATCTTGTGAGTCTGTAAACGTGCCTGCTTTTGAGTGTGCTGCTCTGTAATGAGGCGATGTTTATGTATTATGCACTGTAATTATTACACTTTATCTTACTAAAGAAAACAAGGAAGAAGTTCCACACATTCACACATCCGTGACGCTAAGTGAAAAGTAGTGGACACTGGGGCTAGTTGCCACACAAGGAAACTGTTACAAAAGTAACAAGGTTTTGAGTCATAGGTTCAGTTACAAGAAGATGTAATTTCATGTAAGCAAACAGATTGCTACACAGAACCATTGGGTGGAATGGCAATAGCTGTGCTTTTATTGTGAATAAAACACAGCTATTGACCAATCAGAATCAGGGACTGGAACTAACCACTTTATAATGTGTAGTATATTGTCCAAAGTAAAATTATATAACACAAACAATTTGTTTACAACATTTGTCCAATGAACTGTGTCTTGGACAATAATGGTGTTTTGTAATAGTATTTCTTAAATCTAAGGCAGAAGTAAACTAAAAATAAACCAAACCTACAATACCTTTTACCATAGTAAACAGTATGACAGTCATCCATGGAAGACATTTAATGATCACAAATCCTAAATTGTCTTTGGCTATTTGCCATCATAAAATGACACACATTGCATATTAGAATAAACACAATAGACCTAAAAAAAAAACAATGTGTAAGCTGCTCCAGGAAATAATTACATATATGTTAGTCACTAATTTCTCATGTAATTATACCATACTGTAAGAATAATTAAGTAGAAATAAGAAAAACACTTTCTAAAAAAAGCCCAGTTTTAGTATTTACATTAAAATTACTTTCATGTATTTGGCAGATGCTGTTATCCAAAGCGACAGTGCATTCAAGGTAAGGTATATTTTTTATACAATTTCTATATATTTACAGTATATTTTATTTTCAGTATGTGTGCTTTTGGGATGACGACATAATGCTTTATCATTTGAGCTATATAAATTTGAGCTATATAAAACATTTTAGTTCCAAAATGTTTATATGCAGTAGATAAAGTAAATGAGTGCATTTCATTTTGTTTCTTGGATTTCCTATTTCCTATTCTAAACTGCAAAAGATGCTTTACAAAATTTTGCCCAATTCAATGTATATAGGCATACAACACTGCTTTAAAACAAAGAGACAAAGAGTTCAGTCCACTAGATGATTTAATTAAAGATGTAATAAGTAATTAATTGAAACTTGCACCCCCTATTAGTTTATTAGGTGAGAAGGTGAACAAAAGAAAGAGACCCAGAAGTCCTGGTGCATATTTTCTACAACAGATGAAATATATTGCTATGCATTTAGAATAAGTTTCGTTAATCCATGTTCAGACATGTTTTCTTAAAGCAGCTCTTCATGTCTTTGGTTTCCTTTCCTCACATTTGATCGCTCAGGTTTTGAGTGTGTAAGTGTGCTGTCTCAGGTGTGGTCTCTAGGATGGGAGGGAGCTTTTCTGGAACTCTGAACATCCTGTTTTGAATTTTCAGTCGTACACAAAATGAGTGCATTAAGTTCATGAAGTCCATAATTGCAAAATTGTTAGGTTGTGAAGTGGGTTACACATTAGAAACTTTTTTTTCACTTAACTCTGGTCCCAAACTCAAATGTAACAACACTGAACGATGTTGCTCTGTGGCTGAAAATGTTCAAAATAAGTATTAAATTGTTGGGAATATGTTAATAGATTTAACTGCAAATAGTTTATAGAATGACCTTATAGAAAGTAAGACAAACCATATGATGATTGTATTTCAAATTTTATTTGGAGCAGCTTTTCACACTGCTTTTGCTTTCAGCTGGAAAGTAGCGTGTTGACCTGTTGGTTCATGAACCAACTGCAGGTATCTTCTCTGAAAATATTATTTTTTCCAGGAACACCTCGTTCTATCCTGCCTTCATTGACAGAACTTTGGAACACTTCACAGAGACTGGAATATAATTTATGTCTAGATTTTCACGTTAGACAAAACAGCTGTTCACTTCACATGTTATATATGTAGAGTATTCATATTCTACTGAATTTTGATTGTTTTAGATCATTTTAGATAATTCTGATGTTGACACATGGAAAGTTTTGACATTTATGCCTATTTCCCTGCCTTTGAAGAACAGGCATGCAGACATGTGGGCGGTGGGCCACATTTTACATTGTTTTATAGGAAAAAATCTTCTGTGGGACACTTTATGGTAACTCATTACCATAATATTACATTTGTTAACTAACAATGAATAATGAATGTTGTAAAAATACAATGTTAATAAATGAAATCATATTGTAAAATGCCACAAAGAGAAAAAATGGTGAAAAATAAATGCACTTTAATGATCTTCACTGATTAACCTGTGAAAAATCATATTAGTGTAGTAAATGACAGCAGCCGTGATCTGCTCCGTGTCATGTTGCTCAGCCATATGCTGATATATGAGCAATCTCATAGTCATGAAGGAAGCCACTACACCTGCTTTTATTATAATGTTTTCCTCATGCTTTTCTGGGACATCTAAAATGGCACAATGACTTAATGGCAACATGGACATACAGATTCAGTCTGCTACAGATGTGGTTGTAGAATACAGGCTAGTGTTGATGGGCACACCCAGATATATGCTTCCATTGTTTTTTCAAATCTTACCAAAAGATGAAATATATTGCTATGCATTTAGAAAGATGCAAATTATCAGAGAATACATTGACAGAGATACCATACCTCTGCTGATGATGGATTGTATCACGTTTCTGAAGAACTAAATGTTACTCTACCAGTTTTTTTTCCATTGAAACACTGGAAAAACAAACATACAACAAATACAAAGAGGAATCAAAAACAGGTGTCAAATACAGCTGAAGCGAGTATATGAAGAAATAGAGGCTGGTATAAGCGACAGGATGATTTAGATTCCATTACAGATTTCTGTGGCACAGCAAGAGGAAGGTGTAAACCAAAGCAAAAACCTGAGTTTCAGGTTTTATTGTTTGTGTCTCAAGATCTAGTCTCAGTGTGTAAACAAACTGTAAAAGATTATATAATTATATATATATGTGTTATATCCCTTTGAATTGTGTTCTTTAGCATCTTGTCTGTTACTTTTTTGTTTTGTTTTTTTGTTTTTAACAAGTCTTTACATAATGTTCCTCTTTGATAAGAGCAACGGCCTTTTTAATACTGAATGGTGCAGTATTAACTAACTAGTATATGCATTTTTTTCTTAGCTCTGTTATTACTAGGTGAGACTTAAGTGTTGAATGTCAGATTTGAGCCTAAAGCAGGATCACATATTCAAGCTCAAATCACTTGTTGTTCACTGAGATGTCAGGACCATCTGAGGCTCTGATAACAGGCCAGACAGAAGTGCAAAACATGTTTAAGCAGGAATCTTTATAAAGTAATTAGAGAATGTTAGAGGGAAACTGAGGTCACGCAAGAAGCTTTCATTAGTACCAATGGCTCTACATTATGTTGTGTCTGTGTAGTGAGTTAAAATTGTTGACTAGTTGTTGACATATAATACATCAATATTAAACAGACAGAGAGTTCCTTGTAATGTTATTTTCTGATGTCATACATCGCTCCATATAATACACATGCTTATTTAAAGAATTAGTAGGTAAATATAAATATTTCCAAATATTTATACATAAAAATGTAAGCGTGTGTTCGGTTTCATTCTTTGCTCATTTTGATACTGAGTCATCTTGTGTTAGAAGCCTATTTATAGGACATAGTAGTTTAAGGATAACAGTTTTCTCAAGATTTCACAATGAATTGATAAAAGGCATTAAGTTATAATCCGTGAGTCAGGATTTTTTTTAGATTAGCCTGTAATTGTAAAAAGCGCTTTACAAATAAACTTGATTTGAGTTACTTTGTCTACCAACCATTGAACATGTAGTCACACTACAGTTCTACAAAAAAAATGAGAAATGACTTAAATTGGACAGTCACCATTGTTTTAAAATATATATATAAGCAGGCCGTCAGTACAGGACAGTTTGCACTGTTGCGAAACATATGTGTAAACACTAAACAGGAAAAAAATGAGATCAGATTTTTTTTGCCATCTGCTGCATGATAACATAATCTGTTCTGCCACATCCCTCACCTCCTTTAAGAAACAGCTAAAAACACACCACTTTCACGAACACCTGACATCATAAAAAAAAGAAATCTTTTCTTTCCTCTACAGGTACTTATCTAGCTCTGCATAACATTGTAAACTTAGGAAAGCACCTCAGTACTATTGTTGCCGCTTTTGATGTGTCGCTTCATTGTCTCCTAATATTTGTAAGTCGCTTTGGATAAAAGACCACAATGGTAGTCAATTGTCTACTTAGGCGAGTCAATTTTCACATGAATATAAACAAGTGGACCAAAAAAGAGATATTATACATCAAAAAAGTATTTGCAATGATTCAAGACTTATTTTGCAAATGTAGCCAAAAAGATGCACGTAGAACTGTCACCTTTTAATGTAATGATTCTTTCGAACTTCAACAAATGTAAATCAAATATGCCAATATATTTGTTCAAATAATCAAACATTTCCTGTTTACATATTTTTTAGGATGTACATGCGCCATAGCTTGTGGTTTCCAGGTTAACTAGTTTTAACTAGTAGCTCCTAAACCACAACAAACTGTGAACAAATAAGCCCATTCATTCACATCCTGTTGTGTCTGTGTTTTTTGTTGAAACATTATGTAATTTTAATATTCCAAAGCAGACCCGGTGAAGGGGTCCTGTCAAAATCAAGTGATGCATCTTTCGGTGTGTCGTTTGTTACCTTATTCACAGAACAACAATCATATGGCTTTGATCTTGTCATCAATCATCATCTCCCACACTCAATACAGAAGTGGCTTGGTATTCATAACTGTCACAGCCACACCTGTCCTGTCTGACTACACTACAGTTTAAATGCGTGTGAGCTTGCTCAAGCCTATCCCTGCCACAACCCTTCACTTTAAACAGTAAACAACATCTCTCCCATATTTACCCATCAAAGCTCTGGTACCATAATTGCATACGGTATTATGATCATTACAATTTTATTTATACATTTGGCAGATACTTTTATCCAAAGCGACTTACATGGCATTCAATCTATACCTTATTTAATATCTGTGTTCCCTGGGATTCAAACCTATGACCTATATCTATACCAACTGAGCTACATGAACGTCTGTTGTGGTCTTTAGAAGCATTATACCTATTAGCAACATTAAAAAATATCATGTCAAATAGTTTGTAGGAGTTTTGGTTTAAATCAAACAAAAATATACAGTGACCTCAAAACAAGTTTAACGTCACTTGATCAGTGCAAACAGTAATGCATGTGAAGATTGATTGTGCAGGAGAGATGTTGGTAATAGTTGTTATTTGTAAATCACCAGTTGCCATCATAAACTTGTGATTTACTGCATTTATTATAAATAGCAATACTTGTTGAGCAACAACATCTGTTTCATTGTTTCTCACCCTCTTAAGTAGTAGGATTAAAGCAATCGTGACAGCATGTTACCCTTGACACAGGGCGTACTAGCACTGTCGTTTGCTTCATTAGGTGGGAGTTACTCATTGTGTCAAGGGAAACTTTTAGTCATACTTTAGTGTTTTTATGCAATCTTGCTGACAGAGATTTGGTATTCAGCTTCCCCCGGCTTGTCTGTGTACACCTGTGTTTGCATGGACTTTCAAAATGAAACAGCACGTGAGTGCAGTATTTGTTCCTACTGCACATACAATTCACCATGCATTCATAATCATCCACAAATATTGTACTAAAGGTACTAGAAGTGGTTTACATACTGAAGTTAAAAGGCAGACTACACAAAATTTCTGTAGTTTTTTTTTTTTTTAACAAAAGCGGCAAGCATATTCTATTGAGTTTTGAATACAGACCCAATCCTTTTTGCAAACACTAAAGGAGCTTAAACACAGATTAAACTGATTTACATTTCATAAATCAGAGCTGCCAAAGTGAACAGATAGCAGTAAAAGGCAATGTCAGATGTCAGGGGGATAGAAGATGAAAGATGAAGGAAAATAATGTCAGATAAGATGGGAGTACATTTTAGTGGATTATGTGGTCAACTATAGCTTATACAGAAAGATAGAGTTCAGCCCAGCCTTAAAACTCTGTATTAGGCATTTAACTATTAGTAAATTATGTTATCAGACTATTTACACTCCTGTCTTGTATGTACATTAGTGCATTATGTACTAGATCGTATAGTGCTGGTTTTGTTTAGGCCCTTATTGGAATGTCGCTACAATAAGATAAGATTTTACAACACCATTATTTTAAACCCACTAAAACACAGTCAGGCAGTTTGGTGTGTTCAGTGTCACCATGTCACCCTTGTCTTCTATATAATTATTAATATGTATTTGCAATCTGCATTCTTGAACACTTTAGAGAGATAATACAGAACTTTCAGCGGCAGATCAGAAGCAAAGCAAACTAGTCACACCATTAGCATGATGAAACTGCTCTGCCCAAATAATCCACTTTAATATGCAATTATCTGCTAAATAATTTTAGAGAGAAGAATAATTTTAATATATTTCACTAAGATAGTACTATGCAAACCACAAAAGCCATTTAAATTGTGCCCATAATTTTTGTCATCAAAGCTTGTGATAAGTCAAACACCCAACGGCTAGTAACTTATTTGGTTATGAGATCCTTTAAATATTAGATACTGCAGTGGCTTTTATCATTGTATTTCACTATAATCAGTGATTTCACTATAATGATATGACTTTGAATGATATGGAGCATTTATGTGACAAATGTTTCATTAAGCATTTTTACCCCATGCCTACAGTATGCTATGACCTGGTTCAACACAGAATAGAATGACACAGACACATTAACACTGCAAAGGTTTAAAATAGTTTTTTTTATGTGGTTGTAATTACATTAACACATATTTTTAAGCATACTCGCATAGTTTCTCACAAAAGTGTATTATGCATTTCAAGTGCACTTCAGTTTGTGCATGCATATCTATTTAAATATTTACATTTCACAGATGCTTTTATCCAAAGTCTATACATTTCATGAGTCTGTGATCCAAAGCAACTGTCAAACCATACATTTTATGGAGTCCAGGCATTTCCTGGGAATCCCAGGGTGTGAATAGTACCAAGCTCTACCAGCTTAGGTACAGGAAATCTATTGCTGATTTTCTGTATCACAATCAAGAAAGGAATCGTCAGCGAACAGTTCTATGATTATAAATGATTTTTCTTAACATGTTTATGGACATCAATTAGTTATTAAAAATAAGCAATGTTTCATTACATTTCATTTACCGCTTAATCAACATAATTGTTCACTAATTTCTTATATGAATCATATACATTTAAGCAAGTGACCAATCCCATTCCTGAAGCCAGATCCTTAGTCATGCTTAATGTGAACTCAAAATGAAACTCTTCTCATACCATTCAGCGGGTAGAGATAAACCTAATCTTCTTCTGCAATTTCACACCCAGACCCACTTTTAACCTTAAAGGATTATTATTGGGTGATGAAGTTTCAGAGGTTTGCAAAAATACAATAATGTGAGAGAAAGGGTAGGAAATAGAGGAACCTGTTCTATAATAGAGAAGAACAGCGCAGGAATGCAGTGTGAAGAAAGGGGTGTGTATGTGTGTGTGTGTGTTCATGTGAATAATACAGGGAGGGTTGAGGGAGTTAATGCGACGCATAGGTGTGTGTGTCGTGTGTGCGCGTGAGATGGAGAAGTGTGTAAGTGGGCAGGCTGGAGCATGAAGGGTTGGTCCTTGTTTATCATGTCTATAAGAGGAGAACGCTGGCCTTCAAATGAACATACTTTGAGGAACATAAAGGTTTTTACACAAAGTCAAGGGAAGACATCATTGCCTGGCTGAAACATGGGGTGGCAGAAGTCCATGCTGGATAAGCTTGCTGTGTCTATGCAGATCCGCAACAAGCTACTGCGCCAGGGATTGGCTGAATGCTTGGGAACACTCATCTTGGTGGTGGGTATTTTTCTTTAATCATGAATTATGATTGTGTGTGACCTTTTAGGTCAAATCAAAGGTGAGGTTAACTGATTAACGTTTGCTTAAGTTTATCATGTAGCTTAAAGAGATGTGAATGCAAGTATATGAAGTGATCACAAAAATGTCACAATACATATAGATTTGTCTTACATAATCTGCAGTATTTGTTTTTTTAATTGCACATTTAGTTTTAAAAAACCTTCACATATAAACTCGAATTTATTGTTTATTAAATGTTTTGAAATAGATTTTTAGGTTTTTATTAATTATTTTATAATGGAAATGTAAAATGTTTTGGTCTCCTGCTTTTAGCCTTTAGTTCATCACTGAATACAGAATAAAAGTGAACTGAAGTAAAAAGAACGATACATTTGTTTGTACTGTAAATTGCTCAATGTAAACGCCACATAAAACGTGCTACATAAGTATATCCATATCGTAAGAATCAATATTCCCTGGGGGCGGTGCTTTAGGGCGGCTTTAGGAAGTTATGAATGAAGCTGAGATCAAATCTCATGATATAAACAAACACAAAAATACAAAATACCCCCCATTTAAAAAGTCTCGGACTTCCTCTTCAACTCCAATTTAATGCTTTTTTCCCTGCACACAATGCAGATAAGCATGTAGCAATGCAGCGTGCAATTGTTGATATTTCGGTATACTGCATATTCAGAAACTAGCAATTTCCCTTTTTCTCCACACGAATGTGACAGTTCTGAGACAAACATTCAAATTAGATGTCTGATAAACATTGCACGCGCACTAGTAATAAATTAGGAAAAGAAACTGGGTTGTTGTAACATGTAACAGGGTGTGTTCAAGACAGTCAAAAGAGTTGCATGAAACATGACTCTCATTAAAGACCAGACTAACTGCTACTCCGAAGGAAACTATTAAAATTTACAAGCACTTAAGTAAAACAACTTGTTTTAAGAAGTACACTCATAGTTTGGTTTCGAGGTGTGTGGCTTGGGTTAAATGAGAGATAATAGTTGGATACAGAGGTCATGCGCTAACTGGATCACTCGACAGGTGTGATGTTTGTTGAGTGGTGAAAAGGCATTCAGTGTGCTTCAGACAAAGATTTTCTTTGAACACACAGTCTTTGACTGTAAAGGTCAATGTGCTGATATTGACTTTATCAGCTGACCTGCAGGAACCGGAACCAGTGGTTGTACTGTACTTGATTATATAACAGCGCAAAAAGTGATAGACACCAGGCAATCATATTGTAGTTAGTTGAATGTAGTAGTCTTTTATTCAATACATGTGATTAATTGCTGAGATTTAGCATCACAAAGCTCCTCAATTCATCTCGTTTATTAAAGGATTTTGTTGAAGCATTACAGCGTGAACCTGATCATTCTGCATAACGCCACAGGTATTTAGGTTGACACGAAGGGGACCTTTTAAATTTAGAAACCTTTGGCCACAAGTCTGAACAGCTCCTTGTACATTTTCAGAAAAGGTCTTTCTAAAGTGTTTTGTGTCTATATATGCTTTGTAAAAAGTCTTTGCTGTCTTAAACTTTTAAGTTCAGTGAACTTGGCTTTACAATCATTTAAACTGTTTTTACATTCTTGCAACTAATATCAAGTAATTTCAACTCATCAAATTAAGTTAAACAATTTCAACTTATTTTTATGAGTTAAAATGACCTAAAATTAGTTGAAAGAATGTAAAAACAGTTGTTAAATGACTGAAAACCAAGTTAAGTGGACTTTAAGAAAATTTAAGGCAGCAAAGATTTTTTATTTACAGAGTTTACTGTATATTAAAAATAAACATTTTATGTAGATGAATTTTGACCATTTTAACATTTTGACCCATGCTGATGTGAAAGACGTCTCTCTTATTTTATGGTGGTGACCACAATAGGTTTCGACATAAACCACCACATGCTTCAACGAAACAATGAAGAACAGTTCTTTCTAAATATACTCAAACCAGTTAGACTAAACACAACATGGGGCTTTTCAAACAATAATTACCACATGCTTATTTTTCACAAACTTTACAGATGTTTGGTTGTGGTGCAGTGGCCCAGGTCGTACTAAGTGAAGGATCTCATGGTCTCTTTCTCACTGTAAACCTTGCCTTTGGGTTTGCTGCTACCCTTGGAATCTTGGTCTGCGGCCAGGTGTCAGGTAAGCAAACTCCTTTAAAATTGCATCTTAAGCCACTGGTGTGCGTGGGTATAAAAACAACAAGACATGAGTTTATAAAAGATTCTTTGTGGATGACTTTGTTTATTTATTTTTCTTCAGGGGGGCACTTAAATCCAGCTGTTACATTTGCTCTCTGCCTTTTGGGAAGAGAAAAATGGAGAAAGTTCCCTGTTTATTTCTTCTTTCAAACACTTGGATCATTCTTGGGTGCTGCAATCATCTTTGCTGAGTATCATGGTAATGCAAATGCTTTGTTTTATTATAAAAAAAACAACACAATCTCATGGCAATTCATAAATATTTTATGAAGTGGCTAATGCGTATGAATGACTATGATCTTATTAATAAGTTTTAGTACAATCTGCTTTCGTGCCAGTGACATTGGAACATTAGGGCTGGGGCTTTTTGATTGTATGATGTGATTATCAATCACATCATACAAATTCCTACGAATTAGCCACCTAGTGAAATAGTTCTGACTATGAGACTATGGTATGTCATCCTATCCGGCCTTTGCTGACACTTTTTTTCTGTTTTAGATGCTATGTATGACTATGCTGGTGAAACAAATGAGTTGGTTGTTATTGGCAATAAATCCACTGCTGGGATTTTTGCTACTTACCCCAGTAAGCATCTTACCATCTTGAATGGATTTTTTGACCAGGTAAATGTAACGCAAAAGAATCCTCTAATATTCTGTAATTAAACTATAAAACATGCAATCTAACAAATAGAAATATAATCCAATACTTGTAAATTATATTAATAATAACAATAATAATAATATAATAATCTTCACAGGTTATAGGCACAGCATCTCTGATTGTCTGCATTCTGGCTATTGTTGATCCGTTCAACAACCCAATCCCTCAAGGTCTTGAGGCCTTTACCGTTGGATTCAGCGTCCTCGTTATTGGCCTCTCCATGGGTTTCAATTCCGGTTATGCAGTGAACCCAGCCAGAGATTTTGGACCTCGTCTCTTCACCGCCATTGCTGGCTGGGGCAGTGAAGTCTTCACGTAAGTGAATAATTAATTTCAATAATAAGAAACAAACAGGGTACATGATGAACCATCTTGCAGTGATTTTTACCTCTGCATGCTGTTTGTCAGTCTGCATCTGTCAGTGATGAAATAACTTTGGATTGTTTTTCTTCTGGTTTGCAACAGTGCCAGGGAATGTTGGTTTTTAGTGCCAATCTTTGCCCCTTTCCTGGGCTCCATCATTGGCGTGATTGTGTACCAGATGATGGTGGGTTGGCACATGGAGGGAGAAGCTCGAGACAGAAAGATTCAAGCTAGGGAGGAAAACGTCAAGCTTAATGATGTCACCAGCAAGGATGGTGCATGATCTCCATCAACCCTCCTTACACAAGCGTTCTGCTTAAAAGATTTAATATAGGCTATATCATTCCACGGAAGACTTTCCTTTTTCATCAAAGTGGATTTTGATTGTGTTGCCGCCTGTCACACAGACTTCAGAAAACATGATAAAAAACCTCTAGATTTCAATTTTTTTGTTGTTGCATCTGACTTTTTTTTGTTGTTTTTATCTGCTTCTTCGTGATATCTTCCAGATTCCTCCATTAAGGGAAAAAGGTCTTTCTTCTGCAACACGAATTATATTAATTCACTGTTTTGAAAAGTTAGTGAAACTGTAGTGTAGCACATATCAATATACAGTATTTTATGCTTTTTATACAAATTTTTCACTATTATGCAAATGTTTTGATGTTTATGTTAAGAAAGAGGAGCAGGCTTTTGTAAAAATTTTGTATTGTGATTTACATTTACAGCAGTTTTTCCTTAACATGTATTCCTTTCAAACTACAGACAGTGGTGATTCCATGCCTTACCCTGACAATTGTATGATGTAACTTTAGACTAGTATCATGTATTTTTTTTATTATCATTTAGTTTCAGAAGCATTCAGAAGCAAGCCTGAGGTGCCTGTGTTTGAAGCAAAAGAATGTTACCCTAATAAATTGTTTTGTTTTTTATTTCTCGTAACTTGTCAACCATGTGATTTGGTGTTTTTGTGGTGTTTGATTGAAACTCTTCTTAGGGATGTGCCTTTTGGGGGTTTTAATCCGTTTATTTTGCCATGGCATTAAACATGTTCCAGTGCTATTATCAAAATCTGAAGACGAACGGGAACTGCTTTTATAAGACCTTATGAAATGGCAGGTGTGGACTGCTTTGAAAATATGAACTCTTGCTCTCACGTACAGGTTCAAGCATATTACAGCTACCCGAAGAAAATCTGGGTGTGTGCATGTCAAAATACAATACTCTCCACATTCAAAACAGGGAAGACAAGCTTTAAACTGAATATTGCAATTAACTCTACCAAGCTGGAACACGTCGATACTGTTGGATAAAGAACTCATTTGAAATTGATGTCTTAATTATCACCTTCGATTTATTTCCAAAAACCTACGAAAACACAGTGCTGCGCACAATATTGACACTATTGTTACATTTGTAACTCAAAACTTACTAAACAAAAGACAAACAGTCAACTGAAAAATGATTATTACAAAATTTCTATGTATGTGATCCTCTTACAAACACATTGGTACAGTAAGTCCCTGTTAGTCTAAAGAACAATTAGTCTATGTCCGCCAATCCGAGCCATATATATCTGAAAATCTTCTCACCTTGCTCATATTACACACCTTTACAATCCCCTTCCTTTTCTGTAAATATGACTCCTTTGGCTTTTGCCTCTCTTTACCGCGAGCTGCTTCTCTGAACCCATGGCACTTTCAGAACCTGTCTCCTTTCCCACCACTTCCACACAACCGTTTCTGTTCTAATTCCCACTTTTGCATCAGTGTGGGGAAAAAAGTTGAACAAGTACCATGACAAACTCTGTGCCCTGTTCAGAGTCCATCCCTTGTATGGTGTTTATGTGTTTGTTACTCCAATAGACCCACAGAATTATTTGTTTTTTAAAGCAATACAGTCATAAAAGTTTATGTACAAATACTTTACAGATGTTAACATATACAACTTTAGAAACTTTAGAAAAACACTTTAGGTATTTGCATAATTTTCTTCTATTAAACACTGAAAACTGGTCCCCAGAACCCAAACACCACACAAGGAGTATAAAGGGCTTTTATCAGTAAAAGGGTATCCAGAGATGGCTTGGAGGTCTACATACCTGCATAAAGCCTGCATGTGTTTCATATGAAGAATTGGACGCTTATGTGAAGCATGCGAGCCTTAATGGGGTGTGAAATCTGCAGTTATTTCCAGGTTTTCGCATGATTTGTACAGTTTAATGAACATTTTGTTTGATAGCACATATTGTCTATGGGTGTGGGGTTTCTACATAAACAGGAATCTACAGAGTAATTGCAGCGAGTGCCTCCACCACTTCAATTTCCTGTTTACAAAACTAGAAATCGCCATATCAGACCATAACTAAGATGAAAAGTACTTACGTGTTAAACATGGTACACATCTAAACGTTGTTTGGTAACACAAGAGGTCAGACAGCTTAGCGTTCAGGTAAGAATGTGAGTGGATTTAATAAAGCACTCTAGGGCACTTCTGTTGTTTTGGTCTTTGCAGAAACCTGTCATAGACCACACCTGAAAAATCTTCTGGAAAACCTCATGGGTGTAGTTGTAAATACTGCCTTTGGCATCACATGATCTTGATATATTCTTGCCATTATATTAAGTCTCTTCAAAAGAACACTGTCTTCTTATTGCGTCTTTAAGTGAAGAAATATATGCTGTGTAGTTCCAAGATTTATGACTGAAGAGCTGCTCGTATATTACCTTTAGCCGAACTGTTCATCCAAAATCGCTGTAATATTCTCATGCAGACATAGTGTGTCTGGACAAAACTCTCTGGTCATTATACTTTCACTCTTTGAGGTCCGCAAATAACTTGTAAAGCACATTCCTAAGTTTACAAACTAATGTTGTTTCCTGTTTTGATGTACCAATAATGCCTGGAGACATGCTTTTTAAAGGGCCACTGATCCTGTTGCTGGGAGCTAAAACATCACAGCACTCAGATGCCTTTATGATGCTGCCAGACCATATGCTGACCACATGTGAAATCCACACTGATGACACACTTTCAGAAGTTTTCCGAAAATGCTGTCAAACATCTTTACCTGACATTAAATCTCTAATATTTTACGTTTAACAGACTGGATTTTTTTTTGTGCTTAAGTAAAACATGAATACCGATAAACATACTGTTGCAAATACTAACTGAAGTATTTCTCATTCTGCTAATGCAGTTTTGTCAAACTTTTTGTAAACTTCCTTTTAACAAATATATTATATATAATTATTCAGCATGTATAAGCAATTTAGTGGGCATAACCCATGGCTTACTGCATGATGTGTTGAACGAAATTTAAGATCAAATGTGTATCTGAACCATGAACAGACCTACACGGCTTTAGCAAATTTAATACACGACTTTAAATCAAATAATTTTTATCAAACTACTGACTGCAGTAGTTTTTCTCCATATATAAATATATATATATATATATATATATACATTCATTAATGGAGTTTGGGTTCCTTGCCACCGTTGCCGTGTTGGAGTGCTCACTAGGAGACTGCTGATATTAGATATTAGTGATATTAGATATTAGTTATTACATTAGCTTTTATATTTCCCTGCTTGTTATTCTGTTTATTCTGCTGTAAAGCTGCTTTGAAACAGTGCTACAATGTTAAAGCACTATACAAATAAACTTGAACTTGAACTTGAACAGATGAAAAAATAAGGGTAAGAAATGTGTTTTGGTGTGAGATTAACAGTGAAATAAAACAGAGCAAAGCAATGCCTACACTGTTTTGATATTTCTTCTTTTTCTACCCACAAGGCATGATTTATGTGTAACAAATTCTATAGGATTTTTGCAAATACCTTTTTGATTTTTCCTGTCAACATTCATCTGATGAGCCAAACATTGCTTTCAGATTCTCATTTGTGGCATCAACTTTGAAATCTGTCGTGAAAATGTATTGCATAATGCAGTCTGTCTTTTATTTATGACCTTTTGTGCTCATTCTCAGTAAAACACCTATTGTTTTTTTAAGTTCCGTTAAAAGTGCTTTCAGCCTGTAATCTTTTTAATAAGGATCTAGAAAAACAAGAATCAAAACTATCCTACAGTGTTTAAGTGTTCAGACAGTTCAGACACATTCATTAAACACAAAGAACTAAAGAGAGCATCGTCTTAGATATCTTGCCCAAATAGTTTTGTTTAGGAATGTCCATTTACTCTCATAAAGCAGATCTTCCTCAGGAATAAAGTAATTTATCAGATCATTCCCTCATTTCTTCAGCTTTCTCATGGGTTTTAAAAAGCAAGATACGTGTAAATGCTGCACAGTACCATTACGACTAAATTGCTTAAATGTATGCCAGTGGGAGATGAGAATAGGTTGTGACTGGAGATATGAATACACAGCCAATAGCAACAGAGCCAGAGAAGCAGACAGAGGCTCAGTTATTTTTTGGGTGTGGACATCCTCTATTATCTGGATGAACATCCTATGGGAGAACACATCTTCTGCTCTTTTGTATGTACAAAGATAAGTACAAGTAATTCATGACCCTTCTCGTATGTGAAAATGAAACTATATTTCGTGTGTGAGAACTGTATTACCTTAACATCTTTATATTGGATTGTACAACTTGTACTAAATATCTGCTCAGTTGATTGAGCTCTGCAGGGATGTGACATCTGTCAGTGACAGCGATTTAATATTTCAGAGCAGTGCAGATATTTTCATACTAGCATCAATTATATTCATCTTATCTTTGGCAGGTATCTTTCTATTATTTCGTAATAAAAGTATATGCTATTTCATTGTTGTCAAAAAATAATGACAAAAAAATTCAAAATGAAACTAAATATTAGGCAAAGAAACACTGCAAGCATTTTTGAAACATGACTTCACAACCGCTTTTAAAGAGCTATCACACCCTATAACTGGTACAGACATGTCGTCTTGGCTGGCGACATGAGTTTTAGCTGCAGTCGTAAATACGGCAATGCCTATGAATGTTGCAGGTTTGCCTTTCAGGAGTGTGTGCAGTGAAGCAAGTATACAACATTTAGAGTGAAATAACATTTTTTTTAAAACATGCATCATCTAACACATACAGTGGTACTGTAGTGAACTACAGTGAATGCAGATATCAGAGAAATATCTGAAATATGTGCTCCCTGTTATCTGTTTGATCTTATTTCTCTTAGGCACTGTCATTGGGCATGTTCTCACATTCTCCCAAAGACAATTTGCAGAAACAAAAAAATAAATAATTATTGATTATGATTGTATTATTCTTAAGGGGGTAAGGTAGAAGGTATGTGATGTCATATAAATAGAGTCTTTAGAGTTTAACTTAAAATGTGTAAAGCCAAACCACTTTTTTTTTCAAAGAAACGAGATCCAACGTTTCAATTTTCAAGTTTTGCTAGCTATAATTTTTTACTCTTACATGTCAACCCCTCATTTACGTCCATCTCCCACTCTGTCTGCTTTCAAAGACTTGCTGCAAGACTTTCCACCCTAACAACACACCTGCACAGACATGTTTTCCATTTCTTGGCTTCTGTCCTTCTCAGAAGATCTTTACAAAGCAATATGTCAACAGAAACAGGTAAAGTTAGATTGATAATGATAAACCTGGCAAAACAGTTGAGGTGGTGCTCTTATGCACTTTAATAACAAGTTATAAACACGACTTTGTAACTCAACGATAGTTAAGAAATGGAAAATGTAATTTTATAATGTGTGATATGAATATATACAATGGAATTTTTCCACAAATTCTAAAATAATTCCTATTGTAAAAACTATACCTTAAAAATGAATCACTGTTAGGCATGTACAGATCAAGACAAATCTATATTCGTGTTAAATATAAACAAATTCAGACTTTCTGACTTTGAATTACAGACATCCATTAAATGAAATGTCAGTACTAATACTGTGGTTTAATTAATACATGTTTCTTCCAAGAAAACTTATTTTGACTTCTCTATTTAACATGTTAATTATAAGGTAGGCTATATATTTTTGTCTTTAAGGTGTATATGACCTGAATTTACCTTTTGTCTTTTTGGCAAAGCAGAGAATATTGTCTTTGATCACGGCCCAACATCAGTTTTTGAAAATTCTGCATTTTTTCTGTAGAAGGATGGTATTCTGTTTGCAAGAGTGTAGTATTCTCAACAGATGTCTGTGATTTTGTAAGATGTTGGATCATACCACAAAAGAAAACCTTTCCACTGTAAACTTCTGCACCTACAAAACGTTAAAAACAAAACATAAAATTTAACGTACAGATCTTAGTCAGTTAGATAGGTTTCAAACAGTGGAGTGACTGTTCCATCTTTCCACTCAACAAGGATCTCCCCTCGCCGAATGGAGGGTGACTGGGCAGGTTTCATGAGGTGTTGGGTTAGAGGAGCTCTCTCGCTAGACACCGGAGAACCGGGTTGACTGACCTCTCCTGTTGGAGTGTAAGATTTTAGCACCACTACAGTCTTCTTCCTCCTGAGCACAAAGAGAAAAAACTCAACAACCACTTAGAAAGTATAATTACATGTGTGAATTATACCATGCCATTGACCAAAAGTCTTTAGAAATGAACAAGGTGATATGAGGAGTATCTTACCTGTTCTGATAGATGTTTAGTACAAGGATAACAAGTCCAAGTAACAGGGCCAAGGAGCTCAGAAGCAGCATTGTCATTTTCCACCCCGTTCCTGTTAGTAAACACAGTATTTATAGAATATCACCAAATAACATTTTACTTCTTTTTTTGTTCACCAGTTCAGGTTAAAATTCAAGTCTTAGCATTGCCTATTAATTTCCTCTCCTATGCTGCCCTCACGTGGCCAAAATGCAAAATTTCACAGGATCAAGCTACTGCGTTTGGAATTGCTTGTTTCATTTCTTACCTCACTGAAAAGCATTTAACAGCTAAAATGATCATTGAGTTTTCTGAACTCACCATACTCTGTATTGAAAACATTTACAGAAGGTTCCTCAGGTCTCATGCTACTTTGAAGTTCAGGTAACGGCTCAGATGTCTGTGTTACTCCAGTGGTTTTGGGGGCAGTCAGGTCATTACCCCCAGCTTTAGCAAATACAAGCAATAATTAAACTACTAAATTGGTACATTGATAATAATGAATTAATTTACATTTTAAGTCAAATATACAGTGTTATTTTCTTCTAAAGTGTGAAAGACACATGACCCAGAGGATGAGTTGATACGGTCTCCTGTGACAGGAGTGATGCTTGGCAGATTTCTGTGGAGTTTTAACTAAGGATGTATATGACATGCCATTAATCAGATGAATTGAATGAAGGTATGCAACATGAAACACAGACCTACTCTACAAATAAATGAATATGTCTTCTACTAACTCTCTTACAATGCCAGTAGCGAATTTGCGTGAGGATTCTGGGTCCAGTCGAAAGTGTCTGTTCAGACTCTTGCATCACATTCTGGCCGAGATGTGTACTGTCTGCCTCCTCGCATACAGTTTCATTACCCAGCGTCTTCCACTTGCTGCCCTTTCCACGATTTTTGGAAAGGAAGAGCTTGGAGGAATCGTGGCGAGCGCTCAGGTGCAGACCCTTGCCATGTAAGGTCAGTAGACCCTTTTTAGAGCAACTCCAGGTCTGGCCCTCAAAATCCTCCTGCTGAGACCTGCAAGCTTGCAACCAAACAACTTCATGGTCCTGAATCTGGGGTGCAGTTAAACACCTTCCTGTCTGTGGATTGCTGAGGGTGCGTGTCACAGGGTTCCAGTGCCATTCCTGAAGAGCAGAATCTTCTCTGCACCCCTGCAGGGTTAACTGACCACTGACCTGGTCTTCGTTTACCTGTACACACATTTTCAGCTCTTCATTCCTGATATTAAATCCTGTCAATTCTAGAAAAAGAGAGTTTGTTATTGATGTTTATAATACTTGTTTTGTTAATATACTACATAAGATGTATTAGGACATTATCACATCAATATTATACAAGATGCATAACCTGATACAAGATGAATAACCTACATATTAAACTTGCTTAAAAACATTTACATTGGAAGACCACCCTTCACTGTTGAAAACAGTAACAATAAAATATAATAAAATGATAGCTGTAGTTTGCATCATATAAAGGGCTTAGATTGTTATGTGTAAAACTTTAGATTTCTTAAGCCTACTTAGCATTTTTGTCTTGCTTTCCAATACAGTTATCTAAACATAAAGATTAATATACTGTAAAATTATTCAAAGTAAATAAGTTCATGCTTAAAACACAAAAATATCTGCCAGTCAGAGAGGGTTTATACAGATTTTTTTATATATCTTAGTGTTTAATATCTTATGTCGTTTTGATTCGCTGGTTCCACATTAGAACGCTATTTTGCTAATTATAAAATATTATTTTAAAAATATCTAAAATTAAAAAGGACAAAAACGTAAAACAAATATCTACAATTTAGTTTAAAAATAGTTGTTCGGATATAGTGCATGTTTTATGTGTTTGCTCAATAGCTCAATATGTGCCGTGACAGCTATCAAGTTACAAAATGTTCGATATTTGTACTGAAAAACAAGACACAAATACAAAGTAAGATTTTTTTTGCTGTGTATTAGTTCAGTAATTTCGAGGTTACCTTCAAAAACGAATGTTGTGAGGAAGAAAGCCCAGAATCCTCTCCAACTTGCATCCATCATCCCGGGGAATACGGTACGCTAATAACACTGTCAATAATAGAAGACTCTCAGTACACAGTTATGATGTTTTCTGAACCATCCGATACCGAGTAAACACTCATTCCCACCACGATATGCAACGTATCAAACGCACGCACGCACGCTTGTGGATCCACAAAATTCTGGCCACTGTAGCAAAACAGACTTTCACTTAGAAGACGACAGAAATTTATGGTGCATAGAGAGCAAAAGTCTTCAAAGAGTGAGTACAGAATACTAATGATCGAGAAGGATGAAAGGCAAAATAAGTGTCTTCCCACGCTGGAGATAAAGGGAGAAGAGCAGTAAAAAACAAAGACGAAACACGAGAACAACCTCAAAATTTAGAAAGCTACAACAACAACCAAACAACAGTATTATGTATAATAAAAAGTTACTGTTTAGACAAAAAGCTACAAGAAGGTCATTCTGAATGATAATTTACAGAGGTTTAATGTACAACGGGGATGTTATTTTATGAGGCAGCAGCTTCAATGGCATTCCATTCATGACAAACTGAGATGACAGAGCTTCTGTTCCCGTTGCTATGTTGTCGCTAAGTTGGTGTCCACGGAGCCAGGCCGTATTTAACTAGGACAGGAACGCCAGCGAAAACACTTACAGCATCAACCTTTTGTGTTTGCATGGGGCTGCAAGTGTAAAAGACTTCCATACAAATAAACAACAAGTAAATAAATGAATAATATTAACGATGATGACATATTTAAGCCTTAAATCTAAATCTTAACTTAAACATGTTTTGATATTGCAACCCACTTAAAAGCACTATAGCCTGTATCTATTAAAGAAATCTGTTATATTAGGGAAAATGTGAGATTTTATTTCTGAGTTTGGAGGAAAACAATGTGCCTTTCATGTGAGGGGCCAAAAGAAGTATGATTAAAGGAAACTTTGTACCTCCTACGAAATGCTATAACACTCAGATCTTCCATAAGTGGAGATTTTGATGTAGGATATACGTAAGCCAGTGACAGTTTGATCTGCAAAACAAAATAATAGTATTTTTTCCAATCAATATTGTCAACAAACCTCCCAATATAATATATGGAACAGTGACAGGTTCTCTTTAAAAAAAGGATTTTTTTATTTTAAAGTTCTGTAAAAATGAGTGTGATAAGAAACACAGTTTTCCTATTGTTGTTTCAAAAGGATCTAAAGGGAATGCTTAAATGTTTAAATTACGTTGTGTCATTGTTTAGACAAATATATTGCTACAGTACATATTCAAAGGTGCAAGTATCAATATGTAAAATGGATTTTTACATTTAATGTACTTTACTTTGTTCTATGTTATTTTTAAACACTGTTTCAGCGCGCAAGACCGTCTAAATTGATCTAATCCACAAACATTTAACAGAAGCAACATTTTCAATCATAACTGTCACTAAACATGAAATATCATTAGTGAATGAGATGACAGCGATGGGCTGCTGCAGGTACATCTGATTTATTATTCAGGAATTGATTATACATGTAATTATTTTAAGAGGTGAATTTCGGCTAATTCAGACCATGTCACAAAAGGCTGGGATTTATTGTTTAAATCAAGTGACCGCCCTAAAAATAGACTTATCTGTCGTGATGAATAAATCTCTGAAGAATTTTATTAGACACGCCTTTGATTTTGTTTTATATTACATTTTTCTGTGGCAAAGACCAAACCAAACTCAAAACAATGCCAGCAACATGGCATAAGATATTAAGCAAAACCTGGTCAATGGATTTACAGGTCTGGGTATCAACATAAAGAGAAGTGAGAACATAAGTTAAACAAGAAAGGTTGTCAGCCATCAAAGAAGAGATCTGCCTTTTAGAGACCATTTTTTTCGAGTATTCTCCATGATAGGTGTAAAATTATGTAAACATCTACTTTTCTTATCCTTAACAGTTACAGGGTAAACAACCTTATCCTTTACTGGGATGTCATATCATCAGCTTTTGCAAAGGTCTTCAGTGGAGGGGCCAGCACGAGGCAATACCTTCTTTAGCAGGGCCTACAGGTATAATCAATAACATGATTAATGATTGCTGCAAAACACCCCAGTCTGTAAAGATTAGGATGATAAAGAAAACCTGTTATTATACAAAGAGTTCTGTGAAAAATTTAAACTTCAATGTACTGTCAATATATACAACAGGATGGTGAGAGCAATACCAGTTGCTCTGAGATGTGTATATTATTCTATATGTACATACAGTATATGTTGTATGGGAAATACAGTTAAGACCCATAGACCAGTTATGATTGAATGAAGACCATGAGTCAGAAATTAAGTAAATTGAAGAAAAATCTTTGTAGTTTTGCCAAGCAGAAGTCAGCTTCACGCTCACAGGTGTGAGATACAGGACAACCTCCTTTTACATTCAGTTCAGTGGTATGTAAGCTGACAGTCAACTAAACAACGTCATTACATTATGCAAATATGAGTTTTAGGATTGTTTAGGATATAGATAGTCCTAAGCAATTTCCATACTAGGTCATAAGGTCCCCAAACATCTTCAACATCAGTTCCATAGGACATTTAGGCTTTCAGGTTGTTTTATAGATTATCAGATGTGACGGCATAGATCCAAATACAGCTTGAGCATGCCATCACATACATGTGCCTATTTGTGATTTTCACTCTTTTCCAGGTCTCTGTCCTACATACACCCACAGCCCTCCAAGGTCAAGGTGTTCAGCTTCCTAACTCAAGCTGGAGAACATTTCAAAATACAGTCAAAATAGACATTATTTTGCTTAGTCAGACGTCTAACTCTCTTAATAATGAGCTATAAGATTGTCTTTTTTTATTTTTAATAAGAAATAAATAATTTAATAGTTAAAGGCCCATATAAGAATTACACAAAAGGATATAATAAAAGTGAGGTGGAGCCAAGGACACCACCCCTGTACAAAGTACAAAATTACATTACATTACATACAAACAAACAAAAATATTACATATGAAAATGTTCATATGGTTAACCATACAAAGCATGATGTAGGCCTAAAATATGCTATAGGTCTGAATTGTTTTTAATTGCAACAGGTATGGAATATATAATGAAACATTTCTTTGAGTACATAAGTATTTATTACAAAACATGAATTATTAATATTAAAAAATATATTATATTAGTTTTTTTTATATTATATTACTTTTAAATTCCAATGGCACCTCACCCTAATTCTGAGGCAAAATATGTTAAATGTTTAAAGCGGAAATTGATATTCTCAGACACAGTTGTTCTAATAAACATATAAGGAATGATTTTTGTTCGTTTTGTTTGTGTTCGAAAAAGAGACTATTGCCCATCTGTTCTGTACATGCATATATATTGTTTGGGTTAATATGGAAAATGTTTTTAGGAGGAAAACAGATATTATTTGTAAGGTAAATGTATTTGTAATCTGTGTATCCAGTAAAAATAAAAAAAATAATTTAAATTATTTTGTACAACTTTTTATTGTTTTGAGTAAACAATAAAATTACATAAGAAGAAGTAGACAGGATCCAAGCCAAGTTTTTATCATTTCCTTCAAGAGACTAAGGACTACTGCAGCATTAAAAATGTAGTTAATAAGAAAGCAAGGAAGAATTATAATTTTTTTTATGAATACTCAAATTTTGACTAAGGAATGTTAGACCCTCTGGATTCTGTTGTTGTGTATTTCAATATGTATATTGTGTAAAGTGTTCTGCATAATGTATATTGTGATATATAGTGTGACTATATAAAAGCAATTTCAAAAAAACTGTCACCAATATATATATATATATATATATATATATATATATATATATATATATATATATATGGTCTACCCAAAGAGGGAGTCAGTAAATGTACAATCAGTAAATGTATATTTTTGTTACTACCTAAATGATCCCATTAATTTGCTACAACCGATTTCGGACAGGCATCGCGACGGACTCCTATTTTGGGGTCCTACAGGGGGAACAAATTTCTCAAGCAAATTTCCCACGATCTCTGCACAGCTTTGTGTACACTTATTATGCATTGTACAAACTAGACTTGTGTGTTTTGGCTAGAATATATGCATTACACGGGCATTTATCACGTAAATCAGCTCAATTCATTGATCACCTCTGTTTTTTTTTTAAACCATAGCAGCGCCTGCGTGCGCGCCGCGGGTTAAAGCACATCGTATCTTCTTCCAAACACATCTAAAAACACACAAATTACACAAATATATTTACACATTTATTTGAGTCTACACAACAAGTATTTAATTTGTTATAAGGGTCTCGGGAGGCGGACGTGCATCGCGACGGACTCCTTCGTTGGGGGTCCTACAGGGGGGAACAAATTTGCACAAGCTAAGCTTAGCGACCAAAGCCAGGTAGAACTAGATTTGTTTGATTTCACTAGAACCCACCAAAGCTAACGTCATTTTAAAGTTTAAACAGTAAATCATAACGTGAACTAGATTTGTTTGATTTCACTACCCATAGCATCAGTTAAATACTAGTGTATGAATCATTTCGTTTAAAAGACATTAACTGTCATTTTAGCACAGTTTAAACGACGTAAATCATAACGTGAATACCGTTATAAAGGCCATCTCTTTGGAAATTTGTATGCTCTTTAGAAACAGCAGTGGCTCATTGATTTCTGTTTGCCTGAAGTTGTACTTAAATACAATTTCAAAGTCTGTTAACAAGAAAGCTTTGAAAACATCTAGAATTTGTGTCATGTTTAATATTCTTTCTTAATATATTTGTAATTTTACTCATGTGCCCTCTCCTTTTTTTTCATGCAGTTGTTTTTTTTGTAAGATCTGATGTATACGTTGTACGTACTGTATTTTCTGTTTAACTTTGTACATACTGTATTTTTTGTTCCTTATTGTTACAATAAAAAAATAAAATAAATCATAACGTGATTTTATAGGAATTGTATTCAGGCGCTTAAAAGAGTACCCGTTAGAGGAATCACGCGGGTGAAATCAGCCAGTGTAATCACGCGGGGTCCTGGGGGGAACAAATTAGTCACCACACTGTATTGAGTAAAATGCGGAACTAGTTGTTGTGTAAGTAGTGAATTCTGCTGAATGAATGCACTGGAACGTCAGACGACAACTTTTGAATTGCGCCAATCGTATCGGAATGTGTCGCGCATGCTCAGTTGATCCGACATCCATAGCCGACTAGCGGGAAGCTTGCATCTTGTGTTGTTAATGAAGTTTACGGAGGCAACAGCAGAACACAGTACATGCATGCGTGTATAGCTACATGATTAGAAACATGCGGACACGATCGCAGCAAACCGCGTCAAGACAACGTAAGCAAATGCCGCTTTTTGTCTGTACAAGAATTAGCTCATTAAATAACAACTCTACAACAGTGATTGTACAATTACTAGACATAACATCAGTTTTAGAACTGTTTGCATTACTGCATATGGTGAGTTCATATAATGTTTTGAAATCTGTGTATTAAAGCATGTCGTTTTGTTGCAGGTTCATCTGTATATGAGAGCAAAAACAATGTACATGTTACTGAAGAGGAACCCACTGATCAAACAAATACGCAGACACCCCACACATCTAAAAAAGGGGGGAGAAAAAACAAACTAAAAATATCACATACTAATGGTCACAGCTGCAAGAAAGACTCACACCATCATGTTTTAAATGGAAATGGAAAGAGCAGTCAGACCATCAGAGCCAAGAGTTCTGCAAGACACGCAGGTGACATCCTGTCCAGACACAAGGGGAAAGCCAAAAGCAGTGGAAAAGAGAGGCAGCCCAGGTTCTCTGATAAATGGGTGGAAGGTATATATCCATGTAAAGAGTGTGGCGTGGTCCTGGACACCAAAAAAGGTCTTGTTGATCATAACCAGACGGCACATGGCCACATACGTCCATATGAGTGCCACATATGTGGCAAGTGCTGTGTTAACCCATCCAAACTAAAGCTTCACATGCACACACACACTGGAGAGCGTCCTTTCACCTGCAACATCTGTAAAAAGGGTTTTACACAGAAGGGCTCTCTCAACACCCATATGATTCTGCACAGTGGTGTGAAAAGGTTTCAGTGTGAAGAATGTGGCCATAGGTTTGCTAGATGTGGTGATCTGAAGTCACATCAAAAAATTCACGGTGAAGAAAAACGACACAGTTGTACAGAATGTGGTAAGTCGTCAGATTACAAACAATTGCAGTATGTACGAAACTAATGCAGTATGTTCTCATTCATTTGTACTTTGTCTCCATTTTAGGTAAACAGTTTCACCGAGCGGAACATTTGCGACAGCATTTACTAATTCATACTGGAGAATTACCATATTCCTGTACCGTTTGTGATAAAAAATTTCGTTATTCCAGTAACCTTAATACTCATCAGCGCATACATACAGGTGAAAAACCTTTCAAATGTCCTGAATGTGCATTGTGCTTCAGACTGTGGTACCAACTAAAAAAACATCAAACTGTGCACTCAGATGAACGCCCTTATTCGTGTGAGCACTGCAATATGAAGTTCTCACGTATGTGTTATTTGCGCAATCACGTACAAATCCACACAAATAACCGACTTTTTGTCTGCGATGACTGTGGTAAGTGTTTCAGAAGTCGGCATAATTTAGGCGTTCACAGAGCTGTGCATTCTGAAGACAGGCCTTTTATATGCTCGCTGTGTGACAAGAGCTTTAAACAGGCTCAAGGGCTGATTGCACACAAGCGTGTTCACACTACAGACAGACCACACCAGTGTGAGATCTGCAACAAAACGTACCGTACCAAACCGGGACTGCGTTTACATATGTTTGTTCACACCGGTGCTCGTCCTTATGTTTGCAGTGAGTGCAACAAGGGGTTTAGAGATCCTGGTGCCATGAAGAGACATGTCCGAACACACACAGGAGAAAAACCTCATAAGTGTAAGCTTTGCCCAAAGGCATATGCCCAACTTTCAGGCTACTATGCTCATATGCGTATTCACACTGGGGAAAGGCCTTATAAATGCAGCTACTGCGCTAAGACCTTTCGCCATCGGAACGGTATGAACGCCCATGTTTTACTTCACACTGGACAGGCTCCTTTCCCCTGCCCAGAATGTGGAAAACTTTTTAGGCAAACTGCTAGTTTAAAAAAACACATGAAAACATTTGACCACAGTGATAAAAAAGAAATTTGATATCAGCAGGGTGGAAAATCTGATGCGTTATGTTTGGTAATGTTAACAGCTTTTACCACACAAAGAGAATATAAATCATTAAGAAACCAAAGATAGAAGTTAAGATGTTAAGAAGTAGTTACTAAACACGTGCACATGCTGTAGATGTTAAATTTGCACACATATCAAATTAACAAATCTACAAATGCATGAAACTTTTTAGTTAATATAAAGTCAGTTCTCATTTTGACAACTAACAATAAAGTGTTAACTTTCTTACAGTCAGTAGTTTCAAATGAAAGTTATTTTATTTGTTTAGAATTACTGCAGATTTTGGTCAGATTAGATATTTCTTATGAAAGCTATGTTGCTGTTGAAACTGGACCTCTTAATTTAATGTAATCTAATGAAACTGATCTATGTATGATTACACATGTGAATTATATGTTGACATTGACCAAAAGTCTTTAGAAAGTGAATAAACTGTATTTCCCCACAGGTGGAGTATCTTGCATATTCTGATTTTATGTTTAGAAAGTCCAAGTAACAGGGTCATGGAGCTCAGAAGCAGCATTGTGATTTCCCAGCACGTTCCTGTTAAGAAACACATTAGTTATAGAGTATCTCCAAGTAACATTTTTTTTCTTTAATTGTTTAAACTTTTTCTTAGAATTTTCTCCAGTTCAGGTTAAAATTCATCCGTCTCTGCCTGTCATGTTTCCTCTCTTATGTTGCCCCCACATGGTCAAACGGCAAAATTTCATAGGATCAAGACAATAGTGTGTTTGGAATTGTTATTTTATTTCTTACCTTGAATAGAATTTAAACAGCTAAAGTGGTAATTGAACTTTCTGAACTCACCATACTTTGTATTTAAACCGTTAACAGATGTTACTACTAGGTTTAGGCAATGTACAAAAAAGCAACATTATGTACAAAGATTAAACAATTTAGTACATTATAGCTTAAAATGGTCCTACGACTGAATGCGAAAAACCTTGCCGAAAAACAATAATTCAACAATAAATAAATCAGCTAGAAAAACTGTCGGTAGTGTTAAAAAATTCTTGCGAATACAACATTTGCAATATAATACAAAAAAACGTTAACAATAAGTTCAACAGTTCAACAGCAAAAATATTTAAGTTAAAAGTTTAAATTACTTTTATAATATGAGATATTAGATAACTTTTTTCTCCCAAATGAAATGTATCTGATTGCATTTAAAAAAAAGAATGCAATAAAAGTAAGGGTCTTTCTCTGTCTTACTAAATACGCATTGATTGGAAAGCGAAAATATTTTTTTAGGTTTACATTATGCAGTATCTTAAAATGTGCTTTTATTTTGTTAGAGATGCAACAGATTTATTGAGTAGAACTGTACGTCACTCCGTGAACCGCCGATATCTGACGTTGTACACACGCCTGTGATGTTGTACGCAAGTCTGCTCCGTCACTATGGCTGCAAGAGACGCGAGATGGTGAGCGCTAACAAACCTAGTATTTAATCGGCGAAAATACCCATGAAACCTATTATTTAATGTTCAGTAATCTAGTAACAGACAGCCAGACGTATGTAAATGATATATTATGTCCATTATGTTTTTCTTTACGGTTTACTCCTAAAGCATAAGGATTAACCGAAGAGAACAAACATCGACTGCTTTGATTCAGGTTTGATCTTTCAGCAATAACTTTCCCAGCGTAACACGGTGAACAAACTGTGGTTGTCATTGGATCGAAATGGCTAAAATGTACCACAAAGAGAAAAGCATTCAGATAAAGAGCAGCGCATCTGCGTTGTATAACAACCTGAGCGTCCTGCGCATCGCGCCGCGCTGCCTCACATATTTCACCGTGGTCCACGCCAACGTTGTGAACATGGTCAGCGCTTCCTGGGACGGGCTGAACTATTCCCATCGACAGCTGCAGTCTAAGGAGGGCAACGTGGCAACCAGCTCCTCACTTATTATGCAGGTGATATCAATTTCCATTATTAGTTAGTGACAATCCAGATTTCAGCAGACTGTATTGATGTTCATCTTGACAACAAATCTTCGTTCTAAAGGATCTGATACTCTTTTTAGTGTTTAAAATTGACCCTGACTTTGATCTGACAGGCAGCCTGGTGTGTCCTGCCCTCCAGAGATCTGCTTGTCCTTACTTCTCAGAAAGGAATCCAGGTGGGTCAAGTCTTATTGTCAATCAGTAACATTTATTTGCCTGGAAACCAGGTTTGAATGTTGTTTTTTTCATTAGATGTATGAATCAGATGGATCCATTATGGTGTATTGGCATGCACTGGACACGCCAGAGACCCCCACAGGTGAGATTTAGAGGGAGAATGAAATCTCTCACTGATGAACATTTGTTATTTTATGATCACTGTGTTCTGTTGCGTTCCCCAGCTAAGGCAGTGTTTGCACGAGGAATTGCAGCAGTGCAGGAAAAATACATTTGTGTTGGTAAGTGACTAAAATATCTTTCTGATCTAAGCAAACCACTCAAAATGTTGATTATAAGCATCAACATGCATGTTTGTTAAAAGTTCCTCACAATGTCTTTCAGGGGTCTCATCTGGCTCAGTGCTTGTGTTTGATGTTCCCAGTAAAGGCAGTAATATCACCCTGTCTGAGGTTCTGGAGGAACACAAAGAGGGCATTACAGATATGGCTTCCGAGTGTTCAGGCAGTCTGGTAATAAGTTTATTTTCTACTTGTGGTCAGTGTTGTTTTGTGTTTATGTGTGATTCACAAGATGTATTTTTTCAGGAGTACATTGCTGATTTAGTAAGTGCTGATGACTCAGGACTCCTCTGTGTGTGGAAATCAGGAGAAGATTTTCAGCTGCTCAACAAGATACCTGGTTTTGAGTATGTTTTGAGTAAAGTCCTTTCTTATTAGACAAATATGCCGGAAAACTAAACCTAAAGCTGCAATCTGTATTAAATAAACAAAAATTTGTAATTGATTTTTAATCTGTCTCTATACCTTATCCAAATTCACAACCCTCTATAAAAACTAACCATGGTATACAGTAAGCATAGCTTTATTGTTTAATTGGTAGTAAAACCATAGTAAACACAAATTTATCAAGGTCTTACTGTAGTAACCATAGTTTAACTATGGTATTTGGACTTTACTTTTACTATATTAAAACCATGGTTTATTTAAGGTAATATAAGATCATTTTTTCATATAATATGAGATAACTGGTTTGCTTTTATAGGACATTTCTGTTTGACATCAACCCACAAAAGATAAGTGCATAAAATAACCAGTAAGGTTTTGAAAACATGGATAATGATATAGAGGCAAAAATTGCTGAATGCAGCTTTAAATATCATGTTCAAATATCAGAAACCCCTTTATCTTGTGGTCTTCATCAACAATTTAAATTTACCTCAACAAAAACGGAAGTAAATACAATAATAAACTGTGCAATCCTCTCTTAGTACAAGTTGTTCGTCAGTAAAGCTGTGGAAGGGGACAGTCATTGCAGGCTATGGGACAGGACAGATCCGTCTCTATGAGGGGGTCACAGGTATACTGCATGCAGAGGTCAATGCCCATGCCCGCTGGATCTACTCTTTGGACATTGCCCCTTTTACTGGCCTGGTATGAAATAAGAGGAAAAACTTACTTATGTGAAAAATGTAGTATCGTCATATTTGGTTTTAAAATTGTTTAATTTCTTTTGTTCAATGAAAAGCTGCTTTCTGCAGCAGAAGACTCTTGGGTAAGAGTGTGGCATCTGAGCTTGACCCCCTGAGACTAACAATGTAGAGGTAAAACTTGCATACACACATTAGCCAAAGCCATACCCTCACAAGCACTATAACTGCATTAGTAGTTTTAGGAAAACATTTGGCTTAAATTTTGACCAGACCCAGATTTTTGTGCTCATTTGGGTGGAAAAAGAGTTCTGCTAAATTAAATTTAACTATGGTAAAATATTGAGATAATATTAAAGTCTTACTGATTATTAAAAACTGTATTTAATAATATTTATTTAATATTAAACTATTAATATTTTATTTAATATTTAAAAAATCTGTTGAATCTTCTGCCAGAACAAGATCTGTTTTATATTAGTCAGTAAAACTTTGTATTTACACCAACACTTTTATTTGTTTGTTCTAGATCGAGCACATGTACAACGAGTGTGTAACTGATACTCAGATCTGTGGAGCCAAATTCTGTGATGGAGATGGCTACGCTTTTGCAGTGACTGGCTACGACTTGAGTGAGATTATTCGCTACACACAGGCATAGATATATGCACTCCTGTTGGACACTGGTGTACAGCTTGTGTACTTGACATAGATTGTGTGAGGATCACCTGCAGCAGTTGCTATAATCTTCTATGGCAAGTTTCATAGGAAGATGGTCATTTGTGTATTACATTATTAGTGTGTAGCCATCATAGGCAGGGTCAATCCAAAAATCATTAATGTTTTTTCTAAATAAATTCAATTCTATTTTCAATTCTATTCTAAAAAAATTGAAATGACTAAAAGCACCACTTGAACAGCAGGTGACAGTGTTGTTGAGGGTATGTGCTGCCAGTTTTGAGAAGTACAAAATACACTTTTTGCAATCTAATATTGAGGAGAATGCATAATGGTGACGTCTGGAGAATGTGCCGTTTCCTAAACTGAGTGCAGAGCATCATATAAAAATGTTAGAGATTTTCCTGTTAGTGGTTTGTTAATTATTTGTATAATTTCAGTCACAACTACAGAATCTCAGATATTACAATTTTGCATTAGTAAAATAGCATAAGTTACAAGTTTACTAAAGTTTCACAAAGAAAAAGTATTTATTATGTATATTTTGAATATTAAATTCTGAAGATGTAAAAAATAAAAAATATTTATATATGTTTTTTGCCATAGAAATTCATGTATTGTAACTTGGTAGATATTTGAGTGAGATGAGAAGTCAGTTTTTGTCAGTATTTTGTTATTTTCTGTGGCATTGTAAAACAACTACTTCAGTAAACAATCCAGTAAAAGGAATATTGTTAGTGTGGCTTTTGTTGTAATTATAAATGTGTACCAGGAGATGGCAGTAAAACTTAATTTTGCACACATTTCTTTGAATTGTCTAATGCATCTTCAAAGGAAACAATATCAGTCAGTGACACAAAGCTTCTTGGTGTGTTCAGTGCATTTGTACAACATTTGTACAGATTTTTAAATAAAAATAATTTTCATCAAAACAATTTTTTTTTATTTACACAGCATAGTCGACAGTGACCACATTATAACCTCATCATGTTTAACATTAGCTTAACACCCTTTTTTCCTCTTTGTTTGCCTTTAAGACAGGTAAAGATTTGATCTTGCCCTTCATGCACCTGTTATCCTTGTCCTCTATTACCACCCTGATATTTTGTTGTTATTACATCATTCATCTGAGCAGGTCTCAGGTGTGTTTCTCTGTTTTTAGGTCATTGCAGAATACCAAAGGCATGCAGATTATCACATCAAAATATTTTATCAGCAACCCTCTAACAATATTTGCTATGTACTCATTTCCTTGTATTTCCCCAAAATATTTTTGTCTATAATTTATGATTCTGTTGTTTAGGGTTATCCACACATAACCTCCCACACCAGCTTGTTGTTGTTAAACAAATGCTCGCTTATGTAAGTCTTTTAACTTTGTCCTGTGAATGACACTTGGTACTCCCCAGCATGTGTTACACAGACAGCGCAAATATCAATGACACAGGGAGACATCTAATGGGAGGAGAATAGTGGGCTGACCATCGGATTTGATGTTGGACAGAGAGGGAGTCAGGGTAGCATTAATGAGAACTCCATTGGCTGTGGATTTAATGGAATTATGTAACTCCACTGTGCAGCACCGGAGCATGAGAGATGTGTTTAAGGTCATTGTTTAGTGGGATCTGAGGTAATACACACTATGGCTGGGCTACAGGCTGTGTAAAATTCAATAGTGCTCTCCACCACACCAGATCTGAGACCTCCGGGGGATGGGAGGAGAGACTGCCAGCTAACGTGGCATTGCAACTTACAACCACTGGACCCTGAATGCACATTCATTACATTAACAGAAATAGTGGAAAGGAGGGGTGGGGATTATTTTGTGGGCCTTTTACGTCACAACCACTAATATTTTGAAAAGTTTTATGGCAATAAATGAAAAATATTATAGATTTATTATAGATTTTTATAGGTTAGTCATTTTATTAAAGCTATTTTATTAAAAATGATTTATTAAAGCTGCAGATTTGTCAAATTAAGCACTAAGCATAAAAAATATACTAAATTTGTGTGTATTTAAGATGCGTAAAATACTATAAAGCATGTCAAACATTTTTCTCCAAATGTTTTAAAATGTTATTTCCATCCCTGCCATTTTAACCACAGAACCTTATCAAACACAATACATCATTTAAGATATAGAAGATATATAAAAAAATTACTTCATATTTTCTGGGGAAAAAAGACTACAGGGGTAATGAACGAACAGCCATGATGTCCATTGTAATCATTTTGACTACATGGTTTACCTTTAATTAGCATTTAGGATTTGAATAAACATGCATTAGTTGTTTTGTCTGCCTTTGGCAAAGCTGGCTCCCATATTTGGTTTCACAAAAGCCAATGGGGATCATAACAGGCTCATTAGCTTGAATGGAATATGTTTTGATGCAGGATGTTACATGTTTATTCATGCAAATGAGAGTGTAAGAGGGTTTTGAGGATGGTAGAGACGTAAGTGACCACAAGCATTACTCTTGGCAGATGCATGTATTTTTCACTGATCAGGAAAGGGTGATAAAACCCTCTTTGAGATTGATCTGTGTATGTACTTACATTTATAACAAAACAACGTCATTCCTCTTTTTCATCATATTTTTAGCAACAGACAAACCCACCCACACGACTTTGATGTTCCGCAAACAATAGCCACCGGACGCTTCCCATTAATGTGAATGATGAATTTGGAGATGTCTGGATGGAGGATAGAGCACTCACTCCCCCCTCTAGACTTTCTCAAATCTATCAGTCTTAAAACAGAGCCTGCTGGGAAAGCTTTCCACAAAGGGATTGACAATGTAATTCCTCGCCAGTCTGGAGCTGAGGAAAAAAATAGAAGCAGGGAGGAAATTAGGGAAAAGTGTCTCCTGGAAATAGTTCATATAAATAGACTAAAATCAGCGGGAGGTGGAAAGGGGTGGGGTTGGGATGGAGGATGAGACACAAACAAATAGGACAGTAGATGGCAGGGACAGAAACTAAAGATTGGGTAAAGTGATAGAAACTGGGGTGAGGAAGAGGTTGACACCATGCTGATGATTCATCTGGTCATCTCAAGAGAGAAAGACAGTGAGACGTGTGCACACTCCACCCAGCATGAACAGCTGCTCCTGTCTCCTCTGCTGGGTGGTGAAAAGAAGAAAAATGAGAGTGAGCTGTTTTAGAGATTGATGTTGGGACAATAGAACAAAACAAATTATCTTCATTAATTTGGTTAGTCACAGGGTCACACCAGAAAAACTGTATGTGTCAGATTTGAAAACTCCTGGTTGATATGAAACAATAATTTAAAAGAGGCCTGGAATGTAGAATTTCTGGAAGAGAGTTCACCCAGAAAATGAAAATTGTGAACATTTACACACCCTTATGCCGTTACAAACCTGTATGACCTTCTTCTGCAATGAAACAGGCCATTGTTTATGACTTGAATTCTAATCTAATCATGACAAACTATATATTGACAGAAAGGTCTAAGACTCAAGAAGAAATATTTGATAATAAACATAAACATAATCATGTTAATGTTATTTTTAAAATACCTCAAATTAAAAAACATTTTAAAAATGTAAAAAAAATTAAAAATTGTAATTCAGATTTTAATTACAAAACAGTGCATTTCTGAATATATGCGCATGCAGTGACAATTATCAGGTTAAATAATGATCATTGTTTAGTAAATATAAAGAAGGATCATATATAAATAGTATATGTGACCCTGTCACACCTCAAAACCAGGCTCAAGTCTAAAAATCTAATTCTGAGGTAATGAGCACCAAAGTTTAATTTCACCTATTAATTTCACTATGATTTAAATATTTGACATAATGTTACTCTGTCAATATTAAAGATATCAAGCTTATATTTTCACAGAATGTTCCTAACATTATATTTTATGTAGAAAAATAAATCACCAAAAATGACTTTAGGTGGGTTTTTACAGGCAGGGTCACATATATTATCATTGTTCCTGGCAACCAATTTCCTACAGCTTACTGGGTTTCTCTTTCCCTGTTACTAATAGCAGTCGACTGGTTTAAGTGCTTTAGTGTTAAATCAACATGCTTACATTTTTCCAGCTGCAGTGACATGGCAGTGTTGTAAGGCAGTGTGAGTTTAATTATATTGTCTGTGGCTGATGGGTCAGTCCTAATGGGCAGGGTAGCACTGACATGATCTATTTGTTTTTCCACAGTTTGTAGTCATTTCTTGTACTGTATTTGCCATTCACATCACATAAATTATGTACTAATTGATAGTAAATTCATTGTTTAGGCTTCTTTTGGACATGCAGAAATAGTTTAGCTAGTGAAAAGCATTTAATACAAAGTAATGTCTGCTAGCTTAAGTCCCATTAAAGAGGTTAATGTGTGTCTCAAGATAGGGTAGATAGGGTGAAAAAGTTTGGCAGAGAGAGATGCAAACAGATAGTTCCAAGGTTTGACACTAAAATAGTTTGATGCAGAGATGAGAGGCAAACAGATAGTTCCAAGGTTTGGACACTACCAGAGAGAGAGAGAGAGAGAGAACAGAGAGAGAGAGAGAGAGAGAGAGAGAGAGAGAGAGAGAGAGAGAGAGAGAGAGAGAGAGAGATACACATTATAACCTCATCATGTTTAACATTAGCTTAACACCCTTTTTTGGAGTATATGTATATGTATGTATGAGAGTGTATGTATATTTGTTTGTGAAATATTTGTTCATACTACTTAATAATTATAATGATTCTAGTTCTATTTACAATCATTTGTTAAAACTTAATTTTCCTCTATAACATCAAATACAAAATAGGTTCTCAGACCTGAATAAAGTCCCTATTCACCCTTTGAACTTAATGTTTTAGTTAGATATTTAGTCAGATAGCCACTTCATGATTATGTCAACTAAAAATGTTTGCAGAGCAGTGAGATCTTACCAGGGAGTTCCTGGTAAGTTCTTCCCACCGTCCCCGACCAGGTTTCATATATCAACTTTAAAGTCAATATGTTTTGATCTGTATCACATGAGAAACCGGTGACTTCATGGCATGCTTAAATATACACTTAAGATTTAGATCTAGAGCAGTTACATCTATTCATCCATAACAGACTTCAATGTCACGTGGCTGATATTAGGTTTTGTTGACATTTCTGAATTTTTCCTGAAAGGAGTCTGCAGTGACAGCTAATATTGTTGAAAGAGTAACATGACTTTGTTAAAGCAGTGTAAATAATGTTTCCTTATCTGTGAGAGCAAAGATGTTATTTTCTTCTTATCTGTGTGTTTTTTCAGATACTTTTTGGCTAAAAATAACAGTATAGACTTTTATTACTTTTACTTTTATTTTGACCAGTGGTGAGTTGCTGTAATTTATTAAAAAAATAAGTTAAAACTGCTAAACTTGTTCATGAATTCAAATAATGTAAAAATATATGTTGATGTAAGTTTCATGCAATGGCTTTTTGATTGTATTTAAAAAGCCAATTTGATTGGACCTAAAAATGTACTGTATATAATTCACCACGTTTTAGTGTTAAAAATGTAAATAAAAAACACCAGATAGCTGAAGTAACAAGGGACTTCTCTGGATTATGTACTAGGTGTACGTGTGTTGGATGGCTGTGTTCTTGTGTTCTCCAGCTGTGCTGTCAATCAGAGAAGTCCACTAGTAACAGATAGTGGCCTTTGCCCTCCGAGAGGATCTAAATTTGCTGTGCTGAGCAGAAATTTGACCTAGTCACAACAACACACAAAAACACAAACCTGCCCCCAATACTCTCACCCACTGCTTAAACGCCATGGTTACTTAAATTCAGTCTATTTATCCCTCTTGCTGTGCATCTTCCCAAAAGACCGTTCAATTTATAACAAAAAAACTGCTAACCAAACCTAAACAATCTCAGCATTAGAGATGAAGTCAGATTTGAACTTGAGCTTGTTAACAGAAATGGTTTCCTAATTCAGGAACAAACACAGACAGTCACAAGATCCTAGAGGATGTGACACCGGAATGCCCTGTCAATAGAACACCTATACAGGGAATTCTCCTCACGACTGGGTTTATATAGGAGACTGGGTTGATGGACCCGTGTGGTCTCCAGATGGGCTTGCAGGCCTGGACAGCATGATCAAAGGTGAACAAACATTGAAATCTAAATGAAGCGGAACAGCAAACATGGCAGTCTGTTTATGTTGGGGTTTTCTGAAAGTTAAAAGGGATCAATTTAAGTGTAAAGATCACATTTATTACAGGAGCAAAGAGTGAATAAGAACCTAAAGACTGCCTATAGTTTTCCAGAGGATACTACCAGTGTGGCATCTGCAAACTTGGAAAAATCCACTTTTGTTTTCGCTTCACTTTGTTCTTCTTTTGTAACTGTGCTTTAAAAAATTTTTTTAAGCATATTTTCTGTTAGATAAGTATAGAAAAACATTGAACAGGATTAGGAAACACCCTTATGCCAGGACTGAAGTCACCTGTAACATCAGCACGTTAAAGCACAACGTTTTTTAGTGAGAGCACACAAAGCTGTGAGAAACAACTTTAATAAACTTTTTTTCAGGGATCGAAAAGTCATATTAATAATCTAATAAAACTCACCTGCTGGTCCCAAATTCGTTTAACCACCAATTTGCAGATGGCAGTTTTCACCTGACATGATAGAAATAGACATGCGATGTTAATAATCTTGGGCGTGATACGAAGATGTCGTACTGTACTCGTCTCTGTTTCCATGGCGACCTCAATGTGCTGCTCGGAGGTGTGACGCTGCTAGGAGTCTGGCATGTGCCAAAGCCTACTGCCTATCTCGTTTGCTAGGTTTCTATTCATAGCACTTAGTGGTGAGCCAGTCAGGATGGGCATGTGGTTGGTACAGTTGGGCAATGCAGCCCAACCCAAATCAGACCATAGCATGCTGATTTCAGAGAAACTTAGGGTAGGAAGCAATGGGGGTTTGGTAAAGCACAGGTGTGTGGATGAGCTGAATGCAAAACCTTGATTCTCAGTAGTACAACGGTGACACAGTTTTCCAAATAAGAATTTTTGAGTTTTTTGGAACAATGTTTACCCCACAGTTTAAGCCAGTCATTATCATTTGCAATTTGCCCAGAATTATTTCAAATTAAATATTAAAAATAATATTTTTAGAAACATTTTTCAATACATTTTACTTATAGTTAGTTGTAGTTATAGTTGTTTAATCCAATGAAATAGCATAACATAGATTTTCATATTTAATTGACGTTAATTTCTTAAACCAATCTGTAAACCAATGCATTTTCCACATTTAAAAAAGATGTAAACAACACTTCCTGTTTTTGTATTTCACATATGTAATTAAATCCTAAAGATGCTCGTTAAGCATTTTGATTCCGTTGTAAATGTTTTGTTGGTTGTATTTTTTCTGACAGTGTTAAAAACCGAGACAGGAAGTGCTGTTTACATCTTGTAAAATGGTCTATACTTTAATATGTTATGAACAACATGAACATGAACAACAATTTACAAAAAACATTAAGTTAGATCAATAAATTCTGTAAAAATGCATGATTTAAAAAAAGTTTATGATATAATGCAATAACTAATGTTAACAAATTGAACCTTATTGCAAAGTGTTTATTTGCTGGAAAGTCATTCTCTGCATTAGGAGCTTAATGATCTCGATTCTGTCTGTGATTAAATGCAAAAGTGATCTCACGCAGTGAGTAGAGCTCAACTTAACCCACCACTGGACAGTTTTTTTGGGCAGAGGGGTTGGGCCAGGGGACAGAATCCATGTAAATAACAGCTTTTGTGGGTGATTGTTCAAGCTCAATTGGCACCTCTGTAATGGGCTTTTGTAAAGTGGATCAGTGAAGAGAATGGCACGGCTCTATGCCACAGAAAACAAGTTATTGTGGGCTCTGCCTGTTTAGTGCCAGGGACACAGAGAGTTGCTGAGAGAAATTGATCTGGCCGGGCTTAACCCCTAGTCTTTCATGTGTCTGTGGCTTTGGCCAGGCCTGGCTTTGTTAGAATCAGCCTACGCAAGGTCTTTCCAACCTAATGATCAGCATTTTACTCCCTGGGAGAAAGAAGAGGGGCAGTGGACTACACTGATACCACTTTCATTTTTGTTGTGCCCATGTGCCCATCAATAATGTTGGGTAGAAAACTGCTGCGAAAGACACTTTGAAATAAAAAGGTTACATTACAGAAAATTAATTCCTCAGAATTTTAGAACATTACTAGATCTTATGTTGGGACAGAAGATTGGAGGTTTCTGTTATACTGCCCTTGGCAAATTTAGAAAACTATATTACAGAAAAAACATGTTTTGGTTGTGCCAACAATGTGGTGCCAAAAACACTTTGTGCTTAATAAGAAATATTATCCACTATAAATATATGTGGGGGGATATAGTAAGGGAGTTCAAATACAATCCAATAACACTGGAAAACAAATGGCAAACAACCGTCCCAAATAACCGTCCCTTGAACTTGAACAACCACAATCTTTCTGCCATTCACCTGCTATTCAGGCACAACAAAAGCAGTGGTGCACCATAATTATTCAGAATAACTCAATGGATGTTACCTAAGAAGATGAAGGAATATCAGGTAACTTCTCAGAAAGTTCTAAGATCAATGAACAGTAAACAGCATCACCTAATGATGCTCATTCATTATGGAACAGTGTACTGTATTGCAAACAGCTAGTAAAATCTTGTTTTGTCAGTGGCATGCCATATAGACATTTTGGCATGATATAGACATTCTTCAAAATACTAACAAATTGTTCAGTGTTCTCTTTTTAAAGATGTGTAATGCAAATGATTTCATAATAAACATTTAAATGGCCCTATAAAGTTTATTATTGTGTTTATAGTCTATTTATTTTATCTACCTGGGATTGGATAAAAGTATACTGTATACTGTATTACATTGAACCTGGTAATAAGTCTGCAATGAGATAAAGCTACATGTCATGTATGAGGCATTCTGACATAACAAAACTTTTTAAACACAGAAATGCACCTAAATTACACCATCACAGTTTTATATGATTTACTGCTCACTGGTGAAGGCATCATCTGTGATTCAGAACTATACAGTTATGTTTTTTTTTTTATTGAACTTCATTGTGTAAAACTACCACAGACCTGTGGTAATTTGTACAGTTTATTAGCCTATATTAGTGTTTTATGCTTTCAGTAAAAAAAATCATGATTTGCACATTTATTGCCTTCTAGCATTGCCATTTCTTTTTCATTCATATTATTTAAATGAAAATAGTTCACCATCATTAGAAACTCCATTGTAATGTTTTCTGTATGTTACATATTTAGGTTCAACTTTTGACAAGTACACAATGGACACAGTGGACACAAATCAACCTAAATAATTCACAGCATTTAGAGTTACAGTATAATTCCTTTCAATATTTTGGGTTTAAAATATTTTGATCATAACAATTATAATATTTATATTTCAAATATTTACATTCCTTTTATTTATTTTGTTCTAGCACTGTAAACATTTACTGTCACGCATTTCCTGAGAGAACCCACTGACTGCAAGTGAAAGAATGAGGAAGAATTTTGTAACTTGTCATGTAAATAAATCCATTGAAAGTAGCCTACTGTATGTTCTCACCGTATGTTATTTATTTAATCATTTACATACGCAATAGTGCAGTCCCAAATAAACTAAATGCAAATCATATGTTCGTTTAAAACACATTTTATGACCACATTACCCCCATTTCCCTCTCGCACAATTTCAGTCTGTGAGCGGCACGCCGCTGTCCACGCGCTCTCGCGCTCCACTTTATGAATGGATGGGAGTGGCGCTGTAGTGTGTGTGTCAGTGTCGTCACGCTGTTAATAGGCACTGGCGCTCCTCAGCGGATTTGACAGGACAGCAAGTGGACTCAGCGACAGCATACGACAACAGCCAGAGTGAGATCGAGTCGAGCTTCAGGGGCAAAAGGCAAGCGGATGCGATACGGTGAGCACGGAGCTGTGTGACGGGGCAGCAGTTCACATGTTTGAGGGGTGGGAGGATGGGTTCCAGGAGACAAAGGAATCGCAGGCATGTAGTTTTTCTGTCCGCCTGTAGTCAACTTGGACACGTTTACGCCCGATAGACTAATAAAAGTTAGGCCCTATATTCCTTATATTGTTAACTTTAATGAAAATACTTACGCCAAACTATTTCAATTACGAGTTGAGGGGGTTTTCGGTGTTAATCGCGACCTCCAACACAGCTGTACATAATCTTTGTTTGCTCTTTGGGCTTTTTAATTAACTATGCGTTGTCAATTTCGGATATGCTGAAGTGCATTCCTTCAAAGTTGCGGTAAAGTGAGGAGATATCTCTCTTCAAAGGCGTGTCCAAATTAAAGGGACGAAACACACAACTCGCATCAGCACCACAATATCCACCCTCTCTGTAAAAGCGTCTGCCGATTTGGGCGATACAACACATTGCCTCTTGTCTGTTTGGAAGCGCTTCTGAACCGAAGCCCTGCGATCCCAGGACCGTCAGAACTGTTGCTCTGCAGCCACAGCTGTCCCTTCCAAAAGTCTTGGGCTGTTTAAACTTAATGCCTTTTAATTTTATCTGTATGGAAAAGGGGCGCTAAGCTGTCTCGTTTTTAAAAGTTAAAGGCGGTAAAAGCATACTGACGAACTGTGTAACTCGAAAGATTCCGGAGACGAAATCACAGTAAGGTAAGAGTTATTTATACTCTGAAAACTTCGCTTCAAAATGATTACGTGCTTTGTCGCATGTGTTTTGTTCCGGCTGGGTTTAGTTTACTTGTGTATTGCATAACGCGGAGGTTTTTCTTATAGTTTTGAAATCGTCATTCCTGCTTTGGTATTCTCGTTTTATTTGATATAATGGAAAACTTACAATACGTTGCTTTTCTTAAGCGCAAAGACTTCAATTGCCTTAACTGTCCATTTTCCATATGGGACGATCGCGTCTTCACATTAAGTGAAGTACAACTTTCACACTTTATCGATTTCTTCAAGAGTTTCTTCAAATCGCTTTGAATGTTGGCACGATCTGTGTTTTTAAACGATCGAGCTGCCTATCTAGGCATCATATTAGACGTCATTCGCAACACAAGTATAATATCCTAAACGATGGTCAAAATGTTGCATGTTGATAAGATGTCCACAAATAGGCTATATTTCTTGAAACACAGCCAGTGTTTGTTTTGTCAACTGTATCAACAAGTGGCTGTGAGTCATTTTGTGTAATATGGTGGTTAATATGAATTGCACACGTAGATCACGCTTAATTTAAGAACTCTTAATGGTTCTTTGGCAAACTGGCCATGCGTCACACACCTAACATGAATTCATATTGTTTGCACACAAGTTGTATTTTGGGGTAGTTCACACAGCTGCGAAAACACTCACTGCTGGTCATAGTCCACACCGCTTTTTTTTCTTTTCTTTCTCATAATTACTCAAAATATTCTAATGCAAAAGTAATTGCATGATTATTAATAATTATGTTAATTATGATAGATTACACCCATAGAATGCATTTTTATTTTACTTGAAAACAGCTTTAAATTAGACCAGATGTTTAAAAATTACACCGCAAACTTATTTCTGTATATTTCTGTATCTCAACTAATCATTCTAATCCTAGGGACACATACTGATAAAATAAATGTATACATTGAATGCACTGTAACGATATCTGTGACAGCTCAGTAAATGAAACTTGCCATAACAAACTCATAGATTCATATCTGTTGACATACGCAGTGAAAATCAAATGCCTTTTAAACAGCAAATCAGCGAATAAACAACTGCTTTTGTGTTGCAAATCAAAAGAGAGTCAAAGCAGACAATTGCATGTTTTTTCCACCCATTTATCTTTATGGAACGAAAACCACTGTTGTTCGGGTGAGGCACATTGTGGAGCTTGTTACCACCCACTCTCTCTTTCTCTCTGTATTTCTCTTTCTGTCACTTTCTCATTCTTTCTGTCTATTCCAACTCCAAGAGATTGTTGTTGGTGACTTGAGCTTTCCAGAATGCTTGCACTCCAAACATTCCAGGCCTCTCAAGCACCAAGGAGCTGGCCAGCTCCACGCAGCTGGGAGCCATATAAGACTGTGGGCCAGTGTGTTGAGCAACATCTTTAACTTGGTCTTGTACTCCCTATGGCCTGACACAAGGAGGAGAGGGAGGGGTGTTCTGCATTCCACTTTTTCTTTACCGGGGCAAAGCACCATCCAGATCCCAATTCCATAAAGAATATATACAGATGTGGTATGTGCAGATACAGCGACGGCCATACATGTCATAACACTGGTGGAAAGTACAAGGGCAAATTCTGACATTGCACAAACATTCCTCTGCATACACACACACACACACACTTTCATATTCAAAAACAAACATGCATCTTTTTCCCAAAGCACATGATGTCTGTCTGTGCTGAAGAAATGCAGTTTAAAGAGATGGTCATTGTACAGTGCTCTGTCTCCCTCTGTGTTTTTGGCTGCTCTCACAGTTGTTTTTGAAACAGGAGAGTCCGTGTGCAAAGAAAGTTGAGGCCAAGACAGCAGGCCGATAGCAAAGAAAAGAAAGTGAGAGGAGGAACGGGAGGAAAAAAGAATAGAAGACATGCAAGAGGTTGTGGGAAGAAGGTTCTCAGTTTAGTAAGTCACAGATGCATACAAAAAGAGTGACAATAATAGAGAGATGGTTCTTTGGCTGTAGTACTGTATAAGACAGTAAGGGAGATAAGACAAAGTCCTTATTCCCTTTTAGGCAAACCTTTGACTGAGGCAAAAAAAATTTTTTGGGCAAGAACCACCCACTTAGACAGACATCAATCACAGTTTTGTTTTTACATTGCATGTCATTTCTGGCAGGGTAATAAGAGATATATTGCTCCACACCAATAGACTTTTAGATCTTTACTGGCATTAGCATGTTTCACATTCAGAACATGCAGGAGGTGGTACAGTATGCTGGAATCATTCAGTAATACGGTCCACTGCTCTTTTCTCTGTCCCAGCTGAGAAACATCTGAGATGACCCTGCTCTCTGTGTGTCTGTTCATGTGTATATACTCAGAGATCTGTGGAAATACAGATAGAGTTGCATATTGCACAACTATTGACACACTTTTAGGGAGCATGAACCCGGTCACCCAAGACTGCTCTCCGCTACAGGAGATTGGAGTCATTGCCTGAAGCTACATAAATCTTTTCATCTTACAGGATTGTTTTAAATTCCACAAAGCTTAGGGTTTTTCATACTATCACACAACTAATGAAAACATGTTGCATTTTCTTTTGTTTCTTTTCTGTTTTGATGAGGATTGGGTACACAGAGTGTCATTTTGTCTGACTGATCCATAGTTCATAAAAATGTACACTCTTTTTCCTTTGACTCTTTCTTTGATTTTTAATACTTTTTGCTTATAATTCATCTCAAATCTGTTTAGGTTGGTTTATGGCTTGGAAGCCCTTATTGAGATATTTTTGAAATCTCAATGAAAAGCATAAAAGTAAGCGAAAATACTTTTAAAACCAAAGCTGTAAAATAGTGGGCTTAACTGTTGCACTCTATGGCTTGTGTACAAGCAATAGTGCCATTCAGTCATTTTATCTATAAACGCATTCAAGATTTTCACTTTCAGATTTTAAATCACTCTGCAGGGTGATATTTAATATCACCACCAATGCAAATGCATTGCCACCACCTTTAGTTTGCGCTTGTATGAATGCAGATTCTACTGTTAAATTGCATATACATTATCAGAAATAGCTAAATTATGCTATTCAATTATATGGAAGATGCAGATCTTTTAGATTTCTGTGGGTGCTATCAAGCTTTTTTTTATTTAGCATTTAGTTAGCCAAGGCCTTGGGGAGCTAGATGAATTTCACTTTTTCTCCCTTTACACTATAAGGCATTAAAAAAATATGTTTCAGTGCAAACAAAAGACTATATTCTGCAAAAGTATCCTAAACTTGCCCTTCACACTGACTGTTAAATAATGTCCTCATGAAATGGAGCTTATATATTACAGGTTGTATATTGTTTATTATGGAACAAACTAAGCCTAAAATTATATCTTACAGTTTGACTTTCAAGCTTCAATAGGGAGTTTTAAGCAGGAACCAAATCCAAAATCAACAATCATCCAGTCAGGGCAGCATATTCAGGGCAGCATTTTTTTGTGCTTCAATACACTGTGGGTTCAGTGAAGGTCTTTTTGCTGTTAATAGGGTGAAATGTTCATGTTTGCTTAACTGTTTGAATTGATAATTGATGACCTTGCATAATTTCCTGAGGGGAAAGGTAACAAAAGTGTGGAACACAGTAACTCCCTTAAAGATGTTTTGGGTAGGTGTGGATTCATTAAAAGAGAATTAGGGGGCCCTCTATGCTTGCTGCATGTACAGTATGGGCAGGTATGTTAGTGTGTATGTGTCTATGTGAGGAAAAGAGCAGTAAATATAAAATTAAATATTGGTTATACACCACTATACAATTTCTGATTTACAGGTTACAAGAACACACGCACATTGACACAAACCCATTAATATACAGTAGGATATTAATGGACTCATTCATCTACCCTATATTGACAAAAGTATTGGGAACCACCACTTAATTATTGAAATCAGGTGTTTCAATCAGACCCACCAAGTGCATAAAATCAATACACTGCAACTCCATATTAAAGTCTAATGTACTTGAATGCAACATCATTAAAGACCCTGTTGGTGTAATGGTCAGTTGTCCTAATACTTTTGTCCATATAGTGTTAATATACAACTCATAAATCTCAAAAGTCCTTTGTTAAGCAGATGCAAAAGCAACTTGAACGGCCTTAACCGCCTGCAAACCACATTTCAAAATATCACACCCATCTTGATGTTTTATCTCATAAGAAGCATATACAGTACAGTAATAGTCTGCCAACGCAACAAGTGAGTCAGCAGGAAAACCCTGTAAAGCAGGGAGTGGCGTGGCATTTTTGGTTGGAACACCTACAACTAGAAACTGCTTGCTGCTGAAATTCCTTCCATAACAAAGCACAACAGATAAAATTCCTTGCAGACATGATGCACAGTGCAGATCACTGTAAGAAATTCTGTATGCTTACACTGTCATTTAAAACATAACAGATATATTGCATTTGTTTCATATGACATTTTATAAATGTAAGATGTGATGTTCACTATTCACACTATTCAGATGGACACTTTATACTGTATGTGTCATTGTCCTTTTAAGCCAAGTGGCATGTATTGTAGCACAAACACACCTCTCAAGGGTAACACTCCAAAAATAGACATTTCAGATTGTAAAACAAGACAAATGAGACAGTTTCGCTGCTGCCACATGTTTGTATTGTTTGGTCAATCTCTAGCATATGACGAACTAGCAAACAATTACAGTGATAATTTTCTTGGGTAAGGTATATTTCAAGTATGACAAACAACCTGTTATTGCTTTTTCTTGATAATTCAGCAGCTGTAATTTTTTGTGATTATAGCAATTAAACATATATCAATGCAGTACAGTGGGATGGTAAAATAAAACGGTTTCGTACAGTAAAATACTTTCAAACTTAAGTCACAACTGTGATTATTAACAATGTTACTAGAGATTATGAAATAGTCTCATGATTTCAGAAGGGAATGTAATGCTAGAGAAAATTGCATCATTCCTTTGCACGTGCCACTTGGTGTGATCTTAATGCAGTGGCAGTTTAACTACTTTTTAACTAAAAGTCGTCTTGTCAAGAAGAACTAGTTTTATTGTTTAGTCAGTTAACAAAAACATGAGAGGGTGTATATTGTCATACTAGCACTAAAATGTGGTTCCTCCCAGTCATTGTGCATTCAGTGCATCAGTCTATTTCAATGACAGTTACTAACACACCCCAATTCAAGAACAAACAATTGATCATTTTTCTCTTCATTTTATTACTACTAAAGAGCTATAAAATACATTTCAAAAAGTTTGCCATTGCACTGGTGTTGTGATGGTAATGACATGTGATTGGTTACCGTTAACCAATAGAGGCCTAAGGTGACAGGCACAGAAATAACACCAACATAGATTTTTCCAGTGCTCATTGGAGATGCTGTTTTAAGTGTTTAGCAAGGTGCCACACAGTCAGTTTGTTGTGCATGCATGTGTTTGTGTCTAAACTCTATGAGCTGTTAACTTTGATTGTTTTGTGGACATAGTAGTTTTGTCTTTTTATGAATATTGTTCTATTTCTGGCCTAATATTAATTTTTATTTGTGTTAACCCACTTTTAAACAGTGTATGGAAATACATTCCAAGGCAGTTATAGCATCTCACACTCAACAGTTATCTCAACAAAATCCCTTCCTGTTTTCTCTGAAAGCCCCTAGCCCAAAAGAGAGAGAAAAAGAGATAAAGTAGAGTGAAAAATGTGAGCCAATAAAAACAAGATCAAGTCACAAGCTCTTCTCTCTGGTCTGCATTTACTTTCTTTCACTGAGTGGTTCTTTCACAGCTGCAGATTGGCCTTTAAGACTTGTTTTCACCAGATTGGTTCTCACAGAGCAGAATAACAGTAGTGCTGTGCATTTCCACATTCCAGCCTCTGTGCTAACCTATTTAATCAACCTGTTTATCCCTGCACAATTTTTAATATCACGTTATACTTGTTTTTGCTTTGCATAAAGAACACATTCAGCTAGGTGTGTCCAATTATTATACTTTGTATTAAGGCTTTCTGCATGCCTACAGTACATGCACCTGTCAACATCACATGTCTACAAATATTGATTTCTTTTTATGTTTGCATTTTGTGACATGACCTTTTCTTTGTAGCTTATTTCGGGTCATGCAAAAAGTTTGGATGTATAGTCAAATGAAACTTTACAACTTTAGAAAGAGATGTTACAGTGTCTTATGCAGTGTCAAATATATTGTACATATATTTGAAGCAGTCAATGACAAATCATTGGCAAATGCAGCCTAAATTTTATTAATACCAAGGTTGGTATAGTCTTCTTAAGGTCTTATGTAGGAATGCTCAGCATTTTGTGCATCCCTGCAACAAAACCAGGGACACGCTTAAAGTCTCTTTGGCCGATTATGAGTGTACTATGCTAATGATCGTGATTCGTGCCCAGGTTTTGTAGTCTTCATTTGACAAATAAAGTTTACAGTGTATAAACGTTCTAGTCTTAAAATGTTCATTTCCACCTTTGCTTCAACCTTACAAAGATTTTTTCTAAGGTATGTCACAAAGTATGTTTAATGTTTGCAACTAGCATGGCATTTGTTAATGTTATGCAGTCATACAGTGGACTGAAGTTAAAAGGAATAAGTCACCCAAAAATAAAAATTTAATGAAAATGAAATGACATGAGGGTGAGTAAATAATAAAGGGATTCTCCTTTAAAGGGATAGATCACCTAAAATTAAAAATTCTGGCATCATTTATTCACTCTCATGTCATTCAAGACATGTACATGACTTTTTCATCAGTGAAACACAAAAAAAGATTTCTGAGATATGTCTTTGTTTTTGTGTCCATAAAATGAAAAACACAGGGGACCAATGTAATTGTTTAGATAGATAGGTACTTTATTAATTGCTGCTGGGGAGATAGGTTCATGAGCAGCCAAACATGACAATAAAAATATAAAATAAAAATATTGAAGTCAATACAATAGATACAAAACTTTAAAACAATAAAAAACAATGGATAAAAAACTTTTTTGACACTGTACAAAAATAAACAAAATATATATTCATTACATAGACCACCGAATAATTCCAAATGACGGAGCAGTTATTGAGAGGCCAAACAAATATTGTTTTATTTATTTACAAAAATATTTATTTGAATGTTTTTCCCCTTTAGCATGTGTTGTAATGATCCCTTAAACTAAACTTAAATACATAGTAAACCATACACTGTTTTGTGTTTGATTGCATATTTGGAAAGTATTTATATATCGGTCAGTTCCTGGAGTTTATAAGCAACTGGTAATCATGTCATTGGCATGTAATGAGGTTTCAGAAAAGAAAAGAAAACAGTTCCATCTAATCTGGACATGAAGATGTCTGTCCTTATCCTTGTCCAGTGCAAGTGACTCATCTCTGACACTTTAAATTCTGCTATATTTACAAAGCTATATTTTGGCAGGTTTTGTCTGGATATTTTTAAAAAGCTTGTACACAAGTGTACTCAGCCCCGGTGTAGCCTGGTGATTAAAGAGCTGAGTAAAGACTTATTAAGATTAGCCTCTTCATTTGAGCGGGTTGTGCTTAAAGATGTTCGCATTTAACACACAAGTCACATCCCGCTAAGAGGGGCGACACTTCTGTTTCCTAAACTACAATACGATTAGATGTCTGGTAATAGTGACGATATAAACCACACAACGGTGGGTTATCAGAATCACATTTGAACTCCCAGTGGCTTAGCGATACTGGTAACCTAATCATAGTGAGGCTTCACCGGTCAGACATCCAGAGACTCCTCAGTTCCAGTGCATGGCTAAGCTCACTCCATCTTCATCAAAGCAGCTTTATGTCAGAGAGGAATGCAGGGCATCTGTTGACCTCTTTCGCCCTTATACTCTTTCTCCCCTGACATCTCTTCAGGCCTGTTGTGTGCAATAAGGATTGATACAGCTGCCATTACACACAAACAAAAGCATCACTGCATTTTCTAATGGGCTGGGTGGAGGAGTTGTGTTCTGCTAATGAATGTGTCAATTGACAACACTGACATTCACTTAAGAGCAAAGAAGTAGATTGAAGGATGTGTGTCAGCAGGGGTCAATCAGCAGGAACATGTTTCAAATCGATACGGATAAGCTTTATTGTGAAGACTCACGATTGTTTACGTATTAAGGGGGAAAGTTGTCATCTAAAGTGCTGTACATATATCAGAACATTAAGTAGGTCACATGTTGCACATTGACAGCTGGCCTGAACTCCCAGTGCTGACATACTTGGAGAGCCTGAAATTGTGGCTAGATAAGACAGTGTGGCCTGTCCTAATGCTGTGGAGATAAAGTCTGGTGAAAACAAGCTGATTTCTTTCTCACACACACACACACACACACACACACATTGTCATTGGTCGGCTTTATGCAGCCCACCATCCCACTTTAAGCCTCCCACCCGGACCCCCACTTTCTGTCTATTTGGTTTTTCACACACAAAGATGCTTTTTTTGTTTTAGTCGGTCGCGCTCACATGAATATTCCCTTTCTTTCTTTCTTCTGCACTTTCTTCATTAACCCCCCTTTTTCTTTTTATCTGTTGTTTTTCTTAACCATATCTTTGTTTGGATGTTCTGCACACAGCCTCACAAGCTTCTCACATGGGCAACACCATGCCTCTGTTTATAGACTGATACTAGAAAACCTCCTTTTGTTCTGAAAATGTCTCATTTTTCAAATCTCATTTTTTCTTCACATTATGCGCCTAAGGAACTACGTGTCAATGGCACTAAATCTTATCCTCTTATTAACACTATATTAGCACCCATGACAGGAGGGTGCAGCACACAGTCCACTGTTTCCACTAATGTTATTGTCTGCCTGTTTATCCGCTGTTTTCACATTACTGAAAGTGGCAGCATCCTGTGACTTCCTGTTTATGCGGATCAACTTCATAGAATTTTTGCTCCTTAAAATGATTCCCCATTGTATAACAGGGCTGACCTACTTCGCCTTGCCTCAAAACTAAATATGTTTGCAGTAGATGTGAGAGTGATATTAACCCTGTTAGGATAGCTGAATGTATAGTGATACCATATAATGCACAGTCTGGCCTGGAGTTCATTTGGTCAAGGCCAGCTGGGAAAACAGCCGGTAGAATGTGAATGGTGAATATGAGAGATCTTGCACACCCAGCTTTCAGTCGATCATATATTTCAGTATGTGCATGTGTTTAAATGTGGATGTGATTGCTCATGACCCATTGCTTACATATACAAGCCACAATAACAAACATAATTCAACTTTTTTTCATTCACTAGTCTTAACGGGCACAATAATCTATGTTTCATAATGTCACTATAAGATGCCTGACTGTAAATTAGAGGCTCTGACACTTTCACTAAATTCATAATACTTCATTTTATTTAAACCATTTTATAAACAGATCCCCAAATCACCATATCATCTCATCTCTCTCTCTCTCTCTCTCTCTCTCTCTCTCTCTCTCTCTCTCTCTCTCTCTCTCTCTCTCTCTCTCTCTCTCTCTCTCTCTCTCTCTCGACTAAATCTTACTTATTCCAGTGGGTCTAGAGGGGCCACGGGGGCATCACTTTCTCAGGGCCTGCTGCTTGCACTGGCACTGGTATGCCCACTAGAGTCCAGCTGGGTCTTAGATGGATGGCAGAAAAGGCTGCATTGACTGAAGTGTGGGAACAGGGTCTGTACATGCTTCACTAAAATCTGTGACTGACACTGCCAAACTTGTGCAATGACCTCATGGTTTAGCGTCCATCAGCATTCTAAATGTTTGAGAAAGGACAAGCAGTGCTTTGAGTTGTTTCAGTAAATGTATTCTGAATTTAAATGATAATACAATAAAGGATCATTGCCATGGTGTTGGGTGATCTGCTCACTGTGTTCTTTGCACTTTCTGTTGATTAGCTTCTTGTTGTGTTATATACCGGTAGACATCGCTAGAGGTCAGCATTTACTACTTGTGCTGTATCTGGTTTAGTATATCACAGGGAAAACATTAATGAATTTCAGTCATTTGTATTAAATTATTTAAGGATTTTTTTATTATTATTTACTAGGATTTTTTATCAGGTTATATTTAGTTTTTTCTTCATCTTTCTTTCCCTTTCTTGAAGCCAACAGTAAATTAACAAATGCCTGCACTTCAATAGCTACCTGAATACTGCAGGTATTATGCATAATGCCTAACAAGATCTTTTCGACGAGGGCTTTCTGTTACATAACAGCATTTCTTGCACATACCCATTATTATGGGTAAAAAGTATTATTTGTGCCCTTGTCGAAAAATGCACTTTGTGAATACACATCATATGTCACAAAAAGAGTCTCTAATGAAACGCTGCTTCTGTCTGTCATCATGCCGATTTTTGTAGATTAGAAGGTTAATGGCGTTCAAATCAATGTGATAGCAATTTTAAGTATCGCTTTATTGCTATAGTAATGAAACGCGTCAGAATCAAGTATATATTAAGTGATTCAATTCATGTCAGAACATCGCAAATACAGCGCGTGCTCTGCCGTAGGAAACGTTTTGTAACAGGTCCGCCTGTCAGCGTGTGTGTGCTTAAACAATGATCGGCAGATTGCGGGTTAACAAGACGAGTGTTCCAGACGGGGCGGGGCCATCGGCTGGGATTGATGTGATTGGCTGGCTGTCACCGTTACATGAATCCGGGGTGAGTTTAGTTTGCGTGACGCAAAGGGAGGGGCGTGTCATAAGCAAAATCAGCTGTAGAAACAATAACACTCCTGCGAACGCCCCAAAAAGAGTGTTCACCTATAAATGTTAATAATTTTAGAAGAGAAAGGCATCGTTGAGACACTGGAGGATAGATGTAGCAGACTTAACGCTTAAAGTTCTTCGCCGCATTTTGAAAACTTGTGCCAGAGGATCTCTTATCAGCTCAGAAGAAAAGGCGAGTGTGAAGATGCTGCCTTTGTGACAGCCGTGACACCCCAGCGAGTTTAACTTCAAAAGCAGACAGTTTATACAGTCATTTTAAGCATTTGAAGGCTATACTCGATCTCCTTGCGCCCGGTTTAACGGGAGCCAGGAGTAAAGCACGAGAGGACTGGCATGTGGGTCAATTCAGGAAGCGTCGGAAGGTAAGGTGGTGAAATTTTACCTTAGTACATATTATGCAGCATTTATCTGCGGATTCTTGACCACACTGGTCGCTGCATCAAACACTTTCCTCGAATAAAAACCACACACAGAGATATTAACCACCGCCCATCTAATGCTGGATGTTGGAAGCTTGTCTCTCTATCACGTTGCGACTGATGTAACTCTCCACCTCTTTGCTTTGGGCAGTTGCTATGCATACCATCCCATTTCGTTTTAGTTGTGTATATATTCATTTCCCGCTGTGCTTTCTGATTCGAGGGCGCGCATGGGCTTGGCTTATCTTTCCCTGCACCTCTTATTAATTTCATTATCGTACGAACTTAAATTCCGTAGAAGCATTTTAAAGCGAAAATCGATTCACGTTTCTCAATGAATCGCATTCTGATTGGGTGTTGAATTAGGGCTTCTGGGAAGTATGAATGGGGGGGGGGTTGTCAATGGCTGGCCCTGCGCGTTTCACACAATACCTTTACACCTGATGTAATCGTGGGAAATATCGAGTCTGCTTTAAAATACTACCACAAAGCAGGTTTTTGTTCATACGTTTGCACAGGCATAGGTTTTTAAACTAATGCAGATAAGTGTAAGCTCACTGTATTTTGTTTATTGAAGCTCATAGACCAGTGAGTCTTTGCCTGCAGAGCAATTACTGTTAAATTGTTTCAGTATTACCTGTCAGTGCTCAGCTGTTTCACACACACTTACACTACAGTGAACATTCTGCTCGATCTGTTCAGTAAACAATCTCATACTGTTCAGAGCTTGATAACAAAATAGTGGTGGGCTGTTTTTGTATGACTCAGTTTTCCTTTACAGTTACCTTATCTGACTAAATATTTAATCTAGGGTCACGCGTGGATAATCGTAAAATAAATACAAACGCTGCTTGATGATATAAAGCATAAGTGCTCTCAGATAAGTTGCTCCCGTCAACATCCGCCAGCGCTGTTTGAACACATTCGCTTTGGCAGGTCCGTTGAGAACTAAAGTCTGAGACTTTACCTCTCAGTTTTTCCATAGCCAACTTTAATGAGTCACTCTTTGCTGAGTTTACTCTCAAGAGCAAAGGTGCAGTTAAAAACACAGTGCACCTGACTGCTCAGCTCCACAGGACCCATGATGCTGTAGTCCATACGGGACTCTTTGCGAACATTTAATTGAGATTGTAAACAAGTTGATAAATTGATGTTCTTGTTAAGATTAATTTAAATTTGTTGTCGGATGCCATGGGTGTCAGTTTTTAGAAATCAAAGCACGTTGCTGATATAATTGTAAAGTACCGGCAGCTATCGATAACAATAAGATAAATGATCCACTATGGCTTTAATGGGAAAGCATTAAGCTAATATTTGGAGGAAATAAAGCATCCCTAACTTTACATAACCAGCCAGAGAAAACACGGATGCAATCGATTGAGTGGTTAATTCCCCTGTTGCTCCCCAGTGACTGATGGTTATAACAGGAAAGATCCAATTCATTCTCTGTTCTGGAGGACTCAGCACTTGTAAAGACTTTGCAGCACGGCTATAAAATGGAATCGATCCACTATGAGACACTGACTCCTTGCAGCTCAAAGGCATGTGGTGCAAAGCACACCGAGGTGTTAGGCTGCAGTGGTGCATTGACTGGCTCATTGTTTGGTAGGGAAGCAAGCACTTCAGTAGTGAGGACAGTATTTCAGAAAGGTCCGATATTTGGAATGCAGTGTCAATTGTGATGCCCTGAATACGCTGTTTTACTTTAACCTGCATTACACAAGTTGTCTGCGCTCATCTCACTTGTGGCAGAGTTTGTTTTTACGATGTAAACATTTAAAAATGTGCCTTGGAAACACTCAGATCCATTTAGAAAAACTTACACCAGATGTGGATTTTCTAATGTATTGACAGAAACCACAAAAATTGAGTCACTATGACAGACAGCTTGTGTGTTTACAGAGATGTGTTAGATTAAGTTTGTGTATTTGAATGTGCTTTTGCAAAGGGAAGTGTGTTTGTGCTTGTGGGAAGGTCTGGATCAGGTTATCAGGACAGGCATTAGCAGGTGCTCTCTAAGAGCAAGGGTTAGCTGTAGATTGTGGTTATGTGGCAGCAGTGAGAGCAGCCTTTGCCACTGGAGCTGTTATGTAACACACACACACAAACATCAGGGGAGGGGAGCACGTCTCTGCTGACTGGCTCTCTGGAAAGACAGACACAGTGGAAAAAAAGTGTTCAAACTTGTGAAACAGACTTGTGAAAGTCAATTATTCAATTACATTGATTGCCACAGTAAAGATACATAATACAGAAATATCGCAATAGAGAAAGAAAGTTTTAGAGTACTATAACTGAGGCTGTTTTAGAATAATACAATCTGGAAAATAATTTTTGGCCAATTGTGCTTAAACACACAGTTTTGTTTTGTTTTGTTTTGTTTTACAACAGCATATATGCAAAAAGGTAACTGTTAACAAATACAGATATAAATACAGTTGTGTGCACATTTAGTGTAAACTGTTTTGCAACAGTCGAAATATATACAGTGTTTATATAATATACATCTTTATTGCATAACACCTGAAAGAATATTGTATTATAAAAGCCCACAGTGGCTGTTATAAATGGAGATGGCTTGTGGGAAGAAACTGTTTTTGTGCCTGGATTGTTTGCAGCCTAGCAGTCTATACAAAACAATTTATTTTTCATTAACAGCCATACTTGTGGGTTTAAGTTGGTTCACACGCTGTGATATTCCTCTCTCTACCTACATATTCAACACACGCTCACACACACACTTAGGCTGGCAGGACCGAATACAGCAGACGAACTGTTGTGTGGGCCGTACAGTGTTTGTGAATGGAGTGGGCGTCTGCCACGCGTCTCATCTCTTTCGCTCACCTCCCACTGTTTCTATCACTGCCTGTCACTACAACAAGAAATAGTGTGGCACACTGTACATCTCATTCCCCACGACCAAACACTGACTCACTCGACTGACTCTGCTAAAAGCTTCATGAGACACTCTTGTCTCTAGTATCATTGCTTTCATTACATACATTTGTTTGGGAAGTTGCTCTGTATATCTGACCTTGTGTTGTTTTTAGTAAGTTTTGGCTCAAAGAGCGTGAACAAAGGGTGTTTTTGTCTCTGTCACTTTAAATAGGAGAGATATAGAAGTTGGCTGTATAGGTGTAAAGTACACAAGATAGTAACCACAACTCTGTACCTACTGCCCTATTTTTTGCCTGCTGGGATTGAGGTTATAGTCTGCCTTCTAATTAGTTTTTTATTACGCAACGTGCAAACATGATCCAGACATGTCCGCCACATTTACAGCATCCCCTGTAAATTTTTGTGACCTCACAGAATACTTATGTCTGCCATAACAATTACTGTTACATAGCACAAAGTAGTAACATTTACAGCTGATTTATTGGTCTGCTCTTGTTATGTAACCTGAGTGAAAGAAGCTTCTTCAGAACATCATCACCACTGCAGCATTTCTGAGAAACATCTCTGAAACCTTCTTTTGTCAAAAAAATAAGGCATTTTGTGACTTGATGTCCCTCATGATGAGCTTTGTAAAGCTCAAGACGGGCATGTCTTTTACGTATTAATAGGAAATGTGACATGTAACTTATCTTGGTCAGGATCGAGCTTGTTACTGTCATGCTAGTCGACTTATTGTCTATTGACTGGTTGATAAGTGAAGTTCAGTAGAGTGAATTGAATGAACGAGAACCAATTTTAGACCCCAGTGTGTCATTAGATGCCCGAACTGTGACGTCTTTGTCAACGGAACAATAAACAGTGGCCATATTAATCTTTCATGAACTCTTTTTATGGAACGTTAGCTGACTTGGACAACAGGGCTCTGTACGGTTTGTAATGCAGATAGCTGTATCACTGTATCAGCAGTATCAGAAGAATGCACTGCACTCCGATGGCCAAAGGTGTTGCGCGTGTGTTTATTCAAGGGAATTCTTTATTGTTTCCCAGAAAGTTAATTGGTTTGTGCAACAAACAGAACACTGTGCATCTATCAAGGGTAATTCAAGCCTTAGTAGGTGCGCATTTAAAGCCACAGAGCAATTGCAGTTCCCAAAATCAAATTAATTTTATTTTATGAAGGCCTGTTTTATTACAGTGCTGTTGTAATTTACAACTATGCAACTTGCCCATGGCAGCTGAGCTTAATAAATACATAAATGTCTGCAATTATTAGGATTATTAGGTATGCAGATCCAAAATACAGCATTAGAGAAAAAAGTTGGATACCACATTGCTTGCTTTTGTCTAACAGAGAATATCCTGGTTGTCATGGAAATTAAGTTACAGTCATATGTGTTGGCACGCAGGCTTCCTAATGGAGAGCTGCAGTTTGGGGCTCAGTGGATACCTAGTAGGTTTAGTTCAGTGTTTATTATTTTAATGTAATGGGAAAAATATGAGCATTATTGCTGTCTGGTTTAGCAAGTGGGATCAGTGTTTTCTCATACAAAATAAACCTTTCCACTGGGCATTGCACTCATTTAGCTTCAACTAGATTTCTCTAACACTATAAGAACAAAGCATAAAAATGTACCTTTGTATGTATGTAAGTATATATCTAAGTGCAGAATGATTTGTTTGATTCTGTTGTTCCTTCCTTAGACAGAAATAGCACATGACCCACATTTTTTGTTTAAACTTTGAACATTTGGTGAATGAGTAATCAGTATTGATAATGCCATTCATTGTTGTGAGCCTTTGTTGACTCACATCAGCATATGAATGGAGGTTTCATTAGTGCTTTTTTAACTAAATAAAAACGTATTTATTTAGTTAGCGTATTTATTTAGTACGTTTTTTTAAACTAAATACTTTTGGACTTAAACTCACCCACACACCATGTCAAAGCACATACACAATATGGAAATTTGTGCTAAGCGCATTTGTAGAAACAAAAAAGAAACATACAGCTACATACATACATACTGTATTTAGAAAAATGTGTTTTATTGCAGGATCAACTTTTTTGTTAAAATACAATGATAGGCAGCACTTAACCTCTCTCTATATCTGTCTCTCCCTATCTCTCACCCAGGGCCCTCTCCATGGATATAGACACAGATTATGAACGACCTAATGTGGAGACTATAAAGTGCGTGGTGGTGGGTGATAACGCGGTGGGCAAAACCCGGCTGATTTGTGCCCGCGCCTGCAATGCCACCCTTACTCAGTACCAGCTGCTTGCCACCCACGTGCCAACTGTCTGGGCCATCGACCAATACCGTGTGTGCCAGGAGGTGGGAAGGCCTTTGGCATATTGTGTATATGTTGAAAAGCATGGAATGTTGACATAAATACATCTTATTTTACTGGAAGCCCTATGGTGGAATATCCTGAAATATGCCTAAGCATGCTTATGGAGTAACTGGTGGACTAACTTTATATACTATAAAGCACTTAATATGGGAAATAAAATTGAAATTAATGTAATAAATTAAGTAAAATTAACAATATTATGTGTGTGAATAAAGAAAAATTGACATGAGTATTTTGACATACATTGTCGTACTGGTAAAAGTAAATCCACTAAATAGTTGTAGTCTTTTGTATAGGTGCTGGAGAGGTCTCGAGACGTGGTGGATGAAGTCAGTGTCTCCCTCAGGTTGTGGGACACATTTGGAGATCATCACAAAGACAGACGCTTTGCTTACGGAAGGTGAGTTACATAATTTTTTTTAGCTCTTACATGCATTACCTGTTAGGCCGTGCATGTGTTTGGCCTAATGGGTGTGTATGATTAAGTTTGAACTTTGTCTTAGTATGCATCATCATTTTCTATGAGAAAACGATAAGTAAACGCCTACATATTTTAACACGTCTAGGTGTATCATATCAGCACTTCACAAACAGCCCATTTGCAACCCCCTAACACACACTTTATTGTACCCACCCATTTAATATTACAGCCCCATCATTCTAAACAGTCTAGACTGGGTCTGTTTTCACAATGCCAATGCTCAGATCAATCTTTCATTTGTTTGCTCTGACCTCTCCACTCTTGGCTATGGCATTTTTTTTGTCCTGCCCAAGGTTTGGTTATTGCCCTAATCCTCCCAGCTGGGAAGGTAATGTGCTGTAAGCCCAGCCAAAGATCACTGCGTGGAGCTCTTATTCCCAGCGCAGCACAGGGCAGTGGAGGATCAGTGGATCAGTTTGGCTTAGGGTAGTGCAGCAGATCACAGTAGCTACTGAGAATAAAATAGATTGATACTGTTCTTGAAATCCAGCACAGTGGACACTTAATGTGTTTGGACACTTAAACAACATTTAAAGGTAAATTAATTTCATTGCATTAGATATGAAAGTAATTGGCATCTGCATATAAATGCTACTAGACCTTTTACCAGGACTTACCTGACGTTACTGGTGCTTAACATTGTAACTGATCGGCCAGCTAAATAATGTTATTTTGGTTATGTATATAAATTAAAAGTTTTGTGCCCTATTTGAATGATCAAGTTCAGTAAACATTTGAGAGCAGTACCTGTAATATTGAGGTAATACATATAAAAAACAAACATATGAAAGTTTTTCTGTATCTTTGTGAATTTAAATAAGAGGCGGTTCAATGTTATATCGTCTTGGAAATACCGTGATGCTTTATACTGTAAGAGACAATGGCAACTGAAATGTTGACTGTTCCAAGATGGCGGAAACATTGACTTGTCTGGAGTGGTCGAATGTGTCATCTATGTGTACATTTAATGTATACTGTAAAAACTTTGGTCAAAGTCATTCATTACATCATTTGGCCCTGACTAATATTTTACATTCTAACAATTTCTACGTCACAAAGCAGATGCTACGTGATCTCTAACACACTGATGGCTGGTGGATATGCACCTTATCAAAGGGCATTGTCATCAGCTTGCTCTAATTAGGACTGAGCCTTTGTCACCCAGCTACCACACACATTACTCATACATCAAATAGTCCATAATTAGAGGTCATGGCTAGTGAGGTTTTGATTATGTAATTTATTTAGAGCAGTTTATTATTGTAACAGTGATGTGGGTGTGCTGTGTTTTGTTGAAGAGGTGTGAAGTAGTTGAGTAATTTATACTTTATTACTTTATTACTTTATAATATTAGAAATGGCTTAGCCATTGCTCAGTTGAAGATCAGTCTATAAACAATTATGTTAAAGTGTCAAACAGCTACAATACACAGTCTGCTGCTGAGTTTAAAGTTTAACAATTTCAGCTAACAGGTTTTAGGACAGAGGTTTCACTTTAACATCTGGTGTGCCCTAGAGCTATAGTCGGACCAATGAGAAAATTGTGATTGAGCACTTACTCTAATAAAAAACTGTCTCTGTCTCAGGAGTCAATTTTAAAAGTTGATTGAAACAAATACTTTTTACTCTTAAATATTTAGTATTTACTGAAGTATGTTTTGGGCTATGTTAAGTACTTTTTTCATTTTAGATTTCGATTTCGATTAGATTTTTCATTGAGTCACATTTTGTCACCCTACCCAAACAGAGAAATTTTATGTAAGTTCTGTAAAAGTTGCATTCTACGCATAACCATCTTTCTATGTATCCATATGATAATGGAAATACAAAGTGAAGGAAAGTGAAGGACAGAAATTTATGTGAATGAATCCAGAGAATGTGTGTGTGTGTGACATCAGGCACGTCTACTGTAATGTGTGTGTGCTGTATTGAACAGATGCAGTCAGCTGATAAAACCCAATGCCAGCTCAGCTGTTGAACCTGCTTCTGTGTGGGGAGGACACACATATAACTGTTGGTGCCCTGTTATGGAAACACAGAATCAGATGATCTATACACCCACTGTCTGTTACTTAAGCTAAACACACACCCACACAAACACACACTGACACATTTAACAGTTCTTGATAATGTTTCTTAAACCCTGAATGGCTGCTGAGTCCATTAATTATTTATACCTTCAGTGTACCATGGTACTCCCACATTACATTTTATTAACGCGTCTTATAATGGTCCCTATATCCCTATGATATTTTTATTTCTCACAATGAACAAGTGGAAGTGTCGAACACCCTCAGTATGTTTAGATCTGTGTCTCTGATTAAGACTGTGTTTATAGTGAAGTCAAGCAGATGATTTTAGTCACACAGTCAGGAGTTTGACCTTTGACATGCTCTACATAGCTGTACAGAACACCACACACATTCATTACATAACACGGTTCTGTATGACCCTCGACACTTTTACAGCATGCACAGTTACTATTCATTGAGAAAGAGATGGTCAATGATTGTTATGTGTGCTGTTTTACTTATTGTCTGATTCTTTTCCACGTATACAAACAATAACAGAGGCACAGACACACAAATGTCAACTTGACTGAGAATGTGAACTTAATCCAAAAATAAATGTTAGTTTAGGTTTGGTAATAAGGCTTGCAGGAGTGTTTCTATTTATATATGAACTATGTAAATATGGAAAGTGTTTTCCAAAGAAACGGAAATGAGTCAGGGTATACCCCTATTTACTGTTTACACACATCCTATCTTTCTATTTATAATTAATTTAAAGGATTTTCCATTGCTTAATAACCATACTTGAGGCTCGAGCCGATCCATATTTTTAAGAAGACTTTATTTTTATTTTATGTTATTAATAAGCATTTTCCGTGAAAATATCTGAGAAATGTTTTCTGACACGTATTCACTTTGTCATCTATAAACATTCATTTACAGTGTCAATTCAAAACTCTGATGTAATCTATTAGTCCAAGTGTGTTTACATTACAAAAACATTGCAGTGTACCATTTGTCATTCCTGTACATGCTGGTGTCACATGATGAGCTTGTGAGTACAAGTCCATGAAATAAGACATGGTTGGCTGACTTATATTATTATAAGGCAGCTATTATTACAGTGCTGTTTTTTGAGTCAGCAAAGATGGTTTTATCATTTGTGTAACGCCTTGCTTCATATTCAGATTTTACTACATGCATTATGCACAGGCATTTATACACACACAACCATTGCTTTTCAGGCTGCCTGCTCACTGTTTCTTTATAAAGTTTATGGTTGCCCCTTTTTATATAAAAAATGACTGTAATAAGTGAACTGGTGAACGCTTAGATCTGCATCCATGCAAAAATCCCATTATGTCAGAAATCCCAAATTGTTAAAGCCATTACTAAAATAATGCTTCATAAACATCATGTTGGTATATTAACTGCTGTAACTAACACTTGTGTCAAAATGTGGAAAAATATACAAAAATATGTTATGAACTGACCCCATTGACTTTTTATAGTAGGAATAAAAAATACTATGGTCAAGTCAATGGAGTCCATTTTTAGGTAAACTATTCCTTTAACTAAATGCCTTTCTAGCTAACAGTGGTAATGTCTGTTTTTGTCTGTTTTGTTTGGTGCATTTCACAGATTTTCTTCCAAGAGCGGTTAATTGTTGTGTTTATAGCGTTGTGTCTATTATAATGCCTCTGTGTAGGTTGATTATTGTCCAGCATTTGCCAGTTTTTATTCCTTTATGTCTATCATAAGAGAATTCTTACAAATTTCTTTCTTTGTACGTTTAGATCAGATGTGGTAGTGCTGTGCTTCTCTCTGGCCAATCCAAATTCTTTGCGGCATGTCCGCTCCATGTGGTTCCCTGAGATTAAGCACTTCTGCCCCCGCACCCCGATCATCCTGGTGGGCTGCCAGCTGGACCTGCGCTACGCTGATCTGGATGCTGTTAACAGGGCTCGCCGGCCCTTGGCCAAGTACGGACCACATCCTCCTCCCACTCGTAGCTCATGTTCTGTTACTTAAACTTTTTTTAAAAGTTTGCTTCCGTTTTGGACAATGTGATCACTTTTATATATACAAAAATGTTTTGCTTTTGCTTGCTCTGTTATTTGGCTTTAACAGTGTTCCTATTGTTTTTCTAATTCTCCCCTCAAAAGACCCATCAAACCCACAGATATCCTGCCCCCAGAGAGAGGTCACGAGGTCGCTAAGGAACTTGGCATTCCATACTACGAAACAAGCATTGTTGCTCAGTTTGGTGTTAAGGATGTGTTTGACAACGCTATTCGTGCTGCACTCATCTCTCGACGCCACCTTCAGTTCTGGAAATCCCATCTTAAAAAAGTTCAGCGTCCCCTTCTCCAAGCCCCCTTCCTCCCCCCTAGACCACCACGGCCCGTGGTGGGAATTCCCGATCCACCTCCAATGGATGGAGAAGGTCTGGATTCTCTTTTCTGCCAACCCTTGTGCGCAGATGTCCTGTTTCTGCTACAGGGCGGAGCCACTCGTGTCTTCGCCCATAAGGTGTACCTGGCCACTTCCTGCTCTAAGTTCTATGACCTTTTCATGATGGATCTTGGGACAGCTGGCGAGGAGAAGGAGGGTGAGGAGAGCTCAGAGGGGAGTGAGGAGGAGGAACAGAGCCGAAGAGGAGCAAAGGAACAGGCTGGGCGAACCAAAAGCCTGGACATTGATAAGGAAGGTGAAGGTGGTAGCAGGGGTTCTAACAGGCTGCTTATGTTACAGCAAGGCTCCTTGAGGACTTCACAGAGCGATAATGCTCTGCCTGCCAGGGGCCAACGCTCTATGGGACCCCTGGGAGCAGGCCGGGCTCTTTTGGGATGGGGACGTGGTTTCTTAGGGGTGTATCTGGAGATGGTGGATGACCCTGTGACAGGGCGACCAAGACTCATGACAGTAGTGTCCATGGATGATCTCATTCAAAAGGAGCCATTCCAGGTAAGAAGACACTCACATGGTCACACAATCTACAGTATAGTGATGCATGGTAGATCATACACATGAAGTGCGTCACTGTTTGCTTATTTCAGGCAGTCCTGCAGTACCTTTACACGGGTCATCTGGATGAGAGGCGTGGGGACCTGATGCAGGTGGCCACCATCGCTGAACTTCTGGAAGTCTTTGACCTGCGCATGATGGTGGCCAATGTGCTGAACCGTGAGAGCTTCATGAACCAAGAGATTACCAAAGCCTTCCATGTGCGTCGTGCCAACCGCATCAAAGAATGCCTGAGCAAGGGCACCTTTGCTGGTAGGCAATCTAAAATGTTACCTAAAAGAGTTCAACTGTGAACGTTTAAAACTTTGACAGACATAAAAGCCATACCATACACAATTTGACAATCGTACGTGGTGTAGTGTGGGATCCAAATAGATTTGCAACCATTCCATTTGTTTACATTTCTTAGTATGGAAAAATTATTTTATTTAATGACCTCCAGCTATACAGACTTCGGGTAAGCAACACACAACTGCTAAAACTGAGAAAAGAGTACAAACACTGGACAGTCCTCATAGATTTTTTTGTATTCAAAGGGATAGTTCAGTTAAAAATGAAAATGTCTTTTCAAATCTGTATTACTTTTTTCTGCAGAAGACAAAACATATTTTTAACCTGTTAACACTTATTTCGTTATTCCCTATTCACTTTAATATTTCATAGTTGAATTTTAATCTAATCATGACAAACTATACATTGATGAAAAAGTCTCAAGAATAAATATTTGACACATTTTCATAACAATAAACATTAAAAAATAATAAAATGTTAATATATAAAACCATCCCACTGTATGGAAACAAAATCACTCTTTCATCAAAATATCTTCTTTTGTCCTCCACAGAAAAAAAAGAAATTCAGATTTTAATTCACATTAGGGTAAATACATACTATCCCTTTAACTGTCCTTATTTGTATAGCACAGATTCTTCAGGTTCTGGTGTTATTGGCCAATTTCCATTACTTCAGCATGTCACATTCAAAAGTTCCTTGCAGTGACTTGATTCTCATACGTTCTATTTTCAATTTCAGAATCCAGTGGAATTGAAATAGAATAGTTCATACTCTAGAAAAGTCAAGTTGCACAATATCTCTTTTATTTCTTTCATACAGCCTCTATGTTTTTGATAAAATACCCAGCAGAGTGCTATCCCTTCTTTGCACTCTGTGAATATTTGCATTTTGTGAACGTGTTTGCATTTCTGCTCTGTGGTGTTCTGTGTTGTGTCGCTAACCCTTTAGTGTTGTCATGTCTTGTGTGTTGTGTGCATGTTTGTTGTAATTAACCTTTTAGGACATCTGTTCTCTCCAAATACATTATTTCATTGCATCATTTGCAGTTGTCATAATCTGATTACCTAACCATGAAGGTGCTTCTTTCATGTTTGGAAACCAGAACATTTTTCAACTCTGTTGTTTCCTTTAGACTTCTTGTACATTCCCTATGTGTGTGCCTAAGAATGAAACTTAAGATATACATTTGCATTCCCTTTCAGAGTAAAAAATCCAAACTATTTTTCCCATCAAACCGCAGCATATGCTGAACACCTGCCCCAACATTATCTCCTGTTCACCAGCAAAATCGAAAAACAATAGTAAACTGTTGCAGAACATAATACGGAATAAAACCAGTGAGCCAAAATGTACATATAGACTCCTCCACCTTAGTCTCAAAAAAATTTAACACTAAAATAAATTCTCCCAATTATATCACAATCTGCCTGGCCCTCCCCTCACATTTTCTGTCGTCTTCTCTGCTGAACAAAACAGCTTAAACTAATCTAAGCTGGTTTGCTAGGCTGAGGTCTTTTAGCCTGATCTATCTGGTCCCCCAGCCTGGCTTAACTGGTCTTAACTGGTTTATGATGGTCTCCCACCCTGCTGGGTAAGCTGGAGCTTAGCTGGCCTTCCTGTCTGATCAGTTAAAAGTACCAAAACCCAGCAAACAGGCCAAACTTTAAGATCAGCAAGCCAGCTTATGTTAGTTTAAGCTGTTTATTTCCAGCAGGGTTATTCTTAGCCTTGTCTATCTGTCTATTTATTATTGGTCTGTGTGTGTGTGTGTGTGTGTGTCTGTCTTTTCGTTTGTCTCTCTGTTCGTCCGTCCACCTGTCTTTCCTTCTGTAGCCTCGACTCTGTGACACACGCCGAGATGTGTGCTCTTTTCCTCCTGGTTTTAGATGTGGTGTTTCGATTGGACGACGGATATCTGCCCGCCCACAAGCCGCTGCTCATCTCAAGCTGTGATTGGATGGCAGCCATGTTTCGTGGATCCTTCATGGAGAGCTACATTGAGGAGGTGAACAGAGCTTAATGATACATATATATTATTTTGGTTATAAGATACAATATAAAAAATTGATAATTAAGGATTCTGATCTCCAGTTATTAAGAAGAGGCTATTAAGGAGCTCAGAAAGGGCAACATTGGATTAAAGTAATATAATATGTTACTGTATATGTAATGTAGTTTTTGTCAAGGTTTCCTTGATACAAAAACATATTTGATACGAATACAAGTAAAATTTTCTGATTATTGATGCCAACTTTAATACAACCACAAAAACTATTTGATGAACAGATAATGAACAGATATATTTATTAATAAATTTTAATCCAAATTGAATAAAAGCTACATGCTTTGGCAATGGCTTTAGGGTTTTTCCAAGTTGTTATTTATTATTTTAATATATTTTAATATTTTTTCGTCTCACTTTTAAAGCAAATTTTGCCTCACTTGACTGACTATTTAACATTTAATAGTTTGCCTACAGAAATTTTGACTGTTCATATACATCTGAATTATCATCCTTTACACGTTAATACACATGTTTGTGTCTCAAAGCATTTGGTACTGAGTATCTGGTACCAAATTAAGTCAGTGTCTAAAGCTATTTAATACAGCAGCTTCTGATACTTTCCCCCCAATCTATGTGATATTGGTTACTTTTAGTTCTTTCAGTTCTTTGAGTACTTTCAGTTCTTCCACCAAAACTTATTTCTGGAAGATCTGAAAGTACTGATTACATTAAGTCACCTTGATTCTTCCTGCCCTGAAGCTCTGACAAATCCCAATAAGAAAGTGGCACAGGTATTCAAAACTAGGCCACCTCTATGACAGCCTGACCCACATCGATGCCGCAGCTACAGGAGACCATCTCATCCATATGAATGAGTTAACAGCCCCACAGGACTAAACAGACCTCCGAGGGCAGCACTCCAGGCAGAGAGATGCTGAGATATAGATGAGGTCTTGTACCTGTGGGAACACACGTTTGTACATTAAAATACTCAATGAAATATCTTTGTCTGTCTAACTTTAGTAAGTTAGTAGTTTTGACATCAAAGTAGAATCACATTAGAGAAGGTTTGCATATTTAGATGTTTTTTATTAGTACATGGGGCTGTATACCATAATTAAGTTTAATTTAATGATTTTTGTTCACTCACTGTGTTTGGGTTATTTTGTAGTTTTGATGACTATACTATTAGTAACTAGTGTTGAAGATTGAGAATAGTGTGTTATAACTTTTGATAGGGTGATTTTGTTAGACTAATTTAATTTGCAAGTTTGGAATAATCATATAATAATCTTAAGCATATAATGAGCATGTGAAAATCTACAGCAGAAATACTAAAGTTTGGTACTGGACTTGGAGTTGTTTTGTGCATGTGTTTAGTTAGTTAGTGGTTAGTGTCAGGAAGTGTCTGGGCACTTCCTGGACAGCAGGTTAGTCATTTCCTGGGAACCACAAGACTGCATGTGTTTAGATATTTACATTTTGTGGTTTAATGTTTTTGACTCGGTCGAAAAATTCAGTCAGTAAGTTGCTGAATGATAAGCATTCCACACAGTTATGATGTAAATTTCTTCTTAAAAATGTATCTCATATATGCTTTTTTCAAAGTGGTTTACAAGTACAGATTATATTTAGTTTGTATGTTCACACTTTTTATTAAGTTACGTAGGCTAGAGCACAAGGATCATTTTTCTTATAGGAATTATTCGCAAACATATCACAAACCGTACTTGGCACCAATTTAGCTCATGCATTTTTTAATCAAAACTATTAAGTCGGGCGTCAAAGGTAAGGTTTCGCAGTATTCCGTTCTGAAGCATCTCACCTGCGAATAACTCAATCCAGGTCTATCCCGTGCATGCTCTCTGATTTCTCTGGGCTACCGGCTGTCAGCTCAAGTTCTAGAAAGACAAACTCCCCGAGGGCAGAGATTCAGGACCAGGCTGACCAACACGAGAGGCAGAGACAGAGAACTGGCTGGGTTATAGGTGCCCAGGCCTGCTGCTGAACAGGATCACCCTGTATAACATTACATGCATTACAGGGAGCTAGACTTACACCACACAAACTGATGCAGGAAACAAGATGCGGTCTGCTTTTTAGTCTGACAGCGTTGGCCGAGAGATGTCACACAGAGAGCAAAACGGGGTGGCCAGTACCGTTAGGAAGAAGTTACAGCCACAAAAGGAACAAGCAGTGTGTTATTTTAGGTTCTTGTAGGTTCATTTGTATTTATTTATTACTTGTAACTAAAGCTTGTGACTATTGTTATGTCTTCATTGTTAGTTGTAATGTATTATATAAATAAGCATTGATTCATTATTTTTGATTTTGAAGAAAAAATATGTAAAGCGACAAGGTTTTTTATAATAAAAGAAGACTGATGTGTGCAGTAAATGCTCCACCGGTGTTAATATACTATGGAAAAACTGAGCCTACTTTATACATTACAATAATAATGTGAGACACAGTTGCCAAGTGACTAGTGGAAGTCTCTGTAGGTCTGGGACACTGTAGTGAACGTTGTGCTATTTTTAGAATGAGGTTTTGAATAGAGCAGAGCCTTGTGGAATCGTCACAAAAGGTGTTGTATAACCAGACATAAAGGGCTCGCAAGACCTCAGGGTGGCAAATATTTAAAAAGTGTCATTCACTTAAGTAAAGTTTAAGTCAGTTCTAAAACGTTTTATATGGACAGCTACATAATCATTGATGCACATCGGTCTGTGACGCACAGAATCGTCCTTGATTAATGTACCTCATGCAAGCTTTACTATTCTAGTGCTGTGCGAAAATATCTCTCAAGGTTTTTGAGGTTAGGCAATACATAGTTATTACTGAGGACAGTCTCTGCTCGAGACTGGTTGTTCTTTCTCGCACACTGCTTTTCAAAAAGACAGTATTGGAACATATGGCAAATGCTGTGCTGTCAGAATTCCTGTCAACATCATAGTTTTGAGTGTGATTAGCACGAGAGCGAACAGAAGCTCAGATGTGAGAAATTGTCATGTTTGATGAAGTGAAAACCAAGACGGTGGAGGCGGAGTCTGTGTGGTTTCGGTGTGCACTGCAATTGTTAGTTGATGAGAAGGAGTCTGGTTGCTTTCTGGTAGGTGACTATTTCCTGACACATAGAGGCCTCTGTCTTGACCCCTTTTTGTTTCTTCTTGTGGTTTGTAGTTTCATTATTGTCATTTATAAGTAGAAACAGGTAAATAAAGGGCAAAATGTTGAGTTATTGTTTATGTAGTTTTGTAGCTCAGTTGGTAGGTTATCAGTACAAAAATCATGAGTTTGATTCCCAGCGAACACACATACTGATAAATTAGCTTGAATGCACTTGAAGTCTCTTTGGAAAAAATGTCTGCTTTTTTAGATAAAAGTCCATGTAAACCCAAGTAAATGGGTGGTTGACCAATGTCCTATAGTGTGACATACAAAAGTGTAGAGGAAAAAATCCTATTCGTGAAGATAAATCTCTCATGCTATTTGTATATTGTTTAAGAGTTTTTTCTACATTTATGCTGTCACACCATAGGACACCGTCACATATTTGTTTGTCAGCTACCCACATATAAAATGTTTTCTAAATCTAGATTTTGTGTTTCGTGTCTTTGAATGGCTTGGGCAAAGATAATTTCATTCACTCACAGCATCACTGTTATCTTTAGGTTTGAACAGGAAGTTGCCGTTTTTGTCTCCTGCGTCTTTTAAGTCTGCCCTTTAGCCGTAATGAGAGGTCACATTCACACTGACATTCTGTTAATTGGCTTTGAGACAGGCAAGTGAAGGGCACCCCTTAGGTTTCTGAAGTACCGCTGAGTATCATCTTGCAATTTCTAATGTAACATCACTGACTTGTAGAATATCTGTCGGCTTGGAGCCATGCTTTCACAAACTCAGGATAGATTGTATTTTGATGTTTTATGGTATTTGATGCATTTTGATTCAACACTTGTTCCAGATTACTTAATCTGTTAACTGTCACCGTTCCACAATTTTTCACTATTTACTTTAATATTTCATAGTTGAGTTCTAATGTAATCATGAGAAATATATATTGATGGAAAGGTCTGTGACTGAAGAAAAAATATTTGAAAAATGTTAAAAAATAATAAAAGTTATGTTAATATTATTTTTAAAAATACCTAAAATAAACAAAAATATCTAAAATTCAGATTCAGAGTTCAGATTTGTGACAGGGTCCTTATTGGACTCCTCCCCATCTTAATATGAGTGTCCTAGAAGTACATTGTAGTAAGTGTAAGTGTACATGTCTAATGATTACATGGTGGAATATACTCGATCAATTTTTATTTGTTAAACCATATTTGATTGTGTTTAATTTGTCAAAGTAGATCACTAACCCTTTCAGAAGATAAAGTGCTAATTGTTTCCAGGTTGCTGTAAGTGTCTGTGCCTTATAAGCTTTATAAGTCCTCGAACAGGATAACGTAAGAGGCAATTAAATCCACTGCATCCTGTCCTAATTCACAGTGGAACAAGTGCTTCATCTGAGCAGTACGACAGCATGAGGAGAAGGTTGCCATGGATTGATTCACAGGCCCAGCACTTCTCTATTTGTGTCTAATTCCTTGGCCGTTCCTTAGTGCTGAAAGAATAAGCATGCCTTTGTTTGCTTGCCACCCTCCAGCCAACGCAGAATCAAAACAAAAGCTCTCCTCCATTTTCGCTTTGGTGTATGTGATTTTGGATATGAATGGGGTTAGGACATGGGCAAGTGATGTCATTTGGCCTCAAGGGATCTGACCAATGTCACATGACATCCAGCAGATCTCTCCAGTTTGATCCAGATTCCTTGTTTCTTTCTTCGAGGAGTCCGCTTAATCCTTCTTAAAGTAAAGGGATGTTTTATTCTTAAGCTTCTCCAATTTGCTTTCATAAAATTCACAGATGCTTGTGTCTGTGGTGTGAACTACTATCACTTGTAGATTGTATGGATAAAAATAGCATTGTTAATGTGAGGTGACACTGTACATTTGTGCACATATACTTAACAATTTTGTTCATGGGACCAGTAATCAAACACTAAAATGCATCAAACTATCAATTTGGCTTTCATAATGTTTCATAACTGAGACTTCTCAACATATTCATTGTGTGTTTCTGCTATAAAGCCTATTCTGTGTTCACTGTTACATGATGACAGTCTCCTGTAGGCCGGCTTGTTGGCTCTTGTTTATGCAGAGGCCAGGTTTCCCGTAGCGACAAGCCCACAGAGTTATTTTTCCACAGCTTTAAGCTCAGACGGTCAACAATTTCACACAGTGCTTTAATCTCCTGAAGGATAAAAGAGCCCTCGTGGCGGCCACTGCCCTTGCTCTTTTATCGCTCTCTCAGGCCTTTTCCTCCATCAGCCTTCCTGGACACGTACTGAACGTCCCCTTCTGACCACTTCCTGCTCACTCTGGGTCCTGCCATGTCCACATGAAAACCTCTTCTAATGGTCGGTGGCCAGGACCATGCAGGTCTCAATAGGGGAGAGGCAATCTGCCTCTCAAGTTTCCATGTCCTGGAGATGAGCTATGAATAAACATCCCTCTCCATGGGTTATGAAATCTGTCTACAGAAAAATTTCAATGTGTGCTTTTCTACATAAGATTTCAAAGTAATCCCTTTTCATTTTCTTTGTCTGTTTAGGTGTCTATCCCCAACACCAGTTGTGCCTGTATGAGAGCAGTTCTGGAGTATCTCTACTGCGGTGTATTGACATCGTGTCCCGAACTGGCGTCAATGGACCTTATAATACTAGCCAACCGCCTTTGTCTTCCCCGTCTTGTAGCTCTAACAGGTATGTTTGGTAATGGCTCCGTGTTTACCTGGAGGCAGACAGTAAACATGGCTTAACTATGTGTAAATCTGGTTAATGGAGTTTAAAAAAGGAAATGGAGCTTTTTTGATCATTCTTTAGCTCTGTTTTAAAACTTATTATATACTTATAAAGAGCACTTCACATTTTGCAACTTGCATTTTAGAAACATTTATCGAAAAACTTGATAAAAGATATATTTTATAGGTACTCTAACAGCATTACAGTTTTTGTGTCAGGTCCACCAATGATTTCTCATACAGTATGATTGCCCAGGATTTGGAACAGAGCGATATTTGGATATGTTAAATTTGTATATACAAAACGTTGATTAATATAAAGCAGCCAGACATGGTGGTAGTCAACAATTTGGTGAAAAATATTACGCACCCATCATCATTTATTAATGTATACTGTGCATAATGCATACAGTGTTTACAAGGATCCAGCTTTGTTGCATATGCTGAACAACAGCATGTTGTATTTGTTAAAGACAGATCAGTGAAATGTGAATTGTCGCTTCAAGTACTTTTGTTGTGATGGAATATTTTGCCAAATGTTAACTATTAAGCCTAATGGGTGAAATATTAACACTTGTTTTATGGTGTTTTGTTCTGGTCTACAGAGCAACATGCCGTTGAGGAGCTGTTGCAGCTGTCCGTTAAAGGGGTGGACATTGATGGACATGTGCTGGCCTACCTGGAGATGGCCCAGGTAACATTAATAAAGATGAAGCGAACAGAGCCATTAATAGTGAAATGCAAATGCAAAGCACATTCACGCTAAGTAATGAAGTGGTTTTAAAACAAATAAAACGCATTACAAAGTGCCGTTCATTCATAGCCTACTCCGCTCTTGTTCAAACGATATACAGACTTTGCTTTTCAAATGAGTCCCATTGATAGAAATCACTCTTTGATGCCGTGTGCCAACTCTGCTTTCTGTCTGCTGTAGTTCCACAATGCCAAACAGCTCTCCGCCTGGTGTCTTCATCACATCTGCACCAACTATAACAGTGTCTGTCGCAAATTTCCTAAAGACATGAAGACCATGTCTGCTGGTAGGGATGGTTTCTGATAATCCTGGCAGTTTAATCCTTCACCTTGTTTCAGTATTGATTTTAACTTATTTATTCATTTTCTCATTGGTCTAGAAAACCAGCAACATTTTGAGAAGCTTCGCTGGCCACCCGTCTGGTTCCTGAAGGAGGAAGACCGCTACCTCCGCTCTCAAAAAGAGCGAGAGCGCGAGGAAGAGATCTTGCGCAAGCAGCACACTAAACGGGGCTGGTGCTTCTGGAGACATCCATCCTCCTCAGCACCCCATATTTCTTGAAGGTTCAGCTCCACCCATCCACCCCTTTCTCTATCCTGAGGCATGTAGCCGAGGCCTGGGGGAACCGTGTTTCTACGTCCGGGCGTGTCTTTCTTGGCTTCTCTGGAAATTCCGGGGTCTCTTCGCCCCTGAACTTTCATCTTCCCTCTCCGAGCTTGGGCTTCCCTCCACAAGCGCTCAGATCATTTGTTGTTAAATGGGAGAAGGCTTGAAGAACATTTCCAATCTTTCTCACTCTCAACGTTACGTGTTTCACTGTGCGAATGCAACAGGTCTAAGGTCTCACCACAGCATCATGTAGGGAATGCCATCTTTGCAATGACCTAAATACACCACTTAAGACTGTTATTATAACACACACTTACACCAGCACCCCGTCTGTGCGCTGGCGCCCAGGCCCACGGATGCTGCATGGTGCTGCTGTGTTGAGCTTTTCTGTGAGACCTATTTCTGGGAAAACCGTCATGTTCAATGCATACAAGCCGAAACATAGCTTAAGTCTTGAATACATATAGCAACTAAAATGGCGGCAGGGATATAAAATTCTTGTTAAATTTCAAACACATGTCTGCCTACATGCTCACAAAAAATCTCCACTTTGGATCTTCCATTGCCCCATATTAGCTCTGCATAACAATTGTGTTGCCTACTGATGAACTTTAACATTTGTTAATGCCGTAGACCAGGGGCAGGAACAGAAGGGTATATTTCGGGTCTGTCATTCATAAAGGCTCTAGCACCAAAGACAGACGACTCATTCAGACACAAACGCCTTACCAAAATCTACTGAAACAAGACAAAACTTGACAGCAAGCAAACTATGAAATTAGGGCTATTTATACCACTGCCATGAGAGAATTAGCAATCACAGCTATATGACATTCTCTGTGAGTTGTTTTCTATATGACCACTAGCAAGCTACTTGACTTGCTTGCCTTTCGCCTCCACCACTGGGTGGCGCTCATGCCTTCTGAGTTTACCCTTCTTGAGAAAGTATTAGCTACTAAATCATCAATCTTTGCATCTAAGCATTTTGTAGCACTTGATCGGTTTTAAACTCTTTGCTGTTGGCGAAAATGGCTCATAACCAAAAATTTGATTTGTTAGTTTTTCTTCACGCTAACGGCAAATCCGCTCCCATCTGTTATTCCTCTGGTCTTCTACCTCTGCATTTAACCAAACAGAGGGAGAAACTATCAATCCATTTACTGTAGTCTTTAGAAATGTTGCATCGTGATGCTTCCCGGTTAAAATTGCACTTTACACACGCAGACGAAATTGGTGCTCATGATTAACCTGGAAAACATTCAGCCACTCTCTATACAAGTTTACCTGTTTGACAATCTTAATAACAGCCCAACATAACCTGTAAATTAAAATGCATCTTTTTTTTTTTTTTTTTTAGCAAATAAGCTTTATGGAAATTTCAAGCTTTGTACTTCGTCGAAACAGGTTTTGTGGTTAGACTGACACTAATATGGTAATATACACTTTCCTCGCTGTTTGGTTACACTTTATTGATGTGTGTGCTGTGAAGAAGTGTTAGAAACAGCATTGAATCTGTTTGCTAGTCTGTCTGAATTGCCTTCCATCTATACAGTACATGAGTGCCTATGACCATGTTACACTTTCCCTTCTACATCGAGATAGACTCATTCTTCAAGTATTTCTTGGCATGTGTTTTGCCTGTTTTGTGCCTTTTAACACGAGTGTTATTAATAGCTACTTTGGAGGTGAATGAGAATTTTTCTATTTCTGGCTTTCTGATTTCGCTTTCTCAAGACTGCACCCTGCTTTTCTCACCAGACAAGCTGAAATCATCAACAGCTACAAAAATAGACATGCAGAGCCCATGTGCACTGTGAGACCGATATGCATACAAATAAGAAAAACTTAAAAAAGGAGGATTTGGAGAGCAGCTACTTTTGTTCCGTAAGCTTTCATTGTTCAAGGTTGACATTCACATGTCCCTGACCAAATTTCTAAGAATTAATTTCATTCCGTTTGTATGAATGCCACTTTACAGTATTTATAGGGACAGAAAAATAATGAAGCACTTAAAGACACTATGGTCAGAATTAGCAAAACGTATAATGTAGGACTTTACTATTTATTTGCAGACTGGCTCTGCAGAGAAAAATTTATTTCGTTACAGCTTTTCTGTCTTGGATAGCTGCTAGAGACCCCTTAGCATTTCCTTAAAGCTAAGTAAAATAATATTGATGCAAAATGATGCACCACTATAAACATCGGTATACTTCCTAGAATGGAAAGCTTTGTTGCCGTGGTGATTTCCGGCTTGTTAGCACTTTTAGTTTCTTTTTGTCTTTGTATGCTTTTGCACTTTTTTTTTTGCTTAGATTTGGTCTGCCTTTGATGTGCATGGCATTGACTGTTTCTAAACAATGGCTTTTTTTTTTTTAAAGGTTACATTTCGTAGCATTAAATGGGTTTCTTCCATTAAAATGGTGCTTCTGACAGCCCTGTATATTCTGTGCTTGCATAAAAAAAAAAGATTTCATACTTTCTTTAAGACTTTGATGTCTGCTGTGATGAGGGTATCAAAGTCTTCCTACCTTGTGCTTTATAATGCCTTCATTAACTCATAAGTCAGAGGACACGTGACTCTATATATGTTTTTCAATAGTATTTAGAAGGTTTAGCTGATTTCTTAACAGCATCGCAGAGAGGTCCTATTGCCCAAGAAATTGGTTTAGGCACTCAAGATTAGCTCTAACAACTGCTAACAGTATAACTGCTTGCTAGATATGCACTTTAGGCTCAAATTAGTTACAAACTTCTCTGTCAAATTCTTTCAATTGAACAAAAATGGTCCCGAGTGACAATTGTAAAGTATTTATCAATGCACGTTTACAAGTAAGATGTGCATGGGAATGGTCTTGGGAGTGCTAGCTTGGGAGTTAGCATGTAGTTATGAATAATGGTAGCTTTCATATTAAATCGTTATTAAAAGCAATCGTCATGCACTTTTTTTATAAAAAATAAAAAGCCCTCATTCAACCGCTGATAAATTGCAATACATCCAATACCTTTTCTGGAAATTGCAACATTATTGGTGACACTTAATATTTTTCAAGGTTTGATATTTAATGTAAGTGATATGCACTGTACAGCGTAAAAATCCAGACTTTTGTGAGATGAGAGTGCAGTGTTGGTCTACTCCTGTGTTACCTGTGCCTTTAATTCCTGTCATTCTTGTAATCAGTCTTAAGAAGAACACCGCCTTTAGTTTCAGTTTAGTTACAAGATAATTGTAGTATGCATATACTACAATTAACACATAAACACACATAACATACATGGTTGACAGCCAGCAGACCACTGTATTTTTTTTTTTTGCATGCCTGTGGCCAGCATGTAGCAATACCTTCTGTTCTTTCAGTGATGTGGTATATATTTTTATGACTTTTCCACTGTATGATTTATCCCACTCTCTATTTGATTGTGATGAGCTGAGTGGGAACTGATTGTGAGCTGTGATTACACCAGTTTGGCTTTATTCTGTAGTAAGTGACACAGGAGGTATTCTTGCGCCATCTATCGTCAGATGAAGCTGAAACAACTCAAATCTGTTAGCGGTGAAGTGTGTAAAACTGCCACGGTCTGCCATTGGTCAGACAACAGATTGCCCCGCCCCATACTTACCGTGACGTCAGCGTCAGTGTTGCTGCGCCTGGCTTGACATTTGCTGAGTATTTTATACACTTTACCCTTAACTGAAAAAAGTTTAATAAAGAGTGTAGTACAGGGGTCATATATTACACAATATGTTTTAATAAAAAGTGTTTGGTTTATTTTATTTTTAATGTGTGATAGCAATTGATGAGTAGTTATTTTTCCTGCACTTCTGTTAAACTGGAAGGGTTAACCACAACTTACTGTTTCTAATATTAAGTACTTCTGACCTCATTTAATAGATAGAGACCACTTGAAGGTTCTGTGTTTGAAAAGAAAGGCTCTCCAGACAGAACCAGCTTTCTTTTTGTCTAATGTGTTTTGAAATCCACCTTCATCTCCAGTTAACAAAAGGACCGTATTGCTTCTTTAAAAACGGTTATACTGAAGCACTTATTGTTTTTGGCAGGCAATGTGGTAGGAGGTCTGTCTAAATGGTTATTGCCAATTTTGTCCTCTTGAGGTTATGGGAGGGTATCACTGACTGTCTGTTAGATTGGCCCAGCTCTTTACCTCTCTATCTTTATCAAATCTGTGACAATTCAAAGCTGTTTTGCACTTTTTGTTTTTTAAACGTAGAATTATTGTTCTTGTCCTAAACCGGAAAGTTTCTGTTACTGTTCTGTAATTATTGTACTTGGTCTGAAACCAGAAGAAGCACACACACACACACTATTAAGGGCTTTTAAAATACTAAATCTGAATGTTTTTGCTGCTGTTGCAAAAAAGAAAAAACGTTTTATTGAATCCTTTGTAATATTTTTAAAGAACTGTGATTTGTACAAAATGAAGTGGGGGTAAAGGGTTGGAAAAAGGTTATCTGTTTAAGTATTTTAATGTTTGCTTGGCTTTTAATAAAACTAAACTGAAATCTATAAACTCATTTTTCTTTCATATGTTGTGACATTTTTGCTCTCTTGATGAGATAAACTGTCAGAGTTCAAATAGTTTTAGTCTTAACAAATAAACTTAACAAAAAGTAAATAAACATTGAAAGAAAAAGAAAAATTTAAAATTTAAATAAAAAAAAAAAACGTAAAAAATAAACATTCTATAAGCTCAACAACAGAACACAGATGTTGTTTACACATACACTGGAAACAATTTTATGCATGATCAATCAACTTAATCACACATGTTTTTGTACATTCATTAAATGGATAGTTCACCCAAAAATAAAAATTATTTTATTATTTACTCACCCTTATGTCATGTCAAACCTGTATGACTTTCTTTCTTCAGCCGAACACAGAACACTGGTTAGCGGCACAGACTGACTTCCACCTTGTGTTTATTTTATGAAAGTAAATGGGTGCCATTAACCAGTGTTTTGCAAAATATCTTCTTCTGTGTTCCACAAAAGAAAGAATCATATACAGTGTTTGAATAACATATGGGTAAATAATTATGACATATTTTTTTGGGTGACTATCTCTTTAAGCATGTTGACAGGTACCAGCCTTGCTTATATTTCTGATGCAGAACATTCACTACTGTCAACTGACCTGCAGAGGGAGGCAGAGACTATTTTATCACAGTCCTTGCGAACTGCTTATCTTGTAAAATTTCTATTTAAAGCAATTTTAACATTACATGTTATATTTCAAATCATGACATTTTTGTGCTCTTTTATGGGATAAAGAAAGTTCGAAATCACAGTACACATAAAGAAAAAGTAAACATTAAAAAATATTTTACTGTAGATTATGAATGGCATGTAACAGTAATGTTCACCACGATATTTGCTAAACCTCAGAATTGACATTCTCCCACAAAATACTTAACAAGTATGGACATATGGATCTGTTCTAGAAGTTTCTAAAGAGCTCCACAAAATCTCAAATGGTGTTCAGATTTCCCAGAAAACCAAAAAATGTGAAGAATGTGTCTTCGAAATGACTCTAAAACCAAAAAATCCAATCTATGCTTTTCATATTGATATTCTCTTTGATTATAACCAACTATGCCGAGTCATCACACTGTGTGCCTCTCTCTACTGTTTTCCTTCTCCAAATCTCCCAAACATGATTTTTTGGTGATTTCGGTGAGACATTTGTGGCTGCTGTCGCAGGAAATCTTTAATACACACACACACAAGCAGCGACATTTCCAGCAACTTTGTGATTTATGTGTGTGTTCTGTAGACAGGGGCTTAATGCCTCCCTTGTGTGTGTTGGTGTGAGACAGTGAATATTTTAGTTTCACTTTGCAACATTGTACAAACGCATACAATATTTGACGAACTGTACTGTTATAGTGTTATAAATGTTACATAAGTGTTAAATCAACCTGACCTTACCACTGCATTCCTGAACCATGAGGTCATAGTCTTGTTTTACTTTGAGCCATGGTCTGCAGTTTTTCTTCACATGAATATACCATAGAGAAGTACAGTTTTCTATAAAAAAACTTTAAAATGTATCTGAAGTGCAGTCATTAAATATGTTTTTATCCAATTACATAAAAATACATAAATGTGTAACGTTTCACAAACACTGTGTGATGGTACTGTATAAAAGAATGGTTACAGAATGACTGTATTATATTTTCCTGTAAAATGCCTACAGACAGCATGGGTCGACTAAGGATAGAATATTTTACTGTTCTTTGGGTTGCTGTTATGCTGGGTGTTTTTTCTTGTCCAGAGTAAAATTCCTTCGAATTATTCTGTAATAAATGTGTTCCCCCAAGTCCAAAACCATTACTGAAATCACCAAAGCAAAGTCATAGACATTCCTGACAAGAGCTGCATGCCTAGACTAACTGAAGGAGGAGATAAAACCCCTTCAACATACAATAAATTCCTCTACATTAGTCAGTTCTTTATGCATCTGTTCCTAGTAGAGCGGAGAGCTAGCAATGCCAAGGTCATGGGTTTGATTGCAAGTGACATACAAATGCATGCTTTGACTGTAACAGAAATGCCTTTAAAATAAATGAAGGTAAAATAATGATTAAAGTTGTAAGGAATGTCAGTTGTTCTGATGTTGCTGGCATAAAAGCAATCAAAAAAGTCATTGTTACTTGCTGCACTTTACAGCATAAGTCAAAAGAAAGTTTTTATTTTCTCTTGTGTTCTCTTTATGTTTTTTGTTCTTTATATAAATTGCAATGACATGCAAATATCTTTCAAAAGTTTCTGATTTTAAACACTCTTTTATACACTTTTGTATGACATATTTTAGCGTTTAGACCTTTATTAATGTTTTAGCCATTCAAAAATCAGTTTCTGTGTTTTGCATATGTTTCATTGTACTTAAACAAAAAAGTTGTGCACAGATCATATTTAAATCACCAGTAAACATGTACATAAATGATTTTTTTCATGCAAAATGTAAAATGTAAAAGTGTAAGTAATGGATTACATACTCTTTTGACCACCAGGATTTACTACCTTACCAATGAGTTAAATTTGAAATATCAACTTTGGGGTAAAACCAAAATTTATGCAATAATTCAAAGTAAATTACAGTAAGTCTTGTTTTCTTTAGGTCTGTAAAAAATCCTAAAAAATATTTTTCCCACAGTTATGCCTTTGCTTTTCTCTCTGTTTTTCTCTGTATTATTATTATTCAGTAAAATTAGTTACATAAATCGTTTTGGTTGAAATACCAACCACTAATGACATTACATTACATTACAGCACATTGTCAAGTTTCATCTCTATATAAAACATGTATATTCTTCCCTACCAATTTTTTGTACTCTGCAGGTGACTTTGGTTCATAATCTTATGTAATCCTGATTACAACTTTCTTGTAGGTTGCAGTTTACAATAATTAATTAAAAGAAAAACTCCTACTCAGACCTCAATTGGTGTGATGTACACTGATGGAAAATGTAATTAGCATGCACAAGCATGGCCCAGTTGCACATGTGGGAGTCCAGACTGTGCCAACTAAAGCATGAGATCTTCATCTTCTGGTGTAATGAGCAGCACGGCAAATAATGACTAGGTAAACAGCCTGTATACATTGGAGGATGCTCCCTGAAGCCTCCTTACAGGAATGTTATAATATTAGCAATAAAAAGACTGGAAGGCATTTTGACCTCCTAATGTTCCTCTGCTGTGAGAAAGCAAACAAGGATTGCTTACAACACTAAAATTCAAACCTTTGAAGTAACACGATTTCTACCTTCAATCTAAAATCTTTGCCTATATATGCTTTAAACTTATTGAGGTACTTTTGAGGGTAAATGTATTGTGTAACAGTGTGGTGAATATTGTCAAAAGTGATATTTTTAAGAAAAAACTTAAGTAATTTAAGATTATAAAATACACAGGAAATGATTTTACACAATCTGGACAGTTAATGTTATCTAACTTAAATGGTAAATACGCTCTCTGACCTGCTCTTAGATATGTCCAAAAGGTAATGATGATACTCCTGATGATACTACAATTTACTTAAGATAAAGCATTTCTACATTCACAGACAAACAAAAGTAGCCTATCAAAAGTCCAGAATAAGCTTCAGAATTGCTGAATTTAAGTGGACAGCGAAACGCCAAGCTAACAAAAAACATATGATGAAAAAGAATAATGACTGTTACAGGGCAGAGGTCAAGCTATAAGGCTGGAGTCAAGGCATATATCTTTGGTAAGGCAAACTTTGACCTCTTCTTCATGTTTAACACATTGAAGCATGACTGTCTGTGTGCATTGCATCTGTTTAAGAGATAAACAGAGGTTAATTTATTTCTGTCTGCAATGCACTTCCTTTTCAAAGCATAGCTATGCTTTATGTGTTGATGCTATCAGATATTATTTACTGTAGGGGAAAGCAAAAAATATATTGTTGTCGATATTTCAGCTGTCTTCAGTTTCAGCACAGTCAGCAGAATTAGAAACCATTCACCCTGGTTGAAATTCAGAAAGCCACTAGACACATACTTCCTTTCCTTTTCAATGAACAGCATTTTATTATACATCCCTTTTTTTTACAAAGGAAATACCAATCGTTCTGTCTATGTTAAAAACAACTGAATAACAAAGCAGGGTCGACAGGAGGCAGGAAGCTGCAGTGATCATGAAAGAATTCTGACATTTCGGCCCCATTCCCTAAATTCTAACAGATGCCTCCAAAGAGCATGTTTTGGTGGGCAGCAGTGGTTTAGGGCCCTCTAGTGAACACCCATCCTCACAGTTTTAGTCAAGCAGTAGGGGCCCTTTGCTTCCAAAGCTGTACAACATGAACTAATTAAACCATAAAGAGAGATGACGTAATGTTTAAAGAAGCAGACACAGAAAGATGTGGCTTCAATTCTCATGCATGGGTCTGTGTGTGGGGGTGTGTACGAGTGGATAAATTCTAACTCTGTCATCCAAGAGCACTGTTGAAGCGTGATGTCAGCGAGGAGGAGCTGAGTACGGGGGAAAACTTCTTTTCTCTTTTTGTGAGGGTTTTTTACCTTGGGTAATCCAACCAAATTTCCATTTTGGATCTAACAGACACCATGAAAAGCCTCCAACATGCATCTTTTCACACCAATGCTTCTTAAAAAGTGTGTTTCTGTTTGTTCAAGACAGATAAAAAAGAGAAAATTGTACAGCATTTATACTGGGTAGCAGCAGCAAAGCCAATTTAAACGGAGACGACATCAAGTTCAGTTCCCATGAAATCGGCCATGCTGGGGCAAGGGTCCCTCTGGAGATCAATGCACTGTAAATGGCTTCTCAGCTTGCCGCCAAGCGCTCCAAAGACTGCTCACAGGAAGCCTGTACAAAGAGAGACTGGCAGCTCAATAGCTTGTCAATGCAGGACTGGTGGACTTCCAGCCAAACTTCGTCATTCACGGCCACGCTTCAAACATTAGCGAAATAATAGGAAAATATACTAAAAAATTAGGAATGCGAACAATACCATGCAGATATAATTCTGCCTTTTGGGATCTGGAAACATGAGAATAAAATACATATAAAAGAATTTTAAAATTAACATAAAAATAATAAAACAATAATAAAAAAACCTTTCAAATCCAAATCCAGTTGATTTAAATGGAAACAGACTTAAAAGTGTATACGTGCAAAAACGCACTGCTAGCAAGAATTAAAGCCAGAATCGAAAGACACTAACGCATCACGACCGACGTCAGTAAACTGTGCAAATTATTGCAAAAATTGTGAAATAAAATGCATAAACCGTACTAAGTAATGTTCACCATTTTAATATGACGATACATGGCGCCAAACAACCAAGATAAACAGAAAATTGAGCAACAGCTGTGTTTTTTCAGAGCGGGAGGTGGAGCTTTTTGGCTCGATTCTCGTCTTCATGAAGTTTTCCAGCAGGACTGATGCAGTTGTAACATCACCCGTGTGTGCGGCTGTGCGCCTCCACCTCCTCAACATTTAACACTAACACACGCACGTGAATGCACGTTTGGATAAAGGAGCGAGGGACACAGAGCGTGAGTTGAAGCGAACCGTTGTTTTGGGGAGTACACAGAATAACTCCAGCATCAGGATGCGAGCGATAAACTTGGACACGTACAGCCTGTCGCTGCTGACTGCTAAAGAAGACATCCTGAATCCCCGAGCATCCACCAACTGGTACAGTAACTTACATATAGGCTTGGCCTTACAGTTTAGTCAGGTGCATACTAACATTGCAGTTTTAGTTCATCTGATTGAATACTGTAGGTAGGCAGCTCGCTAGTTTTGACACGCAGCCAAAGACCGCGCGGTGCTCTTCTAACCCAACTTTGAAAATGGTTATTGCGCAGTTGCCCTTAATGTTGTTAGAGGACAAGCACTTAGTAAATACATTGAGCTTACGTTTTAAACAACACGTTAAAATGCTTGCTGTAAAATCTCAGGGTGAAATACCGCACTAATCACTTATCTCTATACTGTAAATCACTCGTGTGGCAGTACAGTACATGTTTATTGAATACTTTATCCCTCGTGGGGTAACTAACTCCAGTTAGCACTGGTATATGTTGGTATATGTTCCTGTGGAAGTTGATGATGTGTTCTTCCCCTTGCAATGTTTCTTTTGGTGTTTGCCTGTATGCAAATCTACTGTTCAACATAAGCTTCACTTCAACATAAGCTTAAAACTTAAATAAATAATTACATAATAACCACAATTATAATACTGTAAGTATTACAATAAACAGTCGGCCCAATTGTTCTAAGAAGAATGAACGTTTATTGGCTTACAAAATGATTAAATAGATATCCCAGATGCTTCATTTTGTATGCTTACGTGTGCAACCAACAATCTTGTAGCCCCTTTAATTTGTGACTTTCTGCCATGATGTCATGAATTGTCGGTTTCAGGTCTCTGTAAAGTTGTTTGCACAGTGGTTTGCACTTAAGTGGAGCACCCACATGATTACAGACACCTTTTCTGTAACTGAATACATATGCTGTCATTCATTTAGAAAAGTTAATAGCCTTGCACTCACCACTTAGCTATGATGTCATCCTTGGTACGCTTTTAATGTACAGAACATATTGCAAAGGTTCGAGTAATTAATGATAATTATCGCATCAATAAACATGTGTCTGTGTTTGATTTCAATTCAGAATCTTATGTTGCAATATTAACAAATGTCACTGCACTATAATGATCTGCAGTGTTGTTCTGGCCTGTCAGATTTTGGCAACTATTGTTTGTCATATCAGCGGTGTCATTGTCTGTACTGCATTTCAGCAGGCACAGGCAAATTCCCTCAAACGCCCCGTCAGTCAGCTTGAACCATCCAGGCAGCACTCGTTCTGTTTTTTCCACATGCTTAATCACTGTGGTAACATGCTCAGAAACAGTCACCGACGCTGTAGGCTTTACAAGCCTATCAGGCCCATTCATGTGCTGTCTGGTACAAGTTTTTCAAGTGTGCCTTTCATTGTGTAGTATATTGCCATATACTAATTTGAAGCAAAAAGGAGAAACAGTAACTTCCTGTATCTCTATAATAAAAACTGTTTTTCAACACACTAATGTAACCGAATCGAGACTAATGAAACGGGCTTTTACTAACAAAGTTAGTGTGTCATCTTCCAGCATAGCAGGACTGCTGTGTGGTCATACTGCAGGCATATAAAGCCGCTGAATGGGTGAATGGGAACAATCCAATTCTTCTGATCAACACTTTTCCACTCATAAAATGCAGCCAAACTATCTTTAGCTTTGGTCTGGCTGAATGTTCCTGTTTGAGGATTGCATTTCTCAGTAAAAGCTCTCATATGCGGCTACTTGTCCTGTGTCAAACCGAACCGATTCTTCGTCAGTTCATCAGTCTTAGGACATGTGATCAGAATTATTCCTTGGCACTCTTTTTACATGCCACTCAGCAGTTCTTCAGAAGTTGGTGTTGGCAAATAGTTTTTATTTCATCCTAGCATTTGGCAACCATACTATTTGTTGTACGGGCATGTAAAGGGGCCAGAATCACTCATCAGTCCCAAGTCAATGGGTTCAAAGCTAGTACAATGGACATTACAGTACTTCCTGATTTTATTGTAATAATATGTGTAGTGCCTGGTTTGTGCTTTATAACCTGTTTTAGATGTTTGGATGTTCTAAGATGTGCTGTTCTTAGTGTAAATTTGTCATCCCAAACCCTAGGCAGGCAACTAAGACAACTCCTATGGGATATGACTGAGCTGGAAATGATAGGAAACTGTGAAGGAGTGGCAGAAATCTTTCCAATGAGGTCTGTAGGAGGTCATAATAAAAAGCCAAATTTTGGATATTTGACTCTTGAAAGTGGCTTCAGCATCTGTTAAACAAAGAGGGATTCAAACACTGTCCTTTAACATTTTTAAAAACAAGTTGCAGATTTTGAATGATGCACACACGGGTAGTTCCCATGATGACAATGACGAAGCTGTTAAGAAACTTACCCAAACCTAATGAGATAACAGAGCTCGGGTTCAGTGTGTCTCAGGTGTTTACATCTCCATGCTGTTGGAGCACAGGTTTATGCAAGATTTAAGAGCCTCAAGGTACAATCTTCTCATGTTACCACTAATAAACATCTGCTTCATTGTAGGTTATCATCAGTACTTCACAAAACACTATTCATGCCGATACATCAAAGGTGGTAATTTTGTGGACAGCTGAAGAAAACAAACTGTTAAGTTTAAGGTTTACAAACCTTAATTGACCTTTTCTGGTAACTTTTTTTCAGAAAAAACAATTTTCAGTTAGGAATCATAGGATAGTACATGCAGAATAAACAATTTCTTATAAAGATAGTAATCAAAAGCTTACATTGGTTTACTTTATAGCCTTTTATAGCCAACAGAAATAAAACCTTCTGAATACAAGAAGTTCTGGTTTAAATAATAACCTTCATTAACTATACACCAAGCTTGAATAGAAATTTAGTCAGCTGCACTACTAAGAATTTATAGTATTTTTCCCCTTTTTCTGGAAGTCATCTAAACTTTTTGCAGCATGGCTGGAGTTATTGCTGTTCCAGGACTTTCCTGTTCACTTTGCACTTGACGTTTATAGTATGTGGAAGAAAAAGAGATGATGATTCACAGATAGTGTGTAGAAGATGCAGGAATTAAATAAATAAGCATTACGTTTAAACAAGTAGTCCCTAAAGAGAGAGAGTTATTGTTTCCCATGTAGTTTTATTTTTATTTAGGCCTATAATTAAATGAGCTTGCATATTTTGATGTGACTGATTTATCATAAAAATACTGTATCGGCAGATGATTTACTGTCATGTTTATTGTAGCAAGGTCAAGCTGGCATTAATAAAATCAGATAGTGTGCTTGTAAAATTATGTAACAATGGTTTATTGTCCCAGTGTTGACCAAAGTTTTCTATTTCATGTAGGAGATTTTGGACAAATAAACATAATATGATAGGTATGTCAGCCACCTTTAAACACAATGTGGAGATCTTTATATACGTTTTTGTCAGAGTATTTTTACAGCATCACCTTAGTGGGGCTTATTTAGTTTTATGATGGCTTGTGTTACCACAGGAATGTTTTATAGTGGTATATTAGTAATTAAGCTATTCAGCAGTAAATGAAGAGAGAATTTAAAACTTAATAGAGCTTGAAACATATTCTAATGTATTCACTTATTCAGATTTAGAGAGTTATCTGTATACTGAGTCTGTATCAGAGTTTGATGTATACTGAAACTATAAATTCACCTTTGAGCATCAGATGTCTGCAGTGTTTATGTTCTCGGTAATGCTTTGTATATGTGTCCTAATCTTTAAACTACCTCTCTTAAAGTACCAATTGTTCTTTACATTACATTACAGATACTGCATAAACATGACTAGAAACAGTGAATTGATGCCTATTCACAAGCATTGCTTGAAACAGAATCATATTCATTTGTGTTCTGCTCTGTTTACAAAATGACTTTTGAAACAATGTCTTATGAGATTCCAGACATTAATATTAACACACTATCAACAGCAAAATGCTGATTGTCCTTGATTTATAGCCAAAATAAAATTCTGTTATTATGCATTCACATTCTTGTCATTCAAAACCTATATGTGACACTTTCTTTTGTGGAACAATAGAAAAAGTCAATGATTGCCAATGTTGATTGATTGCCAACGTTCTTCGAAATATCTTCTTTTGTGTTCTGCGAAAGAAAGTCATACAGGTTTGGGATCTAAAGGGTAAGTAAGCGGTGAAAGAAGTCATTTTTGGGTGAACTATATCTTTAATTTCAGAAATTAAAGGACTCAAGACATCACATGGATCATTAATTTAACCTCACATCTATAGAACCTCTGTTGTTTCTTGTGTAGGTGGATTCTCTCTCTGGTTTTTCCACATGCTGTTCAACCCAATGGGAATGTACTAGGAAATGTTAATGGAGGTCCTTTAAGCAACTAGCCTTGCTCACAAGCCTCAAACAATGCTGTTTGTTGTCCCACACAGATGGCTTGTGCTTACTGCTGCAGCTTAGAAACAACAAAAAACATTGTGTTTAAACGGATGGCTACAGAAATGTTCAAATATTGTTTTTTAAATGTTCAAATGTTTTGTAGAGAAATATTGTGGTTGCGTAAAACTTTTAAGATCAATAACAGAATCATGTGCAAGTCTTTCCATACTCAAGTTTTGTGCTTGGCAGACGTTTTGGCAAATGAACTGCCGCATATTTCCCCTTTCCTTCAGCTGTTATGTAGTCTTGGCCAATCTTGTTAAGTTGAAAGATTTTAAATTTCTTCACAAATCACAAGAATGTCAGATGAGCTTTTGCTTTGACCAGAGAAAAGCTTCCAAGCTTGTCTGAGAGCACTACATCATTTCAAATATTTATGATGTTCCCACATTCCAATCCTATCTTAGTCGAATAGCAGACCTTAAAAAAATCTTTAAGGCTGTCAAAGTATTACTCGCTAAAGATTTGAGTACTCATGTTCTGTTATGGAAACATTACATTCTTCGATAATGCAGCTTTGCCGATGTGTGCCAGATTACACACAGTCTAGGTGCTGAATGACATGATGCAGTTAGTGTGCAGGCACTCATGCCTCACTAATGACTTTCAGTAGCCTTGTACCTAAAAAGGTCATGCTGTTTCTCCCTTTAAACTAGAAGGTGTTGAACTGTTTTAACAACTCAAAAGTCAAAGAGATCCATACAAATGTAAAATTTGTAAGGGGCCTAATGATGCGTATAGGTGTTCCATCACTTTGAAGTTCTGGTAATGACTTGCTCAAGCCAGAAGGAGGTGACTTGGTGACCTAGAACAGTGGTAACAAGGTACTGTATCTCACTAAAACTTCCCTATGAATTGGCTTTTAAATTATAAAGTTTGTAATGTTTTGGGTGTACACAAGACAAGATTGGCCTTGCCTTTGGCTTTTAATCAAATTGTACAAATCTAGCCTAAAAAAGGTTCTTACCAGCTATAAACTTCATTTATGGCTGATGTCATTGTGAATTGTCCAGCTAATATGATTATTTTAGGTTATTGTGAGATTTCTTTGTCAGACACATTGAAATCATGCATTCACATCAGTGTTGAATAAACAATATTTTTGAATGCATTTTTAAATAGTAACTGCATGAATCAGGAACTCAGGCCTGCTTGGTTGCTATTACCATGTTTTGCATTGTTCTGGCTCAACTTGATTTTTCTTGGTATAATTGCCATTTAAACTACAAGCTGCTTGAAATTAAAGCTTTCATCTCATGGGGTGTGAAAAATGATCCTAACTTGATTTTGAGGTCATGAGAACTGCCTTGAAAATGTTACAAAATGCAAATTTCATCTTTGGTTACATAGCAGATTTATTTATTGTGCTCTTTTGTGAGCACAATAAATTTCCAGAAACCAGGAATAGTGTGTGCTAATGCAGATGTGTTGAGAACTTAAGAGACAGATGCAGGGAAAATTGACCTGAGAAAAGGAAGTTGTACATCAATTGTTCAGCTTCAACAGAAAGAGACAAGAAAACCTGAATCTTAGACTGAGCTATATAGGATGCAGAAAGAAAATGTTTATGCATTAGTCATGTATGAGGGATACCAGAGTGTGTAGACATGAGTAAGGGTCTGTGTTCCAGTAGTTGTGTGGGACAAGCAGGACGGGAAATGCCAGAGTTGTCCCGGAGGAATGTTCTCTTTGGGAGACCAGTGACTGAACTCACCCTGCCCGGTTAGCAACTTCAAATTGGCCTGCAGAACCAAAGGCTTATCAGTAAAGTATTGAAAAAATTACATAGTTGTGATGAATTCTGTTTCATTTCACTTAAGATCTTTTAAACAGTGCAGAGAAACTTAAAGAAAATATTTGCACAGGTTAGGGTTTGTACTCTGTTTTTCAGATGTTGTTGGGCAGCCTTGGCCTAACATTCAATTGTTGTTTATAAATGTTTGTGTCATATGCATTCAAGAATGTTTACAGCTTACAAACATTACCAGAGTGAAAATAACAAAACTAGAAGTTAAAGATGTACAGTCCTGCTACTTTTTGATTTTTTTATGATGTTTAAAAAATACTAAAGAGTGCACATTAGTACCTCAAAGGTATTTGAGTTGTATCTCGAAGGTACCAAATGTATAAATATCTGCACCTAAGTGGTACATATTAGGACCTTTTTAAGGGTAGCATCCCAGTGACAGCTTTTGTACCCTTTTCTAAAAAGCTGGTAGCCATCGTCTCTAAGTTCACAGCAGTACATTTCCTTTAAAGGGTAATAGCAGCAATGTTGATGGAAAACCGGGAGTCAGTTCCTGCAATTCTGATAAGAGTTTTAACCTTTCTAACTTTAAAGCCTTATTAAAAAGATACACTTTGTGGACTTCCTGTGCAGAGAAAGACTACATGCAAAAGTTCCTTCCTCACTTCCTCACTTCTATACACTTCTATATTCCACGACTGGTTGTATATCTGTGTCAGGATCATCCAGCTTGTCTTCAGTACACATCTATTTATATAGCAGATGACATATAAGGTTCCTAAAAAAGGCTACTGGAGTGTCTATGTATAGGATGGGGTTACAGAGTTAGGTTCATGTTACACAATAATTACTTGACAGCTTTAATAGTTAATTGCAGCTTTAATCATTGCTGAAACACTAGACTTATTGTTTCTTTTTTGTGTTAGTTCAGACTGTAATGTGATTTAGTTTTTCAATTATGTTTTTGCTGATCAGTTTAGTTTGTAGTTACAATTTTGTTAAATTGCAAAGCTCTTTGATTTTCCATGACCGAAAGCCTGACCACAACAGCTAGCCTGTAAAATCTTTGGACCTGGAATATAGTGTTATTTTCCACTTTACAGGTTGATAAAACTGTGTAACCACCAATGTGCATGTTTACAGTGTAACCACCAACATTAACTACATTAAGCTGTTTTTATTAATGTTTATAAACACATGGAAGTATGTGCAATGCTAAAAAATATAAATAGTAATTTTCTGCAATAAGCAATTTAGATACTCATCAAAAGAGACACAGTAACTTAGTGTCACAAAAACTCATTACAGATAAAAATTACAGATAAGATATTTTTATTTCTCCTACACATGAATGAGATTTAATGAAGAGCAAATTGAAACTTTTGCTTGTCTTCTGCATCTCAGATATTTCTCCTGAGAAAAAGACCCAGAAATCTCACAAATGTTTCATATTTGCCATGATGACTGCAATAAATAATATTGTTGAAGATTTCAATATAATCTTAAACATTTCTCATACAGTTCACCAGAAAAAAAAAATCCAGATTATTATATTTTTATAATCTACACTGTTTTTTACAGCTCCATACTGTTCATGTATTTCAATAATGGTCTCATTTGTTTCTGTTTTTATTGCTCCTATAACATATTTCTTTGGGTTAGACCACTTTTTAAAATGCCTATTGGTAAAGTCTATTGGTATTTATAGCTCATTACCATTTACCAAAACTTCCATTATGATATTTGACATTATTTGCACTATGACTTCCATAATATTTGGGTCTTTCTTTTCCTCCGTCAGTCTCTTCTCCACTTTCACCCTGCCCTCACATTTATTTGTTCTTCTGTTCACACTTACTCATTTGGCAGAGCAGATGCTTTTATCCAAAGCAAATTCATATAGGGTATACATTTTATCACTTATCAATTGAAAGTGCACTGCTGTCACGGTTCAGCTAAAACAACACTCAGTCACTGTCCCCTCCTTCTCATGCTCTCACAGAATTTTTATTTTTGCAACCATTTATCACACTTGCATGCCAGTCTCCTCAATCTGTTTTCTTTTTTTCATCCCCTACTCTCTTAAAATCAGTCTCCCATGCTCCCTTTTATTTCCCCATCCTCTACCTTTTGTACTTTGCATCTCCATCACAGCAATTTCAGAACTGTATGCTTCTACTCTAGTTCAAATAGTTGCCAGTAGCACAAAAATTACCTCTCACGCAGATGCCTTATAAAGTTGCATACAATTACAGTTAAGCAGGCTAAAGCTGTAAAGTTAATTTAATAGCCATTGTTATTCTACGTCTTCATTAGACTCACGTCTTCTGGTTTAAGGCTACCTTTCACCTCTCTTGGCTGCTGAACTCATCTTAGTGTGTTAAGCAGTTTGGCTGTGTCTGTTTTAGGCCAGCACACACTTAAATGAATAGGACTTGGCACACTGTATATAGTATGACAAGGTTACTGTGCCAGATGGCAGTGTGCTCAGAGTTGTTTAGTGCATTCTGCAAAGAGAGCCCACCGTTACGATCTCAGTCACTGCGATTGAGGTCCAGACTGGGACAGCTCTGCCAAGGCATCTGAAATGACTATAATGATTTCTGGCCCTCTGAATGTCTCATTTTCTCAGAAAAGCAGATTCTACTGCATGTCTTTTATTCTGCATTGTTCCTACCAGGGTTTGTCATTGTGCACCACCTTATATTAAATACAAAATATCGAAAATAACTTCAGATGTATTAAACTGTAATCTATGGTTCAGCACACAAAGGAAATATAGTTATTGTTGTAGCACACACGATGCCTCAGGCAAACTAACTGACAATGCAAACTTGGAAAGACTTTTTTCGTATTACTACGTTATGAGCAGGGATTCTTTTTCCATTCTCCAAAATGCTTACTGTAGATATCAAGCTGTTTTTTGGTCTTATCACCTTCCTCTTTGTCATAATTATATAAACACTACCAGCTTCCTTTCCCCAGTGATTTCAGTCCAGTGACATTTGGAGCAGTTAGTTTTATAGGCAGTGACGCGAATCAAAGCATCTGCTTTCAATTTGTGATCATTTTAGACAGACCCGGGAATATAAGTGAACATAGCCAAACAGCCAGACTTGTGGGCACAAAAGCTGGATTGGCAGGGGACTATTAGTTACTTAGTTAGTCCAAAATAGTGCCTTCCAGGATTTGTTTTCTAGAACCGTAAAATAGTCCACAGACGACACTTGAAACTTTTGCTTTTAGTAGAAAATGGTCTTCTATATGCCACTTGGTTTGACTACCAGGTAGGTAAAACTCCCCCATCTCTCTATAGCCATTGTGCACATGAATACTCCTCTGCACAGCTGTTTTCCAGCTTTACGCACTACAGATGGAATGTGGCCATCTCAGGCAAGGTGGACATCCAAGTACATTTGGCTAGGGAGTTTATAATAAGTGTATCAACATCACCTACAGTGAACGGCTCCTAGGACATAGTCAAGATGTTGGGGACGATCATTTGTGCAAACTAACCTAGTGGTTAGAATGTTGGACTTACAACCAGATGGTTGCTGGTTCGATTCCCAGTACCAGCAGGAAACAACTGAGGTGCCCTTGAGCAAGACACCTCACCCCTAATTGCTCCCAGTGTGCCACTTGTAAGTTGCTTTGAATAAAAGCGTCTGCTAAATGTAAATGCAAACACTTTTAGGCAACAGCACTTGGATGTTGGATAAAATGATGCTGGAACGTCTACGATAACGTTGCCTAAACGTTGTCAATGCTACAGTATGGGGGGCTTAATTTTGATTGAATGCGTTTTTAATTTTTTTTAAATACAAAAAAGTATTTAAAACTACAAGTGTGTCATAGCAAAGTATTTTTTACACAAAACCCACATGAATGACCCCTTTATAAAACATCTGCTGTTTTTTCACCCTTCTGTATTTCTTTCTTCTTTATGGTGTATATGGCCTCTCTCTCCATCCATCCGTCATTCTCTGAGCTCATAACTGGCTGACTCAGACATGGACTGTGGAACAGAGCTGCTTGTGTTTTTCTCATCAGGCTCTTAACACAGGAAGTGTGTATGTGTGAGGTGAGGAAGGGCCAGACGACTTCCAGACAACACCTCTCTCCACACACAACAGACTGCAGGAAATGTCTAATGCAACTTCTGATTTGAAGACGATTAAATGGAAATAGTAAAGAGTTTTTTCAAATGTTAGTTGGGTTCTTCTGTGCTTTCCTATATTATACAGACACAAACAGGCAAGGCCACACTTGTATGATCAGCAAACATTATACTGCAGTAAATTCTCTTGGATGTGTATTGGTCCCTCTGGAATGCTCTGCTTTGTTTTAGTGTTTTTCTGACAAGCTCTTAATGTCCAGACAAACGCAAGCTCTTAACCTCCTGAAGGATTTGTTAGCGTGTTTTTTAGTTGTATTTGTGCAGTTGTGGTCGAGTTTTAGGCACAGTGCCTTTCATTCTTGATGCTTAGGAGGTAATCCATGTAACATCCATGTGTGACCTTTATCCAGATAAGATGTCGTGATGCATATTTTGTGCATCGGACACAAAGATTGTGATTTGTAGTTTTACGCATCTGTAAGGGCAGAATTGTTCAAACAAGACAAACACGCAGTTTGGTTTAGTCATTTGTAATAAAATATATATGTTTTTAATTAGGGCATATTTCTAATTGCCTAAATGTATTTGCAAGTAAATTAATTTGAAGATCAAGTACTCAACAGTACCCTGTGTTATTATTATTCTATATATTCTGGCCAATCAGAATCAAGTATTTAAATCCAGAGCACCGTGTAATAAACACATATGGCACACAAATATAGGTTAATTTATGTATGTTTGGAAGCCTGCTTGGATTTTTTTTACAAGTTTTTCACAGTGCATTCTGGGATTTCCTTACAGTTTAGCTAAAAACGGTTTCTTAGGACTATAGTATAATTAAAAAAGTCAGTCTTTGTGTCAGAAGTGTGCTTATGATACTCTAAAAAAGCTGTATCTGAGTGCCTAGGCAACTAGGTTTTTGATGTCTTTAAACAAAAATAATAATTATTGTTACACCATTATTTTTCAGACTGATTCATGTGACAACTGAAAACAAAAAAAAACAAATCAAACAAAGCTTTTCTTTCAGTTCATGCAAATCACTTGTAGGTACATGTGCACTAAAGCTCATAGCGTTACAGATGCCATGGAGATGCTATGCATTAAGACAATGAGTGAAGTATTGACTGTTTGTGCTCATTTACTATGTCAATGGGAATGTGTGTGGTCCTTACTCGCTAGACAAATACAGTTATATACCGTGACGTTTTACTGTAGCTTTCTGAAGATTACAGCATGACATGATTTGACCTCTAGATGAACCAACCAAGCCTGATGTCCAAATAGCCACAGGGTAACATGTTTTGAATACAGCCCAGATATGAGAATCTGCTGATTTCGCACTTATTTCGTAAGTTTGGCTCAGGAAATTTTAGTGACTTGGCTTTGTAGCTTAATTAGTAATGCCGGTTTAACTCTAGCTTGATTCTTAATAGTAAAGTGAACAGACTGGCTGTCAATGCATTAACAATTTTTTGTGTGGCATCTTTTAGTGGCATTGAAAACTAGGTTATAAACGTTTGTTCACCAGCCCAGAAGTTTCATAGCCCATACACACACCACAATGGCACAATGGATTTAGAATAGATTAGTAATTATTACATTTAACCTGATAACTGTCACTGCACATATGTGACCCAGTCTTTGACAACGCAGCTAAAGTTGATTTTTTTTTGTGATTTTTTTCTTTCCTACATAAAATCATTCTACATAATAAAAGTAAAGTGTATTCTGTGAAAATTTAACATTGATATCTTTAATATTGTCTGAGTAAGGTCATGTCAAAGATCGAAATCATAGTAAAATTAATGGGTGAAATCAAACTTTGATGCTCGTTATCTCAGAATTCAATTTTTAGACTTTAGCCTGGTTTTCACAGACAGGGTCACATCATGATGCATACAAATTTTTACATTTTGTTTTTTTTAGATTTTAGGTATTTTTAAAAATAACATTTTTTTACATTTTTTTTTTAGTTTTTGTGTATTGTTATGAAAATTTGTCAAATATTTATTCTTGAGGCTAAGACTTTTCCATCAATATATAGTTTGTCATGATTAGATTAGAATTCAATTATGAAATATTAAAGTGACTATTGAAATACCCTGTGGAAAAGGTGACAGTTATGGTTGACAGTTAACATCTACCATAAAATCAAAAAGTTTCTGTTAGCATTCCCCTTCATGACTGATGTCGTGTTATGCTGACACACAGCTGGTACAATCACTTTTCTGATCCCCCATAACTCTCTCTCCCCCATCCTGGTGGTGAGATCCAGAACAATGGTATCACTACATGCTAATTGCAGACTGATTGGTAGGTTGGTTTACTGGGTTTTGTTGAACACAGACCCTGATGAGGGGAAACAGGCTGTTTTTGTTGCTTGTTTGTGAGTTGTGAGTCAAAAGCCCAGAGGTCACAGTCTGGGTGTTCTAGAGATCAGAGGCTTTGAAGACAATAGGGACATGATGAAGACTGGCTGATATGTGGACAGAGAAAGACAATTCTCTGTAGGAGCTGTTTAATGTATTACACAACCAGTCAAGCGTACATTAAACTTACATTCAGGGATGTGCAAAATTACCTATTTGCAAAAATAAACTAGTCAGTGGATCGTCTGAATGACTAATCAGTCTTAAGGAAGTCTTAGTATAATTAGGCTGGTTTCAAGGTCAGCTCACCCTAAACTGAAATAAACAAGATGCATTCTTGCATTCAGAAGAAGCTGAAGGAAATGCAACAGATTGAAAGGGAATGTGGGGGATTTAAAAACAGATTAAAGATAAAATTTTCCAGAAAGGATTTATCTTGCAAACTGTCTAATTAAAGCAACATTACCAACAATATAAAAACTGAAGAAAGAAAAATGTTTTGACCTCACTACTTGATTATTCATTTGTTGGCCAGTTGTCAATTAATTGATCATTGTCACACATCAGGACATTGTGAAAGTGATGTATACTGTATGACAATGATTTAAGGTGCTCGGCTATTATTGGACCTGTTTGATCCATCAGCCAGGTTGTTATTATATAGAATAATAGGATTTACTTGACATTTATTAACTGTTAGAAAAGCCTTTTCCCCAGTAATTTACATGTTACTCATGTCACTCAGTTCTATTGTACATGCCAAAGCAGGTTTAGCAGAAATCCGACTGATAGATTTACAGACTCAAGCATATTATTTGCTACCTGAAGTCAAACAAGAGTAAATTAGGGTGTTTTGGCTTCATAATGGTGAAACAGAATATTCTTGAGACTAGAAGCACGAATGTTAGATTTTTTCTTAGGAAGAGAAACACACAAGAAAAAAACTGGTCGAAGTCATGAAGTGCAGTCAATAAAATGTAAAGTTATCACACTTGAATTTAAGCAATAATAAGTATTTGTTATGATTTTAAAAATATGAATAATTTAGCCTCAAACACCTTTGCTTCAGAACCATTTATTAAGCCATTGTAGCCGTTTAGATTACTTTAATGATGACTTTATGGTAGAAGTATGTGCGTTTTGGGTGTAAGGACATATGGTGCCAGAAACACTGCCAATTTATTAAAATCTTTGTTTTGTTTGTAAAGAAAAAACTTCATACAGGATGACCAGTTGACCAGTGCACCCCATCCCAATCACAATTTTTGAGCTGTACTGTAACGCAGGTCCTTTGGCTGTTAAAATGGTTTTAGGTGGACTTAATACTGGTGGACACTATCCTATAAGAGCAATTGCAAAGTTTCACTATACTGACCATTAAGTTTTAGTACTAATCTCACAAGCCTAGTGCCTGTACTTTCATGTTTGCTTTGGTGTGGCTGGGTGTCCCCAATACAAAATCTATTATGTTCTCTGAGCTTTAGGTCCAAGTAATAGTCCCAATGCACCCTGACTGACAAATAACCATAAACAGCTGTGACCTGGATTCAGATGTTGCATTGTGATTTCATACACATTTGTTATTAGATCTAGCAGCCTCAGAGAACATTTGGGTTACAAGCTCTGACTTGAGTCTTCACAAACCCATGAAAACATGTTGGTGAAAAGCAGAGGGAAAATTAAGTTGAGACGCTCTTGCTGAGAAAATCATGATGTATACTAAAATTGTTGCAAGAGTGCTAATGAAGACAGGGTGGTAAAGATGGCTTAGGTTGGCTGTTCTGTGAGAACAAATTCATTCCTCTGTAGGGCTTGGTAGGTTTACTGGGGTCAGTGTGTGTTATACAGTACACAATACATGTCCAGTTACTATAGACTGCTATGTATTTTGAACAATTTACTGATTTTTGTTTTTATTGTCTTTTCTAGGGCATTATTTGCGTATGATGGATTGACCAACAACCTGAAACTCTCTGATTCTGGAGGTAAAGTGTTGTAAAAATGTTTATTATTTTTTAAAGAGTGCACCAATAAGATGATATGTGCTTAGATACTTAACTTAATGAAATAATAACAATATTTTTTTATTGGATGAATTGATGGAGAACAATACCCACAATGCTAAAATGCATTTCTCCAATGTATACTAGTAGCATGTCATCATATAGCACCAATGCAAGGGCATGGGCTTGACTTTCATAAACTGGTTAAACTGGTGAAGCTCTGGGATGAGATAAATAAAAATAAATTTTCTTTTTTGTGAACTGTGAACTGTTCTTTAAGTAAAATAAAAATATTACATTAATCATATTTTAAACACCTTATAATCGGATTAGTGACAAACCGATCTGATATTTGTGGAATTTCACAGTAAAATTGTTGGCAGTGTGACACCTCATGACATTAGTTGCACTACATTAGGAAGTGTACTGCACATCAGAGAAGAATTGTCATTGTCACTAGCCGACCATCATAATGTCCCTTTTGTGTTCTGCAGAAGAAAGAATGTCATGTGGGTTTTGGAGAGTGAGGGTGGGTAAATATGGCAGAATTTTCATTTTGGGGTAAACTATCCTTTAATATCAGATGAGCAAACATTTACTGTCGAGTATTACTCTGTATTGAATCTGTCCTCTGGAGTTTATAATTGCAGACAGGTAAAAGTCATTATTCCATGCAGAAAATTCAGAAATCTTTTGATTTTGTCTTTCCTCTTTTTTGTCTCTCTCCCATCCGCCAGCTGGAGGTTTAACAGAACTGGCTGGGAAATTTCACAACAGCAGGGCCTTGTATGGGCTTTGCAGGCTGGGACTGACAGAAACAGGACAACCACAGATTGTCATGGTCTGCTGGGTAAGATCATACGCAAAGATCAACACTTTTACATCCTCACATCCATAACAAATAAATGTTCAGTCAGGTCTGTACACAAGCAGTCCTAAACTTTACACAAAAGTCTGTCTTTTCTTACGTTTTGGTGTGCTTCAAACATTTGTATCTTTTAACAAATGCTTCTGGATGAGGTCATTTTGCCTGGTTCTGATTGGACGTTAGACTGTTATGAGTAGTTCCTATTGGATGGTGTCATGGGGTGTGAGCCTGTGTGATTCCTCATTGGCTGGACCTGCCACAGCATTAAACTCATTAAGCTCATGTTTAACCAAAGTATGTGAGGTTCCTGTTGATGAGACGTGTCAATGGTTTCACTTCACAAAAGGACTTTGACCTTCACACTTGTAACTGAAGGAGCTCAAATACAGACGGAATGAGGAATTCTGGGAACCTTTCTAATATCCATCATGGCTCTGGTTGCTAAGGCAACAAGTGGGAATGTTGTGGTTAGGGTCAGAGGTGCCATCTGTAGCCAGTCAGGCATTGTAAAGAAGAAGGGGGGTGTGGATTCACTGACCTGTTAACTGCAAAAGAAACATTCTGATGTGCTGCACTGGTGCTCAAACACATCGTAGTAACTGTAAACTTTCCTTCTGGATACATTTTACATCAGTATGCATGACTAATACTAGTCAAAAGTATAGAGTCAATTATTGTTTCTTCATTATTTTTCCAAATTTAGAGTAATAGTAAACTCAGCAACATTATAATTACAATCAATCAAAACTGTTACATTTTAGCATCTTGCTTTTGACCTCTTTCCAATCTATTCTGTGCTCTTATTGTGCGCTTTTTCATTATTTGGACCATGTTATCCATCCATCCTTAAGCATTTTAAAATAAGTATTTGTTTTGTAATAAAAGACATGAATATCTCTTCTCCACAAAGCCAATTTTAGTCATTCAGACATAGCCCAGATCAAAGTCTTTAAATGAAAAACATTTCAGTCAAGTGACCTGAAACTTTTGAATGGTGTTGTATTTGTAATCATTGTGTGTTTGTTTTTCGAAGCAAAACAGGTAACACAAATGTTGTGTTTGTTTCTTTGGATTCAGATGATAAAACAAACTGATAAATTGTTGAGAAGTATTTGGATTCTTTCTGGTTGGTAAATGTAGTGGAACACCCTTTCCAAACGTGTTGAACTACACCTGTGGTTACACTGCTAGGACACCTGTGTGAACTTGACTTTCAGTAGTACTGACTTCATACACCTATAGCTGACTAACGAAATTAAAATTTGGTCTGTGAAAATCTCTTTGAAAATGCCAATAGATTTAATATTTTGTTATCCAGTGCAATAAAATGTACACATTTTAGCGACTTCTGTCTTCTGACTACACAACACAGGTTGGTGAGAGTGTGGATGAAGTCCGGAGAGAAGAATGTGCCAGCCATGTGCCTGCCATCAAGAACTTCTTCAAGGTAACAAACAGTCACTAGCTTCTCGTGTCTCCTCTGGCTCTTTTAATACCAGTATTCCAGTTTAAACTGTCATTAAACAGGAAGTAATTGTGGCTACATTTGAAAGCATTCGGAAATAGAGCAAAATAGTGTGTTTTTTTCTCAAATATTTCTAATTCTCATATACATCCTGTGTTTGTCACTGTGAAATGTTCTTTCTGTTAGTGTTCGCTGCTATATAGAGAATAAATCTGATAGGAAGTTGAGTCACACACACGTTTGTTTGTGTACATTGTGGGGATTTTCCACAGACATAACAACTTTTATAATGTTTATAATGTATGTTCTATTATTTAACACTTATCCTAATCTTCATACAAACCTTTTTTTTTTTAAATAAGCATCATTTAGTTTGTTAAATAATTGGTTTGAATCTTGGGGACAGGACAGTGTATGTGGTTGACCTTTATCATAATTTTGGGTACATTTGGTCAGATGTTTGGTCAGATTTGGTCAGAACAGTTGTTGCTGATAGAGTTTCAATATTCTGGTTTTCTCACCCTGTAGATATATGTACAGTAGCTTAATAAGTATGAAAAGCCTACAGGATTAGAGATCAGGATTTAGAAGACACGTTTAAGCCTGTAATTTCATATTGCAGCTCTTATTATGCCTTTTTTTCTGCTTTAGTTGATTGTTTGATGTTTCTTATTTTTCATTGCTGCTTTGTTTGAACGAATGGAATTTTCCCTTTATTTGAATAAATAGGTGGAGCGTAAAAAAGCTCAAAAAATGAAGCGGCTAACACTCCTAAAGTTTACACATGCCTAGTTCTTTTTCTTTCTGAGATTTTCCTCTTTTAAATGGTTTCCTTCCTATGCTGGTATTTGTTAAATGATGGCTAGCCAGGTCTTATTGTAATGGACTCTTCCTCTGTTATTGGCCCATTGTTTTTTCTGAACAAGTATACCACTGACAGGCACAGAAATGCAAGAGAGACATTTCTAAGAAAACAAACAGATGATGAAAAGGAAGTTTGTTATAGTTATTTTCAGCTGTTGCTTTACAGAGATACAATTTTAGCACTGAGGAAGTTTTATGTCGTTTATATATCTGGCTTGTGATATATGTGTCTGTTGAAGTTGTATGTGATTTTATTACTCCACCACCCAAGCGATGTTGGTTTAATATTTCCATATTTTGGATGGTTGCATGAGATTGTCAAACACGTCTTAGTTTTTAATACCTTATAAAGACATTGCCTGGTCAGCTCCTTAGGCATGCCAAGAATGTTGTTTATTTTATTCTCAGAGTTCCTCTTTCTCTTTTGAGATCGACAACCGTTATGACCCTGAATCTACAGTGTGTCTGTTTGTATGATAAATGTCCACATGTGTGTGTTTCAAAAGTGTTTTATGTTTTATTTAGATTTGGGTTCAAATCTTGTTGGGTGATTTGTGTATTGCTTGATGGTTGTTCACACTTACAAACTTTATTAGGTTACGGAAGGATGGGAACTATGTTTTTTTAGCGTGGGAGAGGTTGGACTCCCAGTCCATAGTGTCAGTTCCCAACTAGAATACTGTATGGGACATGACCCTTGTCTGGACTATATATATTTATAAAATAAGACATGCTTTTAGATGCATTTACAGTGTTTAGTCCTCTATATGAATATTCTTTCTAAAAACTATAATAAAAAAACTTTAATGATACTATAAAGATAAAATTTTAAATCACAACTAAAGAATGAAATCGTTGGGATTACTTTGAGTAATTTTATAAATACAGCCAATTAAAATCCACCCAAATTTAAAGGGCTTAGGCATTTAAAATGCGAAATTACTTGGAATAAACATTCGTTATTATCCATCATTCTAGTTATAGTTATTACAGTTATTATGGCCTGTACGTCTGGACGTACAATTAGATTGTAGACTATTATGCAAGTATGTTGTGTGGTTTTGACGAATCAGTTGATTTTCTGTATTACAGCACTCTTGCTCTTGTGATATTGTTTAATTTATAAATTATTTACGAATGTGATCGACATTACCACGGCTCATTACACGGCTCTCTGGAATACTTGATTCTGATCACAATAGTCACAATATTCCAAGGTAGATCAGGTTTTTTTGTCCTCGAGTCCGAGTCATTTGATTTTGAGTATCTGCCGATACCGAGTCCCGATCCGATACTTCTATAATACATAAAAAAAGAATAAAGAAGAGCGAAGAAACAGATCCAGGATGTTCCTTATTTTTTATTTAATTCACCTTATTTTAAAATTCAACAACTCTGTTAACAAACAGAGCACTTCTGTGAGGTAGCTTGAACAATCAAGTAATAAATAACATAAATTCTTCACTTTTGGACTTTAGTGCAACAGTAAATATAAAAAAAGTCTAATATAAAAACAAATAGCACCTCAACATAAAATACCCGGCAGGCATGTAAACAAATAAAAAATAAAAGTGCCACAGTGTTTGCAAAGCCAGTAATGTGCTTTTAGGAACTGCACTCTTATTGCGCACGTGTTGCTGTTTCTGTGTGGAGTCAACCGCATAACTATAGATGTGTTTAAAATAATGAGACTTTGTCGAAGCCTGTAGCTGAGTGGACAGCGCTCCAGACATATACAGCGCAACTGCCCTTCTGCGACGTGAGTTCGAATCCCGGCTCTGACATCCTTTCCTATAAAAAAAAGAATGAGAATATATATACATATATATCCGAGTCCTGATCGGGAGGTAACGTCTGAAACCATGTGATTGGGCCTGACTTCCGATCACGTGATCGGATCGGGACATCCCTATTCCAAGGTATGTTATTTTATGATAACAACCACTTAAAACTAATAATACAGGGTCATCAGGGTACTGTGAGTCAATTTGAACTAAAAATAATTTACTTGGGAATAAAATACATTAAAGTATGACTAATAACATTCAACATTATATTACAAACGATTAAACCAAGTTGCTTGCTTTTTTGAACGTTGGCTGACAGTCGTGTCTTAAGCCAATAGATAACATAGCCATTTGTATCTTTTACAAAGAAGCTAATAAAATATTTAAAATCAATTAATATTTTGTATTCAGTAATTTACTCGGATAATAAACTGCCAGCCAGCCAGTTATCACAAAATATTCCTTACGTGAAGTTTTACAAAAACATTTACAGAACACCTTTGAAAACACCCCTTTGACTTCACATTCAGTCCTCTTGGCCTACAATAGCATTTAATCACATTCAGAAGAACAACTGAACTCAATGTACAAAGCAGCACATTAATCAAGTGTACATGTTGACTTCTAAGATCTGCCTTCAAAGTATTACTAACATAATTACAGATAGAGTATGAGCCACAGTGAGTCTAAATCCCCCTCGGCCACTCCTCACCGCTCTCTCTCTCTCGCTCTCTCGTTATTGTCTCTTCATGCGAGTCTGTGCTGGTAAACGCTCAGACATGAGTGCCAGCTTGACTTGTCCGGTCATGGCTTTGCAAGAAATGGTAATTGCAATTGCAGTTTGCTATGTTATTATACATAAGACAAAATAAGACAAAAAGACATATTATGCATAAGACAAAATTGATGACCATTAATTATCATTAGGTTTCACAGTGGTTTATGAGTAACACACAACAAGACTAACATGTTTCAGTGCTTTCTACCCAGGGGTACATGTGGCTGTACAGTAGATGTATAGTAATATGACTTTAGTAATAATGCTACATGATATCCCATATAATTTAAACATGTCTTGTTTGTTGTTGAAAGAGGGTGAATAGAAGGGTAAAGTTGATTTATGGTTATAAGGTTATATATTTTTTTATGTGTATTCTATACACTTTCCCAGACGATTGTTTTAACTAATTTATCATGAACATAATACATTTTGTGTCATACCTGATAAGAGATAAGAAATGTAAGCTGCATCATAGTTTGACAGTCAGCTGCAGGCATTGGGTGTGTATGGGAGAGAATCTGCCATCAGCGCTGTTAATATTGTCATAACCACCAAAGCCCAGGGGCCAGCTGCATGACAGAGGCTTATCCAAAGCAAGTAATAACAGAGTTAAGTCATTCAACTCCTCCCAAGCAGAAACAGGGACATAAGGGAGGGGAAAATTAGCCCCAATTTTAACCTAATGTTCTGGAGAGAGTCATTTTAGTCAGAAAAAAAAACAATAAGATGTAAGCGTATCGGTTCTGACATGTTTGAGTTTGAGTACATTTCAGAGAAAATGTTATGTAGCAACCTGCCTGCTAATGACAGCATATAGTAATTCACAATAAAACTGTAGGCTTGGTTGGGTTTGAGCCAGCTTTCATGAGATTGTCTAGCCGGTCCAATGTCTCTGTCTTTAGTCTTCTACTCCCTTACCTACCACAAACCACATCACTCTGTCTTGCACTGGATAGATTTGGTTGGTGGTGTAAGGTGTTTTTGTTGAGTTTTGTGATATGTAGTTTAAATTCTGAGTGGATCTAAATGAAATCCAGAGCTGTAAATGGATGTGGATGGCAAGAAAAAGCATTTAAAAATAGTGTTGCAGGCAGACATAGTCTTATTATATCTAATATTTTCTGTACTTTTATTGAGCTTATTGCTTATAACTTATTAATATTTCTGTTTTTTATTTCATTATTGTACATTATTGCATATTGTAAAAAAAAAACTAAAAATAAAATGTAAACCATTTAAAAAGCAGTCGGGCATAAATTGTTACTACATATTTTTTAAAACATTAAAAATAATTTTATTTGTATATTTGTAAAATAGTATTTCTTTAACCTGATAACTGTCACAGCAGAAATTGAGTATACACATGAAAATGCACCAAAACTAAACATTTTTTAGAAAATTAAAAATATATATTTTAGGTATTTTTATAAACTACAGTAACATTAACTTATTTTCTATGCTTACTGTTAAGAAAATATGTCAGATATTTCATCTTTTGTCTTATACCTTTCCATCAATTCATAGTTTGTCATGATTAGATTAAAATTCAACTATGAAATATTGAAGTGAATAGGGAAATAACATTATGAGGTTAACAGTTAACAGGTTGAAAGCACGGGATAGGATTGTGAACAATGAGAAAAGATGAAAAAGTTCTGCAAATGTTCATATGAAGTGGTTTCAAAATGTGGTCATCTCCTAATGTTTCTGTCATAACAGGAGGCCCAAGTATTTATTACAGCCTCAAACCAAGATGAGGTGACAGAGGAGAAGATCACATCTGCCATTGAAAAGATTCGCCCACCAGTGGAGAGATCGAGGAGACCCTCAAGGGCAATGGATAAGGAGGAGACTGTGGTAAGTTACCACAAAAATACCACAAACTTGGCTGTGTAAAAGGACTTCTTTCTTTAAAATATAAAAAGTATGTTTGGGGTATAATTTAGTGATGCTTATGGAGAGTTGGTTTCCTTTTTTCTGATGGATGTTTTGGGTAATTTTTGGTCTTTTGTTTAATGTGCTACACTCACAGGGTACAAACTACAGGAAGACAAATGCTGCCATGGAGATGAGACGGATTAACAGAGACTCCTTCTGGGCACGAGCGGAGGTACAGCTAGTAATAATTTATTTTCACATAACATCCTGTGGATTTCCCAAGATGTTTGCTGATTTATCAGCCAAGGTGTAACAAGATCAAAATCTAAATGATGTTTAAAAGAAAATGTACAATCAGCTAACTGCACAATAAAACCTCACAAGATAATCAGGACACTAACATGAAGCAGATAGGGTCTTACGTCACCCAGGAAGAATTTTGTGTTGTGATTCTGACTGGCTGACTGTGGATTTTTCTACATATTACATGGCTACTTACCAAAATAAATAAATGTACATATGGATTTATGTTGAAATTGTTTTACTATGTGAGACAACTGAGACTGGAGAGTGGTACGAGATACAGAAAAGCACAGAAGTGTAGGAAATATGTTGCCTGAGACAATGCTCAGTTTATATTTACAGCAATCATTATTCAAAAATATATGACTGCAGAAAAAATTATGGAAGAGTGATTAACCAATCAGAATCAAGTATTCTAGAAAGCTGTGTAATAAATAAATATTGTATGTCTGTTAATTTGAACAAACTTCTCCATTAAGCTGCGATCGTTTATTAGTGCATAATGTAATTCTGTATATTGTAATGTGTCACAGCGTGAGGAGGAAGAGAGAAAAGAAGAAGAGCGCCGGAGGGCTGTAGAGGACAGACGCCGCTGGGAGAGAGAGAGAGTTCTGAAGGAAAAGAAAGAGGCTGAAGAGAGAGACAGAAAAATGGAAGAAAAGCTACAGATGATTGAAGAACAAAGGTTTGGATAATACATCTATAAAAAAGGCTTTTTACTGCTGAAAAGACTGGCATTGTTGGTCATCAGCATGTGTTTTGGGTACTGGTTCCCATCATGGGATGTGTTGAAGCTGGAAGGATTGTTTACAAGCTTAACCAGCATGAGTTCTTTGGTCAACCAGCTTCACCAGTAAAGCTATTCTAATTTACTACTAAACCAGCCTGGACCAGCAATGGAGCTGATGTTGGTTTTTCAGCAGCGTTCCTTCTGAAGAAAATAACAATTTTAACTTTTTTCTTAGGAAAATTCAAGCAGAGCTTGATGAACAAGCTAAAAAGAAAGAAAAAGCGAGATGGGTGCGTATTCTTTAAATTTTCTTTACATTTTTAAAGATCGTTGCTCATCACATTAGCTTTAGAAAACAGTACAGTGTTAAAAGTAAATGATGATGACATTGGGTTCTTGTTATTTACAGGTGCAGCAACAGAGAGAACATGAGGAGGACATGAGAGCACGTCTAAGGCGCAGCGAGTCCATCGAGAAAGCAGCAGTGAGTTCCCCTCTTTGGGATCAGATTAACTCAGATTATCTCAGTTAAAGGTTTTACACATAAAAAGACGTTAATTTTAAATGAAGTTGAGATCATCTGACCGCCTTTAAAGGGATAGTTCACCCAAAAATAAAAATTATGTCATAAATTTTTCACCCTTTTGTGAAAATAAACCCTGTACATGACTCTTTCTTCTGTAAAACACAAAAGAAGATATTTTGTAAAACGCTGGTTACCGGCACCCATTGACTTCCATTGTACCTTGTGTCCATACTATAAGAAGTGAATGGGTGCCGGTAACCAGTGTTTTGCGAAATATCTTCTTCTATATTCTGCTGAAGCAAGAAAGTCATACAGGTTTGACATGAGGGTGAGTAAATAATAACATAATTTTTATTTTTGGGTGAACTATAATACCACACACAGTATAGCCACTGACTTGAAGCCTAATAATACAGTTAATGCAAAAAATGAAAAGTGACTCATTGCATATGTCCTCTTATAAAACGATTAGTTCCAGTCCTTCATTCTGATTGGTCAGTAGCTGTGGTTTATTTTGTGTATCCCTACATCAGCCACTTATACCCTGTTGCTTACTTATATGATGGCATCAGTAACTTTAAACATTAGCTTTACAATGAGATCATTTTTAGCATTCTGTTGATTTTGCCCTTGCCTTATACACTACTGGTTTAATAAACATTAATTGTAGCTCATCATTAACAAACACTTAAGCTTATTAAACGATGGTTTATCTTTTGACCAACAGGAGGCAGCAGTGCTTGTTTCCCAGCGCTCTATCAATCCCAGAGAGTTTTTCAGGCAGTTGTCAGCAGCCTCCCAAAATTCCTCCAGCCCTGGATCACCACGCTCAGGTAAACATGACCTTTGGATGTATTTGTTATTATAAAGTGATTTTTACTCAAAGTTCACAATACTGCTTGAAAATAGAACATTATGATCTATAACCATTTCATCACATTGATCACTGATGTCAGCAATAGAAATAGCCACATATGAAAATCTGTTAATTACGGTCTGTTTGGCACAAAAAAGAGACCATGTGACCTACTTTTGTGTTGTTTTGCAGGCAAATCTCCATTCCGTCGCTACCAGCGCAGTTTGACGGACACAGCCTTCATCTTCGAGAGGTCCAATTCCAGTTCTGGTCCCACTTCCCCTCTCAGTCCCCCTGTAAGGTCTCCGTTCTCTCGTAGCTCATCTACATCCTACAAGCGTCCTACATCTCCCCTTAGTCCACCCTTCTGTACATTCCCATCTCCACAGCAATCTAATACATCTCCAACATCTCCAACACCACCTGCTCAACGCTCTGTTCCACCCGTGTCCCCCCTACCTAGTCTGTTTAACACCAGATCCCCTCCACCCCAGTCACCACCACCTAGCCAGCCACCTCCACAACTCCCAATCCACGAATCAGCTTTCCGTGCATCTCCAAAACTGCTGGAGAGTCAAGATGAGTTATTCACATGTGATCTTACTAGAGAGCAACTGGCTGCTGCACCAGATCATTCAGTTCTAGAGTTTGATAACACCCTGCACGCTAAAGGTGAGTTCAGTTATTTTACTTAATGCAAAGTATTTTCTGCTGTTCTTGTAGATTGACTCAATCTTCTTGTCTTCTTTCATAGAGCTTGTAACCGGCTCTCCAAAACTGTGTGATCTAGAGTCAATAACAGGCTTCACTGCCAAAGCTGTGCTGGTTGAAGAAGATGAAGAAGAGACAGAGGAACCAGAAGAACCCACAGCCATGTCAACTAGACCTTCAGATGTTAGGATGACAACAAACTCTGAATATGTCCATGTGGAGGTTGAAGAACAAGAATTAGAGCCAGAATCTGAGGATGAACCAGAATCTGAGGAATGCCAACCGTATGTGGACCAGTTGGGACCTGAACTGCACAGAACTGTGATATCAACCTTAGTAGAGCTTACAGAAGAAAATGAGGTTGATGATGATGACCTACCAGAGAACCAAGGTGACTGGAACACTGAAACACCTTGAAGAAATGCAAAATCATTTCTATAGTTCTATAGATGTCACTTGCATCCTCTTTCTGTGTTTCCAGGGCAATGTGTAAAGGTTTCAGAAAATAATCAGATGTCTGAAGAAGATGAATCAGAATGTGAAAAACCACTGAATGGTACAGGTAATGAGCTATTAAGGTTTTAGTGTCAGTTACAGTATATTGTTTTGTTTTACAGTGTGACTGATGTCCCTTAATGATAATGATTTACATCTTTCGTTGGTTTTCAGTAGAGGATGTTGATGTTTCTGAGCACAGCACACCTGAAAAGTGCCGTTACACAGTTAATCGCAAGGAGATAGATGAAGATGAATGCCATACTGAGGTGGTGAATGAGAATGGAAAAGTACATACAAAACCACACATGATAACTCACAAAATGTGCATCAAAGTAAATATTTTATAGGAGCAGTTCACCCAAAAATCAAAGTTTGTCATCATTTTGTTTTCCCTAATGTAATTTCAAAACCTATGTTATTTTTTTGCATAAATACTTAAAAGCATAAAAATGGTCCATACATGTCATGCTATATTACAAATGATTTGGGTGAACTCTTCCTTTAAAGTATGTGATATCCACTACAAAGATGATAAAACTCATGGTTTTGTTCTTCCTTCACACCTAGTCATCACCAGAAAGACTTCTGCGTGTAAGAGCTTTATATGACTACCAAGCAGGTTAGTTTGGTTTATTATAGTAAGTGCTGTTTAATTCATAATTGTTGCATGATTGTTTATTGCGGGTACATATACACAAAAATAAAACTTCCCTGTACTCCACAGAGGATGACACAGAACTCTCTTTCGAACCTGGTGACATCATTAATGATGTGGAAACAGTTGACACAGCCTGGTGGAAGGGTTCCAGCAAAGATGGACGCCAGGGTCTCTTTCCTGCCAACTATGTAGAGACCATCTAAAAGACTTTCATTTTAAAGATGGTTTTTAACCCCCCTTTTCTTTTTACAGATTCTCAGGGACTAAACCTCACAACCCAGTCTATGAGGATGCACAAAGCACTCTGAGACCACATGAAAAAAAAATTGGGAATAAAATGTTCGCAGGCAGAACTTAACCAACAATTCAAAACAAGTAGCCAAAGTTGACAATTAGGACTAATGATAATGAAGGGTCATTCTCAAATCATGAAAGATTAAATACCGATTCAGTACCATTTCAGTTAGAAATACACACATTTATTATCATTTAATATTTACATTACATCATTTATTATTATAATTTTTTTACTGAGGTGCTAAAACCTGTAGTAGCGCAAATTTTTGTTTAAGCATTTAGGTGGCCTTTATGCAAAACTCCAGTTATCGCAGTTAACGGTTACGAATCAACTGGCCCTTTAATACTATGTCATGCATGTTATGAGATGTATTGATAATGTAGGCTACATTTAATCTGCCATGCGGTAATACAAAGATGTTTACAAACAAGTCATTGCCAGAGACCAGTATATTAACAATATTTTGCAACGAATGAACTTAATTCACTACTATCACAGTAATGGCTCTTTAAACCTGCTACAAACAGAAAGCAAAATACCAAACCTTTATAAAACAGCCTCATGTGATCATATTCCTACTCCCCAAAATTACACTACATTCTTGATGTTTTAGATGTGTAATGTTATGAAACCCTGGTCATAAAAATAAACACACTTTAGGCCTAACTTGGCAGTCATTACACATTTTTTCTTTTAAAAAGTTTTCCAAAGCAAAATGGCTTCATAAATAAAAACAAGATGTCCACTGTTATGTAAATACTATAGACTACACATGGTTTTTCTTTGTAATTTATTTATCTCTGACTATGAAAATAGAAATATGCCCTCCTAGTGAGGGTCAGTCTTTATAATTTCCATGGATTTCTGTAAGAGGTAGTTTAACTAACACATTCCCTTTGTATGACAAGCTTATATTGATTGTTTACTGTATGATTAAATCTTTTTTTTTTCCGCAGCCACAATAATGCTTTATATTCTTAATATCTTGCACAACCCATAGAACGCTTTTGTATCCAAATGTCATTATCATCAAGAAACCATATTCAGTACATGTATCTTGCTATTGCATGAGTTCTTATTAAAGGGATTCACCTTACTGGGTCAGAATAACATTTGTGTTCGTCATTTTAAACATTTAATTAGATATGCACATATCTGTTTATCTTTTCTAGTGCATCATTTGGCATTAAAAAATAATTACACAAACAAACAAAACTCTTGCTTTTCTTTTTAATTTAAGTAGATTTTACAATGTATTGTACAATGTGCATGCAGACAGCCTGCTGAAAGGACGTTTCTCTCCAGGTTAGCATTTAATGTTATCTACCAGAATAGTCAACAGAATATGTTGATATTATAAGATTTATAACAAAAATTAATATGGTAAAATACAACTTTAATAAAAGCACAACATGAAAAATACAAAACTTTACAAAAACAAATAGTGTCTGAATGAATGTACAGGTTTTTAAATACAGGTCAATGGCCTTTTGGTTGAGTACTGTTTTTTTATAGTTTGTCAGTTCTAAGATAAACCGTTTCACTTCTGGATTTGAGAGGGAAGTTTAGTCTTATTTCTATACTTTCACCTTGTAGCCATTTATAATACACTATACATGTTATTATACAAAGAGAACGAACAGCCCCCCAACTGATTTTTTTATCTGAAATCAAAAATTAATATATAATAAAGTCTTGGACATAATATAATATAGTAAATTAATAATGTTTGTTCAACTTATTTCAGAAGCCTATTTTTATTTTTTTGTTATGGCAATATTGACTCCACCCCTGAGGTTATACTGAAATCACAATTATACTTAGCTTACTTGTTAAAAATTGTTTATAATGCTAATATTTCGAAAAATGCTCTCATCACACTATTAACACCAGATCAACCAACATGCTTCATATAGTTTGAAGATGTGAGTTTCTACTGGGACACCGGGACATTAAATTCAGCACATAATGTGCAAAACAAAACTGACCAACCTGGAAGCCCCAATTTCTTGTCACAAGAAATAACCCAAGCTTAAAATAAAACATGTACCGCTTAGTTAACTTTGAGCTGTTGCAGCTTTGCATAGTAGCCTTATAACCCTTCTCAATCAGATAGGGCTTTACAAAACAAAGCACCGTTATAAAGGACTGAAAACGTCCAAACTGATTTTCCTGTGATGAGTCCTGGTGTGTATTGTATTGTTATTTTTGGGAATGCCTCGACAATAGAGTTCACATTTGTTTATGTACAGTGATCCTGAGATCATCACAGTCGTAGGTAATGAACACGGTCACATCATAGCCCACCTTTTTATCTAACCTGAATACGGAGTGTTGAGACATCTGCATCTTAGCACATATTAAAGCCATGCAAGGAGCAAGTGTTACAGATATTTAACAGTTTTGTTGGATGTTGTTGTTCACAACTTGACTTTTCAAGTTGACTTGACAATATTGACTTTTCTCCTGCGTGTTAAAAAACTGTCATGCAGGTTGGTGTGCTTACGTCTCAGTGTTACTCAATAACAAACCAAAGTTTTTTTCAGTGTCAACTTTTACACTATGAGATCTATTAGATATTATTGAAATAATAAAGTGATGGATTCCATTAACAACTCTCTCAAACTTTTTGCAAGCAATTTATGTTAACGATGATGGATATTTCTTTGACCCACATGTTTAAACCGTTTAAAGACCCAAGAGATTGACTAGAGTTCAATCTGCAATCCCACCCACACAAGACAACACAAGAAATCCAGTCTGAACCCACTACACCAGTTTTCTGTTCACTGTAAGTCTTTCATGTACACAGTAATAGACATTACATATGTATTTCATAAACAGATTGAATTTCCATTTTCTTGACGATGCTGAAATGCATCAGTTAATTTAGCATGATGCTCTCCTTACGGTCGGGTGAAGATTGTTAAGCGTACATGACCTCAGGAATTCCAGTTATTACCAGGGTGGACACGGAAGATTTGCAAGTTCTGGAACAATTTGGAGGAAGTGTGCAAGCTACACCTGACTCTGCAGCCAGTTCCTGGGGTCTAGCTTGGCTTTCAGAATCCTCAGGCTACGGCGTGCGCCGGACGGCCTGGAGAAGCCCAGGTCAGACTCTTGACTGTTGCTTCCTTCACTGGAGCTGTTGCTAGAAGTTGAACTGGAGCAGGACAGAGCAGTCTGAGAGGGCCGAACGGACGGCATGCCTGTGGCGGATGATTGGCAGGTGCACTGGAAGCCCCCGTAGCCTCGGCCGCGGAGAGTGGAGAGCTTGGCATCCAGGGAGAGGGTACGAGGCCGGAAGCGACCGGAAGAGGAAGGGGTATCGGGGGACCATGCCTGGCGGAAGCAGGGGCTGACACTGACAGGGCTGTCGCCGTCAGAGGTCAGACTGGCGTTGGAGGAGAGAAGGCCAGGTGAACGGTGGCAGCGCGGGCTGCGGGGCTGACGGCTGTGCAGGCGGGGGCTGGGGGAATGGGGGGGCAGGTGAGCGGTACGGCGGTGCTGATGATTGTGAGGGGTTCTTGGGCTCTCTTCTTCAAACAAGGACATCCAGTGAGGTGGAGCTCCAAGCTGGGTCCTCAGCTCAAACTCGTCGATACGACGTGTCAGGATGTCAGTGACTGTTCCAATATCGTCAGAGGTGTCAATAACTGTCAATGTGAAGAAACAGTCACAATGAAAACATGAAAAGATTCATAAAAAGATTTGGCTAAAACCCCTAAAATAAGAGTCACTTGGTGCTCCATTTACTTGCATTCATACGTAAAATGGCAAAGAATTCAAACAGTTTGCTGTGAGTTGGGTGTAACAGCACTATAGCTGATTTTAGTCGCAGGTTTATTTTACACAGTTGTTCCACAATCAATGAGAGTTGATACTTTATTTACTTGTTCAGAAATTAAAACATACATTTAAGTTTGTTAGACACTTTTATCCGAAGCAACTTTACAGTTCATTCAATCTATGCATTTTTCAGTAGTATGTGCGTAACCCATGACCCATCAATCCCATGACCTTTGCATTGCTAATGCAATACTCTACAAAGTGAGCTACAGGACCACACTAAGTTACTTACGTCAAAATATATTTAATACATTTATTTATTTGTCAAAGGTTTAGACACAATTGACAGAAATGTTTCTCATGATCTTAAAAAATGTTTAATCTGTAGGTGTATGTTTTGATGTTTGAAGTCACGTTTGAAGACAAACAAATAAATGTGCAAACATCTTAATTTCTTTAATTAGAAAACTAACATTTTATGTAAAAAATATATTTTTAAAATGGATTACTTGAGCCAAATAGTGACTAAAAAGCAGCCAATAAGATTCCAGCATAAATGGAAATCCCTTTAGTGCTGTTTAAACCCAAGTGCAGGTTGAGACCTCAAGAAACTGGATGATAAATTGCCAAAAATATGATTTTGCAGGGTGACTACCTTTGAAGATTATTAAATATAACATAGCGTTCATTTATTTTGGATGTTTTTAGTCACAACGTATTTCCCACAATTACAATTGTGTTATGAGTTTACTACTATTCTAAAATGTGGACAAAAAATGTAAACAACACTAAGTAAGTGTTTCCAAACTTTTGACTGGTATACTTTACTAGAAATTTCATTGCTACATAACTTCATCGATAAAAACTGTTTAGAAGTGTTGAACTGATAAAATAAGGCTAGGAAGGACTGAGAGCCAGCAGCTTATGCGAGTAGAGGGTGTGGATAGGTAACCTTTCACATTACAGTTACTTCACCTGTCACTGTAATAAGAGGAAAGCAAGGCTCGGATCTCAGCAGATACAGCGTTATCCTGCAGCAACAGCCCCTCGCAGGATGCAGGGGCTGAGAGGAATGGGTTAACCAAAACCAATGAGGGGAAAACAAATGAAGGGTTGTGTGGACGGGCACAGCCGATGAGTGTTCATGTAACAACCAAAAAATAAGAAATGTGGAAAATATATGGGACAGATGTTTGGATTTAAGATCCAAAACCAAACATCCATATTGTAAAAGAAAAAGAAGGAAGGGCAAAAACAGATAAGAAAAAATATTAGAACAGTAAAGAGACAGACATACAAACCACAGAGGAAACAGAAAGGAAAAAAGAGAGAGAAAAAAGTGTGTCAGTAAGTCAGAAACAGCATCTAGGAGTTAAATGTGAAGACACCACAAAGAATTATAAAAATACGCTGAAACACTAGTTTGAAACCAGTTTGCTACTGGTTGGGAAAAATTTGTCCAGTCCATATACTCATGCCATTGGTTAAGCCAATGTTGGTGTTTTGAGGGAGTTGGTCAGCACTTTTCAGGGAAATCAACCTACGAATGGCTTACTTATAACTTACTCTGCATGTTAAACTGGGAGCAGACAACACTATAAACGTCTGAAAATTACACACCTCACTGTTAAAAGAAAAGCATTCTTAGAGAAAGAATCATATCTGACATGCATCTAGGACATGCAGTTCATTCGCACATCACCATTAGACTCCCAGGGAGATCTGTGTTATTACAGGAAATCTAGCTTGTGCATTGTGTCTGTTACAATCTGACTATATAAATATATATATGGCTCTCTAATATGTACAGTGTCAAAAGGTTTACTGAGCTGATGATGCTACTCAAACCTTTCCTTAATACTTTCTTCCAACCTTTATAAACAGACTTATTAAAATGCTTTTAAGCTGGCTTAATGCCTTACCCATCTCATGGTACAGCGAGCCCTGCTTTGGTGTGACTATGGCAGGCTTTCGTGGTGATGGCAGATCAATCTTCATCAGTTCATCACAGCACTGCCTCCATTGACCTGCAGGGGGCAGGATTGGTTTAGTTACATTTAAGGCTACTGCAGAATATGCTTATTATGCATATACTTCTATACTTCTACAGCATTTATTAATCCTAATTTGTGTTCATTTCTGGATTTACTAACATTTTTTAATCTAAAGTTGTATCTGTTAACATTAGTTAATGCACAATAAACTAACACAAACAATTGTATTGACATTATTTAACATCAAAAGGTTATTATACTGTATATAATAATGAACAATATAAATATATAAACTTAATCAAACAAAAATTTTTGCATTTATAGCTATATAAGTTCTGTTTATACTTATAAATAAACTTAAATCTGCCAAATAGCTTGCCAACTGTAAACACCCAAAAGCTAGGCTAAAGAATTTTCTTGGCAGAAAAATGTTTTATTTTAGTTCTTACTTTTAGAAAATAAACAGTAATTTATTTATTAAACATTCTGTTTTTTTGGTATATTATATCTTTTAGCTTATGGCTTCAACATATCCTTTTATTTTACTGTTATGGTCCATATTCAAGTATGTTTGTACAGTCATCTACTCACTCATATCATAGAACTGTTGCCAGAAGGCTTCCATCCAGCGTTGGGTGTCTTCTTTGCTGTCCGCCCCTAGTGTGTGCATGACCTCCTCTCCTCCATATTGGTTAGTGATACAAATATTCTGCGTCTTACTGTGAGGGTCCTTTTCTGCCGCTCGGATTCTCGTCTCCTGATTTGGACACAATTATTTGACACATTAATTAATACCACTTATTTAACACCTAATAGAATTACACATTTAGTGCTAAAGATAAAATCCTAAAATCGAAAAGAACCAGCAATCAGATTGTTCTGCAGTCCAGCAATATCTGAACTGTATCACAATACATGCAAATCATTGAAGTGAAACCCAACAGGTGGCAGCAGAGCACAAATAAATGTGTTGCTGTCATCTGAGAGCTGAGGAATGTGCAGTGTCACAATGCAGCTCTCAGATATTAAAACAAACCCTTTGTGCTCATGACATGCAGCTCTCTAGAAGCACTGAAAGATTCAGACCCGGTACATGACAAACAAAGAGTCTTTTCATAACTACTGACACAATAAGGAATGGTTAAAAAAGCAATTTCGTCATATTGTTTAGTCTCTTTCTAAAATAAGACAGACCATGGTTGCAAAGATGCTTTTATCGTGTAAAACATCTACAAAAGAAGACCAACCCTAGAATCATGTATATATATAAATGACTTACTTTATTGATGCCAATAGTTAATACAGGCTCCACATTAGCCTCCATGTCCTCTTTTTGATGATAGCAGAAGAGATTTGTCCCTTTTAGAACACCGTAGACGTTTGTCCAGCTTTGTGGCTCACCTCCCAGCTTTAAAGAAATGGAAAATGAAACTTTAAAAGTGTTTATTCCTATATAGTACATTTTCACACTGTTAGCATAATCTGAAAGTTTGTAATGCACTCATTTGTACAGACAATACATAAAAAGAAAATTACTTTTTTATTCTAAACATTGTCAAAAGTTTTACATTAGGGTTAAACAACAGTACTTGTATCTTGTATCTTATGTAAAGCTAAACTAAATGTGTGTACATGTGTTTTCATTCACCTTGACTCGTAGGCAGCCACTCATCATCTGTTGTGTCATACAATGAGGTTGAGCTGCCAGACGACAACATACACTGCCATAAAGAGGCAACCAATATGAACAATCCTCTGCAGAGAGAGACAAGAGAGTCAATGGAAGTCTTTACAGTAATGACCATGTTCAGTGAGAAAAAAATAAAAGACGTTGTTTAATCTTACAAAGTTAGAAACAGTTTTTCAAAACACAGTAAACACAAGCTATTTCAATTTTTCCGGTTTGCTGCCTATATTTTTAGTACGGCAGACTGAACGATCATCTGTGAGACCGATCAACCCACAGTAAGGCTGTAAGACTGTCAGCAGACATACAGACGGCTGTAAGTGCTTCTTATTGGCCTTTTAGACACCACTGCTGACCATCTGGATGTTTATAAGCATGACCTTAAACACACATAAATCTGACAGACATAGACAGTAGACCCACACACTAACAACACTTTGCAGGTCGGACTGTAATTGATTTCCAGCAAAGTGAAAAAACCCTATAATGTCATTGAACTGATGTGCTATCAATGAAATCTCAGAGGCACTTGACACACAAGTGTTACTACCTCTTAACCAGTCAAATCATATACTGTGTTTAGACAGTCTATTCAAATGATTTAATTAATAGAGTTATTAAGCAAAGGGTTTAAAAATAGTTAGATGAGGAGAGAAGGATAAATGAGAAGTCAACTCACCGTTTCCTGTGATGGTGAGGTCATGTGTGCGGAAACTGTCTTGAACATGAGAAAGATTGAGGGTGGTGTGAGCCAAAAGATGATATTTAGGCCCTCTGTTAACACATACAGACAACAAAATGAGAGAAAAGTGAGGACCAGAGCTAGAAACTGTGATGTTTGGGGTCAGTTAGACAATTTCTCATTTGTAAGTTGCTCTCGAGACTATATATATATATATATATATATATATATGTTTTTATTTATACATGCCCGGATGGGTGTTTTGTATTTTATTTCATAAAATGCCCTAATTACGATTTAATAATCTTATTTGTTTTAATCTTATTTTTAACTTTTGTTGTAATAATTTTGCATGTTAACCCTACAATAAGCAGGTTGTATTGTGACAACTTGCCCCATGTACTATGACATGCCTTGCTAATTGTTCACACAAGATCATAGTGTGTTCTTTTTTGTTCCTGAGCAATGCTGGGGAAAATTACTAATAGCATTTTTCCAGCCAAGATGTTAAGGCTATGCCTACATAGAAAATAACTTCCACATATGTGAGGTTGGATCCAAGAATCTGATCAACCAGCATGTGTAGTAGATGCATTATTATATTGTGTGTTTCTACACACTTACGGCACAGAGGGAACAGGCAGCAGAACTGTGGCCCCTCCTCCATTGCTGGTGGGACTGCAGGATCCAGGCTCCATGGCTGCCCTCAATTTCTTTCCTGATGACCTACCCAGAGACGAGCTCAGTTTGCTGGCCAGCTTCCGTGGCGTGCTGCCTGCTGAATAGTCCTCCTCAGAACAACAGCTGTACAGCTCCACCCGCAGCTCGAACCCTGGGCCTGCCTCATTACTGCACACAGAGAACACAGATTAATGATTACACACCGACCGACAACAGACAACAATTTACATACTGTACATGAACAGTGCTGATGTCACATTTACAAAAATGACCCAATAATATTTTAAAACAAGTTAATCTAAAATCCTAACTCCCAAATTTTCAATGTGGTCTCAGAACCCACTGCATACTGGAAATGACTGAGATTATTTGGCACAATCTGATATGTAGCTGGTGCTACACTAACCAATTTCTTACTGATTGTGGTTTTATTTATCCACATTTCATTTCTTTGATTTGGTGGTCACAAAAATATGAATGCAAATAATGTGTTTATAACATTTGTGTGTGTAATAGATCTAGTAAAGAAAAGCATAAGCAACTATTAATTCTCGCACTCACAAGACAATAGTGTTGTCAAAGCAGATGTCTGTCAGGGTTCTGTCCACCATCACCATGTCTGTGTCAAAGATCTCACCACCCAACTGCAGCAGACAGAAGACTGCACATCGATGCAGCTCTGAGAAAAAGAGAGAAAGACATTTACATGATTTTATTAGAAGTCACTCATAATACCTGTCGTATTGTTTTTACCAGTGCTTTGGATCAGTGCCTGTAAACTTCTCAATGTCACCTACAGTATATTCTTCCTTTCATGAAACATTTACTGTGTGGAGCCCTGCCTTTCCCTAACACCAGTCTTGTGCTTTTTACTTTTTTCTACAGCAGTTATTTTTAACTAGATTTTTACATTTTCTGTAAAGTGATTTATTTCTGTAATGTGTTTATTCAGATATTCAGGTCCCTGGATTAGGCCTGGACTGTAAAGTAGGTTTACAAGCGTTTCATTTTTTCAGACACCTTAACCTAACTAAAGTTAAAGGATTAGTTCACCCAAAAATGGACCCCATCTTGACCATAGTCAATGGGGTCCAGTTTTTCAGTTACCCCTTCCTTTAAGCTTCAACAAGCTTCACTGCAACAATACATATATCTAATACTAAAAGAAGAATGTTCACATGAATGATTACAGATCCATGTGAATTCCTGTTTCACATTCATAAAAAATAACATCTCCTCTTTCAGCTTCTATAAGCACCAAATTACATTAGTCATAGTTGTCTGGAAAAAGGTTTTCAATGCCATTATTAATTTTCTATTTACCCAGAGGGCTTTGTTGGGACTGAAGGGTTGATAAATGAGTGTTTTGTTATCTTGGTAATGCATATATCATATGCGCAGTGTGTTTGCACAGTATTCAATTTTCTATGTGAGTGCACATGCATTTTCAAAGGCAAAATAAAAACTGCTTAAATGGGATAAGATTTACTATATTTAAAATGCAAAAGACAGAAATTAGAGTAACAATAGATCATTACCTCCTTTATTTTTAAAATACTCTGTGTCTTTCCACATTAGAGGAATCCGAAGATCTGCAGAGAATCAGACAAATGTTATAACACGCACACGATGTCACACATAGCTACAAGCAACTAAATCTGTCACTTAATGTCAATCAGGCCCAAAATACATCTCAAACACGGCATTCAGCAATCTTATACCATGCTGGCAGTCAATATAAATCACTATTATCACCCTGACCCACCCACAACATTAACACCACACGCATCAAGCCCACCTGGTAGAGGCGCTTCAAGATCTGTGTAATTAGACTTGTTAATAGCTTCAGCAGAACTTTGTAAAATTAATAGGAAAGAGCCTTTAGGGAACAATAATGGAATAATGGCTACAGTAGGTGGGCAGTAGAAAAATGAAAGCAATGTGGGAACATCATGTGTATGTGTGGGATGAGCTACATGATTAATGGATGCATATGTGTGCTGGCACAATGGTGGTATGCATATGAGTATGGTTTACATTAGTGTCGCTATGTGACTGCAAAGTACTCTAAAAGTCCTCCATTGCTTTCATAATAGGCATCTTTGTAATCAAAATGCGAGTCTGCAACAAAGATTCCCATAGGTACAGTCAAGAGGTCTGAGTTAATAGTATGGGGTGTTAAACTGGGGGTGGGTTCACACATTATGGAAAGGACTTACAGTTCAGCAGACTGAAACACAGGCGGTGATATATAAAAACAGCAGGGATGTTCATGCTCAGACATTCATAAAAACAGACTCATTGGGCTTTATTAACACCACCCACACACACATATTACACATAATTCAAATACTTTTTTCCAGGTTTACTGTATATACTGTACACAAACACAACCACTTACACAGGGACACATATATATGTATATCAACATACTCCATTACTGAAATTGAATCTTAAGAAGCTGGACTGTTGTCTATGGACGTACCTGAAATGGCTACTTTGCCTTTACATGGGGATCGGTCATCCATTGGACCTGCGTCAGAAGACCTGAACACAATTTGATTTAAGAGATAAATCATGGCATCTTAATAACATTCATGTTGGGCACATAATATTCATGCCACTAGTTTCACTAAATGCAAATACAAAAAAAAATTAATAGTTACCAAACAGGTGTCCAAAACACTTACTCTATTTTCTATTGGTCAAACAAACAGCTAGGTTCTGCCCCAAACTGATTTTATTGGATGAGCCAAAGTTGTTGTGTAGGGCTGTTCAAGACGCTAAACTAAAGCCATCTGCGCTACAGAGTCACAGTGTTCACACTTGCTTAAAAGTTTATTTGTTCTGGTCTGTTTGTGTTTAGAGACAATCATTTGATCACAGAGCTAACTTTGTATTATGTGCCACAAAGAAAACTGTAACACATGCTGTGATGTGAAATGATGATATCCTGATGCTGTGTTCGGGATAAGCGGGTGAACAGGCAAAACTAAACACACCTGACTGAACTCTTTCGGACTATTTTTTACTGTAAAGTTTTTGTCCAAGTTGACTGTATTTAGTCTTAAAATAACATTTTAAATAATTTTTCGTATAATAACTTGATATTTTTAGTGATTGTTTGGTTGAGATAAGCTATTACAAGCCCATGTGGTTGCTGTGTGCACACGACACAAACTTGGAGTGTATCAAAATACTGGTCAACTACAGTCATACTGCAGTTACCAGCATTGCATACTTTAATACATTATTGTTTGACACTGACTATGTTCAATGTTGACAGTATAATGGTAATGCTGACCTGTAGAAATTGCCCTGATAACTAATTTACCTTTTATACAAAATCACTCAACATTTACATCATCATTTAGCCAAACTTTAAGATGACAAACAGAGCTATAATCAGCACAGTTAACATAAGTCAAAAAATAAGGTGACCTCTGACCTGCGTGCGACCCGTTGCATGACCTGCGCCTCCTTCATGCGCTGGAGCTCTGACATGTAAGCCATGATGCGGGCGTTACAGGTAAGAAGGCTTTTGGAAGCCTCCAGCGCTTGATCTCTCTGAGAGCATGCGGCCAACAACTTACATGCCCCTTCTCGCATACGGATCTCATAGTCAATCTTCTTCTGGATGTCACTGTCCTGGATAAAAAAAAAGAAAGAGTTTGTCTCAGATTTGTTGCCACTTTGTCTTATTACGTTCTTTGTTTTAAATGTCTACTTGACTATCCCTTTAAAACAATAACCATCCCTTTAAAATCACAAAATCATGTATCCCTTAATACATCATTAGTACAACAAAATGTTTAAAGCTGCCCTGGACACACTTAAGGGTAAATACTCGTATGTGTTACCCGTCACCGCACAAAGGTCATGTGACCATCTGCTATACAACGTTCTATTAAAACTTGTGTTTGTATGCAGTGATGTATGAAATAGAATATGAGATCATTTTTATTCTTCCACCGATAGTATGAGGGGGAGGGGGCACAAATACAAAAGTAAATAAAAAATATACAATAAAAAGTACTTCAAATGAAAGATGTTTCCCTAAAACAATACATTACATTACATTAACATTAGCAAAATGTTGTGAAACAATATTTGTTTATACAGGCAGGTCTTTGAGATAACAAAATCCACCTTTCATATGCTTTGCCCTCTTGGCCCGCCACTGGGCTGCAGTTGCCATGGCGACATTCAATAAACCCTCTTTTGTGTGCAAACTTCAGAAGCTCATTAAGATCTAACCCAGGCTTTAAATTAAAGATTTTAACTTCTTAACCCACTACTTTAAACATGCCTTTTAAAGAGATGCATGTGGTGTGATATGAATAACAACAACTTACAATAAAGACGAAAGTGTGCAAACACTGTGAAGGCCATATGTCAATGAGTAACATCCAGTGAAACCCTGTATTTATGGTGTTTACACTACCAAAATCACCCAATTGCCATGTCGTTGTGTAACATTCATCTGTCAAACAGTCCCCATACTGCAAGTCTCGTTTTGAATTTGAGTAATTTTCGTGTATTGTTTTTTTTTGTTGCATATTTTGAGGTTTTGAACATACTATTTATTAGGCATACTGACTGTCTCTCACTATATAGTATGGAAGTAGGTGATTTCAAAAGCAGAGTGTCACACCACACTTCCCTGACTTCTTTATTAAACATTTTGAATATTATATCAATGCATTTAAATGAAACCATAGCTTGCAGGAAGTATTTTTGTAGTACTCTTGCACCAATGGCTCTTCCTCTATGACAGGTGCCAGGGCGTGCGTGTGCCAGCCGTCAGAATGAGGGTGGCAGGCTAGCAGCGGAGGGTGTGAAAGAGCAAGTCAGGAGCAATGAGAAAAGGAGGGAGAAAACAGTGAATGCTCTGTTCCCTGGAAATGAAGCGCAAGTGAAGAAAATGAACCCAGATGGGAATAATTGAGAGAGATGTAATCTTTCCCACAATGGCACAAAGATAGAGGACAAAGTGAACAAGCATGCACAAAATAATGAGTCTATAATTACTCTCACACTCACAATTCCACAACACATTAATATTTGCCACACTCCAGACACCGCAGGAACCAAATACGACTACTAAAAGAATGAGAAAAACTCAATAGACTTGATAATTGCTTATAATTATTAAGTATGAAGTATTGTCTCTTATCTCTTGTTCTCTAAGTACTCTAAAGCCAAAGTGGTCACAATATATATATATATATATATATATATATATATATACAATATGGCAATATGAGCATAGCAGGAATGCCGGAATCACATTTTTGGTAATAGGGAAAATGAATCATGGGAAGTGACTACTGAATGGTCTTTAGACACGCTACATTTTTGAAGCATTTCCTTTAAAAATGCCTTAAATAATGAATGTGAACTAATGGCTTACTTGTTATGTCAAATGAAAGAATGTACACAAAGGAACCAGCCATATGGAGCCAGATAATGAGATCTAAATGACATTAATATGCTAGTCGATGTTTGAAGTATTTCAGCCCAGTTGTTTACAGAGTTTCCATTGATTTTGGCCAATAAATTTCCACGACCCATCCATGACCTCTGCGGTGATTCTTAGATAAGACTTTCTACAAATCATTTTATAAAGCTGTTTGTAAACCAAGTACCAAGCTTTGAAATTAATCATTTTAAACGATCATACAAACCTCTATAACATAACATCTTTAGATTAAAATGTGTTTTACACTTCACAGCTGAGAAAATATATTGATGCTGAACACAAATAGAAAAACATATTTTCCATTCCATGAATATGATATTAAACACTTTATGTCCAGGATTTTGCGACAAAGGTTAGGACTTAAAGTCAGTGTGAGAAACCGAACAAAATAAATAAATGTTTAAAAGCATTTAGCCCATACTGAAATGTGTTGGAAGACACCCTTGGAACCATGTGTTTATACAGAACAAAGGCTTTATACAATTTTTTTTAAATGGTTAACCTAAGGTAATTTTTAACACAGGGTGATCTCAAGGTTTTACCACACTTCTGCATGTTTTTCACTTCTATAGGCCTACTTTCACTTCACTTTAGGGAAAAGTTTCATGCTAAAAATGTTAAAAGCAGCATTTTAACTCTTTTTGATAATTACAGGCATGATATTTTGTATTGCTTAACCCTGGATTTAAAATGGCTTTAACCTGGGGTTAAAATATATTAACCCAGGGAGTGGGTTAATATCACTTAGTGGTAAAATTAGCTATATGGACCTCATTAATACTTTTCAATTTAATAATTAAAAAAACATTTTTCATGTCCACTAAATGACAATGTAAAGTTAACAGGACCTCAGGGCTCTCATTGTGTTATATGAAGACCTTCAGTGGATTACTTTCTGGGGTCAATGCACTTACAAACTTGTTTGATTTGTTCTGTTTTGTCTGCTCAGTTTCTCACACTGAGGTTAAGTCCTGAACTTTGACCTCTCTTCCATATGATGCTATTACCATGTCAGGCTGAATCTCTGAGACAATCAGAACTCACATAGAATAATAAGTCACCATAATGATATCGCATTGATACATCATTTGTCATGGGATGGAGGACTATCCAACAACAAGTTTCTTACAAAATATGTATACAGAAGTGAGTGTATACAACTTGTGGTTTATGTTACAACATACAGTAGTTTTAAAAGCTTGTTATTTAAGTGTGAGCACGGTCTGTGGACTGAAGCAAATACAGAGACTGACAGGCAGGTTAAACATCCTATCATTACATTTGGAATGAGGATGTATGAAAAACATTGCCGATCCCAGATTTGTGGCCACTCTGGCTATATTGACTATATTGTAACTGAACAAAGACTTGTTTTAATAAACACAGATAATCAAGTGAAAAGCTTGCCATTCTACATTCTATACCAATTTGTTTTTAATCAATTAAAGGAACAAAGAAAGAACACTCTGTACAACAATTAAAATGAATTACTGTAGTTTTGGTATTACTGAACTTAGACGCTCACAAAAAACTGAAACTACAGTATATACTACAGTATATAACACCCAAAGGCAAAGCACCACTTGAAAAGGCCTAATCACTGACCACACCCACAAACACACAAGATTTCACTGACCGAGGCCAGACAGCCTCAAATTAGTCAACCACAAATATGTAACCGCCTTCCCCGACCGTTCCGCCCAATCCCAGCGCTCCTCTTTTCGCTCTTGTGGTTCAACCAGGCGGAGAGGACAATAATGGACTTTCCCATCATTACGGGTGTAGATGAAGAGAGCTTGGAGAGGAGCCATAAAGGCTTGGATAGAAAAAAAGGGACACTGATGACTAAGTTAGGTTTCGGTGATTCAGTCCACTGCAGGGCAAAAGGCAAATCCAGTTACATAAATAATAAGTCCAGACTTTAGTTCACAAAAGTACGCAATACAACCATATAGCCCGCTATTAGAGCATCACATGACCAGTGTAATTACTTTACATGAAATAAGTCTTATACCTTTTATTTGGTAGATAAAATCATGTCTGATCCATCCCATTATTAATTTGAGGAATATATTTTTGCCATCAATCAAAAGACTTGATATGGTACATGCTTGATTAAAGAGAACACCAGTTTGTCAATCAGTCCGTGTATGTATTTATGTATTATTGTTATTGGTGTTAATTGTATGGTATTTGTGTAAGACAGTGTTTTTGCAAATGTAAGACAGTGTTCGTTGTGGACTGCAACATCATTTTTTACCAAGCGGAAACGGACTTAAAGTTGAGAAACATACAGTATAAACACACAAATCACAATTCACTTGTTGCATCTCAAACAATATTGTAAATCAATATATAAATCAACACTTTCTGGTTGTGAAATATGTTAAATACACCTGTGGTTACTCTGCTAGGAGACCACTATCAACTTGTGGATAACGTGTGGACTTCACCAGTTGGTTACAATGTATTGAAACAATGACTAAGGAAAACTTGCTTGCAGAAGCCATTTAAAATTAGTTTTTTTTACAACGTAAACAACACACTCTTCACAAAACTTTGAATACACACAAAGTAACTATTGACGCACTGTGAAAAAAGTGGCAATTTCTATAACAACAACTCTAGCATTGTTTGAGTTTTAAGGCATTGGGAAAGTTTTTAGTTTCTGTTGACTGCAAGTTACCCTTGTCAATCCTGTTACAGCATTTCCAAAATGCTGGAAGTACAAGCTACATGACTTAAAGTGATTCTATGGAAAAAAGGCTTCAACAAGAGAGGCGTGTTCCAGACACACACGTTCTGCCCTGTTACCACTGCGTAGGCCAAACTGGAATGCTATTAAGATGCACAGAAGTACACAGGGCTCATTATCAGCACACAATGGGCCATTTGAGATGTTGTTGTGTATCTGTGCGAGGGTCTTCTAAAACACATAGTGTGTGACTGTGGTTCTCCAGCCAGCTGTTCCCACACAACAGCGCGAAGGCTTTAAGCGCAGCTGGTTTTGGACTCCAAAAAGGGTGTGTGTATGGGAAAAAGAAGTTGTCTGTGAGTGTTGAAAAGACTGGACCGAAAAGTGTGTGCATACATGCACATTACAACTGTGATAGATCATGTACTTTTGATTATGTGTAGGTGTGTGATTTTTTTTGTCTTGCAAACAGTGCAAAGATGTTTGTCTCTCCATCAGGACTACGAAGATCAACACTTCCTAATCTGGTTATGGTGGGAAGCTTGTAACATCTCATTTAACATCTCAAGAGACTCCATTCACAGACGTTATCATTTGCATACGCCTCATTCTGTTACATTTTTGCATGCTGGATGTTAGATTTTTAAAAAACAAGCTAAATCCTTTGACTAACATTACTGTTTAAAATAATAAGACTTTATGTATTTTTACATTCTAAAGTATAAAGTTTCAGTACATGGGACCTTTGAGAGTAGATTTAAATGATCTAAAAACAGACATCGGTTCTGTCAGCTCTCCTCTGTGGTGGTTTGAGATAACCTCGTTTTACCTGCTTATGCAAATCTTACAGAGTAAAGAATGACAACCTGATTTACAAATCTTCTGTAAGGGAGAATGAGGGATAAATCAAAAATGCAAACAGGATTAAGACAAATCTGGATGAGTAAAAAGCCTGTTTTATTGAGTATGAGATGACAACTACATTATGTAATCAGTAGTCACCTTATGTAATACTAAGTAAAACGTTAGCTTGACACTTCATGTCTTCATTAAGTTTGACCAGGACAAACTTGATGTTATTGCTGTTTTTATGGCAATAATGATTTCAGGGCACAGACATACAGTCCAGCTTCACTAGTAAACATCAACACAGAGCATGTGTGACAGATCTTGATTAACAAATAATTTTGTGCTAAAACTGTGATATTCTCCTCTAACAACTAAACTGAAACAAACAGAATTTGACAATGTAAAAATGTTAAAATACTTGAGGAGCCATTTGAGGTTCAAGGTTTGAGGCACTAGTTTACCAAGGACGCTTCCCAGAAGAACTTCAGAACTGATTTTAAAGCCTAAAGAATCCCAAAGGTTTTTGCAAGAACTACCAATACTAACCCTGTAAGAAAAAGAGTTTTGAGGCACTAACAATACATATTTTTCTTGAGTACAGAATATTTGAAGCACCTTTAATTTTACAGTATACCAGTCAATGTTTGATTTTGAAACAAAAGACAAATCTCCATCTTATTTGGTGTCTGACTCGATTGGCTCGATTGCTTAGTTGTGCTATTTATTGCAAACCATGTTTACAATGCCACATTATATTTGTAAGGTCACACACATGTTCTCCTTTACACTGATACTCTCTCCATACCCACCTCAGGCCTGACACAGTCTGTCCGTCTGTATGCAGGTAATGTCCGGCTGTGGCCCTGCTAAACCCCTTACAGGCTCAGTTTTTAGGCTAGTGGAGGTATGAGGGGTCTGGTTGCCTTAGTGACACACTCCGTCTGATCTGTATTCCCTTATGGCTGTTAATCCCAAGCTCTGATGCTACTGGAGGCCAAGTTTGAGACTGGTCTCTAATCAGCTCAAGTGTGCTAATTGGCGGTTAAGCGCCTCTGGCCGTTCTAAGTATAGAGCAGTGATGAAAAGTGGAAGCGGTGACCTTGGAGGACCAATGCGTAGCATAAATGTAATGAGCTACAGTACACTCTCAAAACTAAAATGTATGTATGAGTACTATTTGAAACAATTTGGTTCCACCTCAAAGATAGAAAACAAAGCTATTCAAGATTTCCTACACTTTTCCACCACCGAAAACTAGAATTATACTAACATAGGATGTTAATGCTACTGTACCTTTAAGACTTCTATATGTAAATGCATTCTGTTATGGTTCGGTAACTTCCTTGTGTGGATGATCATATCTTATGTGCTCTATGAATAATGTTGTCAGAAGAGAGTGCTCTGTGTTGCATATTTTATAGTACATCAACATAGTTCATCGAACTCCTAAAAAGCAAGGATAATCTTGCTTATCATGATATGTTCCCTTTTAATACCAGCTCTTCTGTATGGAAAATGCTACAAAACTTTGTGTTTAATGTCTGTCACCCTATTTTGACTTGGATGAATGCTTTGATAAATGAGTTTCTGGTACACTGAATGTCTTTACAGGTGCGTAGTGCCTTTGTTACATAATGATGGGTATGTAGCTATGAGATCATATGAACGAGCCAACACAGAAGTAGAAACTAATTATATCTTTTAAACATCGCTGATGGACAGATAGGACTACAACCTGTGCATTAAGCTGATCTAATTCACTGAACTCCTATAGTGGCAATCTCTAATAGACAATATTTTTTAAGATAAGAAAAAGGTGTTTACTATATCCTTACCCTACATATAACATATAACAGAAACCGGTTGATATCATTCAATAAAAAAGGTCTTGATTTGGCCGATGTATAAGGTGTTCAGTTAGTTGCCCATGTTGCACAACATTTGTCAGAACATATAAATAAAAGTACATACACTCAAAACACACACACAGGCTGTTGGCTGTTGACTGTTAATGACCAACAACTGTAACTTATGGCTCCACAAATCAACAGCACCCACACAGACTGACAGTTTATTACTGTAATCACAGTAACCAAACTATCCCACGTAAACTCCCAACTTTGTAATTGATGCTTAATGCTTGTGGTGGCAAAGTAAGGGTTGCAACACAGAAGCGGAAGTAAAACATAACATTATTATATAATAATATAATACTGACTTTTCAATTAATGCACAAATACAGCTGTATGGCTTGTGTACTATAAAGGAGCTCTTCATTAGCATGTACATTAAAGTACAGGTCTGCAATGGGATAAACTGCCCTGCATGTCTAGAATGACAGTAAATATTGTCCATTGGTAAATATTTGCATCTATTGGTCAGTGGGACTGCTTATGTACATATGAGAGTGGCCGATGAACATGTAGTAATGTCAAAATAAAGAGCAGGGTGTGTCCAAAACATCTCAAGAAGTTGGGAAAGAAGAGTCACAAGTATGCATCTGTTGACTTTTTCATGCCAAAAAATGTGATTCATCTATTTAGAAATAAGGGTCAGTGATTTAACTGATACAAATTTAAAACTGTTTTGGAGTTATTTACTTGTCGTGATTAATCGTAATGGTCCACTGAGTTCAAAGTAAACGGAGAACAAATCAATCGAATGAAGTACCGTTCAATTGTAACGATACAATATAAAAGCCATTATGTCTATGGAAAGTCCCTATAAAACATGGAAACCCATTATGTGTTTGTGTGTGTGTGTGTTTTCTTTAATTTCTCTTTGCTCAATATAATGGAAAGATGATAGCAAAGAGAAATCTATGCATAAGCAATTATCAGAGAGTAAAAGAGAATAAGACAGAGAGAGCATCAGTTTTTGTAGGATGAAGTGAATCTTTCTTTAATCTGTTGTCTTTCAACTGTCTTTTCTGTTTGTTTATTTTGTCCATTTATGACTAACTTCCTGTAAATATGGATGAGCAATGACTGCCAGTAAATGACACCAACAGACGAAATCAATAAAGATTCTGTGTGCAGCTTGTGTTCTAGAAGACGATTTTCCCGCATTACATGCATTGGTCAATCAACACAACAGATGCCATTTGAGTCCCATATGATTTATCAACTAATGGGAAACTAAAAATTTTCTAAACACAAACAAAAATTCAGTAACTCTGTTTTAGTTTTATATATTTATTTATAATACTTTATCATGTGGATGCCTTTTTGATCTGCCCCTACACCTTCGATGTAGCCTATTATGAACATTTTAATGTAAATTAATGATGGAATTAAAAGCGCCATGTTTGCTCTTTATTCTCCCAATCTTTTATTTGTTTAAACCACTATTCTCTCTCTATCTCTCTATCATTCATATACTCTTGCCAATGTGCATTACTTACAGAAAATACTTGTAAAAGAAAATTATGCAAAAATATCTTTATTTGTAAGCACCCCGACAACAAACTAAAGCAAGGTATAAAAATTTTCTGTATCATCTTAAAATGTCAACTCTGTCACATTATCTTGTATAGTAGTAATAGTAGCAACTCAACACCCACACACACACAAGCACACACACACACTACAATAAACACCTTAATCTTAACAACAAATTTAGCTTAATTTCAGGTTTTGATAAATAGTGGACAAAAATTGATGAAGTCAACAGATTCTTTTATACATGCATCAAGTGACAGACACACATTTCTAGATCTTTCTCACACATGCTGAGAGCAGCTCACAGCAGGACCGAAGAGGACCGAAGAGGACCGAATACACAGAGAAAGAAGGGGCGACACAGCAAAAAACTGAGAAAGAGAAGAAAAATAACAGAAGACAAATACCCTTAAAGGTATACATAATATGTCGAGTTAATAAAAGGGGTAAGTGTGACAGAGATGGGGGAGCAAGAAGGAAACAGAAAGAGAGATATTTTTAGACTGCACCAGTTGAGTCTATTTAGATGTGCTCTTAACACACATATCTGTCAAGAATATGAAACATATACAGTTAGCAGCGAGAACAGTATTACATTATTACAAATATAGCAACATAGCAAATACACCGCACTGTAGTTTATGTGTTCTCTCATAGCCAAAAATATCCCACATAAGCAGGAAAAAAGAGGGAAATCAAAAAAGAACAATTTTTGAAAATGTAAGAGGTGTGTCTATATGCGAAATCTTCACTATACCCATGCTGATTTTCCAGCCCAGCTAAGCAAAGTTGACTTTATACTGCATTTTCTCTTTGCAGTAGAGCTTGTTGAGGTACAAGAAAGTCCCCCCGAGGAAAAACTCATATCTAAACTCATAAAGGCTGCTTGTGTGGGATTTTGGTGTTTTGAGTGTGGACCCCCATGCACAAAACAACCACCTACAGATACAGCACACATAGCAACTGACACACAAACAACAGTGCACATTAATAACACACACTGACACACATGGAGCCCACACACTGCCCTCTCTCCCACTAAAACTAAGTATGACACTTCACGCAAATAATAATATATAAAACACACTCTCCAGCACTGTAATTATTCCTAAGAATGTGTCTCTCTTTCATATACACACATTCACCTACAGTATATATAAAATCCGCTTTTATCTTTAAAAATAGAGTTTATATCATGAACCACCAGGCTAGTAAGGGCCTATTCACAACTTGAACAAACAAGACTTTAAATTGAACAATGCATTCCTAAGGACTTTCTTCATTGGGTAGGCTGTTTTTTTCTAAAAACTTTTTGGTCATGTGTCTGAAACTGGTATTTTAGATAGGTGTGGAGGTGACTGCTATTTATAACATTGGTCTCCAAGTATAAGGAGAATATGAAAGCTATTAAACCAAGGAACTTGCTGCATTAAAACAAGTGAATGAGTGAAATGATTGTTGTCCAACTTGTCCGGTGATGTAACGAGCAAGAGACAAAAGCAGCAGCTAATTTAGTCCCACCAAAAGGCATTCCTGAACTAAAATCATCCCCAGTTCTTGCGGTAAAGACCGAAAATGCGAGTTCAGCCGTCACTGATACATTTCTGCAGTGTGAACTTTAGATTAGACTTTAGATTTTGACAGTTTTCACTGTAAAACATTTTCTGACAGGCTGCAAATAAAGGTGCTTGGATGCCATAGAAGAACCATTCTTACCTGAATGGTCCTATTAGGAACCTTTAACATCCAAGTGAAGTCCTTTTGAGAACATTTGACAGAAAGGTTCTTTGGGAAACTAAAAATGGTTCTTCTATGGCATCGCTGTGAAGAACTTTCTGAAGCACCTTTTTATAAGAGTGTAAAAAGTGTTTAATCTATAATACTGTTACAGATGATTCTTCCCAACACATACACATGAACACACACACTCATAAACACTCTCTTCCATATGGGCAGCGCAGTGTGAGTGAAGCTGATAATTCAGCAGTAGTCTCTCTCTCTCTCTCTCTCTCTCTCTCTCTCTCTCTCTCTCTCTCTCTCTCTCTCTCTCTCTCTCTCTCTCTCTCTCTCTCTCTCTCTCTCTATGAATCAATGTAATGAATGCATTGGCATTTCAGCCCTTCACACTGGCAGTCACATAAAACATGAGTGACAGGGCTGTTTCACTCACGCATACAGCTCTAATAGTGAAATTCTCTCTGTCCATCTTCTGTCTCTGTTCCACACCATCCACACATCTTGCTATTCTCTGGTCCACACACAGATTAATGGTGCTGTCAAAAATATATAGCTCTGCTTGACAGAAAATGGCTTAGCTCAGATAAGCAACTGTCCCAAGACTTCATACAGTCAATCAATAGAGGATGATGGTCTAAAAGGAAGCAGATGAGTGTGTTAAAACAGAGTTTGTGCACTGAAAAAAGCAGATACAAAACTTCCCATGAGAGCCAGAACATCCAGCCATGGAGAGCATTGATGGTGCAGTCCTTACCACTAAAGCAGACACACATTTTATAACTTTAGTATAAGGGTAGTTGACAAATAAATATGTAACTGTGTCCTATGGTGGAACAGAGAGATAGCATGAGAGATTTATCTTCTTTGCTGGAGTTACAAATAGGATGAGAAGGATTTATCTTACTTTTTTTTTTTTACATTTTTTGTAGGTCACGCCATATGACATACACTTTTGTCAACCACCCATAAACTGTTAAATTAGACTAATATGCTGTGAAAACCTATGCACTGACTCAACAATAAAGTCTTTTATGTAATGATCTTCATTTTAGCCACAACATGTGGAAATACCATGGCTGTCAAAGTTAATTCATTAATACATGTACTTCATTAAATCTGTATGAATAAAGAATTTGAACACAGCAAAGACAACCCAGATAGTATGTGAGTGCAACAAAGTCATCATTTGCATTCTTTGTATCATGGAATTCAATTTTATGTTCATCAATGCTCAACAATATCATCTACGCATTAAATACACCCTGACTAGTATAAACATTCATAAAAGACAAAAGTTCTGCTGCATTAACAACTTTATACTTATATCCATAATGAATGAAGTAAGACATTCAATTATTCCAGATTTGCTTCAAATGTTTTCATTACGCTTTAGGAAGTATTAGCATATTATACTTAGCAGCATATTAGTCTTTTAAATGTTTAGTAAAATTAAGAATGTGCTTTAGTGTTACCACAAAAAAGTATATTAATATTAATATTTTTTAATTGATTGACAACTGTACAATTCACAATAAATATTTTATCTCAAAATCAAAAGGCACTTCTCCTCTAATATCGACAAATACAGTTTCAAGTTACAATTGTTTCAAGCTACAATTCTTACAGTGCTGTAGCTGCAGCTTTACAGATAAGCAGAAGGACGAAACTGCATCTCTCTTCAGCAAATATTGATTCTTTAAATGCATTTAGACCAGATGGTAATGATTCAACTGCAGCAGCAGCTAGCTGGCCTAAACTAAATCCTGCACATCACAACAAGCTGCAAAACCTTCCCACAAAAAACACATTGTTAAATTCCTGAGACGAAACACCATATCCAAGTCACGACCGAGATGATTTAAACCAACCTCAAGAAATCCTGAAAGCGAAAAGATCAAGCTGTCTCTTCACCTTACTGTCTCTTCAAACATGACCTTTTCTGCATCAGACCGCCAGTGGTTAAATGCGATACTGACACCCAACTGCACAAACATGAGACCCAATGCATTTTTATGAAAAACAAACAGAAAGGTGAGCCAGGAATAGGAGTAAAACTGACAAGAAAGGTTGAATTAAGGAGTATCTTGTGTTTCACCCAGAGTTAGGTTTCTGATATAGAGTGTATAAGGGTAAAGATTATGGGGTTGTTTGGACACCTCTGTATGTTAAGGCTCTTCAACAAGACTTTGTAGATTTATGTAACTTTAACTGACGTAATAGGAGACAAGGACAGAACCGCTGCAGTTCTGTAAGCAGGCCGAATACTAAACCACAAGTCTGTTACTGAACCAACTGACTGAGACTTTGATGTTTAAAATATACAACTTGTAAGATGACATAAATGGTTTCAAAAAGTGATTTAACCTCATGGAGAACAGGGAACTGCAGAACACAGGCTGCAGAAGACCAAAAAGCGATACATTTTTGTCCAGAAAAATCTGATTTGTTATTTCTACAAGCAATGTTTTAATTCGATAATGTCAAGCATATTGAATTCCTACGATGTCCAATCCTCTACCAAAAGCATGCATGTTAAAACGGATAAGCGCGTCAACGCACCATCTCATGTATGCAGATATTGAGTGCGCGTGGGCATCTGACCTTGCTGCTGCACGCGCACCTGCATACAACAACGCAGCTCTACCTGAGCTTATTTCATCCGTTACGCGTCTAAATTTATATTATTTAAATAAACTACATTTTTAACACAAACTGCACGCATCAGATTATACACGCAAAATATATGACCAACCCCTGAAAATACTGCATGTTGTGCACATCAGGTTGAACGAGAAAGCGCAGAAATCTGAATCACTTACTCGCTGATTTTTTGTGTTATTCATGTTTGCAGAGTCGCTGTTGACGATCCGAGAACAGACGAACTCCGAAATCACCGTGCGGTCTTACGCAATCCTACACACAGTCCATTCACAGCAACTCTGACACTCTCAAAGTAATAAAATAGCCATTCCTCTGCGACAAACGGGATGGGACGCTGGCTCTGTCACGATGGTACAGGAAATGTTTGACCGTGACTGCCGGTGTTTGACACGGTCATCTGTCCAAGCTCATCTCCCAGTTGTCATCTCTCTAGCAGCTCGAATACACACACACACAAACACACACACACACACTCTCTCTCCTTCTCTCCAGACCCGAGGGGGTCAAACGAGCTGCGGTGAGAGCCAACCAGTGAGGCTGAAGAGGGGGCGGCGGTGCTGAAATCTCCGGGTTTGCAGTCCCGAGTAGTCCCTATTGAGGGTTACCTAAGAAAGGACGTTCCGCAAAGATGCGTCGGATTTGAAAGATTAAATCTGGGGTTTGTTAGTCTCTACCATCTAAGCGGTCCTCTCATCCGCTACAGGTCCGCTGTGAATTACATCAGATCTCTAACAATAGCAGTGAACGCTCGGAATAACGCGCCTCAGCGGAACGAATAGAGAAAATGGTTCAGCACCTCGGCTCGCTGGGTTAAACCAATTACATCTTTAAAAAGTAGCGAAAGCCCAAAGAGACGCAAGTGCTAGGATTAAAAATGCATTAGGATTAAAGCAAAAACAAACTTTTACAGTACTTTAAAGTACTACAACGCTTTAATAAACGTACCATTGCGGCACTATGTTATTTTTATTATTGTAGGATACATTTGTATACATAATGCAGGGGTAATTTCGTATTGGAAATTAATTATATCTAATTCTGTCAAACACCTTGGTATATGTACTGTATCTCTGTACCAATGCACCACCACAGTGCTTTCTTGTAAAGGTTATGTAACATTCAGTTACTATTTCAAGGTATTAAAGTGACACAATGCAGAGGTGAACCGTTTTACTATGGCTAAATTGAATGTGCGGGTAAAAACGAGGAGATAAATTGGTATTGTAAAAGACATCCAATGTCCATTTAGGCATACAATTAATACTTATACATCTTAACCTCCCTTGAGGTCACTTGCTGCTTATTAGATGCTTTTCAAGCATGTGAACAACAACCCTACAATAACCACAACATCACAGGCCATGCTTGTGGTAACATGGTAAGTAGAACTGTCACCAATTCGGTTTCACACAATTCTCTCTCACATAGTTCCAAAGTAAGTAAATCACAGATCCTTTTTTTGGTATATGTGAACATAACACGTCATAAAAACACCCCTGATACAAAAAGAAACAAAGAATGACCATAAAAGAGAGCCGGTTATAGGCTGGTTTAAATGAGAAGAGTGTGATAGGATTGAGAAATTGGGAATGAGAAAGAAGAGATGTACAGCAGGGAATTGTCTTTCGCAAATCAATGAACATTGCGAGAAACAAGCAGAGATAAAAGAAAAGGTTTATAGTAGGAATGATTTCGCACACGTGCTCAGGAAATGTACAGTATGTGCCTGCAGGCTGCTACATATACTTCAACACCCGTGTGGACACACATATTCCGCAGAATCCAAAGATCATCATCATGCAGTAACAAGATCTCTTCAACAACAGCTGCACAATCTGTGACACACATTCTTATTGGTCACGGGGAGCAAAAATGTGTCAGGGCCAGAGACAGCACAGAATAAAATTAGCCTAGTACTAATATGTGTGCATGTGTATTTATGTGGAAGTGAGAGGAAAAGATAAAAGAAATGAAGACAGGAAACCACGATAGTAAACATCCAGAGGCCAGTAGGACTCAAGTGCCAGAGGCCTGTGAACAAGGCCAGAGGGTCACAGAATGACCAGCTGGGATAAAGAGAGAAAGATCCTCCAGATCACAACAGATCCTCCAGACAACCAATTAAAAGCTTCACTGCTGCACAGATAAAACAGATTAATTAAATGTCTCAATCGGTCAATTCTACTTCTAAAAGGCTGCTTAAAGGTTGATTTGAGAGGGATGCTTTTCTTTCCCACACTAAGTTCTATAATGTTTTAAAACAAATAATAAGTAGTTTTACTTTCTGAAAAAACAGTTCATTAGATTTACTATTGGCTTTTTAACTCATCTTAGACTCTCCCTTAGAGGTTTGTAATTTCCAATTTCAATGAAACTTACTTTCTCATAGGTGGTGGGGGACGTTTTTTCCAAGCATATAAAATCTTGTTTCCTATCTGAGGCGTGTTGACCTTGTCTCTGGAGTTTGTTTCCTTCCTCACCGTACACAGCACATCCAAAACAGTGCCTCTGTTTCCTTCTCTTGCCAAGTTTTGTCCGGTTATTATGTCAGATGTATTGTGCTGCATGTCACTTTGCTGTTTTGTTTTTATATCAATAAATCCTGTGAGAAATATGTACCTAGCATTTCCCGCAGTAGAAGGGGTCATGCATTGAGACAGGAAATGAGTAACGTGGTTTGGAAGTTGACCACATACCACAACACAAGGCGCTACAACAGGATATTTAATATCATTTTATTACAGGGACATGCAGTAAATCCAAATGGTAGTAGGTTCTCATAAACCATGGCAATATTTAGGAATACAAATCTTTCGGTGAAGTATAAATATATGCACATACACCACTTTAATGTCTCTGCATAAGTCTAAATTTATGTGGCTCCAATAAACTATCTACATTTGCTTACTTAGTGTTTATTTGCTGACATTTGTGTCACTTTTACCCTCATTACTCCCAAATCTCTCAATCACATTTTATATAAAGTAAACACTACACACATAGCAGTTATAAATCTTGTGATTCCTCTTAGAAAGCATGCTGCACTACAAAATATATTGCGCTGAAACCACCAGCTGATAATAGTGCCGTTCAATCAGTGAGTTTACTAAAAGGCTTTTGGAAGTATTGATTTTTGCTTTATGGCAACAGATCCACAACAACATCTACAGCTGAGATGATTGATAGCTGAAAATTGGAAAGTTCACAGGCATTAGATTCCTCAAAAGCAAAAGAATTACATTAGGAAGCAAAAAATATTATGTGAAAACGTCTAATGTACAACAGGAAACCACTAAGGACGATTACAGTAGGGCAACAACAAATATTTACACAAAGACTGAGACGTTAATCAATAAAAGCAGCTAACAGAGCCAATACGGTTTGCACCGATGAATTGTATGAAGTGTGAGAGGGGCCTGTTAAAGAAAGGGTTAAGCTATATGTCAGCTCGTTCCTGAGTCTAGCCATCTCTTAGCCAATGAGAGACAAAGCAAGACTCATGCATCATCTGCACTGCTGCTTCTTTAACCATGAGCAGCACGGATTAACCTGAAGGATTCAGCAACAAGATTACATACAATACCTGTGTGTATAGCCTTCATTAAAGCACAGCCTAATTCATCTCTTTGCTTACTGACTGACTGAGACACAATTTATCTCAATATATTAATCAATTTTCAAAGCTGCACTTAGCTCAATTAAAGCAGAATTAATATATGAAAGAGATTTAACATCTAACAGATCTACTGATATTTACAGTATCTGATACTACTGTAATCTTTTAGAGCTGACTGGTAGTAAACCAAGACTTGTAACTGGACTCACGTGTATACTGAAGATCCTAAGCAAAGCACTCTTATAAAGCTTCCATAAAAATCTAATGGATATGATGTTAATTCAGAGAGCTTTTCATGATAGGATAATGCTCCCAATTCCCACCCTGTGCTATTATTAATAAGGGGAATCACAGAAGATGCAAACATAGCAGCTCTATATGCTTTATTAGCAATGAAGCTGACGTCCTTTTAAAAAAACCTGACCTTCACTTTCTTCAGCGAAATCAACTCTGACGATGAGGAATGACATCACTGCATCAAAACCAGAAACACATACCCCTAGGGGTGGAATTGGCACTGGTTTCACGATTCAATTCGATTACGATTATCATGTCAACGATTCGATTCAATTCGATTTCACAATGCATCACGATGCATTGGTAAAATTCACATGAGATCAACTCATTTCTCATTGGTAAAAATCATGGTAAAATTTGTAGGTGCATTTTTTAATATTCGCCTCTGTGTTTCGCCTCCTTCCGCCATTTTAAACTCGCATGACGGACACGCATATATGTGAATGACGTCATAGGCTATAATCGATTAAGGTCTATTACTGCATCGATGCAGAATCGTCCACGTCAGCATCGTGATGCATCGATGCAACAATTAATTTCAACACCCCTACATACCCCTTGCCATTTTTTACACCTGATATGAAAAACTGTTTCTGATCACAAGTGGACATTGCTACAGATACCAAAACGTTCTATGATAGGATCAAACCACATTTTGAGGCAATCTAAATGTAATATATAGACTAATCCATCCTGATTTCTCCCGAAAGAACAAAAGGCAACCTCTCAATCAACTATTACCATTACGTTTCTATAATTTTGCATGTTTTAAAAAACAAACATTAATTTAAAAAAGCTCTTAATATAAATGTGAAAGACTTCCCAAAGCTTCTTTATATATATTTTTGATATCAACATGCACTGCCGTGACACAGGACACACTTAAGGTCTCTTAATAAAGCTACTAACATAACAGATTTGTATTTGAAACACTACATTTGTGCTTAATTAAAATCAAATATATCTTCTTGAATTTTTTGCACTTTTATAAACATGCAGCAACAGCATGGCAGTATCTGTTTGAGATGCATTTTACAATCTCACCCAACCGATTCTGATCCGTTGACAGAGATAGATATTTCAACCAGGTGTAAACAGTGACTGAGTTTCCTGTCACCTTGCAACTAAACAACAGCAATTTTCATTAACCTGCGTGAACCTCTGCAACTGCCGCTACATGGATGGCAGGAGTCAGATCGATGGAGCTGGAGGCTGACACTGCTTAACTGTGTGCATGATGAAAATCTATTGTCTCCAGTGGAGCCATAAATCTAAAGGAAAGGTACAGTGATGATGCAAGCACTGAACATCGGCCCATTTATTTTGCAGGTACACTGACAGATGCCTGAGCACTACATCATAAAGAGGTGCCGTACCATCGCAGGGAGGTTAAAGGAGGAGAGATTTGAAATGAAGGATTTTGCGAAACTGGGGAGCAGGTCAGTGTTTTGCAATGAGGACATAAATATTTTTGATAAAAAACAAACATTACATACCTGGGTGGTAGAATCATATAACCCAATTTGATTGCTGTTAGAAAACATGAAATTACCTGTTGAAAAGGTCAGACTACTGGTTGATGTGTGGCTTTGTAAAAATTGATAAATGTGATTTTATAACTTGCGTTACAATTTTACTGAGGTTTACAATTTTTAATGACTTTTGGTGCTATAATCATATTGCATACATAGTGGCACCTTCCCTTGTCTGCTAAATGAATTTTATCCCCATTAATATGAAAACACACTGACAGCCCGGACAAAAGCAATGCTCTATTTTAAGCCGGATATGAGCGATAAATCCAACATGAACGTCCAGACAGGCCACAACATCATCTTCAGTTCTCTTAAGAACTCCAGAGCAGAAAGTACCAGGGAGATGAGGGCTCCTCTTTACCGCTATCAGATAAACTAAGCACCCACACTTTCACAGTTATATCCCTGGAGGCCTGCCAGATGCTTCCTTTCAGACTGCGCTAGGGATGAACAAACAGCATAAAGTACATTATCTCATCCGTGTTGATTGAAGCTTTTGTGAAGCAACAGCCCTAAACTGCAAACTATTCTCTGGAGGCTGTAGGCACGATGGTTTGTTATGCTGGTGCTAAAATGACCCTCGCACAGTACCATTCTGTCCAAAACTACCAACGTGAGACTTGATTCAATTACATGGAAAGGCAGGCAGGGCGAGGGATATGTCACTGTACAAACACCTCCACCATTGCCCAGGAACCCATCCAGCTGAGAGACAGAGAAAAAGTCACAACATGTACCGGAGCGTAAAACTTTTGGCAGAGGGTGGGGGGTGATAAAATTACAGAAAGTGGTTTGTCTTGACCATGAAGATGGTTTGTGTATCTTAGAGCAGCTGACTGGGCAATGAAAGAGCAAATCAAGTTCACTCTCAATTAAAAAAGTACTGCTTTATGAGGCGTGAACTTCAGGATATTTTTGCCAGCGTACACAAATTCATCAAGGAAACAGATCTTGAACAATGGTGTTTTTTTTAGGCGAAATCTGATTTATGCAACATAAAGCCACTGTGTATTTTTTCATTGTCGTCTGTAACAGATTGTGGCAGGGTCCACAAGGCAACATGTGGGTGGTGCTTTTTGATGTAATGATATGGCTTGTGACAATGAAAAATAAGAGCTTTGGATAGAGAATTGCTTCATATGAATGAAAATATATAACCATTAACTAAACTGAGACAAGGCAGATTCAGCAGGTCTTATCTTAGAGTAAAAGAGCTCATATTCTAAAGGAATAACATCTAGAATGCCTGAACAGGGCAGAACAGACAGGGTAGGTTTGAAAGTATGGGCCCAGGGTGAAAGCTTTGCTGTCTCCTCTAACAAACTGCGTTCTGGGTGGTGTTTTCCAAAGGAAGCTGGCTCGAGTCGAGGCATTTGGCTGGTTCCTGCACACAGAGTGTCCATTCAGTCCTGTTCCTGACTGCACCAGGGCCCGAGCCAGAGGCGTAAGAAGCTGTACTGAGGCGTAGGTGCCCAACTACAATACCCTCTTTCACTACCAGCCTGTGCCCTCCTCCAAATAAAATGAAAAAGCCTAGCAGATACATGACAAAGTCATGAGAAGCAGTGACACCGATGCTTCTTAGACATACTTCATGATGTTCCTTAAAGGCACAGTGCATCCAATAAAATTTCCTTTTATGTTGTATCTTTAGCTCAGCTGGTAGAGAATGCACATACTTTGAAAATGTACTGCTTTAATGCATTGAAAGTCATTGCATTAAAAGTCATGACCATAAATATTCCATAAACATAAATATTGACTTTCTTGAACTTGTTTAAGTCTCAGTCACCATTCAGACGGAATAAATGTATAAAAGAATAAGATCTGAATATCACATGAATATAAGAAATTAATTCAGAAAAATAGCAAAATCAGTTAAGTAGAAAAGTAATGTATACAGTATTGTTTGTAATCAGCAAAAGCAATGCAAAAAGGCTCTACTGCTTAACATAAACCAGTAAAAAGTTCTGTTAGTATGTAACACTAAATTCTGAACCCTCACAGTCCATGACAAAGCTACTTAAACAACACTTCCAGCTGAACTACCAGTGTGAAAAGAAATCCTTTTCTTGCTATTTTATTACAAATGAACAGGCAAACAACTGAGTAAATGGCTCTGGCATGCGCACATTAATGACCTCTAACCTTACGAACCCTGAAGTCACGTTTGGTTTAGACACATCACTTGAATTCATTCATCTCAACAAATGGCTAAACAAGCTCAGGATTTCAAGGTTGTACTTGTGAAGTACGTCTGGTGGATGTTGGGTCAACCTGTGGTGTGGTGACATTTCATGGCCATGTTACGTAATAAACAAGCCATTTTGGTGATACAAAGTAACACCTACAGACCACACTTTTGTTTTTGTCTACAACTGAGACAAACATGGCACCTGATCCTGCTAATGTGTGAAGATTATTCGAAGCAGATTCAGGTCACACTGGGGTTCTAGGTTAGGTGAGAGGTCTGCCCTTTCCCAAGCATTTCAACATTCTCCTGGCTGGAGTTCAAAGACCCAAAGGAGATTATGGGTGGAGGCCAGAGTTATGAGGTCAATTTGTCTTGCTCAGACACAATAAGGTTCAATACCTAGGTTTCTGTAGGAGTAGAAGATCATTACATTTTAAGATTTAATTAATCTACATACCATAAGAAAAAACCACAGACAGCAGGCATCACTCATGCTGTGCTTGATGCACAGCATCGGCCACACTGATTCACCTGACGGGAGGAACCCTGGTAAATACACTGCTGTGAGCATATTAAAGGATGCCTGGCTCCTTAAACATAAGAAATGTAACTTATTTAGTTCATGTTACCGCATTGTTCCAAAGCAGAGTTGATATAGAACTGGCAAGATACAAAGATCACATTGTTGCTCCATTATCATAATGCCCTTGAGCACATCTGTGGGACTGTCACCTGGAACAAATGCACACTGAATCGCTTTGATAATTGGCAAACAATAAATAATGAGTCTAACTTTTATATTATTCAAGATACATCTAGATTGTACATAGAATTTTGTGACACATTGAAAACTCCTATTGTTACTAGTACTAGTATTGTTCATTTTTATTTAAAAATTTTCAGCAAAACGTTGTTGAAAACAAAGGGAAACAAAACGTACTGAGACAACACATGCATCTGAGAATGAGCCAGGCACGGGACCTGTGACTGTAATGTAAAATGTTTTCAGTTTTGTTTACATCACATCTGTGTCCTCTGCTGGAGCTTCAATTTGCTTCTTAAATGTTTTAACAAAGGTAAATGACGAATACTTACCATATACGCTGTTTACATCGCTTGTAATCACGAAAACTGGGATAAAATCAACTTTTGTAAAGTGTTTTTTATAGCCATAATAATTTCAAAGGGGATCTATTAGAACCACAAGAGTAACAAAAACATCATCAAAACCACACAAGAGCTAAAAAAGCCAAATATCAACATACTAGATATATCGATCTACCACTAGTAAACAATAATAGACATTTTTGAAAAATGTAAACATTTTCCTAGCACAGCAGTCATCTACTATGAAATACCATATCATGAACAACAGCTCCTATCTTTTACATCAGGTGTAACATCACCAGCCAAACAAAACTAATAATAGAGAAAGTGACCAAATGACCCCGCTCCCCTCTTGAAGGAACACAGACGGAGGCCAAACCACAACACTGCGCACAGCCTGGGGGAGCAATCATTCCTCAAACAGGCATTCCCATACCTACAGCATGCCACTGTATGTGTGGTCAGGCAGCATGGATTGTGTGGCTAGCAGGGATGACATCATACCAGCCAATCACTCTGATGAAGCTCAGCTATTTCCTGTTCCCATCACCCATCACGACAAACAGGCCATGAATTTCAGCAACAAAAGGCTGTGACGACACCAGGGAGAGACAGGGAAGATTTTAGGACAGACAGAGACATCGTAAATGAAGGACATGGAGGGGAATGTTCATGCAGCAGAGCGAAGAATGCGCTCACCTCCATTTTGAAAAGGACTAGTTAAAACTTGAAAGGCTGACTGCAACTGTTAATGCCAACAGTAGTCCACAATCATTCAGAAAACCACAGATTCATGCAGGACTCTCTGCAGCACTGGAAAATGTATTACAGCCCTTGTGCAAACTCTGGCTTAGCAAAATAAAAATTTCCCATTTTATTTTGTCGGAGAGCCCAGAGAGATTTTGCTCTTTAAATGAATCTTTTAATTTAATTGCCATGACCTCTTACTGCCATCCAAGAATCACTGAGGTTGTAAAGTGTAGGAGTGGAAAAAAGCAAAGCACAACAAAAACATGTAATGCACTACTAAGCATTTTATATTTAGATTACATATGCAACAGATACAGCAAATTCATACTTGGGATGAAATGGGGGAGGTGTGATGGTCCGTCTCTGCTATTTTTAATTGTTGGTTTACATAGAGTATGTATGCAACACAAACACTTCTTTGGCCATTATGTTTCTGTTTTATTATACAGTATGTTGTTTTATATTTTGTCCCACTGTACAGCACTTTGGTCAGCACTAATACACTATGTCAAGTATAAAAAATGTCTAAAGACCCGTTAAATTGTTCCGTTAAAATCCATCCATTGTTTACCGCCTAGCTGTTTGGGAAATGCAAAACGCATCCTGTGTGTGTATGCCCCAAAATATAATGTTGCCCCAGAATGACAGTACCACAAATATAAATCAGACAGCAAGGTAAATAACATATGTTACAACACCACAATTCATCACAAAATGTAAAATTTGATGTTCTGATGAGCAACACACTTATTTTGGAACTTACGAAGTAATCAGTTTTGTACAAAAACCTTATTCTTCTAAAGTGGCAGGTATTTTGCCATTATGCCACACAAATAGTCAGTATTCACAGATTACATCTATAACTGAAGTGAAACATCAAAATGTAAAGTGGCTGTTAAGATCACACTACACTGAGCAAACGAAAAATTCATTTTTTTGGTATTTGGCGGAAAATAACAGTCATCTCGAGTTGAACTTTATGAATGGGGTTTTCTTCTCTCCTGCAAGTAGCAGTAAACAAGTCTTCATCTCATAAGGAGCTCTTTCAAATTCACACTGGCAGAAAACTTATTGACTTCTAAGAACTCAAGACTCAAGACTCTGAGATGCATGACCATGAAGTATTAAAATGCACTAGGAATCCATGCAGATGTCCTTCAGCTCAATGCAGGCGCCTCAGACTCATATCATTATCTCAGGGGAATGCAGATGTAAAATTCAAATTTAGGGTCACAGTAAATAAATACAGAGGAGATTTTCTGTTGTAGCGTTATAGCTGCCATGGGAAGCCAGGAACAGTGTGGTTTGATCTCAGCGTGGTCTAGCTTATGTGCCGAGATTACGGGCTTGTTTTGTTACCCATGAGAAACCCAAAGCACTGTTGAAGCACTGAATGTCATTCAATGAAATACGGAGCATTCATAACGCACAACAGCTGCAAGACAAAAAGAGGCAAACTGTACTTCTTAACCAAGGGAGGTTAAAGAAAACATGCCATATGATATGTACTTTGATATTTTTGTAATAAAGTTTGGCATGCCCGTCCTGCTGCTATTAATAAATCAGAAATTTACACCGCGGACCATTGCCTACTTAGTAAATCAGGAATGAGGGGTATCTGCTATATAGCGTGTTTTGTTTCTGCGCTGCTCATAGCTTGAGCTGCAAAACAAGGTATCATTATGTTAACACTGATGATATCAAATGAGGAATTGTTTCCAAAGATAAGACCTGTCAACTAAAGTCTCTGCAGAGGTGTCTTGCAAAACAGCGTACTGTAATTTATAGGGTTTTTTTTCTATTGACGTTGGTATTTATTAGTCCAGGCACAGAACACCGAAATCACAAACCAGGAGCAAGTCTAACAACACACATTTTCATCCCATGAGACATCAGCTGACCAGAACCACTGAAGAAATTTCTCTGTTTGTCTTTACTTTCATTTTAAATAATCTGTAGCACAACTGGTAGACTGCAAACACAATGTAAAGGTCATGGGTTCGAATTTCAGGCAACAGGCATACTGATAAAATTCATTAAATAAAGGCATATGCCTAATACATAAATGTAAATAAATGTATCCTGATACTTCAGTAGACATTCAGTAGACACGTAATTCAAACAGAGGTGTAAAGATTATTGACATGATTTATTTCAAATGGCTTTACCTTTAAACTCAGGGCAATCTGTCGGATGTATATCATATTTAAGTCCTCCAAAATGCGAAGTTTCTCCTCCATGTCTGCGAGTCTGTCTATGGGCATCATTCAAGGAGGGATATCAGCTCCTGATTTAAAGTTCAGTCTCTCACAGTTCTTCCTCCTCCCCTTCAAACCATAAATCTGTCCCGTGAGTTAAGAAACATTATGGAAAGACTGGAAGTTGACGAGTATATGAATCAAATGATCCAGACACAAAAATCCGTGTCTAATCCACAGCGTGTTCAAGAAAATCGTTTTTCACGTGTCCCCGCAAAAAAAAAAACATTGAAAAATGTTTGACCACGAATAAAAGACGTAAACTAAAAAGCAAACGATGCGAAAAAAAGACAGAGAGATAACAAAAATGATCTCCGAAATGTACAATCAGACACCCGCTTTTACAGTCGCTCAAACTCTTCCAGCTGCCGCGAGCGAGCGCGCGTCTCCCTTTAACAACAATAGCGAATCAAGGCAGTAAATGAAGACTCTTAACTAGGAAAGACAAAGACTTTTCAAACCCCCACAAATCAACTTCTCTTTAGCGTTTCAGTATAATGGCTTATTTACATGCAGTTTCCTTCTTTGTGTGCCTCTGTGAGTGTCTGTGTGCTCTAGCAGGACCTTCCCACAAAAGGGCATCGCAGCGCGAGTGGATTGACTGTACTGCCTTTGCACCGGGAGCTCGTTCACTACTTAGTTCACAACATACAACTAGTGAGAGAGAGAGAGAGAGAGAGAGAGAGAGAGAGAGAGAGAGGGAGACGAGAGAGAGAGAGAGAGAGAGAGAGAGAGAGAGAGAGAGAGAGAGAGAGAGAGAGAGAGAGAGAGAGACGCCCTTCATAAACAAATAACATCATATCATAGGCACAATAATGATTGCATAAGAACTCCTTAGGGAAATTAATCATGGTTTTATTATAGTAAAAGTGTAGTCACAGTGTTTTTGGCAGATTGATTAACATTTGTATAAGCAGTTTAACTACAAACATCATGGTTAAGTTATGCTTACTACAGTGAGTAAAAATAAAGGTTGAGATTTAAAATGAACAACAAACAGAAAAACTGTATGAGTTAATGCCAAAATGCCACACAAAATGCCAAAAAGCAGCCTAGAAGTCAAGATAACCAGCCCCTAATATGCATCCAGACAAAAGCCTTCAGAATGTGTGGCGTCATGCTGTCACAGCTGCAATACAGGAACATTAACTACAGGAAACAAAAGGTCCATCTGTCCTTTACACGACCAGAAGAGTGCTTTGTGTGAATAACTGCAGAACGCCTAATTCTTTCCTCATAAAGACAACATTAAGCTTTAAATAGCCTATTTGTTATCTTGTTGGTGTAGTGGTGGTAAACTGACCATTTCACCTGTCATGTCAGGAAATACATTTATTGGAAAATTACAGAGAATCGCTAATAGAATGTATATTTCACAAAGTAGTTTATGCATGTCAGCACAGTATCAATCTTTAATATACACTCAATTATTTACAATGCATGGCTCGATTTCGAGTGCGAGTGGTTGAAGGCTTCCGTTATTATAAGACGTCAAATCAATGCTTGTGAAAAGACTTGTGAAAAATATACAAAATGTACATTTTCTGCTAATTCTTCTCTTATTTGTTAGTTTCTTTAATTAATTTCTTAAATTAATTTTTCATTAATTTCTTTCTTTGTGTTTGTGGTCATATCAACATTATAACAATATCCATAATCATTTTTGCACATGGATCTCTTGTGAAAAAAATGGTCTGTGGTGGTGATTAATGCAGTACATGCCCAATCAAAATACACACACACTATTTAGGTAAATCTAAGAAATCTACATAATATTAATATAAAAATATCTATGTCAGAACATTTGATTTAGTGTTGGAGATCACTCTGGATACAGGTACTATGCACAAAGCCACAAATCTTGCCACGCTGGTGTCTCTTTAAGCTGACAAGGACACAAAACACAGACAGAATTTTCCTGAAGTCTTAGGAGATGAAAAGAAAAACAGATTACAAAATGAGGGTTCTGACCGAGTGGATTCTGTGTTGGTGAAAACAAAGTGGACTCAGGGGTCTTGACTTGAAATTCAATCTACCATGTGGCTAAGCGTATTTGCATTCTTCTTGTAATGTCTGTAAAAAAGTAGACATGAGAACTGAACAAGCTGCAATATTATATTATTTGTGATAAGTGAATGAAATTTTTATTTTAATTTAAAATGTGAATCTATTGAATTTACTCAGTCATGAACAATAAGTACCTGGGGAAAACAACAGTAAAGCAGAAAACCTGGAAAAATAATCTGTCCCATCAACACAGTTAATAGCAAATAATTGGTAAATTCCCTCTGACTAACAAGACTGTCAGATGCAGAATACACAACACATTTAAACACAGTGATAAACAAAAAGACTTTAAAATCAGAAAACCTGATCATAACACCTGAGGACAGACAAGACTTTATAAAAGCTATTACACAAATCAAAGTCTGTAACAGGGTGGTCTGGTCTTTCTTGCCATATTTATGTTGACTGTGCAAATTAGCCATTATACCAAACACAACATGTACTTGGACATTAATGGATGAGAGCTTTGACAAGTGTAAGTGCCACTTTTGATGCTTTCCTCCAATTATGCTAATCCTCAGAAATTCACTATGACATAACAGGATATTTCCACATTTTATATCAGGATGTGTTGGAACACCCACAGCTGACACAGGCCTACTATAAGCTGCAAATGCTGAGGTACAAACAAGGTGCAAACTAAAAAAGAACCGTAACAGTCGGACAGTCCTTTGTTCTTTACCGGATATACCGAAGCACATTTTCCTTCCCCAATCAAGAATAAGAGAACAGCATGCTTTCTTGTTTGGGTGTCTGGAGTGATAAAGCTAACTGCTTAGGTGGCAAGAAGAAGGAATTTGACTGGGTGGAGTGAGGAAATGCCATACTGAAGTTACCACAACACTTCAGGTTTGCTGTACGCTTAAATCTAGTGAAAGGGAAGTATTCTGACAGGAGAAAGAGACTTTTTTAAAGACTGCAGAGAATAATTTATATGTTGGTTGTATAGGGTTTTTTTCTGCAACACTTTGTGGTTCAGTGATTGAAAGGTTTAGTAAATTTAGCTTAGAGTCAAGCGTTTTTAAATCCTTTAAATGATACACTAATAAAGCAGGCCCACACAGAATCTGCGGACAAAAACGAAGCTTCCTAGATTCCTGCAAAAATGAAACACCTGCCAGCTGAGAGACTTCTCTCTATACCAATAAGAATCTACTACAATTAGTACAACTTTTTTCGATGTCCAAATCCTCTAAACTAAATTTACCCAAAAGTGTCTTTCTGAATATGTTAATAAAAGACAAAAAATACTAGTTAATTCAAAATATTACAAATGTTGTGTAACACTATAATAGCAGGCGTTTGTAACTAATCTGGGCTGAACTTCAGTCAAAGCACATCTGTGAAACAAACAGACAGAGGGAAGGGCAAGACTCTGAAGTGCTTCTAACCACTACAAAGAGCTTCAGGCTCCATCTGTGAATGCATCCCACAAAAAAAATCCATGTACTGTAAATACACAAAAAACTTGTTAAGACAATAACAGTCTTTATTTACTTAATTAGATATTGTGAAGCTGTTGTTGTTAATACACAGATAAACACTGTAAGTGTTATAAAATGACTTACAAACTACAAGGTAATTTTTTGTCAGTGACTGAATTCTCTTTTTATAGAGCCAATAACACCCTTTAGATGTGTCTGATGTGAAATGTTATAATGAACAAATAAATGGAGTCAATCCCTGGTTGTCACTGTATCTTCATTACTGTTACTCTCCAAAAGGGGCATGAGAACTTCTCTTCAAGGTCAGCTTTCTAAGTATATGTCTGAGGTTTAGGTCCTTTGGGATCCCAGAACTTCCTGTTGGCAGTAAGCCTTTTACCAGTGTCATCGTGCTAACGTGCTCCACATGTCCACAGACAGTGAGCTTCCCTCGACTCACAAGTTCCCAGAGAGACTGTTCAGGTCTAAGTCAGCTGCTGCCGGTGTTATCTCAGAGGCTTTCCATTAACTACAAATCAATTCTCTCTCTCTCAAGCACACATTAACACACACAAACAAACATAATGTAAACCCTGAATTTCACATATAGATAGATCAATAATTATGTTAAAAAATGATTAGATTTACTCACTCCAGTCAAACACTGTGCTGATGGGAAAATCATTTGTATTTATTGCACTGAAAGCTTTTCAGCAGGTCCACATCCATTAATATGACTGGAAAAAGCTCATAACACTCCACATCAGTGCCAATTAATAAAGTGATATAAACACAGGGAGCATGTTAGCGAAGAGCTGGTGTTATTGACTTTTCTCAAAAAACAAATCCAGGAGATTGTATTTGACTATGTCTCCCTCTAATGGACATATCTCTCCACAGTCGCCATTGCATTTTTAATATGTCTCAGCCTGATTTTCCTAATGCAAAAGGAAAATATGTCTCACATAAAGCTGTACGGCCAGGCAAGAGGAGCAGCATCTAGGGTCCCAGTGTTGTATGCTTCTGTTTAGTTAAGTTTGCTTTCCAATGAGGGAAAAAACAGCTGTCTAGGAAAGTCACAGGCACATGACTGATGACATATAAAACATCACATTAAGTCATGTCTGACAGCCCTGAGACTGTAGCTCCTACGCAACTGTAGGCTATTTTTATACCTTAGTTACTTGTCATCTAGAAGATACATGACATAAATTTACAAGCTGTGTTTAGTAAAACAATCCTTCTTTATGGCATTTGCTTAGGATTTGTTTACGATTCAATAATTCTTACGATTAACTATTCTAACAGTAGTGTCACCCTTGGGATTTAACACTGTATTTGTGTTTTCTGCTCGATCAGAACATTTACAGACAACTAGGATACCCAAAATGCAGCAAAGAGCACTACACTCTCATTGTTAGCAGAAGGCATAAATTAAAATTGACACAATATTTAAGAAACAAAGCAGGGATTGTGTAGGACTTTGTCCATGGCAGGCAGAATTTCAACTTCGTTATTAGACACAGCCTGTGGCGTATTGTATTATATGTTACATAACATTAGCAGTGGGGGTAATATTGTTCCCCAAAAAGTAGGAAGTAGGGGGAAAACAAATAAAAATGTTGAAACAGACAAACTGGTGGGAAAGGAATTGTTTTCCAGTTGTATTTACACTAAGACCTTGCAAAAATGTAACTAATCAAGTCTGCGAAAACAATGAGTTAACACTTTTCATTTCATTTCTGAAAATAAGGGATATTCCCTCATTAGAAGACTTGCATAGGCTGATTTGGACTTCAAGAAAGATCCCTGTTCATTTCAAAAATAGCTATTCAGTTCACGCTGAAGCTTTAACAAGCACATACACAGCCGTAAAAGTATAATGAAAAAATTAGTAGTTTTAAAAAAATTGTTATTCAAGTAACTAGTTATATGATATCTACTTACAAGATGCAAGAATCAATGAGATTTAATGTTACTGAAGCGTCACCATATTTGATATGAACAGTAATTTGAACAGATTACTTGTGATGTTTGGAGCTATATATAAGATCCATTGTGATTTTCATAGTGATTTTCATTAAAAAATCCTTTTGTTTAGTAGAAAATAGGAAGTCATTTACACCTGGAGGGGTAAGTAATTGAGAAATGTCATTTATGGGTGAGTAATTCCTTTAACCATCAAGCACCAGAGGGCTAGACATTAGCTTACCTGATTAATGGTCCAGTCAGTGAGAAAGACTGACTAAGATCAACCAAGATGAGTCAGTTTGACAAGAAAAGTGACACTCATGCAGCACCTTTTGCACTGTACATTCATCTCCTCTGACATCATGAAGATTTCCATACAAGGGATTGAGCAAAAGCACGTTACAACGTGACTAACAACGTGATGCAATCCTACTGGCACACGCGTTTATCACCTTGAGTAAATTAAGTGCCTTTTAAAGAGGACTTGTGAGCTCGTGAGAGGGATTTCTAAAATTGTGCCAGAAAGTGTGTTAATGGCACAGATAAAAATATTCTGAATGTGTTACGGGAATTGAAATAAATTCGCGTATTTATTTTAGGAAAGCCGGTTGTCATAGATGTAAAAGAGAGGTAATCAATTACAAACAATTTAGATATTCAGGAGCAAAACTATAGATTTACAGATTTTTATATGTAAAATAATCAGTTGTGGACAAGCAGAAATGCTTATCATAAGTCTACAGACATTTCCATCAGTTGCTTCTCTAAATTTGTTTCATGCCAGCAGAATTTTGCTACATTTATTCATTTAGCAGACACTTTTATCCAAAGCAATTCACTAATACAACCAAATTTGTTCTTTTCAGAGATTTTACAATGTCCTACAGATACACTGATGCTTAAAGCTAGATAATAAATGCTAAAGCTAGTTCAAGGATCATTCTACAAAAATGTCCACTTTTGGTATGGCAAGATGTCTTAAAATATACTTATTTTTCTTACATTTAAACATAGACCACATTATTAGATTACCATTTGACTTTATGAATACACATAAATAATAGCTTAATGATTTGGGAGGCACTGGTGTTACTGATCTTCAATGGTGACACCAGTGAAAGTAACACCAGTGACAATTTTCATGAAAAATGCATTTCACAAAAAGGCTGCTGCAAGGTATTAAACCACATGTTGTCAATCATGGTATACTCACTAAATTAAATAGTTTTATTCATTTGTACTCTAGTTTCTTACAATTCCCTAACAATAGTAGTCAACTAAAAGCTTTATATTAAATCATGAGATAAATTAGAAAATTTCTGATAATAGGTAGGAGGAAGGAGGAAGTCAAGTGATGTCATCTGTGTGATTTTTTATTCCAAAATAAAAGACTTTTGTTAAGCGGTATCACCAGTGATACAACTTTGGGGGACCACTGTTTTCATTATATATTTTATAATATTTATTTGGTATTTTGGTTTTTTTTGCCATTTACATTATATATTTGATAGTTATAAATAGACTTTTGTATTTTAAATAGTTAAAAATCCTCTTTTTGACCTCAAAATAAAACCCTTTCCCTCTGTACATGGCTGTGGGGACAAGCAGATTGTGGTACTTGGAATTCTATTTATTAAATTAAAAAAAATAATGCCACCTTGATGGCTCAGGAAGGTGTAATTGTTTAAATAACATATCGTTTCATCTTAAAATAAAAAATTGTAACCCTAATGTGTATTTCAATTGTAATATTTCTGTAAAGTCTAGGGACAGAAGAGTGGACATTTCTGTAGAATGACCCTTACAATCATGTTGCCACATAAACAAACACCCTGCTAACTTTTAAAAGCTTAGACAGTTAGTTAATAAATTAAGATTAACCTCTCATAACCACCAGAAATGACCCTTGTTAAAGGCAGCCATTGACAGACAGATTACCTATCAGAAGGTCAGAGAAAAACAGTGTTACAAAACAGACATTTTAATCTTGTCACTGTAGTAGATAAAAATAGCCAAACACTGGCTTAGCGGAAGATGCAGTATTAAATCTCAACAGGTCAGGGTGGGGAATAAAAGTATTAATACTATTTTTAGCAACTAATGCTATATTGTGAGGGGACAAGCAACAGCTCGTGTCCAAAGATGTTAACATTATTATTAACAAATGTCCCTATGTCAATATGAGCGCGTTACATAAATGTAGTAGGCTGGTTCTCTACAAAAGAGTGTTTTGCACAGTTCAGAAAGGACTGTAATAGCAAACACTGTTACAGATCCAGGTATGTAATGGCTTGGACCGTGTCCAGCAATGACGTACAGTGCCTGTGTGAGACAGCTGTAGCTGTAGTCATCACCCTGTCATTTGTGTGTGAACCATGCTATGCTTTTGGTACGTAGTGAGGCCAAGTCTGATGGATGAATAGAAAGTCAAGTCAATGAGGCAAAAGTGTAGATGCCATCAAGTCTACTGGGTAAAACTCAGTGAAAGCCGAAACTGTTTACAGTTTCACTGTTTACGCTACATTTCCAGATTCAAACATAATGCTGTAGATGCATGAGAATCCCACAGTGTGAATAAACATACGGCTCAACAAAAACTCACATCAAAAACATACAAACACCCAATGTTGGGGAATATTAGCTACATTTTTAGGCGCAGGACAATAGTTTCCAGAATACTTTTTCAGTACCAAGGAGCAGTAGAGGTGCAGAATGAAACATCGCTGTATTTTTTAATCACTTTTTATAGTTTTTATTGTTCATTAGAAAGCATGATTCGTTTAGTTCATACAAATAAATGACTCACTAATTTACTTTAACCCATATTAAAAGCTTATTTACAGTGAAATATCTAGTTTCGTTTATTACTGGTTTGATCTCATTGTTCTTCTTCTTAGTAAAACGTTCAATTTATATTTTTAAATGTGTTACAGATGCTTAAACTACAAAATTCAATAGTTATTCTGTTATACAAAATTAAACACAAAATTATTTCCATGTAGTTAGCTAGCTTTTAATAATAACCTGCAGTGCAGTAAAGTAGGCTGGCAAACAACAGTTTGCAAAAACATCATATAATAGGTTTTGTAAGCTGTTTTACTAATAGGGATAACAAAATTGGAACATTTGGTCCCCACATTGTAGGGATTACTAGGACCACACATAACACACACACAAATGTTTAAGGTATAGTTGCATAGGGTTAACACTAATGTTTTTAAGATTTAAACTCTTACGTGCAAGTATCTACATTCTGTGATCTGTTCAGAGTGAATGACTCACTTCCTGTTTCCAGACAGACGCAGGTACACAATGAATAAACCCTTCAAGCTGAATTCTATATACGGCTGACTGAAGAATGGTGAATGACGTTAACAAAACTCATCTCAACTGTCTGGAAGATTGAAAAATGTCAAATGACGTTAACAAAACTCATCCCTTTTGTCTGAAAGATATCCCTCCAAGCGAAAAGACAAACACTCATCCGTCTCAAAAAGAGCAAAGTTAAATATTCTGAAAAGCCATAGTAATTTAGATAATGAAAACATGCCTTTGAGCAAAGACCGTAAACCCTGCAATTGAAAATAAAAGGAAACAGTTAAATCCAGGATCTCACTTGCAATTATTCCCATGAAAAGTTTTTGTTTTTGACATTCTGCTAAGGGGACACTAACATAAGACATAAGGAATAATTTTAGTGTAAGTCAACAGACACGTTTACCTGTCTAATCAAATATTTTTTAACAAAGCCATTTGTATGCTTTTATAACACTTTGAAAATATGACACAAGCAACAGAGTTATATTATAACCCTTCTGCATCCTTTTGAAGCTTAAGAACATGGTCACAACAATTAACCATCATTATAACCAGAACACCAAAACATCTTTAAAAAAACAGCGTTTTCAATCAGAAGATCAAAAAAAAGAACAATGATGAGTAAATAAGGACAAAGCTCTTCTACACCTTTCTTAACTTTTAATTGATCTCAACAGTATAGCATGAATTACTGTAATGATGCTACACAAGGTCATGATGCAAGCCACGTGACACCAACAGTAACCCTAATCTTAATCGGTCTAACACAGAAAAACATCACATGATTAATGTTCATGTCAGCTATGCACAGGTCAGATAAGATAAGAGAGGACACCTTGATGTCCTTAAGCTTGAGGCATTTGTCCAGAATTATTCCAGACATCCTGCTGTTGTGAACATCTGAGCTTCTATTCATTTATAGAAAAGAAGCATGACAATATTAAAGGATGTTATCAGCAAAGACAATTTCACAAAAAATGCTGTGCCAATTCCCATGGTGTACTGTGCAATAGATACGCATTTGAATGTTTTAGCAACTTTTAAAGTTGTCATTAGACAAATAACTATACTGCAAAATGACTGCTATATCTACATACTACACATTTCTGTCATCTGTTCATATTTTATACCACCAAAAATAAAACCAGATATATATACTTGTTACCCATGTATACTACTGAGAGTCATATGCATATCTCAGTACACCAATATTTAATATTGAGAAACTCTAGTAGAGATTAAAATGCACTTTTTTAATGTTTCTGTGTGGAAACCTGGGGCAAGTGGATTGTAGCGTCCAGACAAAAGTCTGTAGAACTGACTTTAAGTTTTGAATAATATTTTGTCCAACACATAGGCCTTGCTAGTTACAAAGCCAGGCACAAATTTAAGTAGTATGTTGATTGTAAGAGACTCAGAGATAATGGTTGTTTTACATTTACATTACATTTAGCTGACGCGTTTATCCAAAGCGACTTACAAATATTAGAAGACAATAAGGCAACACATCAAAAGAAGGCAACAATAGTATGCAGAAGTGTTTTGTAAATGTGTACATTTTATTGTAACTGTATTACTAGCAAATTATTGATTTACTTTACTTTAGACTGAGAATAGTGGCCAAGTTTGAATGTTGTGTTTACAATGAGTAATTACAAATCCTGTATAGTGTGACTTTAAGTTCTAAAATTCAGTTTTAATAACATTTCATACTGCATACTTTTGTTGATGATTTTTCCCATCACTCCCTCTTATAGTTTCTAATTTCTTGTGTACTGCACAATCACAGGATGTTGTTTCAATTACTAGAAGTTTTTACCAATATGCCTCTTGGGGTCTGAGTTTAGTTCAAACAATGCTAAGCAAAACAAACATAGAAGATAAAAAATTCTCCTCCAAACTTTTTTGCTACTAAAACTCAAACATCCTCTTGTTTTTGCATACACAACTCTCAACACACCTCTCTCCAGCACTCAAGAGTTCAAGAGTGCCTGGCATATTAACTAGAATGAGCAAGGCTTCGGTTACATCAGTGGATGATTATCCTGCTCTCTAGTTCCTTTTAAAAGGGCAATCTGCCAGGAACCAGGAGAACTTTGGATCTCAGTGCTGAAAGATTCCCTATTGTTCTCAGGGGCCTACAGGTTTCTCTAACATGCTAAAGGGAAAATGTTAGCATTTCTCCAAGATTTGAATGACTTATTCCTAGCTTATGGAATGTTCTGCCTTAATCTGAAAATAACAGAGGAACTGCAAAAGTGAAATGATGTTACAAGTCACCCAAATATGGTAAGTAATTCTGAGATAACGAGCATCAGTTTGATTTCACCTATTAATTTTCTATGATTTTAATCTTTGACATAATCTTACTCGGTCAATACTAAAAAATATCTATGTTAAATTCACACAGAATATTCTTTTCATTATGAAGGATGATTTTATGTAGAAAACAGAAAAATCACAAAAAAATGACTTTTCACAGACTGGGTCACATATTATTATAATAATATAATCTTTATACAAAATAGGCTATATATTGTACCTTAATTTCATGCGTAGGTCAATACAACATTCTATTCTGCAGAATACTGTTAGGAGAGAAGTCTTCAGTGTGGGTGGAAGGGTGTGTCTGGTCTGGTGGAGTGTAACCTACATCACTTTTAACTTCCTTCAGCAAAAGCTATATGTGGCAGGATCCCTCAGCAGGCAAGTAGCGTGGTTTCAAGGACCATAGTTTAAAACGAATAAAAAGAAAACAAAAAAATGTACGCAAACTGGCCAAACCTAAAAAGTGTGCCCGACATTCAATAAATCATACTGTCAGTGTAATTTTGATGATATGAATCGTGAAACTATGTTGCTTAGCACAACGCAGTGCCATACTGCAGAGGACAGTGTTATTTAGACAACAACTGTAATCACAGAGCAAAAGACATGAATGCTTACCAAACTTAGACCAAGAGATATGAGAGCCAAATATATCGAGCATGATCTCACAGGAATTCATACGTATTTTACAAGACCAAGATCGTACTAAAACGTACGAATGAGATTGTACGAGTTCATACGAATTAGCTAACTCGTAAAATATGTACAAATTCCCAAAAGATTGCGCTGAATATATCTCATCAACTAAGCTGCAAAAATAATCGAAACATCTGCCAAAACATAATATACAGTGTGTATACCATTTGCATTTTAGAACATTACAAACAAAGGGCTAACATTACAATTGTTTTTATATCTAAAGAACCTCAGCTTCAGCTTAAAAGAAAGCCTATATATACCTTGTTTGTTTTCTAGACATACTTGCCAGGTACAAAGTGGACTTGGCACAACAAAGACATAATCCACTGGCATTACTAGAGGTCTGTAAGGGTGAGCCAATTTTCCAATTACTGTTTTTAATTCCCCTTAACTGATCCAGTCATCTTTCTTTCCTTTAACCCTCGGTCTAATTGCTTCATTCATCAGAGCCTTATTCAGACAGGGCCTGCTGCGATCCTAATACTGCAAACTGGGGCACAATTGTTGTAAAGTTCCATTAGATCACCCACTTTACACACAATGCTCAATGCACATAGTCAAAAGATCCCTTCAAGAAAATCTTCAATAAGCTGTATTGATTTCCAATCAGCAGTGATGATAAAGACATCAAACAGCAGATTTTATCACATACAGTCTGGGGGTATGATGTCAGTGGGGAACAAAGCATACAATGACCTGAGTGAAATCACATCCGTCCTAATTGGGGGGCCGAGTTGGTGTTAGATTGGTACATGAGTGATACTGAGAGGGGTTAGAAGGCAAGTCCATTCTGTAAAGATTCAGACTTCATTTGCAAGACATGCAAAATCTCAGCTGTTCAAACAGAAAATCAAACGAAACCTCCACAACCTTTCAGAGAGTAATGTAAGAGAACTGAGAAAAGGCCAGTCGTTCGCTAGTTATCATCTTCTGCATTTGATGGTCATTGCACAATACTAATGAACTGGTAAAAATCTTAAAGAAAGGATTACAAACAACCAACTATTATGATTACAAACGATACTGTCCACTCAACCAGGACAAGACCTAGTATGCCCCTGGATTTAGATCTCTGAAACCAAATTGTTTTGATATTATAAAAATAGTTATCAAATAGAAATCATTTTCCCTCATTTTTTATATGAATATGAACCTCAAATACAGCTCAATGAAAATATTCCTACAGTCAGCAAACTACACAGCAGAATACAGACTATGGCCCCAACCAAAACATTAAATTTAGGCACAGCAGCTCCTGAACTGAACACAACTGGGACTTTTAGCATCCAACAGCCACACGCTAAAGGAGCGTTCCTGCTTCTTTCCATCTCACCACAGCAGTCTACGTATAAAAATAATGAAGGGTTACAGTTCTCTTTTAACTCAACCCACTTTCGGTTAATCATATACAGATGTTATCAAGCTTTTTCCTTTTTAACAGAATGCAAATACAACATCCATGTAATGTTATCATGTTATAATGTTATCAATTAGTTAAACGAATTGTTTGAATGAAGAATGAAGTTCCTTTAACCACCATAAACTAGTATAATGTAGGAACACTAGTCTACACACTCACCCCATGATGTTCTTCTTGTTGATAAATTATATTTTTATATGTAGATCTGAATGTAATGCACTGTTGTCCACTGTGCTCATTTCTAATATGACTATGATTATATTATTATTTTTTGATAAACCGTTGAGATTCTCAGAGATAATTTTAATGATAGCATATTGGCAATAACAGCAAGGTTACCCAGCTTGTAAAATGGAAAAAAATAAAAATTGTAATGGTTTTCATTACAAATACCATTGGTGTGTAACATTAAGTACAGCACAACATTCCTTATGTAGTTTGTTTGGACATTATCCAGTAGGATTTCACCGATTTTCTATTAGTTCATCATATGCATCAGACAGCATCCCACCAATAGTTTAAAACAATGCAGGTGGAGACCATTACATTAAAATTCACATTATAACCATTAAATCCAATAATACTTCTGAAGTGGTTACCATTGTTTGTTTTTTGTTTACAAGAGTACAGCTGTGATCTCAATAAACCCTATGGATGGAGATTCACTTACCTGTGGGGTTTCCATAAAAACACTTTGTCTAAACTTTCCTCTGCGTATCTCCATCTCCAGCGCGGAGCCTCGGGCGATAGTGGCTCTCGCTGTCTGATTTCGGCAAAACATTTGGGGACTTCAAGTTGATTCTCTAAAGTTAAAGCTGAAATTCGCTGTTAAAGCTAAACTTGCGCTGTGTATTCTCATAGACCCGATCGAGAGCCCTCTCGAGCAGCACCAGTTTGTTTTGGAGAGTCCACGTTGCAGTCACTATCACGGTCACTTTCATAGCAATCGGAAGACGGCCAGACGTCCCTCAGGGTAAAAAACTACAATCGTTCACAAAAAGGTAGGGCAGCGTGCAGAAGAGCACGACTGCCCTCACTTGTCTTGTCGTGAATCAACACCACGAGTGATTGAAATCCCAGAACAGTTCAGATGACGAATTACTCATCGGCAGTTAGTGATAAACAGCGACCTCTGTCAGCGTATCAGCTGTATAGCAGTTAAACAACATTCCCAGGTTTGCGGGACGTGAAAAGAAAACATTTAGAAAGCAGACTGTTGTTTTTATCATGGGTAAGAATAAACAAACAGTGAATAATTGTGCAGCTGTGCAGTAAAAGGCACACAGCTTACAGAGGTGGACCTTTCACATAGTGAAGTATTAAATATGGAATTATGAATGTGGTGTGGTGAAATGACTAAAAGCTGCTCACAAAAAGGTTGTTGTTAAGATTATTATTATTGTTATTGTTATTATTATCAATAATAATAATAATTATTATTATTATTATTTCTATTTAATTCTAATAATTTCTCAAATTTATTATATTTTCTATTTATTTGACAAACTTAAAACAGATTTAATTTTAGATTTTGTAATCATGTTGTTTTGTTGAAAATTATATATTGTGAGATGTACATTTTTAGCACTTTTACTGGTCATTCCTAATGTCCAATGGATTTCAGTTTCATTTTATATCTCTGAAATGAGCTTGTCATGTGGTTGTGGTTGTTTTTGTTGTTTTCATTCTGCGCTCTGTGTAGTTTGTCAATGTTTTTTGCATTGTATTTTAATTATTGGTGCTATAGACTGATGGTTTATTTGTCTGATGCCTTTTAATTCTTCTATTATCAAAGTGCTCTTAACAAATATCAATCACTGTTAAAAATTACAGAAGGAATTACACCTACACTCAGGCAACCGGATGGAAGTTTGGTTTGTCTTGTTCTGATGCCCTAGAGCAGCAGTCGCCTCCTGCAACAGTTGGTTTTTACTGATTTCGCCATGATCAGCGTTATCGTTATCATGTGATGCACTCAGACACTCTTCTTAAGGTTAAGACATTACCCCAGCCCTCTGCTACCTGAGTAAACCACACCCACTAGTTAACATATAATTTGCATACAAATTGGCTTTGAAAAAGAAAATGAAAATGATTTCATTTTCTTTTCCATTTTGGCATATATTTTCCGCACAGTTTTCTAAAATGAAATGCTTAATCTGGTTTTCATTTTCATTTTCATCACTTAATATATTTATTTAAATTTGGCAGGATTTACATTCCATAGTCTAGGGAGCATGAATTTGTTTAAACCATGGAAAAGTCCATCGCCTGGGTGAATATACATATTAAACTAAACATTGCCATCTGGTGTTTGACATGGGGAAATATTATGAACAAATTGAAATATTTCTATAGCTATATATAGCAGGGGTCACCAACTGGCGGACCCCGGTCGGAATCCGGACCGCGAGATGCGTCCATCCGGACCGCAAAGCATTTTGACACAATTAAATAAATAAATGGCAAACGCTATTTAACGTTATTATAAAATACAATTTATATCAGGCCAGAGTCGGCGCCAGAGCAGATCTACTGGAGGGGCATTGGCACTGCCGTTTGAGAAATATTTTTAGGCAGTGGCGACATCATAGTCCAACATAGCAGAAATGCAATAAAAAAGAGAAACACGTTTTATTATTATTATTAATTATTATTTGCGAGTTTCGTTTATTCTTGTTGTTGTTCATTTCTATATCATGTAGCCGCGTTTCCGTTACAGATTTGCGCATAACTTTTGCAATATTTTTTTTAACCATTTCGTTATTTTGGCTTGAAATTTCGTTTGTTGGAAATATGAACTGAATTTAGAAATGCTTTTGAAATTAAAAACGCGTTTGGAGTGGAGTCACATTAAAAGGCAGAAAGGGGTGGGGTAAAGTTATGCCCTCTCTCTACTCGAGATCCAGCTCAGTCACACACAGCGCAGGGCTGTCGTGGAGGCTATACGCAAATAAATGCAGTTTACCCATCTCTGACAAATAGAAATAGTTCATCCACCTCACTCTGCTGATGGAAGAGGCTGAAAATCCATTTTTTGTCTATAATTAGGCTAACAGTTAGAGCTAAATGTATATGATAAAGATGGACAAACTGAAATGGACTCAATGGACTCTGAAGTTAACTCAGCAACCAATAAGCATTTACCTATGATGACCAAGCCTAGTAACATGTCATGAACAACCAAAATTAATGTTTTCCCCGTTGATTTCATTTTATTTCATTTAAGTTACAGTTTGTACATTTAAAATTAAAAGAATAACTAAAAGGTTTTTTTTGGGCCACGCCATGGCCTGTGGTAGGAGGGGCATCAATGACCGCTAGGGGGGGCACGGCCCTCGAATGCCCCACCACAGCGCCGACACTGTATCAGGCACATAAAGTCAGTTCAGTAGCGCATACATCGACACAGGTTTCGAGTGCGGCGCCGGCGCAAACAGTCACAGACAGACGTGCAGTGAAGAGAGCAGAGAACGGCGCACACCGATACAACTTTCGATGACTGAAAAACAATGGCATTCTCAAAAATTAGGAAAGTTGACGCTGAAGAGAGTGTTCAACATTACATTTAGAAAAGTACAGACAATACATGAGAATGAAGATAAAATGTGATATGAGATCTGATTGAATTGAACCAGAGAGGTTTGTGTTCATTGATTGTGATTGTTAATCTCAGTTTAGGTTTTCCTTTTAAGTTGTTAATGTTGAAATGAATGCATGTTGTGCAGATTTAGAGATGCATTTTGCACTGTTCCCTTCATATTTTTGTCAGGCATTGTTACTGGATAAATTTAGATATTTTGTACCAAAGCAACTGAAAGGACATACAGTAACAGAACAGCATTAAAATGAGATCGATTTGTGAAGGATTATTTATGCTTATACATATGAAGAGACATTATTCAATATACATGATAACATTATATTTTGTTCAATAAAAACAAACATTAACACTAATTTCTTTAGTCTGGCGAAAGCCGTCAATTTATGTTTTTACGTGCAGTACATAATTGTCCGGACCTCGGCTGGTGAGGAGAGTTCATTTACTGGACCTCAAGCAATTTTAGTTGAAGACCCCTGCTATATAGTAACTATAGCTTTCCATATAATGTGACCTGAGTGATGTGATGTTTGTAGACAATAATATTAAGAAACAGACAGAAGCAGACAGGAAATGCGGAATGGTTGGCTAGATACTTTGTTCCGTTCATTTAATTGTCATTTAGTACCTTTTACACAGTACCAGAGAGAACAAGATTTACTTGTATTTATTTACAAAAAATAAACATACAAATATATTTACTATAACTACGAATTATAACTAGAATATAATGTCTGTTGCATCAGAACATTTAATAAATTTGGAGGTACAGTGCTGTTCTAATGTTATCTTGTTAATGAAGCAGTAAATTTTTTTAATGTGTACAATTTTGATAATATGAAACACACAATTACACTATACCCTTTATCCTGACCATATTAAGCTTACTAGAGTTATTCTTTCTGATAAATGGAATTTAAATTGGTTAGACAGGTTGACTCTTAGCATCTATACTAGCGGTTCAAAAAAAAAACAATTCACAATGAATGTTCATTACTTTTAATTCTTCTCACAGCCAGTCCACATAAGACCTAGAATGCAGAAGACTACCAGGAAGATAAAACAGATTGAATTTACCCTCTGGGGTTTGAGGGTGTTTTGGGAGCCTGGAGAATATTTGACATGCCCTGACATGTATGCTTTTTTAGTGTCTTATAAACAAGTTTTTCAAGTTTTTTTTTTTTTTAGCTATATAGCACCTCTAATTCACAAAAAAGTGCTATACAGCACCAAAAGGTGATATATATTACGATTGCAAGCAAATAACCATATTTAGTGCTATTTAGCACCATTTGATTTTAGAGTAAGTACTGTATGTAAGATATTAGTACACTTTCAAAAGGTGCCATACAGGTGCTTAACCAGTTCTTTATACGGTAACGATGTTTAGAGCGTACTGATATTTGCGTTTGGCTTTCAGTTTATCAAAATGTTCACCACATGCACATAGGCGGAGTTTCACTTTTGTGCTTGGGGGGCACCTACCAGGCCAGCAGACCACGAGCTCAGATTTTTTTTTTTATATCATATTTATATATCATACATTCTACATCTAAAATACATTTACAATGAACAATGACTTTATACAAAGAATAGCGAATAGAACAGACTCTTTATAGTTGCTGTTTTGTTTTGCATCTGCAGTGATAGGGTTAACACGGGGAGTTCAGAAGAAGAAGAAGAACACACTGTAACAAGCGCACCCATCTAACACACTTCAGAAGAGTGTGTTAGATGGGTGCGCTTGTTACAGTGTGTTCTTCTTCGTTCCGATTAAAGTTCATAAACAGAGCCTCCCTTGACCTGTCATAGAACTACTTCAGACATTACAATATCTTACCTAATGCAGAAGAAGCCGCCTCTTTTTCCGAGATGCGTAGATGTCCACTATCTTCTCTTCTGATAGATTTGCAGTCAAATCGTTCTCTATGTGCTGTAGGGAAAGATCCGAGAATCTGTCCTGAGCCATTGAAGACCGGAGCCAGTTTCTTATTCTTCTCATAACTGAGAAACTTCTTTCTGATGTAGCAGACCCAACAGGCAGTGTGAGTGCCAGCTGCAGCAGACGGTAAAAGTTTGGATATCTGTCCTTCCGTACTTCATCTTGAAGTTTTTTAAGGGTGATCGGCGTTCTGTCAGAACTAATAAGATAAGACAAATAAAACGAGAAAATATGAATTCTGTAATAAAAAAATAAATATTCAAAGCACAAGGCAGGCATTAATTGGCTCTGGTCTGGGGGGGCATTGCCCCCCCCAGCCCCCCCAAACTCCGCCTATGCACATGCATCACAATTTCCAGATAAATGGATGTATGCAAAACAAAAAATCTAGTTTGGCTAGAACCAGTTAAATAAGTCTAACAACTTTTTATATAACAGATAATGTTGAAACTAAATATCCTTTTGGATCTTTTATAATAGATGGGAAGTGGAGGCTTGTTCAATCAGAAAGCAATCAGTAAGAAACTTAGAAGACTTTGACCTTCAATAATTGTAAAAAGGTTTTTACAGTAACTGCAACTCAAGAATGTCTTGCTTGTCTATAATCAAGATAAGCTTAACTCACGGCCTCATTTCAAAGAAGCATCTATCGGTTATAGTTATAGCACCAGGAAGTTGTAAAAACCAGAGGTGACCGTGCCTTTTCTGTTGTTGACCCAAAGCTATGGAATAGTCTCCCGTCTCATATCAGAACTGCCCCGACCCTGTCTGTTTTTAAGTCCACTCTTATGATTCTGTTCTTAGGATCTTCACCCTTGTTTACAGTTTGTATTTTATTATGTTTCATAATTATGTCTTTTCTTACCGTGTGTTTTTATGTGGTTATTGTTGTATAGTGTTGTAAAGCACTTTGGTCAACTTCGGTTGTTTTTAAATTGTGCTCTGTCAATAAAAATTGTATTGCATTGTATTGTACTGTTTTATTTGTGCAGTTATTGAACTTATATAAAAGTTTTTTAAAAGTTTTGTGTTTGTCTCTGTATTTGTCATGATGATGAATATAGGCTTAAGATACTAATCATCACGTTTAATTATATGGTATCATTAACCATAATTTCAGGCTCATAGCAATACAAATACAGATGCATAGACTTGATTGATGGGTATTTTGTTATGCGTTATAGTTTCTGGATTAAGTCTAGAGTATTCTTACAGGGTATAATTACGGGATATGATAGTTGATATGGACTTTGTGGACTTCAGCAGAGGAATAAAAACAGCATTTAATGCCTGTAGATAAGAAATACAACTTGCTACACTTTTAACGTAAAAAATAACCTTATGTACTGCAACTGTAGAAAAACTGAAAGTGATTGTTTTGTGTTAGAATAAAAATTTAAAGTAATAAATAACAGCTAAATAATTGTTACTATTTCATAATTTAAATTATACAGCAGTTTTCTTCATATGTTCAAAAGTTTAGGGTCATTTTCATTAAGGTGTATGCTTAAATGTTTGAAATCATTTGGTAGACAAAATAAAACTTCACCAACACATTAATTTATTTAATTACAAAGCAAAAGGTATTAGTTGAAAATGTTATGACCAAATAATGAAAAGGAGCCAATACAAGCCCAGGTGGGGTCTACCTTTAATACTGTTTGAAAAGACGTCGACTGATAAAATACCAGGTAAAAGAAAGCTACCTTGAAAAGGTTTTCTCAAAAAATGATTTATTTCTATTTTTAGTCACAACATAATTCCCAACTTACATTTGTGTTATTTTATTTGATGACAGGAACGTCTACAGAAACATCTAATGCAATACGCAAACATTTCTATTCAAAGTGGTTTACAGAGGATTCAAGGTGTCTTCTTCATGCTTGACTCCAAACCAATTTTTCAATTGACAGACATTGTTAACCTAACTGTCTTACAGTGAAGTAAATTCAAATTATAAACTTTACGGCATGACTCCAACCTTTTTATGCTTATGAATTTGGCAGAAAATTTTTACAGCAGATTCATTTATACATTTTATTTGTACAGTTTGTGTGTGTGTTTTCTGGGAATTAAACCCAATGCTCTGCTATGTGAACTACAGGAATGCTTTTTGGGCAACAGGTGAATAAAAACGGATATTCCTTGTAAGTCTCGTCTGCTTACTATTCTTTTCTTTCTTTTTCTTTCTTCTTATCATTTTTGGACAGGTAAGTGTTGCTTACTATTCTTAATACATATACTGTAAATAACTCAAGGAAACGATTCTGTTATGGAACGCTAGATTCATACCATAAGATGATGAAGTGCCCTATCAGTTACAGCAATTTGTTTGACATTGCATGGGTGGAGCTGCCTTTGTGTTCAAAACAAAAAATAGTTTATAGGAAGTTACATTATCTGTACCTGATTATCTCATGACAACAAGTGACCATTGTGGCTGTGCATTTAAGTAAACGTATCACAACTGAGCAGTAAACAGATGGGCCTGATAAACTGGTCAGTAACAACAAGTCCACATTATTATGCATTTATTCAATTCGTTCAATTATTCAATTTATATAAAAATTGAATATGGACTTTGTGGACTTCAGCAGAGAAATAAAAACAGCATTTAATGCCTGTAGATAAGAAATACAACTTGCTACACTTTTAAAGTAAAAAGAAACCTTATGTACTGCAACTGAAGAAAAACCGAAAGTGATTGCTTTTTGTAAGAATAAAAATGTAAAATAATGAATAACAGCTAAATAATTGTTACTATTTCTTAATTTAAATTATACAGCAGTTTTCTTCATATGTTCAAAAGTTTAGGGTCACTTCACAAAATAATTTTCATGATCTTAAAAATCTTAAGGTGTATGCTTAAATGTTTGAAATCACTTGGTAGACAAAATAAAACTTCACCAACATATTAATTTATTTAATTACAAAGCAATTACAAAGGGTATTATTTAAAAATGTTATGACCACACTGTAAAAACAAATCAGTTGTTTTTACAGTAAGAAATTGGCAGCTGTGGTTGCCAGTAAAATTCTGTAAAAAATACAGGAAGAGTGTATACAACTTCAAAGTTAAAAACTGTAAAAAAAATATAGTAGCAAAGTTTTATGGTTTGCTGAAATGTTTTGTATATTTTACAGTTTTTAACCGTATAATATATCACAAAGTGTTGGGTATATTACAATTTTTAACCATTTTTTTATGAACTGATATACAAGATATAACTGTCATAAATCTGCTTTGTACCTCAAAAAACTACTTAAGTTAACCACCCTAATACAGGTGGTTAAATGGATGGCCACATGACGAATCAGAATTTATCACAAGTGGCCTTTCTATAGAAAGCATAGCTGTCTAGAAATGACGCCCAGTGTCATACACACAAACAAAAATCACCATGAGGGTAAAACATATGACAAATAAAAAATGCTATGAACATTAATTAACATTAAATGAAACATAAAACACTCTAATATACGTTATCTGTAACAAATATAAGAAAAAACATTACTTTTTGAAAGGAAATATAATCAAATGTCAAGAGTCGCGCAGGGAATTATGGGAACGTCCTTTAACAGTTTTTCACCGTAAATTTTTGTGTGACTTGTAATTTTAACATTATTTTACTGTGAAAGTGCGCGTATAAACTTCTTGAATATTATACAGATTTTCAATGTAAAATATATGTTAATTCAAATCCATTTACTTTCAAAAATCGTATATTTTACATTATTTTACAGTATAATTAAAAATATTTAAATATGTTAAATATAAAATAGAACAATATAATTAAGTTTTTTTCAAAAAATGATTTATTTGTATTTTATAGTCACAACATATTTGATGCTTATGAATGTGGCAGAAAAATGTTACAGTAGATTCATTTATACATTTTATTTGTATGTTATGTGTGTGTTTTCTGGGAATTAAACCCAATGCTCTGCTAATTGAACTACAGAAATGCTTTTTGGGCAACAGGTGAATACATCTGACTTTCCTTGTCAGTGTTGTCTGCTTTGTTATAAAGACTGCTTACTATTCTTATTACATATACTGTAAATAACTCAAGGAAACGATACTGTTATGGAATGCTAGATTCATAACATAAGATGATTCTTAAGTAGTGCCCTATCAGTTACAGCAATTTGTTTGACATTGCATGGGTGGAGCTGCCTTTGTGTTCAAAACAAATAATGCAGCATTGTCTAGTATAGTACAGAGCAGGGATGGGCAAACTTGGTCCTGGAGGGCTGCTGTCCTGCAGAGTTTAGTTCCAACCCCAATTAAACACACCTGAACCAGCTAATCAAGGTCTAATTAGGCATACAAGAAACTTTGAAGCAGGTGTGTTGAGGCAAGCTGGAGCTAAACTTTGCAGGACAGTGGCCCTCCAGGACCGAGTTTGCCCATCCCTGGTATAGAGGAAGTTACATTATCTGTACCTGATTATCTCATGACAACAAGTGACCATTGTGGCTGTGCATTTAAGTAAACATATCACAACTGAGCAGTAAACAGATGGGCCTGATAAACTGGTCAGTAACAACACGTCCACATTATTATGCATTTATTCCACTCATTCAATTATTCCATTACTTACTTACCAAAATGTTTTTAAGACCTTAACAAAAGATCAAACAAACATCATTAAGAAAACGAAAGAGGAAATTATATTTTATGGCCACGTCACATTTTTGTTTCATGACAAGCTTTTAATGCAATCAGAGTTTAAGAATAAATCTATTTATAAACTCAGTGGCAGCAATCCATCATGAGACAAAGAGTGACACATTTATATGTGACACATTTGATGAATATGTTGGTGTTTCATATTTAATGCTTCAAGGAAACAAATCAGATTTTTTTGTATAGCTAGTACTAAAATTGGGACCCTTACCTGCCTTATGCCTTGGCGATTTCTTGAATATAACAATCAAAATCATATAAAAATAGCTTTATTTTCGCCATAATCTACTGCAACAATCTTAGAAAATGTAAAACCCAGAAAATAACACTGTTTGGGCCTTTTACTGTATGTCAGAAGAGCAGGATAACAAATAAATTAATTCCTTTTGCTCAGTTTACCAAAACTGTGTTCAGCATTATCAAATTACATGATTTCTTATAATACCATGACAATAACATACATTATTTTTATTTATTTTTTTATTGTATTTTTTTTATTATTTAATTTATATTTTCAATTTATATTAAGTTTAACTACAAGCCACCTGCCAGCTAGCACTCACAGAGTGACAAAAATTGACTTTTTAAATGGATTACCAATTATTTTATTTTATTTGAGAAATGTGTCTAGCAGAAACATTTAACTGCATTGAAAATAATAAATGTACCTTTAGTTTTGCATTTTCTAAAGATATACCCACCTGTGTTTCTTAAGACACCACACCTTTTCTAGGTATCACTAATGGAAATCTAGGATTTCGGAGTTAAGATGTATTTTTTCCAACCTTGAGCTCCCAGGAAGACATTATTGTGTAGGGTGCTTTTGTTGAGCTTGAAAATATTTTGATACAGCCATAATCCAATATTTAATTTAAATATAGTTTAAATGGATATAAAATAATTCTTTGTCTACCATTTTGTGAGTGTAAAAAACAATCAGGCCAAAAACTAGAAAATGACAATAGTAAAGATTTTCAAACTAAAGTGTTGAATATGAATAAAGGAAGGTTATTACCAGTGTCTACCAAACAGAGGGTCATCAGTTATCTTACAAAACTCTTTAAACCAAACTTATGAGTGTACAAAACAACTTAAACTACTGATGTCTTGTATTGCATTACCACATGTGCTTCACCCAATGATTCAATAAATCACATCAACACCTAGTCAAAACCATATCAGTTCATTTCTGTTAAATGTTTCCTGCTTCTACTAAAAAATATTTCAGTGTGGTTAGGCTACAGTAAATGCCACACGTTCTATTTTAGGCTATAATACTGACGACAATGCTAATAAAGCAGAAGGAATTTTCAATTACTCCCATCTTCCTTTAATTCAAGGAAGTTCACTGTGTGCATTTTTTTGACCTACTTTTGGGTTTGGCTTTTCCATTACAGTTCACACCCAGATGTCCGCCCGGTGCAGTAACATTGTTAACTGGACTATATAAGAGGTGCTCAAACAGATGCTGAACAGCAAGTGAGTACAGAGTACAGCTACAGAGAATTTTACACTCAAAAAAGGTAAATGCCTTGATTTGTGTTTCTTTATATTTTTGCACCTACTATCTTTCTGTCAACTTGTCTTTATTTTTAGGTTTATAGTATTATTTAAATAGCACTATCGATATATGTTTACCTAAACATTATATGGTAGCTCTCATATTAAAACTTACAGTAGGCCTATCTTCAATATTTTCTACAGGATGGGGAAGCAAGCACAAATTCCAAGTATTGTTAGCAACAACAAAGCAACTGTGCCATCTAAGGTGACCAAAATGTTCAATTTTGTCAAATATTCATCGTGCCCTTCAGCTTGATTAACAAATTGACTTTTTACTCTAGCATCGGTCAGTAAATCGTCCTATTCGATGTCCAGTTGCTGTTCATTTGCAAAACTACAAGGATGGCTCAACCCACCAAGATACACTGCATCAAAAAGCAGTTCAGGTATTTAATTTATGCAGGTGAAATAATATAGTAACATAATATAAAAATAATATACATGATATCATTCAATGAAAATAATGCAAACTGGGTTTAATTTTTCTTTAATAAAAATGATGTTATTTTAATGCTTATGATTATAAATGTCTGGGAAAAATTTCTTCTCTTTCAGAATACGCCATGCAATGCAAAAACTTGTGAGGGCTCCATAATGAATCCCAAATGTCTGATGCGAGGTTCGTCTAAAAACAACACACAGGCATCAGCAGACATCCTTACACAGGCAGTGGACTTCATCGACCAGTACTACAAATCATTCAAAATGTAGGCGCAATTTTATAATAAACTCTAAATAAGTTACCTAAGCCAGAGTTATTCTATAATACAGTAGTATATTTTAGTATTTACTAAAATAAACTATAAATTCCTAGTTAGTGTTTCTGAACCTTACAGTAAATATTAAAGTATTTACTTTAGTTGCATGCTACATTTTACTACAGATAACTATATTAAACACTAAAGTATACTGTATTGCTTTCATGTGAGATTTATTATCTTAATTACTCAATATCCAATTTTAACGTTGATTGTGATGATTGATGATCGTGTTGTGGTTGTTTTTCATAATGTCATCACGCATGAGTCATATAGAGAGAGGTGGAGATCTTTTCGGGAAAATTACACAATAAACCTAGTCTAACAAACCATGAAAAAAGCACATCTCTGATACGAGCATTACAGTAGATTAGTTTAAGGTGAATACCTTTTTTCCTCTCGCCCAGCCCTGATCCAGCAGCACATCAGGCTCGGGTTGACCATGTCGAGCAGGAGATCAGCCTCACCGGATCATACACACTCACCGCTGACGAACTCGCTTTCGGGGCTAAACAAGCGTGGAGGAACGCGCCCAGGTGCATCGGCAGGATTCAATGGTCCAATTTACAGGTGAGCTTTTAATGATTTGACGCCGTTTGTGTTTCGAGTAAATGTGTTATGCGATTATACAAACAGAAATATTTCGTTTGCAGGTTTTCGATGCGCGTCGGTGCAAGACGGCTGAGGACATGTTTCAAGCCCTGTGTACTCACATAAAGTACGCCTCCAACGGAGGGAATCTGAGGTACGATACATAGATTTTGTTCGATCTACTAAACATTAACAGATGAAATTGTAAAACATTAACAGATAAAAATTTTAACAGATGTGTGAAACAGACTGTGTGTGTTACATTGAAACAAAAGTAACACAGCAAGTGCAAAATTAGATTTTATTCTTAAATGTAATACGTTTATTATTATTATTATTATACATGCTCGGAAGTGGCTTCAAAAAAGCGTCTACTAAATTAATACATGTATTAATTGTATTACTGCATTTATAAAATTGTATATTATTATACACGTGTTCATTTATCAGTATAACACTAATTCAAAAAATTGTGAAATTAAAATATTTTAATACATTACCACAGCATAAAACCCAATCCCCTTTCTACACTACAAAAGTTTGTTTTGTCATTTTAAAATACACATTTATAACATCTAAATGAAGTGGTTTTATGTCAGCATGACTAAAGGAGTAACTGTGACTTTATTAACTTTAACTTTAAAATATGTATTATTTGCCAGTTAAAGTAATTTTAGGGGTCAGATCATGTAGAAATACAGTAGTTACTTACATATTCTGCACATTTTCATATTTAAACTTAAGTTTTGTTTAATTAAGAAATGCTTCTTTTGTGTTTGGCAGATCTGCCATTACAGTGTTCCCCAAAAGAACAGACAGCGAGCATGATTTTCGTGTTTGGAATAGTCAGCTTATAAAGTATGCTGGCTATCAGATGGAGGATGGTAGTGTGATGGGGGATCCATCAAGTGTAGAGTTTACACAGGTAAATAATTGTCTTTTTACTAATATAGTAGCCTCTTCTCTATTTGATAGAATCTGTTCTACGTGATTTACTTTTATAGCATTTGCCAACCAATTCTGTGCCTATATTAAGAAATAAACAGAGATGAAAAAGTACTACTTGTTTTTTTTACAGGTGTGTATTCAACTTGGATGGAAGCCGAAGTACGGCCTCTTTGATGTGCTTCCAATAGTCTTGCAGGCAAATGGAGAAGATCCTGAACTTTTTGATATTCCACAAGATCTGATTCTGGAGGTTCCCATGGAGCATCCACAGTAAGTGGGAACATTTGCTGTTTTGTTTTCTAAAAAAAAAACAATTACAAGCTTTTCTAAAGTGTTTTAGAGTCCATTCAGGCATTATATGCTATCAGTACATACAGTCCCTGATAATCAAACCCATTATACAAAACTTTCATTTGGATGAGATTAAAATGACAAATTATGTCAGTTGAACATAAACATCCGAAACACACAGCAACTTTTCAGTCTGCAAAGGGTTTTAAATATTTGTGTGTATGTTTCTGCCCTTTTTTAGGTATGAGTGGTTTAAAGACCTAAACCTCAAATGGTATGCGATTCCTGCAGTGGCAAACATGTTAATGGAAATCGGTGGTCTAGAATTCACAGCATGTCCTTTTAATGGCTGGTACATGGGCACAGAGATTGGAGTAAGGGACTTCTGTGACAACCAGCGCTATAATATTTTGGAGGTATTTCTGTCATAATCTACTGTATATGTACCTCATGAGCAAGATAATATATAAATGTCTGTTTGTCAAAGAGGAATAGTAATAATGCTGTATTATTTTGTTATAATTTTACTCATTTTGTCCTGCAGCGTGTTGGTCAGCTAATGGGCTTAGAGACATGCAAGCTGTCTTCACTGTGGAAAGACCAGGCACTGGTGGCTATAAATGTTGCTGTAATTCACAGCTTCCAGGTAAAGAAAGGTTACAGACAAAAGGGGACAGAATTGATAATCATATAATTTTTCTCCATGAAACTTAAAAAAATAAAATAATGATATATCTATACTATTTCATAGTCCTTACTGATGGTTGTCTCCTATTTTATTTCTGTGCAGAAAAATAAAGTCACTATCACAGATCACCATTCAGCATGCGAGTCCTTCATGCAGCACATGGAAACAGAAGTTCGAGTACGTGGAGGCTGTCCAGCTGATTGGGTGTGGCTGGTCCCGCCCATGTCCGGCTCCCTCACTCCTGTGTTCCACCAAGAAATGCTCAACTACACCCTCTCCCCCTTCTTCTTTTACCAGGTACCAACCTTAGTGATCAATACATGGAAACCCATGACTACTGCATCGCTAGTACCTGTCTACATGTCTACAGGGACAGCATCACATAATGAAAAGCTAATTATCTATTAATGTGGTGTTTTCTAGGCTGATCCATGGCTAACACACAAGTGGAAGGATGAGAAGAAAAGCCTTATGAGACGTAAGGTCAGCTTCAAAGGACTGATAAGGTACTCGATGACTGACCACTTCTCTGACAACTAATTTGCATTACATATTCCATCAATGCTAGTTAACACTGAAATACTTTTATTCTTTTTCTTTAGAGCGGTGTTTTTTTCTCAAATACTCATCAAGGCTGTCATGGCCAAGAGAGTGCGCTGCACTGTTCTCTATGCCACAGAAACAGGAAAATCACTCACCTTTGCCAAAAAATTAAACTCCATGCTCAACCGTGCCTTTGACTCCAGGGTAAGAAAAACTACTGTAATGCCACTGTAAAAAATTCTTTGCTGCCTTCCAGCCGAATTAGGCTTTATAAGTCATTTAAACAGTTTTTACATTAAAATTGTGTAACTTAATTTGATGAGTTGAAATATCTTGTAATTAGTTGAAATAATGTAAAAACTGTTTAAATGATAAAGTTGCCTGGACTTTAAAATTTAAGGCAGCAAAGAATTTTTTACAGTGAAAACACCAGGTCAGACATAAAGGTAAAAACTGACCCTGAAAATCAGTAGCAGAAAAAATTGCTCCTTATTTTAGACATTGGAGAACAAAGTATGAAACTGTGATTTTTTGTGTTTTCTAATATAGCTTGTTTGCATGGAAGACTATGATTTCAGTGAGATTGATACAGAAAGCCTTTTGATGGTAGTCACCAGTACCTTTGGCAATGGAGAGAGCCCAGGAAATGGCGTGGTATGTGCATAACTCAGTCAGTTAGGATTAAAATAATATTTTCCACAGTAATTTCCACAGTAATTGAAAGTCGGTTTCTGTTTTATTGCCAACAGTTTTTATTACAATAATGTTTTTCCCCTCAGAGCTTCAAGAAGCAGCTATTCAGCCTGCAAAACTTTAAAAACAACATCAGGTTTGTAGCGTCATACTGAAGCTTTTCATCTCGTGTATATTTTGCTGTAGAGAAAGAACCCTGACATTCTCTTTCCATTACAGGTACAGTGTGTTTGGCCTTGGCTCACGAGTGTACCCACAGTTCTGTGCCTTTGCTCATACTGTGGATGACAAGCTTGCAGAGTTGGGGGCCAAGCGTCTGACTACCACAGGGGAGGGAGATGAACTTAACGGCCAGGACGAGGCTTTCTCTGCTTGGGCTTGCACTGCCTTTAAGGTGGGTAAGGGTTTGGACCACGGGTATCATAGCTCAGTGAATTAAATCAATAAATTGAGCAACAAACTGAGAACATTCTGATACATAAATGTGCCATGTTTTGAGAGATATTTGTGTTTTTATTGAAGGATGCATGTGAGGAGTTTAACATTAAAAATCAGCTCAAAGGGGTTGAGCAACAGTCAGACTGCTGGGACCCAAAGAGATACAGAGTACAGCATGACAGTGGCACACTGGACTATATCACAGGTACAAGAATCAATATCATAGAAAATAGTGGCTGATCAAAGATATATAGAAATATTTTCAGTAAGTCAGATTTTTTTGCATTACTTAATATTTACACTCATGAACGTTTCTTTTTTACAGCACTGTCTGCTCTTCACTCCAAAACTGTGTTTCCTATGACTCTGAGGAGAAGGCAGAAACTCCAGAGCCCTAAGTCCAGGTTTGGGTTACTTCCTAACTTGACCAGACAGTATACATATGTTTTTGAGAGTGCTGTTTAATTAATTCATTATTTTTTTTTCAGTCGTTCTACTATCTTAGTTGAACTGAAGATGGATGGGAACACAGAAGCCTTAAACTTTGCTCCAGGAGACCATGTTGGGGTTTTTCCAGAGAATTCCTCAGAGCTGGTGAATAGTATCCTGAAGCATCTTCCAGATGCCCCTCCTGTTCACCAGAACATTCACATGGAGTCCCTTGTCGACTATGGTAACCATCACTACTAGTTTGTTAGGCTACTGTACAAAAGTACAGTACTGTGAGGATTTCAAAGCTCTAAGCAAAGTTGATCTTTTCTTTGATTTCTTTTAGAGCAAGGTAGTTGGCAGATGGATGAACGTATCCCTGCTTGCACTTTGGTTCAGGCTCTTACATACTTCCTGGACATCACTACGCCACCATCACAAAGCCTACTGCGCAAACTCTCCACAGTGGCTGGCCAGGAAAAGGATCAGAAAGGACTTCTGACACTTGCAGCAGTAAGCAAATTAAATGCTCCCTAGCAATAGAATATTGACATTGTAGAATACAGCAGCATGTAACCTTTAATATCTGAATGCACACATTACTAGTGGATACAGTTACAATATTATTCTTTTTTCTAGGATTTTCAGAAATATTCAACATGGAAAGATTTCCACAGGCCCACCTTCTTGGAAGTGCTCGAAGAATTTCCCTCTGTAAAAGTGTCAACGGCGTTTCTTCTGAGCCAGCTTCCTCTGCTCAAACCCCGTCTGTACTCCGTCAGCTCTTCATTGGACCATTATCCAAATGAGTTACACCTCACAGTATCTGTGGTCGAGTACCAGACACAGGGTATGACACCTCAGTATAGTATACATAAATGAATGTCATATCAAAGACTTAAATGCATCAGACATGAAGACTGTGTTCTGTTCAAAGGATTTTAGTTTTTGAAGATGTATTTTTGCTCTTTTGTTTAGGTGGAAAGGGGCCACTTCATTTTGGCACCTGTAGCACATGGCTTAACACCATCAAAAGAGGACACACAGTACCCTGCTTTATTCATCGGTAATAAAAGTGACAGCTTTGTCACTTTCTAAATAAATCTAAAGGCACAGTAGCATTTTGTATTCCAAATGTAACAATCACGAATAATTATTTTGTATGTGGGACTTTAACTAATACATCTACAAAGAATCTCTTTATTCTACTTTTCTGACGTGTTTCCTGTACATTATTTCAGTTCTGGTGGGTTCCATCTCCCGGAAGACAGCAATACTCCAGTTATTCTGATAGGGGCTGGGAGTGGTATCGCTCCTTTCCGCAGCTTCTGGCAACAGCGCATCCATGACACGAAAAAGTCAGGTAAAGTGAATTTCCTTCAGTGCAGTTCACCGAAAAGCATCACTACATATAAAAACATTATGATGAATTTCAATGGCGAAAGTGCCACTGTAGTGTTACTGAACAAAATTGCACAAATAATTCATTTTTAGGCAGGTTTTCCAAACACTTCCCCCATGTTTAATTGGTCAGACAGACCAGCCACAACTTTACTGTTAAGATTGATCACAATTTGTGATTTTTCTTTCATTGTATTAATTGCTTTATTTAACTGGGTTATTTTTAGGACTGAATTGTAATCCTATGACATTGGTATTTGGATGTCGTGATTCACAAACAGACCATCTTTACAAAGTAGAATCACTGAAGTTGCGACTTGATGGCATTCTGAACAATGTCAATGTAGCTTACTCTCGCCAACCTGGTAAACAAAAGGTATCTTTCTCTCTTTGTATATAGTTCTCGGTTTATACTTATACCCAACTTTATGCTATAGATACTTTCAAATATTGTACTATACCTAAATATATGTATTAATATTTTTTATCTGTCATAATTAATTCAAACTCTTGTCAGGCTGTGCTATTAATGAAATTAATTTAAATTTAGTTGAGTCAAAATTCAGTCAAATTTGTTCTGTTTCGGAGCAGATGTATGTACAGGACGTCTTAAGAGAACAGCTAAGTGAAAATGTGTTGGAGAATCTACACAAGAACACAGGTCATCTGTACATCTGTGGTGGCATGAACATGGCCCGTGATGTTGCCAGGACTTTGCAGGAGATCCTGACAAGCAAGACTGGAATGACCATCACAGAGGCTGGAGAATATTTAGAGAGGTTAAAGGTGAGCTTTAAAATTTATAGATTCATATTGTCATATTCTCAAGCTGGGAAATTTTACCATCCTATGTGACCATTATGTGCGATATCTCACATCATCATGCTTTTTGTTGGCAGCTTGAGAAGAGATACCACTGAAGACATTTTTGGAGTCTAATGGAGATCATGTCTTTAGAACAGAAAATAAAAACTAGTTTGAACTACTAAGAACTTTGTTTAACTAATTTGATTGTATCTTATAGTTTCTTGTAAGATCTGATACAAATATTTTTCTTGTTTACTGTTGTGCATTAATTTAAACAATATGTGAACATTAATTACACAGGAACAGCAAAAGCTTTGTGTTGTATGCTCTGTTTAAAGAGGAAAATTTTATATTTCAGACAGCACAATATACATGTGTGCTACATTCCTGACTAATGTAATGAGGATCTAACTTGAATTTGCTTAACTTTAAGCACATTTAACACTTTTCTCATTTCTGCCAAGTCTGACATCTTGTGTTTTCGTTTTATTATATTTAATATCAGCATATTCAATCATATGTTTGGTGTTGATTTTGTTAATATTTAAATAATTAAATTTATTGTAATTTAAGGTCCTGTTGAATAAAATAAAAAAACAGGAAATGTTTACTTTGAATTCATTTATTTACAAAGAATACAAAAACTAAACTGTCTGATTCCAGTCTGATGCACCTTCATGTTTCCTATGAGGGGAAAAAAGACGAGACATTAAAATCTATGAATCGGCAAACTCAAAATACAAGTGATAGGGATAGCTAGGTAAATCTGTCCCTTTACTAAAGATTTTACTGTTTTACTGGACTGCTTTTTTTTTTCATTTTAGCAATGATGTGTGAAATTATAGAACTGAAAAACAAACCACTAGGTCTTTATTTCCGATGGGACTTCTTAGATACTGCAGCCTCTTTACGAGCTTGCTTTAAACCCTGTGAAACGACAAAGTATTTTTTTAATAATAAATGTTGTACATACAGTGAATGCAGACTTTTTTGTAAAGTACAAGAAAAATAGCTGTACCAAGTAGTATCCTGTGTGATAGCCACTCATGTACCAGGAAATAAGCATACTGCCCAATGCCTCATCATCATCCATGATGTCATGATTCATGGGAGGAGGTGGTGGGGGGATCATCTTGGTCAATAAAAAACATTTGCATGTTTATATAAAAAAAGTTTTGTCCTAATAATAACTATGTGTGTATAAATTATTATACTGCATATGATATTCATATGATAGTCTACAAAATAGACAGTTAAAATTATGTGTTTATAGATCTGAGAAGTATACACATTCTTACTGGTAGACCAGGTGGAAACAACGGAGGCCATCCAGGGGGTAAAGGCTCAGGGCTTTCAGATCGTCTACCATGCGCCTGGGGAGAACATGGCATTAGTATGCATTTATGCTTTAAAATAATATGCCTTATATTTTTAATAATCATATTCTGCTTTTTACACTTTTTACTTTACTTTTCTGGAAAAAGCAAAGTTTGCTGTGTTTGATTCATCTGTCCAGGGCACAATAAAAGTCCTGGTGCCTACATATACGCTCACTGTTTGACTGTAGTCTTGTTCAATTTTTTAAGAACAAAGGCACAGAGTCCCTTGCAGGACCAATTTGTGTGATCCCTGATTATATGCACTTTTACTGACAATGAAATGATACATTTTGAGTAATTTGCTGATATTTTTAAATTCCTTGTCAGACTCATACACCACCTAATTTTATGGATTTTAAACTGTGATAAACGTTGGAGGGTTCCTACTGCTTTCATGCACACAATGTGAATTTGATTTAACATTTGATTTAACATTTACGTGTCCAGACATTTTAAATAGCCAACAAATTCTACGGTGAGTACTCTCTTACATGACTAAATGTATGCTGAGAGTTAACATTGATCTTGGGAATATGTTACCTTGTGGAAGTATGGTCCTGGTGGAGGGCCAGGAGGGAAACCAGAAGGGAAACCAGGAGGGAAACCAGGAACCCAAGATGGATGCCCCATGGGAGATCTGCTTTTAGATTTGTGCTTCTGAGAACCAGAACGTTGTGGGGTAAAAGATCTATCACTCTCCTCTGTCGACGACTCAACCTCCTTGCCCTGCAATTAGGCAAGAAATGTCATTATTAAAGTACATTATTAACCTTCAAAGCACTGAAACTTGTAGTTGATATCCAATTAAAAACTACAGACTCTGCACATCATGAATTACGCACATCTGTTGATTTTAAAGCGTCTTCATCCAAAACCGAATCTTCGGTCAGAAGGTCACTGATCATTTGCTCCTCCTGATTACCGTAGTCAGTATATATAACAACACACGAGCCCTTCTCCTGGTCTATGGAGGAAATCGTTGCGGCGTACAGGTTGCCATCCTCAGACCAGTATGCATAACAGGAATCCCCAACTTGCCACTGTATAACAAAATGTATACATTTAACTTCACTTCTTATGCCACTGCTTGAAATTCAACTACTGGCACTGTTCACAAGTACCTCTTTATCAGGCGCTGCATTTCTTTTTCTGCTTTTACTCTTTTTGTTGTTTTTCCGTGTTTTTTCAGGGTTTTCTTTCTTCTCTGGTGTCTCAGTGTTCTCTCCTTTTAGTGCTTTCTAGTGACCAAAGGAAAACAGGGAAAAATAACATCATAGTTACAAAAGAGCAGATGGTGTTTTTGATTTCCTGCGGCGCTGCGCAGACAGATCGGTGCATGTCAAAAAAATGCCGCGAGAGTGATTTGAAAGCACTGCATTCGAATCGCTCTCGCGGTATTTAGATGTCATAAAATGTTCTGTATGCGCAACTTCGCACGAAGTCAAAACTCTTAATGGCACATTTCATGCTGCATGATCATGTGTCGTTCAATTGTTATTTAAAACGGCATTACCTTAAACGAAGCAAGCGCTTTATCATATGCTTTAATCAAAGCTGTGTCGTCCCAAATATCAGAATCGTCACTCTGAACAGAAAAAAAAGAAACATTAACCACTAAATACAACTACACATGCAATGGTAAATCTTTGTTTAGCTGCAAATTGTTGTAAAAGCAAGACCACAAAGGTTCTAGCAACATAATAAATCCTGGTAAATACTGGATTAACTTTCAATTTACAGTTAAAACTGTAAAATACAAGCTACTTGAAAACAGAATCAAAAACACTACCGAATATAACCCAACCTCGTGAATATACTGGTAAATTAGTTAAAGTACTCACCTGACCGGCTCCACGACAAAATACAACGTCGTCTTCATTTGCCATTACGATTCTGCATGTAAAACCGGAGAGCAAAATATTTCTCAAGTACAACGTGCGCAACTGATGTACGCCATAGCCAGATGCTGATGACGCGCAAATCCCGCGACAAGTAGGACGAACCTGTTGCATAGCAACTCGGATATCTTAAGCGTCAAATCTCTATAAAACTTTCCCTTCCGGCAGATTTGATCAAAATTCACAATGCTGGACGCTGCTTTAAATTCATATGGTGCTCAGGTTGTCTTGGCTACATCAAGTGATGAAAATTATCCGCCAGAAAATATAATCGACGGGTCTGTATGTTGCTGAAAAGATGGTTAAAAAGATAGAAAGCTAACTTAGCTAATAAACATATTATACTGTCATTGATGTTTAATTAATTTCTTTAGAAAAACGGAGACGTTCTGGATTTCAACTGGCATGTTTCCCCAAGAGTTTATCATCCGCTTCCCAGACAATATGAAAATATTCACTATTTCCATTCATAGTAACAACAGTAAGTATTAACACATACAGTACATGTTGATGTTTGTCTTTATTTTGTGGCAATGCAGTCTTTACTTCGATGTTTGCTTTTCAGTTAAAAGGTTGAAAATAGAAAAAGGAACATCAGAGGATGCCGATAAATTTGAAACCATTTCAGAGACAGGTACGTCCAAAACCATGTGTGGTCATTTTACCAGCCCTGTATCCGCTAGAGTCTGATTTACATGAATGTTCTGTGTTTTAGAATTTGAGCACACAGAGAGCAGCCTACAAACTAATGAAATTCCTGTAAGTTACATTTGAAAGATTTTAACTCGTTTAGAGAAAGCACTCAAAACAAGATTCTAAACAAATAATTTTCTTCCCAACAGGTAAATGTACCAAATGCAACACATTTGCGGTTTCTCATATTGTCTGGATATGACCATTTTGTCTCTGTACACAAAGTTAGTTTACAATCATGAGATGACCTTTAATAGCACTGTATGAAAATCACATGCATTAACTTGTTAATAAAGTGACCCAACAGATCATTTACCCACAATTGTTATTTATCAAAGTTTATCATTGTATATTTTTTTCTAAATCAATAAATCTTTCCATAATTCTGTGTTAAATGTACGTGTCTTACCTTTCTTTAAAAAAAAAAACAAATGCTAGAAGATACGTTGGTGGAGTCTGTATTCTGTTCGGTCCAGTTTTTATTCACCATAAATTGATATTTGAACAGTATTTTATAGCAATTTTCATTTAACACAAATTACTTTTAAAATTAATCAATATAATTTCATTATACTTTTGTCAAATATGTACAGATAACAGACCTTAAACAACGGACAGTGTGAACTAATTCCCAAAGAAACAGTTTACCAGCTCTCCACAACATCAAGATGTTGTCCATCTAATTAAAAAATATTTTTAGTGTTGGCATGCATATGACAGATACTTGTTGAGAATGACCCTCGTTACCACATTAACATTTAGAACACCTAGATTATGTTAAAAATGCAAAACACTTGGGTACACATTCATTTTCTTATAGCTGCCAACTTATAGCGATGATGTACTAATTGTCCTGGGATGCGAAACAACTAGAAAACCGTACAGCATGAGACACAAACACCGTCTGCCTGTTTTTTTACAAATTTTACTGTCACACATTAAAACACAGAACAAGTCTATAAAGTTAGTATGTGCTGCCCGAAAGGAATTCCACACATTTACAAAACCAGATTTACATTCTAAAGACACCAAAACGAGTTTTTTGTGTGGGAGCATTCAGAGCAGCACTCAGACTCATGCCCAGGACAAGGCGAGTGTCGGCAGGGTCAATGATCCCATCGTCCCACAATCTAGATGGATGACAAAAAATTAGTAGAGTAAGGAAGCATCGTTTTTAGATGGAATGTAATACTACACTACAATGATGTGCATTGAAAATTGCATGTTGGTGTTTAAATCATTTTTTTAGATATAATTTAAACAAACCTGGCACTGGAATAAAATGGATTTCCCTCCTCCTCAAAGCGTTTGACAATTGGCTCCTTCATCGCAGCCTCTTGCTCTGCAGTAAACTAAAAAATAACCAAAAACATACATTCATTAAAATTCTAAAAAGACTACATAGCACTCTATGCAAAATTAACTAATTGTTTTTCATTTCTTACTTCCTTTCCTTCCCTTGCTTTTTGATCCTTAGTTATAGTGGCAAGCACAGTGGCTGCCTGCTCTCCTCCCATCACAGAGATCCGTGAGTTAGGCCACATGTATAGGAACCTTGGGCTGTGAAATACACAAGGTCACTTTACCATTGTAGCTTACCTTGTGCAGGTAAACTAAATTTATATTAACTGTAACAAGACTTGTACAGCAACAATAAAACCTACCTATATGCTCTGCCACACATGCCATAGTTCCCTGCACCATACGACCCTCCAATGATTACAGTAATCTTAGGCACATTGGCACAGGCCACAGCGGTCACCATTTTAGCTCCATCTTTAGCAATACCTCCGGCCTCATACTCCCTGCCAACCATGAAGCCTGATTACAAGAGAAGGACGATGTACATTTTGGGTTAAATACAGTTGCTATTTTAGCAGCAAAAAGGTTCGTCACACTGTGTCACATGAAATGTATACAGAGACAAAACATGCATGCTGACCTGTAATGTTTTGAAGAAAGAGGAGTGGAATGTTTCTCTGACAGCAAAGCTCAATGAAATGAGTTCCCTGTAGACAGAAATAACCATTTTTTGACACATTTTCATATTGGAGGGAACTAACCTTTTAAATAATGCAGAACTATACCTTCTTTGCAGATTCTGAGAACAGAACACCATTATTGCCAATAATTCCAACAGGGTAGCCAAATATCCGAGCAAACCCTAGAAAGCAAATGAACAAAGCCAAATGTGAGACTTAAGACTAAACAGACATTAAATCAAAACAATATCTGTATTATTGAAAGACACGCACCTGTGACAAGTGTGTCTCCATAGAACGCCTTGAATTCATCGAATTTACTGCCATCAACAACACGTGCAATGACCTAAAAATTTTTAATCAAGTTGTTTCAGAACTATTCGTTTATTAGATGCAATTATATATTTTAAAGTTGGTCTGTCTAATGAGGCACCATGTTAAAGAGATATTTTTGAGATCACAATTAATGCAATACCTCTCGAATGTCAAAGTTGCGTTTAAGGTTGTCCCCCACAATGCCATATAGTTCATCAGCAGAAAACAAAGGTGCCTCTGGAGGTTCTACAGTAACCTAATAAGCAGATAGCAAGTTAAAACAAGAAATTATTCAAATCTCACCTGTCACAACGTAAAAATGCACAATCTGACATAACAAGGAGAGAAAGAACTTGTGTCCTCACATCAAGTTTTTTATTGTAGTTCAGGCTTCTAATCACTTTCCGTGCTATATGAAGGGCATGGTTGTCATCTAAGGCATAATGATCGGTTACCCCTGATTTCCTAAAGAGACATTTAATAAAAAAATTTAAATTAAACACCGAACAAGAGCTTCTGTGAAAACAGATAGTTAGGTTAAGTGTTTTTAAACCTGCAGTGAAGGTCTGCACCTCCTAGGTCTTCAGCAGATACCTCTTCACCTGTAGCAGCTTTCACCTAGTAAGTACATACAGACATTACAAACAGCTCAGGAAAATAAAACATCTAATATCAGCTGATGTAAACATTTACACGTACCAGTGGTGGTCCACCAAGAAAAATAGTTCCTTGTTTGCGTACTATAATGCTTTCATCAGCCATCGCAGGGACATAGGCTCCACCTGCTGTACAGGAACCCATTACGACAGCAATCTGAAATAGGAGAAACATTTTAAAGAAAAAAATTTAACAACTGATATTAGCTCCCTTTGATGCAAGATGTAAGAAAGAAGGCTATGACCACATATCATGACAATCTACCAATCAACAAAGTCATTAGAAAGTGAGTTTATTTTTCACTTTCCAGTGTCTTATAGCAAAATAAGTCCACATACTATCTCAAAACAAATACAGATCACTTTTTTGTCTAATGACCTGTGCAATTCCTTCAGAGGAAAGACGGGCCTGGTTGAAGAAGATGCGTCCAAAGTGATCTCTGTCTGGGAATACATCTGCCTGTCTGGGTAAATTGGCACCTCCAGAATCCACTACAGAAAAACAAATGATCAAAAAAACTGTCTAAACAGCTGACAAAACACAAACTCATATTATTTGGTCTGTGTCAGATTGCAAGGTAAGAACTCACCAAGGTATATGCATGGCAGATGATTTTGCTGTGCGATCTCTTGGGCTCGTAAGTGCTTCTTCACAGTAATTGGATAATAGGTACCACCTTTGACAGTGGCATCATTTGCGACAATAATACATTCTACCCTGTAAAGGCACATGCACAGGTTGTAATAAACCATACACATTTGCACAGTATTACCGCTGCATAAATGTAAGGAAAAGTGAGAGACTGTATGATTACCCTGAGACTCTACCAATTCCAGTAATAATGCCTCCTGCAGGGACCTCTTCTGTACCATACAACTGAAAACCAGCAAACTGGGAGAACTCCAGAAAAGGAGATCTGCATTCAGAAACAAAAACATGTTAAAGGTCTAAAGTTCTCCTATATTTTAAATGCACATTTGTATGGTTTAGCCCATTTACCCTGGATCCAACAGTCTGTCGATGCGTTCTCGAGGCAGGAGCTTTCCTCGGGACGTATGTAGGTTTCTTGCTTTTTCTCCACCACCTGCAACAAATGTAATGTTGCATAAACATGAGTTCAAGATGAAAATCTTTACATACAGTACCAGTCAAAAGTTTAGACACAACTGACAAAAATGTCTCTCATCATTTTTAAAATCTTTTCATCTGAAGGTGTATATTTCAATGTTAAAAATGACTTTTGTAAACAAAAATATTTTATTGATTTCTTTCCATTGGAAAACTAAAATGTTACTTTAAAAGAATATTTTTTACATGGATTACTTGAACCAAATAATAAATAAAAACCATCAAATAAGCATAGATAGAAATTATTTTAGTGCCGTTTAAAACGTTTCTCAGGTTGAGACCTCAAGAAGCTAAATGATATAACGGCAAGAGTATGATTTAGCAATATCTAGACAATGGGTGACTACTTTTGAAGATACTAAAACACAACATAGTGTTAATTTATTTTGAGTGCTTTTAGTTACCACAATTACAACAGTGTTATTTCATGGATTTGAAGAGTTTACTACTGTATTAAAGTATAGAAGAACTCTAAACAGTGAGTAAGTGTTTTAAACTTTTAATTGATTCTGTACTTTCGTTATGTAAGAGTTTTATTCTGTTTTGCCATGTCAACGTATGTGCTTCTAAACTTGCTCACCAAGTTTGATCTTCTCTGCTCTGTCCTTCAACTCCTTCACCAAAGCTTGCATTCGCTCGTAATTCTCCTACGATGACGAAGTTAGACGTTTCATAATCGAACACATTCAATGTTTAATGCATACATTACTGTGTGATTACAGTATATTATATTTGACCATGACAGAAATGTCTGTTACATGTACAGGCTGCTGAATTACTTGTATCTAACGATACAAAACAGTAAATTCAACACATTAGCAACACATATGTGTGTTGTATCTGCAAAAACAAGACACGAATAATTAAGACAACGGAAACTATTTACTGCTGGGTTACTGTGTGAACTTCAGCTCAAGGCTTTATTTACGGCCTACCTGAAAGACTGGAGAGTGAATATCCGGCTGCGAGCCCAGTGTTGCCACTTTATCCGCATGATATAATCTTGAAACGGCGGCATTTGCACTCCTGTTCCGAATGAGTGACACCACCGGTCTAACATATTGAAGAATCATGATTCATCATCAAACTGACAGGTCATAGGACGAGTAAAGCACGCGACGTACCCTGACCTCACTGCTTAGCACGGACACCAAACAGTTAACGACTCGCTTTTCGTCAGCCAATGGAAATAGAGAGACATGGAGCAGCCCTTTTTCTCTGATGTCCGACAGGGGTTGCAAAGCAATTTTAACTTTTAGTGCACGCAGCGTTAATCTGTGGGCCAAAATTATGGCTTTATTGCAGTATAAATTTAGTAACCACGCTTTTGTCGGATTAATTAATAAGTTAAATTAGTTTTACTACTATGGATACACTATAGTAACCATGTTTTTGGTTTCATTCGTAGTAAAACCCTAATTAATTAGGGTCAAAAGACAGAATGAAGTACATTTTTGAAATACTTTTGCATATTGAAAAACAGAGACCACAACACTATTGTAAAAATTAAATTTCCTCTCTGTAAACTAAAGGGCTCGTTTGATCCATAATTAATTTTTCATCAGTACAAGTTCCAGGACCACATATCCATATGGTAATAGAGCTCTTCAGTCGTGACGTCATTTTAGAGAGAGATTAGCCTTTACAGGCAGCTGCAAGGGGAAAAATCCCTTTTCAAATGGTTTATGATACAAATACTTTACTATCTCAAAACACTTATCTTAATCTTAGCCACCAGGTGTCACTATCAGTTCGAATAAAATCTTGTGCTTATAAGGCTTTTCCCTGTTGATATATCTTTTATTTCGTCTCTGTTAGTAAGGAATTATCTTTCACCTGTGAATATCAGTGTTGCTCGTTTAAATGTGCATTTCTGTCGTTGTATTTCAAATGTGCTCACTCTATTCGTTTGCTTATTTCACCACCTGAAAGCGTTGCGCTGGAGCTCATATCTAGGCTTCTATGAACAACGCTACTGAATGCAGATTGACACACTAGGCGAATTACTGTACATCAAAACTATCCAGTGTTAGTACCGCGAGAAGGATCATGTATGGGTTTGAAATAATAAATGTTTATTTTAAAGTATATCAGACAGCCACTGTAGCCACCATAATGATATATGTACAGATATATACATATATATGTATGTTCTGACAGCACAGCTGATCTTGAACAGCTAATGGTAGAACTACCCTTTATTGTGCATGCTACCCTATATTTACCAGCGATACTTTGAATATCTAAAATGTAGATATCATAGGATAGGGCGGTCGGACTGCGCAGAACTGCATTTACAACGAGCGCTGTTTAGATCTCTGAATGCGGTAGACCGGATAAAAGTCTAGTTAATCTACATGAATAACAGCAAGAGGCGTTGTTTCACCATCCACTTATTTAGCTGCCGTCGATCCCTTGGCCATCTCCTTTTCCTCTTTCTTTTGTCTACTTTAGCCCCGATATTTTTTGACCATTTCGAGTTTCATTACAACTCACTAACGTTACTGTTGTACACTATATTACCCTTTCTGATGGAACAGGGCACCGGGCTTAGCCATGTGTTTGGCGCCCCCATGGTGCGCGGCGCCTGGCATACCCACTTTTTGCGCCACTGATTACAGGGATCTCAAAGGTTGGCACAGCCCTTGTCTGAGAAGAGTTATGTGTGACGTGGAAGCGTGAGAAAGGAGTCAATTGCGTGAGTCTCACGCTGAATGCGTGAGAATTGGCAGCCCTGCCATGTGTCTTCAATCACACTGAATAACAAAATATCAATAAAATCTTTCTTATATTTTAGGTACATTATGGATGCTTAGCGCTGACAATATGTGATAAACTTTATTAACATTTAATTTATTTAATTTCTATATTTGATTATTTATTTATTTCGATATTAACAAACAAAGTTTGTAAATACAGACACAGTAGCTAAGTGAAGGGTTAACGGCTGTTCAATAGGCTTGTTCACTTCATCATTTGGAGCTGTGCTTTTAGAGACCTAAAATCTAGTTTTGTCACAATGTGTTAACATAGTGAAATGGCATGATTTGTAAAGACAAGCCACATAATAATAATACAATGTATCCGAATATTAAATATTTGAATTAATTAATAATAGATTTTACTTAATATTGTATATTTTAATTTCACTAACACTAATCTCGCGAGACAGCTTCCGAGATCAGACAGGTTTTAAACTCGCGTGATCTGGTGACACGAGATCTCGTCACTCCGCTATTTATTGTACAATTACATATATTTACACATAAATACATATGAAAATGAGGAAAAATATTTAAGGAAAAACTTTAATAAACTTTATTAAACATTAAACGTTATTAACAATAGACAAGACAAACATTAATGCTGCTCTAATTTAATATTGATAGTGTTGTTTACATTTAAATGAGCATCTACATGCACCAGTGTAATATTGTTTACATTTGAAATTAAGACCACTTTCATTGTTCTTTCTAAATCTTTTGAAAGATTTTGGCTTTCCTTCTTAAGTGAGAAGACGTACTTCCAGGGGCTGAGGACCTTCCAGTGTTGACAGCTGCTGCCAGGATGGACCATACTTACAGCTGCATCTCCAAGTCTGTTCACCCTTTAAAGAGGAAGAGAGATGCAGAGATGCAGAAAAACCTCCAGGATCTGGGGTTGGAGGACAGGTATGTATGCAATGCAGCTGTCATTCCTGATGTTCACCCATTACCCCTTAGGACTCCGACCTCAGCGGTGGAGATGACTCCAGTGGAGCATCTCTCCATCCACGGATGCACTGTGAGGGACTACCAGAAGATATATCACTCTTTGGTGGATCCCATGCTGCAGATGCCCTCTGGTCGGCGCCGTCCCTACAGCCTGGATTTGGGGCTGAAGATTAAGCAGCGTCTATGGGAGACACTTGGGTGTCCCAGCTTCTGCGAGGAGGTCCGGGATGATGGAAGCGTCTGCGTTACTGAGACCTTCTCCACTCCGAACATGAAGACCTGTGCTCCTCGCATAGATGTGGATATCAGTGGAGAGCCCCGACCAGAACCACCCAGGAGGAAGAAGCCCAGGCACTGATGGATAATGTAACACACATCAACACGTGCAAAAATATTTACTAAAACACATATTAAGCTACTTTAATTATTTACTGTAAATATGTATATAGTTCATCCACTGCTTATAGCATTTTATAAGATTTATATTTGATATATTTTGTATTATTGTGCTGCTTATTCTGGGTTCTTGTTTTGATTGTTCCAGTTGGTTTTTTTCAATTAGTGTAGTTCTTCTTGAGAAAGCCCTTGTTTGGTCTTGTTTGGCGGTTCTTGGTGCATATTGTTTCATTGGTTCCCTGTTTGTCCTTTGGTCGTTAGATGTCTTGTTCATCTTGTGATGTTTCGTTTGTTGGTAGTCAATTCTTGTCTTTTCATGGATGCAGTTTGCCTGTTCTGATGCTGTGATCCAGTAACTTCTGCTCTGTCTCTTGAGACACTGCTTACTGTCCTTGCTTGTTTCACCAAATATTAGCTGGATTTCAGTGCTGTTCTTTCCATCAGCAGGTCTTTCCTCCAGACCATTCTCAAACTCAAGGTTCACCGGATGCACAAACTTTGGAGAGGTAAAACCTTTAACTGATAGAATAAGTTTAACCAACAGAAACAGGTAATACATTAACACACACCAAATCAATTTAAACCTAAATAAAAAACAACTAATCATTCTGTCAGAAACAGATATAGAAAGTAAAAAGTAAAAACAGCGTGATAACACCCATAACACCATTATGACGTGTATGTAATAAATAATAAAATAAAATAATAAAATTTATTAATAAAATGAAATGAAATGAAATGAAATAAAAGTAATGTAATGTAATGTAATGTGCTTGCTTAACCACAGTGAATATGCCACATGCTTGACCCAGGACCAACAGAAACAGATAATGTATTAATACACACTAATCAAATAAATCACCCAGTCAGAAATAGAAAGCACGGAGCACAGTGACAACAATATCTATAACACCATTACATGTATGTAAGACTAATATAATTATATGATATATTATAGAAATAATAATGAAAAAAATAAAAATAAAATATAATATTTATATTTACATTTTTAATATAACATTTATATAAATAAACCAGTTTGTAATGTCTTTATCTTGCACTTTAACGTCCGTGTCTTCTTGTATAAATAAATATTAAAATAAATATACTTATTTGTTGTGTCTTTTTTTGCAATGCCATGATTGTCTTTTTTCTTATTAATAAACATTAAAATAAATATTCCAGGTTGTCATGTCTTAATTTTGCAATGTCACCGTATCTTTTCTTCTATTAATAAACATTTAAATAAATATACCAAGTTGTCAAATCTTTATTTTGCAATCTCACCATATCTTTTCTCCTATTAATAAACATTTAAATAAATATACCAAGTTGTCATATCTATATTTTGCAATGTCACCATATCTTTTCTCTAATTAATAAACATTTAAATAAATATATCAAGTTGTCAAATCTTTATTTTGCAATGTCACCATATCTTTTTCTTATTAATAAACATTAAAATAAATATATCAGGTTGTCATATCTTAATTTTGCAATGTCACCGTATCTTTTCTTTTATTAATAAACATTTAAATAAATATACCAAGTTGTCATGTCTTTACTTTGCAATGTCACAGCTTTATTTCTCTGTGTTGCATGTTTCTGGTTAAAACTGTGATTAGATTAATGCTTTTATTCTGGGATAATATTTTATAGACTAAATCATTTTTACTTTCATCAGCTATTGCTTTTTGTTTGTGTATGCTAGGGATCCCCAAAGTTGGTCCTGGAGTGTCTGTGTCCTGCAGAGTTTAGCCGAACACCTGAACCAGCTAATCAAGGTCTTATAGGCTGACTAGAAACTTTCAGGCACGTGTGTTGAGGCAAGTTGGAGCTAAACTCTGCAGGACACCGGCCCTCCATGACCGAACCTGGGGACCCCTGGTGTATCCAATTTAATTTTTTTTGTTCTTGGGCAAGTTATTCATGAATTTAATTACTAATTACTTTGGTAATAGATCCCCAAGTTCAGTCATTGAGTACAGGCACAGTATCTGTGGAAACAAGACTCTTCTTTTTAAAAGGATAAAAGCATTGTTAGAAATACAACTTACTAAAAATATGGATATATTTGTTTTTATTTATACAACACGACTAATAAAATCTTAACTTATATTTAGCTCTTTATATTTTTCACTTTAATTTAACTAATGTGTGAGACACTTAGAACCTCATTGTGAAGTATTTCCGCAATTGAATAACATTACAGTCCAAAAACAACAGTAATGTAAAGAGGTTTCTGTTTAAGAAAAAAGTACTACAATTATGCAAACTGTGCATGGGTAGTTGCCATTTTTAGGTAGGCTACTCCAAAATATTTATTAAAGAAACAAACAGTTTCTTTTGTTTGTTTTTTAGTTTGTGGTACAGCAGTAACACAGCACGTGAAATTGTTCAGGTTCATCAGAGTCAGATTGAAATATGAATAATCTAAAATCTAAACCTTTTTAGGTAACAACTTAGTTGGTGAAACAGTGTGCTATGCTGTTATCTTTCTCTATTTTAAATTACAACAGCCTTCAAGCACTGCAACTGAATTTATCCAAATTCTTATTTTCAGCTCAAATAAGACTTTTTAAAAAAGATTGTTCGCATGACATTTTAAATGTTGCTCATATCAGACACTGGTCTAAACAGACCACACTCCTACAGTGACTATAAGCATATAACAGACTGCCACTGTATTTATAAGTTAATGCAATAATATAGCAGTATGTGATAAAGAAAGGTGGTCCTGATGGTGTATTCTGAACTGGTCTATGGGTTTTGGGGACCCTATAGACAAACTTCTGAAACCCAAATCTTATCGACATTGTGGGTAACTTGATAGATAATTAATTCTTTTAAGTCGATGAATAACTGATTAACTTCAGTGTTTGATGTAGCCTACTGTATGTGGTCAGGTGCAGCCCTGCAATGTAAGCTTAAGTAGATGTTTTGTCAAATAGGATGATGTTTTGTCATTCTGTGTAATGCAAATTCTCTGTTACTGTACACCGTAGTGTCTTTCATTACACTGAATAACAATATTGATTTATCAATACATTTAATAATTTTATCATCTTTTTTTATATTTTAGGTAAATGATGGATGTTTTGCGCTGACAATATGTTATAACCTTTATAAACATTAATACTTTCATGCATTTTTGTATGTGGATATTGATTTATTTTAGATATTCACAAAACAAAGAAAGTTGCTATAGGCACAGGCAGGGGCGCAACTATCCAGTGTTAGAGGGGTATGCAGCAAAAATTTTGGCGCCCCCCCCCACTTCTAAATAAATAAGTGTGCCGGACATCATCATGCATGGGTTTGAAATAATAAATGTTTATTTTAAAGTATATCAGACAGCCACTGTAAGCCTACCATAATTATATGGTATATATGTACACACATATATATATAGTATATATATATGTATGTCTGACAGCACAGCTGATCTAACATGAACAGCTAATGGTAAAAAAAAAAATCTATTTGTTTCCATGATAAACCAGCCTTATTGCATAAGTAATGTTTTCCAGCTTCTAGTCATTTATTGTGCATGCTACCCTATATTTACCAGTTGTCATTTTACTTTAATAAAATTGAGATATGTCATGCATGGGATTGGTACCAAAGGGTTTAACCAAAATCTAAATGTAGATATCAGCAACATTATTTTGCAGTAAGTTAGTAAACACTTGTCAGTCAACATTAATATTTGGAAGCCTCCAAGTTTGGTAGCAAATATATGCATGATTCCACGGTAAACCAGAGATATTAAAGTTGTTTTCCAGATTCTTGTCATTTATTGTACATGCTACCTTATATTTTTCAGTTTTCAGCTCAGCAACCTCGGTTTTGCATATTCTAAAGCTAGCTACATATTCTGTCTGCTACATTCCCAGTGTCAGCAAACGCTAGCTAGTCTGTTAACATGAATAACGTATTTGCAAGCCTAAAAAGCATAGGCGTCACACATTTTAAATCCTACCTGTTGCCTTTCACCATCCACTTATTTAGCTGCTGTCGCATCCCTTGACATGCCATCTCCTTTTCCCTCTTTCTTTTCTATTTTTTAGCCCCGATAGCTTTTTGCTTTATCCATTTTAGAGTTTCAATTACAACTCACTAACGTTACTGCTGCTCACTCAGCTAAGCGCCCCGCCCACTCATGATATTACCCTTCTATGTCTAAATTCTATGATGGAATCTTATGAGGGCACCGGCGCCTACTCTAGCCTGTTAGTCCTCTAAAATTTATATAACTTTTTTATATATATATATATATATATATATAACTTTTATATAAATTTATATAACTTTTTTTTTATATATATATATAACTTTTATATAAATTTATATAACTTTTATTATTTAAAAAAAAAAAAAATTAACCATCGCTTTGGCGCCCCCCATGGTGCGGCGCCCCTATGCGCCGCATATAGCGCATACCCACTTTTTGCGCCACTGGGCACAGGCAAAATGTATGTGAAATGCAGATCCAGTAGCTATGTGAAGGGTTAATGGCTGACTTAATTCGCCGCTGCGCAAGAGCGTTTCGAGGCCTTAAATCTAGTGCTGCCACCATGTGTTAACATTGTAAAATTGGATGATTTGTAAAGACGGGCCACATAATAATAATACAATGTATCAGAATATTACGTATAATAATTAACATATAATATGTTTACTAAATATTGTATATTTTAATGTCACTCCAACTAAACTCGCGAGACAGCTTGCGAGATCACGTTTTAATATCGCGTGATTTCGTGACACGAGATCTCGTCACTTTGCTATTTATTATACAATTACATATAATTACATTTAAATACATATGGAAATTAGAGAAAATGATTTAAGGAAAATGTTTATTAAATATTATAAAACCTAAAACTTTATTAATATACAACACAAACATTTGTGCTGCTCTAATTCAATATATTCAGCAATTGATAGTGTTGTTTACATTTAAATGAGCATCTACATGCACAAGTGTAATATTGTTTATATTTGAAATTATTGTATACAGCCATCTGATTGGTTGATTGGTGTATTATGTCATATGCTTGACATCACCTGTGGCAACCAAATCCAAAACAAAATTTAGACTCATTTCTGACTGAGATTGATCACACACCTTGTAGAGATTTATTACTGCTTCTCATCTTGTTATATCTTCACCATGCAGAAGAGGGAGGGACATTCACAGGAGCGTGATAGCTTGAGGAAGACCCGAGTTCTTTCTAAATCTTTGAAAGATTTTGGCTTCCACAGGTGAGTACTTCCAGGGCTGAGGACCTTCCAGTGTTGACAGCTGCTGCCAGGATGGACCATACTTACAGCTGCATCTCCAAGTCTGTTCACCCTTCAAAGAGGAAGAGATGCAGAGATGCAGAAGAACCTCCAGGATCTGGGGTTGGAGGACAGGTATGTATGCAATGCAGCTGTCATTCCTGATGTTCACCCATTACCCCTTAGGACTTTGACCTCAGCGGTGGAGATGACTCCAGTGGAGCATCTCTCCATCCACGGATGCACTGTGAGGGACTACCAGAAGATATATCACTCTTTGGTGGATCCCATGCTGCAGATGCCCTCTGGCAGGCGCCGTCCCTACAGCCTGGATTTGGGGCTGAAGATTAAGCAGCGTCTATGGGAGACACTTGGGTGTCCCAGCTTCTGCGAGGAGGTCCGGGATGATGGAAGCGTCTGCATTACTGAGACCTTCTCCACTCCGAACATGAAGACCTGTGCTCCTCACATAGATGTGGATATCAGTGGAGAGCCCCGACCAGAACCACCCAGGAGGAAGAAGCCCAGGCACTGATGGATAATGTAACACACATCAACAAGTGCAAAAATATTTACTAAAACACATATTAAGCTACTTTAATTATTTACTGTAAATATGTATATAGTTCATCCACTGCTTATGGTATTTTATAAGATTTATATTTGATATATTTTGTATTATTGTGCTGCTTATTTTGGGTTCTTGTTTTGATTGTTCCAGTTGGTTTTTGTCAATTAGTGTAGTTCTTCTTGAGTAAGCCCTCCTGCTCTTTGAGTCTTTTCAGATCTTGTCATTTGTAGGTCTTGTTTGGCGGTTTTTGGAGCATATTGTTTCATTGGTTCCCAGTTTGTCTTTTGGTCGTTAGATGTCTTGTTCAGCTTGTGTTGTTTTGATTGTTGGCAGTCAATTCTTGTCTTTTCATGGATACAGTTTGCCTGTTCTGATGCTGTGATCCAGTAACTTCTGCTCTGTCTCTTGAGACACTGCTTACTGTCCTTGCTTGTTTCACCAAATATTAGCTGGACTTCAGTGCTGCTCTTTCCATCAGCAGGTCTTTCCTCCAGACCATTCTCAAACTCAAGGTTCACCTGATGCACAAACTTTGGAGAGGTAAAACCTTTAAACAACGGAATAAGTTTAACCAACAGAAATAGGTAATACATTAACACATACCAAAACAATTCAAACTTAAATAAAAAAACAACAAATCAAGGTGAAGCAAAGTGCAAACGGCGTGATAAAATCCATAACATCATTACGTGTATGTGAGAAATGTTGACTTATATATATATAATATAATATAATATAATATAATATAATATAATATAATATAATATAATATAATATAATATAATATAATATAATATAATGTAATGTAATTTACTATGCTGTCATGTAAGGTCATGTAATTAATGTAATGTAATGTGCTTGCTTCACCACAGTGAATATGCCACATGCTACAGGCCAAAAAAATAAATAAAATAAAATAAAATAAAATAAAATAAAATAAATAAAATAAAATAAAATAAAATAAAATAGAATAGAATAGAATATAGAATAAAATAAAATAAATTATATAAAACATTTAGATAAATAAACCAATTTTTAATGTCTTTATTTTGCACTTTAACAACTTTTCATCTTTTCACTTATAAATAAAATAAAATAAAATAAAATAAAATAAAATAAAATAAAATAAAATAAAATAAAATAAAATAAAATAAATTAAATTAAATTAAATTAAATTAAATTAAATATAACATAATATAAAACATTTAGATAAATAAACCAATTTTTAATGTCTTTATTTTGCACTTTAACGACTTTTCATCTTTTCACTTATAAATAAAATAAAACAAAATAAAATAAAATAAAATTTAACATAATATAAAAACATTTAGATAAATAAACCAATTTTTAATGTCTTTATTTTGCACTATAACGACTTTTCATCTTTTCACTTATAAATAAACATTTAAATAAATATACCAAGTTGTCATCTTTATTTTCCAATGTCATCATATCTTTTCTCTTATTAATAAACATTTAAATAAATATACCAAGTTGTCATGTCTTTACTTTGCAATGTCACAGCTGTATTTTTCTGTGTTGCATGTTTTTGGTTAAAACTGTTATTAGATTAATGCTTTTATTCTGGGTTTTTATATTTTATATTTTAATAATATATTTAGTCAATTTTTTATAGACTAAATCATTTTTACTTTCATCAGCTATTGCTTTTTGTTTGTGTATGCTAGGGATCCCCAAAGTTGGTCCTGGAGTGTCTGTGTCCTGCAGAGTTTAGCCGAACACCTGAACCAGCTAATCAAGGTCTTATAGGCTGACTAGAAACATTCAGGCACGTGTGCTGAGGCAAGTTGGAGCTAAACTCTGCAGGACACCGGCCCTCCATGACCAAACCTGGGGACCCCTGGTGTATCCTATTTTTTTTTTTGTTCTTGGGCAAGTTATTCATGAATTTAATTACTAATTACTTTGGTAATAGATCCCCAAGTTCAGTCATTGAGTACAGGCACAGTATCTGTGGAAACAAGACTCTTCTTTTTAAAAGGATAAAAGCATTGTTAGAAATACAACTTACTAAAAATATGGATATATTTGTTTTTATTTATACAACACGACTAATAAAATCTTAACTTATATTTAGCTCTTTATATTTTTCACTTTAATTTAACTAATGTATGAGACACTTAGAACCTCATTGTGAAGTATTTCCGCAATTGAATAACATTACAGTCCAAAAACAACAGTAATGTAAAGAGGTTTCTGTTTAAGAAAAAAGTACTACAATTATGCAAACTGTGCATGGGTAGTTGCCATTTTAGGTAGGCTACTCCAAAATATTTATTAAAGAAACAAACAGTTTCTTTTGTTTGTTTTTTAGTTTGTGGTACAGCAGTAACACAGCACGTGAAATTGTTCAGGTTCATCAGAGTCAGATTGAAATATGAATAATCTAAAATCTAAACCTTTTAGGTAACAACTTAGTTGGTGAAACAGTGTGCTATGCTGTTATCTTTCTCTATTTTAAATTACAACAGCCTTCAAGCACTGCAACTGAATTTATCCAAATTCTTATTTTCAGCTCAAATAAGACTTTTTAAAAAAGATTGTTCGCATGACATTTTAAATGTTGCTCATATCAGACACTGGTCTAAACAGACCACACTCCTACAGTGACTATAAGCATATAACAGACTGCCACTGTATTTATAAGTTAATGCAATAATATAGCAGTATGTGATAAAGAAAGGTGGTCCTGATGGTGTATTCTGAACTGGTCTGTGGGTTTTGGGGACCCTATAGACAAACTTCTGAAACCCAAATCTTATCGACATTGTGGGTAACTTGATAGATAATTAATTCTTTTAGGTCGATGAATAACTGATTAACTTCAGTGTTTGACGTAGCCTACTGTATGTGGTCAGGTGCAGCCCTGCAATGTAAGCTTAAGTAGATGTTTTGTCAAATAGGATCATGTTTTTGTCATTCTGTGTAATGCAAATTCTCTGTTACTGTACACCGTAGTGTCTTTCATTACACTGAATAACAATATTGATTTATCAATACATTTAATAATTTTATCATCTTTTTTATATTTTAGGTAAATTATGGATGTTTTGCGCTGACAATATGTTATAACCTTTATAAACATTAATACTTTCATGCATTTTTGTATGTGGATATTGATTTATTTTAGATATTCACAAAACAAAGAAAGTTGCTATAGGCACAGGCAAAATGTATGTGAAATGCAGATCCAGTAGCTATGTGAAGGGTTAATGGCTGACTTAATTCGCCGCTGCGCAAGAGCGTTTCGAGGCCTTAAATCTAGTGCTGCCACCATGTGTTAACATTGTAAAATTGGATGATTTGTAAAGACGGGCCACATAATAATAATACAATGTATCAGAATATTACGTATAATAGTTAACATATAATATGTTTACTAAATATTGTATATTTTAATGTCACTCCAACTAAACTCGCGAGACAGCTTGCGAGATCACGTTTTAATATCGCGTGATTTCGTGACACGAGATCTCGTCACTTTGCTATTTATTATACAATTACATATAATTACATTTAAATACATATGGAAATTAGAGAAAATGATTTAAGGAAAATGTTTATTAAATATTATAAAACCTAAAACTTTATTAATATACAACACAAACATTTGTGCTGCTCTAATTCAATATATTCAGCAATTGATAGTGTTGTTTACATTTAAATGAGCATCTACATGCACAAGTGTAATATTGTTTATATTTGAAATTATTGTATACAGCCATCTGATTGGTTGATTGGTGTATTATGTCATATGCTTGACATCACCTGTGGCAACCAAATCCAAAACAAAATTTAGACTCATTTCTGACTGAGATTGATCACACACCTTGTAGAGATTTATTACTGCTTCTCATCTTGTTATATCTTCACCATGCAGAAGAGGGAGAGGACATTCACAGGAGCGTATAGCCTGAGGAAGACCCGAGTTCTTTCTAAATCTTTGAAAGATTTTTGGCTTCCACAGGTGAGTACTTCCAGGGCTGAGGACCTTCCAGTGTTGACAGCTGCTGCCAGGATGGACCATACTTACAGCTGCATCTCCAAGTCTGTTCACCCTTCAAAGAGGAAGAGATGCAGAGATGCAGAAGAACCTCCAGGATCTGGGGTTGGAGGACAGGTATGTATGCAATGCAGCTGTCATTCCTGATGTTCACCCATTACCCCTTAGGACTTTGACCTCAGCGGTGGAGATGACTCCAGTGGAGCATCTCTCCATCCACGGATGCACTGTGAGGGACTACCAGAAGATATATCACTCTTTGGTGGATCCCATGCTGCAGATGCCCTCTGGTCGGCGCCGTCCCTACAGCCTGGATTTGGGGCTGAAGATTAAGCAGCGCCTGTGGGAGACACTTGGGTGTCCCAGCTTTTCTGCAGGAGGTCCGGATGATGGAAGCGCCTGCATTACTGAGACCTTCTCCACTCAACATGAAGACCTGTGCTCCTCACATAGATGTGGATATCAGTGGAGAGCCCCGACCAGAACCACCCAGGAGGAAGAAGCCCAGGCACTGATGGATAATGTAACACACATCAACACGTGCAAAAATATTTACTAAAACACATATTAAGCTACTTTAATTATTTACTGTAAATATGTATATAGTTCATCCACTGCTTATGGTATTTTATAAGATTTATATTTGATATATTTTGTATTATTGTGCTGCTTATTTTGGGTTCTTGTTTTGATTGTTCCAGTTGGTTTTTGTCAATTAGTGTAGTTCTTCTTGAGTAAGCCCTCCTGCTCTTTGAGTCTTTTCAGATCTTGTCATTTGTAGGTCTTGTTTGGCGGTTTTTGGAGCATATTGTTTCATTGGTTCCCAGTTTGTCCTTTGGTCGTTAGATGTCTTGTTCAGCTTGTGTTGTTTTGATTGTTGGCAGTCAATTCTTGTCTTTTCATGGATACAGTTTGCCTGTTCTGATGCTGTGATCCAGTAACTTCTGCTCTGTCTCTTGAGACACTGCTTACTGTCCTTGCTTGTTTCACCAAATATTAGCTGGACTTCAGTGCTGCTCTTTCCATCAGCAGTCTTTTGGTGCCTCCAGACCATCTTGTGATGTCAAACTTGCCTTTTCATGGTTCAGTTTGCCTGTTCTGATGCACAAACTTTGCTCTGTCTCGAGACACAGCTTACTGTCCTTGCTTGTTTCAAAATATTAGCTGGATTTCAGTGCTGTTCAACCATCAATAGGTCTTTCCTCCAGACCATTCTCAAACTCAAGGTTAACCTAAACAAACTTTGGAGAGGTAAAACCTTTAACCGATAGATATAAGTTTAACAACAGAAACAGGTAATAAAATAACACACACCAAAATCAATTCAAACTTAAATAAAAAAAACAAATCAAAAGAAACAGATATAAAAGTATTAATAAAATCCATAACATCATTAATAAAATAAAATAAATAATAAAATAAAAATAATAAAATAATAAAATAAAATAAAATAAAATAAAATAAAATAAAATAAAATAAAATAAAATAAAATAAAATAAAATAAAATAAAATAAAATAAATGTAATGTAATGTAATGTAATGTGCTTGCTTAACCACAGTGAATATGCCACATGCTTGACCCAGGACCAACAGAAACAGGTAATGTATTAATACACACTAATCAAATAAATCACCCAGTCAGAAATAGAAAGCACGGAGCACAGTGACAACAATATCTATAACACCATTACATGTATGTAAGAAATGTTGACTAATATAATTATATGATATATAATAGAAATAATAATGAAAAAAATAAAATAAAATATAATATTTATATTTAAATTTTTAATATAACATTTATATAAATAAACCAGTTTGTAATGTCTTTATCTTGCACTTTAACATCCGTGTCTTCTTGTATAAATAAATATTAAAATAAATATACTTATTTGTTGTGTCTTTTTTTGCAATGCCATGATTGTCTTTTTTCTTATTAATAAACATTAAAATAAATATACCAGGTTGTCATGTCTTAATTTTGCAATGTCACCGTATCTTTTCTCCTATTAATAAACATTTAAATAAATATACCAAGTTGTCAAATCTTTATTTTGCAATCTCAATATCTTTTTTCTTATAAATAAACATTAAAATAAATAAACCAAAATAATCTTTATTTTGCTCACCATATCTAATAATAAACATTTAAATAAATATACCAATTTTGTCATCTTTTCTCCTATTAATAAACATTTAAATTATTTGTGCAATGTCACCATATCTTTTCTCTTATTAATAAACATTTAAATAAATATACCAAGTTGTCATATCTTTATTTTGCAATGTCACCATATCTTTTCTCTAATTAATAAACATTTAAAAGTAAATATAATCAAGTTGTTTCTTATTAATAAACATTAAAATAAATATATCAGGTTGTCATATCTTAATTTTGCAATGTCACAGCTATCTTTTTCTTTTATTAATAAACATTTTGGTAAATATACCAAGTTGTCATGTCTTTACTTTGCAATGTCACAGCTGTATTTCTCTGTGTTGCATGTTTCTGGTTAAAACTGTGATTAGATTAATGCTTTTATTCTGGGATAATATTTTATAGACTAAATCATTTTTACTTTCATCAGCTATTGCTTTTTGTTTGTGTATGCTAGGGATCCCCAAAGTTGGTCCTGGAGTGTCTGTGTCCTGCAGAGTTTAGCCAACACCTGAACCAGCTAATCGAGGTCTTATAGGCTGACTAGAAACATTCAGGCACGTGTGTTGAGGCAAGTTGGAGCTAAACTCTGCAGGACACCGGCCCTCCATGACCAAACCTGGGGACCCCTGGTGTATGCCATTTTTTTTTTGGTAGGTTATTTCATGAATTTAATTACTAATTACTTTGGTAATAGATGAAGTATCATAGTTACTAGTTAATATTTGTACATTTTGTTAGTATCTGTGTAAACAAGACCATTTTCATTGCAGAAGGATTAAAATCACTCTTAGACCTACAATTTACTTGCCTCTTGGATCAATTCAATGAATGAAATTATACAACACTAAGTATTTAAAATCTTAACTTTAATGTCAGCTCTGTAATATTTCTGTTGCTTTAAATTCTGAAAAGCAATGAATGCTAAAACATTTATGCTTGTTTATGTCTGATGATATTATTCTTTTATTGTTTCATTTTTTTCATGTTTTTCATAAACAACATTTGTGATATAAAGATGGATTTCTGTTTAAGAAAAAAAAGTAAGCCTTCTTGGAAATGCTGTGCATGGTTTTGTTTGTTAAATTTCATTCAGGTAACAGGATTAGGAAAACATTTATTAATCATATAACAAACAGATTCTTTTCTAAAACCATATGTTTTTCAGTTTGAAAAAAGAAAGCAGTTTAATAGATAATAGCACGTGAAATTTTAAGTTCTATAGGTTCACCAGAGTTCATCCATTAAAATATAAATAATCTAAAATCTAAACCTTTTAGGTAACAACTTAGTTGGTGAAACAGTGTGCTATGCTGTTATCTTTCTCTATTTTAAATTACAACAGCCTTCAAGCACTGCAACTGAAGTTTATCCAAATTCTTATTTTCAGCTCAAATAAGACTTTTCAAAAACTATTGTTCGCATGACATTTTAAATGTTGCTCATATCAGACACTTAATCTAAACAGACCACACTCCTACAGTGACTATAATCATATAACAGACTGCCACTGTATTTATAAGTTAATGCAATAATATAGCGAGTATGTGATAAAGAAAGGTGGTCCTGATGGTGTCATTCTGAACTGGTCTGTGGGTTTTGGGGACCCTATAGACAAACTTCTGAAAGTAAGGAAATCTTATCGACATTGTGGGTAACTTGATAACAGATAATTAATATTTTAGGTCGATGAATAACTGATTAACTTCAGTGTTTGACGAGCCTACTGTATGCTGGAGCTCAGGTGCAGCCTGCAATGTACAGCTTAAGATTGGTGTTGTTGTCAAATAGGATAATGTTTTTGTCATTCTGTGTAATGCAAATTCTCTCGTTACTTTGAATATCACCGGAGTGTCTTTCATTACACTGAATAAACAATATTGATTTTATCAATACATTTAATAATTTTATCATCTTTTTTGTATATTTTAGGTAAATGATGGATGTTTTATTTGACTACAATATGTTATATAACCTTTATAAACATTAATACTTTCATGCATTTTTGACGGGCGTGAGAAAGGATATTGATTTATGCGTTTAGATATTCACAAAACAAAGAAAGTTGCTATAGGCACAGGCAAAATGTATGTGAAATGCAGATCCAGTAGCTATGCTTAGGGTTAATGGCTGACTTAATTAACATTTAATTTGCGCAAGAGCGTTTCGAGACCTTAAATCTAGTGCTGCCACCATGTGTTAACATTGTAAAATTGCATGATTTGTAAAGACGGGCCACATAATAATAATACAATGTATCAGAATATTACGTATAATAATTAATATATAATATGTTTACTAAATATTGTATATTTTAATGTCACTCCAACTAAACTCATGAGACAGCTTCCGAGAGATCACGTTTTAATATCGCGTGATTTCGTGACACGAGATCTCGTCACTTTGCTATTTATTATACAATTACATATAATTACATTTAAATACATATGGAAATTAGAGGAAAATATTTAAGGAAAATGTTTATTAAATATTATAAAACCTAAAACTTTATTAATATACAACACAAACATTTGTGCTGCTCTAATTCAATATATTCAGCAATTGATAGTGTTGTTTACATTTAAATGAGCATCTACATGCACCAGTGTAATATTGTTTACATTTGAAATTATTGTATACAGCCGTCTAATTGGTTGATTTGTGTATTATGTCATATGCTTGACATCACTCGTGGCAACCAAATCCAAAACAAAATTTAGACACATTTCTGAGTGAGATTGATCACACACCTTGACCACACCTTGCTGGAGAGATTTATTGCTGCTTTTCATCTTCTTATGATCTTCACCATGCAGAAGAGGGAGAGGACATTCACAGGAGCGTTATAGCCTGAGGAAGACCCGAAGTTCTTTCTAAATCTTTGAAAGATTTTGGCTTCCACAGGTGAGTACTTCCAGGGCTGAGGACCTTCCAGTGTTGACAGCTGCTGCCAGGATGGACCATACTTACAGCTGCATCTCCAAGTCTGTTCACCTTTTAAAGAGGAAGAGAGATGCAGAGATGCAGAAGAACCTCCAGGATCTGGGGTTGGAGGACAGGTATGTATGCAATGCAGCTGTCATTCCTGATGTTCACCCATTACCCCTTAGGACTTTGACCTCAGCGGTGGAGATGACTCCAGTGGAGCATCTCTCCATCCACGGATGCACTGTGAGGGACTACCAGAAGATATATCACTCTTTGGTGGATCCCATGCTGCAGATGCCCTCTGGTCGGCGCCGTCCCTACAGCCTGGATTTGGGGCTGAAGATTAAGCAGCGCCTGTGGGAGACACTTGGGTGTCCCAGCTTTTGCGAGGAGGTCCGGGATGATGGAAGCGTCTGCATTACTGAGACCTTCTCCACTCCGAACATGAAGACCTGTGCTCCTCGCATAGATGTGGATATCAGTGGAGAGCCCCGACCAGAACCACCCAGGAGGAAGAAGCCCAGGCACTGATGGATAATGTAACACACATCAACACGTGCAAAAATATTTACTTAAACACATATTAAGCTACTTTAAATAATTACTGTAAATATGTATATAGTTCATCCACTGCTTATGGTATTTTATAAGATTTATATTTGATATATTTTGTATTATTGTGCTGCTTATTTTGGGTTCTTGTTTTGATTGTTCCAGTTGGTTTTTGTCAATTAGTGTAGTTCTTCTTGAGTAAGCCCTTGAGTCTTTTCAGATCTTGTCATTTGTAGGTCTTGTTTGGCGGTTTTTGGAGCATATTGTTTCATTGGTTCCCAGTTTGTCCTTTGGTCGTTAGATGTCTTGTTCAGCTTGTGTTGTTTCGATTGTTGGCAGTCAATTCTTGTCTTTTCATGGATACAGTTTGCCTGTTCTGATGCTGTGATCCAGTAACTTCTGCTCTGTCTCTGTCCTTGAGACACTGTTCTTATCAGGTCTTGTTTGGCCTTGCATATTGTTTCATTGGTTCCCCGCTTGTCCTTTGGTCGTTAGATGTCTTGTTCATTTGTGAGCTGTTGAGTCAATTCTTGTCTTTTCATGGATGCAGTTTGCCTGTTCTGATGCTGATCCACTATTCTGCTCTGTCTCCATCAGCAGCTTACTTTTGCTTGTTTCACCAAATCTGGATTTCAGTGTGTTCTTTCCATCAGCAGACCATTCTCAAACTCAAGGTTCACCTGATGCACAAACTTTGGAGAGGTAAAACCTTTAAACAACGGAATAAGTTTAACCAACAGAAATAGGTAATACATTAACACACACCAAATCAATTTAAACCTAAATAAAAAACAACTAATCATTCTGTCAGAAATAGATATAGAAAGTAAAAAGTAAAAACAGCGTGATAACACCCATAACACCATTACGACGTGTATGTAATAAATAATAAAATAAAATAATAAAATTTATTAATAAAATAAAATAAAATAAAATAAAATAAAATAAAATTAAATAATAAAATAAAATAAAATAAAATAAAATAAAATAAAATAAAATAAAATAAAATAAAATAAAATAAAATAAATGTAATGTAATGTAATGTAATGTAATGTAATGTAATGTGCTTGCTTAACTACAGTGAATATGCCACATGCTTGACCCAGGACCAACAGAAACAGATAATGTATTAATACACACTAATCAAATAAATCACCCAGTCAGAAATAGAAAGCACGGAGCACAGTGACAACAATATCTATAACACCATTACATGTATGTAAGAAATGTTGACTAATATAATTATATGATATATAATAGAAATAATAATGAATAAAAATAAAATAAAATATAATATTTATATTTAAATTTAAATTTTAATATAACATTTATATAAATAAACCAGTTTGTAATGTCTTTATCTTGCACTTTAACGTCCGTGTCTTCTTGTATAAATAAATATTAAAATAAATATACTTATTTGTTGTGTCTTTTTTTGCAATGCCATGATTGTCTTTTTTCTTATTAATAAACATTAAAATAAATATACCAGGTTGTCATGTCTTAATTTTGCAATGTCACCGTATCTTTTCTCCTATTAATAAACATTTAAATAAATATACCAAGTTGTCAAATCTTTATTTTGCAATCTCTCCATATCTTTTCTCCTATTAATAAACATTTAAATAAATATACCAAGTTGTCAAATCTTTATTTTGCAATGTCACCATATCTTTTTCTTATTAATAAACATTTAAATAAATATATCATTAAAATAAATATATTTTCTTATTAATAAACATGTATCAGGTTGTCATATCTTAATTTTGCAATGTCACCGTATCTTTTCTTTTATTAATAAACATTTAAATAAATATACCAAGTTGTCATGTCTTTACTTTGCAATGTCACAGCTGTATTTCTCTGTGTTGCATGTTTCTGGTTAAAACTGTGATTAGATTAATGCTTTTATTCTGGGATAATATTTTATAGACTAAATCATTTTTACTTTCATCAGCCATTGCTTTTTGTTTGTGTATGCTAGGGATCCCCAAAGTTGGTCCTGGAGTGTCTGTGTCCTGCAGAGTTTAGCCGAACACCTGAACCAGCTAATCGAGGTCTTACAGGCTGACTAGAAACTTTCAGGCACGTGTGTTGAGGCAAGTTGGAGCTAAACTCTGCAGGACACCGGCCCTCCATGACCGAACCTGGGGACCCCTGGTGTATGCCATTTAATTTTTGGTAGGTTATTTCTGAATTTAATTACTAATTACTTTGGTAATAGATGAAGTATCATAGTTACTAGTTAATATTTGTAATATTTTGTTAGTATTTGTGTAAATATTGGTCCATTTTCATTGCAGAGCTAGAGACTTAAAATCACTCTCTCTTTTACCTGAGTATTAAATTGCCTCTTGGATCAATTCAATGAATGAAATTGCATACACACTAAGTATTTAAAAGTTTTAGACTTTAATGTCAACCATAGCTGTAAAAAGAGTGAATCTGTTGCTTTAAATTCTGAAAAGCACTGAAAGCTAAAAACATTTATGCTTGTTTATGTCTGATGATGCTATTCTTTTATTGTTTCATTTTTTCATGTTTTTTCATATTTTTAGCATTTGTGATATATGGTGATGGATTTATAAAACACAACCCAAGCCTTCTTGGAAATGCTGTATAGTAGTTTTGTTTGTTAAAGATCATTCAGTGTAACAGGATTAGGAAGACATTTTTTAATCATATAACAAACTGATGGTCATTCTAAAACCATATGTCATTCACTAAAATGAAAAAAGAAACCACTTTAATAGATAATGCCATTTTTTAAGTTCTATAAAAAAAGACCCGAGTTCATCCACATTTTCTTTTAAATTGCCCACTGAACCTCCTGCCACTCCAAAAGCAGTTTTTCCAAAAAGGCAGGAGTTATAAATGAGCATGAAGCCCCCTGCCAAACCGGCTTCTCCTCTTTAAGTATGTTAAACAAATTCTAAGTTGGGCGATCTAAAAGCTTGATTGTTTGTGGAAAAAGTACTTACAGTACTTGCATTTTAGGCAACAGCATTCTGCCCCAAGATCCTACAAAGAGGACAGAAAATGACAGAATAAATTACACCCGACATTTGATAAGTTATCTTATCTGACAAACACTTGATTCAATGGATTTGTATTTAACATAATTAATTACGGATGAACAGGCATTTTATTCACCTAATATGATTTGTTCATAATATTATATATTATAATATTTATAATATTACATATTACAAATAACCTGTTAAGCACCTGTATGGTTCTTCAGTGATTCTTTGGAGTGGTTAAGGTGCTATATGGCACATCTAATGGTTCTACATAGCACGGTTGGAGAGCACCATTTGGTTTTAGAGTGTGTAAATGTGTAAATCTGTGAACATGTGACATATGATGAAAACTATCCTGTTATACAGTTACTCTCTTCCCTGTTCTAGCGTGTATGTATATCTATTTACATTACGCATTTGGCAGACACGAGGTGTATTTATGGTGTATTTTGTCAGCATGTGTGTTTTCTGGTGAGGGAACCCAAAACCTAAAGCAATGCAGAAACAATTGAAAGATATTATTTCTGACTACATGTTAATAATGAGTTAAAAGTAATTTTACTGAAAATGTACCTGTTGTTTTTAAGTGGTTGTTTCTAGAACTGAAGAGATTTCATATGTTACATTATCCTGCACTTATTCCTTTTATTAAATAATTACATTAGATAATTTTATCATTAATTGGCTATTTAACTTACACATACAAATACACATGATATGCACAGAGGGGACAACTTAGACGTTTGATGTGAAGTTGATGAATGACCAATGACTCACTGATTAAGACGGTCACTTATTGCCACCTGCTGGCAGTTTAATGTCATGTGTCAAAGAATCATTTCCCCCAACGTTTATTCGTTGTATAAAAAATATTTCCCCATAACAAATCCTAATTTAACCCCTGAATACAACAAAGCAGATATTATGATTTTGATATTAGGAATTAAAGCACTTAATGATGTGCTCTAAGTATTTACATTAGAGATGTTTCAACAAATAACCACAAAAACAAGCCAAATCAATATTTGACAAGAGTGAGCTTTCAGAAATTGACAATAAGTAATAACTACAGACAAATGTTTAGAAATCAACTCTGACCTTTATTATAAAATCGGTGAAATGCTGGGTGAAGGAGGCTTTGGAGCTGTCTATGAAGGCTGGCGTGTAAAGGACGGCTTAAAGGTTTGTTTTTTGTTCTCTAATACATTAAATCTTAATACAGGATTAATGGTTGGAATGGTATGACATCTGCATGACTCAACAGTAAATCTTTATTTTTACATAAATCAAAAATAAACAATAAATCTCTGTTTTTTTTGTGTTCATCAGGTGGCTGTGAAAATGTCACAAAGTCAGGGAGGACTGTGCATTATATTAGAGTCGTAAGTATGCTGTTCTGATTGTTTTGGGATTTTAAATATCTTTACATGTTATAAGTACACAAACATCTACAGACATCGGTTTGTTTAATCCATGTTTGGGAAGCCATCTAATCATGATGAAAACTTTCTTCTAGCGGGATCACCCTAAGCCTATTCCTCAGGAGATCGCTTTGCATATTCTTGCCAAGAGGGGACCCAAAATTCCTGATATAATCCAGCTTTTGGATTGGGAGGACCAGCCTGACCGCTACATCATAGTCATGGAGCATATTTCTCCCTCAAAGGACTTGGCTGAATTTCTCAAGAGTGAAGAATGCAAACTTGATAAGGAATTGGCAAAGCTCATCATAGGGGCAGCAACCAAAGCGGCCTATGAATGCAGCATCCGGGGAATTTTCCATAGAGATATCAAACTGGAGAACTTCCTGATCAACACCAACACCCTACAGATCAAACTGATCGACTTCGGGTGTGGTATTCCTCTAAAAACGTCACCTTACAACTCATTACATTAATATTTGAATGACAACTTTCAGATCTTTTGAATTTCATTTTATTTTATCATTTTGAATCATTTTTGAATCATTTCTTGCGTGCTTTCCTGGATAATAATTCTACAATTAAACATACTATGTGTTATATGTGTTATACAAATATACAATGTAATCTGTTTCCTCTAGGCACAAGAGCATACTGCTGTTCTGAATACTTTAAAACTGGCGAATACTATGCAGAGCCGGCGACGGTGTACTCGCTGGGGATGATGATGTTCACAGTGTTCTTCTGCAGATTTCCTAACCGACGTGACCACTACAGGATTAATCAAAACATCTTTTATAAAGATGGCTTGTCGAAAGGTAAGGTTTTTAAGACAACTGTATTTCTGAATGACATGAGACAATCAATCTTTTCATTGACATGCTCAGTAAGAGCAGATGTTTAGTCACAGTTATAATAATCTCTCATCTTTCTGCACAGAATGCTGCCGGTTGATTCAGGATTCCCTGAAGGAAAATCCGGAGCAGCGTATTCCTCTCGAAGAAATGCTTGTCCACAAGTGGTTTCAGGTATGCTATGAGACTAAGATCTAAGATTTGTCTATTCTGAAATTTATGTAAATAATAACCAGATTTCTGTTCATTACAGTTCAAAGATCCTGCAGAAAGACCGCAGACTTCAGCTCGTTTATCCAGTCTGTCTGAGAGGAAGGTGAAGATTATTCGGAGGGTGGCAGACCCCAGTCTTCATCCAGTCTGTCTGAGGGGGAGGTGAAGATCATTCAGAAGGTGGCAGACCCCCAGTCTTCATCCAGTCTGTCTGAGGGGGAGGTGAAGATCATTCAGAAGGTGGCAGACCCCCAATCTTCACCCAGTCTGTCTGAAGGGAAGGTGAAGATCATTCAGAAGGTGGCAGACCCCCAATCTTCATCCAGTCTATCTGAAGGAGAGGTGAAGATCATTCGGGAGGTGGCAGACCCCCAGTCTTCATCCAGTCTGTCTGAGGGGGAGGTGAAGATCATTCGGAAGGTGGCAGACCCCCAATTTTCATCCAGTCTGTCTGAGGGGGAGGTGAAGATCATTCGGAAGGTGGCAGACCCCCAATCTTCATCCAGTCTGTCTGAGGGGGAGGTGCCATTTTATTGGAGTGTGGCAAAGCCCCAAACTTTACCCAGTCTGTCTAAGGGTGAGGTGTGGTTTAATTGGAGTATGGCAGACCCCCCAAATTCTTCAAGACTGTCAGAGGGGGAGGTGCCATTTAATTGGACTTTGGCAAAGCTCCAAACTTCACCCAGTCTCTCTGAGGGTGAGGTGCAGTTCAACTGAAGTGTGGCAATTAAAGGCTGTCTCAAGGTAAGATCTAAATGATAAATTACAGTTTCTAAATTATAGAGTATCTAAATTATAAATTTTATGGTTAAAGGCATCATTCAGATAAATATACAGTTAAGGTTATATTTATCTATTCCATCTTTCTGCACAGAATGCTGCAGTTGATTGAGGATTAATGCAGGAGAATCCAGTGAAACGCATTCATCTGGAAAAGAACCCTGACAGTCATCAGGAGCCGCCCAAAAATTTCAATTCTCTATACTATTATCTTACATTGTATGAGAAATGCTCCTATGCTAATTCAGCTTTTTTTGTTTCTGTGTCTCATCTCTGGGTTCTTGGGGACACCCGGGGCCAACAGACGCAACCTCTAGTTCAGCCTGATGCTGGTCCTCGTGCCACATAATAATGACTGCAGCTGCAGCCTGGTCAACAAGGACCATCCAGAATAAAATTAAAGACAGATTTCATTAAACAGATAAGCATCGCACTTAACTGCCTGGTTGTCTGTTTTCTTTACAGTCACACAGCTTACAAGCACAATCTGCCAATGTCAGCTACATTTGTCTTTTAGTGAAAGTCAAATCTAAAATGCTGGGTGAAGGAGCCGTCTATGAAGGGTGGCGCGTGAAGAACGGCTTGAAAGTTTGAAGTATTGTTTTTAGTGTATTATATCTCAGTTGTATTACATCTGCATGACTTAACCATAAATCTTTTTAATATAAATCAGTTTTACTTGTGTTCATCCATGTTTGGGTATCCACCTCTATCTAATTATGATGAAAATTGTCTTTCTTTTAGCCGGATCACCCTGAGCCGATTCCTCAGGAGATCACTCTACATACACTTGTTAATAAGGGACCCAACATTCCTGAAATAATCCATCTTTTGGATTAGGTGGGCCAGCCTGATCCCTACATCATGGTCATGGAGCATGTTTCTCCCTCAAAAGACTTGGGAGAATTTCTCAAAAGTGAAGAACTACTTTCAGATAGTCTTTGTAAGTCAAGCCTGTTTCTATTGTCATATATTTAGACAAATAACCAGATTTCTGTTAATTACAGAAGTTAATTTCCTGCAGACAGCCTGCTGAATCCAGCCACAGTTCTGAAAATGTTGGTGTCATTCAGATTCCAGACAGGTAGTGGGTCTGACTCAGATGATGATAAGCCCCAAACGTCTGTCTAAGAGGGAGCTACAAACAATTGAAGGCGAGTTTACTTCTATAATCACAACACACATACACACACTTTTAATTCAACATCCACAGATCTGTGCCACTGTTTTAATGTTCTTTTTATAGAAATCAGCTCTAATCCGTATGAAAGTGGTAAAATGCTGGCTGAAGGATGTTTAGGGGCTGTCTCACAGTAAAATGTAATTGATAAATTATAATTTTCATGGTTAAAGTGTCATTAAGATAAATATACAGTTTAAGGTTATATTCATCTCGTTTTATCTTTTTGAACAGAATGCTGCAGTTTGATTCAGGCTTGACTGCAGTTGAATCCAGTGTTTCGCATTCATCTGGGAAAGATGCTTGATCCTTGACAGTTATCAGGACCCGCCCAAAAGATTTCTATTTTCTATACTATGCAGCCAGATTTCTGCCAAAACTAAATGCATTTAAATTGTGTGAATTTGAATTATTGACCTGTGTAATTTGCAATGATGTCATTTCATAAATGTGTATTTTTAAATGGCCAACTTTTGTTCTGTATTCTTAGACTGTAAAAATACAGTTTTAAAAGGTTTCAAGATAAAGTGCAGAAGAAATTTAAAGCAGTAATACAAAACACACTTAAATACACATTTTTTAAAAATATGGTGTTTTACTGAAAACATTTTTAGCCAACAAAAGGGTGGTTTACTCTCTAAATGAAAAACATTAATGAATCAAAGTAACTTTAAAAACAGAAATATTTGTATTTGAACTAAACAAAATTATGAAACTCAAACTGTAGCTGCAAGCCAAAAAATTGTAATGTGGTTGTTTATCATAACATTTGTCTTTAAATAAATAGAAATAAATAAGGCAGTCATTGGTGAACCAAGGTTTGCATATTGTCTCATCACTATATATATATATATATATGGCAAAGGTCTCATAACAGGAATTTAGGTTTGTAGTTTATCCCTTTTGTGAAGAAAATGTATCAAAAAGAAACTACTTAAAATTACTAACAATTCTCCAAAATCAAGGAGTTCAGTATAGTGCAACAGGAACAGCAGCAGTGGAAATATAACCCACTTCAATCAGGATCAGTCTGGATCCATAACTTCAGTAAAGATGTCATCAAGGAAAAACTGGGAAACTGAAGCAGGATTTTCATCCGTATTCAAACCAGAGTTATGTGGTTTACTATTAGGTGACTGCGGAAAACAGGATGTCACAATTAAAAACAAATCAGTTTAAACTCTTAAACCTTATACTAATGTTGGATAATGATAACACACATTACAATAATTTGATTACACATTGCAGCATGTACCTGGTATTCATCCAGTGGTCGGTCAGCTGTGCTAGACACTCTAGCTGGAGATGATGTAGATGTGTCCACATCAGTACCCTTTGATCTCTATACGATTAAGGACGACCTTTGGCCAGCCACCAGATGGGATGGCTGGTTCCTGAGCAGCACGTGATCCTAAACCAGCTTTTTGCTTTTATTTCTGAAAACACAGATTAATGTTTTCTTCAGTCGAAATATTGTTAAAAAGTAGAAAGATACAGTCTGTAATTATCATGAAATGGAAAGCAATCTTACCCTTTCGAAAAGGTTTTCACATTGACAGGTGTGCTGTGATGCTTTGGTTGCCAGCCACGTTGGCAGATTTCCTCTAAAGATAGCCTCTCAAGTTGGATCGTACATTCTCGAGTGGTTTCCTCTTTTTGTTGCCTTGTGGGAGTCTGAACACAGACTTCTTTTGACATCTTGGCTCGCTGAGGTGTTGTTGGAAGGGCTTGGATTGACTTGAGCACATGAGACGTTTTTTTTGGAGATTTATTAGGTGACCGTAGCGTCATCTGTAAAGTACCTTTCAAGACACATCAGAAAAATATAAATAGCACATGGTATTGTGGGCACAAATTATGTAAAGTGTGTATGTGTATGTGTATGTGTATGTGTATGTGTATGTGTATATACACACACACATATATATACACACACAGTAGACTTACTTTGCCTTCCTGGTGATTTCTTTGTTTGTGATGGTGGCAGTTTCCGCATGGCAGAGATGTCATCTACTTGGTGTTTCTACGAAACAAATACTTGCATTGTTTATCTGCATCTAAATCATAATAAATAAAATTCAGATAGAAAAAAATGCTGAACTGCTGTTAAATGTTTATACAATAGCAAAACATACTTTGTTTGCATTGTCAGATGTCTCCCGACACTCTAATGGACTATCTTCATATGGGCCGCTTGCGACAAACCCTTTGGGGTCTGTGCTGTTCTCTTCCTCAGACACTGGCACAAACGCATCCGACAGCAACATGTGGGAAACTCCTTCACACCAGTTCTCAATTTCATTTGAGTCCATGGGAAGCATATCACTTATAAGGGACCATTCCTCCTCAGCTTGAGGTTCCATGGATTGAGCTGTTTGTGAAATTATGCATTATTTCATTGTCATTTTACAGGTGACAATATTGTATTACAAATCTTGCATTTAAATATTTTCATTTTTAATAATTTATAACTCATTTTAGAATTGCATAATAATTTATAATAATTATTAAATTCTCATGCTCATTAATAAAACAATCTAACCTCTCTGACAGGACAGCATATTCTGTTCTGCAGATCGTATTGCAGTTAGATTTTTTCTTTCTGTATTTGAAGGTCCTTCAGTGACTGACTCTTCAACCTGTGACTGTTAGATTCTCAATCAATCATTTAATACTCCTGCTTACATTTTTAACAAGACAAGAAGTACTCAATCATTAACGACCTGTCGAAACACATACCTTTAGTGCATTTTCAGATGGTGTGTCTTGAAGACTAACCAACGAGTCCGCTTTGTAAAGGCTGTTCTCTGCAATCTCGTCAGATACAGGAACCAACATATCAGAAAGAACCGTGTGAGAAACACCCGCCTCCTCAGTGTCCTCTGATTGGGCAGATGTCGAGCCAGCACTATAATAAAATGACAAATTTACTCTTTTGCATGTCTTTATCCAAATATCAGAATACAGATCAGAGAATCACGTTCTTACCATATAAACGTCTGTATGACACTAGTTTGTGTGCTTCGTTGCAGCAAGTCTTTACTTTCAAAAGGAGCTGAATTTTTGACTAAAATTTCACTCTTGTCTGAATTTGACTCTTTCTCACTTTGAAGATTATGGATATTTTGTTGTTTTGGTGTCGAGGTTGCCAGAGTCCCTGTTGAAGCTGTTGATAATCGCTCTCCACTTCCTACAGACTCTCCACTTCTCTTTTTGGGAAAATTCATCTTCACCTTTAGCATCCCTTAAAGCAAAAAGGAGAAAACAAGTTAAAAAACAAATCAGAAAAACTACTGAATCTAGGAAAATCCATCATATTGTTACTAATAAATGATTAGACTAAAGACACCCAAGACCACCTTTCTTTATGGGCGTTCTCCTTTTTGGCGATACAGATGGTCCCACATTTGTTGACTTTGACATTGCACAGAAGGGGTTTGAGACATTTGGATGCTCTTTCACCTAAAGTAGACATTTAAAGGTAAGAATGTACCCATCAGAACAAAACATTCTTTGTTATGCACCCTTTGCTATCCCATAATGCCATTCAGAAACCAACCTGGGAACTTTCTGCATCACAAGAACTTCTCTCTCCACCAATTATTGATTCTTTCTCCAAATCATTTTCCTCAGAGACAGGGATGAATATATCAGGCAACGTCATGTGTGAAACACCCTCATGCCCACCAGTGTCCTGGTGTGCTTCTGTAGTGAGGCTCTTCAGTCTCTCTATATCACAGACATCTTCACACGACTGCTGGAGAGAACTGTCACTATTTGTATGAACTTTATCTTTCGGTTCTTCAGAAACTGCCACTAACATATCAGGCAGCACCACATGTGACACCCCCTCATCTTCATCCTCCGTCTTCTCCACAGGTTGTGCTTCAGCACTGTGAAAATACAAAAAAGCTGTAATTATAAGACAATTCTTGCTTCCAATAGATATAGATAATGAGATAAATATGACGTACCATACTGATGTCTCCACAGTAGTAAATGGTGCAAACTCTTGCTTCGTCTTCATGACTTCTTCAGTTACTGTCAGCACTTTGTCTAAATCTTCCTTTAAGTAATCAGAGAAATCTTGTTCAGCTTTTTCTTCCACTTTATCGGACTCTTCTTTTATCTGAGGCTCCAATGTAATCAGAGTAATGATGTCAGGTTCATCCTCTCTTGAATATTCATCTTTGGTACATGTTGTTTTGGGGTTCATTTCAAACCTCTCTTGCAACTTGCCTTGATATAAAAAAATGAATAAATCATCAGTACCATGTTTTCGGTAAATTAATATCAGAAATAAACAAAGACAACAGAAGAGATTTTGTAATTCATGTATCTCCTTACCTAAAAAGGGTTCAGTCTTTTCAGATGCTGATGTCACACTTGATGGTCCTCTGTAAGTTTCCGCTTCTTTAGAGATATCTGAGGAAAGGTGTGGGAGAGGTCTCTCCAAGCCCTCCAGAGGTCTGCTCTCATCTTCCATTTCCCCAGAAGCAAGAACTGAGGCATCAACCAGCAGCAAGTGTGAAACACTCTCACGATTATCTTCAAGCTCTTCCTTGGACTCTTCAGTGGCAGTGCTGTGTAGATCTGATAAACGGGTCACCTGTAAAGAAACAATTGAATAACAGTAAACACTGTGTACTGTATATATATATATAAAAAATTATAAATATCTTGCACGGCCTGCTTTCTCATACAAAAACTCACTGAAAGGTCAAGAACAGTATCCATGTCCATTTCGGAATCGGTTTCCCACGTCGTGGGAAGCTCATCCGTCACATCTTCATAGACTGGCATAAATGCAGTCGACAACGCACTCTCATACCCATAACAAGTTTCTCTCTCACTGTCCTGAGGGTTTGAGACGATGTCGAGCACAAATGAAACGCCAGCTGTTTCCTGTACTGATGTTGTCTGGCTGGACTCCATCTCAGTGTGTTGAGCACTAGCATAAGATGTTGGAAATTGAACACTGGTCGTTGTTTTCTGAATGGATGCGCATTCAGACTGACCAGCTTTTGAGAGCCCAGCCTTCACATATGGCTTTAGGGTTGGCTTCACCTTAATCTTGCCTTGAGGGAGTTCGGAAAGAATTGTACATGTGTTAACTTGAACAACAGTTACTATTATACATGTTATATAGGACATAAATGATAAATTATACATTTAAATGAAAGTTCTCTTACTTCTCCTTTGAGTTGACTTTGATGGCTTTACTTTTAACTCTGTTGACTTTAGTAAAAAAAAAGTTTGAATCTGAACACTGCTACAAAACAAACTACAGCAAATTACCATTACAAAAAGGGTTACAAAAGCCATTTCATACCACGGAATCATTATTTGAGAGCATTTCCTGGCTCCCTGGTGGACCGGTCCTGTCATCCTTCACTACAGGAACAGGAACAGACGAATCATCCACCATCTTCTCAGAGACATTTCCACATGGCTTCTCATTCTCTCCTGACTTCATTTGAAGCGGTGCACTACAACAACCAATTGAGAACAATATTGTGTTTAATGAACATTTGTCAATTTTTTTGCCCACATCGACTAAATCTGTTTATAAAGAGAATATACCTTGAATCCTCTAATATGGAGGGAAGAGAATTGCCTGAGAATAGAAGAGGTGTGTGAACTTCTGCTGGCTGCAGTTTATAAGGGGGAGGAATGTCCTGGTGTCCACAGGAAACTTCATGAAACAGCTGAGAGGTGGGAATCTCATACAGAGTTAAAACAAAAGTGGGCTCCTCCTCTGTCTGGTTATCTGTGACAAAAAATAGAAGAAAAACATTAAAGATTACTTATTTTAATGGTACAAAATCAAATGAGAATTTGTGTATTTGAGTATTTAAATTTGCTATTTTAATTTAAGTATTACTTTGAATGCTTGCACCAGTCTCCACTCCAGCAGAATCCACGATTTCAGATTTTGCATGTCCTTTAAGAGGGGCATTAAAATCCTGCCATAAAATATTAATCCATTTAGAAAGGCTTTATTTTATCCACCAAACAAAAAGTAGAGAAGTTCGACGTTTGAGAGGATTTCTGACCTCAGAAGCTTTTGACAGGTCCTCTGCGCTGTCTTCCTGTACTGAATCTGTACGGTTTACATCCTCACTAAAGTTGACTGATCTCTGAACATCTTCAGTTGGGGTTTCACAAAACAGCATCCTAAAGAAGCATTTTAAAGATAAGACTATAACTCATCCATTATTCAATCTTCTAGTACTAACCTGATAAATGTCACCGTTCCACAGGTATAACACTTTCCACTTTAAATCTCCTTAAAACACCATAACAATGTACATACGTGTTCATATTACATGTGTGGCTTGGATACTCAGTTGAAGCTTCAGAAAATGATGCACTAAGAACGTCTGTTGAAATCTCACTTGTTTCAGGAATGAATGAATTCATAACAACCAGGGTCTATAAGAAACAAAATAAATGGGACAGATGTTTAATTGCTTCCAGATAAACAAGGGCTTCCAGTCAGTTTTAAATCACATGTATTCAGAAACTGCCACTAAAAACCTACCACTTTCTTTATTGTTTCCAGTGGTAGTGTAGTCGACTGGAAGTGTTGGACTAAAAGTTTGTTTTGATTCATGTAACTGGACATGACACAAGGGATCAACAGTCTGTTTACTCTCTTGCTGATTTGCCTCACATGAAACAAACTTATCTTCTGTAGAGATGTTCTTCATGCTTAGACCCAGCTCAAAATGCATTTCTTTAGCAGGACTTCGCCATCCTGGCTTATCATAAATCTCACTTATAAAATCTAAACAAAGATAAGACCACAATTATTGGAAACTAACACTACTAAATTATACACAATTTCATTATTTTGATGAACAATGTCACACCGTCATGATGTTCTGTGGTCTGATGAGAGCTGATCATGATCTGGGATGCCCGTTCCACATACGGCATAGACTCTGCAAACTCACTCTGCCTCTCTGGGCAAACTACTGAATCCTTAGCAGATGGTTTGCAACAGCTGTATGGATATCAGAACAGAAATCAAATACAACATAATAAACATTCAAGTCTCTGTACTGTATCATTCTTATCTTTATTTATTTGCCAGTGCACACCTGAATGAGACGGCCAACCCCTCCTGAGGTTCCTCTGTCATAATTTCTGAATCTGAATCATAGTCCTCTCGATCAGCTATTTGCTCTTGATTCTCACAGCTCTGAGTCACAGCAATTTTAAGCAGTCCTTTTTCTGTTTCAGAAACATCTGCAACAGTGATTGTGTTGTAAAATTTTATTTTATTCATCTGTTAGGAAAGTTAAGCATTTAATTATGTGTTTCTGATGTTTAATAAAACAGAAAGTTGTATGTCGCACCTTCATCTGGTAGTGTGGTGGGAAGATGTGGTTTCTCAAGAAAGGACAAAATCTCCTGGACCACTTTATTGCTTACAGTTGGAGTTTCTTCTATATTAAGGTCAAATAAGTAAGGGTCAAGGGTCAAATAAGTAAATTGTATACAACTACACAAAAATGATGCACTGATACAACTAAAACATCTTACCATCTGATGAAAATGAAAGATCATCATCTATTGAAGTTTGGGGATCATCCTGATGAAAGACATTTGCTTGAAGTCAAATACTGTGAGTACCTGATGTTTTCATCATACCATCAGATGACACAATAAATTTCCCTTACCTTCACAACCTGTAAGACCTCACTAGATGTTGCATGTTTATCTGGATGGTCTGGGAGTTTATTCAAGACAGTCACTCTGTCTTCTACAGGACTGCTAGACTGCAGATGACTGGAGCTGTGGTTGGAACACAGGCTGTCTGGATCTTTAAAAAGATTATATAGATTAATTCAATGCAACAAGACATTCCTATGACAACATCTCATTTTTTTTCAGTAATGAACATGCCACAAAACCGACATGCATTACATACTTTAAGTATGTTTAATTCAGTCTTACTGTCACTAGATTCTGCAGTCTGTATGTTCAAAGGTTTTTGGAAGGTTTGCTGTGACCTCCTCAGATTAGGTTCAGGCTTGGTATATCTACTCCTCTTTTGTGAAATAAACCGTTGGGAGGAACTGGAGGCAGATTCCTTCATGTTTGGATGTTGAGAGACCCTTTCTTCTAAAGTAACAACAGAAGAGCACTTCTCCTGACCATCCACATGCTCTTCTACCTGTAGAAAAAATATTTTTATACTGCCACTCTTTGCTGGGCTTTTTCATATTATTAACAGATAACACTTGTAAAGAAAGATTCTTATACTGACAGATATGACTTTGGTGGATGCTGTGTCCAGCTGACTTTCAGAGTTTGTTAAATTCTCTACAGTCATTTGGGTTTGATCCATGAGGTAACGATCCACTTCTTCATGAGACACCAATACGGCTGGTCTTTTTAAAAGCATTTGACCTGAGGTGATGTTTAGGAGGAGCATTAAATCAATTTTTAATAATAATTAAGACTAGAATAACTGGTGGATGTGCAATTGTGTCACACCAGTCAGGCAAAAATAATTATGCATGCAAAATGTATGCACACAAATATAAACGTTAATATAAAAGTTAACCTACCCTTTATTTCTGTCAAAAACTGATGATGCTGATTAAAGTCCTAGAAAAGACAAAAGTCTCTTTAACAATATTTACGTTGATATATCTACATTACATGTAAGATCTTTACTTCCATTGGTGTGCCATGACCATTAGCCAATGGCTATGATACGACAAATATGATCAATAATATTCAATTCAACAAAACATCTTTGAATCTATAGTAAAATATAGTGCTCTAATAAACCTAAAGAATCAAAGGATACATTTATTGCTAACATTACTGCTTGATATAAGCGACACATAGTATAAAGAACAATCGTTTCTAATGTGTAACAAGCAATAATGCACTTAAAATGCACATTATAGCTGGAAACTTGGGGCCGACAGATATCATATGTACAAATATGTAATGAACTACTTATTATGCACTGCATTTATGCATTATTGATAATCTATGCAAACTAAGAAAGTGCAGTAAAAGTCATCAGTTTCTTTTACCTCTTCATTGTGCTGATCTTCTTCCGTCTCTTTATATTCTTGGGTGTCCTCCACATGCTCTTCAACCTGTAGAAAAAATATTTTTTGTTATACTGCCACTCTTTGCTGGGCTTTTTCATATTATTAACAGATTAAGCTTGTAAAGAAATATTCTTATACTGACAGATATGACTTTGGTGGATGCTGTGTCCAGCTGACTTTCAGAGATGTTTAAATTCTCTACAGTCATTTGGGTTTGATCCATGAGGTAACGATCCACTTCTTCATGAGACACCAATACGGCTGGTCTTTTTAAAAGCATTTGACCTGAGGTGATGTTTAGGAGGAGCATTAAATCAATTTTTAATAATAATTAAGACTAGTATAACTGGTGGATGTGCAATTGTGTCACACCAGTCAGGCAAAAATAATTATGCATGCAAAATGTATGCACACAAATATAAACGTTAATATAAAAGTTAACCTACCCTTTATTTCTGTCAAAAACTGATGATGCTGATTAAAGTCCTAGAAAAGACAAACGTCTCTTTAACAATATTTACGTTGATATATCTACATTACATGCAAGATCTTTACTTCCATTGGTGTGCCATGACCATTAGCCAATGGCTATGATACGACAAATATGATCAATAATATTCAATTCAACAAAACATCTATAGTTCAATATAGTGCTCTAATAAACCTAAAGAATCAAAAGATACATTTATTGCTAACATTACTGCTTAATATAAGCAACACGGAGTATAAAAAACAATCGTTTCTAATGTGTAACAGGCAATAATGCACTTAAAATGCACATTATAGCTGGAAACTTGGGGCTGAGATATATGTACATTACATATGTACAAATATGTAATGAACTACTTATTATGTACTGCATGTATGTATTATTGATAATCTATGCAAACTAAGAAAGTGCAGTAAAAGTCATCAAATTCTTTTACCTCTTCAATGTGCTGATCTTCTTCTGTGTCTTTATATTCTTGAGTGTCCTCCTGACAGGGCATAGCAGTGGTTTTCATTTCCTCTGCTGATGTATCTGACCCCGGGCCAGTCTGACACTCATTCATCTTTTCCATCTCACTTCTCTCGCTTTCAATAGCAGTCAAATTGCGTTTGACACTTTCTGCTCTCGTCTGCCGACCAGGGGAGCCCTGCGGACTCAGAGAGATCTGTGACTGGTCCGGGCTTTGAGACCAGCCGTGTGTCTTTATCAGCCTGTGATCACAAAAGAAAATTTAAGAAGCATTACCAAAAGTGATTACCGTGTGAGTTTAAGGTGAAGTGCTAAAAGAATGGGCCATGATTTTTACCTTGGAGGAGTTCTCTCCAGAACAACAACTACCCGCTTCTGGAGTTGACTTTCAGCAAAATTGTCGATCTCCAACTATAAGAATACAAATGATAAGTTTCATGATTATACTTATTGTATATCAGGAAGTTTGGGTAATATCACAATATATATTAATCAATATTCACAATATATCTGCAATGATTTTGCCTAGAAAAATGTAAAAAAAATGTAATACCTTCAATAAACTTTTTACACGTTTCCTGAAGATCATGTTATAAGACCAGTTTCACAGTCCTTGCTAGATTCACAATGTCCTAACCAGACCCAATACGACACGTGATAAAAGGTCTCCTTTCCATGTTAATTCACTGTTGCTCGTTGTGTATTGCTATTGCGGCTGGTTAGGACAAAAACTCTGATAAACATGGAAAAGATACCTTTTATGGCATGTTTTGCATCACGTCTGGCACGGTGTTAAACACAACGCTAAAACTAATTCTGAATTTATTTCAAACTCTCTATTTAACTCTCTATTTATGATTAACTTGCCTTACTACGCCTATTATTATCCTTGAGCTAATGTAATAAAAACATGCCTATATTTTTTTACAGTATTTTACTTGTTGGAAAAAAATTAAATTACATCTATTTAAAGTACAATTTTGTTGTATTTAGCTAAATTGCTCAGCATTACATTCCAGTGAACTAATAAAATTCCCTTTATCAATACACAACACAATAAATATTGTGTAAAGGCCTCATCCTTTTAACACACCTCATTCTCATCTTCTTCGCAGTTCTCATCTTGACCTTGTGGCTCATTTTCATCCTCCACTGGCGGTTTTGTCTCAGAACATTTTTTGTCTTTTCTTTTGGCTAAATTTGGCATAGGCCTCTTAGACCTTTTGGAAGAGTTTTGTGGAATCTTCTCCTGGGCTGCTGTCTCTGGAGTGAGCTTCTCCCTGACATTTGTAATTATAAGACTTTAGGAATTATAAATCTAAGAACTTTGCTGCTGAAAGAATATCCTCTAATCTAGTAAAGATAATTGAGCATACCCCTGATCCTCTTCAGCTTCAGGGCCTGTCGTTGAGAGGTCACTACTGCCGGTATTCAGCTCATCTTTAGCACACAATGTGGATAACATCAAAATTGGATGAATTTTGCAAAATTACATAAAATGAAATGTCAAATTACATTGTGTGCATTAAGAGAAAAATCCCCAACCTTCAGGACACTTTTTGCTCCTTTTAGTTTTCCGTTTTCCTTTTGCGGGTTTCTCTGCTTTTGTCTTAGATGTATCAGCAGACTCCATACTGGCTTGTACATTTTCTTCATCAATATCACCATGTTCATGCATTGTCAAATCTACAAAGAGTAATCAGAAACACAAAAATATGATTTCTTGGTAATAATTCAAGAAATTATTCAAAAATCCTATACCAAAAGTAAAGAAGAAATTGTCACAAAAAACAATTAACATGAACATTCTCAGAAAAGGCCTTTCTTTTTAAACTTTTTTTTTTTAAAATAGGCAAAATGTGCCAATTCATGTTGTTAACAAAAGTTACATACAAACCTTTAACTGTCTTTTTGTTCCTTTTTTTCTTGCGTGTCTCTTCCAAGTCTTCTTCACACCTCTTTTCTTCACTCTTTCTTGAACGCTTGCGTTTGTTTTTTGATATGGACTTCAATGAGGAATCTTCATTCTCAGCATTTACAGAGTCATCTTCCACATGCAAACTTTCACTTTCCTCACCTTCAACTGAGCATTTACCAACAATAAACAATTTAATATAGCATGTTTGTCTAAACAAGCATTTTGAAAAACACTAATACTATAAAACAAATGACTGCATGGACAAAAATGTAAAATATAAGCATGTAAGCTAAAATACAATAAATCTGTAGCGATGAAAAAATAATTGTATTACTAAAATGTTGCCTTTTTTAAATTACCTTTTTTTGATTTCTTATTCTTCTTCCTTTGTTTGCATGTTTTCTCACAGGGGGATGCTTTAGACTCAAGATCCCTTTTACGTTTGCGCTTCTTGCTGGTGCTGGATGTCTTGTCGCAAACGTTCACATTACTACTGTCCTCATTCTCCTTTTCTAAATCGAGAAAGGCACTATCTCCAATGTCCAATTCCTCCTCAATATCATCATCAACAACAACGTCTTCTTCTGCATGCTTTTTGTTTTTTTTACCACCTGAAGAACAGGTGAAGAAGTCCATTACAACACTGTGTTGGAACAGTGTAGTTTAAGTAACTAATGACAGACAGTTGAATTATAAAATAAATGCATAAAGGGTGCAACAGTCCAAAGTCAATTATTTTTCTTACACTGTGGTTACAACATTAATACTTTTTTGTTTAAGCATATTTTATAGATCGTGGTCAATGGCATTACCTTTGCCTTTCTTTTCTTTATTGGGTTTTACCACCAGTTTAACTGATTTGCCTCTTTTTTGGTCCTGTTCCAAGATCCTCTTCAACAGGAAACTGAAAAACTCCTGGTCAAATGGCCGCTTGTTTCCTAAATTAAATGTCAGAACAGAGACTGTAGATTTTTGTCAATATCGTGGATGCATATGGCCAGAAGGTACAAATGACTCACTGAATGCTTTATCCACTCGCCATGCATTTATTTTCTCCTCCTTTTTATATTTACTCTGCCAAAAAGAAAAAAACAATAACATATAAATTCTAGTTTGTAACCCAATATAATGTGTATATTATATAATACAATATGTATATTAATGTACAATAATGTTATTAATATAACATAACACCCAGAATAACAGCAATGAGATAAGGATTTTATGGCAATAATGAATACTGCTGTATTACTTTTTAAAAAGAAAATACAGAATATACCTTAATTTCAGCTCTGTTTCGGTGAGTCAACAGCTGAGCCATCATGGAGAAGTCTGTTCCTACCATACTGATGGCCAAATAGAACATATCTGTCTCTAAAACGCAAACGCACATACATGCCTGCTTTAAAGGAACAATTGAATTGAAAATGTAAGATTAATTTGATGTTTTACAGTTCTAATAGTCTTACCTCTGACAGACCAGGGCTTCACATAACAATGCTTTCTGAAACTCATGTATGTTGTAGTACTGCCTCGCTCAAACAATGGAGTCGCATTCTCCACAACTGTATCAGATGTCCTCTCGACACGCACTGTCAAACTGATCACAACACATATCAGTCAGTAATTACTAACAAATACGCATAAAAGAAATCGCATGTTTCTGACAAATTCATTGTACTACCGTAACGCTAGCAAGTCACATGTTATATGTCTTTTCAGATTAGTGTGTTAACCATGACATTTATGTGCCTGCTGAGCAGCAGATTAAATGTTTGTAATGTCTGTATAAAAATGTGTATTGCAAAAGGGATTAGAGCCAAGTAATCTATTAAAGAGATTTAGTCGGATCTGGGAATAAGCAGCCGAAAGGAATGCAAGCAAGCGTGACCAAACGGAAACCATTTAAAAATATTTACAGGTCACGCTTAGCTTTGCCGTTTTAGTTTTTCCCATTTCAAACTATAACTTACAGATTGCTTACGGTCACATTTCCATACCTTTCTTCATCTAAAATCAGTGTGCCATCCTCTGTCACCTTGACTTTGGGAACTATCAACCCATCTTCACCATCATCATCATCATCATCCTCCTCCTCCTCCTCTGGTTCTGCCATCTTTATTGGCATCCTGAGACAACAAAACATCATCCTGAAGGGCACGGCTCAACAAGACAGCAAACATGCCCCTTTTGTGTATCCAGCACATAATACAATTCACTATATTTAGATCCTAGTTTACGGTGTCACTTACTTTGGTGAAGGTGGAACAATGGTCTCTGCTGAATCCTGCTCAGTGGAAGGGACAGACCTGTTCATTTAATTACATTCAATTAATTAATTATGCTTTTTAAAAATATTATAATATTTATAAAATTTAATATTGATATTAAATTCTAAAAATAAAGTCTTAAAATAAAGTCTTATTTTGATATTGTGGAATATAAAGTTTAGATTTACATCATAGGGTTTGTCTCTGGTAGGTAATAAATGAAGTCAGCTAGAGTCATTTTGCTAGGATCCGTCTCATCGCTCTGTTTAAGCGAAAGCCGTTTACTCTTCCTTGTCTGTTGAGTAATCAAAAACAAGCATTAGCATGTCATAAGAATATAAACATTTGCCTTTTCTATTTACTTTTATTTCTCTATAGATTGAAAGTAATGGTAATTAAGGCTATTAATTCTCTAAAATGATGACAAAGTTTTTATCTTAAGGAAAACTTTATCTTTAAATCTAGCATTTCTGCAGTACAGAAGTGTCTAACTCATTGTCCAATAGATTTACTTTACCTTTTTGTCTTTTCTCCTCTCCAGCTTCATTAGTTCTTTCAGTTTGAGGGCTCTCAAGACCCGCTGCTTATCTGAGTCCTTCAGGGGAGAACCCGGTCCATCACAACGTGACAACTTTAAATATGGCGAGAGGGTGGATGAAGATGGACTGGCACATTCATGGAGACCAGAATGAGATTTTTGGGGAGTTTGGCAGAGTTCTTTTTGAGGCTGTGTGGATGATTCAGGTCCCGATGATTTCTGGAGAGAAGGCTCATGGCAACCAGAGGAGGATGGAAGACATGGTGAAGATGAAGGGCTGTTTGTTGTTGCAGTAGTTTGTTCATTAATAGAATCTGAGAATGTAGAGTTTTGAGAATCATCTCTGTTGATAGCAGCTGTAACAGAGGCCTTAGGGGAAGACTTGGATGGCACAGATGGAAGAGAAGCAGTCTTTCCAGTGGATGGAGGGGGAACGGAACGGACTTTGGGTCTGGCCAGGTTTGGTGTGGCAGAAATCCTGCTCCTCCTCTGAAGTGCTGTAGCTGCAGGTGTACTGACACTAGAGGGCTCTCTATCACCACTGAAAATGATCAAACAAGCACAACATCTCAATATAATGCATTTTAATCTCTTTCATTCTAGCATAGCGTTACACTAAACAAATAACATCAAATAAAGTCATCTTCTGGCAAAACAGTAATTAATTAATTAACTTTAAGATTATAATGTTCAACATGATACCTACTGCCACTTCTCTACAAAGTGACATCCATTATATTAGACCTGCTGCCTGCAAATTGACTACCATTTCATTTTTCTTGGCAGTCATTTCAATTCACACAAAAAAAGCAAGACAGTTCCTCTATCATACATTTTACATATTTACCCAAGACATCATCAACTTGACGTTTACAAAAACTACCTACAGTATGGTATTTTTGCAGTGTTTTCTCTCAACAAACTTTCAAAGAGGCTTCAAGATTACTGAAATTTATTATATGCAAGACAAAACAGGCAAAAAAAAATTTTATATAACAAATATACATCTTTTTTTAGTTATGGCAAGCTCTAGAATATTTTTAGGTAGAAACTGTGAGCGAGGTGGCTTTCAAATGCTGTCGTGAAGTTAAAATGAAGTTAAAAAGGTTGAGAACAACTGCTCTACAAGTGGGCAATTCGATGTCAGTTTTAACAATCAAATAGTTCAAAAGTCAATAATAGGTGGTTTAAACACTCATGTAAGGTCTCTCAAAGTTTTAAAACAATGTTTTGTATGTTGGTAAAGTGCTGTTTTTAGATTAGTCACATCCATAACGGTCTACATTCATCATAAATGGGCACATAACAATTAAAATAAAATAACTATTTTGTTCTTTGAAGAATCATCCCTTCTTCATTTGTTTGGTATTATTGCTTAGTTCTTGTTTGTGCAGTTTACTTCACAGAACTCCTACAAAGTGTGTTGCCTCTAAAAAATGTGTCCTTTTTTGTCACAATTAGAACAGCTTAATATGAAAATGATTACTAAAATGTATCAAGAGAAGCAATATAATGAACAGGTCATGATAGGAGATAGTGTCAGTGTGTGCTTACATGTTAACAGATGCTTTCTCTGAGGGACAGTCAGGAACATTTCCATCTCCTGTAGCCACAGCAGGCTCTATCACTTCCAGGTGAGACTGTGGAGAGGGTGATGGTCTGTTCGTTTGTTCCCCTTTAAGTGTTTGTTGGGTGTCCACAGCTGCTGACTCCTGGGAAGAATGATTTTCTGCTGTAGGGGCCACAGCTCGACCTCCTGGCCTGACATTGGGTTTAATACTAATCCTCGATCTTCGCATCTTTGTTGGGAAACTGTGGTGAAATCACACGTACATTGAAATAAGCGTGAGTCACGTGACTGATTAAAAGTTGCACCAGCAATGACTACGACCATAATATCGCTAAACAAGATGCTGTTTTTCAGTCACAGCTGGACAAACCATCTACATAATATGGATTAAAACTTTGTCATGTGGTTTTTGCGCCGAATGACTGATGTCATCAATTGGGTGTTAGCTGACTCATGTATTTAATAAGGAGAGCACTGTCAAATTATTGTATTAATCTATATTAGTGAGCGAACTAAAGGGCATTATTGACAAATCTCATTTTATACATGACAGATTAACTCGGCAGGCACTTACAATAAATTCATGCATGCGACTGTCTACACTGGCTGAGTGTAATGACAGTGATAAAACGGTAAAAGTGAAATGACAACAGAAAAGTATATTGTCTTACTTTAGTTCAAACGCCCGTGTAACCCTGTCACTGTGTTTGTAGAGTTTAAAGTCGCATAAAGCTGTGTTTCTGCCGCATGGTACCTCTGCAGTAACGGCACTTTGCACCGGCCGGTCTGAACAGCAGGACGCCGCTCTAGTCAGCGCTTTAAGAGAAAGGCATTATGGGTATTGTAGTGTAACTGGAGCGTTCTCAGCCACGTTTTCTTGTTAAAAAACTACTCTTCCCAGAAGCTCCGAAAAGTCAGCTGTACTGATAGCACACACGTGGAGCAAAACGTCAAACTTGGCAGCTAATTATTATTAGTTACTGATAAATTACTAAATATAGTATCTGTGAAACGTAAACGTTTCTACTTCCTGATGGTTTAGTGTTAAGAGTTCGTGGTTCTTAATGGCTATATTTGGGATATCCACCATACTACTAGACTACTGTTCTATTTTTGAACAGTATGTCAGTGAATGGAATACATATCTTTACATTTATTACATACATTTTGCAATGTGCTTAAAAGTTTAAAGAGCAATATTAACGATTATTTTCACCATCATTATGACTCAATGTTTTATTAGGCTGACAAAAGTTAAGATATCTTTAATCAAATGGAAAAAATAACCAGTTTTGTTTCTTATATCCAGACCATTATATTCCAGCTTTAAATCTGTTGAGGTGACCCAAATCAGATAAAACTGGCCCAAATCAATCACACCCTCTTTACCAGGATCTCAAATATCTGTGTCCCCAGAAAACAAAACAAAGTGTAAATATTTAATAAAAATAAAAATATGACATCATTTATTTATACCATGTCATTCAAGAACTTGTATATGACTCTTATGTAGAACACAAAAGATTTTTTATAGAAATGTCTCACTGGTTTTGTGTCCATGGAAGTCAATATTTGTTTGTGTTCTGCAAAAGAAAGAAAGTCATACAGGTTTGGAATGACATAGCAGTGAGTAAATGATGAAGGAATTACATTTTTGGATGCAAAACATATGTTTGTGTTTAGAAAAATTAAGAATTATACGGAACATGTAACCAAATTATTGAACCAGTCACCACTTTATTGTGAAGTAGACCTAACTGGTCTAACAGACTTGAATACAAACCTTGAAAAAGATAAATAGGACAATTCTAAATCTATTCCACTAACTAAAATTCCAGTTTATTGCAGCAACTACATTTTTAAACACCTCAGTTCAATAACATCCAAGGCAGAGATAGCATAGTGCATAACAGAGCAGATATTTATATATGTACATACATATAATTCACAACATACAGGCTTCAACATCCAGTTCAATTCAAATGCAAATCAGTGATCATTCAAGGTTTACATTGTTGAATGTTGAACTTTATTTGTCTGTGGGAAAACATTACATTCCCCACCTAACAAAAAATGTCAGAAAATGTCACTGATCTTGATTGAGACATCAATATGCTTTATATCAAGTATTACCTAAATGATTTTAGATGATCATGTTTTACACAAATGTTTGTGTACTTATTACAGGAATCATTATGTTATTTTTCAGGTATTTTTAATTGACAACAACTGACAACATGCCAGCGGTAGCAATTAAGGACTGCTTCTTTAATAAAATGCAAAATCCAAATAAAACAGAGAACTATTGACTTGAGTACAGTACATACTGTATTTACAGCATGTTCACCTCCTCACGAATAACAGAAAATGAAATAAAAAGCAAAGAAAATAACATCAAACAACCTTGAAAAGCATTTAAATGAAATAAAGGTTGATTAGAGCCACAGTCGTGAAATTTTATAATGCGTTTTATAATGAACAGGTCAGTTCAGTATGTATCATAATCAGTGATCAGTACAAAGCAGATCATTAGGTGTAGATTGCACAATCATTATATCAAAGCATTGCTACAAATATTATATACTGTACATTGAATCTCTGCTGGTCATTATGTCAGCTTGTGCTTGGGCATTTCATAAAATCCACCATAACCTGTGACAAACATTCAGTGAGATGAAAAGCAATAAAACAACAAATCTGACACAGTTCATACCCCAGTTGTAAGTCATGAAAATGCTTGTGAAATGCCACTCACATCCTAAAGCTTCGATAAATTGAGACATAAACATATAAAGTCAAACACGACATTACAATGAAAAAAAGTGTTTAAACAAGGCATCAATGCATTGTCTCTGGTCCAGAATACATAACATAATGTTACATTTCTTTGAGTGCTTTTTAGGTAGAACAAAAACAAACCACTCCTAACATCCTGTCATTGAATAACAAACTGCACTAAAATAAATGTTGTTCATTGCAGAATGTGCAACTGTTTGTGATAAACATGCTTTAACAGGAAACCAGCGCTGTGTGAAGGTTTATTTTCAGAGTATCCATTACAACTACATGAATCCAAGTGTGCCTGATAAAAGGAATAAGGCTGACCAGACTGTTTTTCGCTCTCAGACATTTCAGGATGGATGTGACAACAGAGCTAAGAGACCTGCTCTTGATCAGGATGTACTTTATCCTGCATCCATATAAACAAAGCTCAACAAAACATTATAAAGCTGTAACAGACATCTGGGATGGAACTGTTTTTGCATAATATCTTCTTCAATGATTTTTGTTTGATCTTTACTTGGACTCTATGGAGTCATGCAAATGGGTTTCCAAATGGACTTCTGAAAGAGTCTAATCCCACTGCCTTGATGGAAGGAGCACTCTGGAAAGGTCAAAGAACAAAAAACAAACGAAAATGTAAGACACAGCTATCCTCCAGGTTCTAAGAATGAAGAATCTGACTGATTGATCTGAATACATTTGAACAAACACATACTGGATACGTACAGTGGAAGGTACAGATGTTCCAAAGAGATCTTTACCAAAGCAGCTGTCGAACGGGTTCTGACCTCCTACCTTCAATGGCTCTGTAATGATTTAAATGATTTTTTTTCCAAAGTGAAAGGCTGCTATACAGTCATAATTAAATAAATTTTAATTAAGAAATTGGGAATAAATGCCTTATAGATACCTTTCCTTGCTGGGACATTCGGTGGCTTCGCCATCTGGAAATCCTTAAACATGTCCTTGATGTCTCTCTTCTCCTTTTCTCCTAGAGGATCCAGGTCAACAAAAGCATTACTGTCCACCTTTGGCGCTTCTTTGGTGGCTACTGCTCGAGGTGGAACCTGAGGAGGAGGACTGGAGTTCTGCTGTCCATCAGGCACAAGGCTTCCAGTTACTGTAAAGATGCCAGTTTGGAAAGGGTTTCCCAGGGTTGTGTGCGGGGTCCAGGATCCATTACATCCATTGGCGACTGGGGTGGTATTCCATGATGAATTCTGCTGGGTAGCAGTGGAGGTTCCAAAAACTCCTGGAGTGGTTCCCCAAGCAGACACAGAAGAAGTGGAGAAGATAGGTGCTTGAGAAAAAGACTGAGAGACATTGTTTGTGCTGGGGAAGATGGATGAGAGGGGCTGATTCCAGCCAGCTGCTCCAGGACTGGAGACTGCAGGTGGAGGTTGTAGAGATAACCCATCTGTGGAAATGATGAAGTGTTGATTAGGTAATGTAATATATTAGGAAGCAGCACTGATTGTGAATGTGAATCATACATGAATGTACAATTTACTAAAGAAAAAGCAAGCCTAATGTCACTGGGACAAAGGCAGATTGTACTAAAACATACAAATTTTACATAAGGGTTAAAAAATACTTATCTTAACCACTTAACTTATCAAATAAACTACAAACGTATAAAGCAAAACAGCCACGTTCCAAGCTAAAATGAATTTAAATAAGATGCACTGACATTTTAAAAAGGCATTTTCAAGGTTTTGGAAGCTTACAAATGTCAACAGCGTCTTTCCTGTCTCAAGTGTCTTACCGAGAGCCGAGATTGTGTCGGTGGAGGCGGGACTCTTGCTGAACAGACTGACAGGATTAACCGGGCCGTTTTCGGGTTGAGGTGATGGTGATTCTGAACGGTTCGGTGAAGCAAACAGATCTGTCCCATGTTTTTCATTTGAAGGGGACTAAAGAAAAAAAATGTAAAAAGCCTTATAAATGATGTAAAATTAAGGATGGCCTTTACCACCACACAGTATCTATGAAAATATCCTCATGTAAGTCAGTAGCAAATCAATTCTTACCTTTTAAGTACAAATCACTGAAGCATTAAAAATTGAGGCAAACATTAGGCAAGTGGTGTTAGATAAACATGATTAATTTTAGAAAGATTAAAGCTGAAGTGTATCATTGTTATGCATAATGCAATGAAAGTAATTTGATAGCAAAGAAATAAGAAATGAACCTACAAATGGCTTAAATGTACATTTATCCGTATATTAAGGTTGAATTAAAGAAAGAGATTTGACATTATTGTGAGATAAAAATACACATTTTAGCTTTAAAGGGTCTTATTAAGACTTACAAGACACACATTTAATGAGTAAGAAAACAGCTCTCATGGGTATATGGCATGAATGTTAATGCATTATTCTGCTAAAGCCTTTCGATTACCAAATGAAAAAGCAAAAGTAATACAATTACACAAGTAATACAATGTCAACTTATGATCGGAATCATAATCTCACCTTCACACTCCTCCTCCCCCTCCCGGCTTTCGTATTAAGTGGAGGAGGACTTATAATAACCGAATCCTTGACTTGATTGACAGGTGGTTCACCCATGCTGCCGTTCTCATGCTTCACTCCATTCTGCACTGGCTGAATCTTATCAGGACCTCCCAGAAATGGATTAGGCGTCACTGTGCCATTACCATTCTGCTCTCGGACTGGGATGGTATTCTGTGTCCAGGCAGTCGATTCCACAACTCTGCCATCTAAAGGCCACTGGCCGTTACTGAGTGCTTGGATGACTGTCCTGTTGGAGAGCTGGTCAAACTGCTGACCCAAGTAGTCAGAGTCACCATTCTTAGGTCCACCATTGAAAAAGTTATTAGGGCTGTGGTTGACTGTGGCAGGGTCTTCCCTGTTTGACTGATCGTTGCTTTTGGAAAATGGGTCATCGCTGAACGGGTCATGGATAGGGGTGGGGAAGAAGTTGAGCTGAGAGGAGAAAGGGTTCTCAGGCGAGAGGTTGGACTGGGCTCTGGGAACAGAAGAAGCAGTAAAGGGGTTTTCTTTAACGCAGTTTTGATTGTTGTCCATTTCAGTGGATAGATCCATCAAGAGGATGTCCTCAGACTCCTGGAAGAACATTTAAAACAGAAGGAGAGAAAATAAATAATGTTGACTACTGAATAACACTAATAAATTTATGTACATTTTTGTGGAATGTTGTACTGATGAAGTGATGCCATGCATGAAGTATTTTAAAATAAACTTTCTTTATAGGTAGATGTGATGTAGCCTAATTATATAGAAAGGCACAATGCAAGCAACATAGATTTTTATGACATAATAATTTACCAAAAACATTTTAGTTTTATCTTAATCAAATTTCAATACAAATCCCAAACGAATTCAGACAGATCTAACTATATTAACAATCTTCAAAATCAAAATGTATCCAAAAATTAAACATTTGTAATCATTTATTCACTCTTACTTTGTGTTACTTCAGTCATTTATAATATGAAATGGTGTACTACTTTTAAGATTCATTTTGACATATATCACCCTTCACTTTCAATGTATGGAAATGAGCTGCTCGATATTTTTTTGTTTAAAAAAAAAAAGATAAAAAAGATAATATGTTTGGAACAATTTTTTTCAGTATATAATTTTTTGACCAACAAAACACTATTGAATAATGGATGAATAAAAATGGATGAATAACTCACACAATCATGAATCTATATAATTTGTTTCACTAGATGTTACCTGAATTAGAGCTCTCACAGCCATTGAAATGTTTTGTTAGAAGGACAGAACAAACATGACATCAACAGAATGAACCAAAAATACCAAGAAAAATATAATATTTTCACATGTGGCCTTTTAGTGTCTTTATAATTTGTCATACTGAGAAAAATGAACTCAAATAGCCTAAAAGCATACAAAAGTGGGCGGTTCTTCGGCTAACAACTAAGCCTTGTTGAATTTCTTGTGCTTTTATTTTGGTTGGCTTCAGCCCAGGCGTGCTGGTCCCTATGACTGTATTTTTTCATTTGAGGTCAACCAAGCACGTTGTGAGAACACATCCAGAGACTAAACAAGGACTATAGCAGAATATAGAACTGAATGTCACTTTGAAAGGTGGAACATCTCATTTGGATAATCTTGCTTTGGTTTACAACATAAGTTGCCTTCAATGTATAAAAGATGTTTAAGGCAAGAATGAATAATGTTAGTGTGCCTTTTTTTGTTTTACACTAAATAAATAACTAGGGATTATTAAAACCAGCAAATAGCAAATGTTTAACTGACAAACCATTATGAGTAAACTTTACAGTAGATCCAGCTTTAACATAAACATGTTGTGTTAACTAATTTTGTTTAGTCTTGCCCAAAGGGTCTTACCGAAGGAGAGTTTAAGTCAGGTGGGGTCGACATGTCTCCAAACAGGTCCAGCTGTTCAACACCCTGCAGCGTTGAAAGAAGCAAAACATGACCAAAGTTTTCCAGCCAAACAGAGTAAGAGCAACCAAAACATCTAAGAGAAAAGCTATTCACACTGAGTTGCCAAAACTAAGAGAGCAAATGAAAGGAAGGAAATGACCAGTGAGCTGAATAAGGATAATTGTGTTTTTTACACAGTCTGTGAGTAAAACGAGTGAAGCAAGAATGACCAGAGCTGGTATGTGATGCGTCTCAGTGATTTCCTGTCTGTTAACTTCATTAGCTTTTGCCTCCTGAGGAGACTGGTGCAGTTGAGAAGTCGTGAACGCCACATGATGAAAACCCAGCAGGAGGCACTAGGAACCAGGCCAGGAATAGACAATTCTTCTCTTAATTCTGCTGGAATTTGGTTAGTCTGTGCAGGAGCACAGCAACCGTTTTACCCATAATAAAACTAAATAGAAACATTTGTATCCCACATCCCCTTTTTGGGGACATAATTAGCACTCAAGCTTTAATGTGGACACCCTCTTCTCTCTTCAAATTGTAGCAGTGGCCCTGGTAACACATAAACTACATGTTCACTGCATTTTATGCAATGAAAATATGGTCAAATAGAAAGTACTTACTTTTTTGTCATTGTGTGAGACTCCACTGCCATTCTGTAGGGTTAAGATCGACAGTAATTACGACAGAGTTTGCATTAGCAAAATACATTGGCCTAGTTTCAGGGACAAGGTTAAGCACGGTCCCAGACTACAATGCACTTTTAAGCCGTTGCAACTGTAAATAACTGACATTTGTGATCCTGTCTGTAAAATCCATGCTAAAGTTTTCTCATCTAATTATGAGATTTTAATTATTAATTTCACTGTAATTGTAACTGGCATTACTCAGTCAATAATAATAAATAATAATAATATCAAGGTTATATTTTGACAGATTTTTTTTACATTATGTATGATAATCTTATGAAGAAAACACTAAATCACCAAAAATGACTTTTTTTGTAGGTTTTACATGCATGGTTACATACAGTTTCTTACAATATATTAGTGCTAGTTTATTGTCTCAAGATGCACACCAGTAATGTTTTTTTTTCTACGGAAACGACTTAAATGTCCTAATTGCCCTACTCCTGGCTTGCAGGAATAGTTCACCCAAAAATAAAATTATTTTATTATTTACTCACCCTCATGTCACGTCAAACCTGTATGACTTTCTTGCTTCAGCAGAACACAGAAGAAGATATTTTGCAAAACACTTACCGGCACCCATTTCCTTTCTTTGTATGGACACAAGGTACAATGGAAGTCAATGGGTGCCGGTAACCAGCATTTTGCAAAATATTTTTTTTTGAGTGACAGGGTTTGAGTGACATAAGGGTAAAAAAAATTATGACATCATTTTTATTATTGGGTAAACTATCCCTTTGATCTAAGCCCTGTCTGTGAAACCAGGCCAATATGTTATTCATGTAATATGTTTTGACTTACCTCAACCAATTTATTTGATTCATCCTGGAGAGAAACAATACCATTTTAGTAAGATAGACATAAAAAGCAAAGAGTGTAATTCATAAACATCTACACTACAGGACCCAGATGTGAACCTATATCTAACCTGCAGTCGACATAACAAGATAAAAGCTCGGCTGAGATAAACACCACACAACAACAGGAACTCACAATAGATGCCAATGTTTGCAGCCTGCGTGCTATGTCAGAGATTTAAAACCAGTAGGGTCTGGACATATTATGAGTTGGTATAAACACAGTTGTCTATGAAACGTGAAGTCAGTTGGTGATGATTACCATAACTTGTTGCATTGTGCAGTAAAAAAAATCACTGAAAATCACAGGGGTTGCATACCTTTTTTGAACCTTCGACTTCTTTTCTCTTCATATTAAAGATTAACTGAAAAAGATCCTTCAGGTCAATGACAAGAGGCTCCGCCTGAGTGGAAACACAAACAGTGTGTTAAACAGCATGTTTCGTAAATGTTTGAGAGTGAATGTTCGTGGTGGGGGATTGTGTGTTTTCTCTGTGTGTTTATGAACTACTGGGAAATGTGAGTTACAGAAAGACAGATATGGTGAGAAAATGAGTGTGACTATGTCCGTGTGTGGAAAAGGAAAAAGCTATGCTCTATAAAATCCCAGTGGACCTGCTGTGCAGTTTTAATGGCAAAGAACTGGTGCTGGCCCTCCGCACCACACACGTAGCCAAACGCTCTGCTGTCCGTAACATCTCGAGCAATGAAGGAGATCTTATTCACTGCATGTTCTAGTATTGTTGTCTGGAAAGTCAAAACAGAAGAAACAGTTTCAGCTAACAGATACTAGACACTATAAATCAAGTGACAAATCCATCAAGTATTTATTCAAATTCATACTATATAAGGGATATTTGACCAAAAATCACAATCACCCTCATGTTACTCAAACCTGTATGATATTCTACAGCTTTATGTGTCAATATTATGACACATAAAGCTGCAAATAGAAAAAAGTACTGCAAAAGACAAAGCTGTATTCAATTTCACAATATATGTATGTTGTAAACAAAGAAATGTGATCCTCGAGCACAAAAAAAACTTTTGCAAAATGATCACGGTTTTGTTTTTCTTCAACTGAATACATCTTTTGTCTTGTGCAGCTCATTAGAATGATAGGTAGAACTAGACAGAATAGAAAAATGTTAAAAATGTTCATTTTCTTCTGCAGGAACACAAAAGGAGATGTTAGCCAGAATGTTTTTGCTGCTCCTTGTCATACAATGAAAGTAAAATGTAAAAATGACAAAAAGTGCCTTTAAAAGTATCCTAATGGTAGTCCATATAAACGATGCTTTAAATGCCAAGCTTTGGAGAGACTAAAAGAGAAGTCAATATTTACTAAAACACTGAAATTTTGTAGCTCTGAAATCTAATTTGCATGTTTGGAATATGCGCATAATTAATATTTCATGATAAGTTATGAGACACACAATGTTTGGTATCACTAATGTCATTGGAAATGGTTTAGAATATAGCGAACACATTTTATAACCCATTGTGCTTGATTGTAATTTTAATGTGTTAAAATTTTAATAAAAAAAAAAAAATTTAAAATAATAATTTTACTTTATGTTGTCATTTTTTAAACTTCACAGCCCCTGCTATTTATTTACTCTTATTGTATGGAAAAAAGTTCTGCCTAACATCTCTTTTTAAGGTCTAAGGAAGAGAGGAAATCATATGTGATAAGAACAACAATTGACTAAATGACAGAATTTTACATGAAATGTCCCTTTAAAGACCATGTGAGAAGAACACACCCCTGTTTTCTCATCAGTAACCGTGATTCCTGAGAGAGAGATGTTCACCCAAACTCTTTGCTTGTGTTTGCCCTGAGAGCGAGCAGACGCTGCCTTGCCCTGTGATCACAGACAGAACACACAAATAAATCAATAGCTACAGTATATTACACATTTTCATAATGATTTATTCAAGAGACTTGCAGGTCATTGAAAGCATATATATTTGTAGAAAAAATCTTTAAAAAATAATTTAAATGGGGTTCTGTATTTCAAGGGGTGAGAACCAGGGGGGCGTAAATATTATTTTGTGTGAAACTGAAGTATATATATCAATTATTCAGTTATTCATTACAAGGTAATGGCTTAACACTGAACATACTAAGCCAGTTGGTGCCAAATGTAATAAAGTCAGATCAAACTATGCTAATTGTTTTGTTCTGGCCGTCCTGTAAAGTTGGTGAAATGTCACTTACACCCCTCTGATTCGCACCCCTCGATTTGTAATTGTAAAATACTTTATGTAAAAACTAACCAAAACAAACTCCAAATTTGTCAAATTAAATTTTGTAACAAAATGAAAAACTTGACTAGTAAACACAAAGTTTGCAGGTAAGCAGTTTTTAAAAACCAGATGGTGTATTGTGAAGAAAAATCCAGACGGTGAATTTTCACCATTGTGTCCTAAGCACAGTATAGACTTTATGAATGTCTTCACTGAACCCTGAAACAATGGAGCAACGTAAATCCTTTACATTTATGGGTATATGATCTATTTACAACTGTTAAAACAGATGCTTGGATCTATTTTTGCATTACACTTTATTATTAACCCCTAGTTGTCTACAATACCACATATAGTGTCATTTAATCCTGGTGTCTCAGTTTCTGGAAACATCACTTATCAGAGTTACAAATGTCTACGAATGGCTTTTATCATATATCTGTGACTGTATCTCTCTGCTGGTACTATAAGTGCTGCTTTTGACATTACACAGTAGGTCATGCTGTAGGTCATGACATAAGTTTGGACTGGCTTAACCTGATAACACAGCAGAAATTGAGTATACACATGAAAATGCACTGCTGAACTACCTTTTATCATTTTTAGATATTAGATATTTTTAGTCTTTAAAAAAATAAATTTTCTGTATTTTTATAAATTACAGTAACTCTCAATTTTTTGTTTGTCATGATTAGAATAAAATTCAACAATGAAATATTAAAGATAATAGGGATATAACACAGGTGTCCCTCTTGAGGAATGGTGACAGTTAACAGGTTAAGGATCATGTTGTTATATCAGGGCCTTAATGAGCAACCTAATGAAAGAGAAGTATGGATGGACTGCAAGCTGCACTATAAAAACAAACACACATAATCTTTTACTGACCTTCAGTTTCATCATAGAGTCTTGGCTCATTTTGTCTCCTCTTGCCTCAGGGACATCATCTACACCAATCAACTTGGCTTTGTATCGAACTCCATTACCTTTGAACCTGGCTAGCAGGAACTCATCAGTTTTCTCTGGGCTTGCCGCAGCTAAGAAAGAAGGAGATGAGACACAAATGTAAAACATATCATAATAACTCAAAAATTGGCATTTGTTTTGCCGTTTGTTTTGACAAAAGCAGCTGTCATTTAAAACAAAACCCAAAGAAAGCTTTCTAAAACAGGAATGCAGATCACTGTGGAATCATCTGTGAAATCCTCTAAAATCTCACACTCTCCATACACACTCTGTGCCATAATTACGGCTTTTGATGGTACTGATTGATGTCATTGTGAAGGAAGGGAGGATATTGTGTTATATGCTGCAGTGAATGTTACTCTGAATCTTACTCAATCGCTAAAATCTCAGCAAATTACTTGGATACTCATCAAAACACGTCTGGTTAAAAAAAGACCCAAAGGAAACTGATTACAGGGAACATGAAGTGCGTCAGAGAGCCACTGATATGCTGATCATAGCGTTTTATCTCCACATTCCTCCAAATCTATGTTTTAATATATCTATCTGGCCAAGTCTTAGCCTTGGAATTGTGATTTTTGGATTTGTGCCATCCCATCGAACGCATTGTTCTTCTCCCTTGGAAGCAGCTGTTCTTGTGTTATCTTTCTGAACATCACTAAATGGATGCAATTGTGCCGACCAACCTTTTTTTTGTCTTATGGTCTTACACATTTTGACAAAAAGGATTTCGAAGCAGTGAACTGAACTGATCATTTTTAAGAGATGAATCACAAAATTAGGAACTTTTGTTTAAATTCAATTAAATATTGGAAAAGACAAAGATACAACATTCTGTATTGAAAGTCTTTTTGGGGCATTATATTACTCAACTGTAATATAACGTCATGGCCTTTGCTTGTTCACCTCAAGCCTTTCAAATGTGGTATTTCTATCTATCAGTAAATCTACTTCTTACTGCCTCTTGAATCTCTAGTCATCTCATACTGTCTCCGCACTACATCTATTCTCACCTATCTCAGTTTCTCTCTGTTCTCTCTCAGTTGAATATCAGAGCTCAGGTGACTGTGTGGCAATGTTCCCTCTTGGCCAGTGGCTCTGATGAGATGGCAGAGGCGGAGAAAGAGCGAATAAGCCAGACACAGAGAAACAAAAAGAGACTGAGAAAGAACAGCCTGGCGGAGACCCAGACCTCATGCCTGCTGTGGCCAAACCAAGGGACAGCATTGACATTCACCTCATGCAGAGACTCAACAGGCTTGAGGTTTCTGCTCTACAACACCCACCCAACATGTACATATAATACCAGTAAATACGCCTGCATGGTTCAGTTACTGTTTTCATAAAACAGCATCTTGAGGCTTTTCTGTTGTGCTTAGACAAAATTAAACAGAATATAAAAAGTCTTTGTGATAACAGACCTCTTAAAGAGGTAGTTCACCCAAAAATAAAAATGATTTTATTATTTACTCACCGTCATGTCATGTTAAACCTGTATGACTTTCTTGCTTCAGCAGAACACAGAAGAAGATATTTTATTTATTTTATCTACAAAAGAAAGAATCATATACAGGGTTTGAATGACATAAGGGTGAAAAAACTATGACATCATTTTTATTTTTGGGTGAACTATCCCTTTAAATATTTTTTCTAGCTGTTTAAAAATTTTGGTTTGTGCTGTGCCTATTTGATACAGCAGTATTTTGATCTTATTTTGTCTTTTATCAATGAAATCACACCAACTTAAATATTAGCACATCTGTGTCTTAAAGACTGTGAATACACACATCAGACATATTTAGATGTATTCTGTATTCACACTCCTGTAAGTGACTTGGTAAAACATTGTATTACCAACACACAGGTCGTGGGTTTAATCAAATCGTCTAAAGATAAAAATGTCTGTCAAATGCATAAATGTTAAATGTATTATTACATGAACGTATTTGCCTCCACACTGATTGTAACCATATGCAGTAAGGCCTACAGTATGTCATTTACAGTATGACAATTACAGTATGTACTGTACAATGGATCTACACTGTGACAACCTCCTGGATTTAATCAAGACACTATTTTTCTTTAGCAGGGAGAAAATGCTTACAGAACAGTTGAGAAAAGCTATGCAGACAGGGTGACAAGTAACAAACCACATAAAAGGCCTCTTACAAATGAGCCTTATTATGTCAATTTAAACCTAAATGTGGGTTCAAAGATCGAAAACATGTATCTACACAAAAGACAAAGAAAACCTTATAGCCACAAATCCTGTAACAACATGGCTGGAAGTCTGAACGCGTGATGCTGTAGAAAAAGGAATATATTTTTGTTTCTATGTCCAACACATCGCTCCTTCCACCCCAGATGCACCCCATCACCCAAATCACCGCTGGCTCCTCAGCTTGATACTGTGGGAATCATTCTGCTTGTTTTCAAGCCTGTGAAAAAGGCACATAAATAGGCTTGTTGGACAGTGTCTTGCAGTCGCAGCTGGAAGGTCTTGTGGAAACAGAAACAGACCTCTAATGGAATCCATCACTGGTGCGTTCTGTCGGTATGAATGAGCTAGGCAAGACAAACAATACCACTGTGCACCAGGTTCCAGCTTAGAAAAATAAATCCAGAGAAATATTGGGTCAAAGAGGCCCCTGGAGTCGAGGGTGGAGGATTTTAGTGTTCTGCAGACGGCCGTTTGCCAACTTTATGCTGAGCAACATCATGTTACTTGCAGAACTTGATGAACTCGAATGGTTCTCTTGAGAGGAACTTCTTGTATCTGAAAGAGCTGCATTCATCAACTGTAATCATTGGCCGTCAAACATGAAATGGAGATTTTTTGATCTGTGATCCAGAGCTGATACTTTATTACTTATGACCGAAAGGCTGTGCATAAACAAGCTTAATATCTCAGATTTTTGCTCTACAAAACCCAAAAATGGGGCATGGCCATTTAGGTGTTTCACAATGCCATAGAAGAACCATTGGCTGAATGGTTCCATAAAGAATCTTTAACAAATAATTCACAAAAGGTTCTTTAGACTGTAGAAAGTAAGTAAAGTGAAAGTAATTTGTTCTTTCAAAAATGGTTCTTCATTGGATTAGCATCATTTCCCAGTAGCTTAGTTGGTAAAAGCGTGGCGCTAACAATGTCAAGGTCATGGGTTCGATCCCAGGGATTACGCCATGTGTAATTTAATGCATGAAAGTGTCTGCTAAATGTAAACGAAGAACGTTTTGTAAACCCTTTTTTAAGAGTAAAAAACCCTCCTGTGCTTAACATTGCACAGTTAAGATTTTTGACTAAAACTTTCAAATAAAACACATTTACTGTTAAACTAATAAACTCATATTAAATCATTATTAATTTTTGGGTGGAACTATTAAATCAACTGTACATCCGCTGAACAATATACCAAAACACTACTATACAGGGACATAAATCATGGATGTAATTTTGAAATGGTTTTCTTAAACAGCTTTATTTCATTTCAATTCTTAGATCAAATCTTTGAACAAGCTGCCTTTTCATGTAGAGAGGTGGCAAGCACAATGGAATTATTTTCAGGCTTAGTGTTTGTTCACAGAACAGGTTTATTATATGTTTGTTGTGGATAAACTGAGTTTTCTGACGATGTGGATACTTTCCACAGATTTCTCAGTTTGGTGTATTACTAAAGACATTCTAGTAGACACAACAGTTTGTAGGAGTAGGTTTCTTCAAACCAAGAATAAAATTTCTATTTTTAATAGAACCCGCTAATTCAGACATTTTGATTACAACCCTTTCAACATCAGCGTCAAAGCTGTCACAAAAAAAGAAAATCTTTACATACCCTTTTTCTTTTCTTTTTTGGAGGGCGTCTTAAATGGTGCCTGCTCGACTGTGGGTGTGCTGGTTTCCACTTCCGTAGACATGTTTGGAGCCCAACCTTGTGCAAATCGAGTGTGAAGACAGGATTGGATAAAGCACTCCTCCGCTCTCCTCTCTGCAGTGTGTGTCCCACAGCTTGACTCAGCAGTGGACCGCGCTCAGCTGTGCCCGCACTGGACAGTTTAGGGGAGAGAAAGCCAAACAGAAAACAGACTTAGTAGAAGCAGGCAAATCAAAGCTAAAAAGCCAATTTGTCTAGCTGTAATTTTTAAAATTATTTAATCACCCTTATGTCATTCCTCAAGTCAGACATGTATTGGAACACAAACAAAGATATTTTGAAGAACTTTGGAAGCCAAACAACACTGGTCCCCATTGGCTTCCATTGTATGAACACTAAACCACTGAGGAATTTCTCAAAATATCTTTTTTTTTGTGAAAAAGTCATGTACAGGTTTTGAATAGCATGAAGGTGAATAAATGCTGACGGATGTTTTTTGGGTAAAATATATCTTTAAATTAAACAATAGATCAATTCACTTACATCAAAAACCTTAATGCAAAGTAAGCTTTGCACTTTCTTGATCAGGAGTGGGTGTAAAACTACTTGGAAATATTGTTCATACGTCACCATAAACACAGCATGACTGCACAATTACTCATTCAAAATATGGTGAACCTTCACTGTTAGGCGATGACTTGCTCTTTGAACATGCGCTGACCACATTTTAACCCTCCCAATAACATGCTAACCAGATCTGATTTCATCCCAGTGGACTTAGTAAATCCTCAGTAACAGATATCAAAGTGTCTGTGCTTAAACAGAAGCTGAATAAACATCCTGAACTCCCGAGCAGAGCTGGGTTGACTGCATTGTTCAGCCATAAATATACCCAACATGTTTTGAGTTACTACAGATAACTACTTCTCCTTAAGACTTATCAGAGGTGAAAGGCCACCGAGACGTTTTTAGTTCTACCACTCGATCTTGTAGAGGTATATTACAGGTTATTAACTGACAGAAACATGGTTCTGTTAGCTTTATCTCCTGCTGTCTCCGCATTGCAATGATCCCACCCCGCACCAGAAGACAGGAAGTGAGAGCTTTCCTTACATCTGGGATCTATTTATTCTCCACCTTCTCCATACCACAAACCGGCTATTTTTGCATATTTGTCTTCAACCAAAAAAACTTGAAGCCAACATGTGAATATTTGGGATGTTTCTCCCCTTAACCCATAACCAAGTCAAGATGTCTATAAATACCTTCACCTTTAACAGGCTCCAGCACTCTTTCCATGAAATATCCTGCCGGTAAAACATGCAAAACAACATTGCAATAAGGTTACGTAATTATGCAACAACTAAGAACTGGCTGTTCTTATGAACCATGAATCAACATCAGATGGGAGAACTAAAAATATTTAGGGTGCAAAAAAATCTGCATCTAAACTTAATACTGTAGCGTGACAGATGAAAACTTGTTTTGTAGAGTTTCATTTTCTACGGTTATGCTCTATACCCACCCTAACAAAATCAGTTCTTACATCCCAAAGATGAAACAATTTAAAAAAAATTAATATATTATTAAAAATGGTTTGACCTCAAACATAAGTGGGTATCTATTTTATAATCAGTTCACATTTTTTTATACCAACCCAGCAAATAAATGTTATATAAAGTCTTGATGACTCTCAGACACCAAACAGAACATGATAGTTAAAATAGACTGTTGTCAAAACTCAACACAGATATGCTATCATGTGTCACCTCACATAAATAGTTCTTAACCCATAATCAGCTTCACCTCTCACATCAGCGACCCACACGTGACCCTAAACGTCTACTGACCGTCTATAACTAGCCAGCAGATTCTATTATAAGAGGAAACAGTACCAGCTGACCTTCCCTAAACAACAGCTGTTTGCAACTCATGATAGACAGAACAACCTTGGCACACAATATTCACTATGTAGTGCCCTTATCAGACATGTGATTTCCCTTCCCAGAAAGGAAGCAGCTAAGGAAGGTTGAAAAAAGAGGAAGAATGTGGGTGACAATCTGTTACAACAGAATAGATGTTCTAAACAGACATCAAGTCTTGGTATCTATCTAGCTGACATCATGATCCTATTAAGCTGTCATCAAAAGATAATGACATATTGAGAGATATTTGCTCACAATAAATTGTGCCCACTGATAGCAGTGTATTTAAATGCACTGATTCAGCACCCAATTCACAAAAGGAATTAAGCTTATCCGGTAACAGCGCAAGCATGCCACAAAATCTGTTTGGAAAGCAATTTGCATAGCATTGTTCTTCTTAATCTTGTAGACCAGTTCTGAGTGCTCAGTAGTGAAGGATGCAGCTGACTACTGCAATCTGACATAATATAGAACTGAACATCATCATTCCAGCCTGTGATCCAGACACTGGATTTAGCTCTAAAAATGTGCCCTTGTTTACACTGTGCATCTGGATGTATTACAGGTTATAGCATTCTTCTCTGTTGTTTAATGGATGCCACCATGATCAATGGAAAACGTGACATCTCTTTAAACTGTTAACTGTCATCGTTCCACAGAACGAACACTTTCACTATTCACTTTAATATTTAATAGTTGAATTCTAATCTAATCATAACAAACTATATATTGATGGAAAGGTCTAATACTCAAGAATAAATATTTATAAACAAACACTTTATTTATAAAAATACCTTAAATAAAAAAATGTTTAAAAAATATCTAATATCCAAAATTTTGGATTGTATTTTCATGTGTATGCTCAATATGTGCAGTGACAGTTATCATTGTTATGTGACAGTTATATATTGTACTAATATACAAATACACTAATACACATTCCACAAATACAAATAAATGTGGACACATTCCCATTTACTGTATGTGGATTTATGTGAACAGACCTCACAGCATTGTTGATGGTTGCTAGATGTTTTGCTAAAGCTTATTGCCAGAGTCTGCACAGAGCTTCTTTTGCAGCGCTTTTATTTTAAGACTGTATCTCTGCGTGAAGATGGGGCTGTACTGACTCTGAAAAAAGCCAGACTTCCAATGATTCAATAAATTGCATTAGGACAAAATCAAGTCTTGCCTTAAATTTTTTTTCATTTCAGTAGTTGTTTACACAGATACTTTACACATAGCAATAGGGAAAAAACCTTTTCAGAAACCAGAATCACCACACAAACTGCTGTATAAATTGTCCAGTACATGTACTATAAGTACATATACCATGTCCAGCATGATTGTTTCCAATCTTTGATCTAAACAAACAGTCAGAGCCAATGGCCTTGTGGGCAGTGCTCCGACATATAGCACGGTTGAGCTTCGGAGCACCCAAGTTTTGAGTCTGGCTCGTGGTACTTCCCTGACCCCACCCCTTCTTTCTCTCCCACTTAGCTTCCTGTCATCTCTTCACTGCACTCTCTGAATGATAAAGGGCAATCCGAAAAAAATAAATCTAAACAAACAAATCATGCTTCATGTTCACTTGTATTAACAAAGTCCAACTAGGCACTGTAAAAACTCTAAGAAGGTAAGGACAACACATTCTGTGTTACTTTTTTGTGTTGTCCATTTTGTTTTTTAACACAAAATCAACACATAATAAATAACACATCCTTGAGAATGTGGATATGCATACAATATTTTAACCTTTTTCTGAATGGCATTAACATTTTAACAATGTTAATGGAACAAGTCTCAATTTATGTATTGTGTAATATGTCTGATTCCATGGTGGAAATGACATTTTTTTAAATCTTTACATTATAAAAATAAAATTTTCACAAAAGCTTTATTTTACCAATTGTGTAGATCATCATATTTCTAAACACAATATGACAAACCAAACACAGTAATTCAGCTTTCAATGTATTTTCATAGTTGAGCTTTAAAATCTAGACATGCGAGAGGGGTAAAACAATGAAATCTATACAAAAAAGACATCTAAAAAGCATTTTTAGATAGGATCTTTAGGATATAAACATTTGAAGACATACATGGTGCCAAGTTGTACCTTTAAACCACTTTCCAAGCCCTTACTCAGAAGACTTTAGTATTTCCTGGCCAAAATTAAGCTCAAGAAAACCATCAATATTTGCACTCTGTGGTTGGCCTCACAAGACCTCATACTCTCTATTTTTACTCTCTTGTCTTGTCTGGCATTTCATTGCGTCTCCAGTACCCTTTAGAGCCTTTTTTGGCTCCTCTAAAGAGAAGGAAGAATGATATAAACACCATCTTTCCTCTTCCCTAAACCCCAGCCTCAATGCTGTCACTTGACACAAACTATGGAGTATGTGTAAATATGCACAAGTAAGCCAAGACACATCCTCTCAATGCCAGGAATCTCAGACCGCTACGGGAAGCACACTGGACAGAGAAAATCTCCAAGGGTGTGGAGCCAGACGTCAACAGCAAACTAAGGTACCAGGAACAAGGAACTGATTGTACCCATGCCACATGCAAGACCAATCAATGTATTTAATGGCCTCAATGCACCTCAAAATCCTTCAGTTCCTGGCTGAGAAATATGAACTGTTAGAGGATATAGATCAGAGCAGAAACTGGTCACAGATTCAGGTGTGGTAACATCTGGTTTCTTGCATTTAATTCATGTTTAAAGGCCTGTGAGTTACAGTGAATCAACGTAAATACTGGACTAATGATTATTAGTTCAACAAATAACCTCTTGTTCAACTGTTAAACCATTAAAAAAACATATCAATCCACCTAAACTGAATCTGAAAGCTGGTAAAACGTACCAGGGATATGACCGTGATTTTTACATTGTCATGGCAGATCACGTAAACCGTATTGCTGCAAAAATACTGAGATTTCAGCACATCAACATTCTATTGAAATTAAGCTCATGTTTTATAATGATACTAATTTGTAACATTTTGCAATTCAGATATAACATTATTGAGATTCAAGGCTTTGGATTGTAATGGTTGCTATGGTACCGGTTTGCCAGTAAGACAGGTATGGACAACTCTTTTCACTGTGGAGTACTCACAGGCTGGCTTTGCACAGCAAACACACAATCCATCACCCAAGACACATAATCAAACAAAATGAGGGTAAGACACACAGTATACACAAAGCTTTAGAAGACATTTTAAACAATTACATCCCACATTTAAAGGGAGAAACTGATTGTTCGCCAGGAAATCCTATAACTTTTGGCCTGAAAACCAAAAAGATACTAAAATGATCTTTAACAAAATATCATCAACTATTTCATATATAACTGTCAAAAAAGATAAAGAACCAATTGTCTTTTATCACAATGTCACTATAATATAAAGTTACCCTGTCAGACCTCTCAGAAGTCTGAATATCTGAAAGCCAATTAAACTTTACAGACACATTTATAAAACTGACAGTAAAATTATCTATAAATTTTTAAAATTAGTAAAATTATTAGCTTTTTATTGGGAATAATACAAGCAAAAGAAAGAACAAGCAACTAAACAAGAAAACCATACAACTAATGTTACCGTACCACATCTCAATATAATACAAGAATTAAGTTACAGTTAGTGTACTAGAATTCAAGGACTTGCAGAAGAAATCAATACCCTCTATTAATATCTTATCCAAAGATAACTATAAAAACGGATATCTAAATATCTTCGGCTAGACTGGTGTTCTCAAAATGTAACTGTTCCACAAAGGCGGGTCTTGGGAATTTTCTTGTGTTGTAATATAAAGGTTACAGCAATCATAATATCTCTCATTATATAGCTAATCTTCTCAGCATGAGGTCCCATGATAAGTAGAGGTTTTGTAGAAGTAAAAACATTTCAGAAGTGCAGTACACCATAATTTTAGCCTTCTGCTTGTGTGGTCGTACAGGTGTCCCAGACCTGCTACAAAAGAGGTTTTAAAATGTGTGTACAACACTGCCTGACCCACAACATCTCATTGAACACATTTTAAAATAACAGGGTTTACAACAAATTTTGCATTATAAACATAAATTCTATCTTTACCCAATAAATATCAAGATAGGAGGGCGGTATGTAAGTTGTTTGCTTCTAACTTTGCTTAATGTTGGAATGCAATGAGGACGAACACTAAAACACTGCAGTAATCCACAGGATTGCTTAAGACCATCTATTCAACCAACTGAAGTTGTTCTGTACATACATCTGGGACCCGATGTACTTAAGAGTATTAAATGATGAAAACATGAATGAGTTTTTCATCCCAGGCTTAAAGTTGTTCTGGGTCAGAACACACTGACCCAATGATTTTCAAATGGTCTAAACAATAATAGCTGCACAGGATGTCCATCATGTTAAGGGTCACAACCGCTATTGATAGGGTGAGGGATGGATCACAAAAACTCGATGCAAGAGTTGGTTTACTTGTGATCCATGATGAAATTTGTACCTGATGCATCAGACTCTCATAACTCTCTCATAAGTTTATGATGTTTAAATCAATTGTGTGTTTTAAAGCCCATCTGTATTTTTGTTTTAAGGAGTGTGGAGGTCAAACGTTATCCTAGCAGATGATGAAGAAAGCAAATCATTCCATATGTAAGCTGTAAGGTACTTTATTGAGAATAAGTCACGGCTGAAGGGCTATTGACCAATCAGAGTCAAGGACTGGAACCCGTTTTATAATTGGTTATACACCTTTTTCTTCCAAATCCTAATTTGATTACTTATTTAGGAGGAGAAAGCGCAGTACAAACAAACACTCGAGGCAAAGGTCACTTACCTCAGCATGTGGCCACCACACTGAAATTCCACACTACACATAAAAGAGCAGCCAGGACTTCTCTACTGACCTATATATGTCTACAATGAAATACAATAGCAGTCCCTATTGTCTCATAAAATATCACAAAGGTAGAAAAAGTAAGAGTTAGTGGAGAAGATTCTTATTGAGAATCAAAAGGACAGAGAGTTGCTTTTCGTTCTCACTTGCAGGACTTTACATTAAGAGACAGAAGTAAGTTGTTTGATAGCATTTGAAAGCTTCAGAATGAAGGACATACGGGAAACTAAGTTGAGTGCCAACATCTGGTTTCAATAAAACTGCACACATTGTACCAAGAAGAGAAAAAGGAATGTCTTGATCTGAGTCATACCAGCATCATTTTAAATGGTAATTTGCATTTTAAATGCTTAAACACAGTGTTGGCTCCCTGTCCTTGGTAAAGTGATTTACACATATTTAAGTAGAAACACATTTCCCTTATGAATGAGTTTGAAGGCATGTTTGTTAGGACCAAAGACATTTTCCTTCAATGTTTTCAGCTATGCTTTCACTCATGGTTTTAGACGTCATGAACGTCAAGTCATATTAAAAAGTTACATGTTTCCTCAACATTACCAGCTTTGTGAGAAGAACGGGAATGTATTTACTGTGGCATTTCCTCCTCTAAAACTACTTTGGGGGATGGTGAAGCAATGGGAAATGAAGGAAAATGCCACACAGGAAAAGGGAAACTGAAGATCTTAAGTCAGTGAAATTTCTCTCTTCTCTTGTCTTCCAATGCCAACTCCTTCCTTTGCTTAAAGGCTTTGATTTTCCACCCTTTACTCAGCCATTCAGAGCAACCTGGACCTAATAACATACAAGTACGTTCCCTTGAACTGAGATCATACATGCAACCAAAAGTTAACTGAGTTATGTTGCTCATAAGCCCTATAAAACAGCACAGCTGAAGCCCAGTGTGCGCTTTGTCTCACTAATGGGCCCTATTTAGTGTCATTTTACATTTACATATATTCATTTAGCAGATGCTTTCATCCAAAGCAACTTACAAATGAAAAAGCATTTAACACTAGACAATACAACAGATGACAGATGGCAAATTGTGCTTAAAAATCTAATGTGCAAAGTTTAAAGTTTTAGTAGGGATACATCTTGAAGTACAAACGTTTGTTCATGACCACCAAAAACTGGACATCCATCAAATCTAGTTGAACATCAGATTATGATGACCAATGGATTAGGTAACACCATACTAGATCTATACTGTACACTGTGAGTGTGGTATCAAGCCATATAGGATGTGGGCATCACTACTAAATGTTAATTTAGGTCAGACCACCAGCAAAGAGCAGTGACATTTCATTATTACAAATCCACAGGTTGTTTACAAAACAGAAACAGATCTTAGGTGCATAAACGGTAAACATACGGATTAGATAAAAAGCAATAGCTGCATAACACACACTTGTGGTAGACATGTACGTAACCAAGACAGTATGGACGAGTGAAATGTCGATAAACGATGAATACACGTTAGATTAATCAGCATTACTGATCATGCAACATGTAACAGCTGATGGAAGCGCTCTCTCATTTCACATTGCCTGAGCTGTGTCCCGCTGTGAACAGGTTTTATCATTAGGGAAATCTGTAAATAGCCTACATAAGATGACACTGCTAGAGACAGACTGAATGATGAGCCAATATAACGGATTTCAGACAGCAAGAGATCTCCTGGAGCTGTAATTGAAAACGTTTTCGAAGGAAAAATAAACCACGACTGCGCGTTTCTCTCTTATTCAAGCGACGACGACATCGTTCCTTCGCTGGTCATCAATACACTGGTTTACTGACAGAGACTGACATTTGTACTACGATAATTTAACGGACAATTCTTCCACTCACCTACATTTAGAGATTTAGCAGAACCTTGCATACTCCTACAGCGTTTTCCAAACCGACAGGGAAGATACGTGTTAGTGTCACGCCGGTATATTCCCGGTCTTTAAACCCAGGCTGTGGGTCTGAGATGTTGACTGTTAAGGTCTTATTCCCGGGATGTTGGCAGCTCTGCTGAGGAATGCGTGCGCTCTGATGTTACTGCAGATTCGGGTAACTCCCCCTCAAAGCGATGTTAACCCTCTGAGGACCAGAATGCAATGCTCATCTAAATCACATCGTCATTTCAACGACTGTTTGAATGACTAATGCATTTGTCATCGATCATCAGATGTTGATAGCCCCCACCCAAACATTAATACTGGGCCAAATACTGCTAGTCTGTGCACTTTCCTGTAAATGTAGACAGAGTCTTCCTGTCAAAACATTATGCAATACTTAACCATCACTGAAATGTTCATTACACAATTTCACAGAGACCTTTTCCCAAAAAGTAGCTTGTTTTTTTTTTTTTAAGGTTTCTAAATAATATGTTTTTTATGTATTGATTGTCATTTATGTTTAGATACTTTATATTATATGTTCTGTACAGAAATGCCCTGTTAAAATAGCACTGTTGGCAGCAAATTTGACCAACACAGTGCTAAGATGTAAAATCAACCACTAAGTCTCTGTGATATTGTGGCACTCCTTTTGTGTACGACTGCGGAATGTATCTTAAACATGAGGGTGTAATAGTAAATAAATAATAATAATAAGAGAGAGAGAAATGCATTTGTTTCCCGTTTTTCTTTTAAACATTGTTTAAGAGAACATTGCCCTTACAATGGAAATTCTGCTTTAAACTCTGTCATAACAAACATTGCTATTAAGATTAATCTTCACCTTATTCAGAGTTGTTTTTTATGTAAAGTATTTTTGGTCATTTAATTTTCTGTTTTTCACTCCCTCTTTGAGAATCTGAAGTCAGGGAAATGCTAGACCAGCCCTAGAGAGATGATGGAAATGTTTTTGTTCCCTGACGTCAGTGTTTAGAATGAACAACATGTACTTCATTAAAAAATGTCAGTAAGGAAAAAATGTAATAACATAAGTAAAAGATAAATACATGCATGAAAACTAAATGTCATACAACTAAAAACGAACTGAATCTTTCAAAAAATATTTTCTTAACCTCAGCATATTTATCATCAACAGAAATGCTTATTGCACATATACACATTTGATGACAGGCATATGATGAACTGGAAACACAGGAAAGAAACCATATAGGTGAAAAGGATATGAGTGATTGTCTCGTTGCCCTTGAAATGACAGTTCTCTCTTCTTTTCCTCTTCCCATTTTTCTGTTGACTCATCACCTATGTTAAAAGGGCCATATTCATACAATCATCTACAGATTTTAGAAATGCACATAAAAACACATTAAATAACAACAATTAATAGGTATTAGTGCTTTGTTGCTTTGTTGCTATATATACATTAGTTGTTGGGCCCTAAACAAATATAAGCTGTCAGTCACAGTGGCTAAATCTGCTTAAAGCCATAATAGGGTCTAGAATAGATAGCTGCCTTATCTGAAAGCTTTTAGGAGTCTGGGGATCAGTCCATCTCCAACAAAACTGCCAGTTAATAGTTAGATAAGCAGTATTGAGAGCAGGCAGACATGGCCTCAGGGATATACATTGCTATTTAAAAGAGTTCAAAAAGAGAATGCTTCTGTTAAAATCATAACCATTTGTATTATCAGCATGACAATTTGAGTGAAAAGTTTAATTAAGGAAATATTATGATTTCCTTGAAAATGAAAATCTCTATAATCTTGTATTTGATATGTGCCTCTTTTGCTTCAACAAAATAAAACAATTAAAACAATTTGTACATGTGCTGCCATACTTGAATTTACTGCACTGTATTGTTTACATTAATATAGAATGTAACACTTGCTAAATAAGCTAAATTGTTTAGATTGTCTGGATTTATAAAGTAAGTCATATACAGCTTGGATGGTATAAGAGTAAGTAAACAGTAGGAGAATTTATATAATATTTGAGTAAACAATTAATGACTATTAGGGTTAGGGTTAGGTTCTTATTTAATCAGTGAATCAGAGATTGGACACAATTAAAAATATTCTTAATCTTATTGTTATTATTTTTATTACATTTTTGGATTGATTGACACAAACCAAAACCTTCTCTTTATTTTCATGCTAATTAGATGTTGCCTGATTTTTAAACCATAAAAAGGAAAGCCGATGCCCCTTTTGCCACTAAAACACTAAAAAAACCAACATTAAAAAAGAAAACATAAAAAAGCTCTTGTAAACAAGACTTGGCAGCAGGTATGATTCACAACAGACATGCCTTTAAACACCAAATCTATCCATCTTTTAAAACCCTTGCTAAGAGCAGCCTTTATTTGGACTAATATGAAGCTTAGTTTCCATAGAGATGAGTCCATAACAGGGCTAAATGCCCAGAGCTTGTTTTACTATTTGCCATTTCAAAAAACAGCATGTACAGTGGCAATTTGCCAGACATCTGAAGGTGTTTTTTTCTGGTTAGCATATTTCAAAAAAGATTAAGAAAGGAAGTGAGGGTGATTAAATGACGAACGAATAGAGAATTCATTATAGGAATGTAGGGGGTGTAGGTCTTTCACCATGAAATGTGGCTTGACACTTGGAAGGCTACGGCCAGTCATTCATTCATGACTCTCTGAGTTCACTGGGCAATTGATGTTACCTCATATTTTACAGAAACCCCTTCACTAGGAAGAGATTGCCAAATAAAAGTCGCATTCATTGGGAAAGAAGCTGTTGCATTTATTAGAAAACGAACACAGTCAATTCTATGTACAATGGTCCAGCACTAGTGCTTCTTTGTGCTGGACTGTTTTACAGCCAGTGTTAGGGGGTTGATGAATAAGACATCATTAAAGGTCTTTCACAAAGGATTCCCAGTGCTGCTTTATCACAAAGGATCTATTAATCGGTTATCGTTAAGCACAAGACAACCCACTGCTTCACAGATATACATGTCAATGTATATGTCAATGGAATATCTACAATATATATCTCTGCAAATGAAGATAAGATAAAGTATACAGACACACCCACATACACAGTAATCTCAGCAAACCTCAGAAGTGCTTATTTCTACTACATAATACTACATGTTAGTGCACATATACATAATATTTTGCATAATTCTATAATATACATATATATATATTTATTATCATAAAGTTGTTTTAGTAAGTTAGTCTTTTAAATTAATTCTCAACTGTACTTATCAGTACGTCAAAGGATGGATACATGGGACAGGATACATGTCTTGCTCTCTGAACCGAGAATCGGATTTAAAATACTTGCATCATTTTCCATTGCTCTTTTTTTTGAAGAGCTGCAACGTTCTTCTCACTGAGAATTTTGCTTTTCACAGAATGCTGATACTTACATTCCAGGAACTGGTAAAAAAGCAGACATGTGCCAAGTTTACAAAACTCTTTAAAAGTGTGTGTGGGAGCTCTGAGGGCAAAATTAAACCAAAGCATTTTTAATTCAACAAAAAATCTAAGAATATCAGATTAATTTATAAAATAGCCCGTAGATTAACACACTAGCTATTGAGGGTGTTTCATTGTCAGGCATGATAAAGATATATTTAAGTATAACCCACAACCCAAAAGAGAAAAGTACTTCCAACAGCATGTAAAATAAAAATCTGATTTCAACAAACTGCAAAATACACATTTCACCCACAATGCTGATGATGTTTTACAATGAATGTCTTGCAGGTGTTAAATCTAATTCACAGCAGATCGAGCAGGAGACAAATGACAGAGAAAATTCCTAAGAGTGTAGGAGTTTGGCTTCTACAAAACATCCTTTTCCAAAAAACTGTTTGTCTAACTCACCGCTCAGAGGAGTTGTAACAAATACTTTTGTTTTTTTCGTTTTGTAACTCCAAAGTGCTGTTCTTATAATTTCTGGGACAGAAAACAAGATCATTTCCAGTACATCCTATAATGCCTTGTAAAAATAGCTGAAATCGTTGTGTGTATTTGTTTGTCAGTAAATCTGTGTTTGTTTGCTATAGTCATTTCCTGAAAAGTCATCACACCAGTGAATACTGAACAACCACACAGCATGTGCCAAACCGGTGAGGAAAGACTTTACATCACAATTTCCCTTCACAAACACAAGCAGAAGAGTTTAGTAACAGCTCTCTCCAGCCCAAAAGAGCCTCTCCATCTCTACAAGTGTCTTTAAGCATTCTTTAAGTCACTTAGTGTTTTCATTTTCCTGTTAAAGGAGGAAGCCAGTGGTCTTTTCTCCTTTGAAGTGTGAGGCCCGGTGGTCCAAGAATCCTGGCTCGAGCTGCCGATCTTACACAGCGAGCACAAAGGACTTTAAGCATTTATGTGTTTTTGTGGGTGAGAGTTTGTTTAAATCTAGTGACAATGCTGCCCAAACATGAGCAAAGTACCTTTTTACACCAAACAGGGCCTGTATTAGTGTATTAGGTAGAGACGTCTGGCTTGCTGCCCAGGAAGCAACAGAGGCTGCCTTGTCAAATGGTGAATAAAGTGTACAGCGTGCAGTGCGTCTCTCCTTCTAGTCCAGTAAAACATTTCTGTGCTTGTTGGTGAAAAAGTCATGCAGACCACATATGGAACTTGTTAGTGCTACGAGAATAGAATCCAAGAAAAATTCTATCGTGGACTCAAAGAGATGCGAGACTAAAAAAGTGAGCTAGTGAGCTGGTGATCGGTAGATATACAGCAAACATACACATGACTGTGATTAGCTCTGAAGTGATAAAACTGCTCTCGTAAAGGTGCTCAAGCAAATGACAACACTAAGGCAAAGTGGCATCACGATTGGAGATGTTTGAGAAACTGCGGCACGAGACCTGTAATGGTTTCGCTGCAGTGCTATTGAGAAGATCTTGAGTGCCGACACTAACATCTGATTTGGCAAAGACACTGTTGAGGACAGAAGAGGCACCTGGGGACTTGTTGAGATCATAGACGAGGACATCCACTACAGCTGCCTTTACAACAAGGTCTGTGCCATCATTAAGAATCTTAATTTTGAAGATTATAGTCTCTGAACAGTCACAATCCATCATTTTATAATAACTTGCAAACAGTATTCCATTCTAAAGACACAGGAGAAATGTTTATATAAGAATTTCATAGGAATGATGAAGAACAGACACTGTATTTTACTCCTTGGTGTAAAACGTCATTCTGCCCTGGAACACTTTTCGGCCAATCAAAACCTGCCAGAGTTGTTTGTGGGTAGACAATAAACAGTGCACTGACAACACCATGACTTTACTAACACAATAAATACCCATAAGACATTTAAAACAGAATCAGAATCAAAACAGTCACTTTTTAAAACCAGCCAAACAGTTTTACTGTGCTGTTTTCAGGATTATACTCAGGATGGCAGAAATACTGTTAATTGATAGTTTGAGAGGAGAATTTTGCTCTTGGTGGTCACACAAATTACAGTTTTTAAAACATCAACATAAAACAAGTGATTTATGACACCTAATTTCTCCATTTTCCTTCATTATCTTGTCCTGAAAGTCATACAAAGTATTGACAGAGACAAGTTTGACATTTCTCAACCACACAACATGTACCGTAAAATGCAGTATTCACTGGATTTTGAATTCTGAGGAACAAATAACGGATATTTCAAGAATACATCATATGCACAGCAGTTCCTGCTCTCTGGCCTCTGATGAAATGCTGAGCAGATCTATGCTGAGTTTTCTGACTAAAGTGACTCAGCATGCTGAAACCGTTCTAAAACTTCACAGCCATGACTTCTTCAGGATGCAGCCGTTTTGGTTTCCTGACACAACTCAGGTTGAGATAACTGTCCCTCTGACAAACCTATAGCACCCACTCGACTACAAGGGGCCAGTCACGGTTAATTAATTTACTCCGTGTGTCCAATGAAAGGGGACAAAGTAATTGAAAATGATACCAACATGTCTGTGCAGATAATATAATCAGCTCACAAATTTCCAAAAGGCAAGGTGGTAGATGAAGCACATTTACATGACTGGACTTTCCATCTCATGTGAATGTACATGATTTTGATTGTGGTGGTGTATATTTACTTTACATGAAAATAGTTAATAAGTAAAATACTCTATGAATCTTTATGAATCTTTAGGCACAAACATGTTTTTAGTAAATATATTTAGTCTTAAGTATTATCTCCTCATATTGTGAAACATGTCTTTTAGTCTTTATAAGTATATATGTTAGTCTTAAGTATTGTCTATACTACACTATTGTGCTCCACACCACTGCAATATTTTCTGCAAAAGTGTCATCAGGAACACATCAAGAAGACATCTGGAGAAGTGCTTTCAAGAAGACATCTGGAGAAGTGCTTTCTAATCTCGTTTCAGCAATCTTTATCACATACCGTCCTTTCCAAGGTAGATACATTTCATACTTTCAACTCACATATAGACAGAAAGACAGGTGGAAAAACGACAAAGTGGAAAGCCAGCAGAAATAAAACCGTTATACAGATGCAGAATGGAAGTGTGTATTGAAACTGTATTCACTTTTAATGTCAAATGTGCTGAAAATTGTGCTTTACTGTTTTATATGAGTCATCAGTTTATCTAGACTTGCCAGGGAGAACATAAAGAGAGACCACAAGTGCTGAATAAGCATGTACATGATGTGGGTGGCAACACCACACATACTGTACACACATTTCGGGTTTCCCACTGACCTCCCTTCGACAGACCAAATTCATGCAGGTCTGAAAACAGTCTGAGCACATAAGCTGTAAGCAGCTGTGTGTTTGGGGGGGGGGCAGCTGGCCAAAGTAAAACAGCATGATACGCCCTCAGACTTACAGAGAAGCATCTGGGATTTGTTAAAATTGATAAAAAGCAGTGATGTTGTGTGACAGATAAACAATAATAATACTGCATTTATTCTCAACAAATGCATAAATTGTATTCTGTCATATTTGCACTTATAAATGAAAATTCAAAAAAATGAAATGCTACAGAAATGGTTTACTGTAAGTGATATCCATTCCCATATATGATTTATGAAAACATACCACCTTCAGCTGCTCATGTTTCTTTTCTTTTGACAGTTTTAATTTAAGTGTTTTTTTTCTTTATTTCATGGATGCCAGACCTATATGTAGTGGTCATTTTCTCGGACACTACAGCTGATGTAAAGGTAAAGATGATGTAAAGATGTTTCAACACCTCTGGGCCAATAAGTTACTAGAAAGGAAAAGTATTCAGTTTTCTTTGAACATGCCTTGGTGCTTTCTAATGTGATTGGGTCATATCCCAGTTTCCATTCACACTTTTTGTTGGTCCTCAGCCTGTAATCTCTCCATTTTCACAGTGTTGCAAGGTGGGTTCACTGGAACAACCACTGAATTTCAAAGGTGCTACACAAAAAATGTCTTACCCTGGGAAGGAAAGGAACAGAACAGAATCCAAAGCATCACTCTATTCCTAAAGCAGAGAGCAGCGACCTAGGGGTAAATTATGATATTGTGGATGAACATAAATACAACATCCACGGAGAGACCAAGGCCTAGTCCACACGTACACCGGTATTTTTAAAAACAGATTTTTTTCTCCCCCGTTTAAAATAAAATAAAATGCAAAAACACACTATGAGCAAACCAAACCAACAGGTGGCGATATAATCCTTACCGTGAAGCCATGTTGGCCAATCATAAGCTCTCCGGTTTCAGCGTCTACGACCACACTGCAATTGACCATATGCACGGTTACTTCCAATTGACCATATGCACGTTTACTTCCAACTGACCATATGCACGGTTACTTCCAATTGACCATATGCTCGGTTACTTCCAACTGACCTTATGCACGGTTACTTCCAATTGACCATGTGCACGGACAGCTCAATCCTTTCCGTCTGTGAAGACGGATCTTCTTCATCTGTGAAGATGTCTTTCTAGCCCTCGCTGCCTTCAGGATTTACCTGAAGTGAATATCAATAATGTACACAAGTTTATTCAGGATACTCGAGATGATTTAAGTTGTACATATCCAGTTATTTATGAACTAAATCTAAATCTATAAAGTACAGATCTAATAAAATAAATTAAAAATATAACTTCTGGTTGTAACTTTGTGTCTATTGAACTACTAGAGTCTGAAAATTTTTAAACTGACGGATTTAAAAATGCCACAACATCAAATGACTAACCATATACCGGAAGTTGTTTAAGAGTTGTCATATCTTGATGCTGAAGTTCGAAAGAGCGCTCCCTGCATATGGTTAATTGAATTCGTGTGGTCAGGACCTAAGGTTGATAACTCATAACAGCTGACATGTATTTAATGTTTCCTTAAAAAATATCTTGTGTTACACTATACAGAATATGTTAAAGTACCTGTACTCTTAATTTTCTTCTAGATCACAGCGTAATGAATGTGGCTAATAAGGTTTTATCCGAAAGTGATGTTTGGGGGGCATATTTGTACAATATTTGCTTTTAATGACCCCTTTTGAAGTTTGATTAAACCAGGGTTGTCTAAACTCGGTCCTGCAGAGTTTAACGCCAACCCTAAATTAAACTCACCTGAACCTGCTAATCAGGCTCTTTCAGGCAGGTGTTAAGTTTAACACCTAAGTATGGACACCCCTGGATTAAACTATTAAAATATGGGGTGTATTATATGCAATGGAGAAAACACTAAACTTGGTTGAGGTTTTACACGAAAGCCAAATAATTTCACTAAATTATTTAGTAAAAGGTGTATCAGGGAATGGGTTTTATTCTAACATACAAAACATCCATAGAAAAAGTGGAAATTAGTTTACAGGAAATGAAGCACATTGACTACACTTTTATCAGTTATGTTGGTAATCCACCCATGGTTTTGATGAAAAAAGCCGTTCTCCTGGGCCTTGACTCGGGAAGCTTTGCACATGTGTTTATTTTTTGTCAATTCTTCTCATATAGCTGAGCTTCAGTTTGCACTCCAAGCACAACTACATTTACATTTAGGCATTTAACTGATGCTTTTATCCAAAGCACTTACAAATATTAGGAGACAATGAAGCGACACATCAAAAGTAGTACTAAGTAGTAACAATAGTACTAAGAAGTGCTTTACTAAGTTTACAATGTTTTGCAGTGCTAGATAAGTACCTGTAGAGGAAAGAAGAGAGGGTTTTTTTTTATGATGTCAGGTGTTCGTGGAAGAGGTGTGTTTTTAGCTGTTTCTTAAAGGAGGTGAGGGATGCGGCAGAACGGATTGCATTTGGGAGATTATTCCACAAGCCGGGGACAGAGAAGGAGAAGGAACGAGAGAGAGATTTAGTGCCCTTCTGTGAGGGTATCATCAGTCGACGTTCGTTCGTTGAGCGCAGGGTTCTGGATGGGTTGTAGGTGTGTAGAATAGAGTTAAAGTATGAGGGTGCAGAGTTTGTGATGGTTTTAAATATCAGCATTAGTGATTTAAATTTAATGCGGGCAGCAACCGGTAGCCAATGGAGAGAGATGAAGAGAGGTGTGACGTGCTGTTTTGGGTTCCTGGAAATCAAGTCTTGCTCCTGCGTTCTGTATCACTACATAACAACACAACTTATTTTAGTACTTTAAATAATATGTTTGAAAGGGTGAAGATGGCAACATCACTTTTGGTCACTGTTGTATTTCAGCAGAACCTCTGTAAGGATCTCTGGAGGCTTTTCTTCTTTGTGGTGATCTTTGTGGATATCCCTTCAATGCACTAGAAACCTTTCTGTACAACAGGTAGGCCTATGTCATGGATTAATTTTGCTTGGGTGGTGTGATGTCACACCATGGACCCAGGGAAATACTAATACTAAAATGAGAATTAAAATGAATTAAATAGGAAAATCTTAAGCCAGAAGTAGATGATAAACAGAGCGAAATATATTAAGATAAGCATTGAGTAAAAAAATTACTATCCTGCTTTTTTTGTTGGAACGCAACATATGACAGAAACACAAAAGATTACTGTACAATAGTTAACACAAAAGACGTGAGTAAATTTACAAAGTTTAATCAGTTCAGTTAACGATGAGGTGGAATCAACTGATTTGCTGACGGCGTTAAAAATCAATGCTGGGCAAGGGAGACATCTAGTGGTAAAAATTATAAATGCGTACATACCAATGAATTATGGTACTGTTAGTCAACCTTGTTCATGGCTGCGATAAACATCCATTGGTTTGCAAAGGATAAGGTCTATATTTATAATACATTTAATAATAATTCAAATCTATATGGTCATTGATCCAATACATGGCTTTCCACAAAAATGATGCATGATAAATTTTGATGCTATTAGAAAAAGAAGCGTAATAGTCTGTTTTAAATATGTGACCCAGTCTGTGAAAACACAGCTAAAGTCATTTTTTTGTGATTTTTCTGTTTTCTACATAAAATCATTTTACATAAAAGAATATTCTGTGGGAATTTAACCTTGATATCTTTAATATAGTCTTGAGTAAGGTCATGTCAAAGATTGGAATCATAGTTCACATTTCACATTAGTTCTCATAATCACATTTGAGGCTCGATATCTCAGAATTAGATTTTTAGACTTTAGCCTTTAGATTTTCACAGACAGGGTCACATGTTGTTTTTTATATAATATTATAAAACAACGTTATGTTAACAACAATGTTAAAATATTGTTTTTTATCTTCACATTGCATTGTATGATTGTGTAATCTACAGGCTATTATTTTGCAGCACACCTTTTAAATACTGTAAATGTATTTTTGTCTCGCATTTAAAAACAGGTTACCACCCAGTTTACTGCATCAGTTTACTGCATCAGTTTACTGCATTCACGGATTCGTATTAGATTGAATAACCACTCTGTTTACCCAGAAGAGTAAAAAGATTGCTTAAAATAAAGACATCTTCGTAGTAACACATTTACTACCTCTAAAAAATGATCTATGATACCACAAGCTCCATAAACATTAATCCTTGTGAGCTCAAGGTAGTGTCCATATTTTGTTCTTCTGCTCATGTGGTTGCTTCTCAGACACACACCTGGTTTCTATAGCCATACTTAGACAAGTAATAAGGTCATTGCACAATCTGTTTATTTTTTTCTTACATTAGAATTAAAATTAGAGTTGAGCACAAGTAAAAATTCCAGGATTACCTTTGTCATAGGATCTCATTTCAAGGCTTTTCAAGGCTTTCAATATTTTGTCACAAACATTGGTGTATACTGTAATTATACTAGCGTGTTGACTTTTTTGCTGGTTATTATTATTATATTAATAATATTTAGCGTTTTATCAGTTTCATCGTTGATGGACAGCGGTCAAGAACTATTGAGCACAATTTAGGAAAACTGTTTGGTACTGCCTACGTTTGAATGCTGAAAGGGAGACTGGACGATAATGTACAACGTCTAGAAGTAAACAAGAAGATTTAGCTACGTAAACAAATAAACTCTTAGTAGAAGTACAGTAGAGTTTTGTGTCATATTAGATGACTTTTAATGAGCGGTCAGTAGGTGGCAGTGTTTTTCTCCTACTTTGACAAGACAACAGGTATCTTAGTACTGAAATGTATCCATAATAAAACTTTGATTTATGGTTACCTGGTCAGTATTAAGAATAAATAAAACCTAACATTATGCCATTTTAAACAATAATTCAAATGCATAAATTGAAAGGTCATACAATCATTTTAAATTAGATTAATTTTAGATTATTTACCGATTACTAATTTCTGATATAGAAATAAAATGAAACGAAACACACTTGTTGTAAGTCGGCTCGATAGAGGAAGTAAACTTGCGATGCCGCTCATTTGTCGGACAAACCGCTCATTTCTCCTACCAGCACAGAGAAAGACACCAGTCCGTTTGACTGACGTCGTCATCCGCCAATGAATTGAATGGATGTGTAGTAACCCTCCAATGACAGCAGAGCACGGGCGGAGCTTTCTCGGAATAGCCTCTCCAATATTACGTCATGCGCGAACAGCTGGTCCGTTGCGAGACCTGAAAATGTGGACAAGCGTAGCGATATAAAAATCGCGTCCGCGCCGTCGGGACGTAAACAGTCAGTTTGTCACGATGTGGTGGCTGGAAGGCTTTAGGTCGGGAATGGGCCGCGTGGAGATCCTGTTGCTTGTTTACACCTTGTTCTGCTCTCTCGGAGGTGAGTCGTTCAGTGAGGGTTCAAGCGTGTTTGATGCAGTGGAGCTGTCCTTTGTGCTGAACTACTTCACACAACGGATTGGCCGTAGCGATATCATTAAACGCTAATGTACTCTTGAACAGATGCTGACCACGTAGCAGGTGTAAAGCTGCTGTTCTTGCTTTACGTTTTAATGTTGTCCTAGGTACATCCCGAGAATAAAACGAAGACTACAGTGTATTCCACAGTGAGGAGATTCGCTTTTCAAGTGTACAGTATGTGCTGGGTAATTGCGAGAAGTGTCTACTTTTATGTGTAGATCTTCTTATCGTATTATAATATCGGGCCAAACTAAAAGCAAAGTAAATGCGGTAAACTACGATTGTTTAGGGAAATATAATGACAACTAACGCGCTACATTGTCATACATTTCACACGTCTCTTGTGTGTGTTACGTTTCGATTAAACGTTTTTATGTAGCCAGTAAACAAATTCTAGTTTCCCCGCGATTCACTCAGTATGAACATGTTTGCCAAAGCGCATCACTTGCCTTCGGGAAATATGTAGGCCAATTATCTTAGTTATTTCTTTTTAATGTCGGTGTGTAAGTCTGGTGTCTTACCTCTAGACATTGAATGCTTGATAGCGCTAAAAGAACAGCGAGTCGTTTCTCGTTTATCTTGAAACGCTTTGCATTTGTAGATCACATCGATAAGGAAGTTAATCTGTCTGCCAGAGCAAGACAATACCTGCGCTCGTGTGCCTGAAAGCGCATCTGATGGATTGTGGGCTTTACATCCCTCTCCGTGACAGCCGCACTTCAGCGACTGAGAGTTCAAATCTCGACCGCCGTCTACTTTTTCACTTTATTCAGTATTTATTTTGGTCTAGAACAAAAATAATAAACTAATGGCGATTCATTTAAATGACGTATATTGTTTATTTTTTTAAACCTAACACGGGTAGTGTTTGTTGTTGGAGAAATAAATATGGATAAAACAAGTTGTTTACTTTATAGAGTGCACTTTCTTTAACCTTTTGAGCTTATTTACTTTTAACAATTGGAAATGGATGTGGGCAACATGAATAGGGTTATTTGTCATTTATTTACTGTATTATATATATATATATATATATATATATATATATATATATATATATATGTATGTATATATGTATGTATATATGTATGTATATATGTGTATATGTATATGTATATGTTATATGGATTTCATATTACATTATATTATACATAACAGTATATATATATATATATATAATGTAATGTAATGTAATGTAATGTAATATGAAATTCACATATTTTGATATTCTAAAGCAAAACGTCACTTGATTTAAGGCACAGATGTTTGTTTCAAGGAGATATGTCAGTCACAGAACTTCGCTCACATTGATCACATTATTGACATGCTGCAGGAACAGAATGATGCGCAGAGCCTAGAACAAAGGAGCAAGACCAATGAGCCATCTAGTCTCATGGGAGAACGAGTCAAAGCAGACCAAAAAAAAGTTCAGTGTGACAAAGAGCAGGACTGTGACTGTGGGAGCAAGAGAGGACTCGCTCAGCTGATCTGATTCTCTCTGTCTGAATTGTCTGATTGAATTGAATGGTTTCCTATCTATCTATCTATCTATCTATCTATCTATCTATCTATCTATCTATCTATCTATCTATCTATCTATCTATCTATCTATCTATCTATCTATCTATCTATCTATCTATCTATCTATCTATCTATCTATCTATCTATCTATCATGTGAATGTGTGTGGTCTTTTTAGTCACTATGTCTATGGAAAGTGGGTGTCTATGGAAAGTGGGTGTCTATGTCTCTGTGTGTGACAGAAAGAGATGTCAATAATTTTACTTTACCATGTCAGCACTTCGGGTGTGATAGTGACATTTATGTTAAAACAGAGGTGCTTGTGAGACTCCATTATGCAGAGACATGGCCCGTGAAGAGATGCTTTGCATTGAGTAGTTGTACGTTACTTAACACTTTTACTGTGCAAGTAGGCGGTGTGTTATTATTGAGCGTAACTCAGTTAAACGTATGAGGATGACGGTTGTTGTACAGGCAGCACCTTTTTATCTGTACCAGTACTGTTATTAAAATAAATGATCAATTTAGTAATAGCCTACATTTGTTGTGGAATTGCTAGAGATTATTATTAAATGATGCAGAGGTAAATACTAGATAAAAAAGTGATTTTTGCCACTAGCTTACATTAATGTTCAAGGACGATGACTACAGAGCATTTTGGTTTGAATTTTAAACACCACAGCTAACTCGAGATTATGAAGAGTTCTTCATGGATAAGCTCCACCGATATTGTAATAACCTAGAGCGATCTGTGCATGTCAGTTTCATCAACTTGTAGAGTCCCCGACCAGCCGCACAGCATCGCATATCACCTTTACTCGTGACTGAGTCCGAAATCAATTAAAACGGTGGAAGATGAACGGCGCCACAACAAGCCCGCGGGGAGATTTAGGGCTTCATTACTTTGCGCAGTCCGATGAACACACGTCATTGCTCTCTGACTGATGCGACGCCATCGCATAATTCAATATGTGCCGCACCGAGACGCTAATCTCAAAGTCTTTAATGGAAGTCTGCTATTGTGATGTCTAAATTGTACATGAGATGAAAGTTCTTAAGATAGTTGATAAATGTGAGTTCAAACCGTGGCTGTGTAATGACGGGAAGGGCCTGAAATCTCAGTTTGGCTATCTGCGTGTCCAGATTAACCTTCAAGTGTCTCTCAGTGTTGTGTTTGCGGCATCCTTGAGGCTTTTCCCTTTATTGAGAATAACAATGTCCTTAGGTCAGTTGCTTTTCATGTGCAGAAGGTTTAAGGCAAAATCTGATTGCTTTTCCAAAAATAGTCTGTTTCCTGAATGTACTGTAAAGCAAAAGAGAGCAATCAATGACTAATTTGTTCTACAAAACTAGAACAAATGGTGCATGTTGTAGCAGGAGTAGTTGGTGAATAATTAAATCTCAAAGCATAAGACACTGTTGATTGCACAAAGGTGACTTTAATAATCTATAATTAAAGATGACTTTATAATAATCTTCAAGTCATTGTAGATTTTAGGTAATATGCAGATTTTTAGTAGATTCACAATCATTGGAATAGTGGATTTTGAAAAATTAAAAACAAAATCTGGTACAAAAAAGGCATTTCCGAGGATCCACTTAAAGCTTTAGGGTGTGGAATCAGAAATTAATTCAACCAAGAACCAGAAGTTCGTTCCAATACTATTAAACAAAGATGAATACTTGAAAATGAATCATCATTGTGCATACATTTAGGCCAAGTTAGCTCTTTCTTTAGAAACCTAGGACATAGTTGACGGCTCTAAAGGTCAGGCTGACTGTGAAAATAATGATCAGCTTCACTATAAGAATCCATTAAGAAAAATCATGTACAAAATGTCATTTAAAAAGACTGCTTTTCTAAAAATAATGCAATCATTCATGTATATTTACATACCAATGATCAATGATCTTTTCATGTTTGAGTTCAGCACAAAAACGCTCTGATCCTTTAGCTCGCCGCTACAACTTTAATGGCTGTCAAGGAGCGCAGCAGGTAATTGATGAAACTAAAGACGTTCTCGGTTTTAGTGCATTTTTGAAGATGACAGTTTTATGACTTGGACTTTATTTTATCTGCATCAGATGCCCTGTTTGTCATTTATTTCGTTTGTCATTACTGCCAAGCTATCTTTGCATGAATCACTTGCCAAGTTTGCAAAAACAGTCAAAAACAAAAACGTATTATAAAGCTATATATACACCGCTTGTGTAAGAGAGCTGAAGTGATTGTAAATCCTTATCAGATCAACAACATAAAATCTTATCTATGTTGAGCAGAGAGGATGACGATATCTGATTGATTGCATTTGTTTTGAGCTCTGATCCAGCGCGTTTGTTCAATTTACCCCAGCAGTATTTTTCTTTCTATTGATGGAATGAGGACACATGAGGTGTGATGTGCCCTTGTGCACTACGTAGAGGCTTGTGTTATACTCTTGAGGGCTGGTCTGTCGGCCTCTGCTCTTCTCTGTGTGATTTTTGGCATTAGGGCCACTTTGCTAATTGCACTCAGCTCGGTACATCCGTTCCCTTACTGAGTTGCCAACTGCTACCGGGGGAAAATAGCTCTCCATTCCTCATCAGGATCTCTTCTGCTCGCTTATTCACTCACACTCCCGCTCTCCATGGCACCATCCTCCAATTCTCGGAGCATGCTGTGAAAGGTTACCGCCACACATTTCTCTCATCCTTGAGCAAACATTAATTAGTGGAAGTGAATGAAGAGAAAACTTCTTGCTTAGAATCAGAAAGAATCTGTTCTTGATTACAGAATGTGTCTGCTTAGAGAAAAAAATGGAAAAAGTTAAAATCCGTTAACAAGCAGCTTTGCCTCCTCGTCTTAAGAAATACGAGCGCTTGCTCGAATTCCGATTTGAGTGAGCTGGGTTTTTGGGCTTCCTTGTTCGGTTCTTAGTGTTTCTGATGAGAAGAATTGATGGGAATTAGGAAAGATCAGGAGCCATTAGAAGCACTAATCCACAAGTAATCCAGCACCAGCCAAAATAAAGTTTCTTTATTTAATGTTCTTTTATTTAATGATTTTAATGTGTATACAGATGGAATAAAATAATATAAAGTATACTCTCTATGTGTGTGTGAGTTTATTAATAAAGCAGCGACATGAACAGGGCACTGCCACTCTCTTACTAAGACTTCTGTAAATACAATATCTTTTCTCAGAAAGAGAGAGATGGAGGAAATAAAGAGAGAATGTTCGTATGAGTGCTAAGAAGAGTGACATGGACAGGAAGGAGAAACAGAGAGAGGCAAAGTAAGAAAAGCGAGAAAGCGAGGCTGACAGCTGCTTTGCCCGCGGCCATCCTGAACGGCTGGTTGCCGAGGAGCCTGTTTGCGTAACCGAGGCTTGACAGACAAAATTGCGGGTAGATAGTCTGGATTCTGAAAGGAAGGGGACGAATCAGTCAGAGCGGAAAAGAAGAAAACTTTTCTGCTGTCTCCGCTCGCACAGTAACAACATCATTCATCATGCTTCTTATTATCATTAATTGTTATCAATGCACCAGAGGCCCATTAACTTTAGGCTCGCAGAGAGGGGATTCCTGCACATTCACAGAGCTGCTGCTGCTGCTGCTGTGTGTGCGTATGTGTAGGCGAGAGTGCCAAGTTGGTCTTTGTTGTGTCTCTGTGCATGGGGTGATGAGCTTATTTCCAGCAGGCCTAGTCAGGGCAGTGACATCTCCACTTCTCTCCTTCTGTTTTGATTGCTTATGCAATGCCCATGCGTCACATGGATTTTGTGCTGCAGCCTTTTAAAAGGGCAATTCATAATGTCTGAAAAGCCCCACAAGAGCCTCCTGAATTAGCCTTGTGTTAACATATAGGCAGACCTGCCATATAAATATACGTGGGTATTGAAATGTTTTATCGCTCTAATGCAGTACTGGTAATACAGATTACAGATATGTCATTTATGACATTTTGGTGATATGCTTTGCTTTGCTGAACTTGTAGTTTTTTTTAAGAGATTTGAGTAAAGAAAAACTACATCTACTAATTTTAATATTCTCTCAACCTCTCTCCATTTAGTTTTGGTTTTTATACATTTTTATATTTAAACTACACTGTACATTAAAACAGTGATTCTCAACTGGTGGATCTGCAGATAATAAATTTTGTTGCAGAGATTGTTCTTTCATAGAACTTAAATGCTTCTCGTGAAATTGCTTAAGAGAAATAAAAATAGAAGCAAATATAGACAATTGATAAAAGACAGTATAGCTGTAAAATTAATGTAAGGATTGTATGCGTAAAATAATCTGGAGTTTATTATTTGAGTTTGCATTGAAATCTTCACTAATATTGATGTTTGATTGAAGACTTGCAAATCTGAGCTTAGTTTGTGACATTGTTGAGATCTCCTTTGAAACTGTAATGAAAACGTTTGTGAAATGCTTTCATTCACAGTTGAAACTCATTCATGTCTAGAAGCAGCAATCAATAGATTAAAGAATTCTCATGTGCATTTTTTTATATGGGTGTGTACAAAAAACACTGTACACTGTAAACGCGGATACATTCATAAAATGCTGCTTACCATAAAAATCTTGCTTGGTTATAATAGCAAAATAAATGGCTTCATATTTAAATGGGGGAAAATACTTTTCATGCGTTTTTTTCCTTGATGTCAAAGGCTTTGTGTGTCCAATCAAAATCTATGGCTGCAAATTCATCTGTCACACGTAGCTAAATTAATTCAATGCCAACATGGACAGGTTGCATGACATGCCTTCTTCATGAACCATTAACAAAACTCCTTAAGGCAGAACAAAATACAATGCAGAATACATTAAATATGGTTTGACTTGCATAAACATAGTTAGGGCTGACTACATTTATTTTCAGTGAGTTATTGGCTGCAGAATGCATGACACAAATAACAAAGTACGTCACACAAATAACATCAGCCTACAGTTAATAATTTTACATTTTTGAGCATATACAGTTAATAGTATTAATACCGTAACATTGCCCTGACTGATTTAAATTCACTTTTGCATCATAAGAAAATTAAATTAAGCCAGTTAACAACCATTCTCTCTTCTAAAGTTTATGAAATTACTGCTCTGAATACTGTATTTAAAACTGTTTTTAAAAGTTTAAAAGTCTTTTTTTAAACAGTTGTACCATACATATGTGCTTCAAGACATTTAATCTATGCATCTTTAAGCAGATCCAACCAGACTTGTGAACCTGTGCGGCTTGTTTGCGCTGCAGTCGATGTGCGTCTCTATTCAGCAGATGATGCCCTGAATGATTCATGACCCGAGTAAGCTATGGGGGGCACCTGGGCATGAGGAAACTCCCCTAAGGTGGTCTGCATGTGTCAAAAGAAGGCAAAAGAAGAAATCAATAGGGGGAAGATTTCTTTAGACTCTGAGCATTAGGTCTGAGGATGCTGGCTGCATCAGGAAGTGACTGAAAATCACAGGGAACTTTAGTATTGACATTTAAAATAAAGCATTTAAGAATAGGCTGTCACAAAAAAGGAAAAGGATAAAGCTCATATTTCAATACGAGAATAGATATCTCAATGTAAAAAAGAATAACCATATCGTTCCACTTATATATGTTCCAATATATATATATATAAATTATAAATAAAAATTACTGTTTAATATTGATTGCGGATTTTATCTAATAACTAAAATGTAACCTTTTATATTAAAACAGAATGACTATTCTCGTATTAAAAAAAGTTTATAATACAAGTTAAAATATACATTTGTTTATGTTGGTTAATGCCAATACAATGGTCATGTTCAGGTACAACTTTTGATTTTAACATTTTTATTAGTAAATGCTGAAATTAACATGAAGAAACAGCTTTAAAAATATTGTGGAAGTGTTGTTCATGTTAATACCTTAACTTTGGTTCACAAATACAACCTTACTGTAAAATGTCACTCATAACTGTATTAAAGCAACCAAGCTATAAGTCCAGTTTAGTATGTTAAAATTTACATCCCATTTTTACAGCATTTGAATATTGAATGATTCAAGTGCTTGGATATTTTTGCACACTCTGCTAGTCACACAATCTTCAATCAGCCAATAACTCCTACACTCTCAGCATACTCTCAGAACAGCCAGACCCAGCAGGCACAGCGTTCTCCAATCTTCAGGCCTCGCTGACACCTCGTTTCATAGGCTCTCTGAGTGCTCTCTCAATTGCTCAGACCTGATCCTACGTCTCCATTTTCACCCATGCTAACATTAATATTAAAACCTCACATCTGCTTTATTACTATCTTTTTACCTTTCAGCAAGGCCACACCGAACTCTCGCTGCAGCCCTGCCAAGAAGCTGAAATTGGCTCTCGGTCTTTGCCCTGGGTCCTGTCAGGTGCAATATGCCAAACGCCAGAGACAAGGCTTCATTTTTGGCAGGAGTAAATGGGCCTGGCAGGCTTGGTCTTTTTTTAGGTTTGACGGATAAAGAGTGAACATTAGACGTTTTTTCAGAATTAAATCCGTCATCTGTGGACTTGCGCTTGAAACAATGCACCAGTGCTCGTTTTAAAAGCTATTAGCATACCATGGCTGAAAGGAAGCATCCTGTTGAGGGTGTTGCTTTGGATTTATGCTGTGCCAGTTTTATGTTGCCTAGTATTCACCTGGAAAATATTTCATAACAGAATCAACTGTTTTTTTAATTCTGTAAAACATTTTTAAAGCAAAACTTTTAAAGAAAAGATAAAACATCTTTATATTAGTCTGAATTTAATAGTTTTTATCAAACTGTAAGTCTTTGTTGGGACTTCCAATTACTTGTCAAAATGCTGTTCCTCACATTTAATCATATAGAAGTCATATTCAAAATGTGTCTTTAAAATAAAATGTGTAAAATGTGCTTTAAAATAAAAAAACTTTCTTAAAGAGTTCAACCCCCCCCCAAAAAATTATTTTATTATTTACTCACCCTCATGTCATGTCAAACCTGTATGACTTTCTTGCTTCAGCAGAACACAGAGAAAGATATTTAGCAAAACATAGTATGCACCAGGGTTAATGAAAGTCAATGGGTGCCAGTAACCAGCGTTTTGTAAAATATCTTCTTTGGTGTTCCACAAAAGAAAAAGTCATATACAGGGTTTGAATGATATAAGGGATTAAAAATTATGACATAATTTTTATAATTTAATTATTAATTAATTTATATAAATAATTTATTAAATTATTAAATTATTAATTATATAATTTTATAATTTTTATAATTTTAGTTTTTGGTGAACTATCCCTTTAAATAACTAAATTACTAATAACTAGACTAATAACTAATTAGCTTTACTACAAACACTACATAGACTGCTCAAATGTTAGTTTGCCTAAAAATAAAATTCTGCTACTGTTTACTGACCATCATTTCATTAAAACCTGTATGACTTTTTCCTTATACTGTACATTTTTTCTCGCTGTCCTTTTTTCCATACAATGAAAGTGAACAGAAATTACAGAAGTTATACACATTTTTGCGAAAGTATGACAGGTTAGGCTGACGGTTCCCTTTAAGTTTTTGAATATTTCTAGACACTTTACAGTATGCAACATATATGATTTTCACATAATTCACAGTACATCATAAAATAACAGATTATTAATATAATCAAGCAATGACTGTGACCCATTTTTTTTTCAAAGGCTAAACCATGAATTACCCAGAATAAAAGCTCCACAACATGAGAAAACCTTCCTCATTTGCTGGAGATCAATGTGACCCCCGGGCTATTAATCTGCAGACAGAATATCACTGGGCTCTGGAGTGTCAGTGGGTGTCTTTCTACCCCTGCAGCTTTAGAACGTATTACAGCCATCACACCACCACTGACAGATCTGCACTACACAGAGTGATGCTTCTGAAGTCATTGAGCTGAAAGCTACTGGAAAATAACCAAAAGAAACCTCCCTTCTAGTCATCTAATTATGTTCGTGAAATGTTATAAAATGCCTAATGACCTGCTCTGAACCCATAATAAAATCCTGCGCTGACCTTCCTCTTGGGAGCTACTTAATTGGATTACTTTTTACCCCATCATCTGCTTCTCATTTCTGTGAAAAACTCTTGTCCTTCATTATCTCACATATTATCTTTTACTCTGTGCTACCATGTAATTTTATTAGATAAGTATGCTCATCTTTCTTGATGGTCATTGGCAATTTTATCTGCGCAGCTCTATACACATTACAAGTGCCTGAAAAAGACCAATGCAGAAAAACTGCACAATTTCGGAGAAATACCAAAATTGAGCATGTACAGTACAATCTAGAGTATGATTTTCTCTAACAGCCACGGCTAATTTCAAAACGGTCATGCAGTGTATGGTCTGAAATGTTTTTTGTTCATCCCACGCTAAAATGTAGGCTATCAAAAAAATATTGGTAACATGAAAAAGCATGAAATAGAAATAAACTGGATTTTTTAATCTTTGTTCATGTTAATTTCAACATGTACCAAGGCATTTTTAACATTTAACATTAATGTAGATTAAGATTTATTAACAACTACATTGCTAATTGTTGCAGTACAGTACTAATGTTATTGTAAAGTGTCGCCACAAAATATGTATTTTACTGTACACCATTAATTATGCCTCTTATATGGTTTTATACCATAACGATGTTCCGTAAGCATCAGAACATAATAAATGCTATCTACTAATACGGTAGCTAAAAATGCATATTAATATTTAATCAACTTATTGTTTTTGACTGTATTTAATATATGCTGTATGTCAATGTTTATGTATTGACTTAATATATTGGCTTGTGTTTTAGAGGAACCATCATTTCAGAAAAACAACTGTTGTTGCCAAGGTTGAGGTCAGGGTTGCCACAGCTGCCACTCCTCCCAAATCGCTTTTGAGAAAAAGGAATTGATTATCCAAGTCAATGACCTTGAAATCTTGAAAAGCAGACAAAAAGCTCCTTTCTCCTCAGCTCGTGTAAACTTTATCAGATGCACAGCTGGAGTATTAAAACTGATTGTTCCATAAAGTTTATTTACAGAGCACTGAGTTATTGCCAGTCATGAATGTAAAATCAGATTTACCCTTGGTTTTACACCAGCTTTGAGAGCACTTATCACTGTGTGCTCTGTGTCTACACCATGCACAAGGTGCACCTTAATGAATCACTTTGCCATTAAGCATAAAATATGGTTCTGTGCTGATCTGCAGTAATCATTTAAGGTCTTAAAAGATGTTGTGCCATGAGTCCAAATCAATATATCCTCACCTCCATTTCTAAACGTGCTGCGCACAGAGAGTTTTATCCCTGCATGTTACAAATGTATTTACAGTAATGTATTACTAAATCTCCTTTCTTTTGCAACTGATCTTGCTGTTTTTTAATGTAAGAGCAGCAAGCCTGGGTCTTTGTTTTACTGAAAATAAAAATGCTTTGAAGTAAATTAAACAGCCAGCGTCCTTCATTTAATTGCAAGGCCTTTACCTTGCTGGCCTGTTTAAAGAAGTAAAGCTCTTTTTTATCCACACACAGTTTACCCTGTCAAAAGACTGTAGGTAAAAACGAAACACATGGAAACACAAATCTGACCTCTGCTCAAAGCCGTGACTCTCTTTTCTCACTTTTACTCTTGATATAAATGTTGAAGAAAATGCACTTTTCCATCTCGACAACACCTCCATGTTTTTCAATGCCCTTAACTTTACCTCTCTCGCTGTCTCTCTCTCGCTCTCTCTCTGTCGCTCTCTCTCTCTGTCGCTCTCTCTCTCTGTCGCTCTCTCTCTCTCGTCTCTCTCTCTCTCTCTCTCTCTCTCTCTCTCTCTCTCTCTCTCTCTCTCTCTCTCTCTCTCTCTCTCTCTCTCTCTCTCTCTCTCTCTCTCTCTCTCTCTCTCAGGCCATATATCACTACATCAATTCTGAGCAGGTTGCCATGCAACACAAAAGCAAGGAAAGTTCCTCTATGTATATGGCTTTGAGAAACAGGCAATGAAGTACAGATTCAGAGACTTGTAGCAACTCGGATATAAATGTGCTGCACTTTGTGGCAAACACTTTTTCTGTAAGCTCTGCTAAAAGAAAATTCATAAGGTATTAAGAAACTGTGTTTATTGGTGTTTTCTTACTATAGTGAATTACATTGATAACATTTTTCTTCACTAAGAGGTTACAAAAGATGCAAATAAAATATGAAGGCAGCATTCAAATAATGCTGAATTAAAAATTGTAGTGCTGCATGTAGAAAAGTGTTGGGACTAGTTGGTAAGCATGGCTAGTATTGCGAATATTTTTAATAGTTTTGGATGTGTATTGTTTGTAATGACATACCATGATATGCATTCCTTTTTTCATTTACCTTGATTTTCATTTTACCTTTTATTTTTTGTATTTTGACCATATTGGTAATAAGAACCGACCTAACAGAGATCTCTGTAAAAATGATTGGTTAGGCATTTAATTTGTCTACTTTTGATTCAGATGTTAAAAGCAGTGGTCTTTAGTCACTGTGGGAGTCTGGCAATTATGCTTAGAGCACATATTTAATAAAAAAATATAAAATATATGTTGAACAAAAGTTCAAAATTAAGTCTAAACAAAAGCAAAGTTAAGAAGTTTTATATCATTGATAATTATTTTAATGCTTTTGCAAATATCTTATGGGTAACCTGTGACAATAGGATCTTATTTATTAATAATATTTAATAATATATTAATATATTTATTAATATAATGCATTTGCTAACATGAAATAGCATAATTTGTTATAATTTAATGTTAGTTAACACAGACACAACTGTTCAGTGTTCGTCAATGTTAGTTAATTGTGATTTAACTAATGTTAACAGATAAAACATTTGTATTATTATATACATATATACATATAAATGCTGTATCACTATTAGCTCAAGTTGTCTAACACATAATATAATCAAATGGAAACTTATTATATGCTACACATAATATTATAAGTTTTTATAAGTTTAAAAAAGATTGAAATATTTTTTGTATGTATAGTTTAATGTCATTTGCTTGTATGTTTTATCATGATTAACCTTTGATGTAACTGGCCAGCTGAAGTTTTATTATAGTTAAACATAATAAGATTTCATCTTTATTTTATAAAATAATCTTTTGAAGTCTTAAAGTCAAAATCTACTGTAAAATAGAGAGTGGTTGCTGAACAGATCTACATTTAGTTTTTGCATCCTGTCAGGCTGTGTGTTTGAAACCCGTACAAACTCCCAATCAAGCCATCTCTAAAATATGATTAAGTATTCAGTCACTGGGAATGCTTACCTCCTGAACTACTTTGCAACTTTGCTTGTCACATCCTGCTAGAAACTTAACTATTCATTCTAGTCATTATTAATGATTTTTCATATTCAAGATCTTATGATTTTGCATGCTGGGGAAAATCTCTTGGCAGTGACAAACAATTCTTTGTTCCATCAGTGCATGTATGTACATATTTTCCTGCTGTTTATTTATTTATTTGGGTTGTTTATATATTTCACTTTGTTTGCATGCAGAAAAGTCAGTCTTTGTTGTCATTTTATAATGAGCAAATGTGCTTTCTTTGCCTTCAGAGTTAATAGAACAGTCTGAATTATTGAGATGGTAAATGAAGGTAGCACTGATTTATGGTCGTTTTCTAAACAGTATGCAGTGAAACCGCTTACATCGCAGGGTTTCTATCAGTACACTGAGCCAGGTGGCTGCCCTGAGTTGTCTAATCAAAAGGCTACAGGGGACATTGCTATTTCTTCCCTCTGTGTAGTGAGCTTTCCTGTGGAAATAAAAGCAGGACTAAGCCAAAAGAGTACATTTTTTTTTTTTTCTACATGTGGTAGGAAGGGTATTGTTTTTACATGCGTAGTCTGTGAGCCAGGGTATAAGGCACTAGACAACTGTCTGAAGTTTAAAGAACAGAGGTATTTGGCTGGCTTTTAACTTTCCACGTCGTCTGACCAGGGATGGCACATGGACTTTCATCCAGGTCCCACTGTTCCTTTCTTGTGTTTTTTCTTCTAGACAGTTCTGTTTTATCCTTGCGTGCTCTCTGACCTAGTTTGAAACTTCGACTCGACTTGATTCATCCCTGTACTCTGTGTAAGCTCTCCCAGCTTGTCGGTTGTTTACCTTCAAAAAAGAACAAATAAGAAAATATTTTTTTTGGAAGCAGTGAGAAATAATTACTGATTTGACAATGCTGCTTTTTCAGTCTTAAATCCTGCTGTTCAAAACAATTAACATGTCTTTCTGATAATGTACAAGAATTTTTTTATTATTAATTCACAATGGGTGAATTTTTGGGTGGGTTATTTTCTTTTACTTTATTGCCATTGGAAAGCACTTTTGCAAGCTGTATTCTGACTTCATGCAACAACTAGTAGCACACAAACTTTTTCAATACTTTCTGAAGTCGAGTTTAGAAGGCTGGGTTAATTTTCTTAATTAAGTTCTTTGAAATAATTATTGATATAGTTGTTTTTTAAGGGAAATTAACTAGATTTTGGATGTATTTAATTGAGTTAGGTCTAAGTAGATGGACTTTAGTCTTGGATGACTGAAATAACTTGACAGAGATGATGCAAACCTGACCGACAAGTGCACCAACTTTTCTAAAGTGGATAATTCCCTAAAATAAAGTAGTCTGTAATGTTGTCTGTATTTAGTATTTGAGCAAATGATTTGGGACAAGTAGTTTACCTAACTCACTTTACTGAGTAATGTCTTCACATGTCTTTCAACTTCACTATACAGTAAACAAAAAAATCAGTTAAACCTTTGTAAATATTGTAACAGGTACTGTAGATTTATTTAGTTTTCTGTAGAGTTTACTAAACTAAGGACATACAGTCCAACTAATTAGTAATAAAAAAAAGATTACAAACTTTTATTTAACTTTGTTAACGTTGTTAAATTATTTTAATATAAATATACTCTTGACAATAGGAAAAACACTGTGTCATGACATGCACTTAGGCCTCAACATTGAATACACAAACCTTAATCATGGTGACAATCAAATCATTCATTAACAAACAACTCTAAATACAACAGACAACTACAGTAACACAGGCAACAACAACAACAACAAATTAAATCCAGCAAACTTTAAACGGCAAACTTATATAAAAAATATATTAAACATTGTGGTGAAGGGCAGTGCATGCTGGGAACTTTAATGTTTATGCATGGCCAATCAACAATCTTTATTAAAAAACAAAAATCTTTATTACAAACATTTTAAAAACCAATCATATTCAGTATACAAAAAATAATAAATCTTTTCTACTAAAATTTCTTTGTTCAACTTACTTTATTAACATTTCCCATCATTTTTTTGGTGGTCATTCTTGGCCACAAGCTGCAATGATGATCAGAAATTAGGAATCGGCTGACAGTGATTCATGGGCATGCGTGCAAAACATGAGTAAGGTCCAACTGCATGCAATATCTTTATTCTTGTACATTTTGCTTATCTGTAGCAAAACCACAACAAACACTGTACTGGCAGAGGTAACTTGGCATGTCTTTATGTTGGACTGTTATTATAGTAAGCCACAACCACAGCCATATATCCTCATGATGGTGAATATCGATTTAAAGGAGGGATGGAGTGAGACTGATGGCCATTCTCATGTCAAAGCCCTTGGCCCGAGTCTGCAAGCAGTGCAATAACACCAATGGTCCAGTTTATCAAACCACCCTCCCCCTTCATATCATGGCCTGTTTATCACCTTGACCAGCCTCATAAAGACAAAACCTAATTCTCTCTTTCCTCAGTCTGCTCAGTTCACTGACCTCCAGCTCTCAGTGACAATCATGTACAGTTATAGGCGAATTTAAATAAGGAGCTTTTAAAATGGCACGGGCAGGCAATCGATGGATGTCGTTCAATATGCATAACAAGTATGCAAGCGTTACATGGCTGTAAATATACGTAGCTGCCCACTTTTTGAGAAAATATAGAAGAGGAAATGATGGGTAAATGTGAATTTCTATGTAGAAATAAAATATTTGATGAGTTGCGACAGCAGTGCATTTTACAGCTGAAATATTTAAGTCATTGTGGTGTAAAAACACCCCCTAACTTTGGTAAAATCACTGTAATGCACTCATTCTTCATGGCTTATTGTCTTTATAAAACAGTGAGAAAAGCACAGTTCAATTCATCTTTTAATATGATAATAAAAATTCAACCTTGTTGGAAAAAATGTGCCTAAACTTTCAAACAATAATAACTTGAAGTATACACTTTCTCTCTTGTACATTTATAAAATTTGATGTTGATTTAAAAAGTCCATAAACACACAATTTGTCAACTACTCATGCACCAACAATACAGAATTTCTGTTTCTAGACAACATGTCTGTTTACATTTCTTATACTCAGGTTTTATTTGGGTCAAGTAACCCATCTTGAAAGTTCTCCGTTCTGTGTGTGTGGAAGTGATGCAGAAAATCAATTTTAAGAAGTCAATTTCGCCATCCATTTCAGGATATATTTGTCAATAATTGAATGGCCATGGACTATTTCCCCACCAAATAGAGGCGGCACTGTCCACTAAGTAACCATATAGAGAAGGACAGTCTATTTGGTTTATTTTTATTTAAGTAATGTTCCAAACATCGTATTCTGTCAGTTGTAATAAAGTAATATTTTTGTGTGAACAAGGAGTCCCACAACAGATGGTGTGGGCCATATAAAGATCTGATCTCACCATCATCGAATCTGTCATGAATTATATGAAGAGGCAGAAATAAACTGAAACAACCTAAATCCATAAAAAGTGTGACAACATGTGCAAGATGCTTGGAATAACCTATGTGCAAAACAAACCTTGAACAAGTGTACCAAGAACAAAAACGATTTAAAGGCAAAAGGTGGTCAGACCAAATATTGATTTTGATTTAGTTTACAGAAGTCAACTGATAAAAAAATTATATACTTTCAAATCTTAGAAACACTGTCCCGTAATGCAATCAAAGATTAATGACTTCACAGTCATTGAAAATATAAAATAGAATAATACTGAATAGGTATGTCTATGCTTTTGATTGGTAGTGTGTATATGTTTTTCAATTCTTTTCACAGTTAGGAAAAACATATTTTCACACATTTTCCTTCTTGTAATTGCCATTGCCATGTTGTAAAAAGAATTAAAATCTGCTTCTTATCATAGCTGTTTATGCAGTATTGACAAACCAATATCCCTAGATTGCGAGCTCAAACCCCTCAGAAGATTAAACAGGCATGCGCTGCCCATCTCCACAAATCAATAGGACTCTGTTAAAAATGTATGATAAAGTTGATCAATATCAGGAGATGAGAAGAGGTGAGATGCCGCCCTCATGCATGAAGCATCATCAATACCTAAAACTTGCTTTAATTGCTAGAACATGTATAAACACAAATCAACCAGGATAACTCATTATTCTTATTTGTGCAAAGCAGTATATTTATTTTGTTAGTGGAAATGTACTAAAACAAAGGAATGTTCTAAAGCAAATAAATTAAACTGCAACTTGTAACATTAATGTCGCGTGCAGTCATAAAAGTCCAAAGCATAAGTAATGTTTAAAAGAAGAAAACACATAAAATCTGTTTTTGCAAGTTTTAAAACTGTAAGAATTGCATTTTATGAGGCTGTATTAATTTGGCTTTAGCAGATGGGTGCTCAGTGAGATTGCTAAACATTAGCTGCCTCCACAAATATCCATCTATCCTATAACACTGCTGTGCCATAATTATACGCTCTGAGTGAGCGCTGCACTATTTTTGGGGTGAGCTAATAAGTACCACATTAGTAATGATCCATTTGCCACCAGACAAGCAAATGTTACTGCGCTAACATTCGTTAGCACTGTAAAGTTGTTTTTATCTGTTGTCGCCCTATGTTTAGTATGAAGGCTGGAATGTAAATCACAGATTGGGCTTTTGTGTTTATTTCACTGCATTTCAGCTTATTAAATATATGACCAATAATGTGAAGAATGGAATGGAATGGAATGGAATGGAATAGAATAGAATAGAATAGAATGGACTGCATATGTGTCTTCCTCTATTCGGTGCTTTATAAAAATTGCATAAAGAAATAGGAAGGTGAAGTACAGAAGTTGATGTATAAATAAATAACAGTTAATTATATAAGTAAACATATTACTAATCTGTACAAGGTATTGTTTTTGTAATCTTTAATAAAATTTGCACATTTGCTCTGGAGTAACAATCCTTCTTTATTTTGTTCACCACAAAACTAATATGTTTTTACTAATAAAACTTTTACATTTTTTAAAATACATTTTTATAAATTTTTTCTATAAATTTTTTTCATATCTAAACATTATTGGTATTTATATATTAGAATGGACATAAATCAGCTAGAAAGTTATTGAAACTTTTGATGTAAAGTGAAGTATTGTGATATCTGCCAGTCATCATGGTGGAATGGTCTGTGAATTGTGAATGCAAATAGGTATTTCACTTACAAAAAATACAATGGTAATTTAAACCTATAAAACAATGTTTTTATATGTACTGTATGGTAATTCCATGTTGGATAATTTTTAAACATGTAGACAAGTGTTTTTAAAGCAATATACAGTATCTGCCAAATGCATCATTTAAATTATACTATCGCTATACCTTTTTGCCTGTATCACTGCTAGCCCTGCTCTCTTGCAAAATAACTACATGACATCATCTGTTATCAGGCAGTGTAAGTGCCGTTTCTGTCCGGGTACAACACGTTTTACCCTCTTCGTCCTCTATTAGACGTGAAACCTGTGTGTATGCATGTGTGCAACAGCATTAGGCCGCCAGACCCCTTATTCGACATATGTGACATTCGTCATTTTGACATGCGACGATGCCTTTTGGCATTGTGCCATTTCCACCTGCTAAAAGATCTTTATACCCCTGACCTTCTGCCAGCCCTTCCAAGCCACAAACAAAGCGTGGCAGTCCCCATTGCTTTCCCATTCTCTTGGAGTCTGCACGAGACCGTATAGACGGTTACTGAGAGGTTATGGAAATCCCAAGTTACAGAGAGCATTTGTCTTTTCAAGGTTAGTGTGTGAAGTGGATAAGGAGAGTTGGGCATGTCATGTTTGCTCAGACAAGTGTCTACTTCAGCCTCTCCTCTGCCTTTATCGACAATGAGCTGTAGAAATGCTTTGAGAGAGAGAGAGAGAGAGAGAGAGATACTTTAAGTACTTTAAAAAATGAATAAATGTAAAAATAAAAAAGGCTTTGGGGATTGAGTAAAGCACTGTAAGGTCTTGAATTCAGGTTCTTCATAACAATCCTTCAAAGGACATCAAATAAACTGAGCTTTTTCGAATTAACCTTAAAACAATGCATAGTAATTAACAATTAAACAGCCTGTGTTATTCACACATGACATTATCTCTGAGATTTGAAGTGACCATGAAATGAGCTTTAATCACCAGCTTATTGTGTGCTTTATGCTTTTTAAAAAAAAGTCAGTCACTAAAAAGGATTAAAATAGATTATTTTGCTACTTAATTTCATTCTTGTCTCACGAAAGTTTCTTGTTTTTAACATGCACACGCTGCTCAGTTTGGATCAATGAAAGCATCATGCATATTAAACTGAAGGAGACACAAATAATGGCTGTATGTGAGGAGTTGTTAACAGTGGTTAGTTTTATCACCCTTCACCCAGCTGCACAGAGGCAAAATTTAGGTGATTAATCAATTCCGAGAGCAAAAGCATGTAATTAGTGAGTCTCTTTTGTTTTAAGAGGATGACCTTGTAATGCATGTTTACAAGCAAACCGTCTCAGAGGGGACCATGGTGGATTTTTAAGACAGTTTAATGTGGAGGAAAGTCATTGTGTGTGTTTTGTGGGTTTGAGTTAGAGACATAGACTACATATTTACGAAGTCGGTAGCTAGTCTGCATGAAAAATTAAATGATTGGTCTTAGTTTATGTGTGATCAGATGTAGGGGTCACTCTCATAGCATGTGTCGCATAACAATATGGAACATAATAGAAGGATCTTAAAATATGTTTTGTAATGATACAAAGGGAAAAAGATCTTTGGGGGATAAATGTAACTGTTAAATCACTGCACACGATTTAAGCCACAAAATTAAATATAATAATACATTAAATTGGGCTAGTATGACCAATTCCTGTGTGTTGTTGGGTTGGGTTTCAATGCTTATCTCTAGCAAATACAGAGAATATATATGTCAGCATAAAAAACAACACTATGCTACTTTAAAGGGATGGTTCATCCAAAAATAAAATTATTTTATTATTTACTCACCCTCATGTCATGTCAAACCTGTATGACTTTCTTGCTTCAGCAGAACACAGAAGAAGATATTTTGCAAAACACTGGTTACGACACCCATTCTCTTTCATAGTATGGACACAAGGTACAATGGAAGTTAATGGGTGCCAGTAACAAGCATTTTGCAAAATATCTTCCTTTGTGTTCCACAAAAGAAAGACTTATATACAGGATTTGAATGACTTAAGGGTGAAAAAATGATGACATCATTTTTATTTTTGGTATTAAAAGTATACAAGTAAAAGTATTAAAGTATTTTTGGTATGCATGTATATTTTTGCTTAATTTATTATTTGGAGTGTAAAGTTTTCTCTCTATAGTATCTGACTGATGTTAATAGTTAATAGTTAGTACACTTTTTTTTCTTTGAGACCTTAGATTGATGAGAGAGAGAGAGAGAGAGAGAGAGAGAGAGAGAGAGAGAGAGAGAGAGAGTTGGCAGGCCTATTTGTTTGCCCTTGCCCCAGCCAAGCCTTGTGTTTACAGCCACTGCTGATCCACTCCACAGCACTGCATAGATGAGCGATATGAGACTCATTAGCCCTGATTGCATTTATCCACTTCTGTGCTCCACTGACCGGTGACAGCTCATGCCAGTGATTGATAGAAATACAGCAGAGGTCAAAAGCAGAGAAATTAGACCCCATTGAGTAAAAGATGTAAACATTTTGTCAGTCAGCTACGGTAGGTTATGTGGGTGTTGCACTGTGTCTGTTGAATACATCGCGTGTGTAATGCTTATAGACAAGGAGCCAAGTGTGTGAAAGAGCCTGTTTGAAATAAATGCTTGCGCACTGCATTATTAACTTGTCCCTAAATTTGATTGGAGTTTTTTTATTGGAGCGATTGCATTTAAACAACAGATGTGATATCAGAATTTTATGTTAATATCTTTATGACTAAATTACATTTTTCAAGTTATAAGTGGCTCTCCAGCATTAACAGCTCATTTGCATTTTCCTTAAAACTGCATGTGTGTGTGTGATACCGTAATGTCGCTGGAAAAAGTGTAGTACACACTGTAGTGCTGCAATAGATTTTATTGCGTCATTATTCAAAGTGCATGTCAGGTTTTTGGCACAGTTGTGTTGGAATTGACTGAGTCATGTACTGTCCCTGATTAATTTCAGATCAAGTTCTTTTTCATTTTACCACTTAAGTATACTCAGATATATTTAATATACCTAGCAAATATACCTATCATACACCCTGTTCTAATATATGGAAATGAAAATTAGTTTAAGACTTAAACTAAATGCATAGCTTATGTATACTCTCCAAAAATGTGCTAAACGATGCCACAGAATAATTTTTGGCTGTCCGGTTCAATAAAGAGCCTTTAACATCCATTGACCCTTTTTGTTTCACAAAAGATTCTTTGTAGCTGAAAAGGTTATTTAGAGTACAGAAATGGAAGAAAGACACTTTTATCTGAATGGTTCTTTGAGCAACCAAAAATGGTTCTTGTATGGCATCACTGTAAAGAAACCTTAGTAATATCTTAGTTTTTAAGATGGTTTACAAGTTTGAATTTATTGGCTCAATAATACTAAACATCACAGTAATACTCAAGCACACATTACACAAGGTTTTTAAGTCTTGCTTAGACTTGATGAAAATAACATCACTTTCATTACTGTGCAAACTAGATCACCATTTCTAAAAATAACATCTCTTAACTTTCATTACCTACATCCGGACGTTTACTTTCAAATAAATAGAGCAAAATGATTCTGGGGACATCTCTGTCTGTAGACTAAGTGGTAAGGGTATTCCAGTAGGAAACTTAATTTACAATAAGGATTTATATTACATTATCTTGCAGACACTGTAGCAACATCCCCTGGTTTTCAAGCACTTGAAAAGGCTCCGGCATTTAAGCTCTGGGCTGGAAATACATCTTTTCATGTCAGTCTGGATCAGTCATTACTGCATGTGGAGCTTCATCTGAACGCTGTCGTGTCGGGCAGAATGTAAAGGGCAAGTGACAGAGACGTGGTAAAGAGCTCCAAGACAGGAGTATGTGCTTTTATCAGGGATAGAGACCCAGAAACGCATGCACGGAAGGCGGACAGAACCGCACTCTGCTCACTGCCATTAATTATTGAAGAGACAGCGGTGGTGCGTGCAGACAGACTGTGCTTTAAGCAGGTAGAATGAGTTGTCAGTCTCCGGGCTGCGCATTACCATAACCCCGGGCAGCACTGACAGTTCCCAAGATTTTATGAAAAGCACTTTCCACCAACTTTAACAAGGAGGTTATATAGCAAGTATAAAATTGCTGCCTTGGTAAAACCATGCAGGACTGCATGATCAGGGTTCACAAAGGAACAATGTGACTGATGCTTATGGGGCGTTTTTTAATGCCTTCTATTGCCTTGTGCTCTCTCTGGTGCATTCTCTCACTGACTGATTTGACAAGAGCCTGTGTGCTTTGAAAGTACATTTTATTTTTTTCTTAGATATGAAGCTTCGCACATGTTTGACATCTGCTACCATTTTAACTCGCATCGTGTAGATAACCCAAGACTGACTTGTGACAATAGTAGTAATTTCTTCTGGGAGGAAACACCCTTTATGCACCAGTAGGTTTTCTTATTCTTCCGGCGGTGAGTGGAGGCATCATGTAATGGATTTTATTTTCTAAACCAATCTCTCGCATCGATGGCCTATGGTCACCTGCTTTTATTCTGTGTCATGAGACATTGCTTTCCTGTTGCTCTATTGGTAGATCATCGTGTTAACAGCACAATGGACATGGATTCAGTTCCTAGGGAACACAAATACTGGTAAAATGTATACTTGGAATGCAACATAAGTTGCTTTGGATAAAAGTGTCTGTCAAACGGGAAATGTAATGTAAATGTAACCGCTGCATATAGCATATTTTTCAGTTTGACCATTCTCCTTAAAGTGCACAGGACACTATGAAGTCCAAAAAGAAATGGTTTACTGAGTCTGGTATGGAGGAACTTTTATAAAGCCTAGACCTTAACCCCTTTGGAATAAATTGGTACATCAGCTGAAAGCCATGCAGGCTCCATTGCACTTATGCTTTTCTAAATAAGAGTAAATCCTTGTAGTCTTGTTCCAACATCTACTGTATTGCAAAGCATTCCCAAGCTGTTACAGTTTCAAAAGGAGGACCAACTCCTTATTATTACCTTTGACTTCCAAATAAATGTGGACATGCACATTTATGTGTGTTGTTTAGACGTCCACATACCTTTGACCATTTAGTGTTCAACCCCTGGTTTAAAAACACAATGTATCTTCATGATACAGTCTGGTACAAATGCAAAGCTATTTTGATGGTTCACGTAGGACAGTTTTACTCAGGAAGCTAAGCTTGGGGTAATTTTCTTCCCTGACATAGACGTGTTAAAATACTAGCGGTTTACGCGTGCATGTGTCTGTGTGTGTGTGAGAGGGAGAAAGAGCAGATGATGTTGCCAGAGCAGATTACACCAGGCTTTGCTTGGAGTGTCTCTGTGAGCATCTCTTTGAAGGTTGTAATCCATGGATTTGGGCTCGGATGTGGGAGATGAACGGAGAGAACGCAAATTGAACTCTGGGAGCATCCACCAGGTTGACCTGCCTCTAGAGCTTAGAGAGATGCAGATATCGCTTGGAAGGTTTAAAGGATGCTACCCAGCATGAATATTTGTTTGATGCAATTCAGAAATCTGATTGCCAAAAGCCCTTAAGCAAAAAAAAGTTTTTTTGAATCATGAAACCACTCAACTTCAAAACATGTTTTCATTTTTTGCTGCATGCTTGAACTTCAAGGGAAGCTGCTGAGTGCCTGTAACCACTGTCGAACTTTCTTTTTATAGAATCAATAAGGGACATAATTTTAAAAGGCTTTATAAGTATTATGATTTGAATGAATATTAATAATATTGAACCATTTTTAATAAACCAAAAATGTAATAGAAACAATGTCAGTATTTAAACAGACAGTGCACTTTGGTATATTATACAGGGCTTGACATGTGGTTGTCCTTCGGACAGGTACATTTTTCATTCACTGGTCCGATAAAAATTTACTTGTCAGAAAAAAATGTATACTTGAATAAAAAGGAAGCTGCCAATAAGTTGTTCTGATTATAAATCTAAGGTGTCTTTAAAAAACTGATAAAGTTTATGGCTTGAAAATGACAGATGTAGTACTGTAATTGGATAAATACTTTTTTTGTAGAAGATTTGAAGATTTTTGTAGTGATAAAATAGACAAGTGAAAATTAGCCTTTAAAATTACTTTAAATGCGAGATACATTAATCTATTTGGGATGAACGAAGTGCATTAATACAGAGAAGCCTTCATATAACTGTATTTCTACCACATAAGTAAAGCCGTTTTTACACAGAGATTCACGTAAAATACACAGATAATTGTGTCCTGGGACTTGTCACGGATCGTTCGATTTTGTTTATTCAAAGTGCCAGTCACTATCCAAATATATTTTTTGGTTGCACAGGTTAAATTTCAGGAGCATTTGTGGATGTCAAACGTTCAAAGCTCTGAATTTGAGCTTGCACGTTTAACTGAGCGCACGTACAGAACGTGCACGTCCGCTGTGTAATTCAATAGAGTTTCAGATGCATCGCATCACGAGAGCAGATGCGTTTGCGTGTCGTAATGGCAATGAGATCATTTTTGCAAGACCACTCTGCAGTCTATTTTTGAGTTTTATCCTTAAGCAGGCACTTTTTTGCGGAGGTAAATATTATTGTGGTTTTTTTCGCCTACTTGTCCGGTAGTGCAAGTAAAATTCTCTTTCACTTGTTCGTCCAAAATATTCAAATGTCGAGCTCTGTTATATAACATTTCAGTTTTTAAGAATTAATGAACCCTGTTTCTAAGCACAGTAGTGTTTTTAAGTAAAATATAATATTATTACAATCATATAAAAAAATATTTTTGGAAAATGTCACATGAAATAAACACTTATTATATCAACGAGCGCAACGTATACAAAAATGACTTATAAAAAATTAATGGTGGAAATACAGTCCAGTCAGATTTCTTTAGTTTACTACAATAAATATATATTAATACCTGCACAGGCATGCGTTCATCCCCTCTGCAGTATAAAGAGTACTGGCTTCCATCACCTGTCTCTTTTTATTGTGTAAATTGCACTCAGAACAACAGTTTGCTGCTACTCTTTGCATAAATTAGTCATGTTTATCCCAGTCTATAGGCCTCCATTACGCATGCATGTCCTCTCTTCTCATATGCTCCCTTAAAAACACTGTTTCACTGTCTAGTCTCTGTGCTCTTGCTAAAAGCAACATATGCAGTACTGCAGGGTCAGGGGTTGGATCACTTTCCCTCTAGAGATGCGATGCAATGGTAATTCTATGATGCACATGTCACAAGCCATCTCTTCATTACAACATTGCAACATGATGAAATATGACTGAGCATCTTCTGCTCTGATATGCTATTCAAGAGATGATAGAAGGGAATTAACACACCAGGACTGGATAACCTTGGGGAGAGGAATGATTTTCTCTCTTCACAGTGCATTCTGTGGATAGTACCTTGTTTATGTGTGTGTGCATGTTTTCTTCTGCTAAAAGGTCTGTTGAATGTTGGCTGTTTCTCCTGGATTCATTCCCAGTCTTATAAAGATGTTTGAGGTTTTCTTTTTTTTCCCCATCTAAAGCATCCTTCAAAGAACTTCCCAAACATTTCCTTGCTCCACACTCCCTCCATGCTGTTCTTATAGTGCAAATCTATCCGTAGTTTGAAGGTATCATCTTCACACCTGTAATGAAGCAGTTGGGAAAAGTAATAATGCTGTTTATTTTTAACAAAAAAGCAATTCTGCCATTGTTTATTCACTACTGTGGTGTTCCAAGTCTGTATGTTGTTATTTAGAAGAAAATTGTTGCACAACTCGTAGCATAAAAAGACAAATAATGGGGACCAGGGGATGTCATCCTCCAAAATGGACAAAAAAAGCAGCTTTGTGTGAAGAGACCAAAAATGTAAATCATTATTTTTTCATATATTTTGTCCTCCCCGAAGTTTGTTGATGTTTAAAAGGGATAGTTCACCCAAAAAGAAAAATTATGTTATCATTTATTCAACCTTTTGTGATGTAATATCTGTATATGACTCGTTGGTCTGTGAAACACAAAAAAGGTAATATGAGAAATGTCTGTAGTTTTGGGTTCATACAATGATAGTCAATGTTGTTTGGTTACCAGCATTCTTCAAAATATCTTCTTTTGTGTTTTGAAGAAGAAAGTAATTATACAAGTTTGGAATGACATGAGGATGAGTAAATGATTTTTTAAGAATTTTATTTTGGGCTGAACTATCCCTTTAAGTCTGGCCTCAGATTAAAGTCATTGTATGGCTTTAGAAAACTTTAATAGCACAAGTCATGGACTACTTTTATAATACTTTTGAGGTGCTATGTTTTATTCTTTTGAAACTTAACTGGCCCTGTGTTCCACTGAAAAATAATAGCATACAAGTTGGGCGTTCCATGAGGGAGATTAAAAAATAAAAAGTAATTTTTTTAGATGGACTATTCCTTTAATAGTCGTAAACATCAACATGTGCAGAGTTTTCGTAATGGCACAGTAAAATGCTTATATCTTAGGTTTTACGTAAAAAAACAAACATGATAAAAGAGTGAAGAATGAACGTCGTTTGCTGGGAGGCTTCCATAATTTAGACAAAGTGAACCTTACAAAATGGCTTTCAGAATGCTTTTATGTAAGCCTCAATATCTACTATATGCTCCTCATGTATAGACCCAGTGACAGTGGGGAATATGTGCCTCCGTATAACGAATGTGAGAAAAAAAGAGACATCATTAATTATTGATCCCCATCACTGCTGGAGAGGTAACGTGACTGGAAGAAAAAAGCTGTATTAATTTTAATGCTCCTCAATCTGAAGCCTAGATTGAAAGAAGGGAACCTGTATCGAGCGGTAGTAAACTTTGTTGTGTGGGGAATATCGACATGAAATGTAATAAAAGGGTTTGTGATTTATTACTGGTCTGGTCCATTGAGAAACATCTTTTGTCGGCTGTGGAAGGACAAAACGTCAAAGAGAAGATATAAACAATCTCCATCTTCTGTAATGGACTTCTTGGTCTTTCTGTTAATTAGTGCTTCTTATTTTCTGTTGTATTTTAGAGATTCCTTACAGTTATTTTTATTAAATACTGATATAATTGAGATGTCAGTAATAACATGTGTTAAAGAAAGAGTTGTGGACTGTGAGAATTGGAAGAAAAAAATTTATTGCTTTTTCGTATGGTTTAAAATAACAAACTTAATGAGAAAATACAAAATAATAAAAAAATGAATAAATTCTTGCAAAATTTTTGGATTTATATTAATAGGAGCAGGATGAGTGTTTTTGTAATATGATGAGAAAAAATAACATCAACTCCATTATGTCATGATTATTTTACATACTTTAAACCCCTCCAGCCTTTACTGTAAATGCCATCAAATTGAAGTTTATTCAAAAATATTCTCTTTTTTTATTTTATTAAACATAATCATAATCATTTTTGTCCCTAAATCCTGGGTGTCTTTAATCATTTGATCAAACTCATGATCAAACTCATTATTGTCTGATTTAGTATGCTAATTTGTATTTACTGCAGAAAACTGCATGATGGATGGCATGAGCTAAAATCGCCTATAACAGGAATAATTTCCTTATTTAGAATGTTTAGTGAGATTTAGCATGTGTCTACACACTTTCCTTGCATACAATATTACTAAACTATTTTTCCAATTTCCAAAAAAGAATGAGCTTAACACAGCGGCCATATGAAATGATTATCTAATCATAGCATGTTAAACAGTTTCTCTCAAAACCATGTGCACTGCTATTTGGCATGTTGTGTGTATCATCAAACCCACTCTTGAGTTAATACTACAGATATAGCAATATGATAGTCAATTTACCATGAATGCCAAAACTGGAAAATATTCAGCTCCAAGTGGAAGATGATGCCACTGCATACCGAGCCCACAGGTTTAATTTTCAAACCCTAGGGTCATGCAGCTTTCAAAACATGGATATTCCTGGCTTGCTCTGTGGACAAATAGACATATATTTTGACATGTTGGACACATCTGCATCACATCAACACATGTAACAGGCAACCAACATGACATTGGCTCTGCTTCTGACTGACAGGAAGGTTAATCAGCCTGTCTCATTCTGGATGGGGTGAACTAGTACTGTAGGCTCTCGTGTCTACACTGCAAAAAATATGCTTTAAATCAGTATTTTTGCCTTTTTTCCTGCAGTAAAAATGTCTAAACTTCCTGAATGGATAAATTAAAAAGCAAAGTAATATAATATACAGTACATTATATGTATTATATATAATGTAATATAAACTGCAAAAATGCTATATAAAAGATGTTTTAAGGATGTTTTATTTGGATATTTATACCTGAAAATCAGAAAATAATCAAACATTCTGATTAAAAACATATTTCTGTAATATAATAGTTGAGAAAAAAATGACCGCCGAACATTACAGTGAAATGGTTCCTAGTTTCTTCCTCTAATATTTTTGAATAATTTTGCACTTTAGATGCATTAATATTTCAAAGCCAGAGAGGCTATTGGTATAAGTGCTACATTCCAGCCCATCGTTGCAGTTCATACAGTACCAAATGATGTGGGTCCATCGCCTATATTTCACTTCGTAATTTTATTCGCACTGTAAGTGATTGCGCATGAACCCCATCAGTGGGATGTGCTGTGGCTGTCTGAGCTAACAGATGAAGAGGCCATACTGGCGTCATACCTCCGAGAGTCCATCAGCTTAATAAAAGTGTCAAGGTGGTTGATTTGTTATGTCTGTTAATAACAGAAGCAAAGGGGTCGACGGGAAAGAGATTAAACAGACGGCTAGGACTGACACACAGGTGCTGTCATTGGTCTTCACTCATCCGGCTTGCCAACCTTATATACCACTTATTTTCACTATATCTCAAACACAAACATTCAATCTCCAGAGAGTGCACCGCACTGCTGCTCCTCTGCTCTGGGTCTGTATTGATGCGTAGGAGATTTTAGTCCTTGATGTCCTCCATAGTCAGAGAGGTTTTGGGCTGTACGGTTGGCAACAGAAGCTGTTTTTGCTTGTTAAAGGTAAATTTCTGTGTAATTTCTGTGCCAACAGCATCTCCAAAAGAAGATCACAAAAATATTGATTGTTGTTTCTGAACACTCCCCGCATTTGACATTGCTTAACCAATGACACGTTGCTCTGTAAGGCTGGTCGGAATTCTTAAACAAACAAGAGCTATGGTTTAATAGTGCCACAGGGAAAATAACCTCAGCTTTTATCTGCTACTTATATAGAATGCTCCCTTTAGACTGTAATGGTGTATGGGCTGCCCCTGCAGCATTTTGTGTTTCTAATTACATCATTGTTTAAAAGAAAACTCATTGTTTAATTCGGGTTTGTACATACTTAGGGTGTCACAATATACCCGTTTTCACAATAACCATGTTAAATCAAAAACCATGATTACAGATACAGTATAAATTCTACATACCTGTAAGTGTTAATACCGTTAATTATGCCTATGCCCCCCTATAGAATCATATTTTAACTGTAATTCATTGCCCAGAAAATCCAAAAAAATCCAGATTGATTTGACTTGACAGGGTTACTGATTTATTCCAGTTGCGATAATATGTTATACATGTATATGTTATAATTCATAATGTGAATTCTGTTGGCCACCATAATAGTGTGTAAATCTGATATTGTGACAGCTATAATACAGTACATACTCTGTGGATTTATTTGATTTTTTTTAGGAATAAACTAGGTATTTAGGTATTTTATTAACAAATTAAGTATCAGAAATCAAGCAATGCATGAACGGGTATGTGTGGCACAAAGAGTGGCTTGATTGTTTAGTGCTTTTAAAGTCTATATGTTCTTTAAGCCTTGTCAGCTTTGAAAAACTTTCCATGCCAATTACACGCTTTGTATTTTGGTGACAGGTTAATGGCCAAAAACATCTATTGAAAGTGCCTACCTTTAAAATATGGCAATGGACCATGGCGGATAGGCATTTGTCTGGGGAAAGCAAATTGCAATAAATTGCACCTATACATTGAGCACACAGAGAATGCATAAATAACACCGGATGGTAGAGTATAAATGTTTCCCACTACAAATCACAAGAAGATCGGAAGCCATTAGCCTCACTGATGATGGAGCCATAGGAAGCCACGGCTCATTAAGGCAGATTGCAAATGTCATTTTGGTGCTTCCTCTCTGGCCTTGCATTGAAAGATTGCAATGACATTAATTTTGCATAGAGTCTTAGTTTTTGAATTGAAGCCAAAGCACGTGGCACATGACCCAGAGCAAGTGTGATTAAATCAATGGTGAGGCTCTCAGAAGGAAGGTCAACCAAACTGCATTAGGACCGATTCTTCCAACCCTCTCCCCCTGTCTTCCCTCTGCTATTCAGCCAATCTCTAAAGATATAAAAGCTATCTTTCATCTAAATATCTCTCTCCTTGTTCCATTGCACAGATTGCCTGTTTGTAACTGACTATTTCACCCGGACGCCGCGCAAGCTCAACGCCTACCGCTCTTTCGCCAGCGTAGAGCTGTTCCACTTCAACGTGCCTGAAGACACAGTGGTTGCTGTTTGGAACCTCATCACCTTTAAGGAGCAAGGAGGCACTTTTGGAGACAGCTGTCCAGACCGCAACGTGACCGTGTGAGTTGAATATACTGTAAACTTCCAAGTTACTTCTATTGAAGGGGTACAGGCAAAGACTGAGGCATGATGAGGTCAGATGTGTCTAATCAGCATTGGAGCTGAGAGGAGGAGATATGTAAAAGCCAAATGTCAAATGCGTGACTGTTATGACCTTTCAGATGCTGGCATTGAAAAGCGCTTGCTCTTTGGGCCTGATAAAATATGTTTTAAAGCACGTCCAAGGATCATTTCCCAGATGCTGATAATTTTCTGCTCTCTCCATAAAAAGGCATTTATCAAGTGCGCTGCTGCCAGAATCACAGCATAACAGCACACTGGAGATTCATAAGCATAAAATATCAAGTGATACAGATAAGATTTAAAATCCAAATCTGACACTTTAAACAATTTTCACAGGGTCACATTTAGTGGAATTGTTCTAATGAATTCTAGATGTTCTCTAAAGTTGGCGTTAACATTTTATTGCTCATTAAAGACTTTTTAAGCGATTTAGTCGTTTAGTTAGTTGCTCAAGGTTACAAAACAAAAAATGTCCACTTTTGGATTGATGAAATTGTGGGATAAAAAGAAATAATTTACCCTCATAACACTTTGAGACCATGTTAGAGAAACCCAATGGCACATTTTCACGCTTCCTGAACACAGACGAAGCCAAAATGTTCTGAAATGAAGTGTGAAAACGCAATGATATCAGCTCTTGCACCCCTGAACCTTTCAGTAGCTGTAAGGTGCTTTTAGTCTTAATTTTTCCCTGTCCATTTCTTCAAAGTCATCCTTGAATCAACCTAACGCACCTAGCCAGTACATTGTGTGCTAGCACCAAAGCGATCGTTAAAGTTAGTCTCGGCTCTTGGGTAATCAAAATGCAGAATACTGTTCACTGAATACTCAGGTCTTCAAATCCCAGTACGCTGGCTGTCATTAAAGTTCCATCAAAACACTGACCTTGTTATTGCCCGTCATTGAATGTACATCATAAGTGGCGAGAAAGAATCTCATGATTGTCTTTATTGTGTGACATTATAAAGAGGAGGACAGAATGTCCTTGAATACATGTCCCACACTGGTTTCTTGACTAACAACCCCATTATGAAGATTTGTTATTTATGCTTGCAGTATTAACGTTTGAAGTGTATTTCTATTTATTTGTACCGTATGCCTCTGCTGTGACCTTAAAATAAAAGTAGAATGAACATCAGGTTACAGTGCTTTAAACAAACCACTTTCAAGTGTCCTTGCATCTGATGTTCATATTTGTTTAAAAATCTTATTTATCTCTTTTATCTCCCTGTTGTGGTAGGCTATGTAATGTTTTGAGAAATACTTCTCTGGTGGTCTCAAGGGAACGCTATGTAGAGAGTTTGGTATAAACCGTATTTTAAAGGACGTATTTTAAACTCATAATGTCAATCATAACTCCAGGGAAACATATTGCCTTTCATAATTACAGCAAGTACGCCCATGTTCCAGTTTGAGCGATAATATAATATGTGTCTTCAGGGCCTATCAAGGAAAATAAATGACCTGTCTGTGATTTAAATATTGCTTTTTACCTTTTTTGACAGAACTGTGCCTCATCTTTAGAGAAATTGCAGGTAGATGCGTATTTTAGATTAACTGGATTAGAAAAAATTTATCCTATTCAGAGGTTCATAAGACTTTCTAAAAATGCTGAAAAGGTTAAAAGTGTAGTAAAATGTTAGAAATGCTAGTGTTTATTTTGCAGCTAGTCATAGAAATAAACACAATGAGCTTTAACATCAACATTATAAGAGAAAAAGTGATTATTGATAGTTATTGATAGTCTGTGTCAGTCTTACTTTTTAATTTTTATTTTATCTTTAAAGTCTTGTTTTTTATATATACAGTATATTAGTTTTACTTTTTAATAGGGGATTGACTTAAGTTTTATTTCTTTATCAGCTGCCTAATTGATCTACAAATGAGTTCTGGCAAAGGATGTACACAATGTAAAGAGATCCTTAAAAGATGAGAAACATGGGCATGGATTTATACCCACACAGAAGCAACGTTAGCAAAAATGTCTTTGAAATGTTACTTTAAAGAGGTGGATAGATGGGTGAACATTATTAGCTTGTGAAACATTACAAAAGGCAACTGTGCACAGAATGTATTAATAATTATAAAAGAGTGATTATTAAAATCTTCCGGTCCTTGATGCCAATCAATAGCCGTAGTTAAGACATGATAAATGACCTTGATAAATGATCACAAATGAGGTCCCAGCTCTGACCTCTTGAGCTTTCTACTATTAGTTTTACTGCACAGAACCTGTAGCTGATCATTATTCTTGTTGCATTGCAGTGTTCTCTTGTCAGGGACTTCTAACAGACATTTAATGAATTTACTTAAAACTCTAATAAACATTTATGTCCTTAATATTTTATTTTCTGGTAAATAAAGCAAGATTAATTATTTAGCTGAGGCTATATTCAAAATATACCATGGCCTCTTGCACTTTATTGCTTAAATAAATCACTTTGTGCTTGCCCAGATTTCCAAGTACACAAAATTTTAGAATGGAAGCGAAGCAAAGTTTTGTCATGAGGTTTGCCCCAGGTCATCTTGCTGTTTTCATAATGAACGAGGCAGGGCTTCATTCTGTCGATTCAGCTGTCAGATAGCAGGCAGGGGGGTGCCATAGAGAGATGGTAATTAAACAGGCTGTAGTCAGTGCCGGGGGAGAGATGAAGGGGAAGGATAAGAAAAAGAAGAGGGAGAAAGCAGGACAACTAGGTCTTGTGGATAACGGCGCACACTATGGCCTGTAGATCAATACAATACTGCCGGACCAGCCATGACAACTCTAATTGCACCCAATACAAAGCAAGTGGCCTGGGCAGAACTTCAAACGAGTTCGTAAGGTCCTCTCAGCAGTGTCTGTGTCTACTCAAAACATGAAGCAAAAGCCTTGAGAAGAACATGTGATAATCAATGTTCAAATTTGGGAGTCATGTAATGTTAGTAAAGATTTAGTTTTTTTAACTATGGATACTTACATCCCTGTAAACATTCAGGAAATAACCTCCTTTGTAACACACTGTTCAAAATCTAACTTATTTTGTTTATTGTCTAACAATGAAATTTAATACAACTAAAGTCTGTTTATTAACAAAAATTAAACCCTGGGACATAAAAGTGCCCTGAATTTCAGAAAGATGGTGTAACTGAGTGTTTAATTGAGTGTTCATCACTGACCTCACAGCCTAAACTCAACCTCATTGATTCTAAGACACTGTATGTCATGCACATTAATGATCTTAAAATCTAATTCCTCCCACATGCTCACAGAGGGACCAGCCATGGTAATTCGAGACAATGATGGAAATCGCCTCGCCTCAATTAGACTCCAACACTCAATCTGCATATCATGCCTGTTTGTTTAGACAAATACACAAACAAGAAAAACAAGATTTATGCCATTCGTTTGCTTAATACTGGATCTAGGGGATAAGATTGTCAACAAAAAACACAAAGGCTGCATGTTAGATATTCACTTTAACCTGAAAAGTTTATCAAGGGTTACTGTTTTTGTGCAAAACAATGTTCCTTTGTTATAGATATAACTGTATAGATAATCTTGAAGGCCTTTGACACTTGATGTGAAAAAGCAAAGTGAATGATGCACAGAATTAAAACAATAGATCCCTATGAATCCCTTTACACTGGACTTGAACATTCATGCTGTGAATTTTTTTTTTAATTGCTCATTCTACTCAAGTTTTTCAACTTTTTCTTGTTAAGGCTAGAATTCTTTATAACTTTTTGGTCAAAAATGAACAAAAATCATTTAATGAGCAAATATATAAAAACAGGTTGCAACTTGCATCTCCGTACCTTACCACGATTCTCTGAGGTAAACTTATAATAATGATTTTATAATTTGAGCTATCCATTTGGGAAATTTAAATGTGATGTTTTATGCTTATTTATTTCGCAATTGTAAACAGAAAGAACAATTGGCTACCAGATTATCATATTACACTTTCAGCTTGTTGTCTTGCAACAGTATCTTGGAATTTAAAACTGTCATCTAGATGGCTGCTTTTAATCTAGAACTTGATCATGAATTTTGTGTTTTGTCAGCCTGTCTCCCAAGAACATGCTGTATTGCTGCTGTCCGTGGTCCTGAAACCAGTCAGTCAACTTTCTGACCTGTTTTATAAGTTGTGCAACAATAATATGAAACCGTTGCTGAAACAAATTGAATGTTCTTAAGCAATGTCATTTACCTTTTTTAATTTTTACATACAGGCATACAGCATACTTAATTTTTTAATTTAAAGGTGAAATAATTAATATATCAATATAGAACAGCTTTTTTGTGAGTTGAAGCATATTGAAATGTGTAATATTTTAAAACCTTTCTCCTCAGAGACAACTAAAAGTAAACCATTGTTAGTTTAATTTCCCGAAAGAGTATAAAAACTATTAAAGTTTGACCTGATATTGGTGTGAGGAAAAATACTGTCTACATCAGACCATGTTTAGCAATTACATTGTTGTTTACAAAGCAATTTTAGACATATATACATACACCTTCAAATCAAAGTAGTAGTGTATGTGCAAAAACAGATTTCCAAGAGACTATGGACACAAACCTTCTTGCCTGTTCTCTACATTGTTTTAACCTGTTAACTGTCACCGTTCCTCAGGAGGAACACCTATGTTATTTCCCTATTCTCCTTAATATTTCATAGTTGAATCTAATCATGACAACTATAAATTGATGGAAAGGTATAAGACTCAAGATTAAATATTTGACACATTTTTATAACAATAAACGTAAACAAAAAAATATTTTGGAAACTTGTTACTGTAATTTATAAAAAACCCTAAAATAAAAAATTAAAGACTTAATAATGTTTGAAAAAATATCTAATATCTAAAAATTAATTTTGTTTGACAGTGCAGTGTAAAAAAAAATTCCTTAAATTTTACTTTTACAAAATACTAATGCAAGAATCATGATTTTTGCATAAACCGAATGCACATAGACAATACAAGCAGCTAGTGAATAAGCAGATACAGATCTGTGTGTCAGATACAGACTGTCCCAGTGAAATGATCCATTTACATGAAGTTAAATTAGAAGACCAGACAAGCATCTTTACTTCTGCTTAAATTATTGATGTATAGCCAAGTGCTGTGTCACTAGATTTCACCATCCGCAGCATGGAGGCGTTGTCTGGCTAAATTAAATTGATGATTTTTTTTAGCAACAAGATCCATGAATTAAAACCCTCAAAGAAAAAGTTCATGACTCGGTACAAAACACAACCCAAATAGAAAATCTTCCCAGCACTCAAATCATCGATCCGACAATACAGAACTAAGCTTGTGTTTGGCACTCGTACCTTGTATGTTAGACTGGCCAAATCATTAAATGCGTGGAAGCAGTATGGGGTCTTCTATCTTTAAATAAGGCCCTGGATGATGTGACCAGCTCCTTTAGCTCAGAAGGGCAGGACGACTTATCTAATAACCCTGTAAAGCTCCAGCAGCAGTAGTTTGAGTTATTACCTGTCAAGGTTCCCAGGCCCTTGGGTTAGCACGGTCCCCTGAAGATTGCTTGTCCATTATAGGAAGGAGAAACACACAAAGAAAAATACAGTTAGATGTAGAGGTGTGATGTTAAATGTGCACAGCGATTGAGGTAAATCTTTTTTTTTAGCACTATAGATATTTCATTAGGTAGCAAAGTACAGAACACGGTAGCAATTTACATCATGAGTACATTTGACACTATAAACACATATGATTGTGCTGTCTGTTTTATTTCTCCCACAAAACAGTTCCTACATTTAAAGTCAAGAGAGAGAAAAACGAGTAAAGTCTTTGTTGTAAAACCCTTTGCACAAGGCTTTTATTCCCCAGGGATTGTCAGGGTGGCGACTGACAAACTACAGGAGACACAAAGCAGTGCATTGAGCAAAAATAATTGCAGACAGTGAAACCTTTTAGAAAAGTTTCATGACATGATTTGTTGCAGGCTTCCGCTTTCTGGCAGTGTCTGTGTCTTGACTGACAGCTTAGAGAGAGGGAGGGAAGATTTTACTTTCATGGATTTGTGCTTCCGTGTTGAAATAAAGAACAATGCGGTTTTGAGTTGAAAATGAGTCTGATCTAAGTGAATGAATTTCCTTTTTCTCCCTGTTTTTTTATTTGTAATTGCAGCCCGGTTGGGGCGCTGTTCCAAGCCAGTGCCTCCTAAATTTGTAAGCATTGCTCAAAACATTAACGGTTGAGTTAAATATGAGAATATTTTTTATGATTCACTTCATGCATAATTTAGTATTAGTTACAATGCTCCATTTCCTCTTGTATGATCAAATGAGAAATTGTTGCATCTCCTGCATTTTCAATGATTTACAAGTAACTTCAATAACTTTTTGTGTTTTCTATTCTTCTGTTTTTCTTGTACTAATATGCACCTATAGTATAGTATATTATAGTATATATTATAGTATAGTATATGTGTATATGTGTATATGTGTATATGTGTATATGTGTATAGTATAGTATAGTATAGTATAGTATAGTATAGTATAGTATAGTATAGTATAGTATAGTATAGTATAGTATAAAAAAAGAATTGACCTTTTAGGAACACTTTTCTGCAATACACTTCGCCCTAACAGAATACTTATGACATATTTAATTTAACCTGTTAACTGTCACATTAACTGTCATGTTATTTCCCTATTCACTTTAATATTTCATAGTTGAATTTTAATCTAATCATGATAACTTTAAATTGATGAAAAGGTATAAGACTATATACTGTAAGACTAAAAAGGTTTGAAAAAATATCTAATGTCTAAATATTATTATATTTTTAGTTCAGATATAGTTCAAATGTAGTGCATTTGTATGTGTATACTCAATATACTCAAAACAAAACATAGTGTTTTTAAGCAGTTTGGTTTACGTAAACCATGTACGGTCTCGGATGCATTTTTGTCTCATCCAAGGAGACAGTCCACAGCATGACAAAATGTTTTAAAATGTGAAAACTGTCACTTTGTTTTACAGGTACTTCAGGTCAGGAGCACCACCTGTGATCAACCCCCTCCAGACAAGTTTTCCAAAGGACACCATCATACCAGGCTCTTTTGCTGTCACTTTGACATGGACGCTGCCCAACCGCACCACAGGGGTTTTCAATGTCACCAGTCCCCTCCCGGGAGATTGGTTTTTGGCTGCGCACTTACCAAAGGATGAAGGGAAGATCTCTGTCAAGGTGAGTCAATGATAGGAGAAAACATCAGACAGTGATCACAGGTACAAATTCAAGATGAGAGATTAATTTCTGTTTTCATCCCACGCTAAGGATGAGAAGTTCTTTCCTCTTGGCATTTATACATTTATAATTGAAGCTGTTCACTTCCGCACTCATCATTGAGTGTTTTATGGGTAGTAATTTAAAAGATTTCAAAACCAGTCAAGATATGCATTTCCTGTCAGAGTGCTCTTTATATTGCTTGAATAGTCATCGAAAGACCATTTTTTGTATACTGTCCCGAATATTAATTTCAGTTCTAGTTCTCTAATCGTATTAAAGTGGCATTCAAAGAGTGCTGTGTTTAAAGGAAACTTCTTGTCCGTGATTCAGAATCGGGAATTTAGGAAGTTTTCGAATGCTGAAGCACTGGTGTTTTCTCATTCCCTAGCAAAAAACAGAAAACCTGAAATGGTTTTGCAGTGGAATGAATATAAATTGTTTTCAGCGGGAAGGAGAAATTCCATCAGTTCACTTCACTGATACTCCATTTTACTATTAACAGCTCATAATTGGCAAAAGTCTTCTTATATTAAAAGCTTTTGTACTAAATTTTAGCACAGCTGTGAATACCTGTGTCTTATATCTATGTCTAAATTTTGTATCCCTCATGTTGTTCTAATTATGACATTCTTTCCTTTATAAAACAAAAGGTTATCCCAGCTAACAAAATGTTTTTTTAATTACAGAAAAAAATCTATTACTTTTGAAACACAAGAGGTCAATCATGCTTCATAAGAAATGTGTAAATAATAGTGTGTCAGCAGTAGCTCGGTAAATTAGAGCCCAATAATGTCTCTTTGCAAGTAAACATAAATGTACAGCTGGCTGTATTGCTTTTATTACGGGTATTACTGCCTAGAGGGAAAATTTAAATGGGGAAAATCAGCCAGTGGAAAATCTTTAAAAGACTCATGCTGCTGAGCCCACCCAGCATTCATACAGTATGGCTGATCCACATTTAATGGTTACATGTATTGCTTTTAATTTGATGGAAATAACATGTACTCAATAGACAATATGGTGTAATAACTAGATCCAATGCCTGAAACATCGTAAAGTCATGTGACTTATGGAGTAGCTTTGCAAAACACTGACTTTTGTGCAATGCTTACAGTACCACCATTTATATGGTGTTTCTGTAGCCTATATTGATCCCCAGATTTGATTCCCTGGTTAAAAAAACAATAGTGTATTTAATGTATATACTTCAAATAAGTTATTTTGGATTCAAATGTCTGTATATGATAAAAATCCAAATTCCTGAATATAATGTAAAAGAATATTGGTAGCATTTTCCACTGGTTTTTATTTGCATGTAGTATACTGTTCTTTGTTTTCTCTGCTTCATGGAGACTCACATCTGCTCTAATTGTGCTGCCATGCATAATTTAGCTAATATCTGACAGTTCTGTAAAATGTAAGAAAAGAGCTTTTACACCGTGGAAAAAATCCCCTAAAGGATGATTATGAGCTGGCTTTATTTGTATTAGGAAACAACAATAGCCAAATTGTGTTTTTATCACATGTATTCTCAAACTGTCAAGCAAAACTTTGAAACAAAAATATGTTCCTAAAGAAATACTGTTAATTCATATTCCCTTAAAAAAATGTACTTCCCCTTACAGTATCTGTAATTTGGTGGGGAACTTGAACGTTGTGCTTGGCTCATGAATATTAAAAATGTGACAAAACATTTACAAACTTAACAAATCTAGTCATACAGTATCTATCTATTCAGTGGGTGTTTGTTTGTTTTAATTGGGTGTTTTTGTTGTACGGTTCTTATAGCTGCTATTTTACATTGCTGGCTACAGGAGATAAAATATAATGATTACTGCATAGAAAAAGTAAAAAGTGGACAAAGAAATTAATTTCTAAAAGTGACATGTTGTCCATAGTTAAAATGTTTGCCTTTACTTAAATTACAGTGAATGTGAATCTAGAATTTATATCCTGTATGGACTACTTTTATGTTATATTTTTTATGTAATCTTGACAACCCTTTCACCCTTTTTTCTGTAACCACATAAAAAAATCTACCTGTAATATCCTAACATACGTAGTGGATTGCATCTAAGTGAATTTTACTTTAGAGGATAATCCTTACATATTAACTGTAATTCTCATTTGCACCTCAGCACAACAGCATTATCTCAATCTCTCCACCCTCTCCATCTCTGTCGAGCGTTGTCCTTCCCCTCTCTGACTTATCTCAGTGCCACCAGGCCTGCACCTCGGCTTTTTTCTTTAATTAAGTGCAAAAGGTTCAGTCATAGCGGAGGCCATTCTCCTGGATTAACAGCAATAATTCTACTTTGTGTACGGACACCGTTTTTTTCCGAGCCCACAGGGTCATACCGCAAGCCAATTAGACAGAAACAAAGCCTGGCGTGATGAAGGTTCCTGTCCTTTCCGTTGGTCTGGGGAATGGCAGCACCTGTGGAGCAGAAAAGCTCACAGCCGGACCTACTGAGACGGGATAATTGGTGAAAGTGTAGAAACCAGGACCGTGGATTCTCAGAGGAATCTATTTTTCATTTATTACGTCATGTAGTGCAATTGTGAGGCTTTATGTCTTGGTGAATTGGACTACTGTGCAGCTGAAGGGATTTGGAGGCATTTGATAGCATCACAAACTGGTTCTGCCACAGTGAATTGTCAGTAGGGAGGTTGACTGAAACACTGCTGTATAAGGCACTAATGGATAATGATTGATTTAATAGCTTGCATGCAGCTATAGTAAAACAAAAACACATTACAGAAATACTATAAGGACTGTAAGGAAATTTAACTTGATATTTATTGCTTCTGACTTAATGATTGTCATGTTCCCAGGGTCCCAAAATTAACTCTCGCCGACTCTGTAACTTCATTTGAAACTGCAACATGATATATGGTTTTACGGAAGTGATGTGAGAAAGACATTCAGACCATCTACGAAAGGAAATTTCATAGTTTCTAACAACTTAAACCGTAAAAGTTTTTTCTCCAAACTTATTGTGCTGACATATCGTATATTCTCGCATTATGCCATTAAAGTGAAAATATGAAGAACACAATCACAAGGTGTCTTCACATTTATGGCAGGTGGAATTTTACTAGGAGTTAGAAACTGGTTCATCTCGTACAGTACATGATGCACTGAATGACAGAATGACAGGAACGGTTTGTCCTAAAAGTCAAATAAGCCATAAGTGCCAAGTGCCATAAGTAAATAAAAACATACATTTTTGTATGAAAGCAATGAAAAATACAGACTAATGGTCGGTGTAAATTTTTGTGCATGCACTGAAATGAAGAAGTGTTTTAGTATAATTTGAGCAAATGCAGTTTATGGTACAGCGGATGTTGTGTTTAATTGCTGGTTGGAAATATTCAGTTTTATTGTTACCTTGGCTAATGATTTAAGAAACATTTCTCTCGTTCAAGTAGCCTACATAGTCCCATATGACTGAAATAGCTATCCAGGGTCATTTGAAATATAGCCGCTAAGTGAGATGACTTCCCGAAAGGGACAGGTCATACTTTGTGGCCAAACAAAACAATTTCAAGACATCCAATTTTAGAATTCTTATCATGATTGTAAACTTCTATGACCCGAGTACAAACCAATAACTGACTGTCAAGTAGCAGCTTGCAGGGTCGCGGCAGCCTGGACACATGGTGCACAGAGGTGAATCTCCGCAGAGCAAAGCTGCAGTGGCCCTCAGCAAAGTGCAAGTCTGTTCTCTCTGCTGATGAGCTCCAACCTCTCTGTGAGGCTAATCAGGGAGCAGTCGGACTCTGCTCTGCAGGCACACAGTCACACAAGCAGATGGCCAATTGGAGAGAAAGAGAGAGGGAGGAAAAGAAAGGAAGGAGGGGGGCGAGTAAGAGTCAAGCACACAGCAAAGATTACCCGACCTGCTCTGCTGGATGAAGCTGCCACAGAGGATCAGCAGGGACCAGAAGCAGGGCATCCTGACAGTTTGCCTTGCACTAACTAAACTCTTGGCGTAAATCAATAAACTAATTGGAAACTGTCAGCACTTGGAGATATGTTATCGTTCAGTGCATCTTTGTTGTTTTGGGGAATGGTCTACATAGTCAGGCAGAGGGCTGTCAGTTTTGTGGCTGTTTATCTCTGTATTGATTTTTTTACTATTAAGGATAATGACTAGGCCACAGAGTTATTCAAGCGTTTCAGGTTAGTTACCGAAGTTGATGTTTAATGAAATGCCTGTAGTAATTTCCTAAATTTCCACCTTATTCCCCAAAGTCTTCAGGATGAAAACACACAGTGTAGGTATGAAGGCCAGACATTTAGTTAGATGATGATTAAAGATGCACTCAGTAATTTTGCTCTTATTAAAAAAGTTTTAGCCCTAAAGAAATGAGAAGTACTTTAAAATGAGAAGTGTTTAAATGATGTATGCAAATATGAGACATCAGTCAATAATCTTATAAAAGCTGGTTTTGTTTGAATAGGAAAGTTTCCTCATGTAAGTCATTAAGTTTATCACATGACTAGACAAATATAAATTATTTTGAATGCTGTCTGGACACTGCACTTTGCAAGTCTTTTTGTGTATTATATTTTAAAATAATAATAAACAATTATTTAGTTATTAACAATTAAATTAATAAAAAGCACCAGCCACTACTGAAAACAAAAGAGAAAAGACTGCAATATATTCTGGTTTTAAAATTAAAATACACTAAAAATAAATAATACTCTATTGTGAGACAGACATTGCTGTAATACTGTATTGCCAAGTCCCCATTGATTCATCCTTCTAAACAAAATGTTGATAAAACAAAAATAATGATCCACTATGACTGCCTCGCAAAGATACACATTGAAGATGGATATGGTTGTGAATATAGCAACTGGTTGTTAAACCATTATCATCCAGGAACATAGCTATCAGTTTTATAACAAAAAACATAAACAAAAATATTACCTTAGGTCGTTTGGTTAAATGAGACATAAAATGATGTGAAAATTATTTCAGTATCAACCTTTGTATGGTTTTATATTTTTATTACCTGCCCATTTTTGACTCTCAACTTTGTTTTAGAAACAATTCAGCACTAAAAATGAATGAAAAAATGCTTTACAGATGTAAACTTTATCACAGTTACAAGCAACATACAGATGCATTTATGATAAATACAATATTTGTTTTTACCTCTGTTAAATCACATACATAAAGTGTGCTATTTTTTTGTAGTGAAATGTAATACAAAGACGAATCTTTATAATATGAAAGGGGAAAACGTTTATTTGGAATGTAGGTGTTGAAAAAACACTTAATCACATTATATTTCTTTTATTAAACAAACAAAATGACTCCCACAGACCCCCCCAAAAATTCTTCCTCATCTGCAAGTAAGACGTTTGTATGTTATCTTCCCAAAAGTGTAACACTGAGAATTTGTGGTAAAACATTGCTGTTTGTTTCAGCTTTCTGACCACCTCAACATAGCAACATGGGATTAACCAATGGCATGAGTCAGAGGCGGGGCTATATGTTTGTCCAATCGATGTCACATTTTCTGTAAGCTGATCTAAGCACCTAGTACCCTTGTGATAGTGTGATAGTTCTTACGACTACATTTTTCCAGCAAAAAAGTCAATGCAAAATAAAGATTGGCAGTTTTAGCGTAAATGCTCATAGTAGGAAACCAAACCTTTTCAGCTAATACATTTGAGGATCTAATATGGCTCTGATGAAAGCAGAGAGCTACCTGTAATGCATAGGAAAGAAGAGGAATACTGTGGGAGATGTGCAGGGGAAACACCAGAAATGAAGAGTGTGGATCCCTGCGGTTCTTTTCCTTGACAAATGATAAATGTTTTTCATACCAGGCTATGAAAAGCTACGCTGGAATGGCTTTGTGCAGCGTATACACTGGTTCATGCACAAGTACATTTTCAAGTACAGATGTGTCATATTTAAAGAGGAAGGATTTCAAGGGTATTTGGCTATAGGCTGCTGGTAACATGCTGCTGGAGTCCAATAATGGAGTACAATAGTCTTTATAGCTTAGAGCAAGTTCTTAATTATATTTCTTTGAAGCATTAACTTTTTTCTCAGGTTTCTTCAAAAGTTCCTGAAGAAAAATAAAAATTGACATAAATGAGACATACACTGCATTGTATTATGTAAAATGAAATCAAATGCATTTGTTGTCCATTCTCAATCCTGATCAGAAAAAAGAGATATTAAAGAGGTCTATTTTTATTTCCTTTGGACTGTGATCCACAGTGAATAACAAAGAAATCATTTTCATATTCAGTCCTTCGCACAACAGAAAGCTGCCCATGTTGTGCCATAAGCAGCAACATATGGGCTCCTCCTCAACATTCTGCATAAACAGCATGTCACGGATATTATTCCTCACACAGCTGGAGATCACATTAAACATGTGAAATGCCAAATGACAACAATCCTCTATCAATTACACATCCTATTCGGGTCTTTGCAAACTTGCACAGAGGGTTGTAATTATTTGACTAGTTATTCAAAATTCAGGCTCTGAAAGGGGAAGCAATTATTTGCATCTTTTTTCCCTTTCTCTTTCTTTTGTCTGTGCCGTGTGTCTGCGCTGGTACACCAGTTACAAACATCCTCTCTAATCAAATCAGATCAATGAGGAATTGGGAGGATGCTGAGGCGTACCCAGTTGACAAATCTTGCATGTCAGAGACAATGCAAAAGCAAAGGACGAGTGGAGGCGAGGTGGGGGTACAAAGGCAAGGCCATGTCTGCCTCCTCCATTACCAGCTGTGCCTGTGCTTTATGTACGCAACCATGCACAAACAACAGATGGGGTTTCCTCTCTCAGTTTGTTATTTAATGGTAGCGATTTAGATTTTTCCTACTTATTCCGTCTACAACTAAGTGGCGTGCGCTGGACTTCTGAAATGAGGAGGAAAAGGCTCACTTTTTGGGTTTGGGTTTATGAGACTAACAAATTCATGTTCCACAGTTTGGCATTTTTATAAATGCCAGTAAGGCAAAAACAATGACCTTGTTTAGTGTCATGTTCACGGGTTTCTCCGCTACTTTCTGGGTAAGACGTTCTGGGATACGTTTTGTTTGGAATATACACTACCAGTCAAAAGTTTAGACACAGTTGACAAAAATGTTTCTTATGATCTTAAAAGTCTTTTAATCTGTCAATGCCTATTTCAATGTTTAAAATGACTTTTGTGAACAAAAATATAATTGTTTTAAGATATTAATTAATTTAATTAGAAAACTAAAATCTTCTTTTAAGTCCGACTTTTAAATGAATTACTAGAACCAAATAATGAATAAAAGGCAACCAATATGAGTCCAGCATAGATAGAAATTTAAACACCTTCAGTGTTTAAAAAGCTTTACAGGTTGAGACCTCAAGAAGCTGGATGATAAAATGTCAAGAATATGATTTTACAAATTCTAGACAAAGGGTGACTACTTTTAAAGATGCTAATATATAACAGTGTTCATTTATTTTGGATGTCACAACGTAATTTCCACAAAACAAAAAAATCCAAACAACGGTGAATAAGTGTTTCTAAACTTTTGACTGGTAGTGTATATAATGCACATGTAAACTCTTGTTTTAATCGGATTGCAGGGTTTAGGGTACATATAAACACGATTTTCATAATCTGCAATCAGATTGAATTTATTCGAATGAAAATTGGTGCATGTAAACATAGCTGGTGTTGCCGTTTATTTTGTTCCAGTTTGAATGTGCGGTCCTATAGTATTTAATTTAATCATTTACACTTCAGATCATGAATCTTGAGTGTTTTAGCTTTTAAATGATTGTTTATAATAGTAGATTAAATGTTTGATACAAAACAAGAGTAATTAAAAATACAGACACGCATAAGCACACGCTGACGGCCTGCCCATGGGCTATCTTAAAATCTCGTTAAAACTAGTTAGGCTATTGACTTGCTTTATCTCAGTTGGTAGAGCATTGCACTAGAGCATAAACCCCACAAACTGATAAACGATGTGTATGAATTATAAGTCGCCTTAGATAAAAGCGTCTGCCAAATAAATACATGTGCATGTAAACGAATATAGTGTATTTAAATGCAGGTGTTTGGGTTATTTCTTTGTAATTATTCTGACCTTGTACACCAGTTTGCATATTGGTCGTGAACGTCATACCACAGTATGCCTCTTCTCACAGAACATTTTATTTAGTTTCTTTTTGTGTATTTCACATGTATCCTATATGCCATGTATCCCATCATATAATGAAGCTTTAGGAGCACAATGACAACACAACATAATGAGCTCATTACAATCAAAATAGCCTCCCTTACAACCTTTATCCACTGATGTTGCTGTTAAACACGGCAGTCTTTGAAAAATATCTCGCTTTTGCCAAAACAGGAAAAGCTAATAGGTAATCAATGTAGAAAAATGTAGAGAAAAACAAAGAAACAGAGAAAAGATAACCATTAAAGGCTATTCATGCTAACATTGACGTTCCCTTTGTGTGTCCGTGTAAATATCTCATTTATTTCCTAGGAGACATACTCCACACCTCAGACCATTTTAGTTCTGGTGTATTGCTGCAGAAGTGATTTGCAGAGTGGTTCGGGCAAAAATGAATGAGCCTTATAATCAAGCTGAGAGCGAGGCAGAGCCTGATAATACACCAGAGATAATGAGCGACACATGACTTCACATCGGTCTATGCAATGACACCTGCCCAGTGGTGCAAATCCACCAAATGGACCCTAATGAAATGAGAATGTGGTCTGCCCACATTACAACAAATACTTTTAGTGTTGAGGCAACTAACACAATCAATGTCTCTGAAACGTTGTAAAATTAGGTGCATTAAGCATTACAGCGCAAATGCAGTTCTTCAAATAAAAAAAGTAAAAATAAATATTTAAGATATAATATATTTAATATAACAGTGGTGCCCATGAATAATTCCTAGTGTTCCATGCATTACATTTTAATGAAAATTAACTGCCATATACATAATCAACTCATTACTACAATTGAACTGATTGTGTTAACATGTGTTGTGACAAAGTTTCTATTGTATCGCTTTTATAATGTAACTGACAGTAATGTGTCATTGTATGTATGAGAGATGCAACTTGGCTAGCAAACAGTCCTTTGTTTCATTAGCTAAAAGTATCAGTCTAGTGAATTTTAATGAAATAACAAAGCAGCAGCCTGTCTAAATTATGGATCCGTTAAAGTAAAGAGGCTATTTCAGCAGTATAAGGAAAGAAGGGAGAATATGTACCCTAGGTAATTGTTTTTATTAGTTTTTATTTGCGTTGTTAAGGTCTGCAATATAGCAAAGCATTTAAAAATTCCTATATCCATACTAAAAGCCGTACAGAATTAATGGTGATGCTTTGCTTGCATATTGTGCACAACGCAATCTTATGGAAATTCAGAATAATTTTCACTAAGATGGCTAATATGTATACATTTGTACGTTTTCTTTCATTTATTTTAGTCATATATCTTCTTTCACCTCAGTGATGTTAGGGTTTGGAGTGGAGCATCATTTTCATTTTTTTATTGCATTTATGATTGAAACAGTACATATCCATATGTAATTGCCACCTATATGTAAAATATTTAAAATGCTTTTGTTTTTTTTTTAGCTAAAATGATGTCTTATTTTAAAAATCCAATGCTGCATTGTCCAGAGTAGGGTTTTCCTAAACTAGGGCTCACGAACCCCTGGTGGTTCACAAGGGAATTGCAAGGGGTTTGGGAGTTAAGTTGAAAAACACTTAATTAATACAATCATACAATCTGAACAAATAGTTTTATTAAAAATAAATAATGTAAAGCCAACAAAAAATATATATTTTATTTGTTTAATCTGCATGTCATGTGACCATTACACAAAATTACAATATATCAAAAAAATGAGAACTAATGCAAAATGGACAGATATGTTTTATAAAGAAGATTACCAGATGAAGGTCCAATAACGGGTAATAATAACAAGAACTAAATACTACTGATAAAAACTTTGAAACGGATGAAAAATGTTTTTGAAGTTAAACATGCAAATGTGTGCTGACATTATTGAAAATATTTACTTAAAATCTCAGGGGGTACTTCACGTAAAACATTTACATTAATAGGGTTCAGCTAACAAAAAAGTTTTAAAACCCCTGGTCTAGAGCAAAGAAAAATGTGTTCTCCACAAACACACTTTCCTAAATTGTATTAAATTGTATTTTCTTGCCTTGATATATTTAGGAAGCAGTAATTATCGCATAACCCTGGACACTGTAAAACTGCCAGATAATTAATCACACACCACTGCCAGCAAATTAACTCTTTCCGCTGCAATTCTTTATTTTTGCTACTTACATCTGTTGAATAGCATTTCAATATTGGAAGAAGCCCACGCTGCTGTCGACTTATTGTTTAACTGCATTGAGCTGACAGATGCGCTGACAGATGCGCTCTCTACCTTATGAAGTAATAACATGGCTGACTGACCTCAACAGGAAGTGAGCACTGATATGCGGTTGACATTTGACAGGACTGTGGGTAGAACAACCAGTGAAAATGACCCTGCGTCTCACGTGGTCATACAGTACACAAACATAATCAGCGGATTGTGCAATTCTGTGCCGAAAGGAGAAAATGCTATGCATTCTTAGTGTGATGGTTCCTAGATATTTAATACCCATGTGTTTGGTGTGATTGCATTTCTCTGTGTGACAACGGCAGAAAAAGAATTTGGGCTGGGTTGGGGGAGAAGCTTATACTGCACTATTTGACAATGATGGATGTGTTTTAGGGCAGAGCTACCTGTGTGAGAGAAATCAGAGGTTTCACACTGTATTGTAATTTGCGTGTGTGCGCTATAATAAAAAAGCTTGTTGTTATTCTCACACCTCCTCTCCCTTTTAAAATCATGCACCTCCTATTTCCACACCTTAACTGTGAAAATCTGTTTGCAAATCTAGACGACTGATCTGATCTTTAATTAGAGCATACACCGAGACATCTGTCACACACTGAAGCCGATGTTGTTTACAGCTGCAGTGAAAAAAATAAATAGTTAATAACATTTTGGTATAAGAAGATACACATTCTAGCAGGGCTTCCCATTTCTATTTATGTCTGAAATATAGTGTAACTAGGTGCCTGTATTTTGTCTTTCTAACAGCAAGTACCCAAATTCTGAGCTATTTATTTTCAATGTGGCATTTTCTGTGAATAGCACCTTTTCTATTGGGCACAATTAATCAGATTCTGCTAAATAAATGCTTTGGATTTCCCCTGTGCTCATTTTTATTCTGTTACTCATTTAACACTTTTTTTCATTTCTCAAAAAAATCTTACTATCTCTTTAAGATTAAATGCCTGTGGTGTTGTTTTTCTCATTTGAAAGTTACTTTGGAATGAATGTAAAAATATGTAATAAGATATATAAAACAAATTGGTTATATCATGTGCCTGAAGAAAAATTACAAACCGTTTAAAAGTGGAAAATAGACCATATTTTTTGATCTTTCTCTCCAGAGTCTGAGGTGGGTGTTGTTATGCAGCTGCATGAACTATATCACACAGCACATTATCAAAAATGATGCAAATGCAACAGCAATTTTTTTCCATTTGAAGTGATCATAAGGCCCTCTCTCTGGGTGTAGATGTTCTTCCACATAAATTTGCATGTCATGATACGCATCTTGTATGTTGTGCATTTCATGGCTCAGTTGATACACTGTAAATACTGTAAATATAGATATTAGGTGAACTTATATAATTCGTTTTTTTAAATGAACATTCTGTAGGCATTATTCCAAACTTGTATGTCTTTTTTTCTTCCGTAGAATACAAAAGGAGAAATACTGAAGATTTTTTCAAATTACATTGAATACGGACAGACGCTTCAAAAAGGAAAAAATTATCATAAAAGTGCTCCATCCGACTTGTGAGGCATATTCAAAGGCTTTTCAAGTCATATGATAGCCTTGTGTGAGGATCAGACCAAAATTAAAGTTGTTATTCACTGATATAATTTAATATAATATGATATAATTCACTAATATAATATAATCTTCCTCTCCAGTGAGCTGTTATCCACTGCACCTGGATCATTTGTTTAAACCTGAGAACTGGATCAATCTCATTTATTCAGACCAGTTCTGTGAAGTGGATAAAATGATTCATTGTGAAGATCTGACTCAAATACGTTTGTTCATGACCTTCCCTCATGAATGTGAAGAACTGGGGTGGATGTCCCCCTTGATTTTGATCTATAATGACTAATCTGTTCTCACACCATCGATTCAACAGACCTGAAATATACATATACACATACTTTAATGATGTGTTTGTGCACATGTGCTCTTACTTAATCCTGTGACATGGGGACCACTGCAATCCCTTTTTACTGTAGTAGATTAAAAATTGGGTGAACATGCATAATTGGGTGTATAACGAATTTATTTTAATGAGAAAATAATTATAATAAGAAATAATTTTGTTTTTGGATATGTGACTAACAGATTAATGTTCTGTTTTCCCCTTTTTTAATTCAGGGTCTTCATGAGGAATGCCAGTACCTCTTTCAACCTCAACTCATTGTTCAGAGGCTCATTGGGATTTCAGTGCTATATCCTGGTTACTTCATTGATCAGATGATTCCTGTTCACAATAGATCTGTACTTTACAAGTAAGTGATCATTTTATTAAGGTGAAATACAGTGAGGTCCAAAAGAAATTAAGAAATTATTTTTCTAATTAATTTATAATACTAATTACATTTTCAGCATAGAAATGTAAACGAAATGTTGAATTTTCATGAAAATTATATATAATAAATAATTCATGTCACAATATTAATTTACTAAAACATGTGCTACATTTTACATTTCTTACTTTTTGTACAGGATGTCATAATGTCTCTATTACAGTACATTATGTAAAATCCTAAAAGTTTCCATTTATGCCGAAGTCCAAATAATTTTTAATCCTTTATTTTAATGGGGTGTCTGATTTTCGACACACGTTTTTATGAATTACATAAAAGATAAACAAATGCTCAAACATTAACAACTCCTCTCACCTTTTCTCTCCCTCTTACTACACTGATCCTTTTATCATTCCACACACATCCCGCTCAAGCGTTTCTCTGTTTCAGCCTTCTCATTAGTTCCAGATATTAAAGCTCTCCTCTCAATTAGCAAATAAAGTCCTTCTAAATGAAAAAAGAGGAAAATGGAGGGGGCAGGAGAATAGTGCTGAAACATTCATAAACAACCGGGCACATAGAAAAAGACCTTCAGCACTGGACATTATGTAGATGGGTTTTTATTTTTGTGCCATCTTGATTTAATGAAAGCTCCACAGTCATCTACATTACAAAGATACATTTTACCTTGAGAAGTGATGTTGTAAATGCAGTATGGTGGAGCATACCAGAATTGTCTTTAATACTGTACATATAATATAATTATTTTCTAAATCAGTATTATTATTATTATTAAAATCATAGTATTGTGCGGCTAAAATAGACTAAAATCTAAGACTAAGACTAAAAATAGGGGTTGACATTCTCTTATTAATAGATATCTCCTTTACTTTTCTGTAAATTACACCAACAATGGACCTATGCCTTGATATTTTAATTGAACGTTTTCGAAATAAATTTAGAGAAACACTTAACAACAATAAGGTATATTCTTTTAGTGAGGAATAATGTACAGCCAAATGGTTGTTATTGCAGAATAACTGATTAAATACATCTTTTTTGTGATATATGTATTTGTATACGTATTTGTATATGTATATGTATATGTATGAGTAAATTAACTGAACACAAAATATTGATTAGACACAAGGTTCAAACTAGACGAACACACAATTTGGATTAATCATTTGTAATATAATAAAAGTTCTTAATTAGGCATATTTCTATTTATTTGTAAATAAATGATTTGTAAGGTGAAGGTGACTTGCAGTACCTTATGCCCTGTGTCTTCCTTAAAATGTTGTGACTTGATTGAATTTCAAAGCGCTGTGTATTAATTGTGACCCAGTCTGTGAAAACCCAGCTAAAGTCATTTTTATTTACATATCCTACATAAATTAAATTAAATCATCCTACATAATGAAAATAATATTCTGTGTGAATTTACCATTGATATCTTTAATATTGTCTGAGTAATGACATGTCAAAGATTAAAATCATAGTGATGTTTATAGGTGAAATCAAACATTGATGCTCGTTATCTCAGAATTAGATTTTTAGACTTTAGACTGGTTTTCACAGACAGGGTCACAATTAATGTTATGCTTTATTTAATGTTATGCTCTCTGGAGTGCTTTATTCTGATAAGTCACAACACTCTGAGGTTTGTTATCCCCCAATAATAACCATTTAAACAAAATGCACAAACCGAGTCATTTTGCTTGGTACTGCTTATATGCTTAATGTATCACTCTGCTGTTTCCTTTCTTATGATATGCTTGAATAATACATAATAATAGAGAATAAATAATTTCTGAAGTTTTGTTCATTGTTGGTTCATGTTAACTCATATAATTAACCAATGTTAACAAATGGAATATTGTAAAATGTTAAAAAAAAGTGTATTATTGTGATACTATTTAATTAATCAGATACTGGGAAATAAAAATCAGATACTGTGAATGAACAAACAATCGTGCATTGAACCGGAAAAAAAGGCATACATCAATTAAGATTGTGTTCAAATTGTGTTCTATTTAATTGGTGTTTGATGTACTGTTAAAAAACTTAAAAAACTTTGTTGTCCTCGGGTGTATAGGGCTGAGCCCAACCTTATAATTTTGTCCCTTACTCCATGAATTCTACTGGCAGCCCTGTTATTATTAAATGTATTAGTTCATTTTTAATATATTCTCTCTACTGTATCTCTTAATCGCACTCCTGGGTAAGAATTATATCTTTATTTTTTATAGCTGAACCAAAACAATTTTGAATAAAGTTTATGTTACTTGATTTAACTCCAATTCTGTTGTAAGATGTTTGTCTTTATTCTTTATTATAGAAGTATAGAAGTTTGCTTTTTGTGAATATTTACAGTATAATAGAATGTCCACTACATTAAGTACATCTTTCAAGCAGATTTCGTTTGTTTCTCTCACTTGACCCCGGCAGAGTGTTCATCCCGAACTACATCTCTCGCGTAAAGGTTCAGCTGGTGGACTGCAATATAAAAAACAGGAGCGGAGAGAGCTGTCCAGTTCTGCTTAAGATTCGCTCGAGGGCTCCACCAGTGCATAATTCCAGTGCTATGGACTGCAGAGAGAATATTCCATGTGAGCTGGAGGTCCCGCTACCATCCTGGGAGCAGTGGTACTATATTTTGGTAGAGCGTTACCTCAGTAGCTCAGATGTCTACTTCCGCATTGGTGTTCAGGTTAAAGGTAAGTCTTCAAAATCTTTAAAATATTTCAACTGAAGAAAATCAAATAAAGAGTTTTGTTCTCAGCACTTTGCAATGTACCACACCTTTAATAAATGCCTTGCTATAATTGCCATTCAGGTGGCCTGGGTTTATCAGAATTTAGACAAAAATATCAAATATAAATTCATGAAAAACATTTGTGTGTGTGGGAAACGAACATTATTTATGATTTTATTTTTCATTATCTATAATTAATACAGTAGTGTAACTTTCTTGCTCAAATAAAAATATTAAAAATACATTTGATAATTTAATAAAATCTATTTATAAATACAAATAGGAAAAACTTATTTGTAGTAACTTTCTATAGCAACAAAGACAACATCAATTGTCAAAAAGTAAGACACTCACAGTTCTTAAAGGGATAGTTTACCCAAAAATAAAAATCCTGTCATTATTTTTTCACCATCATGTCATTCAAAACCTATTTATGACTGTTTCTTTGGAGGAACACAAAAGAGGATATTTTGAGAAATGTCTTGGTGGTTTTGGGTATATACAATAAAAGTAAATTTGGACTACAGTAGTGCTGTTTGGTTATCAACATTTTTCAAAATATCTTTGTTTGTGTAAGGCAGAAGAAGGAAAGTCATACAGGTTTGGAATGATGGTAAGTGCTATAGATGATGAAATAATTTTATTTTTGGGTGAACTATCCCTTTAAGCCTTTCACATCTGTTTTACTTTATTTACTTGCAACTGCACTCAAAAAGGATGTGTTATTTTTTAACACATTTTTTGTGTTATGCTGTTTAACACATAATGTGTCATTTTGTGTTAAATAAATAAAAGGGACAACACATGTTGAGTTGAAAGTAACACAAGTTGAGTTAAAAGTAACACAAAATGTGTTAACACAAAGATGTGTCTAGTTAGGGACAACACATCTGTGTGTTGTCCCTAACTAGACACATCTTGTGTTATTTTTAACACATCTGTTTTTAGAGTGTGGTAGCATTAAAGACCAAAAATCCTTTCATTAGTGATCGTATATTAAAATCAATATTTGCTTCTGATTTGCCTTTGGTCATTGTGCATTTTGTTAAAACAGCAGTACAGCTTTAAGATTACTTTGCACATCCGAGAATGACATGACACTGAATGGGTCCACCTGGTACCATTTTATCCAGCGTAAGTGGTTGAGGGCACCTTACTGCATGCCAATACATGCAATCATGGCAGACTTTGTTGGAAATATTTTAGCCCAGCACATCTGATAGGGCAACCGCTTGATGATTTGATCCAGGCTTCATTAATTCTTTATTGGGATTTATGAGTACAAATGTTACAGGCATATGGCTCCTAGTCATTGTTTGGTTTCCAATGGCATTGCATTTGAGAGTAATAAAGCTGCCTGGAATGCATTCGGACTTTAACAATTGAAGGGATTTTTTTTCTCACAAAGGCAGATGTTCATACGGCCCAGGTGGAGGTGGGAAATGAAAGTGTGTTTGGAGAGGCAGCCTTTGTTATGAATCTCTGTGAGAAACAGAACCATGAAGGCTCAGATGAGGACACTGTCAGGCAATAGAGCTTGTGCTTTTTTCTGCCTGATGTTACAATGAAGTGGTCATGAATTCCTTACTGTTCATTTTTTTTTGAGTCTGTGTGATAAATTTGCCAATTGGGCTGCTCGCAAAGTGTGAAATAGATGGACGACTCAATTCAGTCACATGAAGCATATTATTTCAGCATTGGGAAGTGCAGTATGTTCATCTCAACAGACCTTTTTTACTTTAGTTTCCACTCACTTTAAATCTGTGTGTTATGATATAAATTAAATAAGACTTCAGATATATTGAATGTTTATCATTTTGTTTTGCTACATGTCAGCTATTTTTCACAAACGAAAATTGACACAGTAGTTAAACTTAGGATCAAATTTTTTTCTCTACAGAAGTGACACGATTATCAAAACACAAAAACGCTCTGCTTCTGTCAGATCAATTTTTTCAATTCTTTTTGAAGTCTCTCGGTTTATCTGTCTTACCCCCATTTCTCCTGAATGTCCTGCGGTGCAGCGGAGTCTTTGTTAGAGCCAATGATGCCAGGGGATGTTGGCGCTGATGGCTTGGTAAGAGGGGATGAAGAGAAGGACCATTGATGTTCAATGAGGCTGAACAGTCTCAGACCAGCTTAGATAAAGCACTCACAGGGGGAAACAATTGGACGTGATGAGATGGTATACCTGCAGAGCACATTATCGGTGTACGTGAGAAGCAGGAAAGGGAAAAACCTGTCTAGCGCCGAATTTCTGCTGTTCTCCTACATTCAGGGCAGATAGTCAATTTCACTTCAAGCTATTTTATACAATTTATAGAGAAGAAGCAAAAAATCTTTTGTCAGCATATTAAAATATCACATTCAATCATTTTGTAATCTCATACCAAAGGTTTTTGCATGTAGCCTTGTGGTCTTTACATGAACACTGTTTTTGCCTTTGATATTTCATACTTGTTGATCTTTGATGCACTGCAAACAAACTTTAGTCATTATAACCAATGTCATTCATTTCTCCTCTGTGGCATTCTTCAACAGTCATTATTTTAATAGGCTGTACCCTTTATCACAAGACCTTGTAGTATCACCTGTGTCTGAAGGTTTTGGTCAGCGCTTCTGTCAGCCTTAATTCAATTATTCGGAACCCAGCTCCCCCTTCTTTGATCAATTTTACTGAACAACAGACATTGGCCTGCTGCCATTCTGTCTCACAAGCCGTCCTGACTCTTTAGCTGTGTTGCTTGGATAAAGCTTGGATAGGTGTCCTTTTCCGCCTTATTGTGCTGCATCTTAACTGTTCTTTAACCTCATAAATGACTCCCAATCAACAAACAACATATAAATAAAATATTTCATAGAAAAAAGAGTTATCATCTGTTCTTTACAGTATATTTTAAGAGTTTGCCACCTTTGATGTTACAGTACCTCAGGCTAGTTGGATAGTGACTAATGTTAATTAAATGTTAATTTAATGTTGCTGAACTAATGGTGTTATAATTTGCCTATGCATAATAATAATTTGATTATTAATATCACTAAAATTAATTTTATACACACTTTTTAGTCTTAAATGAAATAAATTTTATCATCAACCATATAGTTTTTTCCCTCACAGTGTATTCTGGGATTGCCTTTTCTGTGAAGGAAACACCTTAGAATTGGGTTAAAACAGGGTGTTTTAGGAGGCAGCATATTTAAAACGCCTTTAAAATACCTTTTTGACCATCTGCCTTCATGGGTAGATCACTATAGTTTGGAAACAGAACAGTTATGTCTAGTTATGTACTACTTTTTTTCATACATTTTCACAAAGACATTCTGTTTTATTAACAGGAAAACAAATGCAGAAAACAAATATATTAAGTATTAGTACGGCCTCATTCAAACCTAAAACAATAGTTAAATAAGCATTATTACAATGTTTCACATTGAGAACTACATTCTATTAAGGTGGAGAATGCAAACGTCTCAGGTTACGTATGTAACCCTTGTTCCCTGAGAGGGAACGAGGCGCTGCGCCAGCGAATGGCGCTATGGGAGCCTTTGCGGACCAAGGCGTCTGAAGCATGCGGTGCAAGATTGCGAGAATGGCGGGGGACAGAACGCCACGGGCGGGTGACGTCAGGACCAGGAAGCTATAAAAGAGCGTGGAACGAACACACATTCAGCGTAAAGTGCCAAAGCTGTTTCCAGGCATGCAGGGAGTATGGCGAAAGATCGCGGCGCCTCGTTCCTCTCAGGGAACAAGGGTTACATCACGTAACCTGAGGGCGTTCCCTTTCAAGGGAACTCAACGCTAAGTCCAGCGAATGGCGCTATGGGAACGCAATCCCAACGTCGCCGTGCGAGCAAGCCCCTGGAAGTGTGAATCCGTAGAGCACAATAAGAGGAACTACCTCGACAGGTTAAGCGTGACCCTGGCTGCGCAAGCCAGAACGCCATAAGGGAGTGAGACGGCGAGATTTCCTGGCGTTTACAACTACTCCGAAGGCCCCTAAGGGCAAGACATGCAGGACCTCAGTCCTGATACAAGAACATACAGGGAATACACGGCGAGATTCACTGGCGGTAACCAAATAAGCGAAACGCATGGGCTCACCCACTGCGATGGAAATCACCAGGGCCCCACCGGGTCCGGAAAAGTGCAAAGGAGCAAAACCCAAGTTTAGGTAGCTGGCTCTCGAGCCAGAACCGCATAGCTGGAAACACACGGCGAGACTCAGCTGGCCGGTGTCCAGAAGTACAAGTCGACCCTCAGGGCCGAGGTGCATGGGAACCCCTGGCACGGGGTCCTGGCCCTTGAGCCAGGCCCCAAAAGGACAAGAGACAAGACTCCACTTGCCGCGAAGTCAAATAAATAGAATACCCAGCGAGATTCCCTGGCTGTTATTCAGAGAAAACAAGCCCCTCAGGGCTGCAGAACATGGGCACCTGGCGTGGAAGCCAGGTCCAAGTCATAAAAGCGCCTGAAGCGTGAGCCGGCGAGGACCAGCCGGCCGCGTACACACATCTTCGGCGTAGCCCCTGACCGTAAGGCCTTAGAGGCCGCCATACCCCTAGTTGAGTGAGCTTTGACAGACAGTGGAGACTGCTGTCCAGAGGCTCCGTAAGCTAGTGAGATAGCCTCGACTATCCACCTACTAAAGAGATTGTTTGGTCGCCCGGCACCCCAGTGCTGGGAGGACCAAAACATACAAACAACTGCTCAGACTTTCTCAAGGGAGCAGTTCTGTGAGCAATAGGCGTCCAGTGCTTGCACTGGACACAAAAGATTAGCTTTCTCCTGGTCCGAATCCTGAAAGGGAGGAGGACAGAAGGCCTACAACGTAATGTGCCTTGCCGGCACATTGGTGGGTACTTTCGCACGTAACCCTCTTTAGGGTACAGAAAAGCCTTAACCATGCCTGGGGAAAAAGCCAGGCAAGAAGGAGAGACTGAGAGAGCTTGGAGATCACCAACTCTCTTCAGGGAAGATACTGCCAGCAAGAACACAGTCTTGAGGGTCAGAAATTTGACCGAAACGGCCTCAATGGGTTCGAGCGGTGCCACCGACAACCCTTGAAGTACCACCGCCAGATCCCGCGTAGGAACTCTGGCACGTAACACCGGCCTCAGCCTCCCTAGTGCCACGAAGGAAGCTGGCGATAACCAGTGGGTCTTGACCCACAGACTGGCCGTGGACAAGGCTATGAATGGCAGATATGGCAGCCGCATAGACCTTGACCGTAGAGGGCATAAGCCCCGAAGAAAAACGATCTTGCAAGAATTCCAGAACCACGCTAATCGGGCAGTTAACTGGATCTTGACGTCGATCTGAACACCAGGAAGAGAAGACTTCCCATTTCAAAGTACAGCTTCCTCGTGGAGGGAGCCCTGGATTACAAGATGGTTGCTACAACCTCGGTCGAGAGACCCGAACCGACGAAGCCCTCAGGGGCCAGACCCACAGTTTCCACATCTCTGGGCAAGGGTGCAGAACAGTGCCTTGCTCCTGAGACAGAAGGTCTTTCCTGGCGGCAGCCTCAGCGGGTGCCGTCGAGGGAGTGCTATCAGGTCCGAGAACCACACTTCGGGGCCGGCCAGCGGGGTGCCACCAGTAACAGGCCGAATCCTGTGCTGGCACCCGTTCCAGAACTCCCGGGAGCAGAAGCCGATCGGGGGACAAGCGCATACAGCGTAGCCTCGGCCACGGATGTGCGAGAGCATCCAGCCCCAGAGGGGCTGGAGGTACTTAGGGAGAACCATAAAGGACAGTCGTGCGTCTCCTGAGGGCGCAAACAGGTCCACTTGTGCTGGGAGAAAGGTATCCCAGATCAGATTCACCACCTCGGGGTGAAGTCTCCATTCCCTGGCCTCGGCCCTCACCTCGACAGGGCGGCGCTCCACATTCAACCGTCCGGGATGTACGCTGCTCTGGTAGTGAGAGCAGCTTCCCTTGGGACCACAACAGGATCTGGTGTGCCAATTTGTAAAGAGAGCGCGACCGCGAGACCACCCTGATGGTTGATGTACGCGACCGCTGGCGTGTTGTCCGTCAGGACCAACCGTGTTTGTTGCTGAGGTGAGGAAGGAACTGCCTCAAAGCAAACCATAGACCTCTGGAGCAGCGGTCTTCCATTACCGCGCCCAGCCTGACAGGGATGCATCTGTCATAAAGCGTTACTGCGATGACATATTGACCCCAATGTCGGGCCCTGGGAAGAAACCCAGGTTTGCCCCACACCGCTAGTACCCTCAGACACCTGTGGGTGACCTGAATGATGCGGGAAGGGTTCCCTCGGGGGAAAACCCTTTGGATTTGAGCCACCATTGGAGAGGTCTCATGTAGCAGGCCCAGAGAGGTATGACGCTGGCTGCCGCTGCCATGAGACCGGTATATGCTGCTGCCAGTGCAGGACTGTGACTCGTTGATGCAATTTGAGCCCTTTGGACGGCTGCCTGAATGGTTTGAATGCGCGCAGCGTAAAGGCGGCAGACATGACCCTCGAGTCCCATTCGCCTAGGAAAGTTATTCTCTGAACTGGAGAAAGTGAACTCTTCTTGGCGTTCAGCCGTAACCCCAACTCCTTCATGTGGCGAGAACAACATCTCGATGTTGGACCGCTAAGGCTTCTGACTCTGCCAGAATAAGCCAATCGTCTATGTAGTTCAATATTCGAATGCCCCGTAAGCGCAACGGCGACAGGGCAGCATCTACACATTTGGTAAAGGTGCGAGGTGACAGGGCTAGACCGAAGGGGAGAACCCGATATTGGTACGCTACGCTCCCGAAAGCGAACCTCAGGAACTTCCTGTGCTTCGGTAGGATGGAGACATGGAAGTATGCGTCTTTCATGTCTATTGTGACAAACCAGTCCAAGAGAACGGATTTGAGACACAATCTGTCTGAGTGTAAGCATCTTGAACTTCAGCTTCTTTACTGAAAGATTCAGGGTGCGCAGATCTAGAATAGGCCGCAAGCCTCCATCCTTTTTGGGAACTATGAAGTAACGGCTGTAGAAGCCCGCTTCTCTCTCTGGAGGGGGAACTACTTCTATGGCCCCCTTTGCCAGGAGAGTCTGTACTTCGTGTTCCATGACCAGAGCTTGGTGGGGGCCCACCGTGGTGGGCACCACCCTAGGAGATCGGGGTGGGCTGCGCCCGAACTGAATCGTATATCCAACTCTACTATCGCGTAGAACCCAACGTGAAATGTTTGGCAGAAGTTTCCACGCTGCCAGGTAGTGCACAAGAGGAACCAGCCCCTCGGGGCTGGTGTCTGGTCGGACGTTTCGAGTGGCTGGCGGAGGTAGGCACGCCGCCAAGTGAGCCACTGTGGGAACCAGCCCCTCGGGACTGGTCTGAAGTTGAAGGTTTTTTGCATTTGGCAGAGGCTTGTGGGCTTGGGGCTGGCATCTGGTTTTAAGTCTTGTATAAAGTCGGCACCCAGAGCTGATATTGCTGGGGTACACTTTCGAGAAGGGCTCACGCCACTGTATGGTACCCTGACACCAGTCGTCCCGAAGCAGGGCGGGAACAACGCTGAGCATCTAGAGAAGGGTATCGGGACAGGACCGAGCGCCGTATGATGAGGCGCTAACCGGTCTGCTCCCAGGGGCTTCTTGAGGGACAGGCTGGCGCCCGCAGTCAGGTGCCCGCCTCTTGGTCCCCGCCCGTCTTAGCCTGAATAACGGCCCTCAGGTCCGTTTTATTTGGGAAGAGGCGGGCCTGAGAGTGCCTTCCAGAGCCCCACTGACGTTGTGGTGGGGCTCTGAGGAAACACTCTCCTTCTGCCTACCTCGGTAAGCAGAGGTGGAGGCTGGGGGCTGCTCCCGCCCAGCAGCCTCAACACCCGATGGACGGGCGAGGGATAATTGTGAGAAGGCCGCGGCCTGACTCTTAGCATCCGGGAACCTGTCGGCCGACGGAGTTAACCGCATCGCCGAACAGGCCCCGAGGGGGACAGCGGGGCATCAAGCAGCAGGGTCTTATCGGCTGCTTTGATGCCCGAGAGGTTCAACCATAAATGCCTCTCCGTAGCCACCAGGGCAGACATATAGACCTGCCCACAGCCTTAGCTGTTTCACGGATGGCACGGAGAGACACATCAGTGGCCGAGCGCAGCTCGCTGAACTGCGCGTCGGGGTCCACACCCTCGCCTTCATCTAGCTCCCGCGGCAGGTCAGCCTGATAGGCCTGGAGCATGGATATCGTGTGTAGGCATGCTCCAGCCTGACCTGCTGCGCGAATACCCCCCCACCAAAGCCGAGGTGGTTCTGCACGGCTTTGATGGGAGAACCGACCTTGGCGGCGATGCATAACCGGGACAGATAGCCCATAGCGTCTGCTCCACCGCTGGCATCGCGTCATACCCGTGCTCGCTGCCCCGCAATGTTTGAATACACAGAGGTGCGGGGACTGTGAACCGGGGCGAATATGGTTTATTCCACGACCCTGATAACTCATTATGAAGGTCGGGAAAGAATGGTAAGCCCGGCGGTGAGGTGGCGTTTTTGGTTTGAGAAAGCTCATCCAGCTTGCTAGGCTGGCGAAGCTTACGGCTTCAGCGGGCCAGTCGAGTTTTAACTGGGCGACTGCCCGCCACCACCTCAACCAGCTCTTCATACATAGGGGACGCTCATTTTTCCCCGTGTCCACACTCTGCAAATCTCCTCCTCAGAGGAAGACAGCAGAAAATGTGGACTCCCCACTGGCAACAGGAACCGCACCTCACGGGCTTGTTGACCGAGGTGGAGAAGGGACGAAGCGGAGAGGGAGGAGAAAGGGCGGGCCCGTCTCCATCACATCAGCTAAGTCCATCTGCGATCCCCATGACGGTAGCCGCCGCCCTGCCTCGGCAGGACCGGGCGCCGCCATGAACCGCTAGGCTGGGCATGTTTATTAGCACATGCCAGCCGAGAGCGAAGAGTCGCGGAGAGGAGAGCTTCACAATGCACACAGTCAGCTCTCAAAGCGCCGACCGGGCATGATCCACCCCAAACAAACAACACAAAACTCGTGAGAATCCCCACTTCCGTTATAAAGCGAGCACATGGGGAACACACGGTTTGAAAGACATGTTTGAAAACTATTTCTTTCTCTCACACAACACACACTCAGTTAATGCGTTTTGAGGCGCCCTACACATTCAACAAACATACACCGCAGCGCAGCTGAAGGCACAAAAGCTGAATGTGTGTGCGTTCCACGCTCTTTATAGCTTCCTGGTCCTGGCGTCACCCGCCCGTGGCGTTCTGTCCCCGCCATTCGGCAATCTTACACACGATGCTTCAGGCAGCGATCCCGCATAAAGCGTTCCCATAGCGTCATTCGCTGACGCAGCGTTGAGTTCCCTTGAAAGGGAACTCCTGTTTTAGTACTTTAGGTATGAACCTCAAACTCGGTTCTTATCATGACCTGACAAATCATGATAACTATTACATCATGTGAATTATGTCCAGACTATACCGAACCAATCGAGAGTATAAACAGAAACAGACAGAGACTAGACATTGAATCTCAAGCTTGTCAAACAGTGTTTTGTTTGTTTTTGTTGATAGTGTGCTTCAGGTTAAGTTCCGTTGATATCTTCTTCAGACAACAGCTACTCATACTTATGAAAACACATGCATCCCTCAATAAGAACAGACTAATCATTTGATGAAGAACAATCTCTCCACCACAGTCTCAGGAAATGTAGTCAATAATCCTAAATGATTTTATTGTCCTTGGATGGTAAATATGGACATTAACCATTTACCTTCACCTTAACTTCACCATAAATGTTAATGTCAATGTAGTACTGTACTGAACTTTGAGCTGACATTAAATCCTTGTAGTCCATATAAAACTGAACAACTAGCTGTTAATGCACTTATGATGTTGAGCTCCATTTCAGTTGAGCTTCTCTATTTCATACATGCATAGTGTACATACCACATTTGACTGCTCCAGACACGTTGATGCTTTTGTCATCTTAAAACAGTCAACATTTCAGTTGCTGTCATCACTCCCAGTAAAACTCAATGGGTTTTCTAAGATGCCACAACATTACCCAGCCTCTAGTTTGCGTAAAGGATATGGGTTTGGTATAGAAATAGGATAGGGTATTGGTTTGTTTTTATATATTAATTGTATTAAATGTATTAATAGAGCCCTGAGGAAATTTCTATGCTTGACCTTTATTGGCTGCTTTCATTCAATGTATGATCCAAGTAACCATTTAAAAATATATTTAAATGTATTGTTTTCTGATTAACCTGATTACCGTCACAGCAGACATTGAGTATACACATGAAAATGCACTAATCTGAACTAAATATTTTTAGATATTAGATATTTTGGATATATTAGGTACTTTTTCAAAGATTTTTAAGTCTTTAAACATTACTTTATACATTACATTAACATGTTTTATTATTTTTTGTTTGTTTATTGTGGTTAAAATGTGTCAAATATTTCATATTGAGTCTTATACCTTTCCATCAATTTATAGTTTGACATGATTAAATTAAACTATGAAATATTAAAGTGAATAGGGAAATAACATAGGTGTTCCTCCTGAGGAACGGTGACAGTTAACAGCTTAAAGAAATTAATATCTTGGCACAATTATAATTTGTCTACAAATTTAATTTCAAATATTGAAATATACACCTTCAGATTAAAACATTTTTAGGATCAAGATTTTTTTTAAAGATCATTTTTGTCTAAATCCAGTTACCCAGTAATTATGAGAATTGTATTAACATGGCTGTAACCGATCGGGTTAAAGCTTAAAGCCACATACGGCTACTGGCTAACATTTTAAAAATAAACTGGGAGGACTATCTCATAATGTGAGATTTTGGTTTGTTTTCTGGAGCTCAGTGATTACAAATGACTCCACTTAGTCCTTAAGGAGACAATAACCTCTCGACGCATCTCAGGTTAAAATACATCAAGAGGAAACTTAATTGAGACTGAGGCATTCTTAACACCATTAATAATAAGCTTCAGCCTCCTAATATGGTGATATGACTGTTGATAGATAAAGACCTTCCAGAGCTGCAAGGTCTGAAATGAGCTAATTCAACATTGAATGAAATAACCGCATTCTCTACAGAGACATATTTCTTCTCGATAATGACATAAGCACAAATGTGATTGGGAGCCGTAACATTGAATGAGGAACAAATAAGGCAGTTAAATAGCATTGTGTTTTCAGAGAGCCCATGTTGTTATTGCTATTGATTGTTTAGCGGGTCTCCTGAATATCTAACATTTCTTTTGCGTTGAACTTTAGTTATGGTTAACATCTTTTAGGGTATAGTCCTAAAACAATTATTATTAGTATAACAAACCATGAGTTATTGTCTCTACAGCTTAAATCTGCTATGATAATGTAGAGTTACATACTCTGCATGAATAAAAGGTGTATGACTGATGTCATAGGCCTTTCCCATTATGAGAATATTGATGCTGTGACCTTCTTTAACAGGTCAGCATCTTAAATGCACACCATAGGGCAAATTGCCCGACAGTAGCCACGACTCTGCAATGACCAACCGTCATGAAGCCATAAACCAATTTCACACAGCGAATTGTATTTTTATTGACTTTTTTACACTCTGCTTAAAAGTCATGAGAGGCAAAATGTTCCAAATGCAGAGGTTAAAGAGGTGAAATTAAATCCATATATTTTAATGTAAAGGCTTAGAACCCGTTTAAAGGCCAAGGCTGGACAGAAAAGTCAGCGAGTCGTCAGCATGTTTGCCAAATCGGCAGGTGTCAAAAATTGGTTGGTGGAGCGTTATGAAGGGAGTGAGTAAGAAAACCCTTCTGTGTGCTGAGAGATCAAGCACCTGTGTGGAGACAAAGGGTTGGATATCCTTGTTGTTGACATACTGACCGGAGATGATGGCAGAGGATAATGAGAGAGACATATCTGAATTGCATTGCTGTCATTAATAAGTAAGATGTTTTGGACATGTTTCCTCAAACCCCTGCTGTGATCAGCGATCAACAACACTGGTGAGGTTAGACTTGGCAAATTAAAAGTTAAAAGGTGAAATTTGAAATTGAATGGTTTTAGTGAAGTAAACAAAGCATAGCAACATTAACAAACAACAACAGAAAGAAGTAACATTTACTGCACTAAAACATTAATGCGAAATGTTTTTGGAAACACTGCATTTCAAGTTAACTCATTGTACATGCATCTGGAGTAGGTGAATGTAATCGAAAAGCAAGGTTGTTTGCATTTGATTGGGAAATGTGAACAGCAGACAGCATTATAGTCAGAAATGTTTCATTTCAGTTTTTTTCTCCCAATGTTTTGCTGGTGTTTGTGTGCTCTGCTAATGTTGTTGTCTCCCGCAGCGCCCCTGTAAGAAATTTGTGAACATATCTTAATCCAAGCCGCTGTATTTGTTTTAACTAATGATTACACACTAAAAATACAATGAATCAAGAGATGAGGGAGAAATCTGTTTGTCGCCGGTACAATTGTGATTTGTACCAGCAATTTGATTTAGGCAATTTCTAGTCTTCAAAGCATTTCTTTATTTAATTTGATCACTAGAAACATGGGAATTTTCACATTCAAATGCAAAATATACATTTTCAGCTATACAGATGTGCAATTATTTTCTTAATAATTATTCATTCTTAATTTTATTAATTATTTTGTGTTCCTTAATTAATTAAACATAATCTTGTATTGTTCTAACGAACACTTGGGGTTAATGAAAATTATTTTCCTCATTTTTACCATTGTGCATTGATGTGTATAACAGCTCTTGAAATTGCGTTCACCACCTCTGTGTCTGAAAAAATAAACAATAACACATTTACGATTACTCACACACTAACATCAAAAGCCTGCAATCATTATATTTTTAAGTCATTAATGTGAATGCGTTATGTGATAAATAAGAAAGCTTAATTTCCATAATTAGATAGCATGCCATTGTTTTCTGATAATGATGTAATTAAAATGTATAATTTTGTTTTTGGTTATGTCATGATAAAGCTTTTTTCACTGCTGATGGCCTAAGGTAAATAAAGATGAAATTCCTCTAGTCATCAAGAAATTACCCTACATCCCTTCTTATAGGTGTCAGTGAAATTCAGAATCACTGAAACAAATATAAACTAACATAACCCAAAGAACACTCAGTGTACTTTTATAAAAAAAAAAAAAAGATAAAGTCATTCACTTTATCCTGGTGGTAATGGAGCAAAAGACCCTTGGTCAGCCGGCCTGTACAGAATGTTCAGAAACCAGTTTAATTACTTTGTCTATTAGTGAAGTGAAGCAGGACTTTGGGTAGTAACACAAAACATTAGTTTTAGTAAACTAATTACCTTCTGTATGCTCAATGCAGCAAGGATAACACGCTATAACAAAACCATCAATGGAAATTATGGCGCTTAAATAATGCAGTAGGTGAGTAACAGCCAGAATAAACGCTGAGCTTTTGCTATAAAATCAGCTGTATTGATAGAAATGCCTCACAAATGCTCCAGCACATTTTCTATCTTATAAAAGAATGACATAAAACCATATTAAACAGGTGAGGAAAGTGCCCCTTAAATAAAATTAGATTACAAAGTTGTTGCTGTTACTGTATCTCATTGTATGACATCATTTAGGAAAAGTGAAATCAATTTAATTTATACTCATAATGTTAAACTTTTCTTTGTTTTTTTTCTTTAGGCTTTAACAATTTTTTATTTTGTTTGCTGGTAATGCTTTGTGTCCTCATTCTATAGTCTGGTAATGTGTGCTGCTTTCGAACGAAGCCTCCTTGACTGTGCGTAATGCGATGCTATAGAAAGCTTAATTATTACATTCTCCTAACAAAATGAGTGCTATGCGGCAGTATAAGGAAGGAAGCTGTGAGATGTTTCCACTGTATTTCTCGAAGAGATTTTTTAAGTCCTTGCCATACTAGAGTGTTCTGGGTGGTTGCTGTTGGGCATTGCTAAGATTAAAACAAAGCACTATCCTTAAGTATAAGCAATTATAATGACACTGGTTTTTATAAGTAACCTTAAGGAAGGAGAATCAAAGTGTTTAATTCTAGCTGAGTGCTGGGAGTAATACATAATAAGTTGGTCGAGTCGTTTAAGAAGTGGTTTGGCGTATATGTAACTTTTGCAGTTTTCATCATGGTTTGAAAGCAACATCAGCTAGATGTAGATGTGTTCTACCTCTATTTAGAAATGTGTTTCATAGAAATGTTACTTCTGTGTAGCTGGAACGGAAGGTGCAAAAGTCACATCTGTCAAGTGTCACTTCGTTAATTAATTTGAATGTCTTGTTACTCTGTACTTTGTAATTTCCACGAACTGAAAGATCATATGATTCTGACGAGCTGATTTCTTTCTGTTCAGAAAATTACAGTTCATTATGCACAATGCTTGTTAAATAAACTGTTAAATGTTAAAAATTGTTAAAAATGTTAAATAAACTTGCATATGCTGTTTGTTGTATATACGTTTTTATACAGCCTATAGTACAATACATGTTGGTTGGAAAAAGAACTAACATGCATGTACATAAAATCCATGACCACCATAAAAATGTTGGCCCACACCTATTTATCAAATCATTGTTCCGCCATTTCATTTCGACATGATGAAACATCTGCAAGTATAACAAAAGCAATTGCTTATCACAGTGCCATGTCCTGCTGAGTCTAACTTAAACTAAACTAAAAGTGTAATTCTTAATTAATTTGCTTTTTTCTTTTCTTTCACAGAGTAATTGCAATGTTCAAGTAAGACAGTACAGCAAAACCATACAAATCAGTTTCAACAAGGGGCACTCACCCTTTATAAAATATTCATTGACCAAGGTGCCAAACTAATGGAAACTACATGTGCCATGAACACAAATATAAGAGCATTCTAATTTGAGAAAAGCAGAAAAGTTGATGCTAAAAGAAAGCGCATGTGTTTTAGACTGATAAGGCTCCGTTTGACACCAGCTCTCCTGCTGTTTATTGCCACAGCAGGGCACGGGTGAAATCCAACAAGAAAGAAAGAAATTATAATGGGCTAAAGACAGAAAATAAAAGGATCCTAACCTGAAGTCTGCATCTCAGCTGGTGAAAAAAGCTTCTCTGAGCCTGTTGACCCGTCTTTATCAGGACTCAGAGGAATAAAAAAAGCCAATTAAAAAGGATTTAGAGTGTGCTTCATTTTCCACTTGTGTAGGTGAGCAAAATGAAAATATTGTGGGTTCTACCGAATGTGGCTCTACAGTATAGGCAGATTAAAAGGAAACGTGTTTGGGTGCATGTCACAATATTTAGTTTGTGAGAGTAAGAAGACACACTTTTTGTTTTCCTTTGTTTGTTTTTCAAAAGAGAAGAGAAATGAATAGAGAAGAAAATCAACAGACTGATCCTGGTAAACTCCAGAATATTAAGTAAGGGATAATGAACAGCCTGTTGTTATCGCAAAATAAACCCAAACAGGATGATCAGGACCGAGACACAAATATTAGATGTGGATGCACACTGTTGGGCACAAAATATTAATTTGAGATATTATAATGTAAAACATTTTAGTTGCACCAGTAAAGCATCCAGGATGAGCTGTTTGATATCCCTTATTTATCCGAATGTCAGACTGTTGGATGACCTGAATGTGACCAATCAGAATTGAGTATTCCAGTGGTATGTACTTTATAATTAATATTTACTGCAGCACTGGTGTATCGCATTGTTCTCAAAAGTTAAGACTGGCTGGCAACTTGAGTTGCGTTGTAAAGAAGCGATGAGTAATCTTGTGTCAGGTTGAATAAAATGATGATTCATCTTCCCAAAAATATTCTTGATATACTTTTATCTTTTTGCCTCTTTGTGCCCTTTCTGAACACCTCGCACATTAAACTTTAAACCCACTCTGTGCAGACAGGCATTCTGCATTAGCCTGCAAAGATATTTAATAATAACCCCATCCATCTTACGAGATAGAAGATGACCTTGTTGAACATCGTTCTGAGATAACGGTCAGATGCTGGCAAGAGCTTTTCATCCCCTCAGACAATAAAGCGGCACGGGGCAGAGATGATTGCATTTTTCAGTACAGCACAAAAATCCCTGTAAGTACCATTGTCAGGAATATGTCTACAGTAAGAAGAATCATGTCAGCTAGAGGACAGAGCACCAGTCTGTGCCGTGCGTCTGTGGCTATCGAGATGTGAGGATGGATCTGATCCATCAGTGCATTTGCTAATCATCTGGGAGTCAAGAGACAGTGGAAGTAGTAGTTCCTTGTGCCGGAGATGTGGCTGTCCAGGGTTGTTTTCTGGAAAGTGTCAAATGTTGTTTTCTCAGTGTTCACGTTCCTCTGTCTATGACTAACTTTTTCAGAGTGACGCCCCTGCGGACCTGTAATTTTAAATACGTTTTAATATTGTTTCTATATACAGTATAATCTCCAAAGGGACCAGTAGTGAAAAAGCTTCTATACTGTATATTTCTGTTTTAATACTATTTTCTTTTCATTGCACATTATATTAATTTTACATGACATTATCAACTGACTACAACAATTTGAGTGATGATGTAATGATCCATGTGATGCACAAATGTGACCCTGGATCACAAAACCAGTCATAAGGGTCAATTTGTTGATATTTGAGATTCATAAACCAGTGAACAGATAAGCTTTCTGTTAGTGTATGGTTTGTTAGGATAGGATCATATTTGGCAGAGATACAACTATTTGAAAATCTGAAATCTCAGGGTGCAAAAAAATAAAAATACTGTAATTGCATTTAAAGTTGTCCAAATAATAAAAGTATATATTTACATTAGGAAATTTACAAAATATCTGCACACAATATCCTAATGATTTTTGGCATAAAAGAAAAATCGATAATTTTGAGCCATACAATGTATTGTTGGCTATTGCTACAAATATACTTGTGCTACTTATGACTGGTTTTGTGGTCCAGGGTCACAAATATGCTAACATGTGATTACTGAATTGTAACTATTTTCATTTATTCCACATTATAATGTTTCTCTGTTTTATAATGTTTTCTCTGTATTCAGATTCAAATGTCAAATAATAAAGTACATGATTATAGGTAGTATTCTTGTATATAAAGATAAATCCTCATTTTATAAATATTTTAAATTTTAAACATGCGGTTACAGAAGACAGCTTTGTGGTAAACTTTGAACACACAGAAGAAGGCTGTTCAATTATCCTTCAGTAACGCCGTAGACAGGTACTACTACTGTGAATATTCTGAATCTTACATGCTAAATGGAAAGAAGGTTACTGGTTACCTGTGGTCATGCTGTTTGACAGCATTATTTGGCACACTCAGAAATCTCAAAGGTTTCAGGCTTTTAAGAATTCAATGAATTTTGGAATCTGATGGGTTACCCTAGGGCTTTTATCAAAACTTCCACCCACAACATAAGGGGTCTAGCAAAAAGCAAAAGCTTGTGCTTGTTACTCACTGGTTGCATTTTTAACCATGCTTTGCTTTTAGTGGGTGTGAAGAGAAAGAACATTAGAGATTACAGCGGGCATGGCATGTGTTAAGCAGAGGTCCACAGCCTCTCTGAAGTAAAAGTGGCATGATATTTCACTAGAGGTCAGTTCTCATCACAGTTTCTGCCAGTGTACAGTTCATAGCAAAAAGTAAGAATTTATGTGTAGAAAGCTTTCAGCTTTATTTTAATGGAGTTTTTTACAAATAGGCTTTAAAAGTTAACTGTATCAAATGTTAAAACTATTTCACAGTGCAATTTAAATGTGCAACAAAATACTGTAATATGTAAGTGTTTTGTTAAACTCTAAAGACTGATTTTGTATTTTTGTAAAAGTGATAGTTCATTGACAGCAATTGTTTTCTTAGAATCACAGAATAACACTTTATTTTTGAGAGATTGCTCATCCAAAACTAAAATTCTTTGATTTACTCTCATTTATCCATATGTCATTCTAAGGGGCGATGCACACAGAACGCCTCTTTGCATCTAAAAATAGCTACTATTGCTGACAAATGAAACAGTTGCCATGCCAACTTGCTACTGTAAACAAGAGCTTGCAACGTTAGCCCCGCCTCTGGGGTTTCCTGATTGGTCTGCTGTTCTGGAACTGACATTAATGAGCTGCACTGCTTGTAAAAGTTGAAATTCTTTTAACTTGATACAGCGCGAATGTAACGGTCAAACACGTCCGTCCGACGCATGTTTACATAGAAAGCAATGGAAAAGTAGCACATCTGAATGAAAAAACGCATTCTGTGTGAACCAGCTCTTAATCTGTACGATTTTCTGTTCTCTGCATTGACTTCCGTTGTATGAACACAAAACCACTGAGGCGTATCTTAAAATATCTTCTTTTGTGTTCTGCAGAAGTAAAGAGTAATATTCGTGTTTTGAACAACATGAGGGTAAATAAATGATGACAGAATTTTTTGGGGATAAGTTATCCTTAAAATCTGTGGAAGAAGTATGACTTCCAACTGCTGTAGTATGAAAATTAAAAGATTTTGGCTTCTGACAAGGAAGTTTTTATGAACAGCTGTCTATGATCAGCTGACAGTTAGTTCTCAATTTCTCCTGGCTGTTTTTTAAGATGAATGGAAAGCAGAGGTGCTTTACTGCATCATCTTTTACAAAGATCATTTGTAGTTCGGAAATAATAGCAAATCTTTGTTTTCTTTATTTGCTTATGGTATTGAGCAATGAAGTGGGAGTGCAGACACATCCTTTTGGACTATACACCTGGTAGCTTAGATACCATAAAGTTTTGAAGTGTCCTTTGAAGTGCAAGTGTCTGATGTTGCACAATAGGTGCTATCAGTGAAATAGGGGAAGTATTGTTCTCTTTGTTAACGGAAGCATTCAGTCCGTTCTACAACTGGCAAGGTACATTGAGCTTCTGTAAAAAGATTCCTTGTGCAACCCTGGGGCAACAGCTTTTCATATCCTTCGCTCTGAAAATTTTGAGAAAGTCATAGTGCCGTTCATGCCAATAGTAGTGTTTTCACGAATCTAGTAAATATGTTAGAAACTAAAGAAATTTAAAGTTTCTTTGAATCTGAAACTTTCTGAATTTCAATCAGTTGAGGCTGTAGGAGTTTAATAATGTAACTAGATTAGAAAGCTGTATGTTTGATTGGAAAAAGACTCTAGCCTGTTTGTGTTAAGCCTGAAGCATTAGCTGAATGACAAATTTTTAGAGAACGTATTTGGCTGATTATCAGTGTTGCTCATGACTTACTGCGTTGTTCGAATCCTGGTTTGTGATTCTCTTCTATTTCTACCACCCTCTTGTAATGCTTCCTAAACAAAATCATCTGAAAATAAATTCAGGAATGCAGTGAATTGCTCAGATAAGAATATTTGCTGCCTTGAAACTGGCAACTAACAGATATTCAGCAATGAACGCACCAAAGAATTTTTTTGTTATTTTGTCTGGTACTTCTAAACCATTGACTGTAGACATTCCCTTTTTAAAAAATTGGATTGTCAATACAATGCAAAAAAATAACTATTAAGTTACAGCCAGGACTGTAGTTGAACAATTTGTACACCAGTCAGAGCATCTAAAATGGAATCAGAAATTATTGCATTTGGTCATTTTAAATATTTGACATATCAGGCAGCCAGACATGACTTTTATAAAGTAGTTTTACTGTAAATGTAAGTTAGGGTGCCTGATCATTTGGTCCTATTACAGTAATCATCTCAAACTTATATAAGCATCCATCTTTCTAAAGTAAGTTCAGATTTTTCCTGCATCCGTCCTCAACTCCTACTCACCTAATTTTACCAGACAGGTTAAAGCTCTAAAAGCTCAAGACAGATTTGTTTACTATTATACAGTATTTGTCAGGACTGGGTATGCAGTGAAACATTTTAATAAAGAAACTAATGAAGCATGTTATCAAGCTGAAATTTTGTTCATGATCAGTTCTCCTAATATTAGGAGAAGTCATAAAGTATCATACTGATACCTGTGGTATATTCTTAAGCTATTAAAATAGTCTTAGGGCCTCTCGGGTTTCGAAAAAAACATGATGGTGAAGGGTCCTCATGCTTTGAAGAACAGTAAATTATGTTAAGGAATGAATAGCACTCATGTAGAAGTACCGACATCAGTAGAAGCCTCGTTCTGCTCTCTTAAACCTTTCCATTTCTAGAAAACAGTTACCATAGCAATACAGCAGGAGTTACTTCTTCTCTTTCCTCGCTGTGTTTTACTTGACCTCTCTCTCAGCAGAGGGTCTCAACCACCCCTGATCTCTGAGGAGAGACCCTGCATAATTTCCACTGTAGTACAGTCATGTGCTGTATACTTCTGACCTCCTCTATCCAGAGTTCTGAGCTGTGTTGTATAGCCGCATGGCTTAAGGGTGTGATTTGCATTGGCAGAAGTCTGGAGGAGGAATTTACTCAAAAAACGTGCACACACCACCTACATCTCATCTGTCCGCTCCTCATTCATCTTCTCGAACCACTGTGGGAGTTTAAGGAAAATCTCAGCTTGTGTTTAACTGTAAGAAATGACATTTTACATTATGTCCAAATCAGCATTGTTTGAATATTGTATTTTGGAATAGATAGATAGATAGATAGATAGATAGAATAGATAGATAGATAGATAGATAGATAGATAGATAGATAGATAGATAGATAGATAGATAGATAGATAGATGGAATAGATAGATAGATGGAATAGATAGATAGATAGATAGATAGATAGATAGATAGGTGGAATAGATATATATATATATATATATATATAGATAGATAGATAGATAGATAGATAGATAGATAGATAGATAGATAGATAGATAGATAGATAGATAGATAGATAGATAGATAGATAGATAGATAGATAGATAGATAGATAGATAGGTGGAGTAGAGAGATAGGTGAAGTAGATAGATAGGTGGAGTAGAGAGATAGGTGGAGTAGATAGATCGGTGGAAGTAGATAGATAGGTGGAGTAGAGAGATAGGTGGAGTAGATAGATCGGTGGAGTAGATAGATAGGTGGAGTAGAGAGATAGGTGGAGTAGAGAGATAGGCGGAGTAGATAGGTGGAGTAGATAGGTAGAGTAGATAGATAGTATCACAGTAAACTGTTAATATATTGCCTTCACGTTGCCTTGTTAATCTCAGACATTATTCACTCTTTCACATTGTGTTTAAATCAATACTGAGCATGACACACTTTCATTAGAAAGCACAGGATAATGCACAGCAGGCTTTACTGGTGCCCCATGTGGTACGAGACTCGAAGTGGAGGGAAATGAGAAACAATAAAACGGTGAACCGCAGTGCCTGAAATGACCATTCTCTCCTGTGCCTCCACCATCATAGATAATAATAGGTTCTCTCAGTAACTCAGCATGAGGGATGAGTTGACGCACTCTCGCTCTGCCTATGGCATTGCAAGGCAATGTTGTCTTCCTGCGTTTTATTTTGTTTTTCAAAGCTTTTGACCTTTTAAATATTCCGTGACTGACTGTTGTTGAAAGATGCTGATCCACAGATTAGAGGCATTAACCTAATCCCTCTTACCTGTATGTTAAAATGAAGTATTTGTGGTAAAATTAATTGTGTGTGGTCTAATACACAAAACATACATCATCAATTGAGCTCTCCATCTTTGCCTTGAGCTCAGAAAAGTCATAGTATAAAAAAGAAACATTTATTAGCAGAGGTGATATATTCAATGTTAAATAAAAGAGGCTTATTCCCTCTCTCAGGCATTCCATCTCCTCTAATTTGTGGAACATTTGATCATACATATTAGCAATGCCATTAAAGCAGTGCTTTGTTAAACTGATGCAGCATTAGCTTGGAGCGCTAGTCAAAGAGTAAAACTTTGATCCAACTCAGGAAGGCAATCTCAGACCCCCCTCAGGAAGTGGCATTTACATATCCCTTGATGCTGGGTTCATCAAACGGTCAAAAACTGTTTTGAACTTGAAAAGAAAAACATGTTTGAGTAAGATCAAGCTTTGGCATTACAAAGACAGCCTCAGAAAATTGTTGTACTGTACAGTGTTTGGTTTGACAATGAAGGAATCACGTACAAACATTATTCGACAACAGAATAACATGATTGAGATTAAAATCTATTAGCAATACACGATTTGTACAAAAGTCTCTACTGGCTTACAGTACCTGTAAAGAATTATAAGGTTTCCTCAAGTAGATTTCATAAAAAATAAACAGCTACATATACTGTATAATGTTTTCCTTCAGGTGTTTTTTTTTCTGTTCATCCTTGTCTGTTTTTGCTCCTTGAATCTGTCATGCCAGTCTATCAAAACACTTTTACATTGATGTTGTGAAAGTCAAGCATGTTACACCTCGAGAGACACCTGCTGTTGGAGATGAGATGCCTCTCTACAGCTTAATCTCACATTGAATACCCAGTGGGAGGTGAGGAACCTTTTCCATAGTGTTTCAAGGTACTTGTGAAAAGTAGCGCTGAATGTAGCGTCCCTTGACAAACACAGCCTTTAAATCTTGCAGGTTCTTAAAAAGCTGTTGATACAGACATCCGTCAGTAACAGTACATATGTGTGGGCTAGGATGGTTTTGTGTAACCACATGTATGGTCTTGTTCATTCTTTTACCTTTAGGACAAACTGTTCTTTTGACTCCACATTTCCTTTGGTGCAATATACAGAATTATATTATTTCATGCACATTATATCAGTTTAATCAAATTGTTGCTATTGCTTTTAAAGCACTGGCATCCCATAAATAATTGAAATGGACTATGTTACAATTTTCAAATATGTAGGTACAGAAAAGTACATTTTTATAATAAAAGCTTCCCTGGAGAGACACTTTGACGTTGTTAGGGACTTAGCAGTGGAATGTTTGGTTGCTAGGTAACCACCACTTGACAGTAAAATCTTGACAATTGCTCCATTTATAATGTTCCACATCCGTATGTCTATAAAAATAGGTTAGAGAACGAGTCAATGATGCAGTTCTTATATGCCATTTACGCAACCTGACCTGTTAGATGAAAGTATCAAAACATTAGAGTCCCAGCAGCACAACCATTGATGCAGCACATGATGACACAATCTCATCCTAAACCAGACAATTTCCTCAATGATGTCCTCCATTCACTAATTGTGATCTTTTGCCAGTCGTTGCTTTTGTCAGCAAGAACTATAATGACAATTCATGACAAATAGATGTAATTACAGAAGAGCAAAAGGGGTTGATCTGTTTAGACAGGAAAGCCTTGTAAACACTGCAGGATCTGTTGACTAATCAAGTCTTGGACAGGAACGTATCACAGCCACATTTTTACAAGGCAATGTATAACACGTCACATTATAGCCAATGACAACATAAAACGTAAAAATTTTTTGGCCCTTGACATTTGGTACCCTACCATATTTACAATTAATGACCCCTTTCAGAATACCAACGTGATGATAATACAATTATGAAGAGTGAAGTGAAGTGAAGCTATGTGAAGTGTGAAGTGACTTTTATATGAATTGTAAAGACACTGCTCAAAAAGAACACTAAGTATATTAAGTATATTTTATAATAACACATTCCTAATGCAGTACACCTTATAAAAAAATTGCTTTGGTAAAACAGAAAATTGTTCTTATAGGGCACTAGACTTACACCACTGATTTTATTTGTCATTATTTTATATATTACAATAAAGTTCAGAGATGTACTGTAAGTGAGATAATGCTCAGCAATTCTTCTGTGTAGCTATAAAAAACTTCAAGGTCACAAGTATCCAGGTATATGAGCTCATTTTTTTGACTGACATTTAATTACCCTACCCACCAGTGGTAATATTAATCCGATTTTGATTCCGCATGCTGAGTTTTTTTCATCTTTTACAGTAGGACTGTTTTTGGGTTATGGATTTGCAAAAACTCGTAATCTGTAGTCATGCCGCAACTATTGGAAACGTTCTCGTATTACTGGCTCAGGGATTGGCCATAAAATAGTGTTTATTGAGTTTTGTAAATCAAGATTTAAAGACTACTTGAATCTGGTTCATACTGACTACTCAAGAATGCTGTTCAAGATGTTACATGCTTCAGAACAAATAAGTGTACACAACAATATTGCACTTTAGTAGTGCTATCATAAGTACTTTATTTAAAAATGATCTGAAATTTTTTTATCATTTATTTAAAAAATGTCCAAAATTTTGCCTGAACTAATGCACTCATGAGTTAAACTCATTTTGCCTGAACTATCTGACAGGCTATATTCTTTCATAAAGTGTAATAAAATATGCTCTATTGAAACACCATTGCACCACTTGAAAGAGAACAAATTAAAATTGAATTAATTAAAAAAGGTCTGAGTGCTTAATTAAAGCGGACACCAATCATCATAATGGCGTCTTCACACTAAAACAACTTTTCAGCAAAACAACATTAAAAACATTAGCTCGAAACCTTTAATAATTATGCATAACGAATCACCTATTATGAGCAAATACGGTATTGTTATTTAAAAGTTTTTCAAGCACCCTTTTGTGAGATTTTAGAATATTTAATTGTTTTAGAGCGCATATGCATTAATTAATTAAATGCACAATAAGACTAAAATCAACTGTTTTTGTTTTAAATTTTCACTTAATTTTCACTAGTTTTCACTAATTTTCAGTTGTATCGACTAATCAACATTCAGTCTGACTTTGGAATATTTCCAAAAATTCATGAAGGCAATTAAAGTGACAAGATCACCTTTTACAGTAGCGTTGGAGTGCTAGATAAGTTTGCAATAAAATAAAAGAAGTGGAAAGAAGTGCCACAGCATTTTACTAACTTCAAGCTGCCCATTTCAAGCTGCTTCTATGATAGTCAGTGTGTGATGAAAGATATATCTTTCGAAAACTCCTGAGTCTTCAACAACATCGCTGAACATTCAAAACATGGAGATAATCAGGAAACAAAGACAGGAAATGTGGAAGATTTCCTTGTTGTCCTCATCATCAGTACCAATTATGTATCCTAATTCTGCTGCATTGTTTAGCAAATTTACATTTAATCAAAGTGCGTTTCATAATTCCTCCTAATTTACAAAGTACCATGTCATGACAAAGACTGCAATTAAAAGATGTTAAGAACAATCATGACCTCATTATTCTGTGTGTTAGGAGAATAGATGAATGTGCCATAATTTGAATGAACAGTTTTTTTATCTGATGGGAAAGTTCTGTAAAGCTGACAGACTTGCAGTATAAAAGGAAGTATCAAATAGACAGATGCTCTTTCCAACATTCCTTTGGTCATTTTCTGGTCCTACATACTGCAAGACACAACATACGCCTCACTTAGATCACTTCAGACGACACAGACGCTTTTAGCAATCATTTGGCAATCTGTCATCTCCACACAGACATTTAAAGACATGCATGAAACTGAAAATAGTTGTTCTCAACTGAAATGCAGGTTAGATCAAGTACAAAAAGGCTAGATGACAGGAAGACGCTTTTAGCCTCAGAATAACCAGAATGGATAGTTCTAGCTGTCAACTTCAGTCCAGGGATTCGTCAAGGCTGAGGACATCTTTGTTTCATTCTTATAATACATCCCTTTCAGCTAGCTTCACTTTCAATTTTCACAGGAGAAAGTGCGTGTGGCGTTCCAATTTTAAATACCTGCTTTGATCTTTTCTTTGCAGATTGTTCCAAGCCCACTGTTACCAAGGGTTCCTCAGCCATGAACATGCCTCAATCGTTTGGCACAGCGATGGGCTTCTCTCTCTCAGAGACCTTACCTGCTGCCAACCTGCCTAACTTGCCCCAGAACAATTCGGATCAAGGGACGTTACTGACATCTGAAGACAGCATTACTTATTTAGCACCCACAGCAGACACAAACAAATGCTGGCCCGTCCGACCGACACTGCGTAATGAACTGGACACCTTTTCAGTTCATTTCTACATCTTCTTTGGACCCAACATCTCCATCCCTCCAGACAAGGCAGCGATATTTGCCATTAACCTGATGCCAGTACTGGATAGCGGCGGTGTGCTCAACATGGAGCTTAAACTCAATGTGGTAAGTTTAAACCTATCAAATGAGTTGTGCGGGTGTGTAATGTTGCTCTCTGGTACAATGTAATTATTAAATCTCATTTAAATGTAATGTAATTTAATTAAATGTAGTCTTAAATGACTTTTTAATTCATTCTTTAAAACCAAAACCATAATACATTCTTTTTTAAAGACTAAATCTAAAAAAGCTGTTTGATTTTTCACTTGGATGTAAGCTGTCAAAGAACATTACTATGCTTATTTATTTTACTCTCTGAGATGTGCTTACCTTGTGTTAGAAAGGATTAGTTTGTTTCAGTCACCGTGGTTCTTGGCAGAGTAAATCTGTAATACCCTTTAATCTGTCAGAGTATTACTAGCCAAATCTCCATCAGAAGGTACTGTGTTGATAGCCGTTCTGCAAAGCGCAGGTAGAATGAGAAAACAGCAATTGTTGTGTTTTTGTTATGTCACATTGCTATGAGATTGACAGAAATGTGTCAATTATCATCAATGACTTACAGAAACATCTCGCAGGTCTCAAATTAAAGTTCCATGGTGTGAAGTTGTAGGAAATTACGGTAGTACATTTTCATGAATGTTACTGTATGGCATCATACAGTCTGTGAAAAACCCATTATACAGTATATTAATGCATGTAGTAGATGCTTTTATCAAAAGCAACTTACAGTGCATTCACAGCACATCTTATTTCATTTGGCAATCAAACCCATGACAAGCACAATACTGTAGGTGTGTTGCAACTAGGGGTATCACACATACTGGTATTGACAATAGCCACTATTACTACCATGGTTAATAATACTGTGATAATTTATCACATGTAATAATATCATAAATACGTAAATGACAGTATCTGGTTAAACCTTCAAATCGCACCCTTCAAACCCTTCAGCCACATGCCTCCCTACACTTGCATTTTGAGCATGAAATATTAGCTGAAACACAATTGATATTGTAAATTCTTTTAGCCAGAATAATCATGTAGAGAAAATTCAATTCAATTCAATTCAATTCAATTTTATTTGTATAGCGCTTTTCACAAAGGACATTGTATCAAAGCAGCTTTACATGTAATAACAGATACATGTAAAATGTTATATCGCCTATGTGATACCTGTCACTCAAATAGCTTTAAGAGAGCCGTGCTTTAATTACACATAATTCTGATGTTTACATTTCTCTGCAAAACTGAGTTTTATAAATGATTCAGAAATAGCACTTTGGAGGACTTCAGCTTGTGGGTGGCAGAAGCTCATTGCACCTTAGCCTGATTAATATATAATGTTTGCAAGTGCTTGCCAGCATCCAACTGCCTGAGAGGTGTTAAACTAAAAAGAGATCTTGCAAATGTCATCATGTCTCATTTATCTTTGGTTCTTAAGGATTTATTCTTTATTCATTTATTCGTTTGGTTCTTAATTGTAACTGTGGTTTGATATTGTGATTTTAGGAACATTTAGGCTTTTGAGATGCCACTACTTGAAAGTTTCCAAGAAAAGTCTACATAGTCAAAGAGGAGAATGCACCTATTAATTTGTGTATAATTCACGCGACAAGTTAAACACTTAAGTGCGGTGAAGGCCACAGCTTTCACAACACTCTTCATCTCTCTTTTATTTTTGTTTCCTGGAGTGACATTGATCAGAGTCAATGTCAGAGTAAAAAGCCAAATATGAGGCTTTCAGAAGCTGAAGGGTGGGATGCTTGGCAGTGAGAATGAAGTTTTGCTGAGGAGGAAGCTGATGACAAGGAAGGATAAGTGTGTGGCTGCTAACATGTTTCTTTGATAACTTACATTAAATGTCTAGAACTGCAGTGATGGGAAGAGTCATCACATAATGGCTTTTTAATGTATTTTCTCCGGATAAGGTGAGTCTTTTAATCATTTCAAGACTCTGCAGGCATAATAAGTCTTTTATAGTGATAAACACTTGAACATATCAAGGCAAGCATGAGGGTGGGGAACAGATATAAATATAAAGTTAGGTATCTTTACTGTCCTTACTTTAACTTAACTTATTTGATCTACAAACAAATCACAACTATTGCATTGTGCACCTCTGAAAAATGGTTTGGAGTTTTAAACTAGAGCTTTGCTGGTTTAAAGTGATTTTGATAATCGTACAGCTTGAGCAAGCTGGTTTTATATCTGATCTCCAAGACTGACCAAACTGAGGTTGAGAAAACTTGTTATAGCAACAAACATTGGGACATTTTTAAGTTTACTAAACTTAACGAGTAGTTTACCTGACTCAATTTACTACGTGATGTCGCATGTCTCTTAACACAATAAACAGCTAAACCAACTCAAAAAATTTAGAGTTTACTCAACTTAGGACATAATGTCTTCAGCATTTATTTAACCTTATAATATGTTTTATTATATACATAATCTACATAAGAGATACCAAAACATTGGTCAAAACAGTTTGTTTGAATCTTATTCACAAATTAAAATATTTACCTATCCTACTAAAACATATTTGTTCAAGGTACGTTATTACTTTTGTTGTGATTACACAAAAACAGTCCTTCTGACAAAAGCTTAAAACCCCTCCAAAACCGACCAGCCTGACCAGGCAGGGTCAGTGTAAAGGTCAGTTGCAGATTGGTAAGGGCCGGTTGTTAAACATCCCCAAAAGCAATGATCTGTTCATTGACTGTGTCTGGTGGGCTATGTCTGGTAATTTGTCCTGGGTTATAAAGGGGAAGGTTCAATTCCTCAAACTAGGAAAGTAGCTGATGATTGGTGATATTTTGTTTTTTTACTGGCCAAACTGGGCATTTGAAAAAGGGTCCTTTACAGGTACAGATAGGTCTCTTGAGTGTGTGTCACAGTCATAAAGTAAATTATTTCCATTTTCAAGCCACATACTGTCATCAGGGAAATATCTTGATAGAACAGCTAGATGATGGATGTCTGCTCTATTGACGTAGCTCAGGTTTATAAGCGCACTGCTTAATAGAAGCCATTCCTATTTCCACCAGCAGACACACAGCCTCTTGTGGGCTTAAGAGCTAATCATCAGAAAGCTGGACAGACCAGACAATAAAAGAAGAATTATGGCCAAGAGTGTATTATGAAGGAATGAGTTTTACTAGTCTCTTTATACAGCTTGTGTGACTTACATTTACATGATGCATTTGGCAAATGCTTATACCCAAAGCGAGGGTATGCATTTTATCAGTACAAGTGTTCCCTGAAACCAAACCTATGACCTCGGAATTGCTAATGCCAAGCTCATATTCTTCAAACAGAAATCAGTAGGGGATAAATACCAGCTACACAGTCAAGAAAACAAACAGCAAGTAATTGTGCTCATGTTTGCATTATTTTTCTTTATGTGTGTGGATGGTTGACAAAAGTCATATGGTGTGACCTACAAAAAATGGAGAAAAACAATTACAGTAAGATAAATCCTTCTCATCCTATTTGTAACTCCAGCAAAGAAGATGAATCTCTCATGCTATTTGTATATTTTTAATTTCTTTCTACATTTTTACTGTCACACCATAGGACACAGTCACATATTTATTTGTCAACTACCCGTGTAAGAAAGGCCTGTAAGCGCTTGATATTCCTTTCCCCACCACACATAAAATTAAGCTTCTCAGTTAATTCCACTCCTTAATTATTCTCTACTTACAGGTTGCTTTTCAAAGCTAGTAATGTTTCTTTTCATGTGAAATTCTTATGGAAAAAAGTTTTACTGGGTCTTGTGACTTTTCCACTTTTCTCTGTGTTATGAGCCTCTACAATAACATAAAATAGCTTTGAACAGGCATGACAAGTAAAGGCGTACACTGTAAAAAATTGTCGATTGACTTGTTCTCAAATTCTTTAATTAGCTCAATAAAAGATTTGTGAATTTAAGGAACAGGCTATTGCCACAGTTAATAATTGGCATTTGTGCCAAGTGAAAAATTTAGATGGAACAAGTCAATAGTAAACTTTGAGTTGAAAAGGTTTCAGATTTTTTTAGGGAAGGGCACTACAGTACATACAATTAGTTATGTGATGCTTTCTTTTAGGACTTTTAAACAATTAAAAGACTGGCAGATTTGTTAACAACGCGAATATTGCCAAGAATTACCAATTAGGACATTCTAACAGAGAGTAAATTCCTGTAAAATGTATTATTTTTCTATGAAACACAAAAACGTGTGCAATAAGAGTTTATTTTAAAGGTTATTTCACAGATTTAAAGACATTTTGAAGTGTGTTTGAGGTATCCCGAAAGGAAAATATGGAACCAAATAATGCAGAGTTACTGATATCTGCTAACAACTGATAAATCTTCATTAGTTTATAAAATACAGTAATTGTCATTCAAGCAAGATTTGAAATTTTTACATCTCATTCTTGAAACAAAACCTTAGAGCCAGATGATAATCAGGTAAGCTTGTCCTTCACAATATCCCCCCAGTGTAACCCCAGCTTTTCTTTATCGGAAGACTCTTGCCACAGTTTAATTAATAGACAACGCTGATTAAACATGAGCCATCTTAAGTCTAGGAAAATGGCAATTACCCGACACTAATGAGTCAGTCTAGATTGGAAATACATATGGATGAAAAGATAAAAGGAGTCTGTTGTTCATGCTTGCATCCACACAAAGCAGCAGCTATAGACCAGCTCACGATATTTTCAAGAAGAACCGTCTTTCAATTAAATCAAAGTGGCATTTGCCCAGGGGGTCAAAGAAATCTATAACAGCACAAATGGCATTATCTCAATTTTAAATACCTATATTAAAGCACTGAAACCCTAAGATAATGACTGTTTGGAGACATGTTGCAATTTGTCTGCTGATAACAGTATGACAAGCCACTAGCCTAAAAAGTCGAAGATTGTATAACGGCTACAACTGTATTTTTTATTCAGACTTCACTTATATTAATAGAATGTAAAATTTCACAACAGCAAGGTCTGATGACATTTTTGGTATGTTTTCAAATTATTTTTATTTGGCGTAGCAATGTAAATAAGATAAAAAGGCATTGTGGTGTTTATAAATCTTTGATGAATGGATAGTATTTTTGTTACATTTAAACCCATACTACGACATTACATTTGATAGTATTGCAATAGTAGGTGACTTTTTCGATGCGGCATCATCAACCTTTTTCTAAATTTTCAGACCTGCATAATTATAAACAGTTCATTCCACTGCTTCAGAGGGAAAAACAAACAAAAGCACACAGAAATGCACATGGTCCCCTCTGCTCATGAGTTTGTCCTCAACATGCATGCCTGAGAGAAAGCCGATTCTTTGTGAAGGTGAGTCTGTGTCCCTGTGTGGGTGAATGTGCCGAGTAGTCCATCCTTCAAGGGTGCTCTGAGTGGCTCTCATGGACAGTTTGAGGTCAAGTCTGATTCAGGCGTGCTGTCGGGTCTTAAGTGATTTCTCCAGGAACCAAGTTCTTAATTTTCCCCTGATAATTACATCCTTCATGTCTGAATGCAGCGAGTGCAAGTACCGCAACCTTAAAAGATATTTTAAAGGCTAGAGGACAAAATGTCAGTGTAATGTAAGTAATTAAGTCAACATACCTCAAACTGAATGTGAAAATGCATTTTCAACATTTAATACATAAAAATATACTAATATACATCAAATACTAATACTCAAATTCTTTTAACACTCAAATAACATGTTAACTGTCACTGTTCCACAGGTGGAACTATTCACTTCAATATTTCATAGTTAAATTCTAAACTACTCATGACAAACTATATACTGATTAAAAGATCTAAGACTCAAAAAATTAATATTTGACCAATTTTCCAAAAAACATAAATTGAAAAAAGTGAGTCATTCTTATTTACAAATCACCCAAAATCTATTTTAACCAGATGCTATGTACATTAAAAAAGTGTGGCAACGTGGCTTTATGTAATTTTGCCTTGGTCATGCGTTCAGAACAAACATGGCTTTATTCAGTGTACTGTAAATTATTCATGTCTTATTCACAAAAGTCCTACCTGGCTTAACATTGCAGATGGTAAGAGGAATTTAAATTTTTGATGTGTAAGATTGATGTGTAAATGTATTATTGATGGTAGAAGTTATCTTTCAAAAATGTTTAAATGTTGTATACATTTGTATACATTGTACAGTGTATAGAATCAATTCAGATACAGAGATATCAGGCTTAAATATTGCAGTCTCCATAAAGATTGCATGTCTGCAGCATCCTACAGCAGATTTGCCTGTTTTGCATTATTTCTTTAATGAACGTGAATCTAACACAACAACATGTGCAAATAAATGGCAATATCAGATGTATCAATGAGTTCCCAGTGTATTTCCCCAGTGTCTTTTTAATCTAAATTTACCTCATTTGTCCTCTGTGTCTGTATAATTGTTCTTCCATTCTTTTGTTCTTCAATTTATTGACCTCTCCTTGCATCCCATAATTAGATGCAATTCAGTCATTTTACTCTGAAAGTGTTAAAAGTGTTATTCTATTTTTTGTGACAGCCTTGTCATTAAGCACAAAGCAGTCAATTTAAGCAGTCACTATTGGGTTAAAGAAATGAACAGCATGCATGCTCAGCATTTGCATTGATTGCGTTTAGTTTTAAAGTTACAAACATAATGCAACCTAATTATTCTGCTCTTGTTATTGGCAATATTTGTTTGCAATGACAGCTTGTCATTGCCTCTTCAGCTTTTGCAAGTCATCAGGTGTCTATTTGACACCAACACTGCGATAGATGAGTCTGACAACAGATTTGTTAACCTTCCTGTGGTCGGTCAAGTTTGAAATGTGCAGAATTAAACTTTTGTTGGCTGTTAATTTTAAATGCAGCTGAATGACAGCCAAGAGCTGCCCTGAGTGAACCCAGCTGGTCATCCATCATTGTTAAAAATTTACATCTCAGATTGGGGTTTGGTTTGAAGCCAGCTCAGCACAGGTGCTTGGCACAGTATTGACATTAAAACACTCCACGTTGACTACTGAACACAAGGCAAAGCCGGGAAATTTCAGCCAGTGTTGTACTCTTTACTGAAAACACTGGCTTGATAGAAGCTTGTGGTTCAGATGCTGGTGGTTTACATTTAGATTATACGGTTTCAGGTGTTGTTATGTGACAGACAGTAGCCTTTATTCTTTATTGTCTGTTTTACGCAGCTGTCAGGCTTCATGAAGAAGAGAAAATGTCATATATTTGCAATAATGGATGACAAATAATGGAAGACAAATAGAGACTAAAGCTGGGCAAATAGAAACCACACAGCAGATTTTGTACAGTTTAATTTGACATTGGAGACTTGATTTTGACGTAACTGGGGCACATTGTCACACTTTTTGCACTGGATTCAAACATGTTTGAATGTTTCTTTATAGACACGTAGCCCTTAAAGTCCTGACTAAAGGATTTATCTAAAGAATAAATCTGTGCTTGAAATAAACAAATATAAAACATGTTTGAATACATACAAACTATAATGCATTTCAATTTTTCAGCCACTCCAGCACGATTACTTCCTAAGATCCAGATTAGAGAATAAAGCTTGGGTTTCTGGAGGCCATGGGGCACCTGCAGCTTCTTTGAGATCCGTCATGTGCTTTCACACTACGACAAGAGACAAGTCATTTAATTATTAACCATCGTTATTGGCCGTCCAACTGCTTACTGTCTCATAGAATGTAATGAACAAATCTGATTAGCCAAACGAACATGGCCGTCTGCTTCAAAGTGTCTATTTACCCCTCTCTCCACAATTTGCGTGTGTGAGAGAGAGTTTGCTAATTTACCTTGTGTCCCAGATTCACTTATTCATCAAGCCTTTCTGTATTATTTATGAATCTTGTGAAAGGCAAAGGCGAACATCTTAATTTTCATACATCTGTGGATAGGGGGTTTGCGGTGGGAGATGATTGGCCTTTCACACAGCTACAAAGAACCACTTTCCTTTGATATTCCCATGAAATTATCACATGTTGAACAGTTATATCACAGGCTTCTCCTTTGCCCTCCAAACCACCTTTTGACCTGCTTTGTCTCACCCGCTGTTGATGTTTCAAAGTTACTTTATAATTAGCTTTGATGTCCGCTTATCTATAATAAAATTAAAACGTGTTTTGTCTGTTTTTTCTTCAGTCTTCGGTGAAAGGAGAGAATATTACAATCTTTGGCTGCTTGAATCATGGAATGCCGCTGTCTCTTCATGACAACTCATCAGTCAGATGTGAATCTGGTAGGAGAATCTAACATTTCATCTGAAAATGTATGGTCACACTCAGATCAGACAGCACAACCACAGCTTTAACTACAAATCAAATCTATATTCCAGTAAACAAATGCATGTTTTTACAATCAGGTTGAAAGTTTTTTTGTACTAAGCTTTGTTTGAGACATTACATAGCAAGTTAACTTATAACTTAGTAATTATTGCTTTAAATGAAAACACATTTAATAGAATCTATTACAGTAAAACTTGCCCAAAAGTGGCACATTAAAACATAACTAGTGTGTGTTTAGTCACACAGTCTTTTCCTCTCCATCTGGGTGTGTTTCAGCTAGAATAGACTTTAGATTATGGACCAAACGTTATAATGTTCAGTCAAAGGTCTGGCTGTAAAAATGTGAACAGAAGGACAAAGTATATTTATTTCCAGTTGTCTTTTAAATTGCTTTGGGCCAATGCCCTTTGCTGTAATGTTCATTAAGACAACTCCGAATTTATATCATTGCATGAGATCCCCTCGGGCTTTGATCCAAAACTATGTTACTAAAAACAAAAAAGAAACGAAGTGAAACGACTCAGGTGCAACAAAAAGATGTTGTCATTTATATGCAAATACCACATGAATTGTGTTTGTTGTTGGAGTTGAGATGTGGTAAACTTGCATCTATCACATAAATTTTGTTTTATGTTCTGTAACGCAAGGTTTAAACAGCACATCACTCATAATAATGCGCTGTCCATGTAGGGTTTTCTTTGGAACACTCACAATTAAAATCTAAATTGTAAAAATTTGGCATTCTCAAACTATTGGTAAATAGAAATTTGCTTGTTTTTATAGTCTTGTTTTTTTTTTTTTTTTAAGAATCGGTTTCAGGATTTCATCTCTCAATTAACACCACTACAAATATCACAAAGCTGAGAATACCGTACCCACAGACCGGCACATGGTATCTCAGCCTGCGTTCATTGTGTGCCACTGAACATGGGTAAGTAAATTTCAGAAATACAAAATGATTTTGAATATAATAAGCATAAAATAATAATATATTGCATAAAATTCAAACTGGAATGAATAACAATGAATAGTAATAAATAGGTGCAATGAATATGTAAAAAAATTCAAAAAAGAAGTATAAAAGAAAGTAGATATTTTTTCATTCAAGAATTGTATTATTTGTACCCTAGTGTAAATGCTAATATACAATATTTGCATTTTTTTCTATTGTATTGCAAAATATATATAGTGTATATGCATGGATAATATAATATAAAGTATACATAAAATACAATAGCTTGACACCTCCCTTTATCATCGTTCGCCTTGTTCGCTGTAGGTTTGAGATGTGTACCAATGTAACAGCTGAGGTTTACCTGCGTTCATACCTGACTCCCTGCATCAATGACTGTGGCACATATGGCCAGTGCAAACTCCTGCGCACCAACAACTACCTTTATGCTGCATGCGAGTGTAAAGCAGGTGAGCAATCGTATACTTAACTTGCATGTTCCTATGAAAATTAAAGGTGAGTCATAACCTCTGAAATGTGCAATTAACCGTATTGTCTGTGGATTCCCTACTTTGCACATAAATGGGAGTTTGATTCATTCTTCATTTACATGCCAGTTTTTAAGGACCTATTATTTTCTGTTCTGGAAGCAGTTCAGACTGAATCCAAAGGATATTATTTTAGTTTGGGTATCAGCATGGTGAATATTCTATAGATATCTAGTTATTCAAAACTTTGATGTGCTTTTTTCAGTTTTATCTGCATCAGACTGGTGCTGTGCACAATTATGTTCTTGGCTTTTTCTGAGTTGAATTAAAGCAATGTGTCTTTAGGGATGTCAGGGTATGCAGGGGCTATGTTTGCAACATCTCTGGGCAGGAAAGACTGATATCTTAAAAATTGCTGGATATAACTGCAATTAAATAACATATTTCTGACCAACAATTAAACCTGACCTTAACTATGCCATAACCTTTGTTTCTTAAGCTCAAATTGCACTAAAAACACCTTTTTTGATATTGTGTTAGCTGTTGCACATGCACACAGAAATTATTACCTAATATCTATTACCTTTGATTAAAGTAACTGAGTTTGCATCGACCAGATTTTACAGTATGTCTGCATTCTCATAGACTTTTCTCAAAGTAAAGGTCACTAGTATTATAAATTTTGGTTTATGAGAAGAATGTAGAACAAAACATTTTTCAGTTTTATTTCCAAATTATTTCAAGATCAGAAAATGGAACTAGAACTCACAAACTGGCAGTGTGGACATTTATGTGTCCTGCAAAACAATTTCCATGAATTGACTTAAAGGGATAGTTCACCCAAAAATAAAAATTATGTCATAATTTTTTCACCCTTATGTCATTCAAACCCTATATATGATTCTTTCTTTTGTGGAACACAAAGAAGATATTTTGCAAAGTGCTGGTTACCGGCACCCATTGACTTCCATTGAAATTTGTGTCCATTCTATGAAAGTGAATAGGTGCTGGTTACCGGCACCTATTCAAGTCAATGGGTGCCGTTTTGCAAAATATTATTTTCTTTTTATTATTTTCTGTGTTCTGCTGAAGCAAGAAAGTCATACAGGTTTGACATGACATGAGGGTGACTAAATAATAAAATAATTTTTATTTTTGAGTGAACTATCCCTTTAACAGCACTATTTTTGTGATAGTCACTACACCTCCAATGTGACACATGTAATTCAAAACCATTAAAGTTCTCTATTAAACACAGACTTAGATAAAGGAGCAGGATTTCTGGCTTCTTTTTAACAGGATGTGCTATCACCCTTGTACTTAATATTATGTTAATTGCAGTAATATTTGATAATGCCATTATTATCTTTCTCCTTTACTGTCAGATACCAATCAGACCTAATTGGCTTGTTAAATGAGTCAATTACACATGTGCCAGTCATGTCTCTTTACAACTATGAGATCACAAATCAAGTGGATTTTAATTACAGTACGTACGATGATCCTTAGAAATATGCAAATCACAACCTCTCAATTAGAGCAGCATTATGAAGCTCTGGTGTCTTGTTTCCCCTCTCCCCCTGGATTCTTACCCATAGTTTCTTTTGTCATTAGCATAGACAAATTTACCCTTTTAATGAATATTTTTGCCAAACATCTGTGATGCAGCAAGCATGCAAAGCTTCTTTCTGTTCTCAAGTGTTTGGTAAAGCTTATTTGACCATCTTTTCCAACACGCGGTTGAACTTCAATCACTACGTACCTTTGAGGATATTTGTTTAGGTTGACTAATAAAGGCATCATAATCAGAGAGATTTGTGGGGTGTTTTCTGGCATTTTCAATGAGAGGTCAAAGGTGCAGCATTCTATTTCCGTCATGGTGTTTATATAACAGTAGGCTTTCCGGATCCAATATATATTTATGAAGCTGTTTACAAGCACTGACAGATGAGGATGTGTTTGTAAAGAGAGTGCGAGAACTGAAGAGTACATTCTGTCTGATGTTTTTCCCTTTTTTAAAGCGCGTAGCTGTGTGTGTTCTTAGCTCAATTAGGTTTCTTTTGAGGTGAGTGTAGAACATTTTACATACTTGCCTTGAAAGCTGAAGTGTGTCATTTTTACACCACTAGTGTCACCAAAGGGAGAACAGTCATTGAAAGCAGGTTTCTAAATATGCCATTCTTCTTCTGTTAGTTGGAAAAACACAGTGGCGGACTGGGACAGTAAATCAGGGCGTGAATTTGACTCCACCCCAGGACACCTCTGTTGCAAATTTGGCACTAAAAAAATATTGTATTCCCATATGTAAAACAGTGTGCTAGTTTGTCATTAAGATGCTCTTTTAAAACTTTTATCATTATATATATTTGTAATAATTTTTTAGAATAGATTTGATCTATTGTAAATGTTAAGCTGTGGATTTTGAAAGCGTCCGTCTGCCAAATGATTAAATGTAAAATATAATGTAAATGTAATTCTGACCGACCTGCTCCCTTACTGGCAAACATGGCTGGGATTTTGCAGCAACTTGCTGCGTCTGTGGCCAGGGCTTTTCTCCTTTTCATACGTTCCCTCTCTGCTCCTCCTTTGCGTTTACGCTCCATTTTTTACACGATTTTGTATGATAAAGCCTGCCTCTGGATATAGCCAATTAGGCAGTGCTTCGCTGATGTTGGGTCATGTGATGGTGTCATTTTCACTCTGTGATCGCCTGATTTGTAGATTCACAAGTCCGTCAATTAATTTGCAGTTGCATACCAGCCTATTGCATGTCAGCCTGATCGACTGCACAGCGGCAGCCGGCAGGCCAGAATGACCATCAGGCCACCGGGAAATGTCCCGGTGCTCCCGATGGCCAGTCCGCCCCTGGAAAAGCATATAGTCCTGCCTGAACTCATGCCATTGCTTGAGCCAGTGTTGCCAAATAGAAGGGTATTGGGGTATCGATAGCTTTCTGGTAGCTCAGTTGGTGCATTAGCAAAGTCAAAGTCGTGGGTTTGATCCCAGGGATTGTAGCACAGTACGAAATAAATGTACTGTATAATACATTGTAAGTCGCTTTGGATAAAAGCATCTGCCAAACTCATAAATGTAATTGTAAATGATGGGAATGGACAGTGATGACATTTAATGTCCCCAACCTTGATGGGATCACGATTAACAACCTGTTAGCAACCGTAATTTTAAGACACGTTAAAGCTTTAAAAATGCATTAATGGGGCATTACCGGTATGTTTTATGTCATAGAATGAAACATTAACATATTTAGGGCTTGGGTTAACCACAGACCTTATTTCAGGCATTTAACTAAAAACCCATTTAAAAACCTATTAACTTTGAGACGATGGAACCAGAAGTGCTAAAATCCTAACTTGCTTCAGGGTTTTGACTACAAAAAATACGTTATCCCTGCGGCAATCTATACTGATGAAATGAGGTCACCGCTTATGAAAATTATTTATGGTTATATTATAGTAAAAGTTACAATGTTTTTGGGCATATTGATTGCCATTTTTATACTCATGGTTTTGCTACAAATACCATGGTTAAACTATGGTTACTGTAGCAAGGTCATGGTTAATTTGTAGTTTCCACAGTTACTACAATAACCATGTTTTTTAGTTTTATTTGTAGTAAAACCATGGGCAGTTTTTGTAAGGTGTGTGTTTTTCCTAAGTTAAAATGTTACAATGGCTTCTAATGTGGCTTAACCAATCATTATCAATGGCTAGAACTATCTGTTTTATATTTGTAATTTTATGGTAAACTACAATACAATACAACACAAGTACAATATTTCTTCTTTTGTGTGAGAGAGAAGGGGAAATTATTTTAAAAAGAAAATAGTTTAAGTAACCTTTTTATTCAAGCAAATCTTTGGAGAATAACTCAATAACAACTCTAAAATACTTGTGGCATGTAAATGAATCTCAGTAATTTTCTATTAACTCTTGTTAAGACTGAACAGACAACATTTACCTCTCCATTTTAACTGATGCTGCAGTCGGTTAGTCCCTATTCTCAGCTTGTTGTTCATCCTGTAAGCTTCAGAAGCCTGCTAAAGTATAAACAAGGATGTGTGTTTTCACTCCTCTAGGTTGGGACGGCTGGGGTTGCACAGACAACACTGAGGCATATTCGTACGGGTTCCAGCTGCTTTCAACTCTTCTCCTGTGTCTCAGCAACTTGATGTTTGTCCCACCTGTGACCATCGCCATCCGCAGTCAATACTTGCTGGAAGCATCCGTCTATATTTTCACCATGTTCTTTTCCACTGTGAGTTTTAAGCTCAGGATTAAAACACACATAAATCAATAGCATATGCCGAAATTAGGCCAACACAAACATTTCGGTCACTGGTTGCCTGTTGACTTCTGGCAAATAATGGTGTACTGTTTAGTAAGAGAACTTTTATTAACAATAACTAGAAATGTGTATTAGAGCCATTATTTAAATCTATTGCTATAAGAAAACTATGTTCGAGTGTCACATTTGTGCTTCTTTTTTTATCTTTTACCTTTAAACAGTTTTATCATGCCTGTGACCAGCCAGGCATTGTGGTCTTCTGCATCATGGAGTATGACGTGCTGCAGTTCTGTGACTTCCTCGGCTCACTTATGTCTGTATGGGTCACTGTCATCGCCATGGCCAGACTCAAATCTATTATCAAACAGGTAAAAAACATTTTGTTGCAAGAGTTTGTCCATTACAATCCATTTCCATTTTTTGTACACTTAAGACGCAAATAACTCATACCACAGAATATCAAATGACATTTTTTGAATGATATAAAGCACGCTTTTGGAGGAAAACAAGAAAGTTGGATTTAAAACATATTGTATATAATATATATATATATAAAAAATCATATTTCCATAACTTCATAGCTCATAGTTATTGTGTAACAAAACCATTTGGTTACCTGTGTAAACTTGAGGTGAACAGATATATCCACCTTACTTACTAAAAATATACATTATTAAATTATTATTATTATATACATTATTATATTATTATTATATACATCATTAAAGTATACATTAAATGCACTGTGGTTGCTTTGGATAAACACGTCTTCAAAATGTGTAAATAAAGTTAGCTCCAGGCAAAGGTTTTGTTTTTCCATTTCTTTGCAGTTGTCGGTTTTACATTTGGTAACTAATGCACTGTCACACATTTAAAGTCTAACTTTTTCCAGCACCAATATAAGAACCACAATATGATGACTAAAATTACATATTAAGGCCCTGGGGCCCAGAAATGCTGGATATTTTTGTGTCATCAGTTTCTATAAATTCATTTTGTGTGATTCATAGAGGCCAGTAGACTTTATTGCCAGAAAAGAGCTTTCCAAGATGTGCAAGAGAGCACATTTTTGACCACCTAAGTAAACAGCATGGAGTATAAATGCATAAGTGTCAGCAGTCTGTCATGTCTGTCATAATGATGGTGTCATCTCGATCTGAAGCAGAGTAAATGTAGTTGGACAGTTTCAGGTGTGCGTGTGTAGATTTTGAATATGAGGAAAACAGCTTATAAATCTTATAAAGCTTATAAATGTTTATTTGAAAATGTAAAATGCAGAAAGGTTTGTGTGAGAGTGAGGTTTGGGGGAAACAATATATAGTTTGTACAGTGTAAAGTCCCTGTGTGTGTGCGTGCCTGTGAATGTGTTTTGCTGAATGCTGCAGTTTGCAGACACTAATCAAATCACCCATGTCACAACACGTCTAAAATTGGAGTGTGTGTGTGAGAGAGAGAGAGAGAGAGAGAGAGAGAGAGAGAGAGGCATTTTTAGCAGCACATTGCTTTACTTTCTGTCTCTCTGCAAGATGCCCCTAATTGGGCTGGGGATTCACTATCGCCCCTGGGCATGTTGAGTTGTCTTACATTTTCCCTTTTCTGCCCTTTTTCTGCCAGGTGCTATATTTGCTGGGAGCAATGGCTCTGTCCATGGCCTTACAGCTGGACCGTCATGGCCTGTGGAATCTGTTGGGTCCCAGCCTTTTCGCTCTGGGCATCATGGCAATCGCCTGGGTAAGCAACGACTCAACGTATTTCCCACATGCATAGATTCCGTGTGTTCACTGTAAAGCAGTTTATTAAATGTTTTATTCATCAATAAATCATGCCAGAAAGCAAGTCTGTTAATATACTAGAGATGGCTCGGGCAATCACAGCGCATAAAAAATTAACATATGTTGGAGCTGTGGTTGCAAGATTAGGATGTTGTTGTCTGTTACGGATGATTATGTTATCATAGTTGTATTGTAAAATGTATTTATTTATTTGCTTTTGAATTCTACAACAATGCTACAAGAACTTTGTCAGCCTTGTAAGTGGATAACAAAATACAAGTAAGGCTGATTTATGAATCAGTATTAAACAATTATATGAATTATTATATATTTGTTGACAGTTATGCTCTAATACACAGTATCTTATATTTTAATATATGTTTGACAATTAAATATGCGTATACTTTTTTTCTAAAATGATACTGAAAGTTAATTAGTTTAAAGTTTACCTCAAATAATATTTATGCATTAATGCAGAAAGAGGTGAGTTTATTTTTTTCTGTTGCTTTATTTGATTGTTAAGTCCAGTGGTATGATTTAATCAGATGTTTTGCTTTTATCTATCTTCCTCTGGCATTCATATACTGATTAAACATCACTTAGGCTACCATGCTTGTTATAAAATAGTTTATACATGATGTCATCTTTCAAGTTCAAGTTCAAGCTTATTTGTATGGCACTTTAACAATGTAGCACTGTTTCAAAGCAGCTTTACAGCAGAATAAACAGAGTGACAAGCAGGAAAATATAAATACAAATTTAATAACTAATATCTAATATCAGTAATATCAAATATCAGCAGTCTCCTAGTCGAGCACTCCAACACGGCGACGGTGGCAAGGAACCCAAACTCCATAAATTAATGTATATATATATATATATATATATATATATATATGGAGAAAAAAATCTTTATACATCTTACTAAATAAACTGATTTCAAAATGAAAAGTTGAAAGTAAAATGACAAGAAAAAAAATTTCACTTACAGTGTGTATACTTGAGAAGGCTTAGCCTTTTCTGACAGACCGCTACTGGTTTATAAACGGTTTTGTAGTTCACAGATGCATCAAATTTGACCACATTCCTGGTCTCTAAAAATAACTTCAATATTCTTTTCAGTCTGAAAAGCTGTATCCGACAGTTAAATGCCAACATAGTCTTTCTATGACTGCTGAGTGACAACATAGCACTTCTTCAATATCTGTAATTTATGGAAGTAGTTTGAGTTACCTGATTTCACCGCATCACCTTTTGTTCAGGGCACGCGAAAAAGGACTGCATTTATCTGCACATTAGCACAGCGTGGCATTAAACGTTTCTATGTTCTATCGGTAGTGGAAATGCTCTTACTGTTCCATTACCAGACAGCTTGTAGTTATGTTAATTCCTCAAGCAAACACACTGCTTTCCAGAAGTGAGAAGATAAAATATAATGGGTGTTGGACAAGCAAAAGACTTCACGAGAGCCTCTGGCAAGTAAATGTCGAACAAAACAACCATGTACTCCCTTGTGCTGGATATATATGCAAAGAGGAGCCTATACTGTAAACTTCAACTGGGAAAAAAATAAAGAACTTTTCATAAGAAAAGAAGCGTATATCTTGTGAGAAAGAGAGTGGGAGGAGAGCGGGAATAATAATTTAAACACTTTGTGTTGTTTGCTCATTTATTAAGATAGATGTTTAACCTAAACGGTGTAATTTTGCCTCAAACAGCTTTGACATATTAGCAGTCATTATCCGTGTCTGTTCAATTTATAGCTTAATCGAGCTGATGTTACATTCATAACACCCAGACTGTGTAATTGTAATGGTGGAATGTGATTAATGAAAAACTAAATGTTTTACAGGGTAAATAAATATATTTTATCTGTTCATTCTAATGTCAATACACAACACTCACACCTCAAACACTAGAGATATAAGATTATTAACAATGTCTCCTAATGACGCTTTGGATAAAAGTTGTAAATGTAATAAATATTTTAATGTAAATGTAATAAATGTAAATGTGATAAATATTTTAATAGAAAAATCTGTAAAGATGCTAACTAAATTCATGCATCATTAGGCCACATGCAGATGTTCGTATACAGACAGGAACAATGCAATCTTTTTGTTTTGTAAATATCACTAAAAACAACACAAAACATTTAAAAAAATACGCAAGACTACTGTTTAAAATTATGTGTGGTTTGAACCCTTAAATGGCATGCTGCAAAGAAAATCAACTAATCAACTAAAATCAACTAATCAATATAAAAATCAAAGGTTAGTCTGGTATTAATTGCAGACTACAATGCTATTGTGCTTTTGAAAAATTGTTAACAATGCCATTTAAATTTTCCTGGTAATAAAGAAAAGAGCAATATATCAGCATAACTAAAATATCAGACGTTATTCCCTAACCTCTAAGTTACAGTTACTTTAAACTTGTTTATTGATGTTCATTGACAATATGTGAAATATTACCATGACCAAAAAAATATTAAAGACTTGTTTAATTCGAAGACACATCTGATGACATAATTGATATTATTAGTTAATCAGAATTAACACCAGCCATGAGGAAAATTGGTTTTGTTTAGCACAGTTCCAGCTTGTCAGAACAGAACAGCAAATGTTCCTGACACCAGGTATTTTTGATAAAATGTATTTATTATATAGATTTATTAGTTTGAAATGAACCAATTGCGTACATTCCAGGCTCGTCTGTATGGGCAGGTGGGGCATAGCCCCACCAAAATATTCAGCCACTTGAAAACATAGAACTCTATATAAACTGGACCAGTCCTAATGAACTGTTAACTCAAAAATGTTCATCCTTATTCTGAAAACATTTTAGACTGTTATAAGTCATAAAGTGAGGTGGATATGTTAAAATTTCATCGCACAGAGGGTCTCTCTGCCCTCCCGAGCTCAACAGCGCCACACATTTTCGCAATGTAAATTTGTGGTGAAAAAAGGAACTGCAGCGCGCTCTAATTAAGAGCCATATGGGCAGATTTGAGACTGACCCACTTGAACGTAGTTCCGGACAATATTATTAATCCGCGTCAGCAAAGTGTGTCAGTTAAGCGAACGCGTCAGACGGTGAAGATGGTGAGTAGTACAGATCATTCTGCGTGTAATAGTGTCGAGTTTGAAAGATTGTCAATTAATGATAAATTAGCGATTTAACAGCTTGGCCTTGACAAACCAGATATAAAAATTGTACAGCAAACAAAGGACAATGGTAGGTCGTTCAATATAAAAACGTTTAACACATATCCCCGAATTCAACAAAGCAGTCATCGAAAAATTTGCTAATATGAAGCAACGGTGCGCCAAGTTCTTATACAAATAAATGTAAGGTTTAACGTGCTCATGTAAATAGCCTATACAACATTAGTTTGGGCAAGAATTGCAAAAGTAGGCCTACAAATAAAATAAATAACATCAACAACAATAAAAAAATAAACAAAAATGATACATTTGTTCATGTAAATAGTTTGTTTGTTTGTTTTGTTAAATAACCCAGTTCCCTGTGCATTCATGTCTACCTTACGACCCAGAAACTGCCCCTCCAAAATTTTTGGTCAGGAGCCGCTACTGGTACATACAGTATAAACATTAAACCTTCTATAGACATACAGTAATGACATTACTATTAAAAATAGCCTGAAATACGCCATTCTTGTAGAAAACAGGAACAGAATGTTGTTTTAGTCAGCAGTAAAGTATGAGAGGCTCAAGAGTGTTGTTAGGAACGACACGAAGCGTTTATAAAACGGATACCACACAATACAAATATTAAAGCCTAAAAATATGCAATTTTCGGGAGGTAAAATATTCCTTCCGCTGGAAAACGAGTCCCTGACTGTCTGGGTTAAAACACAGCTGTTGACCAATCAGAATCAAGGACTGGAATCCAATTGTAACATTGGAAAAATGCTGTCCATCATCTACATTGCACCTAATGGCTCACTGTAATTAATACCTGTGAACTGACACCATTTCAAATCTCAGTAGTTGAGCCCACACAGACTCGTGTGAACCCACTGTGTGATTCTAACATACTTTTTTGTACTGATGAAAACAGCTACAATTTATCAAGCTTGAAACACGCCACATCCACTCAGTATGTTTTACATTTGCTTGTGTTTTCCCCTTGCTGTGTTATTTTTGGGTCCTGTGTTTCAAATGCACACAGATGAGCTGCAATTAGATCAGTCATGCAGAGCAGAGATGAATAAAAGTGAGGCGTTCCAAAGTGATTCAGAAACAAAGCACTGTTGAGTGAGAGAGAGAAATATTCAGGGGCACGAGGTCTGGTCTCTCACATTTACAGAGAGTGCATTGTATGAAGTTTGGGTTTCATTACTTATCAAAAATACAACCACAGTTTCATCTTAAACACTTCAGTAAATTCAATGAAATTAAATTACGTCTGGCAGAGCAGTGATTCACAAGCAAGCATTCAACTCAGGGTCTAGGGGTTACTTCAAAAACATATGATTTGTTACACCTATAAAACAGAAATTATTACTTAAAATACAACTGACAAAATGTTACAGCTTCACTACTTATAGACTGAAACAAGTAATCAGGATTACACTGCTTATTTTTAAGAAAAGAGAACAAATAGTATGTACATTTGTGTTGATGATGCTGTACCCGCTGTATCATTTTATCAGTTGTTTTTGGTGACTTGAGTTTTCTCTTGCACTTTGTGTAGAAGCTCATTCGAGTTAAGCCCTATTCGGACGGGATTAGTTTTACATGGGTAGGTGGGGGTAAAGTAATTATTACCAGAGCTTCTCTGTGATTTTAGTCCCGTCCGAATGTGCCATCTCGGTAATCATTACGGACAATGTCAGTAAAGATTACGGCAACTTTTACCTTCTGTAAAAAGGTCCGAAAAAATGACCTCGGGTAATACTAATCCCGTTCGAATAGACCCGCTGTAAAAATGTAAGGTAAAATTCTGTCATTTCCTGTTTAAAAGTAGTTTTTGGCACGTTTTGCAAGCATGGAGGTGCTTGAAGAAGCATTCGGTTGCGTTGTAGGTGGTGAGACAACTCTGTGGCAAACCTCCAGTGTTTTCACAAAACTTCTTTTAGCTCTAGGTAAGTGTCTATTACCTACACAATCCAATCAGAATTGTTAGACTGGACCTAACTGAAGCAACGTCATACGCGGCAAGGAGGTTACTGTGGTGTGTAAAGCTAGTTACCCCTCCCACTTCTGCTACTTTTACTGAGATGTCTTGTCCCGTGCGAATTGGCCATTAATATTACAGACGTTCTGAGGTAAAATTACTATACCCCCACCTCCCCATGTAAAACTAATCCCGTCCGAATAGGGCTTTAGTTTGGTATTTTGATCAGTTCTTATTTCTGTGTTTAGATGTGTGTATTTCTGGTATACTGTACAATGACCAGCTTTGAATCATGGCACATAATTTTATTGGAACAGAGGTCATGATTCTGGCCATAATGAGAGTGTTGTAGCTGTTGATGCATCTCTGTGTTTTGGTCCGAGTTTTAGATTTAGTGCCAAACACTTTCGGATGTACAGTTTCCTGATTCAGCTTTGAATTTATTAGTCTCTGAACAATCGTCCAGGCCCTGAGTCAGCAAAGCCTTTTAAAATGTTTCACATTCAGGATGATGCCTTAGTGTCGGTATGCAATGTTTTCTCAAAATATAACACGATGCACATGTGCCAATTTTTCCTCATTGTTTTAGTGGTGCTGTGGAACATCCAGGAGGAATTTGGCACACTTTGATCAGCAGTAATTTTTTAAAAGCAGTGCTTTCCTCTGTGTTGACCTATCATGATTCTGTTTCACACACAGTGATCCATGAGCCATTGTTATGAGCTTAAACACCTCTATAGATCTAAATACAGTATATTCTAAAAAAATATCAAGTATATGGGCTTATAATTACTGTAAACTGAATGCAAACAAATGCTAGAACATTTTTCAGAAGATCACTAAGGTGTTAAAATAATCTTGTCTTATTTATGAACTTTGATATATATTTCTTGTGAAGTTTTGCTTGAAAATCATACATGTGCTATATTTCTGTTAACCTGTTAACTGTCACCATTTCACAGGTGGAACACATATTATTTCACTATTCACTTCCAATATTTCATAGTTTAATTCTAATCTAATCATGACAAACTATATATTGATGGAAAGGTCCAAGACTCAAAAATAAATATTTGACAAATTTTCATAACAGTAAAAAATTATAATAAAATATGTTTATGGTTAATATTGTTTTTAAAAATACCTAAAAATAAAAAAAGATTAAAAAAAATGTAAATGAAAAAATATAGTTTGGATGCTCAATATGTGCAGTGACAGTTTAAGATACAAATGCTTTAAATGGCACCTGCTTTAAAAAATGTATATATTTGTTACATAATATAAAGACATTCATACAATTTTAGAATTAAATAAGAGCAAATCATCTGGTGCCACTGTGCCATGCTTTCTGCATTTTCTGTTACAACCTTCTGTTACAACCTTTGTTTAACAAAACCATGACACCGTTGCTTGTTATATGAGCCTTTTAAATTAGTCTTTTTACTGTTATTATGGCATGGATTACCTATTCACGCAGAAATCCATATTATTTTCTAACCTCTGTGAACAGAACTGGGCCATGAATTTCAATCCAGACAACAGAATTTTAGTTACAAAATGTAGTCATTAAAATAACTTACATATCAAAAATTCAGACATGGTCCTGTATTCAAAGACCACAATACATGCCATTCTCTCTTTTACTTTATAAAATGAGTTATATAATGTATTCTGAGTTTAGGTGGTGCATTCATATTCTGAGCTAATAAGCAATAGGACCACAGGTTGGATGAAAGGTAAAAAAACCACAAGTTTTTGAGTTACAGTGAGACTTGATGAATGTATGAAAGATGAAGGACCACCTTTGCCCTTTTATTTGTGCATTTTTTTAAGTATAGAATGCAGAATCTACAAACTAGTATTATTTATTATAATTTATTACCTCCATGGCACAATTTTTGAGTTTTGTCCCAAGCTCTGTGAAATTTTGTGATGACCTGAGCTAAATGCATTATATAGTGTAACGAAGATAAAATATTAAATAATTGCTGAAAAACAAAATGTTTTATATTGAGTAGCAGAATATTTGTGGTACATTTATGGTTAGTGATAAATTCCTCACTTGAAATTTAGCATTTGTCTCAAAAGAGTGCTCTAAAAGCATGCTAACTAGATTTGAGGCCTGACCACCTGCGTTCCTGCATGCCAAGTGTCCAAGCGTCATTGATTTATACATCAAATAATCAATATCAGAAGGCATATTCAGCTGATGAATGCTTTGAAATATATTAGTGCGTGTCCCTCAGAGGAAGTTGAATAAGTGTGATGTATTCTCAGGAGCAGTCTGTACTATTCAAGGATGTGGTCAAGGCCGTGAGTGTTGGATTCCAACCGTTCTGTCCAAACAATAGCCCTGTGAAATATAAATAGGAATCAATTCCCATGAAAGTCAAAAAGACCATGTTCGAGTAAAGCACATTTGACGCAATACTGATCTGGAGTTAATGTAGCCTATGTGTCATGAAGATGAAGGCATCTATAATATTCAGTGATATGCCAGGATGCTATGGCAATAAAAATGAAAGGTCATTATTATATATGGAAGTGGGTAAAATAACCTCTTTAATATCTGCCAGGTCAAAACTTTACCTTGACACAATCAATGAATGGATGTGGGTGTAAACAACAGCTTGCTGAAGCACAGAGGGAATCTCTGAATCAGCGCCATCCATAAAAATGTCCTTTTGACAGAAAAAGTGTATAATTAAACACAAGTATAATCAGAGATGTATAGTAACGAAGTAGAACTACTTCACTACTGTACTTAAGTACTAAAAGGCGGTATCTGTACTTTACTAAAGTATTATTTTTTTCTCCTACTTCAACTTTTACTTCAGTACGTATTTTCGATGAGTTTAATACTTTTACTATTATTTTCACATATTTTTTTTATGTGCTGCATCGTTAGTCGTTACAATTATAAAAATGTTACGAATCATTCCAAACCCACATTACCACTGCCAGAACGGTAGATGGCAGGTTTGATGAAGCTGGCACATCATTGAGCGAATCAAGCGATTAAGAAGACTGCGCGTGCTCCCGTTCTGCCTTTTGATCAGCTAAAAAGATGGACGAACTAATGCAGGAGTTTTCCTGCATTGAAATGTTTTTGGCGGCCGCCAAAGCCTTGTTTGTTCGGTGAGTGATAGAATAGAATGACTGCTGCGCTTGTCAGGGCGCATATAAGAACGAGCAGTGAGAGAGAGAGAGAGAGAGAGAGAGAGAGAGAGAGAGAGAGAGAGAGAGAGAGAGAGAGAGAGAGAGCGCCCCCCGTCTTAAAACAACATGAGCGCTGTCTTGCTCGTGGGACATACTTAATCTGTTTTTGTTTACAAAAAGTTACAGCCAAAGGAATTGTGATTGTTCTTTAGGTTAATCATTTGAAATAATAAAAACAATATGATGTTCAAACTTTTGACTACTTTCTTTAATAACTACATAACACAATACTTGTACTTTTACTTTCAGTACTTGAGTAGTACATTTTAAAATAAACTACTTTGCAATACTTAAGTACAAAAAATGTTGAATACTTTAGTACTTCTACTTAAGTGTGGTGCTTAAAGAGCACTTCAACTTCTACTCAAGTCACTTTTTTGATAGAGCACTTGTACTTTTACTCAAGTCTGGGTCTCTAGTACTTTATACATCTCTGAGTATAATTGCCAAGGCTGCTTGAAAAGTAAATTCAATAAACTGCACAATTGACAAAAGAAGGATTCAGTGTGTGCTTCCTGAATTGTATGGAAAACTGAAATTTGAGGAATATGGCTTCGTAAGCCATTTTCTGAAGCATAACATTTTACTTGCGTGAAATTTACTGTAAGCTGGTCTAAAGCTGGTGCAGAATTCCTAATCATAAGGAATATAAAATTAGAAAAGTCTCAGAGAGCCCACAACGTTATGATTGAGTCATCAGTATCCACAAGTATTTGTGATTGACTGCTACACGTTTTCCATTTGGACAGTAGCAATAATGTGAAATCATATTTGAAGCGTCTCTGCAGTATAAATAGACATTTCAGCTTAATGCGTTTTAATTCTGTGCTATACTGTCATATGATGTTAAACATCTACTTTTAAGTGTGTGCTTAGATTCACAGTGTAAAATGCATAACTGTAAAATTATAACCTGGGGCAAAGTACAAGTGTGGGCTACAGCAGTTGTCAACTAGCCGCACGTTATAATTGAAATGTCATGACAGATGGAGAAAATGAGAGTATTTTATTCTCTGTGCATTGTCAGGAAGCAGTTTAATAATGATTTGGAGAATATCCATAGGTAGAACAAGTCTGATTAAAAAAAGATTAGATGCTGATTGGTACCAAATGTGAATAACAATGAAACCATGACTTGCCTGTTGATTTTTTTTTACATCACATACAGTATAAATCTTTTCACTGTATGGTCTATGCTCAGCTCAGATTTAATGCTGTATAATGAGGTTAATTCAAGCATGAGCGATGTAAAGCGTTTCTGTGTGGAGTGTGCGAAGACAGCATGCCTCAGTGTTCATAAATATCAGAATCTCTAGAGGGTGCCGAATTGAATTTCTATGAAGTCTGTAAATTGTATGTCCAACATTATAAATGTGTGCCTTTGGACCAAGTCCCCAACAGTGGGTTACGATCATCAGAGTGTCTCTACGGGTCTGTGTGTCCAATGCTTCTTTCTGCTTGTGCGTGTTGTTTAGTTTATTCATGCCTAAACGTGCCTTCTGCTCTGTGTTCTTCAGACTGTGCGCACCATCCGTCGGCGCCGCTGTTACCCACCAACCTGGAAACGCTGGGTGTTTTTTCTGTTTCCTGGCACCACCATCGCCACATCAGCGGTGGCCCTGTATGCCTTCGTGGAGACGGAGGAGAACTACTTCTACATCCACAGCATCTGGCATATGCTGATCGCGGGAAGCGTCGGCTTCCTTCTGCCTCCCCGTGCCAAACCCGACGTGAAAGTCACTCCCCTCAAGCGAAGGCGAGGCTGCGGCTATCAGCTCTGTGTCAATGAGCATGAGGAGATGGGATTGGTGGACCCAGCTATTATAACCATCAACAGCATATGCACCAGCTGATGATGTTCAACGGAGTTTAGCGACGTGGACTTTTTTGCCTTTCGCCCCTTTCTTTGGAATACACGAACACGGAAAACAAAGCCAGAGAACTTACTGATGCACTGTAAATAACTTTTGACTGAAACACACATACACCCATACGTACAAGTTTTTGGTCATTGGTATTTGGATTACTATTATTGTTAATATTGTTTGCATTGTTAGTATCTTGGAATGGTTCGTGTCAGTACAGCGATGCACTGTTGTTAGTGCATTATTTAAAAATGTCAATGCTGATTTCGCTGCTGCTACTTGACAGTGACTGTAAAATTGAAAAATGTGTCATGTAATTTATTCATTGTTTTCTGGCACTGAAATGACCAAATGTTTTATTGTGTTTAGATGATGCGAAGGAAGAACCGTTTTTTTTTGTGGATATATTAAGGGCACTGCTTTTTTAGTTTTCCTTTCTAAACATATTTTGCACTGAGACACAAAAATGTGATACTGTACATTTTTTAAATATAAGTATAGTTATGATTAAGTCACAATGTGTACTTGTAAATGTATAGTATAGTTGTTTTCAGTGGAATGTCTGATTGTACTTTGGATTGCATTGTATTGCCTTTGCAGCATAACTGATTGTCGATTTAAAGAAGGTTTAGGAAAGTGTCCGTTGCCAAGACCAGGTTTTAATAAGAAACCTCAGATAATAACCTCATATTTCCCGTTGTATTTAGGACCAGGTCAGAGGGAGACATTTTAAAGCAAATGATAAAGCAAATAAACGTTTTATTTTTTCTGTATTATATCTGGATCTTTATTTCTTCCTGTGCAAGAAAACTTTTACCCCTTTGAAAATGACCCCTTCTCTGTAATACCATGACATCATCATTTGCATGTCAGTTATTATGAAAACAACACACACTAGCATTAGCAGCGGGTGTCCTGCATTGGTAGCATTGTTCTTCTGTTCCTATCCAACACAAATCCAAGAGTAATTCACACATATTTTATAATTCATACACATTTGTACAATCTCATTATTATTTTCTGATAATTGTACGTTTGTGTACTCTTCAGATCGTACAAAATTCATATAAATTAGCCACCTCATAAAATACATACCAATACTTGTAATATCAGGTCCTAACAGTAATCCTCAACAATTACACTATCAATTTTAAAAGTACATTTTCACAGTCTGCATGTGATCACCAGAGTTTATCATTTCTTCTAGTGTGACCGCTCTTGATTCAGGCATAAATCGTGTGTAAAACCACTTGTTAATGCACAATTGCTGACCGTCTTGAATGTACCGCTACTGACTTTGTCTGGCTCCTCCAGGCAAAATGAAATAGATACTATCATTGTCCTGTTGCGATCCAGGCTTCTGAAAAGAAAATATATCCATGCCTTCACTTACTACATTTTATTGCACTTAAAAGCAATAATCTGTTTTATAAATGAATACAATAGCCTTAATGAACAATTAGTTTAGCATATAGTGACTTAATAATACTGCTAACGAGTGCTAACGATATCATAGAACACATACTATACAAAGACAAAGATTTAAAATGCTGCAAAACAAGCCCCCACATCCACAAACAAAGCAAGCTTTTCTCAAACCTGACATTCTGAAAGTAATCTAGTATTTTGTGTCCCCAATTCTCTGTCATGTGCTGAAGAAATCTTCAGCAATTTTTCTAGTCTAAATGGAAACTGGATGAAAGATGTCACGCTGAGATGGGAAAAGCAGTGGGATTGGCTGGGGTTTCAGTTTTTGCGCATCTCTGTAAATGAAGAGCAGATAACTGAGGTAAAGGCCTCTAAGCTAATGAAAGTCACGCTGTAAAAATCATATTCAATGTCCTTTAACAGTGCAACACAATTCACAGTGTAATTATGATGTGGTATTAAAATCATCCATAGTAGCTGTCTTGATATAATCAACTGCACTGCAAAGAAAGTGGCTCAGCAGGATTGTAGACTGAAAGCGGCGCAGCCCGGGCTCCAGCGTTCAGAATGAAAGAAGCAAAGTAACATGCTTTAATCAAGACATGCATATGCATTAGCTTGTGGCCACCGACAGCCCATGAGTGACAGCACATGAATTATAAAAGTCCAAAGAATGAGTTCAGTTGTCACTTGACTAACACCCACTGACACATTGAGTGGTACATGTACAGGAAAAGACTAACATTTCAGAAAGCATTTTATTGCACAAGTTAGTTCAATTTATTTACATCAATTTATTTAGTTCAAGCTATTTACAGTATTAGTTTAATATAGTTAAAATATTGTGATAATACAATTGTGTTTCTATTTATACTATTATTGCTTTGTAGCTTCAGTGCATTCTATAGTACAGTACTGTATGCAGAAAAATCCTCAAAAAATAACACCTTGTGTGTTACAAAGTTACAGTATTTTAATAGTAATGAAACATAAAACACAAATGCAGTGGTTGGCTATAAAGCTGTGTAATCTGCACCACTAACATCACCAAACAAAAATTGCAAAATGATTGTTTTCATACAGGTTTCTTGAATACTCTGTGTTCAGTTGAGTAGCAAAATAAATGTGACCCTGGCTCTAAAAACCCAGCTCTTTACTGTTATCTTCGTAAAATCATCCTACATAATGTAAACAACAATATATTTTATATTAATTGAGTAATAATGACATGTCAAACATTGAAATCATAGTGATATTTATAGGTGAAATCAAACTTTGATGCTCCTTATCTCATAATTTTGAGACTTTAGCCTTGTTTTCATACACAGTGTCACATATATTTCTGCCCCAAACTCACACAGGCGGTTGCTTTGTCAGACTGGTCACAATGCTTCAACGAACAGAGCAAAACACAACAATGTTTTGCTTAAACAAAACCGTGTTTTGATAACACCACAGTGTTTTCAGACTTTGCTGGTGAAATAAATCTTATAGCAGTGTTTGCATTTTAAACAGAGGAAGGAGCAAGTATTTGAACAACAAAACATTTACGCACATCAGGTTTAAGCAACAGTGACAGATTCTGAAATAAAATGGGGTAGTCTTGACACATTCTGCCCAATAATCTCTTGCTGCATGAACAACCATATTACAATATACAGGAGAACTGAAATCAAAGCTGACAATGCAGCCAGGCAGGTCAATTAAGATGGGCCATCACATTTTTTACAATCAAAAATTTTCTTCATAAGCCCGAAATATTCACCACGTACAAAATACACCCTGTGCAACATTTGCAGACACTGAGACCAAACGAATTAAAACTAGAATAGGCAGCTTTTTGATGCATGCAACAAAAATCATAATACACTCATTATCTCTCAAAATTATCACCACATTTAGACATTAATAAATTCAAAAGCAAACATACACTTACACAGCTAATTAAACATTTTATATTAAACACATATATTTAAATGACATCATAAACAGTGTATGTGTCTGATCTATTTTAAAACAGTATGCAAGCCATACTGATGCTTCAGTGCAGTTTCAGATTGTATTGTGCGACATGAGGAAAAAATAAAAGCAGTCCTTTGCTTATCAAATCGATTCACCAACTTTTTTCACACTGCATAATAGTATATCATTTACAGGATCAAACAAAAAAGATCAATGGAAAGTTGTCACTGCAAGGCATTACAAAATAAATACAAACTTCTAGGTATAACATTAGCATTTAGAGTATTGCTGTGAAGGGGAACTTAAAATAATTTAATCGTCACAATTTTGGCTAAAGTAAACAGTAAACAACACAGAAATACATTCACAGGGTACTTGTAAACTTACAGTGCAGTACTTTTTCATTCATTGCTCAGGGGTAGAGAGATGTTTGTAACAACAGAGAAAAAGTGTGAAAATTTAGACACTGTCCTTTCTGATAGGGCTTTTGAATAAAATTTCAATATGTAATAGACTAAGTAAATTAATGTTCTGGAAATGATGCTTTTATCCCCTGTCACTTCCATCATCTTCCACCAATTGCAATTAAAATGTGTTTATGGGCCTTCAGACAGGTGAGCTACTGTATTTCAAACCATGAAACTAACTTTAAAAGGCTACAGTATTATTAACCTAATATCCATCAGTATGGACTTCAGTAGTAGGTGCTCCATAGACGCCTATATGTTCTGCTTTCAGCTGCAGCACCATAGATAAAAAATGTCCTGAACATTCATCCACCTCCTGCGGCTCCCCATCTTTTTCTGAAAGCATACTGTAGACAACAGAGCTATTTTTGACAAAAGACATGCAGCCAGACAAAATCGTGGACTCTCTCTGCTCTATATGGAAGAGAGGGCTGTTCACAGTTTCACCAGCTGACATATCATAGTCAAGCAAGTTCCTCATCATAACCGCAGACTGAAACAGGGCAGAAAGACCTCCGGTCACAGTAACCAACTGTATCTCAGGATCCTCTTCTTCATGATTACCGTCAGTGTCACGATCACCTGCATCATCTTCATCATTTATCTTCACCACTAGAGGGAAACTGAAATAAGGCAGCTGAGTGATGTCTGAGGTAAAATCACTGAGAATTACTCCACTTTGTGGTAAGTATTGTCCAGATCCCCACGTACTGTTGAGCGAGGTGGAGATGACTATAAAATTGCTCTGACTATCGAGAACCCCTATGTGACTGCTTGAGGTATTAAATGCTAAAATTTCTTCGAGACTATTCTGGGTCTGACTTGTGTTGAAGAATTCGCTTGCCAAATTTAAAAGAGTGTTGTATGAGGCAGCATCATTAAGTTCTCCATCGCTCTGAAAAGAGAGATTTCGCTCCCTGACTGCATCTAATATCCTGGATAGGATTCTGCCCGTGAGCTGGGAGGGGGTTGACAAAATGGTGTATTTCTCCTGTTCCACAATAAGGGCTTCATTGATTTCTCCACTGCTGGCCTGAGCAGCGGCAAGAAAAGCTGGTCTCTCTGCTTTAGAAATGTCTTGAGCCAATTTTACGGCCAGCTTTTCAGAGAAATGGGAGCCATTTAGCCCGACACTCAGCAAAAGTTCTGATAGCTTCCCGTTGGCGACATGTGCACCCTCCGATTTCACGCGGCGGTCCGTATCGCAGAACACATCACACAGTTTTGACTGGAGTATTTTATCTTTGTGGGTTTCCAAAGCCCTGGAAAGGATTCCATCGATATGAAAACCCTCTTTAGCAAGTTTTGTGGCGCCTTCAAAAAGCTTTCTCCATTCTAAATGTCCGTAGTTTGAATGCAGTAATCTAAGGCCCTGCAACAGCGAGGGCGCTGCATAAGCAGGCAATTTTTGAGAAGTGTCACGTACTGCTTTGAATGATTTCATGGTGTGGTTGTACAAAATAGCTGAAAACACTCCACCTTAAAAGTGAGTAGAAAAGAGAGTCATTTAGCAACAATTTTGCGTTTTTAAAAGCCCAGATCCAGTGCTAATGAAAGCTTTAGAGATATGCATTTGGGAGATTATGCACTGAAGAATCCAAACTGCTAATATATATATGAAAAAGGGTTTTTGGGGAGGGTTTGCGATCATAATTTGCATTATGATATCAAGATGAAACTTCAAATCGATCTATTTTACCATTTAAAATATTTAACACTCCATTTTAGAAAATTTCAGAATCCAAAGTATTCAAACTATTCAAAGCCCCAGATTTTAGAAAATTACATCAGTGTTTGTCTAAAAATGATGAATCATCCATGTCAAATAGCAGTGGATTTATCATTGCCAACCAAGACTGTGCCAATAAAATATTTGGTTTTTTGAAAAATGCAAAAATGAAAAGTACATAATACTTCACTGACCTAATCCTGCAGTGTGTGGGTGGACAACTCCGAGACATAATAAAGAAGAAATCGCCGCATCGACCACATTCCCTCCCGTCTTAAGAATATCTTTACCGATGCTGGAGCAGATTTCTGTAAAAATGCCACATCGCACATGAGCTTTTACACCTTCATGCATTTTCTTCATCTGTTATAATACCAATATTTTTATATTATAATATTAGCATACTCTTCCATCTATATATATATAACAAAGGAGTCTTGCCTGAATCTGTGATGACAGCAGCATGGTGGTACACAGATTGACTGTGCTCATGGGTGTGACTATGGTGATCTTCCTCTTGGTCATCATCATCATCCTCAGCTCCATGATGGTGCTGGTGGCGGTCAAGGTCCTTTTTCCCAGAGTTCTTCTTTGGGCTTTGGGCTTCGTTGGGCTCCTGGTAATGATCCTCACCTCCAGACCAATACCCATTCCACTCACAGACCATAAATCCACAAACTATTCCTAGAAGAATCAGGGCCACCATGACCCTGATATATGTGTCTCTTCTCCCTCTCCCTCTGTGCTGATTGAAGGGCCTGTATCATGTAATAAGAATAACAATCTGTAGTCTGCTGTAAAAGTACTGACAAAGGAACCGGAAAAATAAAGCAGATTGTGCAGAGAGATTCATTTCCATGAAACACAAAAGAAGAATTTGTGCAGCTCTTTAGACAATGTGTTTACATGCACAAAATAAGCAGATATCTATCAAAACAAGTTTTCGTGTGTTTACATACAAATTAATAAAATGACTATAAGCAGTTCATTTAACATACTTTAAAAGTAGGAATACTAACATTTTCCCCCTCTGTTAGAGTCTTCAAAGGCCAAAGCTTACCCAGAACATTGACAGAAGATCAATATCAGTGAACAGAAAATAAAAAAACTAATACCATCATGAGTTTAATATACTTCAGTGCTAATACTAAACTGTAGTAAATTATAATATAATGTATAGTAATTAATACACTAAATATACATGTATAATCAGGGCCGGCGCCACGGGGGGGCGTGTGGGGGCGACGCCCCCTCACCGGGACTCTCCCGCCCCCTCAGATCACCATGAATGTTAAAGTAATTTTAATGATAAATAAAATATTTTATTTAAAAAAATTACATTTGCCAATTGCCCTTTCTTCCAGTTCCTAGAGTCAATATTAATCTTAAATAGCAACATTTTAGTAAAGAAAAGTCTGTTAGGCAAAGTCGAATTTTGATTGGTCCTGTCGTTTGATTAGCGCGCTTCCCCACCCCCACTCTAACTTCACATTACATTTCTCGCGCACCAGAACAGAAGCTTCAACGAGTGTTTTTATCAATATATTTGTTGTACTTTAGTGTTTTCTAGACTCGATATTGTTTATTAAAATAAAAAAAAAACACCCTGTTTATGTGATCACCGCCCCCTTTCAGTATTTCACACGCCCCCTCTTCAGGACTCGGCTGGCGCCGGCTCTGTGTATAATACTATAGCATTCTGTACTATAAACTATATGGATAAGCTGTATATTGTATTTTTACAAGCAAGGTTTGCTGTACTAACTGCTATACAGTAGGTTTTTTATGAATACTCTAACAATAACTTACAGTAAATACTGTAAAGAAATTGATGTTTAGATAACCATTTTACGTCTAAAACACTATAACACTGTATCTTCTTTTAATAATAAATCGCTGCACGTGAGTGAGTGAGTGACATGACGCTCTCGACAGCTTTCTTGGTTATAATGTAAACGTTTGTCGCGTCGCGTCGCGTCGCGTCGTCGTTACTCTACTGTACTGTAGATGCACCTGCTGTATAACCTTCATAGCGCAAACTCACCAAAAGCAGCCATAACGTAAGATAAACCTAATTTCAGATACAATAAGCAAGTTCAGTTGCTAAATTACATTTGCCTTGAACGTGGAATACGTCAGTAAAATGTTACTTTCATTTTGTAACTTACGGCTGAAAATGTATAGTAATTTCTTCATCATCGTCCTCCTCCTCTGCACAGTCGCTCTCGTTGACATCTTGCACATCGCTTGGTAGTACTTTATATTTGACAGTGCTTTGCACCATTTTTCTTGTGCGCACTTTGACTGTAATGATACAACATTGAGTCCAGTGACCTGAAACTTCCTACAATACTTCCTGTTTTTCCTGACAGTCGAGTCAGGTAGAAACACCAACCTAAAACAATGAAAAGCTTTGTTATGGGCGTGCACATGTCAAAGTGGTTTCATTTCAAGTTTAGATCTTTTTACTTGTTTAAAATACGTATGATAAAAATGTAGTATTTCATTTAAATAATTATCTTTTGTTAGATCAGTGATAATATTTGTTATGTGTTATTTTGTTACTTAAATAGTGGCTCAATCAGACACTATACAATGTATAGTTTTTATATTTTATAACTAAAATTGTAGAAATTTAAAAGTAAAATTTCCATACCATTATTTCCTAAATATTGGTAACACTTTAAAATAATGGCCCATCATTAATAACTAATGCAGCAAGCAATACAAGACAAACGAGTAGTACATTTTAAACTATTAACTAATGTGGAAACAGTTAACTAATCTAGGTAATAGCAAATTAAGGACAGATACAGTTCCTTATTCTTTAATAATAGTTACTGAATAAGTAAGAACTACTAAATAACTATGACCAATTATAAAAAATGACCAATTAATTACCACCCCTAAGCAATCTCTTCAAATCCCTTGGCTAGTGTCTTTTTAAGGTGGTATCTGCTACTCTTTTTGGAGGAAAACCTGTGCATTTTTGAAGTGTAATAATGCTTTTAATAATAATAAAATAATAATAGGCCAAGGAAGGACCTACCCTCTTTATGATCTGAATATAAATGCATCTTTTTGTGTACTGTGTTGCAGAATGCTGTATTTTATTTAAAACTGTAATAGAAATGCTCATAAAAACTGTAATTGTTCATAGTTAATAATTCTTAATGAGGCTTATCTCATTAAGTAACTAATATTATCTTATATAGAACTGTCTTAAATTTTACTTTAACTGTCTTAAAGTCCTAAATTTGCTATTACGCACAGACTGGTTAATATTGTTTTTATATTAGTTAGTAGTTACAACTAAAGTGTTAATGTACTGTATAGTACTACTCATTTGTCCTGAATGAGACGTAAGGTTTACATATAAGGTAAGGTAATGGAAGTCTGTGCACACGGGCTCCAGGTGAAGCAGTGGGCCGGCTCTGTGCTGCTTTCCAATATTCCAGTGACCTGAAAGTGAGCTAAAAGCATAAACCTCAATATTTCTTTCAAAGTAGCCTGTGACTCCAAATCTCCAGCTTCAAGGGAACCATGGCTTACGGCATCCCACCTTATTTACCTTTTGACATTTACTGGGAGATTTTCAGATATGCAGGATGTAATTGAATGTAAAATTCCTGCAGAGATTCTGTAAGAAATGCTGTCACATCAAGATGTTGAAAAAAGGATGGAGATACAGTAAGAGATTGAGAATCTTGGCGATACTGACCAGCTTAAATGTCACTCATGTGGCTATGACTTTATTTGTTTGTACCCCCTGTTCTCTGGGCATCACTTGTCCCCATCTATTCCAGATGTCTACAGTGGTATTCACATTCACCTCCATACAACCCTAAATGTCAAGTTTTCATGGACTGAAATCCATTTGATCAGATTAAAGTGTGTTTTGAATAGGTTTTGGGGCTATAGGTGATCTGTAAAATGAACTGTCAGCCTGGCGTTCGTTCCTGAGAGGTTTTTCTGTTTTGCTTTTTGTTTTGTTTGGCGTTCTTCTTGAAAAACATGCCATCATAATCCCCGTGGAGGGGGTTCAGAAGATCTGCATCTTTATACATAAGCCTGTTTATAATGAGAAACAAAAATTACATTCTCAGGAGGCAGCAGAGGCAGAGATGCTGTCAATAAATCCAAGCAAACTTTCTCTGCTTTTGTTAGTTTGAAAGAAATGAGTTAACGTTGTAATTAGTTGCTGATATATCATTGTTGTTGGGCTATAATAATGTGGTATATATTGTGTCAAGAAAAATGCAATATACATAAGTTCAGAGAGAATTAGAAAACAACCAATAAATTTATGATAATGATGGTGAACCTTATTTTGTCAAATGTTTCTGTGTAATATATGTGGATTTAGGACTGTGTTAGGGGCTGGTACACCATTCATATTAACCTGTTATTTCCCTCTTGTTTACCAGGTTAGTTATGATTATTAGGAAGAGTGATTTGATTACAACTTAATTTCCATGACAGGTTGCGACTGAACTTTAATTCACAATATTCTGGTGTGCTTCCTACTGATCAAAGTAAGGATTAAAAAGTAAATGATAGCAAATGTTTTGCTAGTTACTAACATTAACCTGGGGATATGGTACAATATGATGATTTTATCACGTTTGGGTCGAGTGTCTTTTTGATGTATTGTGCATAACAATTCCTTTTAACTGTGAATCTATGAGGCATGAGACAAGAACACTCCTATTATAATAAACAAATCTGTCTCTTACTTGCCGTGATGATTTGTTGATTATAATGGGGTTCTCTAAAATTTGTAACAGTGCTGCCAGTGTAGATAGGGTCTTCATGCTTCCTAGATGTACTCTAAAAGATTGAGTATAATAAAGTATTGTGCCCTTTACAGTCTGTTGTGGAGGGAGTAGGAACGAGTGGCTTTTCTCACTCACTTAATACCCTATATGTAATATAGGACATGACCAAGAGAGAAAAAAATAAACTTAGTTAGTATAAACAAATATGATTTTTAGATCTGTTTATAAAATTGCATATAAAATTGCAACCTAACTTGTCAGCCTGTGATCATAATGCATTTAATTGAATAAAAAGGAACAGCTTTTGTAAAATAACAATACTTTCAAAATATTTTTCTTCTAAAAGCTGCATTCAAAAAAACCTGAAATCAGTTTAAGGCCTGATGCTTCTGGTGAATAATTTCTTCACAGTTTAATTCAGTCGACCATCTAAAAAGCTTGTCAGAAGCAACCATTTACCACATGCCATGTTGGCATGATGCACTATCCAAACTGAAAGGGGAAACTAATCTAGTAAGTAGAAAATTTCTCATCAACGAGTATTTCTTTTCTCACAAGCCAAATCTCCCTTAAAACCATTGTTAACATTGAAAATGGCAAGTAATATGTATGACAACATTTTAATTTGTAATCCATTCAATGGTGCCCTAAATATATACACCATTTCACAAGATGTAAACAACACTGGTCCAGAAGCACTTCCTTTTCAGTTTTTTGTATTTCACATATGTAAATGAAATTAAATCTTAAAGATGTTTGTTAAACAAGTCAGTTGTACATGTTCTGTTGATTGTATTTTGTTCTGACATTTGTGTAGTGTTAAAAAACTGAGACAGGAAGTGCTTCTGGACCAGTGCTGTTTACATCTTGCGAAATGATCTTTTGCGGACAATGTTGTGTTGAGATGGAGTATGGTACCAATTATATTTTTTAGACAGCTGTAATCTGTTTCCACACATTTGTTAAGAGTTGATATAGTCCAACCTTATTTTGCTGGCTACTTTTACTCTGAAAAAGACTTTAAAGTCACTAAGAAAATGTCAAACCCTCCCTATGGAATACCAAAATAACACTGAGATGTTCAAACTGGAAATGTATTATATTCTTTCCCAAGCTACAAAACAATGCTTTTCCCTGTTTTTATTTAGTAACCATTTTGTTACTCCATCATGTGCAAAACTAAGAGTAGACATTGACATATACAGTAATTCTGACATACAAAAAATAGCATATTTGTTCTACCCTTTTTTTCAGTTTCATTCTTTATTCATCTTATTTTAATTTAAAGACTTTACAGTTACCCAAAGGTACACAACACAATTCAATTTAGGAAGCAGCACAACAAAACTAAGTCACAAAACCCACAAAACAAAAGTTTTAGCACAATAGAATTAAGCCACAACAGAAATGCACTTGACCACTGTGGGAACTGTTGCCTGAGAAATCATTTTGTTGTGTTTTGCCACTAAGCCACCGTATGCACCAGTGTCTTCCTTCATCAAAAATTGATGAGGTGAGAAAAATGTACACATGTGCAGTGTCATTACTCCTGGCCGCAGTAATGCCTAGAAGCATTGCGAGGGTGGGCACGGTTGGAGACGAGAGCATTATACTATTTGTTGTCAACAGGCAAATAAATCCTTATATATATATATAAAATCCTTTTTATACCACAGTAGTGAAATGAGTTAATGTTCTGAAAGTGCCTTGAGATCAACATTGTGAATACTGAATTGTTCGTGGAATTTTGCCAATATACACTTCTGTGCCTTTAGCGCATCCATGTCGGGTCCAATAACAGAGCTGCTATAGCACAGAGCGAGGAAATGTGTGTTGGGTAGAACATCTCTAGGAGTCTAAAGCACATAAAGATAAACATCTTTGGCCTTACTTGTGTTTTAACAACTGTTTATAACATGTGATACTGTTTAGACCACCTCCTCATGCTTCTCCTGTATAGCGCCTAAAGTCAAAGACTCTTTGTGATGTCATGTGCCAGAAATCCACCATTAATACCTTATCTCTTCTGAAGTTGCAGGTGGATCTCAGTTGTCAGTGAAGCCAGCAACTGTGTTATCTTGGTTCTGCTTCTGCAGGTGGCATGAGCTTGTGTTATACTGAGAAGTCCACTGTGTAGAAAGATGATATTTTCTTGCCGCTTTTCTTAAAAGTTAAATCACTTTACAGAAATAGTGGGAGAATCTCATCAGCCTCCATCAGTGTGTAACATGTGACTGGATGACGTGACAGAAGCCAAAGTGCGCCAGAACGCTCACCACACAGCACAGTTAGCTGTGTGTGATGTATATAAAAATCATTTGGAGTTCAATAAGCAAATCTAGCCAGGACGTAAATTTAAATAGGCTTTATTGTTTATGTTTGTTGCCCCATATTCTTCTAACAACAATAATGAAATCATTTATCTAATCATTTACTCAGGTGTTAAACACAGTTAAATAAGAATAATAATAAGAATTTCTTGGTACCTTCGACATTTCAAAAAGAGCCACTTGGCTCATAATTTATTGTTTATTTTTACTTTTTCAATGTGGCAGTTCCATAGCTCCATCTTAAAAATTTCAGTGGATGTCTTAAGCCATTTAGGTATTTTTTCCTACTCATACTCATTTTTCATACACTGTATGTTATGAAAAGATTAATATTTGGATACATGGCAAATTTCATGTGATGGCATGAAGGCCATTTTTTGCCAATTATTTTGCTTCACAATCCATGATCCAATACTGTAATAGTCTACATTCTGTACTATTCTGTACTTTTACTATTTGTATTTTGTATTATACTATACTAAAATGTAAAAATGCAGATTCTAAAAATGAGATGCAGATGCAAAAAGTAATTCTAAACCTTTCACAGTAAATGTATCTCTTTAAAAAAATTCACAAGTTTACAATCTTAAATGTATAGCAGACATATTTTGATTCACCTGATGCATTATATGTGTATAGTTTTTGTACAGTCCCAGAACAGCATTAATTGTATGTCTTGAAATCAGATTGTGTATACCTCTAATCTTAAGTAGTAGTTAATCGCCTTTCATTCTCCAGCTGCTCAAATGTCCTCAGAGAGTCATTCGATTTCAGGTCAAGTTTTAATTGCCGGGAGTTCTTTGTCTCAAAGCAATTACTAAATCGCACAGACCTTGCTGTCAAACTGTTACTTAGCAATGTGAATTTTTAAGTTGTTCTTCCCCTTAAGGACAAGAAGTTTTTAATCAGTTGTTTGGATGCTTGCTGGTGTTTTTCAATTAAAAGGCAAAAGTTTTTTTATCTTTTCACTCGCTAGTAAAACGTCATCATGATTTAGAGCCTAACAGGGACCATATTATCTGGATGAGAAATATATTTATGATGTCACATCACCTTGCCTCAAACCTCTGTAAAAGAACATCATTATTAAATTCATGACACACCATGTAACTGTTGCAAGCGCCTGCTAGCTGTTTTTGAATGAAATCAATATTCCTATCTCTATATTGCAGCACATTTATTTTCCTTATTGCAATGACCTTTTTATTGATTGTTAAACTGTTTGCAACTAATGTTTCTCCACCTTGAGAATAAACAGTGCAACAAAAACTAGATATTTAACTAAAAAATGTCAACCATTTTAAAAATGGGAATACAATAATGAGAGTTGTTAAGGCGTGGGCACAAACTGCCCAATGGAGCATTCAAATGATGCTTCCAGTGAATAGAATACTAAACAATTAATACACAGTCAATGCGGATGGTGCTCTATGGGTATTGCAGGATGCCATATTAAAAGTATATGAATTATTGTAAAGTTGCATAGCATTTTTTTATTTATGGTTTACATTTTCAATTCCTCTATATGACTGTTATTGTTAAATATTTGTTAATTATTGTAAAAAACAAATCATTTGACTTAATAAACCTGATAACTGCACATATTGAGCATACACATGAAAATGCAGTACATGTTTATTTTAGAAATTAGATATTTTTTTAAAGGTTTTTCTTATTCTAGGTATTTTTATAAATGACACTAACATTAAAATGTTTTGTTTATGTTTATTGTTATAACAATTGGTCAGATATTTATTCTTGAGTCTTACACCTTTCCATCAGTATAGTGTGTCATGATTAGCTTAGAATTCAACTATAAAATATTAAAGTGAATAGTGAAATAACAGTGTTTCACAGTTAACATAGTTTGACAACACTAGTTGTAATAAAAGATCAGCAATCAGTGTATTAGAGAGCATATGTTAAACTATATTTTGTCTTGGCAATAGCGTATTTGATAGCTTGTGTTTAAACTTGGCACACTCTGAGAAATATTCAATGGGGTAAATTCTCCCTATTCACCTTTTCTGAATGCACAACAGAAATAAACTTGGAAGCAGGTGGGCTACAGCAACAGATGATCAAACAGGGTGCCATCAGGGCATGGACTCAACAAATTTGGGCAATGAAAGACTGTAAAAACCTTGCCTTATCCAGCAGGATGACACATGGCTTACAAATCCACATAATGTCAAACAGAGCACCATTTGGATTTGCATCATGAATACACACCCAAGAAATCTGCAGCAACTGCAAACTAACACGTCAAATGGACCAGAATCTCTGAGGTATGTTTCCAGCACCTTGTTGTATTTAATCCACAAAGAAGCAAGTTGTTTGAAGTCAAAAGGGGGTCCAACACAGTTTATTTGACTAAAGATTAAAAGATTTCACATAGCAGTTCACAGCATCATAGAATTTTGATTCTCTTTCACAAACAAACAATCGCAAAACTGCAAAGCATTTATCCTTATGAAACTAAATGTTGAAACAAAGATGAAAATTAATATACAATCAACCTAAACAAACAAACAACGGTGTAGGTTTAATACCCAACTGTGATAACTGCGTATTTTTCTCCATAAATAATTTTCCCATTATCACAGAGGATTGTAAGACCCAGGTGTTTGGGTACAGAGGAGAGGGTATAGCACATTTCTCATGTTCTTATTCAGGTAGCTGCACTAAATAAATGATTGCCCAGCTCTTATCTGGCAGTTCAGTCTGTGAACCGCATTCGCTGGGGTGGAGCCAAATGGTTTGAGCTTCAAAACTACGCTACAATATCTTCACACAGATACGTGGGAGCTGGCTCAGATTTTGCTTCTGCCATTACAAGATTAGACTCCTGTCTATTTGCCTGCACTGGTGGATCTGTCTCATCTATATTGAAAGGTGTGCACTTTGTAATGTTAAGGTCAATGTTATTTAATTTGATCTAAAAACATTTCTATGAAGATCGATTAATGTTGTAGAGAGATAGATGCACACATTTTGTCTATATTTCTCTTCTTCTTTCTGTCTGTAGCGTCTTTAGGGCAGGCATGATGTCATTGATCGCAGATTTAGCATTTCACTGACACTTGGGGTCCTTGTGCTTGTAAAACAGGGAATGCAAATTAACATTGAAGGGTGGATGTAACAAGCTCTCTGACTGGCTATTTCCTTGTATGCCGTGTGCAAACTCAGATCTACCTTCTTAAGGAAATAGCCAATCAGAGAGCTTGTTACATCCACCCTTCCATGCTAATTTCCAGTCCCCGTTTTAGAAGAACAAGGACCCCAACTGTCAGTGACATGCTAAATCGAGAGGCAAAAATGAGTAGCTAATCTAAAAGGAAAAAGGGAAAGGAAATGCAGCAGGGAAATCAAAATGGAAATGGCAAACAGAAACAGAGCCTGTTTTCATAACAATTATTTTTTCTTTTTTAAAATCGCATTTCCAAATGTATTTTGAAATTGCACTATTTATGTAGGAATTTAATAATGCATTTTAAAATGTTTTTTTTTTTTTTTTTTTGAGTGATTTATGTTGTTTTTACATCCTCTTTTAAATTTGAACTATTTATTGATGGATTAATATTTCAATAGTAAATTGCTTTTACAATCACACCTTTTATTGCCATTTAAAATATTAAATAATGAATTACTTTATTACTAGAAATTATACATTTCTTAAATTATAATTATAAAATTATAAATTATTAGTCACACTATACCAATTTATCTGCTGACTGTAAATAACAACTAAGTTCACTGGAAACAAACAGTGGTCACGACCAAATTACAAATGACCATATTATAAACAACCAAATGATTCCTGACCTCACACTACCAGGTACTGGATGAAATTCTGTGCTGAAACAACTGTGATAGCCTGAGACTCTGCACAAATGCATTTATCTACTGTGCAGCCATGCTCATTTTTCACAGCTTTGCTAATTAGAGCACAAAGGGCATTCATGTCTCCCATACTGGACGCTCAATCAATACCAACTCACAGTTTACACAGGTGTACGGATACCGACATATCTGCAGGTGGAAAGGTCACGGCTTCCCAGTAATACATCTGCGTGCCACAGCAGCGTTGATCTTCTAAACCATGCTGACATGCGGAAGAGGCTATTTCTTTCAGATGCATATTTAGTTTTTTTCATATTTAGAGATTTAGTTTTAAATGACACCTGAGTCTGAATGGTTCAAAAACAGGTTTTCTTTTTCTCTTCTTGTGTTGGAGTAAAATACAGTTCCTTGTTATATCCATTATCAATCCCATTAAAGTACCCATGAAAGGCACTCTGCAAATAAACATATTATTCCAAATGGTTTGTTTTACAGGTAATATCAATACATTAAATGAGAAAGGCTTGTTTGGTTTGTGGAACATGACCTTCAACAATACAGGCATCTGTTGAGTGTTAATTTCGTTCCACCAGACTGCTTGGCTCATTGATAAGATGCTACAATTTCAGAAGCTTGTGATATGTGATGTTCATTAAGAGCCCTACAGGTCAATTATGTTTTGAGTCACGTTCAGAAGGGCTTGAAAAGCTTTTAACGATGCTGGGCCATTAGATGGAAAGTGATCCATGGCACCCTGTGGCATTTCTTCTCTGCTAGCCACTTTCTATTTCCTCAAATTTCTCTAATGGTTAATATTTCAAAGCCAGAGAGAGCACATTTTTTCTTTGCAATTAGAGTCTCAGTGTCTTTCCTCACTTAAATTGCTTCATCGAGGAATGCTATGGAGAAAAATATATATAGGAAAGAGAATGGAGAGCCTTTCACCACTTTCCTGAAGAGAGGTGAATATTTATTGATGATGAAAGGCGTCCCTGCCTTATAGGAATTGGAGTCATATTGGGTTAAACCTGAACTGATGTTTTGCTGATGAAGCATTCCCGCACACAGCCAGCCCAGCCGCTCAGGTTTGTAATGCGTTAGGTTTGTATAATGGGAAATGTGTTTCCGTCATATTACCGAGAATATTTATGGTTGAATTTCATGCATGCCAACTAAAACTATTTACAACAGCAAATGACTGTGCCTAAAATGTTTGTGATTACTTATGGTCACAACAACCGGGAAATCGAAATACAGTTTTGAATTTGAAGTAAATGCAATGCTGACTAAAGTGGTAAACCTCAAAAACATCAGATAGATCAGAGAGTCAAGACACTGCTGTGGTTTATTAATGTATTTGTGCGCTTCTTCTGAGCTGGTTTGAGAAACTGTTAGTAAAGACTTTGCATCATTCATCTGTGAAAGACACAGGGCCACAAAGAGAGCAGCCAACAAGCTTGACACCTGACAAGAGGAGCTTGTGCCAAATCCATTGGTCTGTCAGATTGCCTCCCTTTAGTCCTCATTTACTGAGCTGAAACACAAGCTGTGCTGGAATTAATTATTGTTTTCTTACCTAATGTAATTCAATCATACTCAACAATGTCCATTTTAACAGTACTGAGATAAAATAGAACACAGTAAGTCTTTATTTTTTGTGTATGTATGTTGTTTGTTTCTATTCTGCCTTGCTCACATGTAATCAATAGGGGTTTGCAAGACACCTGCGGAAGTAATTTTATAGTTTTATTTTACATGACATTAAATTCTTCATATACAATCTGTCTGTTTGGTCAATACAGGAAACGCTTGGCTTTAATTTAGCTGGACGTCTGACCAGTGCATGCTACTGTATGTGTGAAGATGGTAATAATATTCAAATAACATATATGCCAGTATACGAGTACAGTATATGAGTATTGCAAAATAACAACATATTCTGTGGTTGTAAATGATGATTGGAGAAAAAAACTCACTTCACATTACAGTTTTGGATTACGCATTAGTAATTTAGTCAACTGCTGCCGTAATGAAAAAGAGTCTCACTCATCACCTAATTTGATGTAGAGACCACTGGACCAGCCAGAAAATCAATTAACGAAATCTAATTCAGCGATGTAATTTGGGGAAAAGTATTTCTCACACATCAACAGCATCATTCTGCAGACATCAGCACTGTCAGACAAATTAATAAAAATGATACTATACTTACTATACATTTCAGAGTTGAGTGGTTATATAGCTTTTTAAAGAATTTCACTGAGGTATAATGCCACGTCATTCTTACGTCATAAAACATTTTTAGCTCATCAATCAACTCGTCTAGCGAAAACAGTCAGTATCAATTGAATGTACAGCGGTCACAACTAATATTTAGATGCTTACCACATATGAATGTCATATTACAATGGAAAATAAAATACATTTATTGCATTTATTTTAAAGATCACAATAACACTTTTAACGTAAAACATTTCACTTAAATCACATCAAGGTTGTTTCAGTATCTACAATATCAACAGTGATTTTTTTATGTCTTTGGTATCATTATAGGTAAAAATTAGTTAATATTCTACTTTCGATTCCTTCTGTCAATACTTGTTTGTGCTTTTTCAGTTAAATTGGTTACAAAATATGGTTAGTATTATATATGACTAGTCTGAATGATTAGTATATCTTTTAGAACAACAATTTAATTGACATGTAAACATTCCAAGTGAGTCTCTTGGAATGTGGAAAAACTCCTGGAAAAGTGAATAGATATGAAATATGCACATCTGTTCATGTCCATTAAACATGTTCTTTTAATATGTAATTTAGTACCTTTTTCAATTCCAATATGTCTCAATATCACAATTACATCGTTTTTAAAAAAGGGAATGTACTATAAGTTGAATTTCTGCTTTTAGAACTCTCCTTACATCAGAGATGGTTGGTCCAACCTGCAAATGATTTCAAGACTATAGATCCAAGACTTAGTGTTGAGCACAAGCAAATTGTATTTGAAAATTCATGCCAGCAGTCTTTCATACTTCAAATATTGATGGCAGCTATTAAGAGGTGATACACTTAGAATCTATAGCACAATACAGACAATTAGTAGAATTTAGGTTTTAAACAACAAATCTTGCTCTGAAGAATGAAGGCCACCAAAGAAATCAATACTACTGCAATATACCTGAATAGTTTTTGAATTGTGGATTGATTGTTGTTCTAAGATAACTTTTGCTCTCTGTACAAGACTAAACACTTTCAGAAAAAAATAATATTGGCAGGGTCTGAAGCACAAAATAACCCGCTTGGATTGTGGCCACATGAGTGATTATTATCACTTTTTACCCCCACCTCAAGAGGACCTGAGATGTGGATAATCTTGGTATATATCCACCAAACAGAGCAGATTTTATGTAAGTTGTAGCATGATATTTATTTGGATCCCATCACATTAGCAGAAGTACCTATGTTTATTTCATAAACAAACTAAAGCTTATGTTTGCCTGCCAGTCAGACTATTTCCTGATAACTGAGTTGTAAGGTCTTACTAATTAAGACCTGTCATAACTTTGGCTCTATTATTAATCTTTGACATTAAGCTGTCAAAAAAACATAATGGAAATCTGAACTGCACACCAGAGCCAAAGGAATTGGCTTGACTCGTCTTATCTAAGCAGCCTGATAAGAAGTGCAAATGTAAACGCTTATGACTAAAAACTACAGGGTGCAAAATGATTGGATCCACTTTAGACTGACAAATTGTGTGTATGTGCGGTGCTGATAAACACAATGTGGGGACCAAATGTTTTGTTTGTGTGAGGGGTAAGGTGAAACAATATACAGTATAAAAGTAATTATGTCTAAAACATGGAAACACAACATGTGTGTGTGTGTGTGTGTGTGTGTGTATATTCAAAACTATACATACATATCAATATTGTTCTTGTCTATTTGGGCACCTGGTGGAGATGTTAGAATTGAATCAATATAAATTAGAAATTTTAATAACCGTGACTTTAATTACTTATACTATATATATATTTTTAAATTTGTGATTTGTTTATTTTTTAAATTTGACAATGAAATTAGTTTATGCATAATTTTATTTGGCTTCTGTGCACTTTCATTGGAACAAATATATTATAAATTGAATCTAAACAGATTTGTTTTGTTATAAAGCATTACATAGCTTCCACTATATTATTAAATTGCCTCACATTGAACCATGACACAAACTCACAAATGACTAATTGCCCTTTCACTTAACCTGTATTTGGTCATAATTATTCTTACTAATTTGTTTTTGTCATTTTGATAAAATAAAATATAACTATTAAAAACCCCCAGCATGTTTTGTTTACTGAAAATGCAGCTCTGAATATTAAATGCTCAAATGTACAGAGCTCACAATCTTGGTGAATGTATTTTGATACCTCAAAACATTCTTAGTATAAAATCACTGGACTGAATAAAATAGCGTTAACATGGAATAACTAGCTTATTATTTTCAGCCTTTCTGCCCTCAGCCTTTGCCAGTGTTAAAGTCATAAAGGGTGAAAACAAGAGACCATCTTGTTATAACCGAAGACCATCAGTAAAATCAAGCACAAGAATCGTTGCCCTCAGCAGTGGATGTTAGATGTGTGTGAAATGGAGGCGTCACAGAAAAATAAATGTACTGGGTGTTCAAGGATGTGAATTAATGGCTTGGGTAGAAAATGCAATGCTGTCTTCAGTGTTCCTTTCCTTTTTGTTCTCTGACAGCTACACATGTACTGTAGAACTTTATGGAAGCATTTACGTATATGTGTTGTCAGTGTTTCATTACAATGCTAAAAAATATACCATCATTTAACAAAATGTTGCAACAAAAATTGCAGTATATATGAACCCATCTATAAAAAATGCTTATTGCATTGTACTGCTATTTCTCATTTATCAGCTTAACAAAGTAACATTTCAGCACTTAATCCAGCATTTGACTTTGGAACATGTGTACTTCAACAGAATTTGACTTTTCATACATGTATGAAAAATGCTTATTTGATTAGTGACCTAGGATTGCCTACATTTCTTCATTTGGTCATGTTTCTTGGAATAAAATACTAAAGATAATAAAATTTGAAAACAAATCAGATCTTTAATGTGGTCTTATCTGAGCCTATCTAAGCCTAAAAATACACGCTCAAATTAAAAGCCTCTTTTTATTTACAACAGTGCTCTGACTACTCTAAATTTTTACTTTTGCAGTAAAACTGTTTATTTGTATCAATTCTGTATATAAAACATGTCCTGACAAATGTACATTTGTGTGTAGAGAAGTGCAAAAACAAAGCTGAAGCCAACAGATAATGCTTTTACTGACACCTGCTGTCAATGCACATGAGCTTCTGTAGTTGTATTATTGGTGAAATATATAAGAATTAAAACTGTTTTTTTTCTAAAAATGCAAATGCCCTTGCTGACTTTAGACAAAATCATAAGAGCAGTCTTTGATGTTGGGGCTCACAACAACACATTTTAAGTGGTGCCTTTAAAAGGTATAAGGTATTCCAGATTTAGACAAGCAACTCTGGAAGAGACACTTAACAGTAGATTTAACATTTATTTCTTTTTATGCCTACACAGCCCTTCTGCATTTCAATCACATGTCCACCCTTTCATCTGTTTCACCCACCCCCTGCACTTGCTCAAAAGAAAGTCACGAGTTCATCAGTCCTGTCACCATGACTGCACGTGCTGAGAGATATGGATTGATCTGTCTCGCTGTGATGACAGTTACAGATACAGTCACTGCTTTCACCACAAGGTGAGACACAAGGTTGCCAGCTCTACACAATCCCATCCTGTCACTGTAATTTGTTCATTTGCATCTAAAGTACACGGTACCCTCGGCCCTTGGATAACATATTTAAAGGCTGAGCATGTACGGATAGGTTTGAACAGAGGGCAATAGTTTCTGCTGACAAATACAAAACGGACACATTGGGGATTCAGGCCTACTTTTGTAAGACAATGTAGTGAGGAATGAGAAAGAAGGGAGGATGGTGTGTGCGTGGCGAACAAGGGAGTGTTGGCAGGTGTTGGGGATACTTTAACTTGCAGGGTCTCGTATCCCATCATCCACTGCTGACTATGGTGCTCCTTGGAGGGAGAGACAGTTAAAAACAAACTTAGGGAAGCAGCACGGGGAGGATGCAGAAGAAAATGACAAAAAGCAGGACATATGGTGTTTTTAACGGACAATAGTAACTGTATCCGTGTTACCTGAATGTATTTAGAAAACTATATGCATGAATGAGGAAACACAAAGTTGACTTCAAATAAAATCCCATCATGTTAGGAATGAGCCAGATTAAGAAATACAAATGTCTTCCAACTCTGCACTGTATTTGATTTTTTATTTAAGATGTTTTATTGCAAAAAGTGTACAGACACCTGCCAAATAAAAAATACAGTTAAAAATAGTTTTTGGTTAATTTATTCAAATTAATGTTGGAGATACAGTCTGCAGCTGGATTTCATCTGTATTATACATAACATTACATATTTGTGACCATGTCTGTGAAAACTAGGCTAAAGTCTAAAAATCTAATTTTGAGATAACAGGCATTAAAGTATGATACCTAATAATTTCACTATGATTTCAATCTTTGACATGTCATTACTCAGTAAATATTAAGGATATCAAGGTTATATTTTCAAGGAATGTTCTTTACACTACATGATGACTTAAATAAATGTCAGTTAGTTTGATATTATAGCTTATAATTCAAAGACATTCATCCATTTTTAGGTGTGGTTTTACATGTATATTTAGGACTACTGTTTAACACAAATTACAGAAAAATAATGGCATTATTAATATGCAGCAGTGTGACTGAACTTATATAGAATGTCCAACAAACCATAATAAGCATAAATGTTGGTATTACAAAACTAAAGCAATACTCTGTAGATTAGCCAGATGGCACATTTATAACAGGCAGTTAATCCCAACCAATTTTGGCAACAACAAATAGATGCATGAATAGTTCAGTTTTGAGGAATGATTGCATAGCGTAACACAAAACACTGCAGCGCTAGTTCAACAAGGAGTTTTTTTATATGTCAGAAGCAGCAAGGAGGGTCTTGGGATTGCCAAAGGCTTCTATGTCTCTCTCACATTCATTCTTTAATAATCTATCTTTCCCTCTGAGACGGTATTAGGTTCAGGAGAGTAATGAGAACTCTGTTGCCCAAGTGTGTTTGAAGAATGCATAATGATTTTGTTAAACATTGTGGATGTTGACCCTCACGGAAAGTCACTGTTAGCATTTCCAAATGAGTATTGGTACATGAAATTAAATGTCACACTCCTTCAAACCTGACCAGACTTCAGCTTCTCTCTTTCATCTGCTTAATTAAGTTAGTTTATAGGTGTGACATGAAGATATGCTGACTGTCAGTGTGTCGGGAATATTTACACTTGTTTAGTTTCAGCTCTTTTGATACAGAAGAAGAAATTAACATTCACGGTGAGATATTCAAGAAAATTAAATGGCAAACACTATTTTATAATTAGACAAGGCAGTTATGTGCACGTTGTACATTGCAACTTACAATAAAGTACACACATCACATTAACACCAAGGGCAGGTAGCTGGGAATGTGCAATGCTTACTATGAGCTCTGAAACACCAAGCCAAAGCTCATTGTTACTGCAGACACAATTAACTTAAACTAATATATGAAATGCTAATTATTCCAGTGTATATTAAACAATGATCAACCTTTTGTTAATGTTATGAAAGTTATTCCAAAATGTTATTAGGATCGTTTTTTGAATACAGGCTGTTCCGATGGTTATTAGAATAAAATCAAACTGTGAACAATGTTCTGCTGAAATGTCCAATTTAACCCAACACAATGTTTTCTTACGAATAGAGTCTGCTTCCTTTGTGATATATAAACTTGTTAACAGTTAGCCTTTGTAATTATCAGCACCATTTTGGTTCATATGAGCATTTCCAACATGTTTTCGAGTTACCTTGGGTCAAACGAAAGCTGATTTTCTCTGCACAATCACAAAAGGATGTATTATCATTAAAAAGTCAGACCGTAACAATCAATTTTGAAACGTACAGGCCAAGTGGCTGCACAATTACCATAAGGGCATCACATCATAGAAATAATCCTCTCAATACAAATTGCTGTTTTTCATTATGAATTCTTATGAAGTTCAGTGCATTGTTTGAAGCCTGCACGACTTTCCTGGAATAAATTACTGACATCCCCAGGTAAATTAGCATAAGCCGTGGGCCCATCCTTCGAGAAAAGCTGTTTAAAAAAGCAGACACAGACTATTGTCCCCATCTAAAATTCATTGGAGTCACCTGTTCCACTCAGACTGCCCCTGAATTGAATGCGAATCAAACAAGCAAGGAAGTATAACCAGACAATCCTCATGTTTCTTAGGGAAAATCTTAAACATAGACTTAGTGTTGATGATTCATAATTTTACAATATATGGCAGGCTCTGATTACTATAAATTGTTGTTGTAAGGCAAGAGCTGCAACAGTTCTTGAAATATTTCTACTTGTGTTTCACAGAGAAAATAACCACATAAGAGATTGCAACAAGAAAAGAGTGACTAAATAACAAGAGCAATGATAGCATAATGATAGCAGAGTCTTATAACCTAAAATTGCACCTTTTTGACAATCAACATTCTTTCTATAGAGACCCTCAGGTGACATATACTCACCTTCTTAAATGTAAAGTATTAATGAAACTAAACTGTACACTTAATATTTTAATCTGACCAGACTTTCACCTTACATTTTAATTGTTAAATTGATGCTTTGATGCAAGAGAACACCCATCTTTCTCTAAACTCCACAGTAGAAAAAAGCCCATATTGTATACATCTTTGCTGTCTTTGTCTATTATATGTTTTGTCATGCTTTAAAAATGCATGAGCGTAGGTGGACGTGACTAATTGACCTAAAAACAGCTTTTAAAGCTAAAGAAAGACATGTATATAACTGCACATTTGACAAGACAAGTACTGTGCGTGACATGGCTTCACAGTTTCCAACTATATGTTGAGTGCAAATGCAATTTTGTTTGGGTCCATGGCGTTTACCTACTTTATTTCAAAGTTCAAAACACCTATGAGTTTATAGACTTTGTTGGGATATGTTTAACAAATTTCTTTTTTAAATAAATATGTAAATTCACCTCAGAGGAGTAAAACGCTCTGAGAGGCTCTGCTATTATGCAGTGATAACACGTGAGTGTCTAAAAAAATACAGTAAAAAAAATATATTTATATTTAAATGTAATGTGTTTATTATATACTGTGTATGTATAAAAGTTGTGCTCTTATTATTTTAGCTAGTGAAGACATGGACATGTTTTTTAATAAAGGTTTGTGTAATCTGATGAAAGGTAGATAAAAATGCCACTCTGGAGGATCAGCAAAAAAATACATTTTTGCATTATTTTGCTATTAGTGAACATTAAATAACGAGTCCCACAAACCCGAAACACCCACAAAAGTTAAATCCTCTTATATTGGATCTCTCCAGTGCTTTTAATGGCAAGAATAATTAATATAATAAAATAATAATTAAAATAATAATTAGCACATGTACTGTCCCAGTAAAGCCTGTTCAGAGACCAAAATAATGACCCCCTTCAGTTACATAAACACCACTGCAAA